>OX030978.1:22500-10022500 GCA_943735965.1 Eupithecia abbreviata
TTTCCGCGCAAGCGCGCGGAAATATTGACAAAAAAACAAAAACCACGTGGCCACGAGGTCCCGGATCCAGGGCTGCTGGACAAGGACTTCTATTGGATCAAGAGGACAACACTGCGGCGAGCACGGAGGCGTTTCAAAATCCGAAAAAAGTTAGTGTTTTATAAAGTTATGGACAATTTTATTTTTAGGACATTTTCAAAAAACTATAACTTCTTAATTAGATCTTTTACCTATGCTTTTAAATTTAGTTTTAGAATTTTAATAACGTATTCTTACCGTATGTAAATTTTCAGAATTTTCCATTGAGTAGTTTTGAAAATATAATTTTTTAAAATTTCTGGCCAAACACGTGCCCCCCTTTATACTATAGTTAGAATAAAAGTTAGTACATAGGAATTTTGTAGGCTATTATTTCATGTATTCTGAATTTTTTCAAAATTTTTTGGTCATAATTAATAAATTTATAGAAATTTTTGTCAATTTTAAGCATTTTTTGTAAGTATTTAATCGGCTTTAATATATTTACTTATAACGTTGTGTTTGCTGGATTGGTTTTGAAAAGACCTTTCCAACAATACCAAACACCGACCTTTTCGGATTAAAACTCACGAAGTTGGACTTAGAGCGGCCATTTTGGCCGCCATCTTGAAATATTTGATTTGCATATAGCTTCTTCTGGAATAGGCGGATTTGAGTGCGGTTTTCTCTACTGGCATAGTTGTCACCCCTTTTATAGATTGGTAGAGATTAGAACTCTATGTAGAGTCTCAATTTTTCTTGCCAATCTGACCCAAGGAGGTCGTCAACGGTGCTACGGAGAGAGCCATAGTTGAAACTGCAGCTCGCTACGAGCAAAATTGGAGGAGTAGTGACGGTTTCAAATTGTGGTCGGCCATTTTGTCCGCCATTTTGGAATATTTTTGACTAGGATAGCTCCTTGTAGGGTGTTCCGATTTCGTTGCGGTTTTCGATAGGGACATTGTCTGCGCTTTCTCTCTCGTCTGTCATAACTTAGAACTCTAGGTAGAGCACTAAAAATCTCATACTGATTAGCCTAGCGAGGGCGTAGACCATATCTTACTTTGCGTCCCGGAGGAAGTCCCGGTGAAATCGGAGCAAAATTGACTGAGATACAGCGGCTTTTTGTTCTTGGCGGCCATTTTGTCCGCCATATTGGAAAAATTCAAGGCGTTGTATCTCTCGAACCGTTCCTGCGATTGAAGTGCAGTTTTTTGTATTGTATAGGTCTCATACAGACCCATCTTTCTGACTATCCAAAGTGACTCTAGGTAGAGTCACAATATTTTGTTAGAATTAGGTTTATTGGTCCTTCTCAGGCTCTACACGTGGTGTCAATTTGTATAAAATTGTAACTGTCTTGGGCTCTGACAACCGTTGGCGGCCGCTTTACAGCCCCAAAAGTTGTCAAAGACCTTGCTTCTGCCAGAATTCTTTTCAGTCGATTGAGCGGCTTCATACCTTCATAATTTTTCACTATCGTTTTCTACTACTCTCGACGAACCACGATACTTTCAAGTCTGTGCTTAAACAACTAAACTTACTACTTACCTGAAGTTACTTACCCACCGACTCCACGCACGTAGACTGACAGGACACGGAGACGCCAACTGAAACTCAAAAAAAAACTTTTATAACTTATACAAACCTAAATAATTTGACTTTTTTACATCATATTGTAAACTTATTTAATTTCTCTTTTAATTATTATATATATATTCATTAATTACAAAAGACATTGTAACCCGCAAAAATGGGCTTCGGTATTCGCACTCCAGCCAAAAGGACGAGTGTCACTCGTGACACAGATTGTCAGAAATCTCCAGCTCAGACGGAGAAGGCAGGACCTTCTAGAGCGCAGGAGACGACGAAAAATCCCAGTGTGAGACGTAGCATTGGCGAGTGGGAGGCTGCAAAAACGGACCCAAAAACCAAATCCTCAACCCCCCCGAAGAAAAATGAAGAAGCCGAGTCCCACAAGCTCAAACTCAAGACAACGATCCCAACAGCGACACAAAAACTCTCAATAGAGGCAGTAAGAAGCTCGCCGACAAAATATATTGACCGACTCACGGAGGCTAGAGCGTGCGTCGTCAAAGCAAAGGGCAGTCTAGAGAAATCCAGAAATACGAAGACTGAAATAAAGACTGAGGTCTTACAGGCAATCGATAGGCTGTACCAGCTAGTCAAAGAGGTTGACAGCATAAAGGGGCAGGGAAAGGCTATGAAGAAGACCCAAGAAGAGGCAAGAGAACCATCTAAGGAAAAGGAATTACAAGAAGGTAAAAGTACACTGGAAAGCGAACTAATGAAAAAGATGGAAGAACACGCGAAATTGATAGAAGAAAACAACATTAAGATGGAGAAACTAAAGGAAACAATAGAAAAGAATCAGGAAAGACAGGAGAGAATGACATATGCGAGCGCAACAGCTGGCCAGCCCAGGAGACAGCCCCCTGGACAGACCGCACTGCACTCCGTGGTTATCTCCTCCAAGGATGAGAATGAAACAGGGGAAGAGGTACTAGGTCGAATCAGGGAAGCAGTGAATGCGAAAGAAGGAGGAATACAAGTAGACAGGGTTAGAAAAGCTAAGGATAGGAAAGTTATTGTAGGCTGCAGAACCGAGGAAGAGAGACAAAAGGTGAAGGAGAGACTCAAGAAAGCAGAGTCGCATCTCAACGTCGAGGACGTTAAAAATAAAGACCCTCTTCTGATTTTTAAGGACGTCTTGCAATACAACAGAGATGAAGACATCCTTAACGCACTTAAAAATCAGAACGGAAGCATGTTCCAAGACCTCAAGAACGAAGACTATAGAGTAGAGGTGCGCTACAGAAAGAGAACCAGAAACCCACACACATGTCATTTTGTTCTCAGAGTGTCTCCCGGAATATGGAACCGAATGATGGACGCAGGTGAAGTGCGCATAGACCTGCAAAGGATAAAGGTTGCTGACCAGTCTCCACTAGTGCAGTGTTCATTGTGTCTAGGGTATGGACACGGCAGGCGCTACTGTAAGGAGACAGTGGAAAAATGCAGCCACTGCGGGGGCCCGCATATGAAAGCGGACTGTGCGGACTGGCTCGCCGGAGTTGCTCCCTCTTGCTGCAACTGCAGACACGCCAAACTCGATGCCCAAGAACACAACGCGTTCAGCCAGGAGTGCGCTGTGAGAAGAAGATGGGATGCGTTGGCCCGGGCCACCGTAGCCTACTGCTAAGGACGACACGGGCTACAACACAGCAACCGATAGAGACACCCCAACCAATGAAAAACCCTACCTGGTGATCCAAGCTAACCTCCAGAGAAAGGAACTCGCAACCAATGAGCTCATGGTTGAAGCTGCCAAAAGAAAGGCAGCTCTTGCGCTGCTCCAGGAACCGTATGTGGGTGGAGCAAAGACGATGAAGGCCTACAAAGGAGCTAGAATTTTCCAGAGCGTCAAACAAGGAGACAGTCCAGTCAAAGCGGCAATAGCTGTCTTTGACCACGACTTGGACGTCATACAATACCCAAAATTCACCACAAAAAACATCGTTGTCGTGAAAATTCGAACACGCATCTGGGAAATCACAGTAGTCTCTTTCTACTTCGAGCCAGACCAGCCCATAGAACCGTATCTGGAGCAGCTTAAGAAAATAGAAGAGGAAACAGGACCTAGGAGAATCTTAATGGGAGGTGACTCAAACGCAAAAAGTATGTGGTGGGGTAGCCAAACTGTCGACCATAGGGGCGAAGAAATGTCGGGAGCTCTGGAAGAAATGAGCTTGCAGGTACTGAACAACGGAGACACTCCCACCTTCGATACCATCAGAGGTGGAAAGACTTTTGCCAGCCACATCGACATCACAGTGAGCTCACAGGATATGCTAGACCTAGTGGAGGACTGGAAGGTAGAAGATGACATCACAAGCTCTGACCACAACGGCATAAGTTTTAAAATTCGACAAAAAAAAGCATTAGGAACAAATATTAAGAGAACAACTAGACTATATAACACGAAAAAGGCAAATTGGAGCCAGTTTCATGAGAAACTGGCCCAATTTATATTTGAAAATAACTTAAACAAAATAGAAATAGACAACACTTATAGCAAAGTAGATTTAGATAGAAAAGTAGAGACATACACAAACATAATAACACAAACATGCATGCAAACCATACCAAAGAAGAATACAAATGAAAAACTTACCATGCCGTGGTGGTCCGAAGAGATTGCAAAGCTAAAGAAAGAAGTCGTCACCAAGAAGCGCAGAGTCAGATGCGCAGCACCAGTCCGAAGAGCAAAAGTAGTCGATGAGTACCTGCAAGCAAAAAAGAGGTATGAAAGTGAAGCAAAGAAAGCGCAGATAGCTAGCTGGAAGGAGTTCTGTGGGAAGCAAGACAAAGAAGGACTGTGGGAAGGGATATACAGGGTTATAGGACGTACAACAAAAAGACATGAGGACTTACCATTGGTCAAAGCGGGAGCCGAGATAAATCCAAAGGATTCTGTGAAGCTTCTGGCGGAAACTTTTTACCCGGAGGATCTAGAGGAGGATGATAATGAGGACCACCGACGAACCAGAGAACTAGCAGCCCGAGTAAACGACTCGAGCCATGATGAAAAACATGACCCAGCGTTTACAATGGAGGAGCTTAGATTCGCCATGGACTCATTCAACCCAAAAAAGGCGCCGGGAGCTGACGGCTTCACAGCCGACATATGTAGACACGCCATCATCCAGAAACCGGAGCTATTCCTCTCACTCACAAACAAGTGCCTAGAACTCCAGCACTTCCCTTTGATATGGAAGATGGCAACAGTTGTAGTGTTAAGGAAGCCAGGCAAAGAGGACTACACAACACCGAAGTCCTACAGACCAATAGGCCTGCTTCCGGTCCTGGGGAAGATCTACGAGAAGATGCTCCTTGGACGCATCAAATGGCATGTCATCCCCCGAATAAGTACTCGCCAGTATGGGTTTATGCCTAGAAAAAGCACGGAAGACTCTCTCTATGACCTAATAAAGTACATCCGACTCAAACTAGACCAGAAAAAACTCATTACGCTAGTATCCTTGGACATAGAGGGAGCATTTGACAGTGCATGGTGGCCTGCCATCCGAACCAGACTGGCTGAGGAAAAGTGTCCGGTGAACCTTCGAAGAGTCGTCGACAGTTACCTTGAAGACAGGAAGGTGAGAGTTCGATATGCTGGAGAGGAACACGAGAAGGTCACAAAAAAGGGATGCGTCCAAGGCTCTATCGGAGGCCCGATTCTGTGGAATCTTCTCCTGGACCCACTGCTTAGGGGCTTGGAACGGCGTGGTGACTACTGTCAGGCTTTTGCGGACGATGTCGTTTTAGTTTTTGACGGAGACACAGCGATGCAGGTGCAACGACACGCAAACGACGCCCTCGCGTATGTCCAGGAGTGGGGTGTCAAAAATAAGTTAAAATTCGCGCCGCATAAGACGAATGCGATGGTTGTCACACGCAAACTGAAACATGACACACCACTGCTGAGGATGGGCGGGGTCGACGTTTGCATGTCGAGGCAAATAAAGATATTAGGACTCACTATAGATGATAAGTTAACTTTTAATACCCATGTCAGTAGTGTATGTAAAAAAGCCCTAAACATCTACAAACAACTTGCTAGAGCTGCTAAAATCAGTTGGGGTCTCCACCCTGAAGTCATTAGAGTGATTTACACCGCAACAGTAGAGCCCGTGATACTATACGCGGCCGGTGCATGGGGATCCGCCGCCAAAAAATTAGGAATCCAAAAGCAGCTCAATGTGGTCCAACGTGGATTCGCTCAAAAGCTCAGCAAATCATACCGCACCGCTTCCCTTAACTCGGCACTGGTTCTGTCTGGGATACTCCCACTCGACCTTCGCATACAGGAGGCACTAGCTCTGTATGAGGCCAAGAGGGGAGTACCCCAGACGGTGCTAGGAGACAGAGAGGTGGAGCAATTAGTGCCATATAATGAGTCGGGGCATCCAGCGGAGCATGTGCATTTAGAGTTCAAGCAACTGGTAGACCAACAGCAAGTGAATGACAACAGTGCGCAAGCGGTCAAGATCTTCACAGATGGCAGTAAAATTGAGGGCAAAGTCGGAGCGGCTCTTTCCTTCTGGAAAGATGGCGCTGAGACCAAAGCCCTCAAACTTAAACTGTCTCCCTACTGCACGGTCTACCAGGCTGAACTCCTTGCCATACACAGGGCCGCAAAGGAGACCACAATACGCTCAGAGTCAAGCTTCGGTATTTACAGCGACTCTAGGTCCGCCCTAGAAACTGTAGTTAACCAGAGCTCTCTTCATCTCCTAGCCATGCAAGCTCGAGAATACCTAAAAACTAGCAGACTCCAAAACAAAGATGTGTCTTTGTTTTGGATAAAAGCACATGCAGGATTAGAGGGCAATGAACGAGCGGATGAGCTTGCGAAAGAGGCGGCCCTAAATACCAAAAAGAAACCTGACTATGACCAGTGTCCGGTTTCATTTATCAAGCGACATACTCGTTTGGGATCGCTGGAGGAATGGAACCGGAGATACCAATCAGGTGAAACTGCCGCAATCACGAAAATTTTCTTTCCGGATGCTATAACTGCGTATAGGACAATCCGGAAATTTGAACCAACTGGCGCGATGACCCAGCTGATGACGGGACATGGTGGGTTCTCCGAATACCTGAACCGCTTTAAGTGTAAGGAGGACTCATCATGTATTTGTGAGCCAGGAGTGAAAGAGACTGCATTGCACGTGTTGTTAGAATGCCCGGTAAATTCCCTTAAAAGGTATGAAGCCGAGCAGTCACTGGATTGCGACTTAGTAACGGCAAACATAGCGGAAATCATGACAGATAGCAAAAAGAGACGGAATTTTATAAGATACTGTACTGAAATTGTAACCAATGTAAATAAGAGGAATAAGTAGATTTAAGTAAAATATGAGGAATGTATATTGTTTAATATATATGTCATGCATATGTAAATTAGATTGTAAAAATATGTAAGAAAGATTGATCAGTGTAATATTATAAAAACATTGTATAGATTGATAAGTTAGCAAATAAGAAGATAAGCCCACAGAAAAAGGAGGCCTTTATCCTACGGGACATAGTTGTAAGAGAATAAAGAAATAACCCTGTCTACAATCCCATACCTAGTATAAAAGGACTCTGATTATGTCAGAGGATCCTAGGATAGCTCGCGGGCCGGGACATAGCTCCCGGACAGGAAAAAAAAAAAAAAAAAAAAAAAAAAAAAAAAAAACCTAACCTAACCTAACCTAACCTAACCTAACCTAACCTAACCTAACCTAACCTAACCTAACCTAACCTAACCTAACCTAACCTAACCTAACCTAACCTAACCTAACCTAACCTAACCTAACCTAACCTAATTAAAGAAATTATTGTTAGGTTAGGTCAAGAACAAAAAGCAGTCTCTTTGTACTGGGTAAAGGCACACTGTGGGATAGAGGGTAATGAGAGGGCCGACGAGTTGGCAAAACAGGCAGCCCTGAGGGATAGAAGACAGCCATTCTATGATAAATACCCTCTATCCTACGCTAAGTGGCTTGTAAGATCAGACAGTATTAATGATTGGCAGCAGGTTTATAATACTTCTCAGGCAGGCAGCACTACAAAATTATTTTTCAAAAATGTTTCTTTAGCTTACCAAACTTTGAGGAAAATCAGTCTAGATAATTTTTATGCACAAATTTTTACAGGTCACGGTGGCTTTAATTCTTATTTATTTCGGTTTAGATTAACAGACTCTCCTTTGTGCTCCTGCGGTGAGGATGTCAGTCAATCTGTGCAACACTTGCTGTTGGAGTGTGCGCGTTTCGGACTGTTGAGACACGACTGCGAATGCGCTATGGATTTAGATATGAGTGTTGATACTTTGGAGCAGTTGATTAGTGACAATATTCATAGGCCTATCTTTTTGTCGTTTGCAAAGACTATTCTTCGCATTATTGGCAAGGAAAATGGCTCTTTTGTTGAGGAGTAATAATATAACAACGATACACTACTTTAATATACTGTGATTCTTTTTATTTTTTGTTTGATTTTATATTTATTCGATTTGATTTTGTTTAAGATAGTGTTTTCTGCTATCAAAGCTGTTCTGTTTATAGAGAAAGAATACCTATTTCACTTTCTATCTTCTTTCACAAAATTTGTTTGTGTTGTTTTTTCTGTGTTTACATTTTGTGACAGTTCCTTCACTGTGGCATTGACAGGCATTGTTGGACTTGTCAAATAGTCGGACGAGGCGTCGGGTTGTATGTTGCCACCCATATTAAGGTGTGTGTGGCGGGCCTTATTAAGCGTTTGACTTTGACATATAATTTGATTGTCCTTAATTGTCCCTGTTCGAAGCTTAGTAAATTTAATATTTGTAGTAGACAACTGAATAACCAGTTTAATGTAATATTAGATTAGGTGTATACAGTACAATTTCTTGTGTTTTTAATCAAATTTTTCAATTTATTTTATTTTTGAGAGTCAAGGTCATAAGTTCTTTTTTTATTATTAACTGTGAATAGGTATGTATGTCTTAGAGATTATATTATCTTTATGGTTGCAATGTGATCCTTTTTGTTAGTTTTTTTTTTGTTTTAATTTGTGTTGGTTGTAGATTGTATTTCTAGATGCACGTTAGTATAGTTAGCTAAATGATAAGCAATGTTGAAAAAAAAAAAAAAAGAAAAAAAAAAAATGATTATTATTATGAATGGAAAAAAATGGGAAAAAAAGAAACTGAATAACAAAAAAAAAAAAAAAAAAAAAAAGAAATACATAAAGACAACAGAAAAGAAAAGAATAACTTAAATCAATTAAATTATATACATAAGTAAAATATTTTTGATGATCAGAGCTAGTAAGTATTTTAATTGATAATTATAATTTACTAAGCAATGTCAAATGTAGGTAATGAACAAGTGGCTATACTTGAATAATGTAATGATCTGTTTGTTTGTTTTTCTAAATATTAATATTATTATTTTTTTAATTTGTAAATAGGTACGTACCTATCTATTTGTTTAATGAAATTATAAAATTTTATTTTGTAAAATTTTTATAGTTTCATGGAATTTCTCTAATTTATAAAATTAAATAAATGATTTATTGAAGTTATCAGGTAAAGCATTTTCTTTGCAAACAAATTGGCTCTGCTTGTATATCAAGCATTTGCACAATAACAAAGATAATATGTATTATTAAATTCCAATTAATTAATTTGTAATGTAAATATAAATAAATAATTGAATTGCTAAAATATAAGTATCGTAAAATATGTATTGTAAAATGGCCATTTCAATAGTTGTAAATGTAAATGTATTTGTCCCAATCGTATATTGGACAATTGATTGTATTAATTGTATCCACTCCTTCCCTCTCTTCTTATGTACGTATGTTTAATTTGGTGTGTTTGTGTTGATGTATGTAAGGGTGTGTATGTAAGTTTAAAGTTTTGATTTATAAAATATGTATAGTAATTGTTGTATTCCTTAGTAAGTATTTAATGTTGTTGCATTCAATAGCAACAGGTTATCGTAGGTTTTAAAATAAAAGCAGATTAGCACACTCACTGGTCCAATGATCAGATGAGTTAACTAGTTTGCGACAATTAAAAAAAAAAAAAAAAAAAACCTAACCTAACCTAACCTAACCTAACCTAACCTAACCTAACCTAACCTAACCTAACCTAACCTAACCTAACCTAACCTAACCTAACCTAACCTAACCTAACCTAACCTAACCTAACCTAACCTAACCTAACCTAACCTAACCTAACCTAACCTAACCTAACCTAACCTAACCTAACCTAACCTAACCTAACCTAACCTAACCTAACCTAACCTAACCTAACCTAACCTAACCTAACCTAACCTAACCTAACCTAACCTAACCTAACCTAACCTAACCTAACCTAACCTAACCTAACCTAACCTAACCTAACCTAACCTAACCTAACCTAACCTAACCTAACCTAACCTAACCTAACCTAACCTAACCTAACCTAACCTAACCTAACCTAACCTAACCTAACCTAACCTAACCTAACCTAACCTAACCTAACCTAACCTAACCTAACCTAACCTAACCTAACCTAACCTAACCTAACCTAACCTAACCTAACCTAACCTAACCTAACCTAACCTAACCTAACCTAACCTAACCTAACCTAACCTAACCTAACCTAACCTAACCTAACCTAACCTAACCTAACCTAACCTAACCTAACCTAACCTAACCTAACCTAACCTAACCTAACCTAACCTAACCTAACCTAACCTAACCTAACCTAACCTAACCTAACCTAACCTAACCTAACCTAACCTAACCTAACCTAACCTAACCTAACCTAACCTAACCTAACCTAACCTAACCTAACCTAACCTAACCTAACCTAACCTAACCTAACCTAACCTAACCTAACCTAACCTAACCTAACCTAACCTAACCTAACCTAACCTAACCTAACCTAACCTAACCTAACCTAACCTAACCTAACCTAACCTAACCTAACCTAACCTAACCTAACCTAACCTAACCTAACCTAACCTAACCTAACCTAACCTAACCTAACCTAACCTAACCTAACCTAACCTAACCTAACCTAACCTAACCTAACCTAACCTAACCTAACCTAACCTAACCTAACCTAACCTAACCTAACCTAACCTAACCTAACCTAACCTAACCTAACCTAACCTAACCTAACCTAACCTAACCTAACCTAACCATTCGCGCTCCGACCGCACTCGAGAGCGCCACGAAAAAAGGCACCTCCACGCTCGAAAAATCGAAAAAATAGTGTTTTTTCACGCTACAGTGCAGTGCAATAGACCAAAAGTTGTGGAAAGTGACGGCGCATTGAGCCCCGAAATTTGTTTTGTGAAAAGTGCTTCCAACAAAAAGCCTGCAGTGAAAAAGTGCATTTTAAGATAAATTTGAAAATTCGAAGGCGTTTTTCTGGAGATTGGCAGCGACGACCCCCATTTTTTATTTGACTCCTGGAAGGCCCTCTTGGAGCTCTACATTTTTGCCACCTTTGCCGAATTTTTCCGCGCAGGCGCGCGGAAATAAAGGCAAAAAAATAAGAACCACGTGGCCACGAGGTAGCTGAACCCGACGATTTGTTATCAATCTGCGACCGGATCTACTTAGCCGTCATCTCAGCGAGCACGGACGCACCTTCAAAGTCAAATTTGGACAAAATTTGACGAAGATACGTATTTTTAAAGTTTTTGAAAAGTTCAAAACTTCATAACTCCGAAACGAAATCTTTTAGGTATATATTAAAATTCATTTTCTGTTAGCCCTTCAGGCATTTTACAAATCTGTTAAATTTTAGCTTTTTCTGATAAGTACTTTTTGAGTTATGATTTTTTGAATTTTTGACATTACCACGAGGTACCATCTAGGATTATTATTCTTATAGTTTTTAAATTGTGTTTACTGAGGCTCAACATTTCATTGATAAATCCAGAATTAAATTTAAAAATTTTCAGCAAAATCCCTTATTTTTTGTAGTTTTTGTCTTAATTTTATTGTTTTTCTTAAATAATTACTCAAATAATAAAATCAATTCTAATCTGACCCCACATTTGTAATGTTCTTTCTTAGACATTTAAATCAAGCCCAAACACTAGTATTTTATCTTTAAAATTGACAAAGTTGGACTTCGAGCGGCCATTTTGGCCGCCATCTTGTAAAATTTAAATTGTGCATAACTTTTGTTAGAATAGGTGCATTTGAGTGCGGTTTTCCTTGTCGGTATAGTTGCCACCCCTTGCGTCGATTGGCGGAGATCAGAACTCTATGTAGAGCAAACATTTTCTTCGCCTATCTGACCCAGGGAAGTTGTCAACGGTGCTACAAAGAGTGCCATAGTCGAAACCGCAGCTCTCTACGAGCAAAATTGGAGGAGAAGTGAAGGTTTTAAATAGTGGTCGGCCATTTTGTCCGCCATCTTGGAAAAATTCAAAGCGTAGTATCTCCCGAACCGTACCTACTATTGGAGAGCGGTTTTTTGTAGTATATAGGTCTCTTATAGACCCTTCTTTTTTACTTTTCAAACTGACTCTAGGTAGAGTCAATTATTTTTTATTTGTTTTCTTAGACTAAAATTCATTTTATTAGAGCTTAACGGTGGTTTTTGAGGCTAGAGCTAAAATCAATGTAGGTAGAGCATAAAGTTCTACATAAAAAAAAAAAAAAAAAAAACAAGTTCACACTAAAATTCAAACATTCGCACTTACCTGAATGTGACGCAACTTGGCTCAAGCTTCCTCTGCAAACCTGAAACAAAAAGATAGGATTATACATATATAACTATATTATATCATATTGACGATTATAACTATATACACTTTTATAACTTTTACAAACTTTATTTTAGATTTTTGGTATTAAATTTGACGCGTCCCCTAGCATATAAGCTTTTAAAAGATGTTCGGTTTCCGTACCCCCGACAACTCAAAGGCGAGCAACGCTGTCTCCGCTCCCAAGAAATCCCCTGAATTGACGGCGAAGGCAGGGCCTTCTCACGAACTGACCGAACCCTCCACTGTGAGGCGCAGTATTGGGGAATGGGAAACGGGGAAAACGAAAACCCAAACAAAGTCTCCGACTGCTTCGAAGAAGACTGTGCCAGGCATGGCATTAGGCTCCAAACCGAAGCCAAAGACAGCTCTTTCCCAAGAGAACACAGCGATCCGGAAAGCGTCAGTAGAAGCAGTAATAAGCCCACAGAAGTTGGAACAACCCAAGTACCCTAATAGGACAGCGGAAGCACGAGCTTGTCTGAGTAAGGCAAAGCTCCAACTTGGTAGTGCTAGAAATATAAAGACTGAAATTAAAACTGAGGTCACGCTGGCGATAGAACGGTTGTACCAACTTGTGAAGGAAGCGGAACTGGTTAAGAGGACCAAGGCTCAGAGCAAGGAACAAGATCCGGGAGAGAGTGAGGGGGGGAAGGAGGTAGAGCCATTGGCCCTGTCTCCCCCCCTCCTTCTCGCTCCCGGAAGAAAACCTGAGATGGAAATGGAAGCTGAGCTCGCGAGGAGGATAGAGGAGCACAGTAAGCTAATGAGAGAGAACACGGAAAGGATGGAAAGACTGAGAGAGGTAATGGAGAAGCATCAGAGTACCATGGAGGGGATGACTTACGCGAATGTGGCGGCTTGTCCCACCAGGATGCAGCCCCCTAGCCAGACGGCGCTTCACTCGGTAGTCATCACGTCCAAGGATGATCAGGAAACCGGGGATCAGGTTCTGAGCAGGATCAGAAGCGTCATAAATGCGAAAGAAGGGGGAATAATGGTGGATAGAGTGAGGAAAGCCAAGGACAGGAAAGTCATTGTAGGTTGCAAAACAGACGAAGAGAGGCAAAAGGTTAAAGAAAGGTTAAAATCGGCAGAAGTGCACCTACACGTTGAGGAAATAAAAAACAAGGACCCCCTTCTGCTGCTCAAGGACGTCTTCGAATACAACACCGACGAAGACGTCCTTAAAGCCCTCAGGAAGCAAAATGGAGGACTTTTTAAGAACCTGGGCCAACAGGATGATAGGATGGAGGTCAGGTATAGGAAGAAGACTAGGAATCCCCAAACATGCCACATCGTCATAAGGGTGTCCCCCAAAATATGGACGAGAGCTATAGAAGCGGGAGCCGTCCACATTGACTTACAGAGAGTCAGAGTCGTGGACCAGTCACCGCTTATACAATGCTCTCTCTGCCTGGGCTATGGACACAGCAGACGCTTCTGCAAACAGACGGTTGAGAAGTGCAGCCACTGTGGGGGACCCCATATGAAGTTGCAATGCAATGACTGGCTCGACGGTGTAGCCCCGAAGTGCTGCAACTGCGCGCATGCGAAGCTTGAAGCGACTGACCATAGCGCTTTTAGTGAGCAGTGCGTAGTGAGGCGAAAGTGGGATGCACTGGCCCGAGCCACCATAGCGTACTGCTGAGGGCACATATAGTACAACAACCAACAGCATCCCAATTAACGCGGAACCATACCTGGTAGCTCAAGCAAATCTCCAGAGGAAAGAGCTCGCAACGAACGAGTTGATGATAGCAGCCCACGATAGGAAGATTGCTTTTGCGTTGCTTCAGGAACCTTATGTGGGTGGTGCAAAAGGTATGAAGAGCTACAGAGGGGCGAGGATTTTCCAATGCACTGAGCAAGGAGAAGGGCACGTCAAGGCAGCAATAGCTGTCTTTGACCAGAACGTCGACGTGATACAATGCCCGAAACTCACCACAAACAACATCACGGTGGTGAGAATCCGAACCAGTGCCTGGGAGATCGTAGTGGTCTCCTTCTACCTTGAGCCGGATGTACCCATAGAACCGTACCTGGAGCAGCTCAAGAGAATAGAGCAAGAAGTTAGACCTACAAAGCTCATAATGGGTGGAGACACCAATGCAAAGAGCACCTGGTGGGGTAGTAGGAACGTTGACTACAGGGGGTTAGAAATGGCAGGAGCGTTGGAAGAGATGGGCTTGCAGGTACTCAACGAGGGCGATACTCCAACTTTCGACACAATAAGGGGTAATAAAACATACCAAAGCCACGTTGATATAACGGCCTGTACGGAAGACATGCTTAACCTGGTGGAGGACTGGAGAGTAGAAGATGATCTGATGAGTTCGGACCACAACGGAATAACCTTCAAAATTAAACTTGTAAAGGCAAAAGGAACAAATGTAGAGAGGACAACAAGGATTTATAACACCAAAAAAGTGAATTGGAGCCAGTTTCATGAGAAACTGGACCAATTGAAAGCTGGAAGTGAAATTAGCAAAACAGAGGTAGACAACATTAACACAAAAGAAAATTTGGAACAAACAGTAAATAAATATATGACAGTAATAAGACAATCATGCGATGAAACTATACCAAAAAAGAAAACAAACGAAAAACTCACCCTGCCGTGGTGGTCTGATGAACTCACTGCGATGAAAAAGGAAGTCACCACCAGGAAGCGAAGAATCCGATGTGCAGCGCCGATCCGGAGAGCGATGGTCGTTGATGAGTACCTGCAAGCAAAAGAAAAATATGAGAATGAAGCCAAGAAAGCCCAGATAGGAAGTTGGAAAGGGTTTTGTGAAAAACAGGACAAGGAAGGGCTCTGGGAGGGCATCTACAGAGTGATTGGCCGAACCACCAAAAGAGTAGAGGACTTGCCGTTGGTCAAGGAAGGAAAAGTACTTGACCCAAAGCAGTCATGCAGAGTGTTGGCCGAGACCTTTTACCCGGAGGATAAAGAGGAGGGAGAAGACGCAGAACATAAGCAGACCAGGGAAACAGCAAACCAGATAAACGATTGGGCTCATGATGAAAAACATGACCCACCGTTTACCAAGGAAGAGCTAAGAGCTGCAATAGCGACCTTCAACCCAAAGAAAGCTCCAGGATCGGATGGACTCACGGCTGACATCTGCAGCCGCGTGGTGCTCTGCGATCTAGACCTGAACCTCGCGATCATGAACAAGTGCTTGGAGCTGAGCCTATTCCCAAAGATCTGGAAGGAGGCCACGGTGGTGGTAATCAGAAAGCCCGGGAAGGCTACATACACAGATCCCAAGTCATACAGGCCAATCGGCCTGTTACCAGTTATGGGGAAGCTACTTGAGAAAATGATCGTGAGGAGGTTGAAATGGCACCTTGTCCCCAGGACAAGCCCTCAGCAGTATGGTTTTATGCCTCAAAGGAGCACCGAAGACTCCCTCTATGACCTGATGAACTATATACGCGGAAAACTTGAAGCAAAAAAACTAGTAACGATGATTTCACTGGACATAGAGGGAGCCTTTGACAGCGCATGGTGGCCTGCCATCAGAACGAGGCTTGCAGAGGAATCGTGTCCGGTCAATCTCAGGAGGGTCGTTGACAGTTACCTACAAGACCGAAAGGTAAATGTTAGATACGCAGGGGAAGAGCACACTAGAAGCACGAATAAAGGCTGCGTGCAGGGATCAATCGGAGGACCGATACTATGGAACTTGCTCCTTGATCCCCTGCTGAAGCAACTAGCAGCGCGGGGGGACTACTGTCAGGCCTTTGCCGACGATGTTGTGCTAATTTTCGGTGGCGAAACTGCACTCGAGGTCCAAAGACGAGCCAATGCCGCTCTCGCCCATGTTCGGGAGTGGGGTGTCAAAAATAAACTGAAATTTGCACCACACAAAACAAAGGCAATGGTTATAACAAGGAAGTTAAAGTTTGACACACCAATGCTGAGGATGGGGGGGATTGACATTGGCATGTCTTCCGAAATTAAAATCTTGGGTCTCACCATCGATCACAAGCTGACATTCAATCAGCACGTCGGCGAAGCCTGCAGGAAGGCCCTCAACATATATAAGCAGCTGTCTAGAGCTGCTAAAGTCAGCTGGGGACTACATCCAGAGGTAATTAGGCTGATCTACACGACAACGGTAGAGCCCGTCATCATGTACGCAGCCAGTGCATGGGTTCAGGCTTCAAAGAAGCTAGGAGTGCAGAAACAGCTAAACGCTGTGCAGAGGGGTTTCGCTCAGAAGCTGACAAAAGCATATCGTACAGTCTCCCTCAACTCGGCTCTAGTTCTGGCTGGTATACTGCCTCTTGACCTTAGGATTCAAGAGGCAGCCGCCCTGTATGAGTCCAAAAGAGGAGTACCCCAGCCAGAGCTAGACCTTGCGGACAGGGAAGTAGAACGAGTTGTGAAGTGGGCCTCACTTGAGCACCCATCAGAACATATGTGCCTGGAGTTCATAAGCCTGGTAGACCAACAGCAAGTTGTAGACAACAACAAGCAGGCAGTCAGGATTTTCACCGATGGAAGCAAGATTGAGGGCAGGGTTGGAGCAGCGCTATCCTTCTGGAATAGTGAGACTGAAACCAAAGCCCTCAAAATCAAGCTATCATCGTACTGCACGGTATACCAGGCGGAACTCTTGGCCATATGCAAAGCTACAGAGCTCATCATCAAGCGTTCGGAATCAACATTTGGTATTTATAGTGACTCAAGGTCTGCTCTGGAAACCATCACAAACCAGGGCTCCCTCAACCCTCTAGCAGTACAGACACAACGGAACATAAAAAACTGTAGACTCCAGAATAAGGAAATCACCTTATTCTGGATCAAAGCACATGCAGGGTTAGAGGGTAATGAGCGTGCTGACCAGCTGGCAAAGGACGCCGCACTTAAGATTAAAAGAACACCAGATTACGATCTATGCCCGGTATCATTCGTGAAGCGACAAATCCGTTTGAAATCACTTGACGAATGGAACCGGAGATACAAGTTAGGCGAAACAGCCGCTGCAACCAAACTGTTTTTTCCGGACGCCATTGAGGCGTACAACATAACAAGAAAGCTTGAGCCAACTAGCGTCACGACTCAGATTATGACAGGACACGGTGGGTTCTCCGAATACTTAAACCGATTTAAGTGTAAGGAGAACCCATCGTGTATATGTGAACCCGGTAAAGACGAAACGCCGGCCCATTTAATACTTGAATGTCCTGTGTACGGTTCTGAGAGATACGAGCTAGAACAGTTGTTAGATGTTACGATAAACGCAATAAATATAAATACCATAATGAAAGACAAAAAGAATCGACCACTATTTTTAAAATTTTGTACAAAAGTGGCCATAAAAGCAATAAAAAGGAACAAAGTAGTATAAGCAAAATATGATGAATATATATAATAACTATATATACAAGCATACATATGTTAAATAGTAATAAAGAAACAAGTAATGTACATCAGAAGAAGTAGTATTAAATAGAAATAAAATATGTAACAAAAGAAAGCGTAAAAAGATTGAATAGAACTAAGATAGAATTAAGATAAATCACAAAACCCTGGAAACATGTAAACTTAATAAGATAAATATGTAAATAATATGTAAGCCAAATAAAACTGGGTAAACATAGAATAAGAAAATAAAATAATAGAATTAAGATTGAAAAACTGAATAATATAAATATAAGAAACCCAAACCCCATCCTGATAGAGTAAAAACAGGCATGAATGAGACGGATAATAGAAAGATAAAGTATGAAGAATGGAAGTACGAGAAGCATAAATGTGAGAACTGGAATGAAAGAGTAGATTAGTGCAAACCAGATCCCTGGTTCAGCTAGGGGAAGATAGGAAAAAAAAAAAAAAAAAAAAAAAAAAAAAAAAAAAAAAAACCTAACCTAACCTAACCTAACCTAACCTAACCTAACCTAACCTAACCTAACCTAACCTAACCTAACCTAACCTAACCTAACCTAACCTAACCTAACCTAACCTAACCTAACCTAACCAGTCGCGCTTGGACCGCCGTCGAAAGCGCCACGAAAATAAGCCCTTCCGCACGCAAAAATTCGTGAAAAATAGTAAATTTGCTTTAAAAGTGACGCGCTATATATCAAAAGAAGCGCGCTGTGAAGGCGCACACGCCAGTGTAAAAAGTGTTGTGCAAAGTGAAAAATTCACGAAGTTATCTACAAAAAAGTGATTTTCACAAAATTTTGAAAAGAAAAAGTGGTTTTTCTCTGGATCTGCAGTGACGACTCCAATTTTTTAATTGACCCAGACGGAGCCCTTGTGGAGTACTACACGTTGGAAGTATTTGCTGATTTTTTCCGCACACCGTTGCGGAATAATCAGCAGAAAAACAAGTACCACGTGGCCACGAGGTCATCGAAGGAGAGGAGCGCGCCGCCATCTAAGTAAGCAGATTCAAAGAGGATACCATCTGGACTAGGGAGGCTCCTCCAAAAAATTTTTAAGTTAAGTGGTGACGAAGTTACGGACATTATTATTTGTGTGCAGTTCAGCGACTTATTGGACAGTAAATTTTTCATTATCTTCAGCGATAACCTAGCCTAAATTTTTGATAGTTTTTAAAGCCAACAACGTAGTTCATTTTAGCATTAAAATTTTATTTTTGTGTTGAGCGGTTTAGGAGATATTGATTTTTTTAAGAAAATTACCAACCGCACAAAAACTTCACCACCCTGTATCTGCGAAACGGTGAGAGATAGGCAAATTTTGGGACCAGGTTGCATATATGTATCCAACCCTTAAATCTTATATATCTTGAGACCCCCCCCCTAACTTTTCCCCCCTTTTTTATAAAATTAATATTAGATTTTTGTTTAAGAAAATTTACAAATTGTTAAAATTTAAGTTGTATTCATTTGTTATATAAATAGATTCTTTTAAAATTAATAGTTACTCTTCCCCCCCTCCCCCCCCCTTTTGGTAAATCCCCCTCATACCCTAATTTTTAGTTATATCCTAGCCAAATATTCTTCTCTTAAAGTCCTTATTTTTCTCCCCAGAAACCTATTTTGTTTCTCTCCCCCCCCCACATATTTCCCCCTCAATCAAATTCAGAAACTTAAAAAGCATATATCTCGGAAACGGAGCAAGGTAGCTAAATTTTGACACCAGATCGTATAATATTCGACAAAGTTTCCCAAATTTAGGTTTCTGATTTGACACCCCCCTCTTTTTCTACCACCCCCCTCAATTTCAAAGCCTCATATCTCTCGAACCGATACAACAAATCCGACGGCGTTTCTTGCGCGATATAGAACATAAGTAACCCTTTAAGTTAGTTATAAGAAAACTCTAGGTAGAGTCCAAAAAATTCTTTGCTTTTTGACTCGAATTAGTTCCTTTATTTGTTTACCATATATAATAAGATAATTAAGGACATAATTTTTTGAAAAACTTTAATCGACCCTAGGTAGAGCCATCTCAAGATTTTGAAAACCTCGTATCTCTTGAACCATAGCTGCTATCTTGACGCAGTTTTCGATATTAAGTGGAGCGGCTGGGTTTCTTGACTAACGTAGGAGGACTGACTCTACATAGAGTTTCAAAGCGATTGACAGTTGGGAAACCATTTTTGTTGCAGCTGTCACGTTTGAGTACGCGGCTATCCAATAAAACCTGCATTTTACAATTCAAACTATATATAACTTATACAAACTTTTTAGATATTTGAATTTTAATTTAATTTATTACTAACGCGTCCTCTGACAATCCCATACAAAATGTTTGGAATGCGGACACCTAATCCAAAAAGGAGGGTCACTGGCGATCCAGAATCTGACGCACAAAAATCCCCGACCCAGACTACGCAGAGACAGGCTGGACCGACTCTGAAGGAGGCAGAACATCCCCAAATCTCAAATGTACGGCGAAGCATTGGAGAGTGGGAGACGGGAAAACCAGACGCTATAGCAAAGGTCACAACAAGCCCGATGAAGGTAGCTCCGGCCCTGGCGGGACCTTCCAAACCGAAGACCAAGACGGTGCTCTCCCAGGAGAGCCGAATAATGCGCAGAACATCTGTGGACGCGGTGGGAAGCCCGCCAGAGAAACCTAGATACGCTGACAGAGTGGCGGAAGCTCGAGCCTGCTTACAAAAAGCAAAGATTCAACTGGGGAGTGCGCGCAACATACGGACTGACATCAAAACTGATGTCACCCTGGCAGTGGAACGACTCTACCAGTTGGTGAAAGAGGCGGAAGCGGGAAAGGGAAAGGAAGAGAGGAGTCAAAACAAGGGACGGGAGGGGGGGAAGGAGGAGGAACAACTGGTTCTTCCTCTTTCCATCCCTCCTGCCTCTAAAGCAGACTCTGATCTGATAGAGAAATTAGAGGAGCACAGTAGGCTCTTGAGGGACAACAATGAGAGGATGAAAGCCCTGAAAGATGCTATGGAGCGTCAGAAAGAAACCCTGGAGAGGACCACAAACGAGGGTGTGGCAGCGGAGCAAACCAGGAGGAAACTCCCGGAGCACACCGCACTACACTCCGTTGTGGTCTCCTCCAGGGATGAAACTGAGACTGGGGAGGAGGTTCTTAGTAGAATACGAGAAGCAGTTAACGCAAAGGACGGATGGATCAAAGTGGACAGAGTCAGGAAGGCGAAAGACAGGAAGGTAATCGTGGGATGTAGAACAGAGGAAGAGAGGAGAAAAGTGAAAGAAAGATTAACAAAGGAAGAGACTCGCCTCAATGTCGAGGAGGTCAAGAACAAAGACCCTCTTCTGATCCTCAGGGGCGTTCTACAGTTCAATAGCGACGAAGACGTACTAAACGCCCTGAAGAACCAGAATCGTAGCGTTTTTGACGGCCTCGACAAAGAAGATTATAGAGTGGAAATAAGATACAGGAAAAGAACAAGGAACCCCCACACCTGTCACATAGTCCTCAGAGTGTCCCCCAAAGTGTGGAATAGGATGCTGGATGCACAAGACATCCAAATCGACCTGCAGAGGATCAGAGTGGCCGACCAATCCCCGCTAGTGCAGTGTTCGCTATGCCTTGGGTACGGCCACGGCAGGCGATTCTGTAAGGAAACAGTGGAAACTTGCAGCCACTGCGGGGGTCCTCACATGAGGACTGAGTGCGCCGACTGGCTCGCCGGTGTTGCCCCGACATGCAGCAACTGCGTGCGCGCCAAGCATGCGGTGGTTGACCACAACGCATTTAGCCAGGAGTGTCCGGTGAGGAGGAAGTGGGACGCACTGGCCCGAGCCACCGTTGCGTACTGCTGAAGGCACCCACGGCAACAATACTTCGCACAGAATGGCTACCCCAACAACCACAAAACCCCATCTTGTGGTCCAAGCCAACCTCCAGAGAAAACGGTTAGCCACTGATGAGCTGATGGTAGAGGCTAACAAAAGGCAAGTGGCTTTTGCGCTGCTCCAGGAGCCATATGTGGGGGGGATTAGAAGTATGAAGAGTTACAGAGGGGCGAGAGTCTTCCAAAGCACTAGTCCAGGAGATGGCACTGTAAAAGCGGCCATAGTGGTCTTTGACCACGACATGGACGTTACACAGTGCCCAGAACTCACCACGAACAACATCGTAGTGGTGAGGATAAGGACTAGTGCCTGGGAAATCACCGCAGTCTCCTTCTACTTTGAACCCGACCAGCCCATTGGGCCATACCTGGAGCAGCTCAAACAGATCGAGGACAAGCTTGGACCAAAGAAAATCATTATGGGCGGAGACTCAAATGCGAAGAACATCTGGTGGGGTGGTTGTAGTGTAGACCATAGGGGTGAAGACATGTCTGGCATTCTGGAAGAGATGAACTTGCAGGTGCTCAACGAGGGCGATACTCCTACCTTCGACACGGTTAGGGGAAACCGGACATACACCAGCCACGTCGACGTGACGGCATGCACTGAGGACCTGCTCAGCTTAGTGGAAGACTGGAGGGTTGAAGAAGACCTGATTAACTCGGACCACAACGCCATTACTTTTAAAATTAGACTCACTAAATCAAAAGGAACAAACATACAAAGAACCACCAGGCTATACAATACAAAGAAAGCAAATTGGAACCAGTTTCTTGTGAAACTGGACCAATTTAAAATAGCAAAAAACATAACAAAATTTGAAATGGATAATATCAATAGCAAAACAGAGTTAGAAGATATAGTAAATAAATATATGGACATAATTAAGCAAGCATGCAAAGAAGCAATACCAAAAAAGAAACCAAATGAAAAACTTACCCTGCCGTGGTGGTCTGAGGAACTCGCAGTCATGAAGCAGAAGGTCACCACAATGAAGCGCAGAATCCGATGTGCAGCGCCGGTCCGGAGAGCCAAGGTCATCGAAGAGTACCTGCAAGAAAAAGAAAACTATGAGACTGAAGTCCAGAAGGCCCAAACAAGGAGTTGGAAAGAGTTCTGTGAAAAGCAGGATGGAGAGGGGGTCTGGGAGGGGATATATAGAGTCATTGGGAGGACGACCAAGAGACAGGAGGACATACCCCTGGTAAAAGATGGACAAACACTGAACCCGAAGGAGTCCACCAGACTGTTGGCCGAGACCTTCTACCCCGAGGACACTGAGGAAGGAGAAACCGCAATCCACAGGCAGACTAGAGATGCAGCAAACCGAGTAAACGACCCGGACCATGGTGAGAAACATGATCCACCGTTTACCAAAGAGGAGCTACGAGCTGCAGTGGAAAGTTTCAATCAGAAGAAAGCCCCGGGCGTGGATGGTTTCACGGCTGACATCTGCCGACGTGTAGTGTTCAGCGACCTCGACCTCAATCTCGCGATGCTCAACAAATGCCTGGAACACAGTCACTTTCCTGACATCTGGAAGGAGGCCACGGTGGTGGTGCTCAGGAAGCCGGGAAAGGATTCCTACACAAATCCCAAGTCCTATAGACCTATAGGCCTTCTTCCGGTGATGGGAAAGATCTTGGAGAAGGTGATTGTGAAAAGGCTGAAGTGGCACCTACTGCCAAGGATGAACCCCCGCCAATACGGTTTTATGCCCCAGAAAAGCACCGAAGACTCCCTCTATGACCTGATCAACTACATACGTGGAAAGCTATTAGCTAAAAAACTTATCACACTAATTTCATTGGATATAGAGGGAGCCTTCGACAGCGCATGGTGGCCCGCGATTAAGGCACGACTGGCGGAGGAGGAATGCCCTGTCAATCTACGTAGGATAGTTGACAGCTACCTACACAACAGAAGGGTCAGAGTGAGGTACGCGGGAGAAGAGCACATGAGAGGTACAAATAAGGGGTGTGTCCAGGGGTCAATAGGTGGTCCAATCCTGTGGAACCTTCTACTAGATCCCCTACTGAAGGAATTGGCAGCACGGGGCGATCACTGCCAGGCCTTTGCAGACGACGTGGTCCTGATTTTTGATGGGGACACAGCGATGGAAGTTCAGGGAAGAGCAAATGCCGCCCTCGCCCATGTTCAGGAGTGGGGTGTCAAGAACAAGCTAAAATTTGCTCCGCATAAGACTAAAGCTATGTTAATAACAAGAAAGTTAAAATATGACACCCCACTGCTGAGGATGGGCGGGGTCGACATAAGCATGTCTCCTGAAATTAAAATCCTGGGTCTGACCATCGACCACAAGCTCACATTTAACAACCATGTTGCAGAGGTCTGTGGGAAAGCCCTAAATTGTTATAAGCAGCTCTCCAGAGCAGCGAAGGTCAGCTGGGGGCTCCACCCGGAAGTTGTCCGGATAATATACACGGCAACAGTGGAGCCTATAGTTTTGTACGCAGCCAGCGCTTGGGCACAAGCGACGGACAAACTGGGGGTGCAGCGCAAACTAAACGCTGTGCAGAGGGGGTTCGCGCAAAAACTGTGCAGAGCATACCGCACCGTCTCTCTGAACTCGGCACTAGTGCTGGCCGGGATACTACCACTTGATCTCCGGATTAAAGAGGCAGCCGCCCTTTATGAGGCCAAGAAAGGTGTACCCCGGCTGGCACTTGCAGACCGGGAGGTAGAACGTGCGGTGCCATATGCTACAACGAATCACCCGGCAGAACATATGAGCCTGGAGTTCGTGAGCCTGTTAGACCAACAACAAGTGGACGACCACAACAACCAAGCAGTACGTATCTTCACCGATGGTAGTAAGATTGACGGTAAGGTTGGGGCTGCGTTATCCCTATGGGAGAGCACAGCTGAGACCAAAGCCATCAAACTCAAGCTACCATCCTACTGCACGGTCTACCAGGCGGAACTCTTGGCCATATGTAAGGCCACGAGGGTGATCCTCCAGCGCACAGAAGACTCCTTTGGAGTCTACAGCGACTCAAGATCCTCGCTTGAAACTATCACAAACCCCAGTTCCCTTCACTCCCTGGCAGTAGAGGCCAGGAGGAACATCGCATCAGCCCGACTCCAGAATAAGACAGTGATCCTATTCTGGATTAAAGCACATGCGGGGCTAGAAGGGAACGAGCGTGCAGACGAGCTGGCCAAAGAAGCCGCACACTCGGTCAAACGGAAGCCTGACTACGACAAGTGCCCGGTTTCATTCGTCAAGCGACAAATCCGGATGGAGTCCCTTGACGAATGGAACCAAAGGTACGTGTCGGGCCAAACGGCAGCAGTCACGAAAATGTTTTTCCCGAACGCCGTCGAAGCCTACAAACTAGTTAGGAAGATTGAACCAACCGGCGTCGTAACACAGTTCATGACAGGACACGGTGGGTTCTCAGAATACTTGAACAGGTTCAAGTGTAAGGAGAACCCATCGTGCATATGCGAACCCGGGAGAGATGAGACTGTGTCACACATACTGCTAGAGTGCCCGGCTTATGGCTCTGAGAGATACGAGGTTGAACAAGATATGGATGCAAAATTAAGTGAACAAAGCATACCTGAAATAATGAAGGACAAAAACAAACGTCCCAAATTTTTAAAATATTGTACAAAAATATGTAATAGAGTAATAACAAGAAATAAATAGATTAAGCAATATATGATGAATATATATAATAAATTATATATACAGGCATAATATAATAAATGTAGTCTCTTAATAAAAACCGGCAAATGTACATATAAATTAACATAATAGTATGAAAGTGTAAAAATATATAATAAATAGATATTTAAACTAATCTGAGCAAGTAAATATTGTAAAACCTAATAAAATAGATAATAAGGAAAATCTGTAAACATAGAACTATGAACAAAATTGTATAAGATAAGATAATATAAAATAAGAATCCTAACGCCTAGACCTATAAGAACTGTATATGTACAATAAAACAATGTTAAAATGACAACCCATCCCTTAGAACATAAGAAACTTGTTAAATAAAATAAACCCTAATACTAAAGACTCTGATCAAGTCAGAGGACCGTTAAGTAGGATAGCTCGCGGGCCGGGACATAGCTCCCGGACAGGAAAAAAAAAAAAAAAAAAAAAAAAAAACCTAACCTAACCTAACCTAACCTAACCTAACCTAACCTAACCTAACCTAACCTAACCTAACCTAACCTAACCTAACCTAACCTAACCTAACCTAACCTAACCTAACCTAACCTAACCTAACCTAACCTAACCTAACCTAACCTAACCTAACCTAACCTAACCTAACCTAACCTAACCTAACCTAACCTAACCTAACCTAACCTAACCTAACCTAACCTAACCTAACCTAACCTAACCTAACCTAACCTAACCTAACCTAACCTAACCTAACCTAACCTAACCTAACCTAACCTAACCTAACCTAACCTAACCTAACCTAACCTAACCTAACCTAACCTAACCTAACCTAACCTAACCTAACCTAACCTAACCTAACCTAACCTAACCTAACCAGTCGCGCTTGGACCGCCGTCGAAAGCGCCACGAAAATAAGCCCTTCCGCACGCAAAAATTCGTGAAAAATAGTAAATTTGCTTTAAAAGTGACGCGCTATATATCAAAAGAAGCGCGCTGTGAAGGCGCACACGCCAGTGTAAAAAGTGTTGTGCAAAGTGGAAAATTCACGAAGTTATCTACAAAAAAGTGATTTTCACAAAATTTTGAAAATAAAAAGTGGTTTTTCTCTGGATCTGCAGCGACGACTCCAATTTTTTAATTCACCCAGACGGAGCCCTTGTGGAGTACTACACGTTGGAAGTGTTTGCTGATTTTTTCCGCACACCGTTGCGGAATAATCAGCAGAAAAACAAGTACCACGTGGCCACGAGGTCATCGAAGGAGAGGAGCGCGCCGCCATCTAAGTAAGCAGATTCAAAGAGGATACCATCTGGACCAGGGAGGCACCTCCAAAAAATTTTTAAGTTAAGTGGTGACGAAGTTACGGACATTATTATTTGTGTGCAGTTCAGCGACTTATTGGACAGTAAATTTTTCATTATCTTCAGCGATAACCTAGCCTAAATTTTTGATAGTTTTTAAAGCCGACAACGTAGTTCATTTAAGCATTAAAATTTTATTTTTGTGTTGAGCGGTTTAGGAGATATAGATTTTTTAAGAAAATTACCAACCGCACAAAAACTTCACCACCCTGTATCTGCGAAACGGTGAGAGATAGGCAAATTTTGGGACCAGATTGCATATATGTATCCAACCCTTAAATCTTATATATCTTGAGACCCCCCCCCCTAACTATTCCCCCCTTTTTATAAAATTCTTAATATTAGATTTTGTTTAAGAACATTTACAAATTGTTAAAATTTAAGTTGTATTCATTTAAATTAATCAAATTAATAGTTACTCTTCCCCCCCCCCCCCCCTCCCCCCCTTTTGGTAAATCCCCCTCATACCCTAATTTTTAGTTATATCCTAGCCAAATATTCTTCTCTTAAAGTCCTTATTTTTCTCCCCAGAAACCTATTTGTTTCTCTCCCCCCCCCACATATTTCCCCCTCAATCAAATTCAGAAACTTAAAAAGCATATATCTCGGAAACGGAGCAAGGTAGCTCAATTTTGACACCAGATCGTATAATATTCGACAAAGTTTCCCAAATTTAGGTTTCTGATTTGACACCCCCCTCTTTTCTACCACCCCCCTCAATTCCAAGCCTCATATCTCTCGAACCGATACAACAAATCCGACGGCGTTTCTTGCGCGATATAGAACATAAGCAACCCTTTAAGTTAGTTATAAGAAAACGGGACTCTAGGTAGAGTCCAAAAAATTCTTTGCTTTTTGACTCGAATTAGTTCCTTTATTTGTTTACCATATATATAATATATATATAATAAGATAATTTAGGACATAAATTTTTGAAAAACTTTAATCGACCCTAGGTAGAGCCATCTCAAGATTTTGAAAACCTCGTATCTCTTGAACCATAGCTGCTATCTTGACGCAGTTTTCGATATTAAGTGGAGCGGCTGGGTTTCTTGACTAACGTAGGAGGACTGACTCTACATAGAGTTTCAAAGCGATTGACAGTTGGGAAACCATTTTTGTTGCAGCTGTCACGTTTGAGTACGCGGCTATCCAATAAAACCTGCATTTTACAATTCAAACTATATATAACTTATACAAACTTTTTAGATATTTGAATTTTAATTTAATTTATTACTAACGCGTCCTCTGACAATCCCATACAAAATGTTTGGAATGCGGACACCTAATCCAAAAAGGAGGGTCACTGGCGATCCAGAATCTGACGCACAAAAATCCCCGACCCAGACTACGCAGAGACAGGCTGGACCGACTCTGAAGGAGGCAGAACATCCCCAAATCTCAAATGTACGGCGAAGCATTGGAGAGTGGGAGACGGGAAAACCAGACGCTATAGCAAAGGTCACAACAAGCCCGAAGAAGGTAGCTCCTGCCCTGGCGGGACCTTCCAAACCGAAGACCAAGACGGTGCTCTCCCAGGAGAGCCGAATAATGCGCAGAACATCTGTGGACGCGGTGGGAAGCCCGCCAGAGAAACCTAGATACGCTGACAGAGTGGCGGAAGCTCGAGCCTGCTTACAAAAAGCAAAGATTCAACTGGGGAGTGCGCGCAACATACGGACTGACATCAAATCTGATGTCACCCTGGCAGTGGAACGACTCTACCAGTTGGTGAAAGAGGCGGAAGCGGGAAAGGGAAAGGAAGAGAGGAGTCAAACCAAGGGACAGGAGGGGGGGAAGGAGGAGGAACAACTGGTTCTTCCTCTTTCCATCCCTCCTGCCTCTAAAGCAGACTCTGATCTGATAGAGAAATTAGAGGAGCACAGTAGGCTCTTGAGGGACAACAATGAGAGGATGAAAGCCCTGAAAGATGCTATGGAGCGTCAGAAAGAAACCCTGGAGAGGACCACAAACGAGGGTGTGGCAGCGGAGCAAACCAGGAGGAAACTCCCGGAGCACACCGCACTACACTCCGTTGTGGTCTCCTCCAGGGATGAAACTGAGACTGGGGAGGAGGTTCTTAGTAGAATACGAGAAGCAGTTAACGCAAAGGACGGATGGATCAAAGTGGACAGAGTCAGGAAGGCGAAAGACAGGAAGGTAATCGTGGGATGTAGAACAGAGGAAGAGAGGAGAAAAGTGAAAGAAAGATTAACAAAGGAAGAGACTCGCCTCAATGTCGAGGAGGTCAAGAACAAAGACCCTCTTCTGATCCTCAGGGGCGTTCTACAGTTCAATAGCGACGAAGACGTACTAAACGCCCTGAGGAACCAGAATCGTAGCGTTTTTGACGGCCTCGACAAAGAAGATTATAGAGTGGAAATAAGATACAGGAAAAGAACAAGGAACCCCCACACCTGTCACATAGTCCTCAGAGTGTCCCCCAAAGTGTGGAATAGGATGCTGGATGCACAAGACATCCAAATCGACCTGCAGAGGATCAGAGTGGCCGACCAATCCCCGCTAGTGCAGTGTTCGCTATGCCTTGGGTACGGCCACGGCAGGCGATTCTGTAAGGAAACAGTGGAAACTTGCAGCCACTGCGGGGGTCCTCACATGAGGACTGAGTGCGCCGACTGGCTCGCCGGTGTTGCCCCGACATGCAGCAACTGCGTGCGCGCCAAGCATGCGGTGGTTGACCACAACGCATTTAGCCAGGAGTGTCCGGTGAGGAGGAAGTGGGACGCACTGGCCCGAGCCACCGTTGCGTACTGCTGAAGGCACCCCCGGCAACAATACTTCGCACAGAATGGCTACCCCAACAACCACAAAACCCCATCTTGTGGTCCAAGCCAACCTCCAGAGAAAACGGTTAGCCACTGATGAGCTGATGGTAGAGGCTAACAAAAGGCAAGTGGCTTTTGCGCTGCTCCAGGAGCCATATGTGGGTGGGATTAGAAGTATGAAGAGTTACAGAGGGGCGAGAGTCTTCCAAAGCACTAGTCCAGGAGATGGCACTGTAAAAGCGGCCATAGTGGTTTTTGACCACGACATGGACGTTACACAGTGCCCAGAACTCACCACGAACAACATCGTAGTGGTGAGGATAAGGACTAGTGCCTGGGAAATCACCGCAGTCTCCTTCTACTTTGAACCCGACCAGCCCATTGGGCCATACCTGGAGCAGCTCAAACAGATCGAGGACAAGCTTGGACCAAAGAAAATCATTATGGGTGGAGACTCAAATGCGAAGAACATCTGGTGGGGTGGTTGTAGTGTAGACCATAGGGGTGAAGACATGTCTGGCATTCTGGAAGAGATGAACTTGCAGGTGCTCAACGAGGGCGATACTCCTACCTTCGACACTGTTAGGGGAAACCGGACATACACCAGCCACGTCGACGTGACGGCATGCACTGAGGACCTGCTCAGCTTAGTGGAAGGCTGGAGAGTTGAAGAAGACCTGATTAACTCGGACCACAACGCCATTACTTTTAAAATTAGACTCACTAAATCAAAAGGAACAAACATACAAAGAACCACCAGGCTATATAATACAAAGAAAGCAAATTGGAACCAGTTTCTTGTGAAACTGGACCAATTTAAAATAGCAAATAACATAACAAAATTTGAAATGGATAATATCAATAGCAAAACAGAGTTAGAAGATATAGTAAATAAATATATGGACATAATTAAGCAAGCATGCAAAGAAGCAATACCAAAAAAGAAATCAAATGAAAAACTTACCCTGCCGTGGTGGTCTGAGGAACTCGCAGTCATGAAGCAGAAGGTCACTACAATGAAGCGCAGAATCCGATGTGCAGCGCCGGTCCGGAGAGCCAAGGTCATCGAAGAGTACCTGCAAGAAAAAGAAAACTATGAGACTGAAGTCCAGAAGGCCCAAACAAGGAGTTGGAAAGAGTTCTGTGAAAAGCAGGATGGAGAGGGGGTCTGGGAGGGGATATATAGAGTCATTGGGAGGACGACCAAGAGACAGGAGGACATACCCCTTGTAAAAGATGGACAAACACTGAACCCGAAGGAGTCCACCAGACTGTTGGCCGAGACCTTCTACCCCGAGGACACTGAGGAAGGAGAAACCGCAATCCACAGGCAGACTAGAGATGCAGCAAACCGAGTAAACGACCCGGACCATGGTGAGAAACATGACCCACCGTTTACCAAAGAGGAACTACGAGCTGCAGTGGAAAGTTTCAATCAGAAGAAAGCCCCGGGCGTGGATGGTTTCACGGCTGACATCTGCCGACGTGTAGTGTTCAGCGACCTCGACCTCAATCTCGCAATGCTCAACAAATGCCTGGAACACAGTCACTTTCCCGACATCTGGAAGGAGGCCACGGTGGTGGTGCTCAGGAAGCCGGGAAAGGATTCCTACACAAATCCCAAGTCCTATAGACCTATAGGCCTTCTTCCGGTGATGGGGAAGATCTTGGAGAAGGTGATTGTGAAAAGGCTGAAGTGGCACCTACTGCCAAGGATGAACCCCCGCCAATACGGTTTTATGCCCCAGAAAAGCACCGAAGACTCCCTCTATGACCTGATCAACTACATACGTGGAAAGCTATTAGCTAAAAAACTTATCACACTAATTTCATTGGATATAGAGGGAGCCTTCGACAGCGCATGGTGGCCCTCGATTAAGGCACGACTGGCGGAGGAGGAATGCCCTGTCAATCTACGTAGGATAGTTGACAGCTACCTACACAACAGAAGGGTCAGAGTGAGGTACGCGGGAGAAGAGCACATGAGAGGTACAAATAAGGGGTGTGTCCAGGGGTCAATAGGTGTTCCAATCCTGTGGAACCTTCTACTAGATCCCCTACTGAAGGAATTGGCAGCACGGGGCGATCACTGCCAGGCCTTTGCAGACGACGTGGTCCTGATTTTTGATGGGGACACAGCGATGGAAGTTCAGGGAAGAGCAAATGCCGCCCTCGCCCATGTTCAGGAGTGGGGTGTCAAGAACAAGCTAAAATTTGCTCCGCATAAGACTAAAGCTATGTTAATAACAAGAAAGTTAAAATATGACACCCCACTGCTGAGGATGGGCGGGGTCGACATAAGCATGTCTCCTGAAATTAAAATCCTGGGTCTGACCATCGACCACAAGCTCACATTTAACAACCATGTTGCAGAGGTCTGTGGGAAAGCCCTAAATTGTTATAAGCAGCTCTCCAGAGCAGCGAAGGTCAGCTGGGGGCTCCACCCGGAAGTTGTCCGGATAATATACACGGCAACAGTGGAGCCTATAGTTTTGTACGCAGCCAGCGCTTGGGCACAAGCGACGGACAAACTGGGGGTGCAGCGCAAACTAAACGCTGTGCAGAGGGGGTTCGCGCAAAAACTGTGCAGAGCATACCGCACCGTCTCTCTGAACTCGGCACTGGTGCTGGCCGGGATACTACCACTTGATCTCCGGATTAAAGAGGCAGCCGCCCTTTATGAGGCCAAGAAAGGTGTACCCAGGCTGGCACTAGCAGACCGGGAGGTAGAACGTGCGGTGCCATATGCTACAATGAATCACCCGGCAGAACATATGAGCCTGGAGTTCGTGAGCCTGTTAGACCAACAACAAGTGGACGACCACAACAACCAAGCAGTACGTATCTTCACCGATGGTAGTAAGATTGATGGTAAGGTGGGGGCTGCTTTATCCCTATGGGAGAGCACAGCTGAGACCAAAGCCATCAAACTCAAGCTACCATCCTACTGCACGGTCTACCAGGCGGAACTCTTGGCCATATGTAAGGCCACGAGGGTGATCCTCCAGCGCACAGAAGACTCCTTTGGAGTCTACAGCGACTCAAGATCCTCGCTTGAAACCATCACAAACCCCAGTTCCCTTCACTCCCTGGCAGTAGAGGCCAGGAGGAACATCGCATCAGCCCGACTCCAGAATAAGACAGTGATCCTATTCTGGATTAAAGCACATGCGGGGCTAGAAGGGAACGAGCGTGCAGACGAGCTGGCCAAAGAAGCCGCACACTCGGTCAAACGGAAGCCTGACTACGACAAGTGCCCGGTTTCATTCGTCAAGCGACAAATCCGGATGGAGTCCCTTGACGAATGGAACCAAAGGTACGTGTCGGGCCAAACGGCAGCAGTCACAAAAATGTTTTTCCCGAACGCCGTCGAAGCCTACAAACTAGTTAGGAAGATTGAACCAACCGGCGTCGTAACACAGTTCATGACAGGACACGGTGGGTTCTCAGAATACTTGAACAGGTTCAAGTGTAAGGAGAACCCATCGTGCATATGTGAACCCGGAAGAGATGAGACTGTGTCACACATACTGCTAGAGTGCCCGGCTTATGGCTCTGAGAGATACGAGGTTGAACAAGATATGGATGCAAAATTAAGTGAACAAAGCATACCTGAAATTATGAAGGACAAATACAAACGTCCCAAATTTTTAAAATATTGTACAAAAATATGTAACAGAGTAATAACAAGAAATAAATAGATTAAGCAATATATGATGAATATATATAATAAATTATATATACAAGCATAATATAAAAAATGTAGTCTCTGAATAAAACCGGCAAATGTACATATAAATAAACATAATAGTATGAAAGTGTAAAAATATATAATAAATAGATATTTAAACTAATCTGAGCAAGTAAATATTGTAAAACCTAATAAAATAGATAATAAGGAAAAACAGTAAACATAGAACTATGAACAAAATTGTATAAGATAAGATAATATAAAATAAGAATCCTAACGCCTAGAACTATAAGAACTGTATATGTACAATAAAACATGTTAAAATGACAACCCATCCCTTAGAACATAAGAAACTTGTTGAATAAAATAAACCTATTACTAAAGACTCTGATCACGTCAGAGGACCGTTAAGTAGGATAGCTCGCGGGCCGGGACATAGCTCCCGGACAGGAAAAAAAAAAAAATAAAAAAAAAAAAAAAAAAAACCTAACCTAACCTAACCTAACCTAACCTAACCTAACCTAACCTAACCTAACCTAACCTAACCTAACCTAACCTAACCTAACCTAACCTAACCTAACCTAACCTAACCTAACCTAACCTAACCTAACCTAACCTAACCTAACCTAACCTAACCTAACCTAACCTAACCTAACCTAACCTAACCTAACCTAACCTAACCTAACCTAACCTAACCTAACCTAACCTAACCTAACCTAACCTAACCTAACCTAACCTAACCTAACCTAACCTAACCTAACCTAACCTAACCTAACCTAACCTAACCTAACCTAACCTAACCTAACCTAACCTAACCTAACCTAACCTAACCTAACCTAACCTAACCTAACCTAACCTAACCTAACCTAACCTAACCTAACCTAACCTAACCTAACCTAACCTAACCTAACCTAACCTAACCTAACCTAACCTAACCTAACCTAACCTAACCTAACCTAACCTAACCTAACCTAACCTAACCTAACCTAACCTAACCTAACCTAACCTAACCTAACCTAACCTAACCTAACCTAACCTAACCTAACCTAACCTAACCTAACCTAACCTAACCTAACCTAACCTAACCTAACCAGTCGCGCTTGGACCGCCGTCGAAAGCGCCACGAAAATAAGCCCTTCCGCACGCAAAAATTCGTGAAAAATAGTAAATTTGCTTTAAAAGTGACGCGCTATATATCAAAAGAAGCGCGCTGTGAAGGCGCACACGCCAGTGTAAAAAGTGTTGTGCAAAAAGGAAAATTCACGAAGTTATCTACAAAAAAGTGATTTTCACAAAATTTTGAAAAGAAAAAGTGGTTTTTCTCTGGATCTGCAGCGACGACTCCAATTTTTTAATTCACCCAGACGGAGCCCTTGTGGAGTACTACACGTTGGAAGTGTTTGCTGATTTTTTCCGCACACCGTTGCGGAATAATCAGCAGAAAAACAAGTACCACGTGGCCACGAGGTCATCGAAGGAGAGGAGCGCGCCGCCATCTAAGTAAGCAGATTCAAAGAGGATACCATCTGGACCAGGGAGGCACCTCCAAAAAATTTTTAAGTTAAGTGGTGACGAAGTTACGGACATTATTATTTGTGTGCAGTTCAGCGACTTATTGGACAGTAAATTTTTCATTATCTTCAGCGATAACCTAGCCTAAATTTTTGATAGTTTTTAAAGCCGACAACGTAGTTCATTTTAGCATTAAAATTTTATTTTTGTGTTGAGCGGTTTAGGAGATATAGATTTTTTAAGAAAATTACCAACCGCACAAAAACTTCACCACCCTGTATCTGCGAAACGGTGAGAGATAGACAAATTTTGGGACCAGATTGCATATATGTATCCAACCCTTAAATCTTATATATCTTGAGACCCCCCCCCTAACTATTCCCCCCTTTTTTATAAAATTCTTAATATTAGATTTTGTTTAAGAAAATTTACAAATTGTTAAAATTTAAGTTGTATTCATTTAAATTAATCAAATTAATAGTTACTCTTCCCCCCCCCCTCCCCCCCTTTTGGTAAATCCCTCTCATACCCTAATTTTGAGTTATATCCTAGCCAAATATTCTTCTCTTAAAGTCCTTATTTTTCCCCAGAAACCTATTTGTTTCCCTCCCCCCCCCCACATATTTCCCCCTCAATCAAATTCAGAAACTTAAAAAGCATATATCTCGGAAACGGAGCAAGGTAGCTCAATTTTGACACCAGATCGTATAATATTCGACAAAGTTTCCCAAATTTAGGTTTCTGATTTGACACCCCTTTCTTTCTACCACCCCCCTCAATTTCAAAGCCTCATATCTCTCGAACCGATACAACAAATCCGACGGCGTTTCTTGCGCGATATAGAACATAAGTAACCCTTTAAGTTAGTTATAAGAAAACGGGACTCTAGGTAGAGTCCAAAAAATTCTTTGCTTTTTGACTTGAATTAGTTAGTTCCTTTATTTGTTTACCATATATAATAAGATAATTTAGGACATAATTTTTTGAAAAACTTTAATCGACCCTAGGTAGAGCCATCTCAAGATTTTGAAAACCTCGTATCTTTTGAACCATAGCTGCTATCTTGACGCAGTTTTCGATATTAAGTGGAGCGGCTGGGTTTCTTGACTAACGTAGGAGGACTGACTCTACATAGAGTTTCAAAGCGATTGACAGTTGGGAAACCATTTTTGTTGCAGCTGTCACGTTTGAGTACGCGGCTATCCAATAAAACCTGCATTTTACAATTCAAACTATATATAACTTATACAAACTTTTTAGATATTTGAAATTTAATTTAATTTATTACTAACGCGTCCTCTGACAATCCCATACAAAATGTTTGGAATGCGGACACCTAATCCAAAAAGGAGGGTCACTGGCGATCCAGAATCTGACGCACAAAAATCCCCGACCCAGACTACGCAGAGACAGGCTGGACCGACTCTGAAGGAGGCAGAACATCCCCAAATTTCAAATGTACGGCGAAGCATTGGAGAGTGGGAGACGGGAAAACCAGACGCTATAGCAAAGGTCACAACAAGCCCGAAGAAGGTAGCTCCGGCCCTGGCGGGACCTTCCAAACCGAAGACCAAGACGGTGCTCTCCCAGGAGAGCCGAATAATGCGCAGAACATCTGTGGACGCAGTGGGAAGCCCGCCAGAGAAACCTAGATACGCTGACAGAGTGGCGGAAGCTCGAGCCTGCTTACAAAAAGCAAAGATTCAACTGGGGAGTGCGCGCAACATACGGACTGACATCAAATCTGATGTCACCCTGGCAGTGGAACGACTCTACCAGTTGGTGAAAGAGGCGGAAGCGGGAAAGGGAAAGGAAGAGAGGAGTCAAACCAAGGGACAGGAGGGGGGGAAGGAGGAGGAACAACTGGTTCTTCCTCTTTCCATCCCTCCTGCCTCTAAAGCAGACTCTGATCTGATAGAGAAATTAGAGGAGCACAGTAGGCTCTTGAGGGACAACAATGAGAGGATGAAAGCCCTGAAAGATGCTATGGAGCGTCAGAAAGAAACCCTGGAGAGGACCACAAACGAGGGTGTGGCAGCGGAGCAAACCAGGAGGAAACTCCCGGAGCACACCGCACTACACTCCGTTGTGGTATCCTCCAGGGATGAAACTGAGACTGGGGAGGAGGTTCTTAGTAGAATACGAGAAGCAGTTAACGCAAAGGACGGATGGATCAAAGTGGACAGAGTCAGGAAGGCGAAAGACAGGAAGGTAATCGTGGGATGTAGAACAGAGGAAGAGAGGAGAAAAGTGAAAGAAAGATTAACAAAGGAAGAGACTCGCCTCAATGTCGAGGAGGTCAAGAACAAAGACCCTCTTCTGATCCTCAGGGGCGTTCTACAGTTCAATAGCGACGAAGACGTACTAAGCGCCCTGAGGAACCAGAATCGTAGCGTTTTTGACGGCCTCGACAAAGAAGATTATAGAGTGGAAATAAGATACAGGAAAAGAACAAGGAACCCCCACACCTGTCACATAGTCCTCAGAGTGTCCCCCAAAGTGTGGAATAGGATGCTGGATGCACAAGACATCCAAATCGACCTGCAGAGGATCAGAGTGGCCGACCAATCCCCGCTAGTGCAGTGTTCGCTATGCCTTGGGTACGGCCACGGCAGGCGATTCTGTAAGGAAACAGTGGAAACTTGCAGCCACTGCGGGGGTCCTCACATGAGGACTGAGTGCGCCGACTGGCTCGCCGGTTTTGCCCCGACATGCAGCAACTGCGTGCGCGCCAAGCATGCGGTGGTTGACCACAACGCATTTAGCCAGGAGTGTCCGGTGAGGAGGAAGTGGGACGCACTGGCCCGAGCCACCGTTGCGTACTGCTGAAGGCACCCCCGGCAACAATACTTCGCACAGAATGGCTACCCCAACAACCACAAAACCCCATCTTGTGGTCCAAGCCAACCTCCAGAGAAAACGGTTAGCCACTGATGAGCTGATGGTAGAGGCTAACAAAAGGCAAGTGGCTTTTGCGCTGCTCCAGGACAGGAGCCATATGTGGGTGGGATTAGAAGTATGAAGAGTTACAGAGGGGCGAGAGTCTTCCAAAGCACTAGTCCAGGAGATGGCACTGTAAAAGCGGCCATAGTGGTTTTTGACCACGACATGGACGTTACACAGTGCCCAGAACTCACCACGAACAACATCGTAGTGGTGAGGATAAGGACTAGTGCCTGGGAAATCACCGCAGTCTCCTTCTACTTTGAACCCGACCAGCCCATTGGGCCATACCTGGAGCAGCTCAAACAGATCGAGGACAAGCTTGGACCAAAGAAAATCATTATGGGTGGAGACTCAAATGCGAAGAACATCTGGTGGGGTGGTTGTAGTGTAGACCATAGGGGTGAAGACATGTCTGGCATTCTGGAAGAGATGAACTTGCAGGTGCTCAACGAGGGCGATACTCCTACCTTCGACACTGTTAGGGGAAACCGGACATACACCAGCCACGTCGACGTGACGGCATGCACTGAGGACCTGCTCAGCTTAGTGGAAGGCTGGAGGGTTGAAGAAGACCTGATTAACTCGGACCACAACGCCATTACTTTTAAAATTAGACTCACTAAATCAAAAGGAACAATCATACAAAGAACCACCAGGCTATATAATACAAAGAAAGCAAATTGGAACCAGTTTCTTGTGAAACTGGACCAATTTAAAATAGCAAATAACATAAATAAAATAAAATAAAAAATAAAAAAATAAAAAAGCCTTTTATTTCCAACAAATTATTAAGTTTAAAGTACATTGTTTTTTAGAGTTCTTTTTAAACTAGTTGTTTATATAACTTAATTAATCTAACGTGTAATTTAGTTTCATACAATAATATCTGTAGGAACCCCTTATTGGGTGAAGGCCTCCTCCAAAGATGCCCATGTGTCTCTGTCCTGTGCGGTCTGATTCCAGTTTGAGCCGGCTGCCCTTACAATATCCTCGTCCCAACGTGTCAGCGGTCTTCCTCTGCTCCTTTTACCTGGAGGACCTTTCCATAATGTCGCTTTTAGTGTCCATCTCTGATCCTTAAGCCTCGCGACATGCCCCGCCCATTTCCATTTGAGTTTTTGTGCATAATTCAATGCATTTGTTGCTTTGGTTATTGATCTAATTTTTGTGTGTCGTATTTTATATATTTTTTTTATTTTTAGCATGCTGCGCTCTAAACCTCGTTGGCAGGTTGTAATTTTACTTTTCAGTTTTGAGGTGAACTTCCACGTCTGGCATCCGTACGTCAAGCATGGCAAGAGGCTCGAGTTCATAACTTTTGTTTTGATGGTTATAGGGAGGTTACTTTTGAAGATTTCCTTTAAACTCCAGTATTTGTTCCATGTTTGTTGTACTCTTCTTTCAACTTCAAGTTCATTATTTTTTCTGTCAAAACTGATTTGCTTCCCTAGATAGATGTACTTATCTGTATATTCAAGGGGCTTTCCATTAATTGTTATAAGTCTTCTCTCCTTATTCGTCATTCCCATAGTTTTTGTAAGATTCATTTGTAAACCCACCTTGACACTAGCTAGATTTAGTGTTTCGATCATGAGCTGTAGCTGGGAGCTGGATTCCGATAACAACACTAGGTCGTCTGCGAATCTCAAGTGGCTTAGGTAATCGCCCTTTATACACAGTCCTGTCTTGCTCCAATCTAGCTTGTTGATTATACTCTCCAGGATGGCTATAAATATTTTTGGAGATAACGGGTCACCCTGTTTTACACCTCTTTCTATAGGGAAACTAGGACCGAGAGTTTCTAGCTTTATTCTGCCCTTGTTGTTGTTATATATGCTCTTGATGGTCTTAATATATACATCTTCTACTCCCTGCTGTTTTAAGCTTTCCCATATACTAATGTGTGTTACTGAATCAAAGGCTTTTTGATAGTCAATAAACGCTATGTATAGTGGTCTCTGTTGTTCTTGATACTTTTCTATAATCAGTTCTAGTGTGTGGATATGGTCAATAGTAGAGAATCCTTTTCTGAAGCCGGCTTGCTCCACCGGTTGTTTTACTTCTAATGTACTACTGATTCTTTTGTTTATAATGGTGGAGAAGAGTTTGTAGAGGCTTGGTAACAAGCTTATTGGTCTGTAGTTGCCAATGTCCTTTGGGTCGCCTTTTTTGTAGAGAAGTATAATATTTGATTCAGACCATTGCAAGGGTGTTTCAGAATTTTTCAGTATTAAGTTAAATAGTTCTGCTAATGGTTCGGCTAATGTTGTGTGTGCGGTTTTCAATAGTTCATTTGTGATGTTGTCGGGTCCCGGGCTCTTTTCTAATTTCAAACTGTTAATTGCTTCTATGACTTCAATTTTGTCGACTGGTTTAATTGATGGTTCGTTAACGTTTTCTTTGCTAGTAGTATATATGTTAGTTTTTTGGGTCTTGTCGCTGTACAATTCTTTGTAGTAGTCTGATGCCGCTTTAATTATGTCTGTTCGTTTGCATAGAGATTTGCCTTGTTTGTCTAGCCCCTCTATCCAAGCCTTACTTGTTCTGAGTTCTTTTAAGGCCCTCTTTGTGCTTCCTGTGTATTTTAAATGTCTTTCTATTGTATCTTGTCTATATTTAGCATAATCCCTTTTCATGTATTTATTTGTTAGTTTGTAGAGAGCGGAGAGTTCGTTTTTCATAGTTCGAGTTTTATTTTTTATTTCTTGTAGTTCTTTTCTCCTTTTTAATAACATAGCTGTGCGATCTGATATTATTTTGTGGTGCTTTTGTGTATTGTTTTTATCTTCTCTAGCTTTTTTCAGGCTCTGGCTGATAGCGTCCGTTATTTTATCATAATAGTTTTGTACTGTAGTATTTTGTGGTTCGAGGGTTGGATAGAGTAGCTTTGACTTTAGGTTTTTATTATATCTTGTTATTTCTTCTTTGTTATTTAGTTGGATTGCTTTTTTGTTTGTGAATTTAACTCTGCTTTGTTTTTGTTTGGTCATTTTTACTGATGCTCTAATCAGTCTATGGTCTGACGGATAGTTCAAATTCAGGACTTCAAAGTTTTGAATTATTTTTCGTTGGTTAGTTAGAATATAGTCGATCTCGTTTTTGTGTTTTCCATTTGGTGATCTCCAAGTCCATCTCCGGTTGTGGTTTTTCTTGAAGCATGTGTTGATAATGGTTAGATTATGTTCAAGTGCGTAGTCTACAAGTCTCTGCCCTCTATCGTTTCTTTCGCCATATCCATGCTGTTGCACTGTTAAGTACTCACCTTCTTTGGGAGCGCCAACCTTCGCGTTAAAGTCGCCCATTAATATAATGTTTTTATATGTTGTTTCCATCGCTTTGTCTATGGTCTTATAAAATTCTTCTATATCTTCCTCGCTTGCTGCGTCGGTCGGTGCGTATGCTTGTATAATGGATATCCTATACCCTTGAAAGCTTAAGTTTAGCGTTGCTACACGATCCGATAGTCCAGTAAAGCTTTCTATGTTGTTTTTAAGAGATTTATTTATAATGAAGCCTACTCCATATTTGCCCGGTATGCATCCTATGTGGCAAAGTATTAGGTTGTCGTATTCCTCAATTCTGTTACCAAGTCGTCTTACTTCTGAAATACCTATTATGTCGTAGTTAATTTCCTGTATTGCTTCTCCTAGTTCAAGTAAGCGTTCGTACGACGATAAGGTCCTGACGTTATAAGTTGCGATTTTTAATTGATTTAATCGTTTATTTTTCCTTTTTTCCGTCTGTGTATTTTCTTTTGGAGGGTTGTGGTCATAATCTTCCACGGTGACCAGCCGGGTTGGAAGATGTTTCTTGTTTCTGGTTGTAATAGTTGAATTTTTGTTTAGATCTGTGTAGGAGGAGAGGCTTGGTTGCTATATATTTGTATCGTTTACATTCTGAGTGTTATTTGACTGATTAGTATTTTTATTTACTAAAAAGTTTAATATGCCTGGTTTTATTCTTACTCCTTCGGAGATGCTATTTGATCTCTGGGCAGTCGAGCCTTGTTGCTGTGGCTTTTTCTTTTTATAGACTTGGGTTCTATTTTCATCGCGTCTGGCAGGGTTGCCTTCAGGAGATGTTGGAAGCGCTCTTTTGTTCGTGGTTGTTGTGTACTTTTCATCTCGTATTATCAATTTATCATATTTTATTATTACTGATTTTCCTTTCTCTTTCTCAATTCGAGCTTGCTCCTGTAGTTCTTTTCTCTTTTCCAGTATGTGTTGTGGGTAATCTTCTGTAATATAGTACGCGGTATCTTTCAACGAGCTGCTTTTTTTCAATATGTTTATTTTTGTACCGTATGTGGAAAAGGTAACTATTATTGGTCGAGGTCTATCGCCTTTCTTCCCTATTCTTTTGATTTCTTGAATATCTCTACGATCCAGATCCCAAGAGAAGCGATCTTTTACAAAGTTGATCATCATTTTTTCTAGGTTTGAATATGAAGTTTCGGTTTCTTCCAATCCAAAAAAGACAATGTTATTCTTTCTTATCTGTTTTTCTAGAAAATAGAGTCTTTTTTCTTGATTGTCTTGGTTTTCCTTAAGGTTTTCGTATTTTTTATCTAGTATTTTAAACTTTTCTTCTAAAATGCTGTTTATATTTTGAGTCACTTCTTTGGTAACTCTTTCTCCGTTTTTTAGGATCGTATTTTTTTGTTCGTCCAGTTCTTTTTGGATCATTTTTAGTGCATTCATAACTTCTTCCATATTTGTGAGTAGGTATATTTTGTGACTGCTCTAGTCGTGTTATACTATGGCACTAGTAGCGCCCTCTCTTGGTATACCTATGCAACCCTTGCGCTGAATGGAAGTGGCTGTAGAAGTCTAGAGCAATCGATCAATATTATTTAGCTTGCTCGATCTTAGTCTTGGTACTCACGTTTTCCAATAGATGGCGTTAGCGCCTATGAGTAGATTGAGTGGAACAAGTCTTTTGCAAAGTCATTTACCGTATTAGGTTATTTTTTTGTATTTGTATCAAAAAGGTTAAACACTTTGTTATAGTTCAGCACATTTGAATTGTTTTTACACTGCCTTGTTGACACACTGTTTTTTCTTTTCTAATGATGTTGATTTAGAGCACTGCGACTGGTTTCTTGCACAACAGTTTTTGGTCAGTTCAGCACTTTATCACTTGTTTATTAAGTCGTCCACACTTTTCGTAAGAATTTGATAGTTTATTTTTCACTCGATCTACTTTTTACTGGATAAATGTCTCGTTTTAATTTTTTAAATCACAATAATCACGCAGACGATGTTTACAGTAGCACTGCAGCGCCCTCTCTCGCAGCAAATAACATAACAAAATTTGAAATGGATAATATCAATAGCAAAACAGAGTTAGAAGATATAGTAAATAAATATATGGACATAATTAAGCAAGCATGCAAAGAAGCAATACCAAAAAAGAAATCAAATGAAAAACTTACCCTGCCGTGGTGGTCTGAGGAACTCGCAGTCATGAAGCAGAAGGTCACCACAATGAAGCGCAGAATCCGATGTGCAGCGCCGGTCCGGAGAGCCAAGGTCATCGAAGAGTACCTGCAAGAAAAAGAAAACTATGAGACTGAAGTCCAGAAGGCCCAAACAAGGAGTTGGAAAGAGTTCTGTGAAAAGCAGGATGGAGAGGGGGTCTGGGAGGGGATATATAGAGTCATTGGGAGGACGACCAAGAGACAGGAGGACATACCCCTTGTAAAAGATGGACAAACACTGAACCCGAAGGAGTCCACCAGACTGTTGGCCGAGACCTTCTACCCCGAGGACACTGAGGAAGGAGAAACCGCAATCCACAGGCAGACTAGAGATGCAGCAAACCGAGTAAACGACCCGGACCATGGTGAGAAACATGACCCACCGTTTACCAAAGAGGAGCTACGAGCTGCAGTGGAAAGTTTCAATCAGAAGAAAGCCCCGGGCGTGGATGGTTTCACGGCTGACATCTGCCGACGTGTAGTGTTCAGCGACCTCGACCTCAATCTCGCGATGCTCAACAAATGCCTGGAACACAGTCACTTTCCCGACATCTGGAAGGAGGCCACGGTGGTGGTGCTCAGGAAGCCGGGAAAGGATTCCTACACAAATCCCAAGTCCTATAGACCTATAGGCCTTCTTCCGGTGATGGGAAAGATCTTGGAGAAGGTGATTGTGAAAAGGCTGAAGTGGCACCTACTGCCAAGGATGAACCCCCGCCAATACGGTTTTATGCCCCAGAAAAGCACCGAAGACTCCCTCTATGACCTGATCAACTACATACGTGGAAAGCTATTAGCTAAAAAACTTATCACACTAATTTCATTGGATATAGAGGGAGCCTTCGACAGCGCATGGTGGCCCTCGATTAAGGCACGACTGGCGGAGGAGGAATGCCCTGTCAATCTACGTAGGATAGTTGACAGCTACCTACACAACAGAAGGGTCAGAGTGAGGTACGCGGGAGAAGAGCACATGAGAGGTACAAATAAGGGGTGTGTCCAGGGGTCAATAGGTGGTCCAATCCTGTGGAACCTTCTACTAGATCCCCTACTGAAGGAATTGGCAGCACGGGGCGATCACTGCCAGGCCTTTGCAGACGACGTGGTCCTGATTTTTGATGGGGACACAGCGATGGAAGTTCAGGGAAGAGCAAATGCCGCCCTCGCCCATGTTCAGGAGTGGGGTGTCAAGAACAAGCTAAAATTTGCTCCGCATAAGACTAAAGCTATGTTAATAACAAGAAAGTTAAAATATGACACCCCACTGCTGAGGATGGGCGGGGTCGACATAAGCATGTCTCCTGAAATTAAAATCCTGGGTCTGACCATCGACCACAAGCTCACATTTAACAACCATGTTGCAGAGGTCTGTGGGAAAGCCCTAAATTGTTATAAGCAGCTCTCCAGAGCAGCGAAGGTCAGCTGGGGGCTCCACCCGGAAGTTGTCCGGATAATATACACGGCAACAGTGGAGCCTATAGTTTTGTACGCAGCCAGCGCTTGGGCACAAGCGATGGACAAACTGGGGGTGCAGCGCAAACTAAACGCTGTGCAGAGGGGGTTCGCGCAAAAACTGTGCAGAGCATATCGCACCGTCTCTCTGAACTCGGCACTGGTGCTGGCCGGGATACTACCACTTGATCTCCGGATTAATGAGGCAGCCGCCCTTTATGAGGCCAAGAAAGGTGTACCCCGGCTGGCACTAGCAGACCGGGAGGTAGAACGTGCGGTGCCATATGCTACAATGAATCACCCGGCAGAACATATGAGCCTGGAGTTCGTGAGCCTGTTAGACCAACAACAAGTGGACGACCACAACAACCAAGCAGTACGTATCTTCACCGATGGTAGTAAGATTGATGGTAAGGTTGGGGCTGCGTTATCCCTATGGGAGAGCACAGCTGAGACCAAAGCCATCAAACTCAAGCTACCATCCTACTGCACGGTCTACCAGGCGGAACTCTTGGCCATATGTAAGGCCACGAGGGTGATCCTCCAGCGCACAGAAGACTCCTTTGGAGTCTACAGCGACTCAAGATCCTCGCTTGAAACCATCACAAACCCCAGTTCCCTTCACTCCCTGGCAGTAGAGGCCAGGAGGAACATCGCATCAGCCCGACTCCAGAATAAGACAGTGATCCTATTCTGGATTAAAGCACATGCGGGGCTAGAAGGGAACGAGCGTGCAGACGAGCTGGCCAAAGAAGCCGCACACTCGGTCAAACGGAAGCCTGACTACGACAAGTGCCCGGTTTCATTCGTCAAGCGACAAATCCGGATGGAGTCCCTTGACGAATGGAACCAAAGGTACGTGTCGGGCCAAACGGCAGCAGTCACAAAAATGTTTTTCCCGAACGCCGTCGAAGCCTACAAACTAGTTAGGAAGATTGAACCAACCGGCGTCGTAACACAGTTCATGACAGGACACGGTGGGTTCTCAGAATACTTGAACAGGTTCAAGTGTAAGGAGAACCCATCGTGCATATGCGAACCCGGGAGAGATGAGACTGTGTCACACATACTGCTAGAGTGCCCGGCTTATGGCTCTGAGAGATACGAGGTTGAACAAGATATGGATGCAAAATTAAGTGAACAAAGCATACCTGAAATTATGAAGGACAAAAACAAACGTCCCAAATTTTTAAAATATTGTACAAAAATATGTAATAGAGTAATAACAAGAAATAAATAGATTAAGCAATATATGATGAATATATATAATAAATTATATATACAAGCATAATATAATAAATGTAGTCTCTGAATAAAACCGGCAAATGTACATATAAATAAACATAATAGTATGAAAGTGTAAAAATATATAATAAATAGATATTTAAACTAATCTGAGCAAGTAAATATTGTAAAACCTAATAAAATAGATAATAAGGAAAAACAGTAAACATAGAACTATGAACAAAATTGTATAAGATAAGATAATATAAAATAAGAATCCTAACGCCTAGAACTATAAGAACTGTATATGTACAATAAAACATGTTAAAATGACAACCCATCCCTTAGAACATAAGAAACTTGTTGAATAAAATAAACCCTATTACTAAAGACTCTGATCAAGTCAGAGGACCGTTAAGTAGGATAGCTCGCGGGCCGGGACATAGCTCCCGGACAGGAAAAAAAAAAAAAAAAAAAAAAAAAAAAACCTAACCTAACCTAACCTAACCTAACCTAACCTAACCTAACCTAACCTAACCTAACCTAACCTAACCTAACCTAACCTAACCTAACCTAACCTAACCTAACCTAACCTAACCTAACCTAACCTAACCTAACCTAACCTAACCTAACCTAACCTAACCTAACCTAACCTAACCTAACCTAACCTAACCTAACCTAACCTAACCTAACCTAACCTAACCTAACCTAACCTAACCTAACCTAACCTAACCTAACCTAACCTAACCTAACCTAACCTAACCTAACCTAACCTAACCTAACCTAACCTAACCTAACCTAACCTAACCTAACCTAACCTAACCTAACCTAACCTAACCTAACCAGTCCGCGCCCGCCCTCCGCCGAGCGAGCAGCTCTTAGAAGTCGCTCCCGTGTCGAAAAATCCAAAAAAATAGTAAAAGTGCTCCGATTTTGGTGTTTTTTATGTCAAAGTGTGTGTTCTGTGGTGTTGTACCTTTTGGATGCAGTGTTTAGATCCGCACATACCCCGGAAACAAGTTCTGGAAGGGAAAAACACTTTTTGCCCCAAAAAGGTAAAATTTATGTTAGTTTTTTGCAAACGCTGCAAAATCTACAGCGATAACACAAAGTTTTTATTTCACCATTTTGACGACCTTATTGCGGTCCACCAAAAGCACTTTTTGCTATATTTTTGTGACACACGGTTAAAAAGTTACAATCAAATTTGTAAAAACCACGTGGCCACGTGCTCCGTGTTGCTTTGTGATTTGAAAGATCTGAAACTACAATTTTGTAGCGCATAAAGAATGCATTTGGGAGGCACTTTAAATTTTCAAATTTAAAAGAAAATTGAACATAATATCGCATTTTTTCGAAATTTTTTGAATTTTCAAATCTTTTAACTTCATTTATTTTAAATTTTCAGCGACAACCATATCTGATTTTGTTTCATTTTGGTAGATACAATAAAGAACAATATTTTTGTGCAATTTCAGATTTTTCAGGAAAGCGGTTCCAAAGTTATTGACATTTTATTGAAAACCACGTGGCACGTGGTACCCTCTAGCGGAGGCGTACGAAACTTATTTTAATGCAGATATTTGAATAATACTTTCACTAGGATAGAGGCGTTTTCAAAATTAAATTTGCTTAATTGGTTCTTAAGTTATGCTGCATTTAATGTTTTTCAGTACTTTCAGCTGAAGTCTTCAGGTTTAAAATTATAGCTTGTAAAAAATCGTGTAGTGCTTGTCAAAACGAATGTTTTGAATCCAAACACGGACTTCCTACGGCGTCTGGTTCCGGAGATAGCCCAAAGACTCAAATTGACAGCCATCTTGAATTTTTTTTTAAATCGTATTTTTGCTCAACCGTTTGTCGTGGCGAGATGCGGTTTTCTTTGCTGTAACGACGGAAACGAAGCGCATTTAATTAGTTATATAATTTTAGCGACTCTAGGTAGAGCCCGTCACTCACTTTTTATACTGGAACTGGGTGCGCCTTCATGAGTGCTGTTTACTGTTTTGACGCTAAAGTTCTCCGACGTCTATTAATCCAATTATTCGGCTTTTAAATTAGGGTCCGCCATCTTGGCCGCCATTTTGGAGACCTTCAAAGTGGTTTTGTGTGGAGACTATAAGTCGTAGAAGCATGCCGTTTTCTTTGGTGGTTTTGGCATAACCTAGAGAATTATTTAGTAGGCCACCGGAGTACAACTCTAGGTAGAGTTTCATGTTCACTTTTTGTTTTGGAACAATAACCTCTCTGCTGAACCATTTCCATTGGTGAAGGCGCGAACGTTCTGCGACTTTTAGCTCTCGAAATATCGAGCATCTAAATAAGGTCTACCATCTTGGCGGCCATCTTGGCGGCCATCTTGGAAATCTTGTAAGTCGTTTTGAGAGCGAACCGCTTAGCGTAGAGGCACGCGGTTTTCTTCGCTTTCTTTGGCTTGGCATACGAAACAATATTATTGACAGAATTAGACTCAAGGTAGAGTCATCTCGACCTCTGTCTTGTCTTCCGGTGGAGCCGCGACTCTCCTTTCCCATTCAACGCACTTTCGTAGCCATGTCCAGTAGCAGTAAGTCGTCGTCAAAATCACTGTCTTCAAAAATGGCAAAGGACAAAAAGCCATCTGCTGCCACGATGAAACCTTCCAAATCCCTCAGGGAAAAGGTTTTATCCAAACTTACTGCGGTCCTGCCAGGATCTCCGACGGATGAACCATCGAGATTTCCTCTGGATACACAGACTGAGACGCGCACATCAGCGTCTTGTCCAGACGAGGGGATAGCACAAATCCCTGTTGATGTACCTACAGCATCAACGCCGCTATCATCTCAAGTTGATAACGCCAAAAGGGATCCTCTTAATGGAATGGACCTGGTCGACCGTTTGCTGGAGTCAGTTGATATTCCACGCTCAAATACTCCCACTAGCGTCATTGATGATCCAGAGACATCGATTGTCTCATCGATCATCGAAGACGCAGAAAGAAGGGTGAGCACCCTCTACACTACACCAAAGAGGAATACGGTGGTGGAAACTGACTCCGCTAGCAAGCAGGCCAACATCCAGTTGCAGAAAGGAAAAGTGGCGTTGGAAGCCGCGGGTAATATGAAGAGGGAATGCAAGCTGATTGCTTTGGACAGTATGCACTTCCTCTACGAGACCATCTTGTCACTGGCCGAATCGCGGGCTAGGCATATGAACAACCTTGAGAAAGAGCGCACGCGACACGCTGTAGAACTGGTCCGTGTCGAGAGAGCGCACTCGAAGGAGCTAAAGAGGATATGGGATTACTCGGTCTCAGAGCTCAACCTAGCGCGCACAGACATCAGCGGAACTCTAAAGGAAGCAAAAGAGATCAGGCTGTGGTTGGGATACGAGACGGAGAAGCCATTCAGAGGGATCACGGAAGTAGGGCAAGCCATTAAAGAGCTTGATCGAAACGTCCAGCTGGGGATGGTGAGCTCCAAGGACGGCGGATCGGATGAAGACCCAAAGTGGGAAGTCATCCAATCTGAAATCTCCAAGCTCACCACCCACATTGGCAACGTATCTTCTCAGCTAGATGCACTCCGGAGGACCGTCGACACCCTTCTTGAAAAGACATCTCGGCCCCAAGAGGTCCAACCCGAGACCCAGCCTCAGCTACAGCTGGATGGGTGTGATATACGCACAATTATTCGGGAGGAAGTCTCGGAGTCAGGAGCAAGACAGGAGCTGAGACCAATTATGGAGCTGTGCGGAGATACTCAGGCGACAGTCCAAATGATCTCTGATGAACTCAGGAATTTCAAGGCCTCCAACGATACCAAGGAGACAGCAGTAGCACTTTCCTCGAAGATGGATGACATCAAACGTGACCTGTCTGACCTTAAAGATGTAGCAGTGGAAACCACCTCTCCAATAAGACTGGCGGTAGAGAGCTTAAGGCAGGAGATTAGGTGTCAGGATCCCATTCTGGAACCAGTCACAATTAGACCACAACAACCGCTCCCCTCTACACCTTCGGCCAACTCGGGAGTCGGGACTCTTGGCGCTTCTTATAAAGAAGTACTGTTGAGGCCACGATACCCGATAATGGTCGAGTCAGCGGACCCTCTCCACTCGAGTTCTGACGTAGTGCAGAATTTGAAGGAGAAGGTAGACGTGATCCAATTAGGTGTAGGAGTAAGTAGTCTCAGAAAGGTTCGAAACCAGAAGGTAGTCATAAATTGCGACTCCGAGAGGGACAGAAAGGTGCTTAAAGAAGCTATCCAGACTTCATCGGTAGGACTTACTGTATCTCAGCCTACAGTGAAGCTTCCCCTTTTGAAACTTCTGAAAGTTGCCAACGATCTGAGCAACATCAAACTGGAGGAGGCTTTGATATCTCAGAATCGTAAGCTTCTGCCTGATCCAATGCCAGATGGTGCCACGGTTAAGGTTCTGCGCCGTAGTCAGGTTGGTAACAACTCGAGAGCCAATGTGATCCTTGAGGTCGGTCCAGCCCTGTGGAACTGTCTGAGAGACCGAGAGCTCCGCATTGGATACCAAACAATCCAGGCCGTTGACCAGTCTCCGGTAGTGCAATGCTATCGGTGTCTGGCTTTCGGCCATATAGCCCGGGATTGTCAGGAAAAGGTCCGATGTGGATACTGCTCTGGGGAACATGACACTCGTGAATGCCAAAACCGGAACTCTGCACCCCGATGCGTGCACTGTGCTCAGTCAAACTATCCAAAAGACAGCGTTCACCCAGCATACGCGTCAGAGTGCCCTGAGTGGAGAAAGTGGGACAAGTTGGCACGTAGCACTACTTCTTACAATTGCTAGCCGAAGGCACTCAGGTGACTCTTAAAATAGGTCAAGCCAACCTGGGGCGCGGATTCTCAGCCATGAAGGAATGTTTACAGGCGGCTACTTTGAGCAAACTATCGCTTCTAATGCTGCAGGAACCATACGTAGGTGCTAAGGCTCATGTCTCATCAAATTTTAGAGTCATTCAAAAAAAAACTAGTGACAAATTAAAACCAGTTCGCGCGGCGGTTGTCATCGTCGATCAAAATCTTGACATAATTGAAAATCCTGATTTAATTTATGAGTCTATTGTTGGTGTAGTAATAAAAATAGGACAAACTAAGATAGGAATGATTAATGTATATTTAGATAAAACAGTAGATATAGAAACTGACTTACGCATAATCCAGGGCATAATTTTGAAGATGCAGACACCAAACATCCTCGTTGGGGCTGCCGAGAGGAGGACGGTAGGGGCACCAAATACATGGAGTTTGTTACGCAACATGATCTCAATATTCTAAATGAGGGAACCATACCGACATTCCATACTTACAGGGGAGACAGAGTTTACTCTAGCATCGTGGACGTCACTGCATCTTCAACCGGGCTGCTGGGCAGATGTAGTAACTGGCACGTTGATACTACTTCAGTCACTCTTTCAGATCACAGGCAGATCTATTTCGAGGTTCAGCTTGACAAACATGACCAGGAGGCAAAGCGAACAGGAACCAGGATTTTCAGGACTGACAGAGCTGATTGGAAGGCATTTCGCAGTGTTCTTATGACTAAACTTACCAATGACATCCTTAGCGAAGAGAAGATTGAAGCCGTGACAGATGCAGCGGGAGTAGACAGCGTAGTCAACAGTTACACCAATGCGATCCTCGAAGCATGCGGTGAAACAATGCTGCAAATACCTGCAAAAAAGAAAGGCAAAAAGTTAGTATGGTGGACGAACGAATTGACAGAAAAGAAAAAAGAGGTTCTACGGCGAAGGAATCGTATAAGGAAAGCGAGCATGATAAGGAAAGGAATAGTAATAGCGGAATATAAAAAGGTAAAAGAAGAGTACAAGGATATGATGCAATCGGCTATAAATGACAGTTGGAAAAAATTTTGCACGGGAGAGAAGAAGGAGACTGTATGGCAAAGGTCTTACCGAGTTTTGAAGCTCTGCGAGGGTAGTTCATTTGAGAAAACGTTGCGCCGGGACCAAAACTCCAATCCTCTGGATCCTCTAGGTTCCGCAAAGCTACTGGTCGAAACTTTTTATCCATTGGACGAAGAATCGACGGATAACGAAGAACAAGCTAGAGTAAGAAATGAAATGAGGGAAGTTGTCAAAGTACTTAATGAAAGTGTAAATCCTAAAGACTGCCCCAACTTCACTCTGGAGGAAGTGCGGATGGTCTACGCCAAGATGAGCCCGAAGAAATCTCCTGGAGAAGACGGATTGACCTCGGACATATGCCAGAACAGTTTCGACGTAGCCCCGATGATACAGCTGTCCATTTTTAACATCTGCTTGAGACATGGGCATTTTCCAGGAGTATGGAAGACTGCACGAATTAAGGTCATCCCAAAGCCAGGTAAAGACGATTACTCAAACCCAAAGTCATACAGACCTATAGGCCTGCTCCCTGTACTAGGCAAGGTATTGGAAAAATTGTTCGCAACCCGAATGGCATGGCACTTCGGCAGTAAGACGCTACTTAGCTGCCGTCAGTATGGGTTCACACCACAGAAAGGAACAGAGGATGCCTTATATGATGCAGTTGGGATGGTGAGGCAGGCGGTGAGTGATAAAAAGATAGTCGCCATCATCTCCTTAGATATTGAAGGTGCTTTTGATAACTGCTGGTAGCCTGGCATCCTACAACAGCTACACAGCAAAGGAGTGGATGAATCAACCTTGAAGCTGGCCACTAGTTACCTTTCTGGAAGGAGCGTGAGTCTCGGCTATATGGGGGAAATTGTTTGCAGAGCAACTAACAAGGGCTGCGTCCAAGGCTCAATCTGCGGACCATTGCTATGGAACATCCAGCTGAACCCGCTTCTGGAGGCAGCCGAAACACTTGAGGCCCACATCCAAGCTTTTGCCGATGACATACTTATAATAGCTAGCGCAAAAACGACAGCCAAGCTGGAGGCCTGTGTGAACGAAGCTCTGCATCTGGTGGCTGGGTGGGGAGCGGCTTATAAGATGCGTTTTGCGGCACACAAGACGCAAGCAGTGGTAATAACCAAAAAACTAAAATACGACTAACCAAAGTTCATATTGGACGGAAGGATCCTGAATTTGTCAAGCAGTCTCAAAGTTTTGGGCCTCACAATAGACAAGTGCCTCAATTTCAAGGAGCACCTGGACAACACATACAGGAAAACTGTCAATATCTTCAAGATGTTGTCCAGGGTGGTGAAAACGCAGTGGGGTCTAAACTCAGAAATTATGAGGCTACTTTACCTGGTGACGGTCGAACCTGTGGTCTTGTATGCGGCCAGTGCCTGGGTTCCTGCAACAGAAAGAAAATTTGTCAAAGAAAGACTAGAACACATGACCAGAATGTTTGCATTGAAGATCTGTAGAGCCCACAGAACCACTTCCTTCACCTCCAGTGTACTGCTCGCAAGAATCCTACCTCTTGACTTGAGGCTTATGGAGCAAGCCACCCTTTACGAGGTAAAAAGGGGTAAGCCATTTGATCCACTCCCAGGACGACCTCTTGAAAATCGAGCTTCTCCATATGATCTGCCACATCCTTCAGAGAGATCTCATGGTGTCTTTGGTGTCATTAATAGCCAGGAGGTAGCTGACCAAATAGGGAATGACTGGCTGAGACTGTATACCGACGGAAGCAAACTGGAGGAGAAGGTGGGTGCAGCGGTCTCGGTCTGGAAAGAAAATAAAGAGATCAAAACCTTCAAGATTAAACTTGCCAATTACTGCACAGTCTTCCAGGCCGAGATGGTTGCCATATTAAAGGCTCTCACTTACCTCAAAGAGTCCGGGGGCAGTGGTAACATTGTTTCAGACTCTCGGTCAGCCTTAGAGTCAATCGCTGATCCTTGCACAGAAAATTCAGTTGCCCGAGAAATTCAGAGGAATCTCCGAGATGTAGAGGGTGTAGACCTCTATTGGATAAAAGCTCACGTGGGAATACTGGGAAACGAGCGTGCTGACGAATTAGCAAAGGCTGCCACGAAGCTAAAAGCAGCTCCAGCGTATGAGGCGTTCCCGCTGTCCTTCGCAAAGCGCTCCATCAGGGAGAAAACACTTGAAGCATGGCAGCATCGATACAGCAGCGCAACGACCGGCGGAGTGACGAGGATGTTCTTCTCCGATATAAAACGGGCATACAAAATTTTGTCAGAAATGAAAACCACTGCTCTTAAAACACAGTTGTTCAGTGGTCACACTGGAATCAAAGCGTATCTGCATAGGTTCAAATTAGCTACTGATCCATTTTGCACTTGCGATACTATCAGCACCGAAACCATGGAACACATTTTATTCCACTGTCCAAAATATGGGATGGAGCGATACGATTGTGAGTGCAAAATGGGTTTAGATATAACAATAGATAACGTAAGTACAGCTATTGACGATGACAACCGCCGAACCCATTTTCTAGCTTTTGCGGAAAAAATTCTAAGGCAGGCTGCAAAGGCGAATGGGTCAACCATTGCATGATAATTTAAGTAGTTGTAATCATTTTAATCATTTTAATTTTAATATAATTTAATGTACAATTTGTTTAAATTTATGAATAATTTAATGATTCTTGTTAATTTTTAATTAATTATACATTTAAATTTCTAGAATAAATTTAATTGATAGTTAAATATATATCTGGAAATGTATCTTAAATTGATTGATTTTTTGATTTGTATTCTAATTATATGTCACTAGTGATAGGCAAATGATAAACAATGTTGTTAATGATTTTATATGTAAAAAATTGTTAAGAAATGTACACAGAAAAAAAAGTAATGATTATAAACCTAAAAAAAAAAACAAACAGAAAAAGAAAAAAAAAAGAAAAAAAAGGCAAAAAAAAAAAAAAAAAAAAAAATATATATATATATAATGAAATGGTATTGATGAATTTTATGTGATTTATTGTGTAATTTATACTAAGAATTAAATAATGTATAATTAATGCATGATTTTTCTGTGAATTGTTATAAGCTGATTATTTTTTGTACTTATTGATATTGCATGCAATGAATTCGAGCGCGGGCTCAACCGAAAATGCAAAATTAATAAAAATACCAAGAAATTGTAAAGTACAGATAAATGTTAAAGAATCAAACGCCACAAAATAAATAGTGGCGATAAGATAGAGTATAAAAAAAAAAAAAAAAAAAAAAAAAAAAAAAAAAAAAAAACCTAACCTAACCTAACCTAACCTAACCTAACCTAACCTAACCTAACCTAACCTAACCTAACCTAACCTAACCTAACCTAACCTAACCTAACCTGGTTTTCGACGGAAACACTGCACTGGATATCCAGAGACAGGCAAATGCCGCTCTTGCCTATGTTCGGGAGTGGGGCATCAAAAATAAGCTACGGTTTGCGCCGCAAAAAACTAATGCGATGATAGTGACCAGAAAACTTAAATATGATACTCCACTTCTGAAGATGGGTGGGATCGACATTTGCATGTCAAGAGAAATGAAGATATTGGGGCTTACGATAGATGACAAGCTGACTTTTAATCAGCATACGTCAATCGTCTGTCGAAAGGCCGTCAATATCTTCAAACAACTATCCAGAGCAGCAAAGATAAGTTGGGGTCTGCACCCAGAAGTTGTCAGGAGCATATACACTGCAGTTGTTGAGCCAACTGTAATGTATGCAGCAAGCATATGGGCTCCAGCAACCAAGAAACTGGGCATTCAGAAGGTGCTCAACTCGGTCCAACGCGGGTTTGCTCAAAAATTATGCCGAGCATATAGAACCGCTTCTCTAAATTCAGCACTGGCGCTGGCTGGAGTACTACCACTCGACCTTAGAGTACAAGAGGCAGCCGCCCTGTACGAGGCCAGGAGGGGGATAATCCAGCCCGCGCTTGGAGATAGAGAGGTGGAGAAGATGTCGGCATTCTCAGAAAAACCTCACCCAGCGGAGTATATGAGCCTGGAATTCGTGCGCTTGGAAGATCAGCAGCAAGTGAATATCCACAGCAATTATGCAGTGCGGATGTTCACAGACGGTAGTAGGATTGAGGAGAAGGTCGGAGCTGCATTATCTATATGGAATAATCAAGCCGAGACTAAATCCATCAAACTGAAGCTTTCGTCACACTGCACAGTCTACCAAGCGGAATTACTGGCCATATACAAAGCTACTGAGGAAATACTGAAGATGACAGAAACCCGCTTTGGAATTTACAGTGACTCACAGTCTTCGCTCCAATCCATTACAAACAACAGCTCCACTCACCCTCTTGCTGTAAAAGTTCGCAAGAACCTAATAGCAAGTAGGGTACAGAACAAATGCGTTGATTTGTTTTGGATAAAAGCACACGCGGGACTTGAAGGCAATGAGCGAGCCGATACCCTGGCAAAAGATGCTGCCCTGAAAATTAAGACCAAACCACTATATGATGCGTGTCCTGTTTCATATGTCAAGCGACAGATCCGTAGAGGAACTCTTGACGAATGGAACAGGAGATACATTACTAGCGACAAGGCAGCCGTTACAAAGATCTTCTTCCCCGACGCTATAAAGGCACACAAAATTATAAAAGAGATAAAACCCACTGGTGTACTCACACAAGTTATGACAGGGCACGGTGGATTCTCAGAATACCTGAATCGGTTTAGGTGTAAGGAGAGTCCATCGTGCGTCTGTGAAGATAGTAAACTGGAAACTGTGGAGCACATTCTGTTTGAGTGCCCAGTATTTGGTAAACGGAGATATGAGGCTGAGCAAAAATTGGAAATAAAAATGAAAACAGAAAATGTCAAAGACTTGATAAGTAATAAATATATAAGAAACGATTTTATAAACTACTGTACAGAAATAGCTAAATTAGTCATAAAAAGAAATAAGGATGTATAAAATTTGCTGAACACTAATATTTCTGAATATTAAGGACTCAGCAATAAAAAATTAATTTAAGTGAAAATATGTGTAAACTAAAATAATAATAAGAAAATGTAAAAAATAAAGTAAGATAGATATAAGACTGAAAATTGTGTTAGAAATAAGAATATATTGTATTGTAAAATTCTTTAAATAAAAAACCGCATTCCTGTTGTTTGATTTAGAATAAGTAGAACTAGAAAATCTCTGGTAACGTCAGAGGAACAGCATGTAGGCTAGCTCGCGGGCCGGGACATAGCTCCCGGACAGGAAAAAAAAAAAAAAAAAAACGCGTTTGTTGAGGCTTTCAGCGCGGCAACAAAAACACTGCTAGGGAAACCCTCGAAAACATCTGAGGGCTTCTCTGTGGAATCAAGAATTCATCGCACTCCAAAACCACCAACAGAAAACCCCCTCACAAGAGCAGATCTGGGTCAGGTAAATCGGCCACATCTCAGACCAGTCACGGGCCTAATTGATCACGCAATAAACGCATTCCTTGAGTTCCTTGCTCTCACTAGAGCGACGATAGAAGTCAATTCGTTAACATGCAAATCCATCTTGCAAACCTACGAGCAAGGAAACGAAAACCTTTTAAAGGTGAAACTTGAGGAAGCTGAGGCTGCTATATACCACAATGACAAATCCCAAGTCATTTTGGGCACAATGTCAGGGAGCTATATGGCAGCCTTTAGTGCATCAAGCGGATTCGTGTCGCTGAATGAGGATAAGATGAGGCAAAAAGGGCCTCCTAAGTTTCTTACCCCCGAAGGCGATCCGATTGTTGTTACGGCCCGGTGTACCAAAATCATGCTCGATGATAAGATCCTAGAAATGGCTCAGACCATTTCAGGTAACCAGGAAATCGAAGCGGGTTGGGTAAACTGGGTGGTACCGAAAATAACGTGGATCAATGGAGTTCCAGGATGCGGCAAAACAACCTGGGTTGTTAAACACTTTGATGCGGACAAGGACGCTATCATCACAGCAACAACAGAGGCAGCAAATGACCTGAGGGAGAAGCTATCGCACCGTGTAGGAAATCTGGTGAAAACCAAGGTGCGAACCATGGCCTCAGTCTTAGTAAACGGCTTCAGAGAGCAAGATAGATGCAGTCGTCTCACGATTGACGAAGCTCTCATGAACCACTTTGGAGCCATCATCATGGCCTCTCGTCTGGCTGGAGATGGCGAAATTGTTCTCATAGGAGATGTTAACCAGTTGCCTTACATTGATAGAGAAAACCTCTTCGAGATAAGGTACAACAGGCCCAATCTGGTAACAAACATCAGCCAGGAGCTACTGTGCACGCACAGGAACCCATTAGATGTTGCATATGCCCTAGGAGAGGTATACTCTGGTATACACTCCTCAAAACTCGAGGTTCACTCCCTGTCACTTCGGATGTACACAGGAGCCAATATACCCAGCTCCCTCACCAATACTCTCTTCCTAGTCCACACTCAGGATGAGAAGGAAACCCTTAAAAACCAAGGGTATGGTGATGGAAATGGGTCTCGCATCCTAACAATCCACGAGGCTCAGGGGCTGACCTTTGAGACAGTTGCAATAATAAAAACAAAGAGTGGGATGAAACTGCACGAAAGTGTTCCTCACGCGGTGGTTGCAATATCGCGGCACACAAACACCTGCACTTATTATGCTGATGACACCAATGACGCGATCGGGCACTTCATCAAGAAAGCATTGGCGGTACCAGCAGAAACCATCATAAACTATAATCTCAGAATGGCTATAAGAAACAGAAACGAAGCTGTCGTTGAAAAACTGGCAAATTGGCCAGATCAGGGGGCAGCTTCTAGTTCCATTTTGTAAGATTGTACCATAATAACTGTTTTTACATTGTATGTTATAATGTTAAGTTTAAAACTTTATCTATAAACAGATTAAAAGATAATTATAAAAAAAGTCATATAATAAAAAAAAAAAAAAATAAAAAATAAAAAATTATAATAATTAGTTATATATATGTAATAAATAAAAAAAAAAAAAAAAAGAAATAATAAAAATAATAATAATAATAAAAAGGAAAGAGATCTATAAGAGAATCAACATTTAGAAGTACTTCTATATAATTATGTAATTAGAGATAAGTTTCCCTGAGTAACTAGATTATAAGATTTGTAAATAAAATAAGCTCAATAAAATAAAAAAGATCGAAAAAGAGCACGGACAAAAGTCTGTGGTGAACGCGTCATTAAAAAAAAAAAAAAAAAAAAAACCTAACCTAACCTAACAATACAATACAATACAATACAAATACGCTTTATTGCACACCAAACACAGAAAAAAAACAGTAAAGAACAAACAAACAGAGATACAGATGCACAATGGGCGGCCTTATCGCTAAGAGCGATTTCTTCCAGGCAACCTTTGGATGGACACGTAGCTATAGTATAGGTATAGACGGTGGCGTATTATAGACTAATGTTAATATAAATTATATACAAAAAAAAAACATACAAATACATATATACTTGGAAATAAATACTGACTATAGACACTAATACATAAAATATTAACTATTTGAGATCGAAGAAAGAAAGTGTTCATAGACCATATGTTTAAATATAGGGAGGGATTTAGCTTGTCTTATTGGGGTAGGTAATGCATTCCATAGTCTGGTGGCATGTACGGTGAATGAAGAACTGTAGGCATGGAAGGGGCGAGGAGTTTGTAGCAAAAGGGTATCGGTAGAGCGAAGGGAGCGGGTATGTGTTTGATGCAGGTATTTGAACCGTTCTTTGAGATAGCGAGGAGTATTTGGGGCGTAGAGGATAGAGTACAGGAGGGAGAGGAAGTGTGCGTCCCGGCGAAGACGGATTGGTAACCATTTTAGCTTATTGCGGTACTCTGTGACGTGATCATACTTGCGCAGACCGAATATGAAGCGTATGCAGAAGTTTTGAAGCCGCTCAAGCTTATCAAGCTGTGCTTGGGTTAGATCAGGATAGCTGGCGTCGGCGTAGTCAAGAATGGGGAGTAGAAGTGACTGAGCGAGCGCAATTTTGGTTGATGTCGGTAAAAAGTTTCGCAGACGTTTTAACGAAGCGGCCGACGCAAAAGTCTTACGGCTAACTTCCGCCAGTTGCGGTCCCCAGTTCAGCTGGTTGTCGATAAGAATCCCAAGGTTTTTAACAGTTTTACTTATCTCGATTTGAACATTGTCAAAAAGAACATGAGGAAGATGATCCCAATCAATCCTTGTCACCATTCGTGAACTACCAATTAGGATAACCTGGGTTTTCGCTGGGTTGACTTTCAACCCGTGAGCCATACTCCAATCGAGAATTTTATTTAAGTCGCTATTGATAACCCGGATGGCTTCACCTAATCGCTCGACTGGAGCCTGGGTATAAATTTGTAAGTCATCTGCATAAAGGTGGTAGGAAGAAGAGAGTTGATTAGAGATAGAATTAATAAATATAATACATTTATATTGAGAAAGAAACTAAGTTGTTGGTGCACAAGTCGCTCCAGGACTTTAGATAGGAAAGGCAGGATGGAAATAGGACGGAAATCGGAGAAGGAAGATGGTTTAGCTTTCTTAGGTAGCGGAGTAACTTGCGCTTCTTTCCACGTGCTAGGAAAAGTTCCACTATTTATGGAGAAGTTCAGTATGTGTGCTATAACATGGACAATTTCATGAAGGATGGGAATAATCATTTTCTTACTAATGCCATCTGTACCGACCGCATTAGAAGAAATGGAGGAAATGCTCTTTATGACCTCGGAATCGGTAAAGTCCCGAAGTAAGAAAGGAGGAAAGTCAGGAGTAGGTAAAGAGGATAGAGAATTTAGGGTTTGGGTTTTAATAGTACCGTCGAACTTGGAACAAGAGGAAAAGTGTAGGTTCAAGGCGTTGATGTCCAGATCTTTCGAGCTGTTACCAAGCCGCGATTTACCTATACCTAATGATCTAAGGAATTTCCATACCTTAGCGGGGTCATTATTTTCAACAGATTTATGGATATGTCGGCGTTGTGCATCCCTACACACCTTATTGCAGTGATTACGGACCTTGGTAAATAGCTCTTTATTCTCGGCAGTCGGTTTTCGCTTGTACCTAGCCTTGGCTGCAAGTTTTTTACTGAGTTCAGTTTTTATTTCGCTGGTAAGCCAAGGAGCAGGAAGATGCTTTATCTTAACAGCCCTAACGGGGGCATGAACGTCGTACAAGTTAATTAAAATGCGATTAAAATTAGCGAGTTTGCCGTCGATGTCAACTGCATCCAAAACTTCGGACCAGTCAGCGTCTCGAGCGTCCTTACGTAGTGTCTCGACATTCATGCCACCAAAATTGCGCTGAAGAAGAATTTGAGGCTTGGCTTTGGGGGGACGAATTTTGTATGAGAGAAAGAGCAGATCATGATAGGAGAAGGCATCCGCTGAGCACTGACCGTGCTTTGCGACGTGAGAGAGGGAAGAAACCAAAATAAGGTCAAGAAGAGAAGGGTTGCAGTTGGGAAAATTATGAGTTGGATTTGAAGGAAGAATTGACAAGTTACTGGACTGGACCAAACTCTCTAATGAGCGTGCTCGAGAGTCACGTTTTAACAAACACGTATTGAAATCGCCCATGATAATGGTATGGTCATACAGAGGAGTGAGCTCATCTAGAATTTTCTCGAATGAGGAAAAAAAGTTAATACGGAGAGAGGGAGAGTAGTAAACGCCAAGCAAAATCTTACGATGGGAAAGGAGTACTTGAATAAACAGATGTTCACCCGCACTGGACGGTGGTGGTTGCGCAGACATATCTATAACAGTGTAGGGAATATGCGATCGAATGTATATGGCTACGCCCCCACCCACGGTACCAGTACGGTCATTACGGATGAGATCAAAGCCAGGAAGGGAATAAAGTGTTGAAGGCAGACACGGTTTTAACCACGACTCTGAAATAAGAATGGCGTGAATGTTAGCCTGGTTAAAAGACGCCAGCATATCTGTAAAATGAGCCGGGACGCTTTGTGCATTAATATGCACTACGTTAAAGTTTATGGAAACATCAGAAAAAGTAGATTCTAACGTATCAGAGAGAGTTGGAATGCTTACAAAACTATCATCGTTACCCGAAGACGAACAGGATAAAAAGTCATCACTACTACTATTTATCATATGGTCTATATATGTATATAATAATGACTAATTAAATACCTTATTAAAATATATATATATATATGATACTAATAATATTAAAATAAAATAAAAATAAATACCTTACTTTTATGAACCAATTTGCCATCTGTGCCCATCTGCCAGCTAACAAGGATAGAGAGAAAGAATGAGATGATCAAACAACACTGGTAAACTTAACGAACAAAGACATATTATAATACAGCAATAACACAAAAATTTATAAATTACTCTAGGACTCATTCAAATGATCCAACCAGATAACAGGATCAGTGTTGGCAACACACGCGAACACATAATTTTACCAAAAAGCGTATTGGAACGTTAACATAAGGTTTGACATTGATAGCTAATAAAGATGATTTGACGTTCGCTCGCTACAGTACTGTCAGAAGTGTCAGACGAATGATAAATTGTTGCAAAATAAAATACCTACTTGTGTACAAATCAAAAAAAAGAAATGGAAAAAATTAAATGTAATACCGTAGCGCTAAATTAGATAGAAGTCTCAAAGTGTACATCCTGTCTACCTGCATGTGTTGCGAGAAAAATGAATAAAAACTACCGTACCTACATAATAAATTAGCAAGTTCCGATCGGACCACAATGAGAACTACTGCGTGATGTACAGGGAATCACTTCTTAGAGGGGACAGCTCGGCGGCCTTTAGACGGTGCAGCTATTTCTTTAGCAGGCGCAGGCGCCACTGCCGGGACTAACACCGGCACCGCCGACAACTCCGCAATGCTGGACACTCGATGCCGCGTCCCGTCAGCGCCAACCACGAACACGGAGCCCTGTCGCGTCCAACATTTCGCCACTCCGAAACGCTTCCGAGCCTCCATAAAGGTGTCGTGACGAGACTTCGTGAGGAACTCTGAAAGGGTTATACCGGTGTCCTTCAGTGCGGTTTTGGACACCCACAATGTATCACGAAGGGCTACATCCCGCAGCTTGCAGAGTATGGGGCGGGGTCGATTGTTGGTGGAGCGTCCCATGCGATGACAACGACTGATGTCAGTTCTTGAGATGCCCATAACCTTTAGCTTGTCCGTAAAAGTTTTCACCGCTACATCCTCAATGTTTTCCTGGTTAACCTCAGGAACACCATGGATAAGCAAGATCTTCCTCCTGCCCCGCATCTCCAGCCTATCAATGTCACTGGCCAGCATCACAACTTGATCCTGCATAGCTCGCAGTGACTTAGCGATGAAAGTCTTGAAAATAGTAAACTCATTTGCTAGAGCTGCCAAATCACTGATCGGGGACTTAGATTTCTGGAGCTTCTCCTCAAACTCAGCCATGGCATCAGAGAACATAGTGCTCAGTTGCGCCATGGACCTCTGGATGGTGTTGGGGTCCATTTTGTCACTTGTATTGGAGGTTATAAAGTGCAGTGTTTTTACTTTTGTATTATCTTTCTAAGTAGCTTGTTGTTTGAAGAGAAAACACTGGATGGCAGGTAGGGTGCACAGGTGGTCAATTTAATTCATAAGTAGTGTAATTATATTGACTGTAAGTATTTTTTAAACAATTTATATAAATGTGGATCAAACAGACAGTGTTTATTTTTTCGCGCCTACCGCCGAAAAAAAAAAAAAAAAAAAAAAAAAAAACCTAACCTAACCGCAAAACTCAAGAGATCCTGGAAACCAACACGAAAACGCTGGCATACCTGGAATCACCCCAAAAGTCACAAACTCCTGACACAGGAATAAACCAGGAAATCACAGCGATTCGCGGAATCCTCGACGCGATGAAGGCGGAAAAAGCTCCTGAGCCCATCCCACAACCGGTTCTCATAAACATCGATGAGCACATTCAACCCATCACTGAAAGACTTGAGGCAGTATCATCTGAGCTCCGTACAATGCGGCACGAAAAGATGCAGGCGCCACCACCTTGTCTCAGTCTTGAAGCGGAGATGGCTAAATCGGAGAAAGGCAATGGAGCTAAGGCAACCACCACCTATGCAAAGATTGCCGCCAAACCATCACCACCTAAAAAACCAAACCACACCCTGATTGTGACATCCACAAATCCCCAAAACACCGGGGATAATGTGATTGACAGAATCAGGGAAGCTTTGGATACTAGAACCAGTGGAGCTAGGATTGATAAGGTTCGAAAAGCCAAAAACAGCAAAGTGATTCTGAGCTGCAGCTCTAAAGAAGACCTAGAGCTGTTGAAGACCAGAGTTCGGCTGGATAAGGGCCTAAAAGCAGAGGTAGCTAAAGCAGATAATCCGCTAATCATAGTAAAGGATGTGCTAGCATACCTCACAGATACCCTAATCGTGGAAAATCTATTGGCTCAGAACAAACACCTCCTCAGGGATGTCAGTCTTAAGGAATCCACCATCAAAGTAAGATACAGGAAGAAAGCTCGCAACCCCCATGAGTGCCATCCGGTACTAGAAGTGTCTCCCATCATCCACAAAAGCTTCATAGAGGCAGGGAAAGTCCACATAGGTATCCAGTGGAGACCTGTGTTTGATCACTCTCCCCTTGTGCAGTGCACAAAGTGCCTCGGTTTTGGGCACACAAAGGCAGTCTGCAAGGAGAAAGATCATCTTTGCAGTCACTGTGGAAGGCCTCACTCTTGGGAACAATGCAAGCAAAGGCTTGAAGGGAACCCTCCAAAATGCAAGAACTGCTCGACCGCGCATGGAACTGTCCCAGATCTGGCACACAATGCCTTCAGCATTTTGTGTCCAGAGCGGCAAAAATGGGATGCTATAGCGCGGTCCCGCGTATCTTACTGCTAAGGGCTCCACACAGAATCCAAGCTCGTTCCTTCAGAGGTTAGGCAGGACAGGTTTGCGATTCATCCAAGCAAACCTGCAACGCTCCAAACTAGCCACAGCGGAACTACTCCAAGTTGCAATGGATAAGGGAATCACGATTGCCCTAGTACAAGAACCATATGTGGGTAAAAACGGAGTCCTCAAACAACACCCAGGGACAAAAGTTATCCAATGCACCCTCAACAGACAAAAACCTGTCAAGGCAGCAGTAATCGTTTTCGGAGACTTGCTGGAGGTCATTCACGATCCCCAGCTGGTGACCGAGACCGAGGCAGCTGTCTTGCTAAAGGGAGGAGACCTAACACTTGGCGTTATTTCCGTCTACTTTGAGGGGGATCAAGACATGGCACCTTACCTAGAGAGAACCAAAAGTTACAGTGAAAAACTTGGCACGCAAAACATCATCATTGCTGGAGATGTCAACGCTTGGAGTCACTGGTGGGGTAGCGTCTCGGAAAACGAAAGAGGAGCGGAATATAACGCATTTCTTAATGAAATGAGTTTCCATATTCTGAACGTTGGAGACACACCCACCTTTGAAACCTTCAGAGATGGCAGAGCCTGCACAAGCGTGGTTGACGTCTCAGCTTGCAGCACGCCTCTGCTTGGGAGGATAGAAATTTGGCAAGTCGACCGAAGCCTCATTACCTCAGATCACAACGCGATCACCTTCACACTGCGCATGGTGAAATCCCTAGAACCCATTAGGCCTATCACAACGCGCAGGTATAACACCAAGAACGCTAAGTGGTCGGACTTTAAAGCCGTCTTCATGTCCTCACTAGCGGAGAGAGCAATCACAGTTCCATCAGTAAACGATTCTGAAACCCCAGAGAGCCTTGAAAGCAAGATCACAGCTTACACAGAAGCAATCCACGAAACTTGTGAGAAAACCATCCCTTCCACAGGCACAAGAAAAGGGAATCCAAAGCCCCCTTGGTGGACTCAAAAGCTTGATGATCTTAAGAGAGAGGTTCTAAGGAAAAAGAGAAGAATCAGAAATGCAGCCCCAAGACGCCTAAGCCTCGTTGTAGACGAGTACCTAAAGGCGAAGCTGGAGTACAAGGAGGAAGCTGAACATGCCCAAACTAAGAACTGGAAGGAATTTTGCACGACACAGGAGAAGGAGAGCATGTGGGATAAGATCTATAGGGTTATCAGGAAAACCTCAGGAAGGCAAGAAGACATGCTCCTGAGAAACTTAGCAGGCAATACCCTGTCCCCACAAATGTTGGCAGAACTTCTAGGAAACACCTTCTACCCCGATGACTCTGCAAGCACCGATCTAAATGGTCACGCGGAAATCCGGGCAATAACAAAGGAAATCCCGTACGGAGACCTCTCAGAGGATGATCCACCCTTCATGTCAGCGGAAGTAGAGTTAATCATCCAATCTCTAAACCCGAAAAAAGCGCCCGGTCCAGACGGGATCACCGCTGACATCTGCACAGTGGCCATTCGCTGTGAAATGGAGTTATTCCTGGCGATAGCTAACAAATGCCTTTCGCTAAGATACTTCCCTACGCAGTGGAAAACGGCACATGTGGTTATCATCCGGAAACCCGGTAAGACTGACTACAGTCACCCAAAGTCTTACCGACCCATAGGTCTCCTGTCAGTTCTTGGTAAAATCATAGAAAAACTAATGATTGGCAGGATTCAATGGCACATCTTCCCAACACTCAACAAAAGGCAATACGGCTTCATGCCACAACGAGGAACAGAAGACGCCCTCTATGACCTTGTAGAGCACTTGAAAAAAGGAGTAAACAACAAAAACATTGTACTCCTCATCTCCTTGGATATAGAGGGTGCCTTCGATAACGCATGGTGGCCCGCCCTTAAACACCAACTAGCGAAGAAAAGGTGTCCCAAAAACCTTTACGAGATGGTATGCTCATATCTCACTGACCGAAAGATCATGGTCAACTATGCCAGAGCCAGTTACGAGAAGGAAACCACAAAAGGATGCGTCCAAGGATCCATAGGAGGACCAACCTTTTGGAATATAATCCTAGACTCGTTGTTGCAAGAACTGGAGATTGAGGGAGTATACTGTCAGGCTTTCGCTGATGATGTTGTTCTCGCTTTCACAAACCATTCGATGGGCGTCCTGGAGCAGCAAGTAAACACCACATTGGTAAAAGTATCGACATGGGGAGTTCACAACAAACTTAACTTTGCACCGCAAAAAACCAACGCGATGCTTCTAACCAAGAAGTTAAAGTATGAGACTCCCAATATATTCATGTCGGATACTAAACTAAACCTTGTGGATGAAATAAAGCTGCTTGGGCTTATCATTGACCGCAAGCTCACCTTCAAAGCACACGTGTCTGCGCAATGCAAAAAAGTAGCAGAAATATATAAACAGCTTGCGTGCACAGCGAAGGTGACATGGGGTTTAAACAGTGAGATAACTAGAACCATCTATATTGCAGTGGTGGAACCCATCATGACTTATGCCTCAAGCGCATGGTCACAAGCTGCGGTACTCCAGATGAACGTGAATCAGCTTAACGCAATTCAAAGAAGTTTTGCACAAAAGATCTGTAAAGCGTACCGCACAGTATCACTCACTTCGGCACTTGTTTTGTCGGGTTTGCTGCCTCTAGACCTTCGAATCCAAGAGGCAGCAAATCTTTACAAAACCAAAAAGAGCATCTCTCAAGATTACCTCCCTCCCGGAAAGGAACTTGAACTCAAGATAGGGTACCTAGATCAACCACACCCCTCCACACTAACACACATTGAGTACGAGCTCCTGGAAGGCACTTCCCAAGTCACTGGGCCTCAAATCTTCACCGATGGGAGTAAGATCGAAGATAAAGTGGGAGCTGCACTAACGTGGTGGGATCAAGGCAGAGAAATAAAGTTTGAAACCTTCAAACTCCACTCCTCTTGCACTGTCTTCCAATCAGAGCTCTACGCACTGTTCAGAGCGACTCAAATGGCAAGCGAAGGCACAGATCCAGTAGTCAGCATCCTGAGCGACTCGCGATCTTCGCTCGATTTGCTTCGCAATCCTGAACTGAGTCATCCACTGGTGCGCAGGGTGAGAGAAAGCATTGACAAGATAGTGAACGAGGGAAGAGAGGTTCGCATGTTCTGGCTGAGAGCTCACGTGGGAACTGTGGGAAATGAAAGAGCTGACGAACTCGCAAAATCAGCTGCACTCAATGATGCCGCACAGGACTACGATAAAATCCCTCTGTCCTACGCTAGGAAGAAAATTCGTGAAGAATCGATCCAAAGATGGCAGGACCGCTATGAGACTTCCAGCACAGGTGCTATCACGAAAAAGTTTCTACCGGATGTCAACAAGGCATATCGACTCACAAGATCTACGAAACTAACATTCACCCAAGTGCAGGCGCTAACAGGCCATGGAGGGATCGCAGAATACCTTCACAGATTTAAGCTCAGAGACAGTCCAGGATGTGAGTGCGACCCAGAGGTGTGCGAATCCGTCTGGCACTTAATTCTGAATTGTCCTCGCTTTCTAGTAGAAAGGCACGATCTTGAACACCTTATAGATCGAAATCTAGCTAAGTCCGATTTAGCGGAAGTTCTTCAAGATCCAACATCGAGGCCCCACTTCCTATCCTTCATCGAAAAGATTTTTCAGGTAGCAGCAAAGAGAAACTCCACCCTCTCTCCTACTGCACAACCAAAATCCCAACAAGAGGCAGAGGCTGTGGCAGAAGTAGCAGTTATTCCACAGGAAGAACAACTACCAAATCGAGCCTGTTGCCAACCTCTCACAAAACTACTCGCTCATGGAGAAAAAGGAACGGCAGGGCTTCGAATCTGAAGCGTAGCTCTTTTCATGGATGGAACCAATGAGCGTCTTGGCATAGGTTTCTGCTTCTGTCGACCAGGCAAGAGGTACCGAGTGGCTATATCTCCAGGGCTTGCATCACTGTTGAATGGGAGCACCTCTAAAACAACAATGCGCTACAAGATCTACAGTGCGTTACCCGTGACGGAGGTTGCAGGCCACTGCGTTCGACTGGTTCGTTCTAAAAACAAAACTATCGCCCTTCTCGAGCTTGAGTTTGGTTTGACCCCTTTCGCGCGTGCAAGATCGATGCTCACCATGCTTGGAGAAAAAATAGAAGATGCGGATACCACCTCTCGCATAATTAGCGTGGACGCACTAGTTGTTGAACACGAGAAAGGAGAAGTCGCAGACCGGCTAGGTTGCATAAAAGCCTCTGAACAACACGAGATGATTGTGTACGAAGACCGAGGTCTTAAGAGCACACAACTCGAGCTCTGCAACCGACTGCTGGGGACACCCAGTCTCAGCAGCAATCAGTGGGTCTGAACGCCTCCAAGAGAAAAGATCTTTGGAGAAAGAGACTCTTTTTCAAGCAAAAAAACAGCAGGAGGAAAAAGTCACAAAGAGAGGCCAAATAAAAGCGTTTGTTGAGGCTTTCAGCGCGGCAACAAAAACACTGCTAGGGAAACCCTCGAAAACATCTGAGGGCTTCTCTGTGGAATCAAGAATTCATCGCACTCCAAAACCACCAACAGAAAACCCCCTCACAAGAGCAGATCTGGGTCAGGTAAATCGGCCACATCTCAGACCAGTCACGGGCCTAATTGATCACGCAATAAACGCATTCCTTGAGTTCCTTGCTCTCACTAGAGCGACGATAGAAATCAATTCGTTAACATGCAAATCCATCTTGCAAACCTACAAGCAAGGAAACGAAAACCTTTTAAAGGTGAAACTTGAGGAAGCTGAGGCTGCTATATACCACAATGACAAATCCCAAGTCATTTTGGGCACAATGTCAGGGAGCTATATGGCAGCCTTCAGTGCATCAAGCGGATTCATGTCGCTGAATGAGGATAAGATGAGGCAAAAAGGGCCTCCTAAGTTTCTTACCCCCGAAGGCGATCCGATTGTTGTTACGGCCCGGTGTACCAAAATCATGCTCGATGATAAGATCCTAGAAATGGCTCAGACCATTTCAGGTAACCAGGAAATCGAAGCGGGTTGGGTAAACTGGGTGGTACCGAAAATAACGTGGATCAATGGAGTTCCAGGATGCGGCAAAACAACCTGGGTTGTTAAACACTTTGATGCGGACAAGGACGCTATCATCACAGCAACAACAGAGGCAGCAAATGACCTGAGGGAGAAGCTATCGCACCGTGTAGGAAATCTGGTGAAAACCAAGGTGCGAACCATGGCCTCAGTCTTAGTAAACGGCTTCAGAGAGCAAGATAGATGCAGTCGTCTCACGATTGACGAAGCTCTCATGAACCACTTTGGAGCCATCATCATGGCCTCTCGTCTGGCTGGAGCTGGCGAAATTGTTCTCATCGGAGATGTTAACCAGTTGCCTTACATTGATAGAGAAAACCTCTTCGAGATAAGGTACAACAGGCCCAATCTGGTAACAAACATCAGCCAGGAGCTACTGTGCACGCACAGGAACCCATTAGATGTTGCATATGCCCTAGGAGAGGTATACTCTGGTATACACTCCTCAAAACTCGAGGTTCACTCCCTGTCACTTCGGATGTACACAGGAGCCAATATACCCAGCTCCCTCACCAATACTCTCTTCCTAGTCCACACTCAGGATGAGAAGGAAACCCTTAAAAACCAAGGGTATGGTGATGGAAATGGGTCTCGCATCCTAACAATCCACGAGGCTCAGGGGCTGACCTTTGAGACAGTTGCAATAATAAAAACAAAGAGTGGGATGAAACTGCACGAAAGTGTTCCTCACGCGGTGGTTGCAATATCACGGCACACAAACACCTGCACTTATTATGCTGATGACATCAATGACGCGATCGGGCACTTCATCAAGAAAGCATTGGTGGTACCAGCAGAAACCATCATAAACTATAATCTCAGAATGGCTATAAGAAACAGAAACGAAGCTGTCGTTGAAAAACTGGCAAACTGGCCAGATCAGGGGGCAGCTTCTAGTTCCATTTTGTAAGATTGTACCATAATAACTGTTTTTTCATTGTATGTAATAATGTTAAGTTTAAAACTTTATCTATAAACAGATTAAAAGATAATAATAAAAAAAAGTCATATAATAAAAAAATTAAAAAAAATAAAAAATAAAATTATAATAATAAGTTATATATATGTAATAAAAAATAAAAAAAGAAATAAGAAAAAAATAATAATAATAATAATAAAAAGGAAAAAGATCTAAAAGAGAATCAACATTTAGAAGTACTTCCATATAATTATGTAATTAGAGATAAGTTTCCCTGAGTAACTAGATTATAAGATTTGTAAATAAAATAAGCTCAATAAAATAAAAAAGATCGAAAAAGAGCACGGACAAAAGTCTGTGGTGAACGCGTCATTAAAAAAAAAAAAAAAAAAAAAAAAAAAACCTAACCTAACCTAACCTAACCGTTAACAGTTGAAAATATACACGAGATTCTCAAGGACAAGTTCAACCGTCCAAAATTTTTAAAATATTGCATTTCAATTACAAATAAAGTAATAATAAGAAATAAATAGCATAAGAAAAATATGATGAATATATATAATAATTATATATATTAAGCATGATATGTAATAATAGCATACAAATAGATATTAAGAATGTGTATATTTATAAAAACGTTTCGTGCGTAATTGTAAACAATGTGTCAAACTGAAATTAATAAAAACCCTAAAGCCTTAGTAGAATAAACTGTAATAAAGTAAAAATAATGTAACAATAGGTAAGATAGAAAAATGTATACGAGAACTAGAATAGACTTAAGATAAATATATAAATGTATTAGAGTAAATTATAAGCCTCAATAAAGATAAATCCATCCTTTGTTTCAATACCTATGAATAGAACAAAAGGTCTCTGATCAAATCAGAGGGACAACATGTAGGCTAGCTCGCGGGCCGGGACATAGCTCCCGGACAGGAAATAAAAAAAAAAAAAAAAAACCTAACCTAACCTAACCTAACCTAACCTAACCTAACCTAACCTAATCTCGAAAATTTTCTCGCTTTCCGCTGATAGTGAACACCCTGTACCAATGTGCCTATGAGGAGAAGCCGAGATGTAGGTTATGTAGTTGGTGCAGAGGTGATCACTGTCAGAACGGAGTTACAGGCATTATGAGAGAACTAAATACAATGGGTGATATTATATTAGCGGGTTGATCATGAAGTGACCAACCCGCGACAAAAGATGCGATGAATGATAATGTAATGATTTCTTTTATAACGTATCATTTATCATGATAAATAATACGTTATAAAAGAAAGATGAATCCATTCATAGAAGATGAATGCATTTAAAAGTTAACGATTGCCTACCTACATGACATGAAGCATATAACAATGTTCAACACTTACCCTATCGGGGTGCAGAGCGACACTTAGATTAAACTATTTATAAAACCTCCCAAATACGTTGGAAGAGGTGATGAAAATTATGTTTATCGAGCCAGTGCGTGAGAAGACACTTAGCGTCCCTAATACGTAGGTAGCTGGTGAACGCACTCGATCGACTCGACTGTCCTCCGTCGCGTCCGAGGGGCAATGAGCGGCTCTCAGGGGCTGCCCTGCGTCGCGAAATCGCTCACGCGTCGATGAGGTGATTTCCGAACAATGGGATGTGAACGCCAATCAGAGCGGCTTACGTGTTACAACGCGCGACCGGTACAGTGAGCGTAAGAAGTGTGAACTCTGTTGCGTTACGAAATTTTAGGTAGGTTTTTATTATATTTTAGTTAAGTTTAAGTTTAGGTTATTAAGAAATTGAAACGTTAAGTAATATAAATTAATAAGAAGAAAAATAGAATTTTAATAATTAAATATACATGTACGTACAACGTTACACGACACGGCACAGGTACCTCCCAAAACAACCATGTCCGGAGAGGACCTGCGTTAACCGAAAGGTCAGGGTTCCGTGTTGTCTTCCTAACCACTGCAGCAGCACTGATCGGATCGCCTCCACGGTTTTATGTCCGGCACTTGGATGTCACAGCCTATTCTGCCACACCTCTACCATGTCCTCATGTAACTCCGCCCGTCGTGCTTCAATTTCCCTCTGTGCTGGGCGCTGACCCCGTTCCAGTTCCTCCTCCCTCCAGTAATAAATTCCCGCGAGAGTCTCATCGTCCAAGTCCCAGGGTAGGCAACCTGCCAGGACGCATGCCGCCTCGAAAGAGATCGTGCGATATCCTCTGATCGCTCTGATTGCCAATCGCCCTTTGTGGTTTTCGCAAAAGGGCAATATTTCGACTATTCAGAGCGTCGGTCCAGACTGGAGCTCCATATAGAGCCATGGAGCGCACGACTCTCATATAGATGCGACGACAGCTAGTGTTCCCACCTCTTAAATTAGGAAGCAGTCTTCCGAGTGCTGCCGCTGAACCCATCAGCTTCGGTATCAGTCCCTGGAAATGAGAGCGAAAGTTCCACCGACTGTCGAGGACGAGTCCCAGATACTTCATCGATGAATCGACAGCGATGTAGACTCCACACACTACTATGTTAGCTCCGGCTGGAGGAGCTTTTCGTGGTCCGTGGAAGCACAAGGCTTCAGATTTGTTGAGAGCTACCTCAAGACCCAGCATATTAATCCTGCTGACCACCTCGGCTACTCCAGCCGTCGCAAGCACAGACGCCTCCCTAAAAGTTTTTACTCTTGCTGTCACAAGCGTGTCATCGGCGTAGCTCATAATAATTATAAATATAATATAGCTCATAATAATTATATACATAATAATTATAAACTCAGAATAACTCCTGGCAGATTCACGCCTCGCAGCACCCAGTCATTGCCAATATTCCACAGGAGTGGTCCTAAGACCGAGCCCTGTGGGACACCGCAGGATATGTTTCGCTGACAAAAACCATCTTGTCCCTCATACGCAATGTATCTCTCCGCTAAATAATCACCGACAATATGACGGAGGTACTGGGGCATATGGTGGTACTTAAGCGCGTCTTTTATGCAGTTCCAAGGCAAGGAGTTAAAAGCATTGGCGATGTCAAGTGACACTGCCAATATAACCTCGCCCCGGGAGACAGCTTCTTCTGTAAGTGTCTTGACCCTCAGAATCGCACCCAGTGTGGAACGTCCCACCCTGAAACCAAACTGGTTGTCATCCAGGTCAGGACCGACACAGTTCAGGTGCCCAATCAAGCGACCTGCGATAATCCGCTCAAAGGGCTTGCCTATCTCGTCAAGTAGCACAATCGGAAGGTAGGCAGAAGGGGAGTCCGCTGGGCGCCCGTTTTTCTGCAGCAGAACCAGTCGACCAGTTTTCCAGAGCGTTGGAAAGCATCCTTGCTCTAAACATGCAGTGAATAAGCTGCGGAGTCGGGCTCCCAATGTTTTCAGAGCCAGAACCCATACACGACCGTGAACACCATCTGGGCCTGGTGCAGTGTTTTTGGCTCGTAGCCGCATGATAGCAACCCTCATCTCGACCGCCGATACTTCGGGTACTTCTACGTCTAGTTCTTCCGCTTGTACTATCAGGTGACACCATGCGTGGAGGGATGTGCTCCTCTCTAGTAGGAAAAACGCTTTCTACCACATTTTGTAAGAGCCGAGGCTCATGGTTAGTGGAGGGGCCCAAGGGCGGAGTTTTTCTCTAACTGACTTATAGGGACGGCCCCATGGATCGCGGCTCAGAGTCTCCAACATCTCGTTACGAGCCCGGATCTTTGCCTGATATATGGCCTGCTGCAGTGACTTTTTGGCGTTCCTGTAGAAATCATAATTATATTCCGGACTCTTCCTCTTCTAAGCGACGTCGTCTTCTTCGGTAGCGAGTAAACCGGCGCCTCGCCACTACACAAGCCTTCCGCAGATCAGTGAGTTCTGGCGACCACCAGTATACCTGCCGCTTGGGAGTCATGGGCCCGACACGAGGCATTGAAGCATCGCATATAGCTGTCAATGACTCACGGAACCAACCTGCTTCCTCCTGGACATCAATTGTAGCACTTGGCGGTGGCTCCCGCCAAGTGCTATGCCGTATATCTGTAAGCGACGCGTAAGATTAGATGTTTAATTGTTTAATTATAAGAATAGTGAATAAACGCGTGTTGCTCGCGGGAGACGCAGGGCAACGGGGTGCGCTGGGGCTCGCGGGGGGATGCGCCGCGCCGCGCCTCCCGCCCGCACATGCAGGCAGTTTAGACACCGCGCGCGCGCACGTCCGTTGTTTCTGCCTCTCCTTACACACTTCTCAGTAAATAGTGGTTTTTTGTCATACCTAACTACAGTCCCCACCTTCTACATTAAATGGTCTTCGAGCCTGATATACAAGAATGTCAAAAACACCTCCGACAAAAAGTGCAATGAGCACGAGAAGTGCCGTAAAAAAGGAGCAAATGGCCGCGCTGTTAGAAAAAGATGCTCAAACATCTCGCCGTGCTACGCAACAAGCTGTCGAAACCGGGAACAAGATGGAAGAAAACAATCCTGGCCCTTCCACAGCTCAAAGCGTTCGAGATCCTTCGCGAAAAAGGTCATCGACCTCTTCGACTTTGGTGCGAAAGAAAAAATTAGAACTGGAAGCCGCGGAGGCCCGAGCCAAAATCAGATTGGAGCTCATCGACAAAAGGCTGGAGGCAAACATTGCCGAGTTGGAAGACGAACGTAGCTCAGACTATAACCTTCCCTCTGAAAAATGTCTCAGCGATCAAAATGACTGTGTAGTGAACAAGTGGCTTGAAAGAAGTGATCAAGAATTTCAGTGCGCCACAAATGAACGGCACCCGGCACTACAGGAGCAGATCCTGAACTATATGTATTCTATAATCTAACCTGAAAGTTTAGTCCTTACTTTTTGTTACAATAAAACTTTTTTGCTTTGACTTGAATACGTCAAAGCCCCTAATTGTTGGATTAAAATTAGGAAGGCTGTTATTATGTACCGATGGAACCCTATATTTTGCATTTCCTACACGCACTTTACTTTGTACACAAAAATTTTTGAATTGAATATTCGGAAGGTTAAATTATGTACTTACGTAGAGAACGTAGGTTTAGGTACTGTACCTACTGATGGAATCCTTCCTTTAGCTTTTCCTACACGCACTTGACTTCTTTTTCACAAAAAATAGCTCATATTCGCGCATATTCGGAAGGCTAAACGCGGTTGCGCGTGACAACTTATCTCGAGGGAGATCGGACTATCACTCAGATTGGACGATCACTCAAACTTCAAAGAAATGGGAAGTTATGTTATATATTTTGCATCCATTTATTCTGTGACCATAATGCTATGTTCACATGCACGCCGTGCAGCCCGGCGGCACAGTACACATATACAATATATACTTATACTGAGCCGGCGGGCTGCCTGGCGGGCTGCGCGGCATGCAGCCCGTCCCAGGCTGGCCAAAATTCAAGCTGTTCACACGCACGCCGTCGTGTCGCGCGATTCGCGGCATTCACGTTCACAGGCGCGTTTACGGGCTCGGGCGTACCGTTTACACGCTCGTGAATGTGAATGTGCACGTTGAATGTCGAGTTGAACGCGCGCATGTGAACATAGCATAAAGGAGTTTGCCTTCGCACGCAGTCCTCGACGGATGACTAAGGAGGTCTGAAATGAATCATAGATAGGTTACCTACCTTATTTCTTTTATGACGTTTGATTTCTTCCTTTCTGGATTTGAGTCGGATATGTAAGCAGTACTTTGTAGAATAGAGTTAGTAAATATTACAATAAAGATATTAGGTATTCTTGTTCATACAAACAGTTATTATCGGTAAGGTATTATTTGTAACTCGCGATGACAGCGTTCTCTGAGAAATACACTTCCATTAAAACTACTTCAACCATGAACAGAGGAGTGGAAGCGAAGGAGGCCGAAATTGAAAACACTCAGTTGGGTGAGCAAGCAGCGGAGATTGTGCTGTCAAATTGTATCTAGGCCGTGTGTTTGTGTGTGGTGCTGAGCGGAGCGTGTGTTGTGTTGCAGACGGAGAGGCCGGCGGCGGTGGCGGCGCCGAGTCGCGGTCGTGCAGCGAGGCGCGCGACTGCCCCTCCTACCTGCAGGTGTGTGCTCGGTGCTGTCTGCGGCCTCTGCGCCCGCACTGACCGACCGCGCGCACTGACCGCTCGCGCTGCCCGCAGGTGGTGGTGGAGAAGCACCACAGACAGCGCGGCGCGCCGCCCCCGCCCCGCCTGCCCCGCGCCTCCAGCCCTGCGCCCGCGCCCCAACTCTCCGCCGCCGCCGTATGCTGCGTTGGTTACCTAATTATAATCTTCCTATCTATAATACAGGTGTCGGAGTTCCCAAGGATTTTTTCATTTTTACATTTTTTTGTATGAAAATGAGTAGGTATGTAGGTAGGTAAGTAATTAAGCTGCCCCCAGTTTCCATATGGTGTACACCTTAGAATAACTAGGCTTACTCTGAGGTGTACACACTATAATGCGTCGTTAAGAATCACTATCGATAGTAAGGTTTCCTCCCATAGAAGAATGCCTTCTTTCGTTTACTCCACCAGAAGCTCCTACCGAACATGCGAACTCCGCTCGTTTTGCAGCTGCCCTCACGACCGACGACGAGGGCGAGTGTGGGGTCCAGTGGGGTGTACCTTCACGTTTTAGAGATGCCCCGACGACGGATGATAGGTAGGTTAGGTAGGCATAGGTATCTTAACGAGTCTCGGATCGACAGATGCGGTGCGGAGCGGGAGACGGAGCGGGGGTGGGGGACGAGAAGGCGTGGGTCGGGGGTGGCGAGGCGGAGTGCGTGGAGGTGTACCGCTTCCTACGCGTGGGGCGCGCGCTCGCGTGCAGCGGGGGCGGTGGCGGCGCGGGGGGCGCTGTGCGGCGGCGCGCGCGGCACTGGGCGCGGGGCGCGCGCGCGCTGGCCGCGGAGGCGGGCGCGGCGGCCCGGCTGGCGTTGGGCGCGCCGCTGGCGGGCGCGGTGCTGGCGCTGCGCTGGACGCTGCAGCTAGCGCGCGACGCGGCGCAGGGCGCGCTGCACGCCGCCTCCGACTACACGCTGAAGCCGGCGCTGGCGCTGCTCTTCAACGCGCTCTTGCACCCGCTGCTCGTGTTCCTGCACAACCTGCTTCAGGTGAGGGGAGTGCTAGGGCGGGCGAGGCAAGGGGGGTGTACAGTACACCTGACCTGAATGACGTGTCGTGCGCGCGTGTTGCAGGGGTCGCGCGAGGCGGCGCGGCCGCTGTGCGCGGCGCTGGGCGAGTGCGCGGGGCACGCGGCCACGGTGCTGGCGGCAGTGCGCGTGGTGGAGGTGCGGGGAGCGCCCCTGTGCGCCTGCGCGCCCCCCCACACCGCTCAGCCCCCCGCCCACCTACTGCACAACACCTAATGTACCTACTCACCTACGAAACCATATATAATTATGTACCTACCTATGTTTTATTTAATAACCATTTAATCAAATAAACATTATTGGAGCAGTACAATGAATGATTTGTGATCTTATTTTATTTTGGTTATCTAACATGTCTACCCTTTATCTATATTAATATTATAAAGAGGAAAGGTTTGATTTTTTGTTTGTTTGTATCGAATAGGCTCCGAAACTTCTGGAACCAATGATGTTAAACAGTCGTGGTCAACTAATTAGGGACTTTCAAGATAGTGAAGAGCAATGACCGGTTATGTAGGTACATATAAATATAAAACCCTATTGATTTCTCAGCTCCTATTATTTGCATAATTTGGTCCGATTCTTATGCTATAAATGGCTGTAAATAAATAGAAAAAAGTATTTAATATCAAAGGTCGAACATGTATTCAATTTTAAGATATAATTCTGTAGCTGGACAGTAAACTATACTGAAAAATACAGTTAAACAAAACTAATAATCTGCAGTATTAATTTATAATATCTTTAACAGCTCCATTTTATTACGTGTAAAATCAGTACCCAGTAGGTACCCTTTGTTAGTAATTACCGCTCGACACCGATGTGGCATAGACATTATCAGTTTCTGGCATGTTTCGACAGGAATGTTTGCCCATGCCTCACAAAAAGCTTCATTAAGCTCATCTAAAGTTGTGGTACGATAAGTGGCAACTTTTTTCTTGATTTCGTGCCAAAGAAAAAAGAAATGGTAAGTAACCCCAACAATGCTAGTTCTTAGATGTAGGTTAACCTTCGTACATTACTGGTAGGTATCTATTATGTATACAAAATGAGGTGGTCTGGTCTGGTCATCATCTTATACTGACATTAAATAAACTGGTAAGTAACCCCAACAATGCTAGTTCTTAGATCTAGGTTAACCTTCGTACATTACTGGTAGGTATCTATTATGTATACAAAATGAGGTGGTCTGGTCTGGTCATCATCTTATACTGACATTAAATAAACTGGTAAGTAACTCCAACAATGCTAGTTCTTAGATGTAGGTTAACCTTCGTACATTACTGGTAGGTATCTATTATGTATACAAAATGAGGTGGTCTGGTCTGGTCATCATCTTATACTGACATTAAATAAACTGGTAAGTAACCCCAACAATGCTAGTTCTTAGATCTAGGTTAACCTTCGTACATTACTGGTAGGTATCTATTATGTATACAAAATGAGGTGGTCTGGTCTGGTCATCATCTTATACTGACATTAAATAAACTGGTAAGTAACTCCAACAATGCTAGTTCTTAGATCTAGGTTAACCTTCGTACATTACTGGTAGGTATCTATTATGTATACAAAATGAGGTGGTCTGGTCTGGTCATCATCTTATACTGACATTAAATAAACTGGTAAGTAACTCCAACAATGCTAGTTCTTAGATCTAGGTTAACCTTCGTACATTACTGGTAGGTATCTATTATGTATACAAAATGAGGTGGTCTGGTCTGGTCATCATCTTATACTGACATTAAATAAACTGGTAAGTAACTCCAACAATGCTAGTTCTTAGATCTAGGTTAACCTTCGTACATTACTGGTAGGTATCTATTATGTATACAAAATGAGGTGGTCTGGTCTGGTCATCATCTTATACTGACATTAAATAAACTGGTAAGTAACTCCAACAATGCTAGTTCTTAGATCTAGGTTAACCTTCGTACATTACTGGTAGGTATCTATTATGTATACAAAATGAGGTGGTCTGGTCTGGTCATCATCTTATACTGACATTAAATAAACTGGTAAGTAACCCCAACAATGCTAGTTCTTAGATGTAGGTTAACCTTCGTACATTACTGGTAGGTATCTATTATGTATACAAAATGAGGTGGTCTGGTCTGGTCATCATCTTATACTGACATTAAATAAACTGGTAAGTAACTCCAACAATGCTAGTTCTTAGATCTAGGTTAACCTTCGTACATTACTGGTAGGTATCTATTATGTATACAAAATGAGGTGGTCTGGTCTGGTCATCATCTTATACTGACATTAAATAAACTGGTAAGTAACTCCAACAATGCTAGTTCTTAGATCTAGGTTAACCTTCGTACATTACTGGTAGGTATCTATTATGTATACAAAATGAGGTGGTCTGGTCTGGTCATCATCTTATACTGACATTAAATAAACTGGTAAGTAACTCCAACAATGCTAGTTCTTAGATCTAGGTTAACCTTCGTACATTACTGGTAGGTATCTATTATGTATACAAAATGAGGTGGTCTGGTCTGGTCATCATCTTATACTGACATTAAATAAACTGGTAAGTAACCCCAACAATGCTAGTTCTTAGATCTAGGTTAACCTTCGTACATTACTGGTAGGTATCTATTATGTATACAAAATGAGGTGGTCTGGTCTGGTCATCATCTTATACTGACATTAAATAAACTGGTAAGTAACCCCAACAATGCTAGTTCTTAGATCTAGGTTAACCTTCGTACATTACTGGTAGGTATCTATTATGTATACAAAATGAGGTGGTCTGGTCTGGTCATCATCTTATACTGACATTAAATAAACTGGTAAGTAACTCCAACAATGCTAGTTCTTAGATGTAGGTTAACCTTCGTACATTACTGGTAGGTATCTATTATGTATACAAAATGAGGTGGTCTGGTCTGGTCATCATCTTATACTGACATTAAATAAACTGGTAAGTAACTCCAACAATGCTAGTTCTTAGATCTAGGTTAACCTTCGTACATTACTGGTAGGTATCTATTATGTATACAAAATGAGGTGGTCTGGTCTGGTCATCATCTTATACTGACATTAAATAAACTGGTAAGTAACTCCAACAATGCTAGTTCTTAGATCTAGGTTAACCTTCGTACATTACTGGTAGGTATCTATTATGTATACAAAATGAGGTGGTCTGGTCTGGTCATCATCTTATACTGACATTAAATAAACTGGTAAGTAACTCCAACAATGCTAGTTCTTAGATCTAGGTTAACCTTCGTACATTACTGGTAGGTATCTATTATGTATACAAAATGAGGTGGTCTGGTCTGGTCATCATCTTATACTGACATTAAATAAACTGGTAAGTAACTCCAACAATGCTAGTTCTTAGATCTAGGTTAACCTTCGTACATTACTGGTAGGTATCTATTATGTATACAAAATGAGGTGGTCTGGTCTGGTCATCATCTTATACTGACATTAAATAAACTGGTAAGTAACCCCAACAATGCTAGTTCTTAGATGTAGGTTAACCTTCGTACATTACTGGTAGGTATCTATTATGTATACAAAATGAGGTGGTCTGGTCTGGTCATCATCTTATACTGACATTAAATAAACTGGTAAGTAACTCCAACAATGCTAGTTCTTAGATCTAGGTTAACCTTCGTACATTACTGGTAGGTATCTATTATGTATACAAAATGAGGTGGTCTGGTCTGGTCATCATCTTATACTGACATTAAATAAACTGGTAAGTAACTCCAACAATGCTAGTTCTTAGATCTAGGTTAACCTTCGTACATGACTGGTAGGTATCTATTATGTATACAAAATGAGGTGGTCTGGTCTGGTCATCATCTTATACTGACATTAAATAAACTGGTAAGTAACTCCAACAATGCTAGTTCTTAGATCTAGGTTAACCTTCGTACATTACTGGTAGGTATCTATTATGTATACAAAATGAGGTGGTCTGGTCTGGTCATCATCTTATACTGACATTAAATAAACTGGTAAGTAACCCCAACAATGCTAGTTCTTAGATGTAGGTTAACCTTCGTACATTACTGGTAGGTATCTATTATGTATACAAAATGAGGTGGTCTGGTCTGGTCATCATCTTATACTGACATTAAATAAACTGGTAAGTAACTCCAACAATGCTAGTTCTTAGATCTAGGTTAACCTTCGTACATTACTGGTAGGTATCTATTATGTATACAAAATGAGGTGGTCTGGTCTGGTCATCATCTTATACTGACATTAAATAAACTGGTAAGTAACTCCAACAATGCTAGTTCTTAGATCTAGGTTAACCTTCGTACATTACTGGTAGGTATCTATTATGTATACAAAATGAGGTGGTCTGGTCTGGTCATCATCTTATACTGACATTAAATAAACTGGTAAGTAACCCCAACAATGCTAGTTCTTAGATGTAGGTTAACCTTCGTACATTACTGGTAGGTATCTATTATGTATACAAAATGAGGTGGTCTGGTCTGGTCATCATCTTATACTGACATTAAATAAACTGGTAAGTAACCCCAACAATGCTAGTTCTTAGATCTAGGTTAACCTTCGTACATTACTGGTAGGTATCTATTATGTATACAAAATGAGGTGGTCTGGTCTGGTCATCATCTTATACTGACATTAAATAAACTGGTAAGTAACTCCAACAATGCTAGTTCTTAGATCTAGGTTAACCTTCGTACATTACTGGTAGGTATCTATTATGTATACAAAATGAGGTGGTCTGGTCTGGTCATCATCTTATACTGACATTAAATAAACTGGTAAGTAACTCCAACAATGCTAGTTCTTAGATCTAGGTTAACCTTCGTACATTACTGGTAGGTATCTATTATGTATACAAAATGAGGTGGTCTGGTCTGGTCATCATCTTATACTGACATTAAATAAACTGGTAAGTAACCCCAACAATGCTAGTTCTTAGATGTAGGTTAACCTTCGTACATTACTGGTAGGTATCTATTATGTATACAAAATGAGGTGGTCTGGTCTGGTCATCATCTTATACTGACATTAAATAAACTGGTAAGTAACTCCAACAATGCTAGTTCTTAGATCTAGGTTAACCTTCGTACATTACTGGTAGGTATCTATTATGTATACAAAATGAGGTGGTCTGGTCTGGTCATCATCTTATACTGACATTAAATAAACTGGTAAGTAACCCCAACAATGCTAGTTCTTAGATGTAGGTTAACCTTCGTACATTACTGGTAGGTATCTATTATGTATACAAAATGAGGTGGTCTGGTCTGGTCATCATCTTATACTGACATTAAATAAACTGGTAAGTAACTCCAACAATGCTAGTTCTTAGATCTAGGTTAACCTTCGTACATTACTGGTAGGTATCTATTATGTATACAAAATGAGGTGGTCTGGTCTGGTCATCATCTTATACTGACATTAAATAAACTGGTAAGTAACTCCAACAATGCTAGTTCTTAGATCTAGGTTAACCTTCGTACATTACTGGTAGGTATCTATTATGTATACAAAATGAGGTGGTCTGGTCTGGTCATCATCTTATACTGACATTAAATAAACTGGTAAGTAACTCCAACAATGCTAGTTCTTAGATCTAGGTTAACCTTCGTACATTACTGGTAGGTATCTATTATGTATACAAAATGAGGTGGTCTGGTCTGGTCATCATCTTATACTGACATTAAATAAACTGGTAAGTAACTCCAACAATGCTAGTTCTTAGATCTAGGTTAACCTTCGTACATTACTGGTAGGTATCTATTATGTATACAAAATGAGGTGGTCTGGTCTGGTCATCATCTTATACTGACATTAAATAAACTGGTAAGTAACTCCAACAATGCTAGTTCTTAGATCTAGGTTAACCTTCGTACATTACTGGTAGGTATCTATTATGTATACAAAATGAGGTGGTCTGGTCTGGTCATCATCTTATACTGACATTAAATAAACTGGTAAGTAACTCCAACAATGCTAGTTCTTAGATCTAGGTTAACCTTCGTACATTACTGGTAGGTATCTATTATGTATACAAAATGAGGTGGTCTGGTCTGGTCATCATCTTATACTGACATTAAATAAACTGGTAAGTAACTCCAACAATGCTAGTTCTTAGATCTAGGTTAACCTTCGTACATTACTGGTAGGTATCTATTATGTATACAAAATGAGGTGGTCTGGTCTGGTCATCATCTTATACTGACATTAAATAAACTGGTAAGTAACTCCAACAATGCTAGTTCTTAGATCTAGGTTAACCTTCGTACATTACTGGTAGGTATCTATTATGTATACAAAATGAGGTGGTCTGGTCTGGTCATCATCTTATACTGACATTAAATAAACTGGTAAGTAACCCCAACAATGCTAGTTCTTAGATGTAGGTTAACCTTCGTACATTACTGGTAGGTATCTATTATGTATACAAAATGAGGTGGTCTGGTCTGGTCATCATCTTATACTGACATTAAATAAACTGGTAAGTAACTCCAACAATGCTAGTTCTTAGATCTAGGTTAACCTTCGTACATTACTGGTAGGTATCTATTATGTATACAAAATGAGGTGGTCTGGTCTGGTCATCATCTTATCATCATCATCATCATCATCAGCCTATAGCAGTCCACTGCTGGACATAGGCCTCCCCCAATGAGCGCCATAGCGCCCTGTCTTCAGCTTGCCGCATCCAGCATCTACCTGCAGTCTTTCGCAGGTCGTCATCCCACCTGGTCGGAGGGCGTCCTACACTACGTTTACCGAGTCGTGGTCTCCACTCAAGAACACGTTTGCCCCATCGGCCGTCGGTTCTTCGCGAGATATGGCCGGCCCACTGCCACTTCAGCTTGCTAATTCTTTGAGCTATGTCGATAACCTTGGTTCTCTGTCGGATGTATTCGTTACGAATCCTATCCTTCAGAGAAACTCCGAGCATAGCTCTTTCCATAGCTCGCTGAGCGACTTTGAACTGGTGGACCAGCCCTATCGTGAGTGTCCACGTCTCAGCTCCGTAGGTCATAACGGGTAGGACGCACTGATTGAAAACTTTCGTTTTCAAGCATTGCGGTATGGATGACGTGAAGACTTGACGTAGTTTCCCAAATGCTGCCCAGCCCAGCTGGATCCTCCTTTTGGCCTCCTTCTCGAAACTGTTTTTACCCAACTGCAGAATCTGCCCAAGGTAAGTGTACTCGGAAACAGTTTCGAGAACGTGACCATGTACGACCACCGGCCTTGGATCAATGTGACCATTGATCATGACTTTGGTTTTATCCAAATTCATGCCAAGACCGATACATCGGGAGGCTGAAGCTAGGCCGTCCAGCATCTGGTTCAGTTCCTCAAGCGACTCCGCCATTAAGACTATGTCATCAGCGAATCGCAGGTGTGAGATGTACTCGCCGTTTATATTAATGCCCTTTCCTTTCCAGTCCAGCAACCTAAACATATCTTCCAATGCGCACGTGAACAGTTTCGGGGATATAACATCCCCCTGCCTCACTCCTCTGCGCAATTGGATGGGTTTAGACTGCTGACCCTGTACTTGGACACTCATGGTGGCGGCCTCGTAGAGACAACTCAGCACCTGGATATAACGATAGTCTACTTGGCATCGCTGTAAGGAATCCAGAACAGCCCAGGTTTCGACGGAGTCAAATGCCTTCTCATAGTCCACAAAAGCCAGACACAGGGGCTGATTATACTCTTCGGACTTCTGTATAATCTGCCTCACTGTGTGTATGTGGTCTATGGTGCCATATCCTCCGCGGAACCCAGCCTGTTCCGGTGGCTGGAACTCGTCGAGTCTCCTGGCGAGACGGTTCGTGACCACTCGTGAGAACAGCTTATAGACGTGGCTCAAGAGTGAGATGGGTCTGTAATTCTTAAGAAGGGTTTTATCTCCCTTCTTAAAAAAGAGCACCACCAAACTCCCGCTCCACGCCTTTGGAGTTCTCCCACTGTCAAGGACGGTATTAAAGAGGTTCCGTAGCTCCTGTATTACAGGGGCTCCTCCGGCTTTAAGAAGCTCTGAAGTAATACCGTCCTCGCCGGGGGCTTTTCCATTTTTAAGCTGCCTTAGAGCTAACACGATCTCGTCTTGACTGATTTCAGGCAGTTCGTCGGTATAGTGGCGTGTCAGGGTGGCTCTGGAATCTTGGTCATCACGTCGGTAACGAGGGGCATGTGCAGCGTATAATCGGCCATAGAAATCCTCTATCTCGGCGGATATCTCCGGCTTTGACAATACGGTCCTCCCGTCGTGCGTTTTAAGCTTTGTCAGGTGGCTCCTGCCAAGCTGCTGAGTGAATACTTTGGACCCTCGGTTTCGCTCTATCGCCTCTTGAATGAGGCGCGTGTTGAAGCTCCGAAGGTCGTGCCGTACCATCTTCGCAATCCGCTTGTTCAGGTCTGACCTCTCTGACAAAGTCGCTTGGGTGGTCTCCCGTCTTTTTGTCATCAGCCCAAGAGTCTCATCCGAGAGTTTGGACTTCTTGCCAGTACGCTGCTTTCGACAGAATTTGATGCCCTCATCCCTCAACGTTTCAACCAGATTGTGTAGGGTCTCGTCAGCGTCATCAGTGGGTTCCAAGGCAACAAATCTATTCCCGAGAAGCTGCTGAAACTTCTCGGTGCCCGCCATGATTTGGATTGGGTCAGGTCGGAGCGTGGACTTCATCAGACGGTTTCTTTCAAGCTTCAAGTTGATATTCAGAGAGCCTCGGAGGAGTCGGTGATCAGATCCGGTATTGAACCTGTTGATCACTGAGACATCTCTGAATATGTGCTTGCTATCCGTCATGATGAAGTCGATCTCATTTTTAGTCACAGTGTCGGGGCTTTGCCATGTCCACTTCCTTTGAGGCTGTTTCTTAAAGAAAGAGTTCATCAAGAACAGCCCCTCCTTCTCAAGGAAGTTGACAAGCATTTGCCCCCTGTGATTTCTGACCCCATAACCATGCGGGCCTATTCGGGATTCGTTGCCAGTCTGGGTTCCCACCTTGCCGTTAAAGTCCCCCATAACAACGTTGAAGTGGGCCTTAGTGGTGTTATGTAAGGCATTGGATATGTCTTCATACATATCCTCCACTTCATCATCCAAGTGTGCCGAGGTCGGTGCATAGACCTGGATGACCTTCATGCTGTACCGCTTGGACAGCCGAAGGATCAGGTACGCTACCCTGGTCGACACACTGGAGATTTCTTGGACGTTGCTAGAGAGGGCCTTATTGACGAGGAAGCCTACGCCACCCTGGGATGTTTTATCACCCTCGTGAAAGTAGAGAAGATGGCCCGAGTCTAGGGTTACGGTGTCCTCCCCCTCTCTACGGACTTCACATAACCCCAGAACATGCCATTTGATGTTCTCTAACTCCACTTCCAACTGCGCTAGATGATGGTCAAGCCTCAGAGTGCGTCCGTTAAACGTAGCCAGGGTCAGTTTAGGTAGAGTTTGGTAGCCTGATGTAGCCCGGGGATTCCTAGCACCCCCTGCCCCGCCGTTACCGTGGCCGCTACCATGGCCAGGAATAGCGAGGCGGCCGGGAACTGGGGGCCACATTCTTTTGGCGTGTCTATCCATGGGGGGGTTGATGCCCATAATCCCCACGCTGGGCATGCGGGTTGGGGATCGCAGTATAGGGAGTGTGCTGCAAGGGACGCTGCTGCCCGCCCCCCGGTGTATGTCCCTTAGTCGCCTCCTACGACACCCACGGGAAGAGTTGGGGTGGTGCTATTCTATCACGGCCGACACCACACAGCCATCATCTTATACTGACATTAAATAAACTGGTAAGTAACTCCAACAATGCTAGTTCTTAGATCTAGGTTAACCTTCGTACATTACTGGTAGGTATCTATTATGTATACAAAATGAGGTGGTCTGGTCTGGTCATCATCTTATACTGACATTAAATAAACTGGTAAGTAACTCCAACAATGCTAGTTCTTAGATCTAGGTTAACCTTCGTACATTACTGGTAGGTATCTATTATGTATACAAAATGAGGTGGTCTGGTCTGGTCATCATCTTATACTGACATTAAATAAACTGGTAAGTAACTCCAACAATGCTAGTTCTTAGATCTAGGTTAACCTTCGTACATTACTGGTAGGTATCTATTATGTATACAAAATGAGGTGGTCTGGTCTGGTCATCATCTTATACTGACATTAAATAAACTGGTAAGTAACTCCAACAATGCTAGTTCTTAGATCTAGGTTAACCTTCGTACATTACTGGTAGGTATCTATTATGTATACAAAATGAGGTGGTCTGGTCTGGTCATCATCTTATACTGACATTAAATAAACTGGTAAGTAACTCCAACAATGCTAGTTCTTAGATGTAGGTTAACCTTCGTACATTACTGGTAGGTATCTATTATGTATACAAAATGAGGTGGTCTGGTCTGGTCATCATCTTATACTGACATTAAATAAACTGGTAAGTAACTCCAACAATGCTAGTTCTTAGATGTAGGTTAACCTTCGTACATTACTGGTAGGTATCTATTATGTATACAAAATGAGGTGGTCTGGTCTGGTCATCATCTTATACTGACATTAAATAAACTGGTAAGTAACTCCAACAATGCTAGTTCTTAGATGTAGGTTAACCTTCGTACATTACTGGTAGGTATCTATTATGTATACAAAATGAGGTGGTCTGGTCTGGTCATCATCTTATACTGACATTAAATAAACTGGTAAGTAACTCCAACAATGCTAGTTCTTAGATGTAGGTTAACCTTCGTACATTACTGGTAGGTATCTATTATGTATACAAAATGAGGTGGTCTGGTCTGGTCATCATCTTATACTGACATTAAATAAACTGGTAAGTAACTCCAACAATGCTAGTTCTTAGATGTAGGTTAACCTTCGTACATTACTGGTAGGTATCTATTATGTATACAAAATGAGGTGGTCTGGTCTGGTCATCATCTTATACTGACATTAAATAAACTGGTAAGTAACTCCAACAATGCTAGTTCTTAGATGTAGGTTAACCTTCGTACATTACTGGTAGGTATCTATTATGTATACAAAATGAGGTGGTCTGGTCTGGTCATCATCTTATACTGACATAAAATAAACCTCTTCACCAAACCTTTGTAGGTCTTTCCTATACTGGTAGGGTAGGTTAATGTGGTGGTTTGGTCCTTACTTTTTGTTACCGCCTGAAGGTAGGTATCATTCAAATAGGTCCTCTTTTTTACTTGCGGTTTTCTTAGCAAATAAGAAAGTAGGTATGCGGGAATGGGGAAACAATTAATAAATAAAGCAACGTTTAGCTACCTATTTTTTATATTTAATTGGTAGGGTAGACCGGGGTCACTAGTAACACGAGGCAATAGTAACATTGCGAATATCTCAACTACTAGGCGACCTGTGTGTGTGTGCGAGAGCCGGGGGCACGCGCCTTATGTTTCCTGACTTTGTTTACTAGTCGACAGCGCGCTGGCTGCGAAACGCACTCTGCAGGAGCATTTGTTAATTTTCAAGCACCCAAAGTATTTTTTTTTTTTGCTATTTTGATTGCTTTGTCACTCAGTGGTTATTTAGGTGTCCAGCCATATAATTCCCAATATTGTGTCTAAAACTCAACAGTATTTCGAGGTATTTCGTTATTTCTCCAAAATCTATACTTGGGGTCAATTGTATCGTCGTCCCTCTCTCTCCTTTCCCATCGTAAAAATTTGCTTGGCGTTTACTACTCTCCCTCTCTCCGTATTAACTTTTTTTCCTCATTCGAGAAAATTCTAGATGAGCTCACTCCTCTGTATGATCATACCATTATCATGAGCGATTTCAACACGTGTTTGTTAAAACGTGACTCTCGAGCACTCTCATTAGAGAGTTTAGTCCAGTCCAGTAACTTCAATTCTTCCTTCAAATCCAACTCATAATTTTCCCAACTGCAACCCTTCTCTTCTTGACCTTATTTTGGTTTCTTCCCTCTCTCACGTCGCAAAGCACGGTCAGTGCTCAGCGGATGCCTTCTATCATGATCTGCTCTTTCTCTCATACAAAATTCGCCCCCCCCAAAGCCAAGCCTCAAATTCTTCTTCAGCGCAATTTTGGTGTTATGAATGTCGAGACACTACGTAAGGACGCTCAAGACGCTGACTGGTCCGAAGTTTTGGATGCAGTTGACATCGACGGCAAACTCACTAATTTTAACCGCATTTTAATTAACTTGTACGACGTTCATGCCCCCGTTAGGGCTGTTAAGATAAAGCATCTTCCTGCTCCTTGGCTTACCAGCAAAATAAAAACTGAACTCAGTAAAAAACTTGCAGCCAAGGCTAGGTACAAGCGAAAACCGACTGCCGAGAATAAAGAGCTATTTACCAAGGTCCGTAATCACTGCAATAAGGTGTGTAGGGATGCACAACGCCGACATATCCATAAACCTGTTGAAAATAATGACCCCGCTAAGGTATGGAAATTCCTTAGATCATTAGGTATAGGAAAATCGCGGCTTGGTAACAGCTCGAAAGATCTGGACATCAACGCCTTGAACCTACACTTTTCCTCTTGTTCCAAGTTCGACGGTACTATTAAAACCCAAACCCTAAATTCTCTATCCTCTTTACCTACTCCTGACTTTCCTCCTTTCTTACTTCGGGACTTTACCGATTCCGAGGTCATAAAGAGCATTTCCTCCATTTCTTCTAATGCGGTCGGTACAGATGGCATTAGTAAGAAAATGATTATTCCCATCCTTCATGACATTGTCCATGTTATAGCACACATACTGAACTTCTCCATAAATAGTGGAACTTTTCCTAGCACGTGGAAAGAAGCGCAAGTTACTCCGCTACCTAAGAAAGCTAAACCATCTTCCTTCTCCGATTTCCGTCCTATTTCCATCCTGCCTTTCCTATCCAAAGTCCTGGAGCGACTTGTGCACCAACAACTTAGTTTCTTTCTCAATATAAATGACCTTCTTAATCCCCTCCAATCCGGTTTCCGTCCAGGCCATAGTACCACATCTGCTCTAGTCAAAATTACCGACGATATTAGAGATGGCATCTGGAACGGAGAAGCAACCGTCCTCTCACTCCTGGACTTTAGTAATGCCTTTAACAACGTCGATTTCGACATTCTGCTAGGCATCCTTCGATCTCTTAATATATCTTCAAACGTAATTCACTGGCTTCGTAGTTACCTGTTCGGTCGCCGGCAGCGTATCAGCGTTGACAATAACATCTCCTCTTGGTGTCAACTAAGTGCTGGTGTACCTCAGGGCGGCGTTCTATCTCCTCTTCTTTTCGCTATATTTATTAATTCTATCTCTAATCAACTCTCTTCTTCCTACCACCTTTATGCAGATTACTTACAAATTTATACCCAGGCTCCAGTCGAGCGATTAAATGAAGCTATCCGGGTTATCAATAGCGACTTAAATAAAATTCTCGATTGGAGTAATGCTCACGGGTTGAAAGTCAACCCAGCGAAAACCCAGGTTATCCTAATTGGTAGTTCACGAATGGTGTCAAGGATTGATTGGGATCATCTTCCTCATGTTCTTTTTGACAATGTTCAAATCGAGATAAGTAAAACTGTTAAAAACCTTGGGATTCTTATCGACAACCAGCTGAACTGGGGACCGCAACTGGCGGAAGTTAGCCGTAAGACTTTTGCGTCGGCCGCTTCGTTAAAACGTCTGCGAAACTTTTTACCGACATCAACCAAAATTGCGCTCGCTCAGTCACTTCTACTCCCCATTCTTGACTACGCCGACGCCAGCTATCCTGATCTAACCCAAGCACAGCTTTATAAGCTTGAGCGGCTTCAAAACTTCTGCATACGCTTCATATTCGGTCTGCGCAAGTATGATCACGTCACAGAGTACCGCAATAAGCTAAAATGGTTACCAATCCGTCTTCGCCGGGACGCACACTTCATCTCCCTCCTGTACTCTATCCTCTACGCCCCAAATACTCCTCGCTATCTCAAAGAACGGTTCAAATACCTGCATCAAACACATACCCGCTCCCTTCGCTCTACCGATACCCTTTTGCTACAAACTCTTCGCCCCTTCCATGCCTACAGTTCTTCATTCACCGTACATGCCACCAGACTATGGAATGCATTACCTACCCCAATAAGACAAGCTAAATCCCTCCCTATATTTAAACATATGGTCTATGAACAATTTCTTTCTTCGATCTCAAATAGTTAATATTTTATGTATTAGTGTCTATAATCAGTATTTATTTCCAAGTACATATTTATTTGTATGTTTTTTTTGTACATAATTTATATTTACATTAGTCTATAATACACCACCGTCTATACCTATACTATAGCTACGTGTCCATCCAAAGGTTGCCTGGAAGAAATCGCTCTTAGCAATAAGGCCGCCCATTGTGCATCTGTATCTCTGTTTGTTTGTTCTTTACTGTTTTTTTCTGTGTTTGGTGTGCAATAAAGCGTATTTGTATTGTATTGTATTGTCGTCAATCGGGACAGTTGTAACGGTACAATTAACCCCGTGGTACAAATGACCCCTAAAACAGTTAAGTTTAGTAATATAATGCAATCAATGTTAATGGATAGATAATGATTTAACTTAAAGTTTTACAGGGGCAATTGTACCAGGGGTCAATATTAACTCCATAGAAAGTAGTACCTGTAAATTATTTACAAAAATTTTAGATTTATAAGCTATTTGTTAAGTCTCAATAAAAGCTTAGACCAGCAGAGTGATTATACAAAAATATAAGAATTTGCATTATTTGTGTTTAAAGTGGAGATAACTTAATTTATTTTTGTTTAGTTTTATCTTGATAATTTTGTAGAACTGTTCCTAAAACTTGAGCCAAAATAACAAATACATATACGATATCATAGTTGTGATTTGATTATTCGTTTGTTTTTTGTTTCCTTTTGAATTTTTGGTACAATTGACCCAGAGTAGGGGTCAATTGTAGCACACGACCTGTCATCATTCTTACGTAATTTTCCCTATGTTCTGTAAGCCCTAGGTAAAATTTAAAAAAATGGTTTGTAGCTATTGAATTTAGGTTTCTAGAAACATAATCACTATAGAAAATACCCAAGTTGATTTAGTACAATCGTCCGAAAACCAAAAAATGTTACTACTGCCTCCGGTCTACCCTATGTGAGCTCTTTTACGTAGGTATAACAAAAATAAAAAAAGCTATCATTTTCAGGCATAGGCGACAGAATATTCTTTTTAAACCTTAATAATATAGAACCATAATACGGACCTACATTTTGAAATATAATTTTTGGTAGGGAATCTTTTGCAACACGGTAATTCTAATTATTTAAAAAACTTTCTTTGTGTTTTATAAATTTGATATTCGTCTGTATGATATAGAAACTGCAACAATGTTATTATTACTTTATTATCTACATAATTGGCTAGCTGACTTAATCCGTGCTTAGAGGTAAAAGAAAAACAAAATGGCTGCCTCAATCATGGAGAGAAAAAAATGGAAAAGTTATTTGTCAATAAAATTTACCGTATTTGATAAGTTTTCATCACTTTCCATACAATCCTTTTCTATAGTTTTTATCTTACATGTCTGAAATAAAATATTGAAGCAGAGTTGAAGCATATGAACTCAAGAGTAAAGACAGCCTAGTTATTCTTAGCATATGAACATCAAGTATAGGTACCTACGTATACAAGTAATATTAGTAATACTACCCAATAGAATTAAAATATTTTGGTTGGTTATTATAGTAGGTAGTTAGTAGGAAAACTAAAAGATAGTATCACAAACTTTTCTGAGTCTCAAATAGAGTCACTCGTAGGTAGGTACCAACTACAAATAAAAGACGGTAGGTAGGTATGTTCATGCTCAATGTTCATACTAAATTTATTATAATATCCTGAATAAATTTTTCTACAATGTGAACGCTAGCTCAGTTAACCCGCTTACGTTACCTCGGTTAACTTAAATATATCGTCAACCTTTTTATTTTTAAATCATGAAGTGCGCGTCCTGTGGATCCGCGTTTACGGACGGGGTGCGATGCACTGGCTGTATGAGGCATCTCGACTTCGGCTGTGCACAAGTCACGGAGGCTGGATGGAGAAAGCTTGGCGCCGATAGGAGAGCGGCCTGGAAATGCTCCTCCTGCAAGGGTCAATCACCTAAGCCGCTGCCGCCGCTATCACTGGAGCCCGTCTCACTCGAAGGCATCATGAACGAAATACGCGACCTGAAGCTCCAGTTAGTCGGTATACCTACCATCTCTTCTTCAAGACGTCAAAACCATAAAGAACGAGTTGGTGGATCTAAAATCTAGTTGTGACTTCATGGGTTCTCGCCTAGAGGGTTTTTCTGTAAGAGTTACGGAGGTAGAGGCGCGTGTATCCGCAGTTGACAAAATGCAGAACTCTATTGACTGCCTGGAGAACAATGTAGCTGAACTGAAATATCAACTCGCCGCGGCCGATCAAAGATCGCGCCTAAACAATGTGGAGATCAAAGGAGTGCCGACGAAGAAAGAGGAAAATCTCTTCTCGATCATCGAGTCTATAAGTAAGGAGTTGAACTTCGAGTTTCCGCGAGCCAATATCGACTACCTTTATCGAGTCCCGCTCCATGGGTCCAAAGAAAAGGCAATTATAGTTAGTTTTACTAACCGCTATATTAAAGAAGATTTTGTTGCGGCAGCTAGGGCTCGCAAGTCGCTATCGGCCCCCGATATTGGCTTCCGCGACTCAGTTCGTCGTATATTCATCAACGACCACTTGAACGCGGACTCGAAGAACCTACTTAACAAGACGAAAATCACGGCGAAGGAAAAAGGTCATGCTTATGTGTGAGTCAAGTTTGGGAAGATCCACACCCGCAAGAGTGACACATCTCCGGTGATCATTATTAACAAGGAGTCCGATTTAAACAAATTACTCTAACCTGTTGCTATAATCCAGATACCTTGTTTTTATATTTTATATGTAATTTTTTATGCCTTTTCATATTTCCATATCCTGTTCAAATGTTTGTCTATTCCAAGTTTCTCGTTCATGTATTTATAATTTGCCTACATGCCAAATTTGTACATTTTGTTAAAATGTTTGTCACCTCTGAGCCGAACGTCGACCGGTTACTCGCCTATTGTTTAAGCGCGCCCGCTTTTTGCGTTTTTGCATACCACCTAGCTATCTCGCCTGCACTCGCTATTACTCATATTTGCTCGCCTTCTCGCAATCACAAGAATTTAACTAGTGACGATTCCGTCATTCGCTATAATTTTTTCCTACCCTATTTAATTTCTATACTTTTTTTGTTTCGCACTAATTTAATGGATTCTTATGATTTCATACCATCGCTATGTTATGGGGACCAATATGGATAGTTCGACTAATAATAACTTAAACATTTATTATCAGAACACCAGAGGCCTTCGAACCAAATCAGTTTTGTTTAAGCGTAACTTACCTTTGACTTCGTATGACGTGATAATATTAACCGAAACTTGGTTGTTAGATAGTATATTGGATTCAGAGCTATTCGGAAATGATTATGTGGTATGGCGGCGCGACCGAGGTTACGGTTTTACGCCAAACCAGGGTTTACCGGCCAAACCAGGGGAGGGGGCGTTCTGATAGCTGTACGAAACAAATGATATAATATAATTCAGCCATCGTATCAATCCTCGGCCGAGGATCTGTGGGTTACCATACCTATTGGTTACCATATCTCTTAAGCAAGTTAAAAACTCTAGTTTATTTAATATTCACCTCAGCTGTTTATACTTGTGTAACCAAAACCAAGGTAATTGTTTCTCGCAGAAACATGAAAATTATTTAACTAAATTAAATGATATTATATTATTGAATCCGGATGATAAATTTATTTTGGTTGGTGATTTTAACTTGAGTGGTTGAGTGGTATTGATCCGTAAGTATTGGCTTTTTGCTTGCATGTGTATCTGCTTCTAACTCCCAGAACTTCTTTAGTTGATTATCCTCTACAATCTCTTTAAAATCGTGTTGCACAAAAATCTTTTGTTGTTGTACCTTTCGGTCAAAGTAGCCCAACAACGATCATAATTATCGGCAGAAATACTTATGTGTCTAACTAACTGTTCAGCTTCACCCCCTAGTAATCCCTTTAGATACTGCAATTTAACTACCTTATCAATTTTAGTATCGTGCACTAGAGATCTAAAGAGGTCACGGAAGGTGTTCCACTCTTCATACTGTCCGTTAAACTTTGGTATTACAATCTTTGGCAGTTTGGCTAAATTGTTGCTTGCCCCTTGTGTACAATCTTGGGTTGGTTTAGCTGAAGGCTCCAAATCCCTGGGCATTGCACTTATTAACAAACATTTGTACTCAGTGTATGTATCTGAAGCTGTCTCCCACACATCCTGTTTCCAATAGGTAGTTTCTTTTAATATATCAGATTTAGTTGTTCTACAAAGGTTTGTGTGTGTTTCCGAGAACAGCTCCCACAATTTCTCTAACGCTTCTAGCTTCACCTGTACAAATGCTGACGTTATGCGCTGTTTTGGAGATTTTTTGAAGTTAGACAGCCCGTTGGTAATTTTAGTATAAGTATCTTGTTGTAAAAACAACAGTTGGTTCATGTCCGATATTTTACACAATTACTCTTAAGTCCAAAAGTTTCTAATTTCTAAGTTTCAATTCTAAGTTTATGAAGTTAAATCGCAAAAATTTTACAAGTGTTTCAGTTTAAAAACAACTTATTAAAAATCGGGCATAGGTTCCCCGTCGGTACCAAATTCTTAAAATTATTCTAAGTCTAAAGTTAGTTCTACCAAAAGTTAAAGTTAATTGCAAAATGATTTTACTAAGTTAAGCTACAAATAATTTAAACACTTACAGATAAGGTCCAATTTCACTTAACCACTGTCCTTCCTTGCGTCACTGGCTCGGCACGGATCTTGAGCTTCGACGAAGGCTGCTTACTGCTTGGCTGCTGTTTCCCGGGTTGGCTATTCCGCTGCTTGGCTTGGCTGCTACGTCCCTGGTTGGTTGATCCGCTGCTTGGCTTTCCGGTCTGGCTGCAATCGTTCCCTCCTGAACGTATTGCGTGATCATGCGCCTCAGTCCCTTGTATGAACTGAGCGCCCCTGCCACCGATGTTGGTCCCTGGACTCCCTGGAACTCCGCTTCCCAATGGTCACTGACTGCTGCAATGCGCTGGTGGTGTCCGGCTCGAAGGTCCAAATGTTGTACCACTCGCCTGTCCAGTGCCCTGATTCCTGCTTCTGGTAGTCCCCTTGAGATTCCCCAGCTTCAGTTAGGATCAGCTTGATTTCAAAAATGAAACAAGGATTCAATCACATTTAGAGATTTATTGATTCCGAGTTAGCTTCTATTACAATATCATGTGTATAGTAGCTGCCTTAATTACTAAGGTTCTTGGATGATGACTTAGCTAATGTTACAAAAAATGGTTCTGATACTGGTTCAGAGCCGTGCGTTCTCGTCAGCGCGATCTAGCGCTCGTCCACTTTTACTAGCGACATCTAGTTATGTTTTTGTGGAACTTGTAGTTCCACATTTCGCCGTTAGACACTGGTCGAGCCGTGCGGATTCGGTCCACTTAATACCATCCAGCGGGTTAACTTTTTCGGAAAAATTATTTATCGACGAAATTACTACACATAACCTACGCCAATTTAATGGTATTCGCAACATCTCGAAGGGCAGAATTTTGGATCTGGTTTTGTCAAACGAAGATCTTGTAGTAGCTGAATGCTTTGACCCTCTAGTGCCCATCGACCCACACCATAAAGCTCTTCTTATCGGAGCTTCTTTTCTTAATACACCATGTTTGAAATCTCAATCATATTTAAAATATTTGTTTAACAAGGGAGACTACCTATCTATAAACAATAAAATCTCTGATATCAACTGGAACACCGAATTTAGTTCGCGATCGCTTGAAGAGGCAGTCGAATTCTTTTATTCAATTTTGGATCAGCTTAAACATCAATATATCCCGTCTAAGTTGGTAAATGACAGTTCTTACCCCAAATGGTTTAGCCCAGCTCTCATTAAGCTAATTAAAGAAAAATACAGACATTATAGAAAATATAAAACTTATGGCAGACTGTCCGACTTGTCTACATTCAAACTCCTACGTAATCGTATCCAACTGTTAGAGAATAAATGCTTTTCTGATTACATGTCATCCATTGAGAATGGTATTGAACAAAACCCTAAACTGTTTTGGTCCTACATTAAAACTCGTTCAAAATCTAATGGTATGCCTACACTACACATCTTAAGTATTTAGACACCTCTGTTTCTACCGGTGAATCAATTTGTGAAGCTTTTTCTAAATACTTTTATTCCACGTTTCTTTCTCCCTCTGGTACTTCTTCATATAACGTCGACTCATTAGTCTCTCCCACGACTACCGAATGTGATATTTTTGATATTGAGGTAGATCCTGATGAGGTATTCAAATTGATGTCTAGCCTTGATCTATCTAAATCTGCTGGTCCGGATCACGTTAGCCCTGTTTTTCTCAAATCATGTGCTCAATCAATTTACTTTCCTATTTCACTTTTATTTATTAAATCTATATCTTCTAGCACCGTACCTAAACTTTGGAAATCTGCATTTGTATCGCCAAGTCACAAAAAGGGCCCTAAATCAGAGGTAAGTAACCATAGACCTATCTCCAAGCTCTGTATAATTGCTAAAATCTTTGAAAGGATTGTTTACAATCAAATCTATTCCGCGCTTCACCAATCCTTCTCTCCGTTCCAGCATGGTTTCCTCAAAGGGCGGTCGACTGTATCTAACTTTATTATCTTTAATGAGTTCTTATCCAAATCAATGGATAATGGGCACCAGGTTGACGTAATTTACACCGACTATAGCAAGGCTTTTGATAGAATTGACCATTCACTCCTTTTGTCTAAATTACTTGTGATGGGTATTAGAGGGAATCTACTCCGGTGGTTTTCGTCGTATATCAGCAATAGGTGTCAGGCTGTTGTTGTCAATAATTATATATCCAGCTGGGTTCCTATTCCTAGTGGAGTCCCCCAGGGGTCACTCCTGGGGCCCCTCCTTTTTCTTATATTTGTTAATGATATTTCTAATTGTTTTGTTAATAGTCACCTACTTTCCTTTGCTGATGACATGAAAATATTTAAAATTATTGACACGCTTTTGGATGCACTAGACTTGCAGGCTGACCTACATCGGCTTGATACCTATTGTGATGATAACAAGCTGGATCTAAACCCGTCCAAGTGTTCAATAGTAACCTTCACACGTAAAAAAATTAAAATCAAGTCAGTCTATCGTTTGAAAAACCAGATTCTGCAGGACTGTAATGTTATTAGAGATTTGGGTGTGCTACATGCTTCTAAGCTTCTCTTCGACTCACATATTGACTCTATTATTAACAAAGCGTCAAAAGCACTGGGTTTTGTTATTAGAAGCTCAGCCAGTTTTAATAGATGTAAAACTTTCAAAATTTTATTCTGTTCCTATGTTCGCAGCATACTCGAATACGCTTCTCAAATCTGGAGTCCACATTACGATATCTATATCAACAGAATCGAGCGTATTCAAATAAAATTTATCAAATATCTTTGTTATCGTCTTAAGTTTCCTTATAGTTCGTCTAATTACATAGATCTTTGCCGTACATTCCACCTTCTTCCGCTGATTAAAAGGCGCGAAATTGGTGACCTTATATTTTTATTCAAAATCACTAACAACCATATTAATTGCCCTGAACTTCTTAGCAAGATATCACTAAACGTTCCCCAAAAAAGGGTCAGATTTAACGAAATCATTCATATTAAAAAAGTTAAAACCAACTATCGCCAGAACTCCTTTTTATATCGAGTTGGCGACCAATTTAATAATCTCTCTAAGAAAATAGATCTGGACTTCTTCTGTTCCAGCGTTCATTCCGTGAGACGGCGGTTGAGCTCTGACTTTTTCTCACCATCCGGCGTGGATGATGAGGATGACTCGAATTTGGCCGCGAGTAATGCAAATATAATGCAGATTGTCTATTATTTATCGATATTTTTGTTGATTGTAATCTTGTAGGTTATCTGTTTTCTTTCTGTATCTATTCTTTGCTTGTTCACATTTTTTATGTTTCTATTATTCTTCTTAGTCGTGAAAGCCTCTTAATAGCCTTCTGTTTCTATTTTCTTATTTTTAATTTACTATATGTGCTGCTGGTTTTCCTTGTAATAAATAAATAAATAAAAGTAACCTTTATGGAGAAAAAACAAACACGTAGGTAGGTTTATAGGCACCTATTGATTCATCATAGTTAGTTAGCCTTCCGAATATTGAGCTACGAATGTTTGTGAACAAGAAGTCATGTGCCTGTAGGACAAGCTAAATGAAGGATTGCATGAGTACAGTACCTAACTACTTAGGTACATAATTTAACCTTCCAAATATTCCAATCATCCAACAATTTTTGTGTACCTACAAGTCAAGTGTGCAACCTTTTTTGCAATTTTTTTCAACAATTGTAACTATAGTGACGATCTACTCCAAAATGATCCACATAGGGCGTGCGAAACCGGTTTCCGGTTTTGCTGAAAACCGGACTAAATAAACCATTTATTGAAAAGCAGTTTTGAGTTTGTTCACTTTAATAAATTAAATTTTGATTTAAATCCAGTTTTTTCGAATGCGCTCAAGAAATATGTAATTTTGAGTCATCAAATATATCCGAATGCAACCTATACCTACACTCCCCCCTCCGCGACTCCTGCGCCTCGCCCGCCTGCGTTGTCGTCCAAATACACTTGCAGGGAGTGCACGTGCACAGCGATAAAGTAGATGGACGAACGTAACGATGATAACTATGTTTTGTAAGGGGTGTTCCAGAATGTTTTTCGTTTTTTATTTGAGTATTATGCGCCAACCACAATTGGCATTTTAACCCAAATAAAATTTTTAATGTTAAAAAAATTAGGCCGGTGAACCTCATTCATCATCTACCTATATTAGTCCACAGCTGGACATAGGCCTCCCCCAATGAGCGCCCCGTCTTCGGCTAGACACATCCAGCATCTCCCTGCAGTCTCGCAGGTCGTCATCCCACCTGGTCGGAGGACGTCCTACACTACGTTTACCGACTCGTGGTCTCCACTCAAGAACACGTTTGCCCCAGCGGCCGTCGGTTCTTCGCGAGATATGGCCGGCCTACTTCAGCTTGCTAATTCTCAGAGCTATGTCGATAACTTTGGTTCTCTGTCGGATGTATTCGTTACGAATCCTATCCTTCAGGGAAACTCCGAGCATAGCTCTTTCCATAGCTCGCTGAGCGACTTTGAACTGGTGGACCAGCCCTATCGTGAGTGTCCACGTCTCAGCTCCGTAGGTCATAACGGGTAGGACGCACTGGTTGAAAACTTTCGTTTTCAGCGTCATCAGTGGGTTCCATGGCAACTAATCGATCCCCGAGGAGCTGCTGAAACTTCTCGGGACATCTCGAACTTAAAAACAGGTATATCATAAAATTTGTTTTATATGTAGGTTTTGTGGGTATCTAAGAATATTGTTTTCTTCTTCAAAATCTACTATACAAAAAAATATAAAAATGTTGCCAAAACGGGAGGGAGATACTGCACACGCGCAGGCCGTACGAGCCTGGCCGATGAGAAGGAGGAGGTATAAATACAAGTATATAATGCTGTTTATATATTTATTGTCTCGAGTCTGGCGGACGCGACGGCGCGAGGTGGGCGACCAGCACGTGCGGGGGCGCGGCGGCGGGCGCGGGGGCCGGGGCGGGCGGCGGGGGCGCGGCGGCTGAGCTCGCTGCTGACCCCGCGCGCCGCAGCGCTAGCTGCTGCAGCTGCAGCTTGCGCAGCGCGCCGGGCTCCAGGGGGGGCGCGCTCTGGAACATACATCATGGGTTACTCCCATCGCGAGAGAGAGAGAGAGAGAGAGAGAGCGCGCGAGAGCGGCGCTCACCTGCGGGTGTGGTGTCGGCGCCTGGTGCAGGATCTTGAGGTGTCGCGCCGGGAAGGCCTGCTGGCGGTAGAGCAGAGGCGCGGGCGAGGCGGCCACCACGAGCCGCGGCGGCGGCGGCGGCGCGGCAGAGACCGTGGCGGCAGCAGGCGTCGGCGGCGGCGCGGCGACGGCGGGCGGCGCGCTCGCCTTGAGCTTCTCGCGCGCGATGCGGTCGGCGCGGCGCTCGGCCACCTCCATGGGCGTGGGCGGCGCGTCCGGGTCGAGGCCGAGGTCGACGAGCACCTGCGCGTGTTTGAGGTTGCGCGGCGGCGCGTCCTCGAGCCGGCGGCGCGGCTTGGCGCGGCGGCGCTCGGCCGCGAGCCGCACCGCCTCGAGCCGCTGCAGCGGGTCGCGGTCCTGGCGGCGGCGCGGCGCGGCGTGGCGCGCGCGGCGGCGGCGCGCTCGCTCCGGGTCCTGCAGCGCCTCGTGCCGATCGCGGCAGGCGCGCGGAGAGCGGTAGGCGCGCGCCGGCTCCGCGACCAGCTCGGCGACCCACTCCCAGTTGGGCGCGAGCGCGGGCGGCGGCGCGGGCGGCAGGCGCTGCAGGCGGAGCGCGCGGCGCAGCGCCGCGTCCTCGGCCGCGGTCCACTCGGTGGGCTGGTGGGCGGAGGCGGGCGGCGGGAGCGCGGGGCGCGCGCGCGCCGAGCGGGCCTGCGCGCCGGCGGACGCGCCGCGCTCGAACAGAGAGAGCGGCGCGTGGGGCTGGCGCGGCGGGTGGCGGGCGCGGGGCGAGGGGCGCGCGCGGGTGTGCGCGCGGGGCGCGGGGAGCAGCGCCTCGGGCGCGGCGCCGGGCCGGTAGAGCGCGCGCGCCCAGCTCTCGCGATAGACGTCGCCGTCGCCGGCGGGCGGGGTGGGCGGGCCCCACGCCTGCAAGCAGAGGCCGGTGAGCGCGGCACAGAGACGCGGGCGGACGGAGAGTGTACAGAGAGGTACTCACCGGCATGAGGTCCAGGTCGGCGGGTCCGCTCCACACCTGCAACACAAGTCAGGTCAGATCTCGGCCGCTCGGCGCGCTCGCTACACTAGTCGGTACTCACCACACTCGCTGCGTGCTGCATGTGTCGTGCAGCACCGGACGGCGACCCTCAATACTTTACTTTTACAATATGTACTACCTAATGTTCAGTATGAAGAAGGGCCCCCACTCCTAGAGTAGCGTGGAGGCCGGCAGCCTCCTTAAAGAGTTCAAGTTTCAAAGTAGCCTATCTAACCTTGTTAGCAGCCCCGCCTGCACTCCGGAGCCGTGCCATGGACTATCACTAGAGGCTCAGACAGGGCTCCGACTCGCAGTAGCGAGGTTGGAATGGAGGCTGGCGCGCAGCTCGCACACCTACATCAAACGAATGCTACCGGTACAATACAACGTTGAGCATACATAAAGGGCGCGCCACAGAATGATTTAGAATGAAACAGGAAGATCAATCGTAGGGCAAACAACTTATTTTACCAGCTCTATAATGCGTTAGACCGTCCCTCGATGGCAACAACTTGTATTCAGGGCTTGCTACCGGTACCAATAATACCGGTGGTACTATAGCGGTAATTATGCTATTTTCATGTCGATACGTTCAGGTATCGATACTTTTCCTAAAGTACCGGTACTCGAAGCGGTTCTCGCGACGTTGCCAGCTGTCCAGTGCTAGCGTACCGCCCGGGGAGGGGCGGGCGCGCGAGCCTGCTTGCCAACTTATTAAAGGTACCGCGTCTAGGTCAGACGAACCATCATCATCATTAACCTATGTTAGTCCACTGCTGGACATAGGCCTCCCACAATGAGCGAAATAAATAGTTTGCGGCTCGTTTTGTTGAATGAATGTAGGTGTAACAGTACGGGGTCGTTTGATGTAGGTGTGCGGAGACGGGCGAGGCCGGCGCGCGGCGGGGCGGGGGCGGCGGGGCGGCGCCGGCCTCGCCCGTAAATGCTCGACGCGGTACATCCCTGACGTTCATCGACGGCATTTACGGACGAGCGGCGGCGCCGAGGCAAGGAACGTCAGGAATATAAAACGCCAAGCTCGCATCGCAATCATTTATTGTTATCGTCAGGGGGCCGCAGCCACGCGTCGAGCGTGCCGTTCCGGAGGGCGCGGCGGCGCTCCGGCGGCGGCGGCGGCGGCGGCGGCGCGCCTTCGTCCAGCGTCCACAGGTTGATGTGCACTGTGCCGCGCGACCGCGTGCGCGCCGGCGGCGGCACCGGCACCGGCGGCGGCGACGGCGGCGGGGAGGGGGGAGGCACACAGCGCCGGCGGCGGGGTCGCACCTGGGTGCGCGCGTCGCGCTGCGAGTACGTGACCTCCGGGTCCGGCGGGGGCGGCGCGGGCGGGGCGCGCAGCTCTGCTCGCGCTCGCTCCCACTCTTGCAGCTGGCGGCGCATGTCGTCGAGGGCGGTGCGCTCGGCCTCGCTCGCCACCTCGCTGCACTCGACCATCCGCATCGCGTACTTCTCGATCGGGCTCAGCTGTAACGGACAAGGTTCAGGTGAGCTCTGCGCTGTTAGCCCCCGGGAGATGCAGGCGCAGCAGCGCGGCCTCACCTGGTCCATGAGCGCGGTGAGCGGGTCAGTGTGGCGCGGCGAGGGGGCGCGCGCGGGTGCGGGCGCGGGGGACGCGGAGGGCTCGTCCTCCAGCGGCAGGGTCTCGTCGAACTCAGCGAGGTCGCGCGAGGCCTCGGCGCGCGCGGCGAGCGCGGCGGCCGCGTCCGCCTCCTCCTCGGCGGCGGCGAGCGCGCGCTCCAGCTCGCCGGCGCCGCCGCACGCCGCGCCGCCCGCGCCCTCACCGAACAGTTCTTTGATGCTGGCCTGCAACAACCAACAGTCGGTTAGCCGCTCGCTCACTGTACGTGCGTGCGTGTGTGTGTGGGTAGGGTACTCACGCCACGCAGGTAGGATGTGGTGAAGTGTCCGTGGTCGATGGCGAGGTCGGCGAGGCGCCGCTTCTGGTCCGCCTTGCGCAGGATGTTCTCCTCGACGGTGGCGGCGGTGACGAGCCGGTAGACGTGCACGTCGCGCGTCTGGCCGATGCGGTGGCAGCGATCCTGCGCCTGCGCGTCCATGGTGGGGTTCCAGTCCGAGTCGTAGAAGACGACGGAGTCGGCGCCGGTCAGGTTGAGGCCGACACCACCGGACCGCGTCGACAGGATGAAGGCGAACACGCGCTTGTCCGCGTTGAACCGCTCCACGAGCGCCTGGCGCGCGTCCAGCTTGGTGGCGCCGTCCAGTCGCAGGTAGGCGTGCCCGTGCATCGAGAGGAACGCCTCGAGCACGTCTAGCACGCGCGTCATCTGCGTGAACACGAGCACGCGGTGCGAGCCCGCCTTGAGCCGGCGCAGCAGCGCGGCCAGCGTCTGCAGCTTGCCGCAGTCGTACTGCAGCAGGCGGGGGTGCGGGAAGGCGACCCGCTGCCGCGCCACGCACCAGTGCAGCGCGCCCAGCGCCGCCGCGCACGCGCCGCGCGCCGCCGCCTCCACGCCGGCGACTCGCCGCCGCGCAGCCGCCGCGCCGCCGCCCACGCTCAGCGCCGCGCTGGGCGCCACGCACGCACCCACGCACACCGTGAACCTGAAACCGACCGCCGTCTTGCAGTTGGCCTGCTGCTGGTACCTGCTCCTAATGCTTGACCATGTTTCAGAGAAAGCTGAAGACCATACTATCTGATAAAAACTATGATACAGTTAGTTTATGAACGATAACAGTTGAAGGGTACAGGGAAAAAGGAAAAAATATAATAACAATGCCATCTAGTGCAAAATTAAAAAATATTTTGGGCTATATTAAAGAAAAACGCTTAAAAAGATTAGAGTGCACAAGGAACTCAAAAAAATATTGTATGGCTGCATCGCAGAAAGATCAATGTCACCCTTGTTGCAGAAAAAAAGATCATTGTCTATGGATGTTGATCTTTGTTGTCGTTTTGACACTTAGCTGTCTAACTAGCTGTTAGTGTCAGTTATTCTATTATAGAATAGAATAGAAAAAACATTTATTTGGACACAGGTACAGAATACAGGCATAGAAGTAAACAAACCAAGAAGTTCATCACGGGGGTAAGTGACACAAATATTCATTTCACATTGTTTTCTTTCGCGGTATTTTGCATAAATTATTTTTATAAAATATTTGAGTACGTATTGATCTGTAATATTGATTGTGTGTACATAATAAAAACATACAATACAAACTCTTTATTCAAATCTGATACAAATATCCCACGACTATGTCTACATTCTCTTGAATGTAAGAGATAATAGTGCGCATTGCCTTCCATTGCGACTCGGCGTTTCCAAATATAATTTCTACTTGACAATAGATGGCGACACTTTGTATGATGGGAAATAAACATTTATAGGTACGAAGGGCTCAGTATTAATATATTTTAATAATCATATGTTGAAATTTGTTCAACTTACGTTCCTAAAGACTTTTTAGTCGCCAAAATTTAAATTTTTCAGTTTTTATAGTAATTTTTAAACAAGCCGCCATCTATCGTCAACCATTAACTTATAAAGAAAAACAGGGCCAGGGCCGTATTTAGAATCCAATTATTTTACTGACTGTCCCACGGCTATGTTGAAACATAGCATGTATGGAATGCACCTATGAAATATTCTATAAATAAATATTAAATATGCAGGAAATAAAAATAAAGCCTAATTTATATTAAATATTCTATATTGAAAGTACTTTCCCTCCGTGAGACAACTACCATAATAGTTGTTGTTTAGTAAATTTAATGAAATTGAAGCCCATGTAGTGTAGGTACATACCTAATGTACCACGGCACTCAATTACCTACTTTAGAGATAAGGAAAAATAGAACTTTATTTGATTAAATGTCAAACATATCGGATTCCTTGCGGAGAATCTTTAGATAAGAAAATAGAATATCAATATCATGTTACAAATATAAGGAATTAATAAATTCAAATTAGAGGTAAATCTATAGTATAATAAGGCATGTTTAAACTCAATAAATATTCAGTATTCAACCTGCTACAGTCGTGTTAATTACTCCTCCTACCTACCAACATTACACCCACCTATTAATGCAATTTTAAATTGTGTATGTTCTAGATTTCCATCTCAAGATAATATAAGACAGCAATGGATCACAAAAATTAATAGACAAGACTGACTCCGACGAATTATACGAAGATTTGTTCTTGCTGATAATACTGATAATCATATTATTCTTCTGATTAAATCAATAGCTGAAAAATATATAGGTATTCGTTTTAAGCATTTTGCTACCATAGAAAATGATAGGGCAACCAACCGACAACAACTAACCAAAACAGTTATTTTTCCTGGAAAATGAATTTTTTAAATAAAATTTTAAAGATTCAAATATATTTAGTTAGTTATGATTTGTCTATTATTTGCACTGACTCTTTACTCTGCGTTTTACTCCCCCCTGGTACGAAAATTCTTAGTACGTTCTCTACACTAGTGACATCTAGTGTGAGGTAGTAAAAATATGTAGTTACTTCGAAAACAGAATCTATTATTTGCCGGTCCCTAACAACTACACTGTATACTATTGCGCAATCGGAGACGTTAGTACTAACTATTGCTTATTCTATGCAATGCGGATTCTATTCCAATTTAAACCTTATTTCATTGACATAATGTCGTCGTCGCTAACATCACTTATTTTTTGACTTTTTTTTATTTTTTTCCTACGCTTACACACAATTACCGAGCTGGATTCCAAATTTCATCCTTCTAGGTCATCTGGAAGTAGGTTAGATTTAGGTACTATATATAATTATGTCAGTCAGTCAGTGTGAATTTTTACGACTTTTTGACCTTCATATCTTTGTAACCGTTTGAGCTAGCTTCATGAAATTTGGGCTTCTACATTTCCTTATGGATATAATTAAACACACGTAGTTTTATGTGTTTACGTTTTGAGTTATAGAAGGGTCAAAAGTGGCACCAAGTGGGTCGTGTAATGATACACTCGGCGCGTTCCTTTACTTGAACTTGGCTTGGACACGCTGCCGCGTGTCCTAATCCAAGGAAAAATATGGAGATTTGCAATGCTTAAAAAAGTTTTGTAAGCCTGAAGCACAACATTTTTACTCACAATTGTCCAAAAAGTAACATTAAATTACTGACAAGTCATTTTTGCTCCCTTTGTATTTTTAAGATTTATTTAAAGTTTAATTGTAGGTAGGTGAACATGTTAAAAGGATCAAGGTCATTGACTATGATCTTTTTTCCTTGTTAATTTTTTTAGCTAATTTAAATAGCAGGTTATTTATAATATTTTTATTACACATACCTGCTACCTGCATACAACTAAAATACATAAATACTAAAATTGGAAAATGGATCAATCTCACTGACTGATCTTTGTTACAAGTAATATTTTGCAAGCTTTCTTTATTTTTATAATTACTTAAGAGCGTTTATTCCTAAAATGCGCAGAAACAGTACTTTTCAAACCCGTTTATATCATGAACCACTTATCTTATAGTATATGTTATTTACTAATAATTTTAGGAAATTTTAGTGTCCAAATAGTTTGACTATAAAATATTTCGATTAATATAGTATGTACGCGTTCTATCAAGATAACTTGTGAGAGGTTTTCATAATTTCCCTTTCAGCATCAGTTTCGAAGCTCAAAATAATAGAAAATACTGACATATCTAATTAAGAAAAAAATATAACCTACTGATGAGATCCTTGGCTAAAAAGTTACGAGGGGTACTGATTGCGGGGTCGTATAGGGGGCATCTTTTCGTTTTGGAAGAAAAAAAATTTGACCCCCTTTGAACCTCTTTTTCGACCCCCCTTTTCCATCTCCAAAACTGATAGACTTGGAAGATTTTTTTTCACAGTCATGTAGAAGAGGACAAATGAGAAAAAATTTTGCTCCCCTTTGCCCCCCAGACCACCTTTTTTTAGGAAAAACCAAAAATTGACCTATTTTAGACCTTTTTTTTCGGGTCGAGCATCGTGACGAGCGAAGCGAGCCACGATGCGACCGCGAAAAACGGCACGGCGAGCAAAGCGAGCCGTGCCGTGACCCCTCCATGCCCCCAGCCCCCCCTGTACCCCTCCCCCAACCAAAATACTGATATGGGTATCGTTTTGGACTAACTTGGGGGTGGAGATTTCGAATTCGATGACGGCGAATTTCGGTGAGCGAAGTGAGCCGTGCTGTGAACCCCCGATTAACCCCCCAAGGCCCCCTCACTTATAACCCGGGGCAGCGCGGCTCACTTCGCTCGCCGCAATGCGACCTTCGCTCGCCATGCCGTGACCCCCCACGCCCCCAGCCCCCCTGTACCCTCTCCCTCCCCCAACCAAAAAACTGATATGGGTATCGTTTTTGACTAACTTGGGGGTGAGGATTTCGAATTCAATGACGGCGAATTGAAATTGCGACACCTGTCGCACTGTGCACTGACGCACGTCGTGTGGCAACACGAGCAGAGTCGTATTGCGGTGAGCGAAGCAAACCGCAATGCGACCATCTGTACTGTGTAGCTGACTATGTGGGTGGTACTATGTGGGCTTCTTAACATATGTGCCAAATTTCATAAATTATGTATTTATGTACATTATGTATCCATTTCTCTAAATCTATAAGGTAGATTTTTAATAATTCTGAGCTGGCTCCGACTTTAGAAAGAATTGGATTCTTTCTGAGTGTTTCTACGCCTTGAATTCTGTAATTTTTTTTAAATTACTTATTAAATTTTCTACTTAGTATTTCATTAACATTTTTTAATTTTATTTATTTACTGCATAATGCTTGCTTTCAAATAACAAGGTGTGCTTATTGGTTGATGGTTTTACTTCAGGCAATGTAAAAAATCTCACGTGAAGAAATTTCGGAAATAGTTGAGAGTGAAAACGAAAATATGGAGGTACTTATTAACTTTATTTTAAACTTAATTTAAATTACCTTTTTTTCTCCTTTCACGTAATAATACGACATCAGACGATTTCATGTAATACTGTGGTTTTTTTTACAGAATTCTATATTGGATTCACATGGAAATGTTGAATTTGGTAAGTTTTTAGAAGTATTTAAAAAAATCCGGTCACAAGATTCTACACTACTTTATAAATCTATTTTTTGGCTCAAAATATGTTTAAATTCTAATGTTTTTGCAGATTATCGAGCCCGAAATTCCGATTCCAATAAACGAAAGTCTAGTCCATGCCGCTGAGAACCACGACATATTAATCTAAAAATAAAAACATTTAAAAAAAAAAATTTAAATGACTTCATCCGTAACCAAGTATTTTATTTGTACCTACTCGTAACTTAAATTAAATAAGTTTACATTTAAATGAACTAATTGCTATAATAATTTCACTCGAATGGATCAAAATGGGTAAGTTTGACTATACTTGTAGCATTAATAGAAAGCGCCAGCGCTACTCACACTAATGTCACGCTCGCTTCTGTGTGCGTTCTAATTACCTAAACTTGACATCGCGCGCTAGGCGTATACGCTCTTAAAATGAAGAAATAATAAAGAGTAGAAAACCCAATTATAATTTAAGCTATGAAACATAGTTTTAAGTGCTACTGTACTAGATAGTTTATTAAATAAGGATACAAAGTAAATACAGTTTTTTCTTTTTTCTCACAATGAATCACATTCGACAATTACCCTTTTTCCCCTGTACCCTTCAATTTTGACAAATAATTATTAGCTTCATACGTATACAGGGTGTTTGGTGGAGGGTAAGACAAACTCGGTGGGTGTGTAGGTGGACCTATTTGTAAAATACAAATTGACTTAGAACACCCTCTAAATATTTTTTTAATCCTGTTTTTTGTATTTTTAAGTAATTTTCCGAAAATTAAACTCTTTTCCCCTACAATTTTTTTTGGAACATGTTTTCGATTGTTCTTTTTATTTGGTTTTGGTCCCAGATGTATCCTTCATCTAATGAAGGCATTATTCATTCAAAAAACCAGTAAATAATTAGTTAAAAGTTAACAAAATAAAAAAAAAAAAAAACTGAGTTAAGAATGTCATCTTTACATCGTTTTAAAAAATACTAAAAGCGATCGAGGAGATCCAATGCTTTTAAAAATGTATCTAATCATCGCTTATTCCAACGGTATACCACATGTAGCCGAAAAGTCTATAAACTTGTCAAAAATCAACACTGAACGAAGTAAAAATACAAAAGAAAAATAAACCTTTTTTTCTACTTACCTAACAAACCTTTTTACTTTACTTTAATCTTAGACTGATATGTCTATTAGAGGATTCAAATTAGGTTAAATTTCCTTGTCATTTTGGGTATTTCGTTGCTTTTCGAGTACTGGTAGTGGGATCGATCTTAAGGACAGAGAATTCAGAGACTGGCTGTATTTTGAAGCTTGCGAGACATGAGTGGTTGTGGGCTTATTGGCATAGACTTTAGACTTTAAATAACCCCATAAAAAGAAGTCCAAAGGCGTTAAGTCGCAAGATCTAGGGGGCCAATTCTGATCACCGAATCGAGAGATCACACGACTAGGAAATGTTTCATGCAGTAATTGCATCGTTTCTCTGGCTGTGTGGCAAGTAGCCCCGTCTTGTTGAAACCACATTGCTTCCACATCGATATCCTCTAATTTGGCTAGAAGAAACCTTGTTATCATGTCGCGATATCGAGCTCCATTAACAGTAACTGCTTGACCGGCCTCATTTTGAAAAAAATATGGTTCAATAATGCCTGCAGCCCAAAATCCGCACCAAACAGTGACCCATTTGTTTTTGAACAATCACATGTGGGTTCTCTGAGCCCCAAATGCGGCAATTCTGACGATTAACAAAGCCATCGAGATGAAAATGTGCTTCGTCGTTAAAGATGATTTTGTTTGAAAAATCTGCATCCCTGTTTTGGCGGTCGATAATCCATTCAACGAACTCTCTTCGCCGTCCATGATCATGAGGCTTCAGTTCTTGTGTTATTTGAACTTTGTAAGCATGGAGATGCATGGATGCATGGACTGTGTGGTGTCGGCCTAGATAGAATAGCACCACCCCAACTCTGCCCGTGGGTGTCGTAGGAGGCGACTAAGGGACATACACCGGGGGTCCCTTGAAGCACACTAAATTGCACTGCGATCCCCAACCCGCATGCCCAGCGTGGGGATTATGGGCATTCCCCCCCCCCCCCCCATATGAGTAGACACGCCAAGAAAAAGTGGCCCCCAGTTCCCGGCCGCCTCGCTATTCCTGGCCATGGCAGCGGCCACGGTAAGCGGCGGGGCAGGGGGTGCTAAGAATCCCCGGGCTACACTAGGCTGCCACTCAGTAAAAAATTTGACCCTGGCTACGTTTAACGGACGCACTCTGAGGCTTGACCACCATAGCGCATATCTAGCGCAGTTGGAAGTGGAGTTAGAGAACATTAAATGGCATGTTCTGGGGTTATGCGAAGTCCGTAGAGAGGGGGAGGACACCGTAACCTTAGACTCAGGCCATCTTCTCTACTTTCGCGAGGGTGATAAAACATCCCAGGGTGGCGTAGGCTTCCTCGTCAATAAGGCCCTCTCTAACAACGTCCAAGAAATCTCCAGTGTGTCGACGAGGGTAGCGTACCTGATCCTTCGGCTGTCCGAACGGTACAGCATGAAGGGAATTCAGGTTTACGCACCGACCTCGGCACACTTGGATGATGAAGTGGAGGATATGTATGAAGACATATCCAAAGCTTTACATAACACCACTAAGGCCCACTTCAACGTTGTTATGGGGGACTTTAACGGCAAGGTGGGAACCCAGACTGGCAACGAATCCCGAATAGGCCCGCATGGTTATGGAGTCAGGAATCACAGGGGGCAAATGCTTGTCAACTTCCTTGAGAAGGAGGGGCTGTTCTTAATGAACTCTTTCTTTAAGAAACAGCCTCAAAGGAGGTGGATATGGCAAAGCCCCGACACTGTGACTAAAAATGAGATCGACTTCATCATGACGGATAGCAAGCACATATTCAGAGATGTCTCAGTGATCAACAGGTTCAATACCGGATCTGATCACCGACTCCTCCGAGGCTCTCTGAATATCAACTTGAAGCTTGAAAGAAACCCTCTGATGAAGTCCACGCTCCGACCTGACCCAATCCAAATCATAGCGGGCACCGAGAAGTTTCAGCAGCTTCTCGGGAATAGATTTGTTGCCTTGGAACCCACTGATGACGCTGACTCAGCGTCCCTACACAATCTGGTTGAAACGTTGAGGGACGAGGGCATCAAATTCTGTCTAAAGCAACGTACTGGCAAGAAGCCCAAACTCTCGGATGAGACTCTTGTGCTGATGTCAAAAAGACGGGAGACCACCCAAGCGACTTTGTCAGAGAGGTCAGACCTGAACAAGCGGATTGCGAAGATGGTACGGCACGACCTTCGGAGCTCCAACACGCGCCTCATTCAAGAGGCGATAGAGCGAAACCGAGGGTCCCAAAGTATTCACTCAGCAGCTTGGCAGGAGCCACCTGACAAAGCTTAAAACGCACGACGGAAGGACTGTATTGTCAAAGCCGGAGATATCCGCCGAGATAGAGGATTTCTATGGCCGATTATTCGCTGCACATGCCCCTCGTTACCGACGAGATGACCAAGATTCCAGAGCCACCCTGACACGCCACTATACCGACGAACTGCCTGACATCAGTCAAGACGAGATCGTGTTAGCTCTAAGGCAGCTTAAAAATGGAAAAGCCCCCGGTGAGGACGGAATTACTTCAGAGCTTCTTAAAGCCGGAGGAGCTCCTGTAATACAGGAGCTGCAGAACCTCTTTAACACCGTCCTTCACAGTGGGAGAACTCCAAAGGCGTGGAGCGGGAGTTTGGTGGTGCTCTTTTTTAAGAAGGGAGATAAAACCCTTCTTAAAAATTACAGACCCATTTCACTCTTGAGCCACGTCTATAAGCTGTTCTCACGGGTAATCACGAACCGTCTCGCCAGGAGACTCGAGAGTTCCAGTCACCGGAACACCGGAAAGATGGTGCCATATCCTCCGCGGAACCCAGCCTGGGTTCCGCGGAGGATATGGCACCATAGACCACATACACACAGTGAGGCAGATTATACAGAAGTCCGAAGAGTATAATCAGCCCCTGTGTCTGCCTTTTGTGGACTATGAGAAGGCATTTGACTCCGTCGAAAGTAAAGTAAAGTAAAAAGTAAAAAGTCTTTATTTTGAAACATACTTAGGTGCTAGAACAAAAATATGAAGCGATGCGACCTGCAGAAGTAAAATACTGTGTCGCAGGTCGCAACGCCCACTTCCGGGAATTATAGTTGTAACATGTTTCAATTCAACAAAGTATAGGTGCATACATAATAGATTGATTGATATAGTTAAAATTAAGTTTAAGTGCTATGTTAAAGTTACATAAGCTATATAATTTAAAAAAAAAGAGAAGTTTTAAAGGTGCAAAAAAAAAGGAAATTACGAAATGATTTAGGGAAAATTTATAAGTAGGTAATCAAAGAAAGACTGTAACTCCGTGTGCGTGTGTGTTTGGTGACTGTGCATTTGGAGCTCCTGAGGACACCAGTCTCTAAAGAGTCCGGGCAACAGGAGCTACCAGGGTGGATGTGTTTGTATGTGTGTGTAGTGGTTTGGAGTGTGTGTTTGTCGAAACCTGGGCTGTTCTGGATTCCTTACAGCGATGCCTGATGATGAGTCGCTTGAGGAACTGAACCGGATGCTGGACGGCCTAGCTTCAGCCTCCCGATGTATCGGTCTTGGCATGAATTTGGACAAAACCAAAGTCATGATCAATGGTCACATTGATCCAAGGCCGGTGGTCGTACATGGTCACCTTCTCGAAACTGTTTCCGAGTACACTTACCTTGGGCAGATTCTGCAATTGGGTAAAAACAGTTTCGAGAAGGAGGCCAAAAGGAGGATCCAGCTAGGCTGGGCAGCATTTGGGAAACTACGTCGAGTCTTCTCGTCATCCATACCGCAATGCTTGAAAACGAAAGTTTTCAACCAGTGCGTCCTACCCGTTATGACCTACGGAGCTGAGACGTGGACACTCACGATAGGGCTGGTCCACCAGTTCAAAGTCGCTCAGCGAGCTATGGAAAGAGCTATGCTCGGAGTTTCTCCGAAGGATAGGATTCGTAACGAATACATCCGACAGACAACCAAGGTTATCGCGACTCGGTAAACGTAGTGTAGGACGCCCTCCGACCAGGTGGGATGACGACTTGCGAAAGACTGCAGGTAGATGCTGGATGCGGCAAGCTGAAGACAGGGCGCTATGGCGCTCATTGGGGGAGGCCTATGTCCAGCAGTGGACTGATTATAGGCTGATGATGAAGCATGGAGATGCAGATCTTTAGTGAGTATACGCTGGAGAGAGCTTCTTGAAATTTGCAATTCTTGTCCACGATGGCTAATGGATGTTTCTGGATGTTCACGGACATTCTGACGCACTAATTCGATATTGCCATTTGAACGGCTTGTTTTTGGACGACCAGTGGAATGAACATCATGAATTGATCCACTCTCCCTGAATTTAGCAACCACTCTGCTCACAGTTGATGAAGTCAAGTCAATAGTCCGACCAAAACTTTCATTACTTTTCAAATATTGTTCAATAATAAAAACTTGAACAAAAATAATAAAAGCGTTGATCTTTCGTATAACCCGCCATTTTTACAAACAGCAGTGGGTGTTACCGGCTGATTAGATGGATAGTTAGCCCAGTGCGTGTTATGAGGAACCAACCTGTCTATCGTGTCGTGCATGTTGCTCAGCAGGGCCTCGAGCGTCGGGGCTCGCAGCGCGTGTGGCGGCGGCGGCGCCGGCGCGAGCACCGCCGCGCGCAGGTCCGCGCCGTACAGCGGCAGGCGCCAGCAGCGCCGCTCGTTGCACGCGGCCAGCCGGCGCAGCGCCGCGCGCCGCCGCGCCGCCAGCCGCGCCTCCGGGCCGCGCGCCGGCGGGGGCGCGGCGGGGCGCGCGGCCGTTAGCGCGGCGGTGGCGCGGGCCGCGGCCGCCCGCGCCGGAGGGACGGCGGTGGGGGCGGCGGGGGGCGCACGCGGCACGAGCCGCAGGTGCAGGCGTAGCTCGTGCGGCGGCGGGCGCGGAGTCGCCTCGCACTGGGCGGGCAGCTCCTCGACGAGGCGGCGTGGCGGCGCGAGGTGCGTGGCGCGGTGCGCGGCGAAGGCGGGCGCGTGCGCCGCCTCCAGCGAGGCGAGGTCGCCGCCGAGGCGCGCGCACAGCTCGGCGCGCTCCTCGAGGCGCGTCAACAGCAGCGCGAGCGCAGGCACGCGCACGCTCAGCGCCGCCAGCTGCAGCGGCGACACCACGGGCCGCGGCTCGAACAGGTCCGGGTGGTTGCACACCTTGCGCAGCTGCATCAGCACGTTGATGACGGACAGCAGGTTGCCGGAGGCGAGGCTCTCTTTGGTCCTGCACAGAGGGAGGCGGGGGGTGAGCGGGAGGCGGCGATGCGCGGACAGATAGAGACAAGGTAAAGGCGGGTACTCACTTGGCGCGCGACATGAAGTCGTCGTAGAGGAAGCGCTGCCGCTTGGCGAGCCGGCAGAGCAGCACGTGCTCGTACTTGCGCGGCATCTGGCGCTCCACGTCCGCCTTGAGCCGGCGCAGCAGGAAGGGGCGCAGCACGGCATGCAGGCGCCGCACCAGCGCCTCGTTGTACCCGGCGCCCTCGGCCATGTCGCCCACCTCGCCGAACCACTCGCGGAAGACAGAGTGCGAGGCGAACACGTCCGGCATCAGGAAGTGCATGAGCGACCACAGCTCCAGCAGACTGTTCTGCAGCGGCGTGCCGGTCAGCAGCAGGCGGCGCTCCGTCTGGAAGTTGAGCAGCAGCTGCCAGCGCTGCGACTTGAAGTTCTTAATGTTCTGCGCCTCGTCGAGCACGAGGTACTTCCAGCGCTTGCGGCGGAAGCTCTGGTGGTCCTGCACGACCAGCTTGTACGAGGTGATGCAGACGTGGAACGAGTTGGCCTTGGTCCAGCCGACGCGCTTCAGCTTGCGCTCCTTGATGGTGCCGTAGTAGGTGAGGATCTTGAAGGCGGGGCACCACTTCTTGAACTCCATTTCCCAGTTGAGCACGACCGAGGTGGGCGCGACCACGAGGTGCGGCCCCCAGTCGTGCCGCTCCAGCGCGAGGTGCGCCAGCAGCGCGATCGTCTGCACCGTCTTGCCGAGCCCCATCTCGTCCGCGAGGATGCCGTTCAGCCCGCGCGCGTACATGGTCGCCAGCCAGTGCAGGCCCACGTGCTGGTACTCGCGCAGCGCGTGCCGCAGCAGCGCCGGCACCGGCGTGCCCACTGCCGTCTCCGAGAGCGTCGTGCCCGTCGGCTGCAGCGAGGCGGCCAGCGAAGCGAACCGCTCCACGGCGCCCTCCGTCCCCCCGCCTCCGCCGCCGCTCGCCTCGCCCGCCACTAACGCCTCCAGCGGCGACGCGGACGCCGAGCACGAGGAGGAGGAGGAGGAGCAGGAAGAGGACGACGTAGAGGAGTCCGAGTCCACCTCGTGCGGCGGCGCGGCGGCGGCGTACCGGCGGCGCAGCTCCTCCAGGTCGAGGTCGGCCTCGTCGCGGAGCTGAGCCAGCTCCCGGTCGTGGTCCACCTCGGCGCAGTCTTGGCGCTCCTGCTCCGCGATGGTCTCCTCGTCGTCCTCCTCCTCCTCGGAGTCAGAGGGCGGCAGGTAGTCCCCGTAGCCGGGCGGCAGCAGGTCGGTGAGATCGCGGCGCGAGTCCTGCCGCAGCGCGTCCAGCTCGGCGCGGTGGTCGGCGGCGCCCTCGCGCTCCGCCTCGCGCTCCGCCTGCGCGATCGTCTCCTCGTCGTCCTCGTCGTCGCCGCGCGGCGTGAACTCGTCGTCGGAGGGCGGCGTCTCCGCGCCCACGCCCTCCCCCCCCGCCTGCAGGCCGGCCGCCAGCTGCCGCGAGTAGTGCTCCGTGCGGTCCACGATGTAGCTCAGCTGCTCGTCGAGCGCCTCCTTGCGCGCGCGCTCCACGCGCCGCACGCGCTTCCACTCCACGAGCTGTCGACGATACGAACACAACTTACTAACAGTTAATGACCTATGCCCTAAACACTTGCGTGCTCGCGTGTAGCAGTCTATGATCGGCGATACTGAAGAGGTGCCAAGCATAAGAGCCAATCACGGTGCAGGATTCTTTGTTTGGCGCTGCTTCTGTGTGTAGAAGCGAAAGCAAGGTTGGAGGAAGTTGGTAGCGGACTGGTGGCGGATCCTCACTAAGTATCGTCTTTTCATTTAACATTTCTGAGGCTTATTATTAAGGTGTCTATGGTTTTAGCTGATGCCTTTTACCTTTTCCACATTACTCCAGAAAGTTCGAATTTCTTTAGCAGCAAATGCAGCTATCTTCTTGAGTTGCATCTCTTGTGCCTTCTCGGCCTTCTGAGCAGCAGCAGCCTTGTCTTGAAAATATTTTTGGACTGCCCGAGCACACTGCAACAGATACCGAGAGATAAAGGAAGAGGCCGGGCATCACATCACGGAAGGTGGAACAAGGCGCGGTGCGTACCTACCTTCTTAGCGGCTTGTTTCTTCCACTTGCGCTCGTGCGCAAAGTCCTGCGCCAGCCAGGCCATCTCCTCCAGCAGGTAGTCCCAGTGAGACTTGGCACGCGGCGGCTCCAGCACGCGCGGCAGGCGGCGCTCCGCCCACAGGCCGGCGCGCGCCAGCTCTCCCACGCGCCCCGCCACGTACGCCTCCTGCTTGGCCGCCGCCACCATCTCGTCGGCGGCGCTGAGCGGCGCGGGGGGCGGTGCGGGCGGGGGCGCAGGCGCGGCCGCGGGCGGCGCGGGCACGCGCGCCTCCAGGAAGGCGATCAGCTGCGGCGCGGGTGGACGCTTGCGCCAGACGGCGTAGTCCATCATGTTGCCGCCGGCCTGCAGGAAGTAGAGCTCGCTGAGGTGGTCGGTGAAGCGGTCCCGCAGCGCGCGCAGCCGCAGCAGCTCCGCCTCCAGCACGCGGCGCCGCAGCGCCCCCTCCGCGCCGCCGCCCGCCGCCGGCTTGGCCCGCTTGCGCGGCGGCTCCGCCCCGCACCCATTGAGCGCGCCGTGCGACCCGACGGATACTGTCCGCTCCACGCCCTGCGAACCAACCGCACAGATAACAGATCCAACACTAAAAACGTTATAACACGCTACGAGCTGATGAGTCGGTTGGTTCTTGCTCCAACGTGACAATATTTACTATTACTATATGTATTTTATTATATTTATCTTTATAATTTTTCAGGAAATAAATTGAAGCAATTGATTTTTATAATAATATGACGCCATGTATTTTTGCCTTTTGTTGCTTGTTATTGCATTCGGTAGGTAGGTAAGGTACCAACCATTGCAAAGAAATACATTAGGTATGTATTCAAATTAAATGGGTATCTTTTACAAGTCTGCATGATAAGTACACAATATCCATCCCAGTTTCTGCCTCATAGTCATAGTCACCAATCCGCATGATTTGGTACTGACATCAGGCAAACAGGACTGTACATTTTTTGTGTATAATTGTTGTGACTAAGTTTTTTCTTAATACGCACTACTTTATCTTTTTTAGGCACATTCTTTTTATCTCTTTTTACAATTTTTATTTTAGGTGATGCAATTGCATTTTGTAATAATCACTTGTGTACTAGTTCAGTTATTTTTATTTATTTTATTTTTATATATTTGGGAAACAAAAAGCTTATGCTACAATTAAAAGTACATTTAAAATATGAGTAAATGAAGCTAACACAGTTTCCGCTTGTAGTGCGCAAATAATATAACTGATTACAATAATAATATGGTAAGTACAGAATAAAAAAAAAAACAAATAACGTGCCAATTTAAACATCACTAAAATGCCTGTCGTCAGTACCCGGAAATATAAATAAATAACCTAACGGACATAACATAGGAAGGTATACATAATATAATAAATAAATAAAAATATTAAAATAAAATTAAGAATAGAACAAAAAGCCCCTATTTATAGAAGTTAGTATTAATTAATTTTTTAAAAGCATGTTGCCTTACATTGAAAAGGTCAACATCTTTTGTGTATGTTTTATTAAAGACCTGCATAGTTCGCAGTCAGTATGAGTTTTCTCGGTAGTTAGTGGAACAGGACGGGACGTGAAGTTTTAGGTGGTTTCGTCGAGAAGCCCGGCTGGATGGAACAGTTAGTCCTATTCCAGATAAGAGCGCGAGTGTGTCAACTAGATTTAAAACAACTTCGAGCAACAGTGTAAGGTCAGCGGCTTCCCTTCTCAACTCGAGGGGCAGCAAGTGATGGTGTCTACAGCTGTCTGTATAATCGGCTAATATGATCCTATGCTTATAGTTGATAAATTTGAGAAATTTTCGCTGTGGTTTTTCAAGTAACGAAATATATTTGTTGTACTGGGGATTCCAGACCTGAGAGGCGTATTCGAGGTGACTTCGGACTAGTAGCAGTAGAGAATCTTTAGTGTTTTAAGAGAGCGGAAGTCCTTGTTATATTTATAAGCTACGAGTGGAAACTGTAGTTGGCAAGTCTATGGTCAATTTATAACAAAACTAGCGGACTATTTACTCGAGGCAGTTTATTTGTTAACATTGACTCCCCTCCCCTACGCCAGTGACGACGCCTACATCGCACAGTTATTAAAACAGTTTTAAATATCAAGTAATTTATTTTGATAAGGATTCATATCAAGGATTATATAGAGCCTTTTCTAGCGGCGGCATCCCTAATGTTTGAAAAGCTTGCAAGAATATCTGAACTAGTACATTAATAAAAGGTATTATTACAAATTACATTTGATCACCTAAAAATAAAAGTTATAAAAAGAATGAGCCTTAAAAAAACAAAAGAACAAAAAGTGTATACTTGTAATATAGCCTATGTTCACCGGGGATAGTGTAGCTTTCTAACGGTGAAATAATTTTTCAAATTGGTACAGTAGTTTCGGAGCCTATTGAATACAAACACACAATCAAAACTTTCCTCTTTATAATACCAGATAGATAGATAGAAAATACTTGATTATACCACACAAAACAGAAAACAATACAGGAATAAACAATAGAATAAAGGAAGTAGTATAGATATTAAGCTATTTGTTTCCCAAACAAATAAAATACAAAAAGAAATGAAAATAAAAATAAGTCTAGTTTATATACTCCCAGCATAATAAACATAATCACAGTACCATGTGTATATTTATCAAAACTTGTTGTGCACTCAGAAAAATATCAATCGGTTCACTAAAAATAGTGATATATGTACATAATGTAAATATTAGAAATAAGAATAAACTTGCTGTGCCCACAACTGACTACATAAGATAAATGTATCTTTTAAAGGGCAATGTATACGCTTCTACAACAAAACTCCAAGTGAGTTGCAAAAATTATCAATAATTAAATTCAAAAAAACTGTCAAACATATTCTTTGTAAGCCTTTTTACGGTGTATTCCCGTTGTCCCCGTCTGACGGGGACAGCGGCACCTTCATTAAATATTTAAAATTACTTCCCGTTGTCCCCGTAAATATATTTGAATTAAAAATGTAAAAATTAGTGCCCCTTGTCCCCATTTTTTCTTTTTTCATTAGTGTATTATGTGTGAGTTTGCATCTTACCTATGTATTATGAGTTTGCATCTATTTTTTTACCCAACAAACAAAGTGTAGGTAAGGGATATTTTACGATCAGTCTTACCCGGTACCCCTTGGTACTCGGTAGATTAATAAAAAGGAATTTTGACCTTGTTTTAAGTTCTTAGTCAGATTTGTATATACTACTGAATTCGATCGAAATAGTGAATTATTGTGAATGCTACTGCGGTAAATTGTTTTTTTTTAATAGGTAAGTAACTACTTAAACTTATTCCGTTACCTGTCAATTTTAATCAGGTATCGTACATTCAAAGTTTTCTAGCTATTATGATAAACAGAGCGACCTTGAAAAGGAAGCGCCGTCGTCGCGCGCACCTGTGCAGCTGCGAGACAAAAGCGTAGATAACATTGTTTTTGCAGAGCTCTCATTGGCTCATGCAAAGTCCCACTCCAGAATTCGACAAAAGGATCAACTTAATCATTGCAGTTAGTTGTGAACTTTACATTGAGAACTGGTGATGTTGGTGAAAGTGTAAAAGGGAACTCATGTAAGTAGGTTTTTTAAGTTGTGAAGTGCTTATTATTTTCAATATTTCGAAACTTCTTAGTACTTAACAATAAAAATGTATGGAAGTCGTTAATTTAAAATCAAAATTTTTGAATTTCTTTAGTAAGATTTTTGTAACTATTTACTCGTATCATGTTGATTATCTTTTAGGCAAATAATTGTGATATTTTTTGTAGTAAGATGTGTAACTATTTACCATGTTGATTATTTTTTAGCCGTGAAGGCCATTTATTAGCTTTTCAGTTGATAGGTTAATGTTACTTATTTTGTATTATTTAAGCTGTAGGCCTTCCTTAAAATAAATAAATAAATAAGTAATTATTGTGATATTTTTGTTGATTTATAGTATAATAATGTAAGTTGTGGTATTTATCTTTTTTCCCACGATAAAGACTGAGCTTTTAACACTTTGAGTGCTGAAAACGCACGGTATGAGTTTTCTACAAGTGACTAATGTGCGTAAATCCACACTAGCACAGCGGCTGAGAAAATACAGATCTTTGTGACTCAGCAGAGCTGTAATATTTTTCGAACGAAACGTATGTGCGGGGCAACACAACCGCTGTGTAGAGCGGCAGCACGAATTTTTTAGGTAAAAAAAAAGATCGCAGTCATGGAAAAAAAACCGCAGTCAAAGTTTTAACAGGAATACAGATTTAAGGGGACAACGACACGTTTAATTTTTACTACCCTTTGTCCCCGTCCCCGAATCTACGTTACGGGGACAACGGGAAATAAATTTTATGTGACGTGCCGCTGTCCCTGTGACGGGGACAGGGCATACGGGGACAACAGGAATACACGCTATTCTTAGACAATTGTTTAAGAAACACCTATCAAGATAGCTTTTTTCATTCGAGACGCTGAAAGCTGTTTAAATATAAATAGAGTTACCCCAAAAGAGAACACCATACCCACAAATAAGAACCAACCTGAACTAAAGGGGCTGGCTTTATTTGTCTTGATATATTTTTTTAAATGATACCTAGAAATTATGCTATGACTACAAGAATACAAACTCACACTTTTAGGGGATATTGGTTATTGTTCCCTTATTTTTACTTGAGAAGATGACACTTGCTTGAAATTTATCTTTGAATTCTAGAAATTCTGTAGATTGATAAGATTGGGAGAAGAGATTTGCAACATTGAACAACTTTTGTAACAAAATTATTAACTCTTCGGGCAAAGGGAACTACATATGTATATAGAAGGTATCTCAAGTTTTAAAACAATGTAAGTTAAAACAGCTTGGCATCGCCGAGAATGGAGAACGCGCTTATAACACGGAAGTGTGACCACCCAACCAACTGAACGTGAGGGCACTGTAGCCCCAAATTGGTTGGATCTACCTACCTAGTATACTTCCATGTTCTGTCAAACTCCTACTCCGAGCTTACAAAGCAGAGCCTTATTCTTCCTTGTATGAATAATAAATAAACACTGCGGCACAGCACAGTACAAACGGGATCTTCTAGTCCCAAGTTAAGCAGAGCTTGGGTACGTTAATGCTTGCTTACCATGAGATGCTGGGCATTTGCGGTGAATGGCGCGGTGGTATCATCGCGGTTGTTCATGTTGAGTCATTGCGGAACACTTAACTTCTTTTTAACCTCATAAACTCGTATTATAATAGGTATTTGTTCTATATTGTTAAACTTTTCGCCTTCCGACGTATCTGCACTTATCACTTAACTCTTTTATACTCCTTGAACTATTGGTATTATTCATATCAAACATTGAAAAGCACTTTTTTACACATTTTTCACTATCTACTGATTGTTGATTAGTTTATTAGTTGATATTATATGTTGTCACTAGCGGCTGTAAACAAAGATCGATCATCTTAGTCGCCATACTGAAAACAAATTCTTGAAGCTATAGCAAGTCCGTTGAACTGAATCAATAAGTAACATCTAAAATCACAGTCATCAGAATTCAAAATAGTTTTTAATGTACATAAATTACTCTACAGAAGGGCGGAATAAAAGTATTTCATCATAATAGTACAGAGAACACTGTAATAATAAAAATCTATGCCCGCCCTCCACCATTAAAATCAATCATTCATAGTGTACTGTAGGTAGTGTAGTGTAGAGTAGAGTATTGGATCGGTTTGGACGGATTCTATTCTTCTACTGTCTTTGATTAAAATAACGTAACGTAATGCCGGTACAGACTGGAGTGTGGCGTTATTTCACCAGTTAACGTTAAATAAACGGATCATGGATTTCCATTAAAGTAAATAACGTTTAGCCGTTATTAAATAATTAACTTGTTTTATATATAGTAACAGCGAGTTGCAAATAATAAAATAAGTAAACATATTTTATTGCAAACAACATAATATAATAATGTTACGAGTTTTTATGACAAACAACAGAATATAAAAATAAAGGTAAAACACAAAATACAATAAAAGATGCTGTATGATAATGCTATCATACGCAAAATAACAGCATCTCTGACTGATGTTTGCGCAGTACCACACTGATGATGGCAGCCATCATCAGTGTGGTACTGCGCAAACATCCCCGATGCACTGTAGAATAGGGGCAGTTGCAGCATCATCTCCATCATCCAAATGCCACTGGAAATTAAGAAGAACTTTAATGTTAGATCTAATGTTAATATGTATTATAATTAGAGTTTTAGTGTTTTTAGGGATGTAAGAACTGAAATCGTTAATATCGGGGCAATGAAATATTTCTGAAAAAGGGTCTGTACTGTAGTGATAGACTGCTATTATCGACGTTTGTTCATCTCTGCCACATTTATTTCTATATCGGCCAGGCTCCGGATAACTGTAGGTTTATCGCTATCATTTCCACGTACCAGAATTTTGCAGTCTTGGAACCAGATATATTTATGTGTCTCCTTGAGTTGGAGCTTAGCTTGCCAGACCAAGGTTTTATTCGCAGCAGATAGGGCACGGCGTATCATCACATCACCTTTGATTTGGCATCAGCTGAATCGACGCAATCTGTGATATCCTCAACCACAATTGTAGATGTTTGGCTGCACGGACCCATTGATCTACCTGGTCTACCTATAAACAGGGCGTCCCACAGCCATGCCATGGCTGTGGGATGCCCTGTCTACATGGAGAGAAAGTAGGTACCTTAAATATTGTAGACTACAATAAAATATAAGTCACTTACAATGAGTGTTTACACTTGAAAATGTATCGTAAGTAGCTTACGTAAGTAAAACTTAAAACCTTTACATCTGTGAGTTTCAAGTGTAAACACTCATTGTAAGTGACTTATTGTAATTTTTTACTACTTTCTTATTTGGAAAATTACAAGTCTAAACGTGTTCGAGTTTGTTTACGGAAGCGACTTGCAGCCTATCGAACTAAATTGATAAGTTGAGAGCTTACACCAAAACAATGTCCTCTAAACAAAAACAAAGTAAAATCTGGTTACCAAACGAGGTAGAAACTTTAATTACCGCTTTTGAAGCACGTCCCATACTGTGGGACTACAAAAATAAGGAATACAAAAACCGCGTAAAAGAAAATTCACTACATGTTGAACTTAGTGAAATGTTTAGTACCACTCCAGAGGTAATCATTAGAAAGTTGTTTCTTTCAGTATTATTTTTCTGTCGCCTTTTATTGGTTAAAATTATATATGCAGCAGCCGCTTGAACGTGGCATCTATGAGAAGACATTTTTATTACTGATTTGAATGTAAATGGGCGTGTAATAATTTATGTAAGTTTAAACTCACAAAAATTACGAAAGCATTATTTACTGTAAGTTTATTTTAAGTGTAAATGCAACCGTAAGTAAGTTACATAAATATGACGAAAGTAACTCACAGCTGTAAAGGCGGCCTTAGAAAGGCTTAGACTTAGACACGTGATACTTTCAAGAAATCGGTGCGAAGGCTTTTTATGAGAGGTTATACAAGCATATCACTTCATAAAACTAACACTTTTTTTCTCCTAGTTATATATGATACTTTAATTAATGCTATATTTAGAACTATATATTTATTATAAATATACCTAACGTTGGTCAAAAGTCCAAATTAAAAAACACTAACATAGCACCACCAAAAAGTAATCATAGTCCTAAGTAGGTAGGCTATACCTAGGTACAACCAAAAATAGTTGAAGCTAGGAACACCATGACACCCATATATGAGGTTGACAACCTCTGTGCAACACAAGGCACTGAAAAGTTTACTTACCTGTCAACTTTTCGTTTGCTGTTATTCCAATTAGATTTCTGTTGCGGCCTCTTCCTGGAATATTCAGACAGTGTTCATTATTTTAATTAATATTCAATAAAAATCGGCATAACAACGTCTCTCGTAAATTCCGCCGCGAAATGAAGAGAAAACAATATGGACGACGCCTCCATACAAAATACTCGAGGCTATGTTAATAACTGCTGGACATAGGCCTCCCCTAATGAGCGCCATAGCGCCCTGATTGAGCTGATTGTCTGATCGGATTTAGCTAGCTTTGAAAGAGCAAGTGCTTTGGATTGGGCTGAGTTTGATCCGAAAGTCGTACATATTTCAGTCCACTTTTTCACTGACTACCGTGGAGTTGGCTTGTTTTGAAGGGCATGAATCGATGGAGTTCATTCCAGAGATTCCGACCTCAATATCCAGTTCTAAAAATCGAGATTTTGGATTCAGCTGATTTTGAAACCAATGCATTGAAATAAATACAAAAAAATATTGTCCAAAATATCCTTTGGAAAAGGATTAAAATCTAACAAATTTATAAGATTATCTAAAATAGCTAGAGACGAGTTTTGCTCCAACTCGAAAACTTACAATTTAACATGGTAAAGGTTTCTAGATCGTATAATTCAAAATTTTAAAAAATTGAATAAACGGCTGTATGTTTTGATTTCGTTGACTTCGAAGTTTGGTTTATATCACGGCTCAAAGTGGTTACGAACCTGAGTATTTGATGTTTATTTCAACTCAATACCTCCATGAATTCCTAAGAAAAGAGTGTTGATAGACGGACATTGGACAACAAAGTTTAGTTAAGTTCATTTTATTACACCATTACAACATTGTATCACCAATAAAATTTACAGTTTAAAAACATAATAGCGAAGAGGTAAAAATAAATAGCTAGTTATAAACGGCAATTGTAACTTACAATTGCCGTTGAGCAATTGCAAAATTTGAGCGAGCGAATTCAAAGGCGTGGGATACGCCTTTGATTAAATTAGCTATAGCTTGCTCATGTTCGCTTGGTCTGGTCAGTCTGTACTGACCCAACCCAAAACTAACGAATAATGCACAGAACGTATAATAATGTTACTTTTCCATAGACATCGACGTCTTGTCCATAGACGATAGATTTCTTTTCTCCCTTTTTTCTCGAAGTGGTTAAATGAGACCGAGTGAGAGATCACATGGGAGCTTCTCTTTCTAGGCATGGGAGTGTGGCACAAACATTGACAGTCTTCTAGATTCAGCCAACAAGACTGCCATAATTTGTGTCAATGTCAAGTCATTTGACAGCAAATAAAAGACAAGACAGCGAGCTGTCATTTTGTTTTCTGATTGGATTTTTCGTAACATTTTGCTCAAAAATACAAACGATTTTTGTTTAATTTCTATCGACTTGCTTGGATTCTGTTTGTTTGTTCTATACGTGCATGTTTGACCATCTTTCGCCAACGCTCTACTGATCTAACACGTACTCGGTGTAACTTTTAATAAAATAATATATTAGATGCGTTGGCATGGCATTTCTTGGCGTAGTTGTATAGAATGCATTTGATGTAGGTAAGTTACTTATTATAAATTATAGTCGAGATATGGCACGTTATTTCTTGGCAATTCGCTTTATTTCCTGTAGGTAGAAAATAATCTTGCCTCGGTAAATGTTGTATATCATTAGATACACATGACAGAACTAAATCACTTACAAAGTAGGTATTGGTTTGTTCTTGCCTTCCTGTGTGTAACTAACGATCCTTTCATACGATAAAGCTTCTAAGCTTTATTGTTTGAAAGGATTGTTAACGGAACCTATACCTACCTATTTAGGTTCTTGCAGGTAGGTACATACAAGTGAACAATATTATTTAGTTCTAACAACTGTACTAACTCCTGCCCTGTGCACTCCTCACAGAACATAACTATGTATATACATAGGTAGGAACACACTTTGCTTATATTGACATAGTCTTCACAAACTTTGAACAATCATTAATGAAATAGTTTGATGTAAAGAGTGAGAAGAGATCTCATTTCCTATTACAATTGGGTGGAATTTATCTGATCCTACTCCCTATGTTTGTTTGTGGATGTTGTAAAAAACATTCTCATAGCCATGGTTGTGAAAATTAAATTAATATGTGTGTGATTTTTAGATTTGCATATATGTTGGGTTCTACTCACTGAGGGTAATGTTCTCTGAAAGATAATCAACAGTTATTGCCTTCGTCGGCCACCTATGATGCATGATGTATGAAAATAAATAAAATGAACTTTCAGCACATACTTACTTAGGGGCCTGTGCTAGTCACCAACACACTCATTTATTGATTAAACATGTTTATTTACCAGAATGAAAATAAATATTAATACTCGTACTTGTGATACTTGTACAATCATTTTGACCTGTGTTTTTTATATTTGTAGCATTTTGGGAAACATACTTCTTATAAACTATACAAATACAATACTTAACTAGTACTTAAACCAGCAACATTTGTACCACCACATGATGCATTGGTAGAGAACAGACTACTCACAGCTCAATATGCAACTGAAACAATTATATCCAACAAACTATAATTAAGCTAGCAAAACATAAGGTGGGCAGGAAAAAATACATAAATATATGATGATAAAGGCAAAACAATAAAGAGTAACAAATGATGTAATTGTTATGTTACTGGTGCAGAGTTCTACAATTACATTGGCCCTTTTCATTGAATAGTTGCTCATTTAAATTCCTTGCATTGCAACTGAATGATGCCCTGAGCCTGGCCCAAAACAAGAGTGGCTCTACTGATGACCACTAGAAAGGGAATTGAAGCCGTAGTGAAGCTAGCTGCGGAAATATGGCAGACCATCCCATAGTCAATACGTTCACACAGTTATTTGTTAATGTTCTGTTGACTGATCATGCACATTGACCTACTACTACTTACACTTTGAACATTTCATTATTTTTGTACTATTTGCACTTATTGGTTTGACGACTTTCACTGAGGGGCACAGATTATACACACAATAATTACTCGTATGTAGAGGTCATGGAAATCGTTCGAATCCTAAATATCAAAATTATTTATTGGTCCATACCCTTTTTACAGATAAGGAGGATTGTTTTTATGATATACATACATAGATAGTTATATAGATTCTCTTTATTCATTGAATGTAGTTACAAGATACAGTTTCATTTAGACTTAAATCAGACAAAATAAGAAAAAAGTTGATCTCTGATATAAACCTCCATTTAACTTGTTCCAGGATACAATGACAATTGTCCAATTAAATCGTAAGTTTCCTTGTCGACGGTGCGGCGCGGCCATTAGAGCGCGCGAGTAGTGTGTCGCAGGACACGGCTCACACGGTGGCATCTGTTGCAGAGCGCGGCCTGATGCGAGGCGGGCGGGCGCGCGTCGCGCTGGCGCTGTGCGGCGCCGCGCTCGTGCTGTGGGCATGGGCGCGCAGCACGGGCGGCGGCGGCGGCGCGGCGGGCGGCGCGGACGCGCAGGCGCGGCGCGAGGCGGGCGCGCAGGTGGCCGGCCGTGACCTGCCGCTCATCTTCATCGGCGGCGTGCCCCGCTCCGGCACCACGCTGATGCGCGCCATGCTGGACGCGCACCCCGACGTGCGCTGCGGGCAGGAGACGCGCGTCGTGCCGCGCATCCTGCAAATGCGCCAGCACTGGGCGCGCAGCCAGAAGGAGAGCATGCGCCTGGAGCAGGCGGGCGTCTCCAACGAGGTGCTCGACAACGCCATCGCCGCCTTCTGCCTGGAGGTGAGTGCGGGCGGCGGCGCGGGCGCGGGCGCGCGGGGGACTCCAGACAGCTGACACCAATCCCTCGGTTGCAGGTGATCGTGCGGCATGGCGAGGGCGCGCCGCGGCTCTGCAACAAGGACCCGCTCGTGTTGAAGATGGGCAAGTACGTGCTGCAGCTGTTCCCCAACGCCAAGTTCGTGTTCATGGTGCGCGACGGGCGCGCCACCGTGCACTCCATCATCAGCCGCAAGGTGACCATCACCGGGTTCGACCTCAGCTCGTACCGGCAGTGCCTGACGCGCTGGAACCGCGCCGTGGAGACCATGTACGGGCAGTGCCGCGCGCTGGGCGCCGCGCGCTGCCTGCTGGTGCGCTACGAGGCGCTGGTGCTGCGCCCCGAGGAGACTCTGCGCGCCGTGCTCGCCTTCCTCGACCTGCCGTGGAGCGCGCGCGTGCTGCACCACGAGCGGTACATCAACCAGCCGCACGGCATCATGCTGTCCAAGTGAGTGTACCTGCCTGCAGTGCGGTGTGTGTGTGTCTCGTGTCTCGCGTGAGTGACGCACGTGTCTCGTTGCAGCGTGGAGCGGTCGTCGGACCAGGTGGTGCGCGCCGTGAACCGCGACGCGCTGGATAAGTGGGTGGCGGCGCTGCCGGGGGACGTGCGCGCCGACATGGCGGAGCTGGCGCCCATGCTGTCGGTGCTGGGCTACGACCCGTGGGCCAACCCGCCCCGCTACGCCGCCGTCAGCCCGCCGCCGCCGCAACCGCTGCAGGACCCGGGGGACCCGCAGAAAACGCGTCTTAAGCCACCTTAAATACAAAATAACGCAACACTATTATCTTTTAATACACGCTCCATAGACTAATTAATAATTCCTTCATGACACGCTCTATATCCCTTATCGCCAGATATCGGCCTCTTTCGTATTCGGGACAATCATTTAAAAAAAGAACCATGCGGAAGATGACTATAGCACGTTCGCGTATGTATTTATTGCAACTATTGAGTTAACAATTTGAATTAATGCCCATAGCACACCTCCGCTGCGAAACCATAACAGCGGAACCGCATTAATTTCGCTGTGTTTTGTCCGTATGTAGGAGAAGCGGAACTGCCACTGAACTGCCTGTTCTAACGCATAGATTTAACTACACTTGCGAGCTATAAACTGGAATCACTTCATCGCTGGTTTCTGCAGACCATATTTTACAGTTTCCATGGAATAAACTGTAGGTTGTGGTATATTATTTTAAAGATAATTTTATTAGCTTTCAAACTCTTTCGATATCATAGAGAAAAAAAATTTCATCATATGTCATGGAACGTGAAAACAATAGACATAAATTTTTGGAACGAAACATCAATTTTTTCAAACTCCTTAATCCCTATAAAAACTGGGAATTTATACAATTTTGTCATCAGTCCAATATATCACGTCACTCAAAATACTGGAATTACAAGAAAATGGAAACCACACCAATAGAAGCCGCTCAAATCGTCACCCTAATCCAGCAAGGGTTCTCTCAGCGTACTATCGCTCGACAGCTTCATCTGAGCCAGTCCTGTGTCTCCAAAGTATACAAGAGGTTTAGAGAGACTGGAAACTTAGTCCGAAGACCAGGATCTGGACGACAGCGATGCACTTCGGCGAGAGATGACCGATTTATTGTCAGCACTTCTCTCCGAAATCGACATCTAACCGGCGTTGACGTCCAGCGGGAGCTCGGAGAAGTTCGAGGGAGAACTGTCCGCGAGTGGACAGTGAGGCGAAGACTCAAAGAAGCTAACTTGACCCCAAAAAGGCCAGCAACGGGACCCAAATTGTCTACAGCCCACCGACAAGCCCGACTTCAGTTTGCTCGTGATCACTTAGATTGGGATATACAGCAATATGGAGCCGAGTTTTGTTCGCGGACGAGACTAGGATGTGCCTGCATGGCAGCGACCGTCGACGGAGAGTCTACAGGAGACCGGGAGAGCGATACGCACAATGCTGTATAGCGGAAACAGTGGCATATGGGGGGGGTCTTGTATGATGTGTTTTCAAATGGTATACACCAATCTGCAGTTTATTCCATGGAAACTGTAAAATATGGTCTGCAGAAACCAGCGATGAAGTGATTCCAGTTTATAGCTCGCAAGTGTATATTCTATCTCTTTCCCCGCGCGGTTTCGTCGATAATACTCCGACGCCAGCCACACTACCGCGCTCCGGCCGCCATTGTGTTGCGGTGCCGCGTTGTTTTCGCACGTGTTTGTGGAAAATGTGGAAATCGACAAAAAATAAAAGCGAAACTACATTTTTTATATATATATATATATATATAAAATGGACGTCGATTTCACAGAAAAATAAATTCAAGAGGTCAGAAATAGACCTATTCTTTATTTATTAAATCATCCGGATTATAAAAATAATATGAAAAAACTGCAGGCATGGAGAGAAATCCAGAGGGAATTAAATGAGGAAGGTATGTAGTCTTTTTATAATAATAATAGACTGTATTACATGTACCTATTTGTTTATTTTGCTTATAAGATAACATTATGTATTATATATATTGTGTTATCTTATATTATAATATTATGATAACGTTAAGTTCTTTGCGTTTGTGTAAAATATTGAACGAATTTATCTCTGACCTCAAACGCTGCCGCCGATGCTCTCTGTCGGTTGCCAGGTCTATTTTGTGGTAGAAAGGCGCCGAGCTGTTCTATTTCAAAGCTGGAACTGGTATGTACGGCGGACTCTTCCGTCTGTAAAAACTTGTGCAAACAACAAGCTGCTTTTACAATTTTGATTGTGTTTGTCAAATCTGTTTCGAAAGGTCTGCCATTATTCCAAAAGCACATTCCACAACTACACGTGCTCGACTGAGCGCCTAATTAAATCTCTTTTTATCTCTATCTTGCATAGCCGCTTCTCTTACAAAAGGTCTCATCAAAAACGTTTCCAGCTTAAAGGCACCATCCCCTATTAAAAACATAAGGCAAAGGATCTGAGCCTTCTTGTAATGGTTGGGCATTTGGTACATTGAGTTGACCAGTTCGCAATAGTTGTAAAAAAGGTGTTTTTACAAATATAGTACTATCAGAATCTTTTCCAAACGATCCAATGTCAACATATATGAATTTGTCATTAGCGTCTACAACAGCCAATAACACAATAGAAAATTTACTTTTGTAACAGTAAAACATGGAGCCGCTACCTGGAGGGCATTTAATGGTAATATGCTTTCCATCCACGCTACCCAGGCAATGAGGAAATCCCCATTTCCCAAAAAAGTCTTCTGCGATATTAAGCCACATTTCTTGTGTAGGTTGTGGAATGGCTAATGGTTGTAAAACATTCCATATTTCCTGACATACTTCGGTCACTATTTTTGAAACTGTTGAATTTCCTATACGATATGAAAACGATAATGTCTTATAGCAATCTCCAGTAGTTAGGAATCTGCAATGAAAATAATATTCATTTTAAAATAATATTAATTTTGTCTTATTTTGTTATTTTTCAGTCGTAACTTTGAAAGCGAAGTGGAAGAATTTAAAAGACTCCTACAAAAAGTACAAATTATCTAAAAAGAGTACAAGTGGCCAAGCTGCAAAAAAGCTTCAAAATTTGACTTGGGCAGATCAAATGAACTTCATTGATCCAGCAATTACATTGAATGAGGCTCAAGGTAGTATGGCATCTCTGAATGTTGAAGAAGTTAATTCTACTAACTGTCAATCTCGGGAGACGAAACTACACAAGACGTTGCACAAGATACCCGCCCGCAAGAAACTCTAAACGCTCAACAAATTTATAGAAGGCATAGGAGAAGTAATCCGGATCCGGATCCAACAGATAGAATGATCCAGTATGTACATACTTACAAAATAGAAGAGATCGCAACAGAAGTGAAGATAAAGTTAATGTAAAATGTGATGGAGTAGATTTATTATTTTTGGGATACGCTGATACTTTCAAAAAACTATCAAAGCGAACACAAATAAAAGCAAAATTTGATATCGCCCGAATTTTGATGGAGGCTGAATTAAGTGATCTGGAGGCTGTAACTTCTAACAGCAACTCTACTGCAACGGGTAGTTTCAACTACTCTGTTCTAAGTGATACCACGCATTCTCCTGCTACTCCAGGAAATTACTCCATGATCAGTGACGCAACAGTTACTGACAATGCTAATTATTATATTCTTCCACAAGAGGGCAATACGGCTATACCTACTGATTTAACAACCTCAAATCAAAATGATCATGAACAAATGAACATGTTTCACTAATCGTAGAGTTAGTAACATGCCGAATAATTTTTTGTATTAATGATTAATAAATAAATAATTTACTTACCTCAAAGTTAAGGCTAATCTTTCTCTGCTAGAAATAGCTTCCCTAAACCTTGTATTTTGTTTAGTAATATGTGGCTTCAAAAGATTATGTAGATATTCAAAACTCCCTGGGCTCATTTTAAAATATGTATAAAAACGATCTTCATGTGACTCTAGTTCTTTACATAATCGGTTTTCTCCTAATTTCTTCCTTTTTTCATTAATCTCGTGCACCCAAACTCTACGAGATTTACGCCTTTTCAAAGTTAAAGTCCACAATAATATTTCCTCCTCCTCTGACTCTGATAACGACGACATTTCGCTCCGATGGCTGACTGATGACTAACAGGTTCCGACGCCCGTTCCGCAACTCAAACTACACTTTATCGCAGCGGAATTCCTACAGCGGTTTAGCGGCCGGTGACTTAGGTCCACTTGCACCAGGCTTGGTTTACACAGTTAACTCAGAGTTAGATACTACTCTGGAGTTAAATTCTAATTATGTCTTGTACCACCAAGAGTTAGGAGTTAACCTTGAGTTAAATTTTGAAATTTTTAACCCTCGGACATGGGAGGGTTATGTCAACTAACTCTGGGTTAGTAATGTCAAAACTGTGAGAATTGAGACATTTTAGGTTATGTTATGTTGTTTGTTATTATTTTATTATTGTGTTTCTTGCATTCAGTGATATCGATTTTGAACTATGAATGGTTATAAATGAATGGTTTTTGTCCGATGATGACAAAGAGATCATCGAATATATTAGTTCGGACTTTTATAATAGAATAATTGGCGAACGGTCCGATCATTTTTACAAAGAGACAGCGATTTTCATAGAAGATTTCGTCTAAAAAAGGAAACTGTTTTGTTTATATTAGATAAAATTGATAATAGATTGCAATATACAAATACTAACAAAAAGTAAGTACCTACCTAAGTTTTCAAAAAATTTGGTGATTTCTTTTCAGAGAATTCCTTTTATTTATTTTGATTTACCTAACTGTACTCGCATCTGCACTAAGGGCTGCACAAAAAATAACATCTACCTACCTAAGCAGGTACCTAAAATGCAGCCAAAAACACGTGTCATTTCAAATCTGTCAGAAAGGAATAGTCTTATTCAAAGTACGGTAGAGCGAGAGAGAGCAGTGCACTCAAATCATTCAGCATTCGTCCTTCAGCATTCGTCCTACTATATTTGGCCAGATGTAAAAAGAATGAATGAACAAGACATTAACCTCGAGTTATTTGACTCTGGGCTAAATTCTATTGGTGCAATTAAAACTGCGTGTCGTAAATTTAAAAAAAAACTAACACTGAGTTATGCAACCTCGAGTTATTTATTTAACTCGACGTTTTGGCACAAGTGGGCCTTAGTAAGTGTAATAGTGTACTATTACACTTTTGTGTTGCGTGCTAGAACTAGAATTTTTTGAATGAATTTTTTCGCCTTTTCTTTTTAATAACTTTGTGACGGTACACACTTCTGTAATACTTGTAAACAGTATACAAATAAATAGCCGCAGCCGTAATTACTTCGACGTCCATCGCAAGTGGTTTGCCAGGCAGCAATGAGATGAGACCCTTTCTAGAGATGATCACCAACTTTCTGTCGAACCGCGAACAGATAACATCTGTACATGACATAAAATCAGAAATTCTTCCCCTAGATAGCATAGCCGTTCCCCAGGGTTCAATTATGGGAAACAACCTATTTTTGATCCTAATTAATGACCTAACGGTAGCCTCCACACAAGCGGAATACGTCATGTACGCGGATGATGGATGCTTAATAATATCTGCTGAATCCCATAGCCTCCTCAACGCAAAGGTTAATCATGTGGTTGAAAAAGTAGCTGGATGGTTCTCCGCGAATGGAATGGCACTAAACCTAGAGAAAACAAATATTGTCCACTTTTACTTAGGTACCAACAAAAACAAAGGCCAACTCGATGTAGTCTGCAATGGACTTAAGGTCCCCATCGTAGACTCTGTTAAGTACCTAGGTTTCACTCTAGACCATAGACTAACGTGGGAACCCCATGTAGATATAACATGTAAAAAACTTTCTTCTGCGTGCTTTGCACTGTCCCGCCTAAATGGAAGCCTTGACCTGAGCAATAAGCAAATGGCGTATCACGGGTACTTTCATTCTCATCTGTACTGACGTACGGCATAGAATTTTTCGGACAAGCGGCTGAACGTCTAAGACTATTCCGAATACAGAAACGTGCGATCAGAATCCTGTGCGGCGTGGAGTGGGACCATCCCGCTAGGGAGCTCTTTAAGGAAACTAAAATACTGACGTTGCCAAGCGAGTTTATTCTGCAAGCGGCCAAATTCGTCAGAAGTCATCTTAAGGAGTTCCCGACGTGGGCTGATACCCACAACTACCCTACTAGACATCGGCATCGACTAAAACTTCCCCAAATTAAATTAGCCAAACTAAAAAACAAAATTGAATATATAGGAGTGAAAATATATAATAAACTGCCGGATTCTATAACCGGCGCCGCGTCAACCGAAATATACATTAACAAACTGAAGAGCAGTGTTGCCGTTTTTTATTTTGAGAAAATGCTAGATCTTGCTCCAGAAAATACTAAAAAATGCTATTTTTTTTACGAAAATGCTAAAAAACATGCTAACATCCAAATTTTGTTAAAAACCTACCTGTACCCACGATTTCACACGCGTGCGTGACACAATTTTCGGTATAACAGTAGCCTAACATGTTATTCTAAGGTCTTAAGTATCGTGATACACCAAATGTTTGCGAAATCCATAATTCATCCATTTCAGCGCTGAGTGGTAACGAAAATACTATAGGTACCTACACAATTTGTCACATTTCTGATGTTGTCTTAGGATAAGAAGGACAGCAAAGGTGAATATTGAAGAACATTTTGGTCGTTTATCATTTTAATCCAAATTAAACGATATTCCTAAATCATCGTCATGATCGTCGATTTGGGCTTGTAATGTCGATGGGCCACTTTCAACATCCACACTCATCGGCGTTATAATTGTATCTTTTACTCCTCGAATGTGTCTTAGTACTTCTACAGGTACGTTATATGAGTAGTACTTTTGATTTGAAATGCCAAAATATGCAGTATGCTAAATGCAAAATTTTCATGCTAAAGGGTCAAGAAATATGCTAAATTTAGCACTTAAAATGCTAAAACGGCAACACTGCTGAAGAGAATCCTAGTGGACTGGGCATACTACAGTTTAGAAGAGTTTCTAAATGATAAATTAGATGACGCCAATGTCGCTGATCCACACTTATAATATATAATAATATTTATTATAACTTGATTTGTATAAGTCACTATTAGTAAAATTACCAAAAAAAATACGGAATTATTTATTATAAAAACTCTGTACTTAAATCTCGAACTATTTTGTACTTTTCTTGTTTTTGTAATGTATTTTCTTTGTTTGCTATGTATTATTTATGTTTGACATATAAGAATATTTCTTATTAATAAAGAACTGAACTGAACTGAATGAGCCATGCGCCATTGTGTGAACACCAAGTGATCGTGGCCTACAATTGTGCATTGCAAAGCGTGGCCCATCACAGGCCATTGTGTACTGGGGGCAGAAGGGTCCGCGACCCTCTCTTGCAAAAATCGCTCTGAATATCGCTGTCCCTGTTTAACCCTTGCGCCGCGCCACAACGTGCGCGATAGCAATATTAGCCGTTCAAAATTTGGTTTGTTCCGTAATACCAAAAATTATTACTGAAAACTTTTTGTATTCTTCACAAAGTATTGTTATTCTGTAACTAGACAATATAAGCTATGTTCCTTAATAAATAAAACGTAAGATATTGATGTTTTTAATACGAAACAAATAGCAAGAAAACTTGTCCATTTTCGCATAAAAATGTGCAAAATGAGATTGGCTTGCATTTCATTTTAGGTAAGTATTTTGAAAAAAAAACTATTTGGGAACCTAGATAAATACTATTTTAATACAAATAATGCAATATTATAGTGCAAATATGCTTGAATTAGAAATAATTTTGGTATTACGTTTGTATGAAGAATTGGTCCCTCCGGAAGCCGTATGGTGTTCAGCTCAGCTACTTGTACTGTTTACTTGCAGAGCCGCACACTGCATACTTGATATACATAAAATCTGGTACCTATACATAGGAAAGTCACAAAGTGTCATTAAATAACCTACCATACCCAAAGAGATTTTACATATAGAGACGGCATACCTACTCATTGTAAAGAAATAAAAACATTGCGATATTTTACTATAGCTACATACCTAGCGTCGACGTTCGAACATACAACGCCGCATGGCATTCGGCATCTCTGTCACTCATAAACGTAACGCATTGCTTGTCTCGTTCGTGTTGGTGGCAAAGCGGCAACCGCGCGGCATTGATTTTTGAGTAAAATTAAATGTATTTTATGATTTTCCATTTTAAACAGTACAAAACAAATAGAAGACATAAAAAGACACATCCTTCTTGCTTTTCACAACCGTCCCATAGTAAGTATTGCACTTTCTAAACGCGCAACATGGCATTTTAATATTTTTCATACCTACTCCAAAATCCCGCTTCAACGTACGTCCGCGTCGCGGCCAGGAGCAAGACGGACTGAGTTCAATTCAGGCACCTACCTGATTTTCGTCTTGTTAGGCAGACCTCGGAACATCGTATCTACGTATATATAACATCATTGACCATACCATACCTACCCAGCAAGCAACCCTATTGTCTAACCCAATGAACTTCAAACCGATAACCAGTTGTGGACCAAGGCAGGATTGTTTTCGGTATTGTCTAATCTGAGGTATTCAACTGGTCGTGGACTTTGTCAAGTTTTTGATCTTTCGTGCGTTTGATTAATGCAAATGGGACAAGCAGTAGTTCCACTGCTACTGTTGGCGATTGAGCTGTAAGTAAATTAAAAGTAAATTTATTATGCTGTAAAAACAAAGCCTGTGCATTATTGTTTCATTATTTGCAATCTAATCACGTATTTTGTTGTATACCTACTACTGAAGTCAATGATGTTTATAAAATATCATTGACTAAAGTAGAAAGAAACGCAAGTTTTATTTACTGTCAAACTCTCTCATGTTGTTGAAGTTATCAAAAGTTTGATTGAGGTTTGTTTTGATTGTCTGTGCGAAAAACTTTCTGACTTTACGTGTTCTTTGCTAAAAAATATTAGTTTCAAAGATAAGTAGGTATACTTACATATTTAAAGATCGGGGTTTACGAAACTTACATCCTTGCACATGCCGCTCTGGCGTGGTATGCCCTGGTTTCCAGAACCAACCAGAGGAGGATTCAAGCCAAACAAAACATCGCTCAGAGTATGTTCGATCGTTCTTCTTCCGCAGCCGCTATCAAAATAGCTCGCGTCATATATTTTTTTTAATATGTAATAAATATAAATTGAGGTGAAGGGTGAAATATCTCTGGGTTAGTCCACCTACTGTTGTGAAGTTGGGAAGGAGAAATTTTATTCAGAGAATCAGTATTATACTTACATGTATGTATATAACTCGATAATTATTATTACCTACTTTGGTCGTCTATTTGGTCCTTATTTATTAGGTAGGTACTAGGTACCTACTTACCTATCCTTAAGGGCCTACATTACCTCAGCAGAAAATCAAATTTCGCCTCAGCTTGTTACGCCGCCGCGCCGCGGCGCACGGGCGGCGCCACGGGGCGGACGGCCGGTGGCAACGTACCCACTCGCCGCGCTATTACTTCGCGCGCAAAATTATATTGGGTTGGGTTCACGCTAGTTCAAAACAATCTTATTGAAGTTAGGTAGGTGCAATATTATTGTCTAAAAGGTAGGTAATTAATTATATATACGGTACCTACTAAGAAATGAAATTATCAAATACGTAGGTAATGCTTTTTAGTAACTTTATACCTTAGTATGTACCTATACCTACCTAATATTATGATAGTTGGATATTGGTAGGTACCTACCTACCTACTTACAATTACAAAACATTATTTTATTTTATTGTTTTTCAATGTAGTTGCCAACATACCTACTACTGCTACTAGACCACCGCGCCCCAGACGTTATTTTCTACCCAAACACTAGACAGGTGCGAGTCGCTATAGCGCTGAAGGGTTCCGAACATTATTTTCTGTAGTAAGATAGTGTTCTGCGAAATGTAAATTATACTTATGCCTACTACCAACCTAAAAATAGGTACGTAGTACTATTATTTATTCTTTGGTACTAGTAAATAGGATTTTTTATTATAACACCTTGTTTACAGATTTAATATAAACGAAGATTGGTACTACCTATATAAGGTAAAACTATCACAACAAAACCTATATAAGCAATTAAATAGAATACAAGTTTATGTCTAAGTATATTGAGTGAGGGTTCCGCATATTAGTTTTTTAAGTAAAATTGAATTTTGCCAAAAAAACATTGTGTGGAAATAGGATGTGTATGACAAGTAGTGTGCAGGTAAATATTGTAATAAATTAAAATATAGTCTAGATTATATTTGCACATACATAATATGTATAACTTTATTAACAATATATATTACTTTATATTAAATTTATTTCAATTCACTTATATCTCGTATTTTCATATTGCGAACATGCCAGGGATCGCATAACTCGGACAAAATATATGTTAAATAAAAAATTAAAAATTTTGGTTCCATTAGTTGTTCCCAAAATTCGTCATCCCTTTCGATGATCTCAACTTTCATCTGAAATGAAATGATATTTTATCACACTAATCTATATCTATTGTGTATATTATATATATAAAAGAAAGTCGTGTTAGTTACACTATTTATAACTCAAGAACGGCTGAACCGATTTGGCTGAAAATTGGTGGAGAGGTAGCTTAGAACCAGCAGAAGGATATATACTTTTTATCCCGCAGGGTAGGTTAGCGTAGGGTAGGTTTGGGTAGGGTGGGGTAGTGACTTTGACTCTGGAGAGGTGTGTGTTTGTCTGAAAAAGGAAAAATAAAACACAATCTTATTATAATCTTGATACCAAATCATATTTCAGTAGATATGTAAGTATTTTCTTACAATTCTACGTTCTGTAATTGATAAAGATTTGTCTTAACCGAATTTATGCCATTTGTCAAATCATTCGACGTTACTTCCATCCTGTAACAGTTACACATGCCAAGAAAGTAGGTAGGTAAGGTACCTAACATGTAAATATATGTGCCCACTCTAGTAATATGAATGAATCGTAATGAAGAATTAATAAGGACTCTCGTTCAAGCTATCAACCGTAAAAAGTCCATTATTACCCAATTTATAAATTTGAACCATGTGATATATTTTCACTTTCATGAACTAAAAGTAGAAAAGCTTATGTTCGTTAGGTACGAATAGTTCTAGGTTAAATTATTGCAGAACCCTAAAATTTACAAACTCGTGAAAACGTTAGGAAAGAATATACACTAGGTATATTTATATTTCAGTAGATATGTAAGTATTTACTTACAATTCTATGTTCTGTAATTGATAAAGATTTGTCTTGTCCGGATTTATGCCATTTGTCGAATCATACGACGTTACTTCCATCCTGTAACAGTCATACATGTCAAGAAAATAGGTACCTAACATGTAAATATAATATGCCCACTCTAGTAATATGAATGAATTATAATGAATAATTAATAAGGACTCTCGTTCAAGGTATAAACCGTATAAGTCCATTATTACCCATGACGACCGATGTGGCGCGGTGGGCGAAGGTCCGCCTGCGACGCAGGAGGTTGCGGGTTCGATTCCCGCCTCGGAACAATTGTGTGTACGATCTGCAGATATTTGTTCCGGGTGTTCTGGTTGTTTTCTATGTATAATAAAAAAATATCTATCTATGTAATGTATTGTATTATGTATATCAGTTATCTAGTACCCATAACACAAGCTCTGCTTACCATGGGGCTAGATAATGCTGTGTGAATTGTCCAGCATTATTATTATTATTATTATTATTTATATTTTGAACCATGTGATATATCTTCACTTTCATGAACTAAAAGTAGAAAAGCTTGTGTTCGTAAGGTTGGAACCATGACTAAATTAATTATTGCAGAACCCTAAAATTTACAAACTAGTAAAAATGTTAGGAAAGTTATAATACATTATAGGTGTAGACAGTAGGTACTATAGTTAGTAACTATAGTAGGTACCTAACCTACTACTTACAATTCAATGTTTTGTAATTGGTAAAAAAAAAACTCGTACGGATCTTTTCTGATATCCAAAATGTCCAGATCATTCGATGTTACTTCCATCATGTATCAGTAACGATTCATATATTATGGAGATACAAATTAGGTGGGTATACCTAGGTGTAAATATTTTATAGTATTGATAGTCAAACGGAACCCTAATATATATTTCTACCTAGATAATGATGTGTTGTGAAAATACTACTTCTATCACATGGAGATACAAATTGAGGTGGGTATACCTTGTATTTACACCTAGGTAGGACCTAGGTATAGGTATTTACCTATAAGTATAAAAAATACGATTTTCACATACTTAGCGCCATCCAGTCCCATAAACAAGTAAGGTCTACTACCTTACTGGTAGGTAGGTAGGTGTTTGGTACACACGGATTTACCGGGACATTATTTTCTTTATCATTGTCGCCATCATCGCTTACAATAGGAGCTGTACTTTTTAATCGACGTTTTCTAAAATAAAATAAAAAATAATTAGTTTGGCTGCGACATTTACTTACTCACAAATCACAATCCACATCCTCACCTCACCTCACCTCAACGTGTAGGGTAGGTAGGTACTTACTTTATAACGTCGTTCATGTGTTTTCCATCTTTTTTATGATTCCGTCGTCGCTTTCTACACTTATTATAAAGATTTCCCATATTTACAAATATACAAAGTCCGATGACACGAAGCGCGGAGCAGCGACACAGGCTCCCCGTCCGAAGGCCGAAGCTAGACTGAATTATGGCCCGGACGGAAGATAGCGCGTGAATGTTTAGGTATTATTTTTTTACGGTAAAAATAATAGTAATTTTGAAAATCTAAAACACACATCGTCTGCTTTATACTCTGATTGTTTACTGTATAAAGTATCAAGGCTTATTTTAACGTATCTATTGAATAGCGACGGTTTAAAGTACAGTTTAGAGTGAACTTTGGATTTTTTTTCTATCGAGAAAATTTCATGTAATCGTGTTTTCGAAACACTAGTGGTCTAGCATCAATCCTGAACTATAACATATTAAAATCTCAAAGTAAATGCTTCAGAATTGTGGAAGATATGATCGTTGAAAATAACCGATTTCAGATAGTATCAACTCTTAATTTAAGATTAATATGGCAGCGTAGTGATCGGTAATCGATGAATGAATATTAAAACCACTTCAGGGGGAGGTTCTATGTTGTATGGCGATGTATGTTTGTACGTAGGACACGCAGTAAGTTTTGCGAAAATAAAATGAAGTGTTCTAAACCGTCGACTGGCGCTTCGTTTCTGGATCGTATTGATAAATGATGACGTAAACCCGTCGAGACGAGCCTGCCTCTAATTAGTCCATCACATCACGTCCCGTCCCCAGCCACCCTGCGGCCTGCTGCGGCGCGGCGGCGCGGCGCGGGCGCGCGGTGAGCCTGTGCGGCGGGCACTTCCCTCACGCGAACATGCACGTGTAGAATCTCGTGAAGGCTTCCGATACAGTCTGCAGTATGTGCTGAATCTCTGATACGTCCCTAGCCTACTATCTTGGATTTCCACGCCGGCACGTTTTCTTCCGTGACAATACCAACTTTTTTTTATATCGTAAATCGATGCATTTTATAGGTAGGTAGGTACTCTAGGCACCTATTACCCAACGTAAAGTAAGCATTCTACCTATATAAGTGGGTAGAAAGTAGAATCATAATATAAATATGTATATACAAAAAATCGTGTTAGTTACACTATTTATAAGTCAAGAACGGCTGAACCGATTTGGGCTGACAATCGGCGGGGAGGCAGCTTAGCACCAGGAGACGGACATAGGATACTTTTTATCATTTAAACCATTTGACACATAGATTTCGACGGGGGCGAAGCCGCGGGGCGCAGCTAGTCCTTTCATAATACAGATCGAACAATCACCGAATTGGTCCCATGGAAATATTTTATCTAGGGATTAGTGCAGTGTATCCCGTCAACTTTTGAAAAACGACTAGTAATTTTTTTTTGCAACAATGTTTCGATTCATTCCCGTCTCGGGACAAATGTGTTTACGATCTGCAGATTATTTAATTTGCTTAACTTGGGGCTAAATAATGCTGTGGGGATTGCCCAGTATTATTTATATATTTAATAGATTTCTTTCGATGATTGTTTCGTTATTGTATTAAGGTTTATTTTTAGGAAGTCTCCAAAGTGGTCTCAAAAAAATGTTGCTCGAAGAATTGATATGTGCGACGTAAAACGTACCTAACCTACCTATCTACAATGAGAGTTTACATAAACATCATTGCCTATCTAAAACATCATTTCACATTCACTGGTAACTATTTGTTATGTTAGGTAGGTAAGGTGCCTATTAACATACCTATAAGTAGTTTCCATCGCACGCAACGGGCGTGAACAAGAGGTCTTTTCATTCGTCGTTTGATCCATATGTGGATGTGGATGACCTGTGGATCATGATCAGATCACACCAAACTAAAATAAACTCGAATAGCAACTGAGCCACTACTGCTGAGAAGTTACTCCCAGCCGTGCGTATCAAGCTTTTCACAGAAGGGTACATAGTCGTCACCTTCTCTTGAAAGAACAATAAAATAAAACCTTATAATTAATATTACATAATTAAAAAAGTAAATTGTACGAGGACGTACAGATGAATGCATCGAACTTACTGAATCGGCATATTTCCGCCCCTACTAACCAGCGCGACACTGACCACGCGACGCGATACTACCGTATGAAGGCTCGTTAACTTCCTATGTGCTTTACGTGTTTTAATTTTAATAAACTTTTGAAAGGTGCTCAGTGATTTCACTCATTCACTAAATTTACATAACTACATACTAATGCACGTACACCTCCGTACATAAATGAAACCTATTATGGTAAAAAGTCCAATTCATTCAAGTAAACAGAAAATAAGATTACTGTGAAGAAGCTACGCACGCAGTAATCGGTTTAAACTTTTAAAGAATACCTAGGTACTTATAGTATAGGATCCCTTGAAGAACGACCTTCACCGAGATGTTTATTTTATGAAACGTATTTTATATTAAATTTAATATATCAATAAATGCATTGCATATCAGTTGCTTAACAAATTTCAGTCCAGGATATGACTAATTAAACATTTTAAATTTGGACCACCTTCACCGGTTTGCTTATTAGATAAATTCTATACCAAACGAAAGTACGAAGCCCATACAATATGGAAACGCTAGTTTCGCTATTCTTTTCCAGTCACAAGTGTCGGGTTGCCAGCTATAAACAGGTCAATCGATAGAGCATTTTGCACCGGTCTCCTTATTGAATGAAAATTAAGATTATTTCATTATGAACACGATGGTATTAAGTTTGGTTGCGAAAAATCAGTCACGAAGTCCGGTTGCCGAATTTTGAAAAGTGAAATATTGCTCGTTTTTTGTATCGCGCGCGCCACAGTATATCACATAGTACGCATCTACTGCTGGTGTAAATACAGTATACTAATAGTAGTTAGGTTTATATATACATAGTTAGTGAGGGCGCGCTCGGCAGGCGCGTGGATTCATCGGCCTGGTTCATTACTATAGGTTTGCGTTGTTTGGATAATATTATTGTTTGTACGTAGGTACATTATATACATACATACATATAGCACATTCCCTAATCTAGGTATTAGTTCTATAATAATTATAAAAAAACACCATGACATGTGTAGGTTAGGTAGGTAGGTACCAACTACAAATAAAAGACGGTAGGTAGGTACGTTCAATGTTAATACTAAATTTATTATAAGTAATATTATAATATTCAGGTAAGTAACCTTCATGGAGAAAAAACAAACACGTAGGTAGGTACCTATTGATTCATCATAGTTAGCCTTCCGAATTTCGAGCTACAAATTTATATTATATTATTTATTTACTTAATATCCTGGACTGAAATTTGTTAAGCAACCGATATGCAATGTATTTATTGAAATATTAAATTTAATATAAAATACGTTTCATCAAATAAGCATCTCGGTGAAGGTCGTTCTTCAAGGGATCTTAGACTATTACTTATTTTCTCAAAAGAAATTACATTTCACTTATCTGAGAAAACATGTGCTATCATATCACTGCTGCTACACCGTAACTCGTGTATCCGGCAGGGACGGTTGACGGTACCCAACACCCAACCTAGTACCTTACCTACCTACCTTCTCCCTACAGCCCGCTGCTGCTCGCTTTCCTTCCTTCCGCGCTCGCGCCCCGACGCCGCCGCCGCCGCCCCGCCCCGCTGCCACCGGCAGGCAATACCCGAGCACAGGCACGGCACGAGTGAGTGAGTGAACGAACGATGGAACCTGCACCCCGCGCGGGGCGACGCGACGCGACGTGTTGCAACGCGCTGCATGCGGGGGGCGGCCACCGGCGCGGGGTGGCGGCGGCGCGGGCGGAGGATGAGAGAGAGCGCGGACGCGCCAGTCTCGCAACGACGCTCGCTGCCGGAGCACGCGTCTTTCGTGTCAGCCCATCAACATCACGTGCGAATCGGAAAACTTTACGAACATTCAACTCGATATCAAAACATTTTCTTCGAAAAATCAAACTATCTTTTTTAAGTTTCAACACCGTCAACGGTCGTCGAGGATTTCTTCGACCGTTCCCGGATGGGGACAAGGCCCCGCAGTCGGTGAGCGCGCCGCGCCATGCTCACCGCCTGTCTCGCAATCATGGCGTGCGGCGCGGCGGCGGCGGCCAGCGGCGTGCGGCCGCCCGAGCTGGCCGTGCCGCGCTGCTGCCCCGCCGGGCATGAGCTGGACCCGGCCGCGCTCGTCGCCGGCCGGCTGGACGCGCTCGCCGCCGCCGCCGCCTGCCGGCCCGCCGCCGCCGGCGCCGCGCCTTTCTCGCCGCGAGTGTACGCGCCCGCTCGCGGCGCTTTCCTCCGGGCCGGCCAGCTGCCGGCGCACTGGCGCGTGGTGCACGGTGCCCTTCCCGCCTGCACCGAGCTGCGCGCGCTGCTCGAGCACGCGGCGCCGTACGCGCTGCTCGCCAACAATGGTTCGTTGCTGGAGCGCGGCGCGGCGCGGGCGGTGCCGGTGGCGCGCTACTGCGCGGACGCGGCCGCCGCGCTAGTGTGCGCGGAGCCCCGCGGAACGGAGGCGGCGACCCTCGCCAAGTGTTGCGCGGCGGAGCGCGCGTTCGACGGGACGCGGTGCGTGGAGGCGGAGGAGCGCGCGCGCGCCGCGCTCGTGGAGCTGGTGGCGTGGGGCAACGCGTCCTCGGCGCGCCGCGTCGAGTTCGGGTGGCCGACGTGCGCAGAGGGGTCGCGGTACGCGGTGGCGGGCGCGCTGGGGGCGGCGCGCGTGCAGCCTGCCGGCGCGCTGGCGCTGGGCGCGGAGCGGCTGGAGCAAGGCGCGTGGTGCGCGGAGGCGGTGCTGCTGCGCTCGTCGCCGGAGAGCGCGCGCGTGCTGGCGTGCGAGGCGCGCGCGCGCGCGGCAGGCGGCGGCGGCGGGCCAGCGGCGCGACACGTGCTGTACGGCGCGGGGCTGGCGGTGGGCGCGGTGTTCCTGGCGGCGACGCTGGCGGCTGGGTTTGCGCTGCCGGCGGCGCATCACGCTCTGCACTGGCGCTGCCAGACGCACTACGTGGCGGCGCTGATGCTGGGCGACGCGCTACTGGCCGGCACGCAGCTCGCCGGCGACCGCGTGCCGCCGACGCTCTGCCGCATACTCGGTGAGTCTTGCCTCTCACTCGCACTCATCACCCTTGCGTCTGAGCTTGCTGCACTGGTCGTGGAGTCTCGAGTGACCCCCGTCTATTTGTTTGTTCCATGTGCGGTCCAGCGGTGTGCATGCATTTCCTGTTCTTATCCGCGTTCTTCTGGCTCAACACGATGTGTTTCAACATATGGTGGACGTTCAGGTGAGTGCCGGTCTCCGAGTACTGGCCAGTGTATATAGATATGTACCTAGATGTATGATGTGCGTGTTTGTATCGCAGAGACTTCCGCCCGACGAGCCTGGAGCGCGGGCAGGAGGCGTGGCGGCTGCGCGTGTACCAGGTGTACGCGTGGGGCGGGCCGCTGCTGGTGGCGGGCTGCGGCGCAGTGCTGGACGCGCTGCCCGCGCCCGTCGCGGGGGCGGACACGCTGCTGCGCCCGCGCTTTGCCGTGCAGAGCTGCTGGTTCTACGGCGACATGGAGATCCTCGTGTACTTCTTCGGGCCTGTGGGCGTGCTGCTGCTCGTGAACCTGGCGCTGTTCGGCAGCACGACGCGCCAGCTGACCTGCGGCCTGTGGCGCCGCGACGAGGTCAAGTCGACGTCGGAGCGCGCCGCGCTGGGCCGCGTCTGCGCCAAGCTGGTGGTGGTGATGGGCGTGACGTGGGGCGCCGACGTGCTCTCGTGGGCCGCCGGCGGGCCCGACTACATGTGGTACGCGACCGACCTGCTCAACGCGCTGCAGGGCGTCTTCATCTTCCTGGTGGTGGGCTGCCAGCCCCACGCGTGGGCGGCGCTGAAGCGCTGCGCCGCGGCATGCTGGGCGCGTGGCGCGGGCGGGGCGGGCGCGCCGCGCGCTCAGCACGCCACGCACTCCTCCACGCACCTGCCCTCGTGCGGCGAGTCGCTGACACACACGACGCAGGCGCTCCCCTCCGCCCCAGCGGCCCCCCCGCAGCCCGCGCGCGTCCCCATGGAGACGGTGTGCTGAGCGCGCCACAAAGACTGCCAGAGCGTTACGTATACGTACGTAGTATGCGTACACTCTACATATGTATTTATTCTACAGTATTATTTTTGTATTCGTGATGACGATGGACGGTCATCGCTTGGTGAGAGTGTGAGTGAGAGGAAGGAGTGGACGCATTGTGTTGTGACGGGCGCAGCCGGGATGGGGTGCAGTGACTAGTGTGTGACGGGCGCAGCCGGGATGGGGTGCAGTGACTAGTGTGTGGGGGCGCGCGACGGAAGCTCCTTCCGAGTGGTGGTTATTATCGGAATCTCTTGCCCTTGTTGTATTGGCTGTTCAAATAAAAGATAAATCTAATCTCCAATGTTTCATTTGCTTTAATACAAGACGCGTCAGACTTCTAACGAGCGAACAATGCGTAACGAAACAGCACTTTGTAACTCACCATGCTACGGCCGGGCGTAGCGTGCAGCGTAGCACTTTGTTACTCATAGGTTACTCACTATGCTACGGCGTAGCATACAGCACAACATTTTGTAACTCACCGTACTGCGGCGTAGCATACAGTGTAGCACTTTGTAACTCACCGTGCTACGGCGTAGCATGCAGCGTAGCACTTTGTAACTCACCGTACTACGGCGCGTAGAATACAGTGTAGCACTTTGTTACTCACCGTGCTACGGCGTAGCGTATATCGTATAGATTCAGTTCGATTACATACCATACCTACTGATCAGGTCTTGCGCGCGGTTCTGTCCGTCCTGTCAGTGAATATTTCTCGGAGACCGAGTGCGAAGGCTTACGCTTACAACTAGGCACGCACCATTATAATAATAACGAAACGCTATCAATACAAACGGCTAATAGAAATACCTGTCATGTATGATACATTGTTATGCCTGAACTCAGCGTAATTACGGCTTTAGGAAGACTACCATTGTTTGTTTTACTATCTGTTTGTTTTCACTTTAAATAAAAAGCTGGCTAAAAGCTCCCGCAAGAGAGCGAGCCCTCGCTGGTCTTCCATCAGACAGGCGGAGCGAGAGGAGGCCTCCCTCCCTCTCGTTGTGCTGCCGGTAGCACCCGCCACACGAGTGGACACGAGGCCCTGCGCCGTGCCTGCGCGTGCAAGTGGTGCAACTGTACCGCATACGTGTTATTATGGGCCTTATAAATTGAATACCATTAAAGTAAACACGCAGCCGGAAAAGATTTATCGCTTGACCTCGAATGGTAAATATAATGTACCTAGGTAGGGTAAAGTCGGGTAATACCGATCAGGTGACAATACCGACTCCGACCGACCCCCGCCTAGTTCCGATCCGACCGCGCGTCGACTGACAACACGTTCCTGCCACTTCCTGGCCGCAGACAACAAGAGGTTAGAATCGTTATATTCATATTTCATTTACTATCAGTGATAATTGCCAATCAATTATCTAACTATTAACGCAATTGTAGATTTCAAGCAATTTCTGACGCTGTTTTTTCTTTAATTACTTTACCTTCAAACTTCAGCTGACCGTACCTACTAGCCGCAAATCACGGGTACAATAATGCGGTCAACAATGCTATGTATTTCCGAGGGATAGCACTGAAGCCTACAATGGCCTACATGCTATTTATCCCATAAAGCAAATCATTGCAGAATGTAAGGAAGTTGAAGTCTTTTATAAACTATTACTTGTCTATCATTTAACTAATTAAATTAAATTTTAGGATGTCATAACATCTGGCTTGTAGCCAAGTGGTGTGGTGTGGGCCTGCATGGCGCTCATGCGGCCTGCTCGGGATCCGACTCCCCGATGATTGCACCCGGGATTGTACGGCAGGATCAATACTAACTTATCCTTCCTCTCAGTAACTAGCCAAATGTTATTTCCAATGCAGCATACAGCTACATGTTGGTAGAGGTAGGGTAGGTACCATGTTCTAGGAAGGAAGCTAACATCTAGGCGAGTTAGAACATTACTCGCAGCCGCCGGCAGCATCTGATTACTGGCAGCAGTTCCTGCCTGAGGCATGAATAATCATTTTTATTTATTTTAACTTTATTGCACTACTAAGGGTACAAAGGGTGGCCTTAATGCCGACGCATTTTCTAGCTGATCTGACCTAATCATGAATAATAATAAATATAAGTGCATATTATTACTCTACTGATATTTTTGATGACTTGTATGTTCAAATAAAATGCTTGTACATGTATAAATAGGGCTCCCCGTTGTTGTGTTGTGGTCGGTGCCTGTGGTTGGTGCCTGTGGTCGGTGCCTGTGGTCGGTGCCTCACGACTCCAGTTCAGGGAGAGGGCACTCGAGCGACACGCACAGTGCCATGTTGGTCGAGGCGGAGTCGTGAGGTGACCGCCGGAGCCTGAGCTGTATGTAACGTAGGTACTAGAGTACCTACTAGCGCGCCGGGCTCCGCATGCCGCGGGCCGACCGGCCGGCGGGTGCGGCGCCCCGCAACCGACGCGGTGTCGACGACCTACTCTTCACGTATTTTACTTTCTCAAATGGAATGCTTTATGCGAGCCATGCGGCCATGGCTGTCCTCTCGTCCACGAGATACCGCTCACTCGCACTGTGTCCATACAGAGACACGTGACGACTGCCACTTTGCAATTCTCGGACATGCTACAATACAATACAATTATTCTTTATTGCACAACAAATAAAAACGGGAAAAAGACAAATACAGAATGTGTTGGACAATGGGCGGCCTTATCGTATAGAGCGATCTCTGCCAGGCAACCTTTGGATGGACATGAAGTGTTAGAACAAGTATAGACGGTGCTACCTTATACACCTTGTACCTTTCGAGGCGTCTCATAAAAGGCGAACGGGTTTCCATTCGAGTCCCTCACAGATTCCTAACGGGATCTTCGTCAGGCCAACCTGACGCTGCTAACTCTGTATAGGCAAGTACCTACTGTACTTACCTAGTGTTAGTAGGTAGTAGGTACCTAGGTAAGTACAGTAGGCAGGTACCTAGTAAGAGTACCCCGTCACTTGGCTTCATATGTTGACCGATCCGACATCGTTGTGCCGATAAAACCACGATAGGTACCTACCTACCTAAGTACCTACTTCTTTAAAATGTTGACAGATTTTTTTCATAAAGCATTTAAAGATGATAATGTCCTCCTGCCTTACGATAACCATTTATAACGCAACTTGAGGATTTAAACATTCATTTGGATATTATGTCATAAATATAATTCAGACAAAAATTAAATCGTTTTAAATAAATAGGTACCTAAATAACCTAGCCACGCGTCGCGTGCGTACAATAATGTGCACTAGTGGACATCTTGGCCTGGATAATGTTCCGCTAGACCAGTGGGGCCATGCTACCATGCTATTTAACACATAACGAAACACTGGGCCACAAACACACATGGGAAGTACCGGTACCGAGAGCTTTTAGTGCAAGCGACGGCGGCGGGCGGCGGGGGGCGGGGCGGGGCGGGGGGCTCGCATGTCGCGGTGTAAGAGGAGAAAGTTCCGACAACAGGTACCAACCCACAGCTTGTCCGGTCCGGGCCAGTGCAGCCCCGAGCCTGGACCTCACTAGCGCCCATCTGTAGGGGCCTGCACCTAACCATCTTATTTGCAAACGATAAATAAGTTGATTCACACAAAGATTTACATCGTTAGACTAGAATGTGTCCTTACCGTGGTCAGACCGCGCGTCCATGTAACATAACAACGCGCGCGCGTGAGTGAGCTCACTCACTTGAACGCAGTCTGAGCCGGACGCGTGGACTTGGCAGATTTTAGTTTCGTGTTTCATATTGCCATATTGTTCCCGAATTCCATTCATTTATTTTCGATATCAGGACAATGCCTAGGTCATTTACTTTTTCACAAAAACGTGTACTTTTATTATTACACAAACAATGGTAATAATAAAAGCATGTTTATTGGCAAAAACTTATTTTAACTACTCAGTAGTAGTGTGCGTGCGTCGGCATTTGTGACGCACACATTTAGAGACAAAGCTTCTTGGAGTCGGGCGCATCTGTGTCTAGGGCCTGGGGCCTGGGGCCTGGGCTCCACAGGCATGTCTTTTCGATAGATCATGTTGATTTAACAAGATCTGAGCGAGACACCATGAGAGAGGCTGTCATTTTCAATCCCAATGTTGAACTACGTTACAAATACATTAATTCCTGATGAGAAGCAACTTCAATATCTATATTTCATGTCATTTCAATCAAAACATATTTGAAGGAATCGCGGCTAGCTCCTCCCGGGATGCTGATGTAATAATAGTCGAGTATAGGGACAATAGCTATATTGTATAAACTACGACTAATATGATGGTAATGAGTGCGGTTTGAATGGCTGCTGGTGATGCCCTGACCTCTGTAGGCGCCCGGTCCGCGCGCGGCACGAGTAACCTACTGAGGCCTGCTGATGCTGCTAATATACCTCCGTGGTAGATGTATCGAACATACCATTGTGAATATTTCAAGCGTAGGCAATGATCATTTATTATAAAATATAATTGAGCGTAGGTAGTACTTGTTGCCGTTATCAATATCGAACAATCGAAACACGTTTCTTGTATTAAATATTTATTTTAGTATTTGTTGTTATAGTGGCAACAGAAATACACATCATCTGTAAAAATGACAACTTTTTAACTATCAAGGTTCATGAGATAGATAGCCTGGTGGCAGACGGACAGACAGATCTACGGACGGACGGACAGCAGAGCCTTTGTAATAGGTTTTGGAGCGTTTCACCTCTGTGGTTTCACCCTTTGGGTACGGAACCCTAACAATATTAATTCCTTATCAAACTTTTTATTTGGTTTTCATTTATTTGGATATTTTATTTCGCCGTGCCATAACGACTCATGATAATTGTGTTTTGAATTTTTTCAAACCAATCTAATTTTTTTTTTTTTTTGGGAAACAAAAAGCTTCTTTTTAATTATATATAGAACGTAGACCTAGAATAAATAAAGCTAACTACAGTTTCCACTCGTAGCTTGAAAGTATAACTGATTAGACTAAAAATTAAAATTATAAAAATAATGTGCCTAAAAAACACAAGAAATTAAAGTAGTACAAAAACAAAGTGCCTTTAAAAATAAAGAAATAAAATACCAAGTTAAAACAAAAATACACAACAAATGTAGTTCTGTGTGCCTGATGTCAGTACCAAATCATGCTGGTTGGTAACTACAAGGTGAGGATAGGATATTAAAATTAAATAAATAGAAAAAGAAATTAAAGGAAGTTAATTAATACTAAATTCTTCAAATGAGGATTTGAAGAAGTTAGTATTTATCAACTTCTTAAAAGCATTTCGCCTCATGTTGAAGAGATCAACGATTTTGGAATAACGCGTATTAAATGTTTGCATGGTCCGCGGTACATAGGAGTTTTTCCGGTAGTTTGTGGCGCAGTTGGGAATACTTAGTTTGAGGTAGTTTCGGCGAGAAGCTCTACTGGACGGGACGGTTAGTCCGGTACCGGATAAGAGCGCGGGTGAGTCGACTAAGTTCAGGACAATGTTGAGCAATAGTGACAGGTCCGCAGCTTCTCTTCTCAACTCAAGCGGTAATAAGTGATGGTGTTTGCAGCTATCTATATAGTCAGGTTTGATGATCTTATGCTTGTAATTAATAAATTTAAGAAGTTTCCGCTGAGGTTTCTCAAGCAGAGATACATATTTATTGTACTGGGGATTCCATACCTGCGAGACGTATTCGAGGTGACTTCGGACCAGTGAGCGGTAGAGAATTTTGAGAGTTTTGAGTGAACTGAAATCCTTAGTCACCCGGAATAGAAAGCCGAGCATCTTCATAGCTCTAGATGTGATTTTCTCTATGTGTTGGTCGAACAGTAATTTAGAGTCTAGAGTCACTCCAAGATCAACTATAGAGCTTGTTCTGGCGAGAGTTTGACTGTTAATGCTGTAGTTGTGAAGAAGGATATTAGGAGACCTACTAAAGGAGATACAGAAGCATTTATCGGCATTAAGATGAAGTTTGTTGATGGTGCAGTAACGATGAAGACGATCTAGATCGCTCTGAAGAAGTAAGGGGTCAGAAGCACAGACAATTTATTTTTATTTTTTTTAATTTTAATTTTTTGATAATCGACGGAACGAGATGCTAATTATTAGTTTCCATGTCTTCGTACCTATACCTGGGAGTGCAGTGCAGTAGACAGCTGGCCTGGCCGAGGGCAGGGCAGGCAGGGCAGGGCAGGCTAGGCTATGCTCTCTTGAAACTAAAACAGCTAAAACCCTCCCGCCGATATCGTCCGAGGCTAACTACTAGTGGGTTAGGTCGGTACTGCCTCTTGAGTTATGGGACAGTAAGAGGCAGTAGGTTAGGGCTAGTTATGGAGAGGCGGCGCCATTGGGGTCAGTGGGTCCGCCGGTACTCGCTTTGTTATGGCACTTGCTTGCGTAGCGGCCTGTGTACCCACCGCGGGCGGCCGCTCCGTGCACACGTTCATACACGCCGGCTCTATCTATTTCTACAGCCGAGTGGTCGCGCGGGACGCGGCCGCCCGAAGGTCGCCGATATTTACGACGCGACGGAGACATATATTAACTCTTGAGAGTTTAAAGAAACACTCGCCGAGAAATGTATCGCGCGATCAAGTTCAAAGCGGACAGGCTCGGGTGATGATGTGCGCGCCCGCGCCGCAGCCGCCCCGCCCCGCGCCGCCGCCGCCGCCGCACCGCTTGGGGTCCAACTTTGGGCCCTAGGAAACCTTTTCAGGATTCCGTCAAGTGGACCGAGCTGCAAAAAATTGTTTTATTCAGTAATTTGGATGTATGTTTTGTTATTATGAGTGAGTTATTTTATTATTCGTTTGCGGTAGATCATGCACAACGTTGGCAAGTCAAGATCAGGTGCCGGTGCGAGGCAACAGATACTAGAACAGAACGCTGTGACCCGTCCGCGCCGCGCGCTGCCCGCGGTGTTGGAGCAGCCAGTGGGTACTGGAGCCGTCACTCAAGGCACGGCTCGCAGCCGAACGTCTCGTCTCGCGCCGACGCGCCGCGCCGGAACCTTTGACCCAGCTTCCTGCAGAGTGCAGATAGCTTACAAATAACAATTCATCTTATCATCGCAAACAACGACTAACTCAGTCGGTAACTGTTGCTTCTTAATAACGTTTTTTCAATAATAAGAAATGAATGAGCGTGGGCGGACGGCGCGGCGTAGTGAAGCGCCGCCGTGAAAACACAAATAAATTAGAACATTAGCTTCATCATTTACAAGAATTATTGCAGCCTCCGACCAGAAATTTACAACAATATTATTTATAAAAAATATCTGTAAGAAGATGATAAAACGGAAACTGTGTTAGCTTCATTTATTCATATTATTTATTTATATATAGGTACTATTAATTGTAGCATAAGCTTTTTCTTTCCCAAATATATAAAAATAAAATTATTTTCTGAACATAACCATTGGGAAGCGAATATCTTGATCGATGGTTCGGGGGGCCGGGGCAGGCAGCGCGCCCCGGGGGGCAGGTGTGCTCTACCGGTGCGGTGGCTCTATCTTACAACTGGGAGTTCCAAGCAGAATGCTTCGTCTCATTCTCTACTCGAGCTCCCGACATAGTACTTTTTAAAGTTAAAACATCGCGGCCGGCGGACACACTACGTTTGTACATTGGACACGGCGCAGTGATGCGAGCGAGCTGGTCGGTTGGTCCAGCCCTGACGGCGAGGCATCCCCGCGGCCGGCAGACACACTACGTTTGTACATTGGACACGGCGCAGTGATGCGAGCGAGCTGGTCGGTTGGTCCAGCACTGACGGCGGGGCGTCCCCGGGGCCGGCGGACACACTACGTTTGTACATTGGACACGGCGCAGTGATGCGAGCGAGCTGGTCGGTTGGTCCAGCACTGACGGCTGGGCGTCCCCGGGGCCGGCGGACACACTACGTTTGTACATTGGACACGGCGCAGTGATGCGAGCGAGCTGGTCGGTTGGTCCAGCACTGACGGCGGGGCGTCCCCGGGGCCGGCGGACACACTACGTTTGTACATTGGACACGGCGCAGTGATGCGAGCGAGCTGGTCGGTTGGTCCAGCACTGACGGCGGGGCGTCCCCGGGGCCGGCGGACGCACTACGTTTACATCTAACACTATTAATATGCGACTATTTCTATTTCCATTCAACCTTAACTGATATTTGTCTGTTTCCTTTGCACGTGTTTCAAAATAAACTGACTGAGCTGCGGAATAATTTAGAAAACAAGCGCCGCGGCCGGCGGATGACGGACGACGGACGACGGACGACGGACGACGCGTGTATCTCATTATATTCAATGATTTAGAAAACAAGCGCCGCGGCCGGTGGACGACGGACGACGGACGACGGACGACGGACGACGGACGACGCGTGTATCTCATTATATTCAATGATTTAGGAAACAAGCGCCGCGGCCGGTGGACGACGCACGACGGTCCGGTCCGGTCCCGTCCCGGCGCGGTGCAGGGTAACATCCTCTAGGCTCCCGGGCACTACAAATACAAGTAGCGACTACAAGAGCGGGGACTAAAGCGGATCATGACATTAATAATTAGCCATCAGTTTCTTTTAAGAAGATATGAACTTTATTGGTTATTGGGACTAATCATTGATCGAGTCATCACATTTATGACTTCTCGTAAAATGGTTGTGATCTTCAGAAACAGCGCCAGTAATCATTTATACATCTGTTCCCGTCTCAATGTGTGGTGGGTGGGATCCCTCCCACCACACATTGAGACAACTGCACGATTGAGACAACTGACGAGGCTACAGAAATACTATTTTGTCTCATACACCTTAAAGTACTTTTGCTTTTATGATAGGTATGTATTAGGATTGTTATCTAAAATACAACATTGTGACTCTTAACCAGCGCTGGACATGCTTCTTGTATAAGTAAAGTAAGATAAAATGAGGGAGCTGCACAGCCCAGCACAGCACAGCACAGCACGTCGGCTGATGATGTGCCCGTGCGGTGCGGGTTGTGATGCCTCCGTGCGCCCGCAGCGACACGCGGAGTCAGGCAGGACCCACCCCGCGACTCCTCGACCCACAATGCTCGACTCATACCTATGGACATGTTGTAGTCACGGGTTACACACTTACCGACGTCGGAATGAGAATAAATGTTTAATTGAAAAGAGTTCTATTAGCAACGTGGTGAGTATCTGATCTAGTGTCATTGATTGAATACAGATCCCGATTGTATTGATTAGATTAGACAGATGGCCCGACGGACGTTTGAAGTATCCTCTGGTCGGAACACGCAGCGGGCACGCAACGAGGCCGCGGGTTCGTCATCTGTCCGTCGACAGTGTTTATATGTAACACCACTACGCACACTTACTATGTCTCGTCGCACACGCGTTTATACGTCATGACATGAATCTCCGCGACGCGAGACACCGCTTCGTGCCATCGGTGTATAATGTATCTTATCTTCTAGTATGTACAACTAGGAGAACGCTTTGTCCTCGCTCGAGTGCGGCCGGCGAGAGTAGGCACCTCGTGCAGTGTAGTGACTTGTGAGTAGAGACAGTGTCGCAGCCTGACAATGGCGCCCGCCCGCCCCTCGGCCCGCGCCCCCGCCCGCGCCGGAACACGCACAATAGCGTATCCTGTAAGCAGGTGCCTGGCTGTGGGCTGCGCTATGCAGGTGTCCAGCGCAGTCCACCCCCCGCCACCACGCTGGGAGTCCTGCCGCGCCGCCCCCCAGGTACGCACAGCTCTTAGATACAGTGAGTTAGCATCAATCGGCGGCGCGGGCGACCGACGACGGTGTCTTCGCCTCCGTTATTAATTACTTATTAGAAAGGTTTTGCTTGATGCACAGCTACTGAGCTAAATGTACTACGTACGTACTAGAGAGGCTATTCCACACAGAAAACTTGTTGGCAGTGCGGGGCGAGTACGCATTTTGTTCAAGGTAGTCTAACATAGATTTTACACCCCGGTAGTACGATAGGTACCTACTATTAACTGTTTATTCGCAAAATACAACACATAACTTTACCTACTTAGTTGACTAGTGAACTGTTCTATCTCGTTATTTACGTCGGTTTACACGGACTGAGGTTAGGTTAGTATTTTCGTATGATTAGCGCGGCTCCACGCGCGCCCACGCTGCGCGGATGTCGAAGCCACACTGGATTGCAGGTCAGTTCAGTCTATTTCTTCGTAGAGTCTAACAAACTGAGTGTTCGGATCGCGAAATCTAGTACGTATAGTACAATATAAATCGATGTGCACAGCTGACAGACGACGACGGAGAGGCTTCGGCCCAAAAATGACACCCTTTTGATTGCACTGATCGGCCGAGTCAATCATAAACATTGCTTAGTAAATAAAAGTAATATTTAACTCTCCCTTGCACCTCAGGCGAGTCACCTCTGTGCGAGGGAACTAACTCTCCCTTGCACCTCAGGCGAGTCACCTCTGTGTGAGGGAACTAACTCTCCCTTGCACCTCAGGCGAGTCACCTCTGTGCGAGGGAACTAACTCTCCCTTGCACCTCAGGCGAGTCACCTCTGTGCGAGGGAACTTACTCTCCCTTGCACCTCAGGCGAGTCACCTCTGTGCGAGGGAACTAACTCTCCCTTGCACCTTATTCGTACTGGGGATGGTAGGGTATTTTAAACTAGAAGTGAGAAGGGAACTGATGTTGATAACTTACATTTGTAGTGTGATTACTGATTAGAGGCATAATACACAACCCTCTTGTTTGAATGCATATAGGGCTGCACGTACCTAATAAGTATGTATACGCACGCCGAAGACCTAGGCTACTGGCGATCCCGAAAGCAAGAACTAACCTCCTGAGCAAGTCCCCGTTCACACGGCTATTAATACTTTATGTGCAGAGGAGGATGTTGACATATTCTATATGTCCTTACCAAAATTCAGGGATGCGGTTTTAACATTATTGGAAAGGACCCATAGGAATATGTAAATAGGTTTATTTTAAGTTTAATATTAAGTGGTAGTTAGTAGTGTGTAGAATGTTAGTTTTTTGGTTTGTGTTTTAAGTTTAAGTTTTTTTTTGTTATATTTCTTTGTCGCTTTGGTGTAAAGGCATTGTAAATAGTTTATCAATAAATAAATAAATAAAATTTTAGCCGTAAACCATCCGGTCCCAGTGCGTGGGCGTGGGCCGGCCTACGCCCACGCACGGGGCACTGCACTTGCCCAAGCCCTCTGGAGCCTCTGGCTTGGGCAAGTGCAGACGGAGTCGCGGACGGCGGCGCGGCGCGGCGGGGCGGGGCGGGGCGGTGACTCACGGCGCGTCCCACGGCTCTGTTTACATTTACTGTGAAGTCGCCTTTGTTGATTTTCACTTTCTAACGTTTGATTCGGTTCCTTTGAAAAACATTGTTGAAACAGCAAATGGATTCCATGAACTGAATGTTAAACACAAGGCTTCACCTGACCGATCGCATGTCAGCTGGAATCATAAATGAACTAGTGAAACATTCTGTGGTGGGTCGGCCGTCGCCGTCGGTTCCAGCAGCGGATGGAAAGCTCACCTCACCGGGACATTCCTTTGTAAACGCAAGTGTCGCACCTACTACTGGCAGCGGGCGCGATACTGAAGGAGGTGTCGCGCTGATAATATAGGTAGATTACAAACAAATATAAAAGCAAGAGTGTGATTCGTACCTAGTTCGAAAGCCCTTGTTGGTTGGTTCCTGGCCGCCGCCGCCTCGTCTGACCGTTTGATAAATAAAGTGAAAGCCCAGCCTGGCGTCTCCCGAACCGAAGCCGGAACATAATACGATCCTAGTATATAACCTACCATTAGCGCGGCGCTGGCGCTGGTTTCATTACAAATACATAGAAATAAGGACATTATGAAATATTAATAATAGGACTGTTGTGATATGGTAGGGCTCCGAATACGTGCGAGATCTCGCAGATCTACTTATTGACAATAATGAACATGGAACGTGCTGCGTGCTGCCTCTGCGATGTGCGAGGTCATTTGTGTTTGGTCATAATTATACGATGCCGTGGCGCTCCCGCTTTTAGTACCTAAGTCCGGGGTGACGTGTGCACCCGCGCGGGCCGTGGCGCAGGCCCGCAGCCCCCGGGCGCCGCCGCCGGCCGCTGTATTGTATAGGGGAGCCCTCGCGGGGACATTGTAATATTTTAAATGCGACGTGACGGGAGAGGGTCACTCCCTTGTTTGACTCCACTTTATATGCAGATATGTGCGATTCATTTTGGCTGTGCAAAGCGCAATGACCCCACACTACAAGCTATTAGTTCCGCGCCCAGTCCGCAGGCCAGTAACCGCAGTCCGCAGGCCAGTAACCGCAGTCCGCAGGGCAGTAACCGCAGTCCGCAGGCCAGTAACCGCAGTCCGCAGGCCAGTCAGTTGTCCTGTACATCTCTACCGCTCCACATTATTTAAGCTGTCAATCAGTATCAGTATGAAGCGAAACATTTTTGATCAAGTGTTTTTATTTGATTCAACACAGACACACGTTGTGTTGTGTCGAGATTCGAATGAAGCTGTCTGTTTGTTGATGGCTGTGTGTGTGTTGGTGTGGTCCCTTACGGAGTCTCACGGACCTATCGAGCTGCATGAGGCCCATGGTAGGTACATAGGAGGAAATGGAGCCGCCAGGTCTTTGCATGATGCTGCGCGCTGCTGGGCTGTAGGCAGTGGGTCATCTCCTGCAGATGGACATTAGATGAGGTGCCGGCGCGGGCGGCGCGGACCTCGCCCCCGCCCCCGCCCCCGCCGCATCCAGCCCCTGGTAGCGCCGCCAGAGATAAAGCACGACACTCTGCGTTCAGTAGCGTAGCTCTCATCGTAGGCAGCTGGTAGGAATCACAAACTGCAAGCCATTTGCACGAGGTATCGCTTCACGTCGAGACTGGCGCCCGTTCATTTGATATTGAGTCGTTAGAAGCGAGTGCAGACGACTCATTGCCAATTTAGCGCCCAGCCCGATCCATCGGCCTGCTCTCCGGCGCCTGCTGATTAATGCATTACTTGTGGGTTTTACAAGTGATCATAAATCAGCAGTAACGATAGTCGAGGGTATGTTTGTTTGTGCTGCGCGTCGTCATTCAGTAACGATGGTCGAGGGTATGTTTGTTTGTGCTGCGCGTCGTCATTCAGTAACGATGGTCGAGGGTATGTTTGTTTGTGCTGCGCGTCGTCATTCAGTAACCAGTAGGTACTGGCAACTGTACATCAACAGATAATAAAAGAACAACAATCGTACCAGTATAGATAGATGGGTCGCACGCTCATTCAAGTGCTAGCGTGCGCTCCGTCCTCGCCTCGCTTGTAAGAGCCACTCCGCGGGCGCCGCAATAAAGATCCTCGCTAAGTGCAGGCGAGACGCGCGCGCGGCTCGCAGCACGCCATCCACACACTCGCATGGTACGAGCGGCTACTCCACGCTAATGTTCCTGATCGATGATGATGACTGTCACAGTATAGTACCTAGGTACATAATGTGTCCACATAAGAAAATATTCAATTAAACAAAGCGATGACCAAACGTGGCGTAGTTATAAAGACTGCTATGGAATTTGGTAGTTATATTTGTTTGATATTTTATAGAGCAGGCCGCCTCCCATTGCCGGTAGGTTAGGTACCTGCTGGTGGAAGTGGAGCTGCAGCCTCACTAGCGAGCGATGTGCATTGGTATAGTTTGACCGAAACCGCTGTACCGCTCCTTAGGAAAGTGCGGCGATCGGAGCGGCCGATATTCCCCCCCCCCCTCCCGTCTCGCCGCTCGCATACCTCAGGCGCGGTACAGCGGTTTCGGTCAAACTATAGTACCTACATTATTTGCCGTGCGCCCAGTACCGTGAGGCTGTATGCCTTTGCAATCTAAAGCAAAGAGCATGTCCATGTTGTTATCTAAAAACTAAGTTAAATAACAATTTAAATAGAACGAGTACATAATATTAATAAGGCACTTTTGATAAGCAAGCGCAGTGTTGTGAGTAGCGAGGGGGGCGCGGCGCGGCGTGCGGGGGCTGCTGCCGCCGCGCGACTCGCTCCTCGAGTGTTGTGTACGTGGCTTACAGTCCTGCACTTCAGCAACGTGACTCAACAACACTCCACAGAGATATCTGCGAGATGATGCAATGTGAACATGAAACCGATCTATGTGGATTGGTAGAGGCGAGATACTTGCAATAGTTTAGTTTCGTTCGTAGAGTCCCTAGCTTACGCCGCGCGATGACTAGCTCGGCTCGGAATGTATCTGCGGTTCGGAATCGATTCCTAAATGTACTCTTGTTACCTCACGACACGACACGCACCGTCAGCTGTGAAGGAGCTTCGGTGCAGTCCATTATTAGCTGGAATCCCAGCATTCCCAGATAAAACAATCAGGTAAATAACTACCTAAGCAAAGAATGAACATGGATGACGGACGTGATGAGTAATACGAACTTCCTCACAGACACAACAGCCCTATTTTGTTTCCACGTGTAGGTACCTATTATCCAGTCTGCCTCGTTATTTCCACATCTAATCCGCCTGGTGTATGTAGGTACTTTCGCAGAAACATTCTTTTAGCTATTTAACATGAGAATATCTCTCATGACTCACTGCACTGCCAATCCGAAGGTAAACCGATGGAACTGAATCAAAACAAAATACATTATCTCAGAAACCTTGTTAGCAGTAAGCGTTGTGTTATACTTACCGATGGCTGGCTGACGGAGATAATAGATAGGGCTCGCGGTATCACTCACTTACTGGCCGAGACCACTTAGGGGAGGTCGGCGGCGACGGGCTCTTGATCAACTCGATTCCAACGCTGAAAGGCTTTTAACGTATCGACGGGGCCAGGCGCGGCGGGGCGGCGCGGCGGCGAGGCGGGGCGCGGCGGCGGCGTGGCGGGGCCGAGCATGTCCCGCGCACATATATACCTACCTACAGCCGCGACCGAGCGCCGAGCTCCGTGCAGGCACCACTCGCCCCACGTTACTGACAGGAGATGTTACATTCAGGTTCAATTATTATAATTAGGCCAAGTGACCTCAGTCAGATCACCTTAGAGATGAAATGTCCTTTAAAGGCCCGGCGACCCTCGCTTGCAAAAATCGCTCCGAATATCGCTGTCCCTGTTTAACCCTTGCGTCGCGCCTCATGCGTGCGCGATAGCAATATTAGCCGTTCAAAATTTGGTTTGTTCCGTAATACCAAAAATTAGGACTGAAAACTTTTTGTATTCTTCACAAAGGATTGTTATTCTGTAACTAGACAATATTAGCTGTGTTCCTTAATAAATAAAACGTAAGATATTGATGTTTTTAATACGAAACAAATAGTAAGAAAACTTGTCCATTTTCGCATAAAAATGTCCAAATGCGATTGGCTTTCATTTAATTTTATATAAGTATTTTGAAAAAAAAAACTATTCAGTAACCTAGATAAATACTATTCAAATACAAATTATACAATATTACAGTGGAAATATGCTTGAATTGGAAATCATTTTGGTACTTATTACGTTTGTATGAAGAATTCGTCCCTCCGGAGGCCTCTTAAGTAAATGAAGTTTTATTCTTCACGTGCAAGTTCGTGTAAGGTTCCCAGCACCGTGCGTCTCATTCCCACCGGGACATGAGCCAGGGGCTCCGCTCCACGGACCTGCTCCGCTTCGACACCACCATCATCTAGATTACGGAGGTAATGTAGGTACGCAAAGTAGAGAAGGTAAGATATTCACTAATGATGTTGTTAGTCGATCGATCAGTTTTAATGAGGCGAGTAGGAAACTGGAAATGAAGACAACCATCATGATTCACTTAGTGAAGGCATCGGATGATGAAATAAACAAAAGCGAAATCGTATTCCGCAGAACAAAGGAGGATCGGCGGATGTCAACAGAATATTAATGGCAACCTTCGCGCGCGGCTCCGCTTGATGCCTTTCTTCAGATCGAGGACGACTTGTTAATGTTAATGTTCTAAGGAATTTAAGGAGAAAGTTTAATTTTGTTAGAAGTTGAGATAACCCCCGTTAGAACACAACGCCCCGCAGCCCGCGCCGCCGCCCCGCGCCGCCGCCCCGCGCCGCCGCCCCGCGCCGCCGCCGCCCCGCGCCGCCGCCCCGCAGCCCGCGCCGCCGCCCCGCAGCCCGCGCCGCCGCCCCGCGCCGGTCTCTTGTTGCGCCGGCCTCTAATGACATCCCAGTTTGTACGTAAGTACCTACGTACCTCGTTCTTGCCATAATGTTTCTTGCCTTACTGTAGATATCCCAGAGATCAATTGTTCTAATCAGGAAGAAAAATCTCCATTAGAACATTTTATCAAAACACCTCATTTATAATTTGAAGTAGGTAGATAATTTTACTTAGGTACCATAAGTATCTAATAAGTGTTTATTTTGTAAGCCTAGCAAAAGAAATGAATGACATCTTCAAACAAAATGACATCAGAAACCTTCCAAACTACATAATATGCCGAAGCCCAGCCTACCAGGTAGTGTATGGTGAGTCGACAGTCGCGTCGCCCTACTTTATTATTCATTAGTATGTATCAATCAACTGATAATGTTGTATTCTCCACCGTGCGTGTCCTAGGTACGTCTACACGAGTACTAGCACAGTACTGTACTGTAGACAGCACCGCAGGCCTAGGTACCTGCTTGGTGTAACATGTTATAGGTAGGTACCTATGTAACTGGTCTGTGGGAATACTTACTAGTTGACTTGACACAAACTTCACTTGGCAGGGCATTCTCCCATGCATGTATAAAGAACAGGTTCCTCTGACAGGTATACTAGAGATCTGTTTATTTGTTACAAATAATTTAACTTTAAAAAAAAAATCGAACCGACAAGAAAACTTAAGAAATAAATATAAATTAAACTTGTGTATTCCTCAAATCAATAATATGTACTATGTTTTACAAAAGTACCGTACTATGTTTTACAAAAGTACCTATATACAGGGTTATTGGTAATTCGACGTATTCCCGTTAGGGGGTGATAGGGGTGACTATTTGCGATAATTTTCATCCCCATGTGCATCATGCAAAAGTGAACCATTTTTAAGTTATCATGATTTTTAGCTTTTTTCAAAATAAGTCAAAAGTGCAACATCAAAAATTTCAAAAAAATCTTTTTAATACTATTTTTTTCTTCTGATTTATAAAAACGAATAAACACTGGTTATTTATCAATATTACAACAACAATTATCGCTCTAAATTTAAAAATGCGAAATAAAAAACGATATTATTTCATTATTCATTGAATTTTTTTCCTCTAAAATGCCTTAAAAACTAAAAAAATCGTTATGAAACTTGGCTTGCAGATTATTTTAAAAACATAACCGTTTTGTTAGCTCTCCAACAATGCATAACAACTATGAACTTATTTCCAAGAAACTGATAAAAACATCATTACAAAGGAAGCAGGCGGAAATTCGTATACGAACTAAACCTAAGGTCGTTCTTTAAAATTTCTATAAAACTAACTTAAAACAATACCCAATGTAAATAAAACGAAAAATACATATTTAAAATAAAATTTTACAATAGTTAAGTAGTAACAACAATAAAAAAAAAATACTAAGTAACAATCAAGACATTTTGTAATTTAGCCTAATTAAAGTTAATTAAAGTAACTAGAAAAATACATATGTTTTTAAAATAAAATTTAGCAATAGTTAAGTAGTAACAAGAATAAAGAAAATTAATAATATGTAACAATCAAGATATTTTGTAATTTAGCATAATTAAAGTTCTTGACTTCCCTTATTGCGTTCGCAAAGTAGCATTATTTTTCTTGTGACTTAACTACAGAAGTAGTGAAATTTCGCATCGCATGCTGCGTTTATAATTCTTGTTTTGAGTTCTTCCGCGGAATAATTATAAACGCCCCCATTGCGTTTCACTTCGAGCAAGAAACTTTAATTAGGCTAAATTACAAAATATCTTGATTGTTACTTATTATTAATTTTCTTTATTCTTGTTACTACACTTAGCTATTGCAAAATTTTATTTTAAAAACATATGTATTTTTCTAGTTACTTTAATTAGGCTAAATTACAAAATGTCTTGATTATTACTTAGTATTTTTTTTTTTATTGTTGTTTCTACTTAACTATTGTAAAATTTTATTTTAAATATGTATTTTTCGTTTTATTTACATTGGGTATTGTTTTAAGTTAGTTTTATAGAAATTTTAAAGAACGACCTTAGGTTTAGTTCGTATACGAATTTCCGCCTGCTTCCTTTGTAATGATGTTTTTTTCAGTTTCTTTGAAATAAGTTCATAGTTGTTATGCATTGTTGGAGAGCTAACAAAACGGTTATGTTTTTAAAATAATCTGCAAGCCAAGTTTCATAATGATTTTTTTTAGTTTTTAAGGCATTTTAGAGGAAAAAAATCTCAATGAATAATGAAATAATATCGTTTTTTATTTCACACTCGTGAGCAAACAAATCGACTCAGGACGCACGCTCGTGGTTAAAAATCTCTGAAAAAAAATCTGAAGCTTTCATTCTATTTCCGATTTTAACATCTCAAAGCTGTTAGTTGTAGCTTTAAAATGAGTGGTCGCTGTTGTTATTTTTTGTTTTTTTTTGAAAAGAGGTAAATTTTTTTATTATTATAAACCTACCAATTAGTATTAGTTAGTTAGTAGGTACTAGTAATTGTCTAAATATTGTATGTCCGAAATGGATAAATAGTTGTTTGTTACCAAGTTATTATTGAAGACCTTTCCTATGGATGTTTTGCACAATTTTACAATAAATCTATTCTTATTCTTAACTTTCCCAGTTCGTTTACGCCGCGCCGCCGTCTAACTACGAGATCGCTTTGTCTGCGTATTATGCGTAAGTCTATAGTTGGCTCTATTAATGCCATCATTGTATGGGGTGACAGTGTACAATTCGAAAAACCATTTCTCAAACAAAATAAATGTGTAAGAATTGTCACCGCACTAAGGTACCACGGGGGGAGCTGTGGCTGTAGGCCATTAAATTTATTTCACTGCGTGAAATCGATTATAAAATTTTTCATAGGTAAATAAAGTCGAAGCCAGTTGTTGTTTTGCAGCGCCCGCCAGGGTGCAAGTACCTAGTAGTACCTGTAGTGACGTCACTGATTACTGAACTCATCCTTCCACTTACACCTAAGAAGTAATGAAATGAGATTAGTTGTGCGTTCGGCGCGCTCACCTTCGCGCTTCGGGCTACGAGTGGAGTGGAGTGGAGTGGAGAAGGACGGGGAGGGGGGGCAGGACACGGGCGCAGCTGCGGCGAGCGTGACGTCACGGCCTTGAACCCGCTGTGACGTGGCACACAAGGTCGCCGCCCCGCCCCGCCCCGCCATGACCGTGCTCAGCGCAACCACAGTATCCGACAGTGGCGCGGCGCTCTACAAATTCCTTGCGCTGAAGCACAGTTGGAGTGATGTGCTAGCTGTACCTGTCCGCGACTTTACCCACATGAGAGCACACTTTCTTTCATAATAAGAAACGCTGCTGTGCAGACCTGTCACGAAGTACTTATCGTAGTTAAGTCGTGTACATAGGTAATTATAAGTCGCGTATATAAGGTTATCTTTTAGTTTCTTAGTGTGGTATACATAACATTCTTTTTAAAATTTCTTGATCGAGATATTGTTGATTGACTTAAGACACCACCAATGAACCTGGTTTAACGTCAATAAAATTAATTTATATATAAATTCAATTAAATTAATTTAAAATTAATATGAAATTCTTATTTCTTTGTCTTTTGTACCCTCGTTCATCAATAAGCCTGAAGGTTTTTCGTTCTATCGAGTCTATTGCTGCCAATTTGCTCAGCAAAGTATCAGTAGGAACTTAATGCAACATAGCAGCAATACTCCATACCAGACCGGACTTGGGCTTGACTAGGAAAAAGAAGCTGTCCCGGTGCGAAATATTGCCCAATCTCTGTATCTAATCAGCCGGTAACACCCACTGCTGAGTATAGGCCTCTTCCTTATCTCGCCACCCCTGGCGGTCTCGTGCCAGTGTGCGCTCCATAGCTCTTCGAGCAACTCTAACGGTGTACACGTGGTCGTTTGTGAGGGGCCATGTCTCAGCTCCATATGTGAGGACAGGCAGTACACTACGCACTTGTTAAACATCTTAGTCTTGAGGCATCGAGGTACTTTTTTTGACTTGAAAATGTTTCCCAATTTCTCAAAAGCAGCCCACCCCAGTTGGACTCGCCTCGTAATCTCCTACATCTCGAAGTTTTTCCAAAAGATAAACGGTGTCCTCGATAGACATATTAATCAACTGCATAGATTTTATTGTTAGTAACAGTGATAGGGTTGAATGACAGGTCTTTTGTCATAACCTTTGTCTTGGATACGTTCATCTTCAGTCCAACTTTTATGGAGGCCTCATGCAGTTCGAGGAGCATGTTTTGGAGTTTCCGCAGCAGTCTGGAATATGAGTACTAGATCGTCGGCAAACCGCAAGTGTGACAAGTATTGGCCGTTCTGTAGTTTGTCTGTAGTTTTTGAGGCATTTCTTATCGCCTTTTTTATGCAAAATAGGGACACTCGCATTCTTCCATGCATATAGCATAAACCCATTAGTTAATACTGTGTTAAAGAGATTAGTCAGTGGCTTGCGTATGGGAAAGCCTCCTGCAATCTCGTATAGTATGAGACAATTCGCTTTGTAGTCGTCCTTTCAGTGTTCGACCCGATAAAATAACCAAAATTCAGAGTTAAATAGAGAGTTAGTTAGTGAGATATGACCTCATTTCTTTCGCCTTACAATTCAAACAGACTGCCTTCAGAGTTAGGTGCAAGCGTTGCAGCATTATTTTTTTCATTCCTGTATTTTCTTTTAATTCTGTCTTTTTCTAATCATCCTATTACAAAATTTAGTATGTATTTTAAAAAACCTCTTAAAATAGTCGGATTTTTGTCTCATTTTCTAACTAAATAGGTAAATAAGGTAAACCATCTTTTAATCTGGTATTTTCTAAAGAATTTTACTTAAAACTTCTTATGCCGGTTCCTCAAAAATGGCCCGATTTTACGCACGCCGCCGCCGGTGACGTCACCGTGTCGTTACGCAACCTGCGCATGACCTCCTCGACACATTGGGCTAGGTCCTGTCCGTCGGCTGCGATCCAATCACTGACGCATCAGCGCCATTGATTCTACTATACACTATAAAAAATTGTTATGGATTGATTGGAGAACCCCAAAACAGGCTTCTTTATCACACCAAGTTATGTCCATTGCTGATCGAGTCTCCCTCTAACAAAGAGGAGATTGTTTATATAGCCGCGTTTTTCAGTCTTAGGTATTTAATAAATAATCCCATCAAAACATAAATGTAAAAAAGGAGAACCAAGTTCAATACAAAAATTATGATTGGCTGTGGGCTTCGCCGCAAAAAGAATGGAGATCTAAATGAGTGCCAAGTCAAATCTAACCTACATAGATTTGACTTGGCCAGTTTTTATCAGAATTAAAATGTTGAATAACTGTATAAAATGACTGATGTAATGATAATTCTGATAAAAACTGGCCAAGTCAAATGGAACCTACATAGATTTGACTTGGCACTTATTTAGACCCACGCAATAATTTCTTTTATTTATCACTCTTATACATAATTTGAATTATTTAAAAAAAAAAAACTACTTTTTAGTTCGGTTTATTTATAAAAGCGTGTTTTTTTAGTTTTTTAAGCTATTATTTATTTTCTATTTTTTAGTTTAATCTTAGCAAATTATTGTATTGTCATCGGTTATTAATAAGTTTACTAAGTTTAAATGAAATCTGACCGTTCAAAGTGGGTCAAAATCGAGTCCAAAGGAGTCGGTCACAAACAAACAAACAAACATACATACAGGTGAAGCTAATAAAAGCGTAGTAAAAATAAAATCTAGCAAGATAACATTTGCAAGGTTGCGTCACCGCGTGGGTAAGAATGATACCTAATGGAACCATTGTGAAATAGGTACTTAAAGTAACTACCTTATCCGTAACACCATTAATGTACAAACTGGAATCGAATCCGTTACGGTTTCTATAATGATCCTGCCCTTAGGGATGCGACGGGCGGGACGGGACACGCGTGACACGGACACATGCAGGCGCAGGCGCGCGGGACGCACCGGCCAGCCCGACGGGACCCGACGGGCGCCACAGGGTTCGGTAATAGTCTCCTAATCTGGCATTCCTCCAAAAGAATGTGCTAATGGGTCCGATGGAACCGAGCCGGTCCGCCTTCGGCATTGTTGTTCAAACTGGGGCGGAGCGGTGCCAGGCCGCTCGCTGATAGCGCGCCCGATGCGTCCCCGTCGGTCGCTACATTAGACACATTACTCAGTCAGCGCTCGGTCTCCGAAGGTCGTTGGCCTCCCGTAATGGATTCCAGTTCTCGAGAATCTGTTTATTAAAAAACTTTGCAATGATTTATAGACAAACAACATTCCGACGTCGCAACCGCGAATAATTACCGAATACTTGGTGCGGTGCGACATTGCCTTTAATGGCAGCTTGCCAGAGCCCAGGGTGAGGCAGCGCCTGTCCGGAGGTCACGGCGCGATCGCAACCGGCTACTGTCAGTGTGTGCACAGGTATATTGCGAGTGCCGGGGCGCGGGGCGCCTGGTGCACGGCGCTCAGTGTGGTGAGGAGGAGCGGCCCCGTGCCCCCGTGCGGCGGCGCAGGGCTCCGTGTCAGTGGACGAGGCCGTGGGAGCGGGGCCGCATTGTGTGCGCCGCCGCCCGCTACGGATATACAACTAGCGCGCGGCTCATACCTAACTGTTAGCACACAGTATGAATGGTGCCTCCACCTGTTGCTTGAACCACAGAAAGCGTTCACTGCTCGAGTCCTAGAGCCGGCACCGCGTGGGTCTGAGGCCCCCGTGATCAGATCACGTGGAGGGTGAGGGGCGGGGGCGCGGGGCGGCTGTGAGGCTGGTTAAGGAGAGTTGGGCTTTCCATTCTATCAGAATTGCAACATAGCTGTGACACACACGAACGATGCCTCACGCAACGCAACGCACGTCGCGACGAAGCGGATGTAGGGGCAACAAAGTAGCGGACACAGCTTGTCCGTATAGGGTAGGGAGCGCTGACTATTTCAGCAGCACGGAGCAGGTAGTAAGGAGCCCGCGGGCCGCAACAACCCGCTCCGATTCACATTTTATCGTATCGCACAGTTTAAATCCCAGTATCGGGATCAGAGCCGCGCAGACAGCTTGCAGGCCAGAGCGGAACCTTAGCTCCATGCATGCGGAGTGACTGACGGGAACATCGAGACTATGGTGCACGCATGTGCACTTATGCACTGCACAGCACAGTTAGGTATTTTTGTACCCGGCGGCGATAAGAGTCGTGCGGCCAGCACAGCGCCGCCGGAGATCTCCTGGAGCAGGCGAGCGCTGGCCCCGCGCGCCATCTGTCGGCGGCGCACGTGGCCTCATCAACGACCTCATTAATACAGATTAGCCTCCACTACCCCCGCCCCGCGCGGAGATGAATCTTACGTTAATCCCAGTTCCCTGTATGTACGTCGCTGTCTAATGTAAGGCATTCGATGCGAACAAGATATTCAGAATATAATACCACCGGGAGTCCTGCGGGAGCGCGGGGCGGGATACGTTGCTGGAGCGCTGGTTTCACGGATGATAGCTCAAACTAGTTTAAGCTGAGTGTATACGTATATTGCCTGAACAGTTCATTAAATGCTACACAACATGCTTACAAAGAACTGTCCAACCCTAAAGGTAATATATTAAGTTACGTTTTTTTATTGGTTCTGTCATATGAGATCAGGTAAATAAAGCCTCTATGGCCTTGCAAAGTGTTGAAAAGTGAAAATTCCATAATAAGCTATGGCACGTGATGCGAACGTATTGAAGCAAGGAATCCTACTAATATCTATAATATAAACGCGAAAGTTTGTAAGTATGGATTGATGGATGGATGTTTGTTACTCTTTCATGTAAAAACTACTAAATGGATTTTAATAAAATTTAACAATAATATATGTAGTGCATCAGAATAACACATAAGCTACAATTTATAAAGATATATTATATATTATCCAAAATCTATCACCACGCGGGTGAAACTTTGTACTATCATACGTTTTGCTCTAGACGTTTTGTTATGATTCTCAGTGTGCACATCATTTGTGAAATGATCAAGTTCTAAACCCTTTATTATTCATATTCTGTGTATTTTGTGATTATTTTATGTTTTGTGCGTTTAAATAAATAAACCGCGGGGCGCAGCTAGTATGTCTAGTATGGCTAGTATGAATTATATAATAACCTACCAAATACCAATTAACATTCACAATTTAGAACATTTTAAACGTACAATGGAACACTTCTTTGAAAGCCATGCATTCTATAATATTATGGAATCTATGTGTACTGCTATTTACTGAAAACCCTTTTCGACGAAACAGAAGTTATAAAAATTGAATTATTATGAATGGAATTTATAATTGTGTATTGTTGATGAAGTTGAGCAAACCACTTTATAGAATTAATGAGAACCTTGTACTTGCCTTGTCTACTTCCGATATTATAATGGTGAATAAATTAAATAATAATATGTAGGTATACAATTCTGCCCTACTACATATAAGTTCAAATATGTAGTAGGGCTATTTCTATTTCTTACTATAAGTATGTTTTTTACATACCAAGAATTGCAGTACTTGCATGAACATATTACTTTTGCTAACCAGATCTACAGTATTAAACACGTGCTAGCAGATCATGCAGCACTTGCTACTATTACTGTGGAATCATTTAGTATTAACGTATTTGCAAGTGATGTTAGCTAACGCCACACGCAGTATTCCAAAGTGCAGAAATTGACTTCTTAAAAAACAAGCTAGTTAAACAGGGATTAATACCTTGTGCTACTCGAAACACTAAGCCTCGGGGAATAGCTGAAGAGAGGAAGTCAGGAATATTAAACAAATTAAGTGATATAATACCGAAAAACAGATTGACAATTCAATTGATCTCGTTGAACAGAGAGAGTCTGAATAGTAGTAATTATAATCTTAAGTGTTACCATGTTTTACTTTCAAAACTATTGTTTTTATTTTTGGTTTATCCATAAATAACCTTGATTGTTTCTTAGAATTTTTATATTTGTTGATTTTTTAAAGACGTTCGTTTAAGTTTATTCCGATTTTCACGTTGATTATGGAAAACTTGATAATTATGGCTGATATTTAGATACATTTCAATCTAGTTTCACTCAGACAACGAACATAGATTGTATCTAATACTTTAATACTATTTGTTGTTATAGATAAAGAAGGTGGAACAACCCAGTAGTTTGACAATCTTCTATATCTATAACAACAAAGTATGTTATGTTTTAGAATAATTATTATTTTTACTATAATAAAACCTTTATTTGCTAAAAATGTAGATGACTGATTTACTGTAGACAGACTGTTAAATAGTTCCTAATTATATGTTAATTGATATTTAATATGATATTTTGGTAGAAATATTTTAACTAATAGTAAAAGTAAAACTTCGTACTCAAGTGAATTTTAAAGACTGTTTTAATTATTAATTAATATTATTATCCCACCAAAAACATAAAAGTAAAAAAGGAGAGCCAAGTTCAATACAAAAATTATGATTGGCTGTGGGCTTCGCGGCAAAAAGAATGGAGATCTAAATGAGTGCCAAGTCAATTATATGTAGGTTAGATTTGACTTGGCCAGTTTTTATCAGAATTAAAACGTTGAATAACTTTATAAAATGACTGATGTAATGAAAACTGGCCAAGTCAAATCTAACCTACATATAATTGACTTGGCACTCATTTAGATCTCCATTCTTTTTGCCGCGAAGCCCACAGCCAATCATAATTTTTGTATTGAACTTGGCTCTCCTTTTTTACTTTTGTTTTTGGTGGGATATCATTACTTTTTGTAAAGAAAACTAGGCTTGTATTGAAATTTATTGATTTTTCTTGCGTTTCCGTTGCGTGGTTTTGAAAATAAGTACTAAAAAAATGGAGAAAAAAAATGTTTTTTTTTGTATGGGTCATCCATATGTAGGGGCTCGTCGAAGGTGTAAGACTTCAACTAGGGCTGGTCGGGAGTGATAATCAAGTAAAACACCTCAGAGCACTTAGTGTCGGTTTATTGTACCGAATACACACACAACTACGCACTTATTACAAAGTCACTGCACTGCACTGTTCACTATTTACTTTCCTTAACACTTGCTCACTTGGTCACTGTAAAATAAAAACTAACTAAACTTGCAAACAAATTCTACGATTTTCCGGGCTATACCTATCTCTTTCTATATTCCAGAACATTTCCTCAGACATTTCTGATTTCCCTTTCTATCCTTTCTATTCGTTCGAAAACAGGTACATAGCTAAGTAGGTACATATATACGGGCCTGTCCCTAACAACTACACTGTATTCTATGGCGCAATCGGAGACGTTAGTACCTACTATTGCTTATTCTATGCAGTGCTTCGACATAGGTACATAACTAGGTAGGTATTATACGGGCCGGTCCCTAAAAACTCCACTGTATTCTATGGCGCAATCGGAGACGTTAGTACCTACTATTGCTTATTCTATGCAATGCTTCGACATAGGTACATAACTAGGTAGGTATTATACGGCCGGTCCCTAAAAACTCCACTGTATTGTATGGCGCAATCCGAGACGTAGTACTATTGCTTATTCTATGCAATGCGGATCTATTTTTAATTTAAACCTTATTCCATTGACATAAGGTCGTCGTCGCTAACATCACAAATTTTTGACTTTTTTTATTTTTTTGATTTTTTCCTACGCTTACACACAATTACCGAGCTGGATTCCAAATTTCATCCTTCTAGGTCATCTGGAAGTAGGTTAGATTTAGGTACTATATATATGTCAGTCAGTCAGTGTGTTACTACTTTTTGACCTTCATATCTTTGTAACCGTTTGAGCTAACTTCATGAAATTTGGGCTTCTACATGTCCTTATGGATATAATTAAACAGACGTAGTTTTATGTGTTTACGTTCAAGACGTTTTGAGTTATAGAAGGGTCAAAAGTGGCACCAAGTGGTTCGTGTAATGATACACTCGGCGCGTTCCTTTACTTGAACTTGGCTTGAACACGCTGCCGCGTGTTCTAATCTTCATTGTGGTATAAGTCCTTGTCATTGACTGTTCCTTGAAATATAGTATAACTTTTTCTAGTAAAACCTTTTTGTTTTGTCTCCTATGAACTTAATATCCTATAGAAGTTACTACCCACCTACACTTTTAACAGTTTGAGTGCTGAAAACGCACGGTATGAGTTTTCTACAAGTGACTAATAATATGCGTAAATCCACACTAGCGCAGCGGCTGAGAAAATACAGATCTTTGTGACTCAGCAGAGCTGTAATATTTTTCAAACGAAACGCATGTGCGGCGCAACACAACCGCTGTTTATGTGCTGTATATGCTGTGTGGCAGCACGAATTTTTTAGGTAAAAAAAATGATCGCAATCTTCGAAAAAAAACCGCAGTCAAAGTGTTAACTAGCACCAAGCATTAAAATAGAAAATCAATGCTAACTAAAGATACATTATCCAACACGTACTAGCTGTTTCCGCAGTAATAAACACTAATGCTGCATTTGGCCTGAGTGACCCTGCACTTCTCATGAGCTCAGATGGTAGATGGAAACGCAGCAAGCCGCATTTTAGTTAAATGGTGGACTTTAAAGTAAAGAAAAAAATATGTCAACAGGAAGCTTGCTTTTTTTCTGTTTTTTTAGATACGCTAACAAGTTATTTATCATGGCCATACTGCAAAGATACCCAAAAATACGATTACCGCGTTTTTCTCGAAATTGGCATTTTGCAAGTACTGCATTTACTATAAGGAGGGCAGAAATGTAGGCAGAAATATACAAAATAAAAAGTGGACACTCTTGACAAGCCACTGCAGGTGAGTTTTTGGTGCCTTGTGTCGGAGTGTCTGTCTGGTGCCTTGTGTCGGAGTGTCTGGTGCCTTGTGTCGGAGTGTCTGTCTGGTGCCTTGTGTCGGAGTGTCTGGTGCCTTGTGTCGGAGTGTCTGGTGCCTTGTGTCGGAGTGTCTGGTGCCTTGTGTCGGAGTGTCTGGTGCCTTGTGTCAGCGTGTCTGTCTGGTGCCTTGTGTCGGAGTGTCTGGTGCCTTGTGTCGGAGTGTCTGGTGCCTTGTGTCGGAGTGTCTGTCTGGTGCCTTGTGTCGGAGTGTCTGGTGCCTTGTTTCAGAGTGTCTGTCTGGTGCCTTGTGTCGGAGTGTCTGGTGCCTTGTGTCAGAGTTTCTGGTGCCTTGTGTCAGAGTGTCTGTCTGGTGCCTTGTGTCGGAATGTCTGGTGCCTTGTGTCAGAGTGTCTGTCTGGTGCCTTGTGTCGGAATGTCTGGTGCCTTGTGTCAGAGTGTCTGTCTGGTGCCTTGTGTCGGAGTGTCTGGTGCCTTGTGTCAGAGTGTCTGTCTGGTGCCTTGTGTCGGAATGTCTGGTGCCTTGTGTCGGAGTGTCTGGTGCCTTGTGTCAGAGTGTCTGTCTGGTGCCTTGTGTCGGAGTGTCTGGTGCCTTGTGTCGGAGTGTCTGTCTGGTGCCTTGTTTCGGAGTGTCTGGTGCCTTGTGTCAGAGTGTCTGTCTGGTGCCTTGTTTCGGAGTGACTGGTGCCTTGTGTCGGAGTGTCTGGTGCCTTGTGTCAGAGTGTCTGTCTGGTGCCTTGTGTCGGAATGTCTGGTGCCTTGTGTCAGAGTGTCTGTCTGGTGCCTTGTGTCGGAGTGTCTGGTGCCTTGTGTCGGAGTGTTTTCTGGTGCCTTGTGTCGGAGTGTCTGGTGCCTTGTGTCAGAGTGTCTGTCTGGTGCCTTGTGTCGGAATGTGTGGTGCCTTGTGTCAGAGTGTCTGTCTGGTGCCTTGTGTCGGAATGTCTGGTGCCTTGTGTCAGAGTGTCTGTCTGGTGCCTTGTGTCGGAGTGTCTGGTGCCTTGTGTCAGAGTGTCTGTCTGGTGCCTTGTGTCGGAATGTCTGGTGCCTTGTGTCAGAGTGTCTGTCTGGTGCGTTGTGTCGGAGTGTCTGGTGCCTTGTGTCGGAGTGTTTTCTGGTGCCTTGTGTCGGAGTGTCTGGTGCCTTGTGTCGGAGTGTCTGGTGCCTTGTGTCAGAGTGTCTGTCTGGTGCCTTGTGTCGGAATGTCTGGTGCCTTGTGTCAGAGTGTCTGCCTTGTGTCGGAGTGTCTGGTGCCTTGTGTCGGAGTGTTTTCTGGTGCCTTGTGTCGGAGTGTCTGGTGCCTTGTGTCAGAGTGTCTGTCTGGTGCCTTGTGTCGGAATGTCTGGTGCCTTGTGTCGGAGTGTCTGGTGCCTTGTGTCAGAGTGTCTGTCTGGTGCCTTGTGTCGGAATGTGTGGTGCCTTGTGTCAGAGTGTCTGTCTGGTGCCTTGTGTCGGAATGTCTGGTGTCTTGTGTCAGAGTGTCTGTCTGGTGCCTTGTGTCGGAGTGTCTGGTGCCTTGTGTCAGAGTGTCTGTCTGGTGCCTTGTGTCGGAATGTCTGGTGCCTTGTGTCAGAGTGTCTGTCTGGTGCGTTGTGTCGGAGTGTCTGGTGCCTTGTGTCGGAGTGTTTTCTGGTGCCTTGTGTCGGAGTGTCTGGTGCCTTGTGTCGGAGTGTCTGGTGCCTTGTGTCAGAGTGTCTGTCTGGTGCCTTGTGTCGGAATGTCTGGTGCCTTGTGTCAGAGTGTCTGCCTTGTGTCGGAGTGTCTGGTGCCTTGTGTCGGAGTGTTTTCTGGTGCCTTGTGTCGGAGTGTCTGGTGCCTTGTGTCGGAGTGTCTGGTGCCTTGTGTCAGAGTGTCTGTCTGGTGCCTTGTGTCGGAATGTCTGGTGCCTTGTGTCAGAGTGTCTGTCTGGTGCCTTGTGTCGGAGTGTCTGGTGCCTTGTGTCAGAGTGTCTGTCTGGTGCCTTGTGTCGGAGTGTCTGGTGCCTTGTGTCGGAGTGTCTGATGCCTTGTGTCAGAGTGTCTGTCTGGTGCCTTGTGTCGGAATGTCTGGTGCCTTGTGTCAGAGTGTCTGTCTGGTGCCTTGAGTCGGAGTGTCTGGTGCCATGTGTCGGAGTGTCTGTCTGGTGCCTTGTGTCGGAGTGTCTGGTGCCTTGTGTCAGAGTGTCTGTCTGGTGCCTTGTGTCGGAGTGTCTGGTGCCTTGTGTCGGAGTGTCTGTCTGGTGCCTTGTTTCGGAGTGTCTGGTGCCTTGTGTCAGAGTGTCTGTCTGGTGCCTTGTTTCGGAGTGACTGGTGCCTTGTGTCGGAGTGTCTGGTGCCTTGTGTCAGAGTGTCTGTCTGGTGCCTTGTGTCGGAATGTCTGGTGCCTTGTGTCAGAGTGTCTGTCTGGTGCCTTGTGTCGGAGTGTCTGGTGCCTTGTGTCGGAGTGTCTGATGCCTTGTGTCAGAGTGTCTGTCTGGTGCCTTGTGTCGGAATGTCTGGTGCCTTGTGTCAGAGTGTCTGTCTGGTGCCTTGTGTCGGAGTGTCTGGTGCCATGTGTCGGAGTGTCTGTCTGGTGCCTTGTGTCGGAGTGTCTGGTGCCTTGTGTCGGAGTGTTTTCTGGTGCCTTGTGTCGGAGTGTCTGGTGCCTTGTGTCGGAGTGTCTGGTGCCTTGTGTCAGAGTGTCTGCCTTGTGTCGGAGTGTCTGGTGCCTTGTGTCGGAGTGTTTTCTGGTGCCTTGTGTCGGAGTGTCTGGTGCCTTGTGTCGGAGTGTCTGGTGCATTGTTTCGGAGTGTCTGTTTGGTGCCTTGTGTCGGAGTGTCTGGTGCCTTGTGTCAGAGTGTCTGCCTTGTGTCGGAGTGTCTGGTGCCTTATGTCGGAGTGTTTGGTGCCTTGTGTCGGAGTGTCTGGTGCATTGTTTCGGAGTGTCTGGTGCATTGTTTCGGAGTGTCTGTTTGGTGCCTTGTGTCGGAGTGTCTGTCTGGTGCCTTGTGTCGAAGTGTCTGGTGCCTTATGTCGGAGTGTTTGGTGCCTTGTGTCGGAGTGTCTGTCTGGTGCCTTGTGTCGAAGTGTCTGGTGCCTTATGTCGGAGTGTTTGGTGCCTTGTGTCGAAGTGTCTCGGCTGTGCGTGTGTGCGGCGAGCGGGCTCGGGACAACGTTCTGATATTGTTTTCAACTGATCATCATACATTACCATATTGACCATATGCTAATTCACTAATATAGAAAGCTCCGTAGATATACGTGCAGAAGAAATAACAAGCCTTCCTAGCAGTACTTTGAATCTCAATACAGTTTGTATAATGATTGAGTAAGCGCATCCATAATTATTGCTTTATGCACAGTCACGGAGAGCTCGTGAATAATAAGAACTGCTCATTAGGTAGAGCGCATGTAGATGTGTCCGGCGGATCGTAGCGCCGGGCACGGGAGGGGCAGCACGTCGCTCACTATTCATAGATGCAGATGTGCAGCATGCGGCGCCGCACGCAGGCGCGGGCCGATGCAAATGACGCGTCGGCGGGCACCGCTCGTGCGCAGCGCTTCTTGCCCGCCCGCGGGCCCGCACCGCCGCGCGCGCGCCGGGGCGGGGGGCCCGTTAGCTTACCCTTCCCCTACTGTGAACCTTCTTGCCAGATAGATGAGTTTGCATTCAGAGTTAGTAAATGATTATTATTGCTTCTCTGCAACTTCCTCTCTTCCTCTATAACGACAGTAAAGTCGACGAAACACAATATAAAGCAGAAAGTATTATTAGTTTTCAGGAGGCCCGAGCATTGCCCGAGTACATGTAGTCGATGCCCGAGTAGGTAAACAAGCAAAGAGATACGCCGCCGCCGCCCGCGCGCCCCCCCGCCGCCGCCGCCGCCGTCCGCGTCGCGTTTGTCGAGTCCTGAAGCTGAGGCGAGGGAAACATTTCATTATACCGTTGTGATCGTTACCCTGAGGCTGAGGTACAGCAGGCATGACGACAAGTACCTATCTTGAACTGCGTACAAGGCGATCACACTCATAGAGGAGCACGTCGGTAACTACCACTCGCAGGATCCCTCGACCGACGCGGGTCCGGCGCGGCGGCGGCGGCGCGGCGCTGTCGTGACGACATCCTGAATTCATACATTTCAGATTTCACTAAATAAGTTGTATCGAAAGTTCAGCAGAACAAGAAACTTGCCGAATGTCTCCCGGGCAGGTGTACCTACCATCTACATAATACCTACGGACACTGCCTAATGTGTGCTCTTTATGCGAAGCCAGACGTGATAAGAATGTTTCACTGCAGGGCCGAGGCGCGCTAATACAATTTTAGAATACCTTATACTAAACGGGTCGAGAAGACATCATTCACTACTAGAAAGAAATTTAATTGTAGAGAGCAATGAATCTATCCTATGAGTAATATTATATAGAAGAAAGGTTTGTTTGTTTGTTCCGATTCGAAAATTCTTTCATCGTTGGAAAGCTACTATCCGCGGTGAACATAGGCTGTATAAAATTTAAAAATGTGAAATTTAACGCGGGTGAAACCGCGGGAAACAGCTAGTGTTAGATAAATTGGATAGAGAACACTTGTACAAATGAAATGTTATACAAAAAAAATCGTAAAGCGACAAAATCTTGAGATATTCACATATTTAAAATGGTCATAAGGGGCCATCCATAAATTACGTCACACGTGGTCGACGAAGTGTGACATTGTGTGACAAGGGGGTGGGAGGGGTCCTAAATTTAGTAACGTCGTAGTTAATTTCTTGAAATGACTGTTTGATGCTAGTTATATTAAAAATCTTATTAAACAAAGATTTTCTAAATATCGCTTGCCTCAATCGGGAATCGAACCAGCTCAAAATTAAAAAGAAACTTATTTAGCTCTACACCGGTATGGAGAGAGGTACCTATCCTACAGACAGACAAATACCGTCTAGAGTAGACAAGTGTTGTCGCGAATGACGACACATTTAGTCAACATTAGAAGTTACAAATAAATAATCGTTTAAAAAACTAAAATACCACGCTTTTATAAATAAACCGAACTAAAAACTAGAAAATAATTCAAATTATGGATAAGAGTGATAACGTGATAAGATAATAAAAGAAATTATTTTAATGTAAGAAGCGTGGGGTGCATGGATTTGCGTTCTCTTGCCAACAGCGCACACTTGCCTCACAGAACTAGGTACTGATAGGAGTATTTTCTACTTTTTAGTTCGGTTTATTTATAAAGCGTGGTTTTTTAGTTTTTTAAACTAAGTATTATTTATTTTCTATTTTTAGTTTAACCTCTCATGTCTCCTTACAATGCCAGACTAGAGTCAAGCTCAACAGGGTCTTCTTTCCCCGCTGATTCTCCCAAGCTCGTTCCCTTGGCTGTGGTTTCGCTAGAAAATAGATAGGGACAGTGGGAATCTCGTTAATCCATTCATTTTCGTCACTAATGAACGGAACGCATCACACGAGTCGCCCGGTTCCTACTGCACCGCCACATGAGGCCACAGTGTGATGCAATGTGTGAGAGGTCGCCGAGCACCGACTACGTAGTCGATGTCGCCGAGTCACGGTCCATGCTGATCACCTCTCCGCGCGGAAGCTGCGTCCACTCCTCCGGCGCAGGCGCAGATGCCTCCCGCCACTTATCTCTGTCTCTGCACTTACTCATTCACTATCACTAATAAGCTTCTGATGATGAGGACGAGGACCGTAGATCGTGAAGGTCGTGAAGTTATTCGGCAGGTACTGTACTGTACTGCCGGTAGCCAGGCGCGCTAGTCTACATTTGATCAACCGAGAAGATATAGGTAAAGCTCCACTTGGCAGTTATCGTTAGAACTGTGCGAAGCCAGAAGCATAAACAAATTAGTGTGTAATTGGTTGCGACTGCGACTTGTGACCGAGTCGCAGGCGGCGGCGGCGGCGCGGCGGCGCGTGCGGCGCGTTCACGGTCGGCGGCGCGGGTTCGAGTCCGCGGTACCACCGTTACAGCCGCCGCCACATCCAGCACTACCGCCGCAGGCACCAGCCGGCCGCGGCGACGCTACTTCACCTACAAATCTAAATAAAATGTACATTTCCTTGTGTCTTGACAGCACAGAGCCCCACACACGATGAGTACCTACCCCGCAGGCAGCTGACGGACAGTGAGCCGAGAGATGTTCCAATAAGTGAGCACAGACTCCTGAGATCCGACACGTGCGTCATCTCGCGCGCGCGGTACGTTCCACGTATTTATTGGATTTGGAAAACTATTGGACAGTTATTCGATTTCCGACAGCTACAAATAGAATAGTACTAACTAGTAGGTATAACACGCGCTTGGCAACTTGTCGGCGGCGGCTCGGGAGCGGGGCGGCTCGGGAGCGGGGCGGCTCGGGAGCGGGGCGGCTCGGGAGCGGGGCGGCTCGGGAGCGGGGCGGCTCGGGAGCGGGGCGGCTCGGGAGCGGGGCGGCTCGGGAGCGGGGCGCGGCTATAAAGTAGTCAATGGCTATAAATGACAACTCAACTATCGAAAAAACGTTATAGTTAATTGTTGGTCCAGGGACGAGGTCGCTCCAAAGAAAAGGTTTTACTGCATAAATATCGCGAGAGGTACCTCTACAGAATACCATGTTCTAAAATGTAATAAGTAAATTGTTCGAAGGAGATAGATGTCATCATGTTGCCGTTCGTTTAACATCATCTGCCCAATTATTTCGTGAATACCTTTCACAAATTATTTCTGAAAGCGAAGCCTTTCTTTCTGAAAGCTTGATAAAGTAGAGCCCGCGCTCCTCACATACATCTAGCTAGGCTCGCGCCCCGCGGTTCCGCGCCACCTGTCCTAACGTCATTTGTACAATTTTATTTTATTTGGGAAACAAAAAGCTTATATTTAATTATAAATAGAACGTAGACTTAGAATAAATAAAGCTAACTACAGTTTCCACTCGCAGCTTGAAAGTATAACTGAGCTAGTTATTAGACTAAAAATTAAAATTATAAAAAGAATGTGCCTAAAAAAAACATAAGAAATTAAAGTAGTAAAAAAGCAAAGTGCCTTTTAAAAATAAAGAAATAAAATACTAAGTTAAAACAAAAATACACAACAAATGTAGTTCTGTGTGCCTGATGTCAGTACCAAATCATGCTGGTTGGTAACTACAAGGTGAGGATAGGATATTAATAATAAATAAATAGAACAAAAATATTAAAGGAAGTTAATTAATACTAAATTCTTCAAATGAGGATTTGAAGAAGTTAGTATTTATCAACTTCTTAAGAGCATTTCGCCTCATGTTGAAGAGATCAACGTTTTTGGAATAACGCGTATTAAATGTTTGCATGGTCCGCGGTACATAGGAGTTTTTCCGGTAGTTTGTGGCGCAGTTGGGAATACTTAGTTTGAGGTAGTTTCGGCGAGAAGCTCTACTGGACGGGACGGTTAGTCCGGTACCGGATAAGAGCGCGGGTGAGTCGACTAAGTTCAGGACAATGTTGAGCAATAGTGACAGGTCCGCAGCTTCTCTTCTCAACTCAAGCGGTAATAAGTGATGGTGTTTGCAGCTATCTATATAGTCAGGTTTGATGATCTTATGCTTGTAATTAATAAATTTAAGAAATTTCCGCTGAGGTTTCTGAAGCAGAGATACATATTTATTGTACTGGGGATTCCATACCTGCGAGGCGTATTCGAGGTGACTTCGGACCAGTGAGCGGTAATGTTTATTAGCGGGATATTTAAGCTTTCAAGGGTCATATTCAAATCATCATAACTTCTAAACTATCTTACTTATAGCTAAGATGATTTTTTGATGACATTTGAAGCACACAGTATTTACTATCGTTCAAAAACAAAAAACTTGTAGCTTGACAGTTTCGATTCTATGAAAAAGCTAATAATTAAAAAAAAAATGTTCAAAAAATCTTATTTTTCTTTTATAAATTCTTTTTTCCTCTATTATAAAATGGAAATTGAAAAAATGTTATCATTGCTTTATTGTCCACATTATTGGCTATCAAATGAGTCCTCTATCGTCTTCCTTGGACCTAATCATGGGTAGCTATAGCTTAATCAGTACAAGCACCTGTGCTTCGAGGCAAAAGAAAACAAAATGGCTACCATTTTGTCATGGAAGTAGAAAAAAAAATAGGCATAGAGATTTGTCGATAAAATTAAGTACCGTATTTCACCCCCCCCAAAGTCTCCGACACCGGTGACCAGACACATTGTATAACACATATGTATGACACTACCCCACTAATATGAATAATGTGAAAGTTTGGATGTTTAGATGGATGGATGAATGTTTGTAACATCTTCATACCAAAACGAATGAACAGATCACTCTAAAATTTGGACTCTAAATTCTTCATTATTATTCTTGAAATTTTGATTTTATAAGTATGGAATCAAACAAAGGCTACTTTCTATCCTATTAAACCCCAGTTCCTATGGGATAGAAACAGGTGTGTCCGCGACTCAGCACCTGTGTGGTCGCTCCAGATGCCGACACCCGCACACAGTTGCGCGAAACTCTAAAAGATAGATTGCACTGGGTTTCAAATGTAGACTATAAATATTGTAGAAACGCAAATATTTTCGAAAACTAAAATAAAATGTTTCGGGAAATCCCAATCGATAAAAATGAGAGATGCTCTTTACGTCATGATGTCTTCAACGATCGGTTGATGTCCGCGGCTGGAGCCGTGCCAACAGCGCCCGTCCGCGCCGGGCACCACGGGCCATGGCACGCACAGTGCAGCAGGGCGAGGGTACACAAGGTATAACACAACATGCGGAAGTGCAGAGCCCGGAGCCCTGGACGGGCGCGGCGCGGCGCAGGCCCGACGACGGGAATAGCCTGCATTCCGGCACGTCGCGACACACTCCTCGAAATAACTTACAGTTCACAAACTAGCGCAGCACTGCAGTAGGTAGGTACCACCTCACCTCGTGCTGGCTGCGAGCTGTGATGTGTTCCGACACCAGTTCCCCAACTAATAGAACATCACCAAGATGACAGACATGACAGATGATGAGTGAGAGACATGGAAACGATCCCTTGAACAGTCCACTCACCGTGAACAGTCATCCAGCCGCAGCCATCCTCGTTTGTCTCGGATGCCGACGTGTGCTCCGGGCTCTTGGAGAAGAGGAAAACTTTGTTTTTATGGATGTGTTTGATTTTATTTTTAGTAAGTATGGCCCCCTTGTTACATTGATAACGATATTTCAGCAATTTATTTGATTAAATATAAAAAAATTATTACATACAACAAGGTTATCCACTCATTATGGTACAGCCTGGATACACACCTGTACAGTCATCACTGTCATCAGTTATCTCTCACTACCAGGGTGCAACAACGTGTTAATCTGTAGGGTTGTCGCGCGACCAGCCCGCGGCAGTAGGCTTGCTGTATGTCGCGGCGCAACTAGTAGGTACATGTACGAAAATACTTAGTCCGCTTCGTCCGGTGCGCTGCGCACGGCGCGGCGGCGGCGGCGGCGTTGTATTGTACGAGTACAGTGCAATCACGACTGTTATTGTCATTTACAGATATTGTGATCGAGGTGACATATTGTGCCTCCGCGAAGGACTCGCAGCTGTGGCCGAAAACCGGTTTTTAGAGACAAAACCGGTGCCAACTCCGGTTTTCCCATTAATGAATGAAATCTTGATTTTAATCCACTTTTTTCGAATGCACTCAAGAAATATGTAGTCATCAAATATATCCGAATGCAACATATGCCCACCTACACTCCTCCTTCCGCGACCCCCGCACCCGCGGCGACGCGATTCCTGCGTTCCGCCTGCCTGCGTTGTTGTCCAAATACACTTGCCGGGAGTGCACGTGCACAGCGATAACGTTGAGATGATAACTATGTTTTGTAAGGGGTGTTCCAGAATGTTTTTCGTTTTTTATTTGAGTATAATGCGCCAACCACAACTGGTGTGCAGTAGGCTCAATCGCTTGGTGGACTTTTTTAGTTTGTTAGCCATGAAATTATAACGGGAATGCAGTGCGCATTTTGCGTGCAAGCGTTTTATAGAAACATCGATTCGTACACTCTGTTTGACGTCTCTACATGATACATTTCAATTTAACGACTACGAGAAATTGCCAAGTGCAAATTTAATCAAGCATTGAGTGAGCAAGTTTAAAGAGACTTAGAATACAATGCCGGATTAATCAATTGGGTGCTTAAAGACTTCGTGAAGGAGCATGAATGTCGACCATGACAATCACTATGATTACGCGCAGCTTCGTTTAATTTGAATGAATCCGCGCTTCGTCGCATTATTCACAAAGATTAACATTTTAACCCATATAAAATTGTAAATGTTTAAGCAATTAGGCCGGTGAACCTCACTGAATAACTTAAATTCTGTAGGACGGTGAGAAATTGTTTTAGGACTTACAATATCGTCTGACTCTCCGGCAAATCGATTATTACATAAATGGTCATGTTAATAAACAAAACTCCACCCAGGGCTGCCAATTATCCGATAGAACTGCATCAGAAATCACTAAAAGTTAAAATTGAAATGTGTCCTGTAGAGACGTCGAACTGTTGAAAGTAAGAAAGTAAGAAGTAAGAAATGTAAGAATAGTGGTTTTTATTAAACGCTCGCATGCAAAATATGCACTGCACTCCCGCGATGTGATCCATGACTATTAAACTGCAAAAGCCCATCAAGCGATTGAGACCCCTCCCCACCCCCTGTTGTTTATGGTGGCGCATAATACTCAAATCAAAAACGAAAAACATTATGAGGCACCCTCTATGTTTAAAAAATATTATTCTTCATTCTTACTTGTTGTTGATTTGATCTCAGTTAATTAAAGTTTATTTTTAAGTTCGTGTTAACTAATCAATTAATGTGGTCTACTTAGTAGGCATAAATGGTTGATTAAAAACAGGTAAATCATATTTTTTGTGGGTATCTAAGAATATCGTTTTCTTCTTTAAAATCTACTATACAAAAAATAAAAAAAGTTTGCCAAAACCGGTGCTAGCACCGGTTTCCGGTTTTGGGCCCTCAAAACCGAAATTCAAAACCAGTTTTCAAAACCTTCCGGTTTTGCACGCCCTACTGTGGACACGCGCGGTCGGTTGTACATAGAATTCCCAGATCAACAAAATTTAAATAACGGAGAAAATTCCGTGCATTTTAATGAGATTTCCGGACTTTTTTATAAATTAAAAACTATAACTTAAATCAGGCGCGGTCGCAGCCCAAGCCTTTGGAAGGGGTCACAGTTAATAGGTCAAAATCCCCCAAAATTACAACATTTTCAGTTTAAAGCGCCGAGCGAAGCGATACGCGTTAATTTTGGACTTTGGTGAGGTCAGTTTAGCAAGAAAGACGAAAGCGAGTGGAGATACCGTAGCATTTTTGAGATTTTTTTTAACGATATAAAAATGTTAGAAATATTAAAAATATAAATAGAAATAGATTTTGGAGGCAGGCAGCCAAATCTGTTTATCATCGCACTTGACCGCACAAGAAAGCGAAGACATTGCCGGCGAGCGGTGCGAGCCGCGAAAATGTTGAGTTGAATTGATAGAAAATGACTGTAGCGGACTGAGAGCTCAAATTATAAGTGCCGTTGGTTTGCAGAACTGATACGAAACATAACACTAAGCCCAAAACATTAATAATACCGATGCCATTTTTTTATCGCATTGGATAACTATTAAAAATTATTTAAGGTTTCTAGTGATTTTTTATACCTAAACTAAGATTGTGGGGATTCATGACCCCCGTGATCCCCTAAAATTCCGGACAGTTTGGAATTCCCCCCGCATTCCGGACAGACTTGTATTTCCGGACATGTCCGGAAAATTCCGGACGTATGGCAACCCTAGTTGTACAGCCTTCGGATGAGCTTATCTTATGTGCTATTTTTTATAAAATAAATTGCTAAAACTAAAGTTAGTCGTTTGTTTCTTGTATATAATTTGAAATAAAGATTTGATATTAGGTTATAATTAAACACGCTTTGTTTCCATACTAAGAAATAGAACATCCAAAAAATATCGGATCAAATATTTATTTTATTGGGTCAGTAATTATTTCATACCTATTAACTAAAAATGCTATTTATTATTATTCGTCTGACAAGCTCAGACAGTTTATCAGATGGCAAATAATGAGATGCGTGTTATTCCAATCGGATAGCAATGAAGGAAGCCGTCTCCGGACTCGAGCTCGCATCGATCGCCGATCCTCTCGCCCGTTACTCTAACTACTTCATTGAGGATGCACTTAAACACTGCCATTTATACTATTAGCGGAGTGCCTCTGTGCGGGGGCAGGGGCGGGGCGGGGCGGAGAGTGCAGGGCATACAGTACCTACTAACAGTCCAGTCTAGGTAGAGCTCGCATCATACGTAGGTAGGTACTCTACTGTTGCAGCGCGGGTTACTATTCTACCCAGACTCCAGAGCTTGTTATTGTCGATATAAACATAACAGGAAATGTAACCGACATCTTACACAATGTGTGGTGCAGCTCAGCTCAGGTGATGATGTGAGGCCCACAGCTGGATCGAGGAATGTAACCGACATCTTACACAATGTGTGGTGCAGCTCAGCTCAGGTGATGATGTGAGGCCCACAGCTGGATCGAGGAATGTAACCGACATCTTACACAATGTGTGGTGCAGCTCAGCTCAGGTGATGATGTGAGGCCCACAGCTGGATCGAGGAATGTAACCGACATCTTACACAATGTGTGGTGCAGCTCAGCTCAGGTGATGATGTGAGCCCACAGCTGGATCGAGGAATGTAACCGACATCTTACACAATGTGTGGTGCAGCTCAGCTCAGGTGATGATGTGAGGCCCACAGCTGGATCGAGGAATGTAACCGACATCTTACACAATGTGTGGTGCAGCTCAGCTCAGGTGATGATGTGAGCCCACAGCTGGATCGAGGAATGTAACCGACATCTTACACAATGTGTGGTGCAGCTCAGCTCAGGTGATGATGTGAGGCCCACAGCTGGATCGAGGAATGTAACCGACATCTTACACAATGTGTGGTGCAGCTCAGCTCAGGTGATGATGTGAGGCCCACAGCTGGATCGAGGAATCGCTGACTGCGCTGGTGGCAAAGCTGTACAATAGCTTTGGCAGAGCATTAGCTAGTTGCATAGTGTTTGTTAGGTGCGGTGCGGGCGACCAATCAGAGAATCCAGAGCGCGGTCCCCAGGGCGCTCGCGGTGTAGTGGTGGCGCGGCGGCGCGGACGGGCACGCAGCGGGCGCGCGCCTTGTACGGGGCCAGCCATCGACCGATGCCAATCAGTCCTGCGACCGCGGCCTGCCTGAGGACAGTCTTCCACTGCTAAATATTTTAAACTATAGAATATGGTTAAAGCATGTCTTTGGGGCAGGGCGTTAATATTAGTTTTAGTATTAGTTAACGTAAATATTAGATTTTTCAAAGAAATTTTGCTATAATTTTCATATTTGGTTTTTTATAAATTTTAAGAGTCAAATTGGTATAGGGACACTAAAGGCCCACTATTCATCATGTTTAAAAAAAAAAAAATGCAGGGTCGCAGACCTAATATTTTGGCTGCAATTGCGAAATTAAGGATGAATTCTTATTTTAACCAAAATTTTACTTTTATTGTACTGAGGTCCCCCACCCCCCATTTACCGATGATCCACCCTTCATGTTACACCGTGTATATATATATGTATACAGTGCCTACTAACGTTTAACATAAAACTAAAAGTTCCAGTTTTCGCCCTCGGACAAATTTTCTTAAGTAGGAAAATAGAATTTAGATGTTTGCGATTCCAGTTTCCGGATAATTGGAATAACCCAAAAAAACTAGCACAATAAAAATAACTTGGAAATGGTAACTTAGACATTCTATTATATACAATATAAACATTAATTCCACATGTTTGTTCGGCAGTGGACGGCTGCCTCTAGGAACCTGTTCTCCCCCGCCCCGCCCCGCGCCGCCGCTCCGAGCCATGGGTTGTGGCAATGCATCCGCGTATGTACTCGCTTAGCTCCTGACGTATGCATGCAGGTATGTAGGTACCTGCATCTAGTGCGTGTGCTGCGGGTGCAACGACCGCACAGGAAGGGTTTTTATAGAAATCCTAGGACGATCTGAAATGATCTGATGTTAGGGAGCTGTTCATATGTCTTTGTCTCCAGCTACATTAGGAGGCCGCCGCGCGGCGGGCGGGTGGTATGTAATCGTACCTACGTACATCTGTACATGTCATGCTATGTACCGTGCCTACCGCAATGGATCCACTTACCGAGATTATATCTACGTACAGACAGCATCTTGTACCGTTACTGCATGTGGGGCACATGGGCAGGCCGGAGCAGCATGGGGGACGGAGTGGAGGCAGCTCAGCCCCGCTGCCACCGCGGCGGCGGCGCTCGGCCCGCGCTAGTCCCTTGCCCGCGCTCCGACAAACAGAAGGTCGCAGGATACGACCAGCCGGTTTACAAATTAGATTACACGATCGAATTTCTAAATTCGATCTAAAGTACCTACTATAATTTTATTATTATTATATGTGAAGTACTAGTTTCTGCCTGCGGTTTCGCACGCTTTCTTCAAAAAACGCTTTTGATTTGTATCCCATGGGCGACATTTATGGGCATCGACTAAGGTACGTAGTCGATGTCTATGGGGTACATCAGGCAGGAGCTGATATACAATTCTAGATAGAATACAAGAATTTATAAAAAAATAGCATTTAGTAAGTCTACAAAAACATACAAACATTTAGGATGTAAGTACGTATGCAATGCGGCGCCGGCGTGAGGAAATGTGTTGTGCGCGTAATGTCGTGAATGTAACCTGTCGCTGGAGCACTCGTAGTTACATCGCTAATGGCGGCCGACGACGACGCGACGCGCGGGGCCACCACCGCGGCGCGGGCGGCCGGTTGCCCCGGGGTGGTTGCCCGCGGGGCCGTTAATTAGCGGAGGCAACCGCTGAAAACAGTCCGCCAACTTGTCCAGTATTTCAGAGGGTTCACTTGATTAGGTCAGGTGGGGGGGGGATGGGGGTCATATTATATTTATTAATATCCGCGGGCGTTGTTTTGTTTGTACCTTCAGCAGCAGCATTATCTACCACTGAGCTCTTACTTTTAAAATTACCGCCGCCGGCAAATTACCGCCGCCGTCGCCGCCGATCGGCCAATCGGCGTGAATTCGGCGTGGAACGTTATCTTTTAGACGCTTTGAAAACTCCGTCATTGAATTGATTATTTATATTGTCCAACACCTGCACCTACCTACAGCCAAGTTATTGTAAAGAAGAAACCGCGCCGCGCCACGATCTCAAAGGGTGCCGCGATGTCAACAAAGGGCACTGCACTCGCAGTGCCCTTTTGATACCATTCGGTTCAACCGAATGGTATCAAATTATCAAAAGTCGCCACTGATTCAGACATATATGTACAGGTGCCGATATACACTAAAAGGACACTGCATAAGGAAGGAGGCAAAGGCCAGCATTTATAGGGCCAGTTGTCTCATCATCATCAGCCTATATTAGTCCACTGCTGGGCATAGACCTCCCTCAATGAGCGCCATAGCGCCCTGTCTTCGGCTTGACGCATCCAGCATCTACCTGCAGTCTTTCGCAGGTCGCCATCCCACCTGGTCGGAGGGCGTCCTACACTACTTTTACCGAGTCGTGGTCTCCACTCAAGAACACGTTTGCCCCAACGGCCGTCAGTTCTTCGCGAGATATATGGCCGGCCCACTGCCACTTCAGCTTGCTAATTCTCCGAGCTATGTCGATAACTTTCGGTTCTCTGTGGGAATTATTCGTTACGAATCTATCCTTCAGAGAAACTACGAGCATAGCTCTTTCCATAGCTCGCTGAGCTATGCTCCTCGCTGAGGACCAGTCGTAACGGGTAGTACGCACTGGTTGAAAACTTTCGTTTTCAAGCATGGCGGTATGGTAAGAGAAGACTCGACTTAGTTTCCCAAACGCTGCCCAGCCCAGCTGGATCCTCCTTTCGGTTTGTGTCCCGCTTATCGAATGCCTATATTTGGCCTTGGACTTTGAGTGGCCCATGGCCGGGGAGTTCCTCCAGAGCTTGGACGATTCCTCGAGGCAGGATTTCAAGTGGGTTCTGTGCGCCAGGCTTTTAAGTATGCCGCAGAACGTCTCGGGGCCTAGCTGAGTGCCCTTGGCCCCGGAGCGCGCAACTTCGTCGGGACACTCATTGCCGTTGATTCCCGCGTGCCGCGTGCCCCGGTACCCATCTTAGGAAGACTCTGTTGTTTGAGCCCAGAGCATTTAGTCGTGACAGACAGTCCTCAACTAACTTGGACGTGATGACCATCGAATCCAATGCTAGGAGGGCCGCTGGCTGTCAAAGTTGATTTTATCATTTATGATAATGTTTAATTATAGTTTGGTTCGAGTAGTGCTTTTTCATCCGCACATTCTAGGATGGCGAATACTTCTGCTTGGAAGATAGAGGCGTCATTGCCTAGGTTAGTGCTTTTGCCAAGCCTAGGTCGCTCTGTGCCATCCGCCATCCGTGTTCAAGATTAGGCATCCGTCTTTGCGGAGAAGCTGCCTATTTTTTTCTATGGCAATGACCTGCTACACTGTAAGCAATTTGGGTTTACTCGTGGCAGGTCAACTACTGATGCCGGTGTTGAGTTGGTATCGCATATTTTTGATGCTTGGGAGAAGTTGCAAGATGCTTTAGGCGTTTTTTGCGACTTGTCAAAAGCATTCGATTGCGTTCATCACGAAACATTAATCAGGAAACTACATCATTATGGAATTAGGGACAGCTCAATATAAAAGCAATATAATATAAACAATCATTACCTAAGTACATATTAAGTTAAAACTAAGTACTAAATTAATATTAAATTATGTAACTATGTGTTTAACATCCTCGTAGATACACTAGCATCCTCCTCCATTAATAAACAAGTGCCAAATAAATGCACTATCTATCATCTATCTAATAAGAATTTTAAGAATAGGAATTCCAGCCTTTTTTCACAGAAATGTGTGCAAAATAAACAAATTTAATCTAAAAAAATCAATTTGTGTTATGTAATCTAGTAAGTACCCACAGTCCCGGCTCAGCTTCCTTCGGGCCTAGGTGAGGCGTGGGGACGGCCCAGCTTCCTAGCTGGACCTACCGTTAATGAACGGCGCATACCGAGCATGCTAATGTCCGGTATGTATGCCAAATGAACACAATACTGCGTCGACCTTAACCGCGATTACCGCCCCGCCCCGCCGCTTGGGTCCGGAGCCCGACCTCCGGCGAGGGCGAGGCTGTCCTCTCGGGCGCGCATACGAGAGCGGAGCGCTCGCCCGGCAGCAGGTGGAGACAGACACCTTATTTATATATTCCGGGGTCAGGTGATCCATTCTGTCGACTTTTACCCGTTACCTTTCCGTGTTCCTATAAACAGAATGGTCGAAATAATTATATTTGAAACAGGAGGGTTTTATAATTTAACCGCAGTTAGTACTTTTTCAATTAGGGGTAGGTGAACAAGAGTATCGCGTGGACTGGACCAACGGGCTAATACAGACCAACAACCGTTTTGATCATTTGTTATTTTTAGCCGATGTGTAACGTAAGAACGTTTATGGGTTGAAAGCTAAAGGGGTCAATATCCAGTACATACCTAACCTACTTACAGCGCAGATTGCGAGAGTGGCGCATCTTTCGGCGCCCGCGCACTCGGCGGCGCCGCCGCGCCGCTGACTCACGCGCCGCGCACTGCGGACCCGGTACCAGGCACACTGGCTTATGGACGCCACCAAACCTAACTTACATTAGCTCATGACAACTTATGCTTAGTACACAACTACACACTATAGGACAGCTCCTTTTGTGACAGGTAGAGCCGGTCAGGTGGGGGGGACCTAAGTAGTTGGGTACCTTTGTGTTAGTCCTATTTATTAATTAGCGAACAAAGCCTTGGATAATTAACTATCCCTGCTCATAGACACGTGACAATGGCCCCGCAGCTGTTGACGAGCGGTACGTACGTAATGAAAGCCAGTCGTCCTTTGTCTCGTGACGAACAAAGAAACGAACCACAAAGTAACAGCGGGTGAGGAGGCATTGCGGAGGTCTTGTATTGGACGTGAACACGTTCTCTTTGACTACTACAATAAACCCACCATAAATATCTGGGCGCGCTGAGATGCAATGTTTATCTCCGAAGAAACAGAGAGTCCTCAGATAAGATAAGGTGAGTCCGCGCAGCGCTTATCAGATAAGGAGGCTGTGTGCTCACCTGAGGCAGTCGTGAGCTGGTTTATGGCCGGGATGTGTCGGGTGTGTGTGGTGTTAGTGTGTGTGTGTGCGTGCGTGTGTGCGGGGGTGGCGGGGAGCCGCGTGCTGGTGGTGCTGCCGGGGGCGGGGCGCGCCGTGCTGGGGGACGCGCTCGTCACCACTCTGCTGGCGGCGGGACACGAGGTGGGTATAACCAGCCTGCTGTCCGCGATACACCAGTCTACTCGTGCGTATCAAACGCCTTTCAAAACATATTGATATGACAAATAAGAATAGGTGTATGGGAATCCTCCCTCGTCTTTCCCATGCATGCTCGACGTGTGTCCCGCACGTGGTGTAACATCCTCGCCGCCCGCAGGTGACGTACGTGCGCGGCCGCAGCGCGCTGCCGCCGCACGCGCGCCTCTCCATCCTCCACGTCAGCTTCACCAGGGACTCACACTCAGGTACAGTTTACTATACAATGCTTTCTCTCATTTATGCGAGTAGTCTTATTCTAAAATATAATAATATTCATAAATGTTTATTTCAATAACATGTAGAACACCATGATTTACTGGAGCTTGTGCGGAGGCCTCGCCCCCCGCAGCGCGTGCTGCAGGCGGGGGCCGCGCGCGCGCGCCGCCTGCTGCAGCACGAGGCCACGCAGCGGCTGCTGGCAGACCGGACCCAGGAGTTTGACCTGGTGCTGGCCGAGTGGCTCTACAGCGGTCTACTGGCTCCGTAAGATTCACATTTATACGCTTTTACTCAGCGATCTGAAGTGTGTCACCCTTTACTTTAATAAATTAAGTATTCTTAATATATTGCGTGCAGTTTCGAAACAGTTTTTGGTTGTAGCCCTTGTAGAGTCGCGGCTATACACCATCTTCTCGAGGTGGTTAGTTAATAGGTTGTTTGATAGAGCACCGTGCGTGATAGTAAGGTTATTCCAGACTGGCGCACGTGTACGGCTGCCCGCTGGTGTGGTACAGCGCCACGGACGCCAGCTGGCTGAGCCTGCGCCTGGTGGGCGAGCTGGCGCTCAGCGCCGACCCGCACGCGCGGAGCACGCAGCTCGACCTCAGCCTGGCTGAGAGGGCCTCGCGCCTCTGGACCCAGGCTTATATAACTGGCTGGGTGCAGTAAGTATACTGGGCTAAGACATTCATATTATTCCTTGTCAAGTTTTGCATTTACGAGTATCAACTTTGCAGCTACATGACGCACTACGTGGAAGGCCCTCTATACCACCAGCTGTACGCGGAAGCCTTGGCGCTGCGCGGGCTGCCCCCGCCGGAGTACGCCACCCTGGTGCATAACGCCTCCTTGTTGCTGGTCAACTCGCAGCCGCTGCTAGGGCAGGCGTTGTCGCTGCCGAACAATGCCAAGTACGTGGGGGGACACCACATTGACATTCCCATCAAACCACTTCCACAGGTATGATTCCACATAATGGTGCTTCTACAAAAATAAAATGGATACAACGCACTCTCGGTGTCTCTCACTCCCACTCTCATCATCGAGAATACGTTTTCGTGAACAGTTTGTTCCATCTCCAGGGTCTACAAAATCTGCTGGACCGTTCAACGCAGGGTGTCATCCTCTTCACCCTGGGCTCTAACATCCAAGGCAAGGACCTGGGGCAGCGCATGCAGAGGAAGCTGCTTGACCTGTTCGGAGACTTGGATCAGACCGTCATCTGGAATCTGGACGAGACATTGCTGGGAACGCCCAGGAACGTCCACGTCATGAAGCGGGTTCCACAAACTAGTATATTGAGTGAGTGTCTACGGAGCTTGCTTGATCCTTTGTATTAGGTATTGGTATGCAGGAGCGTCCATACAATGTTATATTAATTGTATGAGTCTGCTTGTTTCAGACCATACTAACACAGTTCTACTGATCACACACGGAGGCTGGCTGACTTTCATGGAGGCCATGTACTTCGGAGTACCGATCGTAGGGATACCCCTGTTCGGAGAGCAGTTCCTCACCGTGGAGCTGGCGGAGGCGAGGGGCCGCGGCCTCAGGGTAGACTTTAGTGAATATCTGCCCTACAAAGTTTATGATGCTATTCATAAAGTTCTTGGAAATAGCAGGTATGTACGTTCCGATCTCCTTGGGTATCTAGTCTTGATGTTCGTGGTTCAGATAAGCAACTGTCCTTCAATTGTCAGCTTCCGAAGCAACGCCCAGAGAGCATCCGCTATCCTTCAGCACAGGCTGGTGCCGCCTGCCCAGGACCTGCTGCACTCCCTGGAGCTGGTCCTCCTGCAGGGCGCGGGCGGCGCACACCTGCGTGGCGCTGCGCACCACCTCTCCACCTTCCAGAAGCTGCATCTGGACCTCCTCACTCTGCTTCTTCTGTTCTTCTGGTTCTGCTCCAAAGTACTCAAAGTTATCAGAGCCCATTGGAACTCAAACGACGAAGAAGACGTTAAGAAATATCAATAACAAAAAACTGATTGTTTATAAAAAAAAACATCTTAAAAAAGCCATAAAATTAATGATATCAAATACGATTTAATTAAATATTAAATATCAATAATATAATATATATATGGATAGGATCAATGAGTGAAGTGGAGAACTCGCCGACATTATGTGTTAGTTAATAGGTTTATTTTATGTATATAAGATAAAGGTATATATTTTATATGCGCCGTAGTTTTTAAGTATTTCCCGTCCTGTACTAGACTAATGTTGCCTGAAATAATTGAATTATAATTATATTATTATTATTATAATTCAATTATTTTTGCAGCTTCGGAAGCTTCAGATGTTTCTGTCTCTTTCTGTTATGTATGTAACAAATAAATAGGGGAATAGTTGTGTTGGTTGACAGCAGGAGTGCCTTCAGATCGATGCGGCGCAGGTTCAGGGGGCTTCGGTAGCTTTCATGTCATTTATAATATTGTGTTGGTTGACAGCAGGAGTGCCTTCAGATTGATGCGGCGCAGGTTCAGGGGGCTTCGGTAGCTTTCATGTCATTTATAATATTGTGTTGGTTGACAGCAGGAGTGCCTTCAGATCGATGCGGCGCAGGTTCAGGGGGCTTCGGTAGCTTTCATGTCATTTATAATATTGTGTTGGTTGACAGCAGGGTGCCTTCAGATCGATGCGCCGCAGGTTCAGGGGGCTTCGTTAGCTTTCATGTCATTTATAATATTGTGTTGGTTGACAGCAGGAGTGCCTTCAGATCGATGCGCCGCAGGTTCAGGGGGCTTCGGTAGCTTTCATGTCATTTATAATATTGTGTTGGTTGACAGCAGGAGTGCCTTCAGATCGATGCGCCGCAGGTTCAGGGGGCTTCGGTAGCTTTCATGTCATTTACAATATTGTGTTGGTTGACAGCAGGAGTGCCTTCAGATCGATGCGGCGCAGGTTCAGGGGGCTTCGGTAGCTTTCATGTCATTTATAATATTGTGTTGGTTGACAGCAGGAGTGCCTTCAGATCGATGCGGCGCAGGTTCAGGGGGCTTCGGTAGCTTTCATGTCATTTATAATATTGTGTTGGTTGACAGCAGGAGTGCCTTCAGATCGATGCGGCGCAGGTTCAGGGGGCTTCGGTAGCTTTCATGTCATTTATAATATTGTGTTGGTTGACAGCAGGAGTGCCTTCAGATCGATGCGGCGCAGGTTCAGGGGGCTTCGGTAGCTTTCATGTCATTTACAATATTGTGTTGGTTGACAGCAGGAGTGCCTTCAGATCGATGCGGCGCAGGTTCAGGGGGCTTCGGTAGCTTTCATGTCATTTATAATATTGTGTTGGTTGACAGCAGGAGTGCCTTCAGATCGATGCGGCGCAGGTTCAGGGGGCTTCGGTAGCTTTCATGTCATTTACAATATTGTGTTGGTTGACAGCAGGAGTGCCTTCAGATCGATGCGGCGCAGGTTCAGGGGGCTTCGGTAGCTTTCATGTCATTTACAATATTGTGTTGGTTGACAGCAGGAGTGCCTTCAGATCGATGCGGCGCAGGTTCAGGGGGCTTCGGTAGCTTTCATGTCATTTATAATATTGTGTTGGTTGACAGCAGGAGTGCCTTCAGATCGATGCGCCGCAGGTTCAGGGGGCTTCGGTAGCTTTCATGTCATTTATAATATTGTGTTGGTTGACAGCAGAAGTGCCTTCAGATCGATGCGCCGCAGGTTCAGGGGGCTTCGGTAGCTTTCATGTCATTTATAATATTGTGTTGGTTGACAGCAGGAGTGCCTTCAGATCGATGCGCCGCAGGTTCAGGGGGCTTCGGTAGCTTTCATGTCATTTATAATATTGTGTTGGTTGACAGCAGGAGTGCCTTCAGATCGATGCGCCGCAGGTTCAGGGGGCTTCGGTAGCTTTCATGTCATTTATAATATTGTGTTGGTTGACAGCAGGAGTGCCTTCAGATCGATGCGCCGCAGGTTCAGGGGGCTTCGGTAGCTTTCATGTCATTTATAATATTGTGTTGGTTGACAGCAGGAGTGCCTTCAGATCGATGCGCCGCAGGTTCAGGGGGCTTCGGTAGCTTTCATGTCATTTATAATATTGTGTTGGTTGACAGCAGGAGTGCCTTCAGATCGATGCGCCGCAGGTTCAGGGGGCTTCGTTAGCTTTCATGTCATTTATAATATTGTGTTGGTTGACAGCAGGAGTGCCTTCAGATCGATGCGCCGCAGGTTCAGGGGGCTTCGGTAGCTTTCATGTCATTTATAATATTGTGTTGGTTGACAGCAGGAGTGCCTTCAGATCGATGCGCCGCAGGTTCAGGGGGCTTCGGTAGCTTTCATGTCATTTATAATATTGTGTTGGTTGACAGCAGGAGTGCCTTCAGATCGATGCGCCGCAGGTTCAGGGGGCTTCGGTAGCTTTCATGTCATTTATAATATTGTGTTGGTTGACAGCAGGAGTGCCTTCAGATCGATGCGCCGCAGGTTCAGGGGGCTTCGGTAGCTTTCATGTCATTTATAATATTGTGTTGGTTGACAGCAGGAGTGCCTTCAGATCGATGCGCCGCAGGTTCAGGGGGCTTCGGTAGCTTTCATGTCATTTATAATATTGTGTTGGTTGACAGCAGGAGTGCCTTCAGATCGATGCGCCGCAGGTTCAGGGGGCTTCGGTAGCTTTCATGTCATTTATAATATTGTGTTGGTTGACAGCAGGAGTGCCTTCAGATCGATGCGCCGCAGGTTCAGGGGGCTTCGGTAGCTTTCATGTCATTTATAATATTGTGTTGGTTGACAGCAGGAGTGCCTTCAGATCGATGCGCCGCAGGTTCAGGGGGCTTCGGTAGCTTTCATGTCATTTATAATATTGTGTTGGTTGACAGCAGGAGTGCCTTCAGATCGATGCGCCGCAGGTTCAGGGGGCTTCGTTAGCTTTCATGTCATTTATAATATTGTGTTGGTTGACAGCAGGAGTGCCTTCAGATCGATGCGCCGCAGGTTCAGGGGGCTTCGGTAGCTTTCATGTCATTTATAATATTGTGTTGGTTGACAGCAGGAGTGCCTTCAGATCGATGCGCCGCAGGTTCAGGGGGCTTCGGTAGCTTTCATGTCATTTATAATATTGTGTTGGTTGACAGCAGGAGTGCCTTCAGATCGATGCGCCGCAGGTTCAGGGGGCTTCGGTAGCTTTCATGTCATTTATAATATTGTGTTGGTTGACAGCAGGAGTGCCTTCAGATCGATGCGCCGCAGGTTCAGGGGGCTTCGTTAGCTTTCATGTCATTTATAATATTGTGTTGGTTGACAGCAGGAGTGCCTTCAGATCGATGCGCCGCAGGTTCAGGGGGCTTCGGTAGCTTTCATGTCATTTATAATATTGTGTTTGTTGACAGCAGGAGTGCCTTCAGATCGATGCGCCGCAGGTTCAGGGGGCTTCGGTAGCTTTCATGTCATTTATAATATTGTGTTGGTTGACAGCAGGAGTGCCTTCAGATCGATGCGCCGCAGGTTCATGGGGCTTCGGTAGCTTTCATGTCATTTATAATATTGTGTTGGTTGACAGCAGGAGTGCCTTCAGATCGATGCGCCGCAGGTTCAGGGGGCTTCGTTAGCTTTCATGTCATTTATAATATTGTGTTGGTTGACAGCAGGAGTGCCTTCAGATCGATGCGCCGCAGGTTCAGGGGGCTTCGGTAGCTTTCATGTCATTTATAATCTTGCACTGTCTTGCACTCAGAACAGAACTTTCCAGTTGCAATGGGTCTCGTCACATAAGGCTTGAGAGGTGTCGACAACGCTCCTCGTTGTGACATGGATGCTAACTAATTAACGAAATTTGGTTGTACAGAGGAAAGTCCAACTATTTTAAAACCAAATTTATTGAGAAAGTTCTTTCATCTAACTTTAAAACTTAATTTTTTTTAAAATATAATTTGAAGAGTTAAATGGGCAAAGGAAGTAGACAAAAAGTATACGCTAAAAAGTATTAAATGTCAGCCACCTTGTGTGCCATGGGTGGTTAGAGTAAGATGTTATGTAGAGTCGTTATTGAGATCGCTCAAAGGCTGCGTTATCCATCAAGGACTCTCCAATCTGTGATGTTCGTGAGCTCCGTGATGATGCGCACCACATCGGACTGAGCCGAGGTCAAACATAGAAGGGAGGCACTGATGGCTAAACTTAATAATGTAACAGATTACATTTCGGAACATATGCCTACATTTTAGCGGAAGCAAATTCAGCAGCGGCCATTTCATTTTCATTGTTTGAAATGTTAATGCATCTAATTAGTACCTTTGAATATGTTCAAGCTACCACTTCTCGGTCTGCAGTCTTATGTGGCTTAGTCGAGGTCATGGCGGACTGACGCACATGGTAAACTAAAACTCCTTATTAATAAATAATTTGATTGAAAAAAAAACTCTTATTTACTTTCTCTAAGCTCGTATAGGTACATTAATTAAAATGTATTTTAGAAATGCATCTAAACAGCCCGCTGGGTTCCACAGCTGGGCCGAACCCTCCTCTCCCTACATTACAGGTCTAAGGCGAGAGTAACAACGAATTGAACGGAGTGAGCGACGCGACCCTGTGCGAGACAGCTTGGGCGATTTGGATGTATGGAGAAATAATAACTGTCCAACCGTTATATAAAGTTAGAGTAATAAGAACATGAGCCAATGATGATAAATGGTGAAGAGCGGATCAAACATCGATCCCTGGGAGACGCCAGAGGGGATCAGAGATGCCCCACATGTGTAACCGTTTAATGCCGCATGCCATGACATCGCCGTATCCAGGAGGAATACACGCATCATGTGGGGTGTCAGTGACCAGCAGGGAGCTCACACTGGCTCCGAGGGGATGTCGAACCGTCTCTCTGTCACTACGGAGCCAGCGCGACCGACCCCGGTGTTGACTCTCTACAACATCGGTAGAATGAAACTCAAACGCTCCTGACGGTCGTGTCAGGGACTATGTACTAGTTTAATATAATATATTGTAAGGTAACGAATACGTTGACATGCCTGATCAATGTACACTACTCAACAAAGTCTAGGGAACAAGGATATTTTAGTGTATACTTTTAATTCAACTTTTTTTTGTCCCAGATGTTATACATCAAAAGAAGCGAAATTTATTTTTGATTTCAGTTATGCAATTAAATAAAAAGCGTTCATGTAAAAAATTAAGGTTTAATAAAAAAAACTGAAATAGTGCCTAAACCAAAAAAAAAATATTCTTCAAATTACAAAAACATATGACGCTTACGTGGAAATTAAATGAAAAAACATTATTTGCAGCTGTTTAATAATCCGTTGGACCTCCCAGGGCATTAGCCACGGCTCTACATCGGCGTGGCATGCTGAGTATCAAGCTATCAATTGTCGCCTGTGGAATAAGGCTCCATATTCTGGAGAGATGCGAAAAAAGTTCTTCTCCCGTGTTCAAATTTTGAGGAAAATCACTGAAAGCTCTTCTTCCGAGTAAATCCCATGCATGCTCAATTGGATTGAGATCGGCGGACTGAGCAGGCCACTCTAATACCGTGATATTGTGCTCGCTGAACACATTCATCACCTGTCTTGCGGTGTGTGGGCGTGCATTATCCTGCATGAACACGAAATCTTGGCCAAACTGCTGGTGGTGGGGGATGACCATAGGATGCACTACCTGTTCAATGTATTGCTCTGCGTTCAAATTGCCTCGTATGCGAACGAGATCAGTTCTCCCACCCAGGCGAATTCCAGCCCACACCATGATCGTTCCGCCTTGATAAGGATGAACTTCCTGAGGATTTCGGAGTCTACTTTGGCGACCAGGAACACGCCAAACACGCACTCTCCTTGAATCAGGATGAAATCCGAAGCGAGACTCATCGGAAAAGAGAACACGTGCCCACTGATTGTCGGTCCATCGCAAATGTGCATTAGCCCACAATAAACGACGCCCTCGATTTCCACGTCGCAAAGCTGGAACTCTTAATGGTCTGCGAGCGCGGAGATTGACTTCATGTAATCTTCTCCTGGCAGTTTGGTCACTGATAACCACTTGGTGCTGGGACTGGAGTCTTCCTACCAACTGGCGAGCTGTAATCTGGGGCTGCCTTCTTGCAGCATTTTGCAGAAATCGATCTTGTCTCTGGGTAGTGACCCTGTATCTTCCTCGGTGACGTTCGGCTACATCTCCTGTAGCCCTGTAGCGTGCCCATAATCGGCAAATTACGCTTGGATGTGTGTGAACAGCGGCCGCGATATCGCGTTGACTGCGTCTAGCTTCCAACATACCCACAGCCCTAAGCATCTCTTCCCGCGTTAAATGACGACGTGACATAACGCTTAGAGTTTCAAAAATATCGAAAAAGTTAGCAGTAATGGTTTTTCACAAGAAAAAAATCGATACATGACAAAAATCACAACAACTTTATGCTAGCAGACCCCTTACTCTGCGACCAAGTTCGGTTTTTCCTTCTTATTTTGAAAAGCTTTCGCACTTTTGTTTTAATTTTTTTTGAATTTCGAACAAATGATTTATTCCTCTTCCAGCCTTAATTTATAAATTTTAGTGACCAGTACTTTTTTACGAGTTTTCACAAAAAAGTTGAAGTATTATTGCTTGTTCCCTAGACTTTGTTGAGTAGTGTATTACAGTTAGACGATACAGGAAGGCTTAGTTATAAATAGCGTGATCGATAATGTGGACCGTCGCAGTTCCTGATGCTGTATCGACAGGCGGCGCCGGACGGCCGGGGGCGGACTGGGGCTCCGGGGGCAGTAGGGGAGTCTATATCAGGGGGCGCCGGACGGCCGGGGGCGGATTCGGGCTGTGGCGGCTGAACCAGCAGGGGGAGTCTGCGAATTTAAAGTCACGTGTACTGTACCAGGTACGTACACTAACAGCATATCATAATGATATCATACAGTCCATGAGTTCAAGGCCTGTAAGGTGAAACGGAAACCTACGGAGCGACGCGACGACGGGTCTCAATATACTAATGAAGTTCTGAGATAAATAAGAGATGCAGTGAAGTGCGAGACTTTGTTGAAATCCAAAGCAAAATTATGATATTTTTTCTACCAAACAATTCTGCGCAAACCTTTCTCTGAAAAGAAATATTTTTCACCGTAGTATTTTGTCTGTTTGCAATAAAGTTTTCTCTAAATCCATTACTGTGCGTAGTACTGCGGACGTCAGGCCTTCTGTGTATTTATAGGAGTTGTTGATAATTGAGGATTTATGTCGGCGATGGAGCCGTCCTCAGCCGCCCCCCCCCCCCCCCCCTACCCCCACCCCTGCCCCCGCCGCGACCCCGAGGGGCTCTCGCCTCCGATAAGCTCGTACTACTGATTCCTTCTGCGATGCATTGTTCCGCCAATTATTACTTTTCTAATAGGTACCTCTATTCTCTATTATTCAGAATGGAGCGTGAGTAGAGCTCCCACTCGATGGACCGAGGACATGCAGCGGGCGTGGGGGGCCGCCGGGTGGGGGCGGACGGGGGCGACGGCTGTGTGCAGCTGTGGACGCATACGGACTGTGGCACACACACTCCACAGGGAACTCGTCAGATTGGAAGTCTGGTACCAACCAGATTATACACTCGTCTAAGTCAATTCGACGGAGATTATGAGCCCGCGAGTGATGCCGCGAGTGAACGACCGCGCCGGCCGTCTCCGCGGTCGCTGCCTCGTGAACACGATTGATGGCCCTTGATAACGTCGCCCATCTATAACATATCACCTGTAAATCACCCACACCACCGGCAAGGGATTCAGACCTTTATGGCTAAGGATTTAGAGGCCTCAGTCGTCGGCAATAAAATCTCAATGTACCGTAATAAAAGTTGCAATTTATTTATTCAAATTCTGTGAGATTATTCCCGAGTAGTCGCGAGCCGCGCGTTTACGGCGTCCCTAATGCAGGCCGCTCGTAAACATACGTAATGTGGCACAACGTAGCGTGCTTCCTATCCAAGGACGCGCGAGCGCTCGTCGCCTCGACGCGATGCGGCTCACCTGGAGACGCGCCCGCCCGCGCCGCCGCCGACTGGGACAGAACTACTTGTCAGTGGAAAATCTGGCCTTGTTGGTAGTGTCATGTGCAGGTCGGGCTCCAGCGGCCAGAGGGCGCAGCACTCCGCGCGCGGCCGGCCTTGGCCCCACCGCAGCGGCCGCCAGCCATCTCTACACCGCACACGCGCCGAAACGTTATCTGCTTTACGACCGTGCTCACCGCTCTGCCCAAATAAACTTCTTACTTTGCAAATCACAATAAATAATGTAAAATAAATACATTGAAAATGAACATTAGAAGAGAGTTCGCAAATGCACGGACGCACGTCAGCCTGGACAGTACATATTGTGAACCGATTCACACGAAACCATTTACTTACATTAGGTGTATATTTTTTTTATTATCAATGAATGTTCAAAATTAATAGACACAAATTTAAACTTGTATACATCTAAAACAATTGATCTAACTGTAGCAGCAGCAAACAGACTACAGGTACCGACTAGCTCAACTGATTCACATCTAAACTAGTCGGAAGCGTCCCCAAGACGCTCTGGCTGTATCGCCTCGCTGTGTTACTTACTTAGATTGAATCAATCTCTCAAGAAAGGTTTGAATTTAGCGAAATAACAAGGATCCAGTTAACAATTCCCTGAACAAGAACATCAACTCAACAATCATAATCAGAGAATAGAATATGATATGAATGAATGCGGCGCTCGGCGGCGGCGGCGTCGCGTCCGGGTGGATGAGCTTCTCTCGAGGATCTGAACCCTCACAATACAATCTTCGGAATACATTTCCCGCAGTCGCTAGCCACCGGGAATGAGGTCGGTAATATCGTTAACAGTGTAATCGCAAAATAAACGTAATGTTGAACCGTTTCACGTGAAACCTGTACTTGTACTTACGATACAGGCTCAGGATCCTCTTGGTGTACGAGTACGTACATACCTACAGACAGACATGCATCCTTTCCTTTTGAATTACTTTACATCCACGTGTCAAGCTTTTTTTTAAATCAGCTGTTATGTCATGTCTACAATGTTTGTTAGTCAGACAGACTCTCGCACGAAGAATGGCTATGTATAATTATCTCAAAAATGATGATTCTTAGGAAATAAATGTGAATAGAATGCCGCACGGCCGACTATTACTATGTATATATAGACAAAACAACGTTTGACTGAATACTGTAAAAGAACCTGTTTGTGAACCTTGACCTTGAATAATTTATTGAACCCACGCGATCGATGGGGACTTGTCACAAAAATTATGTTTATTAGGTAAGTATGTGTTTCTTTCAAAATAATTTGCAGTTTTATGCGAATTTATCTAAGCCGGGATTTGTATCTTGACCGGAGTATTTATTTTGTCTAGAGTGGTTTCTCTACCTCTCGGGTGTTGTGCCTCGGTGCAGCGGCGGCGGCGCGGCAGTGGGTCACGCGGCCCGCTCGGCCCGCTCGGCCCGCAGCCGGAATGCGGTGTGTGCTGAACCTTATTGAAATGCCTCCGCGAGCGCGCGGCATCCCATATTGCTCCGCGCACGCCATGAGGGATGATTGGAATAACGAGTGGCAAGCTTTTTGCTTTCATAAGCGCATTCCACGTATTTATAGGCACATATCTGCCGCCTCGGAAAGTAACACTCACGATAGTTACCCAACCATTTGGGTCGTAAAGCTGGTTTACCTAATCCATTGGAAACCCGCCCGTGCGTCATCTCTCGTGCGCAGTCGGCTTCTGTCGGAGGATCACATCTGTGTGTTTGGCACATCTCCTGCCTGACCAGATCAAAGATCGCGCCGCGAGTCGGGATCACTATTCTAAAACCTGTTCGTTGCGCGTAAATCATCCGAGATGGCGGCGAGCGGCTCGGAGCAGGCGTCCTTGAGATAATGCTCTACAATAATAAATCAAATAAAAATATCTTCAGGTTATGACGTCGTCGGTTGGAAAGAAGTCGGCTTTTATTTTATTTCGCATATTTAATGATCAATAGCTGAGTGGTACGAACAGAGCTGCGGCTGTGGACAGACGGACAGAGCTGACTTTAATAATGTCAATGTCGACGGCCGCTTCCGGCGCACTTCCTGTTTGCGCACCACTTCACTTCACAACACTTTCTCTCCGCGCCCCGCGCCGCCGCCACGGGCGCTCGGCGGGCTCTCAGTGGCGCAGGCACCGGCTCCACATCATCGGCTCCACGTACTCCTGTCCTCTCTCAAAAGACAATACAACGTAGGTAGGTCATTATCAAACCACCACACGGCGGCGGCGGCGGCAGCGGCGCGGCGGTGGCGGCGGCAGCGGCGCGGCGGTGGCGGCGGCAGCGGCGCGGCGGCGGCGGCGGCGGCAGCGGCGCGGCGGCCCACACAATAACAACTCAATAAGACATTAATGAATGAAGAAGACGAAAGCTTATTCCAAAAATAACGACAACATAATTTATAGTGAGCAGTTCGAACAGAGCGCGGCGACGAAAAGTAATGTAATAAATAATGTTTACACGATAATGAACTGGCTGTAAAACAAGATATCATATGTACAATAATCACGCTACATTATCTCGCAAAGCGAAGCGAGCCCGTGCGTGGCGGTGCGCGGCGGGACAGCGGCGGGACCGCGACGACTTGCAGGGCGCAAGTGATTTGCTGAAGTTATCTCTGAAGCCGACAGCCCCCAGCCCCAGTCAACACGTGCACTGCCGCGCCGCGACACGCCACGCCGCGTCACGGCACGCCACCGCTTCGTTACCATTACGTACACAAGCTGCTGATCTATTGTTACCTACACTACTTCAGATAGTTTATGGGTTATTTTGTATTTCGCACTTTGAAGTCAGCACATTTTACTCGTTCTAAAATCATTCTAAAGTTCTGTTAGCTGATCTTTGTAAAAGTAAATTTGCAAAATATTGTAATATTGCTGCTAAATGTTAATGTTGTGAACGTTATTATTTCGTCCTAATTTCTGCTGAAAGCATCACAGGCCGGCGGCGCGGCGGCGGCGGTGGCGCGTGGCGGCCGCTCTTACAATAATTATGTTAATATTACAATAATAAGAGCAGCTTGCTAGCTCACTCCGGCGCGGCGGGTACCTATACCTAACGGTTGTACCGAAGTATACATCCGCATGACATATACATCCGCTTCATGATCCACGCATCCTACGTGTTCCAGCTGCACAGCACACGCACACGCGCCCGCCTGCCTGTGCCCTTCGGCCGGGTCACATCTCACGAATAATGTCATTACTTCCTATAATTCCTCGTATACGTAAGCTCAACCATCGGAACAGAACTGAACAACGGCACCTAAGATGAGATAGCGTTTACCTCGCACATTGCCCGGACAGACTACATGCTTTGACATGAACGTACACTGTACAGGTATTCTCATTCAACTCATGCATGACTCAAAGCAAAACAAAGATTTAGGTATAACATTGACCCAAAGAAGCATGCGGCGTGACGGCGGCGTGACGGGGCGTGATGCGGCGCGGGCGCACTGAACGCACGCTCCCATTGACAACCGTGACACCACGGGTCGCTGTACCGTTGGTCGTACCGGCGGGTGAGGCTCCAGATCGTGATCTCACCAGCATTTCATCACAATTACATCGGTAGGTATAATTGGTTGTTGCAGGAAATCTAATTCTCAGATTTAGCCGTCGGCTCTACGCGAGCTCTACGCCAGCCGCCCGCGCCGCGGCACCACAACATACCACTTCAGATCCAGCTATTTTAAACAATTTACAACGCAACAAATCTTTATGCTCTCTATGAAATACGAAATTAATGGCATTTCCTGTTGCCATTATCGTTCAGAGCTCGTGCTGGCGCGTGCCCGCGAGCCGTGCCGCTAGCGAGACGCACGGGGCTGACTTTAGGTAAATCAGAATAAGAACCTGCGAGATTTGCTGATGGAGTGGAAATATTAGAACCAGGGTTTTATAAAATCCGATTTTTTTATCGGATATACATATGTATATCCAGGCTCAGTAAAAGAAGCTAACTTCATTCTGTAAGATTTATTTAATAAAGTAACGAAAGAATTAGTGTTTATTAGAGAAATATTTTTTTTGTTTGAAAAAATTACAACAATCTTTGTTGGTTTTTGAGATATAATAATATCAACTAATTTTAATAATAATTTGTAATCATAAAAAAATATTCAAGCATAGATCGTAAAATAAATTAGTTTGTCATTTTGGAAAACAATCTGAATAGTAGTTTTTTAGTATGTGTTGCCAGGGTCAACATTAATCTCCAATTTTTTTAGTTCAGGAGACAGGAAAAAATAAATTATATGTATATAGATATTGTATTTGTAAAATTTGTAAATTTGGTTGGTGTCTGTGCGAAAACAATTTGCATGTTCTTTCTTAAAAATATTCGATTCAAAGTGTATTTGAAGATCGGGGCTTACGAAACTTACATCCTTACATATGCAGCGCCGCGCTGGCGGCGTGGTATGCCCGGTGTTCCAGAACCAACCAGAGGAGGATTCAAGCCAAACATAACATCGGCATCGCTCTCAGAGTCTGTACTGGCGCGAGTCGATACGTACCAAAACTTACAAAATAAGCACTTTGGCGAGTAAAATTGTATACCTATAAATTATTATTAAATAATATTATTTTACTGTTCAACTTTCTGTCCAGTCGTGGAAGAAGTGAAAAAGAAACCACTAGTACATTCATATAATGTATATCACTTATGTGTCTAATACATTTGAATTGCTTATCTAAATCTAAATAAAATGTGATTTTAGATACATATCAATATTTATTTAAAGCTATGTTTAATACTGAATATCTTACATACTATTGCCTGTGCGAAACTGAGCTGCTTTATTGATGTAATCATTTATGGAGTAGAAAGCCGTACCTTCAAAGGGATGATGTAGAGCCCGGGGTTGACGCGCACGGTTGCATGTCATCTCCTCCTTATCGACGCGATGGAGACGCTTGCGTTGTTCACAAGGCTGTACAAGTACTTCACATTCCAATAGTTTGTTCGGCAACATAGCGGCTTGCTGGCCAGCCCGCAAGGCTCTGCGGTCTAAACGCAGATGCTGTTTCAGTCGTTTTTCTTCCGCAGCTGCCACAAAAATAGCTTGCGCCATAACGCCTGAAATCAAATAATTATGTGTAACAGAACTATACTCTGATTTAGAATCCAAGATGTTTTATGTCAACAAAGACATTTTTGAATGAAAAGTTAACAATAACAGAAAACAACGAGGTAACAGCAAGGTTATCTTTAAAAACTAAAACACAAACTTCGAGAATGCATAATCTCACATGTGGAGTCATAGTCAGGACAAAAGCTATTTTTGTACTATCGAAGTTATAACTTCGATGATACCGATGTCGTTAAATTTTTTCCACCAATATTCCTTGGGTTTTGTAATCCTTTTGCATACAAAAAATATCCAGGTTTTTCAATCGGAGTATAGTATATTGTGCTCTCAATACGAGTATACATATACAAACATGTAGGATTAGGTGAAATATCTTGAGGCATGTCTCTGACTGTTGTGAAGTTGAGAGAATCAGTATTATGCAATAACATCATTGGAGATAATGTTTTGTATTTTCTGTGACGAAATGAATGTATCTACTCAAGTTTGGATGTTCAGATAATAATTATTACTTACTTTGGTCCTTTATTAGGTCTATTCGGTCCTTATTTATTAGGTACATATCCTTCAAACAATGTTAACCACAATCTTCTTATTTGGATAGAGATTTGATAAAAATATTTTCAAAGAAGGCACGATTGAGCGGGAGCCACGTCAAATGAAACAGGGATGCTTCATTCGACGCGTCAAATGAAACAGGGATGCTTCATTTGACGTTTCACATGGTCTTGAGATGGGTACTGAACTGATATTCTTTTCGGCGTTACATAATAACAAAATCTGTCAAAACACGAAGTTCCATTCATTCACTGGGCTTCAATCTCGCTGGTAATGGTATTGCTTGTGTTGTGTCAGCTACTTACACAATACGAAAGTGACAGTCGAAGACCAGGCTGGGCTTGAAATGTCAAAAGCACTGTCCAGTGAGAGTTAAACAATAAGGCTGCTGGTCTGTGGTAGTACCTATACCTACTACGACGTGTATAACTAGTTAGTGCAGGTGATGTGGGGCGGCGGTCGGGCTCCGCAGGCCGCGCGCAGACGCTGGGGGAGGCCTGCCTTGTTTGTCTGTTTGATTGGCATGTGTACTCGTGAGTGAAGGTGGAGTGAAGCGGTTGTTTGTGTGTGGGTCGTTGTAAATGGAATGGCTCTCAGCAGCAAGAACGAGTGACCACTTCCCATCCCCGAGCAGCCCGCGCCGGTGCGCGGTGCTGAGGCCGGTGTCGCCTGCGCACACGCACGCGGGACGCACACGGTGCTTTTGTATAAACCTTGTCTGGAGCAGCACTGGGTAGGTACTGCTCCGGTGTGTGAGGCTGGAATGCGGAACGTAGAGTCGTGCACGCGCATTGTTATTCTCGGAGGCTCGGGGGCTGCGCTAGCCATTGAAATGAACCATAACGCACAGTTCGCACATCGCTAATGGCGCAGAGTTTCGCATTGAAATGTATTCATAGTGCAGGCAGGCTGCGCGTACTAATGCGCAGGTCTTCCTGTCTGCGCTGCGCCCGCGCATAGAGAATGCTAAGCGCTCTGATTACGGCGAGTGCGCTAATGCGCGCGCCAACAACAAGTTGCGCAATGAGCTTTACGCCGAGCATTCACAATGAAAGGGATCATTCATTATTCAGGTAGAGCCCGAGCTTCAAGGATCCAGTTACCTACTTGCAGAGAAGCAATAGTTAGGTGTAGCATAGAACAACAGAACAACTGTTTTGTTGAACTGATAGATGTTATTTGCTTTACTTCTGAATTTTCTGAACAACATCGTGCAATAATCAAAGATTTTAAATCTTTGGCAATAATACGCTCAACAACTTGTCGTGTTTCTATTTTAAATGTTCTCCTAAATTTTCCAAAGGTAAACATTTAAGAATCAAGATCAATGCTGTTTACACGATCGATGAAACTCACCGCTGCTAACATCCGATTCAAATCCGCAAACTACCCGCCATGTTTACATTCAATAAGATGCTTATTTAACTCGTTATTCAGCGAATCGACGTAAAAATAAACTTCACTACCTACCGTGTACCTACCTCCCGAGTGTAACTACAGAGTGTACCGAGCGAGGCGGGTCGGGTGTCGGCGATAGCGCAGATGTGCCGGCAGAGACAAGTTATGGGCTCGTTTGCCGTCCATCGCCGGCTCACCTCGGCCGGGTCCCGCCAGCCTCGCTCGCCGGCCAGCAATGCACGCAGGCAACAGATCGTGAAAGCGGTTGAATGCGGTTCGACGATAGATATAAACATTCCTTTAACTCGACCACATCGATGTTCTGTTCCTTTGGTGACGTCAGATAACGCTAAAAGCATTTCACAACATTTTCTCAATAACCGAATAAAACTACTTATAAACATGAAGGTAAGAAATACATACATAAGAAAGAATATAACGAAGGTTCTTTTGTTATTTACATGAGTCAACATAGTGAGAGGTAGGTAGGTACAGTACAGTCATCACAAACCTCGGACGAACTGATTAGTTCGCTATTATCAGCATCAGTAAGCTGTATTATCGACTTTACGACGAAGGACGGTTTCAATTCATCTCGGTTCGTTGATTTAACGACTGGATAACAAAAGCAATTTGCGAAAGTGCCGTAAACTTAACAACCCTTCGAAAACACCCGAAACAATGGTAATACGAGAACTTGCCACTCCGCTGATTACCGCGACGCGACGCCAGCCAGCTGAAGCCCTAAGTACCGCTGGAGATGCCATCCATCATAAAGCACCTAATATCTGTCCACAAGGACGTTCGTCCCGGCCCCGCCCCGGCTCCCTGCGTAGGCTTGTTTGTACAGAGTTGCGATACCCACTTAGGGACCAACTTCCAGAGGAACGAACTTCGTCCCTTTATTTCTACTTTGCAAAGTCAATCAAAAGAGCTTGACAAAAAACAATTTTCACTTTTCTTGCTGAAGTGTGTTATTTACCTCTAGCGTTACTCAGTGGGTGTACAACTCGACTACCTATTATATTATAATTATAAGCTCTAGGAGTTAAAAGTATTTTTTCTTTCTTAATTTTATCTGAAATCATCACCCGGTTCAAGACATTCGTCCTCTCGGTAAGTATTCCATTTACAAAGAACATAAATTTATTTTTGAAAATGCAACTGAATGCGTGTTCTTGGTGATCGTTCCATGTTATATGAAGGGTGATTCCTCCGTCCGTCCGTCCGTCCGTCCGTGGTAGAATGCGTAGAGTTTGCATTGCGCTGAACAAAGGCTCAACGAAATCTCTGGATTTTTTGTTTACTACAAATCGAACTGACGGTGAACGTAGCTAATTTTTTTATAATTAAAATGTCGTCAACCTAAAATTAAGTTACTTACTTATTATGCCAAAGGGTAAAGAAATAACTAATACAACAAATTCGTAAAGTAGAGAAGTGAGAAAAGCGAAGCGCGAGTATGAAGGTAATTTGGTTTGGAGTTTAACAACCTCGCACCTATATATATTATTCACTGGGGAGATTTGGTCCCTTGTAAAAATATATACAATTCAATATAAACAGGGTTTCTAATACTTTACATGCAACAAATAAAACTCAGGAAGATTTAGAAAAATTCATAATATATATGAATATTAGTCTACTTCAAGACAACAGGTCAGATAGTTGCACTGGCCTGGCACGGGAGTCGGGATGTCTGGGCTGTACCCAGAAAGTACGTGAAATTGTGTTGTAGATGATGATTTGAAAGAAACTAAAATTTAAAAGGTAACTAAAACTAAAATATAACTATTGAGCACTTACTAGCTCCATCTAGTGGTCTACAATGAAGTTAAAACGTAAGTCATTGGTTCACTCGTGCAAGTTCGTAGTTAGACGAATGCTGAACCGCTCGCTACCAAGTGCGACGCGGCGTAGCTAGCCGCTGCACTACCAAATACCATTGGCATTTGACAGATGGCGGGGCAAAACTTCTCTTTAAACAATGTTTATACAAACAGCTTGGCAAAAAAGAATAGAAAATAATGGGGGCGCCACTGTAGGTTCATATGGCAACCCGCTACCGCTGTTGAGCAAGGACCTATACGACGAACAAAAATAAATAGTAAGTAGGTACCTACCTACCTACCATAGTATTTCCTATGTTTGTCACCCTGTGTTAACAATATATTCTTAGAAGTATAAAAAGACGTAGGTACCTATAGTAATAGTATTATATTTTATCTTCGTCTAAATATTGTACCCCCTCCATATCCATGTCTTGAATAGAGCTGGCCCTAAATCTTGAGATTATACTCAGATTCGGAAGAACTGCTGCTATCATCTTCGAGGTTTATGACTAATCAGAAACACTCTGTTTGCTCATAAGTACATTGTTACTTCCCTCACACAGTATTGCTTTTATTTTTAATACGTGCTGGCAAGAATTCTTCCAATCGTAATCGTTTAGAGCATGGAATGCAGGTACAGCTGTTTTGTATATTCTATAAAGATGAAACATTTCATAACATCGCTATCCACATTAGAAGCCAGTTTGCTCCAGTCAATATCAGCAAAGCATTGAGGATAAACTCTTTCGCTGCCAGCATGAACCATAAATATCGTTTACCCTTCGATACATCGTGCTTCACTCCACTCACTTAAATAAACTGCCAGTACTTACTTTATTTGTACTAGTGAACATAGCTTTCATCAAGATAATTTTAAACTCTTCTGAATTCTTCAGGTAAGTTTCTATTTTGGGTTATGATTCTTAGGTAAATTGTCCGTTTTGCAGCAATGTATGGTTGCCATTAATACATTTCTTTTTTGTATTTAAACCCTGTATAATATTATCTGTGCCTAGGGCTACAAATACCTTTTGCAAAGGCTATTGGTTAGGTACTATCAAAGTTTAAATCTTCTTTTACTTCTGCTAGTATGTTTCGTTGGTAGATTAGATAGGTACCTGAAAGTAATCAATCATATTGAATGGAGAACACAAAACGGTCAAAATATTACTATCAAATACACTTAGCATCGGAGCGTAGATCATGTACATTACATTAGTTTTTATTTCACTTCAATACATGCAGTATTTCCGAAGTTATAACGACGAGAAGATTAGGCCCTTTTTTGTATGTCTGAGATTACGCGTGCTTTTACTATGACGTCACAACCCGGGACCACGACACGGCGCGCGGCGCGGCGGCGGCGCGTGTACTCTGTCCGGTGATTACGTGCGTCTTGTCTTGTTTCATTTTGTTTCGATCGTCTTCGTTTTCTATGAGTGAGCTTGTCCATCATTATTATTATTGTATTCAAGTGAATCTGTAGTGTAATTAATGGAAGAAGGATTTTTAAAAGGTCAGTCGGTCAATCTGCTAAGAGTGGATAGTTTGGATAGTTTATCTAATAAAACTTTTGAAACTATCATGGTTATTAATACTAAAGTCATTTAAAACGGGATATTTACCATGATTTGATTATTGAGTTATCCAATATTTTGGCACAGTTGCAACGTTCGTAGCAAAAGACAAAAAATGAGGGTAGATCGGTATTTCTGCCCATAAAAACTCGCAGTGCCTTCAGTTACTCCGTGATCATGGCGCTTGCAACTGTGCCGAAATATTGGATAACTCAAAAATCAAATCATGGTAAATATCCCGTTTTAAATGACTTTAGTTTATCTAATGATTCATAATCAAAATTTATTATATACTAGCTGCTCCCCGCGGCTTCGCCCCCGTGGAAATCTATGTGTCAAATTGTTTAAATGATAAAAAGTATCCTATGTTAGACTCCTGGTTCTAAGCTACCTCTCCACCAATTTTCAGCTAAATGGGTCCAGCCGTTCTCGAGTTATAAGTGTTGTAACAAACACGACTTTCTTTTATATATATATAAGATGTTATCTATTGAGCCTTTCAGTATGCGAGCATTTTATATAGGTACCTTCTAATAAGTTAGTATTTCGTCAGGAGGGCTACATATGTAGGTAGTAGGCAAGATACCTATTTAAAGTTAAGTAGGTAAAATGTGGCAAGGATAAGTAGAGAAGAAGAAAGAAAAACTTATTATTAACAAATACTTACATCGTAATGGTCTTCTCAGCATTGGTGTATGTTTTAACTCAGTTTATGGATAATTTATATCTGAAATAAAGATCTATTATTATTATGTCTCTCATTTACCATGATCTCGGGCCATAAAGTGACCCGGTCCTTTGGAAGGCTTGCGTGGGGCCGAAGCCAACAGCACAGAGGCCCTTTGAAAAGTTAATCTAAAGGCGATGGCTACACATAGCGGGTATCATCCTCGGGTGCACAATATGATACACCCAAAGATGGTATCCGCCAGGTGTAGAGACTATTGCAAAGAAAAATGAAAGAAATAAAACCAGGCTATTGTGATGGATGGATGGACTGGGTAATCGGGCTATAGGGGAGATTGCGGACGTCTGCCATTATTATTGCGCTCTAGTTTTAGGGCCTATTTTATCAACTCTTTTTACGGCTGTCATCCACTTTTTCCTCAACTTTGGGTCCTCAGGCACATAAAAAAGAGTTTATCGGGTGTTTTAACTGTTGGGTTGACGCACTGAGGCACAATACAATATTTTTTTCCCATTTCTACCACAGAGAACTGTAAAACTTTGATTTTTACTGCGCAACGGCGGAGCGCGACTATGACCAAGGGTGTGACGTCATCGATTAGGGAGCGCCCGCCCGCGTTTTTAAAAACCTTCGGCCTTAAATACGCACTTTGATCGTAAATATCTCAGCCATTTTTTAAGATATGAAAAAAGTAAAAACACAGTTTTTCTCGTAATTTTTTGTAGATTTATTTAACATGTAAAGAAAATGTCCGGATAAGTTCTGCATAAGTTCTATATAAGCTATTTGTAACTTATCTGTTGGTTAAAGATCATTTTTACGTTTCTCGACTGCCAAATAGCGCTAACTGTGACATACAGTCGTCCATAAGTTATCGCTCAGATGGAGCGGCAAATAGCATAGTTAACTGATAGACAAGTCAAGTGTGGGACAGATGTAAAACAGTTAAACAAAAACTCACTCACTTTTCATTTTGTGCTATTCAATTCAAGTCGTCATTTTGTGTACCTATCGGAGAGCAACAAGCGTGGTGTTTTTATAGATACGATGGAGAGTTTTGAAACTCTTGAAGATGAGTTTGATGAATATTTGGATCACCTGATATTACCACGTAGGAATCCTGTATTTCGAGATAGAATAAACTATTTGGAGACGTTGGACGATACGGACTTCAGGATGCGGTTCAGGCTTACTAAAGAAGCTCTGATGTTGATGATGTTTGTGTATTCGTTGATTGAGAATGCAATTTCTTTCACTTCAGAAAGGTAGGCATTACAAGTTGGATTTTTTATAAAGTACACTATACTAGGTAACTACCATCTACTAGGTAATTGTACCTTTCACTCAAAAAAACCTTATTATACCTACCTATCCTTGTTTCAGAAAACATGCTATAACACCGATTACTCGCCTACTGTTGACTTTGAGGTATTATGCAACTGGAAGCTTCCTCACAGTAGTAGGTGATTTTTCTGGTGTCAGCAAAGCATCAGCCAGTCGCATTGTGAACCTGGTTTCACGAGCTATTGCACGGATGCGGCCACAGCTTATCAAACACTCTCGAAATCCAGCAAGAGTTGTATAACATCGCGACATTTCCAAGACTTGTTGGTGCTGTTCATTGTACGCATGTTCCTATCAAATCTCCAGGTGGAAACAATGCAGAAGATTGGTGAAATAGAAAGTCGCAATTTTCTTTCAATGTACAAACTGTAGTCAGTGCAAAGTTGAAGATTTTGGACATCGTGGCTAGAAGGCCGGGAGCACATGACCAAACAATATTTAATAATTCGTGTCTCGTGTACCTACAGGCTGTAATAGTGGCATGTGCGCTATTGCACAATATTGCATTGATATGCGAGATAACCATTTTGAAAGTTTCCATCAAGCAGATGAACCAGATGAAAATTATCATATGAATCAAGGCCATCTAGAAAATGCAGGAAACACAACAGTGCGAAGGACTTCAATAATGTTTGTGACACGCAACTTTTACTATCAGGAACGAACGAATTATTTGGAGGATATAAATCCTCCAAATAATTTATGTGTTAGATTTTAAATTATCTAAGATACGGAAGATCGGACATTGTGAAACAGACCCCACAATGTCCGGTATCTTATTATATTTCAGACTAGCGGACCTTCCCGGCTTCGCACGGTTTTAGTACGGATCCCTAACTTTTTTGAATATATTATTATTATTATTCGTTTATTTCAGATTACATTAAATCCATATAAAAATTAAAAACACTCAAAACTTAAAACTTATAGCCTACATTATGTTCACCGGGGATAGTGTAGCTTCCCAACGGTGAAAAAAAAAATTCAAATCGGTCCAGTATGTAGTTTCGAAGTCTATTCATTAAAAAACAAACAAACAAAAAATCAAACCTTTCCTCTTTATAATATTATTAGTATAGATAATAATTTACTTTGTTATTTATTCCATATTTGCAGTCTAGCTCAATAAATCTAAGCGCGCTATAGGTACCTACTGCCTGCCACAAACGTAAACATAACCAATCTGCCCCGCCAGTGCCAGTGCCAGTGCCAGTGCCAGTGCCCGTGCCCGTGCCCGTGCCCGATGTTTATTGTTGAGTTATCCACTTTTTCCGTATGAAATTAATTCAATCCTGTTTTGGGGCCATCAAGTAACGTTTGATTTAACTAAAAATTACAAAACAAACTTTCACAACTGTCATTTCAGCCGTTCTTTGGCAAACATCGCTGAGATTAGAAGGAATCGTTTTGGTCTCAAATCCGAGGAACAGGTGAGCGCACGCAGCCTTGACCGAGTGTGCGCGCCAGGAGCGCCACAGAGCAGGCGGCGGCGGCCCACCAGCCAGATGTACCTCCTCGTATAATGGATTCCAGCTGAGTAGGTAGGTTAGGTACCTATACCTACCTACTTTTATCCGAGTTTATACTTCATATACCTACCTACCTAAGAGCCAAATAAGGTCCAGCAGTGGACTGGCTTACGCGGTTGTTGTTGTTCTTGCTATTTTACTTTAACTTTCGTCTAATAGAAGTATGTAAGAGGCCTAGTAAAGTACCTACCTCCCAGGGTTTTTATTGCAATGCCCGCAACTTCGTCGCACGAATTTTCAAAGTTCCTTTAGAATCAGGTTGTTCGGGCTAAGCGTTGTCGGCCAGTGAGAGTGACTAGTAATTACGTATAAATTATAATAGGTATACAGGGTTATTGGTAATCAGACCAGGCGGATCTCGTTCATTAATACGTTAGTAGGTGCATAATTATGATTAGGTGGTACATTGTCTACAAATAAACCATACTTCAAAACGTGCAAACCACAATTTAGGTATAGGTATAATTTGGTCGGATCGTCTCATCTGCGTGCGGCGCTCTACCGCGCAAAGTGTAGGTAAAGTGCATTGTCGCCATGACAACGCTACCGCGCGCGCGGCCGATGACCCCGCGTCTCCTCGCGCCGCCCCGCCCCGCGCCCCGCCGCCGCCCGCCCTGCGCCGCGCGCCCAAACATTATTTATAAACAAGTGTTTCAGGTTGTTAAGTGAATGTGTGACTGGAGGGTGCGGAGTGTTCGTTACGGCGCGGCGCGGCGCGGCGGCGGCGGGCAGGGCGTGTTCATTGTGGTGGCAGGAGTGTTTGTTGTCGTCTGATCAGCTGATAAGGAGTACGGAGCCCTGGCGGCGGAGAGGCAGGCAGCATGCGACGGACGCGCGGACGGACGGACGGACGTCCGAGCGCGGAAGCAGGCCTAGAGGAGCTGTAGCACAGGTACATTCTACATTATGTCGCCGCGCCCCCATCGAAAAATAACGTAGGTAGTAACGTAGTTATCGAAAAAACCCTTTTTGATAATACATGTTTACCAAAAATATGTTTTTTTTAAATACTTTTTTATGATAAATTTTATAAACAAAAATGTCTAAAAATAAACATAATTCTTAACTATTACTATAATTTAATATACATACAATTCGTCTCAAAAACAGTCGAAAAACAATAGTTTATCGTGGGAAATGTTGATAGTGACGTTGGAAGTAGGTAATACCAACTAATTGATTATTAACCTAGACTAATTGAGTCTATGGTAATAGCTAGGTAGTCTATCGCGCGCGATAGCATAGCTCGAGGCGCCGAATGGGCCTCATCACCTCATCACCGATACAGTCAACATCTCGTTGCAGTCAGTGCTGTTCGGGCAAAAGGTGTTTTTATATTCTTGCGAATGGAACCGTTTCATCCTATACAAACAGGCCAACTACAAGTTTTCGTCCGATTACTAGGCCGTATTATATTATCTGTGCCTAGGCTGATAAAAAGGTTATGTGGTGTAAACGCTCTACAACAATTATTTAAAAAAAACCACTTGTATCGCAATGATTCCCGAGTTGATTATGATATTATTCGGCGAATAATGTGTTTATAAAGCCAACGACTGTTATACGAAGTTGACGGGGCATTAGTCGATGTGACGGGGCTATCTAGTCAGTTATCATTTTATTTGTAGGTATGACTTACCTACTAACAATTCTGTATTGTACATTTGTTGTGTGTGTTTGTCCTATATAGGTTTATACTTCACAATATTGGGTGGTACCTACTTTTTATATTTTTTAACGTGGACATATAATGCCATAAATGCCATTTTTTTCCTAGATAAGGATTAGTAAAAATTCCGAAATATAAAAAAAAAATTTTTACTGAAGTCTGTGGTAAATAATATTTTTGTCTATACTAATATTATAAAGAGGAAAGGTTTGAGTTTTTGTCTGATTGTAATGAATAGGCTCCGAAATTACTGGACCGATTTGAAAAGTTCTTTCACCGTCGTCGGGAAGGCACACTATCCGTGGTGAACATATTATGTATGTAGGCTATATTATATTTTCAAAAAAAAATAGGATCCTTACTAAAACTCCAATAAATAAATAATTTTATTCAAAACAACTTAGGACCTTATATTCTTCGGTCTAAAATAATACATTTTCCTGAACGGTTCCGTAAACCTGTATCTCAGGCAGGAAGTGCTTCAAACGAAGAAAATATAATCACACCAATCAGTAGTCATAATAAAACAAAGCAACATCGGTGCAAATTTATAAAATAACTTGATTATGCTAACTACGCTACACTAGTAACATGAAATAAAGGTGCTTAGGCCAATGTCTTTTCTGTGTCATCTCATCTTGCTACTAAATGTTAATACCTACTATACGGAAAAATCATAAAAAAATTATAAACTTATAACAAAAAGATAGGAATAAGAAAACTAAATAAATTAATATGAATGTAAAAAAAAAACTATAGAACCTCCGGTATAGCTGATCCCTTAGGCAACCAGATAATCTATGGAATTGATGTATCTCTTTTCTGCCGCTAATTTTGCGGGGCAGTCGGCAGAGCCAGTTACATGGTTACCGGGCTTCTATAGAACAAGCAGGTGGCACATTTTGGATCTTCAGCTATCTTCTGGCATTCTTTGTTTGTATGGCCGATGCCGCCACAGTGTCCACAAGTATGAGCTGCCTCGCGACAAAACTTCGCCGCGTGACCATACTGCTGGCATTTGTAGCAGCGCGTTACCAGAGTGAAATCCCTCACAGGACACGAGGACCAGTTCACGAAAACCCTGTTCTTGGTGATGAGTGCTTTACGTATGGCGGCTGGAACTTCGATAACATAATTGCAGGACTCAGCGTTCTTCTTGCCCGACTTGTGGCTTAACTTTATGGCGCTCAGAAACTTCTCAAGGTCACAGTTGAGTCTCGGCTAAATTTTGGTGAAAGAGGCAGGAGAAAACTTCCTTTTCGGGCATCGATGTCGGTACTCCAATAACGACGACTCTCGGCTGTCGTTTAAGCGGCTCGTGGATTGTGAGACCAGAATTGGTGATTTGCACTGTGTTCTTTAGCTTTTCGATGTCGTCCTTGGTATCGGTGCTGATGATGACGCTTCCGTTCCTGGTTTTCCGAAGTCCTCTCACATGCAGCTTCATTTGTTCAGGGCAGATGATTTTTTGTACGATTTCGTTTCTTCACTGGTCTTTAGTTTTTCGTTCGGGTATATGGCTACAGAACTGACATTTGTGGGCTTTAGGTAGGTGTTTGATTTGAACCTTTTTTGACCAATAATGTAACCCAAGCCACAGATAATATAATACATACTGTACCCAAGGTGTACACAAAAACTGACCTTAGAAATTCCTTGCATCGCGTGCGCTGCGAAAACTATTGATGATAGAACAAAGTGATGTTCTACAACATTGCAGAACACATCATTGTCTACAAAAAATGTCACGACAGCATATATCTAACTATTATAACGTCAAAATAAGTGTTTTTTTAATAATTTGCTGCTTCAATACTTTAATATGACTTTTTGAATTATCTAATTCGGACATTCCATTCGAAAGATATCACGAGTTCAAAAGTAAGTAGGTAAGTATTAGAAAAAAGTCGCGTGGCTCACACTCGGCTAGCTATACCAGTATGTATTATATTATCTGTGCTATAACTATGCGAGATGCGGCTACGGGTACGGGAAATAAACGGCCGCAAATAAATTATGTATGAATGATAAAAATAATAAATTCCCGTACGAAGCCGGGACGGGCCGCTAGTCTTATATAAAATTAGAATCCTTTTGCCGGTTTTATTTAGAATTTTTACCAATTTGTTTTTAGTATTTAGCATTGCGTCAGCGGTGCTCATTGAAATGATCCAAGGTCAAGTTGAACTGGAGTAGGTATCTTATCTACGTTACCGTACGTAACGCGTGTTGCAGTGCCCCTCGCGCGGGGCGGGGCGGGGCGGGGCGGGCTATTCGCATAATGATTTTTTCCTATTTCTAATAAGTAATAAGACAAAAATCGTAAATAGGATTGTTTTAGTTAATTTAATGACGAGTTGTATATAAATAGAAAATGATGTCGGTAAGATTTACAATGTTAAACTGAGATATTTTAAAACAAAAATTTGTGACTCTGTAGAAACAATTCATTTTTAATTGGATTTTTAGACTAAAAGTGTTACTTTTCTAAATAATCCGTTGATTATTTGTAACAAAATGAATTATGAAAATCGTTAAAACATAAGAACATGCCTTTTTGATAGTAAGTCAGACGAATTGTGAAATAGAAAATAAGAGAGTGGAATAACTACATATGACTTACAAACACATTAATTAGCTTTCCCTATTATATGAATGATGTCATCTTTCATGACAGTAATTATAACAACAGCGTACTATTATAAATCGTTGAGCGGAGAGGGCGAGGTTCGAACCCGCGAGCTCGGATCGGAGTGGAGGGCATGCCACACGACTCCTGCCGCCTGCAGACGGGCGGGGCGGGGTGCGGGCGTGAGTGAGGCCCGGCACTCATGACATGGTACACTTCATCTACACATTAGTGCAGATACACCTTTATTTTGCACGCGAATATAATTAAACCGCAAATAAATACAAAGCGTTACTGGAAACAAACGCCGAATATAGCAGGTTGTATGTAAGTAGTCGCTAGTCAAGTCTGCTCTGAATATAGGAGATGTTCGATACATCGACCACGGAGGTATATTAGCAGCATCAGCAGGGTACCCGTGCCGCGCGCGGACCGGGCGCCTACAGAGGTCAGGGCATCACCAGCAGCCATTCAAACCGCACTTATTACCATCATATTAGTCGTAGTAATATAGCTATTGTCCCTATACTCGACTATCATTACATCAGCATCCCGGGAGGAGCTAGCCGCGATTCCTCGGAGAGTTTAAGTGAGTAGGTGTGTAAATCTGCTTTGATAAACATTTCGCATTGGCAACAAGAATCTCACGAAAAGATATCAAAATAGAATCAAAACCTGGTCTACATGCGTACGGTACTGAGGTAACATCGCTGAGGTATGGAGCGGGACGAAGGCGGACGGCGCGGCGAGCGGACCGAACCTCTTTGGTTCAGTAGTTTGTTTGCAATGCAACTCAAAAAAAATCCTTTACCGAGAGGTAGTTGCGTGTTCTGCGCGTATTGCGGAGAGTTCTAACGGTCTCGTGAGTTATATGTATGTGAGCGGGTTATCGCGGAGTACAGAAGTCATGTTCTTATCCCGCCTAATCCGTGCTCCGCGCCGCCGCCGCCCCGCCGCGCCGCACGTAGCACGCAGCGCCGCGCCGCGCGACTGATCAGCTGTGCGGTGTCGCGCGCGACGGGCGCACGTAACGTACCAAACTCTATCTAATCTTAGAACAATGTAAATACTTTTCAAAAAATGCGCGATCCTTGAGACGTACTAAAAGTAGTAGTTTGTTTACTGTGAACTTTTCATTGTTATATATAATATAGCAGAGTGCGTCCATGGTCGACATTACAAGGTAAATAAATAATTGTAGTTAGTACATTATTGAATGCTAATTTATGGATTTGGTTTAACTTATATCTATGGTGTGTGCGGACCCGCGGGAGATAGCCACTGCGAGGCAGGTCTCCGTGAGTCTGGAGCAGTGCGCTCCTCCACACATACATGCAGGCTGCATCATCGGGGAGGCCTGGCACTAAAGGAGGGGGCCCTCAGCCCTCAGCGGCCGTGCGAGACTCGTGTTCAACAACAATACGATGACCTGTCTTGTCTATGAATCGGTTCCCATTCTAAACGGATTTTATTGAAAATGTACGCTTGACGTCAACGCTGTCCGCACGTACCTAGTACCTCCGTACGAAAATAACAATAGAATTAAGAATGCGTAGTTCTATAAACGACTCCCGATTTAGGTACTTTACTAAATCAGAATGTTGGCATTAAAATTAAAACTGGTTTCGCTACTTCACAAACTCATCATTTCATTCAAATGTTAATCACTTTATTAAATATTATGTATAACGTCCTTATTGCTATATGTAAGTACATCACCGATACAAGAACCATTAAAAGATAAATTTGAGCAATCAAGCAACAGCTTGTAGTGATTAGTGATAAGAGCTCGCTATCTCACGAACACCCGGCGCGGCGCGTCGCCCTGCGGATACCCACGACCCTACAGCTCGTAGGTAGAGGTGTGTGCACACGCACTCCTACTCTAATAGTACTGAAGTTATTTGTATTTACCTGCAAGTTTGTCCGTGTGACCCACTTGTTAGAACAATAAATTTGATACCATTATACGATTAGGCCAGCGAGGAAGTAAACCAGGCAATTAGGTGGAAGTGCTGATTGGGACCAGAGTGGGGGGGCTGGGGTAAAGAGTTCATAATTCGGTTACAACAGGTGCTTGGTTTTGTACGATAACGATATCGGTTTGGGAACGTGTTTGGGGAGCCGACTGCCGATTGTTGGTACCTATGTATATCGCTCGTTTGCCACACATCGAGGTCATAACTCAAAAAACGCTATTTTTGATTTGAGTATACATACAGGTCCAAAAACTTTTTTTATTTCTTGAAAGTACCCTGTAAAAGATTGATAATACACAGTACAGCTCACGAAAGGACGGTTGCGCTTCTATCAATATCATTATGAACAAACATCTGCAGATGATACAAACATTTGTCCTGAGGCGGGAATAAAACTCGCAATCTCCTGCGTCGCAGGTAAAACTTCTTTCGCTGCGCTACAGAGGTCGACCAAATTTATGATAAAGATAAAGATTTTTTATTTGCCTAAAACATGTGGTATGTAAGGTAACAAGTAATTACATTTTATGAATCAATATGTTTGACCGTCAGAAGGAATGCAAACATTTTTAAGAGAGATCGACGTACAATCATTTTACATTTAATTTAGTTTATCATTGAAAGAATCATCAGTATACATTATAGTAATACTTACAGATTAATAACAACTTTGACATCAAAGTCAGAAAAGTTGATACTTTTAAGTGTTAAATAAAATATGACTTGTCTAAGTGCTTATTTTGTAAGCCTAAAGAAATAAATGATTTTTTACTTACTTTACTTTGTTGATTAGAATGTGGGCTTTAATTTAATTCATATCGAAGCTAAAAGATTCACAAATACAGATTTGGCAAAAAATAGCCGGTTTCAAAAATTTAACTGTAAAACATTTAGTGTGTTGATCTTGATGTTTAGCCGGAGCCGTACTCAATAAAGGTTTTTACTTTGTCAATACGTTAATTCTCTAACACAGTATTGATAAAACCGGAAATAAATATTTAACTTATTGCTTTTTGCGTTAAGTAATAACTTTAAACTGAATTAAAGTACCTACATTATATATTAATATTAGTAATATACCTACAAAGGTATATTTTTTTTGTGTTATTATGACTTATGACGTCCTTGTCGCAAACAAGCGATACGACTTCTTAGACGTGTTAACACGCGGAGTATCGGTATCAGCGGCTCTACTCGTACATACTCGTGGCTTATCATCATTCAACGCTGTTTGTTGTTGGAGGGCTTCTGTTGTTCTAACACTAGTCGCCGTCCTACCCTGCGTAGGTCAGGTACTCCATTCCGTATCGTAGTAGAGAAAGTAAAGTAAAAAAAAGTAAAAAGTCTTTATTTTGAAACATACTTGGTGCTAGAACAAAAATATGAAGCGATGCGACCTGCAAAAGTAAAATACTGTGTCGCAGGTCGCAACGCCCACTTCCGGGAACTATACTTGTAACGTGTTTCAATTCAAAAGAGTGAAGGGACATACACAACAGATTGAAAACAAAGTAGAGAAACTAAACTTTGTAGTAAATATTCTATTCATGGCGTACCTATATGCTTTAAAAAAATTATTTGTACCATGTGATCATCTTGGAAATCCTAGGGAGCCTGAGGTGAAGTGCGAGGTCTACCGCCAGCACTCGCCGCGCGCCGGTCCCTTTCCATTTTGTTTTGTCTGGTCATCAGTTGTGGGCCGTTCATCTTTGTAAGAAAGTGGCGGTATAACTTTCGAGTCAAAATCCAAAATCAATGAATTTCCAGACAAAATGCTGTTTAGTGTCAATGTGTGTAGCAAACTGTAAACAAATCAAATAAATATTTATGTTACGGTCAGCCATGAAGCGCTCTTTAGCTTCTCGTATATTGAGCTTCTCAAGCTATCGAGTGCGAGGCCATGAGCCGCGGTGGTAGGGCTGCGGCGGCGGTGGGGGCGGCAGCGGCCCCGCTGATCGGGCTTGAGGTTCACTCATATAGACGCTAATCGTTCTCATTTACTTGTATGTTGACGCCAACCGAGAAGACATCGTTAATGTGTATTGTCTGATATTTAATCATGTAATTTAACTTTACAGATGCTAAACTATTCACTTTATGTTCACAGTTTTTCTTATTATTCTGTTATCTATCCGTGAAAACCAAGTATTATTCTGTTATCTACCCGTGAAAACCTTCTCAGCTTTCTATTATTTATTAATGAACGTGTTATTGTGTTATTTATAAGCTTCTGGTTTACCTTTAAATAAATAAATTTAGAATTCCGTACCTGAAATGGGAAAAGTAGCCCGTGTAGGATCACTTTGTGGCCCGTCTGTCAACCCTCTTTTCTCGGAAACGCGTAAAGGTATTGCGTTGAAATTACCATCAAATACTCAGGTTTGTCACCTCTTGGAGCCCTGATGTAAATCAACCTTCTAAGTCAACGTCCAAGGTCAAGTCAAAGGTCCTGGTACCTACTATGAATGGCTCCCGTGAATTCCGTTGGTTTTCCTCCAGGAGCCGCGCCCCCGCCGCCCCCGCCGCCCCCGCTCCGCTTCAATTGTTATCTGGTGTTTGAGCCCGCGCTAACTTCATTGATACTTTACGCAGAAATCAATCAAATGTGTGGCCGCTACCGGGAAGTTGTATCCTAGTAAACAAGCCGAATACAAGGAGGATAAGGTTCTTGCTCAACTCAATAACTTCCAGACTTAACTAATATTATTATTTTATCGGGAATTCCGAACTATAAGGACAGAACTAGGGCAAGAGGTACCAAATGTGTGAGATAACTAATGTAAGACTAACTGTGTACACGGTATACAAATCAGTTTGTAATAATAATAACTCAGGGTGAGTTGGGAATTCAAAATTCCGGATTGTGATAATAAGGAAATATCCATAACGATAATAACTTTTTAAAACAAGTTTCCTCTAGGACCAAAGCGCTTGGAAAGGGGTTAAAACGTTTTTTTGGAGTTCCTATGGCCACCTTCTGTCTCCATCACCAGACCAGCTCGAGGGCACCATGACATTGTCAGCGAACTTACATAAGTGCCTATCCCGAATATCTGCTCAATCGGTTGAGGATAACTGCTCATGCATGTTGTTGTACAAGTGTGTAGTTGTGTATTGTGTTCCGCACACACTGTTGTTGTACAAGTGTGTAGTTGTGTATTGTGTTCCGCACACACTGTTGTTGTACAAGTGTGTAGTTGTGTATTGTGTTCCGCACACACTGTTGTTGTACAAGTGTGTAGTTGTGTATTGTGTTCCGCACAAACTGTTGTTGTACAAGTGTGTAGTTGTGTATTGTGTTCCGCACACACTGTTGTTGTACAAGTGTGTAGTTGTGTATTGTGTTCCGCACACACTGTTGTTGTACAAGTGTGTAGTTGTGTATTGTGTTCCGCACACACTGTTGTTGTACAAGTGTGTAGTTGTGTATTATGTTCCGCACACACTGTTGTTGTACAAGTGTGTAGTTGTGTATTGTGTTCCGCACAAACTGTTGTTGTACAAGTGTGTAGTTGTGTATTGTGTTCCGCACACACTGTTGTTGTACAAGTGTGTAGTTGTGTATTGTGTTCCGCACACACTGTTGTTGTACAAGTGTGTAGTTGTGTATTGTGTTCCGCACAAACTGTTGTTGTACAAGTGTGTAGTTGTGTATTGTGTTCCGCACAAACTGTTGTTGTACAAGTGTGTAGTTGTGTATTGTGTTCCGCACACACTGTTGTTGTACAAGTGTGTAGTTGTGTATTGTGTTCCGCACACACTGTTGTTGTACAAGTGTGTAGTTGTGTATTGTGTTCCGCACACACTGTTGTTGTACAAGTTTGTAGTTGTGTATTGTGTTCCGCACACACTGTTGTTGTACAAGTGTGTAGTTGTGTATTGTGTTCCGCACACACTGTTGTTGTACAAGTGTGTAGTTGTGTATTGTGTTCCGCACACACTGTTGTTGTACAAGTGTGTAGTTGTGTATTGTGTTCCGCACACACTGTTGTTGTACAAGTGTGTAGTTGTGTATTGTGTTCCGCACACACTGTTGTTGTACAAGTGTGTAGTTGTGTATTGTGTTCCGCACACACTGTTGTTGTACAAGTGTGTAGTTGTGTATTGTGTTCCGCACACACTGTTGTTGTACAAGTTTGTAGTTGTGTATTGTGTTCCGCACACACTGTTGTCGTACAAGTGTGTAGTTGTGTATTGTGTTCCGCACACACTGTTGTTGTACAAGTGTGTAGTTGTGTATTGTGTTCCGCACACACTGTTGTTGTACAAGTGTGTAGTTGTGTATTGTGTTCCGCACACACTGTTGTTGTACAAGTGTGTAGTTGTGTATTGTGTTCCGCACACACTGTTGTTGTACAAGTGTGTAGTTGTGTATTGTGTTCCGCACAAACTGTTGTTGTACAAGTGTGTAGTTGTGTATTGTGTTCCGCACACACTGTTGTTGTACAAGTGTGTAGTTGTGTATTGTGTTCCGCACACACTGTTGTTGTACAAGTGTGTAGTTGTGTATTGTGTTCCGCACACACTGTTGTTGTACAAGTGTGTAGTTGTGTATTGTGTTCCGCACACACTGTTGTTGTACAAGTGTGTAGTTGTGTATTGTGTTCCGCACACACTTCTTACAGAGCAAGTCAAATAAAAGCTTGTTAGAACCGTAAAGACTAGACTAGGAGGCACCGGCAATCGGCATACACCAGAGGTATATTCAATCTACAGTCAAAAACATGCAAGATACCTACGCCGAAGCAATGTGTTCTGGGAATGCATTCTTTGTTCTGATTCTATTGTCTCCTTCTTGTTTCAAGTCTCTAAAAGAGAATTGTATTGTGATGGACGGGACCGATCCCCGTGAGTCAGTAGAGAGCTACCGGTCGCGTTGGAAGCAGGCTGTGCCCCCGGGGGAGCGGGGAGGGGGGCTGGCATCCCGAACACATGTGCCATGCCATCTCAGCTGTTCTGGTGGTCACACCGCACCGGTGCGCCGCCGCGCCGCCGCCGCGTATGATTGGTGCGTGCGTCGTCGTCGTCCATAGCAGGCCAAATAACCTGAGTAGTAAAATCTTTCATATACTCGTATTATTATTTGATAGAAGATGAATCGACTCCATAAAAACAATTATCATTTTAGATAGCAGCTGCAATTAAAACATAACGAAATGAGCAGGAGTTTATGATAGTGTTTATTTTGTGGTCCTTCCTAGTGAATGAGGGGAAAACGAAAAGTGTTACGATTTTTTTATTTTATGAGGAAAAGAAATGATAAGTCATGAGTGAGCGAGTCACAAACTAAAGCGCTTGTTGTGACCGTCTCGTCGGTCCATCCTACCTGCAGGCTGCGCGGGCGCCGACAGGTGCGCGGGCGCAGGAGGTACCCGCGCCCTGCGCCCCCCGCCCCCGGGCCGAGGGGTACTCTCCTGCGGGTCCCGTTTGTACAAAACAGACGTCACACTAACATTTTGCAGTGATCTGAAACACTAGTGGTTCATTCAGTGCCCCCACAGCTGAGCAATGGCTCGACCAACCCACACGGGTGGCGACTGATCAACCACATCGCTAGGTAAGTGGCACGCGTATTACCATCATAATCTGTAACTACGGCACCTTTATAACGAATCAAGGAAGGAGTCATCTAGCCTGGACTAGAATGTCACATGCGTTTTGTGTTGTTTACGAAACGTTTGAGTTTCCACACCACAATATTTCAACAAAGCATTTATGTTCCTGCGTCGTATCTTGTGCGTCATAATAATAGAATGTCACCTGACCATCCTCCACGACGCGCGCCGAGCCGGTGGCATGCAGATTGCAACCTTCGCTCTCCAAACCCGCGGCTCGAGTGCGCACCTCCTCCACCGCTGGTAATCCCCATAACAGACAGGTGGACACACTGACGGCTCCTTCAGCATACGTGCTCACTCGCGTGCTTTACCAAATAAAGGGATCATGAATATTGATGCACAGACACATATACGTACAGATTATATTTATATTTGTGTATTTACACATTTTTAATACTTAGAGTGGCCATGACGTGCGCCACATTCTAGAGTCCCAGCGCGTAACGGCGCGCCTTCTGGAACCATTAGAGTGGCCATGACGTACGCCACCTTCTAGAGTCCCAGCGCGTAGCGGCGCGCTTTCTGGAACCATTAGAGTGGCCATGACATACGCCACCTTCTAGAGTCCCAGCGCGGCGGCGGCGGCGCGCTTTCTGGAACCATTAGAGTGGCCATGACGTACGCCACCTTCGAGAGTCCCAGCGCGGCGGCGGCGGCGCGCTTTCTGGAACCATTAGAGTGGCCATGACATACGCCACCTTCTAGAGTCCCAGCGCGGCGGCGGCGGCGCGCTTTCTGGAACCATTAGAGTGGCCATGACATACGCCACCTTCTAGAGTCCCAGCGCGGCGGCGGCGGCGCGCTTTCTGGAACCATTAGAGTGACCATGACGTACGCCACCTTCTAGAGTCCCAGCGCGGCGGCGGCGGCGCGCTTTCTGGAACCATTAGAGTGGCCATGACATACGCCACCTTCTAGAGTCCCAGCGCGGCGGCGGCGGCGCGCTTTCTGGAACCATTAGAGTGGCCATGACATACGCCACCTTCTAGAGTCCCAGCGCGGCGGCGGCGGCGCGCTTTCTGGAACCATTAGAGTGACCATGACGTACGCCACCTTCTAGAGTCCCAGCGCGGCGGCGGCGGCGCGCTTTCTGGAACCATTAGAGTGGCCATGACATACGCCACCTTCTAGAGTCCCAGCGCGGCGGCGGCGCGCCTTCTGGAACCATTAGAGTGACCATGACGTACGCCACCTTCTAGAGTCCCAGCGCGGCGGCGGCGGCGCGCTTTCTGGAACCATTAGAGTGGCCATGACGTACGCCACCTTCTAGAGTCCCAGCGCGGCGGCGGCGCGCTTTCTGGAACCATTAGAGTGGCCATGACATACGCCACCTTCTAGAGTCCCAGCGCGGCGGCGGCGGCGCGCTTTCTGGAACCATTAGAGTGACCATGACGTACGCCACCTTCTAGAGTCCCAGCGCGGCGGCGGCGGCGCGCTTTCTGGAACCATTAGAGTGACCATGACGTACGCCACCTTCTAGAGTCCCAGCGCGGCGGCGGCGGCGCGCTTTCTGGAACCATTAGAGTGGCCATGACATACGCCACCTTCTAGAGTCCCAGCGCGGCGGCGGCGCGCCTTCTGGAACCATTAGAGTGACCATGACGTACGCCACCTTCTAGAGTCCCAGCGCGGCGGCGGCGGCGCGCTGTCTGGAACCATTAGAGTGGCCATGACATACGCCACCTTCTAGAGTCCCAGCGCGGCGGCGGCGGCGCGCTTTCTGGAACCATTAGAGTGGCCATGACATACGCCACCTTCTAGAGTCCCAGCGCGGCGGCGGCGGCGCGCTTTCTGGAACCATTAGAGTGGCCATGACATACGCCACCTTCTAGAGTCCCAGCGCGGCGGCGGCGGCGCGCTTTCTGGAACCATTAGAGTGACCATGACGTACGCCACCTTCTAGAGTCCCAGCGCGGCGGCGGCGGCGCGCTTTCTGGAACCATTAGAGTGGCCATGACATACGCCACCTTCTAGAGTCCCAGCGCGGCGGCGGCGCGCCTTCTGGAACCATTAGAGTGACCATGACGTACGCCACCTTCTAGAGTCCCAGCGCGGCGGCGGCGGCGCGCTTTCTGGAACCATTAGAGTGGCCATGACATACGCCACCTTCTAGAGTCCCAGCGCGGCGGCGGCGCGCCTTCTGGAACCATTAGAGTGACCATGACGTACGCCACCTTCTAGAGTCCCAGCGCGGCGGCGGCGGCGCGCTTTCTGGAACCATTAGAGTGGCCATGACATACGCCACCTTCTAGAGTCCCAGCGCGGCGGCGGCGCGCCTTCTGGAACCATTAGAGTGACCATGACGTACGCCACCTTCTAGAGTCCCAGCGCGGCGGCGGCGGCTCGCTTTCTGGAACCATTAGAAAGTAAAAAGTAAAGTAAAAAATCATTTATTTCTTTAGGCTTACAAAATAAGCACTTAGACAAGTCATATTTTATACATTAAATTATTATCAAATAAAATTATTTTACTATTCACTTCAATTTTTTGTCCACTAGTGGAAGAAGTGAAAAAGAAACCAGTAGCATGTTCATCTCTTATATGTCTAATACATGGTTATTTGCCTATTTAAGTCTAAATATAATATGATTCATGATACATGTCAATATTTAAGTAAAGCTATGCACAATAACAAATTACTTACATACTATTGTCTGTGCGAAACTGAGCGACATCTGGCCAAGCATTAACATCATTGAGATAATCATTTATGGAGTAGAAAGCCTTCTTGATGAGATTTATTTTTATGTAATTTTTAAATTTACGAATAGGGAGCTCAGTTGCTTCAGATGGAAGCTTATTATAGAAGCGCACGCTATTGCCCATAAATGATTTCCCTACCTTGTGTAATCTAAATGATGGGATGTGTAACTTGTTCTTGTTTCTTGTATTTCTATTGTGAACATCACACTTTTTCATAAGGCTATCCTTATTTTTGTGGGTATACATTAGATTTTCATAGATGTATTGCGATATTACAGTCAGAATATTAATGTTTTTAAATAATTCCCTCAAAGAATCTCGTGGCTTCAATTTATAAATAGCGCGTACCGCCCTTTTTTGAAGAACAAATATGGTCTGGATGTCAGCTGCCTGTCCCCAAAGCAAAATACCATAAGACATAATACTATGGAAGTAACTGAAATAAACTAACCTAGCTGTGTCTTCATTGGTAATATATCTAATTGTTCGAACTGCATAAGCTGCAGAACTAAGTCTACCTGCCAGAGCCTCTATTTGCGACCTCCATTGAAGAGAAGAATCAATATGTAACCCTAGGAATACAGTAGAGTCTACAAGGTGAACAATCTCATCCTTCAGCATTATTTTTGTTGGGAGTTCTCTTGCATTCGGTAGCATGAATTTTATACATTTAGTCTTTTTAGCATTGAGTAGTAGATTATTGGCGGTGAACCAATCTAGTATTTGTGAAAGCGAATTATTTACATCGTCATAGTTATATTTATTTCTATCAACTTTAAAAATCAATGAAGTATCATCAGCAAATAAGACTATATCACAAAGATCTTTTGCTAAAAACGGAAGATCATTTACATATACTAAAAATAAAAAAGGACCTAATATTGATCCTTGCGGGACGCCTAGTTCAAGTTTTGATCCTCTAGATCTTTCTTTACCAATATCTACTTTTTGAACTCTATCAGCTAAATATGATTGCATAAGGTCTAGTGCCTTGTTACTAATTCCATAGTGTTCCAACTTCCTAATTAGTGTACCATGATCCACGCAATCAAAAGCCTTAGAAAGGTCACAGAATACTCCAATAGCGTTTTTTGCTTTATCCCAGGCATCTAATATATGTTTTAATAGAACTGTGCCAGCATCGGTTGTCGATCTACCCTTGGTGAAGCCAAACTGATTTTTATGAAACAGCCTGTTAAGGTTGAAGTGTGAAGTCAACTGAGTGAGGATAATTTTTTCGAAAATTTTACTTATTGCAGGAAGTATTGAAATTGGCCTGTAATTGGCCGGATCAGTATGGCTACCAGATTTGTAAAGAGGAACCAGTTTACTACATTTCATAAGATCAGGAAAAACTCCTGCGTCTACACAATTATTGAAAATATGGGCCAAGCAGGGAGCCACTTCCTTAATAATTGAACTTAGTACTTTCGTTGAAATGCCCCAGAGATCCTCAGTATTTTTGATGTTTATAGATTTAAAAGTTTTTACAATGTAATTACCATTTACGTGACTAAAGATAAAGACTTCCTTACATTTCTCAACAGATGATTCTAATAATTCAACTGCCTTTAAAGCAGAGGAATTGAGAGACCGGCTCTAGAGTGGCCATGACGTACGCCACCTTCTAGAGTCCCAGCGCGGCGGCGGCGCGCCTTCTGGAACCATTAGAGTGACCATGACGTACGCCACCTTCTAGAGTCCCAGCGCGTAGCGGCGCGCCTTCTGGAACCATTAGAGTGGCCATGACGTACGCCACCTTCTAGAGTCCCAGCGCGGCGGCGGCGGCGCGCCTTCTGGAACCATTAGAGTGGCCATGACGTACGCCACCTTCTAGAGTCCCAGCGCGTAGCGGCGCGCCTTCTGGAACCATTAGAGTGGCCATGACGTACGCCACCTTCTAGAGTCCCAGCGCGGCGGCGGCGGCGCGCTTTCTGGAACCATTAGAGTGGCCATGACGTACGCCACCTTCTAGAGTCCCAGCGCGTAGCGGCGCGCTTTCTGGAACCATTAGAGTGGCCATGACGTACGCCACCTTCTAGAGTCCCAGCGCGGCGGCGGCGGCGCGCTTTCTGGAACCATTAGAGTGGCCATGACGTACGCCACCTTCTAGAGTCCCAGCGCGGCGGCGGCGGCGCGCTTTCTGGAACCATTAGAGTGGCCATGACGTACGCCACCTTCTAGAGTCCCAGCGCGGCGGCGGCGGCGCGCTTTCTGGAACCATTAGAGTGGCCATGACGTACGCCACCTTCTAGAGTCCCAGCGCGTAGCGGCGCGCCTTCTGGAACCATTAGAGTGGCCATGACGTACGCCACCTTCTAGAGTCCCAGCGCGGCGGCGGCGGCGCGCTTTCTGGAACCATTAGAGTGGCCATGACGTACGCCACCTTCTAGAGTCCCAGCGCGTAGCGGCGCGCTTTCTGGAACCATTAGAGTGGCCATGACGTACGCCACCTTCTAGAGTCCCAGCGCGGCGGCGGCGGCGCGCTTTCTGGAACCATTAGAGTGGCCATGACGTACGCCACCTTCTAGAGTCCCAGCGCGTAGCGGCGCGCCTTCTGGAACCATTAGAGTGGCCATGACGTACGCCACCTTCTAGAGTCCCAGCGCGGCGGCGGCGGCGCGCTTTCTGGAACCATTAGAGTGGCCATGACGTACGCCACCTTCTAGAGTCCCAGCGCGTAGCGGCGCGCTTTCTGGAACCATTAGAGTGGCCATGACGTACGCCACCTTCTAGAGTCCCAGCGCGGCGGCGGCGGCGCGCCTTCTGGAACCATTAGAGTGGCCATGACGTACGCCACCTTCTAGAGTCCCAGCGCGGCGGCGGCGCGCCTTCTGGAACCATTAGAGTGACCATGACGTACGCCACCTTCTAGAGTCCCAGCGCGGCGGCGGCGGCGCGCCTTCTGGAACCATTAGAGTGGCCATGACGTACGCCACCTTCTAGAGTCCCAGCGCGTAGCGGCGCGCCTTCTGGAACCATTAGAGTGACCATGACGTACGCCACCTTCTAGAGTCCCAGCGCGGCGGCGGCGGCGCGCCTTCTGGAACCATTAGAGTGGCCATGACGTACGCCACCTTCTAGAGTCCCAGCGCGTAGCGGCGCGCCTTCTGGAACCATTAGAGTGGCCATGACGTACGCCACCTTCTAGAGTCCCAGCGCGGCGGCGGCGGCGCGCTTTCTGGAACCATTAGAGTGGCCATGACGTACGCCACCTTCTAGAGTCCCAGCGCGGCGGCGGCGGCGCGCTTTCTGGAACCATTAGAGTGGCCATGACGTACGCCACCTTCTAGAGTCCCAGCGCGTAGCGGCGCGCCTTCTGGAACCATTAGAGTGGCCATGACGTACGCCACCTTCTAGAGTCCCAGCGCGGCGGCGGCGGCGCGCTTTCTGGAACCATTAGAGTGGCCATGACGTACGCCACCTTCTAGAGTCCCAGCGCGTAGCGGCGCGCTTTCTGGAACCATTAGAGTGGCCATGACGTACGCCACCTTCTAGAGTCCCAGCGCGGCGGCGGCGGCGCGCTTTCTGGAACCATTAGAGTGGCCATGACGTACGCCACCTTCTAGAGTCCCAGCGCGGCGGCGGCGGCGCGCTTTCTGGAACCATTAGAGTGGCCATGACGTACGCCACCTTCTAGAGTCCCAGCGCGGCGGCGGCGGCGCGCTTTCTGGAACCATTAGAGTGGCCATGACGTACGCCACCTTCTAGAGTCCCAGCGCGTAGCGGCGCGCCTTCTGGAACCATTAGAGTGGCCATGACGTACGCCACCTTCTAGAGTCCCAGCGCGGCGGCGGCGGCGCGCTTTCTGGAACCATTAGAGTGGCCATGACGTACGCCACCTTCTAGAGTCCCAGCGCGTAGCGGCGCGCTTTCTGGAACCATTAGAGTGGCCATGACGTACGCCACCTTCTAGAGTCCCAGCGCGGTGGCGGCGGCGCGCTTTCTGGAACCATTAGAGTGGCCATGACGTACGCCACCTTCTAGAGTCCCAGCGCGTAGCGGCGCGCCTTCTGGAACCATTAGAGTGGCCATGACGTACGCCACCTTCTAGAGTCCCAGCGCGGCGGCGGCGGCGCGCTTTCTGGAACCATTAGAGTGGCCATGACGTACGCCACCTTCTAGAGTCCCAGCGCGTAGCGGCGCGCTTTCTGGAACCATTAGAGTGGCCATGACGTACGCCACCTTCTAGAGTCCCAGCGCGGCGGCGGCGGCGCGCTTTCTGGAACCATTAGAGTGGCCATGACGTACGCCACCTTCTAGAGTCCCAGCGCGGCGGCGGCGGCGCGCTTTCTGGAACCATTAGAGTGGCCATGACGTACGCCACCTTCTAGAGTCCCAGCGCGGCGGCGGCGGCGCGCTTTCTGGAACCATTAGAGTGGCCATGACGTACGCCACCTTCTAGAGTCCCAGCGCGGCGGCGGCGGCGCGCTTTCTGGAACCATTAGAGTGGCCATGACATACGCCACCTTCTAGAGTCCCAGCGCGGCGGCGGCGCGCCTTCTGGAACCATTAGAGTGACCATGACGTACGCCACCTTCTAGAGTCCCAGCGCGGCGGCGGCGCGCCTTCTGGAACCATTAGAGTGGCCATGACGTACGCCACCTTTTGTTTACAAATCCATACCATCCAGAACCATATAAAGTTAATGTAAATATTAGATTTTGAAAAGAAATTTGGCTATAATTATCATATTTGGTTTTTTATAAATCTAAGACTCCAATTGGTATAGGGGTACCAAAGGCCCACTATTTATCTTGTTTAAAAAAAAGACAGGGTCACAGACCCAATATTTTGGCTGCAATGGCGAAATTAAGGATGAAATCTGATATTAACTAAAATTTTACTAAAATCCAAATAAATTTTGAACCAGTGAATATCGCTGAACATACAGGGGGGTTAAATCGATAGTTACTGAAGTCCCCCATCCACCGACGATCCACCCCTCATGTTACACCGTGTATATAACACCTTTTTGACGCAGATATCTGTTTTATCCTCCATGGTCCGCACTCTCCCGCGTCAGATTGACGCTGAATGATATCATTGCAACACTCAGTTAGACACAAACAATAATTACTCTATGGTTAGACATGTGCAGAGGTCAATGAGCAGCAGGTATTGTATTCTCCGTATATTCTCTTTGGTATATTCTCTTTGATGAGCAGGAACAAGTTCCTGTCAACAAAATGTTACTCTAATAACATTGTTTGCACCGAAGAGATTTGCTATATGAGAGTGATTCGAGTCAACAATTTACCAGTAGAAGACTCCAAATGGTGATCAGCTTAGGGCTCAGGCCGCGCCCGCCGGGCCGCACGCGCCCCCGCATTGAGGTTAGTCGTCTCTGAGATGTTACCACTAACCGCAGACTGTGCCGCAGAGTAGCGGACGCGCCGCACGCGCCGACATTATCCTCGCCATACGGTCCGCAGCTCGGTAGGCAGAGATAGCAGTATCTGCTCTAGGATGCACCAGGTTACATCATAATATTTCCCGGTATTTATTTATAGCCCGTAGGCACTACTCTACAAGTATTCGTTGAGGTAAATAACTTCTGTGAACATCTGGAGCAAAACCGCAAACTAATTAAATGCTCTATATCGAATTCGGGATTTCCTAATCCGGATTGTCCTGTAGCTTTCTGTATAAATGAGGATGCGCCCGCGCATAATGTCACTCGTGTCTCGCGTCCGCAGGGGGGCAGACGTAGCGCGCGGGGGGTGTGACGAGAGATGGAAGCATGGCTCCCGATGCAGAGGACTGTGAGGGCGCGCGACTCCATGAGAGGTGCGGGGCGGCGGTGCACGGGGGCGGCGCGCGCGTGGGGCCAGCGCTGGGCAGGCCGGCGCGCGCCTGGGCCGAGTGCGAGGGGCACAGCCCCGGCGAGGGGCGACGACTGCTGCCCGCGTCCCCCGCGCCCCCGCACAAGCCCCGCCTGCAGGCCGGCCTCACGCTCGGAGTCCACTCCACCTACCCTCAGAAGCCGCTCGCCAGCAGCATCGCATATAAAACCAAATTCCAGAAGAGGAAGGAGAAGCTCGTCGAAGTCCTGAGGCCGCCTTACTTTATTCTATCGATGATATTACTGATCGTAAGTATCTTTAGAGACCTGACTAACACAAATATCTATCAGTACATGGCGCTACATTCTGTATCTATAGGAAGTGTTAACTAACAGCGTTGCTCGTCAGATCTGCCTGCACGTGTGGGGGCGCGCGAGCTGGGCCGCCGCGCTGGAGTTCTCGGCGGCGCAGTGGCGCGCGCAGCCCTGGCGCCTGCTCTCCTACGGGCTGGTGCACGCGCACGCAAGGCACCTCGCGCTCAACGCGCTCGTGGCCCTCGCTGTAAGTACACAATGTACCCGACTAGCCTAATTGTTCATTTTGAGGCTGAATAAGTAGTCTTGCGTGGTGAACATTTAGGATAATGTATATTGTTTCCCTCAGGTGGGGTGGCAGCTGGAGCGCGAGCAGGGCTGGTGGCGCGTGGCGGCGGTGTGGGCGGGCGGGCTGGCGGGGGGCGCGCTGGGCGCGGGCGCGCTGCAGCCGCGCAGCCTGCGCGTGGTGGGTGCCTCCGCCGCCGTGTACGCGCTGCTCACCGCGCACCTGCCCAACCTCTGCCTCAGGTAACATTACGGGACGTCACCTGTCATATAGCAGGTACCTCCGTATCGGCTAGAGACAATGCCTTGTTATTGTTCTCCCTGAGAGAAACCTCATTTTTTCACAGATTCGGCCACATTCCTCTGTGGTGGTTCCGGCCGCTCAGTGTCCTAGTGCTGGGCCTGTCGGAAGGGTGCTGGGCGCTGGTGCGCGGCGCGGGCGCGTGCGCGGGCCCGGTGGGCGCGGCCCCACCACCCGGCGAGCACGTGGCCTGGGCGGCGCACGTGCTGGGCGCCGCCGTGGGAGTGCCGCTAGCCTTCCTCGTCTTTACCGGTGAGTTTACTTTACCACATAACTTTTTTGCTTCATGTCATTACGAAATTATAAAACAGAGCATTTTTAATTTCAGACTGTAAATATAAACCAACTTCTAGTCCAGTAAATCCATTAGCAGTTACTGTTTTAATGGTCTTGATTGGGTACAGTACAGATACAAGTCATTTATTTGCAGAGAAAGGGTAACATGTTGTTATTGCATTGTTTTAGGAGAAAACGAAAAGAAATCGCACGTGTTGGTGTGTCGCGCGCTGTCGGCGGCGCTGCTGGCGGCGGGCGCGGTGCTGGCCGCGCTGCACGGCGCGCTGGGGGACGAGGAGTGAGGGAGCGCGGAACGCGGAGCGCGGAGCCGACACCATTGCATTATGAGATTTACAAAACCTTTGCTATTACGATATTTTGTATTTATATAAATAGTCGTAAGGAAACATGTTCATCGAATAAGGTGCAATTAACATCTCCGTCCGATATTCAAGTGTTCGCTAGAGTTTACAGTTTGTAGCGATGTAGCGTAGTCCGGCCGAGTGTGATGCGGATGACGGAATAGCCACGGCCCGTTCATACATGTATTGTATGGACGGGCCGATACATTTGTGATATTTCTTGTGTGATGGTTCGTGGGAGGAAACGACTTTCCAGTCATTGTGGAAACAAAAGACTAATGTTTCAATGTTACAACATCTTATTAGCAGAGCAATTCCAGTAGAGTAATTATGTTTTACCAGATCAAGTAGTGCTCGTTTGTACACACCAGTATCTTGAATATTTTAATTTTAAGCACAAAATAGCTTATTTGACTTTAAGATAATTTATTTTTAGTATGATTTCAATGAAATCTAAATTTGTTTTGTATCAAAACATTGAGCTAGTGGAGGACTGTGAAGTCGAAGTGGTTCTGATTGTGTTCATAGTCTCTAATAACATTGTACTAGATGCGAGTTCCTCGCGCTCCAATCCGCGACTGAACTGTGGGATATGTAAAGTAGTTATGTTATGAGTGAAAGTTGAATATGTTTATTGCATTATTGAATGCTTCCTATTGTGCCATTGATACTTAGAACGATGAGTATTAAACATATCGTTAAAGCGAGCGGTGATTGATGTAAAATAAATAATGATATAAAATTGTAAAGCACGCAACATAATGAATGTAATGTGATGTCAACATATTGTTAGAAGCTCGCTTTTGTGCAACTGTGATTTTAAATAAAACTTGTACCTAAGGGTTAAACTTGGGGTCTATTTAATAATACACATGAATACCCAGCAATACCTCCTTATTGTTAGACATGAGTGTGTGAGCACTGCAACAAGGAACCTGTGCAGGTGGCACCGCGGGCGCGGGGCGCGGGCGCGGGCGCGGGCGCGGGCGCGGGCGCGGGCGCGGGCGCGGGCGCGGGCGCGGGCGGCGCCAGCAGCGAGCCGGGTGCCACAACACAAGGCAATAAGAGGCAACATTTCTCATCTATTAAATATTAATATCTATATAGCTATGTCTAGATCTTAAACCTAAAGTTATTCTGGATACTTATCGCATATTTAAATAAAAATCTATAACCTACTTAAAGCAGACAAGATTACCTACATACTTGTAAATAGTTCCTGAAATACTTAAATCGAAATAAAACCCTCCTTCTGGCACCTGCGCCTGCGCCTGCGCGCCCGCGGGAATACTGTCTCTATGGTACGTGTGCTTGAGATCACTGTGTGCTCTCGGGGAGCGGACCCAGTCGACCCGGATGTGCGACAGACACGAGGGCGCATCGAACATCCGAGAGGAGGAGCCGCAAGGTGTCAGCACGTCAAGCCCTTGCAGTGCACGCCGAGCTCGGTGCACCAGCACTCCTGGCAGGGCGTGGACAGCTCGGCGATGATCCTGCCGACGCGGTACATTCGCCCGTAGATATTGCAGCCCGCCAGCTTCAGCAGGCCTCCACCGAGGCCCGATAGGCCTCCGCCGAGGCTCGATTGTCCGCCTCCGGTGGGAGGCCACGCGCTCTCTGTACTCGTGTGGTGTTCCTCCCTCCTCGTGACCTCGGTGGGGGTCGCGGGGGCGGGCGGAGGCCGCGGCGGAGGGGCGGGGGGCCAGGCGGTGGTTTGTTTGATGGCGGTCGCTTCTCCAAGCACGAGGTGGTCTATTCTGTTGATGGGGTTCTGCGACTGTTTCGTGTGGACGTAGGGAAGTGCCGGCAACGGCACAAACGGAACCTCTGTGCGGTGGGGCGCGGGGCGAGGGGTGGGCCGCACTCGAGGGATGGTCGTCAGCTTCAGTGGAGGCGGCCTTCTGGTGGTCGGTAGTCTGTTGGATGCCGTCGTAGTGGTGTCATAGCGATCGCCGCTGAGAAGGAGTTTCAGAACGTTTCCAAAAGAGAACCCTCCTTCGTCATCCTCCTCCTCGTACTCCAGGGACTCCTCCGGTTCTGGCTCCTTGCTGGGAGGAGCTGGTGTCGTGCTGGAGGGTATCGGTTTCGTAAACTTGTCTATTCTCTCTGTTGTGGTCGCAGCTGTGAAGTCGTTGGTATCGATGTTGATCTTGTTGACGGTTGTTGGTCTGGACGCATAGATCTGATGAGTCTGTTCCTGAGCGTCGCTAGAGGTGCTGGCACCTGGTGCGTCCCCGGTGCTCCGAGTGCTTTGCGCGACGGGAGAGTTAGTGACAGCCTCTGTCGCGCTGCTGGACTTTTCTCCCGGAGCTGGCGTGGTGAGTCTCACTGCAGTGGTCGTTAGTTTCGCTGTTGTGGTCTCCCGCGTGGTTATTAGTTTGATTTCTGTAACAACAAATGTAAACTAGTACTCCGTCGTGACCGTTTGAGTTGCAAGTCTAGTCTACCCTATTCCGAACTAGAGCAGTCAAACAAAAGGGAACTCAGCCAGACATAAAGCTCAGTTCACAAAATTATTAAAGAATCCAAAATAAAATGAGCTGCCTACTAAGTCATGGAAACTCGTATTATCTTAGTTGCTAGCAAAAAATTAAAGCCATTTTGAAAAGGACAGAAAATACAAAAGTATTAACAATAATGGTATCATTTAATGGAGTGCTGAACAACGTTAAATAATGCTTTTCAATTAAAATTAATGAATAGGAACTGCTTCAGGAGCCACACGTTTTAGATCCATGTTTAGTACCTTCGTCGCAGATGAGCTCCCCGCAGCAGGGATCCCCGGAGCTGGCGCCGGCGGCGCGGCGGCGGCAGTGCGGCGGCGGCGCAGCGCACGCGCGCGGCGAGCACTGCAGCACGCCCCACGCGCACGCGCACTCCGAGCACGCCACGCTGATCGTGCCGCCCAAGGGGACGCGCCGCCCCTCGCTCGATACGCATTCTCCTTCTGGTACACAAACAATCCTCTTAGAATACTCTTTTCCAGATGATGAGGTTGCGGACTCGCCGATGTGTCTGTGACTTGCCTGCAGTGATGTCCAGCGGCATCGAGGTTGTGAGATGCGGCGCGGTCGGCGCGGGCGCGGCCGTGCTCGGGAACACCGCGTAGTACTCCTCTATCAACCCCGAAGGTCCTTTGGGCACGAACCCTCCTGAAAGATATGCGTGGCAAGAATTATGCATTGCTACTAAATTTTATAAGGCATCGAAAAATGTCAGTTAAATAATATCTCGATTTGGATGGAACTTGAACCCGCAACCTTCCCCTTAGTACGGGACGCTTCACTATAATAACAAAAAGCTTAGTATCGAACAAATTATGTTAAGGAGTTCGTACCTTCTGTTTCAACAGGTGGAGAAAACAAGTTGACATTGGGTGAGTCCAACTTGAATGTCGTTCTGGGCACAGGGTGAGGAGTGACCGCGGCTTGCTTCTGATCGAAGCGACCTTCGAGACTCGCGGGCGCGGTGTACTCGCTGACGGAGGGGCCTAAGGCATCGTGTACGTTGGAGTAGCCCGAGCTGGTCGGATCCACGTTTTGATTCAGAGACGGGTACTGCTCGTCTCCTTTGTCGGTTATGAAGACTGGATACTGCGTTGAATGGTAGACGTCCTCCCGCTGCGTGAAGGAGGCCTCCTTGTTGCCGAGGGCAGGGTAGTAGACTGGAAATGTGTCCTCGTGGTCGTGAGTGTAGGGCTGCGCCTGCTTAGGGTGCTCCTCCTCCACCACGGCGTCCGCGGCTACGAATGGGATTATTCTGAAACAAATGAAGTCGGTATCGAATCGAGCACAGCATGTTATGTACAGGTAGGTATTGAACAAACTATTTTTAACTTACTTTAAATTAGGTAACGAAGGCGGTAGAGTCGGTTCGGTGTAGTCAAAGTCATAATCTCCTTTCGTCTTCTTAGAGCTGTTCAGCGCTTCCGCAATGTTCGTTGGTATCGACACATTCGGCACAACGGGAGTAGGCTTGGATATGGCCGGCTTTGCGGTGGAAGGGTGGCTGGTGTTCGTCCGCAGAGAGCTGGTCACGTTGATGACGAACGACTCACTCTCGTCGAAGTCTCCGTACAAGTTTCTGTCGGTGATGATGTCGTCGGGAGAGAAGGTGCGGTCCTCGAGAGTGCTGACGTCGATGAGCGGCGTCCGCGGGTGCGACCCCTTCCTGATCCGGTCCAGTTCCTCCGCATCGGTGTCGTTGGAGGTGACGTTGAGCGGGAGCGAGGTGGAGGTCAGCTCCGCCGTGCAGTTGATGGTTCCGTTGATCATGATCCTGACGGAGCCCTCGGGCTGCTCCGTTGACGTCAGCTCCGTGCTTGCCTCGGAGGTGGTTGACGTCGCTTGTGCCGTCACAGGTAGCTTGACAGTCGTCGGCGGCTCGTCGGTGGAGCTCGTGGTGACGACTGCTGTGGTATTCGGGCTGGAGACACTGGAGGTCTCCGGAGGAGGAGGATCGCTGGTCTTCCTCTTCACCTTCGTGGTGCTCACGAGGTTGTTGGTTGCGGATGTTATGCGGGTATTCTTTACTAAGTAAATACTGGCCAGAGTAGTTTTGGCTGTCGTTTCCTTTTTGCTTGGTGATAGAGATGCATCGTGGTCTTTACGTGCGGTTGTCAGCGCATTGCTGGTCAGAGTCAGGAATTGAGACATTGGCGGTTCTGAAATTTGAAAAGACGTATGATCTTTTACTTCACCACATATGCGGTGACTTATTTCCGCGATTTTCTGAATGACCAAATGGTCCGTCCGTATCCGTACCCAAGTGATGGTCGGCGCAGTGGTACTGGTGCGCGCAGCAGTGCCCGGCGCGCAGGCGCGGCGTGCACCCCAGCAGCGGCGGCGCGCACGCCAGCGCCTGGCACTGCACGCCGCCGCGCAGACAGAAGCACGCCGTGCAGTTGTCCGCGCGCGCGCCCGCGACCACCTTCTCGCCTTCGGACACCCACTTGCCGTCCACCTTGCAATCTGAAATTTAGGTTTTTTTACAAAAATTTTAATGCAATGCATATTTATACCGTTTTTTATTCAAGTTATACGGGATAAATAGTAGGTAACCCTTTGGGAAGCATTAGTAATGACTATCTGTACCCCGCGGTTTCACTCAATAACCTACCTCCCTTATCTTTATTAACGGATATTACTGTAAATCTCCTCTGGGAACTTGAAGTGAGATTATTACTATTAATTATGGTGCTGGAATAGCGGAACGACAGATTACCATGTGGGTGTTTCTCGTGCGGTGCCTTGGTGGTCTTGGTGGAGTGTTCGCAGTAGTACCGCTGGGGACAGCAGAGGCCTGGGGCGGCGCGCGCGCGGCAGCCGGGCGGCGGCGGCAGGCAGGCGGGCCGCACGCAGCGCCGCGCGCCGCGCAGGCAGAAGCACTGCTCGCAGGCGCGCGCCGCCCGCATGGCGGACCCGGCCGCGTACACCGTGCCTCCCTCCACGCACGCTGGAAACACTACCACCAGTCAGTCGTCAGCGCCTCCTGCGCTCGCCACACCACACCACTCCACCCTGCGCTCCCTGCGGCGGGCACTCACCGTGGGCGGGGGACCGAGGCGCCGTGATATCCTCCTCGTCTTCCGACCTGGAGGAGGCGCCGTGTTCCATTACTTGTACTCCATCTGAAACCCAAACAAAATGTCACAATTCAAACACAATAACATGTGCTTGATGAAGACTGACGGTCGACATCCAACCATGGTTGGTCATTTGTTAGCTGCCAGTGTTCATGGTCAAAGGTATACAGAGTTAGTTATGGGTTTACCTGGACAGTGCAGTTCCGGGCAGCAGGAGCCGCGGCGGTGCAGCACGTGGCAGCGGTGCGGCGGCGGGTCGGGCAGCGCGGCGCAGGCGCGTCGGCGGCACGACAGCGCGCCGGCCGCGCACGCGCACTGCAGGCACGCCTCGCCCGTCGGCACGGGAGCGCCGGCGGAGAACCAGCGCCCTTCGTACAGGCAGCCGGGAGGGAGCCCTGCACAACGTCACACTCAGTATGCACCGCACTGTCGCGGCACTCACCCACACTGGCGCACAAATGTAATATCAAATAAAGATAATATACAAGTGGGTATAAGAGCGAGAAATGCCTTCTGTTGGCAAGGTTGTATCCGCCAATACTCGTAGATACAGTTGTGTTAATGTCCATATGTCATTGTTTTATTAATGTCCAATGTATACCTTACATGGAGCCTTGATACTAGCAAGTATCAAGGGAAGTATCAAGGCTCCTATACCTTACATATAATGAACTGGCCCTCTTCCAAGAAGAGTGCAAGTGGTCTGGTATGAATGAACGTACCGCGCGAGCTGACGACGTCGGGTCTGGCCGGGAGCGCGGGGTTGGCGGCGCCCGCGGCGGGGAATCCTGCAACGAACACCATCACGTGATCACATCAGCTCTGCCCTGCCGTCCAGTTCAGCAATAAACTACCTGCTCTGAATACAAACGCCTATTTTATAATAACAAGTGGAAGCATCAGCGCGTTCGGAGAGTGAATAGAGTCCGAGGTAGCGGGGGCAGGTTCGCGCAACCCTCCCACTCCCCTCGGCTCGCGCCCCGCGCCGGCGCACGCGCACCTCTCAGCTGCGTTATAACCGGTTACTGATTGCACCGCATGTGCTGTCCAGTTTGTCTCCAACAGGTATCAAGTATCAACTGATTACTAAAGTTTTATAAGTATTTCGTAAATTAAACTTATAAATATTCAAAAACAAACGTTACTCCAACTGCCGTACAAACATCACTCGACCTGCCATTCAAACAATTTGCAAGGGAACATGTTCTGAGAATGTACTCAATCACTTCGTCCCATTCGCATGCAGCCCGCCGTCCAGCGAGAGGAACCAAACAATGCTCTGCTCCACCACCCCACACTACTATGTTCCTCTATGTTATATTTTAAGACTTCTTATAAGCAATTTTAATTTGTTAAAGGTATACATTATATACCAAATCCATGCTGTCATATGTACGCTAAACAAGCATCCCTGATGCGCAGAGTGCAGGGCGGAGCAGACCGCCGCCCGTCTGGAAGGGCCTGGTGCGGAGATCAATGATCAATGAAGGTGGCTATTCCCTTGATTTTATTCCTCGGCTCATCTCTTCGCAGTCTATTATATTGTATTGTATTGTGTATTGTTGTCTAAATTTGTGTCATAAAAGGCACTCTTATGTATATGGACTCATGTTTGTTGTTAGTAATAAATTATTTTTATGTTATTTTATTTATTACTAGCTGCGCCCCGCGGCTTCGCCCCCGTGGAAATAAATGTGGCGAATGGTTTAAAGAATAAAAGTATCCTATTTCCGTCTCGTGGTTCTAAGCCCACCAATTTTCAGCCAAATCGGTTAGTGTATTATTAAAATAAAAAACTAAAATGTGTTTATTTCAGACAATATGACAATATTTATTAGGAATATACATATATGAATGAACATTCGATAGCTACTATCGACTTCTCTTCTAGTGGAGAGTCCCGTGGGTCGCGCGGCGCGTGGGCGCGTGGGCCGGCGCGGCGCCCACGCACGCGCGCCACGCCAGCGAATATCCATTTTGCTCACATTGGTCTAATGTAGATCCATCGGCCACTGGCTCGGGGCAATGACATATAGGTACAGTCGCAGCGGGAAAACAAACAGCGTAAAAGCTGAGTCTTCATAAGTTTAACTATGTACTTATGTGTGACCGTGTGAGTCACTTTTAATATTTAAGATCGATTACAGAATAATAATTAAATAAACGATGCACACCGCCACACCTGCACCACACAGCCCCCTGCTGGGGGGACCAGCAGGGGGCTGTGTCTGTGTCGATGCTACTGTGTAATAAAAAAGGAATTTGTCTCCGTTTAGTTATTTCATAACAATCTAATTATTTACTTTTTTATGTTTATGTAATATGTATGTATGTAACTATACTAACTAGACACGGTCGGTCAAAATCACGTGAAATATGTATATTTATTTATAGGCTTTCGACAAATTCGTGAAGTAGAGAAGTAAAAAACGTATGCAATATGGATGAAGGTAAGTTTCGATTGTCTTGTTTTCTCGCAATCGAAGTGAAAAGTACTTATTGTTTGTTTACGCGGGACAAACCAAAAGCATCCGCTATAATATACCTAACTCGATGTTGGTATGGGAGTATAACAACCTCGTCTAGAATGGGGTCCCTTGTGTAAAAACACACTATTGGATGTATGGTTGGTTGATAGTTATTTCAACGTTATCTTTGTTAGCGCTATATTTATTTACGACAATGAGTTAGTACTTTCAATGTTGAGCACAAGTTAGAGGTTGCGATGAAATGCGGTGGCTACGGCCGCGCCGCGCCGCGCGCTCCCCGCAAACTGCAACGTCTTGCGGGAGGAGCCCACACCCAGGCACTGCCCTCGGCCGGACACTCGACTCTCAATATCAAACGTTCAGTAAACGAGGATATGATGACCCGGCATGGCTACGCTATTATTGACACACTTTTTGAGCAAGAGAAGTGAAAACAAATGAAATAGTTTCGGAAATGTGCCCATGAAGATCACTGACATGTAAAAATGATCTCGTTCAGTAAGTAAGGAAAGTTGGTAGCGGAACGTACGGCCGCCTCTCACTAATGCAAATAAAGACTTCATAGAACATTGATGGGCAGTTCCCGCGCCTCAGCTATTCGCTATTTATAATTGAATGCTTTATGACCCCTACAATAATGGCTACGGAGAATTTTCATTAATTAAAAGTTCATAGGAGAAAATAGCTAGATAAAGATCAGTAATAATTGTCTTTTCTGTAAAGATTTGTAAGAAAGCGTGTCGAGATGAGTTGTATCTTCGTATTTCGCTAACGATGACGACTCACGTGTACACGCGCTGTGCTGACAGCCAGCCACTGCTCTCTGGCCGACCTCTTTTGTTTTTACCTTATTGCTAGTATTCTACAGTCTCTCATCATCATCATCATCTTCCGGCTTGCCTTCAGCCTTCAGTCCACTGCTGTAGTCACTAGCTACAGGCTAATGTTTCGGTTGCTTTCTTGAGAATCTTGTTCACATTTAGCACCATTTTTAAAACCTTTCAGCATTGTTAAATAACTTGAGAACCATTTTTTCATTTATTTTTAGTCGTCGCATGAATTTGCATACAAACAATGCAAATTAATAAATCTTTGCTCCACTTGCGCTCAGGGATGGCACATGCGTCTTTTAATATTTGTTCTGAATCGTCTTCATTCTAGACGGACCGACCGACCACACCACAGGCGATCGGCTTCGGTACACTCCATTACCTAGATACGATTTTTCAAAAAGCACTGAGGGCGAAAATAATATAAAGCTTTCAAAGTTTGAAGGCTTTTCGCGTTTTGGTAGTGAATTTTTGAAGTTCAAAGTTTTTTTGCTACAAAGCTCATTCTCCTAAAACCACATCGCATGCTTGTAAATCCAAACCTAGTTTATCTTTCTAGCATTGAGCAGCCCTAGGGCCGAATGTTGTAATGAGGCGTCCAGCGCCCATCATAACTGTTCCGAGACAATAGGCTTCCCACAGGTGCCAGCGGGCGCGCCGCGGACACGTCCGCCGCGCAGGCCTGACCTCTCACTTGCACGCCATGGCTCATCTTCTATATTAACTACAATTATGTTTGCCCCGAAAACATTCAAAATCCTACTTTATTAGTTTAGGTAGAGTTTGTAATGTTAGGTTAGTCACCGTGACGCGACGAGTTGCCCAAAGGACAGTTGTTTGCAGCTGACTGAATACGTCATACATAATGTATAGTCCAGTTATTTGGTTCCAAATACGAGGTTAGCTACCTAGAGAGTATTCCGGGCATGTATAATATTACCAATTTTCCGACTCCGTCGCGGGAACATGCAACGCTGTATGCCATGCAAACCGGACAAATATCACGCCATGCCCTGCTCCAATAACCTGAAGAATGGCACCTAAGCTTCGTGCGTCTGCACAACATTTGAAATCAAATGCAAAGCTGGACGGTAACGTGCCGCAGCGGCTGTCCGATGTAACCCGATCTACAACTAGCTCATTCCTAGTAGGAGCCTGTCAGCGGTGACCCAGCCCGCGCAGCGATGACTGTGCGAGCCTGTCAGCGGTGACCCAGCCCGCGCAGCGATCACTGTGCGAGCCTGTCAGCGGTGACCCAGCCCGCGCAGCGATCACTGTGCGAGCCTGTCAGCGGTGACCCAGCCCGCGCAGCGATCACTGTGCGAGCCTGTCAGCGGTGACCCAACCCGCGCAGCGATCACTGTGCGAGCTCCTGTCACATACCTGCTACGCAATCAGAGCCGCTCCCGGAGCCTTCCTTCCCGTGAGAACTGTTTTATTGCTCATGATAAAGTTTATTATTATTGCTACAGGAAAGTATAAGAACGTCACTGCTTCTAAAAAATATTATGTCACGGGAAAAAAAGGTTGTGTTTGGCAAGTTTAATTTTCCACCAGATTTTTATCTGAATCTACAGTTACCTTAATTTTTGGTAAAAGTGTGTTGAATGCAGACATTCGTTGAAGCATGAGTGAGCGCCTACTTGTAGATATGTGAAGGAACGGCACTTGTTGTCGTCATAGGGAACAGCACGTGCTCTGTTCTCTTCTCCTTACGGATGTAGAGACGCGACTCCTCGGTTCTCTTTATTAACGTGGGAAAGAACAAAATCCAACCCTAAGTAAAATAGTATAAATTAGCATTGACTCGCTCATTATGTATTTACCTACTACTATGGTAAACTGTAAAGTAAGAGGCTCCCTCGCACGTAACATCTATTAAATAGTTACAAAAAAAGTTAAAACATCTATTAATAAAAAATAGTTTTAGCAATTCAGATAGCATTGTTATTTTGACATGAAAAAGAATAAAAAAAAGGTGAAATGATAAAATCATTACCGTATAACTTTGAGAAGCATAGATGTTGACTTATTTATTTGACATATAAATAATTGGAATATTATTTGAAAACATTTTGATATCATTAATTTGTTCTGAAATAATTATTCATAAATAAGAAACTTAATAAACTGTTTTAACGACTGTTCGCGCCAAAAATCGAGACAACACACACGTTGTTCACATGCTGATTAGCCATTGCTCTGCACTCGCCTCGTCTCGTCTCGTCTCGTATACAATGCGCGCCTCAGAAATGAACGACTACAGTCTCGCGTATGCGGCTCATCCTCAGCCAATAGATAGCATGGGATAGTCGAATCGCATATGAACGCGAATCAGAAACTAACGGGTGAATATGACAAGCAAATGATCCATCAGCTGATACTGCTCATGAGTTAGCCCTGAGACCGTACAGAAGGTAATCAGAGTGAGCATGCGGGCTGCGCGCGCGCGTTCATGTCTTTTGTATGGAGAAGCGTTGTCGCGTAGTGCCTGTTCGTTCACGGGAACGCTGTCGCCTCGCCTGTCTACAGTGAACAGAATAAAGCACTCCGTTAGTTCAACACTTATTACTATCATGATAATCTCTACTCAGTGAGAGTTTCCTTTTGGCCATTATTTACCTGCAATTGTACAATGTTTGGTGAAACTAAGTAGACCTATTCCATTATCATAACAGACATACCAGATCATCCGGGTTTTTAGATAGATAGATTAATTAGTCCTAAGTAAATTAATTCCTCTTAATGCACACGAAACGTTTTAGTGACAATAAGTTATTTATTTTTTATTACTTTGCTAATTTAAAATACTTTTTATTTGTAATGATTTTAATCTTTAATCCAGTTATTCCGTGGTCATGGCGCATGCAACTGTGCCGAAATATTGGAAAACTCAAAAATGAATACATGGTAAATATCCCGTTTTAAATGAGTCTATTGATTTGAATCTTGTTACCACAATCAATCCATATATCCGCAAGGACATTGAACTCCAAAAGATCGATATAAATCTAAGAAGCGCGAATCGAAGAACCTTCTCAATGAGTCCATAAATTAGGCTCGTTGAAACGTAAAAGGTAATAAAAAATGGGCCGTAATATCCTTCGCATATATGAGCGGGGTCGTCGACCCGTGCCGGCGTTTCGCGGACGAACCTGTGAGCGCGAGCGCGGCGAGCAGCGCGGCGGCGGCGGCGGGGCGCGGGGCGCGGGCGGACATGGCGGGTGGCGCGCGCGGCGGACCGAGCGGCACTGGCGCCCGGCCTCCGCGCCACCTACCACCACCACCACCAGCCACCCAGCCCCACGCATGCAGTCACTACACCTGACAACTAAACTAACCGAGGCAAGACAAGAGCTTCCACGCACCAGAAAACTCGCTGATCGAAAATTGTAATGTTTTCTCGTTTCGTACAGTCGTCCAAAATTCTTCAGTCCATTTAATATGCGTCCATTCAAGTAATTAGCCTACAAAGAATTATTATTATTCTTAGTCCATGTCTTAAAGTAGTGATGTCTATGGTAAAGGTTGCGCCCGCGCAGGCCTAACCGAACACTTGATGCTCCACGACTTCTGTACGTGCGACACGCGACCTGATACCGAACATTATACCATCAGTCACATCACACGAGAGTGCAGTCGTGTCCTTTATTATTTATAACTCATCTTAGTAATACAGGTCATCCCAGTAGGTACGCACACCACACTCATCGCATCTAGTACCATCACATCACACTCATGGAAGTAATAGTGTTCTACGAGCGATGCGAGATGGATATTCACGAAATATCCTCACCTAAATTAGGATCGGCACCGATATTGGTACCCTCAGATAACATTTTATGATTTCATCTTCTTAGGTCACTAGAAGTGGTTTGATTTTTCATGAGACAATTGTTAAAAATTGCAATTAAGAATTCCATCTATTCATGGATCTCTAAGGAATGAGATACCAACGACGGGACGCGGCGGATTTTCATTTTGACACAGAAAACAGACTTGTAGTATTGCGGAATGTTAGAAAAGTTGATTGTTTTATAACGTTATTAAAACCGAACTTTAAATTGTTACAAACGATTTGACCCAGCTGTGGAGCAACAACATATGACTTGTGAAAGTCTAGCCTCACATACGGCTGCCTAGGCCTTCAGGCGCCGCCGGCAGATGCGGGTCTGACGGCGGGCGATGCAAGGGGAACTACTACCTACATTATTTTTATTTTATTTTATTTATGAACAAAATCCACGGCTCTTAATTATAAATTAACTTATCTTATAAATATCACTAACAGCCAATAAACGGATTTACATTTTTATTATTAACACAAATAAGGACGACATCACCAAAAGTGCCATTATAGAGGCCAAGAAGAATATAATAAATGAATAGAGTTGAGTTGAATACATATGAAATGGCAGGCTCCCCCCCCCCCCCCCCCCCCGAACGAGCTGTGGCGGTGTTTCAGGAGCGCAGGCGGCTTGTGGGTGTTGTGTCGAGCGAGCGCTATTCATCAAATATTTATACAAGATTAATCTTCCTGATTGTTTTTTAAAAGTAACAAGTATTATTAATTATTATGTAATAAAAGGATCCGGCAAGTGTAAGTAAGATTCGTGTGCCGAGCCATAGGTACAGTCAGCGTCAAATTGATATGAGCGTCTAGAGTAGTCAAAAAGATCTGATATAGGTACATACATGGAAGCACAAATATAACACCTTATATCTAAATCTTACATAATAACAGTACAATAGGCGGCCTTATCGCTTAAAGCGGCGGCCTTATCTGGGCGACCAGGAATGGAGAAAAAGATATATTATACAAAGAGTTGGTAGAGCACAAACAAACAGTAATAGAGAAGTAAAACAAGAATACAAACTTAGTACATTGCATGCGATACAAAACTACTTAGTACATTGCATGCGATACAAAACTACTTAGTACATTGCATGCGATACAAAACTACTTAGTACATTGCATGCGATACAAAACTACTTAGTACATTGCATGCGATACAAAACTACTTAGTACATTGCATGCGATACAAAACTACTTAGTACATTGCATGCGATACAAAACTACTTAGTACATTGCATGCGATACAAAACTACTTAGTACATTGCATGCGATACAAAACTACTTAGTACATTGCATGCGATACAAAACTACTTAGTACATTGCATGCGATACAAAACTACTTAGTACATTGCATGCGATACAAAACTACTTAGTACATTGCATGCGATACAAAACTACTTAGTACATTGCATGCGATACAAAACTACTTAGTACATTGCATGCGATACAAAACTACTTAGTACATTGCATGCGATACAAAACTACTTAAATTAAAACTAACCTAAAAGAAAAACTACAAATAAGAATAACTGAATACAATAAGAAGGTACCACAGAAATAACATTTGGATACAGATTTTATCCAAATTTTATTTCTGTGGTACCTTATTACTGTTGGAGCAGGAATAAGAACCTGAATAAGAAAGAGAGGAGAATGAAGGAAACATTTTAGACAACTGAAGATAGAAGGTGGGACTTTAGTTAGATGATGATGATGAGAGTAAGACAGGTAGAGATGCTAACTGTTTGCATTCAACAAATTATTTACGAGTTATTGAGTTTGTTATACACAGACAAAAATCACAAAATATTGACATCTGTAGTCACAGGGCAAAAACACTTAGAAAGAAAGAAAGAAAGAAGAAAGAAAATTCTTTGTTTCCTATGTTATTCTATGTTTGACATATAAGAATATTCTTATTAATAAAGAATTGAAGTGAACATTGGAGATGGTAGCCACAGTACCGACGCGACAGTCGTCACTAGTCGTTTGGCTCATCACAATACAATACCGACAGTCGTCACTAGTCGTTTGGCTCATCACAATACAATACCGACAGTCGTCACTAACCGTTTGGCTGTCACAGTACTGTAGCGCTGCGCTGGCGCAGCACCCGGGTACTCGAACATCAAAGAGCCGCACATCGATCAATCGTTTTTGTTTGAATTAAAACTCCTGCGCGTACTAAGGGCGGCCTCACACCGCGCGACCGTTACTTCCGAGACCCACGCACGTCACTGACACTCGCCGCGGCCAATTACAATTAACGACGACGCGACAAAAACGCAGCGTTTGCCACGATTCTACAACGCTGTAATTACCCTTAGAAATAATTCATAGAAATAATTCTAGTCGCGTTAATGCCCTAAGTGAGGGATAAACCGTGTTAATTCTATTAGCTGCACGTAGTTTATTTATTTACTTAATGTCCGCCATTGCAACATTGTAGCAGAGTTTGCAAATAGCAAATGTTTCTGAGTACTGCAACGGCGTTCGTAATTAGGTAATTAACCTTACCTTATGCACTAACTAATATGGGATGTTCTTCTCGATTTGTCAAACATTATTTATACATATCTAATTTTTTATATATGTATATTAAATATTTAGAACTATTTTGTTACTTAAAACTAGTTTTAAATTGAACTGTTCGATTCTGATGAAATTGAGGCAGTTCTTTGGGATAGCAGCCTCCTACCTCCATACGTGAGGACAGTCTTCACTCCACCGAAGTCGTCGAAAAGTCAAGTCAAGTCGTCCGAATATATGTATACATAATTCTATTCCCATCTAATTAATAAGTACTTTTCTGTTATTTTACTTTTTATTTCCACTAACGATATAAGGTCTGAAATAAATGTCATTTTAATTTCAATTTCAGCAATTTTTTTTAGTACCCAGAAGTTATTTTTACTAGTTAACTGAAATTTGAAAGTGAGACACAGATTATGGTGTGTGATTTGTCCAGCTTTATTTAATCACAGACAGTATTATATTGCTAATAATAATAATAAACATCTACCCACTCACAATTTTTAAATGTAAGTGTATATGCACTGATTGGCTTTTATCAATCTCCTACGAGGACACTGAAGAAATTTTAAAATATCAAAAATGACTGAGTGAAATCCTACATACCCCTTCTCTTTCACACTCACACACCCACACTCATAACGTAAACTCCTGTTGCCCGGACTCTCATGAGACCGGAGGAGCGCCACACTCTCCTACTCTCACCACACACACACCACACACACACACACACAACACACCACACCACACCACACACACACACACCACAGACACATACCACACACACACACTACACACATATTTCTCTTTTTTTATTTCATTAAAGAAACATACCTATTTATTTTGTTTGCGGAGGAAGGTTCTGACTCCGCTACACAGTTTCTTAACCTTTGCGGTAGTCAGCCCACAACTGTACCCTATACTATAAGTCTCTTGTTTCTAATAAAGATTTGTATTTTTGCTAATAAAATAAATGCTAAATAATGGTGGACAACTCATCACCGCGCTGCCACTGCGCAGCGCACCGCGCCGCATCGTGTAGATGTGCCCTAACGTGCATTCCGCGCGCGCCTCCGCCCCGGCGCGGTAAGTGAGCAAAGAGCTGGGAGCTGGGACGATATTCCATGATTGAGGGAAATGAAACTCTCTGGCCATGTGTGGGGCCGGATACGCCTTGGATGTCATCCGCTAACTACCGACCCGATACCTAATCACTTTTTGTAGTCATTATCTGATATCCCATTTAATTTCTCGCAGAGACCTCATGAATCACACCTACTGGAGTTCCACCTGCAGATTGTATGTGAGGAGTGCAGGCAGCGAGTAGCCAGCCAACCCTCACGGTCCTGCCATCTGTGGGCACGGAGCGGCGCCGCGAGCAGCCCGCGCTCCGCCGCGCGACGCTCCACAATTGGAAAGTTTCCTTATAAATACCCGAACTCTCTACTAGATAGCGCCACATGGTTAACATCTTTCATAAAATAGCTTCTACGGTACCGTAAAAGGTTCCGGCACTAGGACCCATACTTGCATTTCGGCTTCGGGCTCAAGTTTTATTGACTAGGTATGCCAATGATACGATTCCTTTAGTTTTATAAATCACTAGCTACGCCCTGTGGCTTTGCCCGCGTGGAAATCTATGTGTAAAATGGTTTATAATACTTCCTCTTCAATCACTCTATCTATTGAAAAAACCGCATCAAAATCCGTTAGTAGCGTAGTTTTAAAGATCTAAGCATACATATGGGCAGACAGTGATGTAGTTGGTCTGTAAGGCAGGTACATATTTATCATATAGGGCCTAGTCAAGTTACCTTGTACTTGTCTTGCGATGCCATTAATAAAATGATATAATTAATTCCATGCAAATGTAGAGTTGCATGATTGTAGCCGTGCTATGCCGTTTGAGTTCTCCACGCGCCATCATTTATATTAGTAAGTATTCACACTCTGAACACGTTCACCGCCTGTGACGGTCCGGTATCGCAACACAGCCTGGGCCGGGACCTGCACACCTACAGACCAGAGGTACAGTTAATAATACTTGGCCAAAGATCATCTTCACTTCGTAGAGACAAGTGCGGCGCGCGGGTGTCCTGCATGTCCCAGGGGATTCTGACACTCTGGAGGAAGGGGCGACTTCCTATTTATGTATATTACTAACCGGGTCACTGTAGGGCCTGAGATATTACAACCTAGTCAACTAAGGATCTTGGATGGAATGGTATAAAGCAGAATACTTGACTAAGGAGTGCGAGTGTGGAAGCCTCCGTGCTGTGCTCTGCTCTGCTGTAATAATAATAATAAATAAATAAATAATGCTGGTCAATCCACACAGCATTATCTATAGCCCCATGGTAAGCAGAGTTTGTTTTATGGGTACTAGATAACTGATATACATAATACAATACATTACATAGATAGATATTTTTTATTATACATAGAAAACGACCAGAACACCCGGAACAATATCTGCAGATCGTACACACAATTGTTCCGAGGCAGGAATCTAACCCGCAACCTCCTGCGTCGCAGGCGGACTATCGCCCACTGTGCCGCTATGATTCGTTATGAAATTCATCAATTTCTTAAAGCATCAGATGTTCGTGATGTCGTCAGTAACACAGTACGGTAGGTTTGCTCAGTGTAGTCCCTATTGGAGTTGATCCGCAACCGTTAGTGGTTTGGTGCCGAGACTGGAATACCTTGCTGCTCGGAAACTCCCCTCTGCTACATACCTCAAAATGTAACTAGATTCAATATATCAAGTAGGCAGGTATTTATTTTGTGAGAGACCACATACATTGACCAAAAGACAAGTATTGTAAGACGTACTCAAGTCCAAAGCTCCCACGTGTTATTTCCACATCGTTGTCGCGTATCGGTGCGATGACTTGACATGGAGGTGGTACAGCGGGTGTCGGCAGTGAGTGTATCGACCTCGCTGTTGGTTTACGAAGGCTCGCTCCGACACGCGCCGGCGCGGCGCGAGCACGGGGCACGACCACAGACTGGTCGTGCTGTGGAGATGGCAGGTCGCAGGCAGCTTCAAGCTTCATACTCCGAATTCATTATAGTTAAGGTTTTTGAAAGAATATACTAAAATTGAAGAAGAGAACGAGCTTGCTGACGTCTTGCTGTTAACCCTGCAAGACTGATTGATTACGAAGATCAGACGCGAGCTTCAATGAAAGGTTCCGCGGTCCTCTCCGGCATCCCGTATTATATCCCCCCATATATCCATTATGCCCGATAAATTGGACAAATACATTTCAATCACTAACATTTAATAAGTTGAGTCCTGAGTGTGTAGTATGGGGTTTTTGCATTAAGTTACGAATACGTCCATCGTCATCGTGTCCTTCCTATGATATATCCTTGAGAGCCTGGCAGCGCCCCTACCGGATCGAGCGAGAGGAACTTTTTTTTGTAGAATAACAAGTAGAATAACAACGATCCAATCGTTTCTTACAAACTCGAATGATTTTGAGTGATTAGTTGCACTTTGTCATAACAGTGGAACCTCGTTTACGGAATTGATATTATAAATAAAAATGCCATCAATTGGCGCTTTAAGAAAAATTAAATCACACGGGAAAAGATTTCAATCGGTTCTGGCACCCAATCTGAGTTTTCCCTTACGATGAGCGCACTAAGTCTAAACAAATTCCAAACACGTCAATCATACAAGTAAAACACGCTCATGCAACAATTCTCTTGACTTCGAAGGCACAAACTAATCTGTGTGTGAGTTGACAAGCGTAATGTTATTATAACTTGAGAGCTTTCACGCACACGAGCGCACGAATACTAATACGAAAATGAGACATACATAGATACCTACCGATTTGTCGTATTATGTTGGATGCACCTCGTGAGTACTACCATTCTAAGCCTTTAGTATGAGACGCCAATGGTTGTCATAAATCGTAATCTCGTTGTGTTGTGGTACCTACTGTTGCTCATCGCGATTATACGATACGTTGACCGTAGGACCTGTATTGGGACGTCACACGTCTCACGCTACACGTCCCACGGACCCGTAGCGTCCAACGAAAGGCGATACATATTCAACGGATTAACTATTATGTAATTGAGCACACGTTTGTTACCGCACAATATCCAGCCTTATGCAACCGGATCACGGTTCACATTCGCTTCTATCAGTGTCGCATCGCCCTACGGGTTACGTAAAACAAAACCAGCTGGTGGACATCACGACCAAATTTATTACATTACTTATACATTACATTACATATGTCTACAAAGTATAAAAAGATGTTGCACAATATCACATTCACGGCCTGGACTCGCTTCTCCAATAAATAACAAGTCATCTCTAACAGCAACGGTGATAATACTCAGTTCCGATCGTCGCAGTCATTGTGGTCTCTGCTCAGAGTTAAAGCTATAATACTAGGGGGGCTAGTGACGGCCGACCTGATCGATCTGGCCCTGCAGGTTGTTGATCACCTCCGAGGGCACCTGGTCGCCCAGGATCTCGAACAGGTTGATGCGCTGGTTGCCGGGGATGGACTCGTACGCCGCCAGCTCGATGCCCTCTTGCACCTGCGGAGTCATCACATCACATTAGAAAGGAACACTCGCTGATAAGGATCGACACGGACGCGTCCGGTGCACTACTCCGCGCCTGATGGAAACTTCAGATAGACAATAGCGCGGGTGAAGATAAGCTATCTCCATTCGCCCAGAGCCGCCATCACCTGTGCTATCGCTCGGGTAGCTTCCTGACGCCACCTTCTTTACCGCTGGATGAGTGAAGCTGAGTGCAAGTGTCTTACCTTCTGTATGACCGCGTCTGCGGGGATGAGCCTTGTGTTCTGCGCCTGCTTGATGGCCTCGTTGGAGTAGGCGGCGCCCTCGCGCGCGCCCCCGGGCGCCGCGCCCGCCGCCGCCACCAGCGCCACCAGCACACATACCACCAGGGACTGCATTATCACCACACAAGGATCTAAACACAAACAGAATCCTGTCTCAATTCGTAACTCTCGCCACACGCGGTGCAAGCGGACTACAGCTGAAACAATGATGAGTCAGTTGTTTCAAGAGAGTGTGAGCCCTTCCCGCTCCGTGACACACAATGCTTTCGTGTTTTGTGTAATCGTTACCAATTACTGAACAGTTAACAAATTGAAGCCTTGGCTTTGGTAGAGAACCTCTCTCCGCATATTTCGTAACATATCTACCACCTTCTTACAAATGACTGGTAGGTACATTATAGGCGCAAGTTACGATAATACGATGACTCGTGTCGTGTATAATGGCACCTCTAAGTGTCGTAATGAGGTGGAAAGGAAACGGCTTAGATCCCCCCGCGGCACTTCCTTTCACATAACGATTACAAAACCATGTGACGTCTCACTCCCTGCCTGCCGTTACATAAACTAACTCTATGAGAGCTCCATCAGCACCACCCTCACCCCCAGGGCTCCGTGAATAAGAAATATTGTTTATTTGAATGTTAAATAAATTACTTAAATTTCACTTAGGTACATGGTACCTATAAAAACCCATGATATGTAATGATTGTTACTTATAAAGACTATTATGACTATTATTAAGCTGAGGCGTTTGGGCGTTTGGGCGCGTGGTCACATCACCTCTTGAAGCTCGTCTTCAAATACTCACAAATAATCCCTCGTTGTAGAATTGCTGATGTGGATGAGTGCTTTACCAAATCGTTCATCATTCGTTCGGGCAGTAATTAATGGCTATCGGGATGATTCCATTACGATAGCCATTTATTATTGTCAGACGACGAGAAGAGGTAGCACGTGGCTCACACAAAAATATCCAAATTAATCGAACGCACGCGGACCACCTAGCAGCAGCTATGGAAATACAATAAATACACACACTTCCACAATATCACTCGTAGGGCTCCGGGGCGCTCCGGGCCGGGCGCTGGGGGCTGCTCGCGGGGACTCCACTCACTGATACACACAATGGAATCCTTCTAAACAAACCGTGAACAATGTGTCTATGTGATGGGCTATATGGGATGCGAGTGGTAGTGGTAGGTCTCACCTGTCGGCTAGGGCGGAGTGTGGCGCGCGCGCCGCGGCCCCGCTCATATAGCGCCCCCCGCCCCGCCGCCGCGCTGCCCCCGCCGACAGACTTTCACCGCGACCGCGAGGATCGCCTGCGCCTGCGCAACTCTCCTGCCCATCTCCACGCGCCGCTAAACCAGCGGACATCGCTTCTAATCTTATCTAATAACTACCTGTTAAGAAACTCTGAAACAGAATTAACAAATTAATAGGATAAATATCATAATAGCAATTTATTGACAAAGAAAATTACAATTAAATACATATTAAGTTTTAACTAACTATAATTTTCTTCGCAGATGATTGTGTAATTTTTTTCTTGTAAACTGAAATAGGGCTCTGGACATATTATTTCGCGAGACTATTATAGGTACTTTTTTGGCGTTTTGTCGTACTGGCCACTTTGATCTCAAATATCTCATCTTTCGTTAGGAATTCCAATTTAAAATTTATACAACTATTTACTCATGCATTTGTTTTTCGAAAACTGTCATCCATATGTTTTTTTCCATCTTTGGCTTTTTTCTTTGCGTCACTCAGTTTACAAAATGGAAAACTTAAAATATCGCGTTATTTACGAGCACGAGTTCCGCCGGCACCAGCGCTGCAAGGAACGGCTCGAAGGATTAATGTGTGTATGGCGGTGCTGTCGCAAAAGAAAACACAGTGCGTTTTTGTTTCCAACGTTTTCGTTCTGGAAATTTCAACCTGCAAAACAAGCCCCGTGGGCGGCCGGAGTCCAAGGTTGATAATGAAGAATTGAAGGCTATTGTGGAAGCAGATCCATCGCAAACCACGTCCGAGTTAGCTGCAGGCTGCGGTGTTAGTGACAAATTGTTTTAATCCATTTGAAGCAAATTGGAAGGGTGAAAAAGCTTGAAAGGTGGGTCCCTCGTGAATTGAGTGGAGCAAATCGACAAACGCGCGTAGACTGCTGCGTTACATTAGTCAACCGGCATAATAATAAAGGGATTTTAAATCGAATAATTACCTGTGATAAAAAGTGGATCTTGTCTTGTACGATAATCTATCACGCTCATCGCAATGGCTGAACCCTGGCGAACCAGCCAAATCCTGCCCCAAGCGAAAACTTACTCAAAAAAGTGACTTTAGGTCACTCCCTTACAAAACGCCAATTTCATATGTTAGGACCTAATACAATTACGACTCATTTGTGTGTATCGTTTGGACACGAAGAAGGCTGTAGTCTTGCTCCAGCGATGTAGAAGTGGGTGCGCGTGGATGTGTTCAGCGCGAGGCGCAGGGCTGCCGGTACAGATCCACTCCTGTATCATTTAAACTTATTTCTACTTAGTGGGTTTTGTTGGTCTCATGATGGAGCAGCGATATTACTATGATTTGAATAAGTAGTAGTACTCTAAATAAAGTTCTATAATAAATACTGTGTGTACGATCTGTAGATATTTGTTCCGGGTGTTCTGGTCGTTTTCTATGTATAATAAAAAATATCTATATATGTAATATATTGTATTGTGTATATCAGTTATCTAGTACCCATAACACAAGCTCTGCTTACCATGGGGTTAGATAATGCTGTGTGAATTGTCCAGCATTATTTATTTATTTATTTAATACTAGTCGTTTGCGATATCGAACGCGTAAACCTAATTCCCCAGCTTTCTCTGAGCGACGTCAATAACCGCTTCCGCCTCCGCTGCGCTCCCGCCCCCGCCAGGTCCGTGGCCTCCCACCGTGCGGAGGACGCGCCGGCGACGGGGCGGCGCCTCGCTCCGGAATCGCGCGCAAAAACCACTTAGTATCTATAATGTGATCGATACACTTCCGGATTACGAAACTGATTTTTAATACATTCTATACAAATAGAGATCTGCGATAGAAAGTGGCTGAGTAGAGTTTTGTAGGCGTAGCGGTCAATATTACCACAGGGCATGTGGTGCTATCCTAGACAGAAGCAGGCAGGTAAGCAGTAGGCTGGCTGCAGCACTGGAAAAGTAAAATTTCCCTTGACTCTACTAGTAGTGCCAAGCGGTAGTGCCTAAGAAAAGAAAGGGATACCTACGGCTAGTTCCAGCAGCAACGTCACCGACGCGGCGGGAGTCTTCGCATTCATGTAAAAGTACCAGCTGTAGGATACGTGCAGGTGACATAAGGAGCAGGAGTCGATCAGCTCCTCGAATTATAACATAAAGGCTGATTCACACGTGATAAGTAAAGTAAAACTTCCTAATAATAAAATAAAATAATAGGTAAATAGAATAGAAAAAGACATAAAAAAGTACAATAAATGAGATTAAAGGTGTAAATCTGAAATTAAATGTTTGCATTGTCTATTGTCTTCGTCATTCATTAAGAATATCATTTTTTTTTTGTTTGGAGCACGAAATCATACGGTGAAAAGTGAGCTTAAGGTTTGTTGCAAAATATTACCTACATAGTATATGGTACCTAATACTTCCAGTGTACCTACAGAGTTGAGTCAATCTCAAGCAGTAGTACCTACAAGATAAAGTGAGAGCCTTGAGCCTGGCTAAACTCTTAGTCAGAGTTCGCACTCGTCTGTTTCTTTCAGTTATTGTATTAAACATAGAATACATGTCGAGTTATAAGGGCACATTCACATAGAATACATGTCGAGTTATAAGGGCACATTCACATAGAATACATGTCGAGTTATAAGGGCACATTCACATAGAATACATGTCGAGTTATAAGGGCACATTCACATAGAATACATGTCGAGATATAAGGGCACATTCACATAGAATACATGTCGAGTTATAAGGGCACATTCACATAGAATACATGTCGAGTTATAAGGGCACATTCACATAGAATACATGTCGAGTTATAAGGGCACATTCACATAGAATCCGTTTTTATTCCGTGATGACGTAGCAGTTGTAAGAAGTTCAATCTTTTGGATGAGAGACTCTCGGGTGGATGACCAAAAGACGGGAAACTTCATCGACTTATATGAAGTACATATAATATAAGTGGACTTGTATAGGATGATGATGGATGCAGTTGTAGAAGCGAGTTCACACCCAGACAGTATTCCGGATTCAGTACACGTTCATTTCCAGTAGCGAAGGGTCCGTAATAATCGGATTTGTGCAAACGGTGCCGCGGTGTGAATGCACCCTAAGCGAAAGATCTTGCAATGTTTTATTATCAGAATTTAATCAGAGCTTCAGAGATACAATCAAACCTCTGCGTGGCAGTGGCCGGTATTGCATTCTAACGTATGGTTATAATAGCAGCGGCTGCAGCGACGTAGCGGGTCGGAGGTCGGCGCTGGCGCAAGCCCGTCCCGGCGGGGGCGGGGGGCCACGGCCGCGTTGGGTAACCCCGCTGCCTACTGCCATGGGCTCGTGGCTGAGCCTGGGCACTGGGCAGGCCCCGCCGGGGATAGCAGCCGTTGGTACCCACTCCGGGATAACGTTACATTGGCACATCTCTAAAGCACTGCCATCGCGATAGAGGGTTTCTAATTGCGGTATCGTATAGAGGGTTTCTTTTCGTCTTGGAAAAAAAAATTGATATTTATGCAAGTATAATTTGTTTTAAAATTTTAATCCACTTATTAGAATGTTGCGCGTATGGAGTTAGTAACACATATTCTAATAATGTGAATTTAATTAAACGAACAAGTCATATATTTTACTACAAGGTAAAAATATATGCCTTGTTAGTTTAATTAGATTTAAACATTTTTTCACTTCTCTTGCTCAAAAGTGTATCATAATAGTGTAGCTTAGCGGGCCTAAAACTCGAGTTTAATACCTCGGGCTAAAAAGTATATTTTCTTTTTAATTTTTGTCTAAAATCATCAGCCCGTACAAAGCATTCGTTCTCTTACATAAAAACCCGACTTCTTGGTGCTCCGTCAATCTTTTTTTTTGAAAATAGAACCGTCTTGCTGATGTTTTAAGAAGGTTGATTCTTCCTTTCACGGTAGAATGCGAACTGTTTCGTTGCGGGTTAAAATAGAGATTTAAAAAAAAGATGGTATTGGCGCTAAATCTCTAGAATTTTCTTCATTTATTTTCTCGCAATCGAAGTGAAAAGTAGAGTGTTTTACTCGGGCCAAAACCACCCATTATAACTCGGTCTTGTCATCCTAGTAGTATAACAACCTCGTATATAATGGGATGATTTAGTCCCTTGTAAAACAATCTACTATTTTCCCCTACTATTAAGGGAAATATTAAAGAGCTGGTATCACTCAGTACGGTCAAATGTGACGTAGCGCGCTTGTAGTTACACATACTTGTGTGCGTAATTCGCACACAAGCGTTTCATTTCTTGAGTATTGTTTTTGTTGCGATTGCAGCGCAACACCCCGTCTAGACAGTCTAAAATCAAAGTGTGGATGTTAGTGTCAGTTTGTACCCTCTAAGCAGACTTACTGTTTTATGACAAAGCTCTAATAGGACCTAGACACAGATCATATTGACATAACTGTCAGTATTCCATGTCAATTGCCCAGCAATGTTTATTTTATTTGAATTTGTATTCGATGCCTAATTATATTATAATATTTACGTAGTTAAAATCATGTTCTAGTATTGTTATGAACCACAGGTCTGCTGAAGAAGGAAGAGTTTACAGGTAAGTAATGAAACACAACATCAGTCTAGGTTTCTTTTATTTGTAGTTAGGTATAAACAATAGAATTAAATAAAAGAATGAGCATAGTGCGCTTATTGCTGCGGAAAAGGGCCGTCTTCCGGAGTAACAAGCCGCACAGTCTGCTGAACCGACCGAACGAACCGAACTATAATACAAACAAGTCAACTCACGTACACAATAAATAGAAGCTAATTCTACGCTTGAGCCTCCGCCAACTCAACCTCGCACTACCACGAGCAGTGCATTCAAATACGTAAGTGCGATCACATTCAATACTCATCTAACTCTAGCACTAATACATAGGGTTTGATACATCGACAGTTTGTACGAATTTAGCTGCGTCGGATCAGCGACGTGGTCCGCCTGGCGCGGACACGAGACTAAAGCTAGGGAAGATAAGTCTGTAGTCACAGGGCACAGAGGGCACACAGCACAGGGCACGGGCAGGGCACGACCGCCAGTGCAGTGCAGAGCAGGATGGCAACGTGGCGCGGGCCCGCGGGCTCGGCTCACGGTGACTAGCTTGGTTGCTTACTTATCGATCACTCATCGCGATTACGTCGCGAAACAATAAATAACTTACCCTAACACGAAAGGCTAAAAACTATTTTCGCATAATTTGACACATTGCGAGCGACGCGTGACGCGTCCCTCGGTCCTATGGCTAAAGTTATAAATAATTTGTCCGGCTGATGCGCGAGTCGCCCGCCGCGGCCGCCACCGCGGCCGCGGCCGCCGCCGGCTCCATACAATACATACATCTGGGTAAACTTTGCGTATCGAAAAAGTTATTGACAAACTATAATCTAATAGTCTCTACGTTATCTTACAGTTTCAAGAACGAAACATATTTACTAGAAAATGCTGATAGCTGAGGTTCCATCGAGTGTCAGATACCGGGTGTACCTACTGGAGCGTGTCCGCCGAACGTCGCGGCTGGTCCTGCTGGTGCGGCGCGGCGGAGGCGGGGAGCTCCGGCTGCTGCACCTCCAGCACCACCTTCGTGGGCCGCCGGCTCATGGTCGGCACGTACGACTGCGTGATGATCTCGATGTCTTTCTTGTCGGTCTTGGCGGGCGGCACGTCGTCGGATACGTTGTCGATGATGGCCCGCCGTGTGGTCGGCTCCACTTTGTCGTTAGGCGCTGGTGAATCGGTGATAATTGATTCGTCATCGTCGTCTTCGATTTCGACCACCTTTTGTTTGTTCGCAGTGCCACTCTTGCTCTTGAATGGAATTTCAGTGATTGAGTTTTGATTGAAATTACTATTTTTGCTTTTGTATCCGGCGTTGACTGGCAGCAGTTCCTCTGAGTCGACGTGGCCGGCCTGGTGGGTGGTCGCAGGAGCCTCGGTGTGGTCGCTCATGGATGCCACGTCGCTAACTAACTTGATCAGGTCTGTCAGAGCGTTCTTGTTGCCATCAGCTCGATCTATAATAGCGGCGTTTCGATCGGCATCTCCTGGAATTTTAATCAATTCTACGGCGTCCGTCGAGCTTTCTGAAGAACCAAAAGAAGTTAAGATAAATTCAGTCGTTTCTACATTTTCGATTATTCTGCTGCCAGATGTTTTGGGCTCCGAAAATATTTCTGAGGTAGCTGGTTTATCAGTGGTGGTGGTGGTGGTAGTGCTGGAGTCAGCAATGGACTCGGCGGCGGTTGATATATCATAGAGGGAGTCTTTTGACACATTTTCAGATTCCAGTGAGTCGTGTGGGTTCTGGTCGCTGGTTTCGATCGGGAGCGAGCTCAGCAACTCCGTCTGAGAGGTCACATCAGTAGCAAGGTTCGACTTCGCGATGGAGTTGGTGGTTTGTTCTTGTGCAACACTTGGAGTAGCTTCGCTGCTTGTGAGATACTGTAACCTCTCCGTTGTCGGCTGAGAGTCTGCCACGGGCTCAGGGTCTGCAGTCACGAAACTTACCATTTCAATGGGAGCCTCAGGTTCTGCTGTTGAAATTTCATCTGAACTATACATTTTTTCATCAGAATTACTGGATGCAGTATATTTTATTTCTTCTGATTTTAATATTTCTTGAGATTTTCCAATTTCTTCAGAGTTTATAATGTCCTCATACTTGCGGATCTCGATCCCTTTTGTAATCTCTTCAGGTCCCGCCTCTTTGCCTGACTCAGTTGATGCATTATCTTTATAAGTATCTTCTGTTGTAGTACTGAATATTATGTTCGATTCTTTTGGTAAAGGTGTTGACGTTGACGCAACAATATCTCGATTGTCTTCAGCTACAGTAACTTTGTTACTTACAGCATCCTCAGAAGAAGTGCTGAATATTTCGGTAGGAATGGCTGATCTGAGTTTTACAGTTGGATTCTCTTTCAGGGCTAAGGCAACAGTACTTGTAGAATCTGTGGTAGAACTTAACTCAGGTAGAACTTCTGATGCCACTGGAAGACTTTTGACGGTAGTTGTCGAAATGTCTTTAACCGATTCAGTTGTTGAGGTGCTTGTTGCGACAATTACCTCCTCTGAAATGTGCTCCACGGGCACGTGATCTAAATCTGTCGATGGTTCTTGAACTATTTCATCGCCATGATTACTAAAGTCATCGGGTAGAGGCGGGAAAGCCGGATTATGATCGAACAGTGATGGATCTTCCTCTTCTATTATGGTAGGTGCTTTTGTGGTACTGGTGACAGATGAGGTATCAATGATAGGAGTTCCCATGGTTGCGACTATCGGTACAACAGGAGAAGGATATATCTCACTATTGATGGAATCCTGAGTCGATAAACTTATTTTGGAAGGTGCTCGTGCGCCGTCCATATTAGTAGAACTGTTGTTATCCTCTGAGGAAATAGTTTCGGGAAAAGAGTGAACTTCGACCACCGACGGCATTTCTTGCTCTGCCTTAGGAGTTACGTCATTATTGGTTTTTTGCGAAGTGGCTTCTCTAGTAATCAGAGGGGATTTCGATGGTGAGTACTCCGCCACTTCAATACTGGGCGAAGGGAGGATCTCCTTGATCTTCACGTCAGTGATGATCGGGATCTCAGTCTTGGGCGTGATCTCCTTGATGGTGATTGCAGGCTTCACGATATCCACGGGCGCAGCAGGTGCGCCCTCCGTGCTGGCCGCCGCGGTGGAGGCCAGCACCGGCACCATACCAGGCAATGATGTCACGCCTGAAAATAGAAAAACACATATTCAATATAGCACTGTGAATATTTCGTCCGATGTATGCATAAGAGTACAAGAGTAGAAGAGATTAGAGTGGAGCAGAAGAGTGGTGGGCACTTAGTTACCTCTGAGCGGACAGTTGTCGTATTCTGGGCAGCAGCGGCCGGGCACGTGGCGCGGCGTGCAATCGTCGCGCAGGAAGCAGGCGATGCGGCGGCAGACCACCTCGCCGCCTTGGCAGTAGCACACGCGGCACGGGTCCGCGGGGTCCACCAGCTTCTCGCCGTTGCCGTACACGCGCCCTTCCTGCTCGCATTCTGGAAACACGACAGAGACATTGAAAATGCTGGTAGGGATCGGCACAAAGTGAACATACATGTCGGTGGGAGATCTGCAGGGCACCAGATGTGGAAGTAGGCCCCCACTAAACCCCACCGATTTCAAGATAAGAGCCCTGTGTCGATTTATCCGTTAATGGATGTACTTTCGTTATTGATGTTTTTTCCACGAAGTTGCGAAAAGTTGTTGAGATACATACAAGCGATCGTTGAAAACCCAGGCACGGAATTGTGGAACTCCAGCTGAACCCTACTGAGTGTGCAGTGGCGACGACGACGGCGAACCGAAAGGCGCAGAGTAGGTTAGTATCCGCATGGTAGGCGGTAGGTACTGACCGCACTGGTAGGTGGGGCAGCAGTGGTCGGGGCGATGCAGCGCCTTGCAGCCGGGCCGCGGCTCGCACTGCTGCTGCGCGCACCGCACGCCGCCCACCGCGCACGCGCAGCGCTCGCACGGGCTCGCCCCCGGGAATTCGTCTCCTATCATGTACACCACGTCGCCCAGCGCACAGCTCCCTGCAACATGATAAACATCCTTCATTACTACACCCAGGGTTATGGTAGTTTCATGATGTGCACATCATCACTTGCATAGCTAGTGTTAGTAGTGGAGGAGTCGGCCGGCGCACTAACGCCTCCTGGTGATGCGTTCACACCTGGTGAGTAAAGTATCAATAGCCCAGTATAAGTTAAGTACCTACTCGTATTTCAGTCGAGCAATATTTATTCTGTTGAAAAATTATGTTCTGTGAGTATTACATACTTATTTAACCCATAACACAAGCTCTGCTTACCTTGGGGCTAGATGATGCTGAGTGGAGTGTCCAGGATTATTTATTTATTCATTATATCAATAGTTGATCTGAGCGACCCTTCTGGGATGACAAGCATTCCTCTGGTGCACGCACGGTGCACACAGCACAATCTCATGAGACTAATGCCAGGTCTTAGATGGCTAGGTTTTATAGATGAACGATGTAAATTCAGTAAATTTTTCAGTAAATAAAGAGATTTATTAAGAGATTGCTTAGCAGTATCTTTTTCTTGGAATGAACATTTGACTGTTCACTAACTAAAGGAGTATAATATTACCTTGTTTGAGCGCCATGTCTGCGCCGGCGCCGGTGAGGTTGTGCACCGGCAGCGGCCCGAGGGGACCTGCAACAAGGACGTCACCAACGTTACTACATATACTTTATAGGGATGATATATATATAGATTACAAAACACGTGTTCGATCTTTGCTCAAAGAAAAACATAGGGTAGTTTAATTTAGATAGGCTGTCAGCCGACTTCTCCTACCCTCTGTTTGGAGATAACGACCTGCCAACGAACGAGTGAAGGAAATAGACTTTGCCCCACTCCTGTTCAAGCATAACCGTCGTACGAGGTGGACATATTTACGCAAAAATCTTATAAATCTGAACATTTATTCAATTTCTTCGAATATTGTGTATTGCCGTGCAATAACTTTAAAAACTTTATTAAACACTCGCGAGTGTATTGCTGTGGCTGTTCTGGAAGTTGGACCCTCACATGGTTTCGGGAATTCAGGTCAGTGGTCTAGCTATTTTATCTACCCTGTGTAACGAGCAAAGATATTCCCTTATTACTGTGGTTAGGTATCTACTCGTCGTACAGCATTCATCAGATTTCATTCAATTTCATCTAAGGTCCTTCGATATATTTTTTTACCAACCAGCGACTTAGTCAGACTCCACAACACGTATTATATTTTTATTTTACAACGAGATAAATTATTATTTTGATAAATAAAACTACATAATACAGCGATCCGCCATTACACGCTCTTCATCACATCACCAATCAGAGAATTCAGATCTGTGACGTCATGTCGTCGCAATATGCAATGTAAGTAAAGGCACAGAATAACTACATGTACTTGTCTATGGTAAATGGTCGGGTAAATGTCTGACTTTCATAGGACTAAAATGGGATGATGATTGTTTCTTTGTTATGTTCACCGTGAATAAAGAGATCCCATTGAATAAAACATATTATGGTCATCTGTACCATCAGATGATTGTTTATCGGCGACGTCATACTCAAACACGCCAGACGTTTTTGCAATAGAATTGACTTATCTTTCTCTTTATTTGGCTCTAGGTACTTAATTGTGCTCTTGAGTTTTTCTTCACTGAAAATAAACTCAGTATTGAGTATGTGCTCGGGGAACAACCCAGGCAGACCTCGTAAACATGAAGGATGCCCTCGACCACGGCGGCGGCGGCGGCGGCGCGGCGCATGAACGAACGTTAACGTTTCCTTGCATTGTGCTTCGACCCCTCGGATTTGACTCATTTACCATTGTTTTTAGTAGGCTTCGCTAAAATGATATCTCTCATAAAAATTGTGTTAAATAACATCGAGTCTAAAATAAACGTCAACGAAAATAAACGTCACCACAACATTTTGTTCCCTAAACACACACACTGGCATTTAGATGTAAACTCCAAGTCATATCACAATACAAGCAAGTACGTAAAGGTAACGGTTGAATACACTGGTTCATAAGATCTGTTCACCATGAACTCCAACCTCAGGCGGTACCAGTGTTCTGTGTCCCTGCCCTACGTGAACATGACTCACGGCTGTCACCCCCGAGGGGGCGGATGGAGGCTGCCCCCGCCATTACCCTTCCTTTGATTAATGTCCCTAATCCGAGTGAATGCCCCACGCACCTCCCGACTCTTGGAATTAATGTTTCATTCTGAAGGATTATGCTTATTTGGTACGAGCAGGTGAGATACCAATGCTAACTTTCGAAGGGGCCCAGTTCTATAACATATTCTGAAAACGTTAAAGGTGCTGGAACGTCTGGCGTGTTTAAAACCAAATTACATAGATATATATGTATATGTAAAGCTACTGGACTAAACATAAAAAGACGGAAAAATAACATAATATGAATACTTAGCTTACTTAGCTTCTGAGGTTGTAAATAAGAAAATAAATATCTTTGAACTGAACGTCAAGAAATGGAAAATAATCTTTGCTCGCCCTGAACAAGGTGTTATTCCATCTGGCAGCAACCGAGCGCCTTTTTTTCGAATGCTGTTGCGCATTGCCTCTAGCCTGAGGAGGACTAGAGGGGTATGTTGGGCTCTCCACTGAGCTACTAAAACAGTGTTAGCAGATAGTGACATACCAACTAACTGACTACTCGGACTGACTGTTCGGAGCTTCTTGAACAGATAGGACTGCGAACTAATATTGGGACACTCAGGAATTTTTAGAAACTTGCTAAATATTCCTTTTACGAAAACAAATTATAGGCAAAATTCGTTCATCATTAGGGCTAGCAGACCACGATTTTGATATATTTTTAAATACTTCTGTTCAGCCTAAGCGCCTACTAGGTAATAATTTCTTTACAAAATAATTGAAGTCAGTTTTCATGTATTTTCATTATAAACATAATTTTTTTGTCTGTTTAACTTTTTCTTTCTTTTAACTTAATAATATAAATTGTCTACTTTCTGTAATTTTTTTCTAAATTGCTGCTTTTTTTTTCAAATTATTTGTGGAAACTTCTAATTGGCCTTAAGTTAAATATTCTTGTATCTAATCTTTATCTAGCTGTAAGTTTTCCTAAGATTGTAAAAATAAAATGGAATTGCCGTTGCCTTCTTCCGATCATCCGCCGACGGAGCGGTTCAGCTTGAGGGCTTTCCTCCCTGACTCGCTCCGCTGCCTCCTGAGAAATGACATCTTCACAGAAGGAGACTATGGCTTCCCAAGCCCTCTCACTGTCAAGCATGGCATTCACCAAGCTCGGCAGCGAGAGGTCCTGACCAACTACACTTTCGAGCGTCTGACGCTGCGACAACCCAGCACTACACTCCTCGAGGGTGTGCTGTGCTGTATACTCGGGGGCACCGCAGTGATGACAGGCCCCCGCCTGTCATCACTGCGGTGCCCCCCTTGGTTGCCTCTTTTTTAGCAACGCGGTGCAGGTACCGCCCAAAACAACCATGTCCAGTCAGTATTTGCACCACTCGAAACGTTAGGGCACCATGTTCCCAGTGCAGCCACTCTCCCAAGACAGGACGTAAGGCGTCAATAGTCCACCGGCCATAGCGAGCGAGATCCAGTTCTTCGGCCCAGTCCTGGATAGCAGCCTCCCTAGCTTGTTCCCGCGCATATTGGATCTCCTGAGGAGCCAGTGCCCTTGTGCCTGTCCCTCCTTTTTATGCTCGTGCAACTTGGCAAGCACTCTTCTTTCTCGATCCCATGGTAGAGATCCCGCAAGAGCACAGTGCGGTAGCCGCGTATTGTTCTAATCGTCATCAATCTCTGCGGTTTTCGCAGCAGAGCCCTGTTTTTAGCTGTTAGAGCATCCGCCCACACTGGTGCTCCATACAGGGCCATGGAGCGGATAACCCCTGTAAAAAGACGGCGGCAGGATGTCTTGGGTCCGCCTAGATTGGGTAAGAGGCGTGCAAGAGATCCCGCCGCACTTTGTATCCGGGGGGTTAGTAGCTGGAAGTGCTCAGTAAATTTCCAAGCTCTATCCAGCGTAAGTCCCAGATATCTCATGTGGGTCGTTAGCATGATCCTCACTCCATCCACTATTATATAGGCACCAATTGGTGGCTTACCCTCTCTTCCATAGAATAGGAGGGCCTCGCTTTGAACACTTTAGTTCCTCTGTCAAGGTTGAGTATTTGCCATCTTTTAAGGCATTTTATATGGTCTTTGTCCGGTAGTAGGCTTCTTGCTAGGTGCAGGCCTAGATATTTCACCGTGTTGCTGGTTGGCAGGATTCCTCTTTCCATTCGAACAGGTGCACAATCTCCTTTTCTGAGTGTGAAGGTGACCTGCATGGACTTTGTCAAGCTGGACTTAATTCTCCATTTTTGAAGACAGACGCTGATTTTGTCGAGCTGGCCCTGTAATTTGGTGGATGCCTTTTCAGGATTGGCGTCCTTGCAAGACATGCAGTATCGTCTGCATAGGTCGCTGTCACTACATCTGGTGTCTCAGGCAGATCTGCCGTATATATGGAGTAATGAACAGGACCTAGCACTGATCCTTGGGTGAAGTTTCCTTCATGAAGTATGGAGAATTTAATTTATAATCTAATTGTTTTGTACGTAAAATAAAATGTGTCCGAGATTAAAATAGAACATATACCACGACCGATGTGTCCGCCTGCAATGCAGGAGATTGCAGGTTCGATTCCCGCCTTGGGACGAATGTTTGTAGGACGATATCTGCGAATATTTGTTTCGGATATTCTGGGTATTTTCTATGTATAAAATAAAAATATCTATTATCACTTATCAGCCATCCAGCAGTATTGCTAAACAGGATCAGAACTTACTAGAGATGATCAATAGATAAATGAATAACTACGCAGTAGTTTAGGTATTTTCTTTTGAAGATAATACGTACGTAGTAATCGTACAGTAAATTTGGCTCGTGCGTGACGCCGAGCCTGAGGCTTGCAAATAAAGCAGGTCAGTACAACAGCTGCGTCAATGGACTGTATTTACTTTGAATATAATCCATTACCTACTTGCGTTTTCGGGTGCTTTTATCGGAATCTTGAGAATTGCTTTTATGATTAACTTGATTGTACTTATTTTTTTACTAGGTACGTATGAAATTGTAGTTCAATATGGTATAAGCAAAATGAAAAAAAAAATTATACCCAATGAGATTATTGGGTACACTATACCTACTATATTTAATAAATCAAAGTATGTACCATTTATTACATTTGCATTTATTTCATTGTCATTTTCTCATTTCCCATAATTATAACTATAGTAGTTCACTAATTCCTCTACTGAAATTATTGTGGCACTAAGAACCGATCAAAACTTCTTCGAAGTCGGTTTTGATTGCCTCATACGAATTATTTTTTTCCTTGCAAGAAATTGTTTCAAATTCCGGAAAAAGTGGTAAACTCTTGAATCAAGAAATAAATATGGATTTGGAATTGTAAGTTTAACGCCATATATTTAAGATCGAAGTGGACATATTATGTAAGTTTTTGTGTTGTGCAAGTGGTTCATATGTAACCTGATAGTGAACGAGCCGGCCCTGAACCTGATGGCTGGTGGAATGAAAACAAGACATGATTCACTGCGCCCCCAGCGCACTAGGGATCACATGGTCCGGCTCTGCCACGCCTCTGCTCTACCATACGAGTACTCAGTTCTAGAACAATCTAGATACGTATACCGTGGTGTGTATGTCACTGCATTGCATACTGAGTGTTTCAGTTCTTTAAGTAGAGTACATTTTTGCTGCTGATGGGGGACCGAAAAGGTAATGAACCGTCAACTCCTAACGGTGACCGTCCGATTATATTTTACAAGAATCAACCTATTCCTCCTTCCGATCAGAGTCCTAGAGCACCTTAAGGACTGTTTTTGTTTATAATAAATTGCAGCTTAGAAACCCTGACGCATTCATTGGGAGGTGTAATAAATGTATGACGAAGAACCTCTTCTCGTCGCCCTTGTGCCGGAGAGTGAGGTGGGGGGAGTACCCGGTGAGAGACAACCGAAGCCACGGGTAGAAGCTATAGCCCACCTAGTAAGAAGGCGGTGCTACTACACTACATGCCCAGTGAGCCATGCGGGCACGTGGCGCCGCGGTCTCCTCATTGCCTTCCTTCCTCGTGATCAATTCGTCACGCAAATACATTATTTAGATTGAAACTTTTGAGTTTATTTTGAGATGACTTGTGATTTGCTCATCCAACAGTATACATATATTATAGCCGTGGTCTAACTGTCCTGAGACCTACTCACTCACACTCGAGTCTCATGTGCTCGTAGGCAGATCTTGTTTATTGACAACATTGCTCATAAAAATAATGGCTACAACATGCTCATTATTTTTATGAGCAATTTTTTAAATTAGCTTCTCCACCGGCCAAACCGCGAAGGTGAATAAAACCACCTTTCTTTTATGTTCTGTATTGTTGCGAACAAACCATTGTGTATCCCTCCCCCTCTCCCCGCACAAAGGGCTCGCGGTGTGACAGACAGACACAACAACAACCCCCAATTTTATTATGATGAAACGGTCCCGGCTTTTCCAGTATTTTTTCAATCATGTATTTCCTTTTTGGGAAAACCAATTTTGAGTGACGTAGTATTTTTTACTCCAACTTTTAATCGATCGGTTTACATTTATCAGTATTCTACAATTGAAATCACGTTCTTCGTCATTGTTAAAGGTAATGTGTGTTGTACGTACTGCAGAGGCCTCAGGGTGTAGGGCTGTTATAGGGAACAATCTTCTTGGTTTCTAGCTGGAGCCTAATCTTCATAAAAGCTAATTTCCTTCGCAGGGTTTAGAGTAAAACCATTTAGGTCCATGAGTAAAACTTTGTAATGGCCATGACCCTTAAGGCCCACTTGTGCCAAAACGTTGAGTTAAATAAATAACTCGAGGTTGCATAACTCAGTGTTGGTTTTTTTTTTTAATTTTCGACACGTAATTTTAATTGCACCCATAGAAATTAGCCCAGAGTCAAATAACTCGAGGTTAATGTCATGGTCATTCATTCTTTTTACATCTGGCCAAATATAGTAGGACGAATGCTGAATGATTTGAGTGCACTGCTCTCTCTCGCTCTACCGTACTTTGAAAAGACTATTCCTTTCTGACAGATTTGAAATGACACGTGGTTCTTGGCCGCATTTTAGGTACCTGCTTAGGTAGGTAGATGTTATTATTTGTGCAGCACATAAAATATAAGGAATTCTCTGAAGAGAAATCACGCTGTCTCTTTGTGAGTAAAAATGATCGGACCGGTCGCCAATTCTTCTATTATAAAAGTCCGAACTAATATATTCGATGATCTCTTTGTCATCATCAGACAAAAATCATTAATTTATCTTTGTTCAAAATCGATATCACTGAATGCAAGAAACACAACCAATAATAAACAATAACAAACAACATAACATAACCTAAAATATCTAAATTTTCACAGTTTTGACATTAATAACCCAGAGTTAGTTGACATAGCCCTCCTATGTCCGAGGGTTAAGCATTTCAAAATTTAACTCAGGGTTAACTCCTAACTCTGTGGTATAAGACATAATTCGAATTTAACTCCAGAGTAGTATCTAACTCTGAGTTAACTGTGTAAACCAAGCCTGGCGCAAGTGGACCGTGTTTTAGTTAGCAAGCCTAGAGACGTGCGGATGCAGAGCCGTCGCTGTCCCGCTCCGAGGCCGCCGCCGCCGCCGGGCGCGGGCCGGGCCCGGAGCGCTAGGGACAGCGCGGCGTGCCACGGGGCGGAGGTGGGGGCGGGGACGGCGCGGATCGATACTCGCCCTTCGCCACACGACCGCAGTACCTACAGCCTGCATGTCTTGTCTACTGGAACACGACTCTGTAGGACTAGTCTGTAGTATGTCTCCTAGGACTCTCTAGACCGACTCGACCTTTGTCAGGTGTAGAACTGTCTTTATACAGGGTGGAATCAACGAACGTTACCTGGAGGGCAAGTACCTACCTACCTACCCGAAAAATACGACGAGAGGATCTCTCTGTGCGCCTCGTTTCCACCAGCTAGGGTAGGTGGTGGAAACGAGGCGCAGATCTGATGCAGTTAACTGAGACCATCAGTATTAATTCTATAACTGTATTGGCTAGCTTTGGTAGGTCATGACATATTTGACACCATCACAATCACCTTGGCGTATACAACGCTATGCCCACCGCGTGGACCTCGGGGTCGGGGTGGACGGAAGGCGACCTCTGTGGCGCGGTGGGTGATTGTCTGCCTGCGAGTAGGAGGTTGCGGGTTCGACTCCCGCCTCGGGACAATTGTGTGTACGATCTGAAGATATTTGTTCCGGGTCTTCCGGTCGTTATCTATAATCAAAAATATCTATATAATGTATTGTATTAAGTATATCAGTCACCCATAATACAAGCTTTGCTTAGCTTGGGGCTAGATGATGCTGTGTAGATTGTCCAGCATTATTTATTTATTTAGTTTCATGGTCTTTCTTTTTGAATAGGTATACAATGTTTATTTGACAGATTTGATTCAGACAGATCGACTCTACCGACCAGTGTCATAATAATACAGGCTGTTATTTTCTTTACATATTAGTGAGTCCGATTACGTTCCTTGATACGGTGAATTAAGTTCTACTTGATTTTGAAAACAAAGGAATGTTTCCTTTGAGTAAAAATTACTATCTTGAATATTTGTGTACTAGCCGTCCGGTAACGTTCGTTTGTTTCACCCTGTATTACTTCTTCTCTAGGTAATTGTATTCAAAATAAAATGAATATCTATGTGAATGTGTGATCACTAAGAGTGTTGTGGTGTTTCAAGACAATCAGAGCAGTCGTTCTAATGCTTTGATGTAGGTATCAAAGTTACAGTTATCGTCGAGGTGTATTTGAGTTATCTTGAATTCTATTGGCTCAAAACTTTCCCTTAGCCACTAGTTACAATTTACTAGCTTTTTCGAAACAGCTAGCAGGTAATATAATTTGTAAAGAATGTTCAAGTGTCGTGTGCAAGGCAAGGCGCCCTGGCAGTCAGTTTATTGTGCGTCCCTTTCTCCCGAACTAACAATAAACTCCCTGCGGAGCCTGCGAGGCGAGTAGGGTTAACTACGAACCTGGCTTGTGTTGGTTGAACCCTTACCATCGGTTCATTACATATCGAGGGGCATCTCGTCAGGGTGGTGAGTGCGAACCGCAGAGACTACTTAAGAGATTTGTTGTCAACCCGCGAAGATTCGTGCTGAGGATTTATCGTTGATGAGGTCACTTATTGATTTATGCAGCACATTATTATTGAACTCGGGTTTCCAATATTCCACAGAGAGCTAGTTCCTCACGCACGCATGTAGAGGACAGTGGGCACGCTCGGCTATTGCCTCCGCCTTTGCTCAGTATTTCGCAGAAGGTTTGCAGTCGATGACAAAAGGTTTGCAGTCGATGACAAAAGCTTCTCGAATTTCTCCGCCAGTAATATTACCCAGCAAAATACCGTTATTAGAGTGTTTGTTTTCAACAAAGGCTTTACAACAGAGCAAAACATAAAGGAAATTTATATCCAATATCGTGGGTGTTCAATGTTGTTGTTTTGTATTTTTTGGCAAAACGTTGAGATCACAGGAAAGGCTTCCCTCAGGGCTGAGCCACACGAGGCTTTGTGAAGTTCCTTTCATTCCGGAGATATATTATAATGTTTGTTTATCATGTTTTGCTGGGTGTGAGGACCGGGAGTACATTTGTTACGGAAAAGGTCTCAGAAGCACCGTCCTACTGTGCTATATTATTGTATTGCCTTCCGTCCGCTCTACTCGCAGCCTGTGAGGGTAGCTGTGAGGCTCCTCCGACGGCTCCGTGACCGCACTAGCAACAGTAATTGTCCGATAGGCAGCTGTAGGTGTATAAGTACTTGTGATAAATGAGCTTTACGGTACAGACTTTATTTTATTGTTTTATTGAATCTGGATTTAATTTATATGTATACGTACCTACACACCTACACATTCGAAATGTGAAATCTATTACAGATTTCACATTTCGAATGTGTAGGTGTGTAGGTAAAAACTGTCTATTTAAATCTATTTTTTCTTCTGATTTATAAAAACAAATAAACATGGTTATTTATCAATATTAAAACAACAATTATCGCTCTAAATTTAAAAATGCTGATAAAAAACGATATTATTTCATTATTCATTGAGATTTTTTTCCTCTAAAATGCCTTAAAAACTAAAAAAAACGTTATGAAACTTGGCTTGCAGATTATTTTAAAAACATAAACGTTTTCTTATCTCTCCAACAATGCATAACAACTATGAACTTATTTCAAAGAAACTGAAAAAACATCATTACAAAGGAAGCAGGCGGAAATTCGTATACGAATTATAATAATAATATAGATAAGAACCTTACCCCTCTCTCCTTGGCTAACGAGAACTGGCGCAAACCTGTGGTGATGAGCATCCAGGACCGGAAGGCTATATGGGAGAGCAAAGAGCTGCATGGGAGATTCTACAAGGTTCTCACAGGACCTGATGTAGATCTCCTAAGCTCAGTGAACTGGCTACGCTTTGGTGACCTCTTTGGGGAAACTGAAGGTTTTGTCTGTGCAATTATGGACGAGGTGGTAAAGACGAACAATTACCGAAAGTATATCATGAAAGACGGCACGATCGATATTTGTCGAGCGTGTCATCTTCCTGGGGAGACCCTCCGTCATATACTTTCGGGTTGTTCGCACCTTGCTAACTCTCAGTACTTGCACAGACACAACCAAGTAGCCAAAATTATACACCAGCAACTTGCTCTCCGATACGGCCTTACTGGTCCTGAAGTTCCGTACTATAAGTACACACCGGCGCCAGTTCTTGAAAATGGCCGTGCCACGCTCTATTGGGACCGATCTATCATTACGGACAGGACTATTCTTGCGAATAAGCCTGATATTGTACTGATAGATCGGTTAGAACGGAGGGCGGTGCTCGCTGATGTCACCATACCGCATGATGCTAACCTCGTTAGAGCTGAGAAAGATAAACTTAGCAAATATCTTGACTTGGCTAACGAGGTTGTCAGCATGTGGGATGTAGATTCAGCGACCATAGTCCCGATAGTCGTTTCGGTTAACGGCGTAATAGCGAAGAGCCTCGATCAACACCTGAAGAGACTCTCGCTAGGAAGTTGGATCAAGGGCCAGATCCAGAAGGCGGTACTCTTGGACTCGGCACGTATCGTCAGGAAGTTCCTTTCTCTGCAGCCCTAGTCACCGGCCGCTTGAGCCTAGCTTCGCGGTTGGTGATCTACCGTTTTGATATATTTTTTACTGTAGAATAGTTTTATAATATTTTATTGTAATTTCTATAGTAAAAAATGTATTTTATACGAGAATTTAAATAAATGAGTGAAATAATAATAATAATAATAATATATTTAGCTGTAGTGGGGGCCTTGAACCCATTACTAGTCCCATATCTAATGACTAGTAATGATCTTACTGATACGCACTCTATTCTCTATTGTGGGGCTATTGCGGCTTGTAAGGTTGCGCGGGTAAAGTTTCCGGACTCTTACCGTGCTCCGCGCCAGGCTAGCAGTATCCCTACTTGGCAACAGAGAATAGAGAAGCGTATTGGTAGGTTCAGGACCCTCATAGCTAAACTAATCTGCTTTAGGGAGGGCAACCATAGACCTCGGGTTATGCGCTTTGTGACACAAGCTTTTGACGGAACTGAAGTTCAACCTCAGGACTATTTAGCCTCTGTCACAGAGCGCATAGACTACCTAAAGCAGAAAGTCTATGCGTGGGCGAGCCGAATAAAAAGATTTAAAAAGAGAGTTGACAGATTTTGGCAGAATCGCATCTTTCAAAGTGATCAAAGGAAAGTTTACCGTGACTGGGAGAAACCTGATCTACGTGTGTCTGACGGGCAGGTACTGGATGTCGAAAATGGAAATAATTTTTGGCGAGGCATCTGGTCCATACCGGTTGGACACACGGAAGCGGACTGGATGAATGTGGTCAGTGCTGAATGTGAAAACATCGAAACCATGGATGCTATAACCATATCACGGTTAGATATAAGTAATGCAATCCGCTCGGTTCAAAACTGGAAAAGTCCTGGCCCGGATGGATTGCATAACTTTTGGTTGAAATGGTTTCGGTGCTCACATTCGGTTTTGGCTGCACAATTCCAAGAAGCGATTGAGATCGGGTCACTCCCACATTTTATGACGACGGGTGTAACTGTCCTGCTCCATAAATCTGGTAGTACTGCGGAACCAAAGAATTATAGACCCATAACGTGCTTACCCACCATCTACAAGTTGCTTACATCCATTTTGAGCACCAAAATTAACACTCATATTGTTACAAACAATATTTTAGCACCTGCTCAGAATGGATGTAGGGTTGGGTCCCGTGGTACTAAGGAGCTCCTCCTCATTGACATGGCCATTAGTCAACAGGTCAAACGTGGCAGAGGGAACTTGTCGGCTGCTTGGATAGACTATAAGAAGGCTTATGATTCGGTGCCTCATACTTGGCTTGAGAGGGTCTTAGAGTTGTATAAAGTAGATACTACTCTAAGATCATTCTTGGGATCATGTATGAGACAGTGGACCACTGTTCTTCGTCATCCAGGGAGCCGAGCGGAACTACCTGCCACCAATGATCAGATAAGGATAGAGAGGGGTATATTCCAGGGTGACAGTCTGAGTCCCTTGTGGTTTTGCCTGGCTCTGAATCCGCTCAGTACTCTACTGAAGGATTCAGGAATAGGCTATCGCCCTCGGAGAGATGGTGAGATCGTCTCTCACTTGCTGTATATGGATGACCTCAAACTGTTCGCGCCGAATAAAACACAGTTGATGGCCCTTCTGAATATCACACAGATATTCAGTAGTGATATTAACATGGAGTTCGGTGTCGATAAGTGTGCGGTCATACAAATACAGCGAGGGAAAGTTGTACATTCTGATAATTTACAGCTTCCAGAGACCATATCCCTGAAATCACTCTCGGAGGGCGAAACTTACAAGTACCTTGGTATGCCAGAAGCGTTGGGTATTGTGGACGGAGACATAAAGCAGTCGGTGAAGGAGCGCTTCTTTTGTCGCCTCAAAAAAGTGCTAAATAGCCTTTTGTCAGGCGGCAACAAGGTACGAGCCTTCAACGGCTGGGTTATGCCATTGCTCACGTATACGTTTGGCATACTAAGATGGACTCAGACAGAACTAGACGCCTTGGACTGTAGGGTTCGTCAACTTTTAGTCACTCATCGCATGCGACACCCTCGATCTTCGGTAATGAGATTGTATATCCTTACCCCTCTTTCCTTGGCTAACGAGAACTGGCGCAAACCTGTGGTGATGAGCATCCAGGACCGGAAGACTATATGGGAGAGCAAAGAGCTGCATGGGAGATTCTACAAGGTTCTCACAGGACCTGATGTAGATCTCCTAAGCTCAGTGAACTGGCTACGCTTTGGTGACCTCTTTGGGGAAACCGAAGGTTTTGTCTGTGCAATTATGGACGAGGTGGTAAAGACGAACAATTATCGAAAGTATATCATGAAAGACGGCACGATCGATATTTGTCGAGCGTGTCATCTTCCTGGGGAGACCCTCCGTCATATACTTTCGGGTTGTTCGCACCTTGCTAACTCTCAGTACTTGCACAGACACAACCAAGTAGCCAAAATTATACACCAGCAACTTGCTCTCCGATACGGCCTTACTGGTCCTGAAGTTCCGTACTATAAGTACACACCGGCGCCAGTTCTTGAAAATGGCCGTGCCACGCTCTATTGGGACCGATCTATCATTACGGACAGGACTATTCTTGCGAATAAGCCTGATATTGTACTGATAGATCGGTTAGAACGGAGGGCGGTGCTCGCTGATGTCACCATACCGCATGATGCTAACCTCGTTAGAGCTGAGAAAGATAAACTTAGCAAATATCTTGACTTGGCTAACGAGGTTGTCAGCATGTGGGATGTAGATTCAGCGACCATAGTCCCGATAGTCGTTTCGGTTAACGGCGTAATAGCGAAGAGCCTCGATCAACACCTGAAGAGACTCTCGCTAGGAAGTTGGATCAAGGGCCAGATCCAGAAGGCGGTACTCTTGGACTCGGCACGTATCGTCAGGAAGTTCCTTTCTCTGCAGCCCTAGTCACCGGCCGCTTGAGCCTAGCTTCGCGGTTGGTGATCTACCGTTTTGATATATTTTTTACTGTAGAATAGTTTTATACAATTTTATTGTATTTTCTATAGTAAAAAATGTATTTTATACGAGAATTTTAATAAATGAGTGTATAATAATATTATTATTATTCATATATATATTATTATTATATTATTTATTTCTTTCATTTTTCTTTGCAATAGTCTCTACACCTGGCGGATACCATTTTTGGGTGTATCATATTGTGCACCCGAGGATGATACCCGCTATGTGTAGCCATCGCCTTTAGATTAACTTCTCAAAGGGCCTCTGTGCTGTTGGCTTCGGCCCCACGCAAGCCTTCCAAAGGACCGGGTCAATTTATGGCCCGAGATCATGGTAAATGAGAGACATAATAATAATAATAATAATATCGCCTTTAGATTAACTTCTCAAAGGGCCTCTGTGCTGTTGGCTTCGGCCCCACGCAAGCCTTCCAAAGGGAGACCGGGTCACTTCATGGCCCGAGATCATGGTAAATGAGAGACATAATAATAATAATGCTGGACAATTCACACAGCATTATCTAGCCCCATGGTAAGCAGAGCTTGTGTTATGGGTACTAGATAACTGATATACATAATACAATATATTACATAGATAGATATTTTTTATTATACATAGAAAACGACCAGAACACCCGGAACAAATATCTGCAGATCGTACACACAATTGTTCCGAGGCGGGAATCGAACCCGCAACCTCCTGCGTCGCAGGCGGACCTTCGCCCACCGCGCCACATCGGTCGTCATTAAACCTAAGGTAGTTCTTTAAAATTTCTATAAAACTAACTTAAAACAATACCCAATGTAAATAAAACGATAAAATACATATTTACATTTTATTTTAAATATGTATTTTTCGCCAAGTTTCATAACGATTTTTTTAGTTTTTAAGGCATTTTAGTGGAAAATATCTCAATGAATAATGAAATAATATCGTTTTTCACTCGCATTTTTAAATTTAGAGCGATAATTGTTGGTTTAGTATTGATAAATAACCAGTGCTTATTCGTTTTTATAAATCAGAAGAAAAAAATTGATTTAAATAGACAGTTTTTTTTAAATCAATTTTTGATGTTGCACTTTTGACTTATTTTGAAAAAAGCTAAAAATCATGATAACTTAAAAATGGTTCACTTTTGCATGATGCACATGGGGATAAAAATTATCGCAAATAGTCACCCCTATCACCTTCTAACGGGAATACGTCGAATTACCAATAACCCTGTGTATATATATATTCTTATATAAACATAACCAAGGATACTACCCTTTTATGTACCCGACAAATTTCCTGCTTGGGTTTCTTGGCTTTAACTCTCTCCAAACGCGTAGAGCCATGATCAGCTGACGACAATCTTCAAAGTGTTTCGTGGTATTATAGACGCGCCTGATTTGGTGAATGAGTCACTTCGACTCTATGTACCCGAAAACTACCTGCGGGGCAGGAAACATAGGCTCTTTGCTCCGCCTCCCTGCCGCACTGTCGCGCGCGCCCGCTCTCCCATACCTAGGACCCTCGAAACCCTAAACGGACTCCTGGTGGCCTTTCCGGATACCGACATTTTTGCGGGCGAGTGGAGAAGTCTGATGCTTACATGTTTAGCTTTTTGTGAATGTAATTTTTGATAATGATTACTTATTATATAATTTTGTTTACCTATTTTTGACTCAGCTATATTTAATTTCTAATTTTATAATTCATAATTAATTATTGTTGGTGAATCAGATAATTTAGTTTTTATACTTTTTATGTTGACTATAATAAATTGATACTATAGTGTTTTAACCTTAATCTGACTATATTTTAGATTAACAGTCTGTAATTAGTATAATTTGCCTATGGCCGTTCTGATTACGTAAATAAATAAATAAATATATGTATATATTACAGGTCGATAGATAATGGTGTCATCGGTTTGTGCATAAAATAGCAAAATAGTATTATAAGCAAAAGTATCTGGAGCAAGGCATATCATGAGCCCGATGGTGCGGGCGCCATGCGCGCGCGCAGCCAGACCGGGCGACTGCGGCCGTTGGGACCGGGGGGGGCGGGGAGCGGCATTCCACACGTGACTCACGCGCCCGGGAGGTACCACTTACACTTACAAAGAGCCTTTCAAAAGCTTCTTCAAAACTGAAAATGATCAGTAAGCCTTTACCTATAAGACTAACGTCATTAACGCAACAACTGCCTGGCTACAGCCATGTGACCTGCATCACCTGCATGCTGCGTGCAAGGCTGCACTTGGGTTGTTGGAGTGGAACACAGCACAGCATGATGATGCGGAGTGCTTTACGAGAAGTCTATGTGGTACAATCAGGTTATTTATAAGGTCACTGTCATTACCAGAGCCAGCCTTGCCCACTATGATCTGAGTTGGCTAACGCGATTGTTATGCTAATCCATAGGACAATAGCGAGTGAACCGCACCACATTCAGCCGGCCTTTACCTGCTTCTATGTGCATCACCAACTGTTCTACTTCAGTAGGAAGCAAAATATACTCTGTACGCGACTCTACCTAAAAAGCTATTCACCGTTTATGAAGAAGAGACTGGTCTGTAATGGATGTTGCGCTCGGTAGTACATATGAGCATACCTTCGCGCGGTAATGAGCCCGTCTATCCGACACGAGCTCACTCCACTCGCACAGCTCAAGGGCTGAGCCACACTCGAGTCGTTCGAACATAGCCGAGAGCGATTAGTATCTATCTACTGTACCCACATAGCCATAGGTAGTACAGTGTAGGTACAGACCTCCGATAGCTACGTGCCTCCGGCGTCCATTCCTGTACGTTCGGCGATAAGTCTGCCACAGCGGCCCCGATGTAGGACTCGCTGCATTGTTTCAGATTGTGTTTGTATGACTGCATTGTTGATAGGACTTATAGATAGGTAGGTCTCTCGCTTATTTGTGGTTGGTTTTACCCAATGAACGAATTATGATTACTTGTCCATGGGGCCGCCAGCGGTATTACTGTGGAGTAGAGTTGATATTAAGGTCTAGATATAGAGCGGATATAGAGAGTATAGAGCGGAGGCCTGTGTGTGTGTATGTAAATGTGCCCTCGCGGCGGAGCCCTGCGCCTCCGCGCGCGTGCCCAGCCTCCCAACGCTGAGATCGCTCGCATCTCTGCCGTGGCCTTGTTTGTGCGTAATGTACGACTATAGAACACTAAAGTAATAAAGTACATACTAAACGTCGGTTCTTCGCGAGATATGGCCGTATTGTGGTCCAACCAATGATACAATTTAGATAATCTACTTTACAATATGTATTCTTATTGAAATGGATATGTGAATGGTGTCGTTATTATTATAAATCATTGGATTACTGCAAGATGCCATTAACTGCATAAACCAAAAGTTTAAATTCAATTGTAACTTTGAATGCCACTAACATCAAAACTATAACATCTGTCTAAATTATTGAATCGCCAATAAATAGTTAAATATAACTTAGTAAATGAGGCGACTAAATGAGTCAAGTGCAAATAGCAAAACTTATTAGATTATTTTATGAACGAAATGTTTTTTGTAAAGTCACATAGATGAGTGAAAACAAAAATGGAAACTCTCTTTTTTAAAATAATGTTAGAGAATGGTTAGATAATGTATTTTAAGGAGCTAGGTAAACACGAATTGATGTACCTACCTCATTTCTAACGTCCAATTTTGAAATGTTAGGTACCTACTAATTAGTGAGTTTGTCACAATGTAGAGCTCATCGAGACAAACTGATGATATTGACCGTAGCGTGTGACTTCTTGCCATTACTGACCTCTACCAGAAATATGAGCCGACGGTAATATGAGCCGGCTCCTTGTCGGTGCAATGATGCAACTTCCTCCATTTTTCTCTTACCAATGCAGTTTCTTTTACTTCTTTATACAAAATAGTTGTTGTAGGAGTAGGATCATGGTTTGATAATGTGGCATAGCACAGGAGACAGGAGACAGGAGAAGTCTTCACGTCATCCATACCGCAATGCTTGAAAACGAAAGTTTTCAATCAGTGCGTCCTACAAACTCGAAAGAGCTATGCTCGGAGTTTCTCTGAAGGATAGGATTCGTAACGAATACATCCGCCAGAGAACCAAGGTTATCGACATAGCTCAAAGAATTAGCAAGCTGAAGTGGCAGTGGGCCGGCCATATCTCGCGAAGAACCGACGGCCGATGGGGCAAACGTGTTCTTGAGTGGAGACCACGACTCGGTAAACGTAGTGTAGGACGCCCTCCGACCAGGTGGGATGACGACCTGCGAAAGACTGCAGGTAGATGCTGGATGCGGCAAGCTGAAGACAGGGCGCTATGGCGCTCATTGGGGGAGGCCTATGTCCAGCAGTGGACTGCTATAGGCTGATGATGATGATGATGATGACAGGAGACAGTGCGCTCGCATATTCCAAAAGTGTGAACCCGCAGGTCGCATAACTATGACGTCACACATAATAACCGCGATTGTGTGTGACGTCATAGGTATGTCGATCTTGCCGACCTTCGCTCATCAACTCCAAAACCAAAAAAACGTGAACGAAAATTGTTTAAACGTCGCTGTTTTACGAGCTAAAACAACAATAATACTAGCTGCGCCCGACGGCTCTGCCCGCGTGGAAATCTATGTGTCAAATGGCTTATAAATCTTCCTCTTGAATAAATCTATCTATTTTAAAAAAACCGCATCGAAATCCGTTACGTAGTTTTAAAGATCTAAGCATACATAGACGAGAGACCGCGGGAAGCGACTTTGGTTTATACGATTATGTAGTGATCATATTATATAGGTAGTCATATAGAATCACACACCTCGCGGTTGTTTGTAGACAGCTTAATATCACTAATTATAATAAGAATTTATGAAGTTATTTATAAATAATAATGGAGTTGTATTCGCCTGTGTGTGGGTTCACATGGGCTATTGTTGTGCTGACAAATTATACGACATGTTTATAAAGTGGAACGAGAAGCTCGGTATCACATTCCATCTCGGCGGAATGAGAGGTCCAGACGGAACCCTGGACCATGTGGAGTGTAGGAGTGAAGAGCCTACGCCGGAGGCAGGTAAATCATTAGGTATAATGTAGGGAAGTGCCACGTACCTGCACTAGTTAATGCAAGAAGATGAAGCGTCGCCATCAGAGCAACAATTCTTCTAGACGACCCCATGCCGCATATAAACCTGCAACAAGCAAACATCAACAATCACTTTAATAACAACTAAGATGATATAAATGTAGGCATGAGGAAGCAAAATAATATTATCATAAATCAGGCGGTAACGGACGAATGTGCGAATCATCTGAAACAAGTAGAGTGCAAGGTGCGCGAGCGGCGGCGGCGGCGGCGCGGGGTCAGCGACCCGGCCGGGCCGGCTGATGCAACCGAACCATTTCTGGTTGTCCTATCACTAAATACGAATATTGTTTATTAATAATTATTTTAAGTATTTCACATATGACTCAGCATATCTAAAGAAAAGCAAAAAATGCAATCACGAAATATACGATTCTACATAATGAGTTCAATCAACTTCTATCAGAAATAGGAGGAGGAAGTAGAAGAAATCATCTATTCCATGTCAAATAAATGTGTTATCTATCGTTCTATCCTCGGACATCAGGAGATATTACGGAGGAATGGAGTCGGCAGCCAGCGGGTCCGGTCCCTCAGACGACAACGAAGGCCCCATATAGTGCCTTCGGTCGGGGACCGTGAACCGTGCCGCGGCTATTTCTTTATAAAGCCGTGTTCCTACTATCATGGTTATATCACCACGGCGGCCGGAGCCACATGGCCAATAGTAACTTTAGTTTTAGTTAGAACACACCAATGGATGAGCCATTGCTTGAAAACTGTACCTTGTGTATCGAAGTACATTATATAAAACAGCGACATGTCGAGTAGAGTGGTCTGTAAGTGCTGCTAGGTCCGTCCACATGTGCACATGGGCGGGCAGTGTATCCAAGCCCCAAGCTCGCCGGGTGCGTGACCGGTCATTTTCCAATCGTGTGCTCTCAATAGGATAATGGCGTCGCGTCGCGGCCATCAGCTCATCAGCGAGAGACGCGTGTGAAAGTTCCCTTCCCGGAGCCTCCACCGTGCGACTCTCTCACAGCTACAATACCGTCACTCACGACAGCCGGGACAGAAGTCTCTCGCACAAACACAATCAATGATAATAATAATTATCACATATTGTGTGATCTCTAGTGACGTCACCAAGGACTACCTCCTTAAAGCAGACGTTTGTTATAATTGTGAAACCAAGGCTTGCTGTCTATCGTAGCTTCTGGTAAACTTGTATATATGTAGTAACAAAATGCTAAGCATGAGCTTCGCCCTCGAGCTCGCGTCTCGAGCAGTATCAGATGACTCGGGAGGTGCGGGTCGCGGCGCGGGGTGGAGAGGTACCTACTGGTACTGGACGCTCACGGAACTCATCTGATGACACCTTGAAGCGAACTGCATATTCACAGGGTTGGACAAAATATGCTGCGCCGTGGCATAGAGCCGTTCGGACCACTGAACCCGCATAACTTTACACTAAAATTGGGTCGCCATTATTTTCCAATTGGTGCCGAAACGTTTTTGATAAGCTGATGGCATCAGCACCGGTGGAACCTACATCAGTACTGGTAGAATAGAATAGAGAATGTTATTTACTTACTGACCTCATGACTTCTATCTATGGGTCAACGAACAGAGCATAGAGGCCAACATTCAGCGTGCCAAGCTCCTGAGATCCTCAAATGGTAGCAAATGCACCTACGACACATTTGGCATATCTGCCAACGGACACATTGTCTTGGCAACATCATTTTGTTGAATCATGCCATTTTGGATTATTTTGAATGCGTGAGGTACATTAGGTATATTATATTATTTTTCCAAATCCAAGTAAAAGCGGCCCCTTCCTACCTATCGACGTACATACAACGTAATTATTATTCAAAAGAAAACATTTTCATAGGAAATATTAACTCACCTCATGTTTCATTTGTGGACATGTCGGCTGTTTGAAAAGGATATTTGCCTGCGTTATGTACATGTACCTAAGACATGGTTAAATATTGAGGATTAGACGAGGATCAATATTGGAGGCGCGAGTCTCGGTCCGTACTAGGGCGTGCAAAACCGGTTTTCGGTTTTGCTGAAAACCGGAAAACCGGACCAAATTTTCGATTTTTTGAAAACCGGTTTTGAGAGACAAAACCGGTGTCAGCGCCGGTTTTACCGTTAATGAATTAAATCTTGATTTTAATTCATTTTTTTCGAATGCTCTCAAGAAATATGTAATTTTGAGTCATCAAATATATCCGAATGCAACATATGCCTACATACACTCCTCCTTCCGCGACCCCCGCACCCGCGACGCGATTCCTGCGTTCCGCCTGCCTGCGTTGTTGCCCAAATACACTTCACGGGAGTGCACGTGCACAGCGATAACGTTAAGATGATAACTATGTTTTGTAAGGGGTGTTCCAAATTTTTTTATTTTTTTATTTGAGTATAATGCGCCAACCGCTACTGGTGTGCAGTAGGCTCAATCGCTTAGTGGACTTTTTTAGTTTGTTAGCCATGAAATTATTAACGGGAATGCAGTGTGCATTTTGCGTGCAAGCGTTTTATAGAAACATCGATTCGTACACTCTGTTTGACGTCTCTACATGATACATTTCAATTTAACGACTACGAAAAATTGCCAAGTGAAAATTTAATCAAGCATTGAGTGAGCAAGTTTAAAGAGACTTAGAATACAACGCCGGATTAATCGATTGGGTGCTTAAAGACTTCGAGAAGGAGCATGAATGTCGACCAAGTACGCCAGTATGTTATGAACAACCATGACAATCACTATGATTACGCGCAGCTTCGTTTAATTTGAATGAATCCGCGCTTCGTCGCATTATTTACATAGATTAACATTTTAACCCATATAAAATTGTAAATGTTCAAGAAATTAGGCCGGTGAACCTCATTGAATGACTTAAATTCTGTAGGACAGTGAGAAATTGTTTTAGGAATTACAATATCGTCTGACTCTCCGACAAATCGATTATTACATAAATGGTCATGTTAATAAACAAATTCAAACACATTCCACCCAGAGCTGCCAGTTATCCGATAGAACGGCATCAGAAATCACTAAAAGTTTACATTGAAATGTGTCCTGTAGAGACGTCGAACAGTTGTGTAAGAAATGTAAGAATAGTGGTTTTTATTAAACGCTCGCATGCAAAATCCCGCGATGTGTTCCATGACTATTAAACTGCAAAAGCCCATCAAGCGATTGAGACCACTCCCCACACCCTGTTGTTTGTGGTGGCGCATAATACTCAAATCAAAAACGAAAAACACTTACTTGTTGTTGATTTGATCTCAGTTAATTAAAGTTTATTTTTAAGTTCATGTTAATTTATCAATTAATGTGGTTCATGTGGTTCAATTTATCAACTTAGTAGGCATAAATGGTTGATTAAAAACAGGTTAATCATAAAATTTGTTGTATTTGTAGGTTTTGTGGGTATCTAAGAATATCGTTTCCTTCTTTAAAATCTACTATTCAAAAAATAAAAAAGTTTGCCAAAACCGGTGCTAGCACCGGTTTCCGGTTTTGGGCCCTCAAAACCGAAATTCAAAACCGGTTTTCAAAACCTTCCGGTTTTGCACGCCCTAGTCCGTACCATCTCTGTTCTGTGGTCCGTACGAAGCGAGATGGTTGTGAGTCACAGACTCGCATGTGTGGACCACCAAGGTAATTTGTTTTGGGATAACATTATAATTATTCTGTATCGCTGTGCTCCTAGTTCTCAGGTAGTACGTACATAGATGCCACTAATTGATAACAGAACAGAATAGTATTTCGCTGCATTCAAGTATTTAGACGGATATTGACAAAATAAAGGTAGGTTTACTTGGAACCGACATGCTTGTTGATTGTTATGATTGGACGGCAGCTGTTGTTGCAACCCGACTCGCACAGCGCGCACTCCGACACTATTGGCGACTCTGCGACGCGACGCTCGAACACTTGTACACTCAATAATATCTTTTGCTTGTCTACTGGCAAAGGAGGGAAGTTATACTAATTGTCACCTATCATTAAAACTCGACTGTAGACTGTAGACTCAAACTGTAGTTGGTTATTAAATTATGTGTGTACCTACTAGCGTGTTTTGAACGATTCTACGACCTACTGAATTTAATCAAGTACCTGCCTAGGCAACCCCGGACACACACACCTAAATTAGTACGATTTATTTGAAATAAAATACCTACGGTGTTGCTCTAGCCGCGAAACAAACTTATTTGTCGTCATTATAGTAACTGCACAGAACAGTAAACATTTCGTTTACGAGTATTCAGTAGTAGATCAAGCTCTACTTTCCAAATTCAACGATATAATGAAACCATTCCCGCAATAGCCGCGTGTAAGAGTACCAGCTGCTAGGAGGAACGCGCGGTACCGGATCCCGATCCCTCGGTGTCGGGGATCAGGGTAATTAAGGTAGTACCCACGAGGTTCCGCGCTATCGCGCACCCTTCCATAAACTGAGACAATACTTGTATCTCCATCGCGTGGGCAGATGGGCTGGGTGGGACACCGACCGTTCTGTGCACAATCACTGCAGACAAAGTGATAATCAAGGTTTCGCCCTCGTGTGCGACACTTTATTTACAGTATGATCTTGTTCTGAAAGCTCGTAGAAAGTAGCTTTCAGAGTACCGCGTGAAGTAAACCTGCAATATCAGTTCGGCTCACATGATCGCAGCAGCGAACCTGTTGCTCAACGCTGTAAAAAGCAATTGGTTATCGCCAGCTCGAGTGCTCGCCGCGCCGCGCCAGCCGCCGCGCCGCGCCGCGTTAGCCCTGGGCGCATTCCGGTGATTATCCGACACTAGCTGGTTCCCGCGGTTTCACACGCGTTAAATTCGAATTTCACATTTCTAAAATATAATAAAGCCAATCATCGGGGGATAGTGTAGCTTCCCGACGGTGAAAGAATTTTTAAAATCGGTCCAGTAGTTCCGGAGCCTATTCGCGAGCGCCTGGGGCGAGTGACGTGGGTGGTAGGGTAGAACTGATTCACAGGGTTGGTGTCATGTCCTGACTGCGCAAAACAGCGCTCAGCGTCTAAGAAACTGTCTTCCCTGACTCATAGCTATTGGAAGTGACCTATTTACCAAGGTTTCAATTGAATGTTTAAGTATTTTATTTATTTATTGCGATATTAACATCAAGTAGACGTAGTACAGGCGCTAGTAGTGCGGGATAAGAAGCTAGAGGCCAGGTTCAGGAGAGGAGCTGCGCGGGCGCAGGATGAGTTGCGAAGGCGCAGATGTAACGGCCCGGTCCGCGCCCGGGGGCAGGGTGCGCCTGGCCTCCACTAGTGCCGGAGGCAGGAGGCAGATTTGTCAGAAGCGCGTGCTCGCATTTCTGCAAGGAAGCCAAAAAACCCACTATAAACATTCCAATGTGAATGTTAGCAAGTTTCAGGTAATATCTCGTCTCGTATCCGCTCCGCGGCCGCTAGCGGATCATCGATTAGTCTCACTTTAACAAAGCTATTAAACTCAAACACAGTATATACGCAAGCCAATACCGAGGCCGAAGAGTACCTAGTACCTACCGATTCGTCTCTAGATAAAGTCTGCATGATGCGCTTGCACAAAAGACTTTGACGCTTCGATGCGTGAAGCTCTGGTTATAAAGCTCTTTTTGCATTGTGTCGTGCTTTAGCTTTACAGAGGAACAAGTCGCAGAGCGGCCATGGCGTGTCATTACCGACATCACATTGCAGCCAGCGTCGTCAGGGTAACGAGAACCTGACCGCAGTGTGTTGGACCTGCCCGCGCCGGCACCGCGGCTCTAGCCGGCACTCGCCCGCGCTGCGCTGTTTTATTATATACAGCTATGTACGTCGATTCATACAAAAGTAGTATTGTTCAACATTTAGACCTACACAAGGGTAGGTAAGTTAAAGGTACTTCCACACAGCATTCGTTTTTACAAGTCTACTGGCAACAATCGTTCACTGGATCCGGAATAGTGTGGAGTGTGTGAAGTCTCTCCTACAATACAACAGCAATACAATCACATCCGGCTAATTAACGGATCCTGTAAAACAGATGCTGTGTGAATACGCCCTAACGCTTGATCATATTGTAATGAGTTGTATGACTAACTTAACCCGAGTAAAGCCGCGCGTAGTCTGCTATTCTATACTTATATTATAAAGAGGAAAGGTTTCATTTTTAGTTTGTTTGTTAGTATTGAATAGGCTCCGAAGCTACTGGACCGATTTTAAAAATTCTTTCACCGTTGGAAAACTACACTAACCGCGGTGAACATAGGCTATATTAAAATTTAGAAATGTGAAATTTGAATTTAACGCTGGTGAAACCGCGGGAAACAGCTAGTAGTTCATATATTCAGTGGATGGCTCAGAGCAAGTGGCGCATGGCGCGGCGCGGCGCGGAAGGACCCAGCGGGCATTGTGCGGTTCTTCACTCAAATGAATCCACATTATAATGGAGTGCTAATAACACGCGGTTGTCTTAGAGTTTTATTGACGAAGAATATACCGAAGGTACTTTACTAGGACATATTGAATTAATACAATTTGGTGGTCACGGAGCGGTCACAGAATTACTATGTACATTATATGTAGGTACCTATGTACTACGGTTACGGAGCTCTTCATTGCTGGAGATTGAGACACGCCACGCCGCCATCAAGAATTGAAGCTAGATCATTTGATTTAGTGTCTGCATAATATTTACAATAATAATAATACGTCTGCCACTCTTCTTAACATTACGATTGACTTGTTTATAGCCCGATTACCCAGTCCATCCATCCATCACAATAGCCTGGTTTTATTTCTTTCATTTTTCTTTGCAATAGTCTCTACACCTGGCGGATACCATCTTTGGGTGTATCATATTGTGCACCCGAGGATGATACCCGCTATGTGTAGCCATCGCCTTTAGATTAACTTCTCAAAGGGCCTCTGTGCTGTTGGCTTCGGCCCCACGCAAGCCTTCCAAAGGACCGGGTCAGTTTATGGCCCGAGATCATGGTAAATGAGAGACATAATAATAAAATCATTTATTTCAGATCATAGAAAAGTAACAGATCTTATTTAACTTATTCTACGGTCCATAGTAATATATACCTTAAAACTAGCATTCATAAAATATAAAGAAAATACTAAATTAATAACACGCTTATTATGATAACGCCGACAGCGTGTAGATGTCGAAATCAGGGTGTCAGCTGACGTCGGTGCACGGCGCGGGCGCGAGCGGTGCAGCGGTGTCCCGTTGCAGGCAGCCAGTGAACTTTCGGAACTTGACACCCTTCGGTCAAAACTCTGCTTTTAGGAACGTCGAGAGATGATGACTTGGTACTCTCACCATAAATGAATTGAAGCTCACATTATGGCGAGAGTTCAGCTTCGCGACGCGCATCGTGAATCCGGTCTTCATGTGTAGGTACTCCTCCACAGCCTTGGCCTCCACACTGAAGTGGACGCGTGAGACGTAGAGCTAGTCGGTACCTTCGCTCGAAAACCAGTATTCAGGTCTTTTGACCCAGTACCGCACCGGTTGCGACTGGTGGGCTTACGGCGGCGGCGGTGGCAGCAGCGACGGAAGCGTAAGCGCGCGGCGCAGGCTCGCGCGCACGGGTAGGTGCAGGTCCCTCGCGTGGGGGCGCGGGGAGCGGGCGGGGCGACCGCAAAGTATTCGCTGTGTTTACAGCCGCGGCCGGCGATACGTCCAATATCGCTGACTCGGACATTGACGGCGACATACTTTGCGCTCCTCGACGCATGTTGACGTGCGAAGTCTCTGGTGACCTAGTTTGCGTGGCTGCACGCAATGATGCAACCTCGGAGCGAAGGTCACAGATGGTCACTTCTGACGCCTCCAACTTCATCTTCACTTCAAGTAGACCAGCTTTGAGATTAGTGACATCCTTCAGCCAGTAGTCTAGTCACATCGACGTGGTCGAACGTCACGGGGGGCAGCTTATGCAAATCCTAACAATGCAGGCTTGCTTGCACAAATAAGTGTGTCTAGTTGCAGATGGTCTTGATCACCGTGGTTGCACCTGTGCGGCAAGATGCCGCCGCGCCGCCCTGAGTGCTGGCTCATCCGCCGGCTACGTTACGGAGCCGGCGGCCCGGCCCGTGTTACCGCCGCCGTACTTCATTTAACTATGGTGCCTTACATTTCGCACTCATAATATATTTTCATTTAATTGTTGAAGTGTCACCTATAGCAAGCGGATATGCATAATGGTATTCATGAATAATATCAAAAAAGTATGCATTTTAAAATAGCTGATATATTTATGTGACCGCGACCTCCTTCCTACAACCAATGGAGCGCTGAGGTGACTCACTGACTCTGTTTCTAGGAATCCCTTGACTCTCCGCGGGACATTCGTGCGGGTCATTTAGCACTATGCCGACAAAATTTTAAGGAAATCTGTATAAAAACCAGAATATCACGATCTTTTCCCCATCAAATTGAATCACCATGCAAATATAGGCTTCTACCGTCGTCAGCAGTAACCTTGGACCGAACCTCACAACCCTAATATACAAGAGACAATGATTTGGCCTTGCTGCAGGCTCCTGACGAGAATGCGTCCGCCGCGGTGTTGCCGACACGTCGCGGAAACAGCACCGGCCGCCGCCGCCGCGGGAGCCTGGGAGCGCCGCTATTTGCATTGAATCGCGGAGTACGTCAGTACTCGTGAACCAGCGGTGACCATATGTTTTATTATATTACATATTGACAAATATTTGCAGATTGCACAAACATTTGTCCCGCCACCTCCTCCAGGCGGACCTTCCACATCGGTCGTCAAATCGCTGAAGATGGTAAATCTGTGCTATAATGCTGCTTAGATTGAAGCTGTGCAATATATAATGTTTTTGTATTCCGTATGAAAGAAAGTAAACCGGCTATTTGTTGACAACGTGCCCGCGCACGCGCACGGCCGGCGCTTCACCAGCAGCGCCCGCCCAGCGCGCAGCGCGCAGGCAGCCTCATTGTTACTCGGAAGGCGCGAGTGTTACATAAAGCTTAGCGAGCCCGGCCCACTGGCTGGACACGCGTAGCGCTCCTACTCTTACAATAGGTACCAACCAAACAATCTTATACGACGAAGGAACCATACATATGTACATACATACATACTGCTACAATAACTGTACATAATAATACGTGACGTATCTGTCTCGTACAAATAATGACCGTCACTCGAACAAGCTATCTGACCCACGTCCTGCAGTTGGAAGTGATTCAACACTTTACCTCGAAATAATATTAATGAATGGGTCAACTGGTTCCGTGAATCGCTGAGAATAAGGAAATATCTGTAAAACTTTCTCAACTCTTGTACCTTCTGTCAGACATTAAACCAATAAAGTGGCTCCTGCAGTAACGAACGAATTTATATAAAGGCTTTATGATTAAAGTATTGAATTATAACCAATCCGATATTACGTATATCTTTAAAATAATAATGTAGATAGGTATATACCCTGCAATGTAAGCCGAGGCGCGATGCGAGGGAACCCTGGCTAGTCACAGCTGCCCAGACGTGACCCGCATCTCATCTCAGCTGCTCTGTAACGACCGTGATGATGTCAGTACTGACTCATTTGCATTATCGATTCCTATTGGTATTTAAATTACCCATCGTCTTCTCAATGTGGATCTGCAGGTCGTTCATGATGAATGGTACAGATACAGACATAGCAGATCCTGCTGCACGGCTCGAGCGCCGTCTCTCCTACAGACAATATTCAATAGGTGTAAACTAGGCGGTCGTTATCAGGCTGCTTCGATATCACACACATTCAGAAACGTACACTGTTACTAGCTCAAATAGAATGCGATAATGAGAATAAAACTAAATCGGACAGGGCTCGAATGTATATCATCCTGAAATAACTAATTCAGAGCCAAGGTTCTTTCCATTAACAAGACTTGGACGCAACCTCCCGCGAAGGCCAATGTCGCTGCTTCAGGCGCGGCGGCATTACACGTCTGTTTGGGACAATTCACGCTAAATGGCCGTTTCATGCTAAATGGCCGACAGCCGCCGCCGTAAGGCCATAGTGAGGCGCAAGTGCTTCCGCCTTCTTAATGCGCCAAACAACTAAATATAAACTAAACTAGCCTAGTGGGATTCATCTGAATGTGACCTCTGACCTGTGACCGGCGCGGTGCAGCGGTGTGGCGCGGGCGTCCGGAGGCCGAGAGCGACCGAGCCGGCTAAAGTCCCGTATACTTTCACACTCAGGCGCTTCCGTCAATCACCGCGGCCTCCTTGCGCACGCGCACGTCGCAAAACAAACCATACAGGCCGCACAATAAAACTGATATTCCGACAGTATTGGGTAGCCCGAGCGCTTAACGGTGCTTCAGATGCATTAGTTGGTGATTACAAGTAATATCTGATACAGGTCGCTGAATGCAGTGACCCCCATCCGTCACTCAGCTCGCCTCCGCCGGCGCCGCGGGTACTTTCTCGACAGGTTTCCGTGTCAGACATATCTGCGGGCCGGGGAGACTGCTCGTGACTCACGCCAAGAACTTTGGGTATTTCCCGATGTCAGTCAGTCGAAAACATTCCATAGCTACGTATACGAACCTTTCAGACTTCAATAACGACATAAACCTACCTCCACCTCAACCATCATTTCCTTGTAGTAGTACCTATTTAACTACTTGCCTATTTGTACCTTGACACGATCGTGACCCTTCATCAAGTCAAACTTGCAGACAACTCTAACATTCTAGTCAATATTCAGCAACTCAACATTTCAAAGTCTTGTGATACCTCTAGAAAACAACAAATATTTATTTATGATTTATCAGACAAAGGAGTAGGTTATTGGGCCACAGCCGCGCACCAGCAGCGCCCAACTGGGACAAGCAAGCACACGCGCAACTGATGATCTAGTCATCGTGATTACTCGGTAGGAGTACTACAAAAACAATAGTTTGAGCCGTTTGGGCTAGGAACCCTAGGTCCTTCGGGTCCTGGGGCACACGCGATATACAACGATCTTACAAAACCTCTAATTGAGTCCACATGTGAGCGGAATGCTGGCTTTTATATCGGTGAACGAATCAGCACAGCACTGCCATCAACGAGCATTCTGAGCACTCAGCCTCCTGGTGACGGCTTAGACTTTAGGAAGAGAATTCAAGACATTTTTGTGAAAATAAGTGTAATCAGGGATCGGTATGAAAGACAGGCTTAGTGAAGCTTACTGAATACTTGAATATGATGTCGTCCAAAGCTGAGGGCGGCGCGGCGGCCGGCGGCGGAGCGAGCTCGGCACATTAGCGCCGCGCAGGTACCCAATGTACCTAATGAGCGGGATCAAAGGGCCGAGATAATTACCCTGACAGCTGATTCATTAAACCTGTTTCATTAAGTATAATCAAGGACAGGCTTATTTTCGGTCGAGAGCTGGCTTTTTTCTGAAAATATTTTCCATGTTTTTCATAACATTTTCTAAAGAGTATTTGGTACATTATTTGGTACCCAGTTGGTACCAATGTTAATGTATGACCTTAAGAAAATATCTGAATTAAAAGACCCGCAACACACGTATTGACCATTTGCTTAGATATTTTGTACCGAAAGATTGATCTGTAAAATAAAGCAATTGATTTGCGTTCCGCTCCGACGTTGAGTGAATGTGTGCAGGGCTCACAGCCACTCCACGTCAGTGGCTGAAAGGGAGCGCCTAGGGCTCCCACTGGCGGCGGCAGGCCTGCGGGCTCGGGCCTTCTATCGAGCCGGCTCAACACACAATACAAATATCTAAAACAAATTACCTCACAATTTATATATCTAACTAAATGTTGGCACGTGTGAAAAACTAATCGATATATTTTTCACTTCTCTTGCACAACAAGTGTGTCATTAGCATACCTATATAAGCAGCCGCAAAACTAGTGTCTACTCTCTATCTAGGGACATTTTTTTTCTATTTTAGTCAAATCATCAGCCAGGACAAGACTGCTTGACTTTGTCTTCATGCGTTACATTTAATTTGAATGAATATTTCAAAATGGAATTTAAAGCGTCTTCTTGGTGAGTGTATGATGTTTATAAAAAGGGTGATTATGGGGATTCTTGTAAACGTCTCATGTCGTCGACGGCGGCGGCGGCGGCGGAGGCGGCGGCGCGGCGTCGCGCCTCGTAAGGCTCAACTCACACCAAAAGAGCGTCGAAAAGCAGCGAAGCGGAGCGCAGTTTCAGTGTCATATGAATTTTAACTTTATTTTCATTACAATGAAACTTATTATCGCATGAGAAACTCGAACGAGTCGCGCGGATGCCCGCGGCGCCGCGGGAATTCCGGCGAATTCGACTCGTTCGAAGTTGCGAGTTGAGCCTAATGATCGCTGCAATTACCCGCTGATTGCGGTGTCGCGGCACGTGTGGCGGCGGCGCGCGCGCAGTACACGTGACCCTTCTCGATGGCTATATTTTGATAGTTCTGGTCATCATTTACTTCGCTTCCTTTAATATTTTGAGTGGCTAGTATCAATTTGCAAAATGCCAAAAGGGTAAAGTTTTAGGTTTGACGCTCATAGATTGCAAGAGATCTTAGGCTCGGTGTTCATTCGTTGGTGCTATTGTATTGTATTGTATTTAAAAAACTTATACTTGTTATTTATAAATGTATATATAAAAATGAACTCCACTATTTCTCGTGACCTCCTCTCGAGAACGGCTTTACCGATTTCATTCATATTTTTTTACGTTTTTTAAGACGTCGTAGTAGGTTAAAAAAATAAAGATAATTGGTATTTTTCATATTTTTAAAATTTCCACGCAGACGAAGCCGCGGGGCGCAGCTATATTATTATAATTACCAAAGACACGTTAAAAAAGGGTTGAAATTTCTGTGATGATGAGTTTTTAAACAATAAGATGATTTTCAAAATCTTTAGTGCGAGAATGACGCGACAGCAGCGTGTTTTGCTCTATGCCTACAGCCATCTAATACAATGAACGGATATCTTCGCATCAGAGAAGCCAAGACATCCAGTCTGCAGATACCAGATCTTCCTGCCCGTGGCTCAGTGCGCACTCGTCGCAGACAATAGCGAGTCATGTCGGCTCTATGTCAGCGCGTTACTTAACTCAACTCCTACAATAACAAATTAACTACCTCTATATGTTTTAATGCGAATACTATGCTAATTAGTCACCTCGTAAGTGCAAAATTCATAACGGACTAGTAAATCGTATTGTTATTAGATTCTCAAACACGGCTGGGCGACGCAACGCGATCTCTCACTCTACATCATCGAAATAACACCTAGTTGTTGGTCAGAGGATCGAGAGGATCTACCTTATGCTTGAACTCCACGTGAGGATCTACCTAATGCAGTAGGTAGCGGCAATCACAGCGTACGACCAAATACTGCTATTCTATGGACAAGGCTATCAAACACGGCTCACGCCTACACTAATGTTATAAATGCGAATGTTTGGATGGATGGATGTTTGTTACCTCTTCTCGCCAAAACGACTACACGTATTGGGCTATCATTTTTATCCATGCAGTTTTAGGTTCCAGCGGTTTTTTACTTTTGATCCCATTATTTATATCCCAATAATCTTTAAACGTTTCCAGAAACAACGCGTGCGAAGCCGCTGGTAAAAACTAGTACTAAATAAGCGTTCGGTGAGTCTCAGCTCAAGAGGTATTAGAGCTTGTTTCTTTAACTTCGTATTGTTACAATATTTTATGGAAACATAAGTAATAAAAGTGTCTCGCCGCGGCGGCGTGAAGTGAGTGGACAGGGGATGAGACGAGTCACTTGGCGTTGTAACGAATTAGTTTGTAGCGAGTAGAGAGCAAACACCATAGTCTAGGCACACACTAGAAACTTAGCATTTATCATAACTGACGCTTGCGGACTACACAACATAGGAGCTTGAACAGTAGCTCTCCAATACTAAAATAGACCTTTAGCAAACGTAGACGGCGCGGGCGGTCCAAGTGTCTCTATCTCTACTTATAGAGCCTCTCACCAGACAAGTCATTACCTTGGGTCGGTATTATACATCTCTAAGAGTCTGTTAAACCTAGCCCGGTAACCAAACTAAAAGGAACTTTTAGAAACACACAATATATTGTAAAAACTAGGTACATGACGCAACGTAGAGCGCTTTCACTTCCTACCGATGGACAATAGCTACCTGCCTCGGATGTTTGTCCTCGCGAGCCACCAGCCATTGTCTCCGAACAATGTTGTATTAGCTGACTGACGAGCACCGCGTAGCCTCATCTCCAGCTGGTACCAGGTCCAGTGTCACGAGAGACGAGATTCTTAACGAACACAAAGGACTCATCGAATCGTAACATAACAATAGACAAAAATTGAAAGAATACAGCGATGGATGTCGCAGAACATCATGGATATACCAGAAGAGATGGCACACAAAGCAATTGTTGTCGCCAAGCAATATATCGAAGAGGCGACCCATTGTCATTGTCTGCAGCCACCACCGTCGCGCCGCCGCCCGCGCCGGGCGGAGCGCCAGGGCAACGCCAAACTTACCCCCATATCATTAGTCATTACCTCAAATAATTCTCCACTTAAAATTATTCAAGGGCGTTTCGAGCATTCATCCAAAACATGCTCGAGTTCGGTATGCTTATGCTTTAGTCGTTAATTTGGTTATATATCAACCTCACTCGAACATGGTTGAGTCGAGTCAGTGCGTCACCGTTACCGTTACCGTTGTTGGTTTCATCGTCGTAAATGTAATTGAGATAGTCTCCAAAATCCATTGTAAATAACAACCAACTATTTCGAGGAGCATTCAAGGTAGGTAGCGACGTACCTTGAGATGACAGTTCGTTATTCCACTCGTATGAGAAAATTCTCGAAGGCTGTTTCGAGTGAAGGATTTTTTTACGATCAAGCATACCGAAACGCATTTGGAGGTTGAGTAGAGTCTGAATCGATGTCGAGGTAATGACTAAAGATATGGGGGTTAGATTTAGTGAGTTGGCAACAGTAGGTATACATAAGAGTAGACAAAAATTGTATGAACTGTATAGTGAAAAGCAGTACAATTTTAGACAGGAATTTAAAGAAAAAGTAAATCATTACTCAAAAATATTTAGAAAAGTTTGTAATACAGCAAAATCAAATTATATTAGCACAAAAATTTAAAATAGTGAAAATGTAATAAAATCAACTTGGAAAATAATTAATAGTGAGACTGGAAAGGGCAATACCTATTCATGATTACAGTTTAAAGATTAATGATTGCTCCACCAAAAATGATGTTAAAGTAGCGCAAGCTTTTGAATTTTTTTTTTACTGACATTCCAATCTGTACTACAAAGTGTCTGAACTCTTCTCAAATAATAGCTGAATCATTACTCAAAGAAAATGTACCTATATGCGATAATAAATTTTATTTTACCCATGTTGATGAAAATGATATAAAAAAAGCCTTTAAACTTTTAAATATTAAAAAAACTGCAGATCTCTGGGGCATTTCCGTTAAAATTATTGAACCTTTAATTGATATCATTTCACCAGATCTAGCTTTTATATTTAATGAATCCATTGATTGTGGCGTATTTCCTGATCTAATGAAACATAGTAAAATAATCCCATTGTTTAAATCGGGTATTAGGTCTGACCCCACTAACTTTAGACCAATATCAGTACTGCCTACATTCAGTAAAGTTTTTGAAAAACTGATTTTACACCAATTGCTTAGACATTTTAATGGCAATGACCTGCTACATTGTAAGCAATTTGGGTTTACTCGTGGCAGGTCAACTACTGATGCCGGTGTAGAGTTGGTATCGCATATTTTTGATGCTTGGGAGAAGTCGCAAGATGCTTTAGGCGTTTTTTGCGACTTGTCAAAAGCATTCGATTGCGTTCATTACGAAACATTAATCAGGAAACTACATCATTATGGAATTAGGGACAGCTCTTTGGATCTTCTTACATCTTACTTGAGTGATAGGATACAAAGAGTTGACATTAATGGGAAACGATCTAAAGGGTCTGTTGTTACAATGGGTGTACCGCAGGGCTAAATATCTTGGGTCCTTTCCTATTTTTAGTTTATATTAAAGACCTGCCTCATCTTGTAAAGAATGATCATGAGATTGTATTGTTTGCTGATTATACTTCATTAATTTTTAAAATGAATCGACAAAAAACAAATTTCGACGATGTAAATACTGCAATCTCAAAGGTAGTCCATTGGTTTAGTATCAATAATCTTTTGCTTAATGAAACCAAAACAAAATGTATAAGATTTATTCTACCTAATGTAAACCAGTTAAGGCTGATATAAACGTAAAAGGAGAAACGGTAGAAATTGTAGACAATACCGTATTCTTAGAAATAACCTTAGATAGTAAACTTCAATGGGGCCCACACATAGATAAGCTATCGAGGAGACTTAGTTCTGCAGCATATGCAGTTAAAAAAATCCGTCACCTTACAGACGTTGATACTTCTAGACTAGTCTATTTCAGATACTTCCATAGTATTATGTCTTATGTATGACATACTATTGTCGCTGCAGATATAAACACCGTTTTTTGTTGCAGAAGAGGGCTGTTCGTGCTATCTATAATATGGGTCCTAGAGAAACCCTACGTAATAAATTCAAAGAAATAAACATAATGACAGTACCATGTCAATATATTTATGAAAACTTGTTGTACACTCATAAAAACATCAATCGATTCATTAAAAAAAGCGATATACATAATGTAAATACCAGAAATAAGAATAAACTCGCTGTTCCCACAACTAGACTACATAAGATAAGTGCATCTTTTAAAGGGCAATGTATACGCTTCTACAACAAAACTCCAAGTGAGTTGCAAAAATTATCAATAAATAAATTTAAAAAAATTGTGAAGCATATTCTGTGTAAAAAGGCTTATTACAAAATATCAGATTATCTAGAAGATAAAAAAGCTTGGAACGAGTTCTGCTCCAACTCAAAATCTAACAACATACAGATAAGCAAATGATTTGTACTAGACACATAAGTTATGAATATACTAGTGGTTTCTTCTCACTTCTTCCACTGGTGGACAAAAAATTGAAGTGAACATCAATATAATAATGAATAGTATAAAATATGACTTGTCTAAGTGCTTACTTGTAAGCCTACAGAAATAAACTTTCATTTCATTTCAACGTGGTGGAGGAACACTCTTCTTTTGCTATTGTGGAACTACCTTTTGCAATCAGGACTAAAAGTATGTCATTTAAATGCGGCTAAAAATATTCTTTTATCATAAATAAAAAATATATAATAATAAATATATTTTTAACTAAAATCAATCACACAGTTAAAAAAAACTTTAATTAAATAAATGAATATGAGGTAATTGAAGCCTAATCGAGGACGCATTGAGAACGAAGGTCCTTCGTGTAAACACATTCGTAAGAGATTGGCTGCCCAGTCCCCAGAGTCCAGTCTGCACCTGCCACTTGTAACATTCGTCATCGGACGTGATTCGTGTGGTGGTCTGCGCTAGTGGCTCCGTAGCGCAGACCTGGTGCTACAGGATGTGTCCACACAGCAGTGCCCGCGATGCACGTACTCTATTCGAGTGAGTGTGTGCGTGAGCCCCGCTAGCGAGAGCATCCGGTACAGGTCGGTGTGCACCCGCCCCGATGCGCCACCACTGGTCGGTGTGCGCCTCTCCTGCAGGCGATGTTTGATGATCACCCCCGCTTGAGCCGCGACATCGACTATGCTCATGATTCTGGCGGCGCACCAGCGATTATGTTGCGCAAGTATCTGCTTTAATGTAACTTTAGTATTCGCCACGCGCCCGTCGCCGCCGCCGCACGATAATTCGAAGATCATAATTGCATAAGCTACGCTACGGCCATACAGCGGATCCTTTGCTTAAGTAAGTCGTGCTCTATCATAATCTGTCGGTATCGCGCCTACAATGTAACGCAAGTAGGTATGCCCGGGACGCAGCCTGCCCGCCGCGCTAGACGCAGGAAGCTCCTGCGCAGCCTGCGAGCTAGGCGTGTAGCCCTTTGCGGGAATCTATTTCTGTCTAGTCGCTTCTCCAAGGATAACCGGCTGACTCACGCACATTTTTGCGACTTTTTGCAACGATGATACAACAGGTTATTGCATTGTTTTTTGATCGTTATGCAAAAAACCGAACAGAGGTCATTGCGTCACCAATTACAACTTCATATATTTTGCCGCATCGCCTTCCACTGAGCCGATGGAAGCCTACGATATCTCATTACATGTCTGGTATATAGCCAGGCATCACCACCGGCATGGAGCCCGGGGGCGACCCGGCATCACCACACAGCGGAGCCCGGCGACCCGGCCTCCGGTGCCGGCTGAATGTCGTAGAACCAACTAAAAAAAATATACGTGCTCCGACTGATCAATCAATATTTCATTGCTACAGGATAACAAATGATGAAGGGTACTACAGGGATTGTAATCATTAGTCATTGATTTGCAAGACGCGCTCAGTACCTACAGCACAGGGCAATCATGGGCGGGTATCGGCGATTCGAGATTCGATCCGCGGTGAGTCAATATTAAATCGCATTCTCCTTGCTGAACTATTCGTTTTGTAAGTACCTACGCTGTGGTGGAACTACTGATTATAATTAGGTACTGAACGTATTGTTCGTTCGCAAATATCCAAGGCAACGCACCGAGCCTAGCTGAACAGAAGGACGCAGGACGTTTCCATATTCCGGAGCAAAAATAAAGAAAACGCCGGGAAAAGAACGCAACTTACGAACTAGTTAGCATTATTATGACTACATAATAGTTTGTATGTATGAACTCACCGGTTCATCGCGATGTTGAAGTGAGTTGGCGCCTGGCGGGTCTGGAGCGGAGGCAGCTGATCGCGGCACACTCGGGCGCGGAGTCACTGCGGCGCGGGGGCCATGCGGGCGTGCGCGCGGGGCCGAGGTCGGGGCGCGAGTGCCGGCCCGCGCCGCGCCGCCGCCGCCCGCCGCCGGTGATGACTCGGCGACATCCTGACCCCATCACACCGACATTCTAACTATTTAATCAGATCAGCCTGAGCCTTTCTGCACGTTTCTGTATTTTAACAGAAATCACGTCGCATTTCTTTTTGAGGGAGGAATCGGAAACAGCTCCTGTTGTAACACAATACTCACTTCGTTGCCTCTAGGTAGATGACTTACGCACTTACCGGTTAGATTTCTAAGATACTGTGAAAACATACATCTTACCCATTTATTTTCATCTTACGGCGCCAGTCACCCGATTCTGTTTCAAAAAGTAGGTCAACCTTATCATACAGGGCTCTCGCAAGATTTTCTTAAGCTGAATTCCAACGAGGGCTTTCCTTAAGGAGCTGCCTGTCAATATTAATGAGTGTCTGAGTGTGCGCTGGACCAGAACGGCCGCCGCTGAGGACATTACATAAAGAAACACTTGGAATTATTATAACAGGTCAAAGATTACGAGGAATCCACTTACATAAACTAAACCGACTAATAGTTAATGCCACTGTGTTCTGCAACCTGTCTGGCTGTCTATATATATTTATATAACAGTGCCTTTTGGTATCATCGTAGAGGTGATCATCGGTGGTCACCGAAGAGGTAGCGAGTCAGTATCTGGTCTGGCAGATACTGACTCGCCTACCTCTTCGTTTTTGAGGATATTCCTTTCTCATCTTACAGCGACGGACAAATTATTATTTCAGTGTTTCTCATAATAAGTATAATGTGAAGACACTCACATTACATAAATAAATACAAATAAATAATATTACTATTTTAGTTTTAATTCGTTTTGCTGGAATTTTTGATTAAAGAGTTTAGTAACAATTAAATTAATAATACAATTAAATTAGAACACATATATTACGGAGTTATTTTGCGGCATTTCATTGCTAAAATATTTGAATAAAAATGAGCTACGTCGTCAACTATGTAGGTAGTTTTGTCCCTCCGCGAGACATCAGCAGAGCACCACATACCCGACTTTGTGTGACGCTGAGATTGCCGAGGAGAAACGAAACTACTTTGGTAGGTTTGGTCATTTTGTAGTTTATTTTATTTATTTGGGAAACTAAAAGCTTATATTTATGTAAAAAGGGAACATAGACTCAGAGAAAATAAAGCTAAGTACAGTTTCCACCCGTAGCTTGTAATTGTAATCGAATAGTACTTACTAATAAACAAAGATTATTAATACGAAGGCAGTTTGATCATCACCTAAAAAAGTAATAGTAAAGAGATTATAAAAATTGTGCCTAAAAAAATTAAAGTACTTACGTTTTAAAAAATATCTAAAATAAAAGTTGATGAGGTCTTTTTTTGTACACATTCAGTTGCGACTTGGCAAATTTATACTACGTTGGTCTGTTTTATCTTCTTTGATTTGCGGCAAGTCGCTTGTGGCACGGGCGCGCCTCCGCGCCGCCGCCGCCGCGCCGCGCTGCATTGTATTGGATCTTATTAGATAAGGTTTTACGAATTATATCCTAATTTTTATTAAATAAGAACTGTATAGTATTTACAATTGAAACAGTTGAGCAAATTAATTGAAAAAAAACTGTAGAAAAAGAAAAAAATCTGAGAGAAGCAAGTCGCGATTTTTACTTGCCCTTTTAGAATATGTGGGACAAATCATTAAATTGGATATTAGGTCAGTAACTGTTATCCTCAACTGATTGAGCAGATTTATGGTGTAACTCTTATGTATGTTCGAAGGCAATGGAATGTCATGGGAACATCGATGTGGTCTGATGATGGAGACAGGTGGTTTTTAATATGTAATAATAATAAATTATTTATTTTCAGACATTTTATCCATAATAAATACAGCTAGACATAGAACCTACTCCTTTTTAACCGATTTCAAATTCCTAAGTAATGGAAATGGGTTAAAAAACTTAGTAAAAAAAGATTTTTATGTTGTTACATCAGATCTTTCGCCTGATGATTTCGATGATTCTTTTTATTTGAAAGCTGGTGCTTCCCGTGTAATCCCTTTTATTTCAATTTGGTCCAGTTCTGACAAATGACAATGGCATCCATGAGAAAACCATATAGGTAGGTACTTAATTCATAAATTTGCATTCAGTATGTGCGCGACAAATGAATCACTCAATAACACGACAACCGATTTTGATGATTCTTTTTAAACACATTTTCATTATTTAGGAAATTGAAGTCGGCTTATAGGGGCGCGCAGCGTCAGCTAGAGACGACTGCAGCTGACCTTACAAATGATTCTGTGTAGGTTACAGAAGTGGCGTGATCCGGCGCGCAGCGTCAGCTAGAGACGACTGCAGCTGACCTTACAAATGATTCTGTGTAGGTTACAGAAGTGGCGTGATCCGGCGCGCAGCGTCAGCTAGAGACGACTGCAGCTGACCTTACAAATGATTCTGTGTAGGTTACAGAAGTGGCGTGATCCGGCGCGCAGCGTCAGCTAGAGACGACTGCAGCTGACCTTACAAATGATTCTGTGTAGGTTACAGAAGTGGCGTGATCCGGCGCGCAGCGTCAGCTAGAGACGACTGCAGCTGACCTTACAAATGATTCTGTGTAGGTTACAGAAGTGGCGTGATCCGGCGCGCAGCGTCAGCTAGAGACGACTGCAGCTGACCTTACAAATGATTCTGTGTAGGTTACAGAAGTGGCGTGATCCGGCGCGCAGCGTCAGCTAGAGACGACTGCAGCTGACCTTACAAATGATTCTGTGTAGGTTACAGAAGTGGCGTGATCCGGCGCGCAGCGTCAGCTAGAGACGACTGCAGCTGACCTTACAAATGATTCTGTGTAGGTTACAGAAGTGGCGTGATCCGGCGCGCAGCGTCAGCTAGAGACGACTGCAGCTGACCTTACAAATGATTCTGTGTAGGTTACAGAAGTGGCGTGATCCGGCGCGCAGCGTCAGCTAGAGACGACTGCAGCTGACCTTACAAATGATTCTGTGTAGGTTACAGAAGTGGCGTGATCCGGCGCGCAGCGTCAGCTAGAGACGACTGCAGCTGACCTTACAAATGATTCTGTGTAGGTTACAGAAGTGGCGTGATCCGGCGCGCAGCGTCAGCTAGAGACGACTGCAGCTGACCTTACAAATGATTCTGTGTAGGTTACAGAAGTGGCGTGATCCGGCGCGCAGCGTCAGCTAGAGACGACTGCAGCTGACCTTACAAATGATTCTGTGTAGGTTACAGAAGTGGCGTGATCCGGCGCGCAGCGTCAGCTAGAGACGACTGCAGCTGACCTTACAAATGATTCTGTGTAGGTTACAGAAGTGGCGTGATCCGGCGCGCAGCGTCAGCTAGAGACGACTGCAGCTGACCTTACAAATGATTCTGTGTAGGTTACAGAAGTGGCGTGATCCGGCGCGCAGCGTCAGCTAGAGACGACTGCAGCTGACCTTACAAATGATTCTGTGTAGGTTACAGAAGTGGCGTGATCCGGCGCGCAGCGTCAGCTAGAGACGACTGCAGCTGACCTTACAAATGATTCTGTGTAGGTTACAGAAGTGGCGTGATCCGGCGCGCAGCGTCAGCTAGAGACGACTGCAGCTGACCTTACAAATGATTCTGTGTAGGTTACAGAAGTGGCGTGATCCGGCGCGCAGCGTCAGCTAGAGACGACTGCAGCTGACCTTACAAATGATTCTGTGTAGGTTACAGAAGTGGCGTGATCCGGCGCGCAGCGTCAGCTAGAGACGACTGCAGCTGACCTTACAAATGATTCTGTGTAGGTTACAGAAGTGGCGTGATCCGGCGCGCAGCGTCAGCTAGAGACGACTGCAGCTGACCTTACAAATGATTCTGTGTAGGTTACAGAAGTGGCGTGATCCGGCGCGCAGCGTCAGCTAGAGACGACTGCAGCTGACCTTACAAATGATTCTGTGTAGGTTACAGAAGTGGCGTGATCCGGCGCGCAGCGTCAGCTAGAGACGACTGCAGCTGACCTTACAAATGATTCTATTTAGGTTACAGAAGTGGCGTGATTCAACTAGGTAATCTAGTTCGGATTTCATATTTTGTAACATAGGCACTTGTAACAAAATGTCTATATTTTTGCATATTCGATTCTGTAACATCACTCCACACCAACTCATAAGAGTTCCTTGAACAGAGGATGATTCAGGAGAGCTTTGTAACAGTCCTTTCTCTCCGTGAGCGAAACATTTCTGAGACGTCGATACCCTGACTGCCGACTGCCAGTTGGTAGAAGGCCCTTAGCTCGCAGCGTCTCTATTACACCCAGAACATTACTTTGCGGGTTCTTATCTCAAAAGTTATCACATAGAACGTAGTACTTTGTCACGCTTTAGTTCAAACATCTAAGCCAAAAGTCGTTATTAAATAAAAATTTGTTATTAAAATGTTTGAAATAGTAGTCACAGGATGGGAGTAGTTTTCCACATGCAGTATGCCGGCGCGTCCGGCGCGCGTCGTGCGCTGCGCGTGACGCGCGCGGATGCTCTGCACGCTCTGCACGCCACTCGTGCCGGTGGTGGCGAGGCTTTACTGCTAGGGACACTAACATTCATATTATAATTTATGCGGATATCGCGTTCATCTAAAAGTCAATATTTCCATGTTTGCCTTCCTGCACAGACGCGCTGAAATCTACAAAAAATGCGCTAGAATCGTTATAATAATGTGTATTGTAGCGCAGCATTCCTTCTCTCGGGCTAAAGTAAAGTCATGGTCATGACTAGCGCATTCTTTGTGTTTACCTACATGGATCCGCTCTTCGCAGCCCTCACTAACGTGGAAATGACCGTCACTGCCACCTCTCTAAAGGAAACCAACTAATATCCGCTCGCCCCCGGGACTCTCCCCTGAACTGCTCAGAGGACTCTACCTACTTCACTCTATTTAGTTCCAAGAAATTATTTCGCGATTGTTTGGTGTTTTTGATTCCTTTTGAATAATCTTAGTTTTTCAGCCCACAACAACGACTGAAATTGGATTTTCGCGTCTCTTGTTCAAAAAGGCTGTCATTTAGTTAGCGTTAATTACGCGGCCATAAAACCGCCCTGGGGATTAAAAGTATATTTTCATTTAAATTTTAGAATTAAAACACTATTCCTTAAGTTGGGAAACTTACACTTGTTTTCAGATACTTGATAATAGAGGCACTTCGTTGCGTAGTTCGTAGAGTCAGTGGAGTTGTCGTCCCGTGGATGACTCAGTCGAATGGATGTGTATGAGGTCACGGATGTTCATAAAGAGACGCGCCATAATCCCGTAAAGTTGTAAATACCTTCATTATTGAATTGGTTTCTTGCGAGTCCGGGTCCCGGCGCCTCTCGCCGACGCATTAGGCAGAACGAATCATCTTTACTGTTCAATAATGAGCAGTTAGTACGGAGCCTCGCGGAAACATGAGGACAAGGTATGAAGGTACCGTTAGGGCTGCATGTTTGCGGCCTCGTCTCGTCTTGTCTCAGTTGTCTCTGATCGACCCTTCATTAGATCCGGACCTAATTGGGACTGACGCGGCGCCAACATTATTTATTTTTATATAGCTTTATGTTGGTCTTTATCTTTTGAGTTTATTATAAAGCATCTGACACATTGCGTACATAATAATTTGTTCCCTACTAGTTTGTTCTCTACTAGTGTGTTCCCTACTAGTTTGTTCCCTACTAGTTTAGGTTTTTTTTCACTTACGTATGTTTTAAATGTAGGTAGTTCTTGCACTATCTTCAGTTATCCTTTCTTGTGTAAACGCTTTCCCCAGTTGATTACATTTATCTGGGTAACCTGCAACATTCACCCAGTTCTTGCCGGTTGTTAGGATGATATCATTGTATTTATATTTTCTTGTTAAATAAATCAGTAATTTATTTTGCAATCCTAATAGAATTGTATTTGTGTTAGAGTTCTTAAAAATGTATGTTTGTGATATGTATGTATGTGTGGCGATTTTATGTTATTAATTTGTGTTTCGTCAAGTTTTTGTACGCACTCTACTTTCTGTCGATATTGCGAAAAGATCAGCTATTTGAAAAATTGTTATAAAATTTATATATTATTTATTTATATTCATATTAATATCAGAAGGCTGAATCGTGAATCACCATTCGTGGGGAAGTCCCTTATTTTGAAAAATATGGTAATTTTATTTCAATAATTTCTATTGATTTCAGTATGATGCAATTATTTGATTTGATCATAAATTAGTCTTAAAACGTCTTCAATATTGGGGTATGACGAGTCCAAGTCCAAGTGGCCTGACATAAATCACGTAGCAGGCATCTTCGCCAAAAGCCATGTTACATTCCCAATGAGTATTAATCATGGCGCTAAAACTGTTAAAATGTTCTTAAACTCAAATCATGGTAAATTTCCCGTACACTTTAATGTCATAATTAACCATGATAGTTTTAGAAGTTTTATCTTTACCTTAGTAGTTTTTATAGCACTATATTTACAAATTCACAGGTAGAGCAATTTGTAAAAATCTAAACTGAAGGACCATTCGTTTCCTTCCACGTTGTTGGGCTTAGGCACGCTAAGTACACTCGTGTCGTGGAGTGTTGGCAACACTTCCGGGGACTTGGCCTAGAGGGCCAGCGCCCAGCGGCCGGACTGCCGGAGCACTGTCTGGAGACTATCGGGAGATACACTTTGAAGTAACTGAACTACCTACCGACCATCTGAAGGTTCAACATAAATAAATAATGCTGGTCAATTCACACAGCATCATCTAGCCCCAAGCTAAGAAGAGCTTATGTTATTGGTATACTGGATGACTTGACTATAAACATTTAGATTACGGAACAGAACGTCTATATGTTTGCTGTGACAGAGCACTAGCGGTCTATAAAATACCATCCGTCGTATTTTTGCTACAATCACGCCTACGATTAGGAGATACAACTCTAAGTCCAAAAAGAGTATCGCTGAGGACAGGATTCGAACCTGCGCGGGTAGAACCCATTGGATTTCAAGTCCAACTCCTTAACCACTCGGACACCTCAGCTGACGATGCACATGCTGAAACAAACAAATATAAAACTAGATACCTTCCTTACCTGCCAATGCGTAATTAAAGTCATTTAATGGGTTTGGTATAGACCCAGAGCGTAGGTTTACAAGCAAGCTAACAAAACAACGTACTCTTGCATGACATCATTCATATATTTTACACTAGCGCCCCACCGCCGGCTTCGCTCGGTGTTTTTAGGCTTAGTTTCACTTTCACTGCTATATCAACTGCACTATGGGTAAAATGTGTTAAGTATATCAACGATATCTTACTACCTTGGACTATAAATAAAATGAGATATTGTCAAGAATTTAAAGAAATGATGATCCTTTATAAGTAAGCCGGAAAGGTCGAGCTGCTTTCTACAAAGAAACTCGTCAATCGTGCACATAAATAAATTTTTGATTAGAAGTAACCTTTTTTTTAATTTGGTAAATCAAAGCATGCCAGGCGCGCTTTTTTATCACTGGCCAGGATATTATCGAACCGATTTGCGTTGAAACTTTAAATAGTGTTCCAAATTCTAAAGTAATTTCGTCACATATCACATGTCACACATCTATGCTGATCATGATGAGTGCGCATCATGATCAGTTGAGCTACTTTTATTTTGTTTAAATTGTAAATAATAGTTCTTATTTGTTTCTATTATTTGATTGTAACTTTTTTGTTACTAAAATAGATCTACATTCTGTCCATAAATCACCTATTAGGTACGGTTCAAGAAATACAGCCGCGAAATAGTTGACCTAGCCTCACTCATGTATTTTTCCGAGTCGAACGAAAGCCGCGCGGGAGCGAGCGCAGAGCTGACTCGAGAACTTGGAATGGAAGTATCATTTGCAAATGGCGTGAAATCCGGGTCACAATAAGCGCGGGAACTTTCCGGAGTGCCGCCGGGAGAGCCTGCCTACTGACTGTGAGCCTGTGATGTAGGTAGGTGTTGTATTGTAGAGCCGTAACACTAAGGCCGAGCTGAGCGCACTCCACTCCGCCGCCGCCGCCGCCGCCGCCGCACTGCAACTGTGATGCATATTTTGTTTGAGTCACAAAGAGCTTTGGGTGAATTGGGTGTGCTTCAAGCTCTGGCATTCACGTCAAGTTTGAAAGCGGCTTTAAAAAGGAAGAAAAGTGGGAATAGAGAGAACTACCTATTGTACTCGCCGATGTTTTGTTTGTTTGTATTAAAGGCTAATGATATTTTTACAGCTTTGTACCATTGTATCTTACCTACCAAGATATTTGTTACTACCTACTTTGAATTCATTGAAAGACGGAATTTTTCAGTGCGCAAAAAAAAGGTGTTTTAACGTAGCTCGTATAATAAATTAAATGAAGTACTCAAACATGTTCAGAAAAGTTTATGAAATAGCAAAATCAATTTATATTCGCTCAAAAATTAAATAAGTAGTCGTATGCAGGGACGAGTAAAACTTTTACTCGTCTCTGGTCGTAGGTCAGTATGTAATACAATCAACGAGGCAAATAATAACTGGAGAAACAGGAAAGGTCAGCAGGTGGTACCTTAACTACCTCTACCTACCTATTTTAATGATGACAATTTTAAGACCTATTTGTACCTACACGTAAGCAACCATTGAGTATTTATCAATCATAGATGACGTTGAAGTAGCCCAAGCATTACATTTGAAAATCTTTTACTGACAATCAATTTCTCACTTATCTGTCACTGAGTCATTCAAACATTAATGAAAATGTACCTGTAAGCATTAATTCATTTTAGGTAGGTATTTAAAGAAAATCTACCTAACTTTATGCATTAATTCATTTTATACAATGTCGATGATAAATACATATATTAAAAAGCCTTTAAACTTTTATAATATAATATAATTATATTTGTTTAAATTTAAACTATGACATTTTACAAACAGAATAGCTTATAATACAGCAACAGCTTCACCAGTAGAAACCGACAAGGAAGATGGGCATTTAAAATTTACTTAGGTATGTACATCTGAAAACTGATATTTGTAAAAGGAATCCAAACCGCTGCTCCAACCTCATTGTTTGTAGATGGCTTAGACGCGTCAGAAAATGAAGCGCTATCCACAATTTTTTTTATCAACTTCCAAATTAAATCTTTCTCTCGCATCAACAGAATTCTTAAAATCTAAACTACCGAACCGAAACTGCGGAAACGAGATAATCGTATGGAATCTAATTTTAGGGTAAAATGGAAACTGCATTACAGGATTTGGTAGTTCACATTTTTTTTGAAACTACGGATTAGACTGGAAATTATATCAGTTTAACGGAATAATCTAGGTAGATATTTGAGGTTGATTAACATTTTAAGCTATTTAAAAAAAACAGGATGAGAAACACGTATTGCGTGAAAAGAAACGGAAATTTGACATTTCGTAGCGGGGCTTCCACAAAATATTATTTTGCTTATAAAATGGGTGTCTATAATAAAATTTAAAACCAATTTATTTAATAATAGCTGCATAAAACCAATTTATGACATAAGTTTTTTCAAAAGCTTAATTGATAAATTAAGATCGTCGTCGTCGTCGTCGTCGCACAATGTTTATAGGCGCGTTGCAGGCAGCGTGCGTACCATCATCATTATCCATTTCATTGCAAGTTTGGCAGCTTACAGCAATCAAACTGGCAACTTTATTTCAAAATGGCAGGACTGTCAATTTCATATGTTTTGTGCTAATAAAAACACGTCATAAAAAATACCAAATGCATCGCAATTACAGACAGAAACTAGTAAATTCCTTATCTCGGTACGGTGGCATGCATGCACGATAAACTACCGCGGGCGCTGGAGCATGATACGTGATAAATGATAGCGGGAGGTCGGGCTGTGGCAGGCAACAGAGGCAAGATGCCGTGCGAGGGCTGCGCGGTGCAGTTCAGCGTGTTCAAGCGGAAGCGCGTGTGTGGCGAGTGCGAGCGCTACTACTGCAGCAGCTGCCTCCGGCGCGGCGGCGGCACCATGTGCGCGCCCTGTCGCCTGCTGGGCGCGCGCCCGCTGCAGCGCCTCTCCATCGCGCATCTCAAGGTGCGCGACCTGCAGTGCTTCCTGCAGCGCCAGAACGTCTCCACCAGAGGATGTGTTGGTCAGTGCCGTCTCTCCGTCTCCTTCTACAAAACAAACAGCACCTTTACTTAATTCTACATACGATTATCTATTCCGTTCACTCAAAACAAAATTATAAATTAATAATAGAAGGCACAATTACACAATCTTAAATCTGTAGTTACTAAACAAGAATTCCAATGGTCAAATTCTGAAGAGGCTCAAAGGACACCTTAAAAGTGTGACTCGGTTTTTAAAAGAAGAGTCAATGGACTGCTCATATGTTATTGATCCGGGGAGTATTTATAGATTCAGTGAGTGGGTAGGCATTCTCTTCTCAATAAACAATGTTATCATTAATTATTTGTTGTTTTCAGAGAAAGAGGAGCTAGTGAACCTGTGTGTGTCTCACGTGAACGGTCCGGCGTTCCACCGGCGGGGCGCAGCGTCGGGGGGCGCGCGTGCGGCCGCTGGCTCCTTCACGCTGAAGGGCTTCACCAACAACATCAACGAGTTCATCACCTCCGCCTTCGACCTGCGGCCCGCGGGCCCGCAGCCTGCACACCCGCCGCCTCCTCCTCAGACACGTATGCCATCTACTACATTACCTAATATTATGAAACTTTGCTATTGAATTTAAAATGTCTATCTAAGATGGATGACATTTTCTAATATCCATCAAAATATACTCAGGTCCTGTCCTGTCTCACTCGTGAGAGCTCAGCTAGCTGTAACAAGGCAGTGAAAGATTCTGATTCTGTTTTTGAAGCCATACACTTAGCTACCTCTCTGTAGCTACCCGCCTAGGTGCTTGCAGTCTGGTCGGGGCCTCTTAAGACTTGCATGTGTGCTGCTCTCTAATGTAGCTAATAATAACAATGCTTGATGGAAGATAACCTGATTCCAGGCACGGGGTGCTGCAACGCGACTCACGTCCACATTGTTATCCCCGTCTCCCAGCCTTGTTCACACACTGAGATAAGGCGTGAAAGGTTCTCTGTTACTCCGGGTAAGTTTTATAATCCTTCTGAATTTGACTAACGGGTCCCTTGTCAAAAAACTTGTTCAACAAAGAACTATCCATGCCTTCTGTGGCCAATCAGTTGTTTATCATAGGAACTGTGTATTGTTTTTAGGTGGCGAGCGTGACGTCCGCGTGTCCGTAGAGGAGGCAACGCGCCCCGCGGGGGAGGGCGCGGGCGGCGGCGTGACGCGCGCCTCCTCCCGCGACAGTACGCACATCGAGTCGGCCGACTGCTTCGAGATAGAAGACATCGACGACGCGGGCTGGGAGTTCGTCACCCGCCCTGCAGATCCCTTGCCCAATGGTACTGTGTTCTACTATATATTAATAAATAAAATAAAAATTAAAAAGCCATTTATTCCATAAATAATAGTGCGTAATTGACAAGTAAAAATAATAATTGATTCTATATGTAATGTTACTAATGTATGTATGTCAAATAAAATAAAATAATTGATATGTAAAATTAAAATTAAAAATACGATACAATCATCTAGACTTAAAAATAAAATTGCATGCATTTACTTAGTTCGATGTTGATTTTGTATATGTATACGTATAGATTTCCATTTATTAAAATATTATTAGATATTTCTTGGTTAGGACCCGTTTCGAGTACAGGCCTCCTCCAGCTCATTTTTATTTATGTTAAGTAAGGTAGTTCTTGAAGCTAGCTTTGTTATGGATGTAATTTTTTTTTCTGATATGATTAATATTAGTTGTTGTAATTTCTTTCTTAGGCAGTGATCCTACGCTATACTTAAGTATGAAGAGAAGAATATTCTTCTTTTTCTCTGGTTTATTCTGAGCTGGAAGGTTTCGGTCTAGCTCTCCCGCGGTGACCAGCCGTACTGGGAGGCTTCTTTTCGGTTTTTTTTGTTTGTGTAATATTATCATAAGAATTGGAAGAGGCAGCGCTTTTGCTAACTGTGTTCTAGATATTTTCTCTTGTTTGAGATGTAAAATATTGCGTTATGTTTCTATTTTGTACATTTTGTGTCTTTTTGCGGCTCTGCTAGTGTCCTTGTTGCTCATTTTTGGTCCATTTTCACTGGATTGTCCTCATGAAATTGTTTTCTTTATTAGGCATTTTTTCCAGCAGCGAGCTAGGTACTCCAACAAGCAGCTGGTTGTGGTTTCCTTTGTTTAATATATATTACAAGTAGATTATTCAATCCCGATACATATTTGAATCCTGGCATAACAGGATTGACTTCAAGCAATCCTGGGATCTCGAGATTTATGACAAGCAATGTAAATTGTGATTTTCATTGATTGTCAGCCTATCAGTCTTTTTTTATCGTTTAACAACATAATGAAATGTTCTATTTTATGAACCTGCAACAACATAATGAAATGTTGTATTTTATGAACCTGCAACAACATAATGAAGTTGTTAAATGATGTACAAAAAGTAAGATAACAATCTACTGGATTGTTATTATCTTACTTCTAAACATTAATTAATACCTATTTCGAATCCAATAAAATATTTTGTAAAAGGGTTTTAGGGAAAACAAAACCATAAATATGACTCTTTTTTTATTTGTAATTTCCTCCTACGTGTTATAAATAATGTTGACAAAAATATTTCAGTCAAAAGCCTGCGTCATATCATATATATCATATATATAGGGATGTTTCAGAGAAAGCTCAACCAACTACTTGACAAATGTTATTACCGCACGCGCCGAAATAAATTAAATACAGCTCAGGTTATTTGTCAACATTCTTGTCATTTGACAAATAACCACAAACATTGGTTATCGATACTATAGAGTATTTATGAAATTGGTGTTTAGTCGAACTGGCCACATTGATCTCAAAAACAGGCGTTTGTTTAGAAATTCCAAATTCAATTTTATTTAACTTGTCACGACGAGGGACACCTACTAATCTTAAGTGTTTTAAATGCATTATCCTCCTCATTAGGGGATACAATACACTTCCATACCAAAATCCACCCTAATTCTTGAAGTAGCAGAGTAAGAATATTTAGTGCTTGCGGACAGCTTCTTTCCATCTCAGATGGAATGATTTATGTTTACAGTAGTCAAGTGTTCTTGATTGTTATTGATTGCAGATTCGGAGGTGCTGCTGAGTGCGACAGAGAGCGCGGCGCGGCCGGAGCCCCAGCCCCCGCCGCCCGCGCCGGCGCGCCCACCCCCCGCCGCGCGCCCGCGGGCCAGCCTCGCAAGGGATCTGCTAGATCCTGGTAAAGTCCCATCCAGTTGGCTAAGCATGATAACCCTAGGGAACTAACTATACGTTTAGAGCTAGCTCTAGAATAGAAAATGACTTGTAATGCGTAAAGTATTGTTGTATAATATAGGTCGTGTGGATGAGTATAAGCTGAATAAGATGTGAAGTAGATTGTATGTACATTGCAGCGCAACGTAACGTGGGCGAGGAGGGCGTGGCGCGCGCGGCCTCGGAGCTGGAGCTGCGCAGCACGGTGTCGGCCGGGAGCGTGGACACCGCCAGCCTCAAGGACGAGCCGCTCATGGACGGACCGGACCACTCCAACAATGGTGAGGATCTATCCTCCACCCTACGGGCTGCGCCACTCGCGCTACTCAAACATAATCCATCCCACCTGTGGTATCCGTGCTTGGTAACTTCATACAGATCCTAATTGACAGAACATTATTAAAGTTTAAGTTAGTTGTCACAAGTATGCGTTACTGACCTTCCACAATCTCCTAAAATGCAAGTTGAAATAAATCAGTATTAATTACTTACAGATTTGTCAAGATTAATACCGACTGCGCCGGTCGCGCTACACGATTCTTACTGTAAACATAATTTGAGATCTTCAGTATTCCTATAATCAGTTACAACGCTATGATATGGATGAGATCACTTCTCCATGTCCTGAGTGCTTTTAGTGTTCATAACGAGAGCATTTCATTCCTATCTTTATAGACAGTGCACTTGATGAATCTTACTTACGGAGAAATAAGAAGTGATTAAATAACGATTTATTATTCGTCTATGTGCAGGTACACCCAAGCACGTGACGCTGGAGACGCTCCGCTCGGCGTCAGAGCTGGACGTGCTGAGCGTGCGCCAGCTCAAGGAGCTGCTCGTGCGCAACCGCGTCGAGTTCCGCGGCTGCATCGAGCGCGCCGACCTGCTCACGCGCGCCAAGATGCTCTACCAGGACCACGTCACCTACAGAGAAGGTCGGTACTGCACATCGACACATTGTGGGCTTCATAGTCTTCAGCTAAAGACATGTGTGTACGAAATACTCGTCAACCATTATCCCCTTGGGCACACATACACTACGCCCGCCGAGACGCGGCAGTCTCCATTCGAGAGCATTCACCCCGACGCCGTCGGTTGTCGGTTCCGCGGCGCCAACCCGGCTCCGCGTCACGGCGCGGCGAGGCGGCCTATGGTAGAAGCTGCGGTGGTAAGCCATCCGTTTTTGGTTGTAGCGAAGATGAATTATATTTTGTATTGTTTGTTTATTTCCAGAGCTGGACAAAATGCCGATCGAGGAGTGCTGCAAGATCTGCATGGCGGCGCCGCTGGAGTGCGTGCTGCTGGAGTGCGGGCACATCGCGGCCTGCACCGCCTGCGCCAAGCAGCTGGCCGAGTGCCCCATCTGCCGCCAGTACGTGGTGCGCGCCGTGCGCTTCTTCCGCTCCTGAGCGCCGCCGCCGCGCTGCGGGCGCGCAGGGCCAGTGTGTGAGAGTACTAGTGTCGTGCAGTGTAATCAAGCGAGCCTGTAAGTGCGAGCCAAAATTGGGTGCGGTGAGCTCGCTAAGTGCGGGCCGTGGTCCTCACCCCGGCCCTGGGTCTGGGAGGAGCTGCGTGTACAGTGCTATAAGAGTAATCTTTAGGTCCTTTCTATAATGCTGACCCTCCAATTGCCAACCTAGCATGTGGGTTTCAGTGAATATTTCCAGGTGCAGCACTTGGATGATTTTTCTTCGTGCTATATCTAAATCAGTTTCAAGTGTATGTTGAACAGGCATGCCATAGTTCTGAAATGAGTGCTGATGATAAAACTTACTCTTTGTGTTGTGGGTATTGGGAGCGGAGGATTTTGGTATTAGCATTAAAATTGGTGTCTTTCGTCTAAACAAAAAGTATGTAAATATATAATTAAGCACTAATTTGATTGAATAGTGCTAAATATCGAGAACAATCCGCTATGATGGTAAGTTCTATTGGACTGAGTATTTAGAGTAGATACCTATTTTTATAAGTTTTAACTAAATTGTAAACTCAATGACAGTCCCTGTCGATGAATTTGATTTCGTTTTATTACACATCATCTATAGATGTTCTGTTCTGGTGGGAAATCTTGCAGTGAAGCAACTGGCTCAGTGGCTATCAAACCTGGTAGTCTTTAAAAATCACCAAAGGACATCATCATCATCATCAGCCTATAGCAGTCCACTGCTGGACATAGGTCCCCCAATGGCATACTTGAAGGCCAAGTTGTCATGTAACGCGCGTTGAGCATTATCAAATTGAATGAAAGTGAATAATAAGCGCTAACGCGTAACGTGTCTCGTTGCGAGAACTCATAACTCCTCAACTCATCACTACTTGTCAGTCTGGTAAAAGAGTGCGTGAAATAGCGACGAAAGGGCGCGCTCAACTGAACAGCAAATAATTTTGTCACCTCAACATAGTTTCAACGTACATACATAGTTATGTTTTTGGTGATTTTTAAAATAGGTATTTTGTGTAATTCTAAGTAAAATTTGGAAATAGTTTAGTTACGGATTTGCAAAAACTTGCTGAGTACCTGGTGATTGGATTACCTGTGTGTGTCCAACTCCACAATAGTGATCACAGGCGATGACCTGATGTGCGTTGTTGTGTGCGGCTGACGTGATATCTGTCGTGCTAGCCATGAAACATACATTCATTCTTGATAAGTATCTATGTATTTGTTTATGTAGATGAAGTAATTTTCTTTTTTTTATCCAATTTTTTGACTTCATTAACTGATAACAACATGAATTTGCAAGTCCTATATGTTTGAGTTTACAATACATATAGAAGTTAGACATACATAATGAAATAACTCCTCTATGTACATTTTATTTAATGCTCAATTTATATATTTCATCAATTTTCATTCCGTCTTTTTATTATTTACACATTTCGTAAAATAACTTTAGCATTAATAATTAAAATACATATATTATTAAAGAATTTGATGTTAGCTGTGCGCTACTTCAATTTATTTTTAACTTGAAAACCATCATTTAGTGAAACATGTTGTCGAATTAAATGCAAAGAGCGTCCGAAGAAAAATGAGAGTTAATTTCATATTTGATGACAACTCGGCCAGTTATGTTGTAAATGACGATGATTGAAACATTAAATGTTAAACCAAATGAATTGTAATCGTTGAGGGCATTGCCCTCGGCATGTTGGCAAATTTAACTGTTCCATTTATAAAAAGTGTGTCGCGATGTTGAATCCGAATAGATGTTGAATCCAAGTGAACGTATGAACTAGGAAATGTAAATCTGTAATGATATTGTATTCACGTACTAAATAAATAAACACAGCAACATTCATAATTTTTTTAATCAACTTCATTGTTTTAATTAGTTTGTGTATTGAACACTGTTCGTGGGTGGGACGTCTCAGTAGGCGCACACTATGACGCCGACATGGCCGCCGCCCGCGCATTGTATCAATGGGCATGGGGCTGTATGTATGTGGTGGGCAGGTGGTCGCTAGTCCCGGCCCATCTGGTGCGTGTGCGGGGGCCGGTCGACGCGTAGCACCGCCTCCGCCGGCACGAAGTACCCCTCGTAGTGCGCCTCCGCGGGCGTGGTGTCGCCGTGGTAGTGCCCGCCGTGCCCGTGCGCGCTGTACCCGTGGAAGTGCTGCACGCGCAGGTCCAGATCCTGGAATTAAAGGCAACTAGTTGCAGATACTCCTCGTGGGGGAAAACAGTGGCGTGTAGAACTGTCAGTGTATAGAGGCATGTAGTCAGTGGCGTAACTATACCGTTCGAGACCCGTGCCAAATTCATCGGATGCTACCGTTTTATTTATAATTCATTTTTTTTAAATAATTAAATACTACTATTTTTTTACTATATGTATAATAATAAATGTTGGGCGTTGGGATTCTCTTCTGACCGGGGGCCCTTCCAGCTGGATGCTCGTGGCATTTTGCCGACTTGCCACCCTGTAGTTAGCCAGTGCGTGTAGTACAGTCGGTGTATAGTGCGCAGGGTTGGAAAAAAACAGTTTTTTTTTTATATTTTATAAAACAAACAGTTCAAAATGTTTAAAACAAGTGTTTTTTTTTACTTGTCAATTTCAAATCAATTAAAGCGAATAATAAAATAATCCATTTCTAAACTATTTCCCAATTCACATTAGTAAAAAATAAAAAAAACGATAAATATTTACTTTTGTTGCATATCTCAGTACCTCTAATCTAATTATTAAAAATTATTATTATTATTAATCAATACAAAACATTTTACATACACCTTGTATGTAGTGTTGTAGGTAGGTAGAGAACTAGAGAGAGAGCGGGGAATAGGTACCGTACCCACTAATCCAGTGAATTACTTTCTTTCGACGGCCGACATAGAGACTTTCCCTGCGGGACTTTACTGGCGGGGAGTTACCACAGCCTGTCTGTGGTATTTATACACATTCATTTGCAATTAAAGGTAGTTTTAAACCCTGTTTTTTTTCTTAATATAAAACATAGTTTTATTTCAAACTGTTTTAAACACGTCTTTTAAAACAACTTGTTTTAATCATGCCAACCCTGATAGTGCGTGTAGTTACCAAGTCCCCGGTGACCAAGGTGCCGAGGTGCACGATGGGCGCGTCCATCTCGAAGTAGTGCAGCCAGGCGTCCACGTCCGCGTCCGAGCACAGCGCCGCGGGGGAGAAGTCCGGCATCACGTGGAACTTCACCTTGCCTGCCCGCAGCAGGAACGTGCCGCCCAGACCTGGACAGAGGTACAGGTAACAGAATAAGAACTACGTCAATGGAAATATTGAGCCCGATCCTTGCAACAGTTTTGGCGTAAACAAGTAATTCTTTATTGTACACACACAAACTTAAAAATAACTTAGTTAAATAAGATATGTACATAGGCGAGCTTAACCCTGAGTAAGAGTTTTCTTCCAGCAAACCTTAGGTTTACAGGAGAGGCGATGAAATAGATAGAGGAAGTGAACAAACAAACAAATTAGACTAATAATACAATACGGAATGAGATTATATATACTTACATAAATTAAAAATATACATATCTAATAAAATATATAAATATCCCTAGATAGATAATTGTATGATAATAGGAAGTTCTCTTTCAATTTGATTTTAAATATGTTATGCGATGGACTGGCTCGAATATCATGGGGGGATAGAGTTCCACAATCTAGCCGCATGCCCGGCAAAAGTGTCGTTCTACACGGCACACCGCGGGGGACAGAATGTGAAGATCACGCCGCCTTCGTATGGGCAGCCATTTCAGTTGGATCTAAAAGCAGACACATGGTCGAATTTACGTAATCCGTATATGAATCGGATGCCCAAATTCGGAAGGCGCTCGAGCTTATTCCATAGTTCCTCCGTCCGTCGCGTCCAGGAAACAAACATCGGCGTAATCGAGAAGAGGGAGTAGAAGACTCTGGGCAAGGATGATTTCAGTCTCAAATGGTAGTGGGTAGAAGTAACAAACGTCCATTCCATCCATGTAAACATCCAAACGTACGCATTTATAATTATCAGTGTGATGTGGTTCTATTAGAACCTTGTTACTCGCGCATAAGTATATATAGGTATATTGCAAGCAGCCACTTGCACCACAATTCCTTACCAACAACTTTCTGTCCGTAATGGTTCTTCAGTGTTTCTCTGATCGCGGTGATGAAGTTGGACTGGCCGATCCGTTTCTTAGCGACCACTTTGATCACCTGGCAACAAAACAACAATCAATCTCTTGTTTTCATCGCGGTCGTGACGCGGTCACACATGCGGTCACACCTGCAGCGCCGGACTTTCTTCAGTTATCTCAAAACAATAAATAGTTTAGAAAAAATGGATGTGATCATCGGAATTAGTTTATTTAGAGTCGTAGAAGACACCGATGTCTCTAAGAACGACACAGTTCTGCAGAGACTTCAGAGAGTACCTACACCTATGTTAACAGTTCTCGGTGCTAGTTTATAATGTGAAGAGTAGATAGAGTGAGGAGGGAGTGCGGTAGGTACCTTCCCTGGTTTCCCCTCACTCAGGAGGAAGTTCCCGAGCAGCGCGGTGCGGGTCTCCTCGTTGGGCAGCCGCTGCTGCAGGAACCCGCTGGAGCCCTTGGGCGCGCCCACCGGCGACACGGACACGATGCGCGTGCCTTGCGCCACCGTACCCGCCTTCACGGACAGGTTTATTATACCCTGGAAAGTACAACACTCATTAGTTAGAGCGTTAACCGACAGGTTCTGTTCTACAAACGGTACCAATATTAACTATTCTAATTTCTAACAGGAAAAACGCCTCATCGTGAGCTTTAAAAGCCATTCAGGATAGGTACACACACATGACATTCAGGATGCATTCCACAGCGGCCTGGATGGAGTAGGATTTCTCGTAGAATTGGTTTTGTGAGGCGGCATAGTCAAAACCAGATTCACTGACGACCGAAGGACACGGGAAGGTTGAGAAGTGAGTGTGGAGGAATTCAAAACGATTGCAAAAGTATGAGAGAGACCTCGCAGTTGACCCCGATGTGCGGCCAGGGCCCAGCGCCGGCGCCGCCCAGGAAGGCGGGGTCGCGCCCCAGGTGCCGCAGCAGCTGGCGCAGGTCGTAGATCTTGTCTCGCTGCACCAGCGGCACCAGGTACGGCGGCCCGCCCAGCTCGATCAACTTTGCGTCGCCGGACAAGCCTGGAATATGACACATTTAAAACAACTACCGTTTAGAGATATGGTAACCAAGATATTCTTGCTACTAATATATATTATACAGCCGATAGTTTCTGAAATCTGTTTTTCTCCTTTTGCATAGGTACCATTGAGAAGTGTTATTGAAACACGGGACAAGTTCAAGAGCAAGCAAGATAACAAACAGATAACGAATATAAATATGCCGTAAATAAATCAAAGCTTACAGTTTTGTTTGCTTTTAAATATTTAGAGATGGAAAACAAATGTTGCTGCTACGGCCTCCTATTTTCATTACATTTCAGTTAATTTCATATGAATCGTTTTTTACACGCCTTGTTAGTCTCGTGAAGTGGCTGGCATGTGCCGAGTTCTCTTGAATTACACTTTTTGCTTTCAATGAATCCTACAGGGTGTCACACGAATTATGGTAAAGTGAGAATCTGTCCTTACGAGAACAAACCGGCATACCTAAGTAGAGCTAAAGAGATAAAATAATAATGAATCGCTATAGCGAAACATACCAGGAGAGGTGAGCTCGAAGGGCTTCTGCGTCAGGTCCGGGGAGTCCACCACCGACACACTCACCTCCTCGAAGGTGTTCGGCAGACCGCGCGCCAACACTGGAAGAACAAAGTGCAGGCAGAGTAACATTTCACTCTAATTAGGAAAATCAGGTATGTAGGCTACCTGTATCTAGGCTAGGCAACATCCTAGGCACCTATGTTCGAAGATTTAGCTCTGTAGTAGGAAAGTTCAGGCTGAAAAAATCGTAGTAGGTAGGTACCTACCTAGTTCCTACCTAGTTAATGGGTGAACCCTCTTGCGTTATTAAGATTTATGAATGAATGCAAGTAAACTCACCATCGACCACCTCCTGTAAGGGCGGGACATACAGCGCCTTCTCTTGCATCGGGACACTCGAGTAGTCTACGGACGCCATGCTGCAAGCAATCATAATTAGCTTTACTTATCTATCTATACCTACTACTTATGATCTCAATATAAATTCTAGAACCTAGGTATAGTCAGGTACTCTACATTTAGTTAAGTAAATATAAAAACAAGAAAGTAACACTAGGTTAACCAAGTAGGTAATACTTAGCTTAAGTTTCTCATATAACAGAAGTGAAAAACGTACATTGATGTTTATCTATCGTTATCCCGGTAGCTGTCGGTATCAGGTCGACCTCTGCCCCACAGTGACACAATCACGCCTGTCGCCGATGAATCTCGACACCCGACTGAGCGACCGGGACCGACCGGCTCCGCAGTTAGTTAGGTACCTACTCACCGCGCGTCCAAGGTCGCCGGCAGCGCCGCCGCCGCATTCACCACGCAACTCGCAAATATTACTACACAAACTTTAACACTCATATCCAATTCCATTTATTTGGATACGAACACAGTATGCTGGGTCAGAAGAGATTATAACACTGGCTGGAGTCAAATCGGAAAGGAACTTGTCCGAATTATCTAAAGCTTACGTATCACGCTCAGTGTGGAGGGGGAGCTCGAGGGCCGCTGGAGTCTCTTGCAGACACCCATTGATAGGCGGGACGATATACGGCTCTGCGTCTGGATTGACGCAATTCTGCCAGTGTCCGTCTCATGATAGCATCGCAAGCTTTCTTTAAGGGTAACTCTCTTGTATAGTTAAAAGTATAGAAATAATATTTACAATAGAGAAAAACATCAACTGTGAATCAACAAAATGTACTACAAACAAGAAAAAACAGTGCTAGGACGGACTGTCAATGTTTGTCTGTTGTTAGCAACAGACTTGTAATGTGACGTCATCCATAGGTTCAGCCTGAAAACCAGCGTCGGTACAGTCCTCGGGCGGTAGCGACATTAAGCTGAGGCTGGACCTAATCAGCTCGCACGGAGGACAGGTTACGTTCTTTACACTTATTTTCTATTGTTTATATTTTAGTTTTAGTGTTATATCTTATTTATTTAATGTACGTTTGTCTTGTTTGTGTGTGCTAATAACAGTTTTCTCTTCTATTCTACATGTAATGCGGACTATTTTGAAATCTATTAGAAATGCATAGGGATAAATAATGCTGGATAATTCACAGAGCATTATCTAGCCCCAAGCTAAGCAGAGCTTGTGTTTTAGGTACTATTATAGTTTTTACTTTTCCTAATTTTCTCAATAACGTAAAAGAATTTTATCCACATTGTATCATTAATTAATTTCTCTACCCCCAATAAACTTCTAATTGACTTGAAATGCGTTTCTTTTCTCTATGTTAAAAAGCGTTTAAATTTCATCAAATGTAGGGGAGACCGGGGTTCGAAGTGCCGATTTTCAAATAACACGCAAAAAGAATGTCAATAAATGGACGGAAATTCAATATTTAGGGGTTTATAGACACAGAGTTTATGCTAGTTTAACTTGATGTAATCGTATTTACAAAATTTGTAATATTTTTAGCGTTAGCATATTTTTTTTGTGAAAAATCGATAAGGAACAAAATGACCCCGTCGTGGGGCTGGTTGTTCCATCGTTGAGGCAAGTTGTTCCGGCAGCAATTTCAATTGATAATGTTCTAGTTGTAGTGTATAGATATGTATAAATCAAACACAAAATTATTGAATGAAATATTCATGAGTCGTTTATTAAAAATAAGGATTAAAATTACTATCTTTGCTTTCTTCTGCTCCTTTTTTTGTTATAAGGTTTGTAACGACACTAAAACTTCTTTCGACAAAATATGACGAGTGAAACGCTATCAAAAACTTTCTCGCAATCCCCCACAGTCCAAGACACCTTTCGGGTATTTCTGCCTGCAGCCAAAATGTTTGATACCCTCTTTTAAATTTCACCTTCAGCTCCTCATTAGTGCTAAGCTCGAGTAGCTTCTCTTGTAATATCACATTCTCCACTTCCGTTTCATCAAATGGATTTATGATCCATGGTGGTATTTCCATCGTCAGAATATCTTCTAATCTAATTTTGAAGTCATCATGCAGGGCAATTAAATGTTGAACGTATGTCTGAATATCCTCATCAAGGCATTCTACCTGTGACAAGTTTGAAAACTGGGAAAATTCGCGCCGACTAATATTTTGCTTCATTAATTTCAATTTTCCAAGAAAAGCTGAAATTACACCTTTTGTTTTTATTAACTTGAGGCTGTCCCCTTATAACTGTAAGTTAATGTCATAACATTTTTTGAACAAATCTGTCAAATATGCTATGTCTGCTTTCAAATTGATTAGGTTTTCTTTTAAATCTGGATCTTTACTTTCCAGAAACTGTAAAACTGATTCAAAAAGTGAGTAAAATCTTGTTTTTACAAGCTTTTATTTACTTGCAATGTATGTTTGTTCGGGTCAAATCTTGCAACACAGTTTTAGACCAGTTATCCTCACCGATTTAAAAATTTACTTATGTAAAGAAATTAAATATTATCCCAAAAATTTACGACACCGGTGGGACTTGATTCTTTGAGAATATCTACCCCGAGTGCGAGGGCTTACGCGCTATAATAATAAAATACTTATGTAAGTTCGGTGACAATGCAATGTCATGGTACCATCGAGCTGGTCTGATGATGGAAACCTACAGCGGCCATAGGAACTCCTAAAGCAATCGACTTAACCACGTCGAGTTTGGGTTCGTTGAATTTGTATTCCCAAGCACTTTTGACCTTGATGATATAAAAGATTGTAAATTAAAAGTTTTTTTAAATATTAAAAATTTATCAGAAAGTAACAGTCGCTGAGCTTCCTAAAATATTATCTGCCACCTAAAATAATATAGGTGAAGTCAAGCCAACATTTTAGTTCTTCACTATCGAAAGCAGATACATTTTCGTGGACCCCCGCTTACAAATTGTTAACCCCCAATTTTTTGTCACGCCAACGTAGACCCCCGTCGAGTCTCCCGTGGGCCCCTGGGGGTCCACCAGGACCACTTTGGGAACTACTGGTCTAATCCAATCAACTTTGTACTATTCGGAAGCTTCGTCATCAGAGTTGCAATTAGGACAAACATAGGAATGGACTTCGTCCGAATCCAAACATTTTAAATGTGCCCAGTTCTTACACAAGACGCTTTGATGCCACTATTTTCCTGGGCTTTAATAAATTAAAAAAAAAAAAAAATTATGCTGGACAATTCACACAGCATTATCTAGCCCCATGTTAAGCAGAGCTTGTGTTATGGGTACTAGATAACTGATATACATAATACTATACATTGCATAGATAGATATTTTTTATTATACATAGAAAACGACCAGAACACCCGAAACAAATATCTGCAGCTCGTACACATAATTGTTCCGAGGCGGGAATCGAACCCGCAACCTCCTGCGTCGCAGGCGGACCTTCCCCGACCGCGCCACATCGGTCGTCATACAGTGGTGACTCCTGTTTCGTCCAAGTTTTTTCCATATCTTTGATGGTATCAAGTTATGTTTTAACATGACATCACCCAGTTTGCTGAAAAATTCTCCAACATTGTGTCAGTTGAAACTAACTAGATGTGCGGCCTGTACTGGTCGACTCAGGAGTTCTTATCGACAAAAGACGGATTTCTCTTCCGAAATCATCTTTGCTTCTGCAATTCCGTTTTATGCCATGAATCTGGAATGTTAGGCTTATCATATTTCACAGCACACTTGTATGCTAACTTCCTCACTTCTTCTGGAAGCAGACCAAAATAAATCGATGAACATTTCAAAAAATATTCAGCCAATGTCTTCTCATGGTCTGGGTTGAACACCTTCTGGAGAATAACCCACAGTTGCGAGTTACACCGGCCTTTAGCTTTTTCACAAAACGGAATAATGTCATTTGGCATACTTATTTCTAGTTCCCGCGCTACGGTTTTGAACTTCCGACCGTCTTTGATTAATGATTACAGCATTAGCTGCCCGCCGCAAAAGTTGTTCAGAAGTCTTGCCCCGTTCCGTTTTTCTTTTGTAGTTTCGCATCCTAAAACAATTTTTGTTTCAAATTCATTCTCTACAAAAATTAAATTCATTCTCTAATTACTAAATTCATTCTCTGGGGTTCAAAGTTCCGCGGAACAACTAGCCCCGGATCAGCGGAACTTAGAGCCCCAAATTTCATTTTCAAAGTTATCCAAAATTCTTCTAAAATAGGTAACGTTACGTCAATAATGACATTATTAAAATATTTTCAATAGTTTTTCCAACTATTAAATGCAAGTCGCACATTATTAATAGCTATAAAACTGTTAGAAATAGACCAAAAAGTTTCAACACGAAAATATTTACTTACGTGAGAATTATGAACCTCCATTCGACTACCACACTTTCCGGTTACCAAGGCATCACTAAAATAGCTGATGCAATAGCGCGATGGTATGACGTCTTGCACTGCATTTCACACATATTGCTATCTCTTTTCCTTCCAGTATTAGTAAGTAATTTGCATCGGAACAACGTGCCCCCGGCACTTTGAACCCCGGTCTCCCCTACTTGACAAGAAACCTATACCTTGTTAGGTTGTTCGTTTTCATGTTGGAGCAAAACTCATCCTTTCGTCTAAATATCTGATATTTTAAATAATGAAATTAATAGTGATAAATAATAGGCCAGAATGCCTTATTATTGCACTTCCTACTTTAATAGTTTCTGTTGGGGAGGTTCAAATATTATATATTAAAACAAATCGTAAAAAAGTGGTACATATCGTTTATTGCTTCAGTCATTCACAATGTCTACTATCCCTAAACAAACCATCAACGCTGAGCAACAATTATATAAAACTTAGGTTCAATAATTCAAACATAAATAAACACTTAAACAAAACGTTACTTTGGCAAACATGCATTAGACCTTTTCTTTACTTCGTGAGTTTAAAATTGGACATTTTGGCAAAACAATTAGGAGAGATAATAATCTTTCAAACATTTACTTTTTCAAATAGGATTAAATTAAAATGATCTCTTGTAAGCGTGAGTGCAGGTCAGGTCGCTCCTAGGCGATGGGCGAGGCAACACACGTACGGAGCGACATGTCACGGTATACTACACACTCCACAAACGGTATGAACCTGCTCATTTATCACAATCACTTGCACACTCGATCACTGCCGTTCATCCTTGATATGAAAATAATTATCTAAAATAATATTTATTAGTTCACTAATGGACCTGGAGCCTGAACATGCGAGGTCCAGCACATATCCGCCTCCGCCCGCATATCACAGCACTTGGTTCACTCACATCACATCATAGCCCTCTCGCACTTAACGCATGGTTCATTAATACCTACTATACTACAGTACAGCCACACGGACAATCATGCTATATTTTTTTTTTAACAGATTAATTTACTGTATTTTATCGGATAAACGTTAGGAAATACTATTCCAATTAGAAATGTCCGTAAAAAGATGAATGAGCTAACTATAGCCCAGAGCAGACCCTCGGCAGGAGTCAGTGTGGTACAGCTAGCCAGTGTGCTCCGTTGCCTTTCCGAAGCACACACAGACAGACCAACGCAACACACCACATTAGTAACTAGTGATGTAAGTCCCTACAGTTATCACAACAACTTGTGATTGGAAAGTTTCTTTGAAACGATTTTATAAACATTGAATTAAACAGACATACAAATGTATAAACGTAGAAACAGAGACTAGACTGAAGAACTGGTATTTAGTAAAGCTATACATCAGAACAAACATCCGAGCTAATTGTATATAACGATACTGCATATTACACAGCCCCGTACATTACATGTAAGTTACATGCTTGTGATTGGATGCGTATAATACTTGAAGAGTTGACACTCGCCCAAAGCACATCACAAGTCTTCAAATGTAAAGTCAACGCAGTCAAACTGAACGCTTACTTTGGTTCAGTTCTTTGCGGGAGTTATTCAGTACAAATGAGTAACGTACAGTAGGCCATCGCACTCGGAACAGATACGTCTGGCTACTTTCAACGTCTTTTCGTAGGATGCGAAGTGAAGGCACCGTCGTCGTGTGCGTGCGCGCTCGCGCCGCGCACTGATTGCATATCAACCGAAAGTCGCTCGGCGACTGACGAAGTCATCGTGTCCAAAAGATCCGTTGATGTTTAGAAGTGACTCCAAGCAGAGAGTTTCACAGTTCAATGGTACTTTTAACCATCTCATTTGAGAATCATGGTTGGGGCCACTTGATTGTGTTCGCGTGTGGGTTCAATGAACGTTTCGCTTCGCTCAGGATGAGGGGCAGCGGTGGGTGCTGATTACTCTGCGTGTGGGTGCAGCGTGTGCACGCACTCGTGGTAGAGCTGGCGCGCGTAAGCCGCGTGACGCGCCACCCAGGCGGCCAGCTCGCGACTGTCGCACTGCACGCGCGGGCGCCGCACGCCCTCCGCGCCCCCCGCCCCGCCGCCGCCGCCCCCGCCCCCGCCGGTCACCCCCCCGCGCACGCCCAGCTCCACGAAGTACGCGCCATCCGAGCACACCACGGTGCAGGACACCAGGTTGCTGTGGGAGACCAAACATTCTACGTATAATCATATAGTTTTGAAACAACTAAAACCAGACTTCGCCCTTACCTTTCAACTGTTTTTAAGTTTTGCAAGATAAATACTAATTCCTCGGGAATATGTTTTTCTGGGACACTCTCAGAATTATCCTTTAAACTACAAAATAATCATCCAAACTGTCCACCCACGATGGACAAATAGACGAACATACATTAAAAAACATACATGACTACAGCTGAACATAGAACCTCCTTTTATCGAAGTCTGTTAAAATGTTTGTATGTTTGTAAAGTTAATCCTTCGATTCAGATTGAGAAGGGATTATAAAAATGTGTAAGTTTAAGCCTCCTGCGGAGCGCAGCGCCGCTGGTGGTTGTTAGTCAAACGGCATCTAGAGCGTTCTCGTGATGTGTGAAGTGGTAAGTCGGTCAGTAGGAAGGAACCTGAGATGCGTTTCCATGACGACGTGCGGCGCGTGGTGCTTGCAGGTGAAGATGCGCAGGTAGCAGTCGGACAGCAGCGCGCGGATGTCGTGCGGCGTGTCGCGCACGCTCAGGTACGCCAGGAACCGCTCGCGGTAGTCCGCGCCGTTCAGCGCGTACAGCAGCGCCACGCCCTGCACACACCAACACTCATCTTAACTAACTTACGAGTGACGCGCACCTCGCGCAACAGGCTCTCATTGGACACCGGGACAACCATATACTGCGACCAGCCCACCTGTGCGTGCGCGGGGCAGTACCGCGGCAGCAGGCCGCCGGCGCCCCACACGCAGCGCGAGGGGCGCGCGCGCTGCGGCACGGCCCGCCCGGCGCGCCGCGACGTCTCGCGCAGCGCCGTGGCCGTCTCCGCCGCCAGGTCCAGCACTCCGATCACCGGCTTGGTCACCGTCCCCACCTGCAGCGCGAGTCTTGCCTTAGCACAGGTACAATGTAACGTGTATGATCGCTCGGGGCTAGAGAACCGACCAGTCCTTTCCCGACGCCGGTGAGGAACCCGCCCAGCCCCTCGGCGGCGGCGCCCTCGTAGCTGTGCTTCACGAGCGAGGTCATGCCCCCGAGGATGCCGAGCCCCAGCCCGCGCAGGCCGGCCGCCAGGTGCGCGCCGCCCGCCTCGTTGCGGATCCGTCGCCGCGTCTCCTCGTGCGACTCGTCGCCCACCACGCGCTCCAGCCCGTCGCCCAGGGACTCTGCAACGTGAACAGTACCGACCGAGCTGGTGAACACATGGTATCACTCTATATTTATAAAAGTCTTCTAGCAACAATGAAACTAACCACGTCCAACACGAGCCGCAGCAGGTTGATGTAACGTACCTGTGACCTTGGCTGCGGAGTTGGAGATGCCATGCGTGACGTTCTGCAGCAGCGCCGCCACGTTGCCCTCCAGCAGCAGCCCCGACACGCCCTCCGACACGTCCGCCACGAACCCCAGCGGGTTGCCCAGGAAGTCCACAGACCCCAGGATCTTGGCGGCCTGCCATTTCAGCTCCTACAATCACATCACACCAACCGTTGACATTCTCATGCTCAAGCGATCCAAACTTACATAAGATATTATTTATTATAGCCCTTGAAAATAGTCAACATAATATGTAGAAGCAGTAAATAGTTTTATCAAGAATTGCTACTGACATCTTTAAAGTGCGCTAACATCTGCCTGGCGAGGAAGGCGGCGGTGTCGAAGACGTGGGCGCGCACGAAGGGCTCCAGCTCGACGGCCGCGTCCTCGAACTTGATGAGCGTGAGGCCGAGCCGCCGCTTCAGCGCGCTCAGCGATCCCTCCAGCTTGTTGGCCGTGCACATCGACAGACGGATCTGGGGGGGGACACATCTCTAGATAGGTACTGCCAACGAACACCTACATATAGCATTCTTCGACCCGAATAACCAATTACTCGTGGTCCAGGTGCTATGAAGAAAATGTAATACTGAAAAGGTATTTAAATGCAGCTGGACCAGATGATCTTGGCGTTACCTTGGACTCCAAACAACTATTTGACCAACATGTGGGTAATATCACCTCTAAAGCCATGAAGATGCTCGGCTTTCTGTTTCGGGTGACCAAGGACTTCCGCTCTCTTAAAACACTAAAGATTCTCTACTGCTCACTAGTCCGAAGTCACCTCGAATTCGCCCCTCAGGTCTGGAATCCCCAGTACAACAAATATATTTCGTTACTTGAAAAACCACAGCGAAAATTTCTCAAATTTATCAACTATAAGCATAGGATCATATTAGCCGACTATACAGACAGCTGTAGACACCATCACTTGCTGCCCCTCGAGTTGAGAAGGGAAGCCGCTGACCTTACACTGTTGCTCGAAGTTGTTTTAAATCTAGTTGACACACTCGCGCTCTTATCTGGAATAGGACTAACTGTTCCATCCAGCCGGGCTTCTCGACGAAACCACCTAAAACTTCACTTCCCGTCCTGTGCCACTAACTACCGGGAAAACTCATACTGACTGCGAACTATGCAGGTCTTTAATAAAACATACACAAAAGATGTTGACCTTTTCAATGTAAGGCAACATGCTTTAAAAAAATTAATGAATACTAACTTCTATAAATAAGGGCTTTTTATTTTATTCTTAATTTTATTTTAATATTTTTATTTATTTATATTTCCGGGTACTGACGACAGGCATTTTAGTGATGTTTAATTTGGTACGTAATTTTTTTTTTTTTTTTTTTTTCTTCTGTAATTACCACATTATTATTGTAATCAGTTATATTATTTGCGCACTACAAGCGGAAACTGTGTTAGCTTCATTTACTCATATTTTAAATGTACTTTTAATTGTAGCATAAGCTTTTTGTTTCCCAAATATATAAAAATAAATAAAATAAATGAAGTCCTACCAATCGTTTGGAGTATAAGCAGACCACAATAAACACACACACAAGGGGGGATACCTAACTCCTTTGTTATTTTTCCAATTTCAATTTTAAATGTTCTTTATTTAATCATTGAAAAGTACGTGTCAGTGCCCAAGAAACAAGACAACATATCTACAATTGAAGCGTATTTTTCTAGCTTTTAAACAATTACATAGTCAGCTATCGTATGGTCCAGCGGCGGGGGCAGAGACCGGCAGTGCAGGGCGCGCTTGGGGAGCGCGCTCTCAGCCTCGCGAGTCGCTCCAATGCCGCGCCGATTTGAATTGTAAGTGATTTATAATGTACTCGTAGCAAAAAGTAGTAGTTATATATGTTACCTGGCTGGGTATGAGCTCGATCCGTGCGAAGTAGTAGCGCGTGGCGTGCAGCGCGCACAGCTCGTCCAGCATGCGGCGCGTCTCCCACTCCGCCTCGTCGGGCTGGTCGCGCCCCGCGCCGCTCTCCGCGCCGCAGAACTCCCACACCTGCAGGATCAGCCTCTCCTCGAGCCGGACGGCCAGCGGGCGCAGCGCCACCACGAGGTGCTTGAAGAAGTAGGCGTTGTAGCGGCGCGAGGGCGCGCGCTGCAGCTCCAGCGCGGCGTGCAGCGCGGGCGCCGCGCCCGGCAGGCAGTACAGCAGCACGGGGCTCGGCGTGCCCAGCAGCTGGAGGTCACACAACATAAAATTCAGTGAGAGCCACGGAATAGTAGGAAAAAAAGAGACGAAGAGAACTCCTATGCCTCAGAAATGTCTGCACTCTAGCGTCAGTATCTGTACTATGACGTCAGTGCCTGCGCGTGCACCAGCTCGGCGCGCGCCATGTGTAGTGTAATGGGTACCTGGTTGTCCCACTGCATGTCTGTGATGGTGAGCGTGGCGGCGCGCGCTTGCGGCGCCTGGCTGAGGTCGAGGCGCAGGCCGGCGCAGTGCGCGTGCACCAGCTCGGCGCGCGCCACCAGCGACACGGACATGCCGGCCAGCGCCACGCGCACGCCCCACTCGCGGGAACGACCAGGCTCTCGCTGCAACCAACATACAGCTCATATTGGAACCTGCCCGGAAATGGATGCGTATGGAGTGCCGCAACAGTTGGGAGGAGCGTTGACACCAGAATAGTCCAACGCAGCTCAGATTGAAGCCACTCCACACGTAAGCACGGTGGCGCGTGTCAAGTCATGGTTTTTGATAGATTTCATTGAAATGTGTCAAAAAATTGTGTATTGAGACATCCTTACGTCTGAGTTGTGTTTGAATATTCGGAGGTCAGTCGAGTTGCAGGTGATGATGAACATAGAAATAAATACATTTAAATAGATTTAGTGTTGCTTACACCATCCTCATCGTCATCAGGTCCGCCTTCGATCCAGCCGGCTTGCGGAGACGCCTGGTCGCGGATGGTGATCAGCCTGGTCGGGCCGTCCGCCGTCAGCGACACGCTGAGGCGCCCCGAGCCCGGCCGCAGGGAGTGCCACGCCACAGCCTGGACAAGATCAATACTTGATAATGAGTATAAAGCACAGCCAACAATACTTTACGGAAATATCAAACACATGGTTGGTGTCCGAGAGGCAGGCTCGAGGCAGCGCTAGAGTAAGTTCACCTGTTCCGGTGAAGGCGTGTGGTTATGGTGCGCCATGGCCAGCACGACGCGCGCGCCGGCCGCCAGCGCCATCAGCGTGGCGCCGTCGGGCTGCACGCACAGGTTGCGGTGCGCGCACAGCATGCGCCCGCCCGCCAGCCGCCACGCCTGCGTCGACGCACGACGCGGGTCCGCGCGGCGCAGCACTAGGGCTGACGCACGCCCCGGTCGCGGCGCTGCGTCTTCTATGTCCAGCACCTATAGGTCAGACGATTATATACAAACTTGTGTTCCCTCTGACGTAGAACGCAGAAATATAAACCTTTCGAGGAATTAAGTAATCTCAACAGAGCGACACTATGTACAATATGTACATACCAAGAATGGTACTGGAGGCCATTGATATTACGAAACACAGGAACTTCAACCGAGAAGATGGCTTCCAATTATCGGGAACCTGAAACCCTGTAGTGAGAATGTGCAAAAACCGAAGAAGTGATGCACCAACCGCGTCGTGTTCAGATACCGTCAGTGTTGTGTGTCGTGATCGAGCTGAGTTCCTCTTGGCTTAATCGGTCCAGTAATAGTGGTAGCTAACATGTTTATGCAAGAGCTATGGTCTTTGCAAGTAGGATGGGATGTTATTAGAAAAATAAGTTTTATAGAAGGTCAATTAAACGTCTCTGTAAATTACCTATAGAAAAACAATAAAAATGTATGTATATTTTTATTCTATTTAAAATTGTGTGTTGTATTTAAAAGTGTATTTAAATTTTAAAAGTTTATATATATATAAGTATGCATGTAACTAAACCAAAACTAAACTTAAAAATAAAGAAAGCTTAAATGTAAATTCATGCCGGCCTCAATTATGTTGAGAACCATCTCAACATAAATTGTCTGAACCAAGCCTAATAGGCATGATTGTGTGTAATTAATTAGCCTTAAGTTAGTTATTATGTAACATTTATTGTTTTTATAAACTGGCAACAATTTGATCGTCAACTTGCCCTTCCTGTGCGATAAGATCCAAGAGCACAAGCCATTTTTCTGTAACATTATATTTTTTCATTTAATATATCTTTAAAACCTCCTCGCATGTTTTATTTCTCAAACACTCGGAGTGCCTTCAGTTATTCCGTGATCATCTCGCATGAAACTGTGCCGAAATATTGAATAACTCAAAAATCAAATCATGGTAAATATCCCGTTATATATGACTAGTGTTTATAACCATGGTAGTTTCAAAAGTTTGCGGAAGACGGTGCGTGTAGTATTCCAAAGGAATGAGATCGGTCGAACCCGCTCCGCATCAGTGAGAATGCACTGTTACTGAATATAATATACACAAAAGGAATCTATCGCACAAATGGCAAGAAGGTGTCGACGAAAACTTACCATGGAATGCGGCGAGAGTGGAGCGTCATCCGATAACAGAACATCAGTCGGCTGCGGCACGGAGCTGCCTTCGTGGATCAGCTGCCCGTTCGGACCGCGACGCCATAGCTGACATCTAAAAGCAAATCAAATCCTTGAAAAAAGCGTGACCTGTTTTGATTGTTGTTGTAACGAAATATGCTACTTATTTTCTTATACTGAAGCCATCTATACAGCTTTACATACTAAAATTGTTTTATTGCCGGTGGTGTCCCGCAAGGCGCGCCACTAGCCCAAACCTGTTCATTTAATACAGAGCTGAGTCACGCCCTGTTCCACGCCCGCCACCACTAACTCACCGGTCCCCGTATCTCTTGTTGGCGAGCACGACGCGCGTGGAGCCCAGCGGCACCTCTAGCAAGAGGATGCTGTCGTCTCGGCCGTGCCCGCCCTGCATGTTCCCGCCCCCACTGACTCACCGGTCCCCGTATCTCTTGTTGGGGAGCACGACGCGCTTAGAGCCCAGTGGCACTTCCTGCACGAGGATGCTGTCGTCTCCGCCGGGCCCGCCCTGCATGTTGCCGCCCCCACTGACTCACCGGTCCCCGTATCTCTTGTTGGCGAGCACGACGCGCGTGGAGCCCAGTGGCACCTCCAGCACGAGGATGCTGTCGTCTCCGCCGGGCCCGCCCTGCATGTTGCCACCACCACTGACGGAGCTGTCTCTAGAACTGAATATGTTTTTGTTATTCCTACAACAGTTACCATTATATATACATAATTATAATGAATAGGTTCGTAGAACGGCGTTCGGACATTTTTGATTGTTGTCAGTTAGAGACTGTGTGTATGACTCTATCTGTAGCAATATAACTCGATGCTTACAAACGTCTTTTCAATTTCCAAATTAAATTTGATCAAAAAGGAACCAAACTACCTCCATATGTTTGCTTCGACTATTTTTATTGTTTTTTTTTTCTACGAGCGGAAGAAGTGAATGTAATGAGAGATGTTGATACGCAACATTAGTGTGGTGCTAGCGAACCTGTGTCGTGAGTGAAGAAATGCGACGTAGATGAAGTTCTGATAGAGCAGGCTGTGGTGGTCCGAGAGCGCAGTCAGGTGCAGCGTGGTGCGGGGCCCGCCCGGCGCCCGCAGCGCCAGCGCCCCGGCGCCCTCCGGCTCGGGCAGCGCCCAGCGCGCGCGCCCGTGCGCGCCCACCACGCACTCCTCCGTGCAACCCACCTGGATAACCACATTACTAACTTATCGAAGATCATCACTATGTACACAAATAATCGTGCAAACCAACCTTCTATACAGGTCTCGACCCTCAGCGTCATGCGCAGATGAGGAATCTAAAGAGACACTCGTCTGGACAATAATAAATAGGTGTCGAGCTCAATCAATGGTTCGGGCCGGGAGCGTGGTCGCCGTGGGTCCAGTGAAGGCTACGGTTGGAGTGTGTGTTGTTCCACGCGCACCAGCTCTAAGGTACCTGGTGGAACATGATGGACACGGGCGAGTAGTTGTGTATGGCGAGGGGCGGCGGCGCGCTCTCGGCGTCCGTCAGCACCACGAACAGCGTGGCGCCCTGCGCCGCCACCTCCACGCGCACCAGCTGGTACGACCCGCCGGCCTCTCTGGAATATAAAACACATCACATATTTTAATATCTTTATTTATTACAAAATAAGCACTAAGACAAGGCAAATTAAATATAGACCATTTAATAATGTATAACAATGAATGATGGCGGCGGCTGGAGAAAGGCTTTTACATTTAGGTCAGAAATGAAAGAACAGCTGGAACATTTGAGAGTCATTAAATGTTGCGGAAGCCCTGTACCTGCAAGCCAGTGTGAGGGTCCTCGGCGCGTGCACCTGGAAGCCGGCGGACCAGGCGGTGCGCGGCTCCAGCGGCGCGCCGGCGCGCAGCACGCGCACGCACAGCAGCTGCTCGCGCTCCCAGCGCGCCCACTGCCACGGCAGGTAGCAGCCCGCCACCGCCGACACGTGCGTCGAGCTGGCGCCCGGGTCCTTCTGCACACCTCACACCAATCAATAATGCTGTACGATCCACACACCATCATCTAGCCCCAAGGTAAACAGAGCTTGTTTTATGGGTACTAGATTATTATGTTTTGTTTTTACGTGTTGTTTTTTTTTATACATAGAAAACGACCAGAATATCCGGGACAAATATCTGCAGATCGTACAAACATTTGTCCCGAGGCAGGAATCGAACACGCGTCGCAACTTCCTGCGTCGCAGGCAGACCTTTGCTCACCGCGCCACAGAAGTTGTACGGTGCAGCGCAACCGTGCATTTAGGTATAATTATTGTCAAATCATCGATATTATTTAAGTCAATGTATGTTACACGCGCCTTCCACTCAGCTTATTGCATCAGTTCACGTGTTCACCTCATCATGGTAGGCGCGTGCTCAATTATCAATCATTTTTATAATATATCAATATAAGAGTTATATCAATCTCTTTTCGTATCATTTATCAATTAAAGGTGTCCCGTACAGAAGTCGTCATGCTATTTATGTCAATCGTAAAATTTTTGAACCATTAGACAACGAGACGGTGCGATGGTCCTACCGAATGCAAGGGCAACAAACCAGATGGCGCTACCATCACTCACCAAAGTGGTAGCGGTACACTTCTGCGCGAACTGCAGGTGGTGCCTGCTGTTGTTGTGGAGCTGGTAGCGCGGCGTGAAGGTCACGATGTTGGTGTGTCGGTAGCGGCCGCGGCCCGCGCGCACCGACACGCCCACCGCCAGCACGCGCTCCTCGCCCGCCTCGCCGCGCGCCTCCAGCTTCTTCACCCCCACGCCGGGGCCCAGACCGAACGGGGAGCACCACTGGGACATCACATCAACACTTAATGCCATTTACAGATGCCTCAAACTGGTAATATAACAATTTAACAAGTAGTAAGGAAAACTACGAAGACAATGTGACTAGAACGCCGCAGTTCCGCACCGCGTGTGGTACGCATGATGTATACAAGTACATGCGCAAAGAGAAACCACACAATGGTCAGGCGTCAGCCTCTCAACACGAGTAATCATGATGACGCTTCGTCGAAGAAAACAGCCTTCGTGGATTTAAAATAGGAACTTCATGGATTCAATAGGACGTGGTGAAAGCACCCAGTACCTGGGGCGTGGTGGTCCTGGCGCGGCCTAGCCGCACCTGTATGGTGGGCGCGGCGTCCGTGTCCGCGAAGGCGAACAGCAGCGGTGCCACCGCGCGCGCCACCTCGTGCTCTGCGAACTGCCCCGCCGCCTCCGCCGCGCTGCCCTCCGCGCGGAACACCAGCGCCAGCCCCGTGCGGTTCACCAGCCAGTACGCCGCGTACACGCACACCTGCACAAACAGTATGTTAACATACACCTCAAGTTATTATCAGACCCTGGGCGTGTAGGTACAGCCGCATTACCGGGGACATGTGACCGCCGTAGGCAGCCAGTTGGATCCATTTGTAAAGGAATCTTACCCTGGACTTGACATGGAAAATATTGGAAAGCAATTGATTGGCTAGAACAGGTTGTTGATAGTAAGTGACTCACTTTGACGCCATCAGTCTTCTTGATGGTAACTCTGGCGTTGAGGTAGAGCCTGCGGCCCAGCGTGTCGCGCAGCTTGAGCCTGGCCCCGAAGCTGCCCGCCAGCGCCTGCCCGCCGCCCGCGCCGCCTATCACCAGCGGCGTCGACCATCCGAACCCTTCCAGCTTCACGCTCAGTTCTACGCCTTCTTCCACGTTCACCTTTTACGACATTCACCCAAATTGATTAACTGGACTGATGCAGCGGTGGTGGATGAAATGTCATTATTTATGAGGTTTATCCGAATATTTAGCTGTAAGTAGGTATAGGTAAGGTACCTGGTGGAAGGGCGTGGTGTCCCCGGCGGGGGTGGCGCCGGTGGCGGCGCGCGCCCCGGCCGCGGCCCGGTACTGCAGCTCCAGAGGCAGCAGGTTCTCGAGCCGCAGCGCGGGCACCAGGGTTAGCGTGTGGCCCGCGATGGGCGTGCCTTTGTCCGCGGGAAACCGCTCGCGGATTATCACGCAACAGAATCTACAGAGGAAAGGAGCACTTAGGGGAATTCAAGTCACCACACCAAGTATATATACTTGATATTTACTTAGAGTACGAGGACTTGAAGGCATCACGCCGCGGGTACAGAACCGCACAGGGCTGGTGCTAGCGTTCCGCGCGGGCAGTTAGCGGAGCACGAGGTAGCGTTACATACCTGTAGATGTGATCAGGCGGCGCCCTGCACTCGTAGTGCAGCAGCGTGCTGGAGGCGCGCCAGTCGATGGCGGCGGGCGCGGCGGGCGGCGCGCTGCCGGCCAGCGGGCGCGTCCACAGCGCGCCGGGGTGCGCGGCCAGCGGCGCCGCCCAGCGCCCGCCCGCCGCCACCAGCGCGCACCGCACGCCGCTGCCCGTCCACTGGGCTGGACAAACCAACGCACACTTCAGACAACCATTTTACTATAGTAACATGTACATCCTAAATACTAGTACTTGTCAGAAGAGGCACTCACTAAACTAGATCGTAGCTACCGGTACAAGGCAAGGCCACTGTCACGAATATATGATAACACTATATCTTCTACATGAATACGAGAACGTACCGTGCATCGCTACGCTACATACGACGCGAGGCAACGCGACTACAGGCGATGGCTCTGCGCACTGTGCTGTGTGGAGTGGATACAAGTGGTAATGTTGGTGTGGTACCGCAGTTGACAAACAAGGGATGCAGGTGGAGGGTGGCGGCGGGCGGAGGCAGCGCGCAGGCGGCGCGCATCGCACGCGCGCGCTGCAGCACGCCGCACGCCGCGCGCGTCTGCCGCCCCGCGCACGCGCTCCACAAGCTGCGTTCGCACGCCATACTAACACTGAGGTACCTAGCTATGGGAACATATGATGAGGGTCTTGTCTCCTATAGGATAAGGTAGGTACGTAGGTTGTGATCGAGTGAGTGACAAGTGTTTATCAAATGCGGTACCGCATGGTTGGTGGAGATAGTTACCGGCGGCGGGCGCGTGGTCGACGCGCACCTCCACGGGGTGCGGCAGCTGGTTCACGAGCTGCAGCGCCGAGCGCACCGTCACCAGCTTGCGCGCCGACCCCTCCAGCGACACCTCGAACACCAGCCACGCCTCCGCGCCAGTTTTCTACATAGTACAGTAGGCTTTACACTCTTATTCCTTCTCTTCATATGGAACCTAAGGTATTGGACACTACAGGAACACTTCGTAGAGAGAGGCTCAGTCATAATGACATAATGACAGTACCGTGTCAATATATTTATGAAAACTTGTTGTACACTCATAAAAATATCAATCGGTTCACTAAAAAATTTGATATACATAATGTAAATACTAGAAATAAGAATAAACTCGCTGTGCCCACAACTAGGCTACACAAGATATATGTATCTTTTAAAGGGCTGTATACGCTTCTACGACAAAACTCCAAGTGAGTTGCAAAACTAATCAATAAATAAATTTAAAAAAATTGTTAAACATATTCTTTGTAAAAAAGCTTATTACAAAATATCAGATTACTTAGAAGATAAAAAAGCTGGAACGAGTTTTGCTCCAACTCAAAATCTACCAACTTACAGATAAGCAAATCAAATGTACTAGACAAATAAGTTATGAACATACTAGTGGTTTCTTCTCACTTCTTCCACTGGTGGACAAAAAAATGAAGTGAACTATAAAATAATTTAATAGTATAAAATATGACCTGTCTAAGTGCTTATTTGTAAGCTTAAAGAAATAAAAACTTTTCATTTTCATTTTCAGTTCATACAGTTCGTCACGGGCTGTGTGCCTCCAGGCTCTCGCACTGGGCCCGCACTCGACCACCAATCACTTTCCTCACTAACTGTATGCGGTATCGTTGCAGAACCCTAGATGCGGTGCTGTTTGCACAGCTTTGCTAGAATGGTTTCACCCTCGACACACGCGCCACCCACAAGTCATCTGCAGTATTTTTTCATCAAAGGTGCCAATATTACGAAATTCTGAGACGATTCCTTTGTTATCGTGAAGCGATTTATAAATTTAGTGAAATTGGGGCCAAGCGGTCTGTGCTCTATTGATAGGTACCGCATGAGTAAGATGCCTGAAGAAGACGCCGACGCGGTCGACGCAGACGGGGTCGGGCGGCGCCCAGGGCTCCAGCCGCAGCGCCAGCTGGTGCAGCGTGTGAGTCGGGGCGCGCGCCCGCCCGCGCCGGCGCCCCCGCCGCGCCCCGAACGAGAAGGGCTCCGTGTCGCCCCCGCGCACCGCCACCCACGAGTCGTCGGGGCCCGCGAAGCTGGTGCTCTCTTCGCGTAAACTGACACATATAAGAAATCTTAAATATACCAGGAATAACACGAGATCCCTCAAAAATACAAAGACTGCACTCTTATCCTAAGTTATTAAGTCCGCGGCCGACTCGACCCGGATGGTGCTCCGAGCCATCAGACAAGCTGAAGTCGAATGCATCACATGGTAAAACTCTCAGACGACTGAATTAATGAAGTTACAAAATGATGCCGAGAGATGTACGATAAGACTTACACATCGGAGGTAGTGACGAGTGTGGTGAACCACAGGCGATGTCCGGTGTGGTTGCGCAGGGCGTAGGGCACGAAGGGCGAGCGGCGCCGGTGCCCCGCCGGGCTGCCTTTAGGGGACTGCTCGGCGCCTCCACTCTAACAATACAATCCTCATGAACTCATTCAATCAGTGAACATACTAATTGCCATATGACATTATTTTATTTTATTTGGAAAACAAAAAGCTTAAATTTAATTATAAATAGAACATAGAATAAATAAAGCTAACAAAACTAAATATTGTTTTCCAAATAGACAACAGAACACCTGTATGTGCTGTGTTCTGTGATATGACACAAGCATTTGACTGCGTAGATCACGACATCTTGATTGATAAATTAGAGGCATACGGACTGAGAGGTAGAGTTTCTCAACTTCTTTGCTCATATCTTAAAGACCGTAGAGAAATTACCGAGATTAAAAAACTGGATATAAAGACCAAATGAGAAAAACCGTATCGTTCTTTAGAGCGCGTAATTCAGTTTGGCGTTCCACAGGGGAATGTGCTTGGACCTCTACTATTTATTATTTATATAAATGACCTACCTAGATTACTAAATCAACCAATGACCTTATTTGCTGACGATAGTACGATAACAATAAAATGCGATGACATTTTATACTATTTCGCCTCTTACTATTACTATTATTACTTTAAGATTTTTGACATTATATAAAATTATCTACAATATACCTAGGTTAGAACATAACTCTACTGTGAAATTTGCATGCTATGCTGCATCTTAATTTTGCACGCCTCGATGAGGTAGTAATGTATTGGAAATACCATTTTTAATTAAGAACTTTTGTACCTACATATATTACAGCAAATAAATGATTTGATTATTGATTATTGATTAACTGCAGTTTCCACTCGCAGCTTGGAAGTATAAATTAAAGAAATTTATTTATTCTGCACAAGTGTTAGCACGGCCAGGCGGCGGCTCAGCAGAGAATTTTTTGGCACCAATAATGATAATGTTGGTGATAAGTTTTTTTGAGTAAACATTATTGTTAATTTTGTAACCTAAAGATAATTATCTAATTTAACTTTATAGATGCTTTATGTACCAATTCATTTTATTTTCACAGTCTCTTCTTATATTATTCTGTTATTTACCGTGAAAACCTTCAATAAGCTTTCTAGTATTTATGAACTTTTTATTGTGTTATATATAAGCTTCTGGTTTTCCTTTAAATAAATATAAAATATAAAAATATAACTGATCTAGTTATATAACATTAACATTTGTTCAACTAAAAATTAAAATTATGAAAAGAAGTACCGATCAAAAGGAAATCAAAAATGTAAAATTTAATGGTCTTCCTTTTACTTAAGATGCTATGTTACTTGAAAAAAAATTACTTACGATTGAGCCTTTTGATCGGTATCGTTAAATAAGCTGTGATTTTTTTACAATTTGGCGGGTTCGATTCCTGGTACAGGCGTTTATTCAAAAATCTTTGAATGCAGTTTAAATTGTTTTTAAAATCAAAATGAAGTCTTCTTTCAGTAAAATGTTCTATCTGCAATATTTAATGTACTTTCCCTCCATGTGGCATGGCTGTGGGACGCCCTGTATAGTCAGGTTTGATGATCTTATGCTTGTAATTAATACATTTCTGCTGAGGTTTCTCAAGCAGAGATACATAATGATATTGAAATGATCAATCAGGAGTATGTCGTTACCTGCGGTGCATAATAATCCGCAGCCCAGTTGGCGCGCACCAGCTGGCAGAGCTCGATGAGCGAGGACGTCACGTTGGTGTTGAGCACGTCGTTGGAGCTGACCTGCACCTGCACGCGCCCCAGGGACAGCGAGCTGGACAGCGTGTACTCCCACGACGTCTCGAATCTGCACAGGGAACGTGTTCTATGATTTCTGAGGATCCACTGCGAGTCACTGCCCCGACGGCGCCACGTGTCAGTGGGCCACACTAGCATGGGGTCTGTACCTCCACGGCTCCACCACGGGCTCCCAACCGGACAGCGTGCGGTTGTAGTAGTCGATGCTGAGCAGTCCGCTGAGCCGTCCGCCGCCCGCGCCCGCCGGACCCCGCACCGCGCCCGCCACGCCCATGGGGGTGCACACCAGCATGGGGTCTTCGAATGCCTCCTCCACTTTCCGCAGATCCTGACAAGAGGGTATTGGTTATAGAGCACATTCTAGAAGGAACGACGCAGATTTGTGTGTACGTCGTGTAGTGCAGGGTGTTACCTGTTCCACTTGCAGCTCGCTGAGCGACACCTCCAGCAGAGGCACGTCGGAGTCCAGGCAGTCATCGATCACACAGAGCGTTATACACTCCGCGTTCACCTGCAAACCACAGTTATGACCATCATAACTTTAGGATTCTAAATAGTAAATTATGATAGTCGAAACATTTTTTGAATATACAAAAAAACAAAAGAAGGTTTTGTTTTTTGTTTCGTTTTGACACAATATATGGCATACCCTTGGAATAGCATCACATTATTTTATAGCAACACTACATTATTAATTTTAGTTTTTTTTAATTCAATTCAAAGTAAAACTCTCAGTTTTGTATTTTCATTTTTCAACACTTTGTGCACACCACTGCTTTTTTTACTTAGATCTCACGTAAATGTGTTCCCCGCAGTTTCCATTTAACAAACGTAGCACCGAACACCAGTATATCTATTGAGTAATGTTTACTACATCAGCTAGTGATTTCGATATGATACTCGTAAGTTCCAACATTACCGTTAAAAATTGTTGTTTGTTTTCCACATAAATTTAAATTAAAGCTCGATAGAATAGCAGTTAATGAAGGTTATCGACAATACTATAATGCTTTAGGTAGTTGTATAGAGTAGGATACATGCCTGCAGAGCCTTCAGGGGGAAGACTGGCGAGGTCTGCGGCGGGGGCAGGGCTGTGGGCGGGGCGGAACGCGGCGGGCGCGCGCGCATCCAGCGCGGCGCCACCACCCAGGGCGCGGCGCCGGCGCCCGAGCCCGCGCCCCCCGACCGCATGTGGCTCAGGTTGGCCGGCGCGTCCTCTTCACACACGGATACTGATTTACCTAAACACATAACCCTTGTAAGCCTTATGAACTCTATGGTAATCATTTATTTTGGAACACCATCAGCTAAAATGTCTATAGAGTTTTAAATGACAACAGAGAGCTAATAGCTAGGTATTCACTGATCGAATCTAAATAAGGTGATGAATACGAACAGCTCAGTAATGAGCATAGTTAGTATTAGCTAGGTACCGGATAAGGCGGTCCTGACTTGCACGGGCAGCGACTGCAGCATGGACGCGAACATGCGCATGTCGTGGTAGGACAGGCGCAGGTCCAGCGCGCTCATGGCCACCTGCAACAACGCATACAACAACACCGACACTCACATTTACTCAACTATGACATTTTATTATTTTATTTTTATTTTTCTTTTAATCAATTTATAATTATATTATTATATACAAATTAAAGATAATTAGTGTAAAAGAAACATACTATGTAGAACTAGTATTTACAATTGAGCTAATTGCAGGCTGTCGCAAACAATCTACAGGTAGCTCAACTAAAATAACATAATATGGAGAAAAATGCCAAAATAATTTGCGTATAACTTTTGCACAGGCAATTCATTCTCCGCAGGCCCCTTAAGGGGGCAACGTCCACGTTGCCTGGTGGAGGCCACTGGGGTGATATGATGATGACTCACGTGCAGCACTCGGTGTGCGTCGATGGTGACGTGCAGCGCGGCCGGCTCCACGATGGACAGCGCCGTCTCCTCCTCCAGCCCCAGCACGCACGAGAACACCTCCAGCTCGTTCAGCGAGCACGAGACCGGCTTCTCCGCCTCCGCGCCGCGGTACGTTATCACTGTTGTACTCTAAGGACAGACGATGCATGCATTATTTACATATTCATGGTTTAAATGGTATAACACTGAAGATATCATAGGGAGCTAACAGAATGGCGGTTATAGAGAAGGGCCAGCAGTATCTGCGCATTTGCGAAATTATTTAAAATGCATACTACAGGTACACGTTTTATTGAAGATTTTTGGACTCTTTAGGATAATTTTAGATGGAGATAGTCTTGATAAATAATAGTGAAGAAGGTGTTACCCTGAGTATAACCGCATTGGTGTCCCAGACGGAGGGCTCCTCGACCAGCACGAGCTGCGAGTCCGTCACGTTCAGCTTCAGCTCCACCTGCTGCGGCGGCTCCCACGCGCGCGCCTCCGCCCCGCCCCCACCCCCGCCCGCGCCGCCGGTTGCTGACGCCGTAGACCTGAACACACAGGGCAATCATGCACATTTACGTTAGATAGGTTAACTAGGTTCTTTGTTTGTTTATTCTATGCCTGTATTTTGTACCTGTGTCTAAATAAATGTTTTTTCTATTCTATTCTATTCTACTAAGGACTCTAGGTGCTCTGGGTTAGACAATCCCTGATGTCAAGCGATCTAATGTAGCGATAGCTGCGTGAGGAAGTGGTGCGCATGCTCTCACCACTCCAGGATGGCCATGAGCCACATGTTGTTTGTTGTATACCTGACAGTGTGTGAGGGCGTGGCGCTGTCTGCGGCCGGCAGCGGCGGCTGCGTGAGGAAGTGGTGCGCACGCTCCCACCACTCCAGGATGGCCATGAGCCGCATGTTGTTTGTTGTATACCTGACAGTGTGTGAGGGCGTGGCGCTGTCTGCGGCCGGCAGCGGCGGCTGCGTGAGGAAGTGGTGCGCACGCTCCCACCACTCCAGGATGGCCATGAGCCGCATGTTGTTTGTTGTATACCTGACAGTGTGTGAGGGCGTGGCGCTGTCTGCGGCCGGCAGCGGCGGCTGCGTGAGGAAGTGGTGCGCACGCTCCCACCACTCCAGGATGGCCATGAGCCGCATGTTGTTTGTTGTATACCTGACAGTGTGTGAGGGCGTGGCGCTGTCTGCGGCCGGCAGCGGCGGCTGCGTGAGGAAGTGGTGCGCACGCTCCCACCACTCCAGGATGGCCATGAGCCGCATGTTGTTTGTTGTATACCTGACAGTGTGTGAGGGCGTGGCGCTGTCTGCGGCCGGCAGCGGCGGCTGCGTGAGGAAGTGGTGCGCACGCTCCCACCACTCCAGGATGGCCATGAGCCGCATGTTGTTTGTTGTATACCTGACAGTGTGTGAGGGCGTGGCGCTGTCTGCGGCCGGCAGCGGCGGCTGCGTGAGGAAGTGGTGCGCACGCTCCCACCACTCCAGGATGGCCATGAGCCGCATGTTGTTTATCAAGATCGTGTACGCACAAGTGTCTTGACGCTTTCTGGAATCAAACAGACCTGTTTACCTAAATCTGAGGTGATGTTTGTTTACGATTCAATGACAATATATTTAGCTATCACAAACTGTCTTTGAGAAGATTTTAGCTTCAACCGTAATTCAATTTCAGTCTGTCTTGGAGAATGTGTATTGTGTACCTGGCATGCACCTCAGCCTGCACGCTGTGGCGCTGCTCCGCCATGGGCTGTATGATGTGGCTGAACACGTTCCCGCGCCGGTTCGCCGGCTCGTTCGCGAAGCGAGTGTCGCTCACTAAGATCTCCTGTGAATGAAAGTTGCTTTATCAAACTAAAAATGCGTCTGCCATGCCGCACTGATCTAAATGTGGCTCGTGTTCTCTGCTTCTCACATTTTTGATGCATTTGGACAGAAAAGTTGGTATTTCTACTGTTATCAGTTTCTATTGGGTGTTGACGGAAGCTGACGCTGGGGGTGAACCCACCTGCGAGACGAGGTCGATGTCCTGCCCCATGTCGGAGTAGGTCTCCAGTACGAGCCGCGACTTGATGAAGTTGATGCAGGCGAGCGAGGAGGCGCCGTGCACTGGCTCCAGGTGCACTGTCACGTCCTGCAGGTCCAGCTTTATGGAGCTCGTCGTCCACACCTGTTACAATAATGCCCTTACAATCGCAACTACTATAGACTTTACGAGAACGATATAGAAAGGTGTTGTATGTCTAGCGCGCATGCGTCGTCAGCGTGCCTTGGATCGTCTATGAACTGACCTCTCGCAGGTTCATAGCCGGCTGCGGCGCGGGCTCGTCCAGCGCTTCGCCCAGGTTGTGCGCCAGCACGCCGCGCACCAACCGGTACTGCGCGGGGTCTAGCGCACACTCCAGCGTCGTCAGCGTGCCTTGGATCGTCATGTCGGGAACTGAACACACACATTTAGGTTTTACTTCAGTTAAAGATATAAACAAAATGAAAGAAGTTATGCGCTACGTTTTGAGATATGAAGGTACCATTGTGAGTGGAGCCGGTATTGTGCTCGATCTGCAGCGTGAGCTGCGCGGGCGCAGTCAGCAACGGCGGGCCGAGGCGCAGCCCCCGCCCCCCACCGCCGCCGCCGCGTGCCCCGTGTAACGTGAGGGACTCCAGCTGGACTGTTCGTACGTCCAACAGTTCACGAATACCTGCAATAAATAATATGAGATTCAGTAACCGTACAGTTGTTTATAATATCCTCGTGTTATCTAATGCATAATGCAAATGACTCACTGGAGGTAGTGTCTGTGAGCGAGCTGACGGTGCCGCTGTCCCCGGCGCGCTGGAAGCGGTTGCAGAGCGTGAGGCGCGCGGCCTGCACGGCCAGCGCGTCGCGGCTGCGCCCCGACACCGGCACGATGATCTCCGGACGACTGCACGACAGAGAGATGCGCAAGCGCGGGGAGCTCACGGACGCCCCTCCACTACCCACCGACACCTGGTAAACACTAGTCGTTAGCCTCCAACAATATCCTCGTGAGCGTTTGACTTAATATCTACAGTTTAGTAGGAATGCGTAAGATCGATTTGTGGTATCAAACAAATGGAAAGCTGTAAGTAAACCGTTCTTGATCTCATTGAAAATCCTAACGATGCGATCAAGGTATATCTTTGAGAGTGCAGTGGTTGTTAGAAGTACCTTGAATCTTTTTGGAAAGTTTGAAAGTAAGCGCCTAGAGCTGAACACTTGTTGTCCCCTGAGTAAGTGTACAATGTTTAATATATTTTACTTTACTGTGCAGCTGATCCTGGCTGTTCCCATTTTCCACTTTGATGACCCTCCCTATAACCATCAGTTGTAATATACTTTCCAAATGTTTAGAAATGAACGACATCAAGTGTAACCTGTGCACATACATGTGTACCTACGGTGGAAATGAATAAACAATAAACCATTTTACGCGAAATAAATTAAATTGAATAGAATGAAATGACACTTCGGTGCAATCCATTGAATAACTTAAGCAAGTTTGTTGGGAATAAAGGCGCCGATATCAAACTGTAAGCAATACTCTTGGAGATACCTTGAGCCTGGCCTGCATGATGACGCGCCGCAGCAGGGCGAAGTCCCTGGTGAAGGCTTGCAGCTCGTGCACGAACCGCTTCGTGTGCACGTAACTCACGGGGCCCATCTCTATGCTGAGCCGCGTCTCGTGCCCCGCCGCCGCCGCCTCGCTCGCACTCAGTCTGCACACCACATTACACTTCAGCTTTTGATAACCAATAAGGACCATAATTATAATTATTTATTTATTATAAATAAAAGTCGACAGGTATCTTCATAATCATCAGCCTATATTAATCCATTGCTGGACAAAGACTTAAGGCGCTTTGTCATAGCGCCCTGGACTCAGATTTCCGCATCCAGCACCTGCCTGCAGTCTTTCGCAGTTTGTCGTCTCACCTGGCCTGAGGGCGTCCTACATTACGTTTGCTTAGACACGGGCTCCATTTAAGCTCACGTTTACCCCAGCGGTTGTGAATTCTTTCCAAGATATACAGGTATCTTAACTTAGCAGAGCCGAGCATGTCATTATGTAGATTTTTCTTGAAGCGTGAAAGTGCAGGACCGGGATGAATGGTTCAAACTTTTTGCCAGATTCTACTCACCATTTGGACGGATTAACGAACATATTTTTAAGGCATCTTTTGGGTGTCCAGAGCCCCGGGTATTGGCCACACAAAGAATTCGTTAGATTGTATAAAATCCGCCTGAAGTATCAGGTGCATCGCGCCGCCAGCGCCACGTTACCTGTTGTAATGTACAGTGAGCGCGTGGTGCGCGTGCGTGCGCAGCGTGTCCCTCCAGAGCGGCGCGTGCGGCGTGAGGTCCCGCAGCGCCAGCGCGCCCAGCCGCGCGCGCACCGCGCTCGTGTGCCGCTGCGCGTCGCGCCGCGCCGACACGCGCACGCGCGCCACCCGCGCGCCGCACCACTCCCCGCGACCCGACACCACCACCGCGCTTAGAGAACGAATGCACATCTCGGTGACTGTGATGCCGGTCTCCTCTTCTATGGTGTTGTCTGCATTGTCGGTTTCTGCAACAAAAATACCAAAGTCATCCGCTAATCAGAATACAAGGCTAATTAGAAACCAACGTACAACAATTTTAAAAAAAATCGGAAAATTCCAATTTAAAAATACTACCCGTTCAACCAATCACAGCGGTGCAAGATAACGCAGTCTTCATTCCAAAATTAAAATTTCGAATAAAAAATAGCATACTACCTAATCAGCCAATCACAGCGGTGTATGAGCAAGACATTATGCTTTTATTTAGCTATCCTTTCCTTGACATAATCTAGTAGTTTTTTAACAAAAATCACGAATTTTTGGCACTTGCACTATTTTAATTACATTTTTCAACATGATTCCTTCGTACTAGCCAAATTACATTTTCAGGGTTTATTCTTCATGAAAGCCAGTTGTTTTTAAGATAGGTTGCAGAAAAAAATAATATACGAAATATTTTTATAGAACCATATAAAGTTAATGTAAATTTTAGATCTTGAAAAGAAATTTGGCTATAATTTGGCTTTTTATAAATCTATGAGTCAAATTGGTGTAGGGGCACTAAAGGCCCACTATTAATCTTGTTTAAAAAAAAATACAGGGTCGCAGACCTAATATTTTGGCTGCAATGGCGAAATTAACGATGAATTCTGATTTTAACTAAATTTTTACTAAAGTCCAAATAACTTTTGAACCAGTGAATATCGCAGAACATACAGGAGGGTTAAATCGATAGATACTGAGGGCCCCCAACCCCCATTTACCGAGGATCCACCCCTCATGTTACACCGTGTATATAATGCATTTCAAAATGCTTCTAAACGAATTCAGTACATTATGTTCATCAGCCTGTACCTGTACTATGCAGATCCTTCTCGGGCTGAGGGTCGGGCAGGTCGTCTCCAGCGATGCCGAAGAAGTCCAGCACGGCCACCCAGCTGTCGATGTTCACCACCAGGTTCAGACTGTTCAACTCCACCTTCGTCAGCTTTGACACCTGTAACGCAACCAGAACATCTACCATGACCAGAGACAAGGCTCGCATTTGAACTAAAACTGCGTTTACAACCGAGATACTGAACCGCGGCTGCAACTAACAATCGGTTACTTTAAGCAGTCCACCTGATTAGGATCTGTTTGGGCAGAAGGATAATTCACAATACACTTCCATTCGCATGGAAGTCGGTTCGGGAACCGACCTTCACCCGAGGGAATCCTGAGAGGAAGTCACGTGTTCCGTGAGTAAATCGCAGGTGCCAAAGTTACACAGACACCGACTTAACACGTACCTTCCCGCCGCTCTGCTCGCAGAAACGACCTTAAGCTGTACTCCCCCACATGCTCCACTAACTATTATAAATTCTCTTACCTAGTAATTAGTGTAAAAATTTTTTTAACACTAATTACTCGCATGTTGACTTATTCCATACTAAACAAAACATTTTCGAAAATATAATTTACACAAATTTCTTCAATGCTTAGCAGTACCCAACACTACTACTCGTGAGCAGCCTGCGTCTCGCATGCTGCGTCTCGCATGCTGCGTCTCGCATGCTGCGTCTCGCAGTCTCTATGGGGAATCTGGACTTATGTGAGTCTTACAAATGATCTGTACAACTGGGCGAGCAGGCAACACACTTTTAGTTCATTTGTTGTTTCTTTTTTCTTGTAATAAACAAGTTACTTATATATAAATTTTAGTTTAAGCATATTTTAGTATCATAAGTGAAAACTGTTAAGCTTTAGTTATGCCGCAAATGTTCCTAATTACTAAAGATGTATAAGCTGTTAGTATTCCATCTCAATAAAATAACAATATGAAAAGTAGGAACCTTGTCGTGCGTGTCGTGGAAGCGCGGGTGGCGCGGGTCCCTGGTGTGCACCCACACCCACACCAGGTTCTCATCCGCGGCCGTCTCCCCGTCCTCATCCTCGTCCTCATCCTCCTCACTCTGCGCTCCTTCCTCCGAAGCCTCCTCCGTATGAGTGTCTCGCTCACTCTTGCCGCTGTCTCTGTCCCTCTCGCTGGACGCGCCGCACTCGGGCGAGCAAGGTGGGGTCGGCCCGCATTTACTATCTTGACGTTTATTGGCTTTCTCTTTGTTCTGCAAAAGGACAACAGATTTGTGCAACGGATTCCAATGCAAGTCTGACAAGTATTTATTTATTTAAGAATATATTCACATTGCCATTACAGTGCAGCACCACAGGGACGATATCATTCATATTGATCATAATAATGGTTAATAATAATTAATAAATAAATAAATAATGCTGGACAATTCACACAGCATTATCGAGCCCCATGATAAGCACAGCTTTGTGCTTAATGCTTAATATCTTGATAAGACTGACACTCGCTGGTGGACTGGACCAATGAAGAAGCATCGGGGGAAAGATGTGTATATTTTCAATGAATGTCAATAGGGCATATGATGACAGCAACTAAAACTGACCAAAATTATATATTTACCGAATGACACCTGAGTCATTGATTAGAAAACGAGTATTTTAATTTTATTTTGATCGAGATTCTTTATTATTGTGATAAAATAAAACAGCAAACCGCCATAACACGGTGAACACCAATCAATAATGTAATGTAAATGCACAGAATAACTACAGAAATAACTATGGTACCAATAGGTTTGACTTTGTTTAGTCAATAGCTTTCTTTGTTTCTTGATAATATTGTAAAAACTAGCTCTAGTTTTTTTCTAATTTGATTGCAATTATCTTTGTGAGAATTGAACTGAAAAGTATAATCCGATGTCTGTGCATCGGTGACGTCATGGACAGGCGCCACTTCACACAGTCTAGTATTGTAGCGTTTTAGAGCGAATTTGAAAATTAATTTTTAAAAGCTTATTTTACATTCGATTTCTATTTTTTTGTAGAAATATAATTTATTTAGTATTCAGTAGATGCCTAAAACATCTCGGAGTAGTCCCTCTAAATCAGTCAGCATGTCTATTGTCTGGAAATGAACTCACTGCAGCAATAACATGCAGCTGGCCCGGCAGCGAGCTGTAGTGGGTCCTGGCGAAGTGCAGGTCGCTGAGGCTGGGCAGCTGCTCGCCCGGCGGCTGCGTCAGGAAGTCGGGGCAGGACTTGGACACGAACACGGCCTTGGGCGGCATCTGCGGCGCGTGCGACACCATCAGCAGGCGGTGCTTCGAGTCCGGCTCCTTCGAGAGGTCCTCCATCGTTATAGAGTGGAGGGACACCTGCCAACAAGGCCTCATAAAGCTAGTCGGTCGATGGAAATTAAAGCCAAAACGAGCATTTGCATAAAATCTAAATGCATCTTCGATTAAACGTTGAAGCTGCCCGGGGGATCAGCAGCGTTGCCCCGAAATATGACATCGTAGTTCATTGACAAATGAAAATATTGCAAAGTACACGTTCCTAGCCGTCTTCACGCTACCGGTTTATTAGTTTGGTTCAGTCCAAGGCACGGACAGACACACAGGATACGTCAACACTTTCATAGCCCTCGACGCATCTCCAGTGCCATCACGGCGGCGGCGCGGGACGGTTCATACCGCTGGCTGGGCAGTGAATGCGTTTAAAGAGCAGCTTCTTTTAGTCGGGAGAATAACATAGCTAACCTGAAGGGTAGTCTCGAACTGGTTGGTTTTCTTGTAGGTGAGCGAGAACTCTCGGAAGGAGAGGTCCACGAGGCTGCGCTCGCCCTCGCCCAGGTCCGCGCGCAGCTCCACGCTGAAGATGGGCAGCGAGAACTTCACTGGAAACAACACGTGCACGGCTCAGTGACCACTACAAACATGGCTCACAGGATAAGGTAAACATTTATATCATCTCCACCAGAAAATATCAAACGAGAAACTCAAATTCAGGCTCCCGACTATTCGAACTCCATTTTCAATATGAGGGCTTCACTTGTAGATAGAGCTTTTCTTAGTTCAAGTTTTATTTTTGCAAAGTAACTTATATTCCATCTCCAAATTATTATTTTGCATACATTTTACAATTAGTAAATTCATTGCAATGATGTTAAACATGCATAGGTCTGTACGTCTTCGTACATACGGAGTGCCATATGTACGAAGACGCATGGCATGGACCAAGCCTAATCACCACACTACTTCTCAGGTAGCACTGAGGTCTGGTACTATGTTGTCCCGGCTTAGAATATTTCCGCTGAGTTACTACTCGGATCGGAAAGTCCGCTGAGTTACTTTCCGGTTTTCGAGCAGCAACTTAGGGTTAAATGAAGGTTCTAAGTGAAACAAGTAAAAATGGATTAAAAATTTATTAAAATGAAAGATAACAATAGAGAGCCTGAAGGGCTATATTATATTTATGATTTAAAGTTATGTAGCTCTGCCAGAGGGGCTTAAAGGGGGGTCCGTTAAATCCTACACATGGCTGATTCTACTTGATTATAAAAAGGTCTGCACTTTATTTTCCTTCTTCCTCAGTACTGCCTTTATTGAGCCGCGGGTGTAGCAGAGACCCTCGGCGAAAGGTGTAAGCGCTGGCTGGAGTTACAGGTCCAAAAGGGTAACGCAGCTCGTGGAATGTCCGGCCGGAGACGAGACTGCCCTTAGGGTGGACTTTGAACCCCAACAGGGGTTTAAACTACAAACACTATTTATGTTATTTAAAATAAATGTATTCATTCAATCGTAGATTGATTAGGATTTTACGTGCAGTGGTATTGTCTTGATCGAACGACCAGCAACGTAAAAATGGCGTGTCTGACGTCTCACGCGCAACCGGAACCGGCAAACGTCAGCCTTGCGAGACCATAAACAATCTCCGTCCGTAGTGATGTGATCAAGCGTGTTGGTGAGTTTACTTGCGTCTAGTTAGTGCGCTGACGAATGACTAACTAGACTAGCCACGAGTTTATTCGATCTGTACGAATCGAGTTTAAGTTACAAATAAACGTAGGTAGGTATGTAACCTGTTACGTTACAATGTATCAAAAAAAATCAAATCAAAATAGTTTATTGCTTTAACTTAAATTAATTAATATATTACAGTGGTATGGGACCCTCTTTAAAGTAATGTAATACCTGTGCTAGAGGGTCTCGCTCTGCAGCGCGGCTATCTTAAAGATAATTAAATTAAGTTTCATATTTTCATATTATATTATTATTATTACATAAAGTTATGTAGAAATATGTATAACTCACCTATCAGCAGCGGAGTGGTTACCGGAGTGGGCGGGGCGGGCAGCAGCGCCGGCCGCGGCACGGCCAGCACCGCGGCGCGCACCGCCGGGTCCAGGCGCAGCGTGGGCACCGCGGGCTCCACCACGGGGCTGGGTATACTCTCGCTCTGTAACGTAAAACCTGGCGCTGTAGGCACGGTTAGAGCGATCGGCTCTTCAGGCAGGACCTTCATATACATATTCGGTGAGAGTCCGGCGCCGCAAGGGGCGAGCTCTCGCCCTCTTGACAGGTACACTATACCCTCGTTGTATCAATTCACTTGGACGTTGATGGATGTGCTGTAGATTCACATGCGACCGGAATGAGACGAGACGAGAGATTTCGAAAGACTCCGAAACGAGACAAGAACTTATTATACTCGCTAGCAGCCGTCTCGGGGTGTGGATAGTCAGCACTAAACAGACATAATATCAGGTTGTTATGAAGTTGTACCGACTTGTACTACAGTAAATAAAAGTATGTAATGTGTTACCGGTGGGGGGGCGGGGGGCGCGTGCGGCGCGGCCGGCGCGGGCGCAGCGGAGATCCAGTTGAGCGTGTCGAGCAGCTGCTCGTACTGCTCGCGCCGCGCGCTCACCTGCAGCCCGCCCACCACGGCGCCGCTTATCTCACACTGGAACAAGAGACACAGCTTTATATCGGACTAGCGGACCGTCCCGGCTTCGCACGGGTATTAGAACCTTTGGCTACATTATTGGAGTTTTAGTAAGGATCCCTGTACGAGCACGTACATTGTGCATTGCCCTAATTAACGCCAACCTCGCGTTTACGCGAGTCATCAATTTTAGCAATACTTTTTATTGTATTCAGTTCGCGATCACCTGTCAATCGACACACGCGTCTCACTATCATCTCATTAGTAACTACAGTTTATCGTTAAATATATCAGTTAAAATTTATCTCCTAGTTTTTCTGATATATCCAGCTTAGTTACTATACATGGTGTACGGACCGTACATCATTTTTTTTTTTTTAAATTTTAAAACTGGTATATCACTCGCGAGTGCAGCATTACCGTGAGGACTGCCGCTAACAAGTGGAAATATCAGTGTGAGCAAGCAGCTCACAGGATCACAGGAGCGGGTATCATCTGATACCTCAGGACGTAAGCCACACCGGCTTCGGACCATCTCCGCAGCAACTGCAGGCGTCAACAGACACCGCAGTAAGGACACAGCAGCAGCAGGGCGTCAACAGACACCACAGGACGGACGTAGGAGTAGCAGCTCCGCATCACCGTTCATCCAGTCCAGAAGATATCAAGTAAGATCTTTCCATTTTACTCTTATTTTACTCTCATCACTTACGAGTACTAAGATGTCGACCATGGAAGAATTACTATCGGCTCAAGAGCGAATTACTACCGCAATTGAGCAACTTTATTCGAATTTTAAGAAAGATGGTTCGGATAGGAAAACTCCAGAGTATATCCAGCGAAGGCTAGGCAGCCTAGATAGCTACTGGAACGAATATCAATCGAATCATATTAAGCTGTGCGGATTAGGTACTAAGTCTATTCCATACTTTACTACAAATCAATTTGAAAGCACTGGAGAAAGATATACCTATATCAGAGCAGCTATTCAAAGCGCAGGAGTGAGGGAAGGGACTCCCTCCTCTATTATTAAGCCAGCAACCCTAAGACCTGGGACTCCATCGCAGGAATTCTCTTATCAGGCTCGGGGTAGCAACAGCAAGACCGATGAAATGCTGCGAAAGCAAAGTAGCAACTTCAAGGCGTTCGAGCATACTATCTCTAACATCGATATAGATTCTATACTGGAGAAATGGGAATTTGATCACTTGTTGCGTACAATTCAATCACGTTGGTCTAATATCGACACCCTTCACTGGGAGCTGGATAGCGAATCGGCTCGTCAGACTAGCCCGGAGTACGAATCGCATTTTTTTCAAGTTGAGAGAAAATTTAATGAAATCATAAAAGCTATCAATAGGAAATTATAATTTTTTTGAAAATATAATATAGCCTATGTTCACCGGGGATAGTGCAGCTTTCCAACGGTGAAATAATTTTTCAAATCGGTCCAGTAGTTTCGGAGCCAATTCAATACAAACAAAAAAATCAAACCTTTCCTCTTATAATATAAAAACTTTCGCGTTTATAATATGAAGTAGGATAAAGGATGTCACTTGGGTATTTAAAAGTGGAATATATCTGCTCGTTTTTGTACTTTAAGATATCTTGAACGAGTCTAAACAGTATTTTCAGATCTGAAAAGTTGAGTTCAATATCGTCCGCTTCCATCCATGATAGACCTTTGCAAAGTTTCTTTATCAGCCTGCCCGAGCTCTCGCTGTGAGAAGCTCAATATTTCTCGCCAGTCTGTCTCAACCATTATGATAGAGAACTTATGATTTGGGTATTGTAGTCAGTTTTCGCAAATAATCTGAAAGAATAACAATGAACAAACACAATCACAACAAATTTATTATCGTGCCTACAGATACAAAATCAAAGATAATGTAAACGCTTTACTACAAAATAATCAAAAAAGGCGTACAACCTAACAAAAGAGTTTCCATACAGTAAATTGTTATCAAACCTTTATTAGTTCACGTTTATTTAGAAAAAATGGCGTATTAATATGCAAGAGGCGTACAACCTAACAAAAGAGTTTCCATACAGTAAATTGTTATCAAACCTTTGTTGTCAAAAGAGCGTTGCTAGGCAACCACGTTTATTTAGAAAAAATGGCGTATTGATATGCAAGGAATTTTATAGGTACATTTTTCACACCTTGGGTTATATTATTGGAGTTGGCGGAATTATTAATGAAGAACCAGGACTTTCAGGCAAAAGGATTCAAATGCCAAGGGATGGATGACATGGATAGTCGCTATGGAATAGTCAGGAGAGTAGACTTAGAGATCGATGATGAAGAGTTAAAAAAAACATTTGTTTGTGAATACGAAATCATATCGATTAATCGTTTGAAACGGCAAACCTTAGACGGCAAATGGGTAGATAGCGAAACAGTTCGCTTCTGTTATAAAGGTGCCACTATTCCTCCATATGTCGAAGCATATGGTTGCAGGTTTGAAGTGGAACCGTACATATTCCCGGTGTCGCAATGTTCTGGCTGCTGGAGATTTGGGCACAGAATTAAGTATTGTCCACTGAACAAAATCTTTTGCCCTAAGTGTGGTCGTAACCATGCAAACTGTGAAACTGAGCAATTTAAATGTGTTAACTGTAAAGGCGATCATATGTCGCTCGAGAAGTCTAAATGTCCGGTATTTCGCAAAGAGAAAGACATAAGAATAATCATGCGTGACGCGTGAAAAAAAAAAAAAAAATTATTGGAGTAAGGATCCCTTACTTTTTTGAAAATATAGCCTATGTTCACCACGGATATTTAGGCTTCCTAACGGTGATAGAATTTTTCAAATCGGTCCAGTAGTTTCGGTGCCTATTCGTTACAAACAAACAAACAAAAAATCAAACCTTTCCTCTTTATAATATTAGTATAGATATCGTGTGCGCTTGTTGCTTGCGCAGGAGAACCCTTTATATGCGAACATGAACACATCTATCAAACTGTCGGAAGTTTAATTTCATGTCCCCGGCAAGTGACTCGTTGTTCGTATACCTGACAGGAGTCTGCCTCGGCTAGGTGTATGTTGAACTGTAAGGCCGTGTTGTGCAGCACGGGCTTGCCGCACGACACGTCGTAAATTTGCTGCATGCTGTGTGCCGTCAGGGGGTGCTTCTCCAGCTTGTCGCCAACGTCCAGCTGGAAACATAATACGAATTCGAGTACATGATGATTATATAACACCCTTAATAGGACATACATCTCAAGGGACATCTTCCCAAGGAAGTTACTGCGACGATGTACTATTGAAGCAGTCATCTTGCGACCACGACTTATCACACCCTTCAGCGGCTCAGCAAACCAAAGTGGACCGTGGCCTCAGAAAGAAGTGTTCACCAGTCATCTCGGTTCTGAACCGTATTCTCTCATCGTCTTCATCTTTCTTCAGACTGCGGACTCAGAATAGCACAATGATAGATAAAACCTTACCGATGCTAATGAGATGTCTCTGATCCGCACTTTATAGGTGGTGTTCTTGGGCGGGCCGGGGCGGTTGGCGAGGCTCATGCGGCCCAGGTGCGCCACCACCACCTGCGAGCTGCGCGCGCTCCGAGGGACCACCACCACGGGAGACTCCAGCTCCACGCTCACGCTGCAACATACAATGAAAGTTGGTGAAGTCCACTTGTTTATTTGATGGCGACGGGGACACGCCCTCCGTGAAGCGCGACAGGCGCGGGACCAGGTACCGGTGTGACGGATTACCTGAGTACAATGTTATCGGCGTGCCGGTCGCCGGGCTCGTCGACGGAGGCGCCGAGGCTGACGGTACGCCGCCGCGGGGACACGCCCTCCATGGACTGCGACAGGCGCGGGTTCATGTACAGAGATTCCCTGGGAGAATACAAATACGGCTCGTCAAAGTTTGCAGAAAAATAGTTGATTATTGAGATCCGACAGATGACGTTTGAGATGAGATTTGTGCGAGAACAGTTTTAGATGTGGCAATGAGATCCGTACTCTCCCCTCCTACCTGGTGTGAGCCAGGCCGAGCGCCATGTCTGCGGCGGCGGCGGCGGCGGCGCGCAGCGAGCGCGCCAGGTTGGCGAGGTACGTCTTGAACTCCTGCAGGCACGAGCCCAGCTCCAGCAGCAGCGCCGGCTGGTGCGTGTACCACACGCGCGCCACGCGCACCGACACCGACGTCTCCACGCTCACTGAACCTGCACATCAAATACAAACTCATACTTATAATGGTGCTGAATGTTTTATTTATAACAAAATAATATCTTTATACATACATATTGCACACAGCAACACTTGGCCTGAAGTAATCAGAGGGACATAGTAGCGCACCCACAGCCTTGTGCGCTTTAGGCGGATCTTTAGGCATTTAGTCAGAGTAATGCGCGTTGATAGGCCGTTGGTGACATACCCGGCGTGTCTCCATCAGCGTCCTGCAGCACGTTCCTGTGTATCTCGAAGTGCAGCGCCTTGTCATCGTGCAGCAGCGCGGCGTGCGCGTGCGCGTGCGCGCGGCCGGCCGACAGCACGCGCGCGTGCCCGCCGCCGCACGCGCTCAGCGACACCACCTGTACGCCTCCCAGCGACCCGCCGCACGACATCGCAGATCCATCTGTGTATGAAAGACCCTGGGTCAAGGAAATTTCTATAATTTTTTCTATCCTGTTCTGTCGCACTCCCGGGCAAAGGTCTCCCTTTCATCCTTCCAATTTCTTTTAAAAATAATTAAGTATTGTCTCACTCATATTATAAATGCAAAAGTTTGGATGGATGATCATTGTTATTAATGTTTTGTTACCGAGGGTGGCCTGTATCTTGGCCTCGCACAGCGTGGCGGTCGCTATCTTCCTGGCCACCACGTTCCCATCTTCCACGGCCGCTCGGAGCAGCAACACTCCCAGACGATGGAAGTCAAATGTTATCTCTGTACGGACTTCTTTCTGTAAGCAACCCATATTTATTACTAACACGTACGGTTAAGAACAATGACGTGTATATGCCAGTAAACGTACCTTAACTTCATCAACATCGTCATCGTCAAGCGGCGCTGGTTTCTGTTCGTCCGCGGGCTCGTGCTTCGGCGCCTCCGCGGGCTTGTTGCTCCTCGGACCGAACACTCGTTGCGCGAACCCGATCAGTTCTACGATGGTCTCTTGATTTGCTGCAACAAAGTATCTGTTCAACCCAGTTACTGTTACAAGACCACGTTGCTCAGGTATCATGATCATTTCAGTGTTGCAGTACAGGACGGACGACAGTCGGACACTCACCAATAATGTCCAAGTTGTTGAACAGTATGTTTGCTATCCTCACGTCTTCTGAATCCCCCTCCCCCTTGACCATGCACAGCTCCACGGCGATCAGGGCTTCCGAGTCCACCAGACCTGCGGCGCCCCAAGTGGGCACGGTGCCTGCGCACGAGGTGTTGCCCCAGGTAGTGTTGCCCCAAGCGGTTGTCCCCTGGCTTGGATTGGTGTTGCCGGGGTTGTTCGACATCCAGGTGGGGATCGGACTTGTCGCTCGGTCTGCGGAATCAGCGACACCTGGGGAAAAATCCCTCTATGATATACCTTATCGATGCTAATTATAGGGAATTGATCCAGTAGATTGTAGCTATACATTTATTGCACCATCAAAACCAATATATAAAGCAAGTGAACTATCATTTGTATTGTATTATTTATAATTTTATGATTGACTAGCGGACCGTCCCGGCTTCGCATGGGTATTTTTTACTTTTATTATTTACCATCCATACTTACAAACTTTCACGTTTATAATATTAAGTAGGATAAAGAATGTCACTTGGGTATTTAAAATGGGAACATATCAGCTCGTTTTTGTATTTTAAGATATCTTGAACGAGTCTAAAAAGTATTTTCAGATCTGAAAAGTTGAGTTCAATATCGTCCGCTTCCATCCATGATAGACCTTTGCAAAGTTTCTTTATCAGCCTGCCCGAGCTCTCGCTGTGAGAAGTTCAATATTTCTCGCCAGTCTGTCTCAACCATTATGATAGAGAACTTATGATTTGGGTATTGTAGTCGGTTCTCGCAAATAATCTGAAAGAATAACAATGAACAAACACAACCACAACAAATAATTATCGTGTCTACGGATACAAAATTAAAGATAATGTAAACGCTTTACTACAAAATAATCAAAAAAGGTGTACAACCTAACAAAAGAGTTTCCATACAGTAAATTGTTATCAAACCTTTGTTGTCAAAAGAGCGTTGCTAGGCAACCACGTTTATTTAGAAAAAAAATGGCGTATTGATATGCAAGAGGCGTACAACCTAGTAACAAAAGAGTTTCCATACAGTAAATTGTTATCAAACCTTTGTTGTCAAAAGAGCGTTGCTAAGCAACCACGTTTATTTATAAAAAATGGCGTATTGATATGCAAGGAATTTTATAGGTACATTTTTCACACCTTGGGTTACATTATTGGAGTTTTAGTAAGGATCCCTTACTTTTTTGAAAATATAATATAGCCTATGTTCAGCACGGATATTTAGGCCTCCTAACGGTGATAGAATTTTTCAAATCGTTCCAGTAGTTTCGGAGTTTATTCGTTACAAACAAACATACAAACAAACAAAAAAACAAAAATCAAACCTTTCCTCTTTATAATATTAGTATAGAGTATTTGTATTATATTATTTAGCTTATTGTGTTTTTATTAATTACTTTGCCTGTTATTGTACATAATGTGGACATACTATTGTATAAGGTCCTGTAAGAATAGATGTAAAAGTTACTAGTAGAGCGATGCAGCGAGAAGAGCGCCTGCGACAGGGCGTGCGGGTGCGCGGCGGAGGCGGCGCCGGCGGGGGACTGCGGGGAGGTGGGGGACTGCGGGGAGGTGGGCTCCGAGCCGCGGATGCTGCCCGACGCGGTGTCCATACTGCAATACAAGTTACAACGATCTACATTCTTGAAACTCTTCCAGATAGAAAACCGGTCAACCCCATGTTTGCTGAGCGATGACTCGGTGCAGGCCAATAACCTTTGTCTTATTCGATTTGAGAACCTGTACAAGCGATTCTTGATGAAGCTTCAATCGCTTCACATGACAGACGCATGAAGACGGACCATCATGGGATACTATTTGATCTATGTATCACCCCTTACCCCACGTGCTTGTGACTGGCGACCAGCAGCTCGAAGTCAGGTCCGTAGGTCTGCAGCGCGTCGACTAGCAGCAGCGAGTGTACGGAGAGCGCCAGCGACGCGTCGCGCCAGCGCCAGCACAGCGCCATGCGGACGCCCATCACCTGCACCTCCGCAATGCTGCGCCCGCGGGATTGCACCTGAACACGAATGCTGCATGAGACAGGGGACTCGGAACGGCGTGTATCTAACTTAGAGGGCGCAAGTGGTATAGTCGTTGAAAACCCAGACCATCCGATGAGATATGTAAAAACTATTTATTGGTTTATTTTTTTGTATTTTCATGTTTTCTCGTCGTCTGCTGCGACCTCTGCAGTGTTACCTCGAGTGAAAGCTGGTCGATGGCAAACTGGAGCATGAGCAGCCGCGAGTGGTGATGCGCCGAGAGCTCGGAGCGGTCCGTCTCCGAGCTCGAGCTGACCTCGTCATCCGCTGCGTCGACTGCGTCCGTGCCCGCCTGCTCGCGACCCCTGCCGACATATATATTTTAAGACTTCACAGACGTCTTATTCAAACTATTTAAAGCTCATGAGCTCAGTTGTTTCCAAACAAGTCCATATAGATAATGCTGCGTATTCCTAATCTTATATTCTTTATCTTAACTAAAAACTACTAAACTAAAAACTTTTATCACATAAACTTGTTAGGTAAACGTTTTTGAAAACGTGTTATAGTTAACCACTTCATCAGTAAAGAGCTCCCGAGGTCTACTCCATTCTAGTTACGGAGTCCCACAGGGAAACTATCTGGTCCCACACTCTTCCTCATTTATTTATATAAATTGAGGAAGGTCTACTGTTTAAATAAATACCAAATAAATTATATGAACCAGCTACAGAAAAGCTAATAAATGGCCTTCGCGGCTAATGACAGTGTGAATATTAAATACGCTATGCAATCAGATTAGACGTTGATAAGGAAAGAAAAAATATCTCAAACAATCGTGAAAATTTGAGTCTATCAAATGAAGATAAATAAACAAAATGTAAATGCCTTGAGGTGACAACGACGAGTTCAATAAACACGTGTTATATCGTCTGTTTGTTATTGGTGACGTGTCCACAAGGCCTGGGAGGTCTGAAGGTAATGTTGAGATACCCACGTGGTGAATATGGAGACCGCGTCGAGCACGGCCCGCACGGCGCGCAGCTTGTGCTCGCTGAGGTGCACGACCAGCGCGGGCAGCGAGCCGCGCAGCGTCGCGCTCGGGTACTGCGGGTCCACGGTGTGCACCACGCGACGCTCCGCCTACAACATAGTATACATTCTCTCGGATCACGACCAAACGTACTCTGAAATCATCAAAACCCTGCAAATTCATTTCTGCTTATTGTGTTTTTTTGAAAAGGTTATCTCTGTTACTTTTTCAGTAAACAGTAGAGCGAATTTGAATTAAATTCTGTGGAAGGAAATAGGCTACGTTTGCCAAGAGTGTGTAATCTGTACTAATGAAACACTTATGGTAAGTATTGAATAGGATTGACCTGTAATGAGATGCTGAACCGGTCGAGCAGATGCAGCGAGCTGGTGGTCTTGGTGTGCGCGTACTGCCAGCTGTCCCGCGCGCGCCCCACCAGGATCTGCAGCTCGCTCAGCTCGATGTTGTATCTGCAAGATTAAGCTCTTTAAAAAAAGATTTTATAAAAAGTGACGTCTAATTTATGCAATCAGACAGACAAAGACGCCTGCCTTGCAAATTAACATCCGGACGGACTTGTTTGCCTCCGTGCGGCTACTACTGTCTCTTACTTAGCACATCATCCATTTTGTGGTGGTTCACGTTACCTGTCATACAGTCTATCATGGAGATCTGTTTGGTGCAACGCGCGCGGGTCCGTCGTCTGCTCAGGAGGCTCTGCCGGCGAGAGCAAACTGGCTGGAGGCGTGGAGCATGGCGTCATGAACGTCTCCTCCTCCTCCCCCACCTCTTGTGGGGGAGCGGGCGCGGGTGCAGCGCCCGCGCGCGCGATGTTGCCCAGTCTCAGCCGGCCGAAGTCGATGAGCAACACGCCGCCCTCGCGCGAGGACATCTCCTCCGCGAACAGGATCTGGGGCGCGGAGATGTCCAGCTCCACTTGCCAGGAACGACGGTCACCCTGCCCGAGAAGACAACATAACCAACAAAGGCATTGACAGCTACTACTTTACATACGTTACACTCGTGATGGAATGTAATAGTGAATGTGTGATGCAGTTACCGGGCCAGCCCGTATGATGTCCTCCCAGTGCGTGATGAGCTTGGCCCTGGTGGAGTCGCGCACGGAGTGGTAGGCGTGCAGCGCGCCGCGGCCCGCGCCCGCCGCGCTCCACGGGGCGCAGGCCCAGGCGCGCGCCCAGCGGGCCAGCTCCGCGCAGTACACCACCTCGATCGACCCGGACTTCACCCACAACCTGGGTAAACGTAATACATCTTTACAATCAATACTCGAAGAAAACTCCTCGGACTCGCATTAATGTGCGATATGTACTCACATTAGTATATATTGTTAGGGTTTTTAATTTGTAAAATAAGTATAATAATGGCAAGAACGTATATACTTAATGTACGTTCTTGCTATTATTATATTTATATGTTTTTTTAATTATATCAACTTGGATATTATGTGTACATTACATAGGTTTATATAAATTTTAGATACATAATTTTAAGTGGTTTAAAATGTTGTGAAATGGTAGCAGGATATGAACTATTACATGTCATAGGTCATTTCCTGATACCTATTTTGTTTCGCATGAGTGCCAAATTTTAAGCTAAAATTTTTCTTTAAGTTGTTATTCATTTATTATATTCTTCTTGGCCTCTATAATGGCACTTTTGGTGATGTCGTCCTTATTTGTCTTAATAATAATAATGTAAATCCGTTTATTGGCTGTTAGTGATATTTATAAGATAAGTTAATTTATAATTAAGAGCCGTGGATTTTGGTCATAAATAAAAAAAATCCAAAAAAATTATAACGACCGATGTGGCGCAGTGGGCAAAGGTCCGCCTGCGACGCAGAAGGTTGCGGGTTCGATTCCCGCCTCGGAACAATTGTGTGTACGATCTCCAGATATTTTTTCCGGGTGTTCTAGTCGTTTTCTATGTATAATAAAAAATATCTATCTATGTAATGTATTGTATTATGTATATCAGTTATCTAGTACCCATAACATAAGCTCTGCTTACCATGGGGCTAGATAATGCTGTGTGAATTGTCCAGCATTATTTATAATTATATAATACTTTTATAATATTTATAAATAATAATATAAAAAAAAATGTACACGTGTACATTCTGGTACAGTCAGCAAATGAATCCACCTATTGAAGCTCCTCCGCGATGGACCCGACGACATGGTACAAACATTATAGTTTCCCACAGTAACTCAATCGCCATTTATTACGAAAACAATAGCGTATAATTCAGCAGGTCTATTTTATTTAATGAAATGACGATTAATACTACGTTATACTTTTTATTCTGATTCCAAAAATAAAGTCGTTTAGACGTTTGAGGAAAGTCTGTAAATTAATAGAAACGTTGAGCAACAACTGACACAAACACCATGACACCTTCTTCGTACAACTTATTGAACTTACTTGTAATCGCAGTTGAGGCCGGGGGGCTTCTTCTCATATGTGAGCTGGAAGAGGGGCTCGTCTGTGGGCGGGGCCTGCGGGCCGGGGGCCCCGCGCCACGCGCCGCCGCCCGCCATGCTGAGGCCCTCGCGGATCACTCCCTGCAACACGGAGACAGTAATAGTTATCTCCGACGTCGTGGATTAGAATCCTCTGCTGCTGCGGGAGAGCACCACTCGCTACTACATATTATTTGACAGTTTTATATATGTATATGTTCGCGATGTAATGCAATATTGCAGTAAGTTTGTTGTTAATATTATTTCACGCACTTTGAATTGGTCTACGAGAATGTTGTGTGTGGTATATGTGGTATAACGCGGCACCCTGTACCAATTCAACTCATTAACAAACTGTTTCAAAAATACTGAGCTGAATGAAATGTTCGTAGTTAGTTACCTGCGGCGCACACACAATGGGGAAGAGCGTGTGCTTCGTGACGCGGTCGCGGAGGGACAGGGCTCCGAGCGACACGCGCAGCGCGTGCGAGCCGCCGCGCGGGCGCGACTCCACGCACAGGGACACGGCGCTGAAGTGCAGCTCCACTTTACCCTCGCTCTCCGGACTGACGGGGCTGGCCTCTCTGACACGCACAATACAACCTTCAATCAGTAGCAGTTCATAAGCTCGCCGCGAGGAACGCGACGCATACTATTGCAAAAGCCGATACAACATACACAGACTGCAGATCATCTCCGCCAACGGTTTCAGTTCAACTGATTTTGTTCTGTATTAAGTATTTTCAGTTTGTAATTGTTTAATGTCTAGACGTGACTTACGTGTCACCGCTCGCTTCGTTTTCCATACTAAGTATCAGCGAGCCCTTATTCAGGACGAACTCAAACTTCCCGAAGACGGTGTCCCTCTTCAACAGCGTGTTGTTATCCAACGAATCCGCGATCACATCCAGGATCTCTTCCTCCAAGTCTCCGGGGGAGATGTCACTGGTGTTGGCCGCGGCGGTGGGTTCGGGCGGTGGGATGGGCGGGCTGCTGGCGTTGTCTCCGGTGGTGCCGTACCAGCCCCACCACTGTGGGAACCAGTGCACCAGCATGTTGCGGCCTGAAGAAGGCTTGTCGGGGGTGGACACAGGAGTTGACTTTGGCACTTGGCGCATCGCCACCTACAATAAACAAACGATAATTATTGAAATCAGTACTATACCTGGTAATAGATACTAGACAAATTATATGATGTCATACTTTAACCGATTTCAAGATCTTAGGATGCGACCAATACCATTGGTTTGAATTTAACATGTCGTCATTCTGCTGTTTCCCGATTGGGCGTTCCTGCGCGCGTCATGTCAGTCCAGGCTACGTGTTAGTCAGCGTGCCAACATTGTCGTTGAGAAAAGTAGAACTCACCTCTCTAAGCGGCTTCAGCACGTGCAATGGCGTACGCCACTCGAATTCGTCCTTGATAGCTTTCTTATCGGGCGGCAGCGTGGCGGCCGGGTTGCACAGCGTGGACAGACAGATGGCCACGTACTGCTTGCTCTGCCGCGCCGCTGCCAGGCACGACTCCCAGGTCGGCTTGGGCTCTGTCCCTACGATCATAAGGTTCCATTTCATGTGAATACTAAATATTGAAAGGTTTAGTGTAGCCGGGCTGTGAACGATATGCTGTGCCAGTGCTGGTCTGAAGCACGCTCCGGATTCAGGTAGTTAGTTATTATAATACGTATAGTAGTTACATGGATGGTGCGGGAAGTGGCAGGCGAGCGCGTAGATCCACCAGAGGCGCGCGTGCCCGCGCACGGGCGCGGCGGGGCGCAGCGCGCGGAACTCGCGCAGGCGGGACAGGCTCTCCAGGCCCAGCGTGCAGCCCACGGCCTCGCTGTACTGACGCTAGAAAGTAACAAATTACAATTAGCCCGAAATCTCTTTGAACTGTAGCCGTTTACCATAGAAGCCGGTCTTGCAGAAGCATCTGATCGACTCACCGAGGTAAGATCCAAGAGCACGGTATCGAGCGTGAGATAGGCCGCGAGCCGCGGGCGCGCGCGGCTGCGCAGGGGCAGCTCGGTGCGCTCGCGGCGCACGCGGGCGCGCGCACTCACCGGCGACACGATGTAGCGGTGACTGTCCGCGCCGCCCGACGACATGCGCTCCTGACAATTATTATGTGTGAGTAGATAAATAAATTATTTATTTCAGACTGCTTAGGTCATATCCATATCAAATAATGTTGCACATAATGTTGGAACCCAATTAGTAAGTGTAGACAATATTACCGTGAGCTCTGCAATATTGCAGTTGGCCAGCATGGCTTGCGGGCCCGGCATGCGGTCCCAGTAGAGCGCCAGCTGCGTGAGCTCCAGCAGCTTGTAGGAGCAGTGGTCGGGCGCCAGCAGCGTGAAGCCGCGCCGCCAGCCGCTGTCGCAGGACTCGGCCGCCAGCCCGCCCAGCGTGACGCCGCACGCGAACCCAGACCCGCACGTGGACGCGTCCTCGTACCGAATGTGCACGTCCGTTACTTTTAGCTGAGGGACCAAACGATTGTTCTCTTGGGGATAACAGTTAAACTTATATATGTATTTCACGCAAAGGGAGAAGCTGAGACACCAATAAAACCAGGAATTACCCAATACTAAATAAATACTTTTTCAGCTCTCGCCAATTCACTTAGAGGTCAGTATAATACAATGTATGAAAGCTCAATGAAGGGGGAAAGTACCTGCAAGTTCTCCACGATGTTGGCCAGCAGTCCGGTCCCATAGCTGAGCCAGGAAGAGTAGGAGGCGGCATAGTAGGAGGCATCGGCGAGCGCTTCCGTGTCGGCGCGCCACTGTGCCTCCAGCGCGTCCAGCAGAGCCACCTTGCGCTCGTGCGCGTAGTGCGCCTCGACGTTCGCATCCCACTGAGGATTACAATCCTTTATTCATATCATATGCAAAAACCTCCTTGTCCGGGGAGGCATGTTCATGGGTGGATGTTTGTTTGCTGATGATAAACAATCTTTTGTCTTTGGAAGTCATCACTGATCACCAGTCTTCATCATTGAGGACAAAGTAGATTGATCAGCTTATCTCCTCATGTGGGTGGAATAACTAGTTTAGTAGATGGAGTAGGACCTTTATCTTTTTATTGAGATGTTTAGAGACACAGCAATGAGAATATTGGGAAAATGTTTTTGTTATTTGATAGCAACCACAGTCGCTGCAGATAGTCATATAAACAAACATCCACGAAAACTCTTTTTACAACTTGTTATCAAAATCATTATCTGCAACTAAATCAAGTTCAAGGTTACATTCAACATTTACTTAAGACTGGACGTTGCCCTGTCCTTAGATAAGATCTAGATTGTTCTTGTAAAATTATTTTTACAACTTGTTATCAGAATCATTATCTGCAACTTAATCAAGTTTAAGGTTACATTCAACATGTACTTAGGAAATACAGAAATACAGAAATTTGCTTGTTCTTGTAACACTGACTCATTTAATTGTTAACATTATAAACAAGTCACATTTAAGACATTTTTTAGAATATTATTATATTTTTTACAAATAAACCCAGTGTTTAAATGCATTATAACAAGAAAAAACCTTAAAATGAAAGATGGTTCATGTAAATTCCTCTTTTATGTTTATCAATTTCATGTGAATTAGGATAACAATAATTACCTCATCTAAATTGACAGGTGCAGCAACCAAATACAGCTTCTCAATGGCAATGAGCCACGGAGCAGAACGGATCTGGCGCACGGGCACTTGCAGTTGCACCTTGCCGATGAACCCAGCCTTGATCTCAACTGGCAGGCCCAAGTGTCTCAGAGCATCCTTCTTTAGGGGGAGATTCTCGAGTTCTACTTTGCCTGGAAATTATATCAAGCAGGTTTTATTATTTATTGCAAGAATAAACGGAAGAAACAGGTCAAAAAGGTACCTGAAAGCAATGCAACACTGAGCTGATCTGTGTTCAAGTTCTCCACGTATTTCCCCAAATAGTTGTTCAAAACCCAAGCAACTAAGCCTTCCAACATCGTGCATGGTGCTTAGAGCACGGGTTGAACAGCCAGATTTATTGCGGCACAACGACACTTTGCCCTAAAACAAACAGTCCATTCATTGACATATCAATATGAGTCTTCGCTAGTAATTGGTGTAACATGTAGAAAGTAAGTTGACCAGCTATGCTAGTGTACGCAACAAGGTTGAGACGAGTTTATACAATTTATACGTGCATTAAACGTATTTATTTTGTATTTCTGCACTTCGTTTAGTACAAAGTTAAGATTTATTTTCTGCGATTTTCGCGAAATAAACCAACAGCTGATTTATTGATTGACGTTGACAGATATGACAGACAACGATGAGACAAATACATTGAAAGCGTCAAAGATTTTTATCAATGCTCTTTACGATAAGGAAGTAGGAGGTGATTTCTTTTGTCCGAGACGTGTGTGTGTGTTGAGTTGTAGTAGTTTAATTGTAACGACACATCTATTCCATGATTATACATATAAATTCTATGAAAACAGGCACAGTAGTTACCATTTATATCATTTTCTATTAATCATCCAATTAATTTTTTTTTTACGGGAGAAATTTGATGTGTATGTGGTGCCAGAGGTCGTACTCACAGCTGTGTATCTGTCAAATATTTAACAGTCGAGCGAGAAGACGGAACGTCAAACAAATTCAATTCTGTGTTCGGATCGACCAAAATAGTTTTGATTAATTATTACGAAAAATGAGAGCTGCACGGCTCTATAGACGATTATATGGTTCATCTACTATCAAATCTAGTATTTGCTGCCAAGCAACTACCTTAAAATTACAAGTACGACATAGTGCATCTTCAGAAAATTTTAAATTGAAGTCATCACCTGTATCTGTTCAAAATGTTCAAATTCGCAATTTAGGGCTTGGGCCCACCTCTAAAGACTTTGAAGAGCCTACACAGCTCACTGCACCAATGACGAAAGTGCATGCCACGGAACTCGTGCTCCATCTGACAGAAGAGGAAAGGAAAATGCTACACAGTGCTCTCGTAGAGTACGAATCGAACAGGATAAAAGAGGAATTCGAAGGTAAACTAACATCTACATTGCACGTTTTGTTGCACTCTTAAATTCAAGAACAGCTTTTAATATTAATCTGTTATATAGATAAACTGGCAGGGCAGCGCTGGAGGAGTAAGTTTGGGAGACCCAGCAAGGTGCCAACACTAGGAGACGTCGACCCCACTGGATCTTACTGCCCGGTCCCAGAAGATTGGCTCAAGAAGAAATATGGTGAGAAAACTTAAAATCAAACAGGTGCAATCTGGTTTCGTCCAATGTTGGTAAGATGATGTCATTGACTCTGCCTTAAGAGTTGCTGCATTATCTGCTTTTAATTTTAGGTTTATGATTGCATGTTTTATTTACTTATGACTCATCATAGCAAAACTTGAGTGAAGTCATCACTTGCAAAGGATGAGATTTGTTGTTTATTTATTTCTTCCATAGGTACACATGTTACACTTGTTGTAGTTTAGTTCTACAATTAATAAAAATAATAGTTATATTACAATTTTATTATATAATACACACTAACTTTTGACATATGAAAAAACAGACAGACATGCATTCATTACAAATTAAATAAATAGCTTTAAAGTAATTTATCACAGTAAAATAAATACTTAATTAGTTAAAAGGTAAATCAAAGTATGCAGCTGAAGAGCATTGACAAATATACACAATATAATCTTGTACAAAATTACATACAATAAACAAACAATGATTCTAGAATTATGTAGGTATTCTCTGAAAGGCACTATGTTTTTTAAAATTAATATTTAGACTCGACCTTGCTTTGATGTATGTAACATTTTGTATACATTGTAGGTATGTATTTATTATTTCCACACCACAACACAGCCTGTGTTGTGGTGTGGAAATAAATAAATAATATACATAAATAAAATATTTATATTGAATACAGTGGGGAGATCCCTACATACATTGTCAACAATGGTTCACTGATGTGTTGTCATTTCAGCTGAAAGTGTGCCAAAGCCTTCTACTAAGGAACTATTTCACTGTAAGTTTTAAATAATGAAACATGATCTGAAGTGTTATTCAGTTAATGTACGTCTGTCATACGAGGCACCTTTGCATAAAATTTTTTATTTGTTTCAGTATCATTGGCAAACTCAATACCCTTTATTGGCTTTGGTTTCTTGGATAACTTCATAATGTTACTGGCTGTAAGTAGAAATAAAACCCCTTTTCTAATCAATATTCCACACTTGTTTAGTGAATTGTTAAAGGCTCCAAAGCTAAACTGTGATGGGCAGGACAGCTTAAATGTCATAAATTTATCCTTATTGTTTTTATTGCCCCATTTTAAGATTATAATTGGTATTATTTATTTTAAGATTAATATTGGTATGGTATTAATTCCAGGGTGACCACATAGAGACCAGCATGAGCGCATACATAACGCTATCGACCATGGGGGCCGCGGCGCTCGGCAACACCATCAGCGACGTGATCGGCATCGGGTCGGCGTACTACGTGGAGCGCGCGGCGCAGCTGGTGGGGCTCGGCGCCCCCGCGCTCTCGCCCGTGCAACTGGACATGCCCGTCTGCCGCCGGTTCGCCAACGCCGTGAGTCGATGAATGTTGTTTTTTTTTGCAGTAGTTGTGTACTTCTTCTCTTATGGTCGGCTTTTCTTGGTATGTGTTAATTTCGCATTTTCTCACAACCAGAGTGCGCTGGAAATGGTTCTAAGTGCAATGTTTTGAAACCGCTGTAGTATCTCCAGATTGAAGTTGTTAGCGGATCCTCATCCACCTTAAAGAGATGCGCTTAAAAAATGTTTTTACGAACTTGAGGAAGTCAGTCCCCGTCGTCGTCATACCCAGCTACTATGGCGTATGACGACTGGGACTTTGACGTCTATGAGGAATTCATTTGCGGCTTTCGCAGTGACTTCTAATTGCCTCCAAAAAAAATAGAGTCCATGTCAATTTATGTATATCTGTGTGTGTAGGGCCGAGTGCTGGGCATCACCCTGGGCTGCTTCCTCGGCATGACGCCCTTGCTGTTCCGGGACGACGAGAAGAAACCCGACGTTACCGTTAACCCTGCCCATTGAACACCAGCCCCCGACGCCCCCTACCTTCAAGGCTCACATATACGTACAATCGACGCTTTATCACTTGTAGATAACTACAATCTATTAGGCTCTAAGTCTACTATTCTTAAGCTTACGTCTATAAATAGTAGGCACTGTTTAACCCCACAGTGTTGTGGGGTTAAACAGTGCCTACTATTTATAGGAATTTATGCAATAACTGTGGTACTTAGCTAGTTAAGAATATTCTATCAATGTACATATTTCAGTGGCAACAATAGCATGCGGTATTTTTGCATCTTGGTACGACTCACTACTTTGTAAATACCTAGAAATCTCGTAGAGAGATTATTATCTCTGAATAAATACTTATAGTATGTACACGGCCAAAAAAAAAACGTTAAACAACGCGTACTAAATAGAACAAAGTTAAAACATATCAAAGGAATTATTTATTACTAGCGGACCGTCCCGGCTTCGCACGGGTATTTATTATTTTTATTATTCATAATTTATTTGCGGCCGTTTATTTCCCGTACCCGTAGCCCAGAAACGCCTATCTCGTATAGTTATAGTTAGCCGAGTGTGAGCCACGCGACTTTTTTCTAATACTTATATTTTTGAACTCGTGATATCTTTCGAATGGAATGTCCGAATTAGATAATTCAAAAAGTCATATTAAGGTATTGAAGCAGTCTTCATTATAAAGTAATTCGCACTTGTGAGCAGCTGATAATGTATTATGGTTTAAAATTATACCATTATTGTCATAATCTACCCACTACTTTTTAAATTAATCAGGTTTCAATGGAATAGCAATGAAAGTGAAGTTAATTTGAGTCAATATAGGGTTGATCAAAATTAAAATATAACGGAAAATGTATGTTTAATATTCAAAATTTATAATCTCAATACTTGGTGTTGCCTCCCCTAGCTTTGATAACAGCTCGAAGGCGGTTTCTCATTAAAGCCTTTCCCACTCCTCTTCCAACGCTATATTCAGCTCCTCGATGCTTGTAGGCGCTGGATTTCTGGCTCGTACCCTCCGTTTGAGTTCGTCCCAGAGATGCTCTATAGGATTGTGGTCAGGACTTAGTGCTGGCCAGTCCATGGTCCGTAAACCAACTTCATCCAAGAACTGACGAGTTATTCATGCTGTATGACAACGGGCATTGTCATGCATTAACAGGAAGCCGTTTTCGATGAAACCTTCATAAGGCAAGACATGTTCCAGAAGAATATCTTCCACATATCGCGCAGCAGTCAGACCGCCCCCTCGGCCTCCACCAGGGACGAAAACGAGCTCCGTTTTTCCTTCCGACGAAATGCCCACCCACATCATACACGAACCACTGCCGTAGGACACTGTTTCGGCAAAACAGCACTGCGCAAACCGGTCGCCTGGACGCCTGTAGACCCGAGCTCTCCTGTCACTGCCATGTAAACACACTCTGCACTCGTCGGTGAACAGGACTGAGCGCCATTGCTTATCACTCCAATTAATGTGTTCGCGAGCAAATTCAAGGCGTGCTTGGCGGTGAGCTGTGGTCAATTTTGAGCCTCTGGCAGGCCGTCTTGGAATGAGTTTCGCTTCTCTCATTCGTCTTCTGACCGTCCATTGACTAATAGATACTCCTCGAACCTCTCAGCTGCTGCTGGACAGAAACACCGGTGAGATGACGATTTCTGAGACTTGTCGAAACGATAAAACAGTCGTCTTTCTCAGAAGTAAGCCGGCGCCGACTGGTATCTGGCCTCCTAGAGTAAGAACCAGTCTCTTGGAATCTTCTGTGCACCCTCGACACAGCAGATTGGCTAAGGTTCTGTTGCAGCAAAGCAACAACTTGAGCGTCTTTTTCCGATGTTGTATCCATTGTGATCGTAAATTTGCGATTGTAACTTGCGTAGGTGGTTTGTGGTCCACGTTTGGTAAGCGGCTAATAAGCATGCACAGCTTCCAGGGTGTTTTAATGGAGGTTGCGTCCGCGTCGAGCGCATTTTTGATGCATTCACGAAAATAACGATATTTTATTAAAAAGAACTGTACTAAATTTAATTATTGGTGTTATTACAAAGGCTAAAAATGTAGCTAAATAATAATTTTAAAAAAATTAAATGCTTTACTCAAGTAACTTTCGAAAAAAGTTACACTTTGTTCTTTTTGTATGGGTGAGTCGATTCAGCTGCTCACGAGTGTATTTTGATAAGGATTAATACCACGGTACAAATAAAGAGCCTTTTCTTGATGAGCCTTCAATGATGTGTTCTGCAATGTTGTAGTACGAGTACATCACTTTGTTCTATCTTCAATAGTTTTGGGAATTTCTTTTTTTACACCTTGGGTTAAATTATTGGAGTTTTAGTAAGGATCACAATTTTTTTTGAAAATATAATTTGCCTTAGTTCACCACGGATGTGAAAGATTTTTTTAAATCGGTCCAGTAGTTTCGGAGCCTATTCATTACAAACAAACAAAAAATCAAACCTTTCCTCTTTATAATAGATAAACAATAGTCATATTTGGAAGTATATTTCTGTCTTCATCTATGTCTAATAATTTCATAGATGTGTTGTGTCTGTGTGTAGCTAGAAGTTATAAAAAGCAAAAATGTTTCTTGCCAATGGCAGCTCTCTTTTACACTTGCAAGTAGTAGGTACGTTTACAAAAGCAAGTCAATTTTCAAGAAACTAGTTTCATTCAAGGGCACGGCGTGTTGCATCTAACTAGTCAATGCACAGTTGATGATACTGATGATGGTAGGTAGGTATATTCTAAGAGTACACAGTCTAGTATAGAACTGCAATAATTATTGAAAACAAATGATAAGTTCCTGTAACTGTAATAAATGTAAGGCAAATGTGTGTAGAAACAGTGTACAGATTAGTTCAATCACACAGATCATTTGTGTTACAGAGTTGATTGTTTAATGTTTCTTTGTATGATTTCTGCTGGTGTTAATGTTTTATTTTGTATTAGATTTATTGTGTAGGTGTTATTACCTTCTTTTTGCAGCAATAAGGCACCACCCAGTATTACGAGTGCCAATTTTTACGTTAAGTAGAGTTGTATTCAAAATACATACGTCTATTTCTATTGTACTCTGTTGTACTTATGTTTTTACCGATTCAACTTTATAGTAGATAATTAAATATGTACATAAGATTGCGGAATTATTTATATATTTGAATCCCACCAAAACATAAATGTGAAGTCGTCAAGTTCGTTCGAAATCGTTCATCAGATAGTCCTTTATGTGAACAGAGTGGCTTTTTAGGTGGGAGAGGATGGCCAAGTCCGCAATGATGCGAGTTAAACAGAGTCGTGACCTCGGCCTACAACAAAACAAAAGTGGTTTTGTTTGCAACAAGTCACACTAATATCGATGGATGTATACTGAAATTGCTGTTTGTGTGTACTTCTAGAATGAAACATGGCTACTTTGTTTCCATGAATCAGTTCCCTTGGGACAGAAATAGCGTAACATTTCCATAGCAACAACGCATGCGAAGCCGCGGACAGAAACTAGTCATAAATAATGAAAATTAACATAATTCAGATTAGAAACTGCTATAAAACTTGGCCCCCTTGGGTCTATCGTATCATCTGAGCTTCACATTTGATTGGTAACGGAGGTAACGCCACTATCTGAACTAACTTGATGAGTTTCACATTGTTTTTGGTGGTAGTAAATATGTTTTAATAAATTGAACCTTTTATTAGCTAATGAACGTATGAATGTGAATATCTTAATAAAGTTATTGAATAAACCTATTTTCGTTTATCTTGAACTCGTGAATGAAGTACAAACAAAACTAGTATTTCGAATGAATCATTATTTATTTAATAATAGTCACTTCTCATAAACATACATAGATATGCGAATTTAGCTTCAGATACAAATATTGACTGACTTACAAACGAACTAGCGGCATGTCTGTGCAGCCCATGCCAGCCACTATTTAAACTGCCGAATTTAAAAAATTCGTGAAAGTTATTACAAAATATCACAATGCCACTATGGATTTATATTAAGTAATGAGGATTTGGTAAAGCTTAGGCTTATTCACTTAAAATAACATAACTACTAACTAATGTTTCTGCTGCCTTTTACCTGGAAGAAAATATGATGCCTTTCCTTTGGTGAAATGATTGCATCCGCCGTATTAAAAGAATATTTAAAAAGCTGCCTCACATATGGCGAAATGTTTAACAATGCGTGAAAATGAGATAAAGAGATATAAATAGTATCTCATATGTATTTAGCTCCAAGAACCTGACTCAGAATACACTGGGGGTACAACATTTTATGATGCAGTTATTATGCTATTTTATTATTTTGATAAATTGCCAATACATTTTTACATATTGAATATATTTCCTTCCAAATAATATTCGTATTTGGTACAATATCGACTAGATTCACAATACGAAATAGACAAGTTTCGCTACTTTTCTAAGATAAAAAGATTCCTCTTTCAATTTGAGCAATCAAATGTTTGATCATGATAGGTATCCTTAAACAAATTCCACTGATATTTTCTCAATACCCTAAAGCCTATCGATTTGAAATGCAAGCGTTATATAACTTAATATAATACAATTTGGTCATTACTTCTAATCTTATCAATACACTGAGATCCATAACCGCACGACCAAACTTCTTCAGTGTTGTACCTAGAACATGGCAGTTACTCGTTACATATACACTATGACAATGTGGAAACGTATTCAAGGGTTCATTAACATGTAACTTGTTAGTGGTGAGTCCGGCGCGGCAAGCGAGGCCTCGGCTGGTCTGTTTCGTTATCCAGTGAATGTGTGATGTGGTACGACGCTGATAGTGGAACAAACAGCTCTGGACCGAGGAGCCAGTCGCAGTCGGAGGCCTGGAAGGCAGCTATCGATGCAGTCACCTCAGTCGCGCATCCGCTCCTCAATTGAAGTATATCACATTGTACTTTAAACTAACTAGGTGATTGTACTAAACCAACGCGACACCTCCCAAATGATATTTGATTCACAACCCGTCCGTCACTCTTGTCGCCAAACTAACTCTACTTTAGCTAATAATGTATTAGTTTGTCTTTACGATATCAGCAAATTACATAATTAAAAGCAGTCGTGTATCCATGGCATCCATATATTGTACAATACAAGTAACAAGTGGAAAGTTAATACTTTGCTCAAAAAGGAACTAATATAATAAATAAATAATGGCTAACTATCTAACATATTTTAGAAACATATCTATAATCCAACGTGTCTTGTTTGATTATTATTCAAAATGAGAACTAACGCGGGCTTCACACTCTCGTGACAGGTAATGCGGGCTCTACACTCTCGTGACAAGCAACACCGCTTTCACACACTCGTGACAAGTAACGCAAATTTCACACACGACTCGCACCTTATTTTGTGTACTGGACCTTAACACTAATGAGTATCGCGAGTTTCAACGAATGCACGTCACGTCCAAACGTCTTTTAAAACAATATCTACAAAATAAATCTAAGTTGATTAACTTATCTATGCACAAACATATTTACAAAACTTAGTTCAAACACAGCTCTGTTCTAACAAAGAAATATCTACTGAACATCTTCAATTTAGTTCCAAAACAATTTAACAACGAATATTCAACAACTTTGAGTAGATTAAACAAATGTGGGCAGCCACTCAAACGTGTCGCTCATGTGCTAGCTAAGTAACGGTTAAATGTAGCGTGAATGTACCGGGCTCCGCGGAGCCCTGCTCCCGGGAGCGCGAGGCCGAGGGTTGCGTGCGCAGACAATAATATTAATCATTACAAGATACATTCTTTCAAAAATCAAAATTTTTACAGTGTATATACACGAGTGTAATTTCGTAAATCGAGGCAATGCGTAGCAAATTTATACAAGGAGCATAAAATGGTAAAGTTTCGTAATAAATAAAATAGATTACTATATTGGTTCCTAGTTTACATTCGTAGAATATCAAAGTACCGGCGGGCGCTGCTCCGCCGACGGATCCAGCCAACTATCCGCGGCGTTTGGGACGAGACCGGCTCGCTCCGTCGAAACTATTCTAGTGGGGCTCTTCTCTACTGTATGTCAGTTGGTCAGTGAGCGGGCGGTGCGGCGGCCAGGTCGGGGTGCGGCGTGAGCGTGTCGGGGTCGGCGTCGCGGTCCGGGCGCGCCGTGTCGTGCTCCGTGGCGTTCCGGAGCAGCAGGTCGAGCATGGCGCGCGCCGCCTCGGGCTCCGCGCGCCGCCACGCGTGCGCCTCCTCGCGCGCCGCATACTGCGCCTCCTCGAACCCGGACCGCAGCCCCAGCAGGATGCTGAGCGCCGACGCGTCGCGCTCGTGGCACCCCGAGTACCGATACTGCGGCTTCTTATCGAACCGGCAGCCGCCCGACTGGGCACCTGGAAATAAACAACCACATTCAACAATAAGCCCCGCCTGCATATCTGTATGGCTGGCTATGGATGGACATGTCACAAAAAGAGTTACTGCAAACCCTAAACGAAAACCTTACTTGAAACCTACTGAAAACCCTTAACAAAATATGCAATTTCGCTGAGACAGTGCCTCGTACAGAGAGGATTCATTTTAGCCGAAAAACGCTTTAAACATACAGGGCGTCCCACAGCCATGCCACGTGGAGGGAAAGTACCTTAAATATTGTTGATAGACAATTTTACTACGTATACAATAAGACTTCATTTTGATTTTAAAAACAATTAACCTGTAAGTCTGAACCGGGAATCAACCTACCAAATTGTAAAACAAATCACACCTCATACTCATACTCATACATAACGATACCGATCAAAAGACTCAATCGTAAGTATTGTTTTTTCCAAGTAACATAGCATCTTAAATAAAAGGAAGGCCATGAAATTTGAAATGTATTTAAAATAATTACGTTTTCCTTACAATTAATCTATGAGTTTATAAATTGCTCAAAATGCGTCCAATTCTGTTGTATACAAATTGTCACCCTGTTGATTTATATATCTTTTCACGGTGAATGTTTAAAATAATACGTCTTGGTTCAGTTTGTAACTCCTGCACATTTTCATACTGCTTCTTGTAAACTAAATATTATACATAACCACATAAAAAAAATCCAGAGGGTAGGTCTGGTGATCTCGGTGTCGGTGGCCATATATTTAATGAATCCATTGATTGTGGCGTATTTCCTGATCTAATGAAACATAGTAAAATAATCCCATTGTTTAAATCGGGTAGTAGGTCTGACCCCACTAACTTTAGACCAATATCAGTACTGCCTATATTCAGTAAAGTTTTAAACTTTTTTCTAAACTTATTTTACACCAATTGCTTAGACATTTTAATGGCAATGACCTGCTACATTGTAAGCAATTTGGGTTTACTCGTGGCATATTTTTGATGCTTGGGAGAAGTCGCAAGATGCGTTAGGCGTTTTTTGCGACTTGTCAAAAGCATTCGATTGCGTTCATCACGAAACATTAATCAGGAAACTACATCATTATGGAATTAGGGAAAGCTCTTTGGATCTTCTTACATCTTACTTGAGTGATAGGATACAAAGAGTTGACATTAATGGGAAACGATCTAAAGGGTCTGTTGTTACAATGGGTGTACCGCAGGGCTCTATCTTGGGTCCTTTCCTATTTTTAGTTTATATTAATGACCTGCCTCATCTTGTAAAGAATGATCATGAGATTGTATTATTTGCTGATTATACTTAATTAATTTTTAAAATGAAACGACAAAACACAAATTTCGACGATGTAAATACTGCAATCTCAAAGGTAATCCATTGCTTTAGTATTAATAATCTTTTGCTTAATGAAACCAAAACAAAATGTTTAAGATTTATTCTACCTAATGTAAAACAAGTTACGGCCGATATAAACGTAAAAGGAGAAACGTTAGAAATTGTAGACAATACCGTATTTTTAGGAATAACCTTAGATAGTAAACTTCAATGGGGCCCACACATAGATAAGCTATCGGGGAGACTTAGTTCTGCAGCATATGCAGTTAAAAAAATCCGTCACCTTACAGACGTTGATACTTCTAGACTAGTCTATTTCAGCTACTTCCATAGTATTATGTCTTATGGCATACTACTGTGGGGGAACGCTGCAGATATAAACACCGTATTTGTGTTGCAGAAAAGGGCTGTTCGTGTTTCTATAATCTATATCTCTCTGGGACCCATACCAGAGAATCCCTACGTGAAAAATTCAAAGAAATAAACATAATGACAGTAACGTGTCAATATATTTATGAAAACTTGTTGTACACTCATAAAAATATCAATCGGTTCACTAAAAAATGTGATATACATGATGTAAATACTAGAAATAAGAATAAACTCGCTGTGCCCACAACTAGGCTACACAAGATAAATGTATCTTTTAAAGGGCAATGTATGTATACGCTTCTACAACAAAACTCCAAGTGAGTTGCAAAAATTATCAATAAATAAATTTAAAAAAATTGTTAAACATATTCTTTGTAAAAAAGCTTATTACAAAATAACAGATTACTTAGAAGATAAAAAAGCTGGAACGAGTTTTGCTCCAACTCAAAATCTACCAACTTACAGATAAGCAAATCAAATGTACTAGACAAATAAGTTATGAACATACTAGTGGTTTCTTCTCACTTCTTCCACTGGTGGACAAAAAAATGAAGTGAACTATAAAATATGACCTGTCTAAGTGCTTATTTGTAAGCTTAAAGAAATAAAAATCTTTTCATTTTCATATAATTAATCCATAAGTACCGATCCAGGAAGAAATTTTAATGTAAAAAGTCCTTTATCCTTTTTTTAATAGGAAAATGCTATGTAAGTAATAATAAAAAAAAAAGTTGTTATATGAGCACGGCCGGACGCCCTGTATATTTTATAGAAAGCGGAGATGCGCGGTCTATATGTACACTTGCGAGCTATAAACTGGAATCACTTCATCGCTGGTTTCTGCAGACCATATTTTACAGTTTCCATGGAATAAACTGCAGATTGGTGTATACCATTTGAAAAGAAATTTTGTTAGCTTTCGAATGGTATAAAAATTATTTAAATTTAATTAAGTTTCCTACCTTCATTTAGTGAATTATTACAATAGGTCGAAGTTGTGGATATTTAAATTAATAAGAAGTAATATCAAAATATCAATTTTTTATTTAAAATCTTTGTTATTTCCCGCTTAATATTTTGTATTGCCCCCCCTGGCCCTAATGACTGCTTGTAAACGATTTTTAATTGACCTAATGAGTTTCCTGATGGAATCCTGTGGAATTTCCTGCCACTCTTCGATAAGAGCAGGTTTTAGGTCTTCTATTGACGCCGGAGCTGGAGATCTTCCTCGTACCCGCCTTTTCAGCTCGTCCCACAGGTGTTCGATAGGGTTCATGTCAGGGCTGACGGCTGGCCAGTCTATTGTGGGAATCCCGACTTCTTCCAGGTACTGTCTAGTCGCACGAGCGGTGTGGCAGCGGGCATTGTCGTGCATTAGCAGGAAATTTTCGCCAATAAACCCGGCGTAGGGAGTACATGGCCCAGCAGAATGTCGTTGATATACCTTTCTGCGGATAGTCCTCCTCCCCGACCTCCACCGGGTACGAATACCAGCTCCGTTTTAGCTTCAATTGAAATCCCCGCCCACATCATACAAGACCCACCCCCATATGCCACTGTTTCCGCTATACAGCTTTGTGCGTATCGCTCTCCCGGTCACCTGTAGACTCTCCGTCGCGAACAAAACTCGGCTCCATTGCTGTATATCCCAATCTAAGAGATCACGAGCAAACTGAAGTCGGGCTTGTCGGTGGGCTGTAGACAATTTGGGTCCCGTTGCTGGCCTTTTTGGGGTCAAGTTAGCTTCTTTGAGTCTTCGCCTCACTGTCCACTCGCTGACAGTTCTCCCTCGAACTTCTCCGAGCTCCCGCTGGACGTCAACGCCGGTTAGATGTCGATTTCGGAGAGAAGTGCTGACAATAAATCGGTCATCTCTCGCCGAAGTGCATCGCTGTCGTCCAGATCCTGGTCTTCGGACTAAGTTTCCAGTCTCTCTAAACTTCTTGTATACTTTGGAGACACAGGACTGGCTCAGATGAAGCTGTCGAGCGATAGTACGCTGAGAGAACCCTTGCTGGATTAGGGTGACGATTTGAGCGGCTTCTATTGGTGTGGTTTCCATTTTCTTGTAATTCCAGTATTTTGAGTGACGTGATATATTGGACTGATGACAAAATTGTATAAATTCCCAGTTTTTATAGGGATTCAGGAGTTTGAAAAAATTGATGTTTCGTTCCAAAAATTTATGTCTATTGTTTTCACGTTCCATGACATATGATGAACATTTTTTTCGCTATGATATCGAAAGAGTTTGAAAGCTAATAAAATTATATTTAAAATAATATACCACAACCTAGTTTATTCCATGGAAACTGTAAAATATGGTCTGCAGAAACCAGCGATGAAGTGATTCCAGTTTATAGCTCGCAAGTGTAGATGCAACAGAGGTGTGTGGTGTGTGTGTTACCTAAGGGCATGATGCAGTCGAGCGTGAGCGCGCAGCTGGTCCAGGCGCGCATGAGGTCGGCGGCGGGCGGCGAGGCGGCCAGCACGAGCCGGTCCGCGGCCACCATCTGCACGAAGAGGAAGTCGTCGGGCGCGGCGTGCAGGTGCCGGAACATGCGCGGGTGCGTCAGCGAGGTGACGGCGGCGCGCCGCGGCCACGCAACCACGCCGCCGCCCGAGCCCTGCGCGCGCGCCCACACCGCGCCCAGCGCCGCCGCCCCGCCGCGCCACCGTTGATACGCCTCCATGAAGATCACGCCGCCCACGCGGCTCAACGCGTGCTGGTAATACAAACACATTCATCAGCATCGTTTTAATAGAACAACAATATTTTCGTTGTCGGAAGACGTAATCAACCTTCGCGATAGTTGGCCTCAAATATAACCCATCTTCTGTTCCCATCCCTATAAAGTTTTGGCTTTTTTGTGCATGTGCTTTAGAAAAGTCTAATGTAACTACAACCTAGTGGAGCCCACTTGCTCGCCAGCGCCACTGTTGAACGACACGAGCGATGAGACTAGACAAATATAGTCTAGTCCAATGATCTAAGCAGACATCCCACATGCTGCAGCTTCAACCCGCGCGTGATGTGACGTGCACCGCAGCCAGGCACGCCTGCCGCTTAGCGCACGGAAATAGCCCGAAGTGCCGATTCGCAGCTGAACGCTGTTATTTGGTACTTTATGAGTTTCCTGAATGAGCTATGCTAAAGTAGATCGCAAGCGCAAGTGACTTTAATACACTTTCACAGACATGAATAAACATTCTATTATCGTCCTGACTCCGACCGCCTGCGCCCAGTGATAGATAATAATTTTATTGAGCAGTTATTCATATTTGAGTAGCTATGTCTAAACAACATTCAGTTTCCAGCCTGACAACAACTCTGTTAATACAAAACTCATTTATAAACTCATTTATAACTAATTTTTTTATTGTTTCTGTTCTATAAACGGAGTGTCTGCAATAAACGTTATGAATTAATAACGTATCCCGTTATTAATTCATAACGTTTATTGCACATTGCATATATTTTACTATGATTTGATTTTTGCTCTCCTCAGAACTTTTTTGACTCTCTTAATAGGTAGAGCAAGATATATACATAGTAGATACACCAGCCAAACTCTATGTAAAATGTTTGTAAACAAATCACAACACTAAAACTCTTCAGCTTGGCGTCAGTCAAGTTTCAGATTTTATTCAAGCAAGTAGGTAGGTATTGTAGGAAGGAAAGAATACCGACTAGTCACGTAAATTGCGTACAAAAAGACGCGGCAACAGTGTGGGTTTGTTTACAAACATTCTACATCGGGTTTGGGTGGTGTATAGTAGGTATCATTGGATTTTGTAATATTTGATATACGAAGCCTTCAAAACTCTATCTTATCAGACAGTTAGAATGTAATGAATAACTCTACTATCAGTACTTACGTTTACTGATCGAATTAAGAATTACAGACTCGCTTGGATCAAAATACATACATGTCATATATATAACAACGAGTGAACTGAACCTTCTGTCCACCGGCATAAAGGCCAAAGACCGCTTAGCTAAGACTCGAGCGTCAATGTTCTTGATAGTGAGTACCGCAATGTAATTATATCTGGGTCAGGCAGGGTACATTTGTTTATCAGTTCGCAATCGCTATCAAAATCACATTGCAAACGAGATAACTCTTATCGAATCCGATAACTTCACCAGTCATCTTCAAATACCTACTCGTTATCCTACTACCGCTACCAACAGACCTACACTACCGTCGCGTCCGTAATATGATGCGAAATCGAAACAAACATGTTTATGTAATGGAGTCTAACAGGATTATTAATAGTTCATGTTCAAACTATGTAGTATTAGGTAAAGATTACCTAAGCTCCTGTATGACAGGACCTTCCTAATGTAATGAATGAAGATATAATGGGTCATTCATAACATAACAAAAGCGGGCAGCTCTATGGGTCACTTGGTTAGGATCGTTGATGAAAGTGTTCTGCTGGGAGATACGTAACGACACCGTGACGGCAAGGCTCACAGACCCCCGCGAACCATCATCGGCCGGCCTCCGGAAACTGCTCGGATTCTGTTACTTCTGGATCATTTTTGACCGCAAAGTAAACCACATTATATGATTGTAATATGATAAAGTAGTTATTGATTTGTAATTATTAAGATAACTTCGAACACCGCCGCCGTCGTCGTGTGGTTTTCATATCCCACCAAAAACATAAATGTAAAATAGGAGAGCCAAGTTCAATGCAAAAATTATGATTGGCTGTGGGCTTCGCGGCAAAAAGAATTGATATCTGAATGAGTGCCAAGTCAAATTTTTGTAGGTTAGATTTGACTTGGCCAGTTTTCATTACATAAGTCATTTTATAAAGTTATTCAACGTTTTAATTCTGATAAAAACTGGCCAAGTCAAATCTAACCTACATAGATTTGACTTGGCACTCATTCAGATATCAATTCTTTTTGCCGCGAAGCCCACAGCCAATCATAATTTTTGCATTGAACTTGGCTCTCCTATTTTACATTTATGTTTTTGGTGGGATATCATTACTTTTTGTAAAGAAAACTAGGCAGGTATTGACTCGGCGTTTCCAAATATAATTCTACTTGACAATAGATGGCGACACTTTGTATCATGGGAAATAAACCTACGTAGGGCTCAGTAATAATATATTTTAATAATCAAATGTACTGAAATTTGTTCAACTACACAACTGACCAATATAATTCTTTTTGGATTTTTCTGAATACCGTATCATATTTTAAAAGTTCTCGAACATTTCCATTGCGACTCGGCGTTTCCAAATATAATTCTACTTGACAATAGATGGCGATACTTTGTATCATGGGAAATAAACATTTATAGGTACGTAGGGCTCAGTGTTAATATATTTTAATAATCATATGTACTGAAATTACTTCAACTTAAGTTCCTAAAGACTTTTTAGTCGCCAGAATTTTAATTTTTTAGTTTTTATGGTCATTTTTAAACAAGCTGCCATCTATCGTCAACCATTAACTTATAAAGAAAAACAGGGCCAGGGCCGTATTTAGAATCCAATTATTTTACGGAATGTCCCACGGCTATGTTAAAACATAGCATGTATGGAATGCACCTATGGAATGTTTTATAATAAATATTCTATATTGAAAGTACTTTCCCTCCGTGAGACAACTACTATAATAGTAGTTGTTTAGTAAATTTAATGAAATTGAAGCCCACCTATTATTGCAATTTTAAATTGTGTATGTTCTAGATTTCCATCTCAAGATAATGTAAGACAGCAATGGATCACAAAAATTAATAGACAAGACTGGACTCCGACGAAATATACGAATATTTGTTCTTGCTGATAATACTGATAATCATATTATTCTTCTGATTAAATTAATAGCTGAAAAATATATAGGTATTCGTTTTAAGCATTTTGCAACCATAGAAAATGATTGGGCAACCAACCGACAACAATTAACCAAAACAGTAATTTTTGCTGGAAAATTAATTTTGTGAATAAAATAATTCTTAGTACGTCCCCTACTCTAGTGACATCTAGTGTGAGGTAGTAAAAATATGTAGTTACTTCGAAAACAGAATCTATTATTTGCCGGTCCCTAACAACTACACTGTATTCTATTGCGCAATCGGAGACGTTAGTACTATTGCTTATTCTATGCAATGCGGATTCTATTCGAATTTAAACCTTATTTCATTGACATAAGGTCGTCGTTGCTAACATCACTTATTTTTTGACTTTTTTTTATTTTTTGATTTTTTCCTACGCTTACACACAATTACCGAGCTGGATTCCAAATTTCATCCTTCTAGGTCATCTGGAAGTAGGTTAGAATTAGGTACTATATGTATGTCAGTCAGTCAATGTGAATTTTTACGACTTTTCGACCTTCATATCTTTGTAACCGTTTGAGCTAGCTTCATCAAATTTGGGCTTCTACATGTCCTTATGGATATAATTCAACACACGTAGTTTTATGTGTTTACGTTAAAGAGGTTTTGAGTTATAGAAGGGTCAAAAGTGGCACCAAGTGGTTCGTGTAATGATACACTCGGCGCGTTCCTTTGCTTGAACTTGGCTTGGTCACGCTGCCGCGTGCCCTGATCACATTGGCATTGGGCATACCTTATCTCGAGTGTGCGCTTTTACGGAAAAATTTCGACCCTGTACGTAATACGAGATTAACAGGGAAATAAGTACATACATTGGATATTTATTACACTAAGGTTTTATAAAGAACCTACGTTCATGAAACGCCGTCATAACGTCGATACAAAGTTGCCATTGCCCACGCCTTTATGACGGCTTCTGAACTTTAATACAGTTAACTGTTTGTCTTTCATCATTAACTCGTCATAAGCCTTCAAACCTACGAGCAATCACCCTTCTGACCTGTGCGGCGACAATTAGCCAGGTCCAGGTCACTTCACAGGTCTTTAAGGAATCTTACGATGATACATACCTACGCTTGTTATCGCGTACCGAGTGTGCGAGGTCACGCATTGACCATAACACGACACGGGCTGCTTTGTTCTGTTCTAACACATCATTAAGGCCCAGATATGGTGCCAATCTGTCCATTGACTATCAATAAGTGATTCACAATAGGACGTTTCCTTTTGGAATACCATCGGGCCGTTGTACATATATATGTATATTAGGGCGCATTCATTTTTAAGGAGCATTTTTCCGGAATAATTGTCGGTCAAGCGTGTGAACTCGCTCCTACAACTACATAATTATGCCATCACAGAAAAAAACGGATCTTGTAAAACGGATGCTGTGTGAATGCGCCATGAGTTCAATGAGTTGTATCAGTTTTATAAAGTGGAGGGTTGTGCGTGCGCATAAAAATTATACATTGGGGCTAGTTTTAGTTGATGCTGCGTGGATTGTCCAGCAATATTTATTGCTATGGCATCATCACAAATAAGAGGGCTCCTGTCCAGTGTATAAGGGTTCTTTGAATTGAATTATTGAGTGGAGAGTGTGAAGTGTATGGAGTATGACGTTACCTGTATGATGAGGGGGCGGAAGGCGTGGATGGTCTCGTCGCTCACGTGCGAGGGAAACACCTCCAGGTCGAAGTCAATGATGGCGCACTTCGACGAGTTGCAGAAGTTTGACAACTGTGGGATAAACAACTAATTAGGCTTATTTTATGGAAACTATGTTAGTAACTAATCAATGTTCTATGTAATAATATTATAACTATGTTAATAACTGATCAATGTTATTATTATTATAATGTTCTTCCACAAAACATAATATTTTATTTGAATAAATAGCTACCAATTCTTATGTTTCCTAAATTGATGACTGTCATTTTGTTAAACAAGCTTTTATGGATAACTAGCTGCTCCCCGCGGCTTCGCCCCCGTGGAAATCTATGTATCAAATTGTTTAAATGATAAAAAGTATCCTATGTTAGACTACTGGTTCTAAGCTACCTCTCCACCAATTTTCAGCTAAATCGGTCCAGCCGTTCTCGAGTTATAAGTGTTGTAACAAACACGACTTTCTTTTATATATATAGATTTTGGTTTTAGGTAGCTGCTGTTGATGGACAATCCTAAACAGTTCATTTTTGAAGATATGTTAATTGTAGATTTTCAACAGATTTTTCATTAGACAGTTCAGTTTAGTTGTTTATTGATAAGGATTTCTTACAAGTTAGACTCTTATTAGACAAGACACTGTCAAATATCTCGACTTTTGGTCTGCTTAAATCTTATTTGATTGTGTTTGAGTATCAGAAGCAAAAGAACTTTTGATCCAGCAAGCTAGACTGATAGTAGCATAAATTAATGATTACAATGAGCAGCGAGGCTGGCTTGAGTCCTAGGTTGTAGAGCAGTATGGTGTAGGGCAGCCGCGCATGATCTTGCACGAAGCTGACTGCCATGGCATGGTCGTCCCCGCGCGCGTGGGTCAGCAGCACGGGCGTGGTGGTGTTGTGCCATCGCGGTACTGCCCCGTCCAGCCCCAGCAGAGCCGCGTACCGCGCCTCCCCCGCCGCGCCTTCCGCCGCGCGCAGGCTCTCCTGCACCGACACAGATGCCTGAACACATCAACAATTTTGTACTTCCCATATATTATATATATTATACTAGGTACCTGACTGCCTTTGAATATCTATCAAGGGTGCACTCTGTGGTTAGTCACAATTAGATAAAGAGAATGTATTTATTAACAAAAGTCTATGATTAATTTGAGATTTTGTCAAATATTTTACGAATAGTTTAGTATGTATTAAGTAGTGCCTGGGGCAGATTCTGCTGATCACTCACTGTACTATAACTGTGGTATCTTCACAGAATCATCCATAGAAGAGCTAGATAGTATTTTCGATGCTAGTTGTACGGTAAGATTGGTAGATTTGTTTAATTTAAACCTATCCATCGATCTATACTTTCTTTCATCAAAGGTAGAATGGCAAAATGTGTAATTTTGTGAAAATACCTGAACATGATGGTTATAGTGAAACAATTAATTTTGTGAAATGAGTGTCCTGATTTTTCACAATCAAAGTGCTTTAGCTCGATAGCCTCGAGCTAATGCTGTGTGAATTTTCCAGCATTATTTACATATTAAATATAAAAAAAATTAAGATAAATATTTATTTAACTGATGACTGCCTGCAGATGCAATTTCTAAAAGACTTTGGGATAGAACTGTCAATGAAAATGATAAACCCTAATAGGCACACAGGGGGTGTGCCTATTGTATTCATTTTGTAAGAACACCACACATACTTATCACATTATTGTGGTTGCAAGGTCAACAATAGCTAACATGTATGGGTGTGTATTTATAATACCTGGAAGTCCTTGATGTGCTGATGCGTCTGTGTTACAATGCTTTGAATAGACTGGGGCGGCTGCGAGTGGAACACTATCAGAAATAAACTGATTATGAACACCGATGACGAGAACAGTAGGAAATTTTTTGTTTTCATGTTGCTGGTCACATTATCACTAACTCCCTCTTACGACTACCATTTGTAGGTCCTTTTACAAAAATAACAAAGAAACATTGCTTGGTCTCTATACGAACACTAAGAATTGTATTTTACTGTCTTTCGGAAAATAAAGAAAGAAATCAATATCAATGACACAAGCCACAGCGACCTCACACCTCGCGTTGGTTTTTCGCGTAATTTATATCGTCCACTGCATTTTCAAGCCCATTGCGGAATTAGATGTGAAACACAGCAAAAATTTTAGGTTTTTGTAAACGTCTTCAAATAATTTTAACAAAGCACGAATTAACTAAACCAGCCAAACCAACCAATTCGTGCGGCGCGGCGCACGAGCGATCCTCGCGACTTGATTGATTGAGCGAGAGCGAGCGAAGCTAACAGACTTGACTGACATTGACAGCTCTAGTGTGTATCAAAGTGATATGCGATGGTTTTACCATAGATAGAGAAATATGAAAGTTTAGTCCCCGTTTGTTTTATGCCTCGCTTACTTTGATTGGATACATAAATAAATAATGTTCGCACGTAAACGAAACAGATAAACTGTTCGTACGAATTATTTCTTATTTAATTGAGACGCCGAAACCGGAAACTTTTGCCAAGGCATCAGGAGGTCTATAAAATTAAATCTCCATGCAACTGAAATCTTCATAATCTCTTTTAACTTTTCAGAGATATCTATTATGCGTTACCCACCCATTGGATAAAAAAAGCTAACAAGATGCTATAATGAGACGGACATTGGCAGAATTAGTGTGTTATTTATAAGCTTCTGGTTTTCCTTTTATATAATTTAAATAATATAAATAGCGTCGTACCAGGTGCAGAGCCATCTCTCTGACTGTGGAACCGTCTAGGAAGGAAGGAAGGAAGAAGTTGAAGTCGAACGTCAATTACGGTGACTGCGTGCGCGAAAAAAATAATTTGGTTTATTTAGTTATTTTATTCGAAATTTTCTTTCTTTGCAACAGTGGTGCAAAAATATTAAAATATGTCTAACGTTTCAAAAAGAAGAAGAGAAGGCTCGCGGCCTCATCCTAAGATAAAGGTAGGTAAAGTAGAAATTTGTCGTGGCACGGCACAGCTGACTGATGCATGCATGCTCCACTCCAGTAACACTGTTTACCTACGGAAGACATAATCATGCAGCAACTACATAAGATGCGAGGACAATGTTTTTAGCAGTCTTTCCAGCAGAACCCTAAGTGTGACGTAGTCTTTGTACAGGAGTTTGTAGGATATAAACACTTGAATTCAAGGTCAATTTGGTTTAAGCAATTAAATATTAGCTATCCCACCAACCAAAACATAAATGTAAAAAGGTAAGCCAAGTAAAAAAATAGATTTTTTTTGTATGGGGACACCACTTGTAGGGGCTTGTCGAAGGTGTAAGACTTCAACTAGTACTGGTCGGGAGTGATGATCAAGTAAAACACCTCAGAACACTTAGTGTCGGTTTATTGTACCGAATACACACAACTACGCACTTAATTCAAAGTCACTGCACTGCACTGTTCACTATTTAATTACTTTCCTTAACACTTGTAAAATAAGAACTAACTAAATTTGCAAACAAACTCTGCTTTTATACCTCCGCTGAGGTAAACTAGAAAATTCTATGATTTTCCGGGCTATACCTATCTCTTTCTATATTCCAGAACATTTCTGATTTCCCTTTCTATCCTTTCTATTCGTTCGACAACAGTTACATAGCTAGGTAGGTATATACGGGCCGGACCTTAACAACTACACTGTATTCGATGGCGCAATCGGAGACGTTAGTACTATTGCTTATTCTATGCAATGTGGATTCTATTCGAATTTAAACCTTATTTCATTGACATAATGTCGTCGTCGCTAACATCACTTCAATAAATTTTTTGACTTTTTTTATTTTTTCCTACGCTATACACAATTACCGAGCTGGATTCCAAATTTCATCCTTCTAGGTCATCTGGAAGTAGGTTAGATGTAGGTACTATATGTATGTCAGTCAGTCAGTGCTAAAATTTACGACTTTTTGATCTTTATAACCGTTTGAGCTAGCTTCATGAAATTTGGGCTTCTACATGTCCTTATGGATATAATTAAACACACGTAGTTTTATGTGTTTACGTTAAAGAGGTTTTGAGTTATAGAAGGGTCAAAAGTGGCACCAAGTGGTTCGTGTAATGATACACTCGGCGCGTTCCTTTGCTTGAACTTGGCTTGGACACGCTGCACACAGGCGAAAATAACTACATTCCTGGCCAAAAATCAAAAACACAAAAATACTTAAACCCAAAAAAAGGTACCTGCAATACAAAGACAACAAGCTGATCTATTAAAAACATAGATCAAAATGCGCCGAGCGATACACAAACCGGTCTATGGTCAATCTGAACTTGAGTGATTAAGCCACAGATGTGGTCATTGTTTAAGAGTATAAACAATTCGAACATTTTGAAGTTTGCTAACTTGACTGTGTTAAATCGGAGTGGTGTATATTGCCATGGAGGATATTCCTGAGGGTAACTACTTTCTATTTTATACTGTAACACAGTAATGTTATATTATAGAGTCTTGTTTTTAGTATCGCTTAACAAAAGAGAAAAAAGCAAAAAAAAAAAAAAAACAATAATAAAACGCGTAACATACACTCGGCGCAAAATTACCTCTGATATTTTAAAATGTTAATACTATTTGAATAGAAACGATATTTATAATATTTAGAGAGTCAAATATGAATAAATTCACAGCTTTTATTTTTGGCCAGGATTTTTCAACATTTCGCCTGTGTGCGCTGCCGCGTGTCCTAATTTCTTATCATAAAAAACAAGTTATCACACGGAGAAGTTATCACTTTGATGTTTTGTTCACTTCTGTCATTTAAAGCTAAAGAAGCGGTTTGATTTATAGTTTTTGAGTTGGAGCAAAACTCATCCTAAGCTTTTTTACTGTCTAAACTATATAATCTGATAATTAGTAGTTAGCCTTTTTACATAGGTTTTGTTTGAATTTATTTTTTGATAATTTTTGCAACTCACTTGGAGTTTGTATGTATATTTAAGCATGATTTAAGCATATACATTGCCTTTTAAAAGATACATTTAACTTGTGTAGTGTAGCCTAGTCGTGGGCACAGCTAGTTTATTCTTAGTTCTAATATCAAAATTATGTATATCGCTATTTATGGGGTACCTACCTGTTGACATTTTTATGAGTGTTCAACAAGTTTCATAAATATAATGAATGTATCTGGAACCCATGTGACTGCATGCACCGCTCTCTTCCGCAACACATATCGGGTGTTTTGTTTATATCTGAATAGGGTGCATATTTAAATCAAAATTCAGCTAGCACTAGTTCACATTTCAATTGTTATTAGTTGCAGGGCTTTTACAGTATACATTTTGTTTGGTTTCAGACTATGGGTGACCACAAAGAATTTCTAAAACGCATTACTAAGACCCTATATTATGGACACCTGCCAACTATACCCTGCCTGAGCTTACCTGTGACTGGTGAGCATTATTCAAAAGTAGATAATGCCAGCTCCTCCTTCCATCTATTTAAATAAGTACACCTGAGTACCTCATGTGGTCTGCACATTATTTACTCCCAACTATTCTGGCACATATCAGTCACTTCTGTCTGTTGAAGAAAGTTGAGAGCTATGTTTCTAAAAAGCTGTATTTCTATTTGTAATGGTGATTGCTACAGAGATTTCGTGTGCGGTATGGTCTGAGACACAGCGCGGTCGCTCCCTGCGCCGCCTGCACGTGGACGCGGCGGCGCGCGTGGCCCGCGGCGCTTGCGTGTCGCCCTGCGCGCTGGTGCTGGCCCTGCTCTACCTGGAGCGCCTGCACGCATGCCGCCCGCACTACCTGCAACAAGCCGCGCCGCACGACCTCTTCCTCATATCACTGGTGAGTCCACACTAGGCTAGTCTGCCTTCAGCTAGGATTGCCCTGCGTGTCGCTTGTACTACTGCAACAAGACCGCGCAACAAAAGGTCAGGCGTCCGAAGTGAATCACATTGTCACATTCAGCAGTACTGAGTGCATCACATTTAACTAAATTAGACTCCAATTTTAACTGGATATTGGCACTTGAACAATTAGATCGCGCTATCGAAGTGTTCTGGGTTTAAAACTACTTCCAAACCATTCATTTTATAGTTTTTTTAAATTTGCCTAATTATTGTATGGGATTTGCGCATTTCCATGCGCACACGCCAGAGCGCGCTTTATCAAATCCTGTAGAAAAGTTAGTCGTCCAACCAAACTCTGTTTTTTATTTTACTGTTTTATTTATTTAATTGATCTATTTCATCTGCTAATTCATTTAATTGAGACTAAGAGCTAACATCTAATAGAAAATCTTACATAACTTACCAAGTAAATAGCTTACTCATTTGATGTCAGATGGTGGGGAACAAGTTCCTGCAGGATGACGGTGAGGAGGACGAAGTGATCAGCTCGGAATGGGCCGCCTCGGGGGGCCTCGACGTCAAGCAGCTCAACAAACTCGAACTCGAATTCCTTGACGCGATAGTAAGTTCGCCAACTGAAACCGAGCTTCAAACCACTTATTTTGCTTGATTTTTAAACATGATTGGTAAAACAACAGGAAAGATTCATTGATATTTTAGTAAAGTTGGGTATTCTTTTGCAGGACTGGAATATTTTCGTAAACGAAGAATCATTCGAGACGCGATTGTCCTGGCTGGAGCGGCAGGTGGCGGTGAGGCAGGCCCGGGCGCGCGGCTTCTTCACGTATGGAGACCTGCGCGCGGCGTGCGACGCGGCGCGCGCGGCCGAGTTGCTGCGCGCGCTGGCCGCCGCCTGCCTCGCGCTCTCCGCCGCCGCCGCCGCTCTGCTCGCCTCCGCGCTCCTCGTCTCCGCCTGCCTGCCCCCGCGCGCGCCTCTCGACACGACGCTGCAGACCCGCGCGCCTCTCGACGCACCCGCACTTCTGACCTTCGTCAACAACGCGACCGTAGAGTTCACTATCGACGCGCTCGCCGAGGAGCTGGCGGCGCGCGAGAGAGTGTCGTGCTGCGCCGAGTGGACGCGGCACAAGCGCGAGGAGGCGGCGGCGCCGCGGCGCACTGCGAGGGCGCGCGCTGGCGGGTGGTGGTCGCGCGGCGCGGCGCTGGGCTGTCTGTACTGGAGCACGCTGGTGAGCCCGCTGCTGCGCTGGCTGGAGCGCGTGGCGGAGTACGCCGACCTGACGAGCCGCACGCTGCTGCCGCCGCCGGCCCCGCACTGGCTGAACCTGAGCAAGCTGAGTGCCCTGCTGGTCACGGTGACGGACCGGTAGCTCACCGCCCCGCGCCCTCCTACCTAGCCCGCCCCGCGGCCGTTCATTCATAACTGTGTTAGGTGCTTCTGTTTATATTTTTGCACACTTCAAATTGCTCAAAGTTCTACTTATGAATTGATATGAGAAAGCACTCATAGAATGGTATTCAAATACCGAGAAATCTTTAAAAATCGATCTGTCTTTGTTTTGGTGAAACCTCTCGTTCTCCCTTCATATTTTCAAAAAGCTGTTGTATTAATAGCTCTTACTAAAAGTCTGTCTAGTATTTAAAAAGATTAGAAATAAAAGTTGTACTCTGCATTGTCATGTTGTCATGTTTTATTTATTTAGTAAAAAAATATACAAATTGTATACAAAAATGTATCTCTTACATGCTAGTTGACACAATTTTACATAATACATTATAAAAAAATAAAAATTACATATTGAGTTCATATCACAGAATTCAATTAAATATTATTAACACGCTTTATGTGACTATGAATAAAATGTTAATGGAATAAAAATGTACCTATCTTAATACAAACATTATCTAAGAGGAGACCACAATAGAACAAACATTATCTAAGAGGAGACCACAATAGACTGGTCTCATACATAGCACCACCTCAATTCTTTCATTATACCTATTAAAGACAAATGCATAGAGTATTATTTGGATGTCTGGTGAGCGGACGAAATAAATGTTTCTCTAATGAGGCCGGCATCAAAAGTCGTCACAGCCGGGGAACTTCATGGAACCTATCTCCAGCTTGTGAGCCCCTAACTCTCCAAAACATTCCGTCCCAATACTAACAACCTGTATATATAGGTATACCTAAGGTTGGGTATCGTGGTGTATCATACCCTCGTAAGAATTCATTCAACATTTCGCCAAAATAAATTCACTAAATGTTCAGAATGCCTACGCATTCTTGAGCAAAATTGCACTAAAATAAAACTGATTCGACAGTGGGACAACAGATAGTCGTGCAGTAAAGCATTGTGGCTTTTGTTTATTTAAATGGAGGTGGTTCACTTCACGGCACCATTAACTGTCGTCCAATGTTTGTTTTGTAGTCACGCTATATTTTCGTTAAAGCAGCGAGAGACGATAGTCGTCCTATGAGTGGCTTTTGTTTATTTAAATGGAGGTGGTTCACTTCACGGCACCATTAACTGTCGTCCAATGTTTGTTTTGTAGTCACGCTATATTTTCGTTAAAGCAGCGAGAGACGATAGTCGTCCTATGAGTGGCTTTTGTTTATTTAAATGGAGGTGGTTCACTTCACGGCACCATTAACTGTCGTCCAATGTTTGTTTTGTAGTCACGCTATATTTTCGTTAAAGCAGCGAGAGACGATAGTCGTCCTATGAGTGGCTTTTGTTTATTTAAATGGAGGTGGTTCACTTCACGGCACCATTACCTGTCGTCCAAGGCTGTTTGTTTTGTTGTAGTCATGCTATATTTTCGTTAAAGCAGCTAGAGACGATGGTCGTCCTACGAGTGGCTTTTGTTTATTTAAATGGAGGTGGTTCACTTCACGGCACCATTACCTGTCGTCTAAGGCTGTTTGTTTTGTAGTCATGCTATATTTTCGTTAAAGCAGCTAGAGACGATAGTCGTCCTACGATATCTAATTATAAACATGTGTTTGGTCTTGACTCACCGATATTTGAAGGTAGGTGTTTTTCAATATATTTTATCGGTAAATCATCCCTCCCTCTTGACCCACCTCATCCCCCCAGGAATGGCAGCCATATTAATTTTCCAATTACAATAACGTCACATTATCTAAGCACTGAATACTCCTAGGCCCGGCGTATACAAACGTAGTGTCAATTAAATAGCTGAAGGTCACTTCAGCAATCGTAGTTCTGTTTTTATTGATACTAAAGAAATTACAGACAAAAATGTCTAACTAGACTGTTAAGTTGTAGTTTTTGGTACTGTCTGTCATCTGCATACCATAACGACACCAAATGTGTGACCCTACGTACCCCCACTTATTGAACGAGTGAATGTCGTTTAAACTTGACCCTTACAGGACCAAACACATTGTATAAACGATGATACATTTAAACGAACATACTTATAACGGGAACGCGCCCTAAAGCGAAACAACAGTATTTTAAGTTTTATATTGATAACAGGAGGGTCAAATACTACAAGAATTGAATACTAGTACTTCTAATCGGTGAACGGACTGCGGTTTGTGAATGACGCTATCTCTCATGCTGTCCTGCTCAGTTCAAATCAGATCTAAGCGGGACAGCTGGAGATGACGTCATTCTCAAACTCATTATGTACGTTATACAAGCAAACGATGCAATGTCGTCGCGCGATAATATATTTCTAAAACTGCTTTTTACTGAATTGCACGATCGCACGTCAAACCCAGCGTACCTACTCGCGGGCTACTCGTATGCTCACGCGATGACATGCGATCTTCGTGGTGTGAGGCGAAGGTCACATGCATCGCCTCCTCGTACGTTTGCCAATAAGGACGACGCCTCAGGTCCTGCACTCGTGCCGTTACCACGTGAATAGTAATCATACTGTTATGGTGTCTAATACACCGAGCCCACGACCACCGACGCACAGATGCCAGTTGGAGAGCGCCTAGAGCAGCGGGCGCCGGGGCGCGGGGCGGGGCGGGGCAGTTAGTACTCTATCAGCGCACTGACGGTACATCACTCGTGCAGGCCGGGGTGCAGGTAGAGCCGCTTGTTGAACCCCCAGCGGTCCACCGAGGAGGTCTGCACCTGGTAGCGCTCCGCCATCTGCTGGTCCACCAGCGTGAACAGCTGGTCCACGTGCGTGTCGTGCGCGCGCTCCGCGAACACCTGGCAAACCACCTGGATGTACCACGAGCCCAGCTCCTCGTCGCGCCGAGACACGCACCCTGACAGAAAACAACACATGTACAATATTACACACATAATTATAACGAATTCAATCTTGATGAATTCAATTCAAACACCGGAAATCAATAGGGATGATGACAGTAACAAAAAAACACCAAAATTATGTATTTACAGAAACTAAAAAATACAGCAATCGGCCATGAGACGTTAAGCACCAATCAGAGAATACTGAGCCGTGACGTCACGTAAGCACAATATGTGATGTAATGGCACAGAATAACCACAGGAATAATATTATATGCAGCAATATTATAAATTACCTGTTTCTTCTATTTAATTATAATTTTCTTTGTTAATAAAGAGATTCTATGGAATTAAAATATTATGTTCATTCTGTATCGTCAATGTTCGTAAATCGATGACGTCATAGCCAGACGCCGCGCCAGGAGTATTGTTGCATTTGAGAGCGAAATTTAAATTTAATTAGTAAAAGCTTAATGTTTCCTTCAGAATATATGGTTTTGCAGAAATATTATTTATTTTGTATTCAGTAGATGTCTAAGAACATCTTGGAGTAGATTTTCAAAATCAGTCATCATGCCTATTATCGGAACTAACATAAGTAAGACGCGAGTAGCAGTCGCATCTTGAGTTTCGGTTTCCACCAGGTGAGATTGTGGTCAAACGAAGGTCTATTGATTAAATAAAATATTTAGCATTGCCCACGCAATACTAACTATTGTGCGCGATCTAGTGTAGTGTAGCTATCAAACTTGGTGGTTACCTGGCAGCGTTGATTGCGCGATGAGTATGTTAGAGTAGAGCGCCTGTTTCCTGGGCGCGCGGTCAGGGCTGGCGTGTCGCAGTCCGGCGGGCTCGTCGACTGTCGGCGAGCCGTCGGCCAGACCCTCCACCGGCATGGCCAGGCGCGGCGAGCCGTCGCGTCGCACCGCCTCCGTCCACACGTAGTCCATGCTTGGACCCCTGAACGACCAAATGATTAACATATACATTACTTAAAATAAGCCATGCATGAGCCCAAGAGGCTCAGGAAGTGGCTTCTTCCGAGGTAGAAAGTACGTCATTGCTGTGAACTAAATTGCGAGCGGAAAAAGTTAAATTTCATTAATCACGCGATTAGCGGCCGGCATGGGTTTTGTTCCACATTTGAAAAATAACCCCATATTTGTAATCTTCACAGAAAACGATACCCATAATGTAAGATTTGAAAAAAATAACGCAGCCACATTTATTTTGAAAATCACCTCATATTCCTAATCTACACCCTCAAGTTAGTCGACAACTACACCCATTATTGTAATCGAACCTGCGGCCTCCTGCGTCGCGGCGGACCGTCGTCGCGTCGCCCACCGCACTACAGAGGTCAATAGATACACAAATCGCTAGCAATAAAAAAAGAGACGTTCTTATGCAGAGGTACACTTAATTCTTTCCATCCAAAGGTTGCCTGGAAGAGATCGCTTCTAAGAGATAATTGTACTTGTTGCCAGATAATTGTTGAGATAATTGTAATTGTACTTTTGACATTGAATGTATGTTTGTAATGATCTGCATATGGTGTACAATAAAGCATATTTGTATTGTATTGTATTGTGTGTGCAACGGACCGGCAGTTCTGGAAGATGAAGACCTTGGGCACGTCCTGCAGCCTCGGCAGGCGCTGGTTGCTGAAGTAGGCGATGAGGTCACGCAGCGCCAGCAGGCCGCCGTCGCTGCAGCGCACGTCCGTGTCGGAGCTGCGCGCGCGCTCGTACCCGTGCGACGACACCACGCAGAACACGCTCTCGCACTCCACCAGCACCTGGTCCAGCGAGTTCAGCGTCTTCTCCGTCTCCTGAGGAATCACACAAACGTAGAGATACTCTACACTACAATGGATGCCTATACGACGACTGTTCTAGAGTAGGCCAGTAATATCGTAAGCACCTTTATTATTAAAACTAGTTTAGCATAGTTAGCACAAATCATATTAAAGTATGCATCGCTTTTATATAAAAAAACCCTAGTAAGTAAAAAACTCAAGTTTGAATTCGTTTCACATGTGCAATAGATAAATAGCACTTGCCTTTAAGCTGAGGTCGATATAGGAGAGCACCGTAAACCCCAGCTCGTCGAACAAGTACTTGAGGTTCTTGATGTCTGCGAACACCCCCTTGCGGTAGGACTCGATGCCCCCCTCGAACGAGACGTAGCTCAGCAGCAGCAGCACGCCGCGCTTCTTGCCGCGCGTCCAGTAACTCTTTATGTCTGAAAATAGAAACAATTAAAGTATCATCAACTTTATTGCAGATCACACAAACTATGTCTGTCTACTGTCATGTTATCATCTGTGCATATTCTACTTTGTTTGATTATATAAAGTGGATTTATGCGGGTAGTCACACTGATTGTCATACCGTTTTTACAAGGTACCCTCACTTCTGTTATTCAGCTTCCTAGCTGCAATACAAGTCTTAAATCAACAATGTGTTTTATTTGAAATCCTGGACATAATACTAACACTTACCTAAGAACATTTAAAATGGACGTAGGAAAAATGGGGGTTTCAGCGACTATAGCTCCCGAAATTGGAAGATCAGAAACACACTAAATTTATTTTTCAAGTCATATTTAAAGTCAAACTGTCCGTTGTAAATGTTCTTTTTTAAACACTTTGCATGCCCATAGATGCTGTATTTAACTAAATCGTACGTAAATATTGATTTCATTGGTCAGGGCTAGGTATAATTTAACATGCTAGATATAATTTAAAATAAACATATGCCATAAAATGTTGTACAAATAAAGTTACAGACTCATGAGTTACAATTTTGGAAAATAATAGATTGTCTCTTTCCAAAGCTTGATGTGCAATATAATAGCGCTACTGTACTTCCTTCTTATCTAAAGATGTCCAAAATGAAACTAACCATTATTTCCATTGTCTTCTATGAATTTGGTGGATTTCTTTACTGTGAAGGGAATCTCATCATTGTTGTTGGTGACAGAGGAGCTACTGGTTGCGGGTTGAGTATCTGAAAATAATTGATTTTCATATATTTCATGGTAATATTCTACATGTTAAAGAAGCATGAGTTTATGGGTTATGTGGTTAGCAAGGCTCTACAGCCGAGCAGATACTCACTGATGGGTGGCTCGCATTCTGATTTATTCTTGCGTTTTTCTTCACCTAAACTTATAAAGCTGTTTACAGGCGCTTGTTGGGGAGGCCCTGGAAATTATATTCAAACATCATGTTCTGTTGTAAGAACTAGCTTTACAAAATACTTTATATATTGTGTTTTTGTTATTGAATCACAAAGTTTATTAAAGTAAATAATTGTTTAGTACAATCAAAAGCATGGTTATTTGTAATAGCGATGCCAGTTACTTAAAATCACCAACATTATGTATTTATTATGTACCTAAAGCTGAAGCATAGATTACAAAACACATATATATTTTGTAACATCATAGACAGGTGCCACCTAGCGTAACATATTCTAATGCTTTAGAGCAAAAGTGAAATGGCATTTTAAAAAGCTAAACTTTTCCTTGGATATCTTTTTGTTTTTTTTTTTCAAAGTCGTTTTTCTCAGTCAGACATCATGCCTATTGTAGGTATCTATTAGTTACTGGTAGTGCAGAGGGAGTACTTGCTTAAGGGTGTGTTACTGCTCCTGTGAGGTCGGAGGTGTAAGGAGCTGTTAGGGTCAAGGTCTCGCACCAGGTCCCAGTAGCCAAGCTCCTTAAGGACTTCCAACAAGTTGCCGAATGCATTTGGGCCTCTGCGCGTTATATCTAGGTAGAGGTTGCGCTTTCTCTCTCTTTGAGAGATCATTGTATCCTGAAAAATGTACTTTTTTTTAAATAAACTTTTCAGTTTAAAAAATCAGCATAATACAAAAATGATTTTTCAACTATTAAGTTGAAAAGGCAACTTAATGTACTGCCTTAGATGATGCAGACTTATTTTAGATTGGCATTTTTAGAGGAACGCCCTAACAAGCGCCTATTTGAAAATATTGAGTCAGCAACATTTCAGTTGACTTGGAAGTAAACGATAAGATAGGTCACTAAAACATCATTGGGTCACTAGGTAAAAATAGTAGGTAGGTGCTCACTTTGTATGGTTCAATCATTTGTTCAGAAAATACTCCTCTCTCGTAAAGAGCCGTAACCATGGAGTCAAGATCCGTTGTTTCAAGCAGTGAAACAAAGTTACTCTGAATAGCCTTTTTGTGTCTCTCTTCCATTTTGAAAACCTAGCCCTGTAGCTGTTTATTGCATAGAACACAAAGAAAACCTATAAAATCAAAGGCAGGTTTTTCGGAAAATTATTCCTTTACAATTTAACAACCGCACACACTTCGTCACTATTAAGTTTTTACTCGTATTCGTTCACTATTCGTTCTTATGATATGTATGTAAGTTCGTACCATAATATAATATAAGTAAAAACTTAAATTCAACTTCTTTATTAATGGTGCCACAGGCTTTTTGCTGTTTACTACGAGACGACGCGGACGCCTCAGACGACGCGACGACGACGACGACGACCGACGACGACGACGCACTTTGCCAGTGTTCATTACTAAGGAGAGTCATACATAATCACTTAAAAAATAATTATCATCCTCTCTACCTGTCGACCTTTGAGCTATGAACACATATTTTTTTAACACAAAATTTATATAAAATGTATATGTATAAAATGTTTATGGATTGGATAAGGCGTAGATAATTTAAGGATAATAATATTATTATAAATGAAATAGGACGTGGGATTTCAGGGGGATCATTTGATGATGCATTGTTAGTGATTTTTTTTAAAGTGCGTCTCTGTAAATCTCTGTAATATTACATGTATGATTATTTAAAATAAACAATAACTAAACAATCGTCCAGAGAATAATGCAACTTTGGGCAGTTAAAGAAAATGTGTTCCACGTGTCCTTCTTCAAGCCCGCATTTACATCGGATGTCGCAGTAGTACTTGCCTTTTGATAAGTCTTGAGACATAATGTCTCAAGACTTATCTTATATTTATTATGATCAACTATTATATTATTCATTTTTACTGTTCAAGTTCATTTCATGTTGTTTATTTTTTCATGTTTAGAACTGTCCAGCAATATTTATGTGTTTATCCCGACGAGCCGAAAGCGGCAATCGAATCCGCTACCTCCTGCGTCGCAGGCGGAACTTGCCTGCTACGCTGCCATGCCACAAAGGCCGTCAAATGGCCGTCAATTTTGTAGTTGTCACCAGTTTAACTACGATCAGAAATTGTTACGCCACTGTCACTGGCCGTGACAATCTTGACAGATTTTCTCTTTTTCATCTGTGGTTCAAAAACAGCGAGGACGACGTGTGGTGGTATTCTGATTTTTATTCACAAAATTACCTGAATGTCCGTGAAAAATGGCAGATACCGAGGTAATTTCAACATTAAATCAATCTACATTTCAGTACAACTAGTGGGTCCTAATCACAACATTCTCTCGTTTGGCAGGTTCTCAAAAAACTCAGGGATGTGCCTTACAGGATCCAGACTACCAGTTTGAAGCAAAGACGTGAAGTTTTGAATGAAATTCGCGATGTATTGTCTACTCCAGGTAATACACGTCTAGTGTCCTTTCAGGTACTGCATACTGAGTCTAGCAAAATTATCTGATTTATGTGTAGGGACATTCTACAGGTTGGTATAGGTTGTGTTAGGTCTTGCTCTATTGATCCGCCGGTCCCGGCCGGACGACCCTTTTCTCACCCCACTGCACTTTTATGCATTAATCAGGAAGTTGCACCCTTTCTGTAGGACCAGTAGGGTGGTCAAGAAACACACATCTCTTATAGATAGATACCAATAGATTGATAGCTTGGATGTGACATGAAGACAAGAATTTGAACGTGTAATCAGGTTACCATGTTCTCTTATTTTAATATAAGTTATGAAAAATATCCACAAGCAGTTAATTTAAAAAAATAAATTTCAGGTATAACAGAGCCAGCAGTGCGCTTTGTTTGTCGTGCGTTGACTATAACATTGGATAGATACCGTGACACCACCTCCCAGTCCTATGTGAAAGATCTACTGGAGCACCTCACCACTATGCATAGAGAATGGGCACTTAAAACTTTGTTGCCAGTTCTGTTGGACATATCTGAACAGCTGAGACCACTTGCTACTTCGTAAGTCACTAGAGGGTTGTTTCATTTAAGTGAATATCCATGTTTTAACACACCTCACTCACCAATTCATCATGACAAAGTCTCAAAATGAAGACTTTTCATTTTACAATTGCAATGTTTAGTTTGTTAATAAATGCCGTAACTAAGACTGTAACTCTCATGTAAAGAAACCTGGGACATCTATTTAAATCAAAGTTCAGAACAAACAATAAATTGACTAAGCCCCTTAACACCAGTCATAGCTAGTCTTTTCTATAATCTGAACATGAAAGTCCATATTTTGCCTGTATTACTATACCTCTAGTTGCATTTAAATGTTTACCATAGCTACATTTTTTCAACAATGATAAAATTTTCATGAACTTGTTTGGCAAACCAGACACATTTTTCCAATATCAAAGAAGTCAAATCTACCATAGCTAACAGCTATCATGCACCTATTTGCAATAATTAATTCTTTTATTTTCAGTAAGAGCACTTGCGGAAATGGAATATATGGCCTTCGCTGGTCGACCGTCCTGGTGGAGAGCACCCTCAAGGCAGCTGACAGAGAGGCCGTCGACTACAAGTCCCTTGTGCTGTCACAAGCAAACCTGCTGGCTGTGGTCATTGCTTTTGGAGACAAGAGGAAAAATGAAAAAGCTTATTCTATGGTGAGTTGCATAGTTAGTGAATAAAATACATATGTTGGAGACCAATGTGGTTCCGGCTCCCTCATCTTACATTGTCCTGGTACATGAATCAAATGTTGGAGACCAATATGGTTCCGGCTCCGTTATCTTACATAGTTCTGGTACATGGATCAAATGTTGGAGACCAATATGGTTCCGGCTCCCTTATCTTAAATAGTCCTGGTACATGAATCAAATGTTGGAGACCAATATGGTTCCGGGTCCCTTATCTTAAATGGTCCTGGTACATGAATAAAATGTTGGAGACCAATATGGTTCCACCTCCGTTATCTTACATAGTTCTGGTATATGGATCAAATGTTGGAGACCAATATGGTTCCGGCTCCCTTATCTTAAATAGTCCTGGTACATGAATCAAATGTTGGAGACCAATATGGTTCCGGCTCCCTTATCTTAAATAGTCCTGGTACATGAATCAAATGTTGGAGACCAATATGGTTCCGGCTCCCTTATCTTAAATAGTCCTGGTACATGAATCAGAAGTAATTTTTTCTATGGTAATTTATTGGTATATTTTTCCCAGTTACACACATCTTGGAGCATCATAGGCAAACAGAAGCTGGGCAAGTGGTTTGAGATCCTGCTGGCCGAGCCAACAGACTCGGGTCCGCAGATCAGTGTGATGTACTCGGCTCTCTGCAGGCACTTTAAACAGATCCAAGATGAAGCCTCCATCACTCAGCATAAGGTCAGTTTCCATTCCAATTGTGTCTTATGAAGATATTATCTAAACTGATTGTGGTCAACAATAGGGTACATACAGAACTAAAACCTATAGGGTTCCTACTTCCTGTTGAGCAAGAATGATATTTGGCAAGAAAGAATATCTTATACGTTACCCTCTGTGCGCGATGCCGTCTCGTACTTGATGTTTCTTTTACATTTAGTTTTTTGGTCGATATTTCTAATCCATTGAACAAATGTTGTTCAATGGATTAGAATACTACAAAGCATGCTCTAGAAAATAAATTATCTGAAATTATTTCTCGGTTCCAGGCTAAAATGCTTGAAAGCTTAGTTAAGAGCCTAATCAGCGTGAAGAGTCGGCCTAACGCCAACTACATCAAAGGCTGCTCCGCATTGTTGCAACTCCTCACCAAGGCGGAGGTTCAGGAGACTCTGCTACCAGCGCTGCACAAGTCCATGCTGAGGAGCCCTGAGACCATCATACAAGCTGTGGGAGAAGTGGTCGACAACCTGGAAATACATCTGGATGGAATCACTGTTGATATTGGCAAAAGTTTGATTGGTAAGTGTTTACTCGCAAAGGCACTCGCAAGACCTAGGCGCCGCTATTTTGCAACACGCAGAGCACAGTATTGATGCGGCACGGCACCACCCTACTTGTTTCTGGGCTGGGTTCCGCAGTTAGGCTACAGACCCAGACCCTTTACCACTCTACCAATTCATCGTTTTTATACGACAATACGATATAACTTTCGGTGCTCTGCAAGTCGCTACATCTTTATTTGCATCACTAAATATCTTGGGTGTATTGTTATAGTGCGCCACGCACTCCCTAAATAGATTTTTTTTTGGGATATTATTGAATTTCTTACAGATCACTAAATGTCGTTTTGAGCTCTGTGTAAAAGTCTCAAAGAGCCTTAACACTCAATCAAATACGTATAAGAAGGAAGAAATGTAAATAGAATGTCCATTATTTGCAGGTAACCTTCACTCCAAAGACGAGTGGGTCCGCGCGGAGGCGCAGAGCGCGCTGCGCCGGCTGGCCGCGCGCTGCGCCGACCTCGCGGCCGCCACCGCGCTGCTCACGCACACCTTCGGCGTCTACAACGGCTCCGGCGGGAAGCTCACCTCAAGCGAGGATAAGATCGCTGTACTCAATGTAAGGGTACACCCCGGACACGGGAGGAGTTTACTTAGGGAGGTCTCTTTCAGCAGTGGCTGCGCATGCTAATGATTAGAATAGGTAGCCGTGATCAGGCAAGAAGACGTCTCGGCAGACTGAAATGAAAGTTATCAATAAAATCATTGTGGTATCCTCATTGTCTATCATCGTTCCAGGGAATCGGCACACTCAGCGCGCTGGCAGTCTCCGAGGCGGACCGGGCGGCACTGTTCGCGGAGCTGACGCAGCAGATGGCGCGCGTGGCGGACGCCGAGTCGCACGAGCGCACGCTGTGTGTGGCGCTCGACAACCTGCAGCGCTGGCTGCTGGAGCTGAGGCTGCCGCTGCCCGACAAGATACTGGACATATTCAAGGTATATACAGCATCGAGCAGCTGGCGCGCGTGGCGGACGGCGAGTGGAGCTGAGTGTGGCGCTCTACGAGCTCGGGAATAACCTCTTTCTTATTCACCCATGCTTTAATGTCAGTGAGCTTTGCATTGTCTTTTTAAAACATTGAGCACCTCCGCTGGACATCTCAAAGTGCACGTTGGGTCTCGGGGTCGTATCGCTTAAGCAAATATATTCTAAATAGTTGATGTGATTTGCAGAAGAACATGTCAGCGAAGAACACAACACAAGCCGTGCGCATCGCGTACACCAGTGTGATAGCGGGCGCGGCGCGGGCCTGCGCCGTGAGCCCGGCGCAGGCGGCCGCGCTCAGGCCGCTGTTGGTCAAGGCGGTGGAGAAGGCGCAGCAGCAGCCCTTGCAGGTACACTGCCCACGGGAGACCAGCCATAACTTGGATTAGATAATAGATGTTGTGCTAGAAAAAAACAGTGTGCGACTGTGGCGTCTTCGTCGGTGATATCATAATCGGTAGGCTGTATATAGGGACGTAGGCATATTGGAGTAGGTACATGCAACAATTTTTTGCGTTCCAGAGCGTAGGTAGCCGGTCGGCTCACATCGCTCGCCGCAGTTGTACAGCTTGTTTAAGGCGGGTTCCCTTCGTTTTCCACAAACAAGAGAGGTTTCAGAATAGTTTTCGGGTTAATATCAGTTATCACTTCAATAAATTTGCATATATTTGCACTCTACTATGGTACAATTGAAAGACTCAATCCATTTCCAGCACCTGGTAGTGAACGAGGGTATATCGGCGGCGCTGGCGCTGGCGCTGCTGGACGAGGCGGAGTGGCTGCCGGGCGCGGGCGCCGCGTGGACCGCGCTGGCGCACGTGGACAAGCACGCGCTGCTGCACGACCGGACGCTCACCGCCGCTACTGATGATGGTAATTACACCTTGGAGTTTATTCTTGAGAAGCTTGACGCAACAATTCAGCTTCTGCTGTACACGAAAATGAATAGAAGAATAGGAGTTATTTACTCTATTTTCACTCCTAATAATAAAGGGAAATCAAACTTGCTGCGATTAAATGCAAAGTTCCCTGTGAGTTAGGCTCTATTGAAACCGGGAGCCGGACCGGGCAGCTTTCAAACTTTACACATACATATGTATATGACCAGTATTGCTCTAAGCTCGCTAAAGGAGAAATGGCGGCCGTGTCGCTGCCGCCTGCTGCCATTCTACCTCCACTTGTTGTTGATTGCTTCAATCGTCGCTTACTTATAATGTTTTCTGTAAACCGAATAGCTATAACATTTACCCCTTGATAGTCCTGATACAGGTGGCGTTGCTCTGCAGAACAGTGTTGGAAAAGTACCCCAGTGTCTCCAACCAACCAAATTCCCCCGTATACAGGGCTTTCATCCTGACTTTACTCTCAACCGTGAAAAATGTTCGAGCGGTGGCGTTAGAAGAAGCGAAGGCGCTCCTTGCCAAGCAAGACAGAGCTTTGATAGCTAAGAATCTAGTGCTGAAATTGAATGAAGTGTTGGAGGAGGGCAAGATATTTAGTTACAAAGAGAAATCTCCGCCGGAGGAAGGCGCGCCCGCGGTCACGGGGAAGATGATACTGGACTGCGTGCAGGCCTTGTGCTCTTATAAAGGTAAGGGGACACCCTTCTTCTTGGTAAATACTGACAATCAAATAGTCTTCGTATCCCTGTTTCTATAAGTTCCGAACGTTTAACTCGCTTCATAGTTTCACATTTTGACTTCTGCCTCACATCTATAGATTTGTTAAGTATGCCCCAATTAATACACGTTCGGTGAATACAGTTTTTACCTCATTTGCCCCAAATAATCCCCCATCCATTTGTACCACAGAGTACCCCAAAGAAGACGCCCAGCTCCTGGCGCTAGAGACGCTAAAGTGCTGCCACCACCCGCTGTCCGTGGAGACCAACAGGCGCTACTGGACGCGCCTCGTCACATCCGTCCAACTGGAGCCCAAGAAGCTGGTCGGGCAATACTCTGGCATGCTGAAGAAGCAGTACATTCAGGGATATACTCCTAATGAGGTAGGTTCTTTCTATTTGCAGAAAATGTTTATTAAGTTAATTGTTAATTTTTAGAAAGTGACTGTAAGTCCTTTAAGATGAACTTATGAAATGATATGAAATAGAATGTACCTTCCATGTTACAGATTTAGTTGAGCAAATTAAATGTATTATATTAGTCACATAAGTGATTCTTTTTCACTTCTTCCACTAGTAGACAAAAAAATTATGTGAACAGTAAAATAATCTTATTTGATAATAATTTATATAATAGTATAACAAATATATAATTTTCAATTGAGAATACTAAAAAACTGGTCTCAAATAACGTCAAACAGAAATTGAACGATGATGAATTGGGACTCTTTTAGCATTGTAAAGTATTGCCCGTCCATACTCAATTTAAATACATGATGATACGGAATTATTTGTTTGATGAAACCATTCGACATGTTGTTATTCACCCTATACATACTCGAGCTGTTACTCAAAACCGATTAGTCACTTCGCGCGCAAACAACGCGTACGGCGAGAGGACCGCCAGTTATCTGGTTCCCCGGTTAAAAAATAAACTTCCAATGGGACTACTCGACAATATAACACCTACTAACATAAAATATAAACTTAGATCGCACTTGTTATCGAACCTACATCATTACCAGGGGGTTTGATTCAGTTACTGATCAATTTACTTACCTAATTCCAATGTATAATCTTATTGCCTGAAATTGAATAATACAATAAAATACAATATAGCTTTATGTCACCATCAAATACAAAGAAAAATAAAGGATCTTAATACTAACTGTAAGGACCTAAGTGAAGACCCTTACATGTGTAGAGGTATAGTTGTAGGCAGTTTACTATAGCACCTCACTTTGTAAAGTTACCGTTGGTAACGAAGTAGTTCAGTTAGTTGAGCACGTATACTAAACACACGATTCACAAAGATAAAGTTTATTATATAAGTTAAATGACACAGTTCGGTAAAGGTGGCAAATCTTTCCTTAAATGTCACTCTCGCGGTAGTAGGTCACGTACTGATGTTAAAAATTATGAATGTAAGTAAATTGATCGCGCGCGTGCGACACAGAGTACCTAAATCGCCGCGTGCGCTAAACAGCAAATGTAGGGTGAAACCATACATATTGGCAACCCCAAAAGAAAGTTAACTAAAGTTAGGAGTAAATGACTATTAAGAGAAGATCTGCCAGTACAAAGCAAATAATAAATTATTCATCGAAAGTGAACGCGATATTGTCATTTGCTTCAGTAGATGGTTGCCGCGGGACCTGCGCCGACGTGGTTGCCGTCATCGCTGATGTCGCGTGGCTACGTGCTTTCTGGATTGCCCTCTCTTGAATGGGCCGTTGTTGAAGCTCTATATCTTCGTTTTTTGTCTCTCTTGAGCGTACTCGTTTGCTCTTAGAGCAGTTAGGTAGGTATTTTTTAACCACCCAGATAATAGTAATGATGATGGCGAATGCGAGTAGTGTGTAGCATATCGCGTATTGATGTAGGTCATGGGTAGAAATTGTTTCGGGGAGGATCTCTCTTTCCTTTTGAAATAGTAGTCTTCGGTCGATGTCTTGGCTTTCCTCCGTTCGTTGTTGGATTTCCCATGGTATTTTGTGGTAAGTCAGGTTAACGATCTTGTTTACTGTCGAGTTCAGCAGTGCGATGTTGAAGTCGGACTCCATCTTCATGTTGGTGTTGTACTGGTTGTGTGAGTAGATGGTGAAGTCATTGGATTGTAACAAGCATCCTTGCTGCAAAGTTACAATGCTAGTCGATGTTGTCGTATATGTTGTGACGTCATTGTCGCACACGGTGCGCAAAGTGCAAGCTCCGCAACAAACAGCCAGCCAGCTGTTTGACGAATGTAACTCGACCCATACGTCACTGCATGACGTTTTTTTGACGTCACAGGGAGTAGTTGAACTGCGACTTAATAGTTTTGCCTCGCACGGAGCGTCCTTGCTATCTAAGCTAAATACGGGCAAGTTTTTGTTACAAATCAAGCGGTCTTGTTTCATAACAGTACATAGTTTTACCTCCTTTTCAGATGGTGAGATATATGAGTTTTGTTTTAAGTTTACACCAATATACTCTGACTTTAGCTGTATAATGGTGAATTCTGTCTCATTCTTCACAGGTTGGGGTAATTTTGTAGAGCAGAAAATCTTCATTTGATGTTAGTGGTATGTGGACTTCGAATAAAAAGTAGTTAGATGTTACTCGAGCTTTCACATAGAGCAGCTTGTAGATATCTTTAATGTCATCTTTGACGTTTTCTAACGGCAATGATAGTCTTTTTGGTAGGCTTCCAGAGATGACGTTTAATTGTTCGCCGTGGCTATATAAGCAGTTTTTACATAAATGTAATTTTGAAACAGTATTGTTTCGCTGAGTTTTGTCCATTTCAATGAACCTTGGACATTGCATTAGTACATGCATTCCTTCACAGTGCGGGCATTGACCGAAAGAAGTATGTAAAGTTTTAGTTTGATGTTTTTTATGTTCGTAGCTATGTTTTTTATGCGGTTGTTTGCTGTAAGATGACTTATCCGATGCAGATGATTGTTTCGGCATTTCCTTTTTTGCATTTTTCATGCCTTCGTAGGCCATGAATTTGCCTTCCAGGAAGAAAAGAAATTGATCTAGACGTGGTAGTTCTCTATGATCTTGTTGTTCTTTCATGTACTCGGTGTAAGTATTGACATCTAGTTTTTGTGACATCAGATGGACGACAAGTGGGTCCCAAGTAGTTGTACTCACTCCGATATTTGTCAATCCGTTCATTTATTCCGTGATGACATCATGCAGCTTCTTCAGAGACTGGCTATCGGGTTGGTTGATAGCCGGCGAGTTAAGCATAGTGTTGACGAAAAAGGTAAACTGAAGACGATGGTTATCGTAGCGTTGAGACAGTATATCCCAGCACGAGTTGTAGTTTTCAGCACTGATACTGAGATGTTGTATCAGTCGCTCAGCCTCTCCGCGCAATCTTGTCTTGAGATGTTGCATTTTTTGAGCCTTGTTGATCATCGGATTGTTGTGAATGGTTTCCAAGAATAGGTCCTTAAAAGAAATCCACTTTGTGTAGTTGCCGGAAAACTCAGGAACCTCAATCCTTGGCGCCGATTGTTGGTAGTGCACTGTAGACCAAATTTTAGCGTTGATGTTTCTCTTCAGTTCATCATACTTGTCTTCTATCGACACGAACATGTTGTAGTAGGTGATGTCGGGGCCTTTGATTAGAGCCTCCAGCTCCCAGTGATGTTTGTCGATGACATCCCACTTCGACTTCAAAATGGAAAGGTGATCTTCCAGCTCCCATTTCTCCGTCACAGTTTTCAAGTCTATCTTAGACATGGCACGGTCAAGAGCTTTAAAGTTACATTCTTGCCGCGTAAATAGTAGTTTTAGTTGTTCATCAGCATCTTCATCCATAGTACCATTCAGATCAAATGATACAGAAGGACGTTCGCGTAGTTGTAGTAACAAACCATCCATATCCTTTTTAGTTTTAAGATATAGCTGCATCGTTTTGGTAAAAACGTCGTCGGTGAAGTAAGTATGCGTCTTTTCTTGAATAGTTTCGATAAGAGTCGCATGACGTCTCTCAAAATCCCGCCATTGTTGTTCGAGGGTCTGGAGACGTACAGTTAAGTATTCTTCCGTTTTTCTCGACTTACTATCTTTCGCGTAGTTAGAACATAGAGACTTTATGTTGTTGAAGCATTCTTCTTGTATTTTCAATATCTCCATGTTGACGAAAGGCGTAGTTAAGTTGAAAGAAACAAGTTAAGTTAGTAGCAAGATAGGTACTTGCGTAGGAGTAAAAGTAAGTTCTTAGCCCTGACACGTAGTTGACAGTGGCAGAGATAAGTAAAGTTAGCTTCTGGCTCTGGCACGTAGTAGACGGTAGCAGAGGTGAGCAGCGTTGGTTCACGACGCGAAGGCGACAGAGTTCCCGTAGACTTCTAGTCGTTGTAGGTAATAGGCTTCTTGTACCTAAATGACAATATTGTACGCCTTCTCAATCTAACTGGTGATTCCCGCTGGTGGGAGGCCAATCAAACCGATTCGCTATCGTCAAAAAATACAAAAAGCATAAATACCTTGTTTCCTCGAAGGACCAAAATGTAAGGACCTAAGTGAAGACCCTTACATGTGTAGAGGTATAGTTGTAGGCAGTTTACCTATAGCACCTCACTTTGTAAAGTTACCGTTGGTAACGAAGTAGTTCAGTTAGTTGAGCACGTATACTAAACACACGATTCACAAAGATAAAGTTTATTATATAAGTTAAATGACACAGTTCGGTAAAGGTGGCAAATCTTTCCTTAAATGTCACTCTCGCGGTAGTAGGTCACGTACTGATGTTAAAAATTATGAATGTAAGTAAATTGATCGCGCGCGTGCGACACAGAGTACCTAAATCGCCGCGTGCGCAAAACAGCAAATGTAGGGTGAAACCATACACTAACTAAATCTAGTGGCACAATCGGCGGCCTTATCGCTAAAAGCGATTTCTTCCAGGCAACCTTTGGATGGATAGGATCGGTACGTATTAAAGCTGACGGTGGCGTAATTATTTAGAATAGTTATATATAAAGTAATTAATATTTATATTAAGAACGTCCATAGATAAAAATAGAGCACAAATACACAAAAAACAGGAACAATTAACATAATAACATAGACAACAAATAAAAACAAAAATAAAAATCAAGAAAACTTATCAAAAGTTGTCAGATAGTGTTGATGAACCATACTTTTGAAGATAGAAAGGGATTTCGCTTGACGAATAGAAAGAAACGGGAAGGGCATTCCAGTGTCTAGCGGCCTGCAACGTGAAGGGCATTCCAGTTTCTAGCGGCCTGCAACGTGAAGGGCATTCCAGTGTATAGCGGCCCTCAACGTGAAGGGCATTCCAGTGTCTAGCGGCCTGCAACGTGAAGGGCATTCCAGTGTCTAGCGGCCTGCAACGTGAAGGGCATTCCAGTGTCTAGCGGCCTGCAACGTGAAGGGCATTCCAGTGTCTAGCGGCCTGCAACGTGAAGGAATCACCATAGAATTGAATTTAATAATTTTATTGTTAAACCTATGAGATTTTATTCAGCTGACTCTCAGCTAATAACACATCTATACAAACCTTTGTGGTTTCCTTCGTGTTATTTTTAAGCTTTTTTTATGTAACAATATCTTAAGTTGGTGAATAAATTTTTTTTTTTTTTTTTTTTTCTTCCCCTTTTTTATCTACAATCGGCTGTTTAGCCATAATTAGATATGTGAATAGATATATAATATGATGAATACATTTAAAAAAAACATTTGACTTGTCTAGTCTAAGTACTTAAATTTGTAAGCCTAAAAAAATAAGATATTTTAATTTGATCTTGCTCAACATATGTTGTGCAAGTGACCTACCGCTGGGTATATCGCCTCTCTGTTGCATGGTTGTTGGGTCCGTGCCCGTTCCTCCAACTTGACCTTTACTGTTCTGCCCCATCCAGACGATATCCAACATAGTATCGACGCTGGTGGCGGCCAACCCCGAGGCCATCGCCGGCTGCGCAATCCAGAGCATCCTGGACGCACTGCAGGACTCGGAGCTGCTCGCCGTCACGAGGGACGAGTACTTCACCTACCTCACGCCGGAGGGAGAACTCTACGACAAGAGCTCCGTGCCAGGGTAAAGGACTGTCTGCCTCCTTTTTATTACGATCTAGAATCAGATATATTTTATGTCAGCAAAGATATTAATGAAAACTTAACAATAACTTGAACCTCACGGTAATGCTGCACTCACGAGTGATATACCAGTTTTAAAATTTAAAAAAAATGATGTACGGTCCGTACACCATGTATAGTAACTAAGCTGGATATATCCGAAAAACTAGGAGATAAATTTTAACTGATATATTGATGACTCGCGTAAACGCGAGGTTGGCGTTAATTGGGGCAGTGCACAATGTACGTGCTCGTACAGGTTATCACTAAAAAGCAAAAAACGCATAATCTCACATGTGCAGCGAAAAATATTTAAATTCGCAAAATGTACGAGATATCAATTAAATGATGAATAAATACAAAACCAAAACTGTTTCAAGGTTCTGTACTTTGTTTCGATGATACAAATGTCGTTAAATATTTTGTTTCAATATATTTTGGTTTTAACTAACCTACTAATCTGAGTATAGTAGAGATCCCACCAAAACATAAATGTAAAAAAGGAGAGCCAAGTTCAATACAAAAATTATGATTGGCTGTGGGCTTCCCCGCAAAAAGAATGGAGATCTAAATGAGTGCCAAGTCAAATCTATGTAAGTTAGATCCTTCTAGGTAATCTGGAAGTAGGTTAGATTTAGGTACTATATGTATGTCAGTCAGTCAGTGCTAAAATTTACGACTTTTTGACCTTAATATCTTTATAACCGTTTGAGCTAGCTTCATGAAATTAGGGCTTCTACATGTCCTTATGGATATAATTAAACACACGTAGTTTTATGTGTTTACGTTAAAGAGGTTTTGAGTTATAGAAGGGTCAAAAGTGGCACCAAGTGGTTCGTGTAATGATACACTCGGCGCGTTCCTTTGCTTGAACTTGGATATGGAACTTGGATGTGAACTTGGATATGTAACTTACATATGTTGGCTTACATATGTAGCATACATATGTTGCTCAAAACTGACTCGTAATCTAATAATTAGTATTCCTTCTCTCGTCTTGAATAGAGCCCAGTTCAGCCAGTCAGTATCATCAGCCTACGCTAGTCCACTTCTAGAAAAAGCTTTCCAAAGACCTCCAGCATCTACTTTTCCAGTTTGTACTGTTGCCTTATAAAATAGAATACGATTTATTGGCAAACACAAAAATATGAAGAATAATATGAGTTAATAAATATTTAATGAATTAATAACATTAAAGCTTTCTTCCTAACAGGAATGATGACAATAAAGAGATGAACATGAAGCGCGAGAGCAAAGCGTACAGCTACAAGGAACAGCAGGAGGAGCTGCAGCTGCGGCGGGAGCTGGAGGAGAAGCGGCGGCGGGAGGGGAAGGTCGTCGAGGCAAGGCCAACTACACATTACTGTCTACTTCGGAAGATTCATAATCGTATGGTTTTTCGGTAATTTTGCTTGTATTGTTCACAGGTCCAGCTGTCAGCGAAACAAAAGGAGGCGATAAAGGCTCAGCTCCTAAAAGAAGAAGAAATCAGGAAGAGGTTGAGCTTGGTGAGCATTTCTGTTCCTTCATTTTTTTGCCAACTGTTACAAACAGAAGGTCGTCTATTCAAGTGTATGTACATACGTTCCCTACATGGCCGTTCGAATCGTCTGGATGACGAGGGCGAAGTCGAAATACGGCGGTTGTAAGAATAAGCAGAATTCTATGTAGTGATCTTTTCCCCTAAATTATTTGTTGAAATACTCTAGCTAGTCTAATAGACCATCGCTTATTTGGCGGTTTTGTTGGTGAACTATTATCTTGTTTATGTCGCAGCTGAACGCTCGCGTAGAGGTCGCAGTGGGGCTGGTAGGCAGCGTGCGTCGCGGCGACACGCGTGCGCTGCGCGTGAGTGCGCGGCGCGTGGTGCCCGCGCTGCTGGCGGCCCTGCGCTCGCCCATGGCGGCGCCGCGGCTGGCACACGCACATCTGGACAATGCCAAGGTGCTGCTGCCGCATCATGCGGCGCTGGCGGACACTGTGGGACGCGTCTCTGTCAGGTATGCACTCACGCACGCGTGTGAGACTATTGTTGGTATGTAGCTGTCCATAAGATATCTGTAATGGAATCGATATGTATGTTCCCAGATTACAAGATCCAGCCTGCGACCTGGACCCGTGGTGGGAGGAGGAGCCCCTGGAGCTGGCCGCGTCCCGCACCATCAACCTGGTGCACGCGGCCACGTGCGGCGCCCGCGCCACCGGAGCCCCGCCCTCTCCCACTAACTACATCTCTGCGCCCGGCCTCTGCTACGTGTTTCCACTGCTCAAAAAAGGTGCGTCACCTCATCGATGACTGATATTTTGATTTTTGATTTTATGAATTTTTTACGATTTTTTGTATCGAGTTAATAGGTTAGTTTTTGTTTTACTGTACATTATGTACACTTAGAGAAGGTCTACGGCCCGTATTACGAAAGCTTGGTCAGTCATCCGCACACGTAACTAGCTAAGCCCATGTGTTCGCAGGTCTAACCCCGAGTCTAGTGGACGAGGCGACGATGGTGAACGGCCTCGCCGTGCTGGGCTACCACGCGCGGCTGCAGCTCACGGACGCAGACCCCACGCTCATGCGGCCGGAGCTCTGTCCCATCGACGACATCTTCAGGCTGCTCATAGACCTCATCAGTAAGTATAAGGAAAGCCCAAGCTTGGTGCTTAACGTGGACCCTAAGGGTGCGTGCTCCCTGATGCGGAGCGGAACCCACCCGTGTTGGTGGCTGTTGGTACACACGTCTCGTGGTCGTTTCCTATTGGTGGATCCCGCTGTGCTTTCGTGGGAACGCCTCCTACCTGACGTGTTATGTACGCGTTAGGGACAGCAAAGTTCGTACGTACGTAACGTACTATGCTGTCCATCGACATTAATAAGCTCGCAAGACTCGTCACACGACGAGAGCCGCTCGGAGCGCTTGTCACGTCCCCTTGGCCCGGTTTTGTTAATGTGTTGTTGTGTGCTGCAGGTAGCACGGGCGGGCGCACGCAGACCGCGTGCACGGCCGCACTGCTGGACACGGCGGAGATGGCGGCGCGGGGACTCGTCACGCAGGAGGACGTGTCCTGTCTGCTGGCGGGCCTGCAGAGTCCGCTCGACGTAAGTTAACCTCTCCCATGTGCTCAGTCATCTCATGTTGTACTGAATTGACTTTTCTTTATACTGGCCTTTGCCCACGGCTCGTAAGCAGTGTACAATACCGCACGATAGGTAAAGTCAATAAACTAGGTCATATAGCTCAGCAGATTCACCTACTCACAAATGTATAAATGCTTACATTTTATTGTAAATTATTACTTATTTGCAATGAATTAAATGGGTGTCAAACGATCACTCGGGGGTTTGATTCGTTCTTTATCCTTCCCTCTACATCTTAAACTAACTTTAATTATAACTGTAGAACACGCTACAAGCAGCAAGTCCCATTGTGTTCTCTCTCGTTGTAGGAACACCAACTGTCATCGTGATCCGCGTTCCGTAGCTTGGGAGATCTTAGCTTGTAAACATATTCACTCGCCTGTGTTTATAATACGAGTAGAACTCGCTGAATACTGACGGTAACATTTTCAGGTGGTTCGCGACGCAGCCCTGCGCGCCTTGCTGTGCGTCCGCGCGCAGCTGCCGCCCTTGTTCGAAGAGTCGGAGTACGCGCTCACGCTCACCAAGCGGCTGATCATCGCCACCTTCGACGTCTCAGAAGATAACAAGTACGTTCATTCAATATCCTCTACACTAGAGTTACAATTCATTATTAGCAATCACCAAACACACAGACGGACAGATTTCCAGAGGTTTTGTGACTTGTAGCCGGAGTGTTCATGAGTCGTGCAAGACCTATTGTGTTGGGTGAGAGAGGTGGCCTATAGTCCTGGTAGGAGGCATGTCACATCTGTTACACGGTTTACGAAGGTTAACTTTTCGTTTGTATTCAATTCAATTAGATTTTATAATACTTTGCCTGAAAAGAAATAAGAAAATTAAACGAAATAATGTTCAAAAACAAAATTTAGACGCTAGAAGAGAAATCATAGTATTGTATAAAAGACTTCCTTTCAGATAAAGATGCTTAGAATCATATTATATCATTATAGGATTTTGATTATTTTTGTTATTTTACTTAAAGGCATTGTAAATGTATGCCTTTTGAATTGAAATGAGTTTAAGTGGGTGCTAGGTTACGGATGAGGACAATGTCAAGGAATCATCAATCTACCTGCATCTGGTGATCATCACACTGTTCAGTTTAATAGTAGATTCATGCTCAGATATTCGCTTATGAGGTGTAAAATGTTGCTAGGTAAGATCATAGGTACAGCATTAATATATAATTTATATATTATAAATAATCTCATTATCGATTAACATAATGTCTAACCTATCCCAGGATACCTTCTTTGTCTTCCTTGTGGGGACGAGCATCTCATCAGCAGTGGGGGCACTGCTGATGAGATGCTCGTCCCCACAAGCAAGGCACAGCTCCAATCCGCGCGTGCATAAACCGTGTCCGTTTTAGTTTTCACATTGTAGTCAGTGTAGTGTGTTATTGCAGAAAGCTCGGCGTAGAGCTATGGGAAGGGCTCCCCTGCGCGGAAGCGGCGAGCCACTCAGCCGCGCTGGTGGAGGCGCTGCTGCAGGAGGTGCAGCACCCGGCGGAGCAGGTGCAACGCGCGGCCGCCGCGGCGCTTGCGCACCTGGTGCAGAGGAACGGGTCTGATGCCGCGGAGATCGTGCTGCAGCATCTGCAGGACATCTTCGAGCAGCGGCTGCCGGTATGTACGACACTGGGGATTGTACCCTGGCGGTCACCACGAGACCGGACTAGGGTAATTTTAATAATCCTAGTGTCCGCTAAGAGGCGACGTGGAAGACCCAGGATGAGATGGCGCGACGAGCTCGAGGTACATCTTCCATCATGGCCTGTTGCAGCGTTGGATCGCGAGAAGTGGAAGGAGAAAAGGGAGGCCTTTGCCCAGCAGTGGGACAATAACAGCTTAAAACTAATGGCGGACACAAAAAACATCCGACACTGCCACAGTGCCAGATAACGTTTTCTAAAACTTTCTATTACTTCTAAGACTACAAGGGTTGAACAAAACACTTCCTCAAATAGAATTTTAGCAAAAAAAAAATATTCGGATATGATAGATAAATTTCTGCGATCATGGGTCATCTAGTAAGGTTTGATTTAATTTTTGATGAAAATGCCCTAATTGTGATGGTATGTTAAGTTCCCTTGATTGAATGGTGTTTAATTTTGCCCCCAGTTGATCCCAGCGCGCGTGGACTCGTTCGGGCACGTGCTGTGCGCGGAGGTGGACGAGTGGGACGGGCGGCGCGGCGTGGCGCTGGCGCTGCGGGCGCTGGCGCCGCTGCTGGCGCCCGCCGCTGTCCCTCAGGCTGTCAAGTTCTTTGTCAGCCACGGTCTGCCGGACCGCGCCGAGCCCGTCAGGGCTGAGATGCTGAATGCGGCGATGGCGGTCGTGGAGTTACATGGAAAGGTGAGGTCTTACACCACTTCCGACCAAAGTAAGAGTCTTACTTACTCTTCTTTATATAAATTATCACGTATCTGGGCCCGCCCCGTTTTTCATCTACCATTGGACCCATACTATTCTGAACATAATATTTACCGCTTCAGGAAACCATCGGCAGCCAGCTACCAGTATTCGAGGAGTTCTTGGACAAAGCGCCCAAGACCCGTAACTACGACAGCGTCCGACAGAGCGTGGTGCTGCTGGTGGGCGGACTGGCGCGCCATCTCCAACCACAGGACGCCAGGATCAAGCCCATCACGCTGAGACTGGTGGCCGCCCTCGGCACTCCTAGCCAACAGGTCAGTAACAAACAACAGAGCGTGGTGGTATGTGGCCAGCTAGAAGGATATTAGCCCACTAGAAGGAAGGACAGTAGATTTCATGTTTATACAGACTGCTGAGACTGTCCGAGTAATCTTATCTCATTCCTTTTACAAACTAAATACTATAATGTCCTTACTCTATCAACAGGTCCAAGAAGCAGTCAGCAACTGCTTGCCCCACTTAGTGACGTCACCCGCCCTCGAAGGTGAAATACCCAACATTGTTAACAAACTAATGAAGCAACTGCTCACAGCCGAGAAATACGGAGAACGTAAGGTATGCTAAAACTAACCTTATTTGTATTTATTTATTTGTCTTTTTACTAATAAGTTAACTCTAAAGTAAATGCAATGAAATATTTGCAGGGTGCAGCATACGGCATCGCCGGTATCATCAAAGGACTAGGCATCTTATCGCTGAAGCAGCTCGACGTGATGGGCAAACTGACTGAAGCTGTGCAGGAGAAAAAGAACTACAAATATCGCGAAGGTAATGACAAAGTTACACACTTACCTTGTCTTCACATTGCATTTATCATAATAGCTATAAAGAAAATCAAACCATAAATATGTACTTGTGTGACAGGTGCCTTATTCGGTTTCGAGATGCTCTGCCACAAGTTGGGTCGTCTGTTCGAGCCGTACATCGTGCACGTGCTGCCTCACTTGCTGCTCTGCTTCGGCGACTCCTCCCAGTACGTACGCACCGCGGCCGACGACACGGCCAAACTCATCATGAGCAAACTCAGCGCCCACGGAGTCAAGCTGGTACTGCCGGCGCTTCTCAACGCGCTCTCCGACGATAACTGGAGAACTAAGGCCGGTCAGTGTAACCACACAGTGTGATGCAGTAGTTATACTCGGTTGCATATGTGATGCATTAGTGATTTAGTCAGCTGTTGAAGTAAGTAATCTTGCAAGATTTAAACTGTTGATGACGTTCCGCAGGTTCCATCGAGCTGCTAGGTTCCATGGCGTACTGTGCGCCCAAGCAGCTGTCGTCGTGTCTGCCGTCCATAGTGCCGCGGCTCATCGACACGCTGAGCGACTCGCACCTCAAGGTGCAGGAGGCGGGCGCCGAGGCGCTCAGCGTCATCGGCTCCGTCATCAGGAACCCCGAAATACAAGGTAATGTTCCTATCTATAGCTCTTGTGTCTCTTACTTGACCCATGGTAATCTGGAGCCTGTACGCAATGTAAATGGTATGTTTATTTATTTATTCAAGGAAACCCAGCAGCACATACAAAAATATAAAAAACAAGAACATAGAAACAGAAAGGTTTTATTGAGAGGTTTTCACGATACATAACAAGTGTGAATAAGCAAAGCAAACATAACCTACAAGATTACCATCCACTTAGTACATAATAGTAGAATAATATAATAAGTGAGAGATAAAAAACAACTAAATATAATTTTACTTTTTAGCAACAACAATATTGAACAATCATAAATAATAATAGACAATCTGCATTATACATATTTAAATTACTCGCATGCCAAAATCGAGTCATCCTCATCATCCTCGCCGGATGGTGAGAAAAAGTTAGAGCTCACGGAATGAACGCTGGAACAGAAGAGGTCCAGATCTATTTGCTAAGAGAGTTTGTTTTATTTTGCAGCCATCGTGCCGGTCCTCCTCGAGGCTCTGCAAGACCCGTCCAACAAGACGTCCGTCTGCCTCCAAACTCTCCTCGACACGAAGTTCGTCCACTTCATCGACGCGCCATCGCTCGCCCTCATCATGCCCGTGGTCCAGCGGTCCTTCCTCGACCGCAGCACCGAGACCCGCAAGATGGCGGCGCAGATCATTGGCAACATGTACTCACTGACGGATCAGAAGGACCTGACGCCGTACCTGCCTAATATCATGCCGGGGCTGAAGAGCTCGCTGCTGGATCCTGTGCCGGATGTAAGTTGCGTGTAGTTTTGTTTTAAACTTGATCTGAGCCTGCAAGGATTGCTGCTTGGTTTTGTACAGGTCCGGTCGATAAACTCGCCTCCAGCGTGGACAGCGCCTAGGTAGAGCGAACCAAGTGATCGCCACGGCGTGTTGTAAGGACTGAGAGCTAATCAGGTTATGTTATGTTCAGGTGCGGTCGGTAAGCGCGCGCGCTCTTGGCGCCATGGTGAAAGGGCTGGGCGAGAGCTCATTCGAGGAGTTGTTGCCGTGGCTGATGACGCAGCTGACGTCGGAGTCCAGCAGCGTGGACCGCTCAGGCGCCGCGCAGGGGCTCTCCGAGGTGGTCGCCGGCCTGGGGCTCGCCAAGCTGCACAAGATCATGCCAGGTACCACACGGACCAGGGTTATAGACACAGTTCTCAGAGGATGTTTCACCTGTGTATGCAGATAGTAAACCGCCCCGTGTGTATGTTCCAGACATTATCGCCACCGCAGACCGGTCCGACATCGCGCCGCACGTGAAGGACGGCTACATCATGATGTTCATCTATATGCCGGGCTGCTTCCCCGAGGAGTTCCGCGACTATATCCCGCAGATCATCACGCCGATCCTCAAGGTACTCCACACAGGTCGCAGACCGGTCTGACATCGTGCATCATGTCAAATTATTATTATTATGTTATCTAGTACCTATAACACAAGCTCTGTTTACCATGGGGCTAGATAATACTGTGTGAATTGTCCAGCAATATTTATTATTATTTATTATTATTATTATTAAATTACTTGTTGAACTTCTTGCGAATCGAAAGTTCTTGGAAGCCATATCAGCGTAAAATACTATTGTAGTTTTAGTCGCCGATAAGTTGGCGCCACTCCCGAAGAGTACACACAAACTTACTTCAGACTCATTTCACTCCTGCCAAAATAGGTTATGTGCCTTCCCTGACAAAAACGTTTGTAAATATAGCTTGTTTGATAATTTGTCCTTAAAGTATTGTTATGTGTCGAAATAAATGTCTGTCATTGTACTGTCAAGGCGCTCGCGGATGAGAACGAGTACGTGAGGGAGACTGCCTTGCGAGCCGGACAGCGGATGGTCAACTTGTACGCGGAGTCTTCTATCGCGCTGCTGCTGCCGGAGCTGGAGAATGGACTGTTTGATGACAACTGGAGGATCAGGTAACGATTCACAAAATGAAATGTTATATGCGCGGATGCGTAACGCTTATGACCGAGAATATTGACGTGTGCAGACACATATGCCCAACAGTGGGATATCAAGAGTTGTTATGATCAAAATTTGATGCAATCTGTTTTGTTTATTCTTGGTGACTCTTGTTGGACGGATTTATCTGACCAAGAAGCGAACAAGATACAGTATGTTTGAGCGAGGCGAGCGTTGTCTCACACAGCTCATTTAGGTATGTGTTTTGGAAAGATACACCTACTTTGGTCCCTTGTTAAATGCAAAAACAATAGTCTTCCTCATACTTTTCCTTTCCTATCTAGATTCAGCTCCGTGCAACTTCTGGGAGACCTTCTCTACCGCATCTCAGGAGTGTCCGGCAAGATGAGTACAGAGACCGCGTCAGAAGACGACAACTTCGGCACGGAGCAGTCCCACAAGGCCATCCTCAGCAGCCTGGGCGAGGAGCGGAGGAACAGAGTCCTGGCGGGACTGTACATGGGCAGGAGCGACGTCGCGTTGATGGTGCGCCAGGCGGCGCTACATGTCTGGAAGGTACCTGATGTGATCCATGATCCAGGCGTGTAGCGGAGGCACAGAGTCCTGGCTAGCTAGTTCTGACCTTGCTTTTATTGTTATTTACAGGTGGTTGTGACGAACACTCCAAAGACTCTGCGTGAGATCTTGCCCACGTTGTTCGGTCTACTGCTCGGCTGTCTCGCCTCCACCAGCTACGACAAACGACAAGTCGCTGCGAGGACCCTGGGAGATCTCGTCAGGAAAGTGAGTAGATATTGTGCACAACTTGTCTACACCCAGAAGCCTGAACGTGAGCCCGAATACAAAATCGCGGCCAATACGGTGGCCCCTTTCGGCGTCTTCCCCCGTCCCTCAAGTCTATAGCGATAGGCGAACTGGCGGCCCCTCGCTTTTTGAGAGGGTGCGAGTTTTGTGCTAATTCTCAATATGAAGAACATACGGAACATGTTTGATTAAAACTCATATTTGGTGTATGTTGCAGTTGGGAGAACGTGTTCTACCAGAGATCGTCCCTATCCTGGAGCGAGGTCTGATGTCGGAGCGCGCGGACCAGCGGCAGGGCGTGTGCATCGGGCTCGGAGAGATCCTCGCCTCCACCTCGCGCGAGGCCGTGCTCAGCTTCGCAGACGGACTGGTAACTAACATGAGTGTCTCTCTATCCTGGAACGAGATGATTTGCCCGCGGACCAGCAGCAGGGCGGGCGTGTGCATCGGCTCCTAGCTATTCACCTGCGAAACAAGAACGATGCCGGTTCGTGTCAAGATTGAATTTAAATAATGTAATGAATATAAATGATACTTATTCGGTAGTTTTCCCGCAGGTCCCAACAGTCCGCACAGCGCTGTGCGACGAGCTGCCGGAGGTGCGCGTGGCGGCCGCGCGAACCTTCGACTCGCTGCACGCGACCATCGGGAACAAGGCGCTGGACGACATCTTGCCGCCCATGTTGGACCTCCTCAGCGACCCCGACCCGGCCATTGCTGACGCGGCGCTGGACGGCCTCAAGCAGGTATTGGAGAGACCACATCGTCTTTGATCAGTGTCTAGTGACCAAAACCATAATATAATTGACTGTTGGTTTAATTAGTGATTGTCCTTGATCGTGTTACCATAATGTTTTTTTTTTTTTTGAAACAAAAAGCTTATATTTAATTGTAAATAGAACATAGACTTAGAATAAATAAAGCTAACTACAGTTTCCACTCGTAGTAATACGCAAAAAGTAATTATTAAATCTCGGCTAATAAGGAAGAGCGGAACCTCCTAGTATAAGTATTCTATACTTCAGAAGAGGCTTCAACAATCGGTAAGTTATACATGTTTTGTAAACGAAATAAAAACATTTGTAAGTGTGTTCAACGGAACTTTGAATGAATGAACACAGATCTTCGGACATGCTCATTATCGTGTACTACACTGCTAACTTTGTTTTTGATTATGCAGATAATGGCGATTAAGTCCCGCGCCGTGCTGCCGTACCTGATCCCTGTGCTGACTGGCACGGGTGCGGGCGGCAGCAGCGTGGACACGCGCGCGCTGTCCGCGCTGGCGGCGGCGGCGGGCGGTGCGCTGGGCCGCCACCTGTCGCGCGTGCTGCCCGCGCTGCTGGCCGCGCTGGTGGCGGCGCGCGGGACCCCGCACCACGCCAAGGAGCTCGAGCACTGCCGGGACGCGCTGCTGCCTACGATGGACCCGGCCGGTGTACGCTGGTGCGTAAACATACAATCTTCACAGCTCAACACAGATCTATCCGCCTTTGCTTTAGCATTTCGCGGCGCAGCATAACTTGTACTAAGTATAAATGTGTTGATTGTCCCGGTAGCATCATCGACTTCCTGCTGGACGCGATCCGCACGGGCACGGGGTCGGCGCGCGGCGCGGCGGCGGCGCTGCTGTGCGCGTACGTGTCGCACACGCGCGCCGACCTGGCGCCGCACGTGCCGCAGCTGCTGCGCGGCCTGCTGCTGCTGCTCAACGAGAAGGAGCGCGACGTCTTGGCTATAGCCTGGGAGGCGCTCATGGTAACATATAACACCTAGCTGTATAATTAGATGCCTAGCCGCAGCCTGCTGGAGGGCCTGTGGCACTCATCAGAAGAGCCGCACTAGTAAAGACGCAAGACTAGTATAGACTAATGTTGTTAATGTACGGGGTCCAGCCAGCCGTACCGTTTATAGCAGCGGAGTCAGACGTGTGCTTCCTGACAGCTACGGTTAGCTACGAGTGTTATGAAGGTAACGCCTCTGTCCTCTCCCGTTGCGGTGCTTTATATTGTGAACATATCTCTCGTATGTTAGTAAAGCGCCATGTGTCTCCGCAGGTGTTCACGAAGGCGCTGGAGCCGGAGCAGCTGATCGCGCACGTGTCGGACGTGCGCGGCGCGCTGAGGCACATCTCCGCTGACCTCAAGGGGGACTTGCTGCCAGGGTTCTGTCTCCCTAAGGTTTGTTGCCATCCCTCAATCCTCACTCAAACAATACCTATTAATATAACGTATAGAATTAGCCATTCGCTCGCCACCTATCCGAGCTTCCCCAGACATTAGATAATAATGCTGCAACCTAGGACACACCACAGAGTAGCGCGTGCGCAGGGCGCATAGTCCAGAAACACAAACTCTAAATACTTTATTTCTTTAGGCCTCCACGATAAGCAATTAGACAAGTCATACTTTATACTCAAAATTATTATCAAATAAGATTATTTTAATGTTCACTTCAATTTTTTGTCCACCAGTCGAAGTGAAAAATAAACCACTAGTATGTTCATCTCTCTTGTGTGTCTAAATATAATATGATTAGATACATGTCAATATTGAAGTAAAGCATCATATAACTTGTTGATTTATTTCGTATGTGAACTAATCGTAGCTGTACTTACCACAGGGTATAGCACCGATCCTGCCACTATTCCGCGAGTCGATCCTCAACGGTCTGCCCGAAGACAAGGAGAATGCCGCGCTGATGCTGGGCGAAGTGATAAAGCTGACGTCAGCGGCGGCGCTGCAGCCCTCCGTGGTGCACGTGACGGGGCCGCTCATCCGGATCCTGGGCGACCGGTTCAACGCGAGCGTGAAGGCGGCCGTGCTGGACACGCTGGCCGCGCTGCTCGCCAAGGTTACATTATGATGATACATCATTTCTTCCAGGCCTTACAAAAGTAATAGATCTTATTTAACTTCTTCTACGGTCCATGGTAATATACATATACCTTAAAACTAGCATACATCAAATATAAAAAAGACTAAATTAACAACACGCTTTAAAAACAACGTAGTAAAATAACAACTACTCTCTGCTTTATACTTAGCTCTGGTGAGATTGTGCTCAAACGAGTACGTGCTGACCTTGCGTACAGTTTGAGGAATGCCTATTTTTGATATCATGCGACCAAACGGCTCTCTCGGAAGACCGACCACGTTCTAAACACTACGCTGAGCCAGGATTCGTTTTGTGACTCAAAAAAAATTATATGTTTTTTATCTTTTGTTACAAATAATCTTAATACTATATTAAAAAATATGAATAAGTATCGATGATGAGGTGATAGATAATGAATGCATTACATAATACAAAGGTCACAATAATAATGGTAAACGATACATTTTAAGGTATATTGTTTGTGTGTGCAGGTGGGCGTGATGCTGAAGCAGTTCCTGCCGCAGCTGCAGACGACCTTCCTGAAGGCGCTGCTGGACGCCAACCGGCCCGTGCGCCTGCGCGCCGGCACCGCGCTCGCGCACCTCGTGCTCATACACACGCGCCCGGACCCGCTCTTCCAGGATGTACACAATGGTATGGATCACTGCACTAGCCAGCCACTGAGTATAGCGTTCTTGCTTGTATCCCTGCATCCTTCAGGGCTCAGCACTGGCTCCTACGCCACCGACTGAACATGACGTATCCAACTAGTATATTATAAATATTTGATGTGTATACAACGTAACGTATTTGATACATTTATTTGTTATTTGTCGTTAAGGTTTCATAATGTTGTTCATATTTATTTTAGCTCTTCTTTGGCCCCCCTGCCTTGCTTAAATTCACATAATTCTTCCCATCCAAAGGTTGCCTGGTCGAGATTGCTTCTTAGCGATAAGGCCGCCCATTGTACTTGTCGCGTGTAATGTATTTTTTGTAATGATTTGTATGTGGTGTACAGTAAAGTATTAGTGTGTAGTATTGTATGATGTGAGCGAGCGAGTACACTGTACATTGTTGCACAGGCGTGAAGGCGGCGGACGAGCAAGCCATCCGCGAGACGGGCGTGCAAGCCCTGCGCCACGTGCTCACGGCGGGCGGGGACAAGATGTCCGCTCCGCTGGCGCTCTCGATACTGGCGACCCTGTCGGGGCCGGCGCTGCTGGCGCACTCCGACGACGCGCTGCGAGGCGCGGTCGGCGGCTGTCTCGGGGCGCTGCTCCATTGCTTACCTCCACCGCATCAGGTTATTATTATTGTTCTTCTATAATAATTTTTTTTTTTTTTTCAGACCATAGAATAAGATATCTTATGTAACTTATTCTACGGTTCATACTTTAAAACTAGCATACATAAAATATAAAAAAGTAATACTATGTGTTTCAAACTGCTATCACTGACCTGACCGTATTCCGTTGCCTTATAAAACTCTAACTACTAACAAGCCTGGTTCCTTTGAAATAGCAGATTAGGACTTGTAGTACATGACATGTGCGTTTCAGCATCTCAGTTAGTATGGTTAGACACAGAATATTTCAAATTAGTTGTCAAACTGACACAAGTATTTGTCAGTGTACCTTTTCTACTTATTTAAGTGTTATAGGCTGTTTTTATTCTATCTAAATAAAAAAATAAAATACGTAACGTGTGTCATTGTGATCAGGAAGCCGCGATCCAGCACCACGTGCTGAGCGCGGCGCCGGCCGACGACTGGCTGCTGCAGCACGGCCGCACCTGCGCGCTCTTCGTGGCGCTCAAGGAAACGCCAGGAGCAATCTACAAGGACCAGTTCGAAGATAAGGTTTGTATTTACAAGTCGACCAAGCTAAGTTGGCACCTCGCTGCAAACTTACGCGACGACGCGACTTGCAAACTTAGCTTGGTCGAGTTGTATACTTCATTTACCTCCTTCAACCTTGCTTTGGCTGTTACTTTCTGTAATTGTAACACCCGAATAGACTAGTTTGAAGAGATACAGTTCATTTATTTCCTCTACAACGGTTCTCGATCATACATAAGCAATATAAATGTAAAGGAGGTTCATAAATTCATAATGCAGTATCAGAACCAACCCCTTGTATTGTACCGGGCTGTTTCAATCGTAAACAAAGGCTGATATTTGTTCAGCAACCTGTACTGGGTTTTACCGACTAGTCAAGACAGTCAGAACATTTCTACATGTACCTTTCAATTAACAAATTCAAATCATCTTGGTCTAGTTTAGGTTGACTAACATTCAAGAAGGAGGTCTTTGCTGCTTTCTAAAAGGGGGCAGGGAGGGACATTAGTTATTTTATTTCGTGAAGTGTATGAGACGCTTACTAAATCCTGATGCTGTATAGTATGTTATTGATGATGGTCTGTGACATTATTGTGAGTTGTGTTACTTGGTCAGATTGAGAAGGCGCTGGCGAGCTACCTGGCGAACGACAAGATCCTGATCGTGTCGAACGGCATCCGCGGCATCGGCTACCTCATGCGGCACCTGCTGCAGAGCGACCGGCCCGTGCCGCCCAACCTACTCTCGCAGTTCGTCAGGGTGAGTTCACTCTTACTTAATACTTTCACTAGAATTATATTTGCTATAAAACTATTTTGATCTTAAGGTGCGTTTCCTTCAGAACGAACCTTTATAAGGATGACTAGACCTGATACAAATCAAATACCCACGCTCTGTCATATCAATCGGAATAATGCATAGTCGTTTGTTCATAACATTTCATCTAATATAGGTATACTAAAAATTAAAAAGGATTACAATACTAACGTTACTATGACACTGCGTAGGTAAGTCATTCAGTTAAATAAGACAACTTACTACAGCGCGTTCACTTTTTCGTGTTTATATAACATAGTTGGCATTATTAACAACAAGCTATTCTACACAAACTGGAAACCGCCGCATTGTCTATCATATTATACACATTTTAAATATATATTAAATAGTAGCGTATTAATATATAATAATAATTGCAAGCCAGCCATAGAGTTGGCTAAGGGTTAATTTCGTATCAACTTATTTTTGTAACATGTTTTTTGCATCGAAAACGAATAACTGTTTGTATCCGGCAGAGCATGAACCACAGCAGCAACGAAGTGAAGCAGTTGATGGCGCGCGCGTGCGTGGTTGTGGGGCGCGACGTGAGCGCGTGCGGGCCCGGCGGCGACGTGCTGCGCGGCATGCTGCCCGCGCTCGTCAACGGCACCAAGGAGAAGAACACCTACGTGCGCGCCAACTCGGAGCTCGCCCTGCGCGCCCTGCTGCGTCTGCCGCACGACGACGCGCACGCACAGGTACCCACCATTATTAAAAAAACACAAAAAAAAAAATATACCTAAAAACAAATGAAGCCAAAAAAATAAAAAAAAAACATTGAGAACAGGGAAAAAAAAAATTATTCCCACAAAACCCAAGGACCGAGGGGTCGTCACCCCTCGAGTTGACGCCGGGGTAATGAGGCCAAGCCTCGAGGCCCCTCTCTGTGCCCCCACCAGGGCCGGAATGAAAATTATTGATTGACCCACCATGTCGTCGCCGCTCAGGTGACGGACGTATCGCCAGATACCTATCGTATTTCATACATTGATAAGATATACTAGTGCCAAATTACGTGGCAATACAGGCCCTTCACCTCCGTTTTCGAAATCTCTAAATACATTCAAATTTATATATATAATACAATAATAATCAAAGCCCTTTGGTAATTAAAGTAATAAATAAATACCTTGTATAGTATTAATAATACTGGACAATTCTCACAGTATCATTTAGCCCCAAGCTAAGCAGCCCTTGTGTTATACACTTCACATGACTGATATACATAACATAGTTAGATATTTTTTTATTATGTTTAAAAAGTATCCAGAACAAATATTTGCAGATAAAAAATTGTCCCAAGGCGGGAATCGAACACTCGACCTCCTGCGTTGCAGACAGACCTTCACCTACCTCGCCATATCCATCGTCAGTAATAAAGGCATTTGCCTCTATTACGGTGGTGCTACATTATTCTTTCTCTTACTTAAGATGACAACTAATGAAGTATGCTAGGAATCTCATATTTTAATAACATTATTGATAGGTTAATCACATACAATGCTCATTGATCAGTATTGGATTGGAATGCTAAAACATCCTTTGTATTCGAGTGCAGATGAATCTTCTCTTTTGCATGCTAGATTGCGGTATTAAGCAAGCTTCATCCCTCATTTAATTAATTAATTTTCAACATTTCAAATGTAATTTTAGTAAGGAATTTGTTTGAATGCAAGTATTAAAGAGAGTTTGTTGTTTAGCAATGTGGAGCGCTGCTGGAGGAGGGTGCGCGCGAGTCCCTGAACGACGTGGTGGCGCGCGTGCTGCGGCGCGCGCACGAGCCAACGCGCGACGAGGACCTCGACTGCACGCTGCTCACCTGATCACACCATCTACATTATGTATACATACTATTCTATCTTATACCATCCTATAATGTTTCTGTTCATCTCCATCTTGTCTTGTATAGATTTTATGTTAGCTAACTGCCTGGCAAAGGCCTCTTGTATAGATTATGCCAAGGAAAACTTTTTTTAAATTCTTTCCATGTTTTTTATCATGAAATGGCATTTGTGTACTATTTAGTTGAAAATTGTTAAGTATGTTGTTGGAACAGGTACAGCACAGTAAGTGTTGGGGGTAGTATGGCTCGGAAAGGATTCTCAGAATTGGTTATTTGGAAAATCATGATGATTAAATTGTTACTGACAGTAGATACTGAAACTATTGAGTAAAGACGGGATTATATTAAAATTTTTACTTATTCTTACTGTAGGTATTTTAATAATTGTATTTTATGTTAAATTAAATATTGTAAGAAAGTCAATAAAATATTCAAAACTAATCAGTATTTAATTTTGTGACCTATAGGACTATAATTATAATACAAGACAGGAATGTATGTTACAATGATAAATTCACAGGTTTTATATACACTTCAAGTTACAAGTCTGTTTTAACATGGAAGCCCTTGCTTTCGAGTAGTTGATTGCACTCCTGACGGGAGAGGGGTGAGAGCGCGAGCCGGTCCAGCTCATGGTCGCTGGCGTCGAGGAGCACCAGCTCCGGGCTCGCACCACTGATGAAGTTGACGACGATGCCCGGGTACCGCGGGGCGTCCTGCATCACGAACTGTTTCACCTCGGGCAGTCGGTTCAGTGAACAACCTCTGCATGTCTGCAAATAATACGAGCACAATACATAAGTAATCATTTTGTATTTTGGGGGTGGATCAAACATGAAAGCCGTGTAGTGTAGTAGTAACGACTTTACCTCGATTCTGCCAGAAGCAACATCTTCCAAATTGTATGTTGATACAGCTAGAACTACAGAAATCAAAATTATCAGTTGCTTTTGCTTCATTTTGATTTTTTACGAAACGCGCAATTCGTCCTATTGTCTTATCGCAATTCAATTATCTGTGCGGATTGTGCGTGCGTAAGTTGCAGTGCAAAAGGTAAGAGAAATGAGAATACTACTATTTATTTCTCGTTTGTTACTGTTTGTTAGAGAATACCTACTTTTACGAACTTTTAGTGTACATCTACATAAAGTAATTAGGTACGTTGTTGTTGGTTGGAATTGGTTGGATTGGATGGAACGAAAAAAGATATCAAATCACGTTTAACCCATAGACTAAGTAATAATTCCAGGACAGACGGATTCCTACGGAATCACAAGTCAAGAACAGCAATGGCGGACTTGTCAAAGTGAGAGATGCCAACTGATGAAAAAAAATGCCGATAATTTTCATAAAATTTTCTACAAATCACAGATCACATGTCAAGTAGGTTAGTAGGTAGGTATTAATTTAAAAAAAGTAGCGTTGTACTCTTAGTCACATAAATGTTATAGTTTTTATAAGATCTAGGTACCTACTACGTAACAGGAAGGAAAATAATTATAATCATAGGTTGGTACTATGATTATAATTATTTTCCTTCCGAACGACTGGCTGGTTTTTCTACTCGAAAGAAACCATCTATCCTGCAATCAGAACCCCTAAATCGGTAGCACACTCAAAAGGGGGGTTCTCAGAGGGCAGGGGGGAGCAACATTAAAAAAACATACTCCATCAAGGAAAACAATTATGTCAATCAGTAAGTCAATTAGTAGGAGAAAAGGGAGGCCTTTGCCCAGCAGTGGGACAGTAATGGCTTAAAATAAATAATAGTAAGTCAAGTCAGTCTGTGTTAATTTAGCATTATATAATAGAATGCTTAAGTAATATCTATTTAAATTCTTATTTATGTCAGGCTACCTACCTAATTCCAATTTTATGAATTAAAATATACAAAGATTCAAACATTTTTAATAAACTCACACATTATTCGGAAATTAAGAAGTTTATGTGCTGGTAACACCGGCAAGATTTGTGTTTTTGTTGTGAATTTTCTGTTGAGTTATTTGCGTTCAATCGAAGAAATAAGTGAATGTAATTCCAAATTTAGGTGTGAAATGTGATTATGTGTTTATTATTTACTAAATTAGTGTGATTTCGGCAACATCTGACCACACAAGAAGACATTTTTCATTTTTCGATCTAAGTTACACTAGAGTCACTCTGTTGGTGTATAAAAAGGTAATGGCAAGGCAATTTATAGACCGATCGTCCACCTTGTGGACGAGCGGTCGACAATTAATAAATTGACAATGTCAAAATCGGTATATCAGTGAGTGTATCAGATTAATATAGAAAATTGTGATAAAGAAATATGAAAAGTATGTCTAAAATAGTTTTCAGGTTTTAGATTACCTATTTCATTGGTATTTTAATGTAATAAAATCATTAGCACATAACTTTCACAATAAAGATTAATAGAAAATTGTGATTAAGAAATATGAAATGTATCTCTTAAATCGTTTTCAGATTTTAGATTACCTAGGTATTTCATTGGTATTTTAATGTAATAAAATCATTAGTATATAACTTTCAAAGTGGCGCGACGCCGATAATTTCTTAATTTATTAATTATTAAAATGTATTATATTTAAATTTAGTGGAATATTAATTGTACAATTTTTGATATCATTGATTTGGTCTGAAAGTATTATTCAGTATTAAGAAACATAATAAATTGTTGTATCGACTGTTCGCGCCAAAGACAGTGTGAGCCATCGCTCAGGCTGCATTTTTTACGATCTCAGAGCCTATATATACGACCCAAAAGGGGGAGAATACCCACTTTTGGATCGGCAGCCTAACCAGACAGAACATAAAGCTAAGTATTGTTCATATTTCGTTAAAATATCTTGTGACTAGCAATTTGTGTACCATTATCTTAAAATGTTGTTAATTATTTGTAATTATTACTTTCTCGTCATAATTTATGTCCAACCAGATTGTATTATTGAATATAAGATTATTAATGTTCTCAAGTAATGCTTCTTTTCTTTAATAACCACAATATAACCCTATTAGGACATTTAGTAACTATATTGCTTTCTCGTCATAAATTTATCTTCCAACCAGATTGTATTATTGAATAAAGCAGTATTAATGTTGTAAGTTATGCTTCTTTTCTTTAATACCCACAATAGCAACCCTTTTAGGACTTCTAGTAACGTTTAAATGAAAAAAGATACCTAGGTAGTTCAAATTAGTTTTTCATTATGGTATCTTAGAGCTTCTTTTAATTAGTAAAACCATCACAATCTATCAAGTGATTCGTTCTTCAGGGGTTTCGCTCGCAGCGCAAAACAGAGCAGTCACGTTATACTTTGTTCCGTACTATTATTTTTGAAAAGTGCTCAAAAAGTGATTAGTTCTTAATGTCACTTATATCATCGCGAAACTTAGACAAATCAGTATAATTGAGTAAAAAAAACAACTCAAAAAACTATTATTATCACAGTGTTATCACCGAAAAACGAATTCCTGATATTTCAGGGATTTTTCAATAATATCTCGTCGAATCAATCTATAGTACATGACAATAATATTAATATTAATAATGACGACAGGTTAATGAACTCAATTTTTATTGTTCCATCCGACGCAGAAGAAATATTTAAGATCATAATGTCTCTGAATAATACCAAAACCAGTGGTAGTTATGAAATAACTACCGCTGTGCTAAAAGCATGTGCTAAATGGATAAGTTGCCCACTTTCCCATATTATTAATTTATCTTTTTTAGGTGTTTTTACAGAAAAACTTAAAATGTCTATTGTAAAGCCTCTCTTCAAAAAGGGAGACAAAACAGATCCAGGAAATTACCGACCAATAACAATCGTTCCGATTTTATCAAAGATACTTGAAAAGGCGATGGTCAGAAGACTAAGTAACTTTATTAATAAACACAATATTCTTAACGATGCTCAATTCGATTTTCGAAAAGGGAGCTCAACTTCTCTCGCATGCTTTAATTTAATAAAGTTTGTCACAGAGAGCATTAACGAAGGTAGTAGTCCTGTGCTGTCACTTTTTATGGACCTCAGTAAGGCATTTGATTTTGTGAATCACGACAGACTCCTGGTCAAGTTAGAGAATTATGGTATTCGCAGTAGAGCACTAGACTGGTTGACTAGCTACTTACATAATAGGCAACAATGAGATAGCAAAGGTCACTCGAGACACCAAAGGCAGCTTCGTGAAGCAAGTGTTTAGATCTGCTAACATTTTGAATAACAGTGGTGTCCCTCAGGGTAGCATCTTGGGACCTCTGTTATTTCTGTTGTATATCAACGATCTGCCTAATTGTATATCACATAAATGCGATCTTTTCGCCGATGACACAACTCTTATTATTAAAGTAGACAGTAAAGATCTGGCTCAGCAAACTTTGAATAATGCTCTCTCTGACATCATAAAATGGACTGATTACAACAATTTAATAATTAATATTAACAAGACCAAAATAATGCAATTTAATTCTTATAATACAATTCCTATAAAACTTGACAAAGATCAATATTGAGAAGGTGGGTGAGGTTACTTCTTTTAAATTCCTTGGTGTTATTGCATTTGAATTGGAAGGACCATGATAAAGATAAAGATTTTTTATTTGCCAAAAACATGTGTTTGTAAGGTTACAGGTAATAGGTATACATTTCGTGGTTCAACATGCTTGACCGTTAGTCGGTATGCAAAGATATTTGAGAGAATGACATGCACTATTTTAACATGAATTAAAATTTATCATCAATACTGTAGTAACATTTACAAATTAACAACATTTTTAGTTTCTTTCTAAAGAGTACACCATTTAGCTCTTTCAACTGATTAGGTAGATTATTAAAAATTTTAGGAGCCATACTAACAACACTTTTTCGCATTAATGCTGTGTTAGCTTGGTATGTTTGTAGTCTACTGTTATCTCGTCTGTTTCTACACACATTATCTGATAGCCGGGGAAACAGATGAGGATTATTCTTGACATAGAGTGCTACCTCTAATATGTAGAGGGACGGAAGTGTCAGAATTTTATGCTTTAGGAATAGTGGTCTACAGCTATCAATAGTTTTAATTTTAAACATGGCACTCAGGCACCGTTTCTGTAGCTTAAAAATCATCTGTTTATTTGTAGAGTTGCCCCAAAGTATTAGGCCATATCTTAACACAGACTCCACCATCCCGTGATATGCCGTTAATAAAGCATCTGTATTTACGGTAGTTGACAATCTATGTAAAGCATATGATAAGCTACTGACTCGCTTACTTAATTCGTCTATTTGTGGTTTCCAATTGAATCTCCTATCAATTAAAAGTCCCAAGAATCGCGTAGCTTCAACTTGATTAATTATATTATTGTCAAATGTTAAATTTATGTCAGATTGAATTGTGGATCTTTGATTGAAATGCATAATTGTAGTCTTTTTTAAATTAATTTTTAGATTATTATTGTCAAGCCATGAAATTATTGATTTAATTGATTTGTTTATGTCAGATTCGTAAGATTTAATGTCATTACATGTTATAGTTATTGTACTGTCATCAGCGAATAATGTCATGGGATGTGTAGTTGCTCTTGGCAGGTCATTTATATATATGATGAACAGTAATGGTCCTAATACACTGCCCTGTGGCACACCATACTTTGTGTATCGTGGCTTAGATTTATGCGTGACCTCCAGTTTCGATTTATTTTGTAGTCTTGATATTTCGGTGATTTGTTTTCTATTTCTAAGATATGAGTCAATTGTCATGTGAACCAGGTGTGCCAACGGCTGAGCAGATTTGTATTCGCTCTTAAGAAGGTTCGCCAGGTTGTTTCTTTTGACGCCGCTCTAGCTGCTTACCATGGTCATGTGTCTTCAGTCCTGGGGTACGGGTTGTTACTGTGGGGCAATTCAGTAGATGTCAAAAGAGTATTTAAAATTCAAAAAAGATGCCTTAGAGTGATAAACAGGTCTTGGTTCCTTGATAGTTGCAAGCCCCTCTTCAAGAACTGTAGGATCCTTCCTCTCGCATGTATGTATATAAGGGAAATTTGTCTGTTTGTAAAATCATATCCAAAATATTTTCAAAAACGTAGCGATGTAATAACCCGGCAAAAAAGGCCGATGTTTCAAAATGCACTCTATAAACACCAATGCCATAAAGATATTTATAAAAGAAATGTGTATAACATGTGCATAACTATTTACAATAAATTACCGGAAGAACTAAAATAATTAAATGGAAATATATTTAGGAAAAAGTTAAGAGGATGGCTACTTGAAAAATGTTTTTATACTGTGAACGAATATCTAGAGATTTAAATTGTTACTTATAATGACTAATATAATTAATTTAATATATAATTATAATAATATGCATGCAGGCTGAATACATTTACTAAATTAGTTATAAGATCTGACATTGTATAATTTTGTATTCTTGCAAATAATCGATTTGATTTGATTCAGTTGACTGAGACTCGGTCCGAGCAATTTTACGTTCATGGTTTAACCATAGATCAACTTCAACGTCAACTTCTTTTTTGTTTTGGCGCCGCCGCTTGCTTTTCGCCACGACTCTGCCAGTGTCTGTTTCAGAGTGTCATAAGCTTCTTAAATAGAATATGATCGGCATAGACTTAGTAATAATTTCCAGACGCCATCCTACGGAATCACAAGTCAATGTGTTCTGGGGGAGTAAATGTCAAAAAGTTGGAATTTTTCTTAGGTCACCTCAACCCCCTCTGTACGATTCCGTAAAAAAAACATACATCCATCAAGGAAAACAATTATGTCAATCAGTAAGTCAAGTCAGCCTGTGTTAATTTAGCTTTATATAATAAAATATTTAAGAAGTATCTATTTAAATTCTTATTTATGTTTGGTAGGCTACCTACCTAATTCCAATTTTAAGCATTATATGTATATAACTAGCTTTATTTATTATAATATACAAAGATTCAAACATTTTTAATAAATTCCCACATTATTCGAAAATTTAGAAGTTTACGTGCTGGTAACACCGGCAAGATTTGTGTTTTTGTTGTGATTTTTCTGTTGATAGTTATTTGCGTTCAATCGAAGAAATAAGTGGGTGTAATTCGAAATGTACGTGTGAAATGTGATTCTGTGTTTATTATTTACTAAATTAGTGTGATTTCGGCAACATCTGACCACATAAGAAGACATTTTTCATTTTCCGATCTTGGTCACTCTGTTGGTGTCTAAAGAGGTAAGTGCGGACGAGCGGTCTATTCATTGACAATGTAAAAATCTGTACTACAGTGAGTACATCATTCTTCGGTTGACTGAGACGCCATCCGATGATCGGTTACGAATTATAAAGAACTTATAAATTTTGCATCAAGATGATTTTAACTTATTTTTTTAGATATTGACATTTAAGATTAGAAGACTTATGGAACATTATTGCGCTTCAATCTTTCTTTTCAATCAAATTCAATAAACCAACAACTTCTTTGTTATTGGAGCTTACTTTTCTTTTCACTACCCACTCACCACACGCCCGGCCAAATCGACAGCCCTGTCCGAGACGCGAGCGCGTCCCATTTTTTACATAAATCTTTAATCTCGCTCATAGACTAATTATTTCGTTCATGATCTCGCTATCTACTACACCTATACTCCCTAAAAAATATACCATAAAAAACGAATACTATACGGAATAAATAAATATATGTAGGTATAGACCAAGTCTTAGAAATAATCAAATGGTCTCAATTATATGCCTGAACTTGACAAGACGAGTAGGTTTAAATTCACAAAATTTTTCTTCTTCCTTGCTTTCATAATTTAATTTGCAGTTCTACCTAATCTTGCACATATATTATTAAACTAGATGATACAAGCCATTTTTTAATACCAATCAATCACTACCTTCTCTTACAATAAATTACCAGCATATTACCAGAATAAACTAAATCATACCACCTCTCCACATTCATGAATGAAACTCGCTCTGCCGTGCGAAATCGGCAAGAGGGCGGGCGTTTTAAGGTTCGAATACACAATTTTCTGCGGAGTTTCTACATCATCATCATGTTATTTAACCAAGTAACAGAAATAATTTTTCTGACTTACTTCTGACCGCGGCTTCGAGTGAATTATTACTGCAATCACTAAAATAATCATATACTTAAATATATTGTGTTAGATAAGTGAGTAATTTACCTATCTATGAATAACTATACAATATAATTACAATTTGGGTCAGTAGGTAATGGTAAAATGGTAATGCTGATGTAAATGAGAAATATAAACATAAAATTTATAAAAAGTTGGTTTTTTATTAAGATCAAATTCAAATGCATGAGTATTTTTATGTCACAGAATATGTTATTACTACGTCAGCCGCTTTGTAATTTATTTATAAATCTCAAATGGACTTACAGTTAAAACCAAAACGTCCAGGAGTCAATTACATTAGAATAACAAAATAAGTATAAAGTAAGTCAAATCTTGAACAATACAAGACATAACAAAACAATGAATACAAAATAATTATTAATCGTTATGTCAATCTCGAGTCATTACAATCATTATTAAGTAATACTCTCACATCCTATACTAGTCCACTGCTGGCCATAGGCCTCCCCAAATGAGTGCCCTGGCACCCTGTATTCAGCTTGCCGCATTTAGCATCTGCCAGCGGTCTTTTGCAGGTCATCATCCCATCTGGCCGTAAGGCGCTCCCTGCATAGAGAACACAGATACAATGAGTAAAAGCTTCATCAAAATCATAATATATAACCTGATTTCACCATATAATCCTACCATGTTCAATGCTTGTGGTAAGCCTTAAAGCAGTTCTTGATGCAAAGGGGCACATCACACTCCTCACATTTATAGGAGGTCCTTTTTCTTTCCGGACAGACCCGACAAGTCCTGAACCGCGACGACGTTGCCATCGGAAAGTGGTTATGTGCCAAGTTCGGTCTATCGTGAGTCATGTGTTTCTGTCGAATACGCACGGTCACATCTCCTGTTGTCGAAGATCGTACGTTTATACGTCGTGGTTCAGCCGTCAAGTCAATGTGTTTATGTCTCAACAATAGCTGTTCCGCCAATGTAATGCGGAACTTGCGGTGCGTGATGTTGTGTGCACTCGAAAATATCACATAACAGTTAAAAATCGCTGAGTTGTACAAACGGCGGAACAGCTTTTTGTACCACACTTTGTTTCTGAGTCGTTCAATGGGTTGAGCAGAAAGAAACTGGTCCTTCCTGTCTACTCCCCCCATGTGTCGGTTATAGTCAAGTACGATCTTCGGTTTATAAGTCACTCTGTTATATCTCTCTATGTTTCCAATTTCTAGATTGTGGTATGTCGAGATTAAACTTACTAAGTTTGCATCTCGCCATACCAGAATCGACAAATCGGAACAGTAAGTCGCCACTACTTCACCTTGTCGCATGTCGGTCTTCGTCAAAGTCTTGATTGAATCGGGAACAAATTCCCGATTCAGTCTTAATGTCCCAAAACAGTCGGTCTTATGTCGTTTGAGACACCTCAATAATAATGGACTGTTGTAGAAATTGTCCACTATAAGAGTATGTCCCCGGTCAAGTAGTGGCTCAAATAAGTCGTAGACAATTTTGGAAGTGGCATTGTTGGGCCGGTCAAAGCTACTTCTAGTCGGCCGGTTATCCGTCGCTGGCCCGTCATCGTCAGGTCTATCTCCGTCAGGCCCGTCATCGTCAGGTCCGTCGATAATCATTCCGTCACTTGTCATTTTTCCAGTCACACCCTTCTTCCCAGCATAAACAAAAAATCGCCATAGATACCCACTCGCTGACTCGGACAGCTCGTAGGTTTTAACCCCTATTTGCGCGGCTTTAGTGGCGATTTTTTGAACAAAGCTTAGCCGACCGTGCCATTTTAGTAAGGATTCATATATGGCGACTTCTTTACCGGGCATGTACAAACTAGAAAACTTGTCATTGAAGTAGTCAATAATCGGTTGGATCTCTCCTAGTCTTGTCTTGTCAGTCATAGTCTCATTGTCCACGAAATGCATCATCATTTTTAACAAGAGGAAACGGTTATAGGACATTATCTTAGCAAAGTAAGGCATTGTCCCATAACCATTGAACTTAAAGTAGGCCTCTTCCTCTGTCGAGAGGTAGAGGCCTTGAAGTACCTGCACCGTTAAAAATGAGACCATTTCATCCCTATCTGTCGGTGTCCATCTCGTCAGTCGTGAGTGAGCAGAGAGCCTGTTTTGCTGGCGCAATAGGGCGATCTTCTGCTCGGCGTATCTGTTTGTCTCGGTACATAGTAGGTCGAGGAGGTCAACATCAATCATTCTGTCACAAACATCAATAGGTCTATTCGAGACTGTTACATCGAATGCCGGTCCTGAAGTCTCGTTAAAAGTCTCTTGCTGTCCTCTAAAAGTCTGTCGGTCCCTGTTCCAGTCAAACCTGTAGCAGTCTTCGTCGGTCACAAGCTCTCTCAGTACTTGGTCGTCTTTATGGTCCTCTGCCTGTAATATCTCAACCTGCGTGTCTGTGAGTTCCACGTTACAGGCAGAGGCCAGGTTGCCAGTCCCGTGGTGAGATAGTTCGGTCATGATGTCATCTATATCGTCGTCCTCGTCGTCTGTCAGGGCACCCAACCAATCGTCAACCGCGTGTTCGCAATTCGGATAGTTTACATCTAAAACAAAATGTAGAAATATTAGATAACCCTTATTATGTATAGTATTTAAGTGTATTTTTCATACTTTGGCTATGAAAAATAGAATCTTACTTGGCCTTGCTTGAGATGGACCAGCTATATGGCCGGAAGAAGAGCCACTAGGCTCAGCAAATACGCACGCAGCTCTTACCCGACTACCGCCTCTGTAGGATAAAATCAGACATTATTTAACTAGTAGAGTTGATTTTTGATGTTATGAAATTCGATAAACCCGAATACCTGCACTTACAGTTAAAATTTACAAATACGACTCGAGGCATGCGGTCAATCCGATCTGCAATGCTGTATCATAACCATAAAACAGCAGCGTTCAAAGGTAATTTTCGATATCTGGCAACGAAGTGTTGGAACAATATACCTACACCCTTACGTAATCTCAACACTAAATTCACTTTTAAATTACACTTCAAACGTTTACTGTTACAAAAACAAAGAGGGTATTCCAAAACGCTTCGTTTGCCAGAGATAAGAAACACCGAGACTGCTACTTCCTAAATGGTTCCCGAGTCCAGCCAAACCAAAGCCCAAATACCTCCGACTAAATTATACCGCCACTAAACACCAACCTATACGTATCTATTTTTATTTTATAATTACACAGAAACTTTTTAGTTACACAGAAAAAAACACATAATTACAAATACATGTCTTTTTATATACATATCTGTTCTCATTACACTGCACAGTCATTCATTCGATGGTATCCAAAATATTATGCAATCACACATCATTATCATGTCAGTGTATCGTTCTTCTGGTCGCCTCAAAGGGTAATACTAAAAATCAGTGTTTTGCTCTTAGAGCAAAGCTTTTCGCTGAGCTAGTACCTTTTTAAATCTCCACTTTTTTTATACTAATACTTATTGTTTACTTTTACTTTTACTATTGTTACCTTATATCATGTGCAGTTATTTATCTATCTATCGATCTAAATAGAATACTAACTACTTTTTAATATAATAAAAAAACTATACTTTTTTTGGCGCCTTCGCGGTGGCGCGTCTGGTAAGAGCATGCGCTCTAGCTGGACTTCGCGCTTCCGAACCAATAAATCATTTTGAGTGCTCGCTGGCAGAGCACTCACACGCCGCTTTGTCAACGCCCTTTGCGCCCGGACTTGTTGCAGGGGATCTTCAGAGATTCTGAAATAAACGTTATCGTATTACAGCTTTTCACCAACAGCTTAAAAATTTAAAATAAATGGACCAAAAAAGTAATGCACGTACGCCTGAACACGTCCTCTCCCTCTTCCCCTTCCTTGTCCCTCTCCTCTTCTTCGCCCCTCTCCTCTTACCTCTCCATGGCCGCGGCCTGCTTTTATTGCGTCTGACATAATAATTAGTCTAAAAAATAACAAAATTTTGTAATCACACAGTTTTTGCCAGTAACCAAATAAATATTTCATACATACCTGATTTTGTGTGAAATAATGTGATTTGTTATTTAATTGGGGAAAAAAATATTTAGTAAATATACATACAATAAAATATGTGTTGTAATATATAAATTTTAACTAGGTTTAAATTTTTTTTTTTATTGTGTATATATTCTACAAATTTAATTGTACAATACACCTTATTGCAAACCAAGAAAATACAAAAACAATACAGGAAAGAGAGATAACAGAGTTGCACAATAGGTGGCCTTATCGCTAAAAGCGATCTCATCCAGAGAAGCTTGGGATGGATACGAAGCATGTATATAATACACATTTTAATTTAGTATATTATTTGTTATTGTATGCAGGACAGAATAGCATGAAAGGACAGAATAGGATGAAAGGACAGAATAGGATGAAAGGCCAGAACCAGGCTTAAAAACCACAGCAGAGTGATCCCAGGCTGACGATGATAATTATATTATGTAGGTACAGTTAAAAACTTCAGAAAGTAGATGTATATGTATGTATGTTTGTAGCGAAGCTAAGAAAAAATATTATATTTTTTTAACATTAAATTTTTCAAAACTAAATATTTAAAAAAAATGGTAATAAATGGATAGGAGTAATTTATAATTTGGTACTATTTCTTTCATCATCAGCCTATATCAGTCTACTGCTGGACATAGGCCTCCCCAATGAGCGCCGTTGGGGGAGGTAATAGTACCATTTAATTTGGTACTATTTTATAGTATCAAATTATAAATTACTCCTATCCAAAACATAAATCACGATATAATTGGTGTAATAAACAAGCAAAAACCATGCAAGAGAATGCATCCACATACAATATAAATCAAGCACCAAACTCCAAACTCCTTCAAAACTAACCATTTTTGTGTGTACAAACCATTAATTCGTCGCGCCCCGGCAATGGCCACGGGACTCGAAATGTAAAAATTCGAAAATATGTATTAATCTTTTAAAATAACTTTGAGTGTGTATGTCTTTTCCCACTAGTGGTCTGTTCCTACATGTTTATGTACACATTTACCGAAAATATTGCGAATAAAAATTGTTGGCCGCAAAATTACAATCAATTTTGAGGTAAATTGGTCTTCGCATCGAACTAAGATTCTACGATATTCGGGTATAATCAGAAAGAATTATTCATAAGGATTAATTTCATATACGACACTAATAATAAAACACTAAAATACCTACTTACATTTTCCAAACACACTGACACTGGTCACAGACTACTCAGGGATACTAACGTATACACTGGTCCAGTGTTGCCGTTTTTTATTTTGAGAAAATGCTAGATCTTGCTCCAGAAAATGCTATTTTTTTTACGAAAATGCTAAAAAACATGCTAACATACAAATTTTGTTAAAAACCTACCTGTACCCACGATTTCAAACGCGTGCGTGACACAATTTTCGGTATAACAGTAGCCTAACATGTTATTCTAAGGTCTTAAGTATCGTGATACACCAAATGTTTGCGAAATCCATAATTCATCCATTTCAGCGCTGAGTGGTAACGAAAATACTATAGGTACGTACACAATTTGTCACATTTCTGATGTTGTCTTAGGATAAGAAGGACAGCAAAGGTGAATATTGAAGAACATTTTGGTCGTTTATCATTTTAATCCAAATTAAACGATATTCCTAAATCATCGTCATGATCGTCGATTTGAGCTTGTGATGTCGATGGGCCACTTTCAAAATCCACACTCATCGGCGTTATAATTGTATCTTTTACTCCTCGAATGTGTCATAGTACTTCTACAGGTACGTTATATGAGAAGTACTTTTGATTTGAAATGCCAAAATATGCAGTATGCTAAATGCAAAATTTTCATGCTAAAGGGTCAAGAAATATGCTAAATTTAGCACTAAAAATGCTAAAACGACAACACTGCACTGGTCGTTCGTATTATAAACCGAACAATAGTAGGTAGGTATAGTTTTTTTAATTTTTTAAATTCGTTTTCGTAAATTTTTGTATTGGCACCTTGCTTTTTTGTCATTCTACCAACGGAGCAGGTATTAGAGCGACAATTCATGCATGACCGCAGAGCCGTGCTATCTATAAGCCACAAAACGAGTTTTGCTTGAAATTTGCAACAAATGTTGCTGGGGCGCCGGGCGTTCAACCGGAAACAAATTCTCGCAACAAATGTTGCTGGGGCGTTTGAGTGGATACGAACGACGACGATGATGATTTGCCAGTTTACACGTGTTGTTCGCGCTAAAATTAGCATAAAAACGCTGATAACGCGCGTTACGTTATGTGTTAAATAGAGTAAAATAGTTAAATAGCGTAAAGCGTAGCGGAAGCCTTGCAGAGCGTGACCATTTTTGGTAGATTTCTCCATTTATAGTAGATTATGAGCCTCAAGTATGATCCAATTAGTAGGTCAAAATGCCTTAGTAGAATTAAGTAGTTAAAAAATTTGGCAAAAAGCAATACATTTTTTTGACTCATGCAAACATGCATGACATTGATCAAGAATTTCCGGAAAAGTTGATACAAAAACATGGTAACACTTTACACAAAATTAACTTTACTGCCTTTGTGATAATGTGTAAAACAGTTGATTTAGACTAGAGAATTGTGTTATGAATACAGAAATATTTATTGTTATGTATGTCTGCCTCACACAACACGATTGACTAATACCCACAACATAAAAAACTAAATAAAAATATATCTCGTGCCACTACCAAACGATCCACCAAAAATTGGAGATTTTTTAAATATGTTCAGTAGATTTTAGTAGTTTTTATACTTATAGTAGAAAGTTTCTACTAGGAATATCGCCAAAAACAACTAAATAGAAACACCGAAAAATCATACTGTCTTCTGTCTATGACTAAAATCTAACTAAAATCTTATTTATTTATACATATTACATATTGCGTCAATCCAGATGAAGAGCCGTCTAGCAAGAAGTTGAAGTTGAATATCATAAATAAAATCTATGGCTGTGTGTGGTCAGAAGAATCAGAAACATAATTTAATGTTTTTTTTCATCCCTTTGTGACCAACCAAAACATGGATAAAAAGCTACAAGAATTGACAAAGTTGCGAACATACTCTGAGAATATTGAAAAAGAAGTGACATTGTTTTTTCAAAACTTACAATGGAATCTAAATGTTTCTGAGGTAGGTACATTATGCTCTAATCAGACCCTATCTACCTCTACCTCTCCTTTGAAGATGTATTGTTGACTTGTTGTTGTTGTTGTATTATAGAACATACAGGGGTAAAGCCACAGCCACGCTATGGCACACTGTGCGCGGGGCAGTACCTAAGCCAGTGGCTAACACTGGCTTAGGTACAGCCCCGCGCACAGCGTGCACCCTATAGGACCAGCGGCTCTAGTCTCTGTGTTTGAGTTTTGAAAATGTTGAAATATGATTTAATCCATCCAACCAATGAACCCAGGTCTAGGATTCATTTACTTAGATATTAAAATAACCCACAGACGAGGGGGTGGGTACAATGTTTGTAAAAAATAAAATTATGGTACACCAACTTTTACATTGTTACTTAAAAGTTAAATTTAATTTCAGAAAAAGGCCATGGTTACCTGTAAATACGATTCAAACCATAGGGTTCCCTTGGACAACAAAGATAGCCACGAGGTACAATGCCACTTGAACCAGCTGGGCTACACCAAGGAGGATGTGTTGCTGCCCGATTCAGTAGAACCTAATGCACCCACCCTTGTTCAATTTTGTATGAGTATATCTTAAGATTAATATCTGAGTTTAATGCTGGCTGATATCAGAAAATTTAAAGTATTCATAAATTGTTTCAGCAAAACGAGAAATTTTTGAAATCATCAATAAAGCTGCGAATGCAGATCCTTTATTTAAACGAGGTAATTTGCCTTTATGTTGTATCATACCTACACTGAAACCCTTTTTGGTATCTGCTAAGAATAATATTTCTTTATTGCAGCATATGTCTGCTGATAATTTGGCCAAGAAATGCTCCTAAATGAGTATAGTATTGTATCCTTTACATATTAGATACCTAGGAACCATGGCAGATGGTGGTGGGAGTAGCTAATGGTTTCTAACTCAAGGTGAAGGATGCTGGGGGGCGGAGCCGCTGTCGCTGGCGCGGCTGCAGGTGGCCTACTCGGCGGCCGAGCGCGGCGCCCTGCACCAGGCTGTGGTGGCCCGCGCGCCCTTCGCCCACGACCTGGCTGAGCTGGATCTCACCAGGTAATCTCCTCCAGTGCATTGTTTTCACTTGGCCAGTATGGGGGCGACCAGAACCAGAGGCGATAAACGTACACTTTCTGCTATACATAGCCCAATTCTTTTTCTAAAATAATTCAATTCTAAAATATTTGTCTAGTGTGAACTGCTGCCCTGTTATTACCGTCTTGAATATTTGTAATTTGGCCTCCCGCGTTACAGGTTCTGAACCTAGTGTGGGGACCACCAGTAAAATATATAACTATTTTTGTATTGCTACATAAATTAATTTTGTATTTGTAGTCATCAGGATTTTTGGAGGAGAAAACATTTTTAATTTACTTAACCTTTCAAAGTAAAATTTTATCCCTTAAAATGTTATTTGGTGACAATATCTTTTGTGGTAGTTCAAAGGATGACAAGCAAGGTCACCACAAGAAGTCCCGGCTGGCCATACTGGCGGAGCTGCGCGATATGAAGCGGCGGCGCGCCAAGTACCGCGTGCCGCCCAAGACGCGCAACTACTCCGACGTACTGCGGGACGTTATCAAGACTCAGGTAAGACACTATCACTACAACTGCACCTTTAGATTTATTAAAATCTTTTGGCAGGACATAAAACAGATTGATTTTGCAAAATAATATGACACCCACCCTCACCCATTTTTGTACCAACAGATTCAATTGCCGACAAGGGTCAATCTTGAATTAAATCTTTGCAAATAAATGCATCATTGCAAATGAGAGGAATTGGGTATTTTTTTAAATTTCAGTTTGAATACTTGTGAATACTTCACTTCAATGTTAAACTATTTAATTACTTTTGTTGCACTGGTTTGAATAATGAACCTTGGCACCCAACATGGTTCAACACAAGCACCACGGTGGACGCCAAACTGTAAATGTTTAATTAAATTATCCTGTTCGCTGTCTTGTTTCCTCAGATGGACTCGTATGGAGAAGCGACGAAGACAGTCATTAAAACTGAATATGGACCAAATAAATATGTCTCACAAAGAGATGATAACTCAAATCCTGATCCTGGTTCGCTTGGGGTGATCATTAAATCAGAACGAGAGTCGCCAGAATCACACACCTTCAATAGAATGTCTGTTGAATGTTTTAGGAACTCGAACAGATCTAGAAGTAGAGATAGGAGACATGATGTGGGTAGGAGAGGACAGTACAAAGATTATTCTTCTAAAGACAGTAGAAACTATGATATGAGTCGTAAAAGAGATCGTTCCAGAGAAAAAAGACAGAAACAATATCCAAAAAATTGCCGAGAAGAGGAAAAGAAGAGACACGACGATGGTGAAAATAGATACAAAGACTCGTGGAAAGATAAAAATGAAAACTATGACGGGAAACACCAACGTGAATATTCTAGAGACAGTTCCGACAGAAGTCGAGTAAGACATGCCAAGAAAATATATGATGATCATCGTTCATCTGAGAGAAACGAACACTTTGAAAGTAACGCTGTGATAGGGCAAGAGGATGAGATAGTGGTCAAGCAAGAAAAAGTAACCGACCATAGTGAATATAGACATGATAACGACTCTAGAGACCGTCCACGAAATCCAGCTAAACTCTACAAGAAAGATAAAAGTGACAAGTATGATCCCCGAAAAAGTCATCGGCAAAGATACCGTCCAGATGGTGTTCGACGACGAGAGAAGCGGTCACCCGAGGAAGATTGTCATCGTAAGGACAGAGCTTCGAAACCATATAACGATAGAAGCGAGAATGATACACGGGACTATAAAAGAAAACACAAAGAGGACAAAGATAAACACGAGAAAGAATATAATCGTGGCAAAAGAAGGCGCGAGTTTTCTGGCTTTGCTATCAAACAGGAAAGAGACTCGCCGTGATTTTTCTTACATGGCTTACTGCAGAAAACAAAAGTACTAGAAATAATTATAGGCACCGCGAAAGCAGGTCAACGTACCTACTGAAATTAAAGTGGCCAAATATTTGTATTTATTTTGAAAATTATACGTGTTGTGATATTTTAAGTAGTTTTTTCTTAATTTTCTTTCGAAGCGTAGGATGTAAGTTAGTTATTTTGTAGGATATGGAGCTAGTGAACATAAATGTACTCTTGTAGTTTTCCTGGTTCCTCACCGGTAGTGTTCGAATGATCGTGTTCGCGGCTGCTTGAGTTCACCGTGAGTCAGAGCCAGTGACCGTAAAGTAAAATGGCAGGCGTATGATATTTGGAGGCGCGGACTGTGACGAGCGAGCGCGCGCATCCGCTAAAGATCATTGTGCATGCTATTTGAACTCAAATTATTCTAGAAAAATATAATATTAACTTAATTGGGCAGGTAAAGTATAATTTCAAAACAAAGAGAACTCGTTTATTCGCGCACAGGCGGTGGCGATCAAGATTTAGGTAATTAATTAGTAGCTTTTATCAACACCTAACGTACCTGTTTTATAAATGGCAACAAGTAAATCAGCAGAACATCGTATCCAACAATGATTTTTTTTTATCCAACAATGATTTTCTAAAAAGAATTACTAAAAAGAGAAAGTTGATTGATCAATTAAGAAAACCAGTGCGTAAATGAAAGATTTTGTGTTCGGATGTAACGGCATACCTGATATAGTCATGTGAGAAGGGGTATTGCCTGCCTCGAAGTAAATTAAAATAATAATTAGATAGGTAGCAGATTAAGTGGGCGCTTATTTTTGTCGAGTTTAGGTATTAAGAATGTGTAGGTTAGGTACCTACTGGTTTCCTTGAATTTGTGCAAAAAATAATTAATGTAAGCAACTGTTCTTACGCCGAGAATTCTGCACCAAAAATGTTCCCATAAAAAGCAGGCGGCCACGCACGCGACCATTCCACCACGGCGTCTAAAAACCCGCATAAATCTAAGCGCGTTCTAATGATCCATTGAATTGATTGATAAATCTAGATCTCTACGCATGCAACATAAACGCAGTTATAGATACTAATAGTCGGTAAAAGCAGAGCGTGGGGGAACGAGATGTGACGAGCTCTTATCTTGTCTAGCGTCCGTCTAGTAGAGTAGTCGAATCATTAATGTGTTCTGTCACATAGGTTGTATTCGATTAACCTTTTTCAACGCTATTGTACCTACTATTGAGCGTAATGTAGAGGTTCGTATTCCTAGACTGAAAAAACACGCAGTGAAAGACATCCAACATGAAATCAGAATTAACCAACTGAAATTGATGTGGAAATTGTTTATTTTATTTTTATTATTTGTTGTTAAAGTAGCAATAGGAATCTACATAATGTCAAAATTTCAACTATGTAGGTAGGTACCTACTTAGGTACCTACCTTTTTTGTTTCATAAGCATAAGAGACATACCTACAGCCCGTTGAAAGTATCCCCCCTAAAAGTATAAATGCAAAGAGATAGATCAGAAAAAATACTTATATCTACTATTATAATATGATTAGCAAAAAACGCATCAGTTAACTAACAGTGGCGTGTCGGTCTGTCCGACTGTCTGTAGAATTGACCTACCGTTTCCGAAGCCCTGTTTATGATTACGATATCGGTTGCAATAACACACCAACCAACCTGTGTTATAGTTCATTAAACACTATTGTGCTTGTCTAATTCTAATTGGTATTACCTATGCCAGACTTTAACTTCAGCCCGCCGTCACTGCGTCATGATTTAAGTAACCTAGGTAGGTACTTGCTGCTTACTTACCTATGTATGTGTTCCTTTTATCGTAGGGCGGGGTAGCTTTATTGTGATCCTGCCATTTAATCTCAGTGGGTAGCAGGAGTTCCACGATAGGTTGTACTCCGAATTGCTAATATCACTATCATCATTAGATACATATAAAGTAAAGTCGCCACACGCTGTCTGTCTGTCCCTATATATAAATAAATAAATAAATATTGCTGGACAATTCACACAGCATTATCTAGCCCCATGGTAAGCAGAGCTTGTGTTGTGGGTACTAGATAACTAGATATATATGCTTAGATCTTTAAAACTACGCAACGGTTTTGGATGCGGTTTTTTTTATTAGATAGATTCAAGAGGAAGGTTTATAAATATTTGATTACTATATTTCAACGCGGGCGAAGCCGCGGGGATCAGCTAGTTAGGCTAGTTATTCCGTTACTAGAACATATTCCCTCTGCTTAGCACGGCTTCATTTCTAGCAACCGCATGTAGTCCAGAAATAGAAATTGATTGACAAAGCCTTCCCTCTCGGGCGCACGTTTCGCGTCTTACTCATTTCACGGACTGTGCACACAAAAAGTTGTTTTTGTCAATTTTGGTGACGACGCGACCGCGATACTATTATGATATCAATTTATATCCGGTTTCGTAGCTAAAATCTCTAGTGAATCTCTGACGAAATGTAGAGATTCTCTACATTTCGTTGGTACTCAAATCTAGTCGATATTTCGTTAGAAAGGAGCTTTTCGATTTGTAAAAACAATGTAGCCTCTCCAATGGATGTAGCTAACATTCGAAAGGTAAAAAAACTCTACACCATCATTACGATAACCACAAGCAATTTGAGACGGTTCGTGTTTGGGAGTAAGAGCATGTCTCGGCTACCTCGCCGCAGAGCCCGAGGCCGGGTGAGCCTCGAGCGCCGCGCCGGTGGCGGAGCACCCACCGGCGGCCGAGAGCCTGCGACTGCGACCCACCCCACACCACACACTCAGTACCTCACCCGACGCGGGCCGCGCGCGCGTTTCTGTACCCTGCGCGTTAAACACGTTGTTTACGATAAACTTTACTGTGACTTTATTAATGTGACCTATTGGATGACAAACCTGTGATTTAGTGTTATGTATTGTGATAGTGTGTTATTTTAGGAGCCTATAACATTTCTTCTGTTTGTTTTGGTAAGTACCTAAGTAATAAAAAAAATACTATACTAAAGTACCTACCTACTCTCAGGAAGTGTACATAATTATTATTAATTGCTTACGATTAATTATCATTTTTAAACGAGTTGGTATGTAAATTAAAATTGGGTAATAGCTAAGGGCCTACTACTATCTGAAATGTACATAAATGTACCTAGGCATTAATCTAAATCGCGTATTGTTCTAAATTTATCGGAAGGGACCTTACGTTACCTCAGGCCTCCGGCAATAAAAATCTTTTGCGTAGTAATTTATATGAAAACAGACTATTTTATCAAGATTTTAATCGGAATAGCCCAACAAAAAGCCTATTGCAAGTCCATCGACTCCGGCCAGACTGTCTCTATCAGTACCATCGTCTCTAACTCCGGCTGCGTCTATGCTTAGGTTCCATCCCCCGTCATCTCTCCTCTCATCCCGCGCAGGGCAGCGCGGAGATTAAATAAATCGACAACATTAACTGTTTATAAAATTACCTGTCCAAGATATTAATGGGCAGTGGATAGAAGAATGCGATAAGCAACCTAATTGAAATATCGAGTCGAGGATATCTCCGACTCGTTTGAGCTCGAGGTAATTTGCTATTTCTCGGAGTACGAGCATACCTCGGAAAACCACTTTGATTAATTCAAATTAAATTATGGATCCACTTATAAACTGCGGGGAGGTTGGAAATAATGTTCAAACAAGACAAGATTATATAAGTAGTCAGTGAACCGGCAAATTACGCTTTTGAAGATCATTTGCGTGTTTTGGAAAATGTAGAGCTGGTAGGTATCTCTGCAATATGTCGGTAAATGTTGATTCCTTTATGCCGCACCAACATGTCGAGTTGCCTCGAAAAAAGGAAGAAACCTAAATCAGAAATAAATAAATCAGCAAGTTAACAAAAAAGTTAAGTTAAGAGAACGAATCGCATGATTCCTTTTAGGGCGCTCGCTAAGCTGAGGCGCGAGGTGCGAGGCTGCCTTAATTGAAAGATGGCGGGAGATAAAAGTATGGTAATGCGAGGGAAAGTGCGGCTGGACACGACACAGCTCCATTACCCTGCTCACACACCATGCAGTGCGGCTCCGTGGACTCGGAGAAACTTGGATGAATACGCTACTGTAATTATAGCAGCCTCTAATAGGCATCTACCTGTCTTCATTTGGAAATCTGCTCTACCAAGCCCATCTTATACTTGTCTTCTTAAACAGAACCGAGAAGAGTTAATGAGATTTTTTATTTTTTTTGTCCCGATGTTGATTAAAGTTTTTAAAAATGAATCAGGAAACAAACACATATTGATGTCAACAATATAGTGGAAGCATCGATCATGTTTGTAATCATACAAATCATTGTTTGACTCATGATATCCACTCCACCTCGAACAAGTGCCACACGGCGGCGGGGCGGTCCCTCTGATCGGCATCATGTAAACACTCCGCTAGAGTTGACAACTTCACACCTCTTCAACTTGTTAACTGTCACTTGTAAACGAGCTGTAGAGTGTGAAATTGAAATGTGTTAGATGACACGATTATCCTCGCTAGTTTTATGAATGCTATTTTCAAGTAGATCAACAACCCTGAGGACCGTCCGCGTTTTTTTGTCAGTAAATGCAAGATTTCCTTGACTATTTATGATTTGTTGGATGTTAGGGCGTTATCGTGTCGATTTATGATTTGTTGGAGGTTATAAGCATTGATATCGTCTTTGTTCTGTGTATGTATGCCGACATAGGTTTATATCATATATAACTACCATTAACATGTTACTCTGGATGCCTTGTCGGCGTCACACGGGGGCGCGGCGCGGCGGCCGGCGCGGCGGTCGATACAGAGATAATGTGAAAGCTGCGCCCGCGCATGCCTCCGCCGCCGTGCGGTGAATCTTTCCTAACAATCAGCTTGTTTGTTTTTACTGTTATTATCGTTTATTAAAGACGTGTCTATGTTAATTTGATTACATTACACATACGTACCTTATTCTATATATTGGCTTTGTGTTCTACCTATACATACAGCTTGGAATATGTACACTAATGATTTATCCACGAATTATATTCGCACCGCACCTACTCTATATTCAGATATCTGTAAAGCTATACATAATTAGTGGAAAGATTAAGGGAAAACTTACAACTACCTATATTTAAGATCTAGCAGTAATTAAGTTTTCCCAAAATTTTGAAAACAAAAAAAATAAACTCAACGTTCAATATTTTTGGTTTTCTCTAGATGAATTGGTACTAGGTAAATACGTTTCCTATGCCAACAGTTGAAAACCATTTCTTGCTATACTATGCGTACCTACACAGCATAAAAACGCCGTTAAAGCAGTTTGAATCACAGTTATCATTGTAACCTGTGCTGTAACCCGATAATTACGGGCACATTCGTCGTTTGAGGCGCGACGCGCACTGCACGCTACAATGTTCTGCTTTGTGTCCTGAGCAGGCAGCCATGCCATATGCCATGGTATAGGTACAATACATGCCTAACTTTAATAATAATAACAGCAGATTTACTCCTTACTGCATTTACACTAATGTTATAAATAACATGGATGTACTTTTTTGTATTCTGTTTATTTCCCTTGAATTTATTTCCCTTCCGTCTATAATTAAAGAATAGAGTAGAATAAGATAGCACACACTAAAGACTGAAGGAAAGTACAACATAAATTAAAAGACTGATAAACTGACGTAATAAAACTACATATATAAAATACAGAATATATTTCATCTGTATATCCTATTTTGTAACTTACATATTTTTCGCATTAAGTAGGGGCCATTTCTTCCACAATAGTAGGTAAAGTTATCTAGTCGAGTCCCCAACTGTCGAATCCCCAACTGTCGAGTCCCCAACTGTGGAGTCGCTCGTATGTCCGTATGTCCGCGGCCTTAGCCGTTACATTTATATTTGCCTTAGTTTTTGTGTGAGAATGTTCGGGAGTTCATCGCCATTGTTCGCAGTTCATCTGTTTTACTTTGTTATTTCTATTTGGACGTTAATTAATTTCTTATTCCATTGAAATAGAAATGAATTGGTAACATATTTCATTCACTTTACGTAATATGATTTCTCGGTATGTATATACTTTCGTTGCACGAATATCCAGCACGAGCGAAGAATGCATAGAAAAAAACCTTAGGTACCTTTGGTTCTAATTCAATGATAATAACTACCTATTTCTGTGGTAGTGTTTTACCCCTACCAAGAGTCGGCTTGGTGGTTGGTTGGGTCCAAAGTGGTATTCAGCATATGGCATAGATTTCCAGGACAAACAAAATACTAAGAAATTAAATAATATCCCAATTTTCATAGGATTTCGCCAAGAGTTGAACGGGCGGCCTTTCCCTCAGTCGAACATTTAAAAAAGATTTTATTTAATTTCTTAGAGCTTACCCCGAGTGCCGAGGGCTTACGTACTACAAATAATAACAAAAACAAAATACTGTCCAACTAATATGCAAATGTACCGATAGCAGGAGCGAACGCGTTGAAGTCTTTTCTATGCAGAACTTAACATTGTTCATAATTCCTTGACTTAGTAAAAAATATTACTGAGTTAAGGAATTATTTGCTCTACGAAAGGGTTGCAGGGCCTTTCCCTATTTGTGTATAATTAGCTCCGACACAAAATATAAGCCTCGGTTCAAATTACAAAATTTGAGTTCCAAACAATAGGATAAGTATCAAGTTCGATAGCCCAAGAGGCTCCCCACCAGCGAGGCATTCACAAAAAGTACACATTCCGTCCCGCCCTTTGATCCTTCTCTAATTAACTCGATCCCTTGTGATAACGGAATGTTTGAATGTCTTCCTTCTCTGTTAGTCGTGGGTAATAAGAAGCGGAAGAGCGAGAAAGCAAGGTTGAAAGCGGTCCTTCCGGTGGTTGCGCTAATAACTGACGGTTGGGCTGAGCTCGGTCGTCTTTGATTTCACTGATAATTCTACAAATATATAAATATTAATGTTAGAAAGTAGTGAATTAGTAGTGTTTCGTAAGTTGTTCACGGCTGAGCGAGCCTGCTTGTATTGTTATCGCGAGTCCTCAAGAACAATGGCTGACCTTCCGGCGCCGCGTCGATGACACGCCTGCTACGCCCGCGCCGCCGAAGGAAGTCGCGGCGAGTCCCGGGCTACTTAAATATTGGTTTCCCTTGAATCCATTATTTAGAGTTGAACATCTTCTACTTATTATATGCCAAACATGGACCTCAACTCATGGACCTCAGTATAGTATGTTATTATATGCCAAACATGGACCTCAACTCATGGAATTCAGTATAGTATGTTATTATATGCCAAACATGGACCTCAACTCATGGACCTCAGTATAGTATGTTATTATATGCCAAACATGGACCTCAACTCATGGAATTCAGTATAGTATGTTATTATATGCCAAACATGGACCTCAACTCATTGGCCTCAGTATAGTATGTTATTATATGCCAAACATGGACCTCAACTCATGGAACTCAGTATAGTATGTTATTATATGCCAAACATGGACCTCAACTCATGGAACTCAGTATAGTATGTTATTATATGCCAAACATGGACCTCAACTCGAGCTAGGAACTCAGTATAGTATCTTATTTAATAGTCTTATTTAGGCAGATATACTATCGATCTCAATTACTGTTTAGAAAAAAATATAAGAGGACGAAGGATTGACTCTACAAAATAGAGAACTTTCCTAATACAAAAAAAAAGTTAAAGTAAAGGATAATAAACCTACTGTAAGCTTTATATATAATAATAATAATAATAATTCATTTATTTTTCAGATTACAATAGATCCATAATGTTAGTAAGAATAAAAACAAAATCTTAGACTAAGTTAGTTTTAATTTAATTATCATAATTCTATTTAATTAATACAGAGATGGAGTGCTTGTATATTACTCCATCCAATTTACCGGCTACTGCAGCCAGGATGGTGTTGGTACTCCCACGTACTCTGCTAAGCAGTGAGGCTGCTTTTTTCCTCATACAGGCGGCGAAGCCGTCTACGCGGGCCTCCGCAAACATGCCAGAGGCACTGCAAAATCGTGGGAGCCCCAACAGCATCCTGAAAGCATTGTTATACTGGACGCGGAGAGTATTGACGGATTTCTTAGTATAAGTAAACCACAGGCTGCTCGTGTAAAAGGATTGGCAAAAGGACTTAAAAAGAGTTATTTTCACTTCTGTGGAACAACGAGCAAACCTGCGGACCAACATATTCGCCCTTACCGTCAACGCCCTCCGCTCCCTCTCCATGTCCTCTTCATCTCTCAAGTTATCTGTAACCAGATGACCCAGATACCTAAACTTAAAAACTCTAGAAAGCACATTTCCACTTAATAAAAGAGGTGGCACTGATACCGGGGCCCTACCCCCAGGTCCAAAAACCATGAACTCGCTTTTCTTGGCATTATACTGCAAGCCATGGCTAGCAGCATAAGTCACAGTAGGACAACAAAACTCTAAGTGCCCTGATAGATGGCGCCAGCAGCACCATGTCGTCTGCATAGCATAAGTTGTTGACCGTAATTCCGTCAATGGTGCAGCCGACTGGCAAGCTGCTGAGGCCCTCTATCAGGCCATTTAAGTTCAAATTAAATAGCTTTGGCGAGCTTATCCCCCCCTGCCTCACACCGCACTCCAAGCCATAGGCGTCTGAAAGGGCACCAGCCCATCTAACATAGTTCACTTGATGTTCATACCAATACTCAAAAACAGAACATAACTCCTCTGGTAATGTTGTGTCCCTAAGCTTCTTCCACAGCATGTCATAACATACTGTGTCAAAAGCTTTTGACAGGTCGAGGAAGCACGCAAAGACCGGCGTCTGTCTATTCACGTAGTAGTGAACCGTATGCTTAAGGCTGAGTATAGCACTCTCGGTGGACAGACCGGACCTGAACCCGAACTGTCCATCGTGCAGCTGGAGATGCTGGTCCAAGTGACTATCCAAAAGCCGGTCCAGCACTTTAGCAATTACAGTTGCAAGCGAAATTGGCCTGTAATTACTTTTGTCTGCTATATCACCGGTTCTGTTTTTGACTATTGGTACGACAATGGTTTTTATACAATCAGCTGGTAGGTACGAGTGACTCACACACATAGAATAGAACATGGCAAGCACCCCGGGCAGTTGCACACCCGCGTGCCGCAGGTGCTCGACACTCAGCCCGTCATGTCCTGGCGACTTACCTCCACTCATAGATTTGATGGTCTTAAGTATTTCTTTACCAGAAAATCGCGTCATAATCTTTTGAACATGACTAGAGTGAGTCTCGTTCACCCGCGGCCCAGAAGCATGTCCTAACGTAGAACCAACATTAAATTGATCCTTAAACAAGTTAGCTATCTGTTTAGGATCTGAGACAGCTGCTACACTCGATGGTAGGCCCTGTTTAGGATCCAGCTTTTTAATATTCTTCCAGAACATGGAGAAATTTTTACAGTTTTTGTGGCTAGCAATTATGTCCATTTTTATCTGCTCTTGATGGTTTTGACACCATTTTAATTTTGATTTAAATATTTTGCGGCTAGCACACATTTCCTCGTAAACAATGCCACTAGTTGGCTTTCCGCATAAAAACCACACATTTAATTTAAGCCGCGCTTCACGGTGAGCTAAACTAACGTGCTTATTCCAGCCAGTCACATTTGTTCTCTTCTTAAAATTACCATTAGAATTACATGTCAGAATAGCTCCCTCACTTAATATTTTTACAATGTCATTATACAATTTATCTAATACGGATCTATGCGAAACGTCGTCACAGTGTTTATCTGCACACAATATAAATTCGTCAGGAAATTGAATTAATTTAAATTTATCATTACAAAATTCCGAATATTGAATAATTTGTGATAATTGCCGATTACCCCAAATAATTTCACTAACAACTATATGTAGATGTACCTACGTATTGTAAACCAATGAGTATTTAACGATAGAATCATTATCTCCCGTCTAGCGGGCGCGTTTGTTCTCCATTCATCGGCTGATATTATACTAGCAGCTCTCCAAAAGATCGCCATTCATCACCGCTGCACAATGCTACACCTCGCGGCTGTTCACTGACACATCATACAAATAAACAAACACCCCTACGTTATTCATGAAATATATGAGTAGGTAATGTACCGATTTTAAGTTATCCAAAATTGACTGAATTATGATTATTAGGTAGAATATGTAAGACAAGGAAACATAGTATAGCTTCTAATAAGCTGTGGGTACATTCTATAGGCTCTCTCGCAAATGTGCCACAGTGGCTGCCGCAGAGCGCACTATGCGCACGCGCTTATATCCGATCACAATTCAATCGAGTGCACCAGTTGTTTGTCAGCCTCGCCAGCACACACAAAACTGAACAATGCTCTGTGCTGTGACTGACTAGACGCGGACTCTATTTGGTTTTGATTTAAGTAAGTATACCTATCTAATGCTGAACAATTTACTATTGCTATTTTGATTAGGTAGTTATTCCAAGTACTTGCTATTGTTTTCTCCTCAGTTCACGTCGGCGCGCGACGGCGCGGCAGCTGCGCGTGTTCATAAACTTGTCACTCCGCTGATCACTTTGCCGTCTAACAATTGAAAATCCGACGTAAAACGAAAGCCCCGCTGAAACTTCCGATTGCGTTCATAATCACAATAGAAGTTATTATTAACGCTATAATCGTAAAAGTTTATGTTTGTTAGATAAAGGCGCGGACACAATGGCGTGCATCAGCGCCGCCTCTCCGACCATCGCAGCACATTGACGTTTACAACCTGAGCGAATGTCACTCGGCATGTGGTGGGGCTGTGTGGTACAAGTTCAAGGGTAGACGGATTTTTAATATCTTGAAGTTTTTTTTATATTAAATTAATAATTAACCTATATCTCTTACGTCTACTAATCTAGTACTTAATCCAACGTTTATCGTTAACCCTTTGGACAGAAAACTAAATTAACAGAAACTCCCCATATTACGAACAATGTTTCGACCCTTCTCTCTTATCACTTGCGCTTGCGCCGCAAAGTTTTGCTCCGCAATAATATTGATGTGCCACTTGATTGTTTGTATGTATTCATGCAGTTGACGAGGGTAGTCGAGTGCAGACCGGGGTGCACTGCGCCCGCTGGGGTGCATCTATTGCAGGGTTAGAAATCACAACAATGCGTCTATGATGACTATGTCTATTCAACGCATAACGGTTTTCACCCTAAGCTTATAAATCGAATGTAAATTGTAAGGATTAATCTAGTTTTGCATATTAACTTATTCAAAATAACGGTGAGTTGATGAATTAAGAACGAACTGACATTTCAATGAAAATAATAATAATGTTTGACAGTCCACACAGAGAATCTTCCAGCCCTAGCCTGAGCAGAGAATAATACTTGATAAGTTCTATTTCTTGTTATTAGTATAATCCAGCAGTTGTATATTTATGTACTTGCACTGCATTAACTAAGGTTCCTCCAGGTACCTGTTGGCTCCTCCTTCATCACTTCAAGCTCATAAAGTCCTTCACTCCGCTGGACGTTTACGAGTAAAGGTAATGTCCGACTCCTCTAATGTATTCTATGTAGTAGTAACGTACTATATTGTGTATGTAGTTTTAGTTAGTTAGTTATTATGTGGAAGTAAGTACATAAATTCGAATTCAAGTGTTTTTATTTTCTTTAGGCTTACAAAATAAGCATTTAGACAAGTCAAATTTTATACTATTCATTATTATCAAATAACATTATTATACGACCTGCCTATTGATTTTGCAAAGAGCTGAGAGAGACCTATACTCAATAGGTATGTAATCTACACTTGTTTGCTGTCGTCGGTCTCTTCATAACGAAGTTCTTTTACATTGAACTAGCTGCGCCCCTCAATCTATGTATGTTTCTAATAGTTTATAAACCTTTCTCTTGAATCACTCTATCTATTAAAAAAACCGCATCAAAATCCGTTGCGTAGTTTTAAAGATCTAAGCATACTTACGTCATAGGGAAAGACAGACAGCGGGAATTTTCTCTTAGTTTTGTACTACGTAACGTAGCTATAAGTTGCTAAAATGACAAATGAATGATAAGTTCTTCTAATATTTAATTGATTAAATCTTTGATAACTTACGACAGCACATAACGACAGGTGTTTTTATTTTTCTCAACACATTCTCTGTTTGTGCTGTAGGGCAACAACCCCGAACAATGCGCCACTCAGCGACTCTATTCTGCAGTTATTCAAAATCCCTTGATCGGAATATTCCCGATTCGAATAGAGCCAGTTCTCACAACAAGGATTGGGGCGCGCCTCCTCGACAATGAGTAAAAGCCTCATTTATCTAACTCCGGCACAATGCGCGTCTGAACCGAACCCGCGGGACACAAAAACACGCAGTTCTTTATACATTCTAATTTATTCGGTAATCGCGTCGAGGGCTCGCAGTAACTCGATATTGTGATGTTAGTCATTTATTTACGACAAATCATTGTGGTGGTATTAGGGCGATTTTGGATGAATGTAGCGTGATACAAAAAGTAGACAAAAAACAGTACAATATGTGGTTATACTGGTTTTCAATTAACTATTTGTTGATATTCAATTTTATTGTAAGGGCCAACAGCAACCGTGTAGGAAGCTTTTTTCAACAGATCCTTCCAGAGCAGTTCATGCGCCCAAGGTAGATTAGATTGGTACCTATAAATGAGCTCACGTGCCGGCATGTGTAATGTGAGCAAAATGCATTGCTAGCTGTGTAACGAGCTTTAGCAGAAACAAGTCTACGTATAAAATGTTTGTACTAGCTCTGGAGATAGCATTTCAAAAGGAAGGTAAAGATTGGCTCTGTGTACCGGAACCCGGTTCTGGTCCATCGTAATTTCGAAGCACGATAGATCAACGAATTTGTAAAACACATTCACGTGAAATCTATTTAAATGCAACAGTCACTCTTTTGCATGAAAACAGTTTTCGTCATTTTTCCAGAGCGCGCGGCGCGGCGCATCCGTCAGCGGGCGGCGGCGGCAGGCGGTGCATCCTCACACCACACGCCTTTTTTTTTGCAGTTCCATTGCTCATTATCCAAACATTTCCCTTTAATTGCATTAGAAATCGATTCCTTGGCTTTAATTGCGGAAAACGTGCCAAATGGCTTACACTGGACACGCTACATTTTTCCGAGAAGTCATGTCGGCACTTTTATAAAGGCATAGGTTCCGTTTCTACTAAATAACGTGAAGAAGAAGTGTGAGTTTGAATTCTTAGTCCCATGAAACCAGGCTTAGTTCATTACATTTAACATTTTAATGGAAGATTACGGTTCTCTTATCAATTCAGTTGTCCATTACGCATGCGCATAATTACAAAGAAAGCAACAACCTTGAAAGCGGCAGAATTCGGTTTTTCAGCGATTTACAAAAACTGACTCTATGTGAACAGCTCACGTTACACAATCGACTGAATTCGAATTGTAAATTATCTTGCCAAAAACAAAGTCGTTATGGCAAACAACCGTTGATTCTAAGGACGATATTGTATAATCGCGATTAAGATCGTGCAGCGTGAGAATGCAAGGAAAGGTTGGACGCGACCCGTCTGAGGGACTTGGCCCTTCGCCCTTCAGCCAGCCAAGCACGACATAGTAGTGTATGAAGTAGTGTTGAAACTTCATTCATAGCGATACAAAAAATATCTACCAACTACAACGTCAAAAGTTCGTCCAAATTCAACTGTTCTTCTTGAGTTCCGAGAAGTAAACCTCTTTGGACGTTGAGTGAGTCTGAGGTTAGACTCTAGCACGCACGAGAAGTAACGGTTCAGCGCGTCGCTATTGCAAACGTCAGATTATTCCTTAGAATCCATTGAGTGAGGGGTTTGTCAACTGTATGTGTTCCCCGCGTGGTCATCCTGCGCCTGCCGCGCGGATGCACCTGTCCGTCACGCCTGCCGCGCCGGCCCTCGAAGGAACTCTGCAAGTGCCTCCATTGTACCGCACTATTCAATCCTGCCTATTGTTCATCTTGCGTAACCTCTGACGATTACCGCTGCTTGCATTTTATTGCTAGACAGGTTCGGTATTAAAGTAATTTAAAACGGGATATTTACCATGATTAGATTTTTGAGTTATCCAATATAACAAAAAGGTTCGGTATTATTTCCTGCAAATTTTCGTGCGGGGCGTTAAACACTTTTTACATATTTTCAGCTTTCAATTTAATTTATATGCGTTAGTACACTATTTTTCTAAAAGTCGAATGTTTGCCCAGCATCATTAGCATAGGTAGAACATTTCCTTTGTTTGTGGAGTTTGTGATGTTGCTGCTAATGAACTGTGCAAGACGCAACAGGCTGGCGGTGCCTTTCAAACGCAGTGATAGCTTAGCTTAGCTAGGCTTAGTTAGATGCACTATTAGGTAAAATGTTTAAATAAGTACCTAATCTACCTTCCTACCTAGGTACTCAATTCCGGGATAAAATTTAGTAATATTGACGAGAGATGTTATTTAAAAAGTAATCAATGGCTTTTTACTTGAGATCAATGATTGGTACCTATCTCGTAAGTCGTTTCTGGATTGGATAGACCGCGAAGTTTGTGAAAGGGTATTTATATGTAGATACATCAAATCAAAAGCAACCTATCTTTCCCGAGAGCATCATTCTCCGGTAAATACACTGAGAAAAAATTATTGTTACGGTAACAAAAAACCGTTAACGCCACACAACCGTCTAAGGTGGATTGTTCCAGGAACAACCTTTTTATTGTCAAACGAAACTTTGTAATTCTAACAGTAATTATGAAAATTGTTGAAGTAACAATGTTATCATTTTGATTGACAACAGTCACCATTTTGTTGTTGCGACAAGGTTTGCATTGTTTCCACAACAACCTTATTTTGTTACTACTAAGTATTTGCATTGCAACCATGACAAAGTTACAAATGCCCATTGCTAGCTTAACAAAGTAGATTTGATGCATGAACAAATTAACTTTGTTATTGTAACTACCGCAGAACAATGGCTATTTAAGACATTGCTATTGCAGCAAACTTACTTTGCCTTCATAACTATGCCTACTTTGCTAACCTAACAATGGTGATTTAAGACATTGCCATTGCAGCAAACTTACTTTGCCTTCATAACTATGCCTACTTTGCTAACCTAACAATGGTGATTTAAGACATTGCCATTGCAGCAAACTTACTTTGCCTTCATAGCTATGCCTACTTTGCTAACCTAACAATGGTGATTTAAGACATTGCCATTGTAGCAAACTTACTTTGCCTTCATAGCTATGCCTACTTTGCTAACCTAACAATGGTGATTTAAGACATTGCCATTGCAGCAAACTTACTTTGCCTTCATAGCTATGCCTACTTTGCTAACCTAACAATGGTGATTTAAGACGTTGCTATTGCAACAAACTTACTTTGCCTTTATACCTATGCCTACTTTGCTAACCTAACAACGGTGATTTAATACTTTGCTATTGCAGCAAACTTACGTTGCCACCTTCTCAAAAGGCGTTTACTCTTCAGGGTTACAGTTAGTGAACGCCAGTTATCAGAAAAACACGTGTTAACACATATAGAAACTATGTATGTCGAATAGGTGAACCAGCACTCGTCATACTTTCTATAGGTACAAGTTTTTCTGATAACTGGCGTTCACTAACTGTAACCCTGAAGAGTAAACGCCTTTTGAGAAGGTAGCAACGTAAATTTGCTGCAATAGCAAAATAATTAATCACCATTGTTAGGTTAGAAGACGCTGTGGAAGGATCACGATTCATGAATAGAAACAATAAATTAAATGTATTAATTTTTATTAGTTTTTGCTTACATTTATATCTTATATTATTACTATACACATTTATATCTTATATTATTACTATACTACATAAATTAGTCAAACTAACATTCAGGGGAAAAGTCAAGTTTTCTGTATTATTTGAAATAGGTATTACAGGTGTATTTTGAAAAGGCATTTGGGCAACCTGAGTTTCGGTAATATTTTGTTGAATAGAATTATGTGGCAATATATTATGTTGCAATGACACGCTCGTCATATGATTTTTTAAATAATGTCTCCTATATGAACTAAAAATTTGAAAAGTTCTTAAGCATCCAGAAATTGCACAAGAATAAGAAGTCACTGTTTCATGGTAGAAAGACATGTGTGTTTTTAATCGGATAAAATCTGAAAAGGAATGTTCGCACAGTGCACAAGGTACCATTTTTAACTACACTGTGTGTCAGTTAGACACACACACTTGACTCAGCAATTCGCGCAATGGAACCCCTTCTGTATCAAATTTTGATTTCATTTGGAACATTGCACGCTGCACGAACATCCAGCATGATGCAGAGTCTTTTGGGTAAGCACAATCTAAAGCCCAATACACTTGAAAAGTGTATTTTATTGCAGAGAAGATGTTTGGAACTTGATATCTTAAAGTTTGGTTAATTACATACAATTTCGTAATGAATCACATTGGCCCAAGCCGATCCTATAGCAAGTATATATGGCTGGTTTGGTATACCTTTAGCAGCAATGAGCTTTACCCTATCTTCGCAGTATCTTCCAATGTCTGCAGCAGTGGAAACGAGTCCAATAAAGCCAGATCGGACCTCTTCTCTCGACAGTTTCCACACTTTTTTTCGGGGCACGGTGACTGTGGGCATTTGCCGTAGAAGAATTACTATAGCTAAAAACGAAGCCAAATTTGCCTGTTCTTCGCCCACTGAAACAAAAAAATCATATTATTATTCATATTTTTGAGTGTTAGTTATTTATTTATAACTATTTTCTGCCCACGGCTTCACACGCGTTGTTTTTATGGAATCGTTTAAAGGTGATTTATATCCCACGGGAACGGATTTATGGGATAAAAAGTAGCCTTTGTTTGATTCTAGGATAAAGATTACCTGTATGCAAAATTTCCTTTAAAATCAAAATCATCAATATGGATTTGTTTTGGTATATTCAATTTTATGGTACTACCTATATTACAAGTTACACAAGGTTTGAACTTACCAGAAGTCAACTCCAGCAAATTCAGTATTGGTTTACAATCATTGACCATTTCACCTTTCGCGGTAAGAAGCTTCAGAAGCTTTAACTTAATAATAGAGAACTTATTCGCATAAGTCTCGCTCGCCGATGGGTAAACGGCATCAAAGTCACTCGCCAACTGTAAAATTTAATTAGTGTTATTTATTATTATATTTTTTTTACTTTATACAATACACTATATAGATATTTTTTTTATTATGTATAATAAATATCGTACAAATATTTGTTCCGAGGCGGGAATCGAACTCGCAACCTCCTGCGTCGTAGGCGGACCTTCGCCCGCCGCGCCACAGAGGTCGTCGACAATAATTGAAGATCAAGTAATATTATAAAAAACAAAGGGTCAGTATCAAAAAGATCTAACATTTTATAAAGAATTGCTCTACACTAATATTATAAAGAAAAAAAATCAGAAAATCAGTACTGCAGGTAGCTCCCCGAGCTCCTATAGCAGAAGGTGAGTGTAAGCCAATTGGTATTAAGTAGGTATATCAGTTATCTAGTACCCATAAGCCATCATAACACAAGCTCTGCTTAGCTTGATGCTAGATAATGCTGTGTGGATTGTGTCTTATATTATTATTATTGTAAGTGATAATAATCCTATCTATTGTTTACCTGAGACTGAAGAAGAGATGATTGCCGTACATTTGCATGATATATATTTTGCTGCTCATTTGGTGTTAGCAAGATCTCCTGAAAACAATTTTATTTGATCAAAAACATAATTCAACTTTAAGTTTTCAGGTAAGTAGGTATAACATGTTGTGCAGAGTGTATCCCAACGTGATGTGGGATACAAGATTCAAAATATTTATTTGCATAATATAAGTCACATATCAATTCGACCAGCGGCAATGGAATCCACAACATTTGTATCTAAAGTCAAGGTAAGGCCTCCCACAAGGCCAACACGGCTCTGAATATACAGACAGAGGTATTTTATAAAGTTAGGAAGGATTAATGTACTTATGGTGGGTACTTACATCATTTGGAATCTCAAAAGGAACCGGAACCGTCAATAATGATGAAGACGCCAGGTCTTCATCATTTTTTACATAAATTATGTTTGACCTATGAAGTAAGGCCACTGTGTCTGGTTGTCCAGGTATTTCAGTATTAGTTTGGTCCTCAATGAGCTGTGTAGTCTGAAATCAGTTAATGCAAAAGTTTTTAAGTAATTGTAAAGGGGGTGAAATAAGGGATGAAGGTTTGTATGGGGCACCCGAATGTTAAGCAGCGACGGGCGTGGTGAGTTGGATAGGTGGCCGCCTGGGAAAACCGCGTGATGTTGACTTTACACTTAAGTTTTTGTAAAATATACTAAGAATTTCACGCAGACAATGTTTCTAGCTACATCTAGTAACAAATTATAATAATGTTCAGCAGTGTAGGTATGTACATATGAAGATAAAAAGTGAGCAGATATTTAAAAGTCTAACTACGTTTTTACTAACGTTTTTTGATCGATGTACATCAATGGCAGATCGTAATTTAATTCTATCTACGATCTTTGTTGTAAACAATGCCAATTCGGTTTGATTAGCTTGAAGAAGCATATCAAGCGTCATCCCTTCCTCTGAAAATAATAAAAATAAATTTTGAAAAGCGGACAACAGACGCCGGGTTTGTAAAAAAGATGGCGGCAGCGGGCCACACGTGCTTTGTTGTGCATTTAACACACGCAATCCTATGTAGGTTCCTATCCTACTCTCAAAAGCTTGAGGAAAAACATCGTGAGGTGACGATAGTAGGTATACCTAGGTAGGTTAGGTATTAAACTTAGAACATAAGTTTCAAAAGTTCTAACGTAACTTTTTAGCAATAACGAACGAGCAAACCTATCATAAAATCAAAAAAAGGACGTCTGTATTTTGTGTACATACCAAGCATGTATTCCACTAAATGGGAGAGACCCGCATTTAGGAGAAAATCCCTTAAAGAGTCCTCTTCAGTCATGAGATCACATCACACACTGCACGCACTGGTTTATTAAAAACGTCCGCACCCTCGACCGATTTAGCAGCGAAAGAGCGAGATTTGTCAAAATGCTCGAGTAATGACGCCCCTCTACCACACTCCACCTGACAGTTTGTGAACGCAACAAGTTAACGTTGCCAACATAACAGAAAAACTTATTTGAAATAACGATGGTCATATTGTTAAATGTTTTCTTTTTTTAACAATTCTTAAAATAAATAGGTCGACAATGTACGTTGTCAAATTAACAGTCTGGATATAAATACAGTAGCAATGGTTATTTTGTTAGGATTAGGCCAACAAACTGCCAACCTAACAAAGTAAATTTGTCACATTATTTTAGACAAAGTTATTGTTGATTCAACAAATTTCTATAGTCAATTCGACAATAGGAAATGTGAGGATTTTTTGACAAAAAAATTTTTGTTAGGTCAGCAATTTTAGATTGTTCGTGGCACTATAAACATTTGGCAATAAAAACTTTGTGTTAGGCACTAAGTTAACATTCATAGAATTACAACGTTTGTTGTTATGGTGACAATAAAAAAACAACAAAGCGTTTATTGTGCCTTTGTTAGCCGTTTTTTTTCTCAGTGTAACACGTCACGGAGCTTTCCTCGTGAAATATGGCGCATTGTCCCGCGCTCCCAAGCACCACCTCTCGGAGGGAACCGTAGGAAACAATCTGATGCTCTATGGTTTATCTGAGATTATCTGACTTCGTAATGAACCGTTTACCTACTGATGGCTAATAGCCGTGCGCAAGTTATTCCTAGATTTTATTCGACACACTGACACGCTTTGATTACGAACTACTAAGCTCAGAAAAAATCACAATGGAAATATAAATTCAAACGTATCATAAAGTCCTAAATATTCAAATATTTGCAATTCACAAATACGTTAAAAATATAATCATTTCCGTGCATGCAGAATTGTGAAAATTGGCTAAAAGTAACGGCTTTATGCATCTGCGGGAACGGTACTAAATGCCAAACCACTAGTACCTTAGGCAGGTACGTTCTCAGTGGATTCGCTCATGAAGATGTCGATGGCCAGGCTCCGATAGCACGAGCGCAGGCCACCAAGTTAATTGGTGCATCTACTGGGGATACATATCAGATGTAACCACAATGCAAACGACAACGTAGAGAAAAGACAGTGTACCAAACAATATTATTAATAATAAAAATAATAATAGGATGTAGACTCGGGGGTGGAAGTGTCTAATGGCGTAATAGTGAGGAAACCCGCTCACGTGCAATCTTCGTGATGGTGAAATCGGGGCCGCACCTCTCGACACCCGTCAGTCGTTTGCGCCGATGTTGTTCCTCTCCGGTAATTTATTCCGGCTTTTTAAGGAACCCATCCAGCATTCGGCAAGCCACCGTCTGCCACTCTTCTTAACATTATGATTGACTTGTTTATGGCAGACGTCCGCAATCTCCCTTATAACCCGATTACCCAGTCCATCCATTCATCACAATAACCTGGTTTTATTTCTTTCATTTTTCTTTGCAATAGTCTCTACACCTGGTGGATACCATCTTTGGATGTATCATATTGTGCACCCGAGGATAATACCCGCTATGTGTAGCCATCGCCTTTAGATTAACTTCTCAAAGGGCCTCTGTGCTGTTGGCTTCGGCCCCACGCAAGCCTTCCAAAGGACCGGGTCACTTTATGGCCCGAGATCATGGTAAATAAAAATAATAATAGGATGTAGACTCAGGGGTGGAAGTGTCTAATGGCGTAATAGCGAGGAAACCCGCTCACGAGCAATCTTCGTGATGGTGAAATCGGGGCCGCACCTCTCGACACCCGTCAGTCGTTTGCGCCGATGTTGTTCCTCTCCGGTAATTTATTCCGGCTTTTTAAGCAACCCATCCAGCATTCGGCAAGCCACCGTCTGCCACTCTTCTTAACATTATGATTGACTTGTTTATGGCAGACGTCCGCAATCTCCCTTATAACCCGATTACCCAGTCCATCCATCCATCACAATAGCCTGGTTTTATTTCTTTCATTTTTCTTTACAATAGTCTCTACACCTGGCGGATACCATCTTTGGGTGTATCATATTGTGCACCCGAGGATGATACCCGCTATGTGTAGCCATCACCTTTAGATTAACTTCTGAAAGGGCCTCTGTGATGTTGGTTTCGGCCCCACGCAAGCCTCCCAAAAAAGACCGGGTCACTTTATGGCCCGAGATCATGATAAATGAAAGACAAAATAATAATATAATCATTTATTTCAGACCATAGAAAAGTAACAGATCTTATTTAACTTATTCTACGGACCTTAGTAATATATACCTTAAAACTAGCATACATAAAATATAAAAAATACTAAATTAATAACACGCTTATTATGATAACGCCGACAGCGTGTATATATCGTAATCAGGGTTTCAACTGACGTTGGTGCACGACGCGGGCGGTGCAGCGGTGTCCCGCTGCAGGCGGCCAGTGAACCTTCGGAACTTGACACCCTTCGGCCAAAACTCTGCGCATTAAATATGTCGTTTGTAATAACAACCCGGCTAAAGGAAGTGGACACAGAGCGTGGGTAAGTTGTACACAGGTGGTGGTTGTGGCTACTGAGGCGCGTCTCAATGTCGCGGGTGCCACTAATGCCCGCTCGGTTCCGATGCGCTGCTCCTGAGGTATTTCCGCTGTTTGTTTGAGTAATCTCCCCAGTCACTACAGTCCAAACATTTTCGCCTTAAGGCACCGCTTATATCGAAAAGGCCTCTGATAGATTTTATACAAGGAATCACATTACAGTTTCTTGCTCCATATCGTGGAGGAACGAGCAAACTTACTCGACAAGCGTCCCTACTTTAATTTAAATAAAATATTTCCTACAACAAATGACAACACTATGTAAGACATTATTAGAGCTAATGGTGATAAAATTTATAGCATATCGTCCTGTAAAGAATAAAATATTTTCATATTAAAGCGGCAAATGGCCGCGCGATTCGCCGAGATGTCGTTAGGTGAGCGTGGTGGCTACTGGCGAGATAATAAATCGATTATGAGTCAACTCCTAGCGAGCTTCGTGTGTGGCACACAACTTAATAAAATGAAATCTATTGAAAATAATTCGGATGTATAATTGAATGTGCCACGTATGCTCTATAGGCTTGGTTCCTCCCTATCACGTGATTGTGTAGAATCCTAGCCTAGTCTTTACATTTCTATCGCATATCCTCAGATGCAGCGCATTCCTACATTATTTTATTATTAAATTTTAACGTTAATTCAGAGTTATTTCCATATCAACCAGCACTCCACTTGAGTTATTGATGCAGATAAGAGTCCTCTAATTAAATTCAACTACATTTGTAGCATTCAGCACTGCATTCAGCTCCTGTCTACGAAAGCGCAACCTAATAATTATTACGTGAGTACATGGGTAAGGTACCTACATAACGTCCGTCAGCGACGCAGCAGGGTGCGGGTTCGATTCCCGCATGGGACAAATGAAAAATTGTTCTGGGTGGTCAGGGTATATTATATGTACAACGAGTACATAAAAAATACCCTGACCACAATACATAATAAAAATATATGTTTGTATTATAGTAAGTAAGTAGATGTATACTTCCTTACTTACTATGTATATATATGTCTTATACTATGTATGTCAGTCATCTAGTATTCATAACAAAAGCTATGCTTAGGTTGGGGCTAGAACATGCTCGGTCGTTGTCGAGGGTTTTTTATTTATTTATATCTGAAGCTCAGGCTAAGCGTATACATTTGAAAACTATTCGTAGTTTAACATTTTGGAGAGCTCAGAAATGCAAATGCCCTGGCAAAACACAAAGTTTTCCTCCGGTCAAGGCCTGCTATGGTCCGTTCGCTGTGGTAGACGGCCGACTTTACCGCGTGGAGTATCAAAAAAGATACCTACAAATAAAGCGGCCTACACTCGCTGTAACCGGTCCCAGGTTCCTTTGAATAATCTCTCTGTTGCGATGGAATCACTCCGAGAGGCGATATGCCATACTGCCGCAGTATACTAGGAACCACCTGTACATACATATACCTAAGATTGACAATGGCAAATTGGTTATACAGGGTGGGGCATAAGTAATCACCCTATTGAAACACATTATAACTTTTGCAAATGACGCCAAATGTCAATTCGGGTTTGACATTTGTGAAGTAAACAAACGTAAAATACAAATCGACAAGCCATGAATCGGTTTACTCCGCAAGAACGCGGAATAATTGTATCCATTTTTTTTTGAGAACGCCGCGGGCCCAACCAACGGCGACTGTGGACGGTGCGCGCTACAGAGCCATGATTACCGAATTTTTTCTTCCTCAATTGGATGAATTGGGACTGGAGAACATGTGGTTTCAACAGGACGGTGCAACGGCGCACACTGCTCGAGCCACAACCGATATTCTGAAGGAAGCATTTCTGGGTCGCTTAATATCTCGTTTTGGTGATTTGCACTGGCCGGCCAGATCACCCGATTTAACCGCTCCAGACTTCTTTTTATGGGGATTTTTAAAGTCGCGGGTTTACGTCGGCAAGCCTGAGACTCTCAAAGCTCTTAAGGAGAATATTCGCCAAGAATGCGAGAACCTGTCGCCCGAAGTTCTGGCAAGAGTGATGAAAAATGCCATAAAACGGACCCGTATGGTCATCAACTCTGGCGGCGGCCACTTGACCGATATCATTTTCTCAACTTAATGGAATAAATTCTAATGAATTAAGTTAACAAATTTTACAAGAAGAATCAAAGTTTTTTCATTTAAAAAAAAATTACAGCAAAAGAACATCGGATGATTACTTTTGCCCCACCCTGTACATAATGTTTTTGCGATTGTTTTAATTCATATAGGAATGCACGTTTTTAACTAAGGCGAACTTCATCTAATCTCCCTTCACGGGTGTGAAGATCGTGAAGGTGAAGGTTTGGCGAGGCGTGAGGTACAAAATTGCTTTCAGACTCGTAGTTAGTAGTATCTACAGTCAGCAGCAGCACTCCGTACTAATTCTCATTACGGCTCGTTTCACGTTGTAACCGCGGGTCAGTCGGAGCACAGTCCATTTATTAGCGTGACCTATGCGCACGCGCACTCTACGCGGCTTTGCTTTTCTCGCCGCAAATGGCTGGAACGTATAAGCGTTAAAAATATTCTCAGGTCTTTATAAAAAGATATTGTTAGGTCGTTTGAGACTATCAGTCCAAATGTTATTATTATTTAGGTAATTAAAAAAAAATATATATAATTAGGTAAGATAACAAATGCTGAAAAATTTTATTTTATTTATGGCGTCTTATTGGTTATAATCCTACAGAGTAATACAGAGTAAAAAAAGGGTTGATTAGTACCAATGCAAACGCAAATATTTCAAAGTACATAATGTATGTGTAGAGATGATAGACGCACATAAGGAGCATCCATCACATGGTATTAAGTAGGGCACCGTGAACGATGTGGCCGTCGACAGCGCGCTCTAGATCGTAGATAATGTTGCGTTAAGATATTGCGTTGCAAATTTACATCGATTTGTACATCCCATCCCACAGTTCAATTGAAATGATAACGATTTGCCAACGCGCCATTTCATTAATCACCGTTCCCACAGTAGAAAGAAATAAAAGTAACGGTAGATTAGAATGTAGATATATTAGAAGTTTTCTTGGCTTATTTGAAGAATATATTTACCTAATAGCTTTAGCGGACAATCTTATTTTGGTTCACAACAGCTTTAGTAAATAACCAAGCATTATTTTGAACCAGTAAATGAATATAGTAACGGTCCGAGGGCAGGCAGGGCTTCATCTCACCTCTCAGGGGTATAGAGTTAACGGAAAATGCGGTTAGCTTCAGACGTTACCTTTGTAAGTGAAGTAAGCAATAAAACTAATAAGAGTGCTTTGTCTCTATGCGGAGACCAACCACTTCGTTGTAAGGCTTCTGTTGACAGTTCCTTTGCCTATCGAACAGAGTTCTACGAACTACAAATTATTTAAATATTATATAAAATATTATTAAGTATTAAAATAAGCTATACCAACAATATATATGTATATATATTTTTTTTTATTAAGGCAACATATAAATTTTTATATTGAATATGTAATATTTTTTGTGATTTTTAATTTTGAGTTTGTAATGTTAAAGTAAGGTTGACTCTATATATTTTTGTGTTGTTTTTCTGTATTATACATATAATGATTTCTAATTTTAATATTCAATTTAAATATGGGTACTCTATTGCATTGGGTGTTCCCGTAAAAATAGAGGTACGTTTGTAAATAAATAAATTTCAGACTACATAATGTATGTGTAGAGAAGATAAGACGCACGTGAATAATCAATAATCAAATCATTTATTTGCTGTAATATAGGTACAAAAGTTCTTTTGAAACTATCATGGTTATTAATATAAAGTCATTTAAAACGGGATATTTACCATGATTTGATTTTTGAGTTATCCAATATTTCGGCACAGTTGCATGCGCTGTTACTCCGTGATCATGGCGCATGCAACTGTGCCGAAATAGATCATATGGATGATAGGTCGTCAAGATCTTTTAATGATTTAGGTATTTTGTTATATATTTTGCATGACATAAAGACTACACTTTTTTGTAGGAAAGATGTTTTACCACGTGAACGATGATATATAACTTGGTTATAAATAAATGATTTGTATATGTATCTACAGGTATTCGGTATTTAGTGTGCAAGGTCTTGTAACTTTTATCTGTGGTCCAAATATCATAACGACGCAACAAAACCATCTGGCTCAAGCGCCTACATTAAATCAAGATGCTCCGTGAAGCCGTGATTTAATCCATAACTCTAGAAAGTTATACAAATGGCACTTTTATTCAAATATCCATGGAAAGGCTCTATTACGGCATACCACTGGTGCACTGTTGGAAATTATAATGTGATTCTGTGGTGTATGTGTATAGAGGTAGTGTAGCCATTAGCATACAACACGAACGCGGGAGTCCAATGGGACAACGCTACTGTAACATATGTAGCAATGCAGGAAGAGTAGTGTAACACGAGTCTCATACAGCAAAATATCGGTAGGTAAGTATCAAGTTTATCAACATAGTATCACCAGCCAATTAAACCGTCGTCGCGTCGTCGCCATTCTGTCGTTCTCACATCACATCTTAATCGTTGCCGACATGACTCTCATAAAAGTTATCTCAATAGTCCACAGATGGAATGAAGACAGCTCAGCTCGCGTCCTTCTGACGGGGTGGCAGTTGGCAGCCTGTAATTACTACATCGACAGCGTCCATAGATGAGAACATTGTTCCATGCATCCTGTCTCGTGCCTTCAGAAACTAGCTTATCATGACATAAACATTAATACACTTTCTATGTATTTTGAACCTATGTATGTTATTATTATGTGAAAATATTATTGTTTGTCCGAATAGGATAAAATTGTTGATACTATATAAACTTATTCTTATTCTAATTTCTTGGTCAATGAGGTTCCCAAAATCCTTCCAGTGATTAAATTCGGAATGAAAGCGGGCCATCAACTGCGAAATGAAATGAATCCCCCATTTTTGTAATATCTTTTAGAAGGGGCTCTGGCACCACATCACCACATGACTTGCGTTTTCATTCAGCTCATCCCCTTTGAAAATACACGCTTTTTCGGAAATTGAGCTATCTATCGCTATCACCGGGAGTTAGATAATAAGAACTGGCTGAGTCATCTCCCGTTTCAATTTGAGATTATCTATCCCTGTGAGGTCTACGCAACACTAGGTCATAAAACAAATACCAAGGTACTCGTGTATCGGCGGCGTCTCATTTCCCAGCATTTATTCCGACTGCCATTTTGACTCGGCGATTGTTGCATCCATAATTGTAGGGATCCAAACCCGTTAGTTCAAGATAGTCATCCAAGGGAGATCCAGCAGCGGATAATGTGAAAACGAGTTGCATAAATGTATGGCTCTATCAAAGTTACAGCTGAATATAGGTTACAATGCAAAAAAACTTTGTTGTACACCAGATACAGACAAAAAGACTTTACATGCAACAAGTACAATGGACGGCTTTATCACTTAGAAGCGATCTCTTCCAGGCAACCTTTAAGTTTACCCAGTGTTGTAGAAGTTGATTGTTTTTGTTTATTTAATTTTTGTAAATAATAACTTGTGCTTTATGCCATCGTTTGATTCTTCGATCTAGTAAATTTACGGTTAGAAAATTCGTCATAAAGCAGTGTTTTTGTGACCAAATACTGTAATACTGTACCGTACTTTTATAAGTACATCCGTATAATCCGCAGCGGTTGTTTAGGCTCATTAAGACGAACGGTTCGGAATTCTGAGATAATGATGCTCTACTACGGAGGCAGTAATGAGCGCCGCAGTGGAGCCGCCGCCGCCGCCGCTTGTCTAGCGGAGGCCGAGGCTGCCCGCTCGCCGTCAGGTGCCGTCTGCCCTCGGTAATGGCTTGAAGCGACCGTAATGACGGTTCATGCACGCACGTTGCACTTGCCAACAGCGAACGAGCGTGTGGATCAAATGCACAAATTACGATGGAATGCTGGATACCCACTACAACTAAAACTCGCAGTTATAAACTAGCCAACTGGTCACGGGCAACATGGATAAAAAATATTAAGAACATTAGTAAAATAATGTGATAAACCAATGCAACAGAGCTATAAAACAGCAATAGACAAATCCGACACGGGAGGAAGCGTTTTCGATCGTAGGCATTCTGTTTTTGCGTCTGCTCGTTAGGCGACGCGACGCGAGTGACGGGGCATTTGTCTGCGTGATGTGTGGCCGCGGCGCACGCGCACTGCGAGTTTGGATTTCATAGCGATTCTGGTTTTGCGAGCCTTTTACGGTATTTGAATTGTGAAGCCTCTTCGCAGTTATTTTTAAGTTCTTGTAATTCCGTAATAGAAAGAAGTACGCGTTGTTACTCGTAGTTGTTTTTTTCTTTATGTTAGTAGATTTATCTTACAACCCTTTCCGATGCGATTATTCCACTTATGTTAAATATTGCCATACTTTATTTGTTGTATTATCAATCTAAGGTTTAATTATTATATTGCGTTAGCTGGTAATTTATAAGTAATTTAAAATTATTCCAACAACGACTTCCACAGGACTTGAACCCGCACCCTCCCTTACGGGATGCACTACAGATAGCGCAATAATTAACAGTTAGTTTGCATTGCCCACAGATCTGATGCGGAGGTCCAGCGCTGGGCAGGATGTCGGCGGTGATGAGCACGCTCTCCATGATCAGCGGCTCGCGCCGCGCGCACCGCAAGCTGGCCAGGTCAGCGACACACATACTGCCAGCGTCTCTGTATATATCACCTGCCTAGTTTCATGACAAACTACTTATTTAACAAAGTGCTTATTTTGTAAGCCATAATACAGGATTTTGAATTTTTGGAATTCTTAATCAATATTAGTCCCATGGCCCTATGTGCGATAGGCAGTAGCCTATCGTTTACCCATTTAAAGGTAGAAGAAAGATTATGCTCGACCATATGGCTCTACCATATGGTCGAGCATAATCTTTCTTCTTTCACCAGATACAAATATTACTATTCCCTCTAATTCCAGTATAAAGTTTGTTAGACAAAACACAATATAAACAAAAGACGGCTAGGCACATCTAGAGGAGTAGGTATACGTCCGTAGGTGTAGTGTACCTTACATGCTAAACCAGCTACGTTAGAGGGTAAAAAACCTTCACTGACTTTACTGAATGTAATCGAATGGAATCATTCCTTTAGTGCTTATTTTAACTGTTCTTACAATAAGACGGCAACTTCGTTTTGTTCTGTATTTGGAAAGAGATTTAATTCCATATCATTAAAGCGCTGACGAGACTATCTTCCTGTTACCTGGTTACTTACCTTCCAACCTTTACCAGGTTTGGAAGAAATAGGTTCCCTCGTTACATTATCCTTTTGTAAAACATGACATGTCTGTGAATGTGGGGAACACAATACCAGTCGTTATAGCACGTTTACTTCGTAACCCGGTATCTGTCTCGAGGGACCTACAGATTTTTGTTTTAGTTTTTTAGCGCATTGACACCTCTGGCTACTCGGTGTCAAATGACGAGTGGGCTGGTGAGGAAATGACTTCGTTCGTATTCAGACGGAAAATGAACGTGTGATTTGTTCCAGTCGTAAGTCGGGCCAATTCTCTGATGCTGGAGAGGACCGCAGCCGCAGCCAGCATGACCTCACCAAGCAGCAACGCTCCGCTTCGCTGGTGAGTTCATCTTATTCTTCATTATTTTATTCACATACGTCTCCTTCTAATAATATATACCTAGGCGAAAGTTTCACTTCTGTCAATCAATCAGTTTTCGCAACAGCGCGTAGCAATGCCATCGATAGAGTTTTTTAAACTCATTTTCATTTCCTATATCCGTAAATATAGAGGTATCTCTTATGTACCGTACTACAGGAAAATATAACCATATGCCATCTGCCATCTCAACTTTATATTCTGAAATAAGCTAAAGCATAAATATATTATGTTTCCGACCATGATCTCGTAGAGTTAATAGAGTCTTGCGGGCAGCGTACCTACCTACCTACCTACTCTACTACTCTTCAGAACAACGTAAGCAAATGTTTATAGCGCTATTGTGATGAGGTGCGTGGGCGCACGCCTCCTGCGCAACACAATGGCCGATACCATCGGCCACTTTGAATACTTCATTGAGACACCTAGGAGTCCTGTTTATTTATTTTGTGGTGGTTCTTATAACTTAGCATTTGCAGCGTAGGTGTTAGGTGCGTCGATCCGTAGGCCGGTGGCTCGGTGGTCATTTTGTTAGTAATGCCTATTTTATGTTGGTAAGTACGTACAAATCCACAGGTAGGAGATGCAAAGAATGCTAAATACTATCTATGCTTTTTAGCATAGATAGGTACTCTAAGCATAGAGCTCTTTGCGAAGGAACTCACAGATCAGGCATTGTTTAGTGTATAAGAAATTTGTAGGTACATACTTGTATGCGATTTCTTTCATGAGATTTCCTAATAATAGAAGTGTGTCGCCGTGCGTCGGTACATACCGAATCCCCTCGGTGCTTTAGTTAATTTGTTTTATGCAGTTTCTACACGTATCACTTGAATTGTAATCGCTTTTGTAATAAATAGACCTAGATATTTAAATGATTGCTTGTATAATATGAAATAATATTGACTTGAATAATAAAAGGGACTGAGTATATATAATGTATTGATACCCCGCGAAACAGGCCTAGCCTAGTGCGGGGTCACTGTTAATTGCAACACCTCAACCAATCAACTCTAAAATGTAAGAATATGTACGTACATAAATTAAGTTAAGGTGTTATTATTTGTAAACTTTTGGTAAATAATATTTTTGTATTTGTATGTAGCTACCTGACCTTCAAAATCAATTAGATGTAGTATCTGCAGAGTTCCTATCAGCGCCAACAGTTACATTGCAATGTAATGCAACGGCAAGTTCACTCAGGCTCCCTGAACTATATCAATTGTTTATAATTTCACTATCTACATATAATCAGTCAGTTGTTATTGATATCAACAAATCACTCATTGGCAAAACAATTGAATGATTTGCGAATGAGTACGTATGTAGTGAGATAGTCAGAGCATTCATTCAAATATTGTTCTTAATATTAATATTAATTTATACAGCTATTCACATATATTTCTATAGTAGTTCCATCTTTCTAATTAATTAGCATTAAGGTTTATTATGAAGTAGAAACATATGTATTACTAAATATATCTACTTTTTATCGAGTTAGTAAGTTAAGTAAACACTTTTATACATATTATTTGTGAACCTATAAGAAGCCAGAGGTTTGAGCCCTCGTGTCTGAATACAAGTTACCAAACTTAGTCAGAACGAGGTGTCATGAACTTTGACCCTAAAAGGTTTATTACAAGTAGGAATGTGTACCTAAGGAAAAAGCAAACTAGCCTTATCTACACCAAATATGTAATAGAATGTAAGTTCCTTATTACTAATTGTATTTTATTATTCCTACTTTGTAAACCCATCTCTGTGAATAAATATCTTTTATTATTATTAACTAACATTCCAATATTGCTATTTAATAACATTGCAATCAACTTCTTTTGTAAGGCGCTGTGATTGATGATGATGATATTTAAATAATTGGAGTTGTCTAATTTCGTTGTAGTTAACGGTTTTGTAAATATTTCTCATAGGTAAAGTTTGAGTAAGGTCATATCGATAAAAAAGCTTAAAAATAACCATCTGGATATCGAAAATAACAATATGGACTCTAAACATCAAAGTCGGCGACACAGCCCGGCCACGCGGCGGAGCTGCGACATTTCTGTTGTATGAATAAAGTGACCACAAGAACTAGACTAGATTTGACTCCGTAAAGTTATCAATCTAGCCTGTCTTACCAGGCTATAACAACAACTACCTAGCTATTACTAAGTAGGTTGTTGCCGCCGGCATCATTTGGCTTGTTTACACCGCGTAATAGCTGGATGCGTCACCGCGGCGCGAAGGTGGCCTGTAATCAAACCCACAGCCTCCAGCCGCCGCCGGCCGAGGATTCGTGTCAAGAACACTCGTAGGTGCACTCGCTATGATTAGGTTATTAGCTGCTACTACGGCTTTTATATCAAACAAATAATGTACAAAGTAAAGATATACACAAGTATACAGGGCGTCCTACAGCCATGACACATGGAGGTAAAATACCTTAAATTATTATAATAATTATAATTTCTATCTACAATATTAAAGGTACTTTCCCTCCATGTGGCATGGCTGTGGGACGGTCTGTAGATATATACTTACTTATACATAAATCTTATATATAAAACTATTCAAGGTACATACATATCTGTCACGTTTATTTATCGCACAAGTTGTTTTATACATACTTAAGTTTTTCTATGATTTCGAATATCATCTAATATTCTGTTGCCCTAAGAGCTAAGTATAATTAAAATGCAAATAATGAAGACGATAAACGTTAAAATTAATGATTATTACAGGCTGTTTCTTCACGGAAACCGGTCTGAGGCCGAGTGGTCGGGTGAGCCGAGGACATAAATCCCGGACGACAGACACCACTAACGGCTCACTATCGGAATCCCCCATCCTCTGTCTCGGACGCAGATTACACGTGTAGGATGTATTCAAATAAGATTTACAAAAAATCTCGCACGAATCGAGCGGAATGTAGGCCCATTGGAAGTTCTAATTGCATTTTGCATTTTGCGGGTTCGATTCCCGCCTTGGAACAAATGTGTGTACGATCTGCAGATATTTATTTCGGGTGTTCTAGTCGTTTTCTATGTGTAATAAAAAATATATATCTATTTAATATATTGTATTATGTATATCCGTTATCTAGTACCCATAACACAAGCTCTGCTTACCATGGGGCTAGATAATGATGTGTGTATTGTCCAGCATTATTTATTTATTTTTGTAACACGTGGTTAACGGAAAAACGAAGATATTTCTGAGAGGTTTACTAATTGATCGCAAGTCGCAACGAGGCAGCAAAAAGTGCCATAGAACCGGCCAAGCTGACCAAATGGACAGTCTCGGGCAAAAAACTTTCAGAACCTACCTTACCCACAGGAAATACGGTCAGGAAAACGTTTCCTCACCGTATTTGGAATTAAGAAAAATGCGAACCGAATTGCTCACATAGAAAGTTTAAATGGTATTAAATTGTTTTGCGGAGTGGTCCCGCTAGTCAATTAGTGCAAATGTGCTAATTGCAGTAATCATAACGTGAAATTACCCGCGGCCATGTTCTGTGCCGCTGACGCGCTCTGAAACGCATCTAATGTGGTGCACTGGGTCCCCCAGGGAATCCATTAGGAAAAATCTAACTTATATCGATATATACCTACCAGAGCAAAAACACTCTTCTACCACTCTTCTACCAATAATGACCACCTTAATTTACCTTACGCTTATGTAACTTTCAAAATTCTAAATCTGTTATTTGACGTGACACGCCCTCTGTTCTTTACTGAAAATCAGCGCTATTATGCTAAGTGAAGGCCAAATTTGCCATGAACAATGCTAATACGTACAATAATTTGTAATATATACATATAGTATTAATTTGCGTAGTTTTAAGTTTGCTGTGTATGGTAGTTTTAAGGTAAAAAAAAGTAGGTTTTTTATTTCCATAGGCTTACAAAATAAGCACTTAGAGCACTAGAGCCTTTGAATTGGTCCGATTGAATGGCGCTAGGCAATTGGTAGGTGGTCGCGGTTTCATATCTCTTAACTTCTCGTATTTGCATTTTACGAGTACGATATAAATAAAGTTCCGTTATTTGGTGAGTGGGTTTTAGAATTAAATTCAACGAGTGGACAAATTGACTTGTTTTCATTGGAGTGCGAGGGTTTATTGTACATTGTTTTTTTGTTGAAACGTTGACCAGGTGCGTTTCCTTCATCATCTAATTTTTAATTCATTCTTGCTTCATAGTGAAGTTTTTTGAAGTTTGATATTATTTGCTTTGGCTTCGGTTGTGCTGTAGGTTACAGTAGCCATGTCTACGAGCCGATAAACTAACTTATTCGCCTAAATGCACCGGCATCAATGTAATAATCCGACAGGCCGCATGATACGCATTGCCTCAGCCCCGGAGCTGGTTGTTCACTAATCGTAGAAAGTTTTCGTCGGTTGCGCAAGAGTTTCCCGATTAAGTCATAAAATTAAAACAGGTTGTCGTCTCCTAAATCCGTTTTGATGAAGTAACTTTACCAATAACAACTGGAAACCGATTTAAAGTTTGGAGTAGGAGGTTTGTGTACTGTACGGGTGGATGCGGATGTAGGCGCCGGTAACCTGTTTTCTAGATAAATGCACTAAGTATCGCTTGCTCTATATAACGACTGATGAATAAAGGTCGGTTTGTTTGTTGCAGCAAACGTTGGAGGCGGGCGGGGTCGTCAACCTCGACACTCTGGAGGCCAAGGTCAGTGACCCAGCAGTAGGTATACAATACATAATTATATGTTTACATAACATTTTTGGAACGACCGTGGAGCGGGAGTTGCCACGTGTGCTCTGGATCTCTTCATTTGCCTAGGTTTCTTAAGGTAAATCAACGAACGAGGGCCCGGTTTGATTTCGAGGCATGTTTTTACAATCAGTTTATAGTTAAATAGCTTTGTATTTTAAAGCGAATAGATACCATCACAAAAGTATTTAGTCAGATGTGACTTGGCTGGAGATGTCCATCGCGCGCGACCATGCATTAGACATGAACGCGCTCCTCGCGCGCAGTCCCGCGTGCAATTTTGCGTTTATTTTAGTGTAGAATTATTATTAGCGTGGTCTTTACCGCAAATATAAATACCAGGCACTTAAAACTGGATAGTTAGCATCTTCCGTTATATACGAGGTAGGTAATTAAGGTGACCTGAGCATTATTTTCAGTAATAAAGATGAAGAGGCCTAAATATACAGAAAGTTGCAGAAGCGTGCGCAGGAAATGGTGCGATTTATTTCCGGAAGCTTTAGATAGGTACTTAACGATGTGGCGCGGTGGGCGAAGGTCCGCCTGCGACGCAGGAGGTTGCGGGTTCGATTCCCGCCTCGGAACAATTGTGTGTACGACCTGCAGATATTTGTTCCGGGTGTTCTGGTCGTTTTCTATGTATAATAAAAAATATCTATCTATGTAATATATTGTATTATGTATATCAGTCATCTAGTACCCATAACACAAGCTCTGCTTACCATGGGGCTAGATAATGCTGTGTGAATTGTCCAGCATTATTTATTTATTATTATTATTTATTTATTTACTTAAAGATTTTATTTATACTTATGTTTATTGGCCATGAATTTTTTATCCAAAAGAGCCTCAAAATGTAAGAAAACTAATTTGCATCTGGTTAAATAAATAAGTGGGTTGGCATTAAAACCCTATGTTGCAAGGTAGGTTGCGAGGTTTATGTCTCATCGAATAGACCCTACACTACAGTAACCGCTCCAAGTATATAGGTAACGTAGTTTGTATGTTACCTAGAGATAAGAAACATCGATGAATACTAACAAAATAAAGCACCATTTACATTACCGGCCTTGTACCTGTAATTAGAACATGGCGAAGTAAGGTTGCCGCGAGCAACACCCGACACCCGACACTGACCGTATCTTAGAATAAATATTGGATAGGCTATAGGGACGGGAGGTAGAGTGGATCAGAACATTGCAGAAGGGAGAATAGGTAAAACCACCTGAATAGTATTTCCTGTAAATAGTATCAAGGCAGTGTTTGAAACTTGCTCATTCTAATCAAGCGTGGCGGACATGCGTGTCCAGTCTAGTGAAATGTAGAGCAGGAAGTAGGTACTCGTATGTAGTAGTAACAACATTGATGAGTCGATGGATCATAGCCCGTTTTTTACGATTCAATTAGTTAACACTTTGACTGCGGTTTTTTTTCGACGACTGCGATCTTTTTTTAACCTAAAAAATTCGTGCTGCCGCTCTACACAGCGGTTGTGATGCGCCGCACATGCGTTTCGTTCGAAATTATTACGGCTGTGCTGAGTCACACAGATCTGTATTTTCTCAGCCGCTGCGCTAGTGTGGATTTACGCATATTAATCACTTGTAGAAAACACATACCGTGTGATTTCAGCAGTCAAAGTGTTAAACAAGTTTGAGTATATTATTTTATAGACCCGTGACTAAATAAGCTGAAATTGAATAAAAGGCTAGGTAACTATTAATTACCGTTGGTCACTCGTCTCACCAGCCCTACTCCCCTTGCCTTCAGGAACAGGCCGGGAGGAGTCCAGACTATAAATTGACGTGCGATTTTATAGGTTCGTATCAATAACTAGAACTAGAAGCAAGCACTTGCGCCGCGCCGTGTTCAAAGAAAAACAAAACGCTATCCACAATCAGTGATAGGTATCGATCGTTGATATATTACTAGACTGTACCCAATCCACTACAGTATCAGTATAGACATTTGTTACAGATTTATTGGCAGAAGTAGGCCAAATTACTCGGTAGGTACTGATTTTCGACTTATGTGAGGTCCTTAGGGTATTAATCAGAAGGGTGTGTTCTTACAGAGAGCTTTATGCTGCTTTACGAAACACTGTACGAAAATGTGGAAAGCCTTGTATCTTTGTTGCCCATCGAGGAAGTGCTGGCACATATGTAGTTCCCAACCACTCCGAGCATTGTGCTGCGGTGTACCGTAACTTCCCGCCCTTTTCTCACGCATTATTCACTCATATTGTACACGAGGTACTTTCCAATGAAACCGTTAGATTCTGCCTATTAGATAATATTGCAACTTACCTAGCAGATCATTCGTTTTAAGGTTCCGTCCGGTACCAAATGGAAAAACGAAACCGAGAAACCGAACTAGAGAACTGACAGATAGAAAATTTAAACCTCTCAAATACCTTCTTTCATGGAAATTAACTAAGTTAAGGTCGTAACTCACTATTGATACACAATTACTAAGCACCATAATAAGTGTTAAAAACGCTATAACCATCGGCCGCGTAATCACAGATCACCATAATAAGCAGACAGGCGAGTTATGATCGCGATCAGGATTACATCTATTATTTACATGTCTACACGCCTCTTGGACCTGATCGCCGCGTCATGGGCACGGAGACAAGGGTATCATCAATCCAATCACTCATCACAGCTTCTGACAACTAACCTTTTTATGAAAAACTACATGATTTATGCAGTGTTAGCAACTGAGACGGGTTGCTTAGCACGAACAGGTAGGTCTGCCTGCATAGAAAGGGAGTCATTATCCCGATATACATACATAGTTGCAGTCGCTGAGCAAACCTATTTCTAGTTAAGCAGATGCAGAGATTAGACAAGTACTAGACCTGTCTGTCTGTTCGTAGTTAATTGAATGCACCGGACAGTTCGGAGAAAGTAAGGAAATCACGATCACTCGGACAGGACTGTATCTATGGAGCATGTGGTTTCAGTATTTATGGGGTTCTCAGGTGCACTGCTTCCGCGATGCAGGAAATCAGGTTGGAATTATGAGACACTGTTGTAATTCTTTTAAAAAATCTGCAACTGTATTGGTTAAGCCGAACAACTTATCGGATCGATATTATTAATTATATCCATGCTATTGAATTACTCACAGTATTTTATCTGCATACAAAGATACCATCTGCAGGGTCGAATTCTTACGAGATAAAAGACATTTTCTTATGACCAATAGTTTTTTAGTAGTCGGTATAAAAGGTCTTGGCACTAAGCCCGCCCTTTGTACCTTAGTGGAATAATGTTTAAAGTAAATTAAAGAAAATTGATTTATATTACCATAAGCTAACAGATTTGACAGAAGTGAGATAGATAAGCTAAACAGTTTTTGTCCGAAGCAAGATAGCATCGACATAAAAAAAATGAGGATTAATACTCGTATGTAATCGCCTGGAGGCGACGTGAAAGGCCTCGTATGACATAGTGAGACGAGCTTCACGCACATCTCATCTGTTACCACGCCTGTCACTGCTTTGAATCTCCGGAGAGTAAGGAGAAAAGGAAGCCCTGTAGCAGGGTGACGATTAACGACTAAAAATAATGCTGGTAGAGCCGAATGTTTTATTCTCTTTAGTAGAGACAGTTATACTGTTCTCTAGTAGAGTTTGATTGTAGAGAGTTCTGGGTCTAACTAATTCATTTTTGTTTTACATATGTGCTCTGATGCAATGTTTGTTCAGATGGCGAGTATCGAGGTGTCGCTGGCGGGCGCGGGCGGGCGGCGGCGCAGCGCGGACGCGCGCGAGGGCACGCGCGAGCTGGACGCTCTGCGGACTGCGCTCTCAGACAAGGAACTGCTTATACAGAGGTAGGTAGAGTATGCAGGTTTCGCTGGCGGGCGCAGGCGGGCGGCAGCGCAGCGCGGACAAACTTACAAATACCATTTTCATATGAACAACTAAAGAACACCACTACGAAACCACAGTACACAGCACATAACAGCGCTGAGCGCTCAACGATCAGCACACGCTGATGTAACTAACCTCTATTTCAGCAGAGGGTCAGTATGGCAGACTCTTGACTTGAATCACATCTGGGAATTCGAGGATTTAGTTAGGTTGATATCTCAACACATCCCAGTCGATCAGTCGAGTCGAAATGTTAAGAAACTATAATAGTATTCTACGTTTCCGTAGCCTGAAGAAGCAGCTGAGCGCGTCCCTCTCGGCGGCCCGCCTGGTCCCCGCCGCGTCCCCCGCGCGGGGCGGTGGCGATGAGGGCGCGGGGGGCACGCTGTCGGCGGAGGAGCGCCGCGCGCTGGAGGAACGCGCGCTGGCCGTGCGCGCGGACCTGGACGCGCGCCGGAACAACATACAGGACCTGAGGAAGCGACTCGAGAAGACGCATGTTACTGAGTGAGTGCTGCATACCATCATTCGCCACGATCATACGTGATCTTCCACCAATCTCCAATGTAGGCGTTCAGATCGCATCATCCCGCCAATACTCTCATTTCCATTGCGGACCGCAAAACACGACAGTAATGGAAATTGTATACAATAGACTTAAGGTTAATAAATATGTTATGAAAGCATATTATTTGTGTGCAGTAACATCGACACGCGGATCCAGCAGGCGGAGCTGCAGTACCAGCTGGGGCGCGAGGAGCTGGAGCTGCTGACGCTGGGCGAGCAGGCGCGCGCGCTGGCGCACCTCATAGAGCAGGCCGACGCGCGCGCGGCCACAGCGCACCCGCACTTGTACAGGTGAATGAAACATCATTTTTATCCCGTAACACAGTTCCCATGGGATTAAAATGACCTTGAAACGTTTCCAATAAACAGATGGATACCATTATGCAATATATAGGTGCCAAGTTCGCTCCGCTTCACCTGAGGCCTCGCGGTGCCGCCGCCGGCACCTAAAAACACATTTAAGATAATCAAACACAGCACAGTATACCTACTATACATTCATTTTGGACAATCGCTCGTGGGCTTTCGCTTCACAGTCGCAAATGCAAAAGTCAATATCATTTATTTCTTTAGGCTTACAAAATAAGCACTTCGGCCTACCAGCCTTCTACATATCTAAGCGTGGTTAAATACTACTGATGAAAACATTCCGAGTATACACGATAGGGATTTTAATCTGAATTCAAGAAAATCTAACAGACAAATCCAACTTCAGCTTGTGAAAGTGTTTCACAATCTGCGTGTATTTTCTCATGCGCTCTTTATCTGAATCTAATCAGCAATTCGCAAATCAACGTAATTATTCGGTTAGCACTTCCATTCGTACTGCATATCGCGGTTTTCATGAGAAACTGTTAATCTCTGCAATTAAGGATATATTTACGGCTTCATTTATGTTACCAGACGGGAATTACTAGATTAGAGTCGCTCGGTCTATCAGGGACGTGTCCCTCGTGCCACTGGGAACCGCACAACAACTTATTTTATAACAACTCATTTACGGGCTGCCGCTACTGAGATATATGCTCCTTACCTAATATATATCTATGCAAAGCCTAGCAGCTGAAATGAACCATGGGTATTTTGAGCTAAATACTTTAAGTATTGGCTACTCTATTATCTAATCTTGATATTAGTCTATTATCAATATTGGCTTTAAGTAATGACCAAACCATACGAGGCCTATTAGGTTTAAAGATATTTATTCTCAAAAAAGACATAGTTACTTATATGAGAATATTTATTTAGCTTAGTGTAAACAATTTGTAGAAGGAAATATAATTATATTATATCTATGTCACCAACGTAACTCTTGTATCTTTTTTTATGTAGAAACGAATAAACTGTTTGCTTTAATGGACCGTCTCGGAACCGTGAGCGAGTAAAGATGAGCGGTTCGATAGGAGCTCGTAAATAAAGTTGATTATGATTATTACAGCATCCATTGTTCGGGAGGCACACTTCCCGCCAAGTTCCGATGTCTTGGGAAAATCTCTCCGCGCCTAATCCAGATTAAAATCACTAAAATCAAGTCCAGAGATCCCATAACACTTTGCAAACAATTACGAAGTAAATAACGGTTCCGAAAGTCACTTGATGGAAAGTTTATACAAATTGGACCTCTATTCCAGATGAGTTTGTAATTTCGCACAGATGTAAATGTTATATGCTATTAACAAATTACAAAGTTTCCATTGAACCTGAGAATCTTTTTTATTATAATAACATAATAATAAATTATTTATTTTCATATTCGATTTTTTTTTCATACTCCATAAATGTACCAAACAATTCTACCATTCGTTTTGTTCCACAGTCAGTTCTACTTTGAGTTTAATCAAAAATACACACAAATAAAACTAGAATAGTAGCAAGAACTAAATAGTAACGAAAAATACAGAAATAAGCTACATAGGGTAGGTAGGTACCTAACTCCACAAAAATAAAATAATAATATTCTAGATGGCAATAGCCGCCCACCGTTTGCATATAATTATCTGACAAGATCAACCGACGATCTGCCATACCTACTCTACTCCTTATCATTTTTATTCGTAAGGCCTATAATAATTACAAATAAATGCAAACTATCTCAATGCATCGCTTATCATCAGAAACTGCTGAAGAAGGCAGTTCGATTCATCAATGCTAGACCTGACATAATTGTCGTTCCGTCATCTTGATGCGATATCATCGGTTGCTTTCTCATTGATCCTCGGTTTCTTGCGACCGGCGCGGCGGCGGCGGCAGCGTGAATCAATGTGCAATTAATTACTTACAAATAAATAATTAATTGAGACTTCTAGATAGTTCAAACGTCTACACCCACAGAAGGACAGGGGTTAAGAAACCTTTCGTAATGCACTGCTCTACAGGCATGGACATAATCTCACCGATAAAAAGCTACAATGTTGCAAGATGAATGATTATTACCGCAAGAAACGCAGAATCCACAATCAATATCTATAGATGCGTTTATAATTGCAGTGATATTCCCGCGAGTGGCAGACAATAGAGGCATCTGTCTTTCTGTCCGAAGTGTGGTGGTTTCTCATGGACACGCCGCGCGGCCGCCGCCGGTGTCTTTGCGGTGAGGGTGCGTGAGACGTCTGCGCCGGCGCGGGCGCCACGCCGCCGCCGGGCCCGCCGGACCACTGAGACACTGGCCCACTTCACTTCATTACACCGGATCATTGATTATGACATTTATACCATGTTTATAAGTATAAATGTCATAAACAATGATCCGGTGTAATAATAATAGATAATAATCTCTATTATTCGTTTTGATAGCTTTCTTTCATCATTTCATTGATCACTCGTTCGTTTTCGAATTCAAATTTGAAAAAATTTTGCTGCGCATGTGGTATTACGCATTGTTGAAGTATGTGTTTTAGTTTTGAGTGTAGGTAACACTCAAAACTAAAACACATACTTTTTCGTTTTCGTTTTTAGTTATTGTTATCAGTCTTTGTTAAGTTTTTATTCATAAATTTCTTGGTTGACATAACATTTCTTGGATCAGAATACCTATATAGGAGGCAAGTAATTTACCTAATGCAAACAAACAGTAAAGCCTTCTAATAAATAAAAGCCCAGCAAATAATGTTCTAACGTCAAAGCGCAGTTAGACATTGCATAATTCAGCGATGTTTTTCAGCGCCACGCCTGCGCCCGCGCCGCGAGATCATATCTCGGGGCGTTTGGTATTCCGCGCGGATCTGCCGCTCGCCCTTACAGGGCGCTTGTTGTTTATTGCTACACGCACCCGGCCTCGCCGGCCTCGTGTCCTGCGCACTGTGCACTGCCCACTGTCGCCATGCTGCCGTAGGGCTTGGCATCTTTTATGCCTATAATCTTACGGCATGCTTACGGCTTCTTGATTTTACACACACACGTATTATTCGCAGAGTTCAGCATTAATTACGTTTGTACGACCACGTCTTGGTTCCATAAGTCATCACTGGTTTCACATTGGTTTAACACTTTCGACGCGAAGATATTGCGAAAATTCCCAAATGCTGCCCATCCGAGTTGGATTCGTCGGCTGACCTCTTTATCGAAGTTGGATTTGCCTAGTTGGACCATTTGGTCGAGGTAGACAAAATGATCAACATTAATAACATCGTTCCCAACATACATAGACTTGTCTCATCCCTTTTTGCTTTTGCTTTTAACATTATGCATAGATAGGCAATACTAATTAATACAGATAGGTAAAGATTGTCACCCGCCTTCTAAAATAACAAAAAGTTTAGCAAAGGTAGTGTGATATAGGTAATGAAAACAGGTAATAAATGTGAAGCCAAAACTTCACATTTACACACCACCTATATCACACTACCTTTGCAAACGATCTCCAAAACCAGTATGTTTATGTTACTTCAAACAACTTCAGAGTTCAGGATGGACTTGAAAGGCGACCCCACCAGTCCTGGCTGGCGCATGCCCGTCCATATCTAGATAGCCCCGCAGCGCATCTCACGTTCCGCCGAGACCCCGAGACAGGTGAAAAATTACTTCCTCGCCGCGTAGGTTCTACCGACTACATTAAACGTGATTAAACCCCTCATTGAAGCAAAAATATAGTTCTGTGCGATGTTTATCCTTTTTACTTAGTCGAGGTAAGTTTACGATAGTTTAACAGATTCATTAGCAGGTGAAATAAAATTAACTTTTATAATATCGACTTCGGGATATCGCAAAACACGTTTGCCAATGAAGAAAAAATTAACTGAAATATTTATTCTTTGATCTTCAGATATGGACAGATGTGATACGATAAGAGCATATTTCCAACGACACCGTAGCACAGTAACTGTAGATACAGAGATAAATAAATAAAATAAATAAAAAAAAGTCTTTATTCACTGACCAAAGTATGATAATGATAAATAAAGTATAATTAAAAAGTAAGTATTGTTATTGATCCTATCATCTACGACCTAACTGAATTCTTCAGCAACCAGTTTGTTGGTCAGGTTGTCCTTCGACATAGGCCTCCCCTAGCTTCTTCCAATCATCTCTGTCACGAGCTAGTCTTCTCCATCCTTTTGGTAGGTCATCTTCCCATCTCTTGATTTGACGTCCCTTTGTCCAAATGAAGCATTACTTTATGTGTCCAATGCAATAAATGATGCAAGATTCATAAAAATATTCAAGGTGATTCCCTCGACTAGAAATGACTTACATAAAAACTCTTTGTTTATCTTCACTTGACTTCACATGTACAGAATCTAAAAATGCTTACAAATAGTAACGTTATCACTTAATTAAATCTTGTTCTCTGGGATGAAGCAATTACCAGGTTCGTTAACATAATATGTAGACATTTATGTACCTTGTTAGCTAACTTTTGGTTTCACAATTGGTGGGAAGCCTCAGGCATTTCAATAATGTTCATGTTGAATTCGTACTGAGATGATGAGTGCAGTAAAAGGGAAATTGGAGTGAAAGTGAAGTGATTGTTAGGCGCCGATGGCCGCTCGAGTCAAGGCGTCATTAGGCGGTGAGCTATGACTGTCATCGAACAACGGGGCACTGACGATGGCTTTGCTAACGCGTCAACTGCCGCGGTAGAGTCACCTTGTACTATTAGGTTTATGTAGGTATTTAGTTCTCGACAAAATTAGATGGGTAGTTATTAGTAGTAGTAGGTACCTTCCGTTTCACTTTGAATTTTTAACTAAATCATGGTAAGCCGTTGGTCTTGCGCCTGACCTCTGACCGGTCGTGTCGTCTGACGTCCCATCGGATTTTATTAGAGTGAGGGTATAGTATAGAGAATGCGTATATATACTACGAATAAATGATATATATATATACACACACACATATATGTATATATATATATGTGTTTGCGCCCACACTTGGGCACTAGAATGTCGTGAGTACATGGCTAGTCTCTGTTATGATGGCCACCGTGGCCGAAAATTCGGCTAGGAGAATATTATCATATATTATACAGCAATAGGATAAAACTTTTATTCTATCAACATAACCAATAAAATCAATCTCGTTCAATACAAACCGCCTCTACCCTTTCGCAATAAGCTGTGGCGGTATAAATTCTCTGGAACAAATTAAAGCAAAAAGCGTAATGTTTTTCTCATCCAATCAGAAGCTTACATAATGTATCCGCGCGCGCGTTTGATTGCGAGCTTTATTTGGCGGTGCGCTGGCGCAGCGGATACATCAATGCTATAGAGAAGCTCTATAAATCACTTTGAATCTTATGGACTGGTACTGCTTCTGGTATTCTAATCGAATGTCTTATTTAAATCAAAATCAGAATGGATGGAGTATGAAAGAGGACATGGTCAAGAAAAGTGTTAGTACGGAAATGACTGATAGCTAGGAGAGTGGAAGAAATAATTCATGTCGCGGTCCTCATCTCACCGAGCGTGGGATGATGTTGATGAGCTAAAGGCATAGAACTTTGAAAACTTGGTTTTAAGAACATTAGGTATGGTAAGTGTAAAGTGCAAATAGCTAAACAAAGGTATACAATAGAAATAAAGGATCAAATTTACCGCTTCTTAATACTAACCATGGTTAATCTCACACTCGTGACGCGCCATCACAAGTACCTACCTCTCATTACCGCGTTAGCGTCGCCCGTCGTCGCGTGGCCACCGTCATCATCCCATCAGCTGTCATCAGACTGTCGTTAGTGGTGCCGTGAAAACACTTGCTTTGTGATCTAATACTACTATTTGCTTAGCTCTTACTTGATGACTCTTCAAACCGATTACTCTGAAAGTTAAGTGCATAAAAAATGTTTCTCTAAACTTTGACGCAATTTCTTAGATCTACTGATACTCATAACATCAAGATTTATAACCTACAGAAGGTGGTGTTTTCATTTTCATAAAACCTTATACGGAGCTGTTTCGAACTCTGCCTAAAGTAGTTTGTAGTCAATTACATTCTAGTCATGTTGGAGTGAGGTAGTTTTTCCCTCGCATGCAGGTTTAGCCATAACAGCTACAATTTCCCCGGCGCTGCGCGGGCGCACGGCGGCGGCGGCGGCCGCTCGGTTCGCTGCACTCACGTTCGGGCAACGTGGGAAGTTCACTTTTATACGACTGTCTCTATGTCTGTATGACTACTTTTTCTTGTATCTTGATCAAAGTCTCTTAACATTTTACCTTTTTCGTCATTGGAATACTATCTCTAAATTCTTTGAACGTAATCATTATTTAGAACTCTTAACTAGTTCTTGATACATTTAAGTAGACTGGTAAATAAAATTTCTGCATCATAAACAAAGTAGTTTTATAAAAAACCAGCTCTATTTAATAAGGATTATCTATACCATTCAAGTCACAGAAAAACTATTTAGTACTAACGTTCAAGGCACAACATTTAGAATCAAAGACTCAAATCTGTCCTGGTAGATAAGAAAGTAAGTCGAGTAAAGTAAGAGCTAAACTTGAGAGAAAGATTTACTTCGAACGATGACTAAAATGTAGTGTGGCATTAGCCGGCTTCATATCTGAATGCACATTGTCTGGAGCTGGCTCAGCAGGTCCTCGCCGCAGAACAATATATCCTAGGCCATCGGTAGGTGTGAAAGTGCGAATGGGCGCGTAGGCGTCGTCGTCGGATAGAGTGCGCTACACACGCCACGCATAGCGTAGGTACGTATATAGTATCTACTGCGCAAATGAATACGCACGTTGGTTTGTGATTTTTATGAACGTTGAACTTTACCTAAAAGTACCGTAAAGTACTGCACTGCACCTTGAAATACTGACACACGTTTAGTACAAAGCCCATAGAAAAGACATCAACGCGCTCCCGCTCTCTGCGCCAGCGACTCATCCTGATAAAAATCATAATAATTTATCTTTATTTATCGTCTCAAACACATTCAAGAAAAAATAGATTTATGCGAAAGAAGCTAACCCATATCTTGTACAAGATATATACAATTTAGCAAAGTCTTCAACGTGCACTGTGCGTTACGCATTACTTTCAGCCCTAGTTTTCTGCTGCATAAATTAATAAGTAAATTCTAGTTTCAAATAACCTAACTGATACCCGTAACGAGCTACATAGGTATCAGAGTAGAATCGATTCAAGCAGTGGACACTAATCCACCCGACCGATTGAATCAGAGTGGGAAAAAAACTGGAAACTAATCCTTTGTAAATCCTTAATGAATTATCTCAGAGGATTAGAGTGGAATAGGGCAAACATAAATGGTGTAGAGCCGTGCAGTGGAGCCCGCAGTGCAGTGCCCCGCGAGCCCGAGGTCGTGCGACCTCAACCGTGACCCTTCGCTGCATCGCTCTCCGGGATCATGTGCGCGCACTTCTTCTTTTATACCGAGGAGCACACATAAATATTGTTAAGGTTATAGAGGTTTCTTTATTAACCGTTAAATGTAACGGTTTGTTACATCAGTTAGTTATATAAAAATACCTAACCTCATGAATCCTGTCGTGAGCGTCATGTTCTTTCTAATAGCACCAACCACGAACACCAAACGTACTACTTTAGTGCACCTATAGTTGGGCTTAGATAAGTGCGAATAGGTGTGCTTGACCTAGGCACAAGTCGTCTGTATACTTGTACTACTAGTATTTAATCAGAATATTATATATTATTTTGGTTCAAAATCATTTGTTTTGAATATCCTCGTTAAAGGTATGGTGTCCGTCCATGACGATGGTAGCTCGTCCACTATTGCAGGAGCATCGCCGGGGCTGGGCAGTGATTGCATCAATAACACGTACTAAAAGACACCTATCCATTTCAGCATGGTCCGGGATTGCGGCGGCAGCGGAGTCCTACTGTCGGTGGAGGCTCGTGAGGGCGCGTGGGGCGCGGCGCCCCGGGCCGGCTGCATGGCGGTGGAGTGGAGCAACGAGTCAGCGCTCAGAATTGGAGACAGGTGAGGCGATAGTACCAGCATGGAGCCCTTCTGTCGGTGGAGGCTCGCGAGGGCGCGGGGCGCTCCGGGATGCCATGAGTTAGCATGTGAGGCAGTCACAAGAGGTCTAGCTAGGAGACAGTCTAGCCTAGCGCCAACCTATCTCTAGCTAGAAGCTCTAGAGCTCCAGTTATACCATAACTAGTAATTGGATACTCGCAAAGGAAACTTTATGTTATTGGTGCAAGAGTCCCCTTCTACTTGCAGCGGTCTTGTTTGCACCTACTACACCATACTCTTACAGTTACGAAGATTTTGAACCGACTAAAAACAAAATAAATAAATAATGTTGGACAATTCGCACAGAAAAAAAGACGAGGAGTGTTGTTAGTATGGCTCCTAAAAATTTTCAAAAAATACCGAAATTGTCCCCGACCAGGTGGGATGACGACCTGCGAGACTGCAGGGTGATGCTGGATGCGGCTAACTGAAGACAGGGCGCTATGGCGCTCATTGGGGGAGGCCTATGTCCAGCAGGGTGCATTTTCTTTGTATGTTCGTTGATTTCTCAGTCAATTATGGACCGACTTGGAACTATTTTGCGATTGTATGGAGAAATGATCCCGGGGTGGTTTCTTATTGTATTCTCGAGGGATAAATATTCGTCCCGAAAAACTAAAAAACAACGAAGGAACTTGAAGACGGTTTTTAGTTTCTTCAAAATATCAAATAATTTTGGACGTAGCCTCAGTACGCAATTCCCTACTGCTTATATAAAACTAGCCGCTGCGGGTTTGCTCACCAGCTGCGCGTATAAAACGTAGCTTCTGTCCTTATTTCAAAATAATTGTGGTAAAATTTGATGATTTATAAGAATTGTTAAATACTTATGACATGGAGAAAAATAAATGCAATTGACTTTGATTTCCTGGGATTATATAGCTATCTTATAATTAGTCAAGTGTATTATAAACAGACTTGTAACTCGTTCTAGTGATGAACCCTGTAGGTAATATGTACACAAACTCAAAAACATAAGGTAAGTACCGCATAAGAATATTAGTTGAAATGTAGTTAAATTGCTCTACCATAAGCAGGTAGTGGGACCTAATTAAAAAGTGTCGTTTAAGTAAGAAATGTACATATATTATATGATACTAATTTGAAAACAGGTCCAAGGTCTAGCCAGATGAACGGTAGCTAAGCACCAGTAATTAGACCCGCTAACCGCCCCGACCTCGCTCGCTCGGTACTCGCGGAAGGTCATCCAGCGGTAACTGATTATATCTCGGAGAAACATCACGGGACAGGAATATACATTCATAAAAGAATATATGTACATTACATACCCCAGTGTTTGGGATTCATTTTTTCCACACTGGGTAATTCGAAGCAGAATGATGAGCGTTATGAGCACTCGTCATTACTAATAGCCTGTCATTAGGTCCGGGTCGTTAGAAACGTCAATCCACATCGCTCCAAACAATTACGTCGGTTTATGGTCGTTCCAACCGACAACCGGACAGGAAATAGCATTAGATAACTACTGCTCTACGTTATCTCAGATATTCAACATATATTTTTACGAGCACAGCAGTGGTGGTGCTGGGATTAAGTAGTGCACTAATGATGATACAGACGGTAGCGAGACTGTAAGTGCAAACTATAAAATCCCTTTGAGTTAATTCCGCATCTGTAGTTACAGGAATTAATTTTCGATCTCGCTTGTATTCTGTTGCACGTATGTACATAACTCAGCTTACATATCTAAATCGTTTTTACCATACTAAGCTGTACTCTATCTATACTCTTCCTATATATATCTTAGCTTCTTTCAAAAAGAAAAGTTAAAATATGGCTCATCGAGATAGAGTACCTACCTACTACAAAGTCGAGGATTTTCTCGACAGAAAATTGCGATTTTAATTATTGTGAATTATCTTATTACTACCTACTACTAAGACTATTATAGTATAGTATTTCTTATTATAATTTCATTGTACCTTAATATTTAATTAATCGACTTGTACCTAAATATTTTTTTACCAATAAAATGACTATCAGTAGGTATCTACTATAAATCCACACGACAGCTCCTATTACGGGGCGTTCTCCGTGACCGTGTCCCACGAGTGGTGCGTGCGGCCACTTGGCTGTTCATGGGCTCGCCGAAACTAGCTCGATATGAATGGGACCATTTGTTTTTGTGCAGATTCCAACAGTGCTTTAAACCTGAAATGCATAACAAGTGCATTCGATTCGTTGCGTACTTTAATAAGCAGGCTAATGGCATTTTGTTTAATTAATTGATCTTTGTAATTAGGTAGGTGTGCTTCTACGTATTTACCAACAAATCAGGAACCAGCGGGATGATGAGATGTAGGTAGGTAACCAATGTGATTGGTCAGCTCCGTAGAAAAGCACTCAAAGGTTTATTACCATCCTACCTACGATTCGACGACCTCCGTGGTCCGTGGGCGATGGTCCGCCAGCGACGCTGGAGGTTGTGGGTTCCATTCCCCCCTCGAGACAAATGTTTGTATTGTACAATCTGCAGATCAGGGAAATCGGGGAATTCTGGTCGTTTTCTGTGTATAATAAAAATATCTATCTATGTATAACATGTATTGTATTATGTATATCAGTTATCTAGTACCAATAACACAAGCCCTGCTTAGCTTGGGGCTAGATAATGCTGTGTGAATTGTCCAGCATTATTTATTAAGGATACACTGCAATGCATCTGCAATGTATGTCATACGATGACACAGAAAATTTATTGACTGTTTTTAAGTAGACCTAAAAATCTTTGTGTACACCTTTATTATTTAAATTTAGTTTAGTGTAAGTACTATACGTTATTATCATAAAGTATGCATGTTCGTCGCTTTGTATAATAAGCAAGTTCTAATTGATTAGGTACTTTATTTGTTGTTAGCACTCTTTCAGCCTGAAAAACAGGTTTTCACCTAGTTCAGGCACCCGCATTGTTATTTCCATCAGAATTTAAGTAATGTAGGTACTTTTTGTTACTCTTTAGTCCTAAGATATTATTATTATTATTTATTTATTTATTATGACGAATGGTGGTTGTTCCAGGTTGGTGGAAGTGAACGGTTCGCTGGTGGTGTCGTGCCGCAGCGCGGAGGAGCTGGCGCGCGCGGTCGCAGACGGCAGCAATCGGCTGGTCGTGCTGCGCGCGCACACGCCCGCATCCGTGTCGCCGGCCTCTACCTTCACGCAGGTACTTCCTTCATCTTTTATACCTAATCAAGACAGGCTTATCATTTGTCCTAGTGCAAGGTCGGCTGCTGCTATCTACTTTACATTTTGCAGCTTACGAGACGCTAGGACTGAATTTCAAAACACATTGTTTTCGAGGAGACGCCTTAATTCCAAAAACGCTTTTCCCAAAATGCCTGAAAGCCAAAATGACTGAATAGTTATGTCCGGAAAGTTGAAGGACTTTAAAGGTTGTCTGGTAGAAATCGCTCTTGAGCTATAAGACCACTAATTGTAACTAGTTTTTTAAGTTTTTATTCCACATTGTTCTTTTAACTAAGTGTGCAATAAAGTATTATCTATCTATATAAAGAAAACCGTCGCGTCGGCCAATGCAGAGCTACAATAAATGTTGTTGTTCCAGAAGGAGGCAGGCTCGCTGCGCACGGAGCTGCGCGCGCTGCGCTGCGCCGCCGAGGACGCGGAGAAGGCCAAGGAAGGCCTGCGCTGCGACAACACGCGCCTCACGCACCGGATCTCTTATCTCGAGGAGCAGGTCGCGGAGCTGCTGGCCAGGCATAACCAGGTCAAATATACTATTAATATGCTTAATTTACTAAGGTCCTATTATTCATAAGTCTCATGTAGGTAAGTGAGTAGGTACAAACATTTTCCTTCAGCCACCATCTGACTTTTTCGTTGCAGGCGGATCGTCACCACAAGTCGCCTTTATTCTGTCCTGTGCCGTTTCTAACCTTCTTTTTATTTTGACATACCTACTTCCACGATAGTAGAAAGTAATCGTACCCTCTCTTACAGCTCCAGCCAGTCAGCAGCAGCGACAGCTGCATCACAGTGAACAAGAGCAAGAAGAACGTCACCAACATCAACATCAGCACCGAGCCCGCCCCCAGGCGGCCCAGCCCGCGCTCGGAGGTGCAGGTGTTCCAGAAGGGGCCGGACATCACCGCTATCGTCGCCAAGCTGCCGGGGCTGGACAACTCGGACAATCTGCCGCTGATGCGTCCGCGCTCTAATGCAAGCGGTGCGTCGTCGCGCGCGGCGGCCTCCCCCCGCGCCTCCCCGCCGCCGCCCGGGCACCGCTCGCACAGCGCGCAGGCGCAGGGCGAGCGCGGCGCGCGCGTGCGGCACGCCCTCTCGCAGCACTGCCTGCACGCCGCGGACTACACCGCCGAGACGGACGCCGCCATCCGCATGATCGAACGCAACCAGCGGCACATGGAGAAGCAGCGCCTCAAGAGCGAGCGGCTCACTCGCTCCCGGGAGGAGTACTTCCGATCCGACAGTGATCTGGAGAACAGGGAGAACTGCTCCAACGGCGGCGGACGAGAAACCAAACACTACGAGATAAAGAAAGCTGCGGATAGAATAGAGGAGAGCATAAAGAAGACCAACTGGGCGGAACGAAAGACGCTGTCGATCATCGAGCAGCTGAAGCGTTCCCAGCGACTGCGGAAGCTGAAGAAGAACGAGAGCGCTGAGGACGTGCAGGTGGACACAGAGAACGTGTACATGTATAACAGGATCGACGGGAAGGTTCTAGAGAACGCGCACAAATCCAGCAGGCGATCCTCGAAGCTGCACTCTCGGAGCGCGAAATCCTCCGAATTCGAGTCGGAATGCTCGGATTTTCCCAACGGCGATATGTACAGCAGCTCCCCGAGGATAGACTACGGCTCCGAGTGTTCCACGCGGCTCAGCCACTATAAGAAGAATGAGGAGAAACACGACAGCAAGACGCGGCCGACGCCTCCGCGGAAGCCGATGCGTCTGTCCCTGCACAAGGCTCGAAGCGCGCACTCTCTGATGAACGGCAGCGAGTCAGAGACGCCCAGCAGACCGGTCTCGGAACTCCGGAACGGAGATGCAACACACAGTCACAGTGAGACGGGGAATAAGCGGCCGGTGAAGCGGACGCACGCAGCGGACAAGTGGGTCCGGGAGCGGATCCGGGACGCGTCTCGCGCCACGCCCCGCCCGCAGCGGAAGCTTATGAACGGACTGAGCGCCTGCGACGCGCCCGCTGCCGACGACCTATATCCAGAGAATAATATGCCGCAGAGAGTCAACGGACTCAGAACAAGCACGAAATGGTGCTAGAATTGCCAAGGCAGAGACAACCTGGACATCCTTATTTTTGTGAACATTTACAAGCTTGTGGACGTTTACGTGGAATAGTTTGTGAATAAAGAACATAGCTTGGAGGCTAGTTTAGTGTTAGGAGTGAATTAACTGGAATGTAGTTTGTCCTCGGTAAGAGGGCAGATGCTCTGTGGATTTTGAGTTTTTGTGAACAGACTTATATAAATGTTAGTAAATAAGATAAGTTTTAGAAACAAATGATGTATAAGCAGCACCCACCGTATAATGCTCACCTGTTCATGTTACTTAACACATCAATAAATATAAACAATAAGCCTGACACTGTATAAATATAATATATATATATAATATAAATATAAAAGCTGTTACTATTTTATATGATAACTTTAAATTCAAACTACTGATTGTATCAATAAAAATCATATATTCAGCAACAAAAATAAAAGTAAACAATTGACAGTATTATTTACATCAATCTAACATTAACACCTCCCTAAAGCCGCGCACACACTGAACCGGCGGCGTGCCATCAAGTAACCATTTCTACAATTAACGAGATAAAAATCTTATAGGTACATACTAAATATATCCAATGATTACACCCTATCCTAAGCTAAACTAGATATAACGACTACATTTATAAGTAAGGCGGATTACACGAAATATTCAGTGTGAGGGCGGCCCGAGTGGCGGCAGTCAACTGCTTTGGAACCAAACGACATCCGAGGGACAGTTTGCTGCGGGCAAATAGTCTGTGATCAATCTATTTCTAAAGTAGATGATAAACCACTACATTTATATGGTTACAGTACATTCGGTCTAAAACACAGCGAAATATTTGTGTTTTAGCAGTCTTGACGTTAAATTCCGAAAGTAAAATCTGCCAACAGAGACAACGCACCTACTCATTGGGTTTTTGATTGATCCACGCACATGAGAACGCAGCGCTTTGTTATATTTAAATTCTCATTTTGTATTGACCCAAACAAAATGATATCAAGCAACATTATTCTTGAATTGTTTTGTTTAGGGCACCGTCTCAGCGGCAGCCAATAATATCCCGTCACCTTTAACAAACCAACGAAACATTACAAACGACCGGTCCTTTCCTCCTCATTTTGACTTAAGATTTATTTTGACTTTTCAGTTAATGGCATTGCTCTGTATTTAAGTTCCACAAACCACGCAACTGACATTCTTTTCAAATATTGAAATAATTAGATTGATTAAAGAATACATGTTAAGTAATTAAAAGGACAAACTTACGACTACAAAGTAGTAATAATGTAGTAATGCTTCACTCGTAACAACGGACTATTTTAACTAAAACAAGTATCTTAGTCAATAAACTCGAAAGAGTAAGCGGCAACACTAAATAGCTTACGTATGTAGGTACGTGTGGAAGTGGCCGTCTCTGCGTCAGAGAGCCTACAACGAATACAAAGTTCAGATTTATAAAAAACTATTTCACAATAATATAATCTAGTTCAACAGTCCTTTAAAACATATTATTTTCATAAAAATATTATGGTTTATTCTTAAAATACCAACGAAATAAAAAAACGACTTAAATTTAATTAAGGAAAAATTAAATATTTGATTGTTAATTCCAAAAAAATTATTAACAATTTCCACTCTCTAATCTCGATCGTCCAAATATGTAACAGATCAATTCAGTCTAAAAAACAATAAATTTCGCGGGTTTCGCTTATTTCTCTCAAACGCGCGACTAAAGTTATGCTTATTTTTATAAAGAATTTTAGCTTTATTTGACATTACATAATATAATAATATGCTTAGAGTCTGCGACCGCCAGACCTTCGTCATTTAATAAAAGTTAGTATTATAAAAAAAATAGACTTTGCGAGCCAAAGCTATTACGCCCCAAACTTCATAATCGGTAATCGTTCCTACCTGTGTTGGGGACATCGGCTGATAAACTCACATTTTATAAAACTCCGCAAGTGTCGTGGTCACAGGCTCTTAGTCTGTGCATGTATAAAGCTAGTTGACTATCAATAAAGATTACAACATTATCTTATTATTATTATCGAAACAACTAGGATGTTATTACGCATTGAGTCGGCAGTGGTGTAGTAAAGAGACGAAATAGTTTGGACGGGCCTAACAAGCGTGAATACACTCATATTATTGCAGTCCATATGCATGCTTGAAGCGCAGCAAACGGTGCTCCCGACTCCTCGGTGACTACATTGTTGCAAATTATTATTATTTTCAGGGCTCTGGGTCTTCTTGGGCATGTATTATGAAACTATGCTTAGTCGTCGCGCTTCAATAACGCTTCTTACATTATAAAATCGTTACTCAAGCATAGATCGATGACTGAGCAAGCTTTTTATAATACGGCTCTTAGTGATTATTCCAAAATCGTCCATTAGTTGAGTAAGTGTGTTTGTATCCGTGTAAAGATGGCGGCCAGAGCGAGTAAGAGAGCGAGGAGGAGAATGTACCCCGCGTGCCCCCCGCCCCGCGGCCCCGCGCGCCCCCCGCCGCCCCTTCAGAACTCGAAGCAGCGGTGCAGGTTCACGTACTTCTTCAGCAGGTAGGGCAGCGGCAGCTCCTTCAAATATAATAAATATTGGATACCAGCAGCCTAGTCAAAATGGAGGTTTTGAGGTCAGAGACCCGGAGATTCAGAACTTGCCGTTAGGCATTGCTAGGCTTCTGTTCGCGCGCGACCGATACAAGAATGTCGCAGAACCGCCACGTACAAAACGAAACGTATTTATTATGGTGGTGATTCTGTGCAAAAGCGATAGGCACTCGGTGCTTCATTTACCAGTAAGACAAAAAGAAGTAACAGTAAGACAAAAAGCGGTCAGCGGTTGAGAATAGTTAATACCTTGATGGCTCGCTTCATGACGACGGAGAGGCGCACGCGGCGCGCGTCGCGCGACTGGCGGCGCGCCGGGCTGGCTGCGCGGCTGCGGCGCACGTGCCGGCGCGCGCGCAGCGCTGCCATCGATACTGCGATCACAACACATTTATTTACTAACTCTGTCGGGGAGGCTAGCTTCTGGTCTCGCATGGTAACACATGGGTAATAGGTAGTTGAGGCTATATTCAGGGATTAATACGTAGACCGAATTCAATTGAATATTTGCATGATTGGCGAAGCAACCAACCAACAACGATAGAGACCGTCTTATAAGAGAATCAAATAAGGATAAGCTATTGATGCAAAGCTGCCTCAAATTAATCCCAAAAGCAAGTTTTAGGTTTTCGGCATATTTTCTGCTATCGCTCATACACAAGCGCGCTTTTACTTAGTTGGTGTTAGTAAGTGAAGACAGAAAGCAGTGAACTCACGCTCCTGGTTGTCGGTGGACGTGTCCGTGGGGGAGCTGTCCCGCGCCTCGGACTCCGGCGGGGAGTGCGTCGCGGACGAGCTGGTGGACGCAGACCCCTCACCGATGCCGCTGTCCAGCTTCTGGCGCTTCGTCTCCTTTAATGTACACGTAGTTACATACAGTCGTGGTCAACTAATTAGGGACAATCTCTAGTAAAGCCAAATTGTGTTTTTTTTTTCAACGAGTCTTAAAAATATTCCATTTCTTTTACATGTAAGTATAATTTTTCATTGATGTGCCCGATTATACAAACAATAACAACTTCTTAAACATTAAACCTCTTTACAGTATAGCTTTACTGATAGATTATCATAGTGCTATTTGTTCAAATAATGCTGGCTGGCCATTTAATTAGGGACACTGAGATATTGCGTTCTATTTTCAAAATTTAAATCTCAATACTTTTTTACTTCTTCTCTTATTGTTTCGTGGTAGTTTTGGCGGCAATCCCGATTTTTATTTTAAGTTTTGAAAAATATTTTGAAGTAAAATGGGCAAAAATAAAAGTTGCGATCCAACACTACGAAAAATTATCATGAAGTTTGTTGTCGAGCATGGTTGGCCATACCGAAGGATAGCAGAACATTTAAATTGTTCAAAAACTATGGTATACAATGCAGTGCAACATGTCAGACGCAATAACACAGCTTTAAATGTGCCCACAACAAAAAGATCGAGAAAAACAACTCCGCAAGAAGATAGAATGATAACCAGGTTAGCTAAGAAAGATCCGTTTCTAGGCTCTATTTTAATTAAACACGAAGTGTTTGGGACAGACGAAAGAGCTGGTGTCCTAGCGACGACCGTTCGACGACGTCTGGTAGAAGCAGGGTTGTTCGGAAGAGTGGCTCGCAAAGTACCGTTGTTGAAGAAAGAACATAGAAATGCTCGTTTGGCGTTTGCACGTAAATATGGACATTGGACCTACGCCCAATGGCAACATGTATTATTCTCTGACGAGACCAAGGTTAATTTGATTTCTTCAGATGGAAGGTAATATGTACGGCGTCCAGTTAAAGCGGAAATTAATCCAAGATTCACAAAAAAGCAGGTGAAACATGGCGGTGGAAACATTAAAATGTGGGGTTCATTTTCTGGACGTGGAGTGGGGCCTGTGAGGAAAGTTCAGGGTAACTTAGACCAACATCAATACAAGGCAATATTGGAGGAAACGATGCTTCCCTATGCTGAGGAGCATCTCCCTATTATATGGACGTTTCAGCATGATAACGACCCGAAACATACCGCCCGTTCAGTCAAGTCGTTTCTTACCAGTCAGTCAGTATCGGTGCTAGATTGGCCAGCAAATAGCCCGGACCTTAACCCAATCGAACACCTTTGGCACGAAATCAAGAAAAAAGTTGCCACTTATCGTACCACAACTTTAGATGAGCTTAATGAAGCTTTTTGTGAGGCATGGGCAAACATTCCTGTCGAAACATGCCAGAAACTGATAATGTATATGCCACATCGGTGTCAAGCGGTAATTACTAACAAAGGTTTTGCTACTGGGTACTGATTTTACACGTAATAAAATGGAGCTGTTAAAGATATTATAATACTGCAGATTATTAGTTTTGTTTAACTCTATTTTTCATTATAGTTTACTGTCCTTAATTAAATGTCCAGCTACAGAATAATACCTTAAAATTGAATACATGTTCAACCTTTGATATTAAATACTTTTTTCTATTTATTTATAGCATAATAATCGGAACAAATTATGCAAATAATAGGTGCTGAGAAATCAATAGGGTTTTATATTTATATGTACATAACCGGTTATTGCTCTTCACTATCTTGAAAGTCCCTAATTAGTTGACCACGACTGTATATGAACAACTTCGAGTTAGAGATAAGATTAAGAAGGATTAAGTTGGATCTATGGCTCTTTACGGAATTAAATGTCAGGGCTCAACACGGCGGAGTCCACGCAGAAGCAAATCGCGCGGTTCCAGCTCGAACCAAGCATCTTATTAACATTAGATTATTCTAGATACGTAGTCGTGCCGTGTGCACGGGCCGCGTATTCCGCCGTTTCTGAATTGTCAAACAGGTAGTGGGTAGTTGAAAGTGAGACGTACGGTCGAGGTGGAGGGGGCTTCTGTCATCGAGGGCGGCTTGGAGCCGTCGCCGGGGCCCGCGGCGCCCTCGGCCGGCGCTGACGCGTCCATCAGCTCGAACCCGACCCCAATGCCGCCGAAGTACAACTCCATCTGCATCACGTTCTGTTCACAAACAATCATGTTCTGTTGAGGCTGGGACCAACGTATCACCACTACTAAGTGAACCAACGACCTGTAATAGGTCGTAATAAACTAAAAACTAATGTAAACTAAATTGTTACAAATGTAACCTAAAATAACTGGTTTCTCAGTTATTTTAGGTTACATTTGTAACAAAGATATCGATTGCTGAAGAGTGCCTCGAGATGGTTCTAGAAAAGGGTTCCCGGTGGCGGGCGTCTACTGGAGTGGGGGGGGGGGGGCTGGCACTATCTGCTCCCTGATACACAAGGACCAGATGGATAAAGCTTTGAATCACTAAGCGTCATGTTTCTGAGTTAGCTGCATACAAGTGAATACGGAGCGTGCGTACCTCTGGCAAGAATCGCTTGTTCCTAGCGGCGCGCTGCCGGGCGGTGAGACCGGGCGGGCGCGGCCTAAGGCGGCGGTCGCCACCGCCGCCGCGCCCATAACTGCTGCCGCTGCCGCCGCTGCCATAGCTACCGCCGCCGCCGCTGCCACCGCTGCCATAGCTGCTACCGCTGCTGCCACTGCCGTAGCTGCTGCCGCCGCCATAGCTGCCGCCGCTGCCCACCGTATCGCTGCCGCATCCAACTAAAGGCAAAAGTTTAGTGAAATAAACTCTGGTTTTGTTTCTTTAACATTTAATACTTTTTTATCTACATTTTCGAAAATATTTTCGATTTCTATTTAAATATTTCTAGACGAATACTTAAATACAAATCGAAGATGCCCACTTAAAGTTAGCAGGCTACCAATCAAAACTGTCGAGAGCTTTCGCTGGCTCGATCACGTCGAGAGAATAATAAATGAATGATGCTAGACAATGCACGCAACCCCACATTGACCAGAGCTTGTGTTATAATGGAGCAGGATTGTCGAGGAAGCTAGCTCGCTAGCGCTGCATTAACGAACTGAAAACGGATCTTCGTTAACTGGACTATAGCAAACCATTCAAATCATTCCACTCCTGCCTACGGCTTCACTTGGAGCTGCAGAGAGTGTGTACCTGAGCGCCTGAGGGGCGGCGCGGTGGGAGGGATGTCGACGGGCGTGGAGTGTCCGGCGGAGACGGCGGCCGGGCTGATGCCGCTGGTTGAGGGCTTGGAGTCGTCGCCCGCCTCCGACCTGTCCGAACTGGTGTCTGGGCTTGTGGGCTTCATATCTTCGAAGATTAATGCACACTGCAAAAAAGTTATGTCATGATTAACCTGAATTTTCTTTCTCTGAATCTAGGCAGCCAAAAGACTACCAGTTAGACCTCCGACCACTAGATATGAAGACGATCGATGCGCCTGAGGAAGTCCGACTCCAAGAGCTTATTTGTCGGGGCTCTCCCGCTCACCTGCACAGCCCCGGCGGGAGTGAGCGCCGACAGGTCCGTTGCCCCGGGCTTGGCTCTGGGAGCGTTCTCCGGCAGCGGCAGCGCCACGGTGGCCGCCTCGCAGGACTCGGGCTCGGCGCCATCTTGCGGCCACTCCACGGTGGCGGCGCCGGCCGCGCCCGCCGCGCTCGGCCTCGCGAACTGCACCGCCCCACCCTCCATGGGCCACGAGGACTCCGCGGAGGAGGAGGACATGTCGTCGGTCGGCATCGGTAGCTCGTCGATTAACACATGAACGCCACGCTGGTGGAAAAACATTATATAAGCGCGCGGTGTCGCTTGGCGGTCGCAGCGTGGGTGTCGGCCCTTCTAACTCAGCTCGTGGATGTCGTAGGAGCCTATTCAGGGTACCTACCAGAGGAAAGACAGCAGCAGCCTTCTGCGTAGTGTTAACAACTCCGCTGCGATCGCCATCAGCATGCCACGCGTGGTGGTAAGGCAAAATGAAGGAAGGTTTGGTTGCAAGTGGACGTTTATGTTTAGAAAAAGAGGGCGCGTGAGCCTTATAAAATGTTTTTTTTTTCAGCAAATAAGCGCCTTCGAAGGAAAACAGACGCAGTGCTAAGCACTGCGTTGATGTTATAGATTTTGGTAACTAGAGGTTGCTTACGTCCGCCCGTTGGCCGCGCATGTCGTCAATTTGATCCAACCGCAGCGAGCCGGCGTCGTCCTCGGCGCCCATGGACATCACGAGGGAGAGCAGCGCGTTCATCTCTCGCCCGCCATCTTGTTCGTCCAAGTCGTGTAGATCATTCAGGGATCCATCTAAATAAATAACACGAAAATCAGAATTAGATAAAGTTCCAGACAGTGCCATCATGAAGGAGACAGCACAGAGCATAATCGAGATCTGCCGGCGAAAGACGGTGTTGGTACGAAGGTCTGGTGCTGGTGTCATCACAGTCAGGTGAGACACAGTATGAGTACCGCACTCACCGTCCATATCCTGGTCCATAGGTATACAGATCCTGCGGGTGCGGGAGCCCGGCGCCGGCGGACGGCGGCGCGGCGCCGGCTCGCGCAGCTCGGGGTGGCGCCGGCACACGCCGCCGTGCATGGCGCGCCGGATCACGCCGCGACACAGCATCATCAGCGATGGAGGGGTTATGTCATCTGAACGCACAAACAAATACTTTTAAATCAGTAAACAAGCTTATTCTACAAATTCTAAAACATCAATGCATAGCTTCGAACATAACATACTAATAAATCAAATGAATATAGTATAAGTAGTTGAGTGTAGCACGTGTACAGTGTAACTTACACAGACAAAAAGATACATTAAACTGCGAGTAGTAACACCCCTCGGCTTACGTCGGGGGTACAACAATAAAGGACAGGAAGTCAATGTAAACACAAGAGAATAGGAGAAAAAAGAAAGACAAATTTTTGATTCCCTTAATAAAATCTTTCGAAAGCCCGTACACCGTACCTAATTTGATGAGCTCTGTCATCTCCTGCTTAGTGGGTTCCTTCAAGAGCGCGAAGGACACGTTCAGCAGTTTCTTGGAAGTCCACTCTGTTTCGGAGACGCGCCGGACCTGCACCAGCGTGTCTCCCAAGGGCATCACCAGCAGGCCCCCCACCTGGGGAACACCACACCGTGACTACGCTGCTATGTGTGGTGGACATATTACCATTAGAGATAGGCTTCTGTCTTTACAGGCTTTGATGTTTTTGGAGATATTCTTTGAATTAAACTTTTAAGATTAAAATTTCAAAAGTTTCATATCAAAATTCAAATGAATGAATGAAAAGACATTGTGAAGACAAGGATTAGCTTGAAGTTCTTTAACAAGCTGATTGACTTGCTGAGTTATCTTGAATTAAACCTTTAAGGAACCTATTAAAACATATATTACAGATATACTTCTGTAAAGTTAAAGAAAATCACAATTAAATAATAGAAACTAAGTAGTTTTTGCAATGGAAACTATTGAGCTAACTGCAGTGGGTTGCTAACAAAATAATTTCAATGGAACTGGAGAAATTAACCAAATCTTGAAATTTTTGTGGAAATCTTTGTGACATCACATGTCCCCACTTTCTATTCTTAAAACTGCAGTCCCCTGTGTCATAGAGTACAAGGAACACATACAAACCACTTTTAGGTAAGTATATAGAAGAAATGGCTACTTTAGAAATATATGTAATGTAAAACAAAATATTATATTATACTAGTTTAATGTTTATTACATTATATAACACTAGTTTTATCAAAATTAGAGATAAGTTATTAGAGAATAACATATTAACAGTAGTATCACTATCAGGGAATAATAGTATTAACATTAAAACTAGTTAGTAGGTACCTTGATGAGCTGCTTGAAGTAGTTCTCATATTTAGGCATCACCCCGGCGCCCACGTACACGCGGTCGTACTGGGACTGCAGCGGCGCCAAGCACAGCGCGTTACCTGGGGGTTGTATGTAACCATTGGGATTATGATGGAATAAATAAATAAATTATGCTAGAAAATCCACACAGCATCATATAGCTGCAAGCTAAGCAGAGCTTGTGTTAAGAATAAGACAATAAGGCTTTCATCATTATCAGCTTATGCTAGTTCACAGCTGGACATAGGCATCCTACAGTTTCTAGCAGCTGCAAGGGTTAGTGGCGAACTATGAATGCTACGCCTTCGGGCTGAACGTACAAGAGGCTATCACAATGGGCCTATCATGGCCACTGTGATACCCAAGCCACCCAAAGAAAATAAAGAAAAATAAAAAATAGGCAGGCCTCCTGTTGTAACACCATATCATATCAGCCACAACTGTAGATGAGCTTGAGACTAGTGAGTAATCTTTTCTTATTTAGCAACCTAATAGGGTTACATATTGATTATTCTCTTCAATGGAGGCCGCAAATAGAGGCTCTAGCAGGCAGACTTAGTTCAGCAGCTTATACAGTTCGAACAATTAGATATATTACTGATGAAGATACAGCTAGGTTAGTTTATTTCAGTTACTTCCATAGTATTCTGTCTTATGGTATTTTGCTTTGGGGACAGGCAGCTGACATCCAGATCATATTTGTTCTTCAAAAAAGGGCGGTACGCGCTATTTATAAATTAAAGCCACGAGATTCTTTGAGGGAATTATTTAAAAACACTAATATTCTGACTGTAATATCGCAATACATCTATGAAAATTTAATGTATACCCACAAAAATAAGGATAGCCTTATGAAAAAGTGTGATGTTCACGATAGAAATACAAGAAACAAGAACAAGTTACACATTCCACCATTTAGATTACACAAGGGAAATCATTTATGGGCAATAGCGTGGGCTTCTATAATAAGCTTCCATCTGAAGCAACTGAGCACCCTATTCGTAAATTAAAAAATTACATAAAACAAAATCTCATCAAGAACTTCTACTCCATAAATTATTATCTCAATGATGTTAATGCTTGGCCAGATGACGCTCAGTTTCGCACCTACAATAGTATGTAAGTAAGTTATTTGTTGTTGTGCATAACTTAAATGTATTAGACATTATAAGAGATGAACATACTAGTGGTTTCTTTTTCACTTCTTCCACTAGTGGACAAAAAATTGAAGTGAACAGTAAAATAATTTTATTTGATTATAATTTAATGTATAAAATATGACTTGTCTGAGTGCTTATTTTGTAAGCCTAAAGAATAAATGATTTTGACTTTTGACCACAACTGTTCCACTGCAATGCAAATGCCTACATATATATCTTTTTGTTTTCATTGCACATTATTATTTTTTGATGACAAGGTCACCAAGACTCTTCTAAGTTATGATGCCACTTACCCAGAACTCTCCTATTCCAGAGATTTATGATATCCCTGATAGAGAGCACATACAGGCTGATTACCTTACATTTCCCAATCAAAGAGGACTATAATAACTAAAGTAATAACTAGGGCTCGGATAAATATGTAAATACATATTTTTTATTTTAATCATTTGCATTAATTATTTGGTTGTCTACATAAACTATGATGGTTTGGGCTAGAAAATGAGGTTTTTAGAATCCATATTTTTCCATATTTTAGGGTAAAGACCATATTTATCCATATTTTTAGAATTTAATAATTCCATATTTCCTATCTTTAGTAAGTACTTGAATTGGCGCGGGAATACATTGTCGTTGCGCAGCAAACATGCATTTAGGTAAACTCGTCAGTCATGCGCTATTTTTCCATCGATGCGCCGCCGTTTTTTAACACATCGCATCAAAGCGCTGGCAAATCCGATAATATCAAAATCATTTCAACCATTGAAAAGAAAATAATGGAGGCAGAAGGCCCTGTTTCTGAAGTAGTAAAACGAAAATAAAGTTTGTCCTCGAAAAAAATAAAGGATTTACTATGCTACAAAAAATTAACAATATTCTCAGTGGAACACCAAATGGCAATCCAGAGGAGGCATATTCGCTTACAGAGATGTGTAAATTTAAGTTTGCGCCAGTTACTTCCTGTGGCGTAGAAAGGTCATTCAGTCAATATAAAGCGTTTTTCCGACCAAACAGAAGGAGCTTCAATTTTGAACATTTGAAGAAACATATTGTTGTATACTGCAACAACTCGAATAAGGAGGCAGAATAAATTTTAGCTAAGGAATTTAATTTCGTTGATTTTTTATATATTTTTACAAACAATTAATATGAGAATAAAGTGTTTTAAGTTTCTTTTTAGTCCATATTTTTCCATATTTCCGTTTTTTAGATCCATATTATATGTACATATTTTAGGATTTTTAGCACATATTTATCCGAGTCGTAGTAATAACAATAAGGCAATGGTTATGGATACAACTAAAAAACAAAGATTTTTTTGAAGAGAAAGTTTTTTTCCTTTTATAAACCCAGTATAGCTAAACTCAGACAAAATGCACGAGATTAAACTTTATTTACATTAAGGTACTCACCAAGGTAGTATTTAGGTCCGCAAAAGTCAAACTCATCCAAAGTGGCACTGTTTTCATAGAAGAGTGTGAGCTGTCTGGTTGAGTATTCCACCACTGTATCATAGGTCTCTACTCCGTGGCTGACACCGCTTGAGCCGAGCATAAGGCCGACCAGCGTGCTCAGATAGCCAGTGCCAGAGCCCAGATTCAGGAATGACAGCCCGGGTTTCAGATCCAGGCCTTCCATCACCTCACTGCACAGAAAGGGTACAAAGAAAGTCATGTTAAATTCTCGAAAGCCAAGATACACTGTATACGAAACTTTTGCGGATAATTTTTTTCACAGCTACGTCAATTTAGCGTAGGTGGTAATATAATTTGATGGGATCACCTGTATATGCACGGAGCTGACAGATGTAACTTGTCGTTCCGCCAGGCCAGGTCTCTATACGCCTGGTTACGCTCCGTCGGCGTGATGAAGTCTGCGCGGTCCAGCACTCTGAACACTCGCTCCACGGCGCGGGTGCGGATGTACCCGCCAGACATCAGATTGTCAACCAGCTCATTATTATCACGACCTGAACTCACTGCACCCCCCATTTTGTTTGTTTGTTTAGCTGCAACACTTCTCACTCTTATCACCTACTCCGATTACCCTCTCCCTCAGCTGATGACCACGGTGACGTCACGATTGTTTTTCAACATAATACGCTAAATTCCAAGGTAAATCGATAATTATCGGACCATAATTTAACTCTGTGAATTATCGTTACGATGAAAAGATACGTTTTAAAGTGGTACGTTGGAAAATTGTCACAAAAATGTAAGAAAGAAAAAAGAAATCACTTAATACGACTTCCACGAACAAAAGCTGTGAACAAAAGCAAATCCAATCTGTTTTGTTTTCTCTCGAAGTACAATATTTTGGTCTATGCTCGAACGAAAAATCAATAGTGATCAGTCAGATCATAGACAAGACATCCCTATCTTATGCATAGGGAGTTTAAAATTTTTTTGTTGGGAGGGCATAACATCTATTGTGTCATATTTCTGAGATGTTTCTGAGATATTCACAGATGAAAATAACTTATATTTTAAAAGAAGCATTCTTAGGTACTTGTGAGAAAAAATCACCATCTATTCAACATTTACATTCGTCCCAAAGTCTCGAACAAAATATCGAACATATTATAAATTTCTTAAATTTATTAATTACAAGCACAAGCATAAGATCATCAAACCTGACTATATAGATAGCTGCAAACACCATCACTTATTACCGCTTGAGTTGAGAAGAGAAGCTGCGGACCTGTCACTATTGCTCAACATTGTCCTGAACTTAGTCGACTCACCTGCGCTCTTATCCGGTATAGGACTAACCGTCCCGTCCAGTAGAGCTTCTCGCCGAAACTACCTCAAACTAAGTATTCCCTACTGCGCCACAAACTACCGGAAAAACTCCTATTTACCGCGGACCATGCATACATTTAATACGCGTTATTCCAAAAACGTTGATCTCTTCAACATGAGGCGAAATGCTTTTAAGAAGTTGATAAATACTAACTTCTTCAAATCCTCATTTGAAGAATTTAGTATTAATTAACTTCCTTTAATTTTTTTTTTTCTATTTATTTATTATTAATATCCTATCCTCACCTTGTAGTTACCAACCAGTATGATTTGGTACTGACATCAGGCACACAGAACTACATTTGTTGTGTATTTTTGTTTTAACTTAGTATTTTATTTCTTTATTTTTAAAAGGCACTTTGTTTTTTGTACTTCTTTAATTTCTTATGTTTTTTAGGCACATTCTTTCTATAATTTTCATTTTTAGTCTAATAACTAGCTCAGTTATACTTTCAAGCTACGAGTGGAAACTGTAGTTAGCTTTATTTATTCTAAGTCTACGTTCTATTTATAATCAAATATAAGCTTTTTGTTTCCCAAATAAAATAAAATTAATATTATGTATATACCTACGACCATCCTACGACTGACTCAGCGAATCCTGATTACCGAAAATTAAAGGTATATAGAGAATTTTATTCGTCCAAGGTTTTTTTGTAGATATTCTTTTTGTACTTCCTTAATACTCATCTGTGAAATACTTCAAAATATAAGTGTCAAGTCAAAAAATATGACAGATCATCAAACCAAACCACGGGACTCGCTCGGATTTGGGTTGGGAAGTGAATAATTTCTTTACATTTTCTCAGTGAACTCATTAATAATCAAAATTTCATGAAAATATTGGTCAATCCCTATTGTCAGAGGTCAAATTCCTTCGAGTGAGTGGTTACACAACGAGTCAGCAGCTGTAGTTCTTGTCTTGTCACAACACTATCAGCTCGAACGTCATTGTGATCTTGATAAAGTTTTGTGGCAGTTTTGTTGTTGTGAGAGTGGGTATCTCTAGGTGAAGTGAGTGCAGTGAGCATGGTGGGGTCTGAGGCGCACGCGAGCACCTCGGCGCCGGCACCCGGCGACGCGGGCGGCGAGGACAACAAGACTGATGAGAGGATGTTGGAGTGCAACATCTGCCTCGACACGGCGCGCGACGCCGTTGTGAGCATGTGTGGACATCTCTTCTGGTACGCTAAAACTCTCACTACCACTCGACCAATGTAAAAACAATATGCAAATGTATGCTAATCAGTACATGAAACTTGAATCCACAGTCAAAACAATACTGATTAGTTTGTGAATTCTATGATATTCGTTACCAACAACTTGGTTTAAAACATGTGTAGCTGAACATAGTAGGACTAATAAAAAATTGATGTCATTTTAGCTGGCCATGTCTGCACCAATGGCTGGAGACGAGGCCGAGCCGCCAGGTGTGCCCGGTATGCAAGGCGGCCATCAGCCGGGACAAGGTGATCCCGCTCTACGGCAGGGGGAACACCAAACAAGAGGATCCCAGAAACAAGGTCCGTTAAAACCTGTTATTATTTTCCAGGCCCATAGACCTGCTTTAGTAGCCTGTCTAGCTAGATTGAACAAAAGAAGGCCCTCTTGATTGAATTACATCAAAATTGCAAGGTAGTTTTGTAGTGCTCCTTCATTCTTCCAAGTTCTCTTTTTTGATAAGAGAACTAATAAAATTGATATACCCCCAGATTGATTGCTGCACTGTAGAATAAAAATTCAATCTAAAAATAAAAGTGTATTAATTAAAAAAATATTGGTGTGCAACTTTATATGAAATGTTGATTGAGGCGTTGTTTGATAATGGAATGATGCATGCTGCTAGGTTCCTCCCCGCCCAGCAGGCCAGCGCACTGAGCCTGAGAACAACAGTGGGTTCCCCGGCTTTGGCTTTGGAGATGGCTTTCAAATGTCTTTCGGCATAGGAGCCTTTCCCTTTGGCTTCCTCACTTCCACATTCAACTTTGGAGACCCTCGTCCCAGCTCTGGTAAGTTATTTACTATACATACTAAGGCACCTTAAAAAACCTTTATTTTAGCATATTCAATAAAATCTTGAACAATGATAAATTAATTAATAATATCCTCAGTAAAATGAAATATAGGTATAGCCATTCCCTTCGACTAAACCCTCAAATTCGCCTTATCTAGAATTGTTTTGACTTTGTAATTCAAACAAAGTGGTGTATATCACACCCCCAGCACAAGACAGTGCTAAGTAAAGTATAACTTTTTCCAGTAGTGACTTAATGATATTGCTCTTGTCCAATTTAAATAAGTATTAACACTTTGACTGCGGTTTTTTTTCGACGACAGTGGTTAAATAGTTTGTTCTAGTCAATAAACAGTTATAGTTATAATGTAAAAAATAATAGTTTTCCACCTTTTTTAAACTATACTGAACTACAAGTCATTTATAACGGGATATTTACTATGATTTGATTTCAGAGTTTTCCAATATTTTAAGTAAATATCTTGTTATAAATAACCTGTGTCTTAATAACCATGATAGTTTCGAAAGGTTTAATTAAGCAATACAATATTATTTCGAATTAGTCACAAAACGCAGAAAAAGATTAATTAAATCTGTAGTGATGTAGAGAGGTCTGGCGCCTCTCTACATCACTACAGATTTAATTAGGCATTTTTGCAAATTACATCTTCGACTGTTTTGTACATCGGATTAATGTATGCAATAGTCTATTTTGAGATTTTGCCACATAATTCGGGCTTGTTGTAGGGGCGCGATTTATATACATTTTAATTCGAATTTTAAAAAGCAGACTTTGTAAGTCGAGTCACAATTCTTTTTTACATCTTTGACGACTTCGGCGTGATGCCTGTTAGTGACCACTTGTGAGAACAGCTAATAGACGTTGGCTTAGGAGTGTAATGGGAATTTGTTTAAATAAATTCCTATGTAAACTTATGACAATAATAGAAAAATATGTTTTATTTCACTTTGACTCTACAACTCGAAAAATATACATATGTATGTAAGTATGTACTTAGAAATTGCGCTCTTTTAAGTCCAAATTTTAGTAAGCACCTTGTTAAGTCGAAAACTCATAAACTCGATGCTTTGAATTTCGAGTTATTGAGTTTCCACTTTAAAGTATTATTTTTGTCGTTTTCTTTGCTACTTGTTTCTACACTCGTTTTTATTAGATTTGACTTGGCACTCATTTATATCTCCATTCTTTTTGCCGCGAAGCCCACAGCCACTCATAATTTTTGTATTGAACTTTGCTCTCCTTCTTTACATTTATGTTTTTGGTGGGATATCATTACTTTTTGTAAAGAAAACTAGGCAGGTATTGAAATTTAATGTTTTTTCTTGCGTTTCCGCTGCGTGGTTTTGAAAATACAAAAAAAATTGAGAAAAAAATATGTCTTTTTTGTATGGGGACACCATATGTAGGGGCTCGTCGAAGGTGTAAGACTTCAACTAGGGCTGGTCGGGAGTAATAACAATAAATCAAGTAAAACAGCTCAGAACACTTAGTGTCGGTTTATTGTACCGAATACTCACAACTACGCACTTATTACAAAGTCACTGCACTGCACTGTTCACTATTTACTTTCCTTTACTTTACTCTTGCTCACTTGTAAAATAAAAACTAACTAAACTTGCAAACAAATTCTACGATTTTCCGGGCTATACCTATCTCTTTCTATATTTCAGAACATTTCTGATTTCCCTTTCTATCCTTTCTATTCGTTCGAAAACAGGTACATAGCTAGTAGGTAGGTATATACGGGCCGGTCCCTAACAACTACACTGTATTCTATGGCGCAATCGGAGACGTTAGTACCTACTATTGCTTATTATATGCAATGCTTCGACATAGGTACATAGCTAGGTAAGTATCATACGGGCCGGTCCCTAAAAACTACACTGTATTCCATGGCGCAATCGGAGACGTAGTACTATTGCTTATTCTATGCAATGCGGATCTATTTTAATTTAAACCTTATTCCATTGACATAATGTCGTCGTCGCTAACATCACTTATTTTTTGACTTTATTTTTTATTTTTTTATTTTTTCCTGTTTACACACAATAACCGAGCTGGATTCCAAATTTCATCCTTCTGGGTCATCTGGAAGTACGTTAGATTTAGGTACTATATGTATGTCAGTCAGTCAGTGTGAATTTTTACGACTTTTTGACCTTCATATCTTAATAACCGTTTGAGCTAGCATCATGAAATGTTGGCTTCTACATGTCCTTATGGATATAATTAAACACACGTAGTTTTATGTGTTTACGTTAAAGAGGTTTTGAGTTATAGAAGGGTCAAAAGTGGCACCAAGTGGTTCGTGTAATGATACACTCTGCGCGTTCCTTTGCTTGAACTTGGCTTGGACACGCTGCCGCGTGCCCTAATACTATTTTCAATAGTTTTCATTGAAAATCATCTAGAATGATCTTTGTTTTGTTTTGCCCTTTGTCATTTTGATAAAATTTCCTAATTATTTATAATTTTGCGAGTTAACAAATTAGCATCTCTATTTGTCAAGAGTAACAGTCAATGTATTGTATTATGTATATCAGATATCTGGTTGTGGCTTGATGATGGTGTGAATTGTCCAGTATTATTATTTAATTTAATTTTGTGGAATGAGTGGTAGGTTATAGCTTATTTTACTGAATAATTACATTTTACACATAATGTATATCTCTTCCAATGACATCAATGTCATTGACATCTTAGTGATAAATTTGCAATTAAGAGTAAAGATGTTATTGCTAACAAAGTAGGTACTTGATATGTGAGCAGATAAAACAGTTTTTTCTTGATCAGAAGATAATCATTCATTGCATTTCTCCAACATAAGATGCCATGACAAAAAAAAAATCTTATTCAATGTTAACCCATGAAACATCAGTTTTACCATTATCAACATGTAGAGTAAGGGACTCCACTATTGATCCACATGTTGATAATGGTAAAACTGATGTTGAAGAATCAAACATTCTACAGGCAGGGGCCTGTAGCCTGTTTCTTCTACGTTTCTGTGTAGATAGGTATGTGTGTGTTTCTTCTACGTCACCCTTAACATATTCCATGATACATCCACAGCCCCACGCGGCACCGCCCAGTTTGAAGAGGAGCAGTTTCTGTCGAAGATATTCCTGTGGGTGGCGATTCTGTTCGTGCTGTGGCTGATCTTCGCTTGACCCGAGCCGCTGGCCGACGTGATGGCCGTGTCGGAGGCCCTCAGCCGGGCGCGCGCCTTCCGCGACCCCGCCAACGTGGCCGTCGCCATCCTCTGATCGTCGTGTCGGAGACTGGCCGCCGACTTATACAGAGGAAACACCCGGGACAAAAACTAAAACATTCGACCTGCGACGAGAATCGAAAACGCAACCTTGCGCGTCCCAGGCGACTATTCACCCACTGCGCCCTGTGGTCCTCAGTGCTAAGACGTCGCTTTCCATAACTGTCACTAGGACGAGACTTGGACAGCTATCCGTAATGCTGTCGAGCGAGTCTATATCTACGTGTGTATCTGTCGTGCAGCTCCTCGACTGTCCTGTGTTTATGTAAATGTACCTTTAATATAATCTCGTATAAAGCTGTAGCTGGCACTAGCAATGTTTGGAATACTGTACTGCTGTAGCTTTCCTGTATAACAGCATTTGTAACAAGAACCTATCATATTTTGTAACAAAATTTGTTGCAACTCTGTTGCTTAGCTAGACCTTCAAGCTTCGCCTTTAATGAGACTAAAGTAGCTCCTATTTAAATGGCGGAGCTAAGCCTATTCCAGTAATTCATAAATAAATGATGGTTCACTGCGTTCAGAACATGGAAGCCATTTTTATGTTGATAAGGTTAGATAAGATGGAGTTATCAAGTAGTTGACTTATATATTTGTTTTTTTTGTAAATTGTTTGTCTTCTTATTAGTTTAATGCTGATGCATACAATCTATGTGCACCCAGCTTACCGTCGCGTCGTTATTATAATAGTAACATTGTACAGTACAAATGTGCAGTATTTTACTTGTTTGAGTTTAATGAGAATATGTGTACTCACTTGTTTCGAAGGAAATAATTTCAAAGTTTTAAGCAATTTTACCCCCTATCCTTGCTGAGTTACAAACGCGACGCTTGCCAACATTCATTGCATTACAAATTAAACAAATACGTGTTAGTACTTAGTATCTTCGTGATTTGTGGCTCAGCTGGACAAGGATTAAAGGCCAGACTCCACCAAAGCTGAGCTGAACGGAGAAAAGATGTGTTTTAAACAACCAATAGAAGGTCGTTATTCACACATCTCGTGTCCGCTCAGCTTTAGTGGAGACCACCGAGCGGAGATGTATCATATTTGTATGCAAAGAAACAAAGAAAGATCGCAGCGGAGATGTAAGCTGTCCCTCGCTCGTGCATTTATTTCTACAAACATACTCGTAAGATGCTGGCCGCACGCAGCTTACCCTGTCTGAAAAACGTCTTTTCTCGTCTCCGCTGCGAACATTGCCACACATCTCCGCTTTGGTGGAATCTGACCTTAACTCTGACGGAGATTGCTCAATCAATGCAAGTGCAGATTTCTTAGTTAAAACCAAGAAATCTCACATAGCCAAGTTAGTAGTCCTGTGAATTTAATCAATTAATTAAGTTTAAAAGATGATTTTCTTCCATCCATAGAAGCGAGCCACGATTCTGTGGACTGAAGATATCAATCATCGGAAAGGAATCGAAGGTTTAAATATGAAAAATTAAAACCAAACTGTCGCATTTTCTGCTTATCAATTTCGGTGCCCACGACGCAAATGCTCATCAAGTACAGGCTGGGCAGTGAATGTGTTTAACAAAACAAAGCAATAACAGAGGCATTAAGAACAATATAACACGGCAAGGCGGTGAGAATTTTTGGTTATTAATTCCTTTGTCTACCTACTGCTAGAGTAGTAGTGTAATAATTATGAAAACACGTGTCGCTTGTACCTTCGACTAATGTCCATTACTACCACCCCGATCGATCGATAGTGGAATCGATTAGTCGAGGTCGTCGTCGATCGATAGTTTATACCATCTCTGACATCGATCCACTACTATCCATAGATTGGTAAGTCGACCGGTGTCCGTCGATCAATCAAAGCTACCACACCAATCGATCGACGTGGATCACAGTCGTTCGACAAACGATCGATTGGTATGGTAACACCCTTACAGCTTACAACAAATAGAATATCCATTCAGGTTCTTATATCCCGTCGGAAATATTTGTGAACATGTTTGCCTAGAGCGCGCATCCATCGAGGTCCACAGATATTTCCGTCGGGTTATACAATATATTGTACTATTATTCGATAAATAATAATAATTTATACTCCTAGGCTTATGGTAGCTTTTTTCACGAATAAGGTACATTATGTCAACTCTTATATAATTCGAGTGTTAATTTTTGGTGCCGGAAAAAAATCCATTCCTTTCGTTCTTTCCTTAGAAATTTTAGAATCTAAGCATAACTTAAAATGCATCTACCCCATTTAACTGCGTGTTGGCGAGCGGAACGGACGCACCGTGCCAGAGGGACTGGATCCCAATTCTCTTACAAATCGCTTTACTGTGTCGGTGTCACAGTCGCATAATTATCACGTAGAATCCGTAGACGAAAGAAACTCTTGATAGTAAATGACGTGGTATTTGAATGACGAGATTGATAGAATGGTTTCAACGTTGACACTTTTGACGCTCGTCCATCCATCTGTAATTTTTTTTCATCTGGATAGAATCCCAACTGTGTCATTCTGTGACTATGCGTATGCGACGACGGGCGCTAGTCTATCAGAATATGGCCTCTCGTCTCATACGAACAGATTTGAGGTCTGCAAGATTTAAAGAGTTTCATCTATGCATTCTACATGAAGATTATGCGTCGCTATCAATACCATTTTCATAGTAAAGCGACTGGCTAGCAGAATTAGTCCACGAGGCGTTTTCCCTCCTTTCGCGTTCAAAACGGCGGCGTGATGCTGATGACATGTTTAAGTTTTGCTTAGCCGCCTTTTCTTGAAATGTTAATTTGATGACAGATTTAGCGCAAATATTGTGTATGTACTTTGTGTAGTATTAAGATATAGACGTGTATGATGATGTGAAACTTTAAATTATTGTTATTTATGGACGTGTTTAGTAATATTGTCATCATTTTATCAAAATCTTTGTAAATAAGGTAGGTTATAGGGTAAAATACTATTTATTCAAACAGATTTTGTTTAGAAAACGAAATAAAATGAATCATTCTTACTATTCCCTTGTAATTTTTTAAAACGCATTTCTGTACGAACTATTATTAGATTGCCGGCCTAAAATTATGTTAATATGTATGTATGTAAGTCGTTCATAACGTTTGGAATCGCCCGTTCAGTATAAAGATACTCCAACGAGTCGGCAACTTGTAAAATAACTATATTTATATCTGCTAATATTTTAATTGATTAAAATTGTAATTGTCATGATAATGGATGGGTTTGTTGTATTATTGAAAATTCTAAATAAATAAATTTTATGCCAAAATGTTATTTTTATATGTACCACACAAGTACAAGTACATATTTAAAACACTTAACGTATTCTTATCGCCGCCATAACAAAATCATAGAAGAAAAACAAATATTTATGCTTTCATTTTGCTTTATTTTAAAAGATAATACGAAACGCACAAATTGAATAACGCGCTCATTCACTCACTCAATTACATATTTGACTGCCTGTCTGTTAGTATGGCAATGATTAATTGCTTTCATAAGCTAACTAAATCAAGGTTTACTTTAAAATTAGCTTATGAAAACAATAATAATATAACAATACAAAATACATTATATTCCTATAATATGGAAACCTAACAAACGGCCGTCGCCCACGACGACTGGCGATGCAGTAGCATCAGTAACAGAGAGTGGAGTCGAGATGCTATAACTGCACTATAGTATTCCTAGTGACTGTCGTGATATAAAAGCAAGTAGCAATGCAGGAACGACCGCTACCGCATCGTAGCGAGTCCCGGTGGGCGATGGCTCTATTTAAATCATAACTTATAACTACCATATTAATGAAACTTATAAAATTACTAGGTTCCTTCCACAGCTCCACTCGCATAGCATATCTCATATCAAATCTGTTCTTTTAATTTTAACTATGTACTAACAAACATAGTAATCTACCGGGTTTTATAAACAAATAGAACAAAGCAAATACATAGCTATCTTCCAGTCATCTGTAACTAACGTCAAAGCTGTCATCATCAGCAGCCTGGGGTCACCCATAGCTGGACACAGGCCTCCTTTCGCTTCCGCCAGCTTCTGTCCTGCGTTTAGATCTACTCGATACCGTATAGTTTGAGCGTCCGGTCCATGCTGGTAGAGGCGATGTACTGTGCGTTCTTTCCAAAGCGCAAGCCGGTGGCGGAGGCCGTGTGGTCGTTGAAGACTCGCAGCTCCTGCCACTGCCGGCATAGGTACACTCGCACGTCACTGCCTGCGACCGCAAGATACGTGCCGCTCTGGTCGAAGCACAACTCCTTGATGGTATACCCCTCGTCTAGCTGAATAGTCTTGAAGTTCTTCAGCTTCCGCAGATCCCAGAGCTTCACGCAGGAGTCTTCCGCCGCGGTCGCCAGATAGTAACCGTTCTCAGAGAACGAGATCGACGTGACGGGTCCCACGTGGCCGGGGAAGTTGGCGACATTGCTCTGCTCCTTCAGATCCCAGATCTTGACCTGAGAGTTCTCAGTTCCCGTGCCGAAGATGAGTCCATCGGGGTGGAACTGTGCGGTGGTCAGAGAAACGCCGGAGAAGTCGCTCACTTTGGTAAGGAGCGTGCCGGTGCGGATATCCGAGAAGGCCCAGTGCTGGTCCGTCGACGTGGATAGCACGTAGTCGCCAGTCGGGTGCAGGGACAGCCCCGTCACGGGACCCTCGTGAGAGCGCAGGATGCATGTCGTTTGGGAACTGGAAAGATACATATTTGGTAATATCTTGTTTGAAATGTATTATCGGCAAGTCTACACTCTAAAGCCGCTAGATGTTTAACATCTTGAAACGAGATGTTAGGCCTAAGGCGATATCTGCGCATCGGTGCAGCCACCAGAGTGTGGCCGGTCTCTTATGATAAAAATGCATAGAATACTTTCAAAAAAACAGAAATCACTTGAAAATGGTAAATACTCACGTTGGCACGTTCCACACACGTATAGTGTGATCCGGCGAGGCAGTGATGACCGTATCTTCGTCCGGATGGTAGATGACCCGGGTGACCTTCTTGGTGTGGCCCTTGAGGATGGCCACCACCTGCTCCGTGTCCTTGTTGAAGACCGTCGCGTTGCGGTCGTTGCCCCCCGTCAGGAGCTTGCTGTGGTCGGATGGGTTGATGTCCAGGGCGAGAATGCCTGGGACACTGGCGGAGTGAAGACCCTGGAATTATAAATGAATACTGAATAGGGACTACATGACTACTGATATACTAAATATAATACACCCAGAACAGGAATGGGTTTTGGTTGGTATTTCAAACCCTTATTCCTATCTAAGTACTTCTTATGTCATTGTTCACATTATTTAGCGTTAGGCTTATATAGGATAATTACGTTTTTTTGTTAGTGTTTACTCACTCAGGAAATAATTCTCAAAGTCTATTTAGGTTAAAGTCTGGTTTTTGGGATTTGTAAAATCTTAGATTGAAGCTAAATGTTAACGAAAGAAATTTCATTTCAAGTCTCACTAAGACAAAATAGTCAAACCTTTGTAAATAATATGGAAGATAAGTTGAAAGAACTAGTAAATACTAACGGGATGAGAAGCAAGCGTGACAAAAGCCCTGATCTGTTCGTGTGAGACCAGTCCCTCGGGCACGGTGCGTCCCCTGCGCTTGCGCTCCTGCGTGAGGGCCGTGGCTCGCTCCTGCAGCCGCGCCACCACTGCGCCGGACATGCCGACCGCCGACGCGCCGCCACCCGCCGCCGCCACGCCTTCCGGCTGAAATATTTTAAATATTATAGTAACAGGCCCTGGAGAAAAGATCAAGTCAGAAATCATGTTTGAATGATAAAGATCATAACTTTTTAATGGATCATGTTTTTTTATGAAAATAATTGTTCTGCAGCACAAGCACCTTTATGGTTATCTAATGGATAACCATCCTAACATACAGGGTGTCCGATAATTAATGGATAATATCCATTAATTATCGGACACCCTGTAGGTGAAGTACAAATGGTGCCCAAACTTGACTACCAAAACCTATACTGTGCCCAAGTTCAGTCAGAGAGTCAATATTCCAAAACTATGTAAAGTGCTATGTTTAAATAGGACTTTATTATTTATTCAATTATTTCAGATAAAATATCCATACTACATTCTTAAAATAAGATGTATGTGTATCTATGATGCACATGCCGGAGAACCTTATGTGTAACTGCAAAGCTTCACTGAGAGTCATACCACCAGGCCCTGCCTGGTGGTAAAGTGCCTAAATTTGTACCTTTTTTAAAAAGACATACAAAGTTTACTTTTTAACATGGAACAAATTACTTTTTACCCTGTATCTGCAATCAACCGTGGATGAAAGGAAGTCACACTTGATGTAGTGAAAGCAGGCCACAGTCCCATAGTGGAACAGAGATGGATAGAACAACATAAGATCTGACCTGGTGGGCGGGCTGTGGCGCCGCAATGCCGGCCTGTGGCTTGAGCGTGGCGAGCGCCTCGCGCGCCGCCGTCACCTCCTTCGTGAGACGCGCTATCACTCGACACGCCGCGTCGTGTTGGTACAACGCGTGACTTAACTCCTAGAGAAAAACAAACAACTTGTTATAATGAAGTAGAGGAAACTGTTTTGTCTCACTCTAACCAACTAACACATGGTTTCGACCACATTTTTCCATTATTAGCTTCAACCCGTGGCTTTGCATGTGTTTTTCCAGGATGAAGGTTGCCTATGTGCTAATCTAGGTCTAGAACTAAGTATATAAAATTCAGCTTGCCCATTCACTAGTTTTGGCATAAATAAATAAAATAAAATAAAAATTGTTTATTTCGAGCACAGGACTCATACAAAAGATATAAATAACATATATATACATAACATAACATATATATAACATATATAAAGAGACACATCAAAACATTTAATCAAAATCTAAGCTTAGTTTTCATTTGAATACTTGAAGTTAAAATTTTTGTTTGGATTGGTTGTTTTGAGTAGCATAACAATAGAAAGCACTTGCCTGCCTCGCAGTTTGCAGCTGCTGGCGCTGTGTGAAGGCATGCAGCATCAAAGCATCCCACTCATCCTGCATGCTCTTCAATGTAGCGGGAATAGATGTGGCACTCGGGGGCTTGGGCTTTACTATCGGTGGGGCTAAAAAAGTGATATTTAGTAGTCAAAATATTTAATCAAAGATCTGATCTGATCCCTGAGTTGCAGTTGCTGTATAGGTACTAACTTTTGATTTCAATAAGATCTTCAACCCGCAATTCTTTGCCATTGATAGGGTCTACACCATTTTCTATGATATACTTCTCTATGACCCGCTTTTCAAACACCGCCCCTGACGTCGGAGAAACCACAGGAGCCTCTGGTACTTCATTGGATACTACAAAGAAATTGTATAGGTTATATTTGAGTAGGCTAGCAAAAACAAAACAACTTTGTATAAATATGACTAAGCAATGCATCCCATTGAGAACATGTGACAAAGGCAAGTTATAGCCGCTAGTTGTTCAGTTAAAACTAGCAAAATCATCGAAAAAGCTAACAAGCGGCGGCTGTTTTGGCGCCTGGATAACTCCTAGGATTACAGATAATTTTGGCAAACAATGAAAGTATACACTTACTTGCGCAATAAAGAGACATTTTCTAACTATCTATTGAATTTTGTAGCAGAAAAACACCAGGAAAGACGTAAAAGTAGTCCTCAAACAAAAAATGCAACAATTTCATTCAAACACTACTCGACAGATATAGATAGATATAGAAATGAAATTCATTCGCTCGCTGACTGACATGACAAAGTTCACTCACTCAGTGATGTGTCTCTGTGAGTGAGTATTGAACTCACTGCTTGAGGTATTGAATGATGTACTTAGGGATGCCATCGACCGACATATTCTTACCCGTCTTACTTAGGGCATCTTAGGGTAAGATATCGATATGTGTACGATCTGCAATATGAGGGATGCTAACAAATTGGATGCAAAAATGAAATGTATAGACGAAACGAACCTATTACATAATAAGAACCTATTTATATTAGCGCAATGCCAACAAAACATACTAAAAAACATTTTTATAGAAACATGATGTAAATATAAAACTGACGGCCGATGTGGCGCGGTGGGCGAAGGTCCGCCTGCGACGCAGGAGGTTGCGGGTTCGATTCCCGCCTCGGAACAATTATGTGTACGATCTGCAATAATTTTATTTTTTATTTGTTACGGTTTTTCTGGTTGTTTTCTATATATAAAAATTATCTATCTATGTAATATATTGTATTATGTATATAAGTTATCTAGTACCCATAACACAAGCTCTGCTTACCATGGGGCTAGATAATGCTGTGTGAATTGTCCAGCATTTTTTTTTTATTATACTAGAAATGCAACAACAGACATGATTTTTTTGCCGTTTTTATAGATAATGGTACTATGGTACAAAACCCTTCGGTGAAATTGAAATCAAAATCCTCACCCCAAAATAAATGATACCCATACCTACATATCGAACATTTCTTGCTTAAGGGATTGAGGCCTGGCAGCCTGGTCAAGGGGAGAAAGAAAATTTTCATTCAATTCAACAAACATTTGCCACCGTTTCGGATGGACATCTGAAGCACAGTCTGAAGTGCGGAACAAATAAGTCGGTCAGTGACCGAACAGAATGCCGACAAATACAATATAGGCTCCGCGCAAATGGGCCACCGACCACAGCCACCGGTGGCTGTCGCGCGCTACATTTGTAACAGTGTCAGAAGCGAGCGACAGCCACCGGTGTTTGGAAGTCGCCACATTTTATAACCCGCCCGCTCCCGCTGCGCAGTCTAACGATGGACTCCGACACGGAATGTTTGCTCGCGCTATTGTTAATACGCAGACAACGCCGTCGCCGCCTATATTGGGTTCATCCAATTTTAACTGGTACTACAGTAAAACTTAACTTGCATTTCGATAATCTACTAAGATATCCAAAAAAGTTTTTTAGACATTTTCGAATGAGTTTGGCTACATTTCAAGAACTACTGTTGGTGTTACATGATGGATTAATACGGCAAAATACCAGTATGCGGCAAAGCATTGCCCCTGCAGAAAGACTCGCAATCACATTAAGGTAAGTAAGTAAAACACATTTAATATTTTAATATTTATTATGATGAATAAGATTCGTAATTTCGGACAACTTTTACATATTTACTTAATTAACTGTAACAATTCGGCTGTGTAATCAATTTTTAAATTCAAGATTCGGTATCAAACATATTTTCTATTATAGAACTATCATCCGTACTATGGTTGGAATAATTTGATAATGCCGATGGGGAAGACATCGAAGTTGATGTAGTAGCCTGGTTTGTTGTATAAGCATTTGTGTTTTGTGAAGAATATCCATAAGAGTGTGATGAGTAAGATCTGTAATTATGAATAGGTTCATAAATTTTGTACTTCTTAATCAACTGTAACATTTCACTCTTAAAATCAATTTTAAAATTATCATGAATTTTTCTAATATCCGGCAAGACAGACATCAAGAAATCTTTATCAGGATCATCTTCAGTTCTCTCATTTTTTTTTTAAATAGTCTGATAGTTGTTGCAATATTTAGTTTTCTGATTTATCAATATTTCTTTTCGTTGCCCTTCTCCTGGAACTGCTTATAGAACAAGTTTCTTCTTGATTTTGTTCTTGTTGTTGTTCAAGTTCTGAATCATTTTCATGAATCCCTTCATCAGTAGTAGGTCTCACATTTTTAAGACGTTTCAAAAGACAATTGTTTAAAATATATATATTCTTTTCTGCCTGATGCTCCAGATCCGCTCTTGTTTTGCTTCCCAATTTCTCTGTTGAAACTATCGCGGAGACTCTTCCACTTTCGTTGTAATGTGGCAGCTGTAACAAATTTATATTTAATATAATATATAAAATTAATATTAATATAATAATAATCATAGAACTTGCAATTTGTTTCAGGTACCTTGCCACCGGATGTTTATTTGGAGAATTTGAAACGACTTACTATCGTGGTGCATCTACAGCGAGAATGATAGTCAAAGAAACATGCCAACTAATAGGTTGAAAGCTATATGTATACCAGAACCAACGAGAGATATGTGAAACGAAATAGCTAGTGTGTTTCGACAAAACACTGATTTCCCCAATTGCTTAGGTGCTATCGATGGAAAACATATTAGAATTATTCATCCATTTAACAGCGGATCCTTATACTACAATTAGGTATAAGAATTATATTTTGATGGTACTTTTGGCGGTTTGTGACTCTAATTACCTTTTCACATTCGTAGATGTTGGTTGCTACGGCAAAGCATCGGATACAACTATATTTAAAGAGAGTGAATATTTTAAAAGTACCTATTAAAGACAAATCTATTAATATACCTCCAGAAAGAACAGTTGGTAACCGTCAAGCACTAAATTATTCATTTGTTGGTGATGAAGCATTTGGTTTATCCGATCACATGTTGAGACCTTATGCTGGAAGACATTTGTTTCAGATAAAAAAATATTTAATTATAGGCTGAGTCGCGCTAGGCGGCTGCATAGAATGTGCATTTGGTTTACTTTCTAACAAATGGAGAATACTTCATCGCCCATTAAATACCTCTATTAAATTCTCGGAAGATATCGTAAAAACGTGTTGCATTTTGCACAACTTTGTTCGTAAAAGAGATGGTTACAATTTCAAACACACGCTGAATGTACCTAGTCGGATTCGAAAATGTAGAAGATACAGGTATACCAACGTTACGATCATGTACTACACGAGACATGAAGTATCAATACCGTGGCAAGAAAACAGAATATGAATAAATACGATACAAAAAATATTTCAAATGTTAACTTACCCGCGGTGCTTTTTGGTGTTCTATTTTAGTCCTTGACATTGTTAATAAATAATTCACAAATCTCTTCCCAGGCTTTTACTTTCTCATTTCTATTACTGTACAGATCAGAATTTAAATCCCAAATAGCGGGACGTGCGTGGATTTCCGATATGAATGTATCAACATCCATTGAGGCGTCGTGCTCCATGGTGACGCGTGCGATACGTAGAATGTCTCACGGTTAACTGCGCGGGGGGTGGAGCAGTGCGACAGTGGCGGGTGTCGACATTTTGTGTGGCTCGTAGCGACCACTAGTTGCGCGTCGCGGACACTGCTGTAGCGAGTGGCCGCCACCGGCTACACGTATGCGGCGCGTCTATACAAAATATATGAAAAAGTATGTTAAGTGGCTGTCGCTGGCCACAAAGTGGCTGTGGTCGGTGGCTCGTTTGCGCGGAGCCATACTGCCCTGTCAAACTTTCTACCGCTTTCTACGCTGAAACTGAAGTGAGTGCCACCTATCGGGTCATGTTGCGAATCTAGACTACCCAGCCCACACCCAGCCAGACCCAAGACACCTACTACCATACCACACACCACTAAAAAAGATGTCATCACAATCGGTCCAGCCAAGCTGCCGAAGAAGCTGCTGAACAACAAGACTAAGTCCGAGCGCCGCCGGTGGCAGTCAAATAGCTAAGGTCACAGGTGGAAAAATAAGTTAGAACAAAACAATAATTTCGCCAATTTTTATTTTCAAAGAACTTTGAAATCTTTGCCAATAAAATGGCACATTTAGCTACATAATAGCTATGACATGTAAAAACTTTGTATTAGATGTATCTACATGTGTACTCTTCTCTACAAGATTCACATCCACTGTCTCACTTCAATAATTAACATAAAATAACTGTGGCCTGACTATGTTCTTAGAGATAACAAAATATGTTTCTATTGAATGTAGATTAGTCTAATAATCATAGAGGGTAAAATGGACATGTTACATTTCTCTTGGGTACAATGCCATTGCAACAAAAATCAAAACCATCTGGATACACAATTCATTTACCAGTGGTACTTTAATCTATAAATTACCTAAAATGATATTTTGTATCATTCTATAAAATGACTATAAAAGTAGTTACCTTACTAAATTTTATGTTTCAACTCATATCAGGATCAATTTCATGGTAACCTCTTGTTAGCTTTAAAATAGTCAAAAAGTTATGTTGATATGAAGTTACCAAATAATAATAATAACAGAATTGCACTAGATCCCCATCAAAGTCCTCAACATATATGTATTTACAAACAGACATCAGAAGTATCTCAATACCACAACAATAAATATTTACAAGGTAACAGAAATGTTCCTTCAACATAATTACAAATTTAATTTAATTATATTAAGAGTAGATTCCTAATGTTATTTATTTAATATACGACACAAGATCTAACAATAAAATACACAAAATAGATTGGTATAATCACAACCCTGATATTTAAAGCATGATTAATCCATTTTGTGCAAATTTTGAATTTTATGATAAAGTAGGTATATTCTAATAATATTGTCAATCATATTTACAGTAGTTTTGTAAAGGTTGACTGAAACTTAAAATACTATTTCTTCTTATAAATAAAATATTGTTTTGTCAGTAAATTAAAATAGAATAAAATAAATAAGTTTTTGGCAGATTATTCTAGTAGCATATTTTTCAGTCATCACTTTTTGCAACACAAACACTTTTGTCAATTTAAACACAACACTGGCAGTTTGGTAACTAAACTCTTTAAATAAATAGCCTTCATTTGGCTCCACAAAATTTAAAAATAATAGAGATTATAATAAAGTCTTTGATTCACTCCCACTATTTTTATAAATCCAAAATAAGCTTTTTGTTCAAAGGGATTTTCTGAACTGAAGTCCACAATAAATGTTTTCAAACATCACTATAGAAATAATATCGTCATATTTATTAGAAAGGAACATTTTGACACTTTACTAATAGTTACCACACCATTTAGCTATGCACATCATCACGTCAATAGACGTACACTACGCGTCGTCTGCCAACACCAGACACCGAGTGCTCGCCGCAGTGAGCCAGCCAATATCGTTGAAGTGGCAAGATACTGCTTGAAATACAACCTAATGTACTTGGATTCTGCAGTCTGGCAACGCGCATATGACCACTTCTCACGTCAACAGACGTATGAAACCAACACCGTTGGTCTTGACACAGATCTGACACCAGCAGTCGGCAGTGTACAGCGTGTCTCTTTAGCCAGGGTGGCTACGTAATCATCTATATGAGGTGCCCACAGAGTGGAAGGGCGGGCGCATCAGGCCGGCAGCGCGCGCAGCTGACGCACGCAGCTGTACAGCTTCACAGCCGGGCCGAGACGCAGGCGAGCCACGCACACCAGCTCCTCGCGAGAGCACATGACGAGCTCGGCGCCCCCCAGCCGCGCCGCCCGCACCGCCGCGCCCGCACCCGCGCCGGCCACGCGCGTCACTAGCGCGCTTACGTCATCCTGAAATTAAAATAAGATAATAATGCTTTTATAGTTTTTCTGTCGATTTCCGAGAACTCAATATCCAATATTCATTTTGGTTCAATGACGAATTCGACACCACACGCTACTTTCTGCTCAGATAGCTTATAATTATAACTGAGATGAAGTGCAAATATGTAGGGATAGGCTCATCTGTCTTATTAAACTTTTAAGGACAAAACCGTACCTGAGACCACATAATAGGATCAGGAGACAGTCCGAGATCAGCTATGTGCTGCGCAACGTTGGCGCGCAGGGGAGGCAGCTGCGGGTGCGCGGGGTTGGTGGGCTGGTCGGAGCCCGAGTACAGGGCTTCGCTACCGCCACGCCACCGTTTGCCGCCGCTACTCGACACGGAGTCTTCGTCTGAAGCCTGGGTTAGAAAAAACTTTATGTAAAGGGAACCAAAACAGACTGTGATAAAACTGATTAGGTAAGAGTTAGTTAGGATACATTATGTAGCTAGCCAGCTACATAATGCTGTGTGGATTGTTCAGCAATATACATTTATTTAGAAACTTACATCATTCTTGGTAACTTCTTCGATTCGCTTGTGCTTTGGCGGTCGTCCTCGAGATCTGCAATAAATAAAATAGATTTGACTTCACATACAGGGTGTTTGGTATTGGGAGCGACATCATTTTTTGGTCACTCGGGATGTTATGGGCTACATTTATCCGGTAGACTTTAAGTCGTAAGTGTCGCGTTAGCTAAGATATGATTTTGAAAAGTTTTTTTTAAATCACCCAACTCAACTAAATCTTTTTTGTTTGGGGATATAATACAATTTTTATTTTTCAATATTATTTATTTCGTTTATTCAATTTAAATAGCATTTCAAATATTATTCATGCTACAAAATAACATGCGCTGTAAAACATTGAAGAATGAATGTTTCCATAATATATATGTATATACAGTGGTGGTCATATAATTAGAAACACTTAATATGAATTATGAAAGTTTGAAGTCCATGTCATCCATTCTTGAAAAATGTATAAATTCAATTTTTAATAATCATGCAACAATATAGCCACTCAATTTAGAATACTCATAGAATACATTAAAAAAACGAAACTATCTAAATTTCATCATAAAAAGAGTTTAAAGCATACATAGCTTATTTTCTGTTACGGGCCTCTTGGACGCCTAATTAGAAACACTTTAGAAAAACATCCACGGCACATTCCATTTTTGAAATTGAAATAAATGAGAGAAGAAAAATGTAATATAATAATAACAGGTGCGTGTAATATAATAATAAAGAATGACGTTTCACAACAATTACAGAAGGTATGTACGTAAGGTAAAAATTAAAATTAAAATAAAAAGTAATAGTAATCTATAATATTTATAGACTTAGAACCCAGAGAAGGTAGGAGTATTGATATCTATATAGATATAGACAACGTAACGTTTACGCTGCCAAATTTTCTCTGTTCTTCAACTAAAAAGGCTTTTAGTTTTTTCCTAAAATTAAATTTATTTTTAAGTATTCTGATTGGTGGTGGTATGTTATTCCAACACTTGGACGCCGCGTATCGGAAGCTACCACGGAACGCTGCGGATCTATGCTGCGGTATTGCCAACTGCTGGGAACATAGCCTACGTTCGCGGTTGCACGCAATCCAGGATAGCTTCTTGTGCAGATACTTTGGCTTGTGCTGGTTTATGACGTCGAATAGAAGACAGGCCAGATGAAGTTTGCGTCTGGATTTCATTTTAAGAATGAAATGCTCATTTAGAAACGGTGTTAAGTGGCTACGCGGAGGGACCGTAAAACAAAACCTAGCGTTTTGCACTCGTTGAACCAGTAACTGTGTCCGTGCGAGCAACCTCGGGCCATATACCTACTGTGTCAGCGTGATTTAGCTTGGAAAGTACAAGTGATTCCACTAACTGTATGCTTAGGTCTTCACTAAGGTATGGTCTAATTTTATACAGTATTTTTAATCTATAGAAGCAGTTCTGAGCGCTGCTGGCAACGTGTTTCGTTCGCGCAGTGTCGAGTCCATACATAAACCCAAGATTCGAGCTTCTTCTACTCGTTCAATGGGTTCGCCCAACAGCTTCACGTCTATGGTAGACATGATAGCGGCGTTGTTGAGTTTATGCCTACTACCAAGATATAGGTACTTAGTCTTTAGTGGATTAAGAACCAAATTGTTTTTTTCTGCCCATTTTGCGCCTCGCTGTAGATCCTCGTTAAGGTCAATAATCGGCGTTCTGCTGTATATTATTTCTAACTAACTAGCGGTTGCCGCGAGCAACCGCTAGTTAGCACATAGACATACCTGCGTTCCCTGGGCAGCGTGGGGTCTGGCTCGTGCGGGGTGGAGATCCGCTCGGGCAGTGCGGGCGGCGCGGCGCGGTACGGGCAGGTGGAGGCGGCGCCGTGCTGCTTCTGCGCGCCGCCGCGCAGAGACCCCAGCCCGCGGCACCCGCCCACGCCGCACCCGCCGGGAATCAGCAGCTCCTCACGCGCTGCAATTCAGTTCACTTATTTATTAATACGTAAACGGTAAACGTAGTGTAGGACGCCCTCCGACCAGGTGGGATGATAACCTACGAAAGACTGCAGGTAGACGCTGGATGCGGCAAGCTTCCTCCAGCGGATGTCCCGTCTTGGGGAACCAGCTCACGGGATGCAGATCGGGCGAGTCGTCGTCCAACCAGTAGGAGAGGTCGTCGCCCCACCCGTCGAACGACACGCGCACCTGGTGCCCCTTCGTCACGCTGATCTATGACTTACCCAGCGGAGGCTCCAGCGGATGTCCCGTCATGAGGCACCAGCCCACGGGATGCAGATCGGGCGAGTCGTCGTCCAGCCAGTAGGAGAGGTCGTCGCCCCACCCGTCGAACAACACGCGCACCTGGTGCCCCTTCGTCTCGCTGCGCTGATCTATGACTTACTCATCGGAGCCGCCAGCGGATGTCCCGTCTTGAGGCACCAGCCCACGGGATGCAGATCGGGCGAGTCGTCGTCCAGCCAGTAGGAGAGGTCGTCGCCCCACCCGTCGCACGACACGCGCACCTGGTGCCCCTTCGTCTCGCTGATCTATGACTTACTCAGCGGAGGCTCCAGCGGATGTCCCGTCTTGAAGCACCAGCCCACGAGATGCAGATCGGGCGAGTCGTCGTCCAGCCAGTAGGAGAGGTCGTCGCCCCACCCGTCGAACGACACGCGCACCTGGTGCCCCTGCGTCTCGCTGATCTATGACTTACCCAGCGGAGGCTCCAGCGGATGTCCCGTCATGAGGCACTAGCCCACGGGATGCAGATCGGGCGAGTCGTCGTCCAGCCAGTAGGAGAGGTCGTCGCCCCACCCGTCGAACAACACGCGCACCTGGTGCCCCTTCGTCTCGCTGCGCTGATCTATGACTTACTCATCGGAGCCGCCAGCGGATGTCCCGTCTTGAGGCACCAGCCCACGGGATGCAGATCGGGCGAGTCGTCGTCCAGCCAGTAGGAGAGGTCGTCGCCCCACCCGTCGCACGACACGCGCACCTGGTGCCCCTTCGTCTCGCTGATCTATGACTTACTCAGCGGAGGCTCCAGCGGATGTCCCGTCTTAAGGCACCAGCCCACGGGATGCAGACCGGGCGAGTTGTCGTCCAGCCAGTAGGAGAGGTCGTCGCCCCACCCGTCGAACAACACGCGCACCTGGTGCCCCTTCGTCTCGCTGATCTATGACTTACTCAGCGGAGGCTCCAGCGGATGTCCCGTCTTGAGGCACCAGCCCACGGGATGCAGATCGGGCGAGTCGTCGTCCAGCCAGTAGGAGAGGTCGTCGCCCCACCCGTCGAACAACACGCGCACCTGGTGCCCCTTCGTCTCGCTGCGCTGATCTATGACTTACTCATCGGAGCCGCCAGCGAATGTCCCGTCTTGAGGCACCAGCCCACGGGATGCAGATCGGGCGAGTCGTCGTCCAGCCAGTAGGAGAGGTCGTCGCCCCACCCGTCGCACGACACGCGCACCTGGTGCCCCTTCGTCTCGCTGATCTATGACTTACTCAGCGGAGGCTCCAGCGGATGTCCCGTCTTAAGGCACCAGCCCACGGGATGCAGACCGGGCGAGTTGTCGTCCAGCCAGTAGGAGAGGTCGTCGCCCCACCCGTCGAACAACACGCGCACCTGGTGCCCCTTCGTCTCGCTGATCTATGACTTACTCAGCGGAGGCTCCAGCGGATGTCCCGTCTTGAGGCACCAGCCCACGGGATGCAGATCGGGCGAGTCGTCGTCCAGCCAGTAGGAGAGGTCGTCGCCCCACCCGTCGAACGACACGCGCACCTGGTGCCCCTTCGTCTCGCTGATCGTGCCCACGCGAATCAGGAATGGAACCTGCGACCATTTACATTTATGTATAAGATATGGAACGATGCACTTGTGCAGTCCACCTGTTCAATCTAGATAGCGACCAAGAATTCGGTAGTTATACAAAAAGATAACACTTAATTCGTACCTATGACAGGTGAATTTCTATTCAGCACGAGTAACGTATTTATTATAACTATCAGATGGTCAACCTGATATTATTTTGGCGTTCGAGGCAAATCGTAACTTCGGACACAGGTCCCTGACTCCAAGTTCTAATGATTTTATTATACGTGAAGTTTCGACGCCAAAGCGTGCGAACGCACTATCGACCAGCCGCTATATGACCACCGACATGACACTCTGTTTGATAAATAATATTGGCGATTTGTAAACATCTTGAGTAAACATAGATGGCCGATATTTGATTACAGATAAAACTATCGAAATGATCTGCTATCATAGGCGATGGAAAGGTGCAACAATTAATTTTGTAACGATTTGGATCGAAGGATGTATCATTCGTCTCTGCGGGGAATACTAGCCTCTATTTATAAATTTTCCCGACGTTTCAACATGTTTACACACTGTCGTGGTCACGGGACGACTGGAGACCGTTAAATAGTACTTTTAATGATGTGTTCAGATCGCGTAGGTTTAAAAATATTTAATAATAGCCTCATCTCTATTACGCCATTCTATCTGGCCACCTATAACCCTTATCCGATATTTCTTGATCATTTTGTTTACAACCTACCGAGTAGACCGCTTTGAAATGTAAACATGTAGAACATACTTCCGATCCTTGAGGGACATAAGCTAAATTTATATAATAGAAAATGTATAAGCAGTGTTCAGAAAGAAAGAAAATACATTTATTTGACACTATATATATATATATATATATATAACATGTTGAGAGTTTGCTCACCCTTTTATCGACAACTTCGAGCTTCATACCCGTCTTGAATCCTTGCGGCAGTCTAGTTTTAAAGGCGCGAGGGGGCGCTGCAGTCGAATTTGTTTCAGACAGGTAGTTCTCCCACGAGAAAGCGTCTGGATCTTTGTAGACTGCAAATAAAATGTAGAGTTTATTTAAGGACTAAGTTGTCGTCTACGGCGCGGCGTTAGAATAGACACCTACAACTCAGCCCGTAGATGTCGTAAGAGCCGCCTAAGTGAACCTACCAGAGGAAGGCAGCAACTGGCACCAATCCGCCTGCCAAATGTTAGCGTATGTTGCATTTATACTCTATGAACGAACTACTGAACAGTGACTTTATGAATTTATGAAATAATTGCGTTTAAATTGTATGATTTAAAAAAATATTAGTTTACTATATTTTATTTCTGTTATTGTGTGTTTATATCTGTTGAAACTGGCCGGAAAAACAGTAGCAGAGCGTTTCAGCCATTCCTTATCGGTACGAATGATGTAGGTTGAGGAAAACTGCTTAGTGCGAGTAGAAGGCATATCCTACAGATAAGGCGGCGCAATACTATTTGCGCCGTCCGCGCGTCCGTCCGTCTGCTTGTGGAAGGGAGATGGTGGTATAGAAGATCGAGAGAAAAGCAATTTTGGCTGTTTTTATTTTGTTCATATGAATATATTGGCTGAATGAAAAGTATCGTAGGAACGCGAGCGTAGCCCCCCCCCCCTCCCCCCTACGATATAACGACGGCAGAGAGCACGATATCGTTTCGTCCTTTCCGTCATCATTCCTTTCGGAATTAATGAACATCCTTTGGTCCTCCCAAGTAATTTTATACAGAGCATTTAACAGTAGGCAAGATATCAAAAGCAAACGTTTATGATCGACAATTGCAAATAGTTAGTTATGTACTTACATTTTGAAGCTAGTTACTGTGAATGAAACCGCATTGAATTTTTATTGAATGTAGGCTACAGGAAAAGTTGATTGTTTATTTTGATTCGGGCAACATGCCGTAAACTGGGCTATATTTATCACGGCCCTTTTAGTGTAGACTTATCGGAAATAGCAACAGACAAACGAAACATCCGAAATAGAAAACATACAGGAATTTATATCAGAAAGTTTTATTTATATTGAAACAAGTACATTTTCAAATAAATATTTAAGTGTTACCTGTAGACATGTCGACTCTACGAGTTTTGGATGCTATCTGCTGCTAATGGGCATCATGACTAATTTGCGTTTAATATAGATAAACACGTCACCGCGCGTCACTCACTTGTCCTCATTAACTTTGTCTGACTTTGTACTTTCTTAAAAATAAGACAGTTATGCGCACGCGGCTGCGCTTGCATTTGCGTCGTTGTATATGTAACTGACGGCTAGCCTGACGTGGAGTAGGGAGATGGATGCGCTGAATTCAAAGCTTATAGTGCTCAGTCACCTTGAACACTATAGAGATATTATAGGTACCGATAAGTTCTGGGAGGAAGTATCAATCAGATTATATTATTTTTATTTATATTGAAGGTTTTTTGTTTTTTGGTTTTCTGTTATCTTGTCATCATCATCATCATCAGCCTATGTTAGTCCAATGCCATTTGGACATAGGCCTTCCCTAACGAACGCCGTGGCTGAAGGATCTAGGGAGAACCTTTTGCCTAGCGATGGAATAAGCAACTCACAGTTGGGCGGCGTCAGCGGCAAGTTGTTCTCCTCGGCCCAGCCCACCGGGTGGATGTAGGGCGAGCTGGGCTCCACCCAGTAGTCGTACATCTCGTCCCAGCTGTCGAAGTTGATCCGCAGCCGTCCATCCAGCATGTCCGCCACGGTGGCTGCGCAGATCAGCTCGTTCTTGCGGTCCTCAGCTTCTAGTTTCATGCCGATGCGGAAGCAGTTCGGTTTTAGCACCTGTTGGTTGAAATGGGTGGTTTAGAAGACCGTTTACTCAAGATATTAGGTGAGTTATTTTTTTATTTTTCTAAAATAATAATGTGCATGGCTATTGAATTGTTAATATTGTTTAAAATTGTGTTTGAAATGTATTTAATATTAGTGATATTAAATTAAGCTTTTATTTATTTTGGAAGATCATTTACTTGAACCGTCTCAAGAAAACTTGTACTTAGGTAAATTGATTCATCTATGTGATACATATGTACATTTTTGATTTGCTTAGGTCCTTTTTATTTTCATTCCATAAGAAACTATAAAACAAAAACTCTACGAGTTACTGAAACAATCTAAATTTAATTGAATGTTTAGTATGACTGGTTAGTGAGGAAATGTGATAGGAAATTACAATTGTAAATTATATATATATATAAGCTTAATTATCCAGGAAGGAAATTATCAGTTGTTGTTTTAGTTATGTTAACAGGATGTAAAGATTTAGGCAGGCTAGGCAAGGCTTTTGCTTCGCAGTAAGATGAAATGGGTTGATGAAAAATTAATGCGCCCAGAACATTGGCGTAAAGGGATTCCAATTAACAGTGGATATGCCCCTACCATTGATAGTGAATGATGATTAAATCTGTTGATATATAAAATTAGATGAGTCTTACTGTAGTAGTGACGTGCGAGAAAAGTTGCCTCGGCGCAGCGACGGCGCGCACTTGCTTCAAGTAGGTCGGCCAGGAGAAGGTGGGCACCGTGTAGGAGGCGGGCGGCTGCAGCGTGCGGTTGTTCTTCTCGCACCAGCCTGGGGGGAAGATGTCCGCGCAGTCCGCGTTCACCCAGTAGTCATACATGTCCGGGTACTCATCGAAGTGCAGCCGCATACGGTAGCCTTGCGTCTCCGCCACCGTCACTACGCAGAACAACGCTGGGTGCTGAGGATCAATGGCCTCCATCCGCATGCCCACGCGGAAACCGTTCCGACCGTACGGAAACGGGTTTTTGAACATCTTAACGGGCGCCGCTTTCGACTTGCAAACGTCGAGGTAGCGCATCCATGAGAATCCGTTCTTCCCGCACATCCACGGGTACTTGTCGTTCTCGAGTTCTTCCGTCGGTTTTATCGACTCCGGTATTTCTGAGTCGTAGTGCTTCAGTGGCTTGTCTTGGTCCTTCATCTCTAGGGAGACTTCGGACTCTGAAAGCTGCTTCTTCATTAGAAGCTTTTTGATTTTGTTTCGTTTTTTTAACAAATCGGCCTTTTCTTTCTCTCGTTTTTTGGCTAGCGTTTTTTCGACTTCGAGTTGGCAGGTCGAACTGCAGAAGTTGGGTGTTATGAACTCTGCCGCCATGCCGTGGCAGCCGCAGCCCTCGCAGCGGTACAGATCTTCAGGAGACGTGACCTTTTTATTTTTTCTATCGATCCTCTGTTTGAGCGGCGTCTGGTACTTTGCGTTAATGTTGATGAGATCGTGGGCGGCGCTGTCGATCAGATCGATGAGGCCGAACTCGTTGGTCTGGAACTGCAGCCCGCTGCCCTGCAGCACGGCGACTCCATTGGTCCAGATCAGACCCGGCGGGTCCTCTTCCGACGTATCGCTTTCCGCCTTCACCTTTGACGGATCTTTATGCTTTTTACCATAGAACACGTCGTTTCTTTTCTCCCCGTGGCTATATCTCCTTCTCTGTCCATATTCCTCGGCATCAGAATCGCCTGCGCCTTTAGTCTCCAGATCCTTGTCTAGCTTTTCATCACAAAACAAAGACGGCACTCTGTGATCGTCGCTGTTATCGATGGCTTCCTCGAAGTCCACAGCTTTTTGGCTAAGTAGTGTGATCTTATTTTTGTTGGCAAGGTTTTCTGCACATAGAGAAACGCGTCTTTTTGCATTCGCGTTGGCGGATTTTCTATCCGTTTCGGTATTATCGGAGTTGGATCGCCGCAGAATGGCGGGCGCAGCGACCACCGCCGATTCATGCCTGTCGATGAGGTTCTTGTTCATCAAGCTATTGTTTTTATCTGGCATCGCTAGAGTGAACGATTCTTCCCTCGTTTGTCCCTCATCGTCCTCGATAGACACCGTGTAGATGTCGTCGTTCATGGCGGAGTTGGTCTCCGGTATAGACAGCGTGTACTCACCTTGCTCGCCCGTGGGCTCCGCACGTGACCCCGGTATGGATATACTGGTGTATGAGTTGTCCACTTTATTTTGAAAGTCTTTCCCATTCAAGCTCAATATTTTCCCCAGTGGATGCAATGGTGGCAGGTCCATAGGATCAACGCCCGTGTCTCGCATCACGGTGATGTTTCCCTGGGGATCATTCTGTATTTGCCCATTGGCTATCTGTAAGTTTATGATTGGTCCTTTAGATGCCATGGTAGGCGGCAGAGACACAGGCAAAATGAACTTGGTATTTGGCTTATTTTGTATGATAGGCATATTCATTGGAGCTAGGAATAGTTTGTTGTTGGGGTTGTTTGGCTGATTGTTTGATATGAGAATGGACTGATTCTCTTGCAAGTTTTTAGATGTTGTTTTCTTAATTTGGCCGAGATATGCCAGGGCCTGCTTGGAGGGCGCGCCGGGCGCTATGCTGACAGGAACCATGAGTTTGTCATTAGTTTTAGGTTTCTGTATGACAATGGGCTGGCTTGCATTGACCGGTGCCAGAATAGAAGATTTGTTTTGGGGTGGCAATTTCGGTGCAATATTGGGTCTGGTGCTGACACTGGACAGCAGTTGAAGATTAGCTGTGCTTGATACCTGCAACAGACATTCTTATGAAATTTTAAAACCATGGTGTATTTGGCACATGAACTAATGTTTTATTATAACGCCAAGCGCAATTATTCATATGCAAAAATATATTCCAAGCAAAACAAAACCACAACCACACATTGAAGTTAATCAAAATTACAAAAACAATTTTGAAAATGTACTGGATTTCCAAAATTATTTTGAACAACTGATTGAACATCTCCAATGAAGAGATGCCTCCTATGTATTCCAATTGGTTTATTGTAATTTTAATTCACTTACAGGTCTCCTTACTATTATTTGAGGAGGATTTCCACTAGTACTGGCCTGGCTGATGACTTCCGTGCTGTTGACAGGCTTGAGGCCTGAGGGGGTCTGGATGTAGACCACATGGGGCACGGGGCGGGCTGTGCCACGCATTTGTATAGAATTGTTTGAAGAACTTGGGATTTGTACAACAGTCTGGTTGTTTCCAACTTGGACGTGTGAGACAGGTGTAGAATTATTCATCTTTATTTGAACACCTGAAGAGTCCGTCATGTGAAGCTGTGAAGAATTGGATATGCTCAGGTCGGACAAACCATCGAGGTTAGTAGCTCTACCGTTAGATCCCATGTGAAGATGTATAATAGAGCTGTGCAATGATTGGTTAGTAGTGTGCAAAAGCGGCATGGAAGGTAATGATTGGCCTGTCAGCTGAATACTTTGACTGTTTGGAATTTGCAGCGGCAGATTGATAGTATCACCAGAGGAAAGCTGCATTGGGACATTTGTAGTACCGGATACTTGTAGTGGTAGACTCACTGGGGTTATTTGCAAGGGTACTGTGCTTGTGGGCCCCGACAGTTGTACAGGAACATTGATGTTAGAAGTGGAGCCTGGAATCTGAACAGGCACATGCACTGTAGACAGGTGAAGGGGGTATGACTGATTATTTGGATGAAGTTTGACAGGGGTTAGAGATTGGGAAAAGTTGTGGGCTATAGACACTGAGTTTGTAGGCTGTATAGAAGACACGATCATACTGTTCGGTATTGGTGCCTGTAATGAAAAAATATAAGTGAGGTCAAGGTCTTTCATAAATACCTATATAAATTAGAATAAACATTTGGAACATATTTATAACTCACGCGTAATGTATTCAGTAGAGCATTATTTTGCGCGCTGCTCTGGTGTGACACGGAAGTATTCACTGCCTTTAGCAATCTTTTTTTTAATATTTCCGATTTTGTTCCATCAAAGTTTTGATGTGGATTAAAGTGCTGTTTCTCCATTTCTCGACGACGAAACTGTTAGCGAGTGCATTACATGCACTGGTTTATCTTGTACAACACATTATTGACGACCTGCAATGCATTTAAAAATATAATATCGCGACGCAACCGAGACGTGAAAACAGTATCGCAACAATGCTTCTTGGAAAGCTTCAGAAAAATTGTTTTGTTTATTTAAGGAAATAAATTCTGTTTGTAGATAAAAAAGTGGCGGATAATTTATTAGAAGTATTTCTACTGATGGATCTTGGAAATGCGAATTCGCAAAACAATTTGTGCAACTACTTTTATTTACAGCGGCCCACAACCTTCAAAAAGTTCATGAAACTCAAGAAAATAAAAATAAATACTAACACTAAAATGTTAGTTTGAGGTCACAAATTAGCGAAATTATTTTAATATACCCAACATCGATATCGTGTTGGAAACAAGAGAAAATAAAATCGTGAAAGACGATATTTACTTGCCGAGATCAACTCCGAAGAAATCTGCCAACTTTGCCAACCAACAAAATTCTAATATTTTTTTATGTTGGTACCTACCGAAATTTTCAGCCAATCCTGGACATCGTAGATATTTCGAGGTCGTTCACGCCCCGTGATCGCTGATTAAATTTTAATTTTATGATTATCTTCATGATTTAAAAATATTAACAATAATCGATAAAAGACTATTCTAAGTATAGGTATTAACATCCAATTTTTATAGTAAATGAAATATATAACGGGAAACGGAAATTCTATCTTCATAAACCGTTTCCCGCTCGCTCGGTATAAAAAATTCGGATACGTCGATTCAGTAAAAACCAAATCTGACCATTCAATTTCTGTGGAAGAAATAAAGCTAGCTATTGACTCGCTCTAAGCGTGGCTAAATTTTTTGGTCACCTTCCTCCAATCTTCGACACCATCTTCCTCCGGTCAATTTACTGCAGTTTAACTGATATAATTATGATATGTTACTTTTTTGTACGCATATACATATTATATAAAACGAGAGAATAATAATTAACGGTGAGCGGCAGTATTAGAGAGACAAACAAGGAAGCAAATACGATGGCGAACGGAAGTAGCCGCAGAATTTTGGCACAATGCGTGGTGATAGATAGAAGCGTTTACAAATAAAACAAAAATGCTTAGTTTGGGGCTAGATAATGCTGTATGAATTGTCCAGCATTATTTATTTAAATATAAACAGACTGGGAGAGGGTTTTTTCGGATATAGTCACAGTAAATAAGTAATTTGATTCGGATGGAAGTCATCCGTAAATTTTACTTTTCCCTGTTTTAAAAAGAAATATTGCCAATATCAAAGAAGCCAAGTCAAGCAAAAAGTCAAGTCACCTTCCTGTGGTGCCGTTTTCACATTTTGTTTGTGTTGTGAAATTGTGAAAAAAGAAGTGGTCGAATGCTATGTTTGTTTTCTTTTTGATTTGCAATTACATTCAATAAAAAGAAAACTCAATTTTAGAAACGTTTGCTGTGTACTGTAAATATTGTTACATATACTTATAAAGGTCTGTGCCAATATCTGCAACCAACAAGAAAACTCCCAAGAGTTTAGTATTGCTCGGCTGCTGTTGCGTAGGTAAATACGTATTGAGGTAGGTACTATTTATTTATTACACAAACAAATACATACTACAATACAATATTTTGCTTTTATAACTTTACCAGGTTTAAATAGAATGAAAATTACATAGTAACTTCTATCTACTCAACCAAACCAACTTAATGTTTTTCAGGGAATGTATCTATTGTTTGTTTTTTTCCTATAGTTAGGTCAGGGGGTAATCCAAGGCAAGAATACAACAGGTAAGTGGAGGAAGCACACACTAAATGTTTCTACCTATTGTTTGAAATTAATAAAAGACAAAATTGTACTCTACTAATTACGTAAAATTGTCCATTACAAATTTTAATAATCTTGTACTTTATGAAAAAAATGAATGTAATAGTACTTCTAGTTATTCATAAAGCTAAATTTTTTATAAATCAAACGGTATGGGGCCTTCCTTAACACTATCTATCTATTCCAATTCATCCATACAATTCGCCCTTTCAATATTTGTAGCAGTTATTTTAAATCAAATCAAAAATACTTTATTACCAGACAATAAATATCCATTTAAAAGGTCATATTCTTATTCTTTATTGTATTTGTTATTTATGATGCTTCGGTACTTATGTAGACTAAACTAATGAAGCTATGAAGAAAGATAAAGGCCTACCTATTTAATTTTTCTTTTGACTTAATTACTCCATAGCACAGCAGTGTAAAACATGTAAGGGGAATATAGTTATCTGTCCATCAGTGGAAAGATACAGGAACTACTGAAATAGTAAAATTATTTATAAATGTTTACTTCCAGGACACTGGCCAGGCTCAGTCTGATAGCTGTAATGCTGGAAAATGAGCAGCCAGCACCAGTACCTTCCTGTTAACAACACTAGCAGCTCCCGTGTCGGTGATATTGAACACATTAGTGAGTATTTTAAGTATGCCTGCATTTACCACCTAGGCAAACTTATAGGTACTGTATATACAGTGGTGGTCATATAATTAGAAACATTTAATATGAATTATGAAAGTTTGAAGTCCATGTCATCCATTCTTGAAAAATTTATAAATTCAATTTTTAATAATCATGCAACAATATAGCCACTCAATTTAGAATACTCATTAAAAAAACAAAACTATCTAAATTTCATCATAAAAAGAGTTTAAAGCATACATAGCTTATTTTCTGTTACGGGCCTCATGGACGCCTAATTAGAAACACTTTAGAAAAACATCCACGGCACATTCCATTTTCGAAATTGAAAAAATAAAACTTCTTTATTAGCTATTTTCCATCGTTTTGGCGGCAATTGACCATCAAATTGAAAATCCGTTAACAATTTTTTGTTCAAAATGGGCAAAAATAAAATTTGTGACGCGTCAACTAGGCAAATAATTGTTAATTTGCACATCGACCAAGAATGGACGTACAGGAGAATAGCTAATCACTTAAAATGTTCGGTAAAGAAAGTTTTCAATGCTATTGACCATTACAAAAGACACCGAACTATTGAAAATATTCCTAGAAAGGCTCGACCGAGGAAAACTTCGCCCAGAGACAGCTAATCGTACTTTGCTAAGAAAGACCCGTTTAAAGGCTCCAACCAGATTAAAAATGAGGTTTTTTCGCCTGATGACGCTAGAAATGTCTCGTCAAGACTAGTACGTCGTAGATTAGTGGAATCAAAATTGTTTGGGAGGGTTTCTCGAAAGGTGCCGCTTCTTACCAAGAAACATCGAGAGAAGCGATTATTATTCGCTAAAAAGTATGTCAATTGGACGGTCCGAGATTGGAAAAAAGTCTTATTCTCAGATGAAATTAAAATAAACATGGTAAATTCAGACGGAAAGCGCTACGTTAGACGTCCAATGAACCATGCTTTTAATTATAAATACTCTAGAAGCATAGTCAAGCACGGAGGCGGCAATATCAAGGTATGGGGATGTTTTTCTGGATGTGGAGTTGGACCCGTTCGTAAGATTGAAGATACAATGGATCAACTGCAGTAGAAAAATATCTTAGAAGAGACAATGATTCCCTACTCTGACGACAATTTGCCTGTAACCTGGATCTTTCAGCATGATAATGACCCTAAACACACTGCCAACAGAGTAAAATATTTTCTTAGGGAACAGCGTATTTCCATCTTAGACTGGCCTGCAAATAGCCCTGATTTAAATGGCATAGAAAATCTGTGGCATGTCGTAAAAAAGAAAGTCTCAAACAAACGTAACTCCAGTCACAACGAACTCTACGAAGCTTTTGTAGAAGCATGGAATTCAATCCCCCTAGAAAAATGTATGAAATTGCTTGAATCAATGCCACGTCGTTGTAGAGCTGTGATTGATAATAAAGGATATGCAACAAAATATTAATTATAAGTTTTAGTAGCCTATACACAGTATCTATTACCTAAATTATATAATTCTAAATAATTTAACCTATTAAATATGATTTATCTTTATATTTTTGTATTGTTTCTAATTAGTTGTCCATTACTGTTGGTACTTTAAAACTCATTTAGTTGTTTGTATGAAATGTAATATTGAATCTGTACTTGTTTAGTTGATATTTTGTTGTTTTTTTAAATAAATGATTAGTTATTGAACATATTCTATGCTATTTGTGGTTTCATTTCCAAATAAAAAGTATTAAGGTCAAATATCTTGTATAATGTTAAGTTCCGTGGGTAGTGTTTCTAATTATATGTCAACCACTGTATATATCACTACATAGTATAAAACAAAGTAGCTACCCGCTGGCTGTCTGTTCCTATGTATGTTTAGATATAAAGGCTATATATAAAACCACAATGGATTTTGATGCAGTTTTTTAATACATCGAGTTATTCAAGAGGGAGGTTTATAAACCATTTGATACATAGATTTCCACGCGGGCGAAACCGCAGGGCGCAGCTAGTAAGATAATAAACCAGGTTTCAACTTCAACTTCTTCCTAGATCCCTCTGAGTCTGACGCAATTCCGCCAATATCCGACTTATGATAGCATCGCAAGCTTTCTTTATGGTTAACACATTTGAATAGTTAAACATTTAGAAAGAATAAATAAAAATATTAACTGTGAATCAACAAAATGTATGAACCACAAAACAAAAAACAAGAAAAGAGGAAACAGTGCTAGAATAACTAAAAACTGCTTGATAATTACCTGTACTATATATAAAGGTAAACTAATTGCATTCTGGTTAAACACACCACGCACAAAGGACCAATTGGAGTCTAAGTGCGGAAACAGGAGTACAACTACCATACCATACCATACAATCTGGTTTTGAGACATGGTTAACTAGGTATAGAGAAACACTTCTACAACATCTTATATTTTATTTATTTTTACTAACAAGCAATTTTGTCTGCAGATCACCTGTCTGAGGCTATAGGCTCTCTGTGTCTGTCCTCGGAGTACTCAGATGTAACTCTCGTGGTGGAAGGGCAGCGGATACCTGCTCATAAAGTGATCCTGGCGGCCAGTAGCGAATACTTTAGAGCTCTGCTCTATGGCGGGATGAGGGAGGCCAATCAGGCGAGTGATTGTTTTCCTAAACATACTACAATACAATACCAAAATGATTTCATCATCATCATCATTGATTTTATTTTATTTTAACTGGATTTATAACATGTGTTCTTAACTTTTATATTCTCTCCACCTCTGTAATTAGTATAATTGGCCAAAGGTCATTCTGATTACATTAAATAAATAAATTAAATTAAATCACCAGCCTATAGCAGTCCACTGCTGGACATAGGCCTATCCCAATGAGCGCCATAGCGCCCTGTCTTCAGCTTGCCGCATCCAGCATCTACCTGCAGTCTTTCGCAGGTCCTCATCCGACCTAGTCGGAGGGCGCCCTACACTACGTTTACCGAGTCGTAGTCTCCACTCAAGAACATGTTTGCCCCAGCGGCCGTCGGTTCTTCGCGAGATATGGCCAAAATGCTTTACTATATGCCATATGCAGATGATTACAAAAATACATTACATGTGAAAAATACAATGGGCGGCCTTATCTAAATTATAATAACACTAGCTGCGCCCCGCGGTTTCACCGGCGTGGTTATAGATAGTTCGGATAATACATATACAATATATTTTAATGAATTGTAGCCTATGTGTTATTCTGAGCTATACATATTATTGTAAAGTTTCATTAAACATCCATCCATCCATACTTAAAAACTTTCGCGTTTATAATATTAGTAGGATTAATCAGAGGCTGGGCAGTAAATGTGTACAATAATGTACATTGCCGCGACGTGTGTGACGCAATGGCGGGACATCAGGCAACAATAGCCAGCTTTTTATTTCAGGCTGAAGTGGAGTTACAAGCCCCTCTGCAAGCCTTCAAGGCCTTGCTGCGCTATGTGTACTCCGGTCACATGGGGCTCTCCATGCTGCGCGAGGACACAGTCCTGGACATGCTGGGGCTGGCGCACCAGTTCAACTTCCAGGAGCTGGAGGCTGCCATATCTGACTACCTGCGGCAGGTGTTGGCGCTGAGGAATGTCTGTGCTGTTCTCGATGCGGCTAGGTAACTATTAAATCAATAAATAAATAATGCTGGACAATTCACACAGCATTATCTAGCCCCAAGCTAAGCGAGCTTGTGTTATGGGTACGAGATAACTGATATACATTACATAGATAATATTTTTAATTAAACATTGAAAAGGAACAGAACGCCCGAAACAAATATCTGTAGATCGTACACACATGTGTCTCGAGGAGGGGATCGAACCCGCGCCCTGGCGCGGCGTTGCAGGCGAACCTTCGCCCTCCGCAGAGCCTCCGCGATCCACAGAGGTCGTCGAAACACTATACTGGACAACATTTTGTATAGATAATGTAGGTACTTACTGCGACTAAAAGACTTGAGTCTGTAATCTTAGTTATCGTTTGATGTTGTGTTCCAGGTTGTACGGGCTGGACGCACTGATGGACTACTGCTTCACCTTCCTAGACAGAAATGCAACAGAAGTGCTCCAGCATGATTCCTTTCTGCAATTGTCAGTTGTAAGTTCATTTTATAAGTATTTTATTTGAACACATTCACTGTCCAGCCTCGGCCACCGCTATCTGGTGCCGCTCACCGACATGCGAGTCTTGGGCTATGAAAGTGTTAAAAGAGCTAAAATAATATTGTGTAACAGTTATACACACTAACAGAGATTCCCTTAGTGGGCCTAGCATCATCACCAGCGAACAAGTGTTGTATACCAGTAGGGCAACGCAAGGAATGTCCTCCAAGGTACCAGTACAATAGTCAATCATTGCATCTTCACGTAATTTACGCGTTCGATGACAAAGTGACGTAATTTTTCAGCATTCTACCCTATAAACAACAATACCCATGTTCGCCTTGCAGGTGTAGAACGACTTGTTTGAAAGTAAAAGCCCGATGTGTTCTAACGTTTTGAAATGAAGAGGTAATAAACATCGTGCTAAGTGGAACCACGCCATGATCATCGATCACTTACTGCTTATGACGCATAATATGTATGTACTTCTTATAACCACGTGCCCCTTCAGGTTGCACCGCGCTGAGGCTAGCCAGTAAATGCGTTAAAACAGGGTTTTTTTGTGGCGCAACTACAGAAATTGGATCGTACACTACAGCAGTACAATTTAAACGAATCCTAACTCACTAAAGTTTTTGTTATAATAGTGCGTAAGCCCTCGATTTGATATAATTTTATTGAACTTTATTATTTTATTTTATTTCCTAACTAACTAGATAATGTTGTTTGCAGGAAGCGTTGCAAGGTCTACTCGACCGCGATTCGTTCTTCGCGCCCGAGGTGGATATCTTCAAGGCAGTTTGCAGGTGGTTTAATGCTAATGAGTCCTGGGTCAAATCTGATGAAGGCCAGCCCCAAGTGGTAAGATCAGTTTATCGCATCTACTAGGTTTTTGTACAGAGGATGTAGCCATAGCTTAGCTTGCAATAGCTGCTGTAGCGGTGGGGCCTGTGTTGTGGTGGTTGATCACTAATAGTATAAAACAGAGTCGCTTCCCGCTGTCTGTCTGTCCCTATGTATGCTTAGATCTTTATAACTACGCAAGGGATTATAATAATGATCTTTATTTCAGACTACATGGGTCCATATTCACTTAAAAGTACACAATAATAATTAAAAAGTCACAAAACTACAAAAATTAAAAATTAACTTGAGATAATTGAAGGGAAAAATAACACAATAATCAAAACAAGAAATTAAGAAACAAAATTACAAAAATTATTTAACGATTTTGAACCTTACATCATTATTATTTGTAAAAGCGTGCAACCTGGAATTGTGATAAATATAAATGCAGTCAAACCTATTCGCGAACACGCTCAGAATGCTGTTGGAGCTGGCCCCGACTCTGCGCACCAGAGATGTTCCCTGCTTGCTCATGGTTGTATAGAAACAGTCCACGCGCGCCTCGGCGACCATCCCTGACGCGCTGCAGAGCCGGGGCAGCCCCATCAGCACCCTAAAAGCGTTGTTGTTTTTTTTTATTTTGTTTTTTATAATGATGCGGGTTTTTTGAATATAGAGTGATTCAAGAGAAAGGTTTATTTATATATTAGCATTTGCACATTACCCGTACTCATTACCAGTAGAATTTAAGGGGAGATCCCTACAGCTGCTACATCCTGTGGTTTTGGTAAGATATGTTGTGAAATTGTGTAGAGTACAGGTTTTGAGACAGAGCCTTGCGGGACTTCTGCATTGAAGTTGTATTGTAATCAGATAAAAATATGATGTATGTACTTCCCTTAGCGGTAACAACAGAACCAGAAACAACAAAAGTTATACTATTATATTTAACTTATACCATAACTATAGTATACAATCGGTTCAAGTCATATTAACCTTCTAAGATTATGACCATATTATTTGATTTTAGAAGAAAATCCTGAAATGCATTCGTCTTACTCTAATGAGCCTCGAAGAGCTGCTGACTGTGGTGCGTCCCTACTCCCTGGTGACTCCGGACATGCTGCTGGATGCTATTCAGGAGAAGACTCAGACCAAGAACCCGGACTTGCCTCATCGCGGAGTGCTGTGTAAGTTTATAGTCATCATCATTTGTCTTCAGCACTCATGGGGGATGCCATTTTTGATAAACCTACTAACTTTCCTATTTATAATGTTTCTTATTTTTATACTTATTTATAACTAAAAAGAAAACTAATCGAAGCAAACCTAAAAAAATCATGACTTTATTTCTACAACGCCAATGTCGCTCCGTGGGCCTCGCAAAAACATTGTAAAATTTTACCTATTCGGCGAAGTAGACATATCGATAAGGCCGCCCTTTGTTGTTTTTAGTGTTATTGTGATACAATAAACTCTTACCTATCAATATCACAAACAAAGAGCATCAATATTGAACTACATAATGTCACATATAGCATTCAAATATAGGATATATTTGAATGCTATATGTGACATTATGTAGTTATCTCTCCCACTATAATTTATTTGAATTCTAGAAAGCTTTTGAACACAAAATCAACCTGATCATTCAACTTTGTGTTATCTTAGTGCCGGAAGAAAACGTGGCAACACTAAAGCGTGGCGCGCGCGTTATAGCCGGCGATATGCGGAACGCGTTACTAGATGGCGACACTGAGACGTACGACATGGAGCGAGGCTACACGCGCCACACCATCAACGACGCGCCCGATAACCCGGGGATCATCGTGCGGCTCGCTACCACCACCATCATCAACCATATCCGACTGCTGTTGTGGGACAGAGACAACCGGTATGTACTCATAGCCGGCGATATGCGCTACGCGTTACTAGATGGCGACACTGAGACGTACGGACATGGAGCGAGGCTACACGCGCCACACCATCAACGACGCGCCACTGCTGTTGTGGGACAGAGACAACAGGTATGTACTCATAACGAGACGCCATGGCAGAAAAAATCATGCAACAACTGAGAGAAAATCAGAATGATTTTACAAGAACTTTACTAAATATTACAGTCCATCCTGGGGCTAGATTCTGCTAAACCAATCACACAAATGGTTTCATCGCAGAATCATGCGACGATAGCATTGTCATAGAGAAGCGACTGGTGCAGCAGTGAAGTGACCCTTGGATGTTAATACTTTTGAAATAATTATGATTATTAACACAAAAGTTATTCAGCGATCATGGCGTATGAAACTGTACCGAAATATTAGAAAACGCAAAATTCAAATCATGGTAAATATCCCGTTATAGATGAAAATGACCCATGGTGGTGTTCCTTATTCTTATCCAATACAATTATTATTTAAATTAACTACTTATTTGTTAAATGAGATTCCTATATTAATTAATTTTATGAATATGAAGTATATAATTAAGTTAATATCTAACAAGAACGAACCCAACAATTGTTGTGCCCTGACAGGGTTTTTATTCATTGTGTACTCACTAAGATACTACTCCCAAGAACTACTACCTGTATGCTGTATGAAAATGAGGGTAGATCGGTATATCTGCTCATAAAAACTTACTCGCAGTGCCTTCAGTTACTCCGTTTTCATGGCGCATGAAACTGCCGAAATATTGGAAAACTCAAAAATGAAATCATGGTAAATATCCGGTTTTAAATGACTTTAGTAACACTAGCACGCTTGTTTCAGATCGTACATGTACTTCATAGAAGTATCAGTGGACCAGAAGGACTGGGTGCGCGTGGTGGACCACAGCGAGTACTTCTGCCGCTCCTGGCAGAACCTCTACTTCGAGCCGAGGGTCATCAAGTACATTAAGATTGTCGGCACCAGCAATACCGTTAATAAGGTGAGAAGGTACACTAGCCCATACAGTCAGTTAAGACTGAAGTGAACAAAAAATCAAGTTTATTTCCTAGTTATATTTATTTATGGTGCTTCCTTCCTACACCAAAAACTTTTGCTATAAATAATATAAGTGAAAATGAAAAGTTTTTATTTCTTTAAGCTTATAAATAAGCACTTAGACAGGTCATATTTTATTCTATTCATTATTATCAATTAAAATTATTTTAATGTTCACTTAAATTTTTTGTCCACCAGTGGAAGAAGTGAGAAGAAACTATGTACCAAAAAAAGTATGTTCATAACTTATGTGTCTAGTACATTTGATTTGCTTATCTGTAAGTTGGTAAATTTTGAGTTGGAGCAAAACTCGTTCCAAGCTAAATATAAAATTTGTATTATAGTAAAGTCGACATCAATTAGTGTACTGCATGTAACTACTGTGGAAAAAATTAATTGAATATGTAATTTGAATTTTTTGACTAAGAAATAAAGCACTGATATTTGAGTCAACTGTAATACTTAAGGGTACACAAGACGACGGCGCGAGCTCGTCAGCAGAAGAGCCATAATGTATGCTATCTCACCTGACATAATGCTTAGGAGGCCTGCGTCCAGTAGTGAACCAATATAGGAATAGTGTGGACTAATATATAGGACCACTACTGGACTGTTGAGGATGAGGAATGTGCGAAAGGCCGAGCTAGGATGAAATGCACAATGATTCATTACTAAATTAATTAGAAAAATGTCATCAGATCTTTCTGCAGCCTGACCGCACAATAGTTATATATAGAAAAACTATAGTATATATCGTTTAAAAATATGAATCAATCTAATTCTTTATTATCAGACAACAAAAAGGAAAATACAATTACAACAAAGAAAATAAACGAAAATAACTAAATCTAGAGTATAAGTAATTTCACCCAGTGGTGTCGTAAAATATATTTACGTTAACCATTGAATAACTAAACTATTCAGATGAAGATTTGGGGGAGGCCTTTGCCCAGCAGTGGGACGAATCAGGCTAATTAAAATTATTATTATTAAATTATTATTATATTATTAAATTATTATACACTCATTTATTTAAATTCTCGTATAAAATACATTTTTTACTATAGAAAATACAATAAAATATTATAAAACTATTCTACAGTAAAAAATATATCAAAACGGTAGATCACCGACCGCGAAGCTAGGCTCAAGCGGCCGGTGACTAGAAAAAAAAAAAAAAAAATTAAAATTAAAATTAAATTATTATACACTCATTTATTAAAATTCTCGTATAAAATACATTTTTTACTATAGAAAATACAAAAATTGTAAAAAACTATTCTACAGTAAAAAATATATCAAAACGGTAAATCACCGACCGCGAAGCTAGGCTCAAGCGGCCGGTGACTAGGGCTGCAGAGAAAGGAACTTCCTGACGATACGTGCCGAGTCCAAGAGTACCGCCTTCTGGATCTGGCCCTTGATCCAACTTCCTAGCGAGAGTCTCTTCAGGTGTTGATCGAGGCTCTTCGCTATTACGCCGTTAACCGTAACGACTATCGGGACTATGGTCGCTGAATCTACATCCCACATGCTGACAACCTCGTTAGCCAAGTCAAGATATTTGCTAAGTTTATCTTTCTCAGCTCTAACGAGGTTAGCATCATGCGGTATGGTGACATCAGCGAGCACCGCCCTCCGTTCTAACCGATCTATCAGTACAATATCAGGCTTATTCGCAAGAATAGTCCTGTCCGTAATGATAGATCGGTCCCAATAGAGCGTGGCACGGCCATTTTCAAGAACTGGCGCCGGTGTGTACTTATAGTACGGAACTTCAGGACCAGTAAGGCCGTATCGGAGAGCAAGTTGCTGGTGTATAATTTTGGCTACTTGGTTGTGTCTGTGCAAGTACTGAGAGTAAGCAAGGTGCGAACAACCCGAAAGTATATGACGGAGGGTCTCCCCAGGAAGATGACACGCTCGACAAATATCGATCGTGCCGTCTTTCATGATATACTTTCGATAATTGTTCGTCTTTACCACCTCGTCCATAATTGCACAGACAAAGCCTTCGGTTTCCCCAAAGAGGTCACCAAAGCGTAGCCAGTTCACTGAGCTTAGGAGATCTACATCAGGTCCTGTGAGAACCTTGTAGAATCTCCCATGCAGCTCTTTGCTCTCCCATATAGTCTTCCGGTCCTGGATGCTCATCACCACAGGTTTGCGCCAGTTCTCGTTAGCCAAGGAGAGAGGGGTAAGGTTCTTATCTACTGCAACCACATCGCGATGCATCTGGTATTCAACTTGTAAAAAGTGATTTCTGAGATTGCATACCTCACGGTTGTGTAGGGTCTTGGCGTTTAAAAAGCCTCGACCACCACATTTCCGTGGGATATACAATCTCATTACCGAAGATCGAGGGTGTCGCATGCGATGAGTGATTAAAAGTTGACGAACCCTACAGTCCAAGGCGTCTAGTTCAGTCTGAGTCCATCTTAGTATGCCAAACGTATACGTGAGCAATGGCATAACCCAGCCGTTGAAGGCTCGCACCTTGTTGCCATCTGACAAAAGGCTATTAAGCACTTTTTTGAGGCGACAAAAGAAGCGCTCCTTCACCGACTGCTTTATGTCTCCGTCCACAATACCCAACGCTTCTGGCATACCAAGGTACTTGTAAGTTTCGCCCTCCGAGAGTGATTTCAGGGATATTGTCTCTGAAAGCTGTAAATTATCAGAATGTACAACTTTCCCTCGCTGTATTTGTATGACCGCACACTTATCGACACCGAACTCCATGTTAATAGCACTACTGAATATCTGTGTGATATTCAGAAGGGCCATTAACTGTGTTTTATTCGGCGCGAACAGTTTGAGGTCATCCATATACAGCAAGTGAGAGACGATCTCACCATCTCTCCGAGGGCGATAGCCTATTCCTGAATCCTTCAGTAGAGTACTGAGCGGATTCAGAGCCAGGTAAAACCACTAGGGACTCAGACTGTCACCCTGGAATATACCCCTCTCTATCCTTATCTGATCATTGGTAGCAGGTAGTTCCGCTCGGCTCCCTGGATGACGAAGAACGGTGGTCCACTGTCTCATACATGATCCCAAGAATGATCTTAGAGTAGTATCTACTTTATACAACTCTAAGACCCTCTCAAGCCAAGTATGAGGCACCGAATCATAAGCCTTCTTATAGTCTATCCAAGCAGCCGACAAGTTCCCTCTGCCACGTTTGACCTGTTGACTAATGGCCATGTCAATGAGGAGGAGCTCCTTAGTACCACGGGAACCAACCCTACATCCATTCTGAGCAGGTGCTAAAATATTGTTTGTAACAATATGAGTGTTAATTTTGGTGGTCAAAATGGATGTAAGCAACTTGTAGATGGTGGGTAAGCACGTTATGGGTCTATAATTCTTTGGTTCCGCAGTACTACCAGATTTATGGAGCAGGACAGTTACACCCGTCGTCATAAAATGTGGGAGTGACCCGATCTCAATCGCTTCTTGGAATTGTGCAGCCAAAACCGAATGTGAGCACCGAAACCATTTCAACCAAAAGTTATGCAATCCATCCGGGCCAGGACTTTTCCAGTTTTGAACCGAGCGGATTGCATTACTTATATCTAACCGTGATATGGTTATAGCATCCATGGTTTCGATGTTTTCACATTCAGCACTGACCACATTCATCCAGTCCGCTTCCGTCTGTCCAACCGGTATGGACCAGATGCCTCGCCAAAAATTATTTCCAGTTTCGACATCCGGTACCTGCCCGTCAGATACACGTAGATCAGGTTTCTCCCAGTCACGGTAAACTTTCCTTTGATCACTTTGAAAGATGCGATTCTGCCAAAATCTGTCAACTCTCTTTTTAAATATTTTTATTCGGCTCGCCCACGCATAGACTTTCTGCTTTAGGTAGTCTATGCGCTCTGTGACAGAGGCTAAATAGTCCTGAGGTTGAACTTCAGTTCCGTCAAAAGCTTGTGTCACAAAGCGCATAACCCGAGGTCTATGGTTGCCCTCCCTAAAGCAGATTAGTTTCCTTTGATCACTTTGAAAGATGCGATTCTGCCAAAATCTGTCAACTCTCTTTTTAAATCTTTTTATTCGGCTCGCCCACGCATAGACTTTCTGCTTTAGGTAGTCTATGCGCTCTGTGACAGAGGCTAAATAGTCCTGAGGTTGAACTTCAGTTCCGTCAAAAGCTTGTGTCACAAATCGCATAACCCGAGGTCTATGGTTGCCCTCCCTAAAGCAGATTAGTTTAGCTATGAGGGTCCTGAACCTACCAATACGCTTCTCTATTCTCTGTTGCCAAGTAGGGATACTACTAGCCTGGCGCGGAGCACGGTTAGAGTCCGGAAACTTTACCCGCGCAACCTTACAAGCCGCAATAGCCCCACAATAGAGAATAGAGTGCGTATCAATAAGATCATTACTAGTCATTAGATATGGGACTAGTAATGGGTTCAAGGCCCCCACTACAGCTAAAGCACTTCTATGGGTAGGAAAGCGAGGCAGACGTGGCCTTAAATTTGAATTTCTATAATTTAGAATCGCATCTTCCAAAGCCCTCCTCAATTGCTCATTATTTTGGGTACTTACCTCAATACTCTCGTGACTGACCTCTTCCACATTGTAATCAGGTTGGGAAATTACTGGTGTTGATGTAATGTGTCGCGGTGGCGACGTACCAACCTGGTTGCACTGCGGATGGTCCACCACTAGAGCACTGAGCGCTTCACGCCGGAGTTGATCAAGTGCAGCGTCATCCAACATTTTTGAACGTTGTATGACCCGTACCTGATCAGATAATCGCTGCACGTTACAGTCGACTGTTGGTTCAAGGGCCTGAAACAACGACAGTATCTTGGACCGGTATGCGGTCAGGTTAGTTCCACCCTCTGTAGCCCTATAGTACGCGCGCATGACGTTCTTGTTAATTTCTTTTGTCCATTTCATGCGCCGCACTCTTCCATCAGCAGCGGGGGCCGGTCGCGGGGCTGTGCGCCCTGCAGGTCCCAAGCCAGCTGATAGTGGGGGTCGGCCTCGCCGCACAGATGTTCGCGGCGGTCGAGGCGACGGTGGCAGCTCGTCTTCGCTGCTCAACACATCACTCGTCTCAGGCGGCGTTCTAAATTCCTCTTCATCTGAAGACGAGGATGTGGAGCTAGCCGAAGCGGGCTGCGGTGGTGGTGGTTGGTGCGCTTGTGCCGCCCTTGTACGCGCTCTTGTGATCATTTTGATTCAGTTACATCCATGATTGATTAAAAATATAAATAAATGTAAAATTTTTCACTAAAAGACGTCTGTCACGGGCGGTGTTTTTTTTTTTTTTATTTTTTTTTATTTTTTTTTATTGAATTATTATCATTATTATTGTATGTGATTTCAGGTGTTTCACGCAGTGGCACTAGAGGCGATGCACACCGCTAAAGTGCCGCCGCTGCACCGCGGGTTCGTGAAGCCGGTGCACAATGTCGCTACAGTGGAGCTGTCCGCCGTCGTTATAGAGGGGATCAGGTGCGTTGCTTCAATTATACATTTGTCACTGCTATGGCTGGGCAAAGTGGGGCGTTAATTGAAATACCTACGGTTTACCGACTCAATGTGGTTCTTGGCCTCGAATATGGAGACTTACTATTTTTAACCGACTTCGAAAAAAGGATGTTCTGTGTTCGGCTGTATGCGTTTTTTATGTACGTTCGTCAATTATACATTGATTTCGTTTTTTTATTCGCTTTGATTTTGTTTGCAGTAAACATCTATGTAATGTAACTATTTTTATTGATTTTGCCTCCACCATTTTGGCTCCACGTCAGTGTGCCTTGACAAGGGGCAAGGCACACTGACGTGATATTTTTTGAAATAAAATAACGTTTATTTCTTTTCAAGTCCTTTTATATCAAATACTACTGCAATATTAAACCATGCATTCCGTTTGGTGAAAACGGCCTTAACCTTATCCTGAGTTTGAGCGCTGGGAGGTGCGACACAGTTTTAAACTTTAGCACTTTCGATTGTTCCGTTGTATTTTAGTTAAGATTATGTCTGTAATTCTAAATAAATAAATTCAATTGAAATTACTAAAGTCATTTAAAACGGTATATTTACCATGATTCAAAAATCAATTCATGGTAAATATCCCGTTTTAAATGAATTTAGTGTTAATAACCATGAGAGTTTCAAAAGTTTTATTGAAATTGTAATTTGATATCGTTCCGAATTCACTAAGGGATTATAAAGCAGTTTTGGATTCCAGCCGGTCCCGCAACGCGCTGCTGAACGGCGACACGGAGCACTACGACTGGGAGCAGGGCTACACGTGCCACCAGCTCGGCTCCGGCTGCATCGTGGTGCAGCTGGCGCAGCCCGTGATGCTGGCCTCGCTGCGGATGCTGCTGTGGGACTGCGACTACCGCCACTACTCGTACTACGTCGAGGTCAGCCTCAACTTCTGGCAGTGGGAGACCGTGGCGGACCGCACGCGCGACCAGTGCAGGTAACATAACATAAACAATCCACACACACATTCCATTCGAAAGATATCACGGGTTCAAAAATGTATTAGAAAAAAGTCGCGTGGCTCACGCTCGACTAACTATAACTATAGAGGTAGGTATGCGATATAGGCGTCACTTCACTGGGGTACGGGTACGGGAAATAAAGGACCGCAAATATAGGTATGCGATATAGGCGTCACTTCACTGGGGTACGGGTACGGGAAATAAAGGACCGCAAATAAATTATGAATAAAATAGAAATAATAAATACCCGTGCGAAGCCGGGACGGTCCGCTAGTCCATTATAAATAACAACAAGCTCTTTTGAGGAGCATTCAAGGTAGGGCGCGAGGTACCTTGAGATGACAGTTCATTTCCTTCTAGTGAAGGGATTTTTCAAGCATACTGAAACGCGTTTGGAGATCGAGTAGAGGTTGAATCGTGGTCGAGGTAACGACTAAAGATATGGGGGCCTCCTACGAAACCCGCGGGAAATAGTTGATATGTCACGCAGCTGCCAGACATCTTCGCTTTTTTAACTGTGATGGTGGCTTATCAATAAAAAAAGTTTAATCTAGCTTCAAAACAAATGTCAACAACGCGAATTGCCAAGTTGGCCCCGAAGCTGCCTCACGTTGATGTAAACATCCCGCTCAGCACTTCACCTTCGAGTTGATCTTGTTCCAGGTCCTGGCAAGTTATCTACTTCCCACTGCGTCCCGTTTCGGTCATTCGCATCTTCGGCACAAATAATTCTGTAAACGAGGTGAGCGAATACTTGTACCGTTTTACTTGTTTTCTACAGTGTAAGTCCCACGTAGTCCTGGAATGCGAGGGAGTAACAGCGCAACGACTAGAAATCCTCGACCACCCGAGGTTACTTCGCGAAGCCTGTGAAGATCCCAGGAGTATTCTGCGCTTCTGGACGGAGTTAGGCTGGTTAAACTAGCAGACACACTACGCACAAAGGACCAATCGGAGTCTAAGTGCGGAAATAGGAGTAACTTATCATACCATACAGTGTTAGTGATCATCGTCCTCGGCGGCCTTGGTCAGTCTATAAAGACGATTTTGGGAATGCCCTCGCAGGGTGCATGTTGGACTTCTGTTATATTATACACGTAAGCAGACTATTTGTACACGTAAGCAATTAAACATTGAGTATTGCCTGTGGTTTGGATGAATTGACATATATTGATGTGGGTGTGCAGTCATATCCGCGACCCCATCGAGCGACCGCCAATTGTGCCAGGTACTTAGTAGGTAGTGCTGCTCGCCGGACAGACTTCCGAGGTATATACGTGTTGGTAAGAGGTACTGTATCCCAATCATAATTATATCATCCCACTAAAAGTCCACTGCTGTACATAAACATCTCGCGACCGCTACAATGTCGTGGGGCTATCGTCCATTTCGCGTTGCATCGTGGTCGCCACCCGAGAGCTTTAACTCCCCAGCAGTATTGGTTCTGTGAGCTATATTGCCTGCCCACGCACATAGTTAGTTATAGTTCTAGCACGACTTGACCGCAGGTCGCACCGCAGGGGCTGGGCAGTGAAAGCGTTAATGTTGTGTTTGATTTACTATATTTTCATTGTAGGTGTTCCACTTGGTACATTTCGAGTGCCCGGCGCAAGTTGAGGAGCCGAAAGAGGATGCGCTCGCCAAGCAACAGAAACCTTTGGAGAGTCGACTCAACCCTAGCAATGGTAAGGGATTTGATGGAAAATTGGATGAATGACGTCATGTAGACCTTGTCCACGGTCCATGAGGCTTTTTATCGTACATTTATCTTTCACACATCTTTTAACTCGCACACAGATAAATCTTTATTACATAGTATAAAATGAAGGCGCATCCGCTGTCTGTTCGCTTAGATCTTTTAAACTACCCAACGGGTTTTAATGCAGTTTTCAGCAATAGATATAGTGATTCAAGAGGAAGGTTTATAAACTATTAGGCGCTTCGAATTCCACCGCTAGTAAATTATAAATAAATAAAGTCTATGGACATGGACGTATGATGATTAGACACACCGCTAAATTTCGCTGTGTTGCGCGTCGTTCCTACGGACATTTCGTATATACGCACCTCATGCGCATGGCTTTCCATACCGCTTTAGAAATGTTAAGACTTTCGGCTGGTTTAGAAAACTATTGAGCACCAGATTCCTCTTCCCACAGGCGCATCGGCAAGCTCGCTCGAAGCTCCGCCCACGGACGAGGAAGGCGCCGCGCCGGAGGAGCCACCTCCGCGCGCCCGCTCCCTGCCCCCCGCCGAAACCGCCACCGAAGCCGAAGAGTAAACTCGACCTTGGGTTGAACGGTTGTAAGGTTGATCTTACAGTTACCCCGAGCTTCGGGTGTAGCGTGAAGGTAATTTATATTGGTAAAACATTGATTTAAGTTTACTCAGGCCGTGGCTGCAATGCAGGATGGTAGAAGGTCGATGACATATCAAATATATGGAGTGTACTGGACCGGCCGCAATGCAAGCGTTAAGCTTAGCTACGACCACTGGATGTAGCGAGGTGATGTCTATTAAATTTTACACTCCAAGCCATGTGCTTACATATCAACCTGCAGAATGGCTGTGCCCTCACTCGGAAGTTTGCACTTGTACATACACTAATAAAAAGCTGTATTTCTCATTATGTTATGAGACTCCAAAATCAGGTTAATGAAATCAATATTGAATGTATCTTTAGATATGTAACAACCTTCTGGTTAACTTAAAATCTTTTTCAAAGAAATCATTTAGATTAAATTATCAAATAATGTATGTATGTTTAAAAAACTTGGAATTGGCTGAACATCTTTATATAACTTTAGTAGAATACATTATGCTAACTAAATAGTTAGAATAAACATCAAAATTTTAATAATTATGTAGTCAAGCAAGTTACACACATTTATAGATTAGGATTTACGATAAAAATATAAAAAGAAAAAACATAGTTATCTAGTGTGTAAGCCTGTTTTCTAGTCTTCTCCTTGAATTAGAACTTATAAGGCAACTATATTTTTTTATTAAAGAACTAACTATAACATACAACTTGGCTTATTGTAATATAAGCTTGTTTTTAATTTATGTATGAGTTATCAATTATTTTACGTAAACAACGACTTTATATGTATGTATTATGTTGTGATCAAAAATTATAACCAGTAATTGTTTTAAATAATTTGAAATTTTGTGGATTAGTTAAAGATATTAGACTGAAAAGGGATTGCTACATTCCCAGAATAACTATGTATTACATTTCAAAATTTTGTAGGCGGTGGGGCTTATAAATAAAATTTGCCTAACCTTGATTAGGTACTTACTATGTTTGAGAAATATGGATGGATGATTTTGGTGTTCTCATCATCACAAACCTTATTTCTTTTAGATACTGTGATAAAAGCTTAAAATTAATGGTTGGTATTGTTATTAAATATTTATAACGAAATTTCAAATGTTAAGAGTTGATTAATTGATGCTCAACTTATTATATTATTAGTATAGGTGTGAGGCAGCATTACTGAGCTTTTAGTGAATTGTAATAAATGCACAGCAAGTGACTTGGAATTGTTTTATTACTCTTATTTCCTAATTGTTGAGGAAGTTGTAATATTCATATTTCTAAGAATTAATATCACAGTAATGAATAGTATTTAGATGTTAGTCCATTCTAACTGTATGAAACATGATTATGTGACTTGGGGACCTCTCTCTCCCACAATGGCCTTGTTTCTCTTGAATATTTCACCAGGTTTTACAATATCTGGATTATTTTCATCACTGAATTCATCCAACCTCTTCCTGAGCAATTCTTTGAGCTCTTCTATGCTTTCATCACTCTTCAATGCAGATATACCAATTATGTTTTTAAATGATATCAAATTCTGTGGTCTAATCTCTTGGGGTATGGTCTCTAGAACTCTGTCAATGTTCCAAAAAGATTCTTGGATATATTTGAAAATATCTTCAGCTCCTTTTGTATCCATTTTATTGATAGCTAGAACAGCAGGCTTTTCCAACATTTCTGTGTCATAAAGTTCCAGCTCTTTGTTGAGGAGTAAAACTGTCTCTAGACATGATCTGCTCTGGTGCATGGGACTCAATTGGAAGCCTTGGACATCGGCTATGAATAACAGCAGTTTGGTTCGTTCAACATGCCTGAGAAATTGGTGACCGAGACCAACATTGATGTGAGCTCCTTCTATGAGCCCTGGCAGGTCTGCAATTGATATTTGACGCTTGTCCCTATAGATTATGATGCCTTTGTTAGGTTTGATAGTGGTGAAAGGGTAATTTGCAATTTTAGGCTTTGCTCTAGATATGGCTTTGAGCAATGAACTTTTACCTGCATTTGGGAATCCAACAAGTCCAATGTCTGCTATGAGCTTCAGATCTAATCTAACATGATGAGTTTGGCCATAATGCCCTAGGTATTGGTTTTGAGGAGAACCACCAGGGCCGCCTCTGGCTACTATAACGGTTTCATCTTCCGCATTGATCGAGCCAAGAACTTTACCTTCTTCAGAATAAATAGTGACGCCGAGAGGAACCTCCAACTGCACGTCATTTCCCGGGTTGCCTACTATCTTGGTTTTCCGGCTATCTTCTCCGTGACTTGCGGTTACTGTCTTCCCACGATACTTGCCTACTATATTTCTTAGGTTTGCTTTTTCTTTACCAATACAGTATACACAGCCTCCTTGCCCACCTAACCCTCCAAACTTCGGGAGTCCTGTCCCTCCAGTACCTCCTTTGACATGTAGCCTCACTGTATCTATGAACTTCGATCGAAGGTAGTTGCGAGGCACTTTCAACTCTTTCGCAGCATACAAAGTCCGTAGAATGAACACCATTTCAAATTCCTACAAGTTTTATTATTTTTAAGAAAATAACAATCACGAAATATAAATAGAAAATAAAAATTAAATGAAGGTTAGGTTTTTGTTTACTTCTTTTTTGACATTGACAATAATAATTTGCTCTACTTAATGTTGTTGATTAGGGAAAAGCTACACACTGATGCTGCCACGCGCCCGCGCGATAACTATGCCCACGAGAATTATTATCTCCTTGGAACGTTATCGATAGATTTTAGGAACTTCCAGGGAAGGGGAGTGATGAACAGATGAACCTTACAACATTTAAGCATGAATGAAAAAAATACTCGGATGGCGTCTCAGTCATTCAGCCAAGAGAATTAAATCCTTTCATTCGAGTGTAATTTCTATCTCTAGTGGGTTTCCCTAATTCATTAAAGTATAATGTTTACTTCTATGCCCTAATTTAATTAAATAGAAAAATCGATTATAAGAAAATAATAATCGATTATTTGTTATATATATCCCTATTTATACCTAATGTAATGAATGATTTTTGGGTCACACAACAAAACAACAATATTGGTAAAATTGCGCTAAGCTTAAACCAGCGCAGAGCCATCAGCAAGAAAGAAGTTGAAGTTATTGTAACTTGAATGAATATCGCCGGCGGCGACGACGACGTCACATAGTACTTTTCTACATAGGGACGACGTAAAGAAAATAATCTAGTTTTTTTGTTTATATTCTGTGTTTTATCGCCAAACAAAAATGTCCATGTGTTTTACAATTGATTGAAACATTTACGAGTCTCCAAAAACTCAAGTATACCATTATGTTGTATTTGATTGTAGCATTCGTTTTTTGTCAAATCGCGATTATTCGGGGAAGCAGTGGTGACCGGTCTAATATTTACCAGGAATGCCTCTACACTTGTTTTAAAGAACACTGTTACGAAGGTAAACGAGTCACAATCACAAGAATATGTAACGATATCAAAATATTTCATAGAATATAGTTTAAAGATAAATAGACGACGATATTCGACGAGGTGGCGCGGTGGGCGAAGGTCCGCTTGCGACGCAGAAGGTTGTGGGTTCGATTCCCGCCTCGGAACAATTGTGTGTACGATCTGCAGATATTTGTTCCGGGTATTCTGGTCGTTTTCTATGTATAATAAAAAATATCTATCTATGTAATGTATTGTATTATGTATATCAGTTATCTAGTACCCATAACACAAGCTCTGCTTACCATAGGGCTAGATAATGTTGTGTGAATTGTCCAGCATTATTTATTTATTTAATTGAATTGGTAATAAGTAAAGACCGGATTTTATGCTTAGTTTATTTATTTCCACACATGTTACACTTGATGTTGTTAAATACTATACATTTTAAAAGATACATTACATTTTTATTATATTTATCACACACTAACTTCTGACAAAGGAAACCTTCTTAAAAAATTAAAATAAATTCATTTATAATAATTTGTCACAATAAAACAGGTAATAAATTAGTTAAAATGAATAATAAATTAGATAAAATGTCAAAGTATTCTGCTGTGTAAGGGCATTGTGCAAATGCACATTGCATATGCATTTGCATATTTAGCCCCTTTTCAGCGGTAGTTGCATGTTTTAGCAAAAAAAAATAATATATTAATATTTATGCTCAATCTAGCTGTGATTAGCACTCATTTCGTCTACATACCTGCGAGTATAAACACCCTCTAAACTCATGGATTGCAGTTGAATGAATCTATTCAGCTTATGAACTCTTCCTTGCCAGAGTCATTCCTGAGTAAATCAAAGAAAAGTTTCAAAAAATATTGAACCAAATTGATAGCTTCATCAACGGGGCGGGTGAACATTTACACACGGCAAATTTTATATTTTCTGGTCATAAAAAAAATCGGCCCACCCCCTTTTTTCACTATTCTTTTTTATAACTTCGGAGATGAGTGGTTTTGAATTGTTTTTTTTTATTACAAGGGTTTGTTATGATGTTTGACATCTGTCTACCATAAATTACGGCCTACTTGAGGGTACTTAACAAACTTTTTAACGCTTACACTGATTAGTGTCGATTTCATTGTTTACGTCGAGATTCAGTTGAACCCAATTCCCTTTGTGAAGAAAGAAGTCCAGAGGAAGTCCAGAGGAAGCCCAAGTTGTAGCCTTGCTGCAACAAGGCTTCAGTCAACGTGTTGTGCCGCGAAGATTGAATCTCAGTCGATCTGCGGTTAGGAGAGTTTACCAGAGGTTTCTGGGGACTGGAGAGTATCGAAGAAGATCAGGATCTGGAAGACAAAGGGTCACATCTGAACGAGATGACCGCTTTATTGTCACCTCAGCTTTAAGAACTCGGCACCTTTCTGGGGTTGATCTTCAGCGACGCTTACAAAAAGTGCGGGGTGTGGCTATAAGTGACAGTACATTGAGAAGGAGACTCCGTGAACAAGATTTAAGACCTCACAAGCCAGCAACGGGACCACAACTGACCGCAGCTCATGGACAAGCAAGACTACAATTTGCGCGAAATCACCTGAACTGGACTATGGACCAATGGGCGTCAGTTCTTTTTAGTGATGAAAGCCGAATGACGTTATACGGTTCAGACGGGCGCCGTAACGTCATGAGACGGCCAGATGAGCGTTATGCCCAATGCTGCATGAGCGAAACAGTCAGTTATGGTGGAGGCTCTGTAATGTTTTGGGGTGGGATTTCTTTGACAGCGCGCACGGAGCTGGTATTCATCAGGAGGGGTTCACTAACTGCTGTACGTTACATAACAGAGATCTTAGAAGATCACGTGATGCCCTTTGCGGGTTATATCGGAGAACACTTCCAGTTAATGCAAGACAACGCACGGCCACACGTAGCGCGCATCGTGACTCAGTGCTTGGAAGAGGTCGGTATACAGGTTATGCAGTGGCCAGCAAGGAGTCCTGACCTCAACCCTATAGAACACATTTGGGACACCCTAAAACCAAAGGTTAGAGCTTGAAATCCCGCCCCTACCACCTTAGGAGAATTGGAAACCGCCATCAAAGAAGAATGGGAGCGTGTACCTCAAGGAGCCATTGCAGTTTTGATAAGGTCTTTAAAAAGGAGAATGCAGACTACAATTAAAGCAAGAGGAGGAAATACCATATATTGATTTCAAGGATTCATCGGCTTAAGTGCAAAGGGTGTAAAATTACAGCTTGTTCAATATAAACCTAAAAATTGGGTAAAAATTAAAGATTTTCCATTTTTCCTCATAATGTGCAAGTTTTCAAAAATGTATACATAATTTTCAGTTAAAAATGTTAAAAATAAACAATTTTACATAAAAAATATTATTCCAAAACAACTTGTTTCATTCACAATTAAAAAAAACGAATATTCCGGCAAAAGTACAGGTGGGCCGATTTTTATGATGTAGATGATTTTGCAAATACGATGATTGTTATCATTGAATAGCTAATACACAGCTTTTAAATATAAAAAAATACCTATGACTTTTTATTTTTTCCTGTTATATTGTATGCATATTTTGGCCCTTTTTATGGATTTTCGTGCATATTTTTTTGCTGTTTAGCTGTTTTATTTGCATATTTGCATGCATATTTTGGGCCTTTTATGTTGCATATAATCCGGGTTTTAGTAATAAGAAAGTTGAGAAATATATTGGTAAGCTTCAAAGGGCTATTGCTCAGTTATATAAAAATGTGTTGTTAGCTAGAACTGTACATGCTTTAGGAGTAATAAAAATGTAATTTAGAAACTGGTACTTATTGTGCAACCTATGTTGCTGTTTATTGTGTAGATGGGATAACATTCAAAGTCACCGCACCCCTACCCCAGGACATGTGGTGCCGGCTCCTGCAGTGGAACTGCGGAGATGAGTGTGGCTACCAATGTATGTGGCAGACTGTGAACAGAGTTACTGCTTCGAGTGGAGTGCCCAAGTTTTATGGAAAGGTATTATTTTGTCCATTTCTATAACATTTCCATATTATGTGCAAGTGCCAACAGAATAAACTCATTTATGGTTGTGGACCCTTGCGATAAAAATGATGTTTTATTTGTTTTTGAATTTTATTTTGTCCTTTGATTGATAATTGTTGAGTTTGAGTGCCTCTGCCACTCACTAACAGAAATCTAAGCTTTTTTATCTCCTCATTTTATCACATTCTGTATAACATTAGAAAATGATACAATATTAAAAAAGTATCTGTGAATAGGATTTTATTGGATACTAGCGGACCTTCCCGGCTTCGCACGGTTTTAGTACGGATCTCTAACTTTATTCGAAAATAATATATAGCCTATGTTCACCGCGGATAGTGTAGCTTCCCAACGGTGAAATAATTTTTCAAATCGGCCCAGTAGTTTCGGAGCCTATTCATTACAAACAAAGAAACAAAAAATAACAAACATTTCCTCTTTATAATATTATTATTGGATTAATTCGTTTCAGATTTTTTAATTAATTAGTCATTAGTCAATCTCCTTCAAGTACAGTGAATGTTTTCAGTGGCCATTCAGAAGACTTCTGGGTGTCCAAGAGCCAGCGGCGGCAGCCTCGTCTCTGCTGAACCTGGCAGCCAACCTGTACATGTATCTGAAGGTGCGCAAGGAGTTCCCTATCAGACGCGTACCGTTGGTCATCTTCTGGCATGTCTTTGCATTTGTAAGTCCTAGCTGAGAGCACACTTGTTAATTAACTTGCAGAATGTAAAATTACCTTTCCACTTTTCTTAGAAAGGGTTTTCGAGTTTCTGTTTTATGTCATAAACAATTTATTTAACTAGGAATTATTTCATGTTATTATAGAAAATTAATAAAGGATTGTCTATAGAGCCTTGAACATCCCCTTTTGACTTGTTCCCTTCACCTGCATTTAACGAATTTCTTATTTTATTGAAATCCCTAATCCTACTTGAAGCTCGGCCTAAACGTCTCCTCTTTAATATGGCAGCCTGGTACTTTGAATCCGCGAGTGCCGAATTTGGGAGGATTTTTACGAAATATATTTGAGTTCGGGTTTATTTCCTAAAGTGTAAGTGAATATGAAAGAATATTTTATTTTATTGTAACAAAACGGTCAAGTGTGTATTTGGTGGGACCACGAAAAAGTTTTGTCCCACCAGTGGGACATCGCAGTGGGACCACGGTTCCAGAGTGGCCTACTCCAAGACAATATATAACATTTGATTGTTTGCAGGTTTGCATGAATGCATGGTTCTGGTCTGCCGTGTTCCACACACGCGATAAACCATTCACAGAGTTCATGGACTATGCATGCGCTCTTTCAATGGTCATGGGGTTGTTTATCGCAGCTATTGTCAGGTAAATCTCCAAACTTCACTCTGATATTATAAATGTGTACTTCAGTAACATGCTTAGAAGGATGTTGTTGCCTCTTCAGAAATTACTGAACGAATCGGGATGAAATTCTGCCTAAATGTATTAATACTTTTCGTCGCGGAAAAACGCGCGGGCAGAAGCTAATCCTATTAATATAATAATCGCGAAAGTTTGTATTTATGGATGTTTGTTGCTCTTTCAGGCAAAAACTACTAAATGGATCTGGTTGATATTTTGCATACAGGTATTTCCAAGCCCCGGAATAAAACATAGGCTACTTTTTAGCCCATAAATCAGTACCCATGGGATAGAAATGCAACATCCAATATAATTATTTCAGGATATTCTACCGTATGAGGAAACTCGCGGTGTTACTGTTGGTGCCGATGTGTTACCTGTTCACGCACGTCCAGTACTTGTACGCGGGCCGCGTGGACTACGACTACAACATGAAGGTCAATCTTATTATCGGTAAGTACCTGAGCTCTTACATTATTATGTATTTAGTCTTATCCTTGCATTCTTTATTGTGCAATTAATCATTAATTAATGAATAATTGGTTATTGATACTGTGTGTACATGTAGCGGCAAACAAACGATATGTCAAGTCGGCCGTCGCTGTAGCATTAACAACTCACAAAAAGATTATGCGTGCGACATTTGCAGGAATATTGAACACGCATTCATTATTATAATAATTCATTGTGCTTTAATCAAAGTAAAATAATTGTTATTATTAGATTTTTTATGGTGTTCAATTCTGTTTGTAAAATTGAATGCTAGCTAAATTGATTAATTGTGGATTTTGTTCAAAACTAAAACTAATTTTACTTATCTAGACTTTATTCAAACCAAATTCTTATTATTGTGGCTAATTACTTTGAATGAGTGTTATTGACGTAATTAAATAAACCTTCCTTACTTCAGCGCGATTCTTATTGATTAAATGGAACCTGATGATGGTGAAAATTAAGAATGAGAAAAGAATAGCTCGCAAGTGCTACAACCAGGCTCCCCTCCGACATGTCAATGCCTTAATGCTTAGTAACTTTAAGTGAAATGCTTAATAACTTGAATAAGTGAACGTGTATAACTTTGCAGGCGCCCTCGGCACAGGCCTGTGGCTCGGCTGGGCGTGCATCCAGCTGGCGACGGGCCGGCGCTACGCCCGCTCCATGGTCCTGTTCACGGTGGCCTCCAGCGCAGCCCTCACCCTGGAACTGCTCGACTTCCCCCCCCTCTGGGGCAGCTGGGATGCGCACGCGCTCTGGCATCTCGTCACTGCGTTCTTGCCGCTCCTCTTTTATAGGTAACTACCAGTTCCCCGCGGTTTCACCCGTGTTAAATTCGAATTTCACATTTCTAGGGGATAAAGAGAATATAATATATCCTATGTCACCCGGGGATACTGTAGCTTCCCAACGGTGAAATAATTTTTTAAATCAGTCCATTCGTTTCGGGGCCTATTCAAAACCAAGAAACAAAAATCTAATCTTCTCTTTATTAGTATAGACTAGACAACCGCTGTTCTTTCCTACAGAAACTGCTTTGTTCGGTCTGAACGGCGTTTGCAGATATATGTTTAACATTAATTTATTCTCATATCGATTTCGCATTCAGTTGCCGCCATCTTTTATAGGTAGCTTCTAACGATATGCCGAGCATTGTGCGATTGTATATCACCCAACATCATTAGTACTGTGATTGTGAAGTGATTCCCTACCTAGCTTCTATCTTTTTCGGCAAACCGTCTTACCTGCTAGTAGCTATAGTGGATTATGTAAGATCACTACTAAGAAATGTTGAGAGCAATGAACATTCGAATACAATGCAGAGACGTTCTCAAAAGGAATACAATACGTTAGTGAAACATGCACCTTGTTACAGATTCGTGATTGACGATTTACGGTTCCTCAAGTCCGGGCAGTATGAAAAACTGATTTGACAAAAACGACAAAAAAGACGACACGTCAAATGAAATAGCACTAAATTCGGTAAGTAATTTTGTTTTTAGCAAGTTACAATGCCGGCACTTTAATGATAAGGAAATCTAGTCATAATATGAATTAAAATATATGGAAATTAACATTATTGTTCACTGTATATAAAGCTGTATGTAACTCTATTAAATAAAATATTGAAACATAATTTTTGTTTTTCTCACTCGACTATAACTATAATTTCTCACTAGCACAGAGACAGGAACAGCGAAGCAACAATGAACTGGGGTTGTATCTAACCTTCGAGTATTAATCTCTTCCACTGCGGTCCACAGCGAATACCTATTTTTTGCTTTTTAAGCCAAGCCATGGCTTTCGGCGTGGCACTTAGTTTAACCGGTGATTTACTTAGTTTTGCTGGCGACTGTGCAGTTCCTACAGTCTGGTTTCCGTTATCATGCCACACGTTCGTTCTGGGTGCGAACCGACCCGCGTCTTGCGCCATACCTCTATTTGGAGAAATTCCACGATCATACCAATTTACTCTTTCGGGAGAATTTTCACGATCGTACAAATTGGCCCTAGCAGGAGAATTTCCGTTATCGTACCTCGTCGTTCGTCCTCGCGCCTTGACACTAGGTGGAGAATTACCAGGTCCATGTGTCATGACTCTACCTGGAGAATATTTAGAAGGATTCATCATTTTTGGTGGCGAATGCCCCCTTCCTGGGACATTCGTCCTGGTCCTATGATTATATGCATGTGATGGGTAGGCGTTTGTCAAAACACTTCTCGCGTCAATTTTCTGGTAGTAGACCGGCGTTTTCTGATGTGCAGTATGACGTGTTGAGGGAAATCTTTCTTCACGATTGTCATGGAAAGTCAACTTCTCGTCAAAATACCGTCTGTACTCTTGCTCCATGTAAGGAGGTCTCCGGGCTATTTGAGGCGCCTCTTCGTGTTGTTGTTGCTTCGCTGCCAATACCTTTCGACGCTTTTTATATCTGCCACTCTTGTGGACGGGCTTAGAATAGGCAGTGTGACTGTATTCAGATTGTAAGTCCGAAGCAGAGCCGCTTTCTGATGTTTCTTCTTCTACGACTTTGATGTTCTTGGTGACTCTGGTTTTAAAATGTCTGTGTCGACTTTTCGGCTTGAATATTTTCATCATTTTGCTGAAGAGACTAGTTTTCTGGTTTACCTGTGAAATAATTATTATTAATGAATCGTACACAGATTCTACAGGAAAAAATCTGCCGAGCAAGCGAGTAGCCGCTGGACCAAAGTCGTCGCTGTGTCAAAGATTTCAAAAAGACAGGGAGGAAAAAACAATTGCCTTGGAAAGTATGTGCTATAAATAGTAGTTAGTAGTGTGACACCCGCAAGGGTGTCAGTTCACATGTCAGAAAAACTTAAGTATATTGACACCACTAAAAACATTGTCGTCGCTCTCTTATCGATTGAAATAAAAAATATGGCGTAATTATTAGTCCTACAAATTTGATTATTTTGGTTTTTGATACATATGAATTGATACCAACCGCAATGGCGCTTACCTCAGGCTTCGTTTTAAGTACTTTACTTTCAGTTTCAGTTAAGTCAGAGTCAGATTCCTCTTTATTGATGATTGTACAATCGCTTTCATCGTCATATTCGTTTGTTCGCCTTCCTTTTCTCACTGGTTCAGTTTCATCGCTGTCCGATGAATCAGATTTCTCGCTGTCACTATGATACTCGGGAATGTTCTCTCTAACTTCATGATTTTTAAAGCTGCTCTGATGATCAGATGTCTGTTTACTATCAGGTGAAGAAATTGAGCGAGTTTCAGATGTTTCTATGGGTTTTGTATTTTTAAATATTTCTGATATTGCTTTTGCTATAAATTTGGCTTCTCTCTCTTCTGATGTACTTGAATCAAACCTTTTAAAATCATCAGTAAGGTCAGACCGGTCACTAACTCGAGCTTCTTTAGAGCTATCTTGATTCACAGCCATGGACTTGTAAATCTCTTTGATAAGGTTATCAGTTTCTTTACTTCGGCTTCGGGACGCTTCAGTGTTAGTAGCTGCACTGGTCGCATTTCTAACATTTGAGCCGATATTTAGAGGATGGTTAAGACGACTGCTTAGAGGATTGCTTAGAGGATGATTGAAACTTAAAGGATTGTTTTTGTAGCAGTTTGTGCACATGTTTCTACCCGGCTGAACAAATAAAGGATACTGCATACATTTGATTGGGCTAGTTGGAACGATAGGAGGATAGCACCTGGTTGGTATTTGGTGAGAACAAGAGGCACCGTAGGAATTCATATTGTAAGGACTGTACGTAAAACTGTGGAGAAAAGAAGACCCTCCGAAAATGTGGCTTTGTGAAGGTCCATTTTGAACTATCGCGTCTTTCTTTTCATGTTCAGGAACGTTACTTATTTTACTGTTAGTCTTTACTTCAGCGAGCACCGTTTGAAGAATATTTTTGATTTGGTTCAAAGTCATATCTGTTTCATTCGCGAGGTGTTTAGTAGTGTTTACTTTAACGTCTTCTTCACGTTTCTGCTCTTTTGGGTGAACACGAGAGAGTGATGTTGTTTGGCATTCAGTATTGGTAATGAAAGTAGTGGTCAAGCAAGCCCTGTCTCGGCGTTTTGTAGCTTCTTTGTAGGCTACTTTGGCAATCTTACGCCTCGTTTTCATTAGACGTTTTGCATAGATTTCGCTAAATTCTACACTGCGTGTTTTTGAAGGGTTGTAGGTCGGTTTAATTCTTACTACTTTATTAGTGGCCACATCTTTAATATATTGTGGTCTCGCGGGGACCTTTCGTAGGATTTTCATTTGTTGTCGTGTCGGTGCCTGAGGGTGATGCGTTGAGATCACCCGAGGGATTTTGTACTTGGGCCGCGTTTTTTCTGGCCAGCACGCAATGTTTACTGAATTATTAGGTTCATGTCTTTTGATAACGTCGTGTTTCACTTTCGGCGCGTTTTCTTTCACGGGAACTACGTCGTAGAGATTGGAATCGTAAAACGTATTTCTATTTTCTCTGCGTGGCGCAGCCGAGGTCAAATGGTTATGTCTGTGAACATGGTTATCAACGTTCTGGAATGGTCCGTGGCAGCAAGAGCACATGTCTGATTCGGGAAGTTGGATCTCTGCAATTTTTTTGGTAGGAAGAACATCTCTGCAAATTGGTGTTGAAAATTCACTTTCGTTTGCATTCTCACTTAGCAGCTCAGCAGGGTTACAGTTGTAGAGCTTGCGATACACGTCATTAAAATCAGATTTATTAACATGAGTACTATCCTTCTTTGCCTTAATCTTAGAAGTACCATCATCAGCTGAGTAATAATCAAAAGGGGTCTTAGCCTGGGTTTGCGTATAATAAACCAGTTGGGAATTCATAATCCTTTTTTTCGGGAACTTCCTCTTTTTTCTGAAGAAACCTACGTGACCTTTAAAATTAGCGGGTTGTTGTTCTACTTGTTCCGGAAGGTCCGAGTCCGTGTCCGCGGGCACCTGCGGCTTGGGTGCAGGTTCTGGTTCCGTCTTGGTGCAGAGTTCAGAAGACCAAACCATGGAGTTACTTAGCCTGTGCGTATTTTCTTCTGTCTGGTATTTCGTGGGAAACAGTTGATGGCACGATATTGCTACATTGTTGACGTGCGTGGCACCAGGCTTAAAAATACTTTCTTGTGGTACAGAATTTTGCATTTGTTCGTTTCTCGCGCAAAAACTACCTTTTTTTTGCGTTGCTGATTCTAATTGTCTTTCTAGTTGTATTATCTTTTGCTGTAGATCAGTTACGTCTATAGGTATGCAGGATATGATCTTTACTTCTGTCTGCGACGGTGTATTGCCTACAACATTCAAGGTCTGCTATCAACTGCTTGTATACAGGTAACCAAACTAAGATACATAACACTAGTTCAATCAAGCTGACAAATACTTACCCCTAGTTAGACAACTTACCCAAATTGAAAGCTACTTTTCTGAAAAAGTTTTCCACGCCTTTGAACCTCAGCCCACATTCGTTGCTCATCTCAGTGGTGTATTTTCTCCAGGAATTAAAGATAATGTTCGTTTGCAAACATTATCATCCGGGGGTGAGCTGAACCTATTGCAACACCTTGCAATATTCCGAGTGCTAGATACCTACTATAGAGGTATAATCTCGTGGATGGTACTAGAAAAAAAATTTGAATAGTCTTAGGAACCTTCTTACCCATAGAATTAGTTACTGCCTAGACTTCCAGGCTGACTAACGTAACTTCTCTACTCTATAATACTAGAAGGTAAAATAAATTATTTATACCACGCGGTCCTGGCTATTTTTCTATTGGAAACTATACATTTTGTGTGATGTAAAAACCGATAGGCATTAGGAAACCTAATTGAAATGTGCAAGAATGGATTGCATTTGGATCCAAGAATTGGATTCCTGGCTGGACAGAGTCTGACTTTAATATGACGTTGCACATTTTGTTTCTAGAATGCCCATCGAGAAAAATCTAGTCTACACCTTTGTCCTATTCTAACTCTGCTCCAGGCCCTGATCGAAGAGAATGCCTTAAGCTCTACGCTTCGATCCATTTACCATATATGGGGTGGATTTTGTATTGTCACCTGTAGGGAATGTACTATTAATACTGTAGATAGAAAATTTTACTCAAAGATTTATTTATTCATATATGTATGTATATACATTGTACACTGTTTTGACGGGCACACCCAATACAACAGAGTACCTTTTCAATTTAATATGACAATTAGGAATCCTTATAAATATATACATCTTTTACAGAAAAACAAAACAAAAAATTGTGAAGTCAGCCATAATACATGTACATTATAAAATAAAATATCACACATAAAAACATAGTTGAAAAATCATTACCATTTAAATATATGTATGTACAATTAAATAATATTAAATAATATCAATAATAAACATTAAAATTTCAATCTAATTGTGATAATAATGTCTAAACGGTATCATAAAATAAAAAACGCAGCTTTCTGGATCTCGCCCCGGGAACAGGAAAAAAGATCGATCCTCTCGGCAATTAAATTAAGCGTGCGGGCTAGCGTAGGTACCAGGAGCTTTATGTAGGTACCAGGTTGGTTCGCCCTTTTGGCACTGCGAATAGGGCTGGACGCCTTCGTCTGTGCACATAGTCCGCCGGCACATTCAGCCGCATTTACATATTTTGTAATTTAGCCTAATTAAAGTTCTTGCTCGAAGTGACTTCCCCTATTGCGTTCGCAAGTAGTCAAATTTTGCATCGCATGCTGCAATAGGGGGTCACTTCGAGCAAGAACTTTAATTAGGCTAAATTACTAAATATCCAAATTTTATTATTAATTTTGTTTACTGTTGTTACTACTTAACTGTTCTAAATTTTATTTTAAATATGTATTTTTCATTTTATTTACATTGGGTATTGTTTTAAGGTAGTTTTATAAAAATGTTAAGGAACGACCTTAGGTTTAATTCGTATACGAATTTCCGCCTGCTTCCTTTGTAATGATGTTTTTTTCAGTTTTTTTGAAATAAGTTCATAGTTGCTACACATTGTTGGAGAGCTAAGAAAATGGTTATGTTTTTAAAATAATCTGCAAGCCAAGTTTCATAATGATTTTTTAAGTTTTTAAGGCATTTTAGTGGAAAAAAATTTCAATGAATGATCAAATAATATCGTTTTTCATCTCGCATTTTAAAATTAGGAGCGAAAATTGTTGTTTTAATATTGATAAATAACCAGTGTTTATTCGTTTTTATAAATCAGAAGAAAAAAATTGATTTAAATCAATCAAATTTTGATATTTCACTTTAGACTTAAATAAAAATACAAAAAATAAATAATGCTGGACAATTCACACAGCATTATCTAGCCCCATGGTAAGCAGAAAACTTATTTTGAAAAAAGCTAAAAATCATGATAACTTAAAAATGGTTCACTTTTGCATGATGCACATGGGTGTGAAAATTTTCGTAAATAGTCACCCCTAACACCTCCTAACGGGAATACGTCGAATTACCAATAACCCTGTATTTGAATAGAAAAATATAGCAATCGGTGGCTTATCTTCGCGGACGTTTCCAGTGCCTAACTCAATGCTAAACCCACTACAGCGATTTATTATGCACTAGCGGCCCGTCCCGGCTTCGCCTGGGTTCGTTTCATAAACATTTGGCGATGAACGTAGAGCAAATGTATCTTTATCCACGAAAAAGTATTTTCATTTTCCGGGTTAATATATAGGGAATAATAGACAATAATGACATCGTATCGTCATACATTGCGTACCTACATTATTAAAGTTCGAGAAATGAATATTAAAAAATGTACGCATTCGATGACAAAGTGTCCTAATTTTTCTCTATTCTGCCAAAAATGCCTGTGCCCTACTGTAAAATTTTGACATTTTGAGAACAAAGCAGTAAATTAATCCGACCTAGACGAGGTGTACACTGTGTACCTACCCCAGATCACGTACATTATGGCTTATTTAATTTATTTGGCTATTTATGTGGCTTAACTGTATATCCTCCTACCTACTCATGTGCTAGGGTACCTACGTTTCTAAAATGTATTTCCTCCTACTCTTGTGTTTAGGTAGGTAAGGTACCTCTACCTACGTTCCTAAAATAAAACAGAACGAGGCAATTTAAATTCAATCTTATTCAAAGACAAAGAACACCACGAAACAGTTTAAAATTTTCTTACGTATCACAATACAGTACATCACAGACTAAAAGAATATTCGGGGCCGAAATGTTGCCGCCGGAGGGTTTCCATAGCTGGACTTGTCTTTACCCAACAATGTTCTCACTATTAAATTCCTCGGCGAAAACGGATTCCGTTTATGGAACATCTTTTTTATCATCTTGTTCCTCATATTAGTGTCGCCGGCGGCTAACCTCTGCTGTTGCATGTAAGAATACGCCATATTGTCTTCTTTACCTTCCATTGCTTTCGTTTGCCAAGTCTTCCATAAACTAGGTTTTTCCGGTGGTGGTTTCCACATACGGTTCTTGGTTTGCGTTGCTAAGGCTTTCGGCTCATAATTTGTTGGTTCGATGGGAGTATGCATCTTTTGCTTTATTTTGTGAAAAAATGACAATTTCCGTTCGCTTTGCGTAGCCATGCTCTTCACTTCTATCTCTTTTAGACAGAGCGGCACCTGTGCATTCTCGGCTGACTGCATTTGGCCATAACGGCTGAAGTCGGAAGGGTACTGAGCCGGTGGTGCCGAAGGGCGTCTCGAACGGGATTTTGTCGGCGGGTGGTCGTATCGCTGATGCATTCTAGCGTCATAGTAGGGGTCGTTATCTAGCGCTGACTGCCGTGATGGGTACGCCACCGCTGGATTGTAGGGGGGTTGATAATCTTGTTGGTAGCGCCCCGAGTAATCGCGATTAACCGGAGGCTTCGAGTAATCGTGACGAACTGGTGGCTCCAAGTAATCGCGAGGATCCAAACGCTCTACGTAATCTCGACAATTCATATGATTCGCGTAAAATCGAGGGTCTGAACGGTCTGCATGATCGCGAGGATTCGGAATCTTCGAGTAATCGCGACGATCTGGGTTTTCCGCGTAATTACGCGGATCCAGGTTCTCCGCGTAATTACGAGGAACCGGGTTCTCCCCATAATGTCGGGGGTCCGCCCGTTCCGCGAAATTGAGTGAGTCCAGGTTGTCCGCATAATTGCGAGAATCCACGTGATCGGCGTAATCAAGGGGGTAGCGATGCTCCGCGTAATCATGAGGAATTGGAGGATTTCTATAGTACTCGCGACCGTGCATCATGTAGTTAGTCACAGCCTGTCGGTAAGGCGAACCATCTCGACGAAAATGCGGTCGTCTTTTCTTTATATCCATTTCGATTGTGCTCTCACTAAGTTCTTCTGAAGTGTCCTTTTTCTTTTTAAATAATCCTAAACTTCTCAGTACTGTACCGATTTTATTTTTCTTTTTCTGAAAACATGGAAAAAAGTTATCTACCTTGCAGCGAATGAGACTAGGCTGACGATAATATTCTGTTGACTAATGAATACAAACCTTTTCAATTTCTAATAATTCTGAGCTAAGTTCCGTCTCTGATGAAGTCATTGTTGCTTCGTGGCTTTGGTTTTCGAGCACAGTATCTGAATACGTGGTAAAACTTGAGTACACTTGACTTGTTGTCACTCCTGATCTTAAAGCCTCGCAGCTCTTAGAGTAGCATCTGATCCGGGTTCCAACCTTAACGTCCTGTTTCTGGACGTGACTTCCACCTACGCTTCTAGAGGTCAAGACTTTGTTTTGACTAGAACTTTTTGGTTCAGGTTCAATGACATCTTTTTTTTTAGAGAATGTGGGACTCTGAGCCACAAACTTATATATTTCTTTTATGAGTTCGTCAGTCTTATTCTGAAACGTTTCATCATTGTTTGTTTTACTTTTAATGTCTGGGGTTTCTTCAATTTTGGGGACGCATTTACAAGAGTAACTTGGACTTGGCATGCCAAAGCTGTTTTGCATCATTGGATACATGGGCATGATCGGATAGCAGCATGGGTTGGTGAATGCCGGCATGAACGTACTGGGAGGACCAGCAACGCCAGCCGGAGCAGTATTGCTGCATTGTGCCGCACTATTCATCTTGAAATTGTAGCTGTTGTTAGGCAATTCACTAGTATTTACTTGTTGATTGCTATTGCTGTCTGTTTTGTTGCTTAATTCCGACTTCCCGCTTGATGACGCTTCTTTCTTTATTTCTTGTAAGAATGTTTGTAGAATGTCTTTAATCTCACAAATAGCCCTATCCGTTTTGTCAGACGATACCGTAACTTGCGTTTTTGGAGTACAGTCATCTATATCAAAGTGTTCAGGATATTGCAAGCTGCTCATAGTGCCCATATCTTGATGGACCGGTTCTTGTGTGATGAAAAGCCGTTCTTGTTTTCTTTTTCTTGTTTGTGGTATTTGTACTATTGACAACTGATCACTATCCGCGCTTTCAGTGGGCACATCTTGTTTACTATGATGTCTTATTGGAGACTTGCGCTTACGAGATTGTTGAACAACATCCGTTTGGTCTTCAGATTCTGAATATTGTGCTTTTAAATTCAAACGAGGTCTATGCGTTCTTGGCGATGGGAGAACTTCCCTATAATTATGATAGCTCGCTAAATTGTCCTGATAAAATTTCTTTCTAGTTTTAGGACTTGACTTCTCTTTAACTGGTATCAAGTCGTAAAGTTCCGTGTCGTTATAGGCGTTTGCGCGCCCTCTACGGCACTTAAAGCGTGGAATTTGCATGGAATTGTAGAGTCGAGTGTCACAAGCACTTTTGGTATTGTTGTTCGGTTTGGGACTGTGGCGCCCTCTGTAGCAACAAGAGCAGAGCTCCGTGTCCTCCTGTATGTTCTCGTTGCCGTTGAGCTCGTGGTCTCGGCACATCGGCTCTGAGAACTGGCTCACGCCCGACTCTCTCCTACCAAACAACTTTAGAGGCTTATATTGACGTTTAATTATATCCGCTATAAAATCCTGGTCCAGTGCATTCACGTTATGTTTGCCTGTTCTTGATTTTATATGTTTCACGGCTCTCTCTTCGCAGTGTTGGTAGTTTTTCAATAAGTGTCTTTCTTGCTGCTCACTTGCCTCTTTTTGGTGATTATAAAAGCGTGCTTCCTTTTTCTGGGCTCTTTTATCAACATAATCCCCAGAATAACCTCGAATTTTATGATCCGCTTTGAGTGCAGCCAGCGAATGAAAACTACTTGTAGTAGAATAAGATGATACGATATTGTCCGAGGCTGACTTCAAATTTTGATTCTTGTTTTTTATTTTAGCGTTAACTTTACTTTTGTTTTTCTTTTTTTGCATATCAAGTATACTATTATGCTTTATTTTATATTGTCTTTCATTTATTTCGTTGCTGTGTTTAGGGGTGCAATCGCTGTGTTCAAATTGTTTGTATTGCGTTTCTGGGGTTTTGTATAAGATCTTAGTATCTAGTCGCCGTGATTCACTCGCTGGCATGTCCTCTCTCTGTAAGTCATCTTTCAAATCACTAGCGGTAGCGATGCTTTGCGAATCCCTTCTCGTGCTCGAGTCGTTCCTCGAACCTTCCAGGTCTATAAACTCTCGGCAAGTCTTGCTGACTTCACTCAGCTGTTGTTCTAAGCCTACAATTTTGCGATTGAGGTCTGTGACGTTAACTGCTATGCTGGAATTTATTTCAATATCAGGTTGCGATGGGCTGCCTGAAAATGTATAAGGATTTCATTAATACTTATTTGTTTAAAGACAACTTCTGGTTGGCCAGAAATAGTTTTACCTATAGCTCGCTTGAAAAAGTTCCTAATAGCCCGATATCGTTTTCTAGTTCGTGGTGATATGCGGCGACGTGGAGTCCTCAAGGTCATCATTCACCAACAACTGGCGAAGCTGTAATCAATCCAAGAATCAGGAACGAAGCACACGTCAGTCAAACTGATTCCAAGCTTTTGTCATTGGAACTGATTAAAATACCTCCTTGTCCATAATGAGACTAATTTATTTTATTTGACAAATGTTTCTGTCTCGTCATTCCTTTCTTTCAATTTTATATTTTATAAATTGGTGAGCTGAGTATTCTCAGATAAAAATGTTGACTACCACGAAGATTGGGTGGAACACTGGAATAAGGATTTACCTGTTCTGCTACTCTTGAATTTAGAATAATGTATTTGCTTCATTATCATTACAAATTTCCATAATTAGCATACACAACACAAGTAAATGAAAATATTCCAAAATATATAATTATGCTTATTGTTAATTTTATTTTATCTAAATATAAAAAAAAGTTTGACTTCTAAATTTCTTTCGTCATTTCTGACAACAACAGAAAAGCAAACTTTTCTAAAAGCAAATTGCTTGCCAGCCAGTCTTCTGTCATCTAATAAACACAAAACGGTTGTACCTTCTAATGGCTTCTCTGAAAATCGAGCTTTCCATATATTTATGTCTAGCTCCTAGCCACAGATATAAATAGGCAGCCCTATTATTATGCCTGTCCTCGTAGCGTCGAGATAGCGCACCTACGAACTAGCGGTTAACCGCGGGGTGGCTAAACGCGGCCGGTTTTCTAGTGGTTAAATATACAACTACTTCTGACGCACGCACTTAACCGCCACGAAATTTCAAACACGGTGTTTTTAACAGCGGCGGCCAGCCTAATGTGTCCCGTGTCCCTAATGTGTCCCAATTGAATGGTTCGTATGTAGTAGTTTGCGGAAGGGAAGCCAGTTACTAACTCAGTTCCTAATCTCATACCTACTTGTAGGGTTCGTATGCATAGGTAAGATAGGTCCGGTGGGTCTGACTGGGTGAATTCGTACGTCCATGTTCCGTGACCCTCTTGATTCGTCACTTGATTATGTAATATTTTTTGAGTCTAGTTTCTAATAATAATAATAATAGAGATGCATCTTAGTATGTAGACTCGGGGGTGGAAGTGTCTAATGGCGTAATAGCGAGGAAACCCGCTCACGAGCAGTCTTCGTGATGGTGAAATCGGGACCGCACCTCTCGACACCCCTCAGTCGTTTGCGTTGTTCCTCTCCGGTATTTTACTCCGGCTTTTAAAGGAACCCATCCAGCATTCGGCAAGCCACCGTCTGCCACTTTTCTTAACATTATGATTGACTTGTTTATGGCAGACGTCCGCAATCTCCCCTATAGCCCGATTACCCAGTCCATCCATCCATCACAATAGCCTGGTTTTATTTCTTTCATTTTTCTTTGCAATAGTCTCTACACCAGGCGGATACCATCTTTGGATGTATCATATTGTGCACCCGAGGATGATACCCGCTATGTGTAGCCATCGCCTTTAGATTAACTTCTCAAAGGGCCTCTGTGCTGTTGGCTTCGGCCCCACGCAAGCCTTCCAAAGGACCGGGTCACTTTATGGCCCGAAATCATGATAATAATAATAATGATCTTTATTTCAGACTACATGGGTCCAAATAAACTTAAAAGTACACAATAATAATTAAAAAGTCACATAAATCTACAAAAATTAAAAATAAACATGAGATAATTGAAGGGAAAAATAACTGCGCTGCAGAACCGGGGCAGCCTCATCAGCACCCTAAATGCGTTGTTGTACTGCACTCGTAGGGCGCTGTACTGTTTTTGCTTATGGTTCACCCACAGGCTGCATGTGTAAAAATTAGAACAATAGACTTTAAAAAGCGTTGTTTTTACCTCTCTGGAGCAGCGAGCGAACCTGCGGGCTATCATGTTCGCTCTTACGGACAGCGCCCTCCGTTCTCTCTCAATGTCTGCAGCTTCCTCTGGCCTGAAAAACCATGCATTCAGTCTTCTTCACATTATATTTCAGACCATGTACTGTAGCGTACCTCTCGCATATCTGTAATAGCTTACCCAGGCCACACGTGGATGCGCTCAAGAGTACCATGTCGTCTGCATAGCTTATGCTGTTGATGCAGACACCGTCAATGTGACAACCGACACGAGTGCTGCTGAGCTCATCCATCAGCGCGTTCACATACAGGTTGAAGAGCTTTGGAGAAGTCCGCCCCCCCTGTCTCACGCCACACTCCAGCCTGTATGCCTCCGAGTAAGCGCCTGACCATCGTACCACATTGACCTGGTTTTTATACCAGAACTTATTATCATTAAGCTCTGGTGGCATTTCTAGTTCACTTAGCTTTTGCCACAGTAAGTCATAACTAACCAGGTCGAATGCTTTAGATAGGTCGAGGAAACAGGCATGAATGGGAGTCTTACGATCAGTGTAATACTTAACAGTCAGGTTCAGGCTCAAGATAGCCGTTTCTGTTGACAAACCTGGTCTAAAGCCGAATTGACTATCATTAAGTGACGAGTTAAGATAACGACTAAGTTGAGCATCAAGCAGACTGTCCAGTACCTTAGCTACAATAGTAGCTAACGAAATCGGCCTATAGTTGTTCATATCACTAGTGTCGCCGGTCTTATTTTTAACGATAGGTACCACCACAGTTTTCGTCATTTCCTCGGGTAAGTATGAGTGTCCTATACATAGGTTTAAGAACATAGCAAGTACTTTGGGCAGGTGAGGACTCGCGTTCTGTAGGTGTTCTATGCTCAGACCATCATGGCCAGGAGATTTACCACGTGACATACCTTTTATAACTTTTAGTACATCAATGGCCGTGAACCTAGTTTGTAATTCCTGGCCATTTGATCCCACATCGATCACTGACTGTGATGGTCCCAAAGGCGAGTGCACGGTAAAGTGATCCCTGAACATTTCAGCTACGGCTTTATTGTCAGTGAGACCAGAAACGCTCACAGGTTAGACTCGGTTTACTGTTAAGTTTATTAGTAGACTTCCAAAAACTAAAAAAATCTAAAATCGTGTTTTAAGTGTTTTGCCGTAATATTATCCATTTTTTATTTGTTCGCTATGAGTTTGATTTCGTAATATTATCCATTTTTATTTGTTCGCTATTAATGCCGGGTTTCCACACTCGTCGAGAGGGACGCTCGTTCGAGAGCCCAGCCAAGCGCGACCCCGAGGCAAGACGAGACCAATTACACACTAATCCACCATTAAAGAACATTACAGACAAATTCTCGCAGTTTAATTATGTCGATACGGTCTACGGACCTCGGCTTCTAGCCAACACATATACAGAGAGTCTTAAATGCCAACGAACGCTCTTGCTTCAACATCCCACCGCATATTTGTATAACGCCTTTCTTAAATCAGCTCTGTATCCTGAACATATAACATAGGCGGGTTCTTCGTCTTGCCACCTGAATGCACGGAGTGGTTAAATCATAGCGCATTCGATTTTGTCGTAGAGATACTTTGGAGACCACAACAGAAACCCACCTCGCGTTCTTCTTCGTGCTGCCTACTCCGCGACTCGGTACAACTGCCTTCCGCGGTAGCTTTTGACTCTTTCACTAAGCTTGTTTAGGATACTATCTGCCTCCGCCTCTGCTTGAAGTAAAAAAAAAACAGCTACTGGAACATAATACACTTTGATGTTCCAATGAAGTAGATTTAGATTTATTGAATACCTCAACCAGCGCCCTAAACGCTGGTTGAGTCGTTTTTTCTTTGCTAAAGTATTTAATGTAAGTTAGTTTCTATTTTCAACCAAATGTGCTGTCTGTTTCCTTTTTCCTCTGTTTGTATTTAACTTTAGTATCTTTTTCTCATATCTGTAGAAACTTATAATAAGCCGTTAGTTACACACTGTGTGTAGTATTTAGTTACCTAGCTGTTAGTTTTCATAAAATTAAAAAAAAAAATAGCAGATTTTTTAATTTCAAGTAGCGGCGGGGGCAAGCATACACACACTCAAAGTTATTGCTTTTGCTCAGTTTCTTTAAAACTGGTGTCCTGATGAGAACACTCACACAAACAACTCACACATCATGTACTACACGGTATCTATGCGGGATCGACACTCATTTAGCATGGATTTTTTCGCGGACCCTATTTCATTTAATTTATGGAGGGATTACACTAAACTTTTTGGCTTCCACACTCGTTGCGCACCCACGATACAGGCCGAGCGTGTAGTTGGTGGGCTCGCGCGCGCGCAGGCTCTCGTTCGGTTCGAGATCAAATAATTCAAAGCCTACTGGAAAACAAATAATCAATATAATCAGTCACTAAATTGTGTGTAATATATTCCCGACATTTTCGATGCAAATTTCATAGATATCTACTATATTACATAAATTACAAGAAATTAATGAAATGTTTTCAAAATTGACAAAACCAATATTAGGTTTATCGCGGTTGGGATGTGGTTTATCGAGGGTGTTGCTGGTACCGCGGAGCAGTCCACGCGTGGGCCCACTCGCGCGCTCTGTCTGGGGCATTCCCCCCAGCCAGTACGACATGGCGCTGCCAAAGAAGCTGCAGTTCGGTTACGTGTGTAAAGAACACTGGGAACTCAAACCGCTTTTCGCGGTCACGTTCATCAGTGGGTTCCTCGTGGTGCTGGCCTTTGCTTATGCAGCCCGTAACAAGGTAGGTACTAACAATTAATATTATCAAAACTCAACATTTATGTTTGTTGTATTCAGGGACGAGAATATTTTTTTCACGTCCCTGGTTGTATCAGTAGGTAGTTATTGAGGTGAGTAGATGTCCTATCGGAATATGGTAACGTTACATGGATATAATCTTGTGCCCTTAAGGCTATGGTATAGATACCTAACCCAATGCAACCACCAATTTTTTTAAATTAATTTATTAATAAAGAATTACTATTATTCAGTTTGTGATAATTCCCTTTTCGGTAATAGCGCGAGCGCACGACCAACAAAAAAGTTTTCTTATTGGTCACAACGCAAAAACCATTATAATTTGTTTCAATCAGTCACATGTGAATTTAGTTCTAATAAGTCACGTCTTAGTTTTGTAATTATTGGTCACACGGCGAACTTGTTTATATTCGTCACCCGTCAAATAGTTCTTATTGGTTATAAGGCCTGTTTATCTGCGACCACAAATACTTTCGGGTCACATACAAAATCAAAGCTAAAGCACTTGTGGTAAGTAAATGTACTCTATTTTTTAGCTTTAAACTATCAAATAATTTTATTTTTGCAACTTTTGAATACACATTGCGGCATTGTGACCCGTGTTTAGGTTGGCTGTGTTTCAATCGAACTAAACAAAATAAGAGCTCACGTTACAAGTGCGCTCTTATTAACGGAGACGGATTGTTTCCGCCGACCCGACATCTAGATAGTATTTGTGATCGCCTCATAGAATAGTCCTACTTCATTACCCGACAAACTGATACCTTGCAGGTAGACATAGTGTTCTCGACGCACAGTCGGAACAACATCTCTCGCACCATGGACCTGCGCGACCCCACCATCCACAAGCTGGTCACCATCCACCAGAGAGCCGAGCCCTGGCCGCAGATGCAGGATGTGCTCGACAGGATGCTCGCAGAGGAACAGGCAATTCTGGACGCTGTGGACGTCCCTGTCTGTGCACAGGAGTAGTGCTTCTGTTCTCATGTTTTGTAATGTCGGTTTCCGTTCTGTAGCTTTAACATGGGTATCTATACTAATATTATAAAAAGGAAAGGTTCGGTTTTTTGTTTTTTTGTTTGTATGAAATAGGCTCCGAAACTACTGGACCGATTGGAAAAATTATTTCACCGTTGGGAAGCGACAGTATCCCCGGTGAACATAGGCTATATTGTATTTTCAAAAAATTAGGGATCCTTACTAAAACTCCAATAATGTTACCCAAGGCGTAAAAAAATCCTTATACATCGCGTGCGCTGCGAAAACCATTGATGATAGAACAAAGTAATGTACCTACTACACCTATGCAGAACAGATCATAGTCTACGAAACGTGTCGCGACAGCAGATATCATATAGTCTATTATAGTTACGTCCCAAAAGCGGTTTTTTTTAATTTAATTATAATGCCGCCGCTAGAAAAGGCTCTTTATTTGTACCGTGGTATTAATCCTTATCAAAATAAAAAAGTTCATATTTAAGAAGGCTTCAATATCTTAATACAATACAATACGAACATACATTATTTTACACCAGTTACAGATCATTAAAATGACATTACATGATACAAGTACAATGGGCGGCCTTATCGCTTAGAAGCGACCTCTTCCAGGCAACCTTTGGATGGACATAATTATGTGAATTTAAGAAAGGCAGGGGGTGTACCAAGGGTAAGCTAGAATAAATATGAACATAACATGAAATGTACCAATATTCAATATTCCTACAGGTAAAATTCCTTAACGCGACGTTTAAAATCTGGTAAGGACACTGCTCTTCTGATGGACTCTGGTAGTGCATTCCACAACCTTATGGCCTGGATGGAGGAGGATTTGTCGTAGAAACTGGTTTTGTGAAGTAGCATACTCAAAGCCAGATTTTCTGACGACCGGAAGACACGGGAAGGATGAGGATATAACTTAATATAACTTTTTGAATTATTCAATTCGGACAATTCATTCGAAAGATATCACGAGATCAAAAATTTTTATATTACAAAAAAGTCGCGTGGCTCACACTCGGCTAACTATAACTATGCGACACAGGCGTCACTGGGTGCGGTACGGGAAGTCAATGTTAACAAATAAACGGCCGCAAATAAATTATGAATAATACAAATAATAAATACCCTTGCGAAATGTCAAAAATACGCCGGGATGGTCCGCTAGTGTAAAATAATGAGTAAGTATTGTTATGGTAAATATGAATGTGTGTAGGTGTCATTATTCGGGTTGTTGTACATTTGCCACAAATTAAATTCATCACGGAAAAAAGTAGATATGTGTAAATTCGTCACAATTAAATTTTCTGACATATTCCACGATTATTAATTTTGATTATTGTTAGTTTGTCACATTTGCATTGCTTTTACCGCAGACAGCAGAAACAGTAAGCATTTTGTAGAATAAAACAAAACAAACACTATCACACTCATACTTAGAGCACTCATAGCTCTCCACTGCGATTAAATAAAAACTTTACATATTAGTTTTTAATAATAAGAGTTTGACATAGAGTGTTCGGGGTATGCCAATAGTTGCACTACTTGCTGAGTGTAAAACGAACCTTCTGACCCTTGATCGCATATTAGGTACTCATAAAATAAATAAATAAATAATACTGGAAAATCCACACGGCATCATCTGGCTAGGTCTAATGCTCTAACTAACCAAGCTAAGCAGAGCTTGTATTTTGGGTAGTAGATGATTGATATACTTAATACAATACAGATATTTATTATTATGAAAATGAATATACATACCAGAACACCCGGAACAAATATCTGCAGATCGTACACACAATTGTTCCGAGGCGAGAGTCGAATCCGCAAACTCCTGCGTCGCAGGCGGACCTTCTCCCACCGCGCCACAGAGGTCGTCTTAATAATATAATAGAACAAAGCCACATAAATGGGTCACCTCACACGTGTTCCTCCTCCTTGGGCTCACCAGCAGCACGCCGCCAGCGAACGGCCGCAGTTTTTTATATACTCTTTGACGGCCAGTGTTATTGTATTCTCTTTGACAGCCAGTTTTGTAGATCACTGCAGTCACAAAGCACGTATGTATACAGGGCTGTTTAGTATTGTGATCGACATACATTCATAATAATTAAAAGAAAACTAAATTAATTGTGACTTGCATACAAATAGTTTTTTTTATGAAATTAAGAAGTTGTCGTGATTAAACTGTTGAAACTATCATGGTTATTAACACAATTGTCATTTATAACGGGATTATATTAACCATGATTCGAGTTTTGAGCGATCCTTTGTTGAAGAATTTGATAGCCCAAAACTCAAATCATGATAAATATCCAGTAATCAAAATACTTTTGCTATCATGATTTATAACTTTTACTGATTTTTGGCTTTAATAATCGATTTTTTTTAAATGGAATCCCATCAAGTGATATTTTATTTTAAATATAGATTTTGAGAAAGAGAAAATCAGATCATTGAAGAACAACACAAGTTATTTTGAGGCATTATAACCTCAAACAAAAAGGTATTAATTTTAAGTGATTCCAAAACAACTAAAAATAAAATCTTAGCAACCATGACTCAAGACTCAATATATCGGATAAATATAGCCCATACCTACCCCCTCCGACTCCCCAAAAATTGTCCGTCCCAATATCAAGCATCCTCCTGTATACAGGAAACTGGTTCTTTGCAATATATTTTGACAGCAGTATAACGACTCTTTTTTCTTTCCACAACTGACGCAAGGATTTAGTTTTTTTACAAATCTTCTGCAGTACCCAGTGCAGTACTTGACAAATGTTTATTTGATTTTTATCTAAATCTCTTTTTTATTGACCATGCTTTCTAAATTCCTGAAGCCGTGTGCCAGGTTGCTGTGTGCGCGGTCCCCAACGCTCCACGTCTTCCGGCGGTCGCAGATGATTCCATCAACTCAGTATGACATGGCTCTACCTAAAAAACTATACCTGTCGTACGCCTTGAGGGTCTACTGGGAACTCTTACCTCTGTTCTACGTCACTGGCTTTGCCCTCTTCCTTATGTTTGGTTCTATTGTATGGGCTTGCAATACTAAGGTGGGTACATGTTTCATTGAAACTCCTTGCAATTTTGGTAGGATATCCATACTAAGGTGTCGTAACGGGATCAATATACCCTCGGGGTGCACGAGCACTATGAGGGCATACAAATAAAATAAATATCCATACCTTCAACAAAACGGATTTGTATAGGTAGATACCATTAAAGAGCGCATCACAATGACAATTTATCATGTTCATCATAATGGTGGTTACAGGTAGACGTGGTGTTCTCGACGCACAACCGAGAGAACCTCTCGCGGACCATGAACCTGCGCTTCCCCAAGGTGCTCAAGTTTATTGTGATCAACCAGCGGTACGAGCCTTGGCCCGAGATGCAAAACGCTCTGGACAAGATGGCCGTGGCCGAGAAGCGGCTCAAAATGAAACTGGACATGTGCGCGATCTCGAGACCAAGCACGTGACATTCTCATGTCATTTGCTATATTTTGGAGTTCAAGTCTTTACAAATTCGAGTTTCTTTTATTCCAAACCCTAAGTTATCACTTTCCCAAATATTTTGTGATGCGAGTGTACGGCAAAGAGATGAAACGACACGTTAAAAAAACTGTCTTCTGATTATTTTCAAAATTAACAATTCAAGTGGTAGCACCTTAAAATTATTGAATTCATATTTGGTTTCTAAAATGTTAACTGAGGGATTTAAGTAGAGCTTTGAAAATCAGTAGTTAAATGTTCCGATTTTAAGTAGGTAATCCCCAAAATGTAAAAACTAGACCAAACATGATCGACGATTTAAGTAATTACCTATGTATTTGTAAAAGTGGCTAGAACACCTCTCACTGCACAGGAAAGGGCAGCTTCTTGGTTTCCTTCCACTAGTAGGTACTTACCAACTCTTAATTAGTTCATCTTAAAAATGTTTTTCCACATTGGTTCACCAATTAATGTATCAGACTCCTATTTTTGGCAGTCGGTCGTGTAAAATAACGCGTGAACCAATCGCAGTACCTCCAACATTTGGGATGTAACATGCTAAATGTGAGTAGTATACCTACCAAACGCAAACGAGGAAATCAACATTTCAAATTGCTGGCATCCCAGGGAGTAGTGGTAACTTTTTATGCCTTTTATGTCGGTAATTTCTAATCATTGGTCAATTTTACACTATTATTGATAAAGAAAATAAACAGTTTAGTACACAATTTATATTATTTTTCTATTTCCTATCCTATATTGACTGTGGCGCTCTGCCAGGTAATGGCGGTTTGGGGAACAAACATTAACATCAACCACTTATCCAAACATAACCCTTTTAAGGGGGACTCCAACATCTCGTACTGTGGTGGTAGCAATCTGTTGCGAAAGCTAACCAACTAAAATCTGATCTCATACGGTTACTAAGCACAGCCGAAGACAATGATCCTAGAATGAAAAAGAGCTTTTACCAGGACAAAAGATGCGGTAAATGTGTAATCTGACCTAAACAGAATCTGACTTTAAATGCATGGGTACTACGGTTACCTAACTAGCAGCGAGTTCAATAACCTTACCTCAGGTTACACGCATTTATCAAAACAATTTAAAACGCAACATTTTATAACGACCATGTTCTCAATCATAATAAACAATTCGGACCCACTATACCCCTGGCCATACCCCTGGGGGTAGGGTGGGACGGAACCATACCCTATAGAGATGTGACCATGTGTGACTATGTGTGTGTGTGAATAAATTACTAAATAAGAATACAGTTAAGGTAATGCGATTGTTAAATGTTCTTCAGAGTATTCAAAAAACAAATTTTACTCCAAAAAAGAGATGAGTTATAAGTTGATCGTTTCTGTGTAATATGTCCGCGGTGTCGGTCGTGGCTCCGGTAGAGGAGAGAAACCGAAATGTATCTTTTAAAAGGCCCTAAATTAATAATAGTATACGCTTCTTTATATTATTTATATTTCTTATCTTTATATTATAATAACTAATGTACCTATACGCTTCTACAACAAAACTCCAAGTGAGTTGCAAAAATAATCAATAAATAAATTTTAAAAAAATTGTGAAGCATATTCTTTGTAAAAAGGCTTATTACAAAATATCAGATTATCTAGAAGATAAAAAAGCTTGGAACGAGTTTTGCTCCAATTCAAATCTACCAACTTAAAGATAAGCAAATCAAATGTACGGTCGATTGGACACAATAAGTTATGAACATACTAGTGGTTTCTTTTTCTCTACTACTGTGGACAAAAAATTTAAGTGAACTATAAAATAATTTTAATCGATACTGAATAGTATCAGGGCACGCGGCAGCGTGACCAAGCCAAGTTCAAGCAAAGGAACGCGCCGAGTGTATCATTACACGAACCACTTGGTGCCACTTTTGACCCTTCTATAACTCAAAACCTCTTTAACGTAAACACATAAAACTACGTGTGTTGAATTATATCCATAAGGACATGTAGAAGCCCAAATTTCATGAAGCTAGCTCAAACGGTTACAAAGATATGAAGGTCGAAAAGTCGTAAAAATTCACATTGACTGACTGACATACATATAGTACCTAATTCTAACCTACTTCCAGATGACCTAGAAGGATGAAATTTGGAATCCAGCTCGGTAATTGTGTGTAAGCGTAGGAAAAAATCAAAAAATAAAAAAAAGTCAAAAAATAAGTGATGTTAGCAACGAAGACCTTATGTCAATGAAATAAGGTTTAAATTCGAATAGAATCCGCATTGCATAGAATAAGCAATAGTACTAACGTCTCCGATTGCGCAATAGAATACAGTGTAGTTGTTAGGGACCGGCAAATAATAGATTCTGTTTTCGAAGTAACTACATATTTTTACTACCTCACACTAGATGTCACTAGTGTAGGGGACGTACTAAGAATTATTTTATTCACAAAATTAATTTTCCAGCAAAAATAACTGTTTTGGTTAATTGTTGTCGGTTGGTTGCCCTATCATTTTCTATGGTTGCAAAATGCTTAAAACGAATACCTATATATTTTTCAGCTATTCATTTAATCAGAAGAATAATATGATTATCAGTATTATCAGCAAGAACAAATATTCGTATATTTCGTCGGAGTCCAGTCTTGTCTATTAATTTTTGTGATCCATTGCTGTCTTACATTATCTTGAGATAGAAATCTAGAACATACACCATTTAAAATTGCAATAATAGGTGGGCTTCAATTTCATTAAATTTACTAAACAACTACTATTATAGTAGTTGTCTCACGGAGGGAAAGTACTTTCAATATAGAATATTTATTATAAAACATTCCATAGGTGCATTCCATACATGCTATGTTTCAACATAGCCGTGGGACATTCAGTAAAATAATTGGATTCTAAATACGGCCCTGGCCCTGTTTTTCTTTATAAGTTAATGGTTGACGATAGATGGCGGCTTGTTTAAAAATGACTATAAAAACTAAAAAATTAAAATTTTGGGGACTAAAAAGTCTTTAGGAACTTAAGTTGCAGTAATTTCAGTACATATGATTATTAAAAGATATTAACACTGAGCCCTACGTACCTATAAATGTTTATTTCCCATGATACAAAGTGTCGCCATCTATTGTCAAGTAGAATTATATTTGGAAACGCCGAGTCGCAATGGAAATGTTCGAGAACTTTTAAAATATGATGCGGTATTCAGAAAAATCCAAAAAGAATTATATTGGTCAGTTGTGTAGTTGAACAAATTTCAGTACATTTGATTATTAAAATATATTATTACTGAGCCCTACGTAGGTTTATTTCCCATGATACAAAGTGTCGCCATCTATTGTCAAGTAGAATTATATTTGGAAACGCCGAGTCAATACCTGCCTAGTTTTCTTTACAAAAAGCAATGATATCCCACCAAAAACATAAATGTAAAATAGGAGAGCCAAGTTCAATGCAAAAATTATGATTGGCTGTGGGCTTCGCGGCAAAAAGAATTGATATCTGAATGAGTGCCAAGTCAAATCTATGTAGGTTAGATTTGACTTGGCCAGTTTTTATCAGAATTAAAACGTTGAATAACTTTATAAAATGACTGATGTAATGAAAACTGGCCAAGTCAAATCTAACCTACATAGATTTGACTTGGCACTCATTCAGATATCAATTCTTTTTGCCGCGAAGCCCACAGCCAATCATAATTTTTGCATTGAACTTGGCTCTCCTATTTTACATTTATGTTTTTGGTGGGATAAAATATGACCTGTCGTAGTGCTTATTTGTAAGCTTAACCCTTTCAGTCCGGAAAGGGGGTACACCAAAAGGACTGCACATACAAAAATTAATTCCTTGTGTATTTTGTTTGAAATTGGTTTAACTGATTACTAGAACCCCTCTATATATATTTAGGTATACTTTTCAGCCTGAAAAAGCACTATTATGTTATGGGATTGTGTATCCCATCAGTCCTGAGACATACGAAATTTCCATGGTACCTGCATACAAATTCTGTGAATTTTTGTATTTCTTTCAGATAATTAAAAAAAAACTTATTCTATAATAGTTTTATTATTTAAATTAACTAAATGAGGTAGTTTGACATTAAACCTAAAAATTCAAATGCCACGGTGTCAAACAGTTCTTGCATAAAAATCGTTCACACCCCTTGCATTTAGTATGAGTGCGGGTATCTTTTTTCAGAACATTTCTGCTTTCCCTTTCTATCCTTTATATTCATTCGAGAACATGTACTTAGCTAGGTAGGTATATACACGGGCCGGTCCCTAACAACTACATCCTAATCTGTGGCGTAATCGGAGACATAAGTACCATTGTTTATTCTATGCAATGCGAAATTTTGTTTTTTAATTTAAACCTTATTTCATGTCGTCGTCGCTAACATAAACACAGAACCACAATGCCGCGCAAAACATCGAATTGCAATGCGAACATTCATTATCCTCTTTTAGTTCGGCAGTTGGGTAAGTATGATAAAAAGACTGATGGGTCACACCATCCCAAAGACAGTTTTTACAAAAAACTTTCAAAGGTTTTCCTACTTCATTAGTAACATCCGAAAATAAACACTTTATTAATAGAAATACACATCAAACTTACTGCAAAACACAACGAAAAACTCTTGTAAAAAAATGATCTTGAAGCGGCTGTGACTACGCGTGTTAGTTTATCAACCACGGAATACAAATAAATGATGCCATCTTGTAACTGTCGATGTTAATCTGTCAAGTAATGTACCTAGAACCCTTTGGGATGCAATAGCCCAATTTCTTAGTAGAAATATTGCCGCAGTCCTGTGCTAAAGTAGCGTGGGATACGTACTGTAACATGGGAGCAGGGATGGTGGCGGCGACGCCGGTGGACACCCATCTGAGTGACCATCGCGCCGTCCGCGCCGTCCTTGCGGTACCAATGCGACATATACAGCCGAGAACTCGGCTTATCAGGGATTATTCCGAGGTGAGTCGTATGAATTTTTTTGCGGCTATTTCGAGCATAGACTGGCGCGAGGTACAATGCAAACGTACTTCTCCGGACTCACTAGCGACATCCATAATAAACATATTAGCCAATAAGATTGACATCTGTTTTCCTCTCAAACGTAAAAATATACGATATAATTCATGGATTAGCACAGAAATTAAAAATTTAAATGCCCTACTTTTTGACGTTACTAGTTTGTATAAAAAATATCCACAATTTAGTTATTTAGAAGATTTAATTATAAAGATTAGCCATCAATATGACAACTTAATTAAGTGTTCCAAATCAAATCATTACATGAAGACAATAATGGCAAATTCTAATACTCAGAAAGCTATGTGGAAGGTAGTAAATGATGAGAGAGGAAAACACGCATCGCCCTCTATTAACTTTATGGACGTCGTCAAAGACCCTAGCTCTGGAACGAAATTTTGTTCTAAAAAGGCGGCCGCGGACGCCATGAACGCAAGATTCGTGGGCGCGGCGGCCGCGTGCGGCGCCCCGCGCGCGGACCTGCATGCCGTCGGCGCCGCCCTCGCGGCCGCCCGCCCAACAACTGACCGCTCACTGCGGTTTGTGCGTTTCTCACCTGCAGAAGTGTATCAAATTATAATGACGCGCATCCCAAGCAAGCCTACTAAAGACTTATATACGATTTCAATGGAAACGTTACGCATCGCAGCGATGCCGCTCGCGCCGTGCCTGGCACATTTATTTAACTGCTGTTTAGACGCTGGTACCTACCCACTGATTTTCAAGTCTAGTAAGGTATCACCACTATTCAAGGGGAAAGGTAAGCGCGACAGCATAGACGGCTACAGACCGGTGTCCATTATTCCAGCGCTAGCCAAGGTGTTGGAGAATGGAGTAAGTACTCGACTAACAGAGTACCTCGCGGACACTGAAGCGTTGTCGGAGCGCCAGTACGCGTACCGCGCGGGCCGCTCCACTACATCCCTCGCTCGAGAACTGGTCCGTCTTATAGTTGACGGCTGCGAGCGCCGGCAGCGAGTAGCAGTTCTGTGCTGTGACTTATCAAAAGCATTTGATGTTGCAGACCTTGGCGTACTCGCTGCCAAGCTCCACCACTACGGTATAGATGGACCTGCACATGCTCTCCTGACCGATCTGCTGCGCAACAGATCGCAGGTTGTAGTGGGCGACGGCGGAGATGTTAAGTCCGATCCACTAACAACCGTGATGGGCGTGGCACAGGGATCTTCCGTCTCGAATTTGCTGTTCTCGTTGCTGCTCAACGACCTTCCTGTGTCCGTAATTAAGAGCGACATATTTATGTACGCAGATGACGTAGCAGCGATCGTCACAGCGGAGACTGTGGACAGACTTGAAAAGAAATTGAATGACGCAGCACAAGAACTGGCACTTTGGTTCCAATGCAATGGCCTCGTGCTAAACATAACTAAAACGCACTTCATTCACTTTTCAATCTCCGGCCGGTCGTGCAGGGACATGTCGGTGTGTGTTGGTGGCACTTCGATACACGAAGTGTTGTCGACAACGTTCCTCGGGTTCGAGCTGGATCGCGGGCTGACGTGGGCGGTACACGTGGATAAGCTGTGCAAGCGGCTTGGCAGTGCGTGCTACGCGCTGGGCAGGCTGGCTCGTCTGGTGCCCGCTGATATGGTCCGCATGTGTTACTTTGCGACCGTACACTCACTGTTGCAGTACGGCGCCGAGCTCTTCGGACGCGCTGCCGAAAGGGAACGCGTCTTCAGAATGCAAAAAAGAGCCGTACGGACTATAGTACGTGTGTTGCAGAGAACATCTGTGAGACCATACTTTACCCAGCTACACATCATGACCTTCCCATCGATGGTCATTTACCAGGTGGCAGTGCATGTCCGTCAAAACATTTCTTCGTTTTCGAAACAAGCGGAGATGCACTGCTACAACACTCGCAATGCCGCGGTCGGCTGGCTGGTGCCTGCGGCAAGACGACTGGCCAAATCGGACAGGTTGACGCACGTAATGGGACCAGCTACCTACAATAAGCTCCCAGACAAGGTTAGGGACGCACCGAGTGTAGATAATTTCAAATTAAAATTAAAAAACTGGCTCATAGAGAAGGCGTTCTATACGTACGACGAGTTTTTAAACTATTAATATAGAATAATCTTATTTTGAATTTTTACTATAATTAGATATTATAATTTTATATTACAAATAATTCATTTATAAAGTGTGACATATAATTTGACAAATTATGAATAAAATGTTTATCTGTTTATCTGTTATCTGGATACCGTATCCCATCGGTCTTATGTATACTGGGACGTATGCATACCATCAGGTCTGTAAGGGTTAAAGAAATAAAATCATTTTCATTTTCAACATTGTACTACATCACTACTACAACTGCCTAATACCTAGTCCGGGTTTACCTACTCTAGCTAGATTATTACACAATAAAGTATATTAAGATATCTACCGTATTACCTTATAATTTAATGTGATTACTTACCTATGTCTTGTGAGATTATACGTTCCACTGTCTAAACCTTCTTATGTCTAAAAATATTGGATAATCGGCGTCTACATGGCAACCAAAAGATTATTCGACAATGCGTGACGTGTAAGCGGCATGACCCTGTAAAGCAGTAGGTACCAACTTCAGAGAGACAATTCTAAGACTGATGCATGTGCTTTTTGTCATTAAAAACAATCTCCTACTCTGTTACATCTCCTCACCTTCGTTACGGGTCACGACATTATCGGAGCGGTTGACGAGCCTTAGATACGTCATAGAACCGAGGTCAAACAAAAAACGCATGCACTAGACATTACCTATATTTATTTATTTATCTGAAAACTAAAAGTCAGGATTTTGTATTTCCCTGTGCTGTGGTTGAAGCTGAATTTAGAGTTTGGTCATTACTCTTTGTAACTCCCTGAATTTTCATCAACTTCTATAAAAAATATTAAGTCAAACACGTCCATCCAGCTTTCTGTTTATAATGTTACGCAAAATGAAACTTATTTGCTTATTCATTACCTTCCCTGATCGAAGGTACCAAGGAGAATATATACTTTGTTGACACTTTTCTATCTTGATTCTCTTTCAATGACACCCATCATGACTAAATATATTGACAAAATAAAGTCAAATCCATATTTAATTCCCTTTTTTCCTTAGATCAAAATTGTATGTGAATTTATGAAAATTATTAAACTGTAAATTTCTTGGATTTCGTGATAGAAATCATAAGAAATTTATAGTACCTACCCATGTTTTTATATTAAAAATGTTTTCAAAATTAATAAAACCAATACTTGGTTTACCGGGGCTGAGATGTGGTTCGTCGATAACGGTGCTGGGTTTACGTCCAAGCACTCCGGGCACCCCACGCCTGGGACCACTGCGCACCTTTTGGGGCGTTCCCCCCAGCCAGTACGACATGGGCATGCCAAAAAAGATGCAATTCCTCCACCTAGTCAATCAATACTGGGAACTTATACCAGTCTTTGCGGTCACTGTCTTCAGTTTAATGCTTCTCGCGCTGGCCATAGTCTGGGCTATCCGGAACAAGGTAAGATGACATAATGATTCTCATGTTAGCCATAGTCTGGGCTATCCGGAACACGGTAAGATAACATAATGATTCTCATGTTGGCCATAGTCTGGGCTATCCGGAACAAGGTAAGATGATATAATGATTCTCATGTTGGCCATAGTCTGGGCTATCCGGAACAAGGTAAGATAACATAATGATTCTCATGTTGGCCATAGTCTGGGCTATCCGGAACAAGGTAAGATGACATAATGATTCTCATGTTGGCCATAATCTGGGTTACCCGGAACAAGGTAAGATGACATAATGATTCTCGTGTTGGCCATAGTCTAGGCTATCCGGAACAAGGTAAGATGACATAATAGGTACTTAAATAACTTTAAGGAGGAACTGACCTAAACATTTTTAGGTTTTTCAGGATCAATCTCAGTAGGTCACTACTGAGATTGATCCTGAAAAACCTACTAGGTTATGATTCCAGGTAATCGTAATGCATGTAAAAATAAATTAAATTGAATTTCATGAATGGTTTGCTATCTCTTTCTTGGTGATTGCTCCTTTGTGTAGATTGAATACTAACACGCAGTAAAAGTTCCCGAGCCATTATGTGTGTTAGGGGACATAATGCTATCTCTATAGCGAAGATTGGAGAGCCGCTGGTGGAACTCGATTGGCATGGGACGTGCTATGATGATCTTTTTTATTTATTTGGGTTTTCTTCTTACAACACAAAATGTATTATTATTATGTGTTTGTCGTTTCAATGATATCATGCCATATAGTGGCCCGGGCCTTGAGGCAAGCCTGCGATCTAACCGCAGCCAACAACACGGAGGCCCATGCCATATAGTGGCCCGGGCCTTGAGGCAAGCCTGCGATCTAACCGCAGCCAACAACACGGAGGCCCATGCCATATAGTGGCCCGGGCCTTGAGGCAAGCCTGCGATCTAACCGCAGCCAACAACACGGAGGCCCATGCCATATAGTGGCCCGGGCCTTGAGGCAAGCCTGCGATCTAACCGCAGCCAACAACACGGAGGATATCATGCCATATAGTGGCCCGGGCCTTGAGGCAAGCCTGCGATCTAACCGCAGCCAACAACACGGAGGCCCATGCCATATAGTGGCCCGGGCCTTGAGGCAAGCCTGCGATCTAACCGCAGCCAACAACACGGAGGCCCATGCCATATAGTGGCCCGGGCCTTGAGGCAAGCCTGCGATCTAACCGCAGCCAACAACACGGAGGCCCATGCCATATAGTGGCCCGGGCCTTGAGGCAAGCCTGCGATCTAACCGCAGCCAACAACACGGAGGCCCATGCCATATAGTGGCCCGGGCCTTGAGGCAAGCCTGCGATCTAACCGCAGCCAACAACACGGAGGCCCATGCCATATAGTGGCCCGGGCCTTGAGGCAAGCCTGCGATCTAACCGCAGCCAACAACACGGAGGATATCATGCCATATAGTGGCCCGGGCCTTGAGGCAAGCCTGCGATCTAACCGCAGCCAACAACACGGAGGATATCATGCCATATAGTGGCCCGGGCCTTGAGGCAAGCCTGCGATCTAACCGCAGCCAACAACACGGAGGATATCATGCCATATAGTGGCCCGGGCCTTGAGGCAAGCCTGCGATCTAACCGCAGCCAACAACACGGAGGATATCATGCCATATAGTGGCCCGGGCCTTGAGGCAAGCCTGCGATCTAACCGCAGCCAACAACACGGAGGCCCATGCCATATAGTGGCCCGGGCCTTGAGGCAAGCCTGCGATCTAACCGCAGCCAACAACACGGAGGATATCATGCCATATAGTGGCCCGGGCCTTGAGGCAAGCCTGCGATCTAACCGCAGCCAACAACACGGAGGATATCATGCCATATAGTGGCCCGGGCCTTGAGGCAAGCCTGCGATCTAACCGCAGCCAACAACACGGAGGATATCATGCCATATAGTGGCCCGGGCCTTGAGGCAAGCCTGCGATCTAACCGCAGCCAACAACACGGAGGATATCATGCCATATAGTGGCCCGGGCCTTGAGGCAAGCCTGCGATCTAACCGCAGCCAACAACACGGAGGCCCATGCCATATAGTGGCCCGGGCCTTGAGGCAAGCCTGCGATCTAACCGCAGCCAACAACACGGAGGCCCATGCCATATAGTGGCCCGGGCCTTGAGGCAAGCCTGCGATCTAACCGCAGCCAACAACACGGAGGATATCATGCCATATAGTGGCCCGGGCCTTGAGGCAAGCCTGCGATCTAACCGCAGCCAACAACACGGAGGCCCATGCCATATAGTGGCCCGGGCCTTGAGGCAAGCCTGCGATCTAACCGCAGCCAACAACACGGAGGCCCATGCCATATAGTGGCCCGGGCCTTGAGGCAAGCCTGCGATCTAACCGCAGCCAACAACACGGAGGCCCATGCCATATAGTGGCCCGGGCCTTGAGGCAAGCCTGCGATCTAACCGCAGCCAACAACACGGAGGCCCATGCCATATAGTGGCCCGGGCCTTGAGGCAAGCCTGCGATCTAACCGCAGCCAACAACACGGAGGATATCATGCCATATAGTGGCCCGGGCCTTGAGGCAAGCCTGCGATCTAACCGCAGCCAACAACACGGAGGCCCATGCCATATAGTGGCCCGGGCCTTGAGGCAAGCCTGCGATCTAACCGCAGCCAACAACACGGAGGCCCATGCCATATAGTGGCCCGGGCCTTGAGGCAAGCCTGCGATCTAACCGCAGCCAACAACACGGAGGTCCATTATGAGAGATAAAATACACGCGAGTACATGATCAGCCCTTCCCACAGCAGGGCAAAGCCTCCCACCATTTCCTCCAGACATCACGATCTGGAGCCACCTCCAATAAAAACAGTATTTTGCAAAACGTCGATTGAAGTTGCGGCTCAATTTTGGGAACTACATCATCTTCAACCTATAATAGTTCACTGCTGGACATAGGCCTCCCCTAATGAGCGATACCATAGAGCCTGTCTTTAGCTTGCCGCATGCAGCATCTGCCTGCAGTCTTTCGCAAGTCGTCATCAGGTGGGATGACGACTTGCGAAAGACTGCAGACAGGCTGGAGGGCGTCTTACACTACGTTTGCCGGGTCCCGGACTCCACTCAAGAGCACGTTTACCCCAGCGGTTGTCGGTTCTTCGCGATATATGGCCGGCCCACTGCCACTTTATCTTGGGAAGGTGTTAATAGGTAACTACATGTTTGCAGGTAGACGTGGTGTTCTCGAGTAACAGCCGCGGGAACATCTCGCGTACCATGGACCTGCGCAACCCCTCCAAACACAAGATGGTGATGATCAACCAGAAGTACGAGCCCTGGCCCGAGATGCAGACCGTCTTCGACAAGATGATCTTCGCGGAGAAACGAGAGTATAGGCGTTCATTGTCCTGTACACACCCCTAGTTCCTGTGCTCATGTTTGATTATAATAATCTACAATGTGTCTGGTAGCGGATTTATGTTTTAAAAATTGAATAAAAATTAAACTACGTACGCTAATCGTTTTATTGCATATATTTTTACAAAGAGTGCGAAATGTTTCTTAAATATAATTTCATCTAAATGCTTTCCGTCGAGCTGTACGCACTGTTCAAAACGGAGCTTGTGCGCTACCGCTGCAGTAAACGAAAATAAATATTAGTTTAAAAAACTAAAAAACCACGATTTATAAATAAACCGAACTAAAAGTTTTTTTTAATAATTCAAATTATGGATAAGAGTGATAAATATAAGAAATAATTCTAATGAAAAAAAGCGTGGGATACATGGATTTGCGTTCTCTTGCCAACAGCGCACACTTGCCTCACATAACTAGAAACTGATAGGAGTAGCGACATTGAAACAATATTTTCAGAAAGCAAAAAGCTTTTTTACATTAAAATAAGCTCTTTTATTTGTCACTCTTATCCATAACTTGAATTATTTAAAAAAATATTTCTACTTTTTAGTTCGGTTTATTTATAAAAGCGTGTTAGCGCTTTTTAGTTTTTTTAAACTAATATTTATTTTCTATTTTTTAGTTTAATCTTATCAAATGATTGTATTTTCATCGGTTATTAATAAGTAAATAAATAATGCTGGACAATTCACACAGCATTATCTAGCCCCATGGTAAGCTGAGCTTGTGTTATGGGTACTAGATAACTGATATACACTTGCGAGCTATAAACTGGAATCACTTCATCGCTGGTTTCTGCAGACCATATTTTACAGTTTCCATGGAATAAACTGTAGGTTGTGGTATATTATTTTAAAGATAATTTTATTAGCTTTCAAACTCTTTCGATATCATAGCGAAAAAAATGTTCATCATATGTCATGGAAAGTGAAAACAATAGACATAAATTTTTGGAACGAAACATCAATTTTTTCAAACTCCTGAATCCCTATAAAAACTGGGAATTTATACAATTTTGTCATCAGTCCAATATATCATGTCACTCAAAATACTGGAATTACAAGAAAATGGAAACCACACCAATAGAAGCCGCTCAAATCGTCACCCTAATCCAGCAAGGGTTCTCTCAGCGTACTATCGCTCGACAGCTTCATCTGAGCCAGTCCAGTATCTCCAAAGTATACAAGAGGTTTAGAGAGACTGGAAACTTAGTCCGAAGACCAGGATCTGGACGACAGCGATGCACTTCGGCGAGAGATGACCGATTTATTGCCAGCACTTCTCTCCGAAATCGTCATCTAACCGGCGTTGACGTCCAGCGGGAGCTCGGAGAAGTTCGAGGGAGAACTGTCAGCGAGTGGACAGTGAGGCGAAAACTGAAAGAAGCTAACTTGACCCCAAAAAGGCCAGCAACGGGACCCAAATTGTCTACAGCCCACCGACAAGCCCGACTTCAGTTTGCTCGTGATCACTTAGATTGGGATATACAGCAATGGAGCCGAGTTTTGTTCGCGGACGAGACTAGGATGTGCCTGCATGGCAGCGACCGTCGACTGAGAGTCTACAGGAGACCGGGAGAGCGATACGCACAATGCTATGTAGCGGAAACAGTGGCATATGGGGGTGGGTCTTGTATGATGTGGGCGGGGATTTCAATTGAAGCTAAAACGGAGCTGGTATTCGTACCCGGTGGAGGTCGGGGAGGAGGACTAACCGCAGAAAGGTATATCAACGACATTCTGCTGGGCCATGTACTCCCTTACGCCGGGTTTATTGCCGAAAATTTCCTGCTAATGCACGACAATGCCCGCTGCCACACCGCTCGTGCGACTAGACAGTACCTGGAAGAAGTCGGGATTCCCACAATAGACTGGCCAGCCGTCAGCCCTGACATGAACCCTATCGAACACCTGTGGGACGAGCTGAAAAGGCGGGTACGAGGAAGATCTCCAGCTCCGGCGTCAATAGAAGACCTAAAAACTGCTCTTATCGAAGAGTGGCAGGAAATTCCACAGGATTCCATCAGGAAACTCATTAGGTCAATGAAAAACCGTTTACAAGCAGTCATTAGGCCAGGGGGGGCAATACAAAATATTAAGCGGGAAATAACAAAGATTTTAAATAAAAATTTGATATTTTCATATTACTTCTTATTAATTTAAACATCCACAACTTCGACCTATTGTAATAATTCACTAAATGAAGGTAGGAAACTTAATTAAATTTAAATATTTTTTATACCATTCGAAAGCTAACAAAATTTCTTTTCAAATGGTATACACTAATCTGCAGTTTATTCCATGGAAACTGTAAAATATGGTCTGCAGAAACCAGCGATGAAGTGATTCCAGTTTATAGCTCGCAAGTGTACATAATACAATATATTACATAGATAGATATTTTTTATTATACATAGAAAACGACCAGAACACCCGGAACAAATATCTGCAGATCGTACACACAATTGTTCCGAGGCGGGAATCGAACCAGCAACCTCCTTCGTCGCAGGCGGACCTTCGCCCACCGCGCCACATCATCGGTCGTCAAAGTTACTATAAGTTTAAAATAAATCTGAACGTTCAAAGTGGGTCAAAATCGAGTCCAAAGAAGACGGTTACAACCATACATACATACAGGTGAAGCTAATAAAAGCGTGGTAAAAAGATGACTGATACATATACAATCCATCATCATCATCATCATCAGCCTATATTAGTCCACTGCTGGACATAGGCCTCCCCCAATACGCGCCATAGCACCCTGTCTTCAGCTTGACGCATCCTATATACAATCCATTACATAGATATTTATTATACATAGATAACGACCAGAAGACCCGTAAGAATCCTTCCTGGGCAGTTCGTACAATTCCTAATTTGTACAACGATATCAATGTATGCAGATCGTACACACAATTCTACCGAGCGGACCTTCGCCCACAGCGCCACAGAGGTCAAATTATAATGATAACGCGACTTCCTGTAAGCACCCAACCTTATTGCCTGCCAGTGATCTGCCAGTTTGGCTCAAGCCTTTTTACAGCTAATATCGTATTATGACAGCTTTACACAGCTGCGCACAACTGACACACAAACTCAGGCTTTCAAAAAGAATAATGTAATGTATTGGTATAATAGGGTTTTACAAACCATCCATAACTTTGACCTGGTTATATAGTCGTCAACATTTACAGTTAAAATGCTATCAAAATTTCTACAGCCGTGTGCTAGGTTGCTGTGCGCGCGGGGACCGAAGTACCAGGTCATCAAGCGGACGAGGCTGATCCCCGCCAGCCAGTACGATATGGACATACCCGTAAAATTACATGTGTCGCATGCCCTGAGGGTCTATTGGGAACTCATACCTCTGTTCATTGTGAACGGCGTTGCCATTTTTATTTTATTTGCTTCTATAGTATCTTGCTGCATTAATAAGGTTGGTACTTGTTTTATTAATAGCACGGCTACTTGAATATGGTTAAGATAGCAAGTTACCGCTAAGTATATATTCATAAAGGTCTATGCATATTTTATTCATATGCACTGTTTAAAAGAGATGCATGATCATGCAACTTATTTCAAGCGAGCAGTTTCCTTGATAGAAGGTACTTTATTGTACAAAAGTTGTCTAAACATAGGCGCATACAAGAGTTGTACATAGGCGAGCATAATGCTAGATAGCATTCACTACCTTCTAACCTTTGGGTAGTGTCGACAACAATTTAGTAGGCAGTGCTAGATTGCAGTAGGTACATAAACATAATAAGTAAGAAAGTGAAGTTAGGATAAACAAGACATTGTCCTTCTTCAATCCCAAAAAACCATCTACAAAGTTAGATGATACACCATCATAAAATGCATTAAGGACGCATCCATCATCGACCCAGTGGTTACAGGTAGACGTGGTGTTCTCGACGAACAACCGACGGAACATCTCGCGGACCATGGACCTGCGCAGTCCTACGGTCCACAAGCTGGTCATCATCAACCAGCGGTACGAGCCGTGGCCGGAGATGCAAAGCGTGTTAGAGAAGATGAAAGAGCAAGAGAGGTTACTGAAACTGAAATTGGAAGTGTGCGCAAAAGCGGGCAAATAGGAGCACAATATGCCATCGTACCTTGGAGTTTAGGTTGTTATGTTACTGATTCTGTTATTATTCCTCAATCTATTAATCCAACACAACACGTTAACTAAATCTTTAGATACCTACTAACCTGTCATTTTTCGTAGATAAGTACAAATCATCAAAGGACGAATCAAGTCAACCTTCAGTATGCAAAAGGGGTTACCTACTTATATGAATATGAATTATACGTGGTATTTTTTTATAGTTGGGCAATTTTAAAAATAAAGTGTGCTTAGGGAACATAGGGGGTTTTCACCACATTTTCTTCCATTACTTTTGATCCAAATTATTTCAGTGATTTTTGATTTTCGGGGAAGCGCTGTTTGTTTATTTTTTGCCTTTAATTCGTATAATTTGTACCGAACTGGATCTTAGACATAAAATCTAAATAGGAATCTATATCTATATAATCCCTATCGTAACTTATCTTTGGCGAAACTGCAGGCTGCTATGCTGAACTTGTCACAGAGATGTTCGCTTGCCTCACGAGGTCTGTGCTCGATAAATTGATGTGTAACTTGGGTTTTAACCTTCGAAATTTATAATGCGTCATTAAGTTGCTGTTTGAAGAAGGGTGCCTTTGCTCTGCAGTGGGACACTCCAGGCTTATAAAAAATTATAATAATCATTACGTTTACATTTTAAAAGTAAATAAGCTTTGAAATGTTTATGGGCCTCATCAAGGCGTATTAGGAAGGTCAGGAGCATATTATGTTCGCACCTGAATTACTGTTAGAAGTTGATATCGTGTGATGGCGAGCTTCCGTGCCTTTTTAGTGGTTTAGGTATTGTGGCGGCCGTTTAGGTTCATTCTAGTCACAGCGGCATTGTTTTATGTCCCAGCGTTAACTATAACTTGTTAAAGAAATAAATTATGCTGGTGGCATCGGTGGTTGCCGCGGCCAGAATACAATATAGCATACATAACAATTGAACTCCTCGGTTCTCTTTAAAATAACAAATATTTCGTCAAATTATGTGGGAAAACAAAGTCTTGTCTACGTACTAAATTTTGTTCAAAGTATTGTTATTTAGAAACAAAACTTAGAAAGTCCTTTGTATGGAATAATACAAAAATAAATGAAATTAAGTTAAACATTGTTTTTTTAATCATACAAATAAATAAGCTGCATTATTATTGAAGGAATCGCGGCTAGCTCTTCCCGGGATGCTGATGTATTAATAGTCGAATATAGGAACAAAAACTACGACTAATATGATGGTAATGAGTGCGGTTTGAATGGCTGCTGGTGATGCACTGACCTCTGTAGGCGCCCGGTCCGCGCGCGGCACGAGTAACCTACAACTCAGGCCAAACTGCTGATGCTGCTAATATGTCGATGCCTACTACTCAGGCCAAACTGCTGATGCTGCTATGGTCGATGTATCGAACATACTCCCGAGGGCGAGGTAAGAGATGAGGATGAGATGAGGCGCTACAATTAAGGAGTTAGTAGGTATAACATAATATGATCAATGTTTACTTAGGCTAGGTGAATGTTAGGACAATATTTTAATGTTTCGTAATCTAAGTGCTTGCTGATTCTGGCTTAGTTACAAAATGAATCCCTATTCGATTGATGATTGTCTGCTGGGTTGCTGCTTGCTGATGGGTTATAGAGTCTATGTCACGTAAACTAGACCACCGCACGGTCCCACTGGACCATGCCCTAGCTCTGGCACGGATTGCCTACACGCACTAATAGTCACACTTGCTGTGCTGGAGGACGACGCCTCCCTCGCGGAGAGGCGCGGGCGCGGGGTCGCGTACCGGCGCAACTATTATTTAACCAACATTATTGACTATAGATTAGTACTGTACTGAAGTGCTACGCCTCTTCCGTTACGGCGAGCTACGACGCGTAGCACTCTCGTAGTGCCTCGAAAGGCCACGCCTCCGTTACAGCGTAGCACGAGCTACGACGCGTAGCACTCTCGTAGTGCCTCGAAAGGCCACGCCTCCGTTACAGCGTAGCACGAGCTACGACGCGTAGCACTCTCGTAGCGCTGTGAAAGAGCTCAGGCTTACCTTTATTTCTATTTGATTACTCTCGTTAGATATGTCTTTCATTGCATATGTCACAGTTTATTTCCTTAGTAAGCCTTCCAGGACACTCTTATAAGGTAAATCATCATCATCAATAATTTTTTTGGTCATGTCAAACATAGAGTTTTAAAAACTCGCATGTGTACTTCGTTTACACCTTAAACTTGAAAATATTTGTCGTATACTAGCAAGTGATGATTCACTCTCATACTCGTAGTTGACGTGATACTTATTGATCCACAAGCGTAGGCTCAGTTCAACCGGGAAAGTAATGAAATTGGGTTGTCGTACCTATACGATCACCCGCTTTAGCTCCCGGGTCTGCACTGCTCCCCGCCGGCTGCAGCCGATTGAATCTACCAATCGCCCAAGATTGCCTCTCTAAGGGGTTTTGTTGGTTTTCCTTTGATGCTAGATTCTACATACTAGCCTTTCTTTTATGGAGGAGAAAATCTGAATTGTAACAAATGTTGTGAACATTTGTTACAACTCGCGTATTCAACATTTCGGTACGTGGTTCACACATCATCATTTGTTACAACTCGCGTATTCAACATTTCGGTTCGTGGTTCACACATCATCATTTTTAGGAGGGAATAAAAAACACAAATCATTTCCAATATTTTATTTTAAGTTAGTGGCAGTGAAGTTTGTCGGGTACGTTAGTTTAACTAAACAAAAACCGGTACTGCCTCAGTCGTTTGAGAAGGTCCGAATACAAAAATAAGTCTCGGGTTACAATGCACTGAGAATGGAATACACGCTAATAGGAAGTGAGGCCCGACGTTTCTTGCTGGATTATCCCGACGGATTGTCGCAGGAAGAAACGTAGAGTGTCACAGTGAAATTACATGAAATTAGTGCAAGGTTTTGGCATAAATTGGCACTTGGAATGTTTCGATCCCGCGTGTGCATTCCGCGACTGTTTCACTGATTCACGGAAAGCACAAGAGGACCGCAGGAAGTAAGGTTTGGCACACATCGGAACGCCCTACCACCTACACACTGTACTGTACGATTACCTAACATTCAATGGTTACGTACGTATCTCCCGGGCGGGCCCGGAGTGGTTATGTTTACGATTATGTTAAAAAAGTGACCTTACTAAAAGGATCCGCCTATAAAAACCGAAATTTTCAAAAATCTTTGTCGCTTATATTAGTTACCTAATTTTATGTATGATTTATATATTCTTATGGGTATATAGTAAACGGTATGGAGAAGTGGCAGCCGATTTAAATTCTTGTTCTGACTCTTGTTAAAGTTTCTGCAAAATGTCATAACTTCCCTGGAATTGAAATTGTTTGGGAATGTTGTCGGGCTGGAATGCCCCGTCTTTGCCGCGCGGACTCGCCTGGCTCGCCTCGTGGGAGCCGCTCTCGTGGACGAGAATCAACTGGCTTTATCCCTGCCCCTAGAATGGCTTCTGCAGTGACACAAGGCGACAAGCACTGTTAAACACTTGACTCGAATAATAGTGATATTGCTTTGGTTATTAACATATCGATAATCCAAACTCGTTTTGATTAATGATCTAAGAAAGACTCAAGAAAAATTAAAAGAAAAATTGCTACGTGACTATGGATTTCTTTCAATTTCTTTTTTTCATTTGCGTTGATTGGTTTTAAATTTCTGGTTTATCTTTTAGACAATAGGTATTGCAGAAATAGTCCGATTCGAGTATTATGTAAGCCATGCAACATTTAACAACTGTCAGTTACAAATGAAGAACCGATTGAACGAGACAACTTATATACCGTGTAATTTATCATCCGAACGCATCCGACCGTCACCAATCGTTATTTATCATCCGAACGCATCCGACCGTCACCAACCGCTATTTTACACTTTATCCCATCAATAATCCTATACGTAAAAATATTAAAACGGAATATTATCTATATATCGTTAATGTGCGTAACGGACTCGATAGAATCGTCATGAGCTGTACAAATCAACGAGAAACATACAAATTCAAAGTTTGTACATATACTACTCCATACAAAATGCTTTTGCTTACGGTTTTTAAACCTAGATAAATTGTTGATTAATTAAATATAGTGCGCAGGCGCCGGCTTCCAGGGCACCTCGCGCCACCTGCAGACATATTACGCAAAAACGCGACTTAATCAATACATTCCATAAGCCCAATCATTAACACGGATGATTTCACTAGTTCTGTACAAAAATTGAATCGGTACTCCTACAAGTACATAGGAGTCACAAGTAGCTGCTCGTAGCAAGCGCACTCTCCGCGCGCCTGAAATACGAACGGCTCTACAGGCTCGCGTCACTAGTAGCTGCTCTAGCGACTAGCAGCTACTAGTGACGCGAGTCCACACTCTCTGCCCGCTTGACATACGAACAGTCTTGCGTCACAGACCTTCGCGCATCAAATTAATGTAAATGAGCAATTCAATTCTGTGTCATATCGTAGGTCATATCCAATCATACTTTCCTTCGTGAATGTCCGGATTTGCAGCCTTCTCTAAACCCTTAAAAGCGAGAATAAATTGGAAAAAAAAAGTTATATTAGGACAAACCACGATATCAAACTTTAAAAATCAAAATTATAAGTACTTTTTATTAAGTTTTAAAAGATTTAAATTGATTTAAAAACGATTAATGTACGTTTTGATCAAAATAACAATAAATAGATAGATTTTATATATTTTTACAAGAATAATAGATTATGAACCCTTTTTGAGAGTTAATGAATATATTCGTCGAGAAATAACCGAGTTTTGCGATAAATAGGAAGAGCAAAGTATAATCATAGTCAAATATGAAATCAACAAGCATCCTGCACGACCCGCAACGAAAGGACACGTCGCGTCGCCTGCCCGACCTCCGCCTATCGCGCGTCGCCTGCCCGACCTCCCGCCTATCGCACGGCTCCCGCACATCTTAGTATATATCATTAGGTACGTCTTACTAACTATACAATCATGACACCCCCTGGGGTTGTAAAACTTATTGAACTTCATTTTATATCATACATTGGCGACAGTTCTTCACGGTACTATACAAAAATTAAAAACATTTTACAATAATCCTACGATACCATAGAGCTATTAAAGTACATGAATCAACTTACGACTACCAAAGGGTACCCACATTGGCACGATGACAATACGCAATGTAATTTAGTTACAACCTCTTTATAACGTTTAATTTAATAAATATTATTAATATTAACTATTATATCAATTATCTCTCTGAAACATACTCTTAGCTATAATCGTACGGGTCTGACTCTCCAAAGCGAATCGGTTCATTGACCTGGCCACGGTAGCGGCGACCGACTCTGGGACACGCTCGGGTTTATTCTATTTATTACTTCTAATGTATTATAGTAAAAAATAGCACAAGGTACTTCGACTCTGCTGGCATCCATCATCTACTCACTTTCAAATACTTACACAAATAGTCGTCTAATAACTTTATTGTATATTTATCTATTCATTGCCTCGAGATTACATAATGTAAGGCTCGCATTCATAGCCTCCACCGCATTTACACCGGTGTTACTGCAATGTGGCGCTCGGCCGCGACACGAGGGGGCTGCCTGGCGCTGTGGTGTGGGACAGCAAGCCTCCACTCACAAACTTATTACCCTTATTTAGGCCAACACTGGTGCGGACTCGATGCGGCGCGGCGTCGACCGGCCTGTCGTCGGCGCCAGCTGTTTTTCAATTATCTAAGAGCATTGGCGACCAAACACTTTTATATTTAGTCGCAGTTTAGACTCCGGCGACGCGGGACACGCTTGACGGACACTTAAAAGTAATCATAGAAATCGACAGGAAGTCAGTTTCACTTACATCAATACATTAGCTATTCATTAATAACTAGCGCGTGCACGCGGCGAGCGCGGGGCTCGGGGCGTGCGCGCTTTCCAATTTCATAATAAGTCTCTATGAGTTGTGTGAGTCGTGGGGCAGAGTGTGCGGCGGAGCGCGGCACAGCGCGGCGCGCACGGCGGCGCGGCACAGCGGCAGCGCGCGCGCGGCGCCGCACGCCCGCTCTCAGAGCCGGTCCTCCTCCTCCTCCTCCTCGGCCTCGTCGCCCGCCTCCTCGTTCTCCTCCCGGTAGCCGGGGTGCTCGCTGATCGCGTAGTAGTTACCGTTATAGATGACGCCGAGCTCGCGCATCGCGTCGCCGCGGATTGTCGCCTTTATCGTCCAGTTGTAGCAGTCGTCCGACTCGGACTCGCGGTCCAGCCGCTCCACGTCCAGGATCTTGGAACTGAGCCGCTCAAGGATGATGCCGATGTCCTTGATGGTGAGGTGCCGCTTCTGGTCCACGCTCAGCTGGTCGATCAGCAGCAGGAACTTCTCGGAGGTGACGGCCTCGTCCTCGACCAGCGTGTTCTCCGTCTCACTCTCGGAGGAGTCTCGCTCTCCCCCGCGGCGCGCGCTCTCGGCGTCCAGGAAGCGTACGTGTCCCTTGGGGCGCTGCGAGGGCGAGGCGCGCGGCGCCGCGTCCTGTATGGGCGAGGTGGCGACGCTCTTGTGCACGGCGATGCGGCGCCCCTCCTCGTGCAGCGCGCAGCAGTGGAAGTCACACTCGTCCGGGGGCGGCGCGGGTGTGTGTCGCGGCGGGGAGGGCGAGGCCTGGTGCGCGCGGCACTCGGCCGTGTGCACGTGCTCGTGGCTGGAGCCGCCGGAGGGCGGGCGCAGGCGCGCGCGCGCCGGCTCGTCGTGGTTCACGACGGTGATGTGCGGCGGCGGCGGCTGCGCGCGCTCCACGCTGGTCTGGATGACGAGGCTCGGCCGCCGGTCGGGCTTGGCTTGGCGCGAGGGCGAGCGCGCTGCCGGCGACGCGCCCGCGCCCGACCGCTGGTCCCAGTGCAGAACCACCGTGACGCGCCCCTTGTTGTCCATGATCTTCCATGAAGGCGTCTCATCGTGCAACTCGAGCGCGTGGATCGTCTCGCATACTATCTTCGGTATTGCAGATATGGCTGTGGATGAGAGGAACGGGTTGAGCTCTGCGTATCCCTGCGGTAATATATCTTGGGTCTCCTATCTGTCGGACTACGACTAGGGTACAAAAATCTTCGCCCATATGACAACTAAAACGAATTATTCATATTATAACGAATTATTCATTTATTCACCTGTCACCCGGGTTCAAAGAAATTTCAGTAATAGATTAAATTCATTGGATGTTTTCTCTAAGAGAAAGAATCTCTTGCAAATACTCTTAGATAGAAGTAGCGTTATAAATCACAGTTAAATCCTGAGGCTGTGAGTGATATTTTCCCCCATAACGAACTTGAAATGAATCGCTAACGTCTCCAACGTGAGAATTTCCCAAAGGTAAGTTACTTTTATATATGAGAGTTGTGGATTGTGTAATGAATGAAACAAATACTGACCAGCCTTGATGACGTCAACCCCGGTGGGGTACCAGCGCTCGCCGGCGCGCAGCAGCAGCAGCACCGTGTTGGGCGGCAGCGTGCGCCAGTACTCCCCGTCCTCCACCTGCGTGCCGTCGCTCTCCAGCACCAGCCGCACCGGCTCGCTCGCGCCCACCGACAGCTTCTCCTTACCTGCACAACAACATAACACTCATAATAACTCTATAATATAACTGCGTGAGCTGTGAATGTGGCCATTGGCGAACACAGCAAATCAATAATGTTGGACAATCTACACAGCGTCGTCTAGCCCCAAGCTAAGCAGAGCTTGTGTTATGGGTACTAGATGACTGATATACTTAATACAATACATTACATAGATAGATATTGTTTATTATACATAGGTAACGACCTGAACACCTGGAACATCTGCAGATCGTACACGCAAATGTCCCCAGGCGGGAATCGAACCCGCAACCTCCTGCGTCGCAAATGCTGTAATGTCGGGCCCCACACCCTCAGAGCACGGCTTGCTCGTCATTTGCACGAAAATGTGCAACAGGTCTGGTACGTTACGTCTGACAAGAACAACACGCTTCGTAATCCAAATACGTTTCTGGAAATGGAATACGTAGAAAAGTTGCGGCTTTCGCCAATATGTAGGCAAGTGTTTCCTCCTTCATATATTTCTTACTATTCCCTCTAGACTCCACCTTCTTTGTTCATAGAAATAAACATTATTATTTTAACGTAGAGCCTCGCGCGTGCTACGGTGCTACGCGGAGTCCTCGTTGCGTACAAAAGATATGAACGCGAACTTTTTATATAAAAGCGCAAACTTAATTGCTTGAAGCTATAAGACCTACTAAGTTGCAGTTTTTACTACAACCTACTGCTACAAACTACAACTGATAGAGGTCAGATATTATTCTTTACTTTAAATCATTAGTAACTTCCTCTAACACCCCTTACTTTCCCAACATAATGTAGTTTGTTGTAGAATGTCGTAGAACTTGCTACAACGTCTCTCTCCTAATAAGGTTTGCTGGAAGAGAACTCTTTTTTGGGTTAAGTTCGCCTTTGTTTAAATTTTCTAGAATAAGTTTTGTGTTATGTTTTTTGCCTGAAATAAACGAATATTATATTATTATTTTCGTGCAAAAAGTATAAATAAATAAATAAACGTTTTTTCATAGGCTTTCCGCGCCAATGTCCGCAAGTGCTTTATAATGGAAAGGGATCTGCGATTTGACACAATAATTATAAAGTAACGACAAGTGAACCTTTATTTTCCACGCGTACAGAAGTAGGTTCCGTTACCCAACTCAATATAATATCAATTGGTCACAAAACCACATGATAATTCCCTTGATTTCGTCAACAACCAATTAATTACCAAGCTAAATTATTTCAGATACTGAAAACTTTTCACGTGTTATTGAATTTCTGATAATTAATTGACCGCAAACGTAATGCATTCGATGAAAAAATATAGGTTACTCGGTCCGCCGCATATGGAATCTACAGAACCGAAACTACAGATAGTCCATTTAGGGATTGCATTATAGTAGGTAGATGGATGGAGTGAGCTAGTCGAGGTTGCGGAAGCAGGTCAGACGGGCGAGGCCAGTTCATTGGCCAATGATGCCCGCTGTAAGGCCTCCACACGCGAGCCAGGCGCTGCGGTCTGTTTGACTACGATATCAGATGGGTGTCCAGTGACAAGGTAGATTGCTACAATTGAAGCGTTCCTACTAAAGCGAAAAATGTTGTGGATTTTATGAAAAAGCTTAATTTTTTTTCAATCCTGAATTGTGTCACAAGTAAAATAACTTGTAGGAAATCGTAACAAGAAAACACCACAGGTGTCTAATTTAGCTCAAGAAAAATTTCTAGTTTTACGTTTATTTGGTTGCGGGTTCGATTCCCGCCTTGGGACAATTGTGTGTGCGATCTGCAGATATTTGTTCCGGTTGTTCTGGTCGTTTTCTATGTATGTATAATGAAAAAAATATATATCTACGAGTATGTAATGTATTGTATTGTGTATATCAGTCGTCTAGTACCTACCCATCACAAGCTCTGCTTAGCTTGAGGCTAGATGATCCTGTGTGGATTGTCCAGCATTATATATTTATTTGGGAATTAATACTAAACTCAAGAACTTCCATTATTTATCTGCTTTTTGGCCTACATTCTCCTCAATCTACGACTGTACAGTATCAGTTGGCGCAGTCTACGCGTTCCCTAATACACACAGCAGGTGGATAACTCTCGGTCCAGAGTGCTGGATTAATGGGAATTCTTCTAGGGTAGCCTGTCTGAGTGGAGTACGGTTTGCTTTGAACTCCAGAATAGCCAAAAGATATAGACAGCTATTGTGTTGTGCAGATGTAACATATCGTCTTGGTATATTTAATAAAACTTTTGAAACTATCATGGTTATTAACTCCAAAGTCATTTAAAACGGGATATTTACCATGATTTTATTTTAGAGTTATCCAATATTTCGGCAAACTTTCATGCGCCATGATCACGAATAACTCAAAAATCAAATCATGGTAAATATCTCGTTTTAAATGACTTTGGTATCTTGCATTACCCGCTCGTGAGTGTATCCGAGTTCTAAGACTTGTCTATGATAAACTGGGACTGTAAAATTGCATGTTGATATTGCGAAATGTAGTCGACAGGGAGCGCTTATTTTTTACGTAGACTTCTGCAAAGTTGCTTAACAGAGTTTTATAATATTTCTGACATACGACATCAGAAGAAATCAGATTATTCACAACTGCATTAAGTTGACAAAGCGTTTGTTTTACGGAAATTGTATATACATATTATCCGGGCCAAATACAGCGTAACGTTTTCATTTTATATCGAAGTTAACCGATGAAGCTGCTAATTTTCCGATTATCTTTCGAAAAACACCATCATGAAGTACATAGTAATGTAGAATGAAGATTTTATAATCTACGTGTATTCGATTGAATATAACTTGTAATAATGGCGCTCATTGGGGGAGGCCTATGACTGGCCTATGTAGGCCTATGACTAACATAGTTTGATAATGATGATGTGTATTCGAGATACCTACATCGGTGCCTCACAGTGACGAGGCAAACTAAGCCATGCGCTTCGTTAATCACATTTTACAACGCGAAGCTAATTTTCGCGAAGTTAGATCCAAAGCTTTAGTAGGTCGGTCTGTCGGGCGCAATGTATTCAGCTCTGCAAATGATGCCTGTAAATCCTATTATCGGCATTATCCAGTTTCATAGCGTTATCCAGTTATCTGCTGTTATCTTGTTACTGTCCTACTGAGGGAACAGTAGTTGGAACGTATGATACATTTAATTATTCAGGTTTTTTCTTTTTGCAATGGGTTTTATTCTGGTATCAAAATATCAGATTATGACGATAAAAATGATTGGGACAAGTTTTGCTCGAATTCAGAAATTAACAATCTAACAAGATAAAGGTTTTTTATTCGCTTCATTGCTTTACCTCAAAAGATTGAAGTGAAAAAATCTAAGAGATCACTTTATTCTTTATTTCCTAGTGTTAATGATGCATTTTGTTATATGTGTCGTGTGCGCGTCCTGTAAGGCCTAAAGGTAATCAAAAATCATCACTTTGATGTTTTGATTTTTGTTTGATGTAGCGCAAGTGCGCCCACGGTGCTGCTTAGATGAATTTATTTATATTTTGAGGTGCAAAATATAGAAACTCTCACTGACTCACTGTTATTCTATATCTAGTAACATTATTCTGGATCACATTTGGGATGGTAATGTTATTCTTATAAATTCAGCCTCACTTTAGCTGTAATGGCAGAGATGCTTTAGATATCAATAATTTTTCACTAAAATTTAATAACATTGTTCAAATTAGGCATTCTAAAATTTCGAATACCTTGACTAAAGTGACATAACGCTATAGTGTCGGCCAAGTTCGGAAAAAATCGATTTATGCTACTCTACCTCCGTACAAATTCCTTATTGTTTTCTTATATTTGTTCAACTAAACTGTTAAATTATGCAAAATAATGAATAAAACATTATTAAATGTTAAATGAGCTTGTTGTGCCCATCGTCAACCCCACACTATGTTTGAACGCTCTTTTTGAACGGTTCTTTTTAAACCTAATATTCATCAAAATAAACCATCTTTGAATACAGCTTCTTTTAGGTTTTTCACAGTTATTATCATCCAGCTAAGTTTAGAAATGTATAATCTATTATAGAAGTCATAAACTAAAGTCACTTAAAACGGGATATTTACCATGATTTGATTTTTGTGTTTTCCAATATTTCTGATAAACTCAAAAATCTAATCATGGTTAATATCCCGTTTTAAATGACTTTAGTGTTAATAAGCATTATAGTTTCAAAAGTTTTATAATAGTCTAAAAGTTCAACATTGCTAATAAATAAAAGTTCTTTGATAAAATGTCTAAAAGCTAACGCGTGAGACATTGTTAGATGCTATTATAAGCCGAAGGGTTCGTAACCTAGAATGGCTGGTGTCGGCAAGGCCAACGCACTCGATGTCGACCCTGAGGGCTGTAGGGCGTCGGGTAGGTTACTAGTACAGCGGTGGGCTCTAGGTGGGCCAGCGGTCAAACTCACTGGATCTTTTTTATAAATCCTAACAATATTAAAATACAATACAAAAATTCTTTATTGTACACCATAATCAAATCATTACAAAAATACATTATATGCGACAAGTACAATGGGCGGCCTTATCGCTTACAACCGATCTCTTCCAGTCAACCTTTGGATGACCTTTGAATGTTGTGCCTAACTTATATATATTTTTATATTAATATTTTTGCACGCCCTGACGAGGCAGGATGTATAGGAACCTTATTATTAACAAGATATTGTACCGACATTCCTGCAAAAGAAATGATTTTATTTGATTTGAAAAGGGACGAGTCTGAAACCTGCGTCACAGCTGTTTTGTTACACTATTTATGGTTTGGAAATTGCCTGATTATGTAGTTTTATTATTTATTAATATTATTGGATATCTTACAAGTTTGAAACTAGCCTGATTCGGGTAGTTTTTTTTATTTATTTCTAAATTGGATATCTAACAAGTAAGGCAATTCAATACGATTAGTGTCATTATATACCTTAAAAAGCGTCCTCAAAACATTTTTAATGGTATTAGTAAGAAATACGAAATAGAAAAAATACGACTCAGGCGATAAATAGGATCAGAATGTTTGCTCTGCGTGTATTATAAATAATCCTACTGATATTAAAATGGTGAAAGTTTGTGTTACTGTAAAGATTAGGCCTAAGGGGCCTAAGGCACCGCCAAAACGACTGCAGGCCAACACGGGGATTGTTCTGTAGAGTGTACAATAGACAATAATGAAATTGCATTCATACATTGCGTATATTATTAGGTTGAAGGAATTTATTTCAAATAAGTTACGCATTCGATGACAAAGTGACATCATTTTTTTTAATTCTGCCCTACAACAATCCCTGTGCTTGCCCTCAGCGATGAATCGAGATGGAATTTTGCACTTATTAACTTGTTGTCCTGGAATGAAAAAAGGATAGATCCTATGTGTAAGTTATAAGACTAAGCTATTTCTTAATTTTCATTTGTCCTCTGCAAGCAAGCAATCCCTTAGCTACTATATGCGAGGACACATAAATGGTTATTAGTTTTTATTTAAGTTATCTGTTGGGTGTGTAAAACTGTTTGTCTTCCAAATAAAGCAAAATAAAATAATAATAATAGAAGGGTTTTTTTTCCAAAAAACTCGTGTAAAGCCGCGGGTAAAAGCTAGTAAATAAATCATCATTTATGCTGGGTAATCCACACAGCATCATCTAGTCCCAAGATAAGCGGAGCTTGTGTTATGGCTTCTAAATGACTGATATACTTAGTACATTACTCCGATAAATATTTTTTTACTATACACAGTAAACACCCAGAATGCTCGGAACATTGTGTATGTATATCTGCAGATTGTCCCGAGGCTGGAATCGAACCTCTCCTACATCGCAGATGGACCTACGCCCGCTGCACCACTGATGTCGTATTTTGTTTTTATATTTTGTATGGTTCATAAAATTGAACCTTTTGCACCTAGTATTGTTGTAGCTAAATCTTAGAGTAAGTATATGTAAGTATTGTGAGAAGGTATACCACTGACCTCTGTGTATGAGCTCCTCGAAGCTAGTGACCACCAGGCCCTTCCTCACGTTCCGAGAACTGTCCCATATCTTGAAAGGCCTCTTTCCTCTAACCTCCTGCAACACCACACAGCAAGTTAGCCTAAACTCACTCATTGTTAGTTCACATTCACCAATAAATCAAAGAGAAAGATTGTGCTTTCAAAAGAAAGAAGAAGAAAATATTTGTTGAAAGAAAAAAGTTTTGTTTACCATTGGTTTTGCGTAAATACACCAGTTTTACGAGCTCCCATGACTACTCATCCGTAGATTACATCGTGCAGTACATTTATGTAACAGGTGAACCATCGTGTAGCGCTCGAGCCTCGTATCCAATCCGTTCCGATTCAGCCACTAGGAAACGTCGTAGGATACGTTAAACGGGCTCCGTAGCACCGCTACGGACAGCGTAGTACGTAGCACCGCTACGGACAGCGTAGTACGTAGCACCACTACGGACAGCGTAGTACGTAGCACCGCTACGGACAGCGTAGTACGTAGCAGTGCTCGCTAGCGCCGCCGGCTGCAGCACCCCGCGCCCTGCACCGCCCCCGCGCGCCCCGCACGCACTGTGCGTTGACCCACTGACATCGTCGCCCTGCACGATCTTTAAGCGAGCCGAGGGGACCTTTCAGTTCGAAGACACCGAAAAACTTTCGCGTCCTTCGAACACCTACGAGTCGATGACTCAACACCTATTTTAGGCGGATCAATCCGTTCGTTGTTTAACTCTATTCCGCAGGTATCTATAGCATACATGGAACAGGATCCGTAAAAAAGCATTTGTTGTGGTCGCGGGAGTTCCTACAGGATATCCTGCGATAAGTTGCACGGAGACGTACCTCCTGCTGGATCTCGACGATCATCTTGTCAGTCTTGCCGTCGGAAAATAATTCGCGACGCGGTAAAAAGGTGTAAGTAAATAAAAAATGTGTGTCACGTGACTGTCACTAAAGGTGCGAGTATCAGGTAGTGTCGGGCGGGCGGCGCGGTGCGCCTCGGCGGAGCGCCGCGGCGGCACTGAGCGCCGTGACCGGGTCGCGGCCTCGCCCGCCCCCGCCCCACCCCGCACTGCAGCGCCCGCCCCTAATCTCTTGATGCCGTAAGATGTTGGAATTAGTGATGCCGATGATGCACTTTCCGAAGGTCCGAAGAGACTCTCTGATTACCTTTTAAGGGTTAAAGGAATTCTGGTTTTAGGGACACATATTATTTGCCAGTTTTTACGTGAAGTAAGTTTAGCTCGGGATACCTCATTATATTCGTCAATTGGTTTTCCCTTCCTGTGTTTTTGATTGCAGAATGATGAGGTTGGCTCAAACAAACAACCATATAGATATTATTGGCATCCACGACTAATTGAGATAACGTATCGTTTCCTAACCGATGACAGAAGCTTTTCAAAAAGATTCGCTGTGCTACAAGAGAACTTAGAGAGTTCTAAAAATAAGTACCTAGGTATTTATGGAGTAGTTAGATACTCAGTTTCCCGTTATTGATTAGAGTCCCATGCACAGCGCCGCGCCAGCCGAGCGGGACGTGTCCTGAAAGAACTCGGGAACTATGTACGGAAGTGTGATTTACTTCACACCTCCTGCGCTCAAAGATTTATACCTAAATGCTTTTTCATGACGCCCAATGCCTGTTCAACTTTTACTGGTGAAACGTGCTGTAGCGTTATCGTTTTCACTTCAGTTGCAAAAATGAAAACTTTAAAGAAACAGATTTGTTGTCTTTAGGAAACATTTGCTATTTCTACAGGTTTTTTGGGGGGAGAATTAAATCAACATAATTTTGTCTCTTTTTGTATCTGAAAATGCATCGGCATCACTAATTCCAGCATCTTACGGCATCAACACTCGAGTGGAAAATAATGAAGTTTCCGTCCCGTGTGGGCCTGCTGTGGGCAGACCATCATTAAATGCCATTAAAAAGATGTATACATTTCACTTATAAGGTGTAAGTGTAGGTGTAAAGATCAACCTACAAGCCAAAACTATGCTATAATGTCTACTTTAGAATAACATTTGCGTGGGAACTACCTCAAACATAATCTTTTAATATTGTGAGGGCGGTGAAGAACATGATATTTTACGGCTCTCTCCCACAGTCCTGCGGGAACGGTATTTTACTGGATCACGCAAAAATCATTGGTGTGTTCAGACACAGTAGTTTGCATCCTGGTTTTTTTTGCAGTGGAGCGACGAGTGGTTATTGAATCCGATTAGTCTTAAAAGAGTACGAATCCAGCAATAACGGTATGTCTAAACTAGACGTGTATTTAAACTGGATCCTGGTTTTTACTGGACCAATGAAACCTGTTTGTAGTGACAAAACCGAATGTCAAATCCGATCGGTTCTCAGCATTCAAAACAGGATACTCGTGTGACTGCTAGTATTGAAACACGTACACAATGGGAACTACAACGGGATCCTGGAAAAAACCGTACCTGCAAAAAAAATATGTTGCCGTTGGAGAGGGTATTTACGGCTGATTTGAATACATCATCATTACCTATAAGCATCGTTTCCACCACTAGATGAATCCTCTTCTACTAGGAAAACAACATCCAACACATTTTTAACGGGTATTTCGTAGTTGCTTTGGTTTCTCTGACCCCAGGTTTCAATGCGTTACTTCGCATACGCTTGCTGGGAAATAAGATTTTTATTTCTTGTACAATATTCAGAACAGGGCACAGTTGAAAGGTTTCAATCAGAATTCAATTTATTTGTAAAAGTGACTTTGAAACCAATTTGCAGATAAAAGCTTGGCTTGGCCTGAACGCGCTAGGAAGGAAGCTACAGTACTATTTAGTTATTCTGTTACATTGATACGTAATAGCGTTACTGTCTGCTTGCATTATTTTACGTCAGATTTTCTAAGGGCATTTAAAGTTATCATGAAGAGTACCGTGTGACCACAAACGACTCTACCTTTAAACGAACATAGAGCACATCGGGAAGCCAGCATGTTTGTCCCAGTTTTATGCAACAAGGACCCTCACGGTCTCAAATGACGACAATCATAAACTGCAACAGTTCACAAGGGGTGCAGACAAATGAACGCCGGAGGTGTGAACATAAAAGTGGAGTAGAACGTTTGTTTTTACAAGAAGCTCGCTTATTGGACATGCCGCGCTCTGGAATGCCTGCAGGTATGCTGGCAGATGTGTGACGCCGGGAATTACACGCCAGAGGTACGTACCTTCAGCATCCGAGGAGAAATACTTGGCATAAGATGTTATTTGGAGCTCTCTGTGTAGAGCAAATTTCTTGTATAACATTTTCTATTGTTGGAAGAAACTAAAATTGGAGTTACGTAACTTTTTTAGTCAGTGAAATTTATTTAAACATTGTTTTCACAAAAAAAACAAGAAATTTACTGATAAAATTGAGTTTCAAAAACCTGCTACGTTTGTAGTGCCCTTAGAAATGTTTTGTACAAAAACGCTTAAAAACTTCGATCCTCAATATCGCTGATGAACATCTAACGAATGGAAGCGACGACATTAACATCATAATTATCGGTTTTCCATAACTTTCATCGGGAAGAAAGGGCGCGATCGTTCTGCAAAAATCCTGAGGGATCCGACTTTATGAGACTCTTTGAGAGAAGATTAATGTTATAACGAAGGAATTAAGGGACCCAGCGATCGCATCGGCGGCATCGAAGCAATTTTGCATAGGATGATTTGGATTTGGCACATCATTAGAAATCTTCTGTGCAAAGGAAGATTTACTCTTGTGTGTTATTTTGTCTATGTAAATTAATTAATTATTTCCAACAACATTATTCAGCTAACCTAGATAGGAACGAAGTTAAATAAAGAGTTCGTAATATGCAATCGGAAAGAAACTTCCACGAGATAGCTTTGATTTTTTGTTTATTTCTTTTGAGCTCTTGTAAAGTCACCCAGGTTTTATCAACATTCCCTAACACAAAGCAGTTTTTTTGCCGAAATGACTATCAAGGAACCTCGTCACTGAAAGGCTAGAAGTGGTCTTTGTTTAGAACTGGGGTTTAGCGAATGGGCAGAGCACACCTTTCAGAAATAATTAAATGTACTAAAACCTTTTATGAAATCCGTTAACTAAGATTTGACAACCCCATAGGGAAACAGTAATACAGGATTCCCCATGCGTGGCGATTCATTATTTCTCTGTGGAAAACAGGCTATAAAGACAAGTCTATCAATATCTGCTGAAACCAGCTAGAACTGCACTGAAACATATGTGATGTAAGGCTAACTGAATTTGTTTGATTGATTTCAATTAACTTTCATCGAATCATATAATTGCTTTTAAGTTTTAACACAGTTAATTACATTGATTCTAGCATTCTGCTGGGCTGGTGGGAGATAGACAATTTAATCAGAATATCGCACGAGTTGTTGAGCCTGTGTATTTTAATTGTCGTAGGCAAATAGAGCTGTTTACATGAACGCGGTTCTGGATTACTTATAAAAAAAGTTTGTGCTTTACTTTGCTGACGGTAATTTTTTTTTTAATTCTGTGGATGGTTATTTTACACAAAACCTTTTTTGATGTCAATCGATCCTCTTTCTTAAACTATCGATAACTTGTATCGGATCAGCCGAGGTAGGAACTCTCGTAGTCAGAAATCGCAAAAAAAAAAATCCCTTATACATTTTGTGGGAAATCATCGCAGCTTCGAAAACTTTGTGAACCTTTCATACCTACTAAAAAACAATACAAACTGTTCAGACTAGAGTTGTATATCGAAACTGAATTAGTAACTAGAAGTATATGAGAATAGTTTAGGTATAATACCCGGTACATAACTAGGGTACCTAACCAATACTTAATATACCCAGGTATATTGTAATGTACGAGCTTTCGAGTTCCATGAGGGAGTAAGGTAGTGGGTAGGTCGGCAACCGCAAAGTGAGTTTAACCAGCCAATCTCAGAGTCAGCCAGAAACAATCAGAGGCTGTCGGCTGCAGACAGATCGGTTTGTTAGCTGTGGTGCGGAACCCTGATTCATCGAGGCCCTGACTCTGGATAGCCAATTTAGAAACGACATGACATGACAGACGAATTTCAACTCTCACTGTATCAAGTAAATTGAGAATTGAAAACAATAAAAAATCCGCTCCGACCCGCTTTTTCACTTTTTCGCCAAATGAGACGCCGAAGCCTTACACAACGTAAATAAAAATCATAGCGGAGAGCGAACAAGACCAATGAGTATTTTGATACCTAATTTATCATTATCGGTTTAGCCGTTTCGATGCTGGGAGGTAGTAGGTGCAAAAGTATCCGCCAACAATATAGAACTCGAAAAATATACACGCGCTAATAAAAATAGTTATTCGTAACAAAAAAAACTGGTTATATGATCCGAAAGAGATCGATAATCGTGTAAAGTTAAAATAATGTAATAATAAAAAATAATACTGGGAATTTACTCATTTTTCACACAGCATCATCTATCCGACTATCCCTTATGTAGGTAGAGCGTAAAAATGTAGCTTAAAATGGATGGATGTATGAAAGTGGTTGCTTCCAATTGGATCCTGTTTAGCATTGTGGTAACCCACTTATACTGAACCTTCTCATTTAGTCACAAATGATAGCTTATTGGGCCGAAACAAAAAAATAATTATTAAAACTTAACAAGCATCTACTACATCGTTACCAAAAATAACTTCTTCGGTTTCTCTTCATCATTGTAATTTTTTTTGACATTTTATGAATTTAAAACCAATAATTTTAGGTGTTAATCAGTTACGTTAATGTATCAGTCAATTAGTTAGTTATTATACCAGTTAAGTGATCTGTTTATCCTAGCTAACCTGCAAAAAGCATAATATTTTCAAAACACTTGTAGTTTGATACCTTTTATTATATTACAATAAAAACCATCGTCATTTGACGAATTCATTACGAATATGAACGGGTCAACTACGAACCTAGTTGATGTACCCCAACATAGACTACGTTCGTTGTCAGCCTACTCCCATTTATAAGTAGGTAAAATGAGTTATCATTATCTTGATTGCCTACTCGTGTAACAAACTTTATACTGAACTGTCAAGTAACGCAAATATCGATTTAAGGGTACTTTGACAAGATAAGAAGTGGTACGAAAGAGGTTATGTTATTTCTAGTCATACCGTGTACTGGCGAGATGTGTGACATCATCGGCCGCGAGCTGCGCCTTCAGGGGCAACTCGGGACGGAGCGCTCGGGAACTCGCCCCGAGAGGAGACTAGTACTCCTCCATAGCTTACAACTGATAATAGGCTCTTCTCTCTTCGGAAACATTGGCTACGCTACTAGCTATGGGTATGATATGATCATTTAGAATTACTAGCAAATCCTCATGATTTGCTAGTAATTCTAAATGCTATTTCTAAGAAATCCACATACCTCTTCATGTAATTTAACCATCTTTGCGTCGAGTGTTTATATTTATATCGGAAGCTGCATCATCAGACACAATTATATCACGTTTTGTTATTGTTCATTACATAGTTCCCGCTGGTGCGACCCCAACCGAACCGAAGGAACCTCATAATTTGCATCATTGCCCAATATCGATCGAAAACTACATATCGTAGCTCCCAGGAGAACTAGGCCGGCTCTACGCGCTACGGGCTACGGGCCGCGAGCGCCAGGGCTGCGGCGCTACGGCGCTACGGGGCTGCCGACTCCGGCAGGGCAGTCTGCACTCCGGGCTAAAATTAGCTATTCTATTTATACGAAGACGCGGTCGATACGGCTCGGTCATAGACTCGCGGATATGATCAGGGGTGCACCGGTCCCCGAGCGACTTATAGTGTTCAGCACTGGGGGTTGCATGTGCAGCGACGGCATAGAGCGAGCGAGAGACGGTGAGGGGGTGCGCGCCTGGCGCGAGTGAGACGTCGGCTGCGTCAGGCAGGCTGGCGCGCGCGGGCAGGGCTCGGCCGGGCAGGCGGCGCTCGGGCGGAGCGCGGGCTGTGCGAGCTCGCGGGCTGTGCGCGGTCACCTCTCTGGCCATCGCGGCATGGTCGCCGGAGGCCGCACGCGGCGCGCTTTCACGCCGCCATCGTCAGGGGCAAAGCCCGGGCACGCGTCGCCTCTCGCGGACCACTTGAGCGGCGCTGCGCCGCGTGGGCGGAGATCGATGCCTTCGTGCGCGCATGCGCCCCCGCCCCCGCGCCTCCCGCCGCCCCCGTGCCCTCCGAACACGCACGAACGGTGCCGAATCGGCCCGCGGTGCCTGGGGTTGCTCTGTATTCGTGAAAAAGTTACACCGAGATATTTTGAGATAAGGACATTTCGATTTAATTTTAAAATAGCTTCTTCCATTTAAATTCTTCAGAAATAATTTCTGTAATGACAGCTTGTAAAGTTCGTCTTATGAGTAACCATCTGAGCCGCGTCAAAGAGTCTGTGCGTTCTTGCGATACTTCCTTATAAAGCAGGTGGTAGTCTGGATCCAACCCTCTCCTGTACAGCGGAGAGCGCCTGTCGCTGGCAACACCGGGTGCATCCGCCCTGACCTAGTTGGGGCGCACAGTGACCCGATTCGAGCACACACGCACACCTATACATGCACAGATTGCACATTCAGATAGCAGATACTCCGCAGTAGGTAAGGTACCGGCCGACTCCAGACTAGGTAGGTAGGTACTGGGCACATTGTGAATAACGAACTGAAACATGAAGGCACACTTGATCGTTCAAATGGGGTTTTATCTGAGAATTTCCTTTTGACATGTTTGTTTTAAGCAGATGCTGGGCTGGGCATTCGTAGCATCGAAATAGTCTCATTATTTATTCGTAGATCTTCTGACTCTGCCATTTTCTGAATAGAATATTAAACCGCGATATGTTTTACACGGATGAAGTGTGTTTTACACGGATGGAGGCCGATGTAAGAGAATATCACAGGAACAACCCGCGTCGAGAATCAATAATGAGGGCATTGATTGGGTGCAATGGCAGAAACGATGGCAGGTTGAGATGTATTTTCCAAAAAAGAATAAATTGATTAGAAGGAATAATAGAAAGAAACTTAATTGGATTACAAAAGGAGTAAAAATCTCAAGTAAAATGAAAAGATTCCTAGTAACCAATGTTAAAAATAATAATCTAAATACAGTACTATTAAACTATAATCTTCATTATATTAAAATATTCAAAAGAGTTATCAGAAAGGCTAAACAATTATCAGTACAAGAAGAAGTTATGAATGCAAAAGATTCGATTAAAGCAATTTGAAAAATAGTAAATAAGCATAGAAACGTTAATGACAAAACTAGTGATAATGACTTAATTAAACTAAAAATAGATGACAAAGTAGTTCATAGGCCTCAGGAAGTTGCGAACACTTTCATGGAAAAATTTGACCAACAAAACATTTTAGACGATAACGTAGAAGCGAGTGAGTCCGCTATAACAGTTCTTACTGAATACACTGCTTGTATAGAGTCGGATATGATATTTGAAACAGTTACCAGTAAGGAAATCTGCAAAATAGTTCAAGCTATGCCTAGAAAAAGCTCATATGGTCATGATGAAATCCCTATAACACTAATAAAGGATAACATTGATATACTCTCAGACCCTCTGTCATATTTCTACAACTTATGCATTAAGGAAGATCTATTTCCAGAACAGCTTAAGATTGCTAAAATGATTCCAATCTATAAGGGAAAAGGCTCTAAAACAGATCCTAAAAATTACCGACCGATTTCGCTTCTGCCAACATTATCAAAAAATTTTGAAAAAAATATTAAAATAAGACTAAACAGACATTTACTCACAAATAATATAATTAATTTAAGACAATTCGGCTATCAACATGGAGTTAGTACAAACGATGCGATAAACAGACTGCTGGATGATGCTATAGAAATGAATAAACAAAAGACAGAGAGTAGGTGGTCTGTTCCTAGATCTAAGCTGCGCCTTCGATACAGTTGACCACAATATTTTACTAAACAAACTGGAGCACTATGGAATAAGGGGGAAACAGCTTAACTTATTCAATTCATATATCAGTAATAGACAACAATATGTAGAGTTAAGGGCAACTGACAGTGATAGAGAGGTTATGTATACTTCAGCTTTGACAAAGATTACGAGGGGAGTCCCACAGGGAATATAATATATAAAATATGTCCCAGTATCGGACCTATTTTATATATTATATTCACTAATGATCTCATAAACTTCATAATTATCTGGCTGATATCCGTTTGGTCGTCTTTGCGGACGACACAAATGCGATTGTGTCAGCGGACTGTACTAGCCGTGAAGCTGAACAATGTACTAGCTGGGTTTAACACGTGGTTTAAGATTAATAATTTGATTATGAATATGACGAAGACCAAGCTAATGTTATTTAAGACTACTTCTAAAAATAATGAAAAGCTCTTTGTAAATTGTAATGACATAATAATTGAATCAGTTGACATAGTTAAATTTTTAGGTATTAATATTGACATGTTACTCAATTGGAAATCTGAATTAAAATCTATAGATAACTATATAAGCTCTTCATGCTATGCATTAAGAAGTCTTAGAGATGAAGTGACGCTAAAACAGTTAAAGATGGTATACTTTGCACTAGTTGAGTCCAAGCTTCGTTACAGCATATTATTTTGGGGAAATAGATATAACTACAATATTAATTCAGCATTTGTGATGCAAAAGAGAGCGATTAGGACGATGATATGTATACCTCAAACTGAATCATGTAGGGATCATTTTATTAGTTTGCGTATACTCACTGTGCCTTGCTTATATCTTTTAATTCTACTAAAATTCCTTTTAAAACATTTAAATTCATTTGAATCTCCCGAGTCGAGGGCTTTTAGAGAAACCACTAGAAGAAAAGATTTAGTAAAGGAATTGACACCAAAGCTTAACATATCAGAGCATAGTGTGCGGCACCAGGCTGTAACATTATACAATAAATTGCCTATTTCCTTTAAAAGCATATATAATGTAAATAAATTTAAGAATAAAGTAAAAGAATACTTATAAAGTAATATATAAAGAAGTGCTACTATTCTTTCGAGGAGTTCTGTGCCGACAAATTTAAGTCTGAGAATCTGTGATAAATAATTTAACATTAACATATAGTATAAAGAAAAAATAATTTAATAAATATTTTTGACATTTTTATTATAATTATTTGACATTTTTATTCTTATTTGACATTGTTTACTTGTAGTAAAATTTCATATACGATGTCATATACCTCTACCTATCTAAAAATGTGGTTCCCTTCCTTTTTTTAAGTAGGTAGATACTTATAAACGTAGAATTAAGCTGGAGTTTGCCAAACACAAAAAAGAGCAATAGAGCTAAAATTAAATAATAAAGTTTAGTCGTTAATAGCATCACCAAGACCTTTTGGTTTGAGTTTGTCAAGTATGTATGTAATGGGCCCGCCCGGTGATAACAGTTAATTAGAAAACGGCATTGATTTTGATTTTTTTTTCTGTATGGTAGGTAGGTACATACCTATGCGATCAGAAGTTTCAACAGGGTTTTGAACGTACCTACTATGTACTGGTTTTATTTATTTATTTACATTAGGTACATTACAGATATCTCGAAAATGTTTTTTCGTCCATGGTAGGTACTACGTAGGTAGCTTGTGCGTAGGTGCTAGTAGCTTACACTGAAATTGAAAATTAGCATTTTTATTTTACAGGTGCCTGCTCTGCCCTAAATAAAATTCTAATGGTAGGTACCTTTATATCGAATGATTAAAATTTTCACCTGAATGTTAAGAATAGGTATATCATAAAATAGTATCAGTGTTTTCTCTAGGTTTCAGTATATAACATTATTGGTTTTTCAGGACCATAGTACAAGTAGCAATAGTTTCGTTTTTTTTGTGTCTTCGGAAGTGTCAAACTTCCGAGTGTGAGAGAGACAGTCGAAACCTTCCCAGTTCCCATGTCTCTTGAGGACGAGCGAGGGATCGAGTGATTTCTTTTGCCCATTGTGGCTAGGCAAGAGAGATCTGCCACTGTCACTGATGAGAAGTCATTTGTCAAACTTATGTCAAGCTGTCAAAAAAACAGAAATTGGAATTTGGAATGGAAAATGAAATAATTCTTTAGAAATTTCGTTTTTTTTTAAGGAATATAAACTGTTCAAGTAATTTAATTACAGTGCTTTTCGCAATGTAACCAATAGCTGTTCATATGAAAGAATTGCTTTTGATCCCTAACAAAAAGGAGGACGGACGGAATGTTTCTGCTGTGTACAGAGTGAGTGGCCACACACTGTATTTTAGCAGGATTCCATCACTTAACTCTGTAGCCTTACGTTTAGCTTGAAGGAGCTATAGGGAGCTACATAATTTACTGTGATTATATCAGCTGCATACTTGTGTGGCGATCGATTTATTTATTTAGAAAGCCGCCTACGCAAAGCGGGTCATCGGCTATATTTAACTATTTATCGTAGGGCAGCGTCCGCCAGGATAGCCTAGCAATATTCATGACCTACTATAGTACTTACCCATAGGTTTGACTGCACTGGTACCGGTCTATTTACCTACAAATCTGGAAAACACACTCACCAATTATTCGTTGAGTAGGTTCCTTACTATAGTGAGGATCAGCTGTATTAAACTCTTTTTTGTGACAGGATAAGCTATCACAACATAGTATAAAACAAAGTCGTTTCCCACTGTCTGTTTGTCCGCAAAGAGTTGACATTAATGGGAAACGATCTAAAGGGTCTGTTGTTACAATGGGTGTACCGCAGGGTTCTATCTTGGGTCCTTTCCTATTTTTAGTTTATATTAATGACCTGCCTCATCTTGTAAAGAATGATCATGAGATTGTATTGTTTGCTGATGATACTTCATTAATTTTTAAAATGAAACGACAAAACACAAATTTCGACGATGTAAATACTGCAATCTCAAAGGTAGTCCATTGGTTTAGTATTAATAATCTTTTGCTTAATGAAACCAAAACAAAATGTGTAAGATTTATTCTACCTAATGTAAAACAAGTTAAGGCCGATATAAACGTAAAAGGAGAAACGCTAGAAATTGTAAATAATACCGTATTTTTGGGAATAACCTTAGATAGTAAACTTCAATGGGGCCCACACATAGATAAACTATCGAAGAGACTTAGTTCTGCAGCATATGCAGTTAAAAAAATCCGTCACCTTACAGACGTTGATACTTCTAGACTAGTCTATTTCAGCTACTTCCATAGTATTATGTCTTATGGCATACTACTGTGGGGGAACGCTGCAGATATAAACACCGTATTTGTGTTGCAGAAAAGGGCTGTTCGTGCGATCTATAATATGGGTCCCAGAGAATCCCTGCGTGAAAAATTCAAAGAAATAAACATAATGACAGTACCGTGTCAATATATTTATGAAAACTTGTTGTACACTCATAAAAATATCAATCGGTTCACTAAAAAAAGTGATATACATAATGTAAATACTAGAAATAAGAATAAACTCGCTGTGCCCACAACTAGGCTACACAAGATAAATGTATCTTTTAAAGGGCAATGTATACGCTTCTACAACAAAACTCCAAGTGAGTTGCAAAAATTATCAATAAATAAATTTAAAAAAATTGTTTAACACATTCTTTGTAAAAAAGCTTATTACAAAATATCAGATTACTTAGAAGATAAAAAAGCTTGGAACGAGTTTTGCTCCAACTCAAAATCTACCAACTTACAGATAAGCAAATCAAATGTACTAGACACATAAGTTATGAATATACTAGTGGTTTCTTCTCACTTCTTCCACTGGTGGACAAAAAATTGAAGTGAACTATAAAATATGACCTGTCTAAGTGCTTATTTGTAAGCTTAAAGAAATAAAAACTTTTCATTTTCATTTTCATTTTCATGTATGTATGCTTAGATCTTTAAAACTACACAACATATTTTGATGCGGTTTTTTCAAATATAGTGTGATTCAAGAGGATGGTTTAAACCATTTAACACATAGATTTCTACTCGGGTAGTAGTTTACACTAGTATTGTCTGTATTGTTTCAGTTCCAGTACTGCATGATGCACCTGCGAGTGAACCTGCGCCTGCTGCTGGGCGGGCTGTGTGTGGTGGCTCTGCTGCTCATGCTGTACTGGGGAAGCTGCACCGACGTTACTAATAGACCTAGTAATCTATTCATACATACTATTTTATTTGAGTAGGCAATCAGTGCACCAGTGGTAAAAGTAAAACTTCACCTCAAATAATGTAATTATGTCTGGATTTATTTTCTGTTTGGTATATACACAACTATGACAGAATGAAGTATTTCATTTATAAACACACTTTTGATAGATAGAGATGAAAATCTGACAACTTTAAAAGTATGGGAACTTACGAAAATTAAAATTTTTATCGAGCCAACATTATGTAGTATGTGTGTAACCAACCTTTACCATGGTGCTGCCTGGTCTAAACCGCGAGAATATATGTACCTACCTACGTATAAGTAATATGTTCTATGACTCTTTTATATCTATGTACCTAAAAATATATCATCATCAGCCTATGTTAGTCCAGTACTGGATTTAGGCCTCCCCCAATGAGCGCCACCGCACCCTGTCTTCAGCTTGACGCATCCAGCAGGTAGATACTGAACTGCAGTCTTTCGCAGGTCGTCATCGCCATCTGGTCGTAGGGCGTCCTACACTACGTTTACCGAGTCGTGGTCACCACTCAATAAAAAAATATATAAATCCCTTACTGAATGAACAATGTTCCAGTAGGATCACCGTTCGCGGTGCGCAGCGGTGCGCTGGAGGAGATCGAGTGCGAGATCAACGCGGAGTACACGGTGGGCTGCCGGCGCGACGCGCTACGGAACGAGGTGTTCGTGCCCTTCTCGCTCATACACAAGTACTTTGAAGTAAGTCACACATATTACCTACACCTTAATGAACGCCATAGCGCCTGTCTTCAGCATGCCGCATCAGGGATTATAACATTATTTAAAAAAAAACTTGATAAGTACTAGTGCCTGCCAAAAGCCATAGAAATGCTACAGCATGTTATATTCAGAAAACATAAAATTCTTAAATTTTGGCAGCGGCTAGACTTGTTTTTTACTACTTTACGTCCTAGCTTCACGGATGGACATATTAAATCAGCACAAACACAATAAATAGTGCCCGCCGCGCCTTTGTACAAAAAAGAGATGATTATTTATGACCATTATGTATAGTATAGAAGTGCACCAGTGTACCAGAAATAAAAAACTCGTGGTTTTTCAGATCTACGGCAAAATAACGAACACAGATGGCGTGGAAAAGTTCGAGTGGTCACACAGCTACAGCAAGATCTATTACCCGAAGAAACGATACGATCCCCACGGGACTTTTGTTACGTTCGAGAATTATAATGTTGAAGGTAACATACATTTATTAAAAATTAAAAGTATGATAGACTAGTTTCCGCCCGCGGCCAAGCACGCGTTGTTTCTATGGAAACATTGAAAGGTTATACTAAATAAATAATAAATATTTTTTTTATTCAAAACAATTTAAGAGGCCTGCAATTCTCCATACAATGGTAATACCAAAATTATTTCGAATTAAAGCATATTTCCAGTATAATATTTCATGATTTGTATTTATCTAGGTTCCTGGATAGTTTTTTTTTTCAATTTACATACCTAAAATTCAATGAAAGCCAATCGCATTTTGCACATTTTTTATGCGAAAATGGACAAGTTTTCTTCCTATTTGTTTCGTATTAAAAACAAGAATATCTTACGCGTTGTTTATTAAGGAACATAGCTAATATTATCTAGTAACAGAATAACAATACTATGTGAAGAATACAAAAAGTTTTCAGTCATCATTTTTGGTATTACGGAATCCTACCAAATTCATACCAAATTTTGAATGGCTAATATTGCTATCGCGCACGCTTGGGGCGCGGCGCAAGGGTTAAACAGGGACAGCGATATTCAGAGTGAATTTTACAAGCGCCTCGAATTGAAGTTGGGAGCGAGGGTCGCCGGACCCTTAAGACTGAGAGAGAAAAATGGAAAACAAGAGTCAATTATTCTATGTTCTTAATCGGTTGTTTCTAGCCCATTCCCATGGGAACTGATTTATGGGATAAACAGTAACCTTTGTATTATTCTAGGTCTAGACTTATATATACATATACAAAATTTCAGGCTGATGCGTTTGTTAATCAAGAAGTAACATAAATATAAATCAATTCATCCATACTAATTTTGGCATCTATAATATTAGTGTGAGCGGTAAATTTACCTGTTCAGACCTACGCAGTATTCGCTACCCAGCCTGGTAGTGAAATCCGAGATGATGGGATGCGGTGAGGTAATACTACCGTCAGTAAATCACTTGACGGAGTACCGCAGACCGCAAGAAACCGAGCGCGAATTAGACAAACGTACGTAACTTACGGCTACCGCTCTGGTTACGTTCTTTTTGGAATCGAAGCTTGCCGGCGGGTCACCACTATACCACCATTAAAAAACGTTCGTTTTCGCAACGTAACTCAGCAGAGTTGCTATGCTTAGGCGTTCGTTTTTTAATAGGAATTAGCGCCATCTAGTTATACCTAACGAAACTTATTGCAGTACGAGACCGAGTGAAATGCATCAGCGGCATCGAAGGCGTTCCAGTCTCCACGCAATGGGAACCACGAGGCTTCTTCTACCCCACTCAGATCGCACAGTTCGGCCTAGCTCACTACAGCAAGCATCTCACTGAGAACGAACCGCAGAAGAGACTCATTGATGACGGAGAGAAGACCTTGGAGCATTGGATCGTGGGCGCAGACGCGTATGTGGCCAGGGAGTTCGATGCGGGGCGGAAGTCTAATGTGATAAGATTTACGACTTCGAGTGAACTGTCGAGTCAGGTGTTGATGAAGTTGAATATTACACAGGTAATTGATATTTTATTATTTAATTGGAGAGAGGCAGATCTATTTAGTAGACGACAGGTCGATCGATGGATTAAGGCGGTCATTCGGTCATAGAACTATGGTGAGCTATTACCAACAGTGGGTGTTAACCAACTAAGATGATTATTACGGCCCCTTTTTAAATAGGCGTTATGGGACTCATTAGCCTTTCAAAATATGGTATATCACATTACTAGTATAGGATCCATAATTGGTTACTAGAGAAGAAACTTGCATTATATTAAATCTTTGTATTCTTAGCCATTGTACCGACACCTTCTTCTACATTTAAATAAAACAAAATGACATTCAATCGGAAGAAATAACCATAAATCGTTTCCCTGGACTTCAATAACCATAACCTGTAAGCTAGCAATAACAATATCTATAAGCCCCTTTGTTCCCTGAAACAAAGCGCGCGATGCCGCGGGTATAATGTAAACTAGTGAACGTATTTAATAATAAGGTATATTTTCCAGGACTTCGTGCTAAGCCTGGATCTGATGTTGAAGCCCAACTCAACCCTGACCGTGGTGCTTCAGAACAAGGACAAGAAGCGAGAGACCATGTACCTGCACTATGTTACTAACACGCAATATATCTACGGCATTGTGAGTACACTATATACCACTCTCAGAGATGTAATATAATTGTCCCTTGATGCCCTGTCCGTCTGACAAGCCAACAAAACGAAGCATTGACCTATTTATATATATACTCGCTGTTTCCTGCGGTTTCACCCGCGTGTTCAATTCTAATTTCACATTTCTAAAATATACTATAACTTATGTCACCCGGGAATTGCCAATGGTGAAAGAATTTTTAAAATTGGTCCAGTAGTTTCGGAGTCTATTCAATACAAACAAACAAAAACTTTCCTCTTTATAATATTAGTATAGTATAGACAATACAATTGCTGTTTATTGCACACCAAATAAAAACAGATACGTAATAAACAAATACGTTGTACAATCAAGAATATTATAATACACATCCTATTGCTTTGTTTGATAATGGAAATGAAAAGATATTGTAGATGTGTACAAACATTTGTCCCGGAGGCGGGAATCGAACCTGCAACTACCTGCGTCGCAGGCGGACCTTCGCCCACTGCAACGGAGTTCGTCTAATGATATACAGAATACAGATTTAATTATTTAAATGTGAATAATTCCAGGAAAACCACATATACCACGGCATCGGCACAGAGACCTCGTGGCAGCGCCTCACGCGGGACCTCATCGTCGACATGCAGAAGGGCTGGGCGCTGCAGGACCGCCCCAAGCGACGCTCGCCCAGGAACAAGTTCATAGTAAACACTTATCTTTATTACTTACTTTAATAATTTAACTAATCTAGTCTAAGTGCTTATTTTTTTAGCCTATCAATAAAATATTTTTTTAATTTTGCTACTGACACATAAACCATTCTAAAGAGAACCCTTTGCTCCCACAGTTAAAGACCATAATCCTCACCGGGTCAGGAGCCCTCGACAACATCACCATATCCACCAGCGCGCACATGGAGCAGTTCTACGCGGCCGCGCGCTGGCTCGTGGCCAATCAGCGAGGCTCCCGCGGCGGCTGGCCAATCCCCGCGCGCCGCCGCGTGGCGCAGGGACTCAAGGAGCTGCAGCCAGGCTGGTAACGACTCTATCTCACTAGCTATAGGACACAATATCCGGCAGCGTTTACATATATAACTCTTACAATACAATACAATTACTATTTATTGCACACCAAATAAAAACATATACACAAGACAGGAGAAAAAAAACAAATACAGAATATGTTGTACAATGGGCGGCCTTATCGCTATGATGGCAGATGGCAGAGATCGCCTCTGCCAGGCAACATTTGGATGGACATGAAGTATTAGAACAAGTGGAGACGGTTCTACGCTGCAGCTCGCTGGCTTGGCTTGCAAGCGGGTCTCTGACCCATCCAGGTAAGAAACGTGATGGAATCTGGTGGCGTTGACACGAAGCATCTAAAATATGTTTCATGATGAATTGCCCCAAACAAAGCAAAACGAACCTAAAGATACATTTTTATTTTATTTAATTGGAGGAAGAACAGAACATTATGGAGAGGTAAACCCTCGATCATGTTCTGTTTTAGAGTATGTAGACATTTTTTGGAGCGCCATCTAGTCCTTAACAATACGAAGTAATCCTTTCGCCTTCGATTATAAGTTACTTCCCTGGCATTCAGCAATGAGTCTAAGGCACGCGATATCCAGGGTTAACTTAAACGTGAAATGAACGCTAGGTCGGGATTTGTTTTATCTACATATGTTTAAGACAACTCTCGGACTACCATCAAGCTACTAAACAAAGCAAACTGTACATTTTCTGTAGGCTACAAGTTTTATTTTTGTCCCTAGGCATTCAGCAATGAGCCAAGGGCATGCCATCTCCCTGTTATCCCGTGCGTACTACCAGAGCGGAGACGTGAACTACTTGCAGGCTGCGAAGAGGGCGCTGTACTTGTTAGACGTGCCGAGCGACGCCGGCGGGGTCAAGGCTATGTGGATGGACAAATATGTGTGGTTAGTATAACTCGTTTAAAGATAAGATAGCTTTATTTCCATAAGGTAGGACAGGACACTTGAAAAAGTAAATATTTTAATAGTAAGTGAAGGCTGCAGAAACGTCATATCATCCTGTAATGTGAAATGGGAATGAAGAGAGATAAATAGAGACCTTAATAAATAAGTTATATTCCTCAACCGTAGTAACATAAAGTTTTTAACTGCCCAGTTAAAAACTTTATGTTGTAGGTGCTATAATTCGCGTCTAACTTCATGGGGGGGCCCCCAAATATTTCTGGCCTTCTCATTTTAATTGATTATATGGAACCCTAAAAAGCTAAAAAGGGAATATAATATATTTCGGCGGCACAAAGGCCTTCAACATCATTAAAATCATTATATATCACAGTACTACTAACTGGGATTAATCAAACTATCCAACCCATTCCAGGTACGAGGAATACCCCACGAAGCCGCCTCTTTTCGTCCTAAATGGCTTCATCTACGCTCTCCTCGGCCTCTACGACCTGCACATCATCGAGGGAGAGAACGCCATCTCTCTCGCCAAGAAGATGTTCGACGACGGCATGACCTCACTCAAGACACTCCTGCCTCTCTTCGACACCGGCAGCGGTAGCTTCTACGACCTGCGACATTTCACGCTCGGCGTCAGCCCCAACATAGCTAGGTGGGACTACCACGCGACACACGTCAACCAACTCTATCTCCTGGCAGGCCTCGATGATGATCCCATTCTGATAAACACGGCGAAGCGATGGGAAGGGTATATGCACGGAAAGCGCGCGGCGCATAATTGAAATCTATATCTAACCTGATAAGGTTCTAAATTGCCTGTGACTTACTAGTTCTCGGGTCTTGAGCTGTCATACTCGACGGAAATACTTCTTATTCAGAGCTGGACTCAGAAGCTCCGTTGTTGGCCACTAGGTGGCGTGACCAAAGATCTGATTGAAGATGAACCGGTGATGAAATGTACTTAATAACGCAATACATAGAGTAAATGCTACGATGTCCCCATGTACTGTGCCGTGAGAATTTTTTGACTATGAAAGACTTAGCCAAATATTGAAAAACGCTTTTAGATGACTGATATAAATTTACTATAAAAGACTACCTACTCATGATTGTGGAAAAACACACACCGTTTCGGCTGTACGACTTATGGAGGGTGATTATTAGGTAAGAAAGTCAATGTTGCCAAAAGACTTTAGTATAAATTGGCGGAAAACACTGTACTTCTAGTGATATAGGGTAGGTTTATATTTATTTTTCCCTTAATTTCTCGAAATTTGGACTAAATGCCGAACTTAGTAACTTATCAAGTTGTGGTTGTGTGAACATATTAGTGGGAGATAGTATCCCAACTTCTAACAAGAATTTATTTAAAATTTTAGCTTGTAGATTCTTGTTGAATTGTAGAATCTTAGATTATACTAAAATTCACAATTACATAATTGTTAAATTTGTAACTCTCACTACTGTCAGGGAAATGATTGATAACCAATATTTGGTATGAATTAATATGAACTCTTATAGGCTGACTAAACAAACGTGTAATGCTCCTTGCATATTTTTGAGGCCACGCTATGGAGATCTAAACTCGATGATATAAGGTTCGTAACTTTAGATATCTTTGTGTTTAGGAATCATTTATTGTTTTGTTTATTTTGTTACATGAAATAACCTAATAATTGATGCTTAATAATTTAGTTGAAGACCGGTAGTGTTGCCGCAGGATGAAGGGCCATTCTGAAACTGTTAATATTCATTTTTGAGAATGGCTTTTTACTAGCAATAATAATATTACAGTGCCGTTATAAATAGGTAACTCCCTGATGGGTTTCAAGCCTCTTGGTTTCTTTAAATCATTCATTTATATTTGTTGCTTTTATATAGAACAGCTGGCCTCTTTCATTGTACACTTAACACACACTTAAGTACCCTTAATATTAAAAAAATAATTATTTTTCCCGCCATTTTTTCAGAGATAATATTTGGGTGGTACTAAATCTTTGTGATAAGAACTTAAAATAGTAGATATTATTGTGTGTTTGGATGGACCATAATTAATTTAGTGGATGGAGTTATCATATCATTGTGAATAGTATGTAATGTAACTTATTTATTTATTATTGCAGGTAGAACTCCCTTTACTCATGTTTGGCCTTCGAATCTAGAATAAATAAATTTATATTTTTTATTATTTCATCGTGGTTGTTAAATGGATCGCGTGAAACGCACAAATCGTTCTTAAATAGTTTATGACTTATTAAAATATGTGTGACTGAAGCCCAAAAGACAACCTGACAAATTAGGGATATGTTTGGGAGAAACGAAAAATCATCGAACATTTGAACGCATTCACTGCCCAGCAGGACCTGCAAATGGACATGTGCGTCTTGTGAGCCATGAAAGTGTTATACAAGTCGATGTGGTTTGAATGCCGGACTATATAGACTGCGCCAATCTTGCATCTTATACATTTTATCAATAGAGTCCATTTTCGTGTTATTTCCAAAAGGGCGATAGTTTCCCTGATTTTGGTCTGATAATCCTTAGGATTATCGTTGTATTAGCCTTGCCTAGCCGTACTATATACTAGTGATACCAATCTTGCCCTTGTAGCTATATTGTTCTAAATTTATCGTTTATATATATTTTTTTTTAAATAGTATTCCAGAGTTGATTTTATGAAGAAGTCCCCGGGGTGTATGTTTGTAAATATTGTATATCCGCGGTAAGTACTGCGTGAAACTTAATTTAAATAAGTCTATAGTTTACAAATTATATGTGAAAAGTCATTTCAGTCCGAGGAACCTTGTTGCTTAAGGTTAAACGAGTCAACGTCGCGAACTCATCGGAAATCGCGAGGCCTAAAATCGGGCTACAATCAGTGTTGAAATACGGAAGTTTCGATGCTTGTATATTTCAATTGTATGCTTTTTTACAGTTTTGGGTATATACAAACATAGACAATGACGAGATAAATTGATATTATCATTAGTTTTGGATGGTCAATATCAAACAGTGAAGTAGTTACCCTCCCACGTCTGTATAGAAACATAAGCGACTCGTTTAACCTTAAGCATGTATTTTTACCTGACTGCGCAAGGAGTTATATGTTTTATTATAGTATTTAGATTTATATTCTGGGACAACGCACGTAATTATCTTTTAGTCAATCCACTGTGATAAATGCACAAAACTCCTTAACAAAAAGGAATAAGTTCTTTTTATATACTGCCTCAGTTTTGCAACATTGAAAGGAACAACTTCACATGCTGTTATAGTTTGTAACTTTTCTGTCCCAGTTAGTAAAGCATTCATATTTAATGTGTTTTTGTATTTATTTAGGGTTCTAACATTCCATTAATATAAAGAGCTTATCTAGTAGATAAACTGTAAAAAATATACATATATATGTATATCAGTACAAACTATTGTTTTTCTGTTTGTTATATCACAATTTAGGTACAATTTGTATATGTTTGAAAGTTTTAAAAAAAGCGAAATATTTAAATGTTTTGTGTTCTATGTAGGTAGAAGATGTGATGTGGTGACTATAGGATATTTTAAACAATATTTTGTATCTCAAAATAGAACTTTATATTGTGGCATCTGTGTTTAACAGGCCGAGAACACAGGCCGAGAACACCTTGTAGACCAGCAAGGTGCCTACATAATACATGTGCTCTATCCGTATAGGTCTATTTGTTTATTTACCTACATTAGGCGCACTAGGGAGCTTTTTACTTGTAAATTTTCTGTATCTTTTGTGTAAGTAGGTACATATTATGCACCTGTGAATGACAATAAAATGTCTCTCAAAAACAATTCGTTTATTAATGCTCTTGGGTATTATAAAAGCTTGCTCAGTCAGTCATCATCATCAATCTAAACTAAATTTTAGTAATCATTTTCCATGGCAGAAGAGTTAGGTATAGGTGTAATATACCTACCTCAAGTAAAGATCGGTGACGACTGAGCAAGCAGTTTCATAATACGTCGTGCCCTATATCCCTGAACCAGTGTTACCAACTCTAAATGATAAGTTAGTTTTGTTTTTAATTATGTAGGCAGGTACATACCTAGTACCTACTGTAATGCTAAAGTAAAAAGTAAACAAGACTTTTTAGCTCGTAATTTGTTGTTTTTGGACTTGGAGCAAAACCTGTCCCAAGCTTTTTAATATTGCTAGTTCTCACGACAAGAAGTTAGATTTCAAAGTGTATTTTTAGTTCCGGAACTTAGAACTTTTAATAGGTAGAAGAACTTTAAATACATTTCATTAAGAAGTACCACATAATCTCAAAAAAGTTAAAAATGATAATTCCAGGCCCTTTTAAAGCCACAATTTGTAAATTTTATGTCTATGTGTAAGTAACAAACTTTTGACCATTCAAACATCAAACTACGGTGGAATAATAAAGATCAAAATAATAATTAAATTTTAGCAACACAGCTTTATTTTTTGGTATAGAGGTAGACACTTGATTAACATATATGCCCTGAACGGTTCATATACAGTTCATGTTTATATTGCACATGTTAAATGTCAATTTTTGACTCAAATATATATATTTAATAAATAAATATATTTAATTTACCTCAAACCCTGATGCTGTCAATCTTCTCCTCAACTCAGAAGTAAACTCATGATCTTCATCTGCTGACAAAATATAGGCGGTGTTAAATCCCCTTTCTCTAATATATTTCGCGAACGATTTGAGTGATAGTTGAGCCAGTCCATCGCTTAATATATTCAAAACTAAATTAAACGAACGCTTCCTATTATCATCCATGTTATAGGTACCTATCTATCTAGGGATCGATATAGTTATATAATTCAATACATAATCATAATGTAATTTTCCTCAGTTTTTAGTTAGGTAGGTATTTAGGCATTTTATTAAATTACTTTTGAGTTTTGTGGAACGTTTTGTTGGTTCACGGTTTTTCTTTATTGTAAATAATACAAATGCGCAACCGCATGCTACCATTAGTCAGACCGTGTCGATTGATTATTTAATTATGATTTAATTTTATTATATTACTTCTCTTTCTATACACTAGTCAGACATTGGTAGAATAGCGTCAATCCAGATGCAGAGCCATATAATCTAGCAACAAGAAGTTGAAGTAGTTAATTAAAGTAACTGATTGATTTTGATTGAGTTAATTTTCGTGGTTCTTTTCTTTTCTTTCTTTGTTTTTTTGGTGTTTTTCTAGTTGCAGGCATATTCCCTCTTAACTATTATTTAATTTTAAAATTGAATTTAACCCTTTTAAGTGCAAAAAATGCGTAAATAGTACGACACAATGGATGATATCTCCGACATCAGCTCCAGGTCTTTGCGATCGCTCTCTCCTGTGACCATAACGTTGCTATCCAATCTATTGAATTCTACCAAAGTTCTGCCTTTTGAAGGAAGATCCAGGTAACCGAGGAACTTCTTTGAAATAAGTTATTTCCAAAACGGAACTATGTCTTGTTTTAAGTATATTAAACACCTTGGAGCATTTTAGTTGATTGCCTGAAGCTTAATCATTTTACATTAGTCACTTCCAGTTCATTTACTGAGTAAACTTAGGCAAAAACAACAAAGTTAGGAATTATGTAGGTAAACCAACTTATGTGAATCATTTATTTTGTTTCTCTTTTTAGAGACTGGCGTGGCATAGCAGCTTTGACTGGTGTTTCAGCAGAGGTCGAGGCGAATATTTGGAGCTGCAATGACAAGTTCGGCAAAGTCCTGGACCTTTGGATGGACAGCCAGGGCGGCACTGTGGGAGAATTGCTCCAACATCTTATCACTTTGGACAGACATGATGTGTATGAAGATGTTGTAGAAAGCATAAGACAACAGATTCAGCTCAGACCTGGTAGGATACAACTTATATTAACTTAATAGGTTTGATTCATATAGGATGATTCTCGGAACACAATCTAGATTTTTGTTTGATGCGATTGAACACCCGGGCCAGGCTTAGTGTTTTCAGATCTACTGATTTAGCAATACCTGATTTTTGAACAGTTTACTGATCTACTTATTAATTTCTCAAAATTTGGAAAATCTCTGAGGGTGCTCATCGTAAGAATAAAAGACATTGGAATTTCATGTTGATTGGAGTGCATATTCAATTATCAAGTCTGCTATGTGCTCTCTTTATTGTTTTAAAAGGGAGTTCTTACTTTTACCAACAAAATTTTTCATCAATCTCTATCAAATTTAATATGGCAACACTGTCTGGGCTCCTGGGAGAATGAATAGCGCAAATGGGATGTAAGAACTAAGTAATATTTTCAATGTGGATTTCAGTACATGACTCAGATAACAAAATCTAGTAATAAAACAGAATCATATTCAGGGTCACTTATCTCCTTTTTTGTATTTCAGATAACCAAGTAGCAATTCTGAATAACAATCAAGTAAATAATAACGTAAATGGAGTAGAAGACTATGAAATGATCACATTTGAGGATAGACCAGGCTACCAGCATCGGTATCATGCCTATATTTTGTCAGCAGATGAAGATCATGAGTTTACTTCTGAGTTGAGGAGAAGATTGACAGCATCAGGGTTTGAGGTAAATTAAATGCCCATATTTGAGTCAAAAATTGACATTTAACATGTGCAATATAAACATGAACTGTATATGAACCGTTCAGGGCATATGTGTTAATCAAGTGTCTACCTCTATATCAAAAAATAAAGCTGTGTTGCTAAAATTTAATTATTATTTTGATCTTTATTATTCCACCGTAGTTAGATTTTGATACAGTTGATGTTTGAATGGTCAAAAGTTTGTTACTTTAACATAGACATAAAATTTACAAATTGTGGCTTTAAAAGGGCCTGGAATTATCATTTTTAACTTTTTTATGTGAGATTATGTGGTACTTCTTAAATTGTGTGGTAAGATATGAATCAAATGCAAACAGCATTTGATTCATATCTTACCACACAATTAAAAATTTATTAAAAATGTGAAAATGTACAAGTTTGCAAATTAGAATTGATTATTGTCATTGGCAGATGGCATTGACCTTATTATTATCTTCTAAAGTACCTAAACTCTTGTTGTTTTTTGTTAGAGATAAATTTTGCTATTATTATATTGTATTTGTGCGATTAGGTACGGACCTACTTATAGACAGAAATCGATGACAGAGAAAGCAATTTAAAAAAACTATTTACTTAGAGTAGACTGGCTTTGGATAATGAAGAATGGAAGGATCTGAACCTGGAGGAGGCTTTCATCACTCTTTGTGGTCTTCCAAATAGCTGTAGTATTAATTTAGTGAATAGAGAAAAATGTTAATAATTTTTGTGGAACTAAATAAAGCTTTTTTTTAATTATTAAAAAAACATAGATTTCTCTTTAATATGTGTTGCATAATATCTTTCACTGGTGGCTACTAGCACAGCTTTTACAACCTATCTGACGCCAGTCTCTCACAAACAGGTATCTGTGTTTACTGCTCTACACCTTGTTATAACAATTACCTGTAAGATAACCTTTTGTGAAGAGAAATAAATGCAAAAGTCATTTAAAACGGGATATTTACCATGATTCGATTTTTGAGTTCTCCAATATTTCGGCACAGTTTCATGCATCATGATAGCTGAAGGCACTGCGAGTTAGTTTTTATGGACAGACATACCGATCTACCCTCATTTTCTGTCTTTTGCTACGAACATTATTACCAAAAATAAATGATTTATTTATGTTTCCAGTTATGCAGCAAAGAGAACTTGCGGCCGGGCTTCGCGAGCCAGTTCCCTCCGGTGGCCAAGCTGATCGCGGAGCGCTGTCAGCGCGTCATACTCATCTACTCGCCTCACTTCCTCACGTGTCGGGATAACTCCTTCCTGAGAGATTATACGCAAGCCATCAGTATACGTAAGTCAATCACGCACCACGTACCTACATAGAATGCCTCTCGTCTTCCATAACTGAATAGTTATGGAAGACACGGTTTTTTGTCCTATATTTAGATAGTTAGATTACAGTAACTAAAAATCACCTCAATTATGAATTTACTACCTAATTGTACATGGTATTGTGCCGATATTATAGAAGGAAGAAGTCATAGAAGGTTGTACATTCCAGAGCAAAGTTCCCGCAGCATGGTCCCGATAATGTACATCGAGTGTGACCTGCCGCAGCACCTCCGGCTGTACACCATGCTGCGCTACCGCTCCACGCTCGGCAACTTCTGGGACCGGCTCGTATACACGCTCGACAGCGCACGCCCACGGTAACTACACATAATGTACATCGAGTGTGACCTGCCGCAGCACCTCCGGCTGTACACCATGCTGCGCTACCGCTCCACGCTCGGCAACTTCTGGGACCGGCTCGTATACACGCTCGACAGCGCACGCCCACGGTAACTACACATAATGTACATCGAGTGTGACCTGCCGCAGCACCTCCGGCTGTACACCATGCTGCGCTACCGCTCCACGCTCGGCAACTTCTGGGACCGGCTCGTATACACGCTCGACAGCGCACGCCCACGGTAACTACACATAATGTACATCGAGTGTGACCTGCCGCAGCACCTCCGGCTGTACACCATGCTGCGCTACCGCTCCACGCTCGGCAACTTCTGGGACCGGCTCGTATACACGCTCGACAGCGCACGCCCACGGTAACTACACATAATGTACATCGAGTGTGACCTGCCGCAGCACCTCCGGCTGTACACCATGCTGCGCTACCGCTCCACGCTCGGCAACTTCTGGGACCGGCTCGTATACACGCTCGACAGCGCACGCCCACGGTAACTACACATAATGTACATCGAGTGTGACCTGCCGCAGCACCTCCGGCTGTACACCATGCTGCGCTACCGCTCCACGCTCGGCAACTTCTGGGACCGGCTCGTATACACGCTCGACAGCGCACGCCCACGGTAACTACACATAATGTACATCGAGTGTGACCTGCCGCAGCACCTCCGGCTGTACACCATGCTGCGCTACCGCTCCACGCTCGGCAACTTCTGGGACCGGCTCGTATACACGCTCGACAGCGCACGCCCACGGTAACTACACATAATGTACATCGAGTGTGACCTGCCGCAGCACCTCCGGCTGTACACCATGCTGCGCTACCGCTCCACGCTCGGCAACTTCTGGGACCGGCTCGTATACACGCTCGACAGCGCACGCCCACGGTAACTACACATAATGTACATCGAGTGTGACCTGCCGCAGCACCTCCGGCTGTACACCATGCTGCGCTACCGCTCCACGCTCGGCAACTTCTGGGACCGGCTCGTCTACACGCTCGACAGCGCTCGCCCACGGTAACTACACATAATGTACATCGAGTGTGACCTGCCGCAGCACCTCCGGCTGTACACCATGCTGCGCTACCGCTCCACGCTCGGCAACTTCTGGGACCGGCTCGTCTACACGCTCGACAGCGCACGCCCACGGTAACTACACATAATGTACATCGAGTGTGACCTGCCGCAGCACCTCCGGCTGTACACCATGCTGCGCTACCGCTCCACGCTCGGCAACTTCTGGGACCGGCTCGTCTACACGCTCGACAGCGCTCGCCCACGGTAACTACACATAATGTACATCGAGTGTGACCTGCCGCAGCACCTCCGGCTGTACACCATGCTGCGCTACCGCTCCACGCTCGGCAACTTCTGGGACCGGCTCGTCTACACGCTCGACAGCGCTCGCCCACGGTAACTACACATAATGTACATCGAGTGTGACCTGCCGCAGCACCTCCGGCTGTACACCATGCTGCTCTACGAAATGAACGGCCGCAAATATTATGAATAACAAAAAAATAAATACCTGTGCGAAGCCGGGATGGTGCGCTAGTATTATACATATAAACTATATACGAGTGGAGTAGTTAGCTTTATTTGCTCTAAGTCTATGTTCTATATTTACCTCAATATAAGCTTTTAGTTTGTAAAATAAATAAATAAAAACTGTTCGTTTTCCCCAGGCTTAACGGCGTCGCTGCAGCCCCCGCGGCGCCCTCCGTGGCTGCGCCCTCGCCGACCACGTCTCAAGCCACTCAAGAGAGCTCCACGCACTCCGCCGTCAACATAGAAACCATGACAGACTCCCAACCGCACACCGATGACGATGGACGATACTTCATACCCTCAATACCTCAAAAAACAAACAGTTTGAACTTCCACGAGGTCCCTTCACTAAACACCGGGAATTCAACTCAGAACTTAGTTATCCCCGGGAACTCCCTCACTCATTCCACTAGCTCTGTCTCGCTCGCGCAAAGCGTCGCCTCGGGGCAGCACACGATAGATCCGCTGATTCGGAATAAGCAAAAACCCAGTAAAATTACAATATTTTTAAATCGTGTTAAAGGTAAAGGTAAGAAAAAGAAGGAAAAACTGAACAGCTGTTGAAATGTGCACTGATATAAAAAGTAAATAGGATTGAAAGAACCCAAAGGGTAAACTAAAACTACAAAAAATCCATGTCTTAAATGGCGACTTTCATCGCCTCGATTTGAGCGTGCCTTTAACTAGGTATAGTATGAACCGCATTGAGATACAACAGTCTTATCTAGGAACTAGGGTAAATACGTGTGACTGCTATTGTGTCTTCCAAAATAAATGAAGTTCATTTTAAATTAAGATAAGTTCTAAACTAAAGTTGTTTGCAAAGTATTTTGTTGCATTTAGATTTGCAATGTAGTAGAACAAGTTGCCTACTATTTTGTAGATTATATTTTTGATAATGTATATACAGTTGAATGAATGTTATGTATTTATGCAAATTATATCATTTAAAAAAAACAACATCTTTTATTATCATATCTGGTTATAGGTAAAAACGATTTCTAGGTGACGCAATAAATGAAATAGGCAAATATTTTTAAACAGTTTATAGCAATACAGGTGTAACAAATACTAAAGACTTTCCGGGTAGGTACAGGTTTGGTTACGGAATATTATTATATAAAAATCCGGGAATAAAGTTTTTAAAACATTAATAGAAACGAAATGTTTACTTGATTTGATTAGGTACCCTAATAGCATGATGCATGTGGTCGATATGTCATTGAAAATGAAACAAACAATTTTTATTGTTTTTCCAGTGACAAATAGACACATGCATCAGTACGTTACTTAATTTCGCTTATATTTATTTGCTTAAAAAGTAAGTATTCTATGATGGAACCTGTGCCTACGACCCTGAAAGTTAGATACTAGTTTTTGTAACACACCATAGTTTTTCATTTAAAACTTGCGCGATCTGAACACATAATTATAAGCACTAATACAACGGGTATTTATCGCGTTTATTTTCCTATTTTTGCCGCCGTTTCAACAGGTTTACACACTGTCGTGGTCACGGGATGACTCATCTGACTGGGTCAATCCCTCCAACCTTCCCATGGTCCTGTCAACCTTGCGGTTACACGGACCGAACGAAACTGTGAAAAAGAGTCACTCGGGTGACTCCAGACTCTACAAATCCTACGCACTGACTTCAGATCTGACTGGGTGAGTCATAAACGTGATAAATACCCGTTATATTAGTGCTTATAATTATGTTTTCAGATCGCGAGTTTAACATGAAAAACTATGGTGTTGCTTAGTTTTTCATTTTAAACTCGCTGAAGACGGCGCTATAGCGCTCATTGGGGGGGGGGGGGGGGGGGGGCAATGTCCAGCAGTGGACTGCAATAGGCAGATGATGATGATGAGTGTCTATAAGATCGAGATAGCGGTGACCCGGACGAGATGGTCGGCGCCGCAGCTCGCGAGAAGCAGTTCCTCATCGCTCTCTCGCCGCGGCTTGAAGGCGAGACGCTTCACTGTGAGGTGGTGCGCCGCACTGGAACAGATAACACTTACGTATTAAGTACTACTATTACTAGGCCTGCGGCGTTCGTTCGAAGAACTGTCGAGAACTAATTTCAGCTTGAATCAGAACAAACAGCTTTGAACGAAGCGCTGACATCGTTCAAAGCAGGGCAGTCAATAGTAGGGTGCGTTCATTTGTCGATAGTAACGAGATACGACCGTAACGTCTTTTAACCATAGGTTCTGGTACAGCGCCTCTATCGCGCGGACAAGGAACTACACCAATCCCATACAAATGTAAGACGTCTCAATACAATTGTCAAATGGACTCAGGGACACCATTTTCACTACGATGTAGTTAGTAATTAAATGAAAATATTTATTGAAAATGAAATACAAAATAACAATGGTTAACTCTATGTTAAGCTAAAGTAAGGTGTTATCAATTTCTCGTAAATTAAAATAGGTACAAATTACACAAGTTCGTTAGAATTACGCATGTATAGATCAGGAAAGGTTAGTCACCTGTAGTCTAGCTCCCGCAGTAGAGTCCACAATCCGTCGAAGCTATACAAGCGGAGCGCTCCCGTCTCCGCCCCCACCGCCACGATCCTATCGGCGCGCTCTATAGGCGCAAAGGCGAGTGCTGTGACGGATTCCTTCACTTCGAGCGCCTTGCCGTATAAACTGTAGTTTTTGAGAGATGTGTCTGTAGTTGTGTCGGTTTTGGACCAGACGCACACCTGTGGGAAATTAGTTTTATTAGTATAAATATTATAAAAAACAAAATTTAACAATTATTTGTGAAGTTTACAAAGTACATGTTAGGTACGGAGCGTACTCGTAGTTTATTATTTATTTATTTATTTATAGTATAGGACGTCCTGTGCCCAGATGGTAAGGATAATTTATTTATTTATTGAGATATTAACATCATTACAGGTTTTATTACTAAGCCGATCCGAAAGGTGATCTTTTAGGTACTTATAATATTAACTTATTTATTGGATCTAATGTACATACAACATATACACAATACTACTTAATTTATACATAATGATTTGGGAGAGACCTATGTCCAGCAGTGCATTAGCATATGCTAGACGCTGATGATTTACTAGACGCACGTGAACATTTCGTTCGGTATTAGCTTAAAGCCCTTTTTTATAAATATTAGGTACACAAAAACGAATGGCTAATTAAATATTAATAAATAGGCATGTCTACTAGTATTGGATATGGCCCGTGACGTGGGATCCAGATTCTATTTAGAATAATCATTGTAACTTCGAACTAAAGTCCAAGTTACCTTGCCATCTCTCGAGCCCGTACTGAACACGCCCCCGTCACTCGACCAAGCGCAACACCACACGATCCTCCCATGGACGCCATTCGTCTTATCCGTACACGCTGCGAGTTCAAACGAGTTCGTGCCCTGTGCCCGTTGGAATAGCGTCCATCTTCGGTCGCGCGACACGGAGAGGATTTGTTGGCTGTTCGGTGAGAACTCTATCTGTGTGACTGTCAGCGAGTGGGATGGTAGCGTTTGGATTTGGTTCCAGGTTTTTGTGTCCCTGGAAAATTAAGAAATTAATTATTTATTTGGTAGGGTCAAGTGCAAGTTGAGGAATGTGTAGATAGAAAAACGTTCTGCTTGCAAATAGCGCACACAGCAGGATGTGCAGATAGCAAAATGTTCTAGTTATGAAATTGACGCTCATCGTTTGGACTAAATTATGCTGATCCAGGCCAGTACTGAAATACTACATTTTTGTAAATATTTGTATTTTTTATATTGCTAACGGTTCAGCGTTAGACCACCATCACTTAAGAGAAAAGATTTGGTCTAAGATGCAGTTTACTTTCCCAGAAGGAATCGCGTTTGTTTGAAGCTTTGATTTATATATTGAAGAATGGAATGAACATACAACTGGTTTTGCTCAAAATAAGAGAATCTTCTAGATGTCCGTGGCTATGCAGTTCTGCTGCTCACAGGTGTTTTGCATCAGAGTTTTACTTCCCAGATCGTAAGTTCTGGAACCTTCTAGCATCTTCAGCATGGTTCCATCCGGAGAATGTTCTGAGACCTTCGAGAGCGTCTATATGTGTCACTCACCATAGGATCAGAGCCGCGTGTTCCACGTTAGTAGCCTTGCAGGCCGAGGCCAGCAGGGTTCCGTCCGGGCTGGCCGCGAGTGCAAACACCTCGTACCCATGTCCATATAACTTCTGTTGTTCCGGCCATAGTGTGTTTTGCATCAGAGTTTCTTCGGTTGGAGGCTCTGTAAAAATAATGGATGTGAGTCAGGATAGTTTGTTTTAAGTTTTCTGTATCTCATCCGGATTTAACCCACTGCAGAACGAGGTTTGTAGAATTTTAAGCATATGCTGAGGTAAAATAGGACAGCAAGAAATGGAACGGTACTCCATTTGTTGTCCTGTTTTACCTCTAGAGAGAGCTCTCCGAGTGACGTAAACTATAATGAATCGACACAACACAAAATCAAGCATTCAAATATACTTAGGCTGAAATGTATATTTAGGTACTTTTATGAAACAGTGATAAAATGGCTTAATTATATTTATTTATTACAGATATAGAAAATAATAATATTGATTTTATTATCTGTAATAAATAAATAGAATTACATGAAAATTAAATAGCATTCAAATAAAAGTAAGAATAATGTAAATGTTAATCATAAATATGATTAAAATTAAAATAAATTACATTTGTAAAAAAATAAAATTTTAAATAGATAAGATTATTAGCACAAATTAGCTTATACGAGCTTCAAGAGAACCGGCGGCGCGATCTGTTTGTTGTCTGATGCCATCAATATTAAATTCATCTAAATACACTAAATTGAATTCAAATATTTGTGCTGTGCGTCATTGGTCCAAATCTTCGACAAGCTAAAGTACCCAAGCACTTACCAGTCAAATTGTCAGTTAAACCTACCAGTTAAATTGACAGTCAAACCTACCAGTCAAATTGACAGGCACGAAGTACCCATCGTCTTCATCAGCATCCTGCAGTCCCTCGTCACTGAACACGGCCTTGTTGGACAGCCCGAGGGACGGCACCGATGCACCCTGCGCTCCTGAAACATACAAAACATAGTATAAAACAATGTCGCTTCCCGCTGTTTGACTGGCCCTATGTTTGCTTAGATCTTTATAACTATGCAACGGATTTAGATGCGGTTTTTTTAATTGATAGATATTTTCTATACAGGTTATTGGTAATTCGACGTATTCCCGTTAGGAGGTGATAGGGGTGACTATTTGCGATAATTTTTATCCCCATGTGCATCATGCAAAAGTGAACCACTTTTAAGTTATCATAATTTTTAGCTTTTTTCAAAATAAGTCAAAAGTGCACAATCAAAAGTTGATTTATAAAAACTGTCTATTTAAATCTATTTTAGTATTTTTCGTTTTATTTACATTGGTTATTGTTTTAAGTTAGTTTTATATAAATTTTGAAGAACGACCTTAGGTTTAGTTCGTATACGAATTTCCGCCGGCTTCCTTTTTACCGATGTTTTTTTCAGTTTCTTTGAAATAAGTTCATAGTTGTTATGCATTGTTGGAGAGATAAGAAAACGTTTATGTTTTTAAAATAATCTGCAAGCCAAGTTTCATAACGTTTTTTTTGTTTTTACGGCATTTTAGTGGAAAAAAATCTCAATGAATAATGAAATAATATCGTTTTTCATCTCGCATTTTTAAATTTGGAGCGATAATTATTGTTTTAATTTTGATTAATAACCAGTGTTTATTAGTTTTTATAAATTAGAAGAAAAATATTTAAATAGACAGTTTTTTTAAATCAATTTTTGATGTTGCACTTTTGACTTATTTTGATAAAAGCTAAAAATCATGATAACTTAAAAATGGTTCACTTTTGCATGATGCACATGGGGATAATAATTATCGACAGACTGTTGGCAGATGCCAGATGCGGCAAGCTGAGGGGGCGCCATAGCACTCATTAGGCAGCGGCTTTTGTCCAGTGGACTAACATAGCCTTATGATTAGTATGAAGACGAATTAATAAGCGCATTTCCTTGCTTTCATCATCATCTCTTGATTCTAAACTGGCAATGTGCCGTCAAAAATCGATGATGAAAATGACGTTGCTCTGAGAGCTTTATTTATTGAGGAATAAAAAAGCAAAAGCATTGCAGGGTTCGCGGGAGTAATTAGTGAGTTCCCTATAAAAAAATACTTCCCTTGCAAAAGAAAACCCCCGGTCGCTTGGGTGCTTGATAAATTTGAGTTTGCGAACATATACTCTAAAGTATGAAACTATATTTATGTTACCCTTATGATTGCTCTCTTCAAGCGCCTCCCCAGTAATGTTATTGAAGTTGCGTACAAAGTTGGTGGGCGCCTCGAACACGCGGATGACCTTCTCCTCGGCCGCAGAGGCGTAGCTCCTGCCGTCCACCAGCGCTAGGGACTGCATGTCGTACCCGTGGACTTGTGGCCGCGCCAGCTCGTGCCATTCTGATGTACCTACGATAGAAAAAACATTATGTATCTGTAATTATTAATTTATAATAGAATATTTCTTATGATAATTTTATTGTAATAGTAAATAAATAATGCTGGACAATTCACACAGCATTATCTAGCCCCATGGTAAGCAGAGCTTGTGTTATGGGTACTAGATAACTGATATACATAATACAATACATTACATAGATAGATATTCTTTATTATACGACCAGAACACCCGGAACAAATATCTGCAGATCGTACACACAATTGTTCCGAGGCGGGAATCGAACCCGCAACCTCCTGCGTCGCAGGCGGACCTTCGTCCACCGCGCCACATCGGTCGTCAAGTAGGTACTGTACATTTAATTTAATTCGGTCATTAAACTAAAACAATCGAAATTAATAAATAATAATAATAATAATAAATAATGCTGGACAATTCACACAGCATTATCTAGCCCCATGGTAAGCAGAGCTTGTGTTATGGGTACTAGATAACTGATATACATAATACAATATATTACATAGATAGATATTTTTTATTATACATAGAAAACGACCAGAACACCCGGAACAAATATCTGCAGATCGTACACACAATTGTTCCGAGGCGGGAATCGAACCCGCAACCTCCTGCGTCGCAGGCGGACCTTCGCCCACCGCGCCACATCGGTCGTCAAAATGTTGTTTAGTTACCTTTCTTCCATTTGAACCATCACAATTTCGACGATTGTTAACAAAAACAATTTTCTTCTAATCTAATTGCAAAGCGTAGTTAATTTTCATACAGTCTTTAAGCCGCGAAGGGTCGCGTGAGGGCCATTTATCAGCTTCTCTGTTGCTCGGTTAATGTTATATATTTTGTATGGATATAAGCTGCAGGTTATTAAATAAATAACTCAATTTAAGCTTCATTATTGATTCATCATCATCATCATCAGCCTATATTAGTCCACAGCTGGACATAGGCCTCCCCAAATGAGCGCCATAGCACCCTGTCTTCAGCTTGACGCATCGAGCATCTACCTGCAGTCTTTCGCAGGTCGTCACCCCACCTGGTCGGAGGTCGTCCTACACTACGTTTACTGAGTCGTGGTCTCCACTCAAGAACACGTTTGCCCCAGCGGCCGTCGGTTCTTCGCGAGATATGGCCGGTATGGCATTATTGATTACCTGACTGTATTTTAAATATATTTATAACATGTGTTCTCAGCTAATTCAACTGTATTTTATATGAACCTCGGTAATTAGTATAATTGTCCAAGGGCCGTTCTGATCACATCAATCAATAAAATAAATAAATTATACGCACTAGTACAACGGGTATTTATCGCGTTTATGTCAACCTGTTGAAACGTAACAATAGGTAAATAAACGCGATAAATACTCCTTGTATTAGTGCTTATAACTATGTGTTCAGATCGCGCAAGTTTAAACATATTTATCATTTATCTGGTTTCCGTGAAACAAACGCCTTACTTTTGAGTGGTTGGTTCTGTCTGAAATGCCAGGGATCATCATCATCAGCCTATGTTAGTCCACAGCTGCGGCCAAGTAGATATCATGTAAATATCCCGTTTTGAATGACTTTAGTGTTAATAACCATGATAGTTTCATAAGTTTTAATATGAAGTAGGCTGCAGATGGTCGTTTTTCGGTCCAGAGCCACATCGGCCGGGTGATTATATAACTCGCGACCGGTTTACGACAGGCGTAAATTAAGCAATCAGTGCTGTCAAACGTCAATTTTGTATTAGTTTGACACTAGCTACAACGTCAAAATTGGTCAAAATTGGAGTTTGACAGCACTGATTGCTTAATTTACGCCTGTCGCAAACCGGTCGCGGGTTACATAATCACTATACGGGTCACTGCGCCACGCCAGTAAGACTTTTTATTGTCCTTGGCTTTGTTAACATTGCGACCATGATAGGCCTATTGTGATCGCCACTTTATTTGTTTTCAGCCCCGGAGCCGCGGCGTTCACAATTCGCCACTTACCCTTGCAGTTGGATTTTCTTCGGGGTGATGTCTCGTAGCTCATCTGGGCTATGCAGGTGCTTGCCCAGGTGAATGCACTAAGACTCACCATCAGGTTTCCTCCAAGGCGCGTGCACCCTCGTGGTTTGGTCTGCGGAGAGGCTCATGATGTACCGGCCGCGCGTCGGCTCCCACCTCACGTCCTCCACGGAGTTGAAGTGGCCCCCGCACACCACTGCCGGCTGCCATTGATTGCTCTCCTGGAATTATACTAAACTTAAATGGCTTGTCGTGGTGGAGGAGCTTCATAAAACGTTTTTTATACAGAATAGAGTCACACGCTTGTCTAGAAAGATGCTAATTGATTCTTTTATTGAAAAATTCCAAGTTATTGGAGGAAAACACATAGTTTCTTTTGAAATCTAAGTTTTTGTTGACAGGCAGAGAAAATGAGCACTCTGATTTTAATTGCGTTTTTTTCTTTCGCTAAACATCGCTGCTGGAATTTCGTAGTAATTTATTTATTTTTCCAGTTTGGCTTAAGGTGCTTAACAAGCTGAAGTGGCAGTGGGCCGGCCATATATCGATATCCGCTGGGGTAAACGTGTTCTTGAGTGGAGACCGCGACTCGGCAAACGTAGTGATCTAGTGATCGTCCTCTGACCAGGTGGTATGACGACCTGCGAAATACTGCAGGCAGATGCTGGATGCGGCAAGCTGAAGACGAGGCGCTATGGCGCTCTTTGGGGGAGACAACCTTAATAATAATAAAACTTTTGAAACTATTGTGGTTATTAAGAATAAAACAATGATACCTGACAACAGGTCCAGATATGCAAGCTCCCGTTATACCCGTGCGCCAGCAGCTGTCCGCGCGGGCCGAACCTGCTCCCGTAGTAGCCGAGCCCGCTGCCCCCCGCCGCCCCGCACCGCACACCCTCCACCCACGCGCCCGACGCCTCCGGACGCCACACGATCACTGACTTGTCGAGCGAGGACGATAGCAGGCTGTACACGGCTACCTTCTTACCTGGAAGTAAAGAATTTACTTCATATTTTATTATAAAAAACCATCGTAGTTAACCACGACTTAAAGAAGTCGTTTTATAATATAAACAGCTTTATATACACCTTGTATTTTTTTATAAAAAACGTTCAAACTTTCATGCGCCATGATCACGGAATAACTGAAGGCACTCCGAGTTAGTTTTTATGGGTAGACATACCCCGTCCCCGAAAACATATCCCGTTTTAAATTACTTTCGTGTTAAACCTTGATAGTTTCAGAAGTTTTCTTAAGAAATAAGGTGCTATGTATTTTATCTTCACTTCAATTTGATGGGATGAACCTTTGGTGATCTTCCAGACCTAGTCTAACAGAAACAAGGCTCATAGTTAGCCTGCTTACATTCGTAATACATTTTAATTTTTGTGTGTTTCCTTAGGGTGGATTTGACCAAATCATATCTTCAATCGAAATCGCATATTAGTCAAGAGATTCTAAACTTTGCACTTTACCAAATTTTATTTCAATAACTGTTTATCGAATATCGAATAATTGTCGCCAAAATTATGAAACAAATTATCAGAGACTGTAGTGACGTGGCGGCCGCTAGAACAACAAAAAATACAAATACAAAAATACAAAATTCATTTATTTACCAACACAACAGAAATACTTATATTTTACTAGTGGTCCCCGCACTAGGTTCAGAACCTGTATCGCGGGAGGCCGGATTACAAAAAGAATTACTTATAATCTAGACTGTAGTAAACAGGGCAGCAGTTCACACTAAGAAAAAAAAAAAAAACTTTAGAAATACAAAAGTAAAAAGCTAATACTAAAAATAACAAAAATAAATGGAAGTGGAAAAAATAATGGATAATATAAAATTTGATCATAAGTACACAACACACTAAGAGTGGGACAGTTAAGGACGGGGGAGGGAGGGAGGGCATCAATCGGAGGGAAACGTGGGTTTGGGTGGTAGTAGAGAAAGATAATAACTAAGCAGAAATTAGCTTTGAATAAGTAAAAGCCTTTCAGTAGCGTCATAGTCCAACGTAAGAAGCCACTTACGAACCTTCTCCTTGACTCCATATAGGGAACATGATAGGAGTTCACAGTGCATTATTACCCGACGATAGATATAAGGGAAGGAGAAAGATCGAAAGCGCCTCGCGAACGAAGATTTGACCGAAGGGACTTTAATTTTAAATCGACGATGACTGGACTTTGAGTGGGTATCACGTAATGATTTACCTGTTGACTTGTGGTACGAAGTTGTTACCCGGAAAATGTAGAGCTGTCTTACAGTTAAAGTTTGAGATTCTATATGAAGCGAAACAGTTGGATGCCTGAAGGGCTTGCGAAACATGACTTTTAATACGGCTCTATGTGCTCTTTCAAGTGATATCATGCATGACTTCGCAGCACCGCCCCAAGCAGTGATGCAGTAGCCTAGAATGGACTGACAGAGGGCTGAGTATGCGATCATTAGGGTTTCTCGGTCAGCACCCTCTCTAAGAAGCTTCATAATATAAATGAGCTTCCTAGTGCGTCCTGCTACAGCATTAATGTGATGTTTGAATGATAGATTTTCATCAAGCATTACTCCTAGGTACTTAATGGAACTGGCCTTTTCAATTGTCGGGCAGCAACAGTTTATAAGAGACGAAAGAACTGAACCACACTTGTGAATCTGTAGGCTTATATCGAGAGGAGGACCAGATGGTTTGGTTTTGTGGAAACACAAATATTTTGTTTTACTTGCGTTAAGAGTAAGGAGATTAGCGTCGAGCCATAGAGCGACTCGAGATAGTCCCTCCTCCGCTAGCTTTGAGACCTCATTCCATGTATTGCCCTGAAATAAAATAGCTGTGTCGTCAGCGTAACAAAGCACCTTTGCTATGCTGGGTTGGTCAAAAAGAGAAGTTATATCGTTTATATACAACGTAAATAGTGTCGGGCCTAAAATGCTGCCTTGGGGCACACCAAAAGATATGCTTTTTATACCACTAGATTGACCCGCCACCGAAACACGTTGATTTCTACCAGATAGATAGCTTCTGAACCACTGAAGAGCAATGCCCCGGATTCCGAGACATTCAAGTTTATTTAGCAGTATAATCGGTGAAACTGTGTCGAACGCCTTCGCTAAATCCAAGAAAACGCCAATGCACTTCCTGTTGGAATCCAGCGTGGAGACTGCAGTATCCAACAGGAATTGCACGGCGTCCTCTGTGGATTTACCCTTTCTGAAACCAAATTGAGAAGTAGAAAGAAGGTTGTTCTGTTCCAGGAATTTATTTAATCTCTTATTAACCAATTTTTCCAGAACTTTGGAGAAAACTGGTAGGAGAGCAATAGGGCGATAATTGGAGGGAGACGACTTAGGGCCATCTTTATGAATGGGTATAACTGAAGCAGTTTTCCAACATGAGGGGAATTCACCAGAAGAAAGACTTAGGTTTATGATATGACAAAGGGGCTCTACAATCGCATTAATTACCTTTTTTACTAAGACATTCGAAATATCATCAATCCCTGGAGCGCTATTGTTTTTAAAGAGCCCTATAATCGAAGAGATCTCAAAAGGGTCTGACGGCTCCATAAAGAAGGAGTGAGGGTTATTATTGGAGACCATTATCTGTGTTGCCAGGTCCTGTTGCGACTTACCTAGCTTGTCTAGGATAGTGTTTGCCAACTTTTGACCAGCATTAACAAAATAGTCATTACAAGAGTCTAGGGACTCTACTGGCGTAGATTTGAGTTTAAGTAGGTCAGAGGAGCAGTCTTTTCTTTTTGGGAGGTCACACACCGACTTTTGCTGTAATTATTCGACTTTGACTCTTATAACCCTGTGAAAAAAACAGACACATTATCTGGCTCCTTACGAGGTCAAATAACCGACGAGTAGAAAATCTTCGGGACATCAACTTCTGTTTTCGGACTGGGTACACTATCTAGATCCGTATCTATAAATATTTTGAAAGAAACATGATAAGTACGTGAACGTAAATGCTAGGCACTGTCATTATACCCAGAGAATACTAACCATCCTCAATAACAGGCGGATGCCACTGCACCCCGTACACCCACCCCTCGTGGCCTCCCAGCACAGCATCCAGCGTCACCTGCCATTCCTCTCCGTACGCTTGGAACACCTTCTTCTCGACGGATATGTCACTAACTGCTGGTAAAGAGTGCGCTTGGATGCGCCAGATACGGATGTAGGTGTCTTGAGAGCATGATGCCAGGAGGATTGTGGAGTCATCTTGAAGAAGAGAAATGGTTGGTTAGTTTTAAAGACCTTCATTACCTTTACAGCTACTACAGACTACTGGATCTACTCAAAAGATTCAGATTCAATAACTTTATTTCTTTTTACTTACAAAATAAGTTCTTACACGAGTCAAATTTTATACTTTAAACAGCTTTATATATACCTAGTTATTAGTTTTAAAAAAGTCAAATATGAAATAAGGTGCTTTGTATTGGTTCATTCTGTCCACTATTGGAAGAGGTGAAAAAGGAACCACTAGTACATTTATATGTATATCACTTATGGTCAAACAAGTCACTCATCTTCCCATACAAACGTGGAGGGGTGACTGTGTACTAGTTACCCTTTCACTGTTTGATGTTGATCATCCAAAACTAAAGATAAATTGACGACCTTTGTGACGCAGGAGGTTGCGGGTGCGGATCCCGCCTGGGCACAAATATTTGTATGATCTGCAGATATTAATTGTTATGAGTGTTCTGTTTGTTTTCTGTGTATAATAAAAAATATCTATCTATGTAATGTATTGTATTCTGTATGTATATCAGTAATTAGTACCAATAATATAAGCTCTGCTTAGCTTGGGGCTAGATGATGCAGTATGGATGGTCCAGCACAGCTACGCCTCTACGCAGGAGGACCTTTGCCCACCATGCCACAGAGGTTGTTTGTCTCAACTATTCCAATAAAGTTCCAAATAGATCTCAGCTCACGTGCTCAGTATATAACTCCTGACTCAATAAAATAAGCCATAGCCATTGTCTATGTAAAACAGTTCTTACCAACTGCCAGCACATCAAGGCCTCTAACCCAGTCCTCATGGCCCACAAGCTGGTGGACCCTGTGAAACTCCTCGCCCACAAACACATGTATCTTGTGGTCATCTAACCCACAAAATAGGATGGGCTTGTCCACCAATGGGAGGATGTGGCTGTAGAGGGTTAGGCACAGGCCAGATTGAAGAGGTATTAAGTGCTTGAGTACTGTTAATCCTGCAACATAATTTTAGTTTAAATTAAATAGGAATTTGGTAGATGTAAAACTAGTCCATGTCATAATGGAAATTCCTTGTTTTTTCAAATATAATTTGATGTTTTATTACATAAATTAAAAACTAACTTCAAATTCTTATAAAAAGTTTCTATTTTAAATCATGGTGGAAATAGTAATCTCTCTGGAATTTTTATAGCATCACCCCCATTACAGAATATTCTTTACGAAATAAAAGAATCATCAAATTTAGCCCACAGTAGAGATTCTGCTAAACATCATGGCTTTTTGACATGACTTTCATGGTTTCTGATTTGGCCATCTACTCCCAAAAAGCCACCCAGTACAGCTGAGCATAGAAACACATCCTGTTCTTGAAGTTGTTTAAAAGATAGAATAAATTTAGCTCTATTGACTTGAAAACTGACCATCTGCACTCCTTTCCCAAACTTTGATAGTGGAATCTATAGATCCAGTGAACACAAGAAGTTTTTCTCCATAATATGTTCCATGTATACACATAACTCCATCTTTATGTCCTTGTAACATTGAGGTGACTGTCCACTCTCCATCCTTTAGGGTCCATATCGCAGCTGTCTTGTCGGAGGAACAGGAGACTAGTTCAGTGCAGGTACCATTTGGTTTGTGGAGCCATTTCACGGAGTTCACTCTGCCCCGGTGGTGACTCAGTACAGTTATTGGATCTTTGCCTTTAGCATTCTGCAAGATTGTTCTTATATTAAGAAACAGAGTACCTCCAAATACATTATACATAAGGGAAAAGAGTATATGTGCTGTAAACGAATTGCACAGGAATAGAATATAATACGTATTTAATTGTGGCCTTCAATAGCCTGTAATATGGATATTGCTTACCGTATCGTAAATAATAACAGCATTTGAACCACCATAACAAATCAGTCCATCGCTGTTCCAGTCTACTATTTCAGGAGTCCGATTACAAGCAATGGACGTGTAAATCTGCCTTATTGATAACTTCATTTTTATAACAATCGATACACTTAAAATTACAAACCTATTCTAATTTTTCTAATTCAAAACAAACAATGGAAAGTACTATTTTGGGAAGGATGTTTTGTTGAGGTTAGAAAACATTTTTTTTACTAAACATACTTCAACTTCTTGCTAGATGGCATGGCTCTGCATCTGGTAATCAAACATACATGACAAGACAATGAGAAACCATCAATCAAGGTTTCTCACATGAATGTGAAACCTTGATTGATCCGTTTTTAGTAAGATATTTTAGCACTGTTTTTTCTTAGTTTCTTGTTTGTAGTTTTGTAGTACATTTTGTTGATTCATAGTTAATGTTTTTCTTTATTGTAAATATTATTTCTATATTTTGTACTATTCGTGTAAGTTACCTTCCCTTATAAAGCTTGCGATGCTATCATGAGACGGACACTGGCAAAATTGCGTCAATCCAGACGCAGAGCCATCTAGGAAGAAGTTGAAGTTGAAGTTGATCCTCACAGACAGACCGGTCCGACAAAAAAATGTTCGTTAATTTTATTTCAGTGTCTACCTACTTCTTGCATTTGCTGTCTTTGTCAATTGAAAAGGCGGCAAAACTTATGGAAACATCAAAATGAGCTAAACTTTTGTGTGTTCTTATTGTCTTTTTAGGATTTTATTACAATATAATTTCCGCAGTTTAGTCAGAATGCCTGAGGTGATGATATTGGGCATACCCGTCAGCTTTCCCTTTGAGCCTTACGATGTGCAGAAGGCATACATGGAAGGTGTGATTCAAAGTCTTCAGAACAACACGAATGCTATACTAGAATCTCCAACCGGAACTGGCAAAACCCTCAGTTTGTTATGTTCCTCGCTCGCATGGCTCCTGGTTAAGAAAGCTCAGTTACAAATGAACGCCCAGGTGGGCAACTTCGCCGAGCACAGTAATTTTGGAGGTTTGCGAGACAGCCTGAAGTCGGGCGCTGGACCAGGCAAAGGAAAGGACAAAGATAATTCCAGTTGGGGAATGCCCAAAATAATCTACTCTTCGAGGACACACTCCCAGTTGACGCAAGCCATGCAAGAACTAAAAAGGTCCAGCTACAAACACGTCAAAGCAACTATCCTCGGCTCAAGAGATCAGATGTGTATCCACCCAGAGGTATCTAAAGAGACTAATAACATGAATAAAGTGAACATGTGCCAATTGAAGGTCAAAACTAGAACATGCCACTTCTACAACAATGTGGAATCTAAGAAAGATGATCGAGAAATAAGAGGAGATGAAATATTGGACATAGAGGATCTTGTAACTGTTGGAAAGAAGTTAAAATGTTGTCCGTATTATATTTCAAAAGAACTTAAACAAGATGCTGATATAATTTTTATGCCCTACAATTATATTTTGGACCCAAAATCACGAAAAGCTAATGGAGTAGACTTAACAAACAATATTGTTATTTTAGATGAAGCACACAATGTTGAGAAAATGTGTGAAGAGTCAGCATCTTTGCAAATAAGAACAACTGATGTAGCTTTGTGTATTGAAGAAGTAACATATGTGATGAGATCCTTTGGGGAAACTGTATCTGAAGACCTAGACATGACAGCGGAAGCTGGACAGCCAAAAGACTTTACCTGTGATGATTTGTGTATCTTGAAGGAAATGATGCTCGCTCTAGAAAAAGCTATTGATGAGATTCAAATTGGTACAGAAGGTACAACTTTCCCTGGTGGATACATATTTGAGCTTCTGGGTAAAGCTGAAATTAAAGACCAAAATCAAATGTCTGTCATAACATTGATTGAGAATCTCATTCAGTACCTATCAACTGCCAGTGCATCACCTTTTTCTCGTAAAGGAGTTGGACTTCAGAAAATTGCAGATCTGCTCAATGTTGTGTTTAGTGGAACAACTTATTCATACAAAGAAAGAGTCAAAATGTGTTACAAAGTGCATGTACAAGTTGAAGACAAGAAGAATAATAAGAAAGCAGATGGCTGGGGAGCCCTGAAGGCAGCTACGTCTAAGTCTGCTGAGAGGGTCATAAGCTACTGGTGTTTCAGTCCAGGTTTTGGCATGCAACTTCTTTCTGATCAGAATGTCAGAAGTATAATACTCACCAGCGGCACACTAGCTCCTCTTAAACCTCTCAAATCAGAGTTAGGAATTCCTGTAGGATTTCAATTGGAAAACCCACACATAGTCAAATCAAATCAAATATGTGTAAAAATTATAAGCCAAGGTCCAGATTCCACAATACTGAATTCAAATTATCAAAACAGAGACAATCCAAAATACATCTCTGCCTTGGGTAGAACTATTTTAAGCTTTACCAGAGTTGTACCAGATGGTCTCCTAGTGTTCTTTCCATCCTATCCAATCATGGCTAAGTGTCAAGAGATGTGGCAATCTGAAGGGATTTGGACCAGCATAAATAGTATCAAGCCCATATTTGTGGAGCCTCAAAGGAAAGATACATTCAATGCAATTATAAGTGACTACTATGGCAAGATAAGTGATCCCAGCACTAGGGGAGCTTGCTTTATGGCGGTTTGTAGGGGCAAAGTGTCTGAAGGCTTGGATTTTGCAGATATGAATGGTAGAGCTGTTATCATTACTGGTCTGCCTTTTCCTCCCCTGAAAGACCCCAGGATAATACTAAAGAAAAAATATTTAGATGAACTTCGATCAAGGGACAAAGATTATCTATCGGGTGATGAGTGGTACTCCCTAGAAGCAACAAGAGCAGTCAACCAGGCTATTGGAAGAGTTATCAGACACAAAAATGATTATGGAGCAATTTTACTATGTGACACTAGGTTTAACAGTCCCAAGATAAAAGGCCAATTATCAGCTTGGCTAAGAGATCACATCAATGTTTCTGCCAAGTTTGGAGAAACTGTCAGTGAGATTTGTAGATTTTTTAAGACCGCTGAGTTAACATTGCCATCACCTAAACTTAAGCCACTTCATCCCCATGAGTCTAATCCCTATTCTGAAAAGGGCTCGACTAGTATTGGAGGAGTAGCATTCCCAGTTACAAACTCCAGAGTAGTAAAGGCAGCTAATAAGAAATCTGTAAGCCAGTATCCTAATTCAAATGAAGTTTATGCTGATTTTTCAATGGACTTCTACAAAAACTCAAAATCTTCTGCTTATGTGAATGAATTTAAGCCCAAGGAGGCAAAGGATCTTTTTAGTGCTTTGGATAGCAGCAACCAATCAGTTGAAAGCACTTCCCAGCCTTTAGTTACTATTCACAAAAGAAGTGCTGAAGATGAAGGAATAGTGTCTGTTGTCAAAAGAAAGAAGCTTAAAATAAAACCATTTGGTTTTGAAGAGAATCTCAAATCTGAACAGAATGTTGTTGAGAAAGAAGCTCCTGTGGCATTAATAGATTTTGTTAAAGAAATCAAAGTTCTTTTGAAACCAGACCAATACAAGCTGTTTCAAGTTTCAATATCAAGTTACAAGAAAGATGGAGATTATAAGGTTTTCACAAAGGTTTTGTCTGGTCTATTGGAAAATATTCATACATTTTATTTATACAAAGGCATGAAAAGATTTCTAAAAGAGGAGCACAAAGATGTTTTTCAAGAATACTGTGATAATGTTAAGTTTGATAGTTGACAAGAAAATTATGTATTTAGGGCAATTTTAAAATGAAACTGATATTAAATTATTCTAATTTATTTTAACTAAAAGTAAAACAAGCTTTAGTACACATTATTGGGAGTTTCATTTATCTTACTTCCTATTTCAACTGAGTTTATTCTAAGGATTGTTTGCTGGGCTCTTTGGAAGTTGACTCTCAAGTATTGCTTCCTTCTTTTCTTCTTGAAGTGTGTTCTTGTGTGAGAAAGCCCTTTGGATATAATTGTTGCAGTCACATCTACTAATCCTGGCTGAACCAAGGGGCGGCCAATTAGAGAAAAGTCTTTGGTGCCTGCTAATAGAACTTTGTCTAATCTTATCTTGTCTCCGATGTTAGGTGGCCAGTATCCTTCCACTACTACTAGATCCCCGTCAGTTACGCGCCACTGTTTTCCAAGCAGATGAATTATGGCAAAGTTGCGAGATGCCTGGGCTTCAGCTAGTTTGTTACAAGTTGTAATGACATCTTTTGTGGTCTCAGGCACTGACTTATTATCCACGGGTGTAAGGTTTGTGATAAGTCTGGATAGGATGCCACCTGTAATAACAATAGATAAACATTGTAGTTGCAGAAAGTCCTCAGTAGAAAATTCGGATTATATTAAGTAATGAAAACAATGGTTCTAGTGATCACCTTGTCCATTTCTGAATACACCAGCAAGTCTTTGCAAGCCAGATTTTATCATAGCCATTTTGAACTAATTTCTGCCAAAATATTTTTGATTTTATTCACTTTCAAACATTTCCATTACAGACCCAACCAAATATAACCTTAAAATTTGATTTGACAATGACATGACATCTGTCAATGATAGTTGACATAAATCATTTCGCAGAGAATTTGGCGTGGACGGAAGATATCTTCTCTCATAAGAATTTTGGTTACTCACGTCCACAAATAGTTTAATTCAAGATTTTTCTAGTTATCAAAAATCACCTTTGTACGTAACAACCCATGAATCCTGCTAACTAACTACCTACCAAAAAGAAAGTACTTATGCACAGGATTTTCTACACTTTTGAACATACTTTTAGTCACAGTCATGTAGTTTTTTCAAAAGAATTTAGAAGTTTTTTTTAACTTTCACTTAGTGTTTTCACTTTGCATACTCGTAACTCTAATTATCTAATTATCTAATTATTTATATTATAAATACAACACAAGTTATCTACTTTGTGGCGTTACCTGCAAACAAAAAAGATACTAGGTACTTTAATAATGCTACTAATTACAATGGAAGTTCTTTGGTAGGTTAGGTACTGGTTCTGGTTACAATGGAAGTTTTCTGTTTTCTCCGTAAAATAGTTTTGCGAAAAACTGAGTAGTAGGTACCTAGGTACTACTGTAGTTATAACTTTAATTTGTTTGTAGGTAGGTATTTAATTGTAATTTTCTGACACAGAAGAAAAAGTTTTACCTTAGCTTAACCTTACTCAGTAAGTAAGTACATAGACATTATATAGTAGGTACTAACGATTTTATCCACCTGATACTACTTAGGTTATTCGGTAAGTAGTTTTACAAGGAAAAGTTGTGAAGTTGACAGATAAAGATAATATAAAAATACGGGGACTTGAAATTTTCGATTTTTATCGAGCGAGTATGTTAAGAAGATTAATCTAGATGGTTTTTTCTAGAAAAAATATTTTAAATATATACATGTCCTAAAAAATCGAATTGGTAAAGTAATTACGACATGACTATTTCATTGTCAGTCGACAACATGTTTCAATAGAAATATTGAGTATTGAGTATACTATCACTATCACTACAGATTAATTTAAACCAAGGTTGCTTCCCGCCGTCTGTCTGTCCCTATGTATGCTTAGTTAGAGATCTTTAAAACTACGCAACGGCTTTTGATGCGGTTTTTTTATTCAAGAGGAAGGTTTATAAACCATTTGACACATAGATTCCACGCGGGCGAAGCCGTGGGGCGCAGCTAGTTAAAAATAAAAGAGTTTCATAGTAAACCTAGAAAGCACGCCTAAAAAATCTAGGCTCCACGTACATTTTAGGCTCCAGGTGCTCGGGCGTTTCCGCCGCAGCTCGCAGGTCTCCGGCTGGGCGGTTCGGCGTCTGGGGCGCGTTGCCATGGCGACCAGCGAGCGCCTTTCGGCAGCAGCCACCGCCGAAAATAAACACGAGAGCAAATGCTCGCCGAGAAGTACAGCAGCTGTTAGCTTGAAGGGTGCTTCGAGTTTTTCCGTGACGTGGGTAGGTAGTTCTATGTAATCGGAAATTTGATTGTGAGTGAAGCCAGGCGTCATCTAGCTATACCTATATCTAGGTAATCCTGGTTATTCTAAATCTAGGTACACTTTCATCATTATGATTATAATTTTGACGATCTCTGCGCCGCGGTGGTTGCGGGTTCAGTCAGAGGTCTATCTATTATTAATTTATTTCAATAAAATTTCCATACTGATATATAAAACAATCGGAAATTCTGTCTTTTCGTTTGTCTACCTTAAGTTATCACACATAAACGGCTGATTGCATCTTATCTTGCTGAAATTGAGCAGGAAGGTAGACTGTTAGTTGATTGCACCGTATTTCGACATATCTGCGGAAGACTGCGGCTTCATTTTGCTCCTCTCTGCCATTAAGTGCAGAGTTTTGACCCCAGAGTCCTTGTGTTTAATTTCTGCGGCGGGTCCTAACAAACTCTAATTGTGTGGACAGTTTCTACCAGCTCGTTATTTAGTTATTCCACTGTTGTCTCAATTACTACAGAATTTGGACTGAATTTTGAGGTACTAAATCAAGGGTGATTTGAGTGGATGTGCGGTGCACACGGGCGAAGGGTCGTAAGGGGCGCCAAGCGCCGGCCGCTCGCGGCACCTTCAAAGTTTTCTCAAAGATTAGATAAAAGACATACAGACTAAAAGGCGCATACTTTTTAGGCTGTATTAGAATATACGGAAATTCGCATTAGGCTGCATTAGAATTGTAAAAAAATTGAAAGGCCACGGCACTTTCAACGGCGCCAGTACGAATGCTTTACCTCGTGACTCAGCAGGCTGAGTTTGGTAAGTCTATAGTATCGTTTCGGCGATGGGTCGTTCCGTTTTTGCATGGGATTTGCTCATTTTTTTATTCAGCCTCTATCGAACTCTTGAGCTGATAAACCCAGGTACGGTCCGGGCTAGCTGAGAGCCTCACCGCGAGCTTCCACAATGGCGGGCGCGTCCGGCGCCTGCGCGCGCAGCGGCCGGCGCCAGTCGCGGGACGCCGCGCGGCCGGCTGGTCGATAGCCCGAGCTTTCCGCCGCCATGCTGGTTACACCACCGCGGAGTGTGTAACATGTGACAGGACTACATGACCAGAAGGATATATTGCTGCCGGTAAGAGAGCGGTTCCGAGGAAGGTTCTTAGAAATGCTTCGATGATACTTTTAGCCAGAGCTTTCCATCGCTGGTAACACCGCGGAGAGTGTAACATGTGATAGGACCAGAAGGATCTATTGCTGCTGGTAAGCGGGCAGTTCTAGGGAAGGATCTAAGGATGGTTTACCTGGCTTGTAGCATACCTACTTTAAGCCGCTAGTTATATTACCGCGGAATATGTAACACGCGATAGAAGTACAGGGTATGTTGCTGCCGGAGAAAAGAAGTAAGACGGCGGGGGGTTATCAGGATTTTATGAATGATACTCGTCTCATTCTTCTCTGTTCCTCGAATACTGAGGTGTTACTATTATGAATTAAGCAACTCCCGAGTCATAATTTTTTAAAAGATTTTCGTTGACTGTCAAACGTTCTAAATCTGTTTTTCCCCGACCCAAATAATAGTTGTTGTGACTTAAACGTTACACAGTATTCTTGTCAAATATTGGCTTAGTGACAGCCTTTACAGAATGGACATACCGAGCTCTTACTCTCGAGCCGACGAGCACTGATAAGTTGATAACGAATGGTGGATAGGGTTTTAAATATCACGGATACGAAGCTTCAAATCAGAGAGCGTCGTCTGACGGATCACTGACATGTTTGATAAAGGAGGATAATCGTGGATCCGTCGTAGAGCTCAGCAAACATAATTTTGAGGCTGTAATAACACAAATTTCCCGTTTCGATTCCCTGACACATACTTGGCAGGCCGATAGAAATTGATGGATTTCTAAGCACCTCCCATACACGAGTCATGGTATGAGAAAGACGTTATAGCGAGCTAGGTGAGTTAGGTTACGAAATGATGTTGCATGGAAGAATAACTAAATCTATCAAGATTAATGTTCTTTGAAAAGGTGAGGAATTGTGTCATGAACGATTTGAAGGGGTTTATGAGACATAAAAATTTATGAGCAAACCGTTTTGTAGCCTCGCATAGCAACCAAATATGGGTAAAAGCGTAGCACCCTCTACGCGCCTACGAAGCGATTGCTACGAGTGTCTACGAAAGTGCTACGAGTGTCTACGAAAGTGCTACGACTGTCTACGAAATTGCTACACTATTTATTATTTCGTGTGTGATTGGTTCTTTGAGATTTCTATCACCTTCCTATGATTTATGGAGTGGGTGGGTAATATAATAACTTCGGCGAACGGCCACAGATGGCGCTGCTTGTTTAGGGAAAACATTATCTCGCGAAAGTCGCTGTGTGTAACCACGTGTTAGAAGTCACGTGTGGTTTAATTATTTTCTATTATATTTTGTAGGGTTAAGGAATAAATAGCCATGGGATTTAGTACTTCACCTATCACTCACCTTGGTCATTGAATATAACAACTGCGACTACACTAGAAATATATTCTGTGAATTCTTATTGCGAGTACCTAATACGTATAAATCTACTTAACTAAGCCATTTGTCGAGTTCGAGAGCATATAGGGACTAATCCATTGGGGGTGATAAGAGGTAATGTATGGAAATTGGAGGCATATTGGGTTGCGTAGCCTGAATTAAAGTACAACACACGAATTAAGTAGGTTATAAAACAACCTTGATGTTTTTTTTTCACTAAAATGTTAAATACATTTGAAAAAGATCAATTAAAAATAAATCTCAATAATAACAAAAAACAAAAAAAAGGAGCAGAGCTCAAACGCAATAAAACTCCGGAGTACTTACCGGTCAGAGGCAATAAAATGAGCTCATAAGTTTAACTAGCTGAGAAAAACTTTCAGATAAACTTGATTGCATAAACAAGAGCAATCGTTAAATGACAGATGCAAATCCCCGCGCGGAATCCCTTAGCCAGCGGCCACCTGCCCGGGCACCAAACCCCCAGCTCGATATAAAACGCCTGTAAACTCGCGAGACGTGGTCCGCAAACTAATCCACAGTTTATAACTTATCTAAGGCCGCGATGCAGACGCGCTGAATTCTAAATCGAGTTGTCAATTCCGATTCTTCTGTGGAATTGGTCCTTTTTGGGGTCCGTTCTTGTTTCAACCAGAAATCTAGCTCATTCCCTGCCCAGTTTCTGTTGGTGCGAACCAAAGAGCGCGCCGCAGAAACTGCTGTGCTGCGAGACGACCACTGTGGCGCGGTGGGCGAAGGTTCGCCTGCGACACAGGTTGCGTTCGATTCCCGCCGCCACAATTGTGTGTACGATCTGCAAATATTTGTTCCGGGTGTTCTGTCGTTATCTATGGCATTGTACATAATATATAACAACATTAAAAAACTATCTTTGTAATGTTTTGTGATTATTGATTATTGTATTAAATCATCATCATAAAGTCATCTACTACAGATTATTATGGAAAGTCCAGCATTATTTATTTATTTATAAAACGTCCATGTGTGCCATGGGCAATGAAAGTGTTAAAAGGTCACCACGCCTCTTTAATGGACTCCAATACAAAAGGACTACTATGGTATATCTTACAACATACAGTTACTTTAGTAGGCTGAGCAAATGGGCCACCTGATGATTGGTCAGCAATCCATTGTCTATGCAGAAAGTCAGTCAGTATTCACGTATGCACCCATACCTACATAGACTAACAACTAATTATAGACCACTCTCACGACTAACAAAGCATGCATCTGAGCATCTTCAAATACTTTTGGTATATTCTGCAATAAAGTGCTTTAGTCAACTTGGAAGGGGATGAGTTGTAAGTAGGTCAAAACTTTTTGATAGTGTTTAAAAAAATATGTCTTCCAAAACAGAACATTTTTAACAGTATTTTCCTGTATTACCTACCTACTAAGAATTATCCAAAATAAGAAATGCCCGGGTGTGCCCGTTAGGATAGAAGTACATGTTGTAAATAAATAATTGACTACATAGTATGAAACAAAGTCGCTTCCCGCTGTCTGTCTGTCCCTATGTATGCTTACATCTTTAAAACTACGCAACGGATTTTGATGCGGCTTCTTTTAATAGATAGAGTGATTCAAGAGGAAGGTTTATAAACTATTTGACACATAGATTTACACGCGGGCGAAGTCGCGGGGCCCAGCTACTCAATAAATAGATTCTTACCATATGTATACTGACTGAAGCCTTACCACCAAAAACCCCGCAAACTGAAACGGAAAACTTTGCCAAAACACGATCTCCCGTAACAAGATCCCAAATGATTCCAAACCAATAAAGATTATGAATGAACCTTCGATAATGCGTTTATATTCTAGTTAATTTGTTTACGTGTACCTGCTGGGCTTAGCAACGTCGTTACTGGAGGTCGTCGGGGTTTACGCGAGCCCTTCTATCCTGCTAGCGACTGGTCACTGTGCTACTTGCAAATAGTTTGGGATTTTCTGGGCACAATATAGAGTGATCGTTGTATTGTAAGAAAGGTTAAAACATAATTTAAAAAAAGCCTTAGGTATCGTGCTCCATGTTATGACACATCCACATTTCTTAACACTTTGACTGCGGTTTTTTTTCGACGGCTGCGATCTTTTTTTTACCTAAAAAATTCGTGCTGCCGCTCTACACAGCGGTTGTGTTGCGCCGCACATGCGTTTCGTTCGAAAAATATTACAGCTCTGCTGAGTCACAAAGATCTGTATGTTCTCAGCCGCTGCGCTAGTGTGGATTTACGCATATTAGTCACTTGTAGAAAACTCATACGGTGCGTTTTCAGCACTCAAAGTGTTAAGTGAGATGGTAGTAACATTTAGTTACGAAAACACAAAAGCATAAATCAAATTTTACATAAACTTTAAATTCTCACGATTTTACTGGGGAGCGGTTAATAGATGAATGAGCTTAACAACCGGAAATGAAAACTTGTCGTAATCTTGATTGTCAAAGCTAAGGCTGACACAGAACAAAATTATGCTATTAGAATACTAAAACGTGTCAAAGGCGGTGATTTAGACGCGATACCATAGTGAGACAATCGAGGTAACAGATTTAGGCTTCGGATTGGTTACAGTGATTTTGATCAAAGATAGCAAAACTCCCGTTCAAATTACTTTTTAAACAAAAAACTAATTAATATTTTGTTGAAACTTATACTAGGACAGACGGATATGCAGATTTGCGCGTTAGATTTATGATATCACACGGTTTTGTACCGGTTTCTCTTTAATCGATAACTGAGATTTACAAAATTACAACAATTTACAGGAGACACCTTTTATTCCAGCCAGAAGCGAGTAAAACTGCCGAGCAAAGCTAGTTATTTAAGTTTATGAGAAACAATTTGAATAAACTTCGTCTTATCTTTTGTAGGTATCACTGACGCTTTATCGCCGCTAGTATAGAAGCCTTGGTTACTGCCAACACTGGTGTAGCGGGCTGCATTCCCGAATTATTGATATATTTCCTGCAGCACCAAGTCTATTGCTTATTCATGTGCAACTCGCACTGAAAAATAACAGTTGTTGTATAGTTTTAAAGTTTTATTAGTGTTTAGTTATTTTTTTTACACGAAGCGATAGCGGCAGGGGTATTTGTAGCAGCGGAATATTTTTCTTCACAATACGAGTTCGTCAATAAAAAATATAATTTTACGTAGGCACATCATTTATACCAAAAACCACATTTTTACGTCGACTTCATAATAAAAACGTACACCAGAATACCGGCTCATTCGCGTATTTTATGTAGCAGGAAAATAAACTTTCTCAGTGGAATACCTACATGATATTGTTATTGTACCCATCAGAAGCATTATCTGGCCGCGCACATTTTTCCTCAAAGATGTAGGTAATATACAAAATGTATTAGACGTTAACGAGATCCCATCTTCTATAAAGCTTAAAGCAGGTACGGCTAAGAGCCCTGTCTTCTCTATTCATGTTCTTAACGAGGAGACTACACAATGAAAATAGAGTTAACATTTTATTTATAATTTCGTTACCTGTATACCGTAGCCAGGTTATATACAGAATACATGCACATCGGCTACAATAGCATGTAGCATTCAGGAATAATGTTGGCTGCTGATTATCCAGCATTGGGATGAGGCTTGTAAAACAGGCCGCCAATTGTGCCTCACTAGATACAATAAGCATTGACTTGTTAAATTATCATACAGTAAAAGTTTTGAAATAATCTAAGTGGATTTTCCAGTATTCATTATTTTTTTATATATCTATTAATCTATCCACATGCTTACCTTAAACCTTACCAAAAATGTAATCGCAAAACTAATATTTAAAAGGCAGCACGTTGGATGGTACAGCAAAAACAAGGAAAATAAAACCAATTACAAAAAACATTAACTAAATTATATAAACCCAGAGGCCAAAAAAATACAAAAATAGCTTGGCTTAAGGCCCTTTGCTTCATCAAACCGAGTCCATTCCCTTTCATTGAATGCCCTAACCTTTTATCCAGCCCTCTAACGTTATTGCTCGTGCCAGAGCTCTGTTGTAAGGGCAGTTCCACCAGAGCTATGTGAACGAGGCTGCTGCAGTGTTCGAGAAAAACATATTCTTATCATCATCATCATCAACACCATCAGCCAGCGCGTTTACAATTTTTGCTTTTAATTGTACACGGAGTTAATAACTAAAACTTAATAATAAATAAAGGACTTCAGCTGAATATACTCGCCTCCTCCAGACTCTACTCTAGTATACGCACCTTATTTTTCTTCCTTCACTCTCTTATATTACTTATCTTAATAGTATATTAGTTTTTCTCTGCAAGGTTCTTCGGTGCGCTATAGTGGAATCACCCCCTCGCTTGGATCCTCCATCCCTACAGCACATCCCGCGTAGACACCGCCTCCGGCTATCTATAATTATTACGTCGGTTTGTTTTAATACGCGTACAAACTAACATGTTAGTTAGTTGATGGGTTAGTGCTTGTGTCTGTTGTGTACTCTGTGTGGTTTGGGATGGGTTGTGTAATGTGTGATGAAAGATATTTTAGAGCTAAAGACTAGGTTGGCAAAGCAGGGTTCGCGTATGTTGTATGAATCTTGCTTCTCGAATTAAAATAATCAAACCACTAAAAAGAGATATAATTTAATCTTTATTTCATAGAAATAGGTAAAAAAAGAAGTTTACTACCAAGATTTCTGAAAAATACTAATATTACAGTTTTGATCTATAGTAAACATCAAACATCAAGGTGCTTTGTTGCTCTCTCGACTCTTGGAAACATCACAAATACCAAATTACTTATGTAAACATCATGTATATTATACATGATGTTTACATATAGGTTACGTTATACATTATACATTGTATAACGTTATAATATAACATATTATGTAAACATATTAGACATTGCATGTTTATGGGCAACCATGTTGAGATTGAAAGCTGCCTGAGAGTGTGTAAACACATCTACAGAACTAAAGTACTTTTCTCAATGTTTTTTGCGCATAAATATAGTGAGCGTCAAGCAGCTTCCGCCAGCGATATAGGTTATCGTCCCCAGCTGCATCTAGACCAACCTCAAACCGCAGCCGCCGTCGCCAGACGCGTTTATAAAAAACCTGAAAAACTCCCAGCTTGCTTGCGTCACGGGGGCGTGCGCGCTGACGTCACTCCGGAAATAGAACGGGGGCGGGGGGCACGGCCCTGCACCCCAGCCCCGAGCTATTTTAGACCTAGTTATGTATTAGCAAGGTTCTGTTTTGCAAACATGCATGCTGTTTGTGTGGTGTACGTCATGGGATGTCAGATTGGATGCTGATTCGATAACGGTTATTTTTGCGCGGGGTGTAGCTAACTCGTAATAGTGACTGGAAATAGTCCTGGAAATACAGAGAGCCTATCAATAAACGTTATATAAATACAGGCCTATGGTGCAAAAGAGTCTGCACCAGCTGAAAAACAAACGTAACTGAAACAGGGTCTTACAAGGCACCATCGTAGGTAAAACAAACGCTTTGTAAATCATCCTTCATGAATGTAAAGCCATTGATGATAATGATGAGACAAAAATCATTCGTTACTTGAATATAAATAAATCAACGCCCCCCATTTCATCTTATTTCCGTTATTTCTTTTCCACGTCTAATAAAAAAAGTTAATTATTCTTTTACCTGTTTTATAGCTCCAACATTTTACCCTTGAACTTTACTGTTTATTTATATTATCTCAGTTAACGACCTCTTTAAACAGTTGAAACCACGTTGTTTAACTTGTACGTAGTTATAGTTAGCATGTGGTCCAAAATGTTATGAAAACTTCCAGCCATGTTGTTGTTGGACCCGCAAGTTTCAATGTCGGTTTAAACAACTTGGTAAGTTTCCTCTAAGTAAACCTAAATATGCATCGCATGCTAAGCATTCCCCTGACTCTATGATTATTCTCTTTGGAGCTATCTTTGAGAGCTTCTTGGGCTAGGTAAAGTTTCGTAACAAATTGCTTTTGATTTGTAAAATTACTATTTATGTTTCTAGAAAGCTTTATGGGATAGCTGCCTGCTCGATTTTTGTTTTTCGTTCCCTTTTTATCCGACTAAAAACATAAAAGGAGGAGGTTCTATATTCAACTGTATGCTATTTTTATGTATGTTCGTCGTTTACTCCGTTCATTATGTTTCAGACTTTATATGAAAAATTATCCAGAGGTGTTCCCATACTAAAAATATTCTGGAGATTGTATTCTTTGAAAATATTCTGAGAGGAGTACTTGTCCCAAAAAGCTTAAAAACAGTATAATTATTGAGAAATATATAGGAGTTAGTTTTTAGTTCAAACCATCAAGTTTTTTCGCATAGTATCTGAATAAACTTATATTTTTTTAAGGTAGTATAATAGGACTTTAAGAACCGTGAAACACATAATTGATAATAAATAAATAATAATAAAAAAATTATTCAAAAATAACTTAATAACTAAAAAGATAACAGACAGTACTTAATCATATATTTTTATGAGACAAGATAATTCATAATGAATATTCATAATTGAATAATGAAACGAGGAAAGAGAGCTTTATTTTATTATTTTAATTGTATATGACTCTCGTATTCTAAAAATAGACCCGAATCATGTCAATGTGCTTTATTCTTGGAATAACTATTTTCGGGAAATCAATGGAATAATGACGCACATCCGCCCTGACCTACATTATCTAAACTACTCTGTTCTCTAAATACGCTGGGCGGGAGAATGCACGGATTTAGCGACATCTATAACATATATAACCTACAAATTTGATTCGATTAATTAATTAGGATATTACACTAGGAGTGATTTGAAAAACAAAATATAGGATTCAAAAATAAAAATTCAAGTAGTTAAAAAGGACCAAGTATTTGTACATCCACTATACATCATCATCCACTATTTTTAAGTCACTGAGTATCTTGCTGGCAACAAAAATGAAACGTACAATGAATAAATCAATAATATCTATGGGCCACTTAGCTACGCCGTAGCCCTCCCAGGTTCCATTCAACTACAAATAAAGAAGAGCAAACGCAAACTGATGAATGAAGTCAAAATCCGTCCTCCATTCGGAAATCAATGAAACAATGACGCACAGCCTCCCTGACCCAGTAGCAGGTCTATAAATACACGGGGCAGGGAAAGTGCACGGATTCAGCGACACTACTACAGGTGTTCAGCTATTTCTATACGAATGTAGAGGTCGAGGGCATCTTTACACTTTCTTGACTCCTTCGTATGTAGGGTTTGGCTGAAATTGAAAGTAAGAATTACCTTGAAAAGTTTAATGGAGCAGAGATAACCTTAAAATTATAATGAACATTTAAATAATAATCGAATCAATATTTCGCATGTTTCGTAGCGGGCTCTACGAAAGAGCTACGCACTTGCTACGAGTACGTGCTACGAAATAAGCTACGAGCGCCACACGAAAACTAAAATGCAATTTTCTTTCGAAAAATCTATGGACGCAAAAGAAGACGCGAAGGAATAAAAATTAACTAGTTTGTTCTCTATATATATATAGTGTATTAGAAATGTATACCAAAGAATAATGACGTGTCAGAACAACCCTTTCAATCGTGACTTGTGCAACAGCGTGTTTCATCTGAAACACAATTCCCGCTTCGTTAGGATGCTAACTGTTACTTTGCGTTAATTGCACTATTATTTTGTAAACGGCGCGCGCCTATCAGGCATACTAATAGAAATGAAAGTGTTCGCAGCTTTTATTTTAAATCATTTGTTGTAATCTTATTGCCACAGCTGGATAAAAACCTCCTCACATTCTCTTCATTATTTTGAGCCCTCTGGCCGGCCAATCACCCATGAATTTGATAAATTTAATAAAAAACCTGGTCTAAAATATAACGCAAAACTCTGTCGAGTGTCCTCAATTCTATATCTAAATAATATCTCAAACAATTACTATTCGATTCCCAGCTTGGTTGATATAAAATCTATAAGAGAGTGGACTGTATGATTGATATTTTTGATTAGTGTGACTCGAAATTATATCAACACTAACGAGACGAGAGTGATTCTATCATGAATAATGAGAGTGAGAAATGTTGGATCGTATGGATGAGGGATGTGTCGATTGTTGCGAAGAACCACTAACCTTGCAAGTCGGGTGTGTAGCCTACTCCACTCGTTTCCAGGATTCCTCGGCGCGTCGCGGCTAACTATACCTTTCGAGATCTGTACTTCACTTGGCGGGCTAGCTTAGGGCGAGCTTGGAGAAACTGGTCGGAGCGTGAGAGCTATACAGTGGTGTCTCGTACAACTTCGATTATCACTCCCAACGAAAAACAATTCCACGCACACGAAAATTAAAAGGTTAAATTTATAATACAAAAGAATGTGACGAAAAAACTGACTACTCTCGACGAAATCTCAAGACAGAATGAATGAGTAGTTTAGAAAAAAGGCGCGGAAAAGCAAACGGTCATAAACGTACCTTGATGAGAAATTGTCAATGTCACTAATGTCAGATATGTCAACCTTGCCACCTAACTTACAAAAAAGTGCATACCAATCCTGAACATTCCGACCACCAAAATACACAGTATTTTCCGCAAAGCTTATCCAATTTATATAAATGCGATACGAAACAATTCACGAGAAAAATATATATTATTTACAATTACCTAAACTAACTTACCTAATCCTTTCAGCTGGAGTTAGGTGGAGTGGGCATCGGGATCGATGTCCTGGTTCATAGGAAGGACACATAATTTAACCACAGGCCGTTTGCATTCTCCTGAAGCCGTGCGTAGAGTAACCACTCGGCAGACATTATCGGTTCCAGAGTGGAGCTGAGTTACCCGACCTAATTTCCATTTCATCGGACTGCATTGTTCGTTAGCAATGAGAACCAAAGTTCCGACAACAATATTCTCACGCGCATCCACCCATTTATGCCTTTGTTGCAGCGTATGCACATATTCGAGGTGCCATCTCTGCCAGAAGTCCTGGTGCATTCTTTGGATGAGCCGCCATCGACGAAGAGGGCTGACGTGCTTTTCTAGGATCTGCTCCTCTGGCAGAAGAGTCAAAGGCTCGAGTGTGAGGAAATGGCCTGGGGTTAACGCCGCAATATCATTTGGGTCGGAGCTTAGTGGCGAAAGTGGCCGTGAATTCAGCAAAGCTTCGATTTGGATAAGCAGCGTGTTAAACTCCTCATAAGTTAGACGTTGCAAGCCAACGACACGAGCGAGGTGAGTCTTAACCGATTTAACTCCTGCCTCGACTAGTCCCGAGAAATGTGGACTACCAGGAGGGTTAAACGTAAACTCTACCTTCTCGGCCTGCGCCGCCTGCGACATTAAGTCCTTTAACAGGTTACTGGCCCCGACGAAGTTCGTTCCTTGATCGGATACCAATCGAGAGCAACGACCTCTGCGAGCTATAAAACGCTTCAGACAGGCCAAATAGGCTTCCGAAGTGAGTTCCGAAGCGAGCTCCAAGTGGATTGCCTTAGTGGCCGTGCAAACAAAGACACAGACATACGCTTTGAATGTTCTAACGCCACGACCACGGCCAAGGGCTATGTCAAATGGCCCAGCATAGTCAACTGAAGCTGACGAGAATGGTTTCAGTTGACTTAGACGGTAACTCGGCAGATTTCCCATCCGGGGAGGTGCGGACAATCGTGGGTTGGCACGAAAACACTTTACACAAGACGACACCACGGAACGAATAGCTCGCTTCGACGAGAGGATCCAAAAATCCTGTGCGAGAAGACTCTGTAATGTCTGAGGTCCTGGATGTAGAAATCTCCGATGGTACTCGTCGATTAGAAGATAGGTCAGGCGGTGAGTTCGAGGAAGCAGTAGCGGGTGCTTCTGACTGTAACTCAGATCACTGTGCGCGAGACGGCCGCCCACCCTGAGCAACCCATTTTTATCTATGAAGGGACATAGTTTTCTCAAAACTTTGGGGAGCAAGTTTGGGGTGCCTTTAGTGAGCATACGGAGTTCCGATGCGAACACAACCTCCTGTACATGCTTTACTAAAAACTGCAACGCATGGCTAGTTTCGATCGTTGACAACACACCGGTTGATTTTACTGGTGCCCGTAAATTTTTAGAGAATCGATAACAGTAGGCGACGATATTAACGATGCGCGAGAACGACGAGAATTTGTGAATAAGTCCGTCGACGAAACCAGTGTTGCTTTCTGTAAGAAACGTCAATAGTCTTCGCTCCTCGAATGCGGACTCATTGGCAGTGTAAGTATTTTGCGGCCAGTCTTCACAAGGGTTCAGCAACCAGTTGGGGCCCGACCACCATGAATGACACCGGATCAAATCTTCGGGCAATAAACCTCGTGAACCGTGATCGGCTGGATTGTCGGTAGTAGGAACATGTTGCCAGCATTCGGAGGGTATACCGTCTTGAATTTCCGTAACACGGTTGGCAACAAATGTTTTCCAGCGCGAAGGACAGGAATTAATCCAGGTTAATGCTACACTGGAATCTGACCAAGCGAAGATACCATCGAAACGATAAAGACCATCTAGGGCGACGGTTAACGAGGACATGAGCTCAGTCAGCAAGACAGCCGCCATCAACTCTAAGCGAGGGATAGAGCGTTTGCGGAGAGGAGCAACTTTCGACTTGGCACAACATAGTCGGACCTCCGTCATCCCGTCGCTGCGCGATGCACGACAGTAGATAACAGCACAATACCCACGCTCAGAGGCATCACAAAAGCCATGAAGTTGAAGGGAGGTAAAAGAAGGTACCATTCTCCGTGGCAATGCCACAGCACTCAGCGACGACAATTGGTTCTTGACCTTAAGCCACTCAGCTGAAATAACTGGAGGGGCATCATCATCCCAATCGACACCAGATAACCACAACAGCTGCATTATATATTTGGCAAGGAATACTACTGGAGACAAAAGGCCTAGCGGATCAAAGATTCGAGCTATGTCTGACAAAATGGATCGCTTTGTACACCTTTTTCCGAGCGCAGCTGTTCTGAATGTAAGTTGGTCTGCAGTAGGAATCCATAGCATACCAAGGATTTTCAAGGACAGATCCTGAAGGTCTTCAAAGTTGCACATGTTTTCCGAGTACAATTCGGAAGGCGGCAAATCGCGAAGGAACTCTTTAGAGTTCGAAGTCCATTTCCTCAAATGTAGACCCGCGGATGATAAAATTACCGTAAGATCACGACGAATTTGGGTTGCAATCTCCACAGAGTCAGCACCCGACACAACATCATCTACATAAGTGTCCCGTTGTAGCACAGATGAGCCAAGGGGTGTACGAGACGAAAACTGCGACGCTAGACGAGACATGCACCAAAGAGCCTGATACGGTGCACACGAGACCCCATATGTGACTGTAAGTAGCCTGAAATCACGTATAGGCAAATCAGCAGAATCACGCCATAATATGCGTTGATAATCAGCGTCATCTGGTGCCACCAGGAATTGACGATACATTTTTTTTATATCTCCAGTGAAGACAACTTCGTGCCATCGAAAACGAATCAGAATATCAAAAATGCTTTTCTGGAGTTTGGGACCCGGCAGCAACATGTCATTCAGTGATCTGCCTTCGGCATCTTTAGCACTAGCATCGAACACTGTTCTCAGGGGCGTGGTGACCGAGTCCGGGCGCAGGATACCATGGTGGGGGATATAGTAAAACGGACCGACATTGACAGAAGGAGGGTCCACTTCCTCCATATGACCACTCTCCAAATAGTCCTTCATAAAATCAACGTACGCCGATTTGAAATGGGCGTTTACTTTAAATTTACGTTCTAATTGAAGGAACCGTTTCAACGCAATATCGCGAGAGTTAGCGAAGACTGGTTTATGTTGAGGATCAGCAAAGGTCAGCGGGACAACCACTCTTCCCTCGGAATTCCGGTTACTATTAGCTTCCATATACCTGTTGCAAGCCACTTCATTTTTCGATAAAATGACTGGTCTGGGCGGCTCGACACTTTCCAATTCCCAGAACCTTTTTATAGAGTTGTCTAGGGACAAGTTCGACACGAAAAAACAATTTTTACGATGATTGGCATTGTTGCCAATGCGAGCGAATTCGGTGCCAATAGTGCACTCGCCCATCACTATCCACCCGAAAATAGTGGGGATAGCAACGGGTTGACCTAACACACCTTTAATTAGACCAGGCCGGAGTGCCGACGCCAAAATGTTGACACTTACAAGCATGTCAACAGGACCTGGTTTATTAAAACTAGGGTCGGCGAGGTCCAAACCATCTAAATGTTCCCATGACGAGGTATCAATAATACCAGGCGGCATATCTTGACAAATGGTCTGTAGCACAGCAGCTTCCACAACCAAGTTGGTTGAGGTATCCTGATTCTTGGGACTCAATTCGCACATAACCGACCCGAGGGTGTTGGTAGATACTCGACCAATACCATCAACAGATTGAGCTTTTGGGCTCAGTTCTAGTCCCAACCGGCGTGCGCACGATAGGGTCATGAAATTACAAGCGCTAGCGCTATCCAGCAAGATTCTTATTTCTACAAATTTATTATTATTATTTTTTGCCAAAATCACAGCAGTTGCAAATAATGAATCAGTACTGGATGAATATGTGGTCAGAGCCACGGGCGAGATCGATTCTTGAGAAGTAGAGGGGGTAGGTTCAGCTTCATCAAAATGTAGCAATGTATGGTGCCTTTGACTACATTTTCCGCACATCACTTTAACGGTGCATTTTTTTACCGAATGTGCAGGCCTTAGACACAATATACACAGCCTCCTTCCTTTCACATCCTGGAACCTACTTGCTGGAGTCATTTTTAGAAACTGTGGACAATTTTCTGGACCATGGCTTTCATGAGGGCAAAACTCACAAGTGGAGTCGGGGGACACAATTAACGACATCCTATTTTTTTGTGTTGGCTTAGAGGGTGCTGGTTGCCCATGGCAGTTGTCTAGTGCCCGAGCACGATTTTCCAGAAACTCCATGATGTCCTCATATAACGGAATGTCAACATCTGGCCTCAGTTGAAGCTCGAATGCTTCCCGAGTAGTTACATCTAACTTTGACCACACCAACTGGAAGAGCATGAAGTCTTGGCTTGGCAGGTCATACCTTGACAATATGGCCAAATTCTCCACGAACGTCCGATGAACCCGCTCCAACTCTGAGGCACTTTTATTCCTTAACGACTCACACTTCACTAACTTCTCATAGTAGGTGTTGGCAATAGTCCTTTTCCTATCATAATATTTATGTAAGGCATGGTATGCTGCCTTATAATTGCTGCCTGTCAAAGGAAAATTCTTTATAAGATCAAAGGCAGCACCCTGAACACTTGACAGTAAATAATGTAGTTTTTCTACCTCTGCCAACTCCCTACTATGTATGAGCGAGTCGTAAAGTTCTTTAAAAGACACCCAGTTCTCCAACTTCCCATCGAATGGTTTTAGAACTATCTTTGGCAGTTTTGCTAACATACTGCTAGATTGGCTAGTGGGTTTGTTCTTCTGCTCATGTACCATTGACAACCTAGACTTAAGATTAAATAGTTTTTTATCAAACGAAATAGTATGCGCGAATTCCGTGATACGATCTGCCTTAGACATACCTGACAATACGTGAACTTGTGCCGAGTGAAAGTCTTTACCTATCACGTTAATATCCTCTGCCGTTACCCCTTCGAGATCTGAGGATTCCAGCAACTCCATTCGCATATAGCAATAGTCCCGAGTGATCCTATATTGGTTCGCGCCTTCGTTTTCCATTATTACTGAATACAACAAACTATTCACGAATAAATGTAAACAAATACGAAGTTAAGGCTATTTAACCGTTTTAAAACACTCGGCACTGACAACAGAATGTAAAAATGACAATTGACACGACAGTCTATTTGTCAACCAAGTTTGACAATGCAATGAAATTAACCGACAAAGTACGTTTATGATCGTTGGACCGTTACAGAAAAAAAGTACCCTCAATATTTTTAGCGAAACGAATTTAAAATATTGTTGTAGGTAACAAACGACAGTTTACCGATTCTAATACTTTTTCATGAACAATACAATGATACAAAATTAACAAAACGAAAATCTAGACTAATTCAATCCGGCCGTAGGACCAAATATTCGATTCCCAGCTTGGTTGATATAAAATCTATAAGAGAGTGGACTGTATGATTGATATTTTTGATTAGTGTGACTCGAAATTATATCAACACTAACGAGACGAGAGTGATTCTATCATGAATAATGAGAGTGAGAAATGTTGGATCGTATGGATGAGGGATGTGTCGATTGTTGCGAAGAACCACTAACCTTGCAAGTCGGGTGTGTAGCCTACTCCACTCGTTTCCAGGATTCCTCGGCGCGTCGCGGCTAACTATACCTTTCGAGATCTGTACTTCACTTGGCGGGCTAGCTTAGGGCGAGCTTGGAGAAACTGGTCGGAGCGTGAGAGCTATACAGTGGTGTCTCGTACAACTTCGATTATCACTCCCAACGAAAAACAATTCCACGCACACGAAAATTAAAAGGTTAAATTTATAATACAAAAGAATGTGACGAAAAAACTGACTACTCTCGACGAAATCTCAAGACAGAATGAATGAGTAGTTTAGAAAAAAGGCGCGGAAAAGCAAACGGTCATAAACGTACCTTGATGAGAAATTGTCAATGTCACTAATGTCAGATATGTCAACCTTGCCACCTAACTTACAAAAAAGTGCATACCAATCCTGAACAATTACATATACCAGGAAACAAACACGCCAAAATGTTAATTAGCAAAACGAACAACGCTATTACACAAATTAACCCAACAAAAAACCTTTTAAATCTACCGATAAAATCTTTCATTACCATCCCCTGTAACGGGACTTATCAAAATGACCCGCGGAAATCAGAATTGTCCATAGACCCCAGTTTTATCCGCTCCACGGTGGCAAAACGTTCTACGTCGCTGTATAAAGTTTGCAAGTACCCCCTGCGGCCGCCGCCGTTGATAAAAACGGATAACCGCATTTTTCCCTTTTCCACTCGCCTCGATGTATCGAATGGCGTATTTGCGTGTAACACGTTGATAGAAACATAAACCATTATGGTTATTAACTTATTCTGAGAATGTAACAGAATGTAGAGCAGACCGTTACCGTTTTACTGAGAGAATAAAATGGGTATTTACAGCATTAATCGATAATCGTTTCCTAGATCCTAAACTTGGCGAGTGTCTTAAATGCAAGATGAAGAACTAACTTGAACCCAAGTACGTGCTCATGAAAAATGAACACAGAGACATAAAATTTTATTTTGCTTTGTTCCAAAATACTTGGGAATGTAAAGTTAAGGTTTAATGATTATGTTTACGATGCTTTTTCATGGGCTATACCAGAACTGGCTGTGCTTAACAATTTTATTTGGGAAATAGAAAAGTATAGTGACAATAAACGCTGATAAAAACCTCGAGCGGGGTTGTTTCCCCAACCATGGGCAGGTTCATAAACAGACAGACAGACAGGTTCACAAACAGTGAGGTCTAGGTTCCTAAAAGGCCTTTTAAAACTGGCTTTGGCTTGTAAAACATTGTTCTAATATATTTTTGCAATGATTTGGCCCTGTTTTGGGGAAAAATAGAGCTAGTGACCCGAATCCCAACTTCACGTAATTAATCATAATATAAACAAGATAATGCGCAGACGACCTAAACAGATAGCAAACAGAATTGTAATAAATAGACAACGGTTTTGTTTTTTCTCTTAGGTAATATTGCTAGAAGCTAAAAGCTTAAATTCTACCAGGGGTTTTGTATTTAGTGGTGGGTTTGGACTCCGGCAGGGTAGGGAATATTCTTGTATAAAAGATAGTACTTGTATATTGTATGGAATACGTGCATCTACCTCTACCACACGCTCAAGGAAAACATCTCGAGGAAAAGCTTTCATCATCTCTAAATTCAGGTGACAACTGACGAATAATACCTACGTGCTTAGGAAAATAAGAGAAAGAAACACAACTTTTCAAAACAATAATATTTTTCTAAACAAGTTTAATAAAATAAGTAATCTAACCAATTAAATTCACTTTAATTTTTAATATCGGCTATCTAAACAACCGAAATGGATTGTTGGTTTGTAATTAGCCTAAAATTTAGTTTACATTAACCAAATGTTCTGAAATGAATATTCATGATCAAATTGTAGACTTTACTTTATCGAAGGTAATGAAACGGTCCCCAAAAATAAATGAAAGAAAACTTTAAATATTAAACGAACCAGTATATCCAGGTCCCTGGCTGCCCTTTTACCCAACTCTTTTCAGAAGCAACGCTGTACGTCTACATTGCCTGATCGACGTCACACCGTCCAATTCACCCTGGTCTCTAAAAATGCTTGTAGCCCCGAGTTTTCTGAGGGTTTTAGGAGGGTGAAAGGCACCGGGGTAGGTCGATTGATTCTGGTGGTGAGCACTGATAAGGCGGCTGGAGCGGAGCGCTTCAAAGTTGTAACGTACGGAGATAATAGATTGAGGGCTGCAAGTGATAGGAGCCCCCATCGGCATCCCCTTGAGAACTATCTTGAGTTGACACTGCTAAGTAGTCCGGCTAAACTTATGCAAAGTGATTTCGGAATGGCCAATTTAATAACCGGCGCACACACTGAATAATCTCTGGGGGAATGGGAGATTACTCGCTTCATTAGGACGTGATGGACTCGTTCTGAATTCAGAACTATATATTTTCTTGTTTTTCATCAAAATGAAAAAGGTAACAAAATATAAAGTTTTCTATCCAATCATGCAGGTGTGAGACATCGGTACGACTATTTTCATCATAAATATCATCAATCATCAATCTACACTGGTGTTACTGCATAGGAAATAATTTCAGTTTCCATATGTTGGTTGAGTTCATATCTATAATACTTCATTGGCTTATTCCAGACTGTCTAAATAATAAAAAAAACATTGGGTGCAATGAATGTGGACATAAATAGCTCAACACCTATAATAACACACTAACACATGTTTTAATTCTCGTGTCTTAAGCGGCCACTTCAAAGTAATTTATGCAATTACCCCGCACCGTATCCTCTGTGATATTGCATTCGTCACCGAGATGAGAATCTCGTGCGCCTTTGCAGCCTTTCGGGAACGCATTATTGCAGGAGGCTGCTGACTCGGCAATATCAGCACACCTCGTTTTAAAGAACCTCGAAGCATTTCCACGAAAAGCCGATGATAATATAATCTAGTTTTAAAATCTTTTATAAAATAAAATGTATTTATTTCAAGCTGTACGGTACAGTACAAATTAGAAAAATGTATGACGAAATAAAAAATAATGCGGTAATCTAAAGATAGGGCCTTAACGTGCACATTAGAGGAGGCCTGTGTCCAGTTGCGATCTAATCTATGCAACATCACATCGGTAGTAGTTTAGTTTTTCTAACATATCAGACTTTTAAGAGTAGATACAAGTGGGTTATGTTGTGTAGCGTTATTTATAACGAAATAAAATGTGATTATGATCACCGATTCGTGCCGGAGCTGTACTTCGCAAATCTGAACAACGAATGTCTTTTACAACAGCACTTCTCTTTTAACGATAACAGTCGAGTGAAATTCACGACACGTCCACGCCTGCACGTGAATATCAGCGTTATAATAAGGCGATAGGGTCGTGAATAGAACGACGGGTGTGAGAAATAAGATGAACAAAACGACTGGATTGTTAACCTCTAGAGTAAATGGCGTCATGTTTTGAAATACGTTAGGTGCAATGAAAATTTGAGAAAATAACGTTGTATTTTTAAAGCAAGGTTTTAAATATTCAGCAACAATTTTGGAAACGTTATTTTAACGCTACCTACCGAGTAGAAAGGTTTAGTAATCAACAGTGTTTTAGCTCACCAAGCTTAAAGTCATTAACAAAGCAAGTAACAATCTATGAAATAAAAACTACCATAAAAATTGCTCTCGATTTAGCGAGAGGGAATTTCACTTCAATCTCTGCGACCTACCTACCTGCCAGGAATCCCTACAAAAATAGAAGGCGTATCAAAGCATACGACACTTGTCAAAAGTGTTTTAGCAAAACACAGTGAAGCCTCCAGAGGTGCTCCCGGCTTTAGTGCTGAGGCGAGGTTACCTTACACATTTGTACATACATATGTATATGCAATATGTATGTTTCGCTTCACGGATATCCTGAGAGAAAACGTTGCGAATCCGGTAGACGTGATATTCAAGATATATTTTAAGAATTTTCCCCAAAAATAAAACCAAAAATGATACCTGAGATTTACTTTTGTGAACCTAAATAAAATCCCTTGGGTCTTTTTTGTGTATCGGATTAGTAGAAAATTCTATTAGAAAGAAAAGTTTTTTGCACCTTATAAAATTCACAATACATTTTTATGTATTGTGTGTATAAAAAAATAAAACAGCGAAAAATAAATATACAATAAATATGAAAAATTTCACAAATAATGTCTTTAAACCAGCACAGCCTGAGATACGACGTTATAAAACGTATGTATTTTAAAATATTTCGCAGTACAGATCCATCCAGCGATCCAGCACAGTTTAGTCTAGATCTCAATCGCAGGCGAGCGATTGATCGGAGCACTTTGTTGTTCGTCTGAAACCAGCTTTATAGAGATGCAATTTGGCTGCAATATATCCATACAAAGTGATTTTCCTTCCTCTAAATTGAATACCTGCTTTTATAGAACAGGTTCTACGAATATGCCTCGTACGGAGATTTATAGTTGACGACCTTTGTAGCACAGTAGTGAAATAGCCTTCAATTTAGCGCAATCCCACCTGTTGGTAAGTAAAGAAACATAATTCTTCATTAATAAATGTAGTAGCTTTGTTACTTGTTCACGCCAAAACTACTTTACGGATCATGCTAAAATTGCATATAACTTTTTATCAATAAATCAATTCCCATAATATAGAAATAGCCTCTAAACGTGTCCATAGAAACAGAGCGTTTGCGATATTTAGCAGAAATTATCTTAAAAGTATGGCGGTTACTAATAGGATTTATACACAGACATACATTTTCATAATTGTTCCTCATTATGCTGAATGGCAGTCGTACTAAATCTTCAATGATCTTTAACGTTAACCTCTACAGATTTGGTACACACGATTTTAATCGACCAATGTTACCTATTATACCTACTCTTGCATTTCCAAACACGTTGCCAACTTCTCCAAAATGCACTGAGCGCTGACAAAGGGACAAAGAGACCTGGGATATGACAGTGTAAAGGACCATTAACGTGTTAACATTTACAACGTAAACGTGAACGCAAAAACGATACAGCTTTTATATTATTTTCACCCTCGACACAGTAGAGGAATAAATGATAGCCCTGTCACTTAGGTGGTAGCTGATACAAGAGATGAGAAACATGAAAAAATAAATGAATGTGGCTAGAAAACAATGATGTTTTCATCCGCATGAGACGTGTTGCTTTTGTAAGCATTTTTTGAATCTTGTTTTATACAAGGTCGGATGTGAAGATGTACTTTAGTTTAGTTATCAGCGATTAATAAATTTGATGCGATTCTATTAAAATAACAAACTTTTTGGTATATTTAACTTGAGATTAAAACGGTGGGATTTTACTAATGTATTTAATATCTAAAGGAATTATACCCTTTCGAGAAAAATAAGAAACCAAGAAATTAAATTATATCCCAAAAAATTTGATATCGTCGGGACTTGAACCCGCTACCTTTCCCTCAGTACGGGAATGCTCTGATTTTCTTTTTGAATTCTGTACCAACTGATTACCCCTAGTGCGAGGGCTTCCGTACTATCATAACTAATAGCTTAAAAGTGAAACGATCCTAATATCCTATTATTGAGCTAATTTTGTGAGCCTAAAGAAATAAAGTTATTGAATATTGGAATCTGGAATCCGAACTAGAGCAGCGACCTAACAATGATGACAATGATGTGAATTGACGATCATTTTAATAAGTATCATAAACTCCCTAAAACAGGGGGAAAATGTTATGATATGAACCTGGCAACACATCAATAAAGTATTTTAAAATGTTAATATAATGTAGGTATTTTCATGGTTTCATTGGATTCACGAAGAAGAATTTTATGTTTGGGTCTGAAAACTGATCGCGCTTGCTCGTGTGTTTGATTTATGGCTAGTCTCGTATATTTTTACCACAAATTTTACCATTTTGTGAAATGGAATTTACGATTGACATCTTGATGGTCAACGAATGAAGGAAACATACAACTGCTTCCGCGGAAAACGTTTATTAGAGAAACATTCAAAGACTACCACGCAACGCAAAAATGTAAAATCTAGGTCATATTATATGGGTTTTAACTCACTAAACGATAGACAAATAAGTGATATGAACATACTAGTGTTTTCTTTTTCACTTCTTCCACTAGTGGACAAAAAATTGCAGTGAACATTAAAATTAAAATAATGTTATTTGATAATAATGAATAGTATAAAATTTTACTTGTCTAAATGTTTATTTTGTAAGCCTAAAGAAATAAATGCTATTGAGTTTGAGAAACGTAATATTTTGATGAATTTATGTACATTTCTGTGCTGCGTGGTAGCAGAGCTTTAATCAGCTTCAATCAAAATAACAAAAGACGGTTGCGAAGGACGGAAATAATCAAAATATATGTTTAAAAAGGAAACAATAAATACGTTGAACATAGTTACGAATCTACTCGTAATACCTATGATGTGTCAATCAGTTTGAAACCCATTACCAAATAACAGGGTGTTCCAAAAACCGCACTAAATCAGGGTGCTGAATACAGGCTGCGGCTTCAACCAATGCCACATAAATAATTCCCCGCACCGATTACATGAATAAAACTTTGCATAAATTTCCACTGCGTTCACACTTTTTACTCCAGCAGCTGAAGTTCTTAAGTAAAGACAATAAATTAGCTTTTTGTCTTTTACAAACGAATATTTTTTATACTTTTTATTTTTGAACGAGTTCTGTAATAATTACTGGCCATGTTTTAGTTTGTTTCAGTAAAATATTATTAAATTATATGTCATTTATGCTTATACGGTAATTGGTTAATTGTAAGGAGAAAACTTGGCGTCAATAAGGGCAAAAATTACTTATGCTGTTATTTCTTAAGATCTTCATCCAGCCTCCCGTTGTTTGGACCACAGAGCCACAGAATAACAATAATATAGTACTAAAGTTTTGACAGTTTCAACTAAATCTTTGTACAAGAGATCGGAATACTAACTAGCTTTCATAGACAAATAACTGATTGGCGACGGTCACGAGTGAAGACGAGCTGAGGCAGAGACTCAACTGTACGCGGTTCTAGAATCCTAGATATTTATGAATTGTCGGAATGCTCATGTTCTTAATCTCCTTTATTCTGTCCTTTTCCTTCCGTCATCACCGTCTTATCTAAAAGACCGTTTTGAGTTTCTCCATATGTCCCACCCACGATCCCTTCGCTCGTCTGATACCCTTCTTTTAAAAATCCCATCACACACTTCCCAGTTCTATGGTGATTCCTTCACGTTGCAGGCCGCCAGACTCTGGAACGCCCTTCCCGTTTCTATCCGTCAAGCGAAATCCCTTCCTATCTTCAAAAGTATGGTTCATCAACACTATCTGACCACTCTTGATAAGATTTCTTGATTTTTATTTTTAGTTTTATTTTCTATATTAATTGTTCCTGTTTTTTTTTGTTCTATTATATATATATGTACCTACTTGAGATAAATATCAATTATTTTATATATAATTATTTTGATAATTACGCCACCGTCAGCTTTAAAACATAGCGATCCTATCCATCCAAAGGTTGCCTGGAAGAGATCGCTTTTAGCGATAAGGCCGCCGATTGTGCCACTAGTTATAATTAATATTAAGATCCTTTAGTATTTTTTTTTTTTTTTGTATTGATGGTGCAATAAAGTTATATTGTATTGTATTGTATTGTATGTCAACGAAGGCATATCTGAAAAAAATATTAAAAAAACGAATAACAATCACAGATAGCAACGAGGTAACACAGCAAGGCAATCACTTACAATCACAAACTTCAACAACACATAGTAATCTATCAGTCAACAATCCCTACAAAAAGGTTTAAATTCTAGTTTGAACACGGGACGACTTACGATTGAAATAATGAATGAAAACTTGCAAAAGTATATATTGTTTTGGACTTATTATTAGCTCTGATGAGTCGTTTACTTATGTAATAGTTTACTTTAGTTATCAGGACCATTAAGATTTTGCACACCTGAGTAGGTAGTTCGTATCTGGACATATTTAGAATTAAGACCTTTTATACATACATTCATGCAAATAAAGATTATGATTATTATTAAATTTACCACTATTTTTATTTGATTTTGTATTATTTTGTTTACAAAAAACATCTTGGCTTCTGGAACCAAGTATATTTTCCATAGATAAATAACGAATTGGCGACAGTCCCGGGTGAAGACAGAGCGGACACTGAGGCTTAACTAGTGAACCCCGTCCGGAATAGCTCTTACTAACTGATTCTGTATTCAGCTTGGATCTTAGCTAACTAGGTTTGTTTCAAGTTATGCGGTTTCAAATTCGCTACAAATGTTTAAATCACGTTGGGTAAGTCTCCTTAGTTCTTCTTTAAATCTTCCCGTTCATGACATCAGAATCTGCAGAGTCAAGATGTTCTAATAAAATAACCCGAATAACCGGAATATTTTCCATTTGCCCCACCTCTAGGACGAAGCTTGGTGGGACGAATGGATATGGGAATTGCATAAATGAATGAAACTATTGATATTAGTTGAGCTGCCTTTAGATTGTTTGCAGAACAGTTCGCAGTAAACTAAACTGTTTTAATTGTAAATTTTCAGCTCCAATTTATTCCAAATATTTAATTAAACTAGATCTGCTTAGTTCGGGGCTAGATGATGCTGTGTAGATTATTCAATATTATTTATATTACTTACATTGCAATTTTTTTCAAATGTCGCCGTTATTTGAAAAATGCTAAGCTGTATTACAACTTTTGACTATGAAACGCCATTTGGTGTCTTTGCTACAAAGTCTTTGTAATAGTTCTTTGAAACAACCTCAGTGGCAATTTCATTAAAAATTAATTTAGAAAGTTTGTTTCAAGACATAGCTAATTAATTTTTAATTGTTTGCCTGTCTGTAGACGTAATTGCGGATCAATACTCGTTTCGGCAAGATTGGATAAACACAGGGTGAGTTACTTCGGAGATTATACGAAGATATATTACATTTTAGGGGTAGTGACTGCGGAATTAATCACACCAATATTATAAATGCGGATGTTTGGATTGATGGATGCATGGATGTATGTTTGTTACTTCTTCACGCAGAAATTATTAAACGAATCCGGCGGAAATTTTGCGTTGATGTAGGTCTAGGTTTGGAATAACTTATAGGCTACTTTTATCCCATGAATCAATCAATCAATTACTATGGGAAGTTTCCTTTTTAAGTTTCCTTCGAAACACGCGTGCGAAGACGCGGACAGAAACTTGTTTAACATGAATCGGGTTAAGTTTTCATGATTTTTAAATAAATTTAGGGATAGATTAATTGCTGTCTTATTTGTTTACATAGATTTAAGAGTCTCATAAAATAAAAATATTTAAATTAAAGGTAGGTACATATGTATAAATCTATGAACCGCAATAAAAAGGCTTATATTATTGGGTACACATATCGACAAGCTGAAGACAGGGTCCAATGGCGCTCATTAGGTATATGTCCAGCAGTGGACTTATATGGGCTGATGATGATTGTTACTTCAAACACCTCCAATAACCGCTGCCCCACCGCTGTAGTAAATTCAGTTATTATTATCACCTCAGAAGTAGAAAGGTTACAACTCGACCACGATAAGATTAATCACCATCACCTGATGATGATTAGGCTGATGCCTATATTAGTCCACTGCTGGACATAGGCCTCCCCCAATGAGTGCCATAGCGCCCTGCCTTCAGCTTGCCGCATCCAGCATCTGCCAGCAGTCCTTCGCAGGTCGTCATCCCACCTGGCCGGAGGGCGTCCTACGCTACGTTTGCCGAGTCGCGGTCTCCACTCAAGAACACAAGATAAAGATAAGAATAATATCACAAGCAACACAACAACACAAAGACACGGAAACATAAGCTGTAAATATTTGACAAGTCAGTTTGTTGTACAATGTACCTGCATTAAAGCCTCACTCTGGGAGCAGTGGATCATTGTTCACCCGGCGAGTGCGTGCCAGTCCGCGGCGCGCAAACAATCAATCACGTGCTAGACGCAGCTAAAAACAATACCTCGGCCAAGATTGAGCGCTGCTCTGTGATACACTACCTTACTTTGCTTTACACTTTAATGCTCTTTGCAATAGGTCTATTTTATAAATAAATAATGCTGGACAATTCACACAGCATTATCTAGCCCCATGGTAAGCAGAGCTTGTGTTATGGGTACTAGATAACTGATATACATAATACAATACATTACATAGATAGATATATATATTTTTTTATTATACCTAGAAAACAACCAGAACACACGGAACAAATATCTGCAGATCGTACATATAATTGTTCCGAGGCAGGAATCGAACCCGCAACCTTCTGCGTCGCAGACGGACCTTCGCCCACCGCGCCACATCAGTCGTCAATTTTGCCGGGATTAAAATCGGATTATGTATTCAAATATATGGTCTATGATTACTTCCTTAGATCAACATAAAACTGTTAATTAATATATTTATATACCCACATATTTCTATTATATACTAGCTGCGACTCGCGGTTTCGCCCTTGTGGAAATTAATGTTTCAAATAGTTTACTTTCATTTGAATAATCTATTAAAAACCGCATCAAAATCCGTTGTGTAGTTTTTAAGATCTAAGACAGACAGACAGCGGGAATCGACTTTGTTACACACATACATACCTGATAAAAAAAAAACATTTTTTTTTATCAGTTATTTATTTATGTACCTATTTATATTTTTTTATTTTTTATTTATACTTTATACTTATAGCTGTCAGTGTATCAATTAATTTCGTATATCTAACTCGCCACCGTCTACAGATCTTCTATCACTTCCTGTCTATCCTAAGGTTTCCTGGCAGAGATTGCTCATAGCGATAAATCCGCCCATTGTACAACATAATTTGTATCTATAAAATAAAAATTTATCGCTGAATGTGAGAGAATCTTGAGAGCAGCTGAGTTTCGCTAATTCTTTTTTTAGAATATTCCTTGAAGTACGAGGATGGTTCTTACGAAGAGCAAAAAGAGAAAAAAATTAAAAATTGCCTGAAACAAATGACCACCCGGGCCAAGCCGGGACGGGCCGCTAGTTATAAATTAAACACAAGACAGGAAAAAACATTTTATATATAATACGAGTATGTTATTGAAACAAAATTATAAATTATTTAGTATTATGTGTATGTACAAAAATATGTAATTTTTAGTATAAGTAGTTATAACATCGCCTTAGGGCTTAATAAAAAAACCTGTTATGATGTTATTATCTCAATAAATATATAAATAAATAAATTTTCTGTCTGTTTTATTTGGTGTGCAATAAAGAGTTATTGTATTGCATATGTCATGCCAGGTCTAAAGCGCCTATTTTCATTTCATTCGTCTGTCATAAGTATCGATTAGTGATGTTTTTCTTAATACATTCTTATTTATAATGTCACTTTTCAGCCACAACACGAAATATCTACTTCCATTCAAATATTTACTTAATTCATACTTTAAACTCTTCTCATAAAATTCAAGGAACATCACATCTCTTATTTCCGATAAAATTCAGTAAATTTCACGCGACTCTGCATCGCCTTAAAATATTTACTCTATCGTGTTCTCAAATAAACTCGCCATTTCGATAGGTACATTTCGGGCCGGTGGTGATGCCATAAAATGCGATGTCCTCGACATTTTGCAATGGACCCGGCACGTGAGGTGTTACTCGCTGTTTTAGACACCAGTTTATTATATTTCCAAGAAAATATTCGGGGCATTTTCTACTTGTTGGAAATTTATGAAGGCGGCGGTCATTTCTGGCTGTTTTCATTTGCTAGGCAGAAAATAATATTCAATGAAATAATTACACCTAAGAGCAGAGCCCAGGAGTTATTTACCTACTTAACTTATATTTAGTATACATCTTCTGTTAAGTTTATCTCATTTCAAGTGAACTGTAATATTTTTATGAGAAAATAAAGCTCTTTAAACCTTATCTTATTATATATTATATTCTTTAAGCCTATAGGAAGGAAGTTCTGGTTTTTCTTGGAAAAACGTTGCCTATCCGAGATCAGATTGAAAGCGTTTTTTCGAAACCTTTGTTTGACCACAATCACGCCGCTGACGATGTGGCCAGCGATGTATGACAAAGGTCTAGAACTTATTCACTCTTGTCTTGGTGAGACGTATGTTGTAAACCGGTAACAGAAGCAGGTAGCTACCTACCCCAATCTCCTCGACCTCAACTCAACAGCCTATATTGGCCCACTGCTGGACGCAGGCCTCACCCTGAAAAGCGCCTTATTTGCTTCTATATCATGGGGGGTAATGCCCATATTCCCCACGCTGGGCATGCGGGTTGGGGATCGCAGTTCGGTGGTAAATGGTTCTGCAGGAAGCGCTGCTGCCCGCCCCGTGGTGGATATATAAGTTAGGGGTGGTGCAAAATCTAAGCTGGCACTACACAGCTTTGGCTACGGTGGTACCTAACTACGCTTAAATGTATACTACAGCTTTTCGTGTCCAAACAGTATTGTTTCATCAGGGAGGATCTTTACTGTGTAGGTTTTCTTTACCTATGTTTTTAAAACACAGTAAAAATCATGATCAACCCTCCAAGGAAACAATTAAAAAAGTCCATTTTCATAACGTCCAAAGTTCTCTGAGCCAGTCAGTCATACAACCCGACCTCTCATGCCTTTGCCTTCATAATCAACATTAACATTTCCCCGAAGCATTGACACGGTTCGGCCGGAGCTGCGACGTGCGCGGGGCTACAGTCAAGAACCTCGTAAAACTAAATTTTTACGTTCAGTAAAACGGCAATGAAATGAATTTTTAGTATCGTTAGGCACTAGTTTTATTAAGCGTGTAATAAATGTTGGTGTTCTTGTGAAGGTTTTGTTAAAGGCAACTTGTCAAACTTTGTACTCTTTTTATAAGCAAAAAAGTTAGTGCTTCCGCAATTGAGTTTTATTTGCACTAGCTTTTGTCTGTGGCTCGTACGAAGTGCATTGTAAAACTAATGAATAATGTTTGTTTCAGGATTTCTTTCCAATAATGCGGCAGTCTACTGTAGACTAGCTCAGGCGCAACTGGAGCCGGTGAGTACTCATTATGATAATCTTTCTAAGCCATTCCTAGATGGATTACTCAAGACCTTCTTTCAAATCTACACGTATTCGTCGAAAAAATACCGATAGCTAGATATAATTTAAGACATGATTCTAAGCAGCACAATTATAAAAGGTCAAAAACTTTATTATGAAAGAAAATTGCAATCAAATAATAGAAACAATTAAAACTATTTTTATAATTGAAACAATTGAGCTAACTGCTGTCAAATAATCTACAGGTAGCTCAATTGATCCATATCAAATCATCACCAGTTGGAACTGTTGGAAGCGTCCCCATGATGCTGGCTGCAGTATTGTCCGCTATATGGCAATGCGCTGCGCCAGATATTTATTTACTAGAAAAGTATCTGAAGTTCAAGTTGAATGTGAATCTCTCAAGAATAGAGGTAAAAACACCATTGTGAAACATCGTCAAGTGATTGTAACCAAAGTTTTTCCATCCATGATAAAATATCTTATATGAATCCTGGCACACAAAACATTCCCGTGTCTAACTCAAGGCAACCTTTTGGCGATGGCTCGGCCCAAGATCGCAAGCCCAACAATATTTTTAAAGCTAATCTCGAGTCATGTAGTCGTCAGCGGGCGCAGTAAATCAGGCATCGGGACAAAGGCCGACAGTGATGGATACGCTCCTTCTGCCCACTGGACTGCACGCACTAATGTTTTTATATTATTCCGACGGATTTTAGGCCAGTATAGTGGACCAGTAGTCACTAAACTGAGAAGAAGCGAGCATGGCTTGAACTATCGTAGCCACTATGACAATATTACCTATCTATGTTTAAATGGAACAGATGCTTCACAAAAAATGTATTTAAATAGTTTATCAATGACCTTGTCCGTAACGTAGTGTTCCACGCCCTTCGACCCATCGACCGATCTGCGAAAGACTGCAGGGAGATGCTGGATGCCTCAAGCTGAAGACAGGGCGCTATGGCGCTCACTAGGAGAGGCCTATGTCCAGCTGTGGACTAACATAGGCTGATGATGATGATGATGTCCTCATAACAAAAACTTACTTGTACTTATGCATTATGCAGTGAGAAATGTTCATCGCTAATTATTTATTACGTTGATAAGATCGGTAGGTAACAGGGCTTAATAAATAGATATATGGATATAGTTTTTCGTCACAAAGATTACGGGGCGAACCTAACGAGTTCGTTAGTTAAACTAGGGGCTAGCTAACTCACGAGATCCTCGAGGTAAAAAACTCAAATTACAAAACAATTCTAAAATTTTTCTTAGGTTCCTTAAATATGAAAACAAAACACGATTAAGATAACAGTGGTGTAATCGTATCACAGTTTACAATATTCCAGAATATAATATACCGAATACAATATTACGAAATGGAATTTGTTTTTGTTACCTAGGTCCATTAATTCGGTTTAGAATGAAGAAGTAGACTCAACTGATTTGAAATTATCGATGAAAATAGTGGCCAGTTAGAAAGTTAATCTAGATACATATAAGTCGTATAGATAAATGTTGTGATTAGAAATTTGATGTCCCGCATGACATTTTCAATCACAACATTTATCTACACGACTCATATCATAGAATTTTTTTATCTGGCGCATTCTAGTGCCTATTTAGACTAATCCAGTCCAGTAATGGAATGACTAAAACACCGTGAACCAAGCACGCCGAGATAAGTTATGCTTTTAGTAGAATCCGATTTATTGAGATGTGGTATCGGATGACTGATCAATTCGGGGAGAAATTAATTTTGTGAGTGATGAATGCATTACTAAGTTGCTTCTAATGCGCACATGGTTCATTTAGCTCCGTCCCACTAGAGGGAGTTATATGCACTGTGGTAGCGTTGTTCCGAGGCGGGAATCGAACCCGCAACCTCCTGAGTCGCAGGCGGACTTTCGCCCACCGCGCCACATCGGTTGTCAAAGATAAACTCGAGCGCAGACCAAAGAATAATTGGCCGCGTCATGCCATGCAGTTCCTTTCAGTGTGGTCGTAGCTAACTAGTTGAGCTACCTGTAGATTGTTTGTAGGCTCCAGTTGGCTCAATTATTTCATTTATAAATACTAGTTCTAAATTGTTTTTATTATTTAATTGTAAAAGGGAGAAAAGGGAGGCCTTTTCCCAGCAGTGGGACAGTAATGGCTTAAAATAAAATAAATAAAATAATTTAATTGTAAGTTACGTAAGTTATCCACTGTAAACCATTTAAAATAAGTTTCTGTTCTGTTGCGCGGCGCCGGCGCGGGTCCGCACCGGAACAGGGAACAGCCAATCAATCACTCGCTGACGTAATGACGTCATCCATTATCAATTATTGACAGAACACGGATCGGGACCGTCCGACGTTTTCCAAGTTTTATGCCTTGTCTGCTGAGCTGCTCGAATCAGGGCTGTCAGATTGGATATTTGACAGGTATGACATTTTGACAGATGGATATTAGCTGTATTGTTTCCGTTTGGGACTGTCTTTCTAGAAGATTGATGGAATTTTATTTTGTTCAAAAGCGTTCAAAAGCTTTGATAAATCTTCATGATAAACTTACTAGTGCCTAGTTAGCTACTAAATACGTCGTCGTAAGCGTTATTACCAAGGAGGGATATTACAATAAGGTTCTCCGTTCTCTCGACGTCTTAGTTTGGCAAGGTAGCTCATTGCTCGTAGTCAAATCAAGTTCTATCTTCTGAGCTCTGCTACTTTCTAGGTAGCTAAGCTACATAGGTACCTAATCTTTCGTGTTGGTTCAAGATTCCACTGACATTAATCATATTTTAAACAATATTTCCGAATACTTACATATAAGATTAATGCAATAAATAAAATGCCTACCTACTGAAAATAATCTGACAAAATATCTTTTGTTTACAAAAAATATCTTAATTATAAATACTATTTAAGTTTTATTTATCGCGTTTATTAACGATAATCCCGTGACCACGACAGTGTGTAAACCTGTTGAAACGTCGGGAAATTAGATAAATAACCGCTATAAATACCCGTTAAATAGTACTTATAGGTACGTTCAGATCGCGCAAGTTAAAAAAGTATTTTGAATTCTCGAACATAGTATGTCGAGGTGTGGACTAACATAGGCTGATGATGATGATGATGTTGAGGTGTGGCTGATTCAAGCTCGAATGCCTGTGGCATCCTTCAAACTCTGTCATAGAATACAGGAAAAAATCAGTAAATAAGTGAGTTTCTGAGCAGGAGCCAGCCCTGCTGCTGTCAGCTCGATTGATCATAGTTTAGATGGAGTGGATCTGGCTAATCTAAGTTCACGAAACTGTATTACAGTTGTATAATGTTTGTAACACTAGTTCTGAATTAATTTATCACTTGTCTCCTTTGACGCTGGTAAGAGTTGCAGAAAATTATTAGGTTAAGACAGGGTTATTAATTTTTGAAACTATTTTAAGTCAAACTTTAACGATTTTTTTTATAATTTATAAATCATATTTTCCTTACGAATTGCTTTGAAACATGTCTTTTTTAATAAATAAATAGTGGGAGCTTAGAAGGTTTTCTTGTATCTATTTATTTGGTGGCTTTAAAAGGCTGCGTGTGAAAGTGTTTTCTACCATATGTGTAAGCTTAAAGCCAGCTCGATATTGGCTAAAAATTATAATTTTGACAAAGTCTTTTCTGCCATTTCTGTAACCTTAGAATAAGAATAAGAATAAGATTAAGAATTGTTTTGTTTGGCCAAAAAAAACAGGCTACACAATTAAAGCACACATAAAAAAAAACACAGTAAACAGTATAAAAAAAACATAAATAAATAGCCTACAGAAAAACATAAACTATAATAATACATGGCTACCGCGCTAGCCTGCTGGCCAACAAGGGTCAAACTCAGCTATGTGCTGAATCACGCGTGGCGCGGAACAACGCTGGTTTTCAGTTTGAACCTTTTTATCAGTCACATCACGGGCAAGGAAGAGAGAAGCTCAAAACAGTCAAAAAATAATAGTAAATAAAAATAAAAACAGTAAGCAGGACATAGAAAAACAAAAATTATATGCTGGTTTATGACTCTTTTGACATGACACTGACAGAGAAGTGTGTGTATGAGTGGCAGCATAAATACAGCCTTACGAGTAAAGCTTGCTTACAAAAAACCAATATCATATTTTTTTGAATAATTTAATAATTTTTCCTTACCTAGCAGATAAGTGCTTTGTTAGTACTAAGTATTAGTAGTAATCATAAGTAAGAATATTTAGTAGTAACTGAGGTTTCTGAAGTGTCCAGAAGTTGTCTGATTGGATTTAGGATCGATGAGTGATTACGAATACCTGGGCTGAGGCGTTCCTCAGCTGCAGGATTTCTGGAGTTATTTCCTAATAATGAATATCATCATCATCAGCCTATATTAGTCCCCTGCTGGACATAGGCCTCCCTCAATGAGCGCCAATATATGAATGAAAATATATAATGAATATATATTATAACAAAATTATATTATAATTCTTATAAGTTCAAAATAGTAATACTTACGAACTTCTACGACTTACTAACTTCTTCGAAATTATATTATAATTCTTATAAGTTCAAAATAGTAATACTTACCAACGTTGGTGTGTACGTACACACCAACGTTGGTGCAATGCAATGGTGCAATAGGCTAAAATATGTATAGGTGTTTTAGAAATAAATAAATATCAGTTTAATTATAAATAAAACTAAAATAGTCCTTACGTTATACAAAGTATACATGTGTAATATGGAAAACGAAAACCAAAAATTTTTTGAACGAAAACTTTGGAACCAAAAAAGTAACGTGGTACTTTACAGTAGGTTCCCCGTGCATATCATTTACCCTTCGAGGTGTTTATGCAGTAAGAAAAAAAGATTTTGAATTCAGTTCTACTTAATTTTTCTGGTGTACTAAATTAATAATTTAGTATTACATTATTTATGGTCATCGCCGAAAAAAAGAAAAAACTACACGATCTGCACCAGGTTTAACTTTCTCACTGAAGGCTGCGCCATTTTTATGAGTACCTCGATGCTTGCTTTATGAGGCTTGCGAATACCACAGTTCTAGGTGGATAGCGCCATTTTGAACCTTAGTTTTGAACAATTCTCCCAAACGACAGATTTGAACTTTTTAAGGGAGTTGCACCTCTGCTGCAATATTTTGGGCTTATCTAAGGGAAGGAGGTTAGACAGCGTTCAACCCTCATAGAAAATAATAATTTTGTTCGTTCGCGGCTTAAAAGAGGTTTATCACATTCTAACCCTCCATGGTTGTTGACCAAAATGAGTTTCTGACTTTGGACCTCTTTTATAAATTACAAAAAAAATCTAAGTGAAAAGTTATATGAAGAGGTGCAAATGTTTTTTGTTTCGTTCCTTTTAAATCCCTCGCTACTCAGCTCAGCTTTTTTGAGTGGGAATGGGAATGGTTAACAGTATATTTAATAAAGAGGGTTATGGCGAAGATCACCTAAGATTTATCGTAATAAAATGGACGACATCACAAGTTTACATCAGAAAATTTTAATTGTGCATATTTTCTCCATTATCATCAGAAGACGAGACGACTCATTGGGGGAGGCTAATATAGGCTGATGATGATAATGATGATCAGAAGCCGTATAACACGCACTACAGGCCTATGTCTTTTTTCAGCTCTGATTGTTTGTTCAGGGCCGAGGCAAATTGGCCTCGGACCTGAGCTAGTCTCGACCTCCTCAGCCATTACCGCATAATTTAACTACTTGGTAATAACCGTAACTCTTAATTCCCGAACCAGTTAAATGATAAATGTCCATCGTCACCAGCCTCGCTTATATTACGGCTTACCGTCTCCCGGCAGGCTGTACCGGTATTATCTGGTTTTATCCGGTGCGAGCCAACCCCGGGCGGTGTTTAACACCTCATTGTAGCGGTTAAAACAAGTTGCCTCGGCCGGCTAACACATTCGCACTAATGCCACACGGATAAAGTTCCTTTTTGAATGCACGAGGATCTGTTTGTTGGAATTTAAACGGCAAGTTTCGTCACCTTTCGCTGTTGGGAATGTTTGGGACAGCTTTGTAGTGATTTGTGTTACATCGGATGGCCTTTGCGAGCACCAAACACCAATGAAATAGCTTCTAGGTTGATGCTCCGCAAACGGCTACTGGAGGGCTACGGAGCACAGGATTGATTCATTGAATGATATTTATTATTTGGTGCCTTTGGAATACTAAAACGCATTCACTACTCGCGATTTTGCGGACTTTTTTAATATGCTCTGACTAATGTTAATCTACGATGGCCGTATATGATTCATAACGACCTGTTTTCACAAATTAGGACCCTATTTATTTGAGAAGCAATTGCCCTATACTATTAAGGCATACCCAACAATAGTATATATAATATTTTAATTGAAAAATTATCACATTAGACCTGCTGAAATCTGATGCGTTTGAGTAGTGAGGGCGTACCATGGTACCATCTACAAAGTCTTATATATTTTGGTGTTACATTTAAACTTTGTTCGAAAGGTTTCTGGACATTCTATGACTGATGCATCAGCATGAACAATGGAACCCACACTCGTGCTTCAAGAATGTTTCCCTCTTTTGTTCCATCGCCAACATTTTGCCCGTGGCACAGAATATTGACTAGTATCTATTGTAATATCTCACTATGACGTCATCACGCTATCAGTAACAATGTTTGAAGCTTGTGAGAAGCTATTTTGTCACTGTAAAATATATCTAAAGATAGTGAGTTTAAGCCCATATAAATGCACCTTTTTGAGCGGGGTGGTAGCGGTATTGGATTAATGGGCGCACTCGTTTAGTCTGTAAAATTAAGGTAATGAATATATGATTCATTTGCATAAGCGATTTTCCGATTGAGATTTCATTTAACTTTACATAGTATATAATGAAGTCGCTTCCGCTGTCTGTTCGCTTAGTACTCTACGGGGCTTATTCAGTTTTCAGCAATAGATAGAGTGATTCAAGAAGAAGGCTTATAAATCGGGCGAAGCCGCGGGGCGCAGCTAGTTATGTATAAAATAAATCTCAATCGGAAAATCTCTTATGAAAATGGTTTTAGATTTTGGTTTTATATACGTATACACATAATCTTCAAATTATTCTTATTGTACTAACAAAACCTGCCTTCACAGGCGCATGAATCAATCAAAGAAATATTCTTGCAATTCTTGTAGGTTTTTGCCAGCAACCAACTGACCGAAATCAAAGGCTTTTCACGTCAAAAAATTTTACACGGATGAAAATTATAGGAACTCCGTAACACTTACCCAAGCTACAAGTACACGGTACAAGCCAAGTTGAAGTGGCAGCGCCCAAGGTTAGGTCGTCTTAGAGATGAGCCTGCGACAATACGAGCAGTTCCTTTGTCTTCTGATTAATGTGCCGCCTTCCTTCCTGCAAGTAGGTGGTGGCAGGGTAATGAGGGGTTCGGATTATTTCTACCGGAATTAGCGATTCGGTGTGTGGGCTACACTAGTGCAAGATAATCTCGTAAGTGTAAGTGTTGAGAGAGTCTAGCCAGGGGATATTATAGTGTTGGGAGAGTCTAGCCAGGGGATATTATAGTGTTGGGAGAGTCTAGCCAGGGGATATTATAGTGTTGGGAGAGTCTAGCCAGGGGATATAATAGTGTTGGGAGAGTCTAGCCAGGTGATATTATAGTGTTGGGAGAGTCTAGCCAGGGGATATAATAGTGTTGGGAGAGTCTAGCCAGGGGATATTATAGTGTTGGGAGAGTCTAGCCAGGGGATATTATAGTGTTGGGAGAGTCTAGCCAGGGGATATTATAGTGTTGGGAGAGTCTAGCCAGGGGATATTATAGTGTTGGGAGAGTCTAGCCAGGGGATATTAGAGTGTTGGGAGAGTCTAGCCAGGGGATATTAGAGTGTTGGGAGAGTCTAGCCAGGGGATATTATAGTGTTGGGAGAGTCTAGCCAGGGGATATTATAGTGTTGGGAGAGTCTAGCCAGGGGATATTATAGTGTTGGGAGAGTCTAGCCAGGGGATATTAGAGTGTTGGGAGAGTCTAGCCAGGGGATATTATAGTGTTGGGAGAGTCTAGCCAGGGGATATTATAGTGTTGGGAGAGTCTAGCCAGGGGATATTAGAGTGTTGGGAGAGTCTAGCCAGGGGATATTATAGTGTTGGGAGAGTCTAGCCAGGGGATATTATAGTGTTGGGAGAGTCTAGCCAGGGGATATTATAGTGTTGGGAGAGTCTAGCCAGGGGATATTATAGTGTTGGGAGAGTCTAGCCAGGGGATATTATAGTGTTGGGAGAGTCTAGCCAGGGGATATTATAGTGTTGGGAGAGTCTAGCCAGGGGATATTATAGTGTTGGGAGAGTCTAGCCAGGGGATATTATAGTGTTGGGAGAGTCTAGCCAGGGGATATTATAGTGTTGGGAGAGTCTAGCCAGGGGATATTATAGTGTTGGGAGAGTCTAGCCAGGGGATATTATAGTGTTGGGAGAGTCTAGCCAGGGGATATTATAGTGTTGGGAGAGTCTAGCCAGGGGATATTATAGTGTTGGGAGAGTCTAGCCAGGGGGTGTTTTAAAGAAGCTTGTACGTTTGAAATAGTTTTTGTCGATTTCTCACGGAAAAATTGGTCTTTAACACCTTGATTGCTGAAATCACACACTATGAAGGTTTCAAGAAGAGTTAATTTCGGAACTGGGTTACAAATGTATAAGTCGTACTATCCGATTAATATTATAAACACGAAATTTTGTATGTGTGGATGTTTGTTACTCTTTCGTGTAAAAACTACTGAACGGGCTCAAATTTTACACAAAGCCAAAACATAGGCTAGGTACTTTTTATTTCATAAATACTTACTTATGAAATAAAAACATTCTTACTTTTACTTTTACTCATGGGACAGAAGTAACCCTGTAACGTTTCCATAGAACCAACGCGTGCGAAGCCGCGGGCAAAAACTAGTATTTAATATATCAGTGTTCGGCCGCCACAGTCAATAGATGAATCGAGTATTTGTCCATTGCGTTGATCGCGGCCTAATGCCACCCACGACGTTGAAAGCATCCCCTATTTTAGTCTGATTTAAGTAGACACTTCAACTTGTTTAAATCGACAGTGTATTGAGGTTCTTATTTTAAGTTTTGAAGCGCCCTATTCACTCTTAATTCTAAGCATGGACGAATCAAATTAGTGATTGGTTATTTTGATTAGGTTCTATTTTTAAACCTCAAAACTTTATCTTTGAATCGACCTGAGAATAAAAATAGCCACTGTTTTCATCAAACTCAGCAATTAAATTGAAAAGGTTATTGTCATAATCATGTTCCTGCTGCATGTTTGCCTGGAAGAGATCGCTTTCAGCAATAAGGCCGCCCTTTATACCTTTATTCTAAGTTTTTATCTCTGTATTATTTTCTGTTTTGTGTGGTGTAATAAAGTGTTATCTATCTATCTATGTTCACCGACCACATTTATTCAAAAGGTACTTTATTCCCGTTTACCTCCTAGTTACCTCCAGTGGGAAAAACGGGCATAATCCCGATTACCTACATCATCTTGAATAATCACCTTACTATTATGCACATTATTATGTATATCTAGAATTCTAGAGTCTAGTCTTATCGTTGCCATGGTGATTCACTGCCACGACATCGACTGATTAATAGTCGATTCATGCCGGACAGCGTGACAATGAGCTTAATCCCACGGTAATCCCACTGGTGGGCCCGCTACATATCGCCCCACAACAGAGATGGATTAGCACCACGAACAGGCGCGCTCGTTTCGACCTATATTTGTTGATTGTTAGGTTTCCGTTGGAATTGGGCTTTTTGAATATTGGAATGTATTTGCATGAAAGGTTCTGTGGTGGGAAATTGTGTGGTTGTGTGCTCGTGCGTGCCCCGGTCAATAAATGCACTCATGAAAATATAACTGGGTGGCATACCTGGAAAAACTGGTAGCTTTATTAGTGGGAAAAAGTAGAAATTGGTTCGTATTTTTTTATATCAGTGTGTAGAGGAGAAATTGATACATATGTATATTTATCCAGTAAAATATTTCCGAATTTGGTTGCATCATCATCTCTAGCCCAATTCTACCCATTATTGCCGGGTAAAGCCTCAACACAGATTTTATAATCCTTACCATATTTGATACGCTATGAATGAGAATGACAGACAATGATGACGATGATAGTATGCCACGGTCGGAGGGCGTCCTACACTGAGTTTGCCAAGTCACGGTCTCCAGTCACCAACACATTTACCACGGCGGACGTCGGTTCCTTGCGAGATATGGCCGGCTCTCTGTCACTTCAGCTTGCTTTAAACTCTTTAAGCTATATCAATAACTTTGGTTTTCTGTCGGATATATTTGTTCAGTACGTACTTATTTAACAACATAGATGGTCTATCAGCTCCCTTCATATCGGGTAATAAAAAAAAACTGCTTTAGAACTAAAATCCTCGCCGATCTTCAAGTCGACTCTTGAACCAAGCAAGTCCAAACTCGATTCCCTGCGGCGGCGTAAGATTCTTAGCGTTACCTTGCACACAATAACATCATCTACAATAAAATCTAGATTGTGAACTGCTCAAAACTTAAGCAGGTGTACTGATGTAGCTCACACCAGGCCAGCTTCCTCAATCCCGAGACTCGTAGCATAATTTCTTCGCCGAGAAACCACAGCGAAACTGAAACACGAGTTTCGTTGCGCAACATTAGATACTATTGTCGAATATATGTATTTTTTCGACTGCCACATAATAATGGTGAAACAAACGCGGTATTGCAACGAAGTAGCGGTCCGAGCGCGGAGATAATAATAATAAGAGAAAGATAAACTTAGCAAATATCTTGACTTAGCTAACGAGGTTGTCAGTGATGTAGATTTAGCGACCATCGTCCCGATACTCGTTTCAGTTAAAGGCGCAATAGCGAGGAGCCTCGATGAACATCTAAAGAGACTTCCACTAGGAAGTTGGATCAAGGGCCAGATCCAAAAGGTGGTACTCCTGGACTCACGCACGCATCAGGAAGCACGCATCGCATCATCAGGAAGTTCCTCTCTCTGCAGCCCTAGTCACCGGCCGCTTGAGCCTAGCTTTGCGGTCGTTTTGATATATTTTTTACCGTAGAATAGTTTCATAATATATTGTTTTTGTATTTCGTATAGTAAAAAAAATATTATACAACGAGACTTTAAATAAATGATCGGAATAAATATGTAATAATATTATTAATAATCATGACAATTCACACAGCATTGTGATTGTGACATGATATCTAGGTTAGTTCCGCTACGCTTGATTCCCGCTATGCACGTATTGGCTGAAAAGGGGCATAGAATTAATAATTTTGTCAAATGTTATTTTAAAAAAGTACATGTTAAAGAATTTCATAATAATGCACCGTATGGGCATCATCATTAGCCTATATTAGTCCACTGCTGGACATAGGCCTCCCCCAATGAGCGCCATAGCGCCCTGTCTTCAGCTTGACGCATCCAGCATCTACCTGCAGACAGCAGCAGGCAGCAGTGGCAGTGGGCCGGCCATATCTCGCGAAGAACCGACGCGACGGCCGCGCTGCGCTGCGCTAGGGCAAACGTGTTCTTGTATGGGCATAATATGAAATATTTCTATCTATCCATCTAGCCCGTTTTATTTGATGTTATCCCGTTGTCTGTTATTCCTGGTACAATCCCGAACAGCGGTCAAATATCTGCAGTAAATCCTTTAGCGTAATGATAGGTATGCATGTCCACTGGTGCACACAACACGGGCGACTGCGTTCGCAAACTTTGGATATGTTGGACTACGCCTGACAAATAGTTATGTATCGAGTGATTCTGAGAACGTTGGACCGGTGTTGTGCGTCCCGTTTGATGCAAATTCATTTTGTCGACGCAAAGGCTTACTTTAATAATAAATAAGGTGTTGTGTGCGTGAGGAATAGAGAGTGTACCTGTGTTTACCCGCAAACTTGTGCACTTAAAAAATGTCCTACGCATATGGTTAGTCTCTGTTCGGAAATTCGGCTAGGAGAATCTCGTCATGTAGCTAGTTACTATAAGTATATTCGATTGAAACAAAGTGACCTAGCTCAACAACATTACACTCGCTGGCAACTAGAAGCATAAAATAGTAAAGTTTTAGATGCACTGAAGTGTAACTCAGATCGTCGGAAAGTTACACAGTAGTCTCGTAGTAAACATGTTTTGGTATCGGTGTAAGTGCAGTCTATTTGAATTGTATCTTGTGAAGTTGTCCCCTGTAAGTCAGCCTCTCGTCGCCATGTTGTAATCGACTAAGGTAAGCTTCCAGAGTAAGGGTAGCAGTTACATTCGGTAAATTTTTAAAACTCCTCTGCGATCTCAAATCTTCTTGCTATTGGATATGTGGCGATAGTCAACTTACAATGAATTGTCAATACTCGTACTAGTTCTGATTTGTTTCTTTTAATAGAAACAAATCAGAACTTAGTATTTGATGGATGTTTCAACAAATGTTCTTTTTAAAAATCAGTCCAAGTCAAAAGCATATTAATTGTTCAGTTCAGTTCAACGTACCGAGGTATGTACGGAGGCACTTACAGCTAACTAATTCTAGTAAAGCTCAGGTATCTTCTTCCCTACTCCTCGTACATAATCCCAGTGCTGCCGTATGTAAATGTTGCATCTCCCGAGAGTCGGCTAATGCGCACGCTTTTAGCGCTCGATCTGACGTCACTCATGCATGTCACTTTGCGTGACGGGCAGGTGACAGTGACAACTGCCTTGAAGTGTGCATGTTATAGGTACCCATCGGTACCTATCGGTACCCATCTAATAAGGGTGCTCTATGCAGATAACTACATATGTCATTACAACATCGTTACCCACTAGATCTTGATCCAGACTAGATATTAACAATATCAGTGCAAAAAAAGTGAACTTTTATATTTTGACGAATTTATTGTTAACTAGTTTCTACCCGCGCCGCGGCTCCGCACACTTTGTTTCTATGGACATGTATTAAGTCTATTTCTATCGCGTGGGAACTGATTTGGGTAGCAATTTGTTATCCTTAGCTAAATTATTCTATTGATGTGCCAATATCATCCCGTAATAAAAAAAAGCGCTAGTCAAGGTTTTTAGGAGCTTCTCTTCTTCAATTCAAAACTCTCAAGCCTCCAACAAAAATAAATCTCATAGTTAGCTCACTTACACCCGCAATTAATTCAAACCTTCTCACTCCCACAGGGCATAGTTAACTGTACCATCGCCTGACCCTGGCTTACCTCTCGTTGCTATGTCTTGCAAGGTCCCTCGGAAGCACCCCTCTCGAAGTAATCCATAAAAATAACAATCAGATGACTCTCAGTTTCCGTAGATGGCTCGCGTCCATTAAAACTTCAGGCCTTTATTAAGCTCCAGTGGGCCGCGCAGGGGGGCCCCTCGTGAAGATTCACCTAGGGCTGATACACGGTCAGAATTAGTGATACAGCTATTATGATAAACCAAAAGGATCGAAAGCGAGTCGTACAATATCAAAGGGGCGCGAGGCCATTCCAGCTGAGACATTGCAGATCTGCAGATCGTACAAGCATTTGTCATCGAACTCGTAATCTTCTGCGCCACAGGCGGGCCTTTACCCACCGCGCCTGTTAGGTTGTCATAGCCTTCAATCTCTTATGAATAGTCTCCGCCACCTACTATAACTGGATGCTACCGCAGGTCGCAACCTTCTGGGAGAAACAATAAGAATAATTACACTGACATTTTTAATCTCAGACAGACGCTGAAATTGGCATTAACAGAACAACCCGCTTACATAAGAATGTAAGAAAGGTATCTGTAAGAATATAGATGGACAATACTTATATATATGTAACAATAATAATATACGTATTTTTTTATAAATACAAATAATTAATTCGTCAAATAACGAAACATTTCATAGTAACGCTAGCTATAACTAACTCAATATAACCTATACTGTGAATTGAAATTATAATCTATCCACGACAACAAATTTTTTGTACTGATTTGGTTCGGGTCTGCCTTTCCACCGTGTATCCGGGCCACAAGTACAAGTTTAAGCTGGAAGCTCGCGGTGTGGTGCTTTTTGTTCGCGTTTTTACAACAACTAGGCCAGCGGCTCCGCATGAGCTCATGCTGAAGTTAATGCCGGACGCAAACCGTTCCGGATTATTTCATTTTAGTCTTGTTTTACGTACTTATGTATTATCGAAGAATCGACGGCCGCTGCTGGGGCGAACGTGTTCTTGAGTGTAGACCACGACTCGGTAAACGTAGTGTAGGACGCCCTCCGACCAGTTGGTATGACGACCTGCGAAAGACTGCAGTTAGATACTGGATGCGGCAAGCTGAAGATAGGGCGCTATGGCGCTCATTGGGGAGGCCTATGTTAATGATTGAGTGGATCAAGAACTCGTGAAGGCCCAGCGGCCGTCGGTTCTTCGCGAGATATGGCAGTACCTTACTACAAAGTCTAAATCCCCAGCTACATGTTAAGTCTAACAACGTAGGTAGCTTATAAAGCTCGTTGTAAGATGTATGTAGATTCTACACGCTGTAAGTATGTAGTACGTAGGTAGTGAGTTATAGCGTCAGGCACGAGTAAGTAGTAACAAACTTGCGTCAAACACTCTAACTCGATCCGGAAGCGTGTGTGATGTTTCGTTGGAACTCTTTCAATTATTCACATTCTAATTAGCTGCGTAAAGCTCATCGGAATGATAATGAAAATCATCATCAGCCTAATCAATAGGTACCTAGACTTATCATGTATCTACTCAAGTGCCACCTATACTGATAGAACAAACAAGATAAAAAATACAAAATATGCGACAATTTGACGGTCTTATCGCTCAAGAGCGATCTCTACCAGACAACCGTGAATGGATAGGATATTGATATTGTTCGTTGATGTCCAGTCCATCTTAAGGTTGCCAGGAAGAAATCGCGGTCAGCGATAAGGCCCCCATTTATACTTCTATTCTCTGTATTTATTTCTGAATTGTTTCATTTTTTTGTGTAGTATCATAAAGTGTTTTCTAACTATACATAACTAGGCTGATAATGATGGCGTTGATTTTGCACGGCTGGACATAGCCTTCCCCTAATGATCGCCATGAAAATATATACAAACTTATTTACTTATATATACTATTTTTGATCCGTAAATAAATAGTATAATAGAACATTGTTTTTGGGCAGATTCAGCCAGAACCAAAACAGAAGACATTATTTTTTGATTACAGAAATATTTAAACAAAACTGTAAAACATAGAACAACGCGTCTTCCCTTTCGACAAAACTGTAGAACAGACGACAGCGGCTTCTCTTTTTAAAATGGAATGCGTAGCTTCTACCTATTTTCCGTCTATCCCATTTTCAAAATTAATGATTGAACCTTCTACGTACAATTTCGTAACACATTTTGAACATGTAGGTAATTTCAACGCCTTCGTTCGGTTCGATTTTTGAAACAAATTGTATATTCGAGAGCATGTGCAACATCGAACGCGCCTTTCCTCCTTAGACCCTTCTATTTATATTTGCTTAGCTTCCTTTATTTATATTTTTAAACTTACGCGATCTGAACACATATTTATAAGTATTAATACAACGGGTATTTATCGCGTTTATTTACCTATTTTTCCCGACGTTTCAACAGGTTTACACACTGTCGTGGTCACGGGATGACTGGAGTACTGGAGTTACCGCCTCTGCGAAGCGGTTGGTTTTCGATACTAGGCATGTCCAGCTGCACACTTGGACGACATACTACACTAACAGTATCCGCGACGCACTGAGAGACCGGTTTACGATGAGTACGTGTACTCGTCGTAAACCGGTCTCTCAGTGCAGTTTCAAATAAACTAGCCCCCGCTTCGCAGAGGCGGTAACTCCAGTACTCCAGTCATCCCGTGACCACGACAGTGTGTAAACCTGTTGAAACGTCGGGAAAAATAGGTAAATAAACGCGATAAATACCCGTTGTATTAATACTTATAATTACATCCTTTATTTGTACAAATAATATAAATATAAGAATAGATAGATAGAAAACACTTTATTATACCACACATCGACTACGTATATACCACACAAAACAGAAAACAGTAGATACAGGAATAAAAAATAGAAAAAAAGGAAGTATAAAAGGCGGTTTCTTAAAATTATTTTACAAATTAAATATGGCAAATGCTTAAACTAGCGAGTCAAAAAAAAAAAACATCGAACGTGCCCATTCCCACCGCAGCGCCCTCTATTTCCGACGGAATAACATCACGTGTCAAAAGCACGCTGGTTACCAACGCTACATTCGTACGTGTGTACTCGGGTGTGTACACTCAGCACCAAACTCATGTAAATTAAAGTTATAAGTGCTTATAATAATTAGTGTTTATAATGGCCAATTTAAAGGCCAACAACAATCCAAAATTTTAGCGTAATTCGTTCAATTCGCAATCGAATATTAATTAATATCATAATTTTTATTTCAAACTATATCTATTGAAAAAAAATGTTGTCTGTTTGGCATAACAATGACACATTCGTATTGAATTTACTCAAAAGATTTGCTCATTGCCAATTTGGTAAACATTCACCACGGTCCTAAACGATATTTCTATCTATTTTGTATTCATATATTAACATCATTGTAGCATTATGTAGTCTAATATTTCATTCAATCTAATTTTACTGAGACAAATATATTATATTTGTATGTTTTATGGGTTGTAAATCTATACTAATTATAAAGAGGAAAGGTTTGATTTTTTGTTTGGGTGTTTGTAATGAATAGGCTTCGAACTACTGGACCGATTTGAAAAATTATTGCACCGCTGGGAAGCTACACGATCACCGGTGAACATAGGCTATATTATATTTTCAAAAAAGTTAGGGATCCGTACTAAAACCGTGCGAAGCCGGGAAGGTCCGCTGCTAGTCCGAAATAAATGAGTTGATACTAACATTTGCCGCCGAGTGTACCCCGCTTGGACTGCAACTGCACGGAGCTGGAGGGACACGAATAAATATTCCGCTCTGCATTATTGAGGCTGTTGGCAGTAGCAGTGCACGCCACTGACGAAGAAATTTGGGCGTTGGCGGGTTAATGGACCGCGAGGATTTATTTATTTATGTGTATTTTATTTATATTGACCACCGATGTGACGCGGTGAGTGAAGGTCCGCCTGTGAGGCAGGAGGTTGCGGGTTCGATTCCCTTTTATTAAATATATCTATGTAATGTATTGTATGCTGAAGATAGGGCGCTATGGCGCTCATTGGGGGAGGCCTCTGTCCAGCAGTGGACTAACATAGGTTGATGATGATGATGTAATGTACCATAACACAAGATCTTACCTTGGGGCTGTGTGGATTCTCCAGCATTATTTTATTTATTTTATGTCACCATTTTCTATGTATAATAAAAAATATCTATCTATGTAACATATTATATTATGTATATCAGTTATCTAGTACCCATAACACAAGCTCTGCTTACCATGGGGCTAGATGATGCTGTGTGAATTGTCCAGCATTTATTTATTTATTATTTATGTATTTTCGTATAGACTATAAGTGAGAGTTTGGTTGGCATTACACTAAGTTAAATCAGACACCTATTTAAATGGAGAAAGGTAAGAAACAAGCTTAGGTCATTCTACACTCAGATTCTACATATGTATTTTAAAGTCGACAATTCCCTAGCTAATCTGCCAAAAACTGCTGCTATGTTGATGATCGAAAAAAATTTCAATAAAATATAATTTTTAATAGCTAACTATCATATTTTCATGGAAAATAAACTTAAAAAACTAAACTTCTCTCAACTTCTTTAAACTGGGATCGTATTAACCCAGTTAATAACAGGTAATTTTAGAATAATATTACTAAAATTATCTGGTATACAGTTTTTTCTACAGGAAAATTGTATTAACACTTTGAGTGCTGAAATCATACGGTATGTGTTTTCTACAAGTGACTAATATGCGTAACTCCACACTAGCGCAGCGGCTGAGAAAATACAGATCTTTGTGACTCAGCACAGCCGTAATATTTTTCGAACGAAACGCATGTGCGGCGCAACACAACCGCTGTGTAGAGCGGCAGCACGAATTTTTTAGTTTAAAAAAATGATCGCAGTCGTCGAAAAAAAATCGCAGTCTAAGTGTTAAGAGGCACGGTAGAGGAATTATAGTTAAAAATAAGTGAGCGATCGTGTAAGCGAAGCTCCAGTTGCAATGAAAGCTTCAGTTCCAAATACATAACTAGATGTCACCCTTTCAGAATGCACGAAATAGGTATGCAATCGCATATTAGATAATAATTAACTATTAAAAGTTCTATTCTAATTATTGATGTTTTATATTGAAAATTTTCGAATAAAGAAAAGCGCATCTCATACTAATTGTATGAATTTGCAAGATATAGATATAAGTTATATTTTAGTACATATATATGATGTAGTATCTATAAGTAGTTATAAGTTCAGGCAATAAATCATTATTTAATTCTATACCTATTTCAAATCAAAAACATAAATGTGAAATCTAGCATAGTTCGTTTAGTTAGATAGTAGGTACCTTCACCTATAAAAGTGCTGAGATCTTATAGAAGGTGCCAAGTTTCATAGCAGTACCCAATTTTAATTTGTTTCGTTGTTTCATTAGGTGGGTACTTAATTTTTGTCTTGAAAAGTTTATATCGTTTGTTTTAAATGTTAGGCAGGACTCTTACAAGAACAAATCTGGAGGATAAAGATCTCAGCTCTTTTATGAAGTCACTAAATTTCTGAAGGAACTTGGTTAGATTTCATATTTATGTTTTTGATAAGAAAGATATACTCGACATACGACATAGACATTGACGTGTCGATGGTGTAGATGTCAGTGACATAAAGTACGGCTACGATGTCGTAGCACCTCGTAAAACGTACTACCGTACTAAGCAAGCGTACTTTTATTTTCTCTCTCTTTATACAGTCAACTTTATAGTTTCCACCTTTAAAAATATTACCTGCATTTTAAAAAGAAATGAGAGAATATTTTCAAAAAATTCACATGTAAGTAGAAAGAACATACATAGTTAACTATGTACTATATATGTGTTAAACTCTAAAACAGTACGGTAAATTATTGTTTGAATATTTTAAAGATGATATTTTAGAGAAACTGTGTATTATTCAAGATGAGGTCTATTTAGGCCGGTCGCATTCACACCGACACGTAATGGTGTCAGAAGTGTACGTGGAATATTTCCTGTTCAAATAAATTTGGAGGGAAAGAAGTGAAAGAATTTGAACTAGTTTTAGTATATTCACAGTAGGTATTTCAAGTTTTTCGTTTGTGCTTTAGAAATTTACGTATTTTAGAATTTTTCGTTAGTGCTATTTGTAAATGTAGTTGCTACGTGTATTAATGTAAGCACTTCTAGGTTTTTTACCGAGGACGAAAAGAAAAACAAGATAATTAAATAAACGCGATAATTACCCGTTAAATAGTACTGATAATTTTATGGGAAACACTAATGATCGCACAGTGTGTTGTTGTACACCTACTTGTACACTATGCGATCATCCTATAGATATATTTTTATAGGGTAGTGTGGGGTTGCCAGCTATTTTTCTAGAGTTCTACCGTGAAATGGACGTCCAGCTGTCAAATTAAGAAGTCTGTTACTCTGCAGTGTAAATCGTGATTGAGTGACATGCGGGTGGTGCGGGTGCGCCAGATTACGCCGGTTACCGGAATGCCGCGGTTTCCAGACTTTTACTAGTTCCGTACTTATCAATGGTCTAGTGGGTGTAGCGCCAAAGTAAAAAATACTTTAATTCCGCACCCATAGGTAAGGTACATTAAAAAAATTGGTCTTCTGTTTTTTCATACAATTAGCATAGGAAGAGAAATTCCGTTAGAAATTAGTCGGTCAGAAATTAGGTTTAGACGACTGATGTTGCGCAGCAGGTGAAGGTCCGCCTGCGACGCAGAAGGCTACCTTCTGCGTCGCAGGCGGACCTTGGAGTTCGATTCTCACCAAAAGGGGCAAATGTTTGTACGATTTGCAAACATTTGTTCCGGGTGATCTGGGCATTTTCTATGTAGAATAAAAATATAAATCTCTTTTTTAAGTATATCAGTCTACTAGTTCCCATGACTCAAGATATGCTTAGCTTGGGGCTAGATGATGCTGTGTAGATTGTCGAGCATTTTTACATTAGTTAGACGTATCAAAAGTCTAGCTTCTACTGGCTTGGCTACTTACACTTTTTTTTTTGGTTAGTCATGAAATGTTTACAGACAGACTGACAGCTTTTTCTCTTATTTATACAATGATAATAGTGTAGCATGAATATGGATAACGAACAAAATAAACTAGACACATAGATGCAAATGTAACTTAACCCATGTAAAAATGCTTACAAAGAAAACGTCTGAAATTCCGCGCTAGCCGCCTGTTCACGTAATAAATGTAATTCATAAAGCTCGCGACCCACTGAGACCTAAATAAAGCCGTGGTTCCACTAACGACGCAAGTTTTTCTATTTCAAAGTTGGTACAGATAACGCTGCCTGTGATGTATTAAGTGTCGGGATAGCAATTGATGGCGGTTTTTTGTGAAAGCACTATACGTAACGTACAAAGGATTTCAATCACTGATTGAAGAGGTGAAAGATAGATGGAACTGTCGTTTGTTTCGAGTACTGAAGGCAGAGCAACACAGACACAGCGAGCTATAAAGAACAACTGCAATAGTTATACTAACTTGTATACTTAATTCAAACCTCGTCGCATCTCATTTAAATCCAAAAATAATTCATAATTCATTTATTGTTTTGAATCAGGATAATTGATAATCAGTACATAAGACTGTTTTTAGAGTCTATGAGTTCGAAGATAATTGTCTAACTGCCGACAAAAAACTACACCTACATACATATGTACTTCTGTAGCATAAAATATAACCCAACATGGTGACACCCATTAAAGACGCACCAGTCGTAAGCTTCCAAATTCAAACGACACTAAAAAGTCCATTTCGTTTTAAAAATAAGAACCTCCAAAAAGTTTCCGTTTCCATCGAAGCCTTCCTACATCATCCAAACAGTGCATTTAAAAGAATTATAATTGAACCGCGATATGTAATTTCATCGGTTCCGAAGCCGCAAGAGTGAACACGTAATCCGTTCCGTTCGGATATTAATTAATGGAATTCATTTAGCGTAGTGCTCTTTATTAAAAATGTTATTGATGGACAGTGGCCTCAATTTATTGGTTTTATGGTGGATTTTATTGTATTTTCTAGTTTTTTGCGCATAAGCCTTATTGGAATATCCGTATTAAAATATGTTTTATTACGTTGTAGATATGTTATCTGGCCTCAGTGATATATTATTATGCTCAGTTTGCTTTGGGGCTAGATGATATTGTAAATGTCGATCACATTATTACAACACATTACACATTATTATTTTATTTTATTTGATAATAATTTATGTATAAAATATGACTTGTCTAAGTGCTTATTTTGTAAGCCTAAAGAAATAAATGATTTTTTACTTTACTTTACTTTACTTTACAAACGAGTTATTGTTTTGTGGGACTAACTAAATTTTAATAACTTCCTTATAAAAACAGCGATCCCTCGAGAATAAAAATTAATAAAATGTTAATATATGTACATATAAATGGCGATATGGCGCTCATTGGGGGAGGCCTATATCCAGCAGTGGACTGCTATAGTCTGATGATGATGATGATGATGATATAAATGACCAAAATCTGTTCGCGATTGATGGCGAAATTGCTGATCATACATAATTAAATATAACATACATACATCTGAATATATAATACATATCCCTTTTTCGAAATCCCTAAAAAGTTAAGTAAATGTATTTATTCTCAACTCTCTAACGACCTCGATAATACTTATCAATAAAATGAAACTCTTTGTGAATGAGAGGAACAGAGCTCTCAGCTTGTTACGAAAAAGTTTAATTTTAATTAGCGACAGGAAGTTGGTTCGATTGTGAGCTCCTGCAAGTTTCAGGAAGTCGCGCAGATAAACGACGAGAGAAGACAATACATTTTGGACAACTTAGATGTTAATTCATTCATTAAATTAGGGACAGTCACGGCAAGGTGGCGTTTGCGGCACTCGGCTGGCTCTCGTCGAATTATTTGATGGCTTGCGGTCTATAAGTACACCGTCACCGAAGCCGCGGGCAAATAAATCATTAGGATCATATTGACGTGGACACTCACGATAGGGCTGGTCCATCAGTTAAAAGTCGATCAGCGAGCTATGGAAAGAGCTATGCTCGGAGTTTCTCTGAAGGATTCGTAACGAATACATCCGACAGAGAACCAAAGTTATCGACAAAGCTCTGAGAATTAGCAAGCTGAAGTGGCAGTAGACCGGCCATATCTCGCGAAGAACCGACGACGGCCGCTGGGGCGAACGTGTTCTCGAGTGGAGACCACGACTCGGTAAACGTAGTGTAGGACCTGCGAAAGACTGCAGGTAGATGCTGGATGCGTCAAGCTGAAGACAGGGCGCTATGGCGCTCATTGGGGGAGGCCTATGTCCAGCAGTAGACTAACATAGGTTGATGATGATGATGATGATGGACACGAAGTACCTCGTGCCGAACCGAAGCCGCGGGCAGTAGCAGATCATTAGGTTCATATTGAATTATATTTTTCTGCTGAAATCTAATAAGATCTTATTAACATTATTTTCTAGAAACCCGGCTCACTTCCCTCTCAGTCCCTATAGCCACGCCCTGCTTGGTTAACATAGTCTTTCTTATACATTACCTAGATACTAAGACCTACAAATGTACACAATGATGCAATAAAATAAATATGAATAGATATAGCCGTGTAAGGTACAATTTACCCGCTCAAAAACTGGTTCAGTGGTAGAATTGTGGGAAATTTCAGAGATTAAGTGCTCATTCTAACTTTGAACTTGTTAATGTTTAACACTATGCTTGCCACGACGCACAGGTTCAGGTAGAGCAACGTGTCGCTGAGCAGCACACTCCTGCGGTCGCACCCAGTCTGGGCAGTGAACGGGTCAACATACAGTTAGTCTGTATAAGTGCTTATTTGTAAGCCTAAAGAAATAAAAACTTTAATTTTAATTCTAATTTTCATTTACAATAACCACACTAATATTATAATTTATAATTGCGGGATACGGTTAGAACTTCACATAGATTTAAATCTGGACCTAGAACATGAGGCTAGTTTTTATCCTATATATATATATTATAATATGTATTACTAAGTAGTGTATTATACATATGTATATATATATTTAATACTTATTTATCTTTAAATACTCATATTATGTTCATTTTTATTTTAGCTCTATCCTTGGTACACCCCCTGCCTTTCTTTAATTCACACAATTCTTTCCATCCAAAGGTTGCCTGGAAGAGATCGCTTCTAAGCGATAAGGCCGCTCATTGTACTTGTCATATGTAATATCTTTCATAATGTTCTGTATCTGGTGTACAATAAAGTATTTTCTATTGTATTGTATTGTAATATAGATTTATAGTTAAAACGCTTGAACGTGGGTTAGTCCAAAGATAAAATAAACAAATAAATAAAATCAAATAATAATGCTGGACAATCCACACAGCATTATCTAGCCCCATGGTAAGCAGAGCTTATATTATGGGTACTAGATAACTGACATACATAATACAATATATTACATAGATAGATATTTTTTATTATACATAGAAAACGACCAGAACACCCGGAACAAATATCTGCAGATCGTACACACAATTGTTCCGAGGCGGGAATCGAACCCGCAACCTACTGCGTCGCAGACGGACCTTCGCCCACCGCGCCACATCGGTCGTCAAATCAAACTTTACCTACTCTTTTTCAGTACATTCATATTAGCCAATTTCATGATCTGTTCTAATATTCTTGAAAGTTCACGGAGGTGCTTTTTGGATGACATTAAAGTTTTCTGTAGAAGACATTTAAATTCTAGTAACTAGAGCTTTGCAATTAGCTGCTAATATGCTAGCCTTGCTTGTCTGCTCTATTATTCAAGCAGAGCTTGCTTAGTTTAAAGGTCAGAACACATGCTCCTAATGTAAATCTACTGCTTTAGAACTACAATTATCATCCTGTTAGCTTAACTTTATCCAATGGATATTTATTAAAATAAAAAAAAAAACAAAGAATACTTAATTGCTTCTTGGGTCGTTCTTTTCAGCGTCACTATATCACTACATAGAATAAAACAAAGTCTCTTATCGCTGTCTGTCTGTCCCTATGTATGTTTCGATTTTTAAAACTACGTAACGGATTTTGATGCATTTCTTTTATATCTATTTAAAAGAACTGCATCAAAATCCGTTACATATTGAGTGATTCAAGAGGATGGTTTATAAACGTAATATAACCGTAGTATAAGGTTTATAAAGATTTCCACGCGGGCGAAGCCGCGGGGCGCAACTAGTGAACGAATATAAAACAAATGTCCACGCACAGGTCGCACTGTGAGTAGTTCGTCTGTTTCGAGCTTTAAGCGGTGGGATCTCGTGAGAACCTGGCACGGACGTAGAAACCGGAACCATTATCATTTAGGAACCTGCAGCCGGTTTCTTAAGGCAATTTGACGAGCTCACTCGCGCAGCGAGCAAGTAGCCAGTAAGCTTGAGTTAGGTACCTACGCTTTTCACTTCCTTCCTCTAAACTTAACAGTTTCATTGTTCCTTTATGATTGAGCGGCACTACGGTGAAATACAAGCTAAATCCTCTGGCGAAACAATTCAGATATTTCACCGAAAGAAATTCAGAAAACTTTAAAGTTTCCATGATTTACCGCTGCAGTAACCCGGGGCAGCTACCGCACACGCATTAATGTTTAACCTAACACCATCCGAAGTTCACTCCACAAAGTGCCCGAGGGAATGAAAAATTCCGGCCATCCGAAACACTAGCACTTCATACAGTATTCAGCCGATGGCCCAATCCACTATACCCTGAAGAGTTGCAGTCTGAAGTTGCATTTTCATTGTGATCCTCCGGGAAGACAAATACGTTTCATTATGGCAGCCATTTTATATGTTGACGACTGAAAAATTGTGTAGAATAACTTGAGGATGGGCGACATAAGTCGCTCTTAAATGTTGTATTTCTTTCAGCTGCTTAGCTATGCAAGCTCGGTTTATAAGGGAATTTTTCATTTGTCGAGATATAGTTTACGTTTTTTTCACAGACAGAATATACACTGGCAATAATAAAGGCGTTTTAAAGGAGCACAACACCACGCCGCCGCCGCCGCCGCACCGCCCGCCTTGCTCGGCCTGTCATTTAGCTACTCTTTGTAAAGGAAATTGACGTTTTAATTCTCGTTTTATTCTTTATTTTCGGCAAACAAAAACGACCCCAGAATAACAGATCAGAATGCTTTCTCATTAGCGGACGTGGAAATTTAATAAAGTGGATAAACGAGAGAGGGAATTACAAAGTGTCAAGAGCAGTGTTCGCTGACGACGGTCGAACGTTGCTTATTGACATAAAATCGAATATCAAAATAGAAATAGCCGCGTACCTCGTACCTGCGCTCTCAAAGGTCACGTTTGTCGCGAAAAAGCTTTTTTCTGCTTTTCCTTGTACATGTACGAGTACCTTACCTGTTCTCTTTGTAGGTTGAAATGCTCAATCACACGGAAGGAGCGAGCTATTTTAAATAAGCCGATACATTTGCCTTTATGCGGAGGCATGCTTCGCTTCGCTTGTGTTCATTTGTAACTTTTTATTTTGATTTGCTTGTTTCATTGAAGATTTGTTGGTCAATTACTGCTGTACGTTTATGGAAATACGAAAAAAGCTCATTATTAATATTTCAACATTTTTTGCTTGAGTAGTAGGTAATGCCTACGTAATAAAGGCTATACAATTATATATTTTACAACAGGCAGTGTTCTAGATCAAACAGTTGCTTGTATTTTGTCTTAAAAGAGGCCTCATTTAAAATTAAGTTTGTACAGATCATGATGCCTAGCCGAATTTCAGCCACGGCGGAAATCACGTGTGCAGGATATTATAGTGGGCGAGTGTTGGCGCCAACACAGGTGCCAACTCTATTCCCTAAGTCGGTCTGCCGGATTTGAATAGAGATGTTGTCCCAAATGTGATATACTTAGAGTCGATTGAGAACAACTTGATTTATATACAAACGCCATTTTCTAGGCTTAATAACATTTAACTTCTGTTTCACTCTGTATATATGCCTTGACATTAAACAAATCACAAAGCCTTCCGAAGTATCTGTGATTCTCGAAGATGCAAAGAAGAGCTGCAAAACTGGAAGAATCCGAGTTTGCTGCGAGTTTGGCGCAACTTTATAACAAGCTCTCGACAAGTGATGCTCATTCCTACATTTACAACTTGCTACGTTAAAGGCTGTTGCTTCCGATCTGATCTGATTTAGTGTTCCGTATGCAAATAGTGATAACAGAACCTATCACATTAATTTTATAAATACGAGTGTTTGGATAATTATTACCTCTTCACGCCAAAACTACTGAACGGATCAAGCTGAAATTTAGCGTATCAGTCAGTAAATGTAGCGCTCTAGGGACATATAGACAAAATTTTGTATTTATAAATAGTACAATTTCCTGAGCTCTGAAACCACTTGAAAACTTCCATCCATTGCAGAAAGTCACTCCACTAACTGAACTTGAGAAAGGAAGTAACAATTGAATGCGGATCGCATTAGCGGTGCAATCAGTTAACTATTTACCTCCAAGAAGGTTCTCGATAAAAGGCGATCGTGGTAACAGACGTGGAAGTGCCGGGGTATTCAGTATTCTGAGAATAAAGGCTAGCTTCCAAGGATCTAGGAATTTTATTCAATGATTCGTTGTTATAAGCTGTATAATAGGTGCATAATAGTAGCTAGGTAGCTATTATGGTTAGTAAATTACTTGCATTTTCGATGATCAAGCTAAGCATTACCTATTCACCATATTTCCCTGGCAAACTATACTCTGCCTAGCTCGATAGGAACTTGCAAATGTAAGTCTTTGCAATGTGTTCTGCGCAATAAAGCTTAGAAGCCATTAACTTGGGTAACTACCTACCTACGTAGGTGTTACATACTAATAAATATAGGTATAGGTACGGTCAAGAGAGCTCTTTAACGAGTACGTACAAGTAGGTACATAATGTCTGTTTGCGTGCCATTAACACATCTCACAGCAATTAGGATGGCAGTTAAAGTTTACGCCAAAGTTGGTATGGAGGAGAATCCTCGGGATTATATGGGATCTGCGGAGTTTGGGATGACATCGGTGGCTGAGTGCTCCGGCCTTATACGAGGCTGTTATAACGGATAGTTTGGATACATACTCGAGACCAATCATATAAGGAATAGGCAGGGTTGGAACGGCGCGGTGAGCCACAGCGGCTGGCTCTCTTTTAGGCGGCGGGCGGCGGTACCCCGAGGCAAACTATTGCGACCACCTATTTTATCTTATTACTAGCGGACCTTCCCGGCTTCGCACGGTTTTAGTACGGATCCCTAAGTTTTTGAAAATATAATATAGCCTATGTTCACCGGGGATATTGTAGCTTCCCAACGGTGAAAGAAGTTTTCAAATCGGTCCAGTAGTTTCGGAGCCTATTCGTTACAAACAAACAAACAAAAAAATCAAACCTTTCCTCTTTATATACGTAATATTAGTATGGATTTCGTTGAGCAAAGATTTTATCAAAAAAATAGGCATTTTGTGACCGGAGGCCTATTAGTTTATAATGTCTCTGTAATAGTTTTATTTTGTTTAATTTTAGATTTTCAAAGCTCAATAATCAATATTTTTGTTGCAAACATTTTGTACAGGGGATCAATATTTAGCTAGGTGACTAATACCTACTTATAATCTAACGACTTATTCTAATGGCACAAAATATAAGTGAATAGCTTCTAGCCTTACTTGCCCTCAGGCCAGCCTTACACACTAACAACTCCTGGACAGATCGCAGCACACATGTTACAAATAATCAGTTCTCGATCTCCGCCGAAGCCCGTCTTAGCTGGAGGATTGTTTTTGACAGCGGATGGACAGACATACCCGGGGTATGATCGATGTCGAGACTCGGGTATTGAACTGGTAGATTTGTGTAGTAGTGTGGGTACTGGGTAGCTATGGAAGATAAATTTGTAAATAATGCTGGGCAATCTATACAGTATCATCTAGCCTCAAGCTAAGCAGAGCTTGTGTTATGGGTTAGATGACTGGTATACTTAATACAATACATAACATAGATTATAATATATTTTTGTTATACAGAAAATACCACACAATACAAATAAATTTTTTAATATAATTAAAAATTTATTTAACATACGCTTATTACAATTATATCATTAACGCTCAAAGTTCTTAAAGAATAAAATGAAATGTCTATGTGACTAGTTTACTTGAAAAACACATCTACACAGTACATCATATAAATAATGCTGGACAATTCACACAGCATCATCTAGCAGAGCTTGACCTTGTTATGGGCACTCGATGATTGATATATGTATTTAATATAATATATTATAGATAAATATTTTTTTTTATACAAAGAAATTCCTTAGAACACTCGGAGCAAAGCAGATCGTACAAACTTTTGTCTCAAATTGGAATCGCACCCGCAACCTCCTGCGTTGCAGGCGGACCTTCACCCATCGCGCTATATCGTTTGTCAATATCTATCACAATTATCTTCATCACAAATGCACATTGACTCATCCAATAGGCGTTGTCACACTGTTGTCACCTCTACGTATGGGTCGGAGTTCCACTCGATGACGGAATAGTTGCTCCACACAAAGTTGCCTTTCACCGACAACGGGGCATCGAGCGCCATGTACAGTATCGCCTTTGCACCTTCCTCAAACGCTTTTGACGTCTTCCGTCCCTCTTTCTGCGTCACGTTACCAGGGTTCACACAGTTGATTACCACTCCAGCATCACTCCATTCTCTGTGCTGTAGAAACGTAACAGCGTTTAGAGCTACCTTACTGAACGCCTGTGTGTTCACCCCCCAACCTTCAGTTTTCTCTATTCCCTTTCTAGCAGCTTCTTCATAGTCTTTCACTATCGCTACCAACTCATCTTCATTCAAATTTGGATCACTAATTCGTTTCTTTATATCTTCGTTTTCTATCGTAGCTAGAAGACCTGCTGGCCCCGACACGTTCACGACTCTTGCTCCAGTGTTTAACAGAGGATAGACTAGTTTTCCGAAATTGATGTATCCATAGAAGTTGACGCTGAGTGTTCTTCTGACGCGTTCTACGTGAGTTATGTTCTTCTCGCTGACGTAGTCTGTCACGTTGATGATCAGGTCTATTCTTTCATCCAGATCTTGTATGGTGTATCTTAGCTTTATGATGCTATTGGTGTATGTGATGTCCATCTGTAGATAGTTGATGTCCAGTCCATCTCTTTGCAGATTCTTGAGTATTTTGAGTCCTTCTACAGTTGATTCAGTTGTAAAATAAATCTTTCCTTTAAATACTTTTGTAAGTCTTTTCAGTACTTGGTAGCCAAGGTTGGTGGCGGCGCCCACCACTAATGCTACCTGATACATGGCTGGTATGATACTAATGTTAAATACGGTTATCGTTATCAGGCCATCAATTCGTGCGTTATCAGACATCGAGATAAATTCAGTGATAATACCTAGCTTGTTGGTGAGATCATGATGCTGCTCAGATTGTTTGGATCTAGGCCAGGCGTGTACTACACTATTATCTCTTATCTGAGTTAGATGTTCTTTTTCTAGATAAGATGGTGTACAATATGGGTGTATTTTAGGTTAAAAATTACCTACTTTTGACTAGATTTAGCGTGGTTGCCCTAAATTGTATATAATATAGATTTTATAAAAGAACACTTGTGACCTGCTTAAATTACTATTTGACTTACCATTATCGCGATCGTGTAAAATTATCACAATACTGAAATTCTGGTATTTTTTCCGTGATTAAAAATTAACAGATAAAACTACTGTTTGTTGTATTATTTAACAGAGATAAGGCATTACGATTTTTAGAGTTCTGAAAGATATGATTAGATAGCACATCGTGGAAACTATGTGTGTATATACTAACTATCAACACTGGTATCTCCTCGCCAACTACTATCTCTGTAGCTACTCCGCCCACATTCCACTATAATATTCATCATCACCTCAGCCCGTTTCGACCCACTGTTGGGCCTCCTCTTCCTCCTTCCACCTTCTTCAGTCTTCCAGATTTACAACTTGGGATGGGGGCAACAGGCACTCCCATACGACTCATGTGGGTATCATCCAATGATGATACCCACATGAGTCGTATGTGGATGACATCAAAGTACTGTTGGGATTCTATAAAAGAACTAGAATTTTACAAACGACAGTTTGGGAAAACCATCGAATGCTCTACGCAAAATTGGGTGGTGCGAGAAAATAATTGATTCTCGGCTGAGCTTCGCGGTAATATTCAGATGTTCCATCGCGTGACAGAGGCACATTCAATGTCATGGTGAGGCACAAACACACGATGAAGGTATAAATCGACTGTTTGCAATAAAGCGCGCTATTTATGAGCATTAGCACGCAAATCTTTCACTTTTATAGCCACTCTCATTGTTATGGAAATGGGCGTGTTTAGATGCTTGATTGGGCGGTGGTATTCGCTAAGGAAAGGATAAGGAGGTTCATACTTAGGTATAAAAGAGGTTTGCTACTTTTTCGATATCATAATGGTTGCTACTTCTAAGTGTGTCAAAATCCAAACTTGGACGTACACAAAATAACATTACAGATACTACGTTAACAGTTGTTAACGCTTGGTCGCGCCTTGTGTTGAAATGACAAATCTCATCAACCCTTCCCTATCTTCAAACAATTACCCATTTGTACTTATTCCAAACTTTAGTTTTATTTTATTTTGATCGGGAAACAAAAAGCTTAAATTTAATTATAAATATAACATAGAATTAGAATAAATAAAGCTAACTACAGTTTCCACTCGCAGCTTGGAAGTATAACTGATCTTGTTATATAACATTAACATAAGTGACATTTGATCAACTAAAAATTACAATTATAAAAAGAATGTGCCTAAAAAAACATAAGAAAATAAAATAGAACAAAAAACAAAGTGCCTTTTAAAAATAAAGAAAAAAAATACTAAGTTAAAACAAAAATACACAACAAATAAACATTTGACGACCGATGTGGCACGGTGGACGAAGGTCCGCCTGCGACGCAGGAGGTTGCGGGTTCGATTCCCGCCTCGGAACAATTGTGTGCACGATCTGCAGATATTTGTTCCGGGTGTTCTGGTCGTTTTCTATTATTATAATAAAAAAAATATCTATCTATGTAATGTATTGTATTATGTATATCAGTTATCTAATACCCATAACACAAGCTCTGCTTACCATGGGGCTAGATAATGCTGTGTGAATTGTCCAGCATTATTTATTTATTTAAATGTAGTTCTGTTTGCCTGATGTCAGTACCGAGTCATGCTGCAACTTCTTCTCTTTTCATTCTAAGTACTTTTGATTTAATTAAATTATAATATTTTATTTATGTATTGTACTTTCAGAAGAAATCTGTTATTGTATTCCTACCGATACCTACTTTTAATCTATTTATGTTTTATTTTGTTTTGTGTTTCTATGTTAGTGAACCAAATAAACAATCTTTCTATTTATTTATCATTCAGAATTTAACCTTAGAATCATCGCTCCATTTATCGACAAAATCTTGTTGATGTAGAGATGGTGTAGATAAGATCGGAGGGGGAAGGGGGGCAATTCGGTCTCAGTGATGATAAGGAGACAGCTGTCATCAAAAGTTTATGAATTTCTGACAGTTTCGTAAGGGTTCCGCCCCGGTTCACCCGAATCAATAATTACTGCGTTTTGAAATTGAATCTCAATTACAGTAAGAATATTATTGTGAATTCTTGAGACTGAATTGATTTATCCGGACTTAGTCAGCAATCAGTCATTAGGAAGATGGCAGCTTTTCAAACACATTTTACATCTCATTTCGTGACAAATGAGTAGTAGGGCCTAAGTCCGGCCGGTGGTTAAAATCACAACTGCACCGTATTGATGCATTATTCATTAGCTAGGTGGCGGAGATTCTGGGAAAGTTAGGCTTTTAGGGTTCTCGGTACCTAACTCAAATACTCTCTGTAACGACCGAATCGGTAGGTGTATGTTATACATATATGAAAACTATACAAATACGCTTTATTACACATCAAAAAGAGAAAAAAACTTACTACCTATCCTAGTCAGACCTTAGACTTCAGTACCTAAGTTAAAAGAAGAAATGATATTTTAAGTTGTTATAAATGAATTTCAGGACTGAACTTGGCACATATTTAGATCTCACTTCTTTTGTCGTTCTCTGGAACTCAACAATCAAAGCATTATAATATGCACTTGGCTCTCCTTTCACAGTTATGTTTTTGATGACATTCCTTATTCGAAAAGCAACACCCCAAAAGAGATTTTATTACCTTTAAACTTGTCAGGTAGGTAAAATAACATCCAAATCAAATAAAATCAAATAGTTTATTGCTTTAACAATTAATACATACATTTCAGTGGTATGGTATACCTTCTTTTAAGTAACCTGTGCTAGAGGGTCTCGCTCTGCAGCGCGGCTATCATAAAGATAATTAAGTTTAATATTGAATATAGTCCAAATATTTAATATAGTACATCCAATAAAGTTAAACGTAGGTACACCTATTTGGTTATTAAAATTGCTTTGGTTTATTAATTTCGCTTAATCTAGAAGTCGATAATCTGAATAAATTCGAAAACTTGCAAGGAATCCAGATCAAATGTTGCCCGTTAATTTCACAAGTAACGCTGTAAACGTAAACACGCTGATCCAGGGCTGTCAATAATAATGCTCGGATGGCTGGGCGCTTAATAAGTGCCAACCCTGCGCCACTCAAACACAGCTCTACTCACATATTACCATAAATAAATAAACAGAAACTGTTGAAGCGAACTGTAATTCTTTGCTTGTCAAAAATAACTAGCGGAATGATACCGAACACAGCTAAATAAAAGATTCTGGTTTTTCTTTTCGGAAATCCATTGGAAAATATTAGGATGAAAACCATTTAGTAAAAATTTCACGTGAAATCCTTTCCTGTTAAAGATCCAACAAATAACACGTGTATATACGCCGCAGAAAAATGTTTTTTCGACCTGCAGATATTTGTTCTGGTTATTTATTTTATGTACACGTTGACATGAAATAACTTCGTTTCCAGAACCAAATATAGTTATTTTGTTTTGGAAACGTTCAGATAGAAACGGCCTACCTACACGTTTGCAGCAGATTTGAACCTTACCTTGCACAATAAGATCCAACAGCATCAACGAGTCAAGAGCTTTTTTTTCCTGTTGAAGATTTTGAACAATTTCAATGCCCAATTTAAATGTTCCTTAGTAGTTTTATGGGCCACTGGATGACTATACTATAGCCAAGCCATCCAAGGTATTATCTTTGGTAGGACTATGAGTCCTGCTATGACTACGTACGGGACTAAGGTAGTACCTACCTTATTATTATTTTCTTTATGTAACCTAATACAAAATATTTAGTACTTTAACTTAATTTAAAATAATTAAAAGTGTTTAAGATTCCCTTTTAAGTAAAAGAAATACCTGTGTTAGGGAATCTCGTTCTTCCAAAATAAATGAAATATAACCTATGCTATGGATCAAATGTGTTGAATAAAAGTTTGTTTCTTTATTTTGCGCATATATGGTAGTTTCCTCTCTAGCTCGTATGCTCGAGTACGGAATCAAGACTAGCAAGTGTACCAACCCTATAGCGGGCTCGTACCGTACGAACCCAAATCAATTTTTGCATTTAGATGACACGTTACATTTTTAGCTTTTCAATATATCTGCCCTCGGTTGTCATACGTATTGAGTGGTTGCGGGGAATGTGAGTGGTTACGGGGAATGTGAGTGGTTACGATGCAGACATTTTTATGGGTTTCTATAGATGTCTACATTGGCAGGTGGAAATATATTCTGATATGAATGATGGTAAATGAAAACTTCCGTGTTGAGGGTGCCGGAGGGGTCTAGCAAGTCGACGATATTGTCTGTTTGTCTGTACGTACACATATAAACATATAGGAAAGAATATTATCTACAGCTATATTACCTACTATAATGATATGCGTGTCAAAAAAAAACAAAGTCGCTTCCCGCTGTCTATCCGCCCCTATGTATGCTTAGATCTTTAAAACTACGCAACGTATTTTGATGCGGTTTTTTATAATAGATAGAGTGATTCAATCAAAGAGGAGAGTTTATAAACCATTTGATATAATGATTTCCACGCGGGCGAAGCCGCGAGGCGCAGCTAGTTTATACAGAACGTTTTAACAGCATTTCATAGAGTTACAGAACTCGTCACTTGACGGGAAACTGCAATGATTTCCGAATCTCAGCGGAGCGCGGCGCTGAAAGTAATTCAGCGGATTTTGACACCATTCCAACTGACACGGCTGGAATTCCCCTGAATTATAAATATCAAAGCATTTCGTTGACGATGCATATTTTTGATTCCAGCCTTCAGATTTAAGCCTGATTCGTTCAGTAGTTTTGGCGTGACATTTTGTAAAGATTAAGCTCTAAGCCTGGAATCATATCTACATTGCCTTTTATCCCATAAAACAGTTCCTATGGGATAGAAATAACCTTTAAATGGTTTCATAGACACACACGAGACGCGTGCGAGGCCGCGGGCAGTAACTAGTATTAATTAAAGCATTTATTCGTCTCTCACAATATGCGACGGGAAACGAACCCTCAATAATAGCCAGTTATCAAGTCACCACCTGATTATTTTCATAGTCAGCTTGTACCAAGCGAGTCAAGGCTCACTCCAACACGTGGAATGATGTGGACGCGCTACATAATCAGAGTTAAGACTTTAAATTGTACCTTTTAATCCGGCCGGATGGCTCCGATATCGAAATCTATTTAATCCTAGCTCGGCGACAGGCCGGCGGCAAAGCCCTGGGGAGCAGTGGAAGCTGCACGTCACAGCCCGTGCTGCACAACAGGTGGATAAGCCAGGATGGTATATTTTTAATTGAACTATTGAGAACGCGGATTTGTCGATGTGATTGTGTGGGCGATGGCTTCATACACAAAAGGGCGAGTGCTAGTGGTGATATACCTTTGTTTCACCACAATCGCAACTGACGGAAAGTAAAGATGTGGTAAACGCATCACGCCTCCGTGATTCATAGTGGTCACATCTCACGAAATCAAACACAAAATATAAGAAGAAATAGATAATAGGTCTAATAATCTTCCAGAAAGTTCTACCTATTTCTTCTTATATTTAATAGATTCAGCTTCTTTTTAAGAATAGTAATGCGATACTAACGGCTCGAAAAGTATCGGGACTAGCGAGTGGTTTAATATTTTATAGAAATTACAGATAATGTGTATAAAAGATTTTACTTAGATATTGATAAATAATATTTTTTATAATTTCACCCATTCATGGCCGAGTAGGTAATAGCCGAATCGAAACCACAGGGTGCACCCGACCGTACAGAGTCTGGATAATAGATTTATGTATAGGTATCTATATTGTTACGTAATTTGTCCGTCCAATCACACAGCTGAGATATTCCGAAGCGTGTTAGCTCTGCCGATAATTGACAATGTCCACCATAACGCTTGGGCACCTAACTAGCGCGAGGACTTCCTACTCACAAGGCGGTATTATTACTGCTACGGTATTTGACGACCCCCTTAGCCCGGTGAGCGAAGGCTGTGAGCGAAGGTGTGCCACGCAGGAGATTGCGGGTTCGATTCCCGCTTCGAGACAGATGTTTGTACAATCTGCAGATATTTTTTTTAGGTTGGTACTGCTTATAGACTAAGTATTAAGATCACTACATAGTCACAGATTACCAAAGTAGATTACATAAGATATATTTGATTGAAGTTATAAATTGGGAGCTGGCTCAGCATATAGTATAGGCACTGGTAAACAAAATACACATAATGCTGTTCTCCCGCCAGTTCCCACACTTCATTTAAATACCAATAATAATAATATTACCTGCCATCCTTACAAGGCATCTACATAAAGAAAGAAGGACGTTCTACCCGCGGGCATCACCTTAGATTGCCCCGTGACTCTACGAAATCCCTTGCTGCGCACCATTTATTAGCAATAGAGTGGTGCACAATTGGAACCTATTACCAGAAGATATTATATCAGCCACATCAATAAACGCCTTCAAGAATAAACTCGACAACTGGTTACGAGACAAAAATAATAAATTAAAAAAAGTATGGCAATAAATAAATTCAACACCGTGTGATATAGACACATCAGCTAGAAGCTGCTCGTCTATTAACAATAAATAAATAAATAAAATAAATAAATAATACTTGACAATCCACACAGCATCAAGCTCTAGCTCTAGCCCCAAGCTAAGCAGAGCTTGTGTTATGGGTACCAGATGACTGATATACATACATAATACAATACACTTACATCATAGATATTGTTTTATTATAGGTACATAGAAATACCCCTATTTGTCACAGCAAAAGAAACTGTAAAATCATACAAACCTACCACTGAAATATAACCTAGCAGAGTCCAGAAAAGAAGAGTTCTTTTTGTTCCCGTCGATCCAGGCTGATCCGCCTCTCACCGCGCCCATATTTATTTCTAATGTTCTAAATCCTCGCGGTGGACCGTCTTCCTTACAAACTGATGTCCGTGACATAAATAAATAATTATCTCGTGACATAAATAAAGATAAGTGTGTTGCGAAGTTTTAAATTTATTTTTGAACGATTACCTAATAACCAGCTACCTATATACCGATTAAATGTATTAGAAACGAAACGAATGAGAAAACTGATTGTATGGTCGCAAAATCAACAAATTTCTACACTTTCAATAAATAAACGGAAATAAAATAATGTTTGAATGTTGCATAGTGAAGGTATGCAATTTTATTAAATTTAATTCGTTCTACTAAACACATGACTAGTTTTTTATCGAAAAATACGCTTATATTAAGAACTTATTTTCGACATTTGTACCCAACCTTCAATAACTCTTTGTATGGAAGACGGACCACCAGAGCCTTATCCGGCCTCAAGTGGGTTACTTATAACTCAAATACGTATATGTAAAGTTCATAAAGGGCCGTTTAGAATTGCGAGGGCAGAGTTCCGGCGGCCTCTCGAGAACGGCCAGTTTTAATCAAGAAATGTACGGTCAGTAGCAGTACCTGTCAATACCGTACGAAAAAACTGATGAAAATGCATCCAAAAGTGAGCCTAAAGTCTGTATCAAAAAAAGGTAATTTTGTACGATTTTGCGGTGCGCTCCAAAATTACTAATTGTAAAAAAAAAGTAAAAAGATTTTTATTTTGTCAGAACAGAACAGAGACTCTTATAAACTAAACTTAGATTAACAGAAGACAGAGACTGACAAAAATCGGTCTCCACTCAGCATGTGCTATGGTAGAGCAGATCGTACCATAGCGCTGGTCCTCCGTGGAGATCGTGGTGCGCAAGGTGGCCTAAAGTAGTGAGGAACCAAACAAAAATTTAAATTAATCATCAGAAACTAAAACTGTATGTACTGTAAACAATATTTTTAAATATAAAATACGTATATACATTTTAAAATGATCTTTGTACATTTAAAATAAAATAAAATAATTGATTAGTTGGTAATCAATTGCGAACTCTACTCCATGCAGGAAGGTAGTAGGCATTTTGTAAGTAGGTACCAACCACACACAAAAAACATAATTATACATTAAGGTTTTAAAAGACTAGTGGTATTTTTTGGTTACTGGATCTTGGAAGCTTCAAGATGCTGTGTAAAATGAGAGAAAACAGGCCATCCTTTTTCTAATTCTACTTCTGCGTATTTTACATAATAGGATCTTGCCATCAATGGTGAATGTACGTACGATGTATGTACGAGTATATATATATATATATATATCTTGAACGAACACAACCTATATATATGTATACTTAACCTAAGAACCCTGTTCTCATGTGACTATATCATTTGTCTTTTTGAGAATGAATGAATAATAAACCAATATACCTTTTCCATAGATTTTTCTGAAACAAAATATAGTTGACGTAATACTCGTCGTCAAAAGCTGAGCCAGCCATTGTAATTCAAGACACAGAGAGTTTTACAGCGTTTTCTGCTGACGGTGTCCGCGGACGATGGGCCGGAAGCGCACCTGAATTTTTATGAAACAAAAGAAAGTTATTCGGAATAATCCGGCGTTACGCGAACCAATCTCAGATTATTTCCGAAAATGGAAATTGCTTGATCCGCATTAAACAATTTGTTGGAGATTTTTGTCACTACTTCTTGAGAGGTTGGAGATTTATATATTTAACTTTAACTATACAAATAAATAATATAAACTGCTAATTTTACCACCCTGTGCTTAGGGCTCGCGTCACTGATAACAAATGACAGTAGGTTTACCAGTCCACAGCTGGACATCGGCCTGCCCTGATATTTGTAGCCTCATGTCATTGATAGTGTTAGATTTGCAGTTCTGTATTAGATCTCTCCTGCAATTATTTTACCCTTTGATAAAGATTCCAAAAAGTTGAAAAGTTGCTACTGCTTACTCCTCTAAGCCCAACTCGGCAGTCTTCAGCTTTTTCAGTGGTTTTTAAACTAATGATGGCAAATCACCTTCCGATTCGATTCTCTGCCAATTCTTTTAATTTCAACAAGAGATACTTGGCTCGAGAGCCTGGGGGGCACATTTTCTTATTCTCTGTCCCGTTTTACAACACCGAGGAAATCACAACAAATAATAATTGACGGGCTAGCTGAATTTTGTAGATCAAAAATGCAAAAAGATACCAAATTAAATAATATAATGTTTATTTCCATAAAAAGAGCGGTATTTTTTGTCAGCACATTTACTGGGCTATGGCCAAAGACATTTTCCGCTATGGCGTAACCCAAAATCCATTATCAAAACTGAATTCAAATACGACAACAGCCTTGAAATCTCTGCAATCCGATTGGCTATAACTTTTCCCCGCTCGCTTGCACGCGCGACACAACAAGGCACGGAACACCTTCTATTCCCTCAGTTTAATTCCTGCAAGCACCAGAGGCTTGCGAGCCACTATAACCAGTATCTACTTTGTAATATTCGATTTAAATGCATGCTGCGGTGGCACCTGCTATAGCATACAGCCTCGATCGCATCTGTATTGGCTTTTTCTCGAGATCCATATCGAGATTTCCTCATTGACGTGGTGATCGGGCTTAAAAGAGTCTGGGTTTTCCGAAAGTCGGGTTATGGGCATGCTATTCCGCTGTAATGTTCAGCTCGTTCTGGTTTTAATCCAGGTATGTGTTTGCTGTCGTATCCGAGTTATATTTTTAACTTTATTTCTTTTTGTTACCGTTTACTATTTCTATTGGAACTTTGATTGTTTTTATTATATTTGTTCATTTAGTTTTATTGATATTAGGTATTAAAACGCTGACTCAGTGAGTAAAGTCGCTTTAAACCAACGGAAGCAAGCCTCGTTGGATTCGTTATGCTGCGATCGTTACAGGTGGGATGTGTCCAGCTGTGGACGTCTTTTAACTGAAATATAGGAGAAGATTATCATTATTTATAATTAAATTACATTTTGTAATCTATCTCTCAATTTTCTAGTGAAGGTATTACAGGGCTCTTTATTCCACGTGCATTCATAAATCAACGACATTGTATCGCGTCTACACGGTATGCTAATCATATTGTGTGTTGACGTACTTTTCACATGACGAAACTTTGCCAATTTAAATATGTTACGTCGATTATATCGTAGTGAATATAGTTCATTTTCTATGGATAATACAAATATCTATCTATGTAATGTATTGTATTATGTATATCAGTTATCTAGCACCCAGCACCCTTACAAATTATAATCCCTTATCAATAACAATCCGTCTATCACCTGTAATCGTCGCCTTATCCCGAAAGCTCTCGGGACGCAAGTACCCTGATTGCAGTGATTGTGCACTGATTGGATCCGAGCTCAAATATCGATCATGCGGTGCAATTATAAAGCTATCTATAATCTATTCGCTAAATATTATCGATACGATAGATATTTTAGTCGATCGAACTCTATCGATAATTTAGATGTTGAGTTTGAAGGTCTACTTTATTTCTGATAATTGCTGGGTCCCTACCTAACCACTAGAAAGCGTCGAAATATATCCAATATTATGATGGGTCACGGATTTCACCTTTAAAATATTTTTAAGATCAGCTGCAGCTGCGACACAGAGGTCTTCACGATTGACATATCCTATGAAAGAGTATTACAATACATCACAATACAATACAAAACTTTTGTAATCATAGGTATACAGAGTTACTGACACTGAAGAACCGACGGCCGCTGGGCAAACGTGTTCTTGCGTGGTGACCACGACTTGGTTAACGTAGTGTAGGACGCCCTCCGACCAGGTGGGATGACGACCTGCGAAAGACTGCAGGTAGATGCTGGATGCGGCAAGCTGAAGACAGGGCGCTAATGCGCTCATTGGGGGAGGCTTATGTCCAGCAGTGGACTGCTATACGGTGATGATGATAATGAACTGACACTGTGTAACCCTGTAGCATCGTCATCAGCCTATGTTAGTCCACAGCTGGACATAAGCCTTCCCTACTAAGCGCCATAACTTAAGACTTGTAGCCTTGTATACCTAGTAATTTTGAGTAGTACATATATTATGATATTGGCCAGTATTTTTTAACATGTCCTCCATGTTTAACGGTTTTACACATTCTATCCATATTATATACAAGATATCTTCAAAGAATGTTCCGCATATTACACCACACACGCGCAAGTAACAAGAAGCTTGTACCTTTATAAATGTCAGTGAAGCAATAAGGCGAAATCAGCGATTCAAACAAGAAAGCTCTCGAGCGAGCGAACCCGTGGCATTTGATTAGTCATATTCAAACAGACGATAGGACTGAGTTCATGGCTTTGAGTACGGAACTAGTGACAGAGTCAGGCAAATAACAACAACATAATTATTTAATAATTATATAATTATTTCTAATTTTAATATTAAATTTAAATATGTACTCTATTGCATTGGGTGTTCCCGTAAAAATAGAGGTACTTTTGTAAATAAATAAATAAATAAACATCATCATCATAATCATCAGACTATAGCAGTCCACTGCTGGACATATACCTCCCCCAATGAGCGCCATAGTGCCCTGAATAACAACATGGGTTTCTGTCATATAAGAATGAATAGGTGTTTTTTAGACCTTCGTCATACATAGCCTTATCGGCCCTTGGTGTTTTAACAAATATCTATAACTGAATATTAAATAATGTAAGGCGAGTTTATGTACATCCCTTTGACCAGACGAGATGACGGTTTGCGAATAACTGCTAGAAGAATGCTAAATGCGCTCATGAGTGGAGTTCGCAAAGCTAAACAGCAAAAATATCTGCAGATCGTACAAACATTTGTTCTGAGGCGCGAATTGAACAGCGGACCTTCGCCCACCACATCGGTCGTCAAATAATGTAAAGTAAAGTAAAGTAGAGTTAAGAATCATTTATTTCTTTAGGCTTACAAAATAAGCACTTAGACAAGTCATATTTTATATATAAATTATTATCAAATAAAATTATTTGACTGTTCACTTCAATTTTTTGTCCACTAGTGGAAGAAGTGAATGATCATGATATCCCAACAAAGTGAACATTTCCCTGATTAATGGTACCAGGGTTCAATGACCACCTAAATTGGTTTTACCATTTAAAATCTTGTATTTCCACTGAATTTCGGTAGGCTCCCATGCGGAACCATTTCAAAGTAAAGGATTGAGCTATGATAAGGGGTTTTGAGCTTTATGGCTTGTTGTTACGGCACATACTCGAGTAGATGTGGGTCAAGAGAACTCAGGGTTAGGGGGGCTGCACACTGCGACCTACGAGACAACTTTGCGGGGAGTTTGACAAGTAGGGAAACAATTTTTTTGCTTCTTGTCTTGCGTAAATCGGTTAAAATATAGTTATGTTATGTTATTTAATATATATATATATATATATATATATATATAAAAGAAAGTCGTGTTAGTTACTACTCTTTGGGGAAAGTAGCTTACTACTTTCCCTTTAGCTACCCTTAGGAGGTAGCTTAGAACCAGGAGACGGTCATAGGATATTTTTTAACATTCAAACCCTTTGATAACACATAGATTTCCACGGAGGCGAAGTCGCGGGGTGCAGCTAGTGATTTATAAAACACCATTATCTTTCAACAGGTTTTTTGAGGGGATAGGATGTAACGACATTTTTTATTTAAAACAATTTTAAAAACGTATTTATTGCTGTTTATTATTATGCTGCTTGTTATTTGATCTGTTGATCAGCACTTTGAAATTGAATTTAAAATCTACTTAATTATTTAAAACGGTAACTGGAGTCCAAAGAATTTGTTCATTGGGAAACAAAAAATAAGGAATATTTTTGACGACCGATGTGGCGCGGTGGGCGAAGGTCCGCCTGCGACGCAGAAGGTTGCGGGTTCGATTCCCGCCTCGGAACAATTGTGTGTATGATCTGCAGATATTTGTTCCGGGTGTTCTGGTCGTTTTCTATGTATAATAATAAATATCTATCTATGTAATATATAGTATATCATTATATATTATGTATATCAGTTATCTAGTACCCATAACACAAGCTCTGCTTACCATTGGGCTAGATAATAATGTGTGAATTGTCCAGTATTATTTATTTATTATTATTTATTTATTAATATAATACTTTTTCATAATTGATTATTAGCAAAACTACGTATCATATTTGAAAAATATTTCAGCATTGTAAAGTGGTCCATTCTAAACACACCCTAGCACACACACATCTATCATTCCTCTTGGTTTTTCTGTGTTTGTGTGCGTTTGTGTTGTTCCCGTGTTGTGTACGCTTTGCTTACGCGGTACCGTAGAATATGTGCTAGTGTAATATGGAAGTTTACTCGTTGCAGGAGAGTTCAAATTAAATCAAATAATATCGTTAAATTTTTACGAGACCTGCATCCGTCCCTAAGTCCCGTCGAGGTCTTCATATATCGGGATTGAGATATAATTGTCATCATCATCGTCGGCCTATGTAGTCCACTGCTGGACATAGGCCTCCCCCAATGAGCGCTATAGCGCCCTGTCTTCAGCTTGACGCATCCATCATCTACCTGCAGTTCTTCGTGGAGACCGCGACTCGGCAATCGTAGTGTAGGGCGCCCTCCGGCCAGGTCCCACCTGCCGAGTCGCGGTCTCCACTCAAGAACACGTTACCCCAGCGGTTGTTTTAATTGTATTTCTTAGTAATTACCCCGAACGTGAGGGCTCACGCACAATAATAATAAAAACCTGAGTTCGAATTACAATAACTACAGAGTTAGGTTTAATTATCGATAGGATTTTAGAGAGATAGAATCGACAGGCTGGATCTAGCCTTCCTCTTCATGTAATAAAGTGTTCATTCATTCATTCATTCATCTTTTTCAGTAAGTAATATAAATAGGTTTCGTCTCTAATACGTCATTCAATATTAATAATAATAATAGCTTGAGCCTAGCTTCGCGGTCGGTGATCTACCGTTTTGATATATTTTTTACTGTAGAATAGTTTTATACAATTTTATTGTATTTTCTATAGTAAAAAATGTATTTTATACGAGAATTTAAATAAATGAGTGAAATAATAATCGCCTTTAGATTAACTTCTCAAAGGGCCTCTGTGCTGTTGGCTTCGGCCCCACGCAAGCCTTCCAAAGGACCGGGTCACTTTATGGCCCGAGATCATGGTAAATGAGAAACATAATAATGCTAGAATAATAATGCTAGACAATTCACACAGCATTATCTAGCCCCATGGTAAGCAGAGCTTGTGTTATGGGTACTAGATAACTAATATTGATCTTAATAAAGGCGTGAATCGGAATAAAATACAAGAATAGCTACCTAAATAAATAAATAAATTTACTTTGTATCATCATCTCATGATGAAGCCCGTTGTCCAGCAGTGGCTCATGCCTATTCTAGTCCACTGCTGGACAACGGGCCAAGCCAACAATTCAAATGAAATACGATAGCGTCCCGCCCCGGCTTCGCACGGGCACAAATGCTTGTGTTATATACATATAAAACCTTCCTCTTGAATAACTATCTCTTGAATAAACATCCAACGGTTGCCTGGAAGAGATCGCTTCGAAGCGATAAGGCCGCCCATTGTACTAGTCGCATGTAATGCCTTTTGTAATGATCTGTATCTGGTGTACAATCAAAAGTATTTTTGTATATGTATTGTAACTATATCTATTAAAAAAACTGCATCAAAATCCGTTGCGTAGTTTTAAAGATCTAAGCATATGTATATAGGGACAGACAGGCAGACTTTGTTTTATACTATGTAGTGATGAAGTTGCCATATATGGTACGTTCATTAATACGTAAATGGACTCTAAAACTGCACCCTAAGGTTCAGTATCCCCTGTTCCCCGCACGCAGTGACAATACAGAGGCTTGCATGTGTGCGTCCCGGGGTTGTTGAGGACCCAGCTGATGGATTGTTTCCCTGGGACGTGATTTCACGTTGCTTACGATTTATTTATCAACTGATATTCATATCTCCTATACAGGGCGTCCCACAGCCTGCCATAAGGAGGGAAAGTACCTACCTTAAATATTGAACATAGATTTTTTTTTAATTAAAAAAAAGAAAGATTCGTTTTCATTTTATAAACAATGTAAACTGCATTCAAAGATTTTTGAATAATCGCCTGTCTGAACCGGGAATCTAACCTGCCAAATTGTAAAAAAAACAAATATTTAAAAAAAAAAATCTAATATAAATTTTTTCTTCCATTTCAATGATCCTCATATCGCTGGTCCTCCAAGGTGGGCCATCCTACCTGGTGATGGAATTTAATAGAGTACTGCCCGGTCTTATAGCTAGGTAGTGCTTGTTTAATTTTATCACCAGTTTCTGTTAAAAATTGTTTTTGTTTTTGTTAATATTAGTCCTTAATACGAATTATTATAATAAAATTTACTAAGTATAGCTGTACACACAAATCTTTACGGTACAATGTCGATTAAAACTACTTTTTTTATGATTATTTTAGATAACATTGTAATGTGTTAAAAAATTTGAATTTAACTAAAATGTGCTTCTTCTTTTCAGATACATGTCATGCGCTGAATTCACACGCTATGCTATCAGTCACACGTAAGTTGAACATTTATAAGTGTTAATTTAACGCATTCACTGCCCCGCACCCGCCACGAGGGACTGCGGGGCATTGTGCGTCTTGGGCCATAACAGTGTTAGTAAGCCAGTGTCTTAATACAGTATTGACAAGTATGTGCGGAAAATCAAATAATATCTTAAGTATTATTACTTAGTAATAATATATTTATTAATAATAAATACTATGTGACTTGTAATATTATCTTTTTACCTATAAATTGATTATTCTGATAATTATTCTAATATAATAGCTGCAAATACTGAAATAATGATTTCTCAGTTATGTATGTAGTTTAGTCACTAAAACAGGTCTGGTTTTTGAAGAGATCTACAGACTTGAATATTTTTAAACTTACGCAATCTGAACATATGTATAAGTACTAATACAACGGGTAATATACAATACAAGTAAATAAACGTGTCTAACGGCGAAATGTGGGACTACAAGTTCCACAAAAACATAACTAGATGTCGCTAGTAAAAGTGGAAGAGCGCTAGATCGCGCTGACGAGAACGCACGGCTCTGAACCACTATCAGAACCATTTTTTGTTTTATTAAGTCATCATCCAAGAACCTTACTAAGGCGGCTACTATACATAAAATATTGTAATAGAAGCTAACTCGGAATCAATAAATATCTAAATGTGATTGACAGGCGAGTGGTACAACAAAACGCGATAAATACATAATATGTACCCGTAGTATTAGTACTTACAGTTAATTAACAGACATCTCGGGATCTTGCTTATAAATGAGAGGTTAAAATGCTCCTCGGTAAATATTCTGTTCTAGAATCCAAGATATTTTATGCCAACAAAGACAGTTTTATATAAAAAAAAACTAAACATGAACAGAAAACAGGTAACTAACTAGTACTAATCACAAAAACACAAACTGCAACCAACGCATCATTGAGAAACGGATCGAAAATAATTCAAATTCGAGTTCAAAAACGGACGAGAGACCAATGAAAGCTTTCATTCTACATATTTATATATTTTTGTATTTATCTTTATAAATTGTAGCCAATGTGTTATTCAGATGTATAAGCTATATTATTGTAAAGTTTCATTTCAAATATCCATCCATCCATACTTACAAACTTTCGCGTTTATAATATTAGTAGGATAAAGTTAAAAACAATTGTTCAGTTTACTTATATTTTTGCTAATGAATATTATTCAAATGGGCAGGTTTACATAGGCTCCTCAAATACTACCACTCTCGGGGCTGCCAGCTCACTACTGCTCCCTCGGAACAGGGAAAAATACGTTCCCTAAAAAGATTACATTTAACTTCTTAATGCTGCGGCGAGACTCCAACTCTAAGCAACCTCGCAACTTGCCGGCCGTCGATTAACTTACGAATAATTTATTCAGTTGTATCCATCATCTACATTCCCGTTTATCTGTCCCGTGGGCGAGACTTGCCAAAAGCTATTAACTCAACTACCGTGAAGACAAGACTGAGGGCATAGTTAAATTGACTAGTGTTACCTGTAGGTTCCAAATTTAGGACAAGTCTTAGGTAACTCAGTTTAGATTTAATTAGGTTATAAGTAGTTAACTTTGTTAAACTAGAGAACGGACATAGTCAAACAAATGACTTAAGGTCCTTTTTTTGTTCTTATTATGAATAAAAAGAAAAACCTAGGTCCTAGATTTGTCAGTTTCAGCTGTCAGTTTGACAGCTGAATCACTTATTAAAAAAACGAAGCCACAATTCATAATTTGTTCTTGATGATTCAACATTCACTTTAAAAAAATGTGCTCAAACAGATTGTTCACATGTGTAAAAACGTACTTGAACACGGTTTCGTTTAGTAACAGTTTTGGTTATTGAACCCTCCGTCCGAACCTGAACCGTTTTAAATTACAGGACCAAAGTAGTTGACGCGCTTAATGGAATATCTATTGGCAGTTTTTGAGGCCCTCGGGATGCATAGTTAATACGTGACGAAATATTGCCAATTTAGACGCAAATTTCGTGAATTATGTAATGTTATTGAATTTAGGAGCGCCTAAATCTTTTTAGGAATAGCATAGGTACTCGTATTTAACTACTTAGGTAATAACAGTTTATGTATGATATAAATAAGGTACATTTCGATTCTAGTTTTGAGAACGAATGAACAGGTAATTTACCAGGTTTGGTCGATAAATTACAACACTACATGACACCTTAAAGAAAATTGAAGATAGACCTTTTAAACGCCGACTAGTGAAAATAACTTGAGCATACTCGTATACAGAGTGATTTTTATGAGCTGTGCAAATACCTAATGAGAGAAAATGTTTGCAGTTCTCAGTTCAGTGAGCCGAGTTCGCGAACCGGGCGTTTCAAGAAAATCTCGTATCGTAACTTGATTGCAGCATCGCGACGAGAATTTTTGACACAAATATTTTTTTAACCACAGCGGTGCGCTTCCGAGCGTAATTTAATTTTGGGGATGGCATATTAAAACTGTACCGGGTTTTGTTTGGTCTTGAGAAGCTTGGAGATTTTTCTGTATTTTTAAAGACGCTCTGAAAAGCCATTTTCAATGGGTTCGTTCACGCACTTCGGCATGCAATCATGGGAATTGATTTAAAGAAAGCAAACATTTACGCTAATTAAATCTTGAACTCAAAATCAACACAACTCAAAATGTATACTGTTGTATAATTTTACCGGAAAATGAGCGTGTAAAAGTCAAGAACGAGAGTCAAATTTGAAACGCCCTAAGCCCCTAACACTTCAATATCTGATTTTTGAGTAAATTCTCGGCAATTTGTCTCAAATTGTCACATTTTCGATAGCTCCGGAAACCATCCTGTGTTTGAAATAAGCCAGAAATGTAACACAGAACTAGACCTGTACCAGCGACACTATTTCCGTGTCAAAGGGCGCGTTCAAATCAAGAGGGCCGGCAATCAGCCTGCTAGCCTTCGATCGAATGTCGCACAAAGGGAAGGAATTTATATTACAGCCTCTGTCGTGCTGTCACTTTTTAATACCCACCGAGATTATTCACTATTCGTGTAAATCACACGTGTAAAACTATTCGCAGGCTATGAGTATGCACGGGTTAACAAGACAATAAAAGCTTTTAGCGTTTTGGCTTTTAAAACCTAGTTCTATGTACGTTGAGGTAAAACACCAAAAAGCAAAATGTAGGGATTTTAGAATAAATCTGAAACGGAATATTCAATATCGTGACCTGAAAGCTTTCATGAAATGTTTTTACACTTTACAAGTGCAAAGTAAGATTCCCAAGCAGGTGCGGTCTTACCTATTCTATGTGGGCACAACGCACAAACCTAATTTACTTTAATGCAAAATGCACTAGATGAAAGGTCCCTTTAGGGGATACGGTTAAAGACGTTCATGGAGGTTTGGTTCTGAAGCGCCCCGAAAATGAATGACTCGTCGATACTTAGGTTTCCACAGAGACCGCAGCTGGTCCGAATTGATCTTTCAGACATTCAGAGACAGATTGAGATTGAGAGACAGATCACCAGAGTCGGCGGCCACTTTACCGCCTGAACTAGCAGTCTACACAACAAAATCTCACATAACAGCGTGATTAACAGTTATTAGGGTCCAGTTTCAGCGGAATCACATGGGTAGCGACTGCTTTCTAAAGTTATCTATCTGAAACACAGGGTCTTTTCATATACGCACGCAGAATCGACCGACGTAAAAACAACCTACAAACAAATATCAATTTCCACTGAGTTCGTCTGCAAGTTTTTGCAGCACATGTGACGAATGTGACGTCTAAGGACGCGATGATTCCCGTCACCTCCTTTATGACGCACTTTACGCCCGTAATAAATGGGATTTAATTTAAAAATTTAACGTCTCAGCCGTTTAAAAGGGTTTATCGGCAATATATTTAAAACTAGCTTCAGATACGTTGCGTTTTAGTTGGGTTTAAAATTTTATAGATCTCTAAGCAGGTGGAGGGTTTGGATGACACCGTAAACTCTTGTTATTAGTTTGGACGGTTTGTTGCCACTTGAACAGGTGAATAAATCGAGTGTTCGTATCATAATCGTTTGCCAGAGCCATAACAGCGTACCTAAATCATTATTATATTGAACTAGCTACGCCCCGTGGCTTTGCACGGGTTATAAAGGTTCCAGGGCTAGTGTCTTGATCTACTCGATACCTTAATGTGAATATAGAGCCGACCGCACTTTAGTACTTTAACGTTACAAAAAAAACGTTACGTTTTGGTTACACGGTTCAGAACACGGTCGTCGAGTAAAGTTAGTTCTAACAGAACTAACTTTACTCGACGACCGTGTTCTGTAAGCCAAAACTGTTATATAATGAGTATTGATTATTGATGAGTTTTCACGCTTTTAATAAGTATTAATTAAATAATACTTAAATGTCATGGTTAAAGTACAGCCAAAAGTAGACTGAGCCTACTACCAAGTTTCCGTTGAGACTTGCCGCCACGGCCGAAACTCATCTAGGTGGAAGCACGGACCCTTAGTATAGGGCTACAGCTCTCGACATAGCTCTGAGAATTGACAAGCTGGCCGTATCTCGCGAAGAACCGACGGCCGCTGGGGAAAACGTGTTCTTGAGTGGAGACCACGACTCGGTAAACGTAGTGTAGGACGCCCTCCGACCAGGTGGGATGACGACCTGCGAAAGACTGCAGGTAGATGCTGGATGCGTTAAGCTGAAGACAGGGCGCTATGGCGCTCATTGGGGGAGGCCTATGTCCAGCAGTGGACTAATATAGGCTGATGATGATGATGATGATGACTACCAAGTTTCCGTTGAGACTTGCCGCCATGGCCGAAACTCATCTAGGAAGATACGGACCCTAAGAATAGTGCTACAGCTCTCGGCCCTCCAAGTGAGGATTTATTCTGTGTCACGTCCATAATGAGGCTAACGAGGATCTTGCGTGCGCAGATACATTACAAGGTAAATGCGTGGCCGCTGATTAGTGCGTTTCGCTACCTTTAAATATTTACACTACGGCAACAAACCGTCTTATGGGCGTCTGAATTGCATTGCCGTATGTTTAGTTACGCCGACGGCCGCTGGGGCAAACATGTTCTTGAATGAAGACCACGACTCGGTAAACGTAGTATAGATGCTGGATGCGGCGCTCATTGGGGGAGGCCTATGTCCAGCAGTGGGCTGCTATAGCCTGATGATGATGATGTTTAGGTATATTTGCTCGGCTATAACATCGAATCTACTTGGATCGCCATTGCTCAGTATATAGCTATGCGACCACCGGATTGGAATTGGAGCGCACGCGGTACCTAGTGTTCGGTCCCGGGAATTCCTGAAATTTGTGGCCGATTTGAGAACCGGGAGATATAGTAAACCATTTCCCGGGAAAGTACAGAACTTTCAGGAATAATATATTTACTTTGAGACAACTACTGGACTTACATAACTTAATCTTTTCCACTTGCTCGTAGTAAACCTCTGTAGAATGCTTTACTAAGAATGCTATAACTACCTATATTTATTTTAGCTTTTTATTGACATATATACAGCTGCATTATTATAATATTCTTGACATGTATTCTTTTATTTTGTATTTAATTTCACTAATTTATTATTTATTTTACTGTGATAAATTTCTATGAATCTTTTATTTAATTTTTAAAGAAGGCATGTCTGTCTGCTTTTTCTTTAACACAATCCCATATGGTGTTTCCTATGTCAAAATTAATGTGTGTTACTTAGGTATATATAACTGTAATATAATTTTAAAGCTTGTAGAACTTAACAACATCAAGTGTAACATGTGTACCTACGGTGGAAATGAATAAACAATACCGTTTCAGCTGAAATTACAGGTAGGCCCAGACTACAAAAAAGTGGAGATGTGCGGAAATGTCTGTAGCGGAGATGAGAAGAGACTTTTTTCAGCAAGGGTGACTCCACCGAAGCAATAGATGCGTACTGGCTGGTCTGGAGCGGAGATGTATGCTGTCTGGAGCGAAGTTGTGTGCTGTCTGGACCGACTTCTCCGCACATCTCAGCTCAGCTTTGGTGGAGTCAGACCCTTACGGTCCGTCCATATATTGGCTGAGTCATCACAAACATCGTTTGTTTTCTTCGATTTGACAGCCTAGACAAGCGGCCATGATTTGGACAATATGTAGATTCGGTATTGCAGTCTCTATGGGGTTTCTGTGAGGTCTCTCTAGATCAGGGTTGGAAAATAAGTAATTAGTTGGTGCTTAGATCTTGAAAAGAGGTGACATTCCAGGTTGATGGAGGGGGATCGAGAAATAAACTGAAACAATCAATTTGCGGGAAACAGTAGGTACATTAAATTGTGCCTAAGTCCGATTCCAATCGTGTTAGGTTCGCAAGGACTAGATTGCATATATAGACTATGGAAACAAAACGTTGTAATTGCATAGTGCCTAAGTAAACACAATACGCTTTTTGCAGAATGCCCTAGAGAGTAGAATGTTTTAGTTGTGCGGTCGACAACTATGGCATAACGCAGACGTAGCAAAATGACTAATAGAGTTCACCACTTCTCTCTTCACTTTTTCTCTGTCTCCCAATAAGGTTTGCTGGAAGAGAACTCATAATTATAAGTACGAGTATTAATACAACGGGTATTTATCGCGTTTATTCACCTATTTTTCCCGACGTTAAGACGTAGGAGAACTCTTTTTAGGGTTAAGTTTGCCTTTGATTAAATTTTCTAGAATAAGTTTTGTATTATGGTTTATCGTGCAAGAAGTATAAATAAATAAATAGAGTTTACGAACAAATTATAGAAAATCATGTCCGTGAGAGGCAAATTCTACAAAACTGTTTTGAGAACAAGCTACCTGGGCAAAGAGGTCAGCCAGCTATTATATTGGCAGCAGAATATGCAACGTGTTCAGCGTAGTGGCGGTAGCGGAAATGGAGTCGTCTAGGTCGGGGCTCGCATGCCGGACAAATCACACGCCTCTGCCTTCCGACTCTAGAGGAATATTCAGAACCACCTATATATAGTACAGTCTGAACTTGCACTTTATTTTAATGTAAAGCATAGTTACATTCTGAGATACGTTAATTAAAAAAGTATATGTAATATGAGTAGTGTAGGTATTCGCTTAGGGCTTATATATTTATAGGATTACTTCTTTTTGATCTATGTACAGTTTTTAGTTAGAAAATGAGAACTTGGCACTAAAGAGCTTCCCTGAAAACTGTTTACATATACAGAAAGATGTACAAAATAGCTTTAATTGACTGTAATACCTATTTGTCTTTACTGAATTTACTGCATAATGTATTCGTAGAAACAAATCCTCGCGACACGACAAATATCTACGTTACGTAACACGTGAACAAAAATATACAGGTTAATTTGTACAGGGTGTGAATACATGGAGTGAATACATGGAGTGTGAATATACAGGGTATACACTTATACAGGATCGTCCCGTTAGCTGCGCGTTCAATGAACCTGTATACCCTGTATAGCAGAAAAAGCGTGGTTTATTTTGAAGACAGCTCGTTCACACGCAGATTACCGACATTTTGCGATACGCGGACAAAGCTATGATACAACGTGGAACGGCCGAGGCTAGGGGTGGGAAAAGTCGATGTTTTTACTCAATAATGTGATGTCTGAATAAAGAAACTTGTTTTTTACTTAACTTTTTTTCTGGCAAATTGGATTTTCTGGAACAAATCATAGTACGGAGATTTTCATGTATATTTTTCGAACTCAACTAATTTAAAAAAAGAGGTTACTTTACATTTCTAGTTATAGAATCGTAGTTGGTAACCAAATAGGTAATTCATTATGATGAAAATGTGCCGAACGGAGCTGAAATATGTAATTAATTTTGACAAATTCTGCAAAACCATATTGATTATGGTTTTTTACTTCGTCCACATACATAATCAGCATTTCCCCGTTATTTAAGAATGTTATATTCAACTATATTCACTAGTGGACAAAAAATTGAAGTGAACAGTAAAATAATTTTATTTGATAATAATTTATATATAAAATATGACTTGTCTAAGTGCTTATTTTGTAAGCCTAAAGAAATAAATGATTTTTTACTTTACTTTACTTTACTCATTTATCTTTGTACTATTTTAAAATATAAATTTTCTAAATATATTTTTACAATATTTATATTCACACAAGCTCTGCTTACCATGGGGCTAGATGATGCTGTGTGAATTGTCCAGCATTCAAATTCCTAGAAATTATAAATATTTACTAGGTAGTAGGTACCTCACATCAAAACTGCTGCAATACATTTGGATGTCATCGATAAATCTATACCCCATCCCTAGTGACAGCATTTAGCGTGTTGCGTACCGCGCGTCACGATTGCTTCCGCCGGTCGACCCCGTGTGTGACCTCGCCGGGTCACAACGTGACCTTTGTGCCTTTATGCCATCATTTAGGAAGTGAAATGTCAAGTCGGTGATCGAGCGAAATAAAATCACCGGTGACAACACTATTTTCCGATATCTATGGCGCTTAGTAGGTATATTTATCGTCGAGGAAAAATTTTATGTATTTTTATGAATTCTTTTGAAGTTTGTCTGGAACAGAAAAAATGCAGTATATATAATAATGCCATCTTATTTTTAGGGTTCCGTACCTCAATAGGAAACAAAGAACCCTTATAGGATCACTTTGTTGTCCGTTTGGCCGCTTGTCCATCGGTCTATCCGTCTGTCAGTCTGTCAACCCTCTTTTATCAGGAACGCACACTTTTTTTGACATCTACAAGGGAATCACATGCACACTAAACCTATCTATAGGGTACTTCCCGTTGAACTAAAATCAAGAAAATTGCAAATTTTCTTCAGAAGTAAGTTCTTATAATTATACGGAACACTCAGTTCGCGATTCCGACTTACACTTGCCATTTTATTTATATTTTTGTTTTATAGGAGTAAATAAATGAATATTTGCAGCATAGCGATGCATCGGGGCAATACAGTTAGCTTCCTGGTGGGGACGCTTCCGACTGGTGTTGATATGAATCAATCGAGCTACCTGTATATTGTTTGCAACAGTCTGCAGTTAGCTCAATTGTAAATATTATTTCTTATTTGTTTCTAAAGAGTAAATAAAGTGCTAATGCAGGGATATTTCACGCGTTTATGAGGTACTTTAGAATTTTTTTCATTTTCGCAACGCACTCGTGAGTTTTTTAAATTTGAACTTAAAGTCTTCAAAAACGTCTTGTTTATTTAGAACCCAAACGAATAATCAAACTGAGTTTATCCAAAAACTCAAAACGATTCCCATCATTGTTTATTTTTAAAGGAATCTTCCTTATTTTCGCAGCCAAAAGGAGCCAGCGACAGGACATAACGATTCCCTCCTATTGCTCATTATGCCAAAGGAATTCATTACGAATGCCACAGAATATCACACAGTCGTTTTTCTGATCAATAGGGGTGGGGGAAGCGAGTATTTTTGGCATTCAGTACTCGGATATCTGATAAGGATCCCAGAATCGTTTTCTATCAGCCTGAGGTGGCTGTAGTCTTCGCTCTCGTCAGGATGAAACGAGATCTGTATCAGATGATTTGTCATTAGCATCGCTGGAGGTCGGTAAGGACTGAACTTGGACATCTTTCTCGTAGATTCTCGGTGTTCCATTCTTAGGGATATCGACTAAGTGGTAATTCGACCCCTGTGTATGTTCTGTGTTCGGTTACAGCTGAAATAATTCGCTGCTTGTTGTAAATGTTGACGCCCTCTGTGGCGCGTTAGGCGAAGGTCTGGCTATGCAGGAGGTTGCTGGTTCGATTCTCGCCTCGGGACAATTGTGTGTACGATCTGCAGATATTTTTTCCGGGTGTTCTGTTCATTATCTATGTATAATAAAAATATCTATCTATGTAATGTATTGTATTAAGTATATCAGTCATCTAGTACCCAAAACACAAGCTCTGCTTAGCTAGGGGCTAGATGATGCTGTGTGGATTATCCGGAATCATTTATTTTTTTGATTTTTTTGAGGAAACTTGCTGACTCATGTATTTATCTCAAAATAGGAATTGTATAAGCAATCTTCAGTGTCTTAGAGAAGACCTTTGCCCACTGAGCCATAGAGGTCGTATTATGCCTTCGTTGCTAAGTAGATTCCCGTATAAAGAAAGCTCTCTAGCTGAAATTCATTTTGAACCACCTTTCTCTTTGAGCAGTCTTCCCGTGCCGGAGCGTCGGGGGTGATAAGCAGAATCCTTTAAGGGAATGGCTAAGTTGACGTTGGCAATAAATTCATATTACAAATATTCGACCTTTTTATTTTATTTCTCCTATTTCTGAGAGTATAATTTGTATCACGACCTCGTTGGTACAGTGGACGAAGGTCCGGTCCTTTGTGTGACGCAGCAGGTTGCGGGTTAAAGTAAAGTAAAGTAAAAGTAAAAAATCATTTATTTCTTTAGGCTTACAAAATAAGCACTTAGACAAGTCATATTTTACATATAAATTATCAATAAAATTATTTTACTGTTCGATTCTTCGGACAAATGTTTATTCAATCTGCAGGCATTGGAGGTATTGGTTCTAGGTCCTAGGCAGTATTATCTCCGAAGAAAATAGCTAGATGTGGACAGCGCAAGACCGGACCTTGTGGTGATATTTAACGAAATACAAATTGTGTAAAAGACTATGCCATTGCGAGATTAAAACAACTAGTGAGGTTTTTAACAGTACGGGCTAAAATTAAAAAAAACTTGAATAAAAACAATAAAATACAATAGTATGATAGATAACTCACCACGCATAAATATCTAATGTTGCAAAAGAGTCCGGAAACAGTTGCAAAAAATGTACACTCATACATGCAGATATTTGTTCCGGGTGTTCTGGTCGTTTTCTATGTATAATAAAAAATATCTATCTTTGTAATGTATTGTATTATGTTTATCAGTCATCTAGTACCCATAACACAAGCTCTGCTTACCATGGGGCTAGATAATGCTGTGTGGATTGTTCAGCATTATTTTTTTATTTTTAGATCTTTAAGTATGGTAAAGGAACACTATTTGTCCCTATGTCAATGACCACACCCTTGTTTCCCTTTATACAATTAAGAGTATGTATTTATATAAGTAGGTATATAATTAGTTATATGTATTTATATTTATTTTTAAGTAGGAACGTATTATCATGCAATATTTTATAAATTAATATAATGCACACAGATCCCCATGTACAATCCAACGATCCTATCCATCCACGGTTGTGTGGTAGAGATCGCTCTTGAGCGATAAGACCGCCAAATTGTCATATTTTTTGTATTTTATTCTGTCTTGTTTGTTTTATTTTGTAAGTGTGCAATAAAAGAATTTTCTATCTATCTATCATGTCCGTATCAAATACCTACAAAGAAAGTATAGCTCGTGCTTCACTTGTGTGTAAGGTGTGGGCAATAAAGAGAGGCGGGTCCATCGCAGTTTCCACGTCAGGGGAGCGCAGTGAACCGTGGTCAGTGCACTGACGTCATCGCCCTGCTGTGACCTGTGACGAGACTTTGCTGGTTAAGTACAACACGGTCACTCCACGTCATTGGGTCTAACTATAGATACGGGATAAATCGTGGTGTAAGGCGCCATGCAGACAGGGCAACTTCACTTGAAGAAACTGTTTACTTTTTAATATTTTTCGTATAAACTTCATAGGCTATGCCTTTATGCACAGTTTAAGAAGATAATTCAATAAATAAATATGTCGGACAATTCACACAGCATCATCATCATCAAGCAAAGCTTGTGTTATGGGTATGGGTACTAGATGACTGATATACATAATAAAATACATTAAATTCTCTCTTCCCTCCTGCATCGCAGGCGGGCCTTCGCCCACCGCGAAGAGGACAGATCAGACAGGTCGTCAAGTCATTGTAAGCAGCTACATAGTTGCAAGTTGCCTATTGCCGCAATAGTTGCTCTGTCTGCATATCACCTTTACGTTGAGGTAGGGCTACAACGACCCATTGAATAATGATGAATGCAAAGTTTTAAAAACTTCTACGAAAGTTGCATGTAACTTCCAGTCTATGCATTTATCATATCTTTCCTTTAGATTGAAGTCACTTGGAGCGGAATGATTGTGCATATCATTCTCACGGATTGAAACTGATTGCAGATAACAAATCTCCGCCAGTTCTGCGTGGTTGTCTTTTTAAAATATGTTAAGTCCAGAGACACGGTCAGGTCAACGACATGAAAACTCAAGCTGAATAGGAAGGATTTGAGTAGAGTGTGAATTGGGATTGTGTGCGTGCACTGAATATGTGCTGGCCTTCCAGAATTCACGGAAGTTGGAACAAGAGGTATTCACGGACTGGCATGGGGTCAGACCAGCTGAACCGAGAAATTCTCTGAGCAATGGCAATGGCCTATACTGCAATGAATAATCTTTACTACCTGAGTTAAAAGTAGGTATTATCTTGCTAATAGTATAATTTGCTTGTAAATGGCCAATTTTCAAGAATCTATCTATACCGAATATAAACAAAAAAAAGTGACGCAATGAATTCAACAATGCAGCAAACTTGAACAATCGGATTTAAATAAAACTCAACTTCTAACCAGGGATAAGGCGTCCAAAGCCGCGGGGAAAAGCTTATCTATCAATAAATACGTGCCCGATACTCTGCCTATAGGATGGAAGGATCTCAGTCAATTTCCTGCAATACACAAATAGGTAAGTACGTACTTGATCTCCGTAGCTCCGCGAAACTTGTCCCAAACTTAATCCTGAGTAATTCTGCCGTTTGATGAAAGGGATAATCTAATTTCTGTTTCCTTGGGTGGGAGAGGGAGCGGCGATTGAACTTCCGCCCGAAACGTGGACGTTGTGTAGTTTTTGAATTGCCAATGATTTTTCAATTGATTTCAGATGGTTGTTTATTATAAGGGCGTGAAATCGTTACCATCAGGTAGAGATGGGCATATTCAATAATTTTCTGGTAATTCAGAACTCCTTTACTGTTTTCACGATGTACTTAATTAAAAATACAAAATTTATAATTCTGTGTAGAACATCTAACTTTTATAAAATAACCTTTCATTTATCAAGAGCGTAGTATATATATATATATATATATCTATATCCTATAGTGACGTCGTATTTGCATCTACATATAAAGAAGAACGCCATAAGAAAGGAGTTTGAGTTTTGAAAAACTTTGACCTATATAGAATCGATTTCACTATTATGTCAAAGGTATAGGGAAGGTACATTGTTTGTTTATTCATTTTCACCGTTGATACACATGTTACACTTAAAGTCGTTAAGTTCTATAAATTCTTAATTGTTATATTACAATTTTATTATATATCACATACTAACTTTAAACATAGAAACACTATAAGGGATTATGCAAAGAAAAAGCAGAAAAACATGCCATATAAATTCAATGACTTCTGGTTATTGTATGTGTTTCAATAACCGACGTAAACATGAGTTACCTTGCTGGCATAAATCATCTAAAAGAGTCAATTCAAGCATTTCCCAAGCCCGCAGTAAAGGTACAGAGAATCGCAGTGATAGGGGCCGCTCGAATCGATACCTATACGGATGTAGGTACGCCTATACGGACGGGGCATGGATCCGCTCTCGAGAGAAGTGGCTTTTTCCACATTTATTAACTTACTAGCCTTTATTACACGCCGATAGAGCTGTAAGTGGCCTTTTAATTGATTTTACATGGACGCTCTCGGCCTGGGCTTATTTATTGTTCTGTTCACACTTCGCTACTGGTCTGGTGGATCTATGGCTTTATCATTCATGTTGATTTTGAAGTACCTAGTGATAATTCCCTTTCACTAAAGTCATTTAAAACGGGATATTTACCATGATTTGATTTTTGATTCATGATTTAGTTTTCCAATATTTCGGCACAGTTTCATGCGCCATGATCACGGAATAACTGAAGACACTGCGAGTTCGTTTTTATGAGCAGATATACCGATCTACCCTCATTTTCTGTCTTTTGCTACGAACGTTACCACTACTAAATTTACTAATATTAAATCTCTACTGTGAACTAGTTATCATGCTCGTTCTCGTAATAATTAATATCACATAATTGAGTATTATCACTAGTTTACCACTAGTGATAATTCTCAATCATCTTTGTCATATAATAAAGAAACCAATATACGTATGTGTCACGAAATCTCTACCAGACAACCGTGGAATAGGTTCATTGGATAGCAAAAGGGGATTCTGTGTACTTTTGTAGGTTTTGTATTGTTTTCAGTTTCGTGTGGTATAATAAAGTGTTATCTTTCTATCTAATTATCACACATACATCATACCATACATACATACATATCACCTATCTTATTAAGGAGACATTATAAACTATCATGGTTATTAACACAAAATTAATTTACTTTTCAGAACACCCAAGTATGATCGACAATTTACCATGATTTCATTTTTTTTACACAAAAATCAAATATTGTTAAATACCCAGTCATAAATGGCTTTAATACTGTGTGAATTGTCCAGCATTATTTATTTATCTAAGGGCTCTGGGCTAGATAATAGCTCCAAGCTAAGCAGAGCTTGTGTTATGGGCACAAGATAACTGATAAACGTAATACAATACATTACATAAATATATATTTTTTATGATACATAGAAAACGACCAGAACACCCGTAACAAATATCTGTAGATCGTCCACATTTGTCCCGGGGCGGGAATCGAAACCGCAACCATCTGCGTCGTAGGCGGAACTTCGCCCACCACGCCACAGAGGTTGTCAAAGTAAACTCCATAACCAGACTTTATAATTTCCCTAACAAACAACTCGCGGTATCATCTAATAAGTAATAAGTAATCCAATCGGTTGTGTTTACGGGCTCCGTTAAATTGGAATTTTGATGGCTTGTAAAATTTGACAAAACATAAATGTTATCTGGTGTGAGTGATGATAGTAATATAGGGTTCGATTCCCTCCTCGGGACAAATGTTCGTACAATCTGCAGATATTTGTTCCGGGTGTCCTGGGTGTTTTATAAAAATAATAAAAAATACTATCCCTGTAATTTATTGTTTTATCTTCCTAAATAAATAAAATAATAAAAAATAAAAATGACCACCCGGGCAAAGCCGGCACAAGCCGCTAGTATTAAATAAAATTAAAAGTTTTATTAAGGTAACAAAGTCTCGCGAAGTATCACAGTAGTTGTTAATTTTGACCAATACGTACCAACACGCTCAAAAGTCCCCGTATACAAATAATTTCAATAAAATCCTCAAAACTCTAAACATATTGCTTTCATTTTAGAAAATTTCTCGCAAATAATCCACCGCGACTATTTCCACACCCCAATGCACACCGCTGCGCTCAAACTTCGCCTATAACGATCATTTTCCTATAACATCATATCCGATTATTGCACCACACTCGGGCCGTACAACGCGTTACTGCCACACGATTTTAGAGCTTATAAACAGGTTCTTGGCGATACTTCTAAACTGGGTATAGCCGGGCGTTAGGCGGGCGGGGCGGGGGGCTCTACGCATGCGCGGGTTTAAATGTACCCTTTAGAAAGGCACGATTTACCCACAATTCCAGGAACAATTAACTTGTTGAGAATTTAATTTGTATGTACTCAAAAATGTTCTTTGCAATATGAAATGGAACTACTTAGATTTTATTGAATTGACGGCTCGGCCGCTCGAGTTGGCTTTTTACGAGGCACGTTATGACTCTGTTTACATCCTACGTGGGTATTGTGTTTCTGTTCTGGGATATCGTATTAATAGGTACTATTATTGGAGTTCATTTTGTTACTTTGTAACTGCTGGGCTTGATGTGTTGTTTTTTCAAAGATGGAATTGAATTTCAGTGAAATATGAACGTATTTTCTCATGATAAAAGTAGTTTTTGATTCTGGGTCAAGAACCTACGTATACTAAATTGTAGAAAGTTTCTAATATTAAAACATACAAATTGTTAATTTAAGTGGTTTTGACGAAGGCTTTTCAGAACGTAAATTTGATACAAAGTTAAACACTTAAATCATAATATTTTTTCTTTCAATTTAATGAACAAGCCTGTGCAAATAAACTCGTTTATAGTCCACGCGATTAAAATATATAATGATTAGGACTCTTAAAAGTATTACAAAACATTTCCTCGAATGCCTTAAAGCTCACTTCGCACTAGCAGAGTGAGCGTGCTCACCTTCCAAAGAGCCTCCTCAATAAAGAGGTTACCGGGCTATCTCAGTAATGTTGCCACACTATGAAAATAAATTCCTACCACCGCGCACCAATCACGGCGCACCTTGGTAGGTTTTCCCGCGCACGGCAGCAGCGTGGGCAACCCGGCAGTCGGCGGCCGATCGTGGACGGACGCGCTCGCAGCGCCCTCCCGCGAAATGACTATGCTCTTGAAACGTCTCATGGATAGCTGACTGTGAAAGTGGGTTATTAACTTTGAAAGTTGCTATATTTGTGGATTGTTTGATGATGATTTATTATGAGTGTGTGGTGTTATAGTGATCATCGGTACGTTTAACTTTTCAATATTTGTTGAAATTAAGTTAGCTGAATTTATTTTGTATTGTTTTACGGCATGGGCATAAATTATAAAGTAATACCGTGTAAGCTTATTTGTATGCTCTCATTTAATTAAATTAAAATATTACAAGGAAAAACAAACTTTTCGCTAATTTTTATTATTTGCTACTGAAATTATTTTTTTACCAATAATCAGGATTTTTATTCAAAAATGCTCGTCATATTTTTAATCTTAGATTGTGTACCTGAAAATTTAAATAATATACATACATAAAAAATTTAACTCACTCAAAAAAAAAAAAAATTCGACCTTTGTAAAAGAAAAAATGTAAAATAAAAATATTTAGAACGAATGAAAACGAGTAACAAATATATATGTATCGCATAATAGAATAATTTCCAAAAACGCTATCCCAAATCCAAAAATGTTTCCAAAACCTGAAATATCATTCCATTCCGTCCGTAATTTACAATTCCCTATACGTATGTCCCCCATGAATTTTAAACGTGGAATTCCACAGAGTGACACCCTGCAGCCACACTGGCCGCAGCTTACGGCCCACACCCACATGTCTCACTAGCGAGCTTAGGCTCAAACGTAAAAGCTTTATCTTCTAAATAAACTGAAATTTATACTCCCTGAAACTTGGCAAATTTTTGATGTATGGTAACAGTTTGGCGGAAGAGTTTGGCTGTGAAAACAACTTCGAGATGGAGTACCACTTGGATACGAATAGTTTCATTTGGATGTAATCTCGATATCCATTTCTTTCAAACTTGATAAAGTATGATACAAAAATTTCGAGTTTAGAATTCGTTATCCGGAACAAACTATAAATCTTATTTTCAAACTAATTTCTTATAGTTCCATTAAATTGTGTTGAATAAAGTTAAATTCGATTAATTTACTAATTTAATCCTTTCATAATGAATAGATATTTTGTATTACCTTTTTCACTAAAATCGTAGCAAATTAGTAATTACACACAATTATGTCAAATTAAGTCTTGGAAAGTAAATTCACATGACATAGATCCTATATAATAAGAAAAAATATATAAATAACAACCTTACAAAACCTCGACCACACCCAGTTTCAGCAACCACCAAATATTTCCTATAGAATTCCCTGAAATTCGGGCGTAAGAGGAAATCAGAGGTCCTACCTGAACGTTGGGAATATTACCGAGGGCCACACGAGGCACAGAGAGCGGTGTTGCAATTAACCTACGGTCTTTGCCGTAACCGTCTTGAAAGTAATACTAGAACGCGCGAGATAGATGTGAAACCCATGAACAGGTTCATCATATCTTCTAAACATCACGTATAATGCCTATGTCCCTTACCGGGCTATGTCGGGAACACTTTTATCAAGGTTGTTCCCGTGATCAATATGTCTGTCTACCTAGGCCAAATGGTCCAATTATGTAATTCCAATTTGTAATCTGTAAAATCCGAAGAAGAACTAAAGTAACCGACAAAGCTCTCAAAATAAGCAGGCTGAAGTAGCGATGGGCAGGCCATATATCTCGTAAACCGATAATCGTTGCGGAGTAAAGGTTTTCGAGTGTAATAAAAAAAAATCTTAAACAGTAAGACTTTACCCACTGCTGTATATAGGCCTTTAAATTCTCGTGCCACTCCCTACGATCCTAGCGCTAGTATTAACCCAGTTCGCTTGACCCCTGCAAAGTCCTCTGCCTATCTCGCTGCTGGAAAACCCTGCGATATACATATTATAATTTTAAATTATTTGACGCACGTAAAGACACAGTACCGTAAAATGATAACCTCCCGCACGACTGACCAATCGGCTTTGAAATTATGGAAGGAGCTTTTAGTCATACCGACAGAGGTAGAAAATATGCTTGTATGGTTTGGTAAATTGTGTTTAAAAAATATTTAAAGTGAAGGAGTTTGTTGCTTCAAACTTGAGGCTTAATGAGAATCGGATGGCTGATTGAAAAATTCCCCAAGTTGTACGCGCGACATGTTTTGAAAAATAACATAAAAAGGAATTTCGAATCTAAAGCTCATTACGTTTTGCACCGCAACCGTAGCAGGTACGAACTGCGTAGCAATTAGTGCTGCCGTACCTACGTTAAGTAATTATGGGCGTTTAGAACGATGAGGTGATGAGTGCAAAAAAATGTAGCAATTTTTTAGACTGAATTCAGTTTTGGAACGTTTTGATGAGGGCTTTAAATTTGTAGGCAGTGTCGTTTTACATTAATTTGGCTTTTTAAAACTCTCTACTTTGATCAGGTACGTGACGATAATATTTTTTATTTTTACACAGGAAAATATTCCTAATATTCCTCCGTAGGTATACTGTAAAACCTTCCAAACCATCCGAAACAATGACCGCATAGTTTCGAAATAATTATTCAAAACAAAACACGCTCATAACAGAATGTTTCCAACTACAATCATCAGAAAACGTCACCAGAACAATGTAGAGACGAACTTTAGTATAATTTAGCGCTGGACCTTCCCATTGTACTATGTACTTGTACTGTACGTACTCAGGTGTGGTCGCAGCTCAAGTGCATTCAGTGGAAACTCCCTAATGAATACAACAATAGCGTAGCACTAATCTTCGTAGCGATTAGTGCTACGAAACGTGACGGTGCTACGCCGTAGACCGTCTACGACTATCGCACGGAAGAAACCGAGATACTGTTTTGCTCACTGAGATGTTTAGTAATGAAATGAAAATTATTTATAAATAAATTATAAATAAATAAATAAATAAATAAATAATGCTGGACAATTCATACAGCATTATTTAGCCCCACGGTAAGCAGAGCTTGTGTTATGGGTACTAGATAACTGGTATACATAATACAATACATTACATAGATAGATATTTTACATAGAAAACGACCAGAACACCCGAAACAAATATCTGCAGATCGTACACACAATTGTTCCGAGGCGGGAATCGAACCCGCAACGTCCTGCGTCGCAGGCGGACCTTCGCCCACAGCGCCACATCGGTCGTCAAATATAATAATGAAATGAAATGAAATGAAATGAAATGAAATGAAATGAAATGAAATGAAATGAAATGAAATGAAATGAAAGTTTATTTCTTTAGGCTTACAAATAAGCACTTAGACAAGTCATATTTTATACTATTCATTATTATCAATTAAAATTATTTTATAGTTCACTTCAATTTTTTGTCCACCAGTGGAAGAAGTGAGAAGAAACCACTAGTATGTTCATAACTTATGTGTCTAGTACATATGATTTGCTTATCTGTAATTTGTTAGATTTTGAGTTGGAGCAAAACTCGTTCCAAGCTTTTTTATCTTCTAGATAATCTGATATTTTGTAATAAGCCTTTTTACAAAGAATATGCTTCACAATTTTTTTAAATTTATTTATTGATAATTTTTGCAACTCACTTGGAGTTTTGTTGTAGAAGCGTATACATTGCCCTTTAAAAGATGCACTTATCTTATGTAGTCTAGTTGTGGGAACAGCGAGTTTATTCTTATTTCTAGTATTTACATTATGTATATCGCTTTTTTTAATGAATCGATTGATGTTTTTATGAGTGTACAACAAGTTTTCATAAATATATTGACATGGTACTGTCATTATGTTTATGTCTTTGAATTTATTACGTAGGGATTCTCTGGGACCCATATTATAGATCGCACGAACAGCCCTCTTCTGCAACACAAAAATGGTGTTTATATCTGCAGCGTTCCCCCACAATAGTATGCCATAAGACATAATACTATGGAAGTAGCTGAAATAGACAAGTCGAGAAGTATCAACGTCTGTAAGTTGACGGATTTTTTTAACTGCATATGCTGCAGAACTAAGTCTCTTCGATAGCTTATCTATGTGTGGGCCCCATTGGAGTTTACTATCTAAGGTTATTCCTAAGAATACGGTATTGTTTACAATTTCTACCGTTTCTCCTTTTACGTTTACATCAGCCTTAACTTGTTTTACATTAGGTAGACTAAATCTTAAACATTTTGTTTTGGTTTCATTAAGCAAAAGATTATTGATACTAAACCAATGGACTACCTTTGAGATTGCAGTATTTACATCGTCGAAATTTGTTTTTTGTCGATTCATTTTAAAAATTAATGAAGTATCATCAGCAAACAATACAATCTCATGATCATTCTTTACAAGATGAGGCAGGTCGTTAATATAAACTAAAAATAGGAAAGGACCCAAGATAGAGCCCTGCGGTACACCCATTGTAACCACAGACCCTTTAGATCGTTTCCCATTAATGTCAACTCTTTGTATCCTATCACTCAAGTAAGATGTAAGAAGATCCAAAGAGCTGTCCCTTATTCCATAATGATGTAGTTTCCTGATTAATGTTTCGTGATGAACGCAATCGAATGCTTTTGACAAGTCACAAAAAACGCCTAAAGCATCTTGCGACTTCTCCCAAGCATCAAAAATATGCGATACCAACTCTACACTGGCATCAGTAGTTGACCTGCCACGAGTAAACCCAAATTGCTTACAGTGTAGCAGGTCATTGCCATTAAAATGTCTAAGCAATTGGTGTAAAATAAGTTTTTCAAAAACTTTACTGAATGTAGGCAGTACTGATATTGGTCTAAAGTTAGTGGGGTCAGACCTAATACCCGATTTAAACAATGGGATTATTTTACTATGTTTCATTAGATCAGGAAATATGCCACAATCAATGGATTCATTAAATATAAAAGCTAGATCTGGTGCAATGGTATCAATTAAAGGTTTAATAATTTTAACGGAAATGCCCCAGAGATCTGCAGTTTTTTTAATATTTAAAAGTTTAAAGGCTTTTTTTATATCATTTTCATCAACATGGGTAAAAATAAATTTACTATCGCATTTAGGTACATTTTCTTTAAGTAATGATTCAGCTATTATTTGAGAAGAGTTCAGACACTTTGTAGTACAGATTGGAATGTCAGTAAAAAAATTTTCAAAAGCTTGCGCTACTTCAACATCATTTTTGATAGAGCAATCATTAATCTTTAAACTGTAATCATTAATGTAGGTATTGACCTTTCCAGTCTCACTATTAATTATTTTCCAAGTTGATTTTATTACATTTTCACTATTTTTAATTTTCGAGCTAATATAATTTGATTTTGCTGTATTACAAACTTTTCTAAATATTTTTGAGTAATTTTTTACTTTTTCTTTAAATTCCTGGCTAAAATTGTACTGCTTTTCACTATACAGTTCATATAACTTTTGTCTACTCTTATGTATACCTACTGTTGCCCACTCACTAAAGCTAAGTTTTTCTGAGACCAAGATCGATTTGGGTATGAATATTGAATTGAACGCATTGGTGAATTTATTAAAAAAACTACAATACGACTCATTTGGGTTGTTAAGTGAGTAGTTAGGTGATGGTTTAAAATCCCAATCCAATTTCAACCGTTCAAATCGATCTGTGGTCACAGGAACGTACTTAATTTTTTTTTTACAATTATTATTTTTTACTGGATGTTTTAATTTAATTAGTTGACCTAAGTGGTCTGATTTTAAATGGCTTATAATTTTGTGACTGACAATTTTTTCATTTTGGAAAACAAATATATTATCTATACATTTTGCTGATGTTTCAGTTATTCTAGTAGGTTCCATAAATGTTGGCCTAAGATTATAAGAATTAAATAAATTTGTTAATCTGCTACTGAGGGAGTAAACTTCTAAAAGATCAATATTAAAGTCTCCACATACAATGAGGTTTTTATTTGATTTTGATATTTTAAATAAGATATCATCCATATTTTTTTCAAATATTTCAAAAGAAGCTGATGGTGGGCTGTATACGCTTGCTACAATAGTGTGCTCCAACTCAACACATGCTACTTCAATGTGGCTTTCAATGGATAAGCATACTATGTCTTTACGTTCTTTGAATTTTATTAGTTTATTTAGTAATATTAAAGAGCCTCCACGAATAGCATGTGATCTGCAAAAAGAACTACCAACCTGGTGGTTACTGAAGTTAAACATGAGCTCATAGCTTTTCAGCCAATGTTCTGTGAGGCAGATGATATCAATATCAAATGAGTTCATGTACAATTCTAATTCTAATAATTTACTTCTAATTCCTTGAATATTTTGGTGCACCAAGTTAGTAAACTTTCCAGTTATTTTACAATTTTGTTTTCTTAATTTTTTATTGCAATTCATAGTAATAATGTTTATAGGGCTAGAGATTTCCTCTATTGTCGCTATTTCTAATTTAAATGACTTGGAATAAGTTCCAAGGTCTGGTTTGTAAAATAATTACAATGCTCAATAGAAGCATTTGTTATAGCCAAGTTTTTGGCTGTTGTTATACTTATAACGGGATCAAAAATATTATATAAATCATAAAACGCCATACAAATGCCAAACATTTAACATTAAATCTAATAATAGCTACATAAAAAAAGGGGGAAGATTTAAAATGCGAAATTCCAATCAGTAACATTGGTTTTACTGCTTTATTTGAGAAAATATTCTATATGATAATTTGTCACAATTGCTTGAGGGTTAGATACTTTAGAAAGCTGCATTATCCTATAAATACTTTTTGGCACGCGCAGGCCAGATTTTAGTTTGTGTTTTTTTAGTACTAGTGCTTGCCCGTGGCTTCGGAAGCGTATTACCTAGCTAAAACGTTACACTATCAAATAATATGACCAGATAGGATTTTCTACTAGTGGAAGGATTTTCAATATTGAACCAATTGTTTTGGATATCTAAACGTGTAAGGCTACTTTATTAACTTACAAACAGTACATTTTTATCAGTCTGAGTATATATGTATATAAAAAATATTATTTTGTATTGGACCACAATAATCCATTACTTGTAAGTAATTTGTTAATGTGGCGTCTTCAAATCCGTTAAGTTCGCGATCTTATGCCACACCTGCACTCACTAAGGTAAAATGGAGGCCAAAACCTTGACAAACCAACGAAAGCCAAACACAAAAAAAATTAATTTATGTGCTAATAAAAAATAGAGTGCTCTTATAATCGACCGATGTGGCGCGGTGGGCGAAGGTCGGCCTGCGACGCAGGAGGTTGCGGGTTCGATTCCCGCCTCGGAACAAATGTATCTACGATCTGCAGATATTTGTTTCAGGTGTTCTGGTCATTTTCTATGTATAATAAAAAATATCTATCTATGTAATGTATTGTATTATATATATCAGTTATCTAATACCCATATAACACAAGCTCTGCTTACCAATGCTGTGTGAATTGTCCAGCATTATTTTTATTTATTTATTTATTTACACAATAATAGTATTTTATGGTAATAAAATATGAAACTAACGCAATCAAATAAAATATAATTATAAATTAAAAAGTAAAGAGTATCGATTGTACACACTGCCACATTATTTATGTAGCGCATTTTAGCTCGTATAAAAATGAAAGCAAAATAGTGGTTTCGTCTCCCGCTGTATCTTTGAACAATGTTCATAAGAACTGAGATTTATGTACATAATTCACTCAGTTTTTCGCTTGTTTGTTCGTGCTTTTAATTTTTAAATTTACGGCCAAAGTTTACTTTGCAACTTGAATGTAACAAAGTTGCCTAATTAAGTCCACGGCCTAATGAAATAAACTTTGAAATAACAAAAGTACACAAATTTATTTTCTTTTAAAACAAAAATAGGTGCAATTAGTGTCGTTAGTGACTTGAAATCCTGAGAAAATATCAAGAAAAACGTACATAAAATAACAGGAGGATAAAAATAAGAATCTACGATGGATAGAAGCCATGTTTCTGCTTGAAAGTCGGGAAAAACATTGTTAAATAAACTCTGTGAAGTAAGTTAATGATGTTAAACTTAGTCACATTCATAATCATCATCATCAGCCTATGATAGTCCACTGCTTGACATAGGCCTTCCCCAATGAGCGCCATAGCTAACGCCCTGTATTCAGCTTGACGCATCCAGCATCTACCTGCAGTCTTTCGCAGGTCGTCATCTCACATGGTCGGAGGGCGTCCTACACTACATTTACCGAGTCGTGGTCTTTACTCAAGCACACGTTTGCCCCAGCGGCCGTCGGTTCTTCGCGAGATATGGCCGGCCCACTGCCACTTCAGCTTGCTAATTCTTAGAGCTATATCGATAACTTTGGTTCTCTGTCGGATGTATAATATTTTTCTTGTCACATTGAAGCGCGCCTATTGATAGATTGAAAGCGACCGTCGTCAAGTAAATGAACTTTAAAGCGAAAGGGTTTCTGAATTTTAGACCAGTTATCCTCAACCGATTGAACTGAAATTTGGCATACATTAATAATATAAGTTTGATGACAAAGCAAAGTCATGGTACCATCAAGCTAGTCTGATGATGGAGACTGAAGGTGGCCATTCAAACTAAAAAATGAAACGAATTAACCCGTCGAGTTAGTCGTATTTGTCTAGCCAAGCATTTCTTAAAGCTTGTTTTTAAAAAGTATTTATCAGACATTTATTCTTGGTGGCCTCTCACTATCGCATAATGTCATAGGTTTTGTCGTGTATATTTTTTATATATGCACAAAAGAGAAATAGTCGATAAATTTAGTCGCAGAGCATCAAATACCAGCTGACCTTTGACGTAATAAACATTGAAGACGTTATATCTATGATGAATGAAAGCTTTTCGATATCAGCGCCACATGTATGTATATATATTATATTGAGGTCTACATAAAGTCGTAAAACTGTCTGCGAAAAATATTCACGTATATTCGCATTAAACTCTTTACTGTCCCTCCAAGGCAAAGGACACGAGTACATAAGCCTTGTGTAAAAACGCCATGAAATTTATGCCCTATTTTTATTGGATACGGTACATAACATCACTCATTCTTATTATGGCTTCGTTTCCGAGGTTTCTCAATGACCGCTAGGCATTATTTAGTGCTCGTACATTTGTAGACAAAATTAGCTTCATTCGATTGAATTCGCAGTTTTATGGAAATATATAGCTTTTTCTGTATTTTGAATGTATAACATTATGTTTGACATATTTTATTTCCACCTCGTCCAGAGTGTTCTGAGAGCTATGTAGTTAGCTAAAAACTGTTGTGAATAGCTACGTGTTAAATTTTTATATTTTGTTTTTACACAGGCAAATATTAATTTCTTAAAGCCCTTTTATAACTTGCCAAAAAGACGACTAAGTCCGCATTATAGTTAGTTAAAAAATATTGAAACTAAACACCTTTATGTTACATAAGTTTTTATTAACACAAACACATAATTTCGCAGAAGACCCCAAAATAACAAGATAAACAAATTTGTCTCACAGCCAGATTCAAATATTTTGCACCTAAAGTGGATCTTCACTTTCCTGCCCCACATAGGTCATTTTTAGATCATTTACACCCGACAGCCAGGGTTCTTTAGGTACTTGCGCACCCAGGGTTCTGCATACGATCTTGATTCTTACCAAATGTCATGATGATGTACCCCATAGGCCCCTGTAGATATTTTTTGTGAATTAGTTTTAGGTATCCGGATTTTTTGATTTACTTGTGACCTTACTTCTTGCCATATTTCGTAATTCTATAAAAAAAGTTAATTTCTATCATGGCTCCAAGAAGTTAGGAACATAAATATTAATTTCAAGTCAATACCTCCACGCGTTCCTGCGAAAAGAGGGTTGACAGACGGACAGATGGACAACAAAGTAATCCTATAAGGCTATTTTTTCCTTTTGAAGTATGGAACCCTAAAAAAGCTGCGAACTGTAACATAAAACTCAACCAAGGTTGCGTTTGTATCGTGGACCTAGATCAAACTTCTCAAGTATCAAGACTCCTTCGTCAATGTCGAGGCGGATGAAATATCTTCAGTCACTCGATACGGCTGATTCGATTAGAAGATTGTAGTTTGATAAAAATGTGATTCGCTTGTTTGTAACTTTCTTGTCAAAACTGTGTTCATTCATCTATGTATATATAAATACTCGAAAACATCCTAACAAGGTAAAAGTTTCTTGTTGCTTCTTACCTTAACCTTACACATCAAAGTGAGGACTTCTTTATTGCCTAGTTATACTTACGAGTATGTAATGTTCGCTCAATTTCCATAAATAAACAATCCTTGGCTACTTTTGACACATTTTGCGGCAGCTACCCAGCTTTGCTCTGCCGGGCCACGACAACTGTTTTTCGTTATTTCTGTTGTGCATTTGTTTCATATTCGCAGGAAAAAGAGCGAGACAAAACAGTCGACATAATTATAATTCGTAGCGACCCCTGGAAGGAGACCTTAACTTACTACTAATCGAAATATTTCATTTCTATCCTGAAAGCGAATTTCAATCTTTGCCAAAATTATGTGTAAAATCCTACAGAGGATGAAAAACCTATTTTTCTCATCCAAATTTTTCACAGAAAACGTAAACACACAAGTTCGTTCCAAACGTCACTGTACCAATGTGTAATAAGAACTATTGGGTCGATCAAGTGTAGAAGCCCTCACATCAAAAAGAAATACGTGAGGCAGCGTTGAAGCAGTAATTGAATTTTAAAGTAGACTGAACAAGTCTTTTCATAGCAAGAAGAATAATCGATGAGAGGTTTCCGAGAACTCTCCTGCACCCTTTACCGTTTGATATCGGGCTGCGGTTTCTAGGGATATACGAAATAAACTATAATACGCGTGAGCCGCTGTGAATAGGCAACGTCTCACGTGAGACGTTGGGAGTAACCCTAATTGATGACTTCTGGATTCATTATGAATGTAAGCGGGCTAACTACGAACCTGGTTTGTGTTGTTGTATGTGTGATGGATGTATGTATAAACAAAGAATAAAGAATAAAGGAATTTATTGATACATAAGTACAAAAAAAGGAATAAACACAAAACTACAGAATAACATAAGTCGTAGGGATTTAAACTTTTAACATAATGTAGCGTGTAGTAGAGTCCCAAGAATAAGAAAAACTGGTATTTCCCTATGCGCGGCTATTAAGGTCCAATCTCAGATTGTTGTCATTATCGACCGAGGACGATAGTGGCACTGGTTTTCTGGCTGGATTGAGGATCTCTGTGGCACAGTGAGCCAAGGTCCGCCTGTGACGCAGGAGGTTGCCGGTTTGATTTAATTCTTAATATGATCTAATCAGAAAACTCTTTACAACTATCGACCGCATAAAATCTAGGTTCAAAAATAGGATTTGCTATGTAAATAGACACTGAAATTAATATTTCATGAAATAATGTGATAAGTTTGATTGCATGCCGTGTCGCACGCCAGGGTATCAAATGACGTCATATACGGTAACTTTGTTATATCAATGCATAATGCGACACAGGTTGCGGGATCGATTCCCGCCGTAAGACAAATGTTGGTGCGATCTACAGATATTTGTGCCGGGTTTTCTGGGTGTTTTCTATGTATAATAATATAATCTAGGTTGCCTGGGAGAAATCGCTATCAGCGATAAGACCGCTTATTGTGGTGATAATATCTGCTCAGTTAGCATTCGATCTGAGCGTGAATACTTATGAGACGACGACATTTTTAATCCTATTGTTTAATTATGCATCTTACATTAAGCTATTTCTAGTTTCTGACGTGTCCATGAGTCCTGTAAGGGCTAAAGGACATAAAACACTTTATATTTGTTACTGGACAAGGTCATTAACTTCTTTCTGTATTTTTCGTATCCATTCTCATCGCGTCGGTAGACATGTGTAGACAAACTACAATCATTATCTTTAAATTGCATTTAAAACAAAACTGTGGCGCTCATTGGGGGAGGCCTATGTCCAATAGCGGACTTACATAGGCTGATGGTGATGGTGATGGTAAAAACAAAACTAATTCAGTAACAGAATCATCTCACAACAAAAACAATAGGTTCCTTCTGTTTGCCTTCCAACAGGAATCCTCCGAGCGCGGTCATCCATTATGCATCCCTTTCATTACCCTCACAAAAGAAAGAGACGCTTGCTGATGAATACGCGGATCAGGCGGGCTGATTTACTGCAAATTACATTAGTAGTAATTATATCAAAGGGGGGAGGTTAGCGGGGTGTTTTTGTCTTGATTAGGTCGAGTGAAGGTTATTAATATTTCTATGTCACGTTGAGTAAACCAATGCTTAAAGATCGATAAAAAAACTATACCTATCCCAAACTTAATATTAAAAAACAACTACTTAAGAGAAATTTTTAAAAATACGCCATAACACTTGGCTTTCTTATCGTCAAATCGAACAAACTATAGCAGACAACCTAGTGTTCTTTACTATTTTTATAATGTGAATTTTGGTAAACTTTTTACATTGATTTATGTATATAATTGAGTTGTTTTTCAACCTATGCCCAGGATAGAGAAATATTTTTTAAGATGATAATGATAAGTGGAGCTCTTAGAACGGTATCCTGAAATTCCCCACTAAATAAATAATACTACACACAAAAAAGCATCTTCTAGCCAATATTTACGACCACACGTCACCGCACTCCGATCTTAATAATATTTCCACCCCGATCCGAAGAAAGTAACCTCCTTCGTCCATTTTTCTCAAGAACACGACACTTCCGCCCATGACCCCAATTAAACTATGTGTCTAACAACACCCCCGTTCCCACACGCACCCCATTCCCATCCGCACCCCATTCCCACGCACCCCCTAGGCAATCATGACAAAGGCGCAGGTAATTTACGGTGCTGCCCCCTGTCCAGGTCGAAGAAGCTTGTAAAAATCATTTATTGGAAGATAGGATAGAAACGTTGGGATTATGTGAATTGGAGTCTCTCGGGGCTCGTATGAAACATTTGTAGCAAGTTGCTTCAGAACACGTTTCATGCTATCGATATAACGGTCAAGGGCGAGTCAATAGCGACTGCTTCTAAGCACTCGCTATCTTATAAGCACTAAAGTGAATTTCTATTGTTAAATGTAATACACGAGTCGTTCGTTGTGAAAAATCTTAAAGGGTATGGCTAAGAGATAGAGAGTACTTTGATTGTTTTGAAGAAACAAAAATCTGATTTCGAATCTCATACTTTAAAACTGTTTTTTAAGTTGTGCGGGATGAATACTTATCCCTTCTGAATCCATTTTTTATAAAAACCATGTCGAGATCTTCTATGCAAAATAATCATCTAAATCGGTTCATAAATGAAGAAGAAATCGACGAATATCGTAAAAAAATACATATATACAGCCAACCTTAGAACCTCCTCCTTTTTCGAAGTCAGTTAGAAAACAACTCTACTAAACAGTATATTTTACACACTTATCTGTTCCCAAGTATAGCAGAGCTTATGGTATGGGCATTGTGTAGGCTCTGATGCTACCAAGAGTATCCGAGTTATTCGAGGGCCCGGAATCGAAGGGTAGGTACCCATATCCCAGGAATAAAAATTGATTTGAGTTTCCCAGATAGAGTACTATTCCGGTGTCTTCAAATCCAGAGTGAACAAGTAGGGAAAGTGAGATTTCACTTTCTTTATTTAGATGGTGATCAAACGTTTCCCATTTACAACAAAAAATATGTCACATTATTATGAGCAGTTAAAACCCGACACAGGAGGAAAGGGATGTCAAAATAAATCTTCCGTCTACCCCGAGGCCAGATCCATCAGGGAAATGAAATAAAAATACATTAAACCCCCAACTCGATTATATCCAAAAAGTCAGTTAAAAACTGTTCCCTTTACGACATTTTATTTGATACGCATTTAATTTAATTCGGGTACAAAGGCAAAGGCAAAAGGCGTGTGCGACGTTGAAATTGATTTACCTGCTCTGTATGAAGGATGTTTTTAATATACTACGTTAGAGTGCGGTGACACTGTAAGCGGGTAGGCGCCGCGCGCCGGCTGAAGATTCAACCGGTTTTAGCGTCTCATTTTGAATCAAGGCCATCCAGCGCGCACATAGCTTAACACGCTTTTGATGGTAAGAGAAAGACATCTTCCAGATCGGTCTATATTAAAGGTTCTTTTTAAAATGTATTTGTGCGGAACGGACACGGTATATGCGTTTAGGAAATAACAGCACACATGTTGTTTGTTTGTTTCTTTCAAGAGACTTCTTGTTTTTCTGTTTTAACTCGCAGTCATTTGAATACATTAAATTTCCACTGTATTTCAAGAAACACCACCGAATAACGAAACTCGGACATTAAAAACACGTCTTAAGTAACGAATCAAAACATAAAATCATGACTTAAGACGTGCTTAAATCTAAGTTGCGTTTGAGTATTCGGGGTAAGTCTGCAATCGGCCTTCTAGTCTTTATCATTAGTCTAATCATCGAATTTCTAGCACTAAGCATTGAGCCTAAGCTTGCAAGCTCTTACCTGTTTTACATCTAAACATGCCCCTCTCAGTAATACAGCAAGGAGTACCTATAATAGGATGTCGAGTTGTGAGCTCTTTAAGAATTAGTGCGTGGGTTCGAATATAGGATATAATATCTGGAAGGAGCTGAACTGGAGGAAACTTTTCTGGAATATTCCCGTAATATTATTCTCTGAAAGTGGCATTTGCTTCACTATCTTTCGAGTCTATTGGGTTAGTGGCGAGCTACAGTGGAAGACTTTAGTAACGTTATATCTTAGTGCATTGTGTAACAAAGTGCTGGTATGATTTTAATAGAAAATTCATAGAATGTAAATTAAGAAAGGAGTTTATTATGGTCTAAAATAATATTCCTGTTTACACATATGAGCAGAAGTATTCGTTTCATTTGAAATACACAGTAAATTTTTTGTATCCGAAATTGGAAATATAGATTGAAACTTGAAACAACTGTATCAAACCTCCCTCTCTAATAACAAAATGGGTAAACTTATCAATAGCAATTCAATATTTGCGTTTGATATCCTGATTGGCAAAACGTTACTCAACGTTGTTATTCCATTCACTCGGTGTAAACCAACCGTCTGTGCGTTACTAGAACTGTTATGTCACTGAGACTAGCGCCATTTCAGACACTTTGGAATACGTCCAAGTGTTATGCCGACCAATTTATCGAGACCCCCCTTTTATATTCCACTGCGGGATTTTACTTTTTGATCTTGGGATCTGGTAAAGTTTCAAAAAACACGCTCGCTGCTGTAATCCCGCGGATGCTAACAGATTTCTAAACTTGGAGTTGCTACATGGTTATAAAACGTTTGTACATTGCACTGCCGCAAAACGGTAAGCACTGTACTCCAAGCAGCCGTGATCTTTTATTACGATGCGGTTTACTGGGAATCCAAACTAAATACTATTCAATTGCTAGCCTTTTTTAGTGTACGTATGAATGCGTTTTTGTATTGCTTGTTGATTTTGGTTTTCTGCAGAGAATTCCTGTGACTCCCATGTCATCTTCATACATCATACGTCATAGGTATCAGAGTCTTTCTAAGGCTACTTACGGATCTCAGGCAGCAGACTAGTCACACTAAATGCAAAAGTTCGGATATTTGTTATATTTTTACGCTAAAACTAATGAAAGGATCGGACTGAAATTGCACACAGGCAGCTCCAGGCCTGAAGTACAACATAGCCTGACCATAACTACTTTTTATTACATAAATCAGTTCTCATGGGATAGAAACAACCTTATACAACGCGTACCAAATTAGTAATTCATAATTTTATGTTTTTCCCAGTTTGGCAACCCATGTTTCTTTATGCTAAAACGATATCGTATGTATATTTTGTTCAAGATACGAAGACAATGTACTCGTAGTACATTGTCTTCGTATCTTGAACAAAATCAATTTCACATTTGTAGACAAAGCTGAAATCGGCTGAGATAAACCCTTCAAGACAACATGACAATAACACATTTAATTTTGATATCTGACAGCTAAACACTGTGTCTATTTAGTTCTGAATGTACCTCGAACTCTCTGGCTGATCAACTTAGAGCCAATACGAACATACCATTTCACTTACCAGATAGACATAGAGCAAAAGCTGCAGGAGACAGCTTGGAACTGAGATGCCTGGAGATTATTATTATTATTATATTATATTATTGTGTATTGCGTTGGAGGTCAAAATCCACTTGAGTCGCTGAGCCAATAGAGTTCCTTGATCTAGTATCGAGTAAAGGAAGTAGGAAAACAGGGTTGTCTTACTTAGTTCACCTACACTATTTTCGTTTTCGTTATTTTCCCATACATTTAGCGTTCTGCAGCGTCTCTACCGGATAAAGAGGAACTATTTACTTTTTGTAGTTTAGCAGCGATCCATTTTTTTCATACAAGCTCTACTTCTTCTTTGTTTCGTGGCATGTGCATCTATTTACGACAATTCTGCCAATTGTAGTTTTCGAATTATTTTGAGTGAGTTTAAGCAGTTCAAGTTTAAGTGGTTGTAAACGAAACCTTAGTATGCAGTTGAAGTTGAAATCTCAGGTTAGTGTGTGCCCTAGCCTGATCCATATTTGTAATAAATCAAAAATCTTTTAAAACAACATGGTTGAACTAAATAATTTTATTTGGTAACTTTTTTCGTTTTATACGAGCATCTCATCATCAGTTTGATAACTTTTTATACAAGCCCTCCTGAGTGGCTCGAGAATGAAAAAGTTATCAAGAAGAGCAAGTAGACCTATTTCATCAAGCCAATTCATTTCAAGTCTAAAACCTTGTTTCAGTTATGTAGGTTTACCCATTGTCTTAGATATACTCCGTAGCTCCTTCTGTTTGGTTTCCGAGGCAGCAAATGTGGGTGGGGGCTGACATATTGTCCACTTCCCTCGTAAATATACAAGTTAAAACGTTTGTTACAACCCCGGAAACTGAATCTGTTTGCCTCTTCATAGGCTAGATTTTTTGTAAAGAGAAAAGGATCGATTAGGTTGCGGAAGTGTTTTTGAGTTTGCTGGTTGTATTTATAATATGGATGCGAGAAGCACAAATTAATATTTTTTTCTAGAGGCCAGTATGATTGTTAAGATAATATTAAAGATATCTATTTATCTTGTCCTATAGAACAATTTCAGATATGAAAGTATTACCTACCTACATGTTCCATAATACAAAATAACATAAAAGTAATCTGTATTCTGTCCGATGACGTCATGTTCCATAGAACATATTATGAGAACTACCCAAAGCGAAAGGAGGCCTATTCCCAGCAGTGGGTAATAACAGCTTAGTATGATAATGATGATGAGGTGTCAAGAGTATGGCCTATCACAGGACAGTAACTCCTTACAGCTCTACAATATTTCCTTCGAAAATTTAAAGAATTTATATTTTCGATATTTTCAAACATTCTTCTTTAGCTTGTTGAAGCATTTTTATAATTTTAAAAGATTCCATTACCGCCAGACGACCGATGTGGCGCGGTGGGCGAAGGTCTGCCTGCGACGCAGGAGGTTGCGGGTTCGATTCCCGCCTCGGAACAATTGTGTGTACGATCTGCAGATATTTGTTCCGGGTGTTCTGGTCGTTTTCTATGTATAATAAAAAATATCTATCTATGTAATGTATTGTATTATATATATATCAGTTATCTAGCACCCATAACACAAGCTTTGCTTACCATGGGGCTAAATAATGCTGTGTGAGTTGTCCAGCATTATTTATTTATTTATTAAGCTTCATGCTAACCTTATCGGTCTTGGCATGAATTTGGATAAAACCAAAGTCATGATCAATGGTCACATTGATCCAAGGCCGGTGGTCGTACATGGCTGATACCTTCTCGAAACTGTTTCCGAGTACACTTACCTTGGGCAGATTCTGCAGTTGGGTAAAAACACAGACAAAAACCCAGTCACCCCCGAAGATGTTAAGAAGAGTATCCTATCCATTTCTTCCAAAGCTGTTGGAACTGACGGCATCAGCCTTAATATGCTCATCCCCATTCTGAACGTCATCCTCCCAATCCTCTGTCATATCCTTAATCATTCCCTGGAGTTCGGGATCTTTCCTACATGCTGGAAGGAAGCCCAACTGATTCCTTTACCTAAAAAACCTAATCCCAAATCATTTTCTGAATACCGTCCCATTTCTATACTCCCTTTTCTGTCAAAAGTTCTCGAACGGCTTGTTCACAACCAGCTTAACTCTTTTCTCTCTTTGCACAATACTCTTAATCCCTTACAATCGGGATTCCGTAAAGGTCACAGTACCGTGACTGCCCTGGCCAAAATAACTGATGACATTCGGCTGGGCATGGACAACCGGAAACTTACTGTTTTAACCTTACTGGATTTCAGTAACGCATTTAACACCGTAGACTTTGACATACTTCTTGCATTCCTTCGCACTCTTAACATCTCTCAGGGGGTGGTTGACTGGTTTTCCAGTTACTTGCATGGACGCCGACAGCGGGTCCGCCTCGGTGAGTCTGTCTCGTCTTGGTGTGATACTTCTGTTGGTGTTCCACAAGGTAGTGTCCTATCTCCTCTTCTCTTTGCTATATTTATTAACTCTATTTCTGACAATTTAACTTCTTCCTATCACCTGTATGCGGATGATCTCCAGATTTATTCACAGGCGCAGTTGGATTGTATCGGCGATGCAGTTGCAACCACGAACTCGGACTTACACCGTATAGCCCAGTGGAGTCAAGCTCATGGTTTGAATATTAACCCCCTCAAAACACAATCTATAATTATTGGTAGCTCAAGATTGATCGACAGATTGGATTGGAATGCTGTACCTCAGGTTATATTCGATGGAACACCCATTCCTTACAGTGTGACTGTGAGGAATCTAGGGGTTACCCTCGACCGCAATCTTTCATGGGGTTCTCAGATTGAAGTCACCTGTAAGAAGCTTTATGCTTCAGCAGGTTGTCTGAGAAAATTACGGTACTTTCTACCGACCGCTACTAAAGCCGCTCTTGCCCAAGCCATTCTTCTCCCCGTTCTGGACTATGCAGACGCCTGCTATTTGGACCTCGTTGAGGAACAGCTAGATAAACTTGAGCGCCTCCAAAATTTCTGCCTTCGGTTCATATTTGGTTTGCGCAAATACGACCATGTCTCTCCTTTTCGCACCATGCTCAAGTGGCTCCCTATTCGACTTCGCCGGGACATGCATGTTCTTTCTCTTCTCTATTCCATTCTCTTTAATCCCTTTTCTCCTGCTTACCTTAAAGAAAGGTTTGAGTTCCTTCATTCTTCTAACTCCCACAATCTCAGGTCATCAGATAACTTACTACTGAAGTTTCCCACTCATTCCCAAACGTTCTACGGTAACTCTTTTAGTGTTCAGGCTGTACGGCTTTGGAACAAACTGCCTGTTGATATTAGACTTGCACCTTCCATTAACTCCTTCAAATCTAAACTGAAGTCCCACTTTCTATCTTTAGCTATCTAAAATTTTCCTTCATTCTTCTCTCTTTCTCATTCAGTTACTGTCACTTCAGATGTGTCTTGTAGCTCCAGATGTGATCAGATTTTATCTAAATTTATCTCTGTGGTACCTTTCTATTGTATGTAGTTATTGTTATTTGTAGTTTATCTGTTAGGTTAGATTCTAATTTAAGTAGCTTGTTATGTATATAGTTTGTTTATTTTTTATTTATTTTTTTTGTTTTTGATATTTCTGTATCTGTTTGTGTTTGTGCTCTACCAACTCTTAGTTAAGCTATATCTTTTTCTCCATGCCTAGGTTGCCTGGGAGAAATCGCTGTCAGCGATAAGGCCGCCTATTGTACTTTTTATGTGTTACATTTAGATATAAGGTGTTATTTTATAGTTATAAGTGCAATAAAGTGTTAATTCATTCATTCATTCATTCAAAAACAGTTTCGAGAAGGAGGCCAAAAGGAGGATCCAACTGGGCTGGGCAGCATTTGGGAAACTACGTCAAGTCTTCACGTCATCCATACCGCAATGCTTGAAAACGAAAGTTTTCAATCAGTGCGTCCTACCCGTTATGACCTACGGAGCTGAGACGTGGACACTCACGATAGGGCTGGTCCACCAGTTCAAAGTCGCTCAGCGAGCTATGGAAAGAGCTATGCTCGGAGTTTCTCTGAAGGATAGGATTCGTAACGAATACATCCGACAGAGAACCAAGGTTATCGACATAGCTCAAAGAATTAGCAAGCTGAAGTGGCAGTGGGCCGGCCATATCTCGCGAAGAACCGACGGCCGATGGGGCAAACGTGTTCTTGAGTGGAGACCACGACTCGGTAAACGTAGTGTAGGACGCCCTCCGACCAGGTGGGATGACGACCTGCGAAAGACTGCAGGTAGATGCTGGATGCGGCAAGCTGAAGACAGGGCGCTATGGCGCTCATTGGGGGAGGCCTATGTCCAGCAGTGGACTGCTATAGGCTGATGATGATGATGATGATGATGCTAACCTTAATTATCGTTATGAATTACGCTGGTAAATACAGCCTATTTTCCGTTTTGCCAGCAAACGTACCTTGTGATTTCGAAATTGACACGGAGCCATTTTGCAAGAGTGTTAATTACTTTAAAGTCTTATTGCTTTACAAATAAAGTTCTTTTCACAAAGCAAGCACACAAGAGACACTTGAAAGAAATTCCCTGCTCAAGTAAATTCTAATATCGCAGCAATGTAAGCGGTTCATCGCAAATCGTGTTAATTCGGAATTTTCACGCTTCTAAATACAGACGTGTGAAAATTACATTAAAATTGCCATTTAGTCATTTACATGACAGATCACAGGCTCCTTTTAACACGCTTTGTGAGTTCAGTTGAAGAACTGGATCAACGGCGTTTCTATTTATGTCGTGGGTGGAGATCTGGGCCGACTTTTTTCGTAGGAATTTTCCACGCATCTTTGGTTGTTGTTTATGCGCATCAAATAAATAAATAAAAATACGGTTTTTGGTTTGGTTTAATAGGATTACATCACGTTAACAGCCTTTATCACTGCTGGGCATGGCCTCCACCGACAAGCGACTTATTGGATCCTATTTATTAGGGGGAAATACCATAATCCCCACACTGGGCATGCAGGCATAAAAATATTACCTAGGTATTTTAAATAAGTGCAACATACACAAAAAAGTATGTAAGACATAGATACCTTATCTGAATATTAAAACCATAGGACATGGTACGACATATTTTGCGTTTCAAAGTTATAAAGTAGTCGTATCTTTAAAATTATATTTCGTCTCCTCTGAACGAAATGCCTGAATATGTTTCCAAATAACAAAAATAGAAAAATAATGACATTAAAAGAACCAGAAGTCAGCAGTTACAGTATAAAGCCCTTCCTCGAAACACGAAATATTTAATATCAAAACTAGGACGTCTCAAAGGACAGTTTGTATAAAATAACTTGTATTCGAAAGACCGTGTTATAGCGAAATGAAAAGAAGACCGCTCCACCGGAATGCGGACTCTATTATTTGCGGCACAAAGAGGTTATTTCTTTGATACAATGGGAAGTTGTTTACATTACACGGAGTGCATCTGATGGATCCCGGACAGACGCAATCAAGCCTGATGGTGGGGGCTGAGCGGGGTGGGAGCGACGTGCGGGCGCGGGGGCTAGCGAGAGGTTTTGTTGGGATCGACAATTGGTAAAACTGGGCCTGTGCATGACAGGGGTGTTGGACATTAAATGATTTTTTAATTAACTTTTTTTAAACTGGTAACACCGAAGTACAACATAGATTGTTTTGTTAATAAAGGCGATTGGTAAATCTAGGCTACCGATTTGTCGAGTTGTTCCCATTCCAGTTTCCCCTGAAATCGTCCCTAAGGGGAAAACTACAAAATTATCATCTACAGGTGAGATATACAACATAATACGATTTGCATAGATCCAAATAATAAAGTGAATAATCAAAACAGCGAATCAATTTTTGAGTACGTACTTATAAATTCAAACCGTTCTATAAAAAATTGAATCTCTAACTTTTAACACTTTGAGTGCTGAAAACGCACGGTATGAGTTTTCTACAAATGACTAATATGCGTAAATCCACACTAGCGCAGCGGCTGAGAAAATACAGATCTTTGTGACTCAGCAGAGCTGTAATATTTTTCGAACGAAACGCATGTGCGGCGCAACACAACCGTTGTGTAGAGCGGCAGCACGAATTTTTTAGGTAAAAAAAAAGATCGCAGTCGTCGAAAAAAAACCGCAGTCAAGGCATGTTTCTTCTCTAAAAAAATTGCATGGCATGTCACAGAAAGCAACTTTGACTGAAACTTTTTACTTCTAATACATGTAAATTGAACGCAAATGGTTCCTACTTCCTTGAGCTACATTACTGAACTTCCCTAGCACCAAAACTACGGCAGAATGTAGAAGTACCTACTCACTTTATACACAATGTGAGAGTGAGTTTGAATGACTTGTGCGCTATCATGTATCCAACTTTGGCTATTCATGCAAGTGTGTCGAGAATTGGTACTGAATGGGTAAAGGGTTTTCATGGTTCTTCTTCTAAGGAGTTTCTAAGGAAATATTTTGTAGGGTAATAATAGTGGTATGTCTAAAGCTACACTATTGTGGTTTAGTGCTTTGTGGCACTTCAAAATAAATCGGTTTCGTACGTTTAGAATGATGGTAATAAACACATTATAACTGTGTCAACACACAGTCATAATGTGTGTTAAAAGTGTTACTTTTAGTAACGCTTTTAGACGATTTTTGTACTACTTGAAATAGCCACACCATTTCAAAGAGGGGTGCTACTTTTTTTTCAAAAATCGAAAAAAAAGTATTTTTTATTTTAGGTATATTAAGATTCTTAACGGAGAGCTAGGTTAAACTAACGTTATCATGAGATTTCATCTCCATATAATCCATGTAAAAAGCGCCCTATTTTCAATTAACTCATACTATTTTTTTACTTTAAGAAAACGCCTCATTCCAGTCAAATGGAATTTGTTTTCTACAAGGCCCAAAACAAAGTTGTGCCTCCCTTCCAAATTATAATGGACTCGTGTCTGCCGGTGACTTGCGCTGCCGGCGGCTGATTGCGTTGCTCCCGGATTTTAAAAACGCCCAGCTTCCTCCGATGTCCTGATTTCACTCCGCTTTATTCATATTTCTACGGCGTTGTTGCATGTACAGTCAGCAACGTTCTTAAAATATGTTTAATACTACGCGATCAGAACACTTAATTAAACGTGATAAATAGCCGTTAAAATAGTACTAGTAATTATACGTTCCTTCTTAAAATTTTAATTCTTAATTTAAATTTCGCTTAAGTTTTTAACAGCAGTTTTTATAACATTTACATTATACATAAAAAACTTAATGGTATCTTTGTAGAATCTTCCATAGATGAAATAAACTCTAGATAGTATGCGGGGTGCTATTTGCACAGAGAGATTGATTAGAATGGTTTAACCCTTGAAATTTTTAAGACGCGTCCCTCCATAGTTTCATTAAATGTAAAATGCCAAAAGTGTCATTCTAATACGAGAAGGATATTGTTGTGGTGAAACAAATAATTTAGTGGAATTAGAGCCCTGATGGTCGTCCGTTTTTATCATCCCCCTAAGGGTATCGTATCCTGTCTTTATCACACCATATGTGGGTTGGTAAGATCGGCGCAGCATCAGTTTTTATGTCACCATCCCTATAATCCGGCTCATCTCCTACTCATGTTAACTTGGTACAGCTTATGGATAACAGCTCTTTTTGGGTATTTTTTGGAAGTGGTTGACAAGTTATAAAAAACAATCAAACTTTAATAATTTGTACAGTTTAGTTACTTATGGAAAGAATAACCGTTCAGGAAATATTAAAATAATTTAATGTATAACGACTTTCGTTGCTGACTGTACCCGCATTGTGCTTGAGTGCTTGTAGCTACTCCTCGAAACTGTTTTGTACTTATTTCACTTCATGTTGAATGTAACATTTTTTATGAAATCCATGCTATGTTCGGAATGTTTTAATCAACTTTAGTAGCTATATTCTGGATCCGTATTTGTCTTTTGCTGCCAAATATCTCAAATAATATTATAAACGCGAAAGTTTGTAAGTATGTATGGATGGATGGATGGATGTTTGTTACTCTTTTACGTAAAAACTACTGAATGGATTTTAATGAAACTTTACAATAATATAGCTTATACATCAGAATAACACTAGGCTACAATTTATAAAGATATATTGCATATTATCCAAAATATCTATCACCACGCGGGTAAAACCGCGGGGCGCAGCTAGTCTCTAATAAAACGAACACTCGCAATATTAACAAAAGTATTTTTTCATAAACGAATATTTAATATCGAAAAAATGTATTGTTTTAATATTACATACCGAAGCGACACAAATAAAAAATATCACCTTTTTTCCGTGTCAGTGTTTAATTGTACCTTTTCTAAGTGTACATTGTAAACTTTGAAGAGGTATTAAATAAACTTAGAAAATGAAATAAATTGTTTCTATGAAAATAAAGAATTTTGATTTAATTTTATTATATTAAATTTGAATGACGGCATAAACTAGTGGACAGCGCGCGTGCTACGCTTGAAGCTTGCGGTAACCAAGTAAAGCACTGTAAAACTAGTGGACAGCGCGCGTGCTACGCTTGAAGCTTGCGGTAACCAAGTAAAGCACTGTAAAACGAGTGGACAGCGCGCGTGCTACGCTTGAAGCTTGCGGTAACCAAGTAAAGCACTGTAAAACTAGTGGACAGCGCGCGTGCTACGCTTGAAGCTTGCGGTAACCAAGTAAAGCACTGTAAAACTAGTGGACAGCGCGCGTGCTACGCTTGAAGCTTGCGGTAACCAAGTAAAACACTGTAAAACTAGTGGACAGCGCGCGTGCTACGCTTGAAGCTTGCGGTAACCAAGTAAAGCACTGTAAAACTAGTGGACAGCGCGCGTGCTACGCTTGAAGCTTGCGGTAACCAAGTAAAGCACTGTAAAACTAGTGGACAGCGCGCGTGCTACGCTTGAAGCTTGCGGTAACCAAGTAAAACACTGTAAAACTAGTGGACAGCGCGCGTGCTACGCTTGAAGCTTGCGGTAACCAAGTAAAGCACTGTAAAACTAGTGGACAGCGCGCGTGCTACGCTTGAAGCGAAGCTTGCGGTAACCAAGTAAAGCACTGTAAAACTAGTGGACAGCGCGCGTGCTACGCTTGAAGCTTGCGGTAACCAAGTAAAACACTGTAAAACTAGTGGACAGCGCGCGTGCTACGCTTGAAGCTTGCGGTAACCAAGTAAAGCACTGTAAAATTTGAAAAAAAAAAAACAAAGATCTATAATTCTTAATATAATTATTAATCTATATTTATATCATCATCATCACCAGCCTATATTAGTCCACTGCTGGACATAGGCCTCCCCCAATGAGCGCCATATCGATCCATGGGGCGGTTGTGCCCATAATCCCCACGCTGGGCATGCGGGTTGGGGATCGCAGTATAGGGAGTGTGCTGCAAGGGACGCTGCTGCCCGCCCCCCTATATTTATATCAGATAATTAAAAATGCTTGGGCTGAAAGCATGTAAATGTCTTTTAATGTCTGTAATGATCTGCATATGGTTTACAATAAATCATTTTTGTATTGTATAGTAACCCACGGAGCTATAGTCGGTCTCAACTCCAAGGGGAACAACGCATAGGCTCTGTCAAAACATTCACATGTGCCTATAATTACTAACACAGATGTATCTGACGTACAGCAATAAACAATATAGCTCTCATCAATAAATAATTAATTCCAGCTGTTGTTCTACCCTTGGAACAGCTGGGATCCTTTTCATTACGGCAATATATTGAGGCTCAATACAAACTTCCATACGATCACCATCATCATCAGCCTATGTTAGTCACATAGGCCTCCCCTTATAAGCGCCACAGCGCCCTGTCTTCAGTTTGACGCATTCAGCATCTACCTGCAGTCTTTCGCAGGTCGTCCCACCTGGTCGGGGGCGTCCTACACTACGTTTACCGAGTCGGTCGGTCTCCACTCAAGAACACGATCATGCGATCGTGTGTAAATTACATAATTTTTTGCTGGTTTTGTATGACTTTGCATGCTTCTAATTTGAAATTTACAAACCTTCAAGCCCTGATAAACCTTAAAGGTTCACTTGCAATAAAAACATGTGCAAAGCCGCAGACATAAGCTAGCTCAATAATAAGCAAGAACTTCTCAAAACTAGTACCTTGATAGCAAATCTAGTTCACTTCTCGTTCCATTGCCGGCGTTGGCCCGTTGATTGAATCCTCCGTCTTTGCATGTGATCGATGGTTGATAAACATTGCTTGTTTGCCGAGCGCGCATAGCGGATCATTTGACTTGGTGAAGGTTCGTGAGAGCCAGTCGTAGGCTTCGTAGGCGTCGTATATTCATATCATCGAAAAAAAAGGTTTGTTTTTCAAAGATGTTTAACAAAATAATATCGACATCGATGAAATATGGTGTTCAAATACTACTTATAAACGTTTATAATGTTACCTGACATTCCTTATTCCATAACTTATCCATTAAGAGTACCTATTTGCTCGACAGAGATAAAAAATCCTCGCTTAGAAAACACGCAATATTTCTCTATACCTAAAAAAACATTTTAAAACCCCTCATTCATCTCATGTAATAAGAATCGGAATACGGAATAGCAAGCGGCATAATCTCTCCGCGGTAATCCGGGGCGGCGCGCGGCCCGGCATAATGATGCAGCGACACGTAGACAACTACTAGGGAAGCGCGGCTTGACCGATGACGTATATCAAGCGATATATATCTAAATAGATATTGCAAGTACTATTTTGACGGATATTTATCGCGTTTCATCATCATCAGTCTATAGCAGTCCACAGCTGGACATAAGCCTTCCCCAATGAGCGCCATAGCGCCCTGTCTTCAGCTTGCCGCATCCAGCATCTACCTGCAGTCTTTCGCAGGACGTCATCTCACCTGCCGGAGGGCGTCCTACACTACGTTTACCGAGTCGTGGTCTTCACTCAAGAAACCGATTATTTAAATATTTTTCCCGACGTTTCAACAGGTTTACACACTGTCGTGGTGACGGTATTACTGGAGTACTGAAGTTACCGCCTCTGCGAAGCGGGGGCTAGTTTATTTGTGGGTAGTCACTTGGTTTTCGATACTAGTACTTGTTGTTTTATGTGTTGGGATCGCGTAAGTTTAAAAATAGATAGATAGAAAACTTTTATTATACCACACAAAACAGAAATAAATGCTTAGAATAAAGGAAGTATAAAGGCCTTATCACTGAGAGCGATCTCTTCCAGGTAACCTTAGCGATGTGCGTATATTGTAAATTTTTGTGTAGGCTACGGACCCAAAGGGCCAATATATAAATTAAATAATTTATTCACTCATATCTTAGGACTATAGGATAACAAAGAAGTACACTACTTAAATTCTGATTGGAAATTAACAATGCGTGTGCTTGAATTAGGTGAAAACCTATTTTTTAGGCAAGGCAAAGCGCAGCGCAGTTTCAGTGTCATATGAATTTTAACTTTATTTTCATTACAATAAAACTTATTACTCGAACGAGTCGCGCGAATGCCCGCGGCGCCGCGGGAATTCCAGCGAATTCGACTCGTTCGAGTTTCTCATGCGATAATAAGTTTTATTGTAATGAAAATAAAGTTAAAATTCATATGACACTGAAACTGCGCTCCGCTTCGCTGCGCTTCGACGCTCTTTTGGTGTGAGTTGAGCCTTACCTTCTTACGGTGCCAACGCTGTCTCTTTAGCTATTCGTCTCAAATACTACTCCATTTTCTTGAACTTTAATAATAAGAAAAAGAAAATTTCCTGAAATAGTCAGTTTCATGAAACAGAATGAAAAATGTGTTTAATTCCTTGGAAAAGAATTTCTAGGTGTCGTGTTTCATTGAAAGAAAACACTACATTTTACGTTATCATTGTGAAGGCCTTCATCTAAACTACTTGGTGCCTTGAGCTTTTTCTCAACAGCGAGTTCCGACGGCTATCGGCTAGGGTTACCAGCTAGCTTACAATTTCTCGTTAGATTGGAAGCGGTCCATAGACGGATTTCAATGAGTCGATTTCGAGTTGAGTCGCTGGGATGCTAAAATCGATTCACGTAATCTTACGCAGAACTACAGAAACGATATTGTAGTATAGAGAGGAATATTTCGCAACGCTGAAATTCATTTTTCAATATCCGTAGCTACTTTTTGTTTCATTCTACCTTGAGAGTTATTAAGAAAACCTACATTGGTGTTTTTTAGCCGGCACCTCGTTGCTTCTATTACACGCTTTTTAAAATATCTTACAAATTTAAATTAAATTGTTTCAAGAGCTATAAAAAATCTAGTATCTCTTATTTCATCGCTATAGAAATCAAGTTGTACTTCATTTTAGTCAAATCAACAATAAAGTTGGCAGCCTTTTATCTAATAAAACAATACAGTTGAAGGCCTTAACTGGCAATGGTCCGTCCAAGCTCCATAAAGTGGTAATGTGGTCGTCAGCCATGGCTATCTCCCGTTTGCACACCTTTCAGTTTTACTACACTATTATTTCAAAACTAAGAGGAGGATAATGTAAAGTCTCATTTGCTTAATGGTTTAAGTTGGCAAAGTAATGTTTTTGAACGGGAATGCTAGCGAGTTTACTGCTATCGCTGACGAATTGTTTTTAGGAAGTGGGCGAAGGTCCGTCTGCGACGCAGATGGTTGCGGGTTCGATTCCCGCCTCGGGACAATTATGTGTACGATCTGCAGATATTTGTTCCGGGTGTTCTGGTCGTTATCCATGTATGATTAAAAAAATATGTATGTATGTAATGTATTGTATTATGTATATCAGTCATCTGGTACCCATAACACAAGCTCTACTTAGCTTTTTGGATTGTCCAGTATTATTTATATATTTATACAGGTAGTGTCATTCGACAATTTTCTTGATTTTGTAACGAATAACTTATCTATGTGTGAGTTGCCAAGCGTATAACTCAAGTGCTGTGACGCACACAAGTGCACGTATACAAACAGGAAATCGAACCGTACTCTACGGTTTACGGAGTACGGTTTACATTGTTTTTTAAAACATAAACTAGGTTCGTAATTACTTACATTTATACCTACTTACATTTATAATAAACAAGCTGCGCCCAGCAGCTTCACCCGCGTGGAAATCTATAGGTATGTCAAATATTTTATAAACCTCCCTCTTGAATCACTCTATTGAATCACTCTATTCAAAAAAACCGTATCAAAATCCGTTGCGTAGCTTTAAAGATCTTAGCATAGGGATAGACAGACAGCGGGAAGCGACTTTGTATTATTCTCTGTAGTGATTAGTGAAACTACAATAGTTTTATCGTAGTAAAGTATTACATGTTAGAAATATGCCAACCAGCCAAGTAAATAGAACTGCGACGGAATAACATTTCAAGGGATTACACAGAACTTCCCTACGTTTACAGCTACAGTCATCTTACAAAACCACAGCACAAGAGATCTCAATCCAGCAATACCTTCAGAAACGTCCCATACTTCGGTTTGAGAACCGAATCCGTATTTATCATCATTACCTAAGCCGAAGATATGCATGGGATCTATTGGGACAAATTCGTCCCAGCTTCGTCCCTTCTACCCTTGTCAAGGGTGTGGGCCGCTCCAATAGACCTGGCATTTGGATATAACCCTTATCGTCCTGATATAAGATTGAATTTGATTGTGTCAGATTGTGTTTGGCAATAAGTTCATCCTTATGCAGACAATTTGACAGGCAGGCCTTTGAAAAAGTTTTTTGAACGAAACAAAGCTTTAACTCTAAAATATCTATCTATCTCTGTCTATGTATATGAAACTAGGTGCAATATAACCTCCGCCCTGCGTCCAGTAGTGGACCAATAACGGCTGTTGAGGCTGTCCTACTAGCCGAATTTCGGTTACGGCGGCCAGTCTTACCGAAAACAATTGTATTACGAGTACAATTGTTTTCGGTAAGACTGGCCGCACAGGTCCACTTTATCCCCTCTTATAATCCGATGGGATGGCAGATCGAATAATTATGATTAGAATTATTCGGCCTGCCATCCCATCGTTCCAACAATTATTCTGTTCCAACAAGGTGCAATATAATCCATATTGCACCTTGTTGGAACAGAATAATTTAAATAATTATTTAAGAAACTTACATCTTTAGTAAAATATACTTAGAAGACCGTGATTCCGTCCTTCTGTACTAATATAGATTATTTATGGGATATATCGCATATTTTTAGTTTTATTTTCGCCTACGTTTCTATAACATATGTATACATATGGCGACTGGATGTACTCCGAGTTACCGCCGATAGATTTAACGCGATAGAATCGTATAAGAAAATAAAACAAAAGGAACGCGATATATCACATATAATAAATAAGTGTTTCCAGTGGTCACGCTATAACTGGATAACGGCTTTACCGATTTGATTCATCTTTTTTTAAATGTTTTCTAATACTTCATAGGAAACCGTAGGTACATTAAAAAATTAAGATAATTGCTATTTTTCATACATATCAAATTTCCACGCGGACGAGCGCAGATAGTACCCTATAAATAATCTTTTGTTCTATATCCTTAAATAATTCTCGGCTCAAAATCAAGTTTGATCTCGTTCTTCTGTATCTGTCCTTGTTTACTGTGGTGAAGGGTCCACAGCAGCGAGCAGTAAATCAATGGAGTCGTGCTTGAAATTACGATTTCATGATGTTGTGATAACTCGGAGATATGACAAATGTTATGGAGCCACCGTGTTACGGTCAAGGACATACTTGTTGATCGGTGGCCATTGAGGCCCATTGAGAATGTACTGAAATAGAACTGTAGATGGAGTTATTTTAAAGGAGATGGTGGTGTCAATAGCTATTCTTCTTCTTTTTGATCACTTCTTCTTTAGGTTTTGCAGAAAATATGGCATCTTTCAACACCATATTGTCTAGACTAGAACACATCCTCAAATCTTTCGCGATGTTGCGAACATATTAATGATTAATTTATCAGGTATTTAGTGTATCTTTTGTTCGCCGCTTGACTACGATCGCTGTAACGCGATGGAAATGTAGGGCAAAATAAAACAAAAGGTACGCGATAAATACTCGATAAATTAATCTTAAATACACCTCCAAAAGTATTTCAGGTGCCAATAAAGGAAAAATTCCCCATACAAAATGTTTTGTACGCGCCTCAAATTGATGTTGTCAACGGCACATCATATTTTCATTCATTTTTATTTTAAAACATATCCAAGTAGTAAAGAGCACAAAATACATGTAATTGTTTACACGCGTAGCTTCTATATAACAACAACACATACATGTATGATCGAGCTCTAGTGGATCCAAAAGGCTTTGGGCGCATCGCTTTATTCCGATGGCTGGGCGGATGGTATGCCTCTGCCGCGCCACCAGCCCAGAGCCTGATTTTAGAACGTTTTATGAAATCTGTTTGCGGAGAAAATAGGAAAAAGGTAAGGGTTAAAAAGGTAAAATAGTTGCAACATTCCTAAAGTTAAGTTTCCTGACCGTACCTTTTATTTTTGTCAGCGAGCTTTCTCGCTTTAATGTTTAAAGACTTTACAACGTTTGAAATGTAAGACGCTTTCATTCCGCACATTAAATACATAAAGAAACGAATTGTAAAAAAACTTTGTTTTTGCTGGTCGCTGTCAATAAATGCTGGACAATTCACACAGCATTATCTAGCCCCATGGTAAGCAGAGCTTGTGTTATGGGTACTAGATAACTGATATACATAATAAGTTAGTATTTTCAACAAAAAGTTATTTGTGTCAACTAGTTTCTGCCCGCAGATTTGCATGTGCATCCTATGGAAACGTTTAATGTTATTGCCGATACCGCAGGCCTCGTTTGTCTGGAGGAGGCTTTACCTCAAGTCGAATTAAAATAGTAAGCCTCGTCCTAAAAGAGAAAGCTCCCTTGCTGTTGCGAGTTCAACAAGAAACAGGAGCGAAAGATAAAGTTACAAAGTTCTAGTAGTTCCCACCATCGCGCCTTTAATTAAAACTCAAACGTTTCGATCCGCACCGTAACGTGAAACGGAACGTAGATAACGTTACAAACGGAAGTGATACGGTAAATAATGCGTGTAGGGAGGGGAACTCCCTGCGGTTTTGTTACTTGTCTTAGTAACTTGATAACGCGACTAAGTACACGCAAAACTTTGGTAGACTACGTTACTAATCTTTAAGTGACGAGATATTTCAGTCATAGTCAATTAATCAGCAGAGAATTCTTTGGCACCAATAATGATAATGTTGGTGATAGGTTTTTGGAGTAAACATTATTGTTAATTTTGTAACCTAAAGATAATTATCTAATTTAACTTTATAGATGCTATATGTACCAATTCACTTTATTTTCACAGTCTCTTCTTATTATATTATTATGTTATTTATCCGTGAAAACCTTCAATAAGCTTTCTAGTATTTATGAACTTTTTATTGTGTTATATATAAGCTTCTGGTTTTCCTTTAAATAAATATAAATATAAATTAACTAACTAAAAGCCATCGCCATTTACTCCAATCGATATCGCACCAATTGTGTAAAAGCGTAATGTGGTGCAATTCTTAAAATCCTAAACTGAATATCATTACAGATATAGATAAATATGTTTCATTGTACTTACATAAAAAACACAAGCAACAAATATCTGCAGATTTTTTAAAATGTATGCAGGTAGGGTTCGATTCCCGAGATGGGAATCGAACCCTACCTGGGTCGCAGGCGGACCTTTGCCCGCATCGCTACTGAAGTTGTCTGTGTAGTTTGCCGAAATCTTTGCGTTTCCATGGCAACCATGGTCAAGGAGTGACTGAAATAGTCACTACATAGTATAAAACCAAGTCGCTTCCCGCTGTCTGTCTGTATATGTATACTTAGATCTTTAAAACTACGCAATAGATTTTCATGCGGTTTTTTTTAGATAGAGGAGGAAGGTTGATAAACTATGTATTCGACACATAGATTTCCATGCGGGGCGCAGTTAGTAGTAGATATGACACCATAGCGATGTTTACTGACTAAGATTTTAGTTATATTTAATGAATCTTTTGTTCTAACCTATTCAGCAGGTTAGAGCCGTTTTCTAAGTTTAAAGTAGAGCTTCCACAGCCTCATCCCTCCCCTAGATAGTTAATAGCCCGCGTGATGTACAGTCAAACGCAGAATTACGTGATCGTCTCGCGGTAATGAAGTCGAGGATCTACGCCGCTTTGTGTACTCCTCAGGAATTCCTGTATTGAATTCTGTGTATAAAACAGCTGAGAGGGAAATAGCTTGATCGTGTGATATTATTTTAGACGTTGAAGTTATATTTGAGATCTAGCTTGATCGTGTGATATTATTTTAGACGTTGAAGTTATATTTGATATCTAGCTTGATCGTGTGATATTATTTTAGACGTTGAAGTTATATTTGAGATCTAGCTTGATCGTGTGATATTATTTTAGACGTTGAAGTTATATTTGAGATCTAGCTTGATCGTGTGATATTATTTTAGACGTTGAAGTTATATTTGAGATCTAGCTTGATCGTGTGATATTATTTTAGACGTTGAAGTTATATTTGAGATCTAGCTTGATCGTGTGATATTATTTTAGACGTTGAAGTTATATTTGAGATCTAGCTTGATCGTGTGATATTATTTTAGTGTTGAAGTTATATTTGAGATCTAGCTTGATCGTGTGATATTATTTTAGACGTTGAAGTTATATTTGAGATCTAGCTTGATCGTGTGATATTATTTTAGACGTTGAAGTTATATTTGAGATCTAGCTTGATCGTGTGATATTATTTTAGTGTTGAAGTTATATTTGAGATCTAGCTTGATCGTGTGATATTATTTTAGACGTTGAAGTTATATTTGAGATCTAGCTTGATCGTGTGATATTATTTTAGTGTTGAAGTTATATATGAGATCTAGCTTGATCGTGTGATATTATTTTAGTGTTGAAGTTATATTTGAGATCTAGCTTGATCGTGTGATATTATTTTAGACGTTGAAGTTATATTTGAGATCTAGCTTGATCGTGTGATATTATTTTAGTGTTGAAGTTATATATGAGAGCCCAAGTAATTTGAGAGTCCAATATTATTAAATACTAGCGTCTGCTCGCGTCTTCGCACGCGTTCTTTTGGGATAAAAGCAGCCTTTGTTTAAGGTCTACAACTACCTCTACGCAAAATTTCAGCTCGATCCGTGCAGTAGTTATGGTGTGAAGAGAATCCATGCTTACGTATTTTAAATATTATAAATTCCATATTAGTCCCGGTTTTTGTATGATATGATTTATTTCAGAAAATATTTTTTTTTTCAATTATTGATTTACAAATGGATCAGTGGTCCTTTATAAGCTGGGTCCTGAATTTGGTATTTCCACTTCATGCTTTATTACCAACTATTCGGAGTATATTAAATTCGTAAATAGTTTGCGCGATGAACGCGTCAGCTCTAACTTAACGAAGGGCTTGAGATTAAAGTTAATGGGTTAAGAAATTAATTTCACTTGGTTTTTATAAATACATATATCACCGTAAAATCGTAGAATCAACCTGTTTGTAGAATGGTTTTGTAAATCGTCTAGGGTTTACGAAACGGTGCCGTTAAGTGATTGTTGGATGACCAACGTAAAACATTATCGCTAAAAGTTACTTCTATAATAATTCTATAACTCTTTATATCTTTTATAAATTAATTAGATGTTGTTCCCAATAAAACAGCGTTCGTTTTGTAAACGGCCTAGCTCTTCAAGAAATGGGCTGATTCTACGATCTGGCGGCGCGGCGGCGACACATAACTACTACACTTCTAAGAACGCAAAAATAACTTGTAAAAATTTGACATTTAAATGCTTTACATATCTCATAACCTGCCTCTTCTGCCACTATGAAACAAATACAAAAATATTTATATCGTAAAGAGAGGAAGAACAAACGCAAAAATGCACTTAACGCACACATACTAACTCTAAATATTCAACGAAATTATTCGCATGCAACGAAACAGAAAATATTCCACGTGAGGGCGTATTCACACAGCGGATCCGACTCTCAAAAACATACGACATAATATAAACTAGTCTGTCAAAAACATACCACAGTAAATTATAAAACAGTCTGTCAAAAACATACCACAGTAAATGTGAACCAGTCTCTCAAAAACATACCACAGTAAATGTGAACCAGTCTCTCACCTCAAATTGGCCGCGCGTTGCCAGTCATAACTAAGGAGAGCTCGTGTTTGCAGTCTTGTAAATTATTAGTAAGTAACACACTGGGAACTCCGTCTGAAATTCACACGTATGTTTAAATTAAACGCCAAGGGTGCGTTTTTGGTGGCAGAAAAAGCGGGAGAGGTAGCGAAAGCGGGTACGAAGATAGATCTTAATAATACCGCTTGCGTATTTTAATCATGCATATATAGATGCTATTCTCTTTCAATGACACTAAAGGTACGATTTGCTTACGCTCTTTTGCATTGGGCTCGTATCATATGTTAATTATATTTTATTTATAACAAAGTTTCTTAAGTATTATGCTTAAAGTAAAAATACATGTGAACACTGTGAACACACCTCAAGTTATACAGTGTAAATCAACACAGTAACGCAACTGCACGCGCCTGAGAATTCCCGAGTAATTAGAATGCACTACTGACGTTATTTAAACTGCGCTGCACAATGTAATTTAGCATTTTCTTTGGAGAGACCGACGCGGAGGTTTTAATTGAATTGGGACCGTTTAATTGGAGTTGTTGTACTGTTTTACAGTTGTTGTACTGTGTCGTCGCTTTCTTCAGTTTTGTTGCTTGTTTGGTCTCATTAAGATAGTTGTCAAAAGTTGAACCGAACTACAAAGAAAATCTTTTTTGAACGTATATAACGACAGGATATTCAATTAATGGGATTACAGACAATATAGCCAATTATTATCTATAAATTGAAGGAAAACCGAAATTCTATAGATTATTGTTATCCCTAATGGCGATGTTAGTTACAAGTTAAACAAGACAACATTATTTTTTAATGATTTTTGTGACTTTTTTGACAGATAACAACCATCTAACCGCGAATGAATATGACTGGTATAACCTGGATTCTTACAGAATGGGATTAAGAATGACGTCATATCGCATGCTGTTCTAATCAGATCGGTTTCTAACGCATATGAGATGATGCGACATTGTCAAACATATTTTATAAGTATGCAGGTTATATTCCCCAAGAAACAAAAGACTGCACAAGGAGTTGCCAGCTAATTCGCCTCACGGTTAAATAATGCAAAAAAGTTGCTCGCAAAAGCTACTTAACTTGGGTCTGCATCACGCAGAGCCGCAATAACGTCGACGTAAAGAGCTTCACAAAGCTATACTAATGAGTGCACCTGGATGATGCTGCGTACAACTAATACCTTGCTCTTTGCTTTTTATTCTTAAATGTTGGTAGGTAAGCTTGAGTTGGAAAGTTCGGGTTTTTTTGTAAGGTTTTTTGCATACCTAATTAGGAGCCTGCTTTGTGTGTTATTTGTAAGTTATGTACAAAGCTCTTCAGCTGACATAATTTGTGTTTATTTAAATGAATATTTGCTAAATAAAATATATATTAGTAATTTAATGTGTTTGATGAAATAATCTTAGAATATCAACCCAGTTTAGTTATCGTAGGTTGACGCCACGCTTGCGGCCTTCGAAACGTTTCCCACTTACAAAACCACACCTCATTTCAAAGTTTCCCTCCACACCTGAGTCTAATTAATATCCGAGACGCGAATTGATAGCCTGCCACGAGCTGAATCTGAAAGATAGCTATTTCGTCGAGTTGGCAACTCTGAACTCCATTGCTTTATTAATTGTTGAAAGTTATGAAGATGCTGGATAGAGGCAGATGAGGCAATAGTTCATTTAATCTCGAAGACGGATATATCGACAAACATACATACATAAAAATACTTACAGCCGAACATTAAAGAACCTCCTCCGGTTTTGTTTTTCGTTTCGTCAGTCAAAAATAAAATAAAATATCCCCTTGAATCTTCATCCCTATAAATAGATTATTTAAATCTGTATGACTATTTTATCAGCTCACTAGCAGAACAAATAACGCAGCGACATAACAGAAGGCTGACAAATAAGCAGACGAATCAAATTACTCCAGTTAGCATCTTATTTGCTAACTTTCAGACACTTTCAAAGGGAATATAGAAGTAGGGAGCAAAATCACATTCGCAGTGAAGTTTCTGAACAACATGATTATGTAAAAACATGTATTGAGATAACTTTTAACAGTGTTTCAGAGTTACGGTAAGTTAAACTAATAGAAAACAGTGCTTTCAGCTTAAAACTATATAGATGGAGTGAGCTAGATTTTATGTGATTCGGCAGTTATTTGGAACTATAGTTAACCCGCTCAGTTATCTCTATGGAAACTCCCCAAAGTGGTTTGTTAAATACAATTCTTTACTACTCTAAGAAAGTACCTCATACACAACTCTGGTTTAGGCTGTTTTGATGGTAAAGTAGCGCCCCCATGAGTAGACATTTGTTATTAATATCTGTGCCGCGCAATTACCAATTGCAAAAGTGGTCTTTTTTCCCGTGGCTCCGATCAAGCGGGTGGGATATCCCATGGGCACATGATTTGATACGTTGACTGCTGAAATATGTGTTGAAATCACACATTGCAGAATGAACATACCAGGCATGTACGAGTAAATGGTTGACCACTATGCTACTGTAAATTAAAAACATAGCTAATATAATCAAGATTCCCAAACTCAAGCCGACATCGCCCGACCTCACTCAAGTTTACAACACCAGCCGATGCTTCCCCAGAAGTTATCCAGGCAGTAATGCTCCCCAAAAATGAGAACATTAACTTCTCAAGAATCATAGATCTTGAGCTCGGACCTCGGAGGGAAATTTGGGAAATATTTTAAGGGTGTTGAAGATATTTTTGGTGTTTTAAAGTTGCGCGTTATTAACTTTTAATCTTTACTTACTGTAGTTTATTTAATTACTTTGATCTCTATTATTTTAATTCATTATAAAGGTTACAGTCTACGCCAAAATCTTTGATCAAGGCCCATCCTACGATAAAGTGTTGAGATGGTGACAAGCGTTTGTACTCGTATATTGTCAATGTTCCGTATTTATTTACCTATATTTTTATTTGTGTAAATACACAGCTAATTTAGTAAGGTATAGTAAAAATTCAAAATACAGCAGTGATATACAGATCAAGATTAACTGATTAAAGATAATCTATATAACTCAGTACCTACCCATGTACGTACATATCTCATAAAACGCCGCTGTATTTATCCTTATGATGCTGCATTTTTTCCACATTTAAACAAAATAAGACTTCTTTGCAATCCAATTCGAGCACAATTAGAGCGCGAGTAATAAAGCAATAAAATTATGTTAATCGCAGCTACTTATAATAAAACGGGATAAAAAGCGCACATTACGAGAAACAAAGCCGTAAAGTTTGCTAATATCGCTCCACCCTTTGTCCCGTGACTTTCTTGAGGGCTGTTACGGCCCACTTGGGGCTGACTTCTACGTGTGCTCATGAAGCGTTACTTCATCATGATGTACGTAATACTCACTTTATGTGTATTTTACGTGTTTATATGCACAGAGTTTCACGAATTGTGGAAGTAAGAAATAACCATGATAAGAAAATGTGATTTTAAATTTTTTATGAAACTAAATGTGTTGGTGTTGTGGTGGACGTTTAAAAAGTATGTGGGAAGCAAGATAAATTACAGTTTGCTAATAATTTAATATACCCGAGCGAATTTACCGATTTTATTGTAGTAGCAGGAAGTTTTTTCTATATTCTCAAAAACGTAAAACTACTCATTTTTCTCTACAAAAATATAAATCTTTCACGTCCAAAAATATGTAAATCAACTTCACGGACATGTTAAGCCTTAAAGATTAATAGCGCAACTTCAAATAAACTACGCGAAACTTTAAATCTACTACTCTGTATTCCTCCCGAAAGTTCGGGAATAAAACAAGGCTGACGGATCGGCCATCGATTTGCCGGCGGATTCGGTGCACGGCGACAAAACGGCTCTTAAGAGACAAGTGGTCGACACACAAACTTTCAGAGTTCCTCCAACTCTGTAGCTATTGGGTATTGTAGCAGGAAAATCAGATTTTTCGTTGTTCAATGTAGTGGCACGAGTTTTATATATTCTCTGTTGATTTGTACAGCGTCGGAAACTATTCTATTGCAGTTTGTACGTAGATCCATAAAATACCGAATCTGTTCAAGAATATGGTTCTAGTTCATATAAAAAATTCCTTAATTTGATCATAAAAATGTTAGTTGGCAACATTACAAAATATATATAGCAGGAAATTTCATCCAGCATCACAAAAAACATCGCATATCTGTGTATCACGGCGCATTGAAGCAATCAAATGGTTGAACTGAATAATGGCTGCTGGTCTGCTCTCTATAACGACAAGATCACCAAGATATTGCAGACAGAATTCCAAGCGGCACTAAAACAGCAGAATACTAACAAAATGAAAATAAGCAGAATCTTCAGCACCAATTTTCACTTGACAATTGCATCCAATGCTATAAATAAACTGCGAATGAAAATAAAACCGGAGACGCTTTATTTTCGCTCGCGCTTTAGTCCAGAAATAATATAGTTCGCAGAGAATTTTGTAGTCTAAGCACTCTCGCTGCCGTTTGCGGAATGTGGCGGAATTCTGGCCAGACGAGTTTATGATTAATGCAACGTTTCTGATGAGTCTGGACTTTACTGTCGCTTAGAGATATCCCAGGACTGTAGCCAGTTGATCGAACTTGGGGACTTTTCTTTTAATATTCAGCGGTTGTAAAGTTATTTGGTAAAAAATATATCTAGGAAGGTACTTATGATTTTATAATCAGAACTCAAAGTACCTAATCTAGTGATTTTCATTGGCGTGATTTCAAAGGTGTCTTTCGAATAGAAAATGTGCGTGAAATGTTATAAAATGTACGTCCAGATTAACTACCTAACAACATTTTTTATAAACCCAGCTCCAACGTCCAGCAGGTGGACGTTTATTTTTAAATCTCTAAATAGCCTATGTTTCTCAAGGATAATGTAGCATTCTAAAGTTGAAAGAAGTTTTGAAATCGATCGGGTAGTTTTTGAGTTTATTCGTTAGAGATTTTAGCGAGTTCTATCTGATCGCAAATCTAATGAAGTATGTGCTGGAAATGTTTAATGAACCTTCAGTATTTAGTCAGATACTATTCATTAAGCTAGATGTTAATTTCCTGAATATTGTTAAAATATATAATAAAATATCACAAATCACACTAAAATAGAGACCAGCAGTGGGCGAAGATCGCCACTGACTGGGTCCCGGACGGACGACGGCCACGTGGAAGGCCTAGGCGGAGCTGGCGGAATGAGCTCGACGTATACAATAAAGAGTGGGTTCTACTTGCTGAGGACCAAGATGAGTGGAAGAAGGGGAGGGAGGGCTTTGCTCTGCAGTGGGACACCCCGGGCTAATAAATAACACTAAAATAAGTATAAAGGTAATTATTAAATTATCCCTTTTGAAGTTTTTCTCTTCACGTAAACTGACGGATCAGGCTAAAATTTAGCTCAGATGTAGTCTAGACCTGGAATCACAGTACTGGCTTCAATTTATCATGAAAAACGCGTGTGAAGCCGCGATCAGAAACTAGTATGCTCATAAAGTTCCGTTTCTAGGCCTTTAGTCGGTAGAAGCTCTGAACACTAGAGACATTGATTTACCCAATTGCTTTTCTCAATTTGGCTGATTCACGGTTTACTCGATAAACAGACAGACGGACAGACAAAACTTTAGCAATAACACAATACCCTGCAAACCTCGTGGAACCCTAAAAACTGGCAAACTGTTTACACTCTGAGTTCCGTAACATTCAAATCCTGACCTTTACTCCACATCCCACCCAAACTTCTTAAAGTACTGTCAGCAACAAAAGTCTCTGGACACGAATTATTTCAATATTGTCTCAACGCTATTGCATAAGTAATTGGCCGGAATAATTATTAAAGAAACTTGCACCCTGTATTCTAGTGATGGTTTAGATTTTTAGGTAATTATATTTATAGGTATATAGGTACTAGTTGTAATTTGTCATTTTTTTGATAAGGAAAACAATATTGTTGTTCATTAAATATTTTTTTTTTGCGCGTTTTCTTCCTCTAACTAACTCAGGAACATAATACATGATCAGAGGGAACCTTTTGTCCAACAAAATAACGTTATATTTTTTTTTTGTAAATCTATAATTGTAAATTTAACAACTTAGTAATGTAAGTTGCCTAACATTTCTATACTAATATTATAAAGAGGAAAGGTTTTTTTTTTGTTTGTTTGTTTGTAATGAATAGACTCCAAAACTACTTGACCGATTTGAAAAATTCTTTCACCGTTGGGAAGCTACACTATACGTGGTGAACATAGTCTATATTATATTTTCAAAAAAGTTAGGGATTCGTACGAAAACCGTGCGAAGCCGAGAAGGTCCGCTAGTATTCCATAAATAGCTGAAAACACCAAAACGTTTAGAAAATCAATCCGTGTATAGTTTTTGTTGCTGCCTGTACCCAAAAACAAGCACAAATATTCATTTCCCCCAATTCCTTTGCAAAGGTTCTAGAAAGGTCCATGGGTCTGACTGAAGCTTTCAGTGTAATGAGAGATTAATCTCAACGGTGTAAGGCTCAATATTGAATGAGAGCGAGAGGTCTGGATGTGTTATATCATAATTGAATAGCATTCGTATCATAGATTGGACGATTCAGAATGACTGGTCAGTAGTTTTGTACGGAAAAGGAGAGAAGTTCAAAGGAAAATGCTTTATTGATACTAAAATTATTGAGAAACATATTATTCAAATAACTAAAGAAAACTGGTGTCTCATTTCATCACCCAGGATTTGAACCGAAACTTAAATATTCACCATTTTAACATTCATTGATATATTCACAATAGACATATTTATTGATATCGGTTGTGACATGTCATAAGATAAAAATAGCTCATAAGTCATCATCATCATCATCAGCCTATATTAGTCCACTGCTGGACATAGGCCTCCCCCAATGAGCGCCATAGCGCCCTGTCTTCGGCTTGACGCATCCAGCATCTACCTGCAGTCTTTCGCAGGTCGTCATCCCACCTGGTCGGAGGGCGTCCTACACTACGTTTACCGAGTCGTGGTCTCCACTCAAGAACACGTTTGCCCCAGCGACCGTCGGTTCTTCACGAGATATGGCCGGCCCACTGCCACTTCATTCGCTTGCTAATTCTCAGAGCTATGTCGATAACTTTGGATGTATTCGTTGCGAATCCTATCCTTCAGAGATACTCTGAGCATAGCTCTTTCCATAGCTCGCTGAGCGACTTTGAACTGGTGGACCAGCCCTATCCTGAGTGTCCACGTCTCAGCTCCGTAGGTCATAACGGGTAGGACGCACTGGTTGAAAACTTTCGTTTTCAAGCATTGCGGTATGGATGAAGAGAAGACTCGACGTAGTTTCCCAAACGCTGCCCAGCCCAGCTGGATCCTCCTTTTGGCCTCCTTCTCGAAATTGTTTTTACCTAACTGCAGAATCTGCCCGAGGTATGTGTATTCGGAAACGCTCATAAGTAGGTATCAATGAATTATGTCTAATGTCAGGTCGGCAGGTAGAAAATGCCTCGCCCATTAACCCGCCCTTTGTACCGTAGTGCAATAAAGTTTTAAATAAAAGGTAAAAGTAAAAGTAAAAAGTAAAAGTAAAAAAGTAAAAGTCATTTATTTGCAAAACACGTGTAAAAAAGATGACAAATAGTTTTTTTGAGTCAGCATGTTTGACCAATATACATTGGTGTGCAAAAATAATTAGAGAGTATGGCATGCAGGTCTAAATGTAATTGTACATAACAATAACAAATTTACAAGATTATTAATACATAGTAAAAATTTAGATTAAAATAATTAGTCATACAGTTTCTTTTTTCAACTTTTCTTCACCATTCTCTTATATTTCTTTGATTTTCACTATAATAAAGCCTTCTTTAAGCATAGATTACAGTAGTATATACCGCCAGCAAATTGCCTCCAACATAGTGAATACCGCACGATTACAAAACAAAATCAATCCTCCCAAAGCAACCCCATCGAAAAATCAGTTACGCCATTGAAAGCTTCCACGTAATTCGCAGTGTCATTGCGTAAAGGCAGTTGTACACGGGGGCCCTATAAAGCGACAATTCAATTACAAAGGCAAGGCACGACTCCGGCCGTTATTGGACTCTGTCAGATTGATTCGTGCACTGTCTGCTCCAGCCTAATAAATGCCGAGTTTTTTACGAACGGTGAATCTGGCTTCGTAATGCGTGTTTTGATTTTGAAACTTGTGCCGATTTAAAATCAGCTTTTATAACATATATTAAAGTTTCAAATATTCAATCAATGTCTATGTCTGTCTATCGGTGTTTTTTTTTCACATTTTGCTGCGTAAAATATATAAAAATTAAAAACGTTATAAAGGAGTTTCTGGTAGAAGATTGTGAATGAAGCTCACATAAGAGCCAGATCACGCACGGTTCAGATGCAAACGTTATGTATCAAAGGAAAACGTTGTTTTGCCACCGCGTGAGTTCCACCGTGTCCGAACTAGTTCTAATTAGGAGCACCCAGCAGTATGGCAGGCTAAGATGAAGATGAACATTGTTGTTACTCATGTGGCTCAGCTCCATAGAAGCCTCCGACAGTAGAAGTCACCAGGCATCTTGGTGCTGACCCGTCCCTCTCCAGTTAATAACTGATCGATGCGAACTCGAGCAACAATCAACGTTCACTTCGTCAATACCTATGGCTGATATGATGATGATATCCATATTCTGTGATGATTGATCTGAATTTGACGATAGCTGAAAGCTGTTTTTGTTTGTCCGACAGGTGAGGGCGAGCGGAAGGGCGAGCGGCGAGGCGGCGCGGGCGCAGCGGTGTCGCGCGGCATGCGGCGCCGCCCGCTGCTGTCGCTGCTGCTGCTGCTAGCGTTGCTGCGCGACCACGGCCTGCTCGCCGCCTCCGGAGGTACGTACAGCACTATACGCAGCATTTAGCACTCTACGCAGCGGAGTCGCGCGGCATGCGGCGCCGCCCGCTGCTGACGCTGCTGCTGCGCGATCACGGCCTGCTCGCCGCCTCCGGAGGTACGTGCAGCACTATATGCAACATGTAGCACTCTACGCAGCGCTGTCGTGCAGCATACAGCATCTCCTGCTGCTGGCTTTGCTGTGCGACGACGGCCTGCTTCCCACTTCTAGAGATACGTACCTACATACGCAGCAGTGTCTTCTTACGGCCATTATCTCGAAGTAGATCTGGTCCGACACATGATGCCGGCCTCTCAGGTTGTAAACCCATACTGTCGTAACCTGAATCTGTCTGTATGATAATAACCAATTACACGACTTGTATTTAATTGTCCAACCAATTAGCAAATCGCATAATCACCGATAATTCCTGAAAATTAATCCGTTGATTACCATCTGCTTAGTGCTTGTCACGAGAGGATTAGACGGGTGAATCATGGTGCGGTCACTAGTGTTATCGTTGTAACGATTAGGTGTGGCCATGTATTGACTAGGACCATTATTATAAAGGAGGTGTAATGGGTGAGCAGTTTATATCCCCTTTTGTGGCCAAAAAAATAGTACTCTTATATAACTTGGAACTCATTTTCTTTCTGTTTAGGAATATTTTTTTATACTTATAAATAATAATTACTCGTTTCTGCCCGCGGCTACGCACGCGTTGTTTCTATGGAAACGTTTTAAGGCTATTTCTATCTCTTGGGAATTTATTTATGGGATAAAAAGTATGCCAATATTTTATTCCAAGCCTAGTAACTACCTGTACCTACGCTAAATTGGAGTGTAATCCGTTCAGTAGTTTGAGCGTGAAGAGGTAACATACGTACAAACATCTAAACACCCAAACTCTCGCATTTATAATATTAGTGTGTTCAGATAACAGGCGCAAGACATACGATTTACTAGGTTATTTTATACCATGCAAGGAAAACCCCGTAAAACTATACAGTGCGATCCGTCCAATCAAATGAATGTGCGGTGTCAGTGCTGCCACCTATACACAACACAAGCTCTCAACACTTCACATCTAACGACATACTTTCAGCTTTAAATCCTAGCTAAATAAAGTCGAAAGTTGATTCAATCTAACTTAACTAATCTGCACTCTGTGGGAATTTGTCTAATTCAATTTATTTTTCTTAGGACACGAACGCACTGCTCACTGGTTGGTAGGCGCCTAGGATGGCTGGTTGCTTAAGCCTTATATTACACAGTAATAATATGTTTATAATCTTTCAAAATGAAACCTTCTTACACATACCACATCACAATAGAGGTAGTGTGGCTCTACCTTAATTCAAATAATATAATTATCGCTAGGTTGCCTGGGATAAATCGCTGTCACTTTTAATGTGTTATACATATTTAGATATAAGGTGTTACTTTATAGTTTTAAATGCAATAAAGTGTAAATTCATTCATTCATTCAATGATAATTAAAATTTCATTCATTCATTCAATCAAGCTGTACAATTTACAAATGGAATTCGAAACTTTCGTTCGAAAATTGAATGCAGCTCTCGAGTTCAGCACGAAAGTATTTTACTTCTCGAGGTAGAAATAGAGCTCAAAATTCCGTAGGGTTGACAAATAGACTGCCCTATACAAAAGTGATTTGTACCGGTGTGTCGTTGCTATGTGACAAATAGACTGGGTGTTGATTAGGAGAATGGATTGCGTCCGGGGCTTGAGCTGACGGTCTCGGTCTAGAACTGCGAAGTTATGTTGTGTTTAATCTTTATTGCTAGGGAAGAGGGTTTAAATTCTTTGTTAAACTTGTCAATTAGATTTGGTGAAAAATGTACCTTAAATGAGATTTTTTCTCCTAGGTTAATATAGTTTTCCGCTTTAGACCACAGTTTAACTGACTTCAGCCAGTTAACGACGCTCAATTAACGATCGAGCGAGCTAAATGTCCATCTGCGTGTATCACAGGTTGCGGCTTCGATTTCTACCTCGGGACAAATGTTTGTACGATTTGTAGATATTTGTTCCGGGAGTTCTGTATCTTTAACTCATCATAATCATCAGTAATCTACCTACCCAAAGTACAAGCTCTGCTTAGCTTGGGGCTAAATGATGTCCTGTAAATTGGTCAGGATTATTATTATTTGTTAAGAAACAAAATTGGGGGAGGCCTTTGCCCAGCAGTGGGACGAATCAGGCTAAAAAAATAATAATAAACAAAATTATAAAAATTATATTTTTTTTTCAACTCTTTGCTATTTCAACTCTGCTTCAATGTGGGCTTTGGCAAATACAAAAACCAGCAAAACCAGGTAAAACCCCGAAAATATTACGTAAAAAAATTGCCAACACAAATCAAAGCGCACGTCAGGCCTAATGTAGCCACGCTATAAATAAGGGTCAGAATCGCGCCTCACCTTAATAAATCCCTTAACGCCCGTATTTTATATTTTCCGAAAGGTGCTACCACATAGCAAATTGATATTTACATTGTACTAATAAACGTTAGTCAGAGCCTGGCTTCTCCTGATAATGATATGGAAATAATGATATAGAATGTTTTGCTCTACACGTTTTGTTATGATTCTCAGTATGCACATAATTTGTGAAATGATCAATTTCTAAACCCTTTATTATTCAAATTCTGTATATTTTGTGATTATTTTATGTTTAGTGCGTTTAAATAAACAAAAAAAATAAAAAAAAATTAGGGTAAAATATTTGTGTGCTTCTTATTACAAGTCTTGGCTTTCAAATGGCGGCAAAATTCACGGGAAAGGCTTGATAATTTTGACACCATTTTATAGCCAATTAAATCTGTTACTCATTATCATAACACAAGCTCTGCTTTGTTTGGGGTCTAGATGGTGATCTGTAGATTGTCCAGCATTATTTTTTATCAACAAACGTTTGTTAGTGTGTTTATTTGTAATTTGTTATCTCCGGAACTATTGCTCTAAATCTTAAACAGTACTTACTGTTTTATTTTCACTTATGATTAGTAAAAGTTTATATTCCAATAAAGCTAAAAATAATCCATCAATTACTAAAAACCACAGCACAGAAACCCGCGAAAGCAAAACTTTATCCCCCGAACAAAAAACTCAGCAACAAAAGACACTTTATAAATGAAAAAGTCCAAAAGCAGCCCAAATAACGCACGGGTCTAACAAGTGGGTATATCTCCAACTTTCCCAGTTTTCCGACTCTTCGCCAGTTCCCCAAGTCTTTATCCAATCGCCTTGAGCGCTGAATGGACTCGTCCAAGATGTTTCAGTCTGTAATTAAAAGATAATGAAAAACTTCAAGTGGGAAAAGTATGTAAATGAGTTCGTAAGATTCGACCCTCTAAGGACAAGGACCTAGTTTATTATCTTCGTTTTCTTAGGCCTGGGTCTATTGTTGTCGGATTAGTTATGGACATGTACCCTTTACTTCTATTGTGGGTCTATTGTGAAGCTTGCACGTTCTATTAGATACGACTGAAACAAAGTCTACTTATTATCTGTTATCTTATGATATGTATATTTCTATGTAAGTATTCTATTCTATTTTATATAAATTATTGCGCCCCGCAGCTTCACCCGCGTGGAAATCTATGTCAGTTGTTTTATAAACCTTCCTTTTGAATCAATCTATTTATTGCTGAAAACTGCATTAAAATCCGTTGAGTAGTTAAAAAGATCTAAGCGAACATACAGCGGAATCGACTTCGTTTTATAACATTTAATAAAGATATTATAAAACCTAAAAGCACGCAGATCCTCCATGATCTTATTCGTCCATGCTTGTCTGGTACCTATAGATCGAGCGATAAGACCGCCAACCGACTGTGTAACTCGCAAAACCCTATACAAAGCGTGACGTGCTAGTAGGTATGTTTAAATAAAGCATAAATAATCTTAGAGTTTATTAGCATCATTCTTTATCCTTATTTCAAATTATTCCTGACGGCTTGAACAAATTCTATGAATGTGAAGAATTTTAGATACACAAGATTTACGGACGTAAAACTGGTGAAAATATTTCACGAGGATGTATCCGAAATAAATTTTATTGTAGGTGTCGTGGGAAACATTTTTTGGCTCGTGGATTAAGTTAAAAAATAGTGACATTTTGTCGAGATAATAATAACCTTAAGGCAGATGTGCTTACTTACTAGGTATTAAGATGTTAGAGCGTCAGCCAAGTTCGTTCAATCTCTACTTGTTTTCATATCGAGCAACTTTTGTGTTGTCAACTTGAAATTAAACAATCATTAAAAAGCATGCTCAGTCGTTAAACTTGAGTAAGGCTATTCTATGGCATAAACATCACACAAGCATGGTCTATGACTGAGCAAAATCTTTCATAATACGGGCCTTATTCTATTATATTGAGATAAAAATCTCCAGGGAAAATTTAGATTATCTTGAACTTTATTTTCAGCATCATAAAACACTAAATCAAAGCAGTTAGTAAAATGGCGAGCATTAAGTACTGCTTAAGCACATTACTTGCGCCACACCTCACCTCGAAGATTGGCGCCTTGCCAACGAGTACCTACATTCATGCCAAAATGGATTCCGCGCGTAACTTAAAAAAATCAATGGTAAACTTTTTGTAAAGCGCATCCTTGCTTTTTTGTTCTGTGCTGCGTTTTTGTTTTTAGAGTTTCGAAGAAAGGTGTACGAACTCTTTATAAGATAAATTTATCGCTCTGCAAATAAAATCACTTTCAGTTCCTAAACGCAAATAAAAATATACTCAGAACCGCTACAAAAAAATTATATAAATAAAAAAAGTTTTAAAAACTTGTGTATAAATCTAATTCAATCATATCGTCAGTATTGGAATGTATGTCGTCTAGAAAAAGGCTACAAACTTTTTATATACACACGCATCTACAGGCTCCTAAAAAATAGTGCTCTCAATTTGATTCGTCAATCAGTATTGATATTGAATCATGTCTGATGGGAAACTAAAACAAAGCAAACGAATAGAAATACGCCATGTTGCAAACAAATAGAAATGATTGCCCGGTGTTCGATGCATGAATTCACTGTATTTTTTCATGAACTTTTTTAACATCTAAATAGAATAGAACAGAATATGTATACTTACATATATTTATTCTTGATGGATTGCGTTAAATTCAAAGATCGAAGGGAGGCACTGATTATTGAACTTAGTTTAAATAGATTTGATTTAGGTACATTTATTAACATTTTAGCGGAACCAGATTCAGCAGCGGCTGTCTCATTATTCAAAAATTTTATGCATCAGTGACTCCCTTAAAAAAAGCCACAATTTACTTATATGTTTTTATTTTGCTGTATTCTTTGTTTTGTTTGTTAGTTATATTATAAGTTTAGGTTATGATAGGACTGGCATACTTTACGAAGTAAAAGTCCTAAACAATAAATAAGATTAAAAAAAAAACATATATATATATTTATTTACTATAGAAGTATACATAGTTTATCCAAACTACCATTTTGGTTTTATTTGTGGCCTCCCGCACCCTCTTCTAATGATGCCTTCATTTTGAGATCTCCTTGAGTTTTCTCGACTATTTTATAAACAAAGAACCTATCCAAAATCCATAAGGCACCGATCCCAATACATTAAGTTTTCACATTGATAAATGTTGTACATTTAACCCGCGTCTCGCGAGCATTGCACCTGGCAGACAATAAAGTAATGGACGACCTACATTGCTGGCTATATCCTATCAGTTGATTAATGGATCACAGCGTGGCGGGCGGTCGATACGATAATTTGAGATTGCCTCGCCAGATGCACCGTCACTCCGTTACATTACTGTTTTATTGTAAGGGATTTCTTGTGGCACTGGCCGCTCGATCTATTCGCGTCAATTGATTGTGCATCGGCGAACAGCGTTTGTTATACGAAGAAAGGAAGTTAAAACTACTGTACTGATATTAACGTTTTTGCTATTATAGTGCTTTAGCCACTGAGGGTTAAAAGTACAAAACTCGCTGATGCTTTCAGTCTGAATTTTCAGTATAAGTTATAATCTCTAACGGATTGTTGAGAAAATATTAAAGAAAATTTCTTGAAAAAATAGTTTAAGAAAGCTATTCTCCTTTCAGCTGACCGACAAAAACTCCCACTTGGTATATTTTCGGAATTGATTCTGTTAGTATTTCCTTAATGAGGCCACGTATCCTTTTAATGATAAAATAAAGTGTCAAAAACACCAGCGACTAAGGAACAGAGCACTTATTGGCACAAAACAAAGCCTTATAGTGACGGAAATAAAGCCCATAACGGTTTGGATAACCCAAGCCCTTAATAACACCAAAAGGCACGTGTCTCGAATTATAATGATTATAAGAACTCTTAGAATTAACTCTTGCGAATTGCTACTTTTGTGTCGGGCAAATTGAAAATTTTCCAAAATAATACGTATTTTGGTCATTGTTACTTTTAACGAGGGTTCAAATTAATTTTATCATGTCGTATTTTGTAGTTGGTGGAGTTTCCTGTTCAATTTTTAGGCTAAGCCGCTGTTTATTAATATTTTAACGCGGTTTTGTCCTTAAAAGAGAAATAAGCAAACGCTGCCATTGTCTCAAGGGCCATTTGTAAACTTACATTTTGGGAGATATTGAAATACAGAAACTATTATTGATACTGAAAGCATATTGACTCTGACAGCAGACAACCAAAATAATCCTTATTTATCTTACAGACTTTACAAAAATTTAGGAAGATATTATTACAAACAATATGCTCGTTACCTACCCACTTTTAACGTCTAATGGAGAGAGACACAGTCTTTGTCTATGAAATCATAAAGGATATACCTACTTTCATGATCTGAGGTTCTTAAACCGCAATAGAAACGTGATACTACAAACAACACAAACAATATGACGACCGATGTGGCGCGGTGGGCGAAGGTCCGCCTGCGACGCAGGAGGTTGCGGGTTCGATTCCCGCCTCGGAACTAATGTGTGTACGATCTGCAGATATTTGTTTCGGGTGTTCTGGTCGTTTTCTATGTATAATAAAAAATATCTATCTATGTAATGTATTGTATTATGTATATCAGTTATCTAGTACCCATAACACAAGCTCTGCTTACCATGGGGCTAGATAATACTGTGTGAATTGTCCAGCATTATTTATTTATTTATATTTATAATATGCAACTATAGCAGGAGGTTAATGTAGTTTCAGACGCTGTATTTGATTACAAAGCAGAATGTAATGTTTATGACGCACAATGAGAATCAATGTATAATATTATATGTCTTGAAGCTTCTGTCCTGGCCTTTCCGAACTTCAAAGTACATTAAAGTCATTTCAATCACTACATAGTATAAAACAAAGTCGCTTCCTGCTGTCTATCTGTCCCTATGTATGCTTAGATCTTTAAAACTACGCAACGGATTTTGATGCGGTTTTTTTAATAAAGATGTATAAACTAATTGAAATATAAATTTCCAAGAGGGCGAAACCGAGACGCGCTGCTAAAACTATTTACAAACAGGCACGATTGGTCAAGTAGTTCTTACGTTGATCGCGCACTATCAGATTTTTGTTCCCATCTAACAACCCATCAATAAAAATATAAGAAGGATGTTTATCCATGTACCACAAATTCGCTTTTCCCTAACTCACATAAAGTTACAAAGAATCCCGCATCCGCCCCAAATGAATCCATTTCCCATCTTTATACTTCACAAAAGAAGTCCTCTGAAAAACTGATTTAAACATAAGTATCGCAAAATGGTACCTGTAAACCAATTTGCCCTTCGGCTCCCAGTAATGAGAACTGACAGAGTACCTTCGATCCCTGCTTCATACGATAAACGAGAACGTAATTTAACCTCTTTTATAAAATTATGTGAACACGCAATTCTCGTTCAGTTTTAATGAGACACCCTGTACGTAGGTAGGTACTTGTTGGCGTAATTACAGAAACGACTTTTGGGAAATGATTTCTTGTTATAAGGTTCAAAATTGGATGGCTGTTAATTATTACGCATGTTAAATGCCGGAACGTAATCACACTAATGTTATAGAAGCCAAAGTTTAGATGGATGGATGGATGTTTGTGACTTCTTCACGCCAAAAGTACTGCGGGCTGAAATTTTGCATCGATGTAGCTCTGTGTCAGGAATCAAACATATCCTTTATGGGATTTTTATCCCATAAAACAGTTCCCGTATGATAGAAATAGCCTAAAATTGTTTCCATAGTAACAGGGCGTACGAAGCCGCGGGCAGAAACTTGTACTTATTAACGTAATGAGGATGTTTTGAATTTTATAACAATGTAAATATCAAGCGAGATGTTTTGTAGTGGTTTTTCTTTCTTCCTTATTGTTGGATATTATTCTTAGAGATATATATTATATACATACGTCGTGCTCGGATAGCGTGCGATTTATTAGTTTGTTAAACAAGGTATTGCAATTAAACAATACATTGTTTAATTGAAAGAAGGTAAAGAAAAATTTGGAGGTCGCAAAATAGCCAGATTTTATTAAATATAAAAAATATTTATGTGTCTTAAATAAAATTGCTGAGAGTATTAAAATCATAACTCGGCAGGTACAATTCAAATGATTCTTCGTCAGAAGCGGAATATCCTGAATATCAGAGGAAACCGTCCGAATTCCCCAGAATTTTTGGTTAACAGCTATTTCTGAATTATTATGAGGCTTACCCCATGAATATTTCAAAGAAGGTAATCAAGTTTAATTTGAAATCGTATTCGATAAATCCCTTTAGAAATTTTGTCAATTACTGCTGCTGAGATCTTAGACGAAGATTAATGGTTTTAGGTTAGGATTTTGATAATCTTTAAGTAAGTAACCAACTGTCAAAATCTCCATTGATTTGTTGTAACGATCTCCAAAATAAACAAATAGTCGTCACTTGTACGAGCTAATTCTCCAAATGCTAAGTTAATCTCCAATACTTTGTTTGAAAACGACTATATGAATGCCTCCAAAACTACTATCGCCACGTGCGAGAAACTCTACCTGTGGCTGTTCTCGCAACACCACAGGATGACCACGACTCGTAATTGTACCTATAGTTCGCCAAAAAAACTACTACAAAGATCTCCAAAACTACTATCACCTCGTGAGATAAAACCTCCAGTGGCCGTTCTCACTACAGGCATGGGCTTCAGCTTCAAAAGTTTGCCAAAACCACCATCATTGTGTCCAAAACTACTATCACGGCTGCTAAAACTACTATCGCCTGGTGAGAAGATCGATAACCTCCACCAGTGGTCGTTCTCACATCATTACAGGCATGCCCTGACCACGGCTCGAGATTGGAAAGTTCACCAAAACTCCGGAACGTCGTTAAAACTTTGACGAGCCATCCGCGGCTGATAACAATTCTCTTAGAATTATGGAGTTTCTAAATGGAACTGTGAAATGGGATTATACGAGTACGTGCTTGTCGCAGTTGCATTTGTTCAGGGTTAGTTTGTTCTCATCTGTACCTACCTAATAATTTTAGAAACACGATATGTTTCACAAACTTTATGTGCGCATATCTACCTATCTATATATGATTAGCTGCCGCGTTCCCCATCTATCTTAGTACAGCTAAGTAATCGTTTATCCAGTTTAATTTGTTTCAACCAACAATTCAAGAATCTAGATTTTAAAGTCATTTATAACGGGACATTTACCATGATTTGATTTTTGAGTTATTTAATATTTTGGGACAGTTTCTTTCGCCATGAGTTATTTCATAATAACTGAAGGCAATGCGAGTACGTTTTTATTGGATTTTGTGTTAATAACCATTATAGTTTCAAAAATTTAATATATTTATTGCATGTTTTTTTAAATAAAAATTCCGTTACAGTAAGAATAATAGTATTAGATAAGTATTAATAGGCCTGTCAATTACTACCACTTCTCTTGGAGATGGTGGACGCACGCACACTTTCATACTTTGTCAACGCGTGCATCAGTGGCGATAAGCGGCTAGGTTCACGCTAAAAAATTAGCAGCATTCTTTCTTAGAACATTTTATGCATTAGGTAAGTGTGAGTGTGTTTATCATGCATAAGTATAAATGAGTTCTTTCTCTCTTCACTTTGTCTCTCTCTCCCAATAAGGTTTGCTGGAAGAGAACTCTTTTTAGGGTTAAGTTCGCCTTTGTTTAAATGTTCTAGAATAAGTTTTGTGTTATGTTTTTCGTGCAAAAAGTATAAATAAATAAATAAATAATAAATAAATGAGTTAAGTGAGAACTATAGTGCTGAGATAAACCTAACATAGGCTTTAAGGCACAATTAACTTAATGATGTAACCTATTTGTATCAATAAATAATCTATCTATCTATCTTGATATCACTTTTAGTGACCTGTTTCCAAATATACGCTGTAATTAGGTAAATGGTCCAATCAGCGAGTTTGCGGCGTAGACCCGAGGGCAGCACCGTCGCAATCCACGCTTGATCTGCGGTTCTTGAGCCCTAATATTGTCATTGTCAAGGTGTTATGACCTTTGGCACGTAGCCTTGTAAACTCAAAGTCGATTAACACTGGATATATGTCCAGCGAGATGTATTATGACCCTTATAGTCTTGGACGGTAAATTCAAATTTGCAGAGGAGATAAAGCTTTTGTTGACAGATGCTGTGTATATGAAGCATCGGTGCATAGTGGAACTGTGAATTGCTCTGTTGTATATTTATCCAATTATGTGGGTAGATATCGACACGAATTTAGAGATCTCTATTGCAACGTCGTCGTATCCCGTTTATTATTATTCTTATTCGTTTATTTCAGATTACATTAAATCCATATAAAAATTAAAAACACAAAACTTAAAAATAAACATAAAAATTAAACAAGTTTAAGTTTGTTTTTATTTTTTTGCACCCATTGCCGAGTTAAGCCTCCTTTATGCACTCCAGTTTGATTGGTCATGTTCTGGGTTTGATTTTGTTGTTTTGGGCACTTTTATTGATAGCAATATTGAAACAGTTTACAATCTTTTTTATGATACAAAATAAATCATTATCGGTGGACAGCGGAAATCATCATCGAAAATGACGTCACGCTCGTCGAATCGTTAAAAAGAACTCAGGGCTGAGGATTTATATTTATGATGCCTAAAATAGGAAATTGTGAACCTATTTGTGACTGAAACAAACTCTTTCCAGCAGATATAAGTAGACTTACGAACAATAAATATCCTTCCTCTCGTCACAAACCGCTGCAACCATAAATAGCCACTTGGCAAAATGACAGAGTAGAACTTATAGTCATTAGCCAAAACTTCCATGTGTGGGGTATGGGGGATAGTGGCCGGCTAAGCCGATATTATGTAAATACCGGGCGAGGTTAGGACGCGCCTCTGTAATGAGTTCCCGGCTTAATTTACTAATAGAGATCGAAACTGGGCTTTGTTTAATTTCTTTTGTGGTCATTTTGACTGGGATTTAAAGGGTTAATTTAAAAAGGCAACGAGTTGTATTGTTTTGTTGATAGGTTGCTACACTAAAGCGAATTTATGAGAGTCCAATGTTATTAATGTAATTAAATAATATGCTTCGACCAGATGAAGATCGCAGCTATGCTACGCCGTAGCACATCTCGTAGCAAACAAAAGCTACGAGACTTGCTACGGCGTAGCCAGTTTCGTAGCAATCTCGTAGCATTCTTGTAGTTTGTATAAATACGCATTATTGTCACTTGTTCTCTTCACAGTTCCTATTATCTATAACTAGCTCCTGCCCACGGTACGTGCACTTTTCCCGGAATAAATAGTCGGTGCAGGTAAGTTCATTTGAAGGCCATATTAAGTCTATATCTATATTAAATTTCATATCTCTTATTCAGGTAGGTGAATTATGATTTCTTTACTTGATTCGGTGTAACAAAATAAACAAGCTTTCGCATTTGAAATATTATTAACAGTTTTATGTATGTGGGTAGAAACCTCATACAGTACATACATCTTCGAGGGATTTTAATGTCTATAGTTCAAATTCCTTTACATAAGCACCGCCAAAGTAATCTCGGAAGTCAACTTGTCCATTAAAATCTCACAAAATTTCCAGATCATAACCTTTTACTACAAGTTCGTTATATTGCGTGCATCTCGGTAACAATTCATCTGTTTTTACAACAAAACTTTATTCTGAGACGGAGTAAACAAAGTATATCCGACAGAGGGCGCCAGCCACGGTTTAGTGCATCATAAACGTGAGCCGTTTCGGTAAAACGGCCGAATAATAGGCCAAAGATCCATATGGTGGCCAGGAGAGAAGAGTTAGAAGGACTGCAAGAGGTTAAAATAACTCTTTCGCCTTTCTTACTTGTCAGTAACTATCATAACCCACCACCCATGTTTGGCTGAGATTTTAAATAGGTATTCAATTAGTTTAAAAATCTAAAGAACATCGGGGATCGTTTCGTTACTAGCTTCCTTTACTAAATTTAAAGTCGCTGCCGAAAGAATGGGTTAGTATCAACTCGTCTAAAAAAGCAGCTACAAACTGGTCTAAAGCTCAGATTGTCTAGTTAGCAAGTGGTTTCTTTTCACTTCTTCCACAAGTGGACAAAAAATTGAAGTGAACAATAAAATAATTTTATTTGATAATAATTTATATATAAATATGACTTGTCTAAGTGCTTATTTTGTAAGCCTAAAGAAATAAATGATTTTTTACTTACTTTACTTTTACTTCTAAAATACAGCTGGTCTAAGTAGAAATTGGTCTAAACGCTTCTCGCCTAAAACGCAACTAGTCTAAAAATAGATCTCGTTTAAAACGCAACTAGTCTAAAAATACATCTAGTTTAAAACGCAACTAGTCTAAAATACATCTCGCCTAAAACGCAACTGGTCTAAAAATACATTTCGTTTAAAACGCAACTAGTCTAAAAATATATCTCGTTTAAAACGCAACTTGTCTAAAAATATATCTCGTTTAAAACGCAACTTGTCTAAAAATACATGTCGTTTAAAACGCAACTAGTCTAAAAATATATCTCGTTTAAAACGCAACTTGTCTAAAAATACATCTCGTTTAAAACGCAACTAGTCTAAAAATATATCTCGTTTAAAACGCAACTTGTCTAAAAATACATCTCGTTTAAAAAGCAACTAGTCTAAAAATACATCTAGTTTAAAACGCAACTAGTCTAAAATACATCTCGTTTAAAACACAACTAGTCTAAAACGCTATTCGAATTCGTTTATTTGTTAAGATTAAAAATAGCTGCCCCGGTCATCACCACGATTTGTAAACTTTCTGGAAACGACGTAGGCCAAGCAAAGGATTGAATGAATGAATGAATGGGTTTTTATTTGTTATAAGACTTACACAGAACATAATAAACCTAAATGTATTATTATTTTCTAGGGTAGAATATACAATATGATATCGTTTCGTCATACATTGCGTACATTATTGAAGTGGAATTAATGAATTGCAAATAATTTACGCATTCGATTACAAAGTGACGTAATTTTTCTCTATCCTACCCTAGACAACAATACCCGTGCTTGACCTACAGCAATGCAAGACATGACGAAAGACACAGCTTGTTGAAAGTATTTGTAAAAATGTAAACACAGTCACCCTACCCTGAAGCATTACGACACGGGTCGAGTTAACGTTAACCCGTTACAAGCCCTGTGTTGTCCTTAACCAGAGTTTAAACCGGGGTTAGTATAACGCTGGGTTTAGATTCCTTTGATGTTAACCGAGGAATCAATGGATGTGGGATTTGATTCGGTTTGTTATCGTTTGGTTACGGTAAACACTTGTTTTGAAATTTACGGCGCTGTTTCTCGGACATATTGGCCGAGTCATGGCGAGCTTTGACTTGCTTCGCCGTGTTTATAAATCAGGGGGTTGTTGCTCAGTTTTATAATTATGTCATGATTATAAGTGAGGTGTATTGGTATATGGTTGGACATTTATTTTGTAAGCCTACATATAAACATAGCTTATGTCACTCAGGGATAATGTAGCATTCTAAAGAGAAAGAAGTTTTGAAATCAGTTCAGTACTTTTTATTTATTTTTTATTTAAACGCACAAAACATAAAGTTATCACAAAATATCTGTATATTTTGTAATTATTGTTAAAAAATAAAATTCTCAAAATTCTTCAAATTCTGTAATTTGAATAATAAAGGGTTTAGAACTTGATCATTTCACAAATTATGTGCACACTGAGAATCATAAGAACAAAACGTCTAGAGCAAAACGTATGATAGTAAAAGCTTGAAATAGAAAAAAACAATAAACCGGAAAGGTACCTAAATCTATATTTATGTGCTAATTATTATTTATGTGTAATCATATTTATGTGCTCATGCACCCACGTACAATTACACATCATTATAAGCTTAGAATCAGGAAACTTAATCTAATTTAACTGATTTTAAAGTTCGGGGTTTTTGTTGCGGTCCGCGGCTTTGCCCACGTTGAAATCTACATATGTGTCAAGTAGTTTATAAACCGTCCTCTTGAATCACTCTATCTCTAAAAAAAACTAAGCCAAACCATCAAAATCCGTTGCGTAGACCTTGGCATACATAGGGACAGACAGACTTTGTTTTATACTATGTAGTGGTAGGTAGACGGACGCGCATCGGACGATGATGCCCAGGGATATTATAAGGTGTATGAGCCCTCAATCCTTATAAACCATCTAATAGGTCCTAAATTTTCTAACGTTTCCCAAAACACATTTTCTGCGTCTATGAATCTGAGGCAATAATGTTGTTAAGCCTCACGTTCCGTAACTTCACGGAGAACCACAAGCTTTAAACATAAATTAAATATCTAAAGTTCATTTGGTATATATTAAACCGTCTATCTCTCTAAGCATCTATCTATTAATTATTCCCTCAATGAAGAAGGTTCGAAGCTCTCGGCGTCCAACCGTCAATCAACGCAATTTATAAGACAAAACGTTGCAATTGAAACTGAACAAAATAAACTGAACCAAGAATCTTCCCCCTCAAGGCACACAATAGAAAACTGTTATATTTTACCCGACAACAGCGCCCAGACAGGTAGACCCCTGGCTACCTCTCACCAGTCTCAACTTCTTACGGCCGAGGGGTCTTGTAATGCTGGTTCATGTCAGAATTGAAGACAATGGGCGCAAACATTAATAACTTTCTTTGTTTCCGTGCAGTTGGCAGGTTTGTGTCACTGAAACCGGTTTTTATGGTAAATTAAGCCTTATTTCTCGGGCTTAAGATTTATTGTGAGGTTGATAGGGACACCTCCAAAGTTTGACACACGCTGGCTTGCTAAGATCTCTAATGTTTTTTTCTAAAATTGAAGTTACCAGCTTTTACCCGTAGTTATGCTGATTAGACGATATATCTTCTTTCTCTGAAAATGTATTACCACGCCAAATTTTATTAAACCCTACTGCAAGTCCACCATCATTGAGTGTCGAAAATGAAATTGTATCGTGAAAAATGACAATGTGTCACATTCATCGTACAACAAAACCGTTATACAAGCATACATCCGGAAGAATTTAATTGAAATAATTGTTTGAATGTACGGTCCACTGGTTTTAAGCTTTGAGTCCATTGCCTAGGGCTTGCAATGTAGCTATTTCAATAAATTTTACATTTGCTTAATTTCGTTTGTAAAGACAACCATATTCTATATTTAAAGATGAGTTCATGGAATTCAATTTCATGCAATTTTTGTTTAAATTTTCTAACGCGTGCGAAGCCGAAGGCACTAGTGCTTAAATAAATAATTACCTACTTATATAATATTAAATTTAAGTAAATTTAATTTTGATTTATATAATTAAGCTCAAGTATAGACACTTTTACTGTTACTTTACCTACTATAAACTGATGTCTGAAATAAACGTTTAGAATTTGAATTGAATAATAATTACTACGGTCTTCTATGTCCCACTAATACATAACAATAACCATAATAAATTCGAATTGTAAATAAATAGTATATTTTGTGCCATTATGTTTGCGATTCGAAGATAAAGGAAATATTTATTAGGTCAGTCAGTTTGTTTGTTTACTTCGCAGAGTTAGCGACGCTCACCACGCTCGTAACCTACTTCTGGAAGACAGACACGACTCCTGTAATCCACTTCTCATCCAAAAAAGATAAGAGCTGTCTAAGAAAAATCTAGTTTTGTAACTTGTTTTTCGATTGACGGTGAGGAGCGAAGTAGAGAAAGAAATATGTTTGTTAAAACATCGTTCGACCAACCCAACCATCTATATGTATTCTTCTTATTTCGACGATCGATGTGGCGCGGTGGGCGAACGTCCGCTTGCAACGCAGGAGGTTGCGGGTTCGATTCCCGTCTCGGAACAATTGTGTGTACGATCTGCAGATATTTGTTCCGGGTGTTCTGGTCGTTTTCTATGTATAATAAAAAAATCTATGTAATGTATTGTATTATGTACATATATCAGTTATCTAGTTCCCATAAGACAAGCTTTAGATTGTCCAGCATTATTTATGTATTTCTTAGTCACGTTACTTCCAATATCTAGTAAAACAGATTTGCACGCATTGTTTCTATTGAAACGTTTGAAGGTTAACTATATAAACACTAGCTTAATCGAAGTATATTGGAACTGATATGGGATAAAAAGTTGTATGCAAAATTTCAGCAAGATCCATTCAGTAGTTTTGGCATGAAAGGGTACCTAACAAACATCAAAAATATGACTTGTCTAAGTGCTTATTTTGTAAGCCTAAAGAAATAAATGATTTTTTACTTTTACTTTTACTTTTTACATCTAATATCCAAACTTTCGCATTTAATTATAGTTGTTAGTATGATTAATGTGACAAAAACAAATCCCAGACAGCGCCCAGTGGTAGTGGCCTATACAAATATGTGTTGCGAGATTGTACTGACAGCGTCTATTCGTCGCGATCAGTACCAGAGATCCATGAAAAGTGCTCTGCAGAACTGTACTCGGATATGGATTAGAGCGATCATGTATAACCCTCCAAAAAACAAACACTTCACCTTATCGATTTATCTCACTGATCCTGTATCATTTATTCAAGCGGCGGGCACACCCTAAACCGGTTTACAATTGTCCCTCGACGCGACGCGCGCACTGGAGTAAATTTGTTATTTTTGTACCCTTACGTAATGCTTATACGATACTTACGGCGGGATGAGTTGCGATGCCGCGAATTTAAAAACTACAAGGAAAAAACATGCGGGATAGTAAATAAATAATAAATAAATAAATAGTGCTGGGCAATTCACATAGCATTATCTAGCCCCATGGTAAGCAGAGCTTGTGTTATGGGTACTAGATAACTGATATACATAATACAATACATTACATAGATAGATATTTTTATTATACATAGAAAACGACCAGAACACCCGGAACAAATATCTGCAGATCGTACACACATTTGTTCCGAGGCGGGAATCGAACCCACAACCTCCTGCGTCGCAGGCGGATCTTCGCCCACAGCGCCACATCGGTCGTCCACATCGCTCTCGAAATTAGAGATCAAAAACTTCTATTACAATTATTAAATATACGAGTGTATTAACGTATGTTTTGACTAACCTCGATTCTATCAGTCTATTTGAAGCTCAACGATATTTTTAATATCTATTGAATTTCCTATAAATAAACATAATATCGTCTTGGAATTCTCCAGTAATACAAGTGACTTCATAAGCATCATCAACCAATAAACGTTCACAGCTGGACATAGGCCTCCCCAGAAGAGAGACATAGCGCTTTGTCTTCAGTAGGCCGCATCCAGCATATACCTGCAGTTTTTTGCAGGTCCCACCACCGGACCGGAAGGCGTCCTACACTACGTTTGCAGAGTCGCGGTCGCCACTCAAGAAGACGTTTACCTCAGCAGTTGTCTGTTCTTCGCAATATATAGCCGGCCCACTGCCACTTCAGCTTGCTTATTCTTTTAGTGATTTAACGTTTGATAAATTTTTAACTAAAAGTATGCGGCAAATATTTCTACCTCCGTAAAACCCAGAAAATGTTAAAAAGCGATTTATTTCTAACTTTCCCGCCACACACGAAACGTACCACCAAAAGGCTCGAAGATACCTTACCAAATTGGGAAAAAACATGTTATCTACAAGACGGAAGGCTTGCTAAATATAATTCACTTTTATTGCGAAGGTGCGTAGGTACCTTCAGGATGTTTTTCCCGATACGTTCGTGTTAGTCCGCGGATTTTTCATTGTGAATGTATGTGCCCATTAACAGCTGCTGTTAGCGGTGAGGAGACCACAAGAATACTGAAATGCTTTTTATTTATATGTTGACGAGCGCCGCAACGCAGGAATTGTTGCGGGTTTGTTTCCCGCCTCGTGAGATAAAATAGATAGATATAAAACACTTTATTACCCCAGAAAACAGTAAACAATACAGTAATAAAAACTTAGATTAAGGTATAAAGGGCGGCCTTATCGCTAAGAGCGATCTCTTCCAGGCAACCTTAGGATGGACTGGACATGAAGGAACAATATAGACGGTGGCACTTTAATAAATAATTGAAAAAAAAGAAGAAAACATATACACTATTAAATACATACAAATATTATAATAAACTACAGAGATTATAATATATATAATAAATATATATGATAATTATGTATATTCAAAGGTGTCATTTTGATATTAATCCCATTTGCTAGGTCATGTTGCTAATAGGAGGTTAGGCTAATATTCCGTTTTGATTTTAGGACGTTCTGATAATTGTTCTGTATAAATGTCCTTCGATACGAAACGCTTTGTACCGACTTGCAGATATTTGTTACGGTGCCCTGTATCTACGGTTTGTACCGTCTTGCAGATATTTGTTACGGTGCCGTGTATCTACGGTTTGTACCGACTTGCAGATATTTGTTACGGTGCCGTGTATCTACGGTTTGTACCGACTTGCAGATATTTGTTACGGTGCCGTGTATCTACGGTTTGTACCGACTTGCAGATATTTGTTACGGTGCCGTGTATCTACGGTTTGTACCGTCTTGCAGATATTTGTTACGGTGCCGTGTATCTACGGTTTGTACCGACTTGCAGATATTTGTTACGGTGCCGTGTATCTACGGTTTGTACCGACTTGCAGATATTTGTTACGGTGCCGTGTATCTACGGTTTGTACCGACTTGCAGATATTTGTTACGGTGCCGTGTATCTACGGTTTGTACCGACTTGCAGATATTTGTTACGGTGCCGTGTATCTACGGTTTGTACCGTCTTGCAGATATTTGTTACGGTGCCGTGTATCTACGGTTTGTACCGACTTGCAGATATTTGTTACGGTGCCGTGTATCTACGGTTTGTACCGACTTGCAGATATTTGTTACGGTGCCGTGTATCTACGGTTTGTACCGATTTGCAGATATTTGTTACGGTGCCGTGTATCTACGGTTTGTACCGACTTGCAGATATTTGTTACGGTGCCGTGTATCTACGGTTTTTACCGACTTGCAGATATTTGTTACGGTGCCGTGTATCTACGGTTTGTACCGATTTGCAGATATTTGTTACGGTGCCGTGTATCTACGGTTTGTACCGACTTGCAGATATTTGTTACGGTGCCGTGTATCTACGGTTTTTACCGACTTGCAGATATTTGTTACGGTGCCGTGTATCTACGGTTTTTACCGACTTGCAGATATTTGTTACGGTGCCGTGTATCTACGGTTTGTACCGATTTGCAGATATTTGTTACGGTGCCGTGTATCTACGGTTTGTACCGACTTGCAGATATTTGTTACGGTGCCGTTGTATGTTTTGAAAAAAATACATATATACCGACTTAAAATTCCTCAGTAATTACACTGCTTTTTAATTTGTTCGGGACAATTACTGATTCCTCGGGAAAACAATTTTTATAGGACCACCCCAAAATAAAATTCATTTTCTGTACAGTAGCGAAAGAATTTACCAAATCGTTCTATAAATGACAGAGAAATAGACAAAAATACATGAAAAAAATTATGCATAGAACCGAACATAGAACCACCACCTCTTTTGTTATTCGTTGGTTTAAAATAAAATCTATATAGTCACTAAACACATTAAATAAGTATATCAGTCATCTAGTACCCGTAAAACAAGCTCTGTTTAGTTTGGGGCTAGATGATGCTGTGTTTATTGTCCAACATCACTACATAATCGTAGGATAAAACAAAGTCGCTTCCCACTATCTGTCTGTCTCTATGTATGCTTGTATCTTTAAAACTACGCAACAGATTTGATGCGTTTTTTTTAATAGACAGAGTGATTCAATAGGAAGGTTTATAATAATAATAATAATCGTTTATTTTCAGATAACACAGATCAATAATCGGGTTAATTTATATCTAAGTCTTAGGTCTATGTTAGTTAGGTATAATAGAGGTTTGTGTAGTTATTTAGTTAGTACAGCAATGCAATGTCTGTATAGCGGGCCATCAATCTTGTCCGCTATCATTTGCAGAATGTTGTTGGTGCTCCCACGGACTCTGCTCAGCAGTGAGGCTGCCTTTTTCCTCATGCAGGCGGCGAACCCGTCTGAGCGCGCCTCGACGAACATGCCGGACGCGCTGCAGAACCGTGGCAGCCCCAGCAACATCCTGAACGCATTGTTGTATTGTACGCGAACAGCATTGACGGATTTTTTTTGTGTATGTAAACCACAGGCTACTCGTGTTAAATGACTGACAAAATAATTTGAATAGAGTTAGTTTTACCTCTTCTGAACAACGAGCAAACCTACGGACCAGCATATTCGCTCTCACCGTCAATGCTCTTCGCTGTGTCTTCCTCATCTCTAAGATTTTCAGTTTATAATATTTCAGTTTATAAACCATTTTACAAATAGATTTCCACGTGGGCGAAGCCACGTGGCGCAGCAAGTTATTTATATATTTATTATATCCCTGTACTTAGTACAGGGACAATCGCTGTGTGGCACATTATATTATGCCCTGTAACACTAGTCAGTACTCGCCTTTATAGCTTTCAACGATTTAACATCAGTGAAAATGTTTAATTTGAATCAAACAGGCGGGGGCAGTGTTTGTGACGAGTGTGTTGTTCATAACGGGAATGGCAATGGGCAACGTGTGACAGAACTCTTTCATAAAACAAATTGAAAAATATCATGAAAACAAATCAAAATGAAACATGATGTCTATTTTGAAAAGTAAATTGCGAGTAAGCGTGAGCGTGTAATAAAGCCGCGAACACACGGACAAAATAAAAATAAAGCTGCAGGTACACAAATAGAGCCGGTGAAATACGAGGATTAAGGTTGACGCACACATATCAACTTGGATCGTCACTGCTTCAACCCGTTCACTATTCTTTGTATAAAACTCCCTATATACTAATCATGATGGTCATTGCCCTGCGTGTTTTAATCCTCGTGGCAGGAAAAATACACATTAAGCTTAAAGCTGTGTATTTTACCTGTCACATTAGCTTGAAAACTATTATTTTTTTATGTAACTACGTAAGGAGAAGTTGAGGCGATATCAGTCCGATTCGTGTTGATATATCTGCGACAACCTCTACAGTACAGTGAAATGAATTTGCAACAACTCACTCGGAGCGGGCAAAGATCATACAGATTGCGCAGAATGGACACGGTGTGTGTAGGCAGGTTTTTGATATGAGAGGAAGCTCAATCTGAGCTGCAACGAAATTGTATGCGTTTGAATGCTATCAAACCTTTAGAAAAATACTTTACAAGCTTTTATTCTACTTTCTCCTTGCCATGTTATATCCTCATAATTATAAGCACATACAACGGGTATTTATCGCGTTTATTTAACACTTTGACTGCGATTTTTTTTCGACGACTGCGATCTTTTTTTTAACCTAAAAAATTCGTGCTGCGCTCTACACAGCGGTTGTGATGCGCCGCACATGCGTTTCGTTCGAAAAATATTACGGCTGTCCTGTATTTTCACAGTCACAAAGATCTGTATTTTCTGAGCCGCTGCGCTAGTGTGGATAGAAAACACATACCGTGTGATTTCAGCAATCAAAGTGTTAACTATTTTTCCCGACGTTTCAACAGGTTTACACACAGTTGTGGTCACGGGATGACTGACGTCGGGAAAAATAGTAATTATAATTATGTGTTCAGATCGCGGAAGTTTAAAAATATTAAGTTATTCTAAGTTTGAATATTTATGCAATTTCCGTGACAATGCAATGTCATGGTACCATCGTGCTGCCTGATGATGGAGACAGAAGGTTTTTAGTATGTGTAGGACAAATCTTTGTCCACAACGCAAATAATGATTAAACTTACAGGGACTGTTTTAGGCAATATTACGAAGGTCCTTGTATTTTCGTGGGCTACGGATAAATACCAGTTATTTTATGAAAAACAAAAACACTCAGCAATTAATGTAAGAGCTCAGTCAAGTGCCAAAAAAAAGTAATTTTCCTCTAAATTAAAAAGGCGCGAAAAAATATGCAACTCACGCATCCAATTCCACCGCTCGACAACATCGTCATTAGAAAGTCGTCTTGTTTTTATTTAGAGTCTTAAAACCTGCTTCATAAGGTATAGTATCGTTTGTTTTAGAGAGTTTTATGTACATATTTTGTTACGTGTATGTAGTATATGTTGCCACGGTTGTCTGGTAGAGATCCAGAAATTCCAGGAAGTGCACGACCTTTAGCAATGAAGACTACGACAAAGAAGAAGATGTAGTATATGGTCTTAAAATTTTTAGTGACAAGAGAAAACACAGCCGACCATAGTGTGAGAAATACTCGCAGCATAAAGATCACGCTAAGTCTCCAACCAAGTGGATTTTACTTATTTTTGGTTCGAATTTGTTCACAAAAAATGTAGCTAACTCCAAACTCGACCTTATGTAACACTAGCGACCCGCCCCGGCTTCCCACGAGTGCTAATGCAGGTATTATATACATATAAACCTTCCTATTGAATTACTCTATCTATTAAAAAAACCGCTTCAACCGCATTTTAAAGATGTAAGCATACATAGGGACAACCAGACGACGGGAAGCGACTTTGATTTATATATGTATGTTTGGTATATATGTTTACTATGAAGTGGTTCTCTATATTCTCCTGATATTACGGTTTTAGATAAACAGGCGTAAATCAAAACAAACAGACGTGAAAAGCCTAATTTGTCCAGCTGGAATCCCTTGGCTTCAAATCTCTCAAAACAGAGAACACATGTCCTTTCTGTTACTGAATGAAAACTGGCTGTAAGTAACCACAACATCCACAGCCGTAACAAGCAATCTACATGGAGTAGCGTGCTGTTGGCACCGCATACCTACAAGACAAAGGTGCCAAGAAATTGGCAATGCAACACGTGTCTGCGGCGGTGAACACGTTGTTAGCGGTCGGCCTGTCTCTTCGTATCAGCATACTTAATCTCTGGTTTATACGATTATGTATATTGAACTCTATTACTCAAAAAGTATCGATAAAATTTTTTTGCGAATAAATTATTTGATATATTTAATTTTGTGACTCAATGTTCATCATCATCATCAGCTTATAGCAGTCCACTGCTGGACATAGGCCTCCCCAAATGAGAGCCATAGCGCCCTGTCTTCAGCTTGCCGCATCCAGCATCGAACTTCGTCGTCATCCCACCTGGTCAGAGGGCGTCCTACACTATGTTTACCGACCCAATGTTATCAGTTTAAAAAACAAATTTTCCCGACGAACGGGACAGTGAACATGTCGTAAGCGGTCGGCCTGTCTGTTCGTATCAACATACACTCTCTGGGTTATACGATTATGTATATTGCACTCTATTACTCAAAAAGTATCGATAAAAATTGTTTTGAGAATAAATTATTTGATATATTTACTTTTTTCAATTCATCATCATCATCATCAGCTTATAGCAGTTTACTGCTGGACATAGGCCTCCCCTAATGAGCGCCATAGCGCCCTGTCTTCAGCTTTCCGCATCCAGCATCGACCTTCGTCGTCATCCCACCTGGTCAGAGGGCGTCCTACACTACGTTTACCGACCCAATGTTATCAGTTTAATAAAACAATTTTGATATTTAATATTATAATTTTATATCCATCACGTTGTGAAAATTGTAAAAGTTGTACTTGACGGCTAATCCCGACGAAGTATTTGCGTCGACCACTGGGGGCCTAAGCCACGAACTCGTATTTATAGTTACTAAAACGTTAATCTTGCAGCAACAAACAAACATCAAAGTGTTTCATTTCCTTTAAACCTTCCAGCACTCTTAGACACGTCACAAAAACACACAATTCAAATGACATAGGTAAAACTAACAAGTAATTTAACTTAACTTCAATCTTTTAAGGTAATGAAAGGAAGTGAACAATAAACCTTTACCTGTGTTAGCTTAGTATATATTTAGATTAGTTTCTGAGTTGGAAAAAAACTCGGCCGAAGCTTTTTTATCGTGTAGATAATCAGATATTTTGTAGTTAACCTTTTTATAAAGGACTAGCTGTTCCCCGCAGTTTCACCCGCGTTAAACTCGAATTTCACCTTATTAGGTGTTAGTTTACACCTTGGGTTACATTATTGCAGTTTGAGTAAGGATCCCTAACTTTTTTGAAAATATAATATAGCATATGTTCACCGCGGATAGTGTAGCTTCCCAACGGTGAAATAATTTTTCCAATCGGTCCAGTAGCTTCGGAGCCATTCATTCCAAAAAATCTAACATTTCCTCTTTATAATATTAGTATAGATATATGTGGTAATTTGTTTGCATTTATTGATTGTAATTTTTTGAGAGACATACATATTTTGACATAGTACTGCTGTCATTATGTTTAAATCTTTGAATTTATCACGTAGGGATTCTCTCGGGTGATATATTCCAACCAACCATTTTATCCAATAAACTTTTAAAGCAATCATGGTTATTAACACTAAAGAAAGAACTCGCTCGCTGTGACTTCAGTTATTCCGTGATCATGGCGAATGAAACTGAGCCACAATATCAAATCATAGTATATATCTCGCTGTAAATGACTTTATCGCTTTTTATTCATAACCCAATACATACATATATATAATAGAGCTTTTCATCAAAATTACAAATCCGATACCGTCGGAACTACATGAATGCGCAACTCTTCATACTAAAGCATAAAATTGCATCCAGAGACCCTCGCATATTCATAAACCTTTATTCCCGCTCAAAATATAACTCCTTCGGGAACCAGTTCCGAGTTACTGCCTCTGATAAGAAGCTCCGGTATCTACGGCACTGGATTTATACGGTCAGACTGGACTTAAGATATTGTAAAATACGGTAGAGTTCCTTTCATAGGGTATTTAAATGTCTGCTTGGAGGAAACTTACCCTGATCTTGGATTCACCAGTGGAACAGCTGGTCGGATGAGTGGGGTAGCATCAAGATAAATAAATAATAATAAATAATGCTTACAAACCACACACCATGGCGCTGGTACAAAGAGGTTATTTCTGTAGTTGTTGTTCATGTCAAAAACTCACAATTTAACAAGGTAAAGGTTTCTTGTTCGCTTCTTTATTTTAACCCCAAAAAGATTGAAGTGAATAAAATATCACAGTGATCACTTCATTTACTAGTTTTAGTTACCTATGTTATTTAAAATTGGTGACGCGTTGATTTTGAGGTTTGTAAGGTTTTAAGGAAACAAAGTACTTGTTGCATGAAATACATGTGTGTTAAGGTATACATGTGATTCAATGTATTTCTACCGTTAACACTTTGACTGCGGTTTTTTTTCGACGACTGCGATCTTTTTTTTAACCTAAAAAATTCGTGCTGCCGCTCTACACAGCGGTTGTGTTGCGCCGCACATGCGTTTCGTTTGAAAAATATTGCAGCTGTGCTGAGTCACACAGATCTGTATTTTCTCAGCCGCTGCGCTAGTATGGATTTACGCATATTAGTCACTTGTAGAAAACACATACTGTTTCGGCTACTGGTTGGGTGGTGCCAAATGAAAGATTCCACGACTTTTTGAGATTGTATTGAAAATAAAATATACAATGTTGAATTAGAATGATGATGCGAAATCGAGAGATGATTTTGGAATGGTCGCCATATTGAAGTTATACAAAATAAAAAACCGTTCGGATACACCGCACTGTCCCGATAGCCGTTCGGATACGCCGCGACACATACCGTGTGATTTCAGCAGTCAAAATGTTAAGTGTGCAATTTGATGTTTGCTATTGTTACAAAAACTCAAAACTCAAACCCAAAATAATTTATTTCTTTAGGCTTACAAAATAAACACTTAGACAAGTACCTACAAGCAATAAAATAATTTCTCATCCTTTGAGAAGGAACTGCAAAAAACCTGTAATATCACTGTTGCAGTTTTTTTTGCATTTAAAATGCAATAAAATCAACGTGAATCCATTATCGTGTGCTTTACATTTTACACAAAAAAATGTGAACGACCATTTTGTATATAAAATCACGGTTCTTTATAAACGCGAAAACTGTTAAAGTGACCGAACTTTCAGAAAGTTAGCAACGATAGTTAAGCATTCCGCAGAATGTCCCGAGCAAACTTAATTAAATATGTATAACATTACGAAAAAATTCTACAAATAATTTAGTTGCAAAGTTTCCCACAAAGGACAAAGGACGCTGGACGCGGCAGAGCATTGCTGCACGCTCCACACACCTGGATGGTAGGTGTGGAACGTGCCGTGTACTGTCATTAGAGTTCTTTTACAAAATACTATACGAAGAACCGACGGCCGCTGGGGCAAACGTGTTCTTGAGTGGAGACCACGACTCGGTAAACGTAGTGTAGGACGCCCTCCGACCAGGTGAGAGGACGACCTGTGAAGGACTGTGGGCAGATGCTGGATGCGGCTAGCTGAAGACAGGGCGCTATGGCGCTCATTGGGGGAGGCCTATGTCCAGCAGTGGACTGCTTTAGGCTGATGATGATGATGTTATTTTAGTAACTTTAATGACAGTCACTTCCTTCATATTCTTATGAACATGTAATAGTTTACCGAAAAAAAAATACCGAAACAGGTAGATGAAAAAACCAACACCAAAAATAATTGTTAATTGTTAAGGTAACTACGCTTACCGAGTTTTACTTTTAAGATAGATAGATAATTCTTTATTGCACACTAAGTATAAAATGACAATGTAAAATAAAAACTTAAAAAAACTAGATACAATTGGCGGTCTTATCGCTCAAGAGCGATCTCTACTAGACAACCATGGATGGATAGGATCGTGGACAGTACCAGGGGATCTGTGTGCTTGTAGGTTACACATATATTATAAAATAAAATAAAATACTTAAGATGTCAAATACTAGAGCATTTTACAATCTTGGCTTTTTAGAAGAGAATAGAAATAGGATAGAAAAACATTTATTTGGACACAGGTACAACATACAGGCATAGAATAACAAACGGCAAATAAAGTAGTTTATCATGGGGGTAAGTGACACAAATAGGTTTTTGTTGTAACCGTCGGTTTGAAAATGAAAATGAAAAGTTTTTATTTCTTTAAGCTTACAAATAAGCACTTAGACAGGTCTTATTTTATAGTTCACTTCAATTTTTTGTCCACCAGTGGAAGAAGTGAGAAGAAACCACTAGTATATTCATAACTTATGTGTCTAGTACATTTGATTTGCTTATCTGTAAGTTGGTAGATTTTGAGTTGGAGCAAAACTCGTTCCAAGCTTTTTTATCTTCTAAGTAATCTGATATTTTGTAATAAGCTTTTTTACAAAGAATGTGTTTAACAATTTTTTTAAATTTATTTATTGATAATGTTTGCTATATAGGTATTCTTATAGGTACCCGTTTCAAGAAGCTTCCTTGTAATAAGTGAAATTTAAATTGTATGTCAGAATATTCCTAATTTCAATATGCTGTGCAAAGCCCGCAGCAGCAATTGACCGTAAGCTGATTTCCTTTCCGGCGTGCAGGTGGCTGCGATTAGCCTGGTGGCCGATAATTATGCCCCGCCGGCTTATAATTTCATTTAGATCATGTGGGGACTTTCCAAGGTTTATTTACGATCCGTGCTTGTAATATGGGCAATATACAATAATGTGGAGCTTCCGTTGCTTCGCACACTTTTTTTGAGGAAAGAGCCTATTTAGTATGTAAGAAATTCAATGTTGTGTTTAGCTATAACTAGTGCCACTCGTGGACAAAAAATTTTAGTGAACATTAAAATTAAAATAATGTAAATTGGTAATAATGAATAGTTTAAAATTTGATTTGTCTAAGTGCTTATTTTGTAACTCTAAAGAGAAAATAAACATTTGAATTTGAAGTTGTTCTTCCAAGTCTAGAGATAAATCTTTGCAAAGCTTTAGTCGGATCTATTCAGTAGTTTTGGCGTGAAGAGATAACATACACACTCTAAACATCCAAATTTTCACTTATATAATATAAAGATGATTTGGCTTGCCAATATTCTTGTATGTACTCTAGCCTAAAGATATAAACGCTGAAGTGTGTGTATCGCCGCTTTAAATAAATATTGCCATGTATCTAAAACCACACTATATTTAGATTTAGATAAGCAAATCAAACGTATTGTTTTCTAGTTTTAATTATTTTTAATATTATTATCTATTATTTATAAATAAATAATGCTGGACAATTCACACAGCATCATCTAGCCCCAAGCTAAGCAGAGCTTGTGTTATGGGTACTAGATGACTGATATACATAATACAATACATTACATAGATAGATATTTTTTATTATACATAGAAAACGACCAGAACACCCGGAACAAATATCTGCAGATCGTGCACACAATTGTTCCGAGGCGGGAATCGAACCCGCAACCTCCTGCGTCGCAGGCGGACCTTCGCCCACCGCGCCACATCGGTCGTCAAATATTTATTAGACACATAAGTTATATGAACATACTAGTGGTTTCTTTTTCACTTCTTCCACGAGGTAGACAAAAAAATTTAGTGAACATAAAAATAAAAATAATGTTATTTGATAATAATGAATAGTATAAAATGTTACTTGTCTAAGTGTTTACTTTGTAAGCCGAAAGAAATAAATGATATTGAGTTTGAGAGTTTTGTTATGATATATTTCATAATAATTATTCATTCTTATTTGATTGATTTGAAGCTCTTATTCTTACCTTCACCATCAACATCTTGACTTCAAATGCACCGGTTCCACACTACAACATTATAAGCTCCCGCAAAAGAAACCTTAATAAAACTTCGTTAGGACTTAACTAAGTTAATCAAACTCGATTCATTTTCACCTTCACGATTTTCAAATCCAATTCCGATGTGAAAAAACATGAAAGGAAATCCCAGGAAGTTTGTATGAAAGCTTTCAGTACAAAATGAAATTTCCAACACATTTAAAATGGTCGTGAAGCTCGCCCTGTTAGCCTGGAGAATACATTTGCGGTCTTGGAAGAACTTCTACACGTAGAAGATTATCAAAGCCAATAAAACTATTGTAACGACTTCTACCGGTTATACATACATAGATGTGGGATTGCACAAGATAGTGATAAGTGGAAAGAACAGAGAAGCCTTTCTCCAGAAGTAATAATAATAATAATATGAGTAGCCATCGCCTTTAGATTAACTTCTCAAAGGGCCTCTGTGCTGTTGGCTTCGGCCCCACGCAATCCTTCCAAAGGACCGGGTCACTTTATGGCCCGAGATCATGGTAAATGAGAGACATAAATAATAAATAATGCTGGACAATTCACACAGCATTATCTAGCCCCATGGTAAGCAGAGCTTGTGTTATGGGTACTAGATAACTGATATACATAATACAATACATTACATAGATAGATATTTTTTTATTATATATAGAAAACGCCCAGAACACCCGGAACAAATATCTGCAGATCGTACACAGAATTGTTCCGAGGAGGCGGGAATCGAACCCGCAACCTCCTGCGTCGCAAGCGGACCTTCGCCCACCGCGCCACATCGGTCGTCGTGTGGCGCGGTGGGCGATAAGAGAAAACTTAAACTGGAATGTGTCAATGAGATGATGTTCTCATCGAAATACATAGATATCAATGTAACTCAATATTCCTATGTAACAATAGCAACAACCATATTACAAATCTGCACACACCTTAACCCGAGCCTTATTACGGACCAGTCTCATATTACCAGCATGGCCAATATTACCCACATTGCCAATATCGGCGGAAGGTACAATTCTACCCTCACGGTAATTTCACCTGATGCTGTTGTAATTAGTTTTACTTGTTCCGTAATGCGGCACAATTTGAGGGCAATCATTGAAACCTATTTCTGTTTTGGTTATGTTTTCATTGTGCTTTGGAAAGTTTATTTTGAATATTTAGATGTGTTTGCGGGCAGCAAGTGTACTCTAAGGTCTAAGGTCTAAGGTCTAAGGGTACAAGTGTTTTGACTACTTTACTGCGAATACAAATCCTATTCCCAAGCGTGGTGATTATGGCCAAATACCCTATGTTACATTCGTTCAGAAATGAAATTTGTATAAGTACACTGGCAAAGGGCTTAAATATTATACACTCATCACCTTTATGACCTGCCTGTGTTACAAATAATAATAGTTTAAAATTAATAAAATAATACATAACGCGGGACAATCCACAGCATCATCTAGCTCCTAGCAAAGCAGAATTTGTGTTATGGGTACTAGATGACTGTATAATACATAACAATAAGTAATATACATTACATATATAGTTTATGGAAAGATAATAAATAATTTCGCTATCCATCCATTAAAAACTAAAGCCGTCCTTTGCCCGCCATCTTGGATTGTTCGCGTTCATAAAAGACGCTAGAAATGAAGCGGACGAAAGTATATCGTAAGTGGCACTTATATCAGACGTACACAAGCACCCTTAATGAAAGGGGGTTATCTTTGCCCGGCTAGAGGGCGCTCGAGATTGCAGGTAGGATGTCTTTTGTTATAAAATATAAACTTCAAAATATATCTTTAGTTGTCTCTGTTATTTTTATGGTACATTCTGGCTTTGTAGGCATCGGATTTTTTGCTGGCTTAGTAGGATGTACGTACAAATAGAGTCATCAATATGCTCTTAGTTTGAGACCTATTCCAATAATAATAATTTTGGAATAAGTCTCAAACTTATTCCAGTAATATATACTTTAGGAGTATTTTGTTTAAATTCTAGATTATTTTGAAAATCACGTTTACCGCGTCCCCATTATTATAATATTAATTTGCTCTATTCCTAATCCTATCTAGGAGGGGTACTTTCCGGGCACTTTTGCTTTGGCTAGCTGAAGGACGTCTGGGTGTAGGTCTCGAGATAGGGTCTCTAATTTTTATTTGCATAAGCTCTCTAAGAATAAATACTGTCTAGAATGTTCTCCGTGTTCAGCTCTTGCGTAAAGGGACAGGTCTGGCTAAGTTCATTTACAATTTTTAACTTAAGGTTCAATATCTCATATTTATCTGCGCTACGTTCTCCGTTATTGTCTACGTCTAAAGCCTAAGCGGTGGATCTGCAGCCGGGAAAGCTGAGTGTCTACGTTTGTAATGCAGCTCCCGACTGCAGATAATATCCGCCAGGAACTTATATTGTTCAAGAAAATAATAACCTCGTTTAGAAAAATATCTCTAGGGTGGTGGCAGTTTGAATGCTTTTGTAAAATGAGTTTTTATTAGAATCGTATTATGGAGCCGATGATACACACTGCTACAAAAAAAAAAAAAAAAATAAGTTTTTACTATTATGGATTCTATATAGTGAGTGCTAATGACTAGTGCGTCATCAGCATGCCAAAGTTTTTTATGACTTGCGACATGTTATGCCTGCAAGAGTTTTATTTGGTACCTTTCAAATCATCATCTTCTTTGTATACTACTTCCTGCGTCCTGTTGGGTATAGGCATCGTCTTCTTTCCCATTGTTGCATAAAGCACATAATATTGCGATTAATAAAAATCATCATCATTATCATATTAACTTTGACAAGCTTCTGTCCCATTTGTACGGCTCAAAGTGACAGAAAACTCAAATATATGTATGCTTTGAATTTAAACGAGAATTAGACTAGAACCCCAAAATTTTATCATTTGTTAGGCTAAAAACCAAGTACAAACCGCAAATTCGTAAGCCTAAAGCCTAAACCAATCAAGTCGATAATTATGCCGAGCAAAGTGACCCAATGGTCAGTTAAATCAATGGACTATACCAATAATAGGGTTCGGACCCGATAGGACCCGTCGTCTATTAGACAAGCTCCTTTATCTATGTACACTCCACAGTTCGTAGTAAGTCTGACCCCACTAACTTTAGACCAATATCAGTACTGCCTACATTCAGTAAAGTTTTTGAAAAACTTATTTTACACCAATTGCTTAGACATTTTAATGGCAATGACCTGCTACATTGTAAGCAATTTGGGTTTACTCGTGGCAGGTCAACTACTGATGCCGGTGTAGAGTTGCTATCGCATATTTTTGATGCTTGGGAGAAGTCGCAAGATGCTTTAGGCGTTTTTTGCGACTTGTCAAAAGCATTCGATTGCGTTCATCACGAAACATTAATCAGGAAACTACATCATTATGGAATTAGGGACAGCTCTTTGGATCTTCTTACATCTTACTTGAGTAATAGGATACAAAGAGTTGACATTAATGGGAAACGATCTAAAGGGTCTGTTGTTACAATGGGTGTACCGCAGGGTTTTATCTTGGGTCCTTTCCTATTTTTAGTTTATATTAATGACCTGCCTCATCTTGTAAAGAATGATCATGAGATTGTATTGTTTGCTGATGATACTTCATTAATTTTTAAAATGAAACGACAAAACACAAATTTCGACGATGTAAATACTGCAATCTCAAAGGTAGTCCATTGGTTTAGTATTAATAATCTTTTGCTTAATGAAACCAAAACAAAATGTTTAAGATTTATTCTACCTAATGTAAAACAAGTTAAGGCCGATATAAACGTAAAAGGAGAAACGCTAGAAATTGTAAATAATACCGTATTTTTGGGAATAACCTTAGATAGTAAACTTCAATGGGGCCCACACATAGATAAACTATCGAAGAGACTTAGTTCTGCAGCATATGCAGTTAAAAAAATCCGTCAGCTTACAGACGTTGATACTTCTAGACTAGTCTATTTCAGCTACTTCCATAGTATTATGTCTTATGGCATACTACTGTGGGGGAACGCTGCAGATATAAACACCGTATTTGTGTTGCAGAAGAGGGCTGTTCGTGCGATCTATAATATGGGTCCCAGAGAATCCCTGCGTGAAAAATTCAAAGAAATAAACATAATGACAGTACCGTGTCAATATATTTATGAAAACTTGTTGTACACTCATAAAAATATCAATCGGTTCACTAAAAAAAGTGATATACATAATGTAAATACTAGAAATAAGAATAAACTCGCTGTGCCCACAACTAGGCTACACAAGATAAATGTATCTTTTAAAGGGCAATGTATACGCTTCTACAACAAAACTCCAAGTGAGTTGCAAAAATTATCAATAAATAAATTTAAAAAAATTGTTAAACACATTCTTTGTAAAAAAGCTTATTACAAAATATCAGATTACTTAGAAGATAAAAAAGCTTGGAACGAGTTTTGCTCCAACTCAAAATCTACCAACTTACAGATAAGCAAATCAAATGTACTAGACACATAAGTTATGAATATACTAGTGGTTTCTTCTCACTTCTTCCACTGGTGGACAAAAAATTGAAGTGAACTATAAAATATGACCTGTCTAAGTGCTTATTTGTAAGCTTAAAGAAATAAAAACTTTTCATTTTCATTTTCATTTTCATCATTATTTAAAGCATTGAGTTTTAACTTATGCATTTTAGACAACTAAAATAAAAATTGCCTCTCATTGACTGCATTTAGATTACATTAAAAAAAAAATATGGGCCAATAAGCGGCGGGAATAGTGAAACACTCACGAATACATCATGAAACCAATAATATATAATTGGGGGTATGTGTATACCAACATTAGTTTTTGAAAAACCTTTCTTCCGTTGTGCTGTTTTGTTTGATCTGAATCATTATTACATCTTCTGTAAGCTTGTGGTCAAACAAAGTTCTATTAACTTATACTATATAAATAAAAAATCATGATTGTGATGATGATGAATCATAATTAAACAAATCAATGTATCAATGATCGATCAAAGATAAAACCCGAAAGAACCTGATTTTTTTTTTCATTTATTGAACGCAAACAATTGCCTAAGATTTTAAATCATGATAGAGTCTAATTTCAGATATCAAAATGTAATTCAAGTGGAATAAGAGCGATTCGTCCCAGACGTTCCCTAAACGGCCGCAAACGTCCTGTGATTTATTTGCGATAGCATTATCTGACGTTAGGTCTAGATTAATGTAGGCGCACTTTTATGAGGGTTGGGATGTGGAGCGAGTCAAACATTCTCTTTGTTGAAGCGTTATGCTGATCAGTCATCATCAGCCTATGATAGTCCATGCTGGACATAGGCCTCCCCCAATGAGCGCCATAGCGCCCTGTCTTCAGCTTGACGCGTCCAGCATCTATCTGCAGTCTTTCGCAGGTCGTCATCCCACCTGGTCGGAGGGCGTCCTACACTATGTTTACCGAGCCGCGGTCTCCGCTCAAGAACACGTTTGCCCCAACGGCCGTCGGTTCTTCGCGAGATATGGTCACTTTAGCTTGCTAATTCTTAGAGCTATGTCGATAACATTGGTCAGTTGATGGCTGATGGGACCTACTCAGAACTTATACGTCCACGAGTGGACGTACCACGCCTAAAGAATATGTTTTGTACGTAATGAATTAGTTCCCAGCTTAGTTTCCTTTATTTAAGTTTCGTGTATTTATTGTATCGTGCAAAATAAATTTTTCTTTCCATTTCATTCGTATAGAGTCAAAATAGCTCTACTTATTCTGACCTCTGGCACTAGCAACCAAGAAATGAACATCTAGGTAATTCATCCTGTCCATTTGCGTTAAGTCCACTGGTGGGACTAATCTAGTAGATAAAGAATCATGTTTGAGTCAGCCTCTGAGCCGCTGTTCAACTCATGGAAACTCGTTGGCTATCTTTTCCCACATTCTGTTCGAAATACGGCACACGCGTGTTGATACGTTAGATACAAAAATTACCTACGGCGGTATTGCCAAATATTAAAACCCCTTTCACATGAGTACAGAGGCACGTTTGAGATATCCCTGTACAAACATACCTACAGCTTACATTGTAGTATGTCAAAGGGTTCCCGTTCGTCATAATCCGGCGCGGCGCCAGCTCAGCCGGCTTGTGGCAACACTGTCCGTACGCCGAGGCACAATCATGTCAAAAGCATTGATAGGCCCGCGGCGGGGTGTCTGCTAACATAACCTGGAATTCCATGCTTCAGTGGTGAACTGTTAAAATTGAGTCTGGTACATAATTCTATCCTATCTAAAAAAAAACTTTTTTAACTTTTGAAATCATGTAATCATTTGGCCAAAGTCCTTGGGAAGAAAAATCCAAAGAGCTTAAATTCGACGCGGTTAAGGGGTTTCGTTCAGAAGTTCCGATGTTTTCTGTTCTGATTCTGTTTCCATCATCAGACCAGCTCAATGGTACCATTAAATTGCATTTTCACGTACCTTACATAATTATGCCAAATTTCAGCTCAATCAGTTGAGGATAACTGGTCTAAAATTCAGTTGCAAGATTTGTTCAAGACATACTAACAGGCAAGTAAAATATAAGGCTTGTAAATATAAAGGAATGCGCCCTTACATTTTAATACAGTACAATACATGGCAATGGATATCCGCAAAGTAACGCGAGAATCCAATTATTTATCAGAGTATGAGTGGGTCACAGTTTACAAAAACTACTCATCAAAGTTTCGATCGATTCTCTGGGTAAGAGACGTAACCAATTTAGATTCGTTTTTGTTACAAGTGTCAAAGAGTCACACTGTTACTCTAATATTTGATTAGTATAGTTTAGTTTATTATAGTTAACATTTATAGTTAGAGTAAGTATTCAACAATCTCTTTGCCACGCTCAATCGCTCCACCATCAATAGATAAGCCACACAATCACCTCTGGAGAGCCAAGCAGAAAGCCCAGGACGAAATCCTCGTAGTAATTTATTGAACGTCAATTCCCTACGCCGGATGAAGATAGACCGCGTCAATGGCATCGCATTGAGACGTCCGCAAATATTGTGGATGCCTCTATGAGAGCGCAGGAATGGAGCTCAGCGAGTCACTCATTGTTTGTTCTCGCCTCTAGTTCCCATTCATTATGAAGATGGTTAAATACCTAAAATTGAGACATTTCTTCAAACATAAGCGAAAACCAAACTGCAGTAAAACTCACCTTCGAGTCTTAGCGAGTCAATTAAAATACTCAACTCAGTTAATGAATATACCTAAAACATGCCAAATTATATAGGGTGGTTGGTATTTGGGATCAACATAATTTTTGGGGAGTTTTGGGGGTCATGAGCTACAATTCTTTGACTAGACTCAATGTCCTAAGTGTGCCGGTTCTGGAGGATTTTTTTAAGTTTTTTGGTAAATTGACACCATCCAATGACTGATTATAATAATAACAAGCTGACCCGGTAAACTACTGAATGGATTTTAATGAAACTTTACAATAATATAACTTATATATCAGAATAACACATAGGCTACAATTTATAAAGATATATTGTATATTATCCAAAATATCTATCACCCCGGTGAAACCGGGGGCGCAGCTAGTATATAATAAAAATATCTATCTATGTATGTATTGTATTATGTATATCAGATATCTAGTAACCGTAACTAAATTTCTGCTAAGCTTGGGGCTAGATGATATTGTGTGATCTGTCCAATGTCCAGCATTATTTATTTACAAACATCCGAATCCGATCTCTGTCTTTGAATGCTATTTAGAACCCTGGTCTATAGTCTATAGATAGCTATTGTATTACAACCTTAATGGCTAATGTTATCCCCTTGACGTGTTGCTTGGCTATCAGACAACATTGCATCAACGAGGGATATTGCTTGTTACAAGCCACTAAGTTTCAGCGACCGGCTTTGCTCACGAGTAATGGATATCGTTATATGAAAGATTGATTTTAGTCAGACCATTATATCAAACTTAAGAACTCTTGATAAAGATGGTGTCATTATGTCAGACATTGTAATATACATATATATTGTGTCGCTATTGGATCGTAGAATAATCTACACGCTGTCGCCGTAATCAAAAAAAAGCGTGTTATTAATTAAGTCTTTTTATATTTTATGTATGCTAGTTTTAAGGTATTTATTACTATGGACCTTAGAATAAGTTAAACAAGATCTGTTATTTTTTATGGTCTGAAATAAATGATTATTATTATTATTTTAAGCCCGTTTGTAGAATGGCTAGGCCTACAAAAGAGCGCCCTACAGATAAATGCCTAGGCCGATCGAGGAATGCCAAAACGAACGTTCAACAATATAGCTGAGGGTCGCTGAGCCATCTCGTTGAATGAAATGAATGTCTTTTCTGCAGGTTTTTGTTATAAAATGATACTTAGGTATTTAAATTGGCATAGAGTTGAATTACAAAATGAATGCATAGAATGGTATCTTTTCGCTCACATTGTCATAAAAAGTTCAGTATGTAGTAGCGTTTCTCACGTGAAATATCGGGCCCACTGAAATGGAATATGATTCGCTATGCGAACTATGTCCCGTGTTCAGGTGGAGCCCTATACGCAGCACGCTATGTAGGAATACACGAACAGTCGAACATATTTAAAATAGGCATTTAATATTTTTGTAATAAAAACAGTTGAATGATTAAGAATATCATTTAACACTTTGACTGCTGAAATCACACGGTATGTGTTCTACAAGTGACTAATATGCGTAAATCCACACTAGCGCAGCGGCTGAGAAAATACAGATGACTGATGTGACTCAGCACAGCCGTAATATTTTTCGAAACGCATGTGCGGCGCAACACAACCGCTGTGTAGAGCGGCAGCACGAATTTTTTAGGTTAAAAAAAAGATCGCAGTCGTCGAAAAAAAACCGCAGTCAAATTGTTAAAAAGACCAATATAATAAAAGGTATCGACGATTAAATTGAACATTTTAAATACACTCAAATTTCCTATTATATATTAAGCACCGCCATGGGTGTTCCACCACTATGGCGTGTGTAAATAAAATAATACAAACTGAATAAATCAAGTAAAAATACTTGTTTCAGCAAATATTACAAAAAATAATAGATAAACTAAAATACATGAAGAGGGTAATTTTGTACCTCGCTCATTGCAACAGTGATTTTCGTCCTCACTAGGCTGGGCCTGTATCGAGCAAGTCAGAGATAACAATGAAAGAAAATTATTTAAACAATTTATATAAAATTAGCTGCACCCCGCGGTTTCACCCGCGTGGTGATAGATATTTTGGATAATATAGGTACAATATATCTTTATGAATTGTAGCCTATGTGTTATTCTGATATGTAAGCTATATTATTGATAAGTTTCATCAAAATTAATTCAGTTGTTTTTGCGTGGAAGAGCAATAAACATACATACATCCCCACAAACTTTCGCGTTTATATTAGTAGGAAGCAACGACTAGGGATCAGATTCAGCTGCCACTGGGGAGTGACCATAACTGTCGGCTAGCCCGACCCGGCTGATTATGCAATGCCGGCGCGGAGATGTTCAGAATGCATTGCGAATTCTGCATACTACGCCAGTTGAGACGACTGTGACATTATACGCTCAGCAATGCTGATTCTATGTCGTTATCAAATGAATTCCTAACGTCTCACTTTGGTTCTGCTGGTCCGTAAGACTATATTTGCTTAAAACTGGAACATAACATTTTAACAAACATAAACACATTAAGTTACGTCCAGTTTTAGTAATAAACCATGTTATTAGGCATAGTTATTCAAATTGTTTAATAATGTCGACGTGCTATATAAGTCATATAACCTATTTATTTTTCTGGACGTACCATTACAATAAGGTTGATAGAAAGGAAGTTATAGGAAAAAATCTTTTTCGTACTCTCCGACCTTCTTATTAATCTTCTACCTGAGTAAAGTATACTTGGAGAGCTGAATTAAATATAATATTATTTAGAAGAAAATCTGCCATAATTTTCCAGTTGCGGCTATAAATTGACTTGCGTAAAGTTTATCAAATTACCTACTGTTATTCTTTTTTAAGAATAACAAAAAATCAAGGTAGATTTTTTATTTTACTACAGTTTCTCGTATGAACTTTAATGAGCTGATTGTATTATGACAAAAAACAATATGCCGCATTCAGAATACCCCTAATAGCTAGCTTTCAAAGCTTGGTACTTAGTTTTCAAAGACTATTTAGAGCATATTTATACCAATACAATTTTAAACGTATTATCACTGTAAAGGCATCATAAATTGCAGCAACGTTAAGAATGCATAGAACGGATGCACGGGATGACGTCCTAGGAACACGTCGAGCAACATGGAAACTGCGGTCGGCTGCAGAGTATCTACAATGTAATTTGTTTTAATTTAAGTTACTTATTATTAAATTTAAGTTTATATTTAATTTAATTTTAGTGTACGTCGTACGTAGTCATGTTTTTAAAATGGTCCATTTTACCCGGTGCCCACGAGTTCAGTGACCTTGCAAACCAAATACCTACTCGAATTATTCTATGCATTAATTGTTTATTCTTGTTTGTTTCAGGTATGTACCTACAGTCACGCAAATTTGCTGTAAATGATGGCGGTATGTTACTAAAACCAGAATTTAAGAATTAATTTGACAGATTGACGTATATGTACGAGATATTATCTTTTTTTTTTTTTTTGAGAGATGATTTACTAACTGATATAATACTCCGAACGATATGTACAGGTCTACGGTTGGTGAATACATTCTAGAGAACTTAGATAACTGAATACACTTAGCTTTTTCGGTTTGATAACAAACTGAATAAGATAAGTTTACTTGTCAAGTACCGGCCTCAAAAATGGGCATTTCGTACATTTCTTCCGCAGGCCAAGAAGTTAAAGTGGTGTCATTGCAGAATTTTCCAATATCCCCGTTTTCCATGAGTCGTGTCAAATGTGTGAAATGTTTCAAGGCTTTGACCCCACGCTGACACAAAAATTGCCAGTCTACTTCGGTCTCATCATAATCAGCCTATAGCAGTCCACTGCTGGAGATAGGCCTCCCCCAATGAGCGCCATAGCGCCCTGTCTTCAGCTTACCGCATCCAGCATCTATCAGCAGTCTTTCGCAGGTCGTCATCCCACCTGGTCGAAGGGCTTCCTACACTACGTTTACCGAGTCGTTGTCTCCACTCATGACACGTTTGCCCTAGCGCGCGGCCGTCGGTTCTTCCCGAGATATGGCCGGCCCACTGCCACTTCAGCTTGCTAATTCTTAGAGCTATGTCGATAACTTTGGTTCTCTGTCGGATGTATTCATTATGAATCCTATCCTTCAGAGAAACTCCGAGCGTAGCTTCGCACTTCGGTCTCAGTCTTGGTTATTTCATTGACGATGAAATAAGACTTCTCATAGTCAGCTTCTAAAGCACGATGCTCCACGGAACAATTAATCAAAATGCATTGAAAGCACTGAAAGGATCGACTGAAAATGGCAATGTGTACCGACACCATAAGCAGCTGACTGCTCAAAAACGATTTAGCTCGTTTTTTTTAAATATCTTGTAATGAAAACAATTGAAAAATAAATGATTTTTCACTTCTCTTGCTCAAAAAGTGTATCATAATAGTGTAGCTTAGCGGGCCTAAAACTCGAGTTTAATACCTCGGGCTAAAAAGTATTTTTTCTTTTTAATTTTTGTCTAAAATCATCAGCCCGTACAAAGCATTCGTTCTCTTACATAAAAACTCGACTTCTTGGTGCTCCGTCAATCTTTTTTTTTGAAAATAGAACCGTCTTGGTGATGTTTTATGAAGGTTGATTCTTCCCTTCACGCTAGAATGCGTACTGTTTCGTTGCGGGTTAAATAGAGATTTAAAAAAAAAGATGATATTGGCGCTAAATCTCTAGAATGTTCTTCATTCCAAATCACAAACTTTTACGTTTAACTTCCTGACTTTTACTTCCAAATGAAAAATGTCTAATTTTGAATTGTTTTATTTTCTCGCAATCGAAGTGAAAAGTAGAGTTTTTTACTCGGGCCAAAACCACCCATTATAACTCGGTCTTGTCATCCTCCCTCGCTACGCTCGGGAGTATAACAACCTCGTATATTAAAATGTATATTAAATAATGGGATGGTTTAGTCCCTTGTATTATAAAACAATCTACTATTTATGGTATTAAATTCGGAACGTCTGGTGCATGTAATGAAAACCGTTATATCTTCTGTTTACTAATTACAAAGAATTAGTAGTTAAGGCTTTAATTATGAAACCATGTGCAGTCATTGATGCAACGCTTTTCTATTGCAGAAGTGTTACTCAAAAATATATATCTATAACGAACAATTTTCGAGTAACACAACATATGCCATTAAATGAGCATGATCAATGAGTATGATTTCCTAAGACTGACCTAATCATTTAGATAAAGCCTCCTTATTAAAGCATATAAAGCTTTTAAAATAAATAAATAAATAATGCTGGACAATTCACACAGCATTATCTAGCCCCATGGTAAGCAGAGCTTGTGTTATGGGTACTAGATAACTGATATACATAATACTATATATTACATAGATAGATATTTTTTATTATACATAGAAAACGACCAGAACACCCGGAACAAATATTTGCAGATCGTACACACAATTGTTCCGAGGCGGGAATCGAACCCGCAACCTCCTGCGTCGCAGGCGGACCCTCGCCCACCGCGCCACATCGGTCATCGAATGTGAATCCATTGCACGTTTAAAATATTTCTGATACTTTGTCGCTGACAGTACAATTCTATTTCCTATCGAGATAAATCGACTCCTTAGAGCTTAGACGAAAGGCTTGGCAGAGTGTTTTGCCATGGAGGCAGGTACCCCGGCCTGAATGTTTTATAGTGCCTTCAGCTGGTTGCATGCCAAATAGGATTTCACTTGATTTGCTAAACGCTGTGTTGACTGACACCTTTTTATTATAGTACACTAGCGGCCCGTCCCGACTATGCCCGGGTGGTCATTTGTTTCGGGCAATTTTTTTAATTTATCTCTCCGTAAGAACCATCCTCGTAAAAATTCTAAGCCGGCTTCAAACGTTACGTTTTTTTTTAGTTTTTTAATGGACGTTTCACTGCAAATAGCCATTTGTCAACTAGTCGCCGGACAACTTTGCGTGTAAACCCTTTGAGGCTACCCACATAAATTAGTTTTTGTACTTTTGCACAGCAACAGGTGTGGTCCTCTTTAAACTTTGAAATAATTGTAGTTAAATCACAAATAATTTTCTTAGAATAACTAATTTATATTTTCTTTAATCAAAACAAGGTCAAATAAAATAATGATTGCTAGACATGATTTAATTCCAAGGGCTAGGTAGGTTTCAAAACTCGACAGACATCAAAGGCGATATTTTCTTTTGTTTTTAAATTAGACTTATTTTGAAGAATCTTGGAAAGCTACTTTGACTTTCCAAGAACTACCTAATAGTGGTTTTACACTGTGAGCGTACTTGCTATCTTTCTCTCTCAGTTTTCATGGAGTAGAAAGAGATGCCCTCTATTTTGACACAAAAAATAGTTGTATGACATTGGGAGCTCTGAAGGAGAGGCACAAGCTGTGGGGCTACCATGCTATTTAACACATAAAATTTAACTCGAACATCGCCTTTTAACGAGTTATATGCGTTAAAATGCGCCTTAACACACGTTAATCGCGCTTAAATTACCGTAATAACGCTGATAACGCGCGTTACATTATGTGTTAAATAGCATGGTAGCCCCACAGGTATGAACTATAGCGTTGAAGCTGGAATTTAAAATGTATTTTTTCCGGCTGAGAAAGTTATGCCAGAAAACTTATTCATTTGGGTTAAAAACCATTGACTATAAAGGCCCTGCAAGGCTACCACGCTATTTAGCACATAACGTAATACACGTTATTAGTGTTATAACGTTAACGGCAGATTTAAGTGTGAATAACTCGTGAAAATGCGTGTGCTAAATAGGGTGATATCTTTGCTAGGGCGCGAAAAAAATCAGATGTGTGTTTTTTTAATAGGCGAGTTTCAGTTTATTTATTAATATGTAACGTTTATTATGTTACATGTCATTTTCTAAATTCTAATTAAATAATCAATATCGGTAGACAATTAGAGTATATCATATAAGTATTAAAAATAAACATAATAAATTATAAAATGTCAAATAGCTCACTAAATTTATAGTGACATTGCTCAATGAGACAGAATTAACTTAACTTTTGAAGGATTGCGTTGAGGAGGCACTGGCAACCGTCACCGAGTCATTACTCGCCTATAAAAAAACACATCAAACCTTCTGTTTAAAAATAAAAACGTTCTAAAATAATTCGAAACACTGTTGGTAAATACTGGCGTTAAATGAACAGTATAGGAAGAAAATTCCTTATTTTATAAAAATACAAGCCCTTCAGGTACTGTTGTATACAAAAGCCTTTTGACGTTGCAAAAATACGAGCCTCAAACAATAAGTGGCCGTTTCATAAAAGCCCTATCAATTACAGCGACCTTGTGACGTCAGCGCTTCAAACCTTTCTTGAAAATGAATGGAAACTTTGTAATTATTTGAGCGGCAGAAAAACAATTTAATCATTACAGAGTCGATGGGAGACAGCGTTTCGGGTCCATTCTTGTTTTTTGGCGAGCGTCCAATTCTGGGAAAACAATTAGGGCTTTTTGGAGTGCTTTCGTTTCTCAGTGGCGGTACTGTACACTAGCCAAACTCGACGTACGATGTTTGTAAACGAACATTCTTCAACACGAGTTTCTCTGCCCATACTTAACCTGAAATTCTTTCTTCTGCCGCGTCTTTTTATACGCAACTAACATTACTTGTCGATTTGAAATCCTTCCTTGAATAAATATTACGTACAATTATCTGAAAAACTCGACGACAAGGAAATTAGCTTTAGTTATTTGTGTCAAATTATGGTTTACAAATATTCTACATCGAGTTTAGCTAGCGTATAGAGTTGTAGTGTTTTTGTTGCGTTAAAATGTTACTGTTATGGTTTGATTCCGAGCTCAGCAGTGCTTTGCCATTGCTATTGAAGTTAAACTGAGCAAAACCATATTGTTAGGTTAATAGAAACAAACGTCAAGTGCAAGTCGGACTTACACACCCAGATTTCCGTATATTCTTGCCAAATTTTATGATTCTCGGTCGGTCGACTGGGTACCCTTTATGTTTTGTGAACATGTGATTCCCTTGGAGATTAAAAAAATATCATAAATAGTTTAATTTAACACTTTGACTGCGATTTTTTTTCGACGACTGCGATCTTTTTTTTTACCTAAAAAATTCGTGCTGCCGCACTACACAGCGGTTGTGTTGCGCCGCACATGCGTTTCGTTCGAAAAATATTACAGCTCTGCTGAGTCACAAAGATCTGTATTTTCTCAGCCGCTGCGCTAGTGTGGATTTACGCATATTAGTCACTTGTAGAAAACTCATACCGTGCGTTTTCAGCACTCAAAGTGTTAATATTGTATTGAATTTATTTATTTCAGATAATAAAATCCATAGAATAGAATAACATAAAAAAAATAGCATTAAATTAAAAATAAGTTTAATTTCAAATAACACTGACTTCGAAGTTTGATTTAGGACAGCGGATAAATAAATGTTACTAGTACCTAATTGGATTGTTCCCGATGTCCACCACTCTGATATCCCACAGTTGGGAACACTGACGCGCACACTGACGCTGTGGTTCCGTCGGCTTAATCACATACAGCCACCGTCAAAAGTGTAACCGCCAAACATTTTTTACACCTTTTTTATTTCTCAGGCAGAGTTTTTTATTCCAAATCATCCTGCAGCCAGCATGAAGCAGTCATAAAAACGAATCGCCCAATAACCAGGGGATGCCCAGTTTTTTACAGCCGTCTTTTACATATTCGCAACCTCCTATAAAATAAATAACCGGCGTTCACTCAAGGCGGGCGACGTTATTCTGCACTTTGCTTCTATGCGCCCCCCATTCACCCCCCACTCCTCGCCCCGTGCCTAATGAATCATGCGATGTCATTTAACCCGAAAACGCGTGTGAGCGCACATTATTCCATTGTCTCCCTGAATATGTCAAATTGTCTCGTAATTTTACATGTTCACGATATAAAACATTTGCTACTTCTTATGCTTCGCTTTATCTTTCCAGTGGGATGATTTTAGGATGATCTATTTTTAGAACTTTTCAATAGTGTCTTGTTTTGTCTCTGACAATTTTGTTACAAATATAATATTTTGTATTTTATCTATTCATTGCGATCTTGTTTTTTTACCACTATTACGGGCCTGCCCTGCAGTAGAATGAAATAAGTAAAAAAAATCACAAATATAGGTTCTCGTGTTTTTAATACTACTGTACTACGCCCGATAAATATATAACTTTGACTTCTCCACACACACTCCAACACACTGAAAGTTAGTTACTTGAGTTAAATTGAATTAAAAACAATAATTATATTTAAGCAATTATAATAAATATAATCTTTATTAATATTCGACGTCCCCAAGACACATAATACTATAATATTTGACAAGTGCACTGACACGAACGTCTCGGACGTACCGCGGGCCGTCCTTTAGCCGCCCCTGATGGGCCATTAAGGCGAGTTATCGTAAGTGACACTTTGTACAAATTGGGTGCGGGCCGCTGTACAGTGGCGCTAATCGATGCCGCCTATCATTCTGGACGTGAGTATACTGAATGTACCTCGGACTCAGTTATAATTTAGTTATTGATAACCATTGATAAGGTTACGTCGTTAACTCGACATGGGCCTTATATAATGCTAGTAAGAGATGGAGGTGCACGACGGGGTAGGTCATCATCATCATCAGCCTATAGCATTCCACTTCTGGACATAGGCTTTCCCCAATGAGCGACATGGCTCCCTGTCTTCGGCTTGACGCATCCAGCATCTACCCGCAGTCTTTCGCAGGTCGTCATCCCATTCCCTGGTCGGAGGGCGTCCTACACTACGTTTACTGAGTCGTGGTCTCTACTCTATAACACGTTTGCCCCAGCGGCCGTCGGTTCGAGATATGGCCCACTGGCACTTCAGCTTGCTAATTGTTTGAGCTATGTCGATAACTTTGGTTCTCTGTCGGATGTATTCTTTACGAATCCTATCCTTCAGTCTCAGCTCCGTAGGTCATAACGGGTAGGACGCACTGGTTGAAAACTTTCGTTTTCAAGCATTGCGTTATGGATGAAGAGAAGACTCTACGTAGATTCCCAAATGCAGCTAGCTGGATCCTCCTTTTGGCCTCCTAGTTTAGTTATAATTTAGTTATTGATAACCTAAAGGCGCATTCATAAGGTTACGTTGTTAACTCGACATGGGCCTTATATAACGCTAGTTGGAGAAGGAGGGGTTGCCCCTCGATACGGTGTAGATAATTTCTCGTTAAATAAATAATAAACAAATGATGCTGGACAATTCACACAGCATTATCTAGCCCTAAGCTAAGCCGAGCTTGTCTTATGTATGTTATGACTTTATAAGTACTGACGAAATACAATAATATTATAGATATATTTTACGTATTATACATAGAAAATACTCAGGACACCCGGAAGAAATACTTCCAGAAGTCGGGAATCGAACCTTCAACCTGCTACATCGCAGGCGGGCCTTCTCGCTCGCCCCGCCCATCGGTCATTAGATGACATCATCTCTCAATCCCACTAATTAAGTACGTTAGGAACCGATAACTGCGGCCCGTCGTAGGTGTAAGTGGGAAGTTCCGTCCGCACCAACTAATAACTAACCACCTAACCAAACATTCGAGTTTCTACTATCCAAGCAGTTTACGCTGTCGCTTACGTTATCCGTTGATTTCTAACTATAGTGGTTAAACTTTGATCGATTCATTCAACGCACTTCATAGGTGGTAAAGTTAAAAGAGGCATAAAGCAAAATGTTATAATTTTAAAAGATAAAAATGGTAACAGCCGTTATGGCGCTTATTAGGGGAGACGTTACTCCAGCAGTGGACTTAGATTGGCTTTTTGTCTAGTATTCCCCTTTCGGCTCACAAATGCCAACGAGCAGTATAATCGTTTAGTAGTAATTTTCACGTATCAAAGTCCTATAAAGAATCTCAACTGTTGTCATGTAGACTTCAGTTGAGACTTGTTATAGGTATTTTGGAATCTTTCGTCATTAAAACTTAAAAAACCTTAAAAAATTAAAAATCTTTTTATCTCCTCTATCTATAATATATTATATCTATTTTAACCTACGTTTATTTATTAAGTTCAACTATTCACCGTATTTGGTGCATTTTTCCTCTTCCAGTCAAAATATATCACTGTAAAAATGTGCTGCGGTGGATGTTGCGGTGGATGCTGCGGTGGGTGCTGCGGCTGCGGTTGCCCGTGCATCACAATCCATACATGCTGCATGCTGATTTGCTAAATTCTGGAATATCAAGGCCCACCACACAAATGCGACCGTCTTCAAGAGCTGTTCGCCATTTTGTAACAGTGTTGTCTTAGTCCTGTTAAATCATTTTAGTTGTTGAAAAAAGTTTTTCCTAAGTTTAACCTATTTGGAACCGTTCATTTTCCCAGGCATATTAATCAAACAGCCAAAATTACCAATTTAATATAGAACCTTTTAAACGCGATCTATAAAAGCTTTGGTTTTAATGATTGGCGCCTAGCAATACAATACAATTGGGTCTAATTAGGATTTTGTATGTTAACAACATCACAGAATGTGGTTTTAATGTAAATTTTATATGCTTATTAGATAGATTGTTAATAAATAATACTGGACAATCCACACAGCATCGTCTAGCCCCAAGGTAAGCAGAGCTTGTGTTATAAATTGACGACCGATGTGGCGCGGTGGGCGAAGGTCCGCCTGCGGCTTCGATGCCGCCTCGGAACAATTGTGTGTACGATCTGCAGACATTTGTTCCGGGTGTTCTGGTCGTTTTCTATGTATAATAAAAAATATCTATCTATGTAATGTATTGTATTATGTATATCAGTTATCTAGTACCCATAACACAAGCTTTGCTTACCATGGGGCTAGATAATGCTGTGTGAATTGTCCAGCATTATTTATTTATTTATAAATAAATAAATGTTAAGATTTTAGACTTTTAAAGCTTACCTTATAAGCCCAAAATCTTAACATTTACATATATAGTACATTTAATTGAAATAGATGTACCTATTTACGATGTAAATAAATTGATCAGGGGGACATCTGAAACTTTTTCTAGAAGGGGAAGGGGGATTCTTGACTAAAAGCCAATCCAAGTCCACCCCTGGACATAGGCCTCCCCTAATAAGCGCCTAAACGTCCGTTACCATTTTGATCTTTTCAAATTCTAATATTTTTATTAGTAATAATATTCGTGCCGGTTGACAAATGGGTGGAACGTCTCCTGAATCTCTAAATATGTATTTGCAGCCTATTACGTAGAGGTTAAATGAGATTTAAGTGATAAAGGATACAAAGGGTTCTGTTTTCTGCATTTAAATAAACGATTATAAATTGCTACTGTTGTTGGGAATGGTCTTTAACTATTTAGTTTCATTTATTTTTTTATATTAACTTTACGTTTTAGTTTACAGGAGTTTATTATTTACGGATTATTCTAGCTTTCTCCCCTGAGATATCCCCCCTTGAGGGGAAACCTGTGAAAATCTCAATTCCAGTTATCGTCCTCACCGTTTTTCTAATTCCAATTTTCGTACATCGAGCTCGTTTTCAAAATTAGTGACAACCATCTCATCATCAATCATTTTTTATTTCATAGCGGTCTCAATAATTTGCTAAAAATGTCCCAGGGATTTGTTAAAATAAGTCTTAGGATTAGACACCAAAGTGGAGATATGCGTGGAGATGTCTGTAGCGGATATGAGAAGAGACGACGTTTACGATCTATGTCTCCACCGAAGCTGTGCAGTGATGTGTACTGGCTAGACTTAAGTGGAGATCATCATCATCATCAGCCTATATTTAGTCCACTGCTGGACATAGGCCTCCCCCAATGAGCGCCATAGCGCCCTGTCTTCAGTTTGACGTCATCCCACCTGGTCGGAGGGGGTCCTATACACTACGTTTACCGAGTCGTGGTCTCCACTCAAGAACACGTTTGCCCCAGCGGCCTTCGGTTCTTCGCGAGATATGGCCGCGAAAGACTGCAGGTAGATGCTGGATGCGGCAAGCTGAAGACAGGGCGCTATGGCGCTCATTGGTGGAGGCCTATGTCCAGCAGTGGACTAACATAGGTTGATGATGATGATGATGATTGATTGTTTAAAACACATCTCATCTCCGCTCACCCTAGTTCAGCTTTAGTTTAGTCTAAGTAAATATAACTTAACACATAAATGAACCTTAACTAATGTACAAAGAAAAGATAATGAATTCCCCGATACTATCTGTAACGCATTTAATCGAAGCGCGGCTGTTAATCCGAACCGAACTCATCTTATTAAGAATTCAACTGCACTTTAAATCTCTACCTTGACTAGTGTGTTTTATCACCGGCCAAGTTGCAGTCACGCCCCGGGCCCGTATTCACTATTACTTGTCAATAACGCGACGCCAATAACGGGTCATGTCTTCATTCGTTCCCTCCGAGCTTCGAATCCCGGAATAGTGGCAGGTGCCATAACATGAATAGCGTAACATAACGCGTGAGTGTGGCACTCAATATGTTAACGCGCTTTATGTTCAGTCTAAGTAACGAAATAATCACAACATTACAAGAATAGGTATGCGAGTCATGACAGGGCCAACATATAAATAAATAAATAAATAAATAATGCTGGACAATTCACACAGCATTATCTAGCCCCATGGTAAGCAGAGCTTGTGTTATGGGTACTAGATAACTGATATATATAATACAATACATTACATAGATAGATATTTTTTTATTATACATAGAAAACGACCAGAACACCCGGAACAAATATCTGCAGATCGTACACACAATTGTTCCGAGGCGGGAATCGAACCCGCAACCGCTGCGTCGCAGGCGGACCTCCGCCCACCGCGCCACATCGGTCGTCAATATAGATGCTCTATAAAAGCTGAATGGACTTAAAACTATGCACACGATAATTTTTGACACGTTTACCTATAGACGAGTGCTCTGCTCATACCATATAGCTGCTTTTTAAGCTATTAGCCATGATACTGCGTAACGTCTGCCACGTATTTTATTTCCGTGTGTTGAAAAACTCATAGCCTACAAATTATTTATTTATTTATTACAAGGAAAACCAGCAGCACATACAGTAAATTAAAAATAAGAAAATAGAAACAGAAGGCTATTAAGAGGTTTTCACGACTAAGAAGAAAAATAGAAACATAAAAAATGTGAACAAGCAAAGAAAAAAAAATGCTCTATTGTTGCCTGGTTGAACTAAGACGTTTGAAGGTTGCATTACTTGCGTTTGTTGACCATGCGCAAGTGAATAAGGACACCGCTCGAATAACTTGGACTTCACTTAGCTTCACTTTAGTTTGGGATAGAACTTTAGCATTTAGGGGGTTAAATTGAAGTGAAGAACCAATTCTAGCGACTGGAAGTACGGTGATCTAGATCTCGTGTTCTAACTTTGGAAAGACGCTCTTTATAGCTTTATTTTAGGTACATATACAATAAAACATAAAAAATCATTCAAAAATATTGAAAACCAGCTGTTTCCCGCGTTTCACCCGCGTTAAATTCAAATTTCACATTTCTAAATTTTGATATAGCCTATGTTCACCGCGGATAGTGTAGCTTCCCAATGATGAAGAATTTTTCAAATCCGTCCAGTAGTTTCGGAGCCTATTAAATACAAACAAACAAAATCAAACCTTTTCTCTTTATAATATTAGTATAGATATAGATTACCAATTCTAGCTACTGGTGATCTAGATCTCGTGTTCTAAGTTTGGAAATACTTTTCATTTTAGTTATGGTTAGTTACAATAAAACATTCCAAATTATTGAAAATTAGGAAAAGCTCCTCGATATTAATTTTTATCAGTATAAAAGCTTGTGAAAATTCAATTACTGATCCAATAAACTTGTCAAACATCAACACGGGTGGAGGGGGCGTGTTGAGGGGGGCTTACTCGTAGGCTACTGTAAAGGCTACTGTCCACAGGGAGCCACAATTCGGAGATTGAAAGAGACGAGCCGAGAGAACCTAAAAATCCATTCAGTACTTTTTGCGTGAAAGAGCAACAAACATCCTCACAAACTTTCGCGTTTATAATATTAGTAGGATAATTTCAGGTAGGTACATGAGCTTTAAGACTATCGTATTAAAAACGTAGACACGCATAATAAAATACTCCCGCCGACTGGTAAAACCACCTGCAATATTAGACGGCGCGCCTTATGAGATGAAAGTAAGACAATAGTATTTATCATAAAAAACATAATACGTATAATAAAATACTTTATGATAGTACTAAAAAAGTTAAAATTAGATAATAGAAACAAATTAGAACTAGTATTTATAATTGAAACGATTGTGCTAACTGGAGATTGTTGCAAACAAAAATTGAATAACAGCCTTGCTTTATTGAAAATGAAAAGTTTTTATTTTTTTAAGCTTACAAATAAGCACTTAGACAGGTCATATTTTATACTATTCATTATTATCAATTAAATTATTTTATAGTCACTTAAATTTTTTGTCCACCAGTGGAAGAAGTGAGAAGAAACCACTAGTATGTTCATAACTTATGTGTCTAGTACATTTGATTTGCTTATCTGTAAGTTGGTAGATTTTGAGTTGGAGCAAAACTCGTTCCAAGCGTTTTTATCTTCTAAGTAATCTGATATTTTGTAATAAGCTTTTTTACAAAGATTATGTTTCACAATTTTTTTAAATTTATTTATTGATAATTTTTGCAACTCACTTGGAGTTTTGTTGTAGAAGCGTAAACATACGTACATTATATAAATTATATACGTACATATACATTATATTAAAAAATATATATTTAAATGAATTCAAAAAATACGTATTAGATATACGGGCTTCATGTCATACGGCCCGCCGCCGCGCCGTGCGAAATGAAGCCCTAAGAAGGGTTTGCAAGTTTCTGAAGGCTGGGGAAAGTTTACCGCGATTACGACATGTGCCAATTGCTGTCGAGCGGTTTTATAATTGGGGTTCCCAAGTTTCGGGGCTGGAAGAAAAAAGTACGAAAAGTTATAGATTATTCAAATTGAAGCTAATAAAATGTGGGTTACTTGTGATCTTTTGATTGGATATTGAAAATCATTTGATGGTAATAACTGTTGAGTTTTGGGTATATTATATATAGCTAAATATGCTACTTTGGTAAGATAAATATCAAAAAAATAAAGCTATGAATTGATAAAACTTTTGAATTTAGAATGGGATATTTACCATGATGCCAAAATATTAGAAAACTCAAATATGTAATCATGATAAATGTCCAGTTTAAATGACTTCTATGGATTGATGTTTTATGGAGGAGAGATCAGACTAAAACATCAACTGTCGTTGTAGAATATAATAGTAAATATTATTTGCGTTTCAGAATATGAAATAATACAAATTAGGAACTAATAAAAATATGTTATGTTGTAGCTTGATCTCTCCTGTCTTGGTTTTCGTCTTGAGACTGTTACCGGAAACTTAAATCCAGTTAGGGTCGGTAAAGCAAACAGAAACGTTAGAAATCGTAAAGATCTTTGTTATAACCAAAATTTTTCCCATTACCCCAAAATGTTATTCCCATCATCTCAAGAAAACAAAGTAACAAAACTAAATTAATAATTCGCAACCCTTTCAAAAAACGCCGAACAAAGAGAAAATACTTGCACGCTAATGAAAAATTCAAAACGTCGAAAACCTTTGGTACATCAAAGGTTTTAATGTTCCGGGAATACTTGTCTCGTACTTTGTTTAATTGAGCAGCAAACTTCGATGAAGGATGAAGGGCCGGACATCCGCCCTTTGACCCGGTTTTATTATAAGAAGGGAGAATCTGGTTAAACAGGTGATGGCTCTTCTGTACCGGCGTTTGCAAACGTACTTGGGAAAGGGAGCACCTCCGCAAGCTCTTCTTCAATGGTAGTAAAGAGTTTATATTCGGTTACAATATACAAAAATGATGTTTTTACAAAAAACTTAAAATCTATTTCAAAGTCATTTACCTAACTTTTTTTGTTAATTTTGCGGAAAAAATTTAAATTCAATCAGGATCAATTTCTATACAAAAATACCAAAAAATTTAAACCAATCATCAAAATCACGTGAACCAAACATACACATGGACAAGAAACATAAAGCGAAAGGTCCTCCTCCTTTTTTTAAAGCAGCAGCAAAATTGTACAGCTTTTAGAGCGTCCGCTTTTAGAGGTGAGGTGTCCATAAAAGTACTTGAAATTATTGACTACAATATGTTTTTAACTTTCAGTTTAACTTCGACGAATCTAACCAACTAAATCTTTTATAGCTGCTACGCTCTGTACAATGTGGGGTACAAAACGGTACGAGAATTGCTACGATTATTGCCCTACGAGGAAAGCTGCAAAAAGCTACGCGTTCTTCCTTTCGAGGTTTATTGAGAAATCGAGACAGATTTTTAAAGTTCCTCCTTTAACCCTGGGTGAGTCGCGTGAGGACAATGAATGCCCAGTTGTTACAAAAAATAATTTAAAATAATCCCTGCGATAAAATATCTAATTTTATTTTTTAAACACTTTTTTTTTAATTTGAAATCTTTGAACAAGCATCGTCAGATTCTGGATTTGTTGAACGAATTAAGCCGTAAATGCTCACATAATATTAGGTACCTACTGTAGTCTCTTCAGAACGTTTAACTCAATGTAATAATTTCGTACTACTGTACTAATACTGAATTACCAATCATTTGATTAGAAAGATGAAAGATAGAAAGGTGTTTTTTAATCTGTTTATTTTTGGAAAATTCAGAGAAACCACTACACTGTGACTAACCGCTTATACAAAAATACTAATAAAAGCTACAAACCGAAGGTTAATTCAACCTCAAAAAAAAATTCGCATTCAAATGTTTTATATAAAAAGAAACTCCCTAAATATTAATTCAAACCTGCCAACATTCCCGCAAATAGCCAACTTTTCCTAGATTTTTTAACATATACGAGTAACATGCTCAAACAATTCTGATATGCGGCATACCTTATTTTAAATTCAAGACCTGCCGAGCAGACGTAACAAGATTTGCACTCGTGTATTCTATTCCTTATACCTGTGTTGTACTTGTTCTTAGGAATTTTCTAGAAGGCTTTCAAAGTTCGGAAACTTCACTGTTGTGAATAAAAAATTAGGTCTGGTATAGATCGATGTAGGATTTTTATTAAAACTTTTACATAGCGGTTACCACAGAAAGAATGGTTATCTTTCAGATATATTAACCTTTTAGTTTATAAAACTTTCTAAGTTAAAACTTTTGAAACTATCATGGTTATCAAAACTAAAGTCAAGTTGACTTTGATTTTCTAAGTTTCCTTCGGAAACTGAATGCCAATTTCCGATACAAGTCAGTATCAATTTATTGCGACGAGTGCTTTCGGAAATTGGTTGCTGATTATACCGGATTATGCAGTAATTTGAGTGACGACTTGAAGTTTTTTAACGATTAAGTTTTTTCCATATTCGGAACAAATGTGTGTACGATCTGCAGATATTTGTTTCGGGTGTTCTGGTTGTTTTCTATGTATAATAAAAATATATAATGTATTGTATTATGTATATCAGTTATCTAGTACCCATAACACAAGCTCTGCTTACCATGGGGCTAGATAACGCTGTGTGAATTGTCCAGCATTATAATTTAATTTAAATATTAGTCATTCGACACCTGACTGGTTGAAGACTTCAAAATGTATACAGCAGGATCCCTTTTCGAATTAGTCACACAATTGCAATCAGCCAGTTATACATTTTAAACCAACACATTTCTATCACGAACCGAAAAAACCATAATGAGCTCCGCTATGTATTCACGGGCCGTTATGTTCGCAGTAAATACTCTGGACGTGACGTAGAATAATTATTAGCAGTAAATTATCTCAATTTTACAGGGCCACAAAATTTTATTGGTTTTCTTGGGGGAGCATGGGGTTTTACGGATATTCAAGTAGGCAAAATGATCTCTTATAGGGTTTGGAAAGAATATTAAAGGAGGTATAAGTATAATGAAATAAAGGTATTGAATTACGAAGTGCCGGCTAAGGAAAATATAATATTACATATGTATATTCAAACCCCGTAATGTCTGGCAATTTTCTGTTTGTCGCGGTATGATTTTTGTGTGTTTTAATAAATTAATGATTCTGATTTATGAAATATGACTTTTTATGCCTGAAATCCTCACCTCAGCTCAATACCCTATATTGGTCCACTGCTGGACGCGGCCCCTGACAAGCGCTTTATCAGCTTTTATCTCATTTGGGTAATACCCATAATACCCACGCTGGGCATGCAGGTTGCGGATCGCAGTTTGGTGATAAATTGTTTTGCAGAAGGCGCTGCTCCCTGCCCCCCGGTGGATATCCCTTAGTAGCCTCTTACGACACCCGCGGGAAGAGTGGCGGTCGTGCAAATTCTAAGCCGTACATGCCACACGGTTAGCCGATAGCCATAAACAAATTTTATTTTTCTTTATGTATTTTCTGTAGATTACTAACCACTCTTTTGAGACTTCCTTTAATAAGACAATTATTATGAGACAGTTAAAGGCAACTGAGACGAGGATGCTATTTAAAGTGTTTCCTAACTCTTAAAATAGCGTCACTGATTTTATTCCGAACTTCGGTGACACTGTGGCACACGTCTACAGGGTAACCCTGTATAATATAAACCGCAATTTAGCTTCCTCTTCTATAACTCTATAATACAAGTACCTTTTAATGTCCCCACCTATTCGTTCAGTCCACAAAGTTGGCGGTGCAACAGAACAGTTACAGGAGGTAAACGGAAACGGACGGGTCGTACTTACACTTCCGCCCTACAGCCTTTATGTTAGCCGTCAGTGTAAATAACAATGGCTATTGAATATTATTTATTACTTATTGAAAAAGCTGAATAATAATGGTGTATAATATTTTCTCACAGCGTGAGGCCCCAAGGTAAGCTGAGTTTGTTTTATAGGAGCATGCTGATGTGCTGATGGATTTTTTTTATGAAGGACTTAAATTTATTATTTATCTGCTTTTAATAAGCACTTGTAACCGAACGAATATTTACTTCCAGATCATGCCAAGATTTGCTTCATAGCGAGATAGCTCTCGGGAGGACCTCAGAGGATTTCAAAGAAAAGCTTTTCAAAGCCGCGAGCTCTTTATAAATCTAGTTTTCATCCATATTTTAGACGAGAAACGATTTTTATAGTTAGCTGTATCACCTTCGTTACAATGCCTGTATTATTTCCTCCTCTTTCCAAACTACAATATGTTCAAGCGACACACATACACTCGTAACAATTACCATTACTATGTGCTTGTGCAACTAACATAACTACATCAGGCCCCTGTTGCTTTGACGTGGGCACTATTAATGCTCCTATAGTCAGGGTAATGAGCTCCGTAGTATTGCATGAGGACTGGTACATGCCTCGTCATTGTTATTGCAAAGGACTGCCATGCAGGGTTCTGCTTTTGAGGTTGTTATGCCGAACTTATAGTATTGTGTTTGTAAAAGAGGAATCTATACTTTTCATCCTGCTTTTATATTATAAAGGCGTAAGTTTGACTTCGACTTGCCTGGAAATGATTGAGTTGATTGAATGGATTGAGCTGAAATTTTGGACGAGATCTGGATATAGATAAAATTATAAGCTTCTCATTATTCAGGAAAAAACCTCTCACGTGCGCAATCCCGGGCTGAAGGTAGCATGATATAAATGCAATAATAACTTTGTCTATTGTATGCCCTTTATCTACAACAGACTAGTGGCATGTTTTATAGATTAACCACTTCAAATATAAAAAAATAAGACCTAAGTATTTGCTGTGTACCTACCCGAACAATTTCATACCATTGAATTGTTAAAATATATGTATGTCCAAAATGGATAAAATCGTTTAGTAAAAAAGTTACTTTAAATCGATTTAAGACATTTACTTATGTGTGATGTACACAATTTTTACAATAAAATATTCTTATTCAAAATAATGATGTTTCATTGGCTAGTTCATGCAGCTCAGGCAGCTGCATAAAATATCCAGCATAATTTAAAACACTAATAAGTTTGCTGTCAAGCTCTCAGCAGACCTTTACCGTTCTTAATCAAAGGAGGTAATCGTTTGATCTTTGAACCGGTTGCATACCTCCGCTCAGTCAGCGATCGTTCTAATCTGAGCAATTACGAATCAAGGCGAAAGCATTTCATATACAAAGAGAGTAATTTCTAGAGATTACGAGTGACTCGATCGGGCTTCTTGAAGGCTTGATTCTAATTAATAGACTAGAAGAGGGATATAATTCGAGTTTTGTTGCGTGGCAGCCATTTTTGGGTGGCGGCCATCTTTGAGAGTCGAAATGAAGATAGGTTCGGGCACAGGTTTGGGGTTAAATTAAATTTCTTTGGCATTTGATTTGTAGAATTAGTGATTTTAATTATCGGCAGTCTATTAGGTTCTCTTTTGAAATAGTTGTATAATATCTGAGTACAAGCATATTTTAATAAAATCTTTCATTTTTATCTTTTACAGTACAGAACATCAAAATACTGTGATTTTACGGAGGGATTACATGTACCTACACAATCTCAATAGGTAGGCCTACGTTATATAAATACCGAATATTGGATAAAATTCGCCATTTTTGATACTAAGCCTAAGCCGTCAAACCCGAAATGATATAAAAGGGACCAGAGGCAGGGAAATGAACTTGTTAAATGATATATGAGAGAAATTTATTTTGTTTCCCGACTTCGGTATCGGCCTTTGAACGCCATAAATTCATTTCATTGTGCTTTGCTACGGAAATTGCGCGAACTTAATATATGAGTCAAAAAATAAATGTGCCGTTTCATTGTTTCCTTCTTCTTTCAATTTGGAATAGCTTTGGGTTACGGTTTTTTTCTATGAACAAAATACTCCCATTGTTTTGAATTGTTCGTTTTTGCTTTTCCCTTGACCTCCTTATTTCAACAGAGATGAGAGAAATTTATTTTATTTCCCGACACGTATGTTTCTATATTTTTATTTCCACAAAGAATCGGGATAAAATCTCCAATAAGCTATTTACATTCAGTTATAAGATTTTAATTCAGCTTAGCAAATAAATAAAATCAGTCTCGCGTGAAAAAAATCGTATCTTTAATACACCTAGGTGAATTTGCTCGGGTGAATTAAGTTCACGTATTTTCTTGGTTGAATAAGTAATTTAGATGCAGATAAGAAGTTTTGTGCACATTGTAAGCTATTTGTTATTAATTTTTACCTACGTTTTGGAGTTATGTAGCAAAAATTCATCATTCAATTCTTGTCCGCAAAACTTTTTATCTGCAAACTAAATTACCTACTTGGAGAACTTAGAAAATAGTAAAAACAAAATATACGAGTGGCGTGAGGCGTAACCGATCACATAAATTTATTTTATTGTAATTGTATCACAATGTTCGACGACCGATGTGGCGCGGTGGACGAAGGTCCGCCTGCGACGCATGAGGTTGCAGGTTCGATTCCCGCTTCGAAACAATTGTGTGTACGATCTGCAGATATTTGTTCCGGTTGTTCTGGTCTTCTATGTATAATAAAAAATATCTATCTATGTAATGTTTTGTATTATGTATATCAGATATCTAGTACCCATAACACAAGCTCTGCTTACCATGGGGCTAGATAATGCTGTGTGAATTGTCCAACATTATTTATATTAAAGTAAATAAGTACAAAAAAATATGCACATATTACAAATTTGATCCACTTTGTAGCTCTAAATAATAAAGTTAATTTTAGTAAAAATTGCGAAAATTTAAACGAGCTTAATATCGTTTAGTTTTGTATCTATTTTCGGTGTCCATTAGTGTCCACTTAAATGTTTCTCTATTCCTTTTATTCCCCTGAACACAAACTCTGCTTACTTTAGAAATCTCTTTGTAGTTAATGAGTCTGTGTGAATAATTTTCCAGCATCATTTTGGTCCAAACAAAAATGTTTCTGTTAAATTGACCAGACTACATAGTTTGGTACATCTCTCTTGGTTCGCAGAGACCCCTGGTGTCATTCGCAGCGCATTATGCAGTTGACGCGGGGTCAAACCGCGCTGACGCCCGCACTTCTCTGCTGACATTATTAACGTTACGCTGACATGCAATCCAAGAGGGATTTTGTACAATAATAATAACAATGCTGGACAATCCAGTCGGCATCATGTTGCCTTAAGCTAAGCAGAGCTTGTGTTATGGGTACTAAATGACTGATATACATAATACGATACATTAGATAGATAGACTTATTTTAGATAGAAAACGACCAAAACACTCGGAGCGAAAATCTGCAGATCGTACGTCGTGGAACTCGAACCCGCAACCTCCTGTGACGCAGGCAGACCTTTGCCCACCGCGGTCGTCTTATTTTGTTGAAATAACTATTTGATTTTTTGAGTCTTAGAGATATTATGCTTTCGATTGACATTCTAAAGCATGTCGTTAACACTTTGACTGCTGAAATCACACGGTATGTGTTTTCTACAAGTGACTGATATGCGTAAATCCACACTAGCGCAGCGGCTGAGAAAATACAGATCTGTGTGACTCAGCACAGCCGTAATATTTTTCGAACGAAACGCATATGCGGCGCAACACAACCGCTGTGTAGAGCGGCAGCACGAATTTTTTAGGTTAAAAAAAAGATCGCAGTCGTCGAAAAAAAACCGCAGTCAAAGTGATGCACCAATCAATAGTCAGTACCTCTTAAAACCAGAACCAAAATCTAGGTTGTTGTTTTTTGAGTTTTTCTTTTTGTGCCTTCAAAAATGATAATTAATAAATAGCTGCTTTTTGGTATGTATTCAGTAGAATAAGTGTGCTAGGACCTTTACGTACGTCAGTATGATGTACAACATTATTTTAGTAATTGAGCGAGCTGGCCCGGAGCCAACGCCGCGGGCTTTTCACTTCGTCAGGATTACGGAAGTAATATGAATATTGATTATCTGCTCTATGTGCTGGGTAGGAAGGTCCATTAGTCGTTTGCTTTTTTTAGCTCTGGACGCTCTTTAATTTAAGGAAAATTCGCTACAAGTCACAAGTTCCAATTTTCGTATCGTGTATATTATTTTGCTTTGGTGTAGACACTTTTGAAATGAAAAAATAATGAATTATAAGCACCTAGTAAGTAAATAGGTACCTACCTAAAGTCATTTAAAACGGGATATTTACCATGATTTGATTTTTGAGTTATCCAATATTTCGGCACAGTTTCATGCGCCATGATCACGGAATAACTGAAGGCACTGCGACTGCGAGTAAGTTTTTATGGGCAGACATACCGATCTACCCTCATTTTTTGTCTTTTGCTACGAACGTTACCAATACCACCGGTTTCATTATTATGACTTTAGTGTTGATAACCATGATAGTTTCAAAAGTTTTAAATAGGTACCTACTTTAAGATCTAGGATAAATCTCATTTATAACTTAGACATATATGTTTTTTGATGAATGATCTCCTTTTCATTTTATTTTCTTAATTGAACAGGCAAGATGATGTGAGATTTTATTTTGAGAGCAGACGTACGCATTTTTTTTGCGATGTCGACGGGACTTGAACCTGAGACTTTCTTCTTAGATATTACCGCTAGTGCGAGGACTTAAGAACATAATAATAAAAACCTTAGACATAGGCAATATTCTATGTATTAAGAGAAAAACGTATGCGACGCTGCGGTCCCAAACCTTGTAAAGTGAAAAAAGTGACCTCATCTGAGTATTCCAACGAGTTAAGAAGTGTCTGTCATCTTTGCCACCTCCCGATAACTCCCACACTTATCAGCAAAACAAAAAGTCCAGTATCTGCACTCAGTCAAAGGACAGGACGGGACAGCCCCTTCATAATGGAATAATTTAAATTATAAACCCCTCGAAGCACGGGGCTTTAGGAAACGCAATAAAACAGAATGAGAAAAGAATTTATCCGTCTTCAGCTGACGCGGCTAATCCACTGGTTATGCCGCGAAAATGTATTATAAAATGCGGTTTTGCATAATTCCCGGGGACTACTGAACTTTAGCTACCTCGTTACGCTTTCGATGAAAGTTATTTTTCAAGTTATTTTTGGCTTTAAATCTGTCAAGGGCTTTATTTATATGTGTATAAACTTTTAGATTAAGTATAATAATAATAATTTTACCATCAGTAGTCGTCCTGTAACTTTGTTTAGCATTAATTTAAGTAGCTTTTTGTGGAAATTTTTAATTAGCCTTCAGTATTCAGAAGTAAGATACCTACTCATTAAGTTAGCTGTTAATTTCCTGAATATTGTTAAAATAAAATAAAATAAATAAAATAGTACATTTTAAATGCGATATTTTAACATAAGCTTTTCTTTTCTACAGTCCGAGAATCTGATTCCGAGCATAGCGGCACTTTTATTTAGGTATTTTAGAATCCGAGCAAAGCGGGACTCGTGCATAGCGGAACTAACCCTTATTTTTTTGCTGTTTTCGTTCGTCAGATGTTTATAAAGCTCGGCGTCTGGCAATGCATTAACGCAGAGAAACATTATTGTCTAGGTAAGGTACATTTTTGGTGGACAGCAAACGCGAAAGCGACAAAAAATTCGTCTTCGGGTCATCAAATTAATACTTCATTAAGTTTACGCAAACGACGGGAAAACTTTCCATTGAAATCTGTAAAAAAAAAACACACAAAAGGGCGTATAATTCTGTAGAATTAACTGACCAATGGCTGAATGTGTATGGACAATAGAACCATTAATTTACATAACGCGCTTAGTAGGTATCTAAGCCGAAATGAATATAATTAGTGTGGCACTAAAACAATGCATGTTTCAGACAATTGTCGCATTAGTAGAGGATGCGCCTATGCAGCAAATTTGCGGTTAAAACATCCCGGTTGGTTATTACCTAATTTTTGTTTTATTGCTGTGGTTGACACGCAATCCATTGTAAAGCCTAAAACTAGAAAAATGATCCAACTGTCGATAGTTAATTGGTCGTATCTTCAATTGCTTGAGGCTTTATTATAACTGAGACCCTAGTATAAATAAATAAATAATGCTGGACCATTCACACAGCATTATCTAGCTCCAAACCAAGCAGAGCCTGTGTTATTGGTACTAGTTATCTGATATACATAATAATACATTACCTAGAATTTTTTTACAAACAAATATCTACAAGTCATACAAACTTTGTCTCGAGGCGGGGACGGGAATGGCCTTATCGCTTCTAAGCGATAAGGCCGTACTTGTTGCATGTAATGCATTTTTTGTCATGGTTTGATTATGGTGTACAGTAAATAATTTTTGTATTGCATTTTATTGTACGTGTGAGATCTAATGACGTCACAAAAAGAAATCTTAATCTACGATTTCGCCCTAAAACATGGCCCCTTAGGTATGATGTAGTCCCTAAATTAGTACCACACGTAGGTATTATCATCTCTCTAAATTATCTGCATCATCTCCTATCCTATGCCATCACGTAGTGCTGATGATAAAATCAGGGCAGCGTGTCCCGTACAATTAAATATTTTAACACCTGCCTGCGCTTCGTTTTGTCCCAAATTGGACGTTGTTTGTGCAGTAATCATGGTTATTTGTTTAGTTGGGTGATGTGTTCTAAAATTTGCTGTTGTATGTGATACGAGTATATGTACTCACGGTTTGTTAGTATCAGTATTCAGATTAGTTTTAAATTGACTTTGATAGATTGTCTGATAAACCAGTTATTAACGACTTCAGACACACACATACAAAATACAACAATTATACAGTATACAGGAAAACAAAAACATAAAACACAGTTGATTAAAATAAGAAAAAGAAAACAATTATTAAATTAAAATAAATGTGATTAAGATGTTTGTGTATGCTGCAGTATGTTGAAAGAACTTTGGGTAAAGAACTGACCACCGATGTGGCGCGGTGGGCGAAGGTCCGTCTGCGACGCAGGAGGTTGCGGGTTCGATTCCCGCCTCCTCGGAACAATTGTGTGTACGATCTGCAGATATTTGTTCCGGGTGTTCTGGTCGTTTTCTATGTATAATAAAAAATATCTATCTATGTAATATATTGTATTATGTATATCAGTTATCTAGTACCTGTAACACAAGCTCTGCTTACCATGGGGCTAGATAATGCTGTGTGAATTGTCCAGCATTATTTATTTATTTATTTTAAAGAACTGGCAGTTATTTTCCCAATTTTTGATACAAGCTACTTTCATGCGAGTTGTACCTACTGTAGTTCTGATTACTTACAGGAATGTACCTTGTGTGTATGCAAAACATTGTACACTATCACACTAATATGTATTATTAATGCGAAAGTTTGGATGTTGTTACCTCTTAACGCCAAAACTACTGAATTGATCGGGCTGAAATTGTGCATATAAGTAGTTCTAAGATTAGAATAAAACATAGACATTTTATTAATTTTCATGGGATAGTAATAGCCTTAAACAATTCATGCTCAACCGCGGGCAGAAACTAAGTAATATTATAAGCTAGTTTCCATAGAAACGTTTAAAAGTAATAAGGAGTTCCATGTGACCGGATACAAGAGATCAAAAGATGCCAATGTTTATTCCAGGCTAATTACCTTTATGCCAAAATTTAGCCCGATCCGTTTCGTGGTTTTGGCGTGAAGAGGTTGGAAACATCCAAACATGTAAACATTCCTATGTATAGTGCGGTGCGACGCCAAAGTTTGGATGTTTGTTATCCCTTCACGCCGAAACCACGGAATGGATCTGGCTGAAATTGCAAACCCATAGTTCTAGTCCTGGATTAATACTTACGCTACCTTTTATAACTAGAAAAGGTTTGGAGGGTTCGATTCTTCGTCGTGTCTGCCACATCTGACAGAGTAGATTATATTATCATCATCATCAGCCTATATTAGTCCACTGATGGATATAGGCCTCCCTCAATGAGTGCCATAGCGCCCTGTCTTCAGCTTGACGCATCCAGCATCTACCTACAGTCTTTTGCAGGTCGTCATCCCACCTGGTCGGATTATATTAAGCAGAAGATAATTGCTTCAGTGGTGGTAAAGTAACAACATTTCAAGGATTAGCCATTCCTGACCGGACCCCGAACAAGTCATATAACAAGACAAGGAATAATTCCACAGCTTGTAACAAAGGAGGCACTCGCCCGAAAAAATGGAGCATTAAACCAAACAGAAACTAATTCACATTATCACTGAACTTAAGGGGCGGTCGTTTTTCTTCATTACCATCATTAAGGGGCCGCTCACCGCCGAGAAAGAGAGCTTAATTCAGCCTGTTATTGCCTGTTCAATGCTTAATGAAGTTGGATTTAATATATGTTCCCTGGAAATTAGTTGCTGAGAACCTTTACGACTGGGTGAGCGAGATAGGGCGATAGACATACGGAGTAAACAAGAGAGATAGCTGCAACAAAACAATGATCGATTCAGACCACTTTATGCCAAAAAACTTACATGCATATAAGGAGAATCCTGGACTTTCTAAGTAACTGTACCTAGTAAGTACTCAAACTCTCAACCAAAGACAAGTATAGAAATGAAGTCCCACAAACATTCCAAGTCACTCAGTTTCCAGTAAAATTGAGAGTGAATGAACCACTACTGTGAGTCAACCAGACACGAAGATATCTTTGTACAAAGATAAAACTGAAAAGCTTTATCCAATATCACAAGGTATAAAATAGACAAGACATAGATAAATCATTGTTTTAGACGGCCGGAAGCCGATATCCACTAGTTTTTATCCACAGGCTTTTAGTAAATGGTAATTCATCAATTGTCAGCCATTTCCGACTAACATATTTTGCGGAAATTCAGGGCGTAATAAAAAGGGACTGGCTATATCTCATTCCGTCGTATACCTACTGTTTTGTGTTGCCTGTCAATGTTTTTCTGTTTTTCGACATTATCAAATATTACTTTTATGAACCCCAGAAATTATTCAATAAGTATGGCATATTCAACTTAAGTCTTTTTAGTTGGTACAAGAAGATTGACGAGCATTTTATAGTAAAACTAGCGGACCGTCCCGGCTTCGCATGGTTTTAGTAAGGATCCCTAACATTTTGAAAATATAATATAGCCTATGTTCACTGGGGATAGTGTAGCTTCCCAACGGTGAAAGAATTTTTCAAATCGGTCCAGTAGTTTCGGAGCCTATTTATTACAAACAAACAAACAAAAAATCAAACCTTTCCTCTTTATAATATTAGTATAAATTGTTAAGCTGTACAGCGTAAGTCTGCAGTTTTCAGACACAAATCTATTTTTATATCTCCTCATAAATTAGCATTTATCTCGCCAATAAAGCCTCAAAACATAAAAAAGGTTTTATTATCACGCCAGTTCCGATTGCCAGCAATCGACAACCGCTAACGAACAAAAACATTTTACATAACAATTGTTGAGAATCGCTCGATACCTAACGAGTAACGACCGTTCGAGGATGTCCTCGTTATAGGCTTTAACGAAGGCTGCTGGCGATACGCCAATCCGAGCATTAAGATGTACATAGTATTGTTGTAATTGAGTTTTTGAATGGTCGCCTTTATTGATATCATGATGCCAAAGCAGATTGTACTCAATTCTAATGGCATAGTGTTTTAATTACACAAATCAGGTCGAAGTCACTTGTGTGATCAAAGGAAAACTTACGAAGCGATCCCTACTGAAGAGTCTGAAGAACCTGCACTAGAATATTTCTTACAAAGAGTATGTTTTATTTGAAGTCACTTTTAAAGGTGTGGCACCGTATTTCTGCTGTAAATACTTTTTTAATTCTATGAGTGTATTTCTCACCTCACCTCAACAGCCTATATTGGCCCACTGCTGGTCGCAGGCTTCCCCTGATGAGAACCTAATTGTCTTTTATCTCATGGGCGTAATGACCATAACCCCCACGCTGGGCATACGGGTTGGTGATCGCAGTTCGGTGGTAAATTGTTCTGAACCATTCCCTCCCCCATAAATACACAAACTCACACCCATCGTTGCACAAACTCTTAAAAGATTTGTGCCACGGGAGAGTATCACAGACACAAACAATGCAGTGACTAGTAGTTTAGTGAAGAGTATGTAGTCTTTTCTAAATACTAAAGTCATTTAAAACGGGATATTTACCATGATTTGATTTTTGAGTTATCCAATATTTCGGCACAGTTGTTGGATAACTCAAAAATCAAATCATGGTAAATATCCCGTTTTAAATGACTTTAGTGGTGATAACCATGATAGTTTCAAAATCTTTTCTAAATAGGTAGGTACAATGATACTATAGAATAGCATTTATTTCGACCCACACATAAGGACATAAAAACAAACAACTAAACATAGAAAATATACAAGTAAATACTGGTATAGAAAGAAAGAAAAGAAAGAAAGAAAATACATTTATTGATTCACAAGTAGGTACAGCTTGCTACTAAATAATAATAATATATAAGTAAACAAGAACATAAAGAAATAAATATGTATTATATACAAGCAACAAGCGACTCCACAAAGCGAACCAATAGGTCCTGTCTCAGCATAATGTTGCTCTACTTCTCCTCAAGAAGTAGAGCAACGCTGGTTTTCTGACAGAACCATTGTCGCGCGCGTGTCCACACGGGTGGCAGACCACAGATAAGACAAAAATATATATACACATTAAATTGACATCTTACAACCTAAGATTAACTCTAACTTAGCACTAAACACACGATCATGACTTCACAAGAATAGACAAAAAAAATGTTTTTTTTTTGTTCGTCCAAGCATCTATTGAGATAACACTTACAATCCAGACGCAGAAACCAGCAAGAAGTTGAAACTGACAACTGACATCGCAGAAAATGAAACATTTAACTGTCAGACAGAGAAAAAATGTGATAAAATGTGTATACAAGCTATAGTACACAAATAGTGGGCGTCAGATCGAGTTTCGACCCTATGACCCTGTATCATACACGGAGCAGATACAGAGGTATCAAATTTTATACCTGTATGTAGTAGAATATCATATATATTGATATCATTCATCGTAGGTGAACGTCGAGGCGATCCAGCTCCTCGAAAACACGGACATAGTGAGAAGGCTCAAAAGAACAAAACCTTTTGAGTTAGTGTAGTGATAATTAGTGTATGTGCAGAAGTGCTATCTTAAAGAACACATGAACAAAGTGTCTTCACCTTAAGTATAGAGACAATAAGAAAAGTGCCAATGGACACGTTCTTAGTAATATGTTGATATAAAAATAAGTTAGAACTAAATTACCCATTAGCCAATTCTATGGCTAGATTGTAATTATACTCTAGTGTATTTAACATTTATATAAGTATACTAGACAAAATTAAAAAAAAAACATCGTAACTAGGTACCTAGGTACATAATACAGCACCTTATCTTTCCTGAATAAACCTAATAATTACCAAGTAATAGGGTGTAAATCTTCTCTAGCTTCATTAAAAGTAATTATTGTATTATTTAATATGTAAAGCTGTGTGTGTCTGTATTTACTTATAAAGAAAATATAAAATAAAATACGGTACATACGAGGTGTGGCGTATATTTTTTGCAAAACAAATTTGCAAAAGCGCTTCCATTTGACGACCGATGTGGCGCGGTGGGCGAAGGTCCACCTGCGACGCAGGAGGTTGCGGGTTCGATTCCCGCCACGGAACAAATGTGTGTACGATCTGCAGATATTTGTTTCGGGTGTTCTGGTCGTTTTCTATATATAATTAAAAAAAAATCTATCTATGTAATGTATTGTATTATGTATATCAGTTATCTAGTACCCATAACACAAGCTCTGCTTACCTGGGGCTAGATAATGCTGTGTGATTTGTCCAGCATTATTTATTATTTATTTAATTCAATTTGAAGACTTTTTCCTCTGGGTCACTTGATCATTTCTGGTTAGAGCTTATGGCACCACCATCCTTTAATCAACTACTATAGAATCATCCTAATCGGCTAATGACGGAGAAATTTACGGACATAAAAAAAAGAACTTATATATAGCCGTACATAGCAAATCCTCCATGAGTCTGTTAATCCTACTAATATTATAAACGCGAAAGTTTGTAAGTATGGATGGATGGATGTTTGTTACTCTTTCACGTAAAAACTAGTGAATAAATTTTAATGAAACTTTACAATAATGTGGCTTATATATCAGAATAACACATAGGCTACAATTTATAAAGATATATTTTATATTATTCAAAATATCTATCACCACGCGGGTGAAACCGCGGGGCGCAGCTATTAATAAATAATGATGTCTATCTAAGCCGGACAGCTTTACATTTTCAATCACAATCATTATCTCCACGACATATACTTCCGCCTCATAGCCAACTTTGATGGCAGTTATAAACATAATGCTCGAACATTTCACGTGGTTCCCTCCAGTTATAGGGCCCGCCTTTTACCTCAGGAGTGTCTTTTTATTTGTCAGTTTGTGCTGAAGACGTCTGTTAGCTGTATAATGGTATAATTTCTGGACGGTTAACGATAATAGGGCAGTTTCGTTAATATTTTTAATGGTTCAGCGACAATGAGATTAACGTTACTTTTGTTGGCTTAAGGTTTTCTTTTATAGATAGACAGAAAACATTTTATTATTCCACACAAAACAGAAAACAATACAGATTTAAAATCTTAAAATACAGGTATAAAGGGCAGCCTTATCGCTGAGAGCGATCTCTTCCAGGTTATAGTTAGCGGTTAAACAGGTAACGCAATATTTATAAAAAGATTAGCATGTAATAAATCTCCTTATTTAAGCCAAACCGTATTTTTATAAATGAATAATAAAAATCGTTTTAAAAATACTAAACCTTCAATTTTACCCACTAATTAACACCTACAAATCACCAAATTATTCAAAAGGCTCTACATTTTATCCTGCCGTAAGCCTTTTACCGTGGAACTGCGATTATCCGCCCGCCCAAGTCCGCCCAGGAAGCTGCACTTTGGGCGGAAGAGGTTATCATCACGGACTGCCGCTTTGGAATTACAATGATTAACGTTTTTTACTCCGCCATAATATTAACTTCAGCTTTATGAAGGGAAAACTTTACGCGCACTTTTTTGGTACAATAAATAATGATGGACAATCCACACAGCAAGGTAAGTGCTTGTGCTGTGGGTACTAGATGACTGATATACTTAATATAATAGATTACATAGATAGATTTTTTTATTATACATAATAACGAGCAGAACACCCGGAACAAACATCTGCAGATCGTACACACAATTGTTTCGAGGCGGGATTCGAACACGCAACCTCTTGCGTCACACGCGGACCTTCGCCCATCGCGCCACATCGGTCGTCATAACTGTATACTTAACATATTTTACTAAGATTCATAGATACCTTCCAAAAACAAATCTGCAGACCGTACAAACATTGTCCCGCGGCGGCAATCAAACACGCAACCTCCTGCGTTGCTGGTAGACCTTAGCTCGCGACGGCACAAATTTATCAAAAGAATAAAACTTAATCGTCACGATTGGGTAGATAACGCTGAAGCGGGATATTCCCGGTTATAACGGTCGGTTATCGTGTCATCATCATCATCATCATCATCAGCCTATAGCAGTCCACTACTGGACATAGGCCTCCCCCAATGAGCGCCATAGCGCCCTGTCTTCAGCTTGCCGCATCCAGGTTATCGTGTGATCAAGCACAATCCCTCCTTTTATAATATATACATAATGAAATTCCAGATTCGTATAAAAACCAATATCTCACTATTAGATAATAAGGTGTTTTTTGTTGTTGTTTTAAGTGCAATAAAGTGTTCATTCATTCATTCTAACTAATTTTCATATAGGCGACTATATAATTTGTCGCGTGGTTTCTGCTGACTTTATTAGAGATGACTTTTATGTTGTCTGTGGTTAGGGTTCATTGTACTCTGGGATCTAAGGAAAAGCGTGCTTTGAAGATTGAAGGGCTGTGATACAAAGGGAATTGTACTTACTTGCTGTAGAGGAATTGTGAGAGGTCAGAGTCACCAACTTGGATTGCAATAAGGGCAGTTCGAGGTTCGTTCTTTCTTATTATAAAAAACAATAAGTACTGCGACATGAGTGCAGCTGAATATTTTTCAGTGTCATTTTAGTTGCTAATTAAAACCATAACACAAGCTCTGCTTATCTCGGGGCTAGATGATGCTGTGTGGATTGTCCAGCATAATTTATTTAATTGACAAAACTTTGCATAATAATCTGCTCAATGATTAATTTCGCTAGCATAAAATCGTTGGCATTTTTAATGTAATTTTTTTTTAATGACGACCTCTGTGGCGTGGTGGAAGAAGGTCTGCTTGCGACGTAGGAGGTTGCTGGTTCGATTCCATTTTCGGAACAATTGTGTGTACGGAATGCAGATATTTCTATGTAGTATAATAAAACATATCCATCTATGTCATCTTTGTATTATGTATATCAGTTATCTAGTACCCATAACACAAGCTCTGCTTAGCTTGGGGCTAGATAATGCTGTGTCAATTGTTCAGCATTATTTATTTTTTATTTATAACCGTAAATGGTTTATAAAGCTATGGTATGATATAATATAGCACACAGATCCCCTGATACTGTCCACGATCCTATCCATCCATGGTTGTCTGGTAGAGATCGCTCTTGAGCGATAAGACCGCCAATTGTACTTAATTTTTAAGATTTTACTGTACATAGTTTATAGTTAAAGTGCAATAAAGAATTTTCTATCTATCTATCTATAATACATATATTTTCTCTACGGTTGCCATTTATTTTAAGAACAGGCAAATAATAAAATATTAAATATCTGTATTATTTTTTTAAAACACGCACCAGCAACCGATTTTGTCGCGTGTAAACAAACCAGCAAAAGTTAAAATCCCTCCGTATTTAAAACGAGTTGGTCGTGTAAATATCGAAAGTTCTGGATTTCATTTCCTTTCATCCACGCCCCCCTTTACCCCCTTTTTCCTGAAGGAGGGTAAGGGGTGAACTCATTATATCATCCTGTATTGTCCAGTTCTAACTGGTTGTTTGCTAATACGGAGGATCTCAGCTTTCAGAACAATAGCTGTTTTTAATCTGTTGTGTGAAATTGTATAACGAACTGACCTCTTTGATGAACGTCTCATGGTATCATCATCATCATCAGCCTGTCTTAGTCCACTGCTTATGGTAACATACTCAATCACATTTCCAATCTCAATTTGTGCTTAAATCATCAGCCTATGTAGCCATAGCTGGACATAGGCACCATAGCGCCCTTCAGGTTAACGCATCCAGTATCTGCCTGCAGTCTTTCGCAGGTCGCCATCCTACTTGACCGAAGGGCATCCTACACTACGTTTACCGAGTGTTTTCCTCTCAATAAACCATTTACCCCATACAATAAATTAACTACATACAATGATCAAACGATAAAAAAGAACATTATATGTACTTATATGTCACAATTATTTTGGAATGCACATTAGATAGATAGATAGATAGAAAATTCTTTATTGCACTTTAAATAGAAAACTATGTACAGATAAAACTTAAAAAAAAAAAATACAATTGGCGGTCTTATCGCTCAAGAGCGATCTCTACCAGTCAACCATGGATGGATAGGATCGTGGACAGTACCAGGGGATCTGTATTTATGAAGATAAATAACATACATATAATACTTACATAGAAGTATACTACATACATTAGTCACTGGAATCGTTTTTTTTCTGGTTAGAAAATTCCTAAGAATTTTTAAGTCGCAGCAACAACAGAAAACTGCGTTATTATCATTCATAGAAAATCTTTAAAAAAGTAGAATTTTTATGATATTTTTGGAATTAAAAATATGTCTGACTACTTTTTTATTAGTATCTTACCACGATACAAATTAAAACAAACGTCAAGCATGTTGGTTTTTCAGCAAAAAGTTTACGAATTCGAGATGAAAAAGATGTCAAATAAGGCCGAGCTCGAGCCAAGCGCCGAAACAGGATTTAGTAATTATAAAGGCGTAATGAGAAAACTGCAGTACCTAGCCTTTCCCGGTTCCAACTGAAAAATGAACTTAAGCTCTAATTGATAAAACTGAGATTGGCTTGACGTAACTGTTTAATGTGTTTAAGGTTAGCGGGAAATAGAATATTAGTATAAATCAAAGCGAAAACAATGAAAAAAATAATCCATTGAAAAGTAAACAATTTTTATTTTTTTGAGTAATAAATAAATAAAAAATAAAATGATTTTATTTCAGATGACTTAAATGATCCATAATTTTTAAAATTAAACATTAAGAACTTATTACTAGGGTTAGTTATACCTAATACTAGAAATTAAAACTAAAATTAAATTAAATCACTCTCCCCAATAATGGTAAAAGTAATGGACGAATACAAAACAGTTTCAAATTATTTTCGATCAGTCTTGAGCTCCCAAGGTTTTGAAATTTCATCATTCGAGATGCGCTATAATGAAAGAAAGAAAGAAAATTATTTATTAAACACTAACACAACACACAAACAAGGTTAATTACACATAATTATATTAGACAACTAAGTACCTACTTAGGTACCTATTATAAAACACGTAACATCGACAAAATATAAAAAAAAAGTGAAAAGGTAAAAAATGTAAGTAGTATTGTATATGGTACTAAGTAGCCCTCACAGAAAGTGGGTAAGCGCGCGTGTGTAGGTCTAATAGGTCCTGACTCAGCTTGTTGCTCTATCACAATAACCCAGGTAATTTGTGAAAGAGCGCTGGTTTTCAGTCAGAACCCGGTAGAGTGGCAGACACGATCTCTGATCCAGCGCACACAAGACGTGAATGATGAATAAATACATACTAGATTTTATTAACAAAATAAATAAATAAAAGATAATAGTTATGGGGTGATTAAATTATGTACAAGCTATCAGTGAAATCATGAATATAATCATGAAATAAGTGAAGATATTTGCGAGTAAAAGGGTGGTAATAGGACCTGTGTTTAATTTTTTCATTTATCATTTATAATTAAGTGTCGAAGTATGCAGTCCTGATTATAATAATTGTGGCAGGTATCTTTATAAATTCTAGACAGTCAGACAGACAGGGTTATTTTCACTTTTTTTTCCTTAGGATGTCAACAATTACGTAGATAGATATAATTATTTTATTTTATTGCACACTTAAATAAAACAAACAAGACAGAATAAAATACAAAATATGTAACAATTTGGCGGTCTTATCACTCAAGAGCGATCCCTACCAGACAACCGGTGATGGATAGTATCGTTGGATTGTACATGGGGATCTGTATGCATTATATTAATTTATATCTATTGCATACAAATACGTTTCTAATTAAAAAAAAACATACACAATAATAAGCTGAAGACAGGGCGCTATGGCGCTCATTGGGGGAGGCCTATGTCCAGCAGTGGACTGTCATAGGTGATGATGATACACAGTAATAACACATAACTTTAGCATCAGCTAGGAACCTTACATGTGTATACCCTATCGTGTTGGGAACGGGGGCGAACTAACAGAGAAGATTGTCCGCCCCGGGCGGATGGCGCTCTATCAGCCTGTGAGCTTCTTAGGCGGGCGGATTCGTAGGGCGGCTTCATAGGGTTACAATTTTATTGGGGTTACAAGGGTTTATTTTTGATTTTGGCTACCATTACTTTTTGCAAATTGGTATTGGATTGAAATATGATCCCGTATTTGTTCATTATATTCAAAATATACATTTTATCTTTTTTTTTTGGAAATGAACCCTTGGATTTGTATTTACTTCTATTTATATTAGTTCGAATTAAGATGTAACAAAATAATAAAGAACAATATTATATAAACCCTGGTACGACAAGAGGTTATAGGACCCTGGTACGACAAGAGGTTATAGGACCCTGGTACGACAAGAGGTTATAGGACCCTGGTACGACAAGACGTTATAGGACCCTGGTACGACAAGAGGTTATAGGACCCTGGTACGACAAGACGTTATAGGACCCTGGTACGACAAGAGGTTATAGGACCCTGGTACGACAAGACGTTATAGGACCCTGGTACGACAAGAGGTTTTTATGCTTGTATAATTGTTGCCTTTTCCTGTATAAAAAAAGTTAGCAAAGTGCGAACGCGCGCCGAGAGAAACTAAATCTATTACTAATCTATCAATTATTGTTATTATTATATATAAATCTATAAACTAATAAAAACAACGGGTAAAGTTGTTTTTTACAAGCTTGAGCCAATCACAATCGCGTCAAAATTTGGCATATTTATGTAAGTTCGACCTGCGAAAGACTGCAGGTAGATTCTGGATGCGGCAAGCTGATGACAGGGCGCTATGGCGCTCATTGGGGGAGTTCTATGTCCAGCAGTGGATTGCTATAGGCTGATGATGATGATGATGATGTAAGTTCGGTGTTGTAATGTGATGGTACCATCGAGCTGGTTTGATGATGGAGACAGATAGTGGCCATAGAACCTCCTAAACGAAACGACCTGACCTCAGAGTTTGGGTTCGTTGGATTTGTCTTCCAAGCACTCTGGTACTAGATAGTTTTAAATGATTGTTTTACAAAGTGTATATGTACAAAAAATCCCGGATAAAAAATGTCAGAGGCACACATTTTTCGTTTAACTGGTAGCTGTCCTGATTCTGGCAAATATACAGTGCTAAAAGAATATTCGAATCACGCCCTCCATATCAAAACTATAGCATATTTTAAATGTTGATTCCCAATGAGCATGTTGGCACATACTTGGTGTATTTACGTGTGTATTTACGCGGTGCAGCGTCACGTCCAGCACGTAATACATTCTGGCGTGAAGCCAAGCTGTTCCAACGCCTTGCCGATCCCATCCGATTTGGACGAGCTGGTCCCATTCGGAAAGCCTTCCGATTGGATTCACTCAGTGTCAGCTGGTATTCGACTGGTTCATTAAAAATACGGTTGGTAATGGCTTTATTGTTTTGAGATATTGCTGCCAAATCGGCAGATATCTATGGTATAAGTATTTTTTGGTGACTCAGCTGTTTAATTTGGTTCATCATCATCATCAGCCTATATTAGTCCACTGCTGGACATAGGCCTCCCCCAATGAGCGCCATAGCGTCCTGTCTTCTGCTTGCCGCATCCAGCATCTACCTGCAGTCTTTCGCAGGTCGTCATCCCACCTGGTCGGAGGGCGTCCTACACTACGTTTACCGAGTCTTGGTCTCCACTCAAGAACACGTTTGCCCCAGCGGCCGTCGGTTCTTCGCGAGATATGGCCGGCCCACTGCCACTTCAGCTTGCTTAATTTGAGCAAAGTCGGAATCGGAATATTGAGTAATCCTTTTTATATAAATAAATTAGGTCCAAATGATCTGAATACGTTCTTTTCATGCTTAATTATAAGTATTGATACAACGGGTATTTATCGCGTTTATTTACCTTTTTTCCCGACGTTTCAACAGGTTTACACTCTGTCGTGGTGGTTATAATAATGTGTTCAGATCGCGTAAGTTTAAAAATACTTTTCATGCTTTTTCGAATGCATCAATCAATCTTTAACCATTAAGGACCATGATGCTTACTTAACATAACATCCCATTGACATCACTTTTGTCTACGAAAGATCCCGCCATCATCTGAGTATAAATAATAAGGGTTTTAAATTTTTCGGGTGAGCCTCATTATAAATTGGTAGTTCCACATACGCATTATTATGACGTAAGACGCAAGTTATTTCATTTGAAATAGGATGATTTATTCATTCATTCATTCACTCTTTCGAACCCGATGACGCGAAATTTCAGTGTCCGTTCTGATGTTACTTGATTAAAGGATAATTTGATTATCATGACAGAGTAGACAAAAATGTTTAAAAACTTTCATCATTCGCATCCTCTTGTCACTTTATTATTTCCACTATGCACGTAGAAATCTTTTCCACTTATCTCCAATAGATCTATTTTCCTTAGAGGAGATAAATTTTGTGCTCCAGCAAGCTCGAGTAGTGATGCTATGTTAGACAATTCCTTCAGTATTTGTTCATCTCTGTGAAAAAACGAAATGAGTTTTAAACTAAAGGAGTTCTATCTTCCTTTGTCTTTGCAACAATTCATTATGACTGCAGTTCTGAATCTGAAGTTTTATCTGCAACGCGGGATGGAACTTAAGAGTTTAATGGACCCGTTAAAGGGCATTGGATAAACGAAACTTCGAGTTGATTTCAAGGTGTCAGGGGAAATCACGATTACTTTATTATAAGGGTTATAACATTCTGGGTAGAGCGCGAGAGTATAGCAAAGTTACCGTCTGAAAACCAGGTGAATTTATATATGAATTTAATCAGATGTAAATTAAATTTATTTCGGAATAAAATTTCAAATCAATTTGTTTGTTCTGTTCATGTCGTCATACGTCGTCAATTAAGTCACGTGATAAGTTTTTTGCTGCTTTACGCAATAAATGAATGAATAAACACTTTATACATCATTAAAACCACCTTATCAGAAAACTTAACAAAGTACGAGCGATTTCTCCCAGGCAACCTTATCATACCCAGAACATAATATAATCCCAGATTTATAATTATTTTTAGAACATATTATTAAGTACAGTTATATGGAATTACCACATAATGAACATACGCACCTTTCTCATCTAATTCGATATTTAAAACTATTGAAATTATCATGGTTATTAATACTAAAGTCCATCCTTCATAGTGTCTTCAGTTACTCCGTGCTCATGGCGCATGCAACTGTGCCGTAATATTGGATAACTCAAAAATCAAATCCAGGTAAATATCCCGTTTTAAATGACTTTAGTAATTCGATGATTCTTTGAGTTTTAAACGATTTTTTTATGTCAATGTTGTTCATTTAATTTCATAACTATTTATCACATGACTAAATAATGGGAATTCGTTCATGGTTCTACAAATCTTGTATTAGAGCTTTTTTATAGACCCAGCCAATATTCCTAAAAATTGGTGTCTGTTTATTCCAAAGTAAAATGGTTCAATCCAGTAAAAATAGCACTACGAACGTAAGAGTAGAGATATTCGCATATCCTCCATCTGTTCATGAAATAATCCCAGCTTGAGGCGCAATGAGGTAATTTACCAAAAAGCCTAAACAGATCCGTAAGTGGATGATAAAAATTGAACGCGATTCCTTCCCTAATAGCCGCGGTGCCGTGGGGAAATCAACTCTAAAACGATGTGTAGGAAGGACGGAAACACGAAACGGTAAGAAATAGGTCACAGAATGAAGCTAATGACTTTTGAAAAATTATTGGGCGTTGGGAAAGTTGAATTGTGGAATGTGTAAGATAAAATCATAGAGCAATATATTTTTGCTTATTTTATTTTTATAGTTCAAATTTGATTTTTTTCAAAATGTTTGTATTATTTCAAAACTTGCTATCAATAAATTTTGCCGAGAATTTTAGCCGAAATTTGGGTGTTTATGGAATTGTTTTCCTCTGTTGGCTTGAAGAGCTGAATGCATATAAATTATGAACTTAAGTACACCTTTGTAATACCGTAAGCATTCCCAATACATTTAACGCATTTTTTATGCATGATAAGCTCTTCAAGCCAACATAGGAAGACAATTCCATAAACACCCAAATTTCGGCTAAAATTCTCGGCAAAATTTATTGATCAAAATTAAAATGAGACCTCAACTTTGCCAGGGCATTTGGGAGCAAACCATTTTAGGAGTGAAACTAAACGCAATCACTGCCGGCCCGATGCGGCCATAATTAACCGGCACTCCTACAATTAGAGATAGTGTGCAAAACACCGAACAACCTTTAGATGAGGACGGTCAGAATTTGCCGAAAATCGGGAACCCGAAACGTAGGCATATAAAGAAAGCAACACGTGATAGATACACTTCTCTTAGCGTTAAAATATATTTGTCAAAAGATTTATTTTTGCGTAAAATCTTATTTAAATATTCAATTCTTATTATTTAAATAAAGAAATCTAGCAATTTAATATTTAAATAAACCACACAGACTACTATCTGCATGAAAACATTATTAAATACAATGGATACTACAACTCAAAGCAAATTTATTCGCAGCAGAGCTAAAATACCTAACAAACAATAGAATTGGTTTCAACCTAGGTAATGATATGAGACGAAGCCGAAAACTGTAAAGCCGAATTCAAAGCCGAATTTCCACATAAAGTTGGAGGTAGACCTTAATTGAGTACAAAGATAAAGTTGAATGAGACCGAGGCTGGCCACCTAGTTTAGTGTAAAGTCCCAAAGTGGGTAGTTTTCGTTTACAGCTAATTGGTATGGGGGTTAATACCGTTTCCAATTTCAAGGATTTCAAAGGGTTTGTACAGAAACCGAACAGAAAATAATCTAAATTAACAATGGAATTTACTGTTTTCTGGGCACATGTTTTAAATTATTTTTTTGGGACGCCATGACACTTTTTCGAACATACCAACAGTGTTGGTGTGTTCGGAACAACCTGAACGACAACAAAATACCTATAAAAAGTAATAGGTAGGTACGAGTAGATCCGGAAACGCACATTTTAGATGAGTTTTTTCCAAGTTGCTTCAAATTCTAATCCACGTAATTCGTCATAACGTACCAACACACGTGATAAAATATTAACCACAAAAGTGTTGGGCAATTCTGCAAGATTGTACCATTCCTTGGGGGCGGATGGATAAATTGGGACGCTCCCGAATCCTCTCAATATTGATGAAGAATATTACGATTACTTACAAAATACGGTGGTGTTTTTATTAATTAGGTTAGTGGCGGAGTGAAAGTCTCTCTCTTGTATGAAACGAATTACAAAGAGAATTGACTAAACTAAATTCAAAGATTGCGTAAAACTCCTTAGAATAACATAGGCTGAAAATAATAATCGTCTGGTATTTGAATTTGGAAAAAGTATTTGTGTGTAATAAGGTATTGCATGTAAGGAGGTTTAATACATTATATAGGTAGTGTCATCGTTTCAATATGTATCTATGATCCTATGTAAACATGTTCTAAATAAAGTTTTTTTTTTTTTTTTTTTTATTTATTTATCATTATATGCTTTGAATTCATCACTGGCAGTCATTTTTGAAATTCGAATTTAAGAACTCATGAACCCTGCAGGTGATCGGTGATTGTTTCAGGTATTGAAAAGCTTTGTCAAGTTGTAGGATCCAAAACGTCTCATTCTTCATTTGTCTCAGAAACGGCCCAGGCACCGCGGGTTATCAAAACCGGCCGATCTTGGTCAGATTTGTCATCCACCCAACTCATCCCACAATGCCAAGACAGGTCACTCATTCAGGTAGAAAGAGCATCAATATGTTCAACGATTCCGTTTTGCCTAACAATAGCGGTATTGATGAAACCTAAAAAGATCAGGCCCAATGTGAACGGATTCCGTTTCCTCGACTCACTACAAATGCCTTCACAAAATGTTGCCATCCACAGACGACTCAAACATGTCTATTACATTTAGCTATTGAATAATAAACGTTGCGCCAACCCTGAATATGGCACAAGACGTGAGTCGACTTAAAGAGCCTCGGATGCACAAGCCACATCCCACAACGAAAATTGCACTTTATTACCCAACACCGAAGACCGTTTTTACCCTCAGTTAATTTAGCCGCTGCGAAGTGTGCTTGAAAAACTTTTTTAAGTCGGGCTTTCTCAATTTTCTGGGTAATTTTCAGGTTCTTTTCATTGTCAGTTGGAATGTGTGCACGAAATAGTCAAATAGGTGTCGCGGTTGAATTTATCGTTGGAGCCCCCAAGTGTGTTTGACACTCGAGAGGTTAAATTATATCTGGATGCTCATTCGGAAATGATATATTTGGAAAGTTGATGGAACTTCGATATAATTAAAATACGTTTTCGAACTGCGAGTTGTTTGATGAGTTCGGATATCTTTTATGTTTACTTCACGCGTTGTTGTTTATCATCCTTTCGCCTCGATTATTTGGTCCTCCATTTTGTATAATTTCTAGAATTATAATAATAATTTACAGAATCGAGAATACTTGTAATTGTTGAAAGTAATTGTTTAGTTCAATCGTCTGTTTTTATTTTTATAGTCATTTATTTGTGAAAAAAAGGAGGTTTCCCTCTTCATCACTCCTAGACACATCATCAGCCTATAGTAATCCACTGCTGGACATAGGCCTCCCCTAATGAGCGCCATAGCGCCCTGTCTTCAGCTTGCATCAAGCATCTACCTGCAGTCCTTCGCAGGTCGTTATCCCACCTGGTCGTCCTAAACTACGTTTGCCGAGTCGCGATCTCCACTAAAGAAAACGTTTACTCCAGCGGTTGTCGGTTTGCGGTTGTGATGATGATAAAAAATAAGCGGCTGGATCTCAAACTGGGAGAGCTGACCTCAGTGCAAGCAACGTGGCGCAGGAAGCAACGTAACACGTATCCCAACTCTCTCTTGCTCTACTTATTAGAATAGAAACTTTGGCTCTTCAACGGCAAAAAGCGGGGCGAAACCGTTTGTTCCATATGCGTCAATATACATTCTGTTTGTTTCATTTTGCTTTAGGCATATGGAACAGTAGCTACAGGCGCGTTCCAATCCACCGCCTCAAAACAGCGTCATAATAACGAAAAAACACACAACCGTTGGGCTTTCAGCACAACAAATATTGGCTCAAGTAATGGCCACAACCCGGAGGAAAATAAAATACAAATAAACGGAAGTATGTTTTGAAATAACTGAATACGATTATTGTGCTAAATAAATATGATGGATGATGATACCGGGTGCTCAGGTTTATGTCCGATAAATAAGTGGCGTAAGGATGATTTCTCGCGCGCTCTTCGTAAAATATGTATGTGCGAATGTTGGGCTGATTCAGATTCAGTGGGATTGACGCATTCACTGATATTACATAATCCTTTTGAGCAGAGCTGCTCAAGAGTTATGGAGGGCGGAATGGCGCCCTATTCGAATTATGAACGTAGATAGTGTTTCTTAAACTACTGTATGCTACAGGGTTTTTGTGCTTGTGTAAATGAATTTTAGAAACAACAATAAAGATGTAAGGTCTGACACCTTTAAAATGATAGATGTTGTGATAGGTAAAGGATTTATTCCAAACAACTACGAGCTAATGATAATGAGCCACGCGGCCGGTATGAATGGCTAACATGAACTGATGCGAGCGCGCGCGTTGATACTGCGACAATGAGGTAAAAATGCTGACGCGCGAGGATGGTGCGGTTTCACTGTACAGGTCGTTTTTACGCTGTTGTTCATTAAATAATGAGGAAATCCTCATTATTCAATTATTTATTATTATTTCAATCTATTTACGAATGGCATTTGGTAAATACCAAATGCCATTCGTAAATAGATAGAACGAACACTCAACGTTTCCTCAAACTGCAACCGACTGACCATAGGCCTCCTTTACGAGAGTCAATTGTTGTTAAATTTTCTCACCGATATGATCCGTAAATGTAGGTATTACAATGTATCTGGCAGCTGGTATGGTGCAACTGATACTGTGTTATCAACTGGCTTAAGACGCAATTGAAATGTATGTGTATATGAGATTGACTCACAGACATAAAAACATCTGTGACTACACGTATTTCATGCAATAATAGACCTTTGTTGTCTGGAAATAAAGAGTTTGAATTCAATTGAATTGAATAAATGAACATCATCATCAACCTATAATAGTCTCCCCTAAATAAACGATACTTTACTTTAAAAAAATCGAGATTTATTCATTGAGTTAACCAATACGAACAACCGTCTAATTAAGACCTATTGATTTCACGTCGCATCTTTACTAACCAATAGCGTACCTTCATTAGGTACTTTCATACAGTACCACCGTCTATTTTGTTCCTTCATGTCCAGTCCATCCAAAGGTTGCCTGGAAGAGATCGCTCTAAGCGATAAAGCCACCCATTATACTTCTTTTATTCTATTGTTTATTCCTGTATTGCTTTCTGTTTTGTGTGGTATAATAAAATGTTTTCTATCTATCTTCATTGAAGCGCAACTGAAGTTGACATTTCAGTTGCGCTTCAAGCCAGTTGATAGCACAGTATCAGTTGCGCTTCAAGCCAGCTGACAGCACAGTATCAGTAGCAGCGCGCAAGCCAAGCCGCTTACGATAATGTAAGCTGCAGGAAGCTGTACGTTTGCATAACTCTTCGCCGAAGCGTTCAAATTGTTTACGCTGTGTTTGTATTCCATGCGAGTTATAAGTCCTGTCGATTGGGTGAACTTGTATTTGACGGTGTACCGTAAATATTTTATTTTATTTTATTTTATTTTATTTGGGAAACAAAAAGCTTATATTTGATTATAAATAGTACGTAGACTTAGAATAAATAAAGCTAACTACAGTTTCCACTCGTAGCTTGAAAGTATAACTGAGCTAGTTATTAGACTAAAAATTAAAATTATAGAAAGAATGTGCCTAAAAAAACATAAGAAATTAAAGTAGTACAAAAAACAAAGTGCCTTTTAAAAATAAACAAATAAAATACTAAGTTAAAACAAAAATACACAACAAATGTAGTTCTGTGTGCCTGATGTCAGTACCAAATCATGCTGGTTGGTAACTACAAGGTGAGGATAGGATATTAATAATAAATAAATAAATAATATAATATAATAGAGATAGAAATACTTGTGTTTTATAAATAACTAGGTATTCGCCCCGGCTTCGAACATACGGGGCAGTGTGGAGTGATTAATAAATCTTATAAACCTTCTTCTTGAATGACTATCAATTGCTGAAAACTGCATTAAAATCCGTTGAGTAGTTTAATAGATCTAAGCAAACAGACAGCGGAAGCAATTTCTATTTAACATATGTAAAGATAATAAAGATAGTGCTGTAGTCCTTTCATGGCAATTGCGCTTTAAAATTGTGGATAGACGAATTCAAGAGTAGATCGTTGTTTAATACTACATGTCTTCGATTGTACTAGCCGGTTTAATTTTAAATTTTATAGTTAAAATTAAAATAGACTAACTTCCTACTTCCTGTTACCTATTATTATGACAATTGTCAAGGAACAAGGTCTTATAATTATACGGAACCTACATTGCGCGAGTCCAACTCACATTTGACGTTTTAGCCTGTGTCAGGTCTTGAAATTCTGCTCCCGTGTACGCGTTTCCATTTTAGTAAATATTTTTCGTTATTTTATATTATTTCGCTTGGCAACAATTTATATGTGTAATTGTTATCATCATATTATATACTGTTCTATATTTAAACGAGTACGTTATAATTGGATACACGACTCCTTGCAAAACTATACCCTGTTACCGTGGTGATAGACGATCCATTCAATAAGAAGTACCTTGTCCCGGTTAATATTTCCCGTGGCCCGGGGCCCGCACGCCCGGCTGGTCCCGGGATTTAATCTCCTCCAAATTGCCTTGGACCGCTTGCTTTCGGGGGAAGATAGAAGTAGGATGGAAGCGGGTTCGGGCTGGTTACCGGCGCCGATGTATTGTAGTATTTTGCAGTTCCATTGATTAGAATAGAAAATATTAATTTGCGTTTCAAATTATAAAATAATACCGATTGGGAACTGATAAAAAAAAAATTGTAACTATTAAAAATAAATTAACGGCGAAAACTCAAATAGGCTGCCGGCTCAGCATTAAATGCTTCATTGAGAGGGGTGCCGATGCAGCGCTGGTGTTCAGCAGGGCCAGAGTACTGAGTGCAGCACTTAGCGCAACACGAATAAAAACAATTTGCGTTCATGCGCAACGGCTAAGCACCTGCTGCGATATGGAAATGATGAGAGGAAGCATTGACGTGAAAAAGTGCATCACACTTATATTATAAATACGAGAGTTAAGATGTTTGTTACCTCTTCACGCTATAAAAATTCTAAGCTTAGAATAAAGCATAATTATGCCATGAATCATTGGGATTCGTTCGTTGCAATGGGATAAAAATAACCTAAACAATAGGTGCGAAGCCGCGGGCAGAAAAGGGAGTGAGAATGTTAAGTACTGAAATATTTTTAAAGAAATATTGCGGTGGTGCCAACCCTGTGGTGATTATATGACATTCGGTCCCTTAGGTTCACAAGCCAAATATACAAAAATTCTCCCTTATCTGTCCTACTTATGTCCTATAATTCTAGTCATATGTAAGAAACAGTTTGGTTGACTAGCTTTACGTTCGAATTCCGTGTCTTGGTTCAGGTTTCCGGCTTCCCGTGTGTACTATCTCAAGAGCCTGCAGACATCTCAAGATTTTTTCCTCCTCAATTTAAAGCGTTTCCTTATTACCGTGTGTCAAAAGGGTGTCTTGTAAGATTAGATTTTTGCAGTTTCATGTAATTGTTGGACCTTTTTTTATTGGAAAATGTTCTCGGTGTTCTCGAGTTTTACGATCTAGTTCACAGAAAAGCTAAGTAAGGTTTTTTATTAACTAAAGAAAATAAATTAACTTTTTTGAATTTCTACAATTTAACTAATAAAGATAATAAATAGTGTGTTTGCTTGACAAAGAAATGAATGAGTTTTTGCTAAATAATGCCTATTCGCAAGTAAAGCATGTATTGTATTATGTATATCAGTTATCTAGTACCCATAACACAAGCTCTGCTTACCATGGGGCTAGATAATGCTGTGTGAATTGTCCAGCATTATTTATTTATTTATTCGCAAGTAAAGACAGATACTGGATGTGGCAAGCTATAGACAGGGCGCTAAGGCGCTTATTAGGGGAGTCATATGTCCAGCAGTGGACTATTAGAGGAAGATGTAGATGAAAAATAAAAAAAGATAGAATGAAGGATAAAAATTGATTCGAACACAACCAATTCATCCAGACTATCCTTAACATAATCCAATAAATCCAGCTCCACCTGTAACAAACCTCCAAGCCACAATAAAATAACATTTTATTAGCAACGCTACTTCTCCACTACCCTCCTTTTATTACCGCTCGCTACTCTTCCACCGCACCACGAAATTATTAACTAATCCTAATTGCCACCGATACTATCAAAACTCCACCAAATACCGTTTGAAAGCCTATTAACTGGCTTAATTTTATTTCCCCGCTTCTGGGCCTCTATACCTCTTGGTATGGCGGACACGTCCGGACCCACCTAGAGTATGAAGATCCAATTCGGGCTTATTATCTTACTTCATAACACTCTGGGTTTCTTTCTGTACGTGTTCACTTGTTAATGCACGTACGTACCTTATGCTTTTGTAAAATCTGTGTCGTTTTGGAAATGAGGGTTTTGTAGAGTGTCAAGCAAGGAACAAAGGAGTGGATTTATTTTGAGAAGTTGTAGTAAGAGTTTTTGTTTATGATTTCTGTGTTTTCACTTTATACTTGTAATCAAATATGTTGAGGAGATAAAGATAGTATTTGAATTTTTCCCATCAAAGCTCTAAAATTTTGAAAAAAACTAAGCATATTATACTTAGAAAGCAATAAGAAGGAGTGGTTTCTTTTTCACTTCTTCCAAGACTACCTACCTAACATGGACAAAAAATGTAAGTGAACAGAAAATGTAAAACACCTTTTTTCTTATTTCATAATAATTTATGGTATAAAATTTGACTTGTCTAATAGCTTATTTTGTAAGCTCTCATACTTTGATCTTCGCTAGATCCTGCTCTCATCTTGTTATACATCGAAAAAGTCTAAAATAACTGGAAAAAAGCCCGTATAAAGTACTACCGATTCGCCTTCATACGATAAAAACCTTATGTATAATCTCTAGGTCTCACTTACCAAATCCACGTCTCAAAACGTTCCAAGATCAAAACAGGGCAACTTGAGAATATGTAAGAAGATAGCGAGGCTTAATGTGCGTCGGGTTTAGGTCGAAGTTGGGGGTTAAATTCTCGTAATAAGCTTTAAGCTCATGCTCAGCTGTGAGTAATGTTTATGATTTTAATCCTTATGATGATAGTGTTAAGGTTACTTCTAGTTTTATCCATAAGTACGCTTATTGAGCAAGCTCAGAAGATATTCCTGTAACAAGGTATTTGATTGATTTTCCGTGATCGTCGTTCAGTGTTTGTTTATTTTACGTAATATTTGAGGTTTTATTTGTCGTGGAACAAATAATATCTGAAAAATGTCTGTAGGTTGCGGCTAGATGATGTTGTGTGGATTGGCCAGCATTATTTTTATTTTTAGAAACCAAAGGTAAACCAAAGGTTTTCCTGGAGCGAATGGAAGTTAAACTAAAATAATTAAAGTTTTAAAAAAAGGTTTGTATTATTATTATTATTGTATTACTCTAGAATAGAATAGAATTGTATTTATTTCGACATATATATACATAAGTACATAAAAACAAACAAAACTAAACATAGAACATGGAGGTCTGGCTCATGGGTCTACTAGTGTCTGCCCGCAGCTACGCATGCTTTGTGTCAATAGAACCTCTTAAAGGTTATTTCCAGCTTATGAGAATTGTTTTATGGGAAGAAAAGTTTGATTATGTTTGATTCCAGGTAAGATCTACAGCTGTGCAAAATTTCAGCTTGATTCGTTCAGTAGTTTTGGTGTGACAAAGTAACAAACATCCATACATCCATTCATCTAAACATCCATACTTTCGCATTTATAATATTACTGTGATTATACCTTTTTCTAGGCTAACCCTTAGAGTGTAAAACCACTTTTACCGTAAGGTTCAAAACAGACAAAAACGTTAGGGACGTGAAGGACTCACGGCGTATTTGGGTTAATTTCGTACGCGGCTGATAAATTTAATATACGCGATGTTTTTTATGGTTTCCATGGAATACTCGTGGGGAATGGTTTTGTGTGGAAATGCGTATGTTTGTTCTAGTAAAAGATATGTTGTTATACCAGGAGATAAATTATTGAGTCATCATCTGATGATGATGACTCATCATCATCTACCTATGTCAGTCCAATGCTGGATAGGCCTCCCCCAATAAATGATCGCCAATAAAAATAAGCGATCATTGATTTCCACACCATTTTTTTTACAAAATATCGCTTTAATTTAAATTATGTTGAAACGTATCATTATACAATTCTATACAATTCAACATAATTTCCGTTGCACAAAAACAAAGAATAATACCTATTCAATTTGATAAAGTTTCTGGCTAAAGGGCCTCTTACAGGCCTCAAACGCGGCAAACAATTTTGAACTGTTCACGGTTGATGCGAATTATCTCTATAGGCATTAAATTTACTACTCTTCATAAAAGGAATCGTCCTGACTTGCTGGGACTCTTCACAGACAATTTAACTTCACCTGGTTATTTTCAGTCAAAACAATAATATTCACATAGGTATTCTGAGAAATGCTCTCTTGATGAAAATATTTCTGGTTAGAGATTTCCCCAGACTACCTCAGTCAAATTTCGTTTAAGCTTTTGATTTTTTGTTGACAGATATTTGAAATTTCTCTACCGAAACTCGAATTATGATCTGAACACATAATATAAGTTAAATAAACGCTATAAATACCCGTTACATAGTATTATATTATTTAACGGGTATTTAACGCTAGCAATAATAATAATATATCGTTAAATAAACGCGATAAATACCCGTTACATAGTATTATATTGTTTAACGGGTATTTATCGCTAGCAATAATAATAATATATCGTTAAATAAACGCGATAAATACTCGTTAAATACTAGGTACTTATAATTATGTACCCGTGAAAAGTACCTTGAAGATACAGGAAGCAACATAACAAAAAATAGAAATCAGATGAGTCCTAATAATACAATTCCTAGAGATGAGATAGATGATAGATGCCTCGGCATTAAGCCCACCTTTTGTACCCTTAGTAGGGCAATAAAGTGTGCTTTAGGAGTCGTCAAAATATCTTTAGACATAGATAGCTCGCGGCCCGGATTGAACGCTGTACCAAATGATCATACAATCGAAGGTACGCTGAATTTAAGTAGAACACTGATATCTTTTTTGTTGACCTATTTCTACTTTATTTAGATTTGTAGCACAAAGAATAAGTACATCCATGTTGACTTTCCACAATTATTGTTATTAATATCGAATATTTATTTATTTATTTATTGAGGAATAACAAACGACTACATTTAACTTATTATACATTTGTGTTAGTACTTTACAATGTAAAGTTGAGCAATATTCAAAATGTAGCCCACAACGCTATCCACATATGAGTTACATACATAGAATATAAAAAACGAATATATTATGTAGGTTTAAAGAACTTTTTCTCATACAAACATAGTGTTTACTTATAATAAGATACGAGTAAGTACAAAATAATCTATGTAGGTTTTACAATAATTATACAATAACTAGCTGTGCCCCGCGGCTTCGCTCGCTATGTGTTAAATAGTTTAAAAACCTTCCTCTCAAATCTATTCTCTATCTATTAAAAAACGGCATCAAAATCCGTTGCGTAGTTTTAAAGATCTAAGCATACATATGGACAGACAGACAGCGGGAAGCGACTTTGTTTTATACTATGTACTGATTACGTAATAATGATTATCAAATAAAAAAATAATAATAAATAAGTAAGTGAATCAGCTACTCTCGCGTCAGCTACATCTTGTTACTGATGCTATCTGTTCTGGAAATACCTACAGTCGGTTAAAATTATAATTCAGTGTTCGTTTAGCGAAGTAATTTGTACATTACAAGAGGTCGTTGACTTTTCAAATCTTACCATTCCTAGTAATGGTTTAAGATGAAAATCTTATCATGGTTAAGTGGCAAGAGATGCGGTTGTTCTTCTGTTTATTGACCTTTACAATGATTGTTATTATTATTATGGTTATTTGAAACCATGACCATAAATTGTTTTTTATTCAAATTGCTATACGTCCGAGAGTTTCGGGATATCCTTCTGTTTTGTCTTTGATCTTTGTGTTGTGTAATAAAGAGATATTTATTTCACTTTTTCTCTCATGGCTGTAGAAATAACGATACTGCGAAAAAGAAATTGAATATTTGTATAGGATGACTCGTTTACGTTTTGTAATATTGTTTTGTGTTTGTTTTCAGGTATGTCGTATTTCCTGCTAGCATCCATGTTATATTGTGCGGGTAAGTTTAATTAATCAATTATTTGTGTTCATATATTATTTTAAGACCTTAACCATGATAGCCATTAGGGCTTATTTTCTGTCAAGTTGATTCCGCCCGGGCACATGAAACCTATAACTACATAATAATGATGTGTCTATATCTATCATCTATATATATTATATCTATCACGCGGGCAATACGCACACGGAACGCGGATTGGTTTGAGCAATTGTAGATTTTGGGTGGTCCGCATGCGGACCGTATCCGAGCACATGGGGAGAAATCCGCATGACAGGAAAAGAGTCCTTAGACCAAATTAAGCTCAGGTTGAAAACGCAAGTCTTAAATTATTCTGACAGTCTTATATGTTTTACCCGCGACGGAACTGAGACGGTGGAAGCGTTGAGGGTTTTTTTTTGTTATTAAATTTATATCGTCGTCCTGTGTCATACCTGCGAGTCAATACTGTCAATATTTCGTGGTAAAGAAGGGACTTAAATGTAACAAGTTATTTCCTTAACAACAGATTGAAGACAATTTTGATGAAAATATTTAGTATCAATTCCGCGCAAAATCTTCTATGACAAAATCGGACAGAGTAGTTTGTAGGAGAAAAGCCACACTTGATAAATAAATAACTCGTCAACGAAACAACCCGCGAACCATACTGCTAAAATGCGAGATTAAAATTATGTATTGTTAGTGTAACGGACCCAGGCCACAAGGATCAATACGACGCGAGATACGACTCAGACTTTAAGACTTTTACGCGGACGCGGTGTTAGGACATGGAGTCCTTCAATTCCTCCGATCTCTCACTCTCAACTCCGGTAAAGCCCATAAACTGGAAGACACAGGCATTTGAACGATTAAGAACAAATCGATTGGTCTTAAAACCAGACCACAGGTCTTTAATCCGCGCGGACCGGTTTAACTAACTGGAGTCCAATAGCGAGAACTGAACCTTATAACTTCAAACTTCCTGCTCTAAGTGTTATCAATCCATAACCTGTATTAGTTATTCGACAAAGACACTGATTTAAAAGCTCTAAACAAATAGGTGAGCCTGAAATACTATTACTGCATATAATCTGGTACTCATCAAGCCAACATAGGCCTGGGTCCATTACATTAGGTGCCTTATTGCACTTCAATGTTCACAACACTATAAACTAAAAAGCTTGAGACTTGGACATAACTCAAACTTCAAACACTGTTATAGTCGAACGGCACCCATCCACAAATAAAATAACGCAGTAAAATACTAGTTCTTATTTATTATGTTTATTTATTTATACTTCTTGCACGATAAATCAGAACATATTCTAGAAAATAAATACAAAGGCGAACTTAACCCTAAAAAGAGTTGTAGTGAAGAGAGAAAATGTTTCTGTTCTTAAAGAAAGTTACAATAATGTTATATATAAAACTGTTATTAAGTCATCAAGCAACGGAAGAGGTCCAGTTTCTTGCAAATGCTGTGTTTTTGCTTTAGAATTCCTACGCTTTACCGTTGCCAAGTTGTTGGGCAAAGCGTTTGGATTCTAAAACGAAATAACTGCTTGACTCCAGCCTCCGGGTGAAGATCGACGTGCTGCGAGGGTCATTAGGTACTAGGGAAACATAGAATATGTTGAGATATGTTTAAAGAAGAGAAGAAAGTATGTTTTGGTTTATTATTTTTGTACAGAGCTCCATCGATAGTTTATTTTGACAGAGTCCATCAAGCATCATAGCAATATGCGATGACTTGGATCCTTTTGATGTTTGTTTTCAATAATAATGTGTTTTAGACGTATATAAAAATCCGATATAAATTTTACCGACAGATTCAACTACATATTTTATGATTTGTATAATAAGCTTCATATTTTGAGAATAAATGTATTTAAACCGATATTTCTAGACTAGATGAAAAGGGTGGGCTTCAAGATGTTAATTGGGGTATTATCTGTATCGATGGAGCTATACTCGTACTGTTATTTGGGTTTGAAATGATCGATTGTTAAAATATTTGTGTTGTTTAAATAAATAATATATAAACTTATCATAATTTAATATTTAACTTTCTAATTGACCGACTTTGTGCAATACAATGTATTCTCTTGTCTTAGTCTTCAATATAAATGTAAATCTTCTACATTTTACAGACAAAATACAATTTGCCAGTCAAAAAGGAACCCAATTGTAACTTTACATCGTAAATGCGTTAAAAGCTCCAGACTTTTTACTGCTGTCGTGGGTTTTCTTGGCGACTGCAGATTTGCGAGAAAAAACCTTTTGTTCAATTAACGCTTTAGCATGCTAAAGTAGTAAAATGAAGGTTTAATCTGAGACAGGCTAGATTCTTGTACCATTTGTGGCAAGTACCTAAACGATTATAAAACTCATTAGTAAAACTTTTGAAACTCTCATGGTTATTTACACATATTATGGATATAACGGGATATTAACCATGGTTTGAGTTTTTTAATGGCACTTGAAACTGTGCTGAAATAATGCATAGCTCATAACTTGAATCATGACAAACATCCCGTTATAAATGACTTTTGTGATTCGAAGTAAATATGAATCATTTGTAGTATTTTTCTCTATCTTTTGGTTATTTATTTAGAAACGATGACCTTAAAGTCATGATTCTACTTTTCTTTTTTTCAGACAAGAGTGAATGTATCTTCTAGACCTTTTTGAAGCAGGGGTCACAAGGGTATATTGACGATAGTTAAAAAATATTCAGGTTCAAACTCATTACGCCCTGGTTTGGCTGAGAGTACAGATTTCACATCCAATGAATTTATTTATGTAGGCTTACAAAATAAGCACTTAGACAAGATAAATGTACGAACCGGCTTTGCTATGGTGATCAATGATCAAATCTCTTATAAATAATTTATTTCTCTTTTCATTTAATAGTTAAGTACAGAGGTAATGACTGTATAGGTAAATAACCATATGATCAAATCATAGGCTGTAAATATGTATATCATTTGATTTAATTTTAAATTAAATGAAGTAATCATTCATAGACAAAATAGTGATTGGACAATGTTCGTTTGTAATAAAAAGGCAGTAAATAAACCAAAACCACTGAAACACTAAATTGAAAGTCCTCGAGTGCGGCACATTGCCATGCATTCAGGCCCACCTAGTCGATTATTCGTTCCCAGTTTTACGACCCCCAGTCCAATTGTGGGATCGTTAGACTCTTTTTATAGACTACTCAGTGTTGCGAGAGTTTTGTAGGATATTTCTAATATGGTTTACGAGGGTATTATGGCCCGGAAGTAGACATTGATTTTAATTTTCAATCTTATCTTTGTGCTTTGATATTGATTTTAATTTGCTTTAATTTGAATTTGTCTGGTCGGGTAATATGAGAAATAATTAATTATTCTCTAATATGTACATTTTTGATGAAACATAGCGTAAATGTCTCACAATAATATTTTCTCATTTGTTGTGTTAATAGTATTAGGTACTTTATATTTCATTTAATTAAGTCATTGTTTGTTTCGAAAATTTTGTTTAGCCCCTTATTTCATTTAAATCATCACAATTTCGACGATTGTTAACAATACATTTCTTTTTTCTAATCTAATTGCGTATATTTAATTTTCATAATGTCATTTAGCCGTGAAGGCCATTTATTAGCTTTTCTGTTGCTAGGTTAATGTTATCTATTTTGTATTATTTAAGCTGTAGGCCTTCCTTAAAATAAATAAATAATGTCAGTGAATTAGCTATGCTCTATGATTATTTTAAATGGTTGTCTCGTATGATTTTATAAGCGAAGAGCTTTATGACGAAACGTAAAGTTACAATTTTGAGTCCAACCTCTACAATAACAAAGTTTATAGTTCCTCGAAACATTAATTTCATGGGTATTTTAGAGATGACATGACATGCACTTTATTGCTGACTCGTCACAAAGTTGAACATTAATTTCACATGAAATTCGTGTAAGCCGACAGTGCAACAAAGTTTCTACGAGAACATTTTGCACATGTTCACTCATTACCCTAATTTCAAGTTCTGAACCTAAACTGCTAAGCAGGTTTAAGATATTGTGTAAGTGCTATGAAGTTGCATCTAAGTTACGTTATTTTGTTAACAGTAACTTTATAAATGTTTTAAATTTCATCATAGAAAAATATACGAACTTATGTATGTGGCTAAGCCATTTTTCAATTGAAAATAAACGACTCTCAGTTAATAGCCGAGTACCAACAGGCGTTACGAGGCGTAATGTAACATGTTACACAGCTAGCGTTCGTGGTGTCAGTACGGGGAAAGAAGGCGCTCAGAACGAGATGAATTTTATTATTTAATTTTATTATCAAGGTCAGTTTATATTATCTACTGCGTGCCAGACATATACGACTATAATACTCTGTCAGCCAAGACATGTCTTGGCTGACAGAGTATTATACTGTACAGTGTGTATATACGTTTTTATATCTACAGTAAATACGCCGACAGACACCGGCCGTGCTGGCGGAATGAACATTTAATCTGCGCGGGTCTGACACGCTCTGTGCGGGTAGATGTTCGGACCTTCATGCTCGCTTCGATTGTAACATTACGCCCCCTAACGCAGGTCACTTCTAAATTGGTCAAATTAAAGACAGGGCTAAGGGTTATTCAATTTAAATTGGTCAAAGTATAGGCAGAGTGTGATTCAATATTTTTCTTTCACAGGATATAAGTCCCGTACATAAAGTTTGGAACTGAAATGATAGCCTCTGACATGCTGTAATGCTAGATTTGATCAAGAATGATTTTGATTAAGAATGATCCAAGCATGTATGAGAGAGGCTGTCATTTTCGATCCGTGTCTTTATCATATGCAATATACAGTAAGTTTGGCCTCGAAGCCTTTATTAGTGTCTGACACAAAGCATTTTCACAACTCCCTAAAGGCGAACGTTCCGCGTGATAAACACCTGAAAATTACGGTAGGTGCGCCGCCGTCGGTTTACACCTTAAGCCTAACAAAGCCTTTGAGTGTGTTAACTTCAAAGTAAAATCAAGTTTTATTTTGGAAACTTAGAAACTCAATTAGAATGTTCTTGGAACTTGTTAAAGGATTTTAAGTTTGAAAAGGTTTAAAGTGTTTTCTAAGCATATTTTCAATAAGTTTATTTGAGACTTTTTAATTGGGTTTCTCATATTTTTATCGTTAAGAGTTGAAGCAAAACTTTATTTATGGATTATCTATTATTTGTTAAGCCATATTTTCATGAACATGTAAATAATAAAACACAAGGATTGTTAAAGGTTTCTTATAAAATCTGTGGTGGAGGTTTTAAATGTATTTTTTTTTATTTTTTTTTATTTAGCCTGTTTCGTCCCACTGCTGGGCAAAGGCCTCCCCCAAATCTTTCCACTCAGTGCGGTCACGTACGATCTCCCACCAATCTCCGAAGAAGGCGTAAAAACGTATTTAAAAAATGTAATTCAAGAGAACAAAACCAAACAAATACCGACTACATTTCAAAGAGATTCAGTGAAAGCCACACAATCTTCTATAGCTAGAACCAAAGAGCAAATAGGACAGACAATACATATTTTATAACATAATATACTTATATACCTCTTTACTGTACATAGCGAAATAAAATACATCATAGATAGAAACATGAAACACTAAAGTATAATGGACGACCTTATCGCTTAGAAGTGATTTCCAGGCAACCTTTGGATGGATGAAAACATACCTCTATTGTATAACCGTTGTAGTAGTTGAATTAATCCGGTCTGATTTATCATCAGCCTATTTCCACAGCAGGACGTAGGCCTCCCCCAATGAGCGCCATAGCGCCCTGTCTTCTGCTTGACGTATCCAGACGTACAGGGTACAGTATTGCCCATAATACTCACGCCTGGCATGCGAGTTGGGGATCGCAGTTCGGTGGATATCCCTTAGTCCTCTAGACACCCGCGGGAAAAATTGGGAAGGTGCTAATTCTAAGCCAGCCACACGGGGAAAACGTTGGAGAAATGTGGAGTACCTACATTCATAGTATTCATAATTATTATTTTTACACAAAAACACGATTTTCTTACGATCTTTAAAACAAAATATACAGATATGTAATGTCGGTATAGAATTTAGGTTAAATAGTATTTTATGTTTAGTATTCTAGTATAGTATACATGTATATGTATATTAGTATGTTGAATAAGTAAGTGAAAAATTTATCTTTTGTCTATTTTTAAGTTACATTATTTTGATAACAGAAACTTTATAAATGTGTTAAATTTCATCATAGAAAAATATACGAACTTATGTATGTGGCTAAGCCATTTTTCAATTAAAAAAGGCCTCTCCATTAATAGCCGAGTACTAACAGGCGTTACGAGGCGTAATGTAACATGTTACACAACTAGCGTTCGTGTTGTCAGTACGGGGAAAGAAGGCGCTCAGAACGATTTTCTTACGATCTTTAAAACAAATACAGATATGTAATGTCGGTATAGAATTTAGGTTAAATAGTATTTTATGTTTATGTATGTGTAGTATTCTAGTATAGTATATAGTAGTAGGTATGTTGAATAAGTAAGTGAAAAATTTATCTTTTGTCTATTTTTAATTATATATGGACATAATACCCACTTCTCTCTTCACTTTATCTCTCTCCCAATAAGGTTTGCTGGAAGAGAACTCTTTTTAGGGTTAAGTTCGCCTTTATAATAACTTTGTAGAATAATGTTTTGTGTATGCTGTATCGTGCGAGAAGAATAAATAAATAAATAAATAAGACATATTTCATAGCAAATAAATAAATAAATAGATAAGACATATTTCATAGCAGTGTCGATTGTAGTAAACCGTTGCAGTGGTGAAGGTAATCCGGTCTGATTGAGGTTCGCGCGGCTTAGGACAGACGGACGGACGGGCGGTACAGCGAGTGTTATGACACGGACGTACAGATGGACCAATGAGAATTGTACCAACAAGGTATGCAGCGAAGAAAGTGCGCAAGAATCGATTTAAAAAAAAATTCTTTGATATTGGGCAATAAATCATATTTAAGACTACATAGATAATTCTTTTATTGCACACTTAAAAATATAACAAACAAGATAAAAAATACAAAATATGTGAAAATTTGGCGCTCTTATCGCTCTTGAACGATCTCTACAACAATCGTGGGACTAGGTATCTTCTCTCCAAACTATATATATTATATTAGCTTGGGGTGTCCCACTGCAGGGCAAAAGCCTCCCTCCTCTTCTTCCACTCTCTCATAATATTATATGATTTTATAAATTTTTATAAGTTAGGAAACTCACAAACCACACCGCTTCCACGCCCATGTTGACTGTCCACCGAAAACGCACTAAGTTTTGAAAACCAATTGATGCTCGCAAAAGAAACGTTCGTCGCTGACTGTACCATAGCTATGATTGTTATTAGGTCACGGTTCCCCGGCAAATGATGTCTGGGGAAGACTTTGGGGAAGCACAGGATTATGATGTGGTTAGTTGATTGATGAGTATATGACGTACTTCCTGTTATCCAACGGAGATAACAAACTGTACGCACTCGGGCCAGAACCGCACGTTACGCACGACTCTTATTGACTGAAATGAAAAGATTTTATTTACAAAAAAAACTAGAACTATTTATTACACAATAAATTGATCTATAGAATAATAGTACGCTACTATATAATGAATGCTATGTTATTATGATTTAAATTTAGTGCGGAGCAGATCTCAAACATGTTTTTCACTCAGCATTGAGCTGGATAAATAAATAAAATTTAAGTACTGTTTCTGTTCTTTTGTTAAAAAAAAATCTAAATCAAAAGTTTTTTATTTCTTTAGGCTAACAAATAACCACTTAGACAAGTCATATTTTATACTATTATTAACATTATTTTAATGTTCACTTCAGTTATTAATTAACAGTGCGTCGTCGCTCCGAACATAGCATTGTTATCCAGCAACAACAAAAAAAAAATTCCCTACGTCAATCAATCAGTCAATAAATTTGATTCCGTACGTTTCGGGTATTCGTTTTCTAGCGGATTATCTTCTGCAGTACGGCGATTTGCCGTTCGCCATCAACAAATTGCATAAAACAAAAACAAAAACCAATATTGTGAAACTTTATTTTAGAAGCGCGTTTCATCTGCCGATTAACTGCAGCTTAAATGCTCTAACGACGGTTAGGCAAAACTGTCATAAAACAAACCAACCCGTAGGTTTTTGCTTGGCAAAAGGTCTAATACAGCAAAAAACTATTGGGGATTCGAGCTGAAATGTTATCGTATAAGGTCTAAGTTATTATATTAACTGATATAGTAGTCAGTAACGTAATGACCTGTCCAAATGTAAGTAATGCATTACGTAAGAAATGACGTCAGTAGAATGACTAATCCAAAATGTGGGCTGACCATCAATAAGGTGTCATCCCAGTAAGACCATAGGTCACTTTCTATGGTCTTACTGGGATTACACCTATCCACAGTCACATCTCGGACTATGTAGCTCAATGATTTAGCAAATCAATAAATTTCTTTCCGGCCCATCACCCCGGCGTCGGGGTGACCCCTCGGTCCTTGGGTTTTATGGGAATAGCTTCTTTTTCCCCTTCTCAATGTTTTTTTTTTTGGCTGCATTTTGGTTTGTATAGGTAATTCATAATTCATATCATTTATTGTAATTTCATGCATACAGGTGGTATCTTAGGTGTAGTCTTAGTGGGTAGGTACACAATGCATAAAAACCATGTCAGGGCACAACAATTTTTGGGTTCTTTTTAAATATTGTATATAATATAATATTTTTTTGTTTTTCATTTTTTTTGTGTTTTTTTTTTCCTTTTTTTTTAATAAACCCAAGGACTATGGTGGTTCCGCAGGGATCAGGTCCCGCGGAAGGAGCAAAATTAGTTACAAAAAAATAACTTGTTTTAAGAGTTTCTTGCCAGCCATAATAAAATAAATAGTTAATGTTGGATAATCCACACAGCATCATCTAGCCCCAAGCTAAGCAGTGCTTGTGTTAAGGATGCTAAATGACTGATATACTTAATAGCAACGAATCCGCAACCTCCTGCATCGCAGGCGATTCTTCGCCCACTGCGCAACAGTAGTTGTATGAATAAAAACTTTATTGAATTATCTTTAAAAAAAAAACAACTACTATCTTGACTATACTGAAAGACGTCACTAAACTAGACTAAACTTAATTTTTTTATCCTGTCTTACCTTCTTTAGACCACAATAACACATGATGATAAGTGAACATCTGGCCGACGTTGTATCACGAAGGTCTAGAGAAGACACCCCACCAAGAGACATTTCTGATTCGCTCTAGACTATTAATCTTTTCGTCCTCTTAATTCCAAAAATACCACACAACGTCCAAGTAAAATAATAAATAGTCTAAGCCCAGCATCCCAATTACACGAGTAGACTCCCATAAATATTATCAGATCAAAACGCGCCGGCTCGTATATCAGCTGGACGCGCGCTGTCAAAGATACCGCTTTTTATTTATTTCCTTCCCATGGGACAGTGTTAGTTGGGATTTTCTAATGTTTGGAAAATATTATGTAGAACTACTTTCAGCTTGTGTGGTATTATTATTTTATTTATTTACAATTATAAATGCAAATACAATACGTATTTGTATTTATAATTGAATAATAAATAATGCTGGACAATCCACACAACGTCATGTAGCCGCAAGCTAAGCAGAGCTTGTGTTATGGGTACCGTGTGACATAATTCACGGTCATAATTAGTTATTAATTAATTACTACTACAAGCTATGAGCGAAAACTGTCCTTATCTTCATTTACTCCAGTCTTTGAATCTATTGTAACATTTAAAGCAAATAAAATACAATAAGAACTCTTAGAAAAAGTTTTTAATTATAATTTTTCTAACTTTTTACATTTAGAAAACAAAAGCTTAATTTCTTGACTTTTTGTTTTTCAAATACATATACAAAAGAAATATCTTAATTATTAGGATTTTTGTTTTGTAAAAATATTAAATTTAAATTTGATTAAGTTAAAAGTTATATTTAAATAAGTTATCTCGCGAAGAACCGACGGCCGCTGGGGCAAACGTGTTCTTGAGTGAAGACCACGACTCGGTAAACGTAGTGTAGGACGCCCTCCGACCAGGTGGGATGACAACCTGCGAAAGACTGCAGGTAGATGCTGGTTGCGGCAAGCTGAAGACAGGGCGCTATGGCGCTCATTGGGGGAGGCCTATGTCCAGCAGTGAACTACTATAGGCTGATGATAATGATGATGATGAAAAGTTATAAAATAATACTTGTCCTGGTTTGCTTTGACGATAGAAAACGGATAAACCCGGGTGTTACTGATTATGACACGTTTTTGATAGAACGCGCCCTCCGCGATATTATTATTTCCTTTGAACGCTGTCAAACATCCATTCTTGCTACGGTTTTCCCTCCAAATTGCCAATTGCCAAAAAGTCTTTGATTAGAAATTGTTAAACTTTCTTACCAGAAAATTAATTTTCCTGCAATTAAGTTTAAAATTGCAGGACCGTGTGGAGTGGCATAAAGGACCAACAGTGGGGTAAGGTCGGGTTGCGGGTGGTGATGTAGTTTAAGGTATTCATGCCCATTCCAAGTGCATTTTTGAAAGAAATCAAACATTATACCTAACCTAAAAAAAACAAATCGACGAATAGTTTCCTGTTAATAATATCCAAAACATCCCATCTTCTTATATACAGCCTTTTGAGAGCTGTTTTTTTTAGCAAGTAGGAATGATATTCCGGAAGACATCGTTAGTTTATATTTTTGACCTATTTAAGCAGAATCACTACCTATATGCTAATAACATATATTAAAATCGTTACCAAAATACATCGATCAAGTACGAGTTGTTTTCCGGCATTAGAAATACAAACTCTGAAAAAATCTCAGCTTTCTAACTTTTTCGGTTTATGAGATACATTCCGGTGACAGACCGATGGACGGACAGCGGAAGCTCAGTAATAGGGTCCCGTTGGCACCCTTTGGACGGAACCCTATAAATTACTTACTCGTTATGAATCGATTTCACGAAGCATGTGTCTGATGGCGGTAGTCGACAAAATATCTCCACGGCTATATTACCGAGTAGAGATACGGTTGTAGTATTGCACACAGAGCTAACTAGTAGATACCCATGTTATAGTATAGGACTCATAAACCTGGATTCACAGCAATGTCAACAAAGTTATGAACAAAGTACCTATAGGTAACTCTCTGAATTAACCTGCATAAAAATTATTCCGAAAATTCCATTCTACGAGGTTTCTATTCTAAGACAACTAGATATTTACTCACTTTATAAAAATAGATTATTTAACTAAAGACGATCTTTAGCTAAATAATCTATTTTCAAAGAAAAAAAATTACAATCAAAGTGAATAAATAAAATAAGACCTAATATTTACAATTTAAAAAGTTCAGTTTTTAGTTATCAGTCCAGCTGCCTCTAGACTGTAGAGGTAGCGCTGAACCATATCAATGACTTCAAAATCGAAGCTGAACCATATCAATGACGTCAAAATCGAAGCTGATCCATATCAATGACTTCAAAATCGAAGTTGAACCATATCAATGACTTCAAAATCGAAGCTGATCCATATCAATGACTTCAAAATCGAAGCTGATCCATATCAGTGACTTCAGAATCGAAGCTGAACCATATCAATGACTTCAAAATCGAAGCTGAACCATATCAATTACTTCAAAATCGAAGCTGAACCATATCAATGACTTCAGAATCCAGATAAAAGCTTCCAGTTGAAATAAAATCACGAAACTAGTTTTTTAAACAGTTAGAAAATTTTACTTGTCTAAGTGCTTATTTTGTAAGCCTAAAGAAAATAAAAACATTTGAATTTGAATGTGTAAAAGCTCAGTGTGATTGACACCTATCAAAGGGTTTCATAGGAATGGATATTATTAACTTAAACTTGAAACTGAATCAGTTGTCGACCGCAGATGTCCATGACAAAGTGTCATGCCTGTTCCTAACAGTTTCGCACCTTCAGACGAGCTAAATATCTGCTGAGACGAGGTGCATTAACCGCCTGCCAACCTGATTGGTGGTCGCACAAAAGGCGAACTCCTGTTGGCTCCCCGCCAGACCTTTTGTCGACACACATTGAAAATGTTCTCTACCCGCAACGGTACTGTTACGCAACCTGTTTGTTCTTAGTTTCATGTTAATGGCTTTGTGAGTGTATTTTCAATTTCGTTTCTATTGTATGTGGATGATCTATCACACTAGTCTTTCATAACAAACGTATTGAACAGATTGCTAAACATTCAATGGTTCAACGACGGCCGATGGGGCAAACGTGTTCTTGAGTGGAGACCACGACTCGGCAAACGTAGTGTGCCCTCCGGCCAGGTGGTATGACGACCTGCGAAAGACTGCAGGTAGATGCTGGATGCGGCAAGGTGAAGACAGGGCGCTATGGCGCTCATTGAGGGAGGCCTATGTTCAGCAGTGGACTGCTATAGGTTGACGATGATGATGATGATATGGTTCAACATTAGATGCCTCTCTTTATTGTTCAAAGTCCTTTAAGGTCTAATGGAAATAAAGCGCTTATATCACACTAATATTATAAATGCATAAGTTTGGATGTTTGGATGGATGATTATTACGTTAAGTACGTAATAAACATCCATCCAAACTCGAACGCCTCGAACTAGTCACGCCAATACTACTGAACGGATCGAGCTGAAATTAGCTTACTGGTAGTTCTAGGGCTGGATTAAAATAAATGTACATTTTATCCCATAAATTAGAGAGAAATAACCGTGACCAAAAAATATCTTCTTACCCGATTACCCGACTGCGCAAAAAAGTGTGTTATAATTTTCTTATTGTTCTACCCTATAGAGGCAAATAAAAAACAAGAAATATGTTTTATATACTGCAATAGAGTAGTTCCTCCTTTCTCAAAACAAAATTCTCCCAAAATCAACCCTACCGCATTCAGAATAAAATCCACTGGATCCAAATATCATTTTCGATAACTTAGTGACCATCGAAGTCAATATCCATGAAGTGATTTTGAGCATTATCATCATATCATCGAAGCTTGGCCCCGAGCCACGAGCCAGCACAGATTTATACAGCACCTACTTACTCTTTATGAGATTCTTAATCTTCAATAACTAGCCTTTTGCTTTCCGCCCTTGTCTGCAAAAGAGACTCTTCTTTATAGAATCTATGTTCGATATTATATTATCTCTCTTGAATAGAGGCTAGATGAATCAGTTCGTAGTCTTAAGGTCATGAGTTAGAGGTTAAGTCTTGCATCAGCAAATAAATAAGCAAATCAATTGGTTCGGACTCATTAGGTTCATTGGATCATAGAGTCTTGATACTTTTGCATATTGTTTGTTTTCTTGCCTCGCAATTGCATGGTGTGTAAGTAACTTTATTAAGATCATTAAGATACAAAAAAAGACACCACTCGATATCATAGTCATAGAGAACCTAGGTCTATCGGGAAAATATTATAAAGTAAAAATGATTATCTAATTTCGGTTTTCTCTTGGTATTAAAACTCCGTTTTACAATCATGATAAACTTAATGTGATTTCACAAACGAAACCTCGAAACCATAGTAACTCTAAGGACATTTTAATCCTTACGTAGTTAAAATTAAAACTGATTTTTTAAGCCAGAACCTTAGCCAGAATGATAAAAACAAAATGTACAACAAGTGGATTAGTATCCTTGTGGACAACGGAATGGGGATTTATTCTTCTTAATCTCGGTGGTGTGGTGGACCACTAAGATATCCCTTACTGGAGGACACGGGGATTTATTTATAAAAACGTGCCAATCCCTACCACTGGGGAACAAAAATGACAAAGATATTATTTCGTATCTGGATTATTCTTGTTAAGTTGATTGTTCAAAAAATCCCAGTGTTATATATCCCCCATCAGTGGGGGATATTTCAAAGGTGCACAACGGAGATCCACACGAATTTACCAAGGATCAAGACACTTTAATTCCTCGCATACTTGTTAATCCCGATACAAATTCACCTCTGTAGCCGTAATTTTCCTTCACGACTTGGAAATAAAATAAATACGGAGAAAAAAGCAGAAGGTCTTTTTATGGGACAAGTTGGCCCATAACATCGGTTGATGGCGATGTGGGCCGTAATGCGTATTTGATTCCTTTGGTCGGATTGCTTCGGGGTTTATGTGAGCCTGGTCCTTATAGCAGATTTGAGTTTTAGGGCCCACTTGAGGAACCTGTGTGCTACGTCAGTGTTAACTCTCTTGATACAATTAATAATAATACGCGTACAAGCTATGACATTCAGAAGGTACATTCTACGTGCAATGTTTAACTCAAACATTGCACGTAAATATATGTCAATAGGTTTTGTTGCGTTTGTAGGCAATACTTAAGTACTCTTAAGTGCACATCTTAGTGCAGCAGATAATTTGATATATTTTATGTTCCAATTTATTAAGTGATTAATTTAAAGCTTGAAAAAATTCAACTCAGTTCTTGCTTTTAGCTTTTTATCGACAAATGAGCGGGCGACGTCTTAGAATATGCAGCTAAGACCCATAAAAGAACCCAGGGGAGCATTTTGACACTTCATCCATTTTGATGCTTGGGAGTTACGAGAATGTCGCCAGTTGGCGCGTGGGTTACGTTTTTCGAGTGTTTCTATGTACCTACATAGAAACACTCGAAACCGTTAGAACTCGGTACAGGTCTGGTGGGATGACGACTTGCGAAGGATTGCCGGCAGATGCTGAATGCGTCAAGTTGAAGACAGGGCGCTATGGCGCTCATTAGGGGAGGCCTATGTCCAGCATCCAGTGGACCAAGATAGGCTGATGATGATGATGACATAGAAACACTCAGCTGATAAAATGGTTGTTACTTTACATACCTAGTCACCTTACCAACATTGTATTGTCAATGAGGTTTCTTTAGTAACTAGAGGTATAATACTTCATTGTGTACTGTATTTTATTGCTCTTTTCTATGTAGAAAGTCTTCTACTAACAAAATAAGCCCAATCGACTTCAATTAAAGACAACAAAACCAAGTCCCAAAAAACCTGGCTACATTATAAGGCCCCGCGCACACGCCTCCAACGTAGCTACATTATAAGGCCCGCGCACACGGCTCAGCTAATGAGGCTCGTTAGCCCCGCTCACTAATCCGGGGAAAAAGACATTTACGTATTTAAGGCGCAGAACTTGCTAGAGCTTAATTTTGCAAACAAAATTGCTTTCAGCCAAATCACTGTATGGAAATCTGAAAATGCCTGGTTTAAATTAAAAACAACCTCGATAGGATGGTTCCGAAAGAATTTTCAATAATGAAAATAATTAATTATGTTAATTTGTAGAGATTTATGTAACCCGTATGGATTTTTATTAAATCTTTTATTATTTTGAATAATTATGTCGCACCCTAGGAAAGCTTTTTTTTAAAACAATTTTTCTAGGTTTTTGGAAACTTACACAGTTTTTGAAACCACTCGTGTTCGTCATCCCACCTGGTCGTAGGGCGTCCTACAATACGTTTACCGAGTCTTGTTCTCCACGCAACTCACAAGTTTGGTGTCGGCTTTATACTATTTAGAAATTTGGTAATGTCATTCCACCCCTTAACGTTTCGCTCCAAGACAATGCTGACACGTGAAACTGCACAAACAATTATAAACCTTACTTATTTGCTACAAAGTTCACTTTGAATAGTAAAACGTAACACTGAATACGGAAATTTTAATATTACACCTAAATTACGGGAAATTTTGGCGTCACGTGCTTTCAAAAACTAACAGCTGGATGTAAACACGAGAAGTTATTAGTGCATTATGGCGGACTTTTGCATTTTTATTTAGGGGCTTTTAACGCTACTAGGTGGGCAATGCTTTTTATCACGATTAGCGGACATTATTTTAAATTAAAAATGTTGAAAGCATCCTCTATGCAGGAATTATGAGGCCAAGGATAGATATTCAATCCCTGAAACGGATTTTCGACACGTTTTCAATAGTTTTTTTTCCCTTTACTTTGAAATCCGTCAAAATAATTAATTAATTTAAGTTCTAAAATTTTGGGAAAACTTCCAGCTAGGTCTTAAAAATTGTTTTTTTTGTACATGCCGGTAAATACCAGCGCATGTGTGCTGAAGGCCAATTAAAAAGTTTCCGCAGATATGTACGTTACGTACTTATTAGCTTGATTAGCTGCTGTTATTACCTAATGACGACAAGTTTTGTCGACAAATAGACAAAACACTATGATATATATATCGATATGTTCATACATAATTGCTCCTCTCGCTGCTCCACTCTGGGCTGTGCCACGGACCTTGGAATGTGCCTATTCAGAGAGTTTTAACAGAACCAAATATTCTATTTTCCTTTATTTTGTGTCATTTATGTCACCATCACCGTTTATACTAACCGATCCTATCCATCCAAATGTTGATTGGAAGAGATCGCTTTCAGCAATAAAGCTGCTGATTGTACCAAACTATATTTAATTAGTAGTAACGGTTTGTTAAATTATTTTATAAGGTGCAATATTATGTATCTATATCCTCAAGGCTACGGCCATATCTCGTGTGGGCTGGCCATATCTCGCGAAGAACCGACGGCCGCTGGGGTAAACGTGTTTTTGAGTGGATCCACGACTCGGTAAACGTAGTAGGACACCCTCTAACCAGGTGGGATGACGACCTGCGAAAGACTGCAGTTAGATGCTGGATGCGGCAAGCTGAAGACAGGGCGCTATGGCGCTCATTGGGGGAGGCCTATGTCCACAGTGGACTATCATAGGCTGATGATGATGATGATATCCTCAAGGCGATAAGGCCGCTTATTGTACTGTTATTGTGTAATATTTAGATATAAGGTGTTATTTTGTTATTTTAAGTGCAATAAAGTGTTAGTTCAGTCATTCATTCATTCCTCTTTTCGTGAATTTGAGACGCTATAATTATACGAGTATTATATTTTTTCACATTGAAGTAAAAATTTCCAGAATCTGGTTTCATAAAACAAAGCAGTAGGTTTGAAATTGATAGAAGGGGTGTTGGCGGCCTGCCAGACCCCGTTTCTAAGGGCTCTCGGGCTCCGGCGGCCTTCGATGCTCTTTTGATGTTTGACCATGGAGAATAACATACACCTTGGCTTAGCTATGCTAGATTTATGTTTATGCCTTATGGTTTAATGAATTTGACTTCCCCAAGATGTAGTCGGTTTTTTAATAATTAATTGGGTTCAGTATCATATATTGTATACACTTTTACAACGAAAGTCCAAATGAGATACTAATTTTTAGACTAAATAAATAATTATATTCAAACAAATTTTCAAAAATATTCTTTATAAAAAGGCCTACTGCTAATTATCTAGAGGATAAAAAAGCTTGTCAAAGTCAAAGTCAAAGTCAAAGTATATTTATTGCAATTACATGTGAAAAAGATCATACATAAAAAAGCGTAACAATGTAATTTGCCCATTATGGGCATGCAATTATTTCTGGTTACATGCAATATATTAATGAGAAAAAAAAATACTTAAAATCAGTTAATGTTAATAAACAGCAACACAAAATTAAATAACACATTAATTAAATAATAAAAAATACATAAGTGGGTAATTATTTGTCAAAATTCTTATCGTTCATAAATTCTTTAACTGTATAATAGTGTGACGAGACTTGGGACGAGTTTTGTTCCAACTCGAAAAATAACAACTAAAAATCGTAAAGTTTTCTTCGTCGCTTTTTTATATTCTACATCGAAGCGACAAAAATAAAAATTAATCACTTTATTTCTATTTTTTTTTTTAAATAATTTTACCTTCTCGAATTTTACATTCATTGTAATCACATACCTATTACCATATGTTCGCGGCAAAGCAGAATCGTTACCGCTCGCGTCTCAGCCTACGTTCATAAAACTATGAATCCATCAAAAAATCCCTAACAACTTGTCAGATACCAAAACGTCAGGTACCTAACGTAGGTTTACGGCCATCTCGGTGCGATATATGAACCACGACACCTATAAACCACGTCCCAGCCCGCTAAGTTATAAACTGGCATGATTCGACATAAAACCGTGTGACATTTTATCGAACGCGAATGAATTGAGACTGTGATTATTGTCGAACGCTTTCAGAATAGTCCACTTGCGTAATATTTAATCAGAAAATGGTGGTTACCATGAACTCTATATATGTATATTATATAAAAGAAAGTCGTGTTAGTTACACTATTTATAAAATTATAACTCAAGAACGGCTGAACGGATTTGGATGAAAATTGGAGGGGAGGTAACTTAGTACCAGGAGACGGACATGGTATACTTTTTAACATTTGACACATAGATTTCCACGGGGGCGAAGCCGCGGGGCGCAGCTAGTTTTGGAATACAATTTTTGTATCTTTGTAGCTTTCAAAGAAGTGCTTAGAAAAAGCTAGTCTGTTGTTCCGGCCAATCTGAGTCTCTTCAAGACAAGATTTAGTCTTTTAGGCATTCTTAGTGATACATCGCAGGCCATCTTCACTTCGATCGAAGGTCTATGATTATGAAAACCTACGACAGGTCTACAAAACTACGAAATGAGGTCGTACACTCCTGAATTAAGGCTCCTTTTTGCGTTCACTTATAAAGACCTCCTCGATTATTAAAAGTTAACACTTTGACTGCGGTTTTTTTTCGACGACTGCGATCTTTTTTTTTACCTAAAAAATTCGTGCTACCGCTCTACTCAGCGGTTGTGTTGCGCCGCACATGCGTTTCGTTCGAAAAATATTACAGCTCTGCTGAGTCACAAAGATCTGTATTTTCTCAGCCGCTGCGCTAGTGTGGATTTACGGATATTATTCACTTGTAGAAAACTCATACCGTGCGTTTTCAGCAATCAAAGTGTTAAGCTTGTGATACACGGTTTATAATATACGAGCCAAAGACAGGAGCTGATAATAAAAAAGACTACATTTAAGACATACATTTTATTTGATACTAAAATTGATTACGAAACCCTTAATAACAGATTTAGTTTCACAAAAACCAAGCCAGATACAAAATTCGATTTTATTTTCCTTTCAAAAGCTTGGATTGTACTCTGCTTCCACTGCACAAGATTCAAATTAGTTTGTTTAGCTGCCATAAAGGTGTATGTACACTGTTTACGCGCACATAATTACCTACGCTGAACCTGTTTGTTCTGTAAACTCGCTAATAGTCGACGCATGTTAGTGTTGCCATAACACGGTGTATTCTTTTGATAGTGTATATTGGGATGTTAATGTATTCGGGAACTTTTGTTGTGTTTTTATTCACTAGCAAAAACCGAAAGGATTAGTTAAATATTTTACCCGCAACCTCTTTGTGCTGTTGTTGTCTTTGTGATGTTACTTATGTAATTTTTTGACGATCTCTGTGGCGCGGTGGGCGAAGGTCCGCTTGCGACGTAGGTTGCGTCGATTCCCGCCTCGGAACAATTGTGTGTACGATCTGCATTTATTTGTTCCGGGTGTTCTGGTCGTTTTCTATATATAATAAAAAATATCTATCTATGTAATGTATGGTATTATGTATATCAGTTATCTAGTACCCATAACACAAGCTCTGCTTACCATGGGGCTAGATAATGCTGTGTGAATTGTCCAGCATTATTTATTTATTTTTATTTATTTTTATTTGCTTTTTGTTTATTTTGAACTTGTGTTGAAATAAATTATTAGTCCTTTTATGCTATACTATTGTGCGGAATAATTATTTTATACATAGTGCAGAGTGCAAAAGGCGAAAACCTGAGATATTATTCTCACAAAAGATGGTATCAGTTAACACTTTGAGTGCTGAAAACGCACGGTATGAGTTTTCTACAAGTGACTAATATGTGTAAATCCACACTAGCGCAGCGGCTGAGAAAATACAGATCTTTGTGACTCAGCAGAGCGAGCAGAGAGTGTAATATTTTTCAAACGAAACGCATGTGCGGCGCAACACAACCGCTGTGTAGAGCGGCAGCACGAATTTTTTAGGTAAAAAAAAAGACCGCAGTCGTCGAAAAAAAACCGCAGTCAAAGTGTTAAAAGAAATCGAAATACATTTATTTTATTAATAGTTTAAAGGATACAAACATAGGTGGCTCGCTATTATACATATAATCATTCAAATCAATGATTTTATGCTACAAGTTTTCTAAACAATTTATATGTTTTTATTTCGCTGTATCTTTTGTTTTGTTTGTTAGTTATAAGTTTAGGTTATGATAGGACTGGCATACTTTACGAAGTAAAAGTCCTTAAAAATAAATATGAGTAAAAAAAAAAAAAGTTTTCTAAAGAGTTTTCTAAACTACAAAAGAAATCTCACTGAGACATATCCAGTTGCATTTATTTGGGAAGCTTCCGAAAAACGCAGCCGTGGAAAGGAACAAGACTAGGGTTGTCTTCCGTAACCAAAAACTAAAACCTTTCAAAAGGAAGAGTGGAAGAGGAAAACGAAGGTTCCTTTCTTCCACTCTTTGCAATTTAAAGCAGAATATAAAACAATATTAAAATTTTTGCAAATAATGAGTCATCCAAAGGTTGCCTGGAAGAAATCGCTCTTAGCGAAAAGGCCGCCCATTGTGCATCTGTATCTTTGTTTGTTTGTTCTTTACTGTTTTTTTTCTGTGTTTGGTGTGCAATAAAGCGTATTTGTATTGTATTGTATTGTATTGTAATGAGTATCCACGTCTTCACACTTCACAGAATGAAGAGGAATGCTTAGAATCAAATCAAATCTGAATTACATCTTAAATGAAATGAAATGAAATGAAATGAAATAATCTTTATGTGGAACATAAATACATGGGAAATAGATAACTTGTGTGAAAAGGATAATACACGCAGTAGTTATATAACTGTGTCGCGTGCATTAACGCCCAAATTCATAATATTAGTTATTTTAAGGTACAAAATATAAAAAAAATTTGACTAGTAGCTAGGTATATCTCCATGTTATCTATAACAGTATGGAGGTTTGCTGCTCCTTCATAGCAAAACTTCTAATATTTTACCATATGTATGTATCTATCTCCTAACTCGAAGATTATGTCTACTCTTTGTATAGGAAAAATGCGTCGGAAGTTGCGTGGTAGCTAGTTTTCCCTTTTGTTTCGTAAACATATTTTTTTCCTTTTTGTTTTGTTTATGTTGCGACAGCCCTATTTCAAGCGAGACGGTAAAATGAATTCTGGACCGTTCATTGTTTGAAGTCGCGACGAAGGTTCTTTATTGTGTCCGTAATGAGGCGACGTGTGTACCTCGTGCTCTTACGCCGAGATGTTGTCTTCATTGAGCATTGCTTTTTATATATAAGTTTTGGGTGATTTTGACTGCAGGAGCTGATAGATTCATTTATTGGCGACTCAAAGCACGACACAAGGCAATGCTCTGAATTTCTGTTGAATTTATGTCTTCGACCCAGACGTAACGGCAGTGTCGGCTATTACTGCAGAAGCTACTCTTGATGTTTCCTTATTTAAACATTAATATGACAAATTAAAAAGCCTCATAAAGCCATAGCTTTATGCGGCACTTATAACGGGATATTTTATATTTTAAAAGGCAAATAAATATTTTCTATTTCTATTTCCCATGATTTGATTTCAAAATTATTAATGGTAAATATCCCTTTTTAAGTGATTTTTGTGTAAAAACTAGTTAATATTTGTCTTATTAATGTTTGAATAAATAAATAAATAAATAAATAATGCTGGACAATCCACACAGCATTATCTAGCCCCATGGTAAGCAGAGCTTGTGTTATGGGTACTAGATAACTGATATGCATAATACTATATATTACATAGATAGTTATTTTTTTTATACATAGAAAACGACCAGAACACCCGGAACAAATATCTGCAGATCGTACACACAATTGTTCCGAGGCGGGAATCGAACCCGCAACCTCCTGCGTCGCAGGCGGACCTTCGCCCACCGTGCCACATCGGTCGTCAAAACATCATTGAATAAAGGAAACATCAAGGGTAGCTTCTGCAGTAATAGCCCACACTACCGTTACGTCTGAGGCGAAGACATGTCGTGGACACGTGCGGCGTACAAAGGCTATAATTAGGCCAATCATTACCTACATTTTCCTTTATTATAATATTGTTATCAGTTAGCTAGTTGGTTATTATGTCTTGACAGGATCTCAAGGACATTGTGTTCTAATTGGGAAAGTCAGATTCAGAGTACTACCTACTTATTATATGATCGACAGTTTTTTCCACTACCTACGTCTTAGAATAAGATTTTGACCTTTAGAAGGTTTTTTTAAGTACCTAATTACCTAAGTGTAGTAGGTCGAGGTTTATAGTTAGTTGTATTCGATAGATACATTTGCATCTGATATGCACCTTTATGTAAAAATACTATAAGTACTTATTGCAAATATCAGTGGATATAAATGGCTTCAAAATTTCTATTGTATTCCCCATTTAATATAGTGTATATAGTGGATGATGGTTTCCTTCAAATAAATACTCATACTGTTGACCTTACGTTTAGAACGAATATTGATAAAATTTGGGTAGGAAGTCATCATCATCATCAGCCTATAGCAGTCCAGTGCTGGACACAGGCCTCCCCCAATGACCGCCATAGCGCCCTGAGCGCCATAGCGCCCTGGAAAGGAAGGAATTTTACATTATTTGAAATTTCTGACGTGTGACAGAGTCCCAGAGTAAATCTAATGGAAATAAAGAGTTTTTGCGTTATGGTCTAAATAGAGGTTTCATCCAGCAAGAGATGAAATACATAAATAACTAAATACCTATGTACGAGAAGAAATCGACACCAAACAGCCAACACCTTCCAATTTCAAAAATTAGAATATTCCGGAACGCATTGTAAGTTAACCCGTGCCTTCTCATCTATCTTATTTAAATCCCGCCTTATCTCAACGGTGTAAGGTTAGTTTTCCAACAGCAGAATAAGTGTTTTCTCCTCATAAATATGTAGTGATATGTCGCGGTTCAGTTTATGATTTTCGTGTAATGGATTGGAAGTTTCTGTAAGAAATGGAACGTAAAATGATTTTGTTCACCTAGATTGGAATATTGGGGTGGATTTTCATTTTTCTCTGTCGTATTTATCATTGCTTTTCCTTTTTATGATTTCTGTTTCTTGCCTGTGGCGTAGGGTACAAGACAATGTGTGAAAAATTCAGAATTTTTTCGTCATTGGTTGACTACTTTATAATTTTATAGGAACTCCCATTTTCATCATCAAAATACTTGGTTTATTTAATAATTAAACATGGTGTAGCGCCCAAACGAGGCACATTTTTGATATTATAAGTAGATTATTATCTACTTTTTAAGCTGAACCTAATGTTAAGAATGTTTGACGAAGTTAAGAACCTTTATAACAACATGAAACAACCGAAAAAGGATTCTAAATGACACCACTTCCCACCAAATGTAGTAAAGCCAAGAAGTAAAGCTTGTTATAAAGATGCCTCGACTGTATTTCTTGGAAAAAGAGTATTTCCGTCTCGCTACATAAACGAAAGGCGATCTAGAATTGAAACATTTGTAGTGAACCGTTCGAGGCGATGCTAAAAAGTTTTATCGCGCAACACACGCCGACTTTCTGCTGCTGTTTTATAGTTTTTGAACGGATCCGATTGAGTTCTTTTGTTGAAATATTTCGTGCTTCAATCCCGTTTTGAGCTGGAAAATTGCGTGATCTGTTTTGGCTGTAGTTTTAGGAATAGGTATTTTCTGGTTGTTCTGTACGATCAATACCGACCGATGTGGCGCGGTGGGCGAAGGTCCGCCTGGGACGCAGAAGGTTGCGGGTTCGATTCCCGCCTCGGAACAAATGTGTGTACGATCTGCAGATATTTGTTTCGGGTGTTCTGGTCGTTCTCTATGTATAATCAATATATATATATATATATCTATGTAATGTATTGTATTATGTATATCAGTTATCTAGTACCCATAACACAAGCTCTGCATACCATGGGGCTAGATAATGCTGTGTGAATTGTCCAGCATTATTTATTTATTTTTATTTAATGGATATATTTTATTGACAGAAAAATTACATGTATTTAGGGTTGATAGGTTTACCTCGGTAAATCTATTCTAAGATATATTACTGCTACTTTTAGAGACCGTCGAGACTCTAGAGGGTTCTAAAGATAATCTGTAAACACGGTCAGAAATTACGCACACAAACACCGCGGTGCCACTGTCCTTCTGTTTTGAAATACATTGAATCACAATTATATTATAACACCTTTATACAGATGTATTTCATGCAATAAATATACTTTACTTTACTTTACTTACTTTGTTGCCTAAGTGTTTTATCTTTGATAGAATTTGAATTGAGATCCTAATAGGTAGTAGAAAAGAAAATGAATTTGAATTCAGAACTGAAACCCCATTTCAAGAAAAACAAAATCAAAGAGCCCGTTCGTGTTCCAAATACAAAAATGTCAGACAATCCACTTATTCAAATTAAAATGTATCGCATAAAAGCTTACAACTAAGCCAACGACGACATCTTACGAATTCTTTGTTTACCCAGCCACACGCGAGATGGCGTGACTGAGCCAAGTAACTTCACCTGCGTAAGTAAAACGCCAATTACAAGCTAATTATGTTATTCGTAAGATTATATCGCGGTATGTTATTTGCTTCGTTGTAAAATTAATCTGTTTGGTTGTTATTTATGGCTTGTTAATTTGTTGTAGGAATTTGATTAAATTTTGTTATTTTAATTTAAAGGAAAGGAAATTAAAGAGGACGTGGACCAGTTCAAAGACGCTCAGCGAGCTATGGAAAGAGCTATGCTCGGAGTTTCTCTGAAGGATAGGATTCGCAACGAATACATCCGACAGAGAACCAAAGTTACCTACATAGCTCTAAGAATTAGCAAGCTGAAGTGGCAGTGGGCCGGCCATATCTCGCGAAGAACGGACGGCCGCTGGGGAAACGTGTTCTTGAGTGGAGACCACGACTCGGTAAACGTAGTGTAGGACGCCCTCCGACCAGATGGAATGACGACCTGCGAAAGACTGCAGGTAGATACTGGATGCGGCAAGATAAGGACAGGGCGCTATGGCGCTCATTGGAGGAGGCCTTTGTCCAGCAGTGGACTGCTATATGAAGAAATGTTTGGTAGAAAATATGTTATGGCGAGTGACGTGTCACAATCGCAAATATCAAATCAATTTTCATTTTAATTCATCATTTTAATCGTCTGATTTAAATAAATTGATATAAATTAAGCTGACTTCTAGAAGCAGGCAGAAGTTAGCATGGGCCATGAAAACTAGCGTGAGATGGTAGAGGCCTTCGCCTAGAAGTGATTTAGCACTAATATGTCCGTCCACTGCTGGGCGTGCCTTCCCAAACGATAACGGGCTTAGCCATAATCAACAAGCGGATTGGTGATCGCATTAAAGGTGTTAATATACAAAACTAAACATTATACATACATAGAAGGAAGATGCTACCCTGTCTCCGGTAGGTTGTTAGTCTTACGACATTTATGGGCTGAGCCGAAGGGGTCAATTCTTACGCCACGAGCTCTACGTTAGGATAGGATCATGAAATAAAAGATCGTATCGTGCGAAACTGTGGGCGTTAGCTAGTTTCAATTTTAGCAAGTTTCAGTAATATCTCTCTGACCTTCGGCCTCCTCGAAGGTGACATTAGCTTTAGTAATCAGTACAATTGTGCTCATTACCAGTTTCAATCTGATTTAATGAAAAAATCCTATTATTTGCTGAGACCTTTCGGAGATTAGCTCTGGCCTCTGCGGCGACTCATCTGATTTGCTACATTATAGAATGGTTTAGTAGGTATCTCCTGGGGAGCCTACTCAAGAAACGAAGTCTATTTCCTAATGTGGTTACATCAAGCGAAGGACTTTTCACGATAAATTAAAAAAAAAACTACGCGATTCTGTAACAACTGTTTCATCATAAAAATACAATACAATACAATACAAAAATTCTTTATTGTACACCATAATTAAATTAAACATTACAAAAATACATTATATGCGACAGGTACAATGGGCGGCCTTATCGCTTAGAAGCGATCTCTTCCAGGCAACCTTTGGATGGAAAGAATTATATGAATTTAAGAAAAGGCAGGGGGTGTATCATATGTTATCTAAATAAGAATACTAAAAAACAAATAATAAATATTACAAATTCCAAAATAAATAATACACTACTTAAATACATAAATAAATAAATAGTAAATACCAATATTCAAAATAGTTCATTCATAGACAATTGTACGATGTTCATCATCATCAGCCTATAGCAGTCCACTGCTGGACATAGGTCTCCCCCAATGAGCGCCATAGCGCCCTGTCTTCAGCTTGCCGCATCCAGAATCTACCTGCAGTCTTTCGTAGGTCGTCATCCCACCTGGTCGGAGGGCGTCCTACACTACGTTTACCGAGTCGTGGTCTCCACTCAAGAACACGTTTGCCCCAGCGCCATCGGTTCTTATTGATACGCTTTAATATTATTCTTTCGGCAAATTCTTTTCGAAACAGCTTCTAAAAATCCTTGTCAACTTTTGATATCGTTTAAAAGCAACGTAATGATTTTGATGTTTTTTTTTGCAGCAGAAACTTTAGCAGCCTGATTTTTTTTATCGGGACTCCGTCTTCCTTAGACCATAATATTACCTGGTCGTGAGCGATGTTGTAGCCAACACTGTATCACGAAAGTTTTAAAGACTTGAAACTCTAAAAATAAAAGCAGAAAGAACTCTTGAAGAGACTTAGGTTGTTTAAATAAATAAATAAAAATACAAAAGCCTTTTTATTTCCTACAAAAAAAAAGGTTATTTATGAAATTTTAATTTGGCACAGTTGCGCAAAAGAGCGTCTAACCAAAAAGTAAAAATCGGTCAAATGTCACTGAATATTAAAGCGCTTAGTAATTACAAAGGAAAAGTACATTTCAAATAAAATGTGACAGGGAAAGTGGGCCAAGAAGCACCTTCTCAAGTTTTAATGAAACATCGCATTTAGGGCGAGCGCCCGCCAAAGCACGGCGTGCAAAATTATTTCAAAATCAATGTATACCAGATCAAAAAAATTGCATGTATCTTCCTTGTATCGGAAATAAAAATATATCATATAATAATGAAGATACAGTTATTTCTAGGTGGGCTGATATAAGCAGCCGACCACAGTAGTTTTACTTTACTTTTCTTGAACCATGTCGAGGCTTTTATCAGCAATTTTCTCAACGTCTGTCCTGGACTATGTATCATCATCATCAGCCTACATTAGTCCACTGCTGGACATATGCCTCCTCCAATGAGCGCCATAGCGCCCTGTCTTCAGCTTGACGCATCCAGCATCTACCTGCAGTCTTTCGCAGGTCGTCATCCCACCTGGTTGGCTAGCGTCCTACACTACGTTTACCGACTGGACTATGTATAAAGTACGAAATATGTGTGATTGTAATTTTGTTTTGATTGATTGTTTGTGTAATTTTAAATTTATTAAAGATTTTACAATTTAGTAAAAGTCGACTAACTATTTAATAACTTATAATTATCTTATTTAAATACCTACATTCTATTAAGTGTGTTTACGTGTATCATAAGGTTCTGAAATTTTATTCCCGCATCGGTAAGTGTCAACCAACTGAAAATAATGATCAATATTATATTTTTGATATATAAAATTATTTCAATTCATGACGACAAGGCAGGGCGTAACATAGCTTTTATAATCGGAGATAAAAATACTGTTGGTACCACTCACCTTATCTTACAAGAAACAGTACCAATATACATATTACATAAGCATACAAAGATAAATGCTAAGCCTATAACTAAGCCATGCTAAGCCCTAGTGGGCACTACCCTTAAGCCCCCCCCCAAGGTACTCCTGCCCTAACAAAATCCAATTTAGAAATTGCTTACGACAGTTCGAACCATCCCCCTATTTCAATATACTATGCCCCTATAAGTTAGCCCCGAGTAATAGCACCAGCGAGAATATGCTTTATTCTAACGCCGTTAAGGGCCAGAATACCCTGCGGTTACTTCTGTAACGTAAAGTAACCGTATAGATAATGATATTTCGCAGAATTTTTTTCTAACTGGTAACTCAATAATTGTGTTTGTATTATCCATCGGATCAGATACTCGGAATTAAAATTGGGACAAATTATTTATCACAGCACTTTTGATTTTTTTTTTATGTAAACATTTTTGAATTAGATATCACACTAATAAAATTATTAAATACGAAAATCGGTTCTAGGAACTTTCTACTAGAACTATCGGACTGGAATTCTTACACGTAGTAGGTATTAGACCGGATATAACGTATAATGGATTTATAAAGCCGATGGTAAATTATAAAGAACGGGTTGATGCAATAGCTCCTTCCCCACTGACAAAATCCCAGCTCCCGGAAAATACAATCAAGGATTGATATGCTAACCTGTAATAGGGAATAAGTTGATTGATGACCCACTTTTACTGAAAATTAGCTTGAAATTGTCAAAACTATTAAGTTTTCTCCTTTCTTGCTAATCTGCTAACTAGCAAGCTTCAATTTAATTGACGCTGTTTCCTAGTTAGGAAAAGGTCTGAAGAACAACATATGTATATATAAATTTATTTCTTCTTAAGATCGAACCTAATTATTATATTTTATAACTGCTAAAAAATCGTCTCCGTTGGCCATATACACGGCTGATTCGCTCTCACTCGCGGCGACATCGGTGACCTAGTAATTTGTAAACCAAAATAAATGGCAGGTAAGTAAATTTACATTCCCAAATGGGGCCAAATCCGGCACATTACAATCCAGCCTAAAGCCGAACGGATCTGTTTACTAAACGGAACGTTGGCATTGTGGCACTGATTAGTAAATAATCCTACCTTAAACGAGTTTAAAATTAGAAAGGGTAACAGACAAATGAGGTTTTTTGATTAAAGAATCTGCTGAACCGTGTTCACCGATAGTTTTGCGGGGATTGGTCATCGGTTTCCGGAAGTGTAAGGACATCAAAAACGATTTAAATGAAAAAGATATTTGGTAGCGTGCGCCATTTCACACATGATACAAATGCTTCTTCAGGGTTCTTACTCAGGCCCAGCGTGGGGATTATGACATTAGCCCTTATCTAATAATAAAAACTATTATACTGTTCACTTGCCTATGTCCAGCAGTAAACTGATAAACTCTGTTGGTGTAGTGATGTCACTTGTCGCTAGCTTAGATTGGAAGAACTACACTCCCAAAGCCTCGGTAGGATAAGACATTTTTGAAGCGTAAAATATAATCCAGCTGCTTTGTAATTAATTACACATGGCAGACGTGACGTATTTCTGTTGCAAAAGAGAGGGGGTCTAACGATAAAGCTGATTGGATTCAAAATTCCACTATATTGCAAGCACTTAAGCCACACCCGTACTGGTACAGGAAAAACCAGAAAAAACATACGTCCAGGTGCCTAAGCTTTTGTGTTTGAGTTTGAAGTGCGAACGTTTCCGCACATTTCCATAAGTTTCGTTACTCTTCCACCATCCCAGCATCTTGGTGTGTGGCCATTGCCTTTCACTTTACACGAGGGGGTTCCTTACCTTTTAAGATAACGGAACAGCCAACAAACACTTTTTTTTATGGAACCCCATATTAAAAATAACAAATGGACACTTTAATCCTAACTTAAAATTTTATATAATTCCTTTTTAATTTAATTGATTGATATTTTTACTTTATTTAAATGTGTAATAATAATTGTGTTTAATGTGTTTTAACAGTGTTTTAACAGTGTACTTTTGTTTTCTATGTACCTGGTCTGAAATAAATGATTTTTATTTTATTTTTATTTATTTAATCTCAAAACAAAAACATTTATTCGTAATATTTTATAATATAACACTTTATCCTTTATCCGCTCAGCTGGCGGGATCCACACCAGTTCAGATTTTGGTCCAACGGTTAGAGAGAGAAGTTATGCCTTCTGCACCTTTAACATCAGGTGATACTTCGCTCTAATAAAGGTCAATAATCATTTAGTCTTATCTTACTACATCCTGAAGCACTGCTATCATAAACATTTTAGTCATCGCGTAGGTGCTTCGGCCATTAGGCCCAAAAAGTCTAAAATAGACCCAAAACAAAAAGGCAGTGTCCACTGACGCCAAAAACTCCGCAATCAAATTACAATTAGCCGTCCGTCCGGAAAGCATGTTAAAATTATTAATTAAATCACAACGTGACTTTCGCACATGGGTCCCGCCGCAAACCGAGGATCGAGCGCGATAGTTGGTCCACTTTTAGAAATTTAACACTTTGACTGCGGTTTTTTTTCGACGACTGCTATATATTTTTTAACCTAAAAAATTCGTGCTGCCGCTTTACACAGCGGTTGTGTTGCGCCGCACATGCGTTTCGTTCGAAAAATATTACATCTGTGCTGAGTCACACAGATCTGTATTTTCTCAGCCGCTGCGCTAGTATGGATTTACGCATTTTAGTCACTTGTAGAAAACACATACCGTGTGATTTCAGCAGTCAAAGTGTTAACACATTCTCACAGAGAGAAAACGACCTGTTCGTTTTCTCTCAGTGAGTTTGTGTTTTTATAACTTTGACTAGTAGAATAGACTAGGATATGAAACCTAGCCAAGTCAGACATTAATCTTCATCCTTAGATATAAGAAGAAAATATATTTTAAATAGTTATAAAATATTTTATATTGTAATTAATAAATTTCAGGACTGACCATTGAACATGGCGCCCATTCGATCTCATTTCTTTGAAGAATGAGAAGTGTGATAGTATAATACTACTGAACTTGGCTCTCATTTCGCATTTATGTTTTTGATGGAATCTCTATTCCCGTCATCTGGCCACATGGTTCGAGAGTAACTGCCACACTGACGCTTTGCTAAAAGTCCAACGGATTATGTCATTAATTAAACGATGACGGGGCAAACGTTCATTTTTTCCCATAATGTAGTTAAATTAAACTACAGAGAACTAGCTTCATTTAGGCACTGTAAAGCCAAGTCACGGTTTCGCCCCTATTTAACCAATCCATAGTTTTTGCGGCGTCGACCTAAAAGTAGTTGATCGCAATTTGTTAATGTTCGCTGCAGATAAGTAGTTGGCTTATTAAGCACAGTCACTGTTTATGTGGTTTTGGACAGAAAATGCAAAGCTATTAATATGGATTTAAACTCGAGAGTAAGCACGTATTTAACGATGGTAAAATATTTAAAAATGGACACCCCAGTATTGGGTAGCAACCGTCACTCAATCATCAATTTATCTGTCATAAAACCTAGCCATAGTGCATCTGTATTCTGTACTTCTCAATTTACAGGCCTTCAACCGTGCCTTGACAGCGCTCAATCGAGTTACGATGTCCAATATTGATACAATTGTACCAACAGAACGAACCCAACATAACTACGGAAGGTTGGTAATTTGATTTGGAGACGATACTTCTTGGAACATGCGAAAAAGGAATTTTATTGCGGCACGCAATTTGACTGAGAATTTTGTCCCCTTCGCTTTGTTCGATTGACGGATTTGGCATCTGTTTCTTATATGGAAATCTCTTATACGAAATCCAGTCATTCTCGAAAGGTAAATTTTTGTACCTAGGTATTTGTATTCAGGTTTTCAGGAGCTGAAAATGTAGATATTCAGTTGTCAGATTAGGACTACAATTTGTATGAAATTACCAATATAAATAATGACCATAAAAAAAAATGTTCTGGAAATGGACAATTCTTATAAAACCTACTTCTATCAATAGGTATCTGTTTTGATTTCTGAAAATACTACTTTGCATTGTACACAAATATATGTATATCATAAAAGAAGAAATTCCTTGTTAAAAACTAGATTTAATTAGATTCTAAGCTAGATTAGAATTAGATGAGGAGTCTTAATTTTGTTTCTGTACATTAAATGAGCAAATAAGTCTGTAATGTATTAAGTAATGTCTGTTATAGAAGAGCGAGTCCTTCTAACACAAGTATTTATGCTTAAATCAAGGCCTCCACTGTAGTGTTTCATTTTTATTGGCTTAAAACTTTAAGTGCTGAAATCACACGGTATGTATTTCTACAAGTGACTAATATGCGTAAATCCACACTAGCGCAGCGACTGAGAAAATACAGATCTTTGTGACTCAGCACATCCGTAATATTTTTCGAACGAAATGCATGTGCGGCGCAACACAACCGCTGTGTAGAGCGGCAGCACGAATTTTTTAGGTTAAAAAGAAGACCGCAGTCGTCGAAAAAAAATCGCAAGTATTAACACATGGTAAACCTCTCTGATACCTGAAATATTTGATATGACAAGTATGAAAATAAATACAGGAAGATCACTCATCTCCAAATCACCCGTAGTTTGTTCGTATGTTAAAAATACTCATGAGAAAAATTCAAATTCTTAACGCATTTACGAAACAATTTATTTATATAATGGATACCAATTTCCAAACAGATTTTCTCACCCGAGAAAATAGAAAAGTTATTTCCTGGAACACTTTCACCGCATTTAATATTTATAAGATCACACTTTAAAATCTGTTGTTGCTTTACTTGAGGAAAAATCCCCCGGACTTCATTGTTACTTTAGAATGAATAAGTCTAGGTAAAATGTCCGTACATTTTTGAAATCTGCTTGGGCTCCATTATTTAGATTGTAGTCGGCTGTCCTGAAACTTTTAATCTGCGTCTTGTAGAATATTTTTCAAATATGACAGCTTTTAGGAAAGCTCCGCCATTGTTATGAAGTATGTAACTGTTGTGTTACTTTTAAACGTTCAGTCTACATAATAATTATATGTTTCAGCTAAAGCCGACTTCCTTCTTGATTTATTGTTTTATCGATGCTGCGGCGGCGGTGCTCTTATTACGTTTTGAAAACGTGAGCCCAAACATTTCTCTAATATTCTGATTTTTTGGTAAAGCTTTCACAAAAAACGCTACCTATTTTAGTAGTTGTCCGGCAAACCAAAAACCCCATCTGTATTCACTACAACAGCTGCAATAATGTGAGCAGCACGCATTAGCTGCATTTTAATGAAAAGTTTATTTCCTTTAAGCTTACAAATAAGCACTTAGACAGGTCATATTTTATACTATTAAATTATTTTATAGTTCACTTCAATTTTTTGTCCACCAGTGGGAGAAGTGAGAAGAAACCACTAGTATGTTCATAACTTATGTGTCTAGTACATTTGATTTGCTTATCTGTAAGTTGGTAGATTTTGAGTTGGAGCAAAACTCGTTCCAAGCTTTTTTATCTTCTAAGAAATCTGATATTTTGTAATAAGTTTTTTTACAAAGAATATATATAAAATGTTGTTTGGGATAAGCGGTTTGGCTGAATTCAGCAAAGTGTCTTGACAAGTTATAAATAATACTAGACCTTTTATAGGCGGTGCTAACGCTTGATCTATGACATAAAGAAAACTAGTAAGATGAAGAAGTCTAAGTCTCTCTGAAAGAGAAAGTTTTCATAGGATGTTGATGGACTGAAAAAAAAAGCAGAAAACAGGCCGAGAAACACGAATTAAGATCAGGTCACAAATAACTGTGCCGAAGTTTTAGAACTATTCTATTACCTTTACCACTATTACAAAATTCAAACTGTGATGAATAATGTTAATCGAATTAAAACCGATTTATCTCGAAAGTTAGATGAGTTAACGACCGATGTGGCGCGGTGGGCGAAGGTCCGCCTGCGACGCAGGAGGTTGCGGGTTCGATTCCCGCCTCGGAACAATTGTGTGTACGATCTGCAGATATTTGTTCCGGGTGTTCTGGTCGTTATCTATGTATAATAAAAAATAACTGTCTATGTAATATATGTATTATGTATATCAGTTATCTAGTACCCATATCACAAGCTCTGCTTACCATGGGGCTAGATAATGCTGTGTGAATTGTCCAGCATTATATAAAAAAAAAATTTAATATTAATAAAACTAAACATATTTAACGGGTTAGGTTCGTAAGGACTAGATTGCATATAGACTATGTAAACAAAACGTCGTAATTGCACAGTGCCTTAGTGAGTAGAGACAGAGATAATGTCTTAGTTGTACGATCGGTAACTATGGTACACCTTTCTTGTACTTCCAGGAGTTCCAAGTAATTTCTGTACAAGCAGATAATAGAGGAATAGATCTTTTATAACGCCGAAGTTGCAAAATCAATACAATACATCATCATCATCATCATCATCAGCCTATATCAGTCCACTGCTGGACATAGGCCTCCCCCAATGAGCGCCATAGCGCCCTGTCTTCAGCTTGCCGCATCCAGCATCTACCTGCAGTCTTTCGCAAGTCGTCATCCCACCTGGTCGGAGGGCGTCCTACACTACGTTTGCCGAGTCGCGGTCTCCACTCAAGAACACGTTTGCCCCAGCGGCCGTCGGTTCTTCGCGAGATATGGCCGGCCCACTGCCACTTCAGCTTGCTAATTCTTTGAGCTATGTCGATAACCTTGGTTCTCTGTCGGATGTATTCGTTGCGAATCCTATCCTTCAGAGATACTCCGAGCATAGCTCTTTCCATAGCTCGCTGAGCGACTTTGAACTGGTGGACCAGCCCTATCGTGAGTTGGTCCACGTCCACGTCTCAGCTCCGTAGGTCATAACGGGTAGGACGCACTGCTTGAAAACTTTCGTTTTCAAGCATTGCGGTATGGATGACGAGAATACAATACAAACATACTTTATTCTACACCAGATACAGAACATTATGTAAGACATTACATGTGACAAGTACAATGGGCGGCCTTATCGCTTAGAAGCGATCTCTTCCAGGCAACCTTTGGATGGAAAGAATTACGAGAATTAAAGAAAGGCAGGAAGTGTACCAAGGATAGAGCTTGAATAAATATGAAATCACTAATAGAGTCAACGACCAAATTATAGAGAGTCTTGGTTGTAAAATGAGGCATAAGGCAATGTGTCATGACATTTTCATTTCGAGATCTGAACTAGAACTCGATCTATTTTAAAGTTTGTTCAAAAACCGTTGCCCCCCGTTGGACGCCAACAGAGGACCAACTCCAAACCACTTCCGTTACGAGCAGTAAGTAAACTGTGCTCTGACCTACAACACCGATTAATTGAGTTCCTGGGATCCTATTTCATGACCTTATTTCCTAAACTTTCCCGGAAAGCTTTTGATACGATAGATACCCTACATTTTGGATGTTGTTTATTTATTATTCAGTTGATAAGATTATTTCGAAATGTTGTTTTTGTTTCACTTTAGGAAGGCCTAGAGTGGTTTATGATTTATAGGTATCAAGCAGCCACATACAAATATGTAGGTAGGCCAGAGTTAACTTTTTCATGGTCCAAGATGCACATTAGCATATACTATGCGGGTTCATGGTGGCATGCCCGGTGCGGATCGCACCGCCGTGTTTGGGCAGTGTATGTGTTAAGATGCCAATTTAAATTAGCCAAATTAAACTACATTCCTTTTTTGATAGAAATATGAGTAGGGCTTCTAATTGCCCTATAATCTACTAGCTATTTCAGTCAGGTCCTAATTTAGGGCTGTTTTTAGAAACATTCTATCAATCCGACGTAATTGGTTATTACGATTTTGATTAACGATTAGGTACAGAGATTAGGCGATGTGTGAGTAATGCCGGGCGCTGTCGCCAGTACAGTATAGTTCGGTGATTCACTGCGCTCAACTGACAAATTAACTTGATTGGACAGATATACTGATCGTCCGTCTATACTAGATAAACTAGTTAGAAAGACCATGGGGCTAAATGTACCTACAAACTTCTAATTATTAGAGTATCGCAATATCTTATTTTGGTCCTTCCCTGGAAAACCATCACTAAATTTCATGAAGATCCGTTTTGCTATTTAGGCGGAAGACATTAACGGACAATCTACTTTTAAATTATTATTTATACTAGCTGTGCCCCACGGCTTCGCCCGCGTGGAAATCTGTGTCAAATAGTTCATGAACCTTTCTCCTTAAACACTATATCTATTGCTTAAAATTGCATTAAAGCCCGTTGAGTAGTTGACAAGGTCTAAGCGAACAGACAGCGGAAGCATCTTTATTGTATACTATGTAAAGCTTCGCATGGATTTAGCTATTAAAAAACCTTCGTAGTTTTAATGAAACGTTGGTGTACTTCCGTATTGTGCATGTCGCAAAATGTAGATTGTGTATCTACATTTTGCGACATGCACAATAGATAGATAGATAGATAACACTTTATTACACCACACAAAACATAAAATAATACAGAGATAAAAACTTAGAATAAAGGTATAAAGGGCGGCCTTATCGCCGAGAGCGATCTCTTCCAGGCAACCTTGGGATGCACTGGACATGAACGAACAATATAGACGGTGGCAATTTAATAAATAATTGGTAACAAATACACTAAATACCTACATTACAAACATTATAATAAACTTACATAGACATAAGATAAGGCTATCAATATTTCATATGGATAAATAATGCTGATGCAGCAGTTTTTTGAATATAGGGAATTTTTACAATATGCTAAGCAACCGTTAAATTTACCCTTACGCTTACATTAATCATCATCATCATCATCAGCCTATAGCAGTCCACTGCTGGACATAGGCCTCCCCCAATGAGCGCCATAGCGCCCTGTCTTCAGCTTGCCGCATCCAGCATCTACCTGCAATCTTTCGCAGGTCGTCATCCCACCTGGTCGGAGGGCGTCCTACACTACGTTTACCGAGTCGTGGTCTCCACTCAAGAACACGTTTGCCCCATCGGCCGTCGGTTCTTCGCGAGATATGGCCGGCCCACTGCCACTTCAGCTTGCTAATTCTTTGAGCTATGTCGATAACCTTGGTTCTCTGTCGGATGTATTCGTTACGAATCCTATCCTTCAGAGAAACTCCGAGCATAGCTCTTTCCATAGCTCGCTGAGCGACTTTGAACTGGTGGACCAGCCCTATCGTGAGTGTCCACGTCTCAGCTCCGTAGGTCATAACGGGTAGGACGCACTGATTGAAAACTTTCGTTTTCAAGCATTGCGGTATGGATGACGTGAAGACTTGACGTAGTTTCCCAAATGCTGCCCAGCCCAGCTGGATCCTCCTTTTGGCCTCCTTCTCGAAACTGTTTTTACCCAACTGCAGAATCTGCCCAAGGTAAGTGTACTCGGAATAATGAATACATTACATTAATAATGAATAGAAAATAGAGATATCGAACAAAGATTCTTTGGCTTCTTTCAAAATCTTTCCCAACTGCACGTTTTCTTAAAATAATATTCCCCACATAGTTTCGTCAAGTCCATAGGGAGGTACTCATTGGCTCATAAAAGCTAATGGGAACGCTTTCTGTGTCATATTGTTTTTAGGGTTGCCCTTTAACGGAGGTATAACGCGTTATGTCCGATACCATGGAGTTTATATTATGGCTTTTAACGAGCTCTCTGAGTACTTTTTCTTCGACCCTCAATGTGTATTGTGAACATAGGAAGAAAAAGATTTCGCTAGAAATTAAAACCAAATTAAATTTAACAATTTTTGAAGTTAAAACTTCTTCAGGCGTGTCGAACACTTTTTGGGTAAAAAATCATGGAATTCGCGTCTTTGTCACCGAACGCTTTCCTAGTTGTGTATATATATGTACTTTTTGGATGAACAAAAAGCGTGAAACTTGCGTCAACACAGACGCACGCTTCCCAGTATTTATTTATTTATTTTATTTTTATTGTTTTTGTTGAAACAATAAAAATAAAATAAATAAATAATATATAATTAACACCTTAATCTAAATAATTAAAACCTAAATAATCTAACTTACGGCCAATAAGAGATTTACACTATATAAAAAAAAGTATAAATAAAATATAAAATTACTTAGTTTTCACTTCTATCAGTAGTCCCCAAAGACTGCCTCGCATGTTTATTTAACACGACGAGGACGATGAGGAGAGTGAGGAGGTGATGTCGTTTGAGTGATCCTATATATCTCTTTCAGGCAACCTTAGGATGCATTGGATATGAAGTAATATAGACGGTGGCACGGTGCCATAAGATAAAGCTATCAAACTTTTTATATGGATAAATAATGCTGATGCTTTTTGTACCTACCTCGAAGCGTCCAAACGGCACAAAGATTTTGATAAATGAAGTAGCGAAATCGTTTTCTTGACTCGTATACTCGTACATGGGTATAAAAGACGCGGCAACAAAGTAAATTTTAGTTTAAGTATGGGAGGTTTGTTTACAAATATTCTACATCGAGTGTGGCTAGTGTATCGTAAGCTATTCGTGCATTTTACTCGAAGCACACTCAAGCACGAAAATGTGCTATACTGACCGCGTGCAGGCCCTCAAAGTCAGCCCCACACTAATTATAAATAATGAACTTAAGACTCGTTACTTATTACGGTCATTCCGCACCAAAAAATGTCGTTCCACCTTAAGAATAGTCCTTGCTAATTAAAACAGGTTGCCATTACCGTTCTACTCGCCCTTCGGCCATCAAACATAATTACGCCTTAATTTATACACTTTCACACATAAATTTTTCAGGAGCCTTTGTTTCGAATCCAACGGGTAACGAGGTAATTACACCAACAATGGCCTACCTACCAGCGTAGGGTTGGTACAGTCAGCAATAACAGTCGCTGTATATAAATCAATTTTCAAAACACCTGATGTTTATTCAATAATAATGCATATCGAAGTTCCACGGAACAAAAGTAATTTGTAACGGGATATTGACCATGATTTGATTTAAGAGTTTTCTATTATTTCAAAATTAAGTCATCATCAAATCATGGTTAATAACCAGTTTGTTGTATATATAATAACCAGATAGTTTGAAAAGTTTTACCAAAAAAATATTTAGTCTAAGCTATAGTAAAAAAATAGGCATATTTTTGTGAGTAACAGTCATGTGGTTTTAGATTCGCTTGTTCTATATAGTTAAGTAGTTATTTTTTTATTTTATTACTTATTATTTTATAAGTACTTTGTAGTAACAAGTTGTACCCACAGTGAATCAATAAATATATTTTCTTTCTTTCTTTCTATTTATTTTAATACGATAACTGTCGCAGAATCTTTGGACGTTAAATAAAATACGGATAAAACAATCGGCCTTTTGAAATTTATCAGCTGTTATGATGAATCGATGACTCAGTATTTTACTTGTTCGTTCCTGAGGCATATCACAGCTAAATAATTACAAAAAGGGAAAGTAAAAAGGTGAAATATTCAGAGCTCTGAAACTTCGCACGTTCTCGTATGAAGATGACATAGAATCCACGGAAAAGAAGAGGGAATTAATATAAATTAGAACGCATGCGATGCCATGTCTGTCTACCCTATCCTAGATACATATATCGCGGTCTTGGGTGGTCTAGGTTAATTTACATTTGTGAGCTAATTTTATTGCTGACTGTACCTCACGATGAATGGCTAAAAAAACCCGTCATTCCATCGCGAACAGCCCCATTGTATTATTTATTGTGGCAATGTCACTACCGGTAATTATTGTTTTTTGCATGCCTCCCCTTTTGTGGGGGATTTTGATTAATTCGTTCCTAGTTGAATTGATTTCAATGATTTAGGGAAAATGAGACGGGAAGGAGGCACTACTCGCTATAGGGGTAGGGGGAGAATATTTAAAATAAACTAAATGTTAAACTTTCTACTGCGTGACGACATTTAATTGAAACTGATTTAATAAAAATTCAAACTACGATTAATTTACGTTTTTTTTTACTTTTTTATGAATTATAAATGCATTTATTAAAAACGAAATGTGCTTATAATATATTTGACATATCTCACAAAATGAGATTTATATCATTTAAATTTATTTTGAAATATTTATACTTGTAATTAGCACCCTGCACTCTAGTTTTTATCAACTTGCTCGGGAGGATGAAAAAAAGCAAAACGCAACCTGTATGTACCTACCCTTGTTCCATTTTTTGATCGGACGTTTTCGTGCAATCGATTCCATAACTGACTGACCGTAACTTTGCACGCACTTTTCCGTTATAAAAAGTTGCTCATGTCCTTCTTCATAATATTATCTCACGAACTTGAAATGTAACCGACAGACGGAGAGACATAATAACTTTGTAATTAAAAATACTAAAGAACTAGCTGCGTCCCGCTTCTTCGTCCGCGTGGAAATTTAGCTAAATATGTAAAATAGCAATTTTCTTAATTTTTTTCATGATTTGATTTTTGACCTTGTATGTAGTATTAAAAACATCAAAGAGGAGGAGGAGTAGGGTTTCATTTATATATACAATACATATATATGTATGTATGGATGCTATTTTCTGTTTTGAAATTTAATAACTTCCCAAAAATATGTCTTTTGTTAAATTACTGAGATTATTTAGAGATACTCACCAAAATACACATACCAAAAGAAAAACCTATTTAGACATCAATATAATTCCGTAGTTAGCTCACTACTAGGGTAGACTGACAGTATATTTTTCTATTGTCGCAGAAGCCGACTATACTTTGGACGACTCATTCTGGAATGAAGAAAGCCCAGTTGGTGAGTGATTAATGAATATAAGAATACCCCTTAGTTATTCATTTTCACCTAAAACCCTCAATTTGTCATCAAACTCACTCATTAGATACATTTCAGCCCTTCTATCGTATTAGCTGCTTAATTATTTTTCCTCATCAACTCATCTCTCGACTTAAATCGTGGCTCGTTGAGAAGGCGTTCTACAGTATTCACGATATCTTAAGTATTATTATTACTTAGTTATAATACATTTATTATAATTATTATACACTCATTTATTCAAAATTCTCGTAGAAAATACATTTTTTACTATAGAAATTATATGCAATAAAATATTATAAAAATATTCTACACTAAAAAATATATCAAAAAGGTAGATCACCGACCGCGAAGCTAGAGTCTAGCGGCCGGGGACTAGGGCTGCAGAGAAAGGAACTTCCTGACGATACGTGCCGAGTCCAAGAGTACCGCCTTCTGGATCTGGCCCATGATTCAACTTCCTAGCGAGAGTCTCTTATTATAATAATTATTATTTGACTTGTAATAAAAATGTTACCAATAAATGGATTATTCATATCTCCATTGTTGAATATGTCTCCAAGCCATGAAGAAGGTAGACTTCATAGCTGGTTATAAAACGGAAAATAAGTGTTTATCAGTAACTGATTACAAAACAGTGAAGATTTTTTTTTTACGTAGCTGGTTACGAATTAGTTAGTTACCAAAGTGGCTGAAGCGGACATAATTATCACGTTTAGGAATCGGATTTGTGATCGCAGAGAAGGTTTTGGTTGAGTAATATAGTTCACTAGTCCAATGGATCATTTATTGGTAAAATACAGTATAAAAGAACGGTATCATGTGTACCTCTATGACTTTCCCTGTGTGTAGATTATCACGTATAAGTGGAAAAAATGAATTAATTCAAAAATTCAATCTCATAGAAAGGACTGTTCGATCAGCCAGTTCTTTAATTTATGGTTAAAGGATTACGTTGACCTCGCACTCGTTGTCGTGATCGGAGACGATTGTAGACCGCCGGCGATATAAATTAACTTCTATCGGAGGCTTTTAGTAAGTAATACTGGAAGCGCTGCCCATTATCTAGAATATTTTCTCTAAAATAGTGTAGAACGGCTTATAATTTGCCCAAAATTCGTACATACTACTTAAACTAATTGTAGAAGCTAAAATAGTAAAATTCTCATTCTTATTTCATACGTGACGTATATACCATCTTTTAAAACAATTTGATTACATTTCTTCTTTCGTCTTAAAAAAACTAGATTTTCGATTTAACACGCAGAAATGTGTAGCAATCAACACACAACGTACTCGTAGAGTGCCTAAATTGGCCATGACTTGCCATGAGTCATTTTCTTGTTTTTCACGCGCCATGGTGCCAGGCCGGGCCGGAAAAGCCCAGAGTTTGCCACTCTCCGTCACAACCGCAAGCTGCAGATGCAAATTATGTTTGTAACTATGTCGTGGATCCCGGCTACTGCCCGTCAGCACTGCAATCTTGTATAGCCCTCGCACTATACGATAGAACCTATCAACCACCACACTGCGTCAGCCCCATACGGGCCATTTTACATTTAAAATTTCAACCATAATACGGACATCGCCAGCGAGTTGTAAAAACATTCGCCGGACGTGGGCCGCTATTTGTCACGGGCCGCACCGGGAAGCGGGCCATAAACCGGGCCATAGCGGGACTTGTTATGAATTTTTTAACCGGCTTTTTATTGTAACAGGTAAGAGGAAAGAGTGGTGAGGAGTTAAGTTGCTTCATAAATTGTCTTGTGTACGGAAAGATGCTTTCTTGCTATAAATTCTTTGAAAATCTCAGCTTTTCCGCTTCAGGTAGTGACGTGTTCCACTCGGATGAAGTTGTATACGATATATAATCCAATGTTGCCAACCGAGGTTCTAGCAACCGACCATAAAATAGCTACTCGTACATTTGCGATTTCTAGAAATACCATTGTTCAACAACTAAGGGTTTTTCTTCAAAAACATTTCATCAAAAGAGTCAGTTATTTACAGAATGTTTATTCAAGATCTATGTTATTCTCAGAAAGTCGTTAATTTATTCTTATTCAAATGTAATTTGTTTTTATTACATCTACAATACTAAACAGCTTTTGAATCCGATCAAGTTAGGTTTTTCAATTTCTGCCAACACCAACAACGTATAAAACATTTATTGTTAATAATTCAAATAAAGAAAAATCTGTGTTCTTTCTTTATTCGAATTTAGAATATAAAAAAGTTAGTTAGCTATTATAATAAACTCATATATCCATTCGGTACAGAAAACAAAACAGAATCAAAATTCAAAACGATTCGAATTTGCGGTCTTCAAAAGGAAACCTATTGCGGTCTTTTTCATGCACATAAAAATCAAAAGCGATTCCATGCGTACTAGAAATAACCCTTTGAGGGTACAAAAGTTTGCGTTCGCGGGAGCCGCATAGGAAGCGACGTATGTATGTATGTGAGTATGTAATGTATGTTGTAGTGTTTGAACGTGGGGAGCGGGGTGCATTGAGCTATCTTTAATATTTAGAGGTCTGGGTCGCGGCTACTCTTGCAGGTTCTATGAATTTTGTATAGTTTTAATTTTACGTGGTTGAAAACAATGAGAAAGGCAGCAAGGCTAAAAATAATATTATGTCTGTAAAATTTAATATTAATTCTGTTAAATTTATCTTAATAGCTGCTTTTCTTATAATACATTATGGAAGTATGAATAGATAGATAACACTTTATTACACCACACAAAACAGAAAATAATACAGAGATAAAAACTTAGAATAAAGGTATAAAGGACGGCCTTATCACTGAGAGCGATCTCTTCCAGGCAACCTTGGGATGGGCTGGACATGAACGAACAATATAGACGGTGGCACTTTAAATAAATAATTGGTAACAAATACACTAAATATGTACCTACATTACAAACATTATAATAAACTTACATAGACATAAGATAAGGCTATCAATATTTCATATGCTTAAATAATGCTGATGTAGCAGTTTTTTGAATACAGGGAGTGATTTTGCACGTCTGATGTCCAGGGGGAGAGCATTCCATAGACGGGTAGCAAGCAGCATTCCATAGACGGGTATGAAGTTCCTATAACTCCCCAATTATCGAAGACAATGCATAAAAGCTACTTAGGTACCTAAATGAACCTTTCAAATATATTCGCACTATCCCTTCCCTTTGACCAATGAACTTCTCAAAAGCATACCTACAACTTCTCAAAGACTATATTCAAACACAACCTAATTAAATACAAATTTGGCGCAAATACAAACCGAATAGTTAGAATAATTCACTCATTACAAGCGGGGTCGAAGTTTTGTGTCGCCACATCAAAGCGCGCCTGTTAGCAGTTTTGATTTGAAACTGGCTTGCACTAGTTTTGGCCGGGTTAAACCAGATACAGTCCGTTTGAATGTTTTGTTTGTGTCGGTGAAACCGATGAAGTGGTGGATTAGGTCAGGTGAAAAGTTATCTGTGGTATTTTGCGGAAGCGTATTTTGTTGCGGTTGGTTTTATGAGGCGGAAAACTCGTATGATTTTCTCTTCCCTAACATAAACCTACAAAATAGGAATACAAAGAGATCAAATAAGTAAAACCACGGTCACTACAGTAGGTCTTTGTTAATGTATGTAATATACGTTGTTTAGGTTTACCTCTGAATAAAAGATAATATAAAAATATTGTACCCCGTAAACTTTTCTTAACTTAAATAGACATTACGCAACTAAATAGACAAATCGAATATCGCAAAGAGCGATTTATTATAAGAACATCGGAAATTTTTGGAAACCATTTTTCTCCTTATTTTCTTCGCTCATAATAAAGCAATAAGAAAGTTCCAAGATCCCATCAAAATGATGTCCGTATGAAGTGAACCTTGAAATCAAATCTACATTATAGTACAAACGTGAAATGGAAAGGCCTCTGAAAGCAATCTGCGGGGAATTATCTACATGATATGACTTGAAGGCTTTTGGGAGATTCCGATTTATGGGCGGGATAATTAGAAATGGATAAGTATGTCTTTCTGGATTTATTTTAATCTTTAGTTTACCTTTTTTAATATTTTGTTCATACTTTTTATCTTGTAGCTATGTTTGAACTTAATTAATAAGAAACGCTATGCTATGAAAAGGGATGAGGACTTGAATACTCTTAATAGACTCTTGGTTATAAAATGATAAAGTTAGTACGTTTGTTTTTTCTTGATTAAAATTATATATGTCTCTGGGAACAAGTAAATTACTGAAAACTATAGAAAACCCGCTTTTTTAACTTTTATGAGAAGAATTAACCTACAAAAGGTATCTCAAAATAATAATAAAGGAGTCTAGACGAGTATTCACACCTCATTTATCGAAATTGCTTCAGCTACAGCTGAGAAGCCTCAAAGTAATTAATAAATATAATCAGACAATCGCATAGAAATACTTGACAAACTTGTTTTGAATTATATTGTATTGAAAAAATCACGCCAGGTCATCAAACTTCCCATAAAAAATAAACAAATTTGCTCTTGCTCCCCCTTCTTCAAGACGTCACAATGTCTTCGCCATCATAACAATGTATAATGTCTACGTAAGTCTACATCAGTACAGTAGAGCATGGTGAACCAGAGCGTGCAAACCAAGGGGCGTGAGGCAGTCCCGAACCAAGCGAGCACAACCCTTTACTGCCTCCACTGTAGTTTAACATACAGTCAGCGCCAACAGTTCTCAAGTTTTCTTAATGTCAAAATATATTTCGAACGGACTGAAAATATTGTGCTTTGAATTCTTCGTCAACATCAACATATATCAGTCCACTGCTAGATATCATCATCATCATTATCAGCGTTTAGCAGTCTACTGCTAGAATAGGCCTCCCCTAATAGGCACCATGGCACCCTGTCTTCAGGTTGCCGCATGCAGCATTGACCTGCAGTCTTAATGTCAAATAAAAATATTATGGAAGTTGCTTATACGAATAATAAATACATTTATTATTCGTTTGTTAAGTATCCACATTAACTTAGCAGCAAATCGTTTCACGTCACGAACTTACCGTATGAAGGCACCAAAGGCCGGCGTCGACAGGCTGGCGTCGGGCGTTCCGCACTGACCGCATCAAACGGATTTTAGATTTCTTTGTTTGGTTTGTATTGTATCATTATTATAAGTATTGATACAACGGGTATTTATCGCGTTTATTTACCTTTTTTCCCGACACATAAACGCGATAAATACCCGTTGTATCAATACTTATAATTATGTATTCAGATCGCGTAAGTTTATAAATATTTATTGTATCATAGATCCGCACCGCACGGAGCGGACGTACGTAGGAGATGAAAAATCATCTCATATTAAAAAAAACTATCTATTTAATGAATTTTATTAACTATGTCATCTAGTACCCATAATACAAGCTCTGCTTAGCTTGGGGCTAGATGATACTGTGTGGATTGTTCAGCGTTATTAATTTATCCCCAATGCCTTTGAATCTGTTTGATGCCTGAAGGCGGGTGAACAAATTCAGACGTTGATATAAGTTGCAAATCAGCTTACACGGTTTAACGCATGCATTGCATTGTTTCTTTAGTTTTGGTATTACCTTTTATGTTAAAATCTTGATGTGGTTGAGAACGAGGAAGCTTCCCCATCGCTTTTTGTCGTGCACTGTACATTTCAACTTAAAGATCATATTAGCGGGGTTGAGCATGGTTGACAGTTCTATTGTAACTTACTGTACGACCATTTTCAACTTTATGATCATAGAATGTGAGTTGATATTCGGTTGAGTACTTGTACGAGTATCTAATGTTTTGGAAAGTTATTTAGTACTTGACTCTTCACAAGGCTTCTTTTCTACGTTCCAATCTACATCATTAACAACATTGTGATAATATACAAGTCCACTGCTGGACACATAGGTACCTCATCTAATGAGCGCCTTACTGCCCTGTCTTCAGCTTTCCATATACACTATCATCAACATCATCAGCCTATATTAGTCCACTGCTGGACATAGGCCTACCCAATGAGTGACACAGCGCCCTGTCTTCAGCTTGACGCATCCAGCATCTACCTGTAGTCTTTCGCAGGTCATCATCCCACCTGGTCGGAGGGCGTCCTACACTACGTTTACCGAGTCGTGGTCGGATATACACTATAAGACTGCAGTATTCGCAAATCTTCGCTTTTTGTGCTCATAGCCGATTCCTACAAAAGCCTTTAAACGCGATTAATGACAGATGCTTATGTATGATTGAACTTAGTATAGTTTTTTGTCAAAATCAATTCACAAATTAAAACTTACGACAAAACAAAAAACACCATACTTTAACAGTTTCACTCAACGCAGCCCGTAATTAGGCTGTTGTCAAAAGTGCTTTTTGTACCAGTCCATAGACGGGCTGTTAGCATTTTAGGACCACGTATTTCTTTGTGGACTTGTGAAGAACACCATATTTTATTCGGACTTTACAGGAAATTCAATTTTGATAAAAAAAACCTCAGGACTTATGAGCTATTAACTCTCTGATACTTGGACAGTAAACCCTTTAGGTCATAGAGCTTATGAAATGTATAAAATATTTTAAATGCGTTACGCCCAAATTCATCACTAATCGTTTGTTGTTGACTACGGCACATATTATGAAAGCTTCCTGATGGATATATGCTTGAGTGACGTTTATGTCATCTATGGCATAAACGTCACTCAAGCATATATCCATGATGAAGTTGGGCGTAACGCATTTAAAATATTTTATATATTTCATAAGCTCTATATCAATAGTAAGGTTTGTCTACAAACCTTACTCAAGCACATCGACAAATGAGCACATTTATTTTTTTCACAATAAATAATAATAAATGCTGGACAATTCACAGAGCATTATCTAGCCTCATGGTAAGCAGAGCTTGTGTTATGGGTACTAAATAACTGATATACATAATACAATATATTACATAGATAGATATTTTTTATTATATATAGAAAACGACCAGAACACCCGAAACAAATATCTGCAGATCGTACACACGATTGTTCCGAGGCGGGAATCGAACCCGCAACCTCCTGCGTCGCAAGCGGACCTTCGCTCACCGCGCCACATCGGTCGACAATACGGGCCTAAGAAACTCATATTATCTGACTTAAAACAATCGTCCAACTAATAGTAAAATATACGTGATTCTAAAGTGTGTTTATAGAAATTGCAAGCAACTGCACTGTTTAATATTCATGTACTGTGAACGTGCCTCGGAGACGGCCACTTTGACTGCGGTTTTTTTTCGACGACTGCGATCTTTTTTTTACCTAAAAAATTCGTGCTGCCGCTCTACACAGCGGTTGTGTTGCGCCGCACATGCGTTTCGTTCGAAAAATATTACGGCTGTGCTGAGTCACACAGATCTGTATTTTCTTAGCCGCTGCGCTAGTGTGGATTTACGCATATTAGTCACTTGTAGAAAACTCATACCGTGTGATTTCAGCACTCAAAGTGTATCGAGTCTGGAGAACCGGCAGGATTCCTTCACAACTATCAACTGTTTGGTATAGACTCAAAGGTATACATTCAAAGGTTGCCTGGAAGAGATCGCTTCTAAGCGATAAGGCCGCCCATTGTACTTGTCACATCTAATATCTTTCATAATGTTCTGTATCTGGTGTACAGTATATATACATAAAGTATTTTTGTATTGTATTGTATTGTATAGACTCGTATAGAGAATACGTTAGGTATATATAACTACTAGTTAGTATATACTGTTTAGCTTGGGGCTAGACGATGCCATGTGGATTATCCAGCATTATTTATTTACTTCAAAATCCAAATAATTATCGATGTAAGTTTAGGTTTAAAGATATTTATAAAAAAAAAGACAGTTATTTAGCTTTTTGTATAATAATTAAACAATAAATATAGAAATATTGTCTGTTGGTTGTTTATTGGTACAGTTTTGTACAAAAAAGTTAATTGGATATGTACATATTATTAAAAAAGAGATGAATAGAATAGAATAGAATAGAAATATCTTTATTTGTAGCAAACAACTATATATTTGTAGTTAACAAATTTACTAAACTAATTCCTTAACACTTTGAGTGCTGAAATCACACGGTATGTGTTTTCTACAAGTGACTAATATGCGTAAATCCACACTAGCGCAGCGGCTGAGAAAATACAGATCTTTGTGACTCAGCACAGCCGTAATATTTTTCGAACGAAACGCATGTGCGGCGCAACGCAACCGCTATGTAGAGCGGCAACAAGAATTTTTCAGGTTAAAAAAAAGATCGCAGTCGTCGAAAAAATATCGCAGTCAAAGTGTTAACTACCCAACACCATAAAGACTACATAACTACTAACTATGTAATTGAAAAAAATAAAACTTAAATGCTACAAAATGGCGTCCGACTCAGCATTGTGTTGTGATAGCCATTGTGCATAGCTATCACAACGCTGACCTTCCGTCGGAACCAAACCCACGCGTCACGACACGGTGATACTAATAATCATATAAATTTTAACAACCTTCCACTAATCAAACCCAAAAACCATAATCTCTAAAATTTAACAAAACTAATAGTACATGGCGTCCACCAAAACTCTAGAAGATTCCGTCCCAATCTGATTGCGCGTGGACTATACAAGCATGAGTAATGCAAGCTGTGGCTTACATAGCATAAGACTCATATCCTACATACTATCCGACTCACGACTCATCATAAATTGTAATGAGTGGATGTCATGTCACGCGGCAAATACATAACAATTTATTCAGCAACCTTTCACTGACTCATCGCGCGGCTACAGCCCGATACAGACGTTACGACGCCGATATAAAGTCGTTTATCCAACGCGCAGTTCTGAATTAGCATCTCAATTGGTTAGGGTTAGGGCACACTGCAACCGAATTGGAGGGAAATTTTGAGGATATTTTTGGCATATTAATCCTTATCCCCCCACACTCAATAAGGCAAAAAAAATATTGATATATAATAATATTGACATATATGAATTTATATTTTATTTAGAATAAAATATAAATTCTTATAGAACGTGTACGTTCGCGTTTTGAAGCGGGTTTGTTCATAGATTCTCCGTTAATTGTGGATCAAATATCAAAATTATTGTTATGATTGAATTTGTATACTCTTGAGGTAGTCTTATAAAAGTTTTACTCTCCTGGGATTTCTTTTGTGTACCGTTAAACTAATTCAGGAAACTGACGTCTATTTTTAGGTTTTGTAAAAATACACCTGATGCTTTTATTTTTGTATCTTTTGGTTCGTTTTTAGTGTGTCTAAACCCTATAGGGGTGCGCTCACGAAATCAATAATTACCGAACGAAACTGATTTAGTTGCTACGCGAGTGCTACGAGCTGCTACGAACCGCTACGCCGTAGCACTTCGTAGCGCTACGAGCTATCATTTGTTTTACCGCTAATGCTTCTGTAATTAATTTCGAGTTGAGGTTATATGCAAATTAATTGAATCTGGCTGGATATTTAAAGCCTTATTGCGCCGTAATAGGGACTATAACGCTTGCAAGTTTATTTATGAGGTAGGTGAATTGTCGAAACTAATATATTGATGTAATGACGTCATTGTTTTGTACAGGTGATCAGAATTACACATGAGATATTTATCATCGGGTAAATTGGTATTAATAAATAATTATTCAAACACTCGTACAATGTTAAAAGCTTTTGATGATTTGTATCAATTAGTTAAAAAATCTCCACCTGTTTCATTGCACTAGTGTTATTGCGAATGTATGGGTCGCTGGATGGATGTATGGATGTTTGTTACATATCGCTAAAGTTGCGTAAATGTGGGAGGTTTATCTGAAATAAAACATAGTCAACTTTTATTTTTCCGTGGTATAAAATTACCTCTAAGTTTCCATCGAAAAAGCGTGTGCGAACCCGCGGGCAGTACCTTGTATATTATGAGTGCAAAAGTGTGGATGTCTGGATGAATATTTGTTACTTCTTTGTAGAAAACCTACTTAGCGGGCAGACATTTTGTATAGATGTAGGTCTGTATGATATACACCCCTTGAAATTTTGACAAAAACTATTTTATCAAAATTTCAAGGGGGAAAAATAACAAAATTACATTGCAAACTTTCATACAAAAATTATACCAAAGAGTTAAAAAATAAACATAATTTCCTCAGAATTTTAACAAAAATAGACCAGACACGGGTTATTTGTATTACAGAGTCTGGTAATTTCCATGTTGACTCAGAAAGTTGGGACTTTGCAATTTTTCCGCGAGTTTATTGAGGTCGGAGGTTTTCTATTTTTTTGTGTTAGTTAACTGCCGCTTACACTCGCGATGTGGACACACTGATACCAGAGGACACTTTTACAACAGGCCAAAACGCAAAGGTTCAAATATAAAATATCAAAATATATCTGCCACCGAAAATTTATTTTTATAACGAACTAGCCGCCCGTCCCGGCTTCACCCGGGTGGTCATTTGTATCAGGCAATTTTTAAAATTTTGTCTTTTTTCTCTCCGTAAAAACTATCCTCGTACTTCAAGGAATATTCTAAAAAAGGAATTAGCGAAATCGGTTCAGCTCTCTCGAGATTTGCGCTTAGCAACACATTCAGCGATTCATTTTTATATTATAGATGATATTTCGATGTTTAGTTTGCAGAAGCACATGATATCCTCATACTACACTACATACTGTCGGAACTCTATCCCCCATGATATTCGAGCCAGTCCATCGCTTAACATAATTTAAAATCAAATGAAAATGAAAATGAAAATGAAAAGTTTTTATTTCTTTAAGCTTACAAATAAGCACTTAGACAGGTCATATTTTATAGTTCACTTCAATTTTTTGTCCACCAGTGGAAGAAGTGAGAAGAAACCACTAGTATATTCATAACTTATGTGTCTAGTACATTTGATTTGCTTATCTGTAAGTTGGTAGATTTTGAGTTGGAGCAAAACTCGTTCCAAGCTTTTTTATCTTCTAAGTAATCTGATATTTTGTAATAAGCTTTTTTACAAAGAATGTGTTTAACAATTTTTTTAAATTTATTTATTGATAATTTTTGCAACTCACTTGGAGTTTTGTTGTAGAAGCGTATACATTGCCCTTTAAAAGATACATTTATCTTGTGTAGCCTAGTTGTGGGCACAGCGAGTTTATTCTTATTTCTAGTATTTACATTATGTATATCACTTTTTTTAGTGAACCGATTGATATTTTTATGAGTGTACAACAAGTTTTCATAAATATATTGACACGGTACTGTCATTATGTTTATTTCTTTGAATTTTTCACGCAGGGATTCTCTGGGACCCATATTATAGATCGCACGAACAGCCCTCTTCTGCAACACAAATACGGTGTTTATATCTGCAGCGTTCCCCCACAGTAGTATGCCATAAGACAAATTGAAAGAGCACTTCCTATCATCATAAAATTATCTATCTAGACATATTTATATATATATTTAATTAGCTATATATATTATTATTTATATTATATTGAACTAAATGTATTTATTAGGTTTATTGAACTTTTATTTTTTAATTTGTGTATGTATATTATAATCTCATTCCGTATTGTATTATTAGTCTAATTTGTCTCTTGTACACTTCCTCTATCTATTCCATCGCCACTCCTGTAAACCTAAGGTTTGCTGGAAGAAAACTCTAACTCAGGGTTAAGCTCGCCTATGTACATCTTTTTATATAAGTTATTTTTAAGTTTTGTATGTGTACAATAAAGAATTAAAGAATTAAATTTACGATTTTCCATGTTCCAGTGAAAACTCTGTCTAAAATCCACTCCCAATTTCGAATAAGATTTTTTTTTAGCTTACCAGTTACATTTATTACAGAACTGTATGTTCTGCCCAGGGCTTTGCACGCGTTTTTTCTATTGAAAGGTTTTAAGTTTATTTCTACCGCATGGGAACTGATTTATGGGATAAAAAGTATATTATTCCAGGCCTGGAACCACCTGTATGCAATTTCAGACCGATTCGTTCAGTAGATTTTCGTGTACGAGTAAGGGAAAGAAGAGATCTTTTTTCCCCAGCCTTCGAGTGCACAAATAACACATACGAGAAATGAAATACAAAATAAGTGACAAAAGGTGGCCTTGAAAGATCCTACGATAATATATTAAATAAAATATTATATAGTAAGATCATAAAAAGCCCACCGCACCGGTCATCGGATCATCTTAAAAAACCGTTGATAATATCCAATTTCCTGTATTTATCTACATGTACATATTAAACTTCTAAATTTGAACCACCACAACACCTATTCTATTATATACAATCCCTTCCAATATTGATCACAATCCGCCCTCAACGACCGACGCTCCTGACTGTGACTGACAAGTTAAAAACGCCCAAGTTCAGCAACTGACGGTCTGCCTCGACTTGGCCCATTTAAAGTTAAGTGCTCCGGTTTATTTACGCTTAATGAGGTGTTTAATCATATTTCGGAGAAATATTTACTAAGATTTCTAAGGTGAAGTTACGGGCTTATTTAAATTGAAGAAGAAAGTGAAGGCACGTACCGTAATTTTTCGTAACAAAAAATTTCGTCAAATTTGTGTTTAAACCGTAAAACTGTGAACGTGTGGTTAGCACAATATTTAAAATCTCAAATTTAACGAACTGTGAGATAACAACCTGTGGCGTCAAATATGTTAATGACTTATTCATTAAAATAATTACTTCACCTACTATTCCGTCATCTATTTCGAAAACAATAAGAAAATACAGATAACAAACTTGTGAAAAAACAACTTATGAGTGAGTATATCCAAAAAGATAACTATTAATTTGTATAAATTATATACAAATACAGCGCCCTGTCTTCAGCTTGACGCATCAGGATCTATCTACCTGCAATTTTTCGCAGGTCTTTCACTTTGGAAGCTGAAGACAAGGCGCTGTGGCGCTCTTTGGGGGAAGCCTAAGTCCAGCAGTGGACTAATATAGGCTGATGATGATGATGATAGAATAGATACATATTTATTAACCCTCTTATATAAAATATGTGTTTCCTGGTCGGCAGGTAGAAAATGCCTCGGCATTAAGCCTACCCTTTGTACCCTTTGTAGAGCAATAAAGTTTTTAAATAAATAAATAAAAACAATAAAAGTTACAATCAAATAATAGATACAAATTAGAACCAGTATTTACAATTGAAACAGTTGAACTAACTGCAGACCGTATTTTGATCTCTGTGGCGTGGTGGACGCAGGTCCGCCTGAGGTTGCGGGTTCAATTCCCGCCTCGGAACAATTTTGTGTACGTCCTGCAAATATTTGTTCCGGGTGTTCTGTTCGTTGCCTATGTATAATAAAAAAAATATCTATCTATGTAATCTATTAAGTACATCAGTCATCTAGTAGGTACCCATATTACAAGCTCTGCTTACCTTGGGTCTAGCTGGTGCTGGTGATGATGCTGTGTGAATTATCCAGCTTTATTATTTCATTTTATTGAATACGATCTGCTTTTGTATCAAAACTTTTAGTTAAAAGATAGATATTTAGCTACAATATATAAGTTCTCTTTGAAATACATTAGCCGTATAAGCGAGGCATACACAAGGATATTGGGTTTCATGCGTGGCTCAGTGCCGGCTCCGTGTTGTGTCACCCTAGGGCTGATACTTCTATTCAGTAACAACGTGGATACTTTTCTTGTACAGCCAATAAATTATAGTTCTAATTACAACGTAAACAAGTCTCCATTTTGAACAAACTTGTAAGTTACAAGCCACATCTATATGAGTGGAGTTAATGTGCGAGAGCAAAAGATTACATCCACTGTCTGTGTCTTCTGGCTTCTTTGACGATATCGTCCGACCATCAGGCAGGTGGTCTGCGTCAAGGTTGCCTTGCTCCTACCATTCTCTGACCATCGATATATTAGTAACTGACCACATTATTTACACGAAATTATTCTATGACGTTCCTCATCAACCAAAAACTAAATCTATAGGAATTACAAATCCTTATAATCCGATTAATCGAACTAATAGGAAAAAAAAATTCATGTGGTCCGATCGGTAGGACAAAGGTAGGACCACGTGGCCAGAGGGATAGAATTTTGACCGTTATCAATAGAACGTTTTCACGCAAGATTTCTTTTCTATGAAAAAAACAATGCAATAAAAATACAAAAATACTTTATTGAACACTAGAATTAATGAATGAACACTTTATTTCAACTGAAGGTGTAATAAAGGAACTGAAGGAGACCTCGTATTTGACTTAAAACAGCAAAATAACACCTTATATAGGCCTTATATATACATATTACACATGTTAATGTGTAATAGACGGCCTCAGTCATCCCGTGACCATGACAGTGTGTAAACCTGTTGAAACGTCAGGAAAAATAGGTAAATAAACGCGATAAATACCCGTTGTATTAATACTTATAAATATGTGTTCAGATCGCGTAAGTTTAAAAGTATTTAGACGGCCTTATCACTGACAGCGATTTCTCCCCGGCAACCTAGATGCAAGTAATTAAAAAAAAGACATAACTTGCGACAAGTACAATGAGCGGCCTTATCGCTAAGAAGCGAAATAAAAACTATCGCTGCCACTTAAAATGCAGCCAGCGATGCGATCGTTTAAGCTTTGAACAGATTTTCCTTAAAACTAATAACGTAAACGATAATATAACTTCAGCGATGGTTCAGTGCAGCCCTGCTCATTCCGCCATCACTAAATGCAGCATGCATAATGCACGCGTCATCTGTGCACTGCTGCGGGCGTGCCGCGAGTGAGGGCGAACTCTCCACTGAACTTTACCTATTTATAGAGACTTGTCTTGGCCGCTGGGGCAAATGTGTTCTTGAGTGGAGACCACGACTCGGTAAACGTAGTCTAGGACGTCCTCTGACCAGGTGGGATGACGACCTGCGAAAGACTGCAGGTAGATGCTGGATGCGGCAAGCTGAAGACAGGGCGCTATGGCGCTCATTGGGGGAGGCCTGTGTCCAGCAGTGGACTGCTATAGGCTGATGATGAACTCTTTTAGCGATAGTAACTGCGGGGATACGTGCTAAAGAAATGAAAATGAAATGAAATGAAAATATATTTATTCTGATAGAGCAAAAACTTAATTATCTAATTATAGTAAAGAAATACAGCACACGACTTAAAAAGACTTAAAGTATATAATTGATAATAATGCATTGATTTATATATATATATATATATATATATATATATATATATATATATATATATATAATAGACATATCTAAATTAATTTAGTGTAGATCAAGCCGTGTGTGATGTGTGGTGCCGTGTTGCTGCGCTATCAGAACAGCTTCATGCTCAGCTGATTGTTGCGAGTAACCCCACAACGCTGATTTTCAGCATGTACCATTTAAAAGAAACATCAATTTTGTATTAGAATCAAATTTTGAAAGGTCAAATATCTATAATAGGTGTAGGCGAGTCCCTTGGCGACAACATTAGTTTATTTAATTAGCTGACAAAAGTTTGGAGTTCTGTTTAACCTTGCAATGAGTAATGAGCTTGTAAAAATACAGTAAATATGCATTTTAACATTATCTACTAGCCTCATGTCAATGCTTCTGACTGAATAAAGAACTTTAATCTAGAAACTGGAACATACTGTTAGACCGCTATGGCATCCCCTCGGTGACCACCTACCCGACGGGAGTGTTTTGAAAACCAGCGCTGCATGTCTTGACGCAGCACAATGCTGAATACACTCCCTTTGCCTGTTATCAGTAATTTTTTTTGTATTTAATATTAGTTTAGGTTAAGTAATTTATAGGCAATAAATTTTCTATTCTATTCTATTCTATTCTATTCTATTCTATTCTATTCTATTCTATTCTATTCTATTCTATTCTATTCTATTCTATTCTATTCTATTCTATTCTATTCTATTCTATTCTATTCTATTCTATTCTATTATATTCTATTCTATTCTATTCTATTCTATTCTATTCTATTCTATTCTATTCTATTCTATTCTATTCTATTCTATTCTATTCTATTCTATTCTATTCTATTCTATTCTATTCTATTCTATTCTACAAATCGTCGATTTATACAAATCCACGATTTGTTCTAATCGAACCTTATTTTGTTAGTATCACCATTTTAAATTAGGATTAGGAATAAATCTCTTATCAAACTCGGATAACATACTACAATTTCATCAAGTAAATTATTCTGAGCCCATAAACAGTTGAGCATCACAGCTCGATCTATTAAAGTCGGATCAAATTGTCCGCGCGTTTGAAAAAAATAATTTCACCATGAGTGGTTTTACCCAGTTCCCGGGCTCTAAATGCAGTGGCATGCATAATGCACCTGACATCTCCGCTCCGCCCCGGGCGAGGGCGCCGCTTGACTGCCAGCGCGGGGATACTAGCGAGTAGATATCCAAAAGAAGGAGACCTCATATTTTTCTCATTTATGGGTTCGCCCACACTGTATTTGTACCTTAGCTGAGGTACCTGATAGTCAGCTGAGGTCATAAAGTAAAGTAAAAGTAAAGTAAGTTTTTTTATATCTGTGGAAACTTATAATTAGCCGTTAGTTACACACTGTGTTTAGTATTTAGTTACCTAGCTGTTAGTTTTCCCAAAATTATAAAATAAAATAAAAAATCATTTATTTCTTTAGGCTTACAAAATAAGCACTTAGACAAGTCATATTTTAAATATAAATTATTATCAAAATAAAATTATTTTACTGTTCACTTCAATTTTTTGTCCACTAGTGGAAGAAGTGAAAAGAAACCACTAGCATTTTCATCTCTTATATGTCTAATACATGGTTATTTGCCTATTTAAGTCTAAATATAATATGATTCGATACATGTCAATATTTAAGTAAAGCTATGCACAACAACCAATTACTTACTACATACTATTGTCGGTGCGAAACTGAGCGACATCTGGCCAATAAAATCATAAAAGCTTGCTCAGTTCTCGGTCTATGCTTGAGTAAAGATTTTTTACGACTTAACTTTATATTCGTAAAAAACTTAACAACCAACTTCAAATCCCTAAGTTTTTTTCCTCGCGGTACAACTGCAAAATAATCATCGAATTGGTCCATACATGGCAGATCATATAAAAATGCTTTAAAAAATACATACAGCCGAATATAGAACCTCCTCCTTTTTTCTAAGCCGGTTAAATGGTGTTAAACAAGCATAGATCGATGTCTGAGCATGGTTTTAAAATAAGGACCTAAAATAATCATATATTAGGCTCCTTTTTTTGTAGGCAAGAAGTTTAGGCAACATTTAATACTTCAGATGATAGAAAGTTACCATAGCAACCTTGACTCTCCCGTTGTTTTACTGCCAATAAAAACTACTAGTAGAATAAAAATCGAATGCCTCCACTTAACTAAACAAAACCACGCCCAATGATTTGTCTCGGTGAGCACGTTTTGTTTCGTCCAATCTCGCTGTTTATGAGCGGTTAGCAGTTTATGACTCACTCGAAACGTCGTGAAAACAGACAGGGTGTCTACCAATTATGGGCATTGCTATGGTTTCGTTTCACTGGATATTCATGGATAGATCTTTGACGGTGATTTTTGCAATCCGGAATCCTACCAGATTCTCAACAAAAAAAAACTTGGTTTCACTGAATATAGATAGATATTTTACGGTGGTATTTGAAATCTGAAATCCTACCCGATTCTCAACCAAAAAAAAAGAAGTTAATGATGTAAGAATTTTGATAAGGGACTGCAATGCGGTGACATTTTCAATCGAATCAATCAGACCCGGCCAGATTGATCAAAAAGGAATAATGTTCTCTTTTCGTTCCAAAATAGACTGGATGCATACGTACTAAGCATGCATTTAAAGGCCAGGCAAAATGTCCAGCAGTGGACTACTATAGGCTGATGATGATGATGATGATTGGCATTGGGCATGGTGTGTATGTTTGGCCAAAATAATTGCATTTCGTTGACAAATTGGCGTAACTGTTACCGGCACTTTCTGCGCCCGCCAAAAGTCCGGTAACGCTGTCATGGCCGTCTGAAGTCATCAGCATTTATAGTCCATTCGAAAAAAAAACAACTTAAAAATTTAGTTTTTTACGCACAAATTGTCTTTCACTGTTTATTGTTCAGGTTAAAGATTAGTTTATATTTTATGAACGGTAGGTACTAACTCAAAATGTTAATGAAGACAGGTTTAAAAGAAATACAACTTTTATAGCTTAAAGCGGTCTGTCGAGATAAATCGTTGAAGTGATTTTTTGGTGGGAAAAAAAAGGTATTACTGTTAAATAAATTGAGAGGGCTTACAAAGACAAAAAGAAAGGCACGTTTATGTTAACCTTCGTTAAAGAGGTTAATGACAAACATATTTTCATTTAATGTTTTAGGGCGGAAACCAAACCTGCAACTTTCTCCATCATAGCTTATGTTTATTCACTATTACTCCACTGCTGAATTAACTATACAAAAATCATACGAGCAAGCTTTTAAACATTTCATAAAATATATATTCAGTTGTCTATAAATTAATATCATAAAATAAGCAAATGACAAGAACATCGATAACAAATTACTGGCTGAATTGATGACGTAATTTCGCTACAACTGATTGAATCACCGCGAACAAATTATGTAGCTGTAAGCGACCGGCATAAATGGAGCATCCTGTATAAATGCAAATACCCGTATGCGAAATGTGTGAACGGTGGTTTTTGCACAGTCTACTGACAAAGTTCTTTCATTTAGGATAGATAAGTATTTTGCTATGTACTATCTATGTAATCGAATCCAGGAAAAGGAAATGAGTTATATTTTACGAATGTAGATAACAAACAGTAGGTAATCAACATCGAAACTGCGAAAGACTGCAGGTAGATGCTGGATGCGGCAAGCTGAAGACAGGGCGCTATGGCGCTCATTGGGGGAAGCCTATGTCCAGCAGTGGACTGCTATAGGCTGATAATGATTATGATGATGATGAATCAACATCGATGAACGGCTCAATTCTGCTAAACAATCGCTTTACTATGGCAATGGTATCGTCAAATTTTGGCAATCTAAGATTTTTTATGAGGCACAAAACAAATACCTTTTATTGCACATCAAGCATAGAAAAAAAAGATAAAACAAAGATATCAATAGACGCACAAAGGGCAATCTGCCATTATGATTCATCATCATCATCATCAGTCTATAGCAGTCCTCTGCTGGACATATGCCTTCCCCAATGAGCGCCATAGCGCCTTGTCTTCAGCTTGCCGCATGGAGCATCTACCTGCAGTCTTTCGCAGGTCGTCATCCCACCTGGTCGGAGAGCGTCCTACACTACGTTGACCGAGTCGTGGTCTCCACTCAAAAACACGTTTGCCCCAGCATGATTAAATAAACTAAAACTCAAAATATTTTATTTCTTTAGGCTTACAAAATAAGCACTCAGACAATATAGAGAGATATACACATACCACATAATTTAAACTGACCACATTGTCGCTCGTTTGAAAACCTCGGAAACTCCTGTGTCGCACATTTATTTAGCAAATTAATCAATGTTTAAAACCACCAAGTACGCTCACGTACTCGCTATTCATGCAACAATTTTGTGAACAAAATGCTTACGCCATGATTTCGCGTTGACATGTAATTAGAAGCAATAACGGCAGACTTGGAACGATAAATCATGGACACGGCACCTCTTTGTTTTATGAAATAATACTATAGAGATGAAATTTAGAGCTGATATTAAAAATATTGATCAAGGTTAATATCGAAAGACCCGAGAGCGATATTTATCAGATGCATCATTGACATACAACGGGGCAATACAGCCAGCGTCTTGTTGACGCAATGAAGATTGGTAGGTGTACATTATGTACTCGTTGTAGGTAAAGTTAGTAAGTAGTAAGTAAATTAGTGTTTTTGAGTGGAGATCACGACTCGGCAAACGTAGTGTAGAACACCTTCCGACCAGGTGGGATGACGACCTGCGAAAGACTGCAGGTAGATGCTGGATGCGGCTAGCTAAAGACAGGGCGCTATGGCGCTTATTGGGGGACGCCTATATCCAGCTGTGGATTACTATAGGCTGATGATGTAGTAAATGATTGCTTTAATTAGTTAAAATCACTGATCATCTTTCAAAAGTTTCTTGAAATAGTTAACTAGGTACACGTAAAACAGATACAAAGTAAACGTGCCTTCATACGGTTGTATCGCGTCGCGGTCACAGTCGCACTGGGTGGTAAGGGTGTAAATATGCCGATTCAGTAAATTAGATGCAATGATGATGTACAGTAACATGGAGCAAGCTCAGAACTAGAGTTACACATAACGAACGATGGACTAGCCAAATCAATTGCAGACAAGCAAGGACGGCACTCCCATCAACATCACCAAAACTAACAAAACGCTTACTAAACCTGAACAGATTGGACCTACGTGTCCTCGTGGGAACACTATCAGGACACTGTCCACTGAACCCTCTCTGCAAAGGATGCCTCAGCAACGACGAATCAGCTGCCCACGTAATGCGAGGCCCCTGGAATGCGAGGGAGTATTAGCACAACGCATAGAAATCCTCAACTTGCCGAGGTCGCTCCGCAAAGCCTGTGAAGACCCCAGGAAGATTCTGCGCTTCTGGATGGAGCTAGGCTGGCTATGCTAGCAAAAAACGCATAAAAGACCAATTGGAGTCCAAATGCGGATAAAGGAGTACCCCCACCTGAACCAGATGTACAGTAGGCATAGGTATCCATTTGTTTTATGAAGAGTTGCTGCCTCCTGACTATTTGCAGAAGTCTTCAGTCAGCTCAAATGTCAACTCTTTTTTTCTCTTTTCTTTTGTCCACCAGTGGAAGAAATGAGAAGAAACCACTAGTATGTTCATAACTTATGTGTCTAGTACATATGATTTGCTTATCTGTAAGTTGGTAGATTTTGAGTAGAGCTTAAGCTTAAGCGGTACGCTAGCCGCGCTTTGAGTAAGGCATAAGTACCCAGGAGTGGAAAGTTGAGTCATAAAACATACTCTTATGGCTTCAGAAATGTCGGCTATTGAGCGATTTCCTCGTTAAAGATCGATTCTTGCTATCTTAGTAAAATAAAATTACAAGTTCTATTCATATCTTACTTCTCATTCTTTCTCATTAATATCTTACTTCTCTCTGTATAATATAAACAAAGAAAAATACAACAAAATAACAGAATCAAATGAGAACTAGTTTTTTTACAATTGCAATAATTGAGCTAACCGCAGACGGTTGCAAAGAATCTACAGGTAGCTCAACTGATGCCTAATACCGGCAGTAACCGATCCCAAGACGCCGGCTTTATTGAATATATTATTATACCCATACAATAAAAAATAATAACGCTAAAGAAAATGATTATTACTTTGTACAAATTATCTTAAATTTCTCACTGCACGCTTCGCTGCGGTTAAAACTCCGTACATTATTTCACACATTCATCATACAACATTCATCAAACCATCTTTACGAGCATGCATTGTAAGGCGAGCGCAAAATAAGCAAAAGCCTTCATGACTTAATTAACTTTAAGTAGTCTGTACGTATGTTACTGCGGCTGTTTTAGCGGCATAGCAACTTAAGCTTTCGTGAATTTGACTTCATGCCTTATGGAAATGTTATGTTCATCATTTATTTTTGACTCTATACTGCAGGACTGCAGAGAGAGACTTTTAAAAGAAAATTGTAACGTAGCATTAATATGTACCTAGTTTGATTTATTTGTTCGTTAGGTAAATAAATATATTTCATTAAAAGCTTTCATTTATTCAAAAGGGTTGATGGCACGATTCTCGCCTCGAGTTAGTGATAACAAATTATTTAGGTTCTGGCTTTTTCTATATAGGTATAGCTTTTTATTTACAAAGAAATCAATATATATTACTAGCTTCTTTCCGCGACTTCGCATATTTTTTCCGGGGCCAGTCATATCTCGCGAAGAACCGTCGGCCGCTGCTGGGACAATCGTGTTCTTGAGTGAAGACCACGACTCGGTAAAAGTAGTGTGTGGTGTAGGACGCCCTCCGACCAGGTGGGATGACGACCTGCGAAAGTCTGCAGGTACATGCTAGATGCGTCAAGCTGAAGACAGGGCGCTACGGTGCTCATTGGGGGAGGCCTATGTCCAGCAGTGGACTATCATAGGATCAGATGATAATGATGATGGACGCTTATTATTACTGCGATGAGAAAGAGATGTAAGGACCTCTCTATGTTATTGACGCTTTGTAGGATCCATCTCAAAGTTTCTCCATACGAATAAAATTTTTAGTATCAACTATCAAATTGAAGTAAAACCTCGAATTTAAAAGGCACTAGCATTGTAAGATATGTTGAAGAAGTGTAATAAGGTCGATCAACAAGTGCTTCAATTCTTGGATGTAAAACTCTTTTGTAATAAAACTATCTACAACTTATGAAGGAATAATGAGGGTATTATTGAATACCGAATTAATTGGGGCCCGAAACTTCGTTTCAATTATGATAGTGAATAAAACTTTGTGCGATACTGAAAGTTCTTGACTTTAGGGAAACCTTTGGGGTCAGAAATTTATTAAATGTTGGTGAGTCGAATTCCGTTGGAACACGATTTTTTTAATGCTTTAATTTTGCGATATTGACCCGGGGTGTTGGGAGGAGCTTGCTTCACGTAGGTCATCTTGGCGATCTAATATTTACACCAGCGTTAAAGCATTTGAGGAAAAACGTCTCGAGACAATGGACACAAGACGCCAGATACAAAAACAGAGACCTAAGCCCTCCTACACGTATACATATAACTCATCGGACCAACTGTACTGCCATATGTGCCGTAGAGTATTCAAGACCAAGCTCGGTCTAGCGAGCCATATTAGAGCTCATGATAGAAGAATCCGTGATATCTAGGGTCGCCGTCATCGAAATCGATGAGGAGGCCTATATAATTAGTATGTATCTACTAAATTATGACCCTCAAAATTCTAAACATATCAACGCTTTCTATATTTTCGCTATTTATAAATTATTGCTAGTCGTAATTCGACGATGTAGCGCGGCGGGCGTAGGTCCGCCTGTGACGCATTATGTTGCGGGTTCGATTTTCACTTTAAGACAAATGTTTGTATAATCTTAAATATTTTTTTTCGGGTGTTCTGGGTATTTTATATCTATATTAAAAATATATGTCTAAGAACCCAATATATTATATTAAGTATATGAGTCATCTAGTACCCATAAGACAAGTTCTGTTTAGATTGGAGCTAGATGAGATGATGCTATGTGGGTTGTCCAGCAATATTATTAAGATTATAATATAATAATCTTTCGTGTATAAAATAAATAGCAAAATCTAAATTTCTAAGAATATGTATTAGGTTATTTATGCGTTGTGGTCAAAGCGTATGTTTTAAACGTTTCAGAAATATTTAGAGTCGCTTAAAGATTGTGATCTTTAAAACTTTGATTACATTCCCAGTTGTTCTTGCTACAGCTTGTTTAAAATTAGGGTTCCGAACTTGATGATTAGTTTGGGTTCTAATGCAAAAGGGTTCTGTTTGCAGAGTTCGTTTGGGCCACACTCAAAACGGTGAAACTTTAACTATTACGTAAGCAATTAGCGAGCGTTTAACGCGGCGATTTAAATGTTTTGTGTTGTTGCTTTTATTTTAATGTCAGGGCAGAGTTTTGAAGCATTTTGTTTAGCATCTAGCCGGCTTTGAATTTGGATACCAGTAGGAATCGTGCAGCGAATACAGGAACAGTTACTTATGGGATAATTTTAAGGATAACATAAACGATGTTTTCCATATACATACTTGATTTTTGTCCAATTCATTATCATCATCATCATTAGTAGTCCACTGCTGGACATAGGCTCCTCAAATGCTCCCCTAATGAGGGATATAGGGCCTGTCTTCAGCTTGCCGCATCCAACATCTACCTGCAGTCCTTCGCAGGTCGTTATCCCACCTATGGTACCAAAAAAATATTTTGAAGATAAGATAGGCAGGTCTTTTGTATAAGGACTACTCGTATTATATTTAATTTTTTTTTTTGGTAGTACTTTTTAAGCGTTTAATTGGACCAAAGGTGGGAGGACTGATGAAATTATTGTGGCTGCTTTTTGTGGCATCATATGCTTGTGTAAAGTAGTGGATATGAGGGATATGATGATCATTATTTATTAAAGACCTTAAAATAACACCCTAACACAATTATTCCAAGAATTCAACATACTCGTATCTTCAAGTTTATAGATTAAATTTAAAAAAATTGTTAAACACATTCTTTGTAAAAAAGCTTATTACAAAATATCAGATTACTTAGAAGATAAAAAAGCTTGGAACGAGTTTTGCTCCAACTCAAAATCTACCAACTTACAGATAAGCAAATCAAATGTACTAGACACATAAGTTATGAATATACTAGTGGTTTCTTCTCACTTCTTCCACTGGTGGACAAAAAATTGAAGTGAACTATAAAATATGACCTGTCTAAGTGCTTATTTGTAAGCTTAAAGAAATAAAAAACTTTTCATTTTCATATATTTAAGCTTTGTCTTGATCAATTATTTTACAATCTCTGCAGTTACCTATACTGAAATTGTCCCCAAAGCAAACGAGGCAAAATGAACCTTTGATCCGACATTTGATTTCCAATATCAACTAGAAGCTATAAATTAGCAGTGTTCATAAGTCATGATTAATAGCTGGTACGCAGCCGAAACTTGACGCAAACTTTGCTCTTTGATAATTACCAAACGCGTCGCTAGTTAGTTTTGGAAATCGATACCATGTTATGCTTTGATGTTTATTTATAAGTGTCTTTCAGCAAATGAGATAAGTTCGTTCGCAAAAAGTTTTATAGCACTAGATGGACCATCAATTACTGGAACCAACTGAAAAGATAGATTTAACGGAACAAAACTTAGACAAGAGTTTACACGAAAATTATTCCGAATAAATAAATAATGCTGCACAATTCACACAGCTTTATCTAGCCCCTAGCTAAGCAGAGCAATCTGAATATTAACTTGCTGCCATATCATGCCCGCACGCATAATATCTCCATATTCGATCAGGTAGAACGGTACGCCCCTAAAGCAGAAGATGGACATGGAAGGTTTTAGTGCCACATGAGTGAAGGCTTAAGGAAAAGCGACTATTGAATATAATATTAATTTATGTTATTTGTGTTTTAATTTGTAATTTGCTTGTTAAATAGTTATTATTGGTGATTTGTGTTGTGTTTAGTGCTGCACTCAGCACTCTGGCGCCGCTGAAAACCAGCGCTGCATTGTATATACATAATTGATGAAAGGCAAATAAATATTTTATATTTCTAATAATTAGCCTGTAGCTCAAATAACAAGCAAGTAACAAAAACTAACATTTCAACTCATCGCGTGTCTATGAAAGTGGGTACTCCCGCTGAATTTTAATCTAAATCCCCACAAATAAACTACGACCGCCCAACAAAGGCGCAGCGACATAATATCAAAAATGAAATGTTCAAAAAGATAAAATATCAAAAAACAGCACAATAACAAGTCATCAAAACGCGGCGCGTGACAAACAGAGCGTGAGTAAGGCTGGATCTCAATTCGGAGACTGGCATTGTGGCGTGCATCTGGAGCGTGGCGCCATCTTGCGGCGTAATCAGATAGATGCGCTTCGGATCATGCTGGCGTGTTTTGTTTCAGGATTTTTACAATATTTATCTGTTTTTGTATGTCTGCATTGAGTACCCATGACGTTTAAAGTAGTGTATGTTTATCTGTTCGTTGATGGAGACTTTAGCTGTGGTGCGTCGCAACTAGGTATCGAATGCAAAAACCTAATTTCTGAAAACTGACATACTTAAATGGCTTTATGGTGTGCATCTAGAGTGTGGCGCCATCTTGCGGCGTAATCAGATAGATGCGCTTCGGATCACGCTGGCGTGTTTTGTTTCAGGATTTTTACAATATTTATCTGTTTCTGTATGTTTGCATTGAGTACCCATGACGCATATTGTTCATGTTTATCAATTCGGTGCAAACTTCAGCAGCGGAGAGTCTTTATTGGTCGCAACTGGGCATTCAATGCAGAAAGCTGTTTTCTCTATCATGGAGCAGAGTTATCTTAGATGTAATGTCAGAAATAATATAATGAACTGGCAGCTTTTAGCTGCAACAAAAAGTTAGCTAGTATTGTGAATGTGTACGTTTGTACAATTCGAGAGACTGGCTTTGTGGCGTGCATCTGGACCGTGCCGCCATCTTGCGGCGTTATCAGATAGATGCGCAGATCAGATGATGTATTCTTGTAGGATACGTTGAATGTACTGCTTTCATTCCCGCAGATAAACATAAAAAATCAATGGGTAAATTAAATACATAACTTGCGCTTCACTTGCGTGGATTTTCAATTTCCAGGGTTTTAATTACATTTGCGCGGAACCCTAATTATTTTTCTAGTATAATATAAGCCTAAGTAACTTCAATGAGAGTCTAATCAAGCAGCCGTCACACATTAATCACTTCATATCATTGTCGGCAAATTGCCTCGAAACAATATTGCCCAAGTTTTCCCATATCCCGCGGAAGCCTGAATTACTTACGAGATGAAATATGTTTACTACGGGTTTACAGGTGATGACGTCGCCACTCATACTTTAGACTGGATTACTCTACTTTACTATATTTTACTATAAAAACTATTGTAGTTTGAAGAAATTATAACGGATGTAACCGGGCTAACTACGAACCTTATTGGTGTTGGAAGAATACCAACGTTAAGAAAGTACAGATCTGTGTGACTCAGCACAGCTGTAATATTTTTCGAACGAAACGCATGTGCGGCGCAATACAACCGCTGTGCAGAGCGGCAGCACGAATGGCTTAGGTTAAAAAAAAGATCGCAGTCGTCGAAAAAAGTTTGCAGTCAAAGTGATAACGAGAGGCTTCTTCAGGTTGAGTGCGGTTCTAAACACGCGCGCACCGCGACCCTCTGAGCACTCTCTATTAGGAATCACTTATGTTTATATATCACTAGCTAGCGTGGAAATCTATGTGTCAAATGATTTATAAGCCTTCTTCTTGAATCCCTCTATTTATAAAAAAAAACTACATTAAAATCCGTTGCGTTTTAAAGATCTAAGCATACATAGGGACAGACAGACAGCGGGAAGAGTCTTTGTTTTATACTATGAAGTGATGATCTGTGGTGTTGAGTTTTTATCAAGATATTTACCAAAATGTCTTTATAAAACTCGACATAGACGTGGAAATATTACCGACATTTCCATCTGTCCTGATCACGGAAGATTCTTGTCTAACATTATGATCTAAAATTTAGAATTTATCTAATTACATTCAACGTAACCAGCAAATCAGCAACCTTCTCGAAGCTCTAAAATATCCCGTTCCGTTAGACCAACTCCGTTCAACATAGATATGAAACCGTGGTCACTATCGTAACCATCCACTTTATCTCGGCCATTGAGGCGCCTGATCGATGGCTATAAAACCCGACAGTTTGAGGATAACATTTTAAAGCGTCATCTTAAAGTTGGGTTCAAACCTCACCTCGAGGTAGATGTTATTGAAGGTTTATCGGTTAGATAAGGTTTTTCCGTAGATTGTTCATTAGTTTTGATGGGCGTTCAATCTACCGGTTTGTTTTTTTGACCTTACAGCAAATCTAAAAGGAACGAAAAAGACAGGAACTATCTTATTATGTATATCAGGCTCTTTCTTACCTTAGATATATCGAAAAAATTGTGGTATTTGATTTTAATGCGTAAAATTGTAAGTGCTAAGGTCCTGTTCATTATTTTCCGAGATTTTATAAACTGACAAGGAAAATTATAATTTTACGGTTCTTATTATCTAATGGCAACGTCATTAGGATTATATTGGATTAGATGGTCGTCGTCGAGCAACAATTTGTATCCCGATAAGTTACTATAAAAAAAAACTACAGTGTGGATCACTTTTGCCTAGAAACACTACGTAGGTGTAATTTTATAATAAGGTCCCGAAAGAAAAACAATAATTTGCGCTTATAGTTCATTTTTTTACCGACTTCAAAAAAGGAGGAGCTTGTCAATTTGACTGTATTTTTTTAAAATTTTTGTTTACCGATTTTGATGATTCGTTTTTTATTTGAAAATTGGTGCTTCCCGTGTGGTCCCATTTTCATTTAGTCCAGTTCTGACAGTGGCATTCATGAGAAAACCATATTATTCTTAAATTTGCATCAAGTATGTCATCATCATCAACATCAACCTATAGTAGTCCACTGCTGGACTTAGGCCTCCCCCAATGAGCGCCATAATGCCCTGATTAAGTATGTACGCCAACCAATATCGATTTTTCATTTTTTAAACCCATTTTTGTTATATAAAAATTTAAAGTTGGTTTTTATTTTTTTAAAACACGCCAAATTATTTTTATGCCGTCAAAACTGCGGAGGGAGAGCTCCTCCAAAGTAGACTCTAAAACGGCCCGCGCTGCCACAAGCGCGGGCCGTTGTGTTTTAAAAAAATAAGTTTTAGTTTGTCAAGTCAACAAAACATTTTTACAGCCCTCCCCGACATTTTTCACGTCCTATAAACGTAACGCAAGCTGGACCACGTAAGTGTAACACTTATGACCTAAATGAGTTTCAATCTAGACGTCCATTGTTGGGTTTAAGGCCCGTAAACCGGGATTTACGTCTCGAGCTGGATGCTTTATTACTCCGTCTTAAACTTGCGATTGCTGTTGACTCTTTACATAGCAAGTAATGGTTAGAAGCTTTTATGTTCTTTAATATACGAGTCGCGTTCAAGTTGTACAAAGTTGCTACGTTAATAATGTTGTTGAGGTTTTGTTTTAACTATTATTAAAGTACTCAAACTGTTATTTCAAGTTTACAGCTTGTTCAGTTTTCAGTTACCTAAATATTAACAAATAATTTTACCAACAAAGAAAATTACTGTCTACAACTTCCTTTAAAACATAAGGGACAATCTCAACGGTTCTTCTATTATTATATATTTATTTACTATATATTTTCTTTCTTTCTTTCTAATTTTCTTAAATATATAGATTGATAAATTCTTTATTAGCAACTTCACACATACAAAATACATCAATTATACAGTGCACAGGAAAACAAACAATATTGAACAAAGTTGACCAAAAAAACCAATGATATAAAATTAAAGGCCTAAGGATAAGGCCGCCTATTGTACTTTTAATATATAATGTTTAGATTTATGGTGTTATTTTATAGTTTTAAGTACAATAAAGAGTTCATTCATTCATTCATTAAAATATGGGTGAGATGTCTGTGTGTACTGCAGTATGTCAAAAGGCCTTGGCTCAGCGGAATATTCCATTAATAGCTATTCGAATCTTTTGTTCTGTTTCTCGAATAGTTTTTCATTCAATATATACTCTTTTTACAAGATAATTAATTCAACTAATTTCCCCCTTATCCCCCCAGTGATGGGTTATTTTTTGTAAGATAACTAATTTCCCCCTTTATCCTCAGGTGAAGTGGAGCGGCTACTGCGAGAATACCGCCAGAACCAGGAGTTGGTCCGAAACATCGGCGCACACTACTACCAGATCATATACCCCGTGCAGCTGCGCCACCACGAGAAGATGGGCATTTCCACCAGGGAGGTCAACACGCAGAAGGTTAGCTACGTCTTCCTAATTTATATGTTTCTAATAACCTTGAACCTAAAGGCAACCAAAGCTTATTTCTTGGCATCGGACCATAACGTCAATCAAATAAATAATGCTGGACAATCCACACAGCATCATCTAGCCCCAAGCTAAGCAGAGCTTGTGTAATGACTGATATACTTAGTACAATACATAACATAGATACATAACATAGATACAGATTTTTATAATATATTTTTATTAAATACACAATAATACTGAGGCGCGAATCGAACCTGTAACCTCCTGCGTCGCCGGCGGATCTTCGCCCACCGCGTCACAGAGATCGTCAAACTCATAAGCTACCTACTTCAAGTTATATAAGCTCTCGCATTCGTCAACAAGTACAAACTCTGTCTCATGGGTATGAGCCGAGCGCGTCCCAAAACATCTAAAACACAATTTGATAACATCCAGCGCAAACTTCACAGCTCCAGATTAAAGTCCTGTTAAAATTATTGGGGCAACTTGGGTGTCTAGTAAGTCGATTGGATGTCTTTTCGCCCCCATTTTGCCTTTTCACCGCATGCTGGGGTGAATTCGGTGTTGTTGTTGCGCAAACCTTGAGAAACTTCTGAGACTTACATAAATCGAGATGTAATTCCGAGTAGGTGTTCCTCTTTGTTCGCTTAAGTGCTTTTAGCCAGGCCTTCTTCAATCTCACTGTTAGGTCTACTTAAAGCTCTCATTATTCACAATGTGCTATGTTATACTTTACAGTTACTTTGTAACCAAACATACCTAGTCAAAAAATCCTAAAAATATGTCATCAATATGTTTCGTTTCTCTGTTCTCCAATTCAAATTTATATATATAAAGCTAAATTACCACTGACTGATTCACTGATTGACTGATTGACATAATTGTTCGCCTTGATGGTGGATGGAAAGGTATGTTTTTTTTTACGGAATCGTATAGGGGAGGTAAAAGTCTCCTAGGGAAAATTCCGACTTTTTGAGATTTGCCCCCCCAAGACCCCCCCCTCAGGGGGGGCTCCTACGTGGAGCCATATTTCTTAATTTTTTAATGGGGATTATATAGAGGGGGACAAGTGATTTTGATTGCATAGAAAATTTCGCCCCCCCCCCTGCCCCCAGGACCCCCCTTTTGAGTGTGCTACCGGATGCGTCGCGATAGAGGGGTTCTGATTGCGGGGTCGTATAGAGGGTTTTTCTTCGTTTTGGAACAAAAAAAAATTGGACCCCCCCTTTAACCCCCTTTTTGCCCCCCCTTTCCATCTCCTAAACGGATAGACTTGGAAGAGTTTTTTTTTCACAGTCTTGTAGAGGAGGACAAGTGGTTTTGAATGACAAAAAAAAATTGCCCCCTTTTGCCCCCCAGACCCCCTTTTTTTAGGAAAAACCGAAAATTGGCCTATTTTTGACCTTTTTTTTCGGGTGGAGCCGATGCGACCGCGGGGAAAAGCACGGCGAGCGAAGCGAGCTGTGCTGTGACCCCACCCCATGACCCCCCGAGACCCCCTCAACTATAACCCGGGGGAGCATTGCGGCGAGCGAAGCGAGCCGCGATGCGACCAAGGGGAACGGCACGGTGAGCGAAGCGAGCCGTGCCGTGACTCCCCCATACCCCACCCCCCCCTGTACCCCCTCCCCCAACGAACGAGCGAAGCGAGCCGCAATGCGACCAAGGGGAACGGCACGGTGAGCGAAGCGAGCCGTGCCGGAGCATCGCGGCTCGCTTCGCTCGCCGCGATGCGACCGCGGGGAACAGCACGGCGAGCGAAGCGAGCTGTGCTGTGACCCCACCCCATGACCCCCCGAGACCCCCTCAACTATAACCCGGGGGAGCATTGCGGCGAGCGAAGCGAGCCGCGATGCGACCAAGGGGAACGGCACGGTGAGCGAAGCGAGCCGTGCCGTGACTCCCCCATACCCCACCCCCCCCTGTACCCCCTCCCCCAACCAAAAAATCTGATATGGGTATCGTTTTTGACTAACTTGGGGGTGAGGATTTCGAATCCGATGCGACCAAGGGGAACAGCACGGCGAGCGAAGCGAGCCGTGCTGTGACCCCCCAATGACCCCCCAAGACCCACTCAACTATAACCCAGGGGAGCATTGCGGCGAGCGAAGCGAGCCGCAATGCGACCAAGGGGAACGGCACGGTGAGCGAAGCGAGCCGTGCCGTGACCCCCCACGTCCCCAGCCCCCCTGTACCCCCTCCCCCAACCAAAAAATCTGATATGGGTATCGTTTTTGACTAACTTGGGGGTGAGGATTTCGAATCCGATGCGACCAAGGGGAACAGCACGGCGAGCGAAGCGAGCCGTGCTGTGACCCCCCAATGACCCCCCAAGACCCCCTCAACTATAACCCAGGGTAGCATTGTGGCGAGCGAAGCGAGCCGCAATGCGATCGAATTGCGACCATCGTCACACAACAAGGCGAGCGAAGCGAGCCGCGCTTCCTGACCTGATGCGACAGCTGTCGCACAGCAAGGCGAGCGAAGCGAGCCTTGCTGTGTGGCAGCAGGAGCAGAATCGTGCGTCAATGCGACCACCGCCATACAGCAAGGCGAGCGAAGCGAGCCGCGCTGTGTGATGGCACACCCACTAATATAGATATCGTTTTCGATCAACTCGCATACGTAGACTATGAAAAAAATTTCCATTTCCAAATTCAAGATGGCTGACATCTCTATATCGCAGTTTATACTCGCTTTGAGACGGGCACCCACATAATATGGGTATCGTTTTCGAAAACTCGCATACGTAGATTACGAAAACGATCTCCATTTCCAAATCCAAGATGGCTGACATTTTTTCATCGCAAAATTTTCTCATGGCTATCGATTTCAAACAAAATAATCAAAGGTACGAAAAGGAAGTCTTCATAAAAAATAACTGTTACACATAACCGCCGCGAGCTGCTTGCAGCTCGCGCACATCTAACAACTAGTTATAATATATAAAGCTAAATTACCACTGACTGATTCACTGATTGACTGATTGACATAATTGTTCGCCTTGATGGTGGATGGGAAGGTATGTTTTTTTTTACGGTATCGTATAGGGGAGGTAAAAGTCTCCTAGGGAAAATTCCGACTTTTTGAGATTTGCCCCCCCAAGACCCCCCCCCTCAGGGGGGGCTCCTACGTAGAGCCATATTGCACAATTTTTTTATGGGGGTTGTATAGAGGGGGACAAGTGATTTTGATTGCATAGAAAATTTTGCCCCCCCCCTGCCCCCAGGACCCCCCTTTTGAGTGTGCTACCAGATGCCGTCGCGATAGAGGGGTTCTGATTGCGGGGTCGTATAGAGGGTTTCTCTTCGTTTTGGAAGAAAAAAAATTGGAACCCCCCCCTTTGACCCCCTTTTTTGCCCCCACTTTCCATCGCCAAAACGGATAGACCCCCTCAACTATAACCCGGGGGAGCATTGCGGCGAGCGAAGCGAGCCGCGATGCGACTAAGGGGAACGGCACGGTGAGCGAAGCGAGCCGTGCCGTGACTCCCCCATACCCCACCCCCCCCTGTACCCCCTCCCCCAACCAAAAAATCTGATATGGGTATCGTTTTTGACTAACTTGGGGGTGAGGATTTCGAATCCGATGCGACCAAGGGGAACAGCACGGCGAGCGAAGCGAGCCGTGCTGTGACCCCCCAATGACCCCCCAAGACCCCCTTAACTATAACCCGGGGGAGCATTGCGGCGAGCGAAGCGAGCCGCGCTGTGACCCCCCAATGACCCCCCAAGACCCCCCACGCCCCCAGCCCCCCTGTACCCCCTCCCCCAACCAAAAAATCTGATATGGGTATCGTTTTTGACTAACTTGGGGGTGAGGATTTCGAATTCGATGCGACCAAGGGGAACAGCACGGCGAGCGAAGCGAGCCGTGCTGTGACCCCCCAATGACCCCCCAAGACCCCCTCAACTATAACCCGGGGGAGCATTGCGGCGAGCGAAGCGAGCCGCGATGCGACTAAGGGGAACGGCACGGTGAGCGAAGCGAGCCGTGCCGTGACTCCCCCATACCCCACCCCCCCCTGTACCCCCTCCCCCAACCAAAAAATCTGATATGGGTATCGTTTTTGACTAACCTGGGGGTGAGGATTTCGAATCCGATGCGACCAAGGGGAACAGCACGGCGAGCGAAGCGAGCCGTGCTGTGACCCCCCAATGACCCCCCAAGACCCCCTCAACTATAACCCGGGGGAGCATTGCGGCGAGCGAAGCGAGCCGCAATGCGACCAAGGGGAACGGCACGGTGAGCGAAGCGAGCCGTGCCGTGACCCCCCACGCCCCCAGCCCCCTGTACCCCCTCCCCCAACCAAAAAATCTGATATGGGTATCGTTTTTGACTAACCTGGGGGTGAGGATTTCGAATCCGATGCGACCAAGGGGAACAGCACGGCGAGCGAAGCGAGCCGTGCTGTGACCCCCCAATGACCCCCCAAGACCCCCTCAACTATAACCCGGAGGAGCATTGCGGCGAGCGAAGCGAGCCGCAATGCGACCAAGGGGAACGGCACGGTGAGCGAAGCGAGCCGTGCCGTGACCCCCCACGCCCCCAGCCCCCTGTACCCCCTCCCCCAACCAAAAAATCTGATATGGGTATCGTTTTTGACTAACCTGGGGGTGAGGATTTCGAATTCGATACGACCAAGGGGAACAGCACGGCGAGCGAAGCGAGCCGTGCTGTGACCCCCCAATGACCCCCCAAGACCCACTCAACTATAACCCAGGGGAGCATTGCGGCGAGCGAAGCGAGCCGCAATGCGACCAAGGGGAACGGCACGGTGAGCGAAGCGAGCCGTGCCGTGACCCCCCACGCCCCCAGCCCCCCTGTACCCCCTCCCCCAACCAAAAAATCTGATATGGGTATCGTTTTTGACTAACTTGGGGGTGAGGATTTCGAATCCGATGCGACCAAGGGGAACAGCGTGCTGTGACCCCCCAATGACCCCCTCACCCTTAACCCAGGGTAGCATTGTGGCGAGCGAAGCGAGCCACAATGCGATCGAATTGCGACCATCGTCACACAGCAAGGCGAGCGAAGCGAGCCGCGCTTCCTGACCTGATGCGACAGCTGTCGCACAGCAAGGCGAGCGAAGCGAGCCTTGCTGTGTGGCAGCAGGAGCAGAGTCGTGCGTCAATGCGACCACCGCCATACAGCAAGGCGAGCGAAGCGAGCCGCGCTGTGTGAAGGCACACCCACTAATATAGATATCGTTTTCGATCAACTCGCATACGTCGACTACGAAAAAAATTTCCATTTCCAAATTCAAGATGGCTGACATCTCTATATTGCAGTTTATACTCGCCTTGAGACGAGCACACACATAATATGGGTATCATTTTCGAAAACTCAAACTCGTAGATTACGAAAAAGATGTCCATTTCCAAATCCAAGATGGCTGACATTTTTTCATCGCAAAATTTTCTCATGGCTATCGATTTCAAACAAAATAATACAAGGTGTAGGTTACGACAAGGGGAATACAATGAAAAAAAAAACACAATACCTATACACAACCCTCGCGAGCTGCTTGCAGCTCGCGCACATCCAACAACTAGTTTATATATATAAAGCTAAATTACCACTCACTCACTGATTCACTGACTGATTGACATAATTGTTCTCCTTGATGGTGGATGGAAAGGTATGTTTTTTTTTACAGAATCGTTTAAAGGAGCTAAAAGTCTCCTAGGGAAAATTCCGACTTTTTGAGATTTGCCCCCCCAAGACCCCCCCCTCAGGGGGGGCTCCTACGTGGAGCGATATTTCTTAATTTTTTTATGGGGGTTGTATAGAGGGGGACAAGTGATTTTGATTGCATAGAAAATTTCGCCCCCCCCCCTGCCCCCAGGACCCCCCTTTCGAGTGTGCTACCAGATGCGTCGCGATAGAGGGGTTCTGATTGCGGGGTCGTATAGAGGGTTTCTCTTCGTTTTGGACGAAAAAAAATTGGAACCCCCCTTTGACCCCCTTTTTTGCCCCCCCTTTCCATCTCCAAAACGGATAGACTTGGAAGATTTTTTTTTCCACAGTCTTGTAGAAGAGGACAAGTGGTTTCGAATGACAAAAAAAAATTGCCCCCTTTTGCCCCCTTTTGCCCCCTTTTGCTCCCCAGACCCCCTTTTTTTAGGAAAAACCGAAAATTGGCCTATTTTTGACCTTTTTTTTCGGGTGGAGCATCGCGGCGAGCGAAGCGAGCCGCGATGCGACCGCGGGGAACAGCACGGCGAGCGAAGCGAGCCGTGCTGTGACCCCCCCCCCAATGACCCCCCGAGACCCCCTCAACTATAACCCGGGGGAGCATTGCGGCGAGCGAAGCGAGCCGCAATGCGATCAACGGGAACGGCACGGTGAGCGAAGCGAACCGTGCCGTGACCCCCACCCACGCCCCCAGCCCCCCTGTACCCCCTCCCCCAACCAAAAAACCTGTTATCACGGAGCATCACCGGAGCATGGAGCGATGCGATGCGACCGCGGGGAACAGCACGGCGAGCGAAGCGAGCCGTGCTGTGACCCCCTCCAATGACCCCCCGAGACCCCCTCAACTATAACCCGGGGGAGCATTGCGGCGAGCGAAGCGAGCCGCGATGCGACCAAGGGGAACGGCACGGTGAGCGAAGCGAGCCGTGCCGTGACTCCCCCATACCCCAACCCCCCCTGTACCCCCTCCCCCAACCAAAAAATCTGATATGGGTATCGTTTTTGACTAACTTAGGGGTGAGGATTTCGAATCCGATGCGACCAAGGGGAACAGCACGGTGAGCGAAGCGAGCCGTGCTGTGACCCCCCAATGACCCCCCAAGACCCCCTCAACTATAACCCGGGGGAGCATTGCGGCGAGCGAAGCGAGCCGCAATGCGACCAAGGGGAACGGCATGGTGAGCGAAGCGAGCCGTGCCGTGACCCCCCACGCCCCCAGCCCCCCTGTACCTTCTCCCCCAACCAAAAAATCTGATATGGGTATCGTTTTTGACTCACTTGGGGGTGAGGATTTCGAATCCGATGCGACCAAGGGGAACAGCACGGCGAGCGAAGCGAGCCGTGCTGTGACCCCCCAATGACCCCCCAAGACCCCCTCAACTATAACCCGGGGGAGCATTGCGGCGAGCGAAGCGAGCCGCAATGCGACCAAGGGGAACGGCATGGTGAGCGAAGCGAGCCGTGCCGTGACCCCCCACGCCCCCAGCCCCCCTGTACCCCCTCCCCCAACCAAAAAATCTGATATGGGTATCGTTTTTGACTCACTTGGGGGTGAGGATTTCGAATCCGATGCGACCAAGGGGAACAGCACGGCGAGCGAAGCGAGCCGTGCTGTGACCCCCCAATGACCCCCCAAGACCCCCTCAACTATAACCCGGGGGAGCATTGCGGCGAGCGAAGCGAGCCGCAATGCGACCAAGGGGAACGGCACGGTGAGCGAAGCGAGCCGTGCCGTGACCCCCCACGTCCCCAGCCTTCCTGTACCCCCTCCCCCAACCAAAAAATCTGATATGGGTATCGTTTTTGACTAACTTGGGGGTGAGGATTTCGAATTCGATGCGACCAAGGGGAACAGCACGGCGAGCGAAGCGAGCCGTGCTGTGACCCCCCAAGACCCCCTCAACTATAACCTGGGGGAGCATTGCGGCGAGCGAAGCGAGCCGCAATGCGACCAAGGGGAACGGCACGGTGAGCGAAGCGAGCCGTGCCGTGACCCCCCACGCCCCCAGCTCCCCTGTACCCCCTCCCCCAACCAAAAAATCTGATATGGGTATCATTTTCGACTAACTTTGGGGTGAGGATTTCGAATTCGAAGCGACCAAGGGGAACAGCACGGCGAGCGAAGCGAGCCGTGCTGTGACCCCCCCCTAATGACCCCTTGAGACCCCCTGAACTATAACCCGGGGGAGCATTGCGGCGAGCGAAGCGAGCCGCAATGCGACCAACGGGAATGGCACGGTGAGCGAAGCGAACCGTGCCGTGACCCCCCCACGCCCCCCTGTACCCCCTCCCCCAACCAAAAAATCTGATATGGGTATCATTTTCGACTAACTTGGGGGTGAGGAATTCGAATTCGAAGCGACCAAGGGGAACAGCACGGCGAGCGAAGCGAGCCGTGCTGTGCCCCCCAATGACCCCCCACGCCCCCAGCCCCCCTGTACCCCCTCCCCCAACCAAAAAATCTGATATGGGTATCGTTTTTCACTAATTTCAAGACGCGACCGCGGGGAACAGCACGGCGAGCGAAGCGAGCCGTGCTGTGACCCCCCGACGACCCCCCAAGACCCCCTCACCCTTAACCCAGGGTAGCATTGTGGCGAGCGAAGCGAGCCGCAATGCGATCGAATTGCGACCATCGTCACACAGCAAGGCGAGCGAAGCGAGCCGCGCTTCCTGACCTGATGCGACAGCTGTCGCACAGCAAGGCGAGCGAAACGAGCCTTGCTGTGTGGCAGCAGGAGCAGAGTCGTGCGTCACCGCCATACAGCAAGGCGAGCGAAGCGAGCCGCGCTGTGTGATGGCACACCCACTAATATAGATATCGTTTTCGATCAACTCGCATACGTCGACTACGAAAAAAATTTCCATTTCCAAATTCAAGATGGCTGACATCTCTATATCGCAGTTTATACTCGCCTTAAGACGAGCACCCACATAATATGGGTATCGTTTTCGAATAACTCGCATACGTAGATTACGAAAAAGATGTCAATTTCCAAATCAAAGATGGCTAACATTTTTTCATCGCAAAATTTTCTCATGGCTATCGATTTCAAACAAAATAATCAAAGGTACGAAAAAGAAGTCTTAATAAAAAATTACTGTTACACATAACCGCCGCGAGCTGCTTGCAGCTCGCGCACATCCAACAACTAGTTATAATATATAAAGCTAGATTACCACTCACTGACTGACTGATTGACTGACTTATTGACATAATTGTTCGCCTTGATGGTGGATGGGAAGGTATGTTTTTTTTTACGGTATCGTATAGGGGAGGTAAAAGTCTCCTAGGGAAAATTCCGACTTTTTGAGATTTGCCCCCCCAAGACCCCCCCCTCAGGGGGGGCTCCTACGTAGAGCCATATTGCTCAATTTTTTTATGGGGGTTGTATAGAGGGGGACAAGTGATTTTGATTGCATAGAAAATTTTGCCCCCCCCCCCTGCCCCCAGGACCCCCCTTTTGAGTGTGCTACCAGATGCCGTCGCGATAGAGGGGTTCTGATTGCGGGGTCGTATAGAGGGTTTCTCTTCGTTTTGGAAGAAAAAAAATTGGAACCCCCCCTTTGACCCCCTTTTTTGCCCCCCCTTTCCATCTCCAAAACGGATAGGTTTGGAAGAATTTTTTTTTCACAGTCTTGTAGAGGAGGACAAATGGTTTCGAACGACAAAAAAAAATTGCCCCCTTTTGCCCCCCAGACCCCCTTTTTTTAGGAAAAACCGAAAATTGGCCTATTTTTGACCTTTTTTTTCGGGTGGAGCATCGCGGCGAGCGAAGCGAGCCGCGATGCGACCGCGGGGAACAGCACGGCGAGCAAAGCGAGCCGTGCTGTGACCCCCCAATGACCACCCAATGACCCCCCAAGACCCCCCAAGATCCCCTCAACTATAACCCGGGGGAGCATTGCGGCGAGCGAAGCGAGCCGCGATGCGACCAAGGGGAACGGCACGGTGAGCGAAGCGAGCCGTGTCGTGACTCCCCCATACCCCACCCCCCCCTGTACCCCCTCCCCCAACCAAAAAATACCCCCCCTTTAACCCCCTTTTTTGCCCCCCCTTTCCATCTCCTAAACGGATAGACTTGGAAGAGTTTTTTTTTCACAGTCTTGTAGAGGAGGACAAGTGGTTTTGAATGACAAAAAAAAATTGCCCCCTTTTGCCCCCCAGACCCCCTTTTTTTAGGAAAAACCGAAAATTGGCCTATTTTTGACCTTTTTTTTCGGGTGGAGCATCGCGGCGAGCGAAGCGAGCCGCGATGCGACCGCGGGGAACAGCACGGCGAGCAAAGCGAGCCGTGCTGTGACCCCCCAATGACCACCCAATGACCCCCCAAGACCCCCCAAGATCCCCTCAACTATAACCCGGGGGAGCATTGCGGCGAGCGAAGCGAGCCGCGATGCGACCAAGGGGAACGGCACGGTGAGCGAAGCGAGCCGTGCCGTGACTCCCCCATACCCCACCCCCCCTGTACCCCCTCCCCCAACCAAAAAATCTGATATGGGTATCGTTTTTGACTAACTTGGGGGTGAGGATTTCGAATCCGATGCGACCAAGGGGAACAGCACGGCGAGCGAAGCGAGCCGTGCTGTGACCCCCCAATGACCCCCCAAGACCCCCTCAACTATAACCCGGGGGAGCAATGCGACCAAGGGGAACGGCACGGTGAGCGAAGCGAGCCGTGCCGTGACCCCCCACGCCCCCAGCCCCCTGTACCCCCTCCCCCAACCAAAAAATCTGATATGGGTATCGTTTTTGACTAACCTGGGGGTGAGGATTTCGAATTCGATACGACCAAGGGGAACAGCACGGCGAGCGAAGCGAGCCGTGCTGTGACCCCCCAATGACCCCCCAAGACCCACTCAACTATAACCCAGGGGAGCATTGCGGCGAGCGAAGCGAGCCGCAATGCGACCAAGGGGAACGGCACGGTGAGCGAAGCGAGCCGTGCCGTGACCCCCCACGCCCCCAGCCCCCCTGTACCCCCTCCCCCAACCAAAAAATCTGATATGGGTATCGTTTTTGACTAACTTGGGGGTGAGGATTTCGAATCCGATGCGACCAAGGGGAACAGCACGGCGAGCGAAGCGAGCCGTGCTGTGACCCCCCAATGACCCCCCAAGATCCTCTCAACTATAACCCGGGGGAGCATTGCGGCGAGCGAAGCGAGCCGCAATGCGACCAAGGGGAACGGCATGGTGAGCGAAGCGAGCCGTGCCGTGACCCCCCACGCCCCCAGCCCCCCTGTACCCCCTCCCCCAACCAAAAAATCTGATATGGGTATCGTTTTTGACTAACTTGGGGGTGAGGATTTCGAATCCGATGCGACCAAGGGGAACAGCACGGCGAGCGAAGCGAGCCGTGCTGTGACCCCCCAAGACCCCCTCACCCTTAACCCAGGGTACCCAGGGGTCGCAATTCGATCGCATTGTGGCTCGCTTCGCTAGCCACAATGCGATCGAATTGCGACCATCGTCACACAGGAGGACAAATGGTTTTGAATGAGAAAAAAATTTAGCAACCTTTTGCCCCCTAGACCCCCTTTTTTTAGGAAAAACCGAAAATTGGCCTATTTTAGACCTTTTTTTTCGGGTGGAGCATCGCGGCGAGCGAAGCGAGCCGTGCTGTGACCCCCCAATGACCCCCCAATGACCCCCCAAGACCCCCCAAGACCCCCTCAACTATAACCCGGGGGAGCAATGCGGCGAGCGAAGCGAGCCGCGATGCGACCAAGGGGAACGGCACGGTGAGCGAAGCGAGCCGTGCCGTGACTCCCCCATACCCCACCCCCCCCTGTACCCCCTCCCCCAACCAAAAAATCTGATATGGGTATCATTTTTGACTAACTTGGGGGTGAGGATTTCGAATTCGATGCGACCAAGGGGAACGGCACGGTGAGCGAAGCGAGCCGTGCCGTGACCCCCCACGCCCCTAGCCCCCCTGTACCCCCTCCCCCAACCAAAAAATCTGATATGGGTATCGTTTTTGACTAACCTGGGGGTGAGGATTTCGAATCCGATGCGACCAAGGGGAACAGCACGGCGAGCGAAGCGAGCCGTGCTGTGACCCCCAAATGACCCCCCAAGACCCCCTCAATTATAACCCGGGGGAGCATTGCGGCGAGCGAAGCGAGTCGCAATGCGACCAAGGGGAACGTCATGGCGAGCGAAGCGAGCCGTGCCGTGACCCCCCTACGCCCCCAGCCCCCCTGTACCCCGCCTACCAAAAAATTGGATATGGGTATCGTTATTGACTAATTTCAGGATGCGACCGCGGGGAACAGCACGGCGAGCGAAGCGAGCCGTGCTGTGACCTCCCAATGACCCTCCAAGACCCCCTCGACTATAACCTGGGGGAGCATTGCGGCGAGCGAAGCGAGACGCAATGCGACCAAGGGGAACAGCACGGCGAGCGAAGCGAGCCGTGCTGTGACCTCCCGACGACCCCCCAAGACCCCCTCACCCTTAACCCAGGTTAGCATTGCATAGCAGGAGGAAAAATGGTTTCGAATGACAAAAAAAAATTGCCCCCTTTTGCCCCCCAGACCCCCTTTTTTTAGGAAAAACCGAAAATTGGCCTATATTTGACCTTTTTTTTCGGGTGGAGCATCGCGGCGAGCGAAGCGAGCCGCGATGCGACCGCGGGGAACAGCACGGCGAGCGAAGCGAGCCGTGCTGTGACCCCCCAATGACCCCCCAAGACCCCCTCAACTATAACCCGGGGGAGCATTGCGGCGAGCGAAGCGAGCCGCGATGCGACCAAGGGGAACGGCACGGTGAGCGAAGCGAGCCGTGCCGTGACTCCCCCATACCCCACCCCCCCCTGTACCCCCTCCCCCAACCAAAAAATCTGATATGGGTATCGTTTTTGCGACCAAGGGGAACAGCACGGCGAGCGAAGCGAGCCGTGCTGTGACCCCCCAATGACCCCCTAAGACCCCCTCAACTATAACCCGGGGGAGCATTGCGGCGAGCGAAGCGAGCCGCGATATGATCGCGGGTAACCCCCCCAAGACCCCCTCACCCTTAACCCAGGGTAGCATTGTGGCGAGCGAAGCGAGCCACAATGCGATCGAATTGCGACCATTGTCACACAGCAAGGCGAGCTAAGCGAGCCGCGCTTCCTGACCTGATGCGACAGCTGTCGCACAGCAAGGCGAGCGAAGCGAGCCTTGCTGTGTGGCAGCAGGAGCAGAGTCGTGCGTCAATGCGACCACCGCCATACAGCAAGGCGAGCGAAGCGAGCCGCGCTGTGTGATGGCACACCCACTAATATAGATATCGTTTTCGATCAACTCGCATACGTCGACTACGAAAAAAATTTTCATTTCCAAATTCAAGATGGCTGACATCTCTATATCGCAGTTTTTACTCGCCTTGAGACGAGCACCCACATAATATGGGTATCGTTTTCGAATAACTCGCATACGTAGATTACGAAAAAGATGTCCATTTCCAAATCAAAGATGGCTGACATTTTTTCATCGCAAAATTTTCTCATGGCTATCGATATCAAACAAAATAATCAAAGGTACGAAAAGAAAGTCTTAATAAAAAATTACTGTTACACATAACCGCCGCGAGCTGCTTGCAGCTCGCGCACACCTAACAACTAGTTCATAATATAAAGCTTTGTTTCTTTAGTTTAGGCTTATAAAAAAGCACTTAGACAGGTAACATTTTAAACTATATATTATTATCAAATAAGAAATAAGGTTTTTTTTTCTCTTCACTAAATTTTTTTGTCACACGATCACTAAATCCGCCTGCCAAGCGAGTTGATTAATAAATAAATTAAATAATTTATTATAAATCAAAAACAATGGTTACATGGTTAAAAAAGAAAAACAATGTTATCTGTAAAATTTAAAAACTGTGTCGCAGATGGCAAAAACGCTCTCCTCCGAAAAAAGTATAAAGTGCCAAAAAAATTATGACCAAACTCCTCCTTTAGTTCATTGGTCATCACAATACATTTTTATGCTATTTTTCCATTTTCTATTGTGTTATTTCATTGTATCTTGTAGTTTTTAAGATGGTAAAATGTACTAGGCATAACGTTTTTTTCGCATTTAGTTTTAATTATTATTTATTTTATCGTAAGAAACTAATTTAATTTAATATTAATTTTAATCTCATATTAATTTTTAATCGTATTTTTTCATCTAATGCCATTTTTTTTTATTGTAATAAAGTTTTAATATTTAGTTTATTTTAATGTAACTACTATGGATTTTATTTTCTGACATAAATAAATAAATACAAATAACGATTTGGAGTTATCTGTAATGTTATGGTCTTATTAAATATGGTAAATAAATAATTTGAAGCGTACCTATGCTAATTAGAAAGAGAGAGAGAGAGAGAGTGATAAATATTTTCGTATTACAAAGTATGCGTTCCATACATAACATGCTAGTGGTTTCTTTTCACTTCTTCCACTAGTGGACAAAAAATTGAAGTGAATAGTAAAATAATTTTATTTGATAATAATTTATATATAAAATATGACTTGTCTAAGTGCTTATTTTGTAAGCCTAAAGAAATAAATGATTTTTTACTTTACTTTACATACATTCAAAATGAGAAAACACCTAAAGTAATTTACTTCAGAGCACATCAATAACAGTTCTATATCACGTATTTATATGTGGACTTTCCAAAGCTTTGTAAGCTCAAATATATTTATCAAATCCTATAAACAAGAGTCCTCTATATTCGTTTTAAAATCTTCTGTTTCGTATCATTTGCCATATTGCCTTTCTATAAAGACGATTGCAATCTGAATTATACTCTAAAGTGCTGAAACAAAGACATAAAGTCCCTTGCTTCACGATTTTCATATTCACAATACCTCGTTTGCACAAATGATATTCCTTTGTTGACCTCTCAGCACGTCTCACGAAAATAAATTCTAATTCAAGCAATAAGAGTCCAGTTTCCAATAATAGGTACTATTCATAACGGTGCTCTTTGGCTTTGGTAGAATAAATGTTGACTAGCTCTGTATTGAAGTAGCGGTGATTGCTATATTACGACCGCCAGTAACGTAGGCAATTTTCGAGAATTAAGATAGGTAGTTTATATTATATCGATAAGGTCTCCTCTGAAATTTTATTTCCCATATTTCAATGGGTTTCTGCTGTAACTAAAAACGGTGTATGATTTGATCTAATAATGATATATTTTAACATCTTTACACGGATAAATAATAGTTTTCAATCTTTACAAATACGCCCGTAAAATCCTTCCACCGCTATCTCCAAAAACTTCCTTTAGCAACCGCAATCGAGGATCGCTCGCATTAGATCAGATTTACTAGTAGCATCCCGGTTTATGGCTCTCTCTGTCTCTCTCCAACTGCACTGCTCGCTGCATCTCCCAGCTCGCTCCCGCAGCTGAATTCAATAGGTCATCGTTCCCAGTAATCGGACCGGACACTAATCTTTCAGTAACGACTTCGTAGAATATATTGGCAGTTTCAAATTGTTTTTACTCGAGTATTCTCTATTGCTTTTCTGTTTTATTTCTATCTTTTAATGGCGCACTGGAGCAGGCCAAGTAGCTCAGCTTAAGCCTTCGGAGATGTTTCCTATTTTCTGTATAATAAATAAATAAATAAATAATAAATAATGCTGGACAATCCACACAGCATTATCAAGCCCCATGGTATGCAGAGCCTGTGTTATGGGTACTAGATAACTGATATACATAATACAATATACATTACATAGATAGATATTTTTTATTATACATAGAAAACGACCAGAACACCCGGAACAAATATCTGCAGATCGTACACACAATTGTTCCGAGGCGGGAATCGAACCCGCAACCTCCTGCGTCGCAGGCGGACCTTCGTCCACCGCGCCACATCGGTCGTCAATAGGTTGGAAACTTGCTGGTTCTTTTGTAAATCGACTTCTCTTGAGTTTTGTTCGGCTTAGTGCGAGCAGCAAAACGTTGCGATGCGCTCGTTTTTACCCGACTGCGCAAGGGCGGAGACTTATGTTCTATTTGATTTATTTATTGTATGAAAATAGGAACATTCAGATTCTAGTGTTTCTATTTTCATCAAATTTCATCTATCCATAAAATTATGGCTATGTTCCCTTTAAACTCCTCAACCGCTTTTTGACGACCTCTGTGACGCTGTGGCCGAAGGTCCGCCTACGACGCAGGAGGTTGCGAGCTCGATTCCCGCTAACTAACTAACATTAGATTTCAAATTAATTTATGTTATTTCGTTGACGACTCACAAAAGCACTCTGTGGTCCTTCATTAATTATTAATAACGCTTTAAAATTCAATTGCCTGCTATTTATTTCAATTGATGTAGTTGTTTGTTTTTGAGAGTCCCTTTACCTTACCCACGAGTTCAGAACTTATATTAGATACTTTTATTAAACAGCGTAATACATTAAAAAATAGATAAATTTAAAAAAAAAACAGAGAACATAAACCTTGCCGGCCTCTGTGGCGCGGTGGACGAAAGTCCGCCTGCAATACAGAAGGTTGCGGGTTCGATTCCCACGTAGGGACAAATGTTTGTACGATCTGCAGGTATTTGTTTCGGGTGTTCTGGTGACCCCACCAGAACACCCGATACAAATACCTGGATGTATGTATAATCTATGTATGTATAATAAATAAATAAATAAATGATATGTTTTGTATTAAATATCTCAGTTTTCTAGTACCCATAACACAAGCTCTGCTTAGCTTGGGGCTAGATAATGCTGTGTGAATTGTAAAACATTTTTTATTTCTTTAAGTGATATTATGTCTTCGCTACACAGTTTCTTAACTTTTGCGGTAATCAGCCCACAATGGTACCCTATACTAAAGTCTCTTGTTTCTAATGAAGATGTTTGTATTTGTATATTGTATGTTTCACTCTATTAGAGGTGTTTAGAACGCTTTGATGGGGCGAAGACATGAGACAAGATTCAATCCACTCACTGCCAATTCTGCATTAGGCCCTCGCGCCAAATCCCGTCTATATAATACCACTGTCTGAATTACTATTTCCTGTTTCATCGGTGTGTCCTCAGAGAGGGAATAAACAATAGTGCTTCTGGTATGAACAAAGGTGACGTTAGATTTTTATTTTAAAATTTTAGGAAAACTAGCATCTAGGTAACTATAATACAAAATATGCTGCGTAACTGACGCTAATTATAAGTTTAGACAACAAAAATAAAAACTAAATTTAATAATTGCAAACAGTCTAAAAATAAATAAATACAGCACATTTGGTAAAATAATAAAGAAGTTACATTAAATATAAAGTAAAAACTCCTCAACAAGCGTTTCAGACGCTTGGTTAGGGCATTAAATAAATCGAAATCTACTACTTCATTGTTCCTATTGATGATAGGAACATCTACGGACTACCTTGGTATTGTTACAAATTTGTTACAAATTACTGTTGATAGCGTCTTAAATTCTAACTTAGGTTTATCTAGACACTATGTTATCTTAGCAATACTTTATTAAAATTTATACATATTAATAATTTTCAAATTCAGCATTCTAAATTATTTGCGCCTACTACCTCCTTATTTACAATCATCCCTCTTTGCACGGCCTTGCTTTCTGTTTTCCTTGGTCAAGAGGTCGTTACTTCCAGAATATACGAGTCTTAACATAATAATCCCTCCCTAATGCATAATGTATGTCCCGAAATATAGGGTAAACAGTGATTGGCTGGGTTGTACTGGGCTAGTTCTGGCTGGACCTGTCTCCGTCACCTTGGGGAAGACGGTCAGACTGGCCACCATATCAAATGAATCCTACTAATATTACAAACGCGAAAGTTTGTGAGGATGTATGTAAGTATGTTTGTTGCGCTTTCACGCAAAAACGACTAAATGGATTTTGATGAAACTTCACAATAATTTAGCTAACATATATATAACACATAGGCTACAATTCATAAAGATAAACCTATTGTATATTATTCAAAATATCTATCACCACGCGGGTGAAACTGCGGACCGCAGCTAGTAAATAAATAATGCTGGACCATCCACACAACATCATCTAACCCCAAGCTAAGTAGAGCTTGAGTTTTGAGTACTATATGACTGATATACATAATACAATACATTACCTAGATATATATTTTTAATTAAAAATATAAAACGATCAGAATACCCGGAATAAATATCTGCAGATCGTAGCAGTACAATAATTTATTCCGATGCGGGAAACGAACCCGCAACCTCCAGCGTCGCAGGCGGTCCTTTGCCCACCGCGCCACAGAGGTCGTCAAAAATGGTTCAGGAGCGTAAAAAAAACACAAATACCGGCGGTGTGGGAACTTTTTGTATCACGTCATCATCATTAGGTATGGGTCTATTTGCATCTACGGAAGATGTTTCAAGTGACATTCAAGTACTTTGTTGCAAGTAGAGTCTGACGGGACGAGCTATGGGGCGCGGCGGGCGAAGGACCGCCAGTAACCTAAAAGGTTACGGGTTCTATTCCCGCTATAGGACAAATGTTTATTGCGAATATTCTGGGTATTTCAATGGTAATAAAAATATACCAAAATTTCGGGCATACAAAATACTATTTGCTATGTGTTTTAACCAGCCTTAAAAACATTGCCTCTGAGATTCACAGTAAGTTCATAAGTGTATATCATCGAAGGATCTGCCTAGCTAAATAAAATCAAAAGGGCTCAACTCTTAAACAATCCACCTTAAACTGAGATCAGCCCTCGTTATATGAAAATCAAACTCAATCAAAATAACTTGATTCACTTACAACAACTCCAACAACAGAGAATGTTTGTATAATTACTTCCATGCCTATAAAAGGTAGCAACGATCGAAGAATCTCGGGAACTTTAGAGCAAGTTAAATTGGTTTGGAATATTTTGCGTGTGGGGTGAGCTTATAATCTAGTGAGATTGTAAATTGACGAGGCCTTGTGAGTCACGAGGCCTTGTGAGCCACGAGGCCTTGTGAGTCACGGGACCTCACTCAGAAAGCCTCACTCACTCAAACTTGTGAGTAGGCAATAGGTCGTTGCGGAGTCTTCGGTTCGAGTGCGGGGTTGGGTTTAATGTATGTATGTATATAGGTTTATTGTAGGCAACAAAGAAGGTGTACAAAAAGTAACTTAATAACGGCCCAAGTACACCTTAGAGACTAACATAGATAAAAATAATTGAAACTAACAGAGTCAGCGACGCTCCGATGACGCACGCGCGTTGTCGTTTGACAGACGTCCATTTATTGTAAATTTTAATACTTTGCACGCCCAAGTACAGAATACAATGTGACATCCCACCCATTACATTTTAACAACTTTTATAACACGTATTTCATATAATAAATGAATTTGATTTGTCTTGAATTGAATCTTCTGAAAATGACGCCTTTCTATTCATTTTAATCGTACTAAAATCAAAATGATACCTAAGAATTCCTAAAATCTTGGTATCCAAAGCAACGTTATTCCTAGAATATTTCTACAAGATAACTAACTCATCAGATTCCGATTGCATTCTGTAGTGATAGGGTACGATTGGTTGACAATATAAACAATTTATTTAGTCAGAAATCATCATCATCATCATCAGCCGATAGCAGTCCACTGCTGGATATAGGCCTCCCCTAATGAGCGCCATAGCACCCTGTCTTCAGCTTGCCGCTTCCAGCATCTACCTACAGTTTTTCGCAGGTCGTGCGTCCCAAGTGGTCGGTGGGCGTCCTACACTACGTTAACCGAGTCGTGGTCTCCACTTAAGAACACGTTTGCCCCAGCGGTCGTCGATTCTCGCGAAATATGGCCGCCCCACTGACTGCCACTTCAGCTTGCTAATTCTTAGAGCTTATGTCGATAACTTAGCTTCTCTGTCGGATGTATTCGTTACGAATCAGAAATACTTTGTAACACTAAGTCAAAAAATACGAAGAAGCATTTCTACTTGCGTCAGCAAATATATATAAGATGTAACGCACAAACAATAATATTATTAGCAGAACTAAATTCTATTGACTCTGCCAATATTCCGACAAAAATCTCCGCGATCTCTAAATATTCAACGATCTGAGTGGAACAGGACGTAAGATATATTTAATCTTGGTGTTGGAATGAGATGGAGTGTATTTTTAAGGGAAAAATATCTTTGGAAAGTAATTACATGCCCTGGGTAAACAAAGCAGTTCGTTTGACGAATAATTTTGTTTACTTACGTCTGGATTTATGCGTTGATATTTTTCTCCGACGGTACAATTTAAAAGTGATGGCAGATTAGTGCGTAGTTTTACTTATTTGATTATCAATATCTATATAGATGTCTGTTAATCTTTCTCGCAAAAACTACTGAACAGATCGGGCTGAAACTTTTGCATCCAGGTTCCAGGCCTGGAATAAAACAAAGGTTTTTTTATCTCAAAAATCAGTTTCCATGGGATAGTAATAACCTTAAAACGTTTCCGCGGACAAAAACTAGTTATAGATAATAAAAAATTACTCCTGCGCGTTCAAATCTACTTTTGATCCCGGAAAAGTAATAATTCCAAAATGTTTGTTGCGCGATGTATGTTTGTTCCCGTCGCGCAGCTTGTAATTAATAAATTAGCTTGTTTTCAGCTGGTGTCCTTCAGTCTACAAGTATATAGGTAATGTGTCACTACAGTCCGTCGATTACAAAAGTTTGCCTAATTTCACGCTACAAGGGGCGATTCAAGCAATCACAGACCTTGAACCGCTGGACAACAAAAACAAAACTCTCGTAAACTTCAAACATTAACGAGAGTAGTCTCATTAGGTTCATGATTTACGCCGATGAAGCTGCCATTCCACTTCTGAGCGACATAAATTTGCGTCCCGAAGGACAATTCCCATGGACTTACAATCGCCGCTCCCCAAACAGTTGTTCGTTAATGTTACAGAGAGGCGATGAAGCGTATTTTTCTCTGATTTTGTAGAATTTTAATACAAGTACCAAATCAATGTGTAAAATGTGTTAAAGTTCAAAGTCAGTTAATAGTTTAATAATTTACCGGGCGCAATGAAGTCACCGTAATCAGTAAAATCACACTTTAAAAGAATTGAAACTGGTTCAAGTTATGTAACCCCTTTGCCTGCTATGGCACTGTAAGCTCGCACAAACGTCGAATATATGTTTGATACTCGGGCAAAGACATCGATTGTCATAAAATAACATTCTATAGTTTGTTTGATAAAGGAACCCTAAAAAAAACCAGCACAAAACCCACGTACACCGCGGGCTTGTAACAAAAAGTGTCAAGCGTTCTCAACCGCCTCGCCGCTTTGTTCGATAAATATTCAATTTAAACTTTGAATAACGTAAAAATCTAAGCCTCTGTTTACGGAGAGAGCAAACTTAAGAAATTCTGTTAGCAACTGTTCGTGGTCTTAGTGACGCTGTAAATTATGTTCAGTTGTTTAACTTAGAGCAGGTTTTGTTGTTTTCTTAGGGCAGATTCTGCAGTTGGGTAAAAACAGTTTCGAGAAGGAGGCCAAAAGGAGGATCCAGCTGGGCTGGGCAGCATTTGGGAAACTACGTCAAGTCTTCACGTCATCCATACCGCAATGCTTGAAAACGAAAGTTTTCAACCAGTGCGTCCTACCCGTTATGACCTACGGAGCTGAGACGTGGACACTCACGATAGGGCTGGTCCACCAGTTCAAAGTCGCTCAGCGAGCTATGGAAAGAGCTATGCTCGGAGTTTCTCTGAAGGATAGGATTCGTAACGAATACATCCGACAGAGAACCAAGGTTATCGACATAGCTCAAAGAATTAGCAAGCTGAAGTGGCAGTGGGCCGGCCATATCTCGCGAAGAACCGACGGCCGATGGGGCAAACGTGTTCTTGAGTGGAGACCACGACTCGGTAAACGTAGTGTAGGACGCCCTCCGACCAGGTGGGATGACGACCTGCGAAAGACTGCAGGTAGATGCTGGATGCGTCAAGCTGAAGACAGGGCGCTATGGCGCTCATTGGGGGAGGCCTATGTCCAGCAGTGGACTAATATAGGCTGATGATGATGATGATGATGAGGTTTTGTAAAGGAAGAAGCGCGTAGTGCTGCCGTTTGGATTTATTTGTTGATGCTTGATGCCTTATGGTGGCACTTCACATGGCTATTTGTATTTGTGTATTTGGCATATTTGGCAAACAATTACCATGTGTGGACAGTTTATTTGACAAAGTGTTCGCCTTAATTGCCTATTTGACAAATAAGGCCAATACCAAATACGAGTTACCGTGCGCTTGTCGGTTTCTCGAGGCACATCAAGTCAAATAGGCAAATACGCAATAAGCCGTCCACACAATGGCCGTATTGGCACCTTGCGCTCTGCTCAGTCTGCTGCCAAATGTTTGTGTGTTTGTTATTTGTGTGCCATGTGTGGATGGTCGTATTTGCCTCTTTTTGCATGTTCGTCTGAACGTCATATATTTTGCCAAATACAACAAACACCCAATAGCGAACACAAATAGCCATGTGAAGTGCCACCTTTAGGAGAATCGACGAGTTTCATTGTAATTTTTATAAAAAAATCTGATTCTTAGAAATCAATAAAACTTGGCAATTTTATCATTTGTCACAGTCAATCACAGCACAGCCTGGGTTTTCTATATATTTATCAAATCGAGAAATGAAATGTTTTGCGTTCCTACGGTTTAACCCTTTCTAGTAAAAATCACTCGGTTATCCGAAATAATCAAACAGAATTATTATTAGCATGTAACCTCTCACACCTGTCTGCTCCGACTCATAGGAATGCCTCAGTGCACTTTGATCGCAAAGACAAGATGGGTTAGAAACTTAAAGACTACCTACATCTTTATTTGACTAGATAACAGTTATGAATGACTATCTCGCTTTTTGACTAATTCTCGATATGACCACATCGCGTTATAGCGTTTGGACTAGATCGCCATAAGGCCTGATAGCGTAACGACTGGATATTTAAATACTCACATTACATTTAGCCGTCTATTTAATCAGGTCTTGTGTTAGATTAAATTCGTTTTTATAATTAGTAATTTTCGGACAGCTATGTAGTGACTAGTATTTTTATAATTTTACGGGTATAACTTACTTATTATTGTTTATTATTTATTAATTTGAAAGACAGTATAAATATATAATATAAAGAGGTACAATAATGATTTACATAGACCTGTGAAATCTCCACTTGTATTATATTTGTATCTAACCATCATACATTGTCAACAGGGCCGCGGCTACGACTACCAGCAGGGCACGAGGTCCCGCGCACGGGTGAGTACCTAACTTATTACACCTTACATCTAGGAATCTGTAAACTAGCACTACCTACTAAATTATTGTCCACCCTACCCAAAGGTTAGCAGGTAGAGAATGCTATCTAGCATTATGCTCGCCTATGTACAACTTTTGTGCTATAAATAAATAAAAAATGCTGGACAATCCACACAGCATTATCTAGCCCCATGGTAAGCAAAGCTTGTGTTATGGGTACTAGATAACTGATATACATACCTAATACAATACATTAAATAGATAGATATTTTTTATTATACATAGAAAACGACCAGAACACCCGGAACAAATATCTGCAGATCGTACACACAATTGTTCCGAGGCGGGAATCGAACCCGCAACCTCCTGCGTTGCAGGCGGACCTTCGCCCACCGCGCCACATCGGTCGTCTAATAAATTATATTCTATCTATCTAAAATGTCACATTATAACAAGTTATTACGTTTCTTCATGTTACACATAATACACATTAACCGCCAAATTAGGTCTCAAGCTCAGAACTCGTGGTAGCCTCAGTACGCAAAAATGCACTGGGCTTGCTTGACGGCATGCTGCGCCGTTCCATACGCCCGTGTACTTTTTTGTGCTGGATTGGACATGGCAGCGAACAACACTACGTGCGTTGGCGCGAATCAAAATAACTGGCTGAAGTTCCAGTTAGATATTTTTAGGAACTCATAAGCTAGTGCAGACTACGTAGCATTTCATCGTGAAGGGTATTTAAGCAAATCGTTCAGAGCGTGGGCTATCTTATTTAGATACTGTGTACTATATCCATTAATTGCCTAGCCTCTGCGGTAGGTACAACTAGAAGGGGCGCACTGCAGCAACACGCTGGGTGAATCTGATCAAGTGCGTTATGGGCAATGAAAGTATTGTTCTCCAAAAATGAGCAAAATATTTCACACTCTAATCATAATTCTTAACCGACATCATACAGTTTTATTGGACAAACTCTGCGCAGAAATAACAGACATATTACGCTTTATAAACATAACATTAACTTTTACTTTAGTATTTGTGTAAGCACCTCATAAAGATGATAACCCGCTTGGATGCGCTTTACCATATTAATGTTTTGACGCGATTTGCTCTACGTGTGGTCTTGAAACGCGAACTGATGTGGAAGTTTTTGATAATTTGTGCAGTTTATAGCAGCTATAAACTGTACTGACTGCTTTTAAATGGCCGGGGGTGGTTTTTTGGGAGGTTTCAATGGAATATTGCGCGCCATCCCGAAATGATTCTGTTGATTTATCTTGTCCGTCCAATGTTGGTGAAGTCAGGACAAACGCTGTGTGATGAGTGATTTGAAGGTCTGTCAAGGCCAGGCTCCTTGTCTCGGTAAACATGTGGACTGGCCATTTCCATTCAACCCTCTGACTGCCACTGATTCACTAATAATTCTTCGGCGAAAGCGTTACTCTGCGACGTGCCCGTCCGGGCTTGCTTAAACTTAGCGCTTATGTTTGGCAGTGAACGTTCTAATAACTTTCAAAAACCAGTCCTGCTTTCCACCAAAAATGTAGCTTAACCACTTCTCAATAATGACTCTTACATACACCAGCATAAAACCCAAAGTGCTATAGTTCCTTTTGACCTTATGGACAGATACTTCACATATACCTGCTCTAAAAACTGCGTAAAATCACAGAGATGCAGCTAACAATAGAAAATCATAAAGCGTGCATGCAAGTATCTAAATGTTTTAAGGTGGCGACCTTAAAACATTTAGATCGGATTGTTTTCTACCGACGCTCTCTGTACCGAAGTATTCCCCAGGGCTTCGATAGCGTCGTCTCGAAGGCATCGACCCCCGCGGAGTATTATCGCAAGGACCTGGATCAGAACCCTAGCTCCTGAGGGTATATTTGTGGAGGATCGAACTGCACTGATTGAATTGTGCTTCTGATAATATTATCTGCAAATGGAAATCACATCTAGTTTGTTGGGAAACCTCCTTACCTTAAACTTAGAGAAGGTAAAAACATGGTAATATAATAATACCAAACTGTTTGTTGGCAGTTTTCTTTTGCTTCAAAGAATAAATTATTTAAACATTGCAGTACATTTTACACAACGCTAACTTGCTCCGATATAGGCTTGTGATAAAGTCTACTTTTCTATAATATGTATGTAGGTATGTATACCAAAAATAAACTAACAATAATTAAGCCCATTGGTACTGTCCACGATCCTATCCATCCATGGTTGTCTGGTAGAGATCGCTCTTGAGCGATAAGACCGCCAATTGTATCTAGTTTTTTTAAGTTTTTATTTTACATTGTCATTTTATACTTAGTGTGCAATAAAGAATTTATCTATATCTATCTATCTATTAAGCCCTCGCTTTAATTAGAATGGTGTTTTTTTTTTACTAATTTCACGTCTACAGATATTATCCAAACCAATTGAATACAAATAATGTTGTTTATCACGAAAAATTAGAGGTTATTGACACCTCCCAAAATAGTCCCTAATATTTTTACCTGTAACTCGTATAAGAAATAATATTCCTACTTAAATACTATATACTTATAAATTATTGTGAAAGTAACTCTGTCTGTTCTTATTATTTACTGTAACCCGAGGTACCTTAAGCAACCTTTGCTTCGCTTCAAAAGCGATAATCATGGTTATTATTGGTACCCTAGATAACATTCCTAACGGGATAAAACAAACGGAACAAATCAAGCAAATATCTCATTTATCCCGTAACAAGTGATTTTTATTTATTTGTGCCTAAGTTTGAGGTACCATGTGAGCAAAGTCGTTAGCAGAAGCTAGTATACCAATGTCTATCGACACTGGATTGGGATCATTCACCCCCTATGATTGGATCCTATTCACTTATTTCCACGGGAAAATAGAAAATACGTAAGGGAAATAATTACGGTGGGGCTTTGCCCTGATCACGTAGGGGTGTAATTAAGCTGGGGGGACTCAAAGCTTTCTTTCCCTTGGGTGCACCCTTGGAAACAACGCTTTAGATATTTTTCTTCCCTTAGGTCATCTTTCCCAGTAGTAGGTCACCTTTCATGTGGGATAGTTCGACTTATAAAACTTCGAACAAAAATACCAAATATTTTTCAATCTTTTTTGAGAATTTACAATATATCAAATCTAGCAATGAGGGTTATATATAAATTGATATAAAAAAAGGAAAATATGTAACTAACAACAAATAATTTCTCCGTCAATTGTCGATTTTAATGATTAAACTATGACAACTACTACTATTTTTCTATTGTATAGAAAATAAACGAAATGGTTACATAAAAGATCCCAAGAAATTAGTGTTTGTCCCGTACAGCCTAAATATACTATAAATATTAAGGAATTTGAAGTCAGTTTCAGGTTTTCAAAACAAATCATAAATTTATACCTCCTCTTTTGTTCATAAGTTCCCTCCCTTCGTCTTTATTTTATTTTTATTTATAAACACACAAACGGACTCAGTCACTGAGGAATCAATTAATCGATGATTTTAATTTGAATCTCGCAGAATTAGTTTTAGTTCAAATTTTACTTTCCACACCATTGTGCACGGCCGCTACGGCTTTGTACACAATGATATATGATATTATTAGATAGATATATTATATAATTGATATATTATTAGAGTACATAGTTAGTGATTGTATAAATTGGGACTGGCATATTCGCTAAGCGAATAAAGAATTAAAAAACACACAAAACACATTACAATGCTATCTAAAATAATCATAAAAATACGACTACTTAGTTCCTATCGCATTTTCAGACACCCGTGTTGAGCCCTAAGCCTGACGCAGACAAGAAAAAACAATCCACCCGCGGATCGTTTTACTATAACCATTGTGGTAGAAATGAACCAGCGGATCCGATGGCAGATTGGAATCGACTGGCTTGTCTTGTCTTCCAAGATCCTATTCTAAAGCTGCCTTGGAAATATTGGAAAAGAAAATAAGAATTTAAGTAGGGTAGTTGGTATTTTTGCTAGAGGACTGCTCTAAGTTTGACGGCCCGAAGCAAGGCTAGTTCGGCGTCTTCGTTAGTGACTCCCTAAGCGGCATGTCTCCCAACATACCCGACACTAAAGGTTAGAGGTTTGCTAACGCGTAGCAATATGTGGATTGTTGAGGGTTTTCGGAAAATAAGGTAAACTAACATATTCATGCTGAAGCCGCACATTATCAATCTGCAGGTCTTCTATTTGGCGACGGCTGGGCAACGAGAGCAATATGCTATAGAAAAAAAAACTCTGCTGTTAGTCAAATATTCGCTCCTGCTCGGATGCCGTAAAAATTCAACGTATTATCGAACTAAATAGTAAGATTTTTACATATTCAATTTCCGTGCTTTATAAAAACTTCAAAATAAAATAAAACAATCCGGTAATATGACCGGATGCTGGTGAAAAGGAATTCTGATACCGATATTTTTTGATTGAAACCCGGTACAAATGGAAATGCAAATATTGTGCATAAAACGTTCCGGAGTAATCTCTTTGCGATGTTTTAATTAAAGATATGGCTGAGGACTGAGGAATACGTTTTTTTCTTCTATTGTATTGCTTGAGTGACTTCCCACTGTGCAATATTGTGTTTAAATACGAGCCTTTGTGTAAGACGAATTATTTTTTCATTGTTCTGAAATCGTTGTTTTGTTGCCTCTGTTTTTTATGGATTATTTATTCTTTAAAATAAACTCAAACGAAAGAAAAGTCAGCCAAGGATAATGAATGAGGGTAAGTAAATAATTTATTTCTCACATCAAACACAGAAACGTTCGATTACTGATTACAAATGGCAACACTTAAACATGCATACAAATATTATAATTTTAATTATAGTGTACATCTATCCTAATCCATAGAAAAAATTAAAAAAAATAGATAAAACCATAAACAAAATAGATAAAGATACATTTATTTCCGACGACCGATGTGGCGCGGTGGGCTAAGGTCCGCCTGCGACGCATGAGGTTGCGGGTTCGATTCCCGCCTCGGAACATGTGTGTGTACGATCTGCAGATATTTGTTCCGGGTGATCTGGTCGTTTTCTATGTATAATAAAAAATATCTATCTATGTAATGTATTGTATGTATTATGTATATCAGTTATCTAGTACCCATAACACAAGCTGTGCTTACCATGGGGCTGGATAATGCTGTGTGAATTGTCCAGCATTATTTATTTATATAGGTTTAGGACATTGAATAACATTAATAGTTTTAAGTATGTACATTAACATACATAGACACAAATGCTTGTATATAGTCGTTTATTCTATAGTATGAGTCCATATGTATCTACTGTCATCAAAATGATAACATTATAAGTCCCGCAAGGGCACACTAAGCCTACCATACATTACGTAGATAAACTGAGTACTCTTACATACACCCAGACCGCAATGTATTAATCCTCGCTTGGGCTCATCAAACAACGTTGAGTCGCAGACTCTCGTCAACTGAACTCAAGACAAAATGAACACGTCAAAAATTAAGGCCCTCATGAATTTGACGCGTAAACAAACGTCAAAGATCGTCATTTTCTAGGACATTACGCCCGAGGGCGCTGCGAGCGGTTGTGTAATGAAGCACGGACGTTCCCACTCGCTCCGTTAGCTCGTGTAATTGACGGCATTAGCCACCACCAGCCCGCGTGATGTGTGGACCAGGCTTTATCTCTGAGGTGATGACTTACCTACATGCAATACGTTTGTATACTCAAACCACTTAAAGGTTTCTCTGGTATCGACTCCTTGTCAGCAACTAGTAGCTATTATATTTCATAGTTACATTAGTAGAAGGTAATTTTACACAGGTTGTTACTTGAACCATTCGGGAGCACGTGATAGATTTTGATGGTTTTACTAATTAAAAGAAGCTCTAAGATACCATAATGAAAACTAATTTGAACTACCTTGGTATCTATTTTCATTAAAACGTTACTAAAGTCCTAAAAGGGTTGCTATTGTGGGTATTAAAGAAAAGAAGCATAACTTACAACATGAATACTGTTTTATTCAATAATACAATCTGGTTGGAACATAAATTATGACGAGAAACCAATATAGTTACTAGATGTCCTAATAGGGTTCTATTGTGGTTATTAAAGAAAAGAAGCATTACTTAGAACATTAATACTCTTATATTCAATAATACAATCTGGTTGGACATAAATTATTACAGACAATTAATAATATTTTAAGGTTATGTTACACAAATTGCTAGTCACAAAATATGAACAATACTTAGCTTCTGTCTGGTTAGGCTGCCGATCCAAAAGTGAGTATTCTCCCCCTTTTGGGTCGTATATATAGGCTCTGACATCGTAAAAAATGCAGCCTGAGCGATGGCTCACACTGTCTTTGGCGCGAACAGTCGATACAACAATTTATTATGTTTCTTAATACTGAATAATACTTTCAGACCAAATCAATTATATCAAAAATTGTACAATTAATATTCCACTTATTTTAAATATAATACATTTTAATAGTTAATAAATTAAGAAATTATCGGCGCCGCGCCATTTATGAAAGTTATATACTAATGATTTTATTACATTAAAATACCAATGAAATAGATAATCTAAAATCTGAAAACTATTTTAGACATACTTTTCATATATCTTTATCACAATTTTCTATATTAATCTAATACGGCCAATCTTGACTAATACTTCGTCCCGAAGTAACTCTTATACCTCTACCTATCGATACTTAGCTTAGGTAGATAGTCTATCTGTTTTACATTTCCACTTACTAGATAGTACAATTTAAATAATATAAACATTGGTACTTATATAAGTAACTTAGTTGGTATCTTATAAGTACTTCTAACAACTTTTTAATAAATTATACTATTTAGGTACTAAAAGTACATTGTTAGGTACTTTACTTTATAAGATGGATGTTTAACATGTACCAAAGGTATATATATATTTTTTTCTTATTAAATGACACATCAACAAGATCATACACAAAAACTTTAACTGTGTCTAAATAAGTTACATAGGTATAATAAGTATGTATGTATTTATGTAGCATTTTGAAACCGGTTTAAATGTTTCTTATTATGTATTATATGATGTCTAATTATCTCATTTTATTTCTCGCTGGTTTATTTTAATTATCTGGCCAATTACTCTGTATAGTACTGACGTTTACTCTCCACCTGCTGCCAATGGAGCGTCAGCACCCGGAATTGGAGGCTAGAGCAGCACGGGCAACGACTATTCCCACTTGACCCCAACCACCCGCTGCCGGTGGCATAATCAAGCCGAGCCACGAAGCCCACAGCGTTAGCCAACTACCAAATGTGCTTTCTCACCTCACATCCGCTGTCGATGGGCTGATCAGCACCCAGCAAGAGGCCACACAGCGATATATAAATATAAATAAAATTTATGTAGGTACTTTGTTTTTGCCATACACTGGCCCCGGGTCTTCTGCCCATTGAGATTTTAGAATCATTTATTACATTTACCAACTGTAGGAAAGTATACATTTTACATACATTACATACCTATTTACCTTTGCTTTAGTACTTATAACATTCAATAGGTTCTTATTGATCTAAATGTAAACGTAAACAAGTACAATAATCACAAAATCGTGGCATTTTCAACAACAACATTCTCTTCCTCCCATTCTCCCGGTTATTTTTATCAAATTATTAAACAGTTTTAGAGCATAGCGGTATTGGGAATAAATCAAAAACGCCTATGGTATAACTACCGATACTAGATCACCTACCCAACTAACTTGTTATTTCCTTTGCAGAATAAAACTTTCTACATCTGTATTGCAAGCTGTTTTCGTCTAAAACCTCAGACGGATTCACACATTTTTACAATAATATTATTTCCATTCGTTTGGCCAATCTGACGAAACATTACAACATTATGTACTTTAAGGTACAAGATTATCAATATAGTTAATTACTGTTGCATAAGAAAACATCAATTAGTAAATCAAAAACATCAAGTATGTATGTAAATCGCTACGCTATTTCTCCGGCTGCCGGAGCAAAACTCGTTTTGTGGCTAACTTCTCCCTAATAGCTTGGCTCTGTGGTTATGAATTGTCACTTTATTACCTGCTCTGTTGCTAGAATGACAAAAAGCAAGGTGCCAATACAAAAGTTTCAGAGACGAATTTTTAAAAAATAAAAATAATTACTGCTGATGCTGACACTGTTGTTCGGTTTTTATTACGAGCAGTGGATCTTTAAGTATTTTAGTGTATTATTATTAGTGTCGTATATCAAATTAATCCTCATGAATAATGCTTTCTAACTAATCTAAATATCGTAGAACATTAATTTTCGATGAGACGACTAATTGACCTCAAAGTTGAATGTAATTTTCCCGACAAGATGTTATATCAAGTAACTTTGTCAAGGTTGCTTGAAAAAATAAACAACGAAGTGTACCTAATTATTTTGATGATCTTAGTTCCAGAAGTAAAGGGCACAAAGTTGAGACAAGAACTGGAAAACTCTAAAAATGTTGGGTGGATAGGTAGGTACCACCAACGGAGTGAAATAAAGCTATAAAAGCAGAATCATTTTGGCCTCACACATACTCTCACATCGATGACTCGTAATATACTTAATACAATACACAATTATAGATATTTTTCTGTATTATACTAATACATAGAAAATACTCAGAACACTAGGAAGAAATATTTGCAAACCGTACAAACATGTGTCCCAAGGCGGGAATTGGCGGGTCGTCAAAATTACCTATCAATAAAACTTTGTTTTTTAAGATTAAGCAAGTTCAAAGAAAATTTTGTTTTCAAAATAGTCAAAATCTTTTCCAATACCTAGCTGTATAAATTGGTGGTGAATTGTACGAGTCAGCTAAACAAGTTACCTACCTATCTACTAACTAATACAAAAATAACTTATCTAAATTTTATGGTTTGATGAGCTAGGACTTTCAGTTATACTTTATACCTCTTTATATGTCTAATCAACATAATAGCAACATTATGAAACACATTTATTTTATGTAGTATCAAATCGCCTCGACTCTAATTACTTTGTCCGTACAGTAATAGTCGATGTAATAGTCAAAAAATCCGTTTTCCTCTGACCAATGTAGGTAGGTACCTACCTCCTCATTGTGTACCTACTCGCTATTAATGCTGAAAATATCCAAAGTAAGCACAAAGTCTACCGTCGCTAGCGAAAGAGTTTTTTTTTTTACAGACACATTTTATTCGTAATGTGTCAAATTATAGGTCGCAATTTATAAATCATTACCATTATTTCTAATATAAAAATAAAATATCTAATAATAATGGAATTTAAAAAATAAAATTATTCTTGATAAAATGTGGTGATTTTCGTTGCATAGAAAACAATCAAGAGAAAAAAAACAAGGTAGATAGATAAATTAAGACTCACGAGATTAATCTTCTGAGAGAGAGATAGCAGCTAACTACTAATATTATAAACGCGAAAGTTTTTAAGTATGGATGGATGTTTGTTATTCTTAGCGTAAAAACTACGGAATGGATTTTAATGAAACTTTACAATATTATAGCTCATACATCAGAATAACACATAGGCTACAATTTAGAAAGATATATTGTATATTATCCAAAATATCTGTCACCACGCGGGTGAAACCGCGGGGCGCAGCTAGTTATATATATATTTAAGGCCCTATTATCGCATCGTTTTTGTCACGTACAAAGCAATAAATAATGAGAGATAATTCCTACATACAACAATATAATGTAACTCCCTACTTGCTTGAAGTTAGAAAGTACCTACAAACTACCTTCATATTTTTTTTCAGACAACGACCTCTGGTCGTCATGTTCGGATGAGCTGTATGTGGGTAGGTTCTAAAACCTCGACGATAAAAAAAACTTATTTCACTGATTAAAATATGTATCGATACCCTACTACATGATTCGATTCAACCACTTACAATGTCAAGATACATAAACGAGACTATCGCTTCGATAAATCCGTTTATTTATAACTTCTAATCAAATGTGTGTCTCAGCGCTGTGACCACTGACACCAGACAACCTTTTCTGGTTTCATAGTGTCTTTTAAATAAGAATAGTACCAGTTTTTGGTGAATACAGAAATACAACACAGAAATAGTGCGGAGTAAAGTTGCAACAGAGGCGTTTTGTTATAGACTACATACTTAGTAATTGTTTATACTATAATTTGGCCTCTGTGCCTATAAGTAAAGCAATATGTCAGTCGTTAATTTACACAGTAAGTTTGAGGTGATTGTAGTTCAGTGTTATTTTCTAATGTTTGTCTGTGAAAAAAGTGTTTTTTTTAGCACTTCTGCATTATAAAAGCACTTAAAATCCCTACCGCTTTGCTCCAAAAGACGTTATTTAATATTTACCTATGTAAAACATAAAAAGCCAAACATATTTCCAAGTGGTTTTACACTGCTATTGAAGGATGTCATTTCAATATAACATTAGGTACGTTATACTGCCACATACTAATTCGACTTAGTACCGCTACTCAAAACAACTTTTGTTTTACCTACGTAAAAGAAAACGAATACTGCTTTCTTATTTAGAATGTTAATCATCAAAAATGGAGGTTACGAAGCTATGATGTCTTGAGATACACTGTGCAGAATCCCATGTCTTGAAAAAAAAGTGATCAGACCCTTTTCAGAGCCTTACCTGCCAGAGGATGCGTAAAATCTTGAGGTTATCGTTGAACCATATCCCTCGGCATCCAGGCCACACGTAGTCTAGTTGTAAATGCAGGTCGATGTCATCATCTCCGGCAGCTGGTGGTGCAGATGGCTCGTAAGTTTTTGGCGCAGACACATCAGATGGATGGCGATGGCCACACGTAGTCGAGTTGAGATCGGCAGGTCGATATAATCATCTTTTCGACGGCTGGTTGAAAAGATGGCTCGAAGGTTTTTGGTGCAGACACATCCATCTGAAAATAAATTCGTATTAGTAAGGCACATGCTGTTCTATATCCCACTTCTGATGATAGATTTTGATGGTTTTACTAATTAAAAGAAGCTCTAAGATACCATAATGAAAACTAATTTGAACTACCTTGGTATCTATTTTCATTAAAACGTTACTAAAGTCCTAAAAGGGTTGCTATTGTGGGTATTAAAGAAAAGAAGCATAACTTACAACATGAATACTGTTTTATTCAATAATACAATCTGGTTGGAACATAAATTATGACGAGAAACCAATATAGTTACTAGATGTCCTAATAGGGTTCTATTGTGGTTATTAAAGAAAAGAAGCATTACTTAGAACATTAATACTCTTATATTCAATAATACAATCTGGTTGGACATAAATTATTACAGACAATTAATAATATTTTAAGGTTATGTTACACAAATTGCTAGTCACAAAATATGAACAATACTTAGCTTCTGTCTGGTTAGGCTGCCGATCCAAAAGTGAGTATTCTCCCCCTTTTGGGTCGTATATATAGGCTCTGACATCGTAAAAAATGCAGCCTGAGCGATGGCTCACACTGTCTTTGGCGCGAACAGTCGATACAACAATTTATTATGTTTCTTAATACTGAATAATACTTTCAGACCAAATCAATTATATCAAAAATTGTACAATTAATATTCCACTTATTTTAAATATAATACATTTTAATAGTTAATAAATTAAGAAATTATCGGCGCCGCGCCATTTATGAAAGTTATATACTAATGATTTTATTACATTAAAATACCAATGAAATAGATAATCTAAAATCTGAAAACTATTTTAGACATACTTTTCATATATCTTTATCACAATTTTCTATATTAATCTAATACACGCAAGTTTCAGAGAATCGATTTAAATCGATGCACAACTCCGAGATCATCTTCCCATCCCTACTTCGCTACCAGAACACTATTCTTTTTAGACCATAAAAACCAAATACTAAGCTGGGATAGTTAAGCTGGGATAGTTGTGGGTAGGTTCTTGTATATTATACTAATGGAATCTATTCATTATATAGGACCATGAACGTCACATGTCGTATTTTCTACCTTTTTGGTCGTGGACGTGTTCACGCTCTTTATATTAGACAGAATACGAGCTACAAGAAATAACTATATATTTATTAATTTTTATTATAATATTTTTATATATATGATATAATTATATTATTATAATTAATATAAATAAATAAATAATGCTGGACAATTCACACAGCATTATCTAGCCCCATGGTAAGCAGAGCTTGTGTTATGGGTACTAGATAACTGATATACATAATACAATACATTACATAGATAGATATTTTTTATTATACATAGAAAACAACCAGAACACCCGGAACAAATATCTGCAGATCGTACACACAATTGTTCCGAGGCGGGAATCGAACCCGCAACCTCCTGCGTCGCAGGCGGACCTTCGCCCACCGCGCCACATCGGTCGTCAAATTTTGTATTTGAACTGATGATGCCTTACCTACGTTTGGTAGATACTAACCAAATTAAGGCCTATGTCCAGCAGTGGACTAATATAGGCTGATGATGAACCAAATTAAATATTTTCTTTTAAGAGTACGCGACGAAATCTAGATAACGTCAGATGGCGTGGCGTACGATAACTTATCGTACGCCACGCCATCTGACGTAAGAAATTTGTAAAGTTTGGTATTGGTTTTTTGTAAAAACAATCGAATTACATCTTTCGTAGCATATTTATTCCAACAACAAAACGACAGATACTGGTAACTATATTTGTAAACTAGTATGGACACTTACAAAATAAATGACCGATGGAGCGCGTGTTCGATTCCCGCCATGGGACAAATGCTTGTACGTTCTGCAAATATGTGTTCCGGGTGTGTTCTATATTAAATTAAAAATAGATATTTATCTTTGTAATTTATTTGATTATGTACTTATATCAGTTATTTATTTATTTTAATGTTATGACCATCAATATAATGCAAGAGGAAAAAAACATATAAATAATGATAAATAAATAAATAATGCTGGACAATTCACACAGCATTATCTAGCCCCATGGTAAGCAGAGCTTGTGTTATGGGTACTAGATAACTGATATACATAATACAATACATTACATAGATAGATATTTTTATTATACATAGAAAACGACCAGAACACCCGGAACAAATATCTGCAGATCGTACACACATTTGTTCCGAGGCGGGAATCGAATCCACAACCTCCTGCGTCGCAGGCGGACCTTCGCCCACCGCTCCACATCGGTCGTCGTATATCTGTGATAACCTGGTCCTATTTCAAATATTCAGCTGTACATTCCAAGCATCCAAAGGTGGCCTTGCTTGTCGCCTGGTCAATCAAAGGCATATTCACCAAGGTAGCCGTCCATGAATACCTAATAGACGGAGATGTCTCAAAGTCTTCGAATAATCTACAATTCTGTAATTATTTGTTCTCAGTGTTTCAGTATTAATAATATGAAAATTAGTCTTCATAGATAATAAATTATCTACAGCTTTTTATACCATACTCTAAAAAAAATATGTATGTAAGTCTGTAGGTACTAATTATGTAGAAATAAAACAATAATAATTATAAATAATGCTGGACAATCCAAACACCTTCATCTAGCTCCGAAGGTAATATGCAGTATTTCTACATATTATTAATATGCATATTGCATAATTTCATTCAGTCAAAGAAAAAAAACTCGTGGACAGAATTCAAATATGCATAGATACATAATTTGTAAATATCGAAGATCTGGCTAGTCCTGATATTTTCAAAGTAACACACATACGATTCACATTACTATTAAAAACGTCAAAAGAGCGTCAGAAAACCTCTTATCAATATCTCACTGTACTATAAGTAAAACTCTCCCACATAATAATGGTCCAGGCGCGCCGATTCAGCAGCGTCCTGCTGCCTCCGACAGCTTCCAATTAGCGTCCTTTGTGCCTTCAGATTATTGGCTGAGGTACCTACTGATCCTAGCTATTACTGATGTCAATTTTGTCACAACTACCTGCTGTATTTTGTCAGAGCGTCTAGTTAAAGCGACATGTGATCCGAGAGATGGTGAATATCTGGCGCATCAGCATTGCCAGGGGGGCAATTCAGCCAGCGTCTTGGGGACGCTTACTGCAAAAATATATTAGTTACAACTGATGAACGTTGTTTATTACAACTAATCATCATCATCATCATCATCATCAGCCTATATCAGTCCACTGCTGGACATAGGCCTCCCCCAATGAGCGCCATAGCGCCCTGTCTTCAGCTTGCCGCATCCAGCATCTACCTGCAGTCTTTCGCAAGTCGTCATCCCACCTGGTCGGAGGGCGTCCTACACTACGTTTGCCGAGTCGCGGTCTCCACTCAAGAACTAATAAATAAAGTTACAATATTATTTTTCTGTGGTAACATAGACGTTAATTTGACGACCTCTGTGGCGCGGTGGGCGAAGGTCCGCCTGTGACGCAGGAGGTCGCGGTTTCGATTCCCGCCTCAGGACCAATTTTTGTACTATCTGCAGATATTTGTTTCGGGTGTTCTGGTCTTTATTTATGTATTATATAATAAAAATATCTATCTATGTTATGTATTTTATTAAGTATATCGTCATCTAGTACCCATAACACAAGCTCTGCTTAGCTTGGGGCTAGATAATGTTGTGTGAATTGTCCAACATTATTTATTTATTATTTAATTGCAGTGTTCGAAGTGTCGACGCTACATTGAGCCTTTTTGATTTAGAATTTGTGAGATGAAACCGGTGTGCTACGAAGCCTCCATCGCACACCTCCCTCCACGCAATCGTCAGAAATCTTGTGTTTCATAACAGTTACTGAGGTGTCCCTCACCATTGCAATTGCACACAATAATTTGTCATAACTCCCAATGGCAGTTGTCCGTTCGCCCAACTAGGCCCACTTCCAGATCGCATCAAATCCCAATAAATCAATTTACAATTACCACCTAAATCAGTCGTGGATAAACATCGATAAACACTAAATTACTGTCTGTCCGTCCGTCCGTCCGTCCTAGGCGCGCCCATGATTTGTGGCCTGTTGCTAACAATTTTTCATCTACCCTACCATCGCTAAATCATCCTGACAACTTCGGTTGGATCAACTATCCATTTGAAAGTAAGCCTTACACCACTGTGATAGAAAATATTTCAGCTTGAAGTTTTGTGCTCTCCCAGTGCTAATAAAAATTGTTTTTGAAATGTATTTGATTTTACTTATTGGGGATGAAATGAAGCCGTCGATATTTGCGTGTTGACTGAAGACAAGTAGGTACTTGTAATCGTCATAAATAGTATCAGAGGTTTTTAAACAAATGGGAACGCGTACTAGGAGTCTTACTTGTGCTAGCATAAAATATATCTTTTGAGGGATAGTCAATATTTAAAAATAGATGTTGTAGGTAGATTGTCATTCACAGTGGTTTGAATTTCGTGAAACCATGGGAATACTTTTTGTGACTCGTTGGGTATAGGTGCGTTGTCGTGAGATGTTGGGAATGAGCACGTCCCACGCGAGCAAGACTTTGGGAATAACTCAGGATTTCTAGTAATTTTCGGCGTCAACTTTCAAAGAACCCTTTTACAAGTTCTAGTTTATTCTCAATATAGCCTTTCAAGAATGAAAAGTTTCTCAATAGGCCATTATCAACACGTAGCCACAATATTTCGTTCAATATTTTGTGGAAGTTTAATAAAATCCCAAATATTTACGGACTCTGCATATCTGAACAGTTTAATCGTTCGGAAAGTAATTTATATTCATAAAATAAATTAAAACCACGTCGTTTCAACACAAAAATATAAAATAGAGGAGCTTTTATGATGTATGTACGTACGTACTATACAAAGAAATACAAAAAATGGTTTTTTATTACCTTTTCAAAATTGCTGAATAAAATTCGACTATCATAATAATTATTAAAAAATTACGCCATTCCATCACTAGACACATAATTTTGTCTCACCGAGTATGTGTTAAAGAGTCTAGTAAACTTAATCAAATCCTACAATATATAAGACACAATACTATTGATTTAAGAAGGTGAATAAATAAGATCTGAAATCACCTAAACCTTTGTTCGTAACCATGGCTTCCCATCCAATCAGCCACCAGTAAAAGTTCAAAGCATCATAAACTAACGAAAACTGTATTCGAGGTGAATTTGCATCCCGCTGTGACCACACTAAAATTTTTCATCCCCTAAACTCGATTGGAACCCGCTCAGTTGATAACTTAAGCCGTAACTAAAAGATTATTTATGGTAACCCCGGGTTTATGTTTCGCCGATAAATTTTAATATTATTGTCGAAAGTAAAACGTTGGTCGGTCGATTTACGATTTTTCGAACGTTTTCTGGTTAACGTGTTATTACGCAATCAGAACAATTTGAAATGTTGTTGGGGGCAATGGAACGTATCGAAAAAGACATTACAAATCGTGGGCGCTGGCAAATTTCTTCTTACACGACGAGGGGAGGGCTTATTTTTACGTAGACTTATATTTATTTATTTATTTATTTACGTAATCAGAACGGCCATAGGCCAATTATACTAATTACAGACTGTTAATCTAAAATAAAGTTAGATTAAGGTTAAAACGCAATATAGTTATACAATTAAATAATAATCAATCTGAAGTTATCATAGGAAATATTCTACTATAGTTTCAATTTATTATAGTCAACATAAAAAGTATAAAAACTAAATTATCTGATTCACAAACAATAATTAATTATTAATTATAAAATTAGAAATTAAATATAGCTGAGTCAAAAATAGGTAAACAAAATTATATAATAAGTAAACATTATCAAAAATTATATTCACAAAAAGCTAAACATGTAAGCATCAGACTTCTCCACTCGTCCGCAAAAATGTCGGTATCCGGAAAGGCCACCAGGAGTCTGTTTAGGGTTTCGAGGGTCCTAGGTATGGGAGAGCGGGCGCGCGCGACCGTGCGGCAGGGAGGCGGAGCAAAGAGCCTATGTTTCCTGCCCCGCAAGTAGTTTTCGGGTACATAGAGTCGAAGTGACTCATTCACCAAATCAGGCGCGTCAATAATACCACGAAACACTTTGAAGATTGTCGTCAGCTGATCATGTATCATCTACGCGTTTGGAGAGAGTTAAAGCCAAGAAACCCAAGCAGGAAATTTAGATCGACCAAAAGTAAGTATGACGTAGGGTACAAATCTACTATATCATGATCATCATTTTGACTTGATTCTTAGTTTTGATGACCCACTGACGGGACTACCCTGTAGTTCTTTCCTTAACAATATCATCAGTCGATCTAGCGCGTAATTGACGCTGGTTTTGGCCCAATTCCAGGCATGTAGGTATCCTATGGTCTGATAAATTGCACATCTCTGTTAGACCGGGGTCGCCTCGATGATTCTCGATTTTGCGGTTGGTAGTGATTTTTATTGTTTACTTCGCCCTCGTGAAGTTTCTGCATTTTTCAGGAAAGCTGCAAAGAACACTTTCGTCAACTTAAAATCCTAACAATTTCAGTATCTACATATTTGAATATTGCAAATTCATCCGTAAATACCCCCAATATTTCCAAAAAGTGCTGACCTACCGCGACGCAATCCGACTAGATACAAGCACAAAATCACACTTCCTGATTCAAAACTAAAAATGCGAAGTTGTGGGTCAAACGCAATGGCATCAAAAATATATAATATTATAAAATACCCGATACACTAAAAGACGAGTAAAAAAATCAAATCAAATCAAAAATCAAATCAAATCGTTTATTTGTAGTTAAACATAAATAAAAAACATACAAACAGAAAAAATCGTTACCTACCACTTAAAAAAAAAACTATATAATGCGAAAATATTATTAGTTTAAACTACAAAATGGTCCCAACTCAGCATATACAGGTGTTAGTAAAACACCTGCGCTGGTTTTCTGCTGGGATAAAGACAAAACATTTTAAACAAAATTGAAACAATATCTTATAAATAAATGCTATTTTGAGCATACTTAGGGACAGACAGTGGGACTTTGTTTTATACCATGTAGATACTTAGAGATAACATAGAACTAAAATAGTTTTGATAAATAAGGTGTCCCTGTCTGAATAAATACCAAACATCACGCACGCGGCACGTCGGGGCCACGTACACTTTCCACGGATGCGGCACAGCTTATACACTTTGCATGAAGACGTGCTGTGCTGAGGTACAATACAGCTTCGTGAATAAACGCGGCTTTGACAGATAATGTGGACAGATAACATTCTCAGTGACATCAAAAGACATCTTGGTGAAAAGGCTAGATTATTTATTCTCAAAACAAATCCGCCTAAGACACGTCGTAGTCATTTTCGTGTTCCGAATAGATTATAATCGAATGCGCCATATATTTTATATAAAACTAGCTGCACCCCGCGGTTTTGCCCGCTTGGAATTTTTGCGCAATTTTACCATATCTTCTCACCGTTTAAACCTTCCCTGGACTACGACAAACATTTCGAAACCAAAATCAGCTAAATCAGCCCAGCCATTCTCAGTTTTAGCGAGGCAAATGAACAGCAATTGATTTTTATATTTATAGATACCAAAAATAAAAATAGTTCATTTCTGTCGGCCCTATATTATATAAATAGTAGAATGATATTAAGTTTAAGACCTATTTCAGTACCTACTTAGTTTAGAAAATATGTGAGAGGCCTCTCTCTACCTCTTGACAAATATGTTGTTTATAGGCGACTAAACAAAATAAGGAAGAGGCCTATGTTAATGATAACTCTTCGGTGTAAGTTTAAGAAAATAATATTTTCTAGCCTAACTTCTGGAAGGGAGATAATAATTGTTTATTCAATTCTTAGAAAGAAATCTTATGACCATCACGGATATCGCACGCACACTTTTCTATGCACTATTTCAGCCAAAAACTTAGCAAATTATTTACTTCAACTGGCTTCATTACAAAGATAGAGCCGTACAATATTTTAAGCGTTGAGCAGCAAGTGAGTACATAATTAATAGAGTAAATAACCGTTGACCCAGAATCATATTGAATAACATAAACTCATTTGGAACGTCCAGTTCTTTAGCGCTTCGGACCACAATAATTAAACAAACGTTTAATTGTATATTCATTATGCTGCGGTGCGCGGTGGCGGTCACCATTGGATTCTGCAGAAATAATGATACTGTATTTTTCAATTGAGAATTTAATACAGAGAAAGAATATATTTTATCAAAAGGTTTTATCAATTTTTATAACGCTAAAAGGCGACGTGGAAGGCCTAGGATGAGATGGCGTGACGAGCTCGAGGCACATCTTCCATCATGGCCTGTTGCAACGTTGGATTGCGAGGACTGGAAGGAGAAAAGGGAGGCCTTTGTCCAGTAGTGGGACAATAGTGGCTAAAAATAAAATAATAAACTAACCCTAGGTTGCAAAATAAAAAAATATTTGAGCAAAATTAACTATCCTGGCAAGGATAGCCAAGACAACAAGGTTTTTAGGGTTCCGTACACCCTAGGGTACCAACGGGTCCCTATCACTATACCTCTCTGCTGTCTGTCTGTACTGTCTGTCCATCTGTCAGCGTCGACTGTATCTCATGAACCGTAATAGCTAGACAGTTGAAATTCTGACAGCATGTGTATTTCTTTTACCGCTCGATTTAAAAGCTTAAATGCTCGACTTGACAAGGTTTTACTGTGGTTTGACCAAATAATGTAAAAGGGTTCGTAGACATTTATTTTAACCCATTAACTGTCTAGTACGTGTCACACACAATCCGTAGTGCGACCGCCGCCGCCGCGTCTCCGCCGGGGCACACAGCACGCCGAACATGGAAGTATGCGTCACGGGCACTGAAATAATTAAATAAATGCAAGAGATGCCCTTCAATATCGAAATAACATAGGATCGTAGGGTTGATCAACTAATTTCACAGCACCTTGTATTTTAGCTATTCAAAGAAACTTATGTCCGTGGAAAGCTGGGATAATGACGCCCGTCTTATTTTCCCGACGCGACGTTCACGCTAATTCAAGAAACTTTGTCGTCCACATTATTCGAAGAACAAAAGCTACGATACCTATATTACCTACATGTTCGCACGTGTAAGACTGTGAGACGACACGTTACTGTAACTTCATACGTCATAGTATGAAGCATAGCCGCGAGCGAACGAACTTTTACAGCATTATGCGCTGTACTCGGTGGAGCTCAAATACTCTTGTTAGAACCAAGTCTCAGGTTAACTTGTATTATTCTTGAGGCAACTGCTTTATCTGAAAAACATGTTTTATGCATTCATCATCCATTCGTGCTCGAAAATTATATTCGTTGCTATCTTTAGAGCACCCTAGTGTTTCGGTTCCTATATCTTTGACGACCGATATGGCGCGGTGGGCGAAGGTCGCACGCAGAAGGTTGCGGGTTCGATTCCCGCCTCGGAACAATTGTGTGTACGATCAGTAGATATTTGTTCCGGGTGTTTTGGTCGTTTTCTATGTATAATAAGATATATCTATCTATGTAATGTATTGTATTATGTATATCAGTTATCTAGTACCCATAACACAAGCTCTGCTTACCATGGGGCTAGATAATGCTGTGTGTGTTGTCCCGTATTATTTATTATCTAATTTAGGATTTAAGGCACTTGGACATATGCTATCTTTGGACTATAGACGTTATGTATCACTGCTCACTGGGACGCTATATAAAAAAAAATATCTTCACATACTACAAAGACGTTCGTTTTGTTCATTAAAACGAATTAAAAGGTTCAAAATCGGAACAACTTACATTATTACCGAACAAAATAATGTGAAAAAATTTAAAGTGTTAGTCATGAAATCTGAATAAAAAATCCAATTATATGATTACTGATACTGATTATTATTTTAGAAGTGAAAAAAAAACATCTTATTCCTTTCCCTTGTCTAAGTGCTTATTTTGTATGCCAAAAGAAAGAAATAAATTCGATTTTGCTTTCATTTTTTAACGCCTACTTCATTATTCTCCCCACGCTATTATTTACATACCGGACATGTTCAATGTGTTCATTATTATTGTTGATATAAATAAATAAACAGCTAATAATGACAAGAGCCGCGAAAATACGTTTTATTCTTCTCACAAAAACATCTTATATTAAATAACCCAACATAACTCATAACCCAGCCGTTATTTTTAAAATAAACGTTGTAAGAGCTACTTCTGTTTGCTACGCTTCAAAGCGATTGCACTCTAAAATCAGACAAGTCGAATCTTGCATCTTCATTTTCCGAACGTAACAAGATTCTGTTTCCCATTCGGATTGCCTAATCAAACGGGCACCGATGAAAATCAGCTGTAATGTAGTGTGAAAAAGGCGTATTTTTGCGTGTCGTCGTTTTTTGAATAAAGGTGAAGACACACAGGTGTGTCGCTACACGGATCCAGCCGGGCGTGCTGTGTTGGACAGCACGCTTGATTGAACGCCTTCTTATTGGAAAAATATAAGGAATACGGATGCTTTCACATTCTGTTCATTGTCGTTGTATAGGTAGCTCTATGGCTGCCTATTGTCACGGGATGTGCGACGTGTAAGGAAGGTAAATCTTTGCGCAATAACACTATCTAGAAAATTTCGGTCTCTACAAAAAAACGTATTAAATACTAGACAATTCACACACCATTATCTATTGCCAAGCTAAGCAGAGCTTGTGTTATGGGTAGGTACCAAATAACTGATATACATAATACAATACATAATTATTAATATTTTATTTAAGTCGTCTACTTTTACTGTTCGTCATTTATTAGTCTATTTAAGTACATATCTGCGGAATCTTTTTAATTGGCCTTCAGTACACATGCGCTGGTATTTACCGGCATGTACTAAGAAGGTGACTATTTTTAAGACCTAGCTGTAAGTTTTCCCAAAATTTTGAAAATAAAATAAAATAACATAGATAGATATTTTTTATTATAAATAGAAAACGACCAGAAGACCCGTAATAAATATCTGCAGATCGTACAAATATTTTTCTCGAGACGGGAACCGAAACCGCGACCTCCTGCGTCCCAGGCGGACTTTCGCTCACCGTGCCACAGAGGTGTTAATGCTAATTGTCTTATTATTATTGAAGAACGCGTTGAGTCTTGAATACAGTAAGAAGTAATTATAAAAATTGGAAGTATTACTTCCATATAATCTTGGCAAAAATAAATCCGCCTCTCAAAAAGTAAACCACCCAAAGGGCACCTTACCCAAATCTTTGACTGTAGAAGTTCAATAAAAACTTGCCGAGCACTCGGCAAACAAACGGTGAAAAACGTCAAGTGTGCCCAAATGTTCGGGCGAGTGCACACAGGTATTTGAAGCACGTCATAAAACTGTGTTTACAGTGTGTCCACACGGCCACGCTGTTTGCAAAGGACCCGGTAAACATATTGCTCATAATCGGCAAACGGCGCGACCGGAAAGGGTTCCGATTGGTTTCTAATGGTATACGTGCTGTGAGTTTATTTTAATTTACCTTGTTTAAGGTTTTAATTAATTCCCTTAGGAACGAACGTAAATATTGGTGATCACATAATTAAAAAATTCCGTGGAGATTTACACCAATTTTGCTTTTTGGTTTTTGCTAGCATTGAAACGTAAGTAATTAAGTTTGTTAAGTAATGATGTTTGCTTAAAAATAATATTCACGGTGGCCATTCTTTAAGTTTCGACGGAAACTAGTAATGTACGAAAAAATAAATTAATATGTTTAACGACTTACCTCTTTAATGTATAAAGGACATTAAGGAAGTTATTCGATGAATTAATATAAACATAAATCTAGTAGGAAAAAATAATCTGAACTAAAATTTCTGACTGAATATTATAGCTAGATACTCGCCTGGATTCATAATATGAGACGTTTCACATAATAACGAAAACAAGCGAACACAGAAATAACAAGGAACCGAGTGGCCGGACCATCCGGATAAACACACAAGACAATTTGCTCCAGTGAACACGTTCCCTTATAATTGTTTTTCTACTTTGTGGGTATGTATGTTTTATTTATAAGCCTGTGGCAACATAATCCATTGTTTTTTTTTTGCGAATGCTAGCAAAAATTCGTCAAGTTTTCAGCACCCAAGTCGCAAAAAAAGGTTTTAATTAACAGTACATCACATTAAGTTAAGAGAACCCACGAGGCGCAAATTAATAAACTCGACTTTTGAGGGAAAAGTTAAACAAAAAAATTCGCCCGCAAACAATCAAAATAATTTCCGGCAAGCGAGGGGTAAATAAAAAATACTGGGGCCCTGGAGAAGCGTTATGTGGGCCCGGACCCAAATCTGGCCCAAGATGGCCATAGAAAGCGTTTTGGCTAAAATGCGTTACATTTCACGTGTACACTGCCGGCCACACAAAAGCCCAAAACGTTATTCATTCAGCGCATAAATTACAATGATGTGTTCGGGTTATTCCATATTTGAATCAGCTTGACCACCAAAAAGTAGTACTTTCCTTGTATTTTTTCCACGTTCCTTTTATGTTACACTAAATATTTTTCCTAATAATAATAATAACCCCACTCACAAGGCTACCCTCATTGAGACGATGTGTGTGTTAACGTCAGCTGACGTTTATTGTTTTCTGTAACGTCAGCGGCGGGTATTTTCGCGATGATATATTGTTCCGCAGGATATTGCAATTTTGTTGCAATAGTGAATTACAGCGAGGTAAGACAGGGACAAATTATTATTTGAGCCGTGGCCGGTGTTTGTTCGTATTTTTTACATGTACCTACTAAACTTTTGCGTTATGGCATTTTTGTCAATAATAATTGTTTTAATGGTACTAAGTACTGATAACTATTAATATTCGAAAACCCCATAAAGACTACAACTCTTCTTAAATACCCCATTGTAACTGTATTCCGTTATGATTATGATACCTGGACTATCAGTAGAAATCTACCAGGACATACCTACCATGGTAAGCAGTAGACTGACTGAAAGTTAAACAAATTTATCTTATAAAGCATCTCTTCAAAAAGAACACAGCTATCTAAACCCTAAAAGAATCGTTGCCAATCTCAACTATATTTCACTCCCAAACTATCTCACACGAAAAAACCAAGACATTATCGCGGCCGGCAGTGTACAGCGAGCATTAGCACTCCGCAATATATTACGCTAAGTGTTCACATGTTGTGCTGACTACGCGCGTGGATTTAGCATTTAGTTATTTATACCAGTATTTGTTCTGTAAATATCTCTGTCTTGGAGTATTCGCGGTGTAGCTGACTCTGTCTTTCGGTAATAACGCTTATGGTAAGGCAAAGTTTATTGCTTTAGCAAGGTTCTTGTGTCGTATGGATACAAGGTCTTCATTTGTACGAGGCTGGGGTATTTTAGCTTGAGATAAACTAGCATAGAGAGGGGAATTTCTCTGTAAGGAATAAGATATTGTGGTAAAGTATTGCTCTAATACTGGCGCTGTTTCTGTTACAGGTTCCAACAGATATAAGAATCGCTAAACAGCATTCCTTTAAAAGATCATTTAAATTTTGCATCGCGAGCAGAATTCTGGCAGTTTTAAGTGAGAAACAAGAACAGTTTAAGATATGAGTGTTTTATGGATACGAATAGAAATATGTCCAAATAGGAAGTATCCACTATTGCCTGACGAAGATGCATTAACACTTTGACTGCGATTTTGTTTTCGACGACTGCAATCTTTTTTTTAACCTAAAAAATTCGTGCTGCCGCTCTACACAGCGGTTGTGTTGCGCCGCACATGCGTTTCGTTCGAAAAATATTACGTCTGTGCTGAGTCACAAAGATCTGTATTTTCTCAGCCGCTGCGCTAGTGTGGATTTACGCATATTAGTCACTTGTAGAAAACACATACCGTGTGATTTCAGCACTTAAAGTGTTAAGTTGATTCAGTCGGCAGTTAACTCAATCCAATTATAAATTGATTGATTGTAACTTTCTTTATTACTAAACAATATAATCTTCATCCATTAATGGCGTTAATCGTGCGTTCGATAAAAAAATTAGTAGATCCAGAGATATAGGTACATAAATATCTAAACTAAAAGAGAAAACTCTCTTTAAGTATAAAAACAACAATATCATCATCCAACCAATGTTAGCCCACTGCTGGACATAGGCCTTAATAATCCAAAACAACAATATGAATACCATAAAACCAAAATCAAAGTAATCATTCGACTTGGAACCCGTCAGGAGGGCACCCGGTCTATGCACGCCTCTGAACAAGTGTACAACCTAGAAACAGTTAGAGTGGTAGCACGAATTGGAGCAGTAGGTAATGGGCTGTGCTCAGTAATAGAAGCTTTTGCTAAGAACGTAATGTGTACAGATATGTTACGTACGTACGATAAATGATTGTACCTGTCTAGCTTTGTACGAAACAAATGGGTCTAGTTATTGCTCTGGCTGAAACAATGAACAGACTTTGTTGAGATGAGCCTTAAGTATTTATTGTTTTGCTAAATTCGTACGCAAGAATAAGACACTTTCTATTAGAAATTTGACTTTTAGTTTTTTCTATACTCGTTAGCATACTTAAAAAAACACCAACAAAAAATCCAGATATTTTAAAATAGACCCTAATATGATAATAGTTCTTACATGGCGTAAAAAAACTCTCAATAAACGCATTACACCCAGCGCACATGATAAAATTAAAAAAGTGAATTTTCTACGAAACTGGACTCAACCAAGTAACTGAAAAAAGCGCACCTTTTTATCGTCGCAACCAAAAGCCAGTGTACAAGAGTGTCTTTAGAAAAAATCTCTACACATATTTGCAGTGGAGAATAAAACTTACTGAAATAAAACGGACAAGTGTGAAAACGTTTGTGTTAAGGAATTCCGTAGGTACAGCGTACCTTTTACTTTTGATTTCAAACTTGTAAATTTAAATTCTGATTCCTTCTGAACTGATTTGCATTGGGATTCCTTTGGGAAACAGGAGTAAATTTTTGACAGTACAAAGGTATTTTTGCATAAAGTCCTATAATTTATGACAAATTTTTTTTTTCTACTTCTGCAAATTTACCTTTCGCGAGTCTCTTCGCAGCCTTGATACATTATCTGATAGCACCTTACAGATTTTTTTACGAATTTGTCTGTTACAGTGTTGTGCACAGAACAGAGAATACAGAGTATTATCTGTTCTGTATGTTGTGGCTCCCCAATTTTGACCACTACTCCAATCTACTCCTCTTAAAAAGATTTATGTGCTTATTTTACATCTAAATGAAGCTATGTGAACTGTAATTCTGTAACTGAAACCACAATTTTATGAATTTCAGTCCGAATTTGATTATTGTGGTTTGGTTTGGCGGAACACAAACCAACCATTTAGTATGCGCTTCATGCATAATTTATCGTAACTTTTATACGTTATAGAATTGTACTAAAATTGTTTGAATATTTTAAGTACACATAAATGCTCACAAAGGCCAACAATACAAAATCAACAAAACTCTTTGTTGCTCACCAGATAGCAAAATACAAACAGAAAAATATCTACAGTAAAAACTACCGTTTTATATAATAAGTTATTTTTTCTGTATTCTATCCACCGAACTTTTTTTATCGTAGACAATTAGCCATAGTTCTGTGTGTAAACGGAACCCCAAAACCAGCAGAGTAGTTTTATTTCTGTACTCTAAGCGAGCGGTGCACGAACAATAGGCCCCAGACTTGATACATTGCACAGAACTCTTCTGCTAATTAAAAACTTTGCTCCTATTCTGACCTAGAACCTAGCCGGTTGTATCCTTAAAATTAGTTAGGCGGATGTTTGATCAACCGATCGGAAACGTACTATTCGTTTTTAATTTCTAATCGTATCGTATCGATCCGAAATTCTTTGTGTTTTTTCTTATTTTATTTCAATGCGTTACTTTTTAATTCTAAGTCGACATGTAGTAAGATCACTATGTTAATTTTGTATGTATTACTTCATGTTACAATGTCTTACGCCTGAGTTTATGGCTTAACCCTGACAATAAGTATTATGAGACACCAAGGGGAAGCACCTTTGTAGCAAAATAAAACACAAGTATGTGAAGTGTCGTTAGCTACAGCTTAGAAAAATAAAAGAAGCATTATAAATGCATAATAAAGCAAGCAAAGAAGCAAGCCCAAAAGGAATACAGTGGACACAATATTAGGCTACCACAAATAAAAAGAGCACAAACGAAAACATAGAAACGGTCACAAATTGCCAAGTCGTCTCATTAACAAGATCAGATTCACGGCACCTTGCAAGCGAGGCTAGCTTCTAATCAGATAATCTTAATCAATACGTACGGCAAAGGTCCCGAAATCTATTCTGATTTTATTCCTCGGCATTTTTTCGCAGGAAATCTTCTCGACCCTTTTGGGCCCTCTGTAGGTCTATTTGTATGTGAATGTAGGTACCCGGGCCGTTAAAGAGGCATTTAAAGTAGGCGTATCTACGTAAATAATGGCTTGGATACATATCCCTTTGGTTTTATACACACGTGCGACTTTTCAGCGACATTAGGACGACTGTCGACGCGAGGGGAATTTGAGATTAGTGGGAAATTGGTGGGAAACTACAGTTGCGACGGAGTTTTGATGATAGTTGCAGTGCAGAGCACTAAACAGTACAGGAAATTAGCAGCTTCTGAATAGTACGTAGCAAAATACAAACAGATAATAGCTTAGCTTTAGAATTCCGAATCAAAACCTTATCTGATAAGATCCAACTAAATGTAGTCCGCACAATGTGTGTGTAGATGTTGATGATTTCCACAAGGGTGTTACCTTGTGGAAATCCATTGCTCAACCTTCTTTAATCTATTATTTATCTATCAACCCGCACTTTTAGAAATGATATGCGTTAGATAGTTTTAGATTGTCAAAAAACGGAAACACACTGATTATGAAGAAAATAGAATATAATGCACTACGATCCAAAAGCTCTTCTTACGAGTATTCTGTCTTTGTAGTGATCGTTCAATACCAAAGTTTTTTTTTATACCCGCCTATTGCTGGTTTGCGTAAATTATGATACCCAAAAACCTTAGATACGGTATCCTATTGTATCACTTCGCCGGCCGCAGCAAATAAGTCTTTCGAGTGATGAATATTCCGTTTTATTGCTGGTGTTGTGGGAACAGAAAGGAGTTGCTAAAATGTCGGTAAATATCTCCCCACTTCGGGCTTTGTGCGGAATGCGGGATGAATTTTTGTTTTATGATTATAATTGTAAAAACCTGGTCGCTGGTCGATTCAGATGTATGTATATTTGCGAGTGTATCAGTACTAACTTTCTCCGCTCATTAAATGAGGTACGAATAAAAACGAAAGTAAATGAACTAAATGAGCGGCGAAAATAGTTTGAGTGATACTCTCATGAATACATTAGAATCAACTTACTAGGATTATCAAAAATGTCCTTTTTTATAGAAGTATTTGAAATGGCTAAGTTGGTAATTTCACACTGTAATACTTTCCAAATTCTTACAGAGTTCACTGCCTATCTTCTGCAAGACTCGGTGGGACATGTCACTGTTCTAGGTACATACATTGTCGCGTGCATCAATGGTAGTCAAAGTGTTAATCCGATTTTTAACGCACATCTTGATCTCTATATGTTTATTTGTTTTACAGCCTATTTTTGTCCCTCGTATTATTATTTATGCACATGATATATATATTTTTATTTTTCTATCAAAGGCACTACTATTATTATAACTAAGCTAGTATAATTTACTTATTATTTTTATTATTTCGTAATCGCAGGATCCTGTGATGGTTCTTATTCTGGTCTAGGCAGAATAACAGCGCCTTCTGTTCATAACAGTTGGCATTATGCTGAGCCTGGACCCATTTGCTACTGCAGCACACCTTGTTCACCTACTTACTTATTTTTGTTATTTAGTTTTTTTTTCAATGTATTTTTTATTGTGTAACTAATAATTATTATTTTTATTGTGTAAATAATGTAACTAATATTAAGTATTATGTTTGTAATTTATAATTGTTCATTTATATTATGTAGTGGCAAATAAATGATATGTCTATGTCTATGTCTATTTTTAATTATTAATTCAGCAAAGGATATTGTATAGACCGCATGCCCGCATGCCGTGAGATACTAATAAGGTGCTTATCAGGGCGAGGCCTGCCTTGCCTGTCCAGCAGTGGACCAACATTAGGCTGTTGTGGTAAGAAAAGCTTTTTATAACACTAGTACATGACATGACCTACATTACATGAGTCTACCGTACATACAGCCGTTTAAACTAACGTTTCATTTGAACACTTTAATTTTCCCAAAACCCAAATTGTAGTTTTGCGCTGCCTGTACCCGCGGCGGTGGCTGGGCAGTGAAGGCTTTAACCATCTCGTCTGTAAATGAAGACACGCTTTGAAACAAATCCTAAGCAAAGTTAGATAAATCTCTGCCTTAGGATAAATGTTGTAGGTATAGTTGATGAAACATATCAGCTGATAGGAAGCTGCTATAAATGTTGTAGGTATAGTTGATGAAACATATCAGCTGATAGGAAGCTGCTATAAATGTTGTAGGTATAGTTGATGAAACATATCAGCTGATAGGAAGCTGCTATAAATGTTGTAGGTATAGTTGATGAAACATATCAGCTGATAGGAAGCTGCTATAAATGTTGTAGGTATAGTTGATGAAACATATCAGCTGATAGGAAGCTGCTATAAATGTTGTAGGTATAGTTGATGAAACATATCAGCTGATAGGAAGCTGCTATAAATGTTGTAGGTATAGTTGATGAAACATATCAGCTGATAGGAAGCTGCTATAAATGTTGTAGGTATAGTTGATGAAACATATCAGCTGATAGGAAGCTGCTATAAATCCCGGACAAAGAGTTCCCAAGTCTGCCGTAAAGCTGGTATTACAGCTTCAAAATTTCAAGCAGGTATACCCGTTCGCGATTTGATTGGGATGGAACCATTTCCAACTTAAATAAAGACGGTTTGTTACAAATTTAACTTTGACTATGTTCGATCTCATTTTAACATCGCGTAAACTGTTTATATCTACTAAAGTCATTTAAAACGGGATATTTACCATGATTAGATTTTTGAGTTATCCAATATTTCGGCACAGTTGCATGCGCCATGATCACGGAGTAACTGAAGGCACTGCGAGTTTTTTTTTCTATTGGATAACTCAAAAATCAAATCATGGTAAATATCCCGTTTTAAATGACTTTGGTATTAATAACCATGATAGTTTCAGAAGTTATATCTACTAGGCTACGAATTCGTTGTTTCCGCGATAAAAAAAGGCTATAGATGGTAGGTATTATATGTCAGCAAAGACTAATTGTTTTGTATGGAAACGTTTTTAGGTTATTTCTATCCCATGGGAAGGATTTATGGGATAAAAACCCATGTGTTATGTTATGACAGACCTAGATATATCTTTAACTAGCTGCTCCCCGCGGCTTCGCCCCCGTGGAAATCTATGTGTCAAATTGTTTAAATGATAAAAAGTATCCTATGTTCGACTCCTGGTTCTAAGCTACCTCTCCACCAATTTTCAGCTAAATCGGTCCAGCGGTTCTCGAGTTATAAGTGTTGTAACAAACACGACTTTCTTTTATATATATAGCTTATTTATTGTACTGAGACACAATAATTTATTTTTATTATTTTTTGTATTGATGGTGCAATAAAGTTATATTGTATTGTAATGTAATAATACTTAAAAATAAATAAATAGGATATGTACATAAGCGTGCTTAACCTTGAAAAAAGTTTTCTTCCGGCAACTTAGGGTTATATCTATAGCTTTACTATAGTCATCGTTTCGTTTATAGCTTACTAGCTGCGCCCCGTGGCTTCGCCCGCGTGGAAATCTATATGTCAAATGGTTCATAAATCTGCCTCTTGAATCTATAAATAAAACAGCATCAAAATCCGTTGTATAATTTTAAAGATCTAAGCATAGTACATAGGGACAGACAGTCAGCGGGAAGCGACTTTGTTTTATACTATGTAGGTACCTAGTTAGTTAACTATGTCGAAATTCAGGTTGATTCGTATAATTATTATAGCGTGAAGAAAAAGAGGAAAATTCAAACTTCTGCATTTAGATAAGCGTGTTGTGATGAAAAATGCGTACTATAACAAGACTCCTAGCATTATGACGACCGATGTGGCGCGGTGGGCCAAGGTCCGCCTGCGACGCAGGAGGTCGCGGGTTCGATTCCCGCCTCGGAACAATTGTGTGTACGATCTGCAGATATTTGTTCCGGGTATTCTGGTCGTTTTCTATGTATAATAAAAAAAGATGTATCTATGATATATATTGTATTATGTATATCAGTTATCTATTTATAAGTATTAATAAAACGTAAAACGGTTTACACACTGTCGTGGTCACGGGATGGGTCATCCCGTGACCACGACAGTGTGTAAACCTGTTGAAACGTCGGGAAAAATAGGTAAATAAACGCGATAAATACCCGTTTTATTAATACTTATAAATATGTGTTCAGATCGCGTAAGTTTAAAAGTATTTATCAGTTATCTAGTACCCATAACACAAGCTCTGCTTACCATGGGGCTAGATAATGCTGTGTGAATTGTCCAGCATTATTTATTTATTTATTTATCTCGACAACTGTTTAACTAAAGTACAGGGAAGCTGTTAGTAAGTTATCCGAGGGGCTGCCACCCGGGAGACGAGCCGCGGAAGGAGTTGTTAGAGGTTCTGATTAGTTTACTAACTCAAAAATTAGTTTTCTTAGTACTAAACGATGCTAGTGGCAATATTGTTTGTATTAAGGATTATTACCTTTAGAACTAACAACGTAAACAGACAAACGTGTTCTTGAGTGGAGACCACGACTCGGTAAACTTAGTGTGACTGATATTGGCGTGGTGATTACAATACAATTTAATTTAGTTGTACCTGGTCGGAGGAGAACCAGGTTGGATGACGACCTGCGAAAGAATGCAGGTAGATGCTGGATGCGTCAAGCCGAAGACAGGGTGCTATGACGCTCGTTGGGGGAGGCCTATGTCCAGCAGTGGACTGCTATAGGCTGATTATGACCTTTAGAAATAGTATTAGGAAAAGTACAACTAAATTAAATTGTATTATAATCACCACGCCAATATTAGTTTTCGAGTACTACTCTCGAACCTGAGTTTTAGAAATGCAAAATGAGAATGACGTATGGTATGAATCATCATCGTCATCAGAATATGGTATTCCACAATGGACATAGGCCTTCCATAATGGGCGCCATAGCGCCCTGTCTTCAGCTTGACGCATCCGGTACTGCCTGCAGTCTTTCGCAGGTCGTCGTCATGGCGTTGGCAGCTTTGAGCTGCATGGGCGCCATATTCCCGCAGTTACGCGTGTATCTGATGACGTCATTAATCTCGTATTTTTGCGTACGTCATCGCGTTGCAAAGTGCAGCCTAGACGTGTGTCTAGTTTATAAGTAAGAATTTTTCATCACAACACTCTAATTACCTCTATAAATGCAGAAGTTTGAATTATCTTGTATTTTCTTCACGCCATAACAATTAATCTAATCAATCTGAAAGGCATAATTAATTATAATCTAAGCTATATATAGAAACTAACTAGAACTATAAGGAAACCTCTTCGTGCGTTGCGTTAGGACTGCAGCTTGAAGCAGATAAATAACACAGGCATCCATACATTAATAAAACCAAAACAAAATAAAGTTATTTAAAACTTAGGTACAAAGACAATAAGGCTCTTACCTAACCGGCGACGAGAGAATTCATCTCTTGTTAACAAAACTATCGCGGAAGTAGTTGGCAAGTTTCGACTTATCAAAAGCATAGGAAGTCGATAGCGAAGTTTGATGAATTCAAGCTGGAGTTGCAGAGCTTGTGACAAATAGACGGTAATGTCTATTTATACGATTTATTGAGCTTATTATTATATGGCCTACAAACAATATCATTGATATTTCGTCATCCGCAAATACTTACGTTGAACAACACTGAAGTTAAATGAGGTTAGGCATATTCAATTACAATAACGTACCTATCAAATACAGACGCCATGTGATTTGAGGCGCCGAATAGTGTTAATAATAATATATATAATATAATATATAATGCTGGACAATTCACACAGCATCATCTAGCCCCATGGTAAGCAGAGCTTGTGTTATGGGTACTAGATAACTGATATACATAATACAATACATTACATAGATAGATATTTTTTAATATACAAAGAAAACGACCAGAACACCCGGAACAAATATCTGCAGATCGTACACACAATTGTTCCGAGGCGGGAATCGAACCCGCAACCTCCTGCGTCGCAGGCGAACCTTCGCCCACCGCGTCACATCGGTCGTCAGTTAAGCCCCTTGAATGTCCTAAAAATATAAGAAAAATTTCCAAAATTCTTATTTAAATGCATGGTGAAATACGTAAAAGTTAATTGCATAAACAAAAACACAAGCTTATTTATACGGGTTGTTTGGTGCGTGGACTGACTTTATATTAAGAGTTGGGGGTTCATGCGGTTATTTGCCCCGGTAAACCCTATGTCCTCATTGTTACGTTACTTTCATATGATTTTTTAAAGTTTTTTAATCATATACATTATTATGCTTGTATTGTATGTATATTATTATTCTTTGAATATACATTATACTTATATAATAAACATACAGCACCACCATATGGAGAGGACCTCAAGAAAAAAGAAAGAGAGGAAGGCCCTCAACACGCTGGGAGGACGAAATAAAAAAAGTCGCTGGTCCAAAGTGGTGGCAAACAGCTCAAGATAGAGAGAAGTGGACATCGTTGGTGGAGGCCTTTACCCAACCTGGGGACTCTGCTATTAACCAAACGTAGTGTTATAAATAACGCAATAACAGTACCTAAATTAGAAATCAATGTAGCAGGATCAATTAAAGGCTTTTTTATTTTTATTTTTATTTGTATAATAAAACCAATTATCCGTTTCTCGTATACCGATTTTTTAGTTTAACCAAAACTACAAAATCAAAGAAAATAATGGTGCAGCATGTCAGTAGCGAGTTTTTCTACTTTATATTCGTTCACAAACAATTATATACAGATTTTCAGGTTCATCATCAGGGTATAATACTCCATAATGGTACATAGGCCATCCCTTTTGAGCTCCATAGCACCCTACTTCACAAGTAAAACTAGGTGTATAATGTAATTAAAGTGATCGCTTTGAGTTTTTGTTCACTCCAATCTTTTAAAGGTAAATCGTACAAGAAACCTTTACCTTGTTAGGCTGTTAGTTTTCAAATTGGAGCAAAAATCATTACAAGCTTTTTTATCGTACAGATAAACTTTTAAATAAGCTTTTCATCATCATCAACCTATAATAGTGCACTGCTGGACATAGGCCTCCCGTAATGAGCGACATAGTACCCTGTCTACAGCTTGTCGCATCCAGCATCTGCCTGCAGTCCTTCGCAGGTTGTCGTCCCACCTGGCCGGAGGGCTACCTACACTACGTTTGCCGAGTCGCGGTCTCCACTCAAGAACACGTTTTCCCCAGCGGCTAATAGGCTCTTAATCAAAAATCCTAAAAAGCCTCAATATTAAACTTCGTAATTTATCCATATCCAATCAATAATTTCATCATCCCACATCAAAGGGGACAAAGGCGGACTTATTAACCCTAGTTAATTGTATATTGAATTATACGGACCTTCGTCCAAGCGGCCCTAATGTGTATTGACAGGCAGAGGGCGGCACCGTCGCGGGGTGTTCTAGGGCCCCGGCTTATTGTGACGGTGACAGTCACATTTAGGTCACAATCATGATGGAAAGGCCAAATGACTTTAATAAAGATACAACTGTCATATACCAAATAGGGAGAGACACATAACAAAAATGTGCATCATATACCAAGAAGGGAGAGACACATTACAAAAATGTGCATCATTATACCAAGAAAGGCGAGACACATTACAAAAATGTGCAGCATATACCAAGAAGGGAGAGACACATAACAAAAATGTGCATCATATACCAAGAAGGGAGAGACACACAACAAAAATGTGCATCATATACCAAGAAGGGAGAGTCACATTACAAAAATGTGCATCATATACCAAGAAGGAGAGACACATTACAAAATTGTGCATCATATTCCAAGAAGGAGAGACACATTACAAAAATTTGCATCATATACCAAGAAGGAGAGACATATTACAAAAATGTGCATCATATACCAAGAAGGGAGAGACATATTACAAAAATGTGCATCATATACCAAGAAGGGGAGACATTACAAAAATGTGCATCATTACCAAGAAGGAGAGATACATTACAAAAACATGCATTCAAATATAGGCTTCCAGCTTGCTGTACGCCATTTTGTCATTGTAAAATATATCCCAACATTACGAGTTCAAGTCTAGATTGATGATTAATTTAATTTTTTTGCGGTAGCGGTGCTGGATGTGCTTTGTCCTTTTACCTTGCAGCAGTGTCCTTGTATATTATGCCGATGATAATGATCCTATTTTTTACATTCAGGCAAATATTGCACCCCAGCTCAGCGACTTTATTTTTCACGACAAGGACAAATTAGTTAACATCAATTTGTGTCTCATGAAATTTAATAGTTTGTTGAATTATTTTTAATGAGCAATAAAGATATTATATTATCTATTTAAAATCCGTAAACATCGCTCGCACTAAGATTTTATGAAACTTGTGATTAACACGCCTTTGAGCTTTCAACCCGTAAACATGCACTATAATGATTTAGTGCTACTAAATTCAATCACCGCATCCCTGCCAAGCAAATCACGCCCTTAAACTAAGGTGACTATGTTTCATTTTGCTATTTTGGCATCCTCTACCTCAGATTATTCAGTTTGGCACACGGGTAGTAAAGCAAACATTAGTTTTAAAACGTTAGGGTTTTAAAGGGCAGGATGCGGTCAGATGCAAATTCTAAAGCTGTTTGAGTAGAAAACTATTGTGTTGACTGTCCCTTTGGGCGTAGAATTAGTTTATCGACCTACATACAACTACGGATAGAGCGTTCAATTAAGTTTATCATCATCATAAGCCCATGATAGTCCACTGCTGGACAAAGGCCTCTTCCAATGAGCGCCACAGCGCTCTGTGCAGCTTGACGCATCCAGCATCTACCTACAGTCTTTCGCAGGTACGTTTACCGAGTCGTGATCTCCAATTAGGAACACATGTACCTCAGCGGTTATTAAGTTAATGAAAAGACAATATTTTTGATTACAAAACACTTAAATTTTTAGATCGTTATTATATCGATCGAATCTTAGATCGATATTTTTTATTATACATAGAAAATAACCACTCGGAAGATTTTCAGATCGTACAAATATTTGTCCCAAAGTGGAATTCGAACCCGCAACCTCCAACGTCGTAGGCAGACTGTCGACCCGCGCCGGCAAAAATATATCTTATTCTACGAATATCATCTAGCCTATAATAAAACTATACAAAAAAATATATAGAACTTTTTTGTAACGAGAAGCGCATATTCCAACCTGCTGGCTTAGTACCAGACGAGACCTCTCGTTACGACAGCAAATATCAGGTGCCAGTCTGTTTTTCATTACATCAGCGAAACGCCCAAAGCTGGAGATTATTAAATATCAGCAGCGCCGCGGCTGCAATAACCTGACGCATCAGTTTCGACATTATCCGTGGATTTCCACATGTGAAAATACACCTTCATAAGCTGCAACAGGGGCCAATTTACAGAAGAGCTGGGCAGAGTATAGCCTATAACGGTGCGAAGTGGAGATCCGTGAAAATAGCCAATAGATTAAGGTTAAAGTGGTATATTTGACCATCACCACTTGGGAACATTGGTAAAGTAAAAAAAAAAAAAGTAAAAATTAATTTATTTCTGTAGGCTTACAAAATAAGCACTTAGACAAGTCATATTTTATACATTAAATTATTATCAAATAAAATTATTTTACTGTTCACTTCAATTTTTTGTCCACTAGTGGAAGAAGTGAAAAAGAAACCACTAGCATGTTCATCTCTTATATGTCTAATACATGGTTATTTGCCTATTTAAGTCTAAATATAATATGATTCGATACATGTCAATATTTAAGTAAAGCTATGCACAATAACAAATTACGTACATACTATTGTCTGTGCGAAACTGAGCGACATCTAGCCATCTGGCCTGGTGTTCTTCTAACACAAATTTACACATTGAAATATCACTACATACATAGTATAAAACAAAGTCGCTTCCCGCTGTCTGTCTGTCTCTATGTATGCTAAGGTTTTTTATAGATAGAGTGATTCAAGAGGAAGGTTTATAAACTGTTTAACACATAGATGGGTTCGTATTTACACAGTCATTCATCAGATTACCACGACAATATACATATTGTCGTGTGAATCTCATGAATTTTCAACACATTAAAAAATAAAAATAAAATAAATGTTCATTAACTTAAAAGAGATATAAATACAGGTCCTGGAGTCACCCTTTAAGCAAAATTTGCTTGTGTTAGGAGACCCCGCTCTTACCAGTAATACATTAACATATTTAAGTATTTACTAACAAAATATACTAAATTAAAACTTAAAATAATAATATAACAGCAAAAATAAGTTAAGACTAAGAATTAGTTGTTACAAAAGATCAACAGCAGTTCTAAATAAAACAAACATTGAAGATTTTATTGCTTGTTTTCACTCATCTTCAAATATGCGGAACTGTTATAAAGCGCACACACTTGTGCACTATAGTATAATCTCTTCAGACTCCTGAAATTAGGCTAGGGAGACTTATTAGTGAGCTCTAAGTATCTAGCTACCCACCAATTGAGCTTAATTTTCATAGCTTAGCTGATACATAAGTCTCCGATGACGAATATTTTCACGAATAAATACCAAATATATTTGCAAACACGCTTTTTTGAATTTCTCCATGTTGGTACTTGTAGCTACCAACAAAAAATCACATCTCTCGCACGAGCCGAAACTAAAAGATTAATGTGAATTTTAGCTAAAAAATAAAAAGTGAAAAAGAATTTCTACAAACTGAACTAACATAGAATAACGAATTTACACAATTTTCACGATGAATTTAAAAATTTTTTATTTCTGTAGGCACTGGCCAGTCGGGCCTTCAACAATGCTTACAAAACCAGCACGGATATTGCTCTTCAGTTTGCTGACCATCGAAACACCAGAAATATTTGTATATTTGTATTTATTCACTAATATATCATTTAAAGTTATACAAGGCAATAGAAGGTTGTTTTTAACCAACGAAACTACAGAAGAGTTCTATGTTCGCCTGGTTGTATTTTTTATGTAGGTTAGCCGATTTTGGACAGATTGTAAAATTCTTTCGCCATTGCATGGAGAAGGATCCCGAGATGGTCCCATAAAAATATTGTCAATATATTGTAAGTATTCATCCCAAAGAAATTTTGAAACAGTTTAAATTAAACTTATAAAACCGTGTAAAGTTTTAGGAACTTTGATTCGATTATTATAGTTTTTCAAATAATCGAATTGTTTCGTCTCTTTTGCACTTCTAATATTTCACATCACACATCAACAGTCTTTAAAAGTCCACTGGTGGACAGGTTTACCCTGGTAATTTAACCTATCATTATGGGATAATACCATAGGGTCATGTTAGACTTGCGAGGCGGGCATTGCAGTTCGGTGGTGGGTTGAATCCCCGCTGGATATTCCTTAGTCGCCTCTTACGATACTTGCACATCTCTATCTATACTATTTATTTAGCTTAGTTTTTCTTGTTCAGTTTTAGAGTCTGGCAATCGCCTGATGAGACTCGAAATGTTAGAAACTAAATATTTCATTGCTGGAAATATTTACAAACGCAAATAGCGTTTGTAAATTCTATATATTTAAATATAAACATAAATTCTACGAAACATATTTTGGATAATTTGATATTGTGTGATCTTTTTTACCATTTTACGAATCTGAAATTGGAGAAAACTTAAAGCCCTTTTTTTATAAAATACGCAAAGGCTTCAAACAGAGCTATTTATTACTCGAATATTTATAGGGAATTTCATTGAAATAAGGGGAGTAGTTTTCAAATAAATCGAAAAGCAAGACAAAATGATTAGTAAAACTCCTTCTTGGCTATAAACTCCTTTGACGACCTCTGTAGCGTGAAAATGAAAAGTTTTTATTTCTTTAAGCTTACAAATAAGCACTTAGACAGGTCCTATATGGGGATGCTTACGACACGAATTTTTATACGATGTGCAGATATTTGTTCCGGGTGTTCTGGTCGTTTTCTATGTATTACAAAAAAATATCTATCAGAGGTTTAGGAGATGTTGATACTCCTATCTGCTTTTTCAATATAAACTCTCAGTAGACATACTCCAATAGTATGCTAATAGTAGTACTCTAATAGTAATCTAGGTTTATGTAACGTGTAGGTTCAAATAAACCTTTTTATTAGATACTAGCTGCGCTCCGCGGCTTCGCCCGCGTGGAAACTTCTGCGCAATTTTACCATGTTTTCTAACCGTTTAAACCTTCCCTGGACTACGACAAACATTTCTAAACCAAAATCAGCTAAATCGGCCCAGCCGTTCTCGAGCGAGACTAACGAACAGCAATTGATTTTTATATATAAGATTTTGTACTCAGTAATAAAACATTCTATAGCTTTTAAAGCTTGTTTTCTGGGGCTTTCATTGTGTAACAAATAAAAGCGAATAACAACAACACAAAACCATTACCCCCATGCGACAGTTTCGTAAAATATTTCTTCTCCCAAAAGTGTTTCTGCGAAAAAATCTTACTTTGATGTCTCATTTCTCCAATTCCCGCTTAAGATCCAATCTGAAAATGGAGGCAGACTCATGAAACCAAAATATCATTCTTACCTTTTATTATTCCGTACATATTTGATAATAAAGAATCGTTATCCCTTCCTTTGTGTAGGTTCCCTTTGTCTATTGTTTTAGCTTAGGGCGTATAGCATTACCTCATTAGGGAGCTTTTATACATGCCTTGACATGGATATTGTGTAGGGTTCCTTCTTACACCTATTTTAGCCAAGCGGTCACCTGAACCAGCAGTAGACTGTGAAATGCATGCTATGTGACGCCATATTGAACTGACTTCGAAAAAGGAAGAGGGTCTTACTCCGGCATACCATTGATACAAGCTACGGCGTAGCATAAGCTATGGCTATGGTGTAGCATTCGCAAAAATACGGCTTAGTGAGAGCTACGTGCGACGTAGCACAACGGCGAGCTACGGCGTAGCATTAACATATTGCGATGTCGTAAAAGCTACGACGTAGCACAAGTCACGACTTACGTCGTAGCATTCACAGAAAATACGACGAAATTATGAGCTACGACGTAGCACAAGCTACGAACTATGGCATCAACATTAAATATATTATACTGTAACTACCTACCCATAGTTTGAATTATAAGGTACTACGAATTTGCTAAGCGCAAAAAGACATTGATATAAAGAGAATATCTGCTTCTTATAAAGCTTTAGTGAGAACGATTCTTTACAGTCCTAATTTATTCCACCTTCAGGCAGACTATGTAAAAAATAAATAGGTCGGTAAGACACATTACAGGAAAATAATAACAAGCCTCTTATTTACATTTACCTACCTGTTACTATTTACATTTATTTACCTACCTGTAAGTATTTACATTTACCTACCTGTAAATATTTTCACATTTACTGTAAGATGCTTAACTTTATGTGGTGTAATATTATATTCTTGTTGATGTGTTCGGCTTTGCATTCGGAGAAAGTAAGGGAGGTAGGTACTTTATACTATATAGTTGATACGTAGATAAATAATTCCAGTCTGTTACCCTGATCTGCAACCATAGAGCAAAAGTTTAGGTTGCACAAACATGATTTCTGTAGAAGTACGTTAAATTAATTATTTTATGACATTTATTGCCCAAGCTCCTAGTGTGCCAGGTTCCTTATTCCAATAAACTATTCGCTTCACCGTATTAATTGTATCGTCTCAGAATGACACATCTTGTTATTTTACCTTTGATGAAAGAAAGTACAGATGCTGGACGCGTATGAAAAGTGACAAAAAGTTGAAAGCATTCCATCAGTGTCTCCTTGCGAATAGCACTGCACGCACTATCTAGTATTTATTTAATCGATGGACGATTCTACGTATTCTACGTTCGTGAAGTGATTGGTTAGCATAATTCAGCCCCAGGAGGGGCGCCGCCGCCCGCCACCTGACGCTACGAATGCGTCTTAGGCTAAGAAAGTGTTAATCGCTCATGTAATTACGAAAAAAATGTCCATTTCCAAATTCAAGATGGCTGACATCTTTATATCGCAGTTTATACTCGCCTTGAGACGAGCACCCACATAATATGGGTATCGTTTTCGAATAACTCGCATACGTAGATTACGAAAAAGATGTCCATTTCCAAATCAAAGATGGCTGACATTTTTTCATCGCAAAATTTTCTCATGGCTATCGATTTCAAACAAAATAATCAAAGGTACGAAAAGGAAGTCTTAATAAAAAATAACTGTTACACATATCCGCCGCTAGCTGCTTGCAGCTCGCGCACATCTAACAACTAGTTATTATTATAAAGCTCTTAATATATTTAAATTCTCACTATATACAACATTTTTTACTATAGAAAATACAATAAATATTATGAAACTATTCAAAATGGTAGATCACCGACCGCGAAGCTAGGCTCAAGAGGCCGGTGACTAGGGCTGCAGAGAGAGGAACTTCCTGGGTACCTACGGTCATTCAAAACTTTTTACTATCTTGAGCTTAGGCCATACTGGTGCCAGAAGAAACTGAGTTGCTGTAGAACTGCCAGTACTGGATGTAGTTAAATTTAGCCCATAATACAATTTATTCGACTGGAACTCAACCTATAGATTCAGTACGGCGGTAGGCACACACGTGCCATGAACAATTACCAGAAAAACATAAAAACCTTTCGGCCCAAACTCAACATAAAAGCGAAAAAGGTAACAATATTCATAAACTTTGAATACGGTTCCCGAGAAATTAAAAAATGATGTTTCGCAAAGGTTTATCAATATTTTACGTGAATGTAATCGAAAGATAAAATAAATTATTCAGCGCCGACTTACAAAATAATTCCCACTTGGTCCTGTTTTATGATACACACCTTCTTGTATCAACCCTTATCAGGGCCCGCATTAGGGAACGGAGGGCTATTGTTCACCTCGGGTATTGTAGGGACACAATTTATGTTCTTGGCTATTAATGAGAGGGATTTATACTGAAATTTCATGCGATTTTGGATTACGCATGGCTTCATTAGAAGTGTATATAAATAAATAATACATAATAAAAATAATGCTAGACAATCCACACAGCACCATTTACGAGCTACTAGCGCTCTACATCTCATAGCTTCAAGATAAGCAGGACTTATGTTAAGAGTACTTGTGTTAAGATTATTTATTTACTAACAATACATAGATATTTTTGTTATATATTGAAAATGCACCGACAACATATACACACATTCACAGATAACATCGCGGGGCAAATCCGGAGCCGAATTCTACTAACCAATCGCTTTGCTATGACAATAGTAAAGTAGCAGAATCGTACATTATTATTATTATTTATTATTTTAAGCCGTTATTGTCCCACTGCTGGGCAAAGGCCTCCCTCTTCTCCTTCCACTCTTCGCAATCCAACGCTGCAACAGGTCATGATGGAAGATGTACCTCGAGCTCGTCGCGCCATCGCATCCTGGGCCTTCCACGTCGCCGTCGCGTTGGGTGGGCTCCACTCTGTGGTGGTCTTTGCCCACCCATCGTACATAGATGAAAGAAACTCTAGATAATGCTTGCGATGCTATTTGTACGCAGAGACCTAGACACTTTTGATACGTGTCCCACCATCTGTAGTTTCATTTATCAAAGGAAAAATGGAAAAACCTGGAATCCCCTTTGGTTTACAAATTTTTCTAATGGTATCAGTGGCGTTTCTATTTTTTTAAATAAAGAAGCCATTCTTTGGTTCATTTGATTGTAAACCTTATTTCACAGAGTCTGTGATATAATGAAACTGTTGAGTTTCAAATGGATTTGAACGTTAAAACCTCAGCGTCCATTATCATAAACCTCTAGCCAGCGAGTTCCGGCGTCTAGCACAATACATTTAATTGTTATAGGTTCCAGGTGCTGGTTTAGTTAACGGGAAGTAGTATTCTGGGAGCGCTAGTGCCTCTTTAAGCTTGGATTTGAAAGTAAAACTTATATCAAATTCTAGGAAATTAAATAATATCCCAATAGTTTCAGGTTTCGGCGGTGCTTGCCTTTTTAATTTTTTAGAGATACCCTAAGATATAATATTAAAAACTAAATTAATATATATAATATCAAATTATCACACTAATATAAATGCGAAAATTTTGCTGAAGGTAGTTGTTATAGTTTCACGCCAAAGCTACGGATCGACCTTAATTTTTTGCACAGGTATGTAGGGCTAAACCTGGTATTAAATATAGGCTATCTTTTGTCCCTAAAATATATAAGAAATTGGAAAGCTATTTGTTTAAATATACCGCCTAAATAAGATCGCTCATAGCGATAAGGCCGCATTTGTACCTCGTCTATTGTTAGCATTTATTTCTGTACTGATTTCTATCTTTGTTTAGTAGAATAAAGTATTCTATAATATTATCTATTTATTATATATATCTACAAATCGAAAACCAGCGCTGAAACTGAGCGGTTAATTTGAATCCATTAGTATTTATTTGGTTCTAATAAATAATTGTTGAAACAAACAAAGTAGACTTATAGGATAAGATAAGATAAAGATAAAATCAGCTTCGCTTTTAACAGAGCATTCCTCGCAGGCACATCTTCTCAGAATGCGCTATGGAGGTAAACCTACCTTTCACGATGCATTGCAAAGCGCTCGTCGATCTGACGTAAAGGTGGGAAATCTTCATACGAGCACACAACAATTGCTTCTTGTGTCAAATAATTTGGTGTGTTTTAAAAAACTATATATCGACTTAAAATTCCGAAATAATGAAAATGGGTTTTAAATTTAGTTTTAAAAAAGAATCCAAATTAAAATGGGACCACACGGGAAGCACCAGATTTCAATTAAAAAAATAATCATCTAAATCGGTTCACCCAGTCGAAAGTTATGAGATAACAAACAAAAATACAGTCGAATTGAGAAACTCCTCCTTTTTTGAAGTCGCTTCAAAATTGTCTAGCATACTTCTCCGGACATGTTTATTACGAGTAATCCTGCTCTTTATTGTCCTTATTTCCTACATACATTGATATATTTGTTTTGTTGCAGACTGGTAAACATTTCCACCGGACATCTCTACTCATCAAAGCTTTCAACCACAAGTTCAGACTGGACCTCGAGCTTAATACGTGAGTAATTAGCTTTATCTACATCTTTACAAAGAACATTTCGTATTTATTATTCAATCTTGATGGATGTTTTGATACACATTTTTCCCGAAAATAATGTTTAATCGATGGCGATTCGTGGGCGTGTTTTCTTCCTCATCAGCAATCCAAGCTGTGTGGGCAGAATACAAATAGCAAGTCAGCTAAATCACTGTCAGCAAACGTGATTCATTCAACAATCACCGAAAAATAATAATAAATCACAAAGATGAAAGGAACACTCAAACCACCCTCTCATATTACAAAAAGCTTATCTGAAAAACGCGAAAGAAATCCGAAACGAATGATTTCCCCAATCGTAATATTGCGTCTTTGCTATTTTACAGATGCCCTGTCCTTTTCCTCCTTTGCCTTGCACGTGTGCTAGTGTCCCGCTCGGTTATCCGACAGATACATAGAGGATATCATTGTGCTACCTCTGTCCTTTTATTTCATTTATGGTGTTCTGAAAGTGTTTCAAGTTTCTTTGCAAGTTTCATCGATTTGTTTTCGCGAATCCGCGGATCTCCACCGGGCCAGGCTGAATGGGCTGATACTCTGTTCCGGACTCGAATGTAAATTGTTTTACCTTTGGCGTAGATTGTTTCGTTGGTTAGCTCTGGGGATAGGTTGGATTGATGCCCATTCCTTTATTGGAATTTGGCGGGCCGATGTGCTGCCGAGAAACTGGCTGAGCTTACTTGCGATAGACATTGAATATTTGTTGAAGTGGCGTGGGAGGCTGGAGTGAGAAGAAAGCAAGGGGATGATTTCACTTTATCTTATATACATATATCATGTACACGTGAAACAACGAATCAGATTATGATTATAATATAGGGATATTGTATTGGGGTCGCAAATACTGATGTTACGAGGAAATACTTATAATTTGGTGATTAATGTTTAGCAGCTGAAAAAAATCAATACATACGAAAAGATGAAATTGACAAAATTGTAGGTAGTTCTGACACAGGGTTTGAATTTGATTGTGACACGTAGTTTGAATATGACATAGACTTGATTGTTACCTAAAAATGTTAAATGGTTTTTCCCGTTGAAAACGGAACGTCCTGTGCATGTAATTAAATCTGTCAAGTTGAATTTGACCTACTATTCAGTTTTCGCTTGAGCTGAAATTCGGTATGCATACATCAATTAATCGGATGACAATGCCATATCATGATGATAATGGAACTGGTCTGATGAAGCTGTATAGAATACTATATTAAAACGACATAACCTCACTAGTTTGGGCTCGTTGATTTATCATTACAATTAATAATATAATAATAATAATGCTGGACAATTCACACAGCATTATCTAGGCCTATGGTAAGAAGAGCTTGTGTTATGGGTACTAGATGACTGATATACATAATACAATACATTACATAGATAGATATTTTTTATTATACATAGAAAACGACCAGAACAAATATCTGCAGATCGTACACACAATTATTCCGAGGCGGGAATCGAACCCGCAAACTCCTGCGTCTCAGGCGGACTTTCGCCCAAATCATAGTAAAAGCTTGTCATTAGCAATTTATATCCTAAATCTGGTTATCTAAGGTAAAAGGTATGTAAGGATAAATTGTGCGTTTATTCTTGTACAGTAAAATGCAAAAAAGCATGCAAGTTAGCTCTTATTTAATTTATTTCCGAACCCGTTAGCTGGATATTCGTTTGTTGCAGTAGACTTGTTAGCAGCGCGCTTTGTGCAGACGAAATACGTGTTTTGAGATACGTGAGGTAATTTGAGGGTAGACGGAGACATTTTTGTTACTTTACATACATAGTTCACAAAGGTTTAAAGTGTTTCATGACGTGTCAAATCCGAATGTTTTTTTCAGTCACCAATCATTTTAAAATTAAGAGTGGTTTTCCAATGGACACTGAGAGTTTTTTTTTACAGATTTTAGGAAAAAGACTATTGTATAAGGCAACACCAATAGTAAAAGCTAAAAGAGTTAGGCCCAACTGTGGACGTAATTCTGATAATGATAAAGTATGATACCTTTCTTAACAGTTACGTACAAATAACATTAGGTAAAACCTCAGCCATTTGTAATATGAACATGCATTTAGGTCTCGCTTACACCGTTCGAAAGCGGATCCAATTCACACATCATTACCCCACAAAGGAGTCTACTTTTGTTCTCGATTACAGGAATAGAACTTGCTAATTTATGCCCGGATTGGCCGGAGCACGGGATCAATCTAGGCTAATGCCATTGTGCGGGGTGCACTGCCGTCGTTTTCCAATTCGGAGCTCAGTTCTAAGCCCTTTCCTTTGCCGGGGACTAGCTAGACACTCATCTAGGGTTGCGTTTGGTGTAAGCTGTAGGTTTTTGAAAGCATAATTTTTGGTTATCTTCGGTGACAGTGGGTCAAATTTACAATTTCATGGGTTGCCCATTATTATATTATAACCAATTCCGCTCACTATTAATTAAAGCTAACTATGGTAAAACTACAAGCCAACTTACATTCATTGTGTTCGGACTGCCTGAGGTTGTTTTGTATTTTTGTCAATGAAATTCCATGCGTGCTTTGAATACTGTCAAAATCTTCTTTTTATCCAATGGAAATTCACTATACGTTAGTAGAATTTTGGACCTAACTGAGACAGAGGTGTGCTGAATATTATTATCCAAAGATTTAAAGCAACCCAACCAACAATTTAAGGCAACCCGAAGTGTGTTTTTTCTGTGCACGTTATCAAACACATATCAACAACTTACGAGTATGTAGGTAGGTATACAATCGTCATCAAGCTTTGTAAAGAGTATCTTCACTGTGTTTCAAGAATGCATTACCAACTTGCATAAGTTTCAAAATTGTATAGCACACTCTCCTCGCCTCTACCTTGCACCACCCCCGCTCCAGCCGCCGCGCGACAACTTCATTAAAACCAGCGCACAAACAAACGCCCTAGTAATTACTTTGTAATCTGTGCTCTGTAAACACGCCTCTTTGTGCGCCAATCAAACGGAAGTAGGCCACAATCATTCAAAAATACATTCCAAAAAGTTTGTGAGCTTTTTGTGTAAAATGTGCGATTAGTTATCGTAAGTAATCTGACCTACCTAAACGTCGAATGCTTGATCTATTTTAGAATGTTTTAGAATTTTAGTTAGTAGGTACAGCATCGCGCTTGGTGAAAAAAAGACATTTAAAATAATAACGTTTTCTTAGTTACCTCCGACTCATTATTCATTAAAAGATTTTTACATTAGTAAATAATTGGATAGTTTTATAATCTGTGCTTGTAAACACACTGCAAATGGCGTAATTCAAATAAAACTGTTTCGGTAAATCGTAAATACCACCATAACTAAAAAACAATTATTATTCCAAGATCCAGTCAGTTAGAACCAAAACAGAAGGCTTTTACTTTTCCAACGCAAAGTAAGCGGGAACGGCAGCCATGTTGTGACGTCACCCGCGGCTGATTGAAAAACAATACAGCTTAATAAAGCAAACACGCGGTTTATGTAAATAAGTAATGTTTTAAGAATGCTGGGTTCATCCCGCTCGGTTATTGGTTACGTGTCGACCTTGTTTTTCATGAGTGACTTCATACAACTGCTATTCGTACATGTTTATTAGAAATTGTAATTTGCGGTGTTTCATCGCAGAGCGATTCGTGATTTATTCATCCGTACATCCTGTGTGGATAAGTATGATCGTTTTGAAATTGAAAAGCAACGAACACAAGTTGTTCAATTTATATTGAACAAGTTGTGAAAATCCCAGTCCATTGGTAGGATGATTCCAATTTGCTAATACCTCCAAACATACACCTACACTTTTCATAAAACGTTGGAAATAGATGCGTATCTTGTGAGAGGCTGGGAATAAACATACGTGGAATATTGGGTACGTGCGTCTCACGTGAGACGTTGGGAATAACTCCGTACAAACACCCTATAACAAATACAAAGTACAAAACATGTGTTTGCAGAATTCTATCTAGTTTTGTGTCGAAACTTCTTTAAAGTAATATTTGCACTCTGTTTATTGAGCAGAATTCAAATAATGGCCTGTCAGAAACTTTGACACATGATATTTGGCTGCGTTGCATTCCAATAACGCAGTAAAATGAGTGTGTCAGTTCCTTTCGAACCAAACAGCACCCAACAATGAACCCTACCGGCAAGTAAAGAAAGCATAAAACAAGATTTGCGTTTACACAAACGACAATGCCATCTTAGCCGTAATCTGCAGACGCAATTCTCTCAAAATACCACAATGAAGACCTTGATATGCTCCTATAAAAATATATCTGTCACTCTCCCCCACACCCACCTCGTTGGGTGAGAGCTGAGATAGATAATCTTTAATAATAAAACATTTTCGTCTGTCTCAGCGTTCATAATATATTCTGAACAAGTGGTCGTCGGGTAGTCGGTAATGAGATGAATTCAAATTAATGCCACTCCTTATCTTTAACAAGACGAGGATTATATTTTGCTTGGAAAATGAGAATTTATTCAGAGGAAAACACGAGGAGATTTGCGTCTGAGGACGTTTTTGTAAAGTTGCGCGGTGCTCGAGGCATTATTAAAATTGAGCATCTGAATCCACAAATTGACATGATTTGTTTGGAAATAAGAAACGTTCTTTTGAGACCTGAACTGATACCTTTGTCTAGCATCTTATTAACCATCTTCAAGAAAAGGAGGAGGTTTTATGTTCGTCTGTACGTATATATATATGTTTATTTTACGCATGCTCATAGATTTCTCCGTCACAATGTGTGACGCGGCAGTCAAATTATTGAGGTTATTTTAAGATATAGGTAACTAAGTTCCAGTGTGTTTGATCATTATAACTCAAAGTCCCTTAAATATAATAAAAAAAATAAAAAAAAATTACTAATCTTTATTACTTCAAGAAAAAAGGAGCTTTAATGTATGGCCTTTATGTATTTTTAAAGTTATACTCACTCGGTAAAAAAATTACTGGTACCTATTACCGTTCAAGAGAAGCCTTCACAAAAGTAGAACAAAATTGCCAAAAAAATCGTTTAAAGAGATTTTTGTGAGGGAATCTCCTTAAAGATACTCTGTGAAAAGTTCAACTGTCTACTTCGGTACTTGAAGAAAGGGGGACAAACGGACGGACGACGGACAGACAGTGGAGGCTTAGTAATAGTCTCATTTTCACCCTTCAGTACGGAACCTTAAAAACATCCACTTAAAAACTATATCAAAACATAAAACCTGCTCCCTAAACCTTTTTTCAAAGTCGGTAAAAAACAAACTACACTGTAGTGTAGTGTAGTGTAGTCGGTAAAAACACAAACAAAGTAATAAAAACACGTTTGGAAGATCCATTTATCGACATAAATTAATGTTTTGTGTCCCATTTAATTAAATTTTCGGCAATTTAAAATTATTAAGCGAGCAACAATATGGAAATACGCCGAAACATTTTACATGAATACTTATTTACGACCATAATTGGTTTGTGCATGCCTATCACTTATGGCTTATAAATATTTAATAGATGCGATATAATTATGGGAATCCTATCAGATAAATGACGGGGATTTTCTACAGAAAGCTGCGTTAGAACATTCTGCGCCTAAAGCTTCGGTCTCTTGACCAGGACGCAAAATGTAGTACCCACTTCCCACTTTGCCGCGATTGCCCCTCACCGTTGACGCAATAAAATACCACTCTATATAGACGTTTTACATACGATTTATATGTCTAGTAACGCATACCGTACCTTACTGCGTTGTGATTAAGATACCAAGGCTTAAAGGCTGTAGCTATCTGAACCTTATAGCTTGAAGGCTGAACACGGACTGCGCTTTTATGAAGCACTGGACGCACACTCATAATACCATGCTTCTGTAAACGCAGGATGTGTCCCTTCCACTTAAAATGTTTTATTTTTATTTTTTAAATTATGTACTCTAACCATCTATGGCTGTAACATGTACTTTGTGAAGCTAAAATAAATTGAATTGAATTAACGAAAAAACACATCGCGTACACTAAGTAAAATGGTTCCGATGACACCGTTCGGGTACGGTACACTTAAATAATTCTGAACTGTTTAAAGAACTTCATTATACACTAATAAATTATTTTATCTATAAAAAAGATTAAATGAAATGAAATGAAATGAAAGTTTATAAGCACTTAGACAAGTCATATTTTATACTATTCATTATTATATTCACTTCAATTTTTTGTCCACCAGTGGAAGAAGTGAGAAGAAACCACTAGTATGTTCATAACTTATGTGTCTAGTACATATGATTTGCATATCTGTAAATCGTTAGATTATGAGTTGGAGCAAAACTCGTTCCAAGCTTTTTTATCTTCTAGATAATCTGATATTTGGTAATAAGCCTTTTTACAAAGAATATGCTACACAATTTTTTTAAATTTATCTAGTGCTAATTTTTGCAACTCACTTGGAGTGAATTAACGATCGAGAATCAATTGACGGTATCGCTTTTTATCCCCAAAGTAACTTTTATACTCAGAATTTACATAATAGCCGTGTGCCACAATACTTTTTATGAATGATAATTTTAATTACACCTGTTACGAGCCCGATTACACCGCTTCAAGCGCCAACACCCATTTTAATGAAGCTTTTAAAGGGAAATAAAGGTACCAAGCAGGTGCGAATCGAATTTGGGCAGAAGGGTTCTTTTACCAAATAATGCTATAGGGTGGCATAAACCCTGGCGGTAAAGAACTTCTTCCAAATATAAATATTATATTATTTATTGATATGTTAGGTCATCATCATCATTATCATCCTATGTTAGACCACTGCTTGACATAGGCCTCCCCAATGAGCGCCATAGCGCCCTGTCTTCAGCTTGACGCATCCAGCATCTTCCTGCAGTCTTTCGCAGGTCATCCCACCTGGTCGTCATGTTAGGTAATCATAGTTAATAGGTACATACGTAAATCTACGAAAGTTTTTATATTACACACGATTGGTTTGAACAAACTAAAACCTGACTTGAAATTCTTTAGTACCTCTGTTAAGAAGCAATCTCTTCCAGGCAACTTTTGGATTCGCACTGCGGTTCGAATCGCTCATTTTGCGAAACGACTAAAGACCCGTTAAAAACAGTGAAGCTTCTTGTAAGACGCCTATTCAGTGAAGTAACAATAAAACCGCAACGTAAACCGATGAGCGGCGTTAGGTAATCCTAGTTGGAGTATGTCAATCGACCCCACCACAGCTTGCTGCCAATATCTGGTACAAGGTAAAGACTAGTTATCGCATTTGGTCACTATACGTCATCATCATCATCTCGAAATACGTCCATTGCTGGACAAATGCCTGCCTAAAGACCGCCTCAGTTATCAGTCATATGTTATTGATGTTGGATTATTAGCAGTCTCGTAGAAACAGCATTCTGTATTTTTACTAGGTACATGTACTCTGTCCACGCATTTATTTTCTTTGATTGAATGAAAGAATGACTTTTTTCACACACTCGTCAGCTTGATTACAACAGAGCTCTCGCTAGTCCCGATATTTTTCACGCCGATAGATTCGCATCACTATTTATAAGAAGCCGTCTATGAAATATTGCTTTCTTTCATTTAGTCAAAGAAAGTAAATGCGTGGACGACGCATTACTTAGTCAGTAAGAACTATGATAGTAGGAAAGTGAAGCAAGTTAATGTTCTATCTAGCTAGTATAATATGGAAGAACCGGAACCTGGAGGAGGCTTTCACCACTCTAAGAGTTCTCACATAGTTATAGTTTTTTTTTATAAAATTATTTTATTTAGTCGCTCAGCGAGCTATAGAAAGAGCTATGATTGGAGTTTCTCTGAAGGACAGGATTCGTAACGAATACATCCGACAGAGAACCAAGGTTATTGACATAGCTCAAGGAATTAGCAAGCTGAAGTGGCAGTGGGCCGGCCATATTTCGCGAAGAACCGACGGCCGCTGGGGCAAACGTGTTCTTGAGTGGAGACCGCGACTCGGTAAACGTAGTGTAGGACGCCCTCCGACCAGGTGGGATGACGACTTGCGAAAGACTGCAGGTAGATGCTGAATGCGGCAAGCTGAAGACAGGGCGCTATGGCGCTCATTGGGGGAGGCCTATGTCCAGCAGTGGACTGATATAGGCTGATGATGATGATAATGATGATGATTTTATTTAGAACTGGTATCATTGCAATCTGCTTTGTTTCTAACCTTTAGATCATTGCAATATGCTTTGTTTGTAACCTTTGGACCACAACCTGTTTACGTCCAGGTCATCACAGAATGTAATCCTGAGGCCTCGCCTGATTCTGTGGCTCATTGGCTTTGACACGCACCTGCGGCTCGAATAGCTTGCAAACGGTTGTAGGGAAGCTTTACTTGTTTCCTAAAATACACACGTTTAAGGAAGGGTAGTTAAAGAAGCAGTCAACTTAGAATGTATCTTGGTGGTAATCCGAATGTGGCTATAATCAGTCAACTTAGAATGTATCTTGGTGGTAATCCGAATGTGGCTATAATCAGTCAACTTAGAATGTATCTTGGTGGTAATCCGAATGTGGCTATAATCAGTCAACTTAGAATGTATCTTGGTGGTAATCCGAATGTGGCTATAATCAGTCAACTTAGAATGTATCTTGGTGGTAATCCGAATGTGGCTATAATCAGTCAACTTAGAATGTATCTTGGTGGTAATCCGAATGTGGCTATAATCAGTCAACTTAGAATGTATCTTGGTGGTAATCCGAATGTGGCTATAATCAGTCAACTTAGAATGTATCTTGGTGGTAATCCGAATGTGGCTATAATCAGTCAACTTATAATGGTGTGTGTATATTCATTCAAATGTAGCTGACTCCAAAAAATCGTAACTAATTTCACAGCACTAAATTTTTTACGACTTTTTCATAACGACCGAAATAATAGGCTCTTATTCCACGGAATTAATTGCTTCACCATAACAATGGTATACTCTCAAAATGACTCTTTTTGACAATTTACCTTTGATGAAAAAACTACAGATGGAGAAAGGCGTCTCAAAAATGACGAAAATATCAGTATTTTCGTGCGTACGGTGTTATCTACACCGTACCCACTATCTAGAGTTTTTTACTACATCTACAAACGTCTTTGCAACGATACTACTGTCATAGTAAAGTGATTGATTAGAAGAATTCAGCACCAGGTTGTCGCACATCTGGACCGCACTGCCGCACAGCACAAAAATGTTCATTTAATTATATGCTTAAAGCCTAGCATATTTGAACACATTTTACAATATCAGCATAAAGTAGCAGGTAGCGCGTGGGCCCCTTTGTTGAAGCATGTGGTAAGCAATTATTTTGTAACTGTAAAATATGTATACCTATCTAAAGATGACACGAGTTAAGGCCCATTTTTGAATGTTTATCATCGTGCTGTGCGTTACCGGTGCTGGATGTATGTGCTTAGTTCCTTCTAGAATGTCTCAAATAAATCACACAATAAATAAATATCGGTGGACAATCTACACAGCATCGTCTCCAAGCTAAGCAGAGCTTGTGTTATGGGTACTAGATGACTGATATACTTAATACATACATTACATACATAGATATTTTTTATAATACCAGAACACCCGGAACAAATATCTGTAGATCGTAAAAATATTTGTCCTGAGGCGGGAATCGAACCCTCCTGCATCGCAGGCGGACCTACGCCCACCGCGCCACAAAAGTCTATAACAGAGATCTATAGACATGGACATTCTACGCATATATTGTCTATGTACAACACACATTGTGTTCTGAGATTGTGAATTTCGGTAGGCATTTCCATTGGCCCACCCTTGTTGGCTCGATCGTTAATCACTGGGCGTGCTGGAGGAAGCTAAACAGGGCCTACTAATTAATGTACGAAGCTCCGTTTCCGCACTGATAACGCGAATATGCTAGTAGAATTCATCTTGGTTGTATTTTCCAGTACGATATCGAGTAGTAACTTCCTACGCGTAAAAGGATTTGCAGCAATTAGTCCATAACGCGATTCTTCCAGTTCGCCAGCGTCTTGGGGACGTTTCCGATTAGATTCATATGCATCAGTTGAGTTTACTATAGACGTTTAAATTATCATCGTTAGCCCAACTGTTTTTATTGTAAACACTATCTCTCCTGATTTTATTTGTATACTGTATTTTTTATTTTCTTTTTAAAGTAATGATACAGACTGGTCTTTTTTCAAAATCAACGCAAAGTCACACGTCATGATAATTATTATAATTAAAATATCTCGCTTTACCATAACAATCGTTAGTTATGGTAACACGAGATATTTTAATTATAATAATGGTTGCATTAATAACACTAGTTTACAAAATTGAACTTTTTTTTAATACCCCAAAATAAATGTATATAAATATGTAAATCTACCTTCCTTAAACCTAAAAGTGTTAGCAGAAATATTTTATCACGTCACAATTTCTTCCTGCAGTCAAATGTTTTTTTTTAACTACCTAACGTAGTGACCAGAGTTTATTGTTTATACGTCCGCTTCAAACGACAATTATCTTGTTTCGGATTGATTTAAAATGTCGAGTAGAAAGTGTTAAAAAAATTCAGATCGCTTTTGTTATGTTTATGGACAGTTTATATTTTCAAAAAAGAGAAGACCCCATTGTTGATTCGTTAAAAAGCGCATATCTTCATTATTTTGGATTTCCTGTTGCAAATCAGGATAAAAAGTGGGTGCCTCATGTGTTTTGCGAAAGATGTAGAATTGTCTTACTCCAGTGGTCATCAGGAGAAAACCTTTATCTTCCATTTGGTTCACCAATGCTATGGAGAGAACCTAGTAATCATGAAAATGATTGCTAATTTTTTGTTACGAAGACAGTGGGATATAATAAAAAAAAATAAGGCAAGTATCATATATGCCGAAGTTCCGTCTGTTACTAAGCCCATATTACATTCGAAAGATCTACCACATCCAATTTGTCCCGGTAATTCGAGTGCTAAAATACACTAGACGACAATGAAAGTGATGTTGAATTCAAATCGATTTCTAGTGATTCTGACGAGTTCTCACTTCAAGAAAACACTCCAAATTTAATTTACCAAGCTGAATTAAATGATCTTATAAGAGATTTACAATTATCTAGATCTAAAGCACACCTTCTTGGTTCCCGCTTACAACAATTGAACTTAAAACTTAGGAAGTATGAGTGACGAACAAGGGGAACGTTTTCACCAAGATTTAAAGGTTTTTGAAGAACGACATCAGGGATTTTGGGATGAAAACATGTTAGGGTATTACTGTTGGTCCATTATAAGAGAAACTGATTCAAATAACTATAAAAAGAAGCCAAAAATTAGCCGTTTAAATTTTTTTTTAATATGAATACCAAAATTATGTATTTGAGTTAAGTTAATAAATATTTCTTAAACCAGACGTGACACAATTTTTTTATTATTTTTTCTGGATAGTTCTACCTCAATAAATAATAAAATAACAACTTTCAGCTGGGGTATGAAAACCGTGTAAACTAGTGTAATGAAGTCGTCAAATACGAATTTGACGACTTCATTATTAATGTACCAACACAGACAAGGTTAGTTTTTCATCTACTTTCTTTCATAATAAAATATTCTAAGATAGCTCTAACTCGCCAGCATGTGGTAGCGCTATAACAAATTTATTTCTGAACGAATCAAACACAACTTGAGTAATATTCGCTTATCACGCCGCCATCTTGTTTTCAATATAACACCATAACTCATTTGTAGCAATCGGTGTCGGCCGTTATTTATCGAAGTGCGTATTAACATTAGATTTCATTTGTTGATTGTACGTATTTGTAAACACAGATACATATAATAATATCAATGATTACAAATTCTCGGTTGTTTAAATAATAACAGAGAAATGTCATGGATACCGGATAGTAGATATTATTTTGATGAGAGCTTGAAGCCCGGCAAAGAGCCCGTCAGCCATGTTGTTATTGTATAACGACAGTCAATTTGAATTCGAATTTAGAAACGGTTTGAAGTATATCATTCGTCATTTAAAAAAAACTTTGCTCTACGACCACTTTTTCATGGGCAGTGGCCATCAAAAAGTGGTCGTAGAGCAGCTCTTGTCTTCCTCTGGTCTCTCTGGTCTTCCTTTTATTTCTGACACTATGTTTTTAAGCAAAAAATAATCCATATGATGAAGCCTCGTGTAACGGGTTCTATTCCCGGTTCAACCATGTAATTATTTAAAAATCTATGAATGCAGTTTATATTGTTTTTTAAATTCAAATAATGTCTTCTTTCAATAAAATGTTCCATCTACAATATTCAAGGTACTTTCCCTCCATGTGGCATATCCGTGGGACGCCCTGTATAAGGGTTGGTTACAACTTTTCCGAAATAATATTAAAAGAGATGATGGTAGTTCTTTGTCACCCTCTGTAGCAGTACGTAAACAATATAAAACTTCTACATCCCGGTGTCTATTTAATAAATATAAATATAATTAACTGCGTTAATTCCCAAAGAGCTTATTTCAGCCCTATTAAGAGAGCCAACAAGAAATCCTAACAGGTACCTACAACAAATCTCAAAAGTGGTAGTACCTAAAGAATATAAAACTTCTACGTCTCGTTGTTTATTTCAAAAGAAATATTGTTAACTGAGCTTATTTCAGCCCTATTACGAGAGTCAACAACAAATCTCAAAAGGTTAACACAACACCGTTTGAATTGGATTAAACTACCGCTTACCCTGTGAAAGTTGTCGCTCTCGACACCCAGGTTTCCATGCCAGTTTCCATACTAATATAGGTCACAATCCCTTGCCCTTAAACCTCAACAAAGTAATATAACTTGCGTTGCTTGCCACCCTTCAAACTAAAATAATTATCCGAGTTGTCTTTGGCATGTCGCGCGGGATAGGGACAGTCAGCGAGAAATTCATGTAGCGTCAACTTTTTTTTTCACATTACTTTTTCATACGTGTTTGGAACAAGAAGGTAGGGAAAGAGAGAAACAAGTAGATGGATTTGCTGAACTCTTTAGTGTATCGTGTACTTTTTTGTATTTATTTAATAAAAAATCAGTCAACAGTCTGAATAACGCATTTTTTTTATTTTATTTATTTTAGACGTAGTCTTTCTAACCCTCTGTCCAAATTTTGATTATAAAAGTCCACAACAAAAAAATCCACTACTATAGCATTTTTCAGAAGGAGTTTACCGTAGGACTTTTTTTCAGAGTACAAAAGCTGGTCGCATAAATCAAAAAATCTGCGTTTGCTGTAGATAATAAAATACCGAATGGCAGCTACTCAGCAGCTCGTGTGTTTTCTCAAGTTTATACTTTAGTACCAAAAAGACAAAATATAAATAATATGTTCTGACCTTTTATTTACAACTGGTTATGTTCTTTCTAGCTGCGGATTTTCCAATAATAATATTCTTTAAAAATAAATAAATACAAATACAATATTCAATAAATAAATAGATAAATCATGACTCGGCTGGTAGCTCAGTTAATAATTATATTATAAAAGCGCCCCAACGGGTTTAATGTATCTTGATCCTTTCATTTTTGAACTTAAGACCTTTGTAACGACATGAAACAACTGAAATAATGTCTTGTTACTTATTGCATTTGTCGCTGAGTGTACTCACTCGGTAACAAGTTAATTTATGTTGAGACTGAGTAAACGTTTGCTAACTGCGATACAGCGGCTGATTGTGCGGGCGTGCTCCCGAACCACTGGATTAGCGAATTTAATTATAGTATTTTATTTGGTGCACCGAAATTTCAACGAGTACCTACGGTAGGGGATGTTGAAGGCAAATTATTAATAATGCTGGACAATCCACACGGCATTACCTAGACCGCCTAAGTCTAGATGATTCCATATTATTAACACTTTGACTGCTGAAATCACACGGTATGTGTTTTCTACAAGTGACTAATATGCGTAAATCCACACTAGCGCAGCGGCTGAGAAAATACAGATCTGTGTGACTCAGCACAGCCGTAATATTTTTCGAACGAAACTCATGTGCGGCGCAACACAACCGCTGTGTAGAGCGGCAGCACGAATTTTTTAGGTTCAAAAAAAGATCGCAGTCGTCGAAAAAAAATCGCAGTCAAAGTGTTAAAGCTTGCTCCGATTGGTTGTTGCCTGCCATTGATTGATTGATAATATAATTATATTTGACGACCTCTGTGGAGCGGTGGACGAAGGTCCGCATGCGACGCGGGTTCGCTTCGGAACAAATGTGTGTACGATCTGCAGATATTTGTGCCCGGTGTTCTGGCCGTTTTCTGTTTAATAAAAAAATATCCATCTATGTCATGTATTGTATTATGTATATCAGTTATCTAGTACCCATAACACAAGCTCTGCTTACACAATTCCGCTGTAAAATCACCTTTATCAACATCACCGACCGGCCTGATTGAAAAAAACCGTGCAACGGCTATTGGGTCACATTTCGAAAAAAGATGGAAATTCCCGCTTCAATTCAACGAGCCGCGAAATCAACAGTACCTGAACTGGTACCCTATTTTCTCCATGTAGACCTGTTTCACTTGGATTAGACGTCTTCTGTAGTGGATTTAAGGCTGATTTTCGTTAATCTGGTTATAAACCAATCAGAGCGCTCCTCGATGAGTCAACCAGAGTAATTAGTCACGTGTACAGAGTGAACAAGAATACCATGAATATAATTCGAACTAGGGTCTCTTCAGGAGTAGAGTGAATAGGAATCTTCTAGACCTTCGTGACACATCTTCGACCACATCTTCACTTTCAACCACAGGTGGGATTGTGGTCAAACCTTATTTTACATAACTAGAATAGAATACAATAACCATTTATTTAGCACACACACCCAGAAACAAAGAAAGTACAACTTAAACATTAAAAAAAACATAAATAAACTAACACATAATCAAACTAAACTAGTTTTTTCCCGCGGCTTCACTCGTGTTGTTTCTATGGATACGTTTTAAGCGGTTATTATATATAACGGTTATTTCTATCCCACGGGGACTGATTTATGAGATAAAACGTAGTATTTGTTTTTCCGGGCCTGGATCTAGCTGTATGCAAAGTTTCAGCCCGATCCGTTCAGTAGTTTTTGTGGAAAGAGTAACAAACATCCATATATACAAACTTTCGCGATTATAATATCAGTAGGCAGTATAATTTTTACATTATTAAACAATATTGATAAACACTTTGATTATCATCATTAGCCTATAATAGCCCACAGCTGAACATAGGCCTACTTACCGCCCTTTCTTCAGCCTGCTTCATCCCACATCTACCAGCAGTCTTTCTGCAGCAGTTCGTCTGCCGGGAAACTTACATTATAATAAGTGCATCACTATCACTACATAGTATAAAACAAAGTCGCTTCCCGCTGTCTGTCCCTCCCTATGTATGCTTAGATCTAGTTTTTTTAATAAATAGAGTGATTGCAGAGGAAGATTTACAAACCTTTTAACACATAGATTTCTACGCGGGCGAAGCCGCGGGGCGCAGCTAGTAATTTATATTTCGACTGAATATTTAGTAAAGTTCTTTGATATTCTGTGGTAGCCCCTTCAGGTAGGTACGGATTAGTGTAACGACGTTTGACGCTTGAACGGGAACTGATCAAGCGGACTGATGACGTCACGAGGAAAATCCGAGGGGACGTTTTTAGGTTGGGTTTTGCGTTTACGGCACATTGTTAGATGTAGGCTAAGGTGGCTACTTTTTAACGCCATGATGAATAAATCAATTGAATAAATATTCGACGCCTTTGATTCCATATTCTTTTACTCTTTGTAGGTGCTCCAAATGAGTAAATTATTTCAATACACAATTGAAATAATAAGATAGAAACGAAATATCCAATTCAAGTTTTACGAGATATTATATAAAATTATTTACTTAACTTGATTTCTTTGTTCAGATCAGTCAGATATACTCAAATTATAAGAAATAATCTTCAAAAAGTCCAATGTCTACACAGATTAGGTGAGCACAAAAGCGAAACATTGGCTGATTGCGATCCGATTTGACACACCCTCTAAAAGCATCGAACATCAACTTCGAATTTGAATTATGAATGTCAATAATCGAGCGGGCACTTCCGGAAGCTTCCATCATTCAATGGCACTCACCATATCCTTTAGTATTCTAAATTCGAATTTTAAAGATATGAAAGGAAAATGTCGCAGAAAATCGCTTTTGGATAAGATCTTTCCTATTTTAAAATCAGAACGTTCCTTATAACCCCTGGGAACAAACATATTCAAGCTTTCGCATTTATAATATGTTTGTTTATTTATTTCCACCGTAGGTACACATGTTACACTTGATGTCATTAAGTCCTATACATTTTAGCACTTTGACTGCGATTTTGAAAACTGTGTCGCAGACGACAACGCCCTCCTCCGAATTATACGTGGAGATATCAAATAAGAAAATTTATAAAAAATTGCATTTACCTACTGAAAAGATACATAATTACAGTTGTTGCATATAAAAAGAAGAAAGGTATGTCTTCTTTAAAAAATAAATAAAAATATTCATAGTCATTTATCACAGTAAAATAATAATAAATTAATTAAAAGGTATGTCAAAATATGCTGCTGTATATGGGCATTGTCAAACTATACTAAAAATATTGTACAAATTACATAATATACAAAGAAAAATTTCGATATGAGTGTGATATGTTGCCATATTCACGACAATTCTACCGTGCCTATAGACTGTCGTATCTAATCTCTGCTTGTTTGTGAACGAAACGTAGATTCCATTCCGTTCTAATCCCCGCGGTTAATTCCACGCGCTCCTCCTCCAATATTGATGTAATCAAATTCAGAATGCGGCGTGAATTATTATCGATTTGAATTTGAAAGTAAAGTTCATTTGTTCGGAGGCTGTAGGACAGACCGACACAGAAAGTTGAAGCTATTCTATTGTTTTTTTTTCAAAGGTAATTAGAACATGATATTGTTTGATGTTCTTGGGACCCTGTTAAGCCTTCGTTGGATGTCTATCATCGCTGTCTGTCCGAATATTGAAATTGAAGGGGGCTCCTGTCCCAACCTACCGAACCATCAGTACAGCGGATTTTTCCTTCACCCATGTTAGTGGACTTAATGCTAGCAATTCGATCAAATGTGGGCATGGCTGCATATGCGAAGACGGAAAATGTATTTATTTATAGTGTATTTACTTATGGCAAAAAAAAAGGAAACACAATCAAATAGGTATTAAATAATTTGATTGTTTTGAAAGACTAACCAAAACCCACTTCAAATTCGTTAGTTACGGACAAATGTATTATCCATCAGTAATACAATTGTAGAATTTTCCAAACCGGTCTAGACCGAATAATTAGAAATAAATTTACGGAGAACATACATAAAAAACACCGACAGCCCTCTTCTAGAACCTCTGCTTTTTTGTATTTCTATTTCGTCGTTTAGAAATAGAAGGACAAAATAATTATGTCCAAGATTGTATCCCAGAGTATATATATCTTACTAGTGACGTTACAATAGCCAAGACAAACAATAATAAGTTTTCTCTTTCACAACTGGTTGCAAGACCTAGTGAAAGTGGTAGAAAAGCCTCTGACCGAATTTTCAAGTCTCACTTACAGTTAAAACCTACACCATCGACAAATACTTGCCAGATCGAAGTTGTAATCAGTGAATCGCATCACACACGAACAGCCATATCGATGACGTCACTGAATCGCATCACAGACATATCGATGACGTCACCAGTCGGAGTGATGACGCAGCAAGCCGCAATCGTTCCGCACTGGCTTGCTACGAGTTTGCGAGCTAGCGATGTATTTGGTGTAAACTAAAAGCGATCAAATTTTTAGATAATTATAATTAAGTTTATCTTTGTTTGTTTGGGAAAATACGGGGCTGAGATGGTGAAACCAATCAATGACTCAAAGAGCAAAAAAAGTTTTTTTTTCCGAATTTTCAAATAGATTAATTTTAAATACCTGGAATAAGATTTGGGTTAATCTGGTCCAGACTTTTTATGCTGAATATCTCAGCATAAAAAGTCTTGAGATATTTATTATTATTAAAAGGGAAATGAAATGCATAAAATTCTATTCTATTCTATAAGAGGTTCGCGCTCGAACGAAACTCTTAAACTACATATACATAGGTATATTAAAACCAACTTAAGCATTTCTGTGAACTATTTCATAGCAAACCTACGAAACCCTCACCCCAAGTCCAAAACTCGAACCCGCTACCTCTTGTTACTCACTCGCCAGCCACTACGTTTGCAGCGCTAATGAGCCGTGACGTAAGGATTCCGACGTGAGGATGCAGCCTAATTCCTTAACCAGGTGCTCGCGTTCACACTTTCCTTGTTGTTTAAGCAGCTGTATTTTATAGAAAAGTTATAGAAACTACAAATATTATACATATATAGACGACACCTCTGTTTCGCAGCGAGTGAGGGTAGGACTGCGTCGCGGAACGTTGAGGGTTCTATTCCCGCCTCGTGGCAAATGTTGGCCCAAGGGGGTGCAAAAATTTGTCTCAAGGCGGCAAATATAAAGATATTTATGTAGGTTGTTCTGGGTGTTCCATATTCAAAATAAATAATGTATATATATAATGGATAGTGTTAAGTACAACCGTATGGTACTGCCTTGGAATTTGCACCACCCCAACTCTCCCCGCGGGTGTCTAAGGGATATCCACCGGGAGGTAGCGCCTCCTGCAGAACAATTTACCACCGAACTGCGATCTCCAACCTGCATGCCCAGCGTGGGCATTACACCCTCATGAGATAAAAGCCAATAAGGGGCTTATCAGAAGGAGGCCTGCGTCCAGCAGTGGGCCAATTTAGGCTGATCAGGAGTTGTTGAATATATCAGTTCTCTAGTGCCCAAAACACAAGCTCTGCTTAGCTTGGGGCTAGATGATACTTTGTGGATTGTCCAGTATTATTAACGTAGGTATATCACGGAACCCTACAGGAAATTTCGTATCAACAAACCTATTCGCTTCCATCCAACCTCACCTACGGCTAAATTCACAACTGGATGAGCTTGAAAGGACGTTGCTTAGCAACGGGCGACTTTGACATCGATATCGGCACGAATGTAGCTCCCTGATTGATAACTCACAAGGGAATCTGAACCTTGATTCATCGACATAGAGATCACTCCAATGATACTTTCTCTGAAGGACAATCCAAATAACTATACTTAGCCAACTGTGAACAAGTAGGCATTATTGAATCAGTGCAAATGTCAAGTTGACATGGTACATGGGACTTCATGCTCGTAGAAAGTATATTTGTGTCTCTTTCTTGGAGACTGCTTTTAATAATTGTGAGATAGGGATGACCTATTTCTTTTTTCGTGAGACAAAAGATTATTGGATTTATTATTAAGCCTTCAGACGGTCTAGTTGATTCATTGAGATTTCACTAATCACATCAAAGTAAGAAAATGTATCAATTTCAATAATGCTGGACAACCCACACAGCATCATCTAGCCCCAAGCTAAGCAGAGGTTGTTTTATGGGTACTAGTTGACTGATATATTTATTATTTGTATTATCCATGTTAAGTATTAACAGATATTTTTTTATTATAAATAAAAAACGGCCAGAACAACCGCAACGAATATCTGCAGTACGTACAAACATTTGTCCCGAGGCGGGAATCGAACTCCTGCGCCGCAGGCGTACCTTCACCCATCGCACCACAAAGTTCGTCAAAGGTGATGTAGTGAAGTAGTACGGTATTTGAGAAATCAGCAGAAACAGACAAAAACAGAGTAACTTGTTTCAAAAAACCAGAAAAATAAATAAATAAATAATGCTGGACAATTCACACAGCATTATCTAGCCCCATGGTAAGCAGAGCTTGTGTTATGGGTACTAGATAACTGATATACATAATACAATACATTACATAGATAGATATTTTTTATTATACATAGAAAACGACCAAAATAATAACACAGTTCCTCCATCCGAGCCATTACGTACTTCGGAAGCGCAAACGATACCAAACAAAATCTTAAACTAACAAACACAATGCACGAAATAATAAACAGATATATTTACTTCGCGTAACGGAACGTTAAGCGAAAGAACTGAGGATGGTTAAGGTTGCCAGGCTTGCGAAATTGGTCGATCCAATAATTGCAATTTTTGGTCTTTCAACCTGCGAGAGACTGCAGGTAGATGCTGGATGCGGCAACTCTTAGCGCTATGGCGCTCATTGGGGGAGGCCTATGTCCAGCTGTGGACTGCTATAGGCTGATGATGATGATGATAATTGTACTTCGATCATCCCATGCTACTTCTCAAGGCTTTTTCTTCATGACTCTCACATTTTCTTTCTACTAATTCGATCATTTGGATGAAGTATGTAAAATATTAATGCATATGTATTTTTTTCCTAGTTCCCGCATTTCTACGTTTATCAACATTACATAAAAGTTAATTTCATTGATATTAACATGATTCTTGAATTAATTAGGAAATTAAAATCTAATAATCAAAATACTTCGCGAGAAGCTTTCGCGCTGGGGCAAACATGTTCTTGAGTGGAGACCACGACTCGGTTAATGTAGTGTAGGATGCCCTCCGACCATAATGTCCGGATGACGACCTGCGAAAGACTGCAGGTAGATGCTAGATGCGTCAAGTTGAAGACAGAGCGCTATGGCGCTATGACGGAGAGGCCTATGTCCAGCAGTGGACTATCATAGGCTGATGATGATGAAACGAAATACCATTTTTAATAGAACGCAACATGAAGATTCACTTTATTGCCACTTATAGGGTTCTAATTATTATTCATAGGCATACTAGCAACCCTAACCGTTCCGTTCAGTTTTAATAATGTTTACCGTACGCAAACTGGGCGAAACTAAAAAGCGGGTTATGCGAAAAACGAAAACTCTGACGGAACAATTCGTGTTTGAATTTAGAATGGGAAAGTTTTGTTTCTAGTGTTCGTTAGGGATTTTTAATTTGTTTTAAATTTATGTCCCGGACAAGCTTTACCGAGTCAGAATTGCGTCGAGTCGTCGGTGATAAATTGAAATGAGTCTTTTGTTGAATCTGAGAGTGAATTATAGACCAAGTCTCATAGCGTATTACAGCTAAAAGAGACAAATAACAACTACTTTATTACACCTATACCAACGAATCCTACCTATACCAATCTACAAAAAATCGCAGGCGTCACGAGAAGGCATAATTAGTTAAATTATTTTTATATAAATAATAAATCAAACTTTATAATTTATAAACTTTTTTAAATATAATTTGTTTATTTATTACGCCATAGGTACAGTCATGCAAAGGCACCACAAAAATGTCATAGAGAGGTAAAAGTTTAGTTTTCAACAACAAAACGAACAGTTAAATACCAACAACAAACAGTTCACCCACACATTCCATGCAAACAGTTGTGGGGAGTTCAAAGAGATCGCTCACCTTTTATCCGGAATCTATTTTTGCGAACGCAGCCTTAATATTTCCTCTTTCCCGTTAAACCTTCAAGAAGACATAATATACATTTTGTTTGCTTCACTTTTTGCTTTAAAGTGTTATTATATAAACTATTATATTATCTATACCGACCGATGTGGCGCGGTGGACGAAGTTCCGCCTGCGACGCAGGAGGTTGCGGGTTCGATTCCCGCCTCTGAACAATTGTGTGTACGATCTGCAGATATTTGTTCCGGGTGTTCTGGTCGTTTTCTATGTATAATAAAAAAAAATCTATCTATGTAATTTATTGTATTATGTATATCAGTTATCTAGTACCCATAACACAAGCTCTGCTTACCATGGGGCTAGATAATGCTGTGTGAATTGTCCGCATTATTTATTTATTTAAGTCTTTTGATGGTGCCAGCCAGTCTTTATAAGTTTGAGTTAAACATAGAAAAATAAACCAGCAGCAATTTATAAATAAACGCAAATAAAAGAACCGTCAGAAGCTAGACAATAAATACCAACATCTGCACACTGACAACACTAAACAATAACAGAACAACATATTTTTCTTGTAAATATAACGCGAATTTATGTGAACGATGTGGTGCGCCTCGGTTAGGGCCTGTAAATATTTTTTGCGGGAAATTGTAGAGAATTGATTTGTGCTCGTTCCTCGGATATATCGAGGAAGGGTGCTCGTATGAATTTAATCGGCATGTGATGTGTTTTGTAGGTTTTATATTGTTACTTTATCGAATCCGCATAGATTCGGAAAGTAGTAAAAATGTCTTATACGTTATTTACATAGGTATCTTGTTATTAAAAAAAATAATAATGCTGGACTGACTGGATGCTGGATTCACACAGCATTATCTAGCCCCATGGTAAGCAGAGCTTGTGGTATGGGTACTAGATAACTGATATACATAATACAATACATTACATAGATAGATATTTTTTATTATACATAGAAAACGACCAGAACACCCGGAACAAATATCTGCAGATCGTACACACATTTGTTCCGAGGCGGGAATCGAACCCGCAACCTCCTGCGTCGCAGGCGGACCTTCGCCCACCGCGCCACATCGGTCGTCAAATTATATTTATTATCAGTATGTATTGGTGTTGATACTCCTTATCTGTTGTGTACCTACAAGCAACCCATTGTTTCGCAAAGGTAGCAGAACAGTTTTGGAGATCTTGTCAGTTTAAATGATGTAACGTTTGTTTTTTTATACTGTACTTCTTATTATATATTTGGTTAGGCGTAATTTTTACCGATGTTTTCAATAATCACCAATCGTTATATTTCAGAAATTTCTCAGCTTACCTACTTCTTGTGGTTTCTTTTCACTTCTTCCACTAGTGGACAAAAAATTTAAGTGAACAGTAAAATAATTTTATTTAATAAGAATTTATATATAAAATATGACTTGTCTAAGTGCTTATTTTGTAAGACTAAAGAAATAAATGATTTTTTACTTTACTTTACTCATAAATAGCTCTGTCGATTAGTGTAAATTGTTTGGTAGTTCCGAGTTTATTGCGATCACAGAGAAAGACAGACAGATGCGGCGGAAGACACACACGCTTATATATAATTTCGAAAGTTTTGATGGATGGATGTTTGAAGCTTCTTGACGTCAAAACTACTGAACGGATCGAGCCTACTGCATAGATGTGTAGGTCTAAAATAACAGTTCTCATGGGAAAGAAAATATAAGTTGAACGAAACAACGCGTGCAAGCCGCTGGAAAGCCAGGAACTAGTTGTTGTAATATGTACCTTATATGTACCTAGTTAAAATCTCTCACTATTCCATTCGTTTCAGTTGGTGTATGTCCGTGACTTCTGGGTTAGTACTTTATAGTTATTCTGTGGTTCTCGTAAATTAACCTTAGAATTAGTCGTCAACAGAAGGTTTCTTCAAAATGTTTTACCTCAGCATTAGATCAATGTTTGCACACAAGTCCGTATAGTACGTTTATCACGTCGGAGGTCACGGACCGCGCCAAATTTATGCCAAATGCGAAGAAACCGACAATTTTTAAAAGTTATGACGTTATTTCCGGGTTTTCCTCCGAGAAAGCGCGGGGATAAATAAACTGCTGTCAAACACAACGTAGCCTATGTATTTTGTACTTTGAGTTTACATAAGGCATATATTTTTGTTATTCTTTGTATTATATAAGTAAGTACTTACATGAAGTGTATCTACTTAAGAAGTACTCGGGGTAAGTTTAAATAACTTTTTGAACTTTCTTCTTTGTGCTTCATGAACTTATAACTTTGTGGGAAAAAGCTTATTTCTTGCATAAAAGTACCCATCCTCGTGAAGAGCCAACACACTTTGCAGGCAGATTAGTGATCTTAGGTCTTCAAAATACACAGAAACTGCTTCCCTAGTAGCTGCTCCCTTATTTAGTAGCCTCCCTCGACTCGACGCACTAGTTTGGTGGGTTCAATTCTTACGCCGCGACCACAACGCCCATAATATCTCGATACTCATAAATGTTCCACATTTCCGGCCCTTCGCTCCAGTGCTTCCTACATTTCTTAGAATATAATAAAGTCTTTAATCCAAGTATCTACTAATCGCGTGTAAAAGTCGTCGCAGGTAATTTTGCTCACGTGCCCCGCCTAAGATAACCGGAGATAGCTCTGAGGTCACCGTTTAATATGATAATCAGCCCGTTGCCAGTTCAAATACAGGCTTTAATGAGCTTGAGGGAGTCAGCCACCGCGCTATGGGAAGTTTATACGAAGGGTTTTACACGTGGTTTGTACCAGGAACTTTGTATTGTGCTGGAAAGTTTGGAAGTTTGTATGATGCCGGAAAGTTTGTATGATGCCGAAAGTTTACGTCAAATGGTTTGAGGAGATCAGTCACGTGCAATGCGTACTTGATTAAGTCAGTTTATTCGATGTTTTGAATATTCTGATATAAAAAATCATTCTTAACAAGTTTTCTACTATTTAACACTTTCATTGCCAACGACTTTCACCCGTTGAAGCTGCGACACGGCCCTGTGGGTCTCGCCACTTAAATGACACAGATTGCCTTCCTCTGTCAAAATTTAAGGTCGTATTCTAGGTCAGAGTTTGAACAAAGATCCATGGCGTGAGCTTTAGATATCTTGTCATAGCCATTAAATCAATCTATCCATCAGACTGCTTTGTCTAGCGCTACCAGACTAGGCGCGATCGTCTTTAGCTGTTCGTATAGTAATTCGAGAGAATTGAGACGTCAGCGTCACTTCCATAAACAAAAGACGATCTGAGAACTACTATACACCAGCTAGCACTGTATAGCACTATGCTATACGTCAATTTCTTTGACGGTAATCAAATAATTTATGGTCAGACGACATTAAAAAAAGTGTATTACCGTGGGTGGCACAGGACCAGATAGAATTGCCTAATAGAGATGAGGCCTATACTCAGCAGTGGGGGCTCTAGTGACAAAATAAATGTTAAGGATATTGTTTTGAGAAACATGGGTAGTCATTTTATTCCCCTAAGATATCCACTTTTATGGTGTAGCAAAACGGTGTGACCACGAGTCTGTCATCTTTATTTTAAACATGACATTGACATGATATTCCGTGGGCGTTTAAAATTGTCCTCTTTATTAATGGTATTCCGTATTTCCGTAGTCGTATTGTAGGCTCTTGTGTTAACAAGTTTACAACCAGAGAGGGGAGATATGAAACACGGGAGACAATAAGAGATACAATTAAATAAATAATAATAATAAATAAATAAATAATGCTGGACAATTCACACAGCATTATCTAGCCCCATGGTAAGCAGAGCTTGTGTTATGGGTACTAGATAACTGATATACATAATACAATACATTACATAGATAGATATTTTTTATTATACATAGAAAACGACCAGAGCACCCGGAACAAATATCTGCAGATCGTACACACAATTGTTCCGAGACGGGAATCGAACCCGCAACCTCCTGCGTCGCAAGCGGACGTTCGCCCACCGCGCCACATCGGTCGTCAATTTGAAAGTTGGGAAGGTCTTCTCCAAAACTATCGTTCGGATTGAAAAAATATTCTACTGAGCGTGTTTTACGACTGTGGTTAAAAGGTCTATTATATTTTTCGCATTGACTATAATAATTGGATTGTATTGAATAACTAAAAACCGACCCAAATCCCTTAATTTTACCCCGTTTTTTAGTTTTCCGGGACAAATACTAAGAATCCTTTGGGAATACAAAAATTATAAGACCACCTCGGAATCATTCTCTATACTCGTACAATAGCTAGAGAATTATTCCTCTTCATTATATAATTGGTGAAAAAATCGATGAACATACATAATAGAACATATATACAGCCAAAGATAGAACCGCTTCCTTTTATTGAGTTAAAAAAAACAACGTGTACGTCTGGCCAATTTTTTTACAAAGTACAGCTTCACTGAGTTATTCGGCACTAACTCTATTTTCAATTTTTATTGAGGTTTCAACTCTTTTCGTGGCGTGACTCGAACCTGCGACCTACCGCATCTCTGGCAGATCTTTACCAAAGCGCAATTTGGGGCGATGACCCGTGTAAAAGTTGATTCTATTCCAATTTATGGATTGGATGGAGTTGGATGAATTAAAACCTTTTATTTTCACACACTTGCTTTATTGTTCGACTCATAGATAGGTTCACAGAGAAAGGTAAGTGAGAGTTGGCCACAGACAACTTAATTAGTGTTGCCAGTGTTACCACTCAGGTATGTCATAGACAACCTCACATATCATACCATAAAAACGTAATATCATCCTGCATTAAACAACAACTCGACTAAAGCATTCATCCACGTGCTTTAAAACCACAAAGTTTCAATATTAAGCGCACGTGTGAGCCCTTAATACGTGTTATAACAACAGTGTCTGCTGTTTATGTAGGCTACGTGCGGGTTTGCAGAAAATATGAGGCCCATCATCATTATCAGGGCCTGTGAACTAATAACCGAACAAGGTAAAGGTTTAGTTAAAGTAAAGAAGCGACCAAGCGCTTCTTTACTTTAACTTGACAATACACACAGCATTATCTAGCCCCATGGTAAACAGAGCTTGTGTTATGGTTACTAGATAACTGATATACATAATATAATACATTATATAGATAGATATTTTTTATTATATTTAGAAAACGACCAGAACACCTGGAACAAATATCTGCAGATCGTGCACACAATTGCTCCGAGGCGGGAATCGAACCCGCAACCTCCTGCGTCGCAGGCGGACCTTCGTCCACCGCGCCACATCGGTCGTCAAAATACATAAGTACAGAGCATGTCTTCACACCACCATATCATAGCTGCGATTATAGTCTTGCCTCGAGGTATTCGCTCATGGTAGTGATCTTTTAATCCTATCATATACGCTTATACCTACCACCCAGCGGTGGGAGTAAGCTGACACCCTCGTATACCGTTCATGCAATACAATACATTTCATACATAACGTACATATAATACAATGAACCCTTGTCGATATGAAAACAATGGCCTTCAATAATCGCGTCGGACGGGTCTCGCAGGCCCGGGGTCTCATGGGCCTAAGGCTGGTTTTTGACGAGGGAAGTGCTGGACAGCGCGATATAGTAGATATTTAAGTCGTCTTTCGGTGATTGAAGGATAGGAGTGACAACTAAAAATAAGAAACCCTACAGTACGACCATTTTGCTTTTCAAGCATAGCACGCCAATCGTCTTCTATTTTTAGTGACAATGATCCCTCGATTTTACTGTATGTACGTGATTCGCTATGCAACAGGAATAATTAGCATAAAACTTCGTATGAAATAAAATCTTCTATGTAAGGCTTCGTGATGGTGACGTACTATTTCCAGGTGATTTATTATTTCCAGCCGTTGCTGTCTGGGCTTAGTCCTCCCTATTCCTGATAAAAATATGGTTGCAAATATAGAAATTTGGGATTTTTTTATAAGCAACCTTAATAATTATTTTTATCGAAATGAGCATACCCCACAAAGTTCTAAGAAGTATGTTTTTTACTCATTTGATTTAAGTCATTCTATTGTACTTATATTGTTGATTGTAATTAGAAACAATACTACAGTGAGTACCGTGAAGTTAAACTCGTACTACCACTCCTCCAGTGTAAACCAGGCCTTATACTGACCCCTGAGCTATTAATACCCGTAAAAGTCCTTTATTGACGTGTACCAGAATAATTTGTGCGCTATGATTATAGCATTAAGATTGGAATTCTATTACAAAGAATAACTGGGTCAATATATTTAGGGTCTTTGTTGATTCTGGCATTCAATTAAAATGCTCCACGGCTGTTTATTTTTAATGATTATTGACTATTAAAATACGCTATTGTTATATAATTTGGCGTGCATTAAAAAAAATTCAACCTTATATCTTAACCTTAAATTCCTGAAAAATGAAAATGAGTTTTGAAGTAGTCTTTCACCAGGAATGTTTCGATGGCGCGATATAATATTTCAAGTGGTGAAAATGATCCAACAAAAAAGCTGAATTTGGTTCAAATTGTTTGAAGTATTATAAATTGGACGCTCACCGCGAAATTCGAAATAATTATCCAAAACATTTTGCATTCGCGCCACCTAACAAAGTAATAAAACGTCTCTCAACTAGAAGTGCTACGAGGAAGCTATGAGAGCTACGGCGTAGCACGACGTAGCACCTCTACGAGCGTCTACGAAACTGAATAATAACTTGGCTAAATAAGCCGTTGTATTTTCTTAAATAAGTTAAAATATAAAAATAAATATAAATAATGCTGGACAATTCACACAGCGTTATCTAGCCCCATGGTAAGCAGAGCTTGTGTTATGGGTACTAGATAACTGATATACATAATACAATACATTACATAGATAGATATTTTTTTATTAAACCGTAAATATTTTCTGTTGTTTAATTCAATTGCGATATTTGTGGTGCGGAAATCCGAAAATTTGCTATAATTTGAGGTTTGATTAGTTTTACATTTCGCGTATTTTGGTTGTTTTAATTAGCTTTAAAACAACATTTAATACATAATGTTTAGCAATAACATTTGATATTTTATACAAAGCAAATAGAACAACATTAAATAACATGATACAATCCTAAAATTAAACGTTAAAGTTTTATTCCGAACAACAAATAACAACAGAGAATTGCAAAGTAAAGTAATCGCGGACTCGTGTGATACCCCAGAAAGTAATTTCAGCAATAATACAAAATGTTTATTACAAAGTACATATGTGTTTGCAAATTATTTTGTGTAGGATGATGAACTCGGATTTGCCTCGAAGCCATGAAAGGCTTTATTTGAACACTAAGCATGAGATACTGGCGTCGCAGAGTGGTTATAAATCAACCGGTACAACTTTGTTGTAAGTGTGATAGGTAGACCTGTTATATCACCTCTATACAAACATATAAAAACAAATAATTAATTGGAAACCGATTTGGTCGTCGTTTATTTTTTTTTTGTGGCGAAGGCCTAAAAAATGTAAGAACCGTATCTATCATCCAACGTATTTTGATACAACATTTATCAAAATTAGTTCAGCCGTTTGGATGCTTCTCGGTGATAAAGTTATGTTGAAACACTCGAAAAATCAACAAGCCTAACCGGATAAAAAATAACTTTTCACCTAACAAAACAAACTTTTCATTTCATTTCATTTCATTTCAATAACACGTTCTACATTATTATTAAGAGTATGGTCACGTTTCAAATATAATTAAAATTTAAGTTTAATTTCACAGTGTGTTAAATATGCAGATTCCTCATATAACTTTAATACACCACCACAGTTATTTATCACTGTGAATTTGGTTATTAACAATTAATGTTGTCGAACCTATGTGACAGTTACTCGGTTGACTCGCTAATAACACGCCTTTACAAATCTTTGTTAAGCTTTCTTTGTTATAATATTTTAAGTTGGTAAATAAATTTAATAAAAGCAATAAAACTTTTGAAATTATCATGGTTATCAACACTCAAGTCATTTAAAACGGGATATTTACCATGATAACTCAAAAATCAAATCATGGTAAATATCCCGTTTTAAATGACTTTAGTGTTAATAAAAGCAGGTGGCTGCAACCTTAAATCTGCTTCTAGCTCTATTAAAGAATGTGAAAACTCAGCTTTTGTAGTATAAAAATGAAAATGCAATAAGATTTTGCGCTGCACAAGCAATTTATTGACATTTTATTTTGTATCATTAACTATTGCGACTTCACGAAAAGGACTGTGGATATAGTTTTTCTCCACACAATAAATAGTTAAATAAATGTTTTGGGTACAGGAGGGATGTAACACTAAGGTTAGCTAGATAGTACTAACGCCGGCCGCAAAGATACCCAAAAGGGTATCAAATTATACTTCTAATATGTAAAATAAAACGTATGTTTGTTTGTTTGTTTCAGGCAACTGCTAGCACCTAACCTCAAGCAAACACAGTACCTCGCAAATGGCGCTGAAAGCGACATACGGACGGTGAGTTGTAGATTTGTTTAATCCTATAAGTCTGGAAGACCACGCCACTACAGCATCACTACAGGCTGGTAGGTGGCTTCGTTGGCTGGTTGCTTTGATGGTAGCTATATCCCCGTACACGGATTTATTTTTAGTTTGGTCTATACACGACTATGACGATACCCATAGTTAATAGGTGGCTAAATGTATGTAGACTGAAGGATATAATGAATTATATCATAGACAGTTTCTTTTGAGAACATTAGAGATTTGTCGAAAGCGAAAAGCGGCGTAAAGAGAGCTTAGAGAAACGGATTCTGATAAATATTCGGTTTCTTTTTGTAAGATAATAATAAGATCTTTTAAACCAAAGACACGGGAAAAATAAAGTCCTCTACAAACCTGCTGCTTAAAACACAGCAAGTAAACCATTGTTTATGGATGTTAAGTCCGAAGATAATAATAACAAGACGCGAGATACTATGCAAGAAGTTTTATAAATTTTAAGAGATCTCTTCCAAGCCACCCCAAAAAGAGCGTCGAGCGAGCGATGTAGATATAACCAAAATATATAATAATCAACGACCTATGGACGGTTGCTTTAAAATTCCAACACCTATTCACAGCTACTCTAGATTTTATTTAAATTCTTACTTCCTATATCGAACAAAATGAAATCAGTATCGGTTCCTTTTGTCACATTCCGTATTGTTCAATACAGTCCGCAGAGCACACGACCAATTTTCCGCGCGCTGCCCGGCAGCCATTTTCTTTTTCCTGCTACATGTAGCTCACTTTTTACCGCGCTTTTAGTGATGTGCGGCATAACGAGTATCGATATACGCTTTTGCAATATACATATGTGTCAAACGCGGATATTTATAAGACATAAAAATGTCATCGCAGTTCTTTTTTATGGAATTTTAGGGTATTATACGGTTTTGAGAGTACATATTCCTACCTACAAACATAGATAATGACGAGATAAATTGATATTTTCAAAATTTTGGATGGCCAACATCAAACAGTGTAATAGCTACTAACCCTTCCACGTTTGTATGGAAACTACTTGTTCAACCTTAACCCAAAAAATATATCCCAATTTGAACCTTAAGCTCTTTTTGAGTAAGAAAAAACACCTTATTAGATTCTCATTACCATAATACCTCTTGTTAACCAATCCCTGCCGTGAATATCCTTTCCGAGGATAAACTTGGCCATAATAGGGTCGGCCATAATCCAGACGTGGGCCCTGTGCGTTATAGCGCATTATTTGGCCATAAATATGCCGGCTTCGTCAGAACGACGACGGTGTGTCTTGCGACGGTGCTTTTTGAGATAAATGGCCATTCGTTGGCGATATTGCTTGGGTTCGCGTGTTTGACTAAAAATGTACCGATTATGACCAGTTTTAGGATATTTTTCGTGACTTTGTATGTTCAAAAGTGCCTGCTTTAGCTACTTTTGCCTTGTTTACAAAAAAAACTAGTGTCGGGTTTGATTCAAGTGACTTACTTAGACAGAACAGAATGACCGTCGAAGGTCCACGTATTAAACTATTTTATCTAACAAATGTCTCATTAAATGTTCAAAAATTTCAAACACTAAGATTTATTTTGACGACCGATGTAGCGCGGTGGGCGAAGGTCCGCCTGCGACGCAGGAGGTTGCGGGTTCGATTCCCGCCTCGGAACAAATGTGTTTACGATCTGCAGATATTTGTTTCGGGTGTTCTGGTCGTTTTCTATGTATAATAAAAAAAAAAAAAAAACTATCAATGTAATGTATTGTATTATGTATATCAGTTATCTAGTACCCATAACACAAGCTCTGCTTACCATGGGGCTAGATAATGCTGTGTGAATTGTCCAGCATTATTTATTATTATTATTTTTTGAACGTTCACTTCCTGACTAACAATAATAACTATATATCACAAAATAATCACACAGCATCATCGAGCCCCAAGCCAAGCAGAGCGTGTGTTATGTGTTCTAGAAAACTGATATGCATTACAAAATATTATTGTACATAAGTTAAATACACATTTTCAAATCAAACCCGCTTTCTCCTGCGTCGCAGGCGCTAGACATAAAAACAACTACCTCTCGAAGCTAAGTAGTCACATCGACATCGTAATCCATCGCCAGCGCATCCCTACAACGTACACGAACGGAGGATTTATACGGAAACTTTAAATAGTCTGCAGTACTTCAGACAGTTGCAAGTTGAAGATTAAGTGGGCACCGAACGAATTGTTTCCACAACAAACTGGAAAACTGCTGCAGTTCATATTAATTGCTTTGGAGCAAAGAACTGAGTGACTGTGAGGTGTCGTACGATGCTGCTGACCTTTATACCTAGGGGGTTGATGCTATTTTCCTTTGACACGACTAAATTATTGCTTTCAACGAGAAAGCTCACTCAAGGACCTGACTCCGACAATAAACGAATCTCGCTATAAACAATTTAAGTGTACATTTTTTATGCTATACAGTTCCATTATAAAGATCGTAGATTCGGAGTCAGGGCCTAAAACAAGTGACGAAACTCATTTAATTTTAATCGCTGTTACGTTCAAGTTTAAGTCATAACAACATTTAAATAGAATCCATAATCAATGTACTTCCAACATCCTCAAAACATGAAACTTGACTCAGTAAACAATACTCAAAACGTTGTTTTCGGAACAAACTTTCAGTAACAATAACACTCGAAACGTTCCACTCTTTGCTCAAACAACAATGTCTTTTAATAACAGAAATATAATCAGGACCTTAGGCCTGGCTTGTCAAAAGTTAAGCATGTTGAAATAACCGCTCTTGTAATGGTTCGTAGGGTTTACTTTTAATTGGGTGTGGTATGTGCATGTTTAATCAAAATGTACGAACTCACCTTACAGAAAAAGTTGAGAAACCTCTGGCTTTGTCAGTTAGGTAATAGGCTGTGGGCGAGACGAGGAAAAGTAAATCGAAACGGATTTAAAATAGAGTTCGTATTGCTTAAGCTAATCTTGATACTGTAACTTTAAAACTGTTTCGTAAACTTTCAGCTTTATCTGACCTAAGTGTCAACATACAATTTAGAGTCTATAAAGTTTTTAAAGGATGATTATGCCCCGAATAGTTAATGTAAGTAATTTACTATATTTATGATGGCATACATATAGTAAATTACTCACATTAACAATAGGTACTAGTAGATTGACGTAGTAAATTGTTGACATAGATGGCCATGTCAACAATTTACTACGTCAATATACTAAGAACAATAACTATTTTCCTCTAATGGCCAGAATTCTCTCTTCTCTTCTCAATAACTGATCAAAAGGTCGACTGTGTTGCTGTAACACAACGATTGCTTGAGACTGGCCGCCGTAGCCTAAATTTGGTCAGGAAGGCGTAATTTTTTTAATGCATTCTTGCTCATGAACAAAACATATTCTGCTAATAAGAATAACGAAGCGATGAAAATAAACCTATTGATCTTGAAACCAAAACGACCAAAGCAGTTTTACGGGTTTTTAGCCCAAGTAGCTCTAGAACTCCTTTGCTACGGCCAGTCGGTAGCTAAGTGGCAAGTACCAGTTAACTTGCACTGCGAAACAGAATTAAAAGGATGAGAAGTAACTGTGAATCAGTTTCAAGCGATTATTATTGTGTAATATACAATATGAGAATGCTCTATTTTTATTACACGTGCAAAAAATATTCAAAAAGTTATTACATATTATGTGCAATGGGCGACCTTATTGCTTTGAAGTGATCTCTTTCAGGTAGCCTTTTTTCGTATCCGTCGTCGGTAATCAAAACATGTAATTAATTTATCGCCGCAAACTCCTTGTAAAATAGTTAGACATTTTTGTCTTGACGATCTGTAGGGTGCCGAGGTTGGAGGTCTGCTTTACGCGGGTTTGATTCACGTTGCAGGACAATGTGTAAAAAAAAATGTCATATGAATTAGCCGAATCTTCCTTAGATTCAACTAGTTTAGATGCCAACACTGTTTAATATCAATAAATAAAAAGCTGGGCAATTCTCACAGCATCACCTCACCGCAAACTACGCAGAGCTTGTGTGATGGGTAAACCCAGACCCGTAACAATATATCTGTTTGACAGCTCCGCCTGTGAAGCAGGATGTTTTGGGTTCGATTCCCGCCTCGGGCCAAATGTTTGTACGATTTACAGATATTTCCATCATAGTTCCGGGTGTTCTGGTTATTTTCTTTGTATGATAAAAAAATATGTATCTATGTAATGTATTGTATTATGTTTATCAAGCATCTTATACCCATTACACAAGCATTATTTAGCTTGGAGATAGATGATGCTTTGTGGATTGTCCAGTATTATTTATTTATATATCTGCAGATCCTGCAAATATTTGGCAAGATGCTGTATGAAATGTCTGTTATTTTATTTGAATTGTCGCCTCCTTTCCTCAGTGCGGATACACTTGTACTCTTTGTTTAACGCTGCCGACTCGAGAGCAGCGCTTAATGTTTAATTTCAATTACCGCGCCGGCATGAACTTCACAGTTTTTCAATTATAGCCTCCCGTTGCTTGTTTTACATTGATTTTCATGGGGAATGCAGATTTACGACGGATTTTAGGGTTTTATACACTATCAAGATCTATTGTTGTTTTTTTTAATATAAAAAGACCTTCCTCTGTTTTGTCCTTTTTTCGTCTTCTGCAAAATGTAACCAGCCATGGTTTTCTGTTCTTCTTGAGATATTCTGCTGTCTTCTTGTATTCCGAGGTTTGCCGAGCCATGGCTAGCCAAAACTTGCTTTCATAATAAGATTAGATATCAACAAAAGCAAATTGTATCGGAGGCCTATTCCCAGCAGGCGAAATCCGGCTGCGTATTTAATAAATAAATAATAATAATAAATAATGCTGGACAATTCACACAGCATTATCTAGCCCCATGGTAAGCAGAGCTTGTGTTATGGGTACTAGATAACTGATATACATAATACAATACATTACATAGATAGATATTTTTTATTATACATAGAAAACGACCAGAACACCCGGAACAATTATCTGCAGATCGTACACACAATTGTTCCGAGGCGGAAATCGAACCCGCGACCTCCTGCGTCGCAGGCGGGCCTTCGCCCACCGCGCCACAGAGGTCGTCGATTTAATGATAATGGTTGTTGGTAGTCAAGTCAGACATAGATAAGATTGTACATCAAATAATTCTCTACTTTATATTAATTATAAATAATTACCATTTTAATTGGTCACTATATATTTACAAAACGTAGTGTAGGACCTTCAGGACGCCTTCCGGCCAGGTGGGATGACGACTAGCGAAGGACTGCAGGTAGATGCTGAATGCGTCAAGCTGACGACAGGGCCTCATTAGGGCATTCGGTCATTAGGCCTATGTCCAGCAGTGAAATACTATAGGCTGATGATGATGATACATTCACAAGAAATTAATCATAAAACATTCCCAGTGTTGCTACACTACTCTAAGCTCACTACTCTAAGCTATAGAATAATCGCAAAACAATCAAGTTGCCCGCTCCGCGCCCTCTTTAATCCCACTTGAAAAAGATTCCTTCAGAAACTCAATTAAAATCTTTTCTACATTCCGTTTTAATTCGAGTTTTGGATATCAATATCTTGACAGAGACAGATAAAGTTGGGTACTGACTAGCGTTACGGGGCGTCATGTAACGTGTTATATGAGGCAAGAAGGCGCTCGCAACAATCAACAAGACGGATTTTGGGAACCGCCCACTGCAAATAGTATTTTTTTTCCTGGATAATTCACACATCATTATCTAGCCCCATGGTAAGCAAAGCTTGTGTTATGGGTGCTAGATAACTGATATACATAATACAATACATAACATACATAGATAGATATTTTTCATTATACATAAAAAACTACCAAAACATCCGGTACAAATATCTGCGGATCGTACAAACATTTGTCCCGAGGCGGGAATCGAACCTGCAACCTCCTGGATCGCAGGCGGGCCTTCGCCCACCGCGCCACAGAGGTCGTCATTACAAGCATATTACTCCTCTCGTTCAGATGAGTTACATTTAGGTTGGTAATGGATACCTATTACACACGTTATCGTTTTATAATCATAATTGAATAGTCAGAATTACCGTAACCCTAGTTACGTTCAATATCCCGCAAGATGGAAAACAATAGTATTGAAGGGGTTCCTTGTAACTCGATGTTATAATTAATTTCGTATTTTGTATTCGGTAGGTAACTAGTTTAAAGTCATCATCAACATCAGCCTATGTTAGTCCACTGCTGGACATCAGCCTCCCCCAATGAACGCCTCAGTGCCCTGTCTTCAGCTTAAAATTTAAAGTGAATAAATATATTTCAGTTCTTCCATACAACGAGTGGTGTTACCCTTTAATGTTTAAGGATTGCGTCAGTAACGTAGGTTTTTGAACGTAGGTTTTTGAACGTAGGTTTTTGAACGTTTTTGGTTTTTGATACATGCTCACATATCAAAATCCTTTTTTTTTTTACGATGGGAAAATGCTGTTGCGCATTGCCTCTAGCCTGAGGAGGGCTAGAGGGGTATGTTGGGCTCTCCACTGAGCTACACGTTACTGACACGTCGTATTAAAACGACCGGCAGTAGCTTGTAATTGTAACTCAAATCTGCTCCAGGGTTCGCCAGAATAACTTAAAACCGCAAAAGCTTGAATCTTGCGCGCTATTTCGAACAGATGAATCTCGGTAAATCCATTGACTTGATCCTTAATGGATCTATTGAATTTTTAAGGCAATTCGTCCGGTACTTATATAGGGTGCGCCCCGCGGCTTCGCCTGCGTGGATATCTATGTGTCAAATAGTTTATAAACCTTCCTCTTGAATCATTCTATCTATTTAAAAAACCACAACAAAATCCGTTACGTAGTTCCTATCTAGCTATCCTAGCATACATAGGAACAGACAGATAGACAGTGGGAAGCGACATTGTTTTATACTATAAAATTTAAAATATATATATTATATTATTTATCCTATCATCATCAGCCTATAGCAGTCCACTGCTGGACATAAGCCTCCCCCAATGAGCGCCAACTTATTTATATGGGCGTATGAAATGACTACATGCTATAACTTTTAACCTATGTAGTGATTTCATACGCCCTTGAACAGCTTACCCGTATATTCCCCAAGGTAAGTTCGCTCCGTACTTATCATGTTATATTTACTTTCAATATTTACTGGGATTCGATGTAATTAAAGTTTTAAATTAATTGGTACCTTGGGATAAGCATGAGTCAAGCCTTAACCTGTCAATTAAGTTTTGATTTAGTGGGTCTTTGCCTTTATTGTTTTAATCGGAACTTTGAAATTAGATTCTTAACGCGATAACGTAAATAAATAAATATAGAGTAAAAAACTGCGATAAAACGTTCTAGCAATATTTTAATCTATATATATAAAAGAAAGTCGTGTTTGTGACAACACTTATAACTCGAGAACGGCTGGACCGATTTAGCTGAAAATTGGTGGAGAGGTAGCTTAGAACCAGTAGTCTAACATAGGATACTTTTTATCATTTAAACAATTTGACACATAGATTCCGGGGTAGAAGATAGAAGCCGCGGGGAGCAGCTAGTAGGTAATAAAGTTTATAGTCCTAAATTATGTTACTAAAATGATTTATGATTATGAGATATAATACACTTAAAAAATGATTAATTGCAAACTATAAAATTAAAACTACTTTCTTTGGGGATGTGTCCACAAACTTTACCTCCTATTATAGGTTACCAGGAGACTATTTTGATACCACATTTATCAAAATTGCTTTAGGCGTTTTTATACTTAGAGGTAATAAAAAGTCATTTATTACCTCTGAGTATAGGCGAGTTCGATTCCCGCCTCGGAACAATTGTGTATACGATCTGCAGATATTTGTACCGGGTGTTCTGGTCGTTTTCTATGTATAATAAAAAATATCTATCTATGTAATGTATTATATTATGTATATCAGTTATCTAGTACCCATAACACAAGCTCTGCTTACCATAGGGCTAGATAATGCTGTGTGAATTGTCCAGCATTATTTATTGATTTATTTATAACGGGATATTTGGTTTGATTTTCTAGTTTTCCAAAATGTCGGCTTAGTTTCATCAGCCATGATCACGGAACAACTGAAGGCACTGCCAATAAGTTTTTATTGGCAGACATACCAAACTATTGAAAAACTCAAAAATAAAATCATGGTAATTATCCCGTTATAAATTACTTGTCTTAATAACCATGATAGTCTCAAAAGTTTTATGGTAACAAAAAGTGTCCGCCATCATAGAAACTCGAAAAACAACATCCAAATAGCAACTCTCGACAAACATAGCTTTGAGGTTAAGGAAATAACTAAATAACCAAAGCCGGGAAAATCCAGTTTCTAACTTTCATTTTGATGATGATCATGAATCAGAGTTCAGAAATTTTTAATTTAGATTTCTAATGCTAAAATAAAAGTCGGGATGTTCCTAAAAACATCATCATCATCATCAGCCTATATTAGTCCACTGCTGGACATAGGCCTCCCCCAATGAGCGCCATAGCGCCCTGTCTTCAGCTTGACGCATCTACCTGCAGTCTTTCGCAGGTCGTCATCCCACCTGGTCGGAGGGCGTCCTACACTACGTTTACCGAGTCGTGGTCTCCACTCAAGAACACGTTTGCCCCAGCGGCCGTCAGTTCTTCGCGAGATATGGCCGGCCCACTGCCACTTCAGCTTGCTAATTCTTTGAGCTATGTCGATAACCTTGGTTCTCTGTCGGATGTATTCGTTACGAATCCTATCCTTCAGAGAAACTCCGAGCATAGCTCTTTCCATAGCTCGCTGAGCGACTTTGAACTGGTGGACCAGCCCTATCGTAAGTGTCCACGTCTCAGCTCCGTAGGTCATAACGGGTAGGACGCACTGGTTGAAAACGAAAGTGGATGAAGAGAAGACTCTACGTAGTTTACCTAAAAACATAAAATACCGAAATCCCCTTTAGCTGAACACCGTAAACACCTACCCCGACTAACCCAGAGCTCAAATAGCTAGTTTTACTATCCTAGAAGCATGCTATCGAAAACACATTAACTTTTTGTCCACGGGAAGGATCTCAGCCATTCGTTCCCAGGAGAGCAGGTTATCCTCCGGAACTATACTGATTAAAGGCAGATTTGCTTTTTATAGATGCAATTTAGTTATCTACTCGTATCTCGTAGAATGAATTTTTAAGGTGGTATTTGTTCGATAGACTATCATCATCAGCCTATATTAGTCCATCGCTGGACATAGGCCTCTTCTAATGAGCACCATCATAGCTCATCTTCAGCTTGACGCATTGATCTAGGCTTACAACTTCAAAAATATACTTTCTACGGCAAAGTCATCCATACCATACTTTTAAAATAAGACGCCAAATTAGTGTCGATGATGATGATGAAGAAAAAACTTTAAATAGTCTAGGGTTTTTTACCACCAAGTTAGCACAGACAATACAATACAATACGATACAAATACGCTTTATTGCACATCAAACACAGAAAAGCAAAAACAGTAAAGAACAAAGATACAGATGCACAATGGGCGGCCTTATCGCTAAGAGCTATTTCTTCCACCCTTAATAAAGACGCCACTTCCACGCTAGATAAAGATTAGATACAAGAATATCTAAGGCCAATTAAAAGTTTCCACAAAAAAATTGAAAAAAAATCAGCAATTTAGAAAAAAATTACAGAAAGTAGACGATTTATATTATTAAGTTAAAAGAAACAAAAAGAAAAAAAAAACAGAAATATCTCATCCCTTCAGAAAATCAGTTTAAAAATAAACAACAACTAGTAGTGTGGTAATGATCGCTATGATCGTTTCACAGGTCATACGAACAAAGGCAATGTATCTCGCCATTGCAATTATAGGGGCAGGCAAGATGGCTGCCTTAATCAAAGTTCTGTCGATGTGTAAGGTCTTCAGAACAGGGAAATACATTAACCCAGGCTCAGATCGATGAGCCGGATGGAATTCTATCAGTTGTTTGAAGGTTAAGTCCTTTCGCGATTAGTTTAATTTACAAAGCCATATAACTACATTATGTAACGTTTTAATTGTCCGCTGTATAACTTCATTGGTATTTTGTATACCTACGATACAATAGACTATCTGTCGAAGAGAATATCAGCTTTAAGGCAAAGTGGGCTCGATTTTCAGAGGCAAGGACGAGTAAATGCCGCGCGGGTGAGTCTAGAAAGGTAGGCGCGGAATGGCCGACCTGAGCTTTTTTCTGTATAAATTCGTTATTTATGCTCTAAAATAATAATCTTTCGCAAAAAAACCGTAATCGTCTAAAGTACATATGTATTAAGGAACACGTAGACACAATTACAATGGAATACTTATGATAAATAACTAAGCAAATGAAACTGCTTTTTCGTAGAAATATATCAGTAAAATGAAGATTTTGAGGAAATTTTGCGATTTTTTGTACGGAGTTTAAGTTGAATCGGGTTTTGACTCCCATAACTTACTAACTAGAATCCAAAACTTTTGACCCTTATCAGAAAAAAAAATATGTTTTTTTGCCTTAAAATATATTTTCCGTAGAATACGTGGGTTTTGGGACTCACTTTACCTTCAATAATGAGCTCCTTTGAAGTATCAAGATTAAAATGAGGATTTACTATGAAGATTGTAAACAATTCTAGAACTCTCTAAAGAGCTTTTACATAATATATAGAAAGAAATTGGTAGTTACAACAATATTCTTAAAATAAAACTTCGACAAAGACAAATCAATTAATCGGCCCCTCTACGGCAAAATTGTATACCTATAATATATTGTGTTTTGGCGAGTCATAGCTTCATCATTTAATTTAAGTAATATTATCGTGTATTTTTGTTTGTATGAAGTATGACAATTAACGAACTTAATGTCAATCTAAGGCTCATTTGATTATTTTTCTTACAAGAATTATTATTCACACCCAATTTTTCACGTTTAAAATGCATCCATAAGAAGGCAAGCATATCGATAAAAATCTATCGTCGCCGACCGCCCCAGTGTCAATTTCCTTTTCCGCTCACTACGCATTAGCCCGGGGGCTAGGGCTGCCATCCGTCAGGATTGCGCCCGACCTGTCAGGTACTCGTATTTTACGCAGAGATTTGCACTTTTTGTGACCCCTCGCACTTTTTGCCACGCTGTCGGATTTATGCTTGTTTCGACTTAATTGGGAGCGCCAAACTTAAGTAAGTAAAAAATATCGTTGTGGTAATAAACAATATTTAGATGAAAATATAATGAGTTTGGCACCAAAGTTAAATAAATCAAATTCTATAAACAAAGCAGGTAATCTTTGATTGGCTATCCATAAGTTAGTAGAATTTGGAAGTTCTGGTTATTTAATTTCAATTACTAGATTGATATGATAGCGTTAAATGCCAAAACTTTAAAGAAATGTAATATTGATGCCAACATACTTTCAAATAAATGCCAAAAATCTCTGTGAATGTGACAACCCTATGATTAGGCTAGAAATTGCTTTAAAACAGGTATCAGCGAATGCAAATGTCTCCTCGGTAATGTCCTATAAGGTGCTCGTAAAACTGTATCGATATCGGCACCTCACTAGACCTTATTGTTTGCCTCAGGTCTTATGAGCGTTTTAGTTTTTGGGACCTGCACAATGTCCCTGATAACAGTTATATAACTATTGAGGTTGGTGTACACCTACAGTTATATAACTATTGATGTTGGTGTACACCAACCTCAATAGTTATATAACAGTTATATAACTATTGAGGTTGGTGTACACCTACATCAATAGTTATATAACAGTTCTCTGTGGATCATTTACGTACGTAAATGATCCCTTCTTTCAAAATGACTGTATTGTTTTGTTTTGATAGATTTGATTAGTGATTCTGTTAAAAAACCGATCAGTCTATCTACCTTATGAGTAAATTCGCATTGACACGTTCAGAGTCTGCTCGGACCAAGTGAACTCAGTAGCTTCATACGAGTGTACTAGGATATCTCTGACGTTAACATATGTACGAGTAGTTCACTCAGATCATTTTCTTGGTTAACATCGATAAATGGGATGAGACGCTTGGTTGTTGTTACTAGACGCCATTTTCTTTTACAACTCGTATACGAGCTAGCTCGGAAAAGTATGCAGTTTGAGTCTACTTAGATCGGACGATGTAGTGCAAGTAAGCTTGGACTGATTGCCACAATACGAGTTGCGTCCGAGTAAGTATCCGAGTCCACTCGACTAAACTCTCAGACTCTGCTCGTGTCAACACGGCTAATGAGAGCTTTCTAGAAACGCAGCAGTTGCTTTCTATGTATTTTTAGCACCATAACTACGATTACTAATCCAACTACCAAGCGGTGATTACTAACTGTTGTGAAACCCGCTTTAATTGGGGGAAACATTGTTCGGTTGTAGATGTATATTGTGTGCTAATGAGGAGGGCAGAAATTATCATAAATGGAAGCTCGAAAAATCAGAGAAGATCGAAGAATCTATCAACTATTTTTCAGAAACATTTCGAATTTAATATTTTGGAAGCAAAATCTTTAAAAATAGAAACACGAGTCTTGACACATGAGCTCTTGGTTAAGTTTCTCGGTATCGCATGCAGTGCAAACGGTTTCCATTCATTTTGATTGCTGCAACGATTGCGGAACCCATTTCCGCGCACGCGACCTCATCTCTATTTTATGCACAAACAATTTCTATATTAATTCAGTTTAGAATAAAATACAGAAACAATTTCAAATTTATTTATTTATGGGTTATTCATTGTATCTACCGCTATCGAATTAACCAGTATGTAACATACTTTGAGATGGTACATTCCGCCCCATAACAATGGTCAGTACACGGCTTTACTCGCTTTCGGTCTAGCTCTCAATTTCGCTCTCATCTTGCTCTCGGTCTAGCTCTGCAGCGAATGCAGGATGAATTGAGAGCAAGAGCTCTCAATTCATTCTGCATTCGCATATTAACGTCGTTTCGCCATAGCCTAAAACATAAAAATGTAAGAGCCATGCTATATATCAGTTGAGTTCACCTAATGGATCTCAGTTATTGTCTGCGCTGAAGTAGGTAAGTACTGCCTTTTCAGTTTCGATGCCCTCGAGGCATCATCAATCATGCCCTAATATTGCCTCGCTACTGTACCTACTGTGAAAAGGGTTTCCTTGAAATACATCAAACTGAATATTTCTGAAGGTTGGTTTGTTACGGGCAAGTTGTAAACAAAACTGTAGATGTTCGGCCTTCCACTAAAATATATATTTTTATGTTTAACAACAATACAAACGGAGATAAAACAACACACTTATAAGATACGAGTACTTTCTTCTAAAACCTAAACTCATAAGCATCAAGTATACTATTGGCGAGACCTAGCCCGCGGTGGAGAACTTAGCACCTTTATAGGTTTAGAAATTATGTTTCTCGTAGCCTATACGAAAGCAAAAATGGATATAACGTACTGAGGGTACAAAATATTACCTGTGGAGACACGTTTAACATCGAATCGTATGTTGATTTCCAGGAATGTTTTTTGTACGCGTTGTTAAATGGCTATATTTTGGCTTTTGCCTGATTTTGAATAGGAAAGTACTTAAAATAGTTTTTGTTACACTCCAACAGTGAAAACGCGTATGAACTCACAAATGAAGCTTTTCGCAGAGATAGAACATAAAACATACGTAGTGCCCCTGAATCTGGACACCAGACATGAGTTATTGGGGCAATTTCACTATACGATTAGGTATCCAATTTGTTATGTTAGGACCCTGGGATATTACATTTTTACTGGACCTGCTAGGTAAGTACTTAGTCCCTTTTATGACCTCGTATTTTTAAGTGAAACGAGACCCTTTTGTCCATGAAAAATATTAATAGTTTACGACCTACAAAATGTGTGTACGAAGTAATGACGCTTTGCTGAAACCGGTTTTTACCGGTATGCTTTATTGGGTCTCAATAGTATTCTCCCCCTTGGCAAAGCAGCTTGACTTCACGGCAAATATTCCATGATAATAAGGTTCCATATGCGCTGAACGTATTCAAGCTTACGAATTCCATTCCGCGTACTCTATATAAATCTCTGACACGCTCACTGATATTGATGCTCACTGTTATGGCTCTACATATCACGTGGCTGATATTATTCAACTGATAAAGAAATCCAAAAACATCGCATTAAAGCTCATTTCTGGATAACCGGTATGAAGAGTCTCAGGGCTGTCAGGCATTCGTTCGCCCGTGCCAAATTAAACAAGGTGCCAGGGTAAATTCAATCTAATCTAAACTTCCGTCAATCCAATTTGAATTTCCTTGCTCCCGAGCCCGCTCCGTTGCCGATGGTCCCCCGACAGGGGCGGAGCAGGAAACTTTACATGTCGTGCTTACATCATTCAGACCTTGTTAGTGCTGGTTCATATTAAGGTTTAGGGTTAGATATTATTATATTATGGTAGGTTTACTACCGAATACTCAAACGCTACTCAGATTTAAACCCATCTCAATTGACGAGTTTTGCCAGGATTTTCATTGAATACTGCCAAAAAATCTCGACTTGAGACGTGTTACGTTTGAATATTTGGACGTTAGAGACGTTATACTTTTGAGCTTTGCACGATTTCTAGTATGTTCTTTGAATATCACTTTCTCCTAATAAAATATTAATTTTCATATGCCTTAATCCTAGCTTTCAACATTTCTACTGAAGCGCATTACCTACAACGCTACGCTAGCTGCTAACCACATTAACATTTACATTCCTTGTAACTAGTTGGACTGTTACCATCTCATTACTCATTCCCATGCACCTGCTTATTTTTCCTGTCCTGAAAGGTGAAAAAAAACACCTACAAATCGAGTATTATCAGATTTATCAGTAAAACAGACTCACCAAGTCAGAGTCCATCCCTGCGTGCGGCCATGTTCCATCCGTGCAATTTATTTCGTTCTCGGAAGGTGTAGGCGCGTCAATCGGCGCGGATTCGGCATAAACAAGGCGAGTTGGCAACACCTAGAGCTTGAAATCGTTCTATCGATGAAAACATGGTCAAATGTGATTTTGCTATGAAAACTGTATGAGTTGACCACCTAGAGATGGGACGCGTTCTGTAGATAAAAGCGAAAATATAAATGCGTAAATGTGATGATTACGTTATATTCAGGGATCCGTACCCAAAGGGTAAAACGGGACCCTATTCCTAAGAATCCGCTGTCCGTCCGTCTGTCTGTCTGTCCGTCTGTCACCAGGCTGTATCTCATGAACCGTGATAGTTAAGACAGTTAAAATTCACAGATTATGTATTTCTTTTCTAATAACTAAATACTAAAAAAACAGAATGAAATAAATATTAAAGGGGGCTCCCATACAACAATCGTATTTTTGTTTTCGTTTTTTTATATAATGGTAAGGAATTCGTGCACGAGTCCGACTCGCAGTTGACCGGTTTTTAAAAGATTGTACTATGTATTGCGCTGACACCCCCTTCACGAAAGACCAGTGCTAGTCTCTAGGAGCTTTCGTGGCATACGAACATCCAGCAACGCTATCGCATAGCACAAAAATATACATACAAATTGGACTTCTCTTTCTTTTGATTCATTTTATTCTACTCTCTTTCTTTTGATTCATTTTATACTGACATACGTGCTTATCGCAAACTTCAAGCAAGTTTCTTACACGCTGCTTGCTATTTTATGCCGTATTTTATGCTTTATATGTATATAGTCGGCAATTTTTGTCGTCGTTATTTTAAGATTTTTATCGTGTTCATTATTCATACTGTCAAAGTTTCTACACCGGGAACCTATGGGTCAGCCATACCAAACGACCGCGACTTGCACTCGCAGGAGACCCTGCGAGTGCAATATAATAATATCTTTAGGATGATGTTGGGACTGCCTCGTTTCTGCAGTGCATCGGGGATGTTTGCCGAGTATCAGACGGATGGCTTTGCCGCCATCCTTCGGAAAAAGACGGCGTCCCTGATGCGCAGAGTGCGGGACAGCCCCAACAGCATCCTACAAACTGTAGCGGGCAGGATTGATTCGCCAATATGGCGGAAATTAATAAGAAATGTAATTTGAATTTTTATTGATGATATAATTTGATTTGTTTTAATTTATTTTAATTTTTTCTAATTTATTCGAATTTATTACTATTCATTTTAATTTTCATTTCAATTTAATTTAATTTTAGTTCGTAAAAATTACTAACATTTATTATAAGATCATTACTAACAACTTATGGATCTATAGTAGTCCGAAATAAAAGAATTTTATTTATTTATTTATTTATTATTTATTTACCTATATTGCAACGAAATACCACTAAAACTGCTAAACTTACTGAAATAAATCATGGTCAAAGGCAAATTATGAAATACGTGCAATTTATTCAGTTCTCGGAATGTGTGGGCAGATCAAAGGATCCCTGCGTTGAGTTGACAGGTAAGTATTGCATGTTTACCTGGAAATAAAAAAAAGTGAAATGTTAATGTCAAAAGCTTTATTACTTCGAAATCCATGCAGTTTGTTTCGTTCTAGGAAGTATTTCGTTCAAAAAGGCCATAGGTTACTTTCAATTCAATTTCCAATGCATTCCTACTTGTAGTTCTTAGTGTAGCATTGTAGCGAGAACCCTAAAATAAGAGTAATAATTACGTTAAAGTTTCACAGGTAAAGGGTATTTTATTTATTTTTTATTTTGAGGCATTATTGTCCCACTGCTGGGCAAAGGCCTCCCTTTTCTCAAGGTAAAGGGTAAGCATCGAATTATTGTTTTCGACTACAAAGCTGCATATGCTGGGTCTTCATCATTTTAATAATCTTGACCTGTCTCCACAATAACCCCACTTATGTCTGCACGGTGGGCTACATGCTTGTTCCTTCCTTAAACTCCTACCAGCCAATATCTCAACACTGCCAAAATAGTTTAAATTCGAAATATATCATTATTCTCTACCCATAAAGTTCAAATTCTATTATAGTGATCCAGTGCCTTGTATCGGAGTAGTGCGGTAATCCGAACTTACGGCGGCTTTCTATTCTCGCGTGAAAACTGCCTGATTTATTAGTTCCACTTCGCGCGTATAAATTACGGAGTGCTGCCGACGTGTTCGATGGAAAATGAGAATAAAATAAGATGGTAGATAAAGATAAAGCACTAACGTTGTCATATTATGCGACTATGTCAGAATGTTTATGGGGTATGCAGTGTGTGCAGTTTCAACACTCGGTGCATAGTAATATTTTAATCCCCGGCAAAGAGATGGGTATGTTATTACAGTGCGTAACCCCTCGCACTCGGAGTACATAATAACTAAGAAATAAAAAATACCAAAAATCCCTCTGACATTACTGAATTTCTAACGAAGATTGATGTTATAAGTTTCAAATAATGTATTATGTATAACGGTAGGTACATGTGTCTGTTTGTGGCATGGTAACACCCAAAATGATAATACGAATAAGATTAAATTTTGTTTGATTTCAAAGGTGACTTGATTGAGGGTACGTTATCAATGTTTGAAGTAAATCACTGCTTCGCCTTCATTAAAATCATAGGTAAAATTTCATAGGATTATATCAAACTTTGTAATTTTAGCAATAAGCAAAAATATATTATCAATACGAATCAGACATGTGGAACTTAGAAATTCGGCAATATATTTAATAGACTAGGTAGGACTATAGAGGTCGTCAAGAACAGCCATTAGCAATCCGCTAAATCGTTATGCATAAGGCCGTAAGTGTCATGGAGCTATATATTTGACTCAATTTATACGTGTATTTAATAATACAATAAAATAAACAATAACACACGTATAAAATTAGTCAAAGATGAGGGGCTCATTAGCGTATTGTTGTAAAAAAAAAACATTTATAATACAAACGCTTGCGGCGAGTTAGCAGCTGGTTAGCAAACCTTTACGTGAGCTAGAGCGAGCTTAGCGAGCGATCCATTCAGTAGTTTTGGCGTCTTCGGCCAAAACTCTTTACATCGATTGACACAAACGATTTTAGTTTTATCTTGTTCCTTCTTTTAAGTTTTGTATGTTACGGAACTCTTTGGTTTATTTATTTTTAGTACACCTACTTACGGCCTTAGGCATCATGAACGACTATCGTAATAACAGGAGTAGCACTGAGTTACTTAAAATCTTCGCTTGGTTAAGACAACAATTGTACCAGATGACATCAGACATTGATTTAATTATTAGGTTTCAGACTGTCTTAAAATCTTACAAAGATCTCCATTAGTATCCACCACAATGCCTTTTAGGCGTAACCTTCAAGTTGTGGGTCAAAGTAAAGCGCGAGTGGGCCGAAACCACTAAGTGGTCCTGTGGTCGCTTCTCCCCACGATAAGAGACCATACGACACAACCGTTAACAGAACCATTTGAAGCTAAGTGTTTTATTTAAGGTGTACCTTCCTACTCAAGATCCGTGTAAGTCTGGGCATTTACAACAAAACCACTGTGATATTATGTTCGGAACTATATGACAGCTGTCAAAAATATGTCAATAAATTTATCTAATCAGTCTTGTAAATAAGTATTTCCACAGAATAACGATATGCTTAGTACCACGGTATTGGGCACCTCTGACTAACTATACGAATTATACTTTTTTTTAACAAATACGCATAAAACTTTTTTCTCGGTGTCAAAAAAGCTGCTATTTTATTCCCTAATTTAATTCACTTTCAACAAACTTTTTCAATATATCAAGCTAACACTCGTATTCCTTACAAATTGCCAAAAACTTCACATCTCGCATTTATTAACAAAATTAATCGACGCCTCACAATGTTGCCGCAAAAATTCTTGGCGGTAATTTATGTGTCAACAATTTTGGAGGGAACACCGCCGATTCATCATGGCCGCCGTGACGACGCGAAAGTGCGACTCAATGCTTTTTGTGCTTTCGCAATTTGTGTGGTGGAATTAGCTTGAGAATCAAATTAAGGGGTGTTACCATTATGAGCCCTTGAACGTATCTTTTATACGTCGCTGAACACACGTCAACAACATTCCGTGACGTGACGTTTTCTTACAAGAACAGTTATGAATAAGTAAACATATATTTAAGTCAGACAGGTATACTTTTGAATACTTTTCTTTTTGAAAAAGGACATAAAATATAGGCTAGCATCAAATAACGTCAACCCGCGAACTGCAAACAAAAAAATCCCTCCATGATTCGTGGAAATATTCCATGTTAAAAATGATATTTCCGGTCAGATCTACCTGTTTAATTAAATATCGGCTCAAAGAAGCTCTGTTTCGTCCTTTCAGACGAATGAAAGAAACCTTTTTCGGTTTCTTGCCGTCCGACGACATTCACCGCGGGAAAGTATACGCCTAATTGCGAGCGAGGCTTTCAAGCTGAGGCTAGAAAATCACAGGATTTTGAGAGTTTTTTGGATACCCTGAACTACTGAGTTAAAATAATTTTGTGCTTTCGATTTTCAGATCAAAGAAGTCGATCAAAAAAGTTTGACTAATTTGCTTAATTTCCTTACAAGACAGGATACTTGTAGGTAAATATTTGGCATACTATTTCAGGTGTATAAAATGCGGGCTTTACTTGTCAAAAACATGCTGCAATTAAAAGAATTGAAATGTTTTTTTCGAGAAAATATTTGTAACTTTCATCACACAGAAAGCCTGTCACAACCTTTGGTTAAAATAAAAATAAATCTAGTATCTAGAAATACATCGCAGAATAACACGCCGTTCTTTACGAGTACATTCCCGTAGCATCAGCAATTCATACCGCAGCATAAAAACCGATGAAATACCAGACTCCAGATGTGCCGGAATGCAATCATGTCACAAATCTCACTAAACTCACATGTGGTTCAGAATTCACAACAATAAAAATTGCGGTGGTTCAGAATTCACAAGAGATGGCTCCCGCTACCCGCTGCTTCCGAGGCCACACACGTACTTTTTCCTCGAGGACGATAGGACAAAACTCCTGAATGACAAATTAGGAGATCCTACAAAGCCCTCTCTCGAAGAATGTTTTATTGAATTTCTTTTATTATGAAATGCGTGGTGTCTGTCTGCTGTTCGCGGTGATGGAAATGTGCCTTTTGTTTCTCGTCTGTGAACTTTAAATACTGAGATGTTTCGTAGTAAATATCTATGCGAAAGACGCTTTATGAGGTTTTGAATTCAAACGAATCTTGCCTGAGCACCGACCTACAGATTCATGTAATTATTATGTTTGTACTAAATAACAAATGTAAAATATGATATTGAAACAGAAATGTCTTGAAACCTTGAAAACAATCTCAAACGCGATCCAATTTCTCACCACTCTGTTTTTTTTTACGAAATCGTTTATAGAAATTGGTAATCTTTTTTTAAAGTATGTTCCTAGTACACCCCATTTTTTTTTTTTTATCTTTGACATGATTGCATCCATAGGCGTACAAATAATGTGCCAGTCCCAATTAAGTCTGTTATACTTACTAATATATTATCTACATTATATAATATCTACTTATTCTATTGTCCTACAATATTATCTACATATTCTATACTATATACTACATATATTATCTAGTTATTCTATTGTCCTCAGGAGATCGAGCACTGCTACTACCACGGCACAGTCAAAGACTACCCGGGCGCCTCCGCGGCCTTCCACACGTGTAACGGCGTGTCGGGGGTCATCCACATCGGCAACGAGACCTTCGTCATACACCCCTTCTACGGGGGCGATCTATCGGTCAGTGTCTTTCTTATTTATATTCAACAGCTTTATTAATCTCGTGTGTAAACGACGCAGAAGAAATGATTTCGGAGCTTATAGTGCTGACTTTCGCACTATGCCAACTTTTACAGTATTCAATACAGGTAATAGCGGAGTGCCGTGGGATTGATGCAACCGGATCTCGGTTCCGATACAATACTACAGTCAAATCGTTTGAGCTGTATTTCTATAGCTACACAGAGTTCCGGAAATTGGCTTCCTTTTCGTCAATTCAACGATCCCTGGAACGACTGCCTAGTCTACACCCTGATGGTTTTCTTAATACGCTTTTTTGACATATCGAGCAAGCGATTATTTATGCCAATGTCATATTTTTTCCTAATATTAAGAGCAAAGTAACTAAATTGTTTTGGGTTTTAGTTTAACCCTCTACTGCTATTCCAAAGATCATGTTTTTGTGAAACAAAAGAAAACCTAATTTACCATAATACCGTATCAGAATACTTCCACCACCGTAATCTGTACGGTTAAAACTAAGTAGGTGTAGGCTAATTAATCGTTTTATCATAGTTCATCCATTTCAGTAATAAATCTGCATTTTATAAGCCGTGCTGCCACAGTGAATAAAAAACAGCTATGCCAGTGAGGTTTTTATCTTCAGATTCTTTTAATAGATTTTTTTCAGTTTTTTTTTTCTTTTAGTTTATAGATATTATAAGAGTTTTATATGCGTAAAATGTATTCTCCTCTTTAACACGTTAGCTGTCCATGCACTACATTTAGTGCATTTTGGACCCCAAATTATCTTGGGATAGCTAACGTGTTAATATAATTGAATGAAACTGAAAATCATTAATTTTTACTCAAATATCCAGTTCCAGTGAAAAGTAAATTAAGTACTTCCCCATATCAAAAAGGAGGATTATTTATTTATGAGGATTTTGACATATCATAGAAGTAAAAAATAATATAAACTTGTTCACCAAGCAAAATATACATAATATTTGAAGACTATAAAAAAATATTGCTGAATACAAATAATAAATTCAAAGACAAATTGTCACAAAATTAAAATTGTTTTCATATTAAAAAAAAAATATAATAATAATAATAATTTAGCCATTTATTATCAAAGAATAAATTACATAATAATTGAATTATAATAAAATTAAATTGAACATTGTTAAAAAAATAAGAAAACTTTAATTATTGAGCATTATTAAATAAGTATTTTTTTAATTCTTTGATCTCTATTTGAGTAAAGGCCTCCTCCAGACTGTGCCATTTCTTTCTATCCTTCGCTATGGCCGCCCAATTATTTTCTGTTTCCAAAATTTCGTCGACCCATCTTTCAAGTGGACGTCCCCTTTTCCTTTTACCAGGTGAAAAAAAATATATAATAACTACGTATAAATGTTCCACCGTAAAATCTAACGATGAAGTGACCTAGCTGTTCCCCCAGTGCCTGCGCCATCCGAGGTCGCATTAAGCCCGTGCTTAACCCTTAATTAAGTTCCCGCATAAAATGTTTTATGCGCAAGACGTTAAAACATAATTATTGCACGCAAAGATTACCGTGAAGCAAGGTCGGACTACACATTGTACCCGACATCTTCACTGAGATGAGACTACGAACAAATTGCATTTCAGTGACATGTATTATCACCTCTCTCTGTTGTTTTAGTTTCATCATCATCATGATCATCATCAGTCTATATCAGTCCACTGCTGGACGTAGGCCTCCCTCAATGAGCGCCATAGCGCCCTGTCTTCTTCTTGCCGCATCCAGCATCTACCTGCAGTCTTTCGCAGGTCGTCATCCCACCTGGTCGGAGGGTGTCATACACTACGTTTACCGAGTCGTAGTCTCCACTCAAGAACATGTTGTGGTTAAACAACATCTCTGTTGTTTTGGTTTAACCGTATGAAATAACTATATATGTCTCTAAGTCAATAATCTTGGATTCTGATAATAAAAATATAAGGTAAACGTGTTCTTGAGTGGAGACAACAACTCGGTAAACGTAGTGTAGGACGCCCTCCGACCAGGTGGGATGACGACCTGCGAAAGACTACAGGTAGATGCTGGATGCGTCGAGCCGAAGACAGGTCGCTATGTCGCTCATGGGGGGAGGTCTATGTCCAGCAGTGGACTAATACAGGATGATGATGATGATGATAATAAATCTTGTCGCGAAAATGCTTGAGCATACGGAAATGTACAGCAACTAATCACTTTTTGGTATTGAAATGTCGTTGAGCGGTTTTCTTACTAAGCCAACGCCGCCGCTTCCAACCACGGACACATCTTAGTTAGCAGACTCCTTCCTTTTTGTGCCTTTAGAAGACGATCGTATATGTTCAAGTGACTTATCTCAAACGGACGCCACGGCGACGTCACTAGCAACGTATCCGAATTATTGTATGGCAGACGACTCGTCGTTGCCAAAACGTCACCAATTGATTTATGTTTATGACGACCGATGTGGCGCGGTGGGCGACGCAGGAGGTTGCGGGTTCGATTCCCGCCTCGGAACAAATGTGTGTACGATCTGCAGATATTTGTTTCGGGTGTTCTGGTCGTTTTCTATGTATAATAAAAAAAATATATCTATCTATGTAATGTATTGTATTATGTATATCAGTTATCTAGTACCCATAACACAAGCTCTGATTACCATGGGGCTATAATGCTGTGTGAATTGTCCAGCATTATTTATTTATTTATTATTTATTTGCCATACAATAATGAACGGATAGTTTTACTTTGTTGCCAGCGAAGTCTTCCTGGGTAGGGTTCTTTATTAGGTCACAATATACATACATATGTTAACTGAATGAACATGTCATTTGTAGCTCAACCCTCACTATATTATACAATAGACTTTGATGGCCAAAGTTTTTTACAACTGTTGTATATTATTTGGAACGCGAACTTGTCATCTTAATGGGAAGTTGTTGTAAACAAAGATATGGAGGGCTCGAACAAAGCTACACGGCCAATAAAGGCAATGGCGCCTATTTCGTTCACGAATTTCTATTTCTTTTATTATTTTAATAATAATAAGTTACAAGTCATGTCATTAGTATTTGCTCGAGTTTCTAATTAAATAATTAATTATTGAACTTTACTTAGTAAGGCATCAATTATTCTAATTATAAATGTCGGATTTAAAAACCATTTCAAATACCTAAAGCCCTTGAGAGAAACGCAAATACCATTGAAGGGTTCGACCTTTCGAAATGACTAAGGTGCCCTCAAAATCTAATCAGTGCTGTCTCAGTAGCGTTTTTAAAAAGCAATTAGCAGCCAGAAAGATTATAACAATTTCGCCATTTCTTTGCGTCACGAAGACATTGAAATGGCCTTTTTTACAGCGAGTCACACTTTTTTCATCGTAATAAATATTCACAAAATGGGCACAATATTTAAGCTCGAAGACAGCTCGGCAACCCTAATTGCGAGAATTACCCTCGAATTAGCGAGGACTGGAAGTATAACTTTTTTCCCGTAAAGCATCTTCGAATTAAAATTGAGGAGCTGGGGAATACAGGGTTGACTCTAAGGGTCAGCTCAAAACGAACTTACTTTATTCAAAATATAACTTTATATACTACGCAAAAAGATACAAATTGACGCAAACACAGGCCGCGAGGTGTTTTTGTAATTATGTCAATCACATTTGTACCTTTTTGCATAGTATGTAGATTATGAAGTTATAATTTGAATCAAATTGCATGCAGAGCGTCGCACCTCGGTGTGAGCTGACCCTTACGTTGTCTTTTTGGAAAGAGATTGAGTACCTATTATTATTTAGGCATACCTTTTTGTGATATTTCTCAGAAGTGGACGCCAATTTCTTTTTTTTTTTTAAATAGATCCGCAACCATTCCGCAACAGATCGAAAACAAAACCTAAAACTCTAATCTACGCCATCTACAAGCAATTTGGCTTGCTCCATGTTCCAAAACAACCATCCCTCTAGACCTCAAATGATGTAGGTCGGTAAATAATTGTAATTTGAGAATAATTTATTTTCTTTTTAATTTGACTTCTGGCTCGTTATGGGTTGTTGTTCATTTAATTTCATCGTCTCGGTGAGACCTTTTTTGGGGGAGTTATTGTTCTGATTGGGGTCTTCAGTCCTTAAATTGTAAAAAGGCCTGTCAATGAAATATATTTTCAGTACATTGAGCAAACACAAAGAGTTGAATGTAACGAGGAATGAGATTATTATTTAAAACTAGTTTCTGCCTGCGGCTTCGCCAGCATTTCTATGGAAAAGTTTTATGGTTATATCTATCGCATGTTAACTGATTTATGGAATCAAAGTAGCCTATTTTTGATTTCAGACTAAGAGCCACATATTATATAAATTTCAACCCGACTCGTTCAGTAGTTTTAGCGTGAAGAAGTATCAAAAATTCATACACATCCATCCACCCATCTAAACATCCAAACTTTCGCATTTATTATATTAGTTTGATGTAATTATTATACACTCATTTATTTAAAATTCTCGCAGAAAATATATTTTTTATTATGGAAAATATATACAATAAAATATTATAAAACTATTCTACGGTAAAAAATATATCAAAACGGTAGATCACCGACCGCGAAGCTAGGCTCAAGCGGCCGGGGACTAGGGCTGCAGAGAAAGGAACTTCCTGACGATATGTGCCAAGTCCAAGAGTACCGCCTTCTGGATCTGGCCCATGATCCAACTTCCTAGCGAGAGTTTCTTCGGGTGTTGATCGAAGCTCTTCCCTATAACGCCGTTAACCAAAATTATTATTACTAGTGTTTTTTTTTTTTTTTTTTTCAGAACATAAAAATCAATATACAATTATTACACAACTTAAAAATAAACAAAATATATATTCATTATGCTCAAAAGTGTCCCACACACATGGACGTTTTGATGCGATAAACATAACGTAGCATCCTCTATCCGTCTGCCAAAACACCTTCCCAGGTAAAGAACAAGCCGAATTTAAAATATACCTTCGCCCTCCCAATTTGCCGCGCTAACTCCAAGTTTATAGGGCAAGTACACATTAATCTAAAGACATCGACGTCCGAACAATAGCACTCTTATCTTGTACCCGTGACCTGAGAACAATGCTGGACCCGGGGGTGAGATTAATCGCTGCACACAGTCCGAATGAAACAGCTTTAACCAGATCACTATCCATTCGTAAAAAAGGCAGAGGGACCTGGAGCAGTTAGTATTTCGGTATGTTCCCAACTTATGCCCATCCCGTTTCTAATACATACATAAATCGTATTAAGTAAATAAATGAATAATGTTGGACAATCCACACAGCATCATCTAGCCCCAAGCTTAGCAGAGCTTGAGTTATGGTAACTGATATACTTAATACATTACATCTGTATATATTTTTTTATTATACATAGATAACACGATATACCAAAACACCCAGAACAAATATCTGCAATAATAGTACACATAATTGTCCCGGGGCGGGAATAGAAACCGCAACCTCCTGCATCGCGGACCTTCGCCCACCGCGCCACAGAGGTCGTCTATTACGGTCTCGTATTATTAACGACCTGCATTCAATTATTGCGGATGCACATACACATGTTGGATCAAGAGATATCAGAACATTATTTCATTAGGAATGAATGAATGAATGAACACTTTATTGTACCCAAAATAACACCTTATATCTAAATCTTACATAATAACAGTACAATAGGTGGCCTTATCGCTTAAAGCAACCAGGGATGGTTAGGCTTACAAAATAAGCACAGATGGGTCTAATTATGTGTTATAGACAGATTTTTAAAGAATAATGATGATCTTAGTTCAGCCGTGGACACTGGGCACTGGACGTTTCTGAACTGTCGAGATGAGATGAGATTTTCTCATGTACCGGACTGGCTCAATGCAGCTAGGGACATATAAATATATACAAGTAAACTTGCTGTCAAGACCATCTTTACAATAAAATATTCGTGAATGAACTCATCGCTTGGGATTGGCTGGACATATTTCGTTATTGATCTTGTAGTCAATAACGAAATCTGTCCACAAATAGATCCAAGAATAGATAAGTATTTATAATAAAATACCAAGCTCCATATATGATAAAAAAATACTCATAGAAAAGTGAATTAGACAGAAATTAGACCGATTTTGTCAGTTTCTCTGTTAATTTAAGGTTAATGTATATGTATACACATAAAATTAAAAAATAAACTGATATTTTGGCAATTGTATCTGTTCTCTCAAAATAAAAATATTATTACTTTTACTTTTAACATCGGGTCAATTAGTAAGATGTCTACTTGATATAAACCAGATGAACTGATGCAGCTGCTCTCAAATTTTATAGTTCTTGGATTATTGAGTTTTATTTGACAAGTTTTACATCTTTCTTCATAAAAGACTAGTGGACCTTCCCGGCTTCGCGCGGTTTTAGTACTGATCCCTAACTTTTTTGAAAATATAATATAGCCAATGTTCACCGCGGATAGTGTAGCTTCCCAACGGTGAAATAATTTTTCAATCGGTCCAGTAGTTTCGGAGCCTATGACAAACAAACAAACAAACAAAAAATCAAACCTTTTCTCTTTATAATATTAGTATAGACAAAAGTAGATTGGTCTAACTGCTCTGTATCTACTCTGTGGCAGTATTGTGTGTAGGGCGCCTCTATCACCTGCCTGCTACCGTTAATGTCTATGGATGTTTAGAGGTTGATAAGTTGTTTTGCTAAAATAGACCGTATTTCAAAGGGCAACAGTAACTTATATAGTAATCTATATAATAACCCGTATTTGTTTACCGGGATGGTACTCGTATATGAGATCGAGTGCAAATTATTTTGATGCCGAAATTTTAGTACACAGATATTTTTGTTTTAGTTTTAGGTTATATTCAACTTTTTTCTTTGTTGTTATAGTTTTAAGTGAAAGGATCAATGGATTTTAGGAAAAAGCCAAATAAATTATTACGTTTAAAGATTCCAACTTGCATAAAGAAACCGATAAATAGGCAGACAAAAACTCTCCTTCTATATTTTGTCATAAGTATTTTGTTTACTTTATATTTCCCCTGTAGATGAAATTTTTCGCCGCAATATATTTAAAGCACCTATCAACTCACAAACACCTATCAACTAAAACAACTAACTTACCTGAAACCAATCTCCATTCAACAACAAAGCTTATTCCCAGCCCTGAAGGTATAAATTGTGTAATTTGAGAGCGTGACAGCGAGGTAAGGGCTTGGATTATCTCGTCTTGACAACTGTCATATGGATTATGAGAGTTAGGGAGACCAGCGGCGGCGGTCGCAAACTAATGCTGATACAGTTTCGCTTCGTCATGTGGATAGGAGTTTTAATATTACAATGATGATGCTCTCTTAGACGAATTTCGGTCAAGGCGGCCAGTTTCAACGGATACCAGAGAAGTCATTTAAAACGGGATTGTTCACGCCGAACTGTTTCCGAACGCGTCAACCTTCCTGTCAGTGGTTTTTGAACGGAGGAGAGAAGAGAGGATCCATACATCACACGTCATACTAGAGCCGGCGCCATGGCGCGATATTGACGACCGATGTGGCGAGGTGGCCGAAGGTCCGCTTGCGACGCAGGAGGTTGCGGGTTCGATTCCCGCCTCGAAACAATTGTGTGTACGATCTGCAGATATTTGTTTCGGGTGTTCTGGTCGTTTAATATATATGTATAATAAAAAATATCTATCTATGTAATATATTGTATAGGGGAGACGCGGACAAGGGGACGCGCGCCGCCTTTTTGAACACAAGACAAAATTGTAAAAACGTGTCGATTGATCAAATATTTTATTGTAATCAATTCAAAATTTTAATACACCAAGTTCTAGCCAAATGTAATTTTATATCATAAAGTTTGTTCCCTATACCGAACAGGGATATTTACCATGGTAGTTTCTAAAGTTTTATAATACCAGAGAAGTGAGCTGAACCTGTTATAATACACAAATGTGAGCGTTAAAACAGGTGCACTCAATATTATACAGGGTGCTTGGAAGGTCGATGCAAAGCCATAGCCATATAAATAGGGTATAATATATAGGGAAAGGACGCGGGTTCAAGTCCCACGAAATCGGATATTTATGGGATATATTAAAATCGAATTTTTTTTTTAGGAATAAAACTTTAGCGCATTGTTTCGAGAACGCTTTGTCCGATAATAGCTGCACTATTTACAACTTATTTTATAGACACACACATAAAAAAAAAAAACAAGAAAACGTTTTTTTTTTTTTTTCCCCTTTTTTATCTACAATCGGCTGTTTAGCCAAGAAAACGTAGATGAGTTAGAGTAGTTCAGCTGTCAATTTAATCATTTGAAAAAGAAAAGACGTAAACCTATCACAGTTTTGGAGATCTTCCTAGTATATGAACTACAGCTAAGGGATGATTCTATAGGTTGGTACCATTAGAAGTAAGTTCCATTTCCCTTCCCGGATATCCTTAATTACAGGACTGACCTAAAGTATCCGTTATCATTAATCTGGGAGTCGATCCTGACAAATCGACGCTCCGCCGATATCGAGAACTGAGGTAGAGAAGTTCTTAAGTTGTTTTACGACTTGCTTTTGCGCGCGGTTTCGCTCACGTGGTACGTGTTTAAAACGTTTAACGTCATTTAGGGACAATTTAGGTAGATAGATAGATAGAAAATTCTTTATTGCACTTGAACTATAAACTATGTACAGTAATAACTTAAAAATTAAGTACAATTGGCGGTCTTATCGCTCAAGAGCGATCTCTCGAAAACGTTTTACGTCATTTAGGGACAATTTAGGTACCTAGTGAAAGAGTTTTCAAAATTGGACCATTATTTCCAACATACTCTAGTATTACTCTCTTTTTCTTGTGATAATTTATTTATTTAAAAGTTTTTAGGAGTGACTGAGACGGGTTTCAAAACTATTGATATTTATGTTGTTAAGTTTACCTACCTAATTCAAGGCTTATATTATTCCTAGCCAAACATTTGTTAAATATAAACGAGAAACACAAAAGACAAAAGTTAATAGAATATAAAAAACATTTATTTAGACACAGGTACAAAATACAGGCATAGAATAAACAAACAAAGAAGTTTATCATGTTTATCTTTTAGTTAAAAAAATAAGTTTAATACCTTAATGTTTATGTTGGAATACGACGGCTGCCTAATTTTTTGTTGAGTTAAACAACGTCAAAGCTTGTATAAAACATTGTTGTAAACATAAATAAAACACGAGTAAGCCCATGTAATCCGACAATGCGCAAAACATTTCATTTTCGCCAAATGATAGCAATTTCCTACGAGAGTAGTTCGAAGGGAGTCACGAATTTTACCAGACGTAGGATTTTAGCTGGTGAAGTGATATTTCGGCAATACGCGGACTATTTCAGTGAGAAAAATATTTTTTATGAAAACATTTTAAAGTCAAGGCTCCAGCCAGGTGGGATGACGACCTACGAAAGACTGCAGGTACCTACCTGCACCACTCCAGCACCTGCTGGATGCGTCAAGCTGAAGACAGGGCGCTATGGCGCTCATTGGGGGAGACCTATGTCCAGCAGTGGACTAACATAGGCTGATGATGATGAGCCAAGGTTATCGCAGGACAGATTTTAAGGGGAGTCCAGCAGGGGACGTCCATCGGTTGTTATGATGGCGCATAAAATTATGAAAATAATGAATATAAAATGTATGCAATTAATGAATATGAATGATATGAAATGTTGTTATTCCACAAATAGTAATAAAAGTATTTATTTTGCATAAAAAATTAATTTTCTATCTCAAATAGGACTATTATTACACTCAATAACAATATGTTCGTGATCATATGAAGAGGCATTTAGAGAAGCTATACAATCGTCACATATTTCATAATTTTCTATCTTGTTTGTTGTATAATATTTAAATGTCCAAGCTACCGGAAAAGGTCTAAAGCAAACCAAAGCAAAATGTTGGTATTTAACAGAAAATAGCCTTCAGGGATTAAATTTGCACATTCATAAGCCTCAGTTTCAGCGAAATCTAAAACATTTCCAAACCGCTAAACCACTCAAAGTAAATGAGAGACAAAATGCAGGAAATAATTTCAATCATGTTGGTGTACCTGCCTATCTACCAGCTTGGAGCTAATGCAGCGTTGAAGCTGTGCACTTGGCAAGTACATCTCATCATCAGCCTATAATAGTCCACGGCTGGACATAGGCCTTTCTTCATGAGCGCCATAGCGCCCTGTCTTCAGCTTCCCGCTTCCAGCATCTGCCTGCAGTCCTTCGCAGGTTGTCATGGCCTGGCCACCTGGCCGGAGGGCGTCCTACACTACGTTTACCGTGTGAGTAGGTACATATAAATATTCTCAATAATACAAATGAAATTTGTTTAGATATTCAATAATAACAATGTTGATTACAAAAAAAAACACTAAAAGTTATTTCCCAAAAACACCTCTAAATGTACATGCGAAGCGTGCGCAAAGGCGCAGGCAGAAACTAGTTGATAATTATAAAAAAAGTAAACGTATAAGTACCTATACCAGGTAAAATAATAGGTGTACGGTGTATAGAGGAAACTGCTCCAGTTTTCCACATGTGAATCTGGATTTTTAACCTTGACCCGACATACATATGTTTGTATATATGTGCCGTATTTGAACACTCATTACGTTTGATGAATGAGTTAGTCCGATTAAAAATATTGCAATGCCTACCTGTGTAATGTCTATTGTGGCATACGGTCATATTTTATCCCCATAATTTGGTATCTCGTATCAACGTGTGTATCCTAGTGCCGATATCTTGTACTCTACTCTATTAATTCTATTGTATATGGAAATGGATATGATTTGTGATTTTTAATTTATGATTTTGTAATGTAAACTTAAAGTAAGGTTAACTCTAGGATTTTTGTGCTGTTTTTCTGAATTATAAAATTATTTCTAATTTTAATATTAAATTTAAATATGTGTACTCTATTGCATTGGGTGTTCCCGTAAAAATAGAGGTACGTCTGTAAATAAGTAAATAAATAAAATTATGGTATTTTTGGTGATGTTGTCGTTATTTGTCTATATAATATTGTTAATCCTATAAATTTAATAAACATAATGATATTTATAAGATAAGTTAATTTTTTTAAGAGCTGGGGATTTCGTTCATTAATAATAATAAAAAATAAAAATCCCGGGACAAATGCGGCCCGTGACAAGTACACGTGTTACGTACGCCCCGGGCCCCGCTCTGGGCCCCGCTCGTGGCCTTTATTATTTTTCTTCTCAAGCACGCACGCTGTAAATGATTGGCGTGCAATTTTAGCGAATATGAAACGTTTTACGGGCAAAAATAAATTGTTAAGGGGAGTTTTGAACGATAGGTATTTCTCAATTTAGGTAGGGTTGTGATAGAGATGTTACCGTAGATTGGTTTAAGTTTATTTTCTGCCCCTTTTAAAGGTTATTTTCAAGTGTACAAATAAAAATCTTCCTCAGAGTGGGCTGGTTATACGAGATCAAAGAGGAAAGGTGGGTGAAGGTCCACCTTTGATGACCTCTGTGGCGCGGTGGGCGAAGGTCCGTCTTCGACGTAGTAGGCTGCGGGCTCGATTTCAGCCTTGGGACAAACGTTTGTTTCGGGTGTTCTGGTCGTTTTCTATGTACACAAAAAAAAAATTATCTTTATAATGTAATTTATAGGTATATCAGTCATCTAGTACCCATAACACAAGCTCACCTTAGGGCTAGGTGATGCTGTGTGGATTGGTATTTAGACTGCATTTGTTTTCAAGTATCTACGTGAGGTAGTGTAAGGAACTATGCGCAATAGACATAGAAGATGAGTAAAGAAGACCACACCATCAATTAGAAAAAAAAAATTACTTAGGAGAAAGAGCAATAGATTACCAAACCCTGCGAGGACAAACGAGATCCCCGTGGACATAACACGTGCCCACAGTATAAGCTATTAAATATATGTGTGTATTTTTGCTTTATATAATGTGTTTTGCAGAACATCGAAACTCCATTACCATGTTGTTGAGACTAACTCTTAATTTATGCGTAGGTATATTCAAACAACAACGTATGTTGTTCGTTTGTTTTTGTAATCCCATTTCAAATTATAATACCATTCCTGGAATAAGTAATAAAGCAGAATTAAGATGGAACCTGTTTTATAATTTTATTTTACGAAGTTTGGTATTATAAATTAATCTTTTGTTATGGAACCCCTTTGGGAAAGATTTACCTAGAGTTGAAGTTGATGGACAATCCTTCTGAAAAGGGGTTTTGACCACAAAATTAACTGAAAAAAACCTTCTCTTTTTGTTTCTTATATACAGGGTAATTGATAATTCACTGATACTGCCTGAACTGCAGGTTACAGCCGACATATTCGAGCCACGTATGAAGCAATAATGACGTCATTAATAAAAAACAATCAAGTCGGACAATTACCTCAGCGTCATCTAGCCCCAAGCTTAGCAGATCTTGTGTATCCATAGCACAAGCTCTGCTTAGCTTGGGGCCATTATACATCGTACAATTTTTTATTATATCTACATAGGAAGCGATTAGAACGTCTTGAACGAATGAATATCTGCAGATCGTACAAACATTTATCTCGAGGCGGGAATCGAATCTACAACCTCCAGCGTCGCACGTAGGACAAACAAAGCGGGTGCACGTTGTTGCTTAATTTTTGCATCAATAGAGGCGACCACTCAAGAGAGGTAGAACCCAGAGTATAACATACTTCATAGGTGTGCGCATGTATACCAACGTTTGAAATCATCTACCCCAGTCTTCCAGGTCACTGACAGTAGCGGAAATCGAATCGGTGGCGGGTCAGCACCGACTGCATAGGACCCGGTAGCGGACATTTTGGGACATATGTATATGGACATACGTGTCCCGAATGGATACGGCTATTATCGAATGAAATGAGGTTATATTATTCACGAAGGGTTCAGGGAAGTGTCTTAGAGCTAACCGAATAACATTATGTTCATTTAAGTTAATAGTATAGTATATTTCCGGGAACGTTTAGCTTGATTTCCATGTTCAACAGCAATGAGTTCACAGAAAATAATTATAATGTTTGTATACACTTCAACTGGAATTCGGAATGTTAAAAAAAGGGTAGGTCTCGTTGATTCTCGCCCTGAATTAATTCCGTTAAGCCTATTGATCTTATCTGTCAATTACCTAGATCCGGCAACAGCCAGAATAATCAGAACCCTTTACGAAAGACTGTTTCACGGTAGCTAATGAAACGGACTAAGAACTTTTTGTTCTAGAAGAGCTCGATTAACGTTAACATATTTTGATGTTAGAGTCGTGTTACATAGCGCATCTCTATTGCTATTCCACTTGAGATTCCATGAAATCACACGGGCTTAATGAGATTTCATAGAATTTCATTTATTCTATATGATGAGTCTCATAATATTTTTACTGACCAACGACGACTTCGATCCTTTGCTTAGTATACTCGTAGATACCTATATAAATTAACTACAGTCTGAAACGCATTGGTTTATCTACCAAGAATAGCAATAATCAACTCTAAATCACCTCAATAAAACTCAAATCTGTCCTTTCATTGAAACTGGCGAGCGCACCACTCACTGTCACCGAGTCGCGGGTGAAGCCTAATGAAGTTTCAAAGCTCAAAATATAATAGTCGTATCCTTTCTCAAGTAATGAGAGTTTCTTTGTGAAGATAAACCATTGTTCCTTGGCTTTGTTCGCCCAGTGATTTGTGGGGTTTGATAACTGAATCACTGACGGCACTGTCTCTGTTCGTAGATTGAGATTGATTATAATTAAGGTTTAAAGGGTTTCTTCAGGACATTTTAAAAGTGATATTTTCAATATATTTTGGCAGTTGTCATCTGATTCCAATATTTAAAAATTCAAATAAGTAGGAAGAACCAAAGACGTACATAAGTGAGATTGTATGAAATCGTTGCACATACATAAAAATTTATATAGCCGAATATTTTTTTATGTAGGTTATGTATTTTTACGAGGTTGTCCCATACAAGTGTTATTTTATATTAGTATTTATCCCGTCAATCTTAAAAATCAACATAATACTTCTGAAAAACGACTAGCTACAACAATTTTGGTGCGACGCCAATTTATCAAGATTTTAATGATCGTTCTTGTACGGGTGTTGATATTGAGGTATATAAGTTTAATTCAATTGATATGTGCGCCGCAAAAGGTATCAAAAACATTTTTAACATGATAATTTTATATATCTGACAAGAACTGTTGATAAACTTTGTTTTAATTCACAGAGCATAGTCATAGTATATGTATAGCTAATACATCCACTTTAACTCGATTATTGTATCGTCAAAGTCCATTTATCCAACCATCCGGATATTTCATGAACAGAAAGATTGAAAATATTTCCAGTGAATTGATCTGAGTATCATCAGTGGGGATTTATTTTTGGTAGAAATATTTTCGGATTCAAATTGTAAATATTATGTATTCGATTGATAAAATAAATATCTACAGCGCGTTTCATTCCGATCCCTTATTTCAAAGACAATTTTAGAAGAACTCAAACAAATTGAATCCCTAAGGGATTTAAAATATTTTTCGATCAACATATTTATAAGCGACTCGTGGAGCGCTCGTGGATTAGTCTGTGAGAGGATTCTCTTAGCTCTAATGTTATGGACCTTTTTTTTTAAATTATATCGCATACTCGTTTCAATCCTATAAGTGAATAATGATTTCACTTTATTTTGGCCCTGCTTTCCAATATTATATTCCAAATCACTCTGTTGTTAGATAAGTATGCCATTTTATTTAAACGCATGACACCATTCAAATCGTATTGTGTTAATTATCGTTTAAATAACAAAAGTAAACTGCTATTGGACTTGTATCAAAGTAGACAAGAGTAATTAGGTGCCTTTTAGACCTTTCACATTCCACCAGGTGAGACTGTGGTCAAACGAAGATGTGTTGACAAAAAATAAGCGAGTGAACAAGTTTCATGAACAACTGAGAATCAGAAAGTAATCTAAATATAGATTCAGATTCAGATAATTTATTGTCATACTTCATACACATAATAAAATCACAATAATGTAACTTAAATTAAATTATGAGACTATGACTCGTCAAACACGATATAGATACAATAGAGATAGGTAATATAGAACAATTTTGCTGTAAAGGGGCAGTTGAAAAAGTATAATAAATATGCTTAAATCTAAGGTTCTAAAATCTATCACTATTATCTACACTATATTTAGATAAGGTGATTCTACGAGGACGTCGGGTAACTTAGAGCATTTCACATTAAACTGACTGCTATATACCAACATATTGCATGTTATTGAGTCAGTCTGTGCGAAACAATTTGATTTTATTTTTTATATTTCCAAGTTCAATTTGGGACGGAGGATTGAAGTTAATCGAAAGGGTTAGGCGCTGAGCGGATGGCCAGATTTAATTTGTTTCATATTTCGAAAACTTTCCCGAAAGTTTTAATATTCTATCGAATGGATTTATCGGAAAATCATTATTTGAAATTTAATAATTTCAACGAAGAAGTTAGGATATTTGTATTGATGTGATTCATGGTTCATCGAACTGGCAGCTCCACATTATTTGGAGAAACCGCAAACCTTAGTTGTCAATACAATTTGTAAGTTTATAAATTTATTTTTGGTAATTTCTCTCAGAGAAGAAGAAGAAGAAGTAAGTTTCGTCACGTGAGAAGCTGGGAAAAGTCATGCGTATGACGTTGGGAATAGGCGCGTCTCATTTGAGACGGAAATAACTTGAATCCAACGGGCGATTCACGAATGAATATTTGTTAAATCCTCGCTCTAACACAGCGTCAATCAGTTCAGTCACAAACAATGTGTTGTGAATTCTCCTAATTCGTGTTTTGGATCTACAAAGCTCAGTAACATTTACCTCCGCTTTTTCACGTCGCTGCTCGTTGAGTTACGACTTCCTCGACGGGAGCGCCTCTTCCTTCCTTCCCTGCAACTTGAACATGTTCCATTCATTATTTGGATGTTCTAAATGTACCCGAAAACACTCGCATGCCGTACCATTGTATTCCCCTGGTCCCGGGGCAATTTTTGCGAATTTACCCCGTTGACTTTACGCTCGCAAAGTTTCTGGTTTTTTTCGACTTTTTTAACCCTTTTGACGTGTAGTCTCGGCGGAGACGGAAGGGCCGCATCATTTATTTGCGACCTAACCGCCATTTCGAAATTAATTTAAAAGTAGTTCATTATTCAGTGGGAGCAACATTTTAAGCGCTTTATGGAGCTGATGAATATGCTCATAAAAATGTTAACTTAAACCTTGAATCACTCTAATGAAGTTAAGTTACGTTGTAAGGCTGATTAACGAGTTCTATAAATGAACTAGCTTTTTTGCCGCCCTCCCTGCTGAGCACGCTAATTGGTCAAAGATTTATGAGGCGATCCACACATTCATCGATAATGTGCTTTCAATATTTTATTCAAATTTTTATTAAATGTTGAATACCTACTTTACCATTTATTCTCGTAACATCCAATAGATTAAACGCAAGCAAAATGATTATAATTTCGATCTATTTTCATTTGAACCAGTTAGTTACCTTACTTTATACTTGTGAAACATTTAGTCAAATTTATAATGACTATTTAGGTAGGTCTATTCTTTTATTCGCTTTATGTTAAAATTGGGAGGACACATTACACCGGATCCAATATCTCCGTCGCAGACATTAAACAAATTGGTTTTGAAATAAAAAGCGGATGAGTCCGTCCGCCCACTTTAGATAATGAGAGCACACTCAGATAAATTACAGCTTCCGTATAAAATAAGGATTTTACTACAGTTCGGTTTGCCGCAACTATTTCGACTTTTCTATACGGAGACGTGCCTTGAGCGGGTTTCGGGTTAAACGTTGAAATATTGTTATTTAAGCTTTTCTTGGTTTACTTAAAGTGATGAATGTTAATGGGAATTCGAAATAATTACTTAGTACTGGGTAAATAAGTAGTTGATACAGGCGCAGATGAATTTAAAGTGACGAATTTCGTAAAACGATTATTTCCGTATTAAAAAACAACAAAGAAGCTTGCTAAGAGAACTAAGTGTGTTTTTAACACTTTGCCTGCTGAAATCACACGGTATGTGTTTTCTACAAGTGACCAATATGCGTAAATCCACACTAGCGCAGCGGCTGAGAAAATACAGATCTGTGTGACTCAGCACAGCCGTAATATTTTTCGAACGAAACGCATGTGCGGCGCAACACAACCGCTGTGTAGAGCGGCAGCACGAATTTTTTAGGTTAAAAAAAAGATCGCAGTCGTCGAAAAAAAATCGCAGTCAAAGTGTTAAAAGTTCACTTCTTTTACGAGCTCAAAAGATTTCAAGCACAATCGCTCTCAACTGAAATCCGATATTTCACAGTGCCTTGTTAAGCCTGTCGCAATCTAAATAACTCTGTTAGATTCCCTTGTTTGATAGCATTATAAAATGCTCAAAACATATTCATGCATGGCCACCACGCGTCGCGCGACGCGAGGTAAGCGCGCCAATATTTACCATAACGCTAATCCAATCCGTCGACATCGCAACGGCATTTAATCCGAGAGGGAAATTAGATTCAGCACTGAGATCTGGTATGTTTGATTTGAATTACCCGAATACGCCCGGCCCCGCAATTGTGGAGGCACGTAGAGTTTTGAGGTTATATTGCTGTGATTATGTCACCTGATATGCTCGAGTGGGCTCAAAGACGATTTTTATGATTATGTTCTGTTGTGAAATTGTAATTTCCAGGATCTTTATTTGATGCAGTAAAGGCATCTTACCGGTTCTGCATACGAAATTGAATTTACGCGTTTATTTTCATAAAGCGAAAGCTAAAACTGGGTACAAAGCGGAACGGCGCTCAAAATACTGGAATTCCATTAAGTGCCTTTAACTCGTAGCGGGGCTAAAAAACAATCTTGTCCCGAGTGCGAACGAAAAGCAAAAATTTAAGCGGCTCGTTAGCCACTCACGTCCTCCCAACTTTTGGGACGCAAACTGCGCTAGCAGTTATCGCGAATTTTGCCAGAAACATGATCGAGTTATCGCGGCCGCGACTTTTGTTCGCGATACAACTTACTATCGTCATTCGTCACGTTCATGTTCTTTCGAAGGGTTCTAGAATTCGCCTCTCCGTCTGTAGGTAAGGTCTTTAACAAAGAAAATTACAATCAAATAATAAAAAGAAATAATAACTAGTATTTACAATTGAGCTAACTGCCGACTGTTGTAAACAGTCTTGTGTAGCTCAACTAAGCGTCAGGAGAAAACGACGCCCGACCCGAGAGTTGGTAAGAATGTTATGCTGCGCATCGGCATTGCCATACAACAGGAAAAAATTAGCCAGCATCGTCTTTGGGACGCTACCGACTGGTTTTGATATAGATTAGATACTGTACGTACACATGTAGATAGATTTTAAAGATCCCGTAAGTAAGAACCGTTCGGATCCATCTACGCAGATTTCATTTGCATCCATGCACAAACACGTGGACAATCATCCTTCGTTGTAATTTTGTGTACGAAATGAGTGAGCGGAACTTGCATATCATTATTATTTAGATATAGACGAACAGCTGAGAGCTGATATATCTATATCAAAGTTCTTTTGTTTTTCAATACACTAGTTTGTCTCTTATAGTGATCAGATTGTATATCGCGTATAGTGATAGATTGCATATAAAAAAGAAAAGCGACAACTATAGCGTTTCCGGCGCAGTAACGAATTCAAACTTCAAAATTCAAAGAGACCTTGGACACGACACAAATTGCCTCAATTGCCTCTAAAGAGACGTGTCCGACAGATCGCCCTCGGATGTTTTAAGGTGCGCGTGGTAAGTTTGCGAGTTGCGGACGTGATCAGATGCCAGGTGGGCCACGACACCTACTTCCGGTTGCGGATTGAATTAATTTACACAGTTCGTAACTGCATAATCAGCCCTTTGTAGAGCTTTGGTTTTGAAAGTATATTCTAAATTTCTATATATTATATATAGATATATATATATTGTATATTCTATTTCTATGTCTTTTTTAATTTAAGACTTAGTTTCTACGAGAAACTGTCCATACTTTTCTCCGCTGGATTTTTCATGGCTATATTAAGGGCCGCTCTAGTGCTTGAACTTTTAATTTCCTGAGATTCCGATATCTTGGCCATATCGAGACATTAGGTACTCTTACGTATATCAGCCATCAAGTACCTATTACACAAGCTCTGCTTAGTGTGGGGCTAGATAATTATGTATGGATTGTCCATTTTTAAATTATTTATTTTTTACGTATTACTTATACCTATTCTTCTGTGCAATAGTTTTGTCAAGGATGAGGTAAAATTCTAGTTTTATATCAGTCCCTGGTGAATTATTTAATATATTCCTTATTGCCTACCTATATACCAATAAACCCCGGTGTCATAAATCAAAATCACTTTAAGATTCTCCAAGATTCCATCCCTCAATAAGGCATTCTCGTCAATATTTAAGGGCGTTTTACCCAATTTTAAGCAATAAGTCTCAGGGCGCGAGCAATTGCGCCGCGGTATCGCTTATTTCCGCTTTTGGGGTTCCGTATCGAGATTTATGTCCGCAGATAATACGGGACGACTCTGCTTGATAAAAAAAATTGCTTTGGTCCGTTTTCTGATTGAAAAAGTTTCGGTTTTTGCGAAGTTTTAGGTGCTTTTGGGCCGTTTGTACGTAAGCCCTTCTGTGAGTCAGATACAGGCCATCCATTTAAATTCGAGTTGCCAGTATGCTATGTCCCTAGCGTGTCCTATTCTAATTGTTTTGTTGTGAAACAGTTACTTTCTACGAAATGTTTTTACAGTTCAAGTTTTTATTACTATGTTCAACAGCTCTGTTACCTGTGGGCCAGGAAAACTTGTTTTTTCACTTTACACAGTTCAACATTGAATTGTCTACTCTACTAGATGATGATTAAATAGAATTGAATATCAAGCTGATTGATATCATATTATATCATATACACTACAAAGTAAAAGTTTTGCTCCATAAAGTTATCGCACTAAACTTGTTTATACCACAGAAACCATAACAGGTTATACAAACCTAAGATCATAGTGGCAACTCCTGTGACCTCAAAGTAAGTTAATCTGCATAAAATCGGTCGCTGGACGGCAAAGTTGCACAACTAGGTACATTGTTGCACTACAATGAGTATTTCACTACGTGTTTCTATTAAAAACTCGTTGCTGTTTCTATTAAAGAAGTTTTGAGTGTTTCTTGTTTTGGCAAAGTTAGAACCGAAATGAAATGAGTTTCTGTCGGTTAAATTATTTCTGTCCGATATTTTTGCACTGTTTTAGAAACGTGCGTGGAAAACAAACAAACTAGGTAGTGTGTCTAGTAAATTAGTTGAAGTTAAGAAGTCGTCTAGTTTCAATAATAAGTACCTACAAACTGAAATAATAAAATATTAAATTAGAGCTTTATCTTTTTGTGAGTAAAATTCACCTTTTAACCTTTTAAATTTGTAGTATGACTTTATGTAAAACCTAGTGAAAGTTACCTTCGAAAGGACTTTATACGGGGGTCTCTTTTTAAAATAGGTTCTAAGCCTCACGCTTCCAGGGCTCTCAGACGTTTGGGACTTATTCTTTGTTGTTTTATAACTTTGTTGAGACTTAAAAATACTATAACTTTGTAAGTTATTACAGTATGATACATAATTTACTAAACTAACACGCAAGAACTAAGTTCCCTATACTTCAAGATGTGTATGTACTACAGCTTTGTGTCTAACCTGGATGTAAAGGTTAGAGACTCAATTATCATCATAATAAGCATTTATAATTGGATCTTCGGTAGATGTCAATCTATCTACAGTAACACACTAAACTGTTTCTGATTTTACCTGAATGCCCGATGCAAAGGAGGGTAATATGATTATAGTATATCAAACAGGTCTGAGTCTAGGCGCTTCTGAATATTCATCAGTCTTTTCTATGCCTAAGTTAAAGTAAATATAATCTTGCGAAATATCACCCGAAACGAACCCTCTTTAAATAGAGATAGTATAAGAAAAACATTCATCGATATAGCTCCTATTCTATCTTGCAGCGTTTTCACTTCTAACGATACAAAAAAGCTCCCGGATAAAGCTTTATAGAAACAGTGTATTTCTTTCCAATCATGATGCTGCAAAAATCCACAGTGGGGTTAACCCGTAGACGTCAGATTGGGATTTATAGGGCACTTCATAAAAGGGCGCAAACACGGCAATAATTTGTACGGAGCGCGCGCGGGTAGGCCGTAAGTCACACGTGTGCGACTCTTATTTATCGCGATATGATTGGATGAGCTTGATTCTCTGCTTCTTTTGAATTTGGCAACATTGATGCTGTTAAGCTACGGTTTTTTATCATGTCATATAATTTATTGTAATTTTATGCAATAGTTCTTAGGTGCAGTGGCTTATTCCCAGAGATCCACGACTCTATCGTTTTCAAAAAAGTTAGGTTCATACTTCGTTTACCAGCGGGTCCACAATATTTTAAAATAACCAATATTTCCTTTCCCAACGGGTCGTATCTTGGTGGGTACCTACACATTGCATTAACGTAGGTATATAATTATTAGAACCTGCCTAAATAAATGCTCTATATGTCTATAAGAATGCTTTATGTATACGCTGTTGGAGTTCCTATCTTATCTTATTGAATAAATAAATCGTTTACCATAGTTCTCAGACCCATGAGACTCAATACGTAAGCTTTATGCATTTACACTTAGGTACTATGATTTCCAAATAAAAACAGTGACGTCAGAAACATTCAAAACGACCCCAAAAAATAAACCAACAAAACAGAAGACATAAACACACATCGGTACAGCATCTGGCCTGGGAGAGCCTTCAAATTCATCTCGCCGACAGATCCCGGGCGGGTTGAATTAATGCATGCGGTGGACTCGCTAAACAGCGCGACTGGGTCGAAACGACCCACAACTTTTTGTATTGAATAAGTTGCACGTTAGTTGCTGAATAGGGCGAGGGAAGTGTAGTTTAGTTTCTCTTTCATTTTAATTGTAGATTTTAGTAAAAACTACAGATAGTTTTTACTAAAATCTACAATTAAAATGATATTGTTCAAATAGTTTGTACCTAAACCTTGAATCACTCTATTTATTGAAAAAAACCGCATCAAAATCCGTTGCGTAGTTATAAAGATCTAAGCTTGCATAGGGACAGACAGCGGGAAGTTGTTTTATACTATGTAGTGATAGTGAAGAAAAACACAATTAAAGAGTAAATACAAATAAGAACTAGAATTTACGATAGAAACAGTTGAGCTAACTGCAGACTTTTGCAAAAGCTAAAGGTAACTCAACAGATCCATATAAATACTAGTAGGAAGCGTCCCTAAGATGCTGGCTGTATTGCCCTGCTGCGCCAGGTAATTACCAGCTCCCGGTTCATCATCATCATCATCATCAGCCTATAGCAGTCCACTGCTGGACATAGGCCTCCCCCAATGAACGCCATAGCGCCTTGTCTTCAGCTTGCCGCATCCAGCATCTACCTGCAGTCTTTCGCAGGTCATCCCACCTGGTCGGAGGACGTCCTACACTACGTTTACCGAGTCGTGGTCTCCACTCAAGAACACGTTTGCCCCAGCGGCCGTCGGTTCTTCGCGAGATATGGCCGGCCACTTCAGCTTGCTAATTCTTTGAGCTATGTCGATAACCTTGGTTCTCTGTCGGATGTATTCGTTACGAATCCTATCCCGGTTCATACTACATTTATAATATAGGTACAATACAAAAGTACGTTATTGTTCAAAATACGATAAGTTCCTCCTGATTTTCGAAACTTAAAGCGAGAAAGATGTTTCAGCGAAGTTCTTTTCATTTATGACTTCACCCACAAACAACGCCTCATAATTTTACTTCATCATCATCCTATTTTATTGGCTGGACATAATAATCGCCATAATATCATCAATCATCATATTTTTTCTGCAAATTATCATATCGTAAAAACTTAGTGATAATTCCTTTGTGTTACAAACTAAAACATGGTTGTATAGTAGAGACGCGATAAGACCGCAAGTTTTACTTGATTTTTGAGTATTTATTTTACATAGTTCGTATATACTAAGTGTGCAATAATATATTATGTATCTATCTAACTTGCGAAAGTAAAGCGGCGCTACGAGCCGCCTCCGTCACTTGAATTCTTGACCCCATGTGGTAAACCCGACGCGGTTTTCCAGCGAGATTGTGCGTTCTGTCTGAACTAGCACTTTGTCTAGCTAAACTGGGGGACCCTGGTCTTGCTGCTCCGATAAATTCTCGCGGCGGGTTATATTAATGCGTGCGGTGCCCGCGCTAAACACTCTTCTCTGTAGCTTATTCAGAATAGTGCAGTTTGTCGGCACGTCATTAGGACGTGAGGGATAACATAATCTAGATTTGGCTGACTAGCTCTAATAAATCTAGATTGTAATGGAAACTAGGGGGACAAAACGCGTGATCGGTGACTGGATTGTTTACTGGGTGTGTCATGTCATGTATATAACGACGACCATGTATATATTGACGACCGATGTGGCGCGGTGGGCGAAGGTCCGCCTGCGACGCACGATTCCCGCCTCGGAATAATTGTGTGTACGATCTGCAGATATTTGTTCCGGGTGTTCTGGTCGTTTTCTATGTATAATAAAAAACATTTATCTATGTAATGTATTGTATTATGTATATCAGTTATCTAGTACCCATAACACAAGCTCTGCTTACCATGGGGCTAGATAATGCTGCGTAGATTGTCCAGCATTATTTATTATTATTTATTTATATAAAATTTATGTCATGTGTATTTATAATGAAAAATATAAAAAACTACCTCAAATTTATATCATAATTTTCAATAGTGAAATCAAAATAACTTCAGATTGCGTTCGTGCTTCTCTAAAGCCAGCGACTGTGGATTTTTGCCAGTTGTCAGGCAATGGATCGTTTGCCTGCAGTTTCATTTGAACGCTGTGAAAATCTATTGCCCATCGGATTGTATCCTTGACTCATTTTATTTTCTCCCCACAACCAGCTTAGATTCTTTTAGAATTTACTATGTTTTTTTAGACAATCGAATCGAAACGACATAGAATCTGCTACCGAACGCTTTTTTACTTAAATGTAGACATGCAACCATTGTTAGCAGTTTATTAGGACTCAATGCCAAAAAAAAACTCGAATTAAGTTTTAGTGTATCGACATTAATGTTGATTGTAATAATAATTCATGTCACATGTCAAAAGACTCAAAAACTTCAACTTTAGCGTGGATGAGTATTGTCCCAAAACTACCTTTTGGCTGAGCACATTACTTGTAGGATTCAGAACGAATTACAAAAATACCGGATTAATTTTAAGCGCTGCCAAGAACTACCTTAAGTGATACAGCCTTTTCCCCTCGTCTGTGGTTTCTGGGTCGGATGATACATGGTAGGCGCGGCCGGCTTCCTTTCGCATAATTCTGAATTGGGTTCGGAGCTTTTCCTAGCTTTCTGTAACATTTGTGGTTTATACGGGGAACACCTGCGTAACTGTAGAACTGCAAAAAGGGTGGGTGTGATAAAACTACTGTGAAACACAGCCCGTTGGAACCGAAACATCGATTGAATGTTAGGACCTTTTTGCTACTTTTAATGATATAATGGTATAGTATACGCCTCTATTGTGCTTATGTGAGTGACTATGCCATTTTTTATTCAAAAATAGAACCTTCCAAATCCAATTCTTTACCATCTAATTTGTATCGATACAATTCTTTATGTTGGTGGGCTAAATCACCACGATTTATATAACAAAATCTTAAACTCGTAAATCGTAAAATATATCCGTAAAAATACACTTACTCAATTTATTTTCCGAATATAAAAAGTTTGTATTACTGACCGAAAATTTCTGAATTGTTAAACAAAGAATGGAATGTATCTAAGGACCGATAGAATAGCTATTCATGGCAATCAAATAAATATTGAAGCCTTAGTATAATTATCCCCAAAGCGAATCAGAGACCCAAAAAGTGTATGTTATACCTATCTCAGCAGATTTTTAAGGACCGGGAGCAAAGTGAAGTCACGGCCATTCAATAACTTCTTATAAAAAGAAACATAACCGCGAGGAGTTTACGACGCAATGCCTCCTCACCAGCTGGCTACACTGGCCCATTACGTTAGATTCGCGGCAACATTGACCCGCGGTAAATAACACGTCAAAATTACACTTTATTTACGCCCCACTCAGTATTTATGGCTAGGGATGGAGAAAAAAAGCTCTTTTTGCGAAGCTTTTTAATGTAGGCGTCAATTATTGGCGCGCTTTTTTGAGGTTAGATGAATGGAGGGTTTGTTTTGTGTCGGTATTTGAAGTTTTTATGACGTTTTAACGAAAGCTCTTAGGATTAAATTTCAAGAAACTTGTGGATCCGAACTTTACTGAAGCATTACACAGTACACAGCTATATAGGTCTGCCGCTGAGCGACTGCCATGAGTTGTACTTTGATGGGCCAGCCATCAAAGCAGAGCGGAAAGTGTCGATGTGGAAAAATAACCAACTGCGTCATGATCATGTCATCCGACTTTTTGGTGTATATTCGAGATTCTATTAGTCTCTGATATATCAGAAGCGATGCATAAAGCATTGCTTCAGATTGTTTGAAAAGCAAAGTCAGTGGTCCTTTTCAAAATGGCATAACAATTCGGCGTTTAAATTTCCAGCCGTTAGATGAACATCTGCTCCCATGGGCAGAGAACGGAAATGTTTTATAATTAGGCCTCTCTGGGCAGGAATGGAAAAATTTGTTTTCCAATTTGTAACGGGATAATTTCCTGTTATCTGAAATATTTACTCTGCACGGGATTCTAAAAATATTCATGAATATCCTTACGGATTTTATTACTACACTAGATTCTACACTTTACTTTTATTAGTCTTTGCTCGGGAGATAGTCCGTTCATAATAAAGTCCTATGCATAAAGTTTGCGAGAAAAAGTGAAATGAAATACATGCAATTTTTTAATATTTCCATAAAAACATGCACTTGCAAAGATGGGAATTTAGTTTTGAAGTGAATTCAATGAACTTCAAATCGGTCGAGCTAGGGGTATCAAGTTAGATATAAAATGAAGACAACATTTATGAATTTTGGATATGTAAAAAACGTTATAGAGAACTAGTTACGGAAATAATCTTTATATCGCCGTATTGGGAGTTTTGGCAAGAATATAAATATACTATATAGTCTATGGTGACGCAGTGCTGATTTTCTCAACTGCTGAATTGCCCACTGCCTGGGTTTGTGCAGCATTTCAGTGTATTAATTATATTTTAGGAAGCCAACAGTGTTTTGTTAATTTTGACTGCCTGACTTGACTTCACCAATCAGGAGTAGAGTCTGTGGCCGTGGCCGGCTTTTCAGCCAATCACCGCATCCCTATTTACGCCTTGCCCGTAAATTGCTCCTCGAGATGGAGATAAAATTTTACTGGAAAACTTTCAGTATTTAAACTCCGGTCGGGTGGAAGTTCGGCTGTTTGTCTAGTTTTTGTGATTTTATTACTCTTGCAAAGTGACTGCGTAAGATTTTTAAACAATAGCTTCGAATGGACTTGAATTCTTGGAAAGTAATTATTGTGGTGGGTTTCTTTGCAGAGTAGAGTTGGACCGTTATCATTTCAAGGTGTATTTGCTTTTGGTAATATTTATGGTATTTCTTATCATCAAATTAATACTTATATAATGGACTTGTTATCGTGTATCTACTTACACCAGGGGGTCTGCTTTGAAAAACGAACGAAGTTGACGGATGACATTCCATCGGTGACATTACCGATATGGTGATTATGTCACGGCGGCGACAGGCGTAAATTCCCCGGGAACTGCTGGAACACCACGATAAATTCCAATCGCAAGAAGACCATCGCAGCCAATCGGCTGCTGAACATCAATTGAGAGGCCGGCAGGACTCTCATTGCTGTAACTCAAGACTCGAGTGACGTCTCGCTCGACGTTGAAGCTAGAAGAAAGAACCTTAGTTCGATTCTAACCGCATTTCGCTCGAAAGACGAACTGTTGAAGACCATTGATGATGATGAGGCGTAAATTAGGCAATCAGTGCTGTCAAACGTAAATTTTGTATTAGTTTGACACCAGCTACAACGTCAAAATTGGTAAATAATCACCTGGCGGGTTTCCGTTAGCGACGCGCCCCAAACCAAGTTTACTGACAAACATACAGACCATAACTACAAACTTGTAATACGTCATGTAGGTATATAATCTTACATTTTTAGAAGGGTGACCCTCTCAGCATAATCTTCAGCAAGTTATAAAAAAACAGTCAACTAAAGTAAAGCAATAATTTATTTTCCCAGCATGACCTCAGTAAAATTATCTTCAATCTGTTTCATGTCCTTTTGGGATTTGATTTTGAATCCTATCGCAGTTAAATAAAAACAGACTTGGCTCTAATTTTGAAACCTATAATAACCTCAGTTCCCTCGGCGTGCTTTGAAATTAACAACATTATTATTCCCAGGAGGGTTCTTGATAACTAGATATTGTGCAATATAGGGTATATACACCATTACAAGACAAGGATCATTAGCTCTAGATTCTCTGATTCTACTCGAGAATGTTCTACGGTGAAAAGCAAAAGCTTGATGTATAACTCTACCGTATCTCCGTCTCTGTCTTAATGAGGTGAAGTTAATTGGTTTCACAGGCTAAGCAGTTCGTAGATACAATATACAACAATCTTTATTGATTAGAAACAAAACTTATTGTATAGGGAACAATTGTATTTCTAAAATTACTAATTGTGTACCGCAATAGTTAAAAAACGATGTAGCAGAGTGAGCGCTTATTTCGTTTGCAGAGGAGCAAACGAAATAAATAGTTATCATCTTAAAAAAGAAAAATATTGTATTATATACATACATACAAGACCTACAGAGACCTTACGGCCTAACCTTACGGCGTGCTTTCAGCCGGGCATCGTGTTCACGGATAGTAAATTTGATTCGGAATTGTTCACGACATGTTTTATAAACAGTACGGTACGGTGTTCAAGTCGTACCGTTAAGAAGTCGTGAACAAGTGCTGATGATATTTTCGGTAGGCAGGAGTTGATGATGTATTTTAATCAGTGTCCAACTAAATACAGAAATATTTTATTTGAATTGATCTGCTATAACCAAAATCGCAGTTATAATGTAGGCTGGAATAATATCTGGATGCAACTTTATTTCCATACAAATCTTTTATAAATAAATAAACTTTATTTGATCACAAATATATGCATACATAGTACCACAATTACATCAACTTAAAATTATTCATATTTTTGCCAGTATAGGTACGACTAATTTTATTGTACTCTAGTCACTAGGATACCCTGTGCTTGCCTGTGCCATAGAGTTTTATAGAATGAAGTATGTTTTGTGAAGTAGGTGTGGTGGTCTATTTTAGTTTGATGTCCCTGGTATTTCCATAGAAGGTCTTTCAACTGGAATCCTCACAGGAATCACAGGCAGTGAAATATCGCGAGTGTCAGTGGTTGCCTGACAACCGTGACGCCTGCGGTGGCATCGACCGTTTGTTTGCAAAGACAACGCTCCAGCGGAAATGGTTGGGTAAATACGCGGACCGATTTATCGTTCACTTTATTTTATGGGACTTGTATGGCTGTTTCTAAAGTTTTTGATTTACGTGTAACGGTTGAGATCTCGGTTTTGTGCTGATTTTTGTAAAGGAAAGTTGGAAAGTTGATAGTTGCTGAAAAATACACAGATTTTTTATAAAGAAACGAATGCCACATTTGAATGTGGCATAATCGAAACTTGATAAAGCTATACTTTTTAAAATAAATGTTATTCTTAGTAGTAAGTTAATTGACGAAAAATTTATCGATATGAATTATTTTATTATAGGTACTTATCCGAGTTCCTTACCTTTCCTTTATAAATATTAACTTGCATAAGAATAAACCTAAAACTGGTGCACTAATTCGGAGGCCTATTCTTAACAGTGGTCGAATTCAAGTTCTAAATGATAATAATATTCACAATGAATGTAAGCGGGTTAAATTCGAACCTTGATTGTGTTGGGTGAACTTCAAAACAAATAAGGTTATTAGTTAACCCTCTTATATCAACATTATCTCGTCAAGCTATGATAGTTTTTATGATAGGGTTAAGTTAAAGTATCGAATGTCAGGCAATTTCAACTATTATACAGAACTAGTTTCTGCCCGCGGCTTCGCACGCGTTGTTACTATGGAAAAGTTTAAAGGTTATTTCTATTCATAGGTACTAATTTATTTTTTATTCCAATCCAAACTTTCGCATTTATAATATAGTGTGATACTCGTACCACTTAGGAACAATAGCATGAGATCTGCCAATCACATGATCGCGGGAGATATGGTGCCGTTCGATATCGAAATTGAACACGTCATACATAGTATATACAATGACGCGCTCATTTGCAAGGCCGGGGTTGTGGCGGGCGGTGTAACTGGTCCCTTAGAAATGATGGAGAGGCTGATCTATATAATAGTAATTCAGTAATATTTATTCACATAAGACATGGTACATAATACATTGGTGGAATAACACAGTAGAGCTGCATATCTGCAGCCCGGATGCAGGCACGTGAATATAAAATCAGTAAAATTAAATTAGATGTCTTTAATCAAATCAGATAATCGCAAATATTATTAAATTGTCAGTTAAAAGTAGAACTCGCTAGGTCAAAACTTAAAATTAAGGTAATCTTCAACCGAATAAAAACAATGCTCAATAAGTAAATTAAATAACTTTCTGTTGAATAAGGAACCCTTCAGTTCTTTTACATTGTTTGGCAATTTGTTGTAAATTTTGATAGCCATGTTATAACAGTTGGGACTGAACAATTGCATTTTTTTTGCCGGTATTGCTAACCGGTCTTTATGTCTACAGTTAAATGTATAGACTTGTTCAAAAGTTTTAAATAATTCCATAGAGAGTCGTCTAAATACTGGGTACTACACTAGTGGACAAAAAATTGAAGTGAACAGTAAAATAACTTTATATGATAATCATTGAATGTATAAAATATGACTTGTCTAAGTGCTTATTTTGTAAGCCTAAAGAAATAAATGATTTTTTACTTTACTTTACTTTACTTTTACAAAATTTTAAATTGGAGCGTTGTGTTGCTTACTGGGCGGTTCATTTAGCGTGAACCTTAGGGCGTGTTCAGATTTTTAGGAGTTTTAGTGATGCGTAGGAGTTAGTAGCAATGAACTTCATTAAATTTATGCATTTCATGAAATTATCGCAATTAGATAAAATTTAATTTTGCCGCGAACGTGAACTACTTCATTAAATCTCATCAAAATCATTAAGTCTTTAAACTGCATAAGTTTAAGAAGTAGAATTTAAATAAATATAAAGTTAAAAAAAGGAATTTTAAAATGCCTATTAATTGAATGTACGTACTTACAGTACTTACGGCCTATGTCCAGCAGTGGACTGCTATAGGATGATGATGATGATGTACGTACTTACAGCTCGTAATCTTTAAGTAAACGTTTGCAGGAAACTTGGTCGCGGTGTGAATGGTGGCCGGCGGAAAATTGTTGATTTCCCTAGTTTCTAAAAGCCTTAGTTTCGCAAAAGTTGGCGTTCCTGCCAAAGTTGCTAGGAAGGAAGGAAGAAACTTTCATTTCAAATAGATCATTAAAATTCATTAAAGTAACAGAAAATTCTGCGCTAAAATGTTTTCCAAAACGTTACTCGTATCTTGTGTGAAACTGTCCTAAGTTTTAAATCTCAGTCCCCAGAATTTATTTATTTATTTATAAACATATTAATTCAGTAATAATTCAAAATATTTATTTAATTAGAACGGTCATACCTACTTAACAACTTACAGTAAAAATTTTAAGTAAAACAATAAAATATTAATTTTGCATTAAAAAGTAGCAATAAAATTTAGAGTAAGTTAATAAGGTAGGCTTATTTTTAACTTTCCGACAATTTTGTTATTATGTAAGTACTACGAGTAATAAGCTAATCGTTTTCGCTTACCTGTCTTACTGATAAACCTAATACTAATCTACAATCTGTAATACGTATAGTTTCTCCCTAAATGTTTATGGCAATTGTAAAGAGTTGGGTCAAATATTTTTTCATTTCATTTCATCAAACTAATTACAATTTAGTAAGTTATAAATAAATAAATAATGCTGGACAATTCACACAGCATTATCTAGCCCCATGGTAAGCAAAGCTTGTGTTATGGGTACTAGATAACTGATATACATAATACAATACATTACATAGATATATATTTTTATTATACATAGAAAACGACCAGAACACCCGGAACAAATATCTGCAGATCGTACACACATTTGTTCCGAGGCGGGAATCGAACCCACAACCTCCTGCGTCGCAGGCGGACCTTCGCCCACCGCGCCACATCGGTCGTCAGTTAGTAAGTAATGTAAGTAAATCATTTATTTGACACATAAAACACACACAAATAATTAATCAGCTTAATCATAAAAGTACAAAATTAAAACAAAACATAATTATCAAAAGTAATTACTAAGAAATGTGTACGTGTGTGTAGCAGTGCCAAAAAGGTAATAGCTCAGTGATAATATTGCTCTATGAGCAAACACTGATTTTCAGCTATCACCTTCAAGGTGACGAGACATGGCGAGCCCAGCGACACACGTCTGTCAGTAAATAATAAATAAAATACTACCTACCTACTGTCTACAACGATTACCAAGAGTTAAATATAAGAAGACATCTATTACACTACATATGCACCTACAAACAACGATAACCTATTTAACCTACGAACTACAAATGCAACCTAAGATGGGTGGAACTCTCCTCAATTTACATAATATCCGACGCACACGACTTCTCTCCGTAACCATTCTATATATATATCTTATCATATAGGTAGCCGAAGCTAACGTTCAGCTATATGATAAGATATACATTGTACATTTTAAATAGTTATTGGCTCAAAGATCATTGAATCATCGGCCATCATGACAGATCGGTCGACGAGACTCCCGTCAGCGCCCGGTAATCGATCTGCAAACCCTCTTTATCTTTGACACACTTTAATTAATCTTGAAAGTAATTTAAATTGAGTTCAACAAACATTGGGCCCGGCATTTATCCCAGAATTGAGAGGCCAAATAGACCCGCCCCTAGACAAACATCTGCATGGGCGGTAGCGTTTCATGAAAGCGCTAAGTTTACGGATAACGGATCTAATTATTCGTAGGAGCTTCGCGAAGCTTGACAAAAACCGAAAAATACGTGGTTTTTATTATCAGTTATCTTATCTAGTATCCATTACACAAGCTCTGCTTACCGTGGGCCTAGATAATGCTGTGTGAATTGTCCAGCATTATTTTATCAGTTTTAAGCGGAAGTAAAAAATCCATCATGTTAAGTCTGATTTTACTACCAAACTTTGTTTTCAAAAACGATTTTCATAGTTGCCTCTTTTTAGTGTTCGATATGCGAACTCTCGCGAGGGTTAGTCATCTCTTGGGGCAAAAATAATTACTGAAAGCAAACTGGTATATTGCGAATAATAAATTACACTAAAAGCCTCTCCACAATCGCGCACGGAAGACGCAAACCACGTAATGACTGTGGTTCCGAAACACATATTCTTCGCGGATTCGCGTCGCGTTTGCGCATGTTCCCGTCTTTTGTCAGTTTTTTCGTCCTGCGACAATAGCTTATCTTTTTAGCGTAGATAACGTAGATATTTTAGTAATAGAAGTATTAATTATGTTAGTTCTAGTACTAACATATCTACGCTTCGTGCTTAAATTCCAGCTGGGCATTTGTCTAAAGATCACATCCAGGACAAGTAACACCCCGAGTGCTCACGACGCTGCCCAAATATTTGTCCGCCAGATTTACGTACACATTGTCGCCGTGATTTATTACTGCAAGATCTCGGACGTGTGAATACGCCTTAATACGACTTTATATACGTCTTTATACGTCTTTGTGCCTTGGGATTAACCCTCCATCGCGACGGACGATTGACATTCGTAAAGTTCCTAAATGGCTTTATGGACCCCGAGTTTGAAGTTGAAATATTCACTTATTTTAGGTCGAGTTAAGTTGTTTTAATTTATAGTAGCGGTCGGAGTCAAGTCGGTGATTTGTTTTAATTTATTTCATGAAGTATTTCGGTTATTAACTATCGAAGGTAGCGTAATTGAATCAAAAGCTTTTGTGAATGTTGTATCGGTATTTTGATGAACTATAAATTACTTTGTTTTTCGGTAGTTGCCCAGCAAGGGTATAAAGTGTGAGTATGCACCGGTGTTGCCAACAATCAATGCAGTGTCACATAAATAAAGGTAAAACACGCCTGCTAGATTACCTATCAAATAAATTCGGTGCCGTCGTGTAGCGCCGCGTCGCTAATCAAACAGATAGTGCTCTGTGAGATATTGCACGTCAGCGTTTTAGGGTTGAAAATTGGGATATTCACCAAATGTATCTGTCATTGTCAGGCTAATAGAGTAGGGAACTGGTTTTAGGTTTTAAAATAATCTATATAATTCTTACCGACCCTTTTCAGTTTTTGACTCAGGTAAGAAAACTAATTAATATGAAAGTAATAACGAGATATAGTTATGATGATTAGATTATTGAATTTAAAAAAATGTAATTGTTTAAGTATTTAATTACTTTTGTTGTTATAACCATAATAGTTTTATAAGTTTTAAACACATTAATATTGATAATAAAGTCTAAGAAATTAGAATTTAGAAATCAATATAAAATGGTGATGCTGAAACGAATCCGGCGACCCTCGCTTGCAAAAATCGCTCGCAGTACTTAAAAATAGAGGAAATAAAAAAACTTGAATAAAACACCCCCTTAAATTCCTACACTTTCAACAACACCATAAAACTTTTGAAACTATCATGGTTAGCTAAAGTCATTCAAAGTTATTCCATGATCATGGCGTTCATGCGCCTGTGCCGAAAAATTCAAAAAATATAAATCAAATCATGGAAAATATCGTTAAAAAAATATAAAATTAAAAATATCATTTTAAATGACTACAACACAAGCCTATGTCAACCATCATTATTAATTAACACTAAAGTCATTCAAAGTTATTCCATGATCATGGCGTTCATGCGCCTGTGCCGAAAAATTCAAAAAATATAAATCAAATCATGGTAAATATCGTTAAAAAAATATAAAATTAAAAATATCATTTTAAATGACTACAACACAAGCCTATGTCAACCATCATTATTAATTCAGAAATCTAATAAGTAAATTCTTTATTTATCAACTAGAAGCCAAAATCATTTTAATTTGAACAAGCCCGGGTCAATCACTAACCGAGCCTAAATAATGAATGACGAACAGACGTCCAAAATTAATCGGTCGCCAGTAATCGATTACATTAATCTGCACAATCGAATGAGCCTGTATCGAGATGGTAATTCGATAGATATTAAATTAGTGATGTACCGTACGCGCGTAATCGAGTTCTGGGTTTATCGCGTTAAACTAGTGCTGTAAATTGCAAATCGATTCCGCTCCATTGAATGAGATAGTTACGTTCAAATAAATTGAAAAATATCGTTTTTATTTACACGGACTCAATTAAATTTTGAGCTTTTGTTTGCTACAGGAGTAACACATAATCATATAACATATATAGGTACCGACTAGTTTCTGTCAGAGGCCAAATTCTTGTTGTGACCAGATAAAAGCTGCTTCTTGCGTGTTTTCCCCAATACTGGGGGTCTTGACTCCATCTTAGAAGCATCTTCCGACCTCTGTGGCGCAATGGGCGAAGTTCCGCCTGCGACGAAAGAGGTTGCGGGTTCTTCTCGCCTCGGGACAGTTGTGTGTACGATCTACAGATATTTGTTCCGGGTGTTCTGGTCGTTATCTATGTATAATAAAAAATATCTACCTATTTAAACTATTTATTTTATTTATTCATTTATTGAGATAATAACATCATAACAGGTTTGTTTATTAAGCCCTAAGGCGATGTTATAACTACTTATACTAAAAATTACATATTTTTGTACATACATAATTTATAATTTTGTTTCAATAAGATTTTGTGCCTTTTTCATGGCTTTCGGCAGGTTTTCGTAAAATATGTCTACGCTGTTTTTGGACAGAACAGTGAGTAAATATATAGCGAGTGACATAGGGGCAAACTTAAGTAGGTTGGTAGTATTGTATTAAGTATATCAGTCATCTGGTAAACATAACACAAGCTTTGCTTAGCTTGGGGCTAGATGATGCTGTGTGGGTTGTCCGTACCCATAACACAAGCTCTGCTTACTTTGGAGCTCCTGCTGTTTGAATTGTCCAGCAATATATATTGTTTATACACCAACATTTGCTTCGCGCGTCGGGAATCGATTCCAACATTCAGGTTTTCATCTACTATGCCACAGAGGTTGTTCATTCAAGTAGTAAATACAACTGCACTAACAATACTAACAACTAACATGCTAGTTAATTAGCGTGTAAGCCGTATGACTCAAGCTGTTGTAATTGCAATGTAATCTTGCGACATGTCCTTAATTACTTGCTATTTAGGTATAACAACAACTTATGTATAAACATAATGTTTCCCTCTTAGATACCGGTAGTGATAAACGCACAAGAGTTGCTGGGAGCTTACGAGACTTTAGCGTCCACTAACGAATTGGTATTTGAGTATACTTCTACCTTTTATCTAGATGAGTGAAAAAATGAAAATGAAAAAGTTTTTTATTTCTTTCGGCTTACAAATAAGCACTTAGACAGGTTATATTTTATTCTATTCATTATTATATATTAACATTGATAGATAGATAGATAGATAGATAGATTATTTATTGATACAAATAGGTTACATCATAAAGTTAGTAGTGCCTTAAAGCCTATGTTAGGTTTGTTTTAGCAATATAGTTCTCACTTAATTTAAAAATAAATTAAGTGAGATTTTAATGTTCACTTCAATTTTTGTCCACCAGTGGAATAAGTTAGAAGAAACCACTAGTAGTTCATCCACTTATGTGTCTAGTACATTTGATTGGCTTCTCTGTAAGTTGTTAGATTTTTAATTGGAGCAAAACTCGTTCCAAGCTTTTTTAAAGTATGGTTATATAGATGTATATGCTGTATATGAAGGAGCAGATGAATGGTTAATATGTGAGTAGGAGCACCAGAGTAGTCATAATAGTTTAAAAGCTTTCAAAATTAATGACTAGTTTTTACGTACCGAGGGAAGGTTCAGCCGGACTACGATACGCACCACGATGACTATTTGTCGTCCGTTTTGTCATGCAGTTGTTTCATCATTCGCATAAAAACGAGCGAGACAAAACAGTCGACAAATTTTGTCGCGGCACGCATCTTATGAACATGGGTCGAAACAATGGGAATTTATTTGATTTCTTGGTTTTGTTTCTCGTTCTTATCGAAGCAAATAAATCAACAAAAATAAATGTACGCGTGCACTGGATCGTTATCGGAGTGCATGGAACGTTATTTGTTGCTTTTTATTGATTTCTATGGCGTGCACAGGTTCAGCATATCTGCCGAACATTTTCCTTAACACTTTGACTGCGGTTTTTTTTCGACGACTGCGATCTTTTTTTTTACCTAAAAAATTCGTGCTGCCGCTCTACACAGCGGTTGAGTTGCGCCGCACATGCGTTTCGTTCGAAAAATATTACAGCTCTGCTGATTCACAAAGATCTGTGTGGATTTACGCATATTAGTCACTTGTAGAAAACTCATACCGTGCGTTTTCAGCACTCAAATGAAATGAAATGAAATGAAATGAAATGAAATGAAATGAAATGAAATGAAATGAAATGAAATGAAAGTTTATTTCTTTAGGCTTACAAATAAGCACTTAGACAAGTCATATTTTATACTATTCATTATTATATGTATTGTTGTTCACTTCAATTTTTTGTCCACCAGTGGAAGAAGTGAGAAGAAACCACTAGTATGTTCATAACTTATGTGTCTAGTACATATGATTTGCTTATCTGTAATTTGTTAGATTTTGAGTTGGAGCAAAACTCGTTCCAAGCTTTTTTATCTTCTAGATAATCTGATATTTTGTAATAAGCCTTTTTACAAAGAATATGCTTCACAATTTTTTTAAATTTATTTATTGATAATTTTTGCAACTCACTTGTAGTTTTGTTGTAGAAGCGTATACATTGCCCTTTAAAAGATGCACTTATCTTATGTAGTCTAGTTGTGGGAACAGCGAGTTTATTCTTATTTCTAGTATTTACATTATGTATATCGCTTTTTTTAATGAATCGATTGATGTTTTTATGAGTGTACAACAAGTTTTCATAAATATATTGACATGGTACTGTCATTATGTTTATTTCTTTGAATTTATTACGTAGGGATTCTCTGGGACCCATATTATAGATCGCACGAACAGCCCTCTTCTGCAACACAAAAATGGTGTTTATATCTGCAGCGTTCCCCCACAATAGTATGCCATAAGACATAATACTATGGAAGTAGCTGAAATAGACTAGTCGAGAAGTATCAACGTCTGTAAGTTGACGGATTTTTTTAACTGCATATGCTGCAGAACTAAGTCTCTTCGATAGCTTATCTATGTGTGGGCCCCATTGGAGTTTACTATCTAAGGTTATTCCTAAGAATACGGTATTGTCTACAATTTCTACCGTTTCTCCTTTTACGTTTACATCAGCCTTAACTTGTTTTACATTAGGTAGAATAAATCTTATACATTTTGTTTTGGTTTCATTGAGCAAAAGATTATTGATACTAAACCAATGGACTACCTTTGAGATTGCAGTATTTACATCGTCGAAATTTGTTTTTTGTCGATTCATTTTAAAAATTAATGAAGTATCATCAGCAAACAATACAATCTCATGATCATTCTTTACAAGATGAGGCAGGTCGTTAATATAAACTAAAAATAGGAAAGGACCCAAGATAGAGCCCTGCGGTACACCCATTGTAACCACAGACCCTTTAGATCGTTTCCCATTAATGTCAACTCTTTGTATCCTATCACTCAAGTAAGATGTAAGAAGATCCAAAGAGCTGTCCCTTATTCCATAATGATGTAGTTTCCTGATTAATGTTTCGTGATGAACGCAATCGAATGCTTTTGACAAGTCACAAAAAACGCCTAAAGCATCTTGCGACTTCTCCCAAGCATCAAAAATATGCGATACCAACTCTACACCGGCATCAGTAGTTGACCTGCCACGAGTAAACCCAAATTGCTTACAGTGTAGCAGGTCATTGCCATTAAAATGTCTAAGCAATTGGTGTAAAATAAGTTTTTCAAAAACTTTACTGAATGTAGGCAGTACTGATATTGGTCTAAAGTTAGTGGGGTCAGACCTAATACCCGATTTAAACAATGGGATTATTTTACTATGTTTCATTAGATCAGGAAATATGCCACAATCAATGGATTCATTAAATATAAAAGCTAGATCTGGTGCAATGGTATCAATTAAAGGTTTAATAATTTTAACGGAAATGCCCCAGAGATCTGCAGTTTTTTTAATATTTAAAAGTTTAAAGGCTTTTTTTATATCATTTTCATCAACATGGGTAAAAATAAATTTACTATCGCATTTAGGTACATTTTCTTTAAGTAATGATTCAGCTATTATTTGAGAAGAGTTCAGACATTTTGTAGTACAGATTGGAATGTCAGTAAAAAAATTTTCAAAAGCTTGCGCTACTTCAACATCATTTTTGATAGAGCAATCATTAATCTTTAAACTGTAATCATTAATGTAGGTATTGACCTTTCCAGTCTCACTATTAATTATTTTCCAAGTTGATTTTATTACATTTTCACTATTTTTAATTTTCGAGCTAATATAATTGGATTTTGCTGTATTACAAACTTTTCTAAATATTTTTGAGTAATTTTTTACTTTTTCTTTAAATTCCTGGCTAAAATTGTACTGCTTTTCACTATACAGTTCATATAACTTTTGTCTACTCTTATGTATACCTACTGTTGCCCACTCACTAAAGCTAAGTTTTTCTGAGACCAAGATCGATTTGGGTATGAATATTGAATTGAACGCATTGGTGAATTTATTAAAAAAACTACAATACGACTCATTTGGGTTGTTAAGTGAGTAGTTAGGTGATGGTTTAAAATCCCAATCCAATTTCAACCGTTCAAATCGATCTGTGGTCACAGGAACGTACTTAATTTTTTTTTTACAATTATTATTTTTTACTGGATGTTTTAATTTAATTAGTTGACCTAAGTGGTCTGATTTTAAATGGCTTATAATTTTGTGACTGACAATTTTTTCATTTTGGAAAACAAATATATTATCTATACATTTTGCTGATGTTTCAGTGTCAAAGTGTTAAAAGGTTCCCGTGTCTCGATCACGTTGGTGTGCAGGCTTCATTGAGCTGCCATTGTAGCGTCGCTACGCCCCGCGCTTTTGCTAAACACATAATAACATAACGAGGTTTATCTATTTTAAATCGAAAACTATTAGTTAAAATCTCATGACTAGGTACCTCCACACCGCCTCAGCACTCCTCAAACTGTTAATAAATTCCTACCTGCAAACAAACCAACAAAAACTATGCAGACTATGTATTTAGTTGGTCAAATAGTTCATGCATGCATTCCGGATTAGCCGCCCGCTCCGCGCCACAGTCTAGGATTATACAGAAACTTCACTCTGATACCCAGTTTAAAATTGTTTGATGAGTTGGCGCTTTAACATTGTTATATAACACCTTTGCTCTGGCTCTGTCTCTCTTTCTCTCTTCAAAGCAATTATTTTTCGGTCTAATGTTAGTGGCTGTTTTTTGCTGTCTCTTTTAAAGTAATTTATTCAATTTTTAAATAGTTATGGTTTTTGATATACTTTAGTAATTAATTCATTATTTTTATAGGCAAAAGGTATTTTATCATAAAGTTTTATAGATATACAATTAAATCTTTTCAAAATATTACTAAATCTGGTCTGATGGGCACATTTGCCTCATTCCTGATTTTATGACGAATGCAGAGGGCATTCGTCACATCTCTAATACTTTCTAGTATTTTCTTTAGTGTCTATCTCAAGCAAGGTCTTAACAGTGGGATATTGTAGTCTATTAGATCCACTCTTCTGTTTCATCGTTAGCAGCTGATGAACTATGCGGCTTTGAGGCTTTACTTATGCGAAGTTCATGTCAAACGCCTTGAGGTCAGAACTAGCCCAACTAGAACTACGTCACGAGGTATTTTCTAAGCGCCCGAAGAGGTCAAAGCAGCGAGAACTAACTTTGATATTAATCAAAAAAGGTATTAACCTCACCTTCTAGGCCTAGGGCGAACGCCAGCACCTAGCACTGTGTCTCTCTCGGCGTCCTAAAATTTGATCTCGCGTTCATTAACGACGGTCTGAGTCGACGAACTAAACTAATTTGCGCTAAACGCCACCGACACTGCCGGAATAAGTTTCAAGCAACGTTTATTAGGCGAACAATTAAATACGGAGTTGGCTTACGGTTTGAACTTACTTACACTGTGGCTCGAAGAATTTGAATAGCCTTTTCTATTGGGAATTTTAATTACTCTTTGCGGTTTGTTTGGTTAGTTTTTGTGGGAAATTTTAATGAATTATTTTCCAAGTTTAAATTAGTTTTGCATGTTTTTAAAAACGTAAGTTTTCTTAATTTTTTAATTTAATATGTTAAAATGTATCAATGTTAACAAATACCAACTATCTATATATTCAGAGAGAAGATGATTTGCCAACAAAGAGTGATATAAACTTTGAGTTTTTTTTAAGTTTTTTACGACTAGTGAAAACGTCCTCCGTTTCGATTATTCTGAATTTGTAAAAAAAGAACCCGAGAAACTGGACTACTACACGGAAATATTATGCTTTAAAAGTTTTTTTAAAGATTGAAAGCACAATTAATTTCTGTATGAAATTCGATGCAATATCTACCTTAATTTGGCCAGGAGCGTCTTTTTGAAAAAACGCACCTGGCTCTTTAAAAACAAAGCCTGAAAATAAATCGCTGTGTTTTAGCCTTGGTTTATTTTAGTCTTAAAATAATCCTCAAACGTTTAAATACCAAACTAACTTGCCTTACCGTTCCGTCACTAGTCAGTCTCCTCGCTAAATAGGCGAGTGCTAAACTGGCAACATCCGCGGCCACGGTCAAAGTTCTAGACTTCACAGGTAGCTGAGGCAGCTCTCGCAGTGGAACCGCTTACACGGCTGTGAGCATTTCCACGGGCGGCTGCGGTGGCTGCAAGCGATGAAGTCGTTAGTGTTAGGTACAGTCAACTGGATGCCACATTATACATCTTTTATACAATACTGCGGCCTTGCGGCCTTGCGGCTTCGCCCGCGTGGAAATCTATGTATCAAATGGTTTATAAATCTTTATTTTATTTATTTAACAAAATTAACAGTCATTATTCTAGACAAACTTAAAATACTATGTTTTCTTACGACTAATGACGGATTTACATTTTATACATGCATATTTTTAAATAGACAGTCAAATAACAATTTTATATGTTAAAAATCAAAACGAAAGTACCTACTTTTTTACTAAGGTAGATCATAAACTAAAAGAAAATAAAAATAAGCACTTAATTAACTATACAAGATACATAAATAATAGAAACTCTTGAATCACTCTATCTATTTGACGACCGATGTAGCGCGGTGGGCGAAGGTCCGCCTGCGACGCAGGAGGTTGCGGGTTCGATTCCCGCCTCGGAACAATTGTGTGTACGATCTGCAGATATTTGTTCCGGGTGTTCTGGTCGTTTTCTATGATAAAAAATATCTATGTATGTAATGTATTGTATTATATATATCAGTTATCTAGTACCCATAACACAAGCTTTGCTTACCATGGGGCTAGATAATGCTGTGTGGATTGTCCAGCATTATTTATTTATTTATGTTAAAAAACCGCATCTGAATCCGTTGCGTAGTTTTACGGATCTAAGCACACATAGGGACAGCGGGAAGCGACTTTGTATATACTATTTGTGACAACACAAAAATTATATATTGTACACAAGGTACAGATCATTAGAAATAAATACATTACAAGCGACAAGTACAATAATGTGTGGCCTTATCGCTTAGAAACGATCTCTTCCAGGCAACCTTAAGATGGAAATAAATGTGAAATATCACTCTGTCTCGATGAATTATAAAAATTTAACTTTTTCTAAGTGATCTTTTAAAGAGTTTTTATTCTTGATTCCTATGTTTTAAACAAGAACTTCCTCGTCCTAATTACTGAAACATTCTGAACGCAACCTCAATAAAAACCAATAGAAAAAATCTGCACAAATTTTCCGAAACGTGCAATGATTTACCCCATTGACTGTACTTACAAAGTTACCGCCAGATTATTACATAGTAAGCACGCCACAGATTAACATGCAGTTAGTGTGGCAGATTATTAGCATAGTTTCTTACCTTTCTGACGTATCAGTTGGTTCAAGTTTTAATGAAGATAAGGTTACGTTCAGAGTTCGGGCTGAACATGCAGTCTAATAATAAATAGATAAATAATGATAGACTATCCACACAGCATCATCTAGCCCCAAGCTGAGCAGAGCTTGTGTTATGCGTAGATTAAAACTATAACAGAGGCATTACAAAAAAGATAATACAATAAGGTATCTTAAAATGCACAATGTAATTTTTGTAATATCCTTTTGCAACGTAATAACATTATAAAATAGGTGTTATTGTGCTTCGGGGTAAAATAGACAAAACCATAACCACCTACAGATCGATTACAAAAACATTGAGTAAGTTACCATACCAAACCTCCACTCGCATCAGTCTATTCGGTATTTAAACATAATCCTATAGACATTCTCACGGACTAACAGGAAGACCAACTGTATCTATCAACCGAAGATCTATTGAATCAAGAGCTCAAACGGCACGGCATTCAAACTTGCACCATCGACTAAGACTGAGTCCATAACTCAAATCCTCGACTAGATTCAATGGAGCCAGACAATGTATCACGCTAGGCATTACCATTCACACCGCGTTGCGGAGGTACATACATCATACGGCGTTATGGCATCATTTACCAACGGACGCTAAAAGTGACGTTGTTGGAATCGTTGCTTAGATGATGATGTCATCCAAGCCGAATTTCGGCTGCGTCGATCAGTCTCAACAGGGAATAGCCATTTGTGCAGTACATTATTTAAGTGCACAAGTATATAGACAAACACAGGTCTCTATTCTCACACTCTGATAAGCAGATGGGCAGACTGACAAAACCGGAGAGGTCCTTTTTACTTATGTAATTTGAATTGTATTTCCAAGAGTCCTGTCAAGCTGAAGACAGGGCGCTATGGCGCTCATTGGGGGAGGCCTGTGTCCAGCAGTGGACTGGTATAGGCTGATGATGATGATGATGAAGAGTCCTGTAAGCTCTTTGAAAAATCAAATCAGGTCGTCATCGACCTGCGAAAGACTGCAGGTACATAGATGCTGGATGCGGCAAGCTGAAGGCAGGGCGCTATGGCGCACATTGGGGGAGGCCTATGCCCAGCAGTGGACTACTATAGGCTGATGATGATGATGATTTGATAGGTCAGGCGTAGGAACAACTGCTTACAGAGCTTTCTGAGGCATACGAGTAGATTGCTTAGTTAGAGCTATTGTAGAGAAAATGTCTCCACTTCCGTTTGATTCGTTCAGTGTTTCGGGTGCGCGCTCCTCGAACTTGTCTCTCGACGCTTTGTACTGGCACGATACCATTGTACTTACGTTTGAACAAATCAACTGTTTTTAATAGTAGGCACCTATTATAATCAATTAAAGGGGGTAGGACACTGTCCGGTTTATCTTTATAAAGCAAGCCTTCCAAACTGTATGGTAGAAGTTAATTTTTATGGCACATAAAGGATTAACTTGTCTTTAATCGAAGCTTATTTATTTGAAAGTATCCAGCCACACCCTTAAAATCTAGTCTTGAAGTCTATACATTAAACTCCATTTACAGCTATCAAATACAGCTATTAAGATATCTTACGGTCTAAAATAATCACAACTTGAAATATCTTCCCGCGTCTAAAAAAACAAACGTCCACCTTAACAATCCAGTTGCAACGTGTGTATCTACCCTAACAGTAGAGCTATGTCTAGTCTAAGTAATTTACAGGACGGCGGCCGGTGCCAAGCCCTCTTCATTCCCTCTCGATAAATTGTCTCCGCACACTCAGCAAGACTATATCAGGCCTCGAGTTATTTGACTTACACCTTTGGTATTTCCTCTTGGGTTTTGGTGAAATCCGAGAGTTGTAATTTGAGTTCCACTGCATTTGACTATTCATCAACTTACATTTCGTATCTCAACGTGAAAATATTCGTGATTTTAACTTTGAACCACAGACATTTTGTTCTGTTACACTTACAAGTTTAAATAGTGTTATTATAAATGTAATTATGTATATTCTTTTCTATCTATCTATATATCTAATGGGTAACACTTACTGCTGAGTATAGGCCTCTTACTTATCTCGCCACCCCTGGCGGTCTTGTGCCAGTCGGATCCACTGCTTCCCTACATACTTCCTTATATTCTTTTAAAATAAATAAATAAAAATACTTATGTGAATGTTAATGAAACTTAAATAACGTACGACATAAGACAATTAGCGAACGTGAAATCCTTTCAAGTTATCAGGAAAATAATTCTTCGAGCTGGGCTAACGGGGAGTATTTAATAGAATTTCTCCTGGTTGCAGAATTAGTCAGCTGTTCGCAGATAATGCAATTTACATAATCTATTTTTGTGTACCCGTTGGTCTCTTAAGCCTTTATCGTATATTGGTAACTAGGTAGGTCACGAATACTTAATGTTTTGTAACATAAATGCTGGCTGAAAGTCATTGGAAGAATTATTCAAACAAACTTTTATGTTTTTTTTTTTTTTAATAAAAAATAGTAGTGGTAACGGAACTACTGTTATTTCTATTGACACTTTCAATGCCCGCGACGTAAATGTGGTTCTAGCACTACTTGTAGCTGCGGCGCATCCCTGGCAGATCACACCGCAGGGGCTGGGCTGTGAAAGCGTTAATATTACTAAACATAACATAGCACGCTGCTGTAATAAAGCACAGCTCGATCATAATCAGATACGACGATCAAAATTCAGCTCAGACGTAAATTGGATGACTTCAAACAATCCGTCTACTGTATAGAATATTTCTTATGAAACCGTATTCATGAAAATTGTATGGCGTTTACCGAATTCTATTCAGCATTCAGCGATCGAGTTTGGGAACCGAAAGCACCCGAAACCCCGAACTAATTTGCATGGCAACCCCGCACTGGGATTGTGTTCCAATTAGGGTGCGGGGCAGGTGCGGGGCGCCTGCGATCCACGTGCGGCTCTTCGAGACATACATAATACATATGTCATCGGTGACGGGTTGATCGATTTTGAAATTATTTAAATCGTAACTCGTCGAGTCCTGAACTTTGAAATAACTTTCTTTTATAAATAAATGCGTGCTAGATGCGTGCGCCCCGCGGCTTTGCCCGCGTGGAAAACTATGTGTCAAATGTAAATTCGTTGCTTAGTTTTGAAGATCTAAGCATACTTACATAGGGACTGACGGACAGCGGGAAGCTACTTTGTTACTATGTAGCGATAAATAAACTAAAAAAACGGCCTAGGACTACAGTAAAGGAAAGTCAAACTAGGCTAACGTAGTAATTAATGAATACGTGAACAAGGTCAGAATATCCCGGCACCGGCTTCCCAGTTCTGTTACAGTGTCAGTGTTCTGTTCAGTGTTCTGTTACAGTGTCAGTTCTGTTACTGTGTCAGTGTTGCCCACTGCAACACTGACACAGTAACAGAACTGACACTCTATCTGCATTTAAAACTAAACTCAAACGCTGGCTTATTGAGAAAACTTTTTATAGCTACGACGAATTCCTATCATTATAAAAAAACTGACCCAATGAACATACAGTGTATTACTTTTGAAACTACCATGGTTATTAACACTAAAGTCATTTAAACGGGATATTTACCATGATTTCATTTTTGAGTTTTCCAATATTTTTGCACAGTTTCATGCGACATGATATTCAGTATGATCATTACAGTTAAGTATTATTTATTTTTTGAAATAATTTTAATGCATCTATATTTATTTTAAATCCATCTACATTTTATCACAGTGTTTAAAGTTTAATGTTTACCTTTCTACCAGCCGATTTGAACAGTTATGATTATTACTAATAAATATCTAACTAAAATACTGAATGCTGAAAAATTGGTTGGACGTTCTCGAAAATAGTTTCAGAGTTTTTTCGTCAAACAGTCGACATGTTGCAAGACATGCCCAAATGGGCCAAAATTTCAATAAAAGATCGTTGTCGCTACTTGTTACCACACGACTTGGTATAAGTAGGTATGAATCTACGCTCTGAAAACATATGAACATAACGGATTTTTCCATACGCAATTCTATTTCATGAATTTATGATTCAATTTCCCATATCCGAGCCCATTCTTTTGTTATAATATTTGAATGGCTATAACAAGTGAAATTTCGCGCCCAAAACGATAAATCGACTGGAATATCTCAAACTATTCAAAATCAGTCTCGCCCTCGGAATGGGGCAATATATCTTTGGCGGGAATTATCCTGAGTTTGGACGTGTTTCGTGACGTAATTATGGCGTAGATTTGACTTGACTTTACTCAATTGAGTAATTTACGTCCCTCGATATACAGAATAGGTGTACGGTCATTTTGACATAAATAAATAAATAAATAATGCTGGACAATCCACACAGCATTATCTAGCCCCATCGTAAACAGAGCTTGTGTTATGGGTACTAGATAGCTGATATACATAATACTATATATTACATAGATAGATATTTTTTATTATACATAGAAAACGACCAGAACACCCGGTACAAATATCTGCAGATCGTACACACAATTGTTCCGAGGCGGGAATCGAACCCGCAACCTCCAGCGTCGCAGGCGGACCTTCGCCCACCGCGCCACATCGGTCGTCAATACATAGCGTGGTATTCTAAAACGTGGGCAGTGCACTGCCAATCATTTGTATAAATTCTTAAAATAATGATCACAGGTACCAAAGAGGACAAGCACCACTGCTGGTTATCCAACATTTTAACCAAACTTTTTTTTATGGGCTTTTTAAAATTTTCCACCACAATGATAAAGATTGTTTATTTGCATCAAACATGTGTTATGTAAGGTAACAAGTAAAAACATGTTATGATTCAACAATAATCAACATGCTTGGCCGTTAGTCGGTGTGCAAAAATATTTGAGAGAGAATGACGTGCAGTAACTTAATATTTACTAAAGTTTATCATGGAAAAAAGTCGTCAATATTATAATAACACTTACAAGTTAAAAAAAATTTCAATTTTTGTCTAAAGAGTATCTTTTGATAATACTTAGGAGCTATACTAACAACACGTTTCCGCATTAGTGCTGTATTAGCTTAATGTGTAATGTAACCTACCTACTATCGACGACCGATGTGGCGCGGTGGGCGAACGTCCGCCTGCGACGCAGGAGGTTGCGGGTTCGATTCCCGCCTCGAAACAATTGTGTGTACGATCTGCAGATATTTGTTCCAGGTGTTCTGGTCGTTTTCTATGTATAATAAAAAATATCTATCTATGTAATGTATTGTATTATGTATATCAGTCATCTAGTACCCATAACACAAGCTCTGCTTAGCTTGGGGCTAGATGATGCTGTGTGAATTGTCCAGCATTATTTATTTATTATTATTTATTTATTTACTATAATCTCGTCTGTTTCTACACAGAGGTGAAACAAGTGAGGATTATTCTTATCATATAGTACTATCTCTAATATGAAGATGCTTTAAGAATAGCATCATAACATTATGATTCCGGTAATCTTCTAGGCCTATCAGCCACCTCAGCCCGAATGTCCACAAATGTACCTCGTCTCTCATACTGACAATGACAAAAAGGGGACGGATAGAACTCGACCCAGATCTGGCATACATATGTATTGCCTAACGAAGGGGCTTTGAGTCGACACGGAAGATATTACCGCAGAACCTACAGTAGTGAATGAAAATTAGATGTTATTTTAATTTCGACATAATTTTAATGCAGATGAGAAAGAAATTAACGTTTTTTTTAAACTATATGATTTTGCTTACGAAATAAAAATGGTTTCCATAACCTTACAGAATAAAGAATTATTAAACTTTGAAGGAACATAAAATAAATGATTGGTCAAAATGATCCACTTGCAGGGATTTTATATTATCTACACGTTCGGTTTATAGAACACATGTTTGGAATTCACAACTGCAGATAGCATTTTGTTATTGCGGCAGTTGCGAAATTACTCCTTTGTGAAGTTGAAAGCATGCACTCCTTTGCCACAAAAAGCACGACGCACTTCGAAAACAAACAAAACAAACCTTAAAACTTAGTGATACGTAGTGCACAATCGATAAAATTTTGTAAATATAACTCGCCATGGATTCACAACCTTTTTCTGATTCTCATACGAACCCGTAGAGTTCTGGGTCCGTAGATCTGAGTGGTTCTGACAATAATGAAGACATTCTTACAAAATTCTTAGTTTTCCTCATTTTACCTCTGAGAAAATATTTTGTTGATCTGCAACAATACCCACACGTCCGCAATATAAACGGTAACCAGGCGGATGCACATTTCTTAAAAGCATTTCGATTTATGTGTTCCCAATATGTGTGCGACAAAAAAGTATAGCGGAAGGTATTGGAACAGACCCCGTGAGAACAGACACGCAGTTAGGACTAAACTGAAGGGGCATTTTTTTTTCTCTCGACACTTTTAACAAAACGCTACGCTATTATTCTTTATTTGCTTGCACATTTTGGTACTGAAATCCTAACATAAAGTCTGAAACAGTTATCCAACGAACGGGCAAAATTAATCTGACCTTTATTACGGTATAAATGGTATTGTTCACAATTGTAATTGAAACAATGCAACACTGATTGCGATAACTCATACCAAATTAGACATGATACACTTGTACATTACAGTTATCCTGCGCTCAATGCATAATTCTCTCAAAATATATGGCTAATGCGTTTGATTCATTGAATTAGCTTTGAATCGGCTTCGTAATAATAGACATGCATTGCGAGGCGGTCAAATCAATTAGGCAATTATGTATAGCTTTAATTATGTTGTTATCCTACTAGTTTGAATATACGGCTTTGTGATATAATTACCAAAGGCTACATTGTAGTAGTTTGTATTTCGTATAATGGAACTGACTAATTTTTATCTTAAGTCATTTAAAACGGGATATTTATCATGACTTGATTTTTGAGTTATCCAATATTTCGGCACAGTTTCATGCGCCATGATCACGGAGTAACTCTAAATAATAAAATGTCTCGTTTTAAATGACTTTAGTGTTAATAACCATGATAGTTTTAAAAAATTAAATTTTATCTCAACTGTTTTAAAGGGAAGTAAAATGCAATCACGTTATAAAAATAATACAAATAAAAATATTTAATATAAAAAGTGCAAAACAACAAATTACTAAATAACTTCAGTTGATTTAGATACATGGCTCGAATACCGGATGCAAGGATGCAAAACTCAGTCCTTGAGTCCGGCCCTGTAGTAAGATACACTAGACGTAATTTAGAAGGAAGTAGATTTAAGAGATGCATTTGCTCCTACTCCACCTGTGGCTTATTTATTGCCTCAGATAACGATTTCTGTGAATAATCCATTTATAAGAACGAATCCTAAAACCTTTCTGTTTTCGCAACGGAATTTAAAAGCACAATTCCAACGAAACCGCGATTCCGAACAGAACTGAGTTATGAATCTAGTAAGTTCTTAGCTACCATTTCAGAATATGCATGTTATGAGGATTTAGAACATCGTAGCATTTTATTGTTTTTTTCTTTCAAATGGCTTCATTTAAACCACTTGATGGATGAAATTAACAGTAAAAGTAAAGTAAAGTAAAGTAAAAAATCATTTATTTCTTTAGGCTTACAAAATAAGCACTTAGACAAGTCATATTTTATATATAAATTATTATCAAATAAAATTATTTTACTGTTCACTTCAATTTTTTGTCCACTAGTGGAAGAAGTGAAAAGAAACCACTAGCATGTTCATCTCTTTTATGTCTAATACATGGTTATTTGCCTATTCAAGTCTAAATATAATATGATTCGATACATGTCAATATTTAAGTAAAGCTATGCACAACAACAAATTACTTACATACTATTGTCGGTGCGAAACTGAGCGACATCTGGCCAAGCATTTACATCATTGAGATAATCATTTCAAATCAAAGTGGTATCTTTTGGAATAGATTCATTTCCATTTTTTTATTCATGAATATCTCTTCTTTCTCGTAAAAGATAACTCTTATTGACATAACTGAAACAACATTTAAACGCCAACTCTATCACTAAAGACCATTGTGTAATAAAATAAATTCTAATTAACTTTGATCAAAATGTACAGCGTACAATTCCAACGGAACTTTAAGCAGGCTTATTGCTTAACCACACGAAGACACCCGCCTTAGAACTGAGAACTGTGGAACGTTCCAGAATGTTCCACAAATGGGAAGTTAGTTGTGAATTCGGCATCCATTGCAGTGGCCACTCGGCACGTGACTGCACTATGCTAATTACAGAGCCCGGAAGGACAGTACTCGTCGCTGAAGGAACGACAAGAAAACTGCTTCGTTTTGTTGTTTTTTGACCGCACATCATCATCATCAACAGTTTTATAAGGCACTGTTATTCTGCGTACAGCAGAATAACAGTGCCTTATAAAACTTTTAAAACTACATGGTTATTAACACTAAAGTCATTTTCATCTTTTTTTAAATTTATATTTCACAATAATAGAAGATGCACTTCATCTAAAAGCTAACTTAAACTGTGCAAATGGTTATCCCGTTTGACCGTGAGCTCATTAATCTCTACATTTTAATAAAAACAAATATGTACTCGTATCTACCTAATTAAATCATGGTAAATAACTGCAGTGCCTTATGTTCATAACAGGTGGCATTACATTAAGCCTAGTGGTAGTTTTGTCCACTAGTGAACAAAAAATTGAAGTGAACAGTGAAATAGTAAAATAATTTTATTTGATAATAATTGATATATAAATATGACTTGTCTAAGTGCTTATTTTGTAAGCCTAAAGAAATAAATGATTTTTTACTTTACTTTACTTTTTTACTTTACCTAGGCCCATTTGCTACTGCAGCAAACGATGGTGACCTACGTATATTTTTCAATTTTTACACTTCTTTAAATGAGTCTTTGTCGTGCTTGCTTGCACGCAGAGGTACGGAGCGACAAATGTATCGCGTTTCAAATGTGGCGCTGCAATTGTCGTAATAAGTGTACTATGTCTAGTGTGCGGCCACACTAAGCATACTAGATGACTCACACAGACACACTTTTCGTGATTCCCCCTGCGTCCAGTAGTGGACTAATATTGGCCTTTGAGGTGAGATGAGTGTGATTTGTTATTATATAATACGAAAACTATGAGAAGGGTATGATAGCTTGTCTGCTTGAATGTAAAATCTCTAGGTTCGTCAAAGTATCAGTATTGAAAAAAAATAGTTGTCGTGGAGCACTGACAAGTTTTTAACAATACTTACAGTTACAATTTAAGACTAATGTCCCACTGCTGGGCAAAGGCTGATCGCTCTATTCATCATGGCTCTTAGCCAGTGATCATTGCCATAATAATAACAACTATCAAATCTTAGCGAAAGTTGACATGAGTTTGCTAGTAGTTGTGTCTTATCTGGAAAAGGTCCCATCCCATTCTGATCGCGAGCATTGAATTCAGGAAGAATAGAGAAACAGCGATACCTAGTTTATTTACTTTCGGAAACTGTAGTGAGTGTTTGTCTGTTAGTAGTACGATAAAGTGATAACTCTCTTCGTTCTAGAACATTCCCCAATAGGAGGAAGTTCGTTGGAAATTTGGAATCCATTGCAGGCCGCACGTGACTCTGCTATGCTAATTATTACAAGCGAGCTCGAGCCCGGGACAGTCGGACAGTAATGCCTCGGAGCTGCCAAAATCTAACTTGCTATAAGTTCCTGTCAGCGTTATGTGAATGAATGGACAACTGTAAAATTTTATTTCATTTAAGCACTTTCATACTAAGCTGACTGTACTACTATAGCTTCACTAAATGTTTACCAAACACACAAATTCATCTGTGACTATGAAGTTTTGCCTACATATAAACTTTTGTCCTTTTCTTATTTCATTTAATATCTCTATATAATTGTATATCTCTAACATAATATACCCCAATATTTAGCCTTATTTTTATTATTATCCTATCAAAACGTGATTGTGATTTTCTTCCTGGAGCGTAAATCTAGACTTTACATTATATATATTGTAAGTTCACCCAACAATTAATTATTTAGTGCATCTAAAGTTGGTGCATGTAAGCCAATTATAACTCGTTATCAGCCATTTATGAAGCGTCTATCAAACCATTTCTAGCTAACAGGCCCTTAGCGAACACGTGTCAAAGGAGACAGCTCTCATCTCTATTTCCCGGGCAGAATTTTGCAGCAAAATACCTAGAATTCACCTAGAAAATACCTAGAACTATAAATGTAACTCTGTCTCGATGTTACCTCGCATGAGAATCCGGAACGCTTTGTAACTAACCCACAAGTTGCCTAGTTAAGGATTGTGTGATTTCATGCTAACTAGAAATTAACTCACGTACTAGAAATAATCGAAGTAGTTCCAGGTGAACTAGTTTCTAGAATACATTTTTAACGTCGAGATTTCTAATGTGACTTGGCTCTACGGCGTAGAGGCTCTACGAGAACGCCTACGTCGTAGCAATTAGATCAGAAACCGGTTTCTTTAACTCGAGGGAACCGGGTTCGATGTTTTAAATACGGTTGAGAAATTTGTAGCGAAGGTCGAATGTATTCGATTCATAGTTACTTATCGTAAAGAGTAGTGAGCAGACTCTCATTTTATGCTAAAACTGACTGAGGGAAGTTTCGCCTTAAAAACTACTTTGTCGAGACAACTCCAGTAGAGAAGTAAAAGCTAACTCGCAATAAAGTCTGAATAGGACATGCCGTAAAGTGAGACTAACATGTCAAACGTAGCTTCATTCCAAGTTCGCCGAAGCAAAAGTCCTGTAGGTTCTTCTCTATATTTTTACCCGGAACTTTGTTGAAGATTTCAAGCTGAAAGTAGTTTAGTTAAATAATTCATAGTAACCTAAGGCTGTCCCTGGTTGATCCTCCTTGTTTGTTTCCTCGTTAACATTTGTTGCATCTTCTCACCGCGGCGGCGCCACTGTTGCAACATGGCGGGTCTAAATGAAAAATGGCATCAATTTACCGGGCAAACGCGGCTAAATTGGATATTTCTCACGCTCTAAACCTCTGGCGGGTTGTTCCCAATGTTTTTGCTATTCCAGTTTGCTTCAGATCGTTTTTATTTGTGCGAAGGCCTGCGAGGCCGGCCCACAATGACGGGAGCCGGCACTTTCACGCGGAATGTAACGCTCGCGTGCCTTTTGTTGTTGGCTTCGTTTCCAAACAAATTAATTAATTTTAAGCTTGACATTTCTCATTTAATGAACAACCGGTGATAAGTACACAATATACACACGTTACAAAAACTTCGGGCGCAGCGATCTTACTTTCTGTTTAAATCTGACTTTATCAAAATACATGTCAGATTAAACAACATAGAATTCAGAGAAACCTTAGAATATGATGAAAGGTATAATTTGAGTATTAATACAGAGCAATTCATAGAAGTATACATTCATCAGTTCGATTGACTTCGTGAAGAGGAGAGCGAGTGCACCAATTAGCGAACTTATAACGTCAAACTTGGCCTAATGAGAAAACTTTGGAACAGAAACGATCCGTACATATTTTTGCGTCATACCGTTTGAGTAGCCATATAAAGTATGGCTGTAATGTTTTCATGGTAGGTATCTGTCTAAGTAACTAATATTTGACTACTTAATAAACTTACCATACGTAATATATCTAGGTACATAAATATACAGCACAACGTTTGTTATATGGAAACAGGGGGGCAGGTGAAACCAAGTGCAATAGCTTGGTGGCTTTTTCACCCTCAAAAGCCTGTCGTAACTTTACTTTTACACGCTTACAATTTTTTAAATTACACCTGGCATGTTAGCCCTTACTGATAAAACCAATACTTACGTGAGATCTCGGTAAATAAAGCGTCTTTGGGCATGCAGAGTGTTGATAAATGACAATTACAACTGAGAATTCAATTTTGGATTGAAAACTATTCGTGTTTGCGAACTTCGAGTTCACTGAAAACTTCTCTAGTCCATCGTTATTCCAACACATGACACATGTATTAAAACTAAATAAAAGACATGACTTCAAAAGTTTTCTGTCCGCACGAAATAAATAAATATCCGCGAATACAACAGTATTCAAAAACTTCTTTTCGAATCAGCAACAGCTGATCTGCTTTTACCTCAAAAAACAAGGAAAAGCGAATAGATTTTACGTGTCAATTCGTTCCACCAGTACAATTAATGCCGTACACTTTCGCCGCCATTTGCTTTGCGAAAGTGCGAACGTGATTCTCTCTATAATTCAATTTGTCAACCGTTTCTTTGGATGGAATTCACCGAACTCTTTCGGGTTTCGAATAAAAGAGATGTACCTATACATCTATATCCTTCATATCTCCGTAATGTTTTATTTATTTCGTGTAGGTAAGCTTGTTTTGAGCTCTGAAAGCACCTTTTTATTTGCTACAGTTTTCTCGCGTATTGAGAGTAAGTCTGTATTTTGTCAGGCTTTCTGGATTGAATTTATATATAGGCTGCTTGTTTTACATTATTTATGAATGGAGATTTAGCGAGTAACACATATTTTTAAGTTCAATATATAATACCTGTTTCGGGTTCATTACTTTCATTCAATGCCTTTGCCTTCTATATTACAAAAGCTGAAAGGGGTATTTTTTGCGAATTCACCCCAAAATTTAATGGAAGTAAATAATATTCAGTGATAATACAATAATACAGAGGGCTCTCAATCAACGTTAAAGTACCTTAGTTAATTTAGTTGAAGCGGACCAGTGCCCTGAATGGTGTATTGATGGAGAGTCCTGGACACGTTGTAGAGCTTAATGATCTAATAAAATACGACTGCTTCGGGCACGTGATCTGAGAACCGAGGACGCAGGGCCGAAGTCAGGGGGGCATGTTATGAGGACTTATGGACCTCTTGCCGGATGTTCATGGCGCTAAAATTATGGGTGTTGGCGAACATTTCGGAGTTTAGTTGCCAGGGGTTTTTAATCGACCTGTTATTGCAGACTCCTTGCATAACATTGTCTTAAAATCTCAGTTTTGCAGTATTACTGCATAGCTATATACAAATTCGTTGGACTTAAAATGCTGTAGTGTGTTCAACCATTTATGGAATACCTATCATTGGCGACTTATGTACGTATAACAAAAACTTTTGGAACATCATTTATTTAATATTTTTCTTGTTTTTATAGTCCGTTTCTAGAGACTCTGAGCGTTCAGGTCATATAAATCACTTCCTATTTCTTCTCCCTGTTGTCTTCTTTCGTACCAAATAGATCACCTAACATAAATAAAACGTTTTGATTGTAAATTAATTTAATGTAGTTTTCCATTATCTTGGGGTTTTAAACCCCTAACTCGTCATCCTTAAGCGGGCCCTGCCCTTTGAGGCGACTGAAGCGCTTACTAATGGAACAAGTTCGTGCAAGTTTTGTATAGATTGCCTGTTTATTGAATGTGAAATGGCGTTTCCTCACTATTCCTGCTTCCTGTTGACTCCTCCAATTACTTCCTTTTGTTTTTTCTCTGCTCTATGGTTTGAGAATTAATCTTTATGCCTAATTTCTCTGTTATAAGCTAAGTTAATCGTATATTATCGTCGTAACAAAGTCTTTTTAACTTAGATAGATAGATAGAAAACACTTTATTACACCACACAACAAAAGAAAACAATACAGAAATAAAAACTTAGAATAAAGGTATAAAGGGCGGCCTTATCGCTGAGAGCGATCTCTTCCAGGCAACCTTGGGATAGACTGGACATGAAGGAACAATATAGACGGTGGCACTTTAATAAATAATTGGTACCTAACAACTTAGATATTGAAATATCATCAAAAAGTTTGAGAGACGTAAAAAATTTAAATATTGAACATTTAGTTTTTTTTCGGGGGTCTATTTCATATATTAAAAAAATTTAACATTTTCCGCTCGTTGCTTTTAAAAATATATCCTTTTTATATAATATATACTTTCGATTGGCCAGCAAAAGCATATTCATTTTTAATGTTTCGTGAAAATAAGTTTCGTTTGCGTTTCGCAGAGGATTACTCATGCAAGTTATTACAACTTTGTTTACAGTTGCGAGAACCAATCAAATACTCGTATACTTTATTTGAATGGTTCCAATATTTGCCAATAATATCCATATTTACCGATAATAGCCATATTTCATTATAATATACCTATACGAATATAAATACACATAAAACGAATTATGTGGCGTATTATCTTTAACGTTAAAATATTGTTTAGATAAAGAAAGAAGTGATTTGTTATTCATTATTTTGTTTTATATAAAAATACAAAACTAAAAGTAAAGTAAAAAATCATTTATTTCTTTAGGCTTACAAAATAAGCACTTAGACAAGTCATATTTTATATATAAATTATTATCAAATAAAATTATTTTACTGTTCACTTAAATTTTTTGTCCACTAGTGGAAGAAGTGATGCTATGGCGCCTAAAATAAGTTAGTAAAAGCAAAAAATAACTATATACGAAAACAAGCGAACCATTACAAGTTAACAAATTATTTGCCAAATCATTGCTAGGAATCAATCCAGACCAATTGAAATCTTAACGACTTGCATAACTGCTATTTTCTGGTCTGATTCGTTCTATGCTCGCATAAAGGAATTAAAACATAAATTATTATACCACCAGCTCTTACTATAAGGCGCCAACCCAAGTGGGGCAGGATCCACCTAAATTTAAGGCTAGTTTAACCTCCGCCAGGCATGCGAGTTAGTGGGGCAGATTCCACGGTAATATTAAACACTTTGACTGCGGTTTTTTTTCAACGACTGCGATCTTTTTTTTTTTACCTAAAAAATTCGTGCTGCTGCTCTACACAGCGGTTGTGTTGCGCCGCACATGCGTTTCGTTCGAAAAATATTACAGCTCTGCTGAGTCAGAAGATCTGTATTTTCTCAGCCGCTGCGCTAGTGTGGATTTACGCATATTAGTCACTTGTAGAAAACTCATACCGTGCGTTTTCAGCAGTCGAAGTGTTAAGACTTACAACTTTGCCTCACCAGTGGGGCACCTAGGTGGGTCAGAGTGGAATAATTCAGGTTTTGCCCGAATGCTATTTACATTGAAACATTATACTACTACATATAACTATATACCTCTAGAGCTAAATGCTCACTAACACAACCCCTTTCTACAGTAACATGTAGATAACTAGGAGCTGGTTCACTATTAGAATTAAGTTTATTTAAGTTTACATACAATAGTAAATTTTTAAGTGTAACTGTTTGTTATCCCTAAAAGAGAAAAAATATACAAAATACACCCCCCATCCAAAACAAGAAATCCACCCCCACCCCCATCCAAAATACGAAATCCACCTGCCAATGCAAACCCCCTTTATTAAGCCTCAATATTAACCAGGCCTGTTTTCACCGATTCGTTCCAGCAGAAGCACCCACACGTGATCTTCGAGGCGCGCACGAAGGCTAACAAGGGCTGCGCGAACAAGCTAGAGTTCCGCGCTAAGAGCCGGCGGCAGAAGCATGTGTCATTCATCGAACAGACTATGGCAGATGATCCTGGAACTATGTGAGTACACTGTAGTTTTTGTAATGTATGCTCTAAAGTTACCGTACCTCAAAGGTGTCAAGGAAACTTTCTATGCTACGGCCACATTCGCGCGAACATTATTGTCGCGTTGTCGCGTCAAAACCCTTTGATGTGCGGCAGTTTACTGACAGCAGCGGCGCGAAGAGTATTTGTATTCGCGATAGGACGAATTCTTTGGCCAGACAGACAGACAGACAGATTATCACAGAGTTCACGTGGCTACCTTTCAGATCCATAATCAGATAAGCATCATGTCATCATAATATTGCATTGTCATGCATTACCTATGTAAATGCATGCCGAACAGCTCAATAGGAATCCGAAAAATTGTTCACATTCAAAAAAAATAATACACACGCCGAACAAGTAAAGGTTTCGGCTACTATATATGGACCAATAGGGATTGATCCACACTTATATTGGCCGAGTAATCACAAGCGCCTTTGGATTGAAAGATAGCATAAGCCTAGGCTCGCTATAACTCGGCCAATTATAGACAGACTACTATGGTTCTGGTATAATATAGTTTTTTTCTAACACTTTGTTTAGTTCAAAGATTTAATTATCGTACATAAATAACCCCATTAATCAAACACTCACAAATCCATATCAATGTCAAATCAATGTCTCCCAACAAGTTATGTTTTTCTTTATTGTAAATACTTTTTCTAAATGTTCACTAAACTCCTGTGTAACCCATAAAGAAAGCTTGGGATGCTACCATGAGATGGACACTGGTAGAATTGCGTCAATCTAGACGCAGAGCCATCTAGCAAGAAGTTGAATTGGAGTCCGGCGAATGAAGATATACGAGTACATAGTTATGCCGCCATGTGTCTTAACAACAAAAAAAAACAATAAAAGAAAACTTCGCAACTTTCACAAAAGCGGTAAAAATTGCTACTTTTTATGAAGTGCGATAAGAAACATCAGAAACTACAAACAAAAACTATCATTTCACACAGGGTTATTAATCAGGCGGTTTGTCCAAACTCTGCAAGAAAACAAACACTACAAAAAGCTTCTTAGTTTTTACTTGTATTTATGTGAGTTATTTTACATAGAACTGAGAAACAGTTCCTGGTACTTGCATTTCCGGGTATTATTTTTATTGATACAGTAATGTTTCAAAGATATGTTTCTTATTGAGAATGGTTATCAAAACTATAGAGTACATATATAAAAAAGCCGAGTTAAGCGAGCAGCGTAAGGTCGTGTAAAGTAAAATAAAAGTAAAAAGATTTTTATTTTGTCAGAACAGAGACTCTTCTAACTAAACTTAGATTAACAGACGACAGAGACTAACAAAAATCGGTCTCCACTCAGCATGTGCTATGGTAGAGCAGATCGTACCATAGCGCTGGTCTTCCGTGGAGACCGTGGTGCGCAAGGTGGCCTAATATAGTAGTCGGTACTTTGATAATAAAAAATAACTTAAAATAAGTAAACTAAATAGTGCTATACCTTAAGTTTAATAATTTCATTTTAAACACAACCATGAACAAAATAAGGTTGTTTCCACCCTTCTTCCACCACACTTCACGGCTTCAACATTTATCGTTAAAAATAAAAAAATCTAATCGATTTATTACTAAATTTTATTCGATTATCAAATTGGGGACATCGGGCGGCACTGAAGCAGATAATTCGCATTAATTATGTAGAAGCATGCGGCCCGTGCGGTGAGTAGGCGCTTATTTGCGTTCCGTTGTTGCCTATACCGAGCTTCTATCTAGAGGTACAGGACTGGGCCCTGTATCTACTGTATTGGAACGGGGATGGAGAGGTTATGTTAGACTGGGAGCCAGGGTAACATTCTTTATGTCATTGTTCTTAAGGCTATGTAACTTGTACCGCATTATAATATCAGCCCTGTCCGACAGACTTCTGGGCATATGTATCGTTACTCAATCGTAGGAATTTGCTAATTCTAAGGCCGTATAAGACATTTCTTGTCTACATACATTCAGCTCAGTCCTGGGGCCGAATTCGGCTTACCAATCGGCCATATGCACCGCTATTACTCAGTCGTAAGAATTTGCTAATTCATAATAAGACATTTCTTGTCATGTCATTGTCATTCTTGTCAAATTAAATGTATGTAAGATTTATCTCAGTCCAGGGGCCGCATTTGATAATCAATCGCTTTACAAAGACATTGTTTTGGTGAAGAAATTATTAAGTGACATTTAGTTGGGACCTAACACCACTAATCTGAAATCAAGAGTAGGTAAGTATTTTTCCCACGCAATCTTTTTGCAATTCGTAATTATGAACTTTGCCCTGATTCCTTCATTTAAGTACAAAATGATTACCCAAATTCAACAAAACTTAACCAACCTTTTGGAAGATTTGAGAAAACATTGGGAAAGTAAAACCACCCCCTGATCTACACGTTATTGGCAAAACGCTGTAAATCCAAAACGTGATTCCGCTTATGATTCCGCGCCAATATGTAGTGACGAACTCATGCGAATGCTATGCACCTAAAAATGCTAACAGCTAGGCTATTTTGGTCCGTTTTGATAACTAAGTTACGCGATCATTTTTTATAAAACGCACTGCACACTCTGAATTGAATATGCGGCCATTTTTGATACACGTACAGTTTTTGGAATGGAATTTTATTTTATTTCAATTGTATGTTTCGCGTTGTCACATAAGTACGTTATGGAAACACAGAGGTAGGAATTGTTTACCCTTGTCACCTTACTGTCAAAGCTAGAGTGAAAAAACAAATGCTGTGTTACTGTTACGATGCTGATTAGTAACGATGTGCTGTAAAACTATGACTCTTTTTTTAAATTTGTTTTATCCATTCTGAAATTGTCACCTACTGTAAAAAACCCACAGTAAAACGCTCAAATGAACAAGAACTCTTATGATCATTTATCACATAAATAAACCCGTAGTTAATAAAGGTGTTTCCAGCTTACTTCACAAAAAAATATCAACAAAAAGGCCAAAACCCATTCCCACCGTGATAGAGTCATCCGCATGGCCGCGGCGTACATTCAATGCATTCATAGCACTCCACAAAGGCAATATTTACAATACTGAGCATTTCACTGTAATCCTACATCGACCATTGTGGCCCCCACCACCTCATAAATCATTCAGGCCCCCAATTTGTTGGCGCCGACTGATGAAAAGGCTCCCTCTTGAAGAATGCACGGTTGGAGCTGTCGGTCCTATCTAATCACTTAGCTCATGTCGTCTCATGTGTGTCAAATTCATGCATTTTTCAACATCTTCTATAGCATTTTCATCCACGAAAAAGAGTAACCAAGAGAGCTCCCAAAGCTATCATTATCACACTATTCAACACTTAGAGAATTGTAGTTCTAATCTGTTGTCTAAATTTTTTGAATGATTAAGTAGCCCGTGGCTTGGCACACGTTCTTACTATGGAAAAGTAAATTTCTATCCCGTGAAAACTTATTTATAGGATAAAAAGCCTATTCCTTAGTCCAGACCTATATAGATCGTAGAATCACAAAATTTGAGCCCGATCCGCTCAGTAGTTTTAGCGTGAAAAAGTCACAAACATCCATCCATCCAAGTTTTTGCGATAATGATCGTGTGATACATAATAAACACCTCCTTAACAGTAACAAATATTTTCAAACATCATCATCAGCCTATAGTAGTCCACTGCTGGACGTAGACCTCCCCTAATAAGCGCCATAGCACCCTGTCTTCAGCTTGCCGCATCCAGCATCTGCCTACAGTCCTTCGCAGGTCATCATCCCACCTAGCCGGAGGGCGTCCTACACTACGTTTGCCGAGTCGTGGTTTCCACTCAAGAACACGTTTACCCCAACGGTTGTGGGTTCTTCAAACGGTTCGCTTCGGTTATTTCAAACAAATCTAAATAAATCGAAATGTAACTATCTGAATCGAACCGACCGTCTCCACCATGTGTTCGATGCTCTCGAAAGAATGTGGAGGATTTTTCGCAAATGCTGGATTCACACGATACGATTATGCGACAGACAGGGTCACGGGGTCACCGATGAAGGGCAGGCCCTTAGCGGGATTCGAACCCAATCAATATCACAGCGGCTGATCCTTATGCCGCTACGTTACTTTAATAACCGAAGTGGAAAATAAATAAACCGAAGTGATCAGATAATAAAGAACTTCAGTTTAGATGAAAGTTATGGAAAAATCTAGAATGGCAACAAAAATGTAGCAATAATCTAATGTATGTGGAAGGAAGCGATGTGAATAAGAATAAATCTATTTAAAAAAACGTAACAAAAAATCTTTTATAAAAGTTGTCAAGTTCCCTTTTGGAGTCCCGGAGTCCCTTTCGAGTATTCATTTTGTATCAGCTCGTATAAAGATACGCGGTTGAGAGCACGGGTTCAACGCGCTGCATTAGCTAGCAATATTTTATTATCAATGGGCAAGTCACGTAGCACCTGTGGACGTAACGCTGGTCCGTTGTCCCTGAAGGTCCTAACGACATAAAGCTGAAGCCAATAACGGGATTTTATGACTATCGATATTATTGAAATGTGCCTGAAAATGTCGGTAAATGCATTTACAGCGTTATTCGGTTCGGAGTTCGAGCGGAATAACATTCGGAATTTAAAATATTGCAATCGAATGAGGTCGTATTTTACTTTTACTTGCCACGTAGCACACCGCGGTATTTTAGTTTCACTTCTTTTTATGCTATTGGCTTGATGGTTTGTTTGTTTATAAAGTTCTAGAATGCAACGCAAAATTTATCTTTCAATAATTTGTCAATTATTTAATTACCTAACTTCTTTATTTTAATCGATTACTTCTCTATGTTGATATTATGCAGTTATTACTGGAAGCTTAAAGCTTATCCCCATAAGTGGATCCTTAGTTCCAGCGTTATATTTCGTTCGATCGCTCCACCGTGCCCTGGGAAATTTCGCAAAATGACTTGCAAAACTTTCTGTAATTTCATTCCAATTAATATCACGTTGGCAATGCACCGCGTCGGGCATCCCCTACGTTCCGTGTACGTGGCCGCCATACAAATACTCCACGTATGTATGTTCGGAATACGAACCTGGCTTGTCCCAGTAAAAACGTGTAACGGAACGTCAGCGCCCACGGGACACTAAAATATGACTGATGGAAATGAAACGTGGCGGAGGCTTAATATTTTAACAAAATTCCTAAATAATTACATTTTATGAAAAATTACCCGCTCAAACAGTAGGAACCTACCTAGGAAAGCGTTTTCCATCATCAAAATGAACTGTCAGAATGGAAGTAAAACCTCATTTGTTTTTAGATAATTGCATCTGGCCGCAAAGAAAAAATGAAACAAGCCTACGTACGTACATTATTCAAAAAAGGAATAAAACAATCGAGCGTCGTATTTTGTTTTGCAAACGTTGTAGTCTTGCTTTTTGTATTTATAAAACACGACTATAAAATCACAGTGGAAATGATTCATTATGATACACGGAATTAATCATTCGAGTTTTAGAATTCTTCAATAATATCACTCATCGGTAAGTGAAAACTCAATATTAATATGGAAAACTTATTAAAACATGCTGAGTGCAGACCAATTTTGTCAGTTTCTCTGTTAATTTAAGGTTAATTTATAAGACTGTATACTGTCTCTGTTCTGACAAAATAAAAATGTTTTTACTTTTTTATAATATGCATTTTCTCTAAAATACTTATTCATGCCAACACGAGGACGTTTCCGAATGAAATTCCGGTTGCACCGTTCTCCATCAGCAATTTCGAACCCGTGGCAAAATCAACCTGCAGAAAGGTGGCAGAACCCAATGAGAACCTAACTTCAAAGATAAGGACGCTCTTTCATTCATTTCATTTGACTTTGATATCTCTTTGCGATATTTTAATGAGGCCATTGACATTTCAGAAAGTGTCGTTTAAACGCTGATTCGATATTGAAAAGTTAATGAATGTCTCTCAAGTTTATAATCGGTTTTAATTGATACAATGTTTATTTGGGGAGATCAATTTGGACCGAAAGCCTACGAATCCGAAAACGGATAAATAACAACCTAAGTCGATTGTCTGTTTGTCTAATTCTAAACGCTAAATTTGGATCAACTTTTACTTAAATCATTACCATCATCATCAACCATGCTGTTCCATTGCTGGATATAGGCCTCCCCTAATGAGGGCCATAGCACACTGTATTCAGCTTGACTCATCCAGCCTGCAGTCTTTTGCAGATCGTCATCCCTCTGGCTGGAGGTCGTCTTACACTACGTCTTATACTACGTTTACCGAGTCGTGGTCTCCACTCAAAAAACACGTTTAACCTAGCGGATGTAGGTTCTTTGCAAGATGTGGCCGGCCCAGTGCCACTTCAGCTTGGTTATTTATGCGACATAAATACATAAGTTATAATTCTTAGGTCGGAGGTATGAATTAAGACTTGATTTTTATTCATATTTTATTTTGACACGCACTCAGAAACTGCAAGTACAACGTAGAGGTATAACGTTCTTAGTCCGAGGGCAAACACCATTTCTCTTACACGGACAACTACGTTCAGTTTAACCTAGGTTTCAATATCCACGCCCACAAAACCATTTACCGACCATTCCATAAACTATAATGGTTTCGTAAACATTTGAAGAATGCCACAGCATCAATTAAAGGCTGTGTTTATACAGCGAAGGAATGTTTATCGGGGCATTTATTACGGAACCCTGACAAATATAACCGTACCGTTCCCTCTTGACAAATCTGCCTGGCTCACGCACACCTAAAGCTGAGATTGCCTTACTGGCTTCTAACCAGTAAGGCTCCGATACCGCGGGCATTCAATTTATTTACGGAAATCGAAGTTTAGAATCTGTGAGTTCTTATTTCTTTAGAACAGTTTTCAACCCTCTAGATCTAAGCGTTGGGTAAAGGCGTTGCTAGGTTTCTTTCGGCGGATATTTTTATCTTTCAGTAATTAACCAATCAAATATTAGCCTCGTCTCACAAATTATGAATACACGCTTTTTTGGACAATATGTTCTTTCTCTGGAAACCATCCAACTCCCAGCGAAAATTAATTAAGATTTATTCTATTTTATGCATAATATAGGTTCTTAGTAGGGCAATCGTGTTCTTGAGTGGAGACCACAACTCGGTAAACGTAGTGTAGGACGCCCTCCGACCAGGTGGGATGACGACCTGCGAAAGACTGCAGGTAGATGCTGGATGCGGCAAGCTGAAGACAGGGCTCATTGGGGGAGGCCTATGTCCAGCAGTGGACTGTTGGATAGGCTAGATATAGGCTGATGATGATGATCAGGCTCTTTATATTTACACAATGCATAAAAACCCTGTCAGAACCAAATATTTATTTCAGGTTTGTTAGATTTATAACTTTGATACTTCATATTTATAGAATTAATAACTTTGATAAATACGGTTACAATCAAATAATAGAAACAAATTAAAACTACGATAGTATTTAAAATTGAAGCAATTCTTCAGCTTACTGCGCAGACTGTACAATTAATTATTTTAGGAATGTCATGTTTAAAGTAAGTACATATTGTTATATTTTGTTGTGTAGTACTTATTATAATTTGTGCAACATAATTATAATAAGTATTGGTTTAATAAGGCAAGAATAAATAATAATTAAATAATAAATAATAATAAATAATGCTGGACTATTCACACAGCATTATCTAGCCCCATGGTAAGCAGAGCTTGTGTTATAGGTACTAGATAACTGATATACATAATACTATATATTACATAGATATATATTTTTTATTATACATAGAAAACAACCAGAACACCCGGAACAAATATCTGCAGATCGTACACACAATTGTTCCGAGGCGGGAATCGAACCCGCAACCTCCTGCGTCGCAGGCGGACCTTCGCCCACCGCGCCACATCGGTCGTCAAATAAGATTAAGTTTTGTAACATAGGTAGGTAAATCGAGTTACTTTCGAAATAATAGTACCTAGTATGAATGATCTATGGTAGCGCGTTTGTCAATGAGAGGTCGTGATGTATGTACAACAAGCACTTAACATCAATGACCTATTAACATCTACGAAAGATGATTAAGGTGGCATCAATTTGGCTATCAGCCACATCATCATTTATTATTCACAATTTCGTTATGACTCTACGTCCATTAGGTTGCCATCCTTTGAGCGTCGTCGTCTGTCATAACTGCCTTACCCGGCATCTCCTAAGATCTCACCCGTTACAAATAGCTCAAACACAGATCCCATAACTACCGCCAAATTGAAAATGGAAATTTCACCATCAATAAAACCCGAGACGACATCTACACGAGCCCTTATCGTCGAAATAATCCTGCCCTTGCTCCGCATGAATATAATCCCAAAGGGATTAATTCCGTCGGTTAAATTATCCCTAAGTCCGCTTTTTCCAAACTCGATTGTCTACGGAACGTATTGTGGCTGCGGGGAGTGGGTGCTGGCGATAATTCAGTTAGGACATCATTATGAAAGGACTCTGGTAACCTCTGGCTCTCTACGGGTGAGGATATTCTTTGTTAGGTCACAAAAGATTGATGAGAACGAAATAGTATTAGGGGATGATCTAAGTGTATTTGTCGGGTTCTTTCGTCAATATAAAACCTTGTGTTTATTCTGTTTTTAAAGAATTCGATGTCTATAAATCGCTATGGTAGAATACCAATAGGTTATACATTTGTTACCTACTTCTTTGTAGAATATATTGTCGTACTGATATAATATAAGCGACTCAAAACTCAAAAAAATGCTATTCGTAGGCCCCAACCTAAATCGTAATCACGTAATCCTTGATTATCGGCGACCGATGTGGCGCGGTGGGCGAAGGTCTGCCTGCGACGCAGGAGGTTGCGGGTTCGATTCCCGCCTCGGAACAAATGTGTGTACGATCTGCAGATATTTGTTTCGGGTGTTCTGGTTGTTTTCTATGTATAATAAAAAATATCTATCTATGTAATGTATTGTATTATGTATATCAGTTATCTAGTACCCATAACACAAGCTCTGCTTACCATGGGGCTAGATAATGCTGTGTGAATTGTCAGCATTATTTATTTATTATTTATTTATCTTTACCATTTAAAAATACCTATTGCTGACTAATGCATTACAGTCCTCATTTTACCTGAAAGCACAGCAAAAAAGTAGACGGAAATATTTAGGTATCCATCTAAGCGGTTTTGTCGATGTCCTCTGAGTTTTTTATCTATCTGGGTCAATATCCGATCGGGATTATGAATATCCGTGGGCAGGTTTATAATGACGCTTTCCATGGCTCATGTTTTTGTGCCTTTCAGAGGTTTTGCCTGACTTTACCCATTACAGACTTGTCATAATACTGACAACGGTAATATTTACTTTATTAGTTTATTTCTTGAATTGATTGTTGATCTAACTTTTGACCGCGTTCACAAAAAAAGGGGCAATAAGTAAGTAACTAAGTAGAATTCCAAGGGAAAAATCTTTCAGCTGTCACAGGATCTTTGTGTTTGTGGTCATATAATGAACTGGTGACATCACATCTGAAAGTACCAAGGCATTTTACGAAGTGGTTACTGAACGCATCAACCTGATTGTTGAGGCGTTCAGTAACCGCGATCGTCTTTTGTTTTCAAAAAATCAAAAACAAAAGACGATCGCGTCGTCTATGCGCTCATTATTATCAAACTACCTGTGTTTTTTCTAAACTAAAAGTTATTTTTACAATACTGACTTCGACTACCCTTTCTCTTTGTGGATATCACGTTTACAATATTTAACAGCACCTCATCTTTGTTCCAGGGACTCAAACACGAACCACAAAAACGAGCAGAGCTGGCGGTGGTGGCAAGACACCTCCCTCCGCGCCCTAGACAGAAGAAGGCGTGATGTCAGAGAGACCACAAAGTACATCGAGACTGCCCTCGTCATTGACAAGGCGATGTTTGACCGTAGAAACGGGAGTACGAGAGCTGAGGTGGTCCATGATGCTATACAAGTTGCCAATATTGCTGACCTGGTGAGTGAAAATGGTCCATTGAATTCCTTATTTTTGGATACTTGTGTTCGGTTTTTTAACCAACACATAGTGTATAGACTCTATCGTGTGTCATAATAAGCAACTGAGAAACAAAAAAATACGTAATCGGTAGGTATTCGTTTCTTGGGGACTAAAAAGAACCGCTCTATGGTGAGACTCATAAGTAGCAGTACTTACAGCACAATGCTAAAGAAATATTTTTATTTAAACCAAAGAATTTTGATACAATTAGATGAGCTCGAATGTATCGTCATTTTCATTCAAATGACAAACAAAAGTAAACATTTCCAGAACTAGTCAGTCAACTTAATAAGTATTCCCGGAATTCTCACTCCCTCGCTATTATGTCCCCAATTCTATGGCCGGCTGACAGCTTGCACGGGCCGATAAAAACCGGGAATTACACTTATGTCCGGTGACGTTCGCCCTGTGATAGTTATAAACAAAGATTACTTTATTTTATTAAGGATAGCCCTACGGATAGCCTCAGATTACTCTGTTAACACTTTGACTGCTGAAATCACACGGTATGTGTTTTCTACAAGTGACTAATATGCGTAAATCTACACTAGCGCAGCGGCTGAGAAAATACAGATCTGTATGACTCTGCACAGCCGTAATATTTTTCGAACGAAACGCATGTGCGGCGCAACACAACCGCTGTGTAGAGCGGCAGCACGAATTTTTTAGGTTAAAAAAAGATCGCAGTCGAAGTGTTAATGTTGGGTCAGGGTCAAAAATCGTTGAAATTATGTAAGCTGTAGAATTTGGTGTGAAGAAATGTTGAAAACATAGTCACCCGTTAAACAGTTTAGCAAAACTTCGCCAACACACGACACCAGCTTATAATGTTATACCTAGGCTTATATACATCGGAGCAGCGTTGTAAGTTCGTTACACCAGAAATAGGGTGTGCGCGCTCCCTATTAGGTTTCTAAAGCTATACTCGGTATTATCCAAAGCTTCCCAAAATTTGTCGGAACTGTTTTTGCAGAAAATGGATGGGAAAATGTGGTGGCATATGAAAGTGTCGCTGTCTGATGAAAAGCCATTGAATGTTTCTTTTGATGTCTCAAAGTGAATATCTTTATTCAATACCTGGCACTCTGGCTTCAAAGGTTTTTGTTTTAGAAGGCTGCTTCCATAAATATTATTTGCTGCCTCTTCAATAACATTTTGAATGAGATTCCTTTTTACTCATTAGTATTCGAATATGGTATTCTATGGATGTGTAGTATAGACATTTGTCATGTGTATACACATGTAGGTTGCTCAAGTTTTATGTTATTAGTTTATGAAGCAGTAAATTATTAAACTTGCAAATGGAATATCTCATCACAAAGTAACTATGAAATAACTACTAAATATCCTCAATTACTTATATAATTATCTGCACTAATGAGATGCCAAACTTCGCCATCAAAATTATTAATCCTTTATTTGCAAGTTTTCATGTTTTCATCTCTAACTTCATGTCTAATTACAAACTATCTATTTATAGTGTGCTAACTTTTGTGTAGTACATTAAAATAATTATTAGTAATTCATTATCACCAAGGGTCCTTCTCTGCTACTGCGAGACGATCAGCGGTCCATGAAAGATAACAGTGGAGTGAACATTTAGGATAGTTTAAATACGGTGGGATTCACGCGGATCCAACCTTCATCAGACCTTCATGCGTTTATCCTTTACTAACACGTACCTTTACTTTTTCATACTTAGTTTTTGAAGTTTTTTTGTATGCCGTAATGTGAACCAATATATTGATTTATCTTTCTCTTTTCAGTACTTCCGGACGCTGAACACGCGAGTGTCCCTGGTCTACATCGAGTCCTGGCAGAGCGCTAACCAGGCAGACATCGACAGGAAGCAGGACATCACGAGAGCTATCCACAAGTTCAGCGACTACACCGCCAGGAAGCTTTTCAATGTCGAGAAGGATACTACGCAGCTGCTTACGTAAGTTTTCATGTCCTTTGATACGCGATAGCAATACAATAGCAGTTAATTACAATACAAGGTCTGCTTAGCTTGGTGCATACAGCATCATCTCATCATCGTCATCAGCCTATATTAGTCCACTGCTGGACATAGGTATCCCCCAATGAGCGCCATAGCGCCCTGTCTTCAGCTACACCACGCTATCTACACAGCATCATCCATGCTGTGTGGATTGTCCAGCATTAGTTATAACAATAACTAAATTGAAATTAAACATAATTTCATGTTAAAAACGTCATTGACTAAGTTTTGTTTCAAATTGCCGTGTTAAGGTAGGAAATGCCATTGTGAAATCATTTATTGATGTCATGTAATATCTAATACATAAATACCATAGGTATTTCAATTTGTCGACCAAAAGCGAAAATGAGTTTATCGTAGTTTCGATTTTCCAACTCCGCGTTCCCAGCTTAGAGCACAATTATTTCAGCACTTTAGCAACTAGAACACACATTCACTCCCTCTACAAAACTGGAATACAAGCACACAACTTGTTCGTTATAATTTCATCGCAAACAAATTACTTTCACCATTTTACCGCCTCAAACACGCCCTGAAGAGTTTCTCCGGCGCACTTATTCAGAATTCATCCGGTCGCATTTACTCCATACAAATATTTTACGAGAAACGCTCGGTTCCTAAAATCTGTTTATTCTACCCTTTCGCTTTGAAACTGGGAATCGCCGGGACGAGGACACTAAACAGCTTGTATCTTAACCTCGGATACAAATTAAATTCTGCTCTTATCGTCTTCGCAGCGCTTTCGGGAATATTCGGTTATTCGTAGACGCTCCAAGGGGCTGGGAAATGCATTCGAGCACTTTAGATCTGGCGAGATGAGACGGAGGTTTCACAAACAGGCTCAATGCAAAGTGATATCGTGCGGCATTGATTATAAATGCGCAATTTTAGCTAGTTGTTAGGAAGTTTGAATATTTTACTTGTTATACAAGTTTATGGGCCCTTGGAAGTTAGAGTAATGATATTTTGATAGTCACCGAAAGAGCCTGAGTAGTAAAGACTCTTCTGGTATATTGAGCTTACTCTATCACTATTTCCTTGTTTCGACTCTAAGTTGAACAATAAAAAAGCCAACTCAGCAATACTATTATACTCCACAAGACTATTATAAACTTTCTTATAAGACCGCCCATCGGCAGAATGACTTTAGTTCCCTGGAAACTTTTTATTTCATTCATTCAAAGCATTAAAAAGTAATGCTTGGAATTCAAAATGCCCTGGCAAACTCTTGATAACCTTGATAGCCTTCAAATCTCACCAGCTGCTGCACATTTCCAAGACATTTGTCGATTATCCTCGATAATTTCGCAAATTGGAAGCTCCTCAGATAATCGCTCCCCTCAATTCCGTCATAATTCTCCTGCAAGGCGATGTCTACACGTCGACCTTCGATTCCGGTGATATATTGAATGATTTATGTCAAATTGATGGTATCGATAAACCTCGCACCTTGCTGAACGGTCTTGTATTGGGAACGGAAGTCGCCTTTCTCGAACTATTTTATGCAGCTAGGCAAATTGAAAACATAACAGAAACTTCAAAATAATATCTTCTAAAAAAAGGTTTAAAATATTATATATAAAATATTTATTTTTTCTACCACTTTTTTGTGCCACTACACTGTACACTAAAAAAGGTCATTAAAAAGGAACTAACCGATATTGTATTCACTCGAGTATTTCCTGGAGTCGACATCGGTTTTGTAAGTCGATACTGGACCCGCAGTGTCAAACTTCGGGAAGCGTAATGTGACCCACTGTTTGTGTCCGGAAAACTTTAGCAATTCCTTTCGCATGATTTAACATAAACAATATAAACCTCCCTTAAACTTATTTTTTGCAAATATTAAATGTTTACTTAAAACAGAAAGTTCCGGGATGATATTTATAGAATTTTTAATATTTATTACTTCAACGTTATCAGGCTTTTCAGAATTTATTACCCAATCAATTTATGTTTGTCGAAAGGTCTCCGATAGAAGCAACTTAAACAAACCGGCCTAATGTAATAGCCTTTAGCAGAGAAATTAAATTGAAGGCCAACCCTTCTGCCCGAGGCGTCTTGTCGGTAAACACGGGAATTTTATCCAATTTCTAACGTTTCCGAGTTTTGTTTATGTAACCGGTGAGCACAAGTCACTAGAACCTACCTGGAGCATCCCCGTTCTCCAAATATAAACCTTCAGCGGTGGCCTCAGAGTCCATTTGTTATTGAGAGAGTTTTCCTATTAATTAGGTTTGTTCGTTTGTGAAAAGGCGCGTAGCGGTCAACATCATTTCGTGGTGGCTCTGCGAATGTCTGCGAAGTTTTATATTAGGGCGGTGAAGTTTGGTGGAGGATTAGCTATTTCAACGTCTCCCAATTAAACTTTATTATCAAGACTTGACAAATTTTGTAGAAACAGCGATATTGGATAAAGTAGGGATTTGGTATTTTGTACTGTGGCATCAGTAATGTTCGTCTTTAAAATTAGTGACAGTTTTATTTACGTAAGCATTTTATCATATTCATCACCCTCGTAAGGACGACATCGACAGTACCGAATGATTATCCATCAAGCGAACTAATGCGAGTATAATCTCGGATATCCTGTAATCGATACTCGTCGGTATCGAGTCAAAGTTGCGATCTTTGCAATAACTCCGGTTCCAGCTTTATCGCTTGTTACCGAGTTTCTCGAAATTTCCGACGATCTCTCGATAGATTATGTGCTCGGATGGATCGATTATCAGGTTTTTTGGCAGGTGGAAGGTTAATGTGATATTATGGGGAACCTTTTTAGGCCGAAATGGGGAGCCGTTATCTAATGAGGTAGAAGTTGCGACGAAAAATCGTATATAACATGATGTTTTCAAATCGATTACATCTCGACAACATGGTACGCTACTACATAGAACTTAATTTTATTAAATGGTTTTAGCAGCATTTGCACTAACTCAGTTCGTTTACTTCAAAAGTATTAGGCTGACTACCAGCCGAACTAACAATACTTCTAAAGAACTTATTAAAAATATTCATTGAAAAAGACACAATAACAAAAACAATGGTGAACATATGTTAGGCTAAAGTTATGTGTTATCAGTTTCTCGTATATCTCCCCGAACGAACCGTAACATTAAATACTGTAGGTACTTCGTCTGTCGAATCTTAATTAGGTTTATAGTTATTTTAGGTTTCTAAAGAAACGAACTGAGAACTGCAAAATAGTTTGTGGACTGCTTTGAATGCTTTGTGCGGGTTTTGCATAGTTCTCGCGCTTTGTGTGGTCAGAATAATTTCCACGTCATTTTGTATTCTCTTCCAGAATATTCTTTGAAATGCGATCACTCACAAAAGTTTTTCGCTGTATAATGCAGAAACAACATTTCTGTAAATTAATACAAAAAGTTTCAGTGAAACTAGTGACTTCTCTCTTATACCCTCAAGATATTCTTGAGACATCTAGTAACATGTTCGTTCCCAGGATTCCCAATATAATAAAACCTTATCAAATTTTACTCACCTGAGGCATATAATGCAAAATCGAATGCTCACAAATTACGTGATAAATCCTACTGTATAAATACGTTTATGACATGTGTATTTTTCTTTTTGTTTGTTTAATATTTTCACTTCAGTTCTAAGATCTCCACAACGACAAGTGAACCATCAAGATGAAATTTGGCGTACATTTAGAACATTACTTAATCATAAACTTAGATAGACTACTTATTATATCGAAAATAAACGTGTGAACCCGCGAACATAAGCTTCTGACTTAATATGACCCACTCGTTCAGCCATTATTATCATGATCCTAAAAAGGTAACACACAGACAGACTTAATAATAGAGTTAAACCTAGGATCTTCTTCTATAACATCTACGCATACAGTACAAGTACAACTTATAGGTTTTTTTGCTTCAAAGCGATCCAAAAACCTTTCGAGAGCCAAATTCTTATAAACCTAAAACCGTCAAGTAAAAGAACGTTGCTTAGCGCGGGCGTATTCCCCAATTTAACCGAAAGCTCTCAAAGAAAGTATTTTTTATCAATGGCCCGCTTTCCACGTTTCGCAACTCACTGCCTGCTGAGCCAAAAAAGCCTTCTTCCTATTTACTTCGGTTCCACTTAAACCGTCAATTGGATCATGAAATAGCTCCCTATTGAGCAACAAATAAATAGAGCTCAGCCGAGCTTGAATCCAAGAACAAAGCAGTTTAAAGTTATTCGAAAAATTGCATTGTTCTTTATGAAACAGGATTATTATTTTCATGATCGTTTTGCTTATTTCTTGCGTTGCCTCGTTATTGTTCAACTGAAATTTATTACTCAGTAATTGTTTTTTCATATAATAGAACCTAAATCAAGGATAAAGTAACCATACATTAGGAGAGCGCGGGACTCGCATATGTTTTTAATCTCTTCACGACAAAGTAATGCCTCCATTGGGGGTAGATATTATAATTTTTATGACCACCACCCCGACTAATTGTTTTAAAAGTCCCTACTTTGGTATAATTCTGTTTTTCAGGATTTCTCTTATTTTCAGACACTAATTACATTTTCAACAACACGCCTTACTGAATAATTCATTGTTCTTTAGCTTTATTTGAGTAATTTGTTCTTAATTTTCCTGAAATGTTTAATGAATGGAAGTCCCATAAAAAATACATGTTGGGTATGCATTCGACATTCAGAAGAAAGTCCAGACGGTTCTAAAATGAACTGAATGCTCGTATTTATTTAATAAAATCAGACCACAAGTAGAATTGGTCAGTTTCAAATTAACTTTAGTACGAATTACTTAGAAAATGTCCAGAATATTAAACGTTCAGAATATTCTGTATAAAATAATACTCTAACGTGATTGCAGACTATTTATCAAAACGGTGGAGTTTATTTGGTCTTTGTGCAGCATATGCGAGAAAACCTGTGGAAAATGAGAAAATGAGCCACGGAAAACACAGCCTTATTCTGTGTTTATGCACTAAATAAACTAAAATTATGAATAACTAAAGCATAATTCTTAAATACAGGAATTAGCCATATATTTTACAGATTAGTGCGATTTGTGGTATTCCAATTTATGTGCGCTCGTTTTATACATTTACAATTTTATTCGATGAAAATACATTTTGGTTATTGCTTCAATCAGGCTCTATGATCAGAATTTTCTGGAATTGCAGCCAATGCTGAATAATTCAGATAATTCAGAATTGCAGTCAATGCCGGATACTTCTGACAGGATAATCAAATTCAAATAGATAGATGTATGGAACTTTATAAAAATACCAATGTGTGAATTGTCCAGCATTATTTATTTATTTTATAAATGCCTTTGTTGACATCATCATCATCATCATCATCAGCCTATATCAATCCACTGCTGGATATAGGCCTCCCCCAATGAGCGCCATAGCGCCCTGTCTTCAGCTTGCCGCATCCAGCATCTACCTGCAGTCTTTCGCAAGTCGTCATCCCACCTGGTCGGAGGGCGTCCTACACGTTTTGTTGTTGTTTTCGGTTTGTTGACATGTATAAATTGTATTCTAAAACCGAGTAAAGATAGCCTGATCGCTCTCTAGCTCTTCTCAATCGCATATTATGGAAAGGAGACCTAGGCAACTAACGAACTATGAAACCATATTGACATTGACAACATGATTGTTTTGCAGAGGCCTATCGTTCCCCGGCGGTGAGTCTGGTATCTCCGTGCCGGACACGCTCTGCACCCCCAAATCTGTCGGCATTTCTGTCGACACCAACACTTACGAGCCGCATCTGCTGGCCGGGACCATGGCACATATGATTGGACACAACATTGGTAAGAACTGACACTATTTTTCTCTCTGCATCTGCAGTTCCAAGTCTGGCGGCATATCTGTATACCGTATCATCCGAACAGGCCTAGCCTAGTGCGGGGGACATTGTAAATTCCATCACCTTAACTAGAAATATTTCAAATCAAAGATATAATTAAGGTGTTCTTTTATGTAAGCTTTTTCGTATTTTTTTTTTGTATTTGTAATTTAACGCCTTGGTGTACTTTGCGGATATCCCAGTTCAAAATAGATCCACGACTGCGCTCTATCTAGCTGTCAAAAAAGGCCACGGCTGTCTGACTAATAACAACCCTCTACATGTTACAAACTCAATGCTTGTGTTATCCCCAGGTATGGGCCACGACGACGGCCGCGAGCAGTGTTTCTGCCGTGACTGGCACGGTTGCATCATGGCGCAGAGCATCGTGGGCTCCGACAACGTACAACCCTACAAGTTCTCAGATTGCTCCAAGAACGATTACATCAACGAGCTGCGCCTGGGTCAGGGCCTCTGCTTGCTGAACAAACCTAATGAGGTGAGTAATGTCTACACCTGCTTTTACTTCTACAATGTTTGGTTGAGGCACCTATGATGAAGGTAGAGGAGAACTGCATAGATGGCACTACGCTTGTCCTGAAGTGGAAGATAGTAGGGCTATTATCATGGCTGATCAATGGCGTAGGTAGTTACGGAGAACGTACAACCCCTATAAGTTCTCAGAAGATTTCAAGAAGGATTGGAAGGAGCTGAGCCTTGGTCAGGGTCTGTGCGTGATAAAGAAACTTAAAGGGATTAGCAATGTCGTCATCTGATGTTACTGCTACAATTAGTTGGTTAAGGTGATGATAAACGTAGCGGAAAAGAGCACAGTTAGGTAGTAGGATGGTACTGCATCGTGCGTATGCTTGTTCTGGGTTAGAAGGGAGATGGTGGGATTAGATTGTGAAGTTTCTGGGAACATTATATACTACAATTTATCCTAAAAAATGTCGCCAGGCAATCTACCTACCCTCCTTAGAACAAACCATTTCACCTTATTATTTTTCATTGACCCAAAAACTCTTATTTTACTGCGAATAGAGTTATTCGATTACCGTGTTACATATGAGTTCAACAACCCTCCACGCTAGTTTATGCAAAACATTTGCCTATTAGACCACTGAGCATAACAAAACCACATAATACAAGCAATCTGATACTAATTATGCACGTTTGTTTAGTTTTGCTGCAACTACAAATTGAAAGCCACTCCAGTACCATTGAGCTCTTGTTTTAGTTGTTGCTAGTTTGGAAACAAATCCAGCTAGATTTTACACGAGCAAACAACCCGAGGAGCGCACTCAAAATAAATAGGTAACTGCTAATTTAGGCTAACTTGCTAACTAACCAAATACATAGTTATGGTTCAATGAATAGTATGATTCAGTAGTTGGAGAGGAATGGTGACGTATTTGTGAGGCTTGTCAACCTGACATGCTGTCTCGTGTGACAGCATGTCTCTGAATGATAGAACTAATATTGTAATGGGTGCCTGCGATGTCGCATAATTTTTAATTAGGCAGTACGGCTTTTCAAGCATGGAATATGTAACGTTTCGCGGAAAATATTCTATTAGGAGTAGGATACTTTACTTCTTCCTAGGTTTTGTATAATATTGATTGAATCACTGAATAACAGAATGGGAATGCCCTCCGCGAGTTAACCCGAGCAGTAATCAGTAGCCGGTCGGGGCGCGCGGGGCCAGCCAAGTGTCGCCCGCGCGCTTCCTTATTAACACGCTCGCTTCACCCGAATGCAAAACAGATTTTCACGTTGGAAATTAATCAGAGCCGTCGTATTGTTCCCGCTCCTGAGGCCCACTCCTTTAATAAAAGTTATGGTAATGCGGGCTGCCCGCGCGCGGAATTATCTCTTCGTTTGCGAATATATAATAACAGGAACGAGACTCCCGACGGTTTATTGGAATAAATTTACATACCGCCGAATGATAATGCTCCTTGCTTCTCCCACTTCGATTCTCTACGTTTACATATTTATCGGCGAGATGATTGTGACGTCATTGATGTTCCTCGGATCCGGCCGCGATTGCCGATGTAAATTGAATGTGGAACGCGGGAAGGTTACCGCCGACGCCTCGCGCCCGCACAAATGTTTCTCTTGTTCCATTGATGCATCTTTTATCATCGAGTACGCTCCGATGGTTTGTTTGCCTCGATCGATTGCGCTCCTTTGTTGTCGACTTGTTTTGGAGAGCCACGACCGGCCTCGTTTATTTATTTGGGAAACGGAGCGCAACTCTACGAGTATGGCGCTCGTTTCCTTCTATTTATCTACGGAATTTATGTGTCGTGAGTCGACTTCACGAAAGTACAGGCCCACGTAAGATAAATTAATTCTAGGCAACTGGCCGCAACCGCCGATAGAGACGTCCGTGCTCGAAAAAGTAAATTATCCTGAAACTCGCAATGAATTTAATCAGAAGAAAAATAGACGGCGCGGGAAATAAAGTTTAGAAGTTTGCCGTGCGAAGCGAGCGGTAACTAGATGAGCATCCGATAAACTCAAGTATTTTTTCGCATGAAAGTCGTAGAACAAAAATTGTTTTCCTGAAGTTGGGTAGTGAGTTACGCAAGATCCCCCTGCTCGCCAACAATGTACTCGTGGAGTTTATAATATCAAATGCCAACCGTCTTGCTTTGACGCCATAACAACGGTAGCTAGCTAGGAAATGTTCCTAGTTTACTCGTTATCTTGTTTGAAGCCTCGTTCGCGAGATTAATTTGATATGCCAAACTAAGAAGACACTGTCTGACAATCTCGACATGTTCTCTGTTTGTTTCGCAATTAGATCATATAAGTTACTTCAAGGATGATAAAAGGCTTTCGCGAATGCCTAGCGTTTTAAAGAACGAGCTACGGGAAGTCTACGTTTCATCAATTTCTAAACTTAACTTTTATATAGCAATTTTATGAAATAGGAAGTCGTTAAATGGGAACTATCCGAAAATTTGTAGCGACAAAGCTGACAAAGAGTAGAACGAACTTCCTGTGTCTATTTTCCCTACAGAGTACAATCTCCGTCTTCAGGGTCTAAAGTCCCGAGTGAATAAGTTCATTTTGTTGAGAAAACGTGCCCCGTCTCTTATGTGATGATGAACATAGCTGCTGTTTTATGACAAAGCTTTAACATGACCTCCCTAGACAAAGATAGAATTGACATAATCTAACTTTGCGATCGTTTTATTGGATTGAAAATTTATTCATATCCAATACAATTATTATTATCATTTAAGTTAACTTCCTGTATTGATAATTTTATAAATACGAAGTAGGTATATAATTAAGTTAACAGTCAAACAAGAACGAACCCAAAAATTGTTGTGCCCTGACAGGGTTTTTATTCATTGTGTACCCACTAAGATACTACACCTAAGAACCCGTATGCATAAAATTACATAAAATTATATGAATATGAATGTGATAATGGTCAATAGCCATTTTCAATAAAAAAGCATCCTTGAACTGGCCGTTGTTTGTAGCTGGTGATCCACCACCAATGCGGCAACGGTCGCCTGGACGAAGGCGAGGAGTGCGACTGCGGGACCATCAACGAGTGCCAGAACACCAACCCTTGCTGCGACCCCTTCACCTGCCGACTCACCAAGGAGGCGCAGTGCGCCTCGGGGGAGTGCTGCGAGAGATGCCAGGTACATGATAATACACCATCATCAGCAGCCTATAGTACTCTACTGCTGGATATAGGCCTCCCCTAATGAGTGCCAAAGATGATGCTACATATTCACTCATTCTTATTCAAAGTAGGATGAAATGACTGTAACTTGTACTAAAATAATGTGATTGAGAATGACAATCTCATTCTATAGTCAGTAGATTATTGAAGTTTGTCTGAGTATGAGTTGATCGTGTTCTCCCCGTTAATGCCCTTAAATAAAGTCAAGGCACCAGAAGAAGTCAGAAGAGTCAATAAACTTTTCTATTTTCAAAATTACATCGGAGTTTTTGCAAGAAATATGCTCTGATGATGCCCGACCGTAGGCCCGACCCGTGCGCAGTTAAGCGCGTGTTAAGACTCAGGTCCTCATTAATTTAGATCTTAACCGGCTGAAAAAATATAGTTGTAGTATGACCATCCCGGAACTCAACATACAATTAATTCCAGCTCAAACCACGCGGCGTGACATGCCGAGACGCGACAAACGAATGCGACCTAGAAGAGACCTGCAACGGCCAATCAGGCACCTGCCCTCCAGACTCTCACCGAAAGAACGGGGAACCGTGCGAAGACGGGAAAGGTTACTGCTTCGCTGGACAATGTCCAACGTTGAACAGACAGTGCGAGAGGGTTTGGGGACCGGGTACACTTGGGGCGGACAAAGTCTGCTACGAGGAGTTTAACTCGAAGGGCACCAGCACTGGCCATTGTGGGAAGGAGAGCAGTGGCGGATATATCAAGTGCGAAGTCGAGTAAGTATCATACTAGTAATATAAATACGAAAAAATAAGAAACGGTTATGGCGGACAGGCATATAAGTGGTTTATTATTGTTTATTGTACCTACCACACTAACGAAGTAGCGGGTAACCGCTAGTCAATGATAAAACCTTTCCGAAGTCAATATAATGGTACGAGTACCTACACCTACTACCTACACAGATTCACGCCACCTACATGCCCCGCGTTCTAGGATCAATTTAATCCATTTGCAGACCTAAAATAGCCATAACAAGATGTGACTATTCCGAGAGTATGGGGAAATTAGGTTTACAAATTGTATTAGGCTCGTCACCGGCGGATACGCAAAGTGGGACATACACGTTACCTCCAATTACGCACAGCACCATTTATGACCGTTCCTATTATTCAAATTATGTCAAATATTACAACTATAAATTTTGGCATATCATTATCGCTGAAAAGGGTATTGAGAAATAGTCCAGTCATATTAGATTTTCACCTAATAATTGCAAGCCATCCCGTATATGCCTTCATTTTGTCGTTACAAACGTTGTCTCAAAAGTTAAATACAATAAAATCCTTGCATAATGTTTTGTAACATAATTGGATTTTCTATTCCCTTTTCGTTGTTATTCTGATATTTGTGGCACACCACGTACCACACAGATAAATACTTAGGGTCTAGCCTAAATCGAAACAGCAACCCTGCTTTCATAATTTCGCGCGCTACACCAAGTGACGTCAGAGATCGAACCACACGACTCGATGACGGATAGCAGGCGACGCCAACGCCACTTGGACAGAAAAAGTATCTGCGTCGCTGCGCGACCAAAATTACAAAAACGTGAAAATACAGTGTATTTTGTGACTCTCAAACCGTGTAAGCCCAGACTGACCAGGAAACATGCAACGAAACATTATCGTATGACAATTATTTAACTTATTATTACATAAAATATTATTACATTAATTACATAAAATAAATAGACTAAAAAAAAATACAGACTTAAAAACTTTAGGATCAAAAAATGTACCAATTTTATGCTTTACAATATAATATGGAGATGTTAACATTATTGGAGCTATCGAAACCTAGATAATTGCGAAAAACGATTTTGTGTCATTAGACCTTTAAAAACTTATGAAGCAAACACGATATTTTATTCGTGTTTTGAGACAACTTTTCCAGCGAGTTTCCAGCTGGTTGGTAATTGTTTAGGTTGGCCCAATTTTTTGAATCCGTGGCGTGACGCATTGGATTCAAGTGATCGTGTATGGGCAGTTTGACGTAGGCGCGCCTGTAGAATCCTTTCACGGAGAATTACTGTGAGAGGAACCCTCATCTCACTAACATGATTTGTACATTCGTCAGGTTACTTTTTGCTTCATAGTTTTATAGATATAGGACCCTAAAGAGGGTCTAGACAGCGGTGAAAAGAGATTTTGAAGGGCTCAGTTTGCTTTTTGCTCTGTTGCCTCTGATCGGTTTAGGGTGTTTACATTCTCCAAACCTGCCCCAGACTTATAAAATATACTTTATTCAGCTACTTGCAAACAAGTCTTGTTGCCCAAAAATGGAAATACAATATACAAAATTTTCATGACCATAAAAGGTCACTTTTCTATATTGGCTATCTCCCATAGTTTTGGCAATATAAAATATCTCTTCTTAAAACATTGTTCTTTGGAATGACTGTCACACATCCAATAAGATTGCCCGATGAATAAACGCTACTCAGATATCAGCGCGTCTCAATTCGCTATTTTTTACTGTTATGAAGGAAAAAAACTTCACTTATGTAGGCGCCGAATTTATTATATTTACTATCGATAGTCCCACAGTTACACGCAACTTAGAAAATCTCAATTGGTGTTTTTTCCCAAAAGCACAAATTTAGACATGTTTAAATCTAAGTTGCGTGTAATTGTGGGAGTATATTGAAAATAAATATGATTGTTAGTTCTTAGAGATTACCCCGAGTACGACGTCGTACTCCCTATCATAACATAAACCTGGGAGCCTTTTGTTTCGGTTTTATCCCACCGCTTAGCATAAAGTAGGATACCACCCCAAATGAAATTCTGTAATTTATAATGTACCTGCTGTCCATAGAAACGTGCGTTGCGGCTCGCTACAGTGCCAGCTCGGGAACCGCTACCCGATCGTGTCGGGGCTGGACGAGTACTTCACCAGAACTGTCTTCAACATCAAGGGAAACGAGTATGAATGCAAGTGAGTACTCCTTACAAAAAAGATGTCGACGTCTTGATCTCTATCGTTACCGAAATTTATGTTTTTCGTAAAATGTTTTTCAATAATATTGTTTTTATTAACAAAAAAAGTAAGACATTAGAAGGCGAGGTAACTCAACTGATCCATATCAATAACAATCGGAAGCGTCCTCTAGACGCAATCATCACTGCCCCGGTGCTTTGGCAATGGCGATGCGCTGCGCCAGACCGGCTTCTTGAATTAAACGATGGCTTAATTATATTAACAACCTTTTTTAAATCTTTACACTTCCATAACTTCTTCCTCGTGCCTTCACCACTCTGAGTGGTACTTCCACATAGCTATAGTAGTAGCTATAGAAAAATGTTAATCATTTGTGTGGTAGTGAATAAAGCATATTTTATTTTTATTTATTTTATAACCTCTCCCAGGATAACCACCGGCCTGCTAGCGCACACAGAGATAGCACCACTGGGCCTGGTCCGAGACGGGACCCCCTGCGGAGACAACCTTGTGTGCGTCAACCAGAGCTGCACCTCCATTTTCCCTTTCATCGACCACACTAAGTGCCCAACCGACCAGAACAACCAAGAGTGCTCCGCTAAAGGGGTAAGTCTATACTTACGTATATCCTAACTTAGCCTCGCTATAGATAGATAACAACAGCAGCAACAGCGTTCTCGTGGGTGACACAAGTAACGTCAAACTCAAACTCAATAGCATTTATTTCTTTAGGCTTACAAAATAAGCACTTAGACAAGACAATTTTATACTATTCATTATTATCAAATAACATTATTTTAATTTTAATGTTCACTTCAATTTTTTGTCTACCTAGTAGAAGAAGTGAAAAAGAAACCACTGGTATGTTCATATAACTTATGTGTCTAATACGTTTGATTTGCTTATCTAAATCTAAATATAGTGCGATTTTAGATACATGTGAATATTTATTTAAAGCTTAGCATAACATTGAATTCTTTACATACTATTGTCGGTGCGGAACTGAGCGGCATCGGGCCAAGCATTAACATCATTGATGTAATCATTTATGGAGTAGAAAGCCTTCTTCATAAGATTTTGTTTTATGTAATTTTTAAATTTATGAATACGATCTAAGTTTTATTCATGATATTTTAAAAAACAATATTTTAGTAGTAGTAGTTATAGAGCCACACAGGGTTTTGAGGTTCAAATGTGGCACTGTGCCAGTTACGGGCACGCTTGATACTGATGAAATTTTTCTCTAATTTCTCGACTATTACCAGAAAACATTATATCAGCTACATCAACCTTCAAGTCTTCTCATCGCCTTCAAGAATAAACTAGACAATTGATTACGGGACAAAAATAAAAACTAAAAAAAAGTAACGCAATGAATAAATTCAACACTGTGCTATAGACACATCAGCCAAAAGCTGCTCGTCTATTAACAATAAATAAATAAAATCATCGTCTACTGTATGTATTAACTCCACGCAATCTTATCTTTGTGTCCACTGGTGTAAATGATCTCAGCAAAATCTGCAATTTTTAAACAAGCAGTAGACAGCTTACCATCGCAATAGCAAGATGCAGGTCACCGACTAAGCGAGAAAAGCTTGTTTCATCAAATTGACTGGGCGGAAGTGGCGAAGGCACTTTTTAATAGTTTGAGTGGCGGATGGTTATTAAATTTTTGCTTTACAAGGTAAACTAGTTTTACTGGCACACAACTTCCTAAAGCATTTTGTAACTTGTAACTTTACGATCTATTACATTTTATGTTGGACATTTCAGCGGATTTATCACGTAGTTAGAAAAATCTATAGATTTAAATATGTATGCAAAGAACTCTATAATGAGAAAATGTTGTAAGCTTTTTAATGTCGTGTAGGTCTTTTCTTACGACACATTCTATATCTAGCTGTCACATATCTTCCCACAATTACAATAAAATCCGTAGCTGGCTATTGAGTTGGCACAAACTTTATTGTATGATAAAAACAGATATTTCTATCGGTATTTTTTCGGTACTATTTGTAAACGAAATGTTAGATCTAAATAAATGAAGTAATATACGAATACCACTTGAGTTCTTATACAACGAAAATCTCCAAAATATGTGTCTATCACAGCGTACAAACTAATTATTTCGCAATGCGTGTAAGTAGGCCGTTGTTCAGTATTATTGGCGTTTATTTGTTCAGTAGTACTGAACGCGCGGAATGAGTACCGTAATGTGTTTCCAATGTGCGGCCGGCGGATAATCAGAGGCGCTGTTTAATTTCATTGCGATGCAGGTTCCTAGGGCACTGAGGATGGCTAGATTATTGGTACAACTAACAAGCCTGGGTATATACGTAACTAATGGAGTCCACCCACCGAAGTCGGCGACACAGCCCGGCGAGGCGGGTTGGTGCGACGTACATCCTACTAATATTATAAACGTGAAAGTTTGTATGTATAGATGTTTGTTACTCTTTTCGCAAAATTACTGAACGGATCGGGCTGAAATTTTGTATACTGGTAGTTTCAGGCCTACTTGTTAACCCATAAATGTTTTCTTCCAAATAAATGTAATATGTGTGTAATATCCATAAATATATATGGGATAGAAATAACCTTAAAACGTTTCGAGAGTTAGTGAGTATGGCAATGCTGATGCACTCTGCGCCAGATACTCACCAGCTCTCGGTGTCTAAATGATATTGCATTTTCAAAAGCTCAATTGTTCCTTCAAAACCCTTGTTTTTTTCTTTGCCGAAATATAATTTATTTTATATTTAGTAGATGTCTAAATAAATCTCAGAGAAGTTTCTCAAAATCAGTCATCATGCCTATTAAAACAGAAGAAACTATATGCACTTATAGAAAATAGGACAATAGCAACAATTATCTTTCTTGGCGTTTGAGATACAGCTTGTAGACTGAACACGGTCATGTTTTAGTTTGAGCTGGCATAGATAAGTGCAGGCATATAACACTCCCAGCACAGTCATCTAGCTGTCCTGTTTAAGCTGCTGGGATAACGTCTACGTACGTTAGTTTAATTGGTAATTAAAACCGTTGATTTAAAACAAATTTGTGCTCGTTTGTCGTGAACTCCACTTTAATGAGCAAAAAGGATTGCCTTTAATTGGTTACGGGGATAGACAACCAGGCTTATGTACTTTTCATCGGTTCTAATTAATTGGCATGTAAAGTCGTAAGCTTCTTGTTACAGCCGATTACCCGACCCCGTATATTACCCGTATTTATGTAATCATCGTTTAAGCTGAAGTATTCATAAACATTTACCTGACATAAACAGCATTTTGATTTTAATGAGTTCATTCAGCGATTATTGAGTTTAAGCGTATTTATAAAGCCGGGTATTGACTGGTGTTAACAGGCGTAATGTACCATTCGCAGCGAATTGAAACGTCAAAAATCTAGTAATGACACTTTACGCCCCGTAACAGCAGCGGTCCTTTAGATATATTTCTAGCTATTACGACTCGGTCAATACGCCTACTGAAAAGTGACGATGTGGCTGACCGTGTATGGGGACCCAGATTGTAGTTAGGCGGTAAAGCTCGCTAGGCAGCGAGTTCCAAACCTTAGCGGTACCAATAATGGAGGAAGAGGAAAGAATATCTGATATTGCTCATAATCTGATATATGATATTATGTCAATCTCGACCGATTCCGCCTTGGGACCAATGTTTGTACGATCTGCAGTTATTTGTACCGGATGTTACGGGTATTTTCTAAGTATAGTTAAAAAATCTATGTAAGGAGGTATTATATCAAGTATATCAGTCAACCAGTATCCATAACACTGCTCTACTTAGCTTAGATAGAGTAAAAAAACTTTTCAAACGAAAACTGATCATCATCATCATCAGCCTATATTAGTCCACTGCTGGACATAGGCCTCCCCCAATGAGCGCCACAGCGCCCTGTCTTCAGCGTGACGCATCCAGCATCTACCTGCAGTCTTTCGCAGGTCGTCATCCCACCTGGTCGGAGGGCGTCCTACACTACGTTTACCGAGTCGTGGTCTCCACTCAAGAACACGTTTGCCCCAGCGGCCGTCGGTTCTTCGCGATATATGGCCAAAAACTATAATAGTGGTAAACGAAAACTATAATAGTGTAAATTGTAAACATTTTATTATCACATTTTCTCATCGCAGTCAATATACGGCGCGCTATTTCACCTGTAAGTCCTTCATTAAACTGTCCACATAAATTCAACTCTGTAAACCTTTAAAAGTCCGCTCTAGCCCCTACCTATGGGACGAAAGTATCCTTGCAATATTCCACCCAATTATGTTAGGGCGACCCGCTCATATTTTTCGATACAATGACAAGAGAATCTACTATGTTTTGTTTGCATCAACAGCCGCTACAGTCTTTTGTTATTTGTGTAAGGGTTTTACAAATGGGCTATCTATAAAGCAAGTGTGTATGCTAAAACAGTTCTGAAGGATCTCTACGATTATTATCAACTAGGCCCTATCTATAGCTGGCAGTGACCTAGCACCACGTTTGGCATTACAGGTATCCGTTTGGCATATAATGTTGTTGGCAGAAATCAGTAATTTTATTTCAGGCTTACAAAATAAGCAATAGGCAAGAACATTTTTAAACTACAAATTATTATCAAATTATAAATAAAGTGGTGCCTATTTATTTTCTCTTCACTTGGCATTGCAGTGCATCTGATCTTGGTAACTGAATCTCAATTGTTGTTTTAGTGTTGGTTATGGCCGATGGATCATATAGGTCCAAAAGAAAGAAAGAAAGAAAGAAAATTATTTATTAAACACTAACACAACACACAAACAAGGTTAATTACACATAATTATGTTAGACTACAAAGTACCTACTTAGGTACCTATTATAAAAACACGTAACATAGACAAAATATAAAAATAAAAAAAAGTTAAAAGGTACAAAATGTAAGTAGTATTTGGTACTAAGTAGCCCTCACAGAAAGTGGATTAGCGCGCGTGTGTAGGTCTAATAGGTCCTGACTCAACTTGATGCTCTATCACAATAACCCAGGTCATATGTGAAAAACCTTTTCGCTCTTGTTTCTATGATACCCAAGTCATAGTTTCCAAAATACTAAAAACGTTTTAACTCATTAAAATAAAGCCAATTATCTTCTATCACATACAAGTAGCTCGTATAATTAGCATCGAGCTGTGAACTCGCTAACTGCCTCTGAACTTTACGGGTTTAAATAATACTCTACAACACCCACATGGATAATAACTTTGCAGAATATTCATGCGTTTTCGTTTGCTCCCGTTTAATTGTACATTGTTCGATAATTTATTATAGTTATCCGCCAGTGGAATTATTTTTATGGTACCTACACTTATGTCCGCTGGTTTTGCATGCAAATGCAGTAGGAAATAATTTAGCATTTGGAAATTTAATTCATGCAGTAACAGTTAATAATGCAAGAAGCACGCAAGAAGGTATTTTTTTTCTAATGGTACCAGTAGATATGAGTAGTACACCCGGTATATAATATAACTGAAGTAAATATATAATTTACATAAAAAATTGTCACCACCATCTTTACGTATACAATAGCTACGTGTCCATACAAAAGTTGCCTGACAAAAATCGCTCTTAGCGATAAAGCCGGCCACTATGCATCTGTATCTTTGTTTGTTTGTTTGTTCCTTTCTGCTTTTTTTCCTCTGTCTTGATGTGTAATAAAGCGTGTTTGTATTTTTTTGTATAACTGAAAGTTGCCTCTGATAGAAGTCGATAATCGGCTCGAAAAGTGTCAAAAAAAGATCACCGAAATAACGATGATGTCATCAGCTTGCTGCCTTTTATTTCGTATCGCTATAGTTTTTGAAGCCATGTGTTGCCACCTGAGCTCAAAACCTCGCAGGCAGGTTTAAGGCGGGCAGCACGCACGGAATGAAATTACGGTAGAATCTGCGGACGAGTCTCGGTATCGCAAATCGAATTGTGCCGGCGCACGTCAGCTCCACTCGAATTCGGTTACACGGGCGACCTGTGCATATCCTACTTGCTTGTTTTGTCAACGGTTTAGATTTCAGAAAAATACTAGACAAAAATACTCATTTTAGGAGTAGGTATGTACCGAGTTTAAGGGCAATATAAATTGAATGAATTGAGAAGCAATGTAAAGGTTTTTTTTAAAGAAATTCCTATGAAAATTTAATGCTCCATTCGCTCTACCGATACCCTTTTGCTACAAACTCCTCGCCCCTTCCATGCCTACAGTTCTTTATTCACCGTACATGCCACCAGACTATGGAATGCATTACCTACCCCAATAAGACAAGCTAAATCCCTCCCTATATTTAAACATATGGTCTATGAACACTTTCTTTCTTCGATCTCAAATAGTTAATATTATGTATTAGTGTCTATAGTCAGTATTTATTTCCAAGTATTTGTATGTTTTTTTTGAATATAATTTATATTTACATTAGTCTATAATACGCCACCGTCTATACCTATACTATAGCTACGTTTCCATCCAAAGGTTGCCTGGAAGAAATCGCTCTTAGCGATAAGGCCGCCCATTGTGCATCTGTATCTCTGTTTGTTTGTTCTTTACTGTTTCTTTCTGTGTTTGGTGTGCAATAAAGCGTATTTGTATTAAATTGTATTGTATTGTATTGTATGTATTTTTATTAAGACTGGTCAGAAAAATAAAAATACGTAATAATTTAATTGGATTGAATAAACTAGAAACAGACTTCGAATCCCTTAATATTTCACTGTTTTTAAGTTCCGCGGGAATACCAATTCCTCGGGAATACATTTTCAAAATCGGTCCCTAATGAAAAGAAATCGACAAACTTAGTTAGTAAAACTAAAATTCAAGCACGTCGTTATTTTTTTTTTTTATATGAACGGTAGGAAATATTTTTAAGTTACGAGATCTGAACACATACTTATTAAATACTATGGCTTTCCTTTGGCTTTAACTATTATTTCATAGGTTTCAATACAGCCTAATGTTTGGACGTCGCGTCGTTAAGTATTGAAACAGAAGCACCCTTAAAATACAATTAGCAAGTTTTGTAATTACGCTGCACATGTGACGTAGTCAGTATGCGTCAGTTATTAACGGCTTGCTCAACACTGTTCCATAAAGCGGGCCCGCTAAATCATTTCAACTCCTTAACTGGCGAACTAGTAAACTAGCTGAACGCGCGAATGCATAAACTCGGGTTATCCAGCTGGGTTTTACGTCTGTCGTGTGCATGCTACTCGTTACTTGCGAACTAATGTAGATACAGTTGCCTTCTGCAGTGCTGTCGCACATCCAATGTTATGAAAAATAAAATGCATATCAACTAGTACAGCTTAGATTAGAAAATTGCGAGAACCTTAAAAACGAATAATTGGAAAGGTGGCGTTCACGCAGTGCCTGGTGTACGGGCAGTTCTCCCTCCCAAATTAAAGTTCTGTTTCAGTTCAAAAAAACATATATAAACATTTGATATGTAAATTAATTTACCAAAAAATTGTATTTCTGTATTTCTGCATACACAAGTAGACCGATTGATAGAACAAACCTAATTGGGCCATCTGCTGAGTTTAAAGTCACAATAAAAAGTCACATCTGTGTTTCGTCCTAGTCTTTAAAGGCCCATGCTGTCTCTATCCAGTTTTTCCCAGCGTTAACTACTTCTGAGAACAATTAACGTTTGCCGAGTCGTGGTCTCCACTCAATATCACGTTTACCCCAGTGGTTATCGGTTCTTCGTGATATATGGCTGGTCCACTGCCACTTCAACTACCAAAAAAACTATCGACTACTAAATACTTACAGGTATTTTACTTTTGATTAAAGTCTTTTGATCAGAGTCTGTAGGTTCTTACACGAGGTACTGTAAGTTTATAACCACAAGTTTGGTTCTCTTCTGCTATACGCTTTCATGTATTTCCATGCTTAAAACCTCACAAACTGTGTCATGGAAACCGCCGCCCCGCAGCGGGCTATGCGGCACTTACCTACTTTCCGACCGACGACTACTCAGCTTTGAATGTTCCGACGTGACGCAACGGATCGCTTCGTCTGTCCGCGCACTTCAGCACTATTGTTGTATGGGATCAGGTATCTGATCTAGATTGAGTTTTGAGACAGTTTAGTGTCCAGGGTCCTGTTAGGTCTACATGAAATAAACCACTTTATTTGATATATGACATTTGAGACACGTATTTCATGGCAGAGATAGATTATAATAATGCTGGTATAATAGTACTTATAATACCCGCTTACATCTGTAATGAACAATTAATGTGTTCTTTTGTTTACAGTTTTTTTATAGGACGAACGACAATAGTAGGTATATTGACTGTCTGAGCCTTAAGGATGCCTTATCGTTTTTGCCAGATACTGATGATAATGATGTTGATGTTTGACTTCATTGGATTCGGCCGGCGACTCGGGACATGTCCTTAAAAGTTCGTTTTGTCGTGAAGCTCATACATTTGCCTCGAACGGAGGAAGTTTCGCTCTACATGAAGTTTTTGAACAAATCAGATTCGCATGTTTTCCCCGTTTGGTATTCGATTTTCAAACTTTGTTGTCGGTACAATAACTATGGATTTTCCAAAAAAATACATTAAACAAACATTTTTAATGATAGAAAATTATTTTTTTACTTAAAATAGTTTTTCAAAGCAAATCTCTTTAAATACTAATCTAATGAACGAGCTAAACTTTCAAAGTAAAATCTCAGAGCTGTAATCTGAGATAGAACCTACTCTGGTTTCATCTTCAAATCAATAATAGCGCCGCTTCGCTAATCCTCGTCTCAAAACTTCGGAGCACCTTAGCGAACTTAGGAATAATTTTAAACAATTATTTAACTACGTTTAAGTATCTCTGAGCACGGATTTGAACAGCGATTCGGAATTTCAGACTAGTCATTAATTTGTACCAACTTGAGCTGATAGAGTTACTACGACCAGAACTTGGTTATACTAATCTAATAGACCATTACGGAGTAATTTTTAACCTTTTCAATTTCTGTTTAAAAACCTATTGAATAGTATTTTCAATTTGATACATTGAACCTGGATTATTGCTATTAAAGTAAAGCTCATTTTGCTTTGTACTTATGCGTCGATGAAACCAATCATTGTTATTGTTTCACGCATTGATTATCATAGAGCTCCGGAATATCACCATACAACTTATAACAATAACGTGAACCATATAGAATCAACCCTCACTGTGAAGGCATGTGTATACCATAGCAATGATCGATCGCGATCGCACAATACAACACGCTACCGCGAACTCAAATACAAAATGCGTACTCATCCCATACAATTACCATTCAGTCGATCTCATTTAGCTTTACATCGGCCATCGAATCTGGCTGACAATAGTGGCAGTTTCCTACTCCAATTTGTGGCAGTTAGGTAATACGATTCGATTCACAACTGCGAAATTAATTCCCGTAATAACGTTGAAAGTTGTTCTAACTCGGAATGGGCTGGCGCTGCCTGGATTAGTTCCTGGACTGGCTAAGCACGTGAGCGACGACGACAGGACTTTGACTTTTGTGATAATCTACATATAGTTGAACCTTATGGACGTTGATTATAATACCCAAGTTTTGCATACGGTTTCCAGACCATTATAGTATTAAGTAAAATGACCGTGGAACTATAGAATGTTGTTTTTTTCGAATTAACTCATACCTTATGAAACCTTTCTTAAGGGTCGGTACATATGTATCTGACGGAAAATGCGTCGAGCTTATAATCGATCGCGTCTATTCTCTCAAATCAGACCACGCGATAACTGTGGTTCTCTGTCGGATGTATTTGTTACGAATCCTATCCTTCAGAAAAACTCCGAGCATAGCTCTTTCCAAGGGCACCTATCAAACAATACTCAGCAGTGAATGTTGACGATCTCTGTGACGCGGTGGGCGATTCCTGCCTCGGGACAATTGTGTGTTATCTACAGATATTTGTTCCGGGTGTTCTGGTCGTTTTCTATCTTATAATATAAAAATGAATCGCAAAATGTGTTGGTAAGCGCATAACTCAACAACGCCTGGACCAATTTGGCCAAATCTTTTTTTAAAATGTTCGTTGAAGTTCAAGGATGGTTTTTACGGCGAGACATAGAATACTTTTTATCATTTAAACAATTTGACACATAGATTTCCACGGGGGCGAAGCCGCGGGGCGCAGCTAGTGTATAATAAAAAATATCTATCTACGTAATTTATAGTATTATGTATATCAGTTATCTGATATTTAACACTTTGAGTGCTAAAAACGCACGGTATGAGTTTTCTACAAGTGACTAATCTGCGAAAATCCACACTAGCGCAGCGGCTAAGAAAATACAGATCTTTGTGACTCAGCAGAGCTGTAATATTTTTCGAACGAAACGCATGTGCGGCGCAACACAACCGCTGTGTAGAGCGGCAGCACGAATTTTTTAGGTAAAAAAAAAGATGGCAGTCGTCGAAAAAAAACCGCAGTCAAAGTGTTAATAAGAGAGTACATTGTACATGTGCTCTACATAAGTTAAAAGATTAAAAAAATGACTTAAATGGTACCCATAACACAAGCTCTGCTTAGCTTGTGGTTAGATGATGCTTTGTGGATTGTGTAGCATTTTTTTTTTATTTCACCAAGTGTAAAGTGTCATCATCTCGTTCCAGGTGTGTTCAAACCTAAACAAGTGCGCGTGCGACCGCGGCTGGACCGGCCCCGACTGCTCGCAGCACGATGCGCTGCCGCCCTCGCCCACGCCCTACGTCCCTGACAACGCGACCCGCGCCGCCTACAACATGACCAAGAAGGAAACACCGTATGGTGAGTCTAAGCCAGTTTGTTAACCTTACTAGTTCTATACTTTTTCGATAAGAGATACTTGTTAACTAGTTCTATACTTTTCGATAAGAGATACTTGTTAACTAGTTCTATACTTTTCGATAAGAGATACTTGTTAACTAGTTCTATACTTTTTCGATAAGAGATACTTGTTAACTAGTTCTATACTTTTTCGATAAGAGATACTTGTTAACTAGTTCTATACTTTTCGATAAGAGATACTTGTTAACTAGTTCTATACTTTTCGATAAGAGATACTTGTTAACTAGTTCTATACTTTTTCGATAAGAGATACTTGTTAACTAGTTCTATACTTTTCGATAAGAGATACTTGTTAACTAGTTCTATACTTTTCGATAAGAGATACTTGTTAACTAGTTATATACTTTTCGATAAGAGATACTTGTTAACTAGTTCTATACTTTTCGATAAGAGATACTTGTTAACTAGTTCTATACTTTTTCGATAAGAGATACTTGTTAACTAGTTCTATACTTTTCGATAAGAGATACTTGTTAACTAGTTCTATACTTTTCGATAAGAGATACTTGTTATCTAGTTCTATACTTTTCGATAAAAGATACTTCTTAACTAGTTCTATACTTTTCGATAAGAGATACTTGTTAACTAGTTCTATACTTTTTCGATAAGAGATACTTTAAAAGAAAAAAGTAAAAGTGAAAATATTTTATGTTGCCAGACAGAACAGAGACGAATAGTATACATACTCGTATAAATTACCATAAATTAACAGAAAAACTGACAAAATTGATGTCCACTCAGCATGTGCTATGGTAAAAATTATACCATAGCGCTGGTCTTCCGTAGAGTATATAAGAGATTTTCATTCAACAATCAGCACAACTAATTCTATGCTGAAAAAAAATGTTAATTTTCAAAAAATACATATATTATTAGCAAAAAAAATATACGATTATTGAAATAAAAATAAAAATATTTAAATTATTGATAGTGAATCAATTGCATGACGTACATATATTTTCATTTATTATTTTTACAGAAGTATTTTTTGTGTTTAATAACAATAACAGTCAATGTGTTCATTCGAAAAGAATCAAAGTTTTCTTTAACAATATTGTTGTTCATTAAAATTATTTTTAAATTCATCTTTATACGAAAGTGAATCTTTTGTAATGCTACGACGTAGCAACGTAGAACTAGCATGCGACGACTCGTAGCACTGCTACGGCGTGGAGACCAACATTTGCAAGTTCCATAGCAAGATATTTTGAAATATTTTATAACTTGTATGAGTACATAACCACGTTTTATGTTTACAGGTGCCTTGTTTCATTCTATTAATATTCCCCCTACTTATAAAACTGTACTAATTGGCCCATAATCCGAGCACTGCTCTCAAAATCCAAAAATATTAAATTATGCGCAATATATCCGCGAACGCGTTTAAAAACCGGTTAAAACTAGTACGGATTGAAGAAACTCTGTCGGTAACACATTTGCGGTATTTCGAGCGTGGTAGTTTGGTGTACCTACACGTATGGTACTGTAGACGCAACCTGTACTGTATGTACGGTAGGTGATGGATTGTTGCGAGCACTGCTCGGAGGCTTGTGAGGCGCGGCGGGGGGCGCCGGCGCACTAACGCGCGGGACCCTCTCTTGCAGGTGAGCACTCGGGGAATAAGATGAGCACCATGAACATGGTGATATTGTTGCTCGCGGTCGTGCTCTCGGTGTTCGTGGGGTTCGCCTGGATGGCGTACTGCTTCAGGTAACGGCCGGTAACTCGGTGTTGTCGCACTGTGTCTGTCGCTCGTGCCTGTCTGTCGTACGTCTCGTGTCTGTGACTCAGGGCCGGCTAGCGCGCCGGCGCCGGCCCCCCGCGCCCGTGACGTCACCCCGCCTCCGCCCCGACGGGGTGCGGACGGTGACGTCACGACGCGCGGCCCGCACTCACTCCCTTCTCTTTGGGCGCAGAGAACTACCACGGCTCGAACACGGTGTTCCTCGTGGCGGTGCTCATGTCTGTGGTAGGGGGGGTATTCATAGTATTTGCCCTGAGCGCTCTCTGCTACAGGTCAGTCGTAGTACACAAAAACTTCTCCCTGTGCCTAAGGTTAGTGAGCAGAAAACAGACCAAAGGTAGTTAAGAAGAAATTTAAATCGTCACCTTCGTATTACTTGTATGTTAATTTAGACGTTAGCGTTGGTGTTTCTGTTGGTTTGGTTTCGTCGCCGATTGGTTTTTGTTTGGTTGTTACCTCTTTGAGAGTTGTTTGTTACATTTGTGGTGGTAGCGTTAGAGTTGGCGGGTGGCGCGCCTCGACTGCATTTGATCTGTGGTTCTGTCGCGCGCCGGTCGTCGCCGACCGCCTCGCTGCATGCCGGAAGGCTTTCCTCGTTCGACACCAGACACCCACACACACTCAAACCCTTAAGATTCTGGGCTCTTGGATGTATGCATTGGCTTATGTGAACTGTGACTCGTTTTCGTTTCCTTTCTTTGGTCGGGCCTCGGCGGGCACGCCCAGAAGCCCGCCCGCCGCGGCCGCAGCGACGATACCTCCTCACCAACCACTCGCCTCACGAAACCCACAAACATTTTACTTTAATTACATTACACTGACTGATAATATATTCGGTTCGTGAGCGCTATGGCGTTGAAGAGATATGGCCGCTCGACTCGTCACCACTCACTGTCACTACCACCGACTCTACTTTGCACGAGAAGCGAATGTGCGATGCACGGAATCTTCTTTCAAGCCGCTATCTATCTAGTTAGCAACGCCTTTTGTTATACATTTAAGACATCCGGTTCTTTCTAGTTCCTATACTCCAATGTGAGTGACAATACAGGGAGCTTATTTAATACTCGCTGATTTACTTCAACTATATCATTCAGAACAGTTTACTCATCACTTTAATTTGACAAAGATTTGCTGATACAAAATTTCAAAATCATGCAACACTTTCGATATATTGTTGTTTATCAGCAAGGGTCGTAATAATCTCATCTCGCTTTTACACTGTTGCTTTTTGGCTAAATGTCGTATCACAATACTGGAAAGAACCTACTTGCCATTAAGCTAAGATCAATATATTTTTATTATTAATTTCCATACAACATCAAATTCCCATGAGGAATGAAACGAAAAATTTATAAAAGTCCAAATTCCAAATTGATAAATTGATGAACTGAATAAATATCCAAAAGCCTGGTGCTTTGCAATTCAATTCGATTCTCTCAAATGGAACGAACGGTGACCTTAGACGAGAACGTTTAACGCAGCTCCACATCTTAGAGGTAAGAAGATGGTTAACAGAGTCTGCAACTAACCCTTACTCTACATGTTTCCGTTGACTTATTCGAGTTTACGATTGATACGAAACTTACAAAATTACACAAAATAATAATGAAAATACCAAAAGCGTTTCAAACGAAACGCGCAAATCATCATTCGTTCCATACAGATCCAAAATTTTGCTGAATTCGCTTTGAATCCCTTTCAATTCGGTCTTGTAAACGTAATCGATTGATCTGAGTGTGCGTTCCCTCGCCACGCCTGCTCCAGGAAAAAGAGCACGTCTCGGAAGTACGACCCTCCTTACGTCAAGAAACCCATCGCCAAGAGCTTCGCCGGCGGGTCCACCACCAATAACTCGCAGGAGGACATTTCCATGGAAGGAGGGAAGATACACTCCTTTAACAACACCTTCAGGTAACTTATCTACTTATTATTACTTCACTCTTGTCTCAGCTGTTTCCTTTCTTTAACTTAATCGTGTTTCTTTCAGATCTCTCACTTAATTTCCAACTAAAGTCAGTATTCTGTTTATTACTTCCCCTCTCCCTTTTGAATGTAGTTGTCCTTTTTGGTTACTTCTTTATCGGTATTTTCATTTGATTTATGTAACTTTTCTTTTCTTCTCGGATCTGGTGTTGTGAATCAGAAACCTGTTGAGGTACGTCAGCTTGGCGATCCACGCTTAGTTTTGTGCCACTCGGTTTTAGCTTTTAATCACTAAGCTTGAGGTTGACAATGCTTTGACGAGAGCGGGTGCTGTTGTGTGTTAAGCACTATCACAATCGAAAACACGCTTTTTGATTCGTATTTTGATCCTTAATTTTAATTCATAGTATAGTTACAGGTTGGTTAAACTAGGAGATTGCAAACATAGATTAGAAATTATTGTATTTTCCTCATATTCAACAATAAGACTACTTCAAAAATGTAGATAACTAAAACGCCAAGCTTTTAGGGCAGAAAAACAAAAACATATGTATGTTATTATTTGCTACACAAACACAGAGTAGGTAATAGCCTCACTATGAAGTAGTGCCACAAACTATCAGTCCTACATTATAGTGAGTCACTCGTCTTTCAGCCGCGGAGACTCTCAGCGCGTTATCTTCAAGCATGGCAACCACATGGCAGGCTCTGGGAATGGCAGTAGATATCCGTAAGTTTATATTTTTAATTTTTTAAATACTACATATAGTCAAGCCATTCTCGTGGTACCTATGTGTGTCACAACTGAAACACAAAACAAAATTATATATCTTTGAATTTAAAAAATAAACATATAATCTTTGACGACCGATGTGGCGCGGTGGGCGAAGGTCCGCCTGCGACGCATGAGGTTGCGGGTTCGATTCCCGCCTCGGAACAATTGTGTGTACGATCTGCAGATATTTGTTCCGGGTGTTCTGGTCGTTTTCTATGTATAATAAAAAATATCTATCTATGTAATGTATTGTATTATGTATATCAGTTATCTAGTACCTATAACACAAGCTCTGCTTACCATGGGGCTAGATAATGCTGTGTGAATTGTCCAGCATTATTTATTTATTTTATTTTTTATAATCTGCATTATACATCAATAAAGCAGGACAGCGCTTCTCGTTTAAGTGATAGGCGACAAGTCAATAATTCAATCCATACTTTTTATATTATACATTCTAAACTATAATATCTCTGTCTGTGACCTTAGCACCACGGAACGGCTAAACGGATCTCAATGAAATTGGAATGGGAGATAGAAATGAACTCGGAAAAGTACATAGGCTATTTTTTATACCGGAAAATGCTTTGAATGCCGCGGGTAGATGCTGTTACACTATAAAACAAAAGAAAGGCTGTGTTTTTGAGTGCTGAAATTAACGATTATATGTTTTTTAATTCCAGGGATCATCAGAAAATGAAACGGGTACACTCAGGGAGCGAAGACGAGCCCAATCATTCAGGTAAGGATTTTTTTTTATTTACTGAGGGTGGCTATATGTGTCACCGCGGCTATGGTAAACCTAATTTAGGATTGAATACACAATAATTTAGAATTCAATACCCAGAAAACATGTCAGTAATCTCTTTGACATGAACCATTTTTATAATACATTTGGCATCTAAATCCGCATTATATTTAGATTACGATAAGCAAATGAAATGTATTAGACATAAGTGATTTATGAGCTATGTGCCTATGTCCAGCAGCATGATGATGATATAATGAACATACTAGTGGTGTATTTTTTCCACTAGTGGACAAAACATTGAAGTGAACAGTAAAGCAGTAAAATAATCTAATTTGTTAATAATGTATGGTATATGCTTAGTGCTTATTATGTAAGGCTACAGAAATAAAATATTTTGGCTTAGAGTTTTGACTTTAATTCATCTATCCATATAGAGTTTTTTTATACGTTTCACAATATATTTCCAGGTGAAGAAGACATAGCGTTCATAGACGTCCAGCAGAGCTCGATGTCGAAACTCCCAGAGAAAGGGATCCTCAAGAAGCACGGCTACGGCGCAGTCGACGGCAAGGACAAGTGGGGGGACGACTCCCAGTCGGAGCAGCTGGAGGCCGGCTCGCAGTCCGACGGCCAGGAGCCCTCAGGGGCGGTGGCCGATATGGAGTATAAGTTTAAGGTAAGCGACATCACTCTGAATCCATATCCATGATAAAGATCACTATTAGAATATTTTTTATTTGTAACTCTATACACAAAAAATAGAACAAACATGGTTAAAAATAAAAGACAAAACAGATTTTTGTAATTGAGTCACAAAACGGTCTCAGTCTCAGCATGAGTTAGTTGTAAGCACGTAACAACCAACGCTGGGCTTCCGATAGAGCCGATTGGTGACGTAACGGAACATAACACAAGACAAGACAAGACTATTCTAATACGCCACCAGCTACGTCCATCCAAAGGTTGCCTGGAAGAAATCGCTTTTACCGCCTATTGTGCACCTATATATTTGTTAGTTTGTTCTTTACTGGGTTTTTTCTCTGTGCAATAAAGCGTTTGTGTATTTTATTCTATTTTAAAACGGATATTGGCAGAACTGTGTCACACCTGATGAAAAAAACAAAAGACAACTATCAAGGAGTCAATAAGACAAGTTTATAGCCCCTCTATGTGGCTAAAAGCCTGTATACGACATAGAGGCGACACAAATAATAATGTGCGCTGAATATAATAATGTTCAGCACACGCTGAGCCAACCTATTTCGGCGCAGGGTCATGAAGGTAGTCTTATTTTAGTCTTAATATCACCTATTTGTGTCGTTTACCTCCATGATAAACTTCTTTGTTTGTTATTCTATGCCTGTATTTTGTACCTGTGTCTAAATAAATGTTTTTTCTATTCTATTCTATTCTACATAGAATGACATGGAAATAAAGCGATTTTTTTATCTGTCGCTTCGGTATGCATACTTAAGCAAAGAAGCCTTTTTGCACAGCAAGGTTTCACAAACTGTTTGAATTTGGAGTTTTGTTGTAGAAACATTGCCCTTTAAAAGATACATTAAAGTTATGTAGTTAGTCTGATTGTAGTATTTAATTTTTTGTTTAATTAATATAAGTATGTTTTTTGAGTGAGGCCTTCAAACTAATAGATATATTTTTTCATATTCTAGGACCTAAATGGATACCACGAAAATATAATCGTGGCTTTAAAGACTGCTGCCCTGAACCGCGCCGCGACCGGCGGCGGCTCAGGGGACCTTCGGGCGTTACAGGTAACCTCATCTTTATTTATTTATTCCAAGCATTATAACTATTTTTACAGGTATTACCTAATACAATAGTGTAGTCAACCTAATTAATCACTAGCATAGAATTTAATAAAACTAATAATCCGATATACACATGTCAATGTGCAAAATTAATCCAATATACATGTCAATAAGCTAAATAAAATACAATCATAAATGTCCTCAAGAAAAATAATTCAATACATCAGTGAGCAAAATAAATTCAATTGTCAGTATTATTATTTACAATAACATAAATTGAATAGTATAGCCCTCGTGAACTCGCTCTGTGAACAGTGGAATACATCATGTTGCAATGCCTGCCGGACCCACGGCACAACTACTCTATGCTCAACTGGTTGTGCCGTGGGTACTTTGATTCCGTTCTACACAACAAATGAATCCGTTCAGGAAATAAATTACCTATGGCCCAACTGACAAAAACTCGAATCCCTGGATGTGCTGTGGGTGCTTTTGAGACACAACTGATTGATCCGTTGAGGAAAAAAATTAAAAAATAAATAAAATAAAAATAGTTTATTTCGATCACAGGACTCGTACTAAAAATTAAATTAAAATTTACATATTCAATCACAAATCAATGACATAAAATAAAACAAATAAAAAAAAATATGGACACATTCAAAAAAAATTCACCTTTGAGGATAAAAATTAACCCAACGGCCGAAAACTGGACACTGCTAAAGTTAATACTAATAAACCGTGAAATAAACAAAGGTATTCAAAATTCAAAATTCAAGTGCTTATCAGCGTCAACCACATTGGGTTCGCGTATTTTTTTGTTTTACGATATCACGCTATGTTTGAATTTTTCTAGACATGAAGAATTAATTTTCATCAGATTTAAAAATATACAAGTGTGCGGTACACGGCGGGCAAACACTTCATCGGAAACTCAGAGATCGGCTTTCGGTCCTGTTTCCTGTTTACCAAAAACAAATCTGATGACGATATATTTGCCCTTTTATTTAATGTTAATAGTATGTGTGTCTTCAGTACCAAATATATGTTTTATCCATCTATCTATACACACAGAGGCATCTCAGAAAACAAATCTGTTCATTCCAGGAATACGAATACAAGCGCGAGCGTGCCCCCAGCGCGGAGAAGATCCACGAGGCGGAGCTGCGGCGGCAGCGGGGGGGAGACGAGGAGGAGGACGAGCCCGCGCCCTGCGGACCCATCCGCATTCGCAACCTGGAGGACCTCATCCGCCAGCTGGAGCACCACTCCTCCAGGCACATGTCGCCCTCCGGCTCCGAGGACATCCGCATGTCCGAGACCGAGGCTGACCGTCACTACAGGATCGAGCCCGAACACATACCGCCGTGAGTACTACATGTCACCGCCTTGAGTACGAATAGCTCTCATCCGTCCGTAGTCGGGTAAAAGTAGAGGGTGAGCATGATTTCAGAAACTAGAAAACGTGTTTAAGCATTATCGTGAGTTAAGAAGAGAGATTATGACTTATAAATGAGCTTAAATATCGAAAAACTTATAATGTCCCGTTTGTATCGATTGTTTCGATTATTCGATATTTAACGTACAAACTTGACAAGAAACTAGTTCGCTGACAAAAGCATTCTGGCCATTCCAGTAGATGTCGAGTTCGCATCGGCGGCGGCGGCAGCGAGGAGGAATCCCGCTTCGGCTACCCTCGGTTCCGTGGCAGCGGGCGGCACCACGGCGCCGGCGCGCTGTTCGGCGGCGCCGTGCCGGTGCACCCGCCGCACGCGCCGCTCGCGCCGCACGCGCGCGCCGCCGCCGGCGTGCTGCCGCCCGACGACGACGCGCTCTATGAGACTGCGGATGCAGAAAGATTGAGGGACGCGCCTGATAGTGAGAGGTGAGTGTTGGGAGCTTACGCTGCGTTCAATCCGATTCTGTTCACCAACAAATTGAACGCCAAAAATAGTATAAAGTTTTGTTATTAATGTCTTTATTTGCGTAAAGAGAGATCTGCGCGCTCCGTTTATAAATATCACTATTGTAAACAAAATTTGTGGATCCCTGTTAAGTATAATTCAATGAAAAGCATGAAAAAAAATGTGTTCGTCATTACCATCAGCCTATGTTAATCCACAGCTGGAAAGGATAGGCCTCCCCTAATGAATGCCATAGCGCCCTGTCTTCAGCTTGACGCATCCAACCTGCAGGCTTTAGCAGGTCTTTCTCCCACCTGGTCGGAAGGCATCGTACACTATGTTTACCGAGTCGTGGTCTCCACTCAAGAAACCGTTTAACCCAGCGGTTGTCGGTTTTCCGCAAGATATAGCCGGCCCAAATGTATACGGCCGGAATTCAAATTTAAACATTATTCGCTCCACATGTGAGATTGCCTTGATGAGCCTTGTTTTAGTTTGTGTTTCAGTGATAACCTTGCTGTGACCATGTTTGTTATGGATAAGTTTTCATTCATAAATGTTTTTTGACATAAAATAAGTTGGATTCTAAATCGGAGTGTAAGTTTCACACACGTTTATTTTAGGATACTACCCTGTCTGTCTTAGGTACTGTTTGACCTCTCTCATTCAACTTTTCTCAGATTTCGGCTACTTGAGCACAATCCATAAGTGCGTTTCCAGCTGATCTCTCCATCGACGACGCTTTATTTCGGCATCATCAATTCTCTCACTTGCACCCCCAATTCAAGTTGTTGATATTAACGAATTCGTACTACTTATAAAGAAGTTTGGAGGGACTCAAACAAGAGGAAAACAGTTTCTTGTTGAATTCGGATTGGACGCAGAAGTGCATGCTTTTTGGATTTACTGTAAGGAATAATTGGCATTAAATCATGAAAATATTTGTCAAAATTATACAAAAAGACACTCTACAAGCTACGCTTTATATTTATTTTTGCTCAATGCTACTGCAGTGTTTGGGCTCTTTTTATGGCTAAATTCAACTAAATATCCAATCAATATAATAGGGTCCAATAGCTGCAGCTATGTTTAATGAAATTGCTGAAACCTAACCCGCCACGTAGGGCAGACACTACACACCGACATGACAATAATACTTGGGCCGAGCCCGCGGACTGCCGTCTGCTCGCTCGGCCGTCACACGTGCCTCGACTCTCCGTTCCTCTTCTCTATCATTTTCTAGTGATGAATTTATTCAAGCTCAACAACAGTTAGCCCGGTGGGCGAGTGAGGAGGTGGTGAGGGGCTCGCTGGGCCCGGGGTTGCTGGGCGGTGGGCTCGGCCCCGGGGCGCTGGGCGCGCGCGAGTACTACCCCTCGCCCCCCGGCTCCACCAGCAGCGAGGCGCCCCCCGCGCCGCCCGCTCACCCGCCGCACCCCGCGCACCTCCCGCCCCCGGAGTACAAGCACTGACCGCTGAGGACCGGCTCCTTACCTTTCTAGGCACCGTTAGGTTAATCACGTTAATGACTAGTTTGACCGTTAGTATGAACACGATAAAATCTTTACACGTGTAGATGATCTATTAAAAGTTATAGTGGACTCGATCGACAGGCGTGGCTCGCAGCCGCCGCTTGTGAATAAGTAGTTATCGTTAGCGAAACTCGACAGTGTAAATATTATCGAATATTGATATAATGCACATTTATAAATACGATATGACTGAACTTTAAGTAAATGGACATTTTAAAATAAACTGTTGAATGTAAGTTTCGATTTGATGGAGTCGTAGCCCGCTGCGCCAGCGCCGGGACGCCTCCGTTTTGTTGATATGTGTAATAATTATATTAGTTCGATTAAACCGATACGCTTTATATCTCTTATATTATTTGTTCGATCGAAGCCTCCGGGCCATGGCGCAGTGGTTGATATGTCTAAGTTATCGTAAGTGAATCGTTGTTTTATGGATAGCGGTAAGGTGACGTTGTACGGTGTCGAGGTCCCTGGGACTGTGGAGCCGGGCGCGTCCGCCGCTTCCGGAGGCTCGAGCAGCTTTCATTTAGATAGGCGATTAACAAATTCAGAGCTATCCTAAGAGAAGCTTTAATGTAACATGAGTTAGTTCGACAGCCGCGGGACCTCCGTCGGGCGCGCTCGCGGCCCGCCCGTTCTGTTCATTTGTCAAGTATTTATCCCAATGCGATCCCGACGTTTTCGTTGTTGTTGTGCTGCTGTGAGTGTTTCACTTGTAGAAGGTGGGCGACAAGCAACCGTCCCCGGAGAGTAACACAATCGTCTTCATTCTGTATCACCTCTCCGATCAACGCCCAGCTTCCATTCTCATATACGAACGAATGCACAAGGGAACTTATGACACCAATTATATTAAACTTAAGTTATTGAATTCTTTTGTATACGCAACAATGTTGTTCTTACTCATACGTAATAGTTGTTGTCTGTATCCGGCGATCTCGCACCACCGTGCATCAATCATTAAGTTTACTAGTCCGTATGCAAACATATTCTAAAACGCATGTATATATAAAAGTTATTTCGATTATATCAGAATATTTATTATTATTGTATTAACTTTAAACGAATTTACGTCAATCTCTGGAGTGTGAAAGAAGTATTATATTATTATGTTATAGTTTTCATGTTTATTTTATTGTGACAATTTAGAAAGTTATCGTTTCGGGCTCACACTAAACTAGGTGGCCCGGCCAATATACTATCTTAGGATAAATATTGCAGTTAAATTATTGAATAAAGTAAATTCGGATATTTAAGTACCGACTGCCATTATTATTCTGGCACCTCGTTCACTGGCGCTGTGAGGCTATCGCGCCAAAACATAATTGATAGATTTGTTAAGTCTTAATAGTAATAACGTACAGGGTAGATGTGATCGCGTACTCTGTGGCTGGGCGCGGTACTCGCGCCGCCAGCGCCGCCCGCGGCCGCCGCGCGCAACTCTGTCCCACGACCGCGCGCGCGTGGTCACCCTACCGGCGCAACAAGGCACATCTGGATGTTGTTTCATGTAATGTTTTGTTTGTGTCAGAGTAGTTTAGGAAGCTATGTGTGTACATACACGAAGGAGCGAGTACCGGCCTCCCAGCAGACGCCCGCTCGGGCCCGTTGACTACCGCGGCGGGCGGCGCCCCGGGCATTGTCTCTGCGCGGATTAGTTTGTACCTACGCGTAGGCCTAACACGTCAATTGCGAACGGCTGGCGCCAGATTATTATAACATTGCTCACGGTAGTGCTCTGAATTTTATACGAATTTTCGTAACCTAACCTAATTGACGAATCTAAGACCAACTTTCTGCCCCATTTATTGGAATATTGCGGAGGTTCAAGATCAATTTGAAGCTGTCAGTCACTGCAATCAACGGTTCATTCAAAAAGATGATCTTAATCATATATATACGCAATCACTTTTGTGGTTGAAGATAAATGATTCACTTTATTTGTAACATCAGACGTAGTATCCGTCTGCATGTAAAGTTAATACCTAATTTATTTTGTTGGAAGACGTATCTGCCTGTATGAAATAAAGAGCCGATGTGTCCTGAATGTGTGACAAGCCGTCTGGTGTGTATTTGGGAATTGATAAAACTATTATACTATCCAAATCAAAAAATAATAATTGAGTGCTGATAGTACCCATGAGGAATATTTTGCTCAATACCAAATAATTTACTTCCTCAAATAAAAAAGTTACGACAATTTGTAAAAACCACCACTACCGAAATAACTAATTTAGAGAAATGTTAAAGTTAAGTGATGTAACTTAGTTAATGTAATATAAAATACGAATTTTAAACGAACACAATGTGAAAGCATTGTACTTTCAGTTACTAATGTCCTTGTAAATAAATTTGCTATATGATTTACTAAATGAATGTAACATATTATTAATGAAAAAATAGATGACAACACATTTTACGACTCGTTTCATTTCAAATATCTCTATCTTAGCTTACCTTCTACAGAAAAAAATCCAGTCAACGTATTAATTTATATACAGGTGTGTAGTGGGAAAAAATAGGACCACGAGAAAACGGCGGTAAATAGTAGGACCACGAGAAAACGGCGGTAAATAGTAGAAGCACGAGAAAACGGCGGTAAATAGTAGGACCACGAGAAAACGGCGGTAAATAGTAGGAACACGAGAAAACGGCGGTAAATCGCTATAAAGGTAAGTAAGCCTAAGGAACTCGTAGGTACACTGACATTACATTTCCGTGCATCACACTAGCTCAATATTATAATTGCAAAAGTAAGGAAGAATGTTTGGTTACTTCTTCCGCGACAACCTAAAAGAACACCTAATGTTGTGCACCTAAATCTAGACCTGATACACATATAAACTACTTTTTATTCCATAAATCAGTTCCCGTGGGATAGAAATAACCTAAACACATTCCATTTCCGTTTTCCTAAAATAAATATCTTAAGTAAACCACAAAACATCGCGTGCGAAACCCCTGGAAGAAGCTAGACAACACTAAAGCAAATGAAACTACTTGGTAGAAATTAGTGTCGATTTATATCTTAAAGACAAATATTTTTACGTACCCTACCTATATCGAGCGATACAATACTACCGGCTCGTCCTCCTCGTTGGAATATTTTCTCCCATTAAGTCACACTGTTACTCGTTGCAACTTTATAGAAGAGTTCCCAACGTGTTACAGTGTAACTCGATGAGAAAAAAAACCACGATCGAGTCACACAGTGATCAGATCTAGTGCAGTGCAACTCTTCGGGAACCAATCAAATAAAACCACTACGTAGGAATATGTGTCTTTTTGCCTATATCGCAAAGATAAGCATTACAACTGATCTAAAACTTAATTAGGGAATATCGATACTGCCGCTCCTCCTCTTGATAACAAACCTAGCGAAGTCGTCCTTCTGTGGATCGAATGCGCCGATCTGGTCGCACTGCGCCGCTGCGGCCGCCTGCGTGATCTGCTGCTGGTACGCAGCCACGTCGTCCCGCTTCAGCTCCACCAGGTACTTGCGGGACTCCAGCAGGACCATTGCATCGTCACGCGCCATTGACCACACGCTCGGCTTCACCCGGCCCAGCATGTTGGTGCCCACGAACACGCCGTGGAACAAACCCTGGAACTGCGGCTTGTGCGGGTAATGCTCCAACGCTGACAGAGACAGGAAATGCACCTTCCCGTAATCCACATCGATGTACGTGTTGCGATCCTCGCGGAGGAGCAGTGGAGCCTCGGGGTGGGTGCCGGATAGCTTAGCGTCAAATTCACTCAGAACCACCATCCCCAGATCCTGCCCCTTCTCTAAATTCATAGCAGCTACGTCAAACTCCTGCTTTTTCTCAAGCTCGTACAGCAATCGCATAAGGTTCCTCTCGGAGACGTCTGTCGCTCGCTTGTTGTTCACTCCGTGAGAAGATTTCAACATTTCCTTGTCGATACAATCCAGGCCGTAGGATACGAACGGTGACGTCACCATGTCGCCCAGATACCCGCGGTGCAGGTACCTGTCTCCGCATTTGTAGACGCCGGCCGCCAGAGTCACGTTTGGGCGGCACACTTCGGTCTCCAGCCACGTGAACGCGACACCGTGTTCCCTGAAGTGTTTGTATTCCTGGAAGCATATCTGCGAAGCGATCTCCTTCAACCGCATGTGATAGTCCCAGTCGAAGACTCCTACTCGAGTATCGTAGCGCACGCCAAGACTATGTCTGATGCGGTGCTCCCACAGCTCACAGGCGTTGAACTGATTCGTGTTGCCCGTTGTCCAAAAGTTCAATAAATTCTCCATATAGTCTCGCTCCCTGTACTTCATTTGCTCGATAGACATGCAGGGAATCAGGCAGCTCATGTAGTCAGGGTTGGTGATCATGCCTGTCAGCTGCCGAGCTTTCGCGATGACATACCTCGAGGTAGGCGGGCGTAGCAGAATATTGCCGTAGACTTCGAGATATCTTCTAGTTTTCTCCAGCAGACCGCAGCGTGTGGTCTTCTCTAAGGCCATGGACATAAGGAGTAGTTGTCTCGCGACGAGTTCGGGGCATCCATCGACCACAAACAGATTCATGTAGCGGCGGCTATGACGGTACGCCTGGGCGAGTGTCTTGAGCAGGTGTCGCGCATCGCAGCCTCCTATCACCAAGAAATTCAGCTCGAACGCGTTTTCGTCACCGTGCCTAAGGTATTCCTCTTGAAGATCGAGCGCGGGGGAGTAACCCCAAAACATTTTAGCTGTTTATTCTAGTGTATTCTCTTCGGTTGTCAACACAGAAATGGCAGGTAAAACAATGTCATGGAGATGTAAACAGTTGATGAACCGTGGAGGTTTCGCGGGGCGTTGCTAGGTAACAGTCTATTTATATGGCTCTGACTGATCGGACTGCGCTCGAGGACGCTCCCAAAGAGAATAAAACCACTACGGTATGACGCTCCTCAATGACGAGGTGCAGCTAACTGGTTAATTAAGCGCTCGCACAGCCGCAGAGCCCTTGGAGACCACTAGAGTGTTAATAATGTCCTTTATTGATTTTATTTACGAGCTTTTAATAATCGTGGCGGTTTCGAGTGCCGCCCGACAAACTTCACTGTTATTGAAAACAGAGTAGCATATTTTTATATAAAACTATCGTAGTTTGACGAATTCATTACGGCTGCAAGTAAGCGCGTATCTGTGTTGGAAGAACACCAACGTTTTTTTAACACAGTAAAGGTTCTTTGTTAACTGGCTAACATTCGTTATGAAGGAGTATTTTGAAAACATGTGATGCTTTGTTTTGTGAAGAAAGCATCCAAAAACTTAATATTTTATGGCTTCATGGGATTTAAATTATCATTTTCGCAAAAACAGGACATATTTAGTCAAGTAAAATTGCAAATTATTAATATCAAATATGAATTATTCTATCTGCCAAAAGTCCGTAGAGCGCGATAAGCTCCACAAAGATTTGTAAATTTAGGTAAGTACCTTGAAACTACCGTGTTAAAGTTAAACCAATGAGTAATTAATTCAATATATGTACATTGTATTTTCTTTTAATGGCAGTCAGCAATACTTATTATTATAACATAAATAACATAGCAACTAAACGAATTATGAAGCGCCGAAATAGGCAGTGGATTAGTCATGTATGTCAAGATTAGCAAGTAAAAAGTAAAAAGATTTTTATTTTGTCAGAACTCTTATAAATTAAACTTATAGTTAAACTACTGAAACTTATACTTAATATATGAAATGAATGTTTTTTTTTATTATTATTATTATTCAACTTATAACAAATTGACAAGAAACTGACAAAATCGGTCTCCACTCAGCAAGTGCTACGGGCCCCGCATTTGGCCCCACGCACCAACGCTCTCTGACCGTAAAAAAGTATATACAAAATACAAAAAAAATACAAAATGTTTATTCAATAATAAAGGACACATAATCATAATCATATTTGAAGCCACCTTTTAAGTATATGAAAATACTTGTGCTAGGTGGCTTCGCTCTTCCACGTTTACATTAATTCATATGTATTCGTTTTTGTAGGCTTGACTCTATATAAAACTAACAATAGTTATTATATTTTAATTAGTAAATTAAAAAATTAACTATTAGAGTACAAAGTAAGAGGGTAGGACACAAAATATATACTGACATCTCTAACAATAGTTATATTTATATTGAAGAAGTCAATCCGTATATATTATGTCCCATGTAGACCAATTGACACTAATAGTGCGCCAAGTTCTGCCATCTGAACCAGTGGAAAGATTTGTTAAGTTCATGGACAGAAAGGCCATACCTTTACTGCCTTATTAAATTCCGTAAGTGAGAGTGGCAATGCTAGCAAAAGTTTTTGCTATACGCACTTTTAAGAATAATATATATCTTAAGGGTCCGGCGACCCTCGCTTGCAAAAATCGCTCCTAATATCGCTGTCCCTGTTTAACCCTTGCGCCGCGCCTCATGCGTGCGCGGTAGCAATATTAGCCGTTCAAAATTTGGTTTGTTCCGTAATACCAAAAATTATCACTGAAAACTTTTTGAATTCTTCACAAAGTATTGTTATTCTGTAATTAGACAATATGAGCTATGTTCCTTAATAAATAAAACGGAAGATACTGAAGTTTTAAATACGAAACAAATAGCAAGAAAACTTGTCTATTTTCGCATAAAAATGTGCAAAATGCGATTGGCTTTCATTTAATATTAGGTCAGTATTTTGAAAAAAAAATTCTATTTAGGAACCTAGATAAATACTATTCAAATACAAATAATACAATAATTATAATGGAAATATGCTTGAATTGGAAATCATTTTGGTATTACGTTTTGCTCATATCGTTGGTCCTCCACGCCAGCAAGTCAGTCAATTCAAGAATAAAATAGGTTATCCTGGGTCTTATAGCTAGGCTGGGCCAGCATAGCGTGTGTATGTACTGTACATGCATACAAGTGTATGCATAAGGCAGATGTTGCCTGGCAGTATCTGGAATTGGTCGTGTTGTTTAGTTTTATATCTAGTCTTTTATGCCCAAATTAAATCCAAAAAAATCAGTTTGTAACAGTTTTATTTTATTTAATACCATAAACCTGATAACCTAAAGCAATCCAACCAAGGGAGCTTTGGTAGAATTTCCTACAAGCCCCGCGCTGATATCATCCGGCACTGGTAATAGGTAAGTAGAATTAGGTACTGTAAGGAGGTTGGATAATAATAGGTAAGTACGATTAGGTACTATAAGGAGGTTGGTTAATAAAATAGGTAAGTACGATTAGGTGCTGTAAGGAGGTTGGATAATAATAGGTAAGTACGATTAGATGCTGTAAGGAGGTTGGATAATAATAGGTAAGTACGATTAGGTACTGTAAGGAGGTTGGATAATAATAGGTAAGTACGCGTCGGTACTGTAAGGAGGTTGGATAATAATAGGTAAGTACGATTAGGTACTGTAAGGAGGTTGGATAATAATAGGTAAGTACGCTTCGGTACTGTAAGGAGGTTGGATAATAATAGGTTAGTACGATTAGGTAAGGAGGTTGGAAAAGGTAAAAAAAACTAAATAATATCTTAATAAGTTTATTACAAAGACAAAATTGTAACATTATTATAGTAAATGCCTCTTCTAAGCTTTTATTTGGGATATCTCGAAAACATTAGGCACCAACGGATAGTCTTTAAGATAAACTTATTTGTTCTAATCTGTACATTTTTAATTAACCTTCAATTATATTTTCTTTTATACACAGAAATAGTTTAGCTTGCCTTAGCATATTACATTTACAATTCATTATTTTTAAGTTATTACTGTAATAAGTGTGTGTAAGTAATGTAGTTAACTAAATATTATCTACTTATTATTTATCAAAATATAAGGATGAAAATATTGCAGTGTACTACACTTTGTTGTATACTGTAACATTATCAGATAAGGTTTTGTATGAAATTGTTACTTTTTATTTGCATCCTCATATTTTGCAATGGATTTCTTCTAACGCTTGAATTTATTATTTACTTATCGTTAAATAGGTGCGTCTTCGTAAATAAAACTTGTATTCCGTAAAAATAATAGCGATAAAACTAGTTCTTATTCAAGCCAGCCTTTTGCCTTATGCAACCCATATTTGGTAACTCTTTCAATTAAGATTAGTAAAATAAATAATTGGATAGCTATTAACATTATTTAAGCTCAAGTGAGCAAAATGTACCTATGCTTAGCGACAATAATCAGTTACTAAAAGCTGTTATTAATGAACTGGGCCAGTTTCAACTTGAGACAAACCTGAACACAATAGTTTAAATTCTAGAATATAGACTAGAAGACAACTATACAACCATCAAAGGCACCGAGCAGTCTTAGACGCTAGCCTTTTTGTAGGACCGATTCTGTGTCAAGAAAATCTAGAGTTATCTGAAGAGTTCAGTGACTTTGGTTGCGAGAGTTTCGCTTCGATTGTCTGCGCCGTGCTCACGCCCCTCGAGTTAGCGTTCCCCGTTGTGCTCCTATTGTTTGTGTACGTCGACGAAGTCACAGGAATCTTCTTAGTCTGCCTGATCTTCAACTTGTTCAGCCAGAGATCCCGCGTCTTCTTGTTCCCGAGAACGAAGAATAGAAAGAGGACGAAACCTTGGAACGTGGTCAACAGTACGAAGAAATACGCCATGACAATGTTCATTGCGAACAGACCGAAGAGCCACGGAAGACCGAACAGAAAAACTAAGAAAAAGCTGACGGATGCGCAGCGCAGCGCCTCGTGGCGGTCACTACTGTGGCGGTTACCGACTCTGTTGGGGTGGTTCCTTCTAGACGCGAACACGGAGCGCACTATCAGGGCGAATAGCGTCCAGTTCACGAGCAGCATGAGAGCTATGGGGCCGTACACGCTCAGCCAGAGCGCCAGCCCGGAAGGGTAGCAGAACGCCGTCGACGGATTCTTCTCATCAAATCGGCCCGAGTAGGAGTGCGGGGCGACAGATAGCAGGATCCCGACCACCGCGCAGGGCAGCCCCCACGCGAATGCGGACGCTCGCAACAGCTTATGAGACGCGTCCCGAGTGAACACCGTCACCAGCCTCCTGTACGACAGGGCGGCGGCGACCAACATCCAACAGAATGACGACAGAACACTGAAGTGCAAAATTATCCCGACGAACATACACACAAAGTTGTACTCCTCGAAATGAGCATAGATTACGATTATGAAAGCGATGGATAGTATGAAGATCGATATACACAGCTGCAGCCAGATTTTGTTGCTGTAATCTCTTCTCCAAGACCTGAACATCAGTGCGGTCACGCCGACGCATATCAGTCCAAAAATGGACATGAAGCAGCCGACGGCGGAGAGAACTTCCAGAACTCGTTCGTTGCGTTCGGAGAAGACTGGTCTAGGGACCAGGACCTGCGCGAAGTGAGTAAGATGGTCGCAGCGGCACGTGTCCAGCATGCCGGGGGTGGCGGCGGGGAGGAAGGAGCAGCCCTCTTGCGACCAGAACCCTCCGGAGCCGTCCTCCAGGAACTCCCAGTAGGCGCAGGACCGGCTCTCGTTGCGCAGGGTTTCCTCTAAAGGGCTCATGTGTATTTCGATCATCTGAAAAGAGCAAAATGTCTATTAATTCTATTAATTTACTAACTTTAGGTGAATTGAAGGAATATTGATAATACATTTTTAATAATCAAACATTTATTATTTTAAATTTTCGAGATGTTTGATAAATTTCATGTAGATGTTAAAAACAGGTGAGTAGGCTTATTACTCTGAGTATGTAGGTATCAAACGTTTTACCGATTACGGTGTACAAATTGAGAGATATGGCATGCAATGTCTCTGATGCTGTAATAATAATTGTAAAATTTATAGAAGTAAAAAGTTGTAAAAGGAAGTTGACAGCGATCAATTTACCTCTCCGCCAGTAAAATGCGTGGTGTTCTCAATATTGATGCTGAGCACCCGGCTGTTGACCGCGTACAGTCCATGGCTGCTGCGGAAGGCGCGGTCGTTGCGGAACACCACGAAACTGATCCGACGGTTGGTGGTCGCTACCGACTCTGGCAGTGACACCACCACCTCGTTCGTATCAGCAACCAGTTGTGTGTCATTGATGTCGTCTGAAAAATAATAAGATAATGACAAAATTGTGGCTATATTTTTGTGTACAAGTATTTTAGATGACCCATAATTGACCTGATAAAGTAAAAATAATATGAATTATGATACCAAAAATTACAGAACAATCCTGTAATAGCGCTGGTTTAAGATTCGTCCCACTGGTACTCACGCTGTGCACGGCCACGCGGCGCATTTTAGCTGCGTGGGTTCGTCACATGTGTCTACGTTACCTCTGCAGTACACGCGATACGCCCGACCCACTTCCCGCCGTAAAGCTACTCACGCGTGTACTGTATGCGAAGCTTGAACCGCGTGCGAAGCATGTTCCCCATGCGTAGTGTGTACCGCACCTATAGTGTGTAGCTCGTGCATGTACCACGTTGAGCTGCGTGGGTGCCGTATTCGAGCAAGCCACATGTGCAGCAATGACGTCCATGACGTCATTAATCTCGTATTCGTGGATTGGAGTGGACGTTTGTGAAGATTTTCTTGCAAAGCGAAACAAGGCACAGTGCGTAAGGGTGTACCGTTGGAACGAAAATGTACCTCTTATGATTTCAAAAGCATCCGATACGAAGCTATCATTGTCCCTCGCCGCAATCTTCAGCCCCCAGACTGGCACAGTAGGTTCTACATCCGCGACGACCAGCGCCAAGTTTTCTCTGATTTGCGACCCTTCGGAGGCACCGTCCAGGTCCAGCCGACTCCCCAGCTTGTCTAACAGATGCAGCAGTTGGCTGGGGATATCCAGATCCTCGTCAGCCTCGCCCATTAGTACGTCCATCTGGAATATTACCATTGCTTTAGTGGGGCTTCAATTAGACACATTTAAGGAAAATGCTTATCGGGATACTCAATACTCAGTGGTTTATTGTATACATGTGTACAAATAGGTCTTAGGATTGGACTGAGTTGACTTAAAATTATGAAACCAATCCATTGTTGGTAGTCTATACTAATATTATAAAGAGGAAAGGTTTGATTTTGTTTGTTTGTATTGAATAGACTCCGCTGGACCGATTTGAAAAATTCTTTCACCGTTGGAAAGCTACAAAAAGCTACTTTCTGCGGTGAACATAGGCTATATTAAAATTTATAAATATGAAATTTGAATTTAACGCGGGTAAAACCGCGGGAAACAGTTAGTTGGATATAATTATAAAGCTACACATAATCGGTCCCGAGACACACTAGTGCCGCCACCAATAATATCTTATTGATCATCATCATCAGCTTACAGCAGTCCACTGCTGGACATAGGCCTCCCCCAATGAGTGCCATAGCGCCCTGTCTTCAGCTTGACGCATCCAGCATCTGCCTGCAGTCTTTCGCAGGTCGTCATCCCACCTGGTCGGAGGGCATCCTACACTTTCGTCCTACATTTTATGTTATTGAACAAAGGAAATTTAAATAATTTCATTTCATTCCTATTAGTTTTTGTTTATCTTTTTGTGAATGCTATTTTTGACAATTTTTTAATCTCTAAAAATTTTTTTTAACCTATATTTCATTCTTAATTTTATGTTGACTCTTCAATAATTTGAATTTATAATTGACATTATTGATTATTTGATTTTATTTTAACTGTATTTATAACATGTGTTCTTAACTTTTATATTATACCTCTGTAATTAGTATAATTGGCCTAAGATCGTTCTGATTAAAAATAAAAAAATAAATTAGGTCTGTGCAAAAAGAGAACCGTCGCTCGTGGCGTTACGGTGAACTATCATTTTAATGCAACAAAAGTAGTAGATTCGCGCGACCTCAACTCTGTAAAGTTATGCTTAAAGTTAGCATCAGTGTCCTAGATGGCGCTGCGCTGTGTTTAACAAATTCCTAAGACGTTTCTCTTTTTGCACAGACTCTATAAGCTATTTTATGAATTATAGTATGTAAGCAAATATTACCTGATCAAAGGATTCACTGACGTCGGCGACCAGTACCGGGTCCGAGTTGTTGAGCAGGGTTTCCAACGTCTGCACCACCTGGTCCAGCTGCTGTGACGGCTGGAACATTACCAGGCATCTTTACATTTTTTCTACAATATATAATAAACAATATACGATAGATATAAGTAAGTTTAATATCATATTTGAGTACAACGTAGAAGGCTATATTTTTTACTTTTATTCCTTAACTTTAAGATATAGCCGTATGTTTTGCCTGTTCTTAATAAAATAAAATATATAAAAAGGATAGGTATTTATTCGGGTTTTTTATGTCTACATCACGCACCTGACGACCGTGAGGTGACGTGAGACGATCCCTCTGGTCTTCAGTGACCATCAGCGCTGGGTGGACACATTAGTGTGCATCCAGCATAATGCTGAGTAAAGGCTATATTTGCCATGAACACTGCTACACACAAAAAAAAAATATGATTGTAGTATTCATTAGCGTAGTTTTAAATTTATTGTGTTTTAAGGTAAATAAAAATATTTTCTTTCATTTCTTTTCTTTCGATAGTACAATGCAACTAAATTGCAAAATATCTCCCTGGTATTGTGAATAACTTAAATAAGAACAACGTAAAAATTACAGAGTAGATAAATTAAAAAATTTATAAGTAGGTAGACAAAGCAATGATGATGCGCATGATGGCAGGTATGTATGGACATGATATAATATTGTTTGTGACAAGTAACATACCATTAGTAGATGGAACACATGCACACATGAACACAAAGTATACCTAATAATATATATATTTTAAAATCACGTGACGATATAACACAAAAGTAAAATCACATCACAAATAAACATACAAGCTGGCACGTCGCTCATGCATCCCTCTTGGCTAGAAACAACGACAAAAACGAGCATAATATTTGAAAAACAGAAGAGAACGACATTAGGACAATTAATACAGAACACGCACACCATCAACTTACAGGTGGCGGGGTTGTGATAAGTCCCGGTGGAATCTCCGGCGTCGCTGTGACCACTGGAGTGGTCGGCGTGGTCGTCACGACCACGGGCGGCCTAGTTATCGGAGGCCTTATTGGCACAAACGTCACGCTCGGCTCTGTACTCTCTGGACTTTCAGTCGTAACAATATCAACAGTCGTGGTTGCACAGTTTGTCACATTAACATAGGGCGGAGTTGTGGTTGCGTTGTTGTCCTCTTCAGAACTGCTGCCGGAGCTGTTCTGCTCCAGGTTCCCGAGCTTCTATAATGTTAGTGGGTTAACACGTTAGCGTGAGGTTAGGTTAGATTAGTCACGTTGTTGTGTTGCAGGGTTGCTCGCAAAAGTTAACTTGGCACCAACTGAGATATTAAGACCGTAGATAGTGATAGTCGTAGTGAGTCGATACTCACTAAGACTAATGAGCTAGCACATACACCGTAGATAGTGATAATCACAATCTACGGTGTATGTGCTAGCTCATTCTAGCATTGTTGATTTTACGTCAATCTTCCATGAACTTATGTATACTATTCACTTAGTCATTTAAATCTGATATTATCTTACTGCAATCTGTATTAAATACTGAATTCTCCAAACAATGATTTATCAGGATTTATCAGGCCATAGGTACAATACGTAAATTATGTCGATGATTCAATTATTCTATAGATTCTACATATTATATTCGGATTTCAATTATTTTAAGAATTTGATTAATTATTTTCTATCCCCACTCGATAGTACCTAAGGATAAAAAATAAATAAATTAAAATAATAAACGTTGAATCACAACACGATAAAATCAACAATGCTAGAAAAGATCGAAGGGAAATTAGTCTAAGTCGGAGGTGCAAAGCTTCATAAAATTTTGCGAGCTGTATGAGATTAGAATAAGAATGGGAATTAAACTCAGAATTGTGAGGTACCTATATCTTTTTAAAATGTATTATCAATATTTGAAAAAAGTTAGATTTTATATAGATAAATAGATATAATATCTCCATTCCGCTTCAGAGTTAGACCATCAATTCTGAGTTAGGTACCATGAGTCACAAAGCAAATGAATTGAGAACACTAGTACCGATTTATCTAGTGTTTACGTAATGATTAACAACTAATTAGTTTTTCAATGGTTGCATTGAGTGCATTTTACTGTTATGTTGATCTCATATCATTTAAGTATGTATAGGTAAGCTGATAGACTAACGATAACTTATGGTAAACTCGAACCGATTGGATTGTTTCACAAAAGGTGGTACACAGTAGGTAATTTTAGAACAAAAGTTTATTCCTTTGCCTTAGGGTCCTGAATCACTTTCAGCCTAGTACGTACGCATACGCATATTATAGCCTCGTGTTTACCTAGAGCCTAGGTAAATACTGTACCTATGGTTTAGGTAAACACTGGCTACGAGTAAAAAATATAAACAGCGAGCCATCAGTAATAACTTAATTGAACTGTAGAATGAAGAATTATGTACTAATAGAGATTAAAAAATAAATAAATAATGCTGGACAATCCACACAGCATCATCTAGCCCCAAGCTAAGTAGAGCTTGTGTTATGGGTTTTAGATGTCTGATATACATAATACAATACATGGATAGATATTGATTATTATACATAGAAAATACCCAGAACACCCGGAAGTGATCTGCAGATCGTACACACAATTGTCTCGAGGCGGGAATCGAACCCGCAACTAACTGCTGCCTTCGCCCACCGCGCCACAGAAGTCGTCGTTAGGTACTTGATTCTAGAACGGTTCTAGACGAGGCATAATAAGCAACTATTTCTGCTCATAATAGGTAACTAAGCAGGGGGGAGATAAGGAAGAGGCCTATGCTCAGCAGTGGGTGTTACCGGCTGATTAGATAGATAATGAATAAGGCCGCCCTTTATACCTTTTTCTCGATTTTATTTTTGTATAGTTTTCTGTTTTGTGTGGTACAATAAAGTGTTTTCTATCTATGTATCTATCTATGTCTGCTCGCCCTAGCGGCTCAACAGTAACACGAAACTAGCTAGAAGTGGCTCTTTCCCCATGAACCCCGTATGACTTACCGAACTGGCTGTCGTAGGAGAAGTGGGCGTTACATCTTTTAAGGCATCGGGCATCACATCAGTCAGATCAAAGCCATCAACCACTCTGATGGTCGTGGATCCGCCGTCAGCTGTAGTGCAGTTAGAATCAGCTGTTATCACCAACTGCACGCCTTCGTTGAAATCGCCAATGCATTTGTAGATCATGCATGCTGACTTTTTGTGAAAAACCTCACCTAGAATCATAAATTTGTCTTTTAAGTATCGTAAGGTCACAGATAATATAATACATACTGTAGTAAGGTAAAACTTTGAGAGCTTGTGAAAATGTATCCTCTCTGATGAATCGCTCACTTACACTCTACTCTTCACTACTCACTGAAACTTATCACAAACGCAGATGGTGCAATTACGAACAATATGGAATCATTATGTATGACGACCCGAATGTGGCGCGGTGGGCGAAGGTCCACCTGCGACGCAGGAGGTTCCGGGTTCGATTCCCGCCTCGGAACAATTGTGTGTACGATCTGCAGATATTTGTTCCGGGTGTTCTGGTCGTTTTCTATATATAATAAAAAAAAACTATCATTGTAATGTATTGTATTATGTATATCAGTTATCTAGTACCCATAACACAAGCTCTGCTTACCATGGGGCTAGATAATGCTGTGTGAATTGTCCAGCATTATTTATTATTATTATTATTCCCTAAAACAAATATTAACCTTGTTTGAAAAGAAGGTGTGGACTTAGAATAGAATATAATGTATCTGAGGAGATGTCTGATGACTCAGAAGGTCAGATTACAGGCTAAAGCGGTTCCTTTGAACTACATCATGATAAAACAATACTCAGTACTATCAACATATTTTTCATTTCATTGAGCTAGATAACGATTACTACAATGGTATTTTATCAGAACTATTGCTCGAACGGTCGATAGAATTCAGTTTGCACAGATTATGAAAAACTATACAGGTATCAGACCTAGCTATCATTGAGTTTGCTAACTGCGCTATCGTTGGACACGCAACGCTTTTCAAGGAATATTGCTTTGTCTACTGTCGATCAGCTGAATTACATAGGAACTGAGTACCTACCGAGATACCTAGGTAATAGTTATTTATTCAACAAGTGCGGACAAAACGATTCTTTGTTGAATGTGCTGATATGAAATCCGCAGCAGTCTAGACCATAGAAATCAACTTCTTATTACACCATTGAAATTAAGTACAATATTCTGTATTAAAATTACTTGTTTCAACAATTTAATTCATATAACTATTCCAAATGATAGGAAATCCCAATTTCGCTCGCTGTTTTTGAGCAGTAAAATTAGTGTTTTTGAGCGGAAGTGGTGAAAAATTATTTAATGATTTTGAGACCAAGTTTTAAAATAGCAACCGGAAAAAGTTCACGCTATAACAATTACTAAGGTCACTAACTAATTGCCTTTTGACTTCTGATCTTACTCACTCACAAATGAAATAATTAGCTATAACTGGCTGACGAGTGGCGACTATTTGGATTTCAACAGCCGCAAAGACGTGCCTTTCTGAGGCAGTGGCACGTATAGTGCTACATCACAACGTTAATATTTGCAAGAATTAAGTTGTTTAACAGCGATTTATACAGTTTTTTTAATAAGTTGCCCGATGAATTTAAATCTATGCAATTTGTTTTAATTAAGCTTAGAAAGTGGTTAGTTGATAAATGTTTCTAAGACATGAGAGAATATTTAAATTACATGACTTTTTTTATAAAATTGTAACAATTCTTTGACATTTTAGTTATTTATTTTTATTATTATTAATTTTATGACATTATTTATAAAGCTATTAATTAATAAAAAATGTTGCACGCCCTAACGAGGTAGAATGAATAGGAACTTTATTATTAAGAAGATCTATTGTACCGACATTCCTGCAAAGATAAATGATTTATGATTTACTAGCTGCGCCCCGCGGCTGCACCCGCGTGGAAATCTATGTGTCAAATGGTTTATAAAACTTCATGTTGAATCTCTCTTTCTATTCTATCAGCGGAAACTTTTAATTCTATCAGCGGAAACTTTTAATTAGCGATCAGCAAACATGCACTGGGTCTTTCCAGGCATGTTCTATATATGTACCTCATTTGTAAACCTAGCTGTAAGTTTCTCCAAAATTTTGTAAATAAATAAATAAATATTCAAGAAAATCGAATCCAAATCAAAATCCATTGCGTAGTTTTAAAGATCTAAGCATACATAGAGACAGGCAGACCGCGGGAAGTGACTTTGTTTTATACTATGTAGTGAGGGTTTTTTGTATAGTCAACTCACCTAAGGACAGTCTACTTGTTGGCCTCGCAGGGTCCTGCAGCACGCAGTAGTAAGCTGGCTTCATGAACTCAATCTGTATGTCGTCCCATTGCAACGCCTTCACTGGAAACATGTTGGTATGTAGCTTCACATGCAGCAATGCGCTGCGAGAGTTCAGGTATATTCGCTTCAGTTTCACGTCTATATTCTTTATGTCCAAACCTGAAAGAGTAACTTTAATCAGCTACGTATTCAACAATAGAATTAAAACTTTTAACTATCTTGGTAATTAACACTAAAGTCATTTAAAACGGGATATTTACCATGATTTTCGTGCCTTCAGTTATCCCGTGATAATGTCGCATGAAACTGTGCCGAAATAAGTATTGGAAAACTCAAAAATCAGATGATGGTAAATATCCCGTTTTAAATGACTTTAGAATGGAATTACTCCTTATTTCCCACCAAATAAAACATATTTAGGAAAAGACAAATACATATTATGTTGTAAAATGGTCGGTCTTATCGCTATGAGCGATATCTGCCAGGCAACCTTTGGATGCACAGGAAGTGATAGAACAAGAGTGTAAACGGTAGCATATTATACAGAATAATAATATAATTGGTTTTTTAATACTTCAGCTAGGACCTGTAGGTACTAGCTGAAGTATTGATAGTAATGTAATGAAGTACTAATAATAGTGTACTTAATAAGGTAACAACACAACTGTTTTATTTATTGCACACAACTGTTTTATTTACTTATTACATCGATTTTTAATTAGCAAGGCTCTCCTTTTTTGTACCTACCTGGGCACGAATTCTTGTAGTTCCATATAGTGTGATTGTTGTAATCAAAATCGTTTGTTTTGATCGTATACTTCGTCGAGTACGTCACATATTCTGCAATCTTCTTCTTCCATTCCTTCACTACCAACTTGATATTTGCTAAAGTGTAATCATGTGCCAAAGCAGACAGTTTAACTGCGTACAACGTCACTATATCCGCTTTAACTTTGATTCTGAGTACTTTGTTTGACTCGGATATGTAGAAGTTTCTAGAATTGGTGTGGATGCACCAATAGTAGCCATCTTCGTTAAACTTCAAGAAGTGGCCGGGTTTGGTGGTTCGCTTGATAAGTTTTACTGTTTGCGGGTAGTAGCGTGTGGAATCAGTGAAGCAGTGGATATCGTTTACGTTCAAGTCTGTGTCGTTTGTGGTCAGAACGATTTTGTCCTCGTCATCTCTGTAAATTAAAATATAATCAATATAGCTCGAAAAGTAAATTCTAGGAACAACAGAATGTTCACAGTTTAACACTTTCATGGCCCCCGATGCACATGTCCTTGTCCAGCGCCATAAGGTAGCGATGGCGGCGGTGTGACACGCGAGGGCGCATGGCTGGGCAGTGGACGCGTTGGAGCAATAAGTTTTGTGGAACTACAAAGCAAAAAAGCTACGCTTCTTTTTACTTACGCATCAATAAAGACAGTCAAGTTGACATGTTTTAGCGGAACAGTCTTCTCACAGAGCACGTTGTAGAAGATGTAGGAGCTGTTCACCAGGCCCCAGGAGTCGCCGGCCACAGAGCCGAGCCGAGTGTCGTTGTTGGTGATTGTGGATGTGAACATCCACTCTGATGAAGGTATCTGAAATTACAAAAGGTATAATAGTTATCAAAAAAAAAACAAGCGTTTATATAATCTAGGACCACAATTCTTGGGAAGACAAATCCAACAAACGGGATTAAAAGGTTTGTTGTCATGAACACTGTGATAAGAACACTTACCAAAGCACTGTCATGGTCCGCATCGTAGCGAAGCAAAGAAAGATTTGCGCTCGCTCTAACCCCAAACGGAAACTCAAGATCCTTCGGAGAAAACTCGGGGTAGTTAGAGTAGATCCACCCACGGTTCAGCAGAGACCATCCTTTACTCTGACAAGCCCACTGCGATTGCTTCCACGTCATCCTCACTCTATCCATCTTCATTAGTTGCGATGGACTCGGACTTTGAAACCGAATCGTTTCTATCGTGTCATCCAAAACGTAATCATCAGGGTTGTTAGGGTTCACCAGATCGTCGTACGTCCCAAGAAAGCAGTATCGGTAATGCTTTTCATCGCAGCGGACCGCTGTGAAGTTCGTTACGGGATCGACGACCACGCAGAGCTCATCGTTCACGTTATATAAGGAGTCGCGGGTCACTTCGTACGTCGAGGGCAGAATATCCCCGGTCCAAGCCCCGGACCACTCCACGAACGGCCCTCCGTCGTACAAGTTCCTGTAGTCGGTCCATATACTTTGGCCGGTTGGTAATGTTATGTTCAGAGTTTGCAGCAGCTCCAGTGTATAAAGGTTTCCTGCGCAATCATCGAACTTATCCGCGAATGTTTCTGGTCCCTTCATTCGGTAGCACGTGGCGTCGCCATCGCCGTTGACAGCTACTTGATACCCAATGGGACAAAGACTGTCAGACCCAGCCTCGAGAGATACCGTCTGCAGGCACAATAGTAGAACTATTATAAAAGCTGCATTGGCGAAGTTTCGGTGCGTTGGGACCATCTGAAATTAGAAAAGAACTTCTTAATTGAGCCTTCACAAACGTGTGTCAGATAGTACCTATTGTTGGTACTCTGACTGACAGTCAGGTAATTTTTGTGTGATCTATTGATACGGTATCTAATCTCCGTTTATTACACGGGCTCGATGGACCACTCTACGACAGTATTTCTGATAACGCCGATCGCACTGATCTGATTTCAGAGCAAACATTTTGCAATAGCTTTAATCAATTTGACGGATAAACTTATATCTGAATTTGGCTACGGAGATGTTGTTGATTCTGATTGAGGCCATAAAATATGTCGATATAAATTACATTATGATCGACATTAATATTACTGCCAATGCATAGGTTCATATGCATAGGTATCCTACAGACGAAGGGCAGCAGCATCCTTGAAATAATAATAAACAACACCACTGAGATAACCTATCCACCTGCCAAGCGTGGCAATTATGGGGAAACCGACCGTTGTTTGGACGGTTTTGCCTATTTTTTTATTACTCGTTTGTTTAGATCTCCTATATAATGAGAGACAAAGGCATAACGCAAGTGGTAACTAAGATAAATATTTTCATTCACGGTCCGTCCACCACAATTCAGCGTACTATATAGACGTCGGAAAAATTATACCAACTAAGGTACTCTTGAATGATCACGATCGTGCAATTATTATTGTCATTTCATTCATGGCGGTTTACAGAGTTTTAATGATAGTCGCGTAGGTACCAACTTAATTGCCTCGTTTTGTTCAAAAAAGAACAAGAAGGTTATGGCGATGACAGAGTACTAATGGCAAAAACTAAATGCCACAAGAAGTTGTTGTTGATAAATGGATCTAGGTTAGTTAAACCATTTTCGTAAGGCTTCCAACACCATTTTGCATATTAACCATTAGTTCCCGGGGTTTTAGCCTATGTACCCGGGATGTGTAGGATTTGATGCATAGCCCTAGTATATCCTACTAATAGATAACCAGTACATAATAAATGGAATGGGAAATCAAATTTATAACAGTTTTCCTAAAAAATATTGCTGGTTAAATTAATTTAAGAAGCTGTCAAAAATTAATACGCATAGAAACACCATTCATTCCATTGAAAAAGGTAAAGTATAAAGGCTCTCGCTCCTAAATAGCTCTCGCTACCTTTAGGCACTTCACTGCATTCCTACATAATTTGAGAAAAGAAAGTGTCAACAAAAATGAGGATTGCGATCACACCTTGATCAAAAATTGCACCAAAAATAATTTCGTATCGTAAAATAGTATTTTGCTGTTATTAAACCAAATAACAAAAGTCATCTATAATGATGTCCACGACCTCAAAGTCACAAGACCTCAAGGTCTACAATAAACGGCAAAAACTCTCACCTTCACTTCTTAAGTGATCAGAACGCAGGAGTAGGGCCGCGCTCGACCACGCATTTTACAACCGTAAGATCAAGGGGGTAGAGTCCGCTGTCCTTTGCACTCTGCTCTATACGGGATGCACGCTAGTACCTGAAATGTGAGGTAACGTTGAATCAGGGAGTTGATGGAATGTAAGAGGAGCCTTTCCATACCTATGTTATATATTTGCCTAATTCGGATCTTTATTATGAAAAATTCAAAGAAGTTTTTAAGTTAGCAGTATACATTTTTTTTTTCGTAATGCGTGAGATAGACTACGGAATACGAATATCCGAAGAAAGCTTCGGTTAATGTAATTCGATGCTTTCTTAGCGTATCTGAAGTTGCGGGTTCGATTTCCGCCTATGAACAAATATTTGTTTCGGGTGTTCTGGGTAGGTATTTCTACGTATAATAAATCGTATCTATCTGAGTAATCTTTATTGTTCATCAGTCATTTAGGCCAGTACACAAACTGTTCTTAGCTTGGGGCTAAATAAATAATGTTGTGTGGATTGTTCAGCATTATTTATTTTATTTATTATTTTTATTCGTATTATGTGAGCAAAACCGCAGCAGAAGCTATGCTACGAGACAACACCGTCTCTTTTGAGCCGAGCAGGTAGATTCTCAGGTCTCAGGCAGGTAAATATTAAGTGGTGGTATCAGGCAGCGAGATTCCTCAAAACGACATCTCAAAATCCATTTATTCAATTTCAAGACGAGATGTGCCTCGTCTCGGTATTGTAAAAACTGAGTAATCGATTTGACGTGATCAAAAACGATTAAACGGATGAATTGATCGGCCGCGTCGCCGTTTGAATAGCTATAATTATTAATGGCTCCCAAAATAACCTTAGCTCGTAAATACTAAGGAATTTCACATTTTATTTAGACTGGCAACATACATTGACGACATCGTCAAAATGGAGGATGAGCAGAAACTTTGGTGCAAGAAACAGAAGATATAGAGGCTGCTAAAGCGGAAGGAGGCCTAATGGCTAACTATATTGAATATCTACTAGCAGATATAAGAAGATAAAAAGCAGATATGAGAATGAAAATTTAATTCTCGGTAACTATGTCCATTGATTCTTTATAAATTCTAATGCAAACAAACAAAAATCAAATCTTTCCTCTTTATAATATTAGTATTGATTAACCTTCTGTAATTAGGATGATTGACCAAGGGCCTAGAACAGTCTAGACTGCGGTCCCGGGCTAGAGACATGATGATAATGAAGATCAGACGATTGTCTGTTCAATTGTTTATTCGTCAAAACAGGATGATGACGATGAATATGATAAGTAGTTATCTAAAGATAAGATTCAGTATCAACTAAACAACAACTATTGTAAAAAAAACTATTGTAGTTTGAAGATTTCACACAAACAGAGAGACAAGAACTCACCCAGAAGTTCCTCGTTATCTCGAAACGTGGGTGTTCTACCAGCAGAAACTAGGTTCAAAGTTTACCCGATTTCATAATGTAAGCAACAACTGATTCAAATTGTACCGTTTTCAGAGCCCAACAGACAAATTATAAGCTTTCATGACTTGTGTTTTGTTAAATATATATTTGTTTAAAATAATTATTTAAATACCTATTTTATTGTATAATAAAATTGACTTGGAAGCTAGATTAATATCTATGTTTTTAATGCTCGCTTTAATGATGTTATTGTTGATCGAAGGTATTAAATAAGATACTGTACGTATTTTAGTCCCAAACTAATTGTTGTTATTTGTAAACCACTGAACGCGATTCACAAGGGACCAAAAGGAATGGCGTGATTTAAGACTAAGTGTAAGTCAACAGTCTCAAGTGATGAGGCCGCAAGGGCACATAACCAACTGCTTGACAATCATTCATAGAGTAGAGACAAACTTGTTATCATCGACTCTAGGAAACCGGCGGAGCCTTGAATCTTTCCTTTCTCCAAATATCTTATGACGTCACATTCATTTACATCTAATACACAGTGAGTCACGGTGATAAAGCACGTGAATATGTTGCGGATATATTACAGTTAGATATGATATAACTATTGTAATGCCGTTTCCGCTTTACTCTCATCATCAGCAGTAGGTAGTTTACCCGCTGAAAATTTCATTTAATTCAAAGGCTTACTTCAAAATATCAGATTATCTAGATGATAAAAAAGCTTGGGTTGAATTTTGCTCCAACTTTATTTTCTAGTTTTACTTTATGTAATTTGAATAACGTATCCAATAGTTGTATAAGTACTAAAGGAAGTAAAGCACTTTGATATTTGAACTCATAATCATCATCATCACGCATAGCCTTTACATCTTTGAAGTATGGTTCATCCAGTGCTCGATTTTCGACATTTACGTAAATGACTTGAAAGGCCTATGCGGGAACGAAAGAAGTGGCCGCATTATCGGCATCCGTGCGCCCCGGTGTATGGTGGTGGGTGTTTAGTGCATCATCATCTCGTACCGCCGATAGTATATGAATAATTATCTCTTTGAAGTAGTTACTAGTGACTGACATGTTGCTGTAGTATATAGCTAAGTGTATTTGAATTGCAAAAGCTGAATAAATATCGTTAATTTTGATCGCGTCTGTTTACTTTAGAACGATATTTTGTGTCTCGTGAAAGAGTTCTGTTACTATATCAAAAGTTATTTATATTTCTTTGCTTAATTAATGTGTAAAGTTATTGAAATGAAACGATTTCTGAAGTTCTGTAACTACGCTCTTGTATAAAGGAATTGTATTGAATTAACCTTAAACTTTCAAATATCCAAACACCACCAACATAACACTTAGGCAATAATTTATTTGGAAACAATGTTTTAATCCACCTTGTATGAAGCAAAATACATTATAGAAACACAACAGATACATTAATAAAGAAAGTTACAATCAAATAATAGAAACAAATTAGAACAAGTATTTACAATTGAACTAACTGCAGACTGTTGCATACAATCTACAGATAGCTCAACTGATCCATATCAGCCAGTCAGCACGCATCCTCAAGACGCTGGCTGCATTGCCCCGCTGCGCGCTGTATAGCAATACTGATGCGCAGCGCCAGGTAGGTACTCATGGATTAGGTATGGTATTCTTTTGAAAACATATATACATAAATATAATAATATGTCGTTGTGGCTTATCTTGAATATTGATGCATTACAAGTACATCGTATATCGGGTAGATTGTATGGTGTTGCAGATTGTTTTATCCTTGTTTTCGCGGTAATGCCAGGGCAATCGAGGCTCTTGGCGCAATAACAAATGTTTATCAATAATAACACAATGACAGGTAGACGTTAGGTGCAGACGCGACACAAATAATCCCCATCAAGGAAAGCACAGTTCAATAGGTTCACGTACAACTCGGTTCATTTAAACCCATGCTATCGAACTGAGATGTATGTAAGTATGTTTGCTCTTTCACGCAAATACTACTGAATGGATTTTGATGAAACTTCACAATAATATAGCTTACATATCAGAATAACACATAGGCCACAATTCATAAAGATATATTGTATATTATCCAAAATATCTATCACCACGCGGGTGAAACCGCGGGGCGCAGCTAGTAAGTATATAGTACTAACACGCTAGAGTCCAGCTAGCCATAAATATGAATTGAATGTACATGCAAACAAAAATAAATGAATAAGATTAAGATTTTTTTATTGTTTTTTTTACATGTGAAATGTAAGGTAACAAGTAAATACATTTTATGAAACAAAATGACCGTTAGAGGGTATGGAAATATTTGAGAGAGAATGAGGTGCAATAACTCAACATTAGGTACTAAAGTTTATCATTGAATAAATCGTCAATATTATAATAACACTCAGGGTAAGTCCTCAGACAGAAATTGAAAATACTTTTAATTTGTTAAATGTTCATTTATTTCAATTAGTTGTTTATTGGTAAATTTCAGAAGCCATACCTACTAATTACTAACAACGCTTTTCCGCATTAGTGCTGTGTTAGCTTGATGTATTTGAAACCTACTATTATCTATGGCAGCTAATAACAAGGATAGTTTTAATAAAGAACTACAGCTTTTTACAAAAACGACATAGTTGTTCGAAATCAAAGTCATGCGGCCAAAAGGGCAGTCACCATGTCGACTTTTACGATTCGTACTCTGTGACGTTTTGTCTTAATAATGGCCACATTGGCCACCTATGGCAGTCTTGACCGTAATCATCATCGCTCATGGTGATTCCGTTGTTGGAATTAGGGAGTAAATACACCATAAACTGTATTCTGTATCGCACTGCACCTAGCCGCTCCCCGGCGATATAGCCCCGCCCGCGATTACAACCTGCTAGATAGGATTGTTGACCATCCTTCACTGAATAAGACGCAATATTTGTCAGGGTGGAGCAACTAATAATGTACCTATGTAGGTATCGTAAATACATAGTTAGATGAAAATATGGTTAATTGGGTTTAAAGAGATAGATTGATAGAAAACACATTATCCACACCAAACAGGAAACTTTTTTTTTTTTTTTTACGTTAATAAATAATGCTGGACAATTCACACAGCATTATCTAGCCCCATGGTAAGCAGAACTTGTGTTATGGGTACTAGATAACTGATATACATAATACAATACATTACATAGATAGATTTTTTTTATTATACATAGAAAACGACCAGAACACCCGGAACAAATATCTGCAGATCGTACACACAATTGTTCCGAGGCGGGAATCGAACCCGCAACCTTCAGCGTCGCAGGCGGACCTTCGCCCACCGCGCCACATCGGTCGTCAAAATATGTACAGAAATAAATACTTAAGAATATGTACCTTTTAAAAGTATATATATTAGAAATTGTCTCAAACGAACATTTAATATATGAATGAATTAAATAATTTATTTGACACGACACTGGCTGGGTACATTTAAAAAACATTATAGGATAGCTAAAACTAGATACAAACCTTATTACTAACGTCGCAACCTTAGGATGGTCTGGGCATAAGTTAGCAATCACAGCTCTAGTCTGTCACAAGCTTGAGTCTAGCCTCTAGACTAGACTTTCATAGCTCTAATCCACTATGACAATTCTATATATATACAGGGTGGAATTTTGTAATGCCACCTGGAGGGAAAGTACTCTTAATACTGTAGATAGAAAATTGTACTCAAAGAAAACATTCCTTTAATTTTGAAAAGAAAGAAAACTGCATTCAAAGATTTTCGAAAATTCGCTTGCCACACTCGGGAATCGAACCGACCAAAATCTGTAAAAATTACACCCTGTACTTTTATTGCATATATCGTTTAAACACTGTCTACTTGACAGTGTTTAAACGATCTATGCAATAGATCTTGAAATACTGGATTTCTTAAGAAATTAGTTAAATGGTTTCCCCGAGGCAGAGCGAAACCAAATAATTCTACAGCAAGATGGTGCTCCAGCCCATAACAGCAGAATCACTACTGCCTACATTAATAACCATTTTAATACCTCGATTGATACCAACAGCACAATCAGATGGCCTGCGAGATCACCAGATCTCACCCCTTTAGATTTTTTTTTGTGGGGATATGTAAAAAATCTAATTTACTTGAAATCTTATGCGAATGTAAACGAGTTGAGAGTTGAAGTTCAGAATACGATTTATAATATTCACCACAACACGTTATTAAAATTTACTGGAAATGAATTCGTTAGAAGAATAAATTTGTGTATCCAAGAAAATGGAGCCCATTTCGAGCAACTAATTAGTTAGTTGACTTTTTATTGTAAATAATTAAAATAATTTAAGATTTCATGGTTTTCCTTTCATTTAATTTATTAAGTTTGTTAGAGAGATTTCATCCTTATTATTGACCCTAACGATCTATGCAATAAAAGTACAGGGTGTAATTTTTACAGATTTTAGTCGATTCGATTTCCGGGTGTGGCAAGCGGATTTTCGAAAATCTTTGAATGCAGTTTTCTTTCTTTTCAAAATTAAAGGAATGTTTTCTTTGAGTACAATTTTCTATCTACAGTATTAAGAGTACTTTCCCTCCAGGTGGCATTACAAAATTCCACCCTGTATAATTATTAATTTTTAATAAACATAAAATAAGCGACCGCCGCACTGCTTGCTACCTAATGTGAAGGCTGCCTTAAATTACAATCAGTCACCACAGCTGGCTCTAAAAATACATAAAGGTAAGGTAGCTGTCATGCTTTATCTAAACTTTTTGACAAGTCTGAAGATTCAGCTCTATATCGTCCATATCGTATCGCAAAATCCACTGTTTAAAGATAAGAACGTCGACTTTTATTTGTAATGTGTGTGAATAACTTGTGATATTGTTGTGAATCATCATTGAAATGGAAGTAGAGTCATCTCACATTATAAAGTTTCGTGTATCTGTGGTATTATGGACCATTGACAAGTTTTTAATCCGTACCGTAGCGTTGAAGCTCCTGGCTAAGGAACATAAACTTTCGTTCTAGCGTTTCATAAAGCGAAAACTAGCATTCCGGACTTTGCCCCTAATGACTATAATCAAGCCATTCTCAAGAATTAATGTTTGTAAACAACACAAAATCCCAAATTCTTAAAATATAACTATCAGCACTTAGCATTGCAAGAAAGAGCTCAAATCGACATGTAGTGCAAATTCTGTCAAAACTCAACAACAAGAAACTGATTTATAGATTAAGTATGGGAATAATGTTTACAAACATTATAACTTCAGTTTGGTCAGAGTATAGGTACCTAGTACCTACCTATCTATAGGCTTCATATTATGTATACCGCAAGAAGCCGAGGCGATACGAAATGTTGTAGATAATGTAACGGAGTGACGGAGTTTCTCTGAAGGATAGGATTCGTAACGAATATGTACATCCGACAGAGAACCAAGGTTATCGACATAGCTCAAAGAATTAGCAAGTTGAAGTGGTAGTGGACCGGCCATATCACGCGAAGAACCGACGGCCGCGCTGGGGCAAACGTATTCTTGAGTGGAGACCACGACTCGGTAAACGTAGTGTAGGACGCCCTCCGAAAGACTGTAGGTAGGTAGATACTGGATGCGGCAAGCTGAAAACAGGGCGCTATGGAGCTCATTGGGGGAGGCCTAAGTCCAGCAGTGGACTGCTATAGGCTGATGATGATGATGAGGTAATGTAATATTGAACAACATTTCGTAACTCTATCCTGTAGGTATGTGTGACGTCACAGCCACACGTTCTTTGAGATAGAAACAAAGTTATTATTAGTGTTTAGTATTAAAACAATAACAGTTTGTACTGCGATTTCAGGTTTTCCTGGTCAATTTATAGAACCACGAGGAATTTATAACTCTGTTGTCGGTTTCACACAGTCAGTTGAATAGCTCAGATTCCCTGGTATTGTTATTTGTTGGTTAGAACAGATCTAAGTATGTTAAAAGTTGATACATTTTCAGATTTTAAATAACACTCTCACTACTGGGTCAGTTAGGTACCTGAAGTTAGGAATACGTTTCGTGACGTGACACGTTGGGAATGGGCACGTTTCACGCGAGACATTAGGAATAACTCAATCTTTGACTCTATGACGCCGCCGGCTCAATCGGTTATGTTCCAGCCTCATTCACAGTCTTCGGGCCGCCCCAGCGGGCCATCAGACCAATAGATATAATGCTATGATTCAAGGACGCACAACTACAACAGGGTAAGAACGCTACTGGGTACCTACTACTGGACATATCGTCGGTCGGATTCATTACCGGAACATTTCCGAAAACACGTGTTTTGAGCTAAGTATGCAGAATGGTAGGGAATTGGATATTTTTTCCAAATCACTAACGATACAACTCAAACATTGGGTCTAATTGTCAGAAAACTACTTATTCCGGTAAAGAAAAAATAATTTTAGAAATCTCTTCGTTTTCAGTATCAGTTTATTTCGAAATGTCCCGCTGCCACTCTAAATTATACAGTGCATCCGTGGTTCATCAATAGAATATTTTGAAATGTTCCAGTATGACTCTGAAATTCTTATGTTCATTATTGTTTATTCGTGTTTAGTGCCAGTCGCGCTTTGAACGCTCAGTGTAGTGGTCAGAAAGGGTTGGATTTTTATAACGACACCTATGATCCGAGTGCAACGATGAAGTGCTTAAATGTGCGCAACTAAACTAGCGGAAGAGGTGCAGATGTAGAACTACGACTGCGAAATAAGTACCAAGAGCGACCAAAGATATCAAGCCTGAAGAAGAAAGATTTACTTTCCCTATGTGATTCAAATGTCATACCAAGAGTGTACCGAGACTACTACTTAAGTTTGGAGGCCGCGGACAATCACCATGAACCCGATGAGCATAACGAAAACAACTAATTTGAAGAACCTTCATATTTTAAGAATTAAACTGATCTCTTTTTATTTTCTAGATATTATTAAACCGTTCCTTTTGGCCTCCTTCTCGAAATTGTTTTTACCTAACTGCAGAATCTGCCCGAGGTATGTGTATTCGGAAAATATTTCGAGAAGGTGACCATGTACGACCACCGGCCTTGGATCAATGTGTCCATTGATCATGACTTTGGTTTTATCCAAATTCATGCCAAGACCGATGCATCGGGAGGCTGAAGTTAGGCCGTCCAGCATCTGGTTCAGCTCCTCTAGCGACTCCGCCTATAGGACTATGTCATCAGCGAATCGTAGGTGTGAGATGTAGTTGCCGTTTATGTTTATGCCCTTACCTTTCCAGTCCAGAGTCTTAAACAAATCTTCCAACGCGCTTGTGAACAGTTTCGGGGATATGACATCCCCCTGTCTCACTCCTCTGCGCAGTTGGATAGGTTTAGACTGCTGGCCCTGTACTTGGACACTCATAGTGGCGGCTTCGTAGAGACATCTCAGAACCTCGATATAACGATAGTCCACTTGGCATCGCTGTAAGGATTCCAGAACAGCCCAGGTCTCGACAGAGTCAAAGGCCTTCTCATAGTCCACAAAAGCCAGACACAGGGGCTGATTATACTCTTCGGACTTCTGTATAATCTGCCTCACTGTGTGTATGTGGTCTATGGTGCCATATCCACCGCGAAATCCGGCCTGTTCCGGTGGCTGAAACTCGTCGAGTCTCCTAGCGAGACGGTGCGTGACTACTCGTGAGAACAGCTTATAGACGTGGCTCAAGAGTGAAATGGGTCTGTAGTTTTTAAGAAGGGTTTTATCGCCCTTCTTAAAAAAGAGCACCACCAAACTCCCGCTCCACGCCTTTGGAGTTCTCCCACTGTTAAGAACGGCGTTGAAGAGGTTCTGTAGCTCCTGTATAACAGGAGCTCCTCCAGCTTTCAAGAGCTCGGATGTTATACCGTCTTCACCGGGGGCTTTTCCATTTTTACGCTGCCTTAGAGCTAACACGATCTCGTCTTGACTGATGTCAGGTAGTTCGTCGGTGTAGTGGCGTATCGGGGTGGCTCTGGAATCATGGTTGTCTCGTCGGGAACAAGGGGCATGAGCAGCGTATAGACGGCCATAGAAATCCTCTATCTCGGCTGAGATCTCTGGCTTCGACAATACGGTCCTTCCGTAGTGCGTTTTAAGCTTTGTCAGGTGGCTCCTGCCAAGCTGCTGAGTGAATACTTTTGGATCCCCGGTTTCGCTCTATCGCCTCTTCAATGAGGTGCGTGTTGGAGCTCCGGAGATCGTGCCGTACCATCTTCGCAATTCGCTTGTTCAGGTCTGACCTCTCTGACAAAGTCGCTTGGGTGGTCCCTCTTTTTGTCATCAGCCTAAGAGTCTCATCCCAGAGTTTGGACTTCTTGCCAGTACGCTTCTTTCGACAGAATTTGATGCCCTCGTCCCTCAACGTTTCAACCAGATTGTGTAGGGTCTCGTCAGCGTCATCAGTTGGTTCCAAGGCAACAAATCGATCCCCGAGAAGCTGCTGAAACTTCTCGGTGCCCGCCATGATTTGGATTAGGTCAGGTCGGAGCGTGGACTTCATCAGACGGTTTCTTTCAAGCTTAACGTTGATATTCAGAGAGCCTCGAAGGAGTCGGTGATCAGATCCGGTATTGAACCTGTTGATCACTGAGACATCTCTGAATATGTGCTTGCTATCCGTCATGATGAAGTCGATCTCATTTTTTGTCACAGTGTCGGGGCTTTGCCATGTCCACTTCCTTTGAGGCTGTTTCTTAAAGAAGGAGTTCATTAAGAACAGCCCCTCCTTCTCAAGGAAGTTGACAAGCATTTGCCCCCTGTGATTCCTAACTCCATAACCATGTGGGCCTATTCGGGATTCGTTGCCAGTCTGGATTCCCACCTTGCCGTTAAAGTCCCCCATAACAACGTTGAAGTGGGCCTTAGTGGTGTCGTGTAAGGCTTTGGATATGTCTTCGTACATATCCTCCACTTCATCATCCGAGTGTGCCGAGGTCGGTGCGTAGACCTGGATGACCTTCATGCTGTACCGTTTGGACAGCCGAAGGATCAGGTACGCTACCCTGGTCGACACACTGGAGATTTCTTGGACGTTGTTAGAGAGGAAACCTACGCCACCCTGGGATGTTTTATCACCCTCGCGAAAGTAGAGAAGATGGCCCGAGTCTAGGGTTACGGTGTCCTCCCCCTCTCTACGGACTTCACATAACCCCAGAACATGCCATTTGATGTTCTCTAACTCCACTTCCAACTGCGCTAGATGATGGTCAAACCTAAGAGTGCGTCCGTTAAACGTTGCCAGGGTCAATTTATGTAGTGGTAGCCTAATGTAGCCCGGGGATTCCTAGCACCCCCTGCCCCGCCGTTACCGTGGCCCAGCTGGGCTGGGCAGCGTTTGGGAAACTACGTCGAGTCTTCTCTTCATCCATACCGCAATGCTTGAAAACGAAAGTTTTCAACCAGTGCGTCCTAGCCGTTATGACCTACGGAGCTGAGACGTGGACACTCACGATAGGGCTGGTCCACCAGTTCAAAGTCGCTCAGCGAGCTATGGAAAGAGCTATGCTCGGAGTATCTCTGAAGGATAGGATTCGCAACGAATACATCCGACAGAGAACTAAAGTTATCGACATAGCTCTGAGAATTAGCAAGCTGAAGTGGCAGTGGGCCGGCCATATCTCGCGAAGAACCGACGGCCGCTGGGGCAAACGTGTTCTTGAGTGGAGACCACGACTCGGTAAACGTAGTGTAGGACGCCCTCCGACCAGGTGGGATGACGACCTGCGAAAGACTGCAGGTAGATGCTGGATGCGTCAAGCCGAAGACAGGGCGCTATGGCGCTCATTGGGGGAGGCCTATGTCCAGCAGTGGACTAATATAGGCTGATGATGATGATGATGATTAAACCGTTATGACTTCTAAATTGATTGTTTTTTTTATTTCATTACTGACTCAATCAGGAATATTCCAATTACTCCTTAATTTTTCAGGAAATTTTCACTTCATTAATGGAACATTTCACAAAATTACGGATAGCTAAAAAACTACAAATGATACCTAAATCTTAGTAACACACAATAAACTTGTCTATAAACTGTATATAATTTAATTAAAAAAATTACACTCAATGATCTTTACATGAAGTAAACTAACATTTGAATATTTTCAAAAACTTTAACCGTCTATTACTCAGAACAATGTATTTTGAAATGTTCCATTACTGTTTCCGACCGACGATATTTTGGACAGGTCCTAGACAGGTCTCTACTCTACAGCCGCCTAGATCAATTGTCCCTCGTTTGAATGACAACAGCTCGATTAGCAACTAAAAGTTTCTTAGTTATTATTTCTTAACAAATGCTGCGAAAGAATGAAATTTCATAGAATCGCCACCCATCAAAGCCATCATTCACCTGACAATCCTATTAGTCTAAAGTCGGAAGTTCTTAGTCACTGATAAATTGATGGAATTAACAAAGAAACCGCTTCTTGTCTATGGTCCCTGTCGATATAAATCGGAACAAACCTGGCGCATTGCATTTGTTTATGGACTGCCCATATTCGGGTCATCGTAGGCGCAAGAGCAAATATGGTCCTGCACTTTACAGAGAGCATTCTTCACCCTTCAATGGCAAAGTCAAGGGATCTTTTGATATTTTATTTATCTTTAATTGTTAAGGCAATGTGAAGTTTTTAATTTTACCTGACTTTTCAATTGAAAAAGGAAATGTGTCTTTTTCCTAACCCAACTAGAATCCATTCTTGTTGTTAGGGTAATCAAAGTCTATACGTCCTTTTCGCGACCATTTCACGACTAAACTGATGAATTTGGACACGTAGGAGCTGGTAAAAGTCTAGATAATCTTTTACCGGGAAAAATACAATCTGTAAAAACACCTGCGATGTTTTAGTTTTTGATCAGTTCCATAGACACCCAAGACTTTTACCGATACTCGCCTTTAGATTATCTCTCATAAAGGACATTCGTGCTGTTGGCTTCGTCCCAAAGACACTTTCCATAGAAAATAGATTTATTTGAAACACAAATCAAAATAACACATGACGACATATTACATTAATATCAATAGCTTCAGCCTCTACCTCGGCCCAACCAACAACGCTTGCCCCCCAAAGAACGAGCTACTATATGGCCCGAGATCATGGAAATGAGAAACGCTTAATAATAACATGGTAATGATGATAATGATGATGAGTGATAATGAAGACATGATCGTGGATCGTGATTTGTGCGCCGGATCAAAAATCGGAAGCTGAATCAGCGCCAGATATCCATAGGTTTAATAGCCCTCTGTTTTATACCACGACGGCGATCAAACCTTGCTGTAAACAACGCTGGATTTTTTCGGTTTCTTGTTTGTTGCGACTTGCGAAAGTTTTCTTAGGACTGATTCCAATTCCAGACCGGATGTTTTTGATTGCACTATGTTTTGTGTATTTGGCATTGAAACGATGATATTTCCTAGTAGTTCCTTTCATGGTATCTTGAAGGGATAAAAGGAATCAGAAAAGAATAAGCCTATAGGAAAACTAATCCATTAGACAAGGCAAATATTCCTGAATTCGGAAGTTTCATAACTCTTTGATAGTCAGGGTTTTATTGGAGTTCAAGGCAAAAATCAACATAATCAAAATACGATAAATAGATATCAATTATAAAACACTGTCCATAACTAATAGATTTAATTTTATTAATTCCTTTATTAAATTATCACTAAATTAGGAGGAACTACTTTATAAATAACTTTGGAGCACATTTCCTTCTTATTTAGCATTGTGTTCTGATAATGGCGTGCATTTATGCCTTTTACAATCAGCACGACACTCGGTAATTACTTCCCAACAAATTAACTCAAATTATAGTGAAAGTAAGTACCCACATTTAATAATCTTGATCATGAACCGGTAATTTACCAGCACCATGAACTTGAAACAATGGATAAAGTTTACTTAGGTACCTACCTAAATTGTATGAACAAGTCTGTTTCCGGGTTGGGAACACTAATTAGCGTAGGTAAAGTATTCTAGCACGTTCACAGCGCCCTAATTACACTAAAAGCACAAAACGTATCGCTTCACCATAACAATGGTATCGTCTCAGAACAAACCAACCTACAGTGGCCGAATTCCGCTAAGCAATCGCTTTTCTATGACAATGGTAACGTTGCAGTATCGTCCATAGATGAATGAAACTCTAGATAGTGCGGTGGTATTTGGAATAGTTTCAACCCTGTCACTTTATACGCGTCCCGCATCTGTAGTTCTTTCGTCAAAGGTCATCATCATCATCATCAACCTATGTTAGTCCACTGCTGGACATAGGCCTCCCGCAATGAGCGCCATAGCGCCCTGTCTTCAGCTTCCACGCACGACGCATCCAGCATCTACCTGCAGTCTTTCGCAGGTCGTCATCCCACCTGGTCGGAGGGCGTCCTACACTACGTTTACCGATATCTCCACTCAAGAACACGTTTGCGCCAGCGGCCGTCGGGCGGTTCTTTGGGAGATATGAAACAGAGAAACTCCGAGCATAGCTCTTTCCATAGCTCGCTGAGCGACTTTGAACTGGTGGACTAGCCCTATCGTGAGAGGTAAAATGCCATACCATATACCATGATGGTGAAGCGATTAATTTAGTAGAATTAGGGCCCAGATGGAGGGAAGCGTGTCAATAGTGTCAAGGTTGAAACCAATCTATGAATCTCTTCGTGCAAATAGCACCGCACACGCTATCTAAAGTTTATTCTCATCTGTGGACGATTTTGCATAGTAAAACTGTGTAACGGACCATTACAGAGATGCCCCGTTTTCTCTCCTTTTGTTCCTTGCTAGTTCAATAAAAGTTAATTACACGTGTCAACGTTTACAAGCCGTTAAGTTCGTTTTCTTGTTGTTGTCATCACCGCCATCGAACTCATGATTCACATTTGTATGTGTTTGTCGAACGCAGTTCATCTCGTATAACAACAAACGAATAAATGATCAAATCTCTTGTCGAAGTCAATCGACCAGAGAAAAATTGATATTTTTGGACAAATATTTTTTGTCTTGTGTTTTATTCAGTTACCTTTTATAACTACCTCATTAACAAATAATAGAAAAATATAAAAAGAGCGACCCGGTCCCCGCTTCTTAAATTTTTTTTTCGGCAGTTGAGAGGGCGAAGTTCTACAAAATTTACCTATGAACTATGAAGGAGACCAGAAGAGTATCTTGATAATTATTTTATTAAAACCGCTTCAGCCGTTTTGCTTGTAGGTAATGAACAGTGTCCACCTACCACGTAGACACTGGAAACACAACCCGCTAGTTAAAACCCGCTCTAGCTGTCCACCAAAAACGCCTAAATTTAGAAGACATCTTTAGTTAGAAGTCCAGAATAGGGTCACATAATGGCTTCAATAATGATCTTCCTGTTTATTTATAAAGACGTCAATATCAAGCAAGCCAATCAATAATTCAACGATGAAAGCAGAGAGGTAGACACATTCGTTGAGAGAAAAGTGCTGTTTTTAAAGAAAGAATAAATATTTGCCGCGCCAACGATCACGATCATACAGTCTGGAAAAACGTTGTCACGAAATATTCTTAGACTTTGGGATTCATTTCTTCACCCGCTAATCATTAAATTGATTATTTTTCACAAGTAAAAAGTACTCGTACGTATTAGCCTGCCTGCCTATTATCTTCTTGTTGACGACAGGTTTTGAACACTGTTTGATAACCCTTGTAAAGAGGAATAATACCTATGTAAAAAATAGGAGTATTAGTGGCGACACGCCCTATGCCCTGCAGTTTCAATTTTTTCCTCATCACATTAAGTACCTAATCAACCAACTAAGTAAATTATTCATCGCATTCCAGCATTGGACACGAAACGCGCCACACCTCGCTAAATAAAATTAATGAGAGACGAAACAATCAGCTGATTTATTATAATGACGACCTTCGTCTTTTTACAGCTTAAAACATTTACTTACTACTTATTAACAATTACTAACTACACCGGGTTATGGCCCAAAACTACTGGAGTTTATTATTTTATGAAACGTTCGTTTGAACGGCAAGGTTAGGTTAAAATCATGGTTCTCTTCTGTACTGAGAAACAAAAAAGCCTAACAACGCGACTGTCTTCTTTTTTGACTTGTCCATATCGAAAAACAAAAATAATAATAAATTAGTTAGGTAAGCTACTACTATTCAGTACAATTTTTTTTTAGTGGTCACGGGATGACTGTCTTTTTGTGACCACGACAGTATGTAGGTAAACCTGAAGAACGTCGAGAACAATATCGCGATAAATACTCAAAATTAGAGCTTAATTATGTGTCCAGATCGCGTAAGTTTTAAAATATTTACTACTATTCAGGCCGTCGGCACTGCTGGGTCCTGTGCCACCGCAATCCACTCCTTCCTCTTAACTGCTATCTTAACGTCGTCGTCGACCATTGAGCTGGTGGTCTGCCTCTTTGTCTTTGACCGTCTCTCCGGCGGCCCACCATTCCGTAATGGTTGGCTAGGGTACTACAATACCTATAATCAATTATTTACTCCAGGTACTGACTGTATAAACGCACTGGTATAATTGTCTAGGCACCATTAATTACCAACAATGGTGGGACCGGATAGTCGCCGTTCTCAGGCGCCGGGCATGTATTCTTGAACCCTGCGATTCAATACTTCCATGACTATATAGAATGCGGAAGACGTAATTTAGATGTAATATACTACAGAGCAACAGAAGCAGTGTCTGTTTGATTGTAAGCATCAGCTTTCGATGGTTTAGTTCAGTCATATCGGCTTAAATCGATGATCAAAATTATTTAGGAATAAATTCGCCGATACCAACTAACCTACACCTTAGGGAGGTTGACCCTGTTCATCAAGTTTGCATCGTTCAGTGGCCTGAATGGCCACATGCCTATATCGAGACAGAAATGTATTAGATTCAGTGAATCTAATACATTTCTAAAGCAAAAATAAATGTCTCCTGAAACACAGTTTTAAACTAGTACCATTGGACGACCGTTGTGGTGCGTCGGGCGAACGTCCGCCTGCGACGCAGGAGGTTGCGGGGTCGATTCCCACCTTTGGACAAATGTTTGTACGATCTGCAAATATTGGTGACCACTGGTCAACATACCTAGAACTGCGGGTACTGACCTAGAACACCCGCAGTTCTGGGTATGTTCTATTTATACGTATACAAAATTATATCTATGTATATATGTAATTTATTGTATTAGATAAGTATATCAATCATCTAGTCCCATAACACAAGCTCTGCCTAGCTTGCGGGTGTGCTGTGATGCTGTGTGGATTGTCCAGCATTACCTATTTATTTCATATTTATATTTATTATTCTAACCAAGACCGAAAATCGCTATGCTATGGGCCCGGCGCCGAAACTACTTATCTACCACTTTTAGCATCAAACAGCATCACGTCAATAACTTGGAATTTCCCGCTGTAGATTTTAAGACTTTGAAGTAAATTGATAACAGTTTCAAAATTAGGTAAGTAATTAAGATAATTGAATGTTAGGTATCCATATTCAGATTTGTTTTTTAGGAACAGTTATTAGTGAATAACCACGGGGTCTGTAAAAACCCCAAATGCAGATAAAAATAATTTGATTGTTATGAAAACAATAAAACCCGTCCTCGAATCCCTTAATTTTACACTGTTTTTAAGTTTTGCGGGACAAATACTATAAATCCCTCGACAATAACATTTTTATAGCATCACCTCTCTCACCTCGGAATTATCTTCTATACAAAAGCGTCGGAAATTGTAAATCGGTGTATTTTAAAATTAGATTTAAACATATTTTTAATTGCGTCATGCGGCAAGTGTAAAATTAACTACTTTATACATTAATTGCGGCTACGGCGCTTATAGGCCCTCCCAATGTTAAATGACATATCAGCAACGAACCTATTAAGTTACCTACTTAACAGGTTCGTTGCTAAGGTAGAGTAGGTCGTAGGGCTCTCTTGCCGCATGACGCAATTATTATTGTGTAGTGGGTATATACCTTTTAACCAATCTTTCCGTTATTTAAAACTAGGAAACATGTTCAATACAAAAAGGGCTTCTCGCAAAAAAGTGATCTGATTCAAGGTTTCAAGTGATGATTGTTAACGTTCTCACGGCCTTAACATGAGGTCAATTGATGTGAGATGCTTATTGTAGGTTTGCGTTTACGTTTAACAGGTTAAAAAATACATTCTTTGTGAATGGAGCACCACCTCCTTTATATGAAAACGTGACATTGTCCACCAGAGGGCGAAAAAAAACAGTGTGTCCAATGAGTTTTATCATTATCTTTGTGGTGAAAAACGGGAATAATCCCTCTTTGGAAGTGGATACAAAAGCAGATTTTATCAATGAGAGATCATTGCGTGTGTGTTCAGTTTCGAATTTGATTTAAACCTAAGATAGATTTTTGCGTTAATTGCCCGTGACGGAGACAACTTGGCGCGAACATTGTGTTTCTTTCGCGGGACAATATAAACAATTGAAAAACTCTGTTTTTACGCCTTTTATCGCAAAATGTGGGGGCAATGTATGAGGTATCTAAATGTATTTTGAAACCTAATTTTATTAAAATCGCTTCAGCCATTTAGATGGTAATATATGTAGAGTATCAGATGACCACAGAAGCATTTGAAAGCCATTCCCGCCTTGTCTGCCCCTACACTTCCTATGAATGAAGATTGTACCAGGTTTACATACCTAAGGGTTAGGCTCTAGACAGATGGACCGCATTTCAACTGCAATCTAACCGCAAATTGCAGTTAATTTGCAGTTTGAATGCAGTTGACACGACTGCAATAGAACTGCGCAGTCCGATTGCAGTTCGCTTTGATTCAAAATTTAACTCGTCTCTCGTCCGTTTTCAAACTTAAATTAGTTTTTTCTCTGGCGCTCGTGCATATTTTGTTTTTTAATCTGAACTAGCTGCACCTGCGGCGCCCGCGTGGAAATATATGTGCCAAATCGTTTATAAACCTTGATCTTGAATCACTCTATCTAATAAAAAAAACCGCATCAAAATCCGTTGCGTAGTTTTAAAGATCTGAGCATACATAGGGATAGACAGACAGCGGGAAGTGACTTTGTTTTATACTATTATGTAGTGATGTGATGATCACCTTGCTGTTTCAGTTGTTCATATCAATTTATGTTAAGTTTTTATACAAAATGTCTTTATATGTTTTTTACATAAAATATTGTGGATTTCCAATAATAAGGAGTATAGTGCAAGTACCTATTTATTTGCTCTTAGAACACAATTACACACGTTAGACAAAGTGACATCACTGTGCTTTAAACACATGCAAAACAATGCAAATTGTGTCTAATCTGAAATTGCCTATTTATTGAGGACAAATGAACTAAACAAAGTTGCAGGGTGCCTTACCGCTACGTGTAGGACCGTATATGTACACTCAGCGAAGTAATTTACGCTTGTTTGCAACTAGTCTGCAGTTAGCTTATCTATACTTTTAAATAAAAAATAAATAAATTATGATATAAGGTTTTTGTTATCATAGTGCGTAAGCCCTGGCACTCTGGGCTACTCTGGGTAATAAATCTCTAAGAAGACTCCCAACAGCCGATATTGGTCCACAGCTGGACGCAGGCCTCCCCCTGATAAGCATTATGTCAGGTGAGATAGCATACATTTAGGCCTTTAGGCCTCGCCTACCGACGTGTTCGCACCGTCGACTTGTGTACAGGGCTTGCTACCGGTACCAACAATATCGGTACTATAGCGGTAATTTAATGTATCCTACTGTACCACTTCCATCTCAAAGTCAAGTGATCATCACACATCCGTTATAACTTTAAGAGGATGCTGCATGTATCTTATTATAGTATCTTTTGACAGTACCTAGACTGTTTATAACCGACTTTAATAAATGAAGGCTCTCTAGAATGTACTTGTTTATGTTTATAATAATCTATACTATAATAATAATATAACGAGGAAAGATTTGTATGTTTGTAACGAATAAACTCAAAAACTACTGGACCGATTTCAAACCTTCTTTCACCATTGGATTGCTACATTGTCCCTGAGTTATATAGGCTATATTTATTAGGTTTCAAAAATAAATGTCCACCCGTGCGAAGCCGGGACGGGCCGCTAGTATAATACAATGCTGGACAATCCACACAGCAACATCTAGCCCTAAGCTAAACTGAGCTTGATTTATGGGATGACTGATACACTTATTAGAATACATTATAGATATTTTTTATCATACATAGAAAATACCCATACCAAATATTTGCAGATCGTACAAACATTTGTCTCAAGGCGGGAATCGAACCCGGACATGCGTCGCAGGCGGAACTTCACCCACCGCACCACATCGGTTGTCATACCTAGGTAAGGTACTGAACTGGTACTGACTTCAGAAGGTGACCGACTACAGAGCAAGGAGTTTATTTCCCTCCGTTTTGCCTTTATGCCTTGTTCCTTTCATAAATAAATCTTTAGCCATGGCCCTAGGCTTGAAAGGAGAATTTCCGGCAAAAAATATGGGTATATTCATATTTGAGTCTGGTTTATATTTGGAAAAATAAATGTTTACTCTTTATTACAGCAAACAGGCATCTAACTACGCATCAAATCGATGATAAATAGGTACCTATGTTAGTTTGCAAGAAATAAGGACAATAGGCACATGTTGTAGCGTCCAAATTAATGATGCTGTTGTATATTGTTGGTTACATGATTTTTCAATTAATAATGATTTATAATTATTTTTCTCGTCTAGGTACTCATTTAGATACAGCTCGGCCAACTCGACCGAGGTTCACACCTCGGTCGAGTTGGCCGAGCTGTATCTATATGATTAATGTTGCTAGGTGAAATATTTGCCAGTATTTAGTCCAGACAGTCGGCTGCGTCATAGTATTTAAAATGAAAGAAAACAAAGCACGTATCGTCGTTTGTAACGAGAAAATACAATCGTTTGATAAGAAATTGATAAGTTTTATGGTCAGCAAAGGAATAACACCGTCTACCTACGGTCTCGATTTAAATGATTATTTAGGATGAAAACCACAAATAACTCGAATAAAATAATAACTTACCTAAACACTCAGATAGAAACCCATATTGTGCCTCTTTCAGGTTCTACTTCTGTGGTTATTTCAGGTTTGGTTTAAAACCGCCATAAAATATAAAATTTGTAAAAATATTATGTCGTGCATTAGTGTTTTGAAATTAATATGCAAAAATGCAAATGGTTGCACTATGTAACTCATGAATATTAAATCATTTTTAATCAAGTGAAAGTACTTTGCAGGCTCATATACTTTACGCAAAATAGTTTCGCTTTACACATTACCTAGGTTATACTACAAAGAAGGAATTTTATTCATTTATTTCAATGAATAAAACATGTTTTTTATAGTGTATCAATTTTAATTTGTTGTTTAAAACAAATGACAAACAATTTTCATTATTTTTTCGAAAATCGTTTCAGAGAATCGAACCGGCTCTATAATCAGCACCCAGTCGACCTTAATCTTTTTTACTGACTAATAAATGACAAGCCATTTGTAATCATGGACGATTTTAACAAAAGTAGTACCTACCTACTTGATTATGATCATTCCAATTGGTTTAAAATTAATAATGCTAAAGATAGTTTAAACTAAGTAGGTACTTCAAAAAAAAAATAATCGTCTAAAATAAATAAAACCTAATCTATACCTACCTAGTCGTAAATTATGGGTGACAAAACAAACCTGAAATTTTTGAAAGCAATGTTCCTGAAATCCACAGTTTGTGCACAAACTCGTAGCGTATTGGAATAATTCCTCACACTCACGAAGTAAATAAATATTATACGAAAAAGAAAACTATTTTCTTGGACAATAATTTTCTTCGTCTACTCTGATACGAACTCCGCGACACTGTATTTCGCGCCAAAACTACGCGTGCGCTCACAATGGCGCTTTCCATAGACTAATTTGATTTTTCCTTTCCTTCTCAGCGCGTCGTCTCAAATAATCAGAATACAAACCTACCAAGATAAATAAACAGTAAACGCGGCCAAAGTTGGCACCTATTGTTTACTTTTACACGTAGCAGTGTTATCAATGCGTACAATTCTTCTGATTAGTGATTCGCACGTCTGTTTAACAACATAGATTGGTGTGTCTTTTAATTTTCAACATGTTACGGCTCCATGCCACAATACAATCTAATAAGAACTTTAGAAGTAGTAAAAGCTAGAAGATTTTTACAAAAGATATTCAGATTTGGATTTCAGATTTAAATAACTTTATTTCCAGATGCGAAAAATAAATGTATACATTTATTGTACAGGTATAGAGAAAGATCATTAATATTGACAGTGAAGAGGAAAAACTCTTCTTAATTGTAGTGAAAATCGCTAGGAGATACGTCTAAGAGTTGCAGAGTTTTGGGGAATTTAGTTTGTTCTACGAAAGCGGTTGCGCGTTGAAATCTTTTGAATGCTACGCCGCTGGTCCAGTGTAGCACCAAAGATAGATCTTTGTGTAGCGCCACCGTGGCAGAGGTCGCGAAGCTACACAATATAATACATATATTATGTTTTTCTTCTTGGAGGAGAGTGATTGAAGAGCAAGGTTTATAAACTATTTAAAACATAGATTTCCACGAGGGCGAAGCCGGGGGCACAGCTAGTAACAAATAATACGAGCTAATAGATAATACCTACGACTTGAGAGTGTAAGAGGGACTCCAACATCTCGTCTCCCAAGCCAACCTACACTTGCACGTGGTAAATGTAAGAAACAAAATAAAGCAGCATTATTATTTATTTTTAAGACTTCTCGACTTGGATATAAAATAAAGATTCAAGGTAAGTTAATTACGCAACAAATTGACACCGATTCCGATTTTCGGGTGCAAACAAATAAGCATAGCTATGTAGAGGCAACCTATTGTATGTAGGTGAGTAGTAAGTGACAAATTGAAAATCATGTTCATATTTATATGGGCCTACCCGCCTCGAGTAGGTACGATTTGGTAAGATTTAGGAAATACATTAGTTATGTGGTATCTTCGTTATAAGTACCTAACTAACTTAGTACTACCAAATACCTTAACTACCCAGGTAGTAGTAGTATCGGACGGTAAAATAGAATCCAGAAGCTAAATATTCATTTGAACTAATATTTACAATTCAAACAATTGAGGTAACTGCAGACTGTTAATCTAGGAAGCGTCCCAAATGGGCTACTACAGCCACAGACAGCGTTAAGCCTGAGACGCCTGGCTAAACGCTGGCTGCATTGCCCTTGTATGGTAACTTCGCTTTTGTAAGCCCTTTGCTAATAAATAAATGTAAGTAGCGGATTTCATCTTATTTGAGTTTGCCTAGTCTCCTCTGAAATTGTGAACATCTCCTACACTTCCCCTGCCTTCATGAAGAAAAAACATTATAGGTATATTCATTGTAGAACTTTGTAGCAAATTCATTCAATAACGCTACCACCCAGCACAAAGATGCGCATTCAAATATGAGCTTTGTTAATTTAAGATACATTTTGTTTTATAGTAATAAATAGGCTTGCCAGTCTTGCGACCAGCTTCAAACGGTACCAAAGGCACTTAGTAATATTAAATTACGTAGGTATCATTTTCTCTTAAACTACCAGGCTAAGCTACTTACCTACATACCACTTGCTTGGGTCCACTTTACTGCTGGATGCTTGCAATGCCATCAGAGACATAGACACGCGAATTTTCTCAGAAATCGCGTGCGTTCAATTCAAACAAACATCATTAATAAGTAGTTATGTATCAGTTTAGAATACCTACCATAATACTAATTGGTCTATGATACCTACCAAGCTATAATAATCATCATCAGCCTATAAATAAAATAAAATTAAAATAAAAAATAAAAATCATTTATTTCAGACCATTTGTCCATATCGGTTACATACTAAACAAATTAACACACAAAAAAGCAAAAGAAATTAAAAACTACAAAATTGCTGATAAGGCAGCTGTGCACTCAGTGCCAGGTGTAGGTTGCAAGCACTGAATGCACTCCTACCCAATGCCATAGCATGCCTATAGCAGTCCACTGCTGGACATAGGCCTCCCCCAATGAGCGCCATAGCGCCCTGTCTTCAGCTTGCCGCATCCAGCATCTACCTGCAGTCTTTCGCAGGTCGTCATCCCACCTGGTCGGAGGGCGTCCTACACTACGTTTACCGAGTCGTGGTCTCCACTCAAGAACACGTTTGCCCCATCGGCCGTCGGTTCTTCGCGAGATATGGCCGGCCCACTGCCACTTCAGCTTGCTAATTCTTTGAGCTATGTCGATAACCTTGGTTCTCTGTCGGATGTATTCGTTACGAATCCTATCCTTCAGAGAAACTCCGAGCATAGCTCTTTCCATAGCTCGCTGAGCGACTTTGAACTGGTGGACCAGCCCTATCGTGAGTGTCCACGTCTCAGCACCGTAGGTCATAACGGGTAGGACGCACTGATTGAAAACTTTCGTTTTCAAGCATTGCGGTATGGCTATAATAAATCTTTATGAAATTCTCGGAAGTACGTGCGAGTGGCTGCGCCATGGTTGCGCTGTCGCATTATTGGTTATTTGTTTGTCTATCGCTAGGTATCAGTCTTCAGAGGGACCGAAGCCCAATACTACCAACATTATATAATACACCAAAGAACGCACTGACTGACCTGCGAATTAGTATGAGTGCTACACGTTCCTACTACGTTGCGTTAGTATCCCTGAGTAGTCTGTGTACGTTGCCGTTCGGAAGTATATCCAATCGACTGTCATTTATTCAGGCGCGGTGCCCAGAGGGGGATTCGGAGGTCATGCCCGGGGGGTCCTAAAATCTTAGTTCAGGTAGAGATACTTATAAAAAAATAGAAAATTTCCGAAACTTTATAAAATTTTCTCCTTCATGCAATATGGTTACTGTGGTTACCCACTGCGGCAAAAAATATGGCGGCTCGCTTCGCTCGCCAATATTACTAATATTTTGTGCAATATGATATGTTCTACAAAGGCAACGTTACCTATCGTGTCCGCAACAGTCATTTTCTATCAATTCCACCACCATAACAAATAGCACAAAAATGTAAGAATAAGTACGCTGCTCTACTCTACAAGAGGTTACTTTGTGAAATAGTGCAAAAAAAACTAAGACTACAAAATTTTCGAAATTCGATTCGCCAATAACAATAATTGTTCCTTTTGATTACGGACAATAGCTCGACGACCAACACTTTAAAAAATAACACAAATCTAACGAAATCTAAAATTGGCGAACGCGGCTCGATTTGCTCCGTTTTGCATATAGTTCGGTGGATATGGATATTTAAATAACGTTCTTCAGAGCCTACTGCACATTTTCTATTCGTGCGCTTTGTGAACGAAGTACACTAACTAAGGCTAGGTACAATCATACAATGCGTAGGGAGACAATAACAAAAACTGTGTTAAAGCCCATTTTATGTGCTCAGTTTGTGCCTTTTTTTTCTTTCATCGAGAATGCCATCTATATATATTCTCTATGACATGCATGAATGAATGACTTCATGCTTGCATGGGGATTTGCTGGCTGTCATGTCATGTCACATTGATTTTTCTTTTAGTTCTCTCTCTATCTGTCTGTCAGTCAAAATCAAGTCAATCAAATCAAAAAAGGTTTTTGAGTTTGCGAGAATTTCTGGCTTTTTCTTTCCGAGATGAACTGGACAAGACGCAATTTATTAGTTTTATATTTAGCAAGACCTCAATTTTTGTGATGAATAGCTAAACCACATTAGGAATTTCGTTATACTATTTGCCCTAAATTGCTACAGTAGTTAAAGAGGATCGCTCGCATCAATCACAGAACATTACATCGAGAACTTGTGATGGAAGCTCACCACAACACAAGCAGGAGAAGAAAAGAATCAGGCGTGGAAGGTTATAAATGATATAAGATCGGAGTTATTGTGGCGCGCGCATCGTAAATAAGATTCAGCTGATCGTCGAAGGACGGATCTTATGTGCGCGTGACGGTGATATGAGCACAAATAAACAACGGCGAGGAACTAGTGGTTCCAGTTGTTCAGTGACCGGGGTGCCAGTGATCGCGAACGCTCCCACCGCCATGTCTGCCGACCTCGCCTCGCTGTTCGAGTGTCCCGTGTGCTTCGACTATGTGCTGCCGCCCATCCTGCAGTGCCAGAGCGGGCACCTGGTGTGCTCCAGCTGCCGGCCCAAGCTGTCATGCTGCCCCACGTGCCGCGGTCCGCTCGGCAACATCCGCAACCTCGCTATGGAAAAGGTGGCCGGTAACGTTATGTTTCCCTGCAAGCACTCAAACACTGGCTGTACCGTCACGTTGGTGCACACGGAGAAGGCAGACCATGAGGAAGCTTGCGAGTTCAGACCATACTCCTGCCCCTGCCCGGGAGCCTCCTGCAAGTGGCAGGGAGGCCTCGATCAAGTCATGCCGCACCTTATGATGTCACATAAAAGCATAACGACCCTGCAAGGAGAAGACATTGTGTTTCTCGCCACTGACATAAACCTTCCCGGAGCTGTTGACTGGGTGATGATGCAGTCCTGTTTCAATCATCATTTTATGCTTGTTCTAGAAAAACAGGAAAAGTTTGATGGACATCAACAGTTCTTTGCTATTGTACAGCTTATAGGTTCTCGCAAAGAAGCTGAGAACTTTGCATACCGATTAGAACTAAATGGGCACCGCCGTCGCCTGACATGGGAGGCCATGCCCAGATCCATCCATGAAGGAGTCTCCTCTGCTATTATGAACTCCGACTGCCTTGTGTTCGACACCTCTCTCGCACAATTATTTGCAGACAATGGTAACCTTGGTATCAATGTCACAATATCCATTGCCTAATCAAACAAATAATACACTCTTGCTAAATTATTACCATTTAAACATAGTGATTATTTGAAAATAGCTGCTGAATATTTTTATACAAACGAAAGGTAACCTGAATTCTGGTTGCGGGAAATTAAATGAAAGTGAGGTATGTAAATTACATAGTATTCAACAATATTTTGCTACAAGACATGTACAAAACTTAACTTGAAATGTTTTGTTCTCATTTGTGAAAACCTTCACAATTATTAAGCCAAAAATAATGATTTTCTTCCCATTATTTTTTTGTTGTGTGTTCAATCTAGATTTACGAGTATGTAGTGGTAAAATTCTTTAAGTGAACTTATATTTCGCTTTAGAATTGCCTTGTCTAATGTATAACATTACTTATAATATTGGATGTGGGTGATATTGTGATTATTGAATTCCAAACAAAGAACAAATAAATATTTGTGTTAGAATTAATCATTTTGTATATAAGATGCACTGCATAAAGGACTTTGAGTGATAGTGATGCTACTTGATGTTTTTATAGAGTGCTATAATTTGTAGGTCACAAATCAATGATCAAAACTTATGTCAAATTAAATGTAACTTCAAGTAAATTAACAGATATTATGCATATTTATCTTAATGCATGTTTCTAAGTGAGGGCTGAATTTATTTCGATGATTTAAGCTCATTAATGTTCATTTCCAATTTTATGACATTTGTAACTAGGTTGAAGTTCATTATTTATTATATATCGGTAATTTATTAGGGTATCAATAATTTTAGCTGTTTTTTTAAAGAAACTCAAATGTTACTTAAATGTAGTTTTAATTGTTTATAATCTGCCCGTATCCATTAGTTACTTAGCTGCTGTGCAGTAGCATTATTATTATTATTTCACTTCCTGATGTGTATTGGCTGATTTTTGCTGAAACTGATATAGTTGTGATTAAGCGCAATGATAATGGTCAGCACATTGATTGAGAATGAGTACATTTTTCTTTAATCATTTGGTACTGTATTGTTATTTGAATGGGTAATGAAAATCAGCCATATGATAAAGCTGGGTTTTATATATGTACCTACTAAATATATAGTTGAAATAAATTTTTGTAATACAAATGTTATGTCTTTACTGACTTCTTGAGATTCGATCGCCTACAGCTGAAAAATTAACTGGTCCTGACATTAGTTTTTTTTGTAATTTCATTATTCACCATTTGATAACTAACAAAAGTAAGAAATGAAGTATATAAGAAACTTTTGTTGTAATAAATTTTGGGATAGTCCTTGACTATAATTAAAATACATAGGTAGATTAAATGTTTGGCTAGGTTTGGACTTGAATTTTTGCGATATTTGCGATCAACTGTTCATAAACAGATTGGTACCCATTGTGCCCTCTGAGTTAGAACGCCAATAAAGTTTTTTCTTGTCTTTAGTATGTGACAGACTGGCATAGCTAATTTTATCCAGGCCAATGTCCACCAAAACCTATATAACTCAAAATTTTCTTAACATTTAATTATTATTACATCCACCAGCTGTACCTGTGACCTTTTGCTTTTTTTAGAGATCAGAAAGTGTAGGTTCTAAATTAGGTTTAGGTAGGTACCTTATTGTATAAACCGATTTTAAGGCGCTATTAACCAAAGGACATTTAGGTAGGTAAATAATATTTCTGTGTAGGTATAAATGATATCTACGAGTATGTCAATAAAAAAGAAAATTTTACGGAATAAATTAAAAACTGTCTAACACAATGATGTTATTGATCTAACATGATTTCGTATTTCTTTATCATGTATGGCTGGACTCAAATGATCTTTAGCCATTATTGATCCGAAATCACCTAAATTATTTCGGGGGTTGCTCTGCAATCTGCAACGCTGTTATCGCTAAAATCTGACAAATCTATATCGCAGTTTATGTTACCAAGACCGGAAAGTACCTACGTCCGGTGCAAGTTCGAAATACGTCCGGCTGGGATCATGAGCTCGTCGATCGATCTCGAATCGAACGGCGCGCGTGAAGCCTATTCGAACTGGAGCTCGAGTGAGTTTGTACGAAATTCATCGATTACAAACAGGGTTGGCATGATTAAAACAAGTTGTTTTAAAACACGTGTTTAAAACAGTTTGAAATAAAACTATGTTTTATAGGGAAAGTCCCTATGTCGGCCGTCGAAAGAAAGTAATTCACTGGATTAGTGGGTACGGTACCTATTCCCCGCTCTCTCTCTAGTTCTCTACCTACCTACAACACTACATACAAGGTGTATGTAAAGTGTTTTGTATTGATAAATAATAATAATAATTTTTAATAATTAGATTAGAGGTACTGAGATATGCAACAAAAGTAAATATTTATCGTTTTGTTAATTTTTACTAATGTGAATTAGGAAATAGTTTAGAAATGGATTATTTTATTATTCGCTTTAATTGATTTGAAATTGATAAGTAAAAAAAAACTATAAAAACAAAAAAAAACACTTGTTTTAAACATTTTGAACTGTTTGTTTTATAAAATATAAAAAAAACTGTTTTTTTTCCAACCCTGATTACAAATCAAATTAAATTATAGCTTTATTTTACCCATTCCTAACCATATAATTATCATAGTATCTATAGAATAGAACCTAAGGCATAGCAACACTTGCGTATGGTTATAGGTACCTAGGTACCTACTTAGGGTCAGCTCATACCGAGACACACCACCGAATATTATTGTTCTGTTCACACGACGACGATACGCACGCTGCGCGCACTTTGTTTGATACAAGATTAATAAAACGTAGGTAAAAAATAGTCTCAGTGGGAGCTAAGCCGCACAGCTGTGTAAGGGTTACACAGCTGTGCGACTTATGTGTTTGATATTGAATTTAATTGAAATTGAAATTTTTGATTTGTACGCGATGCGTCTGTAGGTAGACACGTCGGTGGCTCGCCCGATAGTTCTCGTTGATAAAGCTATGTTTATTGATTTATATTGATTCTTGTTGATAGACGTTTTGCAACATGATAACATTATCATACATAGGTACATCATCAGCCTATAGCAGTCCACTGCTGGACATAGGCCTCCCCTAATGAGCGCCATAGCGCTCTGTCTTCAGCTTGCTGCATCCAGCACCTACCTGCAGTCTTTCGCAGGTCGTCATCCCACCCCATGGAAGGCTGAAGCTAGGCCGTCCAGCATCTGGTTCGGTTCCGACATCGACATCCCTCTGCCATACTCCTCTACGCAATTGGATGGGTTTAGACTGTTGGCCCTGTATTTGGACACTCATTGTGACGGCCTCGTAGAGACATCTCAGCACCTCGATATAACGATAGTCTACTTGGCATCGCTGTACGGAATCCAGAACAGACCCAAGTTTAGACGGAGTCAAATGCCTCCTCATATATTATACGATAACATTATAATCGATATCAATATGTACCTAGCTTGTCCCCAAAGATTCTGGTAATTAATGATGTTCGACATCAGAACAATAGCACCGGAGATTACCACTTACCTACATACAAACAAAGATTACAATGGAAGGTACCTCCTAATAATAATAGTAGCATAAATACATTTCTCTAATCAATTTCTAGGTGTTAATAAATATTTTTAGCATAAAAATAGTGATTTGTACGTCGCAGAGAACACAAAACCATCGAAGAGCTTTGTAGAAATAATCATGCGCGGGTATGATGCGCTACAGTGGTAGCGTTTTCACAGCGCCATGGCATGCACAAATTTTCACAGGCTAGATAGGATTGTGTTAAATTGAAACCAAAGTAAAATTACTTAACAGATGTAGCTGTGTTTGTGTGCCTAACTGCCTACCGTGCTTGCAACATGCCTACCTTTTGCTATTTTTAGACCCCAGTGTCTAGGCACCTAAACCTGATTTAGCCTAATACATTTTAACCAAAAAGCATGTATGTAGGCAAGTAATCTTCCCGTCAGTAAATTTTACCTATCGAAATAATAATAAAGAGACGAACCAATTAAAAACAATTGAACATTATTAACATGATTTTTAATTCATTTCAATAAATTCAGGACATTTCAACAAAATAAATAATTTCACACTAATTTTGACACCATTATTACAATAATCATTTTACTACAAAGTTATTATGATCTTATTTAAGGTTTCCCAGATTGTGGCAGCAGAGGCGATGGTAGAAGGCAGGCGGCCGTGGGGGATTCTGTGACGTCAAGAATTGAAGACTCTTTCTGTTGAGGAGTGAATGGATCAGCCGGCATGTTCACGGTCATGTCTGGGCTGAACGGATCTCTGGTTCTATGCACCACCTCGAACGGCTCATTCGAAGCTATCTTAGAATCGAGGCTAAACTCATCAAACGTTTCCAGAGCCTTTAAGTCGCCGGAAGTCTGAGGCGCGAACGGATCGAATTTCTTTATCCCATCCGGACTGAAGGGATCTTTCGCTTTAGGCGATTTCGGCGCATCCTCTGCTACGCTGTTATCGCCGCTGAAATCTGACAGATCTATATCGTAGTTTATATTACTGAGGCCGGGAGGTAGGTCCGGTGCGAGGTCATCTGGGGTCATGAGCTCGTCGATAGATCTCGAATCGAACGGCGTGAAGCCTAGAGGCGAAGGCGTGAGGAGCTCGAGTGAGTTTGGTGTCTTCACGTCCCAGTTCGGGTCGATGTGTTGGGGCGATCTAGATGGCGAGTCCTTCTCTATGACTTCGAAGCCGAGTATGTTGAGTTTAGGCTCCTCTTGGGGCATGGATACTTTGCGAATGTTTATGGGTATGTCTGGTTTAGGAATGGTTTGAGGCGGGTTGGTTGGAAGAGGCGTTGGTTCTTCAGTGAGGATCTTCTCTGTGGTTTCAAGGTCTATGAGCGGCGCGGTGGATATCTTCTGGAGCTTCCCGATCCGGGGCAGTTCTCGTCTCGGTTCTATCTTGAGCGGCGTTTTGGCGAGCACGTCCTGTACTTTCTTGGTAATTTGTTCCTGTAAGTACAAGATAGTAGTTTCAAAACACTGAATATTAAGAACAATCGTTTTAGATACCAGTCTAGATTTTATATCTAGATTAAGTTGAATCGCCGATTCAAATGGAAACCCTAAGGTTCAAAAAGCCACGACACAAAAAAATTAACTCACTAGCTTGACGTCGAGTTACATAATGATTGTATAATGTAAGCAATATTTATTGAACGAAGTATCTCAAATCGAGAAATAATGAATATAAAATACATACAGGCTACCACGCTAGTTAACACATAACGTTTTAAGGTATATACATATTACTATGGACCGTAGAATAAGTTAAATAAGATCTGTTACTTTTCTATGGTCTGAAATAAATGTTTTTTTTTTTATAACGGAACTCTCGTTATCAGCTTTTTTACAGGCACATTTTAACGTGAATGCGCCTTAACACGCGTTATTCGCACTACCATTAGTGTAATAAAGCTGATGTATTTTACGTTAAGTATGGGTAGTTTGTTTGCAAGTATTCCTTTTCGAGTTTAGGGCAGGACTGTAGTGAATAGCACAATCTTCGGAAGCATCTTACCTCAAAAGTCTTAGCATTATCCGCTAATGCGTCCGCCCCCTGATGCACCTTCGCTGCTTGCTCCAGCAGCAGGCGGATCATATTACTTTGTTCCTCCGCCTCGCTCGCCTCGCCGCAGAGAGAAAGCGCCGCCGCCTGAAATTAATATAAATATTATAATAATTAACGACAATTAACTGAACAAATTATCTGCAGATGATTTAATGTTCATATGTATAAAATTATTTGTATGGCATCGTTAAAAATATTGTTGTATTTTAAGTAGGTCTAGCTAATGCATCCAGCTAATAAATTATTTATATTATTAGTATGCTACATACCCAAGCGCTCCCGCCGATAGAAGCCGGCATTGCCATGTAGCAGTCAAACTCTTTCTTGTCCATATTCAGAGATTCAGCGCTCAAGTTCTCGATGAACGACACAGCGCAGCACTGGAAATAAAAACAACAAGTCAGAAAGGTCTAGTATCCTCTGTCACCTTTATATGTATGAGTAATAGAAAATAACACGATTTATTAAGCACACACTAAAAAAAATATGAAGGAAAGAACAACTTAAATATATATATATATTAAACCACATTAAAGTAATGAACTCTGAGAGTAATGGAAATAAGCATCTTCTGTAAATATACTTGTAATTAATTCTGACAAAACCAATTTTTTAGTGGGAATGGGTCGCATAGCTCACCAAGTTAGTGAAATAATATCCTCCCTCGCCCGTCATGAGACGTTGCGCGTTGCAGAAGCGAGTCACGAAGTTAATGTTGCTGACGAGGCGCGGGGGATTCGCCTTTAGGACCTGAAGACAAAACAAATCTAAGATTAATATACGCTCTTTCTGTAAAGAAATTCATTATTCTGTAATTTTAGTTTTGTTTAAATTAGGCACGTTATTTGTTTTTACCTTAACGTATTCAGTTATTATTTGCGTACTATGAACGGAAACTGTTCTAGCTCTATTTGTTTATATTTTAAAATGTATTGTTATTTAAGTAGTATAAGCTTTTTGTTTCCCAAAAAAATTTAAAATTTAGTTTCGCTGCAAGAATTGTAGATACGCAGATACTTTGAGCGTGGGGCCGACGATTCTTGGGATTCTTTACAAAGTGTCAATGTGCATGAACCTCCTTAATGCTCCCCGGGCCGAGTAAATCTGGCCGCACATGTTTTCTTATTAATGGAAGAAACAGGTAGGCGCTTACTGAGATAATATTCTAAGACAGGGTTTGGAAGTAACGACTTAAACAATATCCAAGCATTAAGCAATTAAACATAAAATTGACATTAAAATTAATAAAAATTTTGAGCAATGTTATAATAAAAATTGTTATTTTCTACAAAAAAAATGTTAATCTATCCCTATCACACTACAGTAGACAAACTGACATTACATTCTTCCATTTTTAAATAAATAAAATCCTCAAATATGTAAATTAATTATGTTATGTGATTGTAATGATTCTTTTCTGGCAATAACATTTTATTATTAAGTTTCAGCCTTTAGTTAGAAATGGTCGTTGAGAGAGTCGAGAGCGTGAGGCAGCGGCGACTGATCATCAACTGTGTACCTAAACGGTAGAATAAATACTGCTATGAAGTTATATGATTCGTTGTAATCCAACAGGGGAAGACAGCGCAGTAACTCACAGTAAAGATGAGTGCAGGTAGGAGGTCGTCTGCAGAGGCCGGCACGCCGCACAGCGCGAGCACGTGCCGGCAGCAGCGCCGCACGCGCGCCAGCTTGCCGCCCGGGGACGTGGCGCTGTCCATGCCTAGCAACTCTGCGGAAACAGCTTCACTCAATAACCATACAAAGAAATAACTACTAATTATTACTGTATAACCATTTATTTATCATAGAATAAAGTAACATAACATCATTGAATATACTTAATATATTAAACATTGTTAAATTAGATTAAAGATTTTTATTATTCTGTGATCTCTATTCGAGTAAAGGCCTCCCTCCAGACTGTGCCTGTTCTTTCTGTCCTTCGCTATCTATGGTTCTCCAGTTTCTTTTTCTTCTTTTTTTTCTGTTTAGACAAAAACCGTTTATAGCGTTATCTGCGCTGCGCTGTCAAGAGTTGGTACTTGGATTATAAAAAAATCAAAGATTCTAATTAAAGACTGTTTAAATCCATGAAAAATTTGCGGAATTCGTAGGGGTCTCTTGCAGAACAATTCTTCCAGCGAACTGCGATCCTCAACCCGTATACCAAGCGGGGGATTACTGACATTACCTCGATGAGATAATAGCCAACAAAAAGCTTATCAGGGGGAAGCCTGCGTCCAGCCAGTGCTACTGGACTAATATTTAGGCGGTTGAGGTTGAAGGAGTCATAGTCACCATCTCAGCCAAAAGTAATCATCTGTCCACATGCCGCGCCGGTTCATGGTAGTCACTCGAGTTTTATGGCCCGATGGCCATCGGATAGGCCTCCCTTTAGGAGCGCCATAGCCATATTTTATCTTTAGCTTGCTTGTCCCCATCTGCCTACAGTCTTTCGTAGATCGTCATCCCACCTGGCTGGAGCGCTTGATTCTTATATGGATCGTAATTTCGAATACCACTGAGGGTACACTGCAGTTATGTTTACACTCACCACTAATAGCCTTATACAGCAGCTGGCGACACCTAGCGCTGTCTCTGTCTAGCTTGCAGTCGAGCCGTCGCTCGCACACCCAGCTGAGCTGTTGTATTCGCTCGGACATCGCTCGGTCCGCACGCTCGTCTTCTGTGCCGTTCGGAGAGAATACCACTGAGGGTAGACTGAAAAAGTAGGGAAGGATTACAATACAATGGATGAATTATCATCATCGTAGGGTGGGAAGAGCATAGCTATAGATAGTTCATAGGATTACACCGGAGATTTATATAGATAGCATTCCAGCGGAGAATGTGTCATGTGTCTTTGGGATTTCTCTGTGGCTTTTAATGAAGTTGTTGGCTATTAACTTTCTCAAAGTCGAATCAATAATAATGGCGGCCATACGTACAGACAAAATAATGAGGAGTATAGACAATAATTTTAATAATAATAATATAATAAATATAATGCTGGACAATCCACACAGCATTATCTAGCCTCATGGTAAGCAGAGCTTGTGTTATGGGTACTAGATAATTTATATACATAATACAATACATTACATAGATAGATATTTTTTATTATACATAGAAAACAACCAGAACACCCGAAACAAATATCTGCAGATCGTACACACAATTGTTCCGAGGCGGGAATCGAACCCGCAACCTCCTGCTTCGCAGGCGGACCTTCGCCCACCGCGCCACATCGGTCGTCAAAATTAAATTGAACTATCGAAATGAGCAAATTAGTTAGTATTATTAAGGAACAGTTTGGCCTAACCATTTAGATAAGAAATGGGTTAACTCACTCGTGTAAATATGTCATGGCATGCTTCTCAACAAAGTCCATCATACGTTCTTTCGTGTCCGAGTCCATGTTTGCGAAATGATGCGATGCGTTCATGTGATTCATGAATATCTGAAAAATTTCAACATATTTTTTTTCTTTTTATTTCAGAAAGGCCCAGAAACATTGGGCTGTTTATCACCAAATTTTGGGCATTGTGGGCAAACCCTGAAAAAAAATATTGCACTATATTTTTTTTCGATATATTGGTTCCAGATGTACTGGGTGTTTCTTTGTAAAAAAAAAACAATTTATTTAAGTAGTACATTATATATTATATAAAGTATATCAGTTATCAATCAATCACCATACTACAATTATACCCATAACACAATCTCTGCTTTGCTTGGGGCTAGATAATGCTGTGTAAATTAAATAGTCGAAATATTTATTCATTAAATTACCTGATACTGCCTCTGCACTCTCTCTGACAGTTCATCAACGGACATGACATTAGCGCATTTCATAACATCCATTATGAATTTATGGACGAACACCCTCGCATCTTTGTCCATGGCCGGGGTGAGATTCGAGAAGCGCAGACGGATGTCCCGCTTCATATGCTCGTTAACTTGCGGATGGACTTTGAATTCTGCAGGACGCTTCTCGCCGTGGTCTTGCTCATCTGAGAGAGGAACAGTTCGATACATTATTGAAATATGCAGAATTCAAAGTTCATCCGCAAGTTAGCGGGTGAACTTTGAATTCTGCAGGACGCTTCTCGCCGTGGTCTTGCTCATCTGAGAGAGGAACAGTTCGATACATTATTGAAATATGCAGAATTCAAAGTCCATCCGCAAGTTAGCGGGTGAACTTTGAATTCTGCAGGACGCTTCTCGCCGTGGTCTTGCTCATCTGAGAGAGGAACAGTTCGATACATTATTGAAATATGCAGAATTCAAAGTTCATCCGCAAGTTAGCGGGTGAACTTTGAATTCTGCAGGACGCTTCTCGCCGTGGTCTTGCTCATCTGATAGGAGCAGTTCGATTCGTTATTAGAATATGTTAATCAGCCTGCAGAATTCAAAGTTCATCCGCAAGTTAGCGGGTGAACTTTGAATTCTGGAGGACGCTTCGCACCGTGTTCATGCCCATCTAATTAGAGCAGTTCGATTCGTTATTAGAATATGTTAATATGTTAATCAGCTAGCAATTTATCGGCATGATAACCTCATTATATCGTGTTGCTATCACAATATTGTTCGATATTCTGACCGATTTGAGTCGCGAAGGTTAGACATTCTTTTCAGACGCTTATAGCATAGGTTTTAGTTATTATAGTGCGTAAGCGGCACTCGGGGTTATCTTTAAGAGTTGATACTATCTGAAATCGGTTATTTTCAACGATCATATCTTCCACAATTCTGAAGCATTTACTTTGAGATTTTAATATGTTATAGTTCAGGATTGATGCTAGACGACTAGTGTTTCGAAAACACGATTACATGAAATTTTCTCGATAGAAAAAAAATCCAAAGTTCACTCTAAACTGTACTTTAAACCGTCGCTATTCAATAGATACGTTAAAATAAGCCTTGATACTTTATACAGTAAACAATCAGAGTATAAAGCAGACGATGTGTGTTTTAGATTTTCAAAATTACTATTATTTTTACCGTAAAAAAATAATACCTAAACATTCACGCGCTATCTTCCGTCCGGGCCATAATTCAGTCTAGCTTCGGCCTTCGGACGGGGAGCCTGTGTCGCTGCTCCGCGCTTCGTGTCATCGGACTTTGTATATTTGTAAATATGGGAAATCTTTATAATAGGTGTAGAAAGCGACGACGGAATCATAAAAAAGATGGAAAACACATGAACGACGTTATAAAGTAAGTACCTACTTACCCTACACGTTGAGGTGAGGTGAGGTGAAGATGTGGATTGTGATTTGTGAGTAAGTAAATGTCGCAGCCAAACTAATTATTTTTTATTTTATTTTAGAAAACGTCGATTAGAAAGTACAGCTCCTATTGTAAGCGATGATGGCGACAATGATAAAGAAAATAATGTCCCGGTAAATCCGTGTGTACCAAACACCTACCTACCTACCAGTAAGGTAGTAGACTTTACTTGTTTATGGGACTGGATGGCGCTAAGTATGTGAAAATCGTATTTTTTATTCTTATAGGTAAATACCTATACCTAGGTCCTACCTAGGTGTAAATACAAGGTATACCCACCTCAATTTGTATCTCCATGTGATAGAAGTAGTATTTTCACAACACATCATTATCTAGGTAGAAATATATATTAGGGTTCCGTTTGACTATCAATACTATAAAATATTTACACCTAGGTATACCCACCTAATTTGTATCTCCATAATATATGAATCGTTACTGATAAATGATGGAAGTAACATCGAATGATCTGGACATTTTGGATATCAGAAAAGATCCGTACGAGATTTTTTTTTACCAATTACAAAACATTGAATTGTAAGTAGTAGGTTAGGTACCTACTATAGTTACTAACTATAGTACCTACTGTCTACACCTATAATGTATTATAACTTTCCTAACATTTTTACGAGTTTGTAAATTTTAGGGTTCTGCAATAATTTAACCTAGAACTATTCGTACCTAACGAACACAAGCTTTTCTACTTTTAGTTCATGAAAGTGAAAATATATCACATGGTTCAAATTTATAAATTGGGTAATAATGGACTTTTTACGGTTGATAGCTTGAACGAGAGTCCTTATTAATTCTTCATTACGATTCATTCATATTACTAGAGTGGGCACATATATTTACATGTTAGGTATCTTACCTACCTACTTTCTTGGCATGTGTAACTGTTACAGGATGGAAGTAACGTCGAATGATTTGACAAATGGCATAAATTCGGATAAGACAAATCTTTATCAATTACAGACCGTAGAATTGTAAGTAAATACTTACAATTACTACAATTACATATCTACTGAAATATGATTTGGTATCTCGATTATAATAAGATTGTGTTTTATTTTTCCTTTTTCAGACAAACACACACCTCTCCAGAGTCAAAGTCACTACCCCACCCTACCCAAACCTACCCTACCCTACGCTAACCTACCCTGCGGGATAAAAAGTCCCATATCCTTCTGCTGGTTCTAAGCTACCTCTCCACCAATTTTCAGCCAAATCGGTTCAGCCGTTCTTGAGTTATAAATAGTGTAACAAACACGACTTTCTTTTATATATATAATATACACAATAGATATAGATTCGTGTGATAAAATATCATTTCATTTCAGATGAAAGTTGAGATCATCGAAAGGGATGACGAATTTTGGGAACAACTAATGGAACCAAAATTTTTAATTTTTTATTTAACATATATTTTGTCCGAGTTATGCGATCCCTGGCATGTTCGCAATATGAAAATAGGAGATATAAGTGAATTGAAATAAATTTAATATAAAGTAATATATATTGTTAATAAAGTTATACATATTATGTATGTGCAAATATAATCTAGACTATATTTTAATTTATTACAATATTTACCTGCACACTACTTGTCATACACATCCTATTTCCACACAATGTTTTTTTGGCAAAATTCAATTTTACTTAAAAAACTAATATGCGGAACCCTCACTCAATATACTTAGACATAAACTTGTATTCAATTTCATTGCTTATATAGGTTTTGTTGTGTTAGTTTTACCTTATATAGGTAGTAGTACCAATCTTCGTTTATATAAAATCTGTAAACAAGGTGTTATAATAAAAAATCCTATTTACTAGTACCAAAGAATAAATAATAGTACTACGTACCTATTTTTAGGTTGGTAGTAGGTATAAGTATAATTTACATTTCGCAGAACACTATCATACTACAGAAAAGAATGTTCGGAACCCTTCAGCGCTATAGCGACTCGCACCTGTCTAGTGTTTGGGTAGAAAATAACGTCTCGGGCGCGGTGGTCTAGTAGCAGTAGTAGGTATGTTGGCAACTACATTGAAAAACAATAAAATAAAATAATGTTTTGTAATTGTAAGTAGGTAGGTAGGTACCTACCAATATCCAACTATCATAATATTAGGTAGGTATAGGTACATACTAAGGTATAAAGTTACTAAAAAGCATTACCTACGTATTTGATAATTTCATTTCTTAGTAGGTACCGTATATATAATTAATTACCTACCTTTTAGACAATAATATTGCACCTACCTAACTTCAATAAGATTGTTTTGAACTAGCGTGAACCCAACCCAATATAATTTTGCGCGCGAAGTAATAGCGCGGCGAGTAGGTACGTTGCCACCGGCCGTCCGCCCCGTGGCGCCGCCCGTGCGCCGCGGCGCGGCGGCGTAACAAGCTGAGGCGAAATTTGATTTTCTGCTGAGGTAATGTAGGCCCTTAACGGCGGCGCTAGAGACCGTAACATGTCTCCTGATTTTAGTGGCGCATTTGGTTAGTGCATTCCTATAATGGAAAGGGTTCAAGTCCCGTTAAAATTATTTTTGGTATATCATTGAATTGCTTATAGCTTAGTTACTTAATTATCGTAATAGTTAAATCACTTTTACAAATTTTATCTTTGAGTATCTCGCATTTATCAATTACTTTTGTTTCCAATCTAGCATGAAACTGTGCCGAAATATTGGAAAACTCAAAAATCAAATCATGGTAAATATCCCGTTTTAAATAACCATGATAGTTTCTAAAGTTTTAAGCGATATGATGCTCCATTTCCGTAGCTATACAAACTATAACGATACCTGTGCTGCTCTTCTTAAACACGCTAAACTGCAGCTTCTTCTTAAGCGTTTCGCTCTGCCGTAGTCGCTTCTCTTCAAACTTTGAGAAGGAGGAGTGAGAGGTGACCTTCTGGCCACGTTCGGGCTTGCGCTGTTCCGGGCGAGGTAGTGTAGCTGATTGTGTGGACTCTTTCTCTGTGAAGTAGAGAAATCAATGTTATGATAGAGCAACAAGCTGAGTCAGGACCTGTTAGACCTACACACACGTGCCTATTTGCTTACTGTGATGTGAGGCATATTTGCTACTTGTGTAGGTACCTACATTTTGTATTCGCTTTTATGTTTTGTCTGTGTTACGTGTTTTCTAGTACTTAAGTAATAAGTAGTCTTATATTCGTGTACCTAACTAAAGTTTGTGTTTGTGGCTAATAAATATTTTTGTTTATCATTCTTTCAATTCTTTCGATTATGTAACAAAAGTTGCTAGCGACGAAACTTACTGTGGGTTAGGCTCGTTAGGCTTCATTCAGTAAGGGCCCAGCAGATTTATATTGAAAGGTTTTTCATTTATTGTGTTCATCTAGAAATGTTGCAGATATAGATTGGAATAATCGGTATTGAGTTGATATCTAGTGAAAAAATATAGAAAGGACCCTGCTCTTTGAAGAGCTCAGTGGATGGCGCAGCAGGCGATGGTCAGCCTGCGGGTTCGATTCCCGCCTCGGGACAAATATTTGTACGATCTGCAGATATTTGTTCTGGGTGTACTAGTAATCTATACCACTGATGCTGTGTGAATTGTCTAGCAATTTTATTGAGTTCCTATGTTGTTGTGATGAATATCAAATAAAATGGTTTCATACATTTTTTAAATCTATATTAATATTATAAAGAGGAAAGGTTTGATTTTTTGTAACGAATAGGCTCCGAAACTACTGGACCGATTTGAAAAATTCTATCACCGTTAGGAAGCCTAAATATCCCCGGTGAATATAGGCTATATTATATTTTCAAAAAAAATAGGGATCCTTACTAAAACTCCAATAATGTAGCCAAAGGTTCTAATACCCGTGCGAAGCCAGGACGGTCCGATAGTTACATTATAAATTAAAATACTCAGAAAGTTTATGGTGCTGCAGGTATGTAATATAATAATATAATGTGGTTCAAAAAATGAACAGTAGTTTTCCATTAGACCACATAAATCTACAAAGAAAATTTTCTGGGATTACTACTGAAAATGAAAATGAAAAGTTTTTATTTCTTTAAGCTTACAAATAAGCACTTAGACAGGTCATATTTTATAGTTCACTCAAATTTTTTGTCCACCAGTGGAAGAAGATTACTATACTCATTATTATAGACTGATTAAAATCTCCCTTGAGAGATCCTTTACACAAGTACTAAGGTTAGAATCTAACCTTATCGTAAATACGTAAATATTAACCTTCAGTCCTAAATCAGTTCTATCTACTAATCTAACTGGTTAGGTAATAATCAGTTGACTGATAAGTATGAGGAAGTTAAAGTGCAGTTATCAAAAAAACATTATTAATCTTAAAGATCTTTATCACTGTTAAATAATAGTTACCTACATAAACAACTGTTACAGAATAATATAAATTAATATTGCTGGGCAATTTACACATCATTATCTAGCCCAAAGCTACGCAGAGCTTGTTTTATGTGTACTAGATAACTTACGATTATATACTTATTTATTAAAATATCTACCTATCTATGCAAGATAGGTAGATATTTTTTATTGTAAATAGAAAATACCAAGAACAAATTGATGATGAAGATTGATGATTGAAGATGATTTGACGACCGATTTGGCGCGGTGGGCGAAGGTCCGCCTGCGACGAATGAGGTTCCGGGTTCGATTCCCGCCTCGGAACAAATGTGTGTACGATCTGCAGATATTTGTTTCGGGTGTTCTGGTCGTTTTCTATGTATAATAAAAAATATCTATCTATATAATGTATTGTATTATGTATATCAGTTATCTAGTACCCATAACACAAGCTCTGCTTACCATGGGGCTAGATAATGCTGTGTGAATTGTCCAGCATTATTTATTTATATTTATTATTATTTATAAATATCTGCAGATCCTACAATCATCAAGTAGTTTTATTAATGTATTAACCGTCACTATTTAAATATTAGATACATAATAGATAAAATCACATTCTTCTATGAAACAAAATTAACATCTTAGGTAAGAAAGCTATGAGTGTGTGTGTACCTATTGTTTTCAAGAAAAATAAAGATGTAGTAGCAGTATATATATAAACAGTTTTTTTTAAATAAAAAAAGTACCTACGCATTTCAAATAAAACCAGCTTAGTTCATAAATTATGGTAAGAATTTCCTCTGAAATAAAACTGAATATGGATGCGAGCTATGGAAATAACCAGTTGAGGGCACCTTTTCCTTATTCAACTAAGCTAATTAATGAATATTGGTACTTACTATTTATTTATTTATGTATTTAAGTAGTGTATTATTTATTCTGGAATTTGTAATATTTATTATTTGTTTTTTAGTATTCTTATTTAGATAACATATGGTACACCCCCTGCCTTTTCTTAAATTCATATAATTCTTTCCATTCAAAGGTTGCCTGGAAGAGATCGCTTCTAAGCGATAAGGCCGCCCATTGTACCTGTCGCATATAATGTATTTTTGTAATGTTTAATTTGATTATGGTGTACAATAATGAAGGTTGTCATCATACTATGTTTGAGTAAATAACATTATGTAGTAGGTATGCAAGTCACCCATCACAAAGAAGTCAAGTATGTATAAAGAAACATGTTTATTATGCTATATATAGAGGTAAATAGCATTTTATCTTATTATTACTTACACGTGGACAGCTCAGTTGGGATCAAAACCTATTTGCTTGTGAGCTTAGTTTGTTTTCTTACCTTCATTCTGTTAACTTTATGCAAACTGTGTATAATAATTTATTTCGTTTGTTTTGTCCATTGTCATGCAAATTAACACTTATTTGTGGTTTCACTAAAGTCATTTAAAACGGGATATTTACCATGATTTGAAACTCAAAAATCAAATCATGGTAAATATCCCGTTTTAAATTACTTTACTGTTAATAACCATGATAGTTTCAAAAGATTTATTTGTGGTTTTTCGTTCAACTTAATTTTTTTAATAGTACTATGCTCATTTTAAGTTAAATTTAGCTATTTATGTAGCATAACTCTTAAAATTTATCGACAGCATGGTGTGATCAAATGCAGGGCAACTACTTTGGCTTTAAATCTTTGTTTGTTTATATGATTAAATATGAAGTATAAATTATATAATAACAATCAGTATGAACTTAAGCTAGGTTTATGAGTCTCTTTAGGTTTTAAACTATGAGATGTAAGTATTCATGTCACCTATAGTGAATGTTGTGTGTGTAGTATAATATTTAGAACACTCACCAGCTCTCTTTTGCTTGAGGATTTCCCGGTGGCATTTAGAGCAGTATCCCTGCCATTGTGGATTGCCGAAGTAATCACAACCATTCTTGCACTTCAAGTCGCTCTGGTCCATCCGCAGCGAAGGTATTTTAGACGCGAACATCATGTACTTGTATGATCTTTTGAGATTGGGACCAAACCACATAGTTAGATAAATTCAACAACCTCGGGATGATGGTACGATTTCAATGTAACCAAATGCATGCAATTAATTTGCGATTCATATGATGTAACTTCAGAAGGTAATTAGCGAAATTTTGCTTCAAATTCGGACAAAACTCCTTCAAATCTGGTACCAACTAACTCAGCCCATTGTCGTGAAGTAACGCCACAAAATGGGTTTTTTGAGATTAAAAACGTATTCATATCAAATTACGATTGTAACGACGACGGCCGTTGAACGATTTACAACGTTTTATAGGCTTCTCTTATCAGGAAACATACAAAGGATAAACTACGTTATCAATTAGAGTGAGGTAAATTATTGTGAACAATTTTCATGTCAAAATCTCAACAAGAATAGGACCACTCAGATGTTATAGGTACTAAAGCTATGCAAAGAAAGAAATAATGTTCTTACCTTCATTAAAATTACTTGAAGAGGAGATTTTAATTATCTAGGAAAATAACAAGTAACAACTTTAATTTTATCATAAGTATTTCGATGATGACCGTAACAATAACAACACATTTTTTTAATTATATGTTTGACAGTTTCATATTTATTTGACATTGACAAAACATGACATTGTTAATGTTGCCAAATTAAAACTAAAGACTTCTCATGTTATCCAACCTCGAATAGTGTTTTACAAATAGTTTGTTTACAACGTTTGTATAAGAGATATTTTAATATTTTTTTATCATTTTTCTAAAGGTCAAATTAATTCGTGCGCCAAGTACTTTCTTGCGTGTTGGTAATGCGTGATACCATACTTCGTTGGTGGGTGGATTCATGAATAAAATGCTTCCGTTCTCCAAAGTAATTTTCACTAAAATAAAAAAGTAGAAAAGTTTGAATTAGGTACATACTACCAACTACATGGTTTTCTACCTATTATCATGACAGTTGTCGTTTTATGGTTGTCATGGTGATAAAATAACGTAAATATTGTAAAAGCCACAACATAAAGCTGTTTTGCAGAGAAAACAATACTGTTTGACTGAAACCTCAAACTTATTTATTGTAATTGCAACTAAGTCAATAAAATGGATTACTTGCAAATAAAAGATGGCCAATATACAAAAACAATTTATACATTGGTAAGTATTAGACCCTTACAAGAATATCACACAGACAAGCATATAGTAGGTAAGTCTTGAGATTAATGGTACATGTTAGTACCATTTGATTAATATCGAGACATGCTTCCAACAAATGATACATTCTTATCAACTATTTAAGTAGGTACCTACTATAGGTACTCCCTAAGTAAATTACGTGATGTATAACAAAGGCACACTCCAAGAACATAGAGACCGACCAAGTACCTACTATTAAACAAAAGGATAGCAGATAGCAAACACTAGCCAACCTGCTTTCGGCGCAATAATGACGAATGTTTTGTAAAATAGGTACCTATCTGTGAAGGGCGTTCAATGTATTCTCGGTAGGGATATGCTAAGAAAAAGATAAAGCCATAGCAATACATTTATTTGATCGTGAAATAAGTTTTTCTATTCCCTCGTAAAAAAAATATTTCATTTGGGCCTGAAAAATGCTCATTTACAGCGGACTTGAGCTCATTATCGTCAGCAAATCGCTTTCCCCGGAGGTCTTTTTTTATGTTTAGGAATAAAAAGTAGTCACTGGGCAGGTCTGGGTGGGCTGTAGGTATGTAGGGTGGTTGGTTAATTTCCTCGAACCCGCACTCTCGTACAAGCAGCCTCGGAGAGAAGCTCAGTGTGAACCGGTGCGTTTTCGTGAAGAAGGAGCATTTTCTTGGTCAACTTGCACTGACTTTTGTGAGGGTGAGTTATTCATGCAGTATAGTGTGTATGGTACCAAGGGATAGCTTTTTGCTAACAGTTTGATTCTTAACGTGAATCTTTTTATACAAGTTTTTCGAAAAAATTTACATTTTCTTCTGTAGCCGCCGTGATTTGGCCACCTGTGGGCATCTTCAATGTTTCCCTTGTCTCTTTTGAACTCACTAAACCACTTTTGTACGTCGATAATGAAGGAAAAGACTCTTGATCAACGGTTACCATTTCTTTATAGGATAGTTTTTTGAGATTTTCTTTGTTTAGTGAGGAATTTAATCACCGCGCGGTGTTCGACTGTTTTTAACATTGTCGCGTCAGTCATCTCCTAATATAGGTATAATAAAACTAATGAAGTTATCAATATAAAATTTAATGTTAATATCCTCAGATAGTGTCTTTAGCTATTGATGTACTTTTTTTTACTTACAAATATGAATCACCCCAATACCGAGAATAAATTGAACGCCCCTCGTACCTATGTACCTATGTAGGTACCTAATCTTTTCATGCTTAGGTATATCCATTGATAAACGTAGGTAGGTACTACAAACTAGACCATGGGCATTACAATGGCAAATATTTTAGGTAGGTAGGTAGGTACGTACCTAATAAACACCTATACTATATTACCTATAATAATTAAAACTGCATTGTTAAAATAATTGAAAATTTTGTTTTCAGATTAAAGAATCAAGGTTCGACGAAGCAATAAAAGCACTCAATGAAGCCATTAATTTCAACCCTAACCGTGCGGGGTTGTCTTTACTGGGTTATTGTTATTACAGAACACAAGCTTTCGTTGAGGCTGCAAATTGTTACGAGCAACTTTCAGCTATGCACTCTGATGTGCCAGAGTACAAGCTTTACTTTGCGCAAGCCTTGTATGAAGCATCTATGTTTGAAGAATCTTATAAAATCTCCATGCAGATCACGGCTCCAGAACTTGAAAGAAAAGTCATCAAGCTACAATCAGCGATCAAATATGGCGAAGAAGACACAATAACCGCTAAAAGTTTGGTTGATTCGTACCCGCAAGAAGATCCCGATAAAGATATAAATCTCGGGTGTTTGCTATTCAAAGAAAATCAGTACGAAGAAGCATTGCAGAAGTTTTCTAGGAGTTTAAGTGTGTTGGGGTTCAATGCACATTTGCATTATAACATTGCTCTTTGTTACTTTCGGTTAAAAGAGTATCCTCAAGCATTAAAACATATAACTTTGGTCATTGAAAGGGGTATACGAGATCATCCAGAATTGGCTATCGGAATGCAGGCGGAAACATCCGAGGTGAAATCTGTAGGAAACACTTTAACGCTACATGAAACTGCACTCACAGAAGTATTCAATCTCAAGGCGGCTATCGAGTATCAATTGAAAAACATTGAGGCATCCAGAGAGGCCCTAAGTGATATGCCCCCCCGGCATGAACACGAGCTAGATGCAGTGACACTTCACAACATGGCCTTGACATCTATTGAAATAAAACCTACAGATGGATTTGAAAAACTCCATTTTTTACTTCAGCAGGATCCTTTTCCACCAGAAACATTTGCAAACTTGCTGCTTTTATATTGCAAATTCGAATACTTTGACCTAGCAGCTGATGTTTTAGCTGAAAATGCTCAATTCACCTATAAATTTCTCACTCCATATCTGTATGATTTTTTGGATGCAATAATAACGAGTCAGACTTCGCCAGAAGAAGCTTTCCAAAAATATGAAGATATCGCATCAAAACATGCTGAGCAGTTGCGGAAATTAACGAAAGTGGTCCAGGAGAGTCGCTCTCAGGGAGACAATGATCAAGTTAAGAAGGCCGTTGTAGAATACGAAGAAGCTTTAGAAAGATACATACCAGTAGTTATGGCTCAAGCTAAAATTTACTGGGATATGGATAACTATGGACAGGTCGAAAAGATTTTCCGTAAATCAGTAGAATTTTGTAACGAATCAGACGTTTGGAGACTTAACGTAGCTCACGTGCTTTTTATGCAAGAGAACAAATACAAAGAAGCTGCAACATTTTACGAACCTATCGTTAAGAAACAATATGATAACATTTTAGACATAAGTGCTGTCGTTTTAGCTAATCTTTGCGTTTCATACATTATGACTTCACAAAACGAAGAAGCAGAGGATATCATGCGTAAGATTGAAAAAGAGGAGGAACAGCAAATTTTCGAAGATCCTCATAAGAAGTTCTATCACCTGTGTATTGTAAACTTAGTCATAGGGACGTTATATTGCGCAAAAGGAAATTTTGAATTCGGAATTTCTCGAGTTATTAAGTCCTTGGAACCTTTTAACAAACGTCTTGGAACAGACACGTGGTTTTACGCAAAGAGGTGTTTTTTATCTTTTCTAGAGAATCTAGCGAAACATTTGATAGTTGTCAAAGATAACACAATAAAGGATTGCCTTCAATTCCTTGAAGGATGCGAGACTTACGGCAGACGAGTAAGCACCGTTATCGAGAGTCCCTTTCAGGAAGATGACGCAAATACTAAAGCGAAACAAACAGTCACATACGAGGCGCGTCTCCTTCGCTACATGTTTTACAAGTTGAAAAACATTGACGATTCAGTGACCATCAATAAATACGAAGACTTGAAATAAAACTTACCAGGAGGATGAAGTTTCTTGTTACTGCCTGGTTTTCTAGCATCTTTGTGTTTAAGCACAAACTGTCTTTCTTGGCCAAAGGATATTGAAGCTATTGGGAATTCAGGATTTAGTTCAGGTTCATTGTCCCTGTGCTCTCCCATATGATCATTGCCATTTCTATATCTGATAAAAAAATTGCAAAATTATGAACTTAAGATTGGAATTCGACAACAAAATAACGATCACTTGAAAAGGCTTACTTATTGACTAAAACGAAGTCGTATTTAATTCCCTTTAGCTTAAATAAAAAGTCACGTAAGGCCAGCACAGGAGCCGGCCATGGCAATGCGGGAACAGTAGTGCCTGAATACTTGTAAGTTATCCCTGCATCTCCGTAAGAAACTTGCTGGCGTGGTAAAGGATACACCTTTCCGAAGACCCTTAAAATATAACATTTATAGCACACTTAAGCAAATAGGTAAGATGGCTGTTAAATCACTTAATATTTTAATAATCTAAAATTTTACTTCAACTGTATGTAACCATGTTATTTTGTTAGACCCGGCTTGCGGGTAGGTTAAGTATCTGTCTTGCACTTTAGGTAGGTAGGTACACTACCTAAGTAATGTTTAAATTATTATATTAGTTACATAGGTACCTAATTGAGTTTAATTAATATTCCGTCCTAATAGGGATTAGGATAGGTAAAAGTACCTACAGTTTTGTATTTTTTGTATTTTTTTTTTTGTATTTTTTGTATTAGTGAGCGGCATGCATAACCCCGAGCCATATTCTGCTAAATTAATCGCTTCACTATGACAATGGTATAATCATTAACCGGGAATACCTGGTTCTAGGGGCTAAAAAGAACCGGTTCTCAAAATATTAAGAACAAGTTTTTCGGTTGAATTGATTCTTTTAAAAATTTACGAATATCGCAGCTCAATTACAATTACAAGCCACTGAGCTTAAGGGTAGGTACATATCTGACGGAAAATACATCGAGCGTACGTATCTTCGATCCCGTCTATTCGGTCAGACAAGACCTTACGCGTCTAATCAGTTCGAACGCCCTGTACACAAACGATCTCCGCCTCTGTTAGACGGAAAAGTGGCTTTACGTTCGACGCACTAACGCATCATCATCGGTTAAATGTGAAAGATTGTATGTATTATTATATATTTGCATGTTCTCGTGTAACGCTCGAGACCGATAATACGCGCACGACGCATTTTCCGTAGGTACCTTATAAACCGTTACCTTTACCTTTTCCGGTGTTGCGCGAAATGAGGGGTACGGAGCCCGGAGAAGCGAGTGCCTAACCATTAACTACGTGCCTACTTAAACTATAGGTAGGTACTCATTTTTACTTTCATCCACTAAATTCGTTTTATGACAATTCGTTCTAAAGCAGAAGATGTTGATCAAGAGATCATATTTTTCCTCCTTTCCCTGTAGGTAGGGAAAGGAAAAATGATCTCCATCTGAATCACTACCTACATAAGTGTAAAGTACCTATATAGGTAAAACAAAGTCGCTTCCCGCTGTCTGTCTGTCCCTATGAATGCTTAGATCTTTTAAACTACGCAACGGATTTTGATGCGGTTTTTTTAATAGATAGTGATTCCAGGAGGAAGGTTTATAAACCATTTGACACAAGCCGGAGGGTACAGCTAGTATGCTTATAAACTATAACTAGCTACCTACCTACTTGCCTACATTCTACTCTACATTTGTTTAGGTGATGTGACTACCAACAAGTTGTACAATGTTGGTTTCCGGATATGAAAACTTAGGTACTTAAAACTTACTTTATTTGTGCCAAATCTCCGGTAAAATATTCTAATTTGTCTTCTAGTTCGTCAAATATTGTTTTTGCTATCCCGCTGGGAAAAGCAATGCCATATTCTAAGTCTAGACCTTCCTTTTTTATGGTTTTCCATGGAATAGAATCTAAATCAATTTCTATCAATTTATCCATTTCAAACCACACTCACTGAAACCACATGAAACCATAACTATGAAACATTATTTACATTCAGGGAGGGACGAGGTTTAGGTACATCTTGTTTACCATTTGAGTTGATGTTGACGAGGTTTAGTGTTACTAGCTGAAAAGTTTAATTTTACCGCAGTTTTAATCAAAAAACATTGAAATTACCAAATATAAATATATTCTTCAAAAAAACCGGTAGTGCCCATTAAATTAAAATCTTATTTATTATAAAAATAGTCCGTTCAACGTCCTTTATGGAGTTTCATAATTTATAGAAGGCAAAAGCCTTTTGTTGTTTCGCAAAAACGATTTAAATGCTTCTGATCCAGTAACTATTCTCTTACTTCCTTTTTGAACATTCTTCCAGTTAAGACGACTGGCATCCGCGTTAACTTCAGGTACTGGCAATGAGCTGTAACATGAAGAAGGTAAAGATTGGTACTACATAAATTATATAATATTAATTTGGTAATTAATACCTACTTACCATAAGTAAGAAAAATTATCTATGTATCTATTTAATGTATTGAAAGTAGAAAGATCAATCAACGAGTACCCATAAAACAAGCTTAGCTTATCTCGCATTAATTGCCTACTTTTATTGTTTAATAATAAAATGCTATGGCACCCTTTCATTAGAAAAAAAAACACTTGACTAAAAACCACTATATTCTGTTATTTTGCATGCTATGTGATTTTTTGTTGGGAGTCCTTAATAAATGACATTAATTCAGCAATTTTATACCTACTTACTTATTCATGCTTGACATGATGCGATGGTTATAGGGTATAGGTTTAAGTTACATAGATTAAAATTGGGGTTAAAAGCAGCAGAAAGCATGAGAGATACCGGGTAGGTATCTCTCATGCTGTCCTGCTAAGATAGACGAAGCATAATTATTTGATAAAATGATAACAGACGAATCCCAACCTAAATCTACGCTACATAGGCACACGAGGTATGTACGTACTTTGAAAAATCTAATAAGCAGTCCTTATCATAATAAACTGAATATTCTCTGATTTTCCTGACTGTTTCCCCATTATCATATCCTGGTTCAAAATCGTATTCGTATAATTTTTCTATCATTCCATCCTTATCTTTCACAGTCCAAACGTACTCTCCAGGAAGCCCCTTCAGTTTTGGCGAAACTCCAAGTGGCACAAGATGCTTGTTTTGCGAAATGTCTGTGCCACAAAGCGGGAAACTTGCGGGGCTTGGTATTTCATCGTGAAGCAAGTTACTCTCACAGGTAGTAGATGTTTTGGTGACGGAAGATTTTTTGTGTGCATTTGTCAAAATTTGGATCTCTGAATTCAATGAATGCTGCGATATTTTTTTGGTTTTTACTAAATACCGACTACAGTATAATTTCAGCTCTCTATTTTCCGTTTTATAAACTTCATTTATAAGTCCTACGACATCTTTTTGGGTATCCTCTATTTCTTTTGTTAGTTTTCTTATTCGTGATTTGAGAAAAATATTTTCTTGGTGAGTTAATAAATATATGTGTTGAAAGGTAGCGTATCTTGATCTATGTTCTTTTATCTGCTTATTAATATTATCGATATGTTGTACTAATCGATTTTTTGCTAAGTTTACCAATTGATACCGCATTCGTATTTTTTTGTTATCTTGAATGGCAGTTACAAGAAGCCGACCAAGACTTTTTCTTTCTTCGACAATATCTTGCAATTTATTTAGCATAATATTGTACAGAAATTTTTCTCTCAGGGTATTTGTTGTTCTCTTGGTATATGAACAGATGATTGTTTTGATCTTGTATCCATTTGTTTTGATGTCTTCCCAAAACCTTAGAAAATATTTTGAGATGGCGACACCATATTCTAAACCGCGATATTTTAAACGTGCAACGCAATCCAAAGCGCAAACTTTACGAATGGCTTCGATCAAATCTTGTTTTTTTATAAGAACTGATACAGCAAGCAACCCAGCAACAAACATCAACAAGAGCAGATATGAACTCCTGATTTGTTCATTAGTGTCTGGATAAGAGTGACTAATGTTATTCATGGCATGTGCAGTTTTGAAGATATCATTTCGATCAGAATTATCCTTGAAAGTGAATGTTAGCGCCAATGAGTTTATATCTAAAAACAAACGTACCAAGATTATTCTTTCATTCCACGAAATGTAATAATTCAGATAGTTACTTATGTAGGTAGGTATCTATCTATAGTACGTTACTAACATAGATAAAAATATTATATTTCCTACATAAAGAGAATAAAGTAAAGGTACCAACCGGGTTGACTCAATTTTGTATGCACCTCGGTCTTGTTGGTTAAGCACATTGTCAACCACATAGCCAGGGTCATACTTACAAGCCATTTGAATGCTATATACATTTGCTTGCTTTATCAATAACTTGAAACAGTTCTTGATGATAATGATGCTCATTTAATAGAATATTTTTCACTTTTACCTTTCATACCTACCTCATATTTATAAAAAATGAATAATATTTGTTTGTAAAATAAAAAATACTTGGAAACAGACATCAAAGTGATTGTCTCATTTTGTCAATTTTGTTCAAGTAAGTGCCAGTGCATTTTATGACATTAACACAAAGATACCTTATTCAATGCTTGTATGAAAAAGTATTGTACAGGAAAAAAAGGCTTGAATAAAAAGTTTACTGCTTCCATTTAGAAAAAAATTGGCCTTAAATTTTGAAGCTGTAAAATTTAAGAGCAATTTTTTTTCTTTCTACATTATTATTATTATATGATTTATCTACAAACAATGTACCTACTTGCAGATCCTTTACATACCTATTCTATTGCATATTGTTAAACCTGTCCATTCATTGAAATTAATCAATTATTTCTTAAGGTTTAGATTTCTAACCAGCAAATATTATATCATAAATATAAGTCTCCACCAGATAACTGTACAATGTTTATCAGTTATCATGGAATGATGCCCTCGATTGTATAATAAGAAAACAGAGGACTTAATTGTGTCAATCCTTTATTTTCAATAACCTTCTAAATTTTACTTGTAGAGCAAGACTTAAGAGAGTAAAGTTCTTTTTGTACCATTCAATGTTATATGATATATGTGACTGCCAGTTTTTATCAAGAAATGCTTTGTAAAAAACACTCATTTCATCAGCGGTCAGATTTTTCTTGCCCTCGGGTACATGATCTTTGAGATATTGCTCACGTTCCTAGAACAAAAAATGTATGTAAAAACTATGATAGCCTAGGGTCACAGATAAGACACAAAGTCTGGGATTGGAACTTGAAAGTATAAGGAGAGTTTTTCTAGATGATTTTCACATCAATAAACAAGAATAACTTTGACAGATATTAAAACAGCTTGGTGCAAATGGATTAACTTTCTACCTGAAAAAATCTTGAGTTGTGTTGCGTCCAGAACAATTGGTTCCAGTCTTGAACTTCTTCTCTTAATTCCCTAAACTTCTTCTCGAGTTTTGTTTCGTTTGGAGGCTGTTTAAACACAATTCTCCTCAAATTGGAAACGGGATCAGGCGGTCCCACCATGTCACTGGATATAATCCTTGGGTTCGGTGTCTGCTGAACAGACTTAGCTTCCGTAGTGCTGCTCATTCCCCGTGGTGGCAGACACGGACATTTTGCATAAGCCGTAACTATGCTGTGATGGTAAAATGGAGCATTTTTTGCTAAAATTATATTAAGAGACATTTTATGCTTCTTCACTTTGCAAAGTTCACAATCCCATTGAAATTATTGAATCCAAGAGAACAAGGAGCAGGCCAAATTACGAAAACAAATCAGAAGTCATTCAGATCAGAAGTGTTAAGTGAAAATCAGCTGTGTTCCGACAGCATCAGTTTTGGTCATGTCAACGTCAAATAAAGTTTCTCTGTCTGTCATGGTTGTTCTTGTCTTGTCTTACACTTTTGTCATGTCGAGAGGGTCGAGCGAATTATGTAAAAGAGCGTTTTATTTTCTTTCAGCACAGCCGCTTTAGATATTTTCACAAAGTACTATTCTGTTTATTTCACCTTGTGCTTGCCCGTGTTGAGTGCTCGTCCTAGTTTCACAAAACAACAGATATGTCTAAAGGAAAGGAAAATGCTGCTGATGAGTATACCGCTAAATTGGACATGTGTCTTACGGATGGAATCGTGAAAACAGGTACCTGTAATTGTCTCTTACTTACCCTAACTTTCATGCAAAAGTTAGCTACCATACTAACTCCCCTACGAATGCCGCTGTTTTGAACCGGTGGGTGGTAGACCTTTCCAGTCTTGTTTAATTACTAAAAGACGATCATGTTTCAGGTGGAGGTATCCTGCTCGGTTCATTGGCATCAATCCTGTTCCTCAAGAGGCGGAGATGGCCTGTGATAGCAGGCATGGGTATGGGTATAGGCCTTGCCTATGCTAACTGCGAGAATTCACTCAATCCTAAGAAGTGTATGTAGGGTTTAAAGTGAAAGGTGAGCATTTGGTTTTAAGGCACTAAAGCCTTGCCTTAAGTTTATGATTTGCCATCTGAATGCACTCTTATAGGTATCTACTTAAATAATAGACATATTGCATGCAGTTATACCAATTTTTTTAAATAATGCTGGTCAATTCACACAGCTTTATCTAGCCCCATGGTAAGCAGAGCTTGTGTTATGGGTACCAGATAACTGATATACATAATACAATACATTACATTGATAGACATTTTTTATTATATATAGAAAACGACCAGAACACCCGGAATAAATATCTGCCGATCGTACACACAATTGTTCCGAGGCGAGAATAGAACCCAACCTCATGTGTCGCAGGCGGACCTTCTCCCACCGTGCCATATTGGTCGTCTTATATAACTTTTTATTGAATTTTAACATTTCTATTGTACTTCTTTGTAATTAGAACATTCATCTATCAGTCAAATGATGAAATCCATAGTTAGGTTTAAAAAGTAGGTACTCGCTGCAGTGACAGTTACTATTAGCCTGATGTGTCCCACTGCTGGGCGGAGCCTTCCCCTGGTCCCTTCATGCATGTCCATCCTGAGCCAGTGTGGTTATGTCCATCTACTCAGCACGTGAGCTATAGGCATCCTCCCTATTATACTGGGATAGTTTGAATAAAATTAAATTTCCTTTTACAGATAAGGGCTTCAAGTTTTGAAAATCACGGAAGGAACATCAGTTCCAGCATATTTCTAGCAGAAAGTAGTCATTTGTTAGACAATATTGTAATTTTGTTGTACAAATATAATTTAATAAATGCTGTTAATTTACTCAATAGTTATTCTAATACCCCAAAGCATATAGATTGTTTAATTTTAATGTTATGTAAGTAATTCCAATTAAACAACATTTTGAACAATATTTAATAATATTTATTGTACAAATCAATTGGAATTAAGATAAAGGATAGATTTTGGGCCTTTTCCAATTTGCAATCTATCCAATGAGTGTCTTGTATTTTGACAGAAATATCAAAATTTGACTGGTGACAGACAAAAAATATTAATTGAATTTTGGAAGCAGCCATTTGTGAATCGTAACAATAAAATGTATAAACACTTATAGTAAGAATGTTAAAATTGAACAGACAAAAGCCAAACAACAACCCATATACATACACCAAAAATATTGGTAGATTCTAAATAACTACAAATAAACAACACATACCTACCTACCTTGAAAGATACTTTAAGTTTCAATCCAGTCATAATTGACTGGAACTTACTAGTTTCAGTTATATTATTTTTGATATTGAGTGATATCAAGAATAATGTAGCAGTACCTAAAGGGCTGTCTTAAAATATCTTACATGAAAAGGAGTCTACACACTAATGCCGCCACCCGCCGCTGCGCCGCCGCCGGCTTGGTTAGCATTGTCGGCGGCACGAACGAAATCTGCAAACATGCTGAAAGAAGTCGGTGGGAGCTTTCGCCAACTTGATATTGTGAATAGTGTTGCCAACATGAACGTCCCGGGTTGTGTTGGCGGCCGGCGGGCGGCGCGTTACCGACTATTTATGGGTCGATCCATTATTATATTACATACATAGAAAAGACAATTATAACAATCACAAAACATTCCAGGAAGAAATAATAACAATGATTCGTCTTTTCGAGTACTAGCTGATTCAAAATGCATTTTAAACAATGTTATTATAGATACAGAGCAAAACTTAGGTTAAAATAAATTGTTAATTGGATATAATCAATTAACTAAGTATTTGAGTGAACTTAAGGTTCAATATGTATTATATAAACGAATGCTGTTCTTTTTTTAATGATGGCAGTGAATTTGTATTTTGATAAAAATGCCGTGTGTAAAATTAAATATGTTATGATGACCTATCTAAATAATGGCTACAGTATTTCACTAATAGTTAAATTACTTTGGTAATACATTTTGACTAGTACATTACATTGCTTTCGCCCAACCTACATACTTATTTTAAATCCACACCAGTTATTAATTTTGATCAAAAAGCTAAATTTTAATATAACTGCATGATAAAAAATCTGTGGAAGAAAAACTCCGACGACAGGAAAAAAATATGCGCAATACATCTAAGTAAAATGGTTGGTACGGTACGTGTCTCCACAGTCAGTCATATCCTGGATTCTTCTCTTCATATACAGGGTGCCACAAAACATATGTACCTAGCAAGCCGAAACAGGTTGATTCTGGACCCCGAGAGGATCAACCGTTGTTCTACGATTTTATAAAAATAAATTTATGATAAAACACTGGAAATTTACTGAACTTTTGTTGAAATTTTAAATAATGCAAGCGTCTGTGTATAAACACGTGTAGTAAGAAAAAAAAAATTACATTATTAAAATAAAATATTCGAAATAAAAAAATCGTTACTCAAAGTTATTCGTTATTCAAAAAGCCCCCGAGGTCCAGAAAAACTCCCTTCGCCTTAGTACAACACAACACAGTCATGTTACGTAGCACTCTGAATAATTAAATAACCATAAATCATGTTTGCATATTAAACCACTGCTCTAGTGGTTTATCGCATCTATTTTGTATTGACTAAGGTGCGAACGCCGTAATTAATCTTTACATCTAATTATTGTGATAGTGAGGTTAAATTTGCTAATTTACAGCTAATTTATATAAAAGTGTGAATATTCATTTATAAATTCTTATAATAAGACCACATTATTATTAATAATATTTTAGGTTTGCTATCAAACTGATGGTTTTAGCGGCAAGGCACTGGAGGACTAAATCGTTGTGCAGTAACACATTAACCCTCTTATTCATAAACGTCTCTTATCTTTACGCAATACATGTTCTTCTATTGAAATAAGCAACTGTTTTAAATAAATATTTTTAATTATTTTGAATGAGAGGGTTAAATTGTAATTTTGACTAGTGAAAATCAGTAGGTATTACTCTCTCTTTCGTGCAGAGAAATTGATCTCTGGCTACTGCATATGCTATTTTATGATATGGTGCACCCTAATATAAGTAAAATCCATCAGTTAAATAGAATTTGTCATAAATATTGACGCCGACAGTTCTAAACTTCTTACAAAGTAAGGTTGGCCACTTAAAAATCGCAGTGGCCAAAAATAAACACGGGCAAGTAATTTTCTATTGTTATTAATTTAGCTACCACCGACCATTCCAATTACTCTTAAAGTTGAACTATTCCAATTCTACAAAACGTCTAAGCGTCATTACACGCCTAGCTTCACCCTAATTTTTAAAAGCACTCTTACGTTAAATCAACAACATATTCAATCCGATTTAATTAAACTAACAAAATTTAGCTAATCTCAATATTTTGAGCCCAAACATCAACAGTTATTTACCTAAGAGCTTATCTTCAAATTTAAATTTAATTTCAGCTATTAATGTATTCCCAATGCTCAGGCTAAGCACAACAGATACATATAATTATAGCCAAAATCTTCCTTAACTATATATTTATTTAAGAAGACATTATATTTGGATCCCTTTATAATTTAACCAACCGCATTTTCTTCTATCGATTAATTACTCATCTAAAATTTTACATGATCTATCTATCCTATTCAAACAAAAATACGGAACGTAGAGGGCGTTTTAGGAAAGAAGTCGCGCGGAATTTAGCGGAACTACAGACACTACTGATACACTCGACTACTAACGCCAGCCTCTCGAGTACTTCTTTAATGAAACGTACTCTACTCCTTTAAGAAATTACTATAACTATCAGGTGCTTTTATAATTTGTCGGCGAACCGAACGGTATCATAAAATTTTGGGTAAAATCACTGGCTCGGACAACATATATGTAACGGCAGAAACATATAGGGGTTTACAAAATTCCATTTTGCATAATGCTGCCACGGCTGTGTTACAAATGTGCCGTGGCATTGCATATATCATTATCATACACAAATTATAAAAGCACCCATTGACGTAGAACATTTTTGTAGTTCCTTTTTCGTACTGTAGAGGTGTTGTGTTGCACAAAACCACAACTCGTAGTAACTTAGGTTTTGTGCCAACAGAATCACTACTTGTCAACAAAATATATTTTCTCGCGTTTATTTCAAAGTGGATCTTAAAACTAAATACAAACATAGATTCGAGGGTCAGACCACCAAACAAATATTACTCATGGCTTCGACCGAATCCTATTCAAAACTATGGATGTTACTGTACTTGTAAACGATAAATAATAATAAGTGGTGGGGGAAGTATTCGAGTCTGTGAACATATAAAACGTGCAATACAGTAACGCAATCACCACAGGTAAGTACAGTATAGATAAACATTTCACTTGGTAGTCATGTCTGGCCAGTAGTTGATGTAGTACCGATGCGTACTGCCTTCGAACAGACGGTCCAGCCAGTTCTCTAGGCCGTCCAGGAGATTCTCTGTTAAACGATAACGATCATTTATTTGCATAAACATATTGTGTTCATAAGATGTTATGTAATTGAATAAGTTAAAATAAAATAATGGAAATATGTTTGAAGAATTGATTCTATTGCATGATGAGATAATGGAATGGAAAAACTGAACGGAGTTGCTGTCAAGATTCGGCCACAGGAAACAGGGTCTTCCCCTAGAAAGATAAAAAGAAATGGGAGGGCATTATTGGATGCAAGAAGTTTAGGATAAGGCCAAGGAAACCGAAAAGCTGCAACAAACGGTTTCGCACCATATGTGATATGCTACTTGGCTGGTGTCGGAGACAAACGCCATCAAATCCCCACTGATTCGGATTCAGATTTCTTTACTGTCATCTGGTCATCAATCAAACATATAAAAACATACAATATACCTACGACAGTACCTTAATTATGTTGAGGCTACTACTGCGAGGTGCCGCCGCATACAACGCGAGCCAAGACCAGCCGAGCGACGCCGAGCATCGGTGCTGACCGAAAGGGTCGCACTAACTACATCACCTACATCCCATCATAATCCGCGTCATACGGACATGCTACAAGTGAGTAATACCTTGTAAAAGCGGGTGCGGCGAGGCTCCCTCGTCCTGCGATGAGTCGGCCTCGGTGTGGAAGCCTATGAAGGCGCCGGCCTCGGGGTCCGCGCCGTCCGCGCCCAGCGACCGCGTCATACGGGACATGCGCTGAAACCATACACACAGCGGTGATTATGTTACGTATGTAGTAGTATGCATCTACACACGTGTGCGTGCCTGCACCAGCCCGCGCCACCTCAGTGCAATAACCCAGTGTATAACCAACCAGCGGTCGTTTCTCGTCTATGAGCTACCTATACAAATATCGTACAGATTGTGAGTACCAACATTGTACTAGGATTGCAGTGACTACGAAATTTATAATTGGGAGCATTGATCCGCCTTTTTGCGCGGTAGTGAAATTATTTTTGGAAATAAAATAACTCAGATGAAACTTACCATAATGCGCAATGTGTCACATATAAATACACGGGATATAGGAATAGATAAATAACGGGATATTTACCATGATTGATTTACCTGTTGCGAGAATGTGCAAAAACCGAAGTGATGTAAGTACCAACCGCGTCGCGTTCTGATACCGTAGTGTCAGTGTAGTGTCGTGATCGAGCTGCATTCGATAATAATTAATAGTGGTAAAGTTTGTAGCAAAAGACAAAAAATAAGGGTATATCGGTATGTCTGTCAATAAAAACTTACTCGCAGTTATTCCGTGCTCGTGGCGCATGAAACTGTGCCGAAATATTAGAAAAATCAAATCATGGTAAAAAACCCGTTATAAGTGACTTTTGTGTGTAATAACCATGATAGTTTCAAAAGTGTTACCTTATGCGGCTTGGCACACTCGGGATGCTTGGCGTGGTAGATGCAGAAGTACTTGCGGTGCGGGTTCAGAGCCAGGGCGGTGCCGACGCAGTTCCGCGCGTTCAGCCGCAACGCGCCGCCTCCCAGCGATAGCTCCAGCACGCGACGGAACCACGAGATGTTGCGTTCCACCATCAGGTACGCGAATAACAGCGTCTTGTTCCTAAATAAAAATAAGATAATCTTCATTAATAGTATTAAAAAATTAACTGTAGACTAGTTTCTTAATTACGCAACACCATAAAGACTACATACTAGTAACTAATTAGAAAACTTAAATGCTACAAAATGGCGTCCGACTCAGCATTATATTTCGATAGTCATTGTGCATATCTATCACAACGCTGATCTTCCGTCAAGACCGTCGACTTCAAATTCCTCAATACTGAAAATAGGTTTAAAACTTAGTTTAAAAAAAACAATCATAGAAATCGGTTGGCGTGATATTGAGTTATTCACCCATTTGTCGCGCGCATACTTAAAGCAAATTTAAGAGTTTAATGGTTTTCTCATGGATGCCATTATCAGAATTGGACGAAATTGAAATGGGACCACATGGGAAACTTAACTATGTCGGAACAGGCTTTATTTAAGAGTTTTCTTTCTCCGTATATCATTTATTCTCGCCCAAAGTTGGACACCAGTCCGTAAAATGACGGTTGTCGGGTAGTGTAATAGGACTATTCTATGTATAAACTGGCCTCGTAACCAATAACAACTACATATTTGGCGGGGTGACCAATAAAAGCATGTTTGCCGTGAGACCAATAATTACAAAACTAAGACGTGACGTGAAGACAGGAGAAAAAATATTAGCACTAAATTTACATATGACTGATTGAAACAAATTTTATTGCTTTTGCGTTGTGACCAATTAGAAAACTTTTTTCCAGTGACCAATTGTTGCCTAAATCGCTACGAATAAATCTAAATCGTTATGAATAAATAAATAAATAAAACTGGTGGCGTAAATAAATGAAAGGAATCAATAACATTTACAATTATTTCTTTAGGTTAACAAATAAGCTCATACGGAAGTCAAATTTGAAACTACATTTTTATGGATAAGGAACTTATCTTGAACAGTGTTTTTATGATTCTACACTCTTAAGATAAGTTTTATTAAGAGGTTATCTGAGTTAAGAATGAGGTAAAAAATATGAGTAGATACTTTTTTTATGAACTATCAATGATTGTTACTTACTTATTGTTACTAAATAGACTATCGACTTACTTGCGGTAAGGCCACACCACCTTATGAAACTTGGACAGCAGCATGACTCGACTCTGCATGTCCACAAGCAGCACGATCGTTCGACAGCCCGGCTTCAACAATCTGGAACAACCAGAGCTGCTCTGTAACACCTTCACATTGTCAACTGCTGCATCAGCATTATTTATCCTTATCAAAAGATTTATAGCCTTATCTTATGTCTATATAAGTTTGTAATATGATAATATTTTATAGTGTGTAGAGGCCTTAATGGCCTCTACACACTAGAATTGTGTTCTCTATAAAGAAGAAGATGGTTAGTATACCTGACTAGTCCGTTATATTTCTCTGCTCGCAGCTCGTGCAGCCGCATCTCAGGCTGCGGTTCGTTGTTGTTTCGTTTGTTCATTCCGTTCACTTTCTTCTTCTCTTCTTTCTGGCGCTGCACTGATTCTTCTTCTACGCGACTAGAAAACCACAAAAAATAAATATATTCCTATGAAATCTATTAGATGAATAATTTTTCTAGCTTATAGAAGGGTCAATCAAGGCACATTGTGAAGACAAAGAGTCGAATCGTCAATCTAAAACAAACCTATCAATGCTATACCCTGCACAAAATGGACCATTTTGTGACCACATGACGATGTGGCCGATATTCATTAGTCTTGAAAAACCTAGAGCCTTTCAATTTAGGAAGGTGGGTTTTTAGTGGTCCCTCGATAATAGACCTTGCATTTTATGCCATTTATAACGGATACACACAGACCATGGTTTGATTCTGGTAAAGATTATCACATTATAAATTAATTTTGTATTTTTTTTAAACTTGCGCGATCTGAACACATTATTAAAAGTATTATTTTAATGGGTATTTATCGCGTCGGGAAAAATAGGTAAATAAACGCGATTAATTAATTACCCGTTAAAAAAAGTACTTGTAATTAAATGACTAACGTAACATTATAAAGAGGAAAGATTTGATTTATTGTTTGTTTGTTTTGAATAGGCCGAAATGGATTTTAAAAATTTGTGAAGCTACACTATCCCCGATGAACATACAGCTACATTATATTTTAGAAATGTCAAAGTCGAAGTTAACGCGGTTGAAACCGCGAGGAACAGCTAGTGTGTTAATAACCATAATAGTTTCAGAAGTTTAACCTTGTATGTTTATACTCACATCAAATAAGCCATCAGATATCCAGCGGCCAGCACCAGCGCCACTGTGGCCAGCACGGAGGCGGCGGACAGCGCGTGGTGGCTGCGGGCCAGCGCCTCCGCCCACTGGCACAGCCGCGCCGCGCCCGCCCACACCGCGCTCACGGCGCCCTCGTCGCATAGCTCCTGCGACGTACAGATAAATAAACAAATAAGAAATAATGCTGGACAATCCACGCAGCATCATCTTGCCCCAAGCTGAGCAGAGCTTAGGTTATGGGTATTAGATGACTGATATACTTAATACAATAGATTACATAAATATGTTAAACGACCAGAACACCCGGATCTGCAGATCGTACACACAATTGTCCCGAGGTGGAAATCGAACCCGCAACCTCCATCGCAGGCGGACGCGCCACAGAGGTCGTCTGGCGGCGACATAAATGTATTACCTGTACTTGCGCCTCATAAGACAGCACCTCGGTGGGTTTGAGCAGTCTCTTCAAGAGGTCGTCTAGAGCCCGCTGCGTCTCGTTCAACTGCGCCTGGTAGCGCTGCTCCGCCTCCCCCCTGCCCTCGCAGGGGGGCGCGGCGCACACCGGCCACGACACGTTCAGCCACTCGTACTGTATGCGGGAGGGCTCGCGGCGCCACAGGATCACGATGCGGTGCTCGAGGGCGGATGTGTCGGACCCTGGAAGTGAGAGGTGAGATAACTATAGTTTTACTACAAGAAGGCGTAGTTCACACATTTTTTATTATCATCGTCATCTACCTATAGTAGTCCACTGCTAGACTTAGTTTAAGCCTCCCTTAATGAGCGCCATAGCACCCTGTCTTAAGCTTGCCGCATCCAGCATCTGCCTGCAGTCCTTCGCAGGTTGTCAACCCACCTGGCCGGAGGGTTCTACAATACATTTGCCGAGTCCCAGTCTCCACTCAAGAACACGTTTACCCCAGCGGCTATCGGTTCTTCGTGATAAATGGTCGGCCCACTACCAATTCTTTAAGGTATTATTACTTATTTTACTTATGTGGCTTCTCTTTCTGTATGAACTCGCGGACGTCGCGGTACAATTATTGTAATTCAAAATTAAAACACTACCTGCACCCGGCGCTATAGACTGCAGGAAGGCTGGCTGCGCGTGCGTGTAGAGATATGCGTAGTGCGCGCGGTCCGGCGCGCGCGCAGCCAGCCGGCGCAGCTGCGAGCGCGCCGCGTCGCCCGGCGCGCCGCCGCGCGTCACTAGCACGCAGCACAGGCGGCGGCGGGCGGCGCGCCATTCCACAGGGCACACGCGCTCCAGGACACTCTGGCAACAACAGGGTATGATTAGTATGACACTACAAGTAACCGAAGCAACGACACTTGAGCCGGCTCCGGAGTCTTCGTTTCAGGAATAAAAATTTTGTAACCTTTCACTACACCTTTCTAAAACAATGAACTGTAAGATGACCATTATGTGAAGAGAAAATAATTTATTTATTTATATCTGAGAAGACATATTATTAATATTTCTTCTAATACGTCTCGCACATACCTGAGAAGACAGTCTGGGCAGGATCAGCAGCTGGTTGGGCTCGATGAGCTGCGTGAGCGTCTGCGTGGGTATCTCGGCCGTGCTGACGGTGGCGGCGGGCTCCGGGGAGTCCTCCTTCAGGAGTACCATCGTGTCCGTGTGACGCTGGACCTTGTAGTGGTTGGTCACGTTGTGGGCCTCGTGGGAGGTCATGTCTACGAATCTGGGGATAGACAGAATCTAATCAACTCTCATACTTTTTAGGCTCAATTCTATCCTAAATGGTAGCAGCGGGCAGCGAAGCGACACGGCCAGCTCTGTTTAAAACAGAGCAACAAAGTCTCGTAAAAGAAAACACTCGGCCCAAACCTGCCAATCTATTACCATAGTACTTTTAAATATGATTTTCTTGCAAAGCCACTGTTTTTGACCTAGCAGACTTTGTAGCAGTAAAATAATACTTTCACTTGAAGTAAGAACAGCTGGTCTATTCATCACCCTCTCGTACCATTTTCGCGGCTCATTTGTTCATTTTCTTTGTTTATTTCCGTAATCAAAATGCAGCCAATAAGCAGAGAAAATATTATGAGTGCTCAATTAACCAGTCGTGCAAGCAAGGGCGTTGTTATTTACGTTTGAATAGACAAAAATTACGTCACTTTGTCATCGAATGCGTAAATTATTTTAAGATTCAACTTCATTAATATACGCCCCGTCCTTAGCCTTCAGTTGAGTACTGTTCGAAAATTCACTATACTAACCCAAAAGCAACTCTATCGCGGTAATGGTATGCAGTGATGAGATATCGGAGTCGCATAGTAGACCGTTCCTCGAATATCAGAGCTTTCACTTTATTGTCCTCAAAGTCTGTCACAAAAGATTCAACGTTGCCGTCCGTGATGCTCTTCACCATTCGGTAAGGGAATCGCCAGCGCATGAACTCTGTAGATGAGAGAATAAAAAATAATAATGCTGGACAATTCACACAGCATAATACAATATTAAAAGAATATTTATTGACATAATAGATAGTGTAACAGGCAATAAGAGTCCATAGGCTCCTGAACTAGTTACAAAACTGTGTTTCAGGAACCAAGTGGGACGTTTTACAACTGATTTATGGATATAAAAGACTGACAATGACATTTTGAGGAATTTAGTTTAGTTTCTTTAACTCAACTAGATGGAGCTACAGAAGTGTTTGTTTGAAATACAAGTAAAGTACACTGAATCTTACTTCAGGAAAAGACTGAAATAGCTTTTTAAACTTCCAAAACTTTGCACCAATAATTTATAATCTGGAACTATTTTTGTCCTCATCTGAAACTATTTTGGCTTATTCCAAACCAACTTTCATACAAACCATTGCTCTTTCTGTATGACTCTCACTTACCTACAATCTTCGGCATAGCCTGCAAGCTTTCTCTATAAGTGGAGACATGTTTATCCAGCACTAACGCGAGACAAGGCACACCGTGAATCCCCACTCTTCTGGCCAGACTAGCCTCATGGCCGGCATGCACCGTTGCCATGGTAACACCGAGAGGCTGCATGGCGTCGACGAGGCGTCGCCACGCGGCCGCTGAGCGTACGCAGTCGAAGCACCAGTCAGTGTAGAATAGGACTAGTGCAGGTGTGTGGACGCTTTTCTCTACTATGTTGTTTTCGAAGTGTCTGAAAGACAATTTTGTGGCGCTGTTTTAGGCTGATAACTAAGAATTAAATTTCCAGTATGCAGTGACAAACAACTAGATGCGAGCATTGGCTTTGGCGTTCGCAATAGGCCAGTATGCCTATGCTGTGACAAGACTGTCATCTTATTCCATGTTAAAGCCAATCATAGAAAACACTCTTAAGAAAATAAAATAAATAATGCTGGACAATTCACACAGAATAATCTAGATACATAATATAATGTTTAGAGGTACATACAATATAGACTTTTTTATTATACATATGTAGATAACAGCTAGAACATCTGGAACAAATATCTGCAGATTGTACAAACATTTGTCCCGAGGCGCGAATCGAACCGGCGCCCCAGGCGGACCTTCGCCCACCGCACCAGAGGTATTTAAAATGAACTCTTTAGCTACCAAACACATAGCAGGACGTAAAATTTTAAATTAATCCTAAAAATACAATGAAGTTTTTTGGTGAAGTTAATCAAGGCCAAATTAACATCTCTTTCATTGAACCATTCAGATTGATGGCTTAAAACTTACCAGACAATTAAAGACTAGTCAAGAATGTGTTACACAAGTTGACTTATACATACGACGTACCTGGCAGTAACACTCAATTTATGGAATAAAGTTATATCTTGGTCCTGAGTTCTGAAGTGGTTCCCGAAGAACTCTTCAAATGGGTCATTGCTGAAACAAATAAACTTTGAATCATCATCTTAAAAACAAGAAAAACATAGGCAGATTCTTGAGATAATTCTTAACCTGTGAATGCATATTGGCATCTTAAGATTGCCGGGCTCATTCTCTTATGAGTCAAATGTTTACTCAGACAAGTACTTTGTGAATCATTCTCACGTGTCCATGTGTATAGATGCCAAGAATGCAGGAAAATTCATGAAATTAATGGCAACAAAACACATTGTTTTTTTTTTCTTATTTGTTTCTTCAAATCTGCCTATTTTAAATTGTCCTTTCAATTATAAAACACCCTAAACAGCCCATAATACACTGCCACAAATTTCCCAAAAAAAATCCTATTTTATAACATTTTCTGATAAAAGAAAAATATGGGTAGAGAAGGATAGATAGCAATAACTCAATAATTAGACAATAAAAATTTTTTTAAAACCATTTAAAGAATGTCATAAATAGGCATTTTTTTAGGCTATGGGCCATCCAGGTCTCCATACATTTTTTTAGTGCCCAATGACGTGAACAAAGTATAAAATATAGGTATAAAATTTTGTACTTGGCTACTGCAGATCTTTTTTTTTTTCCTGATTGGCCGTAGTGCCCCCACAAGTACCTGCAGGGTTATCCAGTAATTACCAGACACCCTGTATAATAGTATATATGGGCAAATAATTACCTTTATAGTTGGCCTGGCCATTGCCAAGACCTGGGTAGTGGCTTATTACTTTAAAATAATTACAGGAATCAAAACATACCTAAATCTAGCATATTGGCTGTAATCATGCCTCTGTTTGTACATGTGGTCATCTTCATTTGTTATTCCGTACAAGTCATATGCCTGACGTCTCTCTGTGTCTGACAGGAGCTCATAAGCTTGCTTTATTTCAACAAAGCGGGTTTCTGCATTTGGGTCTTCATTTTTATCAGGATGCCTGAAAAATATAAGCAGTGTAGGCCACCAAAGAATAAAAGTCTTTAGCGCTGGCTAAGTCTCTTACGGAGCTTAGCCTTATACTGAGTTATAGACATTTTTCAACAACTCTCTACATGTACCTATTCTATAAGAGTGTCGTTTGTTAATTTAAGTTGTTATGAATAAATGTCTTTCTATTCTATTTAGTATGAATGTTTTATCATATAGCAGGACAATGAATTAGTTTGGATATGAAACCTTACCATTCTTTAGCCAACTGTCTGTAGGCTTTGCGTATTTCAGGCAAGGTAGCCCTTCTATGGATTCCTAATATTTTGTAAGGGTCACCGATTTTTTGCGCGGCCGCTAATGAGCACAGGACGAGTACCAGTAATGCCCAGAGCCATCGCCCTTTCCAACCCTTGTATTTCCATTGCATATTATCTACCCGTGTTCGAAACCCGAGGAATAATCCTTCAACAATCAAACAATTATCATAGCGACGACGACGCCTCGTTCTCGGCTGTGGAATGCATATCCGTATAACAGCAATCTAACACGGATATTCTTTTTATTTGAAATCAGTCATTTATCCCAAAATAGACTGCTGAAAACTCGTGAATTGGGGAAAATCTGCAAGAAATCCAGTAATAAGAAAACCGAACCAAATCAGGGCGTGCCATAGACTATTTGATTTTATTTACTGATCTGTCTTTTTTGTCTGTTGTGCAGTCAACGTCAAAAACCCTGAACCATAAACAATTAAATACAAGAAGAATACAATGTCAAAACTTTTGTAAAATTCAATGTCAATCTAAGACGGTGGTCTGTATTACCAGCTTTTTTTATTTGCTTAAAATAGGGGAAAATTATATTATTTATTAATCATCATCATCATAATTTATACACATGAATTACACAAATCCTCGCAGTAATGCAACATATACAAAAACTTTATTGTGAACTACAATAGTACAAGTTTTATAGGACAATAGGTAAACTCGTAGAATAAAATCGTAATAGGGTGTCAGAAAAGACACAGACGTATGTATGGCGTTTACCGTCCAAATTTTTAGAGACCGAGACGATAGACAGACTCTAAGTTGTCTAGTTTAATATTTCGATCGTCAGAGAGTACCTAGAGTACGGTCTCTCTCTAGTTGTTTTTGAGGTAAATATTTCATTTAAAGCTGGAAATAATCAAATCCTAAACGCTAAACGTATGTAAACCGCGTACCGCAACGTAAGGTTAGCTAAGTTAATGTATTCTCCTCTCTCTTTATCGCCTGCTGCACTGCACGTCACTCGACCCGACCCGAGCAGTTTTTTTAAATAGATATAATAGATAGATTTTAATTGGACTTGTCGAAGTTCGTGTCGTGTATATTTTTTGTATTATTCGGCAGATTCAACATTTTATTTATTACTAGTGAGTGAATTTAGATGTCTTAAAATAATTCAGTGGTTATAATTTCCTTCGTACGTACTTTGAAGTTGTTCATTTATCTATAGTGAGTATCAACCTACCTACAAAACAAACTTTTTATTTTCAGATTGATCATATTATAACTTTCGAAACTTTCCTAGTTATTGACACAAAAGTTCAGATTGTTCATAGTTTACAAACATTTAATAGAGTTAATATTCATAACCGTAATATTTCTTCAATAGTTGCATCTTTTAGCTCATTGGAAAAGAATATATTATGTATTCTTTATATTATTAATATAGGATTATAATGAATATTTTACTCTAAGAAAAATCAGTAGTTATAATTACCTAACAGGTTATTTTGTAAAGGGCATGCTATGGGATGTTTATTAGTTGGTATTGTGGTTGCTTGGGTATGGATTGCATATCCCAATCCAAAGCCAAATTCTCCATTATTTGACTGGGAGGGTGTATCCAGTCAGAGAACAATTTTTGCATTGTTTGTTAAAGTTATTACCTAAATCTTAAAAATACCTGCATAATTTAAAACTTTTACTTATTTTGTATCCTGAGCTTAAAACATGCAAATGACTTTTTATTCTAAAATCTTCTTGTGGAATAGGTTTTGTACAGATAAATTTTGAAAGGGTTTATTTTATATTGACATAAAACCTAACATGAAGTATGAAGGAAAAATGTATAAAAACCCTTTTAAACAACCTCAAACTGGTATTGGGCAGTAAAAGCCTGTTTGATTAAATTTTCACATACATCAATTTGATAATTTTCTACTATGGACCATGGGCACATTTGACGACCGATGTGGCGCGGTGGGCGAAGGTCCGCCTGCGACACAGGAGGTTGTGGGTTCGATTCCCGCCTTGGAACAATTTTGTGTTCGATCTGCAGATATTTGTTCCGGGTGTTCTGTTAGTTTTCTATGTATAATAAAAAATATCTATCTATGTAATATATTGTATTATGTATATCTATCAGTTATCTAGTACCTATAACACAAGCTCTGCTTACCATGGGGCTAGATAATGCTGTGTGAATTGTCCAGCATTATTTATTTATTTTTATTTATTTATTTGTATAAAGACTAGGGCCCCATTTTTCGAAGTTGGTCCAACAGTGATGATAAAACATTATGACATGTCATGGAGCTTTTTAGAAAACTTTTGTCTTGGTAAATTATATTCACCGTATTTGGTTTTAGTTTTGGATGTTGGTTTGATAATGTCTGAAATTAAACCGCTCCTGCTCACATAAAAACATATTTGTTTGTCCAGCTGTTGCGAAGATTATTTTATTTGCAATTACTCAGAAACCACAGGGAAACAAATGCAATGCCAAGGACAAATATAACTTCTAAGCTACTTTAAATTTGGCTAAGGCTATGGCATGTAAAAATCATGCCGCAGCAGATGCGTTTGAGTATTCGGGAATAATTTTACTAAATTATCTTGATGCGTGTTGACATGCTGCCCCCAGTAACTCACACGCCATAGGCCTCAAACCCTGGCCTAGCGAATGACGTCAATCTAGCGTCCCTTTCGTCACGTCGCGTCGTCGACGTCTCAAACCAAATATACCATAAACCAAATGTAAATAAATCTTTAATCAACTTGACGGCTCCGCGAGGGTCAACTAACTAGGAACAATCGCTTCCTCGCGTTGATTGCAGCAAATTACTTGTGAATTGAGTGCCGTGCGTCACGAACACACCCACAGGGCGCATCCTGGCTCGTAAGCTACCTACGTCAGTGGAGTCAATCAACGATTCTAATTCTAAATGAGGCTGGGAAACCAAACAAACTACGAAATACTATGCTAGTAACGCGTCATCCCAATCCCATTGATACAAGTATGGGTGCTTGCTTGAGCTTACTCTTGAAAACAGTTACGATCTTAAAGATGAGGTTAAATTTATTGGGCCATAAACAGGTTTCGTACAATAACACAAATAATGATAATAATCAAGTTCGACCGCATTTCAATCTCCAAATTTTTTATGTATTGTATCTCTTTTACGTGCCTGTATGATATGTCTGCCAAAGCAAAATCATTGAAACTAATGGGTTTTTCATTCAATTTAGTGTGGGCATTGCTTGTTAAGGGAGCACGTACTCTATACGGCAAGAGATAAATTTATCATTATCATTGATACGTTCCCTACATAAATAGGCACACTCACTCAACACACTCGCTGTGTTAAAAATATGACACTACCTACACAGTGCACAGACACTTTTAGCAACGTTAGTGTCTATAGCTATTAACAAGACTAAAAAAATTTACGAATTGTGTGTAACATCAGAATTTAAGCATAGAAAACGTTTATAAATTCAAAATGACATCGATCTTAAATTTTTTGAGTACATATAATAATAAGTTTCACAAGACTTTTATTAACCAAAAAAATGCAAAATTTTAAGATGGGTTTTTGCTTTCGTAAAAGAAATAGGTCAGCGACCTGTCATGCCAAGCTACCCTACCGAGCATTAGCTAGCCTCTTATATTACCAGCCTCAGCTTCTTACCGCTGCGTTTCCTCCACAATTACCTACCACATACATACTTCAACGACACTTTGTCGATGACCATGATAAGCAATGAAACCTTGAATACATTTTCGCTCTAATCACGCACGTTACACTCATTATTATCGGTCAGATTTCAAGGTATCATTAGCATAGTAGGTACCTATTTTAAAAAGCAAGTGGCCACATTTAGTATTCTTCATTACTCAGAACATCCAAACGGCTGAAGCAATTTTGATGAATGTATCAACCCGTTTGGACTTCTATATGACCTTTTTATTTTGCCTCCAAATTTCGCGAAAATTAGTGAAAAGTGCTTAGATGAAAATAAGGTCTTAACAAGTTTTTATTCTACGCGACCTGTTAGTTTCTGTAGGACAAATCTTGCAACTTAATTTTAGACTAGTTATCCTCAACCGATAGAGCTGAAATTTGGCATACTTATTTAAGTCCTATGTATCCATCGAGCTGGTCTGGTGATAGAAAAAGAAATGGTGGCCTTAGGAACTCCTTAGCACATTTATGTACGTAAGTGTCTTGATATTCACTTGCCAGTGATGTGGCGAGATATGAGGATCAACTTATTTATAATACCACCTGTGTAATTTAACATGTCTAATATGAATAAACTATTTGAAAAGAAACGACTTAACCCCGTCAACTTTGGATTCGTTGGATTGATCTTCCCAAGCACTTTAGTCCTATGTCTATACTTAGCTAGTTTTTAAATATCAAAAAAATATTATAGTTAAAAATTAGGTCCTAGATGGTTATACAAGCTAGTTTTAAAATATACGAAAGTATAGTTAGAGTCTGTGCAAAATGAGAAGCGTCTTAGGAATTGAGGGCGCGCGTGTGCGCCAAACACTTTGACTGCTGAAATCACACGGTATGTGTTTTCTACAAGTGACTAATATGCGTAAATCAACACTAGCGCAGCGGCTGAGAAAATACAGATCTTTGTGACTCAGCACAGCCGCAATATTTTTCGAATGAAACGCATGTGCGGCGCAACACAACCGCTGCTGTGTAGAGCGGCAGCACGAATTTTTTAGGTTAAAAAAAAGATCGCAGTCGTCGAAAAAATATCGCAGTCAAAGTGTTAACTATGTACTTTTGTTGCGTTAAAATGCTAGTTCACCGTAACGCCACGACGACTGCAGGCGGTTCTCTTTTTGCACAGACTCTAAAGATACTTATTGTTCTTCAGGTAACCATGGAGTCGCTATCAAGAGTCCTGCAGCCCTACAAGGAGGTGGTGGGCAATGTCGCAGCCTTCGTGACGATGGCTCAGATGGGCTCCGGCGGGTTCATCTGCTGGGACATCATCAAGCAAGGGAACACTAAGAACATCGGCATCATACCCTTCCTCGGGGGTATAGTTATGTAAGTAAATAAATAAAATAAATAATGCTGGAAAATCCACATATCATCATCTAGCCCCAAGGTAAGCAGAGCTTGTGTTATGGGTACTAGATGACTGATATACTTAATACAATATATTAGGTAACGACCAGAATACCCGGAACCAATATCTGCAGATATCGCACCTCCAGAATAAAAGTGACTCATCTCAAAAAATAGGGAAAATGAGTTAAATATAGATCAAGACTCAGAAAAAAAAACTGCATCGGCTAGTGATTCTAAAAGTGCCACTTGTTGGTTAGAATGCCCAAAACATCATATGTGCGTCTCTTTCATTCCGAGGGTTTCCGCATGCCTCCCCCGTGGAATAGTGATCCTGTTCAGTATTGCATCAGCCAAGTCGTCACGCGTTTAGTATTGGAAGGACCTAAAGCCGAATTCAACAACTTAGTACGCAAATATCCGGTAAGATTATTATGAATTTTTAGTAATAAAGTTACCTCTTTGTTGTTTTGTGTCATTTTATTACATTGAGCCTAGTTAATTTATATGACCTTAATCGAAATATATCATGTTTATTACTAAATTTTTTCTTATTCTAATGACCGTTTATTGTTAAGGTCAGTTTAGATCTTAAACTAAGAGTAACGTTGTTGTCTTTTTTTGTGATTTTGTCTATTTATTATTAACTTGCCAAATATTTTCGAGAAATAAAGATAAAGTCAAGATAGGAAAATATTATGATATAATATTATTGCCGTATTTGTGACTTCGTTTATTTATTACATATTAACATTGTACTTGTGTTTTAATTATTTTCTGGTAGATAACTTGTGAAGAGCCACCTGATGATATTCAGATCAAGGTATGATTGCTTAATTTTATTTACTTATGAGAGACGTGAACGCACGTAATACCTACTCATAGTTTCATTTACAAAATGAATAAAAACATTTTTTGCAGATAAAAATTACAGGAAAAAGTTCCGAAGAAAAATACTGAAGACTCACGCGATATTTGTGCAATGCTTTTAATTATTACTTTTACAGGTGAATTGTGACAATGATCAGGAACCTTCTAGTCCAGAGTACCTACTTAATGTTGTCAACTTATTAGGCATGTGTACCTTTGTTTGTACGTACATACTCAGTTTTCTTAAAATATTAGTGCAGTGCTTTAAATTATTATTTTTACAAAAGAATTTTGACAATGATCAGGAACCTTCTAGTCCATCTACATAGTTGGCCATGGATATCCTGAGATCTGAAGATGAATTGATCAGAATAGATGAACCTACTACGCCTGGCCAAAGAACTAAATTTATCAGACGATCGAGGTCATCAAGCAGTTCATCTAGTTCTTCTTCGTCGAGTTCTAGTTCGACAAGCTCGGATCCAAGTGAGTCACGTTCGCGAAAAAAAGCTAAGCCAAATTATAACGTTTGAAGAAAGTGATGTAAAACACTGGGAAAAGTTACGTTTCTTTTTTTTTCAAAATAAAAAAAACTATTTCCTGATGGGTCCTTGAAACCAGTTTTCAATGCAGGTTGAAATGATTCGACAATTTAGAAGACAAAGAAAGGTAGGACTTGTTCGACAATTACTGGAATAAAAGACAGATGAAGATGACAAACTCAGCAGATGTAAGAACGGAGAGATTCTTTCAATCCTAATTTTTACCGGGATTATAAGAAAAAAATAAAATTTACCTCAAAGATCTAGTCAGGCAAAATCTCATACCTACTTTACTACGCAAACTATTAAAATTCTCCATAGAAGATGTTTGGTTGTAAGAATTAATTTAAAATTATAGTATTGTTGAAAATGAGGCTTAGTTTAGCACATTCCACTATGATAAAAGATGTTCTGACGCAGACTGTGATTTTGAAGTGATATGATTAGAATATAAAGATTAAGTCTAGGTATATTGAATTCCTCTTTAGAGTTCCTGTTTTACCATTGTGATGTTAATTTAGTGATAAAGTTACTGATAATTTAATAATTAAAAGTAGGGAAGAGAAGACTACATTTGTTAAGATACTGTTTTATTAATTATAAGTATTGATACAACGGGTATTTATAGCGTTGATTTACTAACAACAGGTTGTGTACACACTGCCGTGGTCACTTCAGTCAGTCATCCCGTGACCACGACCGTGTGTCAACCTATTGAAACATCGGGAAAAATAGTTTTTTTTTTTTTTCGTTGTATCAAAACTTATAATTATGTGTTCAGATTGCGTCAGTAAAAAGACTGTTTTTTGTTTGATTATTTTAAAGAGGTTTTTTTAAGTTTGATAACATTCTATTTCGATTATTTTGTTGTTGTCTTAGGCCCGTGTTATACAAAGCTTTCTCAGTCACCTACCTATACCTGAGTTTGGCTTTTCTAACGACTAAACGTCACCCAAACATAAATCTATAACCGAGTAAGCTTTCATTTCATAATACGAGCCTTAAAATCGTTTAATAGTATCGATTCTGATCTGATATGTGCTAAAATGATAACTGGAACAGATCTTCGATCTGAAAAAAAAAACACAGTAAGAGTGTCAAACAAGATATGCTAAAGAAAACGTACATCAGAACCGATATTATTGTCATACTTATAGCTGATGACTACACCGTGAAGTTGGATGTTTTTTTCTTAGATTTTCTTTAATTAGAATGGGTCCATTGTTAAAGACTCTAATTATTGGTAAACCTCAAATGTACAATAATGTTGTTGTGTTAGTTACCGATTTTTTATAAAGTTTTAGTAGAAAGTAATTGATGTTAACTTTTCTTAATTATAGTGTTTTTCTTATAAATGTATTAACTCCATCGTAATAAAATGCGAAAGTTAATTTTAAACCAAATATTTTGCCGAGCGTTCCGCATTAAAGAAACCTATTTTTAAATAAGTCATTAGTATTGATTTAGTTTTAGTACAAAACTGCCTCAATTTCGGAAGGTTTTTTTGAAATGGTAATTACTTGTATAATTAAATTAAATTTTCAATAATTAATAAGTTCAAAATATAGATAAAATATCAATCTATCCTATGATATGTAAATAATATGGAAAATTCGTAATATCGTTATGCCAGGATACAAATATGTAAAAATAACGCAAACGTAAAATCATTTTATCGCATTTCCCAAAAAACATGTTTTTTGAATTGAGTCACTTCTATTCTGGAGGTGCGATATGTAAGTATCTGTTAAATCCGATTTCAGCATATTCTTAGTCTAGCTGCGCCCCGCGGATTCATCCGCGTGGAAATCTATGTGTCAAATGGTTTATAAACCTTCCTCTTTAATCACTCTATCTATTAAAAAACCGCATCAAAATCCGTTGCGTAGTTTTAAAGATCTAAGCATACATAGAGGGACAGACTGACAGCGGGAAGCGACTTTGTTTTATACTAAATAGTGTTACTTGTGAAGGTTTTCTTTTCGTCTCGAAAGACCATGTAGGATACTGGGAATGGCTAGCTCTTCCCGGGATGCTGATATAAAAGTCGAGTATAGGAACAATATATATAGCTATATTGTATAAAACTACGACTAATTATGATGTTAATGAGTGTTGTTTGAACGGTTGCTGAAGATGCACTGACCTCTGGTAGGCGGCAGGTCGCGCTCGGAACCTAACCTAACCTAACCTAAGTAACCTACTCAGGTCAAACCGCTGATGATGTTAATATACCTACGTGACCGCGATGTATAGAACAACGCCAAATACCTTTCGTTATATTATTTATACAAATACAAATACCAGTATAAGAATAAAAAAAAATATGCTAGATAATCCACATCCAATGCGAGCCAAAAACAATCATCTAGCCCCAAGCTAATAATATGCCGAAGAAGCCTCTCTAAACATGGGGGCTTTTGTTATCACCATGCTCGGCAGGCGGGTTGGTGATCGCAGTCGAGGTGTTAAAACATACACTGATCAAAGCTGCTGCCTTTCTGGTAGGTACCTTTACGACTTCTACGGGCTGAGTTAGAGGAGTCAATTGTTACGCTGCGGCCACCACTTGTCCTATTTACATAATATTGTACTGTCAAATTATGTTTATCGGTAGCTGACCTTTTGCAATAACCAGTTTCGCAAGGTTGTAATATAATCTTTATATCATAAACGCCCGATATTTATTTAGATCGAGCATCAGGTAGAAAAAGCAGTGATTCTCATGAGTCATTCATTATTGTTTCGTATTTTTTTCACGTCAATTTGTTCTTGGCCTAAACTCAGCCGAGTAACATCAAGTTTTACAAGATTAAAAGCGATTTCCTATTTCATATTATGACGCAAGGTTTAACAAGCCACGTAATGATGACTGTCGAAAATCAATGTTAACGAATGATAAGTCTTAAATAGTCTTGATAGATAGCTAACTCAGCATATCTCTCGGGCCTCGACTAATATTAGTACGCTACTACTGATACCTTGCTTTTCGAAGAGACGCGCTGACGTGGGTTTGACTTTACACGTTGATTAGATACCTACATTATCTAACCGTATCTTATTAATGGAGGCGTAAATACACCTATGTGTAAGATTGATAGATATTGTTATCGCTGATGCAACTTCTCGTTTAAGTAGCAAATTGTTTTAATTAGTTTTGTCCGGGAATCTTGGATCCTGCGAAGCAGCTGACTTTAATTTGTTAAAACCTAAATCAACCTGGCGAACCTGACCTGGGCGTAGATATAGAATAGTATTAGTAATAGTACAATGGAATAGGCGCTATACCTATATCTATGAAAGATATATAAATAATGCTGGAAAATCCACGCAGCATCCATCTAGCCCCAAGCTAAGCAGAGTTTGTGTTATGATGGCTGATATACATAATACGATACATTACATAGATATATATTTTTTATATGAAAACGACCAGAACACCTAGAAAACATATCTGCAGATTGTATAAACATTTATCGAACCCACAATATCCTCAAATGGTTAAAGTATGTTATTTTATTCCAAATGTATTATCATGTTTCATGTTTTTTGTACTGCAGCAACACATAAATGAATGTGTGTAAGAGATGTCTAAATAGACTCAGGGCTCTGTCTCCTTCATGTATGGATAATCATATAAGAGTTAATAGTTATCTTCTAGACCTTCGTGATACATCGTCAGCCACATCGTCACTTCCCATCACGTAAAATTGTGCTCAAACGAAGGTCTATCGACAAAAAAAACATAACAATACAAAACATTTATTGATAACCTAGTTATAAAAGTTGATACCTAACCAAACCTAGAAGGCGAGAAACCTAGGTTTGTAGATCGGGCATCCCACGTTTTTAGATAAAACCAAAAAAGAGAAAAGGTTTCGCTGTAGTAGTAGGTTATCTTTAAATAATATTACCATGTATAACTGATGGTAAGCCTTTATTTCCCTCAGGAGCGTGCTAAACTTGAAGTTCGGTTCCATTCTGCGCGACGACGCGATGATCCAAGTGAGCTTCGTGGGGTTGGTGCTCAATATACTCTTTGTTATGATCTACTTCCACTATTCACAGGAGAAATCTAAGGTGAGTCAAAGGAATCGTCATAAAAATCGAATCGGTAGGACATTAGAACATGTACCTATTAGATTTTCAGTCGAACTACCTAACAGCAAATAAGATGGTGAAATAACAATAGCTGATGCTAAAAGCGGCCGGCGGGTTTAAAACAACCTTTCATCGTTATTACATAACTCGGCCATATATGTGTTTATAGATCATCAGCCAATATCAGTCAATGGCTGGACATAGGCCTCCCCTAATGAGCGCCATAGCGCCCTGTCTTCAGCTTGCCGCATGCAGCCTCTGCCTGCAGTCCTTCGCAGGTCGTCATCCCACCTGGCCACTCTATGCTTACATCCATCCATCCATCCGTCCAAACTGTCACATATACAATATGAGTATGAATCGATGCAGTAAATCCAAGTTGACGTTCCAGGTGTGGCTACAAATAGGGTTCTCTGGTGCGGTATCGGCCGCCCTAATCGGGTACGCGCAGTACGAGGACCCCGCGCTCGTGGAGAACCGCTTCGGAACCATCATCACAGCCTTCATGTTCTACCTCATTGCCTCGCCCTTGTTTGGACTTGTAAGTATTATTAATTTGTAACCTAAGATTTTGCCCAGCAGTGGGACGATACTAATATGAAAAAGTTTCAGCACCTATGGTACTGTACTGTGTGTTTATTTAATGTTTAATTAGAATGTTGCAATGGCACTAATAAATTATAATTACATACAAAGAAACATATAAAAATGTTTAAATTAAAATTAGTATTTGTACAAAAAAATATCGGTAATCCATCCTTCTATTGATGTTTTTTGAATGGATAGTAACCGACTTTGAAAAAAGGAGGAGTTTTTATGTGTATGTTTTTTTCGTCGATTTCATGGATCGATTTGGATGATTATTTTGATGATTAGAGTTGATCCCGTGATGGACCCATACAAATGTTATTCCCAGGGGATTACCGTTTATCCCACAAAACTTTGAACTAAGGGTCGGAATAGGTTTTTAGTTTTTTCAAAAGAATCAAATTATTATTGTAAACATCCATCAATGCATCCATTCATCTACATCCAAACTTTCGCATCTATAATATTAGTGTGATTCATTAGATAGTTGACTTGACCTTGGAATTGAATTATACATTATAGTGCCAAAGACTGCTCTGGCACTATAATGTTATCTATAACAAACCGTGGCGGTGGCTCTGGCAATGAATCTATTGGCTTAACCGGTCTCAAGTACAAATCAATTTCACGACGTTGTGCGTTGCAAAAACAAATAAAACTTACCATGCCGTTATTGTTCTGTGTTGAGCATTATAATAATTATTTGTTATTACTTATTAGTCGTCACGTCAAGGTTAGAAGTTGTTGAAAAACATGCATAATTATTCCTTAGAAAAAATATTTGTATTAATACTAAATGCTCAAACTTCTGAGGTGCTGATTCACTAACGATATTTATTTATTTTATTTTTATTGTTTCAACAAAATAACAGCCCTTAATCTACATAATTTAAACCTTAATAATCTAACTTACGGCCAATAAGAGATTTACATTATATAAAATAAACTAACAAAATACCAACAGTCTAACATTAACAAATCAAACAAAATACAATTGCTATATTTGTGCGTCTACGTTTGCAAACTTTTTCTTAGGGACCAGCAAACGCGGCAGCAATCGCTACTAAGGTAATTGCGGCCGATTATGAGCTATGTGGCTTCGCCCGCGTGGACATCGATGTAGGTACATATAAAATGGTTTATATACATTCCTCTTGAATCACTCGATCTATTAACAAAAACGCATAAAATCCGTTGCGTAGTTTTAAAGATCTAAGCATACATAGGAACAGAGAGACAGCGGGAAGCGACTTTGTTTTATACTATGTAGTGATAAATAATAGTATCTGTTGTAATTCCAGAAAGACATAATAAAGAACAAGAGCACAGAAGGCATGCCGTTCCCAATCATCCTGTCCGGGTCTGTGGTCAGCTTTATGTGGCTGCTGTACGGGATTATACTCAATAACATGTTCCTTATTGTAAGTATTCATTGATGTTTACTTGTTTAGGTTGGTCTCTTGCAATGAGTCGAGTATGACGATATCGTCAAAGTTGCTGTAGTAGCTTACATGCCAGGAGCACAGGACATATGTGAACGACGATGTGACGACCTCTGTGGCTCGGTGGGCGAAGGTCCGCCTGCGACGCAAGAAGTTGCGGGTTCGATTCCCGCCTCGGAACAATTGTATGTACGATCTGCAGATATTTGTTCGGGGTTTTCTGGTCGTTTTCTATGTATAATAAAAAATATCTATCCATGTAATGTATTGTATTATGTATATCAGTCATCTAGTACCCATAACACAAGCTCTGCTTAGCTTGGGGCTAGATGATGCTGTGTGAATTGTCCAGCATTATTTATTTATTATAGATAAAAACAACAATACAAAATATGTACAATTGTAAGCCCATAATGAATCCTTATTTTTGTCCTGTGCGGTATCTGTGCTGGATGTATGTGCTATTATGTCCTTAATCCATATATTAACACTTTGACTGCGATTTTTTTTCGACGACTGCGATCTTTTTTTTGACCTAAAAAATTCGTGCTGCCGCTCTACACAGCGGTTATGTTGCGCCGCACATGCGTTTCGTTCGAAAAATATTACAGCTCTGCTGAGTCACAAAGATCTGTATTTTCTCAGCCGCTGCGCTAGTGTAGATTTACGCATATTAGTCACTTGTAGAAAACACATACCGTGTGATTTCAGCACTCAAAGTGTTAAAATTTACATAATTTTAAATTCTGTTTCAGATTCAAAACGTCGTCGCGTTTTTGCTTTGCAGCGTTCAGCTATCTCTGTTCGTGATCTACCCGTCGAAGCCGGCCGAGAAAGCCAAGAGCAAAGTCAAGGCTAAGAAGACAGACTAGATTTAATAACATAACATGCGCACTTATAGAATGGGATTGAGAATGACTTCATCTCTCATTCTGTCCTGGAGGTATACTGTGAAAAACTAACGAAGTTGACGGATGACGTGGTCGCACGAAAATAACAGTTACCACCAGGTTGCGTCAGGCTTCTTTGGAAGGAATAAATGTCGAATCATTTCATAGTAAGGTCATCGAAAGAACGAATCGACCGTCCTTCGTTTTGTGCGATCCGACATCGTTCGTTTTTCAAAGTAGACCTCTCGTTTCAACTCCTATATGGGCCTCGATTCCATTTGACGATACTATCGAAACCCGAACATGACGTCTAATTTTGCCATAGATTTTGGTACAGCGACTCGATCATGCGGACAGAGAACTACGCGAATCCCATACAAATAAGAGACGTCCCGTTCGTCACGATACTATGGTCAATAGTCATTCTCAATCTCAATCTTTAACTACGCAGGTTTTACTAAGGAATTGGGCTCTTTGACCAAACACTAGAGGAGATAGTATAATTTTGCTCAGCCAGATGAACAATGCTGTGGCTAGTTTAAGAAAGACTCTTAGGAAATAATTTAAGTACAAGATGGGATAGAGTCCATTTTAGCAGTTTTTAAACTGATTAAATGCAAAAATGACTAAAATGGGCATAAAGAAATATCTATTTTCAGAGTGTAAGGCTCTCTAAACTATAGTGGCCCTATGTCATCGAAAACTGTAATTTTTCGACGTGATTCCTTTAGATTTAAGTATTAAGTTTAGATGAATCGAAATATTTATGTATATTTTTATGTAATCATATAATTAGATACCTTTATACCTCCTATTTTAATAAAATCGTTTATTATCAACAATATCTATTGTGTGCACTTGAACAATGAAGTGTTATAGTCAGTAGGTAACCATTAAATGCAATTAAATTTTTATTTAAATATCAAAATATACTTGAAAAATGTTCTTAGTATGAACATATGCATTTTAAGTTCCTAATGTTTTTATTCAATCATAATTTTTGTACAGTTTTTGAGTTCTCCAGTTTTGTTTTTACATTTGATGTTGTTATTATGTTGACATTCTATACACTTTTTTCTTATCATTTAAATAAATAATGCATTTTAAAACTACCCTCATAAATGTACAATGAAAAACTAAAGCATGATAATGCTTATTGTGATAATTTAAGAACTAAAAGTGATTTTATAAAATAAAATAAAATATACATGTCTTATATTAAATTGCCATTTTATTATGATTTAGACACGGACCACGCAAAACATATTTTCTTAACGCAGTAATCTGTTTATACACTTCTAAAAACGCTTTTAGGATAATGTCCTTGTTGATGTTGTTGATATTAAAATAATGACTAAATTAATATACCGAAACCATGATTATATTTTATAATAATACTAGCGGAACTTCCCGGCTAAGCACGGTTTTAGTACGGATCCCTTACTTTTTTGAAAATATAATATAGCCTATGTTCACCGGGGATAGTGTAGCTTCCCAACGGTGAAAGAATTTTTCAAATCGGTCCTGTAGTGTAGTTTAAGCCTATTCATTACAAACAAACAGACAAAAAATCAAACCTTTCCTCTTTAAAATATTAGTATAGATTATAAATAACACCAAACCAAATTGTTACGATTTAAGCTACAACATAAAATATGTAATGTTTGTCCGTTTAAAATAACAATATATCCGGACTGTACTGTTATTGATATGATCTAGTAAGCGATTAGTTAGTTCTATGGAGATATACTATGATAATCAATGAATGCTTTTACGGCCTCGTTTATGTTGTACATATACATAGTTAACAATAATAGGATATAGATGTTTCGAAAAGTATGAATTGTAAAATTATAAAATTTTTTACCTCATTACGCCAATTACTCTTCAACCAGATTCATTGCTAAGTCAATGGTAGTCTAGTAGGTACCTACAACATTGGACATTATTTTCTAGTGAAGTGCGCCCAAACCATGCCATAGAAAATATTGTACGAGTCAGTTCTATTAATCAGGAAGTCTACCCGAATCTTCTCGAAGGGCAGCACAAACGGCATGTTGTTGGTGGGGAATGATATGTTCAGCATGTGAATATGTCCCTGCGAAAATAGGTTCATCATTATAAGCCTTTATCTAGCAACAGCTGTGTCCTAATATAACGCGCTAGAAGCTAGCGCGTTTCTAAGACAGTTCAAATCGTACCCTAATCGCATCGTGTCGCGGCGGGAAATCACTATATGACATAGGGAATACGGTTTTATCCGATTCCACGCCGCTGGCTGGCTTATCGTAGGTGTGTAACGCGCTTGGAAAGTCAATAGAGAAAGAATAATGCCACAGGCCTCCCTTCATTTTATTTAGCTATGCTATTCGCCAGGTACCACATACTTTGTGGTACCTAGATAGGGAGAATGTTAATGTGACAGTTCCAAAAATACGAGATGAAATTTAGGAATAAAAAAAAAGTGCGTGCGAAAACCACGGGCAGAAACATAAAACTCGTTCTTTGCTCGAATCTGGATTTGACCTTAAAGCAAGACTGTCCACATCTATCTAAATTCTAAAGTGTGTTTAAAAATGGTGTAGGTACGTACTACCTATAAGTCAATGTCATTATAGGTATGTATATAAGTAGGTACTCACATAAACTGGACAACCCAATCCGAATTGCTTCATCATGCCACCGACATAAGCTTCCTTTTCAATAAAATCGCACAATTTGAATTGCATCTCCACGAAAGATCGCCGATATTCATTGTGCAAGAACTCGTAGAATATAAGATGAATCTGTAGAATAATAATAAATGTAAAACAAATGAAATATCTAGAAAATCTAAACATAGTTGTGGATAGGGACACCAATCACTACATAGTATAAAACAAAGTCACTTCCAACTGTCTGTCTGTCCCTATGTATGCTTAGATCTTTAAAACTACGAAACGGATTTTGATGCGGTTTTTTTAAATAGAGTGATTCAAGAGTCTAAGTATACACGCATTTGCACCCGTGCGAAGCCGGGACGGTTCGCTAGTAGTCTATATATCTAGGTAGGTAGGTAAGTACCTCAATGAGATTAATATTTTATTTTATTTTATTTTATTTGGGAAACAAAAAGCTTATATTTGATTATAAATAGAACGTAGACTTAGAATAAATAAAGCTAACTACAGTTTCCACTCGTAGCTTGAAAGTATAACTGAGCTAGTTATTAGACTAAAAATTAAAATTATAGAAAGAATGTGCCTAAAAAAAACATAAGAAATTAAAGTAGTACAAAAAACAAAGTGCCTTTTAAAAATAAACAAATAAAATACTAAGTTAAAACAAAAATACACAACAAATGTAGTTCTGTGTGCCTGATGTCAGTACCAAATCATGCTGGTTGGTAACTACAAGGTGAGGATAGGATATTAATAATAAATAAATAGAAAAAAAAAATTACAGGAAGTTAATTAATACTAAATTCTTCAAATGAGGATTTGAAGAAGTTAGTATTTATCAACTTCTTAAAAGCATTTCGCCTCATGTTGAAGAGATCAACGTTTTTGGAATAACGCGTATTAAATGTTTGCATGGTCCGCGGTAAATAGGAGTTTTTCCGGTAGTTTGTGGCGCAGTTGGGAATACTTAGTGTGAGGTAGTTTCGGCGAGAAGCTCTACTGGACGGGACGGTTAGTCCTATACCGGATAAGAGCGCGGGTGAGTCGACTAAGTTCAGGACAATGTTGAGCAATAGTGACAGGTCCGCAGCTTCTCTTCTCAACTCAAGCGGTAATAAGTGATGGTGTTTGCAGCTATCTATATAGTCAGGTTTGATGATCTTATGCTTGTAATTAATAAATTTAAGAAATTTCCGCTGAGGTTTCTCAAGCAGAGATACATATTTATTGTACTGGGGATTCCATACCTGCGTGGCGTATTCGAGGTGACTTCGGACCAGTGAGCAGTAGAGAATTTTGAGAGTATATCTTCACTAGGTATAGGAATAAGAATTAATAATCATTAATATTTTATACTTAATATCTACTCAAATCACATAATTTGTTCACGCTTATAATATGAAAAATATCTATCCATTTTCCAAATTTAGCGATTGGTGTACTTAAACTAGGTATAATTGCTTGGTCCTTTTTTACCCGACTGCGCAAGAAGGAAGTTTAACATGATATTTTTTACCCGACGACGACGACGACGACGACGGCGGCGGCGGCGGCGGCGCGGCGCAAGGAGATATGTACCTACCTATAATGTTTTTACGCCTTTTACCAAGGGCGAGCGGTAATGGAGCGAAGCCGTGGCGAAAACAAGTCGGATAAAATAAATATGGGTAATAAGTAATAATAAAATACTTACGTTGCAGTAGATAGATACATTGTGTAGTACATAGGTACCTACTCAGGTGTTTCTAGATATTGGTACTTTAGTTAAACTGGTAGGACTTGCCGTAATGTTATTGTACTGAGGGTGGAGGACATTCGTCTCGTAGTTCAGGTAGTAGTCGCTCTTCCTTCCATGTCGAGTGACGTACAATTTAGCGAATTCGTATTCTTTCGTATCATTATACAAAACAGCTGCTCTTTCTGGTACTGTTTTTATGCACTAAAACAATTTAAGAAGTTTTTTCCTCAATACTCCCATAAAATAAATACATAGGTAGTACCTAATTAATTATTTATTTATGTTTAATTTAAGTAGGTACCTACCTATTAGCTAAGTTACTTACATGAACAGAACCGTACAATACCAACATCACAAATCGTCTTATCAGAAGCATTTTTGTTGCCCTATATGTTGGTACCTACCTACATACCTTGCTATTTATATCAATCGTTTAACTACCAAATCGATGGTATCCGCTAAATATGATTTAATCTTTGTAATCTGCAGCTAACTATCGTGTTTTAAAAAGGCCCAATTGAGCTACCTACCTATATATAAATAATATCTATTTATATAATAAGCATTAACATTGGAAGTATTGGAACTAATGAAAGTTGGTAAATTATTTGTACCTTTTTAGTTGGTAAGTACTTAAGTATAAGGCCCAAGACGTCAACCGACGCGACGACGACGACGTAGGTAGGTATATTATATAGTATAATATTTTATTGTATTTTCTATAGTAAAAAATATATTTGATACGATAATTTTAAATAAATTAGTGGATAATAATAATAAAGCCTTTATTCAGATACTATTAAATGCTTAAAATTAGACAACGGCTATTTTCTCTATTGCATATGTTTGCCCAGTATTGGCAAAGGCCTCTTCTAACTGCTTGTAGTAGAGGGAAGTAGGAAAACATTCCTCACCAAATAACTGAAACAGATGTTTCAGTAGATAGGTAGGTACTCTGAAAAGTGACAGGCCACTAACTAAGATTAGGGATAACGCAGTCAACGCGCGTTACATTACGTTACGCGTTATTTATTGATACACTGGTGGATACACTGTTTCACTTATGAGCTCTGATGTCTCCTCTACAAGTTGGCCAATATGTGTGCCGATATGTTGGCCATCGTGTAGTGCTGGCTTTGGTGAGTGTGTGTGTGTGTGTTGGCGTAGTATTGGCCAAAACCTGAGCCTAAACATAGGTATCGGTTTTTCATTTCAATGCATATCAAAGGAGTTGTGACGTGATAATGCCAGTAGCGTCCACACGTTAGCCAAGTGGTAAGATTATGTTACCTAGTTAGATAAAATCTTTATAAAATTTGGCAGGGAGGTAGGTAGATTGTGTCTCGTTGATGAACTTAGTCAGGTCCAGTGCCGGATTAGCCACGTAGCAAGAGTAGCAAATGCTACGGGCCCCGCGAATTGGGGGGCCCCGCGCACCAACGCGTCAAATATCTTGCATCTCCGATAAAGCATGTAAGATATTTTACGCAGACGCTTAGGCTATGCATCACTCCCACCTGAAAATCTAAAACTCGATTTAGTCACATTAAATCGTAGGTATAGGTTGTATAATACCTACCTCAAGAAACGTTTTAAACGTTAGTATCAAAATATACAACAATAATTTAAAGATGATAATAATAATAACAATTCATTTTTCTTTGCAATAGTCTCTACACCAAGTGGATACCATCTTTAGGTGTATCATATTGTGCACCCGAGGATGATACCCGCTATGTGTAGCCATCGCCTTTAGATTAACTTCTCAAAGGGCCTCTGTGCTGTTGGCTTCGGCCTCACGCAAGCCTTCCAAAGGACCGGGTCACTTTTATGGCCCGTGATCATGGTAAATAAGAGACATAATAATAATCCCATGGTAAGCAGAGCTTGTGTTATGGGTACTAGATAACTGATAGACATAATACAATATATTACATAGATAGATGTAATATATTATACATTGAAAACGACCAGATCACCCGGAACAAATATCTGCAGATCGTACACAACACAACACAACACAACTGTTCCGAGGCGTGAATTGAACCAGCAACCTCCTGCGTCGCAGGCGGACCCTCGCCCACTGCGCCACATCGGTCGTCAAGATGTACCACATTTCTAAAGTTGAGCGCTGGCCGCACTAGTTATGTGTTTGTACTACTTGCACTACACTACGCGGAAGTTGGCATCATTGCAAAACTAACCGGGAATTCCTAAAACGCATAAAATTTTTGTTAAGGAATACAATGGGCCAAGAACGACTTAATCATCTTACTTTGATGAATATAGACTATGATTTGCAGAAGTTGACATTGAAAGTGTTATCTCTAAATTTGCTCGTCTTAAATCCAGAAAATTAAATTGGTATAGTTTGTTACTTTTAATCGTTATTTCGTCACCACAAAGTGAATCTAATAAAGTTAATAAGAGAAGAAAACTATTTAAAATTACGATTGCATTAGCTACATATATTAGGACCTATTATAGTTCTCGAAATTTGAATACTAAACGGCAATATTAAAAATTAGTGATATTGTTAATCGGAATAAGGTTGATATTGTTGTATGTTTGATTTAGGTACTCTGTTAGCGTTGTATTTTAGTTGCATCTGTTTATATTCTACCATATTATTGTAACACCATGGCCGAATGGCGAATAAAAAGGGTAGCCAGTTTCATGTCAGTTCTTATAGTTCAACCCCAATCAGCTGACTGACCGTAGGCAAATTGGCTCAAACAGCTTTCCTAAGTATCATGGATGTCATTTACTAACATAAATATAAATTGAATTTGATTGTTCGTATGTAACTTTGCTGGTATGTAATAAATATTTAAAATAATGTACGTCTGAACTATTTTATAACCTAAAGTTTCAAAAAAGCCAACCAACTTGATTTGTAAAAGTAATAAAAAATATACGGAGTTTATTTCAAAAACTGGTATCATTACACGGACACAGATAGGTATACGCGTTCCTACATAGCCGCTTCGGGTTATCCCACACATACCATGTTAGGTTTTATTATCTAATCTGAGTAATGTAATACCAAAAAACTTAAGAACCTAAAGCAAACCAGGGGCCCCTTGGCCGAATTTGCTACAGGCCCCGCGCTGGCTTAATCCGGCACTGGTCAGGTCTAAATAAATAAATACCTAAATAGGCTACTTCTTATCCCGGAAAAGTGAATGAGAAGCCGCGGGGAGTTAGTATGCATAATATTCTATACTAGCTGCGCCCCGTGGTTTCACCCGCGTGGTGATAGATATTTTGGATAATATACAATGATATCTTTATAAATTGTAGCCTATGTGTTATTCTGATGTATAAGCTATAATTATTGTAAAGTTTCATTAAAATCATTCAGTAGTTTTGACGTGAAAGAGTAACAAACATCCATCCATCCATCCATACTTACAAACTTTCGCGTTTATAATATTAGTAGGATTTTATTGACAATAACACCACAATCTCCACCTACTTTTACAGAATTTGCTAACAACGTTCGCACATTGCATTGGCCTGAATCGGCGACGCAAACTGAACTAGCTAGGTACCAAAGCTCAACGTGCGGATGCATTCACAAACTGTTCGCTAAGGTATTCTAACATTACGGCACACTGTTAACACTTTGACTGCGATTTTTTTTCTACGACTGCGATTTTTTTTTTAACCTAAAAAATTCGTGCTCCCGCTCTACACAGCGGTTGTGTTGCGCCGCACTTGCGTTTCGTTCGAAAAATATTACGGCTGTGTTGAGTCACAAATATCTGTATTTTCTCAGCCGCTGCGCTAGTGGGGATGTACGCATATTAGTCACTTGTAGAAAACGCATACCGTGTGATTTCAGCAATCAAAGTGTTAAGCGCTATCCACACATTTCCGGGAACTCGTCCCGGCCGTGTTCCGTCAGGGACGGGGAGAAAATCGGAGCCATCTAGCAAGAAGTTGAAGTTATCTTTGGTTGGGCTGTTGGTTTCTTCTTTCATTCTCATTCATTTATTTATTGGTGAAATTTTGATGCATTTTCAGTAGCAGTTTTACACTTAAAATATTTATTTAAATTGCTCTTGCCCTGGCTGGGTGTTTGTCAGTGCATCAGCACTGTTTAATCAAAGATGAACTGTACAGACAGACAGAGTGCTGTTTGTTGACTGGTTGTGTTGTGTGATGGGCTGGCGCAGCACCTAAGCTGCTGAAGGCCGATTTCTTCAAGTACATATTTTCATGAAAAGAGATTAAAAGGGCACCTACTACAATGAGCCAGAAAGGATCCGAAAGTACTCCAGATATAAAGAAGAATTTCAAGAAACAAAACCTAAAGTAAGTTGATTTATGAAGACTTTGATTTCATCCGATTTTTTCATCTACCTACATGGTCTACAAATGCTCACGAATTGCGTAGCGAGCATGTTTTACGGTTAGTGTTTTCAACTGTACCTAGAAGTAGGCTTGAGTCAAGCTCTTGTTTCTTATCCATCTTAAATAAGAACGAATCCATCTACGCGCTCCTTTTGGAAAAGTAGGTATATAGAAAGCTCTCTCCAAATGCATAGAGCTCATGATCAGCTGACGACAATCTGCAAAGTGTTTTGTGGTATTTCCGACGCGCCTGATCTGGTGAATGAGTCAATTTGACTCTATGCATACCCAATCTAACTATATATCATGGATAAACCTCATATAAAACCGAATATTAACCTTCTGTAGTTAGGATAATTGGCCTAGGGCCGTTCTTATTACATCAATAAATAAATTATAAATGGTCTTTATATAGATTTGATGTTTCTTTTTTGCCGATAACAGTTTTGTTATTATCAACTGTGTAAGGTTTTCTCACAGAACCTAGCAATCTACATGAATGACCCCTCACATAGCATATATTTATCTTACAGACCTAATAAGAATCAAGATGACAAAATCCGAGGCACCTGTTACACTATGTGTTCCCAGGAGGAAACCAATTTGTAAGTAATTTATGAACAATGATTGTTGACTGACCTCATGTATAAAGTATTCATGAGTTATGTAGGTTTATCATGTTTGGAATTAATTAATCATAAAATCTAATAAGGTCCAATTAATAGAATATTCTAGGAACCTGGCTCACTTCCACTCTCAGTACCTACCTATTGCCACACCTTGCTTGAAAACCATTATATTTCTTATACAATAGCCAGATACTAAGACCTACAAATGATACAATAAAATACATATGAATAATTTAATAAAAGTCATTTATTTCATCTTTAAACTTATTTAAAGCACTTAGACATGTCGAAATATTACATAAAATTTGTACAATGTACCTAGATCTCACTTATTATTAAGTATCAGAATTTGCATGATAATGATTAAGAATGTAAAAATCCAGATCTCAAAGTAGAGCTAAAATTAAGTCAAAATTTAATTTGACTTCCAGGCGCATTAAACAGAAGATGGTCCATGTGCTGGAGACACGTGCCTGTGGGTATGACAAGAAGCTGGTGAAATGCTTCACTCGCTCTGCAGCAGACACCAACCTAGCCGTGCCTCAGAATCTGAGACCGTACAATATTCTACATGCTACTGTTACATACCTTCTATTCGAGTAAGTAACTGTTGAAAGACTGATGATTTGGCTTATAGTTTTTCTGTGCTGTGCTTGAGAGGCCCATAACAGCTAGCGATGAGCTTTTACTATTGTAGTGAACCTTAAAAGGATGCTGCTAACATTATCATACTATGTACTATCTATAAAGTTGATTGTGAATTTTATTAGGTCATCAAAAATTTTCAGTCAAAATAATAATCTATTGCTGGCTTTGCAACTTTCAGAGTGGGACTGCGCACCGACGTCGGCATGGTACTGAAGTATGACTTCATAGACGACCGCCTGCGCGCTGTGAGACAGGACATGACCATCCAGAGACTGTCGCCGCAGCAGTGCGCCCACCTGCTGGAGCCTATGGTCAGGTTCTATGTCTACTTCGGATACAAGTGAGTATGAGTTCATACATGCGCGCCGCGTCGAACCATGTGGCCGTGTGGTGCCGCCGGGTTAGAATTAGCACCAACCTAACTAACTCTTCCGGTATCTAGAAAAAACAACCGACAAAGGGATATCCACCGGCGGGAGCAACGGACACCAGCACCTCCTGCAGAAAAAACCTACCACCACACCAAACTGCGATAAACTGAATAATGCTGATAATCCCCACGCGGGTTTGGGATTATGGGCATTACTCCCATGAGATAAAAGCCTTAAAAGACCTTATCGGATACCTGCATCCAGCAGTGGAACAATATAGGTGGTTGAGGTCCTCCTCAACATTATCTTTCACTATGAAAGATAACGTCATCTGAATCCCATCCTATAAGACGTACGCATTATACAATAAATTCGTATCCCACAGATTGCACGGCCTTCCTCTCAAGGACTTTGACTCCACCCTTCATGAGAGAAACTTATTTGAATGCCTCAACTGGTTCATCAAGTGCTGCGACACAGCTGCAGACCTGAACCTGACTGCGCTAGATGATCCCACTGACATCGAACTGTCAGAACTGATGATGGACATGAAGATCAACCACGGGGTGAACTGGCTGGCCTTCGACCCGCCTCTGATGGAAGCCTTGTTTATTCTTTGCAATTTGCAAAATGATCACGCGTTGCTGAGGTTTATCCAACTGCCACCAGACTTGAGAAAGTAAGTACAATACTTTGTGCCCAAGACGTACTGCAAGTACGGCAGCGTGTCTCGGCGCAGCTGCCGAGGGTCGGCAGTGAATGCTTTAAAATTAAATGCTGTGTTCAAGATCGCGCTTAACAAATCATGTAGGCAGCTTTTTAAGCTATGCCTACTGTATTTGAAACTAGCGTCTACATGAATACAATGTGGCTTATATCAGGGATTATTCAGCTATTTGTTCTCAAATAATTTTAAATAATTTTGTATAATAATCTCTGGTATTGTGATTGGTTCGGGGGCAAACATCATGAACCCATATTTCACAATGTGTGCATTTGATCATAGCTTGTATTATGTCTTGGCATAATTAATCTGTTGTCTGTTTCTAGCTTTGTTTTTAAAGATATTTATTTCTCACAGCACATAGTTTTTATAAAGAGTAGTAAGTTTTACATTTGTACATAAATGATATCAGTTTTATATTAGTAATAATATTTAAAATTAATTACTATTTTGAAGTAATAAAGTGTACGTATTGTTTCAGGGACCCAAGAGTGAGCCTGGCGGCCGAAATCGGGTTTGCCATGATCAAGGGCAACTTCGTGGCCGTCAACATCAGCGTGACGAAACTGTGTCCGCTTGGATTCTGCGCGTTCGCACCGTTTATGCCGTTTTACCAGAGGTAGGTAATATTCACTATTGTCCTTGCAAGTCGCATGGCTTTGTAGCTCGGCAGTGAAAGCCTTCACCTCGGGGCTTTCTCGATTCTTCGGTTTTCTGTAATACCTGCATTCTATACATTTGACTTGCAAACTAATCCATGGTAACAAACTTTTAATCCATAGTAGTTTTGTAGCCTATTGACATGTTGATAATAGTGTAAGCTCTAAGAATTAATGTATTACATATATAGTATATCTATATCATGTAATGTATCAGTCATCTAATACGCATCACACATGCTCTGGGCTTAGCTTGGCGCAGATGATACCGCGTGGAATGTCCAGCATTATTAATCTATATTAAATTTACATTTATTCTACCAATCTATCTTCATGACAAAGTCCCTCCCAAGCAAAACTTAGAAATTAAATCCGCATATTCCAGAATTCTTATTCCATGGTAATAATGTCGTCATCGCTGCCACTGCGCAACCCAGCCACGGAGTCGCAGCTAACGGTTACGCGTATTCATAATATTGATACCTAATGCATATTACGAATTTTCGCTCGGGAGGAAATAATGAACCTTTGTACCTGGCTCCCGGACTATCATAATGTTGTCGATTCCAGACAGACACTACAAGTGCTAGCGGAAGCATTCAACAGCAAGCGCCTAGGCATGGCGGCGCGGAATGTCAACAAGTGGGTCGCGTTCGCCAGCGTCGAGGAGACGCTGGAGGCCTGCAGGCACTACGGCCTGCCCGTTGTCGACGACGCGCCGGAGGACGACGATAAGATCGTCATCTTCGATAAAACCAAGCTGAAGATGGATGTACCGATGGTGAGTGTTCTAGTCAGCCAAACCTTTTGCGATTAACTATAAAATAAGGTTTCTTTATTCAGACATATATAATAACAATAGTTGATGCATCTGTCGCCGCCGGATTGCAAAAGGGCGTAATTCAATATGCCGATTGTCTATCAATCTACTTTAAAAAATATGACTATCTACAAACGAACAGATGCAAGGATCCACTTGAGAAAAAAATTATCTCGTGCAAGGTTCGGATTCAATCAAACCTTAAGACGAAACATTTTTATTTCTTCTCTTGGCACATTATTTTTCACATATCATCCCTTAAGTATGTAAGCAGAGCTTGCGTTGAGTTATTATTAAAATACGTTCTTATTGTAAACCACTCGAATCGAACCTGGAACCTTTTGCATCAGACCATCCACTACGCCATGTCTTAAGAACTAGTGTGACGCAGTCGAAGAAATTCCCTGAGTACTCTCTAACCGCCCACGTTTTGTTCCAGCACAAATACAGCATTCAGCGGCCGCGCAAGAACCTAGACATGCCGTATGTATTCACTTACGAAAAGTGAATGGAATACCGAATTTGGAGTGAGAATCCGGTTTTCACTCCCCACGCAAAAAGAGAGGGTTGAGCGTTGCGCATATAACCCAACACCTCCACCGGGCACCACAAAATTATGCATTCAAATATGGGCTTAAACTCGTTTTCAGTAGATACATCTTACAGTGACAAGATGGCTTACCACAAGTACTAGTATAGTATTATTATGACAAATTATTTATTTGAACCACTTAACGTTATATTATTCTAGCAATGTATGTAATGTAAATTTAATATATGTAGATTAATAATGCTGGACAATCCACACGGTATATCATCTGCGCGTTAGAACAACACATTAAAAGTCACAATAAAAATTACACAAAATACTATTCATATAAAAAAAGACATAAAATAACAATAATATTAACAAAAACACTCCTAAAATACAAGTTCACTAAAAAATATAATACCATAAATAGCTGAAAAGCTAAATAAAGAAATAAAAATAAACTTATATCTGTGTCATAATAAGCTTCAAACGAGTGGCCGAGCTGTTTGTATCTGATGTCGACAATTCAAAATGCATAAAATAACGAGTAAAACCTAATATTTGAACGCACATTTTTGTGCTGTGCGGGCAGTGGCACGGTCTAGATCTGCGACAATCTTTATCTCTACCATCATAGCGCTCTCACGGGTAAATTGATATTTTTCAGTTTTCTTGTAGTGCCATAATAGAACGGCTGCGTCGATTCTTCGGTGTGTCAGTCTTGATGGGATTGTATCACTATAGTGTTCTAGATTTCAGAAACTAGTCTTCCCTATCTAATTATGCCTAGACTTTGTAATGTATATACTGAGAAAAATATCCATGCTCTTACATTATTCATTGTATACCGAAAAATGTGTCGTAGTAACCGATGTTCATTTAAATAACTTATATTTATAAAGTATGATAATATATAATTTATATGATATTCATGTATTTTGATCTCTTAGCTTTAATTGATTGTATCAATATAACTGTAGTTTGTAGTACTTTGTTAGTGTTTAATCAACCAATAAAACTAAAGTTAATAAAGGAATCCTTTATTTAATTATTTACATATGAAAATTCTCCTAATTATGCAATAACTAATTACAATGGACAACAAAACAATCTAATATCAAATGGTTGCGTGGCTCCCAATGTCGAGTTCATTTATGAAAATTAATACCGGATTATGCTGGTCTTTATTTTTCACACAGCATATCTTTTGTGTTTATACGGAATAAATATTTGAATAAAGTACAAGTATTTGTCCCGAGGCGGTAATCGAACCAGCAAGATCCTCAGTCTCGGGCGAGCCTTCACCTACCAGAGTTAGTATTTTTGTCAATGGAGACGCATCCACACCGAATTACTTTTTGCTGTGTTAGTTGGCAACAACAAAAAGACATCGAAAATTAATCGTCATAAAATGTTTCATAACACAGAGTGCCAGCGATGTGTATACATCGCGTTAAATGTGTTAAGTCATGCCGACTGCGCCCCTCCTCCGGGTCACAGCTGAAGCTTGGCAGTGAACGCATTGCTTTGATGTGGATGCTCCTTTAGAAAAAAATACTACATTCCGTGTCCGTGACCATAAATTCATTTATAACATGCAAAGTGAGGCCTAACTCTACGGTAAATTCACAATAAAATTCAAGGTACATTATAATTTTATGTTACGTTTTTGTTATTCCCTTTAAATCGAAATATATAAATAGCCATGTAGGTATAGGGCTTCTTGGAAAAGAGAAATAAAAATGATTACCATTGCTTAGCACAGCCGTGGGGCCAGACTCCACTAAAGTTGAGCCGAGATTAACGTTTAAACAACCTATAGAACGTCGATATGCACACATATCGTCTCCGCTCAGTGTAGACCGAGCAGAGATATATCTAGTTTGTATGCAAAGAAAAATAAAGCACAGATGTGAGGTGGGCCTCGCAAGTTGGAGAGGCGGCGACGTCACGTAGCAGAGACGAGAAGAGATGAGCTAGCAAGGCATAGCTCACATCTCCGCTCATCTCTCCTTATTAATCTCAACAAAAATGAGAGACAAGGCGCTTTAGCCAGCACACAACTCCGGGCCAGGCTAGCCAGTACTCGTCAGTACGTAGTCTCTGCACAGCTTCGGTGGAGACACCCGAGCTGAATAACGTCTCCCTCCGCACATCTCCGCTTTGGTGGAATCTGAGCCTTACAATTTCATAGAACTAAAAAGATGTACGCTCAGACACTAAACACAAAATATTGGAGCTGATAAGTAAGCTTATTTATTTGTTTTTTTAGTGTTAAACTACACTTCACCCGAGTCTATATATTATTCTCAGATGTTTTTTCGCAGAACCTTTTTCATTTTTAATTTACCTTTTTCTGGACGCCCAATATTTTGTGAGTAGTCAGTTTGAACGCACCACCCGCATATCATCCGCAATATTGACATTTTCGGGAAGTAATCACTTCTAAAACTAATCATACACCAAATGGTATAAAACCAGATACAGACATCATATCAGTTGGTGTAAGTCAGTGTAGCTCAACAATGAAGAAGCCAAAACTAAATTAAACTAGGTACTTTTGGAAAAACAAGTCCAATTCAATATCACAGTTTCACTTTTTAAAACAATCATTGCCAATATTACGGACACAGAATTGGTAACTAAGATCGAGATACAGGTTTGGCTACATCGATTGATTTTCTAAAACCCTCGGTGCTGAGCCTTTAAGCGTAAGTTTATAACAATGCAGCACACAAATACATAGTTCCATTGATGCTTAATTGGCTACCATAACGCTAGGATTACGACTGCTTCAGGGCCATTAAAGTGCCTTAAAAATAAATAGCGTTCCCAAACGTTTGCCAATAACGATTGAACAGTTTAATTTTCATAAGATACATTTTCCTAACTTTTTAAGTCAAACATTTCATACATAGTAAGTTCAAACGATTATCCAATGCTGTTTTCAGTTTAATAAAATTCCATTTGTAGGTAGTAACTAGTTCAAAACTGAGTAAATGTAAAAAAGCGAGGAACCAAAGAAACCTAAAATAAATGTAGTCATAACATAACTTAGTTTTGAGACCGTGGTCCTACGCGTGATTTCATTTTAAATACAACACGTAAAAGCGATAAAATAACTTTAAAAACAACAACAAAGTAATAATTTACAGATACAAGTATAAATCGTTTAACTGTACATGTAAACCGCCCACTAGCGCGACTCTAAGCTAGTATTAGCTTGCTACAATTTGCTTCTCATTTTAAACTACGCATTTCGTTTTTACGTAAGTAGCTTTATTGAAATAAAGTTGAGCATCAATTGGGCATATTTATGCAGAAGCAGAAAATCCTCGCAAGGAAAAATGTGATTTAAAACAAATGTCATTAGTTTTAAATCACATTTTTTTTCTTTAAATTGAACAGAAAATTAAAAACATTATTTCTTATTTGATAAAAATTTATCGTATAAAATTTTACTTGTCTAAGCGCTTATTTTGTAAGCCTAAAAAATAAAGGAATTTGGTTTATTAATCCCTTGATTTTAAGTATCAAATGAGACTGTTTAACAAAGTGAGATAAGAGATCATATTACAGACATAGATAGATATTTTTTATACATAGTAAACTCGGAAACAATATATGTATGTATAGCTAGAATCCCGCTCATTGCTAACCAACTATTTAATGGGTGATTTATCTATCTACTGTTGCATAATATGTAACTTTCAAGTATTTAAAAAGTTGTACTAACAGCAACACACGAAAAAAATCTATAAAGCTGATCATGGTTGTGCATTTAACATCCCTGTAACCCATATTTCGCAAAATAAATGAATTTGAAAAACCTATAACCTTGGGTTCTATTGATGGTCGGCTTCTGCATAACTACGCCCAATTGTTGTTTGGTGCAAATAGGCTCGGCGACCAATAGCGGAAATTATGTTAAATAAAAATAATGTATAAAATGATGTCTAGCAAATGCCTTCACACAATAATTTTTTTCAGCGAATTAAAACTACTGTTTTACATTAAGATAACAAAGTTTTTGCATAATAATAGTCTTATAAACAAAACGAATCGTCATCGATAAAGCCTGTATTCGAAAGTCACAGCATGAGCCGCCTGGTTAGTAGAAATTAATCAAAAAATAACGTGTAATCTCATGCTTAGGGCCATAACTAAAAATAACCACAAACACACAACATTGAAATAAATAAACATCAAACTATTCCACATCCACTTTTCTGGTTATAACCAGAGATCGACTTACCTACACAATTTTTGCTATTCTCTGCTGGGTGATCCAACTTGCATTGGATGCAGTCCGGATGCGTGTATTCTATAGACTCTATATTCGACGGAGCTGAACCAAACTAGATCTGTAGTACGTTACGTGTCTAAAGTCTTGATGTTACGCCTACCGTAGCCGGTAGAAGCCAGCTTGGTTAGTGGTCACCTTTGACTCGAGAGTTCAGCTGTGAAACCAATGGATAACAGAGCCAGTTCGCTCAACGGTGAACGTACACAAACGCACGCTCGTACATATTGGAGCAGTTCCGCAGAGGCGCGCCCGCCGGTACTGTTTTATTGCACTTGTACCTGGAACAGTAACAATTGTACAATGTTTGAGACAGTTTTGGCTACTAATAATAAAAATAGCATTTATTTTCCGATAACACACATAATTGGGTTAATCTATATCTTATGTCTAGTTAAGTATTATGTATTGAGTATAAGTTTATTTAGAAAGTACAGCAACGCAGTGCAGGGCCAACAAAGGTTTATATTTATTTAAAGGAAAACGGGTAGTAAAAAGGTTTTCACGGATAGAAATAAGTTAATGCCGCAAGAATACATTCGGCAGTAAATAACGCATTTGTCGTGCATTTATACCTGTGCCACATTTTTAAATGCTCAAAATGTTTGGTTTTTATACTTCGGTGCTTCAATTCTGTCAAAATGATGTAAATTCATGATGAGTGAACATTAATAGTAAGTGAACTATGGCTACGCTACAGGCACACCCACGGCAAGGGACAGTTCCGACTCAAACAGTACTTGGTGTTATAGTTAACTATGTAGTTTCCGTCTGCGGACTCGCTCGCGTTGTTTCTATGGAAACGTTTAAAAGTTATCTCTATCCTATGGGAACTGATGTATGGGATAAAACATAGCCTGTGTTTTATTCCAGGTCTAGAACTACATCTACGCTAAATTTTAGCCCGACCCGTTGAGTAGTTTGAGGCACAACATAACAAACATCCAAACTTCTGTATTTATAATATGAGTGAGATTATATAATTACGAGTACTATGTTAACGGGTATTTATCGCGTTTGTTGACCTATTTTTCCCGACGTTTCAACAGGTTTACACGCTGTTGTGGTCACGTGATGACGGGATGAATAGGTTAAACGCGATAAATACCCGTTGCATTAATACTCACCATGTGTTCAGATCGCGTAAGTTAAAATATTTAGTGTGATTAGTTACCTATGTGGTATAGTCGTCTAGTTATGTTTGAGAAAGGCGTCTTCAAACAGCTCTAGCTCGTGACTGAGGTAGTTGGCCTTATTCCTTAGTTTCTTGGCGGAGCTGGCGGCGGAGTCGAGCAGCGCGATGGAGTCGCGGTGCTCGGACAGCTCCGAGTCCAGCTCCGTGCTGGCCTCGTCGATCAGCCGGCACAGTCGCGCGAACATGGTGGATAGCTCTCTGAAACAAATCAAGTGTTAGCCAATGATGGTGATGGATGCTGAATGGTCCAATGGTAGTCAAGGTCCTATCGCGAAGTTACTGGTCGAACATATTTGTTTAATTATTTACCAATCCGCCTACAGGCAAATCCGATGCCGTAGCAAAAAGACGAAGTTCACTTATCTACAAACTTATGATACTTATACTTGTTATGTTTTGTTTTATTTATTTTTGTCTACTCTACCCTGACCTGCAAAATCTCAGAATTGTCTTTAGATCAAAGAAACACTAGATGGTGCATGCGGTGCATGCGGTGCTATTTCCACGTAGAGATTAACTGATATCAGCCTTGCCTTGACACTTTTACCCGTGTCCCTCCATCTGTACATACTTTCTTTAATCTAAGGTAAAATGCCAAAATGTTTCATTTTAAGATGATATGATGGTAGTTATTAAATTAGTGCTAATCGGCCCCTTGAAAAGCACTTATATAGGCTATATTCATCTCAGTTTAGCATACTAATAAGGTGGAGACTTACTGCTGCACCTGGTGGCTGCAGTTAGCGGAGGTGAGGTCTACAATGAGCCGTAGCTTCTTGCTGGCATGGTTCACGTACTGCCGCTTGAACACGCGCTCCTGCGCCTTCGCGGTCCACGTGAGCCGCTCGTACGCGTACAGGGCGCCGTACAGTACGCCTGTTACGGCTACTATACGCCAGCCTACTGTTTTTAGGAGCTGGAATTAACAAAACAAAATTTCCTTTATAATTGATAGATGGATACATATTTATTTGGAAAATAATTATGTATTTTTAAATACGCCTTTTCACGAGTTATTCGCGTTAAAATGCGCCTGAACACGCGTTATCCGCGCTAAAATGACCGTATTAACGCTGATAACGCGCGTTACGTTATGTGTTAGCATGGTAGCCCCACAGATCATACAATTATTTGTTCGGAGAATCGAGCCCGCAACCCAGGCGCGCTTTCGCACTCCGTGCCACAGCAACAGTGAGGCACAATTTCTAACAATTTAAAGGTTTTTTGTTCGCTTCTTTACTTTACCTTAAAAAGATTGAAGGGAACAAAGAATCAATGATCACTTTATTTCCTAGTTTAACTTATGCAATTTGAAATGTGTGGCGTGTGCAAGAGTCCTGTGAGGTCTAACTAAAGGAAATAAAGCGCGATCATGTTTGAAAGTGGTGATCAAGCCAGGTCTATAGTCTTACCAGTCCGGACAGCAGCAGGCCTCCCATAGTGCCCTGCGAGGTGAGTGCTCCGAGCGCGAACTTTGACACCATGCCCCACTCCTCCGCGCTCAGGGGCCCGATGGAGTGCGCCGCGCTGATCAGCCCGCTGGAGCCGTTCGACCGGGTGATCTCCGTCGAGGGCGCGTTGCTGATCTGTGCTGGCATCTGAGGGTAATTACAAGTCATTATAAACTATTGTCTAATTCTCATTAGACGGGTGTAAAAAAGCCTTGGCTTTATCGAAAGACAAGCTGGAAAGAAGAAGGGAAACCGAGCGTAGAGAGCATTAATAGTTTTTTAAGTTTATACGTTTTTTTTAAATATTCACAACTCTGTTACCAGCTATAAAGGCTTGTTTTTATTATATAAAAACTATTGTGGTTTCACAACTTAACGTTTGGGGCTCGCGGCTCGTGCTCAACCACCTCTTTGACGCAGTCAGCTCTGAAAAAAGACGGAGCGTCTTTTTTCAAAGCCGCAATGTCCTTGTTTATATAAAATATAATTAAAGATGTTTATTTGCCAGGATATTATGTAACAATGTAGGTCTTAAATTTATCATACGTGCATTTATATCCTACCTACAATTTAAACAATATTAAAATGTATATTTTTATAATACTTGTCTTGAGCTCTACAACCGATACGCGAGGGGATACGCAGCTCTAGAAGACATTTCGTTACTGCCATAGCATAAATCATTGTTAAATATAATTAGTTTTCCCGTGCTCTTAGAAAATTCAAAAATAAAATAACTTAATGTTTATAAGTAACCCATAATATTGCTAAGAAGTATTACAAACATTTCTATCTGAGAGGAAATCTTTAGTAAAGTAATAAGCCTTCTCTTCTTTTAAACAGAGATGAGAACTACTTCTGGCCAAAAGCCTCCTTCAACGTATGCCTTCATTGATATATAATTAGTAAGAGAGAGGCAAAGTTAGGCAGAATAGATGTGTAAAAACTTACCGGTGTATATCTAGGCGGATTGTTGAGTGCTATCTTGTTTGTATTTTTCCCTTGGAACCGTTGTATGAGCGCCGTTATTCCGTACGAGAATCTACACAAAAGGAGAACAATTATTGTTCACAGTGCGACAGCCAATAATTACACAAAATTATAAGGCATTCAGAACTGTGGAAAGACTTTATACTCCATGGAGCAACTACATTGTCGTAGGGTTTCGATGATGCGGCTCAGGACTCGTAGCGTCGTTTTCAACGACTAGTACAGGGTGAGAATTAGCAAGCTAAAAAAGCTGAAGTGGCAGTGGGCCGGCCATATATCACGAAGAACCGACATCCGCTGGGGTAAACGTGTTCTTGTGTGAAAAACATGACTCGGCATACATAGTGTAGGAGGCCTTCCGGCCAGGTGGGATGACAACCAGCTTAGGACTGCAGGCAGATGCTGGATGTGGCAAGCTGAAGACATGGCGCTGTGGAGCTCTTTAAGGGAGACCTATGTCTAGCAGTGGACTACAATAGGAGGATGATGATGAGTATAGGCTGATGGTGATGACGATGCACTGCAGATACCTGAAGGAGAGGTCCTCCTGGAAGTCTGCACAGAGGTTGTCACAGTTGAGCCGGTACAGCACCTCGAAGGGCTGCTGGTGCGGCACGATGTAGGTGGCGGCGGCGGCGCGCTTGTGGAGAGGCAAGATGTTGTACATGCGCTCTGAAACAACACAGCTTTTAATAGTGTTCGAAAGATCAGATAACGTTTGCTGGAAGATAACTCTCAAGTTCGCCTTTGATATACATTTTCTAGTAATATATACTACTGAATAGTGTTTATTTGTTTTTTTGTGTATGAAGAAATAAATACAGATCTCGGGTGGTGATGGCTTGATTTGGAGCAGGGAAAAGCTTCATATCTCAACATCGAACCAATCAAAAGCCAGAAATAGAAATACAGAAATACAATTTATTGGTGAACGTGAGACGGGTGGGTTGAATATTGCCAGTCAAGGTAAGTGTTGCCCGATCGTAGTTTTTTACGGCCGAAGCGGCCTCAGCGGTTGTTAAGCCACTTTCACTGTCAGTTGAACACGCTATAATTTGTGTGATATTTATAATTTTAGAACCGTCCTCTTGATTGTTTAGGCCCAAAAAGTTACAAGAATATTAAATCAAGATCCCAACATGGAGATCAATAAATCAATAAATTGGCAATTAATGATTGAACACACACATAAAATACAAACCGTGAAAAATAAAAGGTAGGGAGGAAAACGACATGGAATTTTTTGCACGCGCTTTTCACGAACCATGAGTGAGGACTCCATTTGGTTAATCGTCGTAAGTGACGAGAGCGTGGACGAGACGGGGCTTATTCTTTGGCATGTAAATATTTTTCAGTTCCGTCCGGGACGAAGAAATCACGTTACGGATGCTATTCTGGACGCATGCATCTAGAAGCATCTTAAGAAAGCCAGGGATACTGAATAAAGACAATACTTACTTATTTTCTACATATTTATTTCATTTATTTTTCAATGTATAGCATTTTTTGTTTTGTTATTTATTAATGATTAAGTATTTTATTTATAATTAAAAACTGTTAATTTATATTGTGTGTACAGTAAATGAAGTGTAAAAAATGTATATGTCTATCTCTACTAGCAATACACCTACCTGCCATTTCTTTCTGTGCTTCATCCATCTCGTTCCCTATATCGCTGGACAGCCGCTTCTTGAGGCGGGAGCCGAGGCCTGCCTCGACGTGTCTGTGCAGAGCCTTCTTGTAGTTCTCTAGCGCGCCTCGCTCCGACCGGAACGGAGTGTCGTATTCGTCGATGAGAGCTGAGAGGCGCCTGATCTCTTGACTTAGGGTTAGCGATACCTGGGTACAAGGTTTTAGAGGTTAATTCTGAACCTAATATTCTGTGGTTGAATTTCGACATTTCTTAGGAAAAGATGTCGGAAGGTCAAATACTCAAAACATACACAAAGAGAAGCTGAATTCTCAATTCAAGAGTGATTTTTATCACCTTAAGTGGGGATAAAAATCACTACACATCACAATAAATAGTCAAAAAATAGTAGGTATAGTATTTGGACAAAAATTCAAAGGAAAAGTACTTTTAATCCCTAGGGCGACTCGAGTTTTACTAAATCAGTCAAAGAAAATAAAGCATAGACAAAGAATTAAGTTAGTCTTTAAATATTCATAATGTATTCATATTTATTCTAACTTTATCTTTGGTACACCCCCTGCCCTTCTTAAATTCACATAATTCTTTCCATCCAAAGGTTGTCTGGAAATGGGTTGTTGGATCGCTTCTAAGCGATAAGGCCGCCCATTGTACTTGTCGCATGTAATGTCTGTTTCTGGTGTACAATAAAGTATTGAGTAGGTATTGTATTGTTACCTTATGCTCTACACTCTCGACCATTCGGTTGATCTTGTCCTTCATCTGGCGCGTGATGGTGGTCAGCTGTTCCTCGATGCAGGTCAGCTGCTCGTTGAGGATCCGCTGCTTCTCCACCTTGGCTGCTTTCTGGTCCGTTGATGTATTGTACACCTGTAGCGTAAATGTAACTAATTAATGGCGTTCGCGGCGTATAAGAATTGATCGACACTGTAAATTTAGACAAGGAACCAGGGCTTGCTACAGGTACCGACAATATCGGTAATAATGCTATTTTCATTTCGATACATTAAGTATCGATACTTTGCCAAAAGTACCGGTACTCAAAGCGGTTCTCGCGACGTTGCCAGCAGCGTACCGACCGGGCGCGCGCGCTTGCTTGCCAACTTTGTTGGTATCGATATTTTACGCGCATAATATCTGTAGTTATACCAATACTTATTGAAAATACAGATATATTAGTACCGGCACTAACAAGTATCGGTAAAATGTATATATAGAGCGGCATACCTGTTCCAGAGCCTGCATGACGAGCCCCGCGATGTTCTTCCCGCGGCGCGAGTGCTGCGCGAACTTGGTGCGCACGGCGCTCTGTGAGATGCACTCCTCGAACTTGCGCTCGAAGTCAACGAACTCGAAGTAGCGGATCTGGTGCCCGTCGGCTAAGATCGGTGCTGGAAACATATCACCATTGTTATTGACTCTACTGCTCTAGGCGGTAAGCCAAGGACAGTTCGGGTCGACGCCAAAGCCGGCACCGTCTCCGTTCGCACGTCTCGACGACAAGACGTCCTACTTTTGAGTGGAAAGAAAGAAATAAATTATTATAATTTATTATATAAGCTCGGAGTGTCCCACTGCAGGGCAAAGGACTCCTTCCCCTCAAAGCATAAAATATTTATTTTTAACCACAATCATTTACTAAAACAGTTAATGGTCACTTAAAACTATTTTATAGGTAGGATACCGAGTGGTTCCATGTCCACATGATAGAGGCGCTGCTGTACTAATCACAAACTGGTACGTCTCGTAGTCAAACCTTCTACTAATGAGCGCCATAGCGCCCTGTCCGCATCTATTATCGGTTGCGGCAAGCTGAAGCCAGCAGTCTTTTGCAGATCGTTATTTCCAGCTGGCCGGAGGGAGTACTACGTTTACCGAGTAATGGTCTCCACACAATAATGTGTGAATGCTGCTAACATCACATTTGAGAATACCAAAGTAATAGTAGTTCTTTAATTACTACTATGTACTTTAATTACTATATGTAGGTACTACTTACATTAGTACCTATGTATATATTTTATTTACCAAAAACAACCTTGGTCCTTCCACTTGTTGTTAACGCCAAATAGGGTTCACATTGTGATACTTATCTATACTTAATCACCTACCAATTAAGCCAATGTGATGACAACAATAAATATATTGAGTAAAACTCACAGGAGACGGGTTTATCTTTCTCCTTCATTCTCGTGAGCAGCGCCTCCTTGGCGGAGATGAAGAATATCCGCTCCTCGGCCTCCTTGGGCGTGCAGACGCGCAGCTCGCGAGACAAGAAGTCTACGCAGCGGTTAGCGTGCTGCGTGCGGACCTGCAACCATTACATCTATGTATCCACGACACGATGCCATGCCCGCCCAAGGACCGTCTCACTTTATTTATTGTTAATAGACGAGCAGCTTCTAGCTGATGTGTCTATATCACACGGTGTTGAATTTATTTATTGCCTTACTTTTTTTAGTTTGGAATTTTTGTCTCGTAACCAATTGTCGAGATTTTTTTTATGATCAAGGAAATATGGATGAATGAATTTGTTGGTGTTGACTTCCCGACTTTTACCCTCGGTTCAACAAGGTGAGCCTTTCTATAGCCGCGGATAAAACTTCCTGGATTTACCTACAACTTGTTTTAATAAATAAAATAAATAAATAATTCTTGACAATTCACACAGCATTATCTAGCCCCATGGTAAGCAGAGCTTGTGTTATGGGTACTAGATAACTGATATACATAATACAATACATTACATAGATAGATACATAGAAAACGACTAGAACACCCGGACCAAATATATGCAGATCGGTACACACAATTGTTCCGAGGCGGGAATCAAACCCGCAACCTACTGCGTCGCAGGCGGACCTGCGCCCACCGCGCTACAGAGGTCGTCAAATGTCATCTATGTATCCACGACATGACGACCTCTGTGCGAGCGCGGTGGTGGTCTGCGACGCAGGAGGTTGCGGGTTCGATTTCCACCTTGGGACTGGGTTCTGGTTGTTTAAACTATGTATAATAAAAAAAATCGATGTAATATATCGATGACGCTAGATGACGCTGTGTGGATTGTTCAGCATTATTCATTTATTTACTAGTTTCGCTCACGGCTACGTACGCGTTTTTTAATAAAAAATACCACAGTTTATATACCTAACATGTATACTGTGGTCACAGTATATAAAACTATAAATAGCAGATATGCTACTTTTTATCCCATACAGTTTTTATGGAATATAAATAACCCTTAAATTATCCATTGAAAAATGTATACAGTTGTACAAGCGCCACAAACCAATATAAAGTAGTTACTGTTTGCTTAATAATGTTTTAAGTTTTGATCTTGCAATAAACATACTATCTATATATCTATCTATCAGAGCGTCATTCACTTACTTGGTCCAAGTACTCTGGTTCAGAAGCCGAGGCGTCCCATCGATTGTTCAGAATGAAAATGTTCGGTTGTGATATTTTCGTCGAAACTTTATGGAAGAAGTTTTTTTCCTGAAACAAACAAGTGTGAGTCAACTCACTGAACTAAAGATACGTTTTATTTCTTTAGGCTTACAAATAAGCACTTAGTCCACTGACTAGTTAGAGACTTGTGTGCTGATGTAACATAGTGTTCACATCAGCACATATGTATGTCTCTAACTAGTCACTATAGCAGGGTGCAATATGCCAGATAGGGCAAGTCCACTGCACCACGTCACATGTCATACACCAGGGTGCAAAGTACACAATACTAGGTACTCACAGTAACCATGAGCGTAGACTCTGCGTTGGCGACGAGCACAAACACGTCGGCGTCGAGGCAGTACTGGTCGATCCAGTCGTCTAGATTAGGCGTCACGTCCACTCCGGGCGAGTCCACTAGCACCACGTCGTCTCGCAGCAGTGCGCACTGCTCGCGCGGCCAGTACACGTGCACTAGAGAGCACTCTTGGAGACGAGACTCGCACAGTGCGTGACCCAGCTGGCTCACCGACTGACAACAAAATAATGTTCCATGCATACTGCAATGTACCATACATACAACCTACATAGAGGATTGAATGAAGTAGTGTTTCGTGAAATTCACATCATATGAAAACCCACCCTCTACCCGAAATGTGCCGTGTTTTATTCGTGTTTGGAATTGAGAAGCTGATTTTGTTAATTAATTGAAGGATTACATGTTTCTTTTCACGCTAAAACTTCTGAACAGATTAGGCTGAAATTTTGCATAGATGTAGTTTTAGACCTTATTAACATTAATGATAATTTTTATCCTGAAAAAACGCGTACAAGGTCGCGTGTAGAAGCTAGTTAATTATTATAGAGGCTGTTGATTTTGTGTTATAAAAAAATAAAGGTTTGTCTCACCTGTACATTGAGCTTCTCCTGCGAGCCATCCGTCCTAAGAAAAGCCTCATCCGTGTCGGAGCCCTCGACCTGCAGGAAACAGTTGGTGGTGTGCCCGATGCCAGACGGCAGGATCTTATCGTGCAGCATCGCGTTGATAACCGTGCTTTTGCCGTTGCTTGTTCTGAAATTATGAACACATTTCTACAATATTATCCATAGTTTGACGAACTGAACCAGATGCTGGACGGCCTAGCTTCATCCTCCCGATGTATCGGTCTTAGCATGAATTTGGATAAAACCAAAGTCATGATCAATGTTCACATTGATCTAAGGCCGGTGTTCGTACATGGTCACCTTCTCGAAACTGTTTCCGAGTACACTTACCTTGGGCAGATTCTGCAGTTGGGTAAAAACTGTTGCGAGAAGGAGGCCAAAAGGAGGATCCAGCTAGGCTGGGCAGCATTTGGACAACTAAGTCAAAGTAGTAGCGTCAGTGCAGTGGGTCGGCCATATCTCGCAAAGAACCGACGGCCGCTGGGGCAAACGTGTTCTTGAGTGGAGACCACGACTCGGTAAACGTAGTGTAGGACGCCCTCCGACCAGGTGGGATGACGACCGTCGAAAGACTGCAGGTTGATGCTGGATGCGGCAAGCTGAAGACAGGCGCTCATTGGGGGGGGGCTATGTCCAGCAGTGGAATGCTATAGGCTAATGATGATCCACAGTTTCGATCAGCACTCAATGTCCAATAGTGAATGCCTTGTCCAAACAGTGGTTATCATATATATTTTTTAATTAAGTGAAAACTTAGTGCCTATAGCACTCAACGTTCAATAGTGAATGCCTTCTCCAAACAGTAGATATAATCTTTTTTTTAATTAGGTGAGAACTAAGTGCTTATACGAACCTAACAGAGGCTTTAAGGCACTATTAACTAAGTTTTGTAACCTATTTGTAATGATTAAATGATCTGTAGGGGAGGCCTATGTCCAACAGAGGATGATGAAGGGGGGTTCATTATCAACATGCTTAGCAGGCAGATTTAGTGAACATAGTAGAGAGGATTTCGCCTTTAGATGGTATGTCGCCTCTTACGACATCCACGGTATGTTCATAAAGCAAGTTCTCATTCAAAATAAATACCTGCCAAAGAATGCGACTTTCATATGGTCCCGCTTGAGCACCTCCCGTATAGCTTGCACTTTGGACACATATCCTTGGACGCTTTCCACCTCCGCCGCCGAAACGATACCTTTGTCGCCAGACACCGCTGAAACATTTCAAGTATTTTAGCAATTACTAGCACCCTGCCCCGGCTTTGCACGTGTAGAACAGTCGGTAAGGCTGCACAAGTGCACACAATATTTCGCGTTTAAAGGAGCGAGAGAGAGCATACGTTTTGGAATAACGTACTACGTAACAAAACATAATTCATTTCAGTAGACCGCCGCCGGGTTCCGAGATCTCGACCAAATAATGTGCGAAACAGTGTACCAACTTTCATGATTCTTTCTTATCGTGATCTTTTTCTCAATCGTATTTTCACAATCAAACAAAAAAAATTGAGTTTTTTGTAATAAGAGCCTTTTACCAAGGGGATTCCCAGGTACTGAGATCTAGGCCAAGTTGACAACCAAATCTGTTAGGTTCGCCCCTTAACAAAAAGCTTATTTCTACGCACTTATGTTAAACAATAAATTTTCTGTATTATGATAAGTCTGAATAAGCAAACCATAATCAGTGAAAGAATAGAGTACACACTTAAATACAGTCAATGATGAACTCACAACAATGGAATGTGCTGGGTTGTTACCCAACAATAACAGTACCAGGAGCAATCAAGGAACTAACAGGAATATCATGTACCTACATAAGCAAATAAATTGCTCAGTAAAGTGATTGATATGAAAATGTACATATGTAGATATACATATATTGGTCTTTACATACATACAAAATGTGCACCTAATGTAATTAAATTAGGTACCTATATTTTTTGCTCTTACAAATACTGTTTAGTTTAATACAAAAACATATTTTTGTAAGGGCATTGGATTGGAGTATTCTCACGGTAATGTACTCACCGTGCATAAATGTGACGGCATCCTTGACATAGTCATCAATCTCAACAAATATGTCATTGATCTTCTTCTTGGCTCTCACAAATATCTGCAGCGGAGAGTCCACATTGGTCATGTTCACACGCACACCGTTGTTCAGGGTGACGTTGTGGGGCCCATCGCCCGCCATCATGGATATGGTACGGTTAACATAAGCAGCCATACGGGAAGGAAAGCAGTCTGGTCGTTAGTTCAACCTTGCAACCATACAGTCACTGTACAACTTCTTATAGTAAAACAACATGCACGGTACAACTGCAACAAAAAAATTTAAGGCTTTGAAGTGCTAAAGCAACACACCACACAGTGCAATCTAAACAAATGACCATATAAGAGTACTATATTGTCCAAATTTAGACTCAGAAAGAAAAAGTTTTAAAAGCTTTAAATTTGGTTTAGTGCCACTGTTTTTGTGCAGCCTATTGTACTGTAGCAATTTAAAACAAGTGCTACAAAAATAGAGTAAATAAACTAGTGGACACAGTGTACAAATGTAGAATTATTTGGATATTAAGAACATTAGAACTTTAGAATGAAAGCTTATAAATATTGTACTCATTCCCAGTCAACAATGTAGGTAAGTGATGGAAAGATTCCATGGTATTTATAAATCAAGGTATAGGGTAGAGGAGAACCACCACAGAGGAAGTCTCATCGCATAGTCATCAGTAAAGCTGTAATTTTTTGTTCTTACACTGGCTGGTTTGCTAATATTGAGGTTATGTTGGTGTCTACTGAACGAAGACAATGAAACCTAGTAAATAGCCAAATATAACAAAACAAAAACAGAATAACTAAGGCAAGAGGTAGATAAATTCTAACAGCATGCATTATCTGAACGCAAATAATTTGCACCTTATCATCTCGTTGCATCATCGAATTTGATATGCATCCCTGCAGATTGAGCCGCATGAAATTCGTACAACAAGAGGCGATAATTTTGATCAAAATACATTCGAATTATAGTTAAATAAGACGTAAAACAAGTGACAGCCGCAAATTTTTCTAAGTCAAGACTGAACAACAATTCACGTCGAATTAACGAGAAAGTATATACGACAATTAGCAATAAATAATTACTGGGACTTACCTGTGCTTTAGAATATGTTAAACTAACATTTTAGTTGAATTAGAATTTTATTTCGGTATGGATTTACCAAATAATTTTTCGTTGATTTTTTTGTTTTCTATTTGAGGTTCACAAAATCGTGACCTTCCTTCCTACCTTCCTTATTCGACTATGGGAATAGTAGTATCACAAAACCTTTCCTTTGATAGGTTGAGAAGCGGTCCAGTTATTTATTTGACCAATCAACTGCTGCTATTTTGTTCGAGCCAATGAAATAATCTACAGAGTGTGGGACAATATGCGTTTCGTTCAGTTCCATTTTGATTTTTCCGCATAGGTGAAGTACCTACAAACTTTTTTGATTGTTTTGTAAAAGAACAATAAAAAAAATCGTTGAAGGCTTTGCATAACGGAAATAGAAGTTTCAGTGCCTTGCTTGCTTTGCTGTCTAAGTACAAACATCAGTGATTTACTGTTATTCCGTAAATCAATGATGGCTTATTTCAGGCCGATTAAAGCAAGTTCATTTCACGACGAGCGAAACGTAAAGAGCGTGTGCGATTGAATATTTTTAGGTATTGCTTCTGTCAGTGTAGTTTATGTCATGTCAACGTTGCCAAATCAAGTCAAATTATCATCATCACTCACATCAAAATTTTTTTAATGGCGGCGCTTGTTGATGGGATTCACCATCGTTCGATGCATTTATTTTGTTTTGTAAATAAACTCTCACATGGTTCTAGTTAATTTTTATCACTTAAATCGTAATATCTTTTTGTTAAAAAGCTAAAGAAATGTCTCGATCTGTGCGTGCCGAAACCAGAAATCGTGTGAAAGATGACATCAAAAGGGTCATGCAGGCTGTTGAAAAAGTTCGCCATTGGTAAGAAACTCAGTTTTAAGTAGGTACTACAAAAAACCTAATAAAATTACTAAGAAGTTAATTCATAATTACAGGGAAAAGAAGTGGGTCACGATAGGCGAGACAACCATGAAAATATACAAATGGGTACCAATCTCCAATAATGAGCAGAAGAAGAAGCATGCGGCTAAAAGAGAAAATAAGGAGAACACTTTGACTCCCAAGAAAACACTCGACTCCTCTAACTCTAACTTCGGCATGGCAGAAGATTCAAATACATGTAAGTTGCAAGTTTACATTTTATTGATACAAAGTGAGTTGAGACAGGGCCTTAACAAGAGTTACTTGAATGTAGATGGAAATGTATCTAAAAATTATGGATAGTCTCCTAAGACTATTTTCCTGTAGCCACTGCTTGAGGTTCCTCTCCTTACTGCCCATTACAAAGATCCACCCTGTATGCTGGCCTTGAGCTACACATACAATGAAGTTGAAGGAGGAAGCAAAACCAATAAAACTTACATGAATAAAAGTCCCTATGAGTACCTTTAACTTCGGCAAGGTCTCATGTAATAATAAAAAATAATTGCTGGCCATTACATGCAACATCATTTATAAAAAAAACCTTGTATATATTATGTATACTAAAAGTTATATTATCTATGCTATAGATATCACATTATTTTAGGATTGAAACAATAACATTTTATAAATTTTCAGGTTTTTCTACTGTGAGTGACTCTCAAGGCCCTACCGAGTTCACATCAACACATTTCTCAGAGGACTCCAACTCTCAGAGCAGTGGCACAACTACTCCGGCAAAACGGTTAAAAACTGATTGAGGCTCTTGAGACAGCCTCTTAATATTACTTTTTTAACTGGGATGGTTTTATGCCCCAATTAACAGCAGTACTGAACAAGTATTGCTTTTGTTGGTAAACAATTTAAAATATTATTAACTTCAGGCTATCCAGGTTGGTTTCTTAGTCTCGGGATCCCACTATGGGTTTCCTATGTGCTATAAATGAAGCAATAGACATCAACAGGTAAAATCTACTGCAATATACATTGCTTGAAACATCAAATATATTTAGTATAATGCAACAGTATGTACTAATTTAAAAATTTAAGTTAAGTTCATTTGTAAGTGAAGTATACTAAAATTAAGGTTGTTGCTAGCAAATAAATTATAATTGTGATTAAGCTCTGAATACCTGATGTTGTTTTTCCTAATATATGGTTCTATAATCTAGAATGAGCTCAAAAAATAGAATAAAATAATAATGTATTTAATGAATACATTTATTCAAGTATTTTTTCTGTAATGCAGGCTTTAATGTAATTTATACATACATACTAATATTATAAATTAGCAAAAGTGTTTGTCTCTGTCCATCTGTTATCCTTTAACGCCTAAATGGTCAAACTGATCTTAATTGAATTTGGCAGGGAGATAGATGATATCCTGGGTATGGACAAAATATAATTTATAGAAATTAAAACAAAAACCAGTTTACTAAGTGACACGCATCGCGACCCGATGAAACGCGATGAGTGTTGAGTTGAATCAAATCATATGAATTTTCTTTGACCAGAATCATTATTAGTAATACCGCTGACTCGGAGTACTGTCATAGAAAATTCATACGATTTAAATTCAACACGCATCGCATTTCGTTGTTAGTGTGCCGACGAAGCCTTCAATATTAAAGAGCTGAAACTGCATTTTTAATTACACATTGCATTTTGACATGAATAAGTTATTGTAAGCTGTATTAAGTGAAATGTGAAGTGCGCGTTTGTACTTACTGTGGATAACTATGGGAAATGTTCAAAATAGTTTTTAAAAATAGGTAACTAGTTTTGCAATAAACAAATTTGTTTTGTTATTTTATCTCTTATCCTTGCTTAGAATAGAACATCTGAATAACTACCTAGACAGTTTTCCACATTTAGTAATTTTACTTGCACGCTGCAAGTTTAGGCCAACTTCCGGAAGTATAGTAGTTGGTGCCTTCGCAACAGGAAAACAACGATGAATGAAAGTGTTACTTACTTGACCCCTGTAGATATTGTATTCTCTTTGGTATGTACTTCAAATGTATGGTAGGTACTTCAAATGAAGAAGTAATGACACCACTAATTATAAAAAAGCGCCCAAAAAGGTACCAAGCCTAGTGGTACTACTATCATCATCCATACTGTTTTTTAATCCATGCATCATCCCAAATGGCTGTCAAAACATGGCAGTTTGTTTTACGTATCAAATCGTAAAAGAAGTTGAATCGTAAAAGTTTTTTAAAACAACAATTGACTTGATACGGGAATCCCGTAGTAGTTCATTAGATTTCGTTAAGTAAGCGAACTAATCGTTTTATATTGCGAGTATCGTATCTGGTTGTCGGCTATCAGGATGCAGTTTCCCGGGCCGGAGAAGTACAGCTCAGCGCCCAACCTGGGGGCTAGTGGGGGGAGCGACCTGGATGTACGCCGGCTGTACAGCCTCTCTATGTCCCAGCTGAAGAAGCTGCCTGAGATTAGCTCATACCAGCATAAGCCTTCGCCTTTTGTAAGTTCATCATCACCAGCCTATGTTATTCCACTGCTGGTCATAAGAGATTTTGTAAGTTCACCACTAGACCAATTTCTCCTTTTGGAATATCTACCTAAGGGTTGAACCTGGGGCGTCCGGGTTCATCAACCAGGAAGGATGATCACGTTTTATGCCGCCTCCAAACTGGAGAAATGGGAGGAATGGAATGGCTCGTAATTCCCGGGCTGGGTATGTGGGTTGGGGATCGCAGTTCGGTGGTAAATTGTTAGGCAGCGTTCGCTGCTGCCCGCTCTCAGTGGATATTCCTTAGTCGCCACCCAAATTCTTCCCGAAGCGAAGCGAAGAGAAGAATTTGGTTGGTTCAAATTCTAAGCTGGCAGCACACGGCCCCTAACCACTTAACACAGCTGGATATAATAGGTACTAGGTCTAACTATATTGGCACTTCACGGTCTTAGTCTTCTCCATTATCCAATCCGATTATATTTAAACTAATGAAACACTTATTCTGTTTATCATTATTCCCGACGATTCGGCAAAGCAAAAAAAAGCGTTTCAGTCCCGAATATCCCGTGACCACAATCGTAGTAACGCGAACAAAATTACAATCACGACACAAAAAGAAAAAGTAATGCGATAAAACTACAATATCAAGCTCCGAAAGTTTAAAAGTATACCTATACATAGGTAGGTATAGTGACTTATATACATACCTAGTTTGGTTTTCGCTTATACACCAACCAAACTTTTTATAGAACCTTCGCTGGCTGCATGGCTACAGCACGAAGTGCGGGGTCATCAACCTGAACCAGGAAGGCAGCACCATCGCATTCTATGCCGCCTCCAACTGCGGAATCCTTTACAACTGGACCACCAACACCATGCGGATCCTGCAGGGGCACGTGAGATCTATTCTGTCTACTTGAAAAGTGGCAGTGGGCCGGCCATATCTCGCGAAGAACCGACGGCCGCTGGGGCAAACGTGTTCTTGAGTGGAGACCACGACTCGGTAAACGTAGAGTAGGACGCCGACCAGGTGGGATGACGACCTGCGAAAGACTGCAGGTAGATGCTGGATGCGGCAAGCTGAAGACAGGGCGCTATGGCGCTCATTGGGGGAGGCCTATGTCCAGCAGTGGACTGCTATAGGCTGATGATGATGATGATGAAATTATGAATAATAAAAATAATAAATACCCGTGCGAAGCCGGGAAGGGCCGCTAGTAAATAATAAAAATAATAAATATCCGTGCGAAGCCGGGAAGGGCCGCTAGTTGCGTATAAGAAGACGCGGCAGCAGCAGTTGAATATTAGGTTAAGTATAGGCGGTTTATACGTATTAGTATTTATAACTATGTGTTCAGATCGCGTAAGTTTAAAAATATTTATAGACGGTTTGTTTATAAATTCCACATCGAGGTCTTGAAAATGTTAAGAAATTCGACTATAGATATCAAATTCATACTGGAAATACCTCAACTCAGCATTTCCATAACCAGCGGCACATGATAACCTGCATCGCAGCGGACGCGGCCGGCAATTGGCTGGTCACAGCGGACAGCGGCCCCGACAACGTGGTCATCGTGTGGGACAACCGAGACTGCTTCCCGCAGCGGACGCTGTTCCAGCCGCACGGCAAGGCGTACGTCGCCAAGGTCGCCCTCAGCGCCGACGCCAAGTACCTGCTGACCTTCGCCTACGCCGACAAGCCTACGCTTCATTGGTGGATCTGGTCTTTCGGTCAGAGTGAGCCGCATGGTTGGTTTATTATTATTACCTACAATAGACAATGGATACAGGTCGCATCGATGAAGCTTGGCAGTATTCATGACCGGTTCCGTGGGAGAAACCAAGCAGTAACATGGCAACATTTACACTTTACAGTCACGGCATAGCAACTCCAGAGCTGCGTCGTGGCAACCCCGTAGCTGTTTCGTAGCACCTCGAGAGGAGAGCCGTAGCTAGTTCGTAGCAGAGCCGTAGATATTTCGTAGCAGCGCCGTAGCTATTTCGTAGCCGAGCCGAAGCTATTTCGTAGCAGAGCCGTAGCTATTTCGTAGCAGCGCCGTAGCTATTTCGTAGCAGCGCCGTAGCTACATATTTCGTAGCAGAGCCGTAGCAATTACGTAGCAGCGCCGTAGCTATTTCGTAGCAGCTGCGTAGAAAAACCGTAGCTATTTCGTAGCTCCTCCGTAACATTTATTTGGGGAAAAAATTTGCTTTTTCTATTTTTAACCGGCGGCGGCGTCAAAATACGAATTGATTCGCAATTTGGCTGTATGTTTTTAATAAACTTTCATTCCTCCTGAGCAATCAGACTTATATAAATCTGTATTATATAATGATTTCTAATTTTAATATTAAATTTAAATATGGGTAATCTATTGCATTGGGTGTTCCCGTCATAATGGTACCTACGTTTGTAAATAAATAAATACGTCTACTGCTAAATATGTCTTCTCCAAACGAAAGGAGGTTTTACTACAATCACAACGCTTTGCAGGACTTTCACAGGTGGATTGGATCGCAGTGGTGTTAAAAATACACAGAAGGAAGATGCTACCCTTCTAGAAGGTTCCCTTAATTGGTTCTTACGACAGTAGTTAAAAGAGGTTGTTGTATATTCCAGCGAAGCTCACAGTGAACTTGCCCGTAGACAGCGTGCTATTCCTCGCCTTCAACCCGCACGACTCCACACAGTTCCTGATAATGAACAAGGCCGATGTTTGGATAGGATATTCAAGCGTTAGTTTACATTCATTTTTTATTTTTTGTCTATTGTCTTGTCATTATTACTTGTCGAATTACGATAAATACTAATCCCTATTATTCATAATGGTCTGCTTACAGCATTTGGCTAATTCTCTATCATTGCTAAACTCTGTATTTGTGCGAAATAATACTGTTTAGCAGCCGTTTTATGTCAGCAGACCTTCTGAAGAAGGGGTTAACGTTTACAGAAAATATTTGTAATTGAAAGAGGAATTCTAAAAGAGACGGACGACTTCCAATTGAAAATCCGGAAGATTCCCAAGAAGATGCGCCCCGAGCTCGGCAGGCTGACTTGCTTCGCGTTTGTGGAGGCCACGTGCCAGGTCATTGTTTCAATTATTATTTACTAGCTTGTGCCTGCGTCTGCGCACGCGTTTTTGCAAGAATTTTTATTAACGAGACCGAAGTTACCCTTGGTGGCCACCAAATTATTTTTGCATCTCTACCTAAACTTTACAAAATAAAACTAGTACAGAGGCATTCATAAAAAGCTTACAATAGATATCACAAAATCCCCAGTGAAATTGTTGGTATTTCCTGTGTTCAACGCAATAATAATATAAAAAAGGTGGAGGCGCTAGTGTGCCTCGCGGTTCAGTCTTCATGTGTATAAAACTCATAACAATCTTCCTAAAAATATCCGACAATCATTGGATCCTTCAAAAAAAAAACCTGCTTCAATTTTTTTTGTTATGGTTTGTGATTTGGCCATCCACTCCCATCTTAAAACGCCACCATGTAAAAATAAATATATTTTAGATCCTGGTGGCCACGAGTCGGGGCGTGTTGCTAGTGTTCGGATACACTATAGAGTACCAGGAGAAGGCTAAGGCTAACAACACCGATCTGCTGAAGTACATCAAGCCGCTAAAAGTTGAGACGCATAAGATAATCGCCATACAGAGTGTTGACAAGTGAGTATATAATGTATGTACAAGTTTAACTATTGACTTAATAAGCTAATTTTATTTAAAAGGAAAACGAATAATTTTAAAGTCGGAAAGAATACACTTGACTAATTTCGCCGCTTTCACAGCTAGCTACTAAGCATATTTATCTGATAAGCACTATACAGGGTGTCCCCCGAACAACTAAAATGCCCAAAACGGGTGAAAAGATTTAAAATTATGGTTCATACCACAATATATGTAAGTACCAAAACTGGAATGATGATGACTGGGGGAAAATATTGTTCACTGACGAGTCTAAGTTTTGTCTTAAGCCAGATGATGGAAGGGTTAAAGTTTGAAGACGACCCGGAGAAAGATATACACTCAGTGTATATCTTTTTCTCACATTGTCGGAAGAGAGTTATAAATGTCATTAATGTTATGGGACGGTATTTGTATAGGGCACGCGTGAATGCGGCTCGGTACGTAAACCGCATCACAAATCCAGGCTTTCAGTATACCACAAAAGAGGTTCACGGCAGTTTTAAAAATTAACCTACATGTGACGATCACACTGTTGACAAAATGGTGAGAAATCGCGCGAAACAGCAAAGGTTACCACTGCAGCACTGTCGTGATCGTATAATACCGACACCGACCTGCGCGGTGTGTATAGGCATTTTTACATAAATGAAAATTGTTTATTTTTTCCAGTGTGATAGTGACCGGCAACGCAGCTGGCGAGATCCACTTCTACGACGAGCAAGTGAAGCTGCTCTACTGGGTGCATAACTTCCACGTGGACAGCGTGCATGGAATGTCCTTCAACCTGCGCCCGCGCAGCTACCAGGTCTTTGACCCCGCTTGTGAGTGCTGAGCCCTGATTTGGTTACTATCGATAGTATCGAGAAAGTAGAATCTGCAGATCAGTTTCGGCTCTAGGTATTTTCTATCATGGACTATAATAAAAATGCGGAAACGCGAGCTATACAGGGGACACCATGTAAATGCATTTATTTATGTGGGCCTTACATTTAGCGTAAGAAAAGTACAGATGGTAAATCTGCAAGCCTCCATTATTATAAGGTTTTTTGTTATTATTGTACACTTGGGGTAATCAGTAAGAAATTAAATAACATCCCAAAAAAAATCGATATCCCTCAGTACGGGAACGCTCTACCCACACCAACTAAGCCACGAAATCAATCAATTTTAAATGTCCATAAATAAATGAAGTACATTGAAATGAGTTTAACTTGGTAGGCGGCAAGCAGTGTCCGTGCTGGGAGCGCGTGGTGACGGAGGATGACCCGGTGACAGGCCAGCCGCGGCAGAAGCTGATCCGCCAGCAGCTGCCGTCGGACGCGACCACCGGCGGGAGGCCCTTCATCGTCAGGGATTTCATCATCTGTGAGTCTTCATCATCGAAATGACAAATAGTAGGTAGGTAATCCTTCGGGAATGTTCAGTTCAGTTCTTTATTAAGAGAAGAATATTCTAATAAAATATATTGAACCACCCCGGTCGCAACTCCATACCTTATGTATGTATGTATGGTTTTCCATCACACAGTCAGTCACAGTCAGTCCCGACGACGTCCAAATGTTAAATCACCCTTATTACGATTTGCATACGTAGGTATTTAACTTCCATTAATTTGGCAGTATTTGGCATTGTGACGAAGTCAGCCCTAGAATATGATCTGTTGCCATATCCGACAGCTTACTTGAATACCTACTTACAAAACTGTAGTAATGTTTTAAATAATACAATATTTCATTATTCATATATTTCAGGTGACGACGTCGGACTGTCCCATACAGTACAGACAGCAGCCGTTATTGACATACTTACCATTTTAATAGAGGTATTGTTTTCATTTCGACAGGGACACATAATGACGGAGTTGGGTTCGTCGACTTTGCTACCGAAAAACTCTACCAAATAATGAACATCAGGACGTCTCATGCTCTATCAATAACAGTTCACCCCGAGAAGTATGTCAATACCCAAACTTTCGCTTTTATAATATACTAGCGGCGCTCCGCGGCTTCGCTTGCGTGCACATCTATGTGTCAAATAGTTTATAAACCTTCCTCTTGAATCACTCTGTCTTTTGCTGAAAACTGCATAAAAATCCGTTGAGTAGTTTAAAAGATCTAAACAGAAATCGGAAGCCACATTTTATACTATGTTAAGAAGGATTAATCAATCAACCAACTCAAATCTGCTGGTGAGATGCTGTGCCTATAATATATTTGCCGACAACCAATTTTTTTTTTTTTCAATTGTTGCTTTTGTATTACATTTACGTAGTCTTAAGTTTTGGCATCCAACTAGTCATATATGGAACTCTACAATCTAGCATTCAGAGTCGCGACACAATTGTTTAACAATTGCGCGTATTACCGTTTTTATATTTTTATAATTGTAAAAAATCATAAAATGTTATAAAAGCGTTTTTCGCCTATCTTTTTTTAGACCTCTCTTGTGCATCGGCTACTTTGACGGGTCTGTGGAGATGCTGAACTTCCTGCAGCACAGAGTGTTCGCGCGGATCGACCTTAGAGATCACTACAAGGTCATAATCCCTCCCAAAGATGACTCGATCAAGTGCGACTATGAGATTTCAGTGCCGGAGTTATCTGTCTCCGCTTTGCAGCATTCCCCTTCAGGTGAGAATGAATTATGGCTTATATCTAATGGGGGTAATGCCCATAATCCCCACTCGTTGCATAAGGGTTGGGAATCGCAGTACCTACCTACGTGAAGGCAAACCAAAGGTATGCGATAAATATATAATAAACTAGCGGACCTTCCCGGCTTCGCACGGTAAAACACAAAATGAAAACTTACTAACCTAATGGACATTTATAAGGATATCGACCCCATCAATATCTTCATCCATTTGTATTGGATGGGATTTATAAATTACCAAATGACATCAAATTATTAATTAATTATCAATTTAAAATCAAATTGTTTAGATGGCTAAATGACAGGAATTCTTATGATATCAATGATTTTTTTAATGTTAGATTATTATTATAGCCATTTATTATCAAAGAATAAATATTAAAAATAATGAAATATACTTAATATATTAAACATAATATAGCCTATGTTCACCACGGATATTTAGGCTTCCTAACGGTGATATAATTTTTCAAATTGGTCCAGTAGTTTCGGAGCCTATTCGTTACAAACAAAAATACAAACAAACAAAAAATCAAACCTTTCCTCTTTATAATATTAGTATAGATTTAAGAAAAATTATTATAATGAACATTGTTAAAATACGAAAGTATAATTATATATAAGAATAAACTCGCTGTACCCACAACTAGGCTACACAAGATAAATGTATCTTTTAAAGGGCAATGTATACGCTTCTACAACAAAACTCCAAGTGAGTTGCAAAAATTATCAATAAATAAATTTTAAAAAAATTGTGAAACATATTCTTTGTAAAAAAGCTTATTACAAAATATCAGATTACTTAGAAGATAAAAAAGCTTGGAACGAGTTTTGCTCCAACTCAAAATCTATCAATACAATACAATACAATACAAAAATTCTTTATTGTACACCATAATCAAATTAAACATTACAAAAATACATTATATGCGACAGGTACAATGGGCGGCCTTATCGCTTAGAAGCGATCTCTTCCAGGGCTCAACCTTTGGATGGAAATAATTATATGAATTTAAGAAAAGGCAGGGGGTGTATCATTTGTTATCTAAATAAGAATACTAATAAACAAATAATAAATATTACAAATTCCAAAATAAATAATACACTACTTAAATACATAAATAAATAAATAGTAAGTACCAATATTCATTATTTTGGCAGGAAAAACTCCTTGACGTGAGCTTTAAAAACAGGCAAGGATATAGTTTTTCTATCAACTTACAGATAAGCAAATCAAATGTACTAGACACATAAGTTATGAACATACTAGTGGTTTCTTCTCACTTCTTCCACTGGTGGACAAAAAATTGAAGTGAACTATAAAATAATTTAATTGATAATAATGAATAGTATAAAATATGACCTGTCTAAGTGCTTATTTGTAAGCTTAAAGAAATAAAAACTTTTCATTTAAATTTTTTATAAATATGTTTTTTTTTATTTTTTTTTATCTCTATTTGAGTAAAGGCCTCCTCCAGACTATGCCTGTTCTTTCTGCCCTTCGCTACATAGATAGTTTTCCAGTACTTTCTTTTTTCCGTTTTCATATAAAGTTTAAGACATTATTGCGCTGCGCTATCATGAGTTTATCGGTGTACTTGGGTACAAAATGTACAATATAGAAAATTCAAAAGGTTTTAATCGATATTCAGAATGCTAATTTTCCCTATTATTCCAATGAACGTTCTATTATTGTTTTTGTATTTTCTTTTCACTATACTTAAATCTAACTCCGTAGTGATCTTAGGTTTCTCCATAATATTAATAAATGTATTATAGGTAAAAATATGTATATATAAAATATGTATATGTCTTAAGGAAAACAATGTTGAGTGGTTTGTGTTTTATTTGTCTGTAGGGTTATGGTCATTGACCCCCACGGTGACCGGCCGTAATAAAATGTTGTATAGCATTGTTTGACGCAATAAATAGGTATGTATTTGATTGAATTTGAACTTGAAAAATACCCGATAATTTAATCTTTAAACGTAAATATCAGTCACCATAACACAAACTCTGCTGGCTTCGGGCCTAGATGATCCCGTGTGGATCGTCCAGCATTATTTATTTATGTATTTTATTCTTAATTAGTTTTTCGCTAGGGCTCCACCTCGCTTGCGGCCTAAACACGGGGCAGCTGCTGTTCCTGGACGCGACCACCCTGACCATCGTCACGGAGACGCCCTTCCACGACACGCAGCACGAGATACAGGAGATCAGCTACAGCCCCGACTCTTTGATGCTCGCTACAGCTGTAAGTTATGGTGCTTTGTTTATTTACTACATGGTACTTTATTTACTACTTAGCCTAAACCGCCCACAAAATACTTCCCAACGCACATCTATCAAACATTTTTAGTAATTCCTGCTGCCTTGCAATGCAACAAAGATTGATGACGCAGGAGGTTGCGAGTTCGATTATCGCCGCGGGACAATTGTGTGTACGATCTGCAGATAATTGTTCCGGGTGTTGTGGTCGTTATCTACATATGTATTAAAAAAAATCTATCTATGTAATCTATTGTATTAAGTATACCAGTCACCTAGTACCCATAACACAAGCTCTGCTTAGCTTGGGGCTAGATTGAGGGATAGATGAAGCTGTGTGGATTGTCCAGCATTATTTTTTTAATTTTATATGATGTTTTATCCCGAAGGACGTCGGTAAGACGGTGTGCGTGTATAAGTACGACTGCGCCGCCTTCTGCTGGACCTTCCTCGGCAAGCACCGGGCGCACTACCAGGACATCTCCTCGGTGTTCTTTCTGTCTGCGAAGCACAATGGAGAATACAAACTACTATCTGTAGGTGCGAAGAGTTACTTTAATGATTTCCCTGTGATTGCGGCAGTTGTGAGGACTCCATCTACTTATAAGCAGACTTGTATACTTGCTGCCTTCTTCCTAATCCTCTGTAATTTCTGTACCTTCATTATCTGTTTTTGTGAATCACTACATAGTATTAAACAAAGTCGCTTCCCGCTGTCTGTCTGTCCCTATTTAAGCTTAGATCTTTAAAACTACGCAACGGATTATGATGCGTTTTTTTTATAAGATAGAGTGATTCTAGTGAAAGGTTTATAAACCATTTGATATATATATTTCCACGCGGGTGCAGCTGGTTATCCAATGGTTATAGGACACCGTAGAGTTCAGAGTTCAAAAAGGTTGTTCATATAAGACAGACTTCGCGTTTCGTACAGGTCGCTCATTCGTGTCTTTGTCTTTAAACTATTAAATCTATATAAAACTACTATAGCTAGTAAATCTATATAATCTGATTTAAACATTTAGGAACGGACCGTATAATGGTAGAGTACGACATATCAGCCAGTTCGCTGGAGTATCTGGAGGTGCTGAGCTTGGACCGCGTGGAGCAGACGGCCGTGCCCCTGTGCGGCATCGTGTGGCCCACACCGCCCGACCTGGACCCCGAGGAGTGTCGGCTGGACCTGCCCATGATCCTGCTAGCTAGTACTGAGGTTATTATACATATCAGCCAGCTCGCTGGAGTACCTGGAGGGCTGCATAATATTTTGTATTTCAATCTACTCAGAAACAAGCATCTCCATGACGCTGGCTGCATTGCCCCGCTGCTATAATTGCGTATGACTGCTGATGGCCATGCGCTGCGCGCTACTCACCGTGGCTTCGACCAGGCGCTCAGATATTTGATTAAGGCGAAATGAGTTCGCTTTTTCGAGACAAGGAAGAAAGAACGCCGCGCGGGGAAGGCGAGAAAGCGAGGCGGAATGCCCGCGCGCAATTTCACTGGTTTTTATTTTTAAATTTGTCATTGCTCTAAAATAATACTGTTTCTCAAAAAACTAAAACCATAATTTTCTAAAGTATTTATTAGGAAACACGTAGAAGAAATTTCATTACAATAATATAAAATAACTAGCAAACAAAACTGGTTTTTCCTTAGAGATATCTGTAAAAATGAAGATTTAGAGGAAGCTTTGCTATTTTTTTCTATCGAGTCAAGTTTAGTCAATCGTGTTTCAGCTCCCATAACTTACTAACTAATATCGTAAACTTTTGATCCTCATTTGATGAGGATCAAATATATTCGAAAAATATGTGTTTTGTTCCCTTAAAATTGATTTTCCATTAAGTCAAAACGTGCGTTTTGGGACTCATTTCACCATAAATTGGGAATCAAATCGCTTGAATCTGTACACCCCACATTACAATTCCCTTATACTCTGACTACCTGCAGCCTTAAATAAACACAAAATAATGTCGAATCACATTTTATGTCGTTGACTTAGGACAATGGCTGAGTTGCATTGTAACTTGGTATTATTAACATACAATTTGTAAGTGAACGAAGTATGAATTGTTAGCAGAATTGAATTGGGGTATTGATACAACGGGTATTTATCGCGTTTATTTACCTATTTATCCCGAAATTTCAACGTTTTACACACTGTCGTCATTCCGTGACCCGCTGTATTAGTTCTTATGTGCTTATATGTTCAGAAGTTTAAATGTATGAATTGTCGTCAGCACAAGTACAAGATCGTGAACTACGAGACGACGATGACGCTGTCGACGGTGGTGGGTCCGCGCTACCGCGACCCGGTGCGGCGCATGCAGCTGGTCTCCAAGCTGGAGGACGGCCAGCGGCGGTTCTACCTCCTCTTCGCCACTAAGGACATCATCGGCTTGCAGAAAATGCCGCTCGACGGCAACCCCTGGAAACACGTAGGGATGCTCGGACATCCGGTTGAGGTATGAACCTAAGTTACTTTCTATTAGATTTTTTAATATCAATATTTTTAATTAATTTTTTTTTGTTTTTTCCAAACTTTATTTTGTCTGTATAGATTTGTCATTAAATTGAGGCACTTCTTACCTGGTAAATCATATTGATTCTCGCCATACAGGCCTAGTCTAGTGTAAGAATCATTAGCAATTTTGTAAATTAATTATCTCTACTTAAACCATACCAATTCTGTATTTACTTTAGTTCTGTTTAGATGTAGTAATAAACATAGTTTATCTAAAACCCGAAGTGGGATCCCTCGCATCTTCATACAAGATTTATCTTAGTTAGAGCGTGGATTCGAGAACTTACTTTATATCAACATCTACTATACTCTGTATAAATTGATACATAGGAGTAGGAGTTTAAATGGGTTTTTTATGTAACTTTATTTTGTAAATAAATACTTTTGTTTGTTTGTTTGATCGATGCATCTTAAGCCGGTCACTGACTGGTTTTACAGGGCGTAACGTAGCATTTGCAGCGACATGATACGTTACGCCGTGTACTAAACTCCGTCTTGCTGCTCGTTGCGTGCCCTCCTTCATCCGTACTGACTACACAAACGCTCGTTGTATACACTTTACATTACGCCCCGTCACGCTTGTTAGGAAGTACCCTCCTTTAAACCGCATTCTCAGTGTTTGACATGTATCCCCTGTGAGGTATTGCTCTGTTTAAAGAGATGACTCTTTAGTATTTAACTAAAGTGGGAAATATAATGTAAGAGATTGAACACTTTAACTGAACTAAAGTAGGTATAGTATTCAAATACAAATAGGTACAAATACAAATATTTTATTAATAACCAAGTGACATGTCAAAAAAGGGGTATTCAATATAAACATCATTTATTGCCTTAATATATGTAGCTCATTAATCGTTAATTGTATTCATAATCATTTATCTCTCTACCCCCGACAACAATACGTGTGCTTGGCCTACTGGTATATTTTCTGTATTGTTTTAAGGTGCTACGAATGTGTTACCGAGAAGACTTAGCCATCTTATTTACCATTGGCAAACGGGATTGTGCGTCTAGCCAATGGGCTGCGAATTACAGGTAACGAGATGAAAATAAAATGAGTATTTTTATTGAAATAGTATATCCGGTGAATTGTTTCTTCCAGAGCACCGGATCTGACGACAAAGGCCGGCGGCTCCGAGCTCGACCCGTACTACTGCCTGATCGAGGAGGGCCGGCCAGGGTGGCTGTTCCAGGAGGTCAGGCTCTAATTCGGTTACAGGCCATTGCGATTTACAGAGAGAAGAGAGTGGAGTAAACTCACATGTTATGTTAATTCTCTCCCACTATTAGCCGTCATCTCCCTAAGCACACCTTTCTTGCCCATCCATGTCATCTTTAACTTTTCTCTGTTCTTCCACTCCCCTTAATACTTCCACATTTAGGTATAACTAGGAATTTTTTTGGAATAGCTTAAATTACATGATATGTAAATTAACCGAGGACCAGGAGAAAAATATGTTTTTTATTACTGTGTTGGTTCGTCAGTCATGCGAACGCAGATTGAGGTGACATTAACTTTAAGTTCTGGCATTAGGTCCGCGACCTGTTCTACTACATCCAGATCCTGTGCCAGGGCACGTTCTCGCCGGCCATGCGCCGCGTGCAGGACTACATTCCCATCGACTCGCTGCCGGACCTCATGCGGGCGCTCGGCTTCTTCCCCTCCGAGTATGAGGTGACATTAACTTTAAGTTGTTGACCTGGTCTACTATATATCTGTTATACTATGAGGTGACGTTCATTTTTACAACCAGGCTTCTTGTAGCGTCACAATATCCACCATTTTACAGAGAGATCTGACGCTTTCAAAAGATCGCTTCAGCGATTTACAATTGAATGCAATTAGTTTTCCCTTAGCTGTACTATCCATTTTGCTTCTTAGGGGATAGCCTTTCAGTTCCATAGGTACGTTTTCTGTCTAGTTAATGAAGCGCCTGAAATATATTCCTTTGGCCCACATAAAGTCATCAAGAAAAACAACCAGGCTGCTTTTGCGCAAAATGTATACGAAGAAGAATTACTGGTTTAGTTTTGACACATCTCGGATATTGGTGTGCATTTGCAGTTTCATTTCATTTCATTTCAATTCATTTCATTTCAAATCTAACTTAATTCTACCTAAATCTTCCAATAATAAAAAAAGTACTTGTTCGATACATATTATGACAAAAAAAAATTGAGTCGCCAACCTGACGTCAATGGCGGATGTATTTCAGTTTCTGAATGAAAAGGCAGTGTCTTAGCACCCACTTTGTTTTAAATTATTTCAAATGCCATTCTTTCGTTGACACTTGAAATGTCATGATCACGGAATAACTAGGTGCTGATAATGAATATTTGTACCCATACAAAATAATAATACTGTGCAGGTAGAGAACCTGATAGTGGAAGCCAAGCTGAAGGTGTTCCTGAAGAGCCCCGTCACGGAGATAGACTTCGAGGAATTCGTCAAGCTGTACCTGAACCACCGCCCGGCGCTGGGAGACTCCTTCAAGTACCCACTAGACAACTCAAACCGCTGAATACCTTAACTTAGTACGCCTAACTAGCCTCTGCCCGCTTCTTGTGCGTTTTTCTGGGATAAAAGTTAGCCTACATTTTATTTTTGGATCTCCATTCTGAATCCATCGTTGCAGATAAATTTCAGCTTGATCTCTTTAGTTTTGGCGTGCAGTGGTAAAACACCAAACTTTTGCATTTATAATAATACGTGTGGTGAATTCGCGGAGCACAAGCTCGAAGTTCTATTCTAGGCTAGGGAATTGTTTTCAAAAACTGTATGTCTTTAAAGCTTGCTAGCGCTTACGGAAAGCAAGTCAAAAGCTAGTTTTGCAAACAAAAAAATGGTCGACTTCAATCAGCTGCCTGTTTTTCTGAAGACATATTCCATTTTGAAAGGTAGTATTCCTTATCTAATCATGAAATTAAATGCCGCCCGGCTGTCTGTAATGTTACAACACATAGCTTATGCATAGCTTCATTGACTCTACGCTGAAACACGAGAAATCGGTATTGTTGGTCGAAGCGAGAAAGGGATAAATATGTGAATGTTTATCAAAAGTTTCGAGAAACAGCCAAAATATCTTTGTTTTAATTTTAGCTTCCTAGAGGTCTCTGCGCTGATGATTATGATTATGCATATTTTCGTTGCAGTCGCCTGCGTGACGCGTTCGGTACGTTCGCGACTGTGCGACGTGAGGAGGTCTACATGACTCGGCAAAACTTCATCGACATGCTGGCTGCACATGGTACCTATTGACTTCTTTATATATGTATTTCATTAAATAATAAATAAATAATGCTGGACAATCCACACAGCATCATCTAGCCCCAAGCTAAGCCATGGTTGTATACCAGACAGTGATCGCTCTTGGGTGATAAGAGCGCCAATTGTAACTTGTTATTTAAGTTTTTATTGTACACAGTTCTTGTATACTAGAGGTTGTGTTATTATGGGTACTCGATGACTGATATACTAATTATATTACATGGACAGATATTTTTATTAGATATACATAGATAACGGCCAGAACACTCAGAACAAATATCTGCAGATCATACAAACATTTGTCACGAGGCGGGAATCAAACCTGCAACCTCCTGCGTCGCCGGCAGACCTCGGCCTCCACGCCGCAGAGATCGAATCGTTCTTGGACGGGATATTTCCCATGATTTAAATTTTGATTTTTCCAATATTTCAGCACAGTTTCATACCTCAAAAATATGGTAATATCCTGTTACAAAATGACTTGTGTGGTAGTTATACAGTTAGTTTGTAATGTAGGCGAGTGCTTCTCCCGCGAGCTGGTGTGGTACCTGCTGTCCATCCTGTGGGGCCACAGCTTCGAGGAGCGCGCCGCCATGCAACCTGAAGACTTCTCCTTCCTTCCAGAGGTAACTGCTTTCTTCACACATTCAAAACAACTTAGGACTAAATGGATTAGCGCCTCCTTCCTCCCTGATGTAACTGCTAACTGATGTAACTGCTTTATTCACGTGTTGCCTCAAGATGTTTTCATCAGAATTATGAAATTAAAACGAGGGTAAACTAGTCTCAGGCCCGAACTCGTCGGTACGCGAGGCCTACATGTATGCTATCTCATCTGACATAATGTGCGAAATGGTGCGCTAGTACGAAAAAAAAATCTGCATGTTCAAACATTTATGTGTGCGGGAATCAAACCCGCACCCTCCTGCGTGCCACAGACGACCGCATTCATTTAAACCGCCTTGAGCGAGATAAATAGAATATACTTTACTGCACAAAAGTTGTAGGTACATAGGCGAGCATAATGCTAGATAGCATTCTCTACCTGCTAACCTTTGGGTAGTGTGGACAACAGTTTAGTAGGTAGTGCTAGATTACAGAACTTACAAACAAATTAAATTATACTGCTCATAATAATACTAAGCTACTTATTGAGCGAGCGGAACGGACTCGTTACAAAGTATAATTTGTTTGCAGACGATAACGTTCAGTACCCTGGTGACGAACATCATGGGCATCCAGGAGCTGGAGGAGGATCCGGAGCAGTCCCACGCGCCCTCGCACTACTCGCAGGCCCCCTCCACGCAAGACTCCTAAACTAAATCCAATAAATAAATAAATAACTTTATTTCAAAAAATTTAGGACTGAATGGATAAGAGTCAATTACCTAAATAATACCTAGGAGTATGTCAACCCCCTTTATCTTATTTTTAGTTTAATGTGTGGCTAAGCATTTGCACCACTCAACTCTTCCCGCGCGGGTATCTCCAAGTTTTCACTTGTAAAGTATCTTCCCGGGATACTATAAGTAAAGTGTAGTGCGAAGTGGGTGTGCCGTCCGTTACCCGTTAAGATGAATAAAATAAAATTAATAAAAAGAGTCTTTATTCTCTGAGCAAAGTACATTGCATGATCCTACTAATATTATAAAAGCGAAAATTTGTAAGTATAGATGGATGGATGGATGTTACTCTTTCACGTAAAAACTACTGAATGGATTTTAATGAAACTTTACAATAATATAGCTTATACATCAGAATAACACATAGGCTACAATTTATAAAGATATATTGTATATTATCCAAAATATCTATCACCACGCGGGTGAAACCGCGGGGCGCAGCAAGTATGATATAGTATTAAAAGTAAGTGCAATTTCATGTTACTTAAATCACCTGAAAACGAGCTAAAAATTTTCAGCAACCAGTTTGTTGGTCAGATTGCCCGTCGACATAGAACTCCCCTAGTTTAGTGTTTGGTGGTCTGCTGATGGACCAGGCACTCAAACAAACTGTGAATACGTTGGAAATTTGATGAGACAATACAAATAAGACTCGAACAGGTGGAAAACATCAGGCAGTAAGTAACGTAGAAAATCTCTAAAAAGTTTAAAATAAAAGCAAATAAAAATTTTGCTGAACCCACTGCTGATAATTAACACCTACGAGTACCTACCTAATCAATCGAAATAAATAATGTTTACGAAGTATTTGCTTCTTTGATTTCTTGTCGAAGACTCTGGGGCGGAGTTTCTAAATAGCCCTGCGGTAGATTATGTACCTACCCAGCGAAATGTCTAACTAACGAGTTGCTGAAGTTTTGTATCAAATGACTGTATCTCGCCTACCTATAGGTAGGTAGCTACAATTAGTCACCAAAGTGCATTAGCCTACACTGCTATTTATGTCAAACACAGATGATGAATCACAAAGAAGGGCACTACCATAGACACACTAGACTATGATATACATTGGTAGGCACGGCTGGGGTTTTATAGCTAGATTCATAACATAACCAAGACTAAGTAACCGAGGGTGGTATTCTCCGAATGATAATTGGACAATTAGCAGCTGCGTCGGTTGATTGACGTATATTGTACGAAAACATTTGTCGAAAGCGTCGATTAAAATGTAATTGTCCGATTATCTTTTCGAAGAATACAAGCCTGAAGATATCTGCAGTCAAGGGTCAATGTGTCTCGCTATCTCTCCAGTTCAGTGCGATGTGGTGTTGGGGACACTTGTGTTGGGGTCTGGTGGTGCTCGGCGTGGGGCTGTGTGGGACTATTTACTTGGAGACCAACGAACCGTCTCCGGATGAGGTCTGTACTGTAATACAATGAGGTTGGTTAAATCTGGTCTAGTCTAGGACGTGTGTTTCACATGTCATTTTATTAAAAAATATGAAAGTTTTCATCTAAGCTTTAAATCATTATTTATTTATACTTAGTGAAAGTTATTATATATAGGACGTTAGTTATTATATATTATATATAGGATATATAAGACGACCGATGTGGCGCGGTGGGCGAAGGTCCGCTTGCGACGCAGTAGGTTGCGGGTTCGATTCCCGCCTCGGAACAATTGTGTGCACGATCTGCAGATATTTGTTCCGGGTGTTCTGGTCGTTTTCTATATATAATAAAAAATATCTATCTATGTAATGTATTGTATTATGTATATCAGTTATCTAGTACCCATAACACAAGCTCTGCTTACCATGGGGCTAGATAATGCTGTGTGAATTGTCCAGCAATATTAATATTATTATTGTTTTTTTTCGCTTTTGATAATAATAGGTGCCTATTTTGACTACTTCATAAAAATAATATTTTAGAGTGTTTAACTATTTAAATGAGTACTTTAGGTGTTTCGTGAATGGTCAACACCCAATTGTAAATTACGTGAAAAAAATCGCTGACGTAGCTCTGAAAGTTTCAAAACTGAAGTGAGATTAGGCTGATCTCTGCCGCATGCCAGGAGAGTTGGGTGCTTTGGCAGCCACTACTTCTGTGGAAGCCACCAAACGCAATGCGGTAGACCTTGGACGGCGATGGCGGCGGCGGCGGGATGAATTAGTAATCGTGATATCTGGAGCGAGTGGGGGATGACTAGGGCTTTTTTATAAATATTTTTTATATTAGCCTGTTTCCTCCCACTGCTAGGCCATGGCCTCCCCCAAATCTTTTTACTCAGTGTGACTAGGGCTTAAAAATTTAGATTTTCTATTGGCAGGTACTTTCATTTCATTTCATAAATAAATAAAACTAAAACAGGTCATATTGGCGGATGTTGGTGATGTGCAAGCAAGTGATTGTTACGCCTACTTAAGTAGGTATATATATATATATAAACACATAACTTGCTGAGCCATATGCTTAGTGACACTGCGTGAACTGCAGGTTCGGCCCATCATCACGTTTGTGAACCTTAATTCTTATTTTTTTTGTAAATCGTGTCTGACTGAATTAAGTACTAAATACCGGTCTCCCACTCAACCCACTGTTAATCCAGGATAGAACTTTCAAATAAAGCCTCTATAAAGAACAATTACCTACCTACTTATTGAATGGATTAGATGCGAGGTAGGGACTTACTTCCTATAATATAGGAAGTAATATATATATAAGTAATATATAGGACCTATATAAACCAAATTTAAGAATAAAGACCTGGGCGTCTTCACCGTGATTGTGATGTTGGTGCATGACGAAATGATGATGAATTCACTGACACTGCATGCAGAAAATGCAGTGTCAGTGAATTTTATACCCTATGTACATACTACTACCTCTTGCCCGCGGTTTCGCATGCTCTTTTCCGGTGTAATAATTGTCTATGTCCGTCCTCGGAATACCGTCTAACTCTCTGCCAGATGTCATTTAATATGCGTTTAGCCGTGAAAAGGTAACAAGCTGAGTCAGGACCTGTTAGACCTACACATGCACGCTTATCTGCTTGCTGTGAGGGCTACTTGCTACTTGTGTTGGTACCTACATTGGTATTCACTTTTTTTTTGTCTATATTACGTGTTATTTAGTACTAAGTAGTCTTATATTCGTATAACTAAGTTTGTGTGTTGCGTTGTGTCTAATAAATAATATTTATTTCTTTGTTTATTTCAGATCTCGTTCATGAAGCGCTACGGCTACCTGCCGGAGGAGCGGGCGGGCGAGGAGTTCTCCTTCACGCCGCAGTCCCTCTCCGAAGCCCTGCGGCGGCTGCAGGCCTTCGCGGGCCTGCCGCAGACGGGCATCATGGACATCCACACTAAGCAGGTCAGGGAAATACTCTACATGAAACGAAACTCTTTTTTGATATTTAAGGCAACCTCTGTGGTCCGACTGCTGCGATGTAGAAGGTTGCAGATTCGATTACCACATTGGGACAAATGTTTATACGATCTGCAGATATTTACTACTTACGCTTGTTTTCTATTTTTTTTTTTGTGATTTTGTGTTTTCTATGGACTCTTGGTTGTCTGGAAATAAAGAATTTGAATTGAAAATATAAATATATTAACCAGTCAGTTTCCTTCACATAATAATTTTATTGTATTTTAACCAGCTTTTCAGTAAGAAAAGATGCGGCGTCAGGGATTTGGTGGATGGTTCGAAGCCTGGCAGGTCTCGGCGCTACATCATCCAGCAGGGATGGGATAAAAGAAGCATTACATACAGGTACGGACGAATGCTGATCAATATTTAAAAACTTACGCGATCTAAACACATACTTATAAGCACTAATAAAACGGGTATTTACCGCTTTTATTTACCTACCTATTTGTCCCTACGATTCAACAGTACTTCAATATGGGCACTCCAGTCATTCCGTGACCACGACCTGTTGAAACGTCGGCGTCGGGATAAATAGGTAAATAAACGCAATGAATGCTATTCATTATAGTACTTTGGACCCACTGTTGGGTGTACCTACAGTCCTCCTCTGATCAGTAGTAATAGCGGTTTATGCATGTCGCAGTCAAGTAGTTCGCAGTGGTACTTTTGTTTTCGTAAATACGCTCCCGCTTAACCGCCGGACATGACTGTCTCTCGTACGAGAGCTATAACAACAGTGGCGTAACTACATGGTGTCAGTCAAGTCAAGCAAAATGCCACGGGCCCCCAGCCGGAAGGGGCCCCCGGTCAGAGGAGAATTCGAACTCCCAACATCGATTATTACACATTTAGTAAAAAACAAGTTTTGTCTTAATCTTTAATTTATTTCAGTATGGGGGCCCGTTATAAAATAAAAAAAATACTGTTATAGTTGGTTCAGCTTCTTTATATTGAGGGAGGCGGCGGTCAGATGAATTTGCGACTTGTTACGCCATTGTATAACTCTGTATTATTGATGCATCAGGGTAGTGAACGGGTCGAGCACGCTGGGCCAGCCACGGGTAGAGGCACTGGTGGCGCGCGCGCTGGCCGTGTGGGCCCCGCACGGGGGCCTCGCCTTCTCGCGGTGGGACTCCGGCCGCGCCGACATCATGCTCTCCTTCGCAGCGGGGGACCACGGGGACGGGTGAGGATATTGGATATTATTGAATCCATCATCCATCAGCATCTGTACTTCCATCCACGGTTGTCTGGTAGAGATCGCTCTTGAGCGATAAGACCGCCAATTGCATCTTGTTTTTTAAGTTTTTGTTTAACAGTGTTCTTATAAACTAATTGTGCAATATGTAGTATCTATTTATCTATCTACTTAAGGTAAAACGAGGTAACGAGGTAACCCAGTGAACAGGGACGAGGGAAACAGGGACAAAGTGAAATTAGTGAAACTGAATAGATACAAAAGAAAAATTCTTAACGAATCTTTCGCTTTTATTTATTACTAAGTGATTAAATAAAAATAAAAAAGGAAAAAGATTTTTATTTTGTCAGAACAGAACAGAGACTCTTATAAACTAAACTTAGATTAACAGACGACAGAGACTGACAAAAATCGTCTCCACTCAGCATGTGCTATGGTAGAGCAGATCGTACCATAGCGCTGGTCTTCCGTGGAGACCGTGGTGCGCAAGGTGGCCTAATATAGTGAGGAACCAAACAAAAATATAAATTAATCAACAGAAACTAAAACTGTATGTACTAAGTAAACAATATTATTTAAAACAAATACGTATATAAATTTTAGAATGATCTTTGTACATTTAAAATAAAATAAACCTGTTAAAACTACAATGAGATTGTTAATATGTAAGTAATAGTATCAATTTTTTTTTAATGAAGGCAAAGAACGGCTTATTTGAACTGGATGTATATGTTGAGACTCAAGTAGTACTTTTTTTAATAATTTTTTGAAAGTGTAAACGGACTGGGAGTTTTTTAATGGTGGTGGTAGATTGTTCCAACATTTCGTGGCAGAGTATCTAAAACTGCCACGAAATGCAGCCGTTCTATGCCTTGGACAGATTAGGCGAATAGCGTGTCGGATACGGCGGTTAGAAAAAAATAGTTTTTTAAACAAATAGCTGGGTTGTTGATGCTTAATTATTCCGAACAGAAGTGTTGCGAAGTGAAGAGTCCGGCATTAGCATTAATATAGGGAGAGATGTGAGCGCGTCGGGGAATGGGAAAACACAAGCGTTTTGTATACGCTGAATAAGCTTTTTTGACCTAGAAAGCAAACATTCCCCAAAAACAGTATCAGCGAAGTTAAGTTTAGACAATATTAGTGAATCACACAACTTTATTCTCATATCCACGCTTAAATACTCACGCATGCAGTATAGGACGGATAAGCGATAAAAACAATTTTGAATAGTTTTCAAAACATAATTTTCAAAATGTAAAGTGCCATCCATTAACAAAAAAAATAAAGTATTGTAATTATCATTCTAGCTTCCCTTTCGACGGGCAAGGGCAGATAGTCGCGCACGCGTTCCCGCCGCCCCACGGAGCCCTGCACTTCGACGACGATGAGATGTGGGGCGAGCTCGAGGACAGTCTCGAGACGGACGAGGACCTCACGGACTTCTTCGCCGTGGCCGTGCACGAGATCGGCCACGCGCTGGGCCTCTCGCACTCCGACGTGGGGGCCTCCGTCATGTACCCCTACTATAAGGCCGGAGTGGAGACGCTGCATATGGATGATATTCTTGGCATGCAGGAGCTTTATTGTGAGAGTTTTGGACTATGATATTATAAGTACCTAATTGGTTGCCCGGTTCACTACCGATGTGGCTCGGTGGACGAAAGTCCCAATAAAAAGGACTTTGTAATTTATTACATTGTTTGTATATGTGCAGTGCGTGAGAAGTCAGAGCCCGCGCCGACGACGGCCGGCACGCCGCCGCCGGCCGTGCCCGGCTTCACGCAGGCCGAGGAGAGTGAAGAGAACTACTATCCAGACCTCTGCATGACCAACTACGACACGCTGCAGGTCATACAGGGGAAGATCTACGTGTTCGAGGAGGAGGTAAGATGATTGTTACCATTTTATTGCTGAGTCGTCACCTCTTTCGTCTCTTTCAAGTCATTTAAAACGGAATATTTACCATGATTTGATTTTTGAGTGCTTGCTCGCAAGTCGCAGTGCCTTCAGTTATTCTGTGATCATGCATGAAACTGTGCCGAAATATTGGAAAACTCAAAAAACAAATCATGGTAAATATCCCGTTTTAAATGACTTAAGTCTTAATAATGTTTAAAATGATTGTTGATGATGATAGTTTAAAAAGTTCTTCTCCTCTTAGGCTCTCTTATGTCTTTAACAAATTAAAAAAGGTTGTATGATAATAATGATAAATTCGGCACCATGGAGGTAGAAGTAAATACATAGGTTTAATTATTTTTTGAATTCCTAAACTCACGATGTTCTAAATTCAATTTACTTTATCCTCTAACTAACGGATAAAAACGGTTTTTGCACTCGTATATCGAAGAGCAAAAATACTCTTTCCGAGATGGGGGGATGAAATTAGGGTTTATTAACCCGCTTACTGACTAACATACGGATGTCAGACATGGGCTCTCACCTCTCACGAAGGCACACAACAAGAAACTAGAAGTGTGTCAGAGATCAATGGAAAGAAGCATGCTGGGCATTAGGAAACTGAATAAAATACGCAACACAACCATCCGAAACAAAACCAAAAATAAACAATGTCACTTACAATAAAGTGAATAAAGAAATTAAAATGGAGATGGACGGGACATATCCCACGCGGCTCAGATAAATGGAGCAAAACAATAATAAACTGGTATCCGAGAGACAAAAAGAGGAAACGCGGGAGACAATATAAAAGATGGGAGGACGAAATAAGAGAGACTGCAGGACAGACTTGGTCTAGAACTGCACAAGCAAGGGTGGATTGGAAGCAGTTGGAAGAGGCCTTTGCCAAACCAGGGCAATAATTATTAACCCGCTTACATACGTAATGAACAAGTGATTTAAGTTCTAATAACCACATTTTGAGATAAATTTTGTAAATACTCGTATTTGTTGTGTAAAGCACGGGGATTGTAGAATAGACTATAATGACATCACTTTTACTGAAGTTGAAGATAGTTATTTACCAATATATTTCCGTGGTGGTGATAGTTCAAAAAGGTGATCCTCCGTTCCAGTGGGTGTGGGTGCTCCTGGACCGCAACCAGCCGGCGCCGGGCGCTCCGCGGCGCTTCCACGACGTGTTCCGCGGGCTGCCGGCGCGCGTCTCCGTCGTCAGAACCATCTACGAGAAACCCAACGGGAATGTTGCCATATTTTCTGGTGAGAGGTTTTAAGTAGTTCACTGATGATGTCGATGCATAGGCAAAAAGCAGTTATACCTACTTGGTTTTGATGGTCCAAATAAAAATCTCGAAGGACTTTTGTTTCTCTAGGTCGTCATTTCTGGGAGTTCGACCCTTCGTTCCGCCTCCTCAAGCGTGGCAACATCTCTAAGCACTACTCCATCCCCGCGCGCGTGCCGGAACTGACCACGGTGTTCACCTCCAACTTCAACAACAAGACGTACCTGATACAAGACGAACGGTTCGTTTATTGTTTGTTTGTTTATTTACACCGTAGGTACACATGTTACACTCAGGGCTTGCTACCGGTACCAATAATACCGGTACTATAGCGGTAATTATGCTATTTTCATTTCGATAAATTCAAGTACCTACCGGGGTGGAGCAGGAGCGCGCGCGTGGTTGCCAAGTTTGTTGGTATCTATACTTTACGCGCATAATATCGGTAATTATACCGATACATATTGAAAACACCGATACCAATGAAGGACCGGTACTTACAAGTATCGGTTTTAAAATAGTATTGTTGAAATGTATATCGATACCAATGATGGTATCGGTACCACGTCAAGGTCAGAAGAACCGGTACTTGATAATACCGGTATTCCAAGCCCTTACACTTGATGTCGTTAAGTTCTAATTCGTCGTTAGGTTCTGGCGCTACGACGAGCACACGAAGCGGATGGACAAGGGCTATCCGAAGTCGATGTCTGCTTGGAGGAAAGTGCCCTATCCTGTTGATGCTGCTATTGTTTGGAAAGGAGGTAGGGGGGATCCTTCACGAAAACGGAGCCTTAGATATATTTTTCGAGCTAAGTTTACGACTGTTCGAAATCTACAATTAACAACTTTTATTTACCCGCTTTTCAATTACCTTTTAATGGCCTTCACCATATGCTAAATACCGAATTTATTCCATCCAAAGGTTGCCTATAGTAGGTATTTTTAATGCCTATAGTTTATCGCTTCTAAGCAATAAAACGGCCATTGTATCTGTCGCATGTAATATCCTTTTTGTAATATTTGTATTAAAGTCAAAAGTCAAGTGAAAATAACTTATTTCCATAGGCTTAAAAAATAAGCAAATCAAATTTTATATCTATAAAACAAACTTATTGAAGAAGAAATAAGTTGATTTTATGCATCTGTACCTACTAAAATACCTTATATTTTTGTATTGTAATGTACCATCAACTCGTAGGTATAACAATTCTCCTTAGACCCTCACACAGTGCCATTATATGCTTCCAGACACGTTCTTCTTCCAAGGGCCGCGTCACTGGCGCTTCGACAACGCGCTGGTGTCCGCGCACGAGTACTACCCGCTGCCCGTCGCGCAGATCTGGTTCAACTGCGAGCCCAACCAGGAGATGAACAGATACGTCTCCGATGATTACCCTTGACATACCTACCTATTCAAAATTATATATCATTTATTTCCATAGGCTTACAAAATAAGCACTTAGACAAGTCAAATGTTAAAACTTTGAAACTATCGTGGTTATTAACACAGTCTTATTAACACAAGTCATTCAAAACGGGATATTTTGTAAATATCCCATGGTAAATATTATATGATTTGATTTTCGAGTTTTCCAATATTTCGGCACAGTTTCATGCGCTATGATCACGGAATAACTGAAGGCACTGTGAGTTCGTTACCACCAAATATTGGATAAGTCAAAAATCAAAGCATGGTAAAAATCCCGTTTTAAAAGACTTAAGTCAAATGTTATAGGTACTATAAATTATTATAAAATAGAAACAGGGTTGATTTTTTGTTCATTTCAATTTTTGTCCACTAGTGGAAGAAGTGAAAAAGAAACCACTAGTAGATTCATATATCTCTTATGTGTCTAATACATAGTTGTTTGCCTATTTAAGTCTAAATATAGCCACTGGATTCTAGAATTTAAGAAATGTTTGGTAACAAAGATACTATTTGTAACCATACTAGCTGCGCCCCGCGGTTTCACCCGTGTGGTGATAGATATTTTGGACAATATACAGTATATCTTTATAAATTGTAGCCTATGTGTTATTCTGTTATGTAAGCTATATTATTGTGAAGTTTCATTAAAATCCATTTAGTAGTTTTTCCGGGAAAGAGCAAAAAACATCTTCACAAGATTTCGCGTTTTTAATATTAGTAGGATTCGTCACCTCACCAACTGATCTTTCGTTTCGGATCTCTAAGAAATAAATTTCAGAATAATTTACTCATCGAAAGAACGGATCAGCCTTCGTCGCCATCCGTCAACTTCGTTTTCAGAAATAGACCCCCATTGTCTTGATGTGGAGCATTCAGACCTGATCAGTTCTATGCTTCAATAAGTTGTCCCTTTAGCTTAGAAGCTGTCTTATGTGTTCTGTTTATCTACAGATTGACAGTTATAGATCAAAGTATACATTACTTAACACTTTGACAGCGGATCACGTACTGCGCACGTGACGCTTATTTTATCCAGTTAGCCGCATACATAATTAGCGTACCACGCACGCCGGGCCCTTTTTGACCATTTTGTTACTTTTATAGAAAAACGCAGTACGTGATCAGCGTCTCTAACAAAAAAAACTGTCACGGAGAGGGGACGTGATCGGCTGTCAGAGATTGCAAATAAATAAAATGCTTGGCTATCAAAGTGTTAAGCTATCCGACTAAGTTTAGTTACGTAGTTTAGTTTCGAACATTTTGACTACAATGCTCTATTTGTTTAGCTAATTGTTTGCTAGAGTAAGTTAAAATGTATTCTTGAATAAATGATACAACTATGTAATCGTTAAAAATATCACTTTATTTAATGTTCGATAAATCATATTAAATCAATAATGTAGTAATGGCGCCCGGAATGTTCAATATATAAATTCGTTTTGTGAAAGAAATTGCAGAATAATAATTAATACTGTGGTGGATGGATATCGTATACCTTGTAACATAAATAAATTGATTTATCTAAATTCTTTCTTATTTTTAGAGAATATTGAATTTTCTATTTTTGTTAACTAATTTTACAGTAACATTTTGTGGTAATAGGTACCTACATCAATGAATGGGCAAGAGTTAACAGAGAAGCACCAACAAAGGGCATAGAGTAATAACATTTTACATCGTCTGTTTTACTATATAAATAAGGTGCAATATCAAACTTTGAAACTATCATGGTTATTAACAAGTCGTTTAAAAAGAAAATGTGCAATATCGTATCCCTGTTTCGAGAGCCTACATAAGAGAATAGAATGTGACCGAAAAAGGTAAACAAGACTTACATCAATGCTATAACATCGTAAAGATTTGAGTTAAACTAAAATACTAGAGCATTTCCCGAGTTGGTGAATAAGAGGATTCCTTTTAATCCGCAGCACTCACTTTTAAAATTTAAGTTTATATAGAATAGACGTGGGCCAGATTAAAGGAAGCTTCTCATGTAGTGTGTGCGTGTGCGAGCGTTTAGCCTAGCTGCAGCAGGAGGCAGGGTTGGGGTCCTTGCCGGAGCGCTTGGTGATGTTGAGCCGCGTGAACTCCTCGGCCACGGTGGGGTGGATGCCCACCGTGCCCATCAGAGTCTCCATCGTCAGACCGCATCTGGAAATTAATAAATAATAAAATATTTATTTACCAAAGCGAAATAATTTAGAGTACAGCGGCAGTGGAACTCAAACTAAGCAAGAATGCTTGTATCTCTACATAAATATAACACACCTTTAGTTTATAAAGGTAAACATGCGAAGACTATTATACACTATTAAGTTCCTAATTTTTTTTATTTTTTTTTCTATTTTATTACGACTGATATCTGTGGCGCTTATTGGGGGAGGCCTACGTCCAGCAGTGGACTAATTGATGATGAAAAGACCTAAGGGTCGTTTTCCTGTCATGCTGATTCGTCCGCGTGTGGGTCTGGTCCGCGCGCGAGTAGCCCACGTGATAGGAAAAACATAATAATATATACGAGTAGTAATTAGACAACACTAAAAATGTCTTATCAAATTAGTTTCGGAAACCTCTGAATTGACACCAAAATGTGGGTAAAATCAACGACTAAAATAGGTAATGGCTATTTACTCAAGAGTGTTTAGGCTGTTACCGGGGGGATGAGATAGATAATATCTTTTTAATATCACCTCTTAAATTACAGTAGTAAAAGAGATGGGTTTTATGTTTAAAGTCCTAACTTAAACGTTGTTGATGCTAAGATGCTGTCTATTTCGGGAATTGTCATGGCTCCGTGAAAGTACCATGATCTATGGCCCCATTAGCAGATTCCCGGTTTAGTGAAATATTTAGTGGCACACTATACTATACAAAAAATCTGTTTATTGATTCAGATCAGTTTAGCCTGTTCTTGGGCCTACTCTTCCATAGAACCTGCTAACAGAGATGATGAAAGCTTAGAGAGAGAACAAGCGGACAGACAGACACACAGTTGGCAGTTGCCCTGTAATAGGGTCCCGTAGGCACCATTCGGATGGAACACTATAAATGATTCATGATTGATTTCATGATTTTAACAGGAATAAGACAACACAGTAACAAAAAAAAATGACGTCAAACCGTCCTTGCTATTTCGTGCACTCACTTGATAGCGGCCGCGAAGCCCTGTATGATCTCGCCGGCGACCGGGCCCACGAAGTGAAGCCCCAGCACCCTCTGCGGCGCATCCCGCAGCGCCACCGCCTTAAGGTAGCAGTTCTTGATGTTCCTCTCCGGGATGAAGAACTCGGTCGGCTTGTAGTACGCGTGATACACTTCGATGTTGTCGAAACCGTGTCTGGGGGACGAGTGAACGTTGTGTTAGTATGATGTGCCCACAACTAGCTCAAAAAGATAAATTAATCATTTTTAAGGGCAAAAGTAGCAACAAAACTCCCAAGTGAGTTGCAAAAATTATCAATAAATAAATTCAAACAAATTGTCAAACATATGAGTATCCTTAGTATTGCTAACGCTATTTAGATATTAACTAACTGCGCCATGCGGCTTCGCCCGCGTGGATATCTATGTGTCAAATGGTTTATAAGCCTTCCTCTTGAATCACTATCTATTAAAAAAACCGCATCAAAATCCGTTGCGTAGTTTAAAAGATCTCAGCATACATGTACATAGGTACAGACAGACAGCGGGAATAGAATAGAATAGAATAGGAAACTTTTATTAGCACACTCAAAAAAGACAAACGTACATTAAAAAAAAACACATTCAGCTAAATAAGATATACCTAATACTAAAACTAAAATATAACAATAGAAAATAAGTATAAAACTAATACTAAAACTAAAAGATAAACAATATAAAATAAGTAAAAATAATGTAGCCTGTCCTCAGTGCGCGCTAATTAGGTCCAGCCTCAGCTTAATGTCGCTACTGCCCGAAGACTGTAACGACGCTGGTTTTCAGGCTGAACCTATGGATGACGTCACATTACAAGTCTGTGGTTAACAATAGACAGATATTGACAGTGGTCCTAGCACTGGGAAGCGACTTTGTTTATACTATGTAGTGATGTTAAGATTAACCTTTGAATAGCAGTCTCCTCGCTGAGCCCCACAGCCCCGTACTCCAGCGGAGTGAAGACCGTGGTGGCGATGTTGTCGTAGTCCATCGGCTGCGTGGAGTCGCCGAAGAGCCTCCGGGCGAGCAGGCGGCCCGCGTGGATGGCCACGGGAGTCAGCTCGGGCCGGTTCTCGAGCACGTCGCCCACCGCGAAGATGTGCGGGACGTTGGTTTGCTCCGTCTCAGCGACCACCTTGCCGCTGTCGCTGATGCACTGGAAAACAAAATACATAATAAAAATAATATTAATATAGGAACAAAGGAAAACAATAATGAATGATTAAACTAGATCCTATTCAAAGTTCTAATGAATGTTGGAATGGCCGATCTGTTAATTCTCAAATCAGCCATATATTTCGCGAATTTCCCGGCTTATTCAGAGAACTGGGAATTCCCGAACCCTTCGTGCAACCCTACGCGCACGATTCCGGCTCTAATGCAGTGGACGCACAGGTTCAGTCAGTACTTACGAGACTTACAGGCTGAGCTAGCGGGTCGACTGTTACGCTGTCCGTCACGGCTAGGAAGGTTCAACATTGGGCCTAACGAGTTTATCAGACGAAAGTAATTATTATGTTAGAAACAATTAATTGAATTATTTAAAATTGAATGCTCTTAATTTACCTACTTACCTATTTTTTTTAATTTAGAATGTGTTTAGAATTTTGAGTCAATGTTATGATACCTGTGAGATTTATTGTATAAGTAGGTATTCACTCATACACAATGTAAATTGTTTTTGAATAAACACAACTGAAACTACATATAAACGAATTAGTAAAGCAACTCACGTTGACCCCCGCGGCCGCCAAGTTGAGCTGCTTGGTGAGCGCGTACCGCCCCGTGGCGATCAACACCGTGTCGAACACGTCTTCACCTCTGGAAATTATAACAAATTTTAAAAGGTTTTTTTTTGTATGTAACTCACTTATTTGTTCGTTTGTGATACTTTATTGTTTATATATATATATTTAGTAGATATATCACTCACGCTTGGTTTGTCTCAGTGTTCATCCAGCGCGCCTTCAGCTTTCCGTTCTCTAGTTTCTCGACGGCCAGCGGCACCGTCTTGTGTTCAAACTTGACGCCCCTCTCCTCCATCTCGTTGGTGACGGCGCGCGCCATCTGCTGGTCGAAACCGCGCAACGGCACGGAACGGACGAGAATCGTAGTCGGGTACCCGAGCGAATTGAGGAAACCCGCGCATTCTAGGCCGATATCTGTTCTATGGTTAAGGGACTTTTGATAAAGCTTTTGGAATTATATCGGTTATTAACACAAAAGACAGAAACAGCATTTTACCATGATTTGATTATTGAGTTATCCAATATTTCGGCACAGTTTCATGCGCCATGATAACGGAAGAACATCCCGTTATAAGGGGAAAAGGTTTCTGATGTGTAAACTAATATAGTCATGGAAAATTCAAGTCTTCAAATGACTTGAGGAAAATTGTGAAGTTCAATTCGACCAGTTAATAGGTCGAATGTAGGCATTTGCGTCATAGGAAATGATAATTTCAACAAAACGCCTGCCTGTATAAAGTAATCGGAGCTTAAAAAGGAATGCGTCAAACTGGTTACAATCCTCTTTTGTATTATAATATGTAAGTAGTTATTATAGATTGCCGTAGATTGTTAAAGATTGTAATAGGTAGGTAAGTTAAAAATAGTAATAGCTAGTTAAAGATAAAGCCTTTGAAACTATTATGGTTATTAACACAAAAGTTACGTATAACGGTTTATTTACCATGATTTTATTTTTGAGTTTTCCAATATTTCGGCACAGTTTCATACGCCATGATCATGGAATAACTGATGGCACTGTGAGTAAGTTTTTATTGGCAGACATACCGATCTACCCTCATTTTTTGTCTATTGCTACGAACGAACTACAAAATCAAATTATGGTAAATAATAAATAATAATAATGCTGGACAATTCACACAGCATTATCTAGGCCCAAGCTAAGCAGAGCTTGTGTTATGGGTACTAGATAACTGATATACATAATACAATATATTACATAGATAGATATTTTTTATTATACATAGAAAACAACCAGAACACCCGGAACAAATATCTGCAGATCGTACACACAATTGTTCCGAGGCGGGAATCGAACCCGCAACCTCCTGCGTCGCAGGCGGACCTTAGCCCACCGCGCCACATCGATCGTCATCAAAATATCACGTTATAAGTGAGTTTTGAGGTAAGGGTGGGTATTTAAAGATTGTGTGTGGCAGATGGTTAAAGATAGTAATAGTTAATGTTTGTAGTAAAAAGGATACATCCAGCGCCCACGACCAGCGTCTTGCCGGGCGGATGCGAGAGGCTGAAGATGTCGTCGCTGGTGATGCAGTGCTCCGCGGCGCCGGGGATCTCCGGGTAGTGCGGCCGCCCGCCCACAGCGATCAGGATGTTCTTGGCTGTCAGGGACTGGGGATAGATAGATGATAGATCATTCTTTTATTGCACACTTAAAACATAAAACAAACAAGAAAAAATACAAAATACATATGTGACAATTTGGTGGTCTCAAGAGCGACCAGACAACCGTGGATGGATAGGATCGTTGGATTGTGTGACATGGAATCTGTGCGCATTATATGAATTTGTAAAATATAACAGACATATACGGTCCTACTTAAAAGGAGTTATTTAGATATTTATAGAGTCATAGAAGCATATGGTCCACCGTTGTCATGTCTCCAAACCACAGAAATATATGGAACTAAATAAAAACAACAATTAAGCAAAATTATGTTAAAGATATCGGAATAAAACCAATACATTAATCATTATGATGGTCTAAAGAAAGATTAAAATAAATATTAAATATATAATAAATAAATATAATATATTAATAAAATATTACGGCCAACATGTCAATCGAATTGGAGGAGGCTTTCACCACAAGAAGAGATCAATCAATAAAATCACACAGAGATGAAGCAAAATAGATAAAAAATAAAAACCTTCTTAGAGCCATTCTTCATCGTCGCAACAATAGTGTGAGGGTCCTTGAACTCCCCGAGTCCGTTGATATACTCGATCTTCTTATCCCGGAGGTCTACTCTGGTGACCCAGTTGACAGACTTAATGTGGCACTGCACAGCGTCCGTGAGCGCGGACCAGCTGATCTTGATGTCTCCGGGAGCCGGGATTTGCCATCCGTACTTTACTGCTTCCTAAAATTAACACGGGATTTGTAGTTTTTTTTCGCTTGCTTTGCTAGTGATATTTAGTGCAGGTCGCGTGGAATTCAAGCCATTACGGTAGATTCAGATTCTGGCTAATAACGCTGTGGGAGGAGTGTGGCTGCCATTATCTCCTACAGTATTTTTATTTTATTTCTTAGATATTCTTAGAGTGCGAGGGCTTACGCACGCACTATAATACCTGAGAATTGTAATTATTATTAATAATTCAACTATAGTATAGATGATATTGATATCTGATAAAAATCTACTCGAAAGATTAATGATTTTAACTCGTACTTCACTGTAATTCTATACAATGTTTTCTGAATAGCATTAACACACAATGATACTGATTAGTTTTTTTTACAGTACCCTTGTACCGTTTCACATCTTTTATTTTAGTAATAAGTTTGTACCTAGTTTTAGCTATCCTATATGTTTTTTTAAATGTACTTAATGTGTCGTGTCAAATACATTATTTCATTTTATAACATCGTATTTGTAGCAAAAACACAGAATTCGCTCTTGTTTTGAAGGGACCCAGTAGTAGGCCAAGCCCGTGGATTGTTGTCTAGTAATATACAGTGTATTCTTACAGACGAAAGAAAAAAAAGATGACACATCGATCGTCATCGAATGCGTAAACTACGAGTATTTGAAATGCTTCTACTTAAATAAATTAGCGCAATGTATGACGATGCTATATAATTTTTATGTATTCTACTCTAGACAATAATTTAGGAGATTGGCCTAGTAGTAATTGGCTGGAAAAACAGCAGCAGGCAAAGAACAAGCACGTCAGATGATCTGGCTTATAACGACAAATATTGCGCAACATGACGTCAATCCTACTCTGTATCAGTGCGTGATAATGACATTATCCAGCTGCAATATGAGCCTCGCGATGACTTGACGAAACGCAACCAAAATTTGCAATTCCATCAATTCATGTAGGTACAGAAATCAGTGGAGTTCGTATCCATGACCGAAGTACGAAGATACGATCTGTTTATATTTATTTGTAATGATGACTAGAGTAATCGATGATAGTGGTGATGTCATTCGCGTGACTCGAAGTTCCCTTTTTACTAGTCTACTGCACACTATCAATACCATCATGAGTACATATTTGATGATGATATTGTAATTGATTGATGATGATATTGTAATTGATCTTGGCGTCGCAATTTCTAGTTTACTAAAAATTGTTACCTCGCAGGTTCAAATTACCGTTTTATGTAATTACAATTCGAAAGGCTTTTTATTGCCTTTATTGCTCTACCTGTCTTACTGATTACCTCGTATCTAGTTTAGTTACTCCTTCAAACGTTTATAGTAGATATAATAAATAAATTATTTCAACCATTCATTAATTGCGGACACTAGATCAACCTGCTTCTATGGACGTACATGCTGTAATACTGTGACGTCGAAAGCAATTTACATTTATAAAATAATGGTCACACAATATACGTCGTTTTAAGTTACAATTTCATTCACCTTACCATGTGTCTCTATTCGTGCACCCATGTTTATCATAGCAGTTAAAACTAACGTACAGATTTATACCTATGTGGTAATATAAGCGTGAACTAAGTAGGTAGGTACCTACTTATTAACCACATTTTAACAGAGAATTGTAGAATTTATTTCATGGTGTAGTTTTAGGTAGTTTGTCTGAAACTTAACCATGAAATACATTGTCATCATCATGTATTTTATAGAAAAAAAGGAAGAAAAAAACCTCTTTCCGTAAAATTGTTTAAAAATTATAGTAGAGCAGTAAAATAGTTTTGTAGGGAAGGTAAATTATACCGATGTGTGACTCATAAAGTCGTAAACATGATAGCGTCATAATGGTTTGATTTTTGCTTGGTCATTCTTGTCTAGGATATGGCCATAATGCTATATGATGGTCCTTCCTTAGAGTAGAATTCCACCGAGCAACCAGAAAATAATAATAGTAGGTAGTAGCTGTACATAAACAGTAAGCGGGAACCACCTAAGTATTAACAAAATAATTAACATTGAACTATACCTAGGGGTAGTAGATAGTATTGATCGACAGATGTCCTAGAATCGACGCGTAGACGTACGCGAGGTCAAGGCTACTTTGGTCATTATTTAACAGAAAACGCAAGTCGATTCCACCTACCTGTACCTATAGTCGGTATCAAACTTGTTTTGTAATCAAAGGTATTTTGGGGCAAATCAGTTCGCAACGATTTTTGATTTTCAAACCTTTCATTCCTCCGTACCCCACGGACCTAGGGTTTCGACTCCAAGGGGAGCAAATGCATAGGCTCTGTCGAGACCAGCATATTTGTGCCTCTTGAGATCTTCGGCCAATTCTGCCACCAGCTGTCACGGATGTCCTCGGAAGAAGGGAAGGAGCATGTCATGTGATTTACAGTTTAATATTTGACTTGACTAAGTGCTTCTTTTGTAAGCCGAACAAATCAAGTTATTAACTTCCGTCTGTCTATCGTACGTTAATGTTTAGTCGAATTTGAAACTTTTCGCTGCCCTTATGCGTTTTTGAAGTTTGTATTCAATTATTTAGTAATTAGATTAGGTACCTTGATGTTTTTTGTTATTGTGATCAGTTTTCATTCATAATGTCTTTGTTGCCATAAAATATATTTAATTCTAGAACCGAGTATAACTTAACCCCACCTCGTACTAATCAATGAATTTTGTATGCTTCTGACGTCTTGTTGCAAATCAAATGGTGATTAAAAGGTATATTTCAAAGCCTTGATATAACAAAATAATGAGCACATTATTAATATCGTATTCAAATAATGAGGATTATGATAAGTCTACATTCGGCATTACTTATTACCTGATCAAAGTCCTGACACACTTCCGGCTCTTCTAAAATTATTTTACTATATTTTTATAGTAGTGTAGTGTAACTTTTTCGAAACTTTACAAACGAATTTTTCAAACCAGGATAGAAGAATTAATATCACGTCAATAACCTAAGATTACAGAAGAGTATTTTTTAATTAAGTACATATCAATAGAACTTCGTTTGACTACAATCCCACCTGATGGAAAGTGACGATGGGGCCGACGATGACCATGGTCTAATATTGTGTAATCTGATTTTATATTGAATTTTAGAACTTAATTCGCATACGGCCCGTGCGGGCTAGCTATAGTAGGTATGTGCAATAATTAGTTCGAAAGATTGGATATTCAAAGTTGAGACGTACGTACCAAAATTTCAGCGGGATTCCCACCCTCATGAACTGAATCACAAACGCTGACCATCGGCGCTGACGAGGCATGTAGCTTGGTCATCGCGCTTCTATCACAACAAGGATTAGGTAAGACCGTCTATTCAGCTTAAACGACTCGGTTCAGCGCTGAGCACTTATAAACACACGTATTATTGGTATAATTAAAAAACGCAAATGAAACGCCTTTTTGTTGTAATGAAATAAAGAACATATCAATCAGCGCCGAATTGTCACCATTAGTGTAAACTCAACCTTCAGCGTGTAAATACCTAGATGTTAATTTACCATTATAATAACGCTGTTGCTACTAACTACCTAGGTTACTATACTATGGTTCTACAGCCATTATGTTTATTATGGTGATGATGGATGAGCAAATAACGGTCAGTCTCCTTTGTATGTGTGAGTCGAGATGGGCAAATAAGGTCGGCAAATGAGATGTAGCAACCGAACGGCTGTTAATGATCACAATGATGGGAACTGACAGATGCACCTGCACCTACTATAGCTTAGTTAGGCTATAGGTCGACTTTTGTATGGAATGACTAATGAAATTTCAATTGAATTATCATATTCAATTTAACTAACTCTAGTTGATGAACATATTCTTGAAATGTATGCATAAATACTTGATCTGAAAGAATTAACTAATACATTTATCTAATGAAACAATGCTAAAGGAATGCAACATCAAATTGATGAATAAGTAAAAGGACTAGCCACACCAAGAATATCCAATGAGCACTTCAGTTTCAGGATTTTTCAGACTGCCCGGCGTGCCACTTACCAATTTCTATAAACAAAACCAATCATTTATCATTGTGTGCACAATGCTATCTAACCACCAAAAACAGGTTTTCATAGGTACCTACCTGATTTTAATGTAATTATTCCCTGTCATGCTGGACTATGAGAGCAGACTACTAATTTGCATTGTCTTGCTTATTACTTGCCTATTTTATTGGTATCACTACAGACATTATGATATTTAACAGCATAAAGTAGATTGATTACTCTAAAACAGTCTAGATGCACAGAAAATATCATCAAATTTCAACATATTAAATACATGATTTCTGAAACAAATGATTTATAATATTTAGAAGTTATGAAACTTAAACATTACTCACATGAATACTCTCTCCGAGCAATGCAGCTTGATGCATCAGCTTCTTGGGTATACATCCAACATTCACACAAGTACCACCGATACCCCACTTGGTGCCCTGCGGGGATGGCTGTACGAAGTCCAACACGGCCACCCGCTGGCCAAAGTTGACGGCCTCCTTGGCACATGCGAGGCCCCCAGATCCGCCACCGATGACCGCCAGGTCATAGTCATATGCTCCATCTAAAAGAGCCCACTCTCTAGTTACATACATCTGTTTTCACTCTTTAACTTTATAGGTGGATTGGTGAAAGTTGTGCTAGTTTCACTCAGGACCAATTTACATTGAGCCCTGTTGTGATATTAGAAGGAACAAAACAAAGATTTGAAAGAAGGCAGTAATAGTTCCTCCAGAATTTAGACTGAAATTGTGGCAAGCATTGTATTGGTAATAACTTCTGCAGTTCGTAAAGTACCTAGCTTGTTAAATGTAATGTAAGTTGGGTAATGGTACCTTGATTGTGAGGTTAGGTGATTACCAACAATTCAAGGTCATGAATATACTAGGTTGATCTTAGTTACTCACTGGATAATGATCTCGCCAAGATTTCCACGGTACCTACTGTTTTTACAGGTTTTATCAAATTATTTACCCTTATAATATTACTCAAAAACGTCATTTTGACATGAAAATGTGACAGAGACAAACTGATAGATAGTGCACTATTACAGATTACAGTGGCAGTAAGTAGGTAATACCGAACTTTGTAAAGTTGTGTTATTCGTCAAAACAATAGCCCCAAGATGAACTCTGTGCTGATCACAGGCGCCAACAGAGGTCTCGGTCTGGGAATGGTGAAATACCTCAACTCAAAACACAAACCGCAGAAAATTATCGCTACATGCCGCAAGGTTTCGGAGGTAAGTATGCTGACTCTTCTGGTGCGACTTACCAATTACAGGTGCCATGCTTTTATCTGAATTTTTCTAAATCACACACTTGGTTGTTCACTTCACAAATTAACTGTACAAATTTAATGTATGAAGCGTTTTGCAGACCGTGGTAAAATGATTTTGTTACAGTACCGTACCATATCTATTTAACTACAAAAAACGAGCGCTGTCTATCTCTGTCCTGTCCAAGCGATTGTTCCGTATAGGGAAAAGAGATAGAAACACTATTAATGAGATATGACGTAGGAACTCGAAGTGACGGACAGGAGCGGCAGAACATTTTGTCACTGTCATTTTAGGATGACGAATTATTTATGCTGATAACCAGAGAAGTTATGATTATTTTGTTTGTTGTTTAACCATGATCTTCGAAACTATTACGCATAAGGGCCAGACTCCACCAAAGCTGAGCTGAGTTAAGCGGATGAGAGATGTGTTTTAAACTAAAAAACCAATATGATGTCGTTATTCACACATCTCGTCTCCGATCAGCATCATGTTTATGTTTAGCCCAGTAGCGTAGCGTTACATCCTCGGATACGTATATTGCAAATATAGTATAAAATAATGCTGGACAATTCACACAGCATCATGGGTAGGCACTATATATGGGTAGGTACCTACTCATAACAAAAGCTCTGCTTGGAGCTAGATGAAAAATAACAATATTAATGCAATTTTAACTAAATGTATCTATTACAAGTGTAGTATTATTATTATTAATGCAATTAAACACATGAGTGAGAAGATGTCATTATTGAAGTCCCCTGCTAATGTTACTACCTATAAAAGGTTTTCAGTCCTTGCGCAGTCCAGTTTGCACGAGCTTACTTACGCTGTACCGTGTTCATTCTTTTTACACAGTCATAATCATAACGGCAACAAACTGAACTGCGCAAGCAAGACGGAGAGTGTGTCCGGGTATAACTTATTAATATTCTTTTACATAAAAACCAAAATGAAAAGACCCGTCGAAGTAGTTAGGTACCTACCCTATCCGACAAATATGCAAATGCATATAATCCGGTCTCCATTGATTTGTTGAAAAAAAAACACCAATAATATAAAACATAATATCTAATATATTTTCAGGAACTGGAACAGATAGCGAATGAGAATAAAAACATCACAATCATAAACCTAGGTAAGGCTTATTAATGCTAAGGTGCTAACGAAAAGCTCAGAATAAGATAAGGTACCTACTGTGCCATCAATTAGCCGAAATGCGGCGTAAACCTTTTAAAAGTTACAAGTTTGATTCCGTAGCTAGCTAGTGTACATTTACCATCTAGTACCTACCTACATACATTAAATAACATAGGTATAGGTAAACAGGGCGTATTTTGATTCTCCAACACGAAATTGGGTGTTTCGTTACGGCCAATTGGTGTTAGCTAAGCTAACTATAATACACTGAATAAGAGTACCAATTTGCACTAAACGAAACGAAACAAAAGAATGCGCATTTGGAGAATTAAAATAGGCCTCCGGTAGGTACCTACTACCTATTAATAAATAAAAAATATAAATTTTATGCATACCTTACCTACTGAAGATTGGGACAGGCAGGGACGATTAAAACTTTTTATAAATTTTACTCGTCCTGGGAACAGGTATGACTACGGGGAGGAACATTATTTAGGTAGGTACAGATGTCACACGTTACAGATGTGTCACAGGTGTCGAATTTCGACGCGATAACATCCCAGATCAAGGCCGCCCTAGGTGGGCAGGGTTTAAACTTGCTGGTCAATAACGCTGGCATCGCCACCAAGTTCACCAAGCTGGGCCTCGTAAAGGCAGACCAGCTACTAGAGAACCTTACCGTTAACACAATAGCGCCGATCATGCTTACCAAGGTTAGTAGCCAACGACCAGTTACGCACCGACAATAGTAGGTATGTAAGTAATTTGTTGTTGTACATAGCTTTACAAAAAAAAAATGACATGTATCGAATAATATTATATTGAGACGTAAATAGGCAAAATTAGACACATAATTCCATGGAAGCCCTTTCGAAAATTATATAATTTTCGAAGGGGCTTCCATGGAATTTTCCGCTTCCACGTGTCGCCTTATTTCTGTTTATCTACACCTCTTCACTTTCTCTGATATTCATCATCATCAGCCTATATGTAGATTAGCAGTCCACTGCTGGACATAGGCCTCCCCCAATGAGCGCCCTGTGTTCAGCTTGCCGCATCCAGCATCTACCTGCAGTCTTTCGCAGGTCGTCATCCCACCTGGTCGGAGGGCGTCCTTCACTACGTTTACCGAGTCGTGGTCTCCACTCAAGAACACGTTTAACGTGGTATATTATAACACGTTTCTGATATTATGTTAGATATAATTGCTTATAATCTCCAGAGTCTGTTGCCTATGCTGAAGCAAGCGTCCGACGCCAACAGTGACAAGCCCATGGGTGCCCAGCGCGCAGTCGTTATCAACATGAGCTCTGTGCTTGGCTCGATTGCGCAAAATGATCAAGGTGGCTTCTACCCATACAGATGTTCCAAGGTAAACTAAATCATCCACTACCGGTTAGAATAGGAGTAGGTAACTGTCGGTATGCAACTTGCTTCCAACTTCTCTGCATTTCTGACGCGTGGTTATCTTTTTTAGGCAGCGTTGAACGCAGCGACGAAATCCATGAGCTTAGACCTCAAAAAGGATCAGATCTTGGTCGCTAGTATGCATCCGGGCTGGGTGAAAACAGAAATGGGCGGGAAAAACGCACCGTTGGATATTCAAACAAGCGTAGAAGGCATCTTCAACACGATCTTCAAACTCGGCGAGAAAGATTCTGGGAAGTTTTTGCAATATGATGGGACAGAGTTGCCTTGGTAGTTCGAAGATGATGCTCGCTGTCAAAATGAGCCGATCAACGCACAAGGCTTACGCCTAGTTTTACGCCATGCTTAGCGCTTGGTAGCTTCGTATATTATAATTGAACCTTTAAGCACAGCTATACCCAAGCATGTCTATGCTAAGTTAACTGTTGAATAAATATTTTGTATCATAGCATTGTTTGTACTGATTCAATGTTCATTCCCTTAGTCAGTTTCTCTCCTAAACTTAAGGAACCAGTGTTCATCAAGTTAGCAGCCTCTTATTTAGAGATATGCTCGTTCTTTATTTAACTACCTACTTACCTACATAAATAAAGAGGAAACTATAGGAACCGACTTACCTTCCCATGCGGGCCGGCATTTAGTGGTCCTGTTCACAGCGGCGTTTGAATCGTTATTCGACTTTTTAGTCCCTAAAAAAGTTTTAGATTCGTTAGGTTTGTCGCTGTAATAATTATTTCGACATCGTCCAATCAAAATATAATACCAGCCGGAATCAGGTGCCAACAATCTGCTCGACCACGAAATGTAATTGGACATTTTGTAAGAGCCATCGAAGGCAAACGAGCGTGCGGTAGCAAACGCTTAAATATCCTTTGTTGGCGTTTGTTTGGTCTGTGTGCGAAGGCAAACGAGTGTGCGGTAGCAAACGCTTAAATATCCTTTGTTGGCGTTTGTTTGGTCTGTGTGTACGTGGTGTGTACTCAGCAATAGGCACAACGTGTATGCTGCCAACCATTTGTATTTATGTGTTAAAAAATAAACAATGCACCTTTCGAAAGAAACTGACCGCGAAACCTGTTACATTCGGCCTTATTCAAACATATAACATTAGGGTCCATATTAATAGTTCACAACGTTGTTTACTCGCTCCAGTATTAGATGCAAGCAAAATTTAAATCTTACTCTATGAAATTTAACATAATATCAAACTGATGGATGATACACTAGATTTTTTCTGATTTGCTAATGAATGAGTAGGTAATGATAATGACATGACATACAGTACGGACAATTTATCTTGGCAGGTCTGAACATAGGCTCTGCGAACTTTGCGCATGCACAGTCGTGAAGAAAACTGTTATTGCCAGATAAACAAATATACGTTGAAAATATCTAATGCAGTGAGAAAGTACAAATAAAATAAATAATTATCAAAACACAAACGCAGGTGTTATTTACATTATTTAGCTAAATAAGTGCCTTAATTAACAGTAAACAAAAAACGTAACACGAATAATAACAATCAACAGACAAATCAATAACACGAACAAAAACACAACGAAGACTTTTGTAACCGACTGTAGTCAATCAAGACAGGTTAAAGATAGAGATAAAACAAAAAAAGATTCTATTCGATTTTATAATGAGGTTTTAAATGTTCTCAAACAGATATTATAGTTACTCAAGAAGTATTTCATAGATTTCTAAAATTTAACATTTTTGACTACGGCGCCGTGGGCGAAAGCCCGCCTGCGACGACGCCGACGCAGGAAAATATATTTTTTGGTCGACCACCGCCCCGCACACCCCGCCCTCGTCACCATTTGGTCCATAAAAAATGGTACTGCGCAGCCTTCCGTGCGTGGTTCGGACCTGCCAAGATTAATATCTACCTACTTACTTTTCAATGTCGCTACCAACACTTATTTGATCAAAGAGATTTAATTTTAACTCAAGAAAAAGAAAACAACTTTTTGGTATAAAAAATCGGATTTATATTTCCGTTTGGCTGCAGTTGGTGAATGCCAGTCACAATCAATTTGCCAGGTTACAGAATTGGCCGCACAGCACAGCCGAGTATCAAGCATAACATGTACTTTTATAACAATGATACATTTTTACGGACCTAATAACCTAAAAACTTACACAAACTACCTACAAAGATATAGTACAAGTAAAGCCTACAATATCTATCTACAATCAATAAGTTATGTACAGGTTAAACAATACAGTAAGTTATGTATGTACAAGTCATTGAAATTATCTGTAACCTGAAAAATTTTGATTTTTTCTACATTCTGGACAGTACCATTTGCCTTTAGGCGGTACCATAATGCCGACGCATTCGAAATGAAACCATTCGATGGGACACCCTTCTGCGTCGCACGCGATCATCTCTGAAACTTCGTCATAAGGACAACGGCAATAACAGTACACGCTCTCGCCCTCGCGCGCCTCGCGCACCGGACGTCTCTGGAACGCGTACGGCAGACTCGACGTGCCCGAATTAAGATAATTAGGTGGAGGAATAGGCGGTTTACTCGATTTGTGAATATCTAAATTCCCTTCGTCGCTTGAATCTGAATCGCTTGAATCCATGGACTCGGAATTCATCAATATTTTCGGAGGTTCAGGGTCTGGGATCGGTGCAGTCAATCTTATAGGATCTGTGTAATTATTGTAGAGCCGATTCGTGAGAATAGTCGAAGGCATTTCTTTTTTGACCCTACTTGTGACTGGTGAGGGTAAGTCTTCTTTTCTCCATTCTAGTTTCGGTGGTTGTTGAGGTTTCAATGCAGATAATGTACTTGGTGTGAGTTGTTGTGCTGATTGATCGTCATCACTTGTATAACCGTAAAACTTATTAGGCACCCTTCTTCGCTTTGAAGCCCTTTTATTTTCAGCGGACATGGACGCCGCGGTGCTGGCTGTTGGCATGACAAAAGTTTGTTTAGGAGCCTCTGGTATTTGTACTGTGTTTGATTGTAAAGATATAGTTATTTTGTTGGGGGGAAGTGGTTGTGGTGAATCTATTTCAGATTTAGCAATCACATCTTTAGGAATGTTAATTTTAATAGGAGCATGTTTTTTAGAGTTCTTTGATTTTTTCTTCTTTTTGCTCTTTTTCTTTGAACTTGTGGGTTTTTCCTCAGGTTTAATTTCAACAGGTTTTGTTTTAATATTTGTTTCCGGTTCAACATCTTCTTTAATTGGTGTCGGTGTTACCGGGCGGCTAGTTTCTCCTGAAACTGAACCTGCTTCAGATTGCGCGACTGATGCCAAAAGCATTAGCTGGTTCCGCTTTTCTTCGTGTAATTTATTTGCTATCAATTGAGGATTTTCATCGTAAAACTCTTCATCTGTTTCACTTTCAGCGGTTTCTAAATCGGACTCTGCTATAGGTGGTTCTACCTTTTCTGGAATCAATATTGGAGTCTCAGACATGCCCATAACATCGACGTTTGAACCGTTACTGAGTCGTCTATTAGCTAAAGATTTTTTTCGGACACGTTTCATCTTTTTCTTTTCATTGCGTGAATCATCTGAGGAATCTGTATCGGACGAGCTTGATGAGGAGGACCCGCTGCTGGACGAACAGCTGCAATTGGATCCACAAGAGCAACTGGAATCACTATCACTGCTGCTGCTACTAGAAGAAGACAACTCGCCGCCGCGATTTTTTTTAGGTGTTTTCTTACTTTTCTTTTTGTCGAGATTAAAAGAGTCTTCATCTCCATTTGTTTCAATGGGTACTAAGCAATAGTCGTGATCAGATTCGCACACATGTTTTTTGATGGGGACTAAAGGAGGTGTTTTTTGCTTTTCTACTTTAGCCTGATACTTTTTAAAGTTATCCCATATATCTAAAACCACTTGCTCACTAGGTTTTTCATCTTCAATAGGCCCTGGTGGTTTATCTTCTAACTTTACAGCTGGTGCTGGTGGTTCAGTAGTTGATACTTCATTGCTGGCTTTATTGTTTAAGCTGTCTTCAGTTTTTATCAGTAAATCTTCTGCTTCGACTTTTGGTTCGTCTTCGTGTTTTTCCTCCTTGCTTGGCGCCGGAGGTAATCCACTGTCTGACTCATCACTACTGTCACTTTCAGATAGATTAAGTGCAGGTAGATTTACGTCTAACAACAGAGCATCCTTATCTTTATTTTTTTTCTTTTTAGTTTTCTTTGCAGACTGTTGAGGGTCTGCCTCTTGTTTGACTTCGGAAGTGCCTGCTTCCTTAGAAGGCTTGTCATTAATTAAATCAATTACAGGTACAGTTTCATTTGGTGCTTCTGTTTCAGGCTGAACAGAGATTGGTTTAGCGTCGTTTAAATCTTCTGTAGCTAATTTCTTTAAATGTTCTTCAGCATGTTTACAAAGAAGCTTTTTAGATACAAACTTTTCAGAACAGTTCTCTTCAGTGCACACATGGGGATATTCTTCCGAATGGAATCTTTTATGGACTTTTAAATAAACCGGTTTTGAAAACTGAAAATTGCATTCATCACATGCAAAAATAGCTGGAGGATTGCAAAAATGATATACATGAGGCCACTTCTTCTGCATACATTTCTTGCACAATATGCTTTCAGTGCCATGTTTCCAAAACAGGTGATTAGTTATATCTGGCTTATTCCTATAAGCAATGCCACATCGATAGCAGAAGTGGTGCAGCTTATGTTTCCAAACATGGTTAGAGAGGCGTGCTTGGTTATGACAAAACTCTAGGCATACATCACATGTATGATGAATTTTTCTTAGATGAACCATTAGCCTAAATTGTGATGGTATGGAGTCTACATTGCAAAAACAACACCTAAACTTAATTTCATACTGTGAATCATATGTCCCAGGGCATAAATGACATAGTAATTCACTATAGCTAAAAAAGTTTGTCTTACACATAACACACAATAATATTGTTTTTTGGTGCATTTTACGATTGTGGAAACAGAGATCTTTGTGAACTGCAGTTTTAAAATAACACTGAAAACATTCGAAAATATGTTCATATTGTACATTTTCACTTTTTTCTTCACTGTCATATGAGTCCAAATTGATATACACTGTGCTCAGTTCTGCAGCTCCAGACTCTAATTTTGCAGTGATCGTTTCAGGCATCAGTTCTTCAGCAGTGATGCTGTCTACTGTAGCAGAGAAGCGGTGTTGGGCAACCATGTGCAACGAGAGCTGTTCACAGTTCACTGCAATCTTACGAGCATGATTGCAAAAGATACAGTTGAAAACAGTTGAAGTCAAAAACACTTTTAACAGATCTTTGAGTGGATATCTATCTAGGGGTTTATTGAGAGACAGTTCAGTTACAGGTATTTTAGGCTCTTCAATGATTGGCTCCAGTATGGGTTCCGGTTCAGGTAGTTCAATCTTGGGCTCGACTTTTACTTCAGGTTCTTCATTCGGAACTGGCAAGTTTTCTGTATCCTGAGCTACCTCCATAGCAGCATCTTCTGTAGTTATATTCAAATCGTCTGTTGGTGCTACATCAACTGTTTCCAGCTTTGGTGGATCAGGATCTTCTGCTATTGTCGTATTATGTTCATCTACTGTCAATTTGTCACTGCAGTCACTATCAGAAGAGTAATCACTGGATGAATCTTTATCAAGAAGCTCTTTTGGAACTCTAACTGTCAATTTTGGAACCCTATTTAGAGTATTTTCATCATTTTCTGGTTTATTGTCATATATTGTTGTCTTTATTGCATTATCTGGTTTGTGCTCTGGTTGTTTTGTTTCAGTGTCTAAGTTATTATTGAGTATAGGTTTCACAGTGGTTTCTATTTTGTTATCATAAATTGTAGTTGTTTTAACAAAAGGACTGTCGGCTCTATCACAAATCGTCATTTTGATAGAAGGGGTTTTAGGCGGAACAGGTCCTGGAGATGATTTGTCTTTTGCATACCTTTTAGGTGGTCTCCTGTTTCTCAAAGGAGGTTTATTTACAATTTGCTGACCAATAGTCGGATCTACAGTAGAGTTTATAATAACTGGTGAATTAGCATTATTTAGGCTGAGCTTCAATTTTATACCACACTCTTTTTCAATAGGTTTTTCTGGGATTTCTATGTCTAGATTTCCTTTTGACTGACCAGAAACATCATCATTAACTGGAGAATCACTTTCATCTGAATGGCTTTCATCTCCATTAGGTAGCACATTGTTGGTTGGTTCTACATTATATGCATTCCAATTTAAAGGACTAGGTGAGGGTTTGCTAACTGCATTATCGACTTCCATTTCAGAGTCTATGCTACTATTCAATTCTTTGTTTGCGGTGATGAAGTTATCAGGATTAATTCTTGTACAGTTGGGTGTAGTATCAATAGACTTGGGCTCAGGGTTCGGTGTTTCTACTGGAGTGTCTTTGCTGTCTCTCTTTTCATTAGGATGTGTTGTTATATTTGTGGAACCATTTATTGTTAAATTATCATTGCTGTTTAATGTACTTTGAACACTATTTGGCTTAACTGCATTTTTACTGACAAGAAGAGGCACTGGTATCGACTTGATATTACCACAGTCATGATTGAAGAAGTCGTCTTGTTCACTACATATTCCGTCACACTCACAGCACATGAGGTATAGGGTTCCATTATAAACATTAAAGAATTCTTCTTTGCTGTCATAGTTGAATTCTTTCACATTGTGTTTGTTGGTGAGATGACTTGAAAGTCTTTCAGCTTTTGAAAACATCCCCAAGCAAAACAGACAAATGTGTCTTTTGTGCTTTTCTCGCATGTGCAGAAACAGATTCCAGTTCTCATAGTAAGTTCCACATGCTGAACACAGATACACTTTTCTAGTAACTCTTGATGGCCCCCCGCTTTTACTCTCAGTCCCAGTAGGGTTAGGCGCTGCTTCGGGACTAAGTGTAGGCTCCTTTGACTGTGCACGGCATGCCAACTGATGCTCTTTTAACATAGCCAGGGTCTTGAATGACATCGAACAACACTTGCGACATTTAAACTTCACCATAGGCTGTAAGCCTAAATTTTGCCCATGCTCCTTTGAAACAGGAGCTTTCATCTGTTTACCCTTTTCAAGTTTACCTCGCTTGTACTGCAGCAACTGACTTTTGGGTACAAGCCGAGGCACCGGCTTGTCTTTCTCATTGTCAATATTGTTGTCCATGTGTGATGTAACATTTTGAATTTGACTGCGCTTCGGAATTAGTTTTGGTGCCCTTGGAGCTGTGGTTGGTGCATTTGTATCACTAATTTTATTAACAAAAGACTTCTTTCTCTTCAATGGATTGTAATACTGAAGTGAGTTATCAACAAATGGTCGCTTCCCAAGGTGAATTCTGAGGGGATTAATACGCTTAGGTTGTTTGTCATCACTAGTGGCGTCACTGTTCTGGCGGTGTTGTTCGAAAGGCTCGTTTGAGGGACTAGATGACTCGCCCCCAAAATTATGTCCATTTGTAGGGAATTTGGCGGGTCTTTCACCATACAAGTTTCCAAGTGATGTTGAAGAGATATTTTCGTCTCTAGCATTGTTCGTATTACTATCTTCCATAGTTTTCTGAAAACATAGAAACACGTGCTTTGAATCAATGGAAAACAAAAGACGCTCAAACTCGAGGAAATCGAAACAAATTGAGTTCCCTTGGATGGACAACACTATGTAACAATAACAAATACTATACCTCTGAAATCGAACGTCCAGTACGTATACAAGAATATAGATTCGTTTCCATGCATCCGTTTGGAAAAAGCAATCCTTACATCAGGCCTGTGAAGCAGCCGCGGGCTGATCATTCCCGTAAAATGGCGTCACTTTGCAGTCCGAGGAATGGTGCTATCAAAAGCTTAGCTTTGGGTTGATACCACTAAAATCACAGATCACATTCATTTTCACAGGTTTTTTTGACATAAATGTCTTGTATTTTCGTTGGAATAACCACAATGAATCGTTTATTTCCAAACACATTAACAAAAATCGTAGCGCACAGAAGCTAATTCATGAAGCATAGACAAACCACAGACAATCGTTTTTACTCTTTAAATATAGCTTTACAATAGAGTTGCAGTCACACGTGTTTTTGTAATTTTGGTCATAAACAATTTCACAATTGTGCGTGCCCGTGCCAACAAAATAATCGACTAAAATAAAATAGACAATTTCGAATCGAGTTGACTTTTTGATTGATTCACAGTTATAAATTGATCGGCCAGCCAACTCGCAAACTCTATTTTTCGATATTAGAAAAAAAAGTAGATTCGTCAAAAAGTGCTTACGGACTGGTTGTAGTTTTCTGTTTTTCGTTTTATTTTGTGTATTTCAGTTTGTTTAGTTGTTACTTGGACAATGCTGATTCAAGATGATGTCTGAACAGTTTAGAAAAGTAGAACCTTATTCTCCTAAGTCCTCACCTCGAGGAGGGAGGTCACCAGTTGTCTCTCGCCAAGACTCTTCTGGTACTCTGAAAACTACAATATCACTAGGAAAGAACCCATCCATAGTGCATAGTGGACCATTCTATTTGATGAAAGAGCCTCCAGGTAACATTTTATCCTTAGAGAATGAAATATTTTAGTGCAAAATCGTAAATAATGGTACCGTTTATACCTCATTTCAGGAGAATGTGAACTAACAGGAGCTACAAACTTAATGGCTTACTATGGACTAGAGCACTCATACAGTAAATTTAATGGAAAGAAATTGAAGGAATCCCTATCGTCGTTCCTTCCTAATCTGCCAGGGATAGTAGATGGCCCAGGACAGGAAGATAACAGTACCTTAGGATCTGTCATAGCAAAGCGACCAATCGGAGGCAAAGAGTTAATGCCTCTGACTAGTGCTCAGCTGGCGGGATTCCGCCTGCATCCAGGCCCCCTTCCCGAGCAGTATCGCTATGTGAGTGCCACTCCTCCCAAACGGCACAAGAGTAAACATAAGAAACACAAGCATAAAGATGGAGCACCCCCAGGACAAGAAACACCATTGCAAGGTATGTTCTGTAATCTGTTTTCTAGGGATGAACTTCAACCATTCAGACAGATGATTATTACGAAAACATGTTATTATGAAAGGTTATTTTAAATGTTTTTATACTATTATTTTATGAAACTCCAATACATTTGGATAGGAAAATGCAACCAGCCATTTATTTATTTCAGATTCATCAAACCCTGACACATATGAAAAGAAGCACAAAAAGCAGAAACGTCATGACGATGACAAGGAACGCAAGAAGAGGAAAAAGGAGAAAAAGAGGAAAAAGCAGAAGCACAGTCCTGAACACGGCGGCCTCACGCCGAGTCAGCATCCTGTACCTTAAGGCTAGAGTTGTAAGATGTAACCAATGATTGAGCCCAAAGAGAAAGTCTGATGAACTTGTTTTAAGAAATGTTTCCCAAAATAAAGTAATATCCCACTTTACGCGAGGGATACGTTCTGCAAAAAATCGCGTTAAGTGAAATTCGCGTATATCGAGGTTTACGATTATACATAACCAATGGTATATACAAAAAAATACAAAAAAAAATCGTTAAGCAGTATGTTTTACATGTTTTTCTTAATGAAAAATAGCAACATCTATTGTCTTTTGGATAGCGTTTCTTTTTCACAGCCGAGATAAACATTATGAAACAAACGAGGGAATCCCCATAGATCAAAGTCGTAGGATGATGAATCCCCAATTCTTCAATCAGGAAGCTAAGAGAAAGAGGGATTCCCGCGACCAAAGAGAAGTCAATAGCTACATTATCTAAATACATATTCTTAAGTATTAGCGTAATGCGAGGCATTTTAGCGCGAAATTTGAAATTCGTGTTGAAACGAAACCGCGCATTACGAGGTCGCGTAAAGCGGGGTGTTACTGTAATGTGTAATAACATTTTGTGTCAAGGTGGTCCCAGCACTGTAGATAGCGATTACGAACTTGAGGAGTACGATGTATGACTTAGAAGGTGTCTATAATGATTATTCTTCTTGTTTGATATAATGGTTTGAAATTGAACATTTTATATCAGAAAATTATAACATCTATGGTGGTGCTAATGTGCGTCTATATCCAATATCTTAGTTATTGATCTTTGTGATATATTGACGAGACCAATGTTTTGTTCTACACCACTTCCAATGCCCATGGTGTACAATGTGCACATGCTGTAGATCATAGAATAGGGTAATCACCTTTTTCTCTTTGGTTGTGATAATTTCAATTTAAAAAATACTTTAATAACGGCTGTACAGAATTCAATGATGAGTAAGCTAATGAAGGAAATATCTCTTTGGGCTTGACACATATTTATAAGTCACCTAGCTAAGTAAATTAAATTAGATTTATAATTTTTACCACTTTGTTGTTTCTCAAATACATTGTAAATAAGCATTTTGTTTTGTTAGATCTTCTCAACCATAATAAATCATGGTATCTATCTAAGAATACTTTTATTATATCTAACTCTTCTGAATCACAACCCTATGCACAATCATCATTATCAACGCTACAGACCGACTCAACGCACCCCATAGGATGCTACTCTCTTAACCCTCCTATATAACTGTAGGTACCTACGTGCAGAAATACGTACGAATTCGTATCAGTTAAAAAATGTGGCAAGATAGTTCATTTCCCTGTTCTGTGATAGGGAAGTGAAAGTTGCGGTCATTCGCCCGCTGCGCCGCTATAGTGGTCGTAAAGTCTGAAAATATAGGTACAGTTTCAGACTTCCCATAATGAATGGATACCTCGAATATGCTTGTACAGGTGAAGGTGAAGATGAACTAAAACATAAAAAATGACCCATTTGGGACGGAAAAGTAGCCCATGTTTGATTACATCCACTTTATTCTAGGCCCAGAACTACATGATAATATGCCCGAACTATTTAGTAGAAGGTTTTGGTGTGAAGAAGTAACAAAACAAACAAAATCATCCATCTATACTCGCATTTATAATAATTCCATTGGTTCATCACATCACATCACACTAATATTATGAGTGTGATGTGATGAACCAATGGAATTGCATAAAACCTGCACAGACAATCCGATTAAAACCCGGAGCCGACGATAGACTACAATTGGGAACGAGCTCTAATACTTTCATTACCCAATAGGCGGCGATAGTCTGAAGCAGTACCGCCATACTAAACCTATACTAACACTTTCATTGCGCACGACGTCCTGTCCTTGCTACCTGTCTGCCAAACCGGGTCGCGCCGCAGAGCAGTGAAAGCGTTTACCCCGTACATACTGTTATCCCGTGCACCCTTTAAATAAAGAAAACACCAGTTTCAGAGCGAAATTTATTGAAATACCCGAATTTATACAATTTAGTCTGTTCGCTTCATATAAAAACAGGTTGGTCATCCTAAGTTACAAAATGAAAATAAATTAGTTGTACAGCACCAAAAATAGATACATCATAATTACAAAATGTCACGTCCTACTTAAAAATTATGCTGACTTACATTATACATTCACTTACACGCGGATCATTCAAGAAACTGGCACAACCAGAATACTAGTGACTTGTCACAGATCTTACAAAGTCTAAAGAAACGTAAAAGGGTACAGGTATTGAAGCATACTATGCTTTTACATTTCAAATTCCAAATCTACTGATTTTTTAAAATAATTATTGCACAAAGAAACCTACCTGGCTGTGATGCCAGACCATCAATAATAAATAAATACAATGCTGAGATTTAATGGTAACTTCAATAAGAACAATTCAAAACATTGATCCAAATTAAAACTAGGAATTCTTTTCAGAAATGCAATTGTACTAGGATGTGTAAGACAATCACAATAACATATATTCATCTAGAATTCAAGATATTTTTTGTATGAGCTTGAACTGAATCGCTTTTTTTTTCAGTGGAATAAAAATTTTGAGCAATTTGTAATTGTCCGCAAAATAATGGAGTCAATAATATCCTTAAATGCAACATAATTATACGCCAGGAGCTTCAAAACAAGTGTTTTAAAAGTTTGTGATACTGATAACATTAGATATAACATTGGCAAGTAAACTAACATTATTTAATCACTTCACTTACAAACTGTTACAGTATTAGTCATTTTAATTTAAATACAAAGGGAAATCGGCAAGCTATATAAAATAAAGTTACAGTTAAAATGTACAAAGTATGAGCATATAATAAATTAATTGTGTAAAAATAAACAACTTAAAATTTACAAGTTATTATTAATTATAATTATAATACAGAGTTAAAGCAATATACATTTACTGTTTTACATATCAGTCCTATCCAGGGACTAAATGACAATTTACAAAATATTTGATTCATTAACAATTAAAATTATAAACAAAGACAAATAATTTCTTGTGCACAAAGATCGTTAGTAGCCTACATTTGTTAGGAACGTAGGCTGCTACAATCTTCGCTTGTGCTTAACAGGGATGGATCAAACATTGAAAGAGCACTGTAGAATACATTAAATCACCAAAATTTACATAAAAATCATAATATGGCTTAGCGGCGAAACACCGTTCAACTCAAATATCAAATACAACAAAAGCGTATTGTAACCTGCGTACTTAAAGAATGGGATTTCGAATGAAATAATCCCTCATGCTGTCCCGCCGCAGTATTAGGAACAGCTATACAACAAAATTCCCCCAACAACTTCCCTAGGCAAATAGAAGCGGGGTTACGCCCACACGTACAGCACGCAGTGGCTAAATAGAGCGGGGTTACATTGACAATCGCTACAAAAATTTTGTTTCTGCGTAATGTGCAGAACTTTTGTATGTATTTTGCTCAGGGGAACTTCAACCTCAATGGTCTATATAATTCCACTGCTGGACATAGGCCTCCCCCAAAGAGCGCCACAGCGCCCTGTCTTCAGCTTGACGCATTCAGCATCTACCTGCAGTCTTTCGCAGGTCGTCATCCCAGTCGGAGGGCGTCCTATACTACGTTTACCGAGTCGTTGTCTCCACTCAAGAACACGTTGCCCTATCATCCCCGCTCTTAATGGATGGGGATCGCAGTTCTTCGCAGCTTAGGGGTAGAGAGTAAGTAAATCGCTTTCTTACCTTCATGTTCGAAGGCAGTACAGCATAAGGATGACGTCATACTTAATCCCATTCTATAATTACGCAGGCCTTGAATAACAACTTAACGAATCCAACTTGAGAGTTAAAAGCGAATATTTTCTAATCTTGTGCGTAGATTGCACAGGTCTCAAGTCGAGTTTGCTAGTTGTGGGTAATTTAATAAGTACGACTACCTAGTCAGTGCATTTGTGAACGACGACGCGACCGAGGCACATTCACGATACATCATATTTAGCCTGATAGACTACAGTCATCAGTTAAAAATAATAATTATTTAAAAACAGGTTATCATTCCTAATTAATCTAACTAATACCGCATGACTGAATGACTTATTAAATGTCAGAAAATTATAAATGAATTTATAAAAATGCACTTCATATTTCCAAACGACTTAATTTGTTTGTCATCTGCGTAAATATGACCATAATTTCTTGTCTATGCTGATATTATTAATTTACTTTGAATTAGCCATTAAGCTCTGCGCACATTAATCTTACGCCGCTATCACGCAGCACCAAAATGTGCATTCAAATATGTTCTCAACGAATCCAGCTTAAACTCTATCTCTCAAATTCTACAGTGATAAGATGGCTTCACACAAGCTTCAAACGTGGCCCGCGAGTTGTCTGTCATCTGCTGCCGTCAATATGAAATGCATCTAAACATTAGGAGCTAAAGCCCACATTTGAATGTAAATTTTTATGGTGCGTGGTAGGCGGTAACAGTGCGGCTCTGATGTGCCGCAACCTTTACTGTCCCGCTGCAGGGCTAACGCAACTATGCAACTACAAAATTAAACTGTCAGATACATCTACGCTTTACGTTATACTTTCGGTTTGAGCCATTCAAATACAAAATCTACTTTACCGACCAATCAATATAGTTGGGCCTATATGTTATATGTTGTGCAGCATATCTGCTGTTTTCCAACCGTTGGGGTCGTGACTGCTCCGCTTTGCAGCGTTGAGGTTCAGCTTTGTCACAGGTCCTTGAGGAGTGCAGATTTTGCGTTTTTCAGTTTATCAAGTCGCTTGGTGAGGTGGCTATTCTCCGTCTCCAATTCTTCAACCCGGTTCAGTGCTTCTCGCGCCTGGAAATATGAGCTCTATTAATATAGGAATAGATGATCTAATTTGGCTTAGAGGGGTAACGTACATACGGATATTGGTCACTAATATTATATGCCATGCAAGACCTTCCTTTACCATATTCATTCAGGGTTCATTCAAGTTACCAAATTATTTACATAGAGATATCAAAACATTAAAACGAGAACAGATTTTTATACAACTAATTTACTGTGGTTATAATTGTAACTTCATGCAGGTTTGATTTAAATTTATTAATAAGGTAGAGCTTTATACAGCTATACAATATTATTGGACGTTTCAATTCATTGATTATACAACAGGGTTTACTTCCTATAAAGTCTATACAAAGAGATAATAAGTATTTGTTACACATGTACAATAGGATTCACACAGTGGTTAGGAGGTGAACCAGTACCGTTAGCTATCGCCATTATTGATAACGGCCCAGAAGTCAACGACTTCCTGTAAAATAAACCATTTGTAAGAGGACACCATAAAAGTACAATAAGCTAATGTTACCCTCCTCATTTTGATAGTACCTAAACTTATGTTTGCTTGCAATCGTACCAGATTACCGGGACTATAATCTTGAATGGTTCACTCCAATGAGCGCCATAGCGCCCTGTCTGCAGCTTGCCGCATCCAGCATCTGTCAGCGTCATTTGCAGGTCGTCATCCCATCTGGTCGAAGGGCGTTCTATGTTTGCTGAAGCGTAGTCTCCTGTGTTCGAGCCGAGGGACAACTCACGCAGTTTTCTGATTTAGCGTGATATCTTGACTAGCATGCACATTGATACACTACAGCCTAACGGTTTGTATGTTCTCGGGGTCTCTTGCCTCGGTCTCCAATCTCTATCGTGGATCAGGCCAACACTTTATAGATACGAGCGCTGCCGGCGGCCCCTAGCGGCTTGTCGCGACATCTCGCATAGGAATGTGTTACGTACTCGTATGTAGTAGTATGTATCTACACACGTGTGCGTGCCTGCACCAGCCCGCGCCACCTCAGAGCAATAAAACATATAGCTAAGCAAGCCAGCTCTACGTAACCTCTCTGCAATAGGCCAGGCAGCCTCAGCCCCAGTAGTAGATACTAGTAGCGACTAGCTGTATACTCGTACCTCTCTCTGCAGCTTGCGGCGCTCTTGCTTGAGCTGCTCCTCAGTCTCGTCGTGGTCGCCCTGCCGCTGCCGCAGCCGCTGTACTTGCGCCTCGAGCCGCACGCTCGCCGCCGCCTGCAGCGCCGCCTCGGCCTCCGCGCGCGCCGCCCGCGCCTTCGCTTCTAGCGCCACCTTGCGGAGACTCTCCACTGAAACACCACAATACATTATTATCATCATATATTTAAAAGCTTTATTTGGATATGAGAGAATGTAGCAATAAGACTCACATTCGTTCTCATAGTGCTCGTCGTGATGCGACGCGACGCCGTTCTGTCGCGCGGCGCGTTCATCGTTTAGTGTCAGCTTTAGTTTGCGCACTTCGCTTTCTAGAGACTGCTTTGCGGTCACCAGATTCTGCAACCGTACATCTGAAAACAATATTGTGCCTATTAGTACTGATGCAGCCGCTGGATGATAGGTGTGTTTATTGACATACTCGATGGAAATGACGCAGTATCCAGCCACTGCCTATTCTGTCGACTTCGGGGTTGATTCGCCAGGGTGAGCAATTCAAGCTATCTTATGAAATACTCAACCAAAACCGGCACGTTTCTCATCACGCCCCGTCTGTCAGACACTCACCTAGCGTGGCCTCTCCATCGCCCAGCAGCTGGTCCACCTCCTGCGTGAGCAGCGCTAGCGGCGGCACGTCCCCGAAGCCGGCGGCCTGCGCCCCGGGCGGCGCCTCACAGAACACGCGCCCGGCGGCGGCGGCGGCAGCGTCGCGCGCCCGCACGGCGTCCCGCGCCGCGGTCAGCTCGCGCTCCACGCACACGTGTTCGCGCTTCAGCCGCTCGTGCACAGAACACTTCTCTCTATGTTCTCGCTGAAAACATTACAAACTTTATTGAAGACTTGAGAGCCGTAAGAGCTGACGTCTCTTCAGCATGAAGGGTCTCTTCAGTATGGGCAAGTTGACCAAACTGAAATCTCAAAAAAAAGTGGATCAAATTGATGAGAGAAATGTTAGGGCGTAGTCAACGCCAAAACTACTCCATTCAGTAGTTTTGGCCAAACTGTAACTGACCTGCAACTGTGCGTAGTCCTCCTGCAGCTCGTCGATCCGGTCCTTCAGCAGCTCGAGCTGGTAGCCCAGCGACGCCTTGTCGTTGTCGAGCTGGGCGTTGAGGATCATCGCCTTTCGGAACTTCTCTTCTACTTCTTTTAGGTCGTGCTGCAAATTATACAATGCTAGGTCAATCTACTCTCTAATCTACAAAAAAAGGCGCCTTTTCATAAAATTTCGTCGCAGGTGACACAACTTCATTGCCGTTGTAATATGTAGCTTCTATCCCTTTTTAATGATTGTATTTTTATTATAATTATTTAATTTGTCTGAGAATTATGTTTCGTTTTTAGAATTGTACTAGTTAATTATTGTAAATTTGAATACATTGCACGCCTTTTAGGGCAGAATACACTGTGGCACTCCCTTACTTACAACAACGCAACGTTTACAACATGTATTTCATGCAATAAATGAATTTGATTTGATTCGTTCTTTCATTTAGCTCGAAAACAGAGCTTGTGATGAAGTTCTGTACGTAGGTATTTAAAATTAAACATATAAAACGCCTATAGTCCCTCAACAAATCATATTGCACATCAGATCAAACTCAAGTCACGTGGTGGGAATCCGCAACAGCAAAAGGGGTCCTGGCAATTCTAAACTATGTACGGTATTCTCAAGGGTTGACGTAAAAACTTGCGGCCGGTCGTAAAAACATCATTTATTTATTTCAAGGAAGGCCTAAATACATACAGAAACTTAAATACATAAAAAATAGGTAACATTAACCTAGCAACAGTAAAGCTAATAAATGGCCTTCACGGCTAAATGACAGTATCAAAATTAAATACGCTATGCAATATTCGAAGTAAAAAAATTACAATCGTCGAAATTATGATGATTCAAATGAAATACAGATAACTAAACAAAATTTTAGAAACAAACTTAAAACTTATTACTAATGAAGGTAAAATAGCTATTACTTACAATAAAATAAAAATGAATGAACCCTCCCACGCATAAAGCTCTCTCAACACTAGGCTATACTCAACAATAGCTAAGAGTCGTTTGTTTCATCATGTTGAGTGAGATCCCCTTCTCAGCGAAGTTGAGAGAATCATGCCAAACCCTTTGCAACATTGATTTACGTACGAGTGAAGGATATTTAAGAGGAGAGTGGAAGAAAAACACATGTTATCCCCACCCTAGCGTAAGATAAGATTCGGATGATGATAGACTTACCCTCAAGTCTTTGATACTGAAGGACTCGTCCACGGAGTCTTCCGAGCTCCGCCGCGGCGAGTGCGCGAGCGCGGGACTGAGCGCCGCCAGCCGCGGGCCCCGTCTGCTGACCGTCTCTGCGGAACCAACAACGTAACGAATATAACCACCCGTTTGCAGACAGAACCACGAACAATCAAAGAGAATACAACTACGTAAACGAAATAAGGAATGTTTTAGTTTCACTTTTTGACAGACATTGACAACGTCAAACATTATTTATTGTCAAAAGTTCAATGCCTTCATCCAAATAAAAGAAGTCAAGTCAAAGCTTTCAAAGTTTTGTATGAACTTCGGGGAGTTTTTTTAAACTAAACTTTTTTGTTATTTATTTCATACTAGCTGCGCATATTTACCGCAGCTTCGCCCGCTTGGAAATATATGTGTCAAATAGATCATAAACCTTCCTCTTGAATCACTAAATATCTATTTAAAAAAACCGCATAAAAATCCGTTGCGTAGTTTAAAATATGTAAGCATATATAGGGACAGACAGACAGCGCGAAGCGACTTTGTTTTATACTATGTAATGATAAATAGCTTAAATTCGTAAGTAAAAATTTGTGTCGTTGCCCATGTCACAATCATATCATGCTTCGAATTTTATTTCTCACAAATTCGTACGTCCCAGGAAGTTTATACATTTATTCTAAGTCAGGATCATTCCCAGGCAGTTCCAAGATAGTCTTCTTCTACGTATATGATACATACCTGCATACATGTCATACGCCTTGTCAGCATGGTCCTCTTGCTCTCTCTGCTGTCGCTCCAACTCTCTCATGCGGATCTCGCGAGCCTCGGCGCGCGCCGCCCTTCGTGCTGCGAGGCGTTGTTCCGCCTGGAACAAAGATAAAACCTCCTTAGAACTTCTGATTGCCTGGTACCATACGGATCATTAGGAGTGTCTTATTACTCTGAGGAGAGGCCTATGTCCGGCAGTGGACTAAGATAGGCTGATGATGATCATGATACATACAGTTAATCTTTTTCCTACAAAAATCATGTAGGCCACATCTAAACTACTTAAAATCTACCAAGTACCTACTGGATGGTAAAATTTAATCGAACCAAATTTATTTGAACCAAGAAATATTAATCGCGTCACCTCTATGTTCTCTTAAGACTTTACACTCTTAAGCTTTTGGCTGATATTTTGACAATAATTATGCACGTTTTTAAATGAAACTCCCACCCAGGGCAATAACGTCGTTACAAGGTATGCACTAAACTGAGACTCGCCTATATTTGTGTTATTAAAGTACGAACTATAGCTATTTGTCCTTTATTACTGATACAAATGAATACGCACAGAACCGGGTCGATACATTCGAAACCGCTCAAATATTACGATACGAGCCCAAGGGCGAAAGATCACGTCGGTATTAATTATCGCATCGGCATCCCACGCGACCTGATATTCAAATATGTAAACTGCTGTGGGCGATGCGATGGCTGTAGGAACCTTATCCTCATTCATCCAAGATCTAACATTCTCGAGATAAATCTGAACACCTCTCTCAGGTATCTAGTTGCGAGTAGGTGCTAAACGATTGTGATCTTCTTCTTAATCAATAGGTAATGATTTGTTTTTATTGCAACTTTAGCTGTTTTCACATCTATACCATTATTATCCAAATACAGTGGAGAGCACAGTGGAGAGTTTTTGTTCTAAGAGACTATGCCTATCTACAACATCGCCCTACAGTTACACAATGTAAAGACTTCATACAAAGCTATGTTTAGACTTCAATGGGAATATTATATCAACTTTGATGCGAGGAAGTGTCAGCGATGAGTTTCTCAATGGCGTGGGCGCGGTCTCATCACCTCTAAATTACCAGCAGTGACATTTACCACTAGCAATTAATCCCAGTGTAGTCACATAGTTCACAGCTAAATGTTTCGTAACTAGATCAAGCGTTTTTAAATAGGAACCCTGTAATTATAAACTGCGCAGATAAGCTAAATTGCTTTTAAATTTTGCAGCGTATGGCAAGGAGGCAATTTAGATAATTGTAATTATAGGTGAAATAGCTGCAGTTAAAGGCTAATTGGTGTTTTCTAAATAATAGACTAACGGGCCGACTCAGAGCAACTGGCTATCATATGTATGAAGCTGATGTTTTCCTGTCCATAGGGGCCTCTGCACTGCGAAATTGAGCTGTATGCTGATAAGAAACCTTAAACCGTAAAATGCCTAATCGATTAGAATGAGTCACAGCCACGTCTACTAACTAGTAGTGAATCAGGTCAAATCACCAAACAAAATTGGCCTCTATTGAAATAGTGATTGACAAAACGACCTGAAGAACCGGATTGAGTCATATAAAAATCTATTTACGATGCTCTGTACTAAATTGTTGAATTTTCAATAGAAGCATTGCACGATCGTATCATTCAATGGCGGGTGCGGCTCTCCAATCGACTTTTAGATTGAATTTTTACGATGATAATTAATCGAATACTACCCGACTCTCTGCTAATTAAAGTGATATACCCGATAGGAACTGTAGAAGCAATAAAACGGGTCCGTGGGTGTGGGTTCGCTTTCAGTGGTGAGTAACGAACCCGTCCCGTGTGGGGAACCCCGTGTCTAGACGAGGTGTGGAAGCAGGTAGAGATACATACATAGCACGCGTTAAACTAAGCCTTTATTTACGGACTATAACGCAGACCTTGCTTAACCGGCTCTTTCTGTATGATGTTTCTTCGTCAGCGACTCAGCGTATGATTTTATCGCTATTCCTTCAAGAGGGCGTTATATGTGAAAAGTATCGTCGTGTGTTAGAAGATAGAAGTGGAAGGAATAGTTTCTGCTTTCAAACCCAAAATGTGACGAAAACATTTGGAATCTTTGAAGTGAGAACAAGTCTTTAACAAATATTTTGTAGCACTAAAACTGAACACATTTTCCACGGTTCATCGTATAGAATTCTTGAGATAGTAATGCAAATGTTAACAGTAGCGATGCCTAAACTAACACGCACGTGTGTGTATTGTGGAAGTGGTTACTGTTTTGTTGTTGACCTCAAAATTATGCGGGCGACAAGTGTGGAGCTGAGCTAAGCAGACTGTTCAATGCGGGCGACGGGAAACGGTGGCGCAATATAGGCGCTTGCGGATCCTTACTCTACCGCATAAAATATTTTTTGCGAAGTCGGACATTAAACGACCGATATGGCGCGGCTCGGGGTAAGAAATTAACTAATATCCCATAAATTTTTCCCGACTTCAGTGGGACTGGAACCAATGACCTTCGAGTAAGTAAGTAGAAGTAAGAAATGAAATGAAATGAAATGAAAGTTTATTTCCTTAGGCTTACAAATAAGCACTTAGACAAGTCATATTTTATATTATTCATTATTATATTGATGTTCACTTCAATTTTTTGTCCACCAGTGGAAGAAGTGAGAAGAAACCAAGTAAGTAACCAACGAGTCGAAAATCTTTGGTACTTCCTACGGACTCTAGCGCCGTCATATTTATTTATGATCATAACTTTATAAACGATAACAGGTAAGCCAAGTTCTTGGAAGATATGGTGGAACTATAGGCGGCGTGAACGTCATGGATGAACTTAAGCTGTTTTGTCAACAAACCACCAATCAACCTGACTTGTACAGCGTTGTTGGAAATAATCAGAAAATAATGGAACAACCGATTACCACACTCCACACCAATCAGCGACCGATAACAAAATAAGTGATAAAAAGGCTTTGTTTCACGAGATATTTTACATTGAATTATTAGGTCTTAAGGGTAAACATGTCGACGGCGCAAACACGTCGGAATGGTCTTTATTTTAGAGTTTTCTTTCACCGCATGATATTTATTTTCGCCCAAGTTTGGGCTAAAATCAGTGTTGAAATACGAAATTTTAGAATATAAATTTTTCTAATGTTATTAATTTTTACGGTTTTGGGTGTACATAGATATACAAACATGTATGACGAGGTCAATTACCACTATAAAATCTTAGTTTTAAATGGTCATTGATCAACGTCAAACAGTGTAGTAGTTCCACGTTTGTATGAAAAGATGAGCGACTTGTTTAACCTTAAGCGGCTACAGTTTATGGACATAAACACGTATGGAAAGACACATCAAATATACTTAGCCAATAGCGAATAAGATAAGCTGTTTGCTAAGGCGGTACATGACGTCATGAAGACTCTAAGGTCATTTCTCCAATCGCTGATCCTGAATGACATTATCGCGGTCATGAACGTCCTTTCTGGCTCAGGAGAAAACAATACAAAAATACTTTATTGCACACCAGATACAGGGTAATTTATTTATTTATTTATATCGCTTAGAAGCGATCTCTCAACTTCATTGAATAGTCTGATTCATATTGAAAAATATATTGGCCTTAAAGTAACAAATGAATCGAACAGAAAGGATAAAAACAGATAAGCACGTAAACGGTGTTCTAGTTAATGGTCGATAATCTTAAACCGGTATGTTACACGTCAATATTGAATTGAATGTACGTTTACAACAGAGAAGCTAATATAAGGTAAACTCTTCCAGTCAACCAATATTATTCAGTATTATTGTATTTAACCTAGAATTAATCGTCCATAAGCAGGAAACGTTTCAGGGACTTTAATATATTACGTATATATCCTCAATTTTAACCTTAACGCATTCACTGCCCAGCCTTGGCGGTGTGACCCACAGGGGTACACCGCGCCGCCGCCGCTTCCATCGCCCGCGCGGAATGGCGCTGTGCACGAAGCTGTTGAAGGACGAATGCGTCGTAGCCTATGACAGTGTTAAAAATACCTATTTATGTTTTCTAATGTCACAGTCAAAGTTAAGCCCATAACGAAACAGGATGAAGTCTTAAAAATATGTATGTAAGTCCGTTAAGCGGCTAATGATGCTCATTATAAGCCTGGCCACTCATGGCGAAATGACTTCACTAATGTAGACGCATATTTTGAAAGCGACACAAGATGTAGGGAAGTTCAACTTTTCTATGATATAATGCACTTGTATCCTCTGAATTAACACATAGACCTTTCAAAATGAATTGGGATGATCATTAGATATCATAACAACACTTCATATGTTAATCAGAGAGAACACTATCAAACTTAAGGCATTTTAAACCAAATTTCTTAGTTCTGCAAGAACGAAATCTGCTTCGTATGCGCATAAATTATCATTTATCACTTATTTGGACACCGTGTCGAGATTTTCAAGGGCGATGCTAATTTTCTTTCAAGACAACTCTTGTACCGAATATTACATTTTGGAATGTCACAAAACGTGTTTGTGCTCTTTTTGTTTATTTATAATGTTACCTACTGGTGATACAGGTTAGACAAACTTTAAAGCCTAGGTTGTTATACACTTGCGAGCTATAAACTGGAATCACTTCATCGCTGGTTTCTGCAGACCATATTTTACAGTTTCCATGGAATAAACTGCAGATTGGTGTATACCATTTGAAAACACATCATACAAGACCCACCCCCATATGCCACTGTTTCCGCTATACAGCATTGTGCGTATCGCTCTCCCGGTCTCCTGTAGACTCTCCGTCGACGGTCGCTGCCATGCAGGCACATCCTAGTCTCGTCCGCGAACAAAACTCGGCTCCATTGCTGTATATCCCAATCTAAGTGATCACGAGCAAACTGAAGTCGGGCTTGTCGGTGGGCTGTAGACAAATTGGGTCCCGTTGCTGGCCTTTTTGGGGTCAAGTTAGCTTCTTTGAGTCTTCGCCTCACTGTCCACTCGCTGACAGTTCTCCCTCGAACTTCTCCGAGCTCCCGCTGGACGTCAACGTCGGTTAGATGTCGATTTCGGTAAGAAGTGCTGACAATAAATCGGTCATCTCTCGCCGAAGTGCATCGCTGTCGTCCAGATCCTGGTCTTCGGACTAAGTTTCCAGTCTCTCTAAATCTCTTGTATACTTTGGAGACACAGGACTGGCTCAGGTGAAGCTGTCGAGCGATAGTACGCTGAGAGAACCCTTGCTGGATTAGGGTGACGATTTGAGCGGCTTCTATTGGTGTGGTTCCATTTTCTTGTAATTCCAGTATTTTGAGTGACGTGATATATTGGACTGATGACAAAATTGTATAAATTCCCAGTTTTTATAGGGATTCAGGAGTTTTAAAAAATAGATGTTTCGTTCCAAAAATTTATGTCTATTGTTTTCACGTTCCATGACATATGATGAACATTTTTTTCGCTATGATATCGAAAGAGTTTGAAAGCTAATAAAATTATCTTTAAAATAATATACCACAACCTACAGTTTATTCCATGGAAACTGTAAAATATGGTCGGCAGAAACCAGCGATGAAGTGATTCCAGTTTATAGCTCGCAAGTGTATAACGAAAAAATAGGTAAGTATCTTGCTGTAGGTAGAGTTGTAGAGTAGGTGTAACTGTACATATTAATGTGTGTAAATATGTAATGATCCTCCTCAGGTAGGGTTTAGAAAAGCAATCAAAGAAACAAACTATAAATAATATCATTCTAGTTGTATTTAATTTGATTGTATGATTTTGTGACATTTTATTAATTTGTGAGGACATATGATGGACTGCTAAATGAGTTAGTAATAAGTAGTTTTGTGTGGATCGCAATGGCGTATAACATAAAAAAATAAGCAAGCCAAATAACAACCAGCTCGAATGATAGTCAACGATGACCTCATCCCGTATTGATATTAAATTAACAATACTATGATAATAATTATCACTGTTCTCATTGGCAGCAAATGCCATCCAAAAATAACGATTACAATTAGCTATAGCAACCTCCCCGGTTGATATTTAGGATCAGCCAAATGCCAGCTTAGTGCAAATACCAATACGACAAGATGCTGCAATAGAATGGCACACATCAGTATAGTTACAAGTCATTAACATAAGAAACACTCACGTAAAGCACCGATATGTAAGCGATTGTTCGCAAAAACAGTTCTAGCGGGGACATGGCTGCAGGGGTTCGAGCGATCGAGGCCACATCTGCAGCGGTGAGGTCACCGGTCACCACATGTCGTCAACGCCAGTAAACACAAGTGATCATAAACAGCTTTATATTCGCACTGATGCTTCAGCTTCGCTTTGAGGCTTCGATGACGCGAACCATGAATAACTTCAAGTTTATGAATGATAACAATTCTGTAGGTACTTGAAAGGAATTCAAGAGGCAAGACTTGAATTGTAAATAAGCACTTACGTAAAGAAAGACGAGCCTGCTAGTGAGGGCTAGCAGGCTCTCCGGAAACGACATATCTCTATGCAGGTCGCCGCAAGGCCGTGCCACCGCGACTTGCCCGCATGTATCAGACCGTAACACTACTGAACTGACCAAACTGGCCTAAAATTACCCTTCTATATCCTTACATTATGAAGCAATCACGATAACTTTATTATCACATGTAGTACTGTTATTTTATAGAAAAACACTCGAATACCTACTCTCGCGCACAGAGAAGCTGATGACTAACGCAAACAATGTTCACCTGTGACAACTTCACTAAAACTGTGGCCTCAAGACGGACGTGCGAAGAAATATTTGAATCACGATAAGATAATATTTGAATCGGCCTTGGTTAACTATTATAAAACCATGGGAAACGTTAATTATAATAAAGATAAAGAAGCCAGAAGCAAGAGCTCAAAAAGGGAGAGGATTACTGTTTGGAATTTCATGAATCATCTGTGAATCAGTAAAGAAAACCTAAAAGGACACAGATTTCTCAATGAACAAAGAAGTAAACATAACGGATACATACATGGCTGTGCTGATCTCCAATAATGCCAACAATCGAAGGGTTCTGATCGCCGTGAGAATCCCTTCTTACGGCTGCAATGCTGCTTTCAACATCACTAGATGGTTCACTTTTTATACGTCCGTTAGTTTTTGGTTCATCATGCGATTCTATATAGCCATTATTTTGTGAATTACCATTGGTTAACATTTGCTTAATTTCTTCATTGACAGTTTCATTGATAGGCATATCAGACGTTTGATTCACGTCGCGTTCTAGGATAGTCTCGTCATCGGAGTCCCCAAAGTCTCCGTCAGTGAAGGCATCTCCGCTCTCTTCGTCACTGTGGTCTGGGGTAGCCATTTCTGTGCGCTGTCCCATCATTAACGTAGCGTTTATTTGTTATTCCGCGGCAACAATTCGAGGAATACAAACAGACAATTCCAAGCTCTGTTTACGAATTCCCACATTTGTATCGAGTTTCAATGCAATATTCCCGTCACTTGTTCCACATCAATGAAAAAGAGCACTGCGTTCGAACTGCACTGACTCCACCGATAACGTTGTCTGGCACTTAATAAAATAATCTTATCTTTGATATTTTCCACTCTGGGCACACATCACTCCTTGACCAAAATTCTTTGTTTCAGTTCCAAATAAATAAACAATCTTTTTTTGTAACCGATTTCAACAACAATATTGATAGCTGACAAAAATTAGCTTACAAATAATTCGAGAGAAGATGTTGTCACCGAAGACACTTAGGTAGGACAGAGTTGACAAAATAATAAGCGATAGTATTAGAACACGTGAAAGGCAGGTGAGGCGAGCCTTGTGCGCGCGGGCGTCTGCGGCGGTTGCAGCGGTCGACTGTTCGGAAACAGCACACAATCACCCAGCCCGCTGGCAGTTAGTAGTACTGTGCGGTATGCGTACGCTATCGGTCTGGCAATGAATCGCACCGCACCGTTACGTGACACGCGGAAGCGGACGCGGGAGCGGGAAACCGCATCTGTTATACAACGTAATTCCAGAGGAAGGATACAATTGCACTTGATGACGGACAAACGCAACGACCGCATGTTAAACAAACAGGGGTTGCAAGCGGATTAACTTTGCACCAGTTTAATTGGTTAAAAACAGTGATTAAACCGCCGCCAGCGCATGTACTTGGAAAGTTACCTATAAGATTATGAATAAAAAAATATACGTAAGTTTTTCCAGTCCCAAATATAGCAAACACTGCATAAAAACTTGACGCAACTACAGAAACTTAGGGCAGGAAATGCTGATATCGTTATTTAATTGTTTTGAATAATAGTTCCAGCGATTTGCACAAAACAATACTTGCGACAACATCCGCGCATTGACATTGAATAGAGAAGGAAAACAATATATCACTCGTATTTTATGGCAAACTCGTAAATGATAAAAGAGGGCTAGTATTATGTCAGAGTTATTTCTGTAATGTGTGTTAATAAACTTTGATTGATTATGATTTGGGCGACAGACTCGTCTAAAGACTCCATGCAAATGAACAAGTTAGGCACACATTATTTCCAGCCATGGTAATAAAATCATCATCATCCAACAGAGCCTCATTATATATAATTATATGGCGCCGCGTACTGAATGTGTGCCTCTCTGCTCTCGCAAGCAATAAGCTAAAGAACACTAGAATAGATATTAGGTACCTCTACAATAATATAGGTAACTGATTAAAGTCCACAAATGCATTTCTGCTAACCACTTTCAACGGCATTATCCGCAGAAAATTGCTTCATCCGGGAAACCCAACTACTGCAGGTTTCCCTTCCCAGTTGCAAACTAATCACCACAGAACAGTCTCGGGAAAGAAAACGTGTTCCGTCTAAGCAGCATCTTTCGAAGCATAAGCTCATAAGCTGTCATGTTTCTCACGCTTTCTATCTCATTGCAGTTATGACCAAAATAAAGGTGATTCAAACGATTGTAGCATTAGGAGTGGTGAGTGAGAAAGTTATAATTGGATTTCTGGGAGCGTAAAGAAAGTGATGAAATTTATATCACACGCCTAAGGAACTTTCAGTGTTATGCTAACAAGGGTGAAGATTTAGAGACTGGAGGTAATTCTTTAGAAATAACAAGTAACTAGTAAATAATATATAAATAACTATTGAATTGATTGATTAAGCTGATGGGCCACTTGGTGTTAAATGGTATGGTATATGTAACGCCTAAGGTATAACAGAGCCAATAGTTCAAAGAGCACACACGACAGGAACCTGTTCTACTATAAATGAGATGCAGTCATCATGACGTCTAGTTTTAACGTATTGCAATAACACGTTAACCTTCTTAGCGCTAGGAGGCCAAAGGATACTATTATCCTCGGACTGGCTGCAGCACGGAACTTCAACAAAGATACAAGGACGTCACGGATTAGGGATTCCGTAGTCACGGCGCTGCCTCCATCACAATAGGACAGCGTGCTTGCGTAAGGTGCGACAATGCAAAGGAATAAACATGAGAGACATAGAGAGCCTTCTGTCGCTCTAATTAGTTGCATGATGAACGTTGAAAACGTACATGTTTTCAAGCGTAGGCATAGATGTTCGCTAAGTTTTTGGTAGAGTTCTCTCACTTTCACTCGTTTTAAACCCATAGATTGATCTAAACGCAAAACGCTGTTAATTTATTACTTTTTAAGAAACTAAAATCATAAATTAAAGGTTAGCAATTAGTCTAAAAAATGTGAAAGCATAATTTTAAACGACCTATAGAAAACTGGTTACGGTCTAACAGAATTATAATGTCATGTTTTGAACGGTGACCTTCGCACAAATCATTTTGGAGTTGATGAAACGCCTTAAACTTTAAAGCAATTTGAGGAAGGCGGTTGACGTAAGTTAGCCCGTGATTCTGCGGATTGACGTCAGTTGCTGCATAATGCTGATGCATAAAGCAACTTGATTTAGCATATTTGGGTTAATGTATGAAATAAGTTCAGAAGTTGGCATTGACACCACGGAAATCAATCAACCGGAAACAAGCTGAGTCCGCGCCGAACTTAACAGTTACCAACCCATTTCTTCCAATTCACGGAATCAAACTGGACCAAACGATCAACTGCTCATTAGTACTGAAGAAAATCTGAGCAAAAAATGCGCGAGCGCATCTCAGGCAAAAAAGTAATTGAAGTATCGCCACGCGACAAACGGACGCGGATCGATGCCAGAGCGATGCGACAAAAAGCTATCTGGAGCTCATTATACAATGCCGTTTATAGGGCTGCCTCTGCCAGTGATTGACTTTTTAGGTTTGATTAGTAAAATCTCGTGCATTCTTTGATCAGAGAAAGCCAGTCCATAAACTTGAACTACTTCGATTTGCTCTTGAATCCCAGATAAAGAACCGGCAAGTATTCTCACAATCAATATTTTATGGTATGTTAAATTTTGTACGAGATAAATAGTTTGGCTCACGCACTAGAAGGCTGGTATTGGAAATCGTACAGGACGTTGAACGATGGATGCCGCTGGCCGCATGCGCATGCGACGTACGCGGACGTAAATATCTTGACATTTGCGGGACGCATCACACGCGATACCAAGCGCATCGGCGCTTTTGTAATAGCAAAGGTGAATGATCGATGTTCGATTTAATTATGTCTATCGAATGATCGACGGGAATGCGAAGAGAAGAATATGGACGTGATTCATCGGAGCAAATAATTGTCAGGCGGCATGGCATCGATTTCAGAGAGGCATTCATGATTCCATCTCAAACCTAACGAGAGTCTGGTCCGATTCAAGGTCGTTTGAAAACGTAAAAATCTGTTAGAGGAAAAATTGCTTTACCTACTTTTACAAAAAAATATACAATTTATATTACTATACTCCAGCCATTATCAATGTACAATGTTTTTAAACAACTCTCAACACAAAAATTCGGAACGCTCTTTTTGACGTGATATTCAATAACAAGAAAGTAATTTTTGGTTACGTATGGAGTAATGTAAACGGACATTGTCTATTCAGTTTGGCCACAGTATTATTACCAGTTAAGCAAGACCAATTAATTCATCGACTGAATCATCAAAATTCATTCAGTCCCATTAAACATTCTAACCCATCCATCATTTCCCCTAATCAAGTTCATTCCAATAGTCATCAATGTCCATAATTTAGAGGAAAACACGCCGTTTACAAATATTTATGGAGCTCTAAATCATGGCGACAGGGGAGTTCTCCGCGACTATATTTAGAAGTCATTGAAGTGCCCTGGGTGATTCAGCTCTCAGACGCGTCTGTGGCGTGGCCACACTTAAGTTTTGATTGTTTAAATGGGATAGGTCGGATGGAGCCAGAGAATGAAGAACATTGTTTAAATATTCACCAGCTTCAGTAGCTGTATGACAACTCCTTGGGTATTTTGTTGAATGAATATATTAATGATAAAACTCAAAATGTTCAGAGCTTACAAGACTCTATTATAGTTGGATTGGATACCTCTCGTATGTGAGAAATGTCAAATTACATGTAATTACTTTCATTTTCTTTTTGGTGGTATGCAAGGATTCTAGCTAAGCTACGAGTAGATTATCAGATATTAGCTTAAATAAAAAGACGTTACTTTTATTTAAGCTAATGTCCGCTAATCTAGCTTAGCTAAATTTATTTTTCATAGAACCTTGAACTTCAGAAGCGGAAAATCGAAAGTAAACTGCATTGAAATCGATTCGTTCCTTTGTGATTCGTTCAGTTTATCATAAGCAAGATATAATCACGCACACGTTTCAATTTGTATGTTTATATGATGACATGACGATTTAACAGATTTCGTAATAATGCCGAATATTATGCAAAATGTTAATAACAGCTTTCACTTAATACCGGTTTGATTTTTACGAACATCACAAATCACAAAGCCATCAGAACGGTTCCTATCTTCCGAAAAAGGACAAGCTGGTGTAATTTTGATGTAATCGTGAAGGTAGAGTCGAATATAAAACGTGAGCGTAGGTAGAGTGGAGAACTTTAAATGTAGTTGACATTTTATTGAGCACAGGGACTTGTTTATTTAACCCCCGAACATTCAAACACAACTCAAATAACGTCAAGTACAGAAGCCTCAGTAAGTGAGTTTTTAATTAATTAGTGGCTAATTTCGATGAAACTCTTAAAAATCACGACTGAGACGAGTAGTGAGTGAGAGAGTTAGTGTGATGGCACAATAAGAATAGGATTTTGTAATACCAATTAAAATAGTAGCATTTTAAAAATTAAACCACAGGACTTACAACTTTAGGTCTGACCAAGCAGACAATCGATCTGGCGGATGAGGAATCCTCATCACTGCTGCTCTCCAGGCAGTCGGAGAGGGAAGGCGAGCGGCGCGGCGGCCAGGCCTTCAGCGGCCGCTCGGGTCTCAGCCCCGGCAGCGGCTTCTCGGCCGTCGGGCTCACCAGCGGAGGCAACCATGGGCCCTGTCCGCGCCACCACGACACCAGCGCCGGCGCCACGCCGACAACCATCGCCAACCCCAAACGAACCATCTCGTTTCAAAAGTCTCACTTCTTTAGTCTAACAAGTCCTTTGTCAGGTTCGATCTATCACCGCACTAGGAAGCGACCGCTCTAGCGACGCATTGTTCATAAATAAAAACGTCTATTTTAGATCGATGCAGTCTCACACTTTCACACCGGCAATGTGTCACCGAAACCGGCGAACGGACGCCGCGGATTATCCGTCAACGCGACAGCGCGAAGGTGCAAGGCACGTGCTTTATTAACTCACTTTAATATAATCGGGAGCATAGAGGCGATCGCGTGCCAAATACCGAGAGACGCCGGCGGCTGCATGGCGATGCGGTCATCATGCAATAATTTTTAATACGCAATCCACTATCGTAATTGCACAGGCGAGCGCCCGCCGATTGCCTAACGCGGCCGAGGAACTACGCTCGCTGCGCAAAATTCACCGTTCTATAGAATTCACGAACCGAAAAGGTAGAAAGTAAATTCGGGTGCAGTATGGGACGGTGTTCCCCCGCGCTCGCAGACAGACGAGTGGCGGTCGTTGACGCTGGAGCCCCTCTCCGCGCCGTCCGCCCGGGCGCGCGCCCCTCCAGCCGCCCGCCCAACCATACATCCACTACCCCTAGATCCTGCAGGATTACCGAGCCAAATTGCAACAGAGACTTAGCTATCCTATCCCAAACATGTGGTGAATCATGAAGATTATAGCATCAAAATATTGTTGGGATATCTGTGATTTATTTTTGAACATACATACATATATCAAGTAATACTTTGTAAGAATGTTTTGCTTTCAACGCTAACGCAATCTTATATGAACTAGGTCAGGCACGTAAGAAGTGTATGCAATAGCATATTTTAGAGGTAATAAATGATCCGTGTACCTACATGAAATGGAAATCACTAAAAAATATGCTTGTCTGAAATTGGTGAAGGAAGTGTTGCATAAAGCTCTGAAATAGAGTTACAAAAACTTTGATGAGGAAATAGTTTTAACTGCTGTTTTCCTGGTTTAAATTATACCTGGCTGTTTTGAACAAAAGGTAACTATTAATGATAAGATTGTTACCTTACAATAATTACTATGTAGTCACCATGATGACTCAACTAACAGCCTGAGGGACACAGAGAAATTGTCCGATAAAGAGCGATAAACATTTTCGTCTAGTCTAGACGGAGAAATGTGAAAATGGGAGACCAGGAGTGGACAGAATCAATAGAGGTTAACCAACCAGACTATTCATGTGCACTATGCATGAACAACGGTCCTTCAACCCTCTTTGTTCAAAGAGAACTTGCACAGAAGTCGTCTTAATGAGATTTTCGACAATCATCTCTTCTCTCACTACATACGTTATCTCATGTCGAGTTAAAACTTTTATGACAAATGGAGACATAGACCAACCAGAATACATGATCGTATTGACGATGCTATTTTCAATACCTTTAATTAAGGTTTAGGAACTTTGTTTAAAAATCAAGATAAGGTGAGGTGTCTACTATATTTTCAAACGTAGGTACACGGAAGGCATACCCGTGTACGTAAAACCGCCCAGAATTGCATAAGCCAAGTTTCAATGAGGAGGCGGGGATGGGACCGAAGCAGACAGATCGATAGGCTCTGACGTCAAAGCCAGACTGCCTGCATGGCAAGGAGAGTTTTCAGATAGTTATCTAAGTACAAAGTTTTATTTTTGTATTTTCATAGCTACAAATAAAAAGCCCGTAAAATTAGATCTACCTAATAGTCAATCGTAAAATGATGAACATCTTTTAAATAAGTTTTTGACTGAATGATTGCCTGTTGCCGCCTAGATACAGTTTAATTAACAAGCAGCATGCCGTTTACGTTGCGTACATAGTAAAACAAATTTAACTATGTATTTGATTTGGGTACAATAACGGTTATAGAAATGAACAAACTTCAAAATCACTAAAACTAAAACCTGAACTGAAATGTCAATTCTCATTTAGGTGAAATACGCCGTGTTCTGGAACTCGCGTAAGCACGTAAGCGAGTTTACGAGAACCTGAATAGTATCGTCTACGCCTGCCAATAATCACGCGCAATCACAGCACTGCACACTGATAGAATTGCATCTAAAGGCCGCACTGGACTCTCGAATCTTTCAGTTCACAAAACTCAAAGACAATGAGGGCAGACGTAAACCGTAAAAAAACATCATATTTTCAAAAACCTAGACCCATTCACCTTAAATAGATCTATACAAGTATCTTCTCCAGAACTTCTATGCAATGGGCCATCCCCAACGCTTGTAAACTACTGGCAGTTCAAAGCGCAGGCTGTTCCAGAAGTGGGACACTATCGATCGCCCTGGAACGGGAGCGACGACCCTAGTGTGACATGACCTATTTACAATACTCCCTATTGGCTTTGGCAAGCAATGCCTGTATATTTTTGCAAGGTGTTGGCAGAATATTTAATGCCTATCAGATTAATAGAACGTTAATCCATTAATCTTTAGAGATAGTAAGGCGCTATGCAGGCAGATCAACTATTGCTGCAACGGGTGACTTCCTTAAAGTTTATACCAAAAATATTAAAAATAAATAAATAATGCTGGACAATCCACACAGCATTATCTAGCCCCATGGTAAGCAAAGCTTGTGTTATGGGTAACTAGATAATTGATATACATAATACATTACATAGATAGATATTTTTTATTATACATAGAAAACGACCAGAACACCCGGAACAAATATCTGCAGATCGTACACACAATTGTTCCGAGGCGGGAATCGAACCCTCCTGCGTCGCAGGCGGAACTTCGCCCCCCGCGCCACATCGGTCGTCAAAAATATTAAAAAGTTTAACAGTTTTAGTAGTTTGTGAGACAGTTTCTTCAACTAAAGTTGCTTTTCCTGCAGAGCCCCTTACTTTCAGCGTGCTAATTGCCGTAACATTACCATAGGAGTAATGACGCGTCATTACTCCAATGGCAATGTTACGGCAGTGATGAAATGTTTAAATTAAGTAAATGGAAATACCTGCTTATACTCCGGCCAAGCACTATATATTTAATGTTTGTAAACTTAAACCCCTAACTAAATCGGAAAATCACTTTCTTGCTATAGGTTTTTTGGCACTATAAGTCGATCGTCCCTTTCTTTCATGGTCATGCATAATGAAGAATTTCAAGACCGATGTTGCACAGTAGTCGAAGTTCCGCCTCCGACGTAGGAGGTTGCGGGTTCGATTCCCGCGTTGGGACAAATTTTTGTACGATCTGCAAGTATTTGTTCCAGGTTTTCTGGGTGTTTTCTATGTATAATAAAAAATATGTATCTGTGCAATGTATTGTAATAGTATTATCAGTTCCCTATCTAGTACCCATAACACAAGCTCTGCGACGCTTGGGGCTAGATGATGCTGTGTGGATTGTCCAGCATTTTTGTTAATAATCCTCTGTCTCCATGAATAAATTAGTTCATGGACACAGAAGATTATTAATGAGTTAGTAATTTTGGGTATTGTGTTGCGAGTTGTTTACAAATATTGCGCATCGAGAATGGCTTGAGTATTGTCTTGTACATAGGTACCTACTTTACGTTGAGATACAGCCTGAGAATTACTAAGTGGAACGCGCCATACGCGTTTTGCAAAAACGGAAAGGTCGTTTGTGTCCAAGAATGTAATCCATCGTGTTGTCGACAAAAATGTTTCCGTTTGTTTCTTACGTATAAGTAATGAACTGTAACCTTACTCGAATGAATACCGTACGAGGATTCTGATCTGCTAAACAGTCAACTGACAATCATCTCTTTTAGTATTGACCTACGAAGCTGAGACGTGCACACTCACGCACGGTGGTTTTCAACACTCGAAAGTCGCTCAGCGAGCTATGGAAAGATGCTCGGAGTTTCTCTGAAGGATAGGATTCGCAACGAATACATCCGACAGAGAACCAAAGTTTTCGACATAGCTCTTAAGAATTAGCAAGCTGTAGTGGTAGTGGGCCGGCTATTTATTACGATACGAAGAACCGACAGCTGGGGTAAACGTGTTTTTGAGAGGACTAATATAGGCTGATGATGATCATGGGTGACTATTGAGCAAAAGATATAGATTAAATATAGGCGCAACATTAAAATAGTCTCAAAAGGCGTTTAAGGTACCTACCCAGGTACCTAAAACGCCTTTTTTTTAGTGAATGTTATTTCGAAGCACAATAGAATGGAAACGACTTCCAAGGAATCAGGATCCACAATACTGTCACATGATTGGTTGTCAAGCAAACTGATGATAGCCAATTAGAGCAGTTAAAGAGAACTGGCTCCCGATCAACCTTTCGGGGAATTTGAAACCAGCGCAATCCGATTAATTTTAGATCAATACCCTGGACTGATGGGATGAGTTTCAGTTGTAGTCTGGCCAATGAGCTGGCTTGTCTATATTGCTATGCTATGATCTTGTCAATCAAGCAATATTGAAACCAGCATTGTAACTAATTAATTATTTTAGAAATGCGTTTTTTTTAAGCAGAAGTGACTGTGTTCCCTAAATAGTCTGTGGTTCTAGTCTAGCAAGAATAATACGGCAAGGAAACGTGCAAGGAACACAAACTTTGCGAAAAGACCAGAATAGACAACTTAACACCTCATTGCTCCTAGCATGAGCGGTAGACAATCCGCATATTTGCAGCGCAGTGCAAATAAAGCAACAAAAGAAACAACAGAAATAGCTTGGTGTTGATTCTATTCTCGTTTATGTCATACTAGTAAATACTTGGATGGAACTGAATTCCTATGGTTCCTAGATAAAAATAATATTAGTATCCGTATAATACGTATTATAATAATTAGTCGAAACGTCCACAGCCCTATAGGCCTCCCTGATCGCCATAATTACCCGTACTGCGCGCCCAACATCAAGTGGTTTCCTACTACCTTTAGGAATCGTATCGAGGGACAATACTTACGTATCGTCTCTCGCTCCTCGTAGTTTATTTAGATCGCGAGTAAATAAAGTGGGACTCTCACATGGGCAGGTGGCACATAGCATAGTAGCTTAGCTACGAGTCTGTAAGCTCAAGCTGACCACCTATGAATTAAATAAAGACCAAATGTACTCCATTTGGTATAACATACGACAGTTTGCTAGATACAACGCAAATTCACGACACGCAAATTAGAGTCAACATACATATGTATAATATTGTAAGGTCCTGTAACAGCAATAAATATATCTTTTAGTTACATACATACGTAGGTACATACATATTCTATTAATTTTGTTGAAGCTAACAAAATGTAAACCAATATCAGAGAATGTTATGAAGTGTGCCAGTGTTGATAGTTTATATTTGGTAAATGTAAACATTCTAAAAGTTTAATAACTGTATGCTCATAAGTACAAATTGGCTACTATTGAAATTCTGTAAATGTAGGTAAACGATTCATCAAATTATTTTATGTTATCAAACTGGAATTCTTATCAATTAAAAAAATTTAAAAAAAAAAAAAAATGCTGGACAATTCACACATCATTATCTAGCCCCATGGTAAGCAGAGCTTGTGTTATATAGGTATTAGATAACTGATATACATACATAATACAATACATTACATAGATAGATATTTATTTTTATACATAGTAAACAACCAGAACACCCGGAACAAATATCTGCAGATTGTACACACAATTGTTCCGAGGCGGGAATCGAACCCGCAACCTCCTGCGTCGCAGGCGGACCTTCGCCCACACACTAGCGCAGCGGCTAAGAAAATACAGATCTTTGTGACTCAGCAGAGCTGTAATATTTTTTTTTTTGAGCGGCAGCACGAATTTTTTAGGTAAAAAAAAAGATGAGAGAACCGCAGTCAAAGTGTTAAGGATACTTTGTAGCGATCAAACTATGATTATAATTTATCTGGGGTAAATTGCTAACTCAGAGGAATGTTGTCCAAACCATACAAAAACAATTTAATTGTATGTAACATATTTGTAAAACACAAAACTAATATTATGTAGCAAATTATGATTATGACGCCTCTGACTCCTGAAATACAGTTTTTAAAAATAAGAGTGTGTATGGATTTAAACGAATGTTTTCAATCAGTGCGTCCTACCCGTTATGACCTACAGAGCTGAGACGTGGACACTCACGATAGGGCTGGTCCACCAGTTCAAAGTCGCTCAGCGAGCTATGGAAAGAGCTATGCTCGGAGTTTCTCTGAAGGATAGGATTCAATTGAAGGATAGTTATTTTAATTTAACTACATAATGTTCGATCCAATGATCCTATCCATCCATGATTGTCCAGTAGAGATCACTCTTGAGCGATAAGACAGCCAAATTGTCACATTTTTTTATCATGTTTGTTTTATCTTTAAGTGCACAATAAAAGAATTATCAAATGCACTCACCTCTTTAGCAATCTGGTCAAGAGCTTGCTCCTCGGCCGTGGCTCTTGTCTGGGTGCGTTGCCGTCGAGATGGATCCATCACCACTCATTCAATTAAAATTATTCTGCAAATAAACAAACATTTTCAGAATTCTATGTTAACATTTTAGTAGAAAAAGTTAGTTTGGATATTCATTGGAAATATTAGTTAAATAAAAATGGCAAATTATTGCAGGCAAACAAAAGAACCTAAGTAGGTATTTTCTTATATTATTTTAAACAGAAGAGGTAACACACAGGGTAATACTTGTAAGCAGATGGATAAGTGAATAAGGTCACAGGGATAGTGAAGAACCTTGGGTTGATTGTTGTGTCAGTCGTACATAATTGTATTAGCTGTGCATGCCTTATCAACTTGTTGCAGGAATTATTGTTGCAAGGTTACATCCTCTGACTTAGATGATTATTCTTTTGGAGGGTTAGTTGGTAACACATTCATGTACTGGGGTACAATTGGACATCTTAGTCATATGGTACATGTTTTTAAATCTGGCAGCTAATTTTGAAAACTTTTTTGATGATGCCTTCTGTTTTTATTCAGTCACCTTTTAACGAAAGGAAGGAAGAATTAATAGCAGGGGATTCCTGTCAGTCGGAGAAGTTCGCCGAAAATTCGTAAACAGAACAGGTTAGCAGAAAATCTGGAGGGACACTAATTAGCATAAATCAAAAACTGGTTGGTCATAACCTAAAGGGTTCATTGTGCTTTTTCCGCATGTTTATCACCATAAATTCGTGATTACTTGTAACAGGAGGAAAACGGGTGGGCACAAAGCCAACATATTTTTTGTGAGTCAATGCTATGACATCATGTACTTACTGGTACAGTTACAGATGTAAACACATCACTGCAACAGGCCTTGCAGGTGCTTATCGGTCAGTAGTTCTGAACTTAATGAACGAACGCACTAAAAACACCAACAAGGACAATGCAGTTAAAGAAATAACAATAATTCTGAGCAAATACGGCGACACAAATTCACTGCCTACTGCCTGCCTACACGATTTTTATAAAAAGCACTGTCAAACACACTCTTTCTCTAACTATTGAGCAGTCTTTAGGCAATATATTTAATTTATAGGAAGAAAATATAGGATATTGATCAGGTTTATCGCTAAATTACACGATTTTATAAAAATATTTTTTTACAAAGCTAATGACATGCATACCATTTCCATTTTGAAACGGCTGCGTTCGATTAAACTTCAAAATAATGACATTTGGTGGAGACGCGTTCAAAAAGAAACTTGAACGTAAAAATTCTGTAAAAAAAAAAATATGGATCCATCCAGTATAAATAAAACTCACTATAATATAGGGTGTAGGTTTAAACAGGGTTATTGGTTACTCACTGAAATGGGTGTAGGAATGGGAGATCGGTCTGTAGTAATTCATTGCGTCGAGAAATGGGTTCCCTGTGGATGGCCGTGTACTACGCGCGCCGCGCCCCTTTCGCAGCGGTGCAGGAAAACTCAGTACGGCCCCTGAAGGACTGGACTTTAGGAAGACTATTTATCTAATGCTACTCCTACCTACTATTTTTTAAGAGTTAAAGTAGTTGTGCTCATTATGGCCATATATTATTATCATTATAGTAGGTACTACACATATGACGCCATCTGCCAATAATTAGATGATGTCTTTTGACCATCATCGCCCTGTCGTTTCGCAGATAGTTCTGTATCTGCTTTATCATTATATGAGTAACAATTTATAAAAGAGAGGATCAAGACGTCGTCGTCATGAAGAAAGAAAACAAGATTTGTTTTTCGAATTATTTTTATATTCTAACACATTTTAATACAAAAATTAATTCACACATTAATTGTGACTAGCTCCACGGCTTATTCTGTCTTAGACTTAGGCTGTTCATCCTTATGGTAAAGGAAAACGAATGAGAATATGAAAACGCCCACCATCATGGAGAAGGCGCTCACGTAGTAAGGATAGGCGCTGGGGATGAAACGCTCGTACTGGGTGTGCTGGAGAGGACGTACTGACACCTGAGGAAAAACCACTTATAAAACAATACTGTCAATAGAAAGTTACGAGGTAAAGTACTGCAAGGTTTTTTATTTCGGCGAAAATAGTCACACTAATATTATGAAATTTTCCATACATGTATTACTAGACCTAGATAACCTCTACTTATGACCCAGAAAAACACGCGCGCTAAGCCGAGGGCAGGAGCTAGTTATAAATTGTGCTGAACAATCCACATAGCATTATATGACCCCAAAATTACGAGAAATTTGATCAATTCTACTAAAGCTGGCATTTTCAATATTTTTTTGTACTTTTTGAATAAGCCCATAACAAAGTCTAATAATTTAAATGAAACAAAATTCTGGAGGTTTAAACAAAATAGCGATTGCCTATAATGCAATGGCTCATAGGCTAAATAGAATGAAAATTCGATCAACTTACCTGTGTGGAATGATAAAGCCGGGTGTATCCAACCCTGTCATAATCGACCTTGAACTGGTAAACGCCCCACACATCAGGCACCTTGAAGATAGCTTCGTACACGCCGTTGGGTTTCTTCTGCAATGTCGTGCGAATGAAGGGGTCGATGCGGACGAACTCCAGCTGGACGTCAGTAGCCTCAAATGGCTGCCACTTGCCCTTCTTGAGTTCTTCAATCTCGATTCTGTAGACCTGAAAAATGTTAAATAACAAGTTAAGGCCAGAATACATTACAAGCGCGTTAGCGCTCTGAAGGGAAAGTGCAAGCCGAAATGATGCTTTATTGCATTGCTTCTAGAATCTAACATTTATCTTTTCCAGGACCAGAATGATAGCCAGCACTTAAATCGCGATTTCACGTACTTTTTTTAAACTGACGAGTCGTATCAATACTCGTTTAGCGAGCCTGCGCTCATCATCTAACTAAACTATTTATAAATTAGATCCTGCATTGACATGCTTTTACGCATTTTACATGTGAACTGACATCATCTGAACTAAGCACTTTTGCGTGCATGGCTAGAGAGATCAATGAGTTGTGTACTAAAGTCATTTAAAATGGAATATTTACCATTTGATTTTTCCAATATTTTCAGTTTCATGCGCCATGATCACGTAATAACTGAAGGTAATGCGAGTTAGTTTTATGGGCAGACATACTGATCTACCCTCATTTTTTGTATTTTGCTACGAATGTTACCATGTTGACTTGTGTACTTACTACAGTGTCAGTAATAGTGTAAGTGGTGGAAGGTTGGCTCTCCCCCTGGCGGTTGTGACTAACGCGGCGCACGCGCAGCTGGCCGCGCTCGCCGAACGCCCATTCGCTTAGGTGCACCGCAAGGGCTTTGTTGCCGGATAGGTCTGCCTTGATCTTATCTCCCTGGAGAAAACATTGAGAAAATTACATTTAAACTTTAAACTTTGCTGGGAAAATGCTACAATTCAACCTAAGTGTCGCGACACATCTGCGGAGCGTACGACGCAGACGTTCGGTTAAATACGTGTTTTTCAAGTTCCCTATGACACATCAGCCGAAATTACGTCGCTTTCAGCGTAGCGCCAAAGTTCGGCGTGCGTAGTAACTTGTAGGCATGGATTTCTCAAAAAGTCATAATTCTTATAAGTAACAATATCCTACATATCGATACCTTAATTTGCAAAACGAATAACTCCTTTGCAGAAAACTTTACAGGGGAGACTAAAAACTTTATTAAAAATATTTTGACAGATCAAAAGAAGAAACAAAAGTCCCGTTGGAAATTGTGGATCATCTTTACTTAAACAGCCATTAAAAATTAATTGTTTGCTAAGCGTATAGATTTAATGAGGATTTTTGGAGTTGATATATTATATTTTAACAAAAAATTAAACAAAAATGGAGTTGTTAGTTTTTATTAAAAATATGTTTAAAATAAAGTAGCATCAAAATTAGGCTTAACTAGGTATTTTTTTAATAATAATTTATTAATCATGCGTTAGGTCATCATAGTAACCCTGATAATCAAGGGGCATTGATGATTTTAATTGTTGCAAATCAGAGTACTTTTTTTTTGTGATTTTGCGTCGCTCATTGTACAGGTTTTTTAAATTTTCCACCGGAGTAGGTTCAAGAGGGGTTTTTCTTTGATTGAGTAGTGTCCAATCGTTTCATCCGTGAAGCCATCGGTGTAAAGAGATTATTTCCCTATCATGTTCGCCCATTTTAGTTAGAATTTCTTTAATAATAAATTTTCACATAATTGTAGCAAACTCTTCAGAAGTTAGGCCACCCTCAGCCTCATTCCATAGAAAACAGTAACCCTCTCCTGTTTTGATGTCATAAATGCACTAGTTGTGGACACATAAATTCGTTTTGTAATAGTTACTTGAAATATTAGATCTCGGTGCCATTAGTACGGCTTGGAGGTCAGCTGTGAAATAAATTTTAGTTTTTTTTTGTCTTTATCTTTTGCAGCTCTAGCTTCAATTTTTTTCTGTGTGTGCATTGTAATGTAAACCTCTTCAGAAATATGACCCAATACATATCCACTACAAATTTCGCAAAGATCTTTTTTTGGTTTGAATAAAGATATTTTTCCTACATTTAGAGTGTTAGAAAATGTGGCGATGCATAATGGTTTGACATTCTTAGAATTGCATTCCTCTTTATAGAATTTATAGAGCTGTTGTTTAGATATAATGTCAGGTTGCAAATAGAGCAGGGAAGTTCGATGATGACAGTAATGCGAGGGCAGTTTTGGCAGGTCATCTAAAAACTTTTTCAGGAATGTTTTTTCGGCAGTGGTAGCTGTTTATCCTCCTGCACCTGTACAGTCAACTCACCCTGAGTTGACTGTACAGGTGCAGGAGGATTTTCACTTGTGTTTGCTGATGTGTCTTCTGATTTCCAACTCTAACACAGAAAGTTATTAATGGAAAAGGTGTTTAAAAATAATGTTTTGCACACCCTTATCATGGCATCGTCCTTCTTTAAATAATAAACTATGGTATTTTTCCTTTGTGAAGTACTTGGATCCTTTCTGTCTCGTTGTCTTTTAATGGGGTTAACTTTAATCAAGCATTTAATAAAAACCTTTTTCTCTCCCCAATCCATCGCCCAAAATCGTTCAAACAAGGATTTTCTGACATTTTATGAGTCCATTTTTTTTCTCCGAGCATTTGCATCGTGGTTTAATTTCTTTCTTTGGTTTGAAAATATATTTTATCCTTTTATAGAGAACATATTGTAAGAAAACAGTCAGGCATTTTTCAAATTATAGCACTCGGGAGCATGCATTTGTTGCTGTGACGCCATACAAAACGGCGGATCCGTGGGAGTTGTTTGTCAAAATTGAGAAGTTTCGTTTCAAGTGGAGTTATTTGATTTTTTAATAGCGGTTTGAAGCAAAACTGCTTGGAATCGTGGAGATATTAGAGTTGCAAACAGTAGAGAATAAAATCTAGTTTTTTCCGGTACTAAAAAGTAATATTCGAAGAAAAGTGGAGTTATTCGTTTTGCAAATTAAAGTATCGATATTACTTACATGAACCTTAGCAACAGGAGAGTTGAAAGCCTCATCAGAGAAAAAGAATAGAGATCCACTGAAGATGATGCGGGCATTGTTCCTGGCTTGTAGGGCAGCAATGAGGACTGTCTTCTTGCCAACAGCATGAGGGTACTCCTTTACCTAAAAAAAGGGTATTTAATATATTGTGGTGCAAAAGGCGGCATAAGAGTGGCAAGTCGGCAAAATGCCACAAACCTCAAGCCGAAATGGGCACTTAGTCAGAGGAGAATCCCAGCTCCCAACATTTCTTATTACACATTAAAGACAAAGAATGGTCACCTTGGGACAAATATTTGCATGGCTCACAAAATTCGTTTTTTAAAATTAGTAATAGTTCAGGGTTTTTTCTTTGTATAATAAAATCCACACAGGTAGACTGTCCAAGTTTTCTGTATCTTGTATGTATTTACCTGGCTTTTAGGGTTGTAACTGTAAGCAGTGGAGTCAGCAGTCAGGATAGGCAGCACCAAGCTATTTTCCTTATCAAGAATGAGACCAGTGCCTTCAAAGAGCAGAGGCTGCGTGTTGTACTCGCCGATAATAGTAGGGGATTTGATCAGGTTTTTGGGAGATACAACAATCTTTGTGTGCTCTCCATCATCTGAGGTGTCATAGTTGAAATGATCAATTACTGCAGCTGATTCTTCATCCATCTGAAACAAAATAGGTATAAATTCAATTTTTTTATTTTTTTTAGGCTTACAATATAAGTACTTAGACAAGTCAAATTTTATACTATTCATTATTATCAAATAACATTTTTTAATTTCAATAAAATAGGAAGGTCAATGCCCTGACTACCTATTAGGCGGAAATATCACATCATTCTACTTGTAATGTGAGTAGGTATAATGTCTTCTTTACCTCAAAGCCACACTCAGAAGCGATTTCCCTGTAGACATCACCAGCAGATGCTGTGCCAGCCATCAGTAGGTTTCCGCCTTCATCAATGAATTTTGTGATAGCTTCCGTGTCCACTTGTCCGCCGAATTCCAGTACGGTCGGCGCGAAGATAATAAGATTCTTGTACAGGTACTCTCCATACTTGGAGAGGACTAGATTACCATCGTCGGCAAGCTTGAAAGTGAGGGTGTAGCCACGGTCTAAAACATAAGAGCTCAGTATGTGAAACTAGATAAACATTGATCAAGAGATAGTTTTACCATATTTGGGACAAAACGTATCTTCTATACTTGGAAAACCCAAGGGAAAAAGTGCAAAACAATTAAAACCGGCATCTTGTTATCGATTTCATACCTTGCAGGGATTTGAAAAATTGTGAGTGAGATTCACGGACATTTAGGTTGTCTACTAGTACCAGTGTTTCATGTTGAGCTAATGCTATTGAAAAGCATAAAATTAGCCCTAAAATTACAGAATACTTCATTTTTCACCAAAAATAACCCTTTTCAATAAACCAATCAATGTCTGACGTGGATTCACACAGCACAGACAATTTTTTTTGTTAGGTCATAGTGTAGAGAGAGAGAGCATAATATTTACATTTCTGTAGTCAAAGTTTATTCTTCGTCTATGGCAATTTTTGCTTGATTCGTTGTTTTCCTTGGTTGTTTTAGTCGATTATTGGTACAACTCTAGATGATTGCTAACAACAACACCAACAGCAAGCAAAAAAAAAATTGTCAATTGTTTTATTTTGATTGACGTCTCGTCGATGTAAATTTATTTTTGTACAAAATAAAAACTTCGTAAATGGCTATAAAAAGTTGATTGTTAATCTAACAGGGCTGTTGAGAACACGTCTTCCTCACAAAATGATATTGTCTAGATCAAAGCACCGTTCAACGGTGGATATATGTGCTGATTGCGGGGCATCAGGTTGGGCGCTGTTCCTGTTCTAATTATTAGTAATTGGTGTCACCGTGGTTGCTAAGTGGTTTATTGTGATCGCAGATCCTTCGTGGGCGTCTATAAACCGTGGGCTGCTGCTCTGCGCGGAGTGTTGTAGCGTGCACCGGAGTATGGGTCGACATATCTCCCATGTCAAGTCGTTACGCCAGGGTTCCTGGCCACCCTCCCTACTTGCGGTAAGCCCTAGTATTCTAGAAGACGTCCAGTACCGTAGTCCTACTAGCTATATGAATACAGACATTTAAACTCCTGAAATAACAGTCAAACAATTTGATCTATTTTTATCAAATTGTTTGACTGTTATTTCCATTTATTAAGCTACTAGCGGACCTTCCCGGCTTCGCACGGTTTTAGTACGGATCCCTAATTTTTTTGAAAATATAGTATAGCCTATGTTCACCGGGGATAGTGTAGCTTTCCAATAGTGAAAGAATTTTTTATCGGTCCAGTAGTTTCGGAATCTATTCATTACAAACAAAAAACCAACCTTTCCTCTTTATAATATTAGTATAGATAATGAATGATGAAGATAATAAGATACTTGTACAGGTACATAATGAAAACAAAGCAAGAGATGACCTTAGAGAAGACCTATGACATCCCTTAGTAACAATTGGTTAGGTCATAGTGTAAACACCATATTACCACATAAAATAACAACCTACTCTTCCTATGTAAACCAACTAGTTTGTTGTTGCATTTTAAGTACGCAATTCATAAAATTTGCTTCCTTAGGTCTCATGATAGGTCTCATATAAAGATAGATAGATAGTGAATTCTTTATTACATAATATATAATAAACTATGTACAACAACTTAAAAATTAAGTAACAATTGACCTACAGGAACTTACTATTCATTCATAGATTAAATCTTGATTCAATTTTAATCTTTAATCTTAATATCTCTGGAAGGTACTCAGTTACTAAATGAAGAAGGAACTAAAGCTAAATACCCAAACACTACTTTATTATAGAATTTATCACAGTTTAGTAATATGGCTGCAGTTTGATAGTATAGCCCACACATTAGAACCAAAATGAATGCTATCAATTTGTTTTTCCTTGTTGTAGATGGTCCAGGCACTGACAGCACAGAATGTAAACTGCATCTGGGAACACTCCTTGCTAGACACATCAGCACCAAAGCATCTGAGGAAAAAGCCACAGCCAAAGGATCCATTACAGTAAGGAAATATTTAAATAATACTTGATAATTCATACAGCATTCAAACCTACTTATGTAATTTGTACTTATTTCATGTGACATGAAACTGATAACACCTTACTTTAGCTTAATATATAAAGGGTCTTTCAACAAGGACGGGTCGATGTTAAAATTGAATAAAACAAGATGTGTGCAAGATATTAACTAAATTTATGTTTTATTTGAAAGGCCCATTTATGCCATTACGCTTAATGACCATAGACAACGCCGTGTGTTCGCTGAATGGGCATCAGAACGCTTGGAAGAGGACCCCGATTTTAGCCGAAAAATAATCTTTAGCGACGAGGCACATTTATGGATGAATGGTTTTGTTAATAAGCAAAATTGCCGTATATGGGATGACTACAACCCACATGAGGTTCACCAGGTGGCAATGCATTCACAAAAAGTTACTGTTTGGTGCGGATTTTGGTCTGGCGGCGTCATTGGTCCGTACTTCTTCGAAAACAACGTTGGCGAGGCCATCACCGTCAACGGCGAGCGCACAGATCAATGATAAACAATTTATTTTGGCTTGAATTGAACAATATGGAGGTGAACGATATGTGGTTCCAGCAAGATGGCGCTACTTGCCACACAGCGAACGACACAATGGAGATTCTGCATGAACGGTTTGAGGGTAGGGTTATCTCTCGCAGAGGTGACGTGAATTGGCCCCCAAGATCGTGTGAAAAAGTCTAGCGGAGTCAAATGACTCCGCTAGACTTTTTCTTGTGGGGTTTTCTGAAGTCGCAGTTCTATGCCAATAAGCCACAATCGACCGTTGCCCTGAAAACCAACAAAACGCAGGCCATCGCTCAGATTCAGCCGGATCTATGCAGCAGAGTAATAAAAAATTGGCCCTCTCGAATTCATGCCACCATAAGAAGCCGCGGCGGACATTTGAACGATGTCATATTCCATCCGTAATGGCATAAATGGGCCTTTCAAATAAAACATAAAATTCGTTAATATCTTGCACACATCTTGTTTTATTCAATTTTAACATCGACCCGTCCTTGTTGAAAGACCCTTTAGTTAACCATTGCTATTGTGTATTTCATTTTCAATAATTATATTCATTTCATTAATCATCTAGCTAGCCCCAAGCTAAGTAGAGCTTGTGTAATGGGAACTAGGTGACTGAACAATAAGTTGTTTTGGAATTAGAATAAGCCTAAAAAGGAACTCTACATCATATGAAACTAGAAAATAATCAAATCCAAAAAAAACATTTATTCCAGACATAATTCCAGTCACAAATTTAATCATATAAAATATAACAATTGATTTAGGATACATCCGATTAGTATTAATTTAGTTCATTTGGGCTAAACTAACAGTCTGCAGTTAGCTCAACTGTTTCTACTATAAACACTAGCTGTAATTTTGTAGCTGTAACTATGAAATTTAACTTTTAAGTAACATATGATAGTTTTAAAATTGAACACATTATTTCAGTCATAATAACAGAGGCTCTGTTTGCTTGATAACTAACTTGATGATGTGAATTGACTAGCATGATTAATGTACTATTATTTATTTTCAGCCCAATAAAGTCTGAATTTATACTAGCGAAGCACCTCCGACTAGCGTATGTTTTGAGAGCGAGAAGAGACGAACCTCCCAGCGAGCTCGGCAGACAGCTACACAGTGCTGTGAGGAGCTCCTCATTAGACACGGCTATGAGGCTGTTAGCACAGGGGGCGGACCCTAATTATTACAATCAGGTATGAACTACAATTTATTCAGATGTGTAAGCATGTCACTTGGATTATGAAATTCTAGATTGAACCAGCAACCTTCGTCGCAGGCGGACCTTCGCCCGCTGCGCCATATTAGTCGTCTAGACTCATTCATAATAGACTCGATGTTCATCATATTCTATTTGATATTATTAGTCGATTTCCTTCTTCGCTATTGACGCACTGTATGTTTTAATACCCAAGTCAAATTTACAGTAAAATTTACAACTCGTGATAATGAGCAACAGATTTAAAATGTTTATTGTTCATGTTTCTGATATCTTGCCTCTGGACAAAGAATGCTACTGTTTGTGGTTTGATCATTAAATAATCTATTGTGGCTCAGTTATCTAAGTTATTGTTCTAGGAAAAGGGTACATCGTGTTTACACGTTGCTTGCCGCGCGGGGCAGCCGGCGCAGGCCGAGCTATTGGTGGCGTGGGGCGCAGACCCTTCCGCGCGGGATCAGATGGGACTGACACCTGCTGTTTGTGCTAGGTGAGACACCTTTACCGCCCAGCCTTAGAGGAACGAGCTGCAAGCGCGCGCCGCGACATGTATGCATGCTCTACAACCTGCTTAATGTGCGTTTTGGGCACTGTTTGTGTTAAGAAGTCATCATCTTCTATAACCCGACTGCCTGCTGTTGGGTTTGCTTCCAAGATCTCCTGATCTAGTCTACTACTAGATGTAGATCTGTCTCATGTTAAATTATACTCATTCTTTATTATTGCCAATTTGTTCGTAGATACTACTATTAGCCAAACCAAGGTCATCTATAATAGAGTAGTTGCGACCTTCACTTTTTCCTTATAATTATACTTACACCCACTTTATAGTTCAAGGCTCATAATTTAATGCCTATTAGGAATGAGAAATTGTGGGTTGTTTTGTTTGTGGTTGGTAGAATGAATATGAATACGATTCATAATTTACGTAGGCGACGTTGTTGGCTGTATTTGTCTTAAATAAAAAAAAAGCAATGTTACCGACCTGTGACAGTGGAAACTCATCCTTAAGAAGCCATTGAATCCTTCTCCGACTAGCAGTGGATAACTTCCCTCTGTTAATATTTAATTCCATATAGTGTTATTATCACTAACATGAACACTACAATAAATACCTAATACATTTTAAAGAAAGTATCACAAAAATACATAATTCGTAAATATTGACAAAGACCTAGTCAACTTATTGCAAAACAACTTATTTCTAGACAAGGAGGTCACATCGAGATCTCCGACCGAATGACAGAGTTAGTCCACGAAGCCCCGGACCGCATGATCTACTTCCTAACGGGCTCCCGTCCCGCGCGGCCCGCCGGAGCGCCCTACAGCCTGCCGCCTCCGACCAACGCGCACGAGATGACGGACGTCGCTAAAGCAGCACGAGGCAAGCTGCAGCTGGTGAGAACTCATTCACTAGCCGTAATGGCTGCAGTAGTGCAGACCGTCTTCCCGTCTACCCAAGTGTCTTGCCCATTTCCACTTCTGACTTGCGAGTCTCTGAGCGCGTGGTATTTTGAAGTCTCTAATGCGACCCATAGAAAATAGTGGTTACAGATACAAAAAAACTTAATTGCGAAGAAAAAAAGCTGACGAAAGCGCGAGCAAAAGATAATGGAAAGTATGTTTGTTTCAGCTACCAAACCACCTATTTGAAGAATTAGTTATGGATATTTACGATGAAATCGACCGCAGAGAAACAGAAGCGAGTAAGTACACAGTCCCCATACCTATAATGGGCATGATGACTAATTAAATGCCTAATAAAAAAGAACCCCAAATGTTTTTAGACATCTATTGAATACAAAAAAAAAAAAAAAAAAACATTTTAAGATTTATTATTAATTTATTATCAGCAGTACTAGCTGCGCCCTGTGGCTTCACCCAATAAATAATAGTTAAAAAGAACTAAAAAACCACGCTTTTATAAATAAACCGAACTAAAAAGTGGAAAATATTTTTTTTAATAATTCGAATTATGGATAAGAGTGATAAATAAAAGAAATTATTTTAATATAAAAAAGCGTGGGGTGCTTTCTGAAAATATTTCTTCAATGTCGCTACTCCTATCAGTATCTAGTTAAGTGAGGCAAGTGTGCGCTGTTGGCAAGAGAACGCAAATCCATGTATCCATGCACCCCACGCTTTTTTACATTAAAATTATTTATTTTATTTATCAATCTTGTCCATAATTTGAATTATTTTAAAAAATATTTTCTACTTAGTTCGGTTTATTTATAAAAGCGTTTTTTTTAGTTTTTTTTAACTATTATTTATTATTACTCAAGTTATCTATATCTTTCCCAGTATGGCAAACAAGCGCAACTGGCTTAGAACGAAACGGCGTGGCCTTCCTCCCGGTGAATCCTGCGCTATCAGCCCCGAGGAACCAGGGGCGACAGAAGCTGGCGCGACTCTCCAGCGCGGAGATATCTGCGCTGCTGCGGGATGTGCTGGTCGACGCCACCAGGAGACAGCACATAGCTACGCTGCAACCTAGAGGTATGTGGAGGAACCAGGATGAGGGAAAGATAGGTATGTGGCTATAACTAGGAGGTATTTGCGTTATACTTACATGCTCCTATAGCGACCCAAAGTGGATTGCGACCGACCCAAGACCTTTCCAGATATCTTGAGCTGTTTCTTGCCAGCTCGCGTAGTTCACTTTTCACTCATTTTCACTTTGTTTTTTGTACCCTGTACTATTATTGCTCCGGTCGAGGGTAAATTGTAAGGATGAAATCTTTCGAAATGGGCTCCATTTTCTAGGATTCACAAATTTATACGGCATCTACATTAATCAGAATAATCAATTTATTGGTAAAAAAACAAATATTACAAGTCACATAATAATTATAAATTAGAGTTAAATAAATAATTAGACAATAGTCAAATAAATGATTATAATAAATGTATTATAACATTTATAACTAATAATCAGAGATCGGAATAGGTAGAACGACTTTATGTACTTGCATCAAAGTTTCATAACATGGATATGGCTTTTTTTCCGGAAAGTTCCTATATTAACCGGATTGCGTTAAGTTTTGTAATTGAAGTAGTAATCTAGTAACTACTACATTTAAAATTTAAGGGAAGTGATTGTGAAACGTTTATAGGTAAATTCATTTTTATTGACCTGTTGAATAAAAAAAATATATTTTCCGCCGTATGCGTTTCCATAAAATTCATTCAATTGATTTGAAGCTTTATTGTACGCAAATTTTTGACGTTTTCTAAGCATTGTGCACAAAAATACCTACGTTTGAAAATTGACCTAATTCTCATTATTTTGTCTATTATCATCTGCCTAATTTTTTTCAATCTTTTCACTATATTCTCTGAGTGTATCTAAATCAGGGTTTCGTTCCATAACATTTTCAATTTTATTTTTTATATTATCCGAATTACAATGGTTAATATCAGCTCTGACTTGGTCTAATGCTACCAGTGAATCAGCTAAAGATAGATCTTGTTTTTGTAATTCTTATAGAGACAGTTTTATAGAATAGTAATTCTTTTCAATATCATTTAAATTATTTTGTAAATTTTCCTTTTCTAAAATAGTTTTTGCATTTCGAATAGCTACCGCATCAGAGTTACAACCACAAGATTTGGAGATTGGCACACGCTAAGGGGGCCTCCCCCTTAGCGTGTGCTAATCTCCAAGTCTTGTGCTGCAGTGAGTGAAGTAAGACTGCGGATGATGATGATGATATTGATACGTTTCTCAATTTACGCCTCCATGTAATATTTATGAAATTACGGAAAATAATTCTTGATAATCTTAAAATACCGGTATTCCCGAAGCATATCCATACTAACCTATTGTTTGATGTCATTGACCCTAAATCGTTCTACCTATTCCGATCACTGCTAATAATACTCAATATATTATTTAATTTTTCGCACATAATCGTCCATACTGTAGAACGCCTTCTCGACGAGCCACGATTTAAGCCTTCGTTTGAAGGAAGACAGACTAAGTGCTGTGACTACCTGATCTGGTAGGTTGTTATACAACGTGGGTCCCAGCACGTCTGTCCGACTTCGCCAGTCTGTGTGATACCGCAGATAGCTTGCCAGCTCCACGAGTGTTGTAGCATCGCGTGTGGTGATCTCCACGCGTCTTGAACCGCTCCAGGTTTTGCCTAACATGCATCACTATCTCGAGGATGACAATATTAAGAGTACTTTCCCTCCAGGTGGCATTACAAAATTGCACTCTGTATATAACCCCCCCTTGTAACCTAGTAACATGTTTGTCAGGTTACTGACAAACATGTTACTAGGTTACTAGGTTACCGAGAAACATTACTACTTTTATGTCAGCATTGTTTCATTTGTTTTTAATCACATTATGTATCCTTGGATCAAAATAAACGTATGGTATGGTGTGTGTACTTCTATATCCGCACTTAGACTCGGATTGGTCCATGAAATTATTAAATAAGCGTATTAGTAAAGTATGAACGTTCCTCCAGCACTCGGTCCACTCAACCCTCTGCTCTCCGCGAGCCACCTGAAGCACCTCTCGCAGATGTCCGACGACGAGCCGCTCTACGACTCCGTGGCCTCGGATGAAGACTATGCGCACCTCACGCCTATAGGTCTAGACGTGAGTTATCTATTCACTACCTTGTGGCTATTCAAATAAGTCTGGATTTTGCTTGATACCCATCTATCTATTGATAAATAATATGACGACTGTGGCGCGGTGGGCAAATGTCCGCCTGCGACACAGGATGTTGCGGGTTCGATTCCCGCCTCGGGACAAATGTTTGTACGATCTGCAGATATTTGTTCCGGGTGTTCTGGTCGTTTTTATATTTAAAATAAAAAATATCTATCTACATAATGTATACATATTAGTGTATATCAGTTATCTAGTACCTATAACACAAGCTCTGCTTAGCTTAGGGCTAGATAATGCTGTGTGAATTGTCCAGCATTATTTATCTACCTATTGACTACATTGTGGCTATTCAAATAAATCTGGACTTGGCTTGAACTTTAGCGCCCGTAAATTCTATTTATAATAAACAATTCTATGAACAAGTAAAGCGTCAAAAACGTTGGGTGTTAAATTGATTCGTATTGGTTAAGTTTGCCGTGGCTAGTAATGGGTTAGTGCTTATGGAACCGATGTTCAAACATTGCCCCGAACACCCCTCTCCGATTTCTTAACGGGGAGGTGAGACAAACACGTAAGCACTCAGAGGCAAGTTTTATGCTCGAAGGGTTGATAACATGTTTGTGGTACCTGAGTCATGCTTGACAGACCACGATACCAGATTGAGGGCACTTTAAACATCCTTCGTTAATGCTAATAGGCCAAATGTAGGTTTAGTATTGTATTTGTATTTTGTAATAAAAGTTGTAAATTTCCCAACAGGTATCAAACATCCCCCGTACAGGCGAGACAGTATCATCCACCTACAACCCGTCTCTACCCGCCGACCACCCCCTCAAAACGGATCCCCGACGGACGCACTCCCCCGCGCCGACAGAGCAGAAGGAACAGATAGACACGCTCAAGGAACAACTCAACACTAAAGACTCCACCATCACAGAACTTAAGAACCAACTAAAGAACCTACAAACAATAGTCGAACAACTGACGAAGGAAAACAGCGTTCTCAAGACCAACAGCATCGACGACGATCATAGCATGACGTCACAGCTCTCTATGAACGAGAATCTGTCTACAACGAGTAATGTAGTCGATAGCGTAAAGTGTCAGGAGCGAGGGAGAAGTCTCGAGACAGATCAGCTGACTCGCTCTGATGAGATTGACGCTAAGGCGTTGAGAGCGCAGCGACCGGTCAGTATGTTTGAGGCTAGGGAGGGACCAAAGAATAACTGGCAGGTTACTAAACATCAGGTACTAATCACGATTAATTTTACTAATTTTGTGAGATGCCGTCTAAAGTATCGATATACTATGTTTCTCAGTACGTAGAGTCATCTTTTTGAAAGTACGAGTTTTCGGTATAATTTTAGACGCCATTTCTGATTATTTAGAATAACAAAGTAGTAATGAAAGGTGTGTGAAGTAGATACATTTATTGGGTTTTGTAGTTTACGTGAGTGGACATTTAGTTTCATCGATATATAAATTCCATTTAACCTGGTGTATGTCTTAATTCATTTTAGTGTTGGTAATTTATTTATTTAAGATAGGAGTTAATGCCAGTAAAGAGGTCCAATCTGTAGTGAAGGCGGTATTTGAGTAATATTTAATGCGCCTTGCTCTTCCCAGCTCATTTACGAAATTTTAATAGCGCGTCAGCGAATGTCGTTAACTATTACTGTTATTTCTTATCTTTTAGTAATTTAAGCGAACATAATGTCGTCACAAACTCACACGGAGGAATGTTGGACGTGGTGCTGGTCCAGGAGAGTGATGAGGTTCGTGTGGTCTCGGTCACAGGTACTGAGGGATTGGTTACTCCCGACGCATATCATCCACCGTTAGACATCGAGATTAGAATCGACAGGACTCGCTGTTCTGATCGAATATTACCGAGCAATATTGACCCAGATAAAAACTGGAACTTTAATAAGTGCGACTATACACAATTATTTTCTCTGCTGTCTGAGAATTCGTGGATTGAGGTTATGCAGTCTCATGACTTACTCAGCGCTACTCAACACTTCTACGATACGATTTATAGTATTTTTGATAACTGTATGCCTAAGAAGTGCCGGAAAAACAGTGCTCCAAAACGCTTCCCAGTCTGGTTTACGGGTGACATCATAAGGGTCATGAAGCGCAAGCTAAAATTTCACGGAACCTGGAAACGGTCTGGATGTAAGGAATCTTACCAGCTATTCTCCATTCTCCGTGCCGATCTCAAGTCCCGAGTGGCGGAGTCGTATGTGAACTACATGAATTTTATCGAAAGCAGCATAAAGAGTGAGCCCCGGAGATTCTCGCAGCACATAAGCAGCCTACGGTCCAAGGGAGGGTTTGAACCAAATATCACCTACAAAGGTACAACTTTCTCTGGGCCGGATGCGGGTGAGGCCTTCGCGAGCTACTTCGCTAGTGTTTTCTTGCCAGACGCTCCCCAGCTAGATGCCGCTAGTGCCAGTTCTGATGATGCAACAGCTAATGCCAATGATATCAACGTTATGAGAGTCACTCGCGAAGACGTCATCTCGGGTATTAAGAAACATAAGCCTTGTAGCGCAGTGGGACCGGACAATTTGCCCTCTGCAATAGTCAAGAATGCGGGAAAGCTATTGTGCATTCCACTCTGTCCCATCTTCAACTTGGGTCTCAAGTCTGGGGTTTATCCGTCACAATGGAAGATTTCCAGGGTAACTCCAATTCCTAAAAGTTCCAATAAAGTCCCTAGTTGAAGAGTATCGCCCAATAGCAATTCTCTCCTCTCCAGCAAAGGTTTTTGAGAGTATCTTGCATAAATATATTTATGCACAAGTAAACGGGTATCTATGCAGTGAACAGCATGGTTTTAGAAGCATGCGTTCCGTTAATACAAACTTGCTGACCCTCGTTAACTTCGTTTCTGCCAGCATGGATCGGTGTGTTCAGGTTGATGTCCTTTATTTTGATTTCCGGAAGGCGTTTGATAGGGTCAACAATGACATTCTGCTGACGAAATTAAATGCTATAGACTTCGCCCCGGGTCTTCTCCGGCTCCTCGCGGATTACCTTCGAGATCGTAAGCAGTTTGTCAGACTTGGTCCCTATGAGTCTCAACCCTATCACACGCGTTCCGGGGTCAGCCAGGGATCTATAATGGGTCCTTTGCTGTTCCTTATAATGGTTAACGACCTCCCAGCTGTTGTGTCGTATGCTAAGAGCCTGCTGTATGCGGATGACTTAAAACTCTATCTAGAGATTAAGTCAGAAGCAGACTGTCGGGCCCTACAACACGATGTCGACGCCATCTTCGAGTGGAGCGTTGTTAACAAAATGGAATTCAATCCGAGTAAATGTTACGTCATGACTTTTGGCCGAATGTTGCACCCAATTCACTTTGATTATAACATAAACAACGAATCAATAAACAGAACCATCACCATGAGAGACTTGGGTGTCTCATTCGACCGAAAGCTCACATTCCATAACCATATCCGTTCCTTGGCCAAGGAGTCGTTCAGGCGTCTTGGGTTCGTCCTCAGAAATGCCCGTGACTTCGAGAGCGATCATGTTGTTCGCCTTCTTTTTTCGGCACTTGTTAGGAGCAAGTTGGAGAGCGGCGCTTGTGTGTGGAACCCGCATGAGGTTACCTATACCCTCATGCTTGAGAAGGTGCAGAAAAAATTCTTGCGGTTCCTCTACTTGCGATGCTTTGGCTACTACCCTTATCTTTATCCCACCAAGTTCTTGTTGGGATGCTTAGGCTATAACTCGTTAGAGGTACGACGTGCCTATGACCAAATGGCCACAAACTGCAAGATCCTCCACGAAAAAATGGACGCTCCGAATTTGAGTGACGAGCTCTGTCGACTCTACGTTCCGAATAATTACTGGCGGGGTCGGAAACATAGGTTACTGGCCATGCCGCAGTCCCGTACCGCAGCGCGGTCCATGTCGCCCATCCCTCGAGTACTCAGCGAACTCAACGCTCTCCTGGACGACAGCCCCGATGTTGACTTGTTCGCTGATAGGTGGACTAAATTATTGAGAGCGTGTTTTTTATTTTGTGAACGTCATAATTAATTAAAATTTTCTATGTGTTTATGAATTAATATGTAATGATAACTATTGTACTATGTAATATAAAATGTAATTTTGTTTTCTATTAATTAATGTAATTGGTTTATATAACCGTGTTAATTAATTAAATAAATAAATAAAAATAAAATAAAAATTTACTCTTGTGCTAGTGAATCTTTTGCATCCATATGTTGTTAACATTTTCATTGCCTTATTGTCGAATAGTGTCAATTCCTGATTTCTTTGTTTTCTTGGTACTTTTTTAAATCAGAACGTGTGCTGAGTTAGCTACGCAGCGCGAATGTGTCAAATCAAAGCTAATGGATTCTACACACCAAAGTCGACTGAACAGCCCGGCGTGTAGGTGCGACCTTTTAATGTGCATTGTAGACAGCCGTTTGTATTTTGGCAACAAGTCGGCTGGCAGTCTTTGGCGTGTAGACGAAAATAAAATACAATTGATCTATTTCCAAAGCGTAGCGATACAATGGGTGTTTTCAACATATGCGCACCTACTTAGCTTAGCTTTGGTGGAAAAGTAAAATAATATATATATATATATCTCTCTCTCTTACTAAGTTCTCATGTCCCTGTCAGCTGACAACCCTTTTTACTCAGCTTAGCTTTAATGGAAAAGTAAAAAGATCTGTCTCGCTCTCTTATTACGTTCCCATGTTCCTTACAGCTGACAACCCTCTCAAGCCTGGACCGCTCACTAACCCAGAGCGTCCTCGAAGGCGGCTCGGAAGCCTTGCCTCCGTCAGACATGGTAAAGCGGCGCGCGGAGGCGGTGACCCGCGCCATACAGGAGCTGTGGGCGGCCGCCCGGGAGCATCACGAGCTGAACGAACGCGGCGAGGGGATCAGGCAGGCTGTGAGGCTGTTGCTGGCGATATTCCCGCAGGTAACAAACACTTCGTTACAGTTCCATATAACTTCACAACCGGATCAGTGTCTCTAGAGTTCTGAAGTACTGTCTCCATCAGAAATGATAACTCGACGGGCGGAGGCAGCGATCCACGTGATACCGACCCCTGTAACCCAGCACGTTGATGTTGTAAGAGCCAAATAGGGGGCTACACAATAACATACCAGAAGAAGGTTGCAGTCTCCTTCTGTGTATTTATTTTAACACCTTTACAGTGTGCACTTACAGTAAGCGTGCTGTTTAATGTCAATCCCCTATACGTGGTGGACGTTTGGGGGTCACATGTGGATGTATGCGGGTTGATATGATGATGATGACTGATTATAATAAGGTGGCCGCTAGATATCCTAAAGCTAGAACCACACTAATGTATTGTTGTGCGTCAAAGGCAAGTTTAATACATTGAGTATGACTATTACTAAGTGATACATCAACGGAACTTACCACAGCCCTCAGTAATAATGCGTTCTTCATACTTTATCTATACAAATTCATATTGCTAAAACCTTAATGCTTACCAACCGCTCTCCCCAGACATGCTCAGACCCGGAGCTCGACAGCCAAGTGTCCTCCCTCCGGTCCGCGTGTACCGCCGTGTGCTCCGCGTGCGGGCGGCCCGCGCCCGCGCTCGACGAGGTGCGCGCCGCGGCCTACGACCTCGCCAAGGCCACCAAACTACTACTCACGCACTTCCATCTAGACTCCTAGCGAATGGGGAGCACACGCTACTGTACCCTGTAGTGTGGACGATACAGTCAGTATACTATTACCATATCCCGGATACTTCATAACACAATGCCTCTCGTGCCCGGACACTACACCATTACACAATCCCTGGACTCGTTCAGCAGTATGTAATCTCTAAGACCACTTCATGGATTTATTGTTTGAGCTACACTTGCGACTTTATCCGCACTGGGCAGAGTTAGACTCCTAGCGAATGGGGACTACATACCACTGTACCCTGTAGTGTGGACAATTTATAATCCCGGACACTTCTCTGTAACAAAATCCCTGGTGATGATGATGGTTCTTTGTTACTGGCAATTGTGTCTGGTTGATCCTTTTCTGACAGTGACAGTAATGGAAAATAATTGTAAACTTAATGAGTTATCAAATTATGAAGATAGGTTTGATATTTTCACCAGAGCCTAGTTCGTTATCTAGCAGGGTGTACCACGTGCAGGTTAGGTTGGCTTGGGAGACGAGATGTTGGAGTCCCCCTTACATCCCAAATTGTCCTTAGGGAGTGGTTGTAAGTAAAACAGTCTTAATTGACAGAATATCGTAAAGACGTTTATATATTGTTGCTTTGGGTTTATTTAAATGTTGTCTAATCCAAGAAAAATGTATAACTTGCCATTTATAAAAAATATTTTCATAAAATTAATTAAATAATGTGTTTGTGAAAACGCGCAGAGCATAATAATATTGTATGCAAGTGTCTCTCGTGTGTCATATTGAACTCTAGTGCTGTTCTAATAAGACTACAGTTTGAACGCACTACTTAGTATTAATTTTATAGTGTGTAAGATCTTAGTAAAATATTAATTTAGATCATCTTTGAATATGGTATCAACTTTAATTTAGTTTAATAAGGGTATTTTCTATTATTAGTAATTGATTTAATGTTTACTAAACAATAAAAAAATATGATTGTGTTTTTTCCAGTGATTATTTGTGAATGAAATCTAAATCTTCTTTACAGATTATTCTATTTAATAAGTCAATTTCCTTTCTAAGAGTTCTTATATTTTTTAGTATTTAACAATTATTACTATTGTACAATGTACCTAATCATATACCGCTTTGTTTATATAAAATACAAGTAAAAAGTATGTTCTTATAATAATATCGCCTTACGTTACTAAGCTTAAGAGGGCAAAATTATAAAGTGTTGAATATATCAGCTTAAGAATCCAAAAGTGCATTATGGTTGAAATTTGTAGACGTTATATTGTTGTGGGTAGGTGTAGGCGTCACCGCGATTGTTCAAATTGGTGTAACCAAAGCTTTTGTTATACTAAATTGTAATCAAATATTACCTTCTTACTTATAATCTTCTCACAAAGTCAATTTCTCATTATGAATGTTGGAAGAGCCAACGAGCCTGAATGTACATATGTACATTTAGACACATAAGTACACTTTACACCTCCCTTTTAGCACACGGGTGGGTTATTTTATTATAGAAAAACTTTCCAGTATATCTTTTATCTTCAAAATAATTTTATTTCAGCTTTTAAATAAGTAAACTATGTCGGAACGGGCTTTATTTTAGTCTTCTTTCTCCGTCTATTGTTTCCGCCCAAAGTTGAGGTAAAATCGAAATAAAAATGTTTGGCTCTGATTTTTTACGGTTTTGGGTGTATACAAACATAGATAATGACGAGATAAATTGATATTATCCTTAGTTTTGGCTGGTCAACATCAGTAGTAGTAGTAGTTCCCTTCCACGTTTGTATGGAAAGACGAGCGACTTGTTTATTCTTAACGAGGACATCTAGATGAGTGCGGTGCCGCGTTCCTGCGAGCCTGAACAGGTCCCTCGTTAAGATGAAACGTTAGTGTTCTTCCAACGAGGTTCGTAGTTAACTCGCTCATATTCATAATGAATTCGTCATATTACGACATTTATATTTATAGCAAATCAGTAATATTTATTCACATAAGATTTTTTTTTTCTCTCTGGTTATTCTTGAAAAAAAACAGACGACTCTTTTTGTCGATCGGTTATTTTCATCAGAGATATTTTATAAGTAAGAAGGTGGAAATCTATGTAGGTATTAACTAAAATAAGGAAATGTAACTTCAAATGTAACACTTTTTAATATGTACTAAAGGAAACATTACTGATGACGTAATGTATAGTTAATAGAACAATTTTGAGATTATACGAAAAGGCTTTAGTTTTATGTTTATTCTTAATTTAGTTGCTTCACAAATCAGCATTTTTATCAACTTAACTTTGTCATTCCATTATATGTGTTCTCTTTTAGGGCCCGCTCACACCGAGACGCGACGCTGCGCGCACGTTGATTCTAAATATAACTTTATTTACCACGCAAAAAGACACAAATTAGCAGCGCGACCGCGCGGGGAGTTTTCGTATTGAGGTATTTATGTTGATAAAATTTGTACCTTTTTGCGCAATAAATAAGATTATATTTTATCAAAGTGCGTTCCGTCTAGGTGTGAGCTGACCCGTCATTCCGATTTGTTAAATGTATCAATCTTCTCCATCTGTTCGTTCTCATTCATAGATAGTTAATTTGTGTCCTTATTCTCAAACGATACCCCTTAGTCGCCTCTAAAGACACCTGCGGTAAGAGTTGGGTTGGTGCAAATTCAGAATTTGCACCATGGAGTTTTATTATTACAATACATGCAATGGCATGTATTGTAATAATAAAACTCCATTTTAATAACAAAACTCCATTGCATGTATTGTAATAATAAAACTCCATTTTCGTGGTTTGAGAATACGGACATACGTAGAGTACTAAAACTATAGACGTATGTAATAAGTATATTAAATGCCTTCGAAGATGTATATGTACTATGTTTATCATAGTTTTAAGATAAACACAATCAATGTATCCAGAAACACTTTCTATTGAACGATGCCAATAATGTTCTGTAGACATGTAGTCAATTTGAACTGTATTACTTGGATGTGAAGCTTGTTTTTCGTTTACCATTTGTCTAGAGGACATTGTGCTCAAAATCTTTCCGTACGAATGTTCTGTAAAAATCAAGGTGCTTGTTACTGTTCTGCCCCGTCCAATTTCCACGATGCTATTTATACCAGAAGAATGATCTCTAGAAGCAGTACACTACTACTATTTGTTTGTTTTGCCGTCCTTCTAAGGAGATCAAAACAAACGAATATCGATCACAGAGATCATAGACTACCAGTCTAGACCCTTTCATCTCACGTATTGATCCATCAACTTAAGCGGTCATCTGAATACGCAATTGTGACATGACGCGATTAAAGTTGATCGTTTCATTGTTGGCGCAAGATTATTTTTTCTGCCTTCTAGTAGGATAACTAACGAAAATTTAATTTGCCGCAAACCGTAAACTATTTTCTTTGAACCCGCGATAAAATTAACTTCGATTCAAATGTAGCACGGAGGATATGAGAAAATTTTAATTTTTAGCCAAAATTTTCATATTTTCCCAAATGTTCCGAAAACACCAATAAATCAAAGTTACTTTTTTCATGAGTTTATAGAGAATGGTTTACGATTTGCGACAAATATATTTTTCTATTCATAATATAGTTTGTTCCTTGTAGAACGCGGAAGAAATACAAACCCATAAAAACAATTTGAATCTCGCGCCAACACGAAACGATCCACCTTAAATACAAAAAGATTACCATGAGAAGATTAACTCTTTCTAATTTTAACACTCTATATAAATTATAATAGCCCTTAGATCCCAGTGAAGTACCCAGTACACATAGAATTTGATAAAAATGTGCCTAAAGATGTTTATCCAATTTGTTACTGGAAATTAAAACAGTTGTGTAGATTTTATAACGGTTGTTTTAGAATAATCTATTTATATTTACGTTGGTAGGTACTTGATAATGAATTTTATTATTGTAGTGACCATTTGTATTAGCTTTCGTACGAATGTAGGTAGGTTAGACGCATGAGTATTATGTGATCACTAAAACGTGCCAATGTTTTGTAAAGGCGTAGGGGTGCATAAAAGCCGCCACACACAGAAACCGTGGCCGGGCTGGAGGCGAAGGCGTGCCGGTTGTATCATACGAATTTATATGAAAGACTACACATAATCGTACACCGTCGGGCGGCGCGGAGGCGCGGCGCGGTGCACGGAAATTTGTAAGAAACTACCAGCACGCCTTCACCTCCGGCTCGGCCACGGTTTCTGTTTGTGGCGGCTTTAAGCGAGAGATCCTGTCCTTTAAAACTATCTATATCGCACGCTAAAACCACAGGTTAAAATAGTAAAACTCTCTGATATAGTTTAATAAGCACATCTCAATAAATAATTTCAGAAATAGTATTCACAATTAATGACAGGATCTCGCGACTTGCCGATGTTAACAAAGTTGTAATAAATAATTTTTGAAATATTTTCGTGTTTCACTGAGCATTAGACGGTGTAAAAAGACAGACATACAGACAGACACAATACACAGAAATAGTATAAAAAGTGTGTTTTAGGTCGTACATAAATGCTTATAAATAGGTATATGTAGGTAGAGCAGAAGTAGAGCGGGGCCTAAATGTACACTCTTTTTCAGCAACTCACACGGACATTTCAAAATGTATGTGTTTTCACGCAGTTTTTTAAACAAAAAAATCTTCCTATGTTATCCGCAAACCCCGCTGCGCTGAGTTAATTCACGTAAGGTTGATACGTGATCGTAAACCTTACATTTCTGGTCAGGTTAATTCTTGAATCATAGCTTTTTGTAAACACCTGGACAATTATCTAGTGGGTATATAAGTAGGCAGTTTTTGTAGCCATAATTATCTACATTGGGTCAATTTGTCCCACGCTTAACCTTGCCAGTTTGTTACGAAAATGTATGTGGAAAATATAATGACACAAATTATTACATCTAACCACGAACACGAGGAGAACTAAGTAATCTTCAACATGCAGTTATGGCTGCTAAAGAAGCGTTTTGTAATGTTTGTGTAGTTTTGAACCAAGCGGATCGCTTTGACCCAGATTGGCTTGCCAAAGCAAACAATTCTAATGGAACTCGTATAATATGTGCACAGTAGGTACATACCTAGTTGTCATAGTGACCAAAACGGAAACCTCCACCAACCCGCTTCATTCATTATCTTTGTTGTAAGCTAGGTTAACCACATTTTGAAATGTCGATACAAAGTATGTTTCCAAAACATTACGTAACAAATTTATTGAAGTGCATGTATCTTTAGAGAGCCGTACCAGCCGAACCGACATGCGACACGTCAATGCATTACCTGTTGCTTATATTTCTCAGTAATAGTATTTATTGGAAGCGCAGGCCGCTTCCCCTATCTATACTGTACCCTGTGATCGTATCACCCTTTTCTGAAAACCCCTGAGTGGTGCCTACTTTTTAAGTCAGATCGATGATTGTGATATGGGAACGCCTTCTGTAGTTGGGTCTTTCTTTGAATAATGATTAGGTACTGTAATTTACATCCAGATTCTCCGAACGATAATTTGCTGGGTGGGAGTTTGAAAACTTATGGAGTTTCGTTTGAACACAACCGTATATAGTCAAATTAGAAGTACACATTCTTCGATCAGTTATCTGCCCCGCCCCGCCGCCGCCGCCGCCGCGCCGCCGCCGCCGCGCCTGGCCAATACTGAGCCAATACCTTGATAGATGTGCGTATCACGTGCCTACTTTATGTAGGGAGTTATATTAAATAATGTATGAACGCTGAATATTATTATGAATCGTTTATTCGAGAAACCCCCACATTTCCGTGAGATCCCATTTTACAGAAGGAATATTATTTAACTAGATAGGTACATAATATATTGTTGTTAGTATACTGTTAGATAGAATCAATATGAATAGAATAGACCGATGAAGTATTTTACGCCAGTACCTAGTTATGTCGAAAGAACGTGACGTGACAAATCGCATTGTATTAAGAAACAAAACACTTCACTCATGTTCGTTGAAAACCGTTTTGTATTAGAAACTAAACTCGATAATAGAACTAACTTTAGCCTTGTAGGAACCTACCTAACTACTCGTAGACCGTAGTAGTTATAGTTTATTTTATTTCATTACTGGAGAAATCTACGGATTCAATAGTATAGACGTAGATAACTGACATGATTCTCTTAGTAAAAAATATAAAATACACTGTATAAAACTGAATAAGTAAATCTATCTACTTATTTTAGTAGCTGGGCCTCAGATCTTCCATTGTAATATAAACATCAGAGCATGCGTGGCCATTTGATCAGAATTCGTGAAGAATAATTAAAGTTATATTCGTACGTACCTAACCCAAGTTTTAAAGTAGTTTTGTCTGTATGAAGAGCTAACTAGGCCGGTTTTGTATCTGGCTGTTTTAGGTGCTTTATGTTGTAGTCAAACTATATAGATAGATCTTCAATGCTAAGAGTCTGGCCACAAATCCCTGACCCGCAAAGTTTAAGAGCACTTCCACAGCACAATAGCCTGGTTCCCGCCAAAGAACAGATAGCAGATAGTGGTACACTCATAGGTAATCTCGAAGCCATAGCTCTCTCCGACGACAACGTGGAAGGCTGGTCCAAACTTCTTATCCATGGAGTCCTTGATGAGTTTGGCTGCCAGCTCGTTGTTTGCAGCGAATTTCTCACAAGCTGTTATGGACAGCTCTACTGCTTCTTGGCGCATTTCATCGTTCATGTCCGCAAACTGGGGAAACAAGAATTAAATTCACTTATTAATTATTAGCTTTGCTATAAATCTTGGGGCTAGATGATGCTGTGTGTATTATTTATTTATTAATAATGTTGTCAGTTGTAACGAGAGAGTCATCCCGATTTTGTTTCTCGATCTTGCGTTCCGAAGTACTCTACTGGTAGTATATAATATACCTAGGTACTTGACTCTGTGGCGCAACGGGCGTAGTAGGTCCGCCTGCGATGCGAGAAGGTTGCGAGTGGGTTCGATTCCCGCCTCGGGACAAAATGGGCGTACTATCAATCTCTCGGCTAATTTTAGGACTACATTATAATGTATGGAATTTACAGCATTTTAAAAATCAAATACTGATCTACGAGTGTTTGTAATAGGGCTGGGGAGGGAGGGTATACAAAGGAAAGAGTACTATACAAAAAAAATGCACGAGTGGAATACCTACAACATCATTCAGGTCTCAGGCACGCGAAATAAACACTTTGTGCAACAATTATCTTAAACTCTTATAAACAATGGATTCATTTTTCCCATGCTTCCTCTAGGTATAGAGTCTACCTATAAATGGTAGGTAATTATTTTATGTAGGACGGTGTAGTACGTAAGCTTCAAGGCTACCTACTCTAAAAGACTGTTAGTGAAGCCAGGAATGCCAAAAACGACGACGACCTCTGTGGCGCAGCGGGCGACGACGACGGTCCGCCTGCGACGCAGGACGTTGCGGGATCGATCCCCGCCTCGAGACAAATGTTTGTATGATCTGCAGGTCGTTCAAGTTTGAATAACATTATTTAATTAAGGCAAGATTAATCAATAGTGTTTCGACTCCCATAAGTTACTAACTAGAATCTTTGATGTTTATCAAATATTATAGAAAAAAAAACAATGTTTTTCCTTTTTAAATACATTTTCCGTGCAGTCCATAGTCCATACAGTACACGTACCGTACAGTTTTGAGACTTACTTCGCCTTAACAAAGTAACGGAAGTGCTATCCTTAACCAACCCGTTGCATCCACCTGGCAATAACAAAACAAACATCGATCGGGTTGAAATAATGAAATAAGAAACTAAGTGTGTGTGGTCTAACAATATTTAAGATTTGGAAACGAACGAGAAAGGTTATGAAGATAATAAAACGATGATGATGATGGCCTAATGGCGATAAATCTGTCCACAAGGACAGATCCAGGATCTGCGGTGGGTACTTAGGTACACCTGGACAGATCCAGGATCTGCGGTGGGTAGTTAGGTACACCTGGACAGATCCAGGATCTGCGGTGGGTACTTAGGTACACCTGGACAGATCCAGGATCTGCGGTGGGTAGTTAGGTACACCTGGACAGATCCAGGATCTGCGGTGGGTACTTAGGTACACCTGGACAGATCCAGGATCTGCGGTGGGTAGTTAGGTACACCTGGACAGATCCAGGATCTGCGGTGGGTAGTTAGGTACACCTGGACAGATCCAGGATCTGCGGTGGGTACTTAGGTACACCTGGACAGATCCAGGATCTGCGGTGGGTAGTTAGGTACACCTGGACAGATCCAGGATCTGCGGTGGGTACTTAGGTACACCTACAAGTCGTAAGTACCTATTCGTTTGATGGTGTCAGAGAATCTAGTCTAATAAAATGTGTCCCTTATAAAGAACGTAGAGTAAGACTAACTACATGTAGACCATTACCTCTATTCATTATTTCATTGTATTTCATTGCTTAGTGTAGGACGCCCTCCGACCAGGTGGGATGACGACCTGCGAAAGACTGCAGGTAGATGCTGGATGCGGAAAAAGCTGAAGTCAGGGCGCTATAGCGCTTATTGGGGGAGGCCTATGTCCAGCAGTGGACTGCTATAGGCTGATGATGATGATGATTTCATTGCGTTATTTTAACGTAATTGTGCTTGAGCTTATTATTGCGCTATTATTCGGTAAATTTATCCAATGTAATATTGTTTGTATAGAAAACACCCAAATAATATCTGTGGATCGTACAAGAGACTGAAATCGAACCCGCAACCTCCTGCGTCGCAGAAAGCGTTCGCCACGTATGTTCCTGTCCTCCAGTCATCCACGGAGAAGGAGCGGAGATACCTCGTAAGTGGCTATCTTGGATATTGATGACCGAAGACATAACAAGTATCTACCTATCGATCGTTTGTTGAAATGTGATCTAGCAAGAGTTCCAGTGGTCGAGCGCGCCGCTCCACTGCACACGACCATCACTCTCCCGGACCTTGACTTCACCGAATTTGATATCACAACTAGGTACATGCCTGATTCATTTTATTATAATATAATTTGGTGTGTTTTAAAAAACTACAAACCAAATCAAATGATAATGCATTTAAAACTTAATTTTAAAATAAGAAGCATCGAAATCGGTTGGTCGGAATATTGAGTTATTTGTCTATTTGTCGTCCAAATAATCAATAATTTAAGGCTTATATGGTTTTGTCATGGATGCCATTGTCCCTGGACCAAATTGAAATGGGACAACACGGGAAGAACCAGCTTTTAAAAAGAGAATCATGAAAATCTGATCACCCAGTCGAAAGTTCTCAGGTAACAAATATTTAAAAAATATACAGTCGAATATATAGAGCGAGAATCTCGTCTTTCTTTAAAGGCAGTTAAAAAGCAATTCTTGTTCACGGTTTATGTATAATACTAATCAGTAGGACAAAAGTCCTAGTAATTAAATTGGATACAATTTCTGAGAGATAAGCGGGAGAAAAGAGGTCAGAGCAAACTTAAAAATTAACCAATTTTGTTATCGGCATCGCACTAATAATATTTAAACACAGTAAATTAGATATACATTTCTGCAACCTATAAAAACTCAATACAAATAGCTAACCCACCGCAATATCATGAAAAATATTATTTAGTGGAACGCGTTCCATGCAGACTAATTAATGGAAACCAGTAGGTATGGAAACTTACCCGGACAAGAGGATACGTGTGAACGATTATTTCAGCCGCAGCTCCTGGGGCTGCTGCCGCTGCAGCTTCACCTTCAGCCATAATTACCAAGAAGCACTCAAATAACTATAAATCGTGAAGTATATATTCCGAGAGAGCAGGTTATTGTATTCTCATTGAAAGCAAGATGCGATACGTCTCGCCGGTCTGACGTCTCCCCACTGTTTACGCGTTGTCAGGGCAACCGCGGCAGATGTGATTGATTTTTCTAACGACTTTGGATGGCGAGCCAGCCAGCGTCAAACGTAAACTAAACGTAGAACGAGAATCAGGTTTACTTAGAAACTAAAGAATAGGTACCCGTACACGATGTACAAGGCTAGGGCGCATAGAGTCGTATGTTAAATATTCCAGCTTACCTTATACAGGGTTATTGGTTATTCGACGTATTCCCGTTAGGAAGTGATAGGGGTGATGACTATTTGCGATAATTTTCACTCCCATGTGCATCATGCAAAAGTGGACCATTTTTAAGTTATCATGATATTTTAAAAAATCATGATAACTTAAAAATGGTTCACTTTGTAAAAACACACGACCACATAATTATGTTTCAGACTTCTGTGGTGACAAAATTAGGTGTTATACATTGAGATAACTCAATGTGTTTATATAATAATTATCTCCTGACCCTCACATGCTCCGAACTAAGCCCCCGCAATAGGCACTATGAACGATGACGTTCCCTCCTTACGAGTTTGTTCGGCATAGGTCCATAGAAAATGTTTTACGATGTTCGGATTAGCTCCTATATCTTTGTAACTTGTAAAACGCAGATATAATCATAACCACGAACTTAAATGTTTCCCTATATTTTTTTGGGTACCTACCTAAGTAATGTGTTCATTAGATTACATTATATCTAAGGGTTTCAGTGACTCCACTCATCCAATATCTTTGTAAAACATTATTAAATAAAGTTCTTTGACGAGTGCTAATTCCACACGTAAAATATATTTTTCCAAGATTCCTTTGTTATTTGCGAAGTAAGTTCAAAAGAAATCACAAAAAAAAAACACAGGAAAGTTTGGATGGATAAATGGAATAGATGTTTGTTATGCAAGCCAAAAAATCTTTGATCAAATATCGGTATTGCTAGTAAATTTTATGAAGTAACTTCTAATACAATTAATAGATATGTAGATATTTTTTTATTATACCTAGGTACATAGAAAATACCCAGAACATCCGAAACAAATATTTGCAGATCAAATATTCCCAAGGTGGGAATCGAACCCGCAACCTCTTGGGTCGCAGGCGGACCTTCGGCCGCCGCGCCACAACGCGCTTCAACATTTTTGCATTTGCACCTATGTATAAGAATCCTTGAACCCATTAGAAAAGTGGTAAGAAATAATCAATTTCAAAATTAACACGCAGAAGTTAACTAGGAACCTCGCCCTCACCTAGATGTAATGACGTCATAGTGATGTAGGTACTAGGTACTAACTGCATAAAAAATTCGAGTACCCCTATGAAGACCCCTTGACACTCGTGATTGTGGATTTGCGAATATGGATGAGTACCACGTATTCAAGCGAAGTTCACGGGCGGTTCTCGTGCCTACTAAATTGATTACTTAAAATATGTTTTGTCTCATTCTCACTTTGACAGATGACAAATGTGTGACTGACGCTAAACATATTATAATTAATCAATAGATACCTATTCACGTTTATCAATAAGGGGGTTAATGTAGAATTATTTATAATTTTTTGACTGTGTGCCTCGCTCGCTATTCCTGGCCATGGTAGCGGCCACGGTAACGGCGGCGGAGCAGGGGGTGCTAAGAATCCCCGGGCTACATTAGGCTGCCATTTCATAAACAATTTGACCCTGGCTACGTAACGGATGCACTCTGAAGCTTGACCAATATCTAGTGCAGTTGGAAGTGGAGTTAGAGAACATTAAATTACATGTTCTGGGGTTATGTGAAGTCCGTAGAGAGGGGGAGGACACCGTAACTCTAGACTCGGGTATCTACATGATTGACTTCTCTTCTCCAATCCTCCACCGTAATTTATGCAATCCTTCTCTTGTCAGTGTTTTTATTTCGCGCTCCCATTGACTGACATTTTTGGTCTGCCACCCTTTGTTTTATCAAATTCCAAATGTACTCAAGCCACAATCTCAGTATAGTCTATAGGTTTACTGTACCACAATCACAGGTTTCTGTGTTAGAAATACGCGTGCATTTTTACATTTATTTTAATTAGTAGCCAAGTTGATCCTTCATGATTATTCTAAAGGTGAAAAAAAAAAAAACAAATGCAAAAATGAAATGCCTCCAGGAAAATTAAAATCGGATTTAGCAGCAGCCAGAATTTTTCTCATGGTTGGAATTTCCTTTTTTCTATGTAAAAGCCATTTATAATATTTCTATAGCACAAAGGTCATTTTACTGACCGTTCACCGTACCGTACCTACGCGTCCTAGGGCGAGAGCGGTAGGGGGTGGGGTGTGGTAGGACGGGAAGCATATTCCACGCAGGCAGGCAGGTGCCAAGTTGATTTCTGCGTGAGTAGGTACCTAATCAATCTACGCCTTGAACAAACAAAAACACCTCTGACCGAAGTTAACTTTTTGCAGACCAGACCAAGTTGTTACTAAATGTCAAAATCAATAAATACTATATTGTCGTTGTCAATTTTCACTGGGATTGTGAAATAGTAAAAATCAGCTGTTTTGTGTTGTGATTTGGATCCCTCATGTAATAAAGTTTATTTTACCCTTTGAATTTTACACTTTATTAATTAGCAGAGCCTTGAAACGATGGCTTCTAGATTTAGCGGTGCCTTACAACTTACAGATCTCGATGATTTCATTACACCATCTCAGGTAAGTCACCTAACCTGTATGAATTCGAATCACAACAAAACCACTTGTTTATTTTACATTTTCATATAGGAATGCATAAAACCTGTGAAAATTGAGAAGAAAAAGACGAAAACGGGCGCTAAAATCAAAATAGGCGAAGATGGATACTTCGATATATCTTCTGGTAAAGAGCAGAAGCTGCAGAAGGTTGAGATCACTTTGGCAGACTGCCTCGCCTGCAGTGGGTGCATTACATCTGCCGAGAGCGTTCTGGTCACTAAACAGAGCCAGGAAGAATTGCTAAGGTATGTTAAACGTTTTGCAATGTCTAGGGTTGCCATCGTCAAAATCGATGAGGAGGCCTATACATTAAGTCCAGCAGACTATCTGCTATGGTTGATCAGATTTGATACTAGATAGATAAATTACTTATATGTCTTAGGTAATCCCACCAAACAATGTCACAAACAATGCAATTTTTTTATAAATTGAACTTTATCTAGCATTGCATAGGTACTTCTTGGGGTAATGTGAGTCCATATAAGTGCAGCATACATTATCTCTCAGTGGATATTTGGAGATACAAATTTTAATTTTCACTAATTTATCAGTCGCATTTATCATTGCACTTTTTAATGCTAATGAATATACTTATCGAAAAGTGTAAGAAAACAACAGTAACTATTCTACTGGAATTTTATATACCTATTATAGAAAGTCGATTCATTGGGGAGGCCTATGTCCAGCAGTGGTGTAACATAAGCTGATGATGATGATAGAAATTGCAACAGATTTTTCATATTGCAGAGTATTCTCAGAACGGAAGTACACAGACAACAAGGGCACTACCAAAGATGTGCAACTTATAGTGGTATCACTGTCGCCTCAGCCAACACTGTCACTTGCAGCTCGGTATAAGCTGTCTCCTGAAGAGGCTACTAAGAAACTTGCAGGTATAAAACTTGCTGTAACCAGACATTGACCACATGTTTCTTTTCAGTATTTAAATTTATCAGGTACCCTAATATCAGAAAAACTCAATTTCTACTTGCTTGAAGCAGTCCACGCGTCGACAGCTCCCATGCTACTTGTTTGAAGCTTGAGGTAAGAAGGGCGTCTACCAACGAGAGGCTACGCGAGTGACTGACCAACGCTCTGCCTGTTATATTAAGCTATCACTGTAAAAAGTTTATTACTAATTTGCACATTTTTGTGCAGTCTAAATCTGCAACAACCTTATGGTCAGTGTTGTAAGCAGACATTCTTCAAAACCAGTAATTCAAGACGACTTTAAAAATATCTTGGACTAATTTATTTGTGTCCAGGTTACCTGAAAAGCCTTGGAGCAGACCTGGTACTGGACATGACTGTGGCTGAAGACCTGTCCCTCCTCGAAGCTCAGCAAGAATTCATACAGAGGTACCAGGAACAACAAAATGATGCAGCTGCCAAGAATCTTCCTATGCTCGCTAGCTCATGTCCAGGTAAAGAGATATACTTATTTTTAATTCTATATTGCAAAATTAAATATCATCCATCCATGGTTGTCTGGTAGAGATCGCTCTTGAGCGACAAGACCGCCAATTGTATATAGTTTAAGTTTTTTTATTTTTCATTGTTATTATAAACTAAGTGTGCAATAAAGAATTATATATCTATCTATAAAAATACCTACCAAGTGTATTAGAAAAAGAAATCAACTTTATTGAATTAAACCTAGAATCGAATATACCTATGTTTATTCTGCCTAAATTAGTGTGTCTACGGTCGTGCTAAATGCCCGTCTTTCACGAGTGTTTCTATCTAACAGCGTTTTCACGACGACGTTCATTTAGCGACGATAACACCCAGAGAGATAGAAAGTGCGCTTGCTAGTACAGATGTACATGTACTCAGGAGTTACCGCCACTTTTGCGACATTTTTCAATTCATATTCTGGATTCACCATATACTTAGAAATCACAGTTTCTAAATATATGATTAAAAATCGATACCTACAACGATTACACTCTCAATAATAGTATCTTTCAGGTTGGGTCTGCTACGCCGAAAAGACCCACGGCAGTTTCATCCTGCCGTACATATCAAGCACCAAGTCCCCTCAGCAGATCATGGGGTCCCTGGTCAAACAGCACCTCTCGCGGACTCTCAGCCTGGCCGCGGAGTCCGTGTACCACGTGACACTCATGCCTTGCTACGATAAGAAGCTGGAGGCGTCGCGGGAAGACTTCTACAGCGATCTGCTGGCCTGTCATGATGTGGACTGTGTTATTACTGCTAGTGAGTATTCAATATTTTATTATTCTCACTGTCATTATTCTCTCATATGTTTGTTATTGATTAATAACAAAAATATGAGCGTGTTTTGTAAATAAAATAAGAAAAAGTACACAGAGATCTTTTGAGTAGTTTGATTGTTTTTCTATTTAATGGTGTTAAAAAACTAAAATTTTTAAATTGAATATTAAAATTGATTTTGTTCTCTTAACACTTTGACTGTGATTTTTTTTCGACGACTGCGATCTTTTTTTTTACCTAAAAAATTCGTGCTGCCGCTCTACACAGAGCGGTTGTGTTGCGCCACACATGCGTTTCGTTCGAAAAATATTACGGCTGTGCTGAGTCACAAAGATCTGTATTTTCTCAGCCGCTGCGCTAGTGTGGATTTACGCATATTACACTTGTAGAAAACACATACCGTGTGATTTCAGCAGTCAAAGTGTTAAGAACGAAAACGAACATTTTCCAACTGTTTCTTGCCTAAAATATCTCATAAATATATCATATAATTTTTTTCGTATTGAGTAAAATACCCTATTAAAGGTGGCCTCCGCCCAGCAGTGGATATGGTAAGCGTGTGCTAAGATAATACTCAATCTTGTTATTACAAACGCTATGTTGTACAGGGGATCTTAAAGATAAAAATGTTTCAAACATGCACCCTGCTAGGGCACGGCAATCAATATTACTAGGTATAATATAAGATATAACTTATAAGATATAATATTATCTAACAACTTATTCTAGGCACAAAATATAATTTAATAAAAGTGTTTTTTTATATATCTTCATATTAATCTAACTACATAGTTTCAATTTCATAATTTTCATAATTCATAATCTTTATTCAATCACAATAATAGAATTGTATCTGAAATTTTGTACATGCACATGCGGACCTTATTTAATATAATATACAATGTCATACACAATGAATAGTAGTAATTTATACAAATATAATTTATACAAAAAAAAATAGTAATTTATACAAAAAAAAATACAATAATAATAACAAATAATAATTCAAAAAGAAAAATATATAATGTCAAGAAAAAAAAATAACAATATTATTCTACAACAATGTCAGCATTTAAGAATTCGTCTACCGAGTAGAAACACCCCTTCAACAAAATATCTTTCAGTTTTAATTTAAATAAATTTGGATTGTCTATAGTTTTCAGGTGGGAAGGTAATGCATTGAACAATTTTACAGCTTGATATCTGCAGCCATGTTTAGAAACTTCAAGGGTTGGTTGATAGGGAGTGCTCATATCTTTTCTTCTAGTGGTAAGGCGTTCTGATTTTGCCTCTGCGGTCTCGTATCGGAGTGGGTGCTTGATAACATCGACTAGTGTTACCAGTATGTATAGGCAAGGTACGGTCAAAATATTTAGCTTTAAGAAATGTTCTCTACAGGATTCCCATTGTGGTATTCTAACCATTGTACGAATAGCGCGCTTTTGACTAATAAAAGCCTTGTTTATATTATATTTGTAGCTACCCCCCCAGAACTTGATACTATACCTAAGCTTAGATTCTACAAGAGCGTAATAGACCATTTTTAGTTGATCGATTGTCACCTCATCCCGGAGGCTTCTGATTGCGTAACATGCAGAACTCAAAGAGTTTACCATTGCCTCTAGTTCATTCTTCCAGTTAAGGGATTCGTCAATATGTACGCCTAAAAATTTGACACTGTTAGATAGTTCCACCTTTATCTCTTTGAATGTTATGTCTATTGTATCTCGTTGACGGGTGGAGGTTTTAAATAGTAGAGCATTAGTCTTATTATGATTAACCTTGAGTTTGTTAGCCTGGAACCATTTATTAAACTCTAAAATTGTGTCCTGCTGTCCCGGCTAGCAATCTACAGGAACTCGGCAGCATAATGCTGCCGAGTTCCTGTAGATTGCTAGCCGGGATAACAGCATTCGTGTCATCTGCATATATAACTAACCTAATGTTGGGTATCGATAGAGTTATGTAATTTATGATATCATTTAGAAAGATTACGAAGAAGATAGGTCCCAGTATCGAGCCCTAGGGTACTCCTCTTCTAATTTGTACTGCTTTAGATTTAGTAGTAGTTTCTTTTTTGTTTGCGATTGATCTAACTTCTACAATCTGTTTTCGATTACTTAGATAGGATTTCATAAGGGACAAAGTATCCCCTCTTACGCCATAGTGATCCAGTTTTTCAAGTAGTAAGTGTAACGATCCGTCAATGTCTATCATTGTATGGTGGCGGGTAGCGGTAAGATTTTTATAATAAACCAGTCCATTGCTCACTCCGGGCTTTCATTGACGTCTCATTGACGACGAGGGTAAAAAAAAGTGTTTAATCGTTGAAATAACGGTTAAATTATAGTAAAAAAATGCCTATCGGAAAAATAGAACCTTTTAATGTGCAATCAAAACAGTGGCCAGCGTACATTCGTCGCGTGAATCAATATATTACGCTGAACAATATCGATGACAAGTTGAAAGTGCCTATGCTAATTACGGTGGTGGGGGAAGAAACTTATGCTTTGATGTGTGATCTGTGTTCGCCTAGCTTCCCGGAAGATAAAAGTTATGACGATTTAGTGAAATTAATGACGGGACATTTAGAACCACAGCGTTCCGAAATCGCTGAGCGACATGTGTTTCGTTTGCGGCGCCAGCGCAATGGCGAGTCGCTCACTGAATACCTACAGTCATTAAAACATCTTGCGGCTACGTGTCAGTTTGGCAAGTGCAAATTGTGCTCGACGCTCGAAGAAAACTTGCGAGATCAGTTTGTGTCGGGTCTGACAAATGACGCAATGCGATCGAGAATCTTCGCAGAGAAAAATATCAGCTACAAAGAAGCGGTCGAGCTGGCACTGGCTCTAGAGGCGGCGGAAAAGCATGCGGAGGTGAGCGGATCGACAGCGGCGGCGGCTGTGGACGCGCCGAGTGCTGCGCGCGCGGGAGCGGGGGAGGGCCTGCATTATGCGCGCGGCGGCGGCGGCGGCGGCGACGGCGGCAGAGGCGGCGGCGGCGGGCGTGCTGGACAGAGCGCGCGGCCTGCGCGGGCGGCCTCACGAGCATCCGGCGGCGGCGGCGGTGGCGGCGGCGGCCGCGCAGGCGCGAGACTAGGTGGCGAGAGCGAGGCCGCAGGCTTGCGCGCGCGGGCTTGCTGGCGCTGTGGCAAAGCGCACGCAGCGGAGAAGTGCAGGTTCAAAAATTATACCTGTGATGAGTGCAACCAAAAAGGCCACTTAAAAGTGATGTGCAAACAAGTGCGCGGTAGTGGCGGTCGGCATAATTTTGTGAGTGATAAGGACTCGGACTCGGACGACGACGAAGGTTTGTTCAACCTCCAAGTGGTTTCAAAAGGTAACCATCCATATTATATCAGCTTGAGTATTGATAACATTGTTGTTAAGTGTGAAATAGACACAGGCAGTCGTATTTCAGCGATTAGCGAGGAAATGCACAGAAGTCTATTCCCAAAGAAGAGGATTATTTCGGACAATATTATTTTGCGCTGTTATTCAGGTTCACAAATTAATGCACTCGGTTACATTGAAGTAGATGTTTGTTTAGGCGAAGTTAAAGTTAAATCTTTACGGTTATACATTATAAACGGTGGCGCGCGACCATTGTTAGGAAGGGAGTGGATGCGCGCCTTAAAAATAACACAAATCAATCTCAACCAAATTGTAGACGACGAATTTGTGAACCAATTGTGTAAAGAATTTCCCGAGGTATTTAGTGATAAGCTAGGTACGTGCAAGCGAACTATTCGACTACAGCTGTTAGACACAGAACCGGTTTACGTTCGGGCTAGGTCGATACCTCTGGCACTGCGCGCACGAGTCGAGCGCGAGTTAGCGCGTCTAGAATCGGACGGCACTATCTACAGAGTCGACTATTCCGATTACGGAACCCCGATTGTACCCGTTGTCAAACAAAACGGGGACATCCGTATTTGTGGGGACTATAAAATCACTATTAATCCTAAACTTAAACGTGATTATTATCCGTTACCTCGCATTGAGGAATTGTTCGCGAACCTGAGCGGAGGTGAAAAATTCACTAAAATAGACCTCACTCACGCATACGAACAGTGCATTTTATCAGATGACTCACAGGCTTACACAGCTATCACGACTCATATGGGTACGTTCGTCTATAGGCGCGCACCCTACGGGCTATCGTGTATTCCCGAGAAATTCCAGAAGATGATGGAGGAAACTCTGCGCGGGGTGCCAGGGTGTGTCGTGTTCTTGGACGATATTTGTGTAACAGGAGCTAGCATTGGGGAACATAATAATAACCTAAGAGCTGTACTCGAACGGTTGCGTGATGCGGGTTTAACGATTAAATTGAGCAAATGTCGATTTTTACAAGATAGTGTGAAGTACTTAGGCTTTATTATCAACAAACACGGATTACGACCAGATCCTACGAAGTTAGAGGCTATTTCCAGTGCTCCGAAACCTCAAAACATCACTCAGCTAAAAAGTTTTTTAGGAATGCTAAATTACTATGGGAGGTTTATTCCTAACTTAAGTACTTTGTTACAACCTTTGCACAATCTACTTAAGAAAGAGGTTGGATGGAAATGGGACTCTAAGTGCGACGATACTTTTGTTAAGGCGAAGCAATTTCTCCTGAGTAAGCGTGTATTAGCACATTACGAGGAGGGGCGAGAAGTAGTTCTATCAGTGGACAGCAGTTCGTACGGACTGGGCGCGGTGCTGGCACACCGCTATGCTGACGGCAGCGAGCGGCCGGTCACGTGTGTGTCGCGCACTTTGAGCGCGCCTGAACGTAATTACAGTCAATTAGATAAGGAGGCGCTAGCTATTGTTTTCGGAATTACAAAAAATCATCAATATTTATTTGGAAGGCGGTTTACTTTGCGCACAGATCATCAACCACTAACATACATATTTGGCAACAAAGGGGGGATCCCACAAACGGCGGCCAGTCGCCTACAAAGGTGGGCAGCGCGACTAGCCGCATATGATTTTACAATTGAATTTGTTAGATCGGCAGATAACGGACCGGCCGACGCGTTATCGCGATTGCCGCTACCTCGGGAGGGTTGCTGCGCTAGCACGATAGATTACCTAAACCTCGTCGAGGATTATTTGCCAGTTTGTTATAAAGATATAGCGAGAGAAACCGAACGTGACACATTGTTATCTAAAATTAAGGGCTATGTATTATTCGGTTGGCCAGCGGTTCCTAGCTGCGACGCGGAAAAACCCTATATGGCTCGAAAGCAAGATTTTGTGCTAGATCAAGGTTGCATTATTTATAAATATAGAATAGTAGTTCCGCAAGCGTTGCAAAAGAAAATGTTAGAAGAGATACATGAAGGCCACCTAGGTATTACCAAAATGAAAAATATTTCGCGGAACTACATTTACTGGGCTAATTTAGATCGCGATATTGAAGAGATGTGTGGATCGTGCGGGGCGTGCCGCAGCGTGCGTGACGCGCCGCCGCGCGCGCAGCTGCACCCCTGGGAATTCCCGCTGCACCCGTGGCAGCGCGTACACGCGGACTTTGGCGATTGTGGAGGTAAACGGTACCTCATCCTAGTAGACGCGCACTCTAAGTGGATCGAGGCGGTTCCAATGCGTACTACGACAGCTGAAAAAACGATTATGGTTTTGCGTAGTATTTTTGCACGATTTGGTTTACCGTCGCAGCTCGTAACCGACAATGGCCCCCCATTCGCTTCTCATGAATTTAAGGTGTATTGTACCAATAACTGTATAAAGCACACAACTTCGGCTCCTTATAGGCCTCAGGGAAATGGTGCGGCTGAAAATGCCGTTAAAACTGTAAAAAAAGCTATTAAAAGAGCTTTGTACGAAGGTCTCGACGTAAACGCTGCTTTATGTAAATTTTTATTTCAATATCGGAACTGTGAGCATGCGACTACGGGCGTATCTCCGGCGGTGGCCCTACAGGGGCGGCGCCTGCGCAGCCGGCTCGACGCGTTACGGCCGGACCGGGCGGCCGCGGTGCGCGAGCTCCAGGAGCGCCAGGTCGCGCGCGCGGCCGGCGCTGATAAACACTTTGAGGTAGGGGACGCGGTCCTAGCGCGTGACTACACGCAGAGGGGGGACAAGTGGGCCGAAGCCACGGTGGTCAAGAAAACTGGTCCCGTTTCATACAAGGTTAACTTGGGTAACGGAGTAGAATGGCGCAGACACGCCGATCAAATGCTTTCAACGCAAAAGAATCGTTACTCATTATCGCGGATGAGCAGCGCGGCTGTCGAGAGTGAGTTAACTTCCAAAGACCACGAACCTGAGGTTGATAAGGGTACCGATAATGAGGGCGTTATTGAGGACGCGTTCAGCGGTGAAGACCACGCAGACCTACCAATGCAACCGCTGGGCAAGGTTCAGTCGCCGCAAGAGTTGTGTACGAGGGCGGGAACCGCGCTGTTAGCGTCCCGCCCAGACGGCCCTGCGCCTTCACCGCAGACCGCGTCCGCTCGTGCACTACGTGCATGGAAACGAGCAAATATATGAAGCGCATGTTATCTTATACATAGTTCATTATACATTAAGTAATAAGGTATTAGATATAGTATAGGTTTAAATACCTATTAGATAATTGTAGGCTTGGCGGGGAGAAGTGTAACGATCCGTCAATGTCTATCATTGTATGGTGGCGGGTAGCGGTAAGATTTTTATAATAAACCAGTCCATTGCTCACTCCGGGCTTTCATTGACGTCTCAGTAAGTTATGATCTATCAAATCAAAGGCAGACGAGAGATCCAGGAATAGTCCGGCTACCTTCATTTTCTTAGTCAGATTAGTCACCACATCGAATACCAGAGCATCAATAGCATCCACCGTTCCTAAATTAATTTGGTACCCGAACTGGTGTTCGTTCAGGACCTTATTGACGTGAAGATGACGCACTAACCTGTCTTTAATAAGTTTTTCGTAGATTTTTGATAAGACGGGCAACAGAGAGATGGGCCTGTAGTTTTTTGGATCATTCTTTGACCCCTTTTTGTGTACAGGAATTACGCGGGCTATTTTGAGTTGATCAGGGAAAAGGTTTAAAACTAGGCAGTTGTTTAGGAATAATGACAGTGGTTCTGCTAATAAATCGATATTATTCTTTATTATTGTTATTGGGATTTCGTCATGTCCATAGGAGGGTTTATTCTTCATTCTTTGTACAATAATTCTTATTTCATTTCTGTTAGTTAAATCGAATTCCATGTCCTTGCTTTCTTTAATTTCAAGAAGACTTTGCATTCCACACGTCATAAACTCTGCCTTCCTTCCAGTCGAACTAGAACAGATGCTGAACACCTCCAACAGCAGCCTCAGCGAGATGACGTCACGCGAGCTGGACTGGCCGTGGAGCGAGGCGCCTCCTAGCGGCGTGCGGCGACACCTCGGCTCCGGCTCGGGGGGGTACGCGGACCAGATATTCTTGTACGCTGCTGAACAGCTGTTTGGGGAAAATGATGCGCAGCTTACTTATAAAAATCTGAGGTAATGATTGATTATTCTTTACCCTGCGATCACAAAATAACTACTATGTAAACACGTGTCACGATGCCGCAATGTGTATTTTGAATACACATTGCGGCATTGTGACACGTGTTGCACACGAGTCAGACAGTTGCAAAAATAAAATAAAATTACATTTGTTAGTTTAAAGCTGAAAATATAACTTATTCTACATTTTTTTTTCCATGGCGACCCCTTCCGCGGGACCTGATCCCTGCGGAACCACCAGAGTCCTTGGGTTTACTTATGAAAAAAAAAACACACACAAAAAAAAAGAGATTATAAACCGAATGCTGCCAAAAAAAACATTGAGAAGTAGGGGAAAAAAAAGATATTCCCACAAAACCCAAGGACCGAGGGGTCGTCACCCCTCGAGTTGTGACCCCTCTGTGCCCCCACCAGGGCCGGAAAGAAATTTATCGAACATTTATTTACCTCAAGTGCGCTCTTATTTACGGAGACGGCTTTTAGCTTTGTATGTGACCCGAAATCTAGAGGAGGGGGGTTTTAAAATGAGATGAAAATGAAATAGAAAGACTCTTGAGAATTTTTATTGAAAACTGATGAGCGGTGTATGTAAGTGTGAAAAGTAAGCTATATTAGGGTGAAGTTTCATCAAAATCCATTCAGTAGTTTTTGCGTGAAAGAGCAACAAACATCCTCACAAACTTTCGCGTTTATAATATTAGTAGGATGGTCTTCAAAAGGAGAAACCCTGGTTACCACGTCGATGTCTGATCTGTTCCTCCTCCAGGAACCCTGACTTCCGGGAAGTGGTCCTCGAGAAGGAAGGTCGCGAGGTGCTGCGCTTCGCGATCGCCAACGGGTTCCGCAACATACAGAACCTGGTGCAGAAGCTCAAGCGAGGGAAGTCGATCTACCATTATGTCGAAGTTATGGCTTGTCCTTCAGGTTTGTTTATTGTATTTTTTTTCCTTTGGTATTAAACCCACACATAATTACAACAGCCAACACATTCATGAACAAGTCTAACCGGTACTGGAACATTATGTTCATATCAAATGAAAGTGATTTATTGAATTTATGTATATTTTCTCACATCATTGTGCCATTTACCCCAAAAAAAAATTCTTCATAATTTTACGTGGTCTTAATTTATGGCCAGGGACGAGATAGAACTTACATCGTCCATGGTTATCAGAATAGTGTTGAATAGTACTTGACGGAAAATATTTCTAGTTAGTAAATCTAAACATTATCTCAAACTTTGTGAAATGTGGGAAATAGGAACCGAACCGGTGGGTGTGAGTAACGCAGTATAGGGCATTATATTGATGTTTGTTTCCATTATACGTGTGAAACAATGACATATCTCCGTTCCAGGTTGCCTAAACGGCGGCGCACAAGCCCGACCGGCCTCTGGCGAGAGCAGCCGAGAGCTAGTCTCCCAGCTAGAGTCCCTCTACACCGCTCTCCCACTCGCGACACCCGCTACCAACCAACTTGTAAGAACGCTGTACACAGATTGGTTGGACGGACGAGACTCGGACAAGGCTCGAGCTATGTTACATACAGGCTATCACGCTGTGGAGAAGTCAGATGTAGCGCTTAACATCAAGTGGTGAGACGATTGATTCGTCTCTCCCCATAGCCACACACGATAGTAAAGGAACGAACTTGCGAGGGTGCTGTATATACAGTGGTGAGACGGACGACACTCGGACAAGACTCAAGCTATGTTACACACAGGCTATATAGGGTGAAGTCGGATGTAACTCTAAATTTAAAGTGTTGGATAGAGACAACATTTTGTGAAGATAAGTTTATGCGCCATGAGAGAGAGTACGTCTCAGTTTAATTGGTCCTGTGCAAGTCTCATCCGTCATCCAGCGCGACAGCAATTCGAGCAGGTGTAAAAACACTTTTATGCGTATTCTAATTGCACCGAAATATGTTTTTAAATGATCGATCAATCGTTATCTGGGCAGTGATTATCATTAACAGCGTGTCACTTTCTGTAAGCAACTGTTGAACGTGTCTTCTACATAGCTTTAGGGTGTAGGAAATCTTATAAATATTTAAGCTACCAAATTGTTAATTGCTTCTGTTGTGATTTAAATACGTTAACTTGTAGCTACAAGCTATAGCCTACTTATATAAATAATTGTAGTACCGTGTCCGTGTATACAACACAAATATCAACGAGAAGTACTCAATGAGAACTATAACGAACATTTTGAAAGGCTTTAAATCAAAAAAAGTTTTTAAAATAAATCAAGATAAAACACTGTTCAGTTTAATCGGGCACGGTAGTGTTATTATTTAAAACTATAACGAGGGAGGTTAGTATCCTTCCTACCAAGATTTTTGTATATATATAGTTGTACAGCTATTAGTTATTTTAAGAACAAATAGAACAATATAATTGTTTAAAGACGTTCATTTATTTTGTTTGGTGTATGACTAATTTAGCATTGTAAATAATTAATTGTCTTCAGAATGACCTCGCTACAAAATAATGTTGGTACCTACTTGCACTGTCACTTACGGACTCGTATTTTTACAGGTTTTATGTAGAATTGGTCGGTGCGTGCACTTGCACGTTAAAGTAACGACACCGAGACTATACTTTATACACGTACGTATCGCTTACGAGTTACTTAGAAGTTATTTAATTACTATAATTAGATTTTTTTCTAAACTCTCTGGACCCCAAAAAAATAGTCTGTTGCTAAAAGTTTATTTCCAAAAAAGCTTACAAAAAACACCTGAATATGAACGCAGGATTACATAAGTCTTTGATTTAATTTTTTTGTTCCGTTATGAAAAATATGTTGATGAACATTAAGTATCATAAATCATAATGGGCCTTGAAAAACGACAATACTTTCAAAAAATAAGTACATAATTATTTTCGGGAAAAACTAAATCAATTTAACCATGCCCCGCGTAACCCCGCTCCGTTCCCGTGACGTGCCGATACAACAACTTTAACTAATGAATAATCGATAGAATCAAATCGAGTGTAGTGTAAAGTGCGCGCGCGCACCGACCGTGTTGAACAAACAAACGCTCCCCGTGTTTACATAACAAACGATACCACATCACTGCATCCTCCGAGTATACGAGACGAGGACACTGAACAAAACAAAAAGAAAATTTTAACGTTTACTTTCAAAAGAAAAAAGTTGTGAAAAACGCACTCTCATTACCGGCACAAAGTGATTAGCCGTTACTGCGTATTAGTTTGTAAGCAGTGATGGGTGATTTTAGACTGAACTATGCGAAACTGTACTTAATGGTGTTCTGCACGACGACGGTCAAAGTGGCTTTAAGCACGGGGCTTGGCAAGTGTCCTATCTACCCTCCGCTCCCGGGCTTCGATGTACAAAGGGTGAGTTTTTGAAATTCTAGTCATTTATTTCTTTGGCTTGCATTTCTGATTTGATTTGACTTTTTCTCGGTTTAATTTAGTTTAGTTTATTTATTTCTACCGTAGGTACACAATGTTACACTTGATGTCGTTAAATACTATTTTAAAAGATAAATTACATTTTTACTATAACACACTAACTTTTGACAAAGGAAACACCATAGGACATTGTGCAAAAAAAAGCAGACAGACATGCCGTCTTAAAGGTGTTTCGTAAGGGACCCTGGTCTTCATATATTGCCTCTTGCAATTAGTAAGTAAGTAATGTCTGTCTGCTTTTCCTACGTAAAAGTATAAAAATTAGAGATGCTGAACTCTTTTTTTTGTTACTCATAGTACTCGACCGAGTAACTCGGTCCATATGACGAGTATAATACTCGGTTTTAAAACAGTAATATATGTATATAAAAAACAGATAAAATATAATAGTTGCGTTTATTAAAATTAGGTAACTATCAAACCGAGGAAAACTTAGTACTCGGTACTTGGCGCATCTCTAATAAAAACCTTTGTATTCTGGCCAGAGTAACAAGCGAATTAAAAAAAAACCTTAAAAGTCGTACAAAATTGTGTTCTGCATGGCAATGTAATGTAGGTACCCTTTTTTTTCAGTTTGTATCATTGATAGATAACGCTATAGTTAACGGTAGTAGGTATATAAGTTATAGAATATTTTTTCTACATATTTAAATTTCAAAATCCATAACGAATCTAAAATTGATTAAACGCATGTTACGTTCGAAGTTATAATTATTTAGATACCTACTTAAAGTAGGTACCTACGATAGGCGGCGCCGGCGCGGGCGCGTGAGAAATCGGTCGACTGGGTCACCCCAGCCGAATCTAAATTGAATGTTACCGAATCATTGTGAGAACTTTTAAAACTCATTATGGTACCTGTTCATTAACATAACACCGAAATGCCAAAATTTCAGTAGACAAGGTTTAGGTGGAGGTACTCGTTTATCTGCATTTGGACTCCAGTCGGTCCTTCAGTAGACAAGACTCGGTAGCAAATACCAACTAATTAATTAACTAATTTATGTGATGATGATTGTTTAGCAAATAGGTACTACATGTTATTGATAGATCAGTTGTTTAAATAATTAAACTCACGCGATCTGGTACTTATAATACATTGTATTGTAGATGATGATGATTAATGATGATGTATAGAACTTGTAGAAGATTACTTTTATATAGGTATTGAATTGGAGGTGTGTCCACGTAACGGATGACCTCCTGATATCGAACGATATAGTAATCAATTTTGTGATTTAAATACAATGTAGGTAGGTAGTTATTTGTCATTGAACGCACTAGCAAGGTGTCTTGCAAATTAACCCTCTGAATGTGACCTAAATATTTTGGGTCGGTATATAGGAAGGTACACTACACGTGAACAAAGAAGATAAATATTGTATATACCTACTGAAGTAAATACTGAGGTACCTAGATGGTCCCAGGGATCATCTAGCCCCACTTGGCGTGGTATTTTAGGATTTCGTAAATTATTGAACCGATTGTTATTACTGCGATAAATTTAAAAGGTGAATGCCTAAAGTTGGTTGAATTATGTCATATATGGGTGGAGTGTAGAATTCGAACAAATATTCGTCACGCAAAAGAAAGTTTTAAGAATTATCACCAATACTAGGTAAACCACGGGATAGCTGGAGGTCGCATTTTATAAAGCACAAAATACTAACATTGGCATCTTATTATAAATATTATCCAACACGATCCGCCGCCAGTTGAGAGGAAGGCTAAGCCTCCCAAAAAACGTGAGCTAGAAATAAAACGATGGTGAAATTAGTCCCAAAACGCACGTTTTGACTTAACGGGAAATCAATTTAAAGGGAACAAAACACCTATTTTTCGAATATATTTTGATAAGGATCAAAGTTTAGGATATAAGTCAGTATGTTATGGGAGCCGAAACACTATTGACTAAACTTGACTCGATACTTCGATAGAAAAAAATGGCAAAGTTTCCTCTAAATCTTCATTTTTACAGAGATATCTGTACGGAAAACCCAGTTTTATTTGCTAGTTATTTAATATTATTGTAATGACATTTCTTCTACGTGTTCCCTAATAAATACTTTTAGAAAATTATAGTTTTAGTTTTTTTATATATTCTCATTTAGGTAATAAAATCTAATATAAGGCACAAACACGTTAAATGTTTCTTGATAAATAAATCTTTAATGGAGGTAGTTCTATTCTTCTTTATTGCACAATACATTAACACTTTCATGGCCCAAGACGCACATTTTTCATCACCCGCTCCTCGTACGGCGGCGGTACAACGTCCGGTTGTGGAATTACGCTAAAACCACCAATCCTATGTTGAGATGTGGTCAACATGGCCTTCGAAATTCACAATTGTATGGCGAAGGCCATTTAAAGAGCTTTCAATGTCATTGAAATGGCTTTCAAATGTCAATTACAGGTTGGGTCGTTTTAACGTAATTCCTCGGCTGAAAGCACCGCCAAGTCTGCCTAGACTTGCTGGCGGTGCTTTCAGCCGAGGAATGAGTCAATGCGTTAAACTATAGTAAAATATTACACTCAAGAATTCCTACCTTCTCTATAATAAAAGGTTACAGAAAAAGATCGCCTTCCGACTAAACTCTATTGCATTTCGTATGTTTAATAAAAAAACGCTTTAGCTGTTGTGTTTTAAAAACTATTAAATTATGCTTCTAGTTTTATTGGTTTCGATTTCGAACTAAACAGGGGCCTCATTGATGAAACATGGATGTTGCAGATGACAGGCACATGGTACGAGGTGGAGCGGTCTTTCTACCTGGTGGAGATATCCGCGAGCTGTACCGAGCTGAACGTGGCCCTCAACGAGCGGGGCTTCCTACTGGTCACGGTCAACACCGTTAACAAGTGGTAAGAGATCTTGGTTTGCTCCAGTATGGTATACATCTCGATCTCGGTACCTATAGCCATGCTCATAGGTCCGGAATTCAATGTTCCGGTGCAGTTCAGTTATTTACCTATTTATTCACATTTTCTTACGTGTCAAGCACTTCCATCATTTATAAATATAGCTTAGCTTAGGTAGTGTAAAAACTAGTAGAGATCTTGTAACATACCTACCTACCTACCCACATACCTACCCATCTCGGCTAGAGGTAGGTACATATGTATGTTATTATTCATTATCATAACACACCTCTATAGCCTATGGTGTATGTATTATCCTATTGAGAATAAGCTCTTGCATACAATTTTGAAGCGTTTCATTCGAGTAGGTAACAATCAACCTACGACGTAGACCTAGCTTAGCTACTCAGATCCCAGTATCGCTCTATAACCAACTCGTTCAGGCTTGACTGCGATCACGAAGATGTACTTATTGGTGATCGCAGAGACTTAACAATGGACTGCACTTACCTATTCCTCTCTTGTGTTGTGATTTTGTGACAGGCAAAGATCGCTTCTTGGGGACGAGTCAGTTTTGGTCCGGGAGCCAGGTACAGGTCAATTATTTCCTCCCGAGCGAAAACTCGTAAAATGTATTAGTGATTATTATTATGAATACTCGTGACCATCAATATGCCAATTTTAATTTCTGATTGAACCTTATTCCATGGGAATAATTTCGTCATCGCTGCCACTGACTGCCCAACCTACCCACGGAGTCGTAGCTGACGGTCACGAGTATTCATAATATTAATGCAATTTAATTTCATCACACACACACATTGTAAATCTGACATTGCACACTTAACGGTAGAAATACATTGAATCACATTTATACCTCAACACCTTTATACACTACACATGACTACACATGTATTTCATGCAATAAAATATACTTTATTTTTACCCTAATGCATATTACGAAGTTTTGCTTGGGAGGGACTTGGTCATGAAGATCTGTCACTGGCTCCCGGACCATTTAAAGACATTGAGTGCCATGCTGAATCTTATCAGTGTTTGCAAATAGACTACCCATTTACTTGTTGCTTACGTTCCAGGACAGGCAGTCCATCCACAACGTACGGGCTCGGCATCCCGAGCCACAACGGCTCGTCCACCTTCCGCTACAAGCTGAACAACCGGATGCCGTACATCATCGGCCGCCTGCTGCCCGGCGCCGGCCAATACAACATCCTCTTCACGGACTACAGTCAGTTCGCGCTCATCTGGTCCTGCACAAGCCTCAGCGTGGCACATACAGGTGACAACTTATTATTTCGGTCTATCCACAGTATCCACTGCAGCTACACGTTCCCTCTCAGGGTAGGCATGTTTAAAATAGTTAAAAAATATTTTTGTATGTAGTGTAAACAGAGTAAAACATGTTCAAAACGAATAGTCTAAAAACTATTTTATTGTGCTAAATGACATTTAATCAATATTTTCGGCTCTTAACTGTAAAACATTAAGAGCGTTTATAGGACTGGCATACTTTACTAAGTAAAAGTCCTTAAAAATAAATAAGATTAAAAAAAAAAAAAGACTTGAAAAAAAGAAAAAAAAGAGCGTTTAATTAATTTATTAGGTAGGAACTCACTGTACCTATTTCGACTTTGCAAATATTGTAGACAGCTTAAAAATGTTTTGAAAGGGCCCATATGATTCAATTTCGTGATAAACTTCTGACCAACTCTGGACCATTCATGCTAAAAAAAAACCCCGCCGCTGCAGCGCTGCCGCCGCCGTCTGACTGAGGAGTCTATTATTCTCTGGAATACGATTATTCAAGTCTTGGATTCAGGTATTTCTGTTTAAACACAAAAGAAATACCTATAGCTATGACCCATAACCCGTTTTGATTCCGTTATTATGTGTTTAAGATTTTATAAGTCTTTATAACAAACATGATTTCCTGACTTCAGATCGCATCTGGGTGCTGGGCCGCGAACGTGAAATCGAGGCATCCCTCCGTGCGCAGATCTACGCACTCATGGTGGAGCTGAGGCTAGACCCAGACCGACTCATCATATCCAAGAATAACAACTGCACGGCAGTCTTCAAAGATGACGCTGTCAACTAACTACTATAAAATACATACACTGCAACTGCAGAAATAACTTAGACAGTTATATGAACAAGATATTACGAAAATTTATAGCAAAATTTTGGTATGGTTCATAACATCAGAATTTTGAAAATTAAGGGGAAAGATGTGGCTTTAAGCCTCGTCGTAATTAATTTAACGAATCATGAACTTTTTGCTTGGTTAGTGGGAATTAAGAATTTTATTGATGGGTACACCAATATTTTCCTTTATTCTTATGACACTAAGGCAGCCAGAAGGCAAAGGCCAAATAATAGAATAGGGTGTTAATAAAGGTGTAAAATGAAAAATTTACATGATAAAATAGATATTACATATTTATTTACAATCAAATACATTATAGATAGGATTTTGATATAAAGTTATTAGTAGTGGAATGGTTTTTTTGTTATGATCTGTAGAAGTCTACCCACACCATGTCTACTATTATATGACTTATTATATTGACTTTTAACAAAGCTTAAAACCAGGAATACTGTCTATTAAACTGGTGGAACAGTCTTGAATAGTCCCAGCTGAACAGAGCGGTAGACTTGAGTTGAATTAAATTATTTAAAAACAAATATGCCAATAAATGCCATAAAAACTAAGGTATTTCATATATAAATAATAATATACGATTTTTTTTGTGATGCGTTTAGAAGTGCTAAAATAAAATTAATTTGTACGATTGAATGTATTTGGTATATTTTACATAAAAATTAAAAATGGATAGTTTGGTATAAAGTATTTGGCGTATAAATTTGCTTCATCGTAATAACACACTTGAACCTCATATTGGTAATTATAATTATTTGCTATGAATATCAGCACTCACTATTGTCATTACTTCTACAACCATTACAATAGCAGACTTAATACTTGAAATAGAGAAATTAATTTTACCTTTGCTTGTTGTTTTATTAAACATGCAAAGGCTAAAAGATCTTTGTGTATAAATATTACAGATCAAAAATACAGTATCAAATATAACATTAGGCCATAGAGACACATTAACCAAAATACAATTTGTAAACACACCAAACCCTTAACATAAACTGCGCAAACAAAAACAAAGTGCTAAATAAATAAACAATTAAGTACTTATCTACTTACAGCAGCACAAAAATGCTGCCAGATCAAAAAATCAGAAAAATTGAACTGCTTATAAAAATACACACACATAAATGAACACATATGTAAAAATTGCTATGCGATCACAAACAGTCTGTGATGATTTTGAGGAGAATTTAGGTTGGATGATCAATATGTATGGCTGGGTTCTACACAGCTCCTGACATCAGTTATTTTAATGCACTCTGCGTCTCTGGCCTTGTAGTTGTAGGAAGATATGCTGTCGGGACTGTCTGGTGTGTGCTCGGGGAGGGACGGGTAAGAGGTCCTGCTGGTCACATGCGAGATCTGAGCCGAGTACTGGTGCATCCAAAGCTGCTTCTGCTCTACTTCTTGACTCACTACCACAAATACTTCCTTCTCTTTGCTTTCTAGCTGCTCTTTCAGGTATGCTATTAAATCTGCACTCTGAAAGGAAATGCATAAAATAGAATAGAATACAACATTTTAAGGATTTAGGATGCAAGGAGGGTAGAATAGGAATCTTTCAAGAAGTGAATTGTATTATACATATATCTCTTGGATTAGGGAGGGCTAACACACATAGTAAATCTTCAGACATGAAAATCTGAAATAATCGATACTTACCCTGCCTATTAGCTGTGGTGTTTCTAGCTTTGAGTCAAGGTTATAAAAGTTCCCTTGGATCTGTCTAATGGCGATCCAGTGTCGCCGCCGGAGAGGAAGCATCACAAATCCCAGTTTGTAGTCTGATGGCACATTTAATATGAATCCACAGATGTTAGATAGGTCTAAGCAGCCAGGGTCTCTGTAAATAAATAAAATATTTTTAATCTATAACTTCAATTTCTTCATTGCTCTCTAATTAACAGTTCGCTCAAAAGTTGTGGAATATCATAATCATAAGCTTAACATGTATTATACAAAATTGAAATACAGCTAGTATTTCAGTTTTGTGTACAAATGTGTATTTTTTAATTTTTTTTAAACAAAACTGAAATACTAGCTTTATTTTTTGTTACTGAGATCAAATAAAAAAGATTTATATTTTCAAAAGGTACTTACTTTCTTTTATCAAACCAAATTGCTTCACATCCTTTCTTTTGTAGTGCAGCCATAATAACATTGATATCATAATTGCCAAGGCCCAACAGGGATCGGTGAGGGTTAATCCAAACATTGGGGGACAGACTACTGCATATTGTATCTAATTCTGATTTTAAATACGTATTGCGATTCTGTAAATAATGATTAAAATTATGATTAATTCATAAATTTGTTAGTATCAATTGGTACTACAGGAAATGATTGGGACCAAATCAACAAAGCTTACGATCACTTTGAACAAGCCATATGACCTTCACGGGCATAATTCGGTAATATTGCTAAGACTGAGACAAGGTCAAACTTACCTGGAATAAATTATTTAGTGCGTGTAAGGCGCACAGTTCTTTTACTTGTTTTTCGTGATAAATCATCGGGTTGGAAGTCATCTCGTCGGCAGGCTTTTCGACATGATCCCCAATCTAAACTTCTATTTTAATGGTTGGCCCGAAATAACTTGTGGATGAAACAAATATTCACGTTTCGAAGCCCACTTGTTTTAATTTAGAAAATGGTAAATTTACATAAAAAATACTGAAAATGCAAAACCTAAATCCAACCAAAACAACTTGACAATTTTTTTAGGTGATTGGAATTGGAATGTTGCTAAGTTAAAACCAAGTCAAATGAATGTTGCCACGCCTAGAACCTCGCCCTGCCCCGCGCCCCGTCTATAAGGATTTCTGCTGATTTCTTTCGTCCAATATCAGATTGTCGTTTCTGGTCGTTTCGTAGAACTATCGACGACTAGTGAACAAAAATTATTCTAAGCAGTTACCTTACCACTCACCCAGCAGTCAGGCATCCCCTGTGCGGGGGCGGGGATATCAAAAGAAGTAACTGGCGAGCGACCCCCGCGCGTGGACTCTGAATCAGTTGGTGGAAATTTGGATATGCGAACGTCAATGCTGGATCAATCCGTCTGTTATTTATTAATTCCTAGGAGTAAGGATAATCATATTAGCATATTGTACAATGGATGAGAACTAGGATAATATGTACTACTCTATTCTCCTCGCCGCCGATTTTCAGCGTAGATGACTTCTCTTTCTACGATTCTCAGTCTACACTAGACTCTTCATCTCTTCTCTACGCCAAAGAAGGCTTGCGATTATGCTACATCATGAGTCGGACATTTGGTAGAATTGCGTCAATCCAGAAAATCCAATCCAGATGCAGCAGAGCCATCTAGCAAGAACAAGAAGTTGAAATCGTTAGTTGAATTGAATCTGTTTACTGTTGAATACGAGCGCCAATATCTAATTTAACAAAAAATCATCATCATGATGATTGCGTTTATTTAGTTAGATAGATTAGAACCAAAATAATAAATATATGTATCAGCCAGCTAGCAGACGTTGTGTTTTTCTTTCCGAGTTATTATTGTATTCTCTTTGGTCTAACCATTAGATTGTAATTGATTGTATTATGTACGACGACAGTAGCGATAATTTCTTTGTTTCCCACTTGGAACAACTCAACCATTCTTTTACAAAGTAAGGATTTGTAGATACATTTCTCTTACATACCTACTTGGGACCTGACTTCAGCGTTATTTTTTTTGTTGTGTTACTTTCAGCTCAACCAATGAAATATCAAATTTGCTAAGCAAAAACTTGTGGTGTTCCAGTAGTGCTTCACTAACAAAAGCAACTGTTGATAAAATTGTTGATGAAACCAGAAGTTTAGTGCTTAATGCCGATGTAACCAACAATAAAAACTGGAAGAGCTCTCTAAGGTTTCGCTTAAAATTTTAAAATAATTATTACCATATTCTTCCTAATAGGTCTCAAACAGTATTTAATATTCTTACAGCACTATTGATGCAGTATCCTTGTTTGAAAATTCAGTTCCATACTGCCCAAAATGTATGGTTGTTTCTAATAATGGAGGATTTGAAAAATTTAAAAATAAGGAATGTTACTGCAACTTGGGCTTAGGAGTTTCCATAACTAGCAGAAAGTCAAGTGTGAGGAGCACAAACCAGAAAACTTTACTTTTCGGAAGAACTGTTAGTTTTGACAGTTTGAATGGAGATGGTAACTCAAGTGATGATACTGTATTCAACCCCAAATTTGGACGTAAAAGGCTAGCTGATCAAAATGCCCACCCAAATGCCTATAAGTCCTTGGAACCTGATTCATGTATTTTTAATGAAGAAGATAATAAAGCTCATAAGAGTAATGTAGCCAAAATTACCTTCAAATCGGCCAGAGAGCATCTGCTTGCCTCAAACCCTGCTGCTCGGCGCACTCTGGGCGCCACTCGAAAAGCAAAAGCCAAGTTTGTGTCTCCGATGATTGGAGCCCAGGAGTAAGTATAACAGAACATGAAATGATATTCTTCAGTTGTCTAATTAATTTATTGAATATTTGTATTCTGCAGAGAAAAACAAGAAGCTAACGAACCTGGAAATGTTGATGAAAGATTGAAACACCTTGATCCAAAAATGATAGAGCTGATTGAAAGTGAAATTATTGATAAAGGAACTCCAATAAGTGAGTATATTTAATTCCATGGTAAAATTACTGAACCTTAAAAAGAATGTACCTATGTATCTTAAGTTAGGATATATTCATAGTTACGTTTACTGTTAAGATTCTCAACAGGAATTCTCCTTATTATTTGCAGGTTGGGACGATGTAGCAGGCCTGGAACTAGCCAAGTCAGTAATCCAAGAGGCTGTGGTATGGCCGCTGCTCCGGCCAGATATCTTCACAGGTCTGCGGCGACCACCTAAGGGGATTTTGCTATTTGGACCTCCTGGCACTGGGAAGACTTTAATAGGTCACTAATCTTATTTTTTTGTGTTTGATCGATTTTTGAACGGTGGGCGTAGGTCTGCTTGCAACACAGGAGGTTGCGGGTTCGATTTCCGGCTCGGGTCAAATGTGTGTACGATCTGCAGATATTTGTTCCAGGTGTTCTGGTTGTTATCTATGTGTAATAAAAATATCTATTCATGTACTGTATTGTATAATGTATATCAGTCATCTAGTACCCATAGCTTGGGGCTAGATGATGTTGTGTGGATTGTCCAACATTATTCATAGCGCCGATCTAACTCTCTTAGACTCGAACAATTGTGATCAAAATTAATTGCAGTTGATATTAAAATTGCGTTATTAATTCAATCTGTAGGAAAGTGCGTAGCGGCGCAGTGTAACGCAACATTCTTCAGTATCTCGGCGTCCTCGCTGACGTCCAAGTGGATCGGCGACGGAGAGAAGATGGTCCGCGCGTTGTTCGCGGTCGCCAGGTGCCACCAGCCAGCGGTAGTTATTCACTTTACTTTGCTACATTCTATGAGATAGACTGACTAAAATAGTTCTTAACACACAAAAAACTCTTAGATTCTTCTTATATTCCATAGATATTTGATAATAAGTAGTTAAGTATTTGGCTGTTAATTTGTTTGGGCGCACGACACGTGTCCTGTGACACCAGTGGCATAACTACAGGGTGGCAAGCATGGCTTGGAATACCAGTATTTTCAAGTACCGGTACGTCTGACATTGACGTGGTATCGATACCATCATTAGATATAAATTTTACCGCTACTTTAGTAGCGATACTTGTAAGTACCGGTACTTCATTGGTATCGTTACTAAAGTATCGATTTTACAATAAGTCACAAAGTTGGCAAGTACGCGCGCGCGCCCGCCCCTCCCCGGTCGGTACGTTAGCACTGGAGAGCTGACAACGTCACGAGAACCGCTTTGAGTACCGGTACTTAAAAGTATCGAAATGAAAATAGCATAATTGCTGCTATAGTACTGATATTATTGTTACCGGTAGCAGACCCTGTAATAAATAAATTTATTCTATATTCTATTCATAAATTATTAAAAAAAATATGCATAAAGTATACATGTGTTATGTGCATAATGTAGTCACGTACACTTACGTCACTGTGTGACACTGTACCTTCACTCCACCGTGTTCCTATGATCCAAAACCATGCCATGAGAAAAACACTTAATCGTCGTAATAATCTCTGTTCTGTTACCATTATCAAGCAACCATTGCCTCCATTTCAGGTGATATTCATAGATGAAATCGATTCCCTGTTAAGTCAGCGCAGTGACAGCGAGCACGAAGCCACGCGCCGCATTAAAACTGAGTTTCTGGTGCAATTCGATGGCGCTGCTACAGGTACAATAAATAAATAAATATAAATAATGCTGGACAATCCACTGAGCATAATCTCTTATTCAGCTAAGCTAAGCAGAGCTTGTGTTATGGGCAGGGCTTGCTACCGGTGCCAATAATATTGGTACTATAGCGGTAATTATGCTATTTTCATCTCGATACATTCAAGTATCGATACTTTGCCAAAAGTACCGGTACTCAAAGCAGTTCTCGCGACGTTGCCTGCTCTCCAGTCTATCAATAATTTCGCCCTAGCTTCTTCTATTTTGGTATGTTTTAAACCAAATGCTAAATGTTTTACTTTTCTGTTAGCTGATGAAGACCGTCTGCTCATAGTGGGCGCCACCAACCGCCCTCACGAGCTGGACGAGGCGGCGCGCAGGCGGCTCGTGAAGCGGCTCTACATACCGCTACCGGAGGCCGACGTAAGATATATCATTCTGCAGCTGAAGATTATTCAAGGTCGAACAAGCATGATAGACACACATTCTTTATACACTTCCTCTATCTGTTCCATCGCCTCTCCTATAAATCTGAGGTTTGCTGGAAGAAAACACTGTCAGGGTTAAGCTCGCCTTTGTACACAACTTTTTTAGTTAAGTTATTTTTAAGTATAGTGTGTACAATAGAGAATTAAAGAATAGACGACAAATGATTGGGTCCCGAGAATGGGAGAAACGTTGGACGCCTTGTTGTAGGTATGTCCATAAAATAGTACCTACGCGTCGTAGGGCGTTGATGGTGCGGCTAGCATAGGGCCGTGGCCTGGCAGATGGCACAATCTTTGGGAGGCCTACCCACTACCCAGCAGTAGAACAAATCCGTTGCGGATAGAAAGTCGAAGTAGAAGAAACTTTATTGCACACTTACTATAATATATAAGAACTACTTAAAATAAATACTTCAATACTCAATATTTTTATTGCAAACATGTTGTTGTAAAATGGATCTTAAAGATAAAATAGTTTCAAACATGCACCCTGCTAGGGTATGGCAATATTACTAGGTGGCTAATACTTATAATCTAACAAATTATTCTAGGCACACTACTTAAAAAACAAGTCACGAGATCTCCAGACAACCATGAACACACAGAATTAACCCCCTCGCTTTTTATCATTTACTGATTTAATTTTATTTACAAAAATCTGTTTACGTTACAGGCGCGTCAACAGATAATCGTGAATCTGCTTGCTACCGAGCACAACGAGCTGACTCCCGCGCAAGTGACGGAGGTGGCGCAGATCACGGCGGGCTACTCTGGCGCAGACATGAAGTCTCTCTGCTCCGAGGCAGCCATGGGACCTATTCGAGCTGTGCCTTTGCATTTGATTGCTACTATTGATAGGAATAAGGTAAGCATTGTATCTTTACATAACTACCTATGAACCGGTTATGAGAGCCTACACTACTCCAAATTACGCCAGTCAATTTTCTGAACAATCTTCTTTAGATAAAATTTTAATTTATGAATGTTTTTCACTTGCAGGTGCGTCCGGTATGCTTCCAAGATTTTACGAATGCCCTGCAGCGAGTGAAACCGAGTGTTTCCCAAGACGATCTGGGACAGTATGTGAAGTGGAACAATACATACGGACAAGGCTTTTAATAAATTGAATTTTATTTGCTAAAATACTTTTCTTTCTATTTGTTTTACACTAGGGCGAAATTATTAGGTAGGTACTCTGGAAGATTTTGTCCTATTCCTCTAAGTTACAAAATGTCAATGTTACTCACTTCTTATGTCACTGTCAAAAACAGCTGTGTTTATTTTGTTGTGCAGCGGTGATCTTAGAGTTTCGTCTTTCGCGATTTAAGTACCTAAACCTATTCTTTCTATAAATTCCGATAAAACCACAAATTTTTGGTGTTTTAACTGGCTTATTCATGTTTTATAGCACAATGGATTCGTAGCGAATGAAATATCCTACGTGTCTGATAAAAATAAGTGATCATGGAGACCGACAACAGAGTTGTCGTTCTCATAGACATGGATTGTTTTTACTGCCAAGTGGAAGAGAAACTCAACCCTGAAATTGCAGGAAAGCCTATCGCTGTGGTCCAGTATAACCCCTGGAAAGGTGGTGGGTGAGTATCAACCATTTTGAGAGTAAACGGAAAGAGCAGCATTAATTTGCTAACCTATTCTAATTGAATGAGAGAATGTCAAGGGTTTTCTTTAATTTGGTAGGATTATTGCTGTAAACTATGTAGCAAGAGCCATGGGAGTCAATCGACACATGAGAGGAGATGAAGCCAAGGAGAAATGTCCAGAAATAGAATTGCCCACTGTTCCATGCTCAAGAGGAAAAGCTGATATTTCAAAGTAAGTATTTACGAAAATCTGTCTTTTAGGTTGCTGTACATTATATAGGTACCTATTATAGTAGGTAATTGAAACATAATGTAAGTGCATACCTTTATCAGATTTTTCATTCAATAAATCTTTTAGGTACAGAGAAGCTGGCAAGGATGTAGCCAGAGTTCTACAAAAGTTCACTCCATTGTTAGAAAGAGCTTCAATTGATGAAGCTTACCTGGATATCACCAGCCCAGTGAGTAATTTACTTCAATTTCTTTATTCTACTGTTTTAAATATAATAGCACAGATAAGGCAATAAGTAGGTACTTTTTAATTTTGTAGGTCCAAGAAAGACTGAAAACCATGAATACTAGCTCAATAACCACAAGTTTGATCCCCAACACATTTGCACTGGGCTATGATAATGTGTCAGAGTTTCTGGCTGATGTCCACAACGGGGGGTCAGAGTTCATAGAGTTTGACTATGAACATGCGTCTCGGCTGCTTGTAGGGGCAGTCATTGTGAGCGAGATCAGGGCTGCTGTATATGAGGAGACAGGTAAGACTTAACCTGCATTATACTGTATGTTTTTGCTTATCTTGTTTAGTTATATTACCTTCTGTGTTAAAATCTTATTTAACCTGTTCCTTACTCCTGTGCCTCAGTGGAATTTGGCCTCTGAGACAAGACGTCTCCATGCATTTTGGTTCTGAGCTGTCTCTCGCCCAATCGCTTCGAGTTCGCGGTACAATAATTTTTTTTTTTTTTTTAATATCCCTTTCTATACTTCTTGTAAATGGGCATCCTGAGTGACGCAAACCGGAATGGTCGGCGTACGACATGATGAACTTTTTGAGACCGCAAACGGGCTCTCACTATGCGTGCCCCATAATACGCTTGCGTGATCTGTAGTTAGTCTTCTAGACTTACAGGCTCTATTTCACAACTAAGCGAAAAAAAATGTTTTTGCAACTTTTGTAACATTCGAAGTTAAATGAAAGCAATCTTATTATTCCAGGATACAGATGTTCAGCAGGCATAGCGCACAACAGAATCTTGGCTAAACTTGTCTGTGGAATGAACAAGCCCAACAAACAGACTGTCTTGCCGAAGCATTCCATTGATGTGCTTTACAAGTACGTAGTTAATAAAGATAAAGGCTTTTTATTTGCCAAAAACATGTGTTAAAGGTAATCGAACCCGCAACCTTCTGTGTCGCAGGCGGACTTTAACCCGCCGCGCCACATCGTTCGTCAAGAAGCCTTCTGAGCGCGATAAGTATAACTTAGCTTTAGATATGATAACTCTTCTTGACGTTTCAGGACACTACCAGTGAACAAAGTGAAGCATTTGGGTGGAAAGTTTGGCCACACTGTTTGTCAACTACTTAACATTAGCAATATGGGAGAGTTGCAGGTTTTCTCTGAGAAGCATTTGCAGAACTTGTTTGATGAAAAGAATGGGTAAGCCTTGGCATTCTAATCTATTTTGCTTTTGTAATTCTTATTGTACCTATTGGAAATCTTTACATCATTAATTAAGTACCTACTACCTACTTCATTTATTAAGACCCCTGAATATCTCTTTTCAGGACTTGGTTGTACAACATAGCCAGAGGTATAGACCTTGAACCAGTTCAAGCAAGATTCAACCCTAAAAGCATTGGTTGCTGCAAGAATTTCAAAGGAATAGCAGCTCTTTTGGACTTAGACAGCATCAGGAAATGGCTCAGAGATCTTGGTGATGAAATTGAAGATAGGTTGGAAAAGGATGCATTGGAGAATAATAGAACGCCGAAACAAATGGTTGTCTCTTTCTCAACGCATACGGTTAGTGGGCGCGATACTAGTTCCTCTCGCTCTTACAATTTCGGGTTTGAAGATGAATTGTGCGGAGAACTGTTTTCTACCAAGGCTTTGGAATTGCTTATGGAGACTGCTGAAGGAACTAAAGTGAAAGGTAATAAACATTGGAAATTCACCTTTTCTTAGGTTTTTGCATAGGGTTTTTATTATAGTGCGTAAGCCCTCGCACTTGGTTAATCTCTAATTTCTTTACCTTACCCTCAGTGGCTTAGCTGGCGAGTACGTCCCTCTCTCCCTCTACTAAGGGAAGGTCTCGGGTTCAAGTCCCGTCGAAATCGTTTTTTTTTTATTATTACTTTATTTCTTAATACACACCTATTCATAGGGAAATTATTGTGAGTATTTTAAAATGTTATATTTATTTGTAGAAGGAGAAAGCAATAGAAGATTAAAGGCGCCTATCAAATTTCTGGGCATCAGTGTTGGGAAATTCGAGGACCATGCAGATATCAAGAAAACTAAGAAAATCAAAGACTATTTTGGTGCGGGTACATCAAAAATAGATACTCAAAAACCAAAAGTGACTACAAAACAGAATAATGAAATGCAGAATAAAAATAAAAGCAATGACAAAGAGTACATAATGAGGAAGTTCTTTCAATTTACTGATAAAGACAAAATCGACAGACCCGAAGTGGCTTCAGAGTTATCAAATTCAAAAGAAAACAAGCAAAAAATAGAAGCTACAATAGCCAAAAAAGTAGAACCACAAGTAAATACCGATTTGGAGAAGCAAGAGTCCTTCTTTGCAAGATTCCTCAGCAGAAAAATAGATAGTGACACCATAAGCATAGATTCAGACTCTACACAACTCACTGTAAACAAACCAGTCAAGCCAAACACTCCTCTTTGTGAAGTAGAGGCTTGTGGGGATGAAAGCAGTGATACTCACTACTCTGGGTCAACTATCAACGAAGAAATCGACAAAAGCATTGCTTTATTTGACGACGATCCAGATGAAGTAGATCGCGTGAAAAACATACGGAATTTACTCAATCAATCAAAATTACTCAACTCTACTGTAGTAACAGAGCATGATACCGCAACTGAAGATCATATCGCAACTGGTGATGAGGAAACCAACAATGGAATAGCTGCAGGGACACAGCATGGCGACAACCTACCCTCAAAACTTGCAGTTACGGAAGAAAAAGACACAGTATTTAACTGCTCAGAGTGTGGGAAGACTATTCTAATGCACATGGTAGAAACCCACGCGGATTACCATCTCGCGCTTAAATTAAGAGACGAAGACAGACAACAAGTTAGAGCGGAAATAAGAGGAAAAAAGCTAACTGTCCAGGAAGATAAGAAACAAAGGAAACCCCCAGAGGAAAGGAAACAAAGAAAACCTCCAGACGAAAGCACGTCAAGGAATGACTCTGTAGCATCCGTAGCTAGCTTTTTAGTAAAAATAGATGGTAGTATACCCACCGAAATTTGTACAGAATGCGGTAAGAGAGTACCCATTGAGAAGTTAACAGAACATTATGATTTTCATGAAGCTCAAAAATTGAGCAGAGAGCTAAATAAAAGAGTGAATCCACCAATTTTAGTGTGTACAGAATCTAGTAAAAATGCTAATGTTCCAAGCAGCAGCGTTAAGAGGAAAAGGAAATCCGTGTCACCTATAAAGAAATCTAAAATTCCCAAATGTAAATCTATCGCTTCATTTTTTCGACAAACGTAAAAAAATGCATTTCTGTATTTCCGTCTCGATCCGGGAATTTGAGTTTGGATTTCCAGAATTGAACTAAAAATTTTTCGTAAATCAGCTCTTAATCCGCTGCGTGCTTTGCTCAGGGAGTGAAACTGATGTTTTTTTTGTATTAATATAATGTGTCAGTATCAAATATCTATATTATTCTCGTCTAGTATACAATTAGGTACGAAAGCCGAAACAATGTACCTAATAATTGTTTGTGAAATAAAATAAATAAATGTTAAAGTGCGTCCAGATTAAGCAACATAATCATTTAACATGTGAAACAATGAAGACGTGATAAATAACATGTTACTTAATCTGGACGCACCCTTGTCACATGTGGTTCTAGCTTTCTGTTTGCCACTCAGGCATGCCCCCTAGGCGCTAGGTTATGAATGAATTTATGATACAATTTATAACAGACTTCGAAATAGGAGAAGGTTCTATTTTCGGCTGTTTTTATGTATATTCGCCGATTTCTTCGCTGTCTACAAAGTGGTCTGGTAGGTTTTAGGCTACGGTTTTTTGAATGAAAAGATATTTTAATTTTCATCCCGTCTATGCGAAAAGGTGGTGTTTTCCATAAGAAACTTTTAGTGGGCAGTAATGAGTTTTTATTTTTAATCCTCTTTTTAAGTGCGCCGCAATTATCGTTGCCGCGCACTTTTTGAATTTGGAAGATCTTAGTGATAGCGCCTAAGAAATCGAACGCAAATATTGTTTGAATAGACTGGCTGGTACGACGGCCTATAGTCGCGCCATGCCACCCAACCGCCGCCGCCGGCTGAATAAAAAAAGAAATCAAATGAAAAACGCGCGAACTACAGTCCGCGTCGCTCCCATAGAATACAATTATTCCCCGTATAGTAAGTAAAACGTAGTATCACTTATACCATTGATGGTACAAATCAATGGTACTATAAACTCAAGGGGGTGATTTTGATTTTTTTTTATTTAATCAGATAGGGTTTAAAACATCTTCCAATCCTTTTTTCGTTATTCAGGAATTTCAAGTTTATAGTATTTTAGCTAGATTATCCTGCCTAAAATCCGCGCGTCTTGGTAGGTAGCAATAGAATGAAATACAGCAATACTTTTTACAAAGGTTTATTGATTAATCTAAGCATTTAGGATCTCAGCCTGGAGTTTCCTCCAGACGTCGAGTGGTCCATGCTCCCGCTGGTACTTGACGTTGCAGCCATCGTTGGTGAAGCGGCCGTCGTCACGCAGCTTCTCGTACTCCTCACGGTCGTACTTGGTGAATCCCCATCTCTTGGATACATAGATCTAGAATAGAAAAGCGAGATGAGTACAAAATGTTAAATCCGATGCGCCATTGTGCACCTATTAATTCTTATAAATGTTAGGCTAAGGCCGCATTGTGAAATAAAACCAGAGAATTTAAACGCACTTTAGCACACAGCAAACAGCACATTTACGTGTGTAACGCCGGAGCTGCACCGAAGCGGTTACATAAAGAATTGCGAAAAACTAATTGCAACGAGTGGAAAAACGCGGTAACCAAGAATTGCGGAATAACGCATTTTCATACACAGGTGCAGGCTGACTACTGGGGGTAAGGCATTTTGGAAGGGTCTCAAAGGGATTTTTTGAAGAAACTGATTGGAAATTGACCACAAAGGCGCAATATCTTAAAAAGTAGACATGGGAGAAAAAAAAATTTTACTTGAAAGCAATGTGCCATTGTAAAAAGAGTTAAATATTTTATTTGAAAATTACCCATTCATTCACGTTCAAAATGCCGTGCTTAAGTATGTATAAGAGACAGATCACACTGTGCCAGTTTATTTATATTAATAAAGGTAAAAAAATACCTTCTGACGGCCAGGGAACTTGAACTTGGCACGACGCAGAGCTTCAATGACCGCCGCCTTCCAACGGTCGCTGGAGCGTACGGACATGATGGGCTGTCCGATGCGCACGCGCGCTACTGTGCCTTGGGGTTTGCCAAAGGCACCACGCATCCCGGTCTGGAGCCTGGAATTATTAAAAACAAGAGTTTTAACAAACATTCAGATCAATATTTTGATAGCTTGTTCAGATTCTTTTAACTAATTTAGGGTTAAAAAAATCTAACAAATCAAAAAGAACAATGCATTCTGAAATTAAGTAATTAATGAAGGGCTAGGGATGATGGTTAAGTTATTAGCTAGGATGGGGATAGTAGTCTAAGGTCATCATCACATTGTCATTAAGTGCATAAAATATTTCTAACTCATTCCTTCAAATTCACTTATTTACATGTATTTAGAATGCAATGTCATTATTCTCTATTCTACCCAAGCCAACAATCCCTGTCCTAGGCCTACAGGGGCTGATGCATAATGCAGTGCAATACTATTGCAGCAGATACTTTAAAAAATCGTTTGGAATGTGTTGAGCAGTCTTTAGGTATGATGGAGCACATATTATTTACTTTTTTAAATAATACACCATACTTATTGCTCACTTTAGTGCTTCAGTTTCAGGTAAAGTGTATAACACTTTAATTTGTGTAAAAACCTATAGAAATAACAGGTTGGTTTAATTTGGTCAAGAGAAGAGTAATGGTCTTTGCTACTTGTGAAATTACATAAACCTGTGTTTCTTCTTAGCTTGGGGCTAGATGATATCATATGGGATAGTCCAGTATTAATTTGTTATTTACATTTTCAATCATGCTTTAAAAAACATAGTACTAATACCCAAAATAGCATGTGCACACCAAGATCTAGCTCCTGTCTTCACCACAGTAACCAGCTCAATACTTTTCTTTTACAAAACACAATAGAAACTCACCTATCAGCTCCAGCGCACGATAACATTTTATTGATGCGGATGACATGGAATGGATGCAGCCTCATGCGGATGTGGAACTGATCCTTGCCGCAGTTCTTGACGAGGTACTTGTTGCAGCAAATACGGCCCGCCTCCAGGGCTTCCGAGCTTAGCTGCTCGTACTCGTCAGATACCAAGTGGACGCATAGCGGGAAGTCGTCCACGGCAGCCTTCTTCTTACCCAAGTCGAAGATACGGATCTTCGCGTCAGGCACACCACGGCAGAACCGGGATTTTGGGTACGGTTTGTTTTTACAATACCGGTAGCTGTAACACAAATACAACACATTTTAGCCACTGCACTTCACTGAAATCCACAATTTCGGGGACGAAGAGGTTGGATTGCAATATTTACCATCTTGCTGGTCGGCGCCCCATTGTGATCTGAAATATACAAATAAATCAGCTTAGAATAGGTCACAGGGCTGTTCCACTTAATGTAACATTAGAATAATTAACACTTTCTCAGATTCAAAACGATTTTTTCGATTTACAAAAATAAATCGCACCTTCACAAAGAGACTCCGTTGCTAGAAAGAACTTGCTTGACAAATTAATTTGACAATGACTGCTGATAAGACGTGACGTTTGAGTTTGATACAACAAAGTCAGTATTGCCAAATCGATTATCACAAAGTCCGACTCCTACAATCGTGTTGGTTTCTCTTTGGTGTTGGTCTTGTCTTAGGGTGACTATAATTGGTCTCGTCGCACACTGGTACCGATTAATGAAATCTGGGACATAGAGGTCGAAGTCCGAATTTTGATCTGATTTTTTTAAATTAAGGTCTTTGGGTGATTATAAACCTCTTTTATAGAATACGTTTTTTTGATATACATGCCCGTTTCCAAGAAAAAAAATGATAATTTTTTTTTTGTATGGAGAAAAATGATTTTTTTTATTTTTTTCGTAAACGGGCAGAGATGTTAAAACCAAACCTTGTAGGGATTATAGAAGGCATAATACCTTGCATTATCTGCAAACACATCTACTTCATATCTCTGCCCGTTTAAAAACAGTAGGCGTTCAAAAAATAAAAATATATTACGTGATTTAATTGGTTAAAGACGCTTGATTGATACTTAAATAGTGAAATTTTAATAATGTCACTTCATTCCATCGGTAAAAAATGGAATAATAATAATAACACAATAGCTCAGGTACCTGTATAATATACTTGTCGTCTTACTTTCTACCTGAGTATTGTTTTAGCTGGAGGCTCTTGCAAGGTCGAATATCCTTTATTGTTCACGTTACCTGTGAGTGCATTCTTTTGTATCTTATCTATCCCTTCCAAATTATCCTAATTATTATTTGTTAAAAAAATGGTGCCATTCGATTGTTGGCTACTAAAGTTTAAACACGTAAACGCTCTTTCCCTCCGATATGTCTCAGTTTACATCAAATTTGGATATATATATGCTACTAAAATCAAGTGGAAATATCAAAAATAGTGATATATTGTGCAATACGTTGTTGAATCAAATAAACGTTGAAGTTTCTGCTGAAGATCTAAATATTCTGAAACAATTCACAAGAACATACGTGTCAAATTTACACAAGAGATGGTTGCAAGCAAATAGATGTCAATCAAATTTTTTCACCAAGAACATGGAATGGTTACATTTGGATATCTCGTGGCCATCTTTAAAATCCATTGATTTGAAGTCAGTATTTGCGCAAGAAAATATGGATGTCCCCGAAGAGTTAGATACTTCGTTAGATACTTCTGTGGAAACTACGGAAGTCAGTTCGCATTCAAATGCTGCTACAAATACTCCAGTGCACAGAAAGCCATTTGAAGATCTGTCGAACAAGCAGAAAAGAAGGCGGCTTTCATCACTTCGAAACCACTCCGAAGAAGAATTGCTGTCGGCTTTAGTAAATAGATTGAAAGATAATGAAAATATTCTTTTGGCTGAGGTCATTGACGGTCTTTATAAGGATAATGATAAGACTAAAAATATTCACAGTTTCATGTTCAAAAATCAATCCAAATCGCAAAGATGTATACCGGAAGATGAAGCACTGGCCCTTGTAACTGCTCTTAAACTTACAAAATGGCAATATTTAACGTTAAGAAAATCTTTGTCCGAAGATAAAATAGTGCCTTTGCCGAGTTATCAAAAAGTAATCGAAGCTAAAAAATCGTGCTATCCTGAAGATATTTCGATTACAGAAACAGGTGTCCGGATTAAGCTTCAATCGATACTGGATTTGACGGTGACAAAAATATTTAAAGTGATCGGTCATCATCACTTTGATTCCGGTTCCATCAAATTAATAAGCAAGTGGGGCTGTGATGGGTCTTCATCGCACAGCACTTATAAACAAAAAGTCAACACGGAATTTTCAGACTCATCAGTATTTATGACAAGCTTTGTGCCTTTGCGCCTTATGTGCGATGATGTGGTAATTTGGCAAAATCCACGTCCATCATCAACGAATTACTGCAGGCCGGTTATGTTCGAATTTGTCAAGGAAACAAAAGAATACATACAGAAAAACACAGCAGATATGGATGAAGAAATAGCTAACCTCGCACCAACTAAAATATGTAAGTCATAGTTATTATTTGTCATGTAGGCGACAAAAAAATAACCCTAAAAACTGTTAAGTCCTAAACTCTTATCATAAGCGTACTTCAAATCGTACCAAAATAAGTATTATTTTATTTGTGAACATACATACCTACATTATTCTAATTATTTTTTTATTTCCTTGCAGATGACATGGAGGTTTTTCATGATCTACACATGACGATGATCGATGGAAAAGTTAGCACAGCTTTGTCAGAAACCTCATCCCATGCAAATTGCAATATTTGCCATGCAAAACCAAAAGAGATGAACAATTTAAGCTTGGTTATGAACAAACCAGTCGCTGAAAATATGTATAAATATGGTTTATCTTCATTGCATATGTGGTTGAGGTCTATGGAATGTATACTGCACATATCTTACAACATGGACTTCAAAAAATGGGCTGCAAGGGGTGAAGACAAACTACTACAAAAGACCAAAAAAGAATTAACTCAGCAAGAATTTTTTCAGCGCACTGGATTGTTAGTGGACATTGTCAAACAAGGCTTCGGCACCACTAATGATGGCAACACAGCTCGAAGATTTTTCAGGGACTATGAGAAAACTGCAGAAATAACGGGAGTGGATATTAATTTAATTAAACGATTTGCAGTAATCCTACAGTCCATATCATGTGGTAAAAATATAAATATACTGAATTTTAAAAAATACTGCCAAGAGACAGCTGAATTATATGTACAATTGTATCCGTGGTATTATATGCCATCAAGTATACATAAGCTGTTAATACATGGAGCAGAAATATGTCAGCATTTCAGTTTCATACCTGTAGGAATGCTGTCGGAAGAAGCATCTGAAGCTCGCAATAAGGATTTCAGAAACATCAGGGAAAGACATTCCCGCAAAATAGGGCGGAAAGAGACAAATACCGATATCATCCATCAGTTCCTCATCAGTTCCGATCCTTATATAACTAACATTAGACCAAAATCCATGGCGAGGAACAAATTGGAACATTTCCCTGATGTTGCTGATCTCATAATAGATGATGAGCCAATTCTGCAAGAAGAATCATCTGAGCATGAAGGAAATATAAATGTAGAAACTAGCTTAGCTGACCCATTACAATAAGTTAACATATATATAATAACTATTTACATACATTAAACTATAAGAATTACCTAAATATGTGTAGGTACTTTTATTATTATTGTATAATGGGCATTTTTATATGTTTATATGTAAATATCATTGAATAAAATTGTTTTAAACTTGTTTTTAACTTTTTAGTTTCAAATTTTATTAATTTTACATTGAAAACATTTTTTATTGTTAATATCTAAGTCATCATCATCATCATTGTTGTGTATTATACTTTTTGTAAAAAAAAATGAAATAAATAGAACTTAAAATTATTTTAATATGTTTTCCTCTTTTAGAATCGAACCATGTTATAACAATAGATAGCTAGAAACACTATTATAAAGGTTCAGGCAGGAAAAAAAATCCTAATACTTCAACTAATGAATTTAAAACAATACTCAGGTAGAAAGTAAGATGAAGTATATATACAGGTACCTGAGCTATTGGGTTATTATTGTTATTATTCCATTTTTTACCGATGGAATGAAGTGACATTATTACAATTTCTCTATTTAAGTATCAACCAAGCGTCTTTAACCAATTAAATCACGTAATATATTTTTTATTTTTTGAACGCCTGCTGTTTTTAAACGGGCAGAGATATGAAGTAGATGTGTTTGGAGATAATGCAAGGTATTATGCCTTCTATAATCCCTACAAGGTTTGGTTTTAACATCTCTGCCCGTTTACGAAAAAAATAAAAAAAAACATTTTTCTCCATACAAAAAAAAAATTATCATTTTTTTTCTTGGAAACGGGCATGTATATCAAAAAAACGTATTCTATAAAAGAGGTTTATAATCACCCAAAGACCTTAATTTAAAAAAATCAGATCAAAATTCGGACTTCGACCTCTATGTCCCAGATTTCATTAATCGGTACCAGTGTGCGTCGTCTCGACTCTACCAATAAAATATTTGGTTGATCCAATTCATGAAATCACTCTGTCCATTTTTCGGGTTTAAGTAAGCAGCACTGGCTTGTTTATTTTTTTAATTCCCTTTCGAATAGAATCAGAAGAATTAGAGGTTTTTGGTAAACGTCTAAGTGCCATTTCCAAACTTAAAAAATTGGATCTTCCATTCATAAAACACAATGTCCAAAAAATCTCAAGACCCTAAGACCTGTACTCCACTAATTTATATACATACTCGTAAGTTCTACTGGCAACAAAAATAATTACATCATGACATAATTTTGTTCAGTGTCAAAAGTTTTAAGAAAGGTAGGTGCATACGCATTGCGCATGGATGATGGAGTAATTCTTCAAAGGAGGGCATTTTTTCTATCACAATAGTTATCAAGAAGTTATAGGACTGTAGAAGAATAAAAAGTTTATTTGCGGAGTAGCGGCCCTTGAGATAGCAACACAAAACAATAACAATTTATCAATGTCAAAAAACATTGATGTCAATGTCAGTTAATCAACAACTATAAGTTGGCATGTTTTTCTTGAAAAATTACCAAAACATTTAGTTTAGAATAAGAACACAATACAATACAAGATAAAAGTGATAAAAATGGGTGCTCTAACCAGCCGCCAACATGCTGGCGTTGAGGAAGCAGATGTTGTATCGAATCACGCTTACAAATATCCACCTCGATCAGGTAAATACCTACACCCAGAAGACCTACCCAACATAATGGTTTAAATCAAGTGACAGTACAATGAACGGCCTTCCATTCTGCTTCATCAACTGCGCTGATCATTAAACTCTCACATTTTTATTTTGGCATGATATTACTTACATCATTGTAAACATGATGGCAGAAATACACCTTGTATTTCTGCCATCCACTTAAGGTTGTAGCTCACTATGAAGTTATAATGATATCACAGCCTCAGCTATTTTATGTCCTTACTCCAAGATCACGTTGTTAATATTTACCAAAACCAAGACTTCTTAACTGACTTGAACAGGTAACTACTTTGGGAGCCACTTTATCATGGGAGGAGAAAGATTTGACACACCACAGCCCGAGGCTTACCTGTTTGGTGAAAATGCAGATCTAAACTTCCTGGGCAGCAAACCTACACCAGTGAGTGCAACTGTTGTACTAAACTCACAATATCTTAGCACCAGTATTTACTTATGTGGGTGACTCAACAACAATGACATTGTATATTTTACCAGATATAAAAGTATGTATTACTAGATAGTCAGTGTGGATCTGTTTCACAGAATTATGAAATATTTTGATACTGCCATGATGACACAGCATGTATTTGCTTTAATACATAAGTTGTCACAAATGAAACTGTTAATCTGTAAAAAATGATTTAAGGTAATACCCAAAACTTTTAGGTATTAGTAGTCTACTTTCTTTTAAATGGGCTAAAGGCCCAAGTCTGTCAGAGTCAAGTCTACCTACAAATGTCTTTATTTAATTTCAGTTCCCCTACCCCCCACCACAGTCAAATGAACCAACCAAAACATTGAAAAGCCTTGTAAATATCAGAAAAGAGTCGCTGAGGTTTGTGCGATGCCCAGAGCCTGTGGACAAACTGTCAGATTCAGACAACAAAATTGGAGATGGTGCCATGAAATCAACTGATAATAATGGGAAAGGGACATACTATAACATTGAGTTTACATTTGACTGTGATGTGAGATGTGCCATCACAATATTCTACTTTTGTACTGAAGAAATCACTCCTACCGGGGTAGTGTGAGTATATCCTTTTATACATTATTTGTGGAGGTGCAACTGCACTAGCATGTAAATAACCAAATCTGCTATTATGTTATAATGTGGACTGTATATGTTTATGTAAAATTACTGTAATACTGAATGTGAGCTGAGTTATGAGATAACTAATAGTAATTTCTGCTCATTGCAACAAGTCTTAGAGTTACTGTTATTACAGGTGAAATAAAATAGAAATGTTTATAAGTTTACAGCAGCTCAGCATGACTTTGAGTTGGAGATCTCTCTCTATTATTTTAAGCTAGACGATCTGTGAAGCTTTTATTTTAGTGGCAGTTAATAGGATATATGCTACCTTTTAAATTCAATTCTATCACTGCCTTTTCAACACTGCCTGTGGACCATAATCGAACGTGACACTAACAAACGAATGGGCGAACTTGCCCCCTATTATTGATCTTTGCCTGAGCTGTGAATAGGTTAACAGCACTCAATGTGTTAATCATACTACAGATACTACCCCCGAGACCCAACAACAAACTCGCAAACATACCACTACAAGAAGGGCGCCAATCAGCAGTTCTGTCAGCTAGCACATGTGTTTGACCCGTCCAAGCATGCTGAGGAAGACTTGATCTACAATGCTGATCGGGAGATCATACCTATCGCTATTTACTGCGTCGTTGACGAGGGGCAGGAAGGTAAATATATTTTTTGTTACTGACTAATAAGCTTCCTTTGAAAAGAGATCCAAAAAAGCTTTAAAAAAGAACAAAGCAAGAATAAACTCAAAATAAAGTTTCTAGTGTCACTAAGTACAAAAACTGAATTCTCTTCATAAAAACCTACCCTAACTAGGTTAGGTAGGTTCACATTCTGTTATTTAGATTTAGTTTTTTTGTCATACCTAGGTATATATAAAGGACGCCTATTTGCCGTTGATGACCCTATGTAGTTGGCTGGCAGGCAGAAAATGCCATCAGCATGATGCTCACCATTTGTGTACTATTTCAAAATTGTATGCAATAAAGTATTCAATAAAATAAATAGATAAATACAAAACTGAAAAATAAAATGGTGTAATATTTTCCAGAGATAAGACAATCTCACACAACCATAGCAGTTGTAGAGAGGCACTCGGACGGCACCTATGTGCTGAAGGCGTTGAAACAGAAGCTCTTTGTCGACGGACTGTGCTACCTACTGCAGGAGATCTATGGTATTGAAAACAAGAATTTGGATACAAAGGTAATGACTGCAAAACTCTGCCAAACTTGTTTACTGAAGAAGCTGTGATGCTGTGATGTTATATAGGTGGCTCGGCGCACGCCTTGCCGTCAAACACTATTAGACAGCCCGGCGGGTTGGTGCAACATGTCTGTGTACTAATAATATCCATAAATCAATTTTAACTTACACGATCTGAACACACAATCCCGTAACCACGACAATGTGTAAACCAGTTGAAACGCCGGGAAAAATAGGGGAGGCCTCCCCTAATGAGTGCCATAGCGCCTTATCTTCAGCTTGACGCATCTAGCATCTACCTGCAGTCTTCCGCAGGTCGTCATCCCACCTACCTGGTCGGAGGGCGTCCTACACTACGTTACTAGTTACTTAGGCTTAGATAATATGCGTGCGTCAGTCTAAGTAGACGTTACGCAATCAGCTAACAAATTATGCTTCATGTCTTAAATCCGTTTCAGCCAAGTTCAGACGAGGAGACCGAAGATGGTGGCTCGGAGTGCGTCATCTGTATGTGCGACGTGCGGGATACACTCATACTGCCGTGCCGACATCTTTGTCTTTGCAACTCTTGCGCTGATTCCCTGAGGTTAGTATTTAAGATCCAAACATATTGGGAAATAAGCCTAAAAAAATATTGAATAAAATAAATGGTAATATAGAAATAAAAATGAATGTTGATCCACTAAAATATTTATTTTTTAATAAATTATGTTACGTTTTATTCAATTTTTTGATCATGGCTCTGTCTGAGTCTGACCATAGACTTTGAAATTTTTCACCTTGTCTATGGGTTTGGTTTGACAGAATTTTGACGTCAGAAACTATAAAATTTAAAAAAGTAGTTCTTTTTCATGCATCAATGTGTATGTTTTTAAGTAAAAGTAAGTTTCTGTAAACTCGCACTACCTACAAAATGTTGTCCACACTACCCAAAGGTTAGCAGGTAGAGAATGCTATCTAGCATTATGCTCGCCTATGTACAACTTTTGTGCAATAAAGTATATTCCATCTTGCTATCTAACCCTAAAAAGAGTTCTCTTCCAGCAAACCTTATTAGAAGAGACAAAATGATGAGAGAACTTACGCTATAGCTCTAACTCACGTGTTAAGCTCACCACTCCCACAGATACCAAGCCAACAACTGTCCGATCTGTCGCGCGCCCTTCCGCGCCCTGCTTCAGATCCGCGCCCTGCAGCGCCGAGTGACGCCGGCGCCCAACACGCCCCCCTTGCCGCCGCAACATACGCCAGACGTACGTACAACTACATTATGAAATAATATTATAATAACCATTTATTTCAGACCATAGAAAAGGTTCTCTTATTCTACGGTCCATAGTAATATAATTTACATAAAATATAAAAAAAAACTTAATTAATGACACGTCCATCCCTGTACACATACGTCTTTTATGTACTACTTAAGGATGCCACACGCATGCTTTGTAATTTCAGCACATTCCGATTCCGTAAAAAAAGCGCGTGTTTCGTATTGCACGATGGTCCGTATTGTATACAATTCATCATGCTGGGTCAAGTTTTACCTCTATTCTGCCTCATTAACTTGCGTGAGCTTTACTTAGGAAACATACTTCAAGACACGAATACTTATGTATTGTTTTGTATACAGGGTAGTATGGAGAACATCCCCGCTGGCTACGAGCCCGTGTCTCTGATCGAGGCGCTGAACGGAGTGCACGCGCCGCCCGCCACGCCGCGCCTGCACCCCGCCATCGCCAGCCCCGACACTGACACTGCTTCACAGGTACTATATCTACACTCACACTGATATAGAGAACATCCCCGCTGGCTACGAGCCCGTGTCTCTGATCGAGGCGCTGAACGGAGTGCACGCGCCGCCCGCCACGCCGCGCCTGCACCCCGCCATCGCCAGCCCCGACACTGACACTGCCTCACAGGTACTATATCTACACTCACACTGATATAGAGAACATCCCCGCTGGCTACGAGCCCGTGTCTCTGATCGAGGCGCTGAACGGAGTTAACGCGCCGCCCGCCACGCCGCGCCTGCACCCCGCCATCGCCAGCCCCGACACTGACACTGCTTCACAGGTACTATATCTACACTCACACTGATATAGAGAACATCCCCGCTGGCTACGAGCCCGTGTCTCTGATCGAGGCGCTGAACGGAGTGCACGCGCCGCCCGCCACGCCGCGCCTGCACCCCGCCATCGCCAGCCCCGACACTGACACTGCCTCACAGGTACTATATCTACACTCACACTGATATAGAGAACATCCCCGCTGGCTACGAGCCCGTGTCTCTGATCGAGGCGCTGAACGGAGTTAACGCGCCGCCCGCCACGCCGCGCCTGCACCCCGCCATCGCCAGCCCCGACACTGACACTGCTTCACAGGTACTATATCTACACTCACACTGATATAGAGAACATCCCCGCTGGCTACGAGCCCGTGTCTCTGATCGAGGCGCTGAACGGAGTGCACGCGCCGCCCGCCACGCCGCGCCTGCACCCCGCCATCGCCAGCCCCGACACTGACACTGCCTCACAGGTACTATATCTACACTCACACTGATATAGAGAACATCCCCGCTGGCTACGAGCCCGTGTCTCTGATCGAGGCGCTGAACGGAGTGCACGCGCCGCCCGCCACGCCGCGCCTGCACCCCGCCATCGCCAGCCCCGACACTGACACTCACAGGTACTGTATCTACACTCACACTGATAATAATAAATAAATAAATAACACTGGACAATCCACACAGTATCATCTAGCCCCAAGCTAAGCAGAGCTTGTGTTATGGGTACGAGATGACTGATATTCATAACACAATTAATTAAATAGATAGATATTTTTTATTATACATAGAAAACGACCAGAAAACCCGGAACGAATATTTTTTGTTCGTACAAACATTTGTCCCGAGGCGGGAATCGAACCCGCAACCTTCAGCGTCGCAGGCCGGCCTTCGCCAACCGCTAACCATAGTGGTCGTCATATCTACACGGGCACTGCCTCATAGATCTGTATCTACATTGACCTCACAGGTACTGTATCTACTACATTGACACTGACATGAAAATTATTCCATATAACCTACAAAGAAAATTACACAGACAATAGTTTGAATTGTGTGTAACATTATTTATTGACGACCGATGTGGCGCGGTGGGCGAAGGTCTGCCTGCGACGCAGAAGATTGCGGGTTCGATTCCCGCCTCGGAACAATTGTGTGTTCTGGTCGTTTTCTATGTATAAAAAAAACTATCTATGTAATGTATTGTATTATGTACATATATCAGTTATCTAGTACCATAACACAAGCTCTGCTTACCATGGGGCTAGATAATGCTGTGTGAGTTGTCCAGCATTATTTTTTTATTATTTCATATAATAAATAATGTTATACACAATTCAAACTACATATTATAAGAATAAATTAAATTATATTATGTTACTTTAAATGTATTGTATTGTTGTATTGTATTGTATATTATATAATTATATAAAAAAATATTATATAAAAAAAACTATCTATGTAATGTATTGTATTATGTACATATATCAGTTATCTAGTACCATAACACAAGCTCTGCTTACCATGGGGCTAGATAATGCTGTGTGAGTTGTCCAGCATTATTTTTTTATTATTTCATATAATAAATAATGTTATACACAATTCAAACTACATATTATAAGAATAAATTAAATTATATTATGTTACTTTAAATGTATTGTATTGTTGTATTGTATTGTATATTATATTCAATGATCAATGTGACCTATCTTTATTATGTGTATGTAACAGCAAGCAGCGGAGATCTTGAACCGCTGCAACCTAGAGCGCGGGTCCACCATGAGCCTGGGCAGCGCGGGTGGCGCGGGCGGCGCGGGGGGGCGCCGCCCGCGCTCCTCCTCCAGGGACGACCTCAACGCGCGACAACCCAGCGAGGTAGGAAATGCACAACATTGGAAGTGGTCAAGTTAGGAAGTGGACAAGGCTCTCACATGACCCTCAGTGATGTACAGTTTTGGTTTTCTGTAGCCTCGGGCGGGGCTCGCTGAAACGAGCTGCGTGCTGTGATACAATGACAATGCCCGACTCGCTTCGCTCGCCACGCTCTGTAAGGACATACAGTTCGCTTTGCTCGCCACGTTGGGTGATAGGTTTCCGGCTGGCTTCTATCAATCTGTAAAACATATTATAATAAAAATAAATAATTTATTTCAGGTCATATAAAAGTTAGAGATCATATTTAACTTACTCTAAGGTCCATAGTAATATAATGTACCTTAAAACTATAAAATATAAAAAAGACGAAATTAATAACACGCTTTAGTTATTACACCGACAGCATGTAGATGAAGTAATCAGTATAACATATTGGTTCTAGTTCCGCATGTCGGTGCTGCTGGCGCGCGAGGAACAAGCAGCCAAGTTGGCCGAGGAGAAGACCACCGTGGATAGTCCACTGCTGAGCAATCACAAGCCTAACCATGTCACTAAGGTGATTTTCTTGCCTTCAAAGATCTTATAACTACCTCTGTGACACAAGTGGTACTGTTGGCCGGCTACTAAGCTAGGCTAGCCTTGTCATTCAACAAACCACCTTACGCACCACGGTCTCCACGGAAGACCAGCAGCGCTATGGTATGATCTGCTCTACACATGCACATGCTGAGTGGAGACCGATTTTGTCAGTTTCTCTGTTAATTTAAGGTTAATTTATACGAGTATGTATGTATACTATTAGTTTTTGTTCTGTTTTTTTTTACCTTAAATTATTTCGATCCCCAGTCAACCCTCAGCCTAAACCTACCCAGCGAGACTCGTCGCTCGCTGGAAGCATCTTGCTCCTCTGAAGATATAACGGAAGGCAACACGCCGCGCGACCCCGTGCCTACTACTGACGCGCACGAGACTGAGCTCGACAGCGAGACGGAGCGACTGTCGCCGCTACTGACGCAAGTCAACGGGGTAAGTGGGATGTTCCTCAATATATGATAATAAAAATATAATAATACAATAGCGAAATAACCATCCAAATCGGTCCAAAATAAATAAATAATGCTGGACACTCCCCACCTTCCCACACAGCATTATGTAGCCCCAAACTAAGCTGGTGTTATATATACCACAGGGGTCGTCATAGCTAAGAGAAATGCCTGCAGAAGCGCTCAAATCCTCACGACACTTGATAATAAATACATAATTAACTCTAGATAATCTATGTAGGCATCGCGGCTAGCTCTTCCCGGGATGCTGATTTAATAATAGTCGAGTATGGAAACAATAGCTATATTGTATAAAACTACGACTAATATGATGATAATGAGTGCGGTTTGAATGACTGCTGGTGATGCACTGACCTCAGTAGGCGCCCGGTCCGCGCTCGCGACACGAGTAACCTACTTAGGCCAAACTCGCTGATGCTGCTAATATACCTCCGTGGTCGATGTGTCGAACACTTTATAAGTTGCGTTCCTCAGGTGATAAAGCACGGCTCATCCCTCTCGCTCCCGGTGGAAGGCAAGCCGGAGATAGAGGCGGAGGCTGAGGGAGATGCTCTACGGCTCGCGACGCCGCACCTCGCGCACATCGACGACACCGACACGGACGAGCCGGACAACCGCGACTGTCAGTATACACCTTTATACTAAACTAGTTTACAAGATATAGGTCAATTCGGTTGGGACAAAAGAATAAATACTACTTTATAAAATTTACAGTCTGATTTCTTGTATTAGGTCTATTCGGTTGGGACAAAACCATAACAAACTGCTTTTAATGCTAGTGTTAAAGGGAACGACAAAAAAATGTGGCAATATTTTTATTAGCTTAGATTTGATGCTAACTAAATCGAATTGTATTGTCAGGAGAAACCGTTGGCTGATAGGTATTTGTAAGGAAATCAACAAAAAATTGCGAACCTATTGTATATGAAAATGTGTAAATAAAAATATCTAAATGGGATACTTATGGCGCGTGAGTTGTGTTAAAATAATAAGTAACCCATTATTTATCTCGTCATGCTTTTTATACTGAATTGCGGTTTAGCTGTTTCATACGGACCACACTTACACCAACACATTCAAACTAATTTAATTACTAATTATAGTGATCCTTTGATAACTAAGAAAATGATATTTAAATAATAGAAACAAATTATAACTATAGTATTTACAATTGAAATAATGGAGCTAAAAGCAGACAGTTGCCAAAAATCTTAATCTAACTAAATTGTATTAAAGAAATGGTTTGTAACATATTAAAACGGGTGTAGGTACGGTATTTATGTAAATATTTGATAGTGATGTGCTGCTTCAAGTTATAACAGTAATCATTAAACCTTTGGAAATATATTAGTTTTGAACTGCATCATTTACTGGCACTTTTTTATTTAAACATTATTGAAGATGCCTCTTTCGTGTTTGTAGAATGCAAGAATAAAGATTATATAGTTTCTCAAAAGAAAAGCGTTTCACCTAATCAGGAAAAGCTGTTTTAAAATGAGTGTCTTAAATAATATTACGAATTTAAACGGAAAACTAACACAGTAGATTAGAGTCATAGAATTAGAATTTCCAGAGGCACAATCAGAAAAATTAAATTTCCGCGCCAAAACTCGGCCCACTTCGCAAAAATTCTTACTCTATGATTAGAGTGAATAAAACTGCAATAACCACAGCGCCGTCGGCGGCTTCGCACGTTGACGCAGACTCCTGCGCCGGCGAAGACTCCGACTATTTCACTCCCGAGGACGGCGCTGCCACCATACTGACCCATCCTAAACAGATCAGACATCCCGTAAGTCCAGCCTCCTCGTAGAGCTTGCGTTTGTGAGGCAGAGAGTCAGCGTTTGGGTTCTTTTTGAGGCTGACCGCATATTAGCTACTATCCGATTATGCTTTGAGCTATAGTCGCTTAACGCGTCCACTGCCAGGCTACAGCGGCCAACAATCGTCAATGGCACGCCTTAAACTCGATCGTCACCACGTGTTAAGCTATCGTTCGCTGTTTAACACTTTGACTGCTGAAATCACACGGTATGTGTTTTCTCATCATCATCATCATCATCATCATCAGCCTATATCAGTCCACTGCTGGACATAGGCCTCCCCCGATGAGCGCCATTGCGCCCTGTCTTCAGCTTGCCGCATCCAGCATCTACCTGCAGTCTTTCGCAAGTCGTCATCCCACCTGGTCGGAGGGCGTCCTACACTACGTTTACCGAGTCGTGGTCTCCACTCAAGAACACGTTTGCCCCAGCGGCCGTCGGTTCTTCGCGAAATATGGCCGGCCCACTGCCACTTCAGCTTGCTAATTCTTTGAGCTATGTCGATAACCTTGGTTCTCTGTCGGATGTATTCGTTGCGAATCCTATCCTTCAGAGAAACTCCGAGCATAGCTCTTTCCATAGCTCGCTGAGCGACTTTGAACTGGTGGACCAGCCCTATCGTGAGTGTCCACGTCTCAGCTCCGTAGGTCATAACGGGTAGGACGCACTGGTTGAAAACTTTCGTTTTCAAGCATTGCGGTATGGATGACGAGAAGACTCGACGTAGTTTCCCAAATGCTGCCCAGCCCAGCTGGATCCTCCTTTTGGCCTCCTTCTCGAAACTGTTTTTACCCAACTGCAGAATCTGCCCAAGGTAAGTGTACTCGGAAACAGTTTCGAGAAGGTGACCATGTACGACCACCGGCCTTGGATCAATGTGGCCATTGATCATGACTTTGGTTTTATCCAAATTCATGCCAAGACCGATACATCGGGAGGCTGAAGCTAGGCCGTCCAGCATCCGGTTCAGTTCCTCAAGCGACTCCGCCATTAAGACTATGTCATCAGCGAATCGCAGGTGTGAGATGTACTCGCCGTTTATGTTAATGCCCTTTCCTTTCCAGTCCAGCAACCTAAACATATCCTCCAATGCGCAAGTGAACAGTTTCGGGGATATGACATCCCCCTGCCTCACTCCTCTGCGCAATTGGATGGGATTAGATTGCTGGCCCTGTACTTGGACACTCATGGTGGCGGCCTCGTAGAGACATCTCAGCACCTCGATATAACGATAGTCTACTTGGCATCGCTGTAAGGAATCCAGAACAGCCCAGGTTTCGACGGAGTCAAATGCCTTCTCATAGTCCACAAAAGCCAGACACAGGGGCTGATTATACTCTTCGGACTTCTGTATAATCTGCCTCACTGTGTGTATGTGGTCTATGGTGCCATATCCTCCGCGAAACCCAGCCTGTTCCGGTGACTGGAACTCGTCGAGTCTCCTGGCGAGACGGTTCGTGACCACTCGTGAGAACAGCTTATAGACGTGGCTCAAGAGTGAAATGGGTCTGTAATTCTTAAGAAGGGTTTTATCTCCCTTCTTAAAAAAGAGCACCACCAAACTCCCGCTCCACGCCTTTGGAGTTCTCCCACTGTGAAGGACGGTGTTATAGAGGTTCTGCAGCTCCTGTATAACAGGAGCTCCTCCGGCTTTAAGAAGCTCTGAAGTAATTCCGTCCTCACCAGGGGCTTTTCCATTTTTAAGCTGCCTCAGAGCTAACACGATCTCGTCTTGACTGATGTCAGGCAGTTCGTCGGTATAGTGGCGTGTGTTTTCTACAAGTGATTAATATGCGTAAATCCACACTAGCGCAGCGGCTGAGAAAATACAGATCTGTGTGACCCAGCACAGCTGTAATATTTTTCGAACGAAACGCATGTGCGGCGCAACACAACCGCTGTGTAGAACGGCAGCACGAATTTTTTAGGTTAAAAAAAAGATCGCAGTCGTCGAAAAAAAACCGCAGTCAAAGTGTTAAGTTGTCGCTGCATCGGTCTGTCGCGTAAGCTACCGAATGGTCTAGCGTTGCCGCTCAGACGTTTAGTCTTGTATGACCTACCGAGCGGGAACTCGTTTGTCGCGACTGTCCTGTTGCGCGAAAACTGCTCAAGCTATAATAGCCAATGTGCGGTCATCCATACTTTAGTTGCATTTTTACATCATAAACCTTTTCGACTCCTTGAATATCATTTATCGTACAAAAACGCTCAATCAAGTTCAGAAGTCCGTACCGTAGCTTGTTTTCTTTATAGCTGACAAACATAGTTGTATTATATGAACGTACAAGTTAATAGTTAGCTAGAGATTGCATTTAATCCTGAAATTAAGTAAGGTATAATAAAGGATGTTTCTGGTTTATTTTTTTTGCTGGCTCTCTGTCGTGCGTAGTGTATGTTGTTCTGTGTTGGTTTCTGATTATTTGGTTCGCGTTGTGTGTTTAATTTGCACTTTCATTATCATTATTATTGTCATTGTTTAGCACTGTCAAACGACAATACGGAGTTCGGAAGCAAGTCTTTTATTTCGCCGAAGAATCTGCTACACCTGTGTTCTTAAGTATGGTATTTCTAATGCACCTGTTTATAACTAGATGGTGTTAGTATAATGTGCACAAAGCAACAACGCGCTATGGCTATCGAAGCGTTTTTGTCAGTGAAGGTTTTTCTATGATATTTATCTATCTATCTATACTCTTTTATTAGACTGGGGCTTCTGAAACTTCAAGAGTAAAAAAAAATGTTTTGTTAATTTATCAAATTTGGCACTATAATTATGAATGTATGACCTTCCAACTTGCACCGTGGGTAGTCATAAACTGGAACGCGTTTAGATCAGCTAGTTAGATTCTCACGTCATTTTAATAAAACTAAATTTGTCCCCACTTCTTACTAAGACGTATCTACTAAGCGCGTACACATTATGCGTTTAGAGCACGCTTCGGTAGCGTGTTTTAAAATTTGGTAACCAAACGCACGCTTCACGGTATTAAAGGATCCCACTAGGTACTCGGTCTTGCAGAAGTTTCGCACTACGAAATGCAAAAATATCCTTCGTAAGTATGTTACCTACATTAACTCTGTGGAATAATGTTTCCAGGAGGGAACGGCCAACGGCGAGTGCACGCCGCAACGCTGGGCGCTGCCGCATCACGTCACCTCGCTTCCTGGTATGCCCGGTAGTGTGCTTTTATTACTTATCCTACTAATATTATAAACGCGAAACTTTGTTAGGATGTATGTAAGTATGTATGTTTGTTGCTCTTTCACGCAAAATAACTACAGAATGGATTTTGATGAATCTTCACAATAATATAGCTTACATATCAGAATAACACATAGGCTACAATTCATAGAGATATAATATCTATCATCACGCGGGTGAAACCGCGGGGCGCAACTAGTTCGATTATAAAAGTCTCTCTTCTTCTTTCTAGCCAAGTTCAATATTATGATTATGCCTTGGTTGTTGACTTCAACGACAAGAGAAGTGAGATCTAAATTGATGGCAAGTTCAATGGTCAGTCCTGAAATGTACTTATAACAATTTAAAATATAATTTCTTACAGATCTTAGGCTTCATTATATTATCCAAGTTATAAGAAGAAATGATAAGTATTTTAAGTTCTCGTCGCTCCAGTTATCTTGAACTTGGCTTGACACGCTGTCTAGATAAGTGATAAATACCGGAATAACTTCCAAGTTCTAATAAGACTATTATTCCTTGCAGGCACTCCACTGTCCCAGGCCAGCGTGCGTTCGTCCGGAGACTCCTACAGCTCCAGCTCCTCGACGCGGCAGCTACTAGCGCGCGCGCCCCGCCCCGCCTGCTAACCACTTCTATTGAAACTCACATAGTCTTACACTTGTAAATTTCTATCAACTTTTACCTATCTCTAAGGCCCGCATTATGAATGCTTGCTCAGTCACCGATCTATGCTTGAGCAACGCTACTCAAGCGTAGATTATTGTATGACAGGGAGGGAGTTCATACACTCGACAGTATTCCGGATCCAGTAGCGAAGGTTCCCAAAAAACTTCCTATAAAAACGGATCTGCTGTGTAAATGCGCCCTCAGTCATCAAATTAGGATTAGGAAGTTTCGCTACTGGATCCGGAATACCGTCGAGTGTGACCCTCCTACAACAACATACGCCATCATGGAAAAAAGCGGATGCTGTGTGAATTTGCACTCAGTAAGCTATTATCGTAACACGGCACAGGCTTGAAAAGTATTTTGTTTTCAGAATCAATATAGTTTATTTCTTGTTCCAACCTACGCCGTATTCGCTACCTAGGACGGTATCGAATTGTCACTAAAATACTCGACGTAATACCGCAGACCGCGCGAAACTTACCGCTACCGCTCTGTGTAGCGAATACCGCTGTACATGCCTTTCGGCTTAGGTATAAAAATAAGCGCAGAGACAAGTCAAATTCTAAACGAATTTTGTACCGATGAAATACATCACAACGTTAAAAGATACTGCTTACACATGGCTGAAAGTTGAGAGATTTTTATAAAGGGTTTAAATAGCTACACTCTTGTCAGGTATCTTTGTGTGTGCCTCACAATAGTAAAGAACCATCATAATGCGCTGCGCTAGTTATGATAACCTAGAGCTTGGATGTGTGGACGAGGAAAAGAGTAATAGCAAATGTCGAACCTTGCGGAACTCCTAGGACGCAAAGGTGCCTCTGAGTCTGTAGTAGGGCTACCTCAAGCTAGACTCTTTTGGGTTCCATGCTCTGAACGAATGGCAGCGCTAAACCACGCATAGATATCTGACACTGAATCTAGTTTATTTCTAGTGGGTTATGTATGGGGTTTATTCTCTCCGCCTTATTGATTATGCGCGAGTCTACACGTAATATTATAATTGAATTGGAATAATATTGGATGTGGCATTTTACTTTTAAAACTTCCGCGATTTGTTAACATATTAACACTTTTGAAACTATCATGGTTATTAACACTAGTCATTTAAAAGGGGATATTTACCATGATTTGATTTTTGAGTTTTCCAATATTTCGGCACAGTTTCATGCGCCATGATCACGGAATAACTGAAGGCTGACTGCGAGTTCGTTTTTATGAGCAGACATACCGATCTACCCTCATTTTGTCTTTTGCTATGGACGTTACCACTACCACCGGTTTCATAATTATCATGGTAAATATCCCTTTTTAAATGACTTTAGTGTTAAAATATTGTAGATTAGTTTATCGCGTACCTTTTTTTTATTTACTGAAAATAAAGTACGCGATAAGTACCCGATAAATAATGTTTTATGGAAATAATCTTGTAGATCAAGCATATACCTTTAGTATGATAGTTTAATCGAAACTGCCTGTGGGCAGATTATTATATAGTTGGCTGGGTATTAAATGATTGTTAGGCTGCCTTGACATAACTTATGGCTTATTTACATAATTTATTTATATACAACTTAAGTATTGTTTAATTGTTCTGAAAATGTTCCATTTGGAAAGGAAATATAAGGCAACATGTAAAATAGGTGTATTTAATCTTTGCTTGGGTGGGGTTTTTACAGTGCATTGTTTTTCATACTTTATTATTTATACACTTTGCAGAATTTAATTAGACAAATCATTATATGAAACTAAGTTTTAAATGAAAACTAACACCACAGAATAATCCATTACTTCAAGTAGCACTATGTAGGCCATGAGAGGCCATATGAATTATAATTCATGGTGATAGTAATGCATTATATGTATTTTTATCCGTCCTTTATTTTCAGTGTCAATCAAACTCAATTATTTCATGTAAGGCTTCTGCTAGATTTAAGTAACAATTTTGTTTTGTTTCACCAACTTATTTATTATAACTTTTTAATAATTAACTATATTATTTAGCTAGGTAGGTTGAGATAAACCATTCTTAAAATTTTCCACCACAAGATTTGATGTTTTCAATGTGTGACCAACAACTTGTCCACTCGGTCACATGTTTCTTTTATACACTATTTGGCCGTACCATTTGTTGACATGCTAACTGTACTTGTTCCCACTTTTATGTCTAGCAAGTGACCAAACAACAATCACTAAGGCAAATTTATCTGTATTGTGAATAGTCTTTGCATAATGAATGTAACTAGTGGTGGATGGGTCATGCATTTCAAGGATGGTTTATCTCTACATAATATAAAAGTATGTGACTATTTATTGTAGACTGACAAAACATTCCTTTCCTGATTATTCTGAATCTTAGCGAAATCTCTGAATATACAAATCTTATTGGCTCTAAAATATTAAGTAATTTAATAAAATTATATATTTCACTAAGGTTGTTTTATTTAAAATGCATAAATTGAGTAAAATACAACAAATAATATCACGAAAAATTACATTGTTAGGACTTATATTGAATAAAAGACATCAATATAATAAATTATAGAAATTTCTACTAACTCTGCACAACACAACTTAAACATTATTCTTAAAAATATTGCTTTTGTCCATCGAGGCAAAACTTAAATCTAATAAAAAGTGCTTTCCTTATAACATAAATTGTTAGTTGGCTGTGACATTTGTACTATTCTCTTCAGATGATACATTGTCAGAGCTTGTTTTCCTTTTGTTAGCAACATTATGCATCTTTTTCTCAGCATGTCTTCTTGCAGCATATGCAGACATTCTCGTGAGCCTCTCTTGCCTCTGTTCAGGAGTTTCTTTTGCTAATCTTTTAGCAGCATAAGCAGACATTCGAGATAGTCTCTTAGCCCGTTGCTCACTGGTCTCATTTGCCAATCTTTTTGCAGCATACTCTGACATACGTTTGAGTCTAACTGCACGCTGCTCAGGGCTTTCATTAGCTAGTCTTTGTGCAGCATAAGCCGACATTTTTGCTAGACGCTCCGCTCTATGGCCCGGTGCTTCGTTTGGCGTCCTATTTTTAGCACTATCTTGTTCTGAGCTCATGGATGGCTGTGAGCTCTGAAAACTATCATAACTGGCGGCGCCTACTTCGGTCTTAGTTTTATTTAAATCACTAAACGGGTTGTAGTCTAAACAAAAACGTCTTGTAGTCTCCTCTGCTTCTGCATCAATCTGTTCAGATTTAATCCACTGCTCGTTCGTATTCGCTATAACCAGTTTGTTCCAGGAATCGGAAGAAGCGGAATCATCCATATTGATTGTTCACCGATAAGATTATCCACAGGACCATAATAAGAATTCTGTAATCGATTATCATTTATCTAAGTGACATCAATGTGTAAATTATTTACATTTCTCTGATTTCTCCAAACCCAACACAAAAATCCTCAAAATCAACAACAAAATATGTAAGCGAACGAATGATTAAAAAAACGGTAGGACTGACTGTCACTGTCAAAGTCCCTCTGATCACAGACTATTAAAGTAGGACCGTAGGTAGGAGGAAAATAAAAGAGGACCTAGCTTTAGTGTTATGCAAGGTGCAAGTGGCTAAGTATAGTAGGGTGGCCACCAACTATGAGTTGCCCTATAGCTACCGTGATCTTACTCTTATTCAAAGCCTACTGCCGTTCTATACGGACAGCCTTTGCGCTAGCTTTACTAAAAGATCGCTTAGCGCTCTACGTATACAGTACAATTTGACGACCGATGTGGCGCGGTGGGCGAAGGCCCGCCTGCGACGCAGGAGGTTGCGGGTTCGATTCCCGCCTCGGAACAATTGTGTGTACGATCTGCAGATATTTGTTCCGGGTGTTCTGGTCGTTCTCTATGTATAATAAAAAATATCTATCTATGTAATATATAGTATTATGTATATCAGTTATCTAGTACCCATAACACAAGCTCTGCTTACCATGGGGCTAGATAATGCTGTGTGAATTGTCCAGCATTATTTATTATTATTTATTATCTAATTACGCCATCAGGATTGTTGGGATTGCCCCGCTTCTACAGCGCATCCTCCATGTTTGCTGAAGCCCAGGTTGATGGCTTTCACACCATCATCCGCAAGAAAACCGCCTCGCTGCTGCGCAGAACATGGAGCAGTACCAACACCGTCCTGCAGGTTGTGGGCAGCAAGTTTGCCTCGCCCATCATGCAGTCTTTCAATAGAGTACTCACATCATAATAATTGTAACAATCTAATTTTAATGTATTTTAAGGTCTTATACTTTCTTTAATTGTATTCTTTTTTTGTATTTTTTTATGTCTGTGGACAATTTATGTCTGAATAAAGAAACTTTTTATTTTATTTTTTATTTTATTATTAACCAAGGACTGTATCAGTGTAATGTAGCGTCAGTTGGCGTAGGGTGGGCGTGGTGGCCAACAGCTGTATCGTCTATACGGGGTGGGGCCATGGAGGGACTATACATTTAAATAAATGTCACATCTCCATTATACGACGACGACGCGACGATAAGACGATAAGTCTCTTTTTCCCTATGGTACGGTACGACCGAAAATTTAATTGTTTATGGTTATAAAATTCCTTGAGTTGTCATCAGTATTTTTTTCGCTGTGGTCTATAGATGGGAGTTATTCATGAGTTATTGGATATTTTTGTTATCAGTTATTAGTTGGGCATTTTGTTACAAGAAGTTATCATATCACCAACTGGTACCAAATAACGTTTCAATACATAAAACCAAACATACAACTATGATGTAGTTTTAGATATGGAAATAAATAATAAAAATGAAGTGAATGTAAGTTGTTAATGCTTTCTTATTTATATTTTGTGCCGGGCAAACTTTTCATCAAAAGCTAACCGCCACTGGTTTTCGTTCGAATTTTGAATTATGTTTAAATAGCTCTGGACTGGACCAAATTCAGAAGGAACAATGTTATCAGTGAGTGGATCGAATCGCGAAAATTTGGTTGTCAAATTATATTTTTATGTGCACTTTGCCAAAGTGATCTCGTTATTTGTTACATTTAGATATGTGCTATTTTTTGTAGAGGTTGAATAGATAGAAAATGATGGTAGCGGAACAGACTACTCAAAAAAGGTAACTTTTCTTTTACAGATCTGATGCTGAACATAACTTATTTATTTTAATTTTTATATTAATTAATTTAATTTTTTTCTAATTTATTACTATTCATTTTAATTTCAATTTAATTTAATTTTAGTTCGTAAGAATTACTAACATTTATTATAAGATCATTACTAACAAATTATGGATCTGTAGTAGTCCGAAATAAATTTTTTTATATTTATAACAGAACGCCAAAAACATCAGAAAGATTGGAAAACAGAGCGAGCCACGATTTTGCTTGTCGTAGTGGGTAACCGTAGTAACCATATTGTTTTGTTAGGCAGGAAATAGTAGTCTAGCGCGATGCATTCCCTGTACACACGCGGTACGCGAACTTTACAATAACGTTAGTTAGATATTTTAGGACTCTGCTAACTTACAGTTATTTAGTTAGAAATCATAAACATCTCTATCTCTATAGTCACTCCACTCGTAGTTATTGTCGTTCATGGTTATTGTATTCTCTTTGCTTACATTGCACTCACTCATTGTCAAAAGTTGGCACAAAATCCATCTGTTTTTCTGTAAAATCTATTTTCGATTGTATTTCAACAAAAACTTGAGTAATTGGTGTGTTTATTGTTCACGGTACTATCATTAAGGATTATTAAGGAGCATTAGATATTGATATTATTTCAAAATTTAAAACATTCTCCTATTTAATGAACGGGGGAAAATTTTCAATTTTCTAGTTTTTCGTGAAACAAAACATAGTTAAGTATGTATCTCTACAACTTGGCTTTGTCTTATTAAGTCATCCTATTTGTAGGTTTCTACAAATCCGAGGAGGTTATTGTAAAATCAGCGCGCGGGCAGAATGGTGTAATCGGTGAAACAGCTGGTTCAATTTACTCGTTCTGGATAATTTTGTAAAGATGGACAGTGTACCGGACTCCCCGGCCAAGTCCTGCCCTATGGAAGGCCTGGAGTGCGAGATACCAGCCGCCTTCGAGAGCGAAACGGACTACTCCAGCATCAGAGGAAAGGTATCTATACTACTCTTGATTATTAAGTACACAGGATTCCCGCGAAATTAAAACTTGAATTGTGGTTCCAATGACTAAAGATAAGGAATATAATACTATCAAGGCTTCCCTTCAAGTTAAATAAATAATATAAACAAATAGCTTGTAAGATTCTTGTAAGTGGGAAGGAATACCTGTTGTACCACTCGCCTGTCCAGTGCCCTGATTCCTGCTTCTGGTCGTTCCCTTGAGATACCCCAGCTTCAGTTAGGATCAGCTTGATTTCAAAAATTAAACAAGGATTCAATCATGTTTAGAGATTTATTGATTCCAAGTTAGCTTCTATTACAATATCTTATGTATAGTAGCTGCCTTAGTTACTTAGGTTCTTGGATGGAAAAATGGTTCTGATAGTCATTCCGAGCCGTGCGTTCTCGTCAGCGCGATCTAGCACTCGTTCACTTTTACATTTTAATTCATGCGTCACAGGATAGTAGCTCTTCTGTATCTTGTAAATTCTGTAAAAAAGAGTATAAGTTAGTACATTGTAAGAAATTTGAGCGCGAAGAGGTACCCTCCCGTAGGATGTTCGTCGAACAAAACCATCTTTGTTACAATTGTTTGGGTGATGGCCACTCGGCCAATCAATGCCGATGTAGGATCAATAGTCGCGTATGTCACAGACGTCACCATACCTTGCTACATGTCACGGGCAACGTATCTAGGGAGTCAAGGTCAGTGGAAAGCGATCAACCTAAGGAAGGTGATTCAGGTGAGGCACCCGTCGTATGCTTTGCGTCGGACAACGCATCGCTTTCTAGCCAGGTACTCTAGCCACAGCTCTCGTAAAGGCACAAACAGAGAACGGAGGTACGCGAATTGTTAGAGTGCTGTTAGACCAAGGATCATAGGCATTGTTTATCACAAAAGCAACTGCTCAACTCCTGCGTCTCAAACATACACCGGTCAAAGGTATCATCTCATGTGTAGGAGGTAACCAAACATTGGCCTCCAAAGCAATGGCACAGCTCAACATTTCGTCGATGCGTGAAGGATTTGAAGATGTAAAGATGACGCTGGATGTGTTTGTCTTAAAGTCAATAACCACACAACTACCAAGCAAGAAAACAGTGTCAGCAGGTTGGGAATCAGTTCTACCATTAGCTGATCCAAAATATTATTTACCAAGCAAAATAGACCTGCTCCTAGGAGCTGAGGTAATGGGACAAATGATAAAAGAAGGAGTGAAGAAGGAGGGATCATTATTAGCTCAAAATACAACACTAGGGTGGATTTTATCGGGAGTTGTAGGAACAAATCAGGAAAGAGAAGCTACGAACTTAATAACAATGCACCAAATTTGCCATGGGATGGGAGAGAATAATCAACTAAACAAGTTCTGGGAGTTAGAAACAGAATCACATGCAAGCAAAAAACCAATACTTACGGAAGAAGAGAAGCAATGTGAGAAGCTATTTGCAGAAACCACTACCAGGGATCCAGAGGGAAGATACATTGTGAAGTTGCCGTTCAGAGATGAAGATCCTGAAATCAAAACATATATTTCAAAGAGAATAGCGGAAAAAAGGTTAACATATTTAAAAGCAAAGTTGGACAAAGCAGAAGATCTAAAAGCGAAATATAAAGAAGTACTAGATGAATACTTACAGTTGGGACACATGGAGGACATACCGAAAGAAGAAGTATTCGTTGCTGAAGGGTCATACTTACCTCATTTTGCAGTTATTAGAGATGATAAAGACACCACGAAGGTCAGGATCGTATTTGATGCTTCCTGTAAAGGTGAAGATGGCATATCACTAAATGAAAAGATGATGGTAAGGACCTACCTTACAACCAGAACTGCGAAACTTGCTGATGAGATGGAGGCTGCATCGTATCTGCCTGTCTGCAGATATAATAAAGATGTATCGCCAAGTCAAAGTAGCTTCTTCAGACGTAGATTATTAAAGGATTCTGTGGAGAGAAGACCAACAACAAACTCCTTCACTCGCGAAGACCAACACGAAAAGTCTAAAAGAATCTCGCTTATTGAGAGTCACATTCGGTACAGCATCTGCGCCATATTTAGCAGTGAAGGTGGAGTGCCTTGACAGGTGGCGATCGATGAAGGGACAAATCATCCAACAGCAGCTGAAAAGGTCAAACAAGACTTTTATATGGACGATTTACTGACAGGCTGTCAAAATATAGAATCAGCAAAACAACTTTACAATGAGATGAATTCACTACTGGAGAAAGGAGGATTTAAGCTTCAAAAGTGGTCAAGTAATAGCTACTTATTTCTAGATAGCATCAAGGAAACTGGACAAGGATTGGAGCAGGAAGATGGATTGAAACATTTAATTAAAGTCGATGATATAATGAAGCTACTGAACTCGTAGAAAACTTGTTGTGGTTGAGTGGTCCAGATATCCTGAAAACAAAAGAAGTAAAGTATGACAGAAAGAAAGATGAAGAAACAAACATAGAAGAAAATACATTTAGTAACAAAACTAGAAATTTGGGACAAGTTCTCAAATTTAGGGAAAATAATTAGAGTGATAGCATACTGTCGAAGATACATGACATGGAAAAAGCGAAAGGAAAGCAAATCAGAAGGATTTCTAACTATACAGGAACTAAACGAATCAATGGAAGTGTGTATAAGAAAATGTCAACAAGAAAACTTTGAGGAAGAACTAGCAGAAAAAAGCAAGGATGGGAAGTTGATCAAGCTAAAGAGTCCTTTCAAAGCGCTTAATCCATATGTCGACGAAAAGCAAATTTTAAGAGTAGGAGGGCGGCTAGAAATGTCAGCGTTAAGCAACGATAGGAAGCACCCTATCTTATTGCCAAAAAAGTCCAATCTTACCAACCTTCTCGTAAGCGAAGCACACAGACACACGAAGACACTGCATGGGGGACCGCAACTGATGCTAACGTACTTACGGATGAATGAAGTTCTACTATACATAAGATATTGTAATAGAAGCTAACTCGGTTTTCAACAGGCACATTTTTTACCTGTTAGGGAAGAGTAGCATTCTGATTTTGTAGATGACTCAGAGATCACAGCTAAGTCACATACAAAACCAAAATGCTACTCTTTCCTAACAGGTAAAAAATGTGCCTGTTGATAACCGAGTTAGCTTCAACTACAACACGTTATGTATAGTAGCTGCCTTAGTTACCAAGGTTCTTGGATGAATGACTTAATTTAAAAAAAAAATGGTTCTGATAGTCATTCCGAGCCGTGCGTTCTCGTCAGCGCGATCTAGCGCTCGTCCACTTTTACTAGCGACATCTAGTTATGTTTTTGTGAAACTTGTTTGGTCGTAGTTCCACATTTCGCCGTTAGACAACACCTTTGTTTTGCTTTACCAAAACCTGTTTCCTGAAATGCTATGTTTACATTTTACAAAATAAACAAAGTTTGTTTTGATTTGATAACTGTAAAGTTTAGTTGCATCAGCTTTAGGTACCCACTATCATGGTATTAGCTACTCTATTATAAATATATTATGCAATAAATTATATAATAATGTTTTATGACTCATAATTACAATGTAATTACAACATATTGCTGAAGACTGAGGCCTTTGTCCAGCAGTGGGACGCCCCAGGCTAATATAATAATACCTAAGTATATTTACAATATACTAAAATAAGTATTTAAATACTAATTATTAAGATCATAATGTGGTTGTTTATACAAATAGCAATAATAAAAATAAGTAAAACAAAAAGACCAAACCAATGTTTATGAATGCAATTTTCAGACAATCCTAGTGAGCCCAAATACAGACGAATATGAACTACTCCGAAAACAACTTCTGGAGAGGCTAGAGGCGGGCAATGGAGAGATCATTTATGACATCGGACAAGGACAAGGTACATTCTTAAGATCACCCATTAAATTCTGTACCGTGTCTCAGCAATGCAACCTGCAAGGGCATGCCTGATGCCCCTGTTGTAGTAAACTGTAGAAGACATGTGACTAATGGGCATCCATTTTTGTCATTCATACCTAAAATTCACTACATAGTATAAAACAAAGTTGCTTCTCGCTGTTTGTCTGTCCCTATGTATGCTTCGATCTTTAAAACTACGCAACGGATTTTGATACGTTTTTTTTTATATATAGAGTGATTAAGTTCACAGTTTATAAACCATTTGACACATAGATTTCCACGCGAGCGAAGCCGCGGGGCGCAGCTAGTGTACAATAACTAAATCCCACTTTATTAGATAGATATGTTTACTGTCACAAAGATGTTACAATGTCCACAGAGGTCGTCAATTTGATAATTGACGACCTCTGTGGGCATTGTATAACATTGCATAACTTCCCTTATTGCTATTGCATCAGCAATAGCAATAAGTGAAGTTATGCAATTAGATAACTAGATCTGCAAGATAATGTTATATTATCAGGCATCATTTGTGTGGAATATTGTTTTATGTTAAGCAATGTTAGAACAGTTGTTTCTGTTCCACACAATTATCTAAATAGACAATTCAATGGTTTTATGTAAATAACCTTGTTAGTTATTGATTTTTTTATTGTCCCTGCAAAATGTCTGCCTACTTTTCAGTGGCGTTGCTATCATATTGCTTATATATTTTATGTATTGGATATAATGTAGAGGCCTATGTAGACCTTTTGCCTTTATACTACATTTGGGATAATACAAACTCGAGATAGTTGGAAAAAACGACTAAGGCTCTAAATTAATTGCTTCAACATAATGATGGTATTGTCACATTTGACGACCGATGTGGCGCGGTGGGCGATGGTCCGCCTGCGACGCAGGAGGTTGCGGGTTTGATTCCCGCCTCGGAACAATTGTGTGTACGATCTGCAGATATTTGTTCCGGGTGTTCTGGTCTTTTTCTATGTATAATAAAAAATATCTATCTATGTAATGTATTGTATTATGTATATAAGTTATCTAGTACCCATAACACAAGCTTTGCTTACCATGGGGCTAGATAATGCTGCGTGGATTGTCCAGCATTATTTATTTATTTTGGCATTTTACCTTTAATACAATACAATACAATACAAAAATACTTTATTGTACACCAGTTACAGATCATTATAAAACACTTCACATGATACAAGTACAATGGGCGGCCTTATCGCTTAGAAGCGATCTCTTCCAGGCAACCTGTGGATGGAAAGAATTATGTCAATTTAAGAAAGGCAGGGGGTGTACCAACGTTTCATTATTATTTATTCTAGATTATCTAGAATAAATAATAATGAAATAAAAGAAACTACAGACGCGTGTCTCATTTGTACACACAAGCCAGGAAACCATTCTAACAATTTAGTCATAATTTACTTTTAAGTACCAGAGGCTAGTTAAATATATATTGTAAAACATAGATAATTGTTTTCTTATGTATTTGTATGAGAATAAAGTTCTTTAAACCTAACTATGTCTCTGAGCAAATAGCATAGCAAGCACTATGTAGAGTTTCTTTTATCTATGGAGGATAAAGCGATGACTGCCATAGTAAAGATGTTGGTCAGCAGAATTAGACCCCCCAGAGTGAAGAAGGGTTTAGTCAAGCTTTGCCACTGTTGTTAGTTGGAAACTACATAACACTAGCTCACTGTTGTCTACTCCATTACAATGGTACTACATTTCGTGACTCGCGTAACAACATTTATGTTGTTTTTAGTAATAAATCCGTAGCATGTTGATAAACACCAAATGGAAATTTAATCCAAGTTTTTTTAGGCTCTCGTTCATAGCAAGAGTTTACAATGTGCAGAAAAAGACTTATCTCACAGCTATTACTTGTAGAACAAAAAAAAATAGTTTTTGTTCTGTGCAACAACCAGTATTGTGAAACTAATAAAAAAAACTAAAATAAATTTTCGCGTGACTAGCGAGTAGCGACGCACGACGTAATAGACCAGTTAGCTAGCTCCTGTAAAGTTTTCTGCTCCTCGTCGCTACACGCTCGTTGAAAACACCGTACGTGTCGGTGGCACTCATTAACACTTTCACTGCCAGCGAAGCACAAAGACGACTTTCTCCTCCCGCAAACGCATGGCAGTGAATGTGTTAATCTAATCAAATAACATTTATTTCAGACACAGTATACATACACAGTCCATATAACAAGATATATTTTACAAACATACAGAGAAAAAAATAAAATAAAAAACATTATATTCACTAAAAAATATGAACTTTTGTCCAGTGCTGCATGAAGGCTGTGTCCTGCTTCCCTGATGACCTGCAGCAGGTAGCTGTTGGCGCTGCCGCGTACCCTGCGCATCAGCAACGCCGTTCTCTGATGTTAATGTTTACTTCTCTTATCTCTTACTAACACGAAACACTTACAGATGGTCGCGGTCTAACAGAAGATGAGTTCAGCGCGTCCCTGGCGACACTCCAGTCGCTGGTGAGCGGCGAGAGAGTTTCTCTGGTGGAACTGCGGAGGTGGGACTGCGGCACAGGACAGGTGGGACAATACCTGCTGCGGATTGAAGTTGACGATACTGATTTTATGGAGATCAGGTAAAAATGCTAACAAACTGGTGTTAAAACATCCAGTAACATCGTTTTGGAAATTCTTTTGAGTAAGAAAATTCTGTTGTTTGTTTGTTTATGTCGCTCACCCACCCCCGAATACTCAAACGCATCTTAAGAATAAAGAAAGAAAATACATTTATTGATTCACTGAACCCGTCTCAAGCGACGATTTACTGACAGATATTCATTGAAAACTGTCAAAAATTCGCGACTTGAGACGTGCTCAAATTTAATTTGCGTTTCAGTATTCGGGCGTAAGTGCTCCATTTGAACCTAATTGAAATTGACGACTTTACACTTTTTTCTCAAGGCGGGAATCGAACCTACAACCTTCTGCGTCGCAGGCGGGCCTTCGCCCACCGCGCCACATAGGTCGTCGAGTTCAAACGCACCCTAAATATTTACATCTGAGATATGAATCTACATAACTTGTGTTTTTGTCGTCCCGTACAGAGTGGCGGTAGTAGGCAACGTGGACGCGGGCAAGTCCACCCTGCTCGGCGTGCTCACTCACGGCGAGCTCGACAACGGGCGAGGCTACGCGCGCCAGCGGCTGTTCCGACACAAGCACGAGATGGAGAGCGGACGGACCAGCTCCGTGGGGAACGATATACTGGGCTTCGACAACATGGGTAACTATCTACAAACATACTCGTACTGGATATATTACACATTTTACACACGTGCCAACGGGTTCCGACTAGGGTCTATGCAGTGGCGTGCCTAGGGCTTGAGAACAGGGCAAGCCCGAGATACGATTCGCTAAATAACTAGGCACCGGTTTGCTGCTATCTTGTTATTGCATAAACAAAAAAAGGTCTTTAAAAAAAGGTCGTATTTGGAGAGCAAATACAACACGCGTATTGTGATTTGAAATTTCTTCAGATAATTGACGAGATAATGATGTCTCCATGCGTTGGTTATCGAAATTACAAAATGAAATTACATTCATGTGTTTTTGTGATTTTTTTTTAAATATAAATCATCAAAACCAGACCTATTCCAAACCGTTATCTCGTTAGAAAATATGCAACTCCAGCAATACAATTTGTTGGAATGGGAGCAACCAATGAGTTTTGTACACTGATCTATTAAATTGTCTTATGATAATGAGACTTACTTGTTTGCGAAATACACAAAACCAGTGTAGTGTAGGTTTTGCGGAAGCCCACAGGTCTTTTTTCTCCGTGAAAGATAAAGATTTCATCCTCTCCTCGCCTATTAAAACTTTCACACACTTCAAATCCTCACAAGTAACAATATCACCTGTTACACTCATTTTAAACTCTAAATCATACAAAAATCTCGAAAGTTAGGACGATAAATAAATATGCTAATTGTCGCTCACTCAATAAACAAAACAAACAAAAGTGATTCGAATGAATGAATATGAATACGAAAATTTTCTTGTACGAACTTCGTGAGTTGACCGTAGTTTGAAACGAACTTCACAGTGAAAGCCGGGCTTCATTTTCCATACTAAACGCTATAGAAAACTAACCTAGTTATATCTATAGACGTAGCACTTTGTCATAGGATAGAACGGGACAGATATAGGCGGCTGCAAAGCCCCGTTGCAAGCCCATGAGTGTGAGCGAGATGCATGGCTGAGAGCCAACCTGAGGCCGCGCGCCGCCGCCGCCGCCGGCGCGTTCGGATACTTACTAGATAGTCATCTAGCCATAGAAAGGAAAAAATGAATGTATTGGCGCGCGAAAATTGAAATATTGAAGTAAATGTTTTCGGTCGGTATGAAATTCGAGGTAGGGCAAGCCCGGCTTTTGGGCTTGTATGAAGCTACCGCCACTGGATCTATGCCCGGGAATTCTCGTCCCTGGAAATACATAGTACTAGAACACGAGTAATTATTGTCGAGAAAAGTGGATAACTGGAGAATTGTCTTTTATTTAACACGTTAACTGTTTGTCTTGAGCTGCACTTCCGCGGCATCCTTATCCCTTTGTACCGACTCGGTACGGAGTATGTTCCATGCCGGGAAATATTGTCCGCAGAATAAGAAGCCGGCTATCCGACAACGCAATAAATGCTTTGATTTTATCAGCCTTGAATCAAAATTTTAGGTAAGACATTTAAAATAAAATAAATAAAAATAAAAAGTATTTATTTCAAGCATTTACACTCATATTAGAAAATAAACAAGATAATCTCAAAAACTAAAAGGATTGCTGGGAAGGTGGCGCTCACAACAGTGCCTGGTGTACGGGCAGTCAACTCTCCCAGCTGTCATTGCGAGAACGGTATTGGAGCTGGTTCGCAACCTGCGCACCAGGGAGGCGGCGCGCTTGCGCATGGTGGTATGAAAACAGTCGACTCGCGCCGCCGCAAACATCCCTGAGGCGCTGCAGTAGCGGGGCAGCCCCAAGACCGCTCTCAGCGCATTATTGTACTGGACGCGGATGGCGCTGTACGTCGCAAGCGTATACTTCGCCTAAATAATCTGTTTATTTATGTATGACTACCTACCTATTTGTAATCTTGTTTTTAATTTATTATTATATACTGTATATTGTTTTTAATATATTCTGTCTTTTTTAAGTCTAGTAGTTAGTGTTTTGGTGTTAGACTGTAAGCTAACTGCTGTATTTTTTATAAATAAATAAATAAATAAATAGATCACAGGCTGCACGTATACAGAGAGGTGCAGTATGCTCTGAAGAGTGTCAACTTTACCTTCTCTGAGCTACGCGCAAACCTCCTGGCAACCATATTCGCCCGCACCGACAGCGCCCTCCGCTCCCGTTCGATGTCTTCATTGTCTTTGAGGTCGGTAGTGACTATGTGACCTAAGTACTTAAAAGAGTACACCCTCTTTAAGTCAATACCGTTCAATCGAACGGGGGGAGGGGGGGAGGACGTTATGCAGCCTCCTTGTACCGACCTCAAAGACCATGAACTGACTCTTTTTTGAGTTGTACACCAGTCCGTGACCACAGGCGTATTCCTCACATATTTTCATGATCTCCCTCAATCCGCAGATCGAGGCGCTCAGCAGAACCATATCATCGGCATAACTGAGGTTGTTTATACAAACATCATCAATATGACATCCGATATGGCGACTGCTGAGCGCCCCGATCAGCGCGTTTAAGTAGAGGTTGAACAAGGTCGGCGAGCTCAACCCCCCCCCTGTCTCACTTCACATTCTAGCCATTTGTGCTTTGATTTTGACTTATATTACTTAGATTATTATATAGTATGACTTAGTAGTAAGAAGACGACTTGTGTTTTTTATTTTATTTAATCAGTTTATCACAAAGAAGAATATCTTTTTACTTTTTCTCTTGTTAATTAGTTTATGGATAATTTCTATCTGAAATAAAGACGTATTATTATTATTATAATGAAAGAGTTGTGTTGTGTTCCGTCAGGTAAGGTGGTGAACAAGCCAGACCACGGCACCCTGGACTGGGTGAAGATCTGCGAGAAGTCTTCCAAGGTGATCACGTTCCTTGACCTCGCGGGCCACGAGCGGTACCTCAAGACGACCGTGTTCGGGATGACGGGACATGCGCCCGACTTTGGCATGCTCATGGTAAGATATTGTTATATTCGACAGGTGATATAGGAAGAGATCGTTTCGAAGCGATAAGGCCGCCCATTGTACTTGTCGCATATAATGTATTTTTGTAATGATTTGATTATGGTGTGCAATAAAGAATGTTTGTATTGTATTGTATTGTGATATTTCAGTATTAAATAGAATACAATATATCTTTATTGCACCATCAATACAAAGAAATATAATAATAAAGGATCTTAATACTAACTAAATCTAGTGGCACAATCGGCGGCCTTATCGCTAACAGCGATTTCTCCGTTGTCTTTATTAAAGTCGAGAGAGATATCTAAGATATCCCGAAGAGATATCTCTACGGGAAAACCAATTTTATTTGCTAGTTATTTAATCTTATTGTAATGAAATTTCTTGTACGTGTTTCCTAATAAATACTTTAGACAATTATGGTTTTAGTTTTTTGAGAAACAGTATTATTTTAGAGCAATAACAAATTTAAAAATAAAAAGCATAGAAATTGCGCACGGGTCATTCTGCCGCTCTTGCCTCCCTTGCTCTCGCCTTCCCCGCGCGGTGTTCGTTCGTCCTTGTCTCGAAAAGACGAACTCATTTCGCCATAATGATAGGTATGGATAATTTGTGTAGAAACTCTTTTCTGGTACAGATTGGAGCCAACGCAGGAATAGTAGGCATGACGAAAGAGCACTTGGGCCTAGCGCTGGCGCTCTCAGTGCCCGTGTTCGTGGTCGTCACCAAGATAGACATGTGTCCGCCCAACGTGCTACAAGATAACCTTAAGGTAAATATTATTAAACTTACGCGATCAGAACACATTATTACAAGTACTATTTTAACGGGGATTTATAAAAGTTAAAAAAAAGTAATTTATTGCATAATAATTACATGTGAAAAGATGGTTCACAAAATAATACAGTATCAATGTAATTTGCCCTTTACGGGCGTGCAATTATTGATTTACAATTTTACATGCATTTTGAACAACTAAGTTACATAAAGTGTGTAAACCTGTTGAAACGTCGGGAAAAATAAGTAAATAAACGCGATTAATACTCGTTAAAAATAATACTTGTAACCTTGAGGTAAACTCACTAATACAGAGAATTCAATTTATTTTTAAGGCTAACCAAAAAATATATCGTTCGTCGTACAAATAATGTTGTTAAATTGACTTGGACTGGCGACTTCAAATTGTGCAATGTGATTCTTAATTCAGAAAATGAAAATGAAAAGCTTTATTTCTTTAAGCTTACAAATAAGCACTTAAACAGGTCATATTTTATATATTCATTATTATCAATTAAATTATTTTATAGTTCACTTAAATTTTTTGTCCACCAGTGGAAGTGAGAAGAAACCACTAGTATGTTCATAACTTATGTGTCTAGTACATTTGATTTGCTTATCTGTAAGTTGGTAGATTTTGCGTTGGAGCAAAACTCGTTCCCAACTTTTTTATCTTCTAGATAATCTGATACTGCTGTAAGCATGACGATCTTAAATGATAGTGTTGTAATCAGTACAAAGTAAATGGGAAGGTTGTATTAAACCGTCTGACTTATACAACTTAATATACTACTCTCCAAAATTCTTACAAAAATGTTGAGAAAAAATTTAATTACTCTGGACTTCTCATAAAATACATGGGAAAAGTTTTTTGCGACTTCTGACTTTTTGTACTTCCACCTTAGTTGGTCCGATAGAAGTTTTTGAAAAAAAAATCATTGAAAAAAAATTAATTTTCATGCTTAAAATGTCCATTTGCTTTCCAACTGTAATTTTTTTACAATCTGTGAATGGAGACATAAATTTCACAAAAAGAATTTGATAGTCCTTTCCAGAGCATACACCGCTAAAGGTACCTCCTTACTGCCCGTCCAAAACATCCACCCTGTATATTTATCTAATTGTAGTATTTTCCTTAAAGCTACTAATTCGGATCCTCAAATCATCTGGATGTCGAAAAGTGCCGGTGATGGTGAAAAGTAAAGATGACGTCATCGTGAGCGCCACCAACTTCGTATCGCAGAGGTATGCTTCTTATTAGATCTGCTTAGATTGGGGCTGCTTACATTAGGTCATTCTGTGTCAATTGTCCGGCATATTTATTTTATTTATTTATATTACGACCAACCTTTGTCGTCTTTTCTACATATGAAATACGATAATTTCTTTCATTATTGTTTATTTAGTCTATATATTCTATAAATAATGATGGAATGATGAAAATCCACAAAGCATCATTTAGCCCAAGCTAAGCAGGGCGAGGTGAATTAGGTACGCAATACAAAATATTACATGGATATATATTTTATTAGGTATACATAGAAAACGACTAGACCACCCGGAACAAATATTTGCAATCTTTTTTTATATTCAATACCCATAACACAAGCACTGCTTAGCTTGGGGCTAGATGATGCTATGTGGATTGTCCAGCTTTATTTATTATGCCTCGCGTTTTTGGGATATGAATGTGTAACATTCATTCCCAAAAACGCGAGGCCAAACATGGTTATGCCATGGTATATACACCTCCACCAATTCAAGTTACACAATTCAAGAGCTATGTTATATAGAACTCAATGTTCAATCTTTACAGGTTATGCCCCATCTTCCAAGTATCAAACGTGACGGGCGCTCACCTAGACCTACTCACGATGTTCCTGAACCTGCTCAAGACGCGCATGCCGGCGCACGACGACAAGCCCGCGGAGTTCCAGATAGACGACACCTACTCTGTACCCGTGAGTATACTTGTTAGATCCCAAAACGTCAGCAAGGCTACCACGCTATTTAACGCATATCGTAACTCGCGTTATTACGCAAATTTTAGCGCGAATAACGGCTTTTCACGCTTTATTCATGTTAAAATGCGCCTTAACACGCGAAAAGGCGTTATTCACGCTATCCCTAGCGGTCTGTGGGTCGTCCCGCCTAGCAACAAGCCCTGCCCATCTCCAATAAAACCTCGCGATGTACAACCGACGACGTTGATGACTTTAGTGCTGTCCTATCTCTACGTTATCTCACTACGTTGACAAGTATAAAACAACCAAGCGTTTTAAACGCTTGTTGAGTAGTTTTTTCATTGAAAATAAAAACTAAGTTACATTAAATACCAAATAGGTAGCTTAGAACCAGGAGACGGACATAGGATTATTTTTATACCGTTATTTTTACTGTATAATAATCTAATGCGGAACAAATTTCGCGGGGCGCCGCTAGTAATGAATAAAAGCCAATTATTTGTTGTTCCAGGGTGTGGGCACAGTGGTGTCAGGCACCACGCTAGCCGGCGTCATCAAACTAAACGACACGCTGATGCTGGGACCGGACCCTCTGGGCCGCTTCCAGGCAATCACAGTCAAGAGCATCCATCGCAAGCGCATGCCTGTGCCCGAGGTGCGAGGGGGACAGACTGCTAGCTTCGCGCTCAAGAAGGTAAGAGATAGCAACAGGCAGGACACTGTGGGATTATTTGTTTTCATTTTGCTTTGTGAAAATGTCTGGTATTATTTATTTATCTTCCCTTCTCATAAATCTTGTGTGGGGTTTACTGACTGGGAATGTTGTAAGTAATATACTATTCCATTTTTTCGTGCAGATCAAGCGATCCCATATCCGCAAAGGCATGGTGATGGTGTCTCCGCTGCTGAACCCGCAGGCCTGCTGGCAGTTCGAGGGAGAGATCCTCGTGCTGCATCATCCCACCACCATCTCCTCTCGCTACCAAGCTATGGGTGAGTCGTGAGTCACAGATACTTGTATCCTGCCTTATCCATGTTAGTCTCATGGTATAACAGAGGAATGATTTGGGCCCAATATCAAGCCTTGAACAATCTGATGCAGTCTGCTGTGGTGGCCATATGCATATTCGCTTGCAATGCAATCAGCCTGCAAATTGTCCGCCACCGCAGGCAACGTCGTCTGTCTCATGCGTTCTCAAGGCCAAGGCGTTGGGCCAACGTGTAGAGCTCTACTTGGCGCATGTTGGTAGTTGGCGGCCAACATTGGCTCGCAACCCGACTAGTGTTGGTTTTTCGTGCACACATCAAAGGATCTTGGCGCGCTCCGCAAACAGTATTCACACGTTGGCGTCTTTTTCAGTTCGCCTCTATTCGTCAGCAAAGACAGTCGTGTTGCGTGCGTGTGAGATTTACTGAGATATTTTTTTATATCGTACGCCAATGTGTGAACGCAATACAATCAGTTGGCCCAACGCATTGGCCCAACGTGTACAGGATGCATAAGAGAATCCTTACCCTGCTGGCAATCATGTTAGACCCCCATTTTTCGTTTGTTTCAGTCCACTGTGGCAGCATCCGTCAAACGGCATCGATCCTGGAGATGTCTCGCGACTGCCTGCGCACGGGGGACAAGGCGCTCGTCCGGTTCCGATTCATCAAGCACCCCGAGTATCTCAAGCGAGGCCAGCGGATGGTATGTACGTTTGTGTTACACTCGCAAATGTCCGCAGCTTACCGGCAATTATCATAAATTCGTTTAAATCTACTGCGGAACAAATGCTACGTAAACGACGACGCGACGCCATGCATCGCTTGCCGGCAGTACAAGCTTACTACGTGTCTACCTTATTTATTGCATTATTTTGTACATCTTAGTATCTAATGTATAAGATCCACAATGGTACCCAAGCAGGGCTGTAGCAATGTAGGTGTTGTTAAAGTAATTACGCTAATTATAAAATGTTTTTTTTTTTATAATATAATTGGTCGTCAATTACTAATTTAAATCATAACAGCATTTATGCAGGTAGAAGGTATTGTTTCAACTTCTAGAGATGATGCGTCGTCAATTCTGACTATCGCAGACCTTACTAATTTTGTTATAATATTCAGGTGTTCCGTGAGGGTAGAACGAAAGCAGTAGGCAACGTGCTCCGTCCAGAGTTCAGCGTGAAGCCGCCTCCGCGCTCGAACAACGCCGCGCGCCACGCGCCGCGACAGCCAGCGCAACAGCAGCACAGGGACCCCGACAAACCTCTGGTATGTACCATTCTTACAAATGCTACCTTAAAATGCTGCCAGCTGGCACTATTGTGCCATCTATTATAGAAGGCCTGAAAACCCGCATTGAAAACTTAGGGAGCAGATACATTGGATCTAACGGGTTGTGGAAAGAAACTCGAATTATATAATAATCATTTTTTTTTCTGTGGTTCCTCTAATGTAAAAATACGATAAGTCATGAAAGTGCAGTTTCCTGCGCTCTATTGAAATGACATACACTAGGTACAGTAACGTCACACGCACTCCCGTTCGTAAATTACAACTGTATTGTTTGCGTTACAGATGGAGGACGACGTAACAGCACCTGACTCTCCTTTCGAGGTGACAGGCGACAAGCGAGGCGCGGCGGCGGGCGGCGGCGCGAGTGCAGCCGGGGGCGCGCGCAGGCCTCGGCGGCGCCATGTCAAGCCGCCGGACCACCCCGTCCCGGCCGTCTAACCACCTACCCACTTTTACGGACATACTGCACTAGTCTAGGGGACAGGAAACTGGAATGGACCGCATCAGCAATAAGAGTATAATCCGCCAGGCGGATTGATGTGCAATACGATGCGACGCCAGGCTCCTGTAGTGTGTTCGCTGATTCACAGGTCTATTGGATGTAACTATAGTATATCCATCCAGAATGTAGAATGTTTGTAAACATAAGAAATCAGCTGATTTTTAGGGTTATCGCAACGAAATGATGCCGGCCTAATAGAATTCTAATGATTTCACATATACATTCTATTAGATTTATTACTTTTTATAATCCTGATGTCAATTCTATGCAGAATCTATTTATTTCAATTTACAAATCGACGTTATGTGGTCAAAAACAAAGATTAAAATTACTAGAGATTTTTTGTCTTTGTAACAGTGCCATCCCTAACGAATCTCAGTTTTGACGTCCCGTGTTGCAAACAGTTGGTTACTTTTTAACTACGATTTCGAATCAAGGACAGCACTATGACCATACATATTTCTGACAGAGAGTATTATTTTAATTTAGCCGGATGATTTAACATTTAATTTCACGCTGCATATTTGCTTAGCGACAATCTGTCCAAAAGTTATGAATTCTTCCAATTTCATCAATAATGTTTAGTGCTTCAAGGAAAATATTTTAAACAGGCACATTTACATTTAATTGAGTTGGCACAGGTGAAATATCGTTTGAGAGCACAAAAAGTCTAATGATTTTTAGTCTTATTTCATAATCTCTTAGCTTTTATTCCATTCTATAACGATAGGTAATGATAAAAGTAGGCTGATTTCACAGGGATGCTTTGTTTATGCCATTTAATTATTTACATCAAATATCACCAGCCCAGTAAGGCACCCCCATCAAAGCTCAAGATGTGACTAAATAAAAAAAAGGTTTTTCACCCCTACATCAGCTGATTGAACTGTCAGTGGCTCTGTTTACAAACATTCTACATTCTGGATGGATAGACTATAGGCTACACTTTGATAATGACGACTTCCATCAACAAATTGACGCGATTTCGTTGCACTTATTGACAGTCAATTTCAGAGTGTAGTGAAGTTCATAGAGGCAAATTATTGCAAATAGATGTTTTCTGTACACTAAGTACATTTTTGAATCATTAACGGAACACTGGGCAATGTTTTCTCATTTCATAGGTTTTGTTTGTGAGCCCATTTTGTATGCAGCAGCTAGGTTTAAGAGAAGTACAATTTTGAGTATTACGCCTATTAGTAGTCGTAAGTAGAAATACACTTTACCTCATAATGTATGTGTACTCTATTTGGTACAGAGGTTACATATTTTTGACTTTGTTATCAATATTCTTATAGCTGGCTATTTCTGATGTTTCTCATTCATGTCTAGTTGGGTTGTATTCTATGTCTAATGGTACAATATAAAAAATTGTCGAAGCAACTAGAACAAACAAGGGTGAATTCAAAACAAAGATGTGAATATTTTGTCTAAATATATTTAAAATTTAAGTTGGTTTTAACAAGCTAAAAGCTTTTTTGGATATATTACATTTTAAGGGAGCTCATTTGTTAATAAAAGAACCACTTCTACATGCTTTGGTAATTTCGACACAAAAATAATTAGTGAGGCTAGCTGCAATTCTCCATATCAATATTTTCAGTATTTAATATTTACCAAGATTGTGATTGACATAGTTTAAGTAAATGAATATTTTTATTGATTTGAATTTTCAAAATAAAACTAGCTCAAAACTAAGTTGTTTTCATTTAACTAAGTCTAATAAATATCAACTATAACAATAAAATATGTTACTAAGGTAAATGATAACTAAAGGAATTGTTATTTTTTCAATTGCTTTTTGGCATCTTGGATCCCTTCTTTTAAGTTTTTTTGAAATTGAATGAAGAAAGAAATCATCCTATTGAGTTGTTGTGGGTTTTTCAACTGTATATCTTCAATCTTGACCTTTCCTTTCCAAAAGACAGAGACTGCAAGCTGTGCAGCCCTCCTTACCGGGTAGGAGTCTGCGATCTTCTGCACCAGGTGCTCATTGTTGGCCAGGTATCGAAACAGGGCCCGGAGAGGCATTGTGACAATCACTTGAACGATGTTTCAAATGAGCACATGTTCCTATACTTCTGTAACAATTCTCGTTTCAGTCTTAGCTGAGTTCTCAAAATCTCAAATTGCTTGATTTGATCTTGCTTGTTGAATTCAATTCCTGGCAATCTTTTTATCTGAAAATTGTAATAAAACTGTTTACTTTTAAATAATACTTGACTACATGACATTACAAATGCATGGAACTAGATGAATACCTGAGAACGTGCTATTTCTAACTTCTTTTGCAAGTCAATAACTTTCAAACTGCACTCTTGCGATTCTCGAGCTTTGGCTGACGTCTCATGATAGTCCCTCTCGACACTAGAACAAGATAATGGCGTAGTTATCACTCAGTGTTGACAAAATTCTTTGCTAAAAATAGGTCGTTCTAATAATAATACCTCCGGATGATTTCGTACACAATCGGCAAAAAATCAACGTCTACTTCTTGCACTGATAATGGGTAGTTTTGTTCGGAATGATCACTATTGTTTTCCATGATTACGATGATGATTTATGATGAGCAGCACTCGGAACTTTTCATTTGCCAACAGACGATCATGAGATATCACAAGGAAAGGAATGCAAGAAAATAAATATAATTCACCTCACGAGAAACAACAAATCCTATTTTTTTCCTTAGCACTTGATGACATGGTAATGTAATGTATTCTTTTTGCTTGATTGATGAATGAATGATGATTGATGTCATTTATATATTTGAGGTTATGTTTGGTTTGAGAATGTTGTTTGTGCTGTCATTGTCATTTGACACGTTTAGTGTTGTATCACTTTACACACATTTACTACTAACAATAAAATATGATTTGATTCGAAATGGGTGTTTATTCTATTTTAGAAACCGTTCCAAACAAGCTTTTGAAAACTCGATAACTTTGATCTTGTGTAGTTGTGCTCCAACACTGGTCTTACTTTAATCGTCCAAGATTGACACTTTGTTGAAAAGTTGGACAGTTCTTTTTTTGTTTTCTGACACAAAAAACTAGTTTTGTGAGCCATCTAACAAGAAGTTGAAGTTGAAAAAACAATCCATTTTCCTTCCTTGCGCGATGGTAGGATTAGGATTTTGTTGTTTTGTTTACATTTTCCACAGGATTCTCTGAATTTCGTGATCAAAATGGATGAAGTTGCGAAATTAGAACATCTGTCGCTCGTATCAAAAGTTTGCACGGAGTTGGATAACCATTTGGGTCTAAATGACAAAGATTTAGGTAAGTATCCCTCGCTGTACAATTTACTGGATTCTTCTTCATTTCCTGTGCTTTGCATGATTGTTATAGCTTTTTTGGTTCATAAACAATTATTTTCCCGATATTACATAAATATTTCTTTTATTTTCAGCTGAATTCATCATAGACATTGCTGACAAAAATCACACTGCCGACGCATTCAAAAAAGCTCTCATTGACAATGGGGCGGAATTCTCAGACTCTTTTATGACCAATTTACTGCGAATCATTCAGCACATGAAGCCAGTCAATTCCAATTCTGATAAAAATGATAAAAATCCGGATTCATCCAATCCTCTGGCTAACAAGTTCCCTGGCTTGGCCATTCCTAATGAGAAGCCCCCTGTATTCTCTGATGAAGCTAGTAGTGACGAAGAACCGGACACTAAGAAACGAATTACAGCTAAAGACATGTTCAAAGAAGAAAAGAAAGACACAGCGAAAGATAACATAGTTGATCAGGCCATGGCAGAACTTGAAGCCTTAGCTCCATCAAATATCACCAATATTAATGATGTGAAGAAAACAGAGGATGTGAAAAAGAGAGAATTGAGTCACAGTGGAGACCTCAAAGACAATAGAACTAAGAAGAGAGATAGCTCTAGAGATAGGAGTAAACGTAGTAGAAGTAGAAATAGAAGTCGCAGTAGGCACAGAGACAGAAGTAGGAGTAGGGACAGGAAAAAGAGATCCAGAAGTCGTAATAGACACAGGTCAGGAGACAGACAGAAAAGATCAAGGTCTAGAGATAGAAATAAGAGATCTAGATCCAGAGATAGGAGGAGATCTAGGTCACATGGTAGACACTCCCGATCAAGAGATAGAAAACACAGAGATTACAATGATAGGGATGAGAAGAAATATGGGGAAAGGGATGATAAAAAATATGGGGATAAGGATGATAAAAAATATGTGGTCAGGGACGAAAAGAAATATGGGGACAAGAATGAAAATAAATATGGGGATAAAGATGAAAAACAAGGGTTTGGAGATTATGGCAAGAGATCAAGGAAGAAGAGCCCAGAAGTGGAAATGAAAGATGATCCAGAGCCAGGAAAGGTATGTTATAATTTAGTATATTATAATCAATATAAAAACTATCCATACCTATCTGTTAACTGAATTGACAAAATTATTTCATAACAACTCTTAATTTAATGAGCTGGTCATTTAATTAAGAGTTGTCAAATATGAAAAAGTACAAGGCACAACTCGAAGAGGCCTTTATTTATAGACACAGTGTTTAGACTAGCAGACCAGAAACTATTTATTTATTTATTAATATATACTACCATTATATTATTATATATACCACTACTTCTAATTGATAATATACTTGCAGATATTCAATGGGCGAGTGGCCAACATTGTGCCATTTGGCTGTTTCGTGCTCATTGAAGGGTTGAGGAAGAAGTGGGAAGGCCTGGTGCATATCTCACAGCTGCGAGCTGAAGGCAGGGTCACAAATGTCTCGGAGGTTGTCAATAGAGGGGATAAAGTCAAGGTTTGTAAAGCAAATTACTCATTTAATCTATCTAAGAATTTCTGTTTGATATTTTATTTATTGATCAGTTGACCTTTTTTCAATCTCACCCGTAGGCCAAGCACAGTGATTTTAGTCTATACTCTGATTTAGAATCCTAGATATTTTATGTCAACAAAGGCATTTATAAAAGAAAACAAAAATCGATAACAATAACAGAAAACGACAAGGTGTCAGCAATATCACCACTAAAATCTACAACACAAACTTCAACCACACATAATCTCCCATATGGAGCGAAATTGATTTAAATTTGTATTCAAAAATGAAAGAGACATCAATTAAATGATGAATGAAACTTCAAAATCAAAAACTGTTCCTAGCTATCTATGCTTTGCTTGGATGATACCAATGTCAATAAATATTTTCCACCAATATTCCATGGGTTTTAAAATATCTAGGTTTTCGAATCTGAGAATGGGGTAGAAAATATGAAATATTATTTGAATATCATTACTTTAACTTCAATAATTTATATGATGTATGCAATTTTCTCTAGACCTCTCTACCCTAAACAAAAGTTAGTCATGATATTCAGTGATGATGTGGCCATTGATGGATCTCAGATGTCTGGAAAGAACATCCAGATGGAAAACACCTATTCACACTTTTGTCTTTAATTGACTCCAGAACTCATCCTTTGCTGTCAGTATAGTATTCTTACTTTATTTTTGTATTTCAGGTGAAGGTTTTATCAATAACCGGTCAAAAAGTATCGCTGACAATGAAGGATGTTTGCCAAGATACTGGAAAGGATCTCAATCCCACCTCACATGCTCATTTAGAGGTAAGAATCTTGTATTATCATAATCAAAATATCTTAATTTCAGCAATGGCAAAGTAGTGTTTTTTCTAACTCTCATAGTTCTATAGAAGAGCAACACAACTCTAAGCTGTTGATATAATGTGAGACAGTAAAGTCATAAATTAAAACGGGATATTTACCATGATTAGATTTTTGAGTTTTTCCATTTTAAATGACTAGTCTAGACTAAGTGGTTTAGTGGACTTATGGTTATTGACTTTAGTGTTAATAACCATGATAGTTTCAAACATTTAATGTGAGACAGGTTTAAAGTAGAATTGCTTACTACAGAATTTGTACATTTTGTACACCAATGAAATTTAACTCGTACATTTTCAGCTAGTTAACTTTTTCAACCTTATACTGTGTACCTACAGGCGGAACGCGAAGGTCGCAACCCGGACCGGCCGTCAACCAGCGGCAATGCTACCGTCTTCGCGGGCTTACAGACAGGACTGGACCTGGATCCTGAAGACTCCAGTCGCAAGCGCGTCACCAGGATATCTAGCCCCGAGCGGTGGGAGATCAAACAGGTAAATATTCATCTGAATCAAAGAATTGGGTCCCTTTCTGGACAAACTAAGCTATTTTTATGACCACTAAATCATAGAAGACTGTAAACATGACTTATAGAAAGGAAAACTGGCGTCTAGTAAACGCGATACAGTATACGGAAATCGATCTCGGCCCTGAGTTTGGTTTGACGATAGTATCGAGACGTCATCATGAGGTCTTATTTTTGTATGAAATTTGCGTAGTTGCACGTCCGTACGATAGAGGCGCCCATCCCATAAAATGTTGCCTGTTTTGTATCAAACTCTAGGGCTGATGGTTCAATTTTGTACACTGTTAAAAAAGTGACCTAAAGAAATTACTTACAAGAATAGTTTTGTATCAAACTCTAGGGCTCTGGCCTGATGGTTCAATTTCGTACTTACAATGTTCAGAAAGTGTCCAAAAGTAATTTTGATAAAGAAATAACAGTACTTACAATATTTTAAAAAAAATAGATTATTGTCCTATATGCACTATAAACTTTAAACATGTATTTTCCTTTCCACAGATGATATCCTCCGGAGTGATAGACAAGAGTGAGCTGCCAGATTTCGATGAGGAAACCGGCCTTCTGCCCAAAGACGAGGACGGAGAGGCGGACATAGAAATAGAACTGGTGGAAGACGAGCCGCCATTCTTACAAGGACACGGGAGGGCGCTGCATGATCTCTCACCTGTTAGGTATGTCTAACTAATCATAAGCTTAGCTAGGAGCATAAGCTTCTAGCTCTTCTTAGAGCAGGAGACCTGTCTCTAAGAAGAGCTAGAAGAAACTATCATGGTTATTTACACTAGCTAGTATTTTTATCTTGCTTTGAAACAGGTCTTCTGCTCCAAGAAGAGCTCGAAGAAAATATCATGGTTATTTACACTGAAATCAAGATAATTACCATGTTTACCAAATCCTCGGTTAATAGGAAGCTCCAGCTACCCAAGTGAAGGTCTTCGGGTTTCGAGAGGTTCGTGCTGTCGTGCATCTATGCCTTCACTTGGGTAGGTGGAGCTTCCTATTAACCGAGGATGTGGTAAACATGGTAATTATCTTGCTTTCAGTGTAAATAACCATGATAGTTTCTTCGAGCTCTTCTTGGAGCAGAAGACCGGAAACAGGTCTTAGTCTTAGCATGATAAAAATACTAGCTAGACCTGTTTCCTAACTATTGCTCTGGCACATAGTTGCCGGGGCAAAAAGTCATGGCTTTAATACTTGCGGTTTTCTCAATTGTTTTACTAACATAACTAAAACGTTTGTTCTTTCAGGATAGTAAAGAACCCCGACGGATCGCTCGCCCAGGCCGCCATGATGCAGTCCGCGCTCGCCAAAGAAAGGAGGGAACAGAAGATGATACAACGAGAGGCTGAAATGGAAAGTCTACCTACAGGTATGAGTTTTATACGGTTACCGGCTATACGGTCATACCTCGACCACGATTCAACGTCTACTCAAACTCCAAACGCGTTTCGGTATGCTTGATCGTAAAAAATCCCTTCACTCGAACTAAATTTCGAAAATTTTCTAATTCAAGTGAAGAAATGAACTGTCATCTCAAGGTACCTAGCGACCTACTTTGAATGCTCCTCAAAAAAGATTGTTGTTATTTAAAATGGATTTTGTAGACTATCTCAATGACATTTATGGCGAGGAAGCCTTCTAACGACTAAGCATACCGAACTCGAGTTGTTGATGTTTTGAAGGAATGCTTGAGGAAGGATTCGTTCAAGAATTATCTATAAAAATGGGTGTTAGAGTCAGTATTTAAACTCTAAACTGTAAACTGAAACTGTTCTTTGTGGCAGTGTCATTATGTAACATCCAGGTCCGGCAAGAAGGTCGCGTTGGAAAGCGTTGGCATGGCAACCTCAATGCCTCTTTTGGATTTTGATTTGATTTTGACTTCTTATCTAGTGTTTAAAACTGATGTTGTCACAACTACAAACTTTAAATTAATATTTTTGTTATGATTCAGGTCTGAACAAGAACTGGATAGACCCGCTTCCGGACGACGGGCGCGCGCTCGCCGCCAACATGCGCGGCACCGGCATGGCCCCACAAGATCTACCCGAGTGGAAGAAACATGTCATCGGCGGCAAGAAGTCCTCCTTCGGCAAGAAGACCAATCTATCGCTCCTCGAGCAGAGGCAGTCGCTGCCTATTTACAAGCTGAGGGACGAACTTACTAAGGTGGGTTTCAAATGTTGACTTGCTGCTGAGTTAAGTTTAATTCTTTTGTTCAGATTTGATCGTTTGTAGCATATTAGACGACTTATCTATGCAGTAGTTCTTCAAGGAATATCTCAAGCAGTGAACATCTTTCGGCTGATGATGATATTCCAAATGCCTTATGTTTCATATACAAGGGCACTTTGAGAAGTCAGTAACTTTTGTTATTTGTTACGGTTGGCTACCCAAGAACATATTTTGTTTTATTTTGTGGAATGTGTCATTAATTATTAATAATTATATTATCTGTGGGAAGTCTTAGTAAATTATTTTACAAACGCAAATCTCTCTCATCAATTGAGATGAAAATTAAAAGTCTACAACCATACGCATAATGAATATTATTTATCTTCCACAGGCCGTCGCCGACAACCAAATCCTCATAGTAATTGGGGAAACGGGCTCCGGTAAAACGACTCAAATCACCCAGTACCTCGCCGAGTGCGGCCTCACAGCCCGAGGCAAGATCGCCTGCACTCAGCCGCGGCGTGTGGCCGCCATGTCTGTGGCTAAGCGCGTCGCGGAGGAGTTCGGATGTCGGCTGGGGCAGGAGGTCGGGTATACCATCCGGTTTGAAGACTGCACGAGCCCCGAGACCGTCATCAAGTGAGTATAATACGGAGATAATACGGTGTACACCGCTTCTTCCACCAATTGAACCAGAGGCTAGGCAGTTGCCTCTGCGAGTAGAAGTCAGGGTAGAGAAGAAGAGAATTCGCAACCGAAAACTTATACGGACTTTCTTGTTGTCTTGTTGTGTTACAGTACTTCTTCACGCTAATTAACGGATCGGGCTGAAATTGCATAGATGTTGCTCTAGACCTGGAATAACAAAAGGGCTACTTTTTATCCAATAATAAACTTACCAAAGTATAATTAACTTTTCTGATTTAAATAAAATTATAATTAAGTTTCCATAGAAACAACGCCAGCGAAGACGCAGGCAGGAACTAGTAATTAATCTTAATCTTTATTTGTTGTCCTCAGGTACATGACAGACGGTATGTTGCTCCGTGAGTGCCTCATGGACCTCGATCTGAAATCCTACTCCGTCATAATGTTGGACGAAGCTCACGAGAGAACAATCCACACGGACGTTCTCTTCGGCCTCCTGAAACAAGCCGTGCAGAAACGACCAGAACTGAAACTCATCGTCACCTCAGCCACCTTAGATGCCGTCAAATTCTCCCAATACTTCTTTGAAGCTCCCATCTTCACAATCCCAGGGCGAACTTTCCCCGTAGAAGTTCTATACACAAAGGAACCTGAAACTGATTATTTGGACGCGTCGTTAATAACCGTCATGCAGATACATCTAAGAGAACCTCCCGGTGATATTCTCTTGTTCTTGACTGGGCAGGAAGAGATTGATACCGCGTGTGAGATCCTATACGAGAGAATGAAGTCTCTAGGTCCTGATGTGCCGGAGTTGATCATCCTTCCTGTGTATTCCGCTTTGCCATCTGAAATGCAGACGCGTATATTCGAACCAGCGCCGCCGGGGTCGAGGAAGGTGGTGATAGCTACGAACATTGCTGAGACCTCGCTGACGATCGATGGGATATATTACGTGGTGGATCCCGGATTTGTGAAGCAGAAGGTTTATAATTCGAAGACTGGAATGGATTCTCTTGTTGTTACGCCGATTTCACAGGTAAGTTTTTTAACTTTGAAATGTATAATAGTTATGTGTGAATAGTGGTCTCATTCTATCCGTCATGTGTCTTTTGATGTCCGGAATCGTAATGGTACATTCCAATTCCAACACTTTCAACTTAAACAAATCAAGGCGGGCACGTGGGAATCGAAACGACCAATAATTTGATTGGTGGAACGTGTAGGAATCGACCAATCAAATCTGTAATTGGTCGATTCCTACACGTTCCCGCCAAAAGAAGCAATGATTCCTGTTTCGTCTATTCCTACAAATCGTCACAAGAGTCCCGGCATTCATGCCTAGCATACTCCTGGTATTACGCGCAGTAATATTTCAATTGTTCGTTGTCTTGTATTGCCTATAGAAAATAAATATGTTATTTGTTATTCAGGCAGCAGCGAAGCAGCGCGCGGGCCGAGCGGGCCGCACGGGCCCCGGCAAGACTTACCGGCTGTATACGGAGCGGGCCTACAGAGACGAGATGTTGCCCACCCCTGTGCCAGAGATACAACGGACCAACTTGGCCACTACGGTATGTATCATAAACTTATTTCCACCCATTTATTATTAACTTATATAGCGCCCCGCGGCTTCACCCGCGTGGAAAACTAAGTGTCAAATGGTTTATAAACCTTCCCCTTGAATCATTATATCTATTAGAAAAATACAAAGGCGAACTTAACTCTTAAAATAGTTCTAGTATCTGTGGGGTCTAATTCGTAATCCACAATTGTACTCTCATCAAATTGTTTTCAGAATCTCCATCTTATGGCAATATGCAGCTATAGCATCTATCTATTTATTAACTAGCTATGACTAATTCCCTTTACTTGCAGGTGCTCCAACTAAAAACGATGGGTATAAACGACCTCCTTCACTTCGACTTCATGGACGCGCCGCCCGTGGAGTCCCTCATCATGGCGCTCGAACAGTTGCACTCGCTGTCAGCGCTCGACTCCGAGGGACTGCTCACCAGACTGGGCCGAAGGGTAACTATACTATCATATTTCACCAAGACTTTCATGTACCATCCTTTATTTATATAGGCTTAAAAAATGAGCACTTAGAGAAGTCACATTTTATACTATAAATTATTATCAAATCATTGAGACTCGTTCTTCTGCTCCGGGAGCCAGTGACAGATTTTCATGAACAAGCAAAACTTCGTAATATGCTACGACTCCGTGGGTGGGTTGGGCAGTGGCAGCGATGATGACATTATTCCCATGGAATAAGGCTCAAATCAGAATTCTGGAATATGCTTAATTTCTGATTTGAACGTTATTCCATGGGAATAATGTCGTCATCGCTGCCACTGCCCAACCCACCTACAGAAGCGTAGCTGACAGTCACGAATATTCATAATATTAATCCCCAATGCATTTTACGAATTTTCGCTTGGGAAGTAATAATTGACCAAATTTGTACCTGGCTCCCGGACCATTCGGTTCTACAATTTATATGTTTAAAGATAAAGACCATTTATATACATAAACATGTTGTAAATATAAGATTACAAACAGGTGTGTAGAGTGTAGGTATCAACATGTTTTACAAATAAGCAGTACAAAATAAACGGTATAACAGACAGTAAAGTGAGAAAGTCATTTCAGTGGCTTTGCGACGAGTGTTTCAGTGTGCCAGTGTGTCTGTCGTGTGCGTCCTGATGTTTTGCAGTCCTTAAGTATCAGTCTCGTCAGAGTCTGGGCAACAGGAGACACCCGGTGTAAGATGCTCATGGTGCCGCGGCGCCATACTCAAACATTCATGAGATACTATGTATTTTATTACTTGCTATAAAGCTTAAAATGCTTTGAATCTGGCCTGTCGATTTCGGTGTATGTTAACCCTAAATTCACAAACTCTACATATTAGTTCTCTTGTATTCCAGATGGCGGAATTCCCCCTGGAGCCTAATCTATCCAAGATCCTCATCATGTCGGTCGCGCTGCAGTGCTCCGATGAAATACTCACCATAGTGTCTATGCTGAGCGTACAGAACGTATTCTATAGGCCAAAGGTAAGACAATGCAATTACTTTATCTATTATAGATACGATACGAAGTATTGTAAAAAAACCTCAAGCTGACTTTCAGCTGCCATATTGGAATTCTCCAATTATGTTACTCTCTCTCGTAATTAGGAAAACGGAGACTGGTAATACTCAGCAGTAGCCGATCTAGGGCTAAATGATGATCAAGTGTTTACTGCACTGAACTGGTCCTCAGCGAGCTGAGTTTTGAAAGCACTAAGTCCAACAGTAAACACCTTGGGGTTAACATCTTGGGGTTTTTATTCACGAGGTAGACAAACAAACTCTGCTTTTTCAAAAAAATACACACAAATGGCAACCATCGCACCCTGTTGAAAATAAAACCAGCCAGGCGCGACTCCACTCGGAGCCAGACTACTTGAGTGCCGTTTCTTCCTGAGTTACGGAACCATAACAACACTTCCTTGAGCCTTGGGGAAGACGCAGCTTTCTGTAACCTGCACAAAACAAAGTTCATTATTTTTTTAACATAATGTATATGTATATATTTAAAGTCGATGTCGATGATGACGAAATGATTTGATTTTAGAGTTTTCCAATATTTCTGCACAGTTTCATGCGCCATGATCACGGAATAACTGAAGGCTTTGCGAGTAGGTTTTAAAGACTTTCATCATCAGCCTATATCAGTCCACTGCTGGACATAGGCCTCCCCCGATGAGCGCCATTGCGCCCTGTCTTCAGCTTGCCGCATCCAGCATCTACCTGCAGTCTTTCGCAAGTCGTCATCCCACCTGGTCGGAGGGCGTCCTACACTACGTTTACCGAGTCGTGGTCTCCACTCAAGAACACGTTTGCCCCAGCGGCCGTCGGTTCTTCGCGAAATATGGCCGGCCCACTGCCACTTCAGCTTGCTAATTCTTTGAGCTATGTCGATAACCTTGGTTCTCTGTCGGATGTATTCGTTGCGAATCCTATCCTTCAGAGAAACTCCGAGCATAGCTCTTTCCATAGCTCGCTGAGCGACTTTGAACTGGTGGACCAGCCCTATCGTGAGTGTCCACGTCTCAGCTCCGTAGGTCATAACGGGTAGGACGCACTGGTTGAAAACTTTCGTTTTCAAGCATTGCGGTATGGATGACGAGAAGACTCGACGTAGTTTCCCAAATGCTGCCCAGCCCAGCTGGATCCTCCTTTTGGCCTCCTTCTCGAAACTGTTTTTACCCAACTGCAGAATCTGCCCAAGGTAAGTGTACTCGGAAACAGTTTCGAGAAGGTGACCATGTACGACCACCGGCCTTGGATCAATGTGGCCATTGATCATGACTTTGGTTTTATCCAAATTCATGCCAAGACCGATACATCGGGAGGCTGAAGCTAGGCCGTCCAGCATCCGGTTCAGTTCCTCAAGCGACTCCGCCATTAAGACTATGTCATCAGCGAATCGCAGGTGTGAGATGTACTCGCCGTTTATGTTGATGCCCTTTCCTTTCCAGTCCAGCAACCTAAACATATCCTCCAATGCGCAAGTGAACAGTTTCGGGGATATGACATCCCCCTGCCTCACTCCTCTGCGCAATTGGATGGGATTAGATTGCTGGCCCTGTACTTGGACACTCATGGTGGCGGCCTCGTAGAGACATCTCAGCACCTCGATATAACGATAGTCTACTTGGCATCGCTGTAAGGAATCCAGAACAGCCCAGGTTTCGACGGAGTCAAATGCCTTCTCATAGTCCACAAAAGCCAGACACAGGGGCTGATTATACTCTTCGGACTTCTGTATAATCTGCCTCACTGTGTGTATGTGGTCTATGGTGCCATATCCTCCGCGAAACCCAGCCTGTTCCGGTGGCTGGAACTCGTCGAGTCTCCTGGCGAGACGGTTCGTGACCACTCGTGAGAACAGCTTATAGACGTGGCTCAAGAGTGAAATGGGTCTGTAATTCTTAAGAAGGGTTTTATCTCCCTTCTTAAAAAAGAGCACCACCAAACTCCCGCTCCACGCCTTTGGAGTTCTCCCACTGTGAAGGACGGTGTTATAGAGGTTCTGCAGCTCCTGTATAACAGGAGCTCCTCCGGCTTTAAGAAGCTCTGAAGTAATTCCGTCCTCACCGGGGGCTTTTCCATTTTTAAGCTGCCTTAGAGCTAACACGATCTCGTCTTGACTGATGTCAGGCAGTTCGTCGGTATAGTGGCGTGTCAGGGTGGCTCTGGAATCTCGGTCATCTCGTCGGTAACGAAGGGCATGTGCAGCGTATAATCGGCCATAGAAATCCTCTATCTCGGCGGATATCTCCGGCTTTGACAATACGGTCCTCCCGTCGTGCGTTTTAAGCTTTGTCAGGTGGCTCCTGCCAAGCTGCTGAGTGAATACTTTGGACCCTCGGTTACGCTCTATCGCCTCTTGAATGAGGCGCGTGTTGGAGCTTCGAAGGTCGTGCCGTACCATCTTCGCAATCCGCTTGTTCAGGTCTGACCTCTCTGACAAAGTCGCTTGGGTGGTCTCCCGTCTTTTTGTCATCAGCCCAAGAGTCTCATCCGAGAGTTTGGACTTCTTGCCAGTACGCTGCTTTCGACAGAATTTGATGCCCTCGTCCCTCAACGTTTCAACCAGATTGTGTAGGGTCTCGTCAGCGTCATCAGTGGGTTCCAAGGCAGCAAATCTGTTCCCGAGAAGCTGCTGAAACTTCTCGGTGCCCGCCATGATTTGGATTGGGTCAGGTCGGAGCGTGGACTTCATCAGACGGTTTCTTTCAAGCTTCAAGTTGATATTCAGAGAGCCTCGGAGGAGTCGGTGATCAGATCCGGTATTGAACCTGTTGATCACTGAGACATCTCTGAATATGTGCCTACTATCCGTCATGATGAAGTCGATCTCATTTTTAGTCACAGTGTCGGGGCTTTGCCATGTCCACCTCCTTTGAGGCTGTTTCTTAAAGAAAGAGTTCATTAAGAACAGCCCCTCCTTCTCAAGGAAGTTGACAAGCATTTGCCCCCTGTGATTCCTGACTCCATAACCATGCGGGCCTATTCGGGATTCGTTGCCAATCTGGGTTCCCACCTTGCCGTTAAAGTCCCCCATAACAACGTTGAAGTGGGCCTTAGTGGTGTTATGTAAGGCTTTGGATATGTCTTCATACATATCCTCCACTTCATCATCCAAGTGTGCCGAGGTCGGTGCGTAAACCTGAATTACCTTCATGCTATACCGTTCGGACAGCCGAAGGATCAGGTACGCTACCCTGGTCGACACACTGGAGATTTCTTGGACGTTGTTAGAGAGGGCCTTATTGACGAGAAAGCCTACGCCACCCTGGGATGTTTTATCACCCTCGCGAAAGTAGAGAAGATGGCCCGAGTCTAGGGTTACAGTGTCCTCCCCCTCTCTACGGACTTCACATAACCCCAGAACATGCCATTTAATGTTCTCTAACTCCACTTCCAACTGCGCTAGATGGTGGTCAAGCCTCAGAGTGCGTCCGTTAAACGTAGCCAGGGTCAAATTTTTAACTGAGTGGCAGCCTAGTGTAGCCCGGGGATTCTTAGCACCCCCTGCCCCGCCGTTACCGTGGCCGCTGCCATGGCCAGGAATAGCGAGACGGCCGGGAACTGGGGGCCACTTTTTGGCGTGTCTCTTCATAAGGGGGGAATGCCCATAATCCCCACGCTGGGCATGCGGGTTGGGGATCGCAGTTCAATGAGTGTGCTGCAAGGGACGCTGCTGCCCGCCCCCCGGTGTATGTCCCTTTAAAGACTTTAGTGTCAATGAATGACCATGATAGTTTCAAATGTTTTAATGTGCATATTTTGTTCCAGGACAAGCAAGCACTAGCCGACCAGAAGAAAGCCAAGTTCAACCAGCCGGAAGGCGACCACCTCACGCTGCTCGCCGTCTACAACAGCTGGAGGAACAACAAGTTCTCCAACGCCTGGTGCTACGAGAACTTCGTGCAGATTCGTACGCTGAAGCGCGCGCAGGACGTCAGGAAACAACTGCTGGGGATTATGGACAGGTAAGCGGATACGATACGAATAACCGACAACCGCTGGGGCAAACGTGTTCTTGACTCGTTAAGGCTCTGTCGGCGACTCGTAGTGTAGGACGCCTTTTGACCAGGTGCGATGACGACCTGCGAAAGACTGCAGGTAGATGCTGGATGCGTCAAGCTGAAGACAGGGCGCTATGGCGCTCATTGGCTGTTGATGAAGCGGGTACTGCCAGTGGGAATGAAGGGATGGCCGCTGGAGTAGAACCATAGCCCAGATTGAGATGTAGGGTCAGACGCCAGTCAGATAGATATTTTTTATTATACATAGATGACTCAGAACACCCTTAACAAATATCTGCAGAACGTACACACAATTTTTCCGAGGCGGGAATCGTACCCGCAACCTCCTGCGTCGCAGGCAGACCTTCGCCCACCGCACCACAGAGACACACATAAAATCATCATCATCATCAACAACCTATTTTAGTCCACTGCTTGACTTAGGCCTCTCCCAATGAGCGCCATTTTTTATGTATCGTCATCGGTCATCAAATATATAAACATAATCTCTTCTTTTCCAGGCACAAACTGGACGTAGTTTCGGCGGGTAAGAACACGCCTCGCGTCCAGAAGACGATTTGCTCTGGTTTCTTCAGGAACGCCGCGAAGAAGGATCCTCAGGAGGGGTACCGCACGTTGGTGGACAGTCAAGTCGTCTACATACATCCCTCGAGCGCGCTCTTCAATAGGCAGCCGGAATGGTAAGTACACCGTCAGCTTTAATACGTACCAATCCTATCCATCCAACGGTTGCCTGGAAGAAATCGCTATTAGCGATAAGGCCGCCGATTGTGCCACTAGATTTAGTTAGTAATAAGATCCTTTAATATTTTTTTTATTTTTATTAATGGTGCATATTGTATTGTATTGCAATATTTGTATAATTTTGTTTTTACTTGCTAGAGGATTATTTTTGGGCTTTGCAAAGGTAAACTCTGTGGACTGAAATAAAGTACAAAATTTAATTCAGATCAACATTCGAAATAATTCATGCCTTTTAATTTTACTAATAAGCAACATAAACTAACAATAGCAATTATGAAAATCTATCTCTCCACTTTACACTATGTTGCTAGTGAAACTGAATCTTATTTATTCTCATTTATTTTTTAGGGTCATCTACCATGAGCTAGTCCAAACAACCAAGGAGTACATGCGCGAAGTGACTACGATAGATCCAAAATGGCTGGTTGAGTTCGCACCTGCCTTCTTCAAGTTCTCGGACCCAACGAAACTGTCCAAGTTCAAGAAGAACCAGCGTTTGGAGCCGTTGTACAACAAATATGAAGAACCTAATGCCTGGAGAATATCTAGAGTGCGGAGAAGAAGGAATTAGACTTCTGTTGATAATAAATTATGTGAACATTAACTGATAAAAAATAAAATAAAACTGATAAAAAAGAAACAACCTTTCTCTTTTCATGAAATCTCCACGTTCCATAGTCGTATAGGTATCTACGTAATTTAAGCGACACATCAGGCGTTTTGAAAGGGTGGGGAGTTGTCTGAATTCGACTCGTTTTTTTATGTTTGTGGTAACCTCAGACATTTCGACTGGAAAAATCGATTTTGATGATTATTTTTTTTATTTGACAGCTGGGTAGCAACCCGTGTGTTCCCAATTCAATTTCGTCCAATTCTGACAATAGCATTGCTGATAAAATCATATTTAAATCTTAATTTAGCATTAAACATGTGCGATGCGCGACAAATCGACGAATAACTCAATATTACGCCAACCGATGTCGATGATTCTTTTTTTAAAACACGCCAAATTATCACCATTAAAATTCGGGAGATCAAGAAGATCTCAATCGCCTCTCGAGCCATTCTTTTGTAGTAGTGGTGTACACGGGATAGAACTTTAGCTCAGAGGTCAGTGGTATTACACTGCGCAGAGCGACACAGAGACAGCGTGACACCTCGCTTCGTATTGGGATACGAACATTATCCCTGCACAGCGACCACAAATAAAGTGATTGTTGATGATGATGATTCAAAATACAAGTTTATTTTTATTTACTACATACGCAAAAAGGTGGTAGGTACACATTTTATTGAGATATCTCAATAAAATGTGTAGTACCCATGTAGTACCTTTTTACGCGCATAATACCGGCACTTATTGAAAATACCGATCGATATAGCTCAAATCAAAGAATTAGCAAGCTGTCGGCTGAAGTGGCACTGGGCCGGCCATATATCCATACACCCCCCAAATTGCGTTTCTGGCTTCACTTCTGACCAAGCTTATGATTAAGGCTCTAGACAGACGGACGCATTTCAACTGCAATCCAACCGCAAATTGCACGCCGCCGCCGCGCCGCCGCCGACTGCAATGCACGCCGCGCCGACTGTATAGAGCCTAAGCGCGCGCTTCAAAATGCCTATAATAGAGTCCGCATCGCAATCCACAATTAGTATCATTAATTAGTCTATGCTTAAAGATGCTTTATATATGTATATAGAGATGCTTACGCCTAATTATTTATTATTATATCTCTAGCAGCAGCACAGGTGGACGTACAAAATTAGTGGTAGAAAAATGATAACAGGGGTATTATTCTAACGTCATATGTACCATACTAATCTGTCAATGTCAAATATTCGTAAATTCTTGATTTTGTGGTGAAATTCGGCGTGACCAAAAATATAAGTATTTATTGTAAAAATGAGTTAGAAAATAAAGTGCTACACACTCGAATAACTCTAAATTGTTATTGGAGTAAAGAAGACCCTATCTTGTAAATATGGAGTTCTTTTCCGAAATAGTTGGAGAGACTTTTGTGCTCGGAGTTAATACCATCATCATAGGATTCTGCTCGAGACAGCTGGGAAAATGTAATCACATTTTGAATGCTCTACAGGTATCTACTTTACACTATATCTCTTATTCAAGTAAAAATCTATTTTCATAGAGTAAATAGAAATTTACCTGTTGTGCAAACAAAGGTCAAAACGTTGATTTGTTTGACCTCAAGTTTAAATTAAAGTGAAAAGAGGGTAGATATGGTAGTTCTCCCAGCCAACATTTTTAACCTGAACTAAAAATAACGCCTTCACTACCTTATTTTAGCACCACATTCAGCTGTCAAATTCCAATCTTCTGTTTCAGACAGCTCCTGTTTTGGACATAGACTCAACTCTGCATGATGAGATCAAGAAGTATGCCAATGATACTGTGCCATATGTGGTGATCCGAGGTCTGGTGAAGCCCCTTGGGAGTCCTATTGTCAGTAACTACAATAAGACTGTCACTGGTGTTGTTCAAAGGTAAACAAATGTTGGTAAACATTGTAAAAAATTCAGATGCAAAAATCAGATAAGGGAGTTTTGGAACAAGGTGTTGAAAACTCCCTTATCTGAATTCTATTGTCAAAGTAGCAGGGAGCTCTTTAAATAAAGATAATAATAAAATAGCATGGAAAAAATTATAAATTTCATATTTATATGTCAGCTGACTTTCTCTTGCCTTGATGATGAACAAGACAAAAGGTGGTTTTCCATAATAAAATTCTGAAAATCAACATTTTATGAAAGTTTGTTGACTCAACAAACCTGGTTATGTTTTAGGTTGACAATAAAGGAGCATGTCATAGCTCGGACGTCAGCCGGTTTCTGGTCAGATCAGACCCGTATAATCCATGAGGTGTGCAACTCAACTCCATTCGAGCTAACCAATGGCCAATACAGTATTGAGGTCATAGACGCACTGGCTGCTGATTTACTTGGTAAGTTGGGCTGATATTACCAACTGTACATATAAAGCAACAACAGTATAGTACCTACATCATATTCCTAACTTGGTGTATTCAACGCAAACCTAATTTTTACGATTCGCGGCGTCACAAATATAACTAAAACAGAAAAAGTTTTTAAAAAAAATATACTTACCGCAAAATGGCAATCAATAATGTCCACCACTAAGAGCAATATTTTCGATGATTTCGGAAGTACATACATACCTCTAAACTAGTCTAAACAATGATGAATATCTTGTTGAATTTATTATTGTACAATTATTGAAATCTCTTGCTCATGAAAAATAAATTATAAATTGGTTAAACATGTTGTTTCATAGATAAATTAATACCATCTTTGTTTTACACGTGTTTTTGCAAATAAATTATCTTTATCTCTATGAGTTGGAGCTCATGTTAAATTTAGACTTGTAGAAACTGCATCAGTTTAAATCGTTCCAGACATGGATGTAATATCGGACAAGTTCGCGCCCATGTCCCCCGGGGTCATCGATCACGTGTGGGGCTTCTTCTCGGGCGTCCGACAACGTGGACTCCAGACCATGGAGGAGATGCTTCGAGACGGGTCCTATATCACTGCCATCGGAGAGCTCAGTCGAAGCAACACCGGCGCTCTGAAGATACAGCCGCCGAGAGACGGCCTGCCGCTGTACTTGACTACAGCGACGAAGTCCAGCCTGTTGAAGAGGCTAACGAGTAATAGGGATTTTTTAAGGTTAGTGACATTGTGGGGGCTGTAGGGAAGCGGTGTTTCCGTGGCACAAGACCGCCAGGGTGGCGAGATAAGGATGAGGCCTGTACTCAGCAGTGGGTGTTACCGGCTGGTTAGATAGATAGATAGTGTAATTTTTCAGCAGTTTAGGTAGGTATCATTAAGACGTTAGCCGCGTGTCATTTCAAATTTCCTAAAGCCAAATCACTCCTTTTCTACAAATGTTTTTGATTTTCTAGCAAGTATGGTAGTTTCGCGACTATTTTGCTTGTTTGAAGCACTTATGTGTCATAGATAGGTACCTATAGAAGTAAAACTCATTGGCCTCTAAAATCTAGGAAATCAAAAAACTTTACGTCTTCACGCCAAAACTGAACAGAATGGGCTGAAATTTAGCATAGATGTAGTTCTAGACCTGGATTAACATTATATAGGCTACTTATTATCCCGAAAAAACGCATGCGAAGCCGCGGTCAGAAGCTAGTAAAGACGTTATGATAGTTTATATATACCTTTAATAGAAAATTCATTATTAAAAAATGTGAAGTCAAAGCCATAGTATGAGCTATTGACCTTATAAATTGGCGAGCCAATCGAATGCGTTCGAGTAGATTAACAAGTCGCTTCTTATTGTCAGTGGACAGTCTTCTGTTATGTTTATATCACTCATGTAAGTGGACGTCGTTAAAATTAAAATTACTCGTATAAAATCATTCGTCAATTACGATTACGCGAACAGCGGAAAAACTATCAGTTATCATCCTCGCCGTATTGATACAGTGAGGATGAAGAATAGTTTTTCCGCTACTATATTCTTCAGATTTATGTTAAGTTTTTTGATGCCAACTTGCAAAAAATTATCAGTTTGGCCCATATCAATAATTATGTAATATATTGTAAATGAAATATTCAAAACATGATTTCTCGTTCCTTTCCGTGCGGATTAAAAAGTATGGTGTTTAATTGCCGTGCACTTACCTATTTATACTTAACAGTGATGTTAGACTTATTCATAATAATTTATTTATTACATACACATACATTGTCACATAATATTAGCTAAGGTGTTATTAGCTTAGAGATAGGTAGTAATGCGTCCTTACAGGGCGCAGCAATTTATTTAGAAATAATAACAATAGTAACTAGTAAAACTTAAATAAATATACGCCACCGTCTATACTTGTTCTAACACTTCATGTCCATCCAAAGCCAGGCAAAGTTGCCTGGCAGAGATCGCTCATAGATAGAGATAAGGCCGTCCATTGTACAACACATTCTGTAGGTATTTGTCTTTTTCCTGTCTTGTGTATGTGTTTTTATTTGGTGTTAAATAAAGAGTAATTGTATATTTTATTGTATATTTCCAGATTCGTCTTAGTTGTATTCGGCACGCTCGCCGCGGCAGTTTCTTGCCGGGTTGCCTACAAGTGGGTGCGCCGGCGCGGGCGCCGCATCCAGGAGGACACACTCAAGAAGCAATTGGCAGCCGGCAGGCGGGAGCGCCGGGCTGTGGCGAGGGAGAAGAATCTAACGGATGTGCAGCTGTGTGTGGTGTGCACGGAGAATCCTAAAGAGGTGGGTTCAGTGTTTGGCTTGCAAACACAGTTATGACGTTAATATTTTCCTCAAAGACGCATTGTAATTTATGGGTGGTATCAACATATTTACCAACGCGGAATCGGCCTTAGCTGTCTGAAATTTTCGAAACAAACTTAAGACTAATTGTTTAATGACCTAATTAAATGAAATGTAAAGTACCTACCTACTATTACAATAAAACAAAAATCATAGATAATGTGGAATAAGTTCATTCAATAAATCCAGTTTACCAAGTGACAAATCTATAGAAAGTCTAGTCTAGTAGTCGTGAACTAGTTTTGGCTAGCAAGATCTTTTTTATAACGGTGTCCTGTATTTTTGACAAAACTAGATTATGGGTTGTGTAAATTACCTCGGAATACGTGCGACAGTATGTAAGATTACTATGTCGCGTCTATACATAATCAAAAACCGCACAACCTCGACTAATATTTCGTTCTTTTCAGATAATCCTACTACCGTGCGGACACGTCTGCCTCTGCGAGGACTGCTCCGACAATATTCAAGACAACTGCCCCATCTGCCGCGAACGAATACTATCCAGAGCGCCTGCTTTTATCACGTAGATGCGGCGACTAGTACAAATAGAATGCAGTTATCACTTGGTTACTGTTGCCTTCTCGTAAGAAAAACATATAGGTGCAAAACCAAGGATATTCAGCTGTGCTGTGAGCATGATAAATGCAAGGTCTGAGAGGTTTCAGTAAGTTCTAGTGTTCGGACGTTTGGAGCTTTGTATAAAAACCCTCTTAAAATGGAATGGTAGGTTTGTTTGAGATGGATTCAACACAGGAAAAAGCAAGGTGCTGTAGTGGTAAGCATTTTCTGTGTACAATATGTTCTTGGTACAATTTAATGATAATTACCTTTTTTTTCAATTTCTTATCTGTTTTTGTGACCCCCTCTACCGTCTTAAGTCTATTTTCGTTCTGTAATTCTTACATAAATTCAAGTTGAATTTCCTTATTTATTCATACAGATTAATCTGTTGCTTCCTCACTGTTTTATCCACCAATAATATTATACTATATGTAGATAGCGTTTCATTTCTGCAGACCAGTTAATTTATTGTATTAAAATGTGTGCAAAATAATGTAGATTTGCTTAACTGTTTTCATTTTACCATATGAAATGTAAATGGTTCTGTAGGATATTCTCATTATAGCTTAATTGTTTTGTTTGTGATTGTAAATTATTAATTTAAACTGCTATAAATAAGCATTGAATGTGATCTTTGAATAAATAGTGTTTTAGAATTAATATGGATTTTAATATTTTGTCTTCTAAGAGCCGACCTATGTGGCGCGGTGTGCGCACGTTCGCCTGCGACGCAAGAGGATGCGAGTTCGATTGCCGCCTCAGGACAAATATTTGTACTGACTGCAGATATTTGTTTCAGGTGTTCTGGTCGTTGTCTATGTATAATAAAAAAAATGTATCTATTGTATGATTTGTATTAGTCATCTAGTACCCATAGGTCAAAAGCCTATCTGCAATGAGCCCATTTTTCCACAACTGCCCCCACATGTGTCTTCATCATCATTTATCAGCAACTCATCTCCATTGTCTATGCTTTCTCCTGGGGTCTCCTCTATACTTTCATTGGATGTCTCATCCAAACCATATTGCTCCAGCAAACTATTTATCTTAGAGTTTTCTAATGGTTTCTCATTACTACATTTCCCTGAACAACAATTGTTCTTATTGCACTTATTATTTTCCTTTAAAATATTATCCTGTTTCTTCTTACTCCTAACTTTGCTACCATTTGGTAACTGAGAAGTGTGGTCACCATTTAAATCTTTTATAACATCTTCTATATTAGCATTTGTGGCATTTTCTTGGGCTTGTTTCTGGTCATATTCAGCTAGAATCCTTTTGACTTTGGAGCTCTTCCCAATGCCTAGTTTAGGTAGGCCTTTGTTCAAGCCTTCTAGCAAGACACAGGCCTTGCAGACTTCTTGTGAGGAGACAAATTTGCACCGCGTGCACACCCTCTGGGACGGGAGAGATACTTGCTCTTTTATTGACATGGTTTCTCCTGGAAAAAAATTAAAAGGTGAATAAATTTACCATTTGTAATTTTTTATTACCTCTACTTACATCATTTTACATTTTATAAAAACAAGTATCAGAAAAGAAAGTAGAACCCTTTCACCCTGCAGTTGGATAACAAACTATAAAGCAGTTAAAAAATTGAAGGAGCAAATGAGACCATAGAGTTTTTTACACAATGATATGAGTTTTTTACCCGAATAAATAATATCCATGATACAAGTAGGCCTGATTTTCTCCATGTCCTTTAGAAGAGCCCTGGCATGCCCTCTGTATGCATTAGGAGCAAACACACACTCGGTTGAAAAATAAACTAGTTTCTTGTAATGTGCATACATTACTATCTCTTTCTCATATGTATACTTTAACGGCTTTACCCTTGGTATTGTACCTTCACTGCCCTGGAAATAAAATGTGTACAATGTATACATTTTTTCTTTAATCAAACAAGCTATACTATGAACATTGGCAGAAATTGCTTACTGTAGTTATAGCCGTACACCTCTTCAATCTTGCAACATCCCCTCTCAGCACATTCATCAGCACAGTTTCAGCAATGTCATCAGCATTGTGTCCAGTTGCAATACACTTAACATGCAGTAATGCAGCTCCCCGGTCTAAAGCCTGTCGTCTAAACACTCCACAGAAGGTACAGTTGTTCTTCCTGCCAATCTGTGCGACAATCTCGTCCATCGTCCAGCCGTACAGGTCTTTATAGGACAGGATCTTTAGCGGCATTTCATAATCATCGCGATTCCTCTTAACAGTTTCAAGACTATCATCTCGGTATCCAGTGATGCCTTCGTCTATAGACAGTAGCATCAGGTTCAAACCGTAGTCATACCGCTCGTTCAGAGTTTTGATGACGTGCGCTAGAACTGTGGAATCTTTGCCACCGGAGGCAGCAATAGCAACGGAGTCTCCTCGGTTGAAAAGTTCACCCTTTGTGATTGTAAAGTGGATTTCTGTTTCAAAAGCCCAGTAGAAGCAATCTTTGCATAAAGCGTCGCCAGTTTTTGGACGCTGTAAAAAGATAGATGATAGATAGATAATAAAGTAAGAGAAAGTTTCAAAAACACAGTGAACACTATGTTCCTACAAAACATAACCAAAAACCAAAGATACCTTTAGCACGGCGTTTTTACCGCATCCTGTTCTGCAGGGTACGGGCATTTTGTGAATAACATAAACTTTTGTTTTACTTCTGTAAACCCACTATTCTCATAAGTACCTATCGCAAAAATAAGAAGATTATAATATATAATGAAATGTGTTTTGTGAATTTGTTTTGGTTTCGCCTATTAGTTTTAGGGTTCCGTGCATTCTCATACCCCTATGTAGAAAAGTACTTTGTGATTCTCATCTCATCATTCATGTTCGTTCGTTATTATTTTATTTATTTTAAATGATGACGTAGCCAGGGGCTGTGGCGGCGCGGTGGCATGGTGCGGTGCCTCATTTTTAATATACATAATATCATTGGGCGCGGTATATAAAAAGAAATGGTTATAAATAACGGCAAGTGGAGCGAGCCATAGAAGGTAGGTGGAGGAGTAGAGTTAGGCAGTAGTTAGTAGAGTTAGGTTTTGAAAAAAAATTGTGATAATTTCGAAAACTTACTAAAATAAATTAAAGGATATGAAAACAATGCATTTTATTATTGAAAAAGACACCATATTTCATGGTAACATTTACTGCTTAATGCCTACACAATCGATAATAGTGTTAGTTTTATTTTTCAAAACGTTCGGGTTCGATTCCTGAGCTGAATATAAGTGTTTCTCTAATGTATGAATGCAGCATATCATGTTACACGAAAATATTTTACACGAAATTGTGAAACGGAACCAATTAATTCACGTGTTGACGTTCACTTGACTATTATTTTAATTTTTGACAATGGATATTATGCCAAAAACAGCTGATTGACAGTTGCAGATCCTCGACATGACATATGAACGAATAGGTTCTTGTCAAGAATGAATGAAATGTAGGTTAATATATCTGTGGTCTTACAGTTTCGCAAGGAATTCCGAAATTCTATTTTCTGTTTGTTTTCTTCGTTTGCCTTAGATTTTTCTCTCCTTTCCTACGGGATTTTATCCGCTGAATATCAAGTGGCAATATAATTTTAGTTTTGTTTGCTATAGTTTCATTTCAAGCTTTTTATGCGAGGCTAACGAGTCATGTAACGGGATATTATGTGAGGTGGTCAGTGTTGTGTTGATGTGTCCATTCGAGCCCCACTTTGTTGATGCCGACCATCGTCCGTAGGTCTCTCTTCTCGCCAAGATGCACGAGCTCCTCAAACACGTTCTAAATGAAAGGGATCTAACTCGAGCCGGCGATATTTTCGCAATACCGGACTCCGAAATAGTAGACGACCTGAATGAAGTCGTAAGTTACCGCTTTATTTTCTTATTCAAATAATTTACATAAATTACTCTTGTATGAGTGGATAATAACAATTCAAATGGTATTTTTGAGCTCGTATTTCTCTCAATTTATTGTGGTAAGTCAGTGACATTTAGAACCACAATAAAATTAGCAATTCAAATTGTGTGCTTACATAAACAGCTTCAAGATTTGAGAAAATCTAAGATAGCCACTCCTTTTACCTATAATAAGATTGACATTATCAAAAGACCAAATTTCAAATTTTGTAGATAAGATATAGATATTTTATTTTAATGTTTGATTGAATTTTAGCTGAAGCAAATCACAGACATATCATCGAGGGCAGATTATTGTCGTAATGATAGAGACCAAGCATTAATCGAGATATGCGTAACAAGGGTGACATCATGTGTGAAAGAGACAGGCACACTGGACAAGTACTGTGGGGCTTTAGTAGCCCTACTGGAATCATGTCTGCACCACAACTTGATGCCACTGGGCCATTTGAGGGATGATGATCCCCCTCATGCTAAAATTGCTTCAGATATTATTGCCTGTATTGTTTTGGTGAGCATTTAATTTTATTTCAAAGATATAAAAAAGTTGGTTAAAATATTTAAGAACTTTTGACTTCTACTAAGATAAGTATTTAATACTAAGACTGAAATGTTTAGTTTAGCTCTCTTCTTTCCACTTTAACAGCATCTTCATTACCATTGTGGCAATATTAGCAATCCTCCTTTGAATTTTACTGCTTTTAAACATAAAAACAAGGATTTATTTAATAAAAAAAGGTTAACCAACCACATACATATAAATCACTTGATACCAACTTTAATTTGGTCCTGTCCTGATATGCAGGTTAACTTACAGGTACACACAACATTTTGAGGAATTACCTTGACAAATCTAATTATAATATAAACTACTACAATACATTAAAATAAATGGAATAAAAACATATTGTTACTATTAACATTAAGACTTATATTTAATCAGGCAGGTCCTCTTGAAGATGCTGAAAATGGTCCAGCAATTTACTTTAAAATTTTGAAAATTATTTTTAATTTTAATTAGGGAATTATCCCCTAAAATATAGGACAATTAATAAAGAGGTTAATAACATAAAGGCCTGTCATAAACCTTGTTTCAGTATTTAAAACCTCATTTTGGTTTTTTCAGGTCTCCTTCCCACCCCAATCTGAGAAAGAGAACTATGGAAACAAAACAGTGATGGAGCTGTTCTTGCCAGTGGCAGTCCAGTTCCTACACAAAGGCAACAGGGAGATCTCACGGCACATGGCCCGGTACCTCTCCTTGGCAGCCAATCATCATGCAGTGCTGTTAAAGCCACATGTACAGACTATTATGGACTCTATTATGTCAGGTAAGGAGCGGTTTTTGTTATGTATGTTAAGAACTAGAGCTTCAAAGAAATAAGTACGAAAACTAGCTTACTTTTAATGCCAGGATTTTTTAATTAAGAGAGGTCCTGAGGCCTGCTTAGGTACCTAAATAATAGCCCAATGGATGGAGTGATTTACGAGGAAGGTGGGGGAAGGGTTTATTAGGATTTGGTGTAAATTGACTGAAATTTTACGATAATCGTAAAAAAAGGTCTGATAAAAATCAAGCCGACTCGGAACTTTGCTGGCGTCGCGTAAACTAAAAGAGTTACATGAAAACAATGTACTTTGGAATTATTCCTGAATCTACTCTGCTACCTGTGCAGAGTAAGCCGGGGCAGGTTGCTAGTAGCAAATACCTCCATCTAAATCACAGATTACATAATTCTGTAATCTTTGGTCCAAACCTTCATTTACCATAAGTAAGATTTCAACTAGAGCCTGTAAAAAGAGAACCGTCGTCGTGACGTTATGGTGAACTAACATTTTAACGCAACAAAAGTAGTGAATTGGCACAAGCGCGCCCTCTATTCCTAAGACGCTTCTCTTTTTGCACAGGCCCTAGTGACCAACATCCATTGTTTTCTTACAGGCAACTACCCTCTTTGTCGTATCCTCACCAACCTCTACGAAGTTTCCCCAGAGCCGCTGGAAGGTCACACAACAGCACTCGTCTCACTCCTTCCCCACGCTGAACAGGTCGAAAAGAACTCTCTCTTCTCACTCTTTGAGCATATAGCCGGAAGAAAGCCAGAGGCTCTAAGGAATTGTATACCGCAGCTGATATCATACTTGTGCTTGAATACGACTGGGCAGAATGATCCGGGATGCATGTGTGAAGATATACTCCAGGTAAATAATAAGAAAATCGCGGTACCTACCTAAAATCCAGTTAAATTCAATGTACCTTGTTTCTAAACAAACCGCCCATACTTATCACTAGCCGCCTCTTTTTATACGCAATTTACATTACTTGTCGATTAGAGATCCTTCCTTTAATACGTAATGCTTACAATTTTCTTGAACTCGACGCCAAGCAAGTGAATTTAGGTGTTTTGTGACGTGATCATGCCGACTTATCATGGTGGACGTTTTTTCTGTAGGTATGATAAGGGTGAAAGTTAATCTATTGAAAAAGTTTTCTTTAAACACTGGCCATTGTGTTTTTATTTTCATTAAAATGGTTGAATGCGTTAATAGAACTCATAAATAATAACACGAGTCGCAGTCGTAGAATAGAATAGGGTGCCGGGCAGAGAATTAGAATATAAGAGAAGAATAAGAAGAACTGAATTTATGATTTTCAGTGAAAAAAGCTTATAACTCGGAGAGTATTGAACCATGATTGTGTGTGGTGATCGCGATGTGAAGCTACTGGCCTTCTGTCTGGTACAGGCATCAGGTTCTTACACAGCTGAGGAATTACTCTTGTGTTGCAGGTGCTTGCCTGCGTGTCCCGAGCCCGGGTGTCTTTAGTCACGGAGCACAGCGCAGCTATCCGCCGCGCCGCGCAGCCTCCGCACGGCACGCCGCGCGCAGCCGCGCTCGTCGCACATATACTGACGCAGAGAGGGTACACCAGTCGGGTAAGGATACGGATATCAATCCCAATACTGGTCTTGGAATACCTATGGCTGCAAAGGGTAACAGAATGACGCCGCGCAACTTACGCAGCACATTGGTCTTAACTGGATTCTTGAATTTGTATGAAACAGATGACCTAGAGACAACCATTTTACGCAATCCGACGTTTCTTACATTTCCCCGCGTACGTTGCGTGGCATGGGCTCGGTCTATTTCTAGATTGAGCCTTTAGTAATCATCTCAGCCGATGGACGACCACGCTGAACTTAGGACTCCTCAAAAATCACCACCACAGAACTTACTTCTAATGGACAAAATCAGTCCACTGGCATCGTCCTAAGGAGCGTCATAGGACACTGTCATCAGCTTGCGGTTGTTGTAGTTGTTGGCTGTTATGTTGTGATTTTTGTTATGATGTTAGTTACATACTATAAAACATTGTTTTTACAGGAAGCAGCTCAAGAAGCGCTGAACTTCATCCTGGAGCGGCTGGCGACGGCGGAGCGCGGGCAGCAAGCGGCGCTGATGCGGGAAGCAACGTCGCTTTGCAGCGCTTTTCCTGCTTTGTTTACTGACAAGCTACTCACTGCTGTCCGCGCTAATTCTAGGTAATTTTAAATAAATAATAAAAAGTAATTCCTAATTTTATGGGCGTGTTTCTAAAACATAATTTCAGTACAAAAGTATCAACCATCCCTTCTTGACGCTAACGCTTGCTCTCCTTATTTTGGGGCTACTTATGTATGTGAAATGTCCACCATCAGCAAGGCTGCCACGCCATTTAAAATATAGCGTAACTCGCGTTATGGCCGTTATTTACGCTTGCCATTTTAAGACTCAAATAAGTTTTAATTCGTTCCAGCAATCGACCGAAACCTGCAGTCTCCCACAGCGAAGTGAACCGTACATCGGGAGGGGTCACTATCGTCAAACTGGGGGGTCAAAGCAACGGCGCTGGCCCCCCTGCGGCCGCGACCCCCCCTACCCCGGCGCCCCCCGTCCCCGGTGGGGGGTACACGAGGCGAGCCAAGCTGGGAGATTCTAGAAGCACTGGACGATTGCATCCCGGACCTAACTCGCATCGGAGCATGACTAGGCTGAATGTTGCAGGTTTGTTCCATTTACATGTCACCCTTTTCCATAAACTGAGGTTATAGCCATACTTTATGGTCCAGGAGCCAGTGACAGATTTTCATTACCAAGCAAAACTTCGTAATATGCACTAAGGATTAATATTATGAATACTCGTAACCGTCAGCTGCGACCCCGTGGGTGGGTTGAGCAGTGGCAGCGATGACGACATTATTCCCATGGAATAAGGTTCAAATCAACGATTTTTAACCTTAACGTTTTAACGTTAACGTTAAAACGTTTTCATAGAAGCAACGCGTGTGAAGCTGCGGGCAGAATCTATGTAGTATTAACTAAGGCAATGCTTTTTTCAGGTGGCTCAGTGGGCGGACTACACAAAAGCATGACAAGACTGTCTTCCTCACAACAGATCAATCAGCAGAACACGACTGGAAGTAATACTATAAGTATGTTTGTTATTTATAAAATAATAAAAAATGATGGACAATTTACACGGTATCCTCTAGCTCCGACATCAACAGAGTTTGTGTTATGGGCTGTGATCTAACTCTTATACATAATATTAATACTATGTATTAAATACATATTAGTCTGTCGCAGTCAGACAATCCAATAGAAATACTTATATTTTATCATATGAAATACATGTCGTCATCAAAGTTTGAATTTGTTCCAGCTGCATCAAACGGCAAGGCTCAGCCGAGCGGCGTGTCGGTGACGTCAGTGGGCCGCGGGCGGCCGCACCGGAACCATCACCACAACATACTGATACTGCCCTCCAATGCCCAGGTACTACACGGATAAATACAGGTCATCTTTAATTACAGATTAATTTTTAGACTGCAGGTAGATGCTGGATGCGGCTAGCTGAAGACAGGGCGCTATGGCGCTCATTGGGGGAGGCCTATGCCTAGCAGTGGACTGCTATAGGCTGATGATGATGATGATCTTTAATTACGCGTGTTGCCTGAAATATAGTTATTATTTCATTTTTTTTTTTTTATTTAACACTATCTCTGTTTGGGTCTAGAATCTAGATGATGCTGTGTGGATTGTCCAACATTATTTATTAATTATTATTAAATTTATCATTTCACAGAACACCGGCCCTACAATAATCTCCGGCCCCTCACAATCCATCTCCGTGCACCCCCTCACCCCAAACAAGTCAGCGGACGCGCTCACGCCCTCCTCCGTGTCCATCCAACACTCCAACACTGCGCTCGGCCACGTGTCCGTCATCAACAACACCGGCCCGTCCATCATCACACAAACCTGCGGCTCCGGACCGTCCATCGGACCGAGCTCCAACAACGTATCCATCGGACCCGTCACGGTGACGTCACGGCGTAACAACACCAGCGTGACGATGATCAATTCGAACTCAAACGCGAATCACAGGATCAGTGTGTTCGAGCCGTATCCTATGAGGGATACAGTGCAGCATTTCTGTGAGAAACATTTGGATAAGATTAAGGCGTATATGGATAATGTTTCGCTAAGGCTGCCTCCGCCCGCTAAGTGCACCATTGAAGGTGAGATAGGTTTCTTACATTAGTGCTGTAATAGAGTGGCAAATAGTACCTAATATAATAAATATTCACGGGTACTTATCGGCAGTCATCCCGTGACCACGGCAGTGTGTAAATATGTTGAGATATCGGGAAATATAGGTAAATAAAGTCCATAAATAGTCGTGAATATTTATTATATTGTGTGCTGATCGCGTAACTTAAGAAACCTTTTTGGGAAAAGAAGTCGTATATTAAATAATTACACGATTCCCGATTTTATTTCGGGGCTTAGTATAAAGCAATAAATTTATCTTGACTTTAACAATACAATATATCTTTATTGCACCATGAATTTAATAATAATAATAAAAGATCTTAATACTATCTTAACTCCGGCTCTAAACAGTTCTCTCTGCTCACATACAGGATGGCTCCAAAACAAATTTCAGTTTACTGGAACAACACAAACATTTTTTTTATAGTATATAACAGTTCTTTTCATGTCCATAACAGAGCGTCGTTCCAAGAAGCAAGCCCGCCTACAGTTCGGCTGCGGCCGCCGCGGCCCGCATTGCCTCTACGCGCGAGCGTTGTTCTCCATGCGGACGCGGGCGCCCCGGGTTTGGATACACCTGATGTTCCTGGCGCTGCAAGCGAGGCACGCAGCCGCCCTGTCCTCCCGGGATCCCACAGTGGCTAGTCTGAAGCACTGCTGGGATATACTGAAGTGCGAGAACAAGACCTTTCTCACGCTTGTTACTAGCGCCTTCCCGGGGATCAAGGTAAATACATTTAATCAATATGCAGCTTCGCTTGCGTCGGAATCTATGTGTTACATATAGTTTATAAACCTTCCTCTTGAATCATATTACAAACCGCATCAAAATACGCTGCGTACTTTTAAAGATCTAAGACTAAGCATACATAGGGACAGACAGACAGCGGGAAGCGACTTTGTTTTATACTATGTAGTGAGTTTTTCATTCTATGATCACTCTAGTAACTAACCAACAACCAATCACCAATAATTTTCCTGAGAACTTTTTTCTTAATCAACACCTCTATCACAGGAACAAGAGATGCTACTCAACGAGCTCCGCACTGCCGGTTTTTTCGACGTCTTCGAGCTGACGCCCGCGTCCAACGGAGGAAACGCGACCTGGGGCTGCTTCCTGTGCACGCGGCCGGAGCGGGCGCTCGGGTTCCTGGCCGCGGACGGACAGCCCGTCATAGAGGGACAGCTGAAGGAGAAGAAGGGAAGATGGAGGCTGTTCAGACGGTGGCGGACGAGGTACTTCACTCTGTCCGGAGCGCATCTGTCTTGTAAGGGATCGGTGAGTTGTATTAGTGTACCTAAGACTAGTTACACATTATACACACACATAGACGACCTCTCTGGCGCGGTGAGCGAAGGTCCGATTGCGATGCAGGAGATTTGATTCCCGCCTCGGGACAATTGTGTGTTCGATCTGCAGATATTTGTTCCGGGTGTTTCTATATTCTGGTTGTTTTCTATATATAATAAAAAATATCTATCTATGTTATATATTGTATTTTATATATCAGTTATCTAGTACCCATAACACAAGCTCTGCTTACCATGGGGCTAGATAATGCTGTGTGAATTGTCCAGCACTATTATTTTCTTTTTTCGAAACCTTACATATATTTACTAGTAGTCTGATTCGGTTAACTTTTACCAGCGCCATCTAGTAATTCCCACATACCAAGTAACATGTTCATGAATGTTCACAGAGCGGTGGGGAGAGTATAGACATAACTCAGATCCGGTCGGTGAAGGTGTCGCGCGGCGCACGCAACATCCCCAAAGCGTTCGAGATCTTCACGGGAGACCAGACACTGATACTTAAGCCCAAGGTATGTGATATAATGACCAGTTGGTAGAAGGTATGTTTTGTTTGTACACATACATAAATCTCAGCTACCTGGAGAGTTGATTTATAAAAGAACGCTAACAGCGCGTTCTATGGAATTCACGGACAAATGTATTTATTCTCAGATTACATAGATCCATAAGTTAATAAAATAATAAATAGTTTATAATTTTATTATATTTTCTATAGTTAAAAATGAATTTTAGAGAATTTGAAATCAATGAGTGTGTAATAATAATGCTACTCAAGTTTGTTATTGTTCCAAACCTACTAACCGACTACAAGCGAATCACATTCAGACATACAATAATGTAATGTAGACATGTGGGAATGTTAATGTAGACATGTGTGTAATGATAGTTTCAAAAGTTGTATCTTTCCCCAGGATGGTAAGAACGCAGAGGAGTGGGTCCAATGCCTGAGTATCGCGGTCGCGCACTCACAAGCTCGCGACACGCCCGCCAAGGCCAACTCGCTGCCGGCTAGGGGACTTACGCTCAAGAGCTTCTGAGGTACCCGTTTGGCAAGCAGAATCGGACCCAAAAAGTTTTATTATAATCGTTACAGAAAACTAGAAAGTCGAACGATTTTAATCTGAATAGAGTAATCATGAATAAGCATTAAATAAACTGCGTTTCGATTCTTTTCACTTCTTTTATGGCTCTAGTTCTGAAGTGAAAAAGAAGAGTCACGGTCAACGGACAAAATAGTACTTTTACCTAAATCTAAGAGTTTTACGGTCAGCCGTCAGTTAGCTAAAATTAAACATTAACTCATTGAACATTGATGTTTGACATAAAAATTATAAATGACTTCCAGACATAAAGTTCTGTTTGTGAAGACAAGGACAGTCAGGGTCCATGTCTTCATCGACCTTGCGTTAAAACCAGAATGATTTTAAGAAGAATAAACATTGTTTGTTTATATTCATAATCATTGTATAATATTATACTATTGTGTAATAATTGTGTAATATTATACTAAAGTCATACACGGTACAACACTTTTTCGGTTTTTGCACATTCTATATTTAACAATCAAATCATGGTAAATATCCCGTTTTAAATGACTTAAGCGTTAATAACCATGATAGTTTCAAAAGTTTTTTTTTTAACAGAATTATGTCAAAAATACATAATATATATTATATTTAATTGTCTTCCATTATATTGTGTACTATTAATGCTAATTGTATTATAGCTACTACTTAAAGGAAAAAAACAATTACTAAGTGCAAATAACTGCCATTTTGAAAAAGTAAAAACATAATTCATATGTTTCTACTAACATAGCTAAATTTACTTTAACACTAAGGAGCTTGACTAGACTGCCAAATCAACTTCTACAATATTTGGTGTTGGGTTGTTCTTAATACAGAACAAGACTTATATGCATTTTACGATTGATCAATCAAGATTGTACCTTATAGACATAAGGCTTCAGCTCAATTTATCGTGTCGTTTTATACATTAATATATATGTATAAAGGAAATCATTTTATAGTGTGATTTATTAAGTCGAAGTACAATGAAATAAGTAAATTGTTTTAAGTTTTTAGTCCGTCCCCTAGATTATGTACATGTTTATTTAGTTAAGTAAATGTATATTGATTGAGTTGGACTCGTTATTATAACTTATCATAATCATATTATGAAGAACGTGTAGTTTGGATACCCTAGGGGAGAATGACAAATGTTGAAGCTTGCTGAAGTTTGTATATTATATCAGACAAGGTTTTAGACCAAAAGCCATGATATATTCAAGAAACTACATGTTCTTTTTATTTGTTATATATTATAGTTTATAAGCATTGACATAATTTTATTGAGATTTTATAAAGCTAGAAGACTGATAGCTGGTCATGGCGCTCTGACGGAACAAAGTATTTGGAAACCCAGTGAGGCCAAGTGTACAAAATGTACAAATATTAAGTAAAAGAAAATAATCATAATAATGCTATACATTTATAATTCTCTAACGACATGGCATTTTTATGTCATATAGCGATTATAATAACGCGAAATTGTTTTATTAGAAGTTGAAATTTGTGTACTTCCTTTCATGAATCAATTAAGTATGTACTCGATTTATTTAGTGATTCGAAATTGACATTCCCGTCCTGTAAAACAGCATTGAAATCAATGAAATTGTTTTGGTCTCAAATATTTAGTTTGTACATCATGGTTGTTTATATTGAATGACATTATTTTATAAGTATTTTTTATCTTAAAGATAGGTGAGGCGATGCCAGCCTGTGTAACGGTCTTCCGAAATGTAGAGAGCACTCACTCCTTTAAGGTTTGTACTCCTCTTGTTTGTTTGACATAGGTGTTAAGGCTCTATTCACAATGGCATAGCAGCGGCCGGCCGCGGAGCCCCGGGCTGGAATAAACGACTGACAAAAAGCGCGCGCTTTTCTTATGCATAGGTGTCCTAAATGTATCTAGATTACGTCTTTTTTAAATTTAATATAAACTTTTATGTAAAAGGTACGAAAGAGCAGTCTGGCAAACATTAAAAGGAGGCCTATACCACAGTACACATATGGGCACTAGGGTTGTAACTTTTCTTGTTTTTAATATATATTTTTTAGAAGTCTCGTCGATGCGCGTGTATGTGTGAGTGTGCCGTTTCGAGCGATTGTTCCTAGTTACCATACTGTCCATACGTATACTGTGCCCTATATGTACTGCACGGTATGCTATACCCAGCAGAAACGAGGCTGCTATTACGATGGAAAATGATGAAGTTCAAAATTATTTGACACTGAAATTTCTCGCCGTACCTCTGCCATCTCAGTGTGAATTGAGCCTAATAGATGAATATGACGCGCCTCTGCTTTGATCATATTACTTACAAATAAGGCCTTACCTTTTGCTTTGCGTTGGTACAACTTGCCATTTTTATTTATTGCACTCCATGATAAAGGCCACTTTTGTATTGGCCTTTTCTTACCAAATATTTATCCAAATTAGCTATGACTTTTTAAATGTTTTTTTAAAGAGCCCTTTGCGTGTTCTTGTGAAATAAAACTTAATAATAAGCCGAAAATAAAACAATGTATGTTTGAAGCTATACACTACAGTCAGGATACTTATGAACTTGGTGCTATTATTAATACACTTTTTGTACTTAATTTTATATTAAAGCTTCCACATAATTGTGGCTGCTTTTTGTTATATTAAGGGTTTGACATAGTACTTAAACTGCCTTAGTTATTAAGAAATAAATATTTCTGTTTGCATAACTTAGTTTTAATTTCAACAGCTTAAACTATAGTTTTTCCACTTTCTTACTATTTAGTAGTTCGACTAACAATCAAATACATAGTAATGTCCTAATGATTTACCGATTCGATTTTCTATGACAATCGATTTTATTCATAAAACGATTTTGCTCAACATTTTGTATTATTTTACCTCAAAGACCGGGATGTTTCTGTAATTATTTACTTCCTAGATAAATCCTAATTATAAATTATGGCTTGAAAATTTAAATCATATACACTTTTTATATGTTTGATTTATGACAATAATGAAATCTGAGTCTGAGTCCTACCCAGGGGCTTTATTCTCTATTGACTTTCGAAGCGTGTTACACACCTACGACAAGCCCGCGGGCGTGGAATCTGTTAATACCGTATTCCCTATGTCATTAAGTCATTCCCCGCCGCGACACGACGCGATTTGGCCACGGTTTGAACTGTCAAAGAAACGCGCTAGCTTCTAGCGTGTTTTGGGCACAGATTGGTGTGGTTTCGCATAGTTACTATGGCTCGTTTGTTTTGGTTTTGATCGAGCATCTTTTGAGGTTATGTTATGTATAAATAAAATAATAAAGATGTGATAAACATTAACGAAAGGGTAAGTAATGCATCAAAATAAACCCGCATAACGAGGCATTGATTATTCAATGCCTCATTTGATTAATTAAGAGTGCGTTTTTTTTTACTTCATTGTATGTTTTGGCGAAGATGTTTACAAGTTTCTCATATGCGCTAAAATGTAGGTAAATGCCAAGTATATGCTACTTGTGTCTAGAAGTTATTAATCGGAGAATGCTTCTTTTGAATGGGTGGTGTCAGATGTGCTATGGATGTGGTGTGGATGTTGTGTTTATCTGTCTGCCCAAAGAACTACTTGCTTGCCATAATATGCATAATTCTGTGTGTATTTTATAAATAGGTACTAGCATAGGTACATAAGTATTTGTGGAAGCTAACAGCAAGTTACATGAAGGCACTTTTATTGAAAAATTTTTTTTTTTTTTTTGCAGGTGGTGCATGCTTTGTAGCCCTATGTACCGTTCAACACAGACTCTATGAATGTACATGAGTGTGTAGGCTTCTGGGGTATGATCAGTCAGCTGCATGGAGCAAAGGCATCAATAGTTTTTTGGGGATAGCCAGTGTCCCACTAGCTAGATAGCCAGAAACTACCACTGTTGATGACTGATTGGTGGGAGCACTTCAGAACATATTAAATAAACCTAATACAAAATAAATTTGCCAATTTCCAATTATTCTTTTATTTCATTTTTTATACACAATAAAAACACTTTCAATACATTACACTTTTTATATATTATCACATTATCGTCCATGCTAGTCACCGTCCACCACAGACCTATGTATGAACGAGCATATTAGTGTAGTGGGCTTCTGGGGTATGATCAGCTGCAGGGAGGCACAGGCACCATTAGCCATAGTTGTTGGGGATTACCAGGGAGGGTCTCTTTAAAGCCATCCAATATTTCCACTGTTTGGAGTTCTCCGATGCGGGATCCTGTTTGCAATGATACAGCATCCCTATAGTAGCGCACAAACAATTTGGGGTCAATTACAGAGGGTCCGCAGAATCCCTGAGTAACATGCTTATGCTATGATGTAGCCAGCGTCTTGCGCTTCGTCTCCGTAGAATAATATTCATTTTGTTCTTGCTTCACTCTGACTGAATTGATATTTTTTATATAGAAAATATGATACATTTTTAGGTTACAGTTATCAAAACAAAACAAACGTCAAGCAATGACAATGAAAACTACGTTCCGAAACTTACTAGTCATCATGCGTGATTTGAATGCTGACACAAATTATTAGTTTTGGTCTCTAAATTTTCGAATCACACTCAAATAATTTTTTTAAGATAAAGTTATGCAAGCTTAAAATGAGAGATATTTATTACTTGAGTTGTTTCTTGTAGTTTGTGTTAAGTTTTTAGTAGAACCGGTATTTTCCGATTGGACTGGGGTTTTGAGTGAAATAGGTTTTGAACGCATCATGTGTAACACAAATCGCGGGGCATAGACAACTCGTCTTGTGGCAAACAGAATACTATTTTTCGATTCCGCGCCAAGGCTTGTTTCGTGCACGTTTGTGTTCCGAACGCGATTTGACTTCACACGATTTGGGCACGAAATCTCCTATGTCATACAGAATCATGGCCCTGGTACTGATAAGATATTATTGTTTTTTTAAATCATTATTAGGCTTGATGCTATAGTGTGAAGTCAGCTCATTATATCTACCATAAGCTTTAGAGGGTCCATTTTGTAGGAGGTAGTTAGGTACTAAGAAGTCCGAATAGAACCCGGTTTCATTATCTTCAATTGTTTTCTGAACCCGTCATTAGGTTGTATGGCTGTCCGTTTGTTCTTGACTAAATTATAAGCATCATCATACTCCATACAGTCAATGTGCATCAAGTATCCAATCGCCACCATGGACGTCCTAGAAACACCGGCATTACAATGAATTAAGACATTTTCTCGTAATTTTACAGCATTAGTAATAAACGGTAAGCTTTCTCGCAAAACGGGTTCAATGTCTGTTTCAGGCAGATCTAAGCATTCAACGAACTTTTGGTTAACATCTGTTAGTACATTAATGCCTAGACTCAAAACGTGTTTAATGTCGTATGTTTCTAGGACGTCACTGGCGGTGCAGTCTTGCGATCCTATGTATACAAAATCTGATATTAAAACAGGTGTTTTGTCCGGTTTAGTGTCGACTACGAATCCGTAACAGCTAGGTAAATGAACATTGCTCTTTTCGATAAATCTTTGACCGTCCGCTTTAGTGACAACTGTTTCAGTCTCTTTCAGATTGTCTTTCCGCGTTTTAAGCTCACTTAGGAAACTCATTGTTCAAAGAAACACCTTATTTCATATTTTTAAAGTTCACTTTTTTGCTGACACACAACTGTTTAGTCACACTCACTCTCAGGGTTCTCTAGATCGTCTGTTTCGCTCACTCTATTGACTATCGTGTTCTCTTGATTGTATACGAGGTCTTCAGGATTGTATTCTACGTTACATAGGTAGAGGCCGTCGGGAGGCCCGCATTGAATGAAGTTGAGCCAGGAGTGCTTCGACGGGACCTGCAGCATCACCTTTATTTCCTTGGGGTCGATCTTACCGGTGGCAACTGAGTTCAGGGTACCGACCATGCGACGAATCTGAAATTAAGTTTTATTTTTACTTTTTAATATTATCATACTTTTATAAAAAGGCCACGACAGCTAGTCTCGATGGAGACTACCCATGTGCGATGGGTGTGTAATAAAAAAGCGTGTGTATAAAGTATGTGCAAGTCATGTGTACGTAAAAACAGGTGCACTCACTATAATGTACCTATACCTACTCTATTCTTTGACACCTATAATTATAACCCGATAGAACGGCAGATCGATACTGCCGAAGAAAGATCAGGCGCTGTACCAACTGCTTATTTACCATTAGCAATTGTACCAATAGCGTTTTTACCATTATAAACGCACCCGTCGAAGATTACAGGTGCTTCGGACGCGTTACGCACGACACAATACATAGTATGTTTTTACCAAAATGACAGGATAGGAGATCTCTATCACTTTTGAAATCATACCTGATTATGAACAAAGGCCCTTCCTTTTATTTCAATATCCCAGTAGTCAAAGTAGTTTTCTGTGTTGCTTGTGTATTCAGTGACCACTGGTTTGCCCGGCCGCACGTCTATAGAGTAGATCTCTCGGCGACTGTGTTTGTACTGATGGAGTTTGCCAAACTTCTTGAAAGTGGTGTAGTCATGATAGCCCACTAGGTATTTAGCACCTTCTTTGAACTTTTCTATGTCAAAGTCTTTTAGTCTGCAAGCAGGCAAATGTTAGTAAATATCTGGCAACCTATGTGGTGGGCAAAGGTCCGCCTGCGACGCAGGAGGTTGTGGGTTTGATTCCCGCCTCGAGACAAATGTTTGTACTACCTGCAGATATTTGTTCCTGGTGTTCTGGTGGTTTTCAATGTTGAAAAAAAATGTATGTGCTACATATGTACATATATATAGATAGGTATTTATATTATACATAGAAAACAACCAGAACACATAGAGTAGAATAGAGTTTGCTCTATATGTATTTTATTTTTATTGAGTTGTGATGTGCTGCTCCATTTTCCAGGGGCAGAGGGTTAGAAGGGTTTAGAAGGGTTGATTCCTATGCAGCACCTGCCACAGCAAGCCTCACATATTAGCCGTGAAAACTCACCTCGTGAACTGGCATCTTCTCCATTCTTCCACTGGTATGACAGACCCAATGCCAACATTCTCAGAAAGTTGTATTTGTTGTTTCAAGACTGCAAGCCTGTAATGTATGAGATATAACTATCTAGCCATTCAAAGAGTAAAAAAAAACTCTTTTAATGGATAGATAGATAATTCTTTAATTGCACACTTAAAAATAAAACAAACAAGACAGAATAAAATACAAAATTATGTGACAATTTTGCGATCTTATCGCTCAAGAGCGATCTCTACCAGACAACCGTTTAATGCCCATGGAAGGGTCTCTACAATGTTTTATGTCAACCATCCAAAACTAAGGATAATATCAATAAATCTACCCAAAACCTGTGTAGATTTACTGGACTTTGCTGACAAAAATGAAGATAGGATTTTATGGCGATGAATATTTTAGATAGATAGATAGAAAACACTTTATTATACCACACAAAACAGAAAACAATACAGGAATAAACAATAGAATAAAGGGCGACCTTATCGCTGAGAGCGATCTCTTCTAGGCAAACTTAGGATGGACTGGACATGAAGGAACAAAATAGACGGTGGTACATAATAAATATACAGATAAAAAAGAAAACAAATACTTACACTACATACCATAATACCTACATTACAATTAATAAATTTTAATGAACATCTAACCTGTATAAATAAGTTCTGCCAGTTGCTTGAAATCTAGCATTGAAATCGTCATTTACTCTTAAGCATTTCTTTACGAAGATGGGTGTGCTAGACTTAAAGAATGATTTGTTCATTTCATAGGCTACCGCTTGAGGTTCATATATGCCATTTCCTCGTCTTTCCAAATCAAAATGTGCGCTTGAGTTCAGAGCGTGGACTCCACCATCTGTTCTGTAACAAAGTACTCGTAGCTTGTAAATGTTGGACCACCCATATAGTGTTTACTGTACATAGTTTTCTATTTAAAGTGCAACAAAGAATTTTCTATCTATCTATATTAGACAACCGATGTGGCGCGGTGGGTGAATGTCCGCCTGCGACGCGGGAGGTTGCGGGTTCGATTCCCGCCTCGGAACAATTGTGTGTACGTTCTGCAGATATTTGTTTCAGATGTTCTGGTGTTTTTCTATGTATAATAAAAATATCTATCTATGTAATTTATTTTATTATGTATATCAGTTATCTAGTACCCATAACACAAGCTCTGTTTACCATGGGGCTAGATAATGCTGTGTGAATTGTCCAGCATTGTTTATTTATTTTTATTTATTCTATACAACACATGGGTGTACATACTCATAGTAGTATTTTTGTTAATTGGTTAGAGAATCCCTGTATATAAAGGAAGGTTGCGGGTTCGAGTCCGGCTGAAATCGAATTTTTTGGGATATTATTTAATATCATAGTAGTATTATTATGTACTTATTGAAGAAGTATTAATAAGATAAAGAAATATTCGTGTTAAATGGTCAGTGATTTATTTTACTATGCTATTACATCTTGGCTTAACTTTTGGGGGAGATCTGTATAACCAGCAGTGGCCATCTTTCAGTTAGGATGATATAAGTAGATAAGCCAATGGTTCTATAACACAAGCTCTGCTTAGGGCTTGATTATTCTGTGTGAATTGTCCAGCGTAATTTATATATGTAGGTATATTCCTGATAAAAAAGTCAGTTTGACAGTAGTAGAGTAGAGTAGGTACCTATTATCTTCTTTAACAGGAAGACGTACTTACCGGCTCGACAGTATTATGTGAGGATAGTTGAGAGGCCGCAATTTCAAAAGAGCCAGTTCCATTAATCCTTGCACACTTTCAGGGTCAGGGTAGTTCCGACCAGTTCTAGTCCATATTTTTTCTGAACGTCTGTGAAATTAAAGATAAAAACAAAATGAAACAAACCACTAAAACTTAAGAAAAATATGTTTAGTAGAATGAAGTTCCTATTCCTATAGTTTTTTTATTTAACTTTCGTACCTGAACGTTGTTCCGATGTAAGAAATAAAGGTTAGGTATCGAGCTTTCATTCTATCGCTATAGTTAGCAATCTATGGAGCAATTTATTTGCAAATTGCATAAAAATAACATACATTTTCTTTGTTTACGTTAGGTTTTTGAGGTTATTTTATTATTATTATCATAACATTAGTATATGTCAACTAATCAACTTCGATTTATTCTCTAATGTCAATGTCGCTCCATCGGAACACATCATTAAAAGTCAGCTGTCTGTAATTTTTTATCATTCATTCATTCGTTAATTTTCATTTCAATTTGTGAAAAATGGCTCGACGGACGTGGCATTTGTTTACCTTGATAACTTTATTTACGATTTTATCTATCGTTGGCGATGTTATCTCCACTACGCCGCCGGCACCATGGTATGAGAACCTCCCTGCAGTCACCATGGACTACAAAGTCCACATAGATGCAGGCAAAGAAGACTGTTACTACCAATATGTTCAGCCGGGAGCAACTTTCTATGCCAGTTATCAGGTAATTTCTTTTATTTATCCTTTTTATCTAACAGAAATCAAATTTATTATCTACATAAAGTTCAATATTGATTGGTTTTATTAATTTCTAGCTAAAATGAGTCTGATAAAGAAACCCTGAAACAGTAGGTACCTATTTTTTCATAATTTCGCAAAAGTACTTTTTTGAGCAGCACTATAAATCGGCTTATCGATACTTTGTCAAGCCTAATCAATTTCGCAAATGAGAGTGCATGATTGAAATCATTTATTTAGGATTTTATTGTAATGTAATGATTCCATAAAAAAAACCAAAAGTTTTATTTTGCATTATTTATACTTATCTAATATAGTTTTGAATTTAAGGTTTTAAAAGGAGGCGATGGGATGTGTGGGTTTGCCGTTCGCCACCCCAACGGACAGATAGTCCAGCCATACGAGTGGAAACAAAGTGCAGAGTATGCTGACCAGACGTCTACTGGAGGCTACTATGCAGTCTGCATCGACAACCAGTTCTCCAGATTTGCTGGCAAGCTGGTGAATCTGTACCTGTCTGTAATACGATATGACATGTGGGAGAAATATGCCAAGGAGGTTGAAGAACTGGATATGAACATTTCTAATTTTACTGTGAGTTTATAAACTTTACAAATGTTCTGCTTGAAATTACACGTAGCTTCACCTGTAATACTAATACTTCACTATTTATAGCAAATAATGAATTTTCTGACGACTGAAGGACTTAACGACGGAAAGAGGTTACTTCTCTGTTTCATACAAAAGTATGAAACAGAGAAGTAACATATTCAAAATTAACTGTATTTAACCTACTTAAATGGTCAACCTATGACCATTAAGAAGGTGTCAAGGCTTATTGTTATTGGAAGGCTTGTCTAACAGTGGACTGGTAATGTTAAAGGCTGATCTTTATGATCATTTAAGTGTATATAATACCTAAAATTGGTTCTAGAATCATATATTTTTTTTTTGTATACAAAGGGATTACAAAATCAAACAGATATTGGTAGGAGATATTTTTCACTTCTCTTGCACAAAAAGCGTGTTTACAATAGCGAAGGTTAGCGGGCATAAAACTCGAGTCTACATCCTTTTGTAAAAGCATTTTTTCATTTAAAATTTTGGCCGATATCATCAACCAGTTCAAGACATACATCCCCGTTTCGGGAAGGGTGACTTTTCCTCCGTGATAGAATGCGTAATGAGATATGTTGACTTGACCGTAACAAGTAGTTTGAACAGGGTATGCATAACTAGTTAACATTATAATTACAATTTTATATTGTCAATTTATTTTATTTTGTTTTGATGAATTTTATGAGGTTTTTGATTATTTTAATAGACATATTTAAAAAATTGTATTTTACGAATAAAATATTAATAATTTTTTTATGACATATAACCTATTTTTGTTACCAAATAAAGAACTTGAACTTTAGTTTAGTATGACATGTAAATAATAACCACAATACAATACAATACAATAATTCTTTATTGCACACCATAAAAACAGATACACTGGACAGGAAAAAGACAAATAAAGAATGTGTTGTACAATGGGCGGCCTTATCGCTTAAAGAGATCTCTGCCAGGCAACCTTTGGATGGACATGAAAAGTTAGAACAAGTATAGACGGTGGCGTGTTATATATAGAGTAATATTATAATATATATAATAATATTATAAATAACCACCATTATTTCCTTTCCAGACGTCCATCCAATTTGTGGAGAGGAACATCAATGACATCTTGCAGTACCAGTACCACTCCCGTGCTCGAGAGTCCAGAGACTACAATCTGCTGCAAGACAACAACACCTATGTTTTAAGGTATGTACTTTTACTAGCCACATCTAATTACATGTTGCATAGCCCCAACCCAAGTATGTTTTACTATTTATTTGATTTATTTATGACATTATTTTATCAAATCATATTATTTCTAAAGTAGGTACTTACTACTCGCTTCCTGCTGTCTGTCTATACATATGCTTAAATCTTTAAAACTACGCAACGGATTTTGAAGCAATTACAAATAATCAAAAAGAAAAAATAATCCTTACGATTGAGCCTTTTGATCGGTATCGTAAAATACGGGTGTTTAGGAAAATTTGTAATTTTTTCCCATTCGACTTAGTACACATGGATTGAGGCACCATGTTTATAAAAGGGTATATAATTAAAAATATTGATGTGTGTTATGTATAAACGCTGTATCTGCTTCCTTGATGTTTAGTATTTCGTTGTTATCTTCCTGTTGTCTGTTAGTATTATCAGTTTTCATTCATAAATGTCTTCATTGACAAAATAATCTCTATTTCTAGATCGGAGTATTATAATTATGATCCTTTGTTCCAGGTGGTCACTAATCCAGATCTTGGCAGTGGCAGCCACGGGCTCTCTACAGGTCTTCTTCGTAAGGAAACTGTTCGACACAAAGGAAAATTCCTCTAAAACTAGAATTTGACCAGTTTCTATTAAAATAGGAGCCTACCTTGACTACTTAATTTTCAGAGATCTTTCTTTAACATGTTTAGCTATTTTTCTGTAACTGACGCGTAATATAATTGGTGCATAATTTAGCTAATATCTCTTTAGAGTATTTTTGTAAATGTAAAAATTGCCAAGTATCAATTTAAAATGTGTAACATTAATTTATGATACATATTTAAATTTATTTTAGTATATATTTTGTACACATTTATTAAAAAAAACTAAGCATACTATTCTGAAAGAAAAGTGACTGAAAATCTAATACAAACCTTTCTTACAAACATTCCCACATAGCATGCATTCCTGAACTTAGCACAAATTAAAAATAGTCAGGAGAAAGTAAGATTTGTTAATTTCTTAATATTTCCACAAACTCTTCCTAGTCTGCTTTTTAAGATCTCTACTATTCCTTGTTATGAGTGTTGTTCATCTGTTTTTGTCGTGCCTCGTTAATGACATTATGTTCAATATATACTCTCTACAAATAAATCTATTGACCGGTAAATCAATCATCGAGCAGCGATAAGGAACTCTTAACGTAGGTGTTTAAGTAATTTTATTGTTTCTTTATTTACGATTTGACTATAAATATTACGTACCGAATAGCTTTTCTAGAATTTTAATTTTAGTGAGGATGTTCAACGACCCTTTGTGTTACAAACTTAAATATAATAATCGAGATTATTTTAATTAGAGATCTGAATTCTTAAATTTTTAAGATATTTTTGATAATATTTGCATTTTTATACATTTTAATTGCTATTGGAGTACAATGTTGCATTGTTTAAAAAGTTTAATTGTAGGTTTTAAGCAAATGATTTACTATTGTAATAAATAATTAATAAAATGAGTGTACTTAAATATCATCTTTTATTTATGACCTTAAATGTAATAAATAATGGCGGAGGATAGAATAAAAATACATTTTAATTAATACAAGTTTATATTTGAAATAATCAAACTATAAATAACTAAAGACCATTAAACTAAACACATCTATATACATAATAATTTAAGTACAATACATTATTCCTTCATATGTGGTTTAACGTGTGATTAACTGAAATCGGAATGTGAAAAATTGTGATTATTTCCAAAACAAGAGCATATTTTAAATACCCGGCCGCATAATATGACTAGGCGCTTTATAGCGGCCGAGCGAAACCTAATAAAATATAAAATTATAACTAAATAAACTATACACATCAATGGAAATCTCATACGTAACTGTACAATCCAACTAAACAAAGTTTCTCTGAGATTACATCTTGATAAACAAAAATAATACATAATCTAGGCATAAAGTCAATACTAAAGTTAAAGCACCTTTACAATGTACAATTTGGTGCGAATAACAATTGTAACATTTAACCTAACTACTTATAGGTACATATATTATATAACTACCAGCTTAACGCTAAATTTTTCGTAATCAAAACTTGGTCATTCGTTAAAACGCGATAGAATTCAGATCTAAACTTACAATTTCATCATACAAAGTCTTTTATTTCATCTTTACTTAGTATTTTAAGTGCACTTGTGTATATGTATTTAAATTAAGGTGATGTACATAGCGATTATCAGCACAATCACGCACGCACCTACCAACTTTATAAGTAAACATTAAAAAATCTTGAGGATGCAGCGACGCAGTGAATCTAATTAATTTTCATACCAAAAGGTGCATGAAACATGTATTATGTAGGTTAATGTTCAATGAAATGATTATTTAGTTATTGCGGTTAACAGCTCAATGGCCCTATAGTATTCGTTCAATTTTATATACTTCACGTAAAAGTGTCCTGTAGGGTCTTAATAAAATGATGCACAACATGTGTCGAGCATCGCTCAGTAAGTTCAAAGTTCCAAAGCCGGACTGGGCAGTGAATGCATTAATCACCTTGGCTCTTTCTCACTAACATTATGTACACAATAAATTTCCCGTCAATGCTGCCAACTCTATCAAGCGTAGCGGTTGTCCGCCAGTGCTGCCAACTGTTGGTACCTATCACCCATCGCTGGTACAGGTTGCGACTTCTCTCACTTTCACAATATTCTAAGTCCACAATAAATCTCCCAGTACTCCATCAAGCGAGACAGTCACACTCACGCCCATAGCAATTATACTCTGTCCATAGTCAGTGCCTGCGCAAGCAGTCGGTACCTAAAGTTGTCGTGTGTTGCGAGTTCTCTCTCTCACATTGTTCTACCTCAATCCACAACAAGTCTACCAATGCTGCCAACCAACCGCCACTACTTTCAACTCCATCGTGACGTCAGTGCCTCTTCTTCTGTCCGAAGTAAGTCCCCGAGAGCGCCAGTAGGCGGTACCGCTGCCGCAGGTTCCTCGCCCGGACATGCGCCGAGGCGATCTCTGCGGTGTACGCTCCGGGGAACCAGCCTGCTTCGCCGTCGCGCGTGCGCTCGCCGTAGAACCAACCTGAGGGGGTTAAATTTGTTTTATATCTATATAGAAAGTCGTGTTTGTTACACTATTTATAAATCAAGAACGGCTGAACGGATTCGGCTGAAAATTGTGGGGTGGTAGCTTAGAACCAGGAGACGGACGTCGGACATAGGTTACCTATATGTTTTATCCCGTTTACGTTTCGTTTGGTCGAAGCCGCGGGGCGCAGCTAGTTATTATTAGCTATTAGTAGATATTTATTAGTACTTTTTGGACACCTTTGAAACCGAGCGTCGTGAGCTCGATAAGAAGCGGGACGAGGTGGCCCGTTCAGGGTTATTCACTATCGCACGTCGGTGACATTTTGACATGCGCAAAGTCCGATATAAGCTTAGGTATGCAAGCCACGAAAGAGCGCACGAAATGGTAGAAAATAAACACCTGTATGAACGAATAAATTGAAGTCCCTAAGTTGAAGTCAAAACGTACGCCTGACCATAGTCACAAAATCAATCTCGTAGTTGAAATCTACGATGAAAACATCATCAACAGTTTTTGGAGGACCACGGAGAAAATCAACTCAGGACTGCTGACCCTGCTTTTTACTGCAAATGGAACCATTTGATTCATCTAAACTGAATGATCAACGATCGATAAAAATAAATAAATGAAACACTCAAATGCGAATTTATCCCGATCTTGGAACAAACATTCACGTGATTCGTTCTACGAAGCACAAGAAATGCTAAGACTCTAATCCACGAAGTATTAGACTCTCTACCTCCTCTGTGCGTACCTTCGCTAGTCTTCCTAGTGACATTAACGACGTCCCCTTCAGCTAACGTCAGTTCGTCGGGCTGTGCTGGCGAGTACGCGTACAGCGCACACACTTGCGGACAGTCCCAGCCGGCGTACACAGCCTCGCCCTCTGCGTTGTTGGCGCCGCTCGCTGCTAGCGCTTCGCCCCAGCGGGACGCGTCGGTTTCACTTGGGCATGACATCAGCTGAGGAGATGAAGTAATGGTTAAACCTAACTTTTAAGAGAGCCTATTCCTTGCCTAACTCCAAGCACGGCTTTGCTCTGAGAAATATAAAGCAGCGTACCCAACAAATTTTTATAGTTACCTACTAGATAAAGACTACCACATATACCAGTCAATGTAATGTACCTACATCCCAAAAAGGTCACCAAAATTGTCTTTCAAGAGTGTGATGAGAATCAGCAGGCGGCTTTTAATCTTGTTGGTGTACTTAGCTAAAGGAGCCTAGCAGTCCTAGCAGTACCAATTTCAAGATTAGCACGCCAGAGAACGCTACAACATTACTGTGGTGAAGGTCCGCCTGCGACACTGGAGGTTGTGGGTTCATTTCCCGCCTTGGCACACATTTGCAGGATCTGAAAATATTTGTTCCGGGTGTTCTGGGTATTTTATATATATAATAAAAAATATCTATGTATGTAATATATAGTATAAAGTACCCATAACACGGCTCTGCTTAGCGTGGGGCTCGATGATGCTGTGTGGATTGTCCAGCTTTATATTTATTACATTCACAGCCAGACGTTCTCCACTGCTGATTCATAGATATTCTGGTGCCACCTATGTAGATAGAGTCTGTGCAAAAAGAGTACCGTCGGTCGTGGCGTTACGGTGAACTAACATTAGTAACAACAACGCAACAAAAGTAGTAAATTGGCACACGCGCGCCCTCTATTCCTAAGACGCTTCTCTTTTTGCACAGACTCTATGACAGTGGAAGAGCTCAGTGAAACTCCTTACCATCTCCACCGTCCTGCCATCATGGTTTTCCAACAGAGTCAGCAGTAACGCATGCTTGGCGTTGGCCGCACCGCCTTCGCTCGAGCTCACTTCTAACAGCGAGCGGGGGCAGTGGTCCACGGCTACGTATAGTTCATCACTGCAATTAGACATAACTATTTTATATCATTTTTCATTTATTTATACTACCGCTGAAATGCTAACCAATACTCGAGATAACTAGGCTAAGTAAAGTCATATAGGTCTGAAATTTTGATTTTTTAGCGACTTGGAACATCACTTTTTTTTCAACCTACCTATCTTCGTTATTTATTTAACATGCACTTATTATTCTGTTTCGTTTTTTAGTGAATGTACACTGATAAAGTTGTTGATACTTAGTATAAAATGGTATATCACTTGGTACGTTATTTATTTCACATAGGTGGTACATACACTTATCATTACATTCTGTTTAGTTTTTTAGTGAATGTAAACCGACTTTATAAAGCTGTAGTATAAAATTTGACTTGTCGAAGTGCTTATTTTGTAATCCTAAAGAAATAAAGTTATTGATTCTAATTCTGTGTATAGAGGATGTCTAAAAGTTGAAAGTCTTCTTTAACAGTTTTCTATATCACCCACCGTATCAAAATAGGATGCTCCTATAGAATTTTTGGTATCAAATACTTAGGTGGTGGCATTTTATGCATCAAATGGGTCTGCCTTTCGTGAGGCGTTGGCTATAGATGAGTTTTCGTGATACACGTAGGGAAGATTTTTCATGAGACTTGCTTGTAATTGTGTTTCTTACCTCTTCTTCTTAGTAATCACGAGCATGTCGTTAAAGAGGAACAAGTAGAGCGGCAGCTTGTGGAACTTCTTCCCGAAGGTGAGCTTCATCTCGTCCGTCTTCCAGATCAGCTGCGTCATGTCTCCGGACCGCACCAGCCAGCGGATAGGCCTGGGAATGAGAGATGGTGAGTTTCTAAGAAATTTTTCAACAATATACATAATTTAATTGTCTTTATTCATGTTACTTACTTCTGTTTAGTACTTCTGCTTTTTAGCAATTTGTAAGTAGGTTTAGTTAAACATAGCTAAGCATAACTCGCAAAAAAAAACAATTATTCGCTTTCTAAAATAAATAAAAATCAGCAGGAGGGTGCACTTTGACTGCGGTTTTTTTTCGACGACTGCGATCTTTTTTTTAACCTAAAAAATTCGTGCTGCCGCTCTACACAGCGGTTGTGTTGCGCCGCACATGCGTTTCGTTCGAAATATATTACGGCTGTGCTGAGTCACACAGATCTGTATTTTCTCAGCCGCTGCGCTAGTGTGGATTTACGCATATTAGTCACTTGTAGAAAACACATACCGTGTGATTTCAGCAGTCAAAGTGTTAACTTGTTCTTTCCGTTTTATTTCAGCATTGTTATATATATCTTATTGTTTCATCGTATCTCACAAAAACATCAATTTTAATTTAGTATTTTATTAGAAAGCGAACGTTTTTATTTCTGTCAGAGATTTCTGAGCTATAAAAATAAGTACTAAAAATGCTAGCTAAATTAAAACCTACGAAAACTAACGTAAATTTACTTCTTTTTAAAACTTTAATTCGAATCGAATTTTCATGATACATTATAAAACTCTATACAATTCTGACTATAACTGTCAGAATCTGACTATGAACAAGCATCTAAATAACTTAAAAGGCATATTAATAAAGGAGTAAGTATATTAATTACCTGCGATCTCGTCTTCCACAAGCCGGCCCGAGGTTGGGTGGATTGCGAATGTGGGACGGGAACTCGATGCTCTGCGACAGTCGGAACATTTCTTCTATTCGTTCTGTGTTTCTTGCACCCTCATTGCATTGCGACACAAACTGGAAAAGGAATTAGTAACATCAATACCTCTAGTTCTGGCACACATCATTTCAGATTTAGTTATGCGCTTGCATAGCGCATAGCATAGCGGCTTGCAACGACTTTATTGATTTAGCTTATCTGTAGTGTGTAAAACGGTATGTCTGTCGAAAAAAGCAAAATATTTATATACATATTTTTAAAACGCAAATAAATATTTTATATTCTGTTCCATTCTGGGTCTAGGTGTACCTCTAGCTAGCTAGTTATATATATATTTTAGTTATATATAACGTACGTTGTTGAGTGTTGCCAGCGCGTGCATGCACGGTTGGTGCTCGTCGTCGTGCGTCGGCAGGTGGCGCAGCACTGCGTCCAGCAGCAGCGGCAGGCGGGTGACGCGCTGCATCGGCAGCATCAGGAACGAGTGGAGGGAGAGAGACTGGCAGGCGGGGTGGCTTTCCATCCTGGAAATTAAATGATGATGAGTTTAACAAAATTATTATATTTATTACAGGTTAGTATAGTCATATCTGTGGAGATAGGTACTTTACTTATTTAAGGTATACTTACAAGGAATAAACTAGTCTAAGATATATTTTGTTTCTATCACGAGCTGTGCCATTTACATAACTGTTTTGAGCGCTGCAGCGCTTTGACCATCAGCACCAGGTTCACGCAGTACCTACTTCACGTACACGTTATTAAATCGAGTTAATATATGATCCTTCCTTACCTCTTTAGTGCATTAGCGAAGGTGGGCCGCTCCCTCAGCCGCTGCAGCGCTTTGACCATGAGCGCCTGGTTCTCGCAGTACTTCACGTACACGTGGAAGTGCTGCTCCGCATGCTGCCTCACGATGTCGCAGATCCCTTGCAGCAGGATGTTCTCCTGCCAGCACTTCTCCAGCTCGTTCATTAGGAGTTGCGAGCATTTCCGCACTGAGGACACGTTTTTAATTGGTAAAACTATTAACATATAAAACAAAGTCGCTTCCCGCTGTCTGTCTGTATCTATGTATGTTTAGATATTTACAACTACGCAACGGATTTTGGTGTTGTTTTTTAATAGATCGAGTGATTCAAGAGGAAAATTTATAAACCATTTGACACATAGATTTTTAACGAGAGTGAAGCCGCGGTAGGTAGCTAGAAAATAATAAATAACTGCCTGCGAAAGATTATTGGAGTATTAAACAGTAATACCAACAATAAGCTTCGTTATGAAGTAGAACTGTGTAAAACTAATCACCAACATGAGAGCAGATGAGACCAAGTTAAGTAGTTTAGTTTAACAATGGGTGAATTGCAGGTTGATTGGTCGTTGGTAACAGTCACAATTCTCTTAGAACAGCTCAAACAACTATAATAAAATAAACGTAAATAATAAATAAGTGCAGTGCTTCCACGAGATCGACTTTACGAACATAATAATTTGCTTTTTGTTTATCTTCTCATTATACTGGCGAAACATTCTCGAGAGTGGGTTAAGTGTACATATAAAGAGACTGATATTTTTTTTATAAGTAAGTAACGCAAGTAAATTGCTGTGATTAAATATGCACACTAAATCTGGTATTAACAGAGACATGCGATAATAATTTAGGAGAGTCTATAGTGGAAAGTGTACGATGTGTGATGAAAGTGTACGATCTTATACAGGTAAACCAAATCAAAGTATGTGCAACGTATAGCTAAGGTTTCATAGCTCAGTAGTAGTGTATTTTCTATTATATATACCTAAATAATACACTATGTATTGTTTAGGTATATATAATAGAAACTTTAACTTTAACTTTTCCTAGAAACTTTAACTAAAACTTAAACTTTAACTTTAATTAAAACATTTAATTATATGGAAATTGTTTTGGCTATTGCAACACTTTTCTAAACTTGTTATGTTTACATCTAGGTCTACAATCTGGGTCACTACTGTAACTCTATTATTTAATGCATAAATGTGATTGTAAACTGCTTTGTAAACTTATTACAATAAATAAATAAAAAATAAATAGAGCTTAATAGATAGAAATGTTAGACTTCAAAGTTTACCTGGTAAAATAGTAGAGAAGAGAGTTTCCCAGTCCGCCCTAGGGAGTATATGGGATTCTCTGAAGGCGGGGTGGGCGATGAAGTGAGCTTCCAGAACATTCAGCGAGTTCAAGTATGAGGCTTCTGATGTCAGCAGCTCAAACTTAGCCTCTTGTAGGCGCTTCTGGGCTGGTGCTAGCGAACCTGTGAAAAAGGGAGAGTGAAGCTTAGTTGGATCAGTTATTATGTATATCTTATCTTAGACATTATAGCATCTATGCAAACCTAGATGGTTTGAGTGGGATAAACCCATGGTCTGTCTTTGTTCAGTTTGAAGATGGAATAATGAAAAAAATTTGTCAGAAAGATCAAACAGTCAGATAACCACACACACACACACACATTTTGTACAAAAAAGGATAATATCAAAATACAGAATACCATAAGTCGTAGGGACTTAAGGGGCCTCCGGAGGGACGAATTCTTCATACAAACGTAATACCAAAATTATTTCTAATTCAAGCATATTTCCACTATAATATTGCATTATTTGTATTAAAATTGTATATATCTAGGTTCCCAAATAGTTTTTTTTTTCAAAATACTTACCTAAAATGAAATGAAAGCCAATCTCATTTTGCACATTTTTATGCGAAAATGGACATGTTTTCTTGCTATTTGTTTCGTATTAAAAACATCAATATCTTACGTTTTATTTATTAAGGAACATAGCTTATATTGTCTAGTTACAGAATAACAACACTTTGTGAAGAATACAAAAAGATTTCAGTCATAATTTTTGGTATTACGGAACAAACCAAATTTTGAACAGCTAATATAGCTATCGCGCACGCATGTGGCGCGGCGCAAGGGTTAACACTTTGAGTGCTGAAAACGCACGGTATGAGTTTTTTACAAGTGACTAATATGCGTAAATCCACACTACCGCAGCGGCTGAGAAAATACAGATCTTTGTGACTCAGCAGAGCTGTAATATTTTTCGAACGAAACGCATGTGCGGCGCAACACAACCGCTGTGTAGAGCGGCAGCACGAATTTTTTAGGTAAAAAAAAAGATCGCAGTCGTCGGAAAAAAACCGCAGTCAAAGTGTTAAACAGGGACAGCGATATTCGGAGCGATTTTTGCAAGCGAGGGTCGCCGGACCCTTAACACTTTGACTGCGGTTTTTTTCGACTACTGCGATATTTTTTTTTACCTAAAAAATTCGTGCTGCCGCTCTACACAGCGGTTGTGTTGCGCCGCACATGCGTTTCGTTCGAAAAATATTACAGCTCTGCTGAGTCACAAAGATCTGTATTTTCTTAGCCGCTGCGCTACTGTGGATTTTCGCAGATTAGTCACTTGTAGAAAACTCATACCGTGCGTTTTCAGCACTCAAAGTGTTAAATCTTAAACATAAAGTAGCGTGTACTAGATTCTCAAGAGTAAGAAAAACTGGTCTTTCCCTATATGCGCGGCTAATAAGGTTCCGACTCAGCTTGTCATTATCGACCGAGGACGATAGTGAGGCTGGTCATTTAGACCCTCTGATATGCAGAAGTGGCTCAGATAGGTCTCCGTGTAATGCGTTTCTTATATTTTCAAGTTCCTTGCGGGTTGTCTTCAGTGATCAAATTATCACATAGAAGTCAATATCGATATCAGAAATTGGGCGAGTGGTCTGTCTCGTACGCGTTAGCGTCGCATATCTATCGCCGATCTCTTAACCACAGAGTGGGCCCAGTCTATAGTGTTCTATGGAGGTTGATACTCACTAAGTACAGCAGACTCAACGACCTCAGGCACCTCGCACCAGAGCGTGCGGGCGGGGCCGCGCGGCGCTACTAGTGCCATGGCGGAGGGTCGCGCGGGCGGCGGGGGGCGCGGGGCGGGTGCGCCGGCGCCGGCGCTCGGGTCGTACGCGTCCGAGTCAGAGTCGCCGGTCTCGCGGCATACGGACTGAAACAAATAAATAAATACATTCAATAAATAAATAATGCTGGACAATCCACACAGCATCATCTAGCCCCAAAATAAGCAGAGCTTATGTTATGAGTACTAGGTGGCTGATATACATACATCATACAATACATTACATAGATAGATTTTTTTATATACATAGAAAATTATATTTGTACCGAGGCGGGAATCGAACCCACAACCTCCCGTGTCGCAGGCGGACTCGTCATCAATTATCAACATATTAAGTTTCTCGTTGGTTAGTATTTCTATACATATGTTATATATATGTATTCCTTGCCGTTAAGAAGATCCCACTTCAGATTTTTCCTTGAATTAGCATGTCCATTGATCTCAAAAATCACGTCAACATTAGGTCATTACCAGACCAATAGGTACACCAACAAGCTACCTAGGTTATTTGAAGGCCGTGAGTTCAATTACATCTAATTAGCACCAAATTAACGCTGCATTTGTTCTAACTGGTTCAGATTAAATTGTCTGCTTCCTCTAACCCATGTTTATTTACTTATAGTTATTTACCTACTAAAATAAACCACACATTTGAACATCATTCTGTTTAGTTGGTATTTTAGTCATGCCAATGACGATAACTATTATAGTTTATAAATCATAATCCTTCTACAAAAGAACAATAGGTAGGTATCTGTTCTACGAAGATAAACACGGGATTTTACGTAAGATGTAGACTAAGGGCACATTCACAGCAGTCATTTTACTTTATCCGTTTTTTACGAGATGGTGTAGGCAGTTTTACAATCGAATACGCATTCGATTACAGTAGCGAAGGATCGGGCACGATGAAAACGGATCCGCTTTGACAATATACCCTGAAGTAGGAAAATATAAGTCAAACGTTCAGAACAAAAACGAAAGAAAGTTTTTATCTATTGCTGTGATGTAATAATCATTATTTTATCCTGAGACTATCTGAAAGCCAAGGTAATCGCACTAATGTTAGGAATATAGTGAAGGTTTGGATGGATGTGTTTTTGTTACTTCTATACGCCAAACTACTATAGTCCGAGTCCGACTGAACGTTATAGAAAAACGTCTCATTTCCTGTTCACTCTACTTTTCTCGAAAATAGGAACTAAACTATTTTTATTCCAGAAAACACTTGAAATTGGTTTTTACTTCGTTATGGACATTTCTTATTGCTTGTTGTCTATCCCAAGGTTGTCTGGAAGAGTTCGCTAGTAGCGATAAAGCCGCCCATTGTTGAACTATGTTATCTCTTTTCCTGTGTTTTTGTCTTTTCTTGGTGTAATAAAGTGTAATATACATACTACATATGTCGGAGTATATATGTATGTAATAAGAAAATTAGAGCCCTGCTTGTGCCTGACGGTAGAGCTATGGAGACTCCCTTACCTCTTTAGCTGTGTTGTAGAACTGTTAGAGAGGCTCGTGCGTGAATAGCGAGTGCGGGAGAGACGACGCCAGATGCGAGCCGGACGACGCTCCGGACGATGTGGACACGTTGCCTGCTTGGTAGAGACCTGCTTCTGGCTGACGGGAGAGCTATGGAGTCTGCCTTACCTCTACTTTAGCTGCGTTGTAGAACTGTTAGAGAGGCTCGTGCGTGAACAGCGAGTGCGGGAGAGACGATGTGGACACGTTGCCTGCTTGGTAGAGACCTGCTTCTGGCTGACGGGAGAGCTATGGAGTCTGCCTTACCTCTACTTTAGCTGCGTTGTAGAACTGGTAGAGAGGCTCGTGCGTGAACAGCGAGTGCGGGAGAGGCGACGCCGGGTGCGAGCCGGACGACGCTCCGGACGATGTGGACACGTTGCCTGCTTGGTAGAGACCTGCTTCTGCGTACCTGGAAGGTAGAGCTTTGGTTATAAAGTGCACGTTGATGTTATCTTAAGTCGAACGACTTTCGGCCGCCACAGTGTCGGTTTAAAGCATGATGGCTTGTATATTTAAATGTACATTAATATTTTAGGCGTTGACATTATAAGGTACGACGACACGTTTAACGATTTTTTTCCTTTTGACGATAGATAGTCGTTATTAATGGAAACAGCCTGCAGGACAGTCGTAAAATACTACGCGACAAATATTGTGTTGTTGTTGTGATGTGCGACAATGCGACTGCTGTAAACCGTAAAATGTCGTCAGGATCCAATAGGAACGACGAGATACGATAGTTAAACAAAAAAAACACGACGAGAAACAGTTGTATTAATGGGAACAGCTAGAGACGATAATCGTCCAACGATAATTTACGGTTACGGCACAGTAGGAACGCGTAAAATATCATATACATATTTATGTACTTAGAACAAGCAATTACGGTGAAATTAGGTAAACTGATCATGAAAATTAAAAACAAAATCGACACGCATCGTCGTTTTACCGAATTGTTATCGTATTGGAACGGACTATATAAACATGTCAAATTCTGCGTAATGTTACTTGACAATTTCATGCTATCTAGTTAAACTATAAAAACTTCTTTAGATGTGTTCTATAGAACAACATATATCTACTAGAAATAAATACATAAAAAGGTAAAAAAAGACATCTCAACAATGGTAAAAAATCACTAAGAAAACAAAACTACCTGCGATTCCCAGCACTTCGAAACGATAACCGTTCTCTCACAATAGAACCAATAGTTTCCCACGGTAATCCATACATAGAAACTGTCAATAATATCTTTTCGCACTATTTACTGGATAATTAAACAACATAAAGAAATACTGTGGTAAATAAATAACTAAACTCAACGTGTGTTCGAGAGTCCAGATAAATTATCTTTCACTTCACAATTGATCGCAAATCGATAACAATATCGCAAAAATCAAAACAATGTAACTGATAAAAACTGTTTAATAAATAAATATCAACAGAGGTTTTAATACAAACTCGCGCCAACGGTCTTTTCCTCGTGAGGTCGCGTACACAATGGCGGAATTCGGAATTCAAAGTTGACGTGTGACCCAATTGATGGTTGCAAGCGAGTGGAGAAGTATTAGGGCCATGTGGAACCAGTTTTATTGCAGCTGAGAGGTATCTAATGAGAGTGTACATTTATCAGTGCTTTATGATCAAAGACGTTAAAGGCGCTTTAGAGTTATGGCTTTAATTAAGTTTTGTGATTGGGTTGTTGCTTCGGCAGTGAGATAAACGAAGATAGATGTGGAGATAGGTAATTAAAATTTTAACCAAACCATGCAAAACTAAGGAAAAATTGGTTTAACATAATTAAACAAAAAACAATACATTGAGGCTAATACCTTCGATTCGAATAAAACTATTAGAGCCTTTACAGACGTTCCGGTCCCGGTCCCGGTAGCCACTGCCTATTTGGTATGTGAAAAAATAAATTACGTCGTGTGAAAGCCATCGTACATGCCCGTACACTTCGCTGCCGGGTATCCGGAAACCTCGACGTATGAAAAGGCACTATTAAAACAAACTTCAATACAAAATTATCAAACATGCAAGGAAATATTGAATTCTCGGTCCTCGTTATCCGAATGAAAAGCGTCTTTTGAACCGTTTGTACCATCAAAAGCCTCGTCATCTACGAGACGGTGTTTGTCTTTTCCCTATTTATGTCAATATTTAGAAAAAAACCAAGAAAAGGTTTATAAGAAAAAGGGCTTCTTATGACTATAGTCATCCTGTGACCACACAGCACAGTATACATATAAACAGTGAGAAAATAAACGCGATAAATATCCGTTGTATTAGTGCTTATAATAATGTGTTCAGATCGCGTAAGTTTAAAAATATATACAGGGCTAATTATGCAGTATTCAATTAAAGCCCAAGACCTTCATAGTAATCGCTATCCGCTCATCTCTCACACCTCGGGTCCTTAACGGTGCGGTAGGGAAACTGGCTTTGCTCACGGGCGTGAGTCACCGCTGCGCTGGCGACGTCATGCGCGCGCGCAGCCTTACTAACCGACCCGACGAATTGCTGATAGCGCGGGAATCAGCAGTGTCAGGACTGTTTGGGGAAGTCTGACAAGGATATTATCTAGGTACCTACTGCTTGTGATTCTACTAAATAAACTAGCATAAACAAATACAAATCATTTTTTTTTTAATTTTTTTTATTTTTGTTTATTTGGAAGACAGACAGTACATAGACATTATAAAGAGTTACAATAAGGATTTACACAGACCAGTGAAGTCTCCACTATTAACAAATTTAAACATAAAACTAGTGAACAGATATACAGTTAACAATTTTAACAGAGTTTTAACATAATTTAAACTAAACTAAGTCAGTTATTGGCGGCAGCATTGGCTGCAATGCTTCTACGAAATGAGACAAGGGTTGAGTTTAAAATATCAATTTCATTTAAATATTTATTATAATTATTGCAAGCTCTGTTCAGAAATATGTTCTGCCTATAATTGGTTCTAGAGGTTGGAGTCCAAAAATTTTTCTTTTTCCTAGATGAAGCCCGTGGGCAATTTATTGATAACTATGTATACCTGCGCTCCTTGGCTTCGCACGCTTGGAAATCTATGTGTCCAAATACAAATCATTTATAGCTGCGACTTGCGGCTGCGTACGCTTGGAAATCTATGTATGTATATGCCAAATGGTTTATAAACCTTCCTCTCGAATTACTCTATCTATTAGAAAACTGCATCAAAATCCGTTGCGTAGTTTTAAAGATCCTTAGCATAAATAGGGACAGACGACAGCGGGAAGCAACTTTGTTTTATACTATGTAGTGATATAAAATACCTAGAACACCCGAAACCAATATACATACGTTGTATGCAGAATCTGAGGCAGAATCATGTGATTCTACATTTCTCTGAAAGAGGTAAGGTAAAGCGCTGTTGGAACACTGTCGTCTGACATACATTTAATTTGCTAGTATGAGTTCGAAATATATTTTATTACTAAAGGAAAATGAATAAATAAATCAAAATACGGTTAATGTTATTGAATTAGAAAGACGGATGAGTGTACGGATGTTAAAACTAAAGTATGACGACCGATGTGGCGCGGTGGGCGAAGGGCTGCCTGCGACGCAGAAGGTTGCGGGTTCGATTCCCGCCTCGGAACAATTGTGTGTACGATCTGCAGATATTTGTTCCGGGTGTTCTGGTCGTATTCTATGTATAATAAAAAATATCTATCTATGTAATGTATTGTATTATGTATATCAGTTATCTAGTACCCATAACACAAGCTCTGCTTACCATGGGGCTAGATAATGCTGTGTGAGTTGTCCAGCATTATATTATATTATATAAAGTAAGACGTTTCTGAAATCAAGGATTGCGGTTTAAGTTTAATATTCATTTATTCTCAAAAATACAAATTATATAAAGTCACACGAGAAAAGGGTTCCTAGGTGAAGTATATGTAGTTAGATACATAGGTTGCGGTCGTTCAATAGCTGACTCATTTAATGTGTTCACTCAATTTATTATTATTTATTTATTTTATTTTATTTTAAGCCATTATTGTCCCACTGGGCAAAGGCCTGCTTTTCTCCTTCCACTCCTCGCGATCCAACGCTGCAATAGGCCATGATGGAAGATAATTCATTTAATAAGAAGTGAATTACCGTTCTATGGTTTTTCCGCAAGGATTTCACTAAACCGGTGCAAAACGCAAGGAACTGGGTGTAAGTTGTCACTACCTCCTTTCCGACTGATAAAAGAACAAAGTTATAGATATAGTTAGGTTTTGTAAAGATATATATATATAAAATTAATTTTGTACTAAAGGAAATGCGTCCAGTACAGGTTTTACCGTAATATTGATACAAGTTTGAAGGTGAATAGGAACCTCAGTTTATTACCTATCTTACCTAAGTTATAAACCCAGATTTTATTTCCGAGGAGAATACTGTTTGCTGTTGCCTTGCTTTATCAAATGGATCATGAAGAACCATAGACGAAAGTTTACCAGATAGATGCAGGAATATTTTGCAGACGAAAATTATAGGTTAATAATGGGCAGGCTCAGCATTTCCCTTTTTGACCTCGTCGTAGCATTTTGTATAAAATTGTCTATGGATAAGCATTGAACCACCTCTCATCTGTATTAGGAATTCTTGATCCCTACAGGGCAAGTATTTTTTAATATTTTAAAAGACTTTTACAAAATAGCGCTCATGCCGAGTACGCCTGTTATGGTAGAGCTTTTCTAGAAGGAACATTTTAACACTGATCCTAAAGACTCCAGTTTTTACTGTGAAGGATCTAATAGCTGCTGTAACCTTTTCTCATTTGCAATTATCAAAAGGGCATTAGGCCAACGAAGTGTAAATCACCCATTGACCTGCGGTGAACTTTGTGCAAGCGGTTCTGCTTGACAAGTGGACCGGAATTGCAAGCGTTGCATGACACGGAGCTTTCATCTGGAGGCGACACTAAATGCGTGTGTTGAAATGCACTGGGTACCCCAGAAAAGGCCGTACATATACACAATACCTAGTACGCCTAGTACCAAATACCACAGTACTTACTTCATTGAAAAATTATAAGCAGCCCAGAAATAGCTTCAGTAAGGGTGCCTCGTCACCATCCATGTGTGTCAAGTCAAACCCAACCAAAAGTCTCGCAAAATTATACGGCTGTTATATAGCTAATATTTATTCGAGTAGAAATGCACAAGGCATTTATTTTTTAAGTAGGCATACGCCAAAAAATACTTCAAAATTATTTCAGGTCAGTCTCAATTTTTTTTAAACTTTGCATCAAACTTTTGTTAAACTGATCGAACTAGACTGAAGATTTAATGACATTTAGGTAATTAATTACTAATAAGTTTTCACTTGCACTTTTTTTTAATTAAAAACCAATTTTCTAAGCATGGACAATGACTAGACTTACCATGAGGCGTTGGATTGCTGCGACTGCGGCACGATGTCGGAGCTGCACTCCGCGTACCACGAGGTCCTAGCCCGGGGCGCCTTCTCCTTGCGCGACAGGGTCGGCAGCAGCCGTTTCAGTTCTGCACGAGATAAAGGAGGTTAGCGCAGGTGAGGATGGCCACAACATCCATAAGTTCCAATAGGTGTATCTCTCGTGAGATGTTGGGAATCCCGTCATCTAACGAGTTGGGATCCTGACGATGTTGATCGTCCTAATTTGTGTTATTCCCAAGTTGGGAAAACAAATGTGGATGATCAACATGGCATGGTTGTTATTGGTGCTCCCTTCCAAACGCAGAGCGAAAACGGCCAAAGTTGTGCAGATTGACTCAAATCAAAACAATTAAATTCGAAGCTATCAGGAGACAGTAAAATGGCAAGTTTTCGCTCTGATCTGGCACGGACTACCGTGATTGGCTACAGAATTGGATTTTACACAGCTGAAAACAAAATACTAGTAACGTGTAGCCGTGGTCTTGCTTTTGAGTTGTGATTCTGACGCTATTGAAAGTAACAATTTAAACTAACACTAATGAGGACACAAACAATACGCCTGATGATGTAAAGTTACCAGACGGTGCCATGAATGATGTAATAATAGCTAAATATAAGCAGATGCATCCAAGTGCAACGTCTCGTCATATCTGAGACGGTAATGATAAAGTTAATGATGCAGGAAACATTGTTCAAGTTTACTACGAGTTATAACCACTTCGTAGATACTAGAGGTAGGAGTAGTTGCATCTAGTTATTGTAATATATAATGACCTATCGTGCAGATAATAAAGCGACTGTTCACTTGTAGGTATCTGTAAGTTTAATATGATGCTTGGAAAAATACAGGTGTTCTTGGTAAATTTGCATATAATGAGGAACTAGGCAGAAATGGCATAGATATCATTGGAGTCCCCGAGAATTTACAACTTAAGAATTTCATCGAAATATAATTTATTTCTGAGCTTGTTTGTATTGCTAACGGATTAGGGTCATTGTTATTTATGACAATCAAAGGACATAGCCTGATACACCTTACTGGTTGTAGACAATTGGATAATGCAATTGGAATCGTGAATAAATATTTGACTTTTTCAAAATCATTACCAAATGGCCGTGAAGCATAGTGATAATGTTTTATGCAAATATACACGTTTATTATATTAGACGTCTAGGAAATCCACAGAGGATACCAATAATTTGGGACATTGTGGGCGTGGGTCAAGGATAGGAAGATTAGCAAAACACTACAAAAAGTGAACAAAACTAAATGCAATTAGATCATCAAACGTAGGCGGGCCTTTTAAACTTTATAATAAAGGCCTTTGTTAAAACGCTACAAACAAGCCAATTAAAACGTGCAACAAAAAATCTTAAAAACATAAAAAGCTGTTTCTATGTTAGTAGAAAGAAGACAACTCACGCCCCATCATTTAAAAAACAACACATAACAATCACAGAAGTCAAAAACGTTTGTTTAAACCTTAGACGTGCATCGCTTATCCAATCTACGTAGTGACTGAGCCAGTACCTACTGTGTGCAATTGTCGAGGTCGAGTTACCTCATCAAGTCATCATGGATCTGCGTGTATACTACAACCAGCCTAAAGTTGCGAGCGAATGAACAACACCACTGAATAGTCTACAATAACGTTAGTAAAAGAACTGAAGTACGACTAGGAGAATTAGAAGAGTTCTACTGGAATTTGTTTATTTGTTTTTGTGAATAAACGATTGTTATATAATATGGGGTATTGTAAGAAATATTGTACTGTCGATTGTTGATTGTGAGTATCAATAATAATAATATAATATCAATCTGTAACAGTCTACTGCTAAAAGTAGGGCTCGCGGATAAGCGCCGTTTTAATATTTTGAAATTTACGCGATTTGAACACATAAATAAATAAATAAATAAATAATGCTGGACAATTCACACAGCATTATCTAGCCCCACAGTTAACTAGTACCCATAACACAAGCTCTGCTTACAGAGCTTGTGTTATGGGTACTAGTTAACTGATATACGTAATACAATACATTACATAGATATATATTTTTTATTATACATAGAAAACGACCAGAACACTCGGAACAAATATCTGCAGATCGTGCACACAATTGTTCCGAGGCGGGAATCGAACCCGCAACCTCCGGCGTCGCAGGCGGACCTTCGTCCACCGCGCCACATCGGTCGTCAAACACATAACGGTTATTAATAGTTTTTTACCTATATTTACCAAATAAATTGCACTTATAATTACGTTAAATATTACTCATAATTATTAAGAGATTGGCTCTTAACGTTATTATTATTATATTAAGATCTGTGATTTAATTTGCCATACCATTTAATTATTTAAACTGCACTATTCATTTATGTATATATTTTAAATTTATCTACGTGGCAATATAGGTACAATTCTAGAGTAATACCTTGCGGTAGGTAGCTATGGCATATTCGCAATGCGTTTCTCATAACTAACACATTGCGAAAATGCTGAATTAATTAAATATGATTTGGTGAGTAATTTAGGCTCAGTCAATATATCTGTATACATATAAATATGTACGACAGAGTTATTCTTGTGAACGAGTACAATTCTTTACCATAACCACTACTATTACTATAAGTGATATCAACAGACTCCAAAGTAATGTTAAAACAAAACGTTATGACAAACAAACAAACAAAACAAAGCCATACAAACATACGACATTCACAAGAAACATTCTACAATCATGCGCCCTTCACTTGGCTCAATAACTAAGTTTTGCTCCAAAAAACAACATTTAGGTACCTAAGATATAACAGAGCTTATATTGCAGGCGTTTGAAAAGGTCCTTTAGGTCTAGATTTAAGAGAAATACAAATGAGTTAAACGAAAATGCAGTTGTAGTAAACTGTCGGCTTTAATTAGGGCAGTTTTAATTTATAAACAAACTAAACGAATGAATAAAATGCTAATAAATGTAACTTGTGTGAAAACTCCACAAGTTAGGTGATCGTATGAGCGGACACTATGGACTTGATTAATCTGAACATTGTTTTGTGATTGTACGTTTTTTTTATCATTAGTAGATAAACAAAAAAAATTACAGTTGTTTTAATCGAAATGGTCACCAGCTATATCATGTTACTACCTATTTTTCAACGGACTTTAAAAAAAACGAGAGGTATGTACCTGAACGTATGTATTATTTTACTTTATTTATGTATCTTATTCCCGAGGGATCAGTATTTGTCGCGCAAAACTTACAAAACATTGTTGGTAGGTACTTAAACGTTAAGGAATTTTGAATTTTTTCGATACAATCAAATTATATAAGTTTTTGTCAAAAACCTATTGTACTAATGTTTGAATGTAAAGAACTTTTACGTTTTTAGTTATTGAAGCCAAGTGGAGGTACTGACCTCTGTTTAGCGCTGTCTGCTTGTATCAAAGTCGGAAAAAGAGGTATTATTCTGTAAGTATTGCTAAATTAGCATTGTTTTAATGAACCATTATCTAACTCCGCGCGACAGACGTCAACTGAAACTTCAAATAAGAATAGAAAATACGTATACAACTTCTATTTGATAAACCACTGCGTTTTATAAAATTGTAACCATATTTACTGCAATGAGTCTGAAACCCTAACTCTAAATAAATAAGAGGCATATTCGGTATTATTTCAGTAGACCTTATTATAAATCATCATGACACATCGCATCGTATTTAAAAGGAATATCACTCATCGAAAACAACGTTACGTAATCTAGAATAGTATTTTTACTCTAAACTTTGATTAAATTATAAAATTTTGAAAATATATTAAAAGTTTAGTAGGTCTGTAGATAATATTTAGCTGCATCATTATTTTCTGTTTACTAGCGAGCGCCAATGCCTTGTTAAACTTCTACCAAACGATCAAGAGCATTAAATAGCATAATTAGGTCAACATTAAAATAAACCAAGAGCATGTCTACAAGCAAACAAAATCAGTTGACGTCCGTACCTTCATTGACAGCGCTAAGATCGGTCACACGCCCCAACGGGGGCGAAGCCCGAGTCGGTACAGGAGCCCCCGTCATCCCGTACTGTGAGGCCGGTGACAGTGCACCGGTTGGTGACAAGTGCGCCCCGTTAGGGGACAGGTTCACGATGTTTGGTGACAAAGCCCCGTTCGGTGATAGTTTAGGGGACAGTTGCATAGCGCTTGCCGACAGGTGCGTGCCAGGCAAGTGGGCCCCGTTGCGTGACGGGGTGATTGGTGGCACATGCGTGAGAGGTGCGGGGGGCGGCGGCGGGGGCACCGAGGGGCGCTCCAGGGCGAGGCAGGGAGAGGACTCGGCCCAGGTGGAGCGCAGGCGGGTACCTTCGCGACGTCGGGAGGTCAGTGTCTCCGAGCTGCCCACTGCGTTGTCGCTGCTGGACACAAACAATAAGGATAAGATTGTAATTAGGAAGAAACGTACCACCAGTTGGAAAGTACAAAACTAATTTTAAAAAGTGAATATTTATAAAAAAAACTTTATAATTACATCTAAAATTATAAAAGGTGGCACCTTCGTGCTAACGTATTTATTGTATTATCTTTGCCTTCATGTAATATAATTAAGGCGTGAGAAAAAACGGGTAAAACCTTTTCCTAACTAAACTTAACAACAAAAAAATACTCATATAAAAATCTTGTGCAAAAAGTGAGTGCGTTGAAGTCTTTTGTATGAACATTGTGTTATTCCCGACCCGACGTTATACGTGTGACGTTGTCTATTCCCAGCGTCTCACGAAAAGTCAGAGAGCATCTTTATTACAATCTACAACATCTATTGATTATATTTTTCAAGAATGGCCATTGTGTTATACCTACGCTATCAAAATTCAAAATTCCTATTACAGCTATTACAAGATTAAAGTCAAATGAGACCAAGTACGTCAAACATTCTAGAGGTGCCTAGCTCAAATAATCCATATCAATGCCCATCGGAAGCGTCCCCTAGACGCTGGTATAATACTAGTTACTATTCCTAAAACTATAATTTTCTTTGTTAAAAAGTATATTATAAGAACCTTAAAGCAGTAGTAGGTTTTATATTATCTGTGCTTATCACTGTCATTTTATATCATAAAGTCATTTTACAATTAAATACTCTTTTGAAATAAAATATTAAATTCTTATTGAAAGTAACTCACCAATTACTAAATCCGCTGTCGCCATCCATAGAATCAGTCAGGTAGAAAGTCGAGTTTGTGATCTTCAGCGCACTAGGCACGTCATTGATGTCCACTGCTATAGACGTGGCCCTCCGGAACCGACTCTTGAACGACAAGTAGGCCTTTCTCGAAAGAGTTCCACTATCCTTTTTCCCTTCACTTGTAGGCGTCACTGGTTTGTCCACCTTCTCTGGCAACACTAGTTTGTCCGGCAAAGGAGGTGCATCTCCATTACTCAACCTCTTTTCTGAACTTTTGAGTTCTTTACCGTTTTCAGTCTTATTGTTGTCAGCAAAGTGGACATTGGTGTATAGGTGATGTGTTTCTGGTTTTTTGTAGTTGGCGTATGTCGGGGATTTTTTGCTTTTCACTGTGTCGTATATCCCATTTTGAGGTGGTGATTTGAAAGGGTTTCCGTCCATTGCGACTGAAAAAAAGGCAAATAGTAGATTGTTATACGGACTGTTCTTACATAACGTTGTCGGTGAAACTGACTGAGGAACTGAAGGTGCATAAACTTTACTTCCGTATGTTGTGCGTGTTGTCTTGCACTGTTTCTGATCATAATATCAGAATTTCGTACGAAATAAGTAAAACTGACTGATATTGTGCTCTAGTTAAGAATAACTAGATAACAGATCATCTGTTATCTAGTTTTGCAGAGCATTTTCTTTATAAGATTTTTTTATCTGGCAGCTTCGATACTCGGTATTGGAATGGTTTTTGCGAATTTATTGTTTACAATTTTCACTAAGCAGCTTACCAGAATATCTTTTAGTGAGATTTCTCTTGATTTCTTTCATTTTCTTTTGCGCTGCGCTGGCTATTTTGGTAAGCGTGTATTGTCCGCTGGTAGGTGGCGTAGGAAGCCGCGACGCGGGCAAAGTCGGCGGCATCGCAGCGTATATGGACTGGAAAGATGAAGAAACAATTAATTATTTGTACAACAAATATTGCTGGTCTGCCACGAGTAACATATGAACAAAGAAACCGAAGAACCCAGACACCCTAGACTTTGCTGGATTCTGTAAGTGAAAGCCGACCTACGCGAACTGCTACTATACTATGTAGCGTAGCTAGTGACCCTGTAGGTCGACATGCAGGCAGTGGCGTAACTACAGGGTAGTGCATTCGATGAATCGCCACGGGCCTCGAACGGTATAGTTACGCCACTGCATGAAATGTTTTTTGGCGGACTCTTTTGTGTCTCTCTTATCGTGTGGGGCACTAACCCACACGAAAAGAGAGTACTTGAATACTCAAACGCATGTCAGATTTAAGCACGTCTCAAGTGACCAATATCTGACAGATTTTCATTGAAATCCCTAATCTTTCATTGAAAGCTTACCTTGCCACAGTCATCATCAGTGTCGCTGTCGAAGGAGTCGGAGTCATCGTGGTGCGGGATGAGCGGCGGCGCGCGGGGCTCCAGTGACTCGTACAGGTGGCCCGAGTCGCTGCTGTCACATTCTGAAGCAAAGAAAACGTGTTATTTAAACAGTACGTGTAATGCGCCGAGGAGAGCACATTTTCGAAAAGGGATGGGGATGGCACAGAGCAGCACCGAGCTTAAATATTAAAATTAAAGAAAAAGGCCAGTTTCAATGTTTGTTAACTCATCACGCCAAAACTACTTACGGCTGAAAATATGCATAGATAGATAGATAGATAGAAAATTCTTTATTGCACTTGAACTATAAACTATGTACATTAATAACTTAAAAATTAAGTACAATTGGCGGTCTTATCGCTCAAGAGCGATCTCTACCAGACAACCATGGATGGATAGGATCGTGGACAGTACCAGGGGATCTGTGTGCTTGTAATTTATGGGATATTATAAATAAAATACTTATAGTACTTACATAGAAATATACTAGATATATATCATAAAATATACATATACTACTTATAATCATAGAATCTCAGGTATGCGCTTAATGACAGCAGGACAAATAGTGCTCTTTTAACAGTGTTTTAAAGGTTGGTAATGACTTAGCACGCCTCACCGATATTGGCAATGCGTTCCATAGTTGCACAGCCCGGGCAGTAAAGGATTGGGCGAAGAAGGAAGTAGAGTGAGCAGGTACTTGAAGCATAAGGGTTGAAGAAGAGCGGAGAGAAAGAGTGTGAGAAAGATGAAGAAAGGTGAAACGTTCTTTGAGATAAGGGGGTGCAGAGGCCAGAAATAGAATATTATAGAGAAGAGATAGAATATGAGAATTACGGCGAAGCCGTATAGGTAACCACTTGAGCTTCCTGCGAAATTCCGAGACATGGTCATATTTGCGCAAGCCAAATATAAACCTTATCCCGACATTCTGCAGGCGCTCAAGTTTGTCTAACTGTTGCTCAGTAAGATCAAGAAAGGATGAATCGGCATAATCGAGAATTGGAAGTAAGAGAGATTGTGCAAGAGAAATTTTAGTGGCAATGGGTAAGAAATTACGCAGCCTTCTAAGAGAACCAGCAGAAGCAAACATCCTGCGGCTGGTTTCAGATATCTGTGGTCCCCACGACAGATTTCTATCAATGAGGACCCCCAAATTTTTAACGGTTTCACTTTGCGCGACAGGGATCCCATCAAAGATCACGTTTGGGAGACTACTCCACAGGTAGCTTTAGGCCTGAAATAAAAATCAGTCCCCATGGTATAGATATAACCTTGAACAACGTGGGCAAAAAACTATATCTTCTACTAGATCTTCGATTTTGAATATTTTGTACAGTAGTTAGTTATATTTACAGTAAATATATAACATTTTATCAAAGCACTTTTATATTTGTTTCATTAAAATACATAAACTTTAGGTAGGTAATATGAATAAGCATCGATTATTTCCTAATGGCTCTAGTTAAATAGCGTCACCGGCCAGAACTGTACGAAAATGGTAAGAGTCAAGGTCATGTTGACGGTTACCAAATCGTGCTCACCTGTAATGCAACCTACACGTCATTCACCGATGGAATTACCAACTGTCGCAACCGTCGCAGCCACTCGTCAACCGTCAGTGGACAGTTGACAGGTTCACTAGTAACCTCATCAAATGTTTGGCACTGAATAACTATATAGTACTAACACACGTTTGGTGAGAATTTTGTACTAGACAGACAAAAAATATATAAGTACCCACCTACTCTAACACACTTTTTGCACACTTCAATCAAATATAACCATAACAAACAATACAATACAAAAATTATTTATTGCACACCATAATCAAATTAATCATTACAAAAATACATTATATGCGACAGGTACAATGGGCGGCCTTATCGCTTAGAAGCACAACTTCAAAACTAAGTAATAATTAGCCTTACTAGGTTTTTTATAGGTAAATTGGGAGGTTTAGGTTGCTATCTTGGGCACAATGGAAATAAATCTGGACAATTAACATAGCATCATCTAGCCGCAAGTTAAGCAGTGCGTGTGTTATGGGTGCTAGATAAATGATATACTTCATACGATACGTTACATAGCTAGATATTTTTATTATACATAGAAATAGCCGGAATAGACATCAGCAGATGTACAAACATTTGGCAGGAATCGAACCCGCAATCTCTTGCATCCCAGGCTGCCTTCACTGGTTCATCATCAGAGGTTGTCATGATGTCAAATGGCACGGGATGAATAAACGCGTAGCTAAATAGACTTATTCAGTTTTTCGGTAAACAGTGAAATTGACGGTGAATTTTGGAAATTTATCAAAGGTAATGTACCGGCAAAATATTTTAAAGGTTATAAACATGATTTTCTCCCTCTAGTCCATTTTGGTAACTATACTTTCATAACCAGCATGAAATCGTCAAGGTCTTTGTCCTCAAGTTACCCAACCCCTGCATCGTTTGTCATACTTCGATTGTTGACGCAAGCACAAAGGTGGACATGACTATAGCGAGATCGGGGTTTTTCGCCTATTTGGTTTTCACCGAAGAAAGGTTTGAACCGGTATATACCGGTTTTATCTATAAAGGTAGAATAACTAATAAATAACTAATATATTAATACATCTATCAGTCATATTTCAGTAAGCCAAACACGGGGATTATTCTCTAGCGTAGAAAAGACAATAATGACATCGCATCGTCATACATTGCGTACATTATTGAAGTTAGAGGAATTAATTTTTAACAATTTACGCATTCAATGACATAATGACGTAAAATTTTCTATTTTACCATAGACAACCATCCTCTTGCTTGACCTACTGTTCTTGCTACGATGCTATATATAGAAGGTACCTACTATATTCAGGATTTAAACATATGCTTTGATCCCGGAAAAGTACAGAGTTCGCGTGGGTTGATTGTAGTTGAAATAACTCACATCATCGTAGCAAGAACAGTAGGTCAAGCAAGGGGATGGTTGACACAGTACCTACAAATTTTCACCGAAATCCATTCAGCCGTTTGAACGCGAAGGAGTCACAAACGTCGTTACGTCTTTACAATCTTTTCGATGTTACTTGACATCTGCTCTTATTTCTAGTTTTTTGTTATTCTAACATATTTTTATGGTACCTATTTTAGAAAAGAAAACCCATAAAATACTACGTTTACACGCCTACAGAGTACCTATATGTTTGTTAAATTGTTGATTTTAAACAGCCTTAGTTGTTAGAATCTTGACCCTCTTTCAGGCTCTTAGGTACCACGAACATTAAATATGGACCGCGAGCCAGTTATAACCGTTATTACAACAAATTAAAAAGTAAAACATTACTAACTCGAGGCATTGATCCGATGGACCTCACCAAAAACATGTTTAGGCAATTAAAACCGGACATAATTAAAACCAATAGTTAATAATAATGTTAATAACATTGCGGTGAACTAAATTTTTAAGTGTACCATGTAATTTGTAATGGTTGGCGCGATTGTCTTTTATTTTCTTTTACGAATAATCACGCTGACGTTATGAATCCACCTCCAGTACTCGAAAAACTAAAGATGATCGAGCAAGCTTTAAAAATGAATAACCCAAAAGAAGGCATCATGACACAATCAATTGAATTCGTAATTTTTCAATGACAACTAGATTATTTTCATAGGATCATCTGACCGCAGAATCGTTTATTACATCTCAAATCTCATCAAAACATTTACCTAACTTAACATTTGTATAAATAAACCATTGCATGTATAACTAATTTTCATATAAACTACTTGGATCGATGAACCCGACTCGTTTGAGAAAGCGAGCAAAGCAATGGATCATGATGTGGGCTGTGAATCACGGCCTCATATCAAGTGCCTTGTTATTGCAATTTTACTTATTTTATTTCAGGTATTCCGTAGATAACATACCTGAAAGGATCTACAACAGCTGTGTATAGTATAAAGTAGAATTTTTATAACCTAAATGTTCGGATAAAGGTTTGGAAAATATAATTGCATATTGTTTTCCTGCTATTGAAATCATTGAACGAGCAGAACGAATTTTATCGTCAATTTTTGCACACGAGGAAACACGGTAACAAGAAACACGTTTTGGGAAACTAGGAAATCAATATTTCCTAATACGTGACTGAGTTTGCATGCGTCAAGTGCAATTTACCAATGAAGGCTGCGATGTCCTGGGTCTCGATGTCCGTGTCGCGGAGGACGGTGCGGATGCTGAGCCAGCACTGCTGCTCCAGCACTTCGATGAACCTGACGCTGTCCACGCTCTTTTGCGGGCCCTTGGACACCTCATCGTTGCGGCTATAGTACGGCACCTTTACGTTCGTCTCGAGATACACAATGCTCGACGATGTTACGGAAACTACAACAATAACCGATCAAGGTGTTACAAACTTCAAGGCATTTCAGTTTATTCTGATTCCACAAGCTTAGATCATCGAAGCGGTGACATTTAACGTTAAATATGTAAGTCATGAATATACAGTCATGTATATAGTATAGGCTAGAGAACCGGTTCGATAGATCTAAATGTGCAGAATTTACGAGAATGCCAGATGAATCTAAACACCTTGATCGCCAACATTTCTGCGGAAAGTCCGTGGCCTCGGCGGCGCCGGCGGCGGCCCCACACCACCGTTCGGAGGCAGCTCCGAGATCATGTTTCATCATCACTTGTTTCACTTCATCACTTATTCACTTCACCACAAGCCATAAGTGTCACGTTTGAGAACAAAGAACTAGGGAACACATCCATTTGCACTTTTCCACTGTTATTAACATTTATTTTCCCACTGAAACGCATACAATTACAAAATATTTCCGTTTAATGTTGAGAATTAAGTTAAAATTTGAATTGTGTTTTCATCGGCCCAGCTGTGCGGTCAATAAGAAAAAAGTAAAGCGAGAGAAGCCGGCAGCTGCGTCGCCGGGCGTCTCAGGGTCGACTGGTACTGCGAAGTATACCAGTTTGTTCCATCACGGTCGGTTCGTTTTTTACACCACTTCAATGCTAAATGCCGTGATATTATAAACCACCGAATAATTTGTAACAATCAGTTGACATTGGATTCTGCTCATGGTCGAATTTTCGTTTATTTTTAACTTATCGCCAATATTGGTTTGCAATAAGTGAAATTCGGGATGGATTACCGAGAAAACAAAACGTGTCTGGCAAGTCCATTAGCTAAATAGCTTTTGAAGTGGATCTATGTGTTCAAGTGGGCTTTTACAGTATAGCGGTTATGGTGAAGTTGCAAAACAATCAGGTGCGTTTGAATATGGCGTTGCAATCAGAGCAGAGAATTGCGAAACAATGAAGGTTAGCGCATAATCTGTTAGCAGAGAGCAGCTGTGTAATCAATTAGGTATCTACGAGAGCAACTGCAAATTACTCTAAACTCCATTTAAAGTTTGGGCAATAAAAACTAGGTCTAATTTGCAGTTTAATGATCATGAATGTAAAGAGTTAATTGCAAAAGCATAGCTCATACAATGTCATTACAAATCTTGACATAATAATAGCATAGAGTAGCATAATGCACTGTTTTACTGAGACAGTGGCTTTCTAAAGATCTGGAGATACGCAGAAAACATTGACAATGGCTTCTTTGTTTTATCTAGTGATGCAGAAAAATCAACAGTTTGTACTAAAGTAGGCACTAAACATTCCCATAAAATACTTATTAAATGATTTTAAGAAAAATATTTTTCGAAATTGAAAATGTATGAACTTGTTATGGAAATACATAGATTCTGATAGAACAACAATCTCAAGATAAAACCAGTTTATAGACTAGGCATTAGTCTAGTGTTGCAGTTGGAAACTAATTGTAATGCAAAACGAAAATAAGATCTTGATAGAGCAGAGAATGCGATGAATGTCGATTAACCAAATACAGCCTTAATGGAGACACGAATTCCAAAGCTCTCGGTCAGAGTTCCGCCTCAAGTTGTTCGTGGGTGGAGCAGACAGACCAACACTGGAGATATATTATTGTTTTTTATAGATGATCATACACTTGAGAATATTAACCTGAGGCTGTTCATAATTGTATTCCGTCTAGTTTTTGTATAAGGCGTATATTATTCTTAGGTGTTATGTATGAAACAAAAATATAGCTTTGACACTCGCAAACTAGACATAAGAACATACACGGAGACGAACATGTCGGTTTAAAATGAAAAGCTTATCTCGTGAAAGCAAAAAAGTGAAAATTAGCCATAAAGTTATCCGACACGAAGCCGGTTTAGGCTGTTACCAAACAGTTGAATTATATGTTATGCCACGCTCAGAACCTCACAGTGGAATGATGCAAACATAGTGATGAATTGTAAGCGGATGAAGAAAATGATCGATCTGACATTGAAACAGAAATGGTCGATTTGAACAACGTAAGTATGAAATGAAAGGATCTGTAATAGAGCTACTCAAGGCGGTCAACACGACTTGAATAAATGAATAAAAGTAACAAGAATAGTTAACAAAGTGAGTCTGAGACAATCGAAGCATGACCGCAGATAACGTGCAGTTGGAATAAACGAAACTAGAAAGCAAATACTGATTACAAAAACATTAAATGGTTCAAGTCACTAAGATTATAATAACTTTTGAGGGCTACGTTAGAAGCTTTAAGACTACATCTACATTCACTTGAATGCAGTTATAACTAAATAGCTTTCTGACTGAATCTCGATATGACCATTGAGTTAGTAGGTATTCGTTACATCAGGCCGATGAAATGACACTGTATTTTACAACAACACGGACAAACATAACAGAAAAATCGTTGAAACATCCAATCAGAATTTCATAACAACATACACTGATGCTTCAGTGGATATCAATACCGGTGTAATAGAACGTTTTACGAAGTACACACAATGCGCGAGAGACTTTCACTGGCGGCTAGAGGCGGGCGCACGGCCGCTTGCGCAGGGCTCACTCACGGACTCGCCGCAGCCCCTCTGTCCCTCTCCCACGCAAGCCTTACCGCGGATACATGACAAGACAACTGTAGCAAAAGCGTAGGAGTACTTGAATTGCCGTTTTGGTAACCCTTTATTGTTAATTTCGCTGTTATTGCAATGGATTATTATCTTGAGACGTCAATGCCACTGTTCTTTTTGATTGTTGGAAAAACCTTCAAAATGTATAGCGGGTGATGTACAATTTTAAATATGTCTATCACCCGCTATAGTCTATAGTCTTCGTATATGCTAGACCCTTTTTATATTGAAATATGTTTTGAATATATTCTTTAAATCAATTGAAAATTGTCTGAGACATTAGCCATATAAAATATTAAATCAGGTACTAGTAAGCCAATTAACTTCAAGCTAACTTCGTCTAAAACTGGTCCAGCCAGCAGGACTTGCGAGAATTCACGATACGCTATCAATGAGACTATAAATCAGCAATGTTCGGATAACGAAACCGCAGGATCTATAGACAATGCTATTCCGTCAGACAGATCAAAAACAGCGGTAAATACTTGTTAATTGTGCATAAACTAGGGCAAAGTTGTTCACGAGCCATATGACATAACGTACCGGGGCCACCTGGGACAGGCAAGCACATAATCAATCCCACGTTCGATTTTAGTGTACTGCATACTTTTTCACTTGTTTCTGGTAATTTTGCCCAAGAGATCGCCAATACTGATTCAGTGTTTTGCAAAAATGCACTACGGACCGCACTCCACAACAACGCCATTGCATGTAATACCAAATTACCTAGTAGGTATGATTTGCACAACAAAAAACACGATGACCACATCCATACATGTTTTGGTGTATGTTCCCTAACGCAATCTATTGTTATCGTCAACATTTTCTCATAACTACGTTACCCAAAAGTGTTTTAGAACTATTATTTACAAATATTTTCAGCGTTCCTAATATTAGAAGGTTCTTAGCAAATCCCAGTTACAAACCCACATGTTATTGTTTTGAACGTTACACAAATTTAAGCCCATTATGCTCATAGGAACTTCATGACTTGATTCCTCCATCTCTTTTCCACTCCAGAATGAAAGAAAGAGAAGCAGACTCACTTCCACCCGTGCGGCGCATTACCAACCTTACCTACCTTGTTCCATTCCTTTCACTCATACTAACTGGTTTTCCTCTACCTCTATCTTTCGTTACCGATAAGGTATGGAACTCCCTGCCTGCTGCTGTGTTTCCGGTCAACTTCAACCCGGGTCTGAAGATAAGTCTGATAAGAGTGAATACCTAGGTGTCATTAGACCTGCGTGATACATCGTCGCCACATTTCAGGTGAGATTGTGGTCAATTGAAAGTCTATTAACGATAAATGTGTCTCTAGATAGCGGACATCACTATCACCTCATAGTATAAAACAAAGTCGCTTCCCGCTGTCTGTCCCTATGTATGCTTAGATCTTTAAAACTACGCAACCTTTGTTTCTGATATCTGTGTACGCAACGGATTTAATGCGGTTTTTTTAAATAGATAGAGTGATTCAAAAGAAAGGTTTGTAAACCATTTAACACATAGATTTACACGCGGGCGAGGCCGTGGGGCGCATCTAGTAAAATATAAGTTTATAAATAGTATCGGATCAGAGATCGCATGTCGTTCTACGTTTTCCAGACGAATGCCATGCGAGACTTAGTTTTTGCCGACTTTGTCGAGTTGATCGGTCGGTTTATAAAAATTGGTGACAGAAACTCTGAGAAAGTTTTAGCTTTTCTCAAAACATACATATTAGTTTAGGCATGTTTTTGGGTATGAAGGACTGCGATAATTTACAAAATATCTTCAAAGCGAAGTCTCTTCTCATTATGTGTAATAATGACATGAAATTTATTTATATCAGACAACGATAAAAATTAAACTAGCATAAGTAGGTAATTAAATTTAAGTCAATAAGGGTAATATATCATTTTAGTATCATATTTTTCTCATTCTATGTTTTATACCAGCCATAGTAAATAGGTAGGTAGGTACTTATTTTATTATTGAATTGGTATGTTGTAATGCTCATAATCATATGTTTATTTTTAAGGTCAAGGATGAGTTAGATATAAACGTCGCGTGAGAAGGCATTTCAAATTGTGTTCGGCGCGGCAGCGACGGAAATCATTGTCTTTTAGTACCTATCTGTTTGTTGTTTACTATAATTATATTTCATCAACATAAAGCCATAAACCTCCTGAGTTAAATCAGAAAGAGGTAGGATTAATATTTATAATTTCAGACCCTACTGAGAAACTGTCTGGCAAGATATTCGTTGAAGATAAAATAATGCAATCAATTCTAATATTATAAAGCGAAAGTTGTTCTGTCTGTGTGTCTGGTACCTTTTCACGTATACACGGCTGAATGGATGTAGCAGGAGTTATACGGTATCCCGGGTTATTTTATCCCGAAACCCGTGCGCAATAGCCAGTATTCTATAAACCTACAAGAGCGCCATTCCTAGACGAATTTGATGGAAAAGGAATAGATGATAAATGGTTTCCATCTCTTTTACAAAAATATTAGTTTTTATGGGATCCGGAATCGGAAGAGACTCCAATAACAGATGCGATCTAGAGGTTAAACCACAAAGAATTAACCATGGTTAACCTGACACATCGACTTCAATGTTATCTTCTCTGGATCTCAGACGCACTTTAACCTTGTAAGCTCAGGTATTTTGAAGCTGCGTGAGATTTCTACAATCGCACACACATGAACAGCCTCTACCAGGCCACTGCTGGATATTAGTCAGTTATAGCGCCTTATTTGCTATAATATTATTATTGGGTACTGCCATAGCATGTGTTCCAAAATACTTGGGAGAACACCAGAGGGTCGAGTCCGATTAACGATAGTATCGAAACGAGATCGTTACGTGTAATTTTTGCATAGAATTTGCGTAGTTACCTATCCGCAAAATAGAGGCCTTGTACCAAATCCCATAGTACCTAAAGGAGACGTCACGACGACGACTTGATACTATCGATCGTCGACCGAACTCGGGGCCTAATGGTAAGACTACATATTACATGGTATTGCGTACGTAATGGTAGAGTAAGCAAGCTAGTTTTGAGACCTTGTGACCCCATAATTATGTTCGCTTTTACCGACAGTAATGTGGATGGAGATTATGATATGCCATTTATTTTATTAAGAGGCCAGAATGATGAGAGAGCTAAGTGTGCAAGTCATTCGATTAAGCAGGAAGATGATATTCTTTCCGCGGTAGAAATAAAAGAACCGTTTCACATACTTCATGTAAATAAAGCAAATGGAGCATGTCCGTCCTTCCTGCTATGAGTAGGAAATCATGTAATCATGTGTGCTGGGAATCGTAGCAAAGGAATATATAAATAATATTTTCTCTATTTTTATAACTTGACTCCTAGAAGATGGAATCGAGAAAATACTTACAGCCGATTGTTCTGAGGATTCTTTTGTTTTTCGAGTAATAGATACTGTATGTACATGGGTAACGGTACCTACGGTTACAATATTATTTATATTTGAGAGTCAGTCCTTTTACCGACGAAAACATTTCTCTTTCTATCTTATATTATAAAGTGCAAAGAGTTATTACAATGGGCCATTTCGATTTGCGACTGTTCAGATGTCAGCTGCCTGTGTGCGTACGCGCACCCAATAAGGAAGTCTACTTCAGTGGCTTTGCACAATTACAATCTGATTTGTTATTGTAATATCGCCCGCCTTTGTTAAGAAATATATAATTAAGTATAATGAAGTTTAGGTAGGTAGGTAGTTGAGATGAATGCATTGAAAAGATTTGTGATAAACGAAGAACGATGTTGACAATCTCTAGATTTATAATAATTATGAAGAAATTAAGTATATTCGTAGCGCGGTCATTTTAAAAATCCTAATAAAAAACATATTATCAAACTAGTAGGTGCAAAAACCCTTTAATATTTTTACGATTAAACTTGGTTCAGCCATTTATTATGTGTCTATCTATTACAGCTGTTATCAATGTAGGTCACGCTATCGGGTCGATGGCAGCCATGGCTAGCGGCGTTGCGAGGCAAACTGGATCAATAGCTGCTGGTATTTGTAGAAACACTAATAATAGATTAGCTTATTTACTATTCAAAGGCTAGAAAGTCTTGGATAAATATATTAACAGGTAAAAACGTAGAGTTGTGACGTGGAGCTTGATTAAATGTAAATATTGTTGATCTGAGAAATTATTTTTAATTTTATAAACGGAACTGCTTAAATCAGAACACTTTATTATGCTAAGCGAATGATATCAAATGTATTTGCCCCAAACATAATTATTTAGCAGTATTGGCTTTTTTTAAATTCAATAAATGATGCTACTTAACGTTTTGGTGGAGTTTGAAAACTTAGAAAATCAAAGAGTCAATTATTATAATAGAATTCTGCCATCTTTGCTAGCACGAGATTAATGAAAAGGAGGTAGGCACTGTAACTAATCACCTAACATAACATAAGAAACCTAACATAAATCAAAGAAACAGAGTTGTTTAGACACGCTATATTAGGGCTTGGAATCCGGCAACAATTTAACAAACACCCACAAAAGCTTGCGCGAGCGCTGAGGTTCTTGAACTTACAAAGCTTAGATACCTATGGCATTCTATAGATACATAATGCTCATTTTGTTAGTCAAAATAAAGAATCGTAAATTATTGTCAGTACTAATAAATCATCTGTTTTAATCCAATGTAAAAGAGCTGTGATAGGTACTTCTTATTTCATTGCAATTTCTACTATTTAGTAAACGTTTGTTGGGATTAACTGTAATGAGGTTAAGGATGAGTTGAAATGGAACACAAACATGAAATACCTAAGTGTCCAATGCACAATATTTGGTATTGTTACAGTTACAATCTTTATTAAATTCCATAAAGTGGTTTATCGAAAATCTGTTTGAAATGGAATGCGAGTGTAGGACGCCTGTCGCGTATGTTTGCGAAACTGTAAATCGTGCGCTTGCGCAAATGAATTCACAAGGCTGCGGTTAACAAGCAAATCGTGTTTAGCATTTTTATTATTGAGATCTATTTTTAACAACGCATCTAATGAGCTAAGTTTTATTTTGTTTTTATAATTATGTGAAAACCGTCTGTTTTCTATAACAAGACAAGTCTTGGTCGTTCGAGCCGTGTTCGAGTGAGAGTTTACTAGCGGCACCTAGTGGGATTCAAGCAAACTACGTAACGACCCAAGAATCGATTCAAATACGGCAGGCGACCAATAGATGGCGCTGCCTTCGGTAAACAAATTATGAAAAATGGCTGACATGGTGCCGTATTACGTTATGGTGATTTTATTATCGTAAAAAATATCCACTTACCTTTGTTATCGTTCTTTTTTGGAGTCTTCTGAAATTGATGCCGGACTTTCTGCGACCAGCTGATCGGACTCTTTCTTCCTCTGCTTCTCTCTCGCACACTGAAATTTAATAACTCCATTTTATAGGTAATTATAAAACCAACCTTCTGAATACGAGTCTAATATACAGGTTTATAATTTATGTCCTATTTATATAAAAACTAAAATGAAAATGTAGAGCGTATTGCGTTTTCACCAACTTTTTTCTATATGGGGGGAATTTTCAGCGAATGCCGGTAAATAGTTTATCATGTATGATAACAATGTTTGCTTTTCTCTTTAGAAACAGTTATTGCACTGATCACCACTTCATTGGGTCATGATAACGGGGCGACCTGCTTTCAGATTGAAATGCACAAAATGTGGCTTTTAGGTACGACAAGATAATGGAGAGTTTAACAGATTCTACGTATATTAGCACTCTACATTGTTTTGAGCTATGTTTGTAGTACTTATGTCGGTACAAATCTAAACTTAAGTATTAAATAACGTAACGTTAAACTTTCTAAAACTTGTTTGTAACTTTTCATTAAAATTATCGGAATAACTCACATTATAATCTTCTGTTGATCGCCCTTCTCGTCATCAGACACATCCACCCAATCGTCGCTGCGGTCACTCCTGTCACTAACACTGGTCTCACTGCTAGGTACCTGAAACGTCATCTCCTGCCCGTTGTAGCTGATTACCGACCGCTGACCATAGATACTGTTGGTCTTCTGCTCTGACGACATCGTCGACTGACTTATATTGGATACCGTATCGAAAGACAGTCTCTTGTTCACGTTTGTGTTCAAATTCTTCTTAAAAATTTTCCGGAGTTTGACAACGTTCGGACTATTTGGTATGCTCTCGTAGCAGTGAGATAGTGACGCGCCATCAGCGTGCTTGATGGTGTCGTAAATGTTCTCGTTATCGTTGTATCCAGTGTAGTCAGATATCATAGAGTGCCGACTGCTATATGTTGGACTGCTGTCTTTGGATTTTGGAGATAGATTCGGAATCTTCTCGTAAATCCTTTCTGATCCAATCTTTTCGTAGCTGACTGTTGAAGCACCGCTGACGGACTTTGTGATGATATAGTTTTTAGAGTTTTCTGAGTTTGGTTTATAATCCTCTGCGATTTGGATGCCAGCGCTCGATGTGTGGCAGTAAGGTTTGATAGGAGATTTACAGTATTCATAGCCATCATCACTATCGCCATCTCCTCTTGTCCTTTCATCCATACTCGTCTCGCACACCTCGTAGTTATGAAGACTACTTTCATCTCCTTCAGGATGCGAGCGCATTTCTATTAAGCACTGATAGATATTTTCTTTTTCATCTATTGGTGATTCAGGGTCCGAAACTTTAGATATCTGCTTTGGTATTTCTGGCAGTGGACAGTTGATTTTTGGACCTTCTGCGGATTTGACTGGAATGATTACAACATGATTGTCATCTTTCATGTCAAGGGGTTCATAGTCATCTTCTATTTCTTGTTCGGGTTCTATGGCCTTAGTTGTGAAACCAACAAGTACCTCTACATTGTAAGCTTCAACTAGATTACTTTCAAAGTCATTATCTGATTTTTGGATATTTGGTAGAGATTCTTCACATTGTACTTCGTTTGTTTCATATGCTTTTTTGTTTGTTGTTTCTTTTGAAAAATCGGATAATCCTAAATTATAATCTGTAGTTTCTAACTGGTCCATAGGGGTGTTAATAAAGATGTTTGAAGTCTCCGTAGGTATTTTATCAGGGTCTGCATATATTTGAGTTGAGCTTTTTCTGCGCCATAGGAACGACTCGTTTGGGGCTAAAGGAGAGTTCACTTCTGTACTGATAGTAACTTCTTTTGCTTCATTGCATGTTGATTCAGAACTTTCATGATTATGTTCATTGAGAACATAAGAATTATTCTCATTTATTTCTTCAGGTATTATTTCAACTGCCTTTAATGCCATTTTATCTGAGTGTATGTAATTAGTCTTAAATTTCTTCTTATCATAAATTTGTTCTCTCTTCTTAGATGTAACTACTGTTGGTGTATTTATAGTAATTTGATTTGAAACAGACTCAGTAACCAGTGTTTTAATAGACCTGAATTTTGGAACTCCGTCTTTGACAACAATATTTTTCGTTAACACTAATGATGATTTCTTTTCAGGTACTTTTGGTTTTTCTTTTAAAGGTATTGTACTTTTCGTTCGATCAGGCTGTCTCTTCAAAGTATTATTAGAATTAGTCTGAGCACTTATTTCACATTCAAATTTTTGTATGACATTCTTTACTTTAACAGTCTCTGGAGGTTTATTTGGTTCTTTAGATTCAGCATTTTTCGTTTTGCAGGGACTTCCGTCAACAGAGTCCGATCCACTTTGTTGCTCACTTGAATAATTATATCGTAGTCTTTTCTTTGAAGTTTTAGGTATTTTCGTACCATCAGACTTTGATCGTATCACGTGGATTTTAGTTGAAGTTGACTTATCTTTCACAGCAATTTTATCTATTGAGTCCATACTTGAACATCTTGTTTTATTGTTACGTTTTTTGGAGCCTCTTCGCTGTCGGAAGACTATTTTGATGTTGGGACTTGAACTAAGCGTGGAAGATGGTGTGGAGCTATTGCTAGGAGAGCATCGAGAGGCATTGGTTAGATTTTCAAGAGTTTTTACAAGTTTAGGTGACATTGGAACTCCTTGAGATTCACTTTGCAGATTGTTGAATTTTTTGGTCAGTTCTGATACGTTAGTACTTGTTACAGTCATGGTTTTACTAGCTATTGGAGGTCGTCTATAGTTAGCTGAAGCTGTTTTTATTTTGAAGCTTACTTTCCTTAGTTGCTGTGGTTGTTCGAATCTATTTCTTATGTTTATGTTTAACGAAACATTAGGCTTAGCTGTATTCTTTACTTTTATTGGGATTGCGTATTCTCTTTTGTCTCTCCCTCCACCTGTGCTCCTGGGGTCATCGTTCTCAGTCGTGACGGCTAGTTGGGCGTAGTGTATTGTTGGTTCTTCTTTCTTATCAGCCCGAGAAGGACTGAACGTCGAGTTCAGAAATGCTAATTTAGCTTCGTTCATGGATTTCGTCCTCGCTGTTATGGTTTGTAAAGGAAGTTTGGGGACGGTGTACACACATTTATCGCTTTGGTTCTGTTTGATCGCCATGTCTGTTTCTGGGTGGATGAAATTCTTCAGCAGTTTCTTTATGGTGCCGTGCTGCTTGCCATCGATGTTGAAGTGCTTGATCGAGGTGATGAGGCCTGTGTTGGTTACTTCGCCTTCCATTAGGTTCAATAGCATTTGCGCTAGATATCCGGATCCGCTTCGCTATGCCATCTGGAACAAGAAAAAAAAAACTGTTAGCACAAGCCAGGAAGTAATAAACAAGAACACGTTCGCAAGTCATTAAATCATAACACCTGTTTAAATTATTGGGAGTCAGAATAATCATTGGTCATTTGAACCTGAACAATTACCTGCAATCGATATGATTATGTCATGAAATTGTATGATTGAAGGCGATAGACCTGGTTTGAATGTAGAGCACAATAGACTGACGGTGAAAGTGGATGATAATGTTTGCCATAGGGTAATAAACCGTAGGTAATGACTAATGTTTCTGCAATTTGTGGCTGATAGGTTTATTGTCCGCCAACAGGCTCTCACGTTTACACGTTAAAACTCTATTGCAGTAACAAGGAGTTTATGGGGTTAATTTATCGACAATCTGAGACATTAGAAAGCTTGTTGTTTACTTCAAAGAATGTTGTGAGGGTAAATGAACAAATAACTGCTTATTGTTATAAAATTGAAGTCAAAGACGAACAACAACGACATACATTGTTTCAATAAGTCTATTGAAAATAAACATCCTTCTGCATTTCTTCATTTTCAAACCCATTTCAACTTTTATGTTGTTAATTCGTTAATTAGCATGTATTATGATTTATGATATATCCTGCTGAACTGTATATACGTATTTATACGAGTAAGCTAACAGTAACAAAGACATGTGTTGAGCGGCCCATCTGTTTGGCAGTTTATAATTGTTTGATTGTCTGCTTTCCATTCTGTCTCTCGCCTGTTAAGCAGCACACTGCAATAAGGGTTTAATAGAGGTCTATTCTGAATGAATAAATAATATACCTACTATATACTATAGTTTGACCGAAACCGCTGTACCGCGCCTGAGATATGCGAGCGGCGAGACGAGGGGGAAATATCGGCCGCTCCGATACATCAGTCTGCCGTCAACGCGTACTCTTGCTCTTTTTTCCTCGCCCCCCACCTCGCCGCACTTTCCTAAGGAGCGGTACAGCGGTTTCGGTCAAACTATAGCAAAGTCTAACAGCGGTTTCTGTCGTGCCTGAATAAAACGTAGCCTTTATTTTATAGGACAATGTAACAAACAAATCTTTATTACAAAGAATTTCAATTAGAATACAAACAAATTAGGAATAGTATTTAGAATTGAATTAACTGCAGACTGTTGCCAAAAAAACTAGAGGTAGCTCAACTGATCCATATCAATGCCATTTGAAAGGTTTTCCAAGACGCTGGCTACATTGCACCAAGATATATTTTAGATTTTTAGTTCAGGGCATTTCTACTTTACAAACACAAGAGTGTGTTTGTGAAATTGGTACCTAAGTACCATCTTTACTTTCCTCAATTATATAGATTTTCGATTTATTTTTGCAGCATAGTACTTAACTACTATCTTATAACTGGTCCCTGCTACTATGCAGCAAAAATAGTATATAATAGTAGTAGGCACTTTAATTGCCTAATTATTGCAGCCATATGCAAGCAGTCTGCAGAGCCATATTTCAATGACAATAAAACATTTGAGACTGTAAAGGCAAACTGTCAATTCTTGCCTACAGCACGTTCAATTTCTAGCGACTTCGATTATCTGCCTTCGTTATAGGCGTGACTTCATCTGGCTTGGAGCTCCAAGCGCAGGTTCGTATCTGTGACGTGTTTGTGCCCATGACGTCATTACATCGGTAACATGGGTTTCCCAGGATAAATGGAGGCAGAATTTTTTTTAACATCATCGCCTCCAATTATATTTTTTCCCTGTTTAAATTTGTAAGGAGTTTCATCCTAATTATACCAATAATTAATTGTGAGTGCTCTACTATATTGATATAAAGATAAGACCACCAAATTGTCACATTCTTGTATTTTTTTATATCTTGTTTGTTTTTTTTTAAGTGTGCTATAAAAGTATTGTCAATCTATCTATCTACAAATTGCTGAATATGAATCTGTTTTCACAAACGTCTCGTAGTCATTGAAGTATTTATTTGTAGTTAGGTAATATACATAGAATATAATAGGTACGTAGGTAAGGTACTGGTTCAAACGCTTTAGTGAATTTATAACGACAAAAACACGAAGGAGCGACCTGGCCGGAACGCGAAGTCTATCTTCTAATAACATTTTTTTTTAACACTTTGAGTGCTGAAAACGCACGGTATGAGTTTTCTACAAGTGACTAATATGCGTAAATCCACACTAGCGCAGCGGCTGAGAAAATACAGATCTTTGTGACTCAGCAGAGCTGTAATATTTTTCGAACGAAACGCATGTGCGGCGCAACACAACCGCTGTGTAGAGCGGCAGCACGAATTTTTTAGGTAAAAAAAAAGATTGCAGTCGTCGAAAAAAAGCCGCAGTCAAAGTGTTAACTCTGAACTCTACTCTCGTAGCAACACAACGGTGTGCTATAAATATATATATGTACCTATATTTTGATGCGGTTTTTTGAATAGATAGAGTGATTCAAGTGGAAGGTTTATAAACCATTTCACACATAGAATTCCACGCAAGCGAAGCCGCGGGGCGCAGCTAGTTGGATCATATAGGTAAGTGGAAATCTACCTACAAAAAACCGGTACTGCAAAAGGGACGATCTTGTCCTCTATAGCTACCTTTAATTAAAAGCCATAAAAGCCCTATCAGAGACGAGGACGATGTGCCGGGTCGTGAGAGGCTTTCACCGCAGCCTACGTGATTTAGGATTAGACATTTGTACCCACAATCGCTTTATCCAAGTGTAAGACTCTACATTCCTTGTAAGGAGAAAGTTACAAGCAATGGTATGGCAATGGTATTGGTTTAGTTTTGCTTGGGTTTTCTACAGTTCGATCATGGCCTGGGGTGAGAGGAAAGTACCTATTACGGCTTATTAGGCATCTACATATTTACAAAGATAAATAAAATCGGCCAAGCGCGTTTCGGGCCACGCACAGTTTAGGATTCCGTAGTTATATTTATTTAAACTTTATTGCACTATTAAAGGTACAAAGGGTGGGCTTAATGCCGAGGCATTTTCTACCTGCCAACCAGGAAACACATGTTTTAAATAAAAGGGTTGGCGTGCTAACATTACATAGTAGTAACTATGCTTATGACATTTTATATATATACCTAAAATACATATTATTTTATACACATTTATATACCTAAAGAAAAACAGCTAAAACAATAAATATATAGTTCCAAATATAGCATAAGTATCAACTATGAGAAAAAAAAAAGTAGATACGTTTTATGAAGAGCTATGCTTGTATAACATCTCCTGAAAAAGCCTTCGCACCGATTTCTTGAAAGTATCAGTTATATGGTTAATTATCATATAAAAACTTATTTACCAGTTTTACACATATGTAGTTACATTATATCAGTTATTTTCAGTGGAATTTACCATACGAAATTTCCCTTTTTACCTTCCACAGTACATTTTAGCTAATAATATCCTTTTTACAATTAGTATATTTCTGGCATAATGTAAATCACCGTATTTTAAAATAATCTGTTTTGGTTTTAACCGCTACCATGCAGTGTTTTCGTTTACCTTAATGAGATCATAAATAAGCAAATTTGACTTAACACACTGTCAAAACTGCTCATACATATTACGTTATCTGCACTGCATACAATGAGGAAACAAAGCCTTAACAACCGGGTTATTCACAATTCGGCACCCCCAATATTGAGCACCAGCACACATCAGCATTAGGAAACTCTGCACACCTGCCGAATTGGTAAGACAATGCGCGCCCCAGTTCGGTAAGCACGGAGAACCGATTGAGAATATAGACATTACTGTTGAGACACCTTTGAGTTGGCTAATACTATGGGCTTTAAGAGGCTTTTTAATGGTGGGCGATGCAACTATTGCCTAGGGCTGATTACAAAATAAGAAATATGGATTGATTGGCTGCGAGAAGCGTAAAGCAGTCCAGAGGAGGCTGGCAGAAACGAAAGAAGGCAGCAGTGGGTAACACCAGGCTAGAGCGACGATGGTGATATTGAAATAGTTTCGTAACCTTGGGTCGTATTCTACTGCAAGGTGAGTAGGAATTTGGATTAATCATATGAATTCATTAATAGGTAGAGTCCATAACGATGCTGATACCAATGCAGGTTAATATCGATCGCGAACGGATTTTATTGGTAATTTTTAGACCGGAAAATCCGATATTTTCATGTGAGAGAATGTGGATATAATCATAATGGTATAAAATCAGCTCGATGAGTCGAATTAATCGGTGATGATTGCACAACAGCAGTGGCGCGTGCGTCTGCATGGTCATTACAATGTTCCCGCGGCGCGTGCCTCTAGAAAGTCGCTAAATACGTGATGGAAATCAACGAACACCATATAGTCTGCATTATCTAATTCCTTGTTATTTGCTATAGAAAATGTGCAATTAGGAGTACCTGTGTTCGTGTGTGCGACCGGATGAGGTTTTCTGGGCAGGATGCTATGATTTCACCTTCTGCCCTCATGTATTAATTTATCTGCTTGCGATCTGTATAATATTACTTGATTTCTCTACAACGTTTACGTATAATCATAATGTATATGATTATACGTAAAAGTTGCGCAAAAGTTGTCTAATAATTTGGGAAATCGGAATTGAAATTGGAGATTATTGCTTGAGTGATGCTTGTTCAACATCGGCAAGGTCATTGACAACATTCGAATAGTTTCACGATCGAAGATTAGCTATGCATTATGCATCTTCGTTCTCCGGTCACTGCCAAAAGTTTCCAATGACTAAACACGTTTAAACGGAGATAATACGGCTCTTATCTGTGTCACGAAATCTAACCCAAAAATCTTTATTTCAAGAACAAAAGCATGAAAGTGTAGCTAATTGGAAATTTCAAGTAAACTGAACTAACTTTAACATACTTACCTATGGGTCTCTGTGCTAGAAACCCATATGCTAAACAAAGGACATTCTTGTTAACAATATTTTGGACAAACTGTACTTACTAACTACAACAAGGAAAATTCTAAGATTTTTTTATGAAGTCTTGCTTTTCATTTTATGCTTAAAATAAGTAGTCTTGTAAATCTGGGCGGAGTTTTTTATGTAAAGTACCTTAGACAAATTTTAAAGTTCTCTGGGTCCCGTCTATTTCATTTTGGTTGAAGCATTAACATTCTCATCATGCCTAGAGTCAAGGTTACGGCATAGAATCCGTCTAGATGCTAGCACCCACACAATATCTATGAAAGTGAAGCTAATTTGAAGTTTGGGCACCAAACTGTACTCAGCACAGAAACCCATATTTGCACAAAGACGGTATTGACTTGAGATGGTGTGAAGAGAGTGTTCTGATTGGCCAGTCCAGTATAACTGTAAGTGGTTACCGGAGGTAGCGCTCGATGAATCGTAAACACGGAGATGTCAGGAATCTTCTACCGTTCTGCGGTTTTTTTGAGGTTTGGCACGAATTGGATCTGACTCTTCATTGATAAGTTTTTTATCGTCAGAGTACTGACCTGTATTGATGGTAGAAAATATAGAAATGTTTCACGATTTGTAGTATCTCTGAGTAGACCCTAACAGTGTTGAAACGTTTAAACACAGTTACACAGTTAGGTAACTGTTTTAAGAGTTCTATCCGGACCTCATTAGGAAATAAATAACCCTTTTATAGGTTTAGATCACCTCGTCGTTTGCCTGTCAAGTTTTTTTATGTTAATGAGTCCGAGTCCTTCTTCTTCTTTCTAAAGACATAATTTTATATAAGCGTGCGTATTCTAGGTGTGTATGCTGTGGCTGAAATGTATGTAAGTCAATGTAATACAACTTACAGAATAATAATTTGGCGGTATGTAACAGTTTTTATGGAAGACTGCCAAAAACTTTTAAATTTCAATAAGATTACAAGTACAAAATAGGTAACTAAAGGTGCCATGAAAATTTACAATATAATATTTACTGGTAAGTAAATAGACAGATTACCAATTACATCTAACGCAATATCAGAGTTATTTGTTTATTTAAATGAGACAAATCGTTATATCCGTAGCAACAAGAGAAACTTGAAGGGCTTGCAGACGTTAAGTATGTAAATAGAGGGTAATAAAGACTTGCTTTCACTTTCCAATGAAAAATGTTTTACGGAAATTAAAATCGATAATTAAGACTTTATCGATGTACACTAATCTTTATGTAGACGTTACAGACATGTAATAAATAATTTACAAATAAGATAAGCCTATATTCATAACATCCAAATCCAATCGTTAAACGCTTGCGGTAGATCATTACTTTGTTTACAGATAGTATCGAATCTCTTAACACTTTGATTGCAGTTTTTTTTCGTCGACTGTGATCTTTTTTTTAACCTAAAAAATTCGTGCTGCCGCTCTACACAGCGGTTGTGTTGCGCCGCACATGCGTTTCGTTCGAAAAATATTACGGCTGTGCTGAGTCACACAGATCTGTATTTTCTCAGCCGCTGCGCTAGTGTGGATTTACGCATATTAGTCACATGTAGAAAACACATACCGTGTGATTTCAGCAGTCAAAGTGTTAAGATTCGATACTATCTGTATCCGTACTTCTAAAACTTCGAGAAAGTTAAAAAATTACAATTTTACCTATACAACACCCAAACACCACAATGGCTAGGAAAGCTTGATAATTTTTAGGAACACTAAAGTCATTTATGTATATAATATTTAAAATGATTAGATTATTAAGTTTTCCTATATTTCGGTACAACAACTCAAAAATAGAATCTTGGTAAATATCAGAAAAGTAAAAAGATTTTTATTTTGTCAGAACAGGACAGAGACTCTTATAAACTAAACTTAGATTAACAGACGACAGAGACTGACAAAAATCGGTCTCCACTCAGCATGTGCATGTGCTGTAGAGCAGATCGTACCATAGCGCTGGTCTTCCGTGGAGACCGTGGTGCGCAAGGTGGCCTAATATAGTGAGGAACCAAACAAAAATCTATAATATAAAAATACTAATGAATTTTGTGTTAATAACCATTATAGTTTTCTAAAGTTTTAGTATCACTGCCTACTTAGGTACCCACAACACTACACTCACAACGTTCTAGTCTGGTCTCCACCCATTTGGCAAGTATACTTACAGTTGAACAAACAACGACTATTGTTTTACCAGTAAGGGCTGCGTGGAGGCCAAACCAGGTACCAGAGTTACCATTACTAATACACATGAACCGAACACAATAGCGGGAAGTTTCAATTACATTGATGTTCCTGCATTATAGATAGACGTTGGTACTTTCCAAGGAGATGTGAATATAAAGGTGTTTATTATACATTATGTGATCTGTGTTAAACAATCAGATACATTCTCAGATATTAATAAAACTAAGGACCGTGCAAATTTATAAACTAAGAAACCATTCAACAAGAAGACAAGAAGGAAGCCTAAGAATGATGACGATATTGATAAACTGAGATTAATGAAAGAGTAAACAAAAGATACAATTTATAAACAGAAAACGATGTTATGATAACTTAATACACTTATATTAAAATAGAAAAGGCAAAGTGTAAAGATGAGAACAATAGAAAACCCATACGATTCAAATAAGTATCTACATACCACGTAAATTATTATTCACGAGCATTATATCGGTCTGTAGGTAGGTAGAGGTACCTAATACTAAATGTTCTAGTATCAGCTCATTACGATGATCTCAGAAAATGATAATGTTAAGCCCGCTAGTATCGTACGTGACGATCACTGACGCAAATTGAATTTTAGCCATAATATTTTGTTCTATACTAAGCGACAGAACTTAAACAATAACTCCAATTCCAACTATTAGCTTATTATCCAAGAATTAGGACAATAGATGGCTAAGTGGGAATTGTGCTTGTCAATAAGCAGGTAGAAAGCTTTATCAGCCTGCTAATGATTTTCAAAGAAAAGATTCGAGTAATTAGAATGGCTAAGGGGATGCCAAGGTCAGATAGTCCGGACGTGCACAATATGGCTTTGTTGGTGAAACAATGGTAGGCAGCGTGTCAAACGGAAATCTGAAGGTAGACCCTGGGAAGGGAATCTGATAGGTATCGGTTAATACCATTTGTTATTTTGGCCATAGGGGACAACTCACTAACGAAATCGTCATGATAATTATTATGTCTGGTTGGACACTTTTCTGCTAGTAATGTAAAGTAATTGTAAAATAAATGAGTTATCAAATTATGAACATTGCTTGATATTTTCACCAGCTCCTAGTTTGTTATTTAGCAGGGTGTGTAGGTTGGGTTGGCTTTGGATACAAGATGTCAGAGTCCCCTTTACACCCCAAAATTGACATTGTGGATATTCTCCATTTTTAACCTGTCATAACATTGAAACTTGAATTCGAAACTTCTGTCCATAGATTCTAAAGATTATTATTTTGCCGATGCTTTTATCAGCTGTAACCTTTCCTTAATGTGTTGTCTATCAAAACAAAGTCCTAACATCCACTTTTCGCAATAAAATGTTCAAGCGTGGCGATTCTAAAGTCATCGTCGTTGCCATTCTAATATATACCTGTGATCGCCGTATAAACTTTTATGTTCTTGTTGTTATGCGTACCTAAATACCTATTGGGTAAACAAGCTATTAGAATACTAACATGTGCAATACTTATTGAAATGAAATAAAAGTAAGGTAAAAGACTAATAGTGGACTAGGGGTCCATATGTGTAGGTTTAACACCTCTATTGCGATCTCCAATCCGCCAAGCGTAGTGATATAATATATAATAGTAAAACCTCTCTTGTTTGCGTGAACCATGTTTACCTTGGACATGCTGATGAAGTGGAGGAAATGAATTGTTTGGGAATCAGACAAACACAAAAAAACTAAGTCAATAAGGGAATTACATGTGTTGATTATGAGTACTTTCCAGACGCCTGTAGCCTTGATGAAATGCGGAGCTAATGCCAAAGGTCTGGGAAAAGTCAACGACCACGCGTCCCACGCAGGTGCCCTAAAGAGGCAAAGTAGCGGTTAAGAATATACTGATGCATTCTTTGGATCTGAGAATGAAGATTAACATAACTAGGAACCCACGATTGGTAAGCGAAATTGGTTTGATCGAGGAGCAAGATAGAGATATAGTGGTTTTATGTTATTGAAGTTTATTTTGGATGGGTAGCTCAAAAGGGATACACCGCAGAAGGCGGTCCATATCAAGAAGTAATGGACATACCACACAAGACATCTGACATAATTCTCTATTTACTCCTAAAATCATGATGTGCATGACTATTATTTTTTTTATTTTAATATTGTACCTAACCTACTCGATTTGACTTTGTGATATGGAATAAAGCTCTTTTTTATTTATTTTATTTACCTCAAAAGGCAATGGAATAGAAATAGTAGAGAACGGAGAAGCTAAACAGATATACTCCACCAAACTACGCAATCAAAACCTTCGGAAGACACATGGCTGGCCATATCTGATGAAACCACAACAATCGCTAATAACATAGCCATAATTATTTATTAAGTACTTGAGCCAGTAGATACAGTTGTGTAGTAAGAAGATCGGAATCAAAGTATTGCGCGGGCGGCTGTTACAGACTTGTTACTTCACCTCGACAGTAACATGAGGGTAACATTGCAGCCGCCCGTGCGTGACTCTCCGCGACCTTAATTATGTTGCGTTTGCGCATGGATTTATTATAATTAATTTGTTTCGTTAGTCGAATTGTAGAAGGAAGATTATTCAATACAAATCCGGCTGGCACAAGACCGCCAGGGCTGGCGAGATAAGGAAGAAGCCTATACAGCAGTGGGTGGCTCCCGGCTGATTAGATAGATAGATTCAATAAAAGGCAATTCGAATTTCTAATTAAGAGCTTGATCTTACGCGACGTTTTATGATAGTTACACTGATTTATAAACATACTAGCGACCCACCCGGGTTTGCACGGGTGAAAACTCTATCTATTATATTTAAAAGAACCTTATCAAAATCTGTTGCGTAGTTTTAAAGATCTAATACAAAGGGACAGAAAGACAGCGGGAAACGACTTTGTTTTATACTATATGTACGTATGTGTGTATGTAAAGAAAGAAAGAAAATATTTTTATTTACCTTAAAAACTAGCATACACAACAAACTTAAAACTACGCAAATTAATACTATATACCTTACAAATTATTGTGCGTAGCCAGTGTTCAGGCAAATATGGCCTTCACTCAGCATTGTGCTGGATGCACACTAATGTGTCCACCCAGCGCTGATTTTCAGTGAAGACCAGAGGGATCGTGTGACGTCACGGTCGTCAGGTGCGTGATTTATACATAAAAATAGTAAACAAAATTGCATTACATTATTAGTTATACATTATACAATACTTATATATTTTATAACGTAATTTTTTAGATAACTATCTTTCTTATACGTGACTGTAGTCAGAAACAAAGCAACTATTTATTGAAAAGGTATCCAAACGCAACAAAATCTGTGAAACTTGAAACTTTACTTCAGTTGTTTTAAATTGCTAAGAGATGGGAAGGTTGCGAGATAGGAAGGAGCCATAAAATCGCCAAATAATAAATTTGGTTCGGTAAATATTAAATAAATTATGCGAGACAAAAGAAATATCGACAAACGAATAGAAAATATGCAGTTTCAACACAAACCTATACATTAAAAATGCGCAAAGAAACAGTGAAATATGCCCTGTCAATAAAAGCGAAGTAAAAACGGATGATGGAAGGTATGCTGATCACGACCGCAGCGAGGCAAGAACAAGTCACGCGAACAAAGCGCGCATACCGGCCAGAGGAACATTAGCGTCTATACCTATACTAAGCTATATCAACGAAGTATACGCAAACGAAGTCACAAGCAAGAGCTAACCTAAATAAAAAAATGTTTTTCACCCCTACTTCAGCTGATTGAACTGTCAGTGGCTCTGTTTACAAACATTCTACATTCTGGATGGATAGATTATACATACATACGTGTCCATCCAAAGGTTGCCTGGAAGAAATCGCTCTTAGCGATAAGGCCGCCCATTGTGCATCTGTATCTTTATTTGTTTGTTCTTTACTGTTTTTTTCTGTGTTTGATGTGCAATAAAGCGTATTTGTATTGTATTGTATTAGCCTACAAATGTGCGCAGGCGGCGGCGGTTACAGGGAAAAATATGAAAATTCTAAGGAAGAAACATATGGCGGGCAATGCCAGCGTCTTGGGAACGTTTCAATTCTGAAGCGTCCTCAAGACGCTGGTATTCAATACCAGTCGGTATTGATATGGTTATATGTACGTACATACCTATAACGAGTCTCTTCTATATAAACACCTAGCATTTAACTTAAGGGTTCGCGACCCTCGCTTGCAAAAATCGCTCCGAATATCGCTGTCCCTGTTTAACCCTTGCGCCGCGCCACATGCGTGCGCGATAGCAATATTAGCCGTTCAAAATTTGGTTTGTTCTGTAATACCAAAAATTATGACTGAAAACTTTTTGTATTCTTCACAAAGTATTGTTATTCTGTAACTAGACAATATAAGCTATGTTCCTTAATAAATAAAACGTAAGATATTGATGTTTTTAATACGAAACAAATAGCAAGAAAACTTGTCCATTTAAGCATAAAAATGTGCAAAATGAGATTGGCTTCCATTTCATTTTAGGTAAGTATTTTGAAAAAAAAACTATTTGTGAACCTAGATAAATACTATTTTAATACAAATAATGCAATATTATAGTGGAAATATGCTTGAATTAGAAATAATTTTGGTATTACGTTTGTATGAAGAATTTGTCCCTCGGAGGCCCCTTAAAATCTGTATTGCCCAACATGCACCCTTGCAGGGTGCATGTTGGGCTTTTGTTATATTATTTTAAGACCTAGGTATTTGTACACATCTAGGAAATGAAACATTATGTTTTGGATCAGTTGAGCTACCTGTAGATAGTTTCCAATAGTCTGCATTAGCTCAATTGAGTTGTTGCTGGTAACTTATTTGAAACAATTGAGCTAACTGCAGACTAAATCTACTGTAGCTTAAGTGTTTCAATTGTAAATACCTACTAGTTCTAATTTGTTTCTTTTGTTATTAATAAATTTTAATTATAAAATGCTCTCATGGGTTTGGTTTGGATTCTCTTAGGATAAAAGACTTGATTTACGTAAATAAATTACTTACGTCAAAATAAAGGACAATTTGATAACAATAGTGTTATTAAGTTGACAACTCACACTAACACGACCGGCGATGTCGCGTTATCAGAAATAATCAGAATTATTAAGTTATAGACCTATTAGTAGTATTGCATTCATTCAATTGGTAGGTACCTAATCGTAATCACTAAACAATTATTTTGCACTTGGTAATAATGATAAATGCTTCATTTTTAACCGACTCCAAAAAAGGAGGAGGATCTTTTTTCGGCTGTATCTTTTTACGTATGTTTTTCGATTTCTCCGTCATTTATTGAATGATTTGGGTGATTCTTTTACTGTTTTATAGAGGATGATTCGAGAAGGTCTCTTAATAATTAACCCCTCGGAAATAATTAAATATTCTTAATATTTATCCCGCAAAAGTTAAAAGTACGTTTTTAATTTTTTATAACAAACTAAAAATTACAATTGTTTCAAACTTGACCTAGCAAAATTAACAAAATACCTCTATGTAGGTATAAGGTAAATTAAAAATCTCATTAAGGAGCATTTTGTCCTTAACAGTCTTCACCTAAACCCATTAAATGAATACTTGTTACTTGTATACCTACTTAAACAAGCTCTTTAGCAAAAACGTGACACAGTATGTTATTATGATTTAAACCACATTCAAACAAAACGGATTTCCCAGACTTAAAACAAAACAAAGAACATACCAGTTTCAATGAAACAATCCGATATTCACAACACTACACATCACTGGCTCTGGTTTAGCTATAACTGTGATCCCATGAATAATACTGTTATTATTAGGACGTTACTTTTTCAGACGCTTCTCTGCGGGAGGTAAAAGTAAAAATACGCGTGCGGTTTGCTCGGTAGCGTGGTCCGTACTAAATTTAATAAACTATAAAGTAAGTAAAGCCAGTTAGTTTAGTTCGTTCAGTTCATTCTCTATGGTCTGGGCTGGCTGGCCAATGGTGTAGGACGGAGACAGATGCAGGGCTCTGACCGTGGTTCAAGTAATTAGGCGAAGCGGACGCATACCTTTGGAATAACTTAGGCCTAGAGACCACGACCAACGATAAGAATTTTCAGGTCTCAACAGCTGACGTGCGCTGGCATAAATAGTTTCCTCTGACTGAGATTTGGCTAATTAATCATGAATTGAGTTGGTGTTAAACAACTGAATACCTACTGTATTTTTTTCGGACAACTAATAAGAGACTAAATACGGAAAAAAATTAACATGAAGAACAATAATTTCATGTAGAGTTGGTAGAGTTTTCAATCTGAACTTCATGGTCTCACATTATATTCAGAAATATTTAAATATTATGCATTGCAATTCATTGTTTTTCTTACCAATTTGTCTACCAATAGGAAACACCATACGGGGTTTCCTATGTCAAAAGTTAGTGTGTGCTATACCTAAGTACCTATATAATAAAATAGTAATATAACTTTTTTAATTTATAGAACTTAACGACATCAAGTGTAACATGTGTACCTACGGTGGAAATAAAAAAAAACAAACAAAAGTTACTCCACTCCCAAGGGGGACATGAAACTTACCCACCTATCTACAAACTCGTTGCAAAGAATACTAAATATTACTCCTCCAACAGGATCGCGTCTAGGAAAAGTTCGATGCAAATCAAGTTGACAATCCAGTACTGTAAGTAAAAGGCGGAAAGGGTTTCAAGAACAGTGGACGCTGTATACTTAGGGATCAAGCTTCAACTTTCCACAGAAGCTAACAACCTTTGTGGGCGGCGCGGGGCGCGGGGTAAAGAGTAAATAACCCTTTGCTATCGGTTTTATTGAAAAGTAATTATTGCCCTAATTACTTCTCACAAAAACAGTAAAACATAAGGTCATTCAAGATTAGTCTGTAGCTTAATCGGTCTTGGGTTTTCTATACGAACTCACTTTGCTACCTATGGCTCAGCGACCCGAGTCCCGAAGTGTGTCTCGGTTATCGGAGGCCACCGATACGAGAAATCACCATTTTCCTCTGTCCAGAGTTTGTGGTTTTTGATTAGAACATGTCCTACTAATATTATAAACGCGAAAGTTTGTGAGGATGTATGTATATATGTTTGTTGCTCTTTTACGCAAAAACTACTGAATGGATTTTGATGAAACTTAAGAATAATATAGCTTACATATCAGAATAACACATAGGTTAAAGTCATAAAGATATATCGTATATTATCCAAAATATCTATCACCACGCGGAGCGCAGCTAGTTATTAAATAAAGTGTCAATTTGATGACCTGGATAGCTACTTACTTCAGCTTCTTCTTTTCAGCCTGAAAACCAGCGTCGTTACAGTCCTCGGGCGGTAGCGATTAAGCTGAGGCTGGACCTAATTAGCGCGCACTGAGGACAAGCTATGTTATTTTTACCTATTTTCTATTGTTTATCTTTTAGTTTAGTGTTATATCTTTTTAGCTTAATGTGTGTTTTTTTAATGTATATCTGTCTTTTTTGTGTGTGCTAATAAAAGTGTTCTATTCTATTCTATTACTGGGATAAAATAAAATACGTGAACATAAGTTCAAAAAAACGAGGAGAGATATCATACAAGAATCTAGTAACCTTGATAACAACAATGAATCGGCGCAACGTGAAACAATGAATATTTGTACGTCGGTACCGGCCTGTAACAGTCTGCCATACCACCTACCTCCATAACATCCAATTACGGAGGAATGTGGGTCAGCCAGTTGCTTCATGGGGTGCCATGCTTTTACGGACAATCAAGGAACAACCATGGATGTTACAGGCCAGTAATATCTGTACATGGATGGCATCATATTCCAAGTCTGTGAGTTCTGAGTATGTAAAGTACGGACTGAACATTAATAGCACGGCCTCGTCACTTACAGCCATGGAAAGTTCTACCATTGGCACAAGATTCCAGGGTTGTGTATACCAAGGTTGAATTCGCCGAGGCTGACAGATATTGATACGTACTAACCTTTCACAGCCAAAACTTTACGGCCTTGGAAAATAATGCCAAGATGACATCATATCTTATGCTGCGTTTACAATCACTAGCTCGTGCAAGCTGCCAATTGGATAGCATCAAATGATAATGTCACTGTCAATGTATACTCTGTAGACACATAACATTTATGTTTCTACAGAGTATACGCTTGAATAATTAAATCTCCGTGTGGCTGGAGTTTTAAATACTCCTGCCTAACCTCCGTTCCGTGTAGTTGGCCCCCTAACTTTTTTTATGAGAATAGTGTTGAAATACTTCACAATATATCACAGCGATGACGCTACTAGCTACATATTAGCGAATAATTTGTCAAACCTTAAAAATGCTCACAGGATCTTATCGATAGGCTTAGCGCTTTACACGACAAGAAGGAACTACGAAGACAGTCCTTCCGCTACCTACAGACCCTAGTTGGACCCAGTGAATGAAGGCAACTGTCTTTGAATGGATCTTAATTGATGTTCTAGATGATCTTACATCCCTGTCCAAAATTCTACCATATTTTTATAGTACTTCAATAATAATAATAAATGAGTGACTTGTTTATGGCAGACGTCCGCAATCTCCCCTATAGCCCGATTACCCAGTCCATCCATCCATCACAATAGGTTTTATTTCTTAAATTTTTCTTTGCAATAGTCTCTACACCTGGCGGATACCATCTTTGGGTGTATCATATTGTGCACCCGAGGATGATACCCGCTATGTGTAGCCATCGCCTTTAGATTAACTTCTCAAAGGGCCTCTGTGCTGTTGGCTTCGGCCCCACGCAAGCCTTCCAAAGGACCGGGTCACTTTATGGCCCGAGATCATGGTAAATGAGAGACATAATAATAATGCTGGACAATTCACACAGCATTATCTAGCCCCATGGTAAGCAGAGCTTGTGTTATGGGTACTAGATAACTGATATACATAATACTATATATTACATAGATAGATATTTTTAATTATATAATACATAGAAAACGACCAGAACACCCGGAACAAATATCTGCAGATCGTGCACACAATTGTTCCGAGGCGGGAATCGAACCCGCAACCTCCTGCGTCGCAGGCAAATGTAGCTATTAAATAAAACCCTACCTATGCCTTTGCCTGCGTACCATTATTTAATCAGTTCCTAAATTCAGGACCTATATAGACTTCTAACTGTAAATATTATCAATATACTTAAGGGATTTGAAATTAGAGACAGAGTTGAAAGTGAATATCGTAAGGCGAGTGCTGTTGGGTACATACCTACTTATTGTAAGTTACTTAACTTTTAAAATACATTATTTATTTTGTATGTACTTTATGTATGTCTGCACTGCACCACATCTAACCTATCTATTACAGCATTATATTATTTATAATAAATAAAACCATCTTTGCACCAGAAATTCATTATCTTAACGTTAATGTATGTAGGTATGTAATGCACACTCAATTAAAAAATAAGTGTAGGTCTGTATGTTTGTTTTGATATAATTATGTACATATGAAATTCAGCCTCACGTTGCATTGGCCAACACTCTCTCTCTCTCTCTCTCTCTCTCCGCGCTAACACTGCACAGTAATTCATTTGGTTGAACCTAAATTATTATTTTTTAATATTATGCAATCACACATCGTTTATTTTGTCAGTGTTTCGTTCTTGTTTATTTTGTCAGTGTTTCGTTCTTCTGGTCGCCTCAAAGGGTAATACTGAAAATCAGTGTTTTGCTCATCGAGCAAATCTTTTCGCTGAGTTATTGCCTTTTTGACAGGCTGCAGCACACAAACAATTTTTAAATCTCTTCTTTTTTTTAATTGTTTATACCTACTTTGTGTACTTTTACTTATTGTATACTACTAGGTACTTTAACTCATTGTTTTCTAATTTATCTGTGTTATTCTACGATGTGCCTTTTCTATTGTGACCTTTGTAACATGTGCTGCAGTTGTCAAATAAATGTGTTATCTATCTATCAACTCGTTTTGCCCATCGTGTAGTGCGGGTGTTTATAAACACCCGCACTACACGATGGGCAGTGTTGGTGTACCTATAGGTGTAGTCTGGTGTAGTATTGGCCAATACATTGACGCTAGATCCTTTTAGTAAGTATTGGTTTTTAATTTAACGCAGATCAAAGCGTAGTACGAGTAGGTATATATCAGAGACAAACGCGGAGCGGGGAGCAGCTAGTATACTTAGCAGCTTTGGAGCTTGAATTGGCTTAGAAGTAAATTTATTAAGATTTATTCCATAGTATCTTCTTCCTATTTCTTTAAAAAAAAGTAGATTAAAATCTTAGTACAATTTTAAATTAAATTGGTAGGAAACCAGTTGGTATGGTATGGATAAATTGTCTTCGTAGGACAGTCAAATTATATAAATTCTAGGGCATTAGCACTCACAATACTCACGTAAATTAAATTACGATTTTACGAAACGTACAATAAGAGAAATGATAATGAATTAGTCAGTGTCGGAACTACCGACAGATATCTTACATAGATTTTTCTGTGGTCGTAACTAGGGATGTAGCGGAGGTGGTTTTATCGGAACCGAAGTCGGATCCGGAGGTTTCAAATTTGGTTTGTCGGAGTCGGAACCGGAACCGAAGTCGGAGTCGGAGGCGGAGGTGGAAGTGGATGATAGATGGGCATGATAGATGCTAGTTAAGGGCAGGTATGATAAAATAAAATATTATAAACATTAATCAGCCTCTTTAATGTCTAATTTCTTAGTAAATCATTTACACACACACGCACATAATCATTTCAGACATGTATAGGAGTTAGGTACTTAAATTAAATATTATGGAGTGACTCAGTGGGTCATAAATTAATCCTGCACCACTGAAAAGTTGTTCACTGGCCACTGAGTCAGTGGCCAGTGAACAACTTTTCACCAAGCCGCCAATATTTGTCCACTATGGTCAGTGGGTCAGTGGCACTGACCCTAGTGGACAAATATTGGCGGGCAATTGGGTTCAAGTATTTAAATTTTGTATTCATTTTCCACCATAATAAGGGATCATCACTTATGGGAATACGTTTTTCTCTATTGTACTCATTAAGTAATCCCTTCAATATAATACATTTGTCCAAAACTGCATGTTCGTCGGATGTGGTATCATTATCATCATCATCATCGCTGCTCGTCAATATACTTGATAAAATGGTTGGGACATTGTCAGATTGACCACCTACTGGTGATGCCAACCTTGCTCGTTTTTCTACAGGAATGTCAATATTTTCAGCCTCATTAGCAGATTTATTTCCATTATCAAGTAAAGTCATCAAATTAGATTTAACCCTTTCTTTAATCACTTCATTAATAAACTTCATTTTATAACGTGGATCCAGATATGTAGCTATTGCAAAGAAGTTGTTAAAATGAAGGTCTCCAAATCTTGAATTCAGTTGGTCGATGGTGCATGTTATTGTTGTTTTCGGAATCGGAACCGAAGCTTCGTAACATCTCTGGTCGTAACGCAAACCGCCCGCTTGCTTATTGGCTGATTAGCGCGGCACGTGCCCCGTGCCGACATCATTCAATAATAAAATAACAATAAAGTTTATATTGCGTGTTTTTATGCAAGTTTTTTCAATACTATTATATAGCTTACTAAAGTTGTAAACTAAGTAAAAAAATAATATTAGTGTCAAGCTGTCTGATAGATTATGAATGAAATAGGTATGTAGCTGTGATAGGTGTGTATATAATTCCTGCAGTTTAAATGATCATCTTAACAAACAAAAAAATTAACATAGTTCTTATCTAACTACCTTAGTTACCATTTTCTGTAGGCCTGGTCCACCATTCCAAGACTAAACAGGTCAAGCGATCAACGTAAATGAAGAGGGTGGGACAACAGATGTAGGGTAGGGTAAGGTTGCTCAAGTCGTTCCCCCTAAGGAAATAAAACTATAATATTCAGTGCAATGGGAATAAAACAAAATCTTCTACATCTACTAAATCTTTATTTATTTGCCTTCTAATCAACAATCATGTAGAAACTTGAAAATCTTTTATTAAAATAGGTATTTTAACTTTTGTCAAATACATAGGTACCTTCGTACGATTAAGACTTAAAATGGACTTTATTTAACACATGTATTCAACTACTTATATAAAAATACTTAATAACTAGAGATCACAATGAACAACTTAAATATTACAAACAATTCAGTCTGATATTAATTTTTCTTTTTGTTATTAGTTACTAAGACAAAACTAATTACTAAGTAAATATTTTAGATCTAAAAGTTATATAAATAATCATATAAACCTTGCGTAACACCGCGGGTGTTTAAAGTACCTACCTAATCATGATATTGGATTATTCCTCATTGAGGACAGCACTGGCGCCAAGAGTATCAGGTTGGACTACTTCCTGTATGGCGCCCACACTCAGTTCCGGGAGTGTCATGATGTGGTCATCTGGTTGTCTGGTTTGGATTTCACTGATAAATCCCGATTGGTCATTTTCAACAAGTACATGGACCTCGCTTCTTATTTGTGTATCTTCATGTTCCCGTTCTGTAATCAACAGTGTTCCTACTATAGTTAAGAAACAGACCAAAGTACTATTCGCAAAACTATTTATTGGGAAGTCACAGCTCCAAAGAGAAGGACGCAATCCCAGGTAGGTAAGAAATAACCTATGTAAATATTGGTATCTTATAAAATGATATGTCTGCTTATCAGTTAAGAAATAGCCCAAAGTACTATTCGCAAAGCTGGTATGGGTAGTCATTCATAACTCCAAAGAGAGAGACGCAAACCCAGCAGTATTTAAAATATAAACATCGACCACAAGAAATGCCATTGCAAGCTAAGGTCAGGTAGGTAGGTAGGTACCCGAACTCGGTCCAGCATCCGAGTCCCAGAATTTAAAATGTAAACACCGATCATAAGGAGCGTCATTGTTTAGGCCATGTACGGCCAATTATAATGTAAAGGACAAAAAATTATATTTTCTGAAATAGGCTGTATAAGTACCAAAATAAGTAAATAGTGGGTACACAGTAGGTACACACAAAAATAGGTATATTATGATTTACACTCAGTCAGTGATTGTATTTATATTCGAATTTGGATAGCAATGATTGACTACATTTTGTAGAAGTAAGTCACTCAGTATAGTACCCATTCCAGCACCCTTCCTCCGCACTTTGCCTGCAAAACAGGTATATACCCAGTTCAGGTAAAAACATTATCAAGCATTATCTATACGAGGGCTGCTCAACCTTTTGAAAAGTCGGGCCAAACGGTGGATTCAGTCGTTAACGACGGGCCACTTACATTTCCTGTTTCAGTTACTCTCAGGACAAGCGCAATAAAAACTCAATTATTAAGAAAATAAAAACAAAGAGTATCTTATTCTAAAATCTAAATAAAGAAACAAAATTGAACTTAAATTTAACTGGTAACTTGTTTATACAATCAATGTGATTTCTGCCATTGTTTGTCTTTTAATAATTTACTTATGTTTGGCGACAAATCCGACGTTGACAGTAACAACAAGTCACAAATATGTTGCTCAGTTAAAGATGTGCGGTATTTATTTTTACATAATTTAGATCTGAAAAAACCTTTTCACATACATAATGTTGATCCAAAACTACTTAAAAACTGTAACGCCAGGTCAGTTATTGCTGGAAATTCTCCTTTTGGTACTATGTACATATTTATAATCATATCGAATGCACTTTAAAACAAACCCGGAGATGACATTAGTGCCAATTTCCAAGAATATTGATAATTTATATTGTTATTTGTTTATTATTGTTATATGCTGCTATATACGGTTTATTTAGGTAAGTACCTACAACGATATCAGATAAATATTAGTATTACATTAGAAATGAATAATGGTTGTAACGCTATGGGTAAAAGTGGCGTTTTTTTGATGCCCCGCGACCAGTTAAAAAACTATTGCCCTTAATTAGTACTCTCAAAAATTAGCAACTTTCATTACTACAGCCACTACCTAAAATATATCGGAAGCGAGATATCGAATTGCAAAAAATCATAAAAAACATCGTCTAGATAAACAATTACCAAGACTTCCCTACAGTTTTCAATAAACAAATAATGCATTTCATATAATTGAAGTATGTAAGGACTTTCCAACTACGTCGTCAGAACACTGGTGGCATCAATCCATGGTTACGAGGTAGGTAGAATCCAATCACGACAAACAAACAGACGAACCTATTTGGTTTATATATTAGTCGAACGAAAAGTTCAAGGGCGACAAGCCATATTAGGACACTATTGTACGTGTATCGTGGAGAAACGCACGTTAGGGTGCTGTGCTCACATAATGTCTTGTATATGGTACCTGGGGTGGGGGCGATACCAAGAAAATCTATCTTCCCAGCACAATTTCTAGACTTTATAATCCGAAACGAAGCTTATGACGAATTGGAGGAATGATTGAAGGAAAGAAGATTAATTATAAGTTATCTGAGTGCTATAGAATTCTAAACACCTAGAGTAGTATTGTAAATGAAGTATTATTTATGGGATCCATGTTTTTTATTCCTAACTTACTCATTCCATAGGTAAAATAATAGTACTTTTTGAAATTAAAATGCATTTTATAAATTACTTAGACGATAATTTTCTTGACTTCAAAGTCGAATATTTTGGCTCCGATATAAGTTGCGGCGTATTTTGTTTTTTATAATAAAGATATAGATGTATGTAGTACTTACATTCAAAACATATTACACCAGAGGTCGCATAAAAAAAATAACGCCATGACTCCATACAAACTAGACCTTGTTTAACAGTTTTCCTTTTACTTTGTATGTGCGAGCCTTCGAACATAATGAAATCTCTTGTGGTGCGAGCTCACCGATGCGATGACAACGACGACGAACCTCATTTGGAGTATTTTCATCTTGAGTTATTTGTGCGGTCCATAGGTATCTTGCAGCGCGTGAATATTGGCTGGTTGGTCATATATGTAATGTAGGTATTATTACCATCAGTACTTGATTTGATTGCTAATGCTGCTTTATTCCATGCTACATCACAGTGAGTAGATAATGAATTATTATTTTTAAGATTGTAGCAATATAATTTTCTGAGTACAAGTAGATATAATTATATAATGTACCTACCTACCTAATATAACATAATACCCAACTCGATAAGAGATGGTTTTACCTCTAACAAGACGTGACTTGAATACCTAACTGAATATATAATAATACGTCACTGGAACGATAAGTCCTAACCAAAAACTGTACCTAATGGTAGATATAATGTACACCTACAACGTTTATCTATTTTGTATTTTTATCTTTACTTAGATACTGTGGGTTGGTTGAAATCAAAGAGCCTTTTCACTATAACTGAGTCTATTCAGTACACACGTATAAGAATTTACATTTACGACAATCTATAATACTTAATAAGGATAGGTGTGATCGAGGTGAAGGTTTGAGAAGTCTCTGGCTTATAGAGCTGGGTGATACAAACGATATCTATATACGAAATCTATATATTACAATATCACTAGATATTGCGCGTCATTGCGTATCGTACCGCGCTGCCGCCGCCGCCGCCGTACCGGAAGGAATCGACAAAAATAATATCGCCTCGGCTTCGGTCGGCTCCATGCAATACTTGTAGGAACGCCCACGTGCATGCGACAGAGCGCGCGCAATAGACGCCGTCCGCTGGTTAGAGCAGTATACCAATATTTTATGCATAATATACTTTAGATCATAATGTTGTGAAGTTAGAGGTTAATTTCGGTTGACTATTATTAATGTTTATTTCAAATATTTTTTGTATTGAGCCCTTGAACTTGAGTTTCTTAAATAATAGCTAATCTATTTTTAGTTCAACCGAAACAATTGCAGAAGAAAATGTTTTTGTGACATCCATTGTTGCGTTTGCCGCGTTATAATAATTATAATACTTGTAAATAAATGTAGTAGGCACCTTACTACCTACTTATGTATCTAAACCATTAATAGAATAATTATAATAGATATTTGTACTGTATAAAGAACAAATAGAGTAAGGATGTTCGATGCCACAGAAATATACCTCTATATAGTTTTGTTTCCGATGTGTGTAGAACAATACGATATCGTATGAAAATACGCGGAACGCACGATATTGAAATATATCGTTTTGAAATCCGATATCAAAACTGGCTTAACTCGGCTTAGCTACTGATTACTGCTGAATCGCCAAAACGCAAATGCGTTGCGTACTGTAAGCTAAACTGTGTCACTACATCAATCCTCCCCTTTTTTCAAAATGTTTTACAAAAGAAAATTTTATCCTTAATCTAATTTACAATTCAATGTTATAACTCTTCATTTAAAATCTCTAAAAGTTAAACAAAGAATATGCTTACATTTTAAAACAACATGCGATGTGAGGTCGCATTCCTATGTAGTACATGCACATTGCACAGTAAAAGTATAATTTAATGAATACGAAAAGTACAGTCAGCCTGCAAAATGACATTACATTTATATTTTAAAAACTTTTACCATACATTTTACATTATTTTAAGGTTTTAATAAACTTGTATAAGAGTAAACAATAAAAAATACTGTATATAAATAGACAATAGTGTTTTCTTTATATTCCTTTAAATTTTAATACATACATAGGTAATACATTATGTTACGTTATATAGCTTAGTTTGGATTTCCTAACAAAAAAGGTAGTTATGCTATAAAACAAAATTAAGTTTAACAACATTGTTATTAAACCTCTAATGGGACATCGCCTATACACCGTACGTGGATCTACCTCACTACGTAACGTAGACGTAAATACCTCATGACACTGTTATAAAAAATAATAATCCAGTATTAAGCATATAAAATTTAAAACAGATACAAAAATAAATTATTTTATTTTTGTATCTGTTTTAAATTTTGGTGTTTAAGTAAGTTTTATCTTATGATAAAACTTTACAATTTTCACCTTCTGTGGTTTCAAATGTCAATTTTGTAGCTCTATACTTTGTGGAGTTACTGTATAAATTTGACGATGCACCCATTTCTTTAATCTTCTATAGCATCTTGTAGATACAGACAGAAGCATTAATTGGTAACCCCCTCACAGAATATGTAATAGTGTCATTCAGTAGCATGCAGGTTCAAACCCATGAACATAAAAATATTGATTTTAGTTTGCATTATTCTCGTTAATTTGGCTGTTTATCTTGTTTTATTTTATTATAAAGTTTATTCAATTATTAAATAAATATCTAATGTTTTTTTTTTCAGTACTGACATTTTTAGTATCATACTAATCAAATAAAAATATCGAGTAACGATACTAAAATTTCAAGACTTTATAACATGTAACTATGGTGTAGTGGTTAGTGTAACCGAGTTTCTCTCACTGCTCACAGTAATACCCATCATCGAATCCTTACAGTGGATGTCTTTTTGTTTTCTAACTACCAATTTTTTAAATTTTAGTAATCATGTATTAGTATTTTATATTATGAATTTAAAGTAATTTATAAAATAAAACATAATTTTAGGTATACAAAATTACTTATATTTTTTATAAATTTTTGACACAAAAAAACGTAATTAGTATTGACATGTTTTATTTCATGATTTAGCCTACTTACAAATAGCTTCCTATCCTGATAAATAATATTCCATTTTCGATTTAGTGCTCGAGAATACACATGTTTTCATTAGATTATTGTTTACTTATCTAATCTAATGAATTAAACAATTTGGATCTCCTGTAAATCATGGAATACTATATAATCAGGTAGGTTGGAAAATAAATAAGTGGTCAAATGGTATTTTTTCTGATTATCTCATATTACCATATATCTCATATTATTACCTCTTATTGATCATGAGTGGCAGTGGGCCGGCCATATCTCGCGAAGAACCGACGGCCGATGGGGCAAACGTGTTCCACGTGGAGACCACGACTCGGTAAACGTAGTGTAGGACGCCCTCCGACCAGGTGGGATGACGACCTGCTAAAGACTGCAGGTAGATGCTGGATGCGGCAAGCTGAAGACAGGGCGCTATGGCGCTCATTGGGGGAGGCCTATGTCCAGCAGTGGACTGCTATAGGCTGATGATGATGATGATGATGATGATTGATCATGACCTCTTGCTCTAAATTATGCTTGGACCTCAATTCACTCGGATACCATTTTAAAACCATTTGACCCCACATATTTTCATCTTCTATATATAACAGTAATGTTATCTTGAGATGACAACCATTCAGAAACCATTCACGTACGATGCACTGCACAATAGTTATTTCTTCTATTTCTCCAGGACCTTGAGAGGACATCCATCCTCAATAACCTAAAAAGATTTTTTTTATCTATTGGTATATGTTTATTTAGTTGGTGTGAGTAGTAACTTTTTAATCATTGATAAAGGTAATTGGATTCATTAAGAATTATCACTTACCTAAAGTTATTCTGCCACTTGCCCTTACAGGTAATATGTCGTGTTTGAATGTCGACAATATTATTGTGGCGGCGACACTGATTTGTATACACTCCTGTTGTTTTTCTGCAAATTCTTCTTACATTCACAATTTCATATCCCCTTCGGACTGAAATCTACGCACGCATAGGCGCATGGTTTGAATCTGTAAGACACAAATCAATACTTAGGTATTTATTTATATATAATGAAGTTAAAGATAACTAGGTTTTACTAAAAAGATAGGTATTTGCTTCGTTATGATTATGACACATAAGTATAATAAGTAGATAACTTACCGTAATTCTAAGCTGACGAGCAATCTCCTTATTACTCATTTGCTTTTCGAAAAGAACCGCAATCTTGGTTCTCACAAAATTACTAAATAATGTGCTTCATTTCCTTCAATATTCTTCAATTGTTTTGTAATTAAAACCAGTTACTCACGACTCGAATCGAGAATGGCCAGTGACGTTTTCTTTGTTCACCACGATTATATTCAGATCTAACCTCAAACACTTCTTTTTTTCTTATCCACTGTAAAGAGATACCGTAAATAAAAATCCGCTGTCGAACACTAATAACATAAAATTTCAACGCTTTGTTAACTGGTTCATTGGTTTAGTTGTTTGGTGCGTTCGTTACTTGTTATGTGAGAGATTGGATGCCTGGTTCGATTCCCACTTGGTGATACAATTTTTGCTTCTAACTTAGTATTTGAGTAAAAGATTTGTAAATCGTACAGTCATTTGCAATGTAAACTATAGCTATTTAGGGGGTTACCAATTAATGACGCTGTCTGTATATAGGAAATAAATTATCGAAATTATCAATATGACTGCAAAATCAGTAAAAAATAGTTTGAAATGGTTCAACTGTTTATTGTTTATTCATTTTCACCGTAGGTACACATTTTACACTTGATGTCGTTAAGTTGTACATAAGAAATAATTCTTATGTACAACTTAACGACGTGGTGGGGAGGTCCCGATTGGTTACTATCATACAAAGAAGATGAATCTTATCAAAATCCTGATATTGAAACGAAGAAGGTAAGTGTACATGCCACTTTACAATGCCAGGATAGAGCATTATTTATAAATGAATTGTTATCACACCATAACTCGATAACACGAGCAACGAAAGTACTTGTTGGGTTGGGTATTACGTTTCATCAAGTGTGTATGAGACAAAGTACGTACAAGTACATCTCACTCGCACGACTATGTGCTGACATCGAGCGAAATGAATAAAGCTCGGACTTATTATCAAACAAATTCAAGGGCAGGACTTTGAAGACGACTTGAATCATAATCAAACAACATGGACATGTAGGGTCGAAAAGTACGATTATGTATAATTATCATTGCATCCTTTACATTAACGATCAGGGTTTGTTAAGAGTCGGAGGACGACTGCGTAACGCAGATATCAGCATTTCAGCAAAACATTCTATCATTTTATCATGTCACGGCCGACTCACAGATCTCGTCATACATCAAGCACACATGATAGCTGTTAATTGTTCAAAACAAATTATGTACCTATTTCCAATGAGATTTTACATATAGAGACGTCATACTCATTTAAAAGAAATATAAACATGGCGATATGTTACGCTCGGTATGTCGTTCTCTCTGTCATTCATAAGTGCATCGCACTACTTGTCTCATTCGTGTAGGTGGCAAAGCGGCAACGCCGCGGCAATGATTGTTGAGTTAAATAATATTTATGATTTTACATAAACAGATTAAACAGTACTTATAAATGAAAATATACATCCTTTCTGCGTTTTACAGCCGTCGTAGTATAGGTATTGCACTTTCGGAACACACAACTTGGCATTTTAGTGTTTTATTTATATTCCAAAATCCAAAGTCGTGCTTCACGTCCTCGTCGCGGCCAGAAGCAGGACGGACTGAGTTCAATTCAGGCAATTACCTGATTTTCATCTTGCCACGCAGACCTCGGTACAACGTATCTACGTATAACATGACTACCCTTCACGGCGGGCCTAGACTAACATTATCAACTATCAGAAATACATTCTGGATTATAAGCGGAATACGCACCGTAAAACGTCAGTTGAGGCAATGTGTTTGCTGCCGTAGATTTAGTAGCGAGAACAATCAACATATTATGGCAGATTTACCTCAACCAAGAGTAACTCCATCGCGCCCCTTCACCCATACAGAAGTGGATTTTACTGGGTTCGTGGAACTTAAGATCAACAAGGGTCGTGGGTTAAAGACATGCAAAGGGTACATAGCAGTTTTTGTATGCCTATCTACAAAGGCCATACATCTTGAACTAGTATTCGACTTAAGCACACCAACATTTTTAGCAGCATTTCAGCGGTTTTGTGCACGACGGGGCGTCCCAAGGCACATATACAGCAATAATGGGACAAACTTCATTGGAGTAGATCGTTTGTTAAAGCAAGAGTACAACGAGATACTACAAAACCTCAATGCCGACTTTTTCCACAATATCAATGACCTTGACATTACTTGGCACAAGAACGCACCCTGCTGGCCTTCGGCGGGAGGGTTGTGGGAGTTAGCAGTCAAGAGCATGAATTATCATCTCAAACGGGTTCTAGGAGATCAGAAGCTAACCGAGGTATTCACAACATTACTTCATCAAATTGAAGCATGTTTGAACTCAAGGCCGCTGTGTCAACTCATCGAAAGTCCTGATATAGTTCACTACAACAAACTATTATTGGGTCAAAATAATCATCGACAAAAGAGAGGACTAATAAACGGATTTGGTTACATCACGAACTCTTTATTCGGCGTTTTAGATGACAGGTTTGCAGAGCAGTTTAAGATGGACGTGGAAAAGATTACAATGAATGAAAATCTTCTACAAGACCTGATAGACTCAGAATATAACATCTTGAAGAGAAACGAAAAAGGAATGTTATTACAGTTCAAATTTATCAAAGAGCAAATCCACAATTTAACATTACCTGAAAATCAGGTGAACGTAATACGACAGCAGTACTGGCATTCTTATCACTTCGTCAGCGCTAACAGAAAATATCATTTTATCATATATCAGAAGAATGCAACAAACTCCATTCAGCACAATTACAGAACTAAGTCACGCACGGTCGCATCGACCCCCACTTATTATTGCCTGAGGAGATGGAATATCAAATAAACCTTATCGCTGGGCAGCTTCAGGGCGATCTCATGTTACCTGTAGATAAACAAAATACCAAGAGCATGTACAGTGCGCGTCAGATATAAGTATCCCCCTTGTCTACGAGATATTTTCAATAACTTGTCTATTCCCTTGTAACTTGTAACCAATTTAACATGCAAAACTAACCATGCCGCTCAGGATCGATCCTCCCTACTCATATCTTGGAAGTCTCCAACTCTCGTCAACAAACCAACTTAGCCATTTAGCTGTTAATTGTTCAAAGCAAATTATGTACCTATTTCTGAATAAATTATCACTATTCTTACCTTACCTTACACTTTCCACTGTTCACAAATATTATTTATAATTTTAAACTATTATTTCGTTACTTAATCTCACATAAAGTAATCAAATTTTTTTTAATAACTAGCCATTAAGCACATTAGGAACAATATTAATCAAAAATCTTGCATAGTGTTACGAGAATAGATAACATTTGATAAATAAAAACACACTGCTCACGAGATTTGAACCTTGTCATGTCACTCATATCTTGCATTTATTTGCCTGCTATTGCCGCAGAGCCACGTCTTCGTAAACGTCTAAACACATTAAAAAAAACGGAAAATTATAAATAACGTGTAGTTTTTCAGAATAAATATATTTTCATTCATTTTCATTTCATTTCATTTTTTCAGACGTCAGGATTCGAACCCACATACATAGAGATTGGGGGGGTACTTATATGTGACGCCCACTGTACTTACCTACTATTATATTTTTATTTATATTGCGCGCATTAGGCCTATGTCCAGCAGTGGACTACTATAGGTTGATGATGATGATCACAGTTATTTCTTTTGTTTTGAAGTATTTTTTTATTATTTCTAACAAACATGGCCGCTTTTTACATAAGTAGGTAGGTATAGATGCAGGATAAGCTAAGTATCTTCTTTTGAATAAAGTGTGGCTTGCCGAATTTTCGCGGAGGAATATTTACAAGGATATGTATCAAGAGACAAGTAATTTTACTCATCCCGTCCCTGGATACGTAATTTATTTTTCGATATATAAATTGTTCGATGTTCGTACTGTCACACCACAGTATAACACCATGGTTGAAAGCTAATTTACCTGCGGATGCTAAGGATCTAATAGATTGCCATAAAAATAAAACAAAAAGCCACATAAATCGGCTTATTGGCAGATTTTCGCGATTTTCACAAAGCATAATTTAAAAAAAATTAAAATTATGTATATATTTTTTACACACAATTTGTTAGTAAAAATACTAATTATCAGAATACATATAGATATTCTGTAATGTGATAAATAAGCAAAGCAAAACATGCGCAACATGAGAACGCGTCCCAATCAATAAATTACGTATTTAATACTGGATTCGGACCGTAATTTAGTTCCTGCTCATATTTTTCAACCTGTAAACGTGCCAAACGCTTTCAAATTATTTTATTCGCTGCATGTTCTCAGTTTATAATGATTTTATAAACTGAGAATATGCAGCGCCACCTGTTACATTTTTGTCGCAACCGCTGCATTTATTTATCACCGTTCTATGACAATGTGTGTCAAGAACTCAAGAAAAGCCACTCTTCAATTTATTTAGCGATTGAGCAACGTGCTTGCAGTTTTATGGGGTCTCAAATAGATGGCGTTACTTGGTTACTATGATGACTTTAACGATTATACAGAGAAAATAGAATTACATATTTAGAAATAAGAATTAACAAGCAAAGTTTTATGGCTATGTATGTACCTACTTTTCTTTCTTACTTTTGTTACGTTACATGTGTTGTTATAAAATTGATGTGTGACCTACCTCTGTGAAACTTACCTACCTAGGAACAATACGATCTACATAAATCTGAACTTCTTGTGAGGTACGATTACCTTCCCACTCATTTACTCAAAAAATACTAAATAAAATACTTGACATTGTATTAATGGGTAGGTAGGTGAAATAATTATTTATTAATCATCTAACTGCCAAACTAAACAAGTTCAAAACAACAAACAAACAAGTTCGACCAGTGAGTTTCTGATTTTTATTTATTTTATCTGTGGTTTTTGTTAGATTACAGAACGGGACAGTAACATTTTTAATCTGTATATGCATCTAACGAAGCATAGGCTTCCAACCAATCACAAGCACTGGTCAAAGTGTCCAAGTCTGTGATTTCCAGGCTGAACATGACTGACACGTAACAAGAACTTTCAGCCGAGGAAAGTCTGTACATGGGTCTCAGTACAGTTTGGACACACTTTCCAGGGTTGAACAAAACTGGGTCGAATGATACAGGTTGTAAGTTAATATTACGGGTCAGTTATGAACGGCCCGGAAACCACAGCCATTTGTAAGCAAATTACCTGCCTGCGCAGTACAGCCTGCTGAATACGTGGTCGTATTTTCCAAGACTGTACATGACATGGCCGGCAGTTATATGGACTCGCTTCATGCTCAACTATTTGACAGCTCCATTTACCTGTGACATGACGGGAGAATCGATTGAAACTCACGCGATTAATGTAACTTCACTCACGGGTGGCATGCAATGCCTAGAGATGCATGAAGACTTGACACTGAGAAGTTGAATGCCCAGAAACTAGTCCCAAATCAAGATGAGGATAAAAATATTATAATAATAATTTATTTATTTATTTCAGACCACTGGATCCATAGAAAACCACAAATAAGACGTAAAGTATATTTTTCATTTCTTGAGTTGATAACATTATTGTGGAAAAACTGTACAATGTTTGACAGAACATACAGGGTCAGAGATGTTAAAATTCTTGATGATTCAATCAAGTTTTATTTGTGATGCAGTTTGACAAACATGTGTGTAATATGAGCTAGAAATATGCGTTCGCATACACAGACAACGAAAACACGATAATAATAATAATAGTCATTTGTTCAACAACTGGACGAAACTTTATTGAACCAAAAAGCATTTGATCTAGAGTTAAACATAAAACTTTTCTCCTCGACTAACGAAATGTACTAGGTACCTACATGTATCTACATATTTCGTAATTTATAAAAATAGGTCAAATGTTATAAACTAACTATTTTGGTCACCAACCATGGAAATCCACCAACCTTAGAATGCTATAAACCTCTTTCAAACCGCGAACGAATGAATTTCTAATAAGGTTGAACACCGTCTTACCTCCTTCCTGTCGATACCTAAGCTAAAATTAGTAGATCTCACTGAGGTGCAACTCCCATAATATAAAGTCCATACCTGTTCTTTGGGAGATTATTTAAAGATGGCGCTGTCCGCCTAGAAGAATGACCTTCATAAGCCAAGTTTATCATTCCATATTTTGGTGGCATGTACGATAATTACTTTTTTCTATAAGTTGAATAATATATATTCTATTATATGAGCAAAACCTGGGTTTGCTCAGTGTTCTTGAGCAGTAAAGTCACAATTTTTGAGGGAGTGGTAAAATAAGATGCCTAGAGTTTTGTATTTTTTACGAGTGAAAAACAGCATTCTTGTTCGTAGGATAACAGGTAAATGATTCATCCAATTATTGGACGATCCCTGGACATTTCAGAGACGTTGACAACACAAATATTGAAGAAAACCAGTTTTGGTATTCGTTTACGATGAACAATTAATAGAAAATCAATTACTGCCAAGGTGAAGCCAAAGAGCCGAAACTAAATTAATAAAGATGACCGGCGTATAAAGGAACATGCAATGCCACCATGACTTCACACAGTGATATTGACCCGAACAAAGCCTTCATAAGTGTGTCAAACACGATCTTAGAATGAAGGAGATTAGGAATTCAAACAATGCAATGTTTGAATTAATTTGTAATAATCAAAAGTGCATACAAATAATGCTAAGTCAAACATAGAATGCAAAACAACGTTTCAAATTTCATTGAATCTATCGCAAGGTCCACTTATTGCCATATCAAAAATATATAATGTATAAGTAGATACCTCTGGCTTTGTAATATAATAAACCTATGTACTGACATAGTACCTACTACAAAGTATAAATTACTACTTACGTATTTAGAGAAACCTACCGAGTTAAGGAGGGTGCCGGAAACGTGTAAGGTTTCTTTGATAGGTATCTTCTTTGTTGCTTGTAATAATATCTATTTCAAGTTAAAAAAAAAGAAAGAACGATGTTTTTCTATAAGATTGATAATAATTTCACGGCATTGGTCCATGGAAAGTTATGGCGCTCAAAAAGGGAGGACTATGTGGACTATTATAGGATGATGATGATGACAAAGGTCAAAAAAAAAATTTGGTGATGTATTGCAAATTTGCAATACATCACCAAATTTTCAAACAAAACCACAAGCTGGTTATAAAAGTGGCCACAAAAATCCAAAGACCGAAAGCAATGGAGATCCTTGAAGGAGGCATACACCGCCGAAGGCCGTCCATATCAGAAATTGTTATTTGTAATATAATTAGTTTATTTTGCTCGTTGACATTATATTGGATTATTTTTATTGAATTCGTTCTTGTGATTTTTTTTTCGTTTATTTATGTTTCACAGTAGGTATTTATTACTTAATCTAAAAGCTAACTTAACCGGTTATTCCGTATGTCCGTAAGCCTTATTAGTCTCTATTATACATATATAACATTTCAATAAATTACAAATATGTATCTACCTGGTTAAGTAGGTAGATACCTAAGTAGACTCGTACATTTACTAATTTAACTAAAAACAATGCTATTCCTTTGTGTTATTATGTTGATTACTCTATTATTAGGCCTATTACCTGTTAGAATAGATGTAATAAATACATAAAACAAAGCAAGCTCGCAAACCTGTAAGAAATCTCAAAATGCCAGAGCACAGGTGCAGCTGTCCGTTCACCCCCACTTTCCCCTCGCCAGGTGGAACCGGCAGACGACATAATACGACCTTTTATAGACTGACTGGCAGGTCCACTCTACCTTACTGGGTTGAGGACATTTTTCACACTTTGATCAATATTAAAACTCAGAGCAGTGGTTAACCCCTAAGCCATTGACGCATCTTTTTATCGGCCAGTGTAAATTAGGTTGTTTTTAACTGACTTTGACAAATACTTCGTTCTATGTTCGGCTTTATGTACCTATGTGTTTATCTGTTTAATCCTTAGCATTTTCTTTGTCTGCGACATTTTAGTTCCGAAATTAATGGTAAAATGGAAAACGGCTTTGATATTTTGATTTAAAGTTAACTTCTTTTGTGACTGTGAGTTTGAAAGTATCAGTACAATTCTGTACAAACAATTCTCCCCAGGTGGCAATAAAATCTGATGAGAGTGAAGACTGTGAAGATACTAAAAATAATAAAAGAATTTATTGATAGCCACACACACAATGTTATACATAGTTACAAAAAAGGAAAACACATAAAAATACAGAATAACATAAGTCGTAGGGATTTAAACTTTTAACATAATGTAGCATGTAGTAGAGTCCCAGGAGTAAGAAAACTGGTCTCTCCCTATGGGCGCGGCTAATAACGTCCAAACTCTTGAAAAGCTTGTTGTCATATGTACTATTACTACATATCGGTGTAGTTAGCGTCCAGGCATATGATATAATATTGTTCTAGTTTTATTTTATTTTATTGTGTGATTATGTTTTTGACATTTTTAATTTGTATTGTGAATCTGAGAATAAATGAGTTAATAATAATGTGCTTCTACAACCGCTTAGCCTTTCCAGCAGGTAGGAAGTGATGTCATGAAATGTAGTGTAGGTGATCGCCATTTCTGGTGCAAAAAGTGCATATAATCTGGTTGCTATCTCTACATGATTACGTGCGTTGGTGCTTTCGAAAAAGGGCTGTGATGTAAACATGCCAGTGATGTAAAAAGGAAAACGTAAAAGTGGAATACCTACTAAGAGCATATAAAGAGGTTTGCATTTCCGAGACAAAAGAAAGGGCGTGAAAGTAATAAACTTCAGTCAAGCAGACAGGCCGTTATGACACAGGCAGTTCTGTTTTATGACATATTATTGCATCATTATAAATTAATATATCGCACGCATTCGCTGCGCAGTCTTAGCGGTTATGTGTACTGTGGCGGTGGGAACCGCGCAGCACATGGACCAGGTGCATTTTGGCCCAAGAGTCTTGGGCCATGAAACTTTAATACTGATAATTTTACAAGTAATGTGATGTGTGTGATGTCTTCTAGCAGAATTGATGGCTAGTATCAACGCAGTTTAGATGGCTAGCACAAATATGTATAATATGTGCTATGATGCCCTCCTTGCCAAGTTTTTGGCAACGGCGGCATGCAGCGCGGCAGCCACTTTCAACGGGGTTTAGCCATGTCTGCAGGACAAATGATAGTGAACAAATATGTATGTGCTTAACACAGTGCACTCACTATTCCGTCACTCATAATCCGAGGGGAGAGTAGACCGACACGTCCAAGTGAAATCCTCCGCTTAAACCAGTAATGTCTAACATCACAAATTACCATACGAATGGTTCCAGTGATGCTGCAGTTTTGCAATCAACTGGAGGAACGGCCGGTACGCACAAGGAAAACCAGACCAGTGTGGCGATCGCAGCTAAGTCTCCGACTACGATCAAAGCTTTGATGTATTCAGAAAGATGATCAACAAACATGTGCCAGAGAGGACATTGATAATCAGAATCAAGGCTCATTACCACATATTGAAGTAGGTACTTTACCTATTACATATTTGCCTTCAAAGCCATTGTATATTTGCCATTATTTGCGAGCAAATAATAGCATCGAATAATCTTGTAAGATCCCAAATTCTGAGTTATTTTACGAGCACTTGAGTTAGATATACGTTTCGAAAAACACCATCGAAGAATCAAATTAGTTACCAACGTACCTTTACTTTCGTTTATAATTATTAATTATATAGGTACGGAAGAACATCTTGAACTGTTCAGAAATTCTCTTACAAATTCAATTCACTTATTCAAAATGAAACAAAACATTGCACAAGATGCTTCAAAGTCATCGTGTTTATTATTTGTGTTCTTTTGTCTTATCTTATTCAATCATCTTTCTCTTTGCACATTCACAGTAATAAATTTACTTTCAATTTCAGTCACTAAATTGTAATTAAATCCATCGATGTCAACGCTTACAATATTATGCAATGGCATGTGCCGACCAACCTGTTCGTATACCTACCACCTTTTAATTACCTTCATTTAAATTTAAATCTATAAATGATCCAGTTATTTCCGGTCTTCGGAAGATGGGAGCAACTTTAAGTACATTACGCAATTGGTTAAAATTGATTAAAATTTTACGTTTCTGTTTAATTTCGATAATTTTAGAAAGTAGTTCAGTAACATTAGGCTCTTTGAACTCGATTGCTCGCATCATTAGTTTGGTGAAAATTTACCTTTACTTGTGCGTGAGCTTTCTCCTTTATGGTGGTTTACAATTTAAATCTGGAATTTCTTTGTTAAATTCCACTGTTTTGACCCTTTTTCAACAAGAAAAAAAAATTGAATACCTATTAAATAGACAATATGAAATAGATAATGTTTAGTTATTTTCTTTCAGCCGAAGGAATATATGCTTGGCAGGCCCCGAATTATTGTACAAATATTTGCTCTGGCGACGGTTATTCACCTACGACTCTACCAAGGCTAACTGCCTAGTGCCCTGTTTATCGAGCTACCGACTAGAGAAAATCTCGCAACATCTTCCGCAAAAAGCTTCAACCGTAGATACCTACTCCAAGCACCGATTATGTAGGATATACCAAGTTTATTTAACATTTTGGGTACTGATCACTAATTTGTTTTTATACTTATTTCAAGGCATTTCTTCTGTTTTTCTTAATTATTTAAAAGCTTTTACTTTAACTTTGTAGATAACATTTCAGAGTGACTCACGTGTACGAATACCTTTAGTCTATAAACTTAGAACGGTAAATGCTGAGAAGGATATCAAATCTTACATTGAAGCACGTCCCAAGCATTACAACAACGTCCCCTTTACTTTTGCACTGTTGAATTGAACGTTCTCTATGTATAATGATCATCAAGATTCAACAGCATCATCCGTAGTACGGAGAAGTTGTTTTCCGTTCTGGTCCTATTGATTTGGACGGGCCAGTTCCGAAAGATTGTGAAGATGTGTGTGCAAATTCAGCAACTTTGCAAGCCAATATCTGCCAAAGCGGCTTTTTTACGGTACCTACTATAATAATCTAAATATCAGTGGATACTCGTAAATGGCCTGAAAATTCAATAATATAGCTGATTGTTTTCCTAAAATAAATAAATAGAGTAAAATAACCTCATATTAGGTAGATATCTTCTTTAGAGTATGCTCTAAACTTATTTTACGTACTATTTCAGTAGCGTAATTACAATTTGATAAATGTAATAACGTGAATTCATAATCATTAGATAGTCATACATCTAACTAAGCGGATAACCACGGTGCTAAGAGGCCAAATCTGTCGTCTCCAAAACTGGTCAGGCCGGTTCCATGCAAACAAAATCAGTCCGTATTTAGCATTGTCTAGTTTTTAGCTCCCAAATAGAATTATCTAGCGTTATTTTTTGAGACTTAAATTCAGAAAAGAATTCCATTATTATACGATTTACATCATGTTGCTAAAGTAATAACCTTGATTGGTATGCAAGTACCTAACAACACAGGATAATTGGTACCTATTATTTGTATTGAAACAATGTAGGTTACGAATGTAAATAGTTTTTTTACTAATTTCGTAAAGTGACTTACAGCGGGGTTGAAATCCCGGACCATAGCCAGAAGCTATAAACGTAATTATTACATTTATAGCACCTTTTACGCGAGTGGAGTGAGCTTGAAAATTAGTGGTGATCTTAGATATTTGGCAGTGTTCAGCAAACTGACCACAAACGAGACCAGATAAATGCATACAAATGATGTCGGCGCGCGTATCGTGACAATTATTGGGTTTTGTTAAATTTTTATGTAATTTTTAAGCAAATGTGTCAAAGAGACCTAAAGTGGGGTTCAAGCTCCGGACCATAACCAGAAAGAACAACTTGAACCACCAAAACGTCTTCACGATGAACCTAAAACAGTACGTAAATGGGTATATATAACTGTGAAGGAAACTGATTGCTAAATGCCTTTGGCAAGGCAACCGTAAGGCAATTACAAACGCAAAAAATCTAGATTTTTACTCGCACGCCACTCAAAGATAAGAGAAATCAATCGATCACACAAGAAAACCAAAGCATAACGTGCTAATTACCGAGCTATTACAGCACAGGGAAGTAGCTTTGTTGTAACACACGGAACGGAAGAAAACTATCGACGAGAATCGATCTAGGTCTAAGAAACTGACTGTCTCATACATCGACATCTTGTCGATGGGCTCATAGTATGTGGCGGGCGGACGCGGCGTAAGAATAGACTCCTCCAAATCAGCCAAATCAGACTTCTTAGTCGGCTCTCACAACATCCACGGGCTGATTTGGAGCTGCGCCCTTCCTCTAGTACCTACTCTTGTACTAGAGGTAGGGCGCAGCTTACCACACAGCATTATCTAGTGCCAAGCTAAGCAGAGCTTGTGTTATGGGTAGTAGATGACTGATATACATAATGCAATACACTAAGCAGGAGGATGTGTTCATTCGATTCCCTTTTTCGACTCCCTTTGACGACCGATGTGGCGCGGTGGGCGAAGGTCCGCCTGCGACGCAGGAGGTTGCGGGTTCGATTCCCGCCTCGGAACAATTGTGTGTACGATCTGCAGATATATGTTCTGGTCGTTTTCTATGTATAATAAAAAAAAATATCTATCTATGTAATATATTGTATTATGTATATCAGTTATCTAGTACCCATAACACAAGCTCTGCATACCATGAGGCTAGATAATGCTGTGTGAATTGTCCAGCATTATTTATTTTTAAAATAAATAAAAATAGATTCCCGCCTCGGGACAATTGTGTGTACGATCTGAAGATATTTGTTCCGGGTATCAGTTCTGGTCGTTAACTATGTATAATAAAAATATGTAGGTATCTATAATGTATTGTATTAAGTATATCAGTCATCTAGCACGCATAACACAAGCTGTGCTTAACTTGAGACTAGATGATGCTGTGTGAATTGTCTGTCCAGCATTATTAATTTATTATTTATCTAAACTGACCTGCAGAGACAGTTTTCGCGTATTTTATAAGCATAACATCGCTCTCCGTCTTTGTGGGGACAATAAATAACAACCAATGCACACGTCAATCAATGTTTTGCGACTCAGGAAGAATCATCAACTTTGTATCGCTTGTGTTCCTCACAATGATACCTGTATTGTTTAACTTGCAATTAAATTACGTCTGCGTTTCCGCTAGATTGTATGGATGTCAATACGTTTTTGCTCAACTGCATATTAAGCTATTGTCTTCAATGCTCTTCAAATGGGTAAGTGTTGTTTATAAGACATTTCATCTGTGATTGTCTGCCCGCTTTCACGGATGTTGCATCCGGTTCAACGGCAGAATATATTTTATCATTCCTGTCTGTCTATTCACTTGCGGGGAAGCGTAGATTGATTAATAAAGTATATATAAATAGAGATAAGTTAAAGGAACATATATTTTCAAAGACAGGCAAACGCGAGCCTAATGGCTGATTGACCACTCTCCCTAAGCAAAATTAGTAACTTATCGAACACTATTAAAACTCAAATAAGCTTTACATTATCAATTTTATTTGCCAAATTATAGAATGATAGGGCGAAGCCCCTCAAATTGTAGTTGAGTACCATAGGTGTAGCAGAACAGATAGTTGTAATATGATACCTCATTTATCAAATCTATAGGCGTTTTCATGCTTGGAGGAAATATTAAGTGCCCGCTAACCCCATAGAAACACTCGAAAAATATGACCCATGCTTCGCGGGTAACAAACCAAAACAATAAATAATGCTAGAGATACAATTCACACAGCTAAATCCCGCCTCAAGCTAAGCAGAGCTTGTGTTATGGCCCGATTATGGGTAAATACTAGGTGACAAAAAAGAAAGAACAAATTATGGAATCAATCAAACATCCCAGTACCCTACGTTCCGTGGAATGGAATGGGTGGATAAGTTTCAGTTAGTGTGTGTTTGGGACGTTGTATCAACCACCACATAAACAAAGCTTCGAGTAGAATCTTTGATCTTCTACCGCTATCTTACGATATTTAATAAAGACTCAACCGCGTTGACTAACATTTAAAATTCTAGTTTATGGTCACTCCATCTGTTTACCACAATCTTTGTGAACTTAGCCATGCAACGACTTTGCCAATTACCACGTAGGTACATTACATATAATCTGCGGCAACGCACATAAACCATAACATACAGAGGGCCAATGACTCCCAACACATTGCTCCCTTCTGCGCTAAATACGCCGATTGACGTCATAAAGTCACATTGTTCTTATGCAGCTTTCACTCATTGTGGCATGTCTTATGGGCTGTTATTATGGTGGGAATATGGGTGCATAACGAGGTGTTATTAGTTATTTAGCTCATCGTTTCGAAAAACAGCGAAAATTTTTCCTGTTCAGCTAAGCGCATAATGGGAAAATGATGTTTGGTGTTTGTTAGCATTGCTCTACCAACGTTTTGGCTTGTTATAAAAAAACATAATGCTGGATGAACGGACAATCCACACAACGTCATCTTGTCCCAAACTACTTCAAAGAAAGCAGAGCTTGTGAATTTGTTTTACTAGATTAAATTGTTATGACATAGATATATATAGATAGGGTACATAGAAAACACACAGAACAACCGGAACTGCGGATCCTACAAACATATAATTATCCCGGGGCGGGAATCGAACCCGAAACCTCCCGTGTCACAGGCGGACCTTCGCCGGCTGCGGAACAGATTTCGTCGAAATTTCTACTTCTGAGACCTAAAAGCAAATCTAGATCGTAACCTTCAATGACACATTACAATTGTTGTTGAAATAGAAGATAGCTCACCTTTGGTCAGAGCCTCTGGTTACAACTCCAAGCGTTGTTGCACCAATGATTCATTCATTTCACTCATGAATGGACCAAACCACAACAGCAATTTGTACCTTATTAACCCGAGATTAAACTGCTAATAGACTGCTAGTTCCGTGTGTTGTGTTGTTCGGAGTGAATCACAGAGAGATTGTAAAACAAACTGTTTTGTGGGTCAGCGTTAACGTCAACTGACAAGACCTGTCCGTGAGATTCCAAGAGGTCACACCAGGGTGTGACCACTGACGGTAACCAGAGGGTTATGTTACTGTACCTATCAATAACTAATAATAGTCAATCAGTATTGGCATAAAATGTCACTCCAATGTCAATGATAGGGTGTTACAGCCAATTTGGAAAAATGAAAACAAATATATTTTATTCGATAGATAAGTATCATAAATATAAAATTAAAAAATTAAATTAAATTAAAAACGTTTATTGCATTACCAGTAGGGCGTGCAAAACCGGTTTTCGGTTTTGCTGAAAACCGGAAAACCGGACTAAATTTTAGATTTTTTGAAAACCGGTTTTGACAAAACCGGTGCCAACTCCGGTTTTCCCGTTAATGAATTAAATCTTGATTTTAATCCACTTTTTTCGAATGCACTCAAGAAATATGTAATTTTGAGTCATCAAATATATCCGAATGCAACATATGCCCACCTACACTCCTCCTTCCGCGACCCCCGCACCCGCGACGCGATTCCTGCGTTCCGCCTGCCTGCGTTGTTGCCCAAATACACTTGCCGGGAGTGCACGTGCAAAGCGATAACGTTAAGATGATAACTATGTTTTGTAAGGGGTATTCCAGAATGTTTTTCGTTTTTTATTTGAGTATAATGCGCCAACCACAACTGGTGTGCAGTAGGCTCAATCGCTTGGTGGACTTTTTTAGTTAGTTAGCCATGAAATAATTAACGGGAATGCAGTGCGCATTTTGCGTGCAAGCGTTTTATAGAAACATCGATTCGTACACTCTGTTTGACGTCTCTACATGATACATTTCAATTTAACGACTACGAGAAGTACAAATAATTAAGAAGTGCAAATTTAATCAAGCATTGAGTGAGCAAGTTTAATGAGACTTAGAATACAATGCCGGATTAATCAATTGGGTGCTTAAAGACTTCGAGAAGGAGCATAAATGTCGACCACGTATGCCAGTGTGTTATGAACAACCATGACAATCACTATGATTACGCGCAGCTTCGTTTAATTTGAATTAATCCGCGCTTCGTCGCATTATTCACAAAGGTTAACATTTTAACCCATATAAATGTTCAAGAAAATAGGCCGGTGAACCTCATTGAATGACTTAAATTCTGTAGGACAGTGAGAAATTGTTTTAGGAATTACAATATCATCCGACTCTCCGACAAATCGATTATTACATAAATGGTCATGTTAACAAACAAAACTCCACCCAGGGCTGCCAGTTATCCGATAGAACTGCGTAGGCATAAATGGTTGATTAAAAACAAGTAAATCATAAAATTTGTTGTATTTGTAGGTTTTGTGGGTATCTAAGAATATCGTTTCCTTCTTCAAAATCAACTATACAAAAATAAAAAAAAGTTTGCCAAAACCGGTGCTAGCACCGGTTTCCGGTTTTGGGCCCTCAAACCCGGTTTTGCACGCCCTAATTACCAGTGTTCGCGGGAGAAAATTCGTCATAAACTCTTACAGTCCGTGACGTAAAAGGTTAAATTGCTCTGTGGTAATGACGTCAGTCGGCTATGTGCCTGTGTAGTGCTGAAGACAGTTGATAATTTCAGTTCTACTCGCTGTATGACGTAACAACATTGCGCCTTCTATTATGGTGTTAAAAACAGAATCGAAAAGTTTAAATTGATTTTGAAAAAGTATGTCATTAATGAACTAAAACTAACATTTACCTACTGCTTTTTGCCTCAGTTATCTCTATAATATATTGTATGGTTTTTTTTATAGAGTAAAACACCCTATAGTTGAAATTAATCCCTTGTCTCTTTTGTAAAGCAATTATTGAGATAACTTAAGCAAAAACCAGTCGGTAAATGTTAGTTTTACAAAGTGAAGGTTATTTGAATTTGGTTGACCCTTCAGGTCTTTGGTACAGTGAAAGTTAGAAGAGGTGATAAAATATTATTGATCGTATCAATATTAGATAGAGTAGAGATATCAATTCAAGGTATCTATGTGCAATCAATCAATACATCGTATTTCGTAATCGGGAGAAAAGAGAATGTGCTTCTGACCTGTCTACGCACGGAGATTGAAAATAAATAATAGTGCAATAACAAATTGAAATAATATTATAGGCGTGCCCGAACGCAATAGAAAATGTAGACAAACAAAAAGGCGCATCAATAAAATAATTGAAGTGTATTGATTACCTTCTTTTTGTCGCTTTATTTATTTATATTTATATTTAAGAAATGAAGGCCTTGTAACTGGTTGGAAATTTTAGAATTGTATCGTTCTGTTTTCGGACGATTTAATCTAATTATATAAATTTCGTCAGATCATAGATACTTCATGTGTATACATATATGCTATAGGACGGCATACGATAAAAATATTTAATCCAGACTTCGATAGAAAATTTACAGATATTATATAGCTTATTTTACGGTCCATAGAAATTAAATAGGTACCTTAAAACTTGCTAGATTGCTGCGTCAGATTGACGCAATTGTGCCAAATCTCATAAACAGTAAAAATGAATGAATTCAAGTTATTTATGCTTTCAGCCACATGTAGATGACATACCTACCTATTCTATGTATGTCTGCATTTTCGATTGATGGGACTAATATAGCCTAGCTATGCTTTGTTTCTGTTGTCTTGCCCACTCCGCTTAAACCTTTTAGAATGTGTCCCATGTGATTTTACTCCCTTTAGGTAGGTATATCACGTCTCATAGAGCCAATGAAATATGAGAAAAAGGCATGGAGTGATGTAAATTTTCCTCTTCCTCCAACAACTGCATTGTGCAATAACATTCCATGGTTTCCTTATAACAATGGAATCTTTGTTTCTAGCGTAATATCTTGCTTTGCATGTTTCGTTCCAACTAGTGGTAGGTAATGTTCCAAGTAAAGTAAAGACAACATATTTTAAGAATGTTAAAGCTACAGATAGCTTAACTGATCAATATCGATGCCTCTAGATTGTGTAGAACAGTGTTAAGTTAGCTCAATTGTATTTTATTTTAGTCAATTTCGTGAAAGAAGTGAAGACTTGGACCGCGCCAACGAAGCTATTTTGCCAATGGAAACAATTGAGATAACTGCAGTCTGTTGCAAAATCTACAGGTAGCTCAACTGATCCATTTTGATACCAGTCGATATCTCTAGATTGTTGACAATATACATATATCAAAAGATCCCCATTAAATACCTAAATCAATCAAGGTTGAAGACATAAAAACATAATAGGATAATATTAAATACATTATAGCAAGGCGGTTTCTACCTAGAATGTTTTTGAGAGGATACAAATTAAAAATAATTTGGCAAAAGCAAGAAATGGAAAACCCCTGTCACAAGGACGGAACAATCACAAAATGAACACCTCATGACATGAATGAACAAATCAATACCTTGAGGAAACACACGCACATTACAAATCAATTTAACAGAGGGAAGAATGGCAATTTGGGTAGTTAAAATGTGATTAATTTGTCTGAGAATATAACAAGTGAAGGCAGATAGGTAACTGAATATAGGTACGAATAGTTTGTTAAAATGTCCTGAGCATTTTCAAAATCTTTCCATAATTGACGGAGAAATTAACAAACATACATTAAAAAATATATACATACAGCCGAAATTAGAACCTCCATCTTTTTTCAAAGTCGGTTAATAATAGTGATGTCCTACTTCACCCACCAAAAAATCTATCGATGAATTTATATAAGAACTTTTATAACCTAAAATAGTTTTAGCTATTGCGATGACGTAACATAAATTCCGTGCCTAGGCTTGCCACGACCAAACAATTAAAATATTTATACTAGTGTCCGTCTGCACCTCTCACTGCAAACCGGCTTAATTGACTGTGAACTTATGTAATGTAATCTTTCACCCAGATTTTGCATTCTTGTGCATGTTGCCGCGTAATTGTGATAAATAGCTGTCTAGTTGTTTCGATTTATTTGGAGTGTAAATTGTTTCCTCAATCATATTTAACCTTAAAATTGGATTTACGAAATATTTTCTTTAAATTGTCTTAACCAATCAAGTAAGGAGTTATGTCTACCTGTATACCAGACAACCTCGAAAAACTAGTGGTAATGGGCAAAATAGAGGGGGAGAGACCAAGAGTAAGGTACCATCCCGCTGGCGCTGGTCTGATCAAATTAGGGCAATAACGGGACTCACTTTGCCTGCAGCCCTGAGACAGGCCGAAGACAGAGTGGTGTGGAAGCGGTTCATCAGCGTCTCCGTGAGCTTTTCAGGACGGGCACGACCTTCAGCAATGAAGACTACGACAAAGAAGAAGGAGAGAAGGAATTATGTACCTATTTTTTAAAATCATGTTTCAGTAACATAACATCTCTTAATCATTTACTAGGTAATAAAGGAGACTGGTTAAGTCATTGACTAATACCGATTAAAGATACGAAATTAAAGAAAAAATCACGATTCTGTCAACAAAGCGAGAATCCATTTAATGTCGTTATGAATATGAACCTATGGTTGCGTTGCCATTAGTCATACTGCATTAGATAAGATAACACTATTGATTTAATTATCTCGTTCTTTGGCCCGTTCGCAAATATTTGTTTATATAGTAAAATTATGACTCATTTAAAGAGGACCTTACATAAGTCTTAGCTCGTTGGGCAAATCATCCATAAAATATTCTCTTCTATTATTAAAAAAAAAAACGTTCAAATATTTAAGCTATGACTCATAGTTAGATTTTCAATATTATTGTTGCTAAGCCCATTAACATTGAGTGAGTCTTTGTTATACTTTCAGCTGAATAAATAATATATACGTTAAAATTCTTGTCATTTATTTATGTTTTACAGTAAATGTATATTTGAACTTAGACGGTAATTCTGTTTGTTCGTAAGTGTCATTAGATATGAAATTACTTATGTATGTATCTACCTAGTTAACACTTTGATTGCTGAAATCACACGGTATGTGTTTTCTACAAGTGACTAATATGCGTAAATCCACACTAGCGCAGCGGCTGAGAAAATACAGATCTATGTGACTCTGCACAGCCGTAATATTTTTGGAACGAAACGCATGTGCGGCGCAACACAACCGCTGTGTAGAGCGGCAGCACGAATTTTTTAGGTTAAAAAAAGATCGCAGTCGTCGAAAAAAATCCGCAGTCAAAGTGTTAAGAAGAAAGATACTTACGTTGAATCGTACATTTACTAACGTAACTAAACAATGTTATTCCTTCGTGTCAGAAACTAAGTGTACCTAGGTAGCATCTAGCAGTCAAGCAGGCCAAAATGTGACCAAGCCATCCTGCAAGTACAAGGTAGGTAAAGTAATCGACTTAAGCGCTACTCTATGATATTAATTAAACTATCGGTTTTCTTAAAAAATCCTCTGAAATTACAGTTTTTTTTCCTACAAGTATCACTGAAACTCCATAGATTATTGAAAGATTACTGACTGATCAAGCCGTGTTTCACCTGATGGTTTAAACATTACTTTAGAGTGCGCCCTAAAATACTTCAGTACATGTAAGTATGGTGTTTCTATGTCAACATAATATCCTTGTACTAACAAGACTAGAGTAGTCCGTCTAAAGCCTTACCCACATAATGACCGTTACTATTAACTTAGAGATAAACAACATTAGTACCTACAACGTAAATAATTTAATAGTTTTGTAAAAACCCAGACTTTAAATTCTTTAAAAAGTACACTGTTTATTTTGTTTTGCAGGACTAATAGTAAAAATAATAGTAATCCCACGAACATAACAAATTATGATAACTTTTTGGAACCAATTTCTATATAATAAGTAAATAATCGTCAAAATCGGTGTATAAATTGACGAAGTAATCGACGAAAAGATGTAAATAACATATATTTATTTAGGTATGATGGATTATAAATAACTCAGTGCCCAACCTTTTTTGAAGTCGGTTAAAATCGTAAAATAACTTACAGAAAAAGCTGATAACACTAGCTGATGTCATTGACACGTTGACGAAGGCCATATTACTTCATCATGAATAAAATTTATTATTAATATTAAAATCGTATGATCTTACCTAGAAGTCGAATATATCCTTCACAATCACCAGAACAGTTCGAATTTCGAATCTATCTCTTTATCGCTCCATATAAAGAGAAGATTGGATCACTGCACTACCACATCACTACTATATATCGATACAATTTAAATATCGAGAGGAATTTTCAAAATAAGCTTGAAATTCGAATAAAGAATGTCGCGCGCTAGTGCGCACGCGCGCCGACAGCGGTTGACTGGCGACAGGCTCTATCCTATCGCAGGCTGTGTACTGTGTAGAGATGACGACTTGGGACATCTAACGTCGATAGATTTTCATTCATTTCCATTTTAAAACCTTTATTTTTTTAAATATTTACCTGGTATTACTTAAATACTATTGCTTAGACTATTGTTACATCGATAATTTCTGTTAATATTATTAACATTTTGGTTAAAAGTATAATGCTGTTAACCAAACTGTAAATAATATGTAAACTGCATTCTGCCGCAGGGTGGAGCCTGGTGATAAGTAGGCTGTAACACAGGTTTTTACAAACGTAACACAGGCACCAGTCTCGCACAATGTTGTTCTCATTGTTATATAGGTACGTACTATTCTAGTTTGAGACCTAAGCTCATTGTGTGAAGAGAATAAAACATTTTATTATTGTTATTTATTATTTTCTGTTCGACCCCTTTTGGCAAATACCTCCTCTAACCCCCTCCACTTTACTCTATCTTACTCTCTCGCCAACCTTATCCATGTTTTCCCTGCTACAAGATTTTTATATGGCGTATAAATTATGACTAGCGATAAAGATATCATTTGGATGCCAATAGATCTTCGCCGTTTATATTTTATTGTTATTTGATTTTGCGAACAAGGTTTTTTAGCAGTTTACATTTATTATAGCTAAATATCATCGAATCGCCTCGTGCTATCATTGGTTTAGATTGTTTTATGTATGTATTAAAACAAACTTGACATTTTAAATATACATACCTACGTACCTATCGATAGCCCTTTTATTGGAACATCACTAATGGTAGTGATGTTCCAATAATAGGGCTATCGTCTACATAAATTACACTTTAGATTGTTTTTATCGATAACTCTTTTTTGTTAGAGCATCTCTATAAGGTTCTACAAATAATGCACTTATTACTTTATCTAGGTACTAACTTGGTTCCCCGCCATCTCATTGAAAATTGTTTGCGTTGGGCTACTTTTCAATACATAATTAAATGATGTCCTTCTTAGTCCAAGCCGAATTTCTAAAGCGAGACCAGTTTCGCGTTTGCGCACACACTTGTGCACTATTGTAGTGCACTATTGTAGTGCACTATTGTAGTGCACAAGTGTGTAGGCAAACACAGGTGCACTCTCTATTCCCTCACTCCAACCAACGGGATAACGTGCTTTCCGAAGAACGGACGTGAATCACCGCCAACTTCCTGACTGGCCAGCTACTGTGATTTTTCGAAATATTATGTTATGTCCGGATTTGATTAAATTGTTGATACCTATTTAAATTCGATTTTAGACTTTTACTTATGTATGATGTACACAATTTTTGCAATAAAATACTCTTGTGTCAAATCGTTTATACACTTTCCTCTTGAATCATTCTCTCTATTTAAAAAACCGCATCAAAATCCGTTGCGTATTTTTAAAGATCTACTTAAGCATAGGTACATAGGGACAAACGGACAGTGGGAAGCGACAATGTTTTATACTATGTAGTGATAAGAATATAGAATATATTATATTGTAAAAATTGTGTAAATTTTTGCTAGAATAACCATATTTGATCAGGACCGGATTTGAACTGACACCTGTAAGGTAATAAAGAAAATAAAGCATATAGGAAATAAAGCACTTTGCCTTTTGATATTTGACCACATTATCAGGTTGTCGTGTTAAATGACCAGGAATGAAAACTGGTTCCCTTGAGGAAGGCAGTGATGATGCGACATCAAGGGTTCAAATCCCACCTTACACAGGAAATAAAACCAGTAGAAAACTGGCAACTCTCTAGTATCTATGTTTGTTGGTAGAGATTTCTTACTATTTAACGTGAAAAAGTGAAACTTTAGACAAATGGGTAAAATAATTTTGTAGGCATGACTATTTGCATTGTGTAACTTTCCAATTTCCTTGCTGACTCTACATTTCATACGTATATGTTGTACGAAACTGCACATTTTTAACCGACTAAAAACAAAAGAGGAGAAGAATCTATTTTAGGCGGATTATGGCGGCTGTATGTATTTTTATATCATCATCTTTATCAACCTTTATTAGTCCACTGCTGGAAAAAAATATGCTTAAGACCTCCGTGGGGATCATTCTCCATACAAAAGCGAAAAAAAAACAAATCGACGTTCAAATATTTGACGTATAAATCGACGAAAGGCAGATGCAGGATGCGGCAGGCTGAAGACAGGATGCTATGGCGCGCATTAGGGGAGGCAGTTATGTCCAGCAGTGGACTATTATAGGTTGATGATGCCGATGATGATGAACGTAATCATTGTGAGAAAAGGATAGAGTACTTTAACAGTCTTAGGAACACGTTTTCGAGACGACTGGTGTACGGAGGTACTAGCATAGTGATATTACGTGACCTTATCACACGATCTTTTAATGACTGCAGATGCTTATCAGTAACGTTGCTTGGAAGATGATTGAAACATTGTTGGTATGCATGACGATTTAAATTGAAAACATACTTAATAAAACTACTAAGTTTTATTAAAGACTAGTTTCTGATCGCGGCTTCGCAAGCTTTGTTCCTATGGAAAGATTTTATGGTTATATCTATCCCATGGGAACTGGGGACGGACTAACGAGATATGGGATAAAAAGTAACCTCAAATTATCTACGTAAATTTAAAAATGTTTAAAACAACAGATGGCTGAAAAGTTGAATATCAAGTTCTACTTTTCAGGCATTGAATTCTAGATTTAGGTATTCGTTAGTATTATATCATAGGAAACCTAAATTAACCACGAATCGTCAGATTCCGTTTCTCAAAGAATCAAATACTACATACATAATTATTATAAGTGGAATAATGAATACATTAAATAATAAGTAAACCGTCTTCAAATTGAATAGACAAGTTACAAGACAATACGGAAAATGTAAGAATTACGATGCAGATTTTTATAAATTAGGCTCATTATCGTTGTCCGGAAGTTGGTCTGGCACATTGGTAAAATTTTCCCGATGACATCTATGCTAACGCTACGCTCTTGAGCGATAAGACCGCCAAATTGTCACATATCTTGTATTATTATTGTTTACCTTGTTTGTTTTATTTTTAAGTGTGCAATAAAAGTATTGTCTATCTATCTATCTATCTAACTTTATACCCTTGTATATGGTGGCTTTTTGAGATGGGCGTGGATGGCCATATCCGAAACCATGTGAGTTAAAGTAAAGTTGTGAAGGAGACATGGGCTCAATTTACGAGAAAATAAAAATCCGCAAGGCCAGTCACTCCCACCTCAAAAACCAGTAGCCTGTATATCACTCATGTCTTATCTGACTGATTTAGGTGCGCCCATACCATGATTTTTCAATTTACACCGTTCTGAAGAACCGTTATCGTTTCCGAATACCGTTTTTTTGTCTCATCATCAGCCTATGCTAGTCCACCGCTGGACATAGGCCTCCCAAGTTTCGTCTACATTATTGTCTATTCTATACGCATCTATGTCTTTTCTTGAGACGAGAATGCGTCTCTTGTGGGACGCTGCGCTGGGAATAACTTGTCTATTCCGCCATGTCCTTTGATTGTATTGTAGTGCCATGCCGTTGCTCGAACACTGTAGATCTTCTGTTTGAAAGTTCCAAAAGGTTCCCAGCCCAGAGCTCGTGACAGCCATGTTATCTCATTTTGGAGAATACCTACAAACTAAACAATGAAAGTGTATTACGCAAGTTTCACGTAATGAAGGTGATTATGCTACTTACATAGATTAGCGGGTTCTTATCCCAGATTAGACCAACTGTTTGCAGTCATCATCATCATCATCTCACTAAAAGACGAACCTATGATGATCTAGGACATTTGGGGGAAATAGCTTGAAATAGCTTTAAGGTTGCCTGGAAGAGATCGCTTTTAAGCGATAAGGCCGCCCATTGTACTTGTGGCATGTAATGTCTTTTGTAATGATCTGTATCTGGTGTACAATGAAGTATTATTGTATTTGTATTTTTGTATTTGTATTGTATTGTAGCTTGAAGTACCAGGCCACTAAGAACCATAACTTATTTATACCTTTTCTTGACCTTTGAAGTAATATCTGGCCCTGCGGTGCTCCTCTATACTGGATCAGATGAGAAAATAAAAATACGTTGTGGTCATACAAAATACTTGATACAACATTAGCAGCGAAACTTATATAGCAGGTAGATTGCGGGGCACAGGCAAATGGGCCAGCGCCTGTCTTTAGCTTATAGAACGTGGCCTGGTAGAGCGTTAGATGAAAAAAAAACTGTCATTATAAGGGAAGGGGTAGGTTGATTTCATTTTTAGAAGATCGTTTACTCCAGTAGGTAGTATTTTGGTCTGCACAAGACCTCTCCCCGCTTGTATCCGTCTGCCAGACCACCAGATTGTGAGAGCGAGGGAATACAGAGTGCACTGCACACCCTTGTGCACTGTAACATGGACGGACATTTCCTGTGCACATGTGTCTTTGTTGAGAGAGGCCGCCGCCGTGTTCCATCCGCTAAGAGTACGTCATTATCATTTTGGTCTAGTCAGTTCATATAACACCCACACAGATTCATAATAGGCATAAAATAAGTTCTAGTTCTGTTCTGATGCAGAAACCCCTGCAAGCTCGGCTTCAGATATATCTTCAGATTCTGTCAGCAGAAAGCGCCCCTTTTTAAAAATGAATGTTTTCCTGGTGTATACAAAAAAGTCGGCTGAGTCACAGTGTAACGGGAGCCGAGACCGGTTCACCGGTTCATGTTTTATTTTTATAGCTGGTCCATGGCACCACTTGGTACGACCGTTTTTACGGCATTGCATAGTTTTGCTGAAAAAATAGTAAAAATATTTGAGTTTTTTTTAAAATAGATGCAAGAAGAGAGATTTATTATAAATAATATTAATACTTATACGTGATAATAATTTTATTTCAGGCAACAAATGAAGTTTACAAGTAAGCAGTGGACTGCTATAGGCTGATGATGATGATGATATAATAAATTAGCTGCGAACCGCGGCTTCGCCCGCGTGGAAATCTATCTATAAAAAAACCGTATCAATATCCCTAGATCTAAGCATACAAAGGGACAGACAGACAGCGGAAAGCGACTTTTGTTGTATACTATGTAGCGATGATAGTAGTAGTAAAGTAAATGATGCACTTAGATATTTTGATTTGTATGATATCGTACACCACGTCTGGATGGGTGGTCTGCCCTGAGGCTAAATTCATAATATCCAATATCAGAAGTATTACACAATTATTATTGCTTTCACTATTCGCGATGTTCATACGATACCCTTTACTAGTGAAATAAAATTGAAAGCCGTCTGATAACTGATTGCGTGAATTTGCGTGCGAGATAAAAGCATGCATGTAATTAAGAAAAATTTTAAGCGCTAATTTGATTATGTTTTTTGTCATCGCGTGACCTTTCTTTTGGATCATGGAACTTCAGATCAATAACAAAAGAAAGCGAAGGTTTAGACGTTTTGCATTTTAAAAAATAAACATGAAAAACAATATGTACCTAGAATATTTTTTAATTAACTGAAAACTAAAACAGTTGGTTTGTCATCGTGCGTTTTTTATCGTATGATTGAACTGCAGATCAGAAAGAAACCAACATTTTAGCTTTTTTTTTCAAAAAATATGAAACTGATAGGCTCTTACTGAAAAATAACTATTTTTTTTACTAACTGAAAACTAAAACGGAAGTAGCTGATTAACTGAAAACTCCGCATTTTAGTCTGAATCAAGGTAGATTATGGTTAGTTATCTTCAAACTGTTTTTAAATAAAGAAATGCTGGACAATGCTGCTTTGCTCGTACTTGATTCAAACAAGGTAATAAAGTATTCAAGCTTCATTTAGAGTTTGCTAAAACGACGTGTGAAGAATGACTGAAATTATAAGCTACACGATTTCTCCTCCGATCTGACTATTTTGTGATAGATTGGGTCTCAAGGTTGGAAGTCCGGATGAGAAATAGTGTGACAATCTTTCTGTTGTGGCGTTCGCGTCGTCGTCGTCGTCGTCGTCGCGTCGCGTTGTCTCAGTATAAATGTGTACTGTGGCGTTGTGTCGTCGCCGCGAGTTGTGAGGTCTTTAGCACATATTACAATTAGGGTTCCCAGATCAATAGAGTATTAAAATTTATTTAAGGTTTCAGACATTTTTTAGTGATTTTTTATACCTTAATTTAAGATTTTAGGGATGGTCATGGCCCCTGTGACCCCCGCATTCCGGACAAAGACTTGTATTACCGGACATGTCCAGAAATTTCCGGACGTATGGCAACACTAATTACAATGTACCAATGTGTACCTAAGTTATAAGACTGAGCTGTTTATTCATGTTCAATTCTCCTCTGCAAGCAATCCTTTAGCTTCTACATGCGAGGAGACATAAATGGTTATAAAGTTTTTTTAAGTTTATCTGTTTAGTGTGTTAAACTGTTTGTCTTCCGAATAAAGCAAAATAAAAAATTGTTTTGCTGTTAGTAAGACCGACCAACACCGTGTAGCTCTGCTTTAGTATGCTCCTGCGCAGGTATCGAAAGCTGATTCTAAAATACGTTTTGTTACTCAATGTGCGATGTCCTGCGCATACTTTAGGTAGGTACCTATTAACTTTAAAGGTGTTAGTAGACTTTAGTAACTATAACAAATCCTTCATAAATTATAGGTCATTTTTAGATTTTATGATTAGACCGGCAGGAAGACGCAAGCTCTTAAAAAATTCACTGAATTTATCGGAAACAGCAACACCTATTTTTTAAGATTCTTTGGAAATCAAAGAAATAATATTATTTCGTACTAATAGGTACGATTATAAACCTAGTGCTGAGTGTTCCAATCAGTACCTAAACTAAAGTAACATAACCTAATCTGCGGCTAAACTTTAAGAAAATTACAAAATGAAATGGATGTTCTTAGAGCAAACTCTTTAAAATTTAATGAATTAGAATGTCTGATAAATGTTTCAATGCACCGATTATGGCGATACTAGATCTAGAAGAGTGATAAAATGAAGCGAGGGTATTTATTACAATTATTTGAACATGCCACCCTTGAAAAGTGTTCTTAGGACGCCCTACGACCAGATGGGATGACGATCTGCGAAAGACTGCAGGTAGATGCTGGATGCGGCAAGCTGAAGACAGGGCGCTATGGCGCTCATTGGGGGAGGCCTATGTCCAGCGGTGGACTGCTATAGTCTGATGATGATCATGATTATGACCCTTGAAAAGTACACATATTATAACACAAAGGACACGATAAATAACTATTAATAGAAACAAATATGGAACAAAAACAAAATATTTTATTCTGCGTTTTTATTCCCAACAAAAGCCTCAAAACACAGCTTCATAAAAGTAATTCAAAAGACTATTAGCCCTCCATTCACCGAGCGCTCTCGGTCGACTAACTGACTCGAGTCGAACAGGTGGAATTCCAGAGAAGCCTCTTGCAGCGCCATTCACTTCTTCCTTTCGCTGAACGAATCAATTCGATCGGAAAATAATTGTTCCCACGGTTAATGGCCAGTTCATCCACTGGTGCTACGAATCTTTGGCCTATTTGGATAACTGTTGACCTTTATGTACCTAATGGAATGGAAAATTAAGAAAATGGTAATTATTTAAGACAGCTTACTTATGTGACAGCACACACATAGCAAAGTCAACGTGGTAGAATATTTCCTCTTTAAAATTGAATTCCAGAATTCCCCTTTCCCCCTCTTCAGGGGGAAAGTATGGAGTCATTTCTAAAATTATAATTTTCGTCATTTCTGGTTTTCAGGGAATAAGCCATTGAGAAAATCAAATATAATTTGGCAGTGGTCAGTTAGACGCCTTAACACTTTCAGTGTCCATAAATGCACATGTCACGGGGCTCGCCGCAGCCTGACATGCTGCGCTGGTCCTACGAGTCACTCGCATCGGTTTAAACTAAACCAAAAGTGATTGATTATATTATTGAATACATTATCGCTCGAAATAATTACCCAAAAAGGCAACAATAAAGTAAATTGTAACAAAAAGTAGGTAATTTCAGATATCAAAATATTTGCTACATTTAGGTAAGAAAAGAAAATCATGTGAAACTTCGCACGTCTTGTTCGCGTAGAGTCGGAAAAAACGACAGAATTTATTTCTTTCAACTCCATTTCAATTCCCTTATCGTAGAGCGGATGATGCTGTGTGAATTGTCCTGTGAAACTGCGGGGCGCAGCTAGTGTAAAATTATGATTTACTACTAGCTGCGCCCCGCGGTTTCCCCCGCGTGGTGAATGATATTTTGGATAATATACAATATACCTTTATGAATTGTAGCCTATGTGTTATTCTGTTATGTAAGCTATATTATTTTAAAGTTTCATCAAAATCCATTCAGTCGTTTTTGCCTACTACTTACGTACACTCTCACAAACTTTCGCGTCTATAATTTTACTAGCGGACCTTCTCGGCTTCGCACGGTTTTAGTGCGGATCCCTAACTTTTTTGAAAACATAATTTAGTGACCGTTCACCGGGGATAGTGTAGCTTCCCAACAGTGAAAGAATTTTTCAAATCGGTCCAGTAGTTTCGGAGCCTATTCATTATAAACAAACAAAAAATCAAACCTTTCCTCTTTATAACATTAGTAGGATAGGATTAGATTATTAGTACTATTATTATAGACCTAGATTTTAGTAGGATAGTATAATCACTACTGCTAATCACAAGCACATGGAAATACTGCACGCAGCGTGCGACAGCATTGTACGACAACTCCCACGTGCCGCGGAATTAGGTGAACAAAGCGAATTACTTATAACGCAACGCAACGCTTGTCACAAACCTTCTATTACTACATGCCATAGTTTACTTAGCACTTGACTGATTACGGCTTAAGGGTCCGGCGACCCTCGCTTGCAAAAATCGCTCCGAATATCGCTGTCCCTGTTTAAATCTTACGCCGCGCCACATGCGTGCGTGATAGCAAAATTAGCCGTTCAAAATTTGGTTTGTTCCGTAATACCAAAAATTATGACTGAAAACTTTTTGTATTCTTCACAAAGTATTGTTATTCTGTAACTAGACAATATAAAGCTATGTTCCTTAATAAATAAAACGTAAGATATTGATGTTTTTAATACGAAATAGCAAGAACACTTGTCCATTTTCGCATAAAAATGTGCAAAATGAGATTGGCTTTCATTTCATTTTAGGTGAGTATTTTGAAAAAAAAAAAACTATTTGGGAACCTAGATAAATACTATTTTAATACAAATAATGCAATATTATAGTGGAAATATGCTTGAATTAGAAACAATTTTGGTATTACGTTTGTATGAAGAATTCGTCCTTCCGGAGGCCCCTTAAGACTTGTGGATCCATGACAATACAATACATAATACAATATAATACATTTACTCTTTATTGCACACCAAATAAAATAGGAGAAGAATAGTATACAGAATATGTTGTAGGTACAATGGGTGGCCTTAATGGGTTGTTATGAGGAGTTTTGGGTTCGATTCCGGCCGCGCACGAATTGTTTTTTTTGTTTATTTGTTTTTTCCACCATAGGTACCTACACATGTTACACTTGATGACGTTTAGTTCTATAAATTCTTAATTGTTGTACCCAATGTTATACCTATTACAATTATTACACACATACTTTTGATAATAGAAAGAATAATAAAATCATCAAAATAAATATATTTAAAATAGTTTATGACATATTGACAATGCCTCTAAAGTCTGTATGCTGTATATAGGCATTGTCTAACTACATACGGTGGTACCTACTTAAAATATTGTACACTGTTTTTGCAACAGGTTCAAGAGATTTTAATTAATATAACAGGATTTGCGGAGGGAAAAGGGAAAGGGGAAGGTAGAAGGTATATAGCTTAAATTGTAGCGCAGATAGGAAAGTCAATGAACCATGGTGCTCGTGTTCCGTTAAGTTTAAAGATCAACGTTATTTGTATTTACACTTAGGTAGGTAAGTACTTCCTTACCTCTTAGCTATTTATAAAACTTGAACAGCACACTTTTTACGCAAAACACTGGGAAGCAGAACAGAATTAACAGCCGCCTTAATTTGACTACAACCAAAGTTATCGACATATGTAGCTCTAAGAATTAGCAAGCTAAAGTGACAGTGAGCCGGCCATAAGCCATAACTCGCGAAGAACCGACGGCCGCTGGGGCAAACGTGTTCTTGAGTGGAGACCACGACTCGGTAAACGTAGTGTAGGACGCCCTCCGACCAGGTGGGAGACTGCAGGTAGATGCTGGATGCGTCAAGCCGAAGACAGGGCGCTTTGGCGATCATTGGGGGAGGCCTATATCCAGCGGTGGACTAATATAGGCTGATGATGATGATGACGTGGGTGAAACCGCGGGGCGCAGCTAGTTGAGTTATAATTTGAATGTAATGCATCTTCTAGATCGCAACAGACTTCCGGCGCGCGCGCAATTTGCCGCTCCATCGGGCGCCGCGGATTCCATCAGAGTGCTTTGATCTCGGTGAAGTGATGCTTGAAGAGTTAACATTCATTGGATTGGGTAAAATTATGATTACATTTTGAAGCACTACATGGCTTGGATTGGGAAAAATTATGATTAAATATATTTTGAAGTACATGGCCACAGTACACATCTATACATACTTATACTGAGACATAGCTCTATTTCAGCAAAAATAAACTAAGTTCAGAATTATGTAGGTCTACGCTTAGAGTAATTCTATAGGGTCTACGTTTCTACTTAGTGACCAACTTTTTAATCTAGGTTCAGAGTTTGGTCATTGTTGGTATATCTGCCTATACTCTAGCCAAAGCTAATGTGAAATGTTTGTTAACAAACAGCACATAATTAAATCAAATTTAACTTTGTTGCCGTATGCTAGGTAACTAACATTTCTTGTCGATTTAAGTTCTTTCGTTCGATAAAATTAAATAAGCACTGTGAATTTTAGATTTATTTTGCCGTCATATGTTTAAAAGCACATCGAATTAGGCTGGAGTAAAGTTGCAGGTTGTGTGTCGATCTGATGTTTACAAATTGAGCTAACTGTAGACTGTTGCAACTGTTGCGTAGGTACTTAGACTTACCTGTCACGAAGCAACCACATGTTAGTTATCAGATACCTAGGCTAATTATATACGTTTGTTATCAAACTAAACCGCAAACCACACTTAATTAACCGCTAATTGCCTGCATTTGACCATTAATTGATTAATTAAGGCAGGTTGTTTTTTTTTACTCTTCCTTAGTGGTTGGTAACTTCATAACAACCATAAATTAGCATAATATAACGCATAATAGGTACCTAATAAATTACCTAATTAAATAACCGCAATATTAGGGAATATTAGTTTTCCCTATATACATATATCATAATAATAAATATTTAGATTCATATTTATTTTATTTCGTCATTGTGTACATTTGTAGGTCTTAGTAAGTTATGTTACTATGAAACAAAGTATTACAAAATAATAGTCTACCAGACCAAATAATCAACTAGCAGGCAGGATGCAGTGCAGGCGCAGTGCGAAATGATATGAACAAGAGAAAGGGAGCTTTGTTTGTTCATAAATAGATATAATAACCGCCAATCTTCTTGTCCTCTGGCAAACCATGTAACAAAGATGCACATAACGCAGTAAGTTCTAAGGCTAAAATGGTGGACCTTCTGGAGAGTCAAGACGCGTCATTGCGAATTTTTTCAAACAATGAAAGCGACACTGATCTATGACTATGAAGCTTTACCTATCTATTTCGAGTCTTTCACCTGCTGCGTTGTCGTTTATAGAATGCACCTGTGTTTGCTTTTGAGCTCACCTACTAATGTCCGCGAACATGGCTACACTACACTGTGACGACGACGTTGAGAGTGGCTGCCGCCGCCGCCGTCACCGTGGCCCAAAATTCCGGTTAGGTTAGGAGGACACTATGCAATTATGCATGTATTATTCAGACTGTTGACTGATTGTTTAGCCAAGAAATACAAAAAAGTATTTCTTTCTTACACTATCCATCAGTCATCACTTAGGTACAGATAGTCATCACTTTGGTAGGTACAGATAGTCATCACTTAGGTACAGATAGTCATCACTTAGGTACAGATAGTCATCACTTAGGTACAGATAGTCATCACTTAGGTACATAGTCATCACTTAGGTACAACAGTTAGGGACAGTTAGGTAGGTACAATGTGGTTTCGAATTTAGAAATCAGCAAACGACTTATCGACGTGGACGCTAGTCACCGGAAGGGCCGTGATATGATCTGCTAACCAGGCCAAGGATCGATTTCATTCGCCATCAATTATTATTGCAGCTCGATAATTTGTTGATCATATCATTCCAAGGTGGAATTCATCAAATGCATTTTTAGGTAGAAATATAAGTTCATACCTATATGTAGTTTTAAATAACTAATTAATATATGTATAATAGAATAGAACGGACAATGCATAAAAGTACTGTTTATTTTTACTAAAATAAAGCCATGTACCTAGGTTACTTCAAAATGTACTAATCATAATTTATCCCAATCCAATGAATGGTAACTCTTCAATAATTCCTGCTACTCACATCGATATACCTATATGAACCTACTACGTACGTACATATATCTCAGTGGCTACTAATAATTATTTATTTAGTGGTGGGAAAGGAACCTGCGATTTTCGTCTACTGCACCACACAGGCATTTCATTTATTCTAAAAGGGTTTTGCTACAGAGCTTGGTAATAAATTATATCAAAGGGTTTTAGCAGAAGAGATGCAATGCAATGTTGAGCATTGACCCGAAGAACTTCAAGGACAGTCATAAAAACAATAATTTAAACTAGTAGTAGGTACCTACAGCAAAAAACGCATTAAAACAATAGCGGAGATAAAGAGCACGGAGTTCATTGTCGCCCTCTCGGTCGAGCGTGAACATCGAGATTATTATTAAAATGGAGCTGAATAAATCTGTAAAATGACTTACAGCAGTTTTCTTCACGAGTGTGCGTGCATGCGCAAAAGTTTGCAGAGCCTACATACATATGTTCAGACCTGCCAAGATAAATTGTCCGTACTCCGTACAGTACGATAGCTACCTATAGGTACTCATTACCAAGATACATAGGCTACGGATGGTAAAAATACTTGTCTTATTATTGTAGACTAAACAAAATGCAACTTTGGGCAATATGGGTCACAGTGCCCACAGTTTAGGCTAGCACAACATTTTCTTAGAACGCAACTCCGCAAGAAGCAATCATTCCTGGCGTCTAACCTACCTGGGAGTATTAAGGTCCAGCCTGAAAACCAGTGTCATTATCGTCCTCGGTCGATAATGACAACAAGCTGAGATTGGTCCTTATTAGCCGCGCACATAGGGAAAGACGAGTTATTCTTATACTGGGGACTCTACTACCACGCTACATTATGTATAGTTTAAATCCCTACTACTACTTAAGTTGTTTTGTATTTTTTATGTGTTTTCCTTTTTCTTGTAACTGTTTATTATTGTGTGTGTGGCTATAAATAAATTCTTTATTCTTTATTCTTCTTTATTCTGGGTATATGGGTAAGTGCAGCCACCTACCTACTTACCTATAGACATTACATTTCAAAGGACGTGCAATTCACAATCACTGTACCATCGCAATTCAATGGAATGCACAGGCTCAAACCATGCATAAATGACTGTCGCAAGAATCCGTAGAAACCTGTTCAGGTAACAAGTAGGTACTCTAGATGGGTGCCTGGTAGATTCCTACCCACATATAAAGTAGGTACCTGGGAGGGGTCCTACCTACCTAATAAGTTTATGGGATTTTGGAGCCCTGAATATTCTGTAGGCTAAGGTCTGCCAAGTTAACATAATACGGGCAAGGCCGATTAGGCAACACTATAGAGGTAGAGCGAGGTTACTTTCCTATTGTCTCGCCTTGTCGCCCTGCGGGGGCTAAATAACAATCATGCTGGATGTGATGACCTGATGACTGATGACAATTCGCTGATGGAGTTGTAGATCATTATGAACGCCATCATTTCAATGAATTGTTATTTCTAATTGTAATTCTCACCCGGCACGTAAGGTAGGTACGGCACGCAAGTAAACAATTTTTTTTGTTTCGAGATTAGAGCGCAAAGATCACTAGGATGTGTAAAAAGTATGGGGCTGGCTGTAGGTAGTTTATAATTTCGTTTCGATATGGTTTTATAATAATGTTTAAAGTTGACTCCCTTAAGTTCGGCCCAGCTACAAATTCCATTGCTGTCAATGTCATAAACTGTGACGTTAATTTAATATTGACATTGAAATGAATTTCATTTTCAACGCCGGCCGTTGGTACTTGGTTGCCATAGCAACGCGGCGCGAGCGTGAGCCGCCACAACACAATAAAAAAAGGAAAACGTAAACAGAAATGATCATTCCTTACGTATGTGTGACGTGACGTGTGTGTATTATAGTTATTTATTGTATTCTCTTTGGCAAAGGATATAAAACTTTCCAGTTTTTCTACCATAAAATAATGAAAATGGGTAACGTTTCGCGATGGCTAGACGTTGAAGTAGGCTCGAGCGATATCGGGCTGAACACGCTGCCGTCCAACATAGCTTTGGTAGACCTGCACGATAATAACGAGTACAAACTCCTTGTTGGGGATCTTGGGAGAGGAATGCGGGGGCCAGAGCTCAAGGTATCATTCAATTGACGAACTAGATACAAAAATCTTTATTTGAAACAGAAAACTTATTATATAGCGTACAATTGTGGGCTGACTACTGCAAAAAGTTAAAAAAACTGTGTAGCGGAGTAAGAGATAAACTGCAGCTTAGTCACACTATTTGGTTACATACCTATGCTACCCATGCTTTAGGTACACATTTCATTACAAACATTTCTGATAGGTTGGCCTTACCTACCTACTGATTTAATTTAGATAGGTTTATACCTATAGGTGATGGAGGTGAAGAAGCAAAAGAGTATCTACACCCAGCAATGGCTGATTCTAAGCTGATATAGTAATAATGTTGATAATCAATTCTATCTCATCTCGCTCAAAATGAAATAATTATTTCCTGAATAAAGGAAATCTAGAGAGAAAAACCGACATTTCTAGATTTGTCATCAAAGTTAGCTACGCACTTATCTACTTTTAGATTTATATAGTTAGTAATCGATTATTTCAGGTATTCAGAGGCGCAATGCAGATATCAGACATAGTGCTCCCAGACTTGCCTCTAGGCGTGCTAGGAGTCTACACAAACACCTCCTTGCCTCGCACACCGATCATTGTAGTGGCATTCAGTTCTTGCCTCTACTTCTTCAGGAATCTGAAGCTGTTCTATAAGTACTATTTACCAACTATGGATTTGAATGCATCGGAATTGGATGCTTGGAAACAGGTATGGGTTTATACTGTTTTGATAGTTAAACATTCATTGTACTGTTCTTTGTTCTTTTACTGTAATTTAATGTGTTAAGTAGATACCTACTTCCTATTCCTACCTATCAGTTATCCAATACCCAAAAACACAAAGTTCTGCTTAGCTTGGGGTTTGGTGCTGTATGAATGGCCCAGCATTTTAACACTTTGACTGCGGTTTTTTTTCGATGACAGCGGTCTTTTTTTTTACCTAAAAAATTCGTGCTGCCACTACACAGCGGTTGTGTTGGGCCGCACATGCGTTTCGTTCGAAAAATATTGCAGCTCTGCTGAGTCACAAAGATCTGTATTTTCTCAGCCGCTGCGCTAGTGTGGATTTACGCATATTAGTCACTTGTAGAAAACTCATACCGTGCGTTTTCAGCACTCAAAGTGTTAATATTATTACCCCCTGACACAACTGCTTGCATAAACAAGGATCCACCTGGATAGAGAAGGCTAACACAGAGGGCTTTTATCTTGCTGTGGCTAATCCCAGGCTAATATAATTAGCCACAGCATGGATGGCACAATATTTATTTGTACAAACTGATAAAGCATTGTTTAAGTACCTACCGACTAAATACAAAGTTGTACAGTAATTAACTAATTATAATTTATATACAAATAATGAAAACTAACTTAGCATTGATTTATAAATTACATACATAGTTCATGCAAACTCGTCATCATCATCATCAGCCTATATTAGTCCACTGCTGGAAATAGGCCTCCCCCAAATGAGCGCCATAGCGCCCTGTCTTCAGCACTAGTACTAGTATATCTAGAAAAATACTCAAATATTTATAAAAACTGTAACTAAATAGAATTATCTTCTTTCCAGCTCGTAGAGCCATCAAACCACAACGTAGACAGCATAGAAGCCATCATAACAAACCTAAGAGCTATACCGAGTCAACTCCTCAGCATACAGTCCCGTCACTTTCTCAAACTGTCAGTAGAACAGCGAGTACTTGGAACAGATACCGGAACTGCCAAAACAGGTAAATGCCTATATTCATATTCACGAATATTATAATGAGGTAAGGAGGGAGGAGGAAGTTAGTTTGAATGTATGAGGTAATCACCAAAACTATTTTATTTTATGTTGGTTTTAAACACATAGGAGTTATAACCTAAACTTATATTAGGAGAATTGTAAACCTAGCTGTAAATTTCTCCAAAATTCTGTAAATAAATAAATAAATAGAAAGAAAGCTACCTCTTCCCTGCTCTGTATTATATTCCTGGATGTTACAGACTAGTTTAGGTAGAATAGGTACTCATCATCATCAGCCTTTAGCAGTCCACTGCTGGACATGGGCCTCCTCCAATGAGCGCCATAGCGCCCTGTCTTCAGCTAGCAGGTAAGTATTAAGTACTATAGAGAGAAACTGTAAAAAAAGGCTAGTGATCTAAGTATCTACAATCTTATTGAATCAATGAATGAACATAAAACATGTTAAGGTAGTTAAAAAAATATAAGAACAATATGCAAATCTTATATATAACTTCATCTAAAATATTAGCAGTGCTAAAGGCGACAAATAAAGCGGACAAATAATAAGGCAGTCAATTTTAACATATTAAGATAAGGCTCCTCCAGCCATGAGGAATGGTTGCCAAAGGCCAAAGAAGTGTTTGTTTGGTTTAATGTTTAACATAATATTCATAATGAATCTTCAGAATCCAACTGAGATATCCTGTGTGGCCGCGTTGAAGATGAGCTCTGTAGACTGTAACGCTGTGAGCTGCATTGTGGTAGGCACGGAGGATGGAGAAGTGGTCATCTTGGATCCACATACATTCACTCCAATGTCTCAGGTATGGTTAAATCATCCTATATTTAGTCTAGTGCCAAAAAATATGAAATTAGTTTTGTGTCATGTAGGATATGCATTATGATGACCTGCAAAATTTTCATTTTTAGTTCTTATGAGCTGTGGTTTACATTTCATAAATAATAAAATAAAAATAAATAATGCGCTATGTTGCTCTTTAAGGAAAGCCTATGTCTAGCAGTGGACTACAATAGAAGGAAGATGATGAGTATAGGCTGATGGTGATGAGGATGCACTGCAGATATCTGAAGAAGAGATCCTCCTTGAAGTTCTAGTCTAAACGACGGCTGCGCGGGTGAGCTGGATTATGATGATGATGATGATGAAGAGACATTGTTGGCATCATTGATTCTATAATTGAGCTCCAGTTTTAATGTTGACAATGACATGGGGGTTTATATTTCATAATAATATGACAAAGTTATTGGGTATTTGAAGATAGCTCATAAGTATTTAGCTTGGCCCCTAGTAACTGAACAGGGTTCCATACTACAATAAGGCCTATAAAATAGATTTTGTCCTGTTTTCATTACGGATGTAAGCGGGTTAACTACGAACCTTATTTGTGTTGATAGAACACCTATGTTTCATCCCTGTACGAGGGACTTGTTTAGGGTGAGCAACGGGCCGCGCGCGCACCGCCGCCGCCGCTACTTTGCCCCGTGTTTTATTTACCATAATTAACGCCTCCCAAATTCATCATAGCAATCTTCCATGTGTTTTGTAGGCGAAACTGTGCACGATAAAGAAAACGCCCAGCCAGATCATAGCCACGGGAATGTATACCGTCGGCTACAGACTTACGGTTGCTACCAGGTTACCAGTTTAGATACAAGCACTTACTTGGCACTGTGCTTTAAGGCACCAATGCACGCAGAATTAAATTGTTGTAAAAACATCAGGAACACGCTGTGAACCCTAAAAAATTTAAATGAGCTTTGCTGTAGAAGAAACTCAGGTTTGATCAACTAAAGTTAGACATTATATCAGCCACATCAATAAACGCCTTCAAGAATAAACTCGAGAACTGGTTACGAGACAAAAATAACAAACTAAAAAAAGTAACGCAATGAATAAATTCAACACCGTGTGAACACAAGACACATCACGTCAATTAACAATAAATGCATTTGGACTCTTGTTTCGCATATTATCCCGTACAGAATGTACCTGTGCGTTGAACGTATAATTTGTGATATTTACTGCTATTTTTTCTCCCCTCCTTGTTTGTGTTCGCGTATAGGGCTTCACAGCTAGACCAAGAAATGTAAACTCAACCAACTCACAGGCATTACCTAAATCTTCTCTAGGAAGGTCAATGATGATGATGATTTAACTTCTTAATGGAAATGTTGCAGAGAGAAATCAGTGTGTCTCCTAAAGAGAGAGTGGATTGAAGGACGCATCCTCTTCACAACAGATGATCACATCATAGCCATCGAGGTGACCAGCGATAGCAGTGTCTTGGTCATATGCGCTGATAACACCATGGCTTGCTATAGCAAGAAGGTAAGGGATGATTCGTAAAGTCATATCAAACCATGCATGTTTTACGCTACCTACTTTTATCTCTGTCTAGTTCTTTGGGCTACATGAAAACATAGGCTACTAGGATCATTGGGCTACACATTTTCACTACGCCATCTATGAATGAAGCTTTAACAAGGCCTTAATGTATTTTCTTTAGCTTGCAGCTAGATGGCGCTGTATGTTCCGACCATTATTCATAGCGCTCCGGCCCGCGGCTTCGCAATCTTTTTAAAAAAACAAATTGCTATTCCAGGTGCGTGTGCGTTATAAGTAGGCGAAATTCTTGCTCGATGCATCCAAACTTTTGCTCTCTATATAATATTATTGTACAGGGCAAGAAGCAATGGTCTCTAATGCTGGAGCACCGTCCCGTGTCCATGACGAGTGTCCCCGTGATGCGGCTCGGCACCACTCTGATCGCAGTGGGGCTGGCGTCCGGGCACGTCTATCTGTACGACGCGAAGGCGCCGAGAGACGCCATCTTTGTTAGAGGTGAGTCTTATAAGCAATGGCCTCTAATGCTGGAGCACCGTCGAGTGTCCCCGTGATGCGGCTCGGCACCACTCTGATCGCAGTGGGGCTGGCGTCCGGGCACGTCTATCTGTACGACGCGAAGGCGCCGAGAGACGCCATCTTTGTTAGAGGTGAGTCTTAGAAGCAATGGTCTCTAATGCTGGAGCACCGTCCCGTGTCCATGACGAGTGTCCACATGATGCGGCTCGGCACCACTCTGATCGCAGTGGGGCTGGCGTCCGGGCACGTCTATCTGTACAACGCGAAGGCGCCGAGAGACGCCATCTTTGTTAGAGGTACATGCTAGAAGAGCGAACGTTGTTAAAAGCCCGGCGATCGATGGATCGTTCTAGAAGGTTAATAAATAAAAATTAGAAACATTATGCATAGGCCATCAGTGAACATCGTGCGACTGAGATGATGATGACATTGTATATTTTTGAAAATACGTACATATCTTTTACCGAATTCATAGACGACGCAAGTACCTTCCTATATTTGTTTATGGTAATGTTGTTAGTAGTAATAAGTATTAAAACAACGGGTATTTATCGCGTTTACAGGTTCCCGACGTTTCAACAGGGAAAAATAGGTAAATAAACGCGATAAATACCCGTTGTATTAATACTTATAATTATGTGTTTAGATCGCGTAAGTTTAAAAATATTTATTGTTAGTAGTAATTATAACTATCACAAACTTCATTGTATCTTTGCTACAGATAATTATTGTCTTATTCTATTTATTGAAGTAGGTATTTGTGTCCCTGTATGATAAGGTCCCTTCGGCTAAGGTCCTAAAACCTAACCCTATTGTTCCAGATGTCGCATCGGTAATGAAATTCGGCCAGCTCGGCCAAGAAGAACACGTGTTCATCATAATAACAGGGAGCGGGAACCTATCCCTCAAGATTCTCAAACGGACTGCAGACTTCAGCGCGCACGCAGCGGGCGTAGAGGTGGCGCCATCTCTGCCGAGCGGACAGAAACCGTGGCTCATACCGAAGAAGTCAAAACTGTTTGTGGAACAGTCGGCGAGAGAGAGGGAGAATGCTATAGGTAAGAGTGACAATGCTATAGGTAGGAGATAGAGAATGCTGCATCTAATAAACAGAACTTTCTAGAAGCCCGGCTCACTGTACCTATTGCCACGCCCTGCTTGGGTACCATTGTGTTTCTTATAGATTACCTAGATACTAAGACCTGCAAACGTACACAATGATGCAGTAAAATAAATATGAATATGCTATGGTGTGAGGGAGAAAGTTAGACATTTCAGATCGCACGCAGTGGGCGTGGAAGTGGTGCCATCTCTACCGAGCAGAGTAAAACCGTGGCTCATAACGACCTTATTACATTGTTCACTGATAAAGTTGATACACGAAATTCTAGTCTTATGAAACAGGCACAGTGTTTAATAAGACCTAAAAAAATCTATCTGTACTAGTCGCACAGGGATATTTTTTTTTTTATTGAAAATCTGAATAAATAATAATTAGGTACTCGCTATCCAGGAGAATTTTCGAAAAATAAATGCTGGAAAAAATACTTTGTTAGATTATATAATTTATCACAGAAAAATATCATGTTCAGTTCAGTACGTCTACAGAATGTATTTCATTTATATCGAAGTCAAAGTCATAATTTCATTATTTAAAAAAAAGTATTTGAAAAAGACATGTGGGTGTTCTTATCTTGCATTTAAAATGCATTCGTTGATCGATTAATGCTATAAACAGCATAGGGATTTTTTTTCGTTCTATGAAACACTGTGCGAGGCCATGAAAGCACCTTCTTATATCCTCTTCTTTATTTCCAGCCATGCACGAGGCATTCCAGCAAGAGTTGACCCGCCTCCGCCTGACCGCCGCGAAGACGTTGCTAGACGCGCACCTCAAGTCTGACAACTCTGTGGGCGCGGGCGCCATGGAGTCCATTAGACTTACCGCAGAGGTACTAAATGTTCATATTTTGTCCGCTAATCCTTTACAAAAGCCTAGATAATATTAAAATAAATATCATGGAGTCCAAATACCATGCTATCTCTACGACGAGCACAGCATATCCATACGACTTACAGCAGAGGTAGGACTTGTCCAGGGGACAAAAGCTAACTTTCACCATGTATGTAATAATGCTGTTTTTTTTTGCAAAAAAGAATAACTACTTATTTGACACCCAGACTCGCCCACGAAAGAGATCTTTAATTTTATATTGTATGTAATGCCCTTGTAGGGCGCATGTTGGACTTCTGTTAAGACCTATTTGTACACATGTAAGCAATAAAACCACACTCGGTAAACGTAGTGTAGGACGCCCTCCGGCCAGGTGGGATGACGACCTGCGAAAGACGCTGGTAGATGCTGGATGCGGCAAGGTGAAGACAGGGCGCTATGGTGCTCATTGGAAGCCTATGTCCAGCTGTGGGCTGATATAGGCTGATGATGATGATTATGAAGCAATAAAACATTGAGTATTGAGTAAATATAAAATATTTGCAGGTGGAAGGGCTAGGCCCCGTGTTCCGTGTCACGCTGCTCGTACAGAACACGTCGTCGGACAAGGCCGTGCTCGCGCTCGCTATCCTCTTCCACGTCCACACCATCAACTATAAAATATTTGCAGGTGGAAGGGCTAGGCCCCGTGTTCCGTGTCACGCTGCTCGTACAAAACACGTCGTCGGACAAGGCCGTGCTCGCGCTGGCTATCCTCTTCCACGTCCACACCATCAACTATAAAGTATTTGCAGGTGGAAGGGCTAGGCCCCGTGTTCCGTGTCACGCTGCTCGTACAGAACACGTCCTCGGACAAGGCCGTGCTCGCGCTGGCTATCCTCTTCCACGTCCACACCATCAACTATAAAGTATTTGCAGGTGGAAGGGCTAGGCCCCGTGTTCCGTGTCACGCTGCTCGTACAGAACACGTCGTCGGACAAGGCCGTGCTCGCGCTGGCTATCCTCTTCCACGTCCACACCATCAACTATAAAGTATTTGCAGGTGGAAGGGCTAGGCCCCGTGTTCCGTGTCACGCTGCTCGTACAGAACACGTCGTCGGACAAGGCCGTGCTCGCGTTGGCTATCCTCTTCCACGTCCACACCATCAACTATAAAGTATTTGCAGGTGGAAGGGCTAGGCCCCGTGTTCCGTGTCACGCTGCTCGTACAGAACACGTCGTCGGACAAGGCCGTGCTCGCGCTGGCTATCCTCTTCCACGTCCACACCATCAACTATAAAGTATTTGCAGGTGGAAGGGCTAGGCCCCGTGTTCCGTGTCACGCTGCTCGTACAGAACACGTCGTCGGACAAGGCCGTGCTCGCGCTGGCTATCCTCTTCCACGTCCACACCATCAACTATAAAATATTTGCAGGTGGAAGGGCTAGGCCCCGTGTTCCGTGTCACGCTGCTCGTACAGAACACGTCGTCGGACAAGGCCGTGCTCGCGCTGGCTATCCTCTTCCACGTCCACACTATCAACTATAAAATATTTGCAGGTGGAAGGGCTAGGCCCCGTGTTCCGTGTCACGCTGCTCGTACAGAACACGTCGTCGGACAAGGCCGTGCTCGCGCTGGCTATCCTCTTCCACGTCCACACCATCAACTATAAAATATTTGCAGGTGGAAGGGCTAGGCCCCGTGTTCCGTGTCACGCTGCTCGTACAGAACACGTCGTCGGACAAGGCCGTGCTCGCGCTGGCTATCCTCTTCCACGTCCACACCATCAACTATAAAATATGTGCAGGTGGAAGGGCTAGGCCCCGTGTTCCGTGTCACGCTGCTCGTACAGAACACGTCGTCGGACAAGGCCGTGCTCGCGCTGGCTATCCTCTTCCACGTCCACACCATCAACTATAAAATATTTGCAGGTGGAAGGGCTAGGCCCCGTGTTCCGTGTCACGCTGCTCAGGTTCAGGTTCAGGTGGGGGTACTCCATTTTCCGCATTTGGACTCCAGTTGGTCCTTTATGCGTAGAGTTTGCTAGCATAGCCAGCCTAGCTCCGTCCAGAAGCGCAGAATCTTCCTGGGGTCTTCACAGGCTTCGCGGAGCGACCTCGGCAAGTTGAGGATTTCTATACGTTGTTCTAGTACTCCTTCGCATTCCAGGATTACGTGGGAGACTGTTTCGTCGTTGCTGAGGCATCCTCTACAGAGAGGGCTATCCGTCGCTCCGATGGTGAATAAATGTTTGTTTAGTGGACAGTGTCCTGTTAGTGTTCCCACAAGGACACGTAGGTCCGATCTATTCAGATTTAGTAGGCGTTTTGTTAGCTTCGGTGATGTTGATGGGAGTGCCGTCCTTGCTTGTCTGCAATTGATTTGGCTAGTCCATCGTTCGTTATGTGTATTTCTAGTTCTGAGCTTGGTCCATGTCTGGAGCAGAGAAAATGGCAGGGGTAGGAATGGCGGTGGTCCTTCTATGGTTGTCGCCGATCCTCTCCGTGCCAGTTCGTCCGCAGCATCATTTCCTAGCGATCCACTATGTCCTTTGATCCATTGTAGGATGATCCAGTTTTCAGTGGATATCCTTTCCAGAGCAGAGTGACATTCGTAAACGAGCTTGGAGCTACAGCTGTTTCCTTCCAAGGCTCTGAGTATGGCTGCGCTGTCAGAGAGGATGCGTACACGTTGGTCTTTGATTCCTCTCTTCTGTACGGCTGTCGCTGCCTGTGTTATTGCTACGCATTCGCATTGGAATATAGAGCTATGCGTTCCTAGCGTTATTGATATGTTAATGTTGAGGTCCAGTGAGTGAACCCCGGCACCCGTACCGGTGTCGGTTTTGGAGCCATCTGTGTAGATTCTGACTTCGTGGGTACCTGATTCATCTTTTTGGTCCTCGTATAGTTGTATTTGGTAGTGTTTGTTTAGTATTGATTTGTTGGCCATTCTGTCACAAGGGGCCGCTGTGAGTGGTTCATATGTTATGGCCCTGTCCATGATCTGCGCATGAGGACTACTTGTGATTCCCCAGAGGCCTGTGTTGTGTAGTCTTAGAGCCGACATCGTGGCTTCTTGTTGTATGTAGAGGTCTAAAGGTGCTACATCTAGAATTATATCTAGGGCAACGCCTGGTGTGGATCTCATGCATCCTGTTATCGCGGAGCATGCCATTCTTTGAAAGCGTTGTAGTTTAGTTACCACGGTGCTCAGTTCCGTTCTAGTCCACCAAACTATCGCTCCGTAGGTTAATGTTGGTCTGATGATAGCAGTGTAGAGCCACTTGGATATTTTCGGTGAAAGTCCCCAAGTTTTCCCTAGCATTCTGCTGCATTGGTAGAGAGTAGCGGTCGCACGCTGGAGTTTGTAGTCAAGATGTTTGTTCCATAGCAGTTTGCTATCTAGTATGACCCCTAGGTACTTGACTTCTGTTTTTAGCGTTATATCTGTGTTGAATAGCTTTGGGATTTTTATATTACCCAGTTGTCGTTTGTTTGTGAACATGATCAGTTCCGTTTTTGTTGGGTTTACTGTCAGTTCGTGATCGTTGCACCATGTTTCAATGGTTTTGAAGGCGAGTTTCATCAGGTCACATAGTGTGTGCTCAAAACAGCCGGTCGCGAGGATCGCGAGGTCATCCGCGTATCCTACCGTGACCAGACCATGACCGTTGAGCTTGCGAATTAGCTCGTCTACAACTATGTTCCATAACAAGGGCGAAAGGACGCCCCCCTGGGGGCAGCCTCTGGCGACTACACCTCTTGTGGTTTCGTTGATTTTGACTTGTATGGCTCTGTGTTGGAGCATGTTGTTTATCCACTCGGCCAGCGTCGGCGCTACACCATATCTGGTAAGGGCTCTGTATATGCTGGTGAAGTTGGTCTTGTCAAAAGCTCCTTCAATGTCTATAAAGGCAGCCAGTGTAGGTTGTTTTGATGATAATCCACCTCCTATTCGTGAGACTACGCTATGTAAGGCGGATTCTGTTGATTTGCCTTTGCTGTAGGCATGTTGTTGAGAGTGTAAAGGGTTGTGGTAGAGTGTGGTGTCTCTTATTTCTCTGTCACAAAGCCTTTCTAATGTTTTTAGAAGGAATGATGTCAGGCTTATAGGTCTGAAAGATTTAGGTTGGGTGTAGTCACTCCTTCCTGGTTTAGGTATGAATACTACCTTCACTTCCCTCCATATGTGAGGTATATATCTATGGGCAATGCATGCCCTGAATATCTTCACTAGGTGGTCTGCTAGTAAGCCACTGCACCAGCTGAGCATACCTGGAAAGATCCCGTCCAGTCCTGGTGCTTTGAAGGGAAGGAAGCTGTTGATTGCCCAGATTACCTTTTCACGGTTTATCATATTCTGGGCTGTTATCCAGTCTTGGTCGGTGGACGTGCGCTCTGATATCTCCTCCCATGTGTTGGTGTCTGTGACAAGACAGCCTGGGAAGTGTGTATTCAGAAGCACTTCACTGGTTTCAGCGTCTGATTTGGTGTAGGTATTGTCAGGTTTGATGAGGCACCCAAGCGTGCTTTCTGGCACGTTTGCCAGTATAGTTCTTATACGGGAGGCCTGATTGTTGTTTTCAATGTTGGTGCAGAACCTTTCCCAACATTCGGTTTTTCTAAGGCGAATTTGCTTTTTGTAGGTTCTTTTCGCATTGTAGTAGTTCACCCATGCTTCGTCTTGTCTAGTGTTTATGGCTCTGTTGAACAGTTTCCTTACTTTGCGACGCAGTCTTTGCAGTTCAGGACCCCACCATCGTCTGTTTGTCCCCTGTTTAGGTATGACTAGAGGGCAGGATTGTTCATAGCTGTTGGTAAGAATATATGTTAGTTGATTTGTGTAGTGGTCTATTTCCGCTACTGTTATGTTATCAGGTATGTTAGGCTTGTCTGTAATTCCTAGTTTGACTGATTGGAAGAATTTAGTCCTATCGGTTTTACGTGGGACACGCCTAGGTTGAGGGCTGGGTAGTGACAGTTCCAGAACATACCTTATCCATCTGTGATCTGAGCATGAGGCCTCGTTAGAGACATGCCAGTCTTTGATGAATTCGGAAATGTCTGGGGTCGTTAGTGTTAGGTCTATTATTGTTTGGGCTCTGGATGTTACAAAAGTGGGTTCAGAGCCCCTGTTTTGAAGGAGAAGGTTAGTAGAGATAAAATAGGTTACCAGTTCTTCTCCTCGGTCATTGCACCTGGCGCTATTCCATAGCGTGTGGTGTGCGTTGGAGTCGGTGCCGATGATGAGCTCGAGTTTCTCCCTCTCGCAGTACTCGATCAGGGACGCCAGCTCTGGTGTGGGTGTTGTTTCGTCGATTGGTTGGTAGGCTGATGCTAGGACTATCTGTGTTAGCGACTTGTTGGTGGGAGATAGATATAGCCTAGCAGCTGTTAGGTCTCTGGAACAGAGTTCGGTTATTAGTAGTGTTTTCGCACTTCGCGGAACAACTATGCAGGTTCTGAGGTTGCTTACAGTTGTGTTTGCGAGGAGCTTGCTACCCGGTAGCTTTAGGCCGCAAATCTGGCCTTTCCTGATCCACGGTTCTTGGATAAGGGCCACGGTGTTGGGGTTTTCCTCCAGCATTCTGCGTATGGACGCGCTAGCTGTAAGGCTGTGCTGGAGGTTTGCTTGGATGAAAGGAGTGGCGGGGAGTGGTGGATCAGGAAGTGATTTGTGTGTTGGTTTAGGAGCGCTTGATAGGAGAGGAGCCGGTGTCGCTCTCGCTAACATCGCTCCCCCCCGTATCGAGAAAGCGCTCCTCAGATAGTGGGGATAAAATATTTGCAGGTGGAAGGGCTAGGCCCCGTGTTCCGTGTCACGCTGCTCGTACAGAACACGTCGTCGGACAAGGCCGTGCTCGCGCTGGCTATCCTCTTCCACGTCCACACCATCAACTATAAAGTATTTGCAGGTGGAAGGGCTAGGCCCCGTGTTCCGTGTCACGCTGCTCGTACAGAACACGTCGTCGGACAAGGCCGTGCTCGCGCTCGCTATCCTCTTCCACGTCCACACCATCAACTATAAAATATTTGCAGGTGGAAGGGCTAGGCCCCGTGTTCCGTGTCACGCTGCTCGTACAGAACACGTCGTCGGACAAGGCCGTGCTCGCGCTGGCTATCCTCTTCCACGTCCACACCATCAACTATAAAATATTTGCAGGTGGAAGGGCTAGGCCCCGTGTTCCGTGTCACGCTGCTCGTACAGAACACGTCGTCGGACAAGGCCGTGCTCGCGCTGGCTATCCTCTTCCACGTCGACACTATCAACTATAAAATATTTGCAGGTGGAAGGGCTAGGCCCCGTGTTCCGTGTCACGCTGCTCGTACAGAACACGTCGTCGGACAAGGCCGTGCTCGCGCTGGCTATCCTCTTCCACGTCCACACCATCAACTATAAAATATTTGCAGGTGGAAGGGCTAGGCCCCGTGTTCCGTGTCACGCTGCTCGTACAGAACACGTCGTCGGACAAGGCCGTGCTCGCGCTGGCTATCCTCTTCCACGTCCACACTATCAACTATAAAGTCTCCAATCCCTACATTAAAGTAAGTATATTGCTAGAAAATTGATAAAGCTTTTTTTATCTATATAATTATTATTATATTTTATATTATTATATTTTTTATCTATAAGATCTCTTACTTTTGTATGATCTGAAATAAATGATTTATTATTATTATTATTTGGTAGGCCGGTTGACTTTGAAACCGCTTTGTGGCGCCGCTTAGCTTTGCTAGAAAAGACAGAAATCTAAATAATTATATAGAGTTATGTTTTCTGGACAGTCTAAATTATTCAAAGATGGAAAAGCACCCTCAGTTTCCTTAAAAAAGATTTAGACAACGTCCCCATAATTCCTATAGTATATAATTAGTAGCAGGATATACTTCCCTTAGTATCTAAAATGTAAGCATAAGCTTCTAAAATACATATTTTAACCTAACTTGAATGCTAGGGAGTAACTCCGCGAAGCCTGTGAAGATCCCAGGAGTATTCTGCGCTTCTGGACGGAGTTAGGCTGGTTAAACTAGCAAACACACCACGCACAAAGGACCAATCGGAGTCTAAGTGCGGAAATAGGAGTACACTAACCATATCATACCCAACTCGTTTTATAACTCCAGGTCCCCCTCCTCGCACCGAACGCAACCCTCAGATTCCCCACCAAAATCGAGGAAGTATTCGACGACAACATAAACCCCGACGTATTCTTCCGGCCGGTAACCGGGCAGGCCGGGGAGCGGTCGCTAGTCAAGATCCTGCTGCTGAAGGAAGGCCGGAGCAGCCCGGTGCTGGCCGCTACGGTGCAGATGCCTCCCACTGACCCTATGATGCTGCCCTTTGATAAGATACAGACGGATACTGCTTGGAATAACTAGAGTTGTACAAAATGCATCAAAAGTAAAATATGATACGTTATTAAATCAGCCTGAAATCGTCCACCGATTAACAAAAGTTTCCAACGCCACAAATAACGATCTTAAGGGTCCGGTGACCCTCGCTTGCAAAAATCGCTCCGAATATAGCTGTCCCTGTTTAACCCTTGCGCCGCGCCCCATGCGTGCACGATAGATTAGCCGTTCAAAATTTGGTTTGTTCCGTAATACCAAAAATTATGACTGAAAACTTTTTGTATTCTTCACAAAGTATTGTTATTCTGTAACTAGACAATATAAGCTATGTTCCTTCATAGATAAAACGTAAGATATTGATGTTTTTAATACAAACAAATAGCAAGAAAACTTGTCCATTTTCGCATAAAAATGTGCAAAATGCGATTTAATTTTAGGTAAGTATTTTGAAAAAAAAAAACTAGTTAGGAACCTAGATAAATACTATTCAAATACAATATTATAGTGGAAATATGCTTGAATTGGAAATCATTTTGGTATTACGTTTGTATGAATAATTCGTCCCTCCGGAGGCCTCTTAAGCTGCCTCCCTCTATCGACTCTCTGCGCCCGGGATTATTTAAACATTAAATGAAAAAACAATGCCCACTTATATAAAGATCTCTATATTTTATTTTTGATTTCGAATTAAAACTATACAAGACTTTTGCAGGACGAGTGTGCAGGTTAAGGCAAGGAGTGTTGTTTATACACAAAAACAAAAAAAAAGTGAAACAGGACTGTATTTCACCCATAAGAGATTGGTTGTCACCAAATGTTGTCTACTGAGAAGCCTAGAGGTTCGTTCTATATGTATTTTATAACTGTACCTTTTGGATGACTTTGCGATAACTTTGAACTTGATAAGATAAGAATAAACACGATACATAAAAACTAGTACATATCTTATCGTATTTACCTACCTACCAAACGTACCTACTCTAGGTAGGTACTATCGCTGTCTATTATCTATCAAGCTTAATATCGCTGATTATTTCAAAGAGAATTAACCGATTACTCAATAATTTTTGTGGATATGGTTGTATGGAGGTACCTATGTACTTGTAATCAATAACGCATTAATGGTTCTTACAACTCCTGAGATGAATCAAATACTAAATATGCCGGCCATTATTAAATTTTAAAGAAGGTACACGTACTTATATATGTATCATATTTTGATACAACTCAAACTTGGACGTTATGGCTTAGCAATAAAGTCGATTACTTAGTTTTGGTAAATCTAGTTAAAATTAGTTTTTAAATAAACGATTTATTATTATTATTAATATAAAAAACTTAATTGAATAAAATAAATATAATAAACATTATTACTAAAGTACATATTTTTATTTTCTATTATTTTAATAATTACTCATACAACTCTCATAAACATAGGGTGTGTACAGATATGGAGCTGCCTCGCTGTTACACAATCCTACTAATATTATAAACGCGAAAGTTTGTAAGTATGGTTGGATGGATGTTTGTTACTTTTTCACGCAAAAACTACTAAATGGATTTTAATTAATGAAACTTTACAATAACATAGCTTATACATCAGAATAACACATAGGCTACAATTCATAATAGTATACATATTATCCAAAATATCTATCACCACGCGGGTGAAACCGCGGGGCGCAGCTAGTAAAATATAATGTAATGAATGACACAGTCTCGCCCTATTTTTATTTTTATCCAATTTCGATGTTCGGGATTGGGAGTGCCAACGCCAATCTGTCGTCGTCGGAAATTTTCCACACGTTTCTGCAAATAATAGCGACCTATTTTAAACTTGCGATTAGATTTGCCAGTGCATCGATCGGAGCTATCTGAGGTAGATAATGTAGGTAGGTTCACGTACTTATGTATTCGATAGTAGAAAGTACCAAACTAAGTATTTACTTTAGTAGGTTAGGTAGATACCCAAGTCTACTCGTAACAACAAAAATCGAAGTTTCTAAATGGTTTTTGTGCAAACTCTTTCTCAAGTAGTATCACATAGGTACAGTAGGTAGGTATTTACTTATCGACGACAAGATTCGGTTTTGCTGGAGAATTAATCAGTTACCTGAATTTTTGTTTTCCGCGTAGGCTCCCTGGTAAGTAGGTACTTAAATAAATAGCTAAGTAGGTACTTACCTTCTGCTTTCGAATAGGTACCGTATAAGGATAAAACAGCAGTTGCAATAAAGTTTTTACCTCTCCCAACAATAATTTATAACTCATCATCATCATCACGCCAATAGCAGTCCACTGCTGGACATAGGCCTCCCCCAATGAGCGCCATAGCGCCCTGTCTTCAGCTTGCCGCATCCAGCATCTACCTGCAGTCTTTCGCAGGTCGTATTAATTATTATCTGCTAATTATTAGTGTATTTGTTATCAATTATTTATTAAAGTACCACCGTCTATATTGTTCGTTCATGTCCAGTCCATCCCAAGGTTGCCTGGAAGAGATCGCTCTCAGCGATAAGGCCGCCCTTTATACCTTTATTCTAAGTTTTTATCTCTGTATTATTTTCTATTTTGTGTGGTGTAATAAAGTGTTATCTATCTATCTATCTGTCTATTATCAAATATGAACCAAAGTGTTTATTCTTCAATTATTTTTTCGGTTTACTACTGGAAGAAGTAAAATGAAATTAGCGTCGTATTATTAAAGCTCGCCTTGTCCGGCGGCGGCGGTCTAAATAGTGCAGTGCCTAGATTAGGCTCTACCTACTTCTAGTAAGTCTTGGATAATCTTAAGGGCAATATTTGGACAGGTCGCTATCTACAGGGGATTTGATAAGAGTTTGCACTTTTATGATTGAACTATCGCAGATAGCAGGTGTTTATGAGTATTAATGACATACCTAGGGCTGTCTCAAGGGGGACCTTAGAAAACCCAGTTTGATTGGCGAGGCAAAGTGATGGGTTACTTTGCCATCATCTATTCTATGGTCTAGCTAGAGATTGACTCTCGTTGTCGATATAGACAGCAGGATTTTTTTGTAATTGCTCCACATGCCCCTTTGCTGCGCCCATGTTCCGGAATTTCGGCGCTAGAAAAACTAGCCAAAAGTGGATCCCAAAAGCTAACTATTGAAAGTTATCCTGTCCACTTTTGGCTCTTGCTCATATTTCGGGATTCTAAGTGTAGTAGGTATTTTATCTACTCGCTTTGAAGCGATATAAGTAGGTAGGTATGTTTAATTACAATTTGCTTACGCATCTTAACTATTCAAATAAAATATCCTATTGTTTACAAAATTCACAAGGTGAGCGAACACAATACTCTGTGCGACGTCTATAGGTCAGTAAGATACCAACGTCATATCTGCCTGAGATGCAATCAGTAAAGTTGATTTGGTTTTCTGAAAATCTATGAATCATTTATAAATATTCCACATGCTTATCTGTTAATTATCTAGCATCATACCATTGATTGTATTCTTTTGTAGGTTAGGTACTACGATATCAAACAAAGGTGTGAAATATTCAATAATAAAATCAATCTTAGAATCAGGATGGTGTGATTCTTGTTGCGTTTTGACAACCCTGTTGCGGAGTCCGAAAGTCCATACTTTCCGTTGAGAATTTAACGTGGCACTGAAAGAATATATTTTCAGTATCAACTTAGATCTCGATCGCTTCTCCGTCTTTTGGTAAGTTTATTTAATTTATTATAAATGTTTTTTCTGCATTGCTCAAATATTTGTAGTACCTACTGAGGTGGTAGGGAATTAAATAACGACGATTATGAAATTTATTAGAAAGATTCTAAATTCCTTTTTTTTTTCATTAGATTTGCAAAATAAGCCCTAAGACACGTAACATTTTATACTTTAAATTATTATCAAATAAGAAATAAGGTGTTTTAGATTTTCTGTTCACTTCAATTTATTGTCCAATTAGTGGAAGAAGATTATATTTTCGAACATAACACTGGTATAATAATGATAGTGCTGAGATAGATAGGATTATCCATGTTATCTTTGCATATTACCTATTTTAAGTTTGCATTATTATGTTGTAGCAGTTATTATCCAGTTGACACGTTATTGTGGGTAGTGTTATTTTACAATTATCTGATAATTTCTTTTTATTGGCAATTTCCTAACCACTGTTTTTTTTACAGATCTCAACTCAACCAATTAACAGCCATGTCTCTCGAAGAGGTAAGCTTGTAGTTCTAGGGTACCAACAAAGTTAATAACAGTAGAAAAATCTAGCTGCATCAGTCTGTAAATAATTAGTTATATCAGGGTTATATGGATAGATATATAGACAATACTTTTATTGCATTATTAAAAATATAACAAACTAGTCATAAAAGTGACAATTTGGCGGTCTTATCGCTCAAGCAAGAGCGATTCACCAGACAACCGTGGATGGATAGGTCGTTGGATTGAAGATAGATAGATGTGTGATAGGTGATAGGTGTCTGTGATCAATTGATCATCATTATGTAGCTAATAAAAATGACAACATGGAATTTATGAGATGATAATAATTAGTTAGGGGTATTTATTAGATATAATTAGGAATAAGGTAGATCCTACCTCTAGGATAAAATAATTAGTAACTCGAGTCATAAAGAAATACCCTCGAAAGTTTTAATAAGTGCCCTAGCTTAATTGTCAACCGATGTGGCGCGGCGGGAAAAGTCTGCGTACGACGCAGGAGGTTCGGGTTCGATTACCGCCTCGGGACAAATGTTTGTACGACCGGTGAGCGAAGGTCCGCCTGCGATGCAGGAGGTTGCGGGTTCGATTCCCGTCTCGGTACAAATGTTTGTACGACCTGAAAATATTTGTTCCGGGTGTTTTCGGTATTTTATAAGTATAATAGAGAAACATCTATCTATGTAATGTATTCTATTACGTTTATCGGCTAATAAACTGACAAGATTATTATCTAGTACGTATAACACAAGCTCCGCTTAGCTTGGGGGCTAGGAGACGCTGTGTAATGTCCGGCATTATTATTATATTCTATCACATTTTAAGTTTACGCACACAATGTATATCTATTGTTTTATGAAATAAATAAATATGAAATATGTGTAATATGAAAATTATTTATTCAATTTTGTAAGATTGTTCATTCTAGGATTAAAGAAATACTAGAAAGAAGCTGTAACAGTTTAAAATGCTTTTCATGTTTATTGGATGTTTTCGTTTCCTTTCCAGCAATTCAAGACTGTCTCCGCATCCGTGAGGAACTGGAAGACAAAGCCGGCTGACAGCGAGAACCTCGCCCTGTACTCTCTGTACAAACAGGCTGTCTTCGGAGATGTCAACATTGGTGAGTCATTAATTAGTGTCGAGATAAACCTATGTTAGGATGTAATACGCTATCAAAAGTAAACTGTAACAAATAATAAATATATTATCTATCTATCACATTACTTACCGTAGAATTAGGCAACTTACCCTAGTTGTGGCAACATTCCCAACATGCAGTAAAAATTCGAAAAAAAAAATTTATTCAAAATCTTTTCATACATACCTATTTGGTTTTTCTGGGTGAATACTTTGAGTAGTTTTTGGAAGCATTTTTAATGTGTTTTCAACTGGATACATAAAAAATGCTTATTCCTCTAAGGGGATTCTTAGTGTGTTGGTGTAAACTGCAGGACATAGGCCTCCCCTAATGAGCGTCATACCGCCCTGTCTATTGCTTGACGCATCCAGCATCTCCCTGCAGTCTTCCACAGGTCATCACACCACCTGGTCAAAGGGCGTCCTACACTACGTTACGTACGTCGACTACCTTGGCACCTATCCATTAGAAGTGAATTTCTTTTTAGCCTTCTTAAATTCATTTAGTTTTCTTAAATTTTAAATATTTTACAGCCCAGCCCAGCGGCTTAGTGGAGTCCGCCAAGTGGAAGGCATGGAGCGGCCGCAAGGGCATCAGCCAGGAGGACGCCAAGAAGCAGTACGTGGACCTGGCAGCTCAGCTCGCCCCCAAATACGCGTAGACGTTATGATACTGATTGATTAGGAACTAAATTATTTCTTTGTTTGTATGTTTCAATAAAAAATACAATGGAAAATTGTTTTTATGTCTTCAACGTCGTTAACGAAAATATTGCGTTTTCTTACACAGCACTAAACATTTCATTTACCTATATGTTACTAGGTCCTATTAGGTAAAAAAAAAATTGCTTTGCTTGCCAGAAGATTCGCCTGCGACGCAGGAGTTTCCGGGTTCGATTCTTGCAGCGGGATAATGAATGTTTTTATGATCTATAGATTGTTCCGGGTCTGGGCGTTTTCTATGCTTCTATGTATACGTGAAAGTACCCACCTATACTAATTTTAGGTACGTACATTCAGTAAAATGTTATCTACAATATCTAAGATACTCTCCCTTCATGTGGAATTATAGCCGTGGGACGCCCCCTGTGCTAATGCCACTGTACAAAGGGCATCGTTTACCTACTGCAAAGAAGGATCCAAACGCCTCGCTTAGTAACGGACCTAGCTAGACAGGCAAGGCGGGTCGCCGTTTTTATCTCGCATTTTTAAATTTGGAGCGATAATTGTTGTTTTAATATTGATAAATAACCAGTGTTTATTCGTTTTTATAAATCAGAAGAATAAAATTAATTTAAATAGACAGTTTTTTTTAAATCAGTTTTTGATGTTACACTTTTGACTTATTTTAAAAAAAGCTAAAAATCATGATAACTTAAAAATGGTTCACTTTTGCATGATGCACATGGGGGTGAAAATTTTCGCCCTAGTCACCCCTATGACCTTCTAACGGGAATACGTCGAATTACCAATAACCCTGTAACCTACGTTCTTTGATAAATACCAAGTAGGTAAGTAGCTACCTACCTACCAAAGCTACCGAAGTATTATATCTGTGACCAAAGTATCTCGTAGGCAGGTAGTCTCAAATACACTTTTTTATTCAAATTTCCCTCCACTGCATCCTTAAAAAAAAACAACAGGATAAAACGGCATTAAATTGACATTTAACTTATTTATCATTCGCAATTCGCGTGAGCTGCCACTGTCATCAAATGAAAACGTCAAACCCAAGCCAAGAAGCCAATTCAATCAAAACAAAAATACGGGCTGGCTGGCGGTGGTGCTCAGCAAAGAAAGATATTTATTTATGAGGTAGTAAACAAAAATAACTCGATTTCTTTCCTAAAATAAAACACCTATGTATCTAGTACCTATTTGAATTTTTAAAAATCCTAGTAAAAAACTCAATTTCTCGGATGTCTAAGTCGGCACCCGCGGCGAGCATAAGTTACGTTTCGGCGCCGCCGAAGAAGTTTCAAATCCCGTACCGCTTCTGTGATTCATTGAATTGATCGCTCGGTGCGAATCGCAAGGTGCCGCGTCATACAATACGCTGATAACCTGTTTAGCATTTCGCTGCCTCGCGCGTTCACTACTCCCTCCCTCCCTCCGTCACTCAGTTCCTATCAAGCAGCCGCTGCCACCACTCGCTTCCACCCGATAAACAGTAAGTCTGACGTGTTTTTCTCTACATTTTTGTATTAACTCTCTTATTCAAAGCGAAACAAAGTTGAGTGTAAAGCATTCCATTTAGGTTAGCCTATTTTGTTCATAAAAAAATGATGTAATTTCAGTGAAAGCGGGTATTTTTAGGGGTAAAATAGCGGTCGCCACATGCCGGTCGGTCATTATCATTCATGCGTCAATACAGTTATTCAGCTTGGTTAGCCACATTTCTTCAATTGTTTCAATTAATTTCAAGCCAGTGTTTGTCAAGAATCTAATTAACTGTTTGTGTTTTGTTTTAGGAACATTCCTGATTCACCATGTCTCTCCAATCGGTAAGTTTGAATTTATACTGAATACCTACCTTCTTACTCATAGTTCAAATACTTACTGCTTAGCTGAAACAGTTTAACCTCTTAAAGATTTATATATATTTTGATAGTGCCATACATAGGTAAGTACTAATTCTACTTACTTATATCATTTGTGAACATAATGTCACAATTTTACTTCCAATTGGTAGGTTTTTTCTATAACAATGGACTAGCTAAGCCATAGTAAGAATAATATCACTGTGCCAATTCTATGTTATATCTAGCACCCAGAAAGTAAAGTATGTATTATAGGTACTTACATGAATTTATTAAATCATAGTAAAAATTGTCATAAGGAAGAAAATGGTAATACAAATTATTATGTACCTAAATCACTTTGTTAGTACCACCTACGGATGAGCCTCCTTCCTGATAATATTTAACCATTTATTCAAGTGTAAATATTTTTCTTTACATCAGATTTAACTTTTGTATTACATAGATATGTTGTATTACTTAAAAGAAAGAATAATACAGGTTTTTCTCTGTTAGGGTTTATAATTTATTTTCTTTGCTCCAATACTCATATCATACAAACAACCTAATATCCATACATAATACATTAGGAAAATTTTATTAGCTCGGTCACCTTCAAAAATTGTGTAGGTAATTTAAAATGTCTTTGACCCCTGACTTCTGCCCCACAGCTCATTATACATACGGAAACTAGTATCCATGTGGTTTTAAGTAATTTGCTTACTACTTACCTTTACATTTACTTATACCTAAATATATGATGTAATGTCATCATCATCATCATCAGCCTATAGCAGTCCACTGCTGGACATAGGCCTCCCCCAATGAGCGCCATAGCGCCCTGTCTTCAGCTTGCAGGTCGTTATCCCACCTGGTCATGTAATGTGTGTTAATTTAATTACCAACATAAAAACATACCTTGCTCAGTAAAGAATTTCCTTTAGAAAGCTCAGTGCAGCGGTTTATGATTTTAATTTCACTTTTTATAACATGAACAGTTATTTTATTAGTATGGTTATGTTTGTTTGTTGTAAGTATATGGAGCAAGTTTTTAATTTTTTTAAGTACCCACTTAAAAAAATTAAAAACTTGCTTATTTAGGAAAAAAAAAATGAGTTGTGTTTTATTTTTTATCATACATAACGGAATTAGATTTTCCATAGAAAATAAATTGGTTAGCTAATTCGTTTTTTGAGAAATTTTTGTATTTGTTTTTGACATTTTGTTTTAGCTTGTTTTTCGTTTTTATAAATTGTTTAATGTTTTTCTAATTTTAATATTAACTGTTAAGACACAACTAAAGTATAAGGTACTCTATTGCATGGTGTGTGTGCTACCTGAACCCATAGACTCCCACTTGCACTAGCATCAACTGTTTTTCACAAGTCAGTGGCTTCTCCCACTCAATATAATTATTTTTTAATGTGTTTTCCATACTGTGTCTACAATGACAGAGTTTTCCATCATTACCTATTTTGTTGTTATTTGTGCAGCAATTCGACGCTGCCGCGGCTAACGTGAAGAACCTGAAGGCTCTTCCCGGCAACGATGACCTCCTGGAGCTGTACGCTCTCTTCAAGCAGGCCACCGTCGGCGATGTTGACCCTGCCAGTGAGTACCTACTGCCTTCATCGTTTTATCATAGATAGATAGAAAACACTTTATTATACCACACTAAACCGAAAACAATACAGGAATAAAGGAAGTATAAAGGGCAGGCATAAGGCCATCGCTAAGAGCGATCTCTTCCAGGCAACCTTTGGATGGACTGGACACGTAGGAACAAAATAGACAAAATAGATGGTGGTACTTTAGTAAATATACATCATTATCATCATCATCCTTTTTTAGGGTTCAATTTTGGATGTCAGTTAAGACAGGCCACTTTTTATTCCATTTTAATATCCAGTTATTGAATAAGGTATTTAAAGTATTCTATGTAATGTATTGTATTATGTATATCAGTCATCTAGTACCCAAAACAAAAGCTCTGCTTAGCTTGGGGCTAGATGATGCTGTGTGAATTGTCCAGCATTATAAAAAAAAAACAAAAAGGTATAGAAATTGGTTTTGAAAGTGGACTAAAGGTCCGTACCAAAAGGATAAAACGGTACCCTATTATTAAGCCCACTGTCCGTCTTATTATCATATGATTCAACGTGATTATGAGGTGTTAGCGTTGTGGGCTATGGCAACATTGTTGTAATAATATTTTACGAAAATTAGGAAGTCCGGTAACGCTGTCATGGCCATCTGAGGTCAACATTTAACACTTTGACTGCTGAAATCACACGGTATGTGTTTTCTACAAGTGACTAATATGCGTAAATCCACACTAGCGCAGCGGCTGAGAAAATACAGATCTGTGTGACTCAGCACAACCGTATATTACGGCTGTGCTGAGTCACACGATCGTCGTAAAAAATCGCAGTCAATATGTTAAGACCATTCGAATAAATATTATAAAAAAATTTGGAAAATTAGTGCGGAATTACTCCTATCCTCACTCACACAGCTGAGCTTTTTTTCGGAGGTATTTAGTTATAGGAGCGAGTTCACACCCTCGACAGTATTCTGGATCCAGTAAACGATGTTTCCAGTACCGAATCCGTAAAAAAAGGTTCGGTAAATACGGATCCATAAATACTCGAAAATGTTTTCTTCCTAGAGGTCTAACCTGTTTGCACCCACCCACTACTGTATTGAAGAGAGAAACCTTGAATTAAAAGAGATTACAGCAATGCTATTTCAATCACGTAGTTTTATGTACTAGGTAGGTAACAGCTCCATTATAAATTAATCCAAATCGATAATATCAAATTAAAAAATTATCAATAAATCGGTGGTTCTAATCGCTAAAACAACACACTCAATCATTCGGCTGTCACGGATTTGGAAACTGATAACAGCTTGTAGTCTTTATTTAGTCAATATTTTATAGGTAGATAGATAGAAAATTCTTTTATTGCACACTTACAAGATAAAACAAACAAGACAGAATAAAATACAAAACATGTGACAATTTGGCGGGCTTATCGCTCAAGAGCGATCTCTACCAGACAACCGTGGATGGAATAGGATCGTTGGATTGTACATGGGGATCTGTGTGCATTATATTAATTGATAAAATACTGCATGAAAATACGTTTCTACTTAAAAATAAATAAAATAAATATAAATACATATAACTAATTATATAAATACATACTCTTAATTGTATAAAGGGAAACATGGGCGTGGTCAGTGACATAGGGACAAATAGTGTTCCTTTAGCATACTCTTGAATATTGGTAGTGACTTTACACGCCTTACTGTGACTGGTAATGTGTTCCAAAGTTGTACAGCACGGGCGGTAAATGAGTTGCTGTAGAAGGAAGTAGAGTGGACTGGAACATGAAGCATGAGTGTTTAAGAAGAGCGGAGAGAAAGAGAGTGAGAATGGTGGAGAAAAGTAAAACGTTCCTTGAGATAAGGGGGTGCAGAAGATAAAAATAAACTATTATAGAGAAGAGACAGGATGTGACTATTACGGCGAAGCCGTATTGGTGACCACTTGAGCTTCCTGCGAAATTCCGAGACATGGTCATACTTGCGTAAGCCAAATATAAACCTTATCCCGACATTCTGCAGGCGCTCAAGTTTATCAAGTTGTTCCTCAGTAACAAAATAACAAAATACCTAAATCATTAAAAGATCTTGACGACAATATATTTAGGACTAAATTGAAACAATTATTAATTACCAAATGCTATTATAATATTAACGATTTTATGACAGATAAATTTTGACATTACCTTTTATACTATTTCGCCTCTTACTATTACTATTATTACTTTAAGGTTTTTGACATTATATAAAATTATCTACAATATACCTAGGTTAGAACATTACTAAACTCTACAGTGACATTTGCATGCTATCTTAATTTTGCACGCCTCGATGAGGTAGTAATGTATTGGAAATACCATTTTTAATTAAGAACTTTTGTACCTATATTACAGCAAATAAATGATTTTATTATTTGATTATTGATTAGTAATATCAAGAAGAATCAGCAGGTACTTACTTTCTCAGTATTTGTTAGTATGCGTCATAGTGTGTCTATGTGACGTGAATCATGGGTTTTCTTATATGCTCGTCTATCGACGATGTAAATATATAATAATAAATAATGCTGGACAATCCAGGTACTAGTTGAACGATATACATAATAGAATACAATACATAGATAGATATATTTTATTATATAATAATAATAATAATAAATCATTTATTTCAGACCATAGAAAAGTAACAGATCTTATTTAACTTATTCTACGGTCCATAGTAATATATACCCTAAAACTAGTATATATAAAATATAAAAAAAAACAAAATTAATAACACGCTATTTTTGATTAAGCGACAGCGTGTAGATGTCGTAATCATGGTGTCAGATTCGGGTGATAATGTACAAATAAAACGACCAGAACACCCGGAACAAATTTTAATATCTGAAAACCATACAAACATTTTCCCGTGTTAGGAATAGAACCCGCAACGTCCTGCGTCGCAGGTAGACCTTCGCCCGCCGCACCACAGAGGTCGTCCATGTCGATATGGACTTTCTATGCAAGTCTCTTCTATCAATCGACCTCTATCTAGGTATATGGAAGAGGCCTTTGATGGCGATCGATCGATACCGAAAACGATCGATCGATTGCCAGGTTGTCTAATTCTAAAATGATTTAGTACATCAATAGCAAACAGCAATGTACTATGCACAGAACTAATATAGTTCTGTAGGATATATAGTCTATATCGAAGATAGACTACGAGATTCTATCGATGATATGGACTCTATATCCTATTATCATCTATCAATCGACCTATATTAAATGGTAGAGGCCTTTGATGGCGATCGAAAGATATCGAAAACGATCGATCGATTACCAGGGTGTCTATTATAAAATGATTTAGTACATAACTAGAAAACAGCAATGTACTATGCACAGAACTAATATATTCCCATTTATAAAAGTGTTTTTTTAACGGTATGCTTAGGTTTAGCTTTTAGGATTTACCTACAGTTAAAAAACCGCTTAACCATTCCGGTAAAAGCCAGACCTTCTCTTTCTTTAAAAGTCATTGAGAAAAACCTAATGATATGTCCTTAAGATAATGTTTACGGAATAATATTTGGCTGTTATTTTAAGAACTTCATGGTCTTCAGATTTTTTCACACTTACTCAATATTGACGTATGATAAACCTCGTGTAAATTACCTGCAGTTAACAAGTGAACTTTGATCTAGCCATTCACGTGTGGTACCTTACCTACTCGAAGCCATGATTACACATGTATGTGTAATCTTGTATTTTATTTCTGTGAGGCAGGTTTACTTAATAAGCGGTCAGTACAAAATTCAGTAAAATTCAGTTGCAAGATTTGTCCCACACATAATATTTTAATTACGTATATTAGAATAGAATAGAATAGAACACTTTTATTAGCACACACAAAAAAGACAGATATACATAAAAACAAAGGAACACACATTAAGCTAAAAAGATATAACACTAAACAATAGAAAATAGGTAAAAATAACATAGCCAGTGCCCGCTAATTAGGTCCAGCCTCAGCTTAATGTCGCTACCGCCCGAGGACTGTAACGACGCTGGTTTTCAGGCTGAACCTATGGATGACGTTTTTGGATACATTACAGGTCTGTGGTTAACAACAGACAGATATTGACAGTCCTAGCACTGATTTTTCTTAGTATCCTGTTTTTAGTTTGTGGTACATTTTGTTGATTCACAGTTAATGTTTTTCGTTATTGGAAATATTATTTCTATATTTTTTACACTATACAAGAGAGTTACCCTTATTGAAAGCTTGCGATGCGATGCTGTCATGAGACGGACACTGGTAGAATTGCGTCAATCCAGAAGCAGAGCCATTTAGGAAGAAGTTGACGTTGACAGTCCGTCCGAACATGGTCCATCTACTCTACTATCTATGGTATGGTATATTATCTTAATTAGCAAGCTGAAGTGGCAGTGGGCCGGCCATATATCGCGAAGAACCGACGGCCGCTGCGGCAAACGTGTTCTTGAGTGGAGACCACGACTCCAGCATCTACCTGCAGTCTTTCGCAGGTCGTCATCCCACCTGGTCGGAGGGCGTCCTACACATAATATGTCCTAAAAATGATTATCGGAATTAAATCTCTAATCAGAATTAAAGGAGAATAAAGGCATTGATTGAGTTTCCAGAATGTGTTCCTTGTTATGACGCGTGAGAAACAGAGCTTCAGGCGTATCACGTCACAAGCTACCTATAACCACACCACAATAGTGCGGTTCCGGTTTGATACATAGACTTCCGTGTTTAGTACATGGCCTATTTGTTCAGATTGTCTCCCACTGGATCATTACACTAATCCGGCGGGTTCAGTCAGATCCGGTGCGTGAGTGATACAATCATCCATTGTGCTGATTTTTGTAGGATGACGCGCAAAAAATGCAAGCGATGTCGTCAGTCGTCATTTAACACAAACAAGTGTCTGTGTTTTTATTCTGAATACGTTTGTACAAGGTTATTGATGGTACAAAGTTTATTTATGTATTTATTTAATAATATTTATTATATACATTACGTGAAGTGCAGCACCAAAGCGACCAAGAGATATAAAAAACATACACTTACCAATCATCAAGCTACTAACTACAACTTAATACTAAAGCTTAAAATGAATAACTACATATTTCTATGCATCCTATCCAAAAAATTTCAAACTGCATCCCTGAATTTATTTTAAAGATAGTAATGCGAGGATTTGAGTTTTTAATTTGACTTGGTTTATAAATTATTTAGTAAGGAGAATAAAAGTTATTGATTACTCAAGATCAATGTTATTGAAACAAAATTATAAATTAATTAGTATTGTGTGTATGAACAAAAATATGTAATTTTTAGTATAAGTAGTTATAACATCGCCTTAGGGCTTAAAAAAACCCTGTAATGATGTTATTATCTCAATAAATAAATAAATTTTGAATACAAATGACAAATGATGGGAGGCTTATGACCAGCAGTCACATATTTTGGACTACACTTGGCTGATGATGATGACACTTCTTGTTGGGTTGCTGTATGATCCTTTACTATACGGCAGATAAAGAAGCTGTGGATTGATGAAGGTATTTTTTAGTTATTAAGCTATGCATCATATGTATTCTAAATGTATTATTACTTAGCTGTCGCCAGTTGCATAAAATAGGCACTTACCTAAGATGGCATTGAGTGAGATAAATACCCTTAGGTTAACAATAGTGGCATAAAGCCGCTGTCCCAACCGCTGTGCACGGCCTCGTTGCGCATTTTAGCTTCGTGGGTTCGTTTGACAATGTGGGTGTACGTTTCAACTGCAGCCCATACTATACATAAAAAATGAACACTGAGGGTCACGCTGCGGACTGTCACGCGACGCATTTTATCCGCGTAGGTTCTTCTGTTTGACATGTAGACCACGTCGTTTCAGCACACACCATATGCCCGTCGCACTTCCCGCAGTGAACACGCGTGTACCTCTTGCATAACGTGAACCGTGTGCATAGCGTTGGCTGCGTGGTTGTCATATTGGAGCTAGCCACGCGTGCAGGAATAACGTCATTAATCTCTTATTCGTGCGTAGCGTGTTCGTGGATTGCAGTGAACTTTATCACACATTTTCTTGCAAAGCGAAGCTAGACACACGTGCGTAGTGGTGGGACAACAGCTTAAGCCTAGGTCCTCGGGTCGAGGCAAGAGAATTGGTCATAATCATAATTAACAACATAGAAACTAATTACAATACTGACGTAGGGCAGTAATTACCTCGGGCATGAGATAAATATTGTACTATACAAGAAAATGCTTAGAAAAGGTGCGTCCAGATTAATTAACAAAATATGTTGCCAGCATCCTAGGCACTCTTTAAATCTATCAGATTTTTAGGAAATTTATCGGTATAAATAATTAAAAACGTCACAGCACGACATGGCAACAGTTACTTGTCATTTTTATAACGTGAACGTTACCCCAACTTACTTAATCTGGACGCATCTTTAGTAGCAAAGTTTTTAAATATAGACTCGGTTAATATTTTTAACTAATATCATCTGCTTCATGGCATGATAGTTTTTATAATGCTGATGCCGAACGGTAACGCAATGAGGCAAAAGTAAAAGTTTTCCAGTGTAACTTACCTACATTGCAATCTTCCATTCCAATCTCTAGTCTCAATTTGTGAGGATTTTGGCATGATTTCTCTCCACACATTAGCATCTTTGTACAGTTATGAGACCGGAACACGCGACTTGTTGGGCTAGCTGGATAAACATACAGTACGGACAAATTATCTTGGCAGGTCTAAACATAGGCTCTGCGAACTTTAGCGCATGCACACTCGTGAAGAAAACTGTTATTGTCAGATAAACAAATATACGTTCAGAAAATATCTAATGCAGTGAGAAAGTACTAATAATATAAATAATTATCAAAACAGATACGCAACAAAAATGACTCAAAGTCCCTAAAATTTAACAATAACAAAAGGTGTCTCTAGCCTAGCTCTAGCTAGGCTAGAATCGCACCGTTTTTTTGTTCTACCACCGCCCGCGCACCCCGCTCTTGTCATCATTTGGTTCATTAAAATATTATTTATTATCATAAAATAATAGTTTAATCTATTTAGCTATGATATTATAATATTAATTTGAATGTTAGTTCATTAATTAAATACTCTTAGGTACCAACATAATTAGATACCTATAAAAATACGACATGTAATTATTATTATGAATAAATGACTATTATGACTATTATTATGACTATTACTGCATAGCCTTCTGTGCGTAGTTCGGACCTGCCAAGATAAATTGTCCGTACTGTACTTTGTTTTTAAACGAACGCGCGATTTCTTGAGAACTGTGGCTAGCTAGAAACGGAGTACCCACTGAAAATATACGTGCAAATATTTGACTCTTAAAACTACATGTTATTGAATTAATATACGAGTACCATTCATGCCGACCTCTGTGACGCGGTGGGCGACGCCGGAGGTTGCGGGTTCGATTCCTGCCTCGGGACAAATGTTTGTACGATCTGCAGACATTTGTTCTGGTCGTTTTCTATGTATGTATAATAAAAAAAATATCTATCTATGTAATGTTTTGTATGATGTAAATATATCAGTCATCTAGTACCCATAACACAAGCTCGGCTTAGCTTGGTAGCCCCGAGCTAAGCCCCATGAGAACTATATTTATCTATTCAAATCAATTACCCTATTATTTATGTTTGCCTATTGTATATATATTTAGATATAAGGTGTTATTTTGTTATTTTAAGTGCAATAAAGTGTTCATTCATTCATTCATTCAATTAACTTATTTCTGCTTCACAATAATGTAGGTACATGTTACAGCCATACTTATAAATAAATAAATAATGCTGGACAATTCACACAGCATTATCTAGCCCCATAGTAAGCAGGCAGAGCTTGTGTTATGGGTACTAGATAACTGATATACATAATACTATATATTACATAGATAGATTTTTTTTATTATACATAGAAAACGACCAGAACACCCGGAACAAATATCTGCAGATCGTACACACAATTGTTCCGAGGCGGGAATCGAACCCGCAACCTCCTGCGTCGCAGGCGGACCTTCGCCCACCGTGCCACATCGGTCGTCTAAACTAACTTATAAGAAGAAAGTTGCGAGTTCATATTAATAAAATAAAAATAAAAACTTTTTAAGCGGAAGGGACACATTCTGCGTTTACAGACACATGACATTATGTGTGTGCGTCCAGTCTATCTTTTTTCCATGGGACATTTTAGAATAAGCATACCAATTTGGCCGTTGGGGCAAACGTGTTCTTGAGTGGAGACCACGACTCTGTAAACGTTGTGTAGGACGCCCTCCGACCACGTGAAATGACGACCTGCGAAAGACTGCAGATGCTGGATGCGGCAAGCTGAAGACAGGGCGCTATGGCGCTCATTGGGGGAGGCCTATGCCCAGCAGTGGACTGCTATAGGCTGATGATAATGATACCAATTTGTACCCTTGAACTTATATAATTATGCTTGCAGTGATACAATTTTTTAAACAATGTTTTCTGTATCTTTCCAGACAAGCCCGGTATGCTGGACCTCAAGGGCAAGGCTAAGTTCGAGGCGTGGACCAAGAAGAAGGGCACCTCTAAGGACGACGCACAGAAGGCCTACATTGCCAAAGTAGAGAGCCTTGTCGCCTCCATCGGCCTCCAATAAACACTTCCAAATTCAAAACTGCCGGGATTCCACGATAAAAACAAACGTTGTCTATGCTTAGCATAAAACACAAGGACTGTCTATGGAACCAAATTCTCTATGGTGGAATTTCGGTAGTATAGTATCTCTTTTGAGTTGATTGGTTTTTAGTTAATTTCGTGATTTTTGTTTAGATTTCTTCGGAAAAGACTAATCGCCGTCCTACTCATAGAAAATGTTATTTATTATTTCGGTTTAGGCACAATTAGCTATAAGTTTAACATCACACGGTTTGAGTATTTTTTTGTTAAAGATTTTTTTATGAAAGACCAGTTTTGGACGCTTACAGTTGTTGTATTTACTTTTGTTCGGGAGATTTTTATATGTACTCAAATAAAATAAATCAGTTTATACAAAAATATTAAGCACTTTTTATTTTTTCATTTTATTCATTACAATCCTGCCATTTGAGTTCTAAACTCCATTATATAATATATCTTAATAGGGTGCTTTTTAGCATATAATTCAAGTAAGAAAAAACATTTTTTCCGATTTTTACCTGTTGCCTGGTTAACGGAGCTTAGTTTATTTGGGAGAGAATGTTTATCCAAAGTTATCAGTGGACACATACAAATATAATATTCGGCACCTGTTCATTTTCAATTGCCTGTATTATCTAAGTACTTATGAATTTAATTTATCTTTGAATTAAAAACTGGCACGTGTGTACACAGTGAGTCAGTTTTTTTTCAATTTATATGTAAGTGGGTAAGTACAGAGTTGCTAAGTAGGTAGCTTCTATTATTGTAATGCTTATCTTTAAATCCAATACGATAACCGATAAAACATGTGCGCATACATCGGCCATAGTGCAGAGGACCGTACCCTACCTACCTATTTACCTCATTGTTATGTTGCTTATTTACAAAAGCTAGTTTGGACCAGAGTTATTATTATTTTGGGACTACGGTGGCAACATTATTGTGGTCAACCAGAGTTATTATTATTTAGGGACTATGGTGGCAACATTTGTTGTTAAAAGATGGGTTGGGGCTCTAAGCTCGCCGTTTTTAGTCTTAGTTTCCTATAAAGTATGGCAAACCATACCACGTGGCTTGCAACACGCTCCCTGCTGCTGTTTTCCCGGTCAATTACAACCTGGGTCTCTTCAAGACAAGAGTGAATCTTCTAAACTTTCGTTATTATCTTTGCCACATCCTCACTTTCCATCAGGTGAGATTGCGGTCAAACAAAGTTCTAATGATTTATATATAAAAATGCCCTATAAAATCCTTAAAATTGACGTATCTTATAGTTGAAATAAAACAAAAAATCACATATTTCATCAGCTTTTTATATAAAATTAATATAATTTTAACTATATCGATAGTAAATCTGGTTGAAAACTAACTTCCACAAGACACATTATGCCTTGATTATACCTTAATCTCCTAGATGGTTGGTACTATTATTGGACTGAAAGAGAATAAGGGGTCAATCACACGCCGAGTTCTTTTCAAAATATTAAAACAGCCCTGAGAATCAGTTTGACATAAGGAATCGAGACCGCGTTGTTCCAAATCCCATAGAAAAATTAGCTTTTTCTATGGGATTTGGAACAGCGCCTCTATCGCGCGGATATGGAATTACGCAAATTCCCTGCAAAAATGATACGACTCCACACTATAATCAAACCTAACTCAGGGCTCAGGTACCAAAATTTGACATGTAAATTGATTTTACCAATAAATCGTATTTCCGAGCACTGTCTCGCCGCTGCTGGTACACTCAGCACGTATAACCTAGGTATAGGGGTAAACTAAACACTTCAATAACCTTCCAGATAGTTAAGTCCAAATCTAGTTCAAGTATCCAATAATGCCACAAGCAACAGCCGGGCCCGACGTGCCAGTGAGAGCACTATCTTCCGTGCTCGACCTTCCATAGTCGTCCTCAGCTTTGGTAACAGCGAACGATCTGCCTACAATAGACCTAGGACCAGTCAGAGAGATCAGGTGGTCGACGATCTTCACAGATACTGGAGCCCCTTCCTCCGCCTTGATGTTACCGAGGTCTCCGACATGGCGGATGTTGTCGCGCGGGCCTCCGTGACGGCCCTGGAAAGGAAATAAAAAACATGATTCCAGTTAAAAGTTTGGTTTTGTGGCGCCATCTAGTAGTGATTCTAGATACTAGTTTGACAAGCAGCGTGATCTTTTGGTTCTCATGTTCAGTTCAACATTAAATCGCAAGATGGCAGTAGTTACTAGGTTTAAATAGATTGATCGTTAAAATCAAAACCTTAGCGAGAAGATGTGACATCACTTAACTTGTGGCCTTGTATGCACATAGGAACTCCAAGCACCCACACAGTCAAGGTCTTACTTAATTTAAATGTAGGTAATAGCTCAAATCATCAGCAGTTCTGTAAGTATCTACAGCAATAACCAACATTCAGCAATTGAATGAGGTCTAATAGGCAAAATACATAACCTTCCCACTAAAATCATAATGAAACCTACTTACATAATAAGCAATGAAATGAGGTCCAATATCCATAGGTACAGTGTACATACCTTTATCCTATAAATCATAATAGAACCTACTTACATAATAAGCTATAAAATGAGGTCCAATATCCTTGCAGTTATCTTTCACAGCGCCCGCCTGATGTACATGAACACCATGCAAGCCTGGAGCCAGTCCTGTGATGTTGCCCTGGATGGTCACAGGCCCGTTGGGGATGATCTGCGTAAATACCAGGTCACCTGACACTCCAGACTCCTCGTCAGGTATCAGGTGGACGATTGCTTGGAGGCCTGGCACTGATCTTGGACCCTGGAAGGTGGAGGATGTAGGATAGAGTAGATATATTGATAATCGTGTAGATGTGATAGTCACGCAGTCAGAGGTCTAAGGTTGAGGCTTGGGAGGTTACGAATAGGTACGTTTTTATAAATGTAGAAACATTATGTGTAGAAACATTATGTTAACCAGTCATTTTGTTATGATCCATGTGATTTGTTAGTAGGCAATTTTTGCTAATTATAAAGTGGACGATTAGCAGGGGTACAATATATTTATTACACGTATCCTATGAGTCGATAAGTAGGTAATTAATAAAGTTTCAAAGGCCATTTGAAACGGGATATTTATTGATTTTTGAGTTTTCCAATATTATATAATATCCCATTATAAATGACTTTTTTTTTAATAGCCATGATGGTTTCAAAACTTTTTAAAGTTTCACAATAATGTAGAATCTACATTGATAAGGTGATGATAATAATGTTAGAAAAAAAATATAGTATAGTAATGTAATGAACCAAACCATGTGAAAATGAAGAAATATGTAGTTCATCCAATATGTTTAATCAAACCAGGTTTTTTCAAACGCGTTTTATTCATCTGAACATTTTTTAATAACAAAATGGACATGGACGATCATAATATAATTCATAACATTAATAATTTTTTACTTGTTTGTAGCGTCGTCGTCGGTCGTAGCTAGAAGCGCGTCTGAACCTTTTATATCGCTGTTGTCTACGTCGTCGTAGCGTCGGAGCTGGTAACGCGTTTGACTCTTGTTTATTATGGTCTTGTTTATTATATATATATTGTTTATTATTTATTATGGGCATGATGGTATGGGGTAAGTCATTCGTAGCATTGTAGTAAAGAGCGCGTTTGAATCTTTTGTATGGATCATAAGTCGTCTGTGGACTACGTAGCTGGGGGCGCGTTTGAATCTTTTGTATTGATCGTAGTTGCTACGGGCAAAGTCTTTCGTAGCATCGTAGTAAGGAGCGCGTTTGAATCTTTTGTATGGATCGTATGTCGTCTACGGGCTACGTCGTTCGTAGCGTCGTAGCTAGGAGCGAATTTGAATCTTTTGTTTGGATCGTAGTTGCTACGGGCTACATCTTTCGTAGCATCCTAGTAAGGAGCGCGTTTGAATCTTTTATATGGATCGTATGTCGTCTACGGGCTACGTCGTTCGTAGCGTCGTAGCTATGAGCGAATTTGAATCTTTTGTTTGGATCATAGTTGCTACGGGCTACATCTTTCGTAGCATCCTAGTAAGGAGCGCGTTTGAATCTTTTATATGGATCGTATGTCGTCTACGGGCTACGTTGTTCGTAGCGTTGTAGCTAGGAGCGCGTTTGAATCTTTTGTTTTGATCGTAGTCGCTACGGGCTACGTCGTTCGTAGCGTTGTAGCTAGGAGCGCGTTTGAATCTTTTGTTTGGATCGTAGTTGCTACGGGCTACGTCGTTCGTAGCGTTGTAGCTAGGAGCGCGTTTGAATCTTTTGTTTGGATCGTAGTTGCTACGGGCTACGTCGTTCGTAGCGTTGTAGCTAGGAGCGCGTTTGAATCTTTTGTTTGGATCGTAGTTGCTACGGGCTACATCTTTCGTAGCATCGTAGTAAGGAGCGCGTTTGAATCTTTTGTATGAATCGTATGTTGTCTACGGGCTACGTCGTTCGTAGCGTCTCGACGCGTCGTAGCTAGGAGCGCGTTTCAATTTTCTTTATGGATCCTATGTTGCTACGGGCTACGTCGTTCGTAGCAAAGTAGCAGGGATCGCGTCTGGATCTTTGAATCGATCCCATTTTGAATAAGAGCTACGTCGATGATAGCAAAGGCGAACGTCGAAACATTTCTATAAAATATATTTCAGACATATTATTTGATTACTGATTGTAAATAAGTGTACCCAACACGCTTTTATCGGAGCGAAATAACACAACGGGAAATAATGTATCTACCTTACTAAAATCTTTAGGTACATGCCTATTTTTTCAAGTTATGACAAGGTCATTGTTAAAAACTTTTAACAATGTGTTTTAAGTACACAAATTATTTTAACGAACCTGAATATTATTTTGTTAGCAGCTAGTTAGTGTATAAAAACTTGTTGGGTTTACTTTTTGTGTGTTTTCGTGAGTAAGATATGAGGAAATGTATACCTTTTTGACTGCGTGATCTTTTGATGATTGACATAAATGGAGCTTTGCAAAAAAACTTGTAATCTATATCCTGTAAGTATCTATGCATAATTAAGATGACTTCTGTGGCGCGACGGGTGAAGTTCCGCAAGGTTGTGGGTTTGATTCCCGCCTCAGAACAAATGTTTCTGCGATATGCAGATTTTTGTTCTTGGTGATTTCTATGTATAATAAAATCAATCTATATATGTTATTATTATTAAATAAGTAGGTACCTGTACCAGGCAATCTAGTACCCATTACACAAGCCCTGCTTACTTCTAGACTAGATGCTGTCATGCATTATTTATTCATTTAAGTATTAATGATGTTTGTTTATGTATAGATAGATATATTTATTTACTGTAACAAAGATTTTATAGTTTAGAACTTTTGAAACGTCATGGTTATTAACAGAAAAGTCATTCAAAACGTTATAATATCTAACATTCAGATTTGATTTTTGAGTAACCCATCTCTTTATTGGAAAACTAAATAATCAAATCATGGTAAATATCAAATGCCAAATGCGTTCTAAATGCCAATTGATACAGTTTACCGTTAATAACGTCTTAAATCCTAACATAGATTTATCTAGATACTAGGGTTCTCTTAATTATACTTAATTATCTAATATTATAAAGAGGAAAGGTTTGATTTTTGTTTGTTTGTTTGTAATGAATAGGCTCCGAAACTACTAGACCGATTTGAAAAATTCTTTCACCGTTGGGAAGCTACACTATCCCCGGTGAACAGCCTATGTTCACCGGGGATAGTGTGCATTCATATTATATTTTCAAAAAAGTTAGGCATCCGTACTAAAACCGTGCGAAGCCGGGAAGGTCCGCTATTATTTTATATACGAGTACAAGCTACGTAGCATCAAAAATAGTGCGATATGCAGTCACGCACACAAGCACAGTATCATCGCTGTCCTGAACCTAGGATTTAAACGAATATTATAAATAAAATAAATAAAGGTGCTGTATGATTTAAATATTTACCTAAGTTATGTTAATAATTACAACACGACCTACACTAGGCTGCCATTTTGAAGGCTGACTAGTTATATTGTTGAGATATTTGAATTATAAATATTATTAGTTATTAGAATTATATGTAGGCACAGTATATGTAGGCTATAGATATAATATTCTCGTTTCCAAATATAGGAATAATAATAATAATCAATAATCATTTATTTCGTAACTTTCATGAAATACACGTCACATTAGTTTCGGCTACAGATACGTAGCCATTTTAAACTTACAAAGGTAAAGTCAATTAACAATATTAAATTAAATTATACATTATTACAATAGAAATAAAAAAAATTAACAATGAATGGAGTTGATATAATATAAGTTTATAAGGAATTATCATATATATGTATATTAGGTTGAGATTCAGATTATCTGGCAACATATATAGTTACAGATCTTTGTTTTGGTACAATCTTACTTCATAATGTAAGTAGTTTTATTCAAAATTATTATTATTCTGCATCTTGATATTTTTATTATATTTATCTTTAGATCATTAGAATTATTATAATATAATTTACTAAGTATAGCTGTACACACATATCTTTACGGTACAATGTAGATTAAAATTACTTTTTATGATTATTTTAGATAGCATTGTAAGGTGTTTTGTGTGTTTAATAAATAAAAAAAATTAGATCATCTATAAATTTCTATTTATATGTAAAGAAATTTATCATATTGCATTAAATTATAATTTAAGTATTTAAGTCCAAATGAGGTTTATAACTAGTAATGTTATGCCATATATGAAAACTAAATAAGGTTTAGATCATTTTACTAGAATCATTTGCTATGTAGGTATACCTACAAAGGAATACCTACTTGGAAAATAAATACCTTAGAATAGAATAGAATAGAATAGAATATTGACGACCGATGTGGCGCGGTGGGCGAAGGTCCGCCTGTGACGCAGAAGGTTGCGGGTTCGATTCCCGCCTCGGAACAATTGTGTGTACGATCTGCAGATATTTGTTCCGGGTGTTCTGGTCGTTTTCTATGTATAATAAAAAAATACCTATCTATGTAATGTACTGTATTATGTATATCAGTCATCTAGTACCCATAACACAAGCTCTGCTTAGCTTGGGGCTAGATGATGCTGTGTGGATTGTCCAGCATTATTTATTTATTTTATTTATATATTTCATTAAATTATAATTTAAGTATTTAAGTCCAAATGAGGTTTATAACTAGTAATGTTATTCCATATAATGATAACTAAATAAGGTTACTAGAATCATTTGCTTTGTAGGTATACCTACAAAGGTATACCTACTTGGAAAATAAATACCTTAGAATAGAATAGAATAGAATAGAAGATCTTTAGATCTTTATTTGTAGCAAACAACTTTGATTTGTGGTTAACAAATTTACTAAAGCAATTCCTTAACTACCCAACACCATAAATACTACATAACTACTAAATAACTACTACCTTCTCAAATACACTGCAAAATATAATTATTTATAAGGTTTATAACTTTGTATCACACACTAAAAACCGAATCTACCGTAATCCCGTTTGGTAAGTCGCAAACTGTCAATTTTACTTATCCAATTGTAGATTTCTATGCGCATTACCAGTTTTACTAGCATTTGACTGGGATGTGCAGCTACTTATGCTGACATGACATCCTTGACACATCTCAGCATGATCATTACAAGCGATTATTGACACGCGACGTGCGCGCAGGATATCACGACAATTAAAGAAGTTGCTCAGTCATTTATCAGTTTTTTGAGGTGTAGCAAGTACCTAATTTGACAAGGACTTTGGCTATTGGTGTTTGTGAGGTTTACGGCTGAATTACGGCCGGAATACGGAAATCCGTAGAAGAACCAAAGTAAAGATATAGCTCTAGAAATCAGCAGGCTGAAGTGGCCATGGGCATGCCTTAAAGTTTGCAGAACCGATAACCGTTTAGAACTCCCCAACGGTTATCGGTTCTGCAAGCTCGAGAACCTTTACTCCCCAATGGGGAGTAAAGGGTCTCGAGTGACGACCGCGATGCAATGGGAAGACCTCCCACTCGATGGACCGACATTTTAGCGGTCGCAGGGAGTCGATGGATGGAGGGGGCTTAGATCTGTTATTCGTTGTGTCGTTTGGGGAAGGCCTAGGTATGTCCAGTAGTGGACGTACATAAACGGGCTTATGATGTAGGCTGAATTTTGTGAGACTTTATAACTCATCTTTAAACGAACAACGATAAATACGTTATGGCCATCTCGAATTTATATACAACTACTGATCTATTTGACAAAAACAAGAAATCCCCATTAATTAATAATGTAATAATGTCACAAAAAATTCGTAATTATCGAGTTCACTGCCAGCGACGCGAGCTAAGTAGGGCGCGTCGCTGCATGGAGCTGGTTACATTTTCGTGTGCGTCGGCGGCAGTCAAGGTGTTAATGCGCTCACATACATAAAGAAAACAAAAAATGCGTAGACAAACAGAATTATTCGAAACAACCATAGATAGTACCTTCCTACTCACTAGCAATGGAGGAAAATGATGTGTTGTGGGTTGCCGGGAAGAGAACGTCTCTAAGCAATAAGGCCGCCCATTGTACTTGTCACGTGTATTGTCTAATCTGCATATGGTTTACAATAAAGGATTTTTGTATTGTATTGTTTTGTTTATTTTGGTCCTACTTAGTGACTGAATCTCTTTACCAATAAAAATCTCAGTACTATCTTTAGAAAAATAAATCGAATGTGACATGAGTGGTGATATCCATTACCATTGATGGGTATGAATTTATAACATGTAACTCAACTTACAAAGGACAAGTCGATTTGTTTTTCAGCGCGGCTGCCAGGGGTAATTGGATATACGGACTGACCAAGGTCCTAAAAATAAAATTAGCATTGTAAATACCAAGTGTAGGATTACCATCACCATTTTACACGTAGGATACCATACAATATACTAAAGAGTCTCATTTCCTACTCGTAAATGGTATTAACAATTTAATATGATGCTGATAATGTTTTCTTGAACTTGATTTCGATAAAAATCGTGCAAAAAGCGATTTGATCTTTTGGCGACTAATATTTTGAAATAATTCAATTGTTGGATATTTAATCTATTTTATATCAGACTTACTTAAAATAAAAACGGTTTCTTCGTTCTTTTAAAAAGAGCTTTACTTAATTTTTTCATCAAAATTCAGACCTCCAACCAAAGAGTTTACAAAGAAATCAATCACAAAACTTCAGTTCAACAAACTACAGCAAAAAATGCTCCATTTCTTAAATAACAAAAAGCACTCACATAGAAATAAGGCTGCATATACACCTCGTAGACATTGCTTTGATAATCCTCGATCGCTGGTAGAGCTTTGATCAGCAGATTCCTTCCATACCCCGGTTCCCCTTGGAGCGTCTTCCCTTTAAGAACCGACACCAGCCATAAGAACTGTCCGCAAAAAATATGAAACCGTAAATTCATTTTGGAGCAGACGTGCTGACTCTATTAGTGGCTAGGTATCAATGATTCGAGTGGAGGTTTAGGTTAGTTTTTTCCTTGATAGCATTTACCAGCGAGCTACCTGTCGTCTTCGTTAGCGGACCATGACGTAATGATAATGTTGGTGAGAATCTGAGGATATAGGAAGCGGGTGCTGAGCGTGACTTGGACTCTGTTAATTAATTGCCTTTTATTTATGTAAACACGCGGATTATTTTAATAGGCAATGTGAAGGATTAATTTGGAATCGTGTGAGAAACAGATCATTGTAGACCTTGGAGTGATTATAGGATAAACAAACGTTTTCCATGATGAGTGTAGCTGCCATTAGGTTCTCCTTGCAATATTTTAATAACCAAATTATATTAAACATTTAATTTATTGTTATAATTAAATAACTACGCCATTTAATTGCATTTAATGCGCCTCAAATGAGGAGACAAAACACCCTCGACCTTAATAAAACTTAGCTTTTTATATTTGGCTTTGTATTTACTTTATTCCACATAGTTACATAAAAAAATTGGTTGATTTTTATGTTTGAAAAGGTCGATTATAAGGAAAGTCAGCTTGCTGGCAAATTTTGTTTAAAAGAGGTTCTAATCGATTTGCATAAAAACTCTCCTTCCAATAAAAAATGAAACCTAACTGACAAAATGTCAGTGCCAAACGTCAAAATCATGTAGCTCGAGGTGTGATGAACCGGGATTTTGTTTACGACCACCCCCACGGCCCCAGCACTTGGACCAGGGTGGTAGCCACCCTGAACCGATGGCTGTGGGGTGCCCTGTGCTGCGGGGTCCCTGGGATCCCCTGCTACTTCTGCACATGTTGCGAGAAACTCGACGACACTGACCGGGACAGGCCTAGAGTCAACCGTATGTATTCTTCTATTGGAAGTTCTATTTTAGGTGAGTCTATTGGATGAAGCTAGTACTTTTCACCACAACTTGACCATTCCAACCTTTTCCCTCCCAACACACATAAGGCAAATCTACTAAATGAACACCAAATAATGAATGGTCATTTTATGATGAAATAGGCACGAAGAGCAATTTCTACATGATTCCTTGAAATCTTCAAGGGTCAAATTAGTCACCATATTCACTTCACGAAAGGGCAAACAGTTAATGCACCATCTTCAATAATAAAGCTAATAAATCTCGGTGGTTAAGACCGGCTGGAATGTGAACCTGAGCTCAGTTATGGAGATTATGACATAGCTTATAGCTAACTAACTATATAGTTATTCTGTGCTAATGGTTCTTACGTAGGTAACTTGTTTTATTCAAGTAGGTAATTTTATAACGCCTGTAAAAGTTTTTTTCTATAGCAGCATATTCGAGGACCTCATGGGGTGCGGCGGGCGAAGGTCTGCCTGCATCGCAGGAGGTTGCGGGTTCGATTCCCGCCTTGGAACAAATGTTTGTACGATCTGCAGATATTTATTCAGGGTGTTTTGGATGTTTTCTTTGTAAGATAAAAAATATTTATCTATGTTACTCGTGACACAAGTTCTGCTTTGCTTGGGGCTAGCTGGTTTTGAACAAGAACTGTTTATCTATTTGTTTTTATCTTAAAATTGTTAGAATTGACCCATTCAATTCAGCCCATGGATGTTATTAGGGATATGGATGTTGTTATATATCCAGCAGTGAAATAATATAGGCTGATGATGATGATAGTTATTAGAGACATAAAGTACCTTCGCGGCAGCATTTTCGCTCTGCCTGTTTTCTACCATCTCGACTGCGATCAGCAATCAGATTCAGTTTTCTTTATTGTCATTAAATCACATGTTCAGCAGTAGACTTATAATGAGGGTATGTTTCTAGTGGCTGGTTGATAGATCCTTAATCTAGTGTAAATCAGTTAATCTTCCAGAGTCTACCGCCACGACGGAGCGCATGGCGCGCCCGCACCGGCCCCACGCTCCTCGAGGCAGGAAGTCAACTCCTGAGATGCTCTCAGCAGTTCGCTGCGCCCTCACCGAGCTGCAAGGTAAACTCACCTTAGTTTAAACTTAATTATTTGGTTAATTGTTGTTATTTGTGATTTGTGTTGTGCTAACTGCTGCACTTACCCCGAATACTCAAATGCAACTCAGTTTTAAGCCCGTCTCAAGTGTTTTTCTGACAGATTTTCATTGAAACCTGTCAAAAAAAGACTACAGTACTTACCCCCGAGGGTTAGTATTAGTACTCTGGCGCCGCTAAAAACCAGAGCTACATTGGCACCCGTGTCAATGAAGCATTCAATGCTGAGCCGGTAGCCTTTTTATCAGTTCCTAATTTTTCTTATTTAATATTATTTAATTTATATTATTATTTTGTATTATTTAATTTTTATTATTTTATATTATTTAATATTTAATATTATAACACCCTGGGTCCCGGAAGGAAGCCGCGGGCGAGGTCGGCCAAGAAAGCGCTGGCGACTCTGGCGAGACGACCTTAACGCCTTCCTCGGAGATTGGTGGGAGATCGCACGTGACCGCACTGAGTGGAAAGATTTGGGGGAGGCCTTTGCCCAGCAGTGGGACGAAACAGGCTAAATAAAAAAATATAAAAAAAATATTATGAACCACAAATATATATGTTCTATTTCTATATTTATTTGAAGGAGACACCGCACCGCCTTTGCATTCTCCGCCCAAACCCAAGCAAGAAGCATCCATGGAACCAGGCTGAAGAAGTCTCTTTAAATGCCTCTTTATAAGATCAGACCAATATTTCTTAACAAAACCTCTTAAAAAAGACTAAAAAACTGTAAAAAGTTATAAAATATAGCTAGAAAAAATAATGAACAGTTTTGGGGCGACAGAACTGACTATCTACTGAAAAAATTAGAGATTGTGTAGATTCTACTATAATAGAGCTTCAGATAATTAATAGATATAAGCGGGAAGACAATTTATGTTTAACGTTTGTGTTACCATTTTGTCCAGCTTTGCTTTTAATCATTGTACAGAGTTTGTGATTGACTTGTTTTGTAAAATAAAATATTAATTGTGCAATGCCTTGTTTTATTTCAATCGAATGTCTAGCAAAGATACAGCAAGAAATACCTAAATAAAGTAAGACATGATAGGAATTGGATATAAGTAATGTAATTCTGCGGTGGAGCTAGAGGTCGTTAAGAACAAAGGTATGTCTAACTACCATAAACGCCCGTGAATCGGGCGAAACGATTCGCGGCGAATTATAAAAATCTAGACAGCATAGCTTAGGCTCGGCTATGATTGAGCTATGTCACTCCGAAATTCCATTAAAGCAACTGCTGCCATCTACTTGCACCTTGTTGAACCTCAGTGCCTGCGTCCAGTTGTTCGTAACCACCTATTATTTGTTAGCAGCTAAGTCCAAGAATTGTAAGTCCCGTAGTGTAGGTGGCGATGTTGGTTCAGACTTTATTCGGTAGATGTCACCTGTTTAAACTTTTCTACAATTGATAAATTATGTTCCTCGTGATTCTAATAGCAAGCCTGTTATTCATTGTAGGCCATAGCTGTAAAATACGCTATGTCGGTCAAATCTACCCAAATATTATAAAAGCGGATGTAATACATGTTTCTATTACACGTCTAAACGGACGGCTGAACGGGTCTTAGTGAAATTTGGCAGGAAGGCATCCCGGAGAAGTACCCAGGCAACATTATACCTACCCCTGAAAGGCGCATGAAAAGTCACGGGCAGAAGCTAGTTACATATAACAATATTCCGGTTCTTGACTCGACATCATTACTGCCTCATTATAATAATCTTCATGGTCGGGTGAAATAAAAATTATATCGTATGTGTTGAATGATAGTACAATTATATAAATTAGGATTTTTTTCTTTTAGTATTAATTGTCTAAAGGTTGTCGTAGATAAGGGCCGAACCACTGCCGCACAGCACAAAAACGTGCAATAAAATATGGTAAAACCCATATTTAAATCAATACTTTATTATTATTATATATAACTTTAGGCAGTTACAATAAATTAATGGAAACAAACTAGAACAAGTATTTTAATAAAATCAAACAATTTAGCGAACAGCAGAGCTTTTTCTAACCTTTGCTGTTGCAAAAAATCAAAAGTTAGAAAATAAATTATATAGGTACTTACTACCTAAACTATATTTCATTTGGGCGTCAATAAATATATATTTAGTTATTAATAAACTCGTATTTTTTCCTGTTGTCTAATGCTGGTAGCCTATAGCCTGAGGAAGGACACACGACTTAAATCTTCAATGCCATGGTTATTATAACTAGATCAGTTAGCTATAGACCAGCATCTATAGAAGCCGTGTTTTTAACTAAAAAATACTACGTCCTCAGGTTCCTAAATAGGTTGTTAGTGCAGTGTTGTGATCGTGGTATTTAGGAGAATTGGTAAGTTTTTTGTTTATATAGCGTTAATTCCTCGCACTCAGAGAAACTTCATAATATCCCAGTAGTTTCTGAATTTATAAGAAAACCTCATTTTTGAAGAGGCTTGTTCAGCAGTGAACTTATAAATCGAAGTATACATGTGATGTTATCTCCATGTATTCACTGGCGCCTATGAGTAGACATATTTAGATTGGTAATAAGAATGTAATAGACAATACATTTCGACCAAATATATGCCTCATGCAGGTAGATGCTGGATGCGGCAAGCTGAAGACAGGGCGCTATGGCGCTCATTGGGGGAGGCCTATGTCCAGCAGTGGACTGCTTTAGGCTGATGATGATGATGATGATGATATGCCTCATGAATACTAGATAGATAGATAGATAGACAATACTTTTATTGCACACTTAAAAATAAAACAAACAAGGTAAACAATAATAATACAAGATATGTGACAATTTGGCGGTCTTATCGCTCAAGAGCGATCTCTACCAGACAACCGTGCTAATGCTTTCTTTGTTGCTTGGCTCCTGGACGAGCTATCTGCCTCAGTATATTTTTTTTAGGTATTCGTTTCATGACCAGGATAATTTTTATAGTTAAGCTAGAACAGCGACGAGGAAAAATAGTATTATTTTTTATTAATATATATTCTATACACTAGCCAAACTCGATGTAGAATGTTTGTAAACAAATTGCCCATACTTAACTTAAAGTTAACGTCTTGTCATACGCAATTAATTTTACAGTACAAGTCGTTTTGAGATACGTTTTCAATAAATATAGCCTACAATTATATCTGAAACTCGACGACACAAATAATTGAAATTCAAGCAAGTGAGTCTCAGTTATTTGTGTCGTCTCGACTTGTTTACAAACATTGTACATCGAATTTGGCTAGGGTATAAGTGCAAAGAAGTCGGTCAAGTTCACTAAGTAATCTATCAGCTATAAGCCTGACTAGTAATTAGAAGAAAGGACAAACCAGGCCCGAGGCGCACCTGTCTTAATGCTTCAGATCAAGGTGCTTAGAATGTATAATATGTATGTATGTATGAATGTATGTGTAGTCGTTAATCTTGTGTGGCAATGCAGAAACTCGAGCCAGGTCCTAATTGACACTTGCGCTTACGTCACAAGTCACTACTTGTAGGGCCGGATTTATAGGGGGCAAGAAAGGAGTAGTTATACTCCAGATGTCACATGATCTCACTTCCAATAATATGTAACTACCTTACTTAGGTTTTTTTTCGGTAGCTTAGACTACGAGATAAGCGAGGCGTAGAAATTTGTTAGATTTTTGTGGCTATATCAATAAAGCTAAAAATAAAGGGCTCTTTATTTTAGTAAAGAAATATTTACCGGCGAGTGAAGTGAGAAGTTTACGTTTAATAAAGGTTAATCTGACCTCTTTAAAATTTAAAGTATTATAAGGTCCTTATCCCACTGTTGGACACAAGCCCGTATTTCTGAAACTAGGTACATATGTAATGCCCAACCCAACCAACCCTCTGTATAAAACATGTGTTTTCTGGTCGGCCGGTAGAAAATGCCTCGACTTTAAACCCACCCTTTTTACCCTTTGTGTGCACTAAAGTTATAAATAAATAAGTCCGGTAATAAGCGCAGGCTTTTATGTCATGGGGGGCAGGGGGTAATACCCATAATCCCCACGCTGGGCATGCGGGTCGGGGATTGCAGTGCGGCAAATCCAGCTCTGCTATAAACACAGGTCCTCTTTCACCACCATTCAGTCATCTGTGTTCACCACCTTTGAACCACATAAAGTTTGAAATGATTTTAATAGACAATATAGTTCCTGGACAGATGAAACGAGTTTATTGGCTTTTCTTGGCTATCATTTCTGAACTTGGTGGTTAATTGGCATACATGGAAATTACTGCAGTGTAGGTACTTAATTATTCAATTTCAATTTCTTTATTATCAGACAACAAAGGTCCATAAAAACACATACAAAAAACTACAAAAAAGAAAATGCAATTACAACGTAGAAATAAAACGAAAATAACTAAATCTAGAGTAATTTCACCAAGTGGTGTCGTATTGGACAGTCATATTTATTATTATAATAATTATCTGTGCTGCACTCTAGATTTTTTGTAAACAAACTTGTTACAGACATAAACAAAACCAAATAAACATAGTAGGTACTCTAGGTATGTACCTAGCGGCATATATTTTACAACACTGGGTATCTTACTTACTTGTTACTTGTTTCTGGACTGGTTTCCGCAACTTGGCCGCCGGTGGGCCTTTTTTGCGTGTCGGGTGGGGGGGCTCCTATTCTAACCACCCGATGTCCTCCCGGAAGGCCAGCAGCTCGCTGATGCCGGTGCATGCCTCCCTAGGCGTCCTCGGTGTCCCAAGGTGATGCAGTCTTTGAGAAGCCACGCTGTCGCAATCTACAAGCACATGCGCTGCCGTCTCCTCTGCATTCATGCACCCTCTGCAAAGGGGGCTGTCCGTGATACCCAAATTAAAAAGGTGTTTGTTTAGCATGCAGTGTCCCGTGACAATACCGACGACTTTCCGGAGTTTGTCACGTTTGAGATTGAGGAGTTTTCGGGAGTACCGTGGGTTTAAAACCGGGAATGCCTCCTTCGACTGCCTGCAATCTGGAATACTTGCCCAGTGCTCTTCGTGTCGGTTGGCTATGCGTTGACGGATCCATGAGCGGACTTGACTAAAGGGGAGGGGAATTATTGGTTCAGGCCCTGCCGGTTGCCATTCTGAACCTCTCCTCGCCAGTGAATCAGCTTCATCGTTACCCCTGGCACTGGGTATCTTCGGAGTATGATATTGTAGATTGCTGTTTATTTTGGGAGCTTTATTTTATTTTATTAAGCTTTAGTTTATTTTATTCACACCTGCCTATTTTAAAATTGTACTATGCCACTATCGCGAAGCATGTGCAGTTTTACACCTTTGAGTTTTTGAAGTTTTTATTTTAGTTTTTAATCAATTGTTATTAAGTGTAATTGAAATGAATTTATTTGATGTAAGACTTACACAGAACATAATAAACTTAAACTAAAAGTGTCGGTAAGTGTGTAAGTCCAGTAACAAAATGGCTTTACCTCAGCATGAGTGAAAATGAAAATGAAAAGTTTTTATTTCTTTAAGCTTACAAATAAGCACTTAGACACGTCATATTTTTAGTTCACTTAATTTTTTTGTCCACCAGTGGAAGAAGTGAGAAGAAACCACTAGTATGTTCATAACTTATGTGTCTAGTACATTTGATTTGCTTATCTGTAAGTTGGTAGATTTTGAGTTGGAGAAAACTCGTTCCAAGCTTTTTTATCTTCTAAGTAATCTGATATTTTGTAATAAGCTTTTTTACAAAGAATATGTTTAACAATTTTTTTTAATTTATTTATTGATAATTTTTGCAACTCACTTGGAGTTTTGTTGTAGAAGCGTATACATTGCCCTTTAAAAGATACATTTATCTTTTGTAGCCTAGTTGTGGGCACAGCGAGTTTATTCTTATTTCTAGTATTTAAATTATGTATATCACTTTTTTTAGTGAACCGATTGATATTTTTATGAGTGTACAACAAGTTTTCATAAATATATTGACACGGTACTGTCATTATGTTTATTTCTTTGAATTTTTCACCACACCCACATTATAGATCGCACGAACAGCCCTTTTCTGCAACACAAATACGGTGTTTATATCTGCAGCGTTCCCCCACAGTAGTATGCCATAAGACATAATACTGTGGAAGTAGCTGAAATAGACTAGTCTAGAAGTATCAACGTCTGTAAGGTGACGGATTTTTTTAACTGCATATGCTGCAGAACTAAGTCTCTTCGATAGCTATGACTAGCATGCTAGCAACCAACGCTGGTCTTCCGGCAAAGCAACTTGTTGGCGTTACGGACTAACTACTCACTACCGCTATACAAACAAACAAGAATACAAATAAAAATAGAATGTGAGTAATAAAAAATTATCTATTTTAACAAAAGTGAATTTTAGAGCAAACATAACAGAAAAATTATATTGTTACCCGTTTTTGTTAGGTTCTCAGACGTAAATATCTTTATTTATTATATTTTGGATTCTAAAAACGAGTAAGTCTAGTTTGCATAATTCTCAATACCTTTACTTAGGTACCTAACGGTTTCTTTACTAATTCTTCTAACACTGGTGTCTCTTAAAATTATTAGTAGAAATTATTTAGACTAGCTTGAATGCGTTGTACCTAGGCTTATAGGTTATATGCTTGACCGATAGTCAAGCATATTATCTCAAATATTACCAACTAGCTGTTTCCCGCGGTTTCACTCGCGTTAAATACGAATTTCACATTTCTAAAATATAATATTGCCTATGTTCACCGGGGATAGTGTAGCTTTCCAATGGTGAAAGATTTTTTTTATGTTTTAATTAATTTATTTCAAATCGGTCCAGTTTCGGAGCCTATTAAATACAAACAAACAAAAAATCTAACCTTTCCTCTTTATAATATATAAGTACAGACTTGTCATCATATTTTTCACCATTTCGCAGATAAATTATCTTTATCTTGTCAGCAAACTCAGGTTTATCTTGAACTTGACTTTTGTTTACTTTGTACGTACATATCTCAGAAGTCCATTAATGACGGTCTATCTCACATTAAATGGTCAACAGTCGGTATTTGTAATGCACTCCAAGCCGATCCCTATTTATGACCCAGAAGGTCGCTGATATGGTTCCCGCATTAGAAAATATCATCCAAATACAAGCTTTGCTATTTTGGGGCTGGATGATGCAGAGTGAAAATGATGTCCACAATTTTTTATTTATTATCTATACTAATATTATAAAGGGGAAAGGTTTGATTTTTTTTGTTTATTTGTAATGAATAGGCTCTGAAACTGCTGGACCGATTTGAAAAATTCTTTCACCGTTGTTGGGAAGCTACACTATCCTGGGTGAACATAGGCTATATTCTATTTTCAAAAAAGTTAGGGATCCGTACGAAAACCGTGCGAAGCCGGGAAGGTCCGCTAGTTGACTATAAAGTCGAAAGGTTAGTGCACGCACACTCGTGAAACCATTTGGTTTACAAGCTAATCAAACCCGGTAAGACCTGTTGTCCACCAGTCTCCTAGACCTCTGCTACGAAATACCAAATTAAACTCCCCATTACAATTGTTCGAGTTCAGAGATCTATATAGTCGAGGATATGGTTCTAGTTAGGCTGGATAGGAGCTTGCAACATTTGATTTGTGGTGTGGGTATTTCGGCGTCATTCATTCTCTGTCAACCGTTCTGAAGGTAAGTCGTCTGCGTTTAAAAAACATTTAAATTACAATATAGGTATATTTTGATTATACAATTACTTAAGAATTATTAAAATAACTTAAATTTAAGAACATAAATAGCCGTGTGAACCAACAACAAGCAAACAACTCTGTTACTGTTTCAAAAAAGGTTGATATGCGCACTTCGTTTCTAATGAATAGGGAAGATTGTTCAAATAAGGTTGAAATTAACTTTTCTTGAGTGATTTTGTTTATTACAGGTGTATTTCTGGATCTAAAATGAAGTCTGTGATTATTCTGGCGGTGTCTTTGTCGGTGGCATGCGCCCAATACCAAAAAGGGGTGAGTATTTTTTGAACCTACTAATATTCGTTGTACTAAGTACTTTTTTTATATACGAATGTCCCAAAATGGCTTACCGGTAAGCTATGTTACTTTGAGAACACTATTAGTTATATTATGTAAAAAATACCTCTTACTGTTATGGATAGATAAATCATAACAGGTATAAGAAATAAGGATTAGTTGCACTTCGTACGTCGTCATTTTGGAGTAAACAACCAAGTACGAGTAATTAGGTACTCGTAAGTCGCATTTCGTGCGTTCTGCTATAAGCTTTTGTCCCATTTCGTGTATGTGTGAATAGCAAAGTAAGTAATACCATAGATATACATAAACAAAATAGAATTATTATAAGCTAGCTAGATCAACACAACGGGGGTAGATCAGTATTTACAAGTTAGTAGTATCGTTCTAGTTCTCAGGGGTAGGGTTGGAGCTTAGATTTTAAAACTAGGGGTAGGACAGTGAACGGATAACGGTAAAGTAAAGTAAAGTAAAAAATCATTTATTTCTTTAGGCTTACAAAATAAGCACTTAGACAAGTCAAATTTTATATATAAATTATTATCAATAAAAATTATTTTACTGTTCACTTCAATTTTTTGTCGGTAGGGTAGGTTCGCAGTGAGTCGGATCATCGGATCACGAATCTTGTTGAGATGCAAGTGATGATGATGTGATAGATGGTAGTTTGTAATGCAGGGGCTCGCTAAAGGATACAAGGACGACTCACAGTGTGTAAACTTTTTGAAACGTCGGAAAAAATAGGTAAATATACACGATAAGCTAAGAGCTATGCTCGGAGTTTCTCTGAAGGATAGGATTCGTAACGAATACATCCGACAGAGAACCAAGGTTATCGACATAGCTCAAAGAATTAGCAAGCTGAAGTGGCAGTGGGCCGGCCATATTTCGCGAAGAACCGACGGCCGCTGGGGCAAACGTGTTCTTGAGTGGATACCGCGACTCGGCAAACGTAGTGTAGGACGCCCTCCGACCAGGTGGAATGACGACTTGCGAAAGACTACAGGTAGATGCTGGATGCGGCAAGCTGAAGACAGGGCGCTATGGCGCTCATTGGGGGAGGCCTATGTCCAGCAGTGGACTGATATAGGCTGATGATGATGATGATGATACACGATAAATACCCGTTGTATTAATACTTATAATTATGTGTTCAGATCGCGTAAGTTGAAAAATATTTATTGAGAGCTGGTTTGGTATAAGGAAACCTATTAATTATGAATCATGAAACAGTGCAAAATAATAACTGGTTCTTCAATACCGGCAGTTTTTGTTTACGTTTCCTATTTACCTACTTGAATTTTGCCTACCTTTACTTTTATTGAAAGGACTACTTTCAAGTGCCGTATAAAATCGATGGTAGGTAAATTCCGTAGCTACTTGTCAGATAATTCTAGTACCTACTTACGATCGAACGAAAATAAATTGACCACACCATAGCCAGTGTTGCGGCCGTTGGGGCAAACGTGTTCTTGAGTGGAGTCCACGACTCGGTAAACGTAGTGTAGGACGCCCTCCGACAAGGTGGGATGACGACCTGCGAAAGACTGTAGGTAGATGATGGATGCGTCAAGCTGAAGACAGGGCACTATGGCGCTCATTTGGGGAGGCCTATGTCCCGCAGTGGACTAACATAGGTTGATGATGATGATGATAGCCAGTGTTAACTTTCCAATCTCTCTGCTATCTTCCAGCCTGCAGAGCTGCATGGTCGCGTGAAGCTGGCGGGCCAGAACATCGACGGAGACATCCACTTCGTGCAGCTCGCTGACGGCAAGGTGCACGTGCAAGGAGTCATCTCCGGTCTGCCGGCGGGCCAGTACGGCTTCCATGTACATGAGAAGGGGGATCTGAGCGGGGGGTGTGCCACCGCTGGCGGACATTTTAACCCTTTGAAGGTAATCTATTGGGGTTGCAGACCCGACAGACAGATTGTCTAGTACAAAAATCCTAAATTTTAGTAACTTTCTCGTGCATTTTTGTTACTAATGGTATCTTTTTGTTCGATGACGTTGTGTTCCATAGAATAAATGGGAACTACCCGTCACAGTTGACCCGACAGACGTCCTTTATAAAAATTCCAAATTTTAGTAATTTTTGTCCGTATTTTTTATTTTTTAATTTACTAAGCACTTTATTAGGAATTTATTATATAATAATAAATTCTTTATTTCTGTCATAGGTCCATAGGTTACATAAAATAGGTACATTATCGTCAAAAAGTCACATTAATCAACAGATTATAAAAACGAAAAATCTCTATCAATGCAAATTAAATTTAGCCATCACTTTATAGAATAGATTAGATACTATATTTTGGCGAATTTTGCAAGTAACAATAATTTATCAAAAGCAAACCGTTAAATATGTTTTGTTATCTTTATTATTATTAGTTCTTAAGTTGTTTTATTTTATATGTAACACAAATAAACATTATCTATTTCTATTTCTATAAATACAAAATGTAGTCAAGACAGTTTCATATGACGCTGTTTCTAAAAAATATAATTTATTTTAACTTCTTGAGTAATCGCCGCGATTTTTTTGCTTTGCCGTCGTAATTATTCTTGAGTAGGTATCAAATTAATAATTTGTTACCTACTCAAGAATAACTTGTTTGTGCAAAACCGACAAGTATTCTCGAGCATAGAGCTACATAGTTGCAAATTATGCTCACAAACCATAACAAAGAAAACTACAATTCATATGCTTGGAGTTGCGATAAAGTTAATAATAGTTAACAATATTTATTAAAATAAAAAGACATAATTAATCGACGACGATAATTATTACATACTAGCTGCGCCCCCCGGCTTCACTTGCGTGGAAATTTCTGCGCAATTTTACCGTTTAAACCTTCCCTGCCTACGACAAACATTTTAAAACTAAAATCAGCTAAATCGGCTCAGACGTTCTCAAGTTACAAAAAAAAAGAATAAATGAATTTATTTATAGCCACACAAAATAATAAACAGTTAAAAAAAGGAAAACACATAAAAAAACTTAAGTAAGCGTGATAGTAGAGTCCCAAGTATAAGAATAACTGGTCTTTCCCTATGTGCGCGGCTAATAAGGTCCAATCTCAGCTTGTTGTCATTATCGACCGAGGACGATAGTGACACTGGTTGTCAGGCTGGACCTTAAATGGAGTTTTAATAATAGATTTTTATATATAAGATTTAAACAGACCAATTTTATATTATTTTTCGCATTTTAGGAAAACTAACAGCTAGAACATTAATTTAAAGACACAATAAAATTAAATGTAGTTACTTTTACTGAAGGCTATTTACAAAGTTTCCTCAAGTAGAAATAACAGGAGGAAGCTGCTGCCCTTCCTTGTCGATGTCGAGGTCGATTCTTTCGCCGCACAAAAAGCGGAAGAGACCTTTTTAACCGACTTCAAAAAAGGAGGAAATTCGCAATTCGACTGTATATACATATTTAAATGATTTTTTACCTCGGAACTTTCGACTGGGTGAAACGATTTTGATGTTTCTCTTTTTATTTGAAAGTTGGTGCTTCTGGTGGTCCATGAGAAAACCATATAAGTCTTAAATGCAAGTATGTGCGTGACAAATAGACGAATAACGCAATATAACGAGAACCGATTTCGATTAGTCTTTGTTTTAAACCAAGTTATAAAACTATTTTTATTATTTAAGAATTTGAAGTCGTTTTTAAAACACGCCAAATTATTTGTGTCGTCTATTAATGTCTTAACATAGGTGAACGTAGTGTTGGAAGCGTGTTAGTCCACTGCTGGACATAGGCCTCCCCGAATGAGCGTCATAGCGCCCTGTCTTCAGCTTGACGCATCCAGCATCTACCTGCAGTCTTTCGCAGGTCGTCATCCCACCTGGCCGGAGGGCGTTCTACACTACGTTTACCGTCGTGGTCTCCACTCAAGAACACGTTTGCCCCAGCGGCCGTCGGTTCTTCGCGAGATTTGGCCGGCCCACTGCCACTTCAGCTTGCTTTTTTGTGTCACCTATTAATGTCTTATTTGGTAAATGTTTCAGCTGCATCACGGCCACCCAGATGACACTGTCCGCCATGTCGGCGACCTCGGCAACGTGGTCTTCAACGAGAGCGGCATCGCACAGATCGACTTCGTTGACTCGCAGATCGCTCTCATAGGTTTACTATCTACCTACTTGTTACATTATTTTTTTGAGCCGTAATATCATGGTTCTTCATTCATTCTCGTGATAGACAAGCAAAAATCTTTTGAAATTATCATGGTTATTAACACAAAAGTCATTTAAAACGGGATATTTACCATGATTTGATTTTTGAGTTTTCAGAGATCGTACACACAAATGTTCCGAGGCGGGAATCGAACCCGCAACCTCTCCCGTCGCAGGCGGACCTTCGCCAACCGCGCCACAGAGGTCGTCAAAATAATGATAATGATGTAATAATATGACTTCCAGGTCCGAACAACATCATCGGCAGGGGTGTTGTGCTGCACGCTCAGGCAGACGACTTCGGCAGGACCAACCACCCAGACTCCCGGACCACCGGCAACGCTGGCGCCAGGGTCGCTTGCGGAGTCATCGGCATTGCGTAGGCAACCTGATGTTATAAACTATAACGTATATAAATAATGGGACGGAGAATGACGTCATCTCTCAAATCAAATCATTAAAGGTACAAGTCCGAGATGGGCCGCAGACTGCAACCCAGGCGACATTGCGGCTAGTGGCTGTGGTTGACCGCAGAGCTGCCTGCGGTCGCGGTTGCTTCTATTGTCAAGCACTGTCGCGACACCACTGGCGTTGCAGTCCGCAGCCGTAGGCCGCAGTGTCGCCGCGCTTGGAATCAATTTCTCATCAAATTCTGGTCACTTATTAACGCTCTCTTATGCTGCTTCACTCGGTTTGAATTCCATCTGAACGGAACAACATGAGAGAATTATAAGTATTAAGTTAACGGGTATTTATCGCGGTTCTTTACCTATATTTCCCGATGTTTCAACAGATTTACACACTGTTTTGGTCACGGGATGACTCTGTAACATGAGAGATGAATTAATTCTCAATCCCATTATTTAAGTACGTGGGCTATACATTTAAGGAATAAACACCGAATCGGCCAATGTCAGCTGACATAGCCCTGCCCATAGGCTGTCGCACACTCGTCCAACCCTATTGCATGCAATTTTGGTTGTGCGGCAGCGGTGTTGGAGGTATGAGTGCCAACCTGTTGTCAGCTATATTGCTTTTCATGCAGTATAACTACTGCTATGTCGATTAGGTGTTTACTATTTTACCTTTAATACTCTCATGATTTTTGAATCTAACTAAAAGTAAAGACTGCACAATTCTCATGATCTTTACGTTGCTTTCAAAATATACGCATAGATTTATTTCCCAAAAATGGAAATAAATCTTTGATACGTAGGTAATTGTTTTATTCCGAGTTTTGTCCATCCTTTATACACTAGGAAAGTAATTTTTATAAACCACATAGTAAAAATAAAATTCAAAAATATTATGATATCTGTTGATTTATTATTTACATTCCTACCTTTCATTAAGTAACCATATTAACATAGTATAGGCAGTTGTGGCGGCCGTCTATTGCACCATATTAAGCAATATTAAGTAACATCATGGGTAGCTAGCAGATACGGAGTATTTGAGAACTGAGAAGACAGTATTTGAACAACTGAGTTGATTTACCGATGAATAAATGAAACGAGTCTCTAAATGTGTTTTAATTAATAAAATCTTAACATAGGTTTGAAAAATTCAAATAATGTTTTGACAGACAAAAACCTCAAGAGGTTATTAACCATTTTCCTCCATAACTTTATCTAAAGTTGGAGGAAGGAAAGTTTTTTTTTTAATATCTTTATTTATTGATGGAGTTTTGTCACAAAGTGACTATGTCACTCCCATATGAGATCAATTCTTTATATTACAAACATGGCAAAATATGTACATACACTTAACAAAAAAGAAACAACAATATTGTTTGCCACATGATATTGCAGAAGGAAAGTTAAGAAAGGAGGTTAGGAACATAATCTATGTTTTCTTCTTTTCGTTTTCTTCTTTCTTCCTCACACAGGTTTCAGTTTACGTAAGTTTCTAGCATAGAGGATCTACTGTCGTTCTAAACCTACTAGGCATTCCTCGAAGTATTAAAAAATAGTCGTCTTAGGTATTTTGGAATTGCTCGCGCCTTTTCACCTTTGTTTCTATCGAAAGGTTATTTCTACAAAAGTCACTTTTAACGGGATAATTACCATGATTTGTTTTTGGGTTTTTATGGTAAATATCCCCGTTATAAGTGACATTTGTGTTAATAACCATGATAGTTTCAAAACGTTATTTCTATTCCATGTGAACGTCTATTCAATGGGATAAAAAGTAGTTCTATATTTGATTTTTGTATTTATTTATTTTTAAAGAATATACATGATTTCTTATATTTATTAAATATAAGAAATCATGTATATTCTTTTCTCTTTAAACTCTTTAAACCCGTAGGGGTTTGACCCGAATGTTACATTCCTCGGGTTTCAATCTTAAGATAAAGTGTACATAATTATGTAACTTTGTATGTAGGTATAAGTGAAATAGTTTTCATTAATTGTGTGCCATACACACCTTTAGATCATAATATGACACAACTCTGTCACAATCTAGGGCAACATCTTAGCAAAATTTCCGCCCGATCCATTCAGTAGTGTTGGCGTGCAGACTTAACACTTTGACTGCGGTTTTTTTTCGACGACTGCGGTCTGACGACTGCGGTCTTTTTTTTACCTAAAAAATTCGTGCTGCCACTCTACACAGCGGTTGTGTTGCGCCGCACATGCGTTTCGTTCGAAAAATATTACAGCTCTGCTGAGTCACAAAGATCTGTATTTTCTCAGCCGCTGCGCTAGTGTGGATTTACGCATATTAGTCACTTGTAGAAAACTCATACCGTGCGTTTTCAGCACTCAAAGTGTTAACAAACATCCATCCATCTAACCTTTCGCATTTATAATAATTAGTAAAAATTAAAAATAAAAGTAGTTATAAATAACCCCAAGCTAAGCAGAGCTTGTGTTGTGGGTACTTACTAGATAACTGATATACCTAATACACTACACTACATGATTATTATTTACACGTTTTAAAGTTATTTCTATCTCATGGGAACTGATTTATGGGATAAAAAGGAGGTTATCTATGTTTGATGCCAGGCTTAACGTTTCCACGAGTCTGTGGAAAAAGAGAAGTCTCGTGGCGAAATGGTGAACTAACTATTAAAGCAACAAAAGTAGTAGGCACATGGGCACACGCGCGCCCTCATTTCCTATGGGACTTCTCTTTTTGCACAGACTCTTGAAGCAACGCGTGCGAAGCCGAGGACTAGTTTACTATGTAGCCCCAGATTATAAGGAATGAGAAACACATGGAGCGATAGGTTAGATTAGGACACGCGGCAGCGTGTCCAAGCCAAGTTCAAGCAAAGGAACGCGCCGAGTGTATCATTACACGAACCACTTGGTGCCACTTTTGACCCTTCTATAACTCAAAACCTCTTTAACGTAAACACATAAAACTACGTGTGTTTAATTATATCTATAAGGACATGTAGAAGCCCAAATTTCATGAAGCTCAAACGGTTACAAAGATATGAAGGTCAAAAAGTCGTAAAAATTCACACTGACTGACTGACATACATATAGTACCTAAATCTAACCTACTTCCAGATGACCTAGAAGGATGAAATTTGGAATCCAGCTCGGTAATTGTGTGTAAGCGTAGGAAAAAACCAAAAAATAAAAAAATAAGCGATGTTAGCGACGACGACATTATGTCAATGAAATAAGGTTTAAATTCGAATAGAATCCGCATTGCATAGAATAAGCAATAGTTAGTACTAACGTCTCCGATTGCGCAATAGAATACAGTGTAGTTGTTAGGGACCGGCAAATAATAGATTCTGTTTTCGAAGTAACTACATATTTTTACTACCTCACACTAGATGTCACTAGTAGATGGCAATAGGCCAAGTCAAATCGAACTTACATAGATTTGACTTGACACTCATTTATATCTCCATTCTTTTTGTATTGAACTTGGCTCTCCTTTTTTACATTTATGTTTTGGTGGGATAACATATTCTGGTATTTTTTCAGAGATGCTGCCTATTCGTGGTCATCCAACGCCGTAGCACCTTCCCTTATGTCATCAACGCCGATGATTCTCGGCTTCGTTTCTACCTTATTGTTTAGTAAATACTTTTGAACTTACGCGATCAGAACATAATTACAAGTACTATTTTAACGGGTACTTATCGCACTTATTTTCCTTTTTTCCTGACGTTTGAAATAGGTAAATAAGCTTGATAAATAACCGTTAAAATAGTACTTGTAACTTATTGTTTAAGTTTTTGTTATTAATTATTATTATTATAGTACGTACCTAAGTCCTCGCACTCGGGGTATTGTCTAAGAAATTAAACAATGACTTTTAATTTGTTAGCTTATTTTTATTTTGTTAGCTGCCTATTTATTGATGTAAGTACTTAATCTTTTTAATTCTTAAAAACAAATAAAAATAATATATGTATAAGTAAGTTCTTAAGAGAACTTAGTAATACATATATCTCTACTTAAAGGACGTATCTATACACTAGCCGAACTCGATGTAGAATGTTTGTAAACAAACCACGACAGAAATAGCCAAAGTCACTCGCTTATCATCGACATTGCAAGCAATAATTATTGAAGGGATGATCTCAAATCGATAAGTAATTGCGTACAAAAAACGCGATAATAGAATTTTAAGTTTGTTTACAAAAATTCTACTTTGAGTTTGTCTTGTGTATAGATTAAAATAGGTTAGATATTATTATTTGTTTAGGTGTACGACATACGAGTATTATTTTTGTCACGTCATAGAAAAATAGTCGATCTGATTATTGTTGATGATTTTACAAAATAAATGTTATTGTATTTATTTATTCAAGGTCTATTATTTCTGCCACTGCTTTCAACTTATACATATGTTTGACATATAAGAATATTCTTATCAATAAATAACTGAACCGAACTGAATTCTATAAGTTACCAAAATACCTCGTAAAGTAAAAAAACCGGTCTGACACTTTCATAGCCCATGACACCCATGAAACCTTTACTTTGTGAGGGTGTTCGTTTTCGAGTTTGAACCAAACACAATTGTGATTTGAAGTGTGTAAATTTATGTCTATGCACCATTATTTTTTCGAAATAAAGATTTAATTATTATTTATAAAACTTGTCCCAAGCTTTTTTATCGTCCAGCTAGATAATAATGAATTTAATAATTAGCATTCGGCAAGCCACCGTCTGCCACTCTTCTTAACATTACGATTGACTTGTTTATGGCAGACGCCCGCAATCTCCTCTATAGCCCGATTACCCAGTCCATCCATCCATCACAATAGCCTGGTTTTATTTCTTTCATTTTTCTTTGCAATAGTCTCTACACATGGCGGATACCATCTTTGGGTGTATCATATTGTGCACCCGAGGATGATACCCGCTATGTGTAGCCATCGCCTTTAGATTAACTTCTCAAAGGGCTGTGCTGTTGGTTTCGGCCCCACGCAAGCCTTCCAAAGGACCGGGTCACTTTATGGCCCGAGATCATGGTGAATGTAATAATAATAAGTGCTTCTTTTGTAAGCCTAAAGGAAATAAAAACATTTGAATTTGAATTCGATAATGTGATATTTTGTGAACACGTTTGACGATTGTTTGATAATTTTTAAAACTCACTTGGGAGTTTTGCTGTAGAAATTCTGTAGAACATATTCTTGAAAAGCTCTTTGTTCACACAAAGCTTGAATACCGGATCAATACCGCATGTAGAACGTGGGAACCAATGAATAAGTAACAGAACACCTGTCTCTTCCCATAACCTATGGATACCAACATAATTATTAGATACTCATTCCTATACCATAACGCTATATGATGGATAGCCATGGCAGCAATTGATTTTGCCTTCAAAGCGAAATGTACTTGAGTTTAGGCGGAGTGTTGAAGAAATAAATAATAAACAAACAAACAAAAGTCCTGATCTATAAGAATTCCTATTTTGCTAGTATCTTTAGAAACTGTGACGTCAGATTCAGAAACTAACAGACAACAATCAAAAATCCTGATCTATAAGAATTTTGAAATTACTAATACTCAGGAACTTATGTGTCGTTAGATCAAGAACAATTTGCTAGTATCCTTGATCCTTAGGAACTTCTGTGTCGTTCTTCAGGAACTAGGCCAGGATAATATTAAAATTGGTGGTGGTGAATCTATCGGAAGATGTTCAACTGGCTTGAGTTAAGCCATAGCTGCGCAAGGGGGCTGCTGATGGGGTTTAATTTCCTCATTGTTGTAAGTATTTCCTATCTTAATTACCGTTTTTCAATTTTGTAGGTTCTTATAATACTTTGCGTTTAGCTTTTTCTTTCTCTTCCTTTTCTTGAAATGCACAAAGCATCTGTACTTGAGGTATTTGGGAGTGGAATTCTGCATAGTAAAGTCAGTGGTACCACTATACCACTAGTCGGTGACTTGGGTACTTACTATTTTAAACCGACTTCTAAAAAAGGAGGTTCTGAATTCGGCTTCGACCTTATGTTTTATTTTTGGGGTGATACACTTATCTACCAAAAAATAAAACACACCGATCCGCGGACAGGTTCACAGAACACCCTCGGCTGCCTAGCTATACAAACAACAGCCTGGCGCGGCGGTGGGTTGGTGCGCAATATATTATTTTTCTTAGGTCTTTCTTAAACACGGCGTCATTATTTGCAGATTCTAGTGGACAAAATAAAATACTTTCTAGCTTTTCTAGGTAGACCACGGGCAATAGTCAGTCTCAGCAGGTTTGGTCTCACTCTGAAGCTGCCGAACCGGTTATAAGGAATATACACATAGACTTGAGGTATTAATATCAGTACTGTGATTCCAGTTCGTAGCAGCATGCACGCTGAGCTGCGCGGCAGTAGACCTGACTCTCCTGGCTCAGTATGGAGAAGAAGCCGGTGGGTCAGCCTCGGGAGACATCGTTATCATCGTCACCTGTTGCTTCATGGTGCTGGTGGCGGCGATGGGCTGTGTGGGGACAGTGAGGGGAAACGAGAAGATGCTTTATTTTGTAAGTGTTTTTCATGTATCAGTCGTACTCCTGGAAGTTTTTTTAAGAGTTTTCGCTGCTAATGCTTCCAAAATACTCAAGATGTCTTCAAGAGTTAAAGAGCGGATAATTTGTTTATTTATTTAATAGAAGATAGAATAAGACCCTTAAGTTAAATACTACCAATAATAATACTAGTATTACTTTAATAGTTCATATTTAAAGTTAAATACTACGTGTTTAACTTTTTACACTTAAAATTTAGTGAAATCTTCAGGTGTAGATTCAATATGCGAATAGTTGGGCTCCTTGAAAAGGCCCGTCTTGTCTTCAAGCAGCATTGCTATGTTTTGGTTTAAAGGGTGATTGTTGTTAAATTCCATGTGTCAAATGATTTATAAGCCTTTATCTTGAATTACTCTATATTATTTAAAAACCGCATCAAAATCCGTTGCTTAGTTTTAAAGATCTAAGCATATATAGGGACCGACAGACAGCGGGAAGCGACTTTGTTTTATAAATAAATAATAAAAATAAAAAAGCCATTTATTCCATAACCTTAATAGTAACAGTAAAAGTGCATAATGATTAATATGTAAAAAATATTAATAGCTTTTATACATTATATTCCTTATTTAAGTCAAATCATATTAAATTAAAATTAATAATATATTCAGTTAGATTTTCTTATGATCATTTCAAATAATTTATAATATAATAATTGCATGCATTAAGATTAATTAAAATTATGTTGGGCCTGTACCCCTTTCGGGTACAGGCCTCCTCCAGCTCATTTTTATTATGATACTGCCACTTTGTTTTATACTGACTAAATAATATTATGTATTATGTGTTGATGTACTTTTTTATGATGAAATTAGAAACCACCCTATCTCCTTCCAGTACGTGATGCTCCTCGCCGCCTTCATACTACTGGAGGCCATAATTGGCATCTTCGTGTCTGTGGAGCGCTACGGGCTGCGGTGGCGCGTGACGGACTGGCTCAGGGACGACTTCTATAGCAATGACACCGATGTCCAGCTCTGGGATAAACTGCAAAGCTTGGTGAGAGATATTTATTTTATAATATATATATATTTTTATCACAAATGCATACTCTTACATATTACTACAATCACATCAACTTATAATTATGTAAAGTAGCGAGACGAGGGACAATTTTTGTTTGTATTATCTGCAGGCATTTATTATGGATCTAGGTCGGTTCGGTATGACTACGTATATGTATCAGGTATATCAGACGTCCAGGCATATCAGAACCCACCACACAATCTGCTTACTTTGGGCCCAGATTATTCTATGTGAAAATAAGCAGTTCCTAGTTGCGTCCCGCGGCTTCATCCGTGTAGAAATTTGAAAAATATTCAACTTTCTTATTCTCTTAAAAATATATACATTATGTGTCTTCTTATAAAAATATGTAAGGACCTTCTACGAAGTATTAGATTTAAATACATGACAGAAATCGGTAAAGCCGTTCTCATGTGACCAGGAGAAATAGGGGTTCATTAATATATAGATTATTTAGAGAACATGGAGGTCCATGCGGATGAATAACCTAACCTCCGTTGTTTATTCTCTTCCAGTACCAATGCTGCGGCCTCAACGGTCCCGAAGACTACGCAGCCATGAACCGATCCATCAGCCTTTCCTGCTGCCGGATAGCTTATCTCGCCAGGAACAAGATAGCTCAGAAAAATATGTTTTTGATTTGTCTTCAGTAAGTTTCAAAACTTGTCTTAAAATTGTAAACCAATGCCATGGACCATATGTAATTATTTTTTCTTATAAACCATTTTTAATTAAAAATACTGACTGATAAGAAAAAATAGCAATTGCATTCATAAAATTGCTATCTATCCTTTTCTCTCCCAGAGTTTTGCTCCTACTGCGCCTCGAAAATGCACCTACTATTTTCGCCAGAATATAAAAAGTTGCTATTTTCAATCATTGTTAACATTAATTATAATATAGACGAAGGGTGGTAATTAATGTACTGTGTCAGCATTTGCGACAGCTGCGGCCACAGTATCATTTACGTAGTAAATATAATATATATATATATATATATCTTTTTTTGTCTGTGGTTTGAATTTCTTCATCTCGAAATATATTTGTTTGTGGTCCGACATGGATGAGTTAATAATATCCAAGTGAAAGTTATTGTTTTTCATGTTAGTGCAAACGTGATCCAGGATAGATTTTCTTGAGTCGGAATCTCGCGTAGTGTGCTTCTTGTTGATTTTTATAGTACCTATAATACTAAATTTAATAGTATTTAATTTCCCCCTTTTAAAAGACATCAACGCGCACTCTTCCCAAGCAATGTTATTGTTTCAGGGCGGAGACCTACTTCAGCATCGGCTGTGAAGACGAGATCCTGTCACTTCTCCAAAGCGATAGCGACGTTATGTTCGGAACTGCGGTGTTCAGCTTTTGGATTGAGGTGGGTAGCATCGATAGATTTTTTTTTTAAATATTTTTTTTATATACGCGTTAAGGCAAGTTCCTTCCTTCTTTACCAATACTTATTTTAAAAATGACATTCTTAAATTAATTACTTCACTACATAGTATAAAACAAAGTAGCTTCCCTCTGTCTGTCTGTCCCTATGTATGCTTAGATCTTTAAAACTATACAATGGATTTTGATGCGGTTTTTAAAAATATGTAGATAAAGTGATTCAAGAGGAAGGTTTATAAACCATTTGACACATAGATTTCTACGCGGGTGAAGCCGCGGGGTTGCTAGTTAGTCATAGTAATAAAATATTTCTTGTCTTTCAGGTATGCAGCATGCTCCTAGCAACTATAGTAATCAGACACGTCAAGAACAGCGTCCATGTTTATAAACATACAGTGAAATACTAACATAGTTTATTTTTAAAATAAAGACAGGACATTTTGATTTTGATTTTATCTTTCATCGTAATCCTATAACAAAGAAAAAAGGCCATAATCTTCGACGGATCAAACAGCTTGGGGCTAGATAGAATGTTGTGTAAATTGTCCAGTATTATTTATTGATTATTACCTATATAGCAAGGTATAATCTGGGAGAAAGGTCTTTGCAGAGACGGACCGAACCAAAAGACATTTTGTCTTCCGTTTTATTTAAGCTGATTGCTTATCAGAGGCCAACGTACTGCAGAAATCTGGTAAAGGCAGTTGATGATGAAGATCCTAACTGGTATATGCTGTGAAATCAGAATTTGGTAACATAGTTTGTTACAACCAACTGTATCACCATAATTTTGAAAGGGATGTTTTGACAAATTTTAGGTAACATAAGGGTGCTGTATCTACTTCAGTGATAGGGTTGTATGTATTTTTTTGTAAATAATTTGTATTACTTACACTATGTAGAAGTACCTATATATCGATCCTGAAATTTACAGGAACAAGCAGCTGCAGGCTATAAAACTTGCAGGTGCAAATAATTTTCAAACTAGCTAATGAAAAGGCAAAGAAAATAGAACCCTATCTCCTAGAAATACGACGTTTTGTTATTAACTCTCAAAGACAAAGGCTTGAGGGGACAGTCACGAAGTGTTGGGAACTTTAGCATATGGACTCTCACGCTCCATATAGTGCGATTAGGGTATGAGCGGAGCGGGTTATTCCTTAGTACCTATAACAATCTATGATTCGTATCGAATACATCCGACAGAGAACCAAAGTTATCGACATAGCTCAAAGAGCAAGCAAGCTGAAGTGACAGTGGGCCGGCCATATCTCGCCAAGAACCGACGGCCGCTAGGGCAAACATGAGACACGTAGTGTAGGACGCCCTCCGACCAGGTGGGATGACGACCTGCGAAAGTAGGTAGATGGTGGATTCGGCGAGCTGAAGATAGGGCGCTATGGCGCTCATTGGGGGAGGCCTATGTCCAGCAGTGGACTGCTTATTGTGAAATTATACCTTCGAGCTGTAAGTCTTAGAATACAAGTACACAATCTGTGCCAATGGTCCGATAGTTACATAGGCCTCTTCATTACGCACCAACCAGCACGGGCCTCATTCACATTTTTCCAGTCACCTGTTTTATCTTACCATCTGTAATTTGTTTTGATTTCACGAGCCCAAGTCATCTCGCCCCCAACACAATTACAATTAAATGTCTTCAACAAATCATCTGCTACTTCAGCTACTATTTTCCCTGCTTCTTTAATTTTTTTTATGTATACAAAAACCCATCAACTTTTTGTAAAGATACAATCGCAATGCCCATTCATCATATTGACAGTTCTTCACAGTATTTACCCGCCTCACCTATGAACATGGCTTACTGTCTCTAATAGCCATCAATTGCAGTGGTCGATACCTCCCTGAAGCTTCCACTTCATTTCCGAAGGGTCCGTCTAACAGTTAGGACGTATTTTCATGAAATCTTACCAAGAAATATCAGAAAAATATAAAATTATCTGAAGATGAAGCCGCGTGATGTGAGATGCTTGAAGTTCTTCGTGACGTTGCTGAATTTACTGGTTATTGTGAGTATTGTGTTGTTAATTAAATATTAATATAATAGATAACCATAAATGTAGGGCCCTGTCGATCGCCCTGTACCGTACTGATGCAATATTAATGAGCACTACACAGTTGCCTTCGATTTCTTCGATAGGGCTTGGTAGTTTGGGGTTGACAGCCTATAGTTTACTTTACATATTTGTTGTTCTTTTAAGCTGCAGTATTTTGTTTAATTAAGTAGGTAGGTACCTATATTATTAGATAATCATATGTTTCAATGACTTCTCTTCATGTTCAAAAGAGGCACCTACCTACACTCTAGCAATCTTTATCAACTCTCTAATAAACAAATTGGTTTTAAAAAGGTTTTAAACAAGGGCTAATCAAAATCATTAGGTCACTCTCTGAGTAAAACCTAGAATTCTACAATGAATCTTTACTTGCAGGTTTTTGGGATAATACTGATGGGATTCTGCATTGCTGGCATGCGTGAGAAGAGGGCCCGTCCTGAAGAACAGTCCTATCTATCTAAGGGCGTCTTCGGGTTTTTCCTGACGCTTTGCCTTTGTCTCGTGGTGACTGCTGTTCTGGGCTGCATTGGGGCCTTGAGGGAGCACGTGAAAGTGCTTTATGTGGTAAGATTTTTGTTCATTTTCTGTTACTTTTGGTCCTATAAACAAATCAATATAATATTCTATTTACTTTCTAAATCTATTAAAGACTAAATGTTTACAAGGTAACAAGTTTGTTTTCGAATATTTGTATTAAACTTTTAGATAACTTCTACAAGCAAACTTTTTTATTTTGATCTTGAAGACAATAATATATTTTCGTAGGTCTCGATTCAGTCGTTTTTTTTATAACTAACCTTAATCCGTATAAGTAGGGACAAAAATGGTGAATAACGACTGAAATAAGTGATTTATTCCAGCACTCATGCATCTTTATATTCCTGATATCCGTGGAACTGGTGCTGGGGATAGGGGGGGCAGTGATCAGTGCCTGGGTGGGGGGAGGGAGTGAACTCCGGACCTCGTTCTATCGCAACTCCACCGATGAGCTCGAGGTGTCCAAGCATCAGACTTACTGGGAAAAAATACAGTCTGAGGTAAGTTAAAAATTTAGACTTCATGACTTTCGGGTTTAACCTACTGATTTTCTAAAAGTTTTTCTTATTTTCTTTTCTCTCATTAGAATAAATGCTGCGGCGTCGACGGCCCTCTCGATTACGACATCCTCCACCGTGAAATTCCGCCATCTTGCTGCGTACGCGCACACCCGCTGCGCGAGGGTGGCGCTAGACGTCAGTTGCACTCCACCTGTCTGACCGAGCGGACTTATTACAACCGCGGCTGCGAAGAAGTACTGAGGAAGAAAAAGGCTGTGAAGGGAAAGGTGTTCATTTTTACTGGGATCGTCTTTACTTGCGTCGAAGTAAGTACCTACCTTGCTTCGTAATTTCGATCTCTATGCGTGTGTGTAAAGGTTTACCATCAATTTATTTGGTTTCAGATACTATGCGTTGGTTTGGCAGTGTGGCTGGTGACAAGAATTCGAAGAGAACGAAGGAAGCTTCAAGCTAATTTGCAAGCTCACTTTGAATCTTAGACACTTAGGAAGTTGTTTTCAACGAGCTCACTAGATGGAGTGACCAATAAAAAGGCCACAAGCTTTAAATATTTTTCAACGAGCTCACTAGATGGAGTGACCAATAAAAAGGCCACAAGCTTTAAATATTTTTCACGGAACACGATTATGTTCTAATATGAAATAATAAACAACTTCAACTTTCACTCTACCTCTCTAGACACGAATTAATTCTTAACTTTAGATAAGTTCACTTTGACAATGAATAACCTACTTAATTACTTTAATCAATTCTACCACAGGGCTTCAACGGAAACTTCTATCCACTACTGGCTTGAATCGCGTGAAACTATAATAATTTTTAAAATACCCACACGAATGCTGTTTGATAATAATAATTCAAATTAGATGTAAGATAAACTCACGTCAAATGCTGTGATAAATAAGTAGAAAATTAGGATAAGGAAATTGTACATTAAAAAAAAACGGTAAATGGGACCAAAATAAAGTAGTCAGAGGGAATGGGCGGTAGTAATAGCACTTTCATTTAGAAAATAACTCATAATTTTAGTATTCTTCACTAGAATTCATCATTTATTTTTCTATAATAATTCTGCTGTTTTGTATGTTTGTGTTTTTTGACACATTAAAGAGGGCCCATTCCGATGGTTTAAGTATTTTAATTAAATTTTATTTGGCTTTTATTTGATTTAAGTGTAAACTTGTTAAATGTTTGTATCAGCCATGATCTTCATAATATAGGTAAGTTAGTACCAACTTATCACTAGTACTCTACGGTTATTTCAAAATATCTTTTATTGTAATAAACACAATTCATAATAATTACTTACGTAACTTTAATAATAACCTACTGTTAAGTGCCTATATTACACCCTTTTCAAAGGTAATCAATTATTAAACATTTTAGGTTAGTAAATTGCTTGCTGAAATTATATTGACATTAGTGATTGCTGTAATTTAAGTTACCTATAAGAAGATTACAATAAAGTGCGTTGGGGTATGATCGGACGTGGGTAAAGATTGTATGACATTAATTGTAGCCCAATTAGGCTATATTTTCTAATGCTGACAACATACGCTGGCGCCATTAAATGGCGTCATAGAAAGCTAAGAAAGGTGGCCACAATAAAAAATTTGGCTTTAGTCATACAGTTTTTAACCGCGTCCGATCATACCCCAACATACTTTATTCAATTTAATTAAAGTTGTTACTTAGTTTCTGCGCCTATACTGCTTGCTACAGTATTATCAAATTCATAAGAAGGCATTATTTGTTTTATTTTATTAGTATATTTTTAAGTGTGATTCTACCTTTTTAAATTGTCTTAAAACTTTGAATTGTAACTAAAGCTTAAATTTTTGCTTTTACTTATAAGCTTGCACCCTAATATTATGTTATATATTGGGACGAGTACATAAGACTAGTAATTATCACATCACACTCAGTAGATTTTCGTTGTTATCAACATAGTGTTTGTAATGTTATTCAAGCTGTAATTTTTTATTGTCATATCTCATAATTAAAAACAACATTTAAAACACAGATCAATTTATTATGAAATCTAATACAACATTTAATCAAGCTTAATATCTAATAGAGATTTAGATTTTTTATCGTAAGATTAAAATTTCTTAGAAGGAATGATATTTTACTTCTTAAAATAAGGTGGGTACAAATAAATAACCGTATTTTGGTTAATGATAATGACTAGTTGAATATTTTAAAACGACTTAACAATATAAGTGCAAGTCAACTAAATCAAAGTAGTAATTTTACAAGTGTACTTACAGAAGAAGAAATGAATTGAGACCTAAGTACTACTAGTACTTAGGAAGTAGTACTAGTACTAGTAGTACTTAGGTCTCAATTCATTTCTTCTTCATTAAGTACATTACTGACGAGGTCAGTAATTGATGTGTATGAATCGAATTTAGCGCAGGGCCATGTCATCATAGCGCGCTCAGTATTGCAGCCCTCGAATTCAAATTCAAATTCAAATTGTTTGTTTACATAAGACCATAACATTACAGATAACTCCAAATCGTTATGCCTAGTACATTTTATCATATTAAAAACTACAAGATACAATGAAATAACACACTTGAAGGACAAGCTGAAATGAAGGCCGATACTAAAGGGTCTTTATAGCGTGGATGGCAAGGGCTGGAATAATGACCAAGCTTGAAGGCGAGACCGTAGCAAGCTTAGCTTGAGGCCATCATAGCGTGGCCAGCAGGTAAGACATTGCGGACCAAGGCTCGTATAGTGCTTTACAAACATAACAATTTATTTCTATAAAAAAAAACAGGCTAGTTCATATTATCTAGGTAAGATTTTGTAACTCAAATCAAACTTAATATTTTGCAGCTGGAATTTTAGATCACGACACGACAGTAATAGAAATTGCTGACGTTATTTCGACAACGCTCGCTGGCCGCAAAACATGACAGTAATGGAAATTTCTGACGCCTTTTCGAGTAGTCCGAAAAGGTCGACTTTGCTCAAAGAGGTTTCAAAATAATCAGCAGATTACAATACAATACAATACAATTATTCTTTATTGCACACCATAAAAACAGATTCACTGGACAGGAAAGAAAAATAAAGAATGTGTTGTACAATGGGCGGCCTTATCGCTTAAAGCGATCTCTGCCAGGCAACCTTTGGATGGACATGATGAGTTAGAACAAGTATAGACGGTGGCGTGTTATATAGAATAATAGATTACATACTATTCTGGGGGAAAAAAAAACTTAACTAATGTACGTTCTTACGTATCTTAAAAAGTAGTGCAATCACCTGAACGCAATATTTTTTTCAAATGTTGTTTAGAGGATTTTGTAAAACAATCAGTCGATTAGTTCCGAAAGGTTCCGATGGCACGCCAATAGATGTCGCTAGTAAAAGTGAACGACGGCTAGATCGCGCTGACGAGAACGGACGGGTGCATCGTTTAAGGTTGCAGTGAAATTTCTGTTTTGAGCTCGGTTATAACGGTTAGTTGTCTTTGCTATTGCAATAAAGTAATTTTGATTTATAAAGCGCCGTTTTATTTGGGTTGGGCTCATCAAATGTATTAACACATTTTGTTCAGCTGCTCTAATACGTTTAACAGTACTGATATTATAATAATAATTTATTTTATTAATATTAGCTACGTGTCACTTATATTAACCACACAGAGAATTATAATTATAAAGCTATTTTGATTCCGCTTTAATTATTATTAAAACTTTTGAAACTATCATGTTTATTAATACTAAAGTCATTTAAAATGGGATATTTACCATGGTTGCATGCGCCATGATCACGGAGTAACTGACTGAGTTACTCCGTGATCATGGCGCATGCAACTGTGCCGAAATATTGGATAACTCAAAAATCAAATCATGGTAAATATCGCGTTTTAAATGACTTTAGTATTAATTATTATTGCTTAATAAAAGTCTGCTTCAAGAACGTTTTCATCTGCTGCGGTGAATTTATCTTTTATCTGCTTCTCGTTAACATTTTTAAAATAAATCACTAGGTAACAAAGATTCATTGGTTACATACATTGCAATTTTAGGTTACTAAAATGCAATACATCTATGAACTTTGAAATTAAAATAAAAACGTAAGTTACTTATAAATACTAATAAAAAACAGAATTTTCTAAATTATTTGACTAAACTCTTTAAAACAAATTAAGTTACGCAACAATGAAATGCATTAGTTACAATAAATAGACCGGTAACTAGGTAGTGCATTTAGACATCTGGAGGTGCCTAAGCTGTTTCCCGACTCTTGCCCGACGTTTTTATGGAGTGTGCTAGCCATAGTGCTAGGACTATGCCGACAGCCTGAAAAAAGAAAAGAAATGTTAAGTAGGGATAGATGTGGACTATCATCATCATCATCAGCCTATGTCAGTCCACTGCTTGTAGGCTTCCCCTAATGAGCGCCACAGTTAGTAACCTGTCTTCAGCTTTAAGCATCCAGCATCTACCTAAAGTCTATCGCAGGTGGTCATCGTACCTGGTCGGAGGGCGTCCTACACTACGTTTACCGAGTCATGGTCTCCACTCAAGAATGGGGGTGGAGTATAGACTTTTTCAATGTCTCCGTTTATATAAGCGCAATCATTATGAATTTGTGCATATATCAAACGCTTTTTATGCTCTGTTGTGTAAATGTGTAAATTTAGCTGCTTACATGGTATCCTTTTCGAGTACGGTCGTAGTCTAGGTATACAACGGGCATATATATATATATATACCACAATAATACTATGCATATAAAAATTCTTAGCCAAGTAAGTAATTAACCCACGAGTTGAAACTAACGTATTTCATTACTTTTGTAGCAGTTAGCGTATCAATATCTCCACTAATACAATACAATACAAATACGCTTTATTGCACACCAAACACAGAAAAAAAACAGTAAAGAACAAACAAACAGAGATACAGATGCACAATGGGCGGCCTTATCGCTAAGAGCGATTTCTTCCAGGCAACCTTTGGATGGACACGTAGCTATAGTATAGGTATAGACGGTGGCGTATTATAGACTAATATATATTATGACTATAGTAAATATAAATTATATACAAAAAAAACATACAAATACTATACATACTACTAATATATACTACTATATATACTTGGAAATAAATACTGACTATAGACACTAATACATAAAATATTAACTATTTGAGATCGAAGAAAGAAAGTGTTCATAGACCATATGTTTAAATATAGGGAGGGATTTAGCTTGTCTTATTGGGGTAGGTAATGCATTCCATAGTCTGGTGGCATGTACGGTGAATGAATAACTGTAGGCATGGAAGGGGCGAGGAGTTTGTAGCAAGAGGGTATCGGTAGAGCGAAGGGAGCGGGTATGTGTTTGATGCAGGTATTTGAACCGTTCTTTGAGATAGCGAGGAGTATTTGGGGCGTAGAGGATAGAGTACAGGAGGGAGAGGAAGTGTGCGTCCCGGCGAAGACGGATTGGTCACCATTTTAGCTTATTGCGGTACTCTGTGAGTAATAATTAAAGTTATTTCTGACACAACCCAAAGATTATCGAGCAAGTACTTGAACCGTTTTATTTCAGCTTATGTAGGTCTCATTTCCTCACAGCCACAATAAAACCCTGAGTTAAAATCTGACCTAGCTCGTGCCTAGGTCAGCAGATCTACGATAAGACTATAAATCCAGCTATGGCGTGACTGGCCAGGCTAATCAGTATGGAAACTACTGGGGTAACTCACGCGAAACTTCCAACTACTTTTCACGAAAGTAAAAAGAAAAATAAATTATGTCTGGCTTCAACCAAACGGGCAGTCAGCATGGTGTTAAATCGTATCAAGTAACCACTACTAATCTCTGATTAAAGCATTTCACACACACCAGCTATAATGTAAAAATTTACATTATAGCACGATACATCGCATTACATCTTTCCATATAAATCGTCAGGAGACCAATACACAACAGCTATAATGTATATTTTTACATCTTCGTATCTTAAGATACAGAGCGATACGAAAATATGCCTCTACGTTTATATTATTTCGATACAATCTCAATACATTTCCGTATATTTCTCTTCGAAAAGGACGTTCAAAAAGTTATAAAATGCACGGAAGACATTACATTGCCTGTTGTGTGTGTGATACATTAAGCTATACATCCCGGGATGTAATGTACATTACTATACATTATAGCTGCTGTGTGTGAAGTTCTTTAGGGGAAGGTTCTTTAATTTTTTATTCTGTCTTTATTAACCTATACGGAATAAACGTACTAACTTCCAAGAAACAAAAGAGAATCCCGCAAACGATGACAGTCAGCCCAGCACTGTGAATGGTGCTGAGAACCTTCATCTCGCAGCCATCCTTGTAATACTTCTCGAGGGAGAGGCAGTCGGAGCGTTTGATCTCAGAGGCGCGGTCGGTTCCATCGTCAGGGCAGCAGGAGAATGAAGGGTTGAGGCGGGGCTCGTACGCGTTGTAGTTGTCGGGGCCGGTGATGCCGCAGCATTCCAGCTGGAAGCACAGTGTTCGTTGGATTAAAAGGTTATGTGAATATTTTCGTGATTATTTCTAGGCCCTTTGGCGCAATACCAAACGTGTCTGTGTTTAACTGAGAAGATTAGAATCCATAGGGACCGGAAAGGACCACGACCGACGAACCGCCCCGCAATCAATCATTTCACTGAAGGGAGTTTGTTTCGTTTCAGAAGAGTACGTAAGCTGTACGTTGAGCCTGTGATACATTTTTAAAGTAAGCATTTTTATTGATTTATGAAAATATACGAAAAAATACCTTTTCTTGGAATTTATTCTAGGAGTTTGATTATAATCCACAGGGTTATTCAGGATTAAACCTAGAATTGTATGTAATTCTCACGAGGAACAACATACTTTAAGGTACACAAGTCGACGGCGCGAACTCGTCAGTAGACGAAGCCTAAATGTCACTAACAGTGTAGTAGTCGTTCCACGGTTTTATGGGAACATTAACTTTTTTGACCTTTAGTCATAATACCTTGCCTAGCCTGACCCTAATAATACCTTAAGTTGTACCCTAAAATTAGCTCTATCTTTACTTACATTGGTCTGAATCTTGTCCCAGAACTCCCTGTAGGTGGAATCCTCTTCCTTGACTGACTTGTTCTTGATGAAGGAAGCTCGCAGCTGGCTCTTCATGGTGTCCTCGATTTGAGGGCGAAGTGCCGCTGCTGCTATGCCCACGGATAGCTCCAAGAGAATGATAAGGATGAGGCAGCCGACAAACTGGAAACAGGGGTTTTATTTGTAAATTTTCAGGGATTGGCGGTACCATCTCACTTGAGTAGAGGCCTCTTTTTGCCCAAGGTGGGCTTATTTGAAGGGATTTAGATTTCAAAACTTTATTAAGATCCGTAAAGATATACAAATTGATGTTCGATACATCGATCACGTGGTATTTATTAGCAGCATCAGCATTTCGACCTAAGCAGGCGCCCGGTCCTCGCGGCACGCCAAAGGGTCGTCGTTGACCTATCAAATAGAGCTGCAATACTCTCCTAGGGTTTGGGTTAAGTAAATATCCACAAACACTCCTTAGTAGGTAATTAAAAACCTACTTGGTCAGTTTTCCCCTTTGAAACTGAATTAATTAGGTCAACGGGTCACTATTAATAATCATATAATATGAAAAGTTGAATTGCCTTAGTGGTTGGTAAAGGTGAATGCAGCTTTTAAATCTACCTTTGACAATAGGTAGTTAGCTTTTAAAATAAGAACAATGGACCAAAACAATAGGTTCAACGCCCTTCAAAGGGCTTGCCCTATTACCAATTGCTTGCGTTCTTCGTAAATTTATGGGATGCCATGATCCGCGTAGGAGTGGCCACAGAATAAAAGCAGTTTGTTGTGTTGAAAATTAGGAAATCACATGCACGCACGTAAGGGGTTTCAACGCGAAAGGAATGAAGACATTGTTTGAACGACTACCTACTACATACTGGTTTGTTTAGCAGCTTTGATTGGGCATACAGAACTTGATATTTGCGGTAAGGGATTTGGTTAGAGGTAAATAAGACAAATATGTTTGGTTAAAGCTTGATCAGTAGGTGCTGGATTATTAACAAAGGTACAGCTGAACTGAACAGAATGAGACGATATCATAGACATATTAGTTGAGATTAATTATTGTAAAAAACAAGAAACCATAAGCAATGGTGAGATCCAGTGTACAGACATTTGCTGGATATGAACGAACAGCTTGTAAAGTCAGCTTTACAAGCTTTACGTATTCCTGCAAAGTTTTTGAACATGTACCATAATTATAAAGTATTAGCTGTTTCTTGCGGTTCCCCGGTAAAAAATGTAGTTGTAATATATAGTAATAATAATTTATTATAAATATAGACTATATGACCCGGGGATAGTGTAGCTTCCCAACGGTGAAATAATTTTTAAAATCGGTCCAGTAGTTTCGGAGCCTATTCAATGCAAACAAACAAAAAATCAAATCTATCCTCTTTATAATATTAGTATAGATGAAAGGCAATGTGAAGTTTGACCCAGAATAATATCCATTTCTTTTCTGAGATATGAACAACACTAATATTTTGGCACTATTGTCCCTGTTTCTAGATTATTTAAGAGAAGTATAAAACAGACTCACAATATAAAGAAGCTTCGGACTCTCCTTCCAAGCGCCGAAGCATCCAAAAGCCGCGATGATGAGGATCAAGACTCCAACTGCGATGAGAACAGCGTCCGTCTCGTGACCAGTCGTCTCCATGCCGGCGAAGCCTTTCAACATGCCCATGTCCACGCATGCTGCTGCTATGATGATGATGCCGAAGATCTGTAGGAGAAAAACAGGTTTACGGAGGGAATGTAAGATGACGAATCAGGGAATTGAACGTTGATACGAACACCAGTGGCAGATTATGTTTCATATCTCATATTTTATTTTATTCATCAATTCACATTGTTTATACCAATTCACTTAGAAAATTGCTATTGTACATAATATTTCCATTTATTATATAAATTGCATTTGTATAAATTGAAATGAATCGACCAGAGTAATCGATCAATCGTAAACTGTAAAGTATTTCGAATTATCAGTAGGGTATTTTGTGAACATAAAGATTGATTGGCTGATAAATCGATAACAAGTATTTATGCCCACGTAATTGGTTGGCATGATAAATTGGATAACTCCTACGAATTAAAAGGTTGATAGCTAAACACCTACTCTACCCAATTACACCCATTTGTTTTGCCGAATTTCGTAAACTATAGATCAGGTATTTTACCTGAGGAGATACAATTTAAGCGTGATTTCTCATGTTCTTCTTTTTCCAATTCTTTTTTCCTCCTTTTTTGTACAATTCTCAAATTGAGACTTATACAATACGATTGAAATGGGATATTTACCATGATTAGATTTTTGAGTTTCCCAATATTTCGACACAGTTACATGCGCCTTGATCAAGGAATAACTGAAGCACTGCGAGTAAGTTTTTATTGGCAGACAGTAGGTCAGTCAAAAAATGAGGGTAGGTCGGTATCTACCCTCATTTTATGTCTTTTGCTGCACAAACTTAAAAAAAATCATGATAAATATCCCGTTTTCAATGACTTTTTCTAAAATAACCATGATAGTTTTAAAGGATTTATTATATATATTTTATTATTTGTTTAGTTTAAAATACCTGATGTTTGTGGGGTTGTAGGGGGTAATCTCTGGATCTGGGGAACCGATTTTGAAAATTCTTTTACCAATAGAAAGCCACGTTATTTGTGAGTGTCAAAGGCATATTAACTCAAAAAATTAAGACTTTTTCGTGCATAAAGATACTTTACGTTCGTCGCAAAATATTTATGAAACAAATGTCCACCCGGGCGAGGCCGGGGTGGGCCGCTAGTTATCAATATTATAGTTCGATCGGTAAATAAATTAACGATCCTAAAAAATATATTTTTTGAGAGCCATTTGTTTGGTATTCGAAGTTCAAACTTTATGGAACAAACCCATGTCATTTGTTTAGTATGTTATTCGATGTTCGAACTCTGTGAAACAAATGACAAGTTCTGACTAATTACGATTCGTGTCGATTGAGTATTGTTACATCTACAGTACACAAGACTGTAGAAGTAACCTACCTATTATTGTATCACATCACAGTTAGGGCTCTTTTTCTGTCATGTGGATTTCCGCCCGCGTGCGGATCCGTACCGTGTACCTATAATTTTATGTTTTGATATAATTTTTTATTACATAATTTGTCGTTAAAAAACTAATTTATATCTCTCTAATTTTCTATTTTTTGTGTTACACCCGCACGCGGACTAGATCCGCATGCGGGCGGAAGTACGCATGACATGAAAAGAGCCTTTATCACTTTGGATGGATAATGCAAAAAAATAATTTGACCAATGTTTATTCGGTAAACAGTGTAGGCCGCTATGCATCGGCATTGAGCTCATAGTTTCACAATAGAATCACCTTGGTAGGATGTAATCATGTCACCATGACGTCATTCCATGGGTGTTATAGAAAATTTGCATCACCGGATATACATGCTGAGAAAATACAGGGTTTTATAAAAACTATTGGCATTTTGTTAGTTCCACTTCGGACCGAAATGTTTACAATCGCAATTAAAAATAAATCAATATTTCTATTTGCTCTTCGGCCCGCGCGTCTTTCGTTATGTACTCAGCTTTACCGAAAAATACATTTATTGTTAGTTACTATGACAAATAAAAGAATGAAGACGATAAATTGTATCCCATACAAGCATAGATCGACATCATTTTAGCCACGGATAACCCGTGCGCAATGGAGAAAAATGATGCCTTATCATTTTTCTCCATTGCGCACGGGCCGACCTCAAACAAATTGAAAAACGGTTGAGAAATATAATTTATATCACTCAATGGGGTATATGCCTATTTAATCGTTTTTCATGCCTCCTCTGTAGTGTTACCAATACCAATAGCCATAATTGAGTAATATACTATAGCGCCACCAGCGAACGTTCCTAGCATTCTTGCCCTCGACATTTGCAACGTGTAAGGACATTTTTAATAGCGGTCTAGTAGAAATTTGCCGTTAGCCGTGACTTTGAATGAATTGGTCAATTGTATCCATTTGAATCAAGTGGCGATGATGTTGCGTGACATCACTGTGGATTCTATTTTCATCGCGTTCTTGGGAATTGCTAGGAATTATATCACAATTATTAAAGAAGTGACGGACTGTGGCGTAAAACTGCACAAGATTGAACCAAATGGCGTCTTCTCTTGAAGAAAATCTCTAGGCACGACGTACGCTGAACTCATATCAAATTAAAATAGTTTATTTCTCATACATTTCAGTGGTATCTAGGACCCTCTTTTCAGTAATATAATACCTACCTGTGCTAGAGGGTCTCACTCTGCAGTGCGGCTATCATATACATACATATCGTCGAATCGTAGAATATTTTTAATAAGTAATAGATAAATAAATAAAAAATGACGATTATTTTATAAGACTGACTAAACCTTAGTTTGACAGTTGTTTATATTCTTCCTTTTCTATTTTCGGGGGTAAACTTTTTTTTTTTAAGGCTAGGTACATGACGCGTTCTCTCTTGTTTGTTGATAGAACAGTTATATGAATCTAATTTTAATCGGCGTGGAAACGTTTATTACATTTTTGTTTACCACGATGAAACGATGTTATTTCCAGTGATGACATGTCGGCATATCGACCAGTCCTCATGCACGACCCAATTCCATGACCTCCTTGTGGTGGAGCGATGGTAAAAAGATACAAAGAACGGCCTGTTTTTTTAATGCATCTTGAATGGATTATTTAGTTTACTAACGAAGTGTGCTCGGTCATTGCCGGTGGTCTTAAGCGACTGTGAAATTAACAAAATACTTCTTGTGTTGTGTACGTTATACTGCGTCCACGCGATTTTTTTTCTTTGACTAAATCGAAGATAGAATATTCCATATGTACATATCAGCCTGATAAATATCAAAGCTATGATAAGTCTGATATTTTCAGAATCGACTGATATGTGAATCAGTTTTTGAGGAAAAATGAAATAGAACAGAATCAATTTTTCATTATTGCATTCTTTGATTCAGAGAATGGACGGAGTATAGATAGACAGTTTAATATATAATATTTAGATATATATATGGATAGATGTTCTGTTACTTGTTCACGCCTAAACCTATGTTACGGATCAGGCTAAAATTTTGAACATGTAGCTATACGCCTGGAATCAAACATCATGCACAACGCATGCGAAGCCGCGAGCAGAAACTACTTAACAAAAAAAATATTTAGCGCTTTTGAAGAGTTTGAACCAAACTAAAAAAAGTAGGTTATTTTATGCAGGAGAAAATAATATAGCGTACTTTGGATGGTTGTTTTCACCCCATTACTTAATTTGGGTGTGTGATGAAGAATTTTAAGTTACAAACTCACGCAAAGGCCATAACGTTTTTTTTTCCTATGTTAAACTGCCTGTGAAAGAAACGACAAAAACTACCTAGTAGGACAAAACTAATGATGGTAAAAAACATAGACAGAAGGTAAAGCACAAACATTAGTGCTTCGTTGATTGATGGTTTCAAATGGATAGGTGTAGTTATTACTAGTACCTACCCGAGACAATATACTTCCCGATTTACCGATCGAAATGCTATGACCTGATGACGACCGGGTCATGAACTATATGGATAAAATCGACCGTGTGTGGACATCTACACGCTTGGCTGGTTGTCAGCGCAACAGTGTGACCAACATTTTATGTTTGTATTTTAGAGCCTGATAATCTCTTGGTATGATTTCAATTTAATAATAATATACCGAATACCTTCATCTAATAGACAAGCTGGTCTGACTCCTGACCCTTCCACTTTATCCATCATCATCATCAGCCTATAGTAGTTCACTGCTGGACATAGGCCGGCTTTAAAAAACAAAGTTATCAATCATTGCGTTATGGATGTCGATGATGTTGAGAAGACTCGGAGTAGTTTATTTTGAAAAACATTCGTATCCTACCTGAAGCTCTTCTTGACCTTCTAGGAATTATATAATCCCAATATGGAAGACCATTCATATTGTTGGTAAAATTTTTGAAGACGAGAAGTCTTCAAAATTGTTTAGTGTAAAAATAGCATGTCGGTTCCTAGAAACATTTTTACATGCCTACCTATTTATAGCATGCCAACGAAATATTTATCAGGGTCTAATGTGCGTGTCCAATAAAAATTCAACAGCAGGCGCCTATTATTGGACGTGGAATTTTTTTTTATGTCTACGTGATTATAATTCTAAAAATGTTAAAGGTGTTAGATTCCTTTTACGGAAAATCATGATTTAGTAGAAGCTTATACGGCTTGCAGTATTAAACTTATCAAGTCGAGGTGCCATGCCACGTACCAACTGTATCTATCATCATCATCATCAGCCTATATTAGTCCACTGCTGGACATAGGCCTCCTCCAATGAGCGCCATAGCGCCCTGTCTTCAGCTTGACGCATCCAGCATCTACCTGCAGTCTTTCGCAGGTCGTCATCCCACCTGGTCGGAGGGCGTCCTACACTACGTTTACCGAGTCATGGTCTCCACTCAAGAACACGTTTGCCCCAGCGGCCGTAACATAACGTAACATAGCGGCGTTAACTGTATCTATGATACAATCAAAATGGCGAATTGCGCAAAGCAAGAGTTCTATCCTTCTATCTATAAACCACCTAATGGGTAAAATCGGGTGCATAATGCTCACTAAGTTAAGAGTTTCAGAAGATTTATCAAACAAACTTAAGGGGCCTCAGGAGGGACGAATTCTTCATACAAACGTAATACCAAAATTATTTCTAATTCAAGGATATTTCCACTATAATATTGCATTATTTGTATTAAAATAGTATTTATCTAGGTTCCCAAATAGTTTTTTTTTCAAAATACTTACCTAAAATGAAATGAAAGCCAATCTCATTTTGCACACTTTTATGCGAAAATGGGCATGTTTTCTTGCTATTTGTTTGTATTAAAAACATCAATATCTTACGTTTTATTTATTAAGGAACATAGCTTATATTGTCTAGTTACAGAATAACAATACTTTATGAAGAATACAAAAAGTTTTCAGTCATAATTTTTGGTATTACGGAACGAACCAAATTTTGAACGGCTAATATTGCTATCGCGCACGCATGGGGCGCGGCGCAAGGGTTAAACAGGGACAGCGATATTCGGAGCGATTTTTGCAAGCGGACCAGCTTGTCTATTCAGATGTAAGTATTCGATATATTTTTGAAATTCAGACTACAGGAGGCTATCGTCGTTGTTCTCAGATGATGAAGTAGTGGAATGAATATTTGTTTTCTTTCTTTTTATCTATATCTATACTAATATTATAAAGAGGAAAGGTTTGATATTTTATTTGTTTGTTTGTATTCAATAGGCTCCGAAACTACTGGACCGATTTGAAAAATTATTTCGCCGTTGGGAAGCTACACTATCCGCGGTGAACATAGGCTATATTAAAATTAGGAAATTTGAATTCTACGCGGGTGGCCCGCGGGAAACAGCTAGTATTAAATAATTAATTGTAATTTCAGTCAAATTGCATTGCATTCTTTACATTAACACTATGATAATGATGTAATTTTTTAAATTGTATAATAAATCACAATATGGATATATAATAAGTCTGAATCATTAAAAGAATTTATTTTAATTTAATTAACTAAAGTGCCATGGTCTATATTTTTCGGTCGTGTCCAGTCTATCCTAAGATTGTCTCGAAGAGATCGTTCTAAGCGACAAAGCCACACTTTATACTTCCTTTATTCTATTATTTATTTCTGTATTGTTTTCTGTTTTGTGTGTTATCATAAATTGTTTTCTATCTATCTATCTATTCTACACGGAGGACGCCCACCGACCAGGTGGGATGACGAACTGCGAAAGACTGCAGGTAGATGCTGGATGCGTCAAGCTGAAGACAGGGCGCTATAGCGCTCATTGTGGGAGGCCTATGTCCAGCAGTGAACTAATATAGGCTGATGATGATGATCTATTCTACTAAATTATCTAGCTATATCGCTGAGTCACCGAATAAAGCGTAGGCAAGGCGCTACTACGGGCACGGATGAATAAATAAGTACCTACCTATAATGACATTACGGTGCGCGTACGCAATGATCTAGGGTCAGGGCTGTCACAATGTTGTCATTTGGGAGTGTTTTGATTATACCTAAATATTGATGATGGTAAGGTATTTCAATAGCAAGGTCTAGTTGAAGGAAGGATATCTCAAATTGAATATACATAGATTTATAGAATTTGATTTGATTTTTTTGAATAAGATCAGACATAAGTATATTTTAATTCTTAATTTTATGTTGACTCTTTAGTAATTTGAACTTATAATATAATATTTTCTTATAATACTAAAAAACTATTTATAATAGGTTTCTTACCTTATCTAACTACTATATAGGTATTATAGTAACTATTATATATTATTATGGCCTATGTCCAGCAGTGGACTAATATAGGCTGATGATGATGATATATTATAGTTACTTTCTGTAATTAGTATAATTGGCCTAGGCCGTTCTGATTACATCAATAAATAAATATATGTGATAATGGATGATGATAAAATTACTTGGTTAATTCTTATCAATATCTAAATCAACTATTTCTCGCCCACAGTTGGGTCAACGGGCAAATAAGGCACATCTCTCATTAGTATTTTTATCATAATTTCAAATGTAAAACGTGTTTAGTAAACTACACTAAAGATTTGGGTAATTAATTAGATTTATTTGTAATTACAATAGCAGTAACGCATATAAATTCGGGTTTAATAGCCAAAAAAAAAAAAAAACCGAAATACCAACCATACAGCAGAATAAAGTTACTTTGTAATAGTAGAGTGCTCAATTCATTAACAAAAACGCGTTTGGCCTTCACGGTTCGATTTTCTTTATGAGGACTCTATTTTATACAAAGCTAACTATATAAATTAAAGCAGGATCTAATCTACTAGTAACAGTCTCTTTTTATTTTGAAAGAACTAAATAATAAATAAATAATGCTGGACAATTCACACAGCATTATCTAGCCCCATGGTAAGCAGAGCTTGTGTTATGGGTACTAGATAACTGATATACATAATACAATACATTACATAGATAGATATATTTTATTATAAATAGAAAACGACCAGAACACCCGAAACAAATATCTGCAGATCGTACACACAATTGTTCCGAGGCGGGAATCGAACCCGCAACCTCCTGCGTCGCAAGCGGACCATCGCCCACCGCGCTACATCGGTCGTCTTCTATGTATAATAAAAAATATCTATGTATGTAATGTATTGTATTATGTATATCTAGTAAGTAAAAAAAAAACTGGGAAGTATTTAGTTTGTCGCCTTATTTTTTTAAATGTCACCTCGCCTTGCTTAACTTTAACTTCTCATTTGGGCAATGTGCTTTGAGTTTTGTAGATCTGCTGTTTGGTACCAGCGATTATATAATGTACTAGTTGCGCCTCGCAGCTTCGCCCGCGTTGAAATCTATGTGTCAAATGATTTATAAATTGCATACAATTGCAAGCCCGCGCGGGCCGTTCCGAGTTAAGTTATTAAGGAGGTCTCATAACAAGTTAAAATTTAAAATCAATTCGTGTTGAATAATGAAGGTTTCTTAGTAATAATGAGGTGTATTTTATGGCCATTAAGATGATGTAGTAGCGAAGAGTGAGTAATCCAATGTGCCTCCGTCATGGTTTCCTCAACGGATGAGTAATTTCTAGTTATAACTACGACTATTATAGGAAAATATTCTGTTAACCATAAAAACATTTAATTTATTACCTAGACCTAGAACCATAACCATCTAAGGACAAAACATAGTAAGCAAGCTAAGATTCCTATTTTAGAAGAATAAATATATGAGACTTATAAGATTCTGATTAGAATAAAAAATTAAATTCAAATAATTAAAAAGTTAAAAGATTTTTCTTTGGCAATAAAAGAGACAAATAACATACATAATATATAAATAATGCTGGACAATTCACACAACATTATCTAGCCCCAAGCTAAGCAGAGCTTGTGTTATGGGTACTTACTAGATATACATAATACAATACATTACATACATAGATATTTTTTATTATACATAGAAAACGACCAGAACACCCGCAACAAATATCTGCACATCGAACAAACATTTTTCCCGACGCGGGAATCGAACCCGCAACCGAAACCTAAGTCAGTTTTTCTGTTAATTCAAGTTTTATACTTGAATTAACAGAAAAACTGACTAAATCAGTCTCCACTCAGCAGGTACTATGAGGAGCAGAAAGATAACCATAGCCGCTATGGCTATCTATCTGGTTTACTCCACGAATTACTCCATGGAAGACCAGCGCAGCGCTGGTCTTCCGTGGAGTTATTCGTGGAATAAAAGGTATACGCTAAAGTAACGGGATATTTAGCATGATTTGATTATTAAATTTTCCAATATTTCGGCACATGCTCCATGTTCCCGTTAAATGAATTTTGTTTTAGTAACCATGATAGTTTCAAAAAGTATACGATGTTTAAAACATGGTGGCTTTTCGTGGCTTTTTCAATTAATACCGAAGATTGAATGGGATAATATTACTCAATTTAATTCATTGACTGTCACACTGGCGGCCACCCGGAAAAAAGTATCGAATTATAACCATCGAAACACCGACAACAAGATGGCAATGGGTATCATATCGAATGTTTTAAATAACGAATCGAAGAAAATCCAGGGTCAATACTGATAGTGTTACAAAATGTCTTATTTCTTTGTTATTAATGGCGTTCAAAATAAATTATTGCCCATCATGCATTAGTTAGACAACTAGTAATAGTTTATCCAATGCAATGGCTCAGAGGTTTCATGGGCTTGACCTTTTGATTAAATCAACATCAGAATGACAATCATTTCAATAAAAAATAGGCATAGTCTCAGGCCTATTTCTCATTGTAAAGTTAGTCAGAAATAGGCATAGTTAGCCTATTTCTCATTGTAAAGTTTATCAGAAATAGGGATAGTTAGCAAGTTAATTGAAAATATTGTCAGGATCAAAGAGTGCCTATTTGTTAACTGCTACTAACAAAGAGTTTAAAAAACTAGTTTAATTATCATTCTGTCCACTTGCCCCAAAGCAGGTTGTTAATGTTGTTATCCATAGCCATTAGTTTCACGTAATAAGACAGAACCTTCAAATCAGTCGTCTGATGAATGAAACAACGTGTCTGCTATAGCGACATATTCGGGCGGTCTTTACCATTTATGTACTTTGTTCTTATGCCTTGAGATCCCTTAAGAGAACTGGCCTGAATACATTATTGAAGAGATAAAGAAAATAAAAGTGGGTTGATGTTTTATTGCTAGAATATGCGTTTTAGTTATGTATTCAAATTAAGATTCAATTATTATTAAATAAATAAATAATACTGACAATTCACACAGCATTATCTAGCCCCAAGGTAAGCAGAGCTTGTGTTATGGGCACTAGATAACTGATATACATAATACAATACATTACATAGATAGATATTTTTTATTATACATAGAAAACAACCAGAACACCCGGAACAAGTATCTGCAGATCGTACACACAATTGTTCCGAGGCGGGAATCGAACCCGCAATTATTGTGTATATAATGTAATTTAGACGTTTTACACGTCATTAAAACATACAGACATACTCGTAACTATAGCTTTAGACTGAAAATAGAGTAAAGCCACTCTCGGTCTACGGCTTCAGCCAGAGCTAGATAGAAACTACTCCTTTTTTAATACTTTGACTGCGGTTTTTTTTCGACGACAGCGATCTTTTTTTTTACCTAAAAAATTCGTGCTGCCGCTCTACACAGCGGTTGTGTTGCGCCGCACATGCGTTTCGTTCGAAAAATATTACAGCTGTGCTGAGTCACAAAGATCTGTATTTTCTTAGCCGCTGCGCTAGTGTGGATTTTCGCAGATTAGTCACTTGTAGAAAACTCATACCGTGCGTTTTCAGCACTGAAAGTGTTAAGGCGGTTAAAATTAGTGCCAGTCTTAGAATAAAATTGTAAAGAAGGTTGAGAGTTCAAAACGCGGCACTAGAGAAATATGATAATGTAAATTAGGAACACTGAAACACTATGCAATTTTGTACGGGCGTAAAAATTGAATAAAATGAAAATGAAAAAATGTTTATTCCGACTTAATCTTAAACACTAAACAGTAGTTGTCTCAAACTCAAGTTGTCATAGTGCAACATATATTTGAGAAGATATCAAAAGTAATATATTAAGTATTAATTTTGATATCTATATTTATAAGAATAAGCTTTGTTCCATCTGTTGGGTTGGATGTCCCACCGTGGCCCTGGCCTTATTACCTACTGGTAATAAACCGTCTATATGTATTATGTATGACCCGCGTGCTGTCCCAAACAGATGGCAGACTGAAATAGACTCGAGGAATTGTGACACATTTCTGTATTATTAGCGAGCAAGTCCCACTTTCCACTCTCAAAACTAAGTCACAAACTGTTTACAATAATATCTATAAATAATTAGCTTACCATGAATAATCCATTGAAGATGATCAGCAAGAATTTTATGCAGTTCATGCCGCAGGCTTCCATGTTGAATAACTTTTAAAAACACAACAAAATCACAAAAACAACTTCAAACTCAATCGAAATCAAAATCAAATTCTGCAAGAAACAAAAGAGAACGGAATTCGAAAATTTAAAATTCAAACGCCGAACGTGTTTTTTTTTTAATCGTTCGGATAGCTTCGCGCCGCGTAAGCTTCTGGCCAGTCACAGAGGATGAATGTGAATGCCGCAAGCAGTCATTGGTACAGTATTTAGTAGCCCAAGCATTTGGTGGTGTGAACTCGCGTGCAAGGGCTGAAGTCACGCACTGAAATCACCCCCAAATTACTTTGACCCTCAGATTTGATGTGTCGGAAAGGCGATATAGATCTCGATTAATCGGTTGTGGTGGCGTCGATCGGTTATTGGTCTCCCGATATCTTTTATTTTAACAAGCTAGTTACTTTATCTTAGGTCAAAATCTAGGTGAAAAGGAATTTCCATATTTTTCAATTTTGGTCTGTTATTAAATGTCAAATTATTAATATTAGGATCGTTTCACGTTTAAGTGGCAAGGAACCCTAACACCGACAAAATAGCTAAGAAACGTTGAACTCAGACTGAAATGCGACGGTAGTTACCTAGGTAGAAAGGTAGAATGGAGGTTAAAGTCCTCTACCGTGGTCAATCTGTTACCATGGTTATTTGACGTATTGTAAGTCTGTCGAAAAGAGCATTTTCTTGAAGTTATCAAGACGGAAAATAACAAAAGGAAAATTCCCGATACTTTAAAAATCGATTATTTAAACTCAAGATTCATACCTATTGTTGATTGCGAATTCCAAAATTGGTTAGGCTTCCACCAAGAAATAGATAGGTAAGGTAGCTAACGGTAGGTAAAGCCAAGTGTGACCTATTATGGCATGCCTATTATGATGATAGAACTGGATCAGGATCACAATACTGATTCAGTTCTAATTTATGACTGGAGATCGAAAAGGCGAAGTTTTTTCATATTTTAAGTACTTACTTGTTACTTGTTTCTGGACTGGTTTGCGCAACTTGGCCGCCGGTGGGCCTTTTTTGTGTGTCGGGTGGGGGGGTTGCTAGTCTAACCACCCGATGTCCTCCAGGAAGGCCAGCAGCTCGCTGATGCCGGTGCATGCCTCCCTAGGCGTCCTCGGTGTCCCAAGGTGATGCAGTCTTTGAGAAGCCACGCTGTCGCAATCTACAAGCAAATGCGCTGCCGTCTCCTCTGCATTCATGCACCCTCTGCAAAGGAGGCTGTCCGTGATACCCAAATTAAAAAGGTGTTTGTTTAGCATGCAGTGTCCCGTGACAATACCGACGACTTTCCGGAGTTTGTCACGTTTGAGATTGAGGAGTTTTCGGGAGTACCGTGGGTTTAAAACCGGGAATGCCTCCTTCGACTGCCTGCAATCTGGAATACTTGCCCAGTGCTCTTCGTGTCGTTTGGCTGTGCGTTGACGGATCCATGAGCGTACTTGACTACAGGGGAGGGGAATTAGTGGTTCAGGCCCTGCCGGTTGCCATTCTGAACCTCTCCTTCCATATTTTAAGTACTTAAAGCGCTTTAAAAAGCCTAATCATTCAGGCAAGGCTTGGACGTTAGCCTGGGAGTGTACACTAAATTCACACAGACAATGGCTCTACTAAACTAGCATTACGACACGTATAATCAAAATCACAAATTAAATAATAAATAAATAATGCTGGACAATCCACACAGCATCATCCAGACCCAAGCTGAGCAGAGTCTGGGCTAGATGAAGTATAATAAAATTAAGAAGATTTTTTTTTATTTTGTCATTTGTAGATTCTGTTGCTAGTTAAGAATACCTAACCTTACCTGACCATTAGAACATAGTGTTTTAAAAGTACTAAATTACATAGAGCTTGTTAATAGCTGTTTCCTGTCGTGAAGAAAGGTTGAAAGTCAAGTTCAATGTTCCTAGATCTCGTGTTTTTAGTAACTAGTAACCGTTCTGTTACCTAGGTTCGATAAGACATGAAAATACTTAATTTGAAAGTGAAAACACGCCATAAAAAGTATTTAGGTACAATCAGTCAGTAATTAAGTTAGGTAGTTACATAATGCTGCATGTTCGGAGTTTCTCTGAAGGATAGGATTCGAAATGAATACATTCGACAGAGAACCAAAGTTATTGACATAGCTCTAAGAAGAACCGACAACCGCTAGGGTAAACGTGTTCTTGAGTGGACCGCGATTCATAAACGTAGAGTAGGACGTCCCCGGCCAAGTGGGATGACGATCTGTGAAAGACTGCAGGGAGATGCTGGATGCGGCCAGCTGAAGACAGGGTGCTATGGCGCTCATTAGGGAAGCCCTATGTCCAGCAGTGGACTACTACAGGCTGATGATGATGAGTTCCTTAATGTATATTGTATAGTTTATTGCGACAGGAAAAATTCTGGGAACCAAAGGAACCGTTCGTTTATACCGACGAAAACAAAAGAGGTTTATGTTTTGTACCTATGTTTTTTATGTAGGTATGTTCGTCGATTTTTCCGTCAATTATTATATATTCTCCGTTAATTATATATATATAAATTATACATATATTTCACTTTCGAACTTGGAATAATCCAGAAATGGGCCCATAAACATTTTAATCCCGAAGAATTAGTATTAATCCGAAAAACAACGAAAACTGTATGATGTCGGTTATTTTATTAGTCATTTAGTAACGTCGCGTCAAAGCATTTATATAATATATACGTATACGCATTCGGAACATTTTCGACCAAATATAATAGAACTCTGTTAAATAATAAATTCTGTTTAAACCTAGCTTATCATTAAAAGGCTAGACTTGACAATGACCCTAAAAGCCTAGACAATATAAATTCAACAAATAACCTCAAATAAAATAGCAAATTGGAATCGCAAAAGGCAAAGTCCTTGAGTTGGTACTCAGGGGTTGTTGGAGCCCTTTGTGCGTCGTGTTGTGGTACGGTTGCCATGGCAACCAGGGGCTGATGACTCTGACCTATGCTTGGGTTGCTGAAGACAGAAATGTTACGAACATATTTTCGGAAAGATTAACGGATCTATTTATTTATTAGCAGACGAGGCAACCTGTAGGTAAACTGTGCGATAATTCAGGACCAAGGAGGTTAAATATTGGTGTGCTTTTCACGAAAAAAATCCCCTAGATGTAGTGCTATAGACAGTGCGATGGAATTAATTTGATGAATATGGCGCGATAAAAATATTGTAAACTAATTGCCGCGGGACTTCTTTCGTGAAATGCAACCTATTAGCAACCACTTAGTCCAACTATAAAGCTCATAAAAACTCTCTCTTTTAGTTGTTTCATAAAATTCATAATCGAACGTGTATAAACTCCTTGGACTTACCTATTTTGTATATCTCCATTCATTTGTTTTTATAATCAAGAAGGATTCACATTTCAAATTGTTGCTAAACAGACAAATTCGAATTTAGAAGAAAAATTACAACGGAAAACACAGTATCGAACGGAAGTATCGTAATTAATAAAAATAATACATTTATAACTACGTACTGAAGTAGATACAGAAGGTAAAAGTTTAATGATGTCTACGTATATTGTTATTAATTACGAAATGAATGCCTTTTTCTATAACTCTTGCGTGCGAGACTGTTCGAGCTCCATCAAAACGGAACAATACTTTTGTTGCTCACCTATCAAAATTATAAGTCAATCACCATAGGTATAGCCGTATATAGGGCAGCAGTAATATCAGTAATAATATCCGCCTACAGTTTGAGCTATTTTTGGAAACATACTTTCGAAATTTTAAAACTTTTTTAGCCTTTTGTCCTGTGTTCAGATGAGATGACGATCCGCGAAAGACTGCTGAGAGGCATTAGCATAGCAAGCTAAAGACAGGGCGCTATCATGCTCATTAGACGAGGCCTTGCTAGTTGTCCAGTAGTGGACTAGCCTGTGATAATTTATTTCAAGCACTTATTGAAAAAAGTAGAAGTATATTGATTTTATATTAGACTGTGTTTTTATCCGCGAATAACATTTTTTTTTAAATTACGATAACATTGAGTCCCTTGATAGGGTAGGGCTTGTTTTCAATTGAGGACATGGCGACATTTACATAATTTTTATAAAAAAATATACTTCATAAATAAATTAGGCGTGGTATAACAAAAACCCTACATTTTTCCTGAAGAACGCATGCGAAAAAGTACGCAGAAGCAACCTCATCATCATTAACCGTAGTCCACTGTTGGGCTTCCCAAGTCCTTCGCAAGTCGTCTTCCCACCTGGCCGGAGGGCGTCCTACGTTACACATATTAACAGTACGTAGAAGTAACCTAGTTAGTCATACATAATAGTCATTTATTACATGTTTTTATAGGTACTCATTATTAGGATTAGGATAGGTTATAAATTATTAGGAGTAAATCTTTAAAAATATCATTCACATCAACGTTCGTAGCTAATGACAAAAAATGAGGGAAGATTGGTGTGTCTGCCCATAAAAACTAACTCGCAGTGCCTTCAATTATTCCGTGATCATGGCGCATGAAACTGTGCCAAAATATAAAACTATTTTTAGTTTTACAATATTTTGGCACAGTTTTTCAAAAACAAAATATCATGGTTAATAATCACTTTAGTGATTAAGAAAATGCCTCAACATGGGATGGTCGACTTTATGGCTACCTTACAATAACCACAACCCGTAGTGTAGACCGCCCTCCGGCCAGTTACGAAAGAATGCAGATGCTGGATGCGGTAAGCTGAAGACAGGGTGCTTTGGCGCTTACTAGGGGAGGATAAAATCCAGCAGTGGCCTACAAATATACCACCTTGTGTGGCTTGTCTACTCTTACCTTTATCGATAACAACCTACGTATCACTCAAGTATTCTAATTGTAAAAGTAACGTTGCATCTCAAAAGCAATGAAACAACCGTAGAGCATTATGCTGCGCCAATGAAGCGTTGGTGCGTAGATACATTGTGTTACTGGTATATAATCAGGGGCAAGGAGGTTAGCAGCCATTGCCGAGGTCCAGGGTCGTGATGATGATAAAGAAAGACGGTGAGTTCCTTTCATTTAGTTTCTGTGTCTGTTGTTCTGGTGAGACAATATGGCTGGAGAAGTATTATTGGGCACTACCTCTCACTCCTATATGCTATCCTCTTCGTCCCAAATACACCAAGTTACATCAAGGAACGTTTTAAATACGTCCACCCAACCCATAGCCGCTCCCTCCGCTTAATAATCTCTGTAATTGAGAACTCCACGCCCCTTTCAGTCCTATAGCTTATCCTTAACCATACATGCCAAAAAACTGTAAATAGGGCATTCCACAGTTTTATGGCATGTATTTTTTTGCAGTATCATCCAAAACCTATCACGATGAAATATCTGCCCACTGACAAAGTACAAGATTTGACAAAAAGCCACCCATAAAAATAAATTTCCCCAGACAAAAAGGCCAAAGATGCGCAGCCATCAGAGCAGCACCAGAAGGAGCTGGGTCAGCACATCCGCAGCGTGCTCCATCTGCCTGCTGAGTTCCACGAGTGGGGCAAGGCGTCATGCTGCGGTGGGGTCACCTACATCATCATCGGAGCCGTCGCTATTGTAAGTACATCAGCAAGAACTGTCTCAGCATATCCGCGAGCCCGAAGCATTCTGTCTGCAGAGTTACACGAGTAAAAGAGAATGAATTAAGACGTGCTGCCATACGATAGCCTAAAGCGCTAAAAAGTCGACTCGGCCAGTCTCAACGGAGAATAGCATGCGAGTTTGGGAACAGAGAGTGCACCTGTGTTTGTGTACACACTTGTGCACGATAAATGTCTGCACATGGCTGTCTCTGTCGAGACTGGCCGGATGACATCATCATCATCAGTAGTTACAAAGATCCTTCTAAATTCCGTTCCCTATAAGTCGAAGAAGGGTAGGCTATTTCAGAGATATGCATGTTGATATGTATAATTCTTGATATTAATAAAATCATTAGTCACATTTTGCGTTCAATTCGTTTATTAACCCAGACTTAACCTAACAGAGTAGGTACTCCAATGCTACATAGAAAGCATAGAATCTTGTAAACCATCTTTATGCATTATAGAAATTGCCTCGTTTATGGGAAATCTCCCTGCCTGACCTTGCTTGAACACAAAAATAACATGAACATATTATGGCACGCGGCAGCGTGTTCAAGCCAAGTTCAAGCAAAGGAACGTGCCGAGTGTATCATTACACGAACCACTTGGTGCCACTTTTGACCCTTCTATAACTCAAAACCTCTTTAACGTAAACACATAAAACTATCTGTGTTTAATTATATCCATAAGGACACGTAGAAGCCCAAATTTCATGAAGCTAGCTCAAACGGTTATAAAGATATGAAGGTCAAAAAGTCGTAAAAATTCACACTGACTGACTGACATTATATAGTACCTAAATCTAACCTACTTCCAGATGACCTAGAATGATGAAATTTGGAATCCAGCTCTATAGGTATAGGTTAGATTTGACTTGGCCAGTTTTTATCAGAATTAAAACGTTGAATAACTTTATGCCTATATGACTGATTTAATGAAAACTGGCCAAGTCAAATCTAACCTACATAGATTTGACTTGGAACTCATTCAGACATCCATTCTTTTTGCCGCGAAGTTCACAGCTAATCATAATTTTTGTATTGAACTTGGCTCTTCTTTTTTACATTTATGTTTTTGGTGGGATTAGGTACACATAAGCTTCTAGTAATGTCATTATAGTAAGCTCATTGGGGGAGGCCTATGTCCAGCAGTGGACTGCTATAGGCTGATGATGATGATGATGATGATGAAGCTTCTAGTAATGTCAGGACCAAAATTAGTGTAAAATTAGTTTTGCATGTCATACAAATACTTATCTAATATACTTTCTTCTAGCTACTGGCCTGCGCAGTTGTCGCAGTAACAGCAATAGCGGCGACCACGGAGCGGTCCCTCGACCAGATCAGCACTGGTCGACTCGTCACCATGGTCATTCTTATTGTGTCGGCCGTATTCGCTGTTGCCATGGTGATCTACGCCATTTGTGGCGTGTGCCATAAACATACCAAGCCTTTACATACGGTAAGTTTTCATAAGGGCATATGCCTATATGGTATACGAGCGGCGAGAAAGGGAGTAAAAAACAGTATTTGCAGCTTTAGTTAGGTCTTTTAAAATTCGAGCGGAATTCGCTGGTAGTCTAGGTACCCAGAGCAGTGGCGTTAAGTTTCGCTGCCTTTTCGCTCGGGTATTCTCGGTATTCCCCCAAGTGATTTTAGTGAAGGATATAATACCGTATTACCTACTCGGACTTAGCAACCGCATCTGAGTAGCGATACCGCGAAGTTCTGAATAGATGGTTAAGAAAAACAAATGCCGAATATGAACGCTTTGTATTTGTAGACTGTCTGTTTCTTTTTCACCCACGTCTCTCTTTCCTTACCTACCACTTGCGCGTGGTCGATTCTATAACACCAGCCAAACTCTATGTAAAATGTTTAGAAACAAATCGGGACACAAAAAACTAAAACTCCATGAGAGACTTGGCGTCTAATTTGTGATATAATTGTAAACAGTATTTAAATTATTGAAGGAAATATCACAATCGACCGATGCCAATTATGTGAATTGCGAATAAAAAAGACGCGGCAACCATGTCAATATTAGGCTAAATCATATCAATATTAGGCTAAATACCTATGGGTGGTTTGTTAACAACCATTATACATCCAATTTAGCTGCAGTATAGATAAGATAGATACAATGTCAAATTATACGTCGCAATTTATAAATCATTATCATTATTTCTAATATAATAATAATGAAGTTTTAAAATACAATTAATCTAGATTACGCATAATTTAAAAACTCGTCGTAGGTATAGAACGCCTTCTCCACGAGCCAGGTTTTTAGCTTTAGTTTGAAATTTTCTAAACTCGGTGCGTCCCTAACCTTGTCTGGGAGCTTATTGTAGGTAGCTGGTGCTATTACGTGCGTCAACATGTCCGATTTACCCTATGACGTATTATAGTTACTAATAGATACCACTCCTTTCTTGTGCTGTCTTTCGATCAGATTTATGGCTTCCTTATGCAGCCTCTCAGTCACGTAACTGTCAAAGCTGAAGACGGACAAGAAATTATTTTAATAATTATTTCCTTATGTGGCCCTTCTATATTGACCCTTAGGGTCTGCCTTCTAGGACAGGTGTCTCACGACGAGATAATAGAAAACTTAACAAATCTTTATATAGAATTCTCTAATTTCGCTGCAATAAATGGGCTCTTAGAAGTCTAGAGAATTGCTTTGGTACAAAATCGCACCCTCGCTCGATGGACCGACGACGACGACATTGTAGTGGTCGTATGGAGTCGATGGATGGAGGCCGCTCAGGACCGCTATTCGTGGCGTCGTTTGAGAAAGGACTTTGTTCAGCAATGGACAATGAACATGTACGAGCTGATGATAATGATGTTATAAATCACCCAAGAAACAAGGATTCGAAGACCCGTTACTAATTCGTTGCTGATGCAATAATTTTCGGTTAAAAATTTTCAGTCACATAGGTACCGGATTCTAAATAATCTAGTTACTATATATTTATTTATACTTTTTGCACGAAAAACATAACACAAAACTTATTCTAGAAAATTTAAACAAAGGCGAACTTAACCATAAAAAGAGTTCTCTTCCAGCAAACCTTATTGGGAGAGAGAGACAAAGTGAAGAGAGAAGTGGGTACATGTGCATAAATGAAATAAGAAATAGACAAAAGATTAAATTTTAACTTAATACTTATTATATACATACTATATACATACACATACGTACATACAGCTGTGATAAATTTTCATTGCAAAGGTAAAGAAACTGATAAAAAAATGTACCTAATTTTATAGCTTTTACCGAACAATACATCGTAAACAGTGATATAACAACCTTTTTAATAGTTTCTTTGAAGTGGCTTGCTAATCAGTGGCCAAGGTCGTTGCCTTAGCCTTGGGTACCTTGGGCACAGTTACAATACGTAGCTGCTTCAGTATTAGAGGTCTAAAATAGGAAATTGACCAGGAAAGTATCCCTCGTGATACGTAACGAGTTGAGTAGTGTGAATAGAAAAAATCGAATGTAGTGTTTAGTTTTGGTTCAGACTTGGTGAAAATTTGTGAAATATTTAGGTAATTTTTTTTGCTTACTGCTCCGCTGGTCCTTTGATATATTTATGTGGTAGTTGCACAGTCAGAAACAGAAAGCATTTACACATATTATGTATCACTTAGTCTTGTATGAAGGTATTTGTTCTCACTCTAGAATGATATGCGACGGACGATAATTAGGATTCGATTAGGCCTTTCTTCCCAAGCTCCACAGATTGGAAATTAGAATAGTAGATAGATATGTATTTCCCATAAATGTAATCATTATCATCATCAGCCTATACAGTCCACTGCTGGACATAGGCCTCCGCCAATGAGCGCCATAGCGCCCTGTCTTCAGCTTGCCGCATTCAGCATCTACCTGCAGTCTTTCGCAGGTCGTTATCCCACCTGGTCGGAGGGCGTCCTACACTACGTTTACCGAGTCGTGGTCTCCACTCAAGAACACGTTTGCCCCAGCGGCCGTCGGTTCATAATGTAATAAGATGTATATACTGTGGGCTGCCTTAGCTGTGCATGGTGGAAAGTTCCAGGGTTTAATCAATAGTTGGTATGTAAAAGAAACGGCATATCACGCTACCTTGACGGGTTAATGAAAGGTCGTAGGGCTTTAGGTACTCAGCAATAGTTTTTGTTAAAGGAATCCTTTAGATGGAACATTATTATGTAGGTAATTGCTATGTGCCTTTACATAATACTTCATCATCAATAACCTATACAATAGTCCACAGTTGGACATAGGCGCTCATTAGGGGAGGCCTAGAGAGCGCTAAGGCGCATATAATACTAACGAAGGAACAAAATTGAATTATTTGGCTTGGAAATTGGAAATGGAAATTTGTAATTTTAGCTTAAATCATTGCTACGTAGGTCTACAGCCGTTCAAAAGGTAAAACACATTAAAACAAGACCTTTTTTAAGAGACCCATACAACTGGAAAGGGAACCACCAATATGTAATTACTAGATATATTGGTATGATTGATTATACTTTACATATTGAAATGGTACCTACTGATATAAATAAATCCAAACCTTTTATTAACCCACCGAATTATCAATTTATATTCTTCGACCGACCGATGTGGCGCGGTGGGCGAAGGTCCGCCTGCGACGCAGGAGGTTGAGGGTTCGATTCCCGCCTCGGAACAATTGTGTGTACGATCTGCAGATATTTGTTCCGGGTGTTCTGGTTGTTTTCTACATATGTATAATAAAAAATATCTATCTATGTAATGTATTGTATTATGTATATCAGTTATCTAGTGTATAACACAAGCTCTGCTTACCATGGGGCTAGATGATGCTGTGTAAATTGTCCTGTATAATTTTTTTTTTATTTATTTATTCGATAAGTAGGTATTTTAGGTTATTGGCTGGGTTTATAAGCCACAGAGTTTTAAAAAAAAAAATTATATCTTTATTTATTGATGGACTTTTGTCACAAAGTGACTATGTCACTCCCATATGAGATCAATTCTTTATATTACAAACATGCCAAAATATGTACATACACTTAATAAAAAAGAAACAACAATAACGTTTGCCACATGACATTGCATGGCCACCTCTGGGAAATTTTAACGTCACATATTTTTAAAGAACATAAATTGTATAGCTAAATAATAAGTATTTTCCTCCAGACCGCAATAGTGCTAGTGATCCTCGTGATAATCCAAGCCATCATCTGCGGGGTTTCCATCCACATCTCGCAGAAGGAGGAGCTGGTCATGGAGAAGAACATAGCGACGTCCTTCGCGCGGGCCAAAGATGGAGATCCCACGCATGTCAAAATATGGGACAGCGTTTCATCTGAGGTGAGCTATGTCTTAAGGACTTTTAAAGATGCTGTAGTTTCAACCCCCACTGAAAACCCCCTAGGCGGGAAAACGGGAATAGATAAAAAAACTATTCCAGTATTCCCCCGTAGGAGGATACCAGTGGGGAAAATTGGAATTGTTATTTTTTCTATTCCGGTTTTCCCCTTAGGAGGGGATTTTAGAGAGGAAAACTGGAATAACCCGCGCACGCGACGTAATTTTTTTTGAAATAGGCAAATCATATAAATACTAGTACAGGGACGAGGTAAATTTTAACCTCGTACTAGAATTAGTATATTATAAAAATGCTATTAGTATTAATAAATAAAATTGTTTAAAAGCACATTTAAATAGATACCTACATCAACAGTGGCATCCTAGAGTAGTTGAAAAAGTACTGACAAACTCTTTACAATGACGAAATTTGCGCCTAAATTGTTTCCTATGCTAGTTAGTACCTACCTAACCTTTCCCAAATGAAATAAAAACGTCAAAACGAAAAGTGGTTTCCATATCATTAGCTTCTTGCTACGGTGAACTACGGTAATCCTGTCAAATTCGGTCTAACGCATCTTTCATTTTGGGGTCCAACATCTCTCGCAAGCCAACCTAACTTGTCTAGCTAGATAACGAACTAGGTTCTGGTCATCGATTTTACAACGATTTTCCATTACTTCACTCTGACCTAGAAAAATGTCCGACCAAACACAGTTGCCATTAACAAAGAATCATCATCATCATCTTTAACTTCAGCTGGAATGCTGCGGTTACTACGGCCCCGAAGACTTCCGAATGGACCCCTTCGGACCTCTCCAACTACCCCCAGATATTCCAGACGCCTGCTGTCCTTATTACAAGCCTAGCAAGAATGTCACCGATGAGCGAGAACGAGCTATATGCAAGTGTAAGTGTCTGAAAAATCTCTAATTACAAATAAAACGTCATTGAAATGAGCAATATAATAAAAATAATATCACCTTTGGATGAATCATATTGTGCACTGGAGAACTGGAGAACAAATCTAAAGGCGAGGGGTACGTATGCGTAGCCCTCGCCTTTAGATTCATTCAAAATAACAATAAGCATACCTTTAGACTTACAAAATAAGCAATAAGACAAGTAAATGATTATCAAATAAGATTATTTACTGGCCACTTCAAATTTTTGTCCACTTGTGGTAGAAGAATAATGTTCTGCGCACCTGGCAGTAAAATTTTTCTAATGAGATAATTATTATGGTTAGGATATAAAATAGTTTGCAACAATTACATTTTAGGGATTGCCGAGAGATAATAATATGTAGACACATTATATCCTGAAAAGAACAACTCAATACTCAATCTTTTTATTGCAAACATGTTGTACAGGGATCTTAAAGATAAAGTGTTTCAAACATGAACCCTGCTAGGGCAATATTTAGCTAGGTGACTGGGCTTACAACATTAATGTGGAAGAAAAAAAATATAAGAAAAATTAGGTAAACATAAAATGAAGTCAAAATATGTATGTTATCACATTTGTAGTTAAATAATGTCAATGGAGTCAATTCAAATATAAAAATTACAATAGCTATCTGATTAGTATGTGTAGGGATGGATGTCACATGAAATAACAAAGATTTAAAAAATGTAGGTATTCGACGTCAAAAGATATTAAAATTTGTCATCGGATTTGGTATATTCTAAGAATAATTATTCTAGGCATAATATAATTTAATAATTGTCCATATAGTTTTATTTCATCATGCTTTTATTCCCCTTTTATTTCAGTAACTCGGTCCTACTACAAGAGTGGATGCAAGGATCCGTTGATCACCATTATAGAGGGACTATCCAGGACCGTGGTTATCGTTTCTGTCATCCTGATGGTCTTAGAGGTAAATATAGACAACAATTAAGTGGGGATTATGGGAATTACCTCCCGTGAGATAAAAGCCTATCAAATAAGTCTGGTTATCAGGGCTGCTCATCAGGGGGAGGCCTGAGTCCAGCAGTGGACCAATATTAGGCCTGTTGATGTGAGGTGTAGGAATTATTCAGTCAAATCGTTTAATTGAGTTTATGTTTTTTTTTTACATATTTTCTTTGATAAAAAAATATCTGTTTAGGCATGTAATATAGTAGGTACTTATTCATTGTCCATAAGATATTCCAGTAATAACATCCCGTCCTAAAAGTTCCGGTCCTAAATCCCCCTCGTTGCTTAACACTTTCACTGCCCACGACGTACAACGACAAGCTACCCCTCCTGGAGCTGAGGCCTGCGCCGCTGACGATACGTCTCTCTTCGCGGCTTAACAATGCGTAATAACCACATGACGACGGAATAAAAGAAAACTCTAGGCGTTTTTCATACGATTATGTGACCATATACATCAATATAAAACTATTCTTTATTTTTTGACGACCGATGTGGCGCGGTGGGCGAAGGTCCGCCTGCGACGCAGGAGGTTGCGGGTTCGATTCCCGCCTCGGAACAAATGTGTGTACGATCTGCAGATATTTGTTCCGGGTGTTCTGGTCGTTTTCTATGTATTATAAAAAATATCTCATCATCATCATCATCAGCCTATAGCAGTCCACTGCTGGACATAGGCCTCCCCCAATGAGTGCCATAGCGCCCTGTCTTCAGCTTGCCGCATCCAGCATCTACCTGCAGTCATTCTTTTTAAAAAATATCTATCTATTTAATATATTGTTATTATGTATATCAGTTATCTAGTACCCATAACACAAGCTCTGCTTACCATGGGGCTAGAATGGGCTAGATAATGCTGTGTGAATTGTCCAGCATTATTTATTTATATTATTAATTCTTTCTGTTTGGTAAAATCGGTCTTACCCTTATCCTGAGTTTGAGCGCTGGGAGGAGCGAAACAGTATTAAAGTAATGCGCTTTCCAGTGTTTTGTTGTATTTAAGTGATATTATGTCTTTGTTCATCTATACTAATATTATAAAGAGGAATGGTTTGATTTTTTATTTGTTTGTTTGTAATGAATAGGCTCCGAAACTACTGGACCGATTAGAAAAATTCTTTCTTCGTTGGGAAGCTACACTATCCCCGGTGAACATAGGCTATATTATATTTTTTTTTTTTTTATTATATAAAAAGTTAGGGATCCGTACTAAAACCGTGCGAAGCCGTGAAGGTCCGCTAGTTATAGATAAATAAATTGAAATTAATTCACATACGTAACGTAGGTAATGTTCAAAAACCAACGCTTACGTATACCTACTACTTAATAGGTAGGTAATCATTTTTTGGAACTTGTTTTTGATATGTGTATTAATTGTGTATGACCACTAGGTATGACTATGCCTTTAAGAACATTTAATTTAACTTATTTACCTTTTGATGTTTTTTCAGGTCGTATTAGCCATATTAGGAGGCATTCTCAGCAGCAAAAGAAAACATGAGAAACATGATCAAATCGAGGTCGTCATTTCTTCTAAACCCCATCAAACAGAAGCGGCGAAATAGTCAATAAATAAATACCTTGCTATCAAAATGGACAAAACGAATGCAAATTAACCGTAAGATATTATTTATTAGAGCAAAATTATAGAAAATCGCTGTTAAGGGAAAAATACACGCTAATGAGACCAACTATAAAGTTTGTTTTATTGCCACCTATTGGATTCATCTGGAACTAAAAGTTGATGAGCTGTGAAGAAGGAAGTTACTAAGTAGTACGCGATAGGCAATCGTCGATGGTATGTAGTTCGCTTAATTATGACTAGGTGGCTCTCGCTTAAAAAACATCAACACTGAAAAAAAACTAAAATTAATGATGCATACGAAGGAATATGAAGCATCTATAATATAAAAATGAATCGCTGAATGTGTTGCTAAGCGCAAATCTCGAGAGCAGCTGAACCGATTTCGCTAATTCTTCTATTAGAATATTCCTTGAAGTACGAGGATGGTTCTTACGGAGAGAAAAATCTAAAAAATTGCCTGAAACAAATGACCACCCGGGCGAAGCCGGGACAGGACGCTAGTTTGTAATAAAAATTGTAATGTTATTGTGAAAAGATAACAAACGAACAATAAGTTATTCTGAAAATATCAACAATTCCGCGTTTCTTAAACTTGAATTAAATTTCTTGGAGTGGCTTTTTAAGCAATATAAATTACTTGCCGATTTGAGATCGTTTCTTATTAGGTATATTGTTAACAAAAAGGGAAAAATTACTCGGTCTACTCTACATACATAAAGTATGTGTAAATATAACATCACTTTTATAAAAACAGTAGGTATGTTAAGTTTGTTATTTTATTTTATTATCATCATTATAGTAGGATGTGACTTCTTATTTAAAGAAATTCAGACAAGTGTATTTCTTAATTTGACACCACATCACAAGCATCGATGGTTCAGTGGTAGAATGCTCGCCTGCCACGCGGGCGGCCCGGGTTCGATTCCCGGTCGATGCAGCTTCTTTTTGCTTTTCAATTTTATAATTTTATTGCCTTCCTTGATTACTTTATCCATCTTGTGATTTTATCACGCTATTACTTCTTCAATCCTCATATTAAAGATTAAACGTATTTACTTTTCACTAACGATAGTTAACTTTTGTTTACTTTCGCAAAATACTTATGGTTATCGCATTATAGCATTGGACGTCAACCTCATGAAATGTTCGTTTAATCATCATAAAATCATAATGAACAATGGTAATCACATCGGCTGAGGTAGTGGAAAATGAATAGTCATTTATACAGTGCTATAGTCCTCATTTCTACCATAAATTACGGAAATTCTGGTGAGTTATATAATAAAACGAAAGGGGTGTGTCTGCATAAACTATTTGAAAAGCATATTTTAGGCTTGCAAGGGCAGAAATAAATAAATGCTGCCAAATAAAAGTTAAAGATGCAAATCATTAATAAAAAAGTCCGATAAAAACAATATCTATAAATATTGTAATTAGTAATTATATTAATTAAATATTCTGGCTATCTTAAGAAATAGGTTCTTGTAAAGTTCAAATATAATTTAGAATCTCATCATCAACCTATGTTAGTCTACTGCTGGATATAGGCCTCCCCCAATGAGCGCCATAGCGCCCTGTCTTCAGCTTGCCGCATCTACCATCTACCTGCAGTCTTTCGCAGGTCGTCATCCCACCTGGTCGGAGGATCGTCATCTAATTACACGATATTACAAATCCTTTCAGTCCCTCCAGAATTCTGCATGCACTCTCTAAACAAGCATGACTGCAACGTACCACCGAAGCCAGTCTTCAGCTATTACCACCCAGGGTCTCGCTGCGAAATTGATTTCTGGAAAGGGTGCCCCACGCGAAACATGTTTCTAGACGAATTCACCTGCTCAAGCGTCTGCATTTACAATATGTACGGCGGTGCAGAAAGTATCTCTCGTGTTGGGGATACGGATAAACACGAAGTGGCAAGCAGTGAGTCAATTCTAATTATTTTAATCACTAACCATAGACTAAGCTGTCAGAAAAATAATAGGATTCCTATGTTTGCACTTTATCACAAGCGATTGAAGAGACTGTGATGAATAGAATGCGAAAACCTGTCCACGGTTGTTATAATCGTAATTTTCATAGATACCACTTACACTGAGAAAGACTGTGCTAATATAATAAAGGTTTGAAACGTGGAGATTTAGACGCGATACTATTGTCACAGTGAGGCGATTCTGTTAGTGGAATTAGGCCCCTGTTCTACTAAGAGATAATCGGGCAATACAAAATGTTTTTGATGGAAGTTTTTATACATTCAACGTCAAAGTTAAACGATGTAGTCGATAAATAGTTTGATTATAGTTTGGTTAACACGGTAACATCAGCCTTAATAGGTAAAATTTGTTTCTTTATGATATGAGAGTAAGGCGAGGGTAATCTTCACAATTTAGGTAATAAACGATCTAATTGCCAATCCGTACGACCTAAATTGGTACTAGCAAAATTGATATGTAATGTAGAAAAGACTTTTATTACTTATATGTAATATGTGATAAACTTATGTTTAATTTACAGATCCATGCATTGAACATTTTAACAATAACAATTGCGGAAAACCGAAACAAATAAAGTACTATTTCGCTGGTGATACATGCGTCAGAACAGAATGGATGGGATGCAAATCTAAAAACCTTTTCGATGATCTACCAGCATGTATTAGAGCATGCAATCCTATACTCTACTTTGAACCAGAAATAAGAGATATTATAAAAGAGCTACCTAAGGAAGAAATAAATGATGTGGATGAACTGATTGATCACGCCATACATGAAGAATTGAAAGATCCTTATCTACCCACGGTATCATCAGAATTACCGCAAGATGAAGCAAATGAGGAGTCGAATAGCCCTTACAACGTCACATCCGATAACGAGGATAATAATAAGTCCACAGATGACGTGGATGATGATGTTGAAAATGACGTGGATGATGATATTGAAAATGACGAGCATGTTGAAGCTGACCCATCGGCAGAAAACGAGAATGAAGCGGATAAACTGGCTGCCCCTGATGACTCAGAGGAAGGAAGTCTGGAAGAAGTTTTCACTTTATCTTAAAACACCTGATAACATACCAATACGTGCCAATACTGTAAAGATAAATATTGGTACATTATAAACGGCTATTGCAAAATATACAGGACTGTTATTAAAGATGTTTCCGTTAAAATATTTATGTTTTCGTTACCTTTGTCTTTATAAACGCTCATTTTATACAACGAGGAAGTCTTAGTGCTTCTTTTACTGCATACATTGTTCACAGTTAAAGCTACTGTTAATTTACTTTCGAATTATGATAATAAACTTTGATATTGTCCCAAAACCTACCAACCATACAATTGAGAAGAAACACATTAAATCGTCGTGTTATTTTTGTCATCAATATTTTTAATTGCTTTCTGAGTAACTTAGCGTATACGAGTTGATCATCATCATTATTAAGCTAAGGTAAAAACTTCTTCAAGACTTCCTTCTTCTTCTTCATAATCGGTCAGTAATTCCGGGGTTGGTTCTTCCTTATGTTTTTCGTCTAAGGGCTCCTCAATGTCTTCCACGTCCTCATTTTCTTCGGGATCGGAAACAAGCTCGTTCTTTTCATCGCTTTTCTCTAATTCCACCGATGTGAAATTTTTGAAATTATAATTTTTTAATAGTAATTTCATTATTTTCTTTTGTGGTAGCCTTTTTTGGTAATTCGATAGCACTGGCAATTCGTTAATTATAGTTTCTTGATCGATAGCGTCTTCGATTAAACTATCTATTAATTTTACATCTGCTACAGAAAGTTTTGCGATTTTTTCTTTTATTTGTGGGTCAAAGTAACTTGTAGGGTGGCATAATTTAATGCATGACTCTAGGTCATCGAATAAATTAGGAGATTCGCATCCTCTCCACTCCGTTCTGACGCATAAGTCTCCCTCGAAGAAGTACTTCATTTCCGCCTCACCTCCGCAGTCGTCGCCGTTGAAACGTTGGTAACATGGACCTATAAAGCAGAAAATATGTTTTAAATCAGTAATCTGTAATATTTATTCACATAAGACTTGGTACTTATCCCTTCCAACGACACCTTACATTGGTGGAATAACACAATAGAGCTGCATATCTCGATCTCGACCTAATAAAGGCACGTGCAAAAATCAGTAAAATTAAATTAGATGTCACTAATAAAATAAAATAAACGTAAATATAAATAAATTGTCAGTTAAAATGGAACTCGCTGTGTTAAAACTTAAAATTAAGGTAATATTCAACCGAATAAAAACAATGCCCAATAAATTAATTCAATAACTTTCCGTTTTTTATAACAATTAAATTTTTATAACATCGTACATCTTTACGATGATATAAAAATCATATTTTTTCAACAAATAATTTGATATAAGTACATCTATGTAATGTATTGTAGTATCTATCTTTGACGACCGATGTGGCGCAGTGGGCGAAGGTCCGCCTGCGACGCAGGAGGTTGCGGGTTCGATTCCCGCCTCGGAACAAATGTGTGTACGATCTGCAGATATTTGTTTCGGGTGTTCTGGTCGTTTTCTATGTATAATAAAAAATATATATCTATTTAATGTATTGTATTATGTATATCAGTTATCTAGGACTCATAACACAAGCTCTGCTTACCATGGGGCTAGATAATGCTGTGTGAATTGTCCAGCATTATTATATTATTATTATCTATCTATGTAATGTATTGTATTATGTATATCAGTTATCTAGTACCCATAACACAAGCTCTGCTTACCATGGGAGATTAGATAATGCTGTGTGAATTGTCCAGCATTATTTATAAGTACATAATATCAAATAATTTAAGATAATTTAAGAATAATTAAAGAGCTTAGCCAGCATTATGCTGAGTTAGAGCCCTTTTGTAACAACTCTCTACATGTACCTATTCTATAAGTGTGTCTTTTTTGTTAATTTAAGTTGTTATGAATTTCTATTTCTATCTTTCATGACCAAGGGAGGACCAAAAATCTAAACCTTTCATCTTCCAAATCTAAAATTCAAAACCTTTCGTAGAAACCTCACACTCTCTTCCATACCAGATTTGACGACCTGTAGACAAAATAAGAACCGTAAACAATCCTACTATCAAAGTCATCGTTCAACACCGATAACATATGGATTCTAGAGTTTTCTCCATCAAATTCATCTTCAGTCTCTTCAGACTGTTCCGGCGGTTGGTATATCACTCCGATGCACAAGTCGGAGCAGCTGATTTCATCCACAAACAGGTTCAGGGTGGGGCATCCTCGCCAGACTTGGATCTCGCAGCGAGATCCTGGTCGGTAATAGCTGAAAACTCTCGTGGGCTTCCCGTTGCAGTCATCTTTGTTTAGCGGGTGGAGGCAGTATTCTGGAATTGCTGGAATAAAAATGTTATCTATACTAATATTATAAAGAGGAAAGGATTGATTTTTTGTTTGTAATGGCCCCGAAACTACTGGACGGATTTGAAAAATTCTTTTACCGTTGGGAAGCTACACTATCTCCGGTAAACATACCTAGGCTATATTATATTTTCAAAAAGTAAGGGATCCGTACTAAAACCGTGCGAAGCCGGGAAGGTCCGCAAGTTGATAATAAAGTTACATAATTATTATATTTTCGTTGTATGTCATAGTTTTATGTGGTTTTTTCTAATTGTACATTTATGATTAACTATAAATAAACGCTTTTATTTGAATTAAATTAATTTATAATCAACGATTCTTCTGTGCAGTATAATACCATACAATATCACTATCACTACATAGTATAAAACTAAGTCGCTTCCCGCTGTCTGTCTGTTCCTATGTATGCTTAGATCTTTAAAACTACGCAACGGATTTTGATGCAGTTTTTATAAGATAAAGTGTGTCAAGAGTAAGGTTTACAAATTATTTGACACATAGATTGCCACAGGTGCGCAGCTACTGATCTAATAAAGATCAAATAACACGTGATGTTAACGCCTTCAAAGCCTCCAATTGCATGCATTCATTAAATGGTACGTACCTTTGTACAATTTGATTTTGATTCAATATAAATGTCTTAAAAGGTGTTATGGTGGTTTTGCTTTCAATAGTAAGTTTAGCTAGCCCTTACGCTTTTTGCAATATTTCACGAGACTCACCTGAAATTCCGTAATAAAAGGAAGAAATGAGCACCAAAGCTTTATAAAAATAGGTACTCATATTCCACTTCTTTTTGGTGATAACATTCACTTCATTACGCTTTTATGATGATTAGTCATTTACTTTTCTAGGTAGACTTTTCATTGCAGTTGAACAATAGATTGATGCAAAAGATGTAAGAACCAGGCTTCTATAGTTTCTAGGTATGCATTCTTACTTTATTTTTGAAATATTAGTCGTAACAAAGTTTTTTATCTTCACTGTCTGTGTCCCTAGAACTTTCTAAGGAAAACGCTATTAGACTGTTCACCGTAATTTAATTCCAAATTCAGTTAGTTAGTAGCAATATGTTACTTAAAAGTATATTAAAAAATTACAAGAGCATTGAAATCCAATTTAAACACAAAAATAATCTGCTACCGTGAATCACACGGATATGCTGGTATATCTTTTTTGTTTTGGCGTGATGAAATCACGAGCGAGGTAAATAAAAATATTTTCTTTCTTTCTTTCTTTCAAATCTACTTTAATACTTTCATCCCCGGTGAACGATTATGTTAGACTCCTACTAGCTAAAACCTCACAGTTGTTCTTCGGGCACATAATATGCTAGGGAACGTAGTATCCTAAAAAAAAAATATAAAGAATTCTACCACTCATTGTCATAATATAGCTACGGAACTCTATAAAGGAGAAAATCTCTCGGTGAACCGCCTATATGAATCGAGTAACGAGTCATCAATGGAATTCTTGTGACACCATAAAGAAACGAGATTATATCGATTTCGCGATAAAATCGATTCTGACTGTAATTGACATTTTAATAGTGTGGATGTGTTCATTGTGACTGGGTGATGCAACTCAACAATGAGACAATGGTTACAAAATAAACCAGTCAATTGCGAAGAGTTTTCGTATCTGTGTGAATTGTAATAATTCTTTCCCATTTGTTGTTATGAAAAAATCATACTTACCTGTTTCTGTATCTGTTATATACATATAGTGGGAGGTTGCGGGTTCGCGTCCCATCTAGGTCGTAAATTTTTGGGATAGTATTTAATTTCATAGCAGTGTTTGTTCATCAGCAGCATTAAGTAATTAACTATACCTGACTTGTGTCTCCTCAGATAAAGAAGTATAAATAAAATAAAATAAATAAATAAATAATGCTGGACAATTCACACAGCATTATCTAGCCCCAAGGTAAGCAGAGCTTGTGTTATGGGTACTAGATAACTGATATACATAATACAATACATTACATAGATAGATATTTTTTATTATACATAGAAAACGACCAGAACACCCGAAACAAATATCTGCAGATCATACACACAATTGTTCCGAGGCGGGAATCGAACCCGCAACCTCCTGCGTCGCAGGCGGACCTTCGCCCACCGCGCCACATCGGTCGTCAAATACGTAACATAACGTATCTTATTCAATTAAGGATATTATTTTAAAAGTGACTTGTCTTTATCACAAGTTTTCGATAACGACAATATACGCAGGTTTTTAGCTAAGTAGAATAGAAAAAACATTTATTTAAGTAGGTTTACAAATACTTAATTTAACAACACCTTGGTTTTACAAGATAATTATGTTTTAATCAGAAATCTGTATACCTATATTATTGTACTTTATATATAAATGAACCCATATTTCTCCTGGTTACTCTATAACTTGAGAACTTGGCTTTACCGATTTTATTAATCTTTTTTCAAATGTATTCTAATAATACGTAAATGTTCTTACATTGACTTACCTATGGATGTTAAGTTTTCGATCTTGGAAAAATAGGCTGCAACCGTGATAGGCTAGTAGGGATACCGAGGTAGGCACCTAAGCTTGACTTAAAAAAATTCAAACAATCTTTATAGCCTTCGCGTCGAAATCGTCTTGTTTTTACTTTTTCGTGTTTTTTGATCGAAGACGACCAGTGTTGCATGTAATCTAATTTAAGCAACCGTAATTCAAATTGTGTTACCTTTTGTTTTTCTTTTTTCTGTCTTGTTTTACTTAATAACCTGTAATTAGATAGTAATAACTCTACCTACTCGATCATATATATATTATAGCAGCACGTACATGTGTTTATGTTGCAATCAAGTTCTGATCAAACTTTATGTAACCTCATAATTTAATGTGATTGTGATGTGTTTTGTACGATAAATAAACAAAAAAAATAAAAAATAAAGTGTTAGTCTCTTTGTTATTGAGATTTGTAGTTTGTAACTAGTTATGTTGTTTATTCATTCCTTTTGCAGAAGATATACAGAAATGTCCAGGAATTAATTAATTAATTTTTATAAATTTATTACCTTTATTGTAATGTAATTTAAAAAGTCTAATCCTACTATCCTACTAATATTATAAACACGAAAGTTTGTAAGTATGGATGGATGGATGGATGTTTGTTACTCTTTCACGTAAAAACTACCGAATAGATTTTAATGAAACTTTACAATAATATAGCTTATACATCAGAATAACATATAGGCTATAATTTATAAAGATACATTGTATATTATACAAAATATCTATCACCACGCGGGTGAAACCGCGGGGCGCAGCTAGTATCTAAATAGGTAATAATAAACACAGTACAAAAGGCAGTCTTATCGCTGAGAGCGATTAGGCAATCTGAAGAAATGAACGTTCAATTTACTATTATTTTAACTCGGTTGAAACACAAGCGTCGGTATCAGTAGATTGATCAAAGGACCACCATTCTCAATGTCAAGTTTACCCGCTCAATTTAGAGGGTGTCGCTATTGTGTGGGGCAAGGTCGACCCACCCTCGTTAAATTTAATGTGAAGTGCTGGCGGAATGTAAATTGAATTAATTAATGTTTTCATGTTTTTATTAGGTTTGAGGAAGAAAATAGATGAGAGCATTGTTGAAAGTTAAATAATTATAACCGACCAATTGCGAGTCGGATTCGCGCACGAAGGGTTCCGTATCATTTGATTGTATAAAAATCAATTGCTTTTCGTTAGTCTCGCTAAAACTCGAGAACGGCTGGGCCGATTTTGGTTTCGAAATGTTTGTCTTAGTCCAGGAAAGGTTTAAACGGTGAGAAAACATGGTAAAATTGCGCAGAAATTTCCACACGGGCGAAGCCGCGGGACGCAGCTAGTAGTCTATAAAAACGGCAAAAATCATGCATGTTGTATGGGAGCTGCCCTTAAATACTTGTTTTTTTTATTCTTTTATTTATTTTAAAGTAAATATATAACAACATATTATGTGAATATTTCAAGCGTCTATCTGTTGCCTGTTAACTTTATTCCGTTTTATAGTTTTTTTTGTTATAGATGCAACAGAATAACATCATCTGTGAAAATTTCAAGTGTCTAACTATAACGGTTCATGAGAAACAGCCTGGTGACAGACGAACAGACAGACGGATAAACGGACAGCGGAGTCTTAGCAATAGGGTCCCGTTTAACCCTTAGGGTAAGGAACCCTAAAATGAAGTTGTTTTATTTATGTAGAGTTGGTAATTAATGTTTGCAATTTCACAGGCCTCAAGTTTTGTTATCTAATAATAAAAACGAAAGCCATGCGATAAATAAATCGCACCCTCAGTAATATAGAGGCACAATTCAAAATTTGTGTTATTTGACTTTTCCAATTGAAAAGGCACCAAATGAAGTGATCTACCGGTTGGCGCTGACAGAAAGAAAAAAAACACAATAATAACCCGCTTACAATATTTGTGGCTCTCTCATACTCGGCCCGCCAGTCTACCGCTCTTACTGTGAGAAGGACGGAATCCGTAACATGTCGATACTTGTCGGAGATGGACCGTTATTACGTTGTGCAATTCGTCTTTGTGCCTTTCTATGACGTAAAATACAGGTGAGTTTGTATAAAATATTTTGTACTATACGGAACTGCTTGTAGTTGAGCCTTTGTATTGCGTAAAGTGTAGTCAATTGTTGGGTCTAATTTATGATAGTTCTCTATATTGGAAAATATTAACATATTTTTATGAAGAAAATCGTAATATTTCATTATATACTTAATACTAAAATAAAAATAAATACTCCGTTTACATATTTGAATTAGGCCCAATGGACGAAATTAAAAGTAATAGTAAATCGATAATTTAAGTTGAATGTTTAACGTATAATAAGTAATCTATTTAGTTTTTTATTTTATACTGTAAAATATCATAATTTTACTTACATTGTAATACATTTTCAGATGATTTGTATCGAAGAAAAAGAGAATATGCCATTGATAATCATAATAATTTATTTCGTTAATTACACGAATTACACGTCAAATTAGTTTTTACTAGACGACCGATGTGGCGTGTTCCAGCTTGGCCGCGAGCACCGCGTGATCGCCTACATCGAACGCCTTCGAGAGGTTACAGCAGATAAGAGCTACCTGCTACTTCCTCTCTCTCTCTAGCCTTTAAGACGTTTTGTACAACCTGTCGTGCCAACGATGTGGTTGAACGGCCCCCACGATACGCGTACTGCCTGTCTGATAGTGCCTCAGTGTGTTGATCAGGTATGTTGTGAGTCGTGAGCTTATACCGTTCTCCATAACATTAGATATTGCAGGTATTATGGACACACGGACACAGGTCTGTACGAATCCATGCTAGACCTACTACCCTTCCCCTTATAGATCAGCGACACCTTACTTGGCTTAAGGCACGTCGGTAGTTCACCAGCGTTGAATAGACATCATAAGTTCCTTACTTTATTTATAATAATTATTTCATGTTGATTGAAATGTTTGACTGTGCATCTTTTTTATTTAATCTAAAAGTTTAATATAGTAATATCTGGTGTTTTATTTATAAAATGAAAACAATACATTCTGAATTGTGGTTTTGTTTCGTGATATAGGGTACCAATTTTGATTATGAACTAGAGAATGGCAGTTATATTAATAAAACACCGAATCAAACTTAAATAGGCCAAATATCTTTTTTATTTATTTTGTACTATAAGGGCTTAACTCGGAGACTTTTTTTTAATTGCTTATAATTTGAAGAATATATGGCTTTTCCTTATTTATATCACGGAATATTATAGTGCATTTATCAGATTACAAATTTGCCAAAATTTTATTGCAAATTATTAAAGAATTAATCTGAAATGGTAGAATTCAGAATTTGTAAATGCGATTTCCCAAAAAACTACTATTTGTAGTTATGCCCTTATATTATTGAGAGTGCGAAATGTATGAAATACCGTTCTTGAATCTACAACTAGAATTTTACTTTTATATATATACATATCTCCCATCTCGTTTCATCCTTATGTAATGAAAAATGTCAACCTATTTAATTATACTATGTAGTGATACATAGTATAATTAAAGTCGCTTTCCGCTGTCTGTCACCACTATGTATGCTTAGATCTTTAAAACCACGCAACGGATTTTTATTCGTTTTTTTTTTAAAGAAAGTGTTATTCAAGAAGAAGATTTATAATCTATTTGATACAAAGATCTCCACGCGGGCGTAGCCGCGGGACGCAGCTAGTACTTTATAATTGACTTCAGTATCGTACGAGTATATACATACAATTTGGCGTTGACTATACCATAACTATACCATAAGATCGCATAATGGTATAAGGGTGGCATACAATAACATCTTCCTTCTATCTCCTTCTCCTTCCGGGTGGCATACATAGCATCTCATGGGCCTGAAACGCTACTGTAGCGTTTCAGAAATGTTTACAGAAGCCCGTGTAGACTCTTTCAATGCCATCCAAAGAAAGTATTTTTGATCAAAAAAAAAATTATTATTATGTCTCTCATTTATCATGATCTCAGGCCATAAAGTGACCCGGTCCTTTGGAAGGCTTGCGTGGGGCCGAAGCCAACATTACAGAGGCCCTTTGAGAAGTTAATCTAAAGGCGATGATGGCTACACATAGCGGGTATTATCCTCGGGTGCACAATATGATACATCCAAAGATGGTATCCACCAGGTGTAGAGACTATTGCAAAGAAAAATGAAAGAAATAAAACCAGGTTATTGTGATGGATGGATATAATGGGTAATCGGGCTATAGGGGAGATTGCGGACGTCTGCCATAAACAAGTCAATCGTGATGTAAAGAAGTTTATTATTATTATACGTAACTGGATTGACACAAGTGTAAAGTGTAAAATATTTCACCCATTGGCTAACAAACAAGAGTAATATCGTTTCGTGCATTTTGAAATAATGAACAATACTTGTAGGTACAGGTGTTTTATGGTATTTAGCTCGTAGGGTCGTTAGCACGGAACAATAGGAGAGAATTCAGATGAGTTGCATAATAATGTTAACACTTTGACTGCGGTTTTTTTTCGACGACTGCGATCTTTTTATTAACCTAAAAAGTTCGTGCTGCCGCTCTACACAGCGGTTGTGTTGCGCCGCACATGCGTTTCGTTCGAAAAATATTACGGCTGTGCTGAGTCACGCAGATCTGTATTTTCTCAGCCGCTGCGCTAGTGTGGATTTACGCATATTAGTCACTTGTAGAAAACACTTACCGTGTGATTTCAGCACGCAAAGTGTTAAGGTATTTGGTAGTTTAACGAAAACAACTTCGATTGTCTTGTAAATCTTCATTAGAGTTCGTCCTTTTCAAACCGAACGTGCGGAAATTCGAAAGAAATGAATTTTAGGATTCGTTCTTGATTATTATTTGCAGAATCTAGCTCGCGCTGAGACAAATGAACGGCTTGAATTCTTTTGTTTCAATTCCTTCAGGTTTAGTTAAGTTAAGTTTATTTATTTCCACCGTAAATATTGTAAAAATAAAAAAATTGTAGGCACACTTGACTCCCTACTACTTAAGTTGTTTTGTATTTTTATGTGTTTTCCTTTTTTTTTGTAATTTTTTATTATTGTGTGTGGCTATAAATAAATTCTTTTATTCTTTTTTTTTTATTCTTGATGTCGTTAAATACTTTAAATTTGAAACCAGAGTAGGACTTATCTAGGATAGACTTGATTAGAATAAGTCTGCCTCAGAACCTTTACTAAAAACATTGCAGTTGATTAATGACGGTGCGGCGAAGCAAAAGATTTAAGAACCACGCAATCTCCCAAGAATTATAGAAGAGGCAAGGGACTGTGACGTACCTACTAGATCGGTTGGCAAGGGATGAAAGTCCCCAGTTGACAGATGCTGGATGCGTGAAGCTGAAGACAGAGCGCTATGGCACTCATTAGGCCATGTCCAGCAGTGGAACAACATGTGATGATGATTTTAATCTACAGATTCATATTGAGCTACATGTTACGATGGATTGAGTAAATGTCTACAGTTTATTATAGTGAAGAAAAGGTTGCCCTCCATTAAATTACATTAAGTTTAATATTTTTATTTGAATAACAAAATCAATCTATTTATAATGAATAACAATTTTTTTTCAAGAATTATTTCTTTTTTCGCGCGTGACCGCACTGAGTGGATAGATTTGGGAGAAGCCTAGCAGTGGGACGAAAAAGGTTAAATTAAAAAAATATATTAAAAAAAATTGTTAGTATCCATTACAAAAGCTTAGTTTAGCTTAGGGCTAAATGATGCTGTGTGAATTGTCCAGCATTATTTACTAATTTAATCACAATAGATATTTGAATAGAGGATATGCCATAGAAATTGTAATAGCTTATTAAAATTTATAAGGGAGGCGCTTACTTCTCTACTGTAAGAATATATTAGGTACATCACCAAGACAGTGTGTAGTTCGAAGTAATTTTTTTCAACAATATAGATTTTGCACAAATCTAAGAGTACTGAGCGAAGTTACGCAACAGATAGGTACTTACTAGCTAGGTATGGGATTCTATCGATTGCGGACGGGCTTGCCAAAAGTGGGCCAGTGCTCGAAGTCACAGTGTCTAGGTCAGACGTTCGCAACCGTTTGCCAATCACTGTGTTTGTTTATGTTCTCTACATTATAAACACTACCTGTCAACCTTATATTTTTGGTGATATTTCTTAGTGCGGTAAAAGAAAACTAAATTATCCGTGAAGGTGTTATGTTTACGCATTTGTTTTGGTTATTGAAGTGATGGGTTTGTGTGTTTATCATTGAGAAAGGGAAATTAGTTGATTTGTTTTAGTAATCGATGATAGAATCGTGATAGCCTGTGATTGAAAATTTACAGATATAATCGAACTTATAAAGTTGTGTGTGATGTTGGTCAATTAGTGTTTGTGAAGTGTCAATTAGTTTTCTGGATGGTGTGAGGCATCATGCTGGGTTTTATGAAGAAGTTGAAACCAAAAAGGTATGTTTTAATTCTTGATTTATCTAGGAATACCTTTACTATTTATTTTAAGACACTTAACCGCTTATCTAGAAAGGTAGTAAAGGTTCTTTTGCTCATTTTATCCGGATAATATAAATAATAAATGAATAATGCTGGACAATCCACACAGCATTATCTAGCCCCATGGTGAGCAAAGCTTGTGTTATGGTATATAATATATATATTGTGTATATATAATACAATACAATACATAGATAGATATTTTTTATTATACATAGAAAACGACCAGAACACCCAAAACAAATATCTGCAGATCGTACACACAATTGTTCCGAGGCGGGAATCGAACCCGCAACCTCCTGCTTCGCAGACGGACCTTCGCCCACCGCGCCACATCGGTCGTCAATAGTATAATAAGTATAATATAAGTTGCTTTAAACGGTTAAAGTTGGAGACCATCTTAAAGGAATTTAAGGGTCTACAAAAAGGTTTTAACCTAACTATCTTAAGCAGGTAGAAGCTTTCATAAATAAAAATGTACCATTAGGTACTTTTAAGAATCCTACTAATATTATAAATGCGATTTTTTTTATATGTATAGAAGTTTGTTACTCTTTCACGCAAACACTACTGGACATATCGGCCTAATATTTTGCATCTACAGGAAATAAAACATGCACTACTTTTTATCTCATTAATCCCATGGGATAGAAATAACCCTAAAACATTTTCATAGACTCGTGCGAAGCCGCGGACAGAAATTAGTTAATAATAAATAATAGAACAGTAACACTACTGTGATGCACATAATAAAAACATGTAACTTACCTTTAGTTACTATCTACATTTTGCTTTCCACTGACTCAGCTAATGCAGTATCGGGTTCGTTGAGCAAAAAAGTTAATGCAAGTCACACACACAAATTAGGTAGGTGTCAAATTCCATGCAAGGTGGCATGTCAATTCTACGTCAAGTCGCGCTGCATTTTCACTGTACCTACCTATACAGTAGAGCAGTAGTAAATGACTCATCATCATCATCATCATCAGCCTATAGCAGTCCACTGCTAGACATAGGCCTCCCCCAATGAGCGCCATAGCGCCCTGTCTTCAGCTTGCCGCGTCCAGCATCTACCTGCAGTCTTTCGCAGGCCGTCATCCCACCTGGTCGGAGGGCGTCCTACACTACGTTTACCGAGTCGTGGTCTTCACTCGAGAACACGTTTGTCCCAGCCGCCGTCGGTTGTTCGCGAGATATGGCCGGCCCACTGCCACTTCAGCACTGCAGTTACTTACGCAATCAGTAAAGTAATTAATTAAAAAGTAAAGAACCACTGTAGAAGCTTACAAATAGTAAAATTTTAAGAATAAATAAATAATAATAATAAATAATGCTGGACAATCCACACATCATTATCTAGCCCCATGGTAAGCAAAGCTTGTGTTATGGGTACTAGATAACTGATATACATAATACAATACATTACATAGATAGATATTTTTTATTATACATAGAAAACGACCAGAACACCCGGAACAAATATCTGCAGATCGTACACACAATTGTTCCGAGGCGGGAATCGAAACAACCTCCTGCGTTGCAGGCGGACCCTCGCCCACCGCGCCACATCGGTCGTCAATTTAAGATAACTTTTAAACGAATATACTCGTAATATTGGCAATAATTTAGCAGAATAGCTTTTCAAGCTAAGAACATTAATTGCTCTATAGAGCTGTAAAAGGTCACTAAAGATTAGAAACTAATAGTGGCTTTTCAAAATCAGTTAAATTTAAATGTCAAGGCGCAATCTCCACTGGCTTATGATTTCATATCACAGTTAATTTTATTAGCAATAGAGTGGTACACAATTGGAACCTATTACCGGAAGATATTGTATCAGCTACATCAATAAACGCCTTCAAGAATAACTCGACAACTGGTTACGAGACAAAATTAACAAACTGAAAAAAGTAACGCAATGAATAAATTATAAAAAAATAATGCTGGACAATTATTCACACAGTATTATCTAGCCCCATGGTAAGCAGAGCTTGTGTTATGGGTACTAGATAACTGATATACACAATACAATACATTACATAGATATATTTTTTTTTATTATACATAGAAAACGACCAGAAGAACACCCGGAACAAATATCTGCAGATCGTACACAAAATTGTTCCGAGGCGGGAATGGAACCCGCAACCTCCTGCGTCGCAGGCGGGCCTTCGTCTACCGCGCCACATCGGTCGACCAATACTGTGTCCAATTCAATACTGTGTGATATTGACACACCAGCTAGAAGCTTATCGTCTAATAACAATAAATAATCTATTGGAAGGAAATAGCTTTGTGATGTAAATAAAAACATCTTCGAAGTCCTGTAAAACTATACTGTTTTTTTTTAAAGTTTTGCGGCACAAATCGGTCATATCAGTGATATCCCGGAAATAAAATGTGCATGGGCCTATATACCTCGGGATGATTTTTTATACAAATAAAAAACAAAAGAATCATCATAATTGGTAATTCAGGAACTGACACGAAAATAGGTGATCGTTCAACATACAACTTATATCCATAAACTTAATACTCGTATGTTAGATTAACTACAACCGGTTTTTAAGGCGATGAAAAAAAAAATACCTATGTATCTATCATATTTTTTTTTAAATCTAAGAAGCTTCTTTAGTTACACAACCCAATAAAAATAAAAGATAAAAATTAATAATAAACGCAGTAAAACACATGTAGGCATAATACTACCAGACTCTCTATCATAAAGTATCCAATATAATGTGATTAATCTCATCCAGTCCATCCAGAAACGAGTATAACTGGTGTCCGGTTGTAAACAAACATGATTTCTCTATTAGCACGTCATGGCTACCTCATACAACCATTAACACTTACCCATTGCTTCGAGATTAACCCATTGCCAATGACCAGTTAGATAAGGAGATAATATTTTTTAAAACTTTATAACGATATATTTTCAGAGTGATACATTAACGAACAGAAAAAATCACATAATTATTTCCATCCAAAGGTTGCCTGGAAGAGATCGCTTCTAAGCTATAAGGTCGCCCATTGTACTTGCCGACTATTTATCTTGTTTAAAAAAAAATACAGGGTCGCAGACCAAATATTTTGGCTGCAATTGCGAAATTAAGGATGAAATCGGATTTTCAATAAAATTTTACTAAAGTCCGAATAACTTTTGAACCATTGAATATCGCTGAACATACAGGAGGGTTAAATCGATAAGTACTGAGGTCCCGCACCCCCCACCGATGACCCACCCCTCATGTTACACCCTGTATACATACCTGTGCTAACATTGGTCTCGACAGCTTTATTCCCCATGTCATTTGAATCCATTAGATAAGCCTACAGTTTGTAGATACGACAGTACCGCGTGGTTTACGGAGAAAGTTTACGACATATCATCTCCCGACGGAGACAGTTGTAAGTTGCGACGAGATTGTCGCATACTTTGATATTACAAGCGCTTATATTTTTTGTATATCTGTTTATTTTATATTACCTATAAGTACCTGTGCTTACATTGGTCTCGACAGCTTTATTCCCCATGTCATTTGAATCCATTAGATAAGCCTACAGTTTGTAGATACGACAGTACCGCGTGGTTTACGGAGAAAGTTTACGACATATCATCTCCCGACGGAGACAGTTGTAAGTTGCGACGAGATTGTCGCATACTTTGATATTACAAGCGCTTATATTTTTTGTATATCTGTTTATTTTATATTACCTATAAGTACCTGTGCTTACATTGGTCTCGACAGCTTTATTCCCCATGTCATTTGAATCCATTAGATAAGCCTACAGTTTGTAGATACGACAGTACCGCGTGGTTTACGGAGAAAGTTTACGACATAATCATCTCCCGACGGAGACAGTTGTAAGTTGCGACGAGATTGTCGCATACTTTGATATTACAAGCGCTTATATTTTTTGTATATCTGTTTATTTTATATTACCTATAAGTATCTGTGCTTACATTGGTCTCGACAGCTTTATTCCCCATGTCATTTGAATCCATTAGATGAGCCCTACAGTTTGTAGATACGACAGTACCGCGTGGTTTACGGAGAGAGTTTATGACATATCATCTCCCGACGGAGACAGTTATAAGTTGCGACGAGATTGTCGCATACTTTGATATTACAAGCGCTTATATTCTTTGTTTGTCTGTTTATTTTATCGTATACTAGCTGCGCCCTGCGGATTCACCTTCGTGGAAATGTATATGTTTTCAGCATTTTTTGTCTAATGACCCTTCTTCTTTAGTGTTTCACTATGTAATTTATTTGAATTCAAACAATAGAAATTAGGAATAAGTAGGTGTGGGTAGAACAGGTAGCTTGAATCTAATGTTTTGGGTTGAACGGAACAAAATACCTATTGGGTAGAACAATCTTGGGTCGAACGGGTATGTTAAATTCTTATAAAATATATTTATTTCGTTCTTCATTTACATTTTGGTAGAGACACAGTGGTTTAAAAAACCTAAAATTGGAACTACCTCGCCTTAAATGGTTTATAAACCTCCCTCTTGACTCACTCTTTCTATTTAAGAAACAACCGCTACAAATATATCATGCGAAGTTTTAAAGATGCAAGCATATATAGGGGGACAGAAAGACAGCGGGAAGCGACTTTACTATGTAGTGACATAGTTATTAAACTTATTGTAAATAGCCTTCAACTTGAAGCAAGGGTCGTTTGTTTTCTTCTGTTAACACTTTGACTGCTGAAATCACACGGTAGGTATGTGTTTTCTACAAGTGACTAATATGCGTAAATCCACACTAGCGCAGCGGCTGAGAAAATACAGATCTGTGTGACTCAGCACAGCCGTAATATTTTTCGAACGAAACGCATGTGCGGCGCAACACAACCGCTGTGTAGAGCGGCAGCACGAATTTTTTTAGGTTAAAAAAAAGATCGCAGTCGTCGAAAAAAAATCGCAGTCAAAGTGTTAAGGAAACTTAGAAAAAGACGATCAAGACAAAGGTACTGCTTATTTTACATATCGTTGCAACGTTTGGTTTTTGGGTAGTGTGAAATCCACGGGAATAAAAAAAAAAGCTCTATTGCAATGAATAGTCGTATGTTGGTTTTCATGAAACTGGTGTGATTTGTTAAATCGGTTAAAATATATTAAAAAAATTCAAAGATATAAAAGAAGAAAGTGTTAACCATTGTCTATTGTTCCTCATAGGTTATAAGTAAGTATACATATAAATCGTGCAATGCAAGTAAACCCGCAGGATAAAGCAGTCTGTGGTCGGCAATCGTTCCCTGCATTGCGACACGTGCGACACCTATAAATTGTGGTGTAAATCTGTTCCCGACTTCCTACAGTTCCTAGAGGAATTTTTTATTGTACTGTACGTAGATAGCAATTTAAGTACATAGTTTTTAAACCTCTTTGGTGAATTCAGTTACAAAATCGACGAGCTCCGGAAGTATGAACGCCCGACAAGATTTTATTTGGATTAGAATTGAAACCGTCATGCATTTGTCATGCATTCATCATTATCATCATCCACAGCTGGACATAGGCTTTCCCCTATGAGCGCCGTAGCGCCCTGTCTTCAGCTTGCCGCATCCAGTATCTCCCTACAGTCTTTCGCAGGTCGTCATATACTTCGTTTGCCGAGTTGTGGTCTCCACCCTAGAACACGTTTACCTCAGCGGTTGTCCGTTCCTCGCGAGATATGGCCAGCCCACTGCCACTTCGGTTTGCTAATACTAGAGCTATACATATTATTAAATTCAAAGAGTTGTTTCTAAGTAATATTAGTAATATTACTACTTACATAATGAAGTAATATTTACCACAACCAAGACCTGTAACAATGTTACCAATAAATAATCTAAATCTGAAAACGAATGGTTATTTTAAAGCCGCGAATAAAGTTAGATAGATAGATAGACAATACTTTTATTGCACACTTAAAAATAAAACAAACAAGGTAAACAATAATAATACAAAATATGTGACAATTTGGCGGTCTTATCGCTCAAGAGCGATCTCTACCAGACAACCGTGACCAAAGTTCTGGGCAGTCCATATTTTTATGCATATTTCGGTGCTGCGTGGTAGCGGCGTTGGATTATTATGTGCAGAGCATAAACCCTGAATTAGTGTTTCCAGTTTCTGGTCTCACTCTAATGGAAAAGGTGCAATATTTTGCATATTTTTCCTTCATAATAATCATCATCATCACCTATGTTAGTCCACTGCTGGACATAGGCCTTCCCTAATGAGTGTCTTAGCCTGTGTGTGTGTGTGTATTTTGCCTTAATGCAAAGAAAATAAAATGATGATTTTTACTATAAAACACTATCATAGATTAACGAATAATCGAAGTCACTCGATAAAAGATGAAACGTTGGTATTCTTCCAACACAAATAAGGTTCGTTGTTAACCCACTTAGATCCATAATTAAGTATCATGTTTGTGATTGATCGGGAAAGTGAGTTTCAGGTCGATGAGCTAGAAATATGCCCACAAGGTATGTGTGCACAGCCAGTTAGAATGTTATCAGCTGTTATCACTACTGATAAGAGGCGCTTAGATACCTACTATCAAGGATGTCGACCTGAATGTAAATGCTATTTTAAATATTTATGTTTGTACTAGCTGCGCCCCGCGGTTTCACCCGTGTGGTGATAAATATTTTGAATAGTATACAATATTATCATAATGAATTGTAGCCTATGTGTTATTCTGATATGTAAGCTATATTATTGTGAAGTTTCATCAAAATCCATTCAGTCCAAAAAAAAAAAAGCGATATACATAATGTAAATACTAGAAATAAGAATAAACTCGCTGTTCCCACAACTAGACTTCATAAGATAAGTGCATCTTTTAAAGGGCAATGTATACGCTTCTACAACAAAACTCCAAGTGAGTTGCAAAAATAATCAATAAATAAATTTAAAAAAATTGTGAAACATATTCTTTGTAAAAAGGCTTATTACAAAATATCAGATTATCTAGAAGATAAAAAAGCTTGGAACGAGTTTTGCTCCAACTCAAAATCTAACAAATTACAGATAAGCAAATCATATGTACTAGACACATAAGTTATGAACATACTAGTGGTTTCTACTCACTTCTTCCACTGGTGGACAAAAAATTTAAGAGAACTATAAAATAATTTTAATTGATAATAATGAATAGTATAAAATATGACTTGTCTAAGTGCTTATTTGTAAGCCTAAAGAAAAAAAAAAAAAAAAAGAAAAAAAAAAAAAAAAGTAGTTTTTGCGTGAAAGAGCAACAAACATCTTCACAAACTTTCGCGTTTATAATATTAGTAGGATTATGGATATTCCCCGGCGTTTAAAAGAGATACAATACAATGCACTTAACATTAATATTATAATGCGAAAGTTTGGATGTTTACATGGATGTTTGTTAATTCTTCACGCCAAAATTACTGAACGGATCGGCCTGAATTTGTGCATATAGATTGTTCAAGGCCTGGAATATCCCATGAATCACTTCCTGAAACAACGCGTGCGAAGCTGTAGCCAGAATCTAGTAAATTTGACAACTAGACAAAAAAATCTCCATAAAAACCATCTAGGGTTTTTATTACAAATTACATCTCATAGAGACGACCGATGTTGCGGGTTCGATTCCCGCCTCGGGACAATTGTGTGTACGATCTGCAGATACTTGTTCCAAGTGTTCTGGTCGTTTTCTATGTATAATAAAAAATATCTATCTATGTAATGTAGTGTATTATGTATATCAGTTATCTAGTACACATAACACAAGCTCTGCTTACCTTGGGGCTAGATAATGCTGTGTGAATTGTCCAGTATTATTTATTTATTTTATCTACGAAAATATTATTTACCTTCCCTCAGCTATTAGTTGCTTCCCTTAGCAAAGTTTTATACACGGACGTTCTACGATCTTATTAAATAGCAGCCGAATTAAATGTATGTGAGAATTAAGTTCTGTACCGAAGGTTATTTTAACTTTTAATTAACCTTTACTGTCACTTCTACCATAGTTTTTAGCCTCTAAAGTCTATCCACACTGATAACGACTGAAATTACATTTTGAAGCGAATAAATTAAATTATATAGTTCGGGGCTTTCTACTCCATAAATAATTATCTCAATGATGTAAATGCTTGGCCAGATGTCGCTCAGTTTCGCACCGACAATAGTATGTAAGTAATTTGTTGTTGTGCATAGCTTTACTTAAATATTGACATGTATCGAATCGTATTAGTATATTTAGACATAATTAGGCAAATAACCATGTATTAGACATTAAAGAGATGAACATACTAGTGGTTTCTTTTTCAATTCTTCCACTAGTGGACAAACAATTGAAGTGAACAGTAAAATAATTTTATTTGATAATAATTTAATGTATAAAATATGAATTGTCTAAGTGCTTATTTTGAATGAATGAATGAATGAATGAATGAATGAATGAATGAATGAATGAATTAACACTTTATTGCACTTATAACTATAAAATAACACCTTATATCTAAATGTAACACATACAAAGTACAATAGGCGGCCTTATCGCTGACAGCGATTTCTCCCAGGCAGGCTTATTTTGTAAGCCTAAAGAATAAATTATTTTGACTTTGACTTTGGTACTCAAGCCAAACCAATAATATTACAATTTACTTTTTTTGACAACCGATGTGGCGCGGTGGGCGAAGGTCCGCCTGCGACGCATGAGGTTGCGGGTTCGATTCCCGCCTCGGAACAAATGTGTGTGCGATCTGCAGATATTTGTTTCGGGTGTTCTGGTCGTTTTCCATGTATAATTAATCTATCTATGTAATGTATTGTATTATGTATATCAGTTATCTAGTACCCATAACACAAGCTCTGCTTACCATGGGGCTTACCAATGCTGTGTGAATTGTCCAGCATTTTTTTTTTTTTTTTTTTTTTTTTTTTTTACAAGAACCAATACTACAATCATCAACAAAGTTAATTACTATTCCAATTTGACAACATTATTAGAACAGTTCTTTGATCAACCCGCTGATAGACGAGGGTCTTTTTGACCAAGGTCGCGAACTAACTGCTGTGTCTTCTGTGGCACATGTCCAGGGACGGACGAAGGGACCATCCTGCTAATATTACATTAATATTATAAACGCAAAAGTTTGTGAGGATGTATGTAAGTATCTTTGTTGCTCTTTCACCCAAAAACGACTGAATGGATTTTGATGAAACTTCACAATAATATAGCTAACATATCAGAATAACACATAGGCTACAATTCATAAAGATATATTGTATATTATCAAAAATATCTATAACCACGCGGGTGAAACCGCGGGGCGCAGCTAGTTTTATTAATTTAAAGGAATGTTATTGGTAACAGAAGTTATAAATTGACACAGGACGAGGCAGAATGTATTGAGGAATCATATTTTATTATTTAGACCTATTTAGATAGTACCCCTTCATGAAAATAAAGTTGCACTCAATAAAGAGAACCAAATTCATTTCATTCATTACATTCATTCACATTTCAAGTCATGTATATAAATTATTTAATTGTTTATTGTTTGATTTTTCTAGATTAACAATTTGGACCGTTTTATAATTAAGTGGAGCATTACGGAATAGTTTCAAATGGTCAATTCATATTCTGTCAAAATTGCGTTACAAGAACATCACGATTCTAAAGGTAGATTTTTACTCCGTTTTGTTAGAAAAAGCCCCATACCTGATTCTTACCCCACTAATATTTTTAACCATTTCCCATTGTATTCACTTATAAACATCGATTTAGCTCAAACTTATTGAAAACAACACGTGCGAAGCTGTCGAGTCCTTATTTCTTAAGTCCAGGCTGGACTTAAGAAATAAGGACGCCCGTCCAACAGCAAACACTTGTAGTTGGATTTGGACTCTCCAACTCTGTGTGTAACCCCAGACATGTCCAGGAAATGATAAGCCCGTATCTGGCAACCCTAGTCCATCCCTGTCCACTCTATTTTTCCAGTGCTGCCCTCTGGCGGACCGCCTGCCGAGATTTTAATTGGAAATTGGCCCTCTATTTGTAATGCTCACAGCCTTGTAGGGCTTCACGGTGGGTGGTCACCCTCGCTTGTTTTTGAATTTTACTATGCTAAGCTACACTGCAATCATTGACATAAAGCTATACATATACATTATTCTACATCGGTATACAGCTGTTATACAACTGATAAAAATAAATGCATAAGAAAGGTATTTAATTATGCTTGATTTCTAATTTATGTTACCATAATAACATGTCTGCATTTATTCTACGCTATTTCATTTCATTTCATTTATGCCACAGTAGATTCAATTCATTCATTCATTTATTCCCACAAACAATTTACATTGTGTCGGAAATTTACATAAGAGCACATGTTATTCGCAAGTAAATTGTAAGATTAGAGCGACGATTGGTACAAAAATAGATAAGTACTTGGTAAACAGAACAATGGAATACAGTATAAAATTTACTTTTATACATAGACAATTAAAAACAATAAAATGATGAGTATTCAAAACAATCTTAGAATGTCAGTATTACCTAAATATCAAAAAAACATTATTACATACATGTTGATACACTCTATGCCGTTTAATCTACTTTACTAATTATACATTACTTATTGGCTGTAAAGGGGCCTAAAAGTAATGATAATGTCAACAATTATAATAATAAAATACATGTCAAGAATGTCCTTAATAATGCAGCTGTATATGGGCTTTTGCAGCGTTGGATCGCGAGGAGTGGAAGGAGAAAAGGGAGGCCTTTGCCCAGCAGTGGGACAGTAATGGCTTAAAATAATAATAAATAATATGGGCTTTGGTATATCGTGCTAGAATGTATAAACTTACTCTACATTAAAAATGCCAAATGTCACCTTAAAAATAAGTCTGTTTTTACTTGGTATTCGATCATTGCTCTATGGGTAGTAAGTAACCAAGTAACCATGTTATTAGTCTAAATTTACTTTCAACCAAAGGAATACATATAAAAACTTTATCTGTGTTAGCTCCTGGGGCTAAGCTCCTATCTGATATCAATGAACTGCGCCTATTAATTCATTATTTCTAAGATTTTATCGTGAAATAAAATGCCAATAAAAATCAGAGTGCGCTATAAAAATTGTTATCTTTATGACGGGCCTAAGGCGCAGCGCGTCGACTTTTGCACGCACGCACTACTTTTGGATAGCTCCTAGCTATGCATGGGTTGTTCGTACCCTCCGGTTGTGAATGTGTTAAAACGAAGCTCTATCTATTAGGTTAAGCCACGAAGACGTGTTCCTTGCAATTTAAATTAAAAGAAATAAATTTGAATCAAAACAAAGTTTTTTAGAATCTCAGTTTCTCAACGCGCTACGGTACGTAAATAAAAAAATCTTTATTGCATAAAAAGTACATGACACTTATTTAGGGCTCTCTATTTTTTTTATTATTATATGTAGATATAAAATATATAGATTACCAATACAAGTTATTCTAAGAATGCTGGACATAGGCCTCTCCAATGAGCGCCATAGCGCCCTGTCTTCAGCTTGCCGCATCCAGCATCTACCTGCAGTATTTCGCAGGCCGTCATCCCACCTGGTTGGAGGGCGTCCTACACTACGTTTACCGAGTCGTGGTCTCCACTCAAGAACACGTTTGCCCCAGCGGCCGTCGATTCTTTGCGAGATATGGCCGGCCCAATGCCACTTCAGCCTGCTAATTCTTTGAGTTTTGTCGATAACCTTGGTTCGTCTGTCGGATGTATTCGTTACGAATCCTATCCTTCAGAGAAACTCCAGGTTGGTAGTGAGTAAAGTTAATTACATACAAAATATAGAAAAGCTAAAAATCAAATATGTATTCAAAGACCTCTATAATTTACATTACACGTTTAAATACACAATAACAAGTTTAGAGACAAAATATTTGTTCAAAGCCATCTTGCGTCGTGTGGCAATATCCATATTTAGGCCTAGAGTAGAGTTTACATAACAACACTGTTTCAAGGTAATGATTCCATCGGGACAGGCGATTGGAAAAGTCATTTGAAGGAAATATTGCCTGTTATATGAGGCCTCTTCAAAATGTAAAGATTATAAAAATTTTTTCTTCAATGATTAGTATGAAGATTTTATGGATGTTTCCGTGTAGTTACTTGAAAAGCCTAAATGGTAGCCTTCATAAGTTTTTTTCAGTGATATAGCTACTTCTGCCCGCAGCTTCGGTTACTATTCAGGATATCTGTCCCCTAGAAATCGTTTATCACTGCCAAATTTCTTGAATAGGTAAGTATCCGTTCACCCGCTTAAGTGTGAAAAGGTACTTTACAGACAAACTGACATAGTTCGAATTTATAATATTACTCCAATGTTTATTATGGATATGGATTATAAGGTATGGTACAAAGCTTTGCCCTATTCATTATATTATAAATCGAGAATGATGTTAGCAATTCGTCCAATTACAATTTAAATGCATTTCGTCCACAACAGACTAGAATTATAGAGTCGCAGTAACAATCTCTGGTAGAGTCTGACAAAAAGGGAAAGAATGTTTTTTTGCAATTTTAAGGTGGGGTTGGGTAACGACTGGTGCCCGCGACTGTACTGCAGGTATCTCACTTCACTACTATGACGTCAGGTTATTAATCGGATTTGCTTACTGAACCGGAACTTCAACTATTATTAACTTTAGAGTTAAAATTATGAACGTTTAGTGAAAATTGCTGGATCGCCCTAACTCCAAATTAAAATTAGAAATGGAAAGGGTTAAAATTTTAACAGACTTCGGAATATGGAGGCTGTTTGTTTATTACATTGATGAACTATGTGACGCGGTAGGCGACGATGGTTAGATTTTATATATAAGTACATACATAATATATGATAAAAATTGTACGTACACTTTTTTAACAAAAACCTACCCTATATTAACTAAGAAGATACATTTACAACCAAAGAAAAAAAAACAGTAGAAATAATTGAGCTAAATGCAGACTATTGAAAACAATGTACCTACAGGTAGCTCAACTGATCCATATAGCTACAAATTTAATGATGCTTCCGCATTACCATTACATTATCATTCAAATTCTTTTACGAACAATATCATTGTTTATACTTTCGAAACTAGGCAAAATAACCAGACCGTGGTTAATTTATGAAGACGAGATATCTTAGAAGAAACTCACCATTTAATGTACTCGCATGCTAATAGGGTAATGTTTGACATGAGCGATGATTTCAAAGTGTTGCCATGTGGTATTATGGTTGTCGCTGATCTTGACCCGTGAAGCAAAAACGAGAAGTGGGTGGGACTCAATTTAATTAAGTCGATAGTGGGTGGGTATTTATTAATCAGGTATATAAAAATATGATTTTTACTTTAAATTTAAAAGTTCTCATATTTTAAGAATAAGAAAAGTTTTATTTGGCCAAAGAAAACAGGCTACACAATAATTGATGCAGTAAACACACACAAAAAAACACTGAACACATAAAACTTCTGAAACTATCATGGTTATCAACACTAAAGTAATTTAAAACGGGATATTTACCATGATTTGATTTTTGAGTTTTCCAATATTTCGGCACAGTTTCATGCGCCATGATCACGGAATAACTGCGAAACTGTGCCGAAATATTGGAAAACTCAAAAATCAAATCATGGTAAATATCCCGTTTTAAATGACTCTACACTGAACACAGTTTAAAAAAACATAAATAAAATAAGCCTACAGAAAAACAAAAATAATATGGCTACCGTGCTAGCCTGCTGGCCAAAAAGGGTAAAATTTTCAACGTTGTACTCGGCAACTTGACATTTGCTTCAAGGCTATGCCATGGAAATGATGTGGTAATGTCTTCAAGCGTTGTATTGACAAGTATGACACAATAACGAATCGCTACACAAATGTTTACGGCTAATTGGCTACTTGATGTTTCCTTTAATATCTGCGCTTTGTAACAGACGGAAAGTGGTTAAACGATCCTTGAGTCTCCACGGCGACTCAGCAAACATCCTCCGGCCAGGTGGGGTGACGACCTGCGAAAGACTGCAGGTAGATGCTGGATGCGTCAAGCCGAAGACAGGGCGCTATGGCGCTCATTGGGGGAGGCCTATGTCCTGCAGTGGACTAATATAGGCTGATGATGATGATGATGATGTATGTAATTATAGTTATCAGTTATCTGGTACCCATAAGCATAGCACAGGTTCTGCTTAGCTTGGGGCTAGATAATGCTGTGTGAATTGTCCAGCATTATTCATTTATCCAATAGACACTAAAACTCTATTGATAAACCTTATTATAACGCTGCCCAGTTTATAACTTCGGATTAAAGCATATCCAGTTAGATTTAATTACCATTAATATTTGCAATACAATTTATAGTGGCAGAGGTGAAAGGATACATTCCGGGCTATACCTTTACCTTTGAATATCGTGTTGAAATTATGCAAAACGGTTCGATAAACCATAAACAAACTGTTTGCTTGGAGGTTACCACAGATTAAAAAACTAAGACCTCAAAAACTAGACCTTTTTGGTGATTAGAGATTAGAGACCTCAAAATTAGATCTTTGTGGTTTATTTGAGACCTTAAAAACTAGACCTTTGTGGTGATTAGAGATTAGAGACCTCAAAAATTAGATCTTTGTGGTTTATTTGAGACCTCAAAAACGAGACCTTTGTGGTGATTAGAGATTAGATACCTAAAAAATTAGACCTTTGTGGTGTATTTGCGACCTTAAAAACTAGACCTTTGTGGTGATTAGGTATTAAAAACCTCAAATACTAGACCTTTGTAGTGATCATTCTAGAATCAGATGTTCCCCTTTTTAATATAGGTTGCAAATATCCGCACGGTTACAGAACATACATTTATGGATGCGAAATAAACAGGATTAGAGGAGGCTGGTATAAGTGAATGGAGACCTTTATTTACTATTCAATTATCTACTAGCTGCGCCCTGCTTAGTACATAGGGACAGACAGACAGCGGGAAGCGAATGATGATGATGTTGAACCACGCGATTGACTTTAAGATTATCTCTATAATTTTTTTCATATTAACTCAAATCAAGCTTAATGTTGTCGAATATCTGGACCGCCACACTGTCGCAAAGCACAAAATGTGCATTCAAATATCGGCTTTAAGTCTTATATTATTAAGGTACATTTATAATTACAGCATCAAATAACAGATATCTCGCAAGCCACGCGCTTGAAGCTAGCGGTAAGCCTTGGTCACTAAAAATGTATTTAAAGATTTAGAGTTTTTATAAATAAAAAGATAAGAGATGATTCTGGTGTATAAGCAAAGTGTGCTATCTTAATGTTTAGGGACCTAACTTTTGTACCGCTTTTAACGGTGGTGGATGTAATGTGCTATGTCCTTTACAGCTCAGCAGAATACTAACAATACGCTTTATCAGGTTAGTAACACAACGTAAACATAAATTTGTACTGCCATGGTCCAAAGCCCACTAGTGCACAGTAGACCCCGTTATCACCAGGGTGGATTTCCTGGTCGCTGCCCACTGGTGGGCAACGGCGCGCGACGCCCACTCAGCTGTGCCTGATCAGTGATTGTTTCACTTGCTCTTTGTTTGTGCAACGGATTTAATTGTCGGGAAAGGTAGAGTTGACCTCGAAACCAGCCAGTTAGGTACAACTTACAAGACGATTTAGAGATTATGTAATTGATGGTTGGCAGATTAGGTCCTCAAATAAAATAATCACTGGTTATAATGTCGCAAAGTAATCACTTCTGGAAATGTATTTCTAACAATATCTACTTGACTATGACCGTTTCTGCATTGTCGAAAGAACAAAATAGAAAAATGTAATTAGGGTGGAGGGCGATGAAGCAAAAAGATATTTCCGATACCGGGAATCGAACCCGAGCCTCCTGGGTGAGAGCCAGGTATCCTAGCCACTAGACCATATCGGATATTGGATGTAATGTCGAAAATATAAAACTAATAAACAGAGTAGATACATACATTCTGTTTAGCTATCGCATTGTCGATATACATAGTTATTGGGTGACCTTATTGAAGGATTGCCGGATTGGGGCCATCATGATAAAACTCTGTGAGCCCTGACCTTGACTTGCGCTGAGCAAATTCCGACCTTCCTTCGGTAGGAATAAAGATTCACTTTGCTTCCCTCGCCCCAGCATCGAGGGCGAGGGAAGCAAAGTGTATGACGCATTTCTATTAATTTTTTATAGAAGATATTCCGTGATCATGGCGCATGAAACTGTGCCGAAATATTGAAAAACTCAAAAAACTTTATTTTTAAGATTTAGAAGTTCTAAGTTCAGATTGAAAATTGCAGGATAACTAAGATTGTCTTTGTTCGTTTTAAAATAATTTAGGCACTAAAAACAGACGGCAAAGTAGAATAATCGTAGCGAATGTGTCACGGTTAAATTTAACCGCGCCCCACGGTTCCTACTGACCTAAATGAGTGGACACTTATTATAATTTTAGATTTTATTTGCGCTCTGTGCTTACTAACGAGTATTTTAATATCTTCAGTCCGCAATGCAGATTTTATGTTGACTCTCTCATTATATTAAATCACAGAATAATTTCAAACAGTACTTTAAAGTAAGGAATTGTTTTATTTTATTTTATTTTTACCAAGTGGTACAAAAATAAAAATACGATGCAAAAAGCATACTGCATCGACCGGGAATCGAACCCGGGCCGCCCGCGTGGCAGGCGAGCATTCTACCACTGAACCATCGATGCTTGAAGGCGAGCTCGAAATTTAGTTACAGTTTCTATTACTTTTGACTAAACATTATAGGCATGAATCATCTTTGCTACTAAATCTTATCGATGATGGTTTGCTGAAACGAATACCTACCTAATCGAATTAATCAATTATTAGTGTTATCAACCTTAGTAAATTAAATATACATATATATTAAATATACATGCATATTTCATTTGCTAAGGTTGATAGTTTATAAGAAGACTAAATACTAAATATCTACACAAATAATTAGTGCTGGATAATCAATGATAAGATAGGTAAGTTCCTAAAATGGTTATAATACTGTTTTGCTTCAAGTAAAATGAAACACAGAGATAGTTAAGTGCGTTTGTTGTTTACGGCTCTGAAGAACGACAAATAGGTTAAGTGCTAGCTAGAGTTTCTCACAGCATCTCTTAATAAATAGTGCAATTCTTCCCGAGAACATCGTGCTCTTCGTCAATTGGCATGTAAGAGCTCGTGACCGGGCATCGAACCTGCTCCGCTGTCACGCCGCCCAACACCACCATGTAATTGGGACTATGGGAGCGGAATTACAGGCATTTGTCTTTAACCGACTGTGAACAGCTATGCAACTTCTCCCACTAGTGGACAAAAAATTAAGTGTAAAATCTTATTTTTTATTTTTAGGTTTATTGTTATTTTGGTATAATACAACAAGATTGTTATTAAATTTCTAAAATAATATTTTGTATATATTTAATTGTGCAAGAAATTATAAATAAATAGGTAGATAATCTTTATTCATAAAACTTACCTATATCATAAAATAATTTTGTAAAAAAGTTACATGAATTGACGGCCTCCAGAGATCTCCAGTTGTCCCGGTTCCTTGCTAGTATACACAATGCCACGAAGTTTCACTATTAAAGAAATAAATAAATAAGATGAATTTATTTTAACTACAACCAATCAGACGGTATGTCTGGTTTACACAGTGCGAGCTGCTGGCTTGACTACTCATACGCCAGTAGCTAGCTAGCACTGTGTAAACCAGTCATTAGACACGAACTTAAAACTATATAAAAGTACATTAGGTATAATAATTATCGTTATAGTGTGGATTCTCTCTCTTAGTGTGAACCGACGGCCGATGGGGCAAACGTGTTCTTGAGTGGAGACCACGACTCGGTAAACGTAGTGTAGGACGCCCTCCGACCAGGTGGGGTGACGACCTGCGAAAGACTGCAGGTAGATGCTGGATGCGGCAAGCTGAAGACAGGGCGCTATGGCGCTCATTGGGGGAGGCCTATGTCCAGCAGTGGACTGCTATAGGCTGATGATGATGATGATAGTGTGGATTCTCTCTATAAATTAGACCAGCGGTGGGTGCCTCTGGTGGTGATAGGAAAGTATTAAGTTTGTTTCAAACCTACCTGTATACTTTACATTGAGCATTTCTAGCAAATGAAAAGGGAATTAAACCCGAGACACAACTGAGAGCTTCCGAGGTAAAGTGAGTTGCATTAAAGTCGAGAGAAGCCTCTGGAAAATTTGACTTGCAAGGTTGTCAACGGGGTAGTTTTTCATGTCTGTGTTACGTTGATTTTCCGTGATATTTTTCCATGTTTTTGTGTACTGTCACCCGGGTATAGCTTTCTAACGGTGAAAGAATTTTTCAAATAGGTCCAATAGTTTCGGAGCCTATTCAATGCAAACAAATAAACAAAAAATCAAATCTTTCTTTGGGAATACATTTTTAATATAGCCACTTAGGGATTATTCTCCATCTCCATACAGTAGAGAGAAAAATTCCAAATCGATTCCTAATTTACGCGGAAATCAACCAAATTACATAAAAAAATAACTAGCCAAATGTAGAACCTCTTTTGTTTTTCGTTGGTTAAAAATTAGTACAATACAACTTATTGTGAATAAATAATTCCAGACGGTGGGTTCGTATTATGAAAGAGGAAAACATCTCTTCTAAATACTTTCCGCTAGAAAGCAAAATCTTAAGAATTCTTATGAGGCAAGCAAGGATTGCGTAGCTATAAATCTATCACAACGTTTTTTATTAATACAAACATTGAAATAAATCTTAAATCTCTAGACACAAGTACAGTTATAAATAATGCAAGAGTCATCAGTACGTGATCTTTCATAGCAGGCAAAAACATTCGGAAACGTTTCGACAATTCATCACTGCTGATCTCAAAATCCCGAGTGGCAATGAGGTAGCCCTAAGCCTTAATTCTGTAGAAGGCTTCCACCTGACCCAGTTTCAAAAACGCTGGAAAATATTGTCGGTTTCGTTTTCGCTTTATATTTTTACCCTGCGGCTGAGAATTCAGATAACCCTGCCTGAGCTTGGATTATGCAATGTTGTATTTTTGGGCAGGTTTGGTTATTCAGTTCGGAAATGCATGGCTGCCTTTGTGAATTTGGATTTTCTTTTGCCTGCAGCAGATTATGCCTTCAGGAGATGTGATTTTGTATAAACCATTCCAGGTTCGTCTAAGGTTTCGGTCATTTCAACATTGACACAGAATACCTAACTATAAAATGTGTTTTTTCAAAACTTCATCAAACGAAATGTGCGAATATTACGCGATTTTTTAAGATTGCCTTAAGTCCTGGTTTCTTGACCACGACTCACAAGGCATGAAATCAGGTGCCTCACACATAATCTTATGAAAAACTTCTAACAGTTGTTTTTGGTTCCGTCAAAGTCTGCAGCAGGGGTGAGAGGCAATCGCGGTGAAGTACACAACGCGACGTCGTCGTCGTCTTCTTCATGCTTTTCACAACGCTGCGGCCTGGGGTGTGCGTCATGACGGCGGCAGCGGCGTTACAGCGTCGACAATGGGTTTGTCTGTGCCGCATGCCGTGTGTCAAAATTAAATGACCGCTTCTTCGCCAGATGGCGGTGCGTTGACGTTGTTCTGCATAACCGCAGCGATGAGCGTTGAGCGTTGCGATAAAGATACCAAACCTTGCTTTTAGCAGAGTCTAGAATATGGATCAAAGCTACACTTTAGCATACAATACAATACAATACAATACAAAAATTCTTTATTATACACCATAATCAAATGAATCATTACAAAAATACATTATATGCGACAGGTACAATGGGCGGCCTTATCGCTTAGAAGCGATCTCTTCCAGGCAACCTTTAAATGGAAAGAATTATATGAATTTAAGAAAAGGCAGGTATCATAATCATCACATAATCTAAAGATTCTCTTAAGCAATCATCTACCAGTCATGAGGTTCATCTTCAACTTCTTGCTAGATGGCTCTGCGAGTCATGATGTTAAACAGTTACCACCCCGCCTCAGTTTTTGCCAATCCTTTCGAAAGTAGAGCCGCCAGTGTCAGCTGTCACGAGATATATTATACCGTCCGGCATTCCTCGCACGTTCATGACGCAAGTTTTTACGTGAATTTATATCTGCAGTTTCTTTGGGAAATATAAACATATTTTCAAATGAAAAAGATTGGAGAATGTGTGAAATGTCCGCCTTACATCATATTTTATAGGTAAAGACCTATTAAGTAGGTACAAAGATGGAAGAAGGTGGAAGAGATCGCTTCTAAGCGATAAGGCCGCCCATTGTACTTCTCACATGTAATATCTTTCATAATGTTCTGTATCTGGTGTACAATAAAGTATTTTTGTATTGTATTGTACAAAAATATAAAATAAACACGAAGTAAATAAAATGGGTATTCCATCAACATCAATGGGGGCTTTCGTTTGTTTTGTATTTATTCTACATAGTAAATACTAGTTTTAATTTGTTTCTTTGATTATAATTTTTAACCTAAAATATATGAATTTAACTCGAACCCGTAACCTCCTGCATCGCAGGCGGACCTTCGCCTACCGCGCCACTGAGGACGTCAGATGAATAAGTATGATAATTAATTTACACAAATCACACTGAAGAGATCTTCATTCAAGATAAAATGAATCCCAAACACAGAATCTCTCTACAAAATGATACAAATGCAAAATCAAACAAGAGTTTCCAGAGAAATTCAGTAATTATGAATAATTGTAGCAACTTTCACGTAACATAACTAGATCTACGTTACTTGTTACATTATGTATGCGGATGGCAATGCCAATTAAAATGTTAACTCTGCTAATTGCCACATGTGAAGTCAAGCTCTACGTGAGGGATCTGACTAAACTTTTGTTGGAGGATTGCGCGGAGTTAGACTCAGTTTAGATATGAACATTCGTCTGCGTGTCAGAGTTGTAGGCACTTTGACTTCACTAATGAGCTTTATCAAAGCCCAAATGTTAGAATAGATAGCAAGGGATTTGTGCTTGGCTACTGGATGTGTGCCTAAATATTACTGTAATTCAGAACCTTACTTAGAAATAACATAGAACGTGGTTTCTTTTTAATTTGAAGTAAATTTTGACGATAAGTAAAAAAGAAAATTGAACATTTGCCGTAGAATTCGACAACATCGTAAGTCTAATATTATTACCTAATAGCTAAGCATTTATGATTTGATTAGGAGTAATATTAAAAAAAATTAGTTACAGATCTGCCGGGCAAAGGCCGGGCACCAGTCAAACCCGGCCTGCCTTCCTTCTAGACTTAGAGTCCAATAAAAATTCGAGCAACATTTCAAAATAATTGTTTGTTCAAGTTAAACAGTAGTCTCAAATTTGTATAGGCAGATATAGTCTAGTGAAAACCCGCAAGTTTCTAACTTATGAGTTTTCGTAGGATCGAGTTTCAAATCGAAAACATGCATCATCATACATTCACAAATGCCCAAGCCCATCCTCTTAAACTTGGCCTGCGGCTGGGTTGCCAACCATTACCGTTCTCATACTGCATGTAACATTACGAAAATGTCAGGTGTTGCCAACGCAGCACTTCCTGGAACTCCACGGAATAAATAAGCTCGCAGGCCTTTCAAGTGCTCGGTAGATTTATTTTATAGCTGGGGGAAGTGGGAATTCAATCAGCATTGCGGCGGGGCCGTAATGAGCCGCGTGCGAATCATCGATAATGTTGCCTCGACAAATGACAACACTATGTTTCCAGTAATGACGTCTTCATTGGCCGTTTGGGTCGTTATGGGAACTAACATTTTGACGTAAATAGAGTATTTTATTTTCATTTTATGATGTCGTTACTTGACTGGTTAGTGTTAGTTATGTTTTTGATAAAGTAAAGAATCCTTTACTTGTAATTTTACTGCACATGTTGTGATTGTCTCATATAATATCAAAAATCAAAGTGCTATTATTCCTTTAGACTTAGAGGACTTTTGGACACGTCGTAAAATTCAAATTACATAAGTAAACTTAAAATAAAGTGAAAACGAAATAAGTTTTCACTTTATTTTTTTGTTTACTTCAATCTTTTCTTTAAGGTAAAGTACAGAAGCGAAGTTACCTCTCTGCCGTTAATTTGGTTAAAGGCAGTCAGTTAGTTATATTTAAAATTCATTAGTCTGAACTGCTTGCTCCTATAAATACCCGTCTTCAAGTCTTCAAGCCGTAACTATAAAACTACGTTCTCCATTCCCCATCCATCTCTACAAAACGAGAGTGTTTACGATGATTTCAACAAGGGTATAAAATCTCGAAACTTTACGTCCAACTATCCAAGGCATAAACAGTTTGATGCTTCAAAGGAATACAATAAAAGGTTATTTGAGTTTCGACGTGGTACGAAAACGGTATTGTTTTCTGGGAAACTACGATGCAGAATGGGATAAGTGCTTTGAATTGCCATCTATCAGAATCTGCTGTACCTACCCTGGAGCCTTGGGAACCCAGGATGTCCCTACTTATTGTGTTTACGGGCTGGCTTGTTTGGAATATTCGCACGATATCATGTCAGTCCGAAGCTTGTATGAAAATTGTTGTTGATGTTCATGATATATATAGTTGATGATATAGTTAGATAGATAGTTGTTATGATATAGTTTGTTTTTTATTTTTTGTTTTTGATATTTCTGTATCTGTTTGTGTTTGTGATCTACCAACTCTTAGTTAAGTTATATATTTTTCTCCATGCCTGGGTTTCCTGGGAGAAATCGCTGTCAGCGATAAGGCCGCCTATTGTACTTTTTATGTGTTATATTTAGATAAAAGGTGTTATTTTATAGTTTTAAGTGCAATAAAGTGTTAATTCATTCATTCATACTAGCTAGGATAAATATCAACTACAATCTTCGTTCTAATTAAAGGACTCAAACAAAGCATTTGTTAAAGACTCGTTGGTATTTTCATCATTATTATAGATTTAAAGGAAAATTGCTAACAAAGATTATAAAGAAATTATATCTAGTATTGAACCAGGATATCAATGGACATATAAAATATACCTACTTGCTAAGTAAATCGACATTAAGACACTGCCTGGGATAATGCTCCATTGAACCCATCATTGAACCATTGATTGTTATAACTTTCTTCGACACCCGTGACTCACTGGCTTTTAATGCATACAAATTTGTCATATATACATAATATACGTATATTATATAGACAAAATAATGTACCTTTAAAACGTGGTTTAAGCATCTTACAATGTGTTTGGTCTGTATGACTGTACAATGAATGTCCGATGAAGGGTTTAACGTAGGGAAGACGATGAATGGTTAATTTTCTATATCTAACAAGTAACAGAAATGTATGCCCTTCACCAGACATTTTACATCACGTACTTACGTGCAGGTAATATTGATGACGAGGAATTATTGTAAAATGATAAAACGACTTCTATCGAAGTCGTTTTATCATTTTACAATAATTCCTCAGATAATATAGATAAGTTGTTGCTGAGTGGACATAAGCATGAAAAGAGGCATGGATGATGCCTGTTTTTCGTAAGATTATTTAATCTTGATGAAATTTTTACCTATTATAATAAATTAATTAGACAACGACTATCTGGCCAACAAACCTTCCTACTGTTATTTCACCTTTCGAGATTTAACGCCTTCACTGCCCAACTTCTAATCTGGGACACGAGCATGTGCGTTATGGACAATAATGTGTTAACACTTTGACTGCGGTTTTTTTTCGACGACTGCTATCCTAAAAAATTCGTACTGCCGCTCTACACAGCGGTTGTGTTGCGCCGCACATGCGTTTTGTTCGAAAAATATTACAGCTCTGCTGAGTCACAAAGATCTGTATTTTCTTAGCCGCTGCGCCAGTGTGGATTTTCGCAGATTAGTCACTTGTAGAAAACTCATACCGTGCGTTTTCAGCACTCTAAGTGTTAAAGCAGTAGCTGGAAATTTTCAGTTCAGTTCAGATAAATAATATGTAAATAAATAATGCTGGACCATCCACACAGCATCATCTAGCCCCAAGTTAAGCAGAGCTTGTGCAGCACAATCAATTCCCGCCTCGAGACAATAATTGTCCCTATTAATTTATTAAAATAGCTAATAATTTAATCAAGATTAAATAATCTAGGCGGCTAATCAAACCCGCAACCTGCTGCGTCGCAGACGGACCCTTACCTACCGCGCCACAGAGATCGTGGAATGAGAGAGATGGAAGTTCATTACATCTTTTATGGCATTAATTTATAAACCGACTAAATTAAATTGAAAAGTTAATGTTCGCAAGTCGGACGGCCTATATAGCAGTGAAGATCTGTCGAAGTAAGTTTGCTACAGAATAACTCAAAATTTGCTCGTAACTAGATCATCCTTTATTACATATTTGTGTGGATACAACTCGAGTGGGGGGGAAAGGGGGATGAAGCCTCTCGGGAAGATTTCAAGTGTAAGTGGATGTCTTTGATTTGCAGCTTTTGCTTTGTCAATGAGCGCAAGGACGGTGTTGAAATATAGAATGCAATTTTAAATTGGTAAGCAAGCATCTTGTTTCATATTATACGTTTAAATAGGTGGTAGAGTTAACAGATAAAATATTATCTTAGATGAGATTAAGTTTACAAGCCTTGAAGCAACTTATTCAGTTCCAAAAAATCCCATTTAAACACTAGAGTATCTATTTATCTTCGTTAGCATCCACTATGGGTATATAGTCTCCTTCCTCACTGAAAAGTGTCAAATAGGTACCGACTTTATCTTCTATAATAAATTATCTTTGGTTAGAGTTCCATCTCAATTCTAACATACAATACTAAAGAAATAAGGAGTTTCTACAACAATACACTACAGATAGAATGAAATAAGTAATAGCAATCGATAAATCTGAGTTCGCAATGCTATTCAGCCCTCAGAACGCTCTATACCTAGCATAGAAGGCAATGACACTATCCCATTCAACCCAGCAACTGGTGACTCCAGCCAGCTACCACGCGAAGCGGTTGACATCTAAAATTTATTAATACAAAGCGAACGTATACAACAGCTGCATAATATTGCATTGCAATGGCGGGATTTTCGAGCCAGTCAGTCGCCGCGCTGCGCTCGCGAAGCTCGAACGCGTGTCGCGTATCGTCCGAGTGTGTTTGTTATTCGAACGTCGACATCGATAAAAAGTGCATCATGCCCCTTCCCTAGTGTTTAACTAACTAAATTCCATGTTTTCTTTCCTATCGCGTGTATGATAGAGTTTAAAATTAGCTGTGCTTATTTAACCGATGGTTTACGGTGGTGAAAATTAACTAAGATTTCAACTGAATTTGTGTCGGTAGATTAGTGTTGTGACTGTGCTAGTGATGTGAACTGGCTTTTGGATTTTCAAAATGTTTGGAGTCTTTATTCGCAGGTGGAAACCTAAAAGGTAGAGTTTAGCTTTTACTTACTTACAATGTTTATTTTGGTTGAACTACTGAACAATTTTATTTTATACTAGCTGCGCCCCGCGGCTTCGCCCGTGCGGAAATTTCTGCGTAATTTTACCATGTTTTCTCACCGTTTAGACCTACCCTGGACTACGACAAACATTTTAAAACCAAAATCAGCTCAATCGGCCCAGCCGTTCTCGAGTTTTAATCAGACTAACGAACAACAATTCATTTTTATTTATATAGAAGATAGATAGTTAAACAAATTTCACAGCACAGCCCTTAAACACTAGGTATTCCAATTATTTATACAAAACGTACTTATTTATACAAAACTTACGGTAAAAAAAAAAAAACTTTATCAACGAGAGAGAACAGCTGATCAGTACTAACTTACATATTAGTAGATAGTAGGCACCTCTTAGGTATATCTGTTTTTGAAGGTGTTCAGTGGAAGAGTTTAACACATCAATGGCCCACAATGCACAAATGTCCATCTGCGGAATTAGATAGATAGATAGAATATACTTTACTAGCTGCGCCCGCGGTTTCACCCGCGTGGTGATAGATATGTTGGATAATATACATTATATCTTTATAAATTGTAGCCTAGTGCTATTCTGATGTATAAGCTATATTATTGTAAAGTTTCATTAAAATCCATTCAGTAGTTTTTACGTGAAAGAGTAACAAACATTCATCCATACTTACAAACTTTCGCGTTTATAATATTAAGTAGGATTGCACAAAAGTTACATAGGCGAGCATAATGCTAGATAGCATTCTCTACCTGCTAACCTTTGGGTCGTGTGGACAACAATTCAGTAGGTAGTGCTAGATTACAGAAGTACCTACGTTACGTAGTTACGGAATTGAATGTGATAATAAAGACATTAGACAACTACTATAACGGACCTTAAGCACATTTTTTCATATAGTAATAAGCACTAACACAACCTAGCCTATGCTTTCATTTAAAATAAAATAAAATAAAAAAGCCATTTATTCCATAACCTTATAAAATAATAGTGCATAATTAAGGTAATTGACAAGTAAAAATAATAATTGATTCTATATGTAATGCTACTAATGTATGTATGTCAAATAAAATAAAATAATTCATATATAAAATTAAAATTAAAAATACAATCATCTAGACTTAAAAATAAAATTGTATGCATTTGTTGATTTTGTTTACGTATACATATAGATTTCCATTAATTAAAATATTATTAGATATTTCTTGGTTAGGACCCCTTTCGAGTACAGGCCTCTTGCTTTTCATTTAGCTGGAAACAATTGGTTAGGTTAGGTGAGTTAGTAGTTGGTTAGGTGAGTTAGTAGTACCTATTACAAAACAACGATTGTACAACTTATGGCCAATGGGTGTGTAGGAGTACTATAAAAATCCTAATACATAAGAACATAACTCAAAATTACGCAAGATTTAAACGCAGTCGCTCGTTATAAATCATGGCGATTATAGCAAGCTTGATGAATTACTCCTAAAAACTTATGACGATCCGAAAAATACGAAAATATCAAATAAATAAATAAATATAAATAATGCTGGACAATTCACACAGCATTATCTAGCCCCATGGTAAGCATAGCTTGTGTTATGGGTACTAGATAACTGATATACATAATACAATACATTACATATATAGATATTTTGTATTATACATAGAAAACGACCAGAACACCCGGAACAAATATCTGCAGATCGTACACACAATTGTTCCGAGATTAAATTGATTGATTAGATTGAGTCTCGATGGAGAGTGAGTGTTGCTTTTTTATGTTGTCAATGGAAATCTACGCTTCAGATTTACTTTAGAAACCGAAATCGCAACGCATATAGGAAATAAAAGAAAAACCGGAATTATACTTATCCAATTTCGGGTTATCATTGGCCGACTGCCCGTTGAAATGGTTCTAAAGTTTCTAGACTTCTATATAGACCTACTTCACCAAGGATTCTCTGCAATTTTCTCAGAAAACATCTTAACACTTTGACTGCGGTTTTTTTTCGACGACTGCGATCTTTCTTTTTACCTAAAAAATTCGTGCTGCCGCTCTACACAGCGGTTGTGTTGCACCGCACATGCGTTTCGTTCGAAAAATATTACAGCTCTGCTGAGTCAAAAAGATCTGTATTTTCTCAGCCGCTGCACTAGTGTGGATTTACGCATATTAGTCACTTGTAGAAAACTCATACCGTGCGTATTCAGCACTCAAAGTGTTAAGTATCCAATTTCAGTTGAACATTGGTCGACAATACAATACAAATACACTTTATTGCACATCAAACACAGGAAAAAACAGTAAAGAACAAAGATACAGATGCACAATGGGCGGCCTTATTGCTAAGAGCGATTTCTTCCAGGCAACTTTTGGTTTTGGTCGACTTGGTTAAAAAGATTATAAAATTCTAGAACTTCTCTTCACAAGGGTTCTCTACATTTCTCTCTTCTTTCACGGAAAACAATATAATATTAGAATACTTCTCCAATTAATACAAATACAAAATATTTTAATTCATATTATAATAAATAATTCTTGAAAAGTTGAAAAGAAACCAAAAGAAGATACTAACTTCATCAAAGGATATTGTTCGTAACATTTTTCGCAGAGAACAATTTGCGGCGGCCGCCAGTTATCGACCATATCCCCGTAAAATCTTAAATATTTGCTTGAGGCACAAAAGTGGACTTTCTTTCAAGACTGCATTACCAACCTCAGGTTATTTCAAAGGCATTTCGCTTTTTACGGCTCAGGCGCGACGGGTAAAGCTTCGTTTACATTAAAGCTACTTCACAATACATAATTATATTTAATACTAGCTTTTGCTTCGCAGGCGTCGTTTCTGAATAAAAAGTGGTTCAGAGATTTACGTGTGCGAAATTTCAGGTCGATCCTTTCAGTAGTTTCGGCCAAACTTTTTCACAACACGGCACAAACATTGCATTTATAATATAAGAAGGGGACGTACATCTAAAGAGACTTATGGCATTTTGGGAAAGGGACAGCCATAGCCTTTTATACTCTTCACACTTTGACTGCGGTTTTTTTTCGACGACTGCGATCTTTTTTTTAACCTAAAAAATTCGTGCTGCCGCTCTACACAGCGGTTGTGTTGCGCCGCACATGCGTTTCGTTCGAAAAATATTACGGCTGTGCTGAGTCACACAGATCTGTATTTTCTCAGCCGCTGCGCTAGTGTGGATTTACGCGTATTAGTCACTTGTAGAAATCACATACCGTGTGATTTCAGTAGTCAAAGTGTTAAAAAATAAATAAATAGGCAAGTGCCTGGTGAAGAAACTACGAACAAAAGTGCCTGATAATATTCCAAAAGGTGATCATCTCACTCGCTCTCATACTATGCTCATACTTGGCCTGCGAAATCTACTTTTTTGACGACCGATGTGGCGCGGTGGGCGAAGGTCCGCCTGCGACAGAAGGTTGCGGGTTCGATTCCCGCCTCGGAACAATTGTGTGTACGATCTGCAGATATTTGTATAATAAAAAATGTATAATAATTACGTATCGTCAGGAAGTTCCTTTCTCTGCAGCCCTAGTCACCGGCCGCTTGAGCCTAGCTTCGCGGTCGGTGATTTACCGTTTTGATATATTTTTTACTGTAGAATAGTTTTTTACAATTTTTGTATTTTCTATAGTAAAAAATGTATTTTATACGAGAATTTTAATAAATGAGTGTATAATAAAAAATATCTATCTATGTAATATATTGTATTATGAATATCAGTTATCTAGTACCTATAGCACAAGATCTGCTTACCATGGGGCTAGATAATGCTGTGTGAATTGTCCAGCATTATTTATTTATTTATTTTTCCTACGTAGGCACAGTAGTAAAAGAGAAAACATTGGCTTGCAAAAAAATCAGTCTTATAAAATGGCCTTTATTGTCACGAGCTAGCAGTATTAATGTTTTTGTTGAGTTGAGTGCTATGCTAGTGCAGTTATAGTAGCCATATATATAAAGAAAATGTAGGACAAAGAAATAAGTTATGGCTTCTCTTACACTCTTGTGCCTCAATTTGCAATGAACGACCAAGGAAGTTTTATCAGTCGTTTCCTATAGCAAAAGCTTTGTTTACTTTGGAAGTACTGATGAAGTATGAAACCGTTTGACAGAATTTGAAAACAAAGGTAATATATTGCTTTGCCACTAGTTAATTTTATATTAGTTAGTTTATTGGTAGATTGTTGTGTAAATGTCTTGAGCAATAAGACCGACAATTATCAACTATTATTAATATTTTTTATCCATACATTATCTGTATTGTAATCTTTAAAGAAATTAGGTTATTCTTAGTTAATTGATAACGACATGTAATTTGGATCAACAGGTATTTTATTTGTGTTTATGACAAATATCTCTTCAAACATTTTCCTTTCCTGAGTTATGGTCACCCTAGGCATTCAGAATGTGCATTGCTTCATAATGGATTATATTCTACTTATTCCATATTATATAAAGGAATTAACTGGGTTCCTAATTACCTTTGCTCTGCGGAAAATTCCATGTTTCTTTTTACTAGCAGGCGACCTAAATAAAAATACCTACAAAACTACTTTATTGCAGTTTCTAGGCGAAGAACAAAGGTTTGACACATTGTAATATCTACTATACCAACCATTAGGTGTGGTTGTCTGTTGACTCATCGTTTTACTTTTACCTGCACAGGGAACGTGTTAAAACTATTGTAGCTGCACAGGCAATGTCTTAAAACTATCATAACTCAATTTACCGAGATTTCTCTCGGTAAATTAGTTGAGATTTAAAACTACTTTTTCACCTTGCAAAATAGAATGTCAATGTTTTACCGTTGATTTTTGTTCTGCAAGCAAAACTCCGATAACTCCTGTGTGGTCCTTTCTCCATGACAAAGGGCTTGCAATCCCAACATGCATAGAAACATGTCATATGTACATTCTTATATACATATATGTATACAGGCTTCCCGGAAGCTTGTAAACAGAGGCGGTACCGCTTAATCAGCTCTTTGAGGATTGACATGATAGTGATACAAGCATCTATTCATATTTCATGCCCACAACTAGGCTACATTAGATAAATGTATCTTTTAAAGGGCGATGTATATGCTTCTACAACAAAACTCTATCTCCCTTTATCTATTCCATTGCTTCTCCTATAAACCTAAGGTTTGCTGGTGCAGGTTTTTTAGTTAACACTTTGACTGCGGTTTTTTTTCGACGACTGCGATATTTTTTTTAACCTAAAAAATTCGTGCTGCCGCTCTACACAGCGGTTGTGTTGCGCCGCACATGCGTTTCGTTCGAAAAATATTACAGCTCTGCTGAGTCACAAAGATCTGTATTTTCTCAGCCGCTGCGCTAGTGTGGATTTACGCATGTTAGTCACTTGTAGAAAACTCATACCGTGCGTTTTCAGCACTGAAAGTGTTAAGTTATTTTTAAGTTTTTTGTGTACGATAAAGAATTACAGAAAACTCCAAGTGAGTTGAAATAAATACATCAATAAATAAAATTCAAAGAAATTGTCAAACATTATCCTTTGTAAAAAGGCTTATTACAAAATATCAGAATATCTAGATGACAAAAATGCTTGGGACGAGTTTTGATCCAACTCAATAACGAACAATATAACAAGGTAAAGGTTTCTTGTTCGTTTCTTTACTTTACCTCAAAAAGATTGAAGAGAACAAATATGTATATAAGTGATCACTTTATTTCCTTATCTTACTTATGTAATTTAAATTAGTCTGACGTGTCAAGTCCTATAGGTCTAAAGGAAATAAAGCCCTTTGATTTTTGATATTTATAAAATCGTATACCTATACAACGATAGAGTACCGTAGATCGAAAACACTTTCGCATTTCAAATTACTACGGCAAAATTATGTAGGTCTATTCGAGTTAGATTTCAATCGACTACAGGTTGTTAGTTTTTACCGTAGGAAACCGATATGATACGGTAACACAATACCATTCATGCTTCTCGACACCTGACCCACTTTTCAGACGTATTCTATTACGGATCAATGGTCGTGAGATAAAAAACCTACCTGTATGTACAATATTAGATATCTCGTATGTTTTTTTGTTGGTTGTGGTTTGATGTGGACGTGTATCTATCAGAAATAATTATGAGAATCAGTAATTTTCTGCACAAAGTATTAAACAAAGTCCCTTCTCGATGTCTGTCTATCTATGTATGCTTAGATCTTTAAAACTACCCAACGGATTTTGATGCGATTTTTTTTAATAGATAGATTATATAAAAATGAACCTACTTAGAACCTACAAAACTTTTAAAAAAGTTCGAGCTTTGCTACCTAGTAAATAGCTCATCATTAACATCAGCCTCTCCTAAGGCGCTTTGTCTTCAGCTTGCCATTTTCAGTATCTGCCTACAGTCTTTAGCAAGTGATCATCACACCTGACTTGTGTGTAAAAAAAAATCTTTACTTTTCTTAGGCTTTTTTGTAATTTCTCACACTTCTTACCTACAATTTTAATTACATTTTTGATGATAAAATATGCCCTAGATGAAGTCTTATTTCTAAATTAGAGAATTATGAGAATTCTTTCCTGCTCGGAGTATAATTAAAACCACCACATAAACCTAGTATCCCCATACCATTTTTGCAGAACTCGTGCCTATGTATGAATTATGAATCATTAGTGGTTGCCGGGACCACACACCGATCAATACAAGCATACCAGGTCCGTTGGAGTTCACAGCCATTGCTGCGATATACATAATGGCAGCACATAATTATAATAATGTAGGCTTGGCCACGGCCAGTGTTAGTAATTAACGGCACGGATGTTGACCCCAGTCTAGTGTGAGCCTTTTTGTCAACAAACTCTTTAGAGTGATCAATAAGCAACACACCTTGTATGAAGGTCCTATACTCATTTATTGTTTATCTGAGGCATTTTCAAAAAAGGAACAAATCCCTATTTACTGCTAAGGAATGGAACTCACTGTCTGCTTAAAGCTATAAAATATCAACAGTCTCAACTCAAATTATGGACACGTATACAATTTTTCAGCTTTCTTTCTAAAAATGTGCATTTGTAGTGCTTTTATTATATTATTCTATTGGCCTCACATCGTGCGAAAAATTACGATTAAAATGAGTACTTCAAGAACAGTTACTTGGTCCAGAGAATTATAATTTCTTTGTACGTGTACTGTTACTTGGACGATTTGCGATTGTGTAGACCTTTCGCGTTAAGTACAGGTTTTATTTGGGTAAGTACCTAATTTGAGCTCCAATAAAATAATTATGTTTTTATTACTGTAAATATGGTTTTACAGATATATTTGAATGTATCTCACGCAAATTTTATGTGGTTTCTTTTATGATTTAAAAGTTTTGACGCGTTAGTGACCTACTATCCTAAATTGCTAATATAAACTCAAATACCAATGCAAGGTTACCACCAAAGCAACAATTGCAATCTGCCGAATACCAATGTGAGCTGCACGAATGTATAATGGTGGTAATTCTCCCTTTTTCCTTAATCCCTTCAATTAATAGAGTACCTATTAAAATACCCATGTAGCTAAATGACGTATAAATAAATAAATAAATAATGCTGGACAATTCACACAGCATTATCTAGCCCCATGGTAAGCAGAGCTTGTGATATGGGTACTAGATAACAGATATACATAATACAATACATTACATAGATAGATATTTTTATTATACATAAAAAACGACGAGAACACCCGGAACAAATATCTGCAGATCATAGACACAATTGTTCCGAGGCGGGAATCGAACCCGCAACCTCCTACGTCGCAGGCGGACCTTCGCCCACCGCGCCACATGGGTCGTCAAACGTATCATCGTCAAGAACGTAAAATTCCCTAGTATTCAAGTCGTCGGTAAAGTAAAACACCCTTGCAGCAAACCTTGGAATAACTTTATGTTGGTACAGTTGAAGCAATGCTAAGATAACCTATGTTCCTAAGGACGCTTACTCCTAGGGTTAAAGTGAATAAACCTTATGAAATTTTAATTCAATAATTTATTATCTTCCGATTAGAAACTATAACCTTGACATACGAGGCTTAGTAGTTACTCTACCACTTAATAAATATATTCAGAAATAAAGGGTGAAATGTTATTTTGTAGGTTCGTAAATAAATTCGATTCTTGGAAAGGAAAGTGCAAGATCCGATACACCTCAGTTGCAACATTTCACGAAGCAAAACATATGGATTTAGAGCAATTGCATGACCAGCATACTCTGAATTCTAACTATCCACAATCCCAAGAATATTCGAAGGTATCAGAGTAATTGGACAGGTCACATTAAGCTGGATAGCAGTCATTGAAGAAGTCCACTTGGCTACTTTCCAGAATAGTTGGTGTTACGGAATTTTATTAGGTTTTTTATTTGTTTACGCAATGCATAAGAGTGACATTCGTATGAGATCGCAAAAGTCATATTATTATGACTTTTCAGTTACCTATTTATCTTATCGTGGGTGATCGTTATCATCATCATCCTATTATAAGGCCTTTAGATAATTCATTAAAAATTGATATAATAAAGTCACTACTAAAAAAATTAGTTTCTAATAAAACGCTGTTACGTCTAGTTCTCAGCTTGGCATAATCATTTTCCATCAAACAATGTACTTTAATGTGTGTCTTTAAACCGAATATTATCGAGCATTTTTGACAGTATTTGTTGGCATAGAATTCAAATGTCTTCTCTATTTTCATGAGACAATACAATATCGACTTAGAAACGTCAAATATTGTATTTTATGGCTTAATGATTCTATTTCAAACGTTCCAGCATTTCCCGTTATTTAGCATTGTAAATACTCGCGTCTTCAGTCTTTGGCCACGTTTGCAGCATAAAGTTATCTTCGATTTACGATAACTAGCAGTTTCCTACATATACCGTAGTCTCAAGACTCTAGACTGGAGTAATTAATGGCATACAAACTGGTAGTGCATCCACGGCAGCCAAGCTCAGATTATTTCTTCCGGTGTTTCGAAGTTATTTATAGACGATGTTTTTGAAAGCTATTAGAAGGACGACATGGGAAATGCTGAAGCTGCGTCTTGATTGGATGGAAATGTGTAAAAACTTGTTTGAAAATGACCTATAAAATTCTAAAGCCCAGATATACTCGTAAGCAGAGGAAGCAAGCAAAAACTTATGGATACTGACTAGAACAAATAAAATGTTCAGAAAAGTAATTACTGTTTTTCCCGTTTTGTTCGTTGCAAATAATCTAAAGCTAGCTCAACTGATCCATATCAATAACAGTCGGAAGTGTCCTCACAAGACGCTGGCTGCTTTGCCCCATCATCATCATCATCAGCCTATATTATTCCACTGCTGGACATAGGCCTCCCCAATGAGCGCCATAGCGCCCTGTCTTCGGCTTGACGCATCCAGCATCTACCTGCAGTCTTTGCCCCGCTGTATGACAATTCTGATGCGTTGCGCCAGTTACTCACCAGCTCTTGGGCGTCGTCACGCATCGCTTCGATCAGACTCTCGGTTACCGATACATGTTACCTTTAAAGTTTGTTTTTGGTCTTGCTGTACATATATTATTATTTATATCAGAATAGAAAAGAAAAAAACATTTATTTAGACACAGGTACAAAATACAGCCATAGAATAAACAAACAAAGAAGTTTATCATGGGGGTAAACGACACAAATAGGTGATATTAAGACTAAAATAAGACTACCTCCATGACCCTGCGCCGAAATAGGGATTGGCTCAGCGTGTGCTGAACATTATTTTATTCAGCGCTGTTTTTCTGTATATCAGTCATCTAATACCCATTGAACAAATTTTAAACTTACTGGGGCCACGCGATAATGTATTATTTCCTACGGGCTTTTTATGTATTTTTAATACTGGATTACACGCTATTTTTATCAGCACAAACAGAGCCTTGCCTCTATTTCCCAATCAAAGTTAACGTCCGTACAAATCTGGGGGAGCGCAGATAAAAGATAATGCGTACATGCAAATACGAGCATGTGGGTCGTGGGGCGAGCGGTTAGGTAACTGTGCCTAGAGTGGATCTACGTGGACAGAGAGCCATTAGGTTCCTTGTGGTGGTGTTGCTGCTATACCATGGCTATATCTATGAGTAGTCTAAAAATAGGTTCAAAAAGGTTTAAAAAATGTACATTAACCCTTAGTTACTCGCGCATAAAAATATATTTTGACAACATTCCGACGACTTGTCAGAATATTCTGTGATTCTTTATTGTACACAACAAACTTAAAAATAACTTAACTAAAAAATATATGTATGTACATTGGCGAGCTTAACCCTAACAAAGAGTTTTCTTACAGCAAGTCCTTATGTTTATAGGAGAAGCGATGGAACAGATAGAGGAAGTGTACAAAGAAACAAATTATGTAGACTAATAGTATGATACAATATTGTTTTTTTATCGCAAATATTTAAAGATTAGCTTTTGTAGATGATTCGAAATAAATACCTAATAAAAAAACAGGTTCTTTCAAGTTAGAAAAAGGTCCATAAACGCTTCTGAAAGTCGTCGGAATGTCGTTTTTTATTACAATAAAAATTAAAACAGTCGCTTATGCACCTCTATGATTTAAAAAAAACTACATTATTTATTAATTTTATAGGCAGTTTTGGACATGTTCGACGAGACCAAATGAAATGCGAATCGTTATTTGCCTTAGGGTTTACACGTAAATATTCTATTCTAGAGTAAATCTGTCAGCCAAAAACAGCTATTTTCGTACCACTAAATCATTAGTTTCTGTCTATATAATGTGAAACGGTTATGTAAACATGTTAATTCGCAGACATTTATCAGAGAGATAGCTCTATTAGACATTTTAATATGAAAGATAATGACCAACCCATAAATTTTACGGTACTAGCTGAATGAAATTGAAATTGCCAATGTCTTATAGATAATTTTAGCATTATTACGTAAAACGTAATGCAACTCGCCCACATATTAGCATAGATTGCGTCATTATTAATTTAGTATGACCTGAGTGGTGGTGACTACTTGTACAACTAAATTTAACCTACATAGTACTTAAGTTGAATAGGTAATTGCGTAGTTAGGTAACTGTTAGATTAAATAATAACTACATTGTAAATCCAGTCAACTCTTTTACCTGGTGTAGTCGTAGAATATTTACTTGGCTAAAATCGAATTTAATTTATTAGTTGTAACGATTTATAACTTTACACAGATTTTTGACTTGACATTTCTTTTTTTTTATTGATTTGTATCAAGTATTACGCTATTTAGAAAAAGGATACATTGCAGAATACAGCACCAGTCGTTTCGTGCATTACAACCACAAAAAAGATATAACAAGTCAAAGGAAAAAGCATATTTAAAAAAAAATTATAACAACATGCAACTGGCCAATCGCCATTGGGTAAATAAGAAAATATGGCGCATGATCTACAAAGCCCCATATAAAATGAATATCGGTCGATAAACACCCCGTATTTTTTTACAATTAAAAATATATTTTTTATCTATTGGTTCGAGACGTATTTCAGATGAATACCTAGCATCGGCACAGCATCTGCTTGTTGATAGCGTCTTGTCTATTCATCTCACTATAGAACCTAGACGGCAATGATTGCGATCCCGTGCAGAATGCGTACAGACGACGACAAAGCCCTTTGACAGCTGATATACAACTAGACAGTTAAGTGAAGTATCTAACTGTTAGCTGTGTTAATGAGCTATTTGATGCTTTAGACAGCACACACAACTAGACAGTGAAGTGAAGTATGTGTTGTGTCTAAAGCATCAAATAGCTCATTAACACAGCTAACAGTTAGGTTAGCTGTGTTAATGAGCTATTTGATGCTTTAGACAGCACACACAACTAGACAGTTAAGTGAAGTATCTAACTGTTAGCTGTGTTAATGAGCTATTTGATGCTTTAGATATCAAAGGAATAAAGCCTTGGAATGAAAACGTTAGCGTGGGGATTATGGGTATTACAATACCCACACTGGCTCTTTCTTATTCAGATTCTTAGTCCTGCTCCAACAGTGATTAGATTTTATCGAAATTTTATTTCTGTGGTACCTTCTTATTGTATTCAGTTATTCCTATTTGTATTTTTTCTTTTAGGTTCGTTTTAATTTAAGTAGTTTTGTATTGCATGCAATGTATTAAGTTTGTATTCTTTGTTTTTTACTTCTCTATTACTGTTTGTTTGTGCTCTACCAACTCTTTGTATAATATATCTTTTTCTCCATCCCTGGTTGCCTGGAAGAAAATGCTGCCTGCTTTAAGTGATAAGGCCGCCTATTGTACTGGTATTATGTAAGATTTAGATATAAGGTGTTATTTTGTTATTCTGGGTACAATAAAGTGTTCATTCATTCATTCGTTCATTGCTGGGCATGCGGGTTGGGGATCGCAGTTCGGTGGTAAATTGTTCTGCAGGAGGTGCTGCTAGCACAAACTTAGTGAGTCCTTGACAGTGATATAAATATATTATACTACTATATCCCTATGGTTGATAAATAAACTAATATATATATAGTATCTATAAGTAGTTATAAGTTCGGGCAATAAATCATTCTATTCTAATAATCGGCTTTGCACTGTTTGTCTGACTGTATTATTGCGATCCTTGGCATTGGCGCGTTGAAAACATGCCAAATCCGAACGTATTCGTACCAAGTACAGGAATTCTCGCGATGAGCGGGGAGATTCGTCATTCAGCTTATTTATTGGTTGGTTTCATCGTTTATGCCTCTTTGCACTCGGTTTTGTGTTAAAGACAATGACTATAGTATAAAAAATATTAAAATTATCACTACAAAGTCGCTTCCCGCTGTCTGTCTGTCCCTATGTATGCTTGGATCTATAAAAGTAAGCAACGGTTTTTGATGATTGGATGCGGTTTTTTAGTATTTATTTTTTTATTATTAGATAGAGTGATTCAAGAGGAAGGTTTACATACCATTTAACACATAGATTTTCACACGGGCGAAGCCATTTCCACTGGCCGCCCAAAATGTTGTTAAATATTAATATGCCATAAGAAACAGCTGTCACCTAAAGATTTCAAATTGTCATATTTTGTTTCATATGATTAAACTAAGTTTAATAATCTAATAAATATACAAATAGCACAAAATCATAAACCTGTCTCGAGTAATGAAGCCGCTGTGATTTGAATATTATTTGACACGAATTTTTAAATAGTTGTTGAAGCAAAACATTTTCCGGTACTTTAGCGACTTAAATTAAACAGACATAAAATGGCACGTGGAAGTGAATTTATTTGATTCCATTGTCACACGAATTCGTGTACATTATCATAAATCAGAATACCTAATTATTTTTTCGAATATGAGACCTACAATTACCTACAATTCCCTTTATTTCCGGTTATAAGAAGTATTACATTGTTTTACTGTTCTTCTTTTAAAAACTAATGGTTGGAAAACACATTTGAAAAATTTGAAATATTCGTTGGAAATATTTTGTAAAAATAATATTTTATTTTATAATTATGGATCGTCGTCTCGTGTAGGCGCTAGATATATTTTTGTTTTGAATTTTCTGCGTTCTACAAAGTATAATGATAATTTGCCGCTTAGCAATTAACCATTTTGTATTATACCTATCATCAAACACTTACGATTCAATTGTTTTTAGAGCATTTGGAAGATGTTTATATTAAGAGTTGATACTATCTGAAATCGGTTATTTTCAACGATCATATCTTCCACAATTCTGAAGCATTTACTTTGAGATTTTAATATGTTATAGTTCAGGATTGATGCTAGACCACCAGTGTTTCGAAAACACGATTACATGAAATTTTCTCGATAGAAAAAAAATCCAAAGTTCACTCTAAACTGTACTTTAAACCGTCGCTATTCAATAGATACGTTAAAATAAGCCTTGATACTTTATACAGTAAACAATCAAAGTATAAAGCAGACGATGTGTGTTTTAGATTTTCAAAATTACTATTATTTTTACCGTAAAAAAATAATACCTAAACATTCACGCGCTATCTTCCGTCCGGGCCATAATTCAGTCTAGCTTCGGCCTTCGGACGGGGAGCCTGTGTCGCTGCTCCGCGCTTCGTGTCATCGGACTTTGTATATTTGTAAATATGGGAAATCTTTATAATAAGTGTAGAAAGCGACGACGGAATCATAAAAAAGATGGAAAACACATGAACGACGTTATAAAGTAAGTACCTACCTACCCTACACGTTGAGGTGAGGTGAGGTGAGGTGAGGATGTGGATTGTGATTTGTGAGTACCTAAGTAAATGTCGCAGCCAAACTAATTATTTTTTATTTTATTTTAGAAAAAATATATATTAGGGTTCCGTTTGACTATCAATACTATAAAATATTTACACCTAGGTATACCCACCTAATTTGTATCTCCATAATATATGAATCGTTACTGATACATGATGGAAGTAACATCGAATGATCTGGACATTTTGGATATCAGAAAAGATCCGTACGAGATTTTTTTTTACCAATTACAAAACATTGAATTGTAAGTAGTAGGTTAGGTACCTACTATAGTACCTACTGTCTACACCTATAATGTATTATAACTTTCCTAACATTTTTACGAGTTTGTAAATTTTAGGGTTCTGCAATAATTAATTTAGTCATGGTTCCAACCTTACGAACACAAGCTTTTCTACTTTTAGTTCATGAAAGTGAAGATATATCACATGGTTCAAAATATAAATGGGTAATAATGGACTTATACGGTTTATACCTTGAACGAGAGTCCTTATTTATTATTCATTATAATTCATTCATATTACTAGAGTGGGCACATATATTTACATGTTAGGTACCTTACCTACCTACTTTCTTGGCATGTGTAACTGTTACAGGATGGAAGTAACGTCGAATGATTTGACAAATGGCATAAATTCGGATAAGACAAATCTTTATCAATTACAGAACGTAGAATTGTAAGTAAATACTTACATATCTACTGAAATATGATTTGATATCTAGATTATAATAAGATTGTGTTTTATTTTTCCTTTTTCAGACAAACACACACCTCTCCAGAGTCAAAGTCACTACCCCACCCTACCCAAACCTACCAACCTACCTACCCTACGCTAACCTACCCTGCGGGATAAAAAGTATCCTATATCCTTCTGCTGGTTCTAAGCTACCTCTCCACCAATTTTCAGCCAAATCGGTTCAGCCGTTCTTGAGTTATAAATAGTGTAACTAACACAACTTTCTTTTATATATATAATATACACAATAGATATAGATTAGTGTGATAAAATATCATTTCATTTCAGATGAAAGTTGAGATCATCGAAAGGGATGACGAATTTTGGGAACAACTAATGGAACCAAAATTTTTTAACATATATTTTGTCCGAGTTATGCGATCCCTGGCATGTTCGCAATATGAAAATACGAGATATAAGTGAATTGAAATAAATTTAATATAAAGTAATATATATCGTTAATAAAGTTAAACATATTATGTATGTGCAAATATAATCTAGACAATATTTTAATTTATTACAATATTTACCTGCACACTACTTGTCATACACATCCTATTTCCACACAATGTTTTTTTGGTAAAATTCAATTTTACTTAAAAAACTAATATGCGGAACCCTCACTCAATATACTTAGACATAAACTTGTATTCTATTTCATTGCTTATATAGGTTTTGTTGTGTTAGTTTTACCTTATATAGGTAGTAGTACCAATCTTCGTTTATATTAAATCTGTAAACAAGGTGTTATAATAAAAAATCCTATTTACTAGTACCAAAGAATAAATAATAGTACTACGTACCTATTTTTGGTTGGTAGTAGGCATAAGTATAATTTACATTTCGCAGAACACTATCTTACTACAGAAAAGAATGTTCGGAACCCTTCAGCGCTATAGCGACTCGCACCTGTCTAGTGTTTGGGTAGAAAATAACGTCTCGGGCGCGGTGGTCTAGTAGCAGTAGTAGGTATGTTGGCAACTACATTGAAAAACAATAAAATAAAATAATGTTTTGTAATTGTAAGTAGGTAGGTAGGTACCTACCAAAATCCAACTATCATAATATTAGGTAGGTATAGGTACATACTAAGGTATAAAGTTACTAAAAAGCATTACCTACGTATTTGATAATTTCATTTCTTAGTAGGTACCGTATATATAATTAATTACCTACCTTTTAGACAATAATATTGCACCTACCTAACTTCAATAAGATTGTTTTGAACTAGCGTGAACCCAACCCAATATAATTTTGCGCGCGAAGTACTAGCGCGGCGAGTAGGTACGTTGCCACCGGCCGTCCGCCCCGTGGCGCCGCCCGTGCGCCGCGGCGCGGCGGTGTAACAAGCTGAGGCGAAATTTGATTTTCTGCTGAGGTAATGTAGGCCCTTAAGCCCAAAATTTTCGAATGCCTTAAAATGCTCCAAAATATAAATTCGTTGTAGGTAGGTTTTCATTTGAAAAAAATAATCTTGAACGTAAATATAAAATGCAGTAGGTAACTAGTCTTAGTGTTAAGATCCATTAGTATTGTAATTTTTGTATTGATGGTGCAATAAAGAAATATTGTACTTATTATATGTAACCTATGAACGACGTAACAATCTCGGATCCCCGCTAACATTGGAAACGCGCACCCTTCCCAAAATACCGAGTTCATTTCACGATCTGATTTACAGCGTGTAAACATCACACAGTTCGCCGGTCTGTCTGTCCGTTTGCGCAATACGCCTGCAGTTTGCATAATATTTAGATTTTTTATTGAGATATTAGAACCTTTTTTATAAAATGTTATTAACTTACAGCAGCCGATTAAAGTTTAGAGATTTTGTAGTAGGTAGGTGCCAATTAAAAAGGAGAAAATTTATATACCTTACCTAGGTGCTTTTGATAGATAGATAGGTAATTATTTAATTGCACACTTAAAAATAAAACAAACAAGACAGAATAAAATACAAAATATGTGACAATTTGGCGGTCTTATCGCTCAAGAGATATATTTTTTGGTGTAATATTAAGTTTAGCATTTTGTTACATATTTTGTATCTTCGCTTATTTGTCGCATCGCAACGCTGTGGTATTGATATAAAAGTAGTGGTTCTGTTGAAGCGAGTAATAATAAAATACATTACAAAACCAATTAGATAATTTGATCATTCGATTATGACAAAATGGTCGCAGTCGCATTCTAAAAACAAAATTTATATTAAACGACAAATAAATGAAGTGGCAGTGGCAGTGGGCCGGCCATATCTCGCGAAGAACCGACGGTCGATGGGGCAAACGTGTTCTTGAGTGGAGACCACGACTCGGTAAACGTAGTGTAGGACGCCCTCCGACCAGGTGGGATGACGACCTGCGAAAGACTGCAGGTAGATGCTGGATGCGGCAAGCTGAAGACAGGGCGCTATGGCGCTCATTGGGGGAGGCCTATGTCCAGCAGTGGACTGCTATAGGCTGATGATGATGACAAATAAATAATAATGTTGCACAATCCACAGAGCGTCATCTAGCCCCAAGCAAGCAGAGCTTGTGTTTTGGGTACTAGATGACTGATAAACTAAATACAATATATTACCTACATAGTTAGATATTTTTTTATTATACATAGAAAATGACTAGAACGCTCGAAACAAATATATATTAGCAGATCGTACAAAAATTTGTCCCAAGGCGAGAATCGAAACCGCAACCTCCTGCGTCGCAGGCGGACCTTCGCCCACCACGTCACTGAGGTCGCCAAATTATTTGTAATGATTATTTTGGTAATTCACTTATTATGTTATTGAAAAAAAGAATCTGATTATGGTGTCCTTGTGCCTATCTGTTTTTGAACGTCATAATCACGCCACCAACAACTTACGTAGGTAAACAAAGATAGCCACTACTCGTGCACTTGATTTATTATTTATCGTGTTTGTTGATTTTAATTAATAACTCAATTTTAATTAGTTGGCATCAACATTGTCTTGAAATTATTGAAACAAAGACTGAATTTCAAGCAATTGTTCCGAAACTTCCGGACTCGGGGTCAAGCTATGACGTCACAGACAATAACGTCTTCCTTTTACGAAAAAGGAAGACGTTATTTTGCGTCGTCATTTGTTTCTTCGGCAGAAGTCATCATCGGAGGTTTCATTCGCGCGTGTCTTTTTTCTAATCGAGTTTTTGAACTTAGAATAAATTAAGTTGATGTCACTTCAATGGTATTTATTGTCCACTTTCATCCCTGAATAGAACGAGAAGAATGTGGTCCTTCATGGTTCTGTAGGATTATTTCCCCTAGTAGGTACTTTCAACTAATGCGTTTTCAAAAAGGAAATACCTCTATTAGCCTTAGAACTCCATGAATGAAATGTCAGTCTTTACAAGGTCTTTGCCACATTAATTAATAGTGATAGCACCTTTTTTCACTCTTCCCGAATTATTTTGAACTACGTATTTTAATCAGCCTATTAGTCCACTCCTGGACATAGTCCTCCCCTAATTAGCACCATATCCTCCTGTCTTCAGCTTGCCGCATCCAGCATCTGCCAGCAGTCTTTCGCAGAGCTTTATCCCACCTATATGGCTAGAGGGCGTCCTAAACGTTTGCCAAGTCGCGGTCTCCACTCAAGAACACGATTTGTCCCAGCAATTGTCGGTTCTTCGCGAGACATGGCCGGCCCACTGCCACTTTATCTTGCTAACAATAATAAATAATAGTCATATTAATAGTAATTGTTTGAGGTATTTTTATAAGCATCTTATTGATAACGTCAATATAAAAAAGTTCTGAAACGACTCCATAGTGCATTGCCCCAGTTATTATGAGTCAATGCAGGAACTCTACAATGAAGTCATAAGCTTGTTCTTTTTTTAAAAGCTTATCAACAATCGGTATGCAGTTTTTAACGCCATTGTTTATTGTAGCTTTCAATATGTCCCCACAGGGAGGTCATTGACCCATACGGGTGGCCGATAACAGTGATAAATATTCAATAAAAGTAAAAAGTTTCCTAATAGATAAGAGGTGTCAATTAATATGATAATGAACCATGTGGGCTGTATCATAGAGCTGGAATTACGGTTGTAAATCATTGATAGCGGTAGATGAGTAGGTAGGTACACGGGTACAGGTATTGCATCAATAGTATGCCCTTTTTTTACACCAATTTTGATTGAACTGATCCAAGAGATGGTTCAATTACATGCTGGTATATTAATCGTGCTAGGGGCCCGGTCTACCACAAAGCTTACCTATGGTGGTAGGCCAATACGAAACCCTAGCACCATAGTGCTGCCCTAGTATTATATTCACCAGGTACTACGGTAGAATGAACGTGAAGGAAGTAGGTGCCCACTTAAATTTCATTTTACCAGTGAATTACAGAATAACTCTATACCTATCTTCTCATAACTTCTGCTCTCCTGGTACTTTAGGCACTATATTTATAAATATCTTCTAAGTTTTTTTTATATTAGCCTGATTCGTCCCACTGCTGAGCAAAGGCTTCCCCAAATGTTTATACAAATTAAAAAACATAAAATAAATAACATATATATTAAACACTGCTATAATATTTTTTTCAAGAATAGAAAATAATTTAATAAGAACAGGGTATGTATGTATATGCATTGTGTAACCCACTAAGTAATTTGCATGGTTGGTTTTACATTTTTTATCAGTTCCATCCGAGTTAGGTAGATATTATCTTGGTAAAATGGCGGACACCTTAGATAAATTTTCAATATCGGCAAGCTGGCTAATGAATTTCATAGTAGTATTTTGAAAATTACAATCAGATGACGGTTTTTCACTTCCATCTTACGTGTTATAAAAAATATTTCTGATTTCAAAACACCTGCACCAATAAATTTTCCCTTTTTATCAACTATCGTAAGAAAGTTTCATATAACTTAAGTTTCATAAACTCAATTTTAAACAGGAGTAGGTTCTTTGCTCCTAATCCGATATTCCAAATTAGTCCAAAATTCCAAATCTTCGCCACATCCCATCAAAAACAGGCTTTAAATGTCCCAAAAAAATTGAAATTCGATTCCGTGTACCAATTTTGAAATTTTATCGAACCCATTACGAGATAGCTAATTGGTCCAAACTTTCCAATACCCTCTGGTCCAGACAAAGTAGTGTTGTTCGTTAGTATCGAGTTTCACATGTCGATAAAAAATACATTCAGATTGCGATGCGAAGTTTCAACGCGGATTTTGCCAGAAAGCGATAACAAGGGTGTTATAATAAGTGTCTGGTGATATTTTAGTACTTACCTGTTAAAGGTTATAGTACCTATACATATAGGTGACAGATTTCCCTTTAGGTATTTTAACTCAGTATTAACAAAATAAATATTGCTGGGCATTCCACTCAGCATGATCTAGCCCTATGATAAGCAGAGCTACTGTTATGCGTACTAGATGATTGATATACATAACAAGATATATAATATAGATATTTTTTTTATACATTGAAAATACCCAGAACTCTCGAATGATGCATATCAATACAAGTCGGAAGCGTCTCCAAGAAGTTGGCTGCATTGCCCCGTTGTAAGGCAATGTTGATGCGCTACAAGTTACATAATTACTATATTCATATGATAAGTTATATTTTCAAATATTAGAATAAAATCAACAACCTTTATCAGTCCACTGATGGACATATGCTTCCTCTGATAAGCGCTGTATTCTCTCTATCATTAGGAAGTCATGCCATTAATCGCTTACTGGACATGATATAACAAACAATACATGCATCATTTATTAAATCTATACTAATATGTTAAATATCTCTATACTAAATGTTTGAGTTTTTGTTTTTTTGTTTGTATATTAGACTCCGCAACTACTGGATTGATTTGAAAAATTATTTCACCGTTAGGAAGCGTCACTATCCCCGGTGAATATAAGCTATATTATATTAAAAGAGATCATTAATAAAACTCTAATAATCTAACCGAAGGTGTAAAAAAATCACATAATAAAGTGAAATTCGAGTTTAACGCGGGTGAAACCGCGGGGAACCGCTAGTTGTGAAATAAAAACGTGTTGTACCTACCTAGAATATAAATCTCTCTCAAATGTAATTTTATTGCATACCGAGTATTAAATATCGTTTAATTGAGATCGTGGCATACTCGTATCGATGACGATAAAACATCGATAAAATACATAGGTACTTCCCTATGCGTATGCGCCGATCGATTGTTTATGATCTATTAATCATTGCACCCACGGTAGATTATAAGCAATTGTTTCGATGCTCTGTCAATGGAGGTCAAGAGCAAGGCAAGTGGTCATGCGTTAGGGTTCCGAAGCCGAACTTTTGGAGGTAAATTTGACTAGATAGATAGATTCGACATTTATTAGACATTTTAACAAATGATACATTATGTTACAATAAGATATGGATATCAAACATAGCACAAATAAAATTAGAGAACAATTAGAGACTATAGACTAGATCGAAGGTTATTTATATAGTCTATGGTCAAGTAAAAAAATTAGACGATTCAGTGTCCCTGTATGGGACAGGGACACTGAATCGTAGTTTTTTTACTTTCTAAGGAAAAAAAATCGTCTATTTTTTTAACTTTCTAAGTAAAACATTCGTCTAATTTTTTTACATAGAAAGTAAAAAAATTACGATTCAGTGTCCCTTACGGTCATTGATTTATTCTAGATGCTTAAGGTAAGAGAATAATTATTTTTAAAACTTAGACTTGGTAAGTTACGAGATTATATTTTATTAAAGTCGACTTTTTCAGTATCAAAATAACAATGTTTAGAGACAGGGATCGACTGATGTTCATTAAATGAGATGCATTCATGTTTGGCTACGGATCCCTAAAACTGAGCGTGAACGCGCAATGCACGTTTAGCCTATAAAAATATTAATGTACCTAGTAGTTTATTACTTATATAATAATTACAAACTTTTTGAATTATAAATGTCATGAACCAAATTACTTAGGTTTTGCTTTGTTTTGATACTGAGGTTTTGATTCACGGTTTGTTACACCAATTATGCACATTCTAAATAGAAAAAAAAAACATTATTTTACACAGATTCTACCGTAATATTACATTTATTAAGAACCAACAACTCTCAAACCGAAAGTGACCAATACCCCACTACGCCAACCAGTCCCTTATCACAAATAGAGCTAAATGGACTGTTACAATCGAACACGGAAACGAAACGTTATAGTAATTTATTTGCGAACTGCGATTTGTGAATAAAATGACACCTACGCAAAGCAATATAATTTCAACGTGAAATGCACCGTTTAGAGGGAATAAATAACTCGAGACTGAAATCTCAGGTCTTAAGTCTCAAGATGTCTTAATGTTCCATTTTGAATACCTAGTTTATTCAAAGGATACCTAGATAAGTCTTTAAAGGAAAATACTTTTATTAAAGGTAAAGATTTTTTTTTTAAATTCATATAATTCTTTCCATCCAAAGGTTGCATGGAAGAGATCGCTTCTAAGCGATAAGGCCGCCCATTGTACCTGTCGCATATAATGTATTTTTGTAATGTTTAATTTGATTATGGTGTACAATAAAGAATTTTTGTATTGTATTGTATTTTGTACTTTTAAACTTACGCGATCTGAACACATATTTATAAGTATTAATACAGCGGGTATTTATCGCGTTTATTTACCTATTTTTCCCGACGTTTCAACAGGTTTACACACTGTCGTGGTCATGGGATGACTGGAGTACCTACTGGAGTTACCGCCTCAGCGAAACGCCCTGAGTTGTGACTGAGCAGTGGTTGGAAGCGACGCAGTTGAGCTTTTTAAGTCATATTGGTCTTTTAAGTATGGAGATAAAGTTTAGAATAATTTGACACCAGTTTCATACGAGTACTGCAAGTGCACGACCCGCGCCGCCGCCACTGTCATTGAATCACTTTCAATCTCAAGTTTCGACCATGGCAGCCAGCCTCTACGGAGCTAAGCGCAGGACATACATTATTTTAGTGCAAATACAGACGCACTTTAGATTCCCTCATTTTCATAAAGAGCTCTAAGAATTAGCAAGCTGAAGTGGTAGTGGGCCGGCCAGGCCATATCTCGCGAAGAACCTACGGCCGCTGGGGCAAACGTGTTCTTAAGTGGAGACCACGGCTCGGTAAACGTAGAGTAGGACGCCCTCCGACCAGGTGGGATGACCTCCGAAAGACTGCAGGTAGATGCTGGATGCGGCAAGCTAAAGACAGGGTGCTATGGCGCTCAATGGGGGAGGCCTATCTCCAGCAGTGAACTATCATAGGCTGATGATGATGATGATTCTCATAAAGCCACACTTATTATATCTGAAATGAACACCAACAGCTTTGATTTAAGTTCCGTGTTCTGGAAGTACGTGAACAAAACAATTGAGAAGACTCGTTGAACATATTAGCAGCCCGTCAAATTATTTTGACATTGAGACAAATAAAATGTCGAACATAAAATATCGATTGATTTTCATTAACAAGTGAATGGAATTTAAATTGAAATAAATTATTTGAGACCCGACTGAATCAACCCATGCTAAGTAAACTCCCCTCGTGTTGTGGTTTTGTTACTTATAGCTACATCTGACATTTGAGACAATGAAATCATTCAAGTTTTTTTAAAGTTCCCTTTAGGTATTCTAGCACCATATATTATTCATTTAAAACATAGCGATCCTATCCATCCAAAGGTTGCCTGGAAGAGATCGCTTTTAGCGATAAGGCCGCCGATTGTGCCACTAGTTATAATTAATATTAAGATCCTTTAGTATTTTTATTTTTTTTGTATTGATGGTGCAATAAAGTTATATTGTATTGTATTGTATTGTATTGTATTATGTAGTTTTAAGTATTCTATCTAGCTATCTAAACCTAATAGAATAAGACCCCCCGCACACTAGGCAGCCTGGCTGCGGCAGCGAGCGCCATAGCGCCCTGTCTTCAGCTTGCCGCATCCAGAATCTACCTATGTACAGTCTTTCGCAAGTCGTCATCCCACCTGGTCGGAGGGCGTGCTACACTACGTTTACCGAGTCGTGGTCTCCACTCGAGAACACGTTTGCCCCAGCGGGTAAACTCAGAGGGTGATCTCTAAGAAATTAAATAATATCCAAAAAACGTTCAATTTCAACGCGACTTGAACCCGCGACTTTCTCCTCAGTACAGGGACGCTCTCTCCAGCTGAGCCATGAGATCCAGACTAACAAGTTGAACGTTTTTGAGACTTCCTGCGACTCTAGCGCCATCATCGTCCCATGTACTGTACTGAGGGGAAAATCGCGGGTTCAAGTCCCGTCAAAATTGATTTTTTTGGGACAATATTTAATTTCTTAGAGTTTTTTTCTTTGGGTGGCTTGGGTATCACAGCGGCCTATTGTGATTGCCACAAAGTATACGTTCAGCTCCGAAGCCGCAGCGTTCATAGTTCGCTACTAACCCTTGCAGCTGCTAGGAACTGTAGGATTTTCTTCGGGGTGATGTCTCGCAGCTCGTCTGGGCTATGCAGATGTTTGCCCAGATGGATGCTGCGTTTGTGCATCAGTGCTCCACTCTCACCTAGCAGATGGAGGAATTTCTTAGATAGTAGTAACCTACATGCTGAGGTCCCACGTACGCGATACTCGCTATCTAGCTAGAATCTAGACTATAGACGCACGACAGTGTGTGAGCCAAGTTCAGAAAGTCTACAACACCCACGCTCAATGGGCCTGGTTGTCGTAATCGCGAAAGTGTTTTACAATCTTGATACTTGTACTACTACCATGCATCTTTGAAATTCGTCAATGGAGCAATCAACTTTATAACGTGAAATCACAAAAATGTTCGAGGCGACGCGTAATGTTCACATCCTTGTTAGGTTTTTATATCTGCTTTGACCGATAAGACCAGTAGTTGATAAAATGTGGTGTGATTTTACCTGACTACAAACAAACATAGCTCTCGATTAAGAATTCGTGTATATTTTATCCTCTATTCTATTCTCGTATGTATTATCATATTCTTGTAGCTATCATAATCATAAAATATTACGGAAAAATAGTAATCATAAAATTATACATATTATAGAGGTATATTGCTCTACCAAACCTGCCTTTACGGCAGTACGAATTTAAAAATAACATTAATTTCTTGCTATAAATAACAACTAATATAAAATTAACCGTTAGAGTTATAAATTAAATAGTCAAGTTAATTAAAATTATAAATTCCTATTTGCTCTACCGACCATAATTTGCATTTATGGGCATATGCTTATGCATACATAATTATTGAAAACAATTGTACTAATTTCGTTCAAAAAATTTATTACGGTAAATTTAATAGTGACAAACATAAATAAAGTATAATAAACATACAAATAAATAGATTTACTATCGTACCGCTCTTTTGTTATATATGTTATTTTATAAACGATTCCAGTAAACGAATTTTTAACTATGAATTAGGATATACTTAGGTTCCATGATTTACTATACCTACTTATCTTCTATAGGACCCATGTTTCTATATTTTATCTTCAACCCTTGAGAGAATACTTAGCAACAAATAAATTCTATGTGCGAAGACATGTCTCCGTCGGTAAATTATCAAATATACACTGGAAATAATTGTATACTAAAAATAAACTCTTTATTTTAGTATACAATTATTTCCAGTGCCAAAACTCTTTGTCAAAACTTTCCTCTTGGCACAAATTCAAGTATCAAAACCGCCGCTCACAGTACACGCGCCGTTTCGTCTATGGAGAATGTACCGTCAGCACCAAAAGTCGCTAAAAAAATATTTTTTTACTCAATTAACTGCGGATCTGGTTCCTTGAATTTAGTAGCTCCGCAGCCCCCTGGCTTTCAAATTGTAAGCTAAATAATGAAATAAAAAATTAATTTGCTGCCATGCATCATAACGCTTACACTTATAATTGCTATGAGCGAACTAAAGTAGTGTTTTTTGCATTCGTTTCGGATTAGGAAAACTTTGAAAAACTTTTAATAGTCTTTCGTTGCTGACCGTAGGCCTACTTACAGTTCAACATATTATTGTTTGCTCGACACATGATTCAATTAGAGAGACAATCTCTGACGCCCACGTGGGAATTATAGTAACAGTTTATCTTATACAAGCACATGACCGCGCATTCGCTCAACAGATAACTTATAGCGAGCTGGGTTAAATGCATATTTAAAAAAAATCATGCGCGTAAATGCTCGCTATTGTAAGCAATTATAGTATATATTGTAAGTTATCCTGGCCGATGACAGGTAAGTCCTGTCCGGTATGGTGATTATGTAACTCGCGACCGGTTTGCGACAGGCGTAAATTAAGCAATCAGTGCTGTCAAACGTCAATTTTGTATTAGTTTGACACCAGCTACAACGTCAAAATTGGCGTTTGACAGCACTGATTGCTTCATTTACGCCTGTCGCAAAAATGGTCGCGAGTTACGTAATCACCATACGGGTTTATTAGTTCCGAAGATTAGGCATTACAAATAATCTTATAAAATTAACCTCATTACAGAAAAATTTAGACTTGACGAGTGTCAAGTCTAAATTTTACTCAGTTGACATTTTTTTATGGTCTATGTACTTCATATGATAATCTCAACTGATGGAAAGTGAGGATGTGGCCGAAGACGATGTATCACGAAGGTCTAGAAGATATCTATCTTCTATATACATATATATATAATCCAGGTTGTAATTGTCCGTGTTGTGTGTTGTGAACACGCTTGTGAAAACCGACTTTTACCTATATCTACTATTCCCACCCGTTCTGTTGAGTAATACTGTTCAAAAACAGTCCAAATCAGTTCCAAATTCTTCTTTTAGGGTAAAAGTAGATGTTTTAAATTACAAAGATCCGTACGTACTCTGATATCATAATAAATATAACACATGTTTTGATGAGGTATCTTATCAACCCTATTCAAATATTTAGGCATTCTCCTAACTAGGTAACACTGATAAGCGATAAGGCTTTACCATATGCGGGCAAGAGCCAGATACCACGTCTACTGAGGGAATCTACCTGCCATGAAGTTTGCATTGTCGCTGTAGAGCTCCGAGAGAAAGAGCCCCGACGATAGTATTTCTTCTTCTCTATCTACATTATGCTATCGATCTAACAGTCATTGATTCATTGGTAAAAGAGTAAAATGTTTTAATTGCTTTTATATAAAATAACGAGTAGGATAGAAACATACCAGTGGGATTTAATTATGTATTTCAGTCATCTAGTACCAATAACACGAGTTCTGCTTAGTTAGGGGCTAGATGATGTTGTGTAGGTAGACTGTCGAGCATTATTTATGTATTTATTTATAATAACCGCAGTTAAGCTTTGAACGACCACGAAACTATCAAAATGTTGACCTCAGCAGCACCCACAATAATATAACCTCATTCGTGTCAGGCCCCACCTTTTTATAAATAAACTAGCTGTTTCCCGCGCTTTCACCTGCGTTAAATTCAAATTTCACATTTCTAATTTATAATATAGCCTTTGTTCACCGCAGATAGTGTAGCTTCCCAATGGTGAAAGAATTTTTCAAATCGGTCCAATAGTTTCGGAGCCTCAATACAAACAAACAAACAAAAAATCAAACAATTCATCTTTATGATATTAATAAATAAATAATACTGGACAATTCACACAGCATTATCTAACCCCAAGGTAAGCAGAGCTTGTGTTATGGGTACTAGATAACTGATATACATAATACAATACATTACATAGATAGATATTTTTTATTATACATAGAAAACGACCAGAACACCCGTAACAAGTATCTGCAGATCGTACACACAATTGTCCCGAGGCGGGAATCGAACCCGCAACCTCCTGCGTCGCAGGCGGACCTTCACCCACCGCGCCACATCGGTCGTCAAATTGAAGAAATATTAGTAAAGATAAATTAATAATGCTGGACAATCCAAACAGCACCTTCTAGCTCCACGATTGCTGGATGCTTTGGATGCTACCGCGTTAGCTGAACGAATAAGTTGGTTTTGGTTGTTTTGAACAAATTCTATCTAATGCATGCTTTTTATAAGATAATGTAATAAGGTATATTGTATAAGCTAAAATATTAATTGTTTATTAACACTTTGACTGCGGTTTTTTTTCGACGACTGCGATCTTTTTTTTTACCTAAAAAATTCGTGCTGCCGCTCTACACAGCGGTTGTGTTGCGCCGCACATGCGTGTCGTTCGAAAAATATTACAGCTCTGCTGAGTCACAAAGATCTGTATTTTCTCAGCCGCTGCGCTAGTGTGGATTTTCGCAGATTAGTCACTTGTAGAAAACTCATACCGTGCGTTTTCAGCACTCAAAGTGTTAACATGTTTGTACGCCTAAGCGGCAGAATCTAGCGATCTAAAATAAGTCTTATGTATCTGACTATCCATTACCCTGATTCACAAACAATAAATGAATTATGAATTATTATGAATTATGAATTATAATTATATTTATACTACTTACACTCGTTTTATAAGTTATCTAACACAAATATTTCCCTCAGGAGTATTTATAATGTGACTACTTTGAAATTATTCACAACACACTAGCGAAATAATGTTCAGAATCGGTCCATAACAAGCTCTGCTTACCATGGGGCTAGATAATGTTGTGTGAATTGTCCAGCATTATTTATTATTTATTTTCGTCTGGTATACGAAAATAAAAAACTGGTCACTGGTCGTTTTCTATGTATAATAAAAAATATCTATCTATGTAATTTATTGTATTATGTATATCAGTTATCTAGTACCCATAACACAAGCTCTGCTTACCATGGGGCTAGATAATGTTGTGTGAATTGTCCAGCATTATTTATTATTTATTTTCGTCTGGTATACGAAAATAAAAAACTGGTCACTGGTCGTTTTCTATGTATAATAAAAAATATCTATCTATGTAATTTATTGTATTATGTATATCAGTTATCTAGTACCCATAACACAAGCTCTGCTTACCATGGGGCTAGATAATGTTGTGTGAATTGTCCAGCATTATTTATTATTTATTTTCGTCTGGTATACGAAAATAAAAACTGGTCACTGGTCGTTTTCTATGTATAATAAAAAATATCTATCTATGTAATTTATTGTATTATGTATATCAGTTATCTAGTACCCATAACACAAGCTCTGCTTACCATGGGGCTAGATAATGCTGTGTGAATTGTCCAGCATTATTTATTTATTTATTTTATTATTTTATTATTTTATTTTATAATAGACGGAGAAATCGAATACATACATAAAGCCGAACCCATAATCTCCTTCGTTTTTGTAGTCGGTTATATTATAATAAAGCTAAATATATAAATTATCCACACACTTCACGTGTGCAATGTCATCAAGTACATCACCGTTGTCATATTAACAGGGGTACCAACCAAAGGGAAGTCAGGACAATGGGCCAGCCGCGCAGCATCCCTCTTAATCCTACCCACTCGGAGCATAATAGACCACCCTATTGATCTTTTGTGAGAGATCCATTGATACTGTATGCAATTTTGTAATGGGAAGGCTGGGATGTGCACCAGATGCAAAAATATGGGTTATTGAGTAAAGTAGGCTCATAAACCAACAAATCAAATAAACCCCATTACTTATCCTACTTAATTAATCTGTCAACTTAAAACGGTTGCTTAGCAATGATTTTCTCATTTGAAATTATGTCGACTTAAGAAAACAAACGACTTTTTAAAGTTACTCTCGTATTATTTGACGACCTCTGTGGCGAAGGTCCGCCTGCGAAGCAGGAGGTGGTTCCGATTCTCGCCTTGGGACAAATGTTTGTACAATCTGCAAATATTTGTTCCATGTGTTGTGTTCTGGGTATTTTCTATGTATAATAAAAAAACATCTTTGTATGTAATGTATTCTATTAGGTAAGTATAATCAAATCAGTCATCTAGTACCCACACAAGGTCTGCTTAACTTGGGTCTTGATGATGCTGTGTGGATTGTCCAGCATTATTATTATTATTAGTTCTTGATGATGTTCGGCTAACCACGAAAGTTAAAATAAACCTAAATCGAGGTCATTGTATATCAGAGGGCCACACATCTGCATAACCTTTAGAACTGTAGGGCGGTGAATTTGCGTGGGCTTGTCCTTGATGCATCGATACACGCGGGTTATCAATTAATGTCAAGGGAGAACGTAGATTTAGCTAGAAACCCTGGTTTTGTATTGTTGCGAAGGCTAAGTTGTGGTAAAATTTCAATAGAAAGGTCTAGTGAAATTGATGGTCGTGTATTTAAAGTCAATTCATTGAATCTGGCTGTTGGTTTTCAAGAGGATGAATGAGGATTGTGGGACATGCAATTTATTGTCAAGAGCTAGAAGAAATTGCTTATATTATTTAGTTTGCAATAGCATGTAATAGCACCTACACCTATCTCTTGAAGTTGGATAATATAAACGAGCTTTCAAGAAAACCGTAATATAATCTTAGAGTTACGTAGTTGGCCTACGTAACTCCAAGATTATTACATGGTCATATCAAATAAAGTTTGTGATAACTCGCCCATGTTGGGCATGTCATCACAAAGTAATTGCAGTGAAGTATATACGATACCAAAAGGATGGAGAAGACTAGCTCGTGACAGAGATGATTGGAAGAAGCTAGGGGAGGCCTATGTCGAAGGACAACCTGACCAACAAACTGGTTGCTGAAGAATTCAGTTAGGTCATAGATGATAGGATCAATAACAATACTTACTTTTTAATAATACTTTATTTATCATTATCATGCTTTGGTCAGTGAATAAAGGCTTTTTTTATTTATTTTATTTATTATATACGAACATGTCGGTATCTTCACTAGGTTACATCAAGACTCTTTTGTACACACTGACGCTATGTTAAAATGTTGCCCTTAGTTTTGTTTATAGATGGATAGTGATTGTTTGCAATACTCTGCAGTTAACTCAACTTTCAACTGTAAATAGTAGTTCTTAAATGATCTTTATGTGTAGAAACAAATTAGATCTAGTTTTTACAATTGAAATAATTGAGCGAACTGCAGACTGCTGCAAACAACTTGCCCCGCTGTATGGCAATGCTGGAGCGTTGCGCCAGATCTCACCAGCTCTCGGGTCACGCGTCGCTTCGATCAGACGCTCAGTTATAAAAAAAATAGGTACATTTTATTGTAATTTTCTTTGTTAATAAGAACTTTTCTTATCAAAATTAATACATAATTATAAAGACTAAAGTGTACCTACTACTCACATAAACAAGATCATAATAACATCTAGCGTGCAAATACATTTAGAATTCGAATAATTAATAGCCGACTTTTCGGCGAACTGCGCTCGCGAAGTCGCAGGCAGACGCTGGTAAATAATATCGCAAGCATAAGAACTGTCACTACAATTTCATCAGCATGAAAGCAGTTACCACCCGATCCTCTAACGGTGGTAACTCACACCGCGGGGTAGGGTTTCCGTCACGCGACCCTGCTCGACACTTCCTGCTTATTCAGACTAGCAACGACACAGATTTTCATTTGTTTGATGTTGCTCTAACAAAGTGTGGTCGTGGTGGTTACCACAAATCAGCAAGTGGAAAATACAGCCAGATGCATCTGGCCGTATTTTCCACTTATAGAGTACTAGCGGCGCCCCGGATATCTACATATGTACATATATGTCAAATTGCTTCCTCTTCTCAGTAGCATTAAAATCCGTTGCGTATAATATTAAAGATCTAAGCATACATAGGGACAGACAGACAGCGGGAAGCGACTTTGATTTACATACACTGTGTGATTATAATAGTAGAAATCTTGATCTGTGTCCGAAATAAAAACATTTAAATTTTATTAATTTTTATATCAAAGCCTCAGATTTTAAAATTGCTTTGTACCTGAACAAATTATAAAGTTGACGGAGTCAAGTAAAAAGTAAAAAATTATTTATTTCTTTAGACTTACAAAATAAGCACTTAGACAAGTCATATTTTATATATAAATTATTATCAAATAAAATTATTTAACGTTTCACTTAAATTTTTTGTCCACTTGTGGAAGAAGTGAAAAGAAACCACTCAGTCATCAGTAAAGACGTCTGTGATGATAGGCCTGAAAGCTTGACCAATAAAATCATAAAATCTATCAATGTGATAAAAATGATCAGTTGCCTGATTCAAAATATTCATTAGGTCAACTGATCCCGCGGGATAAGTTCGAGCGGCCTCAGTTGACTAAGGATCTGGATCCTTAGTCAACTGGCGTTTTTCAAGTAGACCTATTCTAGTCTGAACTAGGTCTACTTTGAAAAACGAAATTGAGGGAACGCACGAAAAGAATAACCTTACGTACCACCAAGTTGCTTTGGGCGCGTTACTGACACCTTTCGTTACGGATCTCTAAGAAATTAATGTCAGAATAATTTTCAGATGATCGAAAGAAAACCTATAGTCTGTTCGCGTAGACAAATTAATATAGCGCGCGCTCTCTTGCACAATTGTATGAAAGTGAAAAGGAGACTAAGATGGGTCAGTGGGAGCGACCATTTTTTTAAAATGTAAAGCTGTGTTTAGATTGCTCACTTCAAACTATTACTTACATTATTCAATAGCTTTTCGCCCGGGGTTTTGAGGATGAGAGGCTTATTGATAATTGACCTACTTATTATGATACTGAGAACCTAAAAATATATTCTTTGTTTAATTTGGGTAGTGTACAAAAAATAAAACATCGGAAATTTTCTTACATATTTATTCACTTTCTGATTCACTTGAATCTGAATCATACTCCAAGTTTATAATAAAACGTTCTGACATATTTTCTACGTTCCTACCCATAACATCCATACCAGGCTCTACTACATCAATTACAGGCACGTCTGCACCGCACAAGAGACAGATAAGACTGACTATGTTCGTTATCTGCGACCAATAACGTGCAGTCTATGATTTCCCTATTAGTTTGTCTCCGCAAACAGACTATAGATAGGTTGTTCTTCATTTTGTGCGATCAAAGTTTTTCAAAGTAGACCCCCTGACATGGCTGTGCCAAATTATCAACTGATCCATTTAATACAGGTTCCATTATTTTTAGAGGGTATTCTTTTACGTGTTAGGTTATGATACGGTCGTTGTATCCCTTACGATTATTAGGCGCCTATCTGCACGATTAAACAAGATTTCGACGGAGAATTTGATAGAGCGTGATCAGGTTATCGTTATAGAACAAAATATGTGCGTAAACCAGATTAGATCAATCATCATCATCAGCCTCAATTAGTCCACTGCTGGACATAGGACTCCCCCAATGAGCGCCATAGCGCCTTGTCTTCAGCTTGACGCATCTAGCATCTACTTGCAATCTTTCGCAGGTCGTCATCCCACCTGGTCGGAGAGCGTCCTACACTACGTTTACCGATTCGTGGTTCACTCAAGAACCCTTTTGCCCCAGCAGCTGTCGGTTCTTCGCGAGATATGGCCGGCCCACTGCCACTTTAGCTTGCTAATTCTCAGTGATTAGATCAATAAATAAATAAATAAATAATGCTGAACAATCCACACAGCATTATCTAGCCCCATGGTAAGCAAAGCTTGTGTTATGGGTACTAGATAACTGATATACATAATACAATACTTCATCCCCCATAGATAGATATTTTTTATTATACATAGATAACGACCAGAACACCAAGAACAAATATCTGCAGATCGTACACATAATTGTTCCGAGGCGAGAATCGAACCCGCAACCTCCTGCGTCGCAGGCGGACCATCGCCCACCGCGCCACATCGGTCGTCGAATACGATGACGAAATACGATGACCATAATGTATAGGAACCTATGTATAAGACGTTTTTAGTTTTACCCTTTTACGGTTAAACCTTTGTCAACTTGACATTCGGTCGGCGGTCAATAGGCCGTCTCACGAGGGACGTTGCCAATAGGAACGACTCACGTGAGACACTGGGAATACTTTTGGTGGGACGTTGGGAATAACACAAGTCTGTGTGCGCAAACACATTAGCTTTAAGTTGAGTTAAAGAATATTTGAGGAAACTTTTGAGTTTTTGATACATTTAAACAGTTACTAAGTATGGTCGTATATAAGCTACGATATTACTTTTAAGTATATAAAGATTTCGACATTCGAGATTTAGTTTAAGACGGCCGCTGCCGCTGGGGCAAACGTGTTCTTGAGTGGAGACCGCGACTCGGTAAACGTAGTGTATAACGCCCTCCGACCAGGTGGGATGACGACTTGCGAAAGATTGCAGGTAGATGTTGGATGCGGCAAGCTGAAGACAGGGCGCTATGGCGCTTATTGGGGGAGGCCTATGTCCAGCAGTGGACTGATATAGGCTGATGATGATGATGATGATATAAAGATTTTACGACGCACAAAGTCAGATTATTATCAATTAAGTCCACAGGACCAGGACCACCGGCGCACACGCATACATTGATACAAGAATTAACGTTTCGCTAACAAGGTGCAGTTCAAGACCTCTGTCTTGTTTATGTCCCGGAGATGTACCTATAAGCGGGATTAGATCTTCGATATAATTAGTTTAGGGCTTTAAATTGCTTGCTGTGTCTATGATATTGATTCTGGACTCATCATTGAGTCCAGTATGAAGTTCTTGTGTATCGAATCATATTATATTTAGACTTAAATAGGCAAATAACCATGTAATAGACATATAAGATATACCATAGTGGTTTCTTTTTCACTTCTTCCACTTGTGGAGAAAAAAAATAATTGAATAAAAAATAATTTTATTTGGTAATAAATTATAGTATAAAATATGACTTGTGTAAGTGCTTATTTTGTAAGCCTAAAGAAATTAAACTTTGACTTTATGAACAAAATAAATAATGCACACAGCATCATCTAGCCCCAAGCTAAGCAGAGCTTGTGTTATGGGTACTAGATAACTGATATACATAACACAATACATTACACAGATAGATATTTTTATTATACATAGGTAACGACCAGAACTACCGGAACAAATATCTGCAGATCGACACACAATTGTCCCGTGGCGGGAATCGAACCCGCTTTGGTCGCATGTGGACCTTCGCCCACCGCGCCACAGAAGTCGTCTAATTATATATGGCTCCTGTCATGTCTGTCTTACTTCTGCAAGATTGATCTCTAATCAACACGACATTGGGTTCAGATTATAATGTACTTACCATGTTTTATTTTGTTACAGGTAAATCTCAACTCCCGTTACCAAACCCTTGGAAACTAAAGAAGAATTACGTACGTTTTATTACCCACTATCATAATTTATCGCAATTACATACACAACCATCTCAATTTAAATTACATCCTATTTCATCATAGCTATGGTTGATTTTATAAAAACTAGTAGACTACTTGAAGAATAGGCACAATCTTTACACGTGTGATCAACAGTTGAATCACATTTGTATGAGAAAGTATTCTTAGAAGGTAAGGCGTAGATTTTAATCAACTACTTTGTGACATTATTCTGAATGTAAGTGATATATTTTTTGTATTATTAACAACTGTCTTCTTTCCACAGCTTTGTATGATGTTTTCCTGAACAATTTTATGTGAATAGTAAAAGTTAAGAGTGAATTTTTACTTCAGTTGTTTTCTTTTATTTTGGCAACCTTATTTTTGAACTCCTTTCAACCTGCGGCATTGCACGTAATGTTTCTATGGATAGGAATTTCTATCCCATGCGAAACGATTTTTGGAATAAAGGTTTACTTTGTTCGAGGCTCAGAACTACCTATGCCAAACTTCAGCCCGAACTGTTCAGTAGTTTTGGCGTGAAGAGATAACAAATATCCATCCAAACTTTTACATTTATAATTCTAGGTTCTGCCCGCGGCTTCGCACGCTTTGTGAATATGGAAACGTTTAAAAGTTTTCTATCCCATGTTAACTGTTTTATAGAAGCTTTAATTTGTTTTTTTATGTAACCGATATGGACCATGGTCTGAAATAAATGATTTTTATTTTATTTTTTATTTAGCCCGTTTAGCCTATGCAAAATTTCAGCCCGATGCGATCAGTAGTTTTGGCGTGAATAAGTAACAAACATTCAAACTTTCGCATTTATAATATTAGTGTGATTTTCGATGGTCCCTAAATCAGTATTTTTTATTTACTTGCATCTTCTAGTCTAGTCTTGCATCTAGTAGTCTACAATAAATAGTACTTAGGACTCTACCTCACAATCCCATCACTGAGGTTCGTGAATGAATCCAATTCCGGTTCAGACCGGAATTGTCTAAAGCTTCATTCACAAACCGCAGGCGTGTAAGGCAGTTTCCAACATTTCTACACAAGTTCCACCCACGCGCCTCGCGACTCCCACGGAACAGCTTAGTCCCAACTTCTCTGGCACAAAACATGTGTAAACAGCTGATTTGTTTGCTGAGTCCGACCCACTATTCAGCGACCAGTTTTTCTTGATACGTGTCCCAGAAAATTGAGCTTTGTGGTGCAGTTCAAGTTAAGAATGACCCACATAATTAAAGTTATTCGAACAGTCAATAATGTAATTCTTGTGTCATGGATTTTAAGGTTGCTCGTTTTGGGTTGGCGCGAGATTAATTTAATTTACATATAAATCTTCTACGAAGTATTAGAAAACATTAAATAGAGGATGAATGAAATCGGTAAAGCTGTTCACAAGTTATAGCGTTTTTTATATAGCCATTTTATTTAAAAAGCGAAAATGACTTTATTCAACAAATCATAAAGATATTGTAACTTTACAATTTATGTTTGGAATTTGATATAGAATTCATTCTTAATCATATTATAATAACCGAATTCAATTTGCACGCGATTCCCCAACGATTCTTGTAGTTATTTCATCACACTATATTATTATAAATGCAAAAATTTGTATGTGTAGTGTATGGATTGATTTCTTACTTCTTCACGCCAAAACTACCGAACGGATCGGGCTGAAATTTTGCAACGACGACGTAGCTAAGCTATAAGCCTGAAATAAAACATAGGCTACCCATAAATCAATATAGGCTACTTATTATCTCATCAGCCAATTCCCATTGGATAGAAATAACCTTTTAACACTTTGAGTGCTGAAATCACACGGTATGTGTTTTCTACAAGTGACTAATATGCGTCAATCCACACTAACGCAGCGGCTGAGAAAATACAGATCTTTGTGACTCAGCACCGTCGTAATATTTTTCGAACGAAACGCATGTGCGGCGCAACACAACCGCTGTGTAGAGCGGTAGCACGAATTTTTTAGGTTAAAAAAAAGATCGCAGTCGTCGAAAAAAAATCGCAGTCAAAGTGTTAACGTTTCCATAGCAACAACGCGTGCGTGTCGCGGGCAAAACTATTCCGTAATACATATATCAAAACCTTTATCGAGAATAATACCATTATATGTATATATAATACCTTTGTCGACTGTCGAGACCGCTAAAATTAGTTCCTCTGTTTCTAAACTCACATAATGTATCTACATGTTGGCAGAATTCACACACTTTCGCACGGTGAAGTCGATTGTCTCTACACTACCTACACTTGAAGAGTTTTCACTTAACCTTTAGCCATCTTTCACTCTCAACTTAATTGAAACCAAGTGATAAAAGTGCAATTTACTTTGCGTTGCTGAACTCGTGTCGTAGTAAATAAGATGCCAAGTGTATTATTTAGTTAGTTGCCAGTAGTATAGGTAAATTTATCTTTAGGTATTTCTAAACAAAGGCTTTAATATTTTTTAAATAAATAATGCTGGACAATTCACACAGCATCATCTAGCCCCAAGCTAAGCAGAGCTTGTGTTATGGGTACTAGATGACTGATATACATAATACAATACATTACATAGATATATATTTTTTATTATACATAGAAAACGACCAGAACACCCGGAACAAATATCTGTAGATCGTATACACAATTGTTCCGAGGCGGGAATCGAACCCGCAACCTTCTGCGTCGCAGGCGAACCTTCGCCCACCGCGCCACATCGGTCATTTTTTAGAGGATCTTTTTCTAAGTCATCAATTACGCGACCATCAGCTTCAATACGTTCCGATCCTATCCGTCCAAAGTTGCATCTAAGTAATCGCTGTTAGCGATAAGGCTGCTTGTGGTGCCACTAGATATAGTACCTAGTATTAAGTTTTTGTTTAATTGTTTTCTGTATTGATGGTGTAAAGTAATAATCTATCTATTATTCACATAGGTATCAGTGCTATTGTGTAGTACGTCCAATAGTAGTAAGTAATCAATAATTTTATAATTTTTTTATTTGGATTTCAAAATTATATTTAATTTAGTTTATTTGTAAAATCCATGTATTTGTAAGGAAGAGCAGGACATCCTGGCACAAGTACACTTCCATACTTAAAAGGATGTCCTAACAACTGTCTAGCATGTAAAGATACTTTTTATACAAATAAACAATTCTCAATTTTCAATTTCAATCTATCTCAATTTGGTTAAACCAGAATCAAGACGCAGGAGACATCGGAAGATATAGGTACTATTTATGGACACAAATAAAGGTTACCCCGTATAGTCCTGCACCTGATGTCTCCCCGTTCATATCGATCTGCCGCGCATCGAGTTATGAGAGTGAGGAAATAGAGTGCATCTGCGTTTGGGCTAAAATATGTACACTATAAAATGTCCTTCCGCAATTGGCTAGTCCGCTGTGAGATTGGCCGTCGTAGCTGAAATTTTACGCTTACATTTTGCCATCTCACCTTGGCATGACGAAAATCTTGTTGTGGCATAATTTATCCCGTTCATTACCTAAGAATGCATATGAAACTCGAATAAAACCAAACGCTACCAGATTTGATCGCTCTTTGTTCAGTCTGAATATCAAATATCACAAATTCTACCAATAAATCAAAGCAAACCAAATCGGCGTGAAATTCAATATAAATAAACACGCGCATAAACGACTTCGTAATAAAAATCGTGTAAAAAAGTTGACGGTCTGGCGCCAACATGAAAAAAGCCGAGAAAAAAATATAAATGTGAATATTAATACTGAGTGGTAGTTGAAACCGGAATACTGAACTGACCACCAGTTTAATAACTTGCGGTGGACGAGCGAGCTGTTGTGACCACGCGTTGACAGGACAAATGGAAAGTTAATCATTAGTAGACCACTTGCGAAAGACTGCAGGTAGATGCTGGATGCGTCAAGCTGAAGACAGGGCGCTATGGCGTTCACTGGGGGAGCCCTATGTCCAGCAGTGGACTATCATAGGCTGATGATGATGATGATGATGAGACCACTAGGAGACTAGTAAATCTGTGTAATATCTTATAATTTCACATCATTATGAAATTATTCTACATTAAAAATATATCAAAACGGTAGATCACCGACCGCAAAGGTAGGCACATTATCTTGTAATTATTATTACAGTCAATAATACTGACAGTTATTATGTACCATAATATGATACAATAAATAAATAAAATAAACGAGATCTAGTAGAAGGTAGGTCTACTCAAATCAAGACTACTAGATTTTTTGTAAAATATTAGTATTGGACAATATTGTAGTAGGAAATAATTTTTGGTTTTGAAGGCTTTCATACTTAATTATCAAAGTTTTATAGAAAACTGTGAAATTATAAGACTTTTTTCAAATATATCACACAAGTAAGTTGAACGTAAAGCTAATGTAAAACTAAGTCTTTAAATAACTTCCGGTGAGATTAGTGAGCTGTAGTGATAATCGCTTTTAGTTCTCTGGCGCCACTATTTTATAGATAATTAAATTATTAATATTAATATTTTAACTTCATCATCAGCCTTTAGCAGTCCACAGCTAGACATAGGCCTCCTCCAATGAGCGCCATAGCGCCCTGTCTTCAGCTTGCCGCATCAAGCATCTACCTGCAGTCTTTCGCAAGTCGTCATCCCACCTGATCCCACCTGGATATCTTAACTTAACAAGAATAAACATTAGATTTAGCTACGACAAGAAGTCTGATAATGTATGTACCTATATCGAATATGTATACTTCTTCCAGATAGGTACAATGCGTGAAAACCTGCGAGCGCAACTAGTGTAAATTTCTTTGTTATTTGATTAGTCACAATGCAGTAGCCAGGTACCTAGTTTGTATCTGATTGTTATAATTAAAATGTTGATAAAAAATCTAATCAGACAATGAACGTATTCACTGTATTAATTATCAATCATTCATTCAATGAAATTCTACAATCGGCATGTTTAATTATGATGCGTACAAAAACATTACAAGAAGACAATGTTAATGTTTTCTTGTAATTGAACTTATTAAGTAATTAATAATGTGTTCTGACCTCGGAAGCTTTATATGTGGTGTAGGTATTTCGATGTGTTCTAGAATCCGAGATATTTTTTGTAAACAAAACATCCGGATGCAAAAACTTTTTACTTTATTACTTATATTGTTAGCCCTGTTAGCCTTTATAAGAACTGAAACAAGTAGAATTCTATGCCATAAATTTGTTATCAAAATTAAAACTTACGAACCATATAATACATGCAAAGCGATTTTTTTTTAAATAATTTTGATTCATGTTCAAAAAACGAATAAAAGGCAAAAATGAATGCCTAAAACTGTTCACAATTTGTCATAAAACAATATTTTTCACCAATATTTACTTGGTTTAGTAGCCCATTTGTTGAACTCGTGTCCAAACTTTCTTCAAAAGCACAGACACCCTACTATGACTCATCCACGTCTCCAGGCTACAACCGGCGCTTGCTTACATCCTGAACATAACTAATTACAAATTATAATCTGCATTAAATACCGACTGAAGGTCACGATTCAGGCAAATTACTGCAATTATGGTGACTGCCGTAGACTGCTGTAGAAGGACTGCGGTGATAACGGGAAAGCCTTCTGAGTAACGGCAGGCTTTGATGGCTCGAGATAGGGACTGTCCTTAATCTGAATCAGTAGCTTCTGACCGCGATTTACCTCAGGAGGTAAGTAACTGTATGCTGTCTTCATCCTCAAACTCAACAGTCTATATTAGTCTCCTGCTGGATGCTGGCCTCTCCTGATAAGCTCCTTATTGGCTTTTATCTAATGGGGGTAATGCCCCTAATCCCCAGGCTTCGTATGGGTGTTAGGATCGGTTGACGACCGATGTGGCGCGGTGGGCGAAGGTCGATTCGATTCCGGTTCGATTCCCGCCTCGGAACAAATGTGTGTACGATCTGCAGATATTTGTTCCGGGTGTTCTGGTCGTTTTCTATGTATAATAAAAAATATCTATCTATGTAATGTATTGTATTATGTATATCAGTTATCTAGTACCCATAACACAAGCTCTGTTTACCATGGGGCTAGATAATGCTGTGTGAGTTGTCCAGCATTATTTATTTATTTAGGATCGCAGCTCGGTGGTACATTGTTCTGCAGGTGGCGTTGCTGCCCACCCCCGGTAGATATCCCTTAGTCACCGGTTACGACACCAGCGGGTAGAATTGGCTGGTGCAAATTCTTAGCCACCGGGCTTGCTAAGTATGAGTGAGCAAAATACGTATGCACGAAAACTTCTATAATAGCGTGCGCATTAAACACCTCAATCGCTGTCAAACTATGAAAATTGTTCCTATCACGTGTATTTATCGCTTAGATACTCGTAACTTGTATATATTTAGAAGTGGTTCCTTTCTATTCATCATCAGCCTATAGCAGTCCACTGCTGGACATAGGCCTCCCCCAATGAGCGCCATAGCGCCCTGTCTTCAGCTTGCCGCATCCAGCATCTACCTGCAGTCTTTCGCAGGTCGTCATCCCACCTGGTCGGAGGGCGTCCTACACTACGTTTACCGAGTCGTGGTCTCCACTCAAGAACACGTTTGCCCCATCGGCCGTCGGTTCTTCGCGAGATATGGCCGCCGGCCCACTGCCACTTCAGCTTGCTAATTCTATTCCTTTCAATTCGGTAGAGGCAAAATGTATGGAAGCAAACGAAAACGTTTTTCGTTTGAAAACCGTGACTAACAAAAAGCTAGTCAGTTTCTAGATTAGCTTTGAAAGCTAAATAATTGCCTCTAATTATTCACCAAACGTAGTAGGTAAAATTATAGTCCCAAAACTAGACCAACTGATATTTTAGAGCCATTTGATTGCAATTAACCATTTGAAATTGTCTTTTGTCATGGGGTGGTTAATGCCCATAATCACCACGCTGGGCATGCGGGTTAGGGATCGCTGTTCTTTTTGTTCGTGGCGCTCATTGGGGGAGGCATATGTCCTGCAGTGGTCTAACATAGGCTGATGATGATGATTTGAAATTGAATCTACTCTGATGCAAAAGTATTTTGTAAAAGGCTTGAAACAAGGCAAAGTTCCTCGAAAACGTGAAAGTAAAGAATTGGCAGGCATTATTAGGTCTCCAGATTGAGCGGTCGATCGTGCGCTGTTCATCAAGTGTTGCAGTCGTGGCTGATTTCCAATGACCCTCCAGCCTGAAGCTTGAATTGCAAAGGCTAGGTGCATCATCGTTGACTAAAGAAACCGGTAATTGGAAAGTTTTTTAGTGTTTCGGGTATTTTAGCCGATCATCATCATCATCATCAGCCTATATTAGTCCACTGCTGGACATAGGCCTCCCCCAATGAGCGCCATAGCGCCCTGTCTTCAGCTTGCCGCATCCAGCAGCAAGTCCACCTGCAGTCTTTCGCAGGTCGTCATCCCACCTGGTCGGAGGGCTACGTTTACCGAGTCGTGATCTCTACTCAAGAACACGTTTGCCCCAGTGGCCGTCGGTTCTTCGCGAGGTATGGCCGTGGTATTTGAGCCAATACAACATAGTTTGTATTGGTGCTCACGTATTTCCGTTTTCAACTAATAGTTATACTAGCTACGCCCCGCGGCTTCGTCCCCGTAGAAATCTATGTGTCAAATGGTTTATAAATATTTCTCTTGAATCACTCTATCTATAAAAAACCGCATCAAAATTAGTTGTATTGTTTTAAAGATCTAAGCATAGGTACATAGGGACAGACAGACAGCTGAAAGTGACTTTGTTCTATACTCTGTAGTGATTACATTACGTGTCTCATGGTAGTATAGCTGGTAATTAACTACTACCAACGTCTAAAAACAAAGACCACGAGCACATCCACAACATCGCCCCGCCCCAGCCCCGGCCCCAGGAAAACGACCGCCCATGGCGACCCCTTCCGCGGGACCTGATCCCTGCGGAACCACCGGGTTTATTTAAAAAAAAAAAGATTATAAACAGAATGATGCCAAAAAAACATTGAGTATAAGGGAAAGATAAGATTCCCACAAAACCCAAGGACCGAGGGGTCACCCCTCGAGTTGACGCCGGGGTAATGAGGCTAAGCCTCGAGGCTCCTCTCTGTGCCCCCACCAGGGCCGGAAAGAAATCTATTGAAAAACAAAGAAAATTAAGTATAGACACATAAAGTTCGAATTCAAAGTAAACAATAATGCAAAAGCTATATCACTAATGGGTTCTGTTGGCTTCCGAGCGGGTCACAAGTGTAAATTGCCAGATTGCCGCAATCATAGTCTAGCCCATAAACGGTTTACGATTAAATGGAATCTTCAAGTAAATTCTTCTTACTGAGAGTTAAATCCAATAATTTCCACGGCAATACTCGGCATACCGTGTTGTCTGCCGGAAAATTGAAGATTGTCTGTCATTACGTTGCAATCTCCATGCAATTTCCTATCGCCCTTCAAGAACAGGATTCTGTGAATACCAGATAAATAAATAAATAATGCTAGACAATTCACACAGCATTATCTAGCCCCATGGTAAGCAGAGCTTGTGTGTTATGGGTACTAGATAACTGATATACATAATACAATACATTACATAGATAGATACTACAATATATTACATAGATGTACTTATATCAAATTATTTGTTAGATATTATGATAGATATTTTTTATTATACATAGAAAACGACCAGAACACCCGGAACAAATATCTGCAGATCGTACACACAATTGTTCCGAGGCGGGAATCGAACCCGCAACCTCCTGCGTCGCAGGCGGACCTTCGCCCACCGCGCCACATCGGTCGTCGAAAACTCTTCATTATACAGCCGTACATAGTACGATAGACTTATTCATAGCTTTGCTTCTTTTCCCCAAAAGCTAAAAAGCCTGAGGCACCTCGAGTGCCTCAAGCTTGAATAGCGAAGGCTCGGCGGAGGAGCTTAGCAAAGAACCCCGTAATTGGAAAGCTTTTTTAGTGCAGTACAGGTATATGAAAGTCTTAGGGAGACTTAGACAGGTATAGATACATTTTTGAAAGCTGTGATTGCATTTAGTTTTTTCATACAATTATCCACGCCGAAAACTTCATGAGTCTAGGTCTGTTATACGAAAAACAAAAGAATATCGCGTCAGCTTTTAAAAACTTAGTAGCTTGTTAGACATAGTTTGGGATGTCTAAAAAGAAGGAAAATCCCGGTTTTTCTTTGTAACTTTTCCATTAGATCGCTAATTGATAGCCTATTCCAAACCTTATAGGCCTAGAAACAAAGCATATATGAAGAAATAAATATTTGAAAAATAAGTCCCAAATGCTAAAAACCTAGTTCTCTTTGTGTTGGTTCTTTAGTACACCGATACATCGTATAAAATAAAGTCGCTTCTTGCTGTCTTTTCCTATGTACCTATATGTTTAGATCTTTAAAACTACGCAACGGATTTTGATGCGATTTTTTAAATAGATATAGTGATTCAAGAGGAAGGTTTATAAGCCACTAGCGGACCTTCCCGGCTTCGAACGGTTTAGTACGAATCCCTTACTTTTTTGAAAATATAAAATAGCTAAATTTTCACCGGGGATAATGTAGCTTCCCAACGGTGAAATAACTTTTCAAATCGGTCCTGTAGTTTTGGAGCCTAAAACAAACAAACAAAAAATCAAACCTCTCCTCTTTATAATAATAGATTTGATACATAGGAGATCTATGTACCGCGGTCATACCGCGGTCATACGCGGTTAAAGCCGTGGAGCGTAGCTAGTTAATATTGAAACGTTATTTTTAACCTTGGAACGTTATCCGCTATGGAGTTGAAGAACTCCTTATCCAGAAGCAGGTTGTAAACAGACTATACGATCTCCACGTAACAGTCGTAACCTTAGCGAGGTGATTAACATTTTTATAAAGTTTTGGACGTTTAGCGGACAATGCCCCAAGCGGAAAACAGAGCTCATTAGCTATTATTACTTTTCAACTAGGTTCTGCCCGCTTTGCACACGATTAATCATAGTAAAGAGTAGCCTGTGTCCGTCCTTGGGATAACTTTTACCTCCTGCCAAATGCGATTAAAATCTGTTTGTTCGTTTAGACGTGAAAAGATAACAGATAAATAAATAAATAAATAATGCTGGACAATTCACACAGCATTATCTAGCCCCATGGTAAGCAGAGCTTGTGTTATGGGTACTAGATAACTGATATACATAATACAATACATTACATAGATACATATTTTTTAGTATACATAGAAAACGACCAGAACACCCGAAACAAATATCTGCAGATCGTACACAAATTTGTTCCGAGGCGGGAATCGAACCCGCAACCTCCTGCGTCGCAGACGGACCTTCGCCCACCGCGCCACATCGGTCGTCGAAGATAGATAGACGGACAGAGTTACTTTGAGTGTATAATATTATTATGGATAAGGTACGATGGGTTTATCAAACAAATCATCATGGCAACCGCCATGACCCAATGTTTTTAAAAGAGAGTATATAGGACTCGAATATTATGGTTTATGTTGGACACGTCATGGCCGGCGGCGACTAGATTAAACATCACAAAACAGTCGTTCATGGTATGGTGATGCGATCACCGAGAACTTGGGCAGTGTAATTTTTCATGGTAAATATCCCGTTTTAAATGACTTTAGTGTTAATAACCATGATAGTTACAAAATTTTAGTGGAAATGAAGACATCATTTCCACTAAAATTTTGTATTTAGTTAACAAGATTTGCCATTTATATTATCTTGTTACATGACATCCTTTGTTTCCCAAATCCGCTTGCCTCCGCTGCCTTGTAGCGGCATTCCCACGTCCGCTGCGTGTGTATACTCAAACCTGCACTTGTCCAAAGCCTTTTAGGGCATCCGGTAGTTATCCGCGTTTGTGCAGGTCAGGTTTACTGATTGTGTGCGTACAGACGGGTTTTTGCAAGGTACTGCCTTCATTTGATTTTCTATGACAGTTTTTTGGTGATATATCTTGGAATTGTTTCGAATTCGTTATGAGTTCTCACGGCTTGTCATGTGGAAACTTTAGTAGGATTTATTTCTTTCGATTTTTCTGACGCCAGGAACACATAATGAATTCAGGATAATTAGTTCCCCAAACATAACTAGATGTCACCACAGGTCAAATAAAAAGAGTGATTTAAGAGGAAGGTTTGTAAACCACAGAGTGCAGCTAGTTTATTGTATAATTAAACTGGTTAAAAACCTTTTAGACAGTATAATGACTAAATCTACATTTTCATTATTATAATGACTACTTTTGACACTCCCATCAGTCATCATCATGAGTCTAAAGAGTTTTAAACAAACAATCCGAAGCTCACACGGCTCAAGTCTATTGATGCCCGACATTTTGACACCTCATTTGTAAAATCGGTCAAGTCATTACAAACAAACTCACTGCATAAATTAGTATGATGGACAGTTACGTTTACGGATATTTACCATTTTTAGTGTTGACTAAATGCGTGTTACTGTAAACTCAAATGGTGATTTTTGGAAGGCTTTCTACGGCTAAATGTTCAACCTAAGTTGTAGTAAAATAATTTCATCATCAGCCTATAGCAGTCCACTGCTGGACATAGGCCTCCCCCAATGAGCGCCATAGCGCCCTGTCTTCAGCTTGCCGCATCCAGCATCTACCTGCAGTCTTTCGCAGGTCGTCATCCCACCTGGTCGGAGGGCGTCCTACACTACGTTTACCGAGTCGTGGTCTCCACTCAAGAACACGTTTTCCCCATCGGCCGTCGGTTCTTCGCGAGATATGGCCGGCCCACTGCCACTTCAGCTTGCTAATTCTTTGAGCTATGTCGAGCAAAATAATTTAAGTTTGATGAAAAGTTGAATAGTGGTTAGGATAGGAGAGCCCCACGTGATGATCGAATAACACTAATATAATAAATGTGAATGTTTTGATGTTAGGATGTATGGATGTTTGTTACCTTTTCACGCCAAAACCGATAAGAATTTCAATACCATATTACGCCATCGACGACCGATGTGGCGCGGTGGGCGTAGGTCCGACGACCGATGTTGCGGGTTCGATTCCCGCCTTGGGACAATTAATGTCTGTACGATCTACAAGTGTTTGTCCTGGGTGTTCTGGGTATTTTCTAGGTTTAATAAGAAATATCAATATATTTAATATACATATTGTATAAAGTAGGTATATCAGTCATCTAGTAACCATAACACAAGCTCTGCTTAGCTTGGGGCTAGATGATGCCTGCGACGCAGGAGGTTGCGGGTTCGATTCCCGCCGCGGAACAATTGTGTGTACGATCTGCAGATATTTGTTCCGGGTGTTCTGGTCGTTTTCTATGTATAATAAAAAAAAATATCTACCTATGTAATGTATTGTATTATGTATATCAGTTATCTAGTACCCATAACACAAGCTCTGCTTACCATGGGGCTAGGTAATGCTGTGTGAATTGTCCAGCATTATTTATATATTTATGATGCTGTGTGAATTGTCCAGCATTATTTATTATTTATATTATATTGTAACCTGTGTGAGAATTTATTAGAATGTGACGTAAAATATTTACTTGGGCAAGATGCGGTCCCATTCTGAATGCGCGCGGATTATAACAAAAACTATGGTACGTAAGTAACGATATCTTTCTTCAGGCTATACTGACGGAGCTCATTATGGTTGTCTTTGTCCCGGACAAAGCTTTAGATTTTCCTACAAGCATCCTCGTCATCGTCGTTTCTATTTCATGGAACTCCCTAGGAACATGCAAAGAGATATCTGACAAAGAAATACTTCGTACAAAGTTTCAAAGGAAAGTAGTAAAGAGTTCTTTGTAGCTGTCTTTTAGAAAGTAATAAGTACTTTTGTGCAAGACATTATTAATAAAATATAATAATGTCCGTGTATTGAAAATGTACCTAACTAGGTACTGAAGAAAGAGTACTAACTAACCTTCATCACAGATAATATAATACATCTTCATTATATTTATCGGAAAGATGGCGCTGAATACACGGTATATATACACCGTTACTGTACCGTTCTTGACAAATTTAAGTAGATATTATTTCGATAGATCATTATTCATTATACTTGTCTAATTAGCTTGTAGGTACTAATTCCGTTATTACATTTACACTGATTTACCCATTATTACATACCTTATTGAACCCATAAATATAAAAAAAAATGGTTAGGCTCAAACTATACATAAAAAATCTGTCAAACAGAAGCATTGCAATATTTTTTCACTTTCTGACTTATGTCAAAAGTAGGAAACAAACTTCTCGCTTAGATATTAGCGAGGGGTAGCCGGGGGCAATAAGAAAACCTTCTTATAACATAAAAAATATGTATACAAACTCCTTATTTAATACTCTAACTAACTAATAACCAATCCATACCGGTTCCAGACTATTGACGACGAACTATCAAGTTCTGCATGGTATCATGTATCTTGGAACCTCGATTCTCACACCAACATATCACTAATTGTTTAGCACTGGAACGGGCACAAGGTACTCATTATATCACGCCGCTAAGCACGAACAAACACCGCAAACAGTGCTAAATCAGATTTGTACTGACGGGAGATAATGTAGGGCTGTTACTCAGTTACGAGTTCTTCAATTATACGTAAAATATTTTTATTTTTTTAATTTTATTTCTGTACTAACACGTACATTATGCATTGCCTTAATCAACGCCAACCTTGCGTTTACACGAGCCATCAATTTTAGGAATTCTTTTTATTATATTTATGCACTTTGCGATCACCTGTCAATCGACACACGCGTCTCAATATCATCTCATTAGTAACTACAGTTTATCGTTAAATGTAAAAGTTAAAATTTATCTCCTAGTTTTTCTGATATATCCAGCTGATGACCGATGTGGCGCGGTGGGCGAAGGTCCGCCTACGACGCAGGAGGTTGCGGGTTCGATTGCCGCCTCGGAACAATTGTGTGTACGATCTGCAGATATTTGTTCCGGGTGTTCTGGTTGTTTTCTATGTATAATAAAAAAATATCTATCTATGTAATGTATTGTATTATGTATATCAGTTATCTAGTACCCATAGCACAAGCTCTGCGTACCATGGGGCTAGATAATGCTGTGTGAATTGTCCAGTTTTATTTATTTATAGCTTAGTTACTATACATGGTGTACGGACCGTACAATTACATATTATTATATTTTTATAATAGAAATAATTATAAATTATATAAATTATCAATAAAATGTTTATCTGCTATCCAAGCTCAATTGAAACAGTATATAAGTCAAAGTCAAAAATCATTTATTTCTTTAGGCTTACAAAATAAGCACTTAGACAAGTCATATTTTATACATTAAATTATTATCAAATATAATTATTTTACTGTTCACTTCAATTTTTTGTCCACTAGTGGAAGAAGTGAAAAAGAAACTAGTATGTTCATCTCTTATAATACATGGTTATTTGCCTATTAAATCTAAATATAATATGATTCGATACATGTCAATATATAAGTAAAGTGTACGAGTACAGTACCTATTCTGAGATCCTTGCAAAATCTCCAAATATCTCTAAAATGCGAGACAAGACACCCTGCTGTATTTGTAGCATACTTAAGTACTTCTTACTTAATTTCGGGAGCATTCCATCAAATTATATTCCGCCGTAAGATACTTGTGTTAAAATTTTGTCGAATTTAATAACTATGGAAATAAAAGATTAACATTTTGTTTTAATTTTGTACATTTGTGATTAAGCTGATTAATTGTATGTGTGTGTTTTATGTGTCAAATAAATGATTTACTTACTTACTTACCCAGTTAATCTTCCGTTTGCTCGTTTCTTGGTACTCATATCAACATTTTTATCATAATTTCGGAAACCTAATTATAAATAAATAAATAAAGAATTCTGGACAATTCACACAGCATTATCTAGCCCCATGGTAAGCAGAGCTTGTGTTATGGGTACTAGATAACATATATATATATATATATATATATATATATATATATATTATTATATACGATTATATTAATGCTGGACAATTCACACAGCATTATCTAGCCCCATGGTAAGCAGAGCTTGTGTTATGGGTACTAGATAACTGATATACATAATACAATATATTACATAGATATATATTTTTTATTATACATAGAAAATGACCAGAACACCCGGAACAAATATCTGCAGATCACCGCGCGAGCCCCACCGCGCCACATCGGTCGTCGAATTATATTGCAGAACATCTGCAATATAATTCGACGACCGATGTGGCGCGGTTCTGCTCGTTTTATTTAACAATGAGTATTTTCTGATAAATAAGTAAACAATTTATGTTGGACAATTCACACGAAATCACCTAGCCCCAAGTTAAGCAGAGATACGTGCTCTATAATAACTATAGCTGTCTTGTCAAGACGCTGAGGTCAATAACTAAGATACAGCAACAGTTCTAAAATATACATTGATTGCTTCTCTCTGGCAACCCTAACTGACGTGGGAATGCGCTCACGCAACTCTGGGAAACCTTTCCCGATATCTATTGCGTGGCGTCGACAAAAACTGCTGATTCGTTCTAATCAGTATTGTTCGTTTCTTGTACATCGAGATTACTTCGAAGCTTGTGACTCTTATGTCGAGTCATGGGTGTAGGATCTCTGGTTGAATATGTGGCTTGCCGACGTTCCGGACACAATATTTTCGGTAACTTTGTCCAAACTGACTCATTTTAATATTTTAATGAATTATTTACTATTTACTGGATATGATAACCCTTTTACGCGATTTATGTTTTGGTTATTTATGTTTAGACGAGTTTCAGCCACCAGAACAGGCCGGATTTCGCGGTGGATATGGCACCATAGACCACATACACACAGTGAGGCAGATTATACAGAAGTCCGAAGAGTATAATCAGCCCCTGTGTCTGGCTTTTGTGGACTATGAGAAGGCCTTTGACTCTGTCGAGACCTGGGCTGTTCTGGAATCCTTACAGCGATGCCAAGTGGATTATCGTTATATCGAGGTTCTGAGATGTCTCTACGAAGCCGCCACTATGAGTGTCCAAGTACAGGGCCAGAAGTCTAAACCTATCCAACTGCGCAGAGGAGTGAGACAGGGGGATGTCATATCCCCGAAACTGTTCACAAGCGCGTTGGAAGATTTGTTTAAGACTCTGGACTGGAAAGGTAAGGGCATAAACATAAACGGCAACTACATCTCACACCTACGATTCGCTGATGACATAGTCCTATTGGCGGAGTCGCTAGAGGAGCTGAACCAGATGCTGGACGGCCTAGCTTCAGCCTCCCGATGCATCGGTCTTGGCATGAATTTGGATAAAACCAAAGTCATGATCAATGGACACATTGATCCAAGGCCGGTGGTCGTACATGGTCACCTTCTCGAAATCGTTTCCGAATACATATACATCGGGCAGATTCTGCAGTTAGGTAAAAACAATTTCGAGAAGGAGGCCAAAAGGAGGATCCAGCTGGGCTGGGCAGCGTTTGGGAAACTACGTCGAGTCTTCTCTTCATCCATACCGCAATGCTTGAAAACGAAAGTTTTCAACCAGTGCGTCCTACCCGTTATGACCTACGGAGCTGAGACGTGGACACTCACGATAGGGTTGGTCCACCAGTTCAAAGTCGCTCAGCGAGCTATGGAAAGAGCTATGCTCGGAGTATCTCTGAAGGATAGGATTCGCAACGAATACATCCGACAGAGAACTAAAGTTATCGACATAGCTCTGAGAATTAGCAAGCTGAAGTGGCAGTGGGCCGACCATATCTCGCGAAGAACCGACGGCCGCTGGGGCAAACGTGTTCTTGAGTGGAGACCACGACTCGGTAAACGTAGTGTAGGACGCCCTCCGACCAGGTGGGATGACGACCTGCGAAAGACTGCAGGTAGATGCTGGATGCGTCAAGCCGAAGACAGGGCGCTATGGCGCTCATTGGGGGAGGCCTATGTCCAGCAGTGGACTAATATAGGCTGATGATGATGATGATGATGATGATGTTTAGACGATGATACTAAAACTTAATGATATGGGTAAATGTTGGCAGAATAAATGTTTTAAAAAAAAAAATTGAACGAGGTCCCATTTTCCAGGATTCGAAAAATAAATATAAGCAAATTATTTCACAAAAAAACAAGATAAATGGCGCAGTAGTCATCATCATCATCATCAGCCTATAGCAGTCCACTGCTGGACACAGGCCTCCCGTAATGAGCGCCATAGCGCCCTGTCTTCAGCTTGCCGCATCCAGCATCTACCTGCAGTCTTTCGCAAGTCGTCCGTCATCCCACCTGGTCGGAGGGCGTTCTACACTACGTTTACCGAGTCGCGGTCTCCACTCGAGAACACGTTTGCCCCAGCGGCCGTTGTGGTGCTTTTGCTAATAGTTGTCTAAATTAATAGAAAAATTTCAAGATTCTGTTAGGCATTGCTTGCAAATTTGGAAGGTGAGTCTCAGCCTAAGTATACCTACTAAGTAGGTATAGTACTAACCTATTCAGCTTACTATCTCTTAGAAAGGTCACCCTTATCATCTCATAGAAAAGAAACTGACAGATCAAGGGTTAAAAGGTTAGCCAAGTCCGTTCAATTCCTAGTAATTTCCAATTAAAGAAGAAATTGAATCGAAAGCTCCAACCTTCAACCTCTTGCAACACCATTGACATAGATTAAGCTATAGCTTCTTTAGGATCGGTTCAGTCAGGGAAATCATCAGAAAAAATAATAATATGCGGGGTAGTCTTTGGGGACTGGAGAAACGAGTAGAAGTGAAAACTAAGTAATTTTATTTTTTAATGCGCGGGAGAATCCGCGGGGCGCCGCTAGTCGCCCCGCGGTGATGTATATTTTGGATAATAATCTTTACGAATTGTAGCCTATCTGTTATTCTGATATGTAAGCTATATTATTGTGAAGTTTCATCAAAATCCATTCAGTAGTTTTTGCGTGAAAGAGCAACAAACATCCTCTCAACCTTTCGCGTTAATAATATTAGTTCTGCTGGGAAGCGTGCGGTGACGATGACCCTAGTTTCGTGCTTTGTCCAGAATTATTTATTTTTATTAAACAAATAAAATAAATCAAAAATATGTAATGCCTCTGCCACATTTTCTGTCAAACCATAAAGTTGTAAAATTTAGCCATAACATATTATGTGTTTCCATGTGTTTCCTGGTTGGCAGGTAGAAAATGCCTCGGCATTAAGCTCACCCTTTGTACCTTTAATAGTGCAATAAAGTTTAAATATATAAATAAATTATGATATTGTCTCACAAATATTTTCTAATAATATAAGTTTTTCCATTTACAAATCCATAATTCAAGTGGAATTTCGTACATCAGCTTTAGAGTCAAGCATCGTGCGTCGGCGCATTCACGACCAATTTACTAGATTGTCGGTTGCGAGATTGCAGCGGCTCGGATTAAATGATCTTCGACTAGAATCGACGCGGGCTCAGATTATATTTCATAGATAACTGGTATTTACGTACCACAAAGTTTATTATGGTTTCCGATTATGTTGTTGACTTTAGCGGTGTTTAACAGAGTATTTTGTAATCGTTAATTGGAGAAATAATCACAATCATGGAACGAGACTATGTTGATAATCACTTCTAGTATAGCAAAGTCGCTTCCTGCTGTCTGTATGCTTAGATCTTTAAAACTACACAACGGATTTTGATGCGGTTTTTTAAAATAGATAGAGTGATTCAAGCGGAAGATTTATAAACCTTTTGACACATAGATTTCTACTCAGGCGAAGCCGCGGTGCGCAGCTAGTTTGGTATAATCCGCGCTATCAGAATAGGATGGAATTTTGACACCAGGGGGTTAGAAGATTTAATGGATGGAACTAAGATTTTAATAGCCTACGTAGACTTTACTTGCTTCTTGCTTGAGAGATAGAACCACCTATCTTTTGCCTCCCTCTATGGATGGAACCATTGCGAAGTGAAACAAACGAGATCAGATATTGACTTTTACGAAGAGTCTTTATTAAACATTGTATTTCATGCAGCCCTTGCAGTCCCATTATTAATGCAGGATTGATTCGCCAATATGGCGGAAATTAATAAGAAATGTAATTTTTTAATTTGAATTTTCATTGATGATATAATTTGATTTGTTTTAATTTATTCTAATTTATTACTATTCATTTTAATTTTCATTTCAATTTAATTTAATTTTAGTTCGTAAGAATTACTAACATTTATGGATCTATAGTAGTCCGAAATAAAAGAATTTTATTTTATTTATTTATTATTATTAAATGGTTAGTAGTTATACGCCTTCTGTGCCCTTGTGCCCTATGTTTCCCCGGCCTCATCCTTCAATCAAAGGGATCATAGGTAAACTTGCAGCGCTAATGTATTCTTGGTAAAGGCGAATAGGACTTGCTGTGAACTGAAAGCTAACTGTGACTAATTCGATAAATTTACACCGATCCACGAATAAAGCAATGTGGTATTGTGTTCATGGTCATTTATAGTAGGGTATGGAGAAGAACACAGGGTGATATGGTGCTCATTATGGGAGGCATGCATTACGGCAACCTATATTCGTTCACAGCTGGACTAATATAGGTTGCCATAATGCATGCCCACCCGGTTGATGATGATGATCAATAAATAATACTGTTGACAATTCACCCAGCATCATCTAGCCCCGAGCTAAGCAGAGCTTGAGTACTAGATGACTTAAAAATACATAACGTAGATAGATAGTTTTTTTTTATATATTTATTATTAGAACCTGCTGTTATTAGAACTCCAAGTGAGTTGAATATAAATTCAAACAAATTCAAAACACATCCTTTGTTAACAGGCTTATTACATAATATCGGATTATTTATCCTTGTAATGTATTGTATTATGTATATCAGTTATCTGGTACCCATAACACAAGCTCTGCTTACCTTGGGGCTAGATAGTGCTGTGTGAATTGTCGAGCATTATTTAATTTTAATTTATTTTAGACGATAAAAAGCTTGGTACGAATTTCTCTCTTTCAACTCTAAAACTAACAACCTAAAAAGGTGGTGGTCGCTTCTTTACTCAACCTTAAAATATTGAAGTGAAGAAAAAATCAAGTGGCCACTCGTGGTTTATTTCCTAGTTTTACTTGTAATTTGAATTTTGTGGCGTGTCCAAGAGTGTCCAGTGGGTCTAATCTAAAGGAAATCAAGCACGTTGATATTTCTTTAATTCTTTATTGTACACATACAAAACTTAAAAATAACTTTAAAAAGATATGTACATAGGCGAGCTTAACCCTGAGTTAGAGTTTTCTTCCAGCAAACCTTAGGTTTACAGGAGTGGCGATGGAATAGATAGAGGAAGTGTACAAGAGACAAATTAGACTAATAATACAATACGGAATGAGATTATAATATACATAGGTACATAAATTAAAAAATAATAGTTCAATAAACCTAATAAATACATTTAGTTCAATATAATAAAAATAATAATATATATAGCTAATTAAATATATATATAAATATCTCTAGATAGATAATTTTATGATGATAGGAAGTGCTCTTTCAATTTGATCTTAAATATGTTAAGCGATGGACTGGCTCGAATATCATGAGGGATAGAGTTCCACAATCTAGCCGCATGCCCGGCAAAAGAACCTCCAGGAGTATTGGAGAGATATTTGATACACCATCCAAGTTTTCTTAGCTCCTTCGTTGTGATATACACCGCTCCGTGTCGAATCGTCGTCGGCAGCCGTGCGGCACTCCCGCCGCGCTGCGCTCGCGCAGCCTTGTTTCACTTCACCTGTGCACCTTTGACTTTACAACAAAAATATATTATTGAGAACATTCCACGCAGGAGGTCGCGGGTTCGATTTCCGCCTCGGGAGTTATGTTTGTACGAGTCAAATCTATTTATTTTTTATCAAGTTGCTTTGCCGGAAGACAAGCGTTGGTTGCTAGCATGCTAGTCATACAACTCATGCTGAGGCAAAGCCATTTTGTTACTGGACTTACACACTTACCACTTTGTTTATTATGTTCTTTGTAAGTCTTTATGACAAATAAATTTCATTTATTCATTCATTCATTTCTTTTTTCGAAATGTCTGCGATCGATTCCCGAGCTGAGTACAGGTTTTTTTAACTGTATGAATTCAGTTTTTCTTATTACTAAAATCGATGACATGGTTTCTAAGAAGAGATCTTCGTATAAATATTTTTAAACTTACGCGATCTGAACACGTTGTGTGTCGTCCGAGTGTGCAGATGGACATTCCTACTATTGAAAATGAAATGAGGGTAGTTTCAAATAAACTAGCCCCCGTTTCGCTGAGGCGGTAACTCCAGTACTCCAGTCATCCCGTGACCACGACAGAGTGTAAACCTGTTGAAAAGTCGGGAAAAAAGGTAAATAAACGCGATAGATCTTTGTATGTCCTATAGTTTCAGACTTTCCCATACTGACCTATCTAAACGTGCCAACCTGTATACACTTTTTGGACAATCACGTTACGAAACTAAGCTAATAGTAAGACCATTATTATATAACCTGTAGCATCCTACTTTGTCCGGCTAGTGAGCGTGCCAGGTGGTTTCCATACAACTGCATGCTTTAATCTAGCCGCTTCAATCATTTCGCAACGTTGTCATGTTCAGTGTGCAAACATGCATCTAGGGCTGTCGCGGGCTCTTGTCTATGCCGAGGCTGTGGGTACTAGATGACTGATATACATAAAACAATATATTACATAGATATTTTTATCATACATAGAAAACGATCAGAACACCCTGAACAAATTTCTGCAGATCGTACAAACATTTGTGCCGGGGCGGGAATCTAACCCGCAACCTTCTGCTTCGCAGGTAGCCCTTTGCCCACCGCGCCATAGTGGTCAATTCATTTTGTCATTATTAAAAAAATTATGTACATGTAAACCATGATAACAGAAACTTCAGTTTCCACGACTAACTGTGTTGATGTAGGTAACTTCCGAAGTTCGTAAAATTAATAAGAATGACATTTGATTATGAATTTATGATTAGTTAGGTAGGTATATAAAGATACATTTTTGACTAAAGGCTTTTATTATTTATTTTATTTATTTTATTTTAACAATATTTGGGAAATTAACAGCTAACTTATTATTATTATGTATCTCTCTAAGATGCATCTCTCGCGACTCCACTCAGACCGGCCAATGAAGGCAAGCAAGAGGTGGCGATCTGGTTCTCTTGGGATGCCACTCCGCAAGCGGAGACGAGAGCCAGAAACTTCCCCGGGAGCACTCGGTACTCGTGGTGTCGCTATTAATTATTACTATAATTATTACTATTATATACTATTATATACAGGGCGCTATGGCGCTCATTGGGGGAGGCCTATGTCCAGCAGTGGACTGATATAGGCTGATGATGATGACTATTATATACATTTTTGACATCCTTATTTCAAAATAGCCATAGATTATAAAGCCGGACTGTGTAGCCAATTTCTGAAATTTATTACCCTCGCTTACTACGTCACTGATAAATGTGGTAATCTAGACATGGGCCTATCAGACCCTAAGTTAATGTTTTAATATCCGAGCTCGTTTTTAGTACAGACTGTTTTACAGTTAGTTATTGAGGGAGTTTCATGATTTATGGTTAATTTTATCTATCTATAGGTTAAATAAACTTCTAAGCGATAAAGCCGCCCATTGTACCTGTCGCATATAATGTATTTTTGATTATGTTGTACAATAAAGAATTTTTGTATTGTATTGTATTGTATTGTAAATAATACATTCAATGATTTCATGACTGACACACATTTTTTAGATTTAAGCAAATGACATCTCTAGCTTTTCATTATTTAACAGTTTTATTTAAATTTATTAATTATTATATGCGATTTATTTACTAAGTATGTGCAAATTTAAATTAATTGACAATTATTGTAACCAGATTTTTTTGCACGCCACAAAGGTAGAAATAAATTGTGTCTTATTAAACATACACCACCTATGTACCCTATTTACATGTATTTGATGCAATAAATATTTACTTTACTTTAAAAGTAGGTGAGAATTATTACAATTATAATGCTGTGGCTACACTATAATGCATGAGCTACACTAGGTATCCCTCTCTTGGGCAAAGAAGTTGAAGTTTTCCATAACTATTTGTCTGTTTTCCGTGAGGTCTATTCTTATAAAATACTAGTAACCCGTGCCAGCTTTGCTCGGGTGGAGATTTATTTGTTAAATTTATAAATATAGCCTATGTTATTCAGAGATAATATAGCATTCTAATGGTCAAAACTTCTTGTTTTGAAATCGGTCCAGGAGTTTTACAGTTTATTCGTTACAAACATACAAACTTTTCTATTATAATATTAGTGCAGATGAAATAATTAAGAAAGATATACAATATGTTGAGGTATCTTATGATCACGATTGATTTTTACCAACAAAAGAACTTTTATCAAAAGTTGAAAGCAAACTAGGTAAATAACGCTAATTTGAATTAATTATGGAAATAAAAGCAACAAAACAATTATCATAGAATGCGCATAAAGCCACTTCCCATTAAGCTATCACCTGTTTTTCCAGTACATTTGCAATCAACACCTGCTTTACAACGTGGTGTCTATCTGTTGCTATCAGATGGCTCAAGAAATAGACCTTTCTGACAGACAAGACCAATTAAAAGCCCTTTTACAAAAATGCTTTATTAAATCAAAGGAACAATGCTTAGGAGAAAAACCACTTTAAAAGCGCTTAGTTGGAATTCACGCGGCTTGAAGTTGGCGGTAATTGACTGCCAGTAGCAAAAATGGTCCGTACCCTTATTAAATCTAAACTGAAAATGCCAATTCTCAAGAGGTTGCGGGCTCGATACCCGCCTCGGGACAAAAGTTTGCACGATTTGCAGATATTTGTTCCGGGTATTTTGGTTTCCTATCTATAAAAAAATAATATATATATATAAATGTAATGTATTGAATTATTATGAATTTAAGTCATAAACACAACATAACACACATGCCTGATGTCTGAATAAATAAATAACACAAACTCTGCTGAGCTTGAGGCTAGATGATGCTGTGTGGATTATTTTTTGAAAGATAATCGAACATGCAGAATTATATAAGCATTTCGCAAAATCGCTAATAAATAAATAATAAATATGGGTACTAGATAACTGATATACATAATACAATACATTACATAGATAGATATTTTTTATTATACATAGAAAACGACCAGAACACCCGGAACAATATCTGCAGATCGTACACACAATTGTTCCGAGGCGGGAATTGAACCCGCAACCTTCTGCGTCGCAGGCGGACCTTCGCCCACCGCGCCACATCAGTCGTCAAATATAATAAAATGTAAACTTTCGATCCTTCAAGTCTACTACCTATTAGATCTTCTTAATCTTTTAGAAGAACACGTGCCTTCGTGGATCATTGAGCTTTTTAATCATCTTTGCAGCATCTTGCCTTCGTAACGTTGCAACGGCTTCCCGGTGCCATTTGACTACCTCTGTGGCGCGGTGGGCGAATGTCCGCCTGCGACGCAGGAGGTTGCGGGTTCGATTCCCGGCTCTGAACAATTGTGTGTACGATCTGCAAATGTTTGTTCCGGGTGTTCTGGTCGTTAAATGTAAAATAAAAAAAATATCTATCTATGTAATCTATTATATTAAGTATATCAGTCATCTAGTACCCATAACACAAGCTCTGCTTACCTTGGGGCTAGATGATGCTGTGTGGTATGTCCAGCATAAAAAAAATTAAATAAAAAAAAAATTGACTCGCGGTCACATTGGCCCAGCGGGAGCGGATCCGATGCCACAAAAAGGGTTTAAAAAAACGTCCAGATTGCGAAGATACTGATCTTTGTACGTGTTAGCTCGGATGACAGGACTTATTAAATTTAACTGAATACTTTGGGCTTGTATGGACCAGAGGATCTCATAACTTCCAAAAAGGTTTTGTTTTAGGCGCCAGTATTTTTTTAAGGTTCCGTACTCAATAGGTAAAACGGTATGGTGATTATATAACTCGCGACCGGTTTACGACAGGCGTAAATTAAGCAATCAGTGCTGTCAAACGCCAATTTTGACCAATTTTGACGTCGCAGCTGGTGTCAAACTAATACAAAATTGACGTTTGACAGCACTGATTGCTTAATTTACGCCTGTCGCAAACCGGTCGCGAGTTACATAATCACACGGCCGGACCCTATTACTGAGACTCCGCTGTCCGTCCGTCTGTCACCAAGCTGTATCTCATGAACCGTCATAGTTGGACAGTTGAAATTTTCACAGATGATGTATTTATGTTGCCGCTATAACAATAAATACTTAAAAACAGAATAAAATAAATATTTAAGGGGGCTCCCATACAACGCCGATTTTAAAGACTAGCACTCCGGTTTTATTTCTTCTCAGAAAGAATGAAAGAAAATAAATTTATTGGACACCAAGTATAACACATAACACGACACATTATATTAACAAGTATACAAAAAACATAATCATATGAAGAAAGTAAATAAAAATATACAAATACAAATAATGTGTTACAGGTGCCAAAAAGGATCAATCAAGGTTTTCTTGTTTGAATAAAAAAAAAGAATAAAATAATTTATTTATAGCCACACACACACACACAATTGTAAACAGAGTTACAAAAAAAAGGAAAAGACACATAAATACAGAAAAACATAAGTAGCAGAGTAAGAAACAGTCCCAATCTCCACCACAATTCCATATACGAGTATACCTCAGCCGTTTTCGTAACATAATATGTGTTCTTGGAGAGAATTCTCTTCCTCCATTAAATATTTTTATTTAAAATATGAAAGAAGCAGGAAATCAATCGACGTCGATACGTGAATGTGCAGTCAGCGCCGCCGGCGGCGGCTGCTTGTCATGCAAGCTATCATGTGGCGACCCTGACCACAGGGCGGAATTAAAAAATAAAGGACTATATAGTACGTTCTATTCAAGTAATGGTAACGAAAACCACTGGGGTAAACGTGTTCTTTAGTGGAGACCACGCACGACTCGACAAACGAAGTGTAGGATGCCCTCCACCGGCGGTCAAGGCGGGTGCTTGTCATGCAAGCTATCATGTGGCGACCCACCACAGGGGCGGACTGAGGGAACTAAGGACTTTATAAGTTTTATTCAAGTAATGGTTACGAAAACCACTGGGTGGGGTAAATGTGTTCTTTAATAGAGACCACGACTCGGCAAACGTAGAGTAGAACGCCCTCCGGCGGCGGTCAAGGTGCCACGATCTCGGGCCATAAAGTGACCCGGTCCTTTGGAAGGCTTGCGTGGGGCCGAAGCCAGCACAGAGGCCCTTTGAGAAAGTTAATTTAAAGGCGATGGCTACACATAGCGGATATCATCCTCAGGTGCACAATATGATACACCCAAAGATGGTATCCGCCAGGTGTAGAGACTAGTTGCAAAGAAAAATGAAAGAAATAAAACCAGGCTATTGTGTTGAATGGATGGACTGGGTAATCGGGCTGTAGGGGAGATTGCGGACGTCTGCCATAAACAAGTCAATAATAATGTTAAGAGTGGCAGACGGTGGCTTGCCGAATGCTGGATAGGTTACTTAAAAAGCCGGCGTAAATTACCGGAGAGGAACAACATCGGCGCAAACGACTGAGGGGTGTCGAGAGGTGCGGCCCCGATTTCACCATCACGAAGACTGCTCGAGAGTCCGAGTCTACATCCTAAGATGCACTCCACTCAGGCCGGCCAATGAAGGCAAGCAAGAGGTGGGGATCTGGTTCTCTTGGGATGCCACTCCGCAAGCGGAGACGAGAACCAGGAACTTCCCCGGGAGCACTCGGTACCCGTGGTGTCGCTACTCACCAACAGCTCGCCACAAGCTGCCCTGCGGGTTATTAAGTATCCAATCTTCTGAGTCCATCCCTGTCAACAAATGAGCATCATGAGATACGATACGTCTGTTTTTGTAACAAAAGAACAAAAGCATAGGGTTTTTGTGTCTCTCTGCGCCGGCGCAGGAAATGAAGACTCGAAATAAAAAGAAATGGAACGAAAGTTGACTGGCATTAATTCTACAATACGAGAAAGGAAAGATATTATTTCCTGATTTATAATATCGATAACCGATGAAAAGGTGCAGAAACGTTGGCGGTTCAATTTTCATACCTACTCTACAAAAGTTTAAATTTCAATTTTTCATTTATTATTACCATGATCTCGGGCCATAAAGTCCCGGTCCTTTGGAAGGCTTGCGTGGGGCCGAAGCCAACATCACAGAGGCCCTTTGAGAAGTTAATCTAAAGGCGATGGCTACACATAGCGGGTATCATCCTCGGGTGCACAATATGATACACCCAAAGATGGTATCCGCTAGGTGTGAGAGACTATTGCAAAGAAAAATTAAAGAAATAAAACCAGGCTATTGTGATGGATGGATGGACTGAGTAATCGGGCTATAGGGGAGATTGCGGACGTCTGCCATAAACAAGTCAATCGTAATGTTAAGAAGAGTGGCAGACGGTGGCTTATTATTATTATTATAGTTTATCTATTTTATGATATGCAAAACAGAAAACAATCATGGGTAACAACAATATTTATACATCAAAGATTTATCAACAAAGCACAAAGAATTAGACAATTTGTGCTCAAAAGTTAAGGAGGCTGGGTAACTCAATCGTAATAAACGTCGAAATACACGTGCTGCGAATAAATTACGTTTTTTACACGACAAATTAATTAATTATTTTACCAGAGTTGTAATTTTTTGGGCAAAGGCCTATTTGCCCATAAAAACTCCGACCCTAGGAGAAATAAATGGACAATCCACACAGCATCATCTAGCCCCAAGCTATAAGCAGGGCTTGTGTTATGGGTACTAGATGACTGATATACATAATATAGGTACAATACATAGACAGACAGACAGACAATACTTTTATTGCACACTTAAAAATAAAACAAACAAGGTAAAAAATAATAATACAAGATATGTGACAATTTGGCGGTCTTATCGCTCAAGAGCGATCTCTACCAGACAACCGTGGATGGATAGGATCGTTGGATTGAAAAAGGGGATCTGTGTGCGTTATGTAGTTAATTACAACATGAAATTTCATATTATGTTACATACAAATACCTATCTACTATAAATACATATATACTTTATAACTAATAATAATAATACTAGATGACTGATATACATATATAGGTACAATACATATACATAAATATTTTTTATTAAACATAGATAAAGACACCCCGACCAATATCTGCAGATCGTACACATGTTTGTCCCTGGTTACATCATTCATGCAGATATCTCATGCGCTAAGAAATTCCTATTTACCTAAGTTGACACTAGTTAAAATTATCGCCACTGTCATATTTTGAGGTTTAATTATGTTTTTTTTTGTTTCAGGTAACTGAACCTCCAATAATATCTCAGGTGTTCAATATTAAAGATGAAACCCGATTGTTTCAATGAAGAAACAGCGGAAGCAACAGTGTTCAGTACTAAAAACAAGACGCCTCAACAAACAGGACTGACGAGTCCATGGTGCTTTAATGATGGTAAAATGTACTGGAGGAAATTTATTTTGCAATAATTACGGGAAAAGATGTAGGTACTAGGTACAGAGGTTGGGGGAGGCCTATGTCCAGCAGTGGACTAGTATAGGCTGATGATGATGATGATGATGACTAGGTACAGATACTACCTATGTATGAAAAAGGATTAGCAAGCTGAAGTGGCAGTTGGCCGGCCATATCTCGCGAAGAACCGACGGCCGCAAGGGCACACGTGTTCTTGAGCGGAGACCACTCGGTAAACGTAGTGTAGGACGCCCTCCGACCAGGTGGGATGACGACCTGCGAAAGACTGCAGGTAGGTGCTGGATGCGTCAAGTCGAAGACAGGGCGCTATGGCGTTCATTGGGGGAGGTCTATGTCCAGCATGGACTAACATAGGCTGGTGATGATGATGATGAAAAAGTTGATAAGTTGGCAACATTGTTTGCGTGGGCAACCACTACATAAATACAAAAGAAGCCATTCTTTGGTTTTCAGTAACTTGGGGTAAGTCTTTAGAGGACAATATAAATAACATCTATTTATTAAAATCCAATTTTTTATTAAAGTGCTACCTTCATGTCCAGTCCATCCTACCTGGAAGATATCGCTCTCAGCGATAAGGCCGCCCTTTATACTTTTATTCGAAATTTTTATTTCTGTACCTATTGTTTTCTGTTTTGTGTGGTAATATAAAGTATTTTCTTTCTATCTATATATTTAGATAGATAGATTCATAGATAGCAAACGCCCGTAAACGTCCAATGCTGAACATAAACCATCCCCAAACGAGGACACAAACAAATGAAAAACAAAATTTGATAAAAATTAAAATTTGATATTACATCTCAAAAGAATATTATCCTTTAGAGATTTTTTTCGCAGCCACTATCTATCAAAGTACCAATTGTTGCTTTTTTTCGGTAGTCGTAAAAAAAAAGTCATACACCAAAACCGCTAAAGATTACATCTCTCACATAATAACTCTTCAAAAGATTTATTGCCAAAAGATGGTGTTGTCAAAGATACCGTTAAAGTTCCATTGACGGAACAGGTTATTCGTATTTATGGTTTTTAAAGGGTATCATTACAATCACAGCTGCCGAGCAGAATCTTCAAACTTCATTACAATTAATAACCCCAATAATAATTATTACCTACATAAATCAATAAACCATCATCATCATCAGCCTATATTAGTCTGCTGGACATATGCCTCCCCAATGAGCGCCATAGCGTCGCCCTGTCTTCTGCTTGACGCATCCAGCATCTACCTGCAGTCTTTCGCAGGTTGTCATCCCGCCTGGTCGAAGGGCGTCCTACACTACGTTTACCGAGTCGTGGTCTGCACTCAAGAATACCAAAAAAAAAAAACAAATATAAATACCAAACCAATAATCAATAAATACCAAACCATCGTATAAAAACTTGCTGATTAGAAACTCCTCTAAATTACCCGTTGACAGTAATAAAATAATTGTCATCATTTTTTAAATGCCATGAAATAATTGCCCGCTATCGATTATAAAGTCAACAGCTGTTTGACAGGAACTGCAAGTTAAGAATCGTCATTCCAAGTTTAAAAAACAAAACAAAAAATAACAATAAAAAAACAATTCACAGGCTGTTGGCTCGTGCGATCGTTTATTTCTTCCTATTTTGAATTAAACGTGGAATGGAACGTGTGGACGGGTAATTTAAAAAGTTTTTTGTGCTACACAGGCGGGACCTACATACTTGTATTTAAGGGTTTTTACACAGTCGCGAGCAAGCTGACATGATGGATTTGTCGGCAGGTGCAGCCAAGGCTTAATTGTTTTACTTTATAACGGGCTTGAGTTTGACTGTAATGGATTACGCTCTGGCTACACCATCTGCAAAGGTTATTAAACAATTTGTTGATTAGCTTCAAGAACTTGGTTTCGTGAAAATTCTGAGACGCCAGAGAATGTTAAGACAGGGCGCTATGGCGCTCTTTGGGGGAGGCCTATGTCCAGCAGTTGACTGCTATAGGCTGATGATGATGAAGAGAATGTTGGTTTTTTTCTTGATCGATAAACCCGCGGGTTTGCACGCTTTGTGCCTATGGAACCGTTTAAAGGTTATTTTATTAATATCCCATGGGAACTGTTTTAGGGATAAAATATTATGTAGGTATGTTAAATAGGCTAGGCTTAAAGCTAGAGAGCAACATCTGTGAAAAAAAATCGTTCAGTAGTTTTGTCGTGAAGAAGTTACAAACATCCATGCATACATGCATCCATCCATCTAAACATCCAACCATACGCGTTTAGAATATTAGTGCGACGAAGCTTTTTGAAAAAAAAAAAACATCAGTTACGAGTAGGTACGGAAACTTAGACGTAAAAATAGACTCTTGTCTAAGCTGAAACGGATTTCGGTCTATGTTATGTAAGTAGGAACTTACCTATTGTATTACTTCCTACGTCCACTAGGTAGGCGGATAAGTGATAGCAGTAGAGGTGTTAACAATAATGCCGAGGGATGCTGCTGCGGTAGATTCTTTTACAACGAACCCTTCACATAAGTCTTCCCATCCAAAGGTTGCCTGAAAGAGATAGCTTCTCATCGATAACGCCGCCCATTGAACTTGTCGCATGTTATATCTTTTTTTTGTTATTATATGCATCTGGTGTACAATAAAGTATTTTTGTCTTGTATTGAATTGAAACCGTACCGTTGAGACCGTTTTGTGACTCAATTGCAAATTAGTCTGCTTTGTCTTTTATTTTTGTTGATGTGTGACAAATAAAATATACTCTCTCTTTCTATCTTAGTCAGCTATTACGACATCCACGGCCTGAGTCGAAGGCGTCGGTTTTGACGCCGCAACCGACATGGATAGTTAAAATACTAGCTACGCTAAAATATCTATATTAATATTATAAAGAGGAACGGTTTGATTTATTGTTTGTTTGTAATGAATAGGCTCCGAAAGTACTGGACCGATTTTTCTGAAATTATTTCACCGTTGGGAAGCTACACTGTCCCCGGTGAACATAGGCTATATTATATTTTCAAAAAAGTTAGGGATCCGAACTAAAACCGTGCGAAGCCGGGAAGATCCGCTAGTCTTCCATAAACTAAAACAGTCTACAACTAAAACAGCAAGGAGGTATCAATTAAAAGAGGCGGTTTAGTGCTGTACGAGACTGCTGGTTGTAAAATCTATGGGTTGTATCTACGTCGTTTTCATAAATTTCTAGGAGGGTCTTCACATCTTCCTGGTTGCCAAGGAGACACGATTTACGACCGTGTCTGTCTATAAACAAGGTGCTATTAACCTTAGCTAGTCGGGAGCAGACAAATGCGAGTGTTTAGCATGCCATAGAGGCATAGATAAACCTACCATAGATAAGTAGAAGATTCGGGAAGCAAAGGTTTAACCAAAGCGGTTTTATGATGAAAATATTGTCGATTGCAAGTTCAATTGGGGTAGCCGACATAACTCGACTTTTCAGTAGAAGCATAGTAATATGTAGTTACTTTTTTGCTTTAAATACATAATGTGTCTTTTTTTATCTGTTTTTACAAAAAAGCTTACAAATCATCGAATTTTCTGGCTAAATATGAAGTTTATTCTTATTAGCTTTATTTTGTGTAGGTACCGAATTTCAGAAGTAAACCATTTTTTTAATATTGTTATAATTTTTACACTACTTTTTTAAGCAAGGGTTTGTTTAAATATTGCAGTAAAAACATAATTTCGAAGTAAATTTGAAAAAACCAAAGCCTAAAGGTGTTGCGTAACCGATTATTGTTTAATCTAGATTTTTTTAAATACGACATTCTAAAGTCCAGACAAAACAAACAAAAACTGTATACCTACTTAACTTTTTTACGTGTTTTGCCGTAACCAATAAACCTGCGGTAATTATGAGCATTTTATAAAACTTCAACATGACTCATAGTCATGTTGAAGTTTTATAAAATGCGTACATTATACACAAACAAATAATTCACTTTACAAAAAATGATGATTTCCCACTGCTATATCTGTTAGATGCATATTTCATTACTCAGTAATTTTACTAACGCCATCTAGTTCTCTCCGTTTATTTACAAAACACTTTTCTACAGCTCCGTGCTTCTAACAAGTCCACTTTAATTCCGCTGCTGCGACGAAGGCCTATCTCCGGAAGGTTCGTGCTCAAGAGCCTTCCTCAGACAGGTCAAGTGTAGTAAGTGAGCAGAACTTGGAGCTGACTATACTTGAAAAGTTACCTACCATTAGTTACCAGAAATAAATTGTTCGTCAACATTTTTTTATGGAGTGTTTACTAATGAATGGATTTCGTCTTGACTTCGATAGTTTTATAATTCATAACGTTTTTAAGATGACTTTTGCAACGACGGACTCTATTAAATTAATCTCTAGTTTTTTTTTAATATCAGGAAAATATAACGTCATTGACTTTGTCATAAATTTCATACCAGAGTGCTCGCCACCACTGAGGTCTTACGGCAAAAGCGGGAACTACAGAACAATACATACAACAACAACAGCAACATTTAGTTTTACGAAGATAGCAGCGCCTCGTCTATCGGACATCAGTGGTGGCGCAGACTCTATACCTTGACTGCGGGTTATTTATTTTACCGTGAATAGTTCGATTGACCACAATCTCGCCTGATGGTAAGTGATGATATGACAGCCGATGTATAACCTATACTCCTATTGAGAATCCAAGATATTTTATGTCAACAAAGACATTAACAATTTTCGCTGCACGTAGCAGCGAAAATGTTTAGGTTTGTATTAGAAAACGAAAGAGAATGAATGAAAGCTATCAAAACCAAGAATTGTACCAGTATTTTGTTTCTTTTGTCCAAATAAATGTTATTTCTATTCTACTCTATCAAAAATTGTTTCGAGATGAGACCAATGTTGTTAAATATCTCCACCAATATTGTTTAATTTTTGCAATCCCTTTGTATACCATACTGAATATACAGTTTTTCAAATCGGACTATAGCTCTAAAAGACAAAGAGAGATTTGGAGAAGATATACGACTTTCTATAGTAAGGGTTCTCGACAATGGCCATAGAATAAATAACAGAGCAGACTGTCTCGGCAAGTGCGTGCACTAGCGGTATCTCTGTAATTAGGAGCATAGAGCTTGCATACACTGTTGTTGTTACGTAGGTTGGGTTCGTCTGAATATTCATAAGGGAAATGTATGATATAGATACCATGGAAAATGTGAAGTCGAATGGAAAAATGCTTGATAGATCGTCAATGTTGATAATTATGTTGAATGAACGTATTGAAGTTTGTACCTACCTGTCCGCGCCGTACGAGCCACACTCGATATTACTGAAATTTCGTTCGGCTTTAGATTTAGAGCGCTATGCATTTTCAATTTAGTTTTTGACTAGGTTCGTTGTGCGATGTTTTTTAAATGACGTTTTTATAGGTAGTAAATTAAATATTGTATTTTCTAGTCATAAAAAATTACTGCTATTTTTAGTAGAATAAATGGTAAGTACAACTAACCTTTTATTCTACTTGCCTGTCAGTACGTGTGGGAGAAATCTTGCAATTGAGTTTTTGACCACTCCTCAACAGATTGAACAGAAATTTGGCATACCTACTTATGTAAGTTTGGTGACAAAATGCAATGTCATGGTATTATCGAGCTGGTCTGATGATGGAAACAAATAGTGGCAATAGGAACTCCTAAACGAAACGACTTAATGCTGTCGAGTTTGGGTTTGCTGGATTTATCTTCCGAAGCACATTGGTCCTAGACAAAAACTTGTTGGGAACTGATTTATGGAACAAAAAGTAGCCTACGTTTTATTTCAGGCTAGTTCCAGCTACCTGTAAAATTATAAGAAAAATCAGCCCTATCCATTCATTAGTTTTTTGCGTGAAAGAGTAACAAACATCCTACATAATATGTCGCGTTTATAATATTAGCAGGATTTGTCAGCATTGGATATTTTTAGGGAAGTTAAAGCAGCATTGGATAATTTTAGGTATCCTGAACAAAGAAATAAAATAGTAAGCTCGGGACCTCACCACACATCAAATACAAATACAAATACAAAATATTTATTCAGAAACTTAAAATACATTATATAACAGTGTTTGAGATCCCCTTTTAAGTAAAGTATTTTACCTGTGTTAGGGGAATCTCGCTCTGCCGCAAACAATAGAATTTGGAACGTACATTAAGTTCAGCTAGTAGTTATATAGTATACATAGTATATAAGGCTACTTAAATTATAGAGTTTATTATTTACAAAAAATTAAGTTGATATTTATTTATTTTAGCTATTTGGAAAGTGAGCGCGCAAATAATTCTATAGGTGTGCATGGATGAGTGTGTGGGGGTGTGTGTATGTGTGTGTATGTATGTACATCGGTACCTAAAATCAATACATATGACGACCGATGGGGCGCGTTGGCGAAGGTTCGCCTGCGACGCAGGAGGTTGCGGGTTCGATTCCGGGTGTTCTGGTTGTTTTCTATGTATAATACAAAATATTTAACTATGTAATATATCGTATTATGTATATCAGTTATCTAGTACCCATAACACAAGCTCTGCTTACCATGGGGCTAGATAATGCTGTGTGAATTGTCCAGCATTTTTTTTTTTTTAATAAATAATACATTACATACATAGATACTTTTTTATTATACATAGAAAACGACCAGAACACCCGGAACAAATATCTGCAGATCGTACACACAATTGTTCCGAGGCGGGAATCGAACCCGCAACCTCCTGCGTCGGTGATTTATTTACGTATATATTTTACAATTTATGCCTGTCTTCGCAGATCTGTAATAACTCCGGTAAATAATAATCTGCTGTAAAATAAATCAAGCTCACTTTATCTCCTTTCATCAGACTCCGCATTTTTTTTTTTTAATGTACCCGAGTATTTTCATTCGTGATTCGAAATGAAATCGAAACTTCAATCTTTCACGATCACGACTTGGATCGTGGCAATAAGAAGACGACAGATTATCACACTAATCTTCTAAATATGAAAGTACGGATGTTTGTTACCTCTTCACGCCATAACTACTGGTCGAATATTGCTTGAAGTGCTGAAATTTTGCATATAGGTTGTTCTAAGCCTAGAATAAAACTTTGGTTGTCTGGAAGAAATCTTTTTAAGCGCTAAGGCCACCAATTCGAATTAGATATAAGTTGTATGAATCATGTATTATCGTGTTTTTTACCAAACTGTTTCAGATAGGTATAGTTTTATCAATAATTGTATCTATCTAAAACATAGGCTTTTTGTTCCTGATTTTACTTTTTGTTCCATAAATCGTAAGATATAAATTGCCTTGAAACGATTCCATAGAAACAACGCATGCAAAGCCGCGGGCAGAAACTAGGAAATAATATTTTAAATGCCGATTTCCGATATCGCATTACTTATTTGGCTTTTTGATAAAAGTCACACGATTTTGTAAGGAGACTCCTACGTATGTATAATCCATTATGAAATATGTAGTGTACCTGACTTACCTATGCTACTACCTATATGCTCGGAGTTTCTCTGAAGGATAGGATTCGTAACGAATACATCCGACAGAGAACCAAGGTTATCGACATAGCTCAAAGAATTAGCAAGCTGAAGTGGCAGTGGGCCGGCCATATTTCGCGAAGAACCGACGGCCGCTGGGGCAAACGTGTTCTTGAGTGGAGACCGTGACTCGGACGTAGTGTAGGACGCCCTCCGACCAGGTGGGATGACGACTTGCGAAAGACTGCAGGTAGATGCTGGATGCGGCAAGCTGAAGACAGGGCGCTATGGCGCTCATTGGGGGAGGCCTATGTCCAGCAGTGGACTGATATAGGCTGATGATGATGATGAGATCTGAATGCCTCGTCTAAACATTATAAAAAAATATTCTGTGGGTTTAATTTATATCTAGATACCTAAACACACTTTTTTTCACACTTTATTTTACTTTAATCATGTTATTTTTGTGTATAACAAGTTACAAAAAAAATACTTTTCTTTCTTTCTTTGAAAATTTTGTTATGAGCAGAATTTCTCAAAATTATCATTTCGGTAAGAGTATTAATACTTTTTGAGCACGGTATTACTTTCGTAGACTTTTAAATAAAAAGTCGTTTATTTAAGAAAGTAATACCTAACAACAGCGTTGACTTGGAGGTTATAAATCTTCGTAAATCATAAAGAAAAATACACTTGAATTGATTTGACAGCTGTCAAAAATAACAAGGTCGTAATTCACTTTATTCGCCACAACAGGGACGTTGGGAAGTAAATTGGTTTCCTTTTGCGAATAATCTTTATTAACCGAGATAATTATAAATAAATAAGAACTTTAAAAAATAATTTTTATAATTGAAACTATTGACTGTTGCAAACAATCTACGGGTAGCTCAATTGAACCACATCAATACTATTCGGAAGCGTGTTATCAATAAAAAAAAAAAAAAAATTATTTGATTATTTTTTTATGTTTGTTACGATGATTGGGATAACATTTTGCATAAGTGATTAAGTGTAGCTTTAATATTCTACTTTTTATTTTCCTATGGGAAAGAACCTTTAAACGTTTCCATACAAACAAAGCAAGCGAAGCCGCGTGCAGAAACTAGTTTAAAAAATTCAAAGTTTTGGATCTATAACGAACCTTTTTAATTTTATTATATTAAGGATCGAACGAGAAGACAATGAATTAAACATAAAGAAATTCTCGTTTAAAATAAAAAGTTTTGTATTTATTTTAATATAGAATTTTTTAAACGTTTTGACTTTATTACTACCATTGGCTTACTCCAAGATTCATTGGCCCACTCTGGACTCTGGACTGGCATCCAGCGCTGTTATCTTAACCCTTGAGCTCTGATAAATAATGTGACAGCCTTAAATGCTCTCTAATGGCCCTTTTATCGGCTCTTTAGGGTTAAAAATAAAATATCGCAATACGCATAATCTTTGGTTGCGATAAATCTAGAGATCTTGGCAGCTTTCGTAATGTATGTCTGGTTTTATTTATTTTATTTTATATATACAAATTTTAAGAAAACGTTTAATATAAGTACCTAGCTTTTTACAATAAGGTTTTGCTTAAGATGACATGCATTATTATTTCCATCCAAAGGTTGCCTGGAAGAGATCGCTTCTAACCGATAAGGCCGCCCATTGTACTTGTCGCATGTAATGTCTTTTGTAATGCTCTGTATCTGCTGTACAATGAAGTATTTTTGTATTGTATTGTATTGTATTGATATGCTACTGAGGCTACTTACAAGTTTCCATTATAATTAATAAGAATAAATAATAAATAAATAATGCTGGACAATTCACACAGCATAATCTAGCCCCAAGCTAAGCAGCTTGTGTTATGGGTACTAGATAACTGATATACATAATACAATACATTACATAGATAGATATTTTTTATTATACATAGAAAACGACCAGAACACCCGGAACAAATATCTGCAGATCGTACACACAATTGTTCCGAGGCGGGAATGTGTGAATTGTCCAGCATTATTATATTATTATATAATAATAGCGTATACATCATTTACCTAACAGAGAAAAATATATATAAAAATTATATGTTTGTGGCGTCTCGTATGGCCTATGTTCAGCAGTGGACGTGTATGGGCTGATATGATGACGATGAAAGAAATAGAGTTATAGACTTTTGACTACATGAATCCTCCTTCGAACCGAAGGCCGCTGGAGCAAACGTGTTCTTGAGTGGAGACCACGACTCGGTAAACGTAGAGTAGGACGCCCTCCGGCCAGGTGGGATGACGACCTGCTAAAGACTATCTGCAGGTAGATGCTGGATGCGGCAAGCTGAAGACAGGTCGCCATGGCGCTCTATGGGGGAGGCCTATGTCCAGCAGTGGACTGTTATAGGCTGATGATTATGATGAATCCTCCTTCGTAGACGTTTTAGTTCACATACAAGTTTACAAACTGTACCAACTTAACGTTCTCACGCTAGTACCAACATACAAAACAAACACGACTAGTACCTACGTACTTCAGGTTTCCTCTACTTGCTAATGGAATCAGCATATGTACTCCTATGCAAATTTCACCGCTCTGGACAGATAATGTCAATTGTTAATGGTAGAATGCCTACCGTCCTAGAGCCTCACTGATGCAAATGAAGGTAACGTGTGAAATTAAAGGCCATATTGTGTGATTGGACTGGACTGAGTGGTAAAAGATAATAACAATTTGATGTTTTTCATCATATATACATATACATAAGCTAAAAACCGACTACAAATTGCAATATTTAGTTTTGTACTAATCGCTGGGGTACAAAATGTATATTGGATTATTTTTTATAACATGTCAGTGTTTTGTTTATACGCGTATTATTTTTTAAGTAAAACCAAAATAATTATCAAAATCGGTTTACAAATGACGGTGAAATCGGCGAATAAACAAAAAATACATATGCCATATGCCTACCGTATACCTACATAGAACCTCCTATTGTTTTTGGAGTCGGATAAAAACTAGAAGACAAAAAATCAACTGTGTGGCAAAAAATATTAGTTTCAAAGCACATACCTCCTTGTTTTACTAACTCTCGCTATTTTACTATCTTATGACATAAAATGTGCGACGGAACTTCTTTCCCATATTAATATTAATTATCTGTGCAAATAGCATCACGTTACCTTTTAAAATATAAAGCGCTCGTAACAGTACTTATTGCGTTGATAAAAGATAAACACTTTATAAAAGCGAGCTTTAGAAATTAACCGTAGCAATTATCATTTTATTACCACAGATAAAAGTTAAATTCAACAAAAAAGGATGAAAGTGGCAACATTCCATTATTGCAAGAAACGTACATTAATTTTTCTTATATCAAAGTTCAGTCTTGCGTATTGCTTTTTAAAAGTTTTAGCATTGGACAGGAGCTTTACTTCTAAATAAATAAATGACAATTATAACCTAGAACAGCTATTTTCTGCTATATATTATACAACAATCCGACAGCCAAGTGTGGTAACTTAGACAAAACTCCCCATACTTGGCGAGGGGTGTTCACTGTTCAGCTGCGTACGTATTATGATGATAACAATATCATAGAGGCACCAGTACATCGACAGGGATGTTTTAAAGCGTTGTTGTTGTTTTGGAAAATCAAAAGGTAATCGTCAGGTGGTCGTCAAAATTCGATTCAATGTTGTTTACGTTGTTGAATGCAGACAGGAATCGAACTATAGATCTTTCTTCCGATTTCTACGTCGAGGAAAGCTCTCCTCAAGTCATGTGCTGTCGCTGAGAGCCTTGCAGGCTTCTCAAGAGCTTTTCGTTAGCCTCAAAAGGTTGAAAAAAGGCTGCCCCGACCTTTTCTTTCGCCAAAACAGGGCAGGTGAATTGAGACGTAAACAAAATAGGCGAATAAAGTTTACAAACATGTTCCTGTCGATGTCAAGTGTATTAAGATTTAATTTAACGATTTCGCTTATCGCGAACGATCTCCTTATTGGCGGTCTCATGCGAAGACGTATATGGAATCTTGCGGGATTTTGACGTAGGGCTGTCAAATCAGTCCAATTATCAGAGATTTCCGTACATTCAATTGTTTATAAATTGGATAAGATACCATTTTATAAACAACTGAATGTACGGAATATAAGGAACGACTTTGGCAACGACACAACAAAAGAATGGTTATACGCTGGTTATTGCCCATGCTCCGAGTTGCCACATAAAATTTAATAATTTTGGAGGAACCTTTCTTAACGGAAACAAAAAGTTGCCAATGTATGTATCGTTTTACGAAAGAAAACATTACAAAAAATCGTTTTTTTTTCAACAAAAAATTGTTACTACCATTTCTTTCAACCCTACCGCAAAGGTCATGGACCCCAGTGCCACATCTGAACGCTACATCATCTTTGCCTTCCGCGTTTATTCGGGCGTGAGAATTATTTATTACGTGTCACTTTTTGTTTCATTGTCTGTAGGTCAAAATCGGGCGTCGAATAATAATTGAGTCCTATCTGAATTATTAATCTTTGGCACGTTTTGCATGTTAATGCTATAACTGTTGTAATTCAATTCCTAATTGAATTAAGTTAGTAGAGCTATTTAATTAATAGGTCAAGGTTTTCAATACTTTTATGGAATTGCGAAGTTGTTTTCGTACGTTTACGTACGGGTGAATAGTTTCTACCAGGATCTTCACACGGGCTATTTCCGTATATAAAGAAGCCTGTGTTATTTTTGGTCAAGCAAGTCTCTACATTACCCTATGCTATGCTGATGTCGAGAAATATGTAATCTAATCTTATCTAAGAACACACATACATATGTTACTCTTTGGAGGGTGGTAGGTACGTTAATAACTACCAGTTAAATCAATCAATAAAAATTAATAATAAATAATGTTCGACAATCCACACTGCATCATCTAGCCCTAAGCTAAGTCAAAGCGTGGTATGTTGTGTTATGGGTCCTAGATGACTGATGTACATACATAACATAGATAGATATTTTTTATTATACATAGAAAACGACCAGAACACCCGTAATAAAATTCTGCAGATCGTATAAATTGTCCCGAGGTGGGAATCGAATCCGCAACCTTCTGCGTCACAAGCGGACCTTCGCCCACCGCGCTCCAGAAGTCATCAATTCACCCTGTGTTAAGATACACACGCAGACAAAAAACCTATATACTCGTATGTATATACCGTTGATCTAGAAAAAATTAATAGACCAAATATTTTCTTACAATTTACCCCGGAACCCTCTCGGTGCGTGAGTTCAACTCGCACTTGACGTTTTATTATTATTATGATGACGTGAGCAGACTGGCTTCATCCTTTACCAATATATTCAGAACTTTTGTTTAATCGCTAATATCTCTATTTTCTACATGATAAATGATTCAAGACTAGAAATAACTAATTGAGATCGATTTAACCAACAACACCGATAATCAATAACTTTGCTATTAATAATGTTTAGGGCTCTTAACCATCAATTAAAGATGCATTAAGCTAAATGCAATTGCTTCTAATTTCAGACCACTCTGATCAAAAACACTTTGTAGCTCGCTTTGTAGGAGCAATATTTCTAGGTGGTAAAGGCATAAGGTAATTTTACTGTGTCACTTAGTAGAGTTTATTGTTATATTTTTGTTTCTCTAATTATTGATTAGATCATATAGAAATAGCTGAAGTGGCAGTGGGCCGGCCATATCTCGCGAAGAACCGATGGCCGCTGGGGCAAACGTATTCTTGAGTGGAGACCACGACTCGGTAAACGTAGTGTAGGACGCCATCCGACCAGGTGGGATGACGAACTGCGAAAGACTGCAGGTAGGTGCTGGATGCGTCAAGCTGAAGACAGGGCGCTATGGCGCTCATTTGGGGAGGCCTGTGTCGAGCAGTGGACTAACATAGATTGATGATGATGATGATTAGTTTCTTGGTTTGCGTACGCTAGTTTTTTCCAAACGTGTAATTTTTTTTTGTAAATATTAACTCGCGAAAGCGTGTCGATACAAGCGTATATTAATTATAATTACTGTTATGGGCTATAAACGAGCAAGATATTCACAATTCGGTGTGTTTTTTTGATCGTCAGACATACTTTTTTATGTAGGAATATTTCCAATTATCGACGCCTTTCTCCGATGGTATCTGATTGACATTCAAATTTCCATCTTGCTTATAGTAATAACTAGCTGCTCCCCGCGGCTTCGCCCCCGTGGAAATCTATGTGTCAAATTGTTTAAATGATAAAAAGATTATCCTATGTTAGACTCCTGGTTCTAAGCTACCTCTCCACCAATTTTCAGCTAAATCGGTCCAGCCGTTCTCGAGTTATAAGTGTTGTAACAAACACGACTTTCTTTTATATATATAGATATCATTTTTATTTTAAAGTGACTTAACTAGCCCACGAATACTAAAACACAATAATGAGTTGTTCTGAGTGCGATTTTTTTGACAGATTTTAATGGAAATCTATCGAAAAATCGCGACCTGCACCGATCGCTGGTTGTTTCGATAACTAGTATTTTATTTTTGAGTAGCGTATTGATCGGTACCTACACTGTCACTTTCCCCACACTAGCAGTGTAACCACGAGTCTTATGTTTCACTAATTACTGTTGATCACACCGCACAGTGTGACCACGAGTAAAATAAATTACTCGTAGTCACACTGGTGTAGCAAAACGGTGTGGTCTGTCATCATTCCGTTGAACTTTGCAATTACCTACCTATAACAAAAATGTGATTCTCTGCCAAAATATTAATTTCAGCCCAACTTGCTTGCCGTTTGAGATTATTATATCAAACGGGAACTCCCGCTTACCTACTATATATCTTAACAATATTATAAAAATTATTATGCATATAGGGTTCGGGACATAAGGCCAGTAATATGGTATTTACCATATTTATCATTGTAATAGTCTCTAAGCGTATTTACCCCTAGAAACTGTTGGTTATGATGATGATTCTTTGTTAATGGCAATTATGTCTGGTTGGACACTGTTCTGCCAGTGTCAAGTAACGGAAAATAATTGTAAAATTATTGAGTTCTCAATAAATCAAGATGGTTTGATATTTTCACCAGAGCCTAGTTCGTTATCTAGCAGGGTGTACCACGTGCAGGTTAGGTTGGCTTGGGAGACGAGATTTTGGAGTCTCCCTTACACCCCTTAGAGACTACATAAGTACATAATCATAAAACTAAAAGATTGTGTCAATGTCACTAGGTGGATGACGAATGAGAAATATTATTCGAAGATAAGGTATTTATTTATTTATTTTATTTTTACAATCTTAGGAAAACTTACAGCTAGATAAAGATAAGAAACTTGAATATTTAACTTAAGGCCAATTAAAAGTTTCCACATATAATTTGAAAAAAAAGCAGCAATTTAGAAAGAAATTACAGAAAGTAGACGATTTATATTATTAAGTTAAAAGAAAGAAAAAGTTACACACACAAAAAAATATTTATAATGAAAATACAATTCAAAGGAGATAAATCCCAAAAAGCGAATTTTTCTCATATTGAGTAAGATACCCTACTATCCACTTGAATGTCAATAATCCAGGCCAGTTTACGAAAATCAATGGATCGCGTCATCTTTAAAATAATATCAACATTTGTATATCTGAATGAACATTTTGATAGGGAAGTCTGTCTGTACCAACAGAGAGATAATTTAATTAGTTCACGGAACATCTAATAGGAAATGGTTAACCGCTAATAATTTCACGATACCGTGGCTAATCAGACACCATTTCCTGTTGGCAACATCGTTAGACCACACGTTGGTAAAAGATTTGTCATTACTAAACTGTGGCTGCATTCCACTACACATTTTTTTTTTTGCCAGGTTAGCGAATGAAGGCTGAATGATGTAAAAAAAGTATTACATATACACAGTTAGTTTTCTGTGAGGTAAATAGATTCAACATGCAAATTTTAATTTTAATTGCTCGTTTTATTAATTGTTTTATGGTAATTTCGTTTAATATTGTATCTTTCTCTATGTTTATTTATTTATTTATTTATTTACAAAAGTACCTCTATTTTTATGTTAATTGTATGTGTGTGTTATTAGTACCAAATAAACGTTTCATCTATCTATCAATATCTTTTTGTTTGTTGAACAAAGCAACCGCAAGTAATGTACTGCGGAAATACGCCATTGTGTTACGAAATGTTTTAACTTTGCTCTGAAATAAAATATTTTAGTTTTGGGAGCTCGTCTGATGTTTTGTAAATAAGAGAACTAATTTTTATAACCTTTTGTAATTAAAACTATTGTCGCACAGTTGAATCACCCAATTCATTGAGAGAATACATTTTCCTAGGAATTTTTTTAACCCTAGATCACTAAACATTAGTCTCACAGGCGACACGGTTCCCGCGCATTCGCTGTTTAGGTATGTTCCCGACACTACCCCACCCCGCCACGCTCAGTACCTTCCTAATTTAGTGTTTTAGCACCCAGTGCGTACGCATTACGTACGTCAAGTAAAATATTGGCGTTTTATTTTGTTAGTTAGAACGACTAATGTTTAGTGACTGAGTAACTCGAAAATATGTTTAGTGAGCTAGGGTTAAATGCGAATATTTGGATATTCGTTTAGATTTGTGATCTCTTTGTGTAAAAACTACTAAAAGTATCCCGCCTAAATTTTACATGGAAAAAAATCAATGTAGATTTATTTTAACAGATAGTCTACCTTTTTAAAAGGAATAGGAATAACGCGTCTGCGACCAGAAGATAGTAATTTGTGACGTAAAATAAATAAATAATTATTAAGCAATCTAAGATATATGTCATATCCATATAATAAAAATGATAGTGGTTCAGTCATTTGTTACATGGGTAACTAGCTTTTTTCATATTATAGCAGTTCATATTTACACTCAAACATAAAACTACCCATGTCTAAAACCAAAAAAACTACTCAGATTTGTTGATAGGTCAATATATTTCCCGGTATACGCTTCACGGCATAGTATAAAACAAAGTCGCTTCCCGTTGTCTGTCTGTCCTAATGCATGCTTAATCATTAAAACTACGCAACGGATTTTGATGCGGATTTTTTAAATAGATAGAGTGATTCAAGTGGAAAGTTTGATACATATACCCACTTCTCTCTTCACTTTGTCTCTCTCTCCCAATAAGGTTTGCTGGAAGAGAACTCTTTTTAGGGTTAAGTTTGCCTTTGTATGAATTTTCTGAAATAAGTTTTGTATATAGTTTATCGTGCAAAAAGTATAAAATAAATAAATAAATAGATTTCCACGCGGGCGAAGCAGCGGGGCGAAGCTAGTAGATTATAAATAACACTCACGACAACATTGTTTACAAGTTTGTCAATCTGAATAATGTTTTCTCAAAGTGATTCAAATATTAACTATTCAGGCCTCGATCTGCATTTTAATAGGAGCTAAACTAGTAAACCTCTAGGTCTCGCGTCTAAAATAGCGTAACCTAGATTGCGTGAATCACGCCTAAGGGTTTTGCCGTATTTATCCACTCAATATTATGAAGAATACATTATACCATTATTTGACGACCGATGTGGCGCGGTGGGCGAAAGTCCGCCTGCGACGCATGAGGTTGCGGGTTCGATTCCCGCCTCGGAACAATTGTGTGTACGATCTGCAGATATTTGTTCCGGGTGTTCTGGTCGTTTTCTATGTATAATAAAAAATATCTATCTATGTAATATATAGTATTATGTATATCAGTTATCTAGTACCCATAACACAAGCTCTGCTTACCATGGGGCTAGATAATGCTGTGTGAATTGTCCAGCATTATTTATTTATTTATTTATACCAAAGCAAATTTTACAGGCTTTAAAATTCCCTAAATTAAAAGAACCAGCCAGAAGAGAGGTTCATCATCATCATCAGCCTATAGCAGTCCACTGCTGGACATAGGCCTCCCCCAATCCTCCCTCAGAAGAGAGGTTGGTACACATTAAAAGCATACAATTTCTTATGGCTTTTGTCAGATAAATTTTGATTGAGTTGTATTAGTGTCTCATTGCACTTTTTAAAGATTTGCAAATCAAAGATTTGAATGTTTTGTTCTTTACATTACTTACTGTGCTAGATCTTAGTATACGCATAATAACTACTGACTAATTCAATCAAATTGAATTAGTCAGTAGTTATTATGCGTAGGTATTATTGCATGCTATGTAATGTTACATATTATTATTTACAATAGTGAGACACGAGTATACTATTTAGAATTTAACCACCTTTATACCTACCCTAAATATATTTAAATTTGAATATGTAATTAAATAAATAAATAAATAATGCTGGACAATTCACACAGCATTATCGAGCCCCATGGTAAGCAGAGCTTGTGTTATGGGTACTAGATAACTGATATACATAATACAATACATTACATAGATAGATATTTTTTATTATACATAGAAAACAACCAGAACACCCGGAACAAATATCTGCAGATTGTACACACAATTGTTCCGAGACGGGAATCGAACCCGCAACCTTCTGCGTCGCAGGCGGACCTTCGCCCACCGCGCCACATCGGTCGTCAATAAATATTGCGTTGATAGATGTAGCTCACCCTTTATTCATATCCTGATTTATCATAAAACAAGCCGGTTTAAATGGACTCTCCACTGAGTTACTGCTTAGAGGAATCTGTTCTATCTTCGTTTTGTTGTGGAGATGTTCTACGATAAGGCTTGTTAGATGTATTGTTGTCTGATTGTATCTTGTGAATGCTCATCCCCGGATCATTGTACTTTTCATAAAACCCAACTAATAGCTTTTCCAGTGGTCCACGACATTTTGAAATAACTAATATTTCCTTTTCCAACGGTTCCATGGAAATATTTGGTACAGTTAGCAAGAAAAGCTTCGGTAGGATAGGACTACCTTCAAAGACCTTTTTAAAAGTACCTAATAATTTATTGCTTTAGGAACTGCAATTATTTTAAAAAAGGTTGTATCACAGTGATCTAACCTTTTTTTTACACCGTTGTCATCGGTAGCCAATAGTGATTATTTATAACACGTACTTACAAAATCTCGAGCAGAAAATGATATATTTTCGTAAATATGATTTTAGCACATTTTGATTGAATGGTACATTTCGTAACATTGGTCAGTAACCGCCTTTAGCTAGGTACCTGCTTTAATCAAACCATTCAAAGTTTACTCAATTTTCAAGCTACTCACAGCTTTTATCTGCTAATCCAATCGAATCACTGTACCTTATTCAATCGTTTGGGGTCTGTGCGCTTGCGCAAGTTGGGCGGATTTGAATGAAGTGATTAGGGCTAACGATGTGATTTTTGATTGGCGGGCTCATTGTCATGAAAATACTATTGACGAAGGATGATTTGGATCGGAAATGCGTAATCTACTGATTACATCAATTCTACCAATGCAAGGTTACTAACAATATACTTAATTATATCTCCTATTCCTAGGTAAATTACTAAAATGCACTCTATAAACTTATTAGCATTATTGTCTTTTTACTGTGTTTACTTTCTCTCACTAGACTAAAAGAAAACTTTAAGACACAGGAATTATTGTTTTGTTAGGTGGACTATAATAAATTAAGTAATGTGAACCTTTCTTCTCTTATTCTTTTTTGTAATGTGTGTGTAAATTTATGTAGGTACCTACTTGTTGCTTAGGTAGAGTCTCTGAGACTCAAATAAAACTGTATATTTCTTTTCTTTTGCTTAAAATTTACTTGGTCGTAGAAAATAATATTTATCCTATCTTATAGAAGCTTTTCTTGCTAACTGTACCAAACAATTCTATGGACCCGTTGGGAAAGGAAATATAAGTTATTTTAAAATGTCCTGGACCCGCTGGTGAACGATGTATGAACCTAACTTTTTTAAAAACAATAGAGTCGTGGACGTCTGGGAATAAGCCCTTCATACCAATAACTTTATATATTATTACTATATAATTATATCGGAGAACTAGAACTAGATCGGAGACACACCTTTTCAAATAAATTTTACAGTATCCTTGGTCCTTTTTTATCCAATAGATTAAATGTATTAGCCAATATTTATCCCTTAAATTATAATAGTTGTAAGAAAAAACTTAAGGATACACTGCAATGTATGTCATACGATGACACAGAAAATTTATTGACTGTTTTTAAGTAGACCTACAAATCTGTGTGAACACCTTTATTATTTAAATTTAGTTTAGTGTAAGTAGCATAAGTTATTATCATAAAGTATGCATGTTCGTCGCTTTGTATAATAAGCAAGTTCTAATTGATTATTTTATTTGTTGTTAGCACTCTTTCAGCCTGAAAAACAGGTTTTCACCTAGTTCAGGCACCCGCATTGTTATTTCCATAAGAATTTAAGTAATGTACTTTTTGTTAATCTTCAGTCCTAAGATATTTTTGAATAAATTTTTATTTTATTTATATCGTTAAAAATAGAATAGCTCTTAGTTCTCATTCTCCTGTTACCTACCTACATTTCCTTATTTTTTGTCTGCAGCCACACTGACCTTGCAATCACAATGCAATTATGTATTTACCATACGAAACTGTTAACCATTTACGCTTTAATAGGCGACTACGGTACTTTTTTGCAAATAGGTAAGTACTGCTTCTATAACCAGCCTCTGCATATTCATGGCACCTGATAGCCAAGTCGGAACTGGTCTTTCTCTGGTCTATCTTTAGACTGGCTTGATACCTGTCTATAGGCACTTACTAAGTACTTGTTGGGTATTTTTTTCTAAATACCTACATAATGGGTATATGCTCGGAGTTTCTCTGAAGGATAGGATTCGTAACGAATACATCCGACAGAGAACCAAAGTTATCGACATAGCTCTAAGAATTAGCAAGGTGAAGTGGCAGTGGGCCGGCCATATCTCGCGAAGAACCGACGGCCGCTGGGGCAAACGTGTCCTTGGTAAACGTAGTGTAGGACGTCCCCCGACCATCCTAGGCATAGGTCTAGCAGTGGACTGCTATTGGCTGATGATGATGGGTGTTTTTAAAGGTATAAGATTTACTTCACAGCTTACGACTATAGCGATTTTCATTAAACATAGCTATGAATTACTTCATGTTATATAACCTTTTTTGTTAATGACATGCGATCAAAATCGGTTTATCCGTAGTTCGGGAGATAAATGCGAACATTGTTTACTAACACACAAAATGAGGTAAAACTGAATTATAATTACCTTGTTAAATGAAAACGCTGATGAAAGCGAAACGCAAAAAACAATCATAATAAGTTTCTTTATAACACTGTCTCAAAAAGCAATAACCAAATGCTTTAAGATGGTTGGATACTGTTTCTACGTGAGCAAAGCCGCGGGCAGTACCTACCTAGCCAGTGTCTGATCATTTGCAGAAAACACCTGCATACAATCTCATACTGTGATATCAGACTTAATAACATAATAAGTCTTATGGACTTTAAGCTTCGGGCCGGACTCTACCAAAGCTGAGCTGAGATATAGATATATATATATATATATATATATATATATGTATATAAAACACTTTATATACCACACAGAACAAAAAATACAGAAATAATTACTTAGAATTAAGGAAAAAGTGTCGAATAAATGATTTATCTACCTATCTAAAAAAGGGCGGCGTTATCGCTGAGAGCGATTTCTTCCAGGCAACCTTAGGATGGGCTGGACATGAAGGGACAATAGAGACGTTTGAGATGAGCGAAGAAGAGAGGTTTTTTAAACAACCATTGGTAGGTATTCACACATCTCGTCAACGAATCTACGAAACTCTGTCTAAGAATTTCCAATTTTTGAAATTATAATAGCGCCGTGATTCATTCCAAGTGAATCCTACATAGTTCAAAACTAAGTCGCTTCCCGCTGTCTGTCTGTCCCTATGTATGCTTAGATCTTTAAGACTACGCAACGGATTTTAATGCAGCTATTTTAAATAGATGGAGTGATTCAAGAGGAAGGTTTATAAACCATTTGACAAATAGATTTCCACGCGGGCGAAGCCGCGGGGCGTATCTGGTTTTACTAAAGTTTTTATAATGTAGAGTACTCAGAGAGTCGCTATTTTGAGTTAATACAACTCAAAATAGCGACTCTCTGAGTACTCAATACGCGATACGTCATTGAGTAAACATCTCAGTAGAGCGCACTGAGCAGTAGGGATCTGTCAAGTGACTCGCTTTGATGTCACTGTCGACTGCTTTATCTGTCACCCACGCAAGCGCGCACGGTGACTACGAACGTAGGAACCAGATCATCCATGAAACATTTCTTTTTCTGTATTTATTTATTTATTTTCATAACTAAAACTACATTACATTTTTGTAGGTTCTGCCAAACTGTGTAACAGTTTCTCAAAAATATCAACTTCAATAAACCTTCGTAAATATAACTGATGGTTTATATAATTCAAACGAAAAATAATATTATGCTGCCTAAATATAGTTATTATCTGATTTTTTCAGCTAACCGAATATATTTAATATAAATACCTACAAATAAATTTACTTCCATTTAGAAATGCTAAGATGTTAATTATGTGAATAGAAAGCAAGTTCAAACATTACGGAGTCAAACTAGCGTAAAAGAAATAAACCATAGCAAAGTGACGAAAATATTACTTTGGAACGTAAAACCGACGTAACGGCTTTTCACGAATTATAAATATCTACTTTACGATATGGCAATAAAGACTAATGTTCCTTGACATTGACTGTGCATTTATGTCCTTTTAGAAGGTCGTTTGACTCTTCCTTCCTCTTGGACTAAATAAAGTTTGTGAAGCAAATGAGTTCTGATGAGTTTAGTCGGTCGTTTATTTTTTTTCGGTTTTTTAAATAGACTTGCTGCTAAGGTTGTGATCTGAGTTTGGTAACAAAATCCCATGAAACTTTCCACAGGGGAGAGGTGATTCTACCTGATATAGTTTTTAGTATGATGTTGGGACTGCCTCGATTTTGCACTGCATCGGTCGGGAATGTTTGCGGAATATCAGACGGATGGCTTTGCTGCCATCCTCCGTAAAAAGACCGCATCCCTGATGCGCAGGGTGCGCGACAGCCCCAACACCATCCTAAAAACTATATCAGGTAGAATCACCTCTCCCCCTGTGGAAATGTTACATAGGGAGAGTGATTTAATTTAGTTTTAATTTCTAGTCTTAGATATAAGTAACCATAGTAACGAATTCTTAAAAGATTTAATTTTTTCTAACAAAATAAGGTACTCAGTAATCTGAAATGATTTTATGTATTAAAACAAAAATATTCACACTAATATTGCTAAAGTTACATGGATGGACGGATATTTGTTACTTCTTACTGAAATTTTTTAGCTAAAATTTTAAATACACGTAGCTATAAACCTAAGATCGAACATAGGCTTAATATAATAATAATACTTTTAATCACATAAAACGGTTCCCATGGAAAATAAATAATAATAGATTCCTGCACACAGGGTTGTCCGCGGCTTCGCACGCGTTGTAATTCTTTAACGTAGGAACTTTTTTATGGGATAAAAAGTATTATTATTATTATTGAAGTAGCCTATGTTTGATCTTAGTCTTATAGCTATGTGTATGTAAAGTTTTAGCCCGATCTTTTCAGTAATTTTTGGCCTATGTTTTGGCGTGAAGACGTAACAAACATCCATCCATCTCCGTACTTTCCGAGGCACGGGTGTAGGTAACACGGCAACTTTCTGACTAGCAAACTTTAGCTAGGTAAAACCTAAACTAAACCAAAGCCTAAACCTAAATCATCACATTCTTAACGGGTCTGTTAATTCACGCTTGAGTTCCTAGCAATGCTTCAGAAACTGTGATTAGTAGATCGAATAGATAAATAGGTGAAAGTGACTGTGAAATTCGCAACCGATACGAATCATGATGGATTGCGCTCTACATTTTACTTTTTAATTTTTCGAAAACGAGTTCGAACACGTCTTGATTAGTTTTTTATCGCAGAACCGAGTACCTACCTAAGGATGAAATCTCTTAGTTTCCCGCTACAGTAAAATTTCAAAGTATGACGACCTCTGTGGCGCGTTGGGAAAGTCCGCCTGCGACGCAGAAGGTTGGTACGATATGCAGAAATTAGTTTCGGGTGTTCTGGTCGTTTTCTATGTATAGTAAAAAAAAACGGTCTGTGTAATGTACCTATAGTACCTTAGGTACCTACTATAGGTACATTACACAGATCGTTTTCGTACCAGATATATAATACTTTTAGGTACTGTACCTATAGGTACATATTATACATATATCTGGTACCCATAACACAAACAAGCTCTGCTTAGCTTGGGGCTAGATAATGATGAATTATCCAGCATTATTTTTTCATAACTTTTTATTTTATTAAAATACAGAGTTAATAAGTATTTACTGGGAAAGCGTGCTCCATCTGAGGGCAGAATTTAACTTAGTTACCCAGGTCCCAAACGTTAAACCATAAAAAAAACTCAGCTAGGTTTAATAATAAAGGCACGTGCTCGTATCTGATCTTGTCTAAAATACCTACTCAAGTCTTTTACTAACCTACTTACATAAAATTATCATTGTCATTTCACGTCAGCCGATGCTCCTAGATTGATAAGAACGGTAGCCGAGATCAACTGAGATTACCTACACTGTTTGAAGAGAACACCGTTTTGGACGAAATTGTGTGCTTTTAACTGATTGAGATAACAGAAAATAACAGGTAGCGTTGTATGTTGCTTAGGCTGCCAGCGACGAAATAATGGACGTCATTATCTCTACGGGCTTTTGAAATTAAGCTGTGATGTGAAGACGACGACGCTGTTTTATTTTCTTAGCCAGGTTAGCCTAAAGATGGGGGCTCCGCACGCATATTTCTAAATAACTTTTGTTAAAGTTATGTTAGCCCACAGCTGATCTCTACCAATTCAGTACTAAGTTTCATTCACAGCTTCTGTGAAACTGGGACCTGAAAGAACTTGATCAAAAAGTAAGATTAAAAAAAGTGCAAAAATCTGGCATTCGAGTTTTCACTCGCCGCCATGTTATAGAAGTGCTAGAGATATTTACGGAGCTAAGCTAACGAATTAACTGAAACCGCGAGGGGTAAAGGCCGCTCAAGGAGCGTGCGCATTGAGCCGTCGCAGCCACGCGGGCGATCGTCCGCAGCGCACACTACAAGAGCTAGCCAGCAACGAGCGCGTGACGTTGCGCCTGCAAGACCTTCTAACTAAAGCTAGTGATCTAGAACAGTTTTGAACATCACACTAGGAGATACACTTCCAACAAAATTGCTATAACGAGCGGTTATAAGCCAATCGTGGTTGAAAACATTGCTTGCGCGATCTAGAGTTTTATCCTATAACTTTTGTATTTACAAAGAAGCTTTACTTTTTGCATTCTAAATATTTTTTTATATACCATATAAACTTTTTTACGGAATAAAATGTTGAAAATATAGTTTTTTTGTACAATTAATGGACTTTAAAGTTATTTTTTTGAATTCGACATCCCACTAGCGCCATCTCTTATCGTTTTATTGAAACATTAAGCATCCTTCCTTGTGCTGGTTGTTTCACTACTCAGTATTCGAATAAAATAAGCTTTTCTTTGTTCCAGGACATCTAATAACGAAAAAGACGATTGTCCCGGAATAGACGGCAACATTTCACCGGAGCCACCTGACCGGCCACCTGGGAAAGTTCGTCAAGTCCACCCCGAAGACAAAACTCAGATGTTAGCTTACGACTCGACTTATCGGAAGAAGAAGCCAACGTCTTTACCATTAGAAGATAATCATTACAATCACCTAGCGAATACGAATGTTTCGATGTCTCCGTTATATCCGCTGACGCCGAATATTTGTATAGAAGGTGGAAAGATAGAATTTATAAAATCGCCACCTACCAGCGCGCGAAACAGTTTGTCGTTGGCGTCACCTCCACAAACGCCGCTACTAGCGCGCCGTGGTTCGCGGGAGAAACGAGAAGCTCGGATCTACGATGAGCCGACCGAGAAGTTCGACGGTGATAAGGTAGGTGGCGCTTATACACCCTAAACCTCTTTAGGTTCATGTTTTCAGCTTCATCCTAAAAATATGACTACAATGATTTTTAAATGCACGCAATTTTATCTCCAGCTCTTTTACAAAAAAAATTGAAAATCGTGCTCGTTAATGTCTTTTGTATAGAAAATTGAATTCTACTTGCTACGACCTAAGTGCTACGACAAATTTAATTGACCCTACATTTTGTATCATCACATCACTTTCTTTTGTAGATTATGCAAGAGTTTAGGTAAAATAACAAATTAAACAATCAGAAAAACTGTTTTACTATAATATTTATTATGCAACTATTATAAGAAAAAATATTTATGATAAACTAAGCGCTACGAAGCTACGAAATTCGTAGCAGCTTTATTTTGCACTCAATGTGTAAAAAAACCATGGCTAGCATTTATTTTGCATTCAATGCGTAAACCAGCCATAGCATTTATCTGCATAGAACGGTGACAGGCTGTCCCTATTCACCTTCCATTCAAAACCCAAAATTAAATCCTTTCAAACAAATTCAAAAACATTTCTAAAGTTGTGATTTCAATTTGACCGTAAACGGAAACTTAGTGTTGGCACTTTGGCGGGACCTTTCACCCTTGTCAAATCCCAGCCCACATTTTGTTTCTGTTTCATGCAAATGATAGGGGCTGAAAATTGAAGTTTTACTTCTGACGATATCAGATCAGGGTTTTTGGGGTTCTTGCTTTGTTTGATTTTCGATTGTTTTCATTTTCACCATGACGTGAATTACGGAAGCCACCGGCGACGGTTTTAAAAAAAACCAAAACTTTTAAACTATTTATTAAAACTTTTACAAAGATCGTAAGATAATTATTCTAAAATAAAGTAATGAAGCTACGCTTGGTCGATGCAAGTACCAGGTGTAGAATGTCGTGACCGCGATCGAAGGCAGGCACGCTGAGGGAAAGACGTCATCGCTGAGTCGGCAAAGTAAGTACTCGGAGAATGACAATTATACTGGATGGACAACAAATGCAGTGGCATGCTGCATTCCTAGGTTGCAGATTAGGTGCATAGTTTCTATGTAACACCTCCATCCTCAGAGCAGCAACTATTTGAGAACATTGAGCGAAAATGTTGCTGGAACAGCCTCCCGGTGTGTCGATCTGTCAGGAACTGCGTATGTGTGCCCCGGAGTATGTCCTTTCTCGTTCGATGGATTCTCGATCGTTATCTTGGAACGTTTTCTGTAACGTCGTACGACGATGATTATAACAAGTACAGCTGCACCGAATAGTGACGTGTAGAGTGGTAGAGTCGTATGATAAAATGTACCGTCTATTGGTTTTAGATCTAATGGGCGCTGTAGTAAAATCTTGTCTTCTATGTGATGAAGTCGATTGAGATTGGTGGTAGTCAATTTGAGATGAGGGATGCTGTGGTTTTCTTCGATGGTGAAGTTTCTTGGGATCTCTGTTATCTTCAGCGGCTGTCCCTTTATTTGGTCATTGGTGTTAATAATGAGGAACTCGTTCGTGCGTAGAGAACATTTAAGTGGGATAGTGGCGAGATAACTTCCGTATAGAGTTATGAATTCTTGACGTCCGCATTGTAGTCTCGTTCTAGTAGGTCGAGGAAAGATAAGGGTGTAGTGTCGGTCGTCTAACTGCTCCATGGCTTCCTTCGTGAGAGTGATTCTGGTTGGCTGGCAGGATGGGTCCAGGGATTGATGAATAATGAGATTCTGGATACAATCGGGGTGATCCTTGGGCTGGTGGTTGATGCCTTCTTCGCAGAGATGATGTCGATTGAACTTCGGGCATTCAGCCTCCATGTACATGAAAGCTTTCCCGTCGGTTGCCAGGAAGGGATGTGAGGGAATAAGGGTTTGGTTAAGTTTGTTCGGGACAATGGAAAGTTTGTAAAAATCAAAGCTACTTGGAGAAACTATTGGGAATTTGAATATTATAACTAGTCGTTTCCCTACAAAATATGAGCCTGGTTTTATGATGTTATAGTACTCACGCGAGTCATCTTCAAGTACCTCACTTTTACTATAGATAGACTTAAGCTTATTTAACATACTTTCTAAGTTATCTATTGCTAACATGCTATGATGTGTGCTCGATGCACGTACAAAAGCTAACATATTTTCTATCCTATTTAATTCTAAAGATAAATCATCTGTGTTTTCACTGATGATGGCTAAAAGCTGCGCAAGTTTTGCGTATTTAAGGAGACTTGTCTCGGCATAAGCATTACTATCTAAAATTAATCCTAATGTCCTGTTTATCTTCTCCTGGTTTTCTGCAATACTCGCAATTATCTGGGTGCATTGGGTCATCCAATTTTTATTAAGGCTAATATGGTCATTGAACTCAGATAACATCTTATGTTCATTACTTTCTAATATTTTAATGGCGTTATCATAACGAGCCGCATCTGAATGATCCAAGTTACCAGTAACGCTTTTAATTATAGATCCTAGACCATCAATTAGACCTCTTTTGACGCGATTAGGCTCTAGACCTTTCAGCTGGGAATTTACTTTATCAAGTTTTGTAGAGAGATGATTAAGCTGTATTTCGTAGAGATCTAAAGTATTGTTTTCCAATTTAGTCCTAAAATAGCTAATCTGGTCGCGAATAGAGTCAACCTTATGTTCTAAGTCCGTCAATTCTACATACTGAAGGAAAGAATGATAGTGGGTGATAAGTTTGGCTTGACCAAGTTTAAAGGGAAGAAGTCCTGGTCCATTGTCAAGGCTCTCCAGTCTTATCTCCAGTGCCGTCGTCAGATGCAGTATCAGTAATAGTCGAATCCTGTAACAATTTGGGCTTCTTAGGTACTCGCTTGAGACGATTTTTGGCTACGGGTCCCTTTTTTTTAGAGGTATAAATGTGAATTGGGAGGTCAGCTAAAACTTTATCCTGGGTAAACCGTGGTGCTAACTTTTGCCTAGCAGCAAAAGGATTTTTGATAAACACCTGCTGGCCTGGTTCATATCGTACTTCGGGTTCTCGATTTTTATTCCTATTAGTCATCAATGTCGTGCGGTCAGCAGTAGTAATCTGGTTGATTGCCTCATAAACTGTCTTCATTTGATCTCGATGTGTCAGGATATACTGTTGCATAAGGTGTTCTGTCAAGTCAATGTCAAGAGGGTCCCTAGGGTCGAAATGTCCTCTCACTATGTCATGGGGTCTACATTTGGTAAAGCTGTGAATCGAACTGTTGTAACCTAATATTGCATAAGGCATTTGGTTGATGATGGGTTCATTTTTATTTTTAATCTTAAGGATTCTCAAATGCTCTAACAGCGTCGAATGGAAACGCTCTACAATCCCGTTATCATTCGGTGAGTTAGGTAAAGTCCTATGATGATTTACCTTATGTAGTCGTGTAAACTCAGTAAACAGTTGGTTGGTGAATTCTGTCCCATTGTCCGTCACTAAAGTCAAGGGAAGTCCGTGATGTGTACAGAAAGTTAAAAGTCCTTGTATGATACTAACTGCTGTACCATCTCTCAGGTGGTAAGCTTGACCATACTTAGAGAAAGAGTCTACAAAGGTCAAGTACTTTTCTGTCTGTGCTGTAAAGAGGTCCATGTGCACTATTTCGAATGGTTTAGAAGCTGGGGGTACGATATTAAATTGAGGTCTAATAGGGTTCCTATCGTATTTACTTTGACCACAAACTGTACATATGTTTATGTACTTAGTTATCTCATCCTTCATCTTCGGCCAGTAATATCGCCGAGATAAAGCCAAATAACATTCATTAATGCCTCTATGGTTTGTCTTTCCATCGTGATAGTGCTTTATTATCTCCTGTTGTTTTAGGTACTCCTTTACATCTTCTAGTTCAGTTTTTGCTAAAACTAAATTCATAGAAGAGCTTTTAAAGTGCTTTTGTATGATAGGGATGATAGCATACATACCTAAAGGGGGTGTAATTTTTAAAGCGGTCTTAATCTTGGGGTTCACGTATTCTTTGATGGCATTAACTACATCGTCTTCTAAGGTGGATTGTGAGACTTGTATATAGGTGCGAGTATGTGTGTCAAAGGGTTTCGTCGCTGTAGTACGTCGTTTTATGTCACCTACGATTGTGAAGAAGATTTGTCTATGGAATTTATTAACTGGATCGTCTGTTATTGGGACTTCGAGTATGGGATCTTCAGCAGAAGTATGTGCTGTGGCAGTATCAGAGTTTGAATGTTGAGATTGAGAATGATGGGCAACTAATGAATCGATTTCTGAGATGAAAGATTCAAGCTCTTCATTATTGATCTCTACTCGGGATAAGGCATCTGCATTAGTATTCTTTTTTCCCGGTTTGTGTTTGACATGAAAATCGTACTCGCTTAACTTTAGCTTCCATCGTGTGATCTTAGAATTAGGTTCTTTCATGTTCATAGCCCACTGTAAAGGCTTATGATCACTTAAAACCGTGAATTTACGCCCAAATAAGTATGGCCGGAAGTATTTAGTGGCCCATACTATCGCTAAAAGCTCTTTCTCGATGGTTGAGTAGTTAAGCTCATTATCGTTCAAAGTCCGAGACGCGTAACAAATCGGTTTGTCTGAACCGACAGGTCCTTGAGAAAGTATGGCTCCTAGTGCCACATTTGAAGCGTCAGTCGTCAAAATAAAGTCCTTGGTAAAGTCAGGGTATTGGAGTATCGGGTCATTAGTCAGTAGTCGCTTACAGGTCTCAAAGCAGTCCACGTAGTTAGCGTCAAGAGTGATCTTATTCGTTTTCTTAAGACACCTAGTCATAGGTTTGGTGATACGGGCAAAATCAGGGATGAACTTCCTGTAGTACCCTAAAAGTCCTAAGAATTGCTTGATTTCCTTACTAGTTTTAGGCAAAGGATACTTTTGAATGGCAATGATTTTGTCTGGATTAGGCTTTATACCGTCTCTACCTATTATATGGCCAAGGTAAGCTGTCTCTAACTGTAAAAATTCCGATTTATCCATTTGGATCTTAAAGTTGGACTCTCGTAACCTAGTGAAGACTTTCTCTAGGTTTATCATGTGCTCTTGCAAGGATGTACTAAAGACGATTATATCGTCGAGATAGACAAGGCATATTTCGTTTTGCAGTCCTCTGAGGACATTATCCATTACCCTCTGAAAGGTGGATGGTGAATTTTTTAAGCCCATTGGCATTCTCATAAATTCAAAATGGCCGTGCTCGACGTTGAAAGCTGTTTTCTCAATGTCGTTAGGGTTCATCTCTACCTGATAAAACCCAGAGGCAAGATCTAATGTAGTGAAATATTGACATCTACCTAATTTGTCTAAAACGTCCGTTATGTTAGGTATGGGATATTTATCGTCTATGGTCTTCTCATTTAGTTTGCGGAAATCTACTACTAGTCTCCACTTCTGCTTGCCAGAAGCGTCAGCTTTCTTTGGAACTACCCAAATAGGTGAGCTCCAGGCTGAGTCAGATGGTCGGATGATTCCTTGATCTAGCATCTTAGTAATCTGGCTCCTAACTTCCTCGCGATGTACATAGGGGTACCTATAGCTCTTGGTAAAGACCGGTAATTCGTCTGTCGTCCTAATACTGTGTTTAATTTTATTAGTGAAAGTCAGCGTCTCTCCCTCTATGTAAAATACGTCGGCAAACCGTCCACACAGGGTCTCTAAATTAGCTCGCTCTTCGACGTTGAGATGTTTAGTCCTTAGATTCTGTAAAACCTTCTTAACTCGAGTGGGGTCCTGTTCGATCTCAGTCTGCTCTATGTTACAAACTTCTACTCGCGTTGTCGAGTCCTTAAACGAAATAACGATGTCTTCGTTAGTCATGTTCTCTACCTCAACTATTCCTGTCTTGTCAGTCACGGTAGTAATACATTCATGTATAAGGCAGTTACACATTAATTGTTCAGTCACAAATATGTCACCGTCAGGATGTTCAATCGGGATGTTAACCAGTCTAGCTGAATTGGCAGGAATCATTTCCTCGCGATTTACTCTCCTACACTGATAACGAGACAATGGTATTCTAGCTAACTCGGTTATTAGTACATTATTCTTCAGATCTATCTTACAGTTCTCCAATAGATCTAGGCCTATCAATCCATCAAAGTAGTTATGAAACTTGTAGATGAAAAGCTTTATATTGGATTGATCGCCGAATTCTGCAAAGTGCGGTATAGTGATCGAGTAGTCATGGGTACTAGTGACACGTGAATTCGTGACCTCGAAAGGATCAAAATCCTTTGGAACATGTGCAAAGAAATTACATGTTGCTTCAGGACTAATGAAAGATTGATTGGCACCGGTGTCAATCAGCAATTTAAGAGGGGGGTTCGATATTTGAATGAACCGTAACTCTTTTTTTGACTGCAAATTTAATTCTATTTTAGTTCTCTGTTGGAACGACCCGAAGGAAAATCCTGATCCTTCTGTTCGGAAGGCAGTTGCGCGGGCTCAATAGCCATTGAGCTCGTGTTGTCGGTAGTCTGAGGGTCGTCCTGTTGGTCGCAGTAATATTCCGGAACGCTCTGGTAGCCGTAGAAGTTACCATAGTCAGTCTCTGGATAGTCACTGTCAGGGTAGTAGTACTCAGGGTAGTAATAGTCAGGGTAGTCACCTACCTCATTATAGTTCATTTCCCTAGACTTAAAGTAATTAGTCGGGGGAGGATTACCAAACTTACGCCAATCATGTCCCTGGATAGTAGGGGGAAGAGCTTTCGTCACGAAATGACTAACACCGCTCATAGGCTTCGGTCCTTGATGTTGAGGGGGTGCATTCCTAGGGGCAAACCTGAAGCCACTATTCTGTGCGTTATAGTTTGGAGGGGGTGCTCGGAACATCTGCTGCGTACGCGAGGGCTGTAATGGCATGCGCTGTGGGGGATGAAACTGAAAAGCTGGACGCCAATGCTGCGGTTGCGGCTGCATGGGCATAGGCCTTTGAACACCAAAATTAAAGCCTTTTGGTACGCTGAAATTATTAGGTGCTAGGTACGGTACCTTAGATGATGTCTGCGTCGCTGGATTCCGGCTGGGCTCATTTCTATTTTGTAAGTACATTACATTCAATTCCTCCTGTACAAATTCCAAAGCCTTTTCTATAGTAGGGGGTCTCATACACCGTATACGGGACCCGAGAGGTTCTTTCAAACCTCGTACGTAAGACTGCATAGTAAGTTTACGGTACAAATCACGTTTCGCCTCCACGGTAGTAGGCACAATCTCATGCAGTGTGACATACGTCATTATTGTACTGAAAAGGGTTTGGCATTTGTCGTAAAATTCCTGTGGAGAGTCATTTCCCTGCGTCAATAATGACAAGTCATTATAGAGGGCGCTCTCATCCCTCTGGTCCGCGAAATTATTAATTAGGGCATTCCTGATGCCTAACCAATTGTCAGGAATACCGTTAGCATTGATGGTCCGGGATGCTGGGCCTGTTATCTTATTCAGAATACCATTCATTAGGCATAAATTTGCTAACTCGTGCCCCGGATCATTACAGATAAATTGCGTAACCAGTTGGTCACAGATTCTTATGAATCTAGTGAGGATGTTCGGGTTCCCGTCGAATTCCGGGACCATGCGGAGGGCCTTATAAATGTTGTCTGGTTCGTTCGCCATTTCGTTGGTTTCGTTAACTACTACACTAACGTTATTATCAGAAAAATTAACACTACTATCGCTATCTTCCATATAATTATTACTACTGTCTAAATTTCTAAAATTATCTACTTCGCTTTCCCTACGATTTTGCCTAGAGGAGGCAGATTTCTCCTCCGTGCTTCTTGGGTGGAAAATGGTGGGAAAGGAGGCAACACTTCAAAGAAAGTTTCAAAGTACTTACATTTGGTATCTTCTTACACTGATTGTCAAGTGCGCCGCCGCCCGTGTGCCCGTAGATTCAAGATACGCCGATGAAGACTTGAAAGCTCAAACAGGGGTATGTTCGTCTGGAACCGATTTTGGGAATTTCCTGGACGAATACGCACTGCTTCGACGTATCCTACCGCCTGCGCCAATTACGGAAGCCACCGGCGACGGTTTTAAAAAAAACCAAAACTTTTAAACTATTTATTAAAACTTTTACAAAGATCGTAAGATAATTATTCTAAAATAAAGTAATGAAGCTACGCTTGGTCGATGCAAGTACCAGGTGTAGAATGTCGTGACCGCGATCGAAGGCAGGCACGCTGAGGGAAAGACGTCATCGCTGAGTCGGCAAAGTAAGTACTCGGAGAATGACAATTATACTGGATGGACAACAAATGCAGTGGCATGCTGCATTCCTAGGTTGCAGATTAGGTGCATAGTTTCTATGTAACACGTGTGTACATACAGTCAGCCCGATTGAAATTGTGTTCTATGTTGTGATATAAATAAAATTATAAAATATCTAATACCCATAACATAAGCTCTGCTTGGTTTGGGGTTAGATCTGCCTGCGAGGAGGTTGCGGGTTCGATTCCCGCCTCGGAACAATTATGTGTACGATCTGTAGATATTTGTTCCGGGTGATCTGGTTGTTTTCTATTTATAATAAAAAATATATATCTATGTAATATATTGTATTATGTATATAACTTATCTAGTACCCATAACACAAGCTCTGCTTACCATGGGGCTAGATAATGCTGTGTGAATTCTCCAGCATTATTTATTTATTTATAAAAATGGAAAAAGGGGCGTTAGTACAACCTTTACCCTACGGAATACCTAATTAATATTATGTGTAAGCGCATGCCTCGTTCCCAGAGTGATCAGCATGGTAAAGAGATATTTATCGGGATCACTCTGCGAACCAGGCTTGCCCATAATGGGGATAAGAATCTGTTTGCTATGATTTAAAAAGAAACATTTTTTATTAAGAGCTTTTGTACCTACATTCCAGCGAATAAATGATTTGAATTGATTTTATGGATAAAAACTAACTCTTTTTTTTTATTTTAATTGCAAAATCATATCAGTGAAATAGTTTGGGAAGCAATGTTATTAGTATGACAACCGATGTGGCGCGGTGGGCGAAAGTCCGCCTGCGACGCAGGAGATTGCGGGTTCGATTCCCGCCTCGGAACAATTGTGTGTACTATCTGCAGATATTTGTTTCGGGTGTTCTGGTCGTTTTCTATGTATAATAAAAAATATCTATATATGTAATGTATTTGTATTATGTATATCAGTTATCTAGTACGCATAACACAAGCTCTGCTGACCATGGGGCTAGATAATGCTGACAGTGAAATGTCCAGCATTATTTTAATAAAAAAAAAAATATTTATAATAATAATAAACAAAAAAAAATGTTATTAGTAAATAATTTATACGTTTCTTTTCTTCATATTTATTACATCAATCTAAATCATGTGGCAAACGGTTAGGTTGAAAAATAATTTCGAAATTGTCTTATGTACTGTCACTACCACTACATAGTATAAAACAAAGCCGCTTGTCGCCCGCTGTCTGTCTGTCCCTATGAATGCTTAGATCTTTAAAACTACGCAACGGATTTTGATGCGGTTTTTTAAAATAGATATAGTGGTTTAAGGTGAAGGTTTAATAATAGTCATAATAATAGTCATAATAGTCATTTATTCATAATAATAATTACATGTCATGTTTTTATAGGTATCTAATTATGTTGGTACCTGTTGGTAAGTATTTCTTCGAAGAAAAATTGAATTACCTAAAATCAATTCATCCATGCTCAAGCCCTTAAGACCCTGATCCCCTGTAGGGGTACAAAATAATTGCCTGATGCACCTTAACGCGTGTTTAGTCGCGCCTAAATTGTTTCCAAAGCCTTTTGAAAGTGCTTTCAAGGATACTTTCCGATTGCCTCCAAGATTTGGGGATAATAATTTTTTGATGATCAGATTTTGAAAGCTTTTAGCGATGTCGCGTCCCTTGTGTGTTGGTATAAAGAAATCTTTGCAAACGGAATTGGATGATTTGGTTGGTGGATGCTGTAAAGATAATAATAATGCTGGAAAAAAATATATAATAATGCTGGACAATCCACACCGCATTATCTAGCCCCATGGTAAGCAGAGCTTGTGTTATGGGTACTAGATAACTTATATACATAATACAATACATTACATAGATAGATATTTTTTATTATACATAGATGCTCCAAAACAGTGGGCCATGGCCATATCTCGCGAAGAACCGACCGACGGCCGCTGGGGCAACACAAACGTGTTCTTGAGTGGAGACCACGACTCGGTAAACGTAGTGTAGGACGCCCTCCGACCAGGTGGGATGACGACCTGCGAAAGACTGCAGGTAGATGCTGGATGCGGCAAGCTGAAGACAGGGCGCTATGGCGCTCATTGGGGGAAGCCTATGTCCAGCAGTGGACTGCTATAGGCTGAAGATGAAGCTCCTAAAATGGAACACTAGGATTATCCACGTAAGATACCATCAGTGTCTATGAATATTTTATGAAATAAAACTAAATAATTAAAGAATAGTACCTATAACTATCTGCACAGTTCAGAGGGATGCAAATAAGGTTTCTAGACCGTAAACTGAATTAATAGCACAGATTCAGGAAATAAATTGAGCTGAAGGATATTCTAATTTTCAATTAGAATTCCAAGTTATGCTTCTCAACTATATATTCTAACCATTAGGGTGGAATGGGAATTTCCGGAAATTCGTAAGTCCTGGGTGAAAGGAAGGTATCTATTTCATTGCTATGCCGTAGCAATGCCGTAGCGATGCCGTAGCGATGGCGTAGCATCATACAATATACATCATCATCAACCTTTAATAGTCCACTGCTGGACATAGGCCTCCCCTAATGAGCGCTATAGTGCCCTGTTTTTAGCTTGCCGCACAATATACGCTGTTTTATTATTACAGCGTAGCCAGTAAGAAACATTTTTGGAAGCGCACTTTCTTGTCAGTGAACGAAATGAAACGTCACGCTCGGGTCAGTTACGCTTTATCACGTTTACTCGGCTCCCGGCTTGCTCCCGGCGTCATCAGCCAATTCATCATCAATCATATTTACTAACATTTCTCTCTAAAGTCATTTAAAACGGGATATTTACCATGATTTGATTTTTGAGTTATCCAATATTTCGGCACAGTTGCATGCGCCATGATCACGAATCAAATCATGGTAAATATCCCGTTTTAAATGACTTTAGTATTAATAACCATGAGAGTTTCAAAAGTTTTAACATTTCTCTCTCTCTAGGTTATTATAAGTTTTAAATGGTTAAATCACAAATTAAATATGGCAAATGCTAAAACTAGCGAGTCCGAGAAAAAAAAAATTTAAAAAAAGGAGTGTAACATAAAGAAAAGAAAGAAAGAAGAAAATAATTTTATTTGGCCAAAGACAGGTTTCAATAAAATAATGCATTAAAAGAGTAAAAACACAAAATTAAATAAAATAACCTACAACCATCCTACAACAATAATAATAAAATACATATACTTATTTCTAAGGATATTTATAAGGTATAAAAACTCCTTGCGTATTTCATAGACACTGTTTCTTTTTAAAATTAGTGATGCGATTTTGTCGACTCGAATATCCGAACTAACAAGAGCTTCGATATTTATCGAGCAGACTAACTATGCTTGTCTATGAAATATTGCATTATTTCTTTCAGTCCAAGAAAATAAATGCGTAGACGGAATTTAAGCTCTCAATTCTATCAACACATCCACTTTTTTAACCGACCCAACAAAAGGAGGAGGTTCTCAATACGTCTGTATGTTTTATATTATTTGAATAGTGGTTTTATAAGTTGGTGGGCAGTTAGCGATTGATAGGGTCTATTTATAGTCCACAGAATTGAAACTCAAAATTATTACGAAATGTTAAACTATCACTTATTTGACGAAATTCAATGCAAAAAGCACTTCCATCGTAAGTTGTTTTCACTCTCCAAGCGTCTTCAGTAAAGTGCTTCGAAGAAGACAAACCGCTCCTCATATTAATAAAGGAATCATGTTCCCTTGCAGGGTCTAGATGGTCTGGTAAAATATGCGGCCTGGGTGTGGTAAAAATATTTTTTTACCAGTCCCGCTTGAAAATGCTGATTTGATTGCCCAAAAACACTGAGTAAAATCGAGTTCGCTCACATATGGAATAATCGATAGTACCTAATCAACTTGTTGAGGAGTTCAACCTACATAGAAAATAATAATATCGTTCGTCCACGGTTTGAAAGAGGTTCTGCATTCTAACCCTACATTATTGTTGACTAAAATGAGTTTCTGACCTCTTTTATAAATTCCAAAATATTTTCTCGCTAGTCGAGGTAAAAAGTAGCATCTATAACTCGAACGAGAGTAGACGTAGTAAGTCTTCTCTAGCTTCGTTAGCTTGGAATTTTTATATGGACATTAAAAAACAAAAACCCATTTTTTGAACATATAACAATTTTCGACTGGCACATCATTACGTTGGTAGAAGGATTGGAATTATTGCCATGAAAAATCAGGTATATAATGTGAAATTGCTATTTTGAAGGGAGTTTCTTTGGTAATCAATATTTTAGGTATTAAGCCATAAAAAGTTGCCCGTTCAACCGTCTCTGTCTGCAGCTCAGTATCGGAAAACGATTTGCATAGCTTAAAGTGACCGTGATTCCTAGCTAATGTGGCTGTAAAGTTTCCGGTGTGGTTTTTGCCTGTCTAGTTCATAATTCTGCGTAAGCCGATGCCCACTTGAGAGTCTTGTCTGGCTATAACTGTTCTATTTAACCGTGATTTCCCATTAAACTGGATTACCTGTAAATTATACGAATGCTCGGTGAATCATTTTTTAATTTATTTTTTTTAGTATTTAGTAGTATATTGAATAAGTAAGTTAAAATTTAATCTTCTGTCTATTTATAATTTTATTTATGCACATATACCCACTTCTCTCTTTACTTTATCTCTCTCTCCCAATAAGGTTTGCTGGAAGAGAACTCTTTTTAGGGTTAAGTTCACCTTTGTATGAATTTTCTAGAATAGGTTTTATATATAGTTTATAGTGCAAAAAGTATAAAATAAATTAAATAAATTTAATACCGTTGTTCAATTCCTGGAAGCAATTATCTGCAGGTTATAGATATAAGGCAATACAGGTGGGGTTACGCTAACATTCGCAATAAAATTGGTATTTCCTCGTCAACGTGATAACTATTATTTATTGATAATTTTCATGTATTTTGCGAATAGGGTGATTTCTAACGTCCGCTGTCATAATTTTTTTTTCTGCAATTATGTCACGCAAATAAAGAATATCTACATATAACGCCTATGGCAGACTACATGACAATTCAACATTCTGTCAACATATTTGACATTTGACCAGTTGTTTATTTTTATCAAGGATCAAAATAAAAGAAGTCAAGTCAAGAGAATGCAATAACTAAGTCAAAGATAGAAAAAAAAAAAAAAAACCTAAATTATTTCTCATAATAATGTCAATTATTTTCACTCGGCATCACAGAGTACTTTTTGGCATTTTACAAGTTTTGCAACAATTGCAACTTGAATTATAGGTATAGTCTAAGTTCCCCATAAACCAAGGCATACCTCCAACAATTCACAAAATTAAAATTACAAAATGGCAACGTTAGAACTCCTGTTCAACGACGAGTGGTTAACCGCAAAATACAACAACTTTGTAAGAACTTTGACGTCGTTTATCTACGTCCTTGAAGATTATCACCGACTGCTCTTCTGTTTTCTGTTTCTCATATTCCTGGGTCTAGTCTACAAAGACTTAAAAAAACAACAGAGAATTTTGCCAAGATCTGTTTCCATCGCAGTGCAAGAAGTTTTTTTAAATTCAGACAAAGAAGAGTCTAAGGATGTGAAACTGCATCAGTCTGCAGCTTTAAAAGAATGTCGGGCAACTTTAAAGGCAACACCCATAACTGCGCTAGGATCTAGTTCTTTTCATGAGTGGCTATTAAACGATAAAGTGTCTTTATCTCCATCTGTAAAGTCAGTTAAAATTAAATCAAATTAAGGTCAGTGTTGTATTGCGTTTTTCATTTGTAGATTTGATGGTATCCTAATAATAGCCAGCTTTTTAAAGTAAGGTTTTCTGTCTCGTGTCTGTCACTACGAAAACTCAGCATGGACTGCTTGATAGGTTCTGATAAATTGGCCTCTAGAGGTAAAAACGTTAAAACATAATTAGGAAAAGCTCCAGTCTAGCCAGTATGCATTTCTACACAGCTTAGGTGGAGACACCCTAGCTGAAAAACGTCTCTTCTCGTCTCCGCTATGGACATCTCCGCATATCTCCGAGTCTGAGCCTTACCATAAAACAGATTTCTTTACACCTAAAGAGTTACCCAACCTTATAGCTCCTTCGAAGACAAAAAGCAATCGCTAGCTGGCAATGTTCCAGCTGCCGTAAAGAAAAGATCTCTCTATTCATTTGCTGAAAGTTGTAAGACGGTGGATTTGTTCCCATCGCTAATAGTCTGGCAATTGTGAATATGGCTTTTTTGCTGTTTTTTACAAAGTATTGCCAACTTGTACGTTCGAATTTGTCTGCATTTTTGCGTGTGGAGAGTTTTCCAAGCTTCTTTAGAAGACCAAACGGGTCTGAAACCCAAATGGTCGAGTAATAAAAATAACGGATTATATGATACTTTCTCTCTTTGCAAATACATAGTTAGGTCGAACTGTCAGCTCTTTATGTTTTCTTTTCGGCTTTATGGGTGATACAATTCCTTACTTTTGTAATGCATGATAGTGTCAGCACTATCATGCTACAGTCACTACCAATATTCAAGAGTATGCTAAAGGAACACTATTTGTCCCTATGTCACTGACCACACCCTTGTTTCCCTTTATAAAATTAAGAGTATGTATTTATATAAGTAGGTATATAATTGGTTATATGTATTTATATTTATTTTATCTATTTTAAGTAGGAACGTATTTTCATGCAATATTTTATAAATTAATATAATGCACACAGATCCCCATGTACAATCCAACGATCCTATCCATCCACGGTTGTCTGGAAGAGATCGCTCTTGAGCGATAAGACCGCCAAATTGTCACATGTTTTGTATTTTATTCTGTCTTGTTTGTTTTATTTTGTAAGTGTGCAATAAAATAATTTTCTATCTATCTATCAGCTTATACATATATAGCCGGGTGATCGGTATTACAGGGCGTCATATACCATTCGCAGCGAGCATGAAAGCTTGAAACTTTACGTCGTCGTATATCAAGATCTCGTTGCCCATTACGAACGCCTTCTTTCCCCATTTCCGACTGTATGAATACTCGCTGTGTGATACGTTACATTACGCCCAATAACAACAATTAGCTTAAACTTGCAAAAGCTATTGGATTCTGAATACAGCTTAAACTAATACGGAACAATTTAATTAGTAAAAAATCAATTTAATTTGTAAAATGTTATCGTCATGTCTAAAACAGTTTTGCTAATTGATTTTCATCCATTGATGCAGTGTGATCTTTTCAGTTCTTCGATTTTTATCATTGATTATGATAGTGTAAAGTACCTGGTTCATGTAGATAAGTCCTTTGCAAGAACTCACTAACTCAATGTTATAACACCGCAAAAATGCTTACCTCTACACGCATGATTTTGCATGGTGAGACATGATTCTTTTAAGGTTAGGGAACGTTCCAGAAGAATGAACCCTCAAACTTAGTTCCATAAGACAAAAGACCGTGAAAAATTAACCCCATCTGCAGCACTCCATGCATGCCAGGTAACAGCGCCAGTCCATTACACGAACCATCTCTGGCCCATCGTCGAACATTAGCCAAAGTGGGCCATACGTTATTTTACCCCAGTATTGCCTGCTTAATATACCCATTTTCCCATTGTGTCTGGTTGAGTGCCGATTTGCTAGCGATTCTGCAGATGTTATGTCGCGGTGCTTTACCTACTAGTTTTTGAAATGACGACGGAATTCTTGAGTACTTCGTGTATTCAATCAGAACCTGAAATGTATAGATCAGCACCCGGTTCAGTTCAGGTACCGATATTGAAAAACCTTTGAAAGTCTCGAACACGAAAAACAATCCTTCGTTGAAGAAAAAATCATTGTTCGGAGTATTTTCTTTGTATAAAAATACCTACTGTATATAATAAATATAATAATAATAAATAAATAATGCTGGACAATTCACACAGCATTATCTAGCCCCATGGTAAGCAGAGCTTGTGTTATGGGTACTAGCCAACTGATATACATAATACAATATATTACATAGATAGATATTTTTATTATACATAGAAAACGACCAGAACACCCGGAACAAATATCTGCAGATCGTACACACAATTGTTCCGAGGCGGGAATCGAACCCGCAACCTCCTGCGTCGCAGGCGGACCTCCGCCCACCGCGCCACATCGGTCGTCATATATATTATATTATTTTATTAACACCGCCAGGGGTGGCGAGATAAGGAAGAGGCCTGTAATTAGCAGTGGGTGTTACCAGCTGATTAGATACATATATTATTGTAGAATTCTATTACGTATATCAATCAACCCATAACACAAGCTCTGCTTAGCTTGGTGCTAAATGATGCTGTGTTGATTGTCCATCATTATTTAGTTAATTTTTGATGATGATTATTTTTTTAACTATTTACTGGTTCTTCTAGGATATTATATTTGTACGGTTTTTTTTAACAAAATAGCAGCTAAAGAGCTTTATTTTGTTGTAGTGTGTGGTATTTATTCATAATTGTTTCTAGGACCCAAAGGATGTCTTTCAATAAACTTAAAAATATTTTTATGACAAACCAAAGCCCCGCACCTCTCTACTAAAAAAAATTTTCGCTACAAATACCATCGACTCTAGCTGTATGTATGTAGTCAAAGAATTTCCATTTCAGCGACACATGGTCGCAAAACTGCAAATCTATTCGCGAAAATAAATACAAAACGATGTGTAGCCTAACACGAGAGGCTTTGATAGATTTTGCCGCCATTTTTTCATGCAAATGCAATCAATCATCCAAATAACTGTCGCTTTAGAAAGCTGGACAGGTGTAGTAGCGCCTTCGGACACATTTTACTGAACTGAACAAATAATTAATTTGAGAAACGCGACTTGTGAAATATATTTGCGTCTCCTACTTTTTAAAATATTTTTCTTTTTTGATGGTTAAAAAGTTTTTTGTTGCTTCGATTTGATGAGTAAAGCTTTATATGACAATTTTTTCCTTTCATCGACGCTAACTCTCAATACGTCTAGTCTTATAAATATAGTCTTACTGCGCAGCAGAGGCTTGATGAGGACCCAATCTGACTACAATCTAGCACTGTTACATTTCGTTTAGGAGGTGAAACTGTTTGTTAATCATTCCACTCAAGTCAGCTTTACATTTTCTCGACGATCTCTGTAGCAGGGAGTGAAGTTCTGCCTGCGACGGAGGAGGTTGCGTGTTCATATCGGGATATGTATGATCTTCAAATATATGTTCAGTGAGTGCTGAGTGTTTTCTATGTATAATAAAAAAATATATATATATATATCTATGTAACGTATACCTATATCAATTATCTAGTCTACTACAAGTTTTGATAAGCGGTTCACAATCTGGTCCCTGACCAGATTGTGGTTGAATTGTCCAGCATTATTATTTTATTTATATATATTTACTTTTCTAATCGAACTCAGATGATTTTATTGCCACGGTGGGCGACACATCACTCCAACATCATATCCCTTATAGATTGCCCTGGCCCTATATGTCTGTGCTGAGCACTTTGTCATGCGGTTTTGATTAAAATATCGATTAGATCGATAACTCTGAGCGATGGACTCTCCTAATTGTGGCGAGATAAAAATGAGTTATGACCCTCATGCATGATAACGTCCGGGTAGGTGCATGGGGTTCGCAGAATGTGTGATTGAGATTGATATATAACCTATAACCTCGTTTTGATAAAAAGGGGAAAATTTAAAAACGAACACTTTTAATAAAGTCATTTATAACGGGATATTTACCACGCCTTCAGTTATTCAGTGATCATGGCGCATGAAACTGTGCCGAAATATTGGAAAACTCAAAAAGCAAATCATGGTAAATATGCCGCTTTAAATGATGTTAGTGTAACCATGATAGTTTCAAAAAATATATATATATAGGTTATATAAATAGGTATATATGTATATAGGTATATAAATAGGTTAAGATAACTATGCTGCTATAATATTTTGGTATAACTTTGAACCTATGTTAATATTATTTAAAAAATATTGTATGTCCGAATAGGATTAAATTGTTGATACTATATTTTAATTATAAGACCTTCATGTAACTATGATTCACACAATTTTATAATATTTTTTTTCTTATTCTTAAAAGTTTTATTACGATCACTTATGTATAAAGCTTTGTGATTTGTTAGACAGTGACGTGACTATTTTAGAAAAAAAATATCAAAGTAGTCTGACGCTACCCGCTTCGCAAGCGTTAAAAGAAAGCGACAACTCTTAATTAAAAAGAACTATGCTACATTTTAGATTGATCAGTTCAGTCGTTTAGGCGTGAAAAGTTTATACATATCTTAACACTTTGACTGCGGTTTTTTTTCGACGACTGCGATCTTTTTTTTACCTAAAAAATTCGTGGTGCCGCTCTACACAGCGGTTGTGTTGCGCCGCACATGCGTTTCGTTCGAAAAATATTACAGCTCTGCTGAGTCACAAAAATCTGTGTTTTCTCAGCCGCTGCGCTAGTGTGGATTTACGCATATTAGTCACTTGTAGAAAACTCATACCGTGCGTTTTCAGCACTCAAAGTGTTAATAAAAAAGAACTATGCTAAATTTTAGATTGATCAGTTCAGCCGTTTAGGCGTGAAAAGTTAACACATATCTTAACATCCAAACTTTCACATTTATAAATATAACTAATACGCAAAGGTAGATAATGCCTTCTTAGCCGATTTAGTACCTTGCGTCTTTTCATCGTCGAATTTCGCGAAGTTTCGGTATAGCGCTCAAATCATGGTAAACATTCCATTTAAATGAAATTAATTAGATATTCAGAATTCTGTGTTCAAAAAGACCAAGACGACAATTTCTTAAGGTAACAAAACACAGTTACCGTAGCAGCCGAAAGGACTTTTTCATAAAACACTGCTCAAAAATGTAAGCGCTATCTCTATGGCTCACGTTAAGAATTCCAAGTATAGGGAAACGAATAATTTTACACGTCGCATTTTAGGGTCGGTACATATCTGACGGTACATGCGTCGAGCTTATCGTCGGTCGCGTCTATTCGGTCAAATCAGACCTGTCCAACTACGCGTCAGTTAGAACGGCCGGTATACAAACGATCTCCGCCGATGTTACGCCTAGTTTGAATGCATCAATCAAAAGACCGAGTTATCGACATAGCTCAAACAATTAGCAGTGGGTCAAAGAATTTGCTGAAGTGGCAGTGGGCCGGCCATATCTCGCGAATAACCGACAACTGTTGGGGTAAACGTGTTCTTGAGTGGAGACCGCGACTCGGCAAACGTAGTGTAGGACGCCCTCCTGCCAAGCGGGATGACGCGACCTGCGAAAGACTGCAGGCAGATGCTGGATGCGTCAAGCTGAAGACAGGGCGCTATGGCGCTAATTGGGGGAGGCCTATGTCCAACAGTGGACTAACATAGGTTGATGATGATCAATCAAAATACACGTGGTGCGATACGACTGAAAATGCGTTGACGGTCAACGCATCATCGATTCAATGGATTAGGTTGTTTTATTAGATATTTGTCTGTTCTGGCGTTATGCGACCGATAAAACGCGACGCATTTGCCGTCAGATATGTAACGACCCTCACGAAGCCACCTAGAGTAGGTACAAAGCCGGTGCCATCCGAACACACCACCTGGCGACGCAAGCCGGTACTAATTAATTCGCGCTGCTGGCACCTAGCCAACGACACAACTTTCATAGCTGTTGTTGGTGATATCATGCACTTTTTGTAGTGATAACTATAAGGGAAATTGCTCCGGATAATGGGGACGTAGATGAGGGGACAGTTGGTTGGTAGACTTTTGTAAAAATGCCTTTGGTTTTCGAAGGTCTGCGAACCGTAACCGGTAAAACATAATTATGTTGAAATTTTCATACAACTAGGCCCCAAGTGATAAAGGAGCAACTTGGTTAGCATAAGGTTCGACGTAGTACGTTTGTGGTAAGCTTAGTATTAAGTTATAAGTAATAGTTTGATGGTGTAAGTCTTTTTCACTTCTTCCACTAGTGGACAAAAAATTGAAGTGAATAGTAAAATAATTTTATTTGATAATAATTTAATGTATAAAATATGACTTGTCTAAGTGCTTATTTTGTAAGCCTAAAGAAATAAATGATTTTTTACTTTTTACTTTACTTTTTTACTTTTCGTGTATTTTGTAACTTTTTTATATTTCTTTGTCGTTTTGGCGCTGTACTGTAATTGCAATGTAGTAAATATAGAATCAAATTTTTTTTTTACCGAAATCTCATTCAGAGCCAAAACTAGCACTCGAAATTCAGTCAATTCGGATTCTAATTCATCCTAGTATTCGAATTTCTAGAAACTCGTTACAAGATCAAAATAATTCGTCTTTACATGGTTTATATCAAAATTATCAAACAACAGTCCGCACTAAAAAGAACCAATAGAATTGCAATAAATTGTCATAGAATCACGGAACTGCATCCAGCTACCCCTTTCCCAATTTGTGTAATGGAAAAACAGATTTAGTAATGGCTGTGCCCTTTGATACCTAACGTGCGTTTTAGCCGGCTCTCCCCCGCAGGGCCGCTTTGCACCGTTTTTCTAAAGGACTGATCCTACTAAAGCGGTGAAGGTAAATGCAAATGTTTTTATCAAAACCGTTGTATTTCAGGAAAATATATAAAATCAGCTCGATTTCATGCTAATTTGAATCTTCAAGGATTTAGTGAGAAGTCAATGAGGCGTTTTATTAAAAAATTAAAATTAAAATCTTGGACGTTAGAACTAAAAAGAGGGCGCGGACCTTTCATTTCAAACAAAAATCATTTATCATTCATAAGTCATTTATATTTTTTAAAATGAGGATAGATTGGTGTCGGTGTCTGCCAATAAAAACTAACTTGCAGTGACTTCAGCTATTCCGTGATCATGGCGCATGAAACTATGCCGAAATATTGGATAGTTCAAAACTCAAATCATAGTAAATATCCCAATATAAATGACTTCTCATTGTGATATTAGTTGGCTACTTCAGTTTGCTTCAACTAACTAATTTATTACCTGTTTTAATGTAACAAATTATTATAAATGAATTTATTTTCATTATTTTAATTTCTTAAGAAGGCATGTCTGTCTGATTCTCTTTGCACAATGGCCTATAGTGTGTCCTTTGTCAAAAGTTAGTGTGTGTTACAATAAAAATGTAATTTATCTTTTAAAATTTATGGTATTTAACGACATCAAGTGTAACATGTGTACCTACGGTGAAAATAAATAAACTGAAACTAAACTGAAACAGTAAAAGTTCCTAAAACTGCTTTAGTTTCCACTTCCCTTTATATCTCTGTACCCGCCTTGTGTTATAATCCGTTTGTCTGTCTGTACGTAGTAGATTAGTGAAAGCTTTTTGATATAGTAATTAGCTGGGGAAAAAAAACCTTTGACTCTTTTTCTTTTAGCAACTTTGCTAGTTATCATATTTTTCTTGTCTGGTGAGTTTGATTTACGGTTATGATCTGAAAGTTTGGATGTTTTTTTTTTATAACTGATAGAGCTAACTTACGTAGTCAGATAAATTAGGAGGGATTATGTATTTAATGTTTTTTTATTTATATTATATTTATTTCATTTATACTTCTTGCACGAAAAACATAACACTAAAATTATTCTTGAAAATTTATACAAAGGCGAACTTAACCCTAAGAAGAGTTCTCTTCCAGCAAACCTCATTGGGAGAGAGAGAGAAAAAGTGAAGAGAGGTGTGGGTACATGTGCATAAATAAAATTTGAAATAGACAAAAGATTAAATTTCAATTTTAATGTTATATTATTTTTATCGCCAAATAATTCACCTATTTGAATATTGTCACAAGAAACGATAGAAAATCGTAGTGGTTATTGTATATTTTATAGAATTTTCCAAAACTGTACATTAATATATAAAAAAAACCTCTTTCTTACGCAACTTGTGTATAAATTTCAAATTACTCCGCGCAGAAAAAATAAATATTTTGTTTATCAAACATTGAACTAGAAATACTATCTCACCAACAAATAAGGCATTAATTGATTAAAAGGCCACAATGCGGCTTTATTGTGATGCTGCTTCTTATTGGGGCCGCAGCATCAATGGACCATTATGTAAATTGAAGAGAGCATAGAGTAATATCATTTTAGAAACATCTGGAATGTCAGTATGCGAAGTTACACTAACAACTACCTAACTACTAACTAGTAGGTAACTATTTACTGTAATTATGCGTGTAATAATAATCAGAATAATCAATTTATTGGTAACAAAATAGTACAAGTAAAAAATTTTCATTCTTATAAATAAATAATAAATTAATTATACATTATTTAGAAATTGTAACTAATCGTCTACACTGTAGAACGCCTTCTCGACGAGCCACAATTTAAAAATCCGCTTAAATATAGAAAGACTAGGTGCTGTGACTACATGATCCGGCAGGTTGTTATACAACGCGGGTCCCAGCACGTGCGTGACTCTGTCATTTGTTCATTTGTTCATTTATTTCCACCGCACCACAGGTACACAATGTTACACTTGATGTCGTTTAATACTATTTTAAAAGACAAATTACATTTTTATTATAACACACACTAACTTTTGACAAAGGAAACACCATAGGACATTGTGCAAAAAAAAAAAAAAAGCAGACAGACATGCCTTCTTTAAAAAAATTAAAATAAATTATGGTATCAGTTAAATGGAATAATAAATTAGATAAAATGTCAAAGTAATCTGCTGTATAAGGGCATTGTCAAACTATACTAATGATAATGTCCGACTTAGCCAGTCTGTGTGAGACTGTAGATAGCTTGCCAGCTCCACGAGTGTTGTAGCATCGCGTGTGGTGATCTCCACGCGTCTTGAACCGCTCCAGGTTTTGCCTAACATGCATCACTACCTGGAAGATGACAATGGAAGGCAACGTAAGGATCTGGAGCGATACAAAGAACTGCCGCGCCAGCGTGCCCACGCTACTTCGCGGTTTGTACAAAAACCAGGATATAATGAATGAATGAAAATGAGAATATTTAATTTGTAACTCAATCAATAAAAAAAAACAATCATGATATAAAAATTAAAGACAATACAGACAAATTTTTGGTATAAAGTGAACACTTAGATTTTTGTTCAATGCAATCTTCTTGTAAAGTAAAGAAGCGAACAAGAAACCTCTATCTTGTTAGATAGGTACAATACTATACAAACATACTTCATTGTACACCAGATACAGATCATTATAAAAGACATTACATGCGACAAGTACAATGGGCGGCGTTATCGCTTAGAAGCGATCACTTCCAGACAACCTTTGGATGGAAATAATTATGTGAATTTAAGAAAGGCAGGGGGTGTACCAAGGATAAAGTTAGAATAAATATGAACATTACATGAATATTTAAAGATGAAATATAGGTAGTTAGTTTTCAAGCCAGTAAAATTAAATAGGTACATAATCTCTGTCCACACGCTACTCTATACTTAATAATTGATGAGATGATACTCTGTCTATTCAGTGCAAGTGCGCGTCGCGCTAACATTGTACTGTAGTGCTCTCATGTTAACATCTCGCTAAATACTAACTTACTCTAATTATTCGTGATTTTTATGGATTATTTTGACACGGATCACCAGCATTGAGGAGCAAGTAACTTAAGCCTTAATGCTGGTGGTGTATACGTGTTTTTTTCATAATTACATAATTTGTAAAAAAAATACCAACTGTTTATCCATGGTGTTTTATTTTTCAATACACGATACATTGCGATCTAGATTTTACTTGTCACCGCTAATAACTAATTTGTAAAAAAAACACAATGTATATACTGTTTCACCATGGTGTTTTTTTTTAGAAATTAGTTTTTTACTAGTGTTTACTAGGTGAAAGTAAAATCTAGATTGCTATGTAGGAATATTGTGATTTGAAAAAACCAGTCGGTTATCGAGCAATTACAGTTTAAGTGATCTAGAATCGTATTTAGTGTGTTTGTACAATGATGTGAGTTCGTACACGATTCGTACAATTATTCGTACATCCAGTGATTCAGTGTTGTGTCTAAAATGAATAAATACGTATCCTACAATAGTTACAGTGTCAGCCAAAACAATGGCGGATATTTAAAGGCAAGTAATTCGTACCCGACTGTAGTCCTATAGAAATGAATTCAAGCTTTCTCTGCCTTTTTTCTTTTAATTAATGGTACCGCATTTAGGGATCTGTACTAAATGTTTGCAAACGGTCGTGGCGGGGTGGTAGCGTAAGAATCGCACCCTTAGATCAGCCTGTGGGTGTATTAAAAAGGTAACATACCTACTAGACGACCAATGTTTTTGTTTGACGACCGATGTGGCGCGGTGGACGAAGGTCCGCCTGCGACGCAGGAGGTTGTGGGTTCGATTCCCTCCTCGGGACAAATATTTGTACGATCTGCAGATATTTGTTCCGGGTGTTCTGGTTGTTTTCTATGTATAATAAAAAATATCTATCTATGTAATGTATTGTATTACGTATATCAGTTATCTAGTACCCATAACACAAGCTCTGCTTACCATGGGGCTAGATAGTGCTGGGTGAATTGTCCAGCATTATTTATTTATTTATAATGTGACGCGGCGGGCAAATTGATAGATAATTCATTGCGTTCATCATTGTTACATCAATATTTTCATAAAAATTTGAATTATTTTAGGTATGATCACTATTCATTGATTTTCTTGCATTCCAAAAGTCTTTGTTCTCCATTTCTTTAATTTTATTCTCTGTAATATTATATTTCAGAATCCTGTAAATATTATTACAGTCACTTTGAAACCCAGTGAGCTAAAGTACAACTCACACTTGGCTATCTTTTATTTCGCTTTTCCTTACTCCTTCGTCTCAGTAATCGCTTAGACTCCTTCCAGTACAATTAGTTTTGTTTTTTGTTCCGTTTCAAATAAATTCGCGAGTAATTTACCATGTTTTAATTGGATGTCGCGAACACATTTACCGCACTGTTAATAGTTTTACAAAGTTTAGTTTTACATTTTCAATGCTTGCTTTATAATATTTTCATATTTTTTCGTCTTATAATTGAAAACGAATAAGTACTAAGCGATAAGGCTGCCCGCTGTGGATTGTATATGTTATAATGTTTGGTATGCTATTTATTTTTGTAGAGCTTTGTGCTTTATGACAGTTATTTTTTAAGAAAGGGACCTATTTTCTTTTTAGACTCTAAAATTACACAGTTTTACGAGACATCGGGTTCATTTGAATCCTGCCAAAGGTTGATAGTCGGATAAGAGTGGTTTTCAAATTAGCAGAAACAAGGTCAACGTTCCTAGATCGTTGTGCTCACTTAGCCTGATTGTATCTTCATTATAAACTGTCTCATTTAGAGCGCCTGTCTACAGAGTCTACACACACTATACAATTCACTTGTTATTTTTTTGCATGATTTCATTCTACCTATTTATTTTATCGCAATGCTTGATAATTTAAAACATTATTGTTTTTTAAACTTATCTCTTCTCCGCTCATGTCAGCTCAGCTTTGGTGGAGTCTGGACCTAAATACAAAAACGGAGATGTTTGATTTTTTTGACGACCGATACGGCGCGGTGGGCGAAGGTCCGCCTGCGACGCAGGAGGTTGCGGGTTCGATTCCCGCCTCGGAACAAATGTGTGTACGATCTGCAGATATTTGTTTCGGGTGTTCTGGTCGTTTTCTATGTATAATAAAAAATATATATCTATGTAATATATTGTATTATGTATATCAGTTATCCCATAACACAAGCTCTGCTTACCATGGGGCTAGATAATGCTGTGTGAATTGTCCAGCAATATTTATTTTATTTATTTATTTTATTATATTATTTATTTTATTTATTTTATTTATTATTATAACCTTTATTAAATACGCTGCAGACAGTGAGAATTTATATGCATCTGATCTGTGTACTCTCTACTATAGTACGAAATGATACTCATTTTCTATAAATTAAATTTTCAGTAAGAAATGCATTAAATTGCAGAAAAGTACTGGATAACCTCGCGTGTCTCAAAACTCTTCACGTAAAATTCCAGTCAGTCTTAACCAAGCTTTCATAAAGCTCAACAAACAAACTCTTGTTCTTTTATTCTGTTTGCTGTAACATCATGCTATTTGTCTTCAGGTGGGTAACTAATGTATTTACAGCACGAAGTACCGGGTTTAAGACTGCACTGGTTTTGCAGAGGAAATAATCTAATATTCACTGAGTATCTTAGGTTTATATAAATGAAATAATCTAATATTCACTGAGTATCTTAGGTTTATATAAATGAAATAATCTAATATTCACTGAGTATCTTAGTTTTATATATTTACTATCTGCGCCCCGCGGCTTCGCCCTCGTGCCTGTGTCAAATACTTTATAAACCTTCTTCTTGAATCACTCTATTTAAAAATTAATAAAAAAATATAATTTGTTATTAAAAAATAATGCATGCTTACACATTTTTATCTTATTTTTTTTATTATTATTTACTTCTAATTCATTTTGTATTTGCTTCACATAGGTAATCTGCTCTTTGATCCTGCTGTGTATATGTATATATTTAGGGATACAGTCTAGTTTTAATTATTGTGTGTTTCTAGTTGTATAATATTTCATTGTATTCTGTTTTCTGTGCCAAATAAATAAATATAAATATCTGTTAAAAAAACCGCATCAAAATCTGTAGCGTAGTTTTAAATATCTAAGCATACTTAGGGACAGACAGACAGCGGGAAGTGACTATGTTTTATATTATTTAGTGATATAGTGTTTTCTTTTATTTCACTGATGTGAACGCTCATTATTTTATTTGTAGTTCTAACAATAACCTGTCCTTAAAATGAACAAAAATTACTTTTCTAATGATAAGAAGGAGAAACAGTTTTGATACTTCGGTTCCTGAATTATTTAAAAAAAATGCTGCAGAAACTAAGCAATTGCTTTTTCTATTTTATTCTTAAGAGACATATTTAAAGATTATTAGGTATATTGGCCACGACTCGGTAAACGTAGTGTAGGACGCCCTCCGACCAGGTGGGATGACGACCTGCGAACCACTGCAGGTAGATGCTAGATACGGACAGGGTGCTATAGCAAGACAGGGTGCTATAGCGCTCATTGGGGGAGGCCTATTTGCAGCAGTGGACTGCTTTAGGCTGATGATGATGATGAGGTGTATTGACGACCTCGCTGGCGCGGTGCGCGGGTTCGATCTCAGCCGCGGGACAACTACATCTTATAGAAAAAATCAAAAGACAAGGTTGGCACCCATAAACATCCGTTCAATAAATCTTTAATGAGCTTTTTCTGCCAAAAAACCTGCCATTTTAAAGTATATTTAAAACCCAGCAAAAACATTGCCCTTAAAGTTTTAAATCGCTCTAACAACGGAACATACCCAAGGATATCGGGGTAATCTCGCCTTAATTATCATCTCGATCTTGTCGTGACGAAGTGCCCTACACGTTAGATTAGCCATTGTCCGCTAATGATGGATGAAAGAGGGTGTGGAAGTCACAAGGGTAGGGTGTAAGGGTAAAGGCGGTAGCGGGGTAGTGATAACTGTATTATGGGTTATTCCCAACGATTGCTCGATTCTGTCTGAGTTGGTTGGTTGGGTCAAAATCAGACAGTCTCCCTATCGTTTGTAGGTGGTTGGGTCATTTTTACAATCCTGTATTATGATTGTATAATTATATTTATTGATTTAACTAATTCTGGTGTGTACGGGCAGCAGTGTCAGCCGTGGTGTGAAAAAGGGGGTGTTCCATGATTTCCAATCCGCAATCTCAACGCCATCATCATCTTTAGTCCACATAGGCTGATGATTGACGCATCCAGCATCTACCTGCAGTCTTTTGCAGGTTGTCATTCCACCTGTTCGGAAGACGTCTTATACTACGTTTACCGAGTCGTGGTCTTCACTCAAGAACACGTTTGCCCCAGCGGCCGTCGATTCTTCGCGAGAGAGTGGCCGAACCGACGCGACGGCCGCTGGGGCTGGTTCCATGTTTTCCAACCCGCAATCACAACGCCATTACCCCTGAATTCGGCGCTTAAAACGGGAAGAATAATTCCAGCAGCAAACTCGTAAAGACTGGTATGGTTGTTGTTGGTATGTACCTACGGTCAGGGGGAATGACAACCAGTGGGCGAAAACGAGCGGTCTAGTGCCTGATCGACATGAAAAATTGCTTATCAAATACTTTACTCCCGGTAGGACGTGATTATTGCTTGCACTTTTTCTAGTATTCACTTTTATATTAATTCATTCAGTACGTATCTACTTGCCAAACCGCATAACAATTATTTTCAATGAAAGAAAATCATCTACATATATTATCGCTTAACTTTGTGACTTGAACCACAACCTCATCTGCTAAGGTTTCAGGGGTCTCAATTTAATTCGTCGAGTTAATCTCGCGTCATTGTCCACGGGAGTTGCCCCTTGCCCCTTCTTGCCCCACGCGACCCTCAAGTACGGTCATGCTATGCAGATGACAGCAATTATGTTATTCTGTTCATATTTGGAAAAATTGCGGATGTATATTTCTAATACACCTTCATTGTGTCGTTTGGATGGACTCTACTCACTCTTATCTACGGGGTAGATAGATAGGTAGGTACCTTCCCTGATATTTTTAAAGTTCTTGATATTTTTAACGTGCGCTTGTAGCTACATTATTTGTTTTTTTTTATTTAGCTTTTTTTAAGTTATATGTTATAGGTTTGATAGCAACGCGACCTACGGCAATGCGGCAAATATGTAGGTAAAACTTGGAATTTAAAAAAAAAACTCACAACGCTTTTTAAAAACGCACAAAGCTACCTAGATCGGTGCGTAAGTATGTATTAAATATCGTTTAAAAGAATGTTCTTCTCTCTAAAGCCGGGCATCAGTCGCATCAAGCATGATACGTTACGCCGTCTGATAAAATCCGTCTCCTTGCGAGCGCCTTCGTTCTTGTTCTGGATGCTCACTGTAAATACACAGTGAGCTTTCGAGCATTAATGCATAATGTAGCATAATGCTACATTAAGCCGGTCACTACAGATCTTAATAAAAACGAATACTGACGACGTCAAGCCTAAATATGGCGACCACTAATAAGAATGCCCCCGATACAAAGACAAATGATTAATTTCACACAAACTGAATTGCTGAAACCTCTCCAAATTGAAATCGGTTCAACAATGGATCCAAAACACAACGAAGGTAGGTAGATATATAATGTATAGAGCCTCCGTAAATAATTACATTGGGATACAATAAAAGCTTAGACAAATGGATGCAAAGACAATGCACGACAGGCCGATACAATTCCACAAAGAACACTGGTGGGGGAAGGAGACGTACAGATATGGAGTTGTCTTTGAAATTATACTTTAAAATCGCCTTAGGCTGATTTTAGTGTCACGCTGACCATCGGCGCTGAGAGCTAGGCGCGTAGCAATAAGTATGGACGCTATATAAATCTTTTAGAATAACGCCGACCGTTCAGCGCTGACTAGGGTCAGCGCTGACAGTACGCGTGTCCTACGCGCCGCTCGTCAGCTTCGCTGAGCGGTCGGCGCCGACCAGCGCCCTAGCGCTTCTGTCTTCAGTAAGTAATTTTCTAAGTAATTTTCTATGGCCAAATAAAGCTTTTCTTATTCTTATTCTTACTAGGGGTTGAAGTTATATATCGGGAGTTTATTGATATCAAAACGCATAAATAAATAATTTATAAATCAAATACATAAATAATATTTCTTGCTGTAACTAGTTTAAAATTGTTGCAACCCTTTTAGAAACTATGGAATAAAAACTTTTGTTAGAGGATCTCGCTCTTCTATAATAAACGTTAAAAATTATTAAATGCACCAAAGAAACATTATAGTGTATTTTTGGTCGGCAGGTAGAAAATTCCTCGGTATTAAGCCCACCGTTTGTTCCTTAGTGCAATAAAGCGTTAAATAAATAAAGGAACAATAAAGAAAAAGTAACCGACGATTTTTATCCATGCTGACTTCGGCTACGCCGCCGCCCTGGCGTTAAAGAATGACCTTATTTTATAGTTTTCAGGAATTCGGTATCCGGTAAAAGCATAGAAAATAATTAAAATTATCCATTCTTCGGACTTGCACAAGTTATTTCTACTATGTACTGTCCCAGAATGAAGCGATTCTTTCGCGTTGACATCTCGACAAGGGCGGAAAGCGAATTTATCGAGCTCGTGAAAAATGATGCAGGGTCGAGGCAAACGCGAGGCAGGAGCCGTACCTGATTGCATTGTCTCTTAAAATGGCATTAGGACACAACTTTGTGATCCTATTTTTCACGGCGTGAGATATCTACGAGATTTTTATTTGCTTTGTTTACTAGAAACTTGCTTAACACTTTGACTGCGAACTTTTTTCGACGACTGCGATTTTTTTTAACCTAAGCCATTCGTGCTCAGCAAAACCGGAAGGTTTTGAAAACCGGTTTTGAATTTCGGTTTTGAGAGCCCAAAACCGGAAACCGGTGCTAGCACCGGTTTTGGCAAACTTTTTTTATTTTTTGTATAGTAGATTTTGAAGAAGAAAACGATATTCTTAGATACCCACAAAACCTACAAATACAACAAATTTTATGCTTTACCTGTTTTTAATCAACCATTTATGCCTACTAAGTAGACCACATTAATTGATTAGTTAACATGAAATTAAAAATACTTTAATTAACTGAGATCAAACCAACAACAAGTAAGAATGAAGAATAATATTTTTATCATATATTTTATTATATTTTTATCATATATTTTTAACATAAAGGGTGTCTCATAGTGTTTTTCGTTTTTGATTCGAGTATTATGCGCCACCACAAACAACAGGGGATGGGGAGTGGTCTCAATCGCTTGATGGGCTTTTGCAGTTTAATAGTCATGGAACACATCGCGGGAGTGCAGCGCATATTTTGCATGCGAGCGTTTAATAAAAACCACTATTCTTATATTTCTTACACAACTGTTCGACGTCTCTACAGGACACATTTCAATTTAAACTTTTAGTGATTTCTGATGCAATTCTATCGGATAACTGGCAGCCCTGGGTGAAGTTTTGTTTGTTAACTGATAACTGACTATTTATGTAATAATCGATTTGTCGGAGAGCCAGACGATATTGTAATTCCTAAAACAATTTCTCACTGTCCTACAGAATTTAAGTCATTCAATGAGGTTCACCGGCCTAATTGCTTGAACATTTACAATTTTATATGGGTTAAAATGTTAATCTTTCTTTCTTGTGAATAATGCGACGAAGCGCGGATTCATTCAAATTAAACGAAGCTGCGCGTAATCATAGTGATTGTCATGGTTGTTCATAACACACTGGCGTACGCGGTCGACATTCATGCTCCTTCTCGAAGTCTTTAAGCACCCAATTGATTAATCCGGCATTGCATTCTAAGTCTCTTTAAACTTGCTCACTCATTGCTTGATTAAATTTGCACTTGGCAATTTCTCGTAGTCGTTAAATTGAAATGTAGAGACGTCAAACAGAGTGTACGAATCGATGTTTCTATAAAACGCTTGCACGCATAATGCGCTCTGCATTCCCGTTAATAATTTCATGGCTAACAAACTAAAAAAGTCCACCAAGCGATTGAGTCTACTGCACACCAGTTGTGGTTGGCGCATTATACTCAAATAAAAAACGAAAAACATTCTGGAACACCCCATACAAAACATAGTTATCATCTTAACGTTATCGCTGTGCACGTGCACTCCCGGCAAGTGTATTTGGGCAACAACGCAGGCAGGCAGAACGCAGGAATCGCGTCGCGGGTGCGGGGGTCGTGGAAGGAGGAGTGTAGGTGGGCATATGTTGCATTTGGATATATTTGATGACTCAAAATTACATATTTCTTGAGTACATTCGAAAAAAGTGGATTCAAATCAAAATTTAATTCATTAACGGGAAAACCGGAGCTGGCACCGGTTTTGTCTCTCAAAACCGGTTTTCAAAAAATCTAAAATTTAGTCCGGTTTTCCGGTTTTCAGCAAAACCGAAAACCGGTTTTGCACGCCCTTGCTGCCGCTCTACACAGCAGTTGTGTTGCGCCGCACATGCGTTTCGTTCGGAAAACATTACAGCTGTCCTGAGTCACACAGATCTGTATTTTCTCAGCCACTGCGCTAGTGTGGATTTACGTATATAAGTTATTTGTTGAAAACACATACGGTGTGATTTCAGCACTCGAAGTGGGTAGATAAAGCTCTTTATAGCTTGGACGAGCAGCTTTGTGAGGCAGTCTGTAAAGAATTAGTTGTTGCCTTGTCCAGTTGGCTCGCGCGTTGTTTGTCCAATCACATATCAACAGCTATTTTACAAGAATTTAATATAAAAGGTTTGACTATTTTATCATAGATTTTGTCTTGAGACTTTACAGTCATGCTGGCATGAGTTTTCTCAAGCTTAGCATTAGGATCCTCTATACACACCTATACAAGTAAATAAAGCCTAATAAGGATTTATTAGGCTAGTACCTTAGGTACAGTCATCTTTCTCAAAACAGGTCATCTTTTTCCGTCTACCCGCAGTTTTTCACCTCGATGCTATCGACATGAGTGATGGTTCTATTTGGGTCGGATGGTCCTAATGGGTCCATGCGATTGACAGCTGAAGAAAGACGAAGGTATTTTCGGGTGCCTTTCTGAGGGAAATGGTAATGAAGCTCCTTGTTTTTGATAGATAGGTAGAGATACCTAGGTAGAATAATGAAGGTTGGCAAAAGGAGGTCAACTTATTCAGATCTGATGCCTGAGTCCGGTTGACCACAGCATCGAGACGTTATCGTCACGACCTCCTCATGTCGTCGTCTTTTTAAGGAATTTGATACAGCAGCGCCTCTAACGGTTCCAAAGGTTGCCTGGAAGAAATCGCTCTTAGCGATAAGGCCGCCCATTGTGCATCTGTATCTTTGTTTGTTTGTTCTTTACTGTTTTTTTCTGTGTTTGGTGTGCAATAAAGCGTATTTGTATTGTATTGTATTGTAACGTGCGGAAAATGTGACGTCACGGCTATGTCTCTTTACTATAGTCAACTGGGCTCATTTGTCATTTCTTTATTTATTGCATATACATAATATGTATGTACATACATATTATATCTATATATTATATTATATTAATCAAGATTTCATCGATCTCATTGCTAAGAGGTAAGAATTGAAGAAAAATAAATTATTTCTTTCGGCTTACAAAATAAGCATCAGACAAGTAAAATTTTATAGTTTAAATTATTATCAAATAAGAAATAAGGTTAAAAAATTTTTGATCTTCTGTTCATTTAAATTTCTCGTCCACTAATGGAAGAAGTGAAAAAGTACATCTTACCGTGTACCCAGCAATTTGTTCACACGATATACATATTTAATTTTCATTTTCATTTTCATTTATTCAGTTCCACCGTAGCTACACATGTTACACTTGATGTTGTTAAGTTCAACATAAAAATTATTAAAAAAAAATTATATAACACACATTAGGTAATTTTGATATAGGAAACACCATAAGGGATTGTTATAGAAGAAGCAGACAGACATGCCTTCTTTAAAAATTAAATACAACATTCATAGATATTAATTATTTTATTATTATACAACATTCAGTAATATAATAATAATAAATTAGTTAAATTGAATTGAAATAAAATAATACATGTCAAAATAATTAAATGCAGCTGTATAATGAACGTTATATTCAAAAACCCCATGTCAAAAACAAACGCTAAACAAGTTTTTTTATTGATTTTATCTACGGCGAGTAAAGCAAGGTTTAGTAGTTGTATCAATTTGAATGGTGCAAACATAACTAACCAGTTACACCTGCACCATTAATGGGGCAAATCAATGGTAAAAACGTAACCGCGGGTAAGGGCATTGTCAATAATAATACATATTGCCAATATATGTCGGGTAGTGTGACTACTTATACTAATTCGAAAATAATATCGTGCTCCAACAAAAAAGCTTTTCTCATTATACTATAACCACGTATCTACAATAATGTAGATAGCGCCCGCCAGCCAATTAATACCTACATCAACGTTCACGACATACCTATAGAGTACAGATAATGTTTCCATGAGGGTGTTAAATCTTCTGGAAACATCGCAAAATTAATGACTCCAGCTCGCGTGGTGACCTGTCTGTGTGTGTGACAATGGTGTGTACTCAGCATTAATAGCTATATCATAAGAAAACTAGTTTTCGTGATAATTAGCGTTGTATTTTGATATATGTACACATGGTCTGGCTTTGACGACCTATGTGGCGGTGGGCGAAAGTCCGCCTGTAATACAGGAGGTCGCGGGTTCGATTCCCGCCCCAGGACAAATGGCTGTACGATCTGCAGATATTTGTTCCACTCTGAACAATATGGTCGTTTTCTTTGTATAATAAATAATATCTATCTACATATGTAATGTATTTTATTAGTTGTTACTAGATGACTCTGTGGCGCGTTGGACGAAGGTCCACCTGCGACGCAGGAGGTTGCGGGTTCGATTCCCGCCTCGGGACAATTGTGTGTTCGATCTGCAGATATTTGTTCCGGGTGTTTCTATATTCTGGTTGTTTTCTATATATAATAAAAAATATATTTCTATGTTATATATTGTATTTTGTATATCAGTTATCTAGTACCCATAATACAAGCTTTGCTTACCATGGGGCTAGATAATGCTGTGTGAATTGTCCAGCATTATTTATTATTATTAAATTACTGATATACAAATACATTATAAAGACGCTAAGAATATTTTTCTTTTAATATGTAGGTAATATTTTTCGAAAAGACTATATAGGTACATATTTATCGCAGAAGACAACGACAGCGGTACCGGACTTAGACGAGCGCAGAGGAAACTTAGACCCATCTTCACTTCATCGAAATACAGCTACATCTACATATATTAAGACTTTACGTACCACAGAAATGAAAATTCACTCATTTTCCATTGTCTCGTATCCATTCAAAAGCCGCATGAAAAGCCTCCCTAAAACAAACCTTACTCCTTTATCTCTAGGCTCTATTTCCTTTTTATGGCTAGTCCGGATAATTTTTAAGGGCAAGCTCTATTGTTCGTGAGATTTCGTTCGGAAACGGCGCCCTTTGCAAATGACTGAACCGGAAGTAGGTTGAGTATTATTTATGTTACTGAAATAATGATAATGACTGTAAACTCAACGCTATTGTTCTGGATAATATTTTTACGGGCAATTAGTATGATAATAAAGCGTTTGTTATAGTTATGTTTGCAAGTTCTGCAATCTAGCACTGCCTACTAAATTGTTGTCCACACTACCCAAAGGTTAGCAGGTACAGAATGCTATCTAGCATTATGCTCGCCTATTACAACTTTTGTGCAATAAAGTATATTCTCTATATATCTATCTGTCTATACTATATAGCTGTTACAACAAAAATTACTATATTATGTGGGTATAAAATATGTGTGCTAATTTTTGAAGCTATGCTAACACTTTCTTCGTTCACGATGTAGATGTCCTCCTGAAGAAGGGTCTGGCGGCTGGACAGTGAATGTTAACATAGTACAAAATGAGATACCATTTTTGTCCGATAACATTGTGAAGATTATTGTTGGCTGGATGAAGTAAATAAAAGGTCAACTATTAGTATTTTTGTATCCATATCTTCACTTTCATCAGGTGAGATTGTCGTGGTCAAAGAAGGTCTATTAATTATAAAAAAACAGCATCGAAATAAATGTCGATGCCGCTTTTTTTGTTATGTTTTCATCTGATATCTGTGCATTTCATGTTCTAATATTCATTTAGCAGATAGTCTTTACGTGATACCTGTAAAAAAAACTGGCTTGTGTCACTCAGAGGTAATGTATCTATTAATTGCATTTTGAAAATCGGCGTATTTGGTAATACGTATAATAATATTTGCTAATACCCAAAATATTTAAACAAACTAACTAATAAATAAATAAATAAATTCTTTTAATTCGGACTACTATAGATCCATAATTTGTTAGTAATGATCTTATAATAAATGTTAGTAATTCTTACGAACTAAAATTAAATTAAATTGAAATGAAAATTAAAATGAATAGTAATAAATTAGAATAAATTAAAATAAATTAAAACAAATCAGATTATATCATCAATAAAAATTCAAATTAAAAAACGACATTTCTTATTAATTTCCGCCATATTGGCGAATCAATCCTGCCCGCTACAGTTTGTAGGATGCTGTTGGGGCTGTCCCGCACTCTGCGTATCAGGGACGCCGTCTTTTTCCGAAGGATGGCGGCAAAACCATCCGTCTGATACTCAGCAAACATCCCCGATGCACTGCAGAAACGAGGCTAATGTTACCTCACTTACTTATGTCTATTTGAACAAAATCCGCCATAAGTTGTCTGAACACCTAATTTTAAACATATCCTCTGAAGCATACCTGAAATCATGTTCCATCATTCAAGTACGAACAGAGCTTCCGGTTGACGACACCGGATAAATAACGTCACTTCCGCTTTGCCCCGCGATCGCCTCATTTCCCACCAGCTTACAGTTCGAAGGGGGCTGTTATGTTGATCATTGTTTTAGAAATCATCATTATCATCAAAGTCAAAGTCGAAATATTTTATTTTCTTTAGGCTTACAAAAAAAGCACTTAGACAAGTCATACTTTACACAAGATTATTTTAATGTTTTACTGTTTACTTCAATTGTTTGTCCACTAGTGGAAGAAATGAAAAAGAAAGCATCAGCCGCTTAATGCCCACTGCTGGGCTAAGAAGAAGCTAGGCAGTGGGCTAGTTTCTATGTGCTTGCAATACCAATTTGAAATTCGTGATAATAAATGCCCCAGACTTTGTCCGCGTGATAAGTTCTTTTCTTTACGGTATAAGTAGTATATAAAAGAACTTATCACTTTGTGAGGCACAAAGCCTTACTATGAAACATCAGATTATGTAGCTGGGGGATAAAAAAGATTGGGATGGGTTTTTTTCTAACTCGAAAAATAACAACTATTATAGAAATGAAAAAGTGTCTATATTAAGTTTTAGAATTTGTCCCTCTAACGTGTATACAGTGCTTGTTCGACTGTCTTCTACAGCTCGGGTAATTCGAGGAATTCACCCATGCTGTAGAAAACAACAACCGTGTCTTCAAACGACCCTTAAACGCTGCGGTGGAGGCTGCATTACACTATCTAGTAGCATATTGTCCATAGACTGCCGGATCTCTTCCACTTGTGCAGCCTATGTGTTGGCGTTAATTTACTACCTACTTAAGCATCGTTAGCATATTATGGATATTCCACACCCCTCCGAGCGACCTTGTCCATTTCCTAACTCGTCTTTTCCTGCATTTTCACTGCTTAAATCTAACTTTTGTCTGCTTACTAAATAGTCCATTCCCCAACTCGTCATTTCCTATTAAGTCCACTTCACATTTCACACTAAGCGGTTCTCCTCTACCCTTATCATTCAAACCCCTAAGGTTTGGAACTCGCTGCCTGCTTCTATATATCCGGTCTATTGCTACCTGCATTTCTTGACAAGAGTAGATAGCTTCTAGACCTTTGTCATACATCGTTGACCTCATCTTCATTTTCCATTAAATGTGATTGTAGTCAAACGCAGGTTTATTCACTTAATAGTATTGTTAACGTGAGACTGGTCAAAATAATCACAATAATCAAGCAAAAATAGCTAAACTCAGAGTCATTTATTCACGAAAACGGCCATTAAGTCCGCCATTTTGTTTTTTAATTATTTTTCCCGCCTTCGGTCGTAACTTATGGGAATTTGCTTGATTTCCCGTTTAATTAACGATCTGCTATAATTAGTCGTTTGAGCCATTTCACTTTTATTACTCTGCCAATTTCAAGCTATTGAAGTTATATAGAAAATCTGCGTTTTGCTTTGATTAAACTTACTTAAGTTTATCTGCACTAAAAATGCTGAGATCAAAAGTATTCTGTAGATTCAATAAGGGTTCTGCTGTTGGATCTTCTGAGAGCTTTGTAATGCTATTAGTGTACCTACTAAATGCTAATTCTAAAGAAACAAATATTGTACTTTCAAAACAAGATCTAAAATAAAATTCCATCAAACTTCTAAAATGATTGCCAATTAATGTCCATCAATATAAAAATGAATCGCTGAATGTGTTATTGAAATCTCGAGAGCAGCTGAACCTATGTCGCTAATTTTTTTATTAATATTCCTTGACTTACGAGGATGGTTCTTACGGAGAGAAAAACGAGAATTTTTTTAAAAATACTTTACCAGAAATAACCCATCTTATTCGTGCCGTTATCTTCGTAATTCTAACGGATGATATGGCGCGGCGGACGAAGGTCCACCTGCGACGCAGGATGTTGCGGGTTCGATTTCAGCCTTCAATTATTCTTTAATGTATTGTATTATGTATATCAGTCATCTAGTACCCATAACACAAGTCCTTTTTAGCTTAGGGCTAGGTGATGTGTGGATTGTTCAGCATTACTTTTTTTTCATTCGATCCATTAAGCATTTGGTACCAATAGGATGATAACAAAAATAATTGACAATGTCTTGTTGTTGCAGGAACTTCTGGAGAAGCGCATCAAGCAGCTGGAAAGCCAGCTGGAGGAGGAGCGGCGGCGGACGCAGCGTGAGCGGATGGCTGTCACCAAGCTGCAGAACAAACTTATCAAGGTCAGTCTTTAAAAGGCAAAAGTCCTTTTTAATCCTCTTCATCAGCCTATGTTAGTCCACTGCTGGATATAGGCCTCTGCCAATGAGCGTCGAAAATTGAGTGAGCTCCATGGCGCCCTGTCTTCAGCATGACGCATCCAATTTTAATCCTAGAGTTAAGTAATATCCCTTATGTCCTGTAAATTGGTAATTTATCTACGAAGTAATTTTTTACGAAGATAATAGGGACATTCATTATATTAAATGCCATAATGTATAGTTCATAAAAAAATATCGTGCAACTCTCGACTCTACGGCGTACGATAAAGGAGTTTTGAGAGGACAATACCTTTACTTTTATTCAACTCAGCACCAATACAAATCTTTTGTTTTAGCGCTCAACCTAAAGGTGCTCTGTACGATATATACTAATAGATATTGATTGTATTTTCGAAATGGTGCCTACACCTACCACATTTTATCGCATATATCGATATTATGGTCGAGGTTTTATAAAGTTTCTAGGTGTAGATTGTAGTTCGCCCTTCTCTATATGAGGAGCACAGTTCGATCAGTCTGTCTGTAAGTACACTTCAAGTAGCGGAGTGGTAGTTTAGCCGCTATTTCACGATGTAGCGGCTTTTGCCCGCGGGTCCGTCTCGGCAAACAGTTTGCTGTCTGTCTGTGTTTGAATTTGTGCCTAGACTGTCCACTGGGATCTTGGATCTAAGCTGTTGGTAAAGCTTTGTTATATTTTCCTTTTCCCCGAAAATGTGTGGAGATGACTTAATTTCCATTTTCTGGTGTACCTAAGTGACTTAATCCAAAAGGAACTTCTGAATTCAATAATTATGTGTTTATGATTTACATTGATGTATTCTTTGTGGATTTTAAACTCTTTAATTCAATTGGAAACAACACGACATAGCATCTCATTAATCACCGATACAAATCAATAATGCGTTCATTGATTGAAAAGAACCTTGATCAATTTTAGTTTCAATCACAAAATCTTTCATATCAAAACCCGAAATATAGAGTCGTGGTGTTTAGTCCTTTGAATAGTCGTATCTAAGTGTCTCAGCTATTTGACTTATGCAAACTAAAGCTAAGCAACCACGGACCTTGACAATGTAACAAATGTAACAATCGATTAGCGAGAACGATAGTAAAAAAGTCCAAAAATGTATGGAGTTGGATGGACACCATCCTTTGAGCCATGACGATTGTAGAAATCGAATCGCTTCATATCGAATGCCGGTTGGCTAGGCCCACAGAAGTAATGAGGTTTTTATTCGGCAAAAATGCAAATATTCCAGACAGTACTCGAGACATAAATCTTCTCGGAACTCTTGCTCGTGCATAGCCTGAAGTGCTCTGCGATATATGGCTCTAAGTTTAAATATATGATAGATATGCATATGCATGCATTCTGGTTCCTACCGATTAACTGTTGAAACTTGTAGTTACCTAAATTAGAATTCGTCTCATGAAAATCTAGTGCTATTATCTACAAACTAGTTTCTGGGTGCACTTCGCACGTGTTTTATTCTATCTAATCATCATCATTTTCATCAGCCTTTGACATTGGCCTCCCCCAATGAGCGTCATAGCGCCCTGTCTTCAGCTTGTCGCATCCAGCATCTATCTGCAGTCTTTCGCAGGTCGTCATCCCACCTGGTCGAAGGGCGTCCTACACTACGTTTACCGAGACGCGGTCTTCACTCAAGAACACGTGTGCCCCAGCGGCCGTCGGTTCTTTGCGAGATATGGCCGGCCCACTGCCACTTCAGCTTGCTAATTCTTAGAGCTATATCGATAACTTTGGTTCTCTGTCGGATGTATTCGTTACGAATCCTATCCTTCAGAGAAACTCCGAGCATAGCTCTTTCCATCATCTCTCATTCGCTCTTCTCATTTTATCTATCTAATAGATTGCGTTTAAAGGTTTCTATCCTATGGGTACTGTTTTATCACTACATAGTATAAAATAAAGTCGCTTCCCTCTGTCTGTCTGTCCCTATGTATGCTTAGATCTTTAAAACTAGGTAACGGATTTTGATGTGAATTTTTTATTTATAGAGTGATTCAAGAGGAATGTTATAAGTATGTATATATATCGAAAATTGTGCGAAGCCGGAGCGGTCACTAGTGGGATTTAAAGAACCCTTTCTTTGATTCCCAGCCTAGAACTACCTGTATGCAAATGCAATTTCAACCCGATCCGTTCAGTAGTTTTGGCGTGAAGACGTAACAAACATCCATCCATCTAAACATACACATCAACTTACTTAGTGTGATGTACCTAGCTGAAAATAGGAAATGTATAAAGCAACGCATACAATGCTGTTACATTATTATGTTTAAACGTATAGGTAATAACTAAAACACAACAATTCGCTTTTTGATTTGAATACGCTTCACTTCGAATACCTACCTAACATTATTTCATGAAATATTAACCCTCAAAGAGTATCCTTTCGCTAAAATTTCTGGATTCCCCGCCGAATTCCACTGCCTTCATAATAATGGAGTGAATGAAAAACAATCGCAAAAAATCACGATAGCTACACAGATTTCTGATCGATGGAACGCAATACGGGCGTATTCACAGATATTTTATCAAAAAAAGTGTCTGTTACTACTGTAACAGACACTTTACACACTACTGAAAGTTGGCTATTCGTTGGCTATTTTATTGGGCGCTACCACGCGATAACAATAATTACAGTCAAAGTATTATGTATAGTCTTCTAGTATACTGTTCCTTGTAATTCTTGTAATTCTTTATTGTACACTAAAAACATAAAAAGAACTAAAAAAAATATGTACCTACATCGGCGTCATCATGTACATAGGGTTCCTTTATGTCCAGTTCATCCTAATGTTGCCTGGAAGAGATTACTCTCAGCGATAAGGCCGCCCTTAAAATAAATAAATACTTAGAATACTTCCTGTATTCTAAGTATTTATTTATTTATTGTTTGTGTGTTGTGTGGTATCATAAAGTGTTTTCTATCTATCATCATCAGCCTATATCAGTCCACTGCTGGACATAGGCCTCCCCCAATGAGCGCCATAGCGCCCTGTCTTCAGCTTGCCGCATCCAGCATCTACCTGCAGTCTTTCGCAAGTCGTCATCCCACCTGGTCGGAGGGCGTTCTACACTACGTTTACCGAGTCGCGGTCTCCACTCAAGAACACGTTTGCCCCAGCGGCCGTCGGTTCTTCGCGAAATATGGCCGGCCCACTGCCACTTCAGCTTGCTAATTCTTTGAGCTATGTCGATAACCTTGGTTCTCTTGGTTTTCTATCTGTCTATAGTTACTAATACTATAGTCAAGCTACGTTTAATCTGCCAAACAAACACCAAACAATCACGTAGTAAGAACTTTTCTTACAAATTGAATTATCTTTTGTTAAACACAATATAATTTAAGGTATGTACTTACCCATTTGAGATCCTATCAGCAATAAATATTGTTAACTTACCTTCATTTTTTTTTATTTATTTAAACTCACAAAACATAATATAATCACAAAATATACAGAATTTGTATAATAAAGGGTTTAGAACTTGATCATTTCACAAATTATGTGCATACTGAGAATCATAACAAAACGTGTAGAGCAAAACTTATGATAGTAAAAGCTTGAAATAGAAAAAAAAAAACAATAAACCGGATAGGTACCTAAATCTATATATGTATAAGTAAACTTACATATTTGCTCATGCACCCACGTACAATTACACATCATTATAATATAATATATATAATATAATGCTGGACAATTCACACAGCATTATCTAGCCCCATGGTAAGCAGAGCTTGTGTTATGGGCACTAGATAACTGATATACATAATACAATACATTACATAGATAGATATTTTTATTGTACTATATAGAAAACGACCAGAACACCCGAAACAAAGCTAAGCTTAGGATTAGGAATTGGATTCAATTAGAAGCATGCTTGTGAATTTTAGTTTCTCTGTTCGGATTTGGTGGCTTAATTAGCAGCTAAATAATCTCGTCTATAGAATAGACTTAGACATGAGACATTCCTTTTATTAATCAAAAACAAAACGACGTTTTCCGATTTGTGAATAAGGTTCTTCCCTGTGGAATTCACGAATTTTCACTGATTGACTGCTTTATAACGAGTGGGGTTCGATTCAAAAGAACAGACAATGGAAAGTTTTCTAATAAACGCTGGTAGCGCCAATACAGAAGGGTATTGATTCGTCGAGAGCACAGATATCAGTAGATCTCTATGGTCGAGAGTATAGTGTTGTGGTTTTAAGACTTTGAGTGCTGAAAACGCACGGTATGAGTTTTCTACAAGTGACTAATATGCGTAAATCCACACTAGCGCAGCGGCTGAGAAAATACAGATCTTTGTGACTCAGCAGAGCTGTAATATTTTTCGAACGAAACGCATGTGCGGCGCAACACAACCGCTGTGTAGAGCGGCAGTACGAATTTTTTAAGGTAAAAAAAAAGATCGCAGTCGTCGAAAAAAAACCGCAGTTTAAGTGTTAAGACGGATAAGATAAAATAATGATAAAATAATCGATGAGGAGGCCCTCATCGATTTCGATGACGGCGACCCTAGATAATCACGGTTTTTTCTATCACGAGCTCTCATATGGCTGGTGAATATGTAAAGGAACCTATTGATTCAAATAAAAAAAAACAAATACATCTACAAGTCCGCTTCCTGCGAATATTACAATAAAGCTGAATTAATGAATGAATGAACACTTTATTGTACCCAAAATAACAAAATAACACCTTATATCTAAATCTTACATAACAACAGTACAATAGGCGGCCTTATCGCTTAAAGCGATTTCGTCCAGGCAACCAGGGATGGAGAAAAAGATATGTTATATAAAGAGTTGAGTTGAGCTGAATGTTTTAAAAAGCTAATTTTATTTTGGAACCTTCGGGGTCAGGTACAAAGTTTTTTTCTTTATAAATGTTCAATGTGTTTCAATATTGATATGATAGTTACAAAACCTAACGAAGCAGAGATCCCTGGCTCAAATCAAAATGGTAGTCTTAAATTTAATTTTAATTGGCAAGGGCAATGAACTCCACCAAGTCTTGACAAACAATTTATGAAGCAGACTCAAAGTTCTTCGTACCTATTTTGATGTCTTTCTAGACTCAGAACAATTTTATCAATAGAAATAGATGAGTTATATCTATGTTTATAGCCAAGGGAATTCTCAGACGGGTGTGGAGCTTACTAAAGCTCTGAACGAGGGGAGCCTTAATTAATAGAAGCCAAATAGTGACAGGTCCTGGACAGTTAAGGCGAAACGCTTCCTTACACGTCTCGTCATGGAATAGTTGTTTTTAATATTTTTAAAGTAACGAGATTTGAACAGATAATTATAAGTACTTACAGCGGGTATTTATCGCGTTTATTTACCTATTTTCCCCGACGTTTCAACAGGTTTACACACTGTCGTGGTCACGGGATGACTAAACGCGATATATACCCGTTGTATTATATATTTGTACTAATAATTTATTATGTTTTTAGGAGATCACTGGGTGTACTGTTAGTAAGGTACTGCGTTAGATCGCGGAGTGGAAGAATGAATGGGAATGGGAGGCCTTTGTCTATTGGCCTTTATGCTATGGAACACCGGTGGTTCAATATAAGGTACTAGTTTCTGCCCACGACTTCGCATGTGTGGTTTCTATGGAAACGTTGAAAGGCTTTTGATGTTCCATGATAACTGATTTCAATCTAAATCAATCTAAAACTGAATTACAAGATCCGTCAAGTGCAAGTGCAACTAGCTTGCGAAAAGTTTCAAACGTTTGTGAATTATACTCAAATGTACTATAGATACTAGTTAGGGTCTACGCTATTTATCAAGACCCCTTTCAGATGGATCGATTTTTTTTAGAGAGACAAAATAACGAACAGAGCGAGACTATAAGAGTTTCGAAACGCTAAAAAGTCCCCGAGACCTTCTTCTGGGTCCTACATCTACACGACATCGACCCATTCAGCCCAATCCGTTCAGTTGTTTTGGCGTGAATACTTAACACTTTGACTGCGATTTTTTTTCGACGACTGCGATCTTTTTTTTAACCTAAAAAATTCGTGCTGCCGCTCTACACAGCGGTTATGTTGCGCCGCACATGCGTTTCGTTCGAAAAATATTACGGCTGTGCTGAGTCACACAGATCTGTATTTTCTCAGCCGCTGCGCTAGTGTGGATTTACACATATAAGTCACTTGTAGAAAACTCATACCGTGTGATTTCAGCAATCAAAGTGTTAAGAAACATACACGTCTATATCCATACATTCATCATCAACCTAAAATAGTTGTCTGATAAAGATCGCTCTTGAGCGATAAGACCGCCAATTGTATCTAGTTTTTTAAGTTTTTATTTTACATTGTCATTTTGTACTTAGTGTGCAATAAAGAATTATCTATCTATAATAGTCCACTGTTGAACATAATGAGTCTCATATCGCTCTGATTTTAGCTTGCCGCGACCAGCATCTACCTGCATGCAAATATGTAATAGAATGTAAGTTCCTTATTACTAATTGTATTTTTTTTTGTAGTTTTCAACCAGTGCGTCCTACCCGTTATGACCTACGGAGCTGAGACGTGGACACTCACGATAGGGCTGGTCCACCAGTTCAAAGTCTCACAGCGAGCTATGGAAAGAGCTATGCTCGGAGTATCTCTGAAGGATAGGATTCGCAACGAATACATCCGACAGAGAACTAAAGTTATCGACATAGCTCTTCTCGAGGTTTATTTTAGTGCTAAATAATTGGAGTATTTTTTAGTTTTACTCACTTTTACACGTAAAAAACCGCGGAGCGTAAAAACAAAGCGACTGTTGTCTAAAAACAAAGCGACTGTTGCCACTGCTGGACATAGGCCTCCCCCAATGAGCGCCATAGCGCCCTGTCTTCAGCTTGCCGCATCCAGCATCTACCTGCAGTCTTTCGCAAGTCGTCATCCCACCTGGTCGGAGGGCGTCCTACACTACGTTTACCGAGTCGCGGTCTCCACTCAAGAACACGTTTGCCCCAGCGGCCGTCGGTTCTTCGCGAAATATGGCCGGCCCACTGCCACTTCAGCTTGCTAATTCTTTGAGCTATGTCGATAACCTTGGTTCTCTTGGTTTTCTATCTGTCTATAGTTACTAATACTATAGTCAAGCTACGTTTAATCTGCCAAACAAACACCAAACAATCAACGTAGTAAGAACTTTTCTTACAAATTGTTTAAAATTATCTTTTGTTATTGTTTTTAAACAAAATATAATTTAAGGTATGTACTTACCCATTTGAGATCCTATCAGCAATAAATATTGTTAACTTACCTCAATTTTTTATTTATTTAAACGCACAAAACATAAAATAATCACAAAATATACAGAATTTGTATAATAAAGGGTTTAGAACTGGATCATTTCACAAATTATGTGCATACTGAGAATCATAACAAAACGTGTAGAGCAAAACTTATGATAGTAAAAGCTTGAAATAGAAAAAAAAACAATAAACCGGATAGGTACCTAAATCTATATATGTATAAGTAAACTTACATATGTGCTCATGCACCCACGTACAATTACACATCATTATAATATAATATATATAATATAATGCTGGACAATTCACACAGCATTATCTAGCCCCATGGTAAGCAGAGCTTGTGTTATGGGTACTAGATAACTGATATACATAATACAATACATTACATAGATAGATATTTTTATTATACTATATAGAAAACGACCAGAACACCCGAAACAAAGCTAAGCTTAGGATTAGGAATTGGATTCAATTAGAAGCATGCTTGTGAATTTTAGTTTTTCTTTTCGAATTTGGTGGCTTAATTAGCAGCTAAATAATCTCTTCTATAGAATAGACTTAGACATCAGACATTCCTTTTATTAATCAAAAACAAAACGACGTTTTCCGATTTGTGAATAAGGTTCTTCCCTGTGGAATTCACAAATTTTCACTGATTGACTGCTTTATAACGAGTGGGGTTCGATTCAAAAGAACAGACAATGGAAAGTTTTCTGATAAACGCTGGTAGCGCCAATACAGAAGGGTATTGATTCGTCGAGAGTATAGTGTTGTGGTTTTAAGTCAGTTCATCGCTCGTGTGAATTTTATATATACAGAGTGGAATTTTGTAATGCCACCTGGAGGGAAAGTACTCTTAATACTGTAGATAGAAAATTGTACTCAAAGAAAACATTATTTTAATTTTGAAAAGAATGAAAACTGCATTCAAAGATTTTCAAAAATTCGCTTGCCACACCCGGAAATCGAACCGACTAAAATCTGTAAAAATTACACCCTGTACTTTTATTGCATAGGTCGTTAGGGTCAATAATAAGGATAAAATCTCTTTAAAAAACTTAATTAATTAAATGAAAGGAAAACCATGAAATCTTAAATTATAAATTGAATGGGTCAAGTTAAGCACTTTAACTTAAAGATCCATCTGTTTACTTACAATACAATACAATAAAATATAACTTTATTGCACCATCAATACAAAAAAAATAAAAATACTAAAGGATCTTAATATTAATTATAACTAGTGGCACAATCGGCGGCCTTATCGCTAAAAGCGATCTCTTCCAGGCAACCTTTGGATGGATAGGATCGCTATGTTTTAAAGCTGACGGTGGCGTAATTATCAAAATAATTATATATAAAATAATTGATATTTATCTTAAGTACATATATATAATAGAACAAAAAAAAAAAAAACGGAACAATTAATATAGAAAATAAAACTACTTGTGTCAGTAATAAATAATTATCATTGACAACAAAAACAAAACAAAATACAAATACAAAAAATTTATTTACCAAAAGTTTACAATTATAATAACACCTTAACTTAGTTTATGTACATACATTTAAGAGTTTATTGGTTGAGGTGTTTGAGATTTTATTGTTTGGTGTATTGGTTGACGTCATTTATCCATTAAAATTACGGATTAATATTTAGATAAGACGATTGAAACTTGCACGTAACTGCGTGTATGAGGTAGTTTAAATATGGAATGTTACATTTGAAAATAGATTGTCATTTGTTAATTGTTGTTGTATAATATTCACAAGAGCGATGAACGAAAATAATCGATGAGGAGGCCCTCATCGATTTCGATGACGGCGACCCTAGATAATCACGATTTTTTCTATCACGAGCTCTCATATGGCTGGTGAATATGTAAAGGAACCTATTGATTCAAATAAAAAAAAACAAATACATCTACAAGTCCGCTTCCTACGAATATTACAATAAAGCTGAATGAATGAATGAATGAACACTTTATTGTACCCAAAATAACAAAATAACACCTTATATCTAAATCTTACATAACAACAGTACAATAGGCGGCCTTATCGCTTAAAGCGATTTCGTCCAGGCAACCAGGGATGGAGAAAAAGATATGTTATATAAAGAGTTGAGTTGAGCTGAATGTTTTAAAAAGCTAATTTTATTTTGGAACCTTCGGGGTCAGGTACAAAGTTTTTTTCTTTATAAATGTTCAATGTGTTTCAATATTAATATGAAAGTTACAAAACCTAACGAAGCAGAGATCCCTGGCTCAAATCAAAATGGTAGTCTTAAATTTAATTTTAATTGGCAAGGGCAATGAACTCCACCAAGTCTTGACAAACAATTTATGAAGCAGACTCAAAGTTCTTCGTACCTATTTTGATGTCTTTCTAGACTCAGAACAATTTTATCAATAGAAATAGATGAGTTATATCTATGTTTATAGCCAAGGGAATTCTCAGACGGGTGTGGAGCTTACTAAAGCTCTGAACGAGGGGAGCCTTAATTAATAGAAGCCAAATATTGACAGGTCCTGGACAGTTAAGGCGAAACGCTTCCTTACACGTCTCGTCATGGAATAGTTGTTTTTAATATTTTTAAAGTAATGAGATTTGAACAGATAATTATAAGTACTTACAGCGGGTATTTATCGCGTTTATTTACCTATTTTCCCCGACGTTTCAACAGGTTTACACACTGTCGTGGTCACGGGATGACTAAACGCGATATATATCCGTTGTATTATATATTTGTACTAATAATTAGTTGTTTTTAGATTACTGGGTGTACTGTTAGTAAGGTACTGCATTAGATCGCGGAGTGGAAGAATGAATGGGAATGGGAGGCCTTGGTCTATTGGCCTTTATCCTATGTTCTGCAGTGGAACACCGGTGGTTCAATATAAGGTACTGGTTTCTGCCCACGACTTCGCATGTGTGGTTTCTATGGAAACGTTTAAAGGCTTTTGATGTTCCATGATAACTGATTTCAAGATCCGTCAAGTGCAAATGTAACTGGCTTGCGAAAAGTTTCAAACGTTTGTGAATTATACTCAAATGTGCTATAGATACTAGTTAGGGTCTACGCTATTTATCAAGACCCCTTTCAGATGGATCGATTTTTTTTAGAGGGACAAAATAACGAACAGAGCGAGACCATAAGAGTTTCGAAACGCTAAAAAGACCCCGAGACCTTCTTCTGGGTCCTACATCTACACGACATCGACCCATTCAGCCCAATCCGTTCAGTTGTTTTGGCGTGAATACTTAACACTTTGACTGCGATTTTTTTTCGCCAACTGCGATTTTTTTTTAACCTAAATAATTCGTGCTGCCGCTCTACACAGCGGCTGTGTTGCGCCGCACATGCGTTTCGTTCGAAAAATATTACGGCTGTGCTGAGTCACACAGATTTGTATTTTCTCAGCCGCTGCGCTAGTGTGGATTTACACATATAAGTCACTTGTAGAAAACTCATACCGTGTGATTTCAGCAATCAAAGTGTTAAGAAACATACACGTCTATATCCATACATTCATCATCAACCTAAAATAGTTGTCTGGTAAAGATCGCTCTTGAGCGATAAGACCGTCAATTGTATCTAGTTTTTTAAGTTTTTATTTTACATTGTCATTTTATACTTAGTGTGCAATAAAGAATTATCTATCTATAATAGTCCACTGTTGAACATAATGAGTCTCATATCGCTCTGATTTTAGCTTGCCGCGTCCAGCATCTACCTGCATGCAAATATGTAATAGAATGTAAGTTCCTTATTACTAATTGTATTTTTTTTTGTAGTTTTCAACCAGTGCGTCCTACCCGTTATGACCTACGGAGCTGAGACGTGGACACTCACGATAGGGCTGGTCCACCAGTTCAAAGTCGCTCAGCGAGCTATGGAAAGAGCTATGCTCGGAGTATCTCTGAAGGATAGGATTCGCAACGAATACATCCGACAGAGAACTAAAGTTATCGACATAGCTCTGAGAATTAGCAAGCTGAAGTGGCAGTGGGCCGGCCATATCTCGCGAAGAACCGACGGCCGCTGGGGCAAACGTGTTCTTGAGTGGAGACCACGACTCGGTAAACGTAGTGTAGGACGCCCTCCGACCAGGTGGGATGACGACCTGCGAAAGACTGCAGGTAGATGCTGGATGCGTCAAGCCGAAGACAGGGCGCTATGGCGCTCATTGGGGGAGGCCTATGTCCAGCAGTGGACTAATATAGGCTGATGATGATGATGATGAATTGTATTTTATTATTCCTACTTTGTAAATCCATCTCTGTGAACAAATATCTTTTATTATTATTTATTATTATTATTATACAAACATTCGCATAGGTAATAATTGCAAGCATTCAGCTCCCAACAGCAATTATCATGCAATAATTAAATACAATAGAGTCGCAACGTAATCAACTGCATACTGTTCGTAGTTTTACATGTTGCCAAATTAAACTACAAAATTAAACGTGCTACCATATGAAACTGCTAACTTGAAAATACTGTGCTCTAAGTATTGTATTTACTGTGTTTATACTAAAGTCATTTAAAACGGGATATTTACCATGATTTGATTTTTGAGTTATTGAATATTTCGGCACAGTTGCATGCGCCATGATCACGGAGTAACTGAAGACACTGCGAGTTTTTATGGGCAGACATACCGATCTACCCTCATTTTTTGTCTTTTGCTACGAACGTTGCCACTACCACCGGTTTTATTATTATCGAACGCAGCTCGATCACGACACACAACACTGACGGTATCAGAACGCGAAGCGGTTGGTACATCAGTTCTTCCGTTTTTGCACATTCTCACAACAGGGTTCCAGGTTCCCGATAATTGGAATTAAAATTAATTATTAAATGACTTTAGTATTAATAACCATGATAGTTTCAAAAGTTTTATTACTTTGTTTATGTTTACTTTGACTGGTTTTTGTCTGTCCTTATGTTTATTCGAGATCGTGGTAGTTAGGTCTAAAATTTTTCGAAGTTGTGTGCTTTTGCTAATCCGTTCTAGCGCCTTATGTACTTTCTATAATTTTGTTATACGGTTTCCCCCGTCATCGTTTTTACGACTAAGCGGATTTTATAGAAATTGGACAGGTCTGAATCCCAGAAAAAGATAAAAAATTCAAAATTCAAAGGTTTTTATTTCTTTGGGTTTACAAATCAGCACTTAGATAACTCAAATTTTATACTATTCATTATAATAAAATAACATTATTTTAATGTTCAAAGGTTAGAAAACGAGACAGAAAGTATTTGGATAATTATATAGTTAAAATGACTATTTTTAAGTATCTCCCTTTCCAATCATAAGGCTACTATACTACATATATATACTATAATACATATATTATACGAGCGTTTGATAATTGACACCTGTCAATAACCCTACCCTTAACCCGCAGGTATGCCAACACAGAAACAATCAGTCTATTGTAAATCCGGCGTCGCAATATAATTGCTTCAATCTGAAAGGTAATATTTAACAACTCCCCAGGGTCTGTTCCATAAAGTTTAGAAAGCAATGGATGCGGCTTTTGGGAGACATGTTATAACATTCATCATTTATCAGGGTTTTATCCAAATAACCAACATAATCGACATTCATCAGAAATTTATTTATTTATTTACAAACATGAACGTCTATCCTTACTATTTCAATAAAGAATGTGCATTGTCATATTGATTGAGTGGAGACCACGACTCGGTAAACATAGTGTAAGACGCCCTCCGACCAGGTGGGATGACGACCTGCGAAAGACTGTAGGTAGATGCTGGATGCGGCAAGCTGAAGACAGGGCGCTATGACGCTCATTGGGGGAGGCCTATGTCCAGCAGTGGACTGCTATAGGCTGATGATGATGAAGATATCTGATTCAAGTTAAATTACCTAAAGTGACTTGATCAGGCCGTTTGACATCGGATCAGAAACCCTCATGGTGCATTTATTATAATTCAAAGGTGAATTATTATAAATTAACAAATCTAAGTGTGCCTTGCGCTCTTACGGTGAATAAATTAGTATGGGTGAACTTCAATAGTTTTTTCACTTTCTACTAAGACCAATTTTGTACGTCCTACTTCTTTAATAGTTATTTTAATCATGAAACAGTAGAGAATTTACTCTCACACTTTGATGAAAATATGTATATCTAATCCTACCTGTTTCTCGATTCTTACTTTCCCCCCAAGACATGAGCAAACGAAGATTTCAATCAACTGCTTCCTGGAACAAATCCTTTAAAAGGTTTCAATCACGCGATGACAGATTGTCTTTGGATAGAGTTATTGGCGCTATTGGTTGTCTATGGTGGAGCTAGGGTGGCGGGAAACAAGAGAGAATCAAATTAAAAGGTTCAATGAATTAGCAGGGAGCGTTTATTGTACAAAGAGTAAAGAGTCAAGATTGTTTTTATCGAAAGTGGTGTAACACAAAGTTCTTAAAATTATTGATACTGTGCTGTTACATACTTTTAGTTCATTTAAACTTAGTTTGAAATGTAAAAGCATCTCGAAGTAATAAAAGCAAACATTCATTTATACAATCAATAGTATTCCAATAAAACAAGCTCTTCCGTCGCCTGCTCTCTAAATTGTATTGCCAGTGTTGCCACATTGTAAATACGATCTAATTAACGTCGCGCAGCGCACGAGTACATTCGAATCGGTATGTCTCAGCGTCAGATGTACTGGGATGTTGGTAAGGTACTGTCGAGAGGAAAATACACACCTCTGTAATTAGATCACCTTATTTAGTGAACCTTTTTACTGGTGTCGCGCAACAACAAGGGTTAAGCAACGTTTGTCTAATATCTACGACGCAACGCAAACCAGTGCTTTTTCTTCAACAGACAACGCCATTTCCTACGTGGTTTTTTTGAAGAATAAAGACTAGTTTGCAACGGTTTAATTGACGGAAACCGTTGACCGACGTTTCATGATGTGGCCCTTTTTAATAGATTTGGTCGCCTTAGCTACTGCGAAACTTATAATGAGTAAGTTATTGTTCTTTCTAGATCCATTCTATGAACGAATGTATAGAAAGTAAAGAAACAGCATCAAAAAACGCAATAGATCCATCATGGGTCTAGTCAATAGATAGATCTACCGAGATTAACCCTTAAATTAATAGTGAGAAGTAACTCATATATGTAGTAAGAAGGAATTATGTAACAGTGAAACAGAATAAACTTCAATGTTTCCATTGCAGGAGCTAACATTCCGAAAAAAAGATACCGAAATTTTTGTTTATTGGGATATTATTTCATTTCTTATTACCCCGAGTGCGAAGGCTTACGCACCATAATTACAAAAAACTGAACAGAATAAAGTTATTTGTGTTTTGAAGGCGCTTGTACCGTATGATAACGAACAATGTTTCCTGCTCGAGTGTTCTAAAATGTCTGTTTTAGCACAAGACGAACTCTTAATTAAATTATTTAGTGTAGAGGACCTATCATCAATTTACCAACTACAATCTAACGAAAGCGGCTTGCGGTAATTTGCTGCAAGCACTCAGTAGCTCGTATCTACGATGCATTCCTTACTGCATTCCAATGAATTATAAATACTATTTAACGGGTATTTATTGCGTTTATTTATCAATCTTTCCCGACATTTCAACAGGATTACACATTGTCGTGGTCACGGGTTGACTGAAGTACTGGAGCTAGCGCCTCTGCGAAACGGGGGCGGGTTCATTTGTAACTACCCTCCTTGGTCACCCATCCCGTATCGTAAACCTGTTGAAACGTCGGGAAAAAAGGTAAATAGGTTCTAATTTGTTTCTATTATTTGATAGCGGTATCGATTTTTTTGTTAATAAAATGTATTGAAATAAAACATTACGAAATAAAAATGTCAAACACCATTTTATAAAAACTATCCAAGGGAAAATTAAATTAAATGAAAATCGATCTAGTTTATCCGTTGGGGCCGACCAAGCCCAAAATTATATTATATATTTTCACGTTTTAAACAGTTTTTGGTTTGAGGTTTCACCATTTATCGCTAATTGGCTTATCCTCAAGACAGATAACTAATTTGAAAAAAAAGCCATGCGTGGCAGTCTTTGGGGTCTGCCGATAGAAGTGAAAACTAAATAATTTGATATATACAGAGAAGTGTGCGGTGACGATGACACGAGTTAAAATGTTTTGTTCACCCAAAAAGAGCTCAACGCGCCTAAAGAAGTTTTCACTTCAAAAAGTATCCCAGCCAATCAGCGTCAAATACCAACAATAGTGCCAACCGTAACCAAACAGAATTATACCATCAAAACAACGTGATTAACGGGTGCAGGTGGCCAAAAGAGACCAGAAGGAATCTAGGTGAGGAATGACCTGGACGTCTTCCAGAACTTGGAGACAGGGCACTGAGGACTCTATTACTGGATGAATAGGATAGATAGTAGGTTGTATTAGTGCCTCTAAAGTCAAGACAAGTATGTGCAGATTACCAGACCAGTCAATCTAGTTTCTAGATATAGGTAAGGAGGAATTCCGTCGGAAAAATCACTACTGCACGGATTTACAAAACTTGTTAGAAACTCTATTTCTTTACTTTACTAATATAAGTAAGGCACCGTTATATTGTCGACTGTTTAGTAAGCATTATGGTGTAAATATGTTTTTGAATGGCTACAGCGAAATGAAAAAAGTAGATACCTATTAGTTTTTGTTACACATTACATTATTGCTTAACCATAAGCGAAAACTGCTAGTTTGAACTACTAGTAAGCTAAATAAATAAATTTGTTTTTATTATTTGATTACATTTAAATTCTTCACTGCCTTATAAAACTAGTACTAAACTTATAGATGCACCAAAAAATCATCAACAAAAATCCACAAGTAAAATTCACCCAATACCGAACACAAACACGAAAAATATACTAGCTCGAATTTAATATACTAGCTCGAATATGGACACTTTATTTTTTTTTGTACTATAACTTGATTGATGTCTGAAATAAACCTATTGAATTGAATGCAAAAAACAAAGTCCGCAATGCACAAGCTAGCATGCCGCAGCATGCACCGGTCACGCATTCCGTCTTTGAGTTGCGCGCGCGCATGCCCCGCGGGTAATTAGCGACGGGAGTGATTCATTACGCGGGTTCCCTCGATCTGTTGCGGTTATATGCGGAATGGGAGGATGCTGGTTTGTTTGCATGTTTTGGATGTTTGGGAAATGTGGTAGGTGTATGCTATGTACACACTGAGACGAAACACGATCAAGGAAAATTGCTATCTGAGTCGCTTGCTTGATTGCTGTCGACGATTAATACATATTCGACGACCTCTGTGGCGCGGTGGGTGAAGCATGGTGGGCCTGGGATACAGGAGGTTGCGGATTAGATTCCCGCCTCAAGACAAATGTTTATACGATCTGCAGATATTTGTCTCGGGTGTTCTGGTCGTTTTTTAATGTATAATAAAAAATATCTATCTATGTAATGTATTGTATTATACATAATATGTATGTGTATCAGTCATCTAGTACCCATAACACAAGCTCTGCTTAGCTTGGGGCTAGACAATGTTATGTGAATTGTCAAGTATTATTTATTAATTTATTATTCGTTGTCCACTCATAACAAAATATCCGAGAGACCTTCGCCCACCACGCCACAGAGATCGTCCGGTCGAATAATCAAATAGCACAAGCAACCACTGACCCTCGTGAAATATGCGATCATTTCCTGAAAGCGGCGCCATATTTGGAATCCTGACGAATGCCGTAGGGAGCTTGTGATTCGGTCAGCTGATGATGGCGCTCAATCATCGCTATTGGAATGAGAGACGAAAATGGAAGAATAATATATGAAAGTGTGTTAAAGCTGGAATGAAATGGACATTCGACAAGTCCAGTATGATTTTTGCATGATATGCTATCAATTGCGGCGTCACGCACGCAACAACCACGCGACGCGTACAGAACCACTCGGCGATAAAATATTTTTCTACTATGAATTTCACCTGGATTGGAATGTAGCTCGCAATAATTTGCGTTATTGCTTGTGTAAACAAAAATATATGAAAATATATGAGTATGTAATGCTGGAATAGAATGGACATACGACGAGTTGAGTATGATTTTTTCATGATACGCTATCAATCATACAAGAATTTCACCTGGATTGGAATGTAGCTCGCAATGATTTGCGTTATGTGCTTGTGTAAACAAAAATATATGAAAATGTATGAGTATGTAATGCTGGAATAGAATGGACATTCGACGAGTCGAGTATTATTTTTGCATGATACGCTATCAATCATACAAGAATTTCACCTGGATTGGAATGTAGCTCGCAATGATTTGCGTTATTGCTTGTGTAAACAAAAATATATGAAAATGGATGAAAGCTGGAATAGAATGGACATTCGACGAGTCGAGTATTATTTTTGTATGATATAATATCATTGTATGATTGATAGCATAATGCTATCAATCAAACAAGAATTTCACCTGGATTGGAATGTAGCTCGCAATGATTTGTGTTATTGGTTGTGTAAGCGAAACTTCGTACACTTTTTTTCTTTATTTTAATAAGTTTCTGATGTTTGTTTTTTAACTATGTATCTGTCGCAGTTGGATGGTAAAATCAAATAGTTTCAGTTAATAGCCTATATGCACTTTTCAATTTAAAAAAAACCTTGTCTCACCTTTGACTTCAAAGCCCTCTCAAAATCATCTGTGTAATAATAATTTTTGCTTCTCATAAATTCATAGGCAATTATAATTAAGGGCAGGTATGCATGTATAATCATGATGCTGATTAAACTGTGACAACCCCTTAATTAAGGCGCGGTATCGACTGGGGAGCTCTTTGCTTGAATAAAAGATACACACGTGTGGCCTCGACCTAACCTCTTTTAATACGACAACCTGTTTTTTTACTGAAAAAGTAGGAAGTCCCTAATTATAAGTACTTTTAAACGGATATAAGTATAAAATACTTACTACTATAAAATAATTTTAATTGATAATAATGAATAGTATAAAATATGACTTGTCTAAGTGCTTATTTGTAAGCCTAAAGAAATAAACTTTCATTTCATTTCATTTACCTTTTCTGACGTTTCAATAGGTTTACACACTGTCGTGGTCACGGGATGACTGAGGAAGTATCTACCTAAGTTTTGTTTTGACTGCACTTTAGTTTTGAGATGGAAGACCTTTTTTAAAACTAATTATTATTAATACCTTACAAACCTTTATATGTATCTACCTATTTATGGCCAAATGAATGTCTTTGATCTTTAACCTGACTGTTCGCGGGAGAAAATTCCTGATGAACCTTACAGTCCGCCGACTAAAAGGCTCTAAGTTATGGGGATAACATCTCTGCCGATGGCAAGTGGTGTCATCGAAGAAAGTGCTATATTTGTAGGTAGGTAAGGTACACATTTCAGATTAATAAGTTTATTTTCATTTAATTCTAAGATATATAAAACCTTGTGGCCTATTTACCACAAAACACCACAAACTAGCGTAAAACCCAAACAAGGACACTCCCGGAACGCCACTAACCCTATTATTTTAAAAATAACAGCTGGTTCGTTATTTGCATAACTGGATTGCCCTTTGACATGAAATCCCAAATTAGGTCCCTTGAACCCTAGATGTAAACCGGTGTAACTGCTGTAGTATGAAAGGGCAGTGTCGACTGAAGCAGGAAATGTAACCCGCACTGATGAACGATGCGGCGCATGGTGCGGCGGGCGAAGGTCCGCCTGCGACGCAAGAGGTTGCGGGTTCGATTGGGACAAACATTAGTGCAATCTGCAAAGATTTGTTCCGGGTGTTCTGGGTATATTCTATGTATAATAAATGTAATATATTGTTTTATGTACATATATCTATCACCTAGTACCCATAACACACTCTACTTTTATAGCTTGGGGCTAGATGATGATGTGTTGATTGTCCAGCATTATTCATTTATATCGTCTTACCATTTTAGAGAGTCTTTGCAATATTCCTATGTACAAGTCCCTTGTTTAAATAAATTATAAATCAATACAATGTTCCCGCGTAAAGTAAAAGTAAAAAATCATTTATTTCTTTAGGCTTACAAAATAAGCATTTAGACAAGTCATATTTTATATATAAATTATTATCAAATAAAATTATTTTACTGTTCACTTAAATTTTTTGTCCACTAGTGGAAGAAGTGAAAAGAAACCACTAGCATGTTCATCTCTTATAGATAGCGTTACCACATCTTGATTGCCATAATATTATAGCTCGTCTTAGCGCTTTGGTGGGTAGTGTACTTCACCCTAAAGGTGTCCATTTTGCCGCCACATTTCAACGAAATTAATTTCCAGATTTTGTGGACAAATGACAAAATATAATTCCGGCTCGGACAATGTTTATTGCTTGTTGTGGATGGCAGCAATTTGACCTTTATAGCCTCTTTGGAGTATGGGATTGGGTAATTAATTGCTTAGATAATGGCTGGCTGTGCTGTCCATAGCATCTATTTTAGATTCTGCACATTCAATAGATATTTTATTTTATAATATATGTATAACCTGCAAGCACACAGATCCCCTGGTACTGTCCACGATCCTATCCATCCATGGTTGTCTGGTAGAGATCGCTCTTGAGCGATAAGACCGCCAATTGTATCTAGTTTTTTTTAAGTTTTTATTTTACATTGTCATTTTATACTTAGTGTGCAATAAAGAATTATCTATCTAGATCAAATAAGTCCTTTACTTTCTGTAGATCTAGTGATCAAGATCCAATTGGTTCTATTGAGAACTTTTTTCCCAATAAATCTATTTTAAAAAACTACGCCACAAATTGGATCTATCGCATCTACTTAGAAAATGACTAGATCCATATTGGTTCCATTAAGAATCTTTTTTCTGGTACATAAGTCGACGGCCGCTAGGGCAAACGTGCTCTTGAGTGGAGACCACGAATCGGTTAACGTAGTGTAGAAAAAATATTAATTGGCTTTTCATCTTATCTGGAATTTATATTTATATATATTTCTATCGTCATACAGTCAGGTATTATTATGTCTGGGGTAGGGCCATTAAAATCTCGAATTTAATTAATAGCCCCTGTATAATTTTAAACAAAACAATAAATGCGATACGCAGTGCAGGTCCCCTTCACGGGCCCTCTCGGTCACGCTCATTTACCTCCTAATTGTACTTCGCAAATACAGAGCTTCTACAGAACTTGGGGGCTGCCTTGAGGTGGAAGTGCGTATAGTACCTGCCTTTATTATAAAAGTACCAACCAACTACAATATTCAAAAATTGATTGACATCTTTGTTTTGGCTGTGAATTCCCGGGCAGAGAATACTTACCATACCGAGTTGCTTTATGACTTATGTATGATAGATACTTGCTTAATTTTTACAACTTTCTTTATTCGTCTTTGCAAATAATAAGCCGTTCGCTACTCAAAAAAAAACTTGACTAACTTTGCATTATTCAATTCTTCTTCTTTGTCATTGTCTTCATTGCTGAAGGTCTTGCCCGTCCTGGAAGGCTTTCACGGTGACGCTGATAAACTGCTTCCACCCCACTCTGTCTTCGGCCTGTCTCAGGGCTGCAGGCAAAGTGAGTCCCGTTATAGCCTTAATTTGATCAGACCAGCGGGTTGGTGACCGTCCTCTTGGTCTTTTGCCCTCTATCTTGCCCATTACCACTAATTTTTCGAGGTTGTCAGGTTGCCTTCTGTTCATTATTCAATTAGTCTCTTAGCAAAAACGTGTTACTTGTGCCAAGGCAATAATATAAACGGTGCGGTGGTTTTACACAATATTTGTTTTAATGTTGGACCGCAAACATGGTCTTGTTTGCTTTCATTCGACCGATGTTGCGCGGTGGGCGAAGGTCCGCCTGCGACGCAGAAAGTTGCGGGTTCGATTCCCGCCTCGGAACAATTGTGTGTACGATCTGCAACTATTTGTTTCGGGTGTTCTGGTCGTTTTCTATGTATAATAAAAAACTATCTATCTATGTAATGTATTGTGTATTATGTATATCAGTTATCTAGTACCCATAACACAAGCTCTGCTTACCTGTGTGAATTGTCCAGCATTATTTATTTTTATTTATTCACCACTTAAGGACTATCAGGACGACTATTGTTATGTAGGTACATAACAACCTCCGTGCAATTAAATTAAAACCAAAGATATTTTATTTATACAATGCTTAAAACATTTACAGCAACAAAAATATATCGTACTTAGCTAAAAAAGAAAATGTCACATACCCCATTCCAATACACCAAACACCATCATACTCCCTGAATCTTAACAGTTTCTAACATTTTGATTTCTAACGACGAAACACGTCTCATAATAATTCGGGACCCCTTCCACCCCTCTCCAATTAAAATAACCCTTATGACACACAAAATAAGGTCGTAATATTCCCATGCAAGGACTTAGAGGTATTTGTGAGTAATTTCTAAATGGGAAACTTTCCTTTCAGCTCAAAGCCTCAAGGAAATGTTATAATTAAAATTTAGTTTTCTTATTTGCGTCGGTCTGTTTTGGTTATTAAAATTATTATCTTAAGGTTTGTGTTTAAGATACTTAATGGTTTTTGGAAGTAAATAAATAATGCTGAACTATTAATAGTCGATGATAATTCATCTAGCCGCAAGCAGAGCTTGTATTATGAGTACTAGATAAATCTAGCCCTTCGCTTAGGGCTAGTTGATGCTGTGTGGATTGACCAGCATTGTTTATTTACTTTATCTTTGATAACAAACAAAATATCGAATAATAGAAACAAATAGGAACTAGTCATTTAAACAACTAGTACATTTGAAACAATTGAGCTGACTGCGGTTGGTTGCATGAGCTAAAATAAGTGCATTGTTAAGGTTGCATCAACCATGATATCAAGAAAGGCATCCGTATCATAGAACTAGCCGTAACGCGTCTGGACTCATCAAACTTAGGGGATTCAATTACACGGATCTGATGACCCGCCGCCCTTAGCCCTTATTTCAGACAAGATCTTAATGTCCGGTTGTGCCCCTTTGTGTACGCACTAGGGATAAAAACGCGACGAAAACTTTATAATTAAACGATTAAGTTGATATTATTATTAAGTTTAGCATTTAAGTTTACCCATAAAATAAAATGAGCTTACCTTACATTCATAAAGTTAAGTATTTTATTTATTTACTACTACTAAAACTATTTGCAAATACTAAGAGTGATGAAAGCCTACGACAGGTCCTTCTATGCTGCTTTATCCAAAGCCAGTCTGCTCCAAGTAACTCCAGCTACTTTGGCTATATCGTCACTCCATCGTTTTGATTGTCTGCCTGGCCTGCGCTAGACTGACATGATACTGAAGAGATACAGAGAACACAAACTATTATAAAAACGCCGCTCCATCTTACCGTAGTGCGTAAACCAACGTCTTGTCGGTTATAATCTCAGGCACGCTTCCGTCCCTCGTCCCGGAATTGTTTCTTATTCGTTACGTTGGACAACATCACGTAAACGTGAGATTGTTTGATGTTGTAGTATTAATTCAAGATCATTTGCTTGTGGCGGTCGTGTCGTAAGAAACGATCGCTCCATATCAGGCTGTGGATTTTGTAACATGCGAATATCTAAAGCTCTGCGCTCATTAATCCAACGCCGCTACCGCGCAGTGCAAAGGTAAAGATAAATTATTCAAACGAGTGGTCCGCGAGCTGTCTGTCATTTGAATCCGTTAATGATATTGACGGCATCATCATCATCAGCCTATGTTAGTCCACTGCTGGACATAGGCCTGCCCTTATGAGCGCCTTAGCGCCCTGTCTTCGGCTTGACGCATCCAGCATAGCTAACTGCAGACTAATGCAAACAATGTATATCTACAGACAGTTACGTTTAGGACTGTATTTCCTTCCAGTAACATATAATTAGAATAGAAAATCTTATTTGTAGCCTTAACAAATTTACTAAACTAATTTATATTTGTATAATAAAAAATATCTATCTATGTAATGTATTGTATTATGTATATCAGTTATCTAGTACCCATAACACAAGCTCTGCTTACCATGGGGCTAGATAATGCTGTGTGCAGCATTATTTATTTAATTCCTCTATTATTATCCTACACTGACTACATAACTTCTAAGTAATTTAAAAAAAAACTTTAATGCTTCAAAATGGCGTCCGACTCAGCACTATGTTGTGATAGCCAACATAAGAAAGAAGTACCTACAGAGCATTTTTTATAAAGTATATAGACTATAAAATATTCTTGACCTGTCTAAAATACCTATTGCACGTAGCTATGTCACTTTTTATATAATAATAATAATAAAATCATTTATTTCAGACCATAGAAATGTAACAGATCTTATTTAACTTATTCTGCGGTCCATAGTAATATATACCTTAAAACTAGCATGGATATGTACATTAAATATTAAAAAGACTAAATTAATAACATTTATCCGACACTAAACGTAGACGACTCGGTAAACGTATGTAGTGACGCCCTCTGACCAGGTGGGATGACGACCTGCGAAAGACTGCAGTTTGCTGGATGCGTCAAGCTGAAGACAGGGCGTTGGGGGAGGCCTATGTGCAGCAGTGGACTAATATAGGCTGATGATGATGATGATGATCCGACACTAACCTTCCGGCAATGCCAAGTTTGTTCAGAGCATTTTTATCACATATAAAACCCTGAAAAGTACGCAATCTTCACACAAACCTCAACTTTTCTCCTACTTCTCAGAAACCATAGCGAACAGGTGCTGGCAAGCGGTCCCGGGGAACACAACATGTATTTCAGTTTATGGGACATGCTTTGATGTTAGGATGTGGTGAAACAACGTTTATTGTTCTGTTCGTGGCGTTAGCTAGAATAATTAAAACGTGGTTAGCTAAAATCACTAATTAGTTAATTTTTTTATTAGTGTGTCCCGTAAAATTGAATCGTTAAATCCAGGTAAATAAATACATAGAAAACAAGCATAATTTTATTTAGACACTAGCTGTTTCCTGCGGTTTAATTATTTTCTGTGATGAGCATGCAAACAGACGGGACAAACAATTTAAGTGAACAGAAATCAAAAACACCTTATTTCTTATTTGATAACAATCATTACCACTACATAGTATAAAACAAAGTCGCTTCCCGCTGTCTGTCTGTCCCTATGTATACTTAGATCTTTAAAACTACGCAACGGATTTTGATGCGGTTATTTTAAATAGAGTGATTCACGAGAAAGGTTTATAAATCATTTGATACATAGATTTCCACGAGGGCGAAGCCGCGGGGCGCATCTAGTGCTTACATAAAACAATTCAAAACAACATACCCAGATTAAGTCTGTAAAGGTAGCTATAGCGCCCGCCCGTCACCCCACTTGTCATGCCGCCCAGCAGCGTCATTTGTAACGGCATTATTCGCACCTGGGCACAAACTGACCGCAAACAGGAGGTGGGACATATAAATTAATATTGGGATTACTGCCCTTTGTTGAACGCTAAAATGGCGCTCAAATTCACCTGTCTGGTATCATATCCAATATTCAGGACTCACCGTCCTTACCTGAACATTCTCGCTTGCTTTGAAAAAAAGGAGTTAAGCCAGATTATGCTTATATAAGCACAATCTTGTGCTAATATTATCTTTTCCCTTATACTTAAAAAAAATGTTAAAACTGTACGAGTATGTATGGAGCCCAAAACCGTAAACAAAGGTATTAATTTCTCTAGGTTCCGCTTTGCTTATTGTTCATATTTATACTAATAAGTTTTCATATGACATCGGTATGATTCTGAGACAATACGAATGAGTAGGATTCGGCCATAGTTTCTCCCAAGCTGGCATATAATGTTTCCTCTCACGGTACAGAATATAACAATGCGTCATTTTAGCGCCCCTCTTCTCGCCCTAAACGCTTCAGCGGTCACTGACCGGTCCTCAGATGCCCTGCACCGTTTTACGACAATTTTGCATAATAAATGACAATAAAAATATAAAATATAGATATATATAGTATAAAACTGTGCTCAGACCAACTCGTAATTCGTACAATGTGTTTTGCATCAGCCAAAACACATTGTACGAATTACGAGTTGGGTCGATTTCTATCTACTTAACACTTTGACTGCGGTTTTTTTTCGACGACTGCGATCTTTTTTTTTAACCTAAAAAATTCGTGCTGCCGCTCTACACAGCGGTTGTGTTGCGCCGCACATGCGTTTCGTTCGAAAAATATTACAGCTGTGCTGAGTCACACAGATCTGTATTTTCTCAGCCGCTGCGGTAGTGTGGATTTACGCATATTAGTCACTTGTAGAAAACACATACCGTGTGATTTCAGCAGTCAAAGTGTTAAAAGGTAGTAGTAGTAGTGAAGTATTTTATTTATAACTAGCGGCCTGTCCCGGCTTCGCCTGGGCGGTCATTTTTTTCAGGCATTTTTTTAATTTTTCTCTTTTTTCTCTCCGCAAGAACCATCCTCGTACTTGGAATATTCTAAAAAAGAATTAGCGAAATCGGTGCAGCTGCTGTCGAGATTTGCGCTTAGCAACACATTCAGCTATTCATTTTTATATTATAGAAGATATTATACAGTGTGTCACTGGATAAAGTAGAACCTCAAACTTTGATTTTTTTATAAAAAATATCGAAGTTGGTATATATCTATATCCTGACCACGAAGTAGGCAAAAAACTGGGCTACTTATTTAATTTTTATCTGTATACAATGGTTATTCACATAATAACAGATCTCAAAGAAAGTAGTAAGGCTTTGTGCTAGGAAAAGATGATTTAATACCTACTAAAACTTTAATTCGTTTTTTCTCCATTTAAGTAAATAAATAATAAATAAATAATGCTGGACAATACACACAGCATTATCTAGCCCCATGGTAAGCAGAGCTTGTGTTATGGGTACTAGATAACTGATATACATAATACAATACATTACATAGATAGATATTTTTTATTATACATAGAAAACGACCAGAACACCCGGTACAAATATCTGCAGATCGTACACACAATTGTTCCGAGGCGGGAATCGAACCCGCAACCTACTGCGTCGCAGGCGGACCTTCACCCACCGCGCCACATCGGTCGTCAAACGTACCGTATTAGACGGAAATTTCTAAACTAAACAATTGTACAAACAAACCTTTAACTAAAGTTTTTCACCATAATCTAACTCCGCGTTATTTAGAAGTTAACAGCATATGAAATGGGAAAAAATAAATTATGGAGAAAGAACATTCTAGAACGATTAAATCGTGTACTTACCTTACCGTGAGTTCCAACGCGGTTAACACAACTGTTTCATATTTCAAAGCCTAATTACAACATTATTAGACTCTGAATATTCGCATTAACAGAAAATGTGTTTTGTGCTGTGGTTCAAGCGAGTGACGGTTTGAAATGTTTCGAGATTTCCTCATAATGCTTAGACATTTACCTAGATAACATTTATTGGAAAACTATCGTAGTTGACAAATTCATCATGTTTTTTTTAATAATATTTATTAAGAAAATAACATATATATTATATATAATAATAATAATATAATAATAAGTGGAAGGCCCAGGATGAGATGGCGCGACGAGCTCGAGGTATATCTTCCATCATGGCCTGTTGCAGCGTTGGATCGCGAGGAGTGGAAGGAGAAAAGGGAGGCCTTTGCCCAGCAGTGGGACAGTAATGGCTTAAAATAAATAAATAAATAAGAAAATAACAGTAACATAATAATATAATTACAACTATTTACACTTATGAATCATAAGAAAAACTATATTCCCGCCACATTCATTTTATGGATTGTAGATTGTTATATTGGAAACAATCTGCCCATAACTGCTGCCCACAACTGCCTATATACTAAAAAAGCAGTGAGCGCCCTCCGCGTCCAATATAGCAATGGGACTACGTGGTCTAAGAAAACGTCAGTTTCTATAGTCCGATTAGTTATTCGAACCAACCGGAAAAAAAAGTTCATGTGGTCCGATCGGTAGGACAAAGGCGTACCACGTAGCCAGAGGGAATGCGTTTAGGATGTTGCTGAGGCTTCCGCGTTTCTGCAGCGCCTCCGGCGTGTTCGTCGAGGCGCGCACCGACGGCTTCCATGCCTGCATGCGGAAAAAAAACAGCCTCACTGATGCGCAGATGGCGCGAGAGCTCCAACAGCATCCTAAGCTCATTGTCCGATAAATGAGACAGTCCAATGTTGAGACACTGTATTCGAACAATGCTGAAATAGCATTCGAATCAGTGTCAATAACAATTATGTCATTATAACCTGCTCTGCCTACTAACATAGTATAAGCATGTACTTTTTTTTTAACTTAATTTATGTACATCATCTTACATTATAGAGTTGATTGATTGAGTACTAAGCAGGAACTGTCTGGATCTGTGTCTGAAATAAAAACATTTTATTTTATTTATTTGACGACCGATGTGGCGCGGTGGGCGAAGGTCCGCCTGCGACGCAGGAGGTTGCGGGTTCGATTCCCGCCTCGGAACAATTGTGTGTACGATCTGCAGATATTTGTTCCGGTGTTCTGGTCGTTTTCTATGTATAATAAAAAATATCTATCTATGTAATGAATTGTATTATGTATATTAGTCATCTAGTACCCATAACACAAGCTCTGCTTAGCTTGGGGCTAGATGATGCTGTGTGAATTTTACAGCATTATTTATTTATTTTTATTTAAATAAACTTATTCTATTCTATCTATTACTTGGCCGATTTGAGACCATTCCTTTAAAAAAGGTACAATAACCTATATCTGAAACTCCACGCCTATATCGCAGAAGAGTTTAGGTTAGCGAATTATGAGATTACTTAACCTGCACACAAAAAGAAATGCTTACTCTTTCTTATAACATAGACCGAGAATTCTCCGCAGAATTAAATCTGCGCTTACTTGTACGAACATTAAAATTACATTCAGATTGTGAATACATTTCCTTGTGGTTTGTGGCGGGAGCCTAAGGGCTTTTACTTTACAGTTAAACTGTCAGGCAGTTTAAGCAACCTCAAATGTGGTTGATAGAAGAACGTAGATCTTATGTCGTTTATTAGTATCCTAATAATATTATAAACGCGCGAAAAACCGACGGCCGCTGGGGCAAACGTGTTCTTGAGTGGAGACCATGACTCGGTAAACGTAGTGTAGGACGCCCTCCGACCAGGTGGGATGACGACCTGCGAAAGACTGCAGGTAGATGCTGGATGCGGAAAGCTGAAGACAGGGCGCTGTGGCGCTCATTGGGGGAGGCCTATGTCCAGCAGTGGACTGCTATAGGCTGATGATGAATATTATAATCGCAAAAGTTTGTATTTATGGATGTTTGTTACTCTTTCACGTAATAACTACTGAACGGATCGAGCTGAATTTGAATACAGGTTTTATACTATTTTCTGACCACGGCTTTAAACGAGTTGTTTAAGGCTATTTATATCCTATGGGAACTGATTTACCGGATAAAATTAGCTTATCTTTTATTCCAGTCTTAGAACAACCTTTAAGCAAAATTTCAGCTCGAACCGTTCAGTAGTGTTGACGTGAAAAAACATTATATTTAAGCTGCGCCCCGCGGTTTCACCCGCGTGGTGATATATATTTTGGATAATATACAATATATCTTTATAAATTGTAGCCTATGTGTTATTCTGATGTATAAACTATTGTAAAGTTTCATTAAAATCCATTCAGTAGTATTTCGTGAAAGAGTAACAAACATCCATCCATCCTTACAAACGCTTTTATATTATTAGTAGGATACAACACGGCTCCACTGTCAAATACCTATTCAATTTGCGTTTTCGTACAAAATGCAAGCTTGCACACCCATTAAGCATACCCTAGTGTTTTATAGCTTATAGTATACACTCAAACTGCTGCACTATAGTCATATATAATAAGGCTGATATTAGCTTGGAGAAAATGTAATTGATTCGACAGGTGAGCGACAGAGAGCTATAAAATAACACTTATCTGTTAGTAATTGCCTCAACTTTTATTGTTAGAGATAAAATTGAAGATATTTTTTATACTTGCTTCGAAACCTTGTAACGCTTAGGAACGGAGAATCTAAGGTTAAAAGACATACGAGATTATTAATATGTATTTATTTTTTGGCGATATCAGTTTTAGTAATAACAACATCTAACAATATACAATATCGCGCCAGGACTTATATACCCAACTATTTTTCACGTTGTAGGAAGTTTCAATTCAGTCCGTTTACACTTTCAGAAAATTATTAAAAAAAGTATTACTTGAGTCTCAACACATACATCCAGTTCAAATAAGCCGTTCTTTGCCTTCTTTTAAAAAAATTAGATAATATTCCTTACATTTAACAATCTCATTGTAGTTTTAACAGGTTTATTTTATTTTAAATGTACAAAGATCATTCTAAAATTGATATGCGTATTTTATTTTAAATAATATTGTTTACTTAGTACATACAGTTTTAGTTTCTGTTGATTAATTTATATTTTTGTTTGGTTCCTCACTATATTAGGCCACCTTGCGCACCACGGTCTCCACGGAAGACCAGCGCTATGGTACGATCTGCTCTACCATAGCAAATGCTGAGTGGAGACCGAGTTTTGTCAGTCTCTGTCGTCTGTTAATCTAAGTTTAGTTTATAAGAGTCTCTGTTCTGTTCTGACAAAATAAAAATATTTTAACTTTTTTTTTTTTTACTTTTTTCACATTCTTCCACTAGCAGAGAGAAGGCGTGTAGCGGATGTTTTGTATCTTCTCAATATTGCGAGTGGCAGGGTGGACTGTCGAGAACTACTTGGTTGCATAGGACTCAGAACAACACCAGCATCTCTCAGAAACCATAATCTTCTAAATATCCCATCATCTAAATCGCGTTACAGGCAGAACTCATATATTCTACGTGCGAGCAGATTTTTCAATGCAATGGCAAATGAAGTTGATTTATTCAATACTTCTCCAAGTAACTTCAAATGTATTTGTAGTAATTACTTCTTTACTGTATAACTTCACATATTCATTATTGTTTGTCCACTACTTATTCTTTTTAATTATTTTTTCTAACTACTTGTGAAAACTTGTAATTGGCCGTCCATATATACCTATACTTAATCTTTCTTGTTATATGTTTAGCCGTAAGTTTTCCGAAAATTAAATAAATAAATAAATAAAGTATTAGTAGTAGGGTTTATGTAGGCTGTAGAACTAGAACAACGAATTTACTTCATACTACATATGACACATTTCACTTTTTTGACAAATTCGATTACTGAATTTTTAATTAGATAGTTTTACGAAGTTATTAATTTCTTTATATTTCTTCTTATAAAGAAATTAATAATTTCGTAAAACTATCTGATTAAAAAGTCAAGAATGAAAGTTGTAAGTGGATCTTCTACGGATATCCGTGAGGGCTGGTACGGCGGCAGATTTGGCCGAAGATTCTCTGGGAGGAAGGTCGGTCCGAGACTCGTGCGGTTTTTAAAAATTACCTGAGCGCCTGGTAGAAGCAACGCGTAGGCCCAAGAGCTGGTAAGTATCTGGCGCAGCACATCAGCATTGCGATATGAATGCAGCCAGCGTTTTGGGGACGCTTCCGACTGGTATTGATGTGGATCAGTTGGACTACCTGTAGATTGTTAGTAAAAGTCTGCACTTATGAGTACTTATACATATATGTACATATAAGATACTTATAAATTTTGATTAACTATTAATAAGACATCCTCTGGGACTGACTTAGTCATTGTTAGACTCAAAGTCCCTAATTAAATTAGAATAAAAAAAAGCTCAATTGTTTCAATTATAAATACCAGTTCTAATTTGCTTATGTTATTTAATTGTAACTTCTTCCCTTTATGCATTAGAAAGGGATCCCGTACCAGGAATTGTGACTCATAGGTAGCCCTTCGTTCAATAAATTGTTCGCCATGATCTATGCACGTACTTACAAACAGCGCTGAATCATCAGGAAATAGGGGAAATGATGGTAAGAAAAACTAATAGAAATATGGAATGCTAGTTTGCATGAAAAAGGCAAAAAGCGTTTTTGTTTTGATGATTAACTGGTGATTTAGAATTTCCCTTTGTAATTTAATGCATTTTTAACTGAGAAAGACTGCAGGTAGATGCTGGATACGGCAAGCTGAAGACAGGGCGCTATGGCGTTCATTGGGGGAGGCCTATGTCCAGCAGTAGACTGCTATAGACTGATGATGATGATGATATTTTAACGTCTAAAAGTTAGGCTCTGCTTTGTACCAAAGAGAGGAACTTTCTCTTTTTTTTCTCATCAGCATTTTTATCATCAGCGATACGAGAACACAGTTGGATAGAGCTTGCAAATATACATTATGTATGAGTAAAGAGTCTAATTTTTATCAGTCTCTCACACACAATAAGGTTTGCTGGAAGAGAACTCTTTTCAGGGTCAAGGTCAGTTTTATCGTGCAAAAAGAATAAATAAATATTTTTTTCTCGACTAAGAGAGAGACTAGAGAAACTTTACCCAGCTACAAAACAATAAATGGTACCTACCTTATTACTACCCAATCCTACCTTATTACTACCCAATCCTATCTTATAACTACCCATTCCCAAAGCACGTCGTGCGAGCACAGGTCAAACATACCGACCGAGTTGACACGGTTAAGGGTAAACTTGCTAACTAGTTAACTCCGAGTAAACTGCTAACTTCGTAACTTAAAACTTGAGGTGAAATGGGTTAATGTTTAGTTTGCATTATAACTTTGTAGTGGTAATTTATAATTTTAATCAACCAATATTTACCTTCATGTTCATCATCATTATCATCAGCCTATATTAGTCCACTGCTGGACATAGGCCTCCATTGACGCATCCAGCATCTACCTGCAGTCTTTCGCAGTTAGTCATCCCATCTGGTCGAAGGGCGTCCTACACTACGTAGTAACCTTCATGTCATTAATAAGATATTATGAAAACTCCGATTATGTATATACGTTAATAATTTCATTGTATGACAAAAATAATAATCAACTTCAAATTAATCAACCATTTACGCAATTTTTTGAAGTTTTTCGGACAAATACTTATCCATCAGAAATAAAAATGATATGCATGATGAATGCATGATATTAAATATATCATCTAGTATGATATAACCCATAACACAAAGGTCTGCATAGCTTGGGGCTCGATGATGCTGTGTGGATGGTCCAGAATTCATCCATCTACCAAACATCTTTCGTTTCTCTCATTAATTTGATTTAATTAATAATAATAATAATAAAAATGAGTGACTTGTTTATGGCAGACGTCCGCAATCTCCCCTATAGCCCGATTACCCAGTCCATCCATCCATCACAATAACCTGGTTTTATTTCTTTAATTTTTCTTTGCAATAGTCTCTACACCTGGCGGATACCATCTTTGGGTGTATCATATTGTGCACCCGAGGATGATACCCGCTATGTGTAGCCATCGCCTTTAGATTAACTTCTCAAAGAGCCTCTGTGCTGTTGGCTTCGGCCCCACGCAAGCCTTCCAAAGGACCGGGTCACTTTATGGCCCGAGATCATGGTAAATGAGAGACATAATAATAACTCTACTCTTACTGGTACTCTTGGACTCGGCACGTATCGTCAGGAAGTTCCTTTCTCTGCAGCCCTAGTCACCGGCCGCTTGAGCCTAGCTTCGCGGTCGGTGATCTACCGTTTTGATATATTTTTTACTGTAGAATAGTTTTATAAAATTTTATTGTATTTTCTATAGTAACAAATGTATTTTATACGAGAATTTTAATAAATGAGTGTATAATAATAAAAATTATGCTGGACAATTCACACAGCATTATCTAGCCCTATGGTAAGCAGAGCTTGTGTTATGGGTACTAGATAACTGATATACATAATACAATACATTACATAGATAGATATTTTTTTTATTATACATAGAAAACGACCAGAACACCCGAAACAAATATCTGCAGATCGTACACACAATTGTTCCGAGGCGGGAATCGAACACGCAACCTCCTGCGTCGCAGGCGGACCTTCGCCCACCGCGCCACATCGGTCGTCAAAGTTTATGTTATTACTTATGACACGTTCACTAAGACGTTGCGTAAGACAACTTTGACAATGCTCAGTGTTATACTATTATGTATACTATATATATGTATATGTAGTTATTCTTTGGTAGAAGCAACTTTTCCTGAAAGACATATTCCTGATTCCTGAATCGTAGATTTTCAGTAAAATACAACCGATTCTTGTCCGCCGCAAGATTTTGTTCCGTTTCAACTAAAAACAACATGAGATATTACATGTCGTGTCGCGAGCCCGTGGGAGATGTCACGTTGCAAGTGCGACTCAGACAAATGTCGGAGTTTACAGTTTACACGTCGCATCGTCGTCGCGTTGTCGGCGTCTAGCGCTTTTCCTCTTGGTGGATGGTTTTTGTTTCTTTTGTAGTCGACATTTTTTAAACAAATAAAGATAGTAATGAAAATTAAGACAAGATAAAATATGTTATTACGATGGGATAAGCTAATTTAAATTTAGCCAGCTCTCTAAAGTAAATGCTTTCGTACATTTCGAATGAAAAAAGTCAAAGGGTCAACTAGTCGGTAAATAAATAGTACTATAAAAAACTTTTTCAATGACGAGAATATGAAACAGCGTTTAAAATTTCGTTCATGATAGTCGGAAAAGTCCTCGGCCAAATCTTCTGCGTGAAAAATAATATACAAAATACAAGTTTCTTTTTAAAAAAAAAGCTTATGTTTAGGTCTTTGATTTGAGTGAAATGAAATGAAAGTTTATTTCTTTAGGCTTACAAATAAGCATTTAGACAGGTCATATTATAATAACATTATTTTGATGTTCACTACAATTTTGGAGATTCAGGAGATTCAATTTTAGAGTGGTAACTAGTTTAAAATCAAATCAAATTAAAGCGTTTATTTCTAGTTAAACATACAGAAAGTACGACATACAAAGAAAATATTAAACTTAGTTTTAACTACAAAATGGTCCCAACTCAGTTTATGCAGGTGTTAGTAAAAATATCTGCGCTGGTTTTCTGCTGGGGCCTATGGATGGTTTAGATACTTTTTTACATCCATCTATCATCATCTTACCATCTATCTATTATCTATCAATTTGCAATGACCCCCGCACTAGGCTAGGTCTGTTTCGCGGGGTATATGTATACATTATGTACCAATATAGCACCGTACCTCCTACACCGTATATTTTATATTATTTATCAGCCATGGTATGCTGTTTAATTTGGCATACAAATGAAGGTGTCTACTCAATTAACGGAATAATAAATGATTGAGCGACGCCACAACGAGTTCCCGGCTCATTGTTTATTTACTTACAAAACGGGATTACACTGAAAGGTGTTATAACTACAGGGTGCTCTGAAAATACGTATCGGTCCGACCACAATGTTGGTGGTTGTGTTAGCCAAGTATATAGGTAGATAGAAAACACTTTATTATACCACACAAAACAATACAGGAATAAACAATAGAATAAAGGAAGTATAAAGGGCGGCCTTATCACTGAGAGCAGATCTTCCAGGCAGCTTTAAGATGGTACGATGAGTCGACGACAAAACACTCATCGCGGGTTGTCGATGGATGCGGTACGGGCGAGACCGTGATCAGCATAAAAAGGATTTTAAAGGAGTATACCCAGCAATGGGATGAAACAGATTATGGTAATAAAGCATGTACGCAAAGAACATCTAGTCTTGTCTCTATTTCAAAGTCAGTGTGTATCTTAACCGTACTAGGAAGTAGTTCGTATGTAACTCATTTTCTGTTACTTAATAAATTGACTAAAGAAGACTTGAATCACTATCACTACATAGTATAAAACTAAGTCGCTTCCCGCTGTCTGTCTGTCCCTATGTATGCTTAGATCATTAAAACTACGCAACGATTTTTATGCGTTTTTTTAAATAGATAGAGTGATTCAAGAGAATGGTAAACTTAATAAGATTTCCACGCAGGCAAAGGGCGCAGCTATTAATACTATAAATGTGATCATGCTTTATCATATCAGTTATCTAGTACCCATAACACAAGCTCTGCTTATGAGGCTAGATAATGCTATGTGAATTGTCCAGCATTATTTATTATTATTATTTATTCATTATTATAGCCTCAAAATAGGCACACCTTGACTTCTATGTTTGTTATTATAATTTTTAAGCTAAACTACGTGCGTGCTGGAGCACCCTGTAGACCGGTGACATAAAGGGGTGGACGTTGAGCATAAATTCATAATGTGCTGTTGACAGCTAAATTGAGCTTTGATGTAGGAGCCCAATAGGTTAGCAGCTTGCACGGAAATAGTGGTTAAAATTAATTGAATGATTTTAGTTAGTAGGGAAAAATGATTTTTATCCCGGTTTATAAATTAGTTACCAGGGAAATACATGTTTTATAAGCGTTTTACATAAAATACTTTACCATAGCGAACATACGTAAACTCAAACAAAATAGTAATAATAAAGTTTATTATTTATCGGGTATTTATTGCGTATCTTTTTACGTTTCTATCGCGTTACAGCGATCTGAAGACGAATTGAGGGTAGTCGTCAATTCTCGGCTGTAACTCAGAGTACATGTTGAAAAAAATCGCGAAAGTTTAATAAGATTATTATTACCATGATCTCGGGCCATAAAGTGACCCGGTCCTTTGGAAGGCTTGCGTGGGGCCGAAGCCAACAGCACAGAGGCCCTTTGAGAGAGTTAATATAAAGGCGATGTCATCTAGCGGGTATCATCCTCAGGTGCACAATATGATCCAAAGATGGCATCCACCAGCTGTAGAGGCAAAGAAAAATGAAAGAAATAAAACCAGGCTATTGTGATGGATGGATGGACTGGGTAATCGGACTATAGGGGAGATTGCGGACGTCCGCCATAAACATAGGGAACCTTTTTTAAACTCAACTCATGTGTTTTATTGAAAACAAGATGTAACCTAACCTCATCTTAAATAGAAAACAACCAGCCTCCTGCATCTCCTAACAAAATAAGGTCAAATATAGGTAAGTAATAGATAGCTTGACCCATCTCTCGCTGACTAATGGTTCTAGAGAGAAGCGGTGATGTTGATCGATTCGTATCACCTCAGTAAACACGTTGGGAAAATATAGAGGACGGAAACAGAAATATTTATCGCTGAAAAGAACGTTCCTTTTTAGTTTTTATTTGTACCAAAGTAGGAAAACGTAGGAAAAATTAAAACTAAATAAAATACGAGAAAATGTTCATACAATATACCTGTATACCCCGCCGTCCTAGGTGAGGTATAGAGACGCTTTTGAGGTATTTAAAATAAATAAAATTATATATCATCCCACTATTTCTATCAGTTTGGATGTTTAATTATAAGTATTAGAAGAACCAATTTTTTTTAGTTTTCTATTAATCACTTGTCTCTCATAATTATTTACTTTAAATTAATTTCGACTTTGTTTAAACGGAATTGCAAAATAATTATGTACCTAAAATAAGAAAAAACCTTAACTTAGCTAACTTAAGAAATTATGCTGCCATAGCAACATATATAGGTATATGCTCAAGCTGAAATACATATAAGTATTTCACATAAGATTATTATAATTTAAATTTGTAACACCAACAAATTGCTTTGCCGGAAGATCAGCGTTGGTTGCTAGCATGCTAGTCATCCAACTCATGCTGAGGCAAAGCCATTTTGTTACTGGACTTACATGATTACTAACACGTTTAGTTTACATTTAAGTTTATTATGTCTGTGTAAGTCTTTTAACAAATAAATTCATTTCATTTCATTTCATTATGATTATAACAGTTGTATGTTTTTTGTTGCAGGTAAACCACTTTGGAACATGTAAAGAATATCCCGTAAGCATAAATAAAACATAAACATCCTAACAAAAAGCCTCAAAAAGGCGTCGTAATATCTTCAAAAATACAGAGTATATTGCTTGCAGCTTGCATTGTCCACCAGTAATGGAATTAAAGGAGACACGTCGCAGCCGCCCAAGCATGAATGTTCGGCGCGTATGCAAATCCTGACCGGAAGCGTGTAGGGCGCCGCCCGCCCAAATCTCCGCTCTTGTTTCCTGGCTGTAGGACACGGGGGATGCAGTGGAGAGGTTTCAATTTGTTATAATCTGATTTGTTGTTCAATAAACGCTGTAACAGATAAGATAGATGTGGTCACTCCAAATAAAGGTCTATTTCCATTGGATATCACCATTTTTGCCACCTCGGCCAATAGGGTAAAAACTGGTAAAACCTACTTATGGCTATCGGTAATGTTTTTTATCTATTGGCTACCAATGGTGGCGTCGAGACGTATTTCCGAGAAACACCGACAAATTATGCTACAACAGTGATTAAAATCGTTTTTACGTAACTGATTACGAATCAGGTAGTTACCAAAGGGGCTGAAGGGCTTTTGGCAATCCTCTACCTGAGAGGCGTTGGCTCGTAGTTAAACTAGATTGCCTAACTGGTTTGATCGAAGGATCAACTGTACTTATCGTAATATTTTCATTTAATCAATTGAAAGCAAATGTCAAAGTGACAGCAAATGTCAAAAATTACAGCAAATGTTGAAAGTGACGCAAATATCAAAAATATAGTCAAGGATACTTTGTATGTTTCGTTTGTGTTTTTGTAACAACTGATTCTGCTCGCTGATTTCTTCACGTGATTGTGCTAATTATGTAGATTAAACAGTTTCTTACTCTTATTCCGGAGATTATCCAATAATTACTATTCTACATACCTCTATACTATACTATGATATACTATATAATGTCTAGAATTGTATTGTAGGACCCAGGTTCTCAGATCTGCTGAAACTTTCGCAAACTTACTCTACCGTATTTCATGCTCTATGCTTCCTAACAAAACATCGAAGTTACGCGCATGCGAAGTAAATAGGTGCTTTTGTCGCGCCTTGGTTTATGGAGGTGCCATGGCGAATAGATTAAAGGGAAGCATTTATGCCTTTGAAGGACTATTTTGGACAAAATTTCCCAATCTGGTGTATTACACACACGTAAATAAAGGACTGGAGAGGTACAGATATACCTGTCTTTTAAAAATAGGAGCTTGCATATAACTCCTTCATTATAGATTGAATATCTACACCAGAATCAAATATCTGCAGATCGTATAAACATTTGTCCCAAGGCGGGAATCGAATCCGTAACCTCCTGCGCACAGTGGATCGAAAATGCCCTCCCCATAGACATAGGATTTTTTTTTGTAATTATGCTTTTTCTGGGTGGAAACCAACACAGAACCTTATTAGGAGCCCAAAATATATCATATTTATGCACCTCTGGTGATTAGGACGCTGCGTCCTAATCACCAGAGGTGCATAAATTACAAAAAAAAATCCTTTGTCTATGGGGAGGGCATTTTCGATCCACTGTGCTGCGTCGCAGGCGGATCTTCGCCCACTGCGATACAGAGGTCGTGTACAAGAGTAGATTACTCACTACCAAAAATAACTCGCTAAATTTTGACTTGATCTTGTTATAGTAGGTATTTACTTCAAATTGCTACATTACATGATCTCAGTGAGTTCATTGATACCCACTGGATCGGAAAACACCCTGAATATGCCATAGTTATGACAATACTGACCAGTATTGTCTAAGTAATGGGAAGGCTTGACTCACTTAGGCTTAAAATCTCTTAGCAAAATCGTTTCTGCTGACTCTGCTAATGTAACTACACCATTAATTACACACATGATCTTTCACACACCAGCTATCAGTCCTGTAGGTTTAATTTATATTGACTTACATCATAAATATCTGAATATAAATATGTATAGACAAGATACAAGACAGTGGCGCCACTGCGTCGCAATACCCGAAGTGGCTGCGTTAGAGCGTTTCCGTCAATACACTTAGCGAGCGGCACATAAATCAGGATCATAGTCAAATATGTCGTATTCCTTCATGATGCTATTTATATACTGTCTAACAAGATAGACGATAGGAGACGAAATACGTAATCTATGACTAAAGCAGAATAGTAAATAAATAAATAAATAATGCTAGAGTCTGTGCAAAAAGAGAAGTCTCTTAGGAATGGAGGTCGCGCGTGTGCCAATGTACTACTTTTGTTGCGTTAATATGTTAGATCACCGTTTCGCACAGACTCTAGACAATTCACACGCATTATCTAGCCCAAGCAAAGCAGGGCTTGTGAACCCATAGCACTTTTGGGAATTTTTAAACATTTTGAAGGTGCAGCGAGCAGACGTTGGTTGTATCAAAAACTCTTAGTCCCCATTACCCACGAAAAACATCCAATCATCTTTCTCGAAACACTTGGCCAGATCTCCCGTGTAAAAAGTCTCCATCAAACTTTCATAATAAATCCTCTTACATAGCGTTAAATTGACGGCGGAAGGACTACATTATTCTCGATTATTCCATACATCGCGAAAACTTCCAATTTTCTGTGCCATATCACTTGTCTGGTTGTTTCATAAAACGTCAATTCAACCCCCTTAATAATTCGGGATCAAGCTGCGAGCTTGCACCGCGGGGTGCATAAAAAATTGGGGGTAGAGCCGCCTTAGGGTTGAATCATACCTACCCCGTTAAAGCTCTTTTTTAGCCCAATGTTTAAAATAAGGCTGGGAACAAGTCTAGAGGTCGAAAACTAAAGACTGTATAAATAATTTTTGTAGATGGCCATTTGATAGCCTATTTATTTATTTTAGATTCTTAATATTTTTGTTTAGTTTTTTACCTTGCCTCTTTTTAATTTTGACCTTAAATCTGTTATTTCTATTATAATTAATGTATTGTTCAATGTTCCTCCTGCCTAATTGTAGTGGACTGTATCTTGCTTGGGTAGGGTGCGGGCGAGAAATGAAAGGACTTCTTTACAACTTGAAAGGCGCGGCGCAGGTACAAAGCTTCGGTCCGTTACTTGTGAGAACGCGAGTCCGACTGAAGGTACAAAGCTTCGGTCCGTTACTTGTGAGAACACGTGGCCGACTGAAGGTACAAAGCTTCGGTCCGTTACTTGTGACAACACGTGGCTGACTGAAGGTACAAAGCTTCGGTCCGTTACTTGTGAGAACACGTGTCCGACTGAAGGTACAAAGCTTCGGTCCGTTACTTGTGAGAACGCGTGGCTGACTGAAGGTACAAAGCTTCGGTCCGTTACTTGTGAGAACACGTGGCTGACTGAAGGTACAAAGCTTCGGTCCGTTACTTGTGAGAACACGTGTCCGACTCGGAAATGTGTCGGTTTATAAATACTTCTTTGTCCCCGCGCCGCTATGCACATGGAGGAGCAAATTTTATTCATAAAGTGGTATACATACATAGCTATTGTTTCTTAATCTGTCTATCTTATACAAAGCTATAGGCTATAATACTATCTTAATACTATGTCGTGCACAGTAACCAAGTGTGATTTGACTCCTTGCGGTGAATAAAACGAGTATGAGTACATTAAAAATATTTATGGTAAAAAGTCAGTCAGGCTATCAGCATATTCTATGGACAGATGGCGCTGATGAGTTGATTGATTGGACACCACTTCATTTCCATTCATAACTAAAATGTTTTCTTAATCTGCTAAATCCGAGTGCTAGTGTTTGTAATAACCGGTTGTTTTTTGTGTTATGTCTATTTGCCAAATAATCTGAGTCCTAGTTATTTGTAAAGTTTGTATTGAATAAATTTTTTGTGTGTGTATATGTGAGGTGTCACCCATAGACGACTCAGAGGCGCCGATAGATAACTAATGGTTTGATCCTTGAATTATTGAAGAGGGACGCTAAAAAACTGCAGCCTTAGCCCGATGTAAACAACTTCCTAGAGATTGTGAGTAGCTAGCAATGGCTTTTAAAAAAATGTTATTTATTTAACAGCAAATACCCGCAGCGTCGTAGCGTCGTCATACGCCTTTTTAAAGGTTAATACGGTCACCGCCACTCACGCCTAGCCTTTTTATGAACATCACCGAACATTGCGATATGTTTGTGTTAACGTGTTATGGAGATCATGACTCGGTAAACGTAGTGTTGGGCGCCCTCCGACCAGATGGGATGACCCGCGAAAGACTGCAGGTAGATGATGGATGCGTCAAGCTGAAGACAGACACTATGGCGCTCATTGGGGGAGGCCTATGTCCACGTCCAGCTAGTATCTGTGGACTAACATAGGCTGATGATGATGTATATATCCGGTCTGTAAGCGGAAAAAACTCTCACGACGCGCAACATCCGCGTCCCCGTAAAGGAGGCCTACCTATATATACATATTTATCTAATTAGCCGGTAGCACTACTGTTGAGTAATAGGCCTCTTCCTTAACTATTATGTATGCAGTGAATGAAAACCTAAAAAGATTCCAATATCACCCGATAATATAAATACTCGTTCACTACTTCGTTAATTTCGTACACGATCGTCCAGTCTATACTCCCACTGAAAACGCTAAAAAAAAAGCAGAGTTTAAAACTTTCTATGACACCTTAAGAAACTACTAGAAATCCTTGGAGGAGGCAGACACCGCCAAAGGCGGTCCATATCAAGAAGTAACGTACCTACTTACCTATCTCATGGATGACACAAGACACGTAATTTTCTACTTAATCCTATAATCATAACGTGTTTCATGATTATTAAATTAATTGTATTATTATTGTTTAAAAATTGTACCTTCTTGATATGGAATAAAGCTCTTTTTATTTTATTTTATTTATTTTAATATAAATACGTCTTTGGCAATCTATTTAATCTAATCTCGTTATCTTGCCGTTACTCTCTTGTTCTTTATCGTGTTTATGCACTAAATTATATCCACTCTATATCTATGTACTAAACTAAATACTATGTAGGTGCTTTCAGCGGATTTTAAATGGCTTATGGCCGGACGGGGAAAGAACCTAATAGCTTGACAAAAGCTCTACTAACGACGAACAATGGCGGTGGCTCTATAAAACCATAAAACGCAAGGTCTATTATCGAACCTGCGGATATGTGGCTGTAAGTCATAGGGATGACGTCATATGGTGTGGAATGGTGATGACCAGATGGCTATCAGAGTAAAATTTGAAAAAATGGTGCAGAAATTGCAATAATTTGGTGGAAAATGGGCCTTTCTGTCAGTAATACAATTGATTTGTACCATTTATGGTACAATCGACACAACTTTGTATCTTCAGTACCATGGCAGTGGTCATCCATCGATATGCTTTTTACTAATGTCATGATTCGATTGTTTTCTGTTTTGTATACCGAGAAAGTAAATTAAATTTCGCGTTATTTTACATGTTTATATAAATCTGAAGACTATGCCCTAACAGGAAAAAGTTTGGTAATCTTGCATCTTGAAAAATCACTGTCATAAGAAATCTATAATAGTAGTATATCTATGTCATCTATAATTTTAGAGAAGCCACATAAGAAATATCTTCCTTTCTCAACTTACGAGCTATGCCGGTTTTAGGGATACGTAATTAACAAGGAACTTTATTTTCTCATCTATCACATTATATAGGTGGGCTATTGTTATAATGATATATTATGTACGTACAGGTTTGAAAAGAATTGAAAGTTTAAAAAATGTCTCGTGCGGCCCGACACTCACTTGGTAACGTATATTTACAAACTTAACTGACTTACAAAATTCAATAATGAAAATCATATAATATAAGTTTATTACCATGGGGCTAGATGATGATGTGTGAATTGTCCAGCATTATTATTATGTCTCTCATTTACCATGATCTCGGGCCATAAAGTGACCCGGTCCTTTGGAAGGCTTGCGTGGGGCCGAAGCCAACAGCACAGAGGCCCTTTGAGAAGTTAATCTAAAGGCGATGGTTACACATAGCATTATTATTATAAGCTTATTTTAGCGCAGAAGGCCTTTCAAAAGCACATCCCATTTTCGTTTTATCTACATTTCGATCAGCGTTGTTTAGGGTGACAATTCCGTGAAGCAAATTTTCTCTGAACGATCTGTAAGTGTAGATATTGTAAATGTGTTTGGTTTTAGAGTGAAAGTACGTGGAAGGCGTCTGTATGTCTCGGCCGGAAACGATCGCGTTGATCAATACTGGCAAGGTCGAGAGGTTCTATTTCAGAAATAGATCTGGAAAGTGGACGGAAATTAGTAATGTTTCTGTAGGAGCTCTGAATCTTTAGGTAGATACTTGCACAGTTCATTTAGTAGTTATAAATAATAAAGTTAATCTTAGAGTGCTCGCCACCACTGAAGTCTTACGGCAAAATCGGGAACTTAACAACATTACAACAACAGCAACTGTTTCTGCGAAGAAAGCAGCGCCGCGTCTATCGGACTTCAGTGGTGGCGCGGACTCTAATTCTGTTTTTTTTTTTACCTTATAAATAAAGTTAGCAACAGTTGGTAAAGTTTGTAGTTGGTAGTTGGCAAAGCGGAGTCCTCAAACACAAGCAAATGTTTGTAGAATAAATATAGGCTCCCAAATTAATTTATGTTTGTAAAAAGGGTACTGCAATAAACGTTTTTAGTAATTAAATTTTTTATATTTATTTTTAGTTAACCTTATTCTTATAGAGTGGCCAGAAGAGGCCTCATATCGTAACCTTTTGTGTGTAATGGCTTCAACCTCATAATGTTACAATAAACGTTGCAGTTGGTGCAATTATTATTCTAAATCTCATGTAAATAAATTAACTGTTTTCTCTTGTAAATCTCATTTGTTTATCATCACAAAATAATAGTAAAATAGGCAATGTTGTAATTGGAAACTGAATATTTTATTATCTGTCTCATAATTTTACTGTTTGTTTCTGTTTTGGCAATCGGTAAGCGCGGGTTTGGTATTAGTTTGGTATATCACTTTCCGTGTTGTATAAGTAATAGATACAATTATTATATGCCTACTTCTACGTTTTATAATTGTCGAGTAAATTTTTTTTAACGTTGTTATTATAAAACACTTTTGGACAATTGGACGGCAAACTAAATAGAAATTGTCGACATAAACGTCACAATAGCCGGTACAACACCATGTTTCAGTACAGGAGGGTTCTGTCGCTTTAGTTTTCCTGCTGCGCCGTTGGTGTGAGAGGAAATTGCATACAAGGAGTACTAAAACTAGAGATGCGATCTAAATAAACAATATAAACTCACACAGCATGACCATCTAACACAGGTATTATATCACTTAAGTGAGGGTCCCATACCACTGAAATGTATTAAATTAAATAAAAGAAATAAACTATTTTGATTCTGATCAAAAAAGTTTATGCCAATACATATTTTATGTCTTTTACGAAGACGACCGATGTGGCGCGGTGGGCGAAGGTCCGCCTGCGACACAGGAGGTTGCGGGTTCGATTCCCGCCTCGGAACAATTGTGTGTACAATCTGCAGATATTTGTTCCGGGTGTTCTGGTCGTTTTCAATGTATAATAAAAAAATATCTATCTATGTAATATTATGTACATATATCAGTTATCTAGTACCCATAACACAAGCTCGGCTTACCTTGGGACTAGATAATGCTGTGTGGATTGTCCAGCATTATTTATATTTATTTATTTTGGGCAAGAACCTTTTCTAAAACTAATAACCCCTTTCCTCGTAGCAAATTCGTAGCAATGCTACAATGGAAAATCTCGTAGCGTCGTGGAAAGCATTTTCTCGCTAAGTCGCTACGCAATATTAAATTTGCAAAATATTATGTTTGCATTTATAATGAGCCTTTTTGGCATTAAATATATATCTTCTAGGCCTGATGATAAGATCTTACACGCTTTTTTGTATATATACCGTAGATAAAGATCGGGACTGAGAATTAAAGCATTTATAGTAATATATTTTCAACAAGTATGATCTAAACGGGTCAGGGTCACTATAAAACATATTTAATTATAGCAAAAACTTTACAAAGATGAACTTTTAGCAAAAACTTTTCAGATTATATTTGATTTAATTAATGAAATTCGGCAAGGACGACATCATCAAATCTGGAATAGCATTGTAAGCCAGCTCCCGACCGCGTCTTTGCATACGTTTTTCAGTAGTTTATCTAGAAAAAATGCGATAAATGAATTACCACCTCCATAAGTTCGCAGCCCACCTGGCGGAAGCATTGATTGACGTCGGTCTCCGATACAAGCGCGCCGCGGCGCCGCCGCTGCCTTTTGACGCATCCTTTTGTCCGGCGTGACATTTTGCGCCTTGTCAGACATGTTGTACCATAGCGGTCTGTCTGGCGCTGAGGGTAGTCTACGCTTGATATTTGTTTATTGAATGGGAATGTGATCAAAATTATTAGTGTCGGTACCTTTTCTGAGATTATTGCGACGACCTCTGGGCGCGGTGGGTGATGGTCCGCCTGCATCGCAGGAGGTTTCGGGTTCGATTCCCGCCTCGGAACAATTGTGTGTACGATCTGCAAATGTTCCGGGTGTTATGATCGTTTTTTATGTATAATAAAAAATATATCAGTAGGTAACGTATTGTATTGTGTATATCAGTTATCTGGTAACACAAGCTCTGCTTAACTTGGGGCTAGATAATGATGTGTGGATTGTCCAGCATTATTTATTTATTCGATACCTTTACTGTGATAATTTCTTAGTGTTTAGCATCTCACTGGTGACGGTTGACGAGATTAAATTACCATTTTTAGGTTGATAGACCAGGATGACGAACTACGTGGTTTTTTAATCTCGTGAAATTTCGTCGTGCTTACGTCATTCTTTAGTAATCCAAAAATTATAAAATTTTCAGCTTGATTCAATTTACTTGCATGATTTTTCTCACATTCTGGCGTAATGGGAATCCTAAATAATTTATTCAATAGTTCTCAATAAATTACTTGTTTTATGAAATTTCAAGCCAAAACCATGACGAATATCTTCTCTAAAGCACCTCACATTAGTCACATCAAACCCGATTCCTCCAGCCGACTTGGCCGAGATAAAACAAAAGGCGGTTATTTTTATCCGACACCAACAAAACAGAGGGAGTTATGATTTAGTGCGCCATCGGCAAGGGGAGTAATGGGCTAGTTCAGTAGTTGGTGTCAGGAACACTGCCGATATGATGCTGAGCAGGATTTTACACGGATAAGGAACGCACCTACTTGTCTGGTACTTTTGGAAATTCTGAGCTGCCATCAAACGTGGTATCTTTAATAATGAAATCAGTAGTTGATTCACTTATGTGATTTTGCCGCATATCTACGAATCCGCATATATATTATATCATCGTCGTATATCGTATTGTCTTTAATATTAGGTAAAGGTTTTTTCTAATTGTAAAATTTATGTTTTTAAATAAGCGTTTATAACAAACATTTGATTTCATTGATGCAAGCCGAAAATAAACATTGTAAATATTTGGTATGAGTCTGACACTCCGTGATTTTTATAAAGGTTAATAGGTAATTGGTAGCTGGCAAAAACTCTGCGTGAACTTCAGATTCTACTCATCATCACAAACACGTGTGTGAGGACCATAGTACTTACCTAGTACACACATAGTAATGCATAGTATATAAATAAATAAATATATAATGCTGGACACAATTCACACAGTATTGTCTAGCCCCATGGTAAGCAGAGCTTGTGTTATGGGTACTAGATAACTGATATACATAATACAATACATTATATAGATAGATATTTTTTATTATACATAGAAAACGACCAGAACACCCGGAACAAATATCTGCATACCTATAGTGATTTTAATCTACTATATTATTTTTCTCATCTCAACGAGAGGTTTTTTATAATATACTACTTCTTATCTTTCTGCTGCGCAAAGGTTAGTTTTGGAAGTCCCAATCAACCCGAAATGAATTATATGCTACATTCTACAAGTATCTACTTAGAAAGTTAGTGCCAAAATGACACCATGTCTGATAATTCAGGTAGGTACTGGCAAGTTCTCAACCGGGGAAACTACAAATGCGTTCCCCGTAGTTATGATTTATGACCATGTTCTATGTAGCGTCGGCATCTTATGTAGCGAAAGTGTCTGCAAAACTTCATGATAACACTATTTGCCCATATACATTTTTCTCATGATTTGAATGGAGACCACGACTCGGTAAACGTAGTGTAGGACGCCCTCCGACCAGGTGGGATGATGACCTGCGAAAGACTGCAGGTAGATGCTGGATGCGGCAAGCTGAATACAGGGCGCTATGGCGCTCATTGAGGGAGGCCTATGTCCAGCAGTGGACTGCTATAGGCTGATGATGATGATGATGATTTTTCTCATATACTTAGATAATTTAAAAAAAACACATTTTTATCTCAAGGTTTTACATAGACTCTTTGAAAATAAATAATGCTGGACTTGTCTCTTCAAGACAAGAGTGAATCTTCTAGACCTTCCTGATCATAGGGCACATCTTCTTCCATCAGGTGAGATGGTGGTCAAACGAAGTTCTTTTGACTTTAATAAAAGCGTTCGCGACCCACCTTCACACTTAGCCTTTTCCCGTCATTCACACTGAGTTCCCCTCCTGAACACTAGTATGAAGGCCGGGATTTATTTCACACTGGTGCTAAGGCGGGGAATTTAATCTACCTTAACACTGGTGTGCTCAAGGCTCAGTGTGAAGGTGGGTCGCGAACGAAAAAAAACAGTTTCCTTTTGTGCATTTTTACACCTCTACTGCGATGACCAATCTATCTGCCATGCGTAGTGACTGTGGCAAAACTGGAGTGTAGACGTAGGTCCACTAATCCGGATGAAAGATGTCATCATCATCAGCCTAAAGTAGTCCACTGCTGGAAATAGGCCTCCCCTAATGAGGAAAGATGTACCTGTTAGTAATTTAGGTATTATGGTGTGTAGTATATGTATTTGTTTTCTTTTTTTATCTTAACCCTAGAACACTACTAGGGGTGCTGGAGCACCCCAGCAGTATTTGTTTCTTGAATAACTTTGTTAATGTTCAATTGATATGTCTATGCTTCCGTGTATTTTACTCTATAGTCACCTGCTCCTGATTGGTTAGTAACGCGGCAATGGCCTGACAATATGGAAGTGTAAAAGTGTGTTGCGGGGTGCTCCATCACCCCAGTGTAGGAAAATCATAAGTATTTTTTTTAGTTTAACGCGATGGTTTCCTTATGTATAATTCATTATTTTGTTTTTTTATTTAATATTGAATCATGAAATACTATCAAAAAGTATTTAACAAAATCTAGAGCTCGAAGATTGTTTATATTTTACTAATATTTTGAGTAATTTGTTTGTTGGATGGCTGCTGGCAGGGCATTAGGAGATGATGAGTTCAACAACATATGATAGGGAATCTGGATGAAGTATGGAGAGGAAAAGTAATCTATGGTGTATCGTTTGCTAATAGCTGAAGAATCTGACATTGAAAGAATACATTTCTAATAAAATAAATAATAAAGCTTATCAAAGAAAATTTGGAATATCGCCTGGAAAAGCCATGTTTTTGAGGAAGGATATAAGAGATATGGTTTCCGGAATCCTAATAAAACTTATGCAGGATCAAAGGTCTACTATAGGACATCACGCCCAGGGACGTTGTGGTTTCTATCGAAATAATACAGTCCTCAAGTCCAAGACCAAGTGCAACTAGTGCAATATTCCAATTTTCTTGGAACACTAAGTTAAAGTGTGCCAAAAGTGCTCAAATACATAAGAATAGCTTGATTTTAAAGTTGATTTGTGATTTCAGTTCTTAATAAATACTAATTAAAAACATAGGTTTAATAAGCTGTTCTTATTTTAAAAAAAACACGCCATTATACTTTGGGGTGCCCCAGCACCCCATGTAGTAAAACTAGGTGTGTAAAACCAGTGTAGGGTTCCAGGGTTAATATACATAATGAAAGTGCCACCGTCTATATCCTTCCTCCTTCCTTCATGACCAGTCTCATCATCATCTTAAGGTTGCCTGGATGAGATCACTCTCAGCGATGAGGCCGCCTTTTATACTTCCTTTACTCTAATTATTATTCTAACATATTTACTTCTACATTTTATCTAATTTATTATTCAATTTAACTTATACCATTATTTATTATCTGTTTTATTGTGACAAATTATTATAAATGAATGTATTTTCATTTTTTAAGAAGGCATGTCTGTCTGCTTTTTTTTAAACAATATGCCCTATGGTGTTTCCAATGTGTTTCCTTTGTCATAAGTTAGTGTGTGTTATAATAATAAAAATGTAATTTATTTTTTAAAATAGTATTTAACGACATCAAGTGTAACATTGTGTACCTACGGTGGAAATAAATAAACTGATTGTTTTCTATTTTGTGTGGTAAAATAAGATATTTTCTATGTATGTACTTGACACTGAACTCTATGGCGAATAGATAGTATTCGCCATAGAGTTCAGTGTCAAGTAAAAGTCGAATAGCCATAGCCTTCAGCCATTTGGCTGGTTTCCCGAACCTCAATAAATCTCCCCTTGCGCTTTCAAGCTCAAACTAAATATTCCCGTAATTTAAATAATTTATACCAGAACATTCCATGTCTAGACTCTGATTTTTGGCAAACTCAAGGCTAAATGGGAACAATAATAATACGTTTGGATGTATTAAAACATGCTTTTGGCAAAGTACTGTACGTACATTCTTTGTCTGTGTAATTTTTGGCGTTATATTTTTATCCAGTAGGTACAAGCTAGGTACATTAGCAGATCATAGATAGGTAGAAGATAGAATTTTTTTTATTGCACTTTAACTACATATAAACTATGTACAGTAAAAACTTAAAAATTAAGTACAATTGGCGGTCTTATCGCTCAAGAGCGATAAGACCGCCAATCTCTACCAGACAACCATGGATGGATAGGATGGATGGATCATCATCATCATCAGTCTATAGCAGTCTACTGCTGGACATAGGCCTCGCCCAATGAGCGCCATAGCGCCCTGTCTTCAGCTTGCCGCATCCAGCATCTACCTGCAGTCTTTCGCAGGTCGTCATCCCACCCGGTCGGAGGGCGTCCTACACTACGTTTACCGAGTTGTGATCTCCACTCAAGAACACGTTTGCCCCAGTGGCCGTCGTCGGTCTTAAGCAGATAGCTGCTGAATAATGCAGACGTAGATAATCTCTGTATATACAGGATAATAACCCTGTATAGACGGATGATAACCCTGTATAGACAGGGTAATAACCTTGTATAGACGGATAATAACCCTGTCTATAGACGGTATGTAGTATGGGACCCTCTTTTAAGTAATATAATACCTATGTTAGAGGGTCTCTCTCTGCTTATTTATATAGATATTTACTATTTACTTGACACCTACCCAGCTGTAAATGAATTTAATCACCTCTGATGTATATAACCTACATAATACTAACTTAAGTGATCTTCATTAAAACATCATTAACTCAATTAATAAATTGAACATAGCAGGTGTACTCATATACATATTTATGTATTATTCCAGTTCTAGAACTACCTCTACGTAAAATTTCACGCACAATCCGTTAAGTAGTTGTGGCATGAAGAGGTACCAAAACATCCATAAATGTAAACATCCAAACTATCGCATTTATAAAATACTAGTTTCTGCCCGCGGCTTCGCACGCTTTGTTGTTATGGGATAATAAGTTACCTATATTTTATTCTGGGCTTGAAACTACCTGTATTGTATGCAAAATTGCAGTACGATCCGTTCAGTAGTTTTTGCTTGAAAGAGTAACAACTATCCATACATAGAAACGGCGCGCGTCCCTGCGGCTGCGGATACCACTGCTGGCTGGGCAGTGAATATCTAATCCCGAATTCCATGACCAATGGTAAAGGAATTCAATTGTTTAACACTTTGAGTGCTGAAAACGCACGGTATGAGTTTTCTACAAGTGACTAATATGCGTAAATCCACACTAGCGCAGCGGCTGAGAAAATACAGATCTTTGTGACTCAGCAGAGCTGTAATATTTTTCGAACGAAACGCATGTGCGGCGCAACACAACCGCTGTGTAGAGCGGCAGCACGAATAGAGATCGCAGTCGTCGAAAAAAAACCGCAGTCAAAGTGTTAACTCCTCCTCTCCCTATCTATAGTTGTAGCAAAGTTGTAAAAATGTGCGTAAACAGTACAATAACCCTTTTTGGTAATGTTCCAAGCAATCTACGAGAGCAGACGGACGGAATACTAACACATGTTTACATGAGTATCTCTTTGCTCGCATTGTACTTATAAATTCATTTTGCTGCATTCTTGGCAGCTGTACCTATTCAATTTGTACTGATAGTGAATCTGTGTGATGTATTACAAACAGACAAATAGAATAAAGTGTAGACCAAGTCATTTCATTCATCATCATCATCATCAGTCTATAGCAGTCCACAGCTGGACATAGGCCTCCCCCAATGAGCGCCATAGCGCCCTGTCTTCAGCTTGACGCATCCAGCATCAACCTGCAGTCTTTCGTAGGTCGTTATCCCCCCTGGTTGGAGGGCGACCTACACTACGTTTACCGAGTCGTGGTCTCCACTCAAGAACACGTTTAGCCAAGCGGCCGTCAGTTTTTCGCGAGATATGGCCGGCCCACTGCCACTTCAGCTTGCTAATTCTCAGAGCTATGTCGATAACTTTGAGAGCTATGCTCGCAGTTTCAATACATCCGACAGATGTATTGGCTTGTCGGATGTATTGAAACTCCGAGCATAGCTATTTCCATAGTTTTTTTCCATAATTTCATTCAACCATTATAATTTATAAATCTTAGTTACTGAAATATTAGCGGCTAATGGTTTATCGGAAATAGTGCGCTTACATATTTAGAACCGGTATCATAGAAAAAAAAACTAACATAATTTTTCAAATATTTTATTATATAATATTAATTAATTGACCTTCAAAAAAAGCACGTACACACATGCTGCAAAAAATTAAGTATCATACTTAAATTCAATTTGCCAACCTATTTCTGATTTATGATAATAAACAAAGATCTTAAAGTATTAATATTATTTCACATAATGTAACAATGTAATATTCAAGTTCAATGTTTATGTTGCGACAAGGTAGGTACATACTTCACAAGATAACATCATTGGTTTATCTCCATTTCAGATTATCTTATCTAATTCACTTCAAAGTTCACGTGGAGAGAACATATCAATGATTTCCTTATTTATTTCATATATTTCCTGCTTTGCAAAAACGCATACCTACGACCTGATTATGGTTCCACCATTTTTAACTAAAACTTACTAAATAACTTCTTACATTCCATCAGCTTCATGCATGAAGCTAATCGAATATGTGTTATTAGCAGAATTGTTAATATAATCAACTTTATTATCAAACATCTTTTGTCAATTGATCAGTCAATTCTATAGCATTTGGTGCACTGACGAATTTTGACTCCGACGTAGGATCAATGTCAATGCACAGATTTTTCAATTGAAGATTGAAATTCATAAACAAAATCTGCCGCGACTTCTTCTCTAAGTCCTTGACCACGGACATGAGATTTGACGCTACAGTGAAGTCCATATTTTTAAGATTTGTACCGTCAATGATGATCAATGTGTCAGATAGTAAGGAAGCTTTATATACTCCTCGTCTGACATGCTCAGCCGCACAGTACGACACATTTTCAGATAAAGGAATCACCATTACATCACTTTTTGCTGATTTTGATATACAAACATCAACTGGCGGTCTAGCAACTTTATACAGAAGCATTGCTGCTTCTAGCACTATACCAGTCACAATTCCGTATTCTAGACCTAAGAACAAACACACTACCATTGTTGTTAGTAAAACAAAAAGTTCTCGTTTGCTATTTTTCCAAAGCCTCCCAAATATAGAATAGTCGATCATTGAAAACATGGCTATCATAATCAACCCTGCTAAAGATGCTTTCGGTATGTAGTAGAATGTGGACGTTAGCGATGTCAAAGCAACAATAATGAGCAGGACTTTTGTGATTCCTCCCGCTGGGGTCTTGACTCCAGAAACATGGTTCAGAGCCGTTCTTGTAAATGAACCAGTAATCGGCATACTCTGTCCAAAAGATCCGATGATATTACATAAGCCCAGAGCTATCATCTCTTGTGTAGCGTCAACCGTAGCTCCATCAGCAAAAGCTTTGGCAATAGCCACTGATTCTAAGATTGCTACCATCGGTATAGCTAACGACTGCGGCCCCAATATATTCAACATATCAGTGAATGAGTATGTTTCATTTCCAACCACAGTGGAGAAAGGAGGCCAGTTAAAGTTCGGTAATCCTCCTCCGATATCCCCGATTAAAATCAAAGGTTCCTTATCCATTGTCACTTTCAAAATATACGCTATTATCATACCCACAACGACGACGACGGCATTTCTTGATAGGGAGAAGAACCAACGCATCTGTTTGAAGAATCCATCAGTTCGGTTGCAACCTTGTCCCATCTTTTGCAGAAAATACAGCATGACCATAGTACCGAATCCAAGCATCGGCTCAAACAACCTTGCTGTAGTTATATTGTTGAAGAAGTTATACACAGACTCTGCGAAGTAATCCCCTGATGATCCAGAAAGTCCGAAGAGCGACTTCAGCTGCGATGATGCAATCTGCAACGCCGCTGCGGTTGTAAACCCACTGATGACTGGCATTGATATGAACTCCACGAGAAATCCAAGGTTGAGCACACCCATCAATAAAATCATGATTCCAGTAAGAAACCCGGCCAAAATTGCAAAATCTGCTGAGTAGTTGGACACGTATCTTGCTGTCATCGCTGCGAGTATAGCCGTTGGTCCAACAGTGACATTGTAGCAACTGCCGAAGAACACGTAGATGATCCCAGAAGTGAGGGAAGCGTATAGACCATATTCAGGGGACAACCCTGCTACAACAGCGTAGGCGATGCCTTGAGGTATCGCTGTAAGTCCAACCGTGATACCAGCTATTATGTCTTGTATGAGAAATGCACTGTTGTAGTTTGGCAGCCATTGAAAAATAGGCATCCGTTTCTTCAACGTTTTTACGCTGAACGTATCGGCCATACATTTTCTCAGTTTGGGTTTTCTTTTTCCTTCGTCTGTGTTAATGAACGTCATCGTGTGCTGGTGGTGCGACTGCTCTAGAGACACTGGTGGAAAGATGTCTGTCTTATCTCAAAGTACTTCGATTGTCATTTGTTATCGGTCGAGTGGTCGCATGACTTGAACACTTGAAGTGACTTCTGTGTTTCAATGGTATTGGAAATGGCAATGTCTTTTATATTGTAATCTTGCATTATCGCGTTACCGGTTTGATACTCTTAACACGAATAAAAATAAACTTTCGAATGGCCTTCTTTATCCTTAATGATAAAACAGGTTTAATATCTCAAAAATGCGGAGTTCACTGAGACGCTGCTCCACTATTACCAACCGGTGTTATTCGAAACTGCGTAAAATTTTACGATGTCCATTTTTTCACTGACCGTTTTATCGTTTACACTTTTCAGAAATTTATCGCAAACTATAAAAAATCTATAAAATATGTTTTGGCCCCTGCAAATATCTACTTTTACGGCTGCGCATTATGGAAGAATGATGTAGTACCGTATCTATACCTTTTTGGATAGAACTATTTGTATAGAGAAGGATATTATCTGGCTGGCTTGCTAATGTTTCTAAATGAATACAATGGATATTTGACCACAAACCGCATTGTATATTGTGAAACCCACTCTGGTCAGAGTCAGACCTAGTACATTCAGTGGCAACACAGAATTTAATTAAAAAGTTCTTTATTTCAACTTCGTCCAATGAATACAACAACAAAAATATACATGGACAAAAAAAATAAACGCATGCACACTTTGCAGATAGATGGTCTAACTAAATTCTACAAGGGATTTTCCTAATAGTCTTACAGAAATCCCTACAAATGTGCGGAGAGAGTAACTTTTTATTAAATTCGACTTGTCTTTTTTCGACTCTAGTAGTCAAAAAAATAGCAATCGTGGATACGAGCGGCCGGAAAGATAGAATATATAGGATAAAAACTATATATATTATATTCTAATTACTGTCAATCTCCATTGCCAATGACACGATTATTTTTAGTGTATAATTATTTATGTAGCAACTATTACTTCTTAATTTTATAAACTAAATTGCACCATCAGTATCACCTTGTCTCACGTCATTCACCTATCATTCTCTCCAGCATCTTATCCTCAATTTCTGGCCCGGGAATATGTACGAGCACGTACATTGTGCATTGCCCTAATTAACGTCAACCTCGCGTTTACGCGAGTCATCAATTTTAGCAATACTTTTTATTGTATTCAGTTCGCGATCACCTGTCAATCGACACACGCGTCTCACTATCATCTCATTAGTAATTACAGTTTATCGTTAAATATATCAGTTAAAATTTATCTTCTAGTTTTTCTGATATATCCAGCTTAGTTACTATACATGGTGTACTGACCGTACAAATCTTAACCCTAAGGCATTTATCATATTATGAGCCCAGTTAAGTTATTACTTGTGTTGTGATGCCATGAAATACATGATTATTTATTTAAACTCCATTGGTTATTGAATCTAAATACCTAGGTACCTAAACCACTTTACTTATGTAGATACATCTCGTAGTTTACCATTGTAAACACAACGGTAACCCTTCGCCCGCCGTGGGGTATTTCCGGCCCAGCACATTCGATTTAGGAACGTGGTATTAATTCTTGAGATACGGGTATTATTGGCAGCGGTGTTGTGGAATAAGTAATAGAGCTAGTATTAACGGTCTGCAGCGGACGGCTTAATGAATCGAGAGAGAGGTATGGGCTTAGGTGGTGTTTAGTATTTACGTAACCACGTTGACTGTTGTAATATTCCATGTTCGTTTGTTGAGCATCTAATGGTTATGTTGTTGTGGTTTTAAACACAAAATACGGTAATATTTGTGGGTATGACAGAGGAATTGATAAAAAAAAAATAGTTTATTGCTTTAACTTAAATTAATTAATATATTACAGTGGTATGGGACCCTCTTTTAAGTAATGTAATACCTGTGCTAGAGGGTCTCGCTCTGCAGCGCGGCTATCTTAAATTGATTGTTTATTTAAATAGGAACTATTCCAGGAACATCCATTCACATAGTAGACAGTATAGAGGTTTATATAAATTCTATATTAAGCTGGTCTGTTCATGGAGACAGAAAGTGACCACAGGAAGTCCTAAATGAAATGACCCCAATGAGTTTGGGTTTGTTGGATTTATGTTTTCAAGCAATTTGGTACAAGCAAAAAAGCTTGTATTTAAAAAAAAAAAATTAAATAGGAACTATTCCAGGAACATCCATTCACATAGTAGACAGTATAGAGGTTTATATAAATTCGTGCATGTATAATCATTTCGCGTTAAATGATTAAATATCCATTAATTGATATTAATAATGTCTACTATGTAGGTTATTTGAAATAGGTTAAGTTGATAAAATTATATCATTTACTAGCGGACCGTCCCGGCTTCGCACGTATATTAGAACCTTTGGCTACATTATTGGAGTTTTAGTAAGGATCCCAAATGTTTTTGAAAAATTTGAAATTTCATTGTAGCTTTCATCGGTGAAATAATTTTTCAAATCGGTCCAGTAGTTTCGGAGCCTATTCGTTACAAACAAACAAATAATCAAACCTTTCCTCTTTATAATATTAGTATAGACCTTCATAGATAAAGCATGATTGGAAATGTGCCTTTTGATTTCAAGTGTCTATCAAGATTACCTGTTTTCCTTTTGTTAGTTACATTTTATTTATCTATTTCCTACTCATACGCACTTATACGTCCACGACCGAAGGTACCCCCTCCCCACAAACAAGAGGGTTGCCATAATAGCCACGCTTAGCAGATAAAAAAAAAAATATAAAAATCATTTATTACAGCAAAACTAATAAGTAAATACACTTCAATCTTATAATTAGCAATTACATACATGGTGAGAAGTTATGAGGTTAGATATAGTAGGTTACTAAAGTGAACGTTGACTTGAAATTTAGTGTAGTACATTGTGTTATTGCCGAGATGTACCTATCTACAATGTTATGTAATTTATGATGGCACCCTCACTAGGCTAGGCCTGTATCGAGGGAGCCTATACAAGTACGACAATTCAAAGTTTTAGTATTGTTCAGGTTACGGATATTACTGAATATAAAAATACCTAAGGATGAATTATGTGATGATAGTACCTATAAGTTTAGAGGTAGAGGTTACCTATACAAATTAATTAAATTTATAAAACAAACTTACTGCGATCACCAAACTGGATAGTTTGGTGATCGCAGTAAAGGTAAAACTTTTGAGACTATCATGGTTATTAATACTAAAAAACTCAAAAATCAAATCATGGTAAATATCCTGTTTTATATGACTTTCACAGTAAAGGTGTTAACATACAGAAGGAATCTCCTGCCCTTTACGAGAAAGGTTTCTTTAGTCGACTCTAACGATACCCACGAGCTGACTTGAGGTGGTCGATTCTTACGCCCCCAACATCACGGCTACCTAAATATTGCTTTATATTTCTAATGTGTGCTAAATTTTGATTAAACAATGTTTGAACGATCTGAAAATGTTGTGGATTATCAGTCGCTAAGTACCCATAACAGAAGCTCTGCTTAGTTTGGGGCTAGATAATGCTGTGTGGATTCTCCAGCATTATTTATTAAATTGAGATTAACACTTGAAAAATCCGACAAAGAACCAAAGTTATCGACATAGCTCTAAAAATTAGCAAGCTGAAGTGGCAGTGGGCCGACCATATCTCGCGAAGAACCGACGGCCGCTGGGGCAAACGTGTTCTTGAGTGGAGACCACGACTCGGTAAACGTAGTGTATGACGCCCTCCGACCAGGTGGGATGACGACATGCGAAAGACTGCAGGTAGATGCTGGATGCGGCAAGCTGAACACATGGCGCTCAATGGGGAGGCCTATGTCCAGCAGCGGACTGCTAAAGGCTGATGATGATGACTTCAAATATTACTGTGCTCAATACCGAACAGATTGCCAACTTTGGCACATAAATTCAAGACAACAATATGTAAATTGATTCAAAGTCCTTGTAACTGCCTCTGAGTAGGTATGTCTTTGTCACTCCATTGTAACCCAAAACTTAAGCCTTTACGTCACAATAGATTCCCAAGTAGACTTAATCTAAGTGGGTATTAATTCCGCCATATATCATAGTTCCTGGGTCTTAGGGACCCCTCGCTCGCGAAGGGTTGAGTAAGATTCGTATTCATGGATTGTTTGCTTCATTCAAGTTGAATATGATGAGTTGGATTATGTGTATACAAATAATACTTACATTTCTAAATCGTTTTTACAAGCTTCTACTGGCCCTGTTAGTTACAAGCTTTTTTACAAACAATTTCTTCTGGGCCTGTTAGTAACAAGCTTTTTTAAAAAAAAAAAACTTCTGGGCCTGTTAGTAACAAGCTTTTTTAAAAGATTTATTCTTCTGGGCCTGTTAGTTACAAGCTTTTTACAAGATTTATTCTTCTGGGCCTGTTAGTTACAAGCTTTTTTACAATATTTATTCTAATGGCCCTGTTAGTTACAAGCTTTTTTACAAGATTTATTATTCTGGGCCTGTTAGTTACAAGCTTTTTACAAGATTTATTCTTCTGGGCCTGTTAGTTACAAGGACGGAACGAGCGAGCGCCTATCCACACGTTAGTCAGTTTGAACCTTAGTAAAAAAATATAATACGTGTTAAAACCAGTTCAAACACAGTGAAATTTATATCAGTGTAAACCCCAAAACATTACCTGTCAATTGGTGTATATATCAATCATAATCATTCAGTGTGTGTGCTAAAATCAAGCAATTACTTAACTCGAATACCTGAGTTATAACCTTGTGATTGTGCTGTGACCTTGCCACGGAACCGGTTGGCTTGCCCCACTGCGGGCTAGTTGCAGTGCCGCCGCTTTCTTACCACTTTAGTTGCCAATTTTCGCAGTTACACTTATCGCTTCACTGGTGTAGCGGCTGGCTATAGCGCTTGCGTTTCTCAACCCCTGGTTCGGATCTTCCAAGAACTACTTTTTATAGTTATTTTTGCTTTTTGTGTGGCTACTAATTTTTATTTCGAAAAATGGCAAAGTGTGCTGGTTGCAAAAATTCAATTACGGGAAGAAACTACATCAAATGTAGTAGATGCATGCAGCCCTATGACGTCCAGTGTGCAAACTTTTCTGAGAGCAAATATAGGAGCTTGACGACGGAGCAGAGGTCTAAATGGAAGTGCGCTCTATGTATTAGCAAACAGCCTAAAACTGACAACACCCACACCCCGGTACGCGGGGAGACGAGCCATCATGGTGCGAGCGACGACCTAGTGGTTGAAGATGTCGCGTCTGTGATGAGTCCTGCGGCTTCCGAGGTTGGTGGTGTTGAGGACAATATAGCACACATAGATCTACAAGCGCTTCTGTTGGAGGTGCGTCAGTTCAGGGAGGAGATGAGAGCCACTCGTTATCAAATGGAGATTTTAAATGATACTATGTCTGGCCTGACGATTAGAATTAATGAATGCGACCAGAAAATTGATAATCTGGAAGGCCGGGTGGGGAGGCTGGAAAAACGTCTTTCTGATGGTGGTGTGCCGGCCAATAACAACTCACTGTTGGAGACAATTGAGCAGCTGAAATGTGATTTAAATGATCGCGATCAAGATCTACTGATCAACGACATAGAGATCGCATGCATCCCTGAAGAGAAGGGCGAAAACCTAGTCCATATTGTTACCACTCTAGGTGTGAAGCTGGGTGTCAAAATAGCTGAGGAACACCTGGTCAGTGTCACTCGGGTGGGGAAGATTTTCGAATCATCAGAACAGGAGCATGTGCCCCGCCCGCGGCCTATCGTTGTACGGCTAAGCAGGCGCTCCCTGAAGGACCAGGTGCTGAAGGCAACTCGCGTCCGTCGAGGCGCCACTACTGAAGACACGGGATTACCTACTCCGCACCGCCGGTTCTATATGAATGAAAGGTTGACCAAAAAGATCCGGCAGGCACGTGAACTCGGAACTAAACTCGGTTGGCGTTTCATTTGGACAAGGGAAGGCCACATATATGCCAGGAGGCAGCAGGACTCGTCGCGTTACCGTATCCGTACAGAGGGCGACTTACGCCGTGTTTTTGGACCCGAAGTTGTTGGCACATGTCCTACAAAAGATAATTAGTAATAGTGTTTATTTTAAATTTCCGAGTTTTAGGTTTCTTAGCCTAGTACAAAGCGAGCTAACTAGTTTTTGCCGGGACCTAATAATTTTTTATTTGTGTTTAAGTTACAGCCAGCTTTTCTATGATTTCTTTTTTCATTTGTATTTGTTTAATATCCCATTAATGTTATACTTAGCTAGTACTTATTTAATTTCAATAAAATCAAATGCATTAATGCTTGGTACATTGATCATAAACATAAACGTTATGCATGCAGGCTTTCGTCCCGAGTTTCCTACCATGTACATTGATAAAATGTATAATTCACAGTTTAATAATAAATTTCTGTCTAATGTAGTCAATACTCAGAGTTTAGCACGTTTTCGACAATGCGAGTGTCTATCAGTGTGCATTATATTAACCGGTTTTGGGCCTATGGCGCAGCGTAGCACGACATGTCTATCTTACAATGTTCTTGTTTTAGTCGTTCAAGTATATTCCCACACGCAAAGTTATCTTTATATATTTAACAATCAGATATCTTGTATTTTACGTTCTTATGGGTCCTAAATCAAAGTTTCTTAAGTTAGGACTTTATAATGCGGGATCATTAAATACCGGACATGATGATTTTATTTTAGCCATGGGTTGTCATAGTGCAGACCTGGTCGCAATAAATGAAACATGGATACCAAGCGGGCAAGAGGCGTGCGCGCCGTCGGTCCCTGGCTACCGAATGCGAAACATTCCGCGCCCATTGCATATGCGCGGAGGCAGGGGAGGCGGCCTGGCATTTTATATAAAGCATGGTATAAATGTGCGTTATATAAACAGGCCTAATGATGTCATTGAACAAATGTGGTTGTCCACTCGCGTAAATGGTTACCGTCTTGCTATAGGGACTGCATATCGTCCACCGTGGATGAATGTCGAGACATTTATTGATGCGATTACTGACTCAGTAAATTTTTGTTCAAAGTATGACTCTATTATTTTATTAGGCGATTTTAACATCAACATGCTTCACGTGCATCATGCAAGTACTGTAAAGCTGGCACAGTTCCTTGAGTATATGAATCTCCGTCAAGTTGTTAAGGAACCGACACACTGCACAACGCATACCGATACCCTTATAGATCTAATATGTACTAACGCACCGGTGCGCGATGTTTCTGTGACCAATATTACCGGGTCAAATGGGCATGCCATGATTAATGTGACCATGTCACTAAAAAAAGTAATACCACCTCCTAGAACATTCACTTTCAGACCAATTAAAAATATATCATTAGAAGCATTTAATAAGGACTTATACGCAGAAAATTGGAATGAAATCACGTGCTTAGCAACAGTTGACTTAATGATAGACAAATTTAATGCAATATTGATATCTCTCTATGATAAACATGCACCTTTAAAAACGATAACAGTAAGAAATAAGGGCTCCTTACCTTGGGTCACAGACGTCTGCAAAATGATGATTGATGAGCGCAATAAAGCTCATAACACCTATCGTAAATCTAAATCTGATAAAGACAGACAATACTATAAAGAACTTAAGACTCTAGTTTTAAAGGCTATTGCTGGCGAGAAGAAAGCTTATTATAATAGGTTAATCAATTCTGAAGTTGGTAATAGTAAGGTCTTCTGGAAAAACTTAAAAAATAAAATTCTTGTTGACTCTTCAAGAGACAAATCATTGCCAGTACATTTAACCGATTCGAATAAAATTAATGAACACTTTTTAAATGTGCCGGGAGATAACGTAGTTCCTGACTCAGTTTTATCGTTTTTTGAACTTAATCGATTCCATAACGAAATCTTTAAATTAGCTCCTGTTAGTTCAGCAGACATCATTAAATATATAATGTCCATCAAATCGAATGCTGTTGGATGCGATGGTATTAGCAGAGATATGGTCTTGTTTTCACTCCCTTGTTCCCTAGATGCCATAACAGCCATTATCAATAGGTCTATAACATCTGGTATTGTCCCTGACAAATGGAAAGAAGCACTTATAACACCTATACCAAAGAAAGATAACCCTGTTGAGCTCAAAGATCTACGTCCTATTAGTATCCTTCCGTTCCTCTCTAAGCTACTGGAAAAGGCCATCTGCGGACAGCTTACAAAGTATGTTGAAAGTTACGATCTTTTACCATCTCTACAATCTGGGTTTCGAAAGGGCCGCGGTACAGCAACGGCTTTACTAGATGTTACCGACAACGTGCTAGTGGCACAAGACAAAGGACTTAGCACTGTTTTAACACTTTTAGACTATTCCCGCGCTTTTGACTCTTTAAATATAAATCTTTTGCTGGCTAAGTTATCTTATTACGGTTTAGATGAAAACTCAATCGCGTGGTTTGGTAGTTACCTAAGCAACCGTTATCAGCTAGTTAATTTGGTGAAGAGTGACGGTTCCATTGAAAGATCTCAGCCTAAAATAATTAATCGTGGTGTTCCCCAAGGCTCCATTCTGGGACCGCTACTCTTCATCATTTATAGTGCAGATCTCGCTAATGCTATTAACCATTCCACGTACCACTGCTACGCCGATGATGTACAGCTATACTTGTCGGATGTGGTAGATAAGATTCCAGAAGCTGTATCACGTCTAAATGAGGATCTGGACAGTATCGCTGACTGGTCGACTCGTAATGCTCTTGTTTTAAATCCTACCAAGTCAAAATACATGGTTATGGGAACAAAGACACAGTTAAGTAGATTACGTGGTGATCTTGAAGTGAAGATTCAGGGTCAGCCACTAGAACGTGTAGAGGAAGCCCGTAACCTTGGTATAGTCTATGATTCTCATTTAAGATTCGAGAGTCATGTGCTTAGTCTGGTTAAAGCCTGTTTTTTCCGACTGAAGGTGTTATACCATATAAGAGACCAACTCTCGGAGACATCGCGTGTCACTATCTGCGAATCACTAGTCTTATCCCGCCTTAACTATGGAGATGTTGTTTATGGCCCTCGGTTACTCAGGAGAACGGAGCGATTATTACAGCGCGTACAAAATGCATGTTGTCGATTTTGTTACGACGTCCCTCCCAGGAGTCATATTACTCCATTCTTGAATAGAGCGTCCATGCTCAACATGGACTTACGGAGAGAACTGCATTTTGCTGGGCTGGTCTTCGATCTCATGAAGACCAGGCGACCAGAATACTTGTATGCGAAGCTCAACTTTGCAAAATCGAACTCCACAAGGCCGCTTAGAGCCATAAGTTCAGCGCTACTGTATCACAACCATAAAACGGCGGCATTTACAGGTAGCTTCCGATATGCGGCGACGAAGTGCTGGAATAATATACCCCCTCCAATAAAAAACGTTTTATCAAAATACACGCTAAAATCTAAACTTAAAGTACATCTGCTTGATAAGCAAAAACAGGGAATTCCTAAGCACTTCGGTCGCTGCTGACTATAAGCAACGTGCAGAACGTTCCTCTTTCGACTAGGTAGGTGGGTAGGTTTAAGCGCATAATAATATATTTTTATTGTTTTTCTACACAGTTGGAGGGCTTCCCAATGTTGCCCAAACTCTTATGAGATTGGTGTCCTCAAAGGAGAGTTCCACCCATCTTAGGTTGCATTTGTAGTTCGTAGGTTAAATAGGTTATCGTTATTTGTAGGTGCATATGTAGTGTAATAGATGTCTTGTTATATTTAATTCTTGGTTATCGTTGTAGACAGTAGGTAGGTAGGTATATTTACTGACAGACGTGTGTCGCTGGGCTCGCCTTGTCTCGTCACCTTGAAGGTGATAGCTGAAAATCAGTGTTTGCTCATAGAGCAATATTATCACTGAGCTATTTACCTTTTTGGCACTGCTACACACACGCATTTCCTTGTAATTACTTTTGATAATCATGTTTTGTTTTAATTTTGTTCTTTTGTGATTAAGCTGATAAATTGTATGTGTGTGTTTTATGTGTCAAATAAATGAACTTACTTACTTACTTACTTACTACAAGCTTTTTACAAGATTTATTCTTCTGGGCCTGTTAGTTACAAGCTTTTTACAAGATTTATTGTTCTGGGCCTGTTAGTTACAAGCTTTTTACAAGATTTATTCTTCTGGGCCTGTTAGTTACAAGCTTTTTACAAGATTTATTCTTCTGGGCCTGTTAGTTACAAGCTTTTTACAAGATTTATTCTTCTCGCCCTGTTAGTTACAAGCTTTTTTACAAGATTTATTCTTCTGGGCCTGTTAGTTACAAGCTTTTTTACAAGATTTATTCTTCTGGGCCTGTTACTTACAAGCTTTTTACAAGATTTTATTCTACTGGGCCTGTTAGTTACAAGCTTTTTTACAATATTTATTATTCTGGGCCTGTTAGTTACAAGCTTTTTTACAAGATTTATTCTTCAAACCCTGTTAGTTACAAGCTTTTTTAAAAGATTTATTCTTCTGGCCCTGTTAGTTACAAGCTTTTTTACAAGATTTATTCTTCAAACCCTGTTGGTTACAAGCTTTTTTAAAAGATTTATTCTTCTGGGCCTGTTAGTTACAAGCTTTTTTAAAAGATTTATTCTTCAAACCCTGTTAGTTACAAGCTTTTTTAAAAGATTTATTCTTCTGGGCCTGTTAGTTACAAGCTTTTTTAAAAGATTTATTCTTCTGGCCCTGTTAGTTACAAGCTTTTTTACAAGATTTATTCTTCAGGCCCTGTTAGTTACAAGCTTTTTTAAAAGATTTATTCTACTGGCCCTGTTACTTACAAGCTTTTTACAAGATTTTATTCTACTGGCCCTGTTAGTTACAAGCTTTTTTACAAAATTTATTCTACTGGCCCTGTTACTTACAAGCTTTTTTAAAAGATTTATTCTTCTGGCCCTGTTAGTTACAAGCTTTTTTAAAAGATTTATTCTTCTGGCCCTGTTAGTTACAAGCTTTTTTACAAGATTTATTCTTCAGGCCCTGTTAGTTACAAGCTTTTTTAAAAGATTTATTCTACTGGCCCTGTTACTTACAAGCTTTTTACAAGATTTTATTCTACTGGCCCTGTTAGTTACAAGCTTTTTTACAAAATTTATTCTACTGGCCCTGTTACTTACAAGCTTTTTTAAAAGATTTATTCTTCTGGCCCTGTTAGTTACAAGCTTTTTTAAAAGATTTATTCTTCTGGCCCTGTTAGTTACAAGCTTTTTTACAAGATTTATTCTTCAGGCCCTGTTAGTTACAAGCTTTTTTAAAAGATTTATTCTACTGGCCCTGTTACTTACAAGCTTTTTACAAGATTTTATTCTACTGGCCCTGTTAGTTACAAGCTTTTTTACAAAATTTATTCTACTGGCCCTGTTACTTACAAGCTTTTTTAAAAGATTTATTCTTCTGGCCCTGTTAGTTACAAGCTTTTTTAAAAGATTTATTCTACTGGCCCTGTTACTTACAAGCTTTTTACAAGATTTTATTCTACTGGCCCTGTTAGTTACAAGCTTTTTTACAAAATTTATTCTAATGGCCCTGTTACTTACAAGCTTTTTTAAAAGATTTATTCTTCTGGGCCTGTTAGTGACAAGCTTTTTACAAGGTTTTATTTTACTGGCCCTGTTAGCTTGTGTGGAACAAATCTTGCGACTGAATTTACGACGAGTTATCGTCAAGCGATTTCTCTGAAATTTGGCATACGTATGTAAGTTTGGTGACAATTTAATGTAAATATTGAACTCGCCTGATGATGGAGACGAAGGTTCTTAATATCTGTGAGAAAAATGTTCTTACCCGCAAACGATTGAGCTAAAATAAAGGATACTTGCGTTACTTTGGTGACAATGCAATGGTATGGTACCGCTGAGCTGGTCTGATGATGGACACAGAAGGTTCTTAATATTTATGGGAAAAAATTTGCAATAGAATTTTAGACCTTTTTCCTTTAACACTTTGATTGCTGAAATCACACGGTATGTGTTTTCTACAAGTGACTAATATGAGTAAATCCACACTAGCGCAGCGGCTGAGAAAATACAACAAATAAATAAAAATACGAACTATTACAACTCTAGAATAAAATTAAAATAAAACGACTAATACTTTATAATTAAATTAAAATACGAATGCTGAGATGTTTGGATGTTTGTTACCTATTCGCGTTAAAGTTACATAAGTACATACAGAGCAAGTCAGGCTGAAATTTTACATAGATATAGTGCTAGGCCAAGATTTTAATATATATTTTACTTTTTATCTTGTTTATACCAATGTAGAAGGATTCGCATGGCAAGTGATAGTGAAGTTAAGTTCAAGTCACTTTGACTGCTGAAATCACACGGTATGTGTTTTCTACAAGTGACTAATATGCGTAAATCCACACTAGCGCAGCGGCTGAGAAAATACAGATCTGTGTGACTCAGCACAGTCGTAATATTTTTCGAACGAAACGCATGTGCGGCGCAACACAACCGCTGCGTAGAGCGGCAGCACGAATTTTTTAGGTTAAAAAAAAGATCGCTGTCGTCGAAAAAAAATCACAGTCAAAGTGTTAAGTGATTGAGGTGAAGTTAGGAGTTCGTTGACAATGCAATACTACCATTAAGCTGGTCTGTTCATGGAGACAGAAAGTGACCACAGGAAGTCCTAAATGAAATGACCCCAATGAGTTTGGATTTGTTGGATTTATGTTTTCAAGCAATTTGGTACAAGATGATTAAAAAAGCTTGTATTAAAAAAAAAAAGTGTTTTCTATATTGAAAACTAGTTTCTGTCCGCGGCTTCATCAAATAGCAACTTTGAGTTTAAAAGTAACTTTAGATTGAGTATTTAAATAAAACATGTTCTGTGAAAGACATGACATGTTTTGTTTAGCTTCGTTTTTTATTTCACTCCCCTAGTACTTTGTTATAACGTAAGTTTTTTTTTTTAACTCCATCTACTACTTACATTAAAAGTCTGTTAATTCCTATTCACAATGATGATTGATCATCAAGTTCCCCTATAATTACCCGATTATTGACTGTTAGCACCCCATTTTAAAATCACTCATTAAACATAGTTGAGAGCGTCATTGGTGTAGAAATGATTGATGAAATATTTTAAGATGTTTGGAAAAAAAATCTCTATTTTTTTATAATGGAATGACGACTTTGACGATATTAAGATACCTATCTAAAGTAAAATTATTACCAAATAGGTTGAAACGTATCAAATTTTTGTTTTCAGTTTGATATTAAATGTAAGGGCGTATTCACACAGCGGATCGCTTTTTACAGGACCGTATTTTACGGATCCCTTGCTACTGGAATCAATCGTTGACTGGATCCGGAATACTGTCGGGTGTGTGAACTAGCGAGCTATGGAAAGAGCTATGCTCGGAGTTTCTCTGAATGATAAGATTCGTAACGAATACATCCGACAGAGAACCAAAGTTATCGACATAGCTCTGAGAATTAGCAAGCTGAAGTGGCAGTGGGCCGGCCATATCTCGGGAAGAACCGGCGGCCGCTGGGACAAACGTGTTCTTGAGTGGAGACCACGACTCGGTAAACGTAGTGCAGGATGCCCTCCGACCAGGTGGGATGACGACCTGTGAAAGACTGCAGGTAGATGCTGGATGCGTCAAGCTGAAGACAGCGCGCTATGGTGCTCATTGGGGGAGGCCTATGTCCTGCAGTGGACTAACATAGGTTGATGATGATGATGATACTTACCTATTGATTTTATGTATCGTCTTATGTGTTATGTATGGTTTTAAATATATATTTTCTTTCTTGTTTCTTATATTAGAAACTTCCACCGACCGATGTGGCGCGGTGGGCGAAGGTCCGCCTGCGACGCTGAAGGTTGCGGGTTCGGTTCCCGCCTCGAAACAATTGTGTGTACGATCTGCAGATATTTGTTCCGGGTGCTCTGGTCGTTTTCTATGTATAATAAAAAATATCTATCTATGTAATGTATTGTATTATGTATATCAGTTATCTAGTACCCATAACACAAGCTCTGCTTACCATGGGGCTAGATGATGCTGTGTGAATTGTCCAGCATTATTTATTTATTCCACAAGATTTCAAATAGGTTGCTTATTAAGATTTGAATCACACCAGTAAAAGCAAGTTTGCCTTCGTATAAAACCTTTACTGATGGATGCATACGAAGGTTTTTTGAAATGATATCCATTGAATAGGTCCGTTCATGTCGAGGGGTGTCAGCCGTTGAATATTATTAACGTGCATCAGCAGTTTTTGAGCTCTGATATTTTATTTTTTATGTTTTATAGAGATTTTGCAACATGCCGCCGTGATTTTATATTTTTGGTAATTTACATAGAGGCCTTCATTTTGATATGCTTTTTTTTACAAAATGCTTCTATTTGACGACGACCGATGTGGCGCGGTGGGCGAAGGTCCGCTTGCGGCGCAGGAGGTTGCGGGTTCGATTCCCGCCTCGGAACAATTGTGTGTACGATCTGCAGATATTTGTTTCGGGTGTTCTGGTCGTTTTCTATATATAATAAAAAATATCTATCTATGTAATGTATTGTATTATGTATATCAGTTATCTAGTACCCATAACACAATATCTGCTTACCATGGGGATAGATAATGCTGTGTGAATTGTCCAGCATTATTTATTATTTATTTATAACCGTGTTGATAACTATTTATCTTAATATTTTATTAAGTGCTGTAACATAAGAAACGAAGTAGAAAAACACTCTGAAAACTTTCATCCCCTTACTAAGCGATTCGCAGATTTATTTTAAATTTTCCTTCTCTATGATGAATAGCGGCATTAGTACTGACCTGCCAACCCCAGTAGCTTGTTAATCTTCCTGCCCAATACATGCACTGGGAATTATTAGCCCAGACCCGTTTTGGTGTTTGGATGCTGGATGCGGCAAGCTGACGACAGGGCGCTATGGCGGCAATTGTGAAATGATCAAGTTCTAAACCCTTTATTATTCAAATTCTGTATATTTTGTGATTATTTTATGTTTTGTGCGTTTAAATAAATAATTGGGGGAGGCCTTTGTCCAGCAGTGGACTGCTCTAGGCTGATGATGATGATGACCCTTGTTTAGAAGGTTCTTCAAAACTTCATACAACCAATATGGCTACACTGTCTACTTCGGTTTAAAGATTCCTTATTTCTCAAAAAACAGACATTTTAGTTCACTTATATGAGAAAAACATATACCTGTATTTAGAATTAAATAAATAAAAATAAATTTTGACTGCTGAAATCACACGGTATGTGTTTTCTACAAGTGACTAATATGCGTAAATCCATGTGACTCAGCACAGCCGTAATATTTTTCGAACGAAACGCATGTGCGGCGCAACACAACCGCTGTGTAGAGCGGCGGCAGCACGATTTTTTTAGGTTAAAAAAAAGATCGCAGTCGTCGAAAAAAAACCGCAGTCAAAGTGTTAAACACTTGAAACGGAACCTTATTCATATAATATTATAGCAATCTTAATTTTTGGCAATTGATAAGTAGTTTGTATTCTTTTGATAAACTTGCTGAGCAGAACACTGCTGAGCAACTATTTTAGATTAGGTTAGTTAGAAGGTTAGTTTAAGGTGTACAGATAATAAAATTACAAATAAAAATAATACATATATTAATAAGTAAAGGGATTAGTTCTGCTTGCCGTGAGGGCTACTTAGTAGCAAATGCTACTTTCACCTACATTTTGTATTCACTTTATTTATGTTGACGACCAATGTGGCGCGGTGGGCGAAGGTCCGCCTGCGACGCAGGAGGTTGCGGGTTCGATTCCCGCCTCGGAACAATTGTGTATACGATCTGCAGATATTTGTTCCGGGTGTTCTGGTCATTTTCTATGTATAATAAAAAATATCTATCTATGTAATATATTGTATTATGTATATCAGTTATCTAGTACCTGTAACACAAGCTCTGCTCACCATGGGGCTAGATAATGCTGTGTGAATTGTCCAGCATTATTTATTTATTTATTTTGTTATATCTGTTTTACGTGTTTCTAAGTGAGAATCTACTAAGTAGTCATATAATTGTATAACTAAACTTGTTTGTGTGTGTATGATGTGTCTAATAAATAGTTTTCTTTCTAGTTAGAGGGAAAACAAATTGACTGAATAAAGCCTGGGCATCCATCAAGGTATCCACCGGCCCAGGCGGATACCTGAACCTTTTGGGTAAATTATTTGTAAGTTCATGATGATGATGGAACCTTGCTCCATTTCTTTTTTTACGGTTACATAGTGTGACTCTATGCTTGCGTTTTGTAACAGCTGAAAAATTATATTATTTTCGCATGAACAAACCGAATAAAACTGTCGAAATAAAACACCGAAAAATTACACCACCAATCAAATCTCGCACAAAAACAAATAAGCCATTGAATTCATTATTTTGTTTCGTCACGAACGTTGTTTCGGTTTTATCTCTGTCGCGTGCACTGCGTGTATTCAGAATATTTCAATATTATCAGTATTTGGAGCTTGCCTATGACACGTCTAATCACGCGGAAATAATGGTTGAACGAACACATCCCCGTTGTCACTGGAACCAACAGACTGCGACCCCTCACACGGGGAGACTCTACCAACTTACGAATAACAAAGAAGCATCTCTATACAATTTGAAAGGTCCGTGTAAACTGGCCAGGCTGGTTGAGATCTCCATTTTTTGCGAAATTCAAGCTCCTGAATAGAGAATAGTTTCCAAGTGATTACCTTCAGCGTTACGTACTGATTTGTGAGGTGCGTCGACTGTGAAAAAGATCTTTAAGTTGCGATTGCTTGAAAATATGGTGCGACTTTGCTGACCCTATTTTTAGAACCATATTTTTTCCTATATATTTATAATCGCCCGCAAATAAATAGGTAGCTGGTTGTGATTGCTTGAAAGTATGGTGCGACTTTGCTGACCCTTTGAACATTTTTTTTGAGGCCGATATTTTTTCTTACATTATTTACAGTACATTTAATCGACCGCTAATAAGTTAATACATAGGTAACGAAAACCACTACTTTTTCAAAAATCGAAGTCTGCCTGTATGTATATCCTAAAACGATTTTCGTATAATATTTTTTCTACAGATCCCAGAGATTTTACCGTATAATTTCGCCTGTCCCATAATGACGATGGATCTTCTACCAAACTCCCGAGAGACTAATCAATAGGTGTTCTCTAATATCCAACCGTCCAACTTTCATTAACATGTCTGGAACCTTATATTAATCTCCGTTCTACGTTAAACGCCTGATCGAGGTCACATCAAAAACAGACCTTGGACTACGTTCACGCTTGATGGCAAGCACCTATTTCTTTGATGTCAGAATTCAAATTTGCTTGCGTCGCTTCTGATTTGGCGTCAAAAGTTTCAAAAGCTTTACCTATTTCATACTTTGGATATAAGCTGTATCATTACACGTATAAGGTTGGTTTTTGCAGTATTTGTTGCCCCTTGGAATGGTGGTCCCTTGTCAAGGGTCCTACTTCAGACAGAGGTAATGAAATAGCTAGCAAATGAGCCGAGCATAGTTGCCAATAGCAACCTTTCTCGTCACTCATTTGTGCTGAAGTGGTATGTAACAAATTGGACTCCTCGTACGTCTTTTGTCCTGAAATGTAGAGTTTAGGCTTTTGTAAGGATGAGTTAGAGTGTTACAATATCCAATTTAGAAAAGTATTATTATAAGAAATACTTACTGAAAACAATAAGTATAGACATTTTAGTATCAGTTATCTTTGTGTTATATTATAATTATTGAATTAAAATTGAATGCTTACTAGGTAGATGGATTGAAATAAATAAATAATGGTGGACAATTCACACAGCATTATCTAGCTTGAGTTAGTACATAACTGATACACATAATACAATACATTATATGGATAGATATTTTTTATTATACATAGATAACGACCAAAACACCCGCAACAAATATACATATCGATGCGGGATTAGAATCCGCAACCGTCTGCATCGTAGGCGGACCTTCGTCCACCGCGCCACAGAGGTCGTCAAATAGTTAGAAATAGTTCGTAGACGAAAATAAAATAATTACTAGGTATAACATGTGCCAGTAGGCACGCTATTATCAAATTATTTATTGAATCGAAATACATATAAATAGATCCACTTTAAGGTTGAATATTTGATTGCCTGAGAAGTTAAATTTAACTCTAAGAATGTAAAACAGCCTACAATCACTATTTAATAGTCCTTTTATACTCGTACAAACTTGGTAGTAGAAACACTTTGGAAGTTTTCGATCGGAACACGAAATTGCTTTTTCATGGGCCACACCCAATTTCCCTAACGTTTTGAATATAAATCGGTATTTTGTTGTTTACGCGTAACCGATGGATGTGTTTGGGTGACGTTTGATTATGATTCCCTTGCTTTTGATTTCATGGATGTAGTTTACCAGTTTTATTCTGTTATTGTCCTTTTCTACTCTATCTTTAAGACTACGCAACGGATTTTGATACGGCTGTGGTTAATTGATAGAGTGATTCTAGAGGAAGGTTTATAAAACCATTTGACACATAGATTTCCACGTGAGCGAAGCCGCAGAGCGCAGCTACTATAAATGCTCACCAGGAACGTTCATAATAAAGGACTGTTATTGTTAGAAGTGGATCTTATCAATGGTTTTTTTTTTTGGTTCTTACTTATGTCTTGTTTATGGGCGGAGACCACGACTCGGTAAACGTAGTGTAGGACGCCCTCCGACCAGGGGGGATTACGACCTACATATACAAATATCGGAAATCAGTGTAGTATAGGTAAGTATGAGTTAGCATCACTCTGTCTAGGGTGTCCGATTTGACGCGTTGAACTCGAAAATGATTCATGTGATTGCGCTATTTTTGTCGTTCCCTCTTTTAGAGTGGAACCTACAGTGGATCCTATAATTTTTCTGAAACTTAAACAAAAGTTAACCGATCGATAAATCCAGAAAATTGTTTGACATCAATATCTTAGGGGAGACAGGGAAACCTACCACTATTTTTCCTGTTTTCCATTTTTTCGTTAAATTTATTTCGACATTTTTAACCTTTGACAAGGCAGCGGGCCGTTTTTGCCCGGACGGATAGCAAATGGAAATTTTATGATGTTTTTATGGCATTTTTCATGGGGTATCTTTGAGAAACGTGTTTTGTTAAGAATATTTTGAATGGAAATGGGAAGGGTAGGTGACGAAAACGGTTACGGTCTTTTGTGGTTTATTTTGACCATCTAAATTTATGACAAAACTTACTACACTGTACTGTTACAATAGTAATTTTACGTCTTCTAAAAACACATTGATAAAATGCTCTGCATTTTTGTTTACGCAATCATCAATTTCCACACTAGATAAGGATCAGGAGGTCTACTTTGAAAATAAATAAAGATCAGGAGGTCTACGTTGAAAAACGAACGAAGTTGACGGATGACGTCAATAGCACGGATCGAACAACTTTACCGCCAAATAGCTTCGGGCGCATCACTGGCACCTTTCATTTCAAATTTTTAAGAAATAATATAAGAATCAATTTAAAAGTACAAAAAATTTTAAAGTACAACTTACGGGTCACCGAAAGAACGGATCTGCCATCTTTATTTTTGTGCAATGCGATGTCATCCGTCAACTTCTTTCGTTTTTCAACGTAGACCTCCTGATAACAAAATTGAACGAATTTTTCAATCGTCTGGGTGCTCAGACCGCAAATTGAAATATTTTGAAAAATAGGAGCACTTATTCCGGTCGGTATTTATAAATACACTCGTAAATTGTCTGGTAGGGTATTGAAGTCATAATAAAAATATTAGACATACACGAAAGAATGCTCAAGTCTCGTACCAAGGGTTCTCGTTTTAGTTCGAGTTGGAATTCGAGAGAAAAAGTACCATAATCTTAAAATGCTGCAAAATAAACGTATTTAACATTCACAGAGACCAGCTAGAGACTCGTACACACATTTGTTCCGAGGCGGGAATCGAACCCGCAACCTCCTGCGTCGCAGGCGGACCTTCGCCCAGCGCGTCACATCGGTCAAGATTGAGAATTAACATTTTTATTTATTTTCGTAATATTTAGAATTGCTGTTTCTAGATCTCTGCAAATAAACATGCCACGAACTCGAAAGGTGTTTGTACATCTTCAAGCCTATCAAGTGTGGCTATGGAAGTGGGTTCATGTTTACCCTGTCATGTCAGTGTCAATGTCAGTTTAGTTACGCCACGTCATTTCCATGTCAGAACGAAGGGCTGAACGGGTATCGAGTGGACCGAATGTGATATTAATCTTGATACTTTTACAGACATTCTGTGGAATAGTTTTCTTGTAACCGACATATTTTTTTCTCTGAGAATCGTCTGTCTACATATTAAACAAAAAACCAAACTTATCTCAATTTAGGTATAATTACAACTTTAGTTCTTAACACTTTGACTGCGATTTTTTTTCGACGACTGCGATCTTGTTTTTAACCTAAAAAATTCGTGCTGCCGCTCTACACAGCGGTTGTGTTGCGCTGCACATGCGTTTCGTTCGAAAAATATTACAGTTGTGCTGAGTCACACAGATCTGTATTTTTTCAGCCGCTGCGCTAGTGTGGATTTACGCATATTAGTCACTTGTAGAAAACACATACCGTGTGATTTCAGCACTCAAAGTGTAACTTCACTATCACTTGACATGCGAATCCTTCTAAATTAGCTTTTGTCCTTAGCTTCGCACTGGTATAAACAAGATAAAAAGTAAAATATATGTTAAAATCTTGGCCTAGCACTATATCTATGTAAAATTTCAGCCTGACTTGCTCTGTATGTACTTATGTAACTTTAACGCGAATAGGTAACAAACATCTCAGCATTCGTATTTTAATTTAATTTTAATGCATAAGTCGTTTTATTTTAATTTTATTCTAGAGTTGTAATAGTTCGTATTTTTATTTGCAATATCTTGTTATTAATGGAGTAAGTTGTCTAAAAAATAAAGTCATTCTTGTGACGCGTATTCTTACGAGACGAAATAAGCTAAGTTATATTCTTTTCATAAGAATCCTCAGTCCCCAACAAATCTTTTCACCAAACCTGTCTAATATCCAATGGCATTTTGCTCAAAGTTCCATGGGAAAAGCGGCCAGCCCGATCCTTTGAATGGAAACTACTCTAACTTTACATTCCCACCAGAGCGTCTGTGACCGCGGCACTATAGGTACGTAGGTACGTAACTAACCTACGTAGATACCTACGCCTACCTATAGCTTATCCTAGTAACTACTAGGATATAGGTAGACCTCTTTTTTATAAAATCGCTATAGTTTCTGACCGCGTTTTCGCAGGTGTTGTTTCTATGGAAACGCTTCTAGGTTATTTCTATCCCATGGGAACTTTTCTATGGAATAAAAAGTAAATAAATAACCTAGAACTAATAGTACCTATGCAAAATTTCAGCCCGATCCGCTTTGACGTTTTGGCGTGAAGAGGTAACAAACATCCATCCATTCAAATTTTCGCGAAAGTTTATCATGTATGATATTTATTATCATAATTTTTTTTATTGTCTAGTATAAACATTTTAAATAAATGTTAAATGCACAGCATATTTACAATCTAGCCATAGAATTGGCTAATGAGTTATTTAGTTTTAACTTATTTTATCTAAGTTAAAAATATGTTAAAACTATTATCATAATGAAATTCAAATCCAAAAGCATTTTCTCGGTGTTCTGGGTATTTTATATTTATAATAAAAATATATATATCTATGTATGTGTTGTATTATGTATATCAGTGGTCTAGTACCCATTAGGAGCTTTGCTTAACTTGGGGCTTGATGATGTTATGTAAATTGACAAATATTTTTATTTTATTTCATCTAAGATTTCCTATTAAAGGCCACATAAGCAACTTCGAAGCCAAATTTATACAAATTAAGTCAAGATTCTCGTCTAAATAGTTCTACAACTCTTCAAAATTGGACTAGTCTCTGAGCTTCCGGTGACTGTGGTGTGTTACGAAACTGGAACCTAGTTTGGGACGAATGGGATTCAACCACTAATAGCTTTGGGCTAAAGTCGGGCCTCGCTGGGAAAATGGCATTTAGCTTTTGATTTTACTTACCTAGCTCAGATTATTTTGAATTTCGATTAGAATAGAAACAAGTTTCCAATTTTACTTTTTATTCTCTTTGGTTTTTGTGTGCTGTGCAAAGGTTAGGTCATCTCGATTCAAAATAATTTTATGGTATGGGTCTCTTGCGCAAAAATTTTAATTCAAGTGAATTGAATGAAAATTTAAGCATAAGAGACCCAGCAGAGAGCTTCCGAAAAAGCTCCAAATTCAAATCTTAACAAGTATGCTTGCTTGATTAATGAACTAGCTAGAGAACCAAATATGTAGGTAGAGCTTAGAACGCAGAATCGCGAAATTACAAATCGAATTCCCTTTACACACTCCTCTCTTTTCATCATTACCCTCTCTTTCCCTCCAAGGCATCCATCAAGCATCAAAGCCAGGCACGATAAGCCCGCGATTAGGTACCTCGTTACAGTACAGACTGTTGTTTATTCTGCGGGGTAGTAAAACTGCCCGATCCATCAACTGGTAACTGAGATTGCAAAGGAAAATGTTTGGGTTTGATGCCCTATTTATCAACGATCTTTTTCAGCTTATAGGCTCGAGTTAGGTTGCTAAGTATGATTGTAATAAGGTTCAATATCGTGCTAGCAATACAGGTTACTTTTTAAATCATTCGAATCTTTACTTTTCTAATTTGAAGTGGAAATCTAGAAGAAATCTCTCTTTCCTTCAAACGAACATCGTTTGGAGGAAAGAAAGAAAATTTGTTTATTGGCTTACTACGAAGTAAGTACAACTTGCAACTATTGTGATATAAATGATAACATTACAAAATAAAAATTACATAGCTTAAAAGTTTGCAACCACTAAAAGCTTTATCTACTAAACGATAACTATATCATTATCAGGGGGTTTGATTCAGTTACTGATCAATTTACTTACCTAATTCCAATTTATAATCTTACTAGCTGCACCCCGCGGCTTCGCTCCCGTGGAAATCTATTTGTCAAATGGTTTAAGTGATAAATAGCCCTATGTCCGTCTCCTGGTTCTAAGCTACCTTCTTACCAATTTTCAGCCAAATCGGTTCAGCCGTTCTCGAGTTATAAATAGTAACACGACTTTCTTTTATACGAGTATATAGAGATTTCCTGAAATTGAATAACTTTATTGTCAAACCTATGAGATTTTAATCAGCTGACTCTCAGCTAATAACACTTCTATACAAACCTTTGTGGTTTCCTTCGTGTTGTTTTTAAGCTTTTTTATGTAACAATATCTTTAAGTCGCATTAAAAAAAATGCTCAGCAAATACATAACCGTAATAGAACAACAGTAGGTAGGTAAGTTATTTTAATATTTTGTTGGTAAACAAAATCGTTAACAGAATGTAGCAACAATTTGATAAAGTCTTAGAGTGTAAAACCTATTTTTCAGTCAACAAATCAAACGTTTATCCATGATATATTGCTGTAAACGATCCATAGACAATTTACAGCAAAATCGTATCGATAATAACAAATGCACGACAACATCCCTAGCAAGTCTAGACTCCGAGGTTATTCCCTCGGGATAAATAATGCGTGGCTAAGTAGTTACTTTAAACGTTCAGTTATTTATGGTCGAGAGTTTATGAAACGTGCAGTCTATTATAAACGAATAAAAACTTCTTAGCTCTATGGTTCAACATGTGTTGGAAAAGGTTATAGGGTTTTTTCTGATGACTTTTTAAAAGGGTCTGTGATTTGTGTTTTGTGAGTTTTTAAAAAATTACTGTTTGTTTTTTCTGAAGTGGATTTTTTCTAAGTCAATATGACGGAATATACCTAAATATATACCTAATATTCAACATTTTGCGCCGCATCAAGCTCTAAACTTCGCAGAACTTAATACATACAGCTAATAGACTATCGATACCCATAAGCTAATCAGGAATCAAACCCGCATCTTTCTACATTTCCAGTGGACTTCACCCATATCCGCCATACAATAAATTGACGATCAATGTGGCGCGGAGGGCGAAGGTTCGCCTGCGACGCAGGAGAATGCGGGTTCGATTCCAGCCTTGGGATACATGTTTGTACGATCTACAAATATTTGTGCCAGGTGTTATTCTGGGTATTTTTTATGATGTATAAATACATACATAGATATGTAAATTATCGCAAGTCATCTAATATCCATAGCATAGGCTTTGCTTTGCTTGGGGCTAAATGATGCTGTGTGGATAGTCCAGCATTATTTATTTACTTAGTATATCATCGAATATGCGTTACTCTATTTTATGCAGACTGTTTATCAAATGATGTCATTTATCGAATATGTAGCCAGAACAATGGTGGCATAGAATAATAAACCTTCTCTCAAATAAAAAACAAAACAAATTACCCGTTCTAACATGGCAATACCAGTCCATATGTCCGGGGGTCCCACGGACTTACTATTTCTATTTCTGTCGCGGCATTTCGCTCGCAGCTGTGATCTAATTACGTTCATTCATGAACTATTTTGAATTTAAAACTGGAAGAACCGTTTGGAATTTGGAGTTGATGGTTAGTATGTACTAATTTGTTTGTGCACGACACTAATTGGATAAGTCAATCAAATATTTCGGAACGAAACTCTGTTTTGAATTAAGAACAATACACATAAGTTTGGATAAGGGCCAAGGGATCTTAGGCATCTCTCACACAGAAGCGGCCTGTGGTGGAAGTCAGTATGATTTGAAAACACTCATTTTGATTCTACGCCACCGCAGGCCGCGTAAAAACCAGTTTAAAACACTGAAGCCTCATATCTACTCGTACTAAAGATATTGTCCTTGGTGATAATACCTTTTTCCCCATCTCTAGGTTGTCTGGGAAAAATAGCTGCCAGCGATAAAGCCGCCTATTGTACTGTGTAATATTTAGATATAAGGTTTTATTTTGTCATGTCATAAAGTGTTCATTCATTCATTCATTCTTCGTAAAGCTTTCTTTCAAATATTTTTGATTATTAACATGTTTTTCTTTTGTTTTCAGGTAAGACTTGAAGACAACGAGACAAAACATTTGTAAAGGACAAAAGGAAGCGAAATGAAACATTCGCTGCAAATTCCTGAAAATCTTTAGGAAAAATCTGAAAAGCCTTCGTATTCGTAGCGCGTTAGAAATGTTTGCCTGCATTGTTGGGTTGGTAAGTAGTTGTTATTCAGGTCAAAACAAACTTGAGTTGTTATTTCCGTACTCTTATCGAAGTTTCTAACGCTATCATAAAAAGCGTTCAGCATGAAACTGTATTTCTTGAAATAGCAACCATTTTTTAAACTATAAAACCAACTGAGATTGCAAACTAGTTCTGAGCTTAAAGGATGCTTACGATTAAGCAGAGGTTAAAAATCCCAAAAAAATATATATTTTACATTTTATTGATCGTTATTTTACCGGATCACATAAAGGTCAATTTATACGTCCACAAAATTCAATATTTAAACGGTAAAAACTTATCCTTCGATTATTTAGTGCACCATTCTATTATGTTATCGCAAAACCGTAATAATTTACCCCTGTTTGGGACAAAGAGGACGAAAAGCGCCCTAGCGTAGTCCCGTACTGTGTTTTATTCTATGGTGGTAGGGACTGCACGGCAGTAAGGGGTCGGCCCTCTCGCGGATACGACGTCTAAACTGTGACTGAAACAGCTGATTCGAATTTCGAACTGACCGAACGTATAGAAACATTGAACTGAATGTATTCGAATTTCAAAACAGTGATTGTGTATTCACTTCACTAGTGATCGGGACTTAGATGTACAAACTTTTTAGTGAGTGAGTGTTTTTCTCGTGCTTACGTGTCGCGGGTTTTATCGTGAAAGGACTGATAAGGAGTAACAATTATTTTGTATCAATTTTTCAAGGTGATGACTGCTTTTTGGTTGTGATTAGTTTTGTTTATTTAGTTGTTTTTATTAGAATTCGGTCTATTAAAATGCTCTATTATTATTTTGTATACAAGATAGGTTTAATAGAGGGAATTTTCTAGAGAACATCTGCTATATTTGAGATGAAGCTGAAGAAGGTAGGTAGGTAGATTTAAATTGCAGTTTATTTCGTGTAGGTAATTTATTTCTCCCCGGTAATTGATATGGTATCTAATATTAAAACATTTTCAAGCTTTTCGACTCAGTATCGTTGATAAAAATCTCCAAAACATAATAATATAATATAATAATATTGCTGGACAATTCACACAGCATTATCTAGCCCCATGGTAAGCAGAGCTTGTGTTATGGGTAGGTACTAGATAACTGATATACATAATACGATACATTACATAGATAGATATTTTTTATTATTCATAGAAAACGACCAGAACACCCGAAACAAATATCCGCAGATCGTACACACATTTGTTCCGAGGCGGGAATCGAACCCGCAACCTCCTGCGTCGCAAGCGGACCTTCGCCCACCGCGCCATATCGGTCGTCACATAACAACAATCCCCAAAAAATACCCACATAGTTTATTCCTACCCTAAAATGGGGTCAAATAAATAGTAAACAAGATGAATTATAACTGTTCGGTAAAAGCATTCTGCAGCACAGTCGCTGCCGCATTCCGAACGAATTCATCACGAGAGGGCTCGGCGACGGCCTTAAAATACACTTATTATTTCTACTTTGTTGGGGAATAGGCAGAGCACACTTCTGGGGGCAACAGAGGCACGGCTAGGGGGCAAAAGGGGCATGAAATGCATTTAAATGAAATGAAAACAATAGAACAAAAACTTTTTGACGGCCGATGTGGCGCGGTGGGCGAAGGTCCACCTGCGACGCTGAAGGTTGCGGGTTCGATTCCCGCCTCGGAACAATTGTGTGTACGATCTGCAGATATTTGTTCCGGGTGTTCTGGTCGTTTTCTATGTATAATAAAAAAAAATCTATCTATGTAATATATTGTATTATGTATATCAGTTATCTAGTACCCATAACACAAGCTCTGCTTACCATGGGGCTAGATGATGCTGTGTGAATTGTGTCCAGCATTATTTATTTTTATTTTATGGCTGGGGGGCAAAAAGGGCACGTCTGGGGGGCAAAAGTGTTTAGCTTTAAGTTAAAGTTTAGAGTAAAAAAATACTTTCGAAATCTAGGTGCAGCAAATATTTTGGTAGAGTCACGAAGTGTTTGATTCGGTACATGATACAAATCTCAGCATGAGTTTAAGTTGGCTATTACTTTAATTCGTGTAAATTCAATGCGTGGCTTACAAGCAAAGAAATTAGATAAAATCTAGTTGCAAAGGATTCAGCTGCAAGATTGCTGGTTCGATTGCTGGCTCGGGACATACATAATATGTATGTATGTCTGTACCATCTGCAAATATTTCTTTTGGGGGTTCTGGGTTATATGTGTACCCAATTATAAAAAAATATCGATGTAATGTATTGTATTAAGTATATCAGTCATCTAGTACCTATAACACAAGCTCTGCTTAGGTTAGAGTTAGATAATGTTGTGTGGATTGTCCAGCATTATCTTTCCATAGTATAAAATGAAGTCGCCTCTGCTGTCTGTTCGCATAGATCTTTTAAACTGCTCAACGGATTTTAATGTAGTTTTCAATAATAGATACAGTGATTCAAGAAGAAGGTTTATATGTATCTATATATATAAAAGAAAGTCGTGTTTGTTACAACACTTATAACTCGAGAACGTCTGGACCGATTTAGCTGAAAATTGGTGGAGAGGTAGCTTAGAACCAGGAGTCTAACATAGGATACTTTTTATCATTTAAACAATTTGACACATAGATTTCCACGGGGGCGAAGCCGCGGGGAGCAGCTAGTTATATATATATATATATATCTCTCTCTAAAATCGTGCGAAGCCCGGGCGGGTCGCTAGTTTATAAAATAACAAACAACTGCATAGAAGAACGCACCTAATTTTGAAATGGATCCCGTCGTTCTCTATTCAAAATCATCTGTCCATCTCGTGAGTCATAATACCTACAAAATGCCCCTATTTTTAAACAATATCAGTAGGGACCAACCCTTCGCTTGAGAGTTATTTAGAATTACTGATATCGATCGATGTTTTGTGGTAATGTATGACAGAACACGTGGTGAATATTCATGTAGAGATTTAGAGATAAAACAGTAAGATTTTGTTGAAAAATATACTCTATTAGGGTGGATGTAGAGTCGAATAGGTTTATTAGAGTTGCTTGGCTTGTTTTCTTCCGTGAAATAGAAATAAACTATTGTAATTAGTTACGTTTTCTAAAAAGGTTTGATTTTGATCTCAATCGGATTTATTGTTTTGCTTACGATAGGTATTCTGAAAATTAAGGGGAATTAATTTTACGCAAAGATTCAAAATGTTAATAAAAAAAAATATTTTAATGCAAATTTTGTATGGTTTATAATGTTGTTAGTAATTTAATTAATTTCAGTACATATATTATTGTTATATTATAGTTTTCAAAATATATCTTCCCTTAATTGAAGAACAACAAAAAACATAAATGAGACAAAATGTCTCCCACAAATATTTAGTTCCTATTTAGCCTATCTAATATGATTATGATATATTATGATGATAACTGCATCTGCCTATTATAGCTCTTTCAATAAATACATCTTAGACCTACAGTAATCAAGATAAAGTAATCAAACCTCTTTAGGTCCAATTGACAAAAAATTAAAAACAAAAACTCGCATAGAATAAATTCAAATATAGAAATCGAAAGCAAACCTAACCTTGTTTGCAAAACCTTGAATGCAGTTGCATGACTCACGGGTTTTACTAAACTTGCCCCCTTTCCCCCTGCCTCTGCCCCCTTGCCCCCGGCCTACCCCGTACTAAACACTAGCAGAAGGGGCTGCCTATTTTATAGTTTGATCGATAATGCGATTATTGCTGTTGCCATTTTTACGCACATGTCTAGTATAGAGGTGGTCAAGTGATTGACAAGATTGTATTTACTAACAATATTTAAAAATGAAAAAGACTTAAAATTACTAAAACTATGGCGTGGTACCACAGTTTCAAGACCCTAGAATTTTCTAGCTAAATATATTAATAATGTTGGACAATAATTTGTAATGTTTCCTTGCCGAACTCACTAATTTTAGCTAATATTATATGATATGTTTCAAAATTACGAGTATATTTCACATTTTGAAAGTCAAAGATGAGTGTCGTCGAAAAATACCTACTATTGGACCATTTCTTATCGAAATAATCTCAAATTACTACCAGAACAAAAAAACATTTGTATTTGGCAACCACACAAAATAAGACATTCGATAACATACAACCCATTCAAAAAACGATCGCTTTCATAATGACCAACAATTCATGATATCTGCAAAAAATGGTCAATTTCAATATTTTTACAATCGCTTTAGCAATTCAATGATTCATACAAGCCAATGTCTTGTTTAAGGTTTAAGCTTACGAAATACGTTCTAAAAAGGGCAAAAGCGTTCATTCAAACCGACTCTCGCCCACGGTGCGTAGGCGCAGCTATCAATGGAGCTCGATGCAATAAATGATCCATTTAGAATGTACTAGCTGCGCCCCGCGGTTTCACCCGCGTGGTTATATTATTTTGGATAATATACAATATATCTTTATGAATTGTAGCCTATGTGTTATTCTGATATGTAAGCTGTATAAGTTTCATCAAAATCCATTCAGTAGTTTTTGCGTGAAAGAGCAACAAACATCCTCACAAACTTCCACGTATATAATACTAGCTGCGCCCCGCGATTTCACCCGCGTGGTGATAGATATTATGGATAATATATCTTTATGAATTGTAGCCTATGTGTTATTCTGATATGTAAGCTGTATTATTGTGAAGTTTCATGAAAATCCATTCAGTAGTTTTAGCGTGAAAGAGCAACAAACATCCTCACAAACTTTCGCGTTTATAATATTAGTAGGATAACAGAATATAGGCGTAAGATAACATGCTTGAGTACACTTGGACATGGTTATAAAGTAAGGTTTTATTGTAGAATAAAGTGGGTTCTGAAAGGTTGAAACGTCTAAGTTATCTATTAAATATGTATCACAACTCTTTTAGATAGGTAGGTACTAGAAAATAGATTTTGATTATGGTTATGGTAGAGGCTTTTTTCAATTATATGAACGCATTTTCTAATAGCATTGTGGGAAATTCTATCAACTTAATTATAACGAAAATAAGAGTCTAAATTTTATTTATTTTCATCTTATTATTTAATTTAACATTATTTTTGTATATTATTTAATCTTCGCCATTAACCATGTAAATATTTCATTTCAGCTCTTCCAAGACCATAGACTTTCGTAAGTGGCTCAACAAACTGTGTTCATTAACTAATGACATTGTGATTGTGATAACACTTGTGTCTTTATTCGTGCCAAATTTTTGAACTTTTTGTGCGTTGTCAATTGAACTTTACGTGTATGAAGATAAGGTTGGGAGCAGATTGGCATTGATGGCTACGGATGGGCACCAACCTATCTAAATTGAACAAGACAAGAGTCTCCGGTGTAAATCATGTCAGTATAACTATTTCACATTGTTCTTATTCTTTTTGCGGCTTTGTACTTTTTTGTTTTGCCTTCAAGAGAGCTTTTTTGTAGCTAGAAAAGTCCCTATTGGACTTTTCGATATTTTAATTAAGTGTTATTGGACTATAGCTGAAAATAATTATGAAATACTGTAATAATTTTAAATATATTTTGATGTAAGGCCAACAGAAATGTTGAGTAATTATGGTTGATATGCATTACCTTTTTTCATTTTAGCTATTAAAATTATACCAAAAACGTACGCTTAATAATCCAGAGTAATAAATCCGTGCTTTATTACGTGTGTAGCCGTTATAGTATGAATAGTGTTGGGATATTTCCGTCTTTTTAACGTTACCTACCAAACTTTTCCGGCTTTTTACCCGACTGTTTACCCTCAGTGATGCAAATCATAGAAGGAAATCACAGAACTAATTTATTCCACCATAGGTATTATATATTGATGTCGTTGTAATCTAATTCACTAATACCTAAAAATATTAAATATTTACTTTTTTATGATTGTTGTGTGATGATAACGATTTTGCAGGATTTCTATAAAAAAAAAAAAAAAATATTAATCGATTTACGCCACATATGTGGCTAACAACCCACAACCAAGCATACGCATGGGTATTCTACCGCGTCGTTTAGGCCTTGTATCTGTTGAAACGTTAAAGTTTCAAATCAAATTAAATCAAATCATTTATTTGCTGTAATATAGGTACAAAAGTTCTTAATTAAAAATGGTATTTCCAATACATTACTACCTCATCGAGGCGTGCAAAATTAAGATAGCATGCAAATGTCACAGTAGAGTTTAATAGTACCTAGGTATATTGTAGATAATTTTATATAATGTCAAAAATCTTAAAGTAATAATAGTAATAGTAAGAGGCGAAATAATATAAAAGGTAATGTCAAAGTGTTTCGTAGACATTTTGTAGAACATCCGACAATTTTACTACAACTCTAAGGTTCCTATACAATACACAAACCATTAAAACCACACCAGCGGTACTAGAATAGCTTGTAAATCAATGTTATTTGTCGAGAAATACATTTTTTCCCACAGCGTCGTCTAAATTGTGATATACGAGGGAGTTATTGTCACAATATGCGAATTTTATCCGAATGCTCAGCATTTTTGGATCTTATCTCCCGTGGATAAAGCTTTAAGTTTTTCTGCTGAAGTAAAGCATCGTTGAAAGTTTTTTGGGACAATAATGGCAGGTTTGCTAAGTTATATTTTTTACCTTGGTTTAGCTCTAATATTATTTTATTTTGTGGGGACTAAATTATTCTAGTCGCGATAAGTGTTAGGCTGATTATGACATTTACCTACTATTGCACTTTGAAAGCCAAAACTCAATCAATTATAGACAATAAAATTACAGGAAGGCATGTATTTGAATTGTAACATATTACGATTGGAACTTTTTGGTATAGACATTTCCAATACTAATAAATCTATTTTTATATATAATTCATTTCGCAAATTGCTTGCTTCCGCCATATCCTCCCAATAAATACTGTCCAAATAAATTGAACCAACGTTGCTTTGAGCGCAGTTCTAACGAAATAATTCAATATTTGTCAGCGCACCCTTCTATTTGCACAAATGCAATTCAACAGACTTATGTTTGATGCATTGACTGCGGCGCTGGTCAAATACTGAGGGGCAGCTGTGCTTAGATAGCTGGTATTGTAATGGCCAGTGGATATATACTACGTAGTATATATCCACTTACGTACCTTTACTTCAGACTTCATTACATAGTATAAAACTAAGTCGCTTCCCATTATCTGTCTGTCCCTATGTATGCTTAGATGTTTAAAACTACGCAACGGATATTGAGGCGATTTTTAAAAGATAGAATAGAATAGAATAGAAAACTTTTATTAGCACACACAAAAAAGACAAACGTACATTAAAAAAACATCATCATCATCATCATCATCAGCCTATATTAGTCCACTGCTGGACATAGGCCTCCCCCAATGAGCGCCATAGCGCCCTGTCTTCGGCTTGACGCATCCAGCATCTACCTGCAGTCTTTCGCAGGTCGTCATCCCACCTGGTCGGAGGGCGTCCTACACTACGTTTACCGAGTCGTGGTCTCCACTCAAGAACACGTTTGCCCCAGCGGCCGTCGGTTCTTCGCGAGATATGGCCGGCCCACTGCCACTTCAGCTAATTCTCAGAGCTATGTCGATAACTTTAGTTCTCTGTCGGATGTATTCGTTGCGAATCCTATCCTTCAGAGATACTCCGAGCATAGCTCTTTCCATAGCTCGCTGAGCGACTTTGAACTGGTGGACCAGCCCTATCGTGAGTGTATCGTGTTGTATCGTATTAAAGAAACACATTAAGCTAAATAAGATATAACACTAAAACTAAAGACTAAAATATAAACAATAGAAAATAAGTATAAAACTAAAAGATAAACAATAGAAAATAAGTAAAAATAACGTAGCCTGTCCTCAGTGCGCGCTAATTAGGTCCAGCCTCAGCTTAATGTCGCTACCGCCCGAGGACTGTAACGACGCTGGTTTTCAGGCTGAACCTATGGATGACGTCACATTACAGGTCTGTGGTTAACAACAGACAAAGATAGACTGATTCAAGAGGAATATTTATAAACCATTGGACACATAGATTGCTAGTGAAGCCGCGGGGCGTTTGAAATTTTACTTTTCCATGAGTGAAATAATTATAGATTCGTTATTGATTTCAGATTATGTAAAGCATGACTTTTTTATGGACCTTCGTTTGACCACAATCTCTAATAATTATATTTCCATAATCAACAACAAACACAGAACCATAACGAAAATCTTCAACAGCTTAGAATCGGCGTTTAAAAAGAAATCAAGATAAAACCTGGCTCAGCTTAATCGATGTTTACGATGATATTGAAGAATGCTTCCCCAATTATTTATAATGACAAAGCCAATAAGTCGAAATATACAGATAAAAGAAGCATAAAGATTCTAATACAATTATCTTATAAAGCGCTGCGTGACATCCTTAATCTGTTAGGGACGGACGTCACAAATAATCAGTGACATTTTATTGGATGTGTGAAGTTATTTATAATGAAAAATCGAAATAAACTATATCTACATAATATATTGTGCTGAACAATTCATACATCATTATCTAGCCCCAAGATAAGCAGTTTTTATTATACATAGAAACATACAGAACACTAGAGGACAAATATCTGCAGATCGTATAAACATTTGCCCTGATGCGGGAATCGAATCTTCTGCGGAGGCGGACCTTCGCCCACCACACCACAGAGGTAGTTTGATGGATCGATAAAAGAAGCATAAGATTCTAATACAATTATCTAATAAAGCTCTGCGTGACATCCCTAATCTGTTAGGGACGTCACATAATCAGTGACGTTTTATTGGATGTGTAACGCTTTGATGTCGCCGCTCCGTTTTCTATTGGCAATTAGAAATGACATGTGATAGGCGTCTTTTTGACTAAAGGTTGTCAAAACGTATAAGTTCTATTATAGGACAAGTTGGGTGAATTTCCGAAGAATCTCGGCAATTCGTCCAATTTGGTAAATATTTCAAAACTGCATAGCATGGGGTTAGACATTGCTGTGTGAATTTTAGTAATTTAAAAATAGCATTATAAAGTGTACATAAGACAAGAACAATGGGTGGCCTTATCGCTTGGAAGTTATCTCTTCGAGGCAACCTTTGGATGGAAAGAAAAGGCAGGGTGTGTACCAAATATGATCTTGTCTCTCGATTTACCCTGAAATAAATCTGAAGGTATTTTTTATATAATTTTTTTCTGAAGGTAAAGCGCAAGACTTCTTGATGATTATGAGTGTGGTTTAGGCATCAAGGAAAAAAATCGATTACTTTAGTACATCAAATCACAACGTTAAAACTTAGTTCCATTTTCAAAAAGCACAGAGGAAGGAGGTTGGGGTAACTCAGACCCGTGTAATCTGGTAATCTAATACCGAGCACCGGATATTGAATTTTCCCGCGCTCGCGCCGGAAGTCGTGGTCTCCTCAAATGCTATTGGTCCGGCGCCATGCGTTTTATCCTGTTTGCTGTTACTTTTTCGCTAAACAAACTATTAGATAACTTGTTTTTCGAATGTGTTTTGTTTACTTTTACTTGGAAGTTGTAGTTAATCGTTCTATTGTGTTTTGTTTTTGACAAAAGTATCTACAGTGAAATAAAACAACATTCAAAAACACAATTTTGTGAGGCCACACAAAAAAATTAACAATAGTGCTTTTCTGAATATTTTAGATGCTTAATTCTTATTGAAATCTAACATTGACAGATGCCAGAATATTAATTCATTGTGATCTTTTTTAAAAGTTTGGAAACATTCTCATTAAAGTTCTAAGATTGATAGACTATAATTTTATCCCATTAAAATCCTATGAAGTTAAATCGAAACCCAAGGTTTTTCTTCAAGTGTATATAAAAAGGTCAATAGACAAAGACAGCTGAGGACGAAGTGAATGCCCGATAAAATCGATAGTCCAGTAGTCCTACTTATTTATTACCTATGCGCTAGTGACAAACGGACAGACACAGACATTTGCTCAACAGTAACTGTAGATCGAGACGCAGTTAGAGATTCTGTAACGTCTTTTAGATGTCGTCTCTACATCGTTATTCGTGTAATAGTGCTGGCGGCGCCATGGCGGAAAAAGATTTATTTTTATGTGTAATTTATTTATTTTTATGATCTTACTGTAGGTATTTTATATTTGGAGATGTTATGAGATAATCTCGTTAGTAGAGATTTGTTTTTTTTTCTTTATAATTTAGGCAACTTAAGAAGTTTTCTATAAATACTTTTTTAAGAAACTATAAAACTTTTTTGAAGAGATCGCTTCTAAGCGATAACGCCATGTACTTGTAGAAGAACATAACAAAAAAAAACACTATAATCCAATCGTGTATATTTTTTGTTATATTCTTTATCTGGTATACAATAAAATATTATTGTATTGTATTGTATTTTTTAATAATCAAGTTATTAGCAGGAATTATGACAAGACAAATAGAGTAGGGGGGGTAGCCTCTGGGGCTTACTTTCCTTAAAATTGCATTTTCCTACCTGTGCTAAATTTCGACATAGAATAACAACTTATACACGCTGAGATTCAAACTCATAAAACTTTCAATCCAAAATATTATATTCTACAAGACTTAGCTACGTGATCCCTAGATACCGTACGTCATCCACCTCGCATCATTCATCACGGCTGATCAAGCAATTTGCGAGATTGGTGCGTCATCAGATGCAACATCATACGTCATTGTGATACGTCTTCCATTCATCATTATCACACGCGACGTGACAGCTTGTGCAATTTTTTGAGTGAGGGTAATTTAATTTGTAAACGACAGCTGCTAGGTAACGTAGTTAAGGGTTAATATTATTATTTTATATTCTTAAAACAATTCGATATTGAAATTAGATTAAAACGATTATGAATAATTAGGTATGAGTAAGTATCATTAAACCCTGATTTTGTTCTCAATAAAAAATAATCAATTAGAAATAAAATACACAGGAAAATTATAATTCAGATAACTTAAAAATAAACTGGAATTGATTTGTTTATTGTACTGTAATACAATGCATTGTTTATGGTAGCACGTGCTAAAGTAAATATTGTGACAAAAAGAACACTGCGTCGGAAAATCGCACGCATTGTAACGGACAACGTGTCACATTGTCACACCAATAGAATTAAACGTCACACAAAGCCGTATTTCCCCTATTTCCTCTTTTTCTAACAATACTATTAGGAGAAATCGCTGCGTGTCAGAAAAAATCCAATAGACTTTGACGCCATTACATTGACCAGTGAGGTGCATTTTTTATTTAATTCTGCAAATCCACCCTTGTTTTTGTGGGGTGGTTTAGTGAGGGTTGGTACCTTCAAGTGAATGGTCAAATTCGGGAACACAATGCATGGTCACGATCTGTTGGCGATTGAAGACTCGTAATTATGGTTTTGATGTTTTCTATGGGGTCGGGTTGATTTAACGTGGCTGTCGAAACCGAATTCAAATATTAGGTTTTTTCTGTGGATTTATATAATTTTTATTTATTTTTAAATATATCCATTTTAACTATAGCAACTTGAGCCGGTAGGTATGTATGTAATTCGGTAATCTACGTTTTTTCTCAATTTTTAAGGTCGTCTTGGTAGAACTAATTGAATCTTTGTATTTTTTCTCTGAGGTCAGGTTGATAACGTGATTTGTTGAAACCATGTGATTAGAATAATACGTTTTTCTTTGGAAATTCGGACAATTATATCCAACCTGAGTCTTTCTAGCTAAGTAAATCAGAAATGAATGGTTTTTCTCTTTTTTAACGTGGTCGTCTTGCATGAATCTTTTGAATATCTGTCGACTTTACAGTACTAATATAGATTAGGTAACTGTAGCCTACCGTCCAACTGTATAGCGTAGTTAGCTTAGGTTTTTGTTTAATGTAATTGGTAAAAGCGCTAACATGGAGCACACATTCTCAGAAGAAACCAGTTCACTCGGGATTTAGGTTTTCTAGAAATGCACTTATTATTTCAGTCACCACATTGCTTGTACCACACACCAAAACATTCAACCGCCATTCGCCCAACACTCACGCCATCTTGCTTTGGGGGACGAAGAAATCAATACTCAACAACTGTCAGTTTGAAATGTTTACCGAAAATCATTGAATTACTCGGAGTGTTTGCGTAAATTATGAATGTTTCATTGCTTTGTTTGTTTGCTGTAGGACTTGCTTGAAAACTTGGATTTGATGTTTAGGAAATTGGATATTAAAGTTGCAATGGCGATGGAAGTCATAATCAACATTTCTACCTGCCACATTTACACCTAAACTTAATTTGTACATGTCCTTCCATCGGTATAGCGCCTTATCTATAGCTTATTTTATCATATGGTGGCAATGCCCATAATACCTACGCTGGGTATGCAGGTTAGGGATCGCAGTCGGTGGTAAAATTGTTCTCCAAGAGACGCTACTGCCCGCCACTGGTGGATATTGCTACCTGATAAAAGAACAAGAAATATCAATTCTCACGTTTTTACACCCTATTCGGTAAAACATGTTGATAGACTAAGAAGTTATATGTGCTTTGAACCTTCTTTAAAAAGACGCAAAAACAATATCATAAACCTTAAAATGAGTCTCGTCGCCAACAAAAAGCTTTTCATCCTAAGCACTCCTAATGATTGTTATGAAATAAAAACAAACGAATGCAGAAAGAAAAGCTCTGAAACGTGCGCAAGTTACCGAATCGCTGATTTCTTTGAGAATCGTTTCTTTAACTCACATTTTAAGTAATTTTCAAGTCTCTCTCAAATTTCCGCTGCCATTATTATTTCGTTTGTTTGCGAACTTTTCAATTGTTGGTTTAGCGTTCGCGTTTTGGCAATTACGTATATTTTGGGACGATTTTGGAAGATATTACCTTAAAAATGTAATAGATCTGTTGCTTTAAAAAATTGCTTATCATTTGTTACCTACTCCCAAAAGCACTAATAGAAACATTTTGTGAGAGTTGAGTCGTTATCAAATATAGGGATGCGGCAAACTAAAGAAAGGGTGTTATGGCGCTCATTATGAGAGGCCTATGTATAGTAGTCTATGAAGATCTTCAAATTTCCAGCCACAGAAACATCCCTACCTACCTAAATGTCCTTCCATTATTTAGTAGATACAATTTCAATCAATAGCAATATGGCATCTGGTCGATAAACCTCAAGTAGGTATTACAATTTACGAGGCGAGTCATTGCAGATGTGATGTAATAGATTGCAGTTAAGTAGGAGCTAACCGCGCGACAGCACTCGGGCCGGCTGCCAACTAGGAGCATCATCATCATGGGCTTTCGTAACCTATGCAAAAGTCTTAGCTTTCCTGAACATAGAGTAGATGAAGCTTCTGTGGTTTTTAAATCAATAAATACTTAATATAAACAATGCTGGACAATTCACACAGCATTATCTAGCCCCATGGTAAGCAGAGCTTGTGTTATGGGTACTAGATAACTGATATACATTACATATATAGATATTTTTTTTATTATACATAGAAAACGACCAGAACACCCGGAACAAATATCTGCAGATCGTACACACAATTGTTCCGAGGCAGGAATCGAACCCGCAACCTTCTGCGTCGCAGGCGGACCTTCGCCCACCCCGTCACATCGGCCGTCAAAAAGTTTTTGTTCTATTGTTTTCATTTCATTTCAATGGTAAGAGCGGGGTCTCCTAACACAAGCAAATTTTGCTTAAAGGGTGACCCGAGAACCTGCAGATATTTATAGATTTTTAAGTTAATGCAATAAATATTTATTTTAATATGTTTATTGTTTTTATTATTATAGTGCGTAAGCCCTCGCACTCGGGGTAATCTCTAAGAAATCAAATAATTTGCCAAGATTTTTTAATTGTCGGTCACTTGATTTCGTGGCTCAGCTGATGAGAGCGTTCCTGTAGAGTGAGAGGAAGGTCGTGGGTTCAAGTCGCGTTAAATCGATTTTTTGGGATATTATTTTATATCTTAGAACGAGCTTGACACGTTCAATACCGAGGTTCAAAAGTATTCTTTTCATTAGCTAGGTTTAAAAAAATAACAAACAAATAACACTGAATATCAATGTGTCCGTTCTTTAAATATGTATCTTATGTCAAGTGATTAAAGTCTTCTTCACACTTGTCTTAGCAGAGTTCATGTTTTTTTAGGTATCTGAAATCCTTTATACTAAGAAAACCTTGTTATTTATTAACAAAACATCGAATAGTAAATCCTTAGCGAGTTGAATGCCGCGTTTGAGGCGCGCACTATTTGCTAAGAATCCGCAGCTAGTCCAGAGGGTTATAATCCCTTGAGAATGTACGGATAGCAGCGCAAATAATAGCAATACATTGATTTATTATAAATTTAGCTTATAAATTTAGTTTTTGGACGCCCTCTGACCAGGTGGGATGACGACCTGCGAAAGACTGCAGACAGATGCTGGATGCGTCAAGCCGAAGACAGGGTGCTATGGAGGTCATTGGGCTGATGATGATGATGATAATTATAAATTTTGGCCTGTCTTTGGACGACGACGTCTTTGGGTCGTTAATGTTTCTAAAACCTGTTGGACGGTTCCACGTTTCACTAAAAATTGTGATTGAGATCAAATTAAATTGTGCGGTGTTCTTACGCTTAATCATCAAATATCATTATGTATAAAAAATTCTAAATAAAATAAAACAATGCCTTTGAAAATAAAATGGCTTCATAACTTTTAAAATGAGTTCGTCAAACCACATAAGCTACATTTACTAAAATCTCTTAAATCACTGTCCCCAACTTTTTCTGCCACCACTACATAATCCAAACTTTGAGAGTGGCTTAAACAAGGCGAGTTGGGCTCTCAGTTTGGCAGCCTCTCGGTCCGATGGCTGTTTTTAACGACTGCCGGAGACAATGTAGCTGTTTGGATAAACTAATTGATGCTCTTTGTGCGGCGAAGCAAAAAACGAGATGGCTCAGAGTGGACTATCTGTATTGTCGTTATTCTTTGGAAAAAATGGTGGACAAAATCATTACTTTGGTAGATATAACTATACTTACCACTTCATTATTGGTTTGAACTGTAAAGATAGAATCACACTATTGTAGTGGTGTATTGCGGTGCGTCAGAAGAATTTTATTTGCAAACATTTATTAGAAACACAGTATTACAGCGATAAAATACTCAATAATAACGTGTTTCTAATGATCATTATCCACAACTATAATGTGTTCCTAATACGTATACCGTCCTACCCGTTATGACCTACGGAGCTGAGACGTGGACACTCACGATAGGGCTGGTCCATCAGTTCAAAGTCGCTCAGCGAGCTATGGAAAGAGCTATGCTCGGAGTTTCTCTGAAGGATAGGATTCGTAACGAATACATCCGACAGAGAACCAAGGTTATCGACATAGCTCAAAGAATTAGCAAGCTGAAGTGGCAGTGGGCCGGCCATATCTCGCGAAGAACCGACGGCCGATGGGGCAAACGTGTTCTTGAGTGGAGACCACGACTCGGTAAACGTAGTGTAGGACGCCCTCCGACCAGGTGGGATGACGACCTGCGAAAGACTGCAGGTAGATGCAGGATGCGGCAAGCTGAAGACAGGGCGCTATGGCGCTCATTGGGGGAGGCCTATGTCCAGCAGTGGACTGCTATAGGCTGATGAATACGTATACCAAAACCAATTATTACTGTGGGTTGTGGGGTGTTTTGTCGCTGTAGGTAATAGTTTGATGTTGTGAGGACTCCTAACCGCACTCAATATTTCAAACCGATATTATAATGCTTTTGCCGTACCAAAATCCACCTCACTACAAGTGTGGTTCTACCCTAAGTGTGTAGGGTAGCCAGTTGTCCCTTTACTTCTAGGTTGTTTCTAAAATGAACTAGTACAGGAACGATTTGTCATGCGCATTTGAAGCGCAAAATATTTCACTAATTTCTGTGAATATTCAGTGTATCAAGGGAATCATAAAACTGTCCAAAACAATATGGTGACTAGAGAAAATATTAGTGTCATTATGAATATATAATTTTAATTTATATAATGGATGACCTGACTTCATTAAACTGGAGTGCGAAACGATACAAAGGAGGTAAAACACTACAAATTTCAACTACTGTTTTCTAAAAAAAACTTTTTACCACCTTTTAATCTGATTGCTATTCTCACTGTCATTTAGCCGTGAAGGCCATTTATATATTAGCTTTTCTGTTGCTAGGTTAATGAAACTTGTATTGTATTTCGTTTAAGTTAAAGAGAGAGCCTTCCTTAACACTTTGACTGCGGTTTTTTTCGATGACAGCGATCTTTTTTTTTACCTAAAAAATTCGTGCTGCCGCTCTACACAGCGGTTGTGTTGCGCCGCACATGCGTTTCGTTCGAAAAATATTACAGCTCTGCTGAGTCACAAAGATCTGTATTTTCTCAGCCGCTGCGCTAGTGTGGATTTACGCATATTAGTCACTTGTAGAAAACTCATACCGTGCGTTTTCAGCACTCAAAGTGTTAAATAAAATCCTACAATCCTACTAGTATTAAAAACGCGAATGTTTGTATGTATACACATTTGTTACCTACTCTTTCACGCAAAAACTATTGAACGGATCGAGCTAAATTTTTTTTTATTTATTTATTTGCGTACAGGTAGTTCCAGGCCCGGAATAAAACATAGGCTTATTTTCATCCCATAAATCAGTTCCCATGAGATAGAAATAACCTTAAAACGTTTCCATAGAAACAACGCGTGCGAAGCCGCGAGCATAAACTAGTAATATTATAGACGCGAAAGTTTTAATGTATGGATGCTAGTTACTTTTTCACGCAAAAACTACTCAAGGATCCGTTGAAGGTTGAAATTTTATATAGGTACAGGTAGTTCTAGGACCGTCATAAGACAAAGGCTAACAGTTCCATGAGATAGAAATAACCTTAGAAACTACGCGTGCGAAGCCATAGAAACAACACGTAAGAATCCACGGGAAGAAACGTATCACCATAGCCTATCAGTATCGACGTAGCGTATCACCACGGAGGGTGTAGTATCATGATCTAAATAAATCCCCACACAGTGGAAGGGGTAGCCAGTCAGATTTACATGCTGGACATACATAAAACTGTCACCAATATATCTAATGCGAAGACGGATGGCTGGCACTAAAACGCTGTTATATCTAATCGTGGTTTATGGCCGGTTGAAATATGCTTTTAGTGATAGGCTTTTTGTTCGTGATAGGGTTCTGTAAAATTTGTTGCAGGAATAGATACATGGGTAATCGAAAATTGCATGTAGTATACTACATACATCGATAAATAGATAGAAAACACTTTATTATACCACACAAAACAGAAAACAATACAGAAATACTTACATACTTCTAAGTCCATCCCAAGTTTGCATGGAAGAGATCGCTCTCAGCGATAAAGCAGCCCTTTATATTTCCTTTATTTTATGTATTAATTTCTTTTAATGTTTTGTGTGGTACAAAATAGTAGATTGTTTTACAAGGGACTAAACCATCCCATTATATACGAGGTTGTTATACTCCCGAGCGTAGCGAGGGAGGATGACAAGACCGAGTTATAATGGGTGGTTTTGGCCCGAGTAAAACACTCTACTTTTCACTTCGATTGCGAGAAAATAAAACAATTCAAAATTAGACAATTTTCAGAAACTTTTTAAATCTCTATTTAACCCGCAACGAAACAGTTCGCATTCTACCGTGAAGGGAAGAATCAACCTTCATAAAACATCACCATACGGTTCTATTTTCAAAAAAAAAGATTGACGGAGCACCAAGAAGTCGAGTTTGTATGTAAGAGAACGAATGCTTTGTACGGGCTGATGATTTTAGACAAAAATTAAAAAGAAAAAATACTTTTTAGCCCGAGGTATTAAACTCGAGTTTTAGGCCCGCTAAGCTACACTATTTATGATACACTTTTTGAGCAAGAGAAGTGAAAAAGTCTTTTATATCTTTCTAAACTAAGCTAAACATAGAACGTTTGCATTATCCCAAACAATTCACGTATAATCTAAAGTCCGGTTGAGTATTCATGACGCTCGGCGTAAACAATTACCACTGCCCCGGTCTAGACGCTAGTTACAAACCAATGGAGCTCATGCATGCACATAGCCCGAAGGTTCGCTCTAGGATATGCCACAAGTTATAAGAGAATAGCTTGTTTAGAGTCTTAGATAGAACATTTTATTTAGTAACAGGTATAAAATACACCTACCTACGTCCTACCCGTTATGACCTACGGAGCTAAGACGTGGACACTCACGATAGGGCTGGTCCACCAGTTCAAAGTCGCTCAGCGAGCTATGGAAAGAGCTATGCTCGGAGTATCTCTGAAGGATAGGATTCGCAACGAATACATCCGACAGAGAACCAAGGTTATCGACATAGCTCAAAGAATTAGCAAGCTGAAGTGGCAGTGGGCCGGCCATATTTCGCGAAGAACCGACGGCCGCTGGGGCAAACGTGTTCTTGAGTGGAGACCACGACTCGGTAAACGTAGTGTAGGACGCCCTCCGACCAGGTGGGATGACGACTTGCGAAAGACTGCAGTTAGATGCTGGATGCGGCAAGCTGAAGACAGGGCGCAATGGCGCTCATCGGGGGAGGCCTATGTCCAGCAGTGGACTGATATAGGCTGATGATGATAAAATACAGGTATAGAATAAACAAATGGAAAACAAAACAATTTAATATGTAGGTTAGTGACACAAAATTGTAGGACAACAGAATAGATTACGATTAGTAGTAACAATAAATCTCCAAATGATATTTTTATCGGTCTTGTTAACAAGCGAGTTACAAAAATGTCACTATTCTTAAATAAACTCAGGAAGTTTCATTGTCAAACTTCGGTATACGGAGAATTTTTCCGAATTTATAAGTTTCTTATTGTTGAAAACCATGAACGTTTAAGAAATAATTAGAAAGAAAAGAAAGAAAGAAAATATTTTTATTTACCTTAAAACTACCATACACAACAAACTTAAAACTACGCAAATTAATACTATATATATTACAAATTATAGTGCGTAGCAGTGTTCTTGGCAAATATGGCCCTCACTCAGCATTGTTTAATTAGAAATAACTATATATTTCTGTAGCTAGATAATAGAGATAAGACAGCTTAGACACTTATTTATAAGTAAGATGCATACATTACCTGTATGCTAAATCCCTCCCTGTATTAAAACATATGGTATTTGAACACTTTCTTTCTTCGACCTCAAATAGTTAATATTTTATATATCAGTGTCTATAATCAGTATTTATTTCCATTAACACTTTGAGTGCGCACGGTATGAGTTTTCTACAAGTGACTAATATGCGTAAATCCACACTAGCGCAGCGGCTGAGAAAATACAGATCTTTGTGACTCAGCAGAGCTGTAATATTTTTCGAACGAAACGCATGTGCGGCGCAACACAACCGCTGTGTAGAGCGGCAGCACGAATTTTTTAGGTAAAAAAAAAGATCGCAGTCGTCGAAAAAAAACCGCAGTCAAAGTGTTAACGTTTATACAAGTATTTATGTAGGTATTTGTATGTTTTTTTTAAATTGTATATAATTTATATTTACATTAGCCTAGAATACGCCACCGTCTATACCTATACTATAGCTACGTGTCCATCCAAAGGTTGCCTGGATGAAATCGCTATTAGCGATCAGGCCGCCCGTTGTGCATCTGTATCTTTGTTTGTCTTTACTGTTTTTTTTCTGTGTTTGGTGTGCAATAAAGCGTATTTGTATTGTATTGTATTGTATCTAATCCTAATTCTTTATCAGTCGATACAATACATGTATCGACTGATAAAGAATAAGGAGTTATCTCCGGTCCAATAGGATTTATCTCTATTTGAATTTTGTGACGTATCCTAGAGTTGCAAGGTCTAAAGGAAATACACAATACAATTGTTTAATTAATAAAATATGAATTAAATGAACACATTTATCAAACTAAAAACTAAACAGCCAAAAATATTCTCTATCGTCCCAAAATTACATCTCCCATCTATCCATCGACACCCTTTCTATCCAACAACACCGATGAATATGTCCGGCCAAACGGGCATAGAGATGTTTCCTTGGCGATGTTTCGCAGGAGAAAAGAGTTCTGCCTTGGTTGAGCGTACCGTCTATACACGAAGATCTTTGATATCAAGGAACGGACATCAGTCTTTATTGAAGCTGTCACGCATACCCGAACTCGACTTGAAAGACGATACAATAAATAGCTCTTTATTGTACACCACACAATTAAAAAAACATATAATAAATAAATAAATAATGCTGGACAATTCACACAGCATTATCTAGCCCCATGGTAAGCATAGCTTGTGTTATGGGTACTAGATAACTGATATAAATAATACAATATATTACATAGATAGATATTTTTTATTATACATAGAAAACGACCAGAACCCCGAAACAATTATCTGCAGATCGTACACACAATTGTTCCGAGGCGGGAATCGAACCCTGCGTCGCAGGCGGACCTTCGCCCACCGCGCCACATCGGTCGTCAAATATATAAGCATAAAGTATTTATTTCTGTATTGTATTCTGTTTTGAAAGTGTTTTATATCTATCTATGTATCTGTCCTTCTATCTATCTATATTGTAAAAACCTAAATAAGGTTTTTGTGGGCCCAATTGTCGAACTATTCATAGGTATGTATACTATCCTCATCATTTAAACCTCTTGAACCACACAAACAAGAGCTAAGTTGCAACATGTAAATGAAAGTCTAAGCGTATTCGAGTCAGTCTTCACGAACGATGATGACAGGCGACGCAGCGGGTCAGTACCGGCTCAGGAACGGCTTAGACGCGGCTTTTGAACTAATTGCTGTTGTGTCACATACGATACGGGGCTGTCGAGTCTTGTTAGTTAAGGTATGATGATATTTTCTTTACGGTAATGACTTGGAATTTAAGCTTGATTAAAATTGCACCATATTTTAGAGCAATTATAAACAAAAACAATTGAGGTGAAGGGACTTGGGAGTTATTATTTTACAAAGAAAGGCTTGCGTTTGGTCTCATCTCGTCTGAAGCGATGATGCATAGGTACCAACAGTGGCATTAATCACTAGCTGGCAGCCTCATGTTAGGTTCCAAGTCTCGTAAATACATCAGTTTTAATTTTGTATTACTATATTTGACGACCTCTGTGGCGCGGTGGGCGAAGGTCCGCCTGCGACGCAGGAGGTCGCGGGTTCGATTCCCTCCTCGAGACAAATGTGTGTACGATCTACAGATATTTGTTTCGGGTGTTCTGGTCGTTTTCTATGTATAATAAAAAATATCTATCTATGTAATGTATTGACTGCTTGACAATTCACTCAGCATCATCTAGCCCAAAGCTAAGCAGAGCTTTTTATACTTGATGGATAGAATACATTTTAAAAATTAATAACATTTGAAAATTATATTTTTATAATACATAGACAACACGCAGAACACCCGGACGGAACCCTAGTTCTTGATAAACTTAATTCCATGACTCTTTGACAAAACACTTATTTAAAACCTACTTTAAAGCTTGTATGAAGTTGCCAGCTCCCTTATCACGATTAAAATAGTAATGAACGTAGCAAACATTAAAAATTCAATATTCCTGCAATGCTACTTTCATTGCGGCACAGCATGGAAAACGGCTATTCAAGCGCTATCAATGCATACCTATTGCCTTTTTAATTCTGCAATTTAGAGCCTCGTATGTTACGGTCATTATGAGCATTACTTTTTTCACAAAAAATATTATATAAAACCTTGTTTTGAGCACGAGAATTTACTGTGAGCTAAATGGTTGATAAACTAAGTGAAGAAACATGGCTAGTTCGTTTCTTTTATGGAGTGAAGAGTGAGGGGACTTACGAGTAGGATTTGTAAATTCGAAACGGACAACCTGTTGTATAATTAAAGTTCCTTACGAAAATAGGTTTGAAGAATTGTCAAACAAATTGTTATTTGAAATTATAACAGTTGCTAACAGCGGACTGTTGCAAACAATCTATAGGTAGGTCAACTGATTAATAATCAATAAGTTAGTGTGGATAACGATCTTAAATTCAAGCAATCAGCAACCAACTACGTTAATTTTCCATCATAGGTACCCTATTAATATTAACTAGTCGAGCTACCTCTAGATTATTTTTAACAGTCTGCAGTTAGCTCAACTGTTATAGTTACCTACCTAAAGGTAGTACCATGTTTTAATTAAGACGCGTTGGGATATTTAATCAAAGGCAAATACTGCGTAAGGCAAAATCAACCAAGCAAATAACTGGCATAAAGTGGGGCTCCTTTGCCATATTCCAGTGGCATTAGACAGTCCAATAGGATTCCTCAGTAATTAGTCCAGCCTCCAATCAATCAAGGCTCGGCCTGTCCGCATGTCCGTACAAATTGAAGCTTGGTTACACCAATGAATTCACGTTTAAATGGTTTCGGGGTATGCGGATATTTAGTATCCATTTGCTTTTGGGTTTATTGCAGTGGATGAAAGGGATAATATTGTTTTCATTTATTTATTTTGCTGACATGTAAATGTATACAGCCTAGTTCTTCATAATAGCTTAAATCAATTCCCTCCTACAAATCAATAAAAATAACAAAAAATAACCTATTTACTCCTATATATTTTTAAGTCGTGTGTTGTGTTTGTTACTCTAGTTACTTAAGTTTTCTTTTACAATTTCCTATAGCTGTATCTAAATCTATCGGAATAAATATGATTTTAATTTTAATTATTTTTTCATTTAAATGAATAAATGTCTCAATGGACATACTTATGCTACATTTACAAATTATCCGTTCTTTGATAACACTTTGCTTTCCTATCACCTACCGTTACATAGGTGATTCATAAAAAAAAAACATGAAAACTCATTGCTAGACAAAACTTAAGTGCACTCAATATAATAAATATAGCTAAGTATAACAATTTAGCCTGAACTAGGTAAGGTCATAGTTGTTATGTTGGTAATACTCCTTATGAGAGCCACCAAGTAATTTTCGAGATGAAAAGCGTCGTTCCTGTCGCTTACTTATCATATCTTAACATAAGAGGTTTACAATTGATAGACCCCACGGTAAAATAAGTAAAGCGAGTATTCCTCGCTTTACTTATTTTACCAGTCCGTCTTCTTTCATACCATATTATTAAATTAGTATTATATAAATTATCTGGTTGTCTCCCATTGCAAAACCTGGTACAAAAATGGGTACGTATTATATTTTCGGCCATTTCAACAAAATTCTTAGGAGACATGCTACGAGAGTATTATTAACAAATACAACGCAGTGCAATCAAACATCTACTACATTTTCAGCTCACATTGCACTTCTTGTTTCATTTCACTATACATTTCCACGTCAAACATGATTTTCAGCTCAATTTTAGCCAGTATCTTCGATCAGAGAGCAATGTATCGGTGCGCTCGGCTGCGCAATTTGCCTTGGAAATTGTAGACTCTTTACCCATTCGAGCTCAGACCTGGTTTGCCTGCAGCACCGTTGATATTGATCTGTGCAATACACGTTCTAGCAACCGGTGGTTATTTCTTTTGTTTGAAGTTTCATTTTGGGCCACCAAATTGCAACCGATGTGGCACTATTGATGATGTCTACCACATCTTAATGGAGTGTGCATGTGGCGAAGACATTCGTCGAAGATTGTTTGACTTAAATCATATGTTTTGGAAGGTAGGAGGGTGCAACAGCATCCTTTCAGAACCAGCGTCCCTGGATGCCAGGGCGCTGATAGAAATATATCTTGCAGCTGTTAAAAATAGATTAGAATAAGATTAGTGCTATGTTAGACTTAAGTCAAAAGGGTGTCATAATAATTAAAAACCCTGTATAATAAATAATAAAAGATTTAAAAAAAAGTCTCATTTTATAGCAATTTATTTGTATTGGCTTTTTGGTGACTTTTCTTTTATATTTCGAAAGTTATGCTGCATAATGACTAACTTTTTTGCCATTCTCTGACATAACTGCTGTTGTGTTTATTGAAAACTAGCTGCTCCCCGCGGCTTCGCCCCCGTGGAAATCTATGTGTCAAATGATAAAAATCCTATGTTAGACTCCTGGTTCTAAGCTACCTCTCCACCAATTTTCAGCTAAATCGGTCCAGCCGTTCTCGAGTTATAAGTGTTGTAACAAACACGACTTTCTTTTATATATATATAGATATATAGATAATGTTTGTAGTAGTAGTATCTTGATTGATCTATATGTAAATAGACAATAGTGCTGTAAATTTTAAGAATATTGTAGTTATATATAGTTTGACACAAAATCCCTAAAATAATTAAGAATAACATAAAAAGTTAGCTCATCGCAAATATGGTAGGTATTCCTTCCCCTCACAATAACAGCTCTTTTAGAGGTTATTTATATATTTATTTTTCCAAACTAGCCAAATATTCACTTTTCGATCTTCATTCGTTTTAGCCGATTGAAAATCGTTCTTAACAATGGGCCTAGCAAAATCGATACCCAACGCATCGAACATAAGGCGTTCATATTGGATTAAAATAAGCTGATTAATGGGGGCGTGGGTTCATGTCCCGTACATGCATCGTGACACACATAATTGTTTATTGAATTATTTATAAAAAAAACTCTAAGACCACGGCCGCACTGCAAGGTAGATCGATAGAAAACACTTTATTATACCACACAAAAACAGAAAACAATACAGGAATAAACAATAGAGTAAAGAAAGTATAAAGGGCGGCCTAATCGCTAAGAGCGATCTCTTCCTGGCAACCTTTGGATGAAAGGTAAGTAGGTTGCCAGGTGCTTCAATGGAAAGAAAGAAAGAAAGAAAATATTTTTATTCACCTTAAAACTACTATACACAACAAACTTAAACTACGCAAATTATTACTACCTATATTACAAATGATTGTGCGTAGCAGTGTTCATGGCAAATATGGCCTTCACTCAGCATTGTGCTGGGTGCCCACTAATGTGTCCACCCAGCGCTGATTTTCAGTGAAGACCAGAGGGATCGTGTCACGTCACGGTCGTCAGGAGCGTGATGTTGACATCAAAATGTAAACAGGATTGCATTATAATTATACATTACACAATACTAATATAAATATATACTATCCCTATTCATTCTAACCTAAGTAATATACATACGTACCCAAAAAGAAGACTAAACTATAAATCATAAAAACAATATTGTAATACAAATGTTGGACAGTCCGGTGACTGTGGCTTGGTTAGTCAGGCCGAACAAATTACACCACACATGTATACGAACCATAGGCGACGCTGGAAAAACTGATAATGGCTATGCGAATTAAAATCAATAAATAATTAAATGAATAAATAAATAAATGATCTTTGTTTGTTTTGGTTTTAATGGTAGCTAATAATGGCCGTCGTTGCCTCGCTATACATCCAGACGACTAGCTAAGCATGAAGTGTGGTCAGTCCTGTCTATTTTTATACACGTTTATAAGTCTTCCTCCTTGAATCACTCTATCTATTTAAAAAAACCGCATCAAAATCCGTTGCGTAGGTATAAAGATCTGAGCATACAGAGCGACAGACAGACAGCGGGAAGCGACTTTGTTTTATACTGTAGTGGTGATCTCGTACGTACGTAGATGGTAAGGAAAAAAAACTTCTATTTATTTTTATTACTAGTTTCTGCCCGCGGCTTCGATGCGATGTTTCAATGGAAACGTTTAAAGGTTATTTCTATCCCACGGGAACTGATTTATGGGATAAAAAGTAGCCTATGTTTTATTCCGGGCCTGGAACTACCTGTACGCATTTCAGCCCGATGCTTTCAGTAGTTTTTGCGTAAAAGAGAAACAATTATTGGTAACATACAGTATGTTACCAATAATTGATTATTCTGATTTTTCTGTAGACGAGAAAATATTCCTACTAATATTATAAACGTGAAGCTCATAAAAGCATGGTGAAAAACGAATAACACAAGTCACACTCCTACCTATAAAAAAGCTTGGAACGAGTTTTGCTCCAACTCAAAATCTAACAACTTACAGATAAGCAAATCATATGTACTAGACACATAAGTTATGAACATACTATTGGTTTCTTCTCACTTCTTCCACTGGTGGACAAAAAATTGAAGTGAATATCAATATAATAATGAATAGTATAAAATATGACTAGAAGTGCTTATTTGTAAGCCTAAAGAAATAAACGTTAATTTCATTTCATTTCATTTCTTGCAGTGCGACCGGTAGCCATGGATCTATGTTGTAAAAGCAGGGTCTTGATGGATTTAGAGTAAAGAAGAGTCCTCACCAAGGGTGCATTATTTTTGGGGCTCCAAGGGATTAGTGAAGATAGTGATTTGATTGATATCATAGTGGTATTGCAGCAAATTACTTTGCAGAATATAATGCACCCTCCAAGAGGATTTATTATGAAACTAGCTACGCCCCGCGGCTTTGCTGGAAATCTAAGTTTCAGATAGTTTATAAATAGTTACTCATCCCTCGGGAATAAACATTTTATGGGTATTATTATTTTTTATACAACTGTAAAAAGATTATCCAAATCGGTCCAGAAAATTAAGTAATGGAGAATCAACGTATTATACAAAAAACATACTTGCAGCCGGACATAGAACCTCCTCTTTTTTTGCGAAGTCGGTTAAAAATGCTATTCATCTAAACGCTTTTGAACTGAGTTTGAAATTAGCAAGATGCATTCATCCATAAAAACATGCAAATTTTTCGTTCGATAATGTCTCGAATCGGATTTAATAAAAGACTGGTGGCTCCCTCTGTCTAATTTGGTGAAATTTGGCGCGTGGCGGTCACGTGGCGTCGTTTCGGCCAATCGCGGGGCATTAGGATGTGACGTCATCGCAGAAAAACCTCGTGGGAAATGATTTATTACAGTAGCCGTTGTAAAACTGTCAAACTATTTCAAGCTTCTCGTGGAAACTCTTTTAGGCACCAATTGAAGTCATTTAACACTTTGACTGCGATTTTTTTTCGACGACTGCGATCTTTTTTTTTACCTAAAAAATTCATGCTGCCGCTCTACACAGCGGTTGTGTTGCGCCGCACATGCGTTACATTCGAAAAATATTACAGCTGTGCTGAGTCACAAAGATCTGTATTTTCTCAGCCGCTGCGCTAGTGTGGATTTACGCATATTAGTCACTTGTAGAAAAAACATACCGTGTGATTTCAGCACTCAAAGTGTTAAACCATTATTTAAACGTTATTATTTTTCGATTCTTAAAACATATTCTAGGTAAGGTATTGAATAATGTGGATCTTATATTAAGCTCTTATTACTTGTTTTACTTTTCATTATATGTATAATGGGATTGAGAATTGATTGCATCCCAATCCCATTCATATTATATTCAAACTGAGCAGGACAGCAAGAGATATCATGTCTTTCTCAATCCCAATCTATAAGTACAATTTTATAGTTATAACCTGCTTATTTCCCTTTACAGTGGTAGACCAGTGTTCACTCCTTTGATGTTTCAATTGATAGGTACCTACGCAAACCAAAGTGATTAAACTAGACCGTACATAAACATATATAAAATTTCACACATAAACACATGCTAATACTTAACTACACAAACACACATACACAGCACATAAGCGGTAGTCTCTCAAAGAGCCTGCAAACATTTACATCCACTGATTTGCAATATTAGACAAATGTTTGGCAACACTAGTTATTTGTGTAGCGACCCTGTGTCCTCACCCCTTTAGTACACTTTACATCTTACGACACGACATTTACTAAGAGAGCTAACCGTGTATATCATACACGCATCAAGTCCAAGTATTTTAATACCTATGACGTCATTTTGATGAAGCAACAAACTTGATGGAAAATCTTGATAGCCTGTAGTTATTTAGATGAAAAATATGATTTCCATTGCACTCTCCGCCAGTTCCTTACTGGTGCGTTGGGAAAAGGACGTTGAAACGACTGGTTAAATTGATATAACATATTTTGTGAATCATTAATCATCTTGAGTTGATGAACTGGACTGAATCAGATAACATCGATCAGAAACTTTATAAAGGATTTAAGCTGAGGCTAAACGAGCATAATAATGTTATGAGTTGTGGTCGCGTTCAATGAGTCGTTTACACAAAAGTCCTGTTTATGCTACACAGCGACGCAAAAATATTTGTAATTTCTTTAGCAAGTAGGCATTTTACGCGAGTCATAAAACTCTTTTTGGACCTAATTCTAACGTAACCAATTTGATCTGGGGCCTTAGCCAACCGGCATTAGCTATGAAGAATCTGTGTCGGAAAGTGTAAAATCTTTTTCGTAACTTCTGCGATCAAACGAACGCCTGATCAAACTACAAGGTTGTCAATAAGATGCAAAGGGAAAGGGATTAGAGATTGTGACTTTTTTGGAGGCAAATAAGGGAAGAAAAGTCTCACCCTATGAAGGAGCTTTTGTTGAGATAAAATTGAACGAAATAAATAATGTGGAGCTTTGGTACTTATAATTTTAATATTTTTTCAATCTTAAAGAATGAAAAATAAACTGACATTATCTAGTCGTGACGGTTTTTCTATTGAAAACTTTTAAAAATAAATAAATAATGCTAGACAATCCACGCAGCTTCATCTAGCCCCTAAGAGATAAACATGCTAGTGGTTTCTTTTCACTTCTTCCACTAGTGGACAAAAAATTGAAGTGAATAGTAAAATAATTTTATTTGATAATAATTTATATATAAAATATGACTTGTCTAAGTGCTTATTTTGTAAGCCTAAAGAAATAAATGATTTTTTACTTTTACTTTTTTACTTTTACCCCAAGCTTGTGTTATGGGTACTAGAATTATCTAGTACCCATAACACAACCTTTTTTCTACTTCTCTTTTTTTCTCTTAAAGAGAAAAAAAGAGAAGTAGAAAAAAGGTTCTCAGTGTAAATCAATAGGTATCAAAATAATTTATCATTCAATTTGGTATCCATACAAAGTCTATTATTTTAAGAACTAAAATAACCTAAAAAACTTAAAAAGCCGTTTTATATAAAAAATAATCCAAAAGTTTAAAAATGGCGTGACTGAGTGGCGACGACGTTGATGGATTGCTCTCGATGGCGGCGACATGAAGAGATTTCATAAAGAAAATAATAAACAGAGCGCTGGGCTTATAAGCCTTTGTGGACTCTTTGACTTTATAAATTGATTTATGTACCCTCACTTATCATTAATTTTCTTATTGTATTTTTTTTCATTTATTTCAATAAAAATAGGTAAATAAAAATAGGTAACTACTTACATATATAATGCAGGTAGAATGGGGTGGTTCAAAGAAAATAAAGTCTTATTCTTACCAATGATGTTATATAGGTCTCATTGATTCTTACTATACTATTGTATTAGGTAATACATGTAAAAATAGTTGTAATGATTTAAATAAATAAATAATTTTCTTCCATAATTTTCACTATAATTTACTAGGTATTTAATTAATATTTCGTCACCGCGTGTTTAAATTAAATTCCAAATTATTAATCACAGTTTAGGTGTTCATGAAAGTTTGAAACTGAAAATTCCGAACCCTTTAGCTCACAGCAAATTCCAACTCTGAATGAAACCCAACGGATAGTTTCGAAATTCGAAATTCGAACACCAACGAACCAATACCAATAGTGGTCAACAAACTGAGCATTCTATTTTGAACCTTGAAGCTTTGACTTACAGCATAATTTAATGTTGCCCTATGATGTAGCTATAGGTACAGAAAAAGTTTTCATGCCCATTTCGAAAAGTAGACCTTATATCTTTCAGTTGTAAGGTCTAAAATATGAAGTTTTTGTATTATTAGTTGGTTCGTCGGATCGTCCGTCTGTCTGTCACAACTACTGCACTCGCTGATTGATCGTCGGCCCAGAAATGAGCTTTAAATTACCCGTTTCCGCACGAAATAGAGATGTTTTCGGTACACTTTTGCCTCGCGAATTCATGTGGTTTTTGAACGAATGTGTTTTACTGGCTGCATTACGTTTTTACTAACGTTTTATTTAAAATGCAACAGGCAACATTTAAAAACATAAATATATAACATAAATAAGGTTTATATTATTCTATAAAATTATTTTGCAAAGACCTATTTTTATTAAATTTCTTAAGTTGAGTCGATTTATGTTTGTGCGAGATTCTCTTCTGCAATTTTATACATATAGATGGAAAAAAGGATTCAATATTAAAGTGCCACCGTCTATATTGTTCCTTCATGTCCAGTCCATCCTAAGTTTGCATGGAAGAGATCGCTCTCAGCGTTAAGGACGCCCTTTATACTTCCTTGATTCTAAGTATTTCTGTTTTGTGTGGTGTAATAGTGTTTTTTCTATCTATCGAAAATAATATACTTAATCTAGCGGAAAAATTACTGGCCGCAAATTCCAAACCAATTTCCATTTACATGATGAAACAAATCGAGTAAAAATCAATTAATTATACCTACAAGGAGCATTTCATTTTTGTACGAAAATCAACATCGACATATAATGTCTAACTTTTGACAGTTTTGACATCTTGTCTATGAAAAATAACACAAAAATACCTCCGTCAGACTATCTCATTACTGTTTACCCCAGCGTAGGCGCTGCGAACAAACATTTACGGAACTTAGCTCAAGGGCATGTCAGAAGCCCCTTGCTTTCAACCTGACAGCTGTCAGAATGACAGGTGTGAAGTTTGTGTCGGACGAGCTTAGACGTTTATGGAGTGTCGGATTATACTACCTACATTATACTTATAGGTACCTTACCTAGTAGTAACTCTATTTAAATACAAATCAAATCATTTATTTGCTGAATACATTATTACAGTTACATGTCGGTCTTATAACTTATAGGTAATATTTTTTAACCGAACTGCAAACTCATTCAATTGAATAAGTTTGCGGTTCGGTTAAAAGTTTTTTTTTTTTTTAAGGAAATAAAAGCTCCCCAATTGTTTATAACAATGTTTTTTCTTAAAATATTTTTAAGCCGAACCGCAAACTCATTCAATTAAAATTTTATAAAAAAAGGATTTTAAGAAAAAATTATTTAAAAAAAAAGATTGGCATTTTATGAAGGTTACAAATTTACAAAGATAAAAAAGCTTGTTCAGTCAAAGAGCTATACTTGAGCGACGTAATATTATGCCATAGACAATCTTTACTCCAGCATAGATCATAGCATAGATAGATGACTGAGCAAGCTTTTTTAAGGCTCAACTCACACCAAAAGAGCGTCGAAGCACAGCGAAGCGGAGCGCAGTTTCAGTGTCATATGAATTTTAACTTTATTTTCACGCTCTTTTGGTGTGAGTTGAGCCTAATACAGGCCTAAGATACCTACCACCTCTATTTGAGAATTGACTTATATATGTTTTGACAACTTGTTATAAGCCTGAGCAAAACCACAAGCAGATGTTGTAACACATTAGCTTTGAGAAAACCTTTTAAAATAGCTCTGAAAACAAATTGGGCGTCTTTAGAGCCCTAATTAACTCAGCACGCACGGAAACACACGAAAATAACTGAAGCTGACCGCTTCCGGATGTACAGTGCCACCAACTTATTCATCCAGTAAGATAGACAGATGAATGATTAAATCAAAAAAAAAATAAAGTTACTAAGAAACTATAAATTACTATCACTACATAGATAAATAGAAAATTCTTTATTGCACTTTAACTATTAAACTACATATGTACAATAATAACTTAAAAATTAAGTACAATTGGCGGTCTTATCGCTCAAGAGCGATCTCTACCAGACAACCATGGATGGATAGGATCGACATAGTATAAAACAAAGTCGCTTCCCGCTGTCTGGCTGTCCCTATGTATGCTTAGATCTGTCTTTTTTTAATAGATAGAGTGATTCATCAGGAAGTTTTATATAAACCATTTGACACATAGATTTCTGTGTTAATACTAACTAACTTTTGTGTTAATAACCATGATAGTTTCAAAAATTTTAACCATCAAACAAGTCTTTAGTTGTCCTTTTCAAATATCTACACACCGTTCTTAAGAACAGAATTAAAAGAAAAACACGAGAAAGTAGACACTCAACGCGATCTAAGTGTGTGTTAAGTACAAATGACTATTTAAAGGCATTCCCGGGAGGAAACAGGAATAACTTCCCGGGAATGGAAGATGAGAATATTGTTACAAACACAATATTAATTACAATGTGCTTCACATTTGGAAGAGGAGAGTAGTTTAGTAGTTATTTTTAATTATTTTTGTTGTCTTATTCACGTAGATTTTCAAACAAATATGTTGGTAGGTTAGGTTCCTGCGAGCAGAGACAGATTAATAATATAAATGTGAAAGTTTGGATGTTTAGATGGATGGATGTTTGTTACTTCTTAACGCTAAAATTACTAAACGAATCGAGCTGAAAGTTTGTAAACAGGTAGCTGGAATAAAACATAGACTTACCTTTATCCCATACTTCAGTGTCTATGGGATAGAAATACTTAACCAGAAAACATTGCCATAGACAAAACCCGTGCGAAGCCGGGGGTAGAAACTAGTATAAAATAATACTATAGGTTAGCATTTTACCAATCTACTTATTCCCGTGAATTTTATAAATTAATATCCCAAATAACAAAAAACTAAATGCTTCAACAGCCTCTGTTGAAAAATTATTCAAGAAGACTAAAGGGATAAAATTCTTTCACTTATCAGAGAACTTGAAACAAAAAACACTTTTATTGATAGATAATACCCTAAAAAATGGGAGACAATTATTTTAAACGCAAAACCTATTAGAAAATTGTAATACAATTCCCCATCCTCTGTCGCACGCACGTGCCGCGTATCTGATGCTGTGACGTCACAAGTGGACTCGACCAAATTGGATTTTATCCGATACGAGGATAAACCACGTTGTATGTGCCTGTCGCTTTAAGAGAGGTTACGCGGTTTAGAACTAGAAAAAAATATTTGAGTTTCCGTAATTTTTAGCCCACAAAAAGAGAAAAACACAACCGACATCCATAGACGAATGTGAGAGCTGTCCGTCCGTCTATAATTGTGTATCTAACGATGTTTTATATCACAGATTTTGTTTGTATTATTTATTTTTTATTTATGATTTTTATTTTCATAAGTTTACAGTAGTAGGTAATCGATTTGCTTAAAATGCCTTAGAATAAATTTACCTAACTACACGAAATCACAATGATTAATCAAATTCAAATAAAATGCAACGTAGTAACAATGAGATCAATACCATACCATAAAGGTGGTTGGTTGACCGGCATTACGTACGCCCCGTAATGCCGGTCAACCAACCACCTTTAGTAAAAAAAGGTATCTTATGTAACGTGTTACAGAACGACCGTTCGTGCAGTCAATACGGGGAAACGAAGACGCTCGCAACGAGCAACGAGACGGATATTATGTAGTATACGGCGTAATGTATCATGCTCGCTGCGAACGGTCGCTACGTAACACCCGCGGTCAATACCAAGTTTTATCTTTTACGCCATCTGACACCGGCCAGTAGGCCACCCATCTTTAGCGTTGATAGGGTGCAAGGTAAATATAACTGCAAGGAGATTTATTACAGCAGCGGTGGGTAAACGTAAACCGCGACCCGGCACTAACCTGCAGTTTAGTTTAGCCGTGATCTTATCTGTATGCGGTGCAAGTTGCACACTCATAAAGTTTATAACTGGGGACCCATCTGCACTACATTACATAGAGATAAAGGTAAAGATAAAAATCATTTATTACAGCAAAACTAATAAGTAAATACACTTCAATCTTATAATTAGCAGTTACATACATGGTATAAGAGGTTAGTTATAGTAGGTTACTAAAGTACCTGTACTTGAAATTTAGTGTAATACATTGTGTTATAGCCGAGATGTGCCTATCTACAATGTATATAATTTCTGATGGCACCCTCACTAGGCTAGGCCTGTATCGAGGGAGCCTATACATGTATATATAAGCTGCTATAGACTTCATTAAACTTCACCAATTCTTTATAAATTTTCATTTTTCTTTCGTGGTTGTTTGTAAGTAAATTTTGAGGTAGTCCATAAAGTTTGATCCTGGAGGAATTGATATGTGCGACGTAAAACGTACATGAAACTTTCCTGAAACGTCTTCACATGATAATTTTCAGTCACTGGTAACATGGTTTCCATGGCAACGGGTGTAAACATTAGGTCTGTTCATTCGTCGTTTTATCAATATGTCATCAACATCATAACGTTATCTAATTAAATTAGACTCTAATTTTAACTAGATGTCGCCACTTAAAAAATTTGATCGCGCTATCGTGTTCCTTCCAAACCTATTTTCACTATTAAGGAATTTGTAGTCAGTTTTATAGATTTTTAAAACACTAAAATATTTAAGTAATATCTATGTAATATACCTATTGTATTTGTAACTGCTTACGCTTCTAACTTGAACCAAACCAAAATCTACCAGAGTTTCTTTGCCTTAAGTTTGATGAAGTTTTAATTGAAAATTAGTCTTGGCGGTATCTCGATGGATCCAGTTGATTCGGCCCCGGTAGACCGGTAAATGAACCAAGTTTCCTCTACCTTACTCAAAAATTCTCACCTGACTATTAGTTGAAGAGATTTTCTGAAGTTTGCTAGTGGTTAGTTTCCAACTAGAAGCGTTTCTTTTTAAATATTTTAAACTTACGAAATTTGAACACATAATTATAAATACTAATTTAACGGGTCATAATTTAATCAGTCGTGGTCATGAAAATTGATGACCATGACCATGACCATGTGTACCGCTATGACTTTTCCTAGTGTACAATAATATGTATCTAAACGGAATAAATGAATTGAATTGAATTGAATTGACCACAGAGCCAAGCTATTAGGGAGAAGTTAGCCACAAAACGAGTTTTTCTCCGGCCGGAGAAATTTGCAACAAATGTTGCTGGGACTTTCAACCGGAAAACATTTCTCGCAACAGATGTGGCTGGGACGTTTGAGTGGCTAAGATAGTCATACATCAATAAATGTAAGACTATCTTAGAAATATTGAAAATTGTAAAAAATTGAGTATTGTTTATTTGTAGAAAAAGTATCTTTACATGCTAGACAGTTTTTTTTTTTTTTTTTTTTTTATTTATTTAAACGCACAAAACATAAAATAATCACAAAATATACAGAATTTGAATAATAAAGGGTTTAGAACTTGATCATTTCACAAATTATGTGCATACTGAGAATCATAAGAACAAAACGTGTAGAGTAAAACGTATGATAGAAAAGCTTGAAATAGAGAGAAAAAAAAAAACAATAAACCGGATAGGCAGTTGCTAGGACATCCTTTTAAGTATGTAAATATACTTGTGCCAGGATGTCCTGCTCTTCATTACAAATACAAAGATTTTACAAATAAACTAAATTAAATACAATTTTTAAATACAAATAAAAAAATTAATTAAATTGATAATTACTAAACTATGGGCTTTTTATTGAATAGATAGCACTGATACCTTATTTTCTGTGTCTGGCGGCTGCTCCTGAGGACACCGGCACCGGTCTCACAGTCCGTGCAACAGGAGTTGCCTATGTGTGTGTGTGTGTGTGAGGGTGTGTGTGTGTGTGGTACCCCTGAGGACACCGGTCTCTTAAATATGAAGAAAATATTCGTAAATAGGAATATCAAAGTAAAAGCTACAGCCTACTTAGGGCCCACTGCACCCACAAGAGTTTACTTCGTCTGCAAAGTCCGGAAATTGAGTTAGTTTGTTTTAAAATTCTCATTGACAGCTCGCAAACTCTCCGCTATAGTGTAAGATAAATGCACGCCCAAGTTTAATGCAACTCCGGTTCTTCAGCTTTCAAAAGCTCGTTTATTATATCTTTGAAGAATCGGTTTTACAGAATGTGTTTACAGTTTGTTGTCGTATAAGTTAATTTATTTAGGAAGAGAAGCACAAGACAGAGTAAGACAGAAAACTTGCGCTCTTGCCAACCTTTCTATTTTTATTCCTGGGTATACCCAGCCATGGATGATCCCAGACGGTAGTGACGATTCATCATCATCATCACCAGCCTATTTTAGTCCACTGCTGGACATAGGCCTCCCCCAATGAGCACCATAGCGCCCTGTCTTCAGCTTGACGCATCCAGCTATATTTCCCTGCAGTTATTCGCGGGTCGTCATGCCACCTGGTCGCATGGCGTCCTGCACTACGTTTGCCGAGTCGTGGTCTCAAGAACACGTTGTCAACAAGCGGTTGTCGGTTCTTCGCGAGATTTGGCCAGGCCACTGCCACTCCAGCTTGCTAATTCTTAGAGCTATGTCGATAACTTTGGTTCTCTGTAGGATGTATTCGTTACGTATCCTATCCGACGAGTGACGATAATAGGTATTTATTATGTACATTTTTAACAGTAGTTGTGTTGTTTCAGCGCGAGGGTGCGGCCCGCAGCGATGCGGAGCGCGAGCGGCGCGCGCGCGGCGACTGGGAGGCGCGAGCGCGCGTCGCCGAGGCCGACGCGGCGCGGCTGGCCAGCAAGCTGCACGCGGCGCAGCGAGAGATCACCAGGTAAGGCCGAAAACCAGGCTATAAGGCTTCACCTGCAATCACAAATACTACCTAGATTTCGGGTCACATACAAAATCAAAGCTAAAAGCCGTCTCCGTAAATAGAGCGCAGTGGCTTCAAGCGAGAATCCGCCTCGTTCTACCGCTTTATCTAGCACTAGCTGTTTCCAGCGGTTTCACCCGCCTTTCACATTTCTAAAATATAATATAGTCTTTGTTCACCGGGAATAGTGTAGCTTCCCAACAACGGTGCGAGTCACGTCATACAACTCTTTTGCTCTAACTGTAATTATTGATCTTTACACATAGACAAAATAAAAATTATAGAAATTTTATTTCCTTTTTTATCCTTCTATTTATTCATTCTTACTAAAACTCCAATAATGTAGCCAAAGGTTCTAATACCCGTGCGAAGCCGGGACGGTCCGCTAGTTTATTATAATTATATTCTTATTTAACAAATACTTATTTTAAAAATGACATTCTTACATTCAATAATTCTATAAGTATGAAGAGTCAAAGTAAAGTTACCAATCTAACAATAGCGAACCCAAAAGACCTGTAGCGCCCGGGGTTTTAATGCATTGTGTACTAAGGCTACATACACGTAAGATCAATTACCTATAAGCATAAAATCACAATAAATTATTTAAAAATCAACATCAAAGCCAGAATCAAAAGCATATTAAAAAATCAATAAACACCCATTGAATCATGAAATGAAATAACAACCACAATAGAATAATTGCGGCCGATTCATTTGCGGGACAGGCTGGTCCAATTAAAATATTGCCTTATACAAACAACCGGAGTTCTGAGCGAAATATTCGGATATTAGGTTCGTTACGCGCGAGAATCACGGCTCTGTGATCAGTGTTGCCAGGGCGGGATGGGAAATATTGAATTAATTACGAATTACATAACAACGTAATTATCTCAGAAGAAACAAGGAAATGCTGTAGGTTCAATGAATAGCTGACTTTCTCACTGAAAGCTATTTTTCCTTCTTATAAAATGCCTAGTAAAAAGTGTATTTCAGTTGTATGTTTTTTTTTTTTACAATTAAAACCTTTTTGTACGAAATCAGTTGCCATTTGCCATCAAAAACTTTTGTGTTCTGTTACGAAACCAGGGTTTACCTTTCGTAACGAGCAAAGAATTTCTATACCTTTTTTTTTCATTGTTTCAAACCAGGGATTATTTTATATGGCGATAGCTATATCCCTTATAATATTTTACGTTATAATAATATAAGTAATTTTAAACAGGTTTTGCGGTTTTTATTAAGCTTTAAACTCAACCGAAATTTGCGTAGGTCTGTCATTCACAAAAAAATAACAGGGATGTACCTTCCATTTTTTACTGTGCTACCTGAAAATATATTTTCCTTTTGATTACATTTTTAATTTCTATCAAATTTGTTAAATTCAAATGAGAAGCAATGATTTCAAAAGGTTGTTATTCATGTAACCTTAGATCTCGTTGAATCCTACAAATTGAATGCTCTATTCATTTGGCCCAATATCATTTAGATTTTGGCAGTAACAGATTTCACCAAACCCATTTGTAACAAAGGGGCAGAACGGCACTGTGTTGCCAGTAATTAATGAAACCATTTCAATTCCGTATTTATGACGATGCTCTATCGATGGCTGCCTGTTTCGCTCGTTTCTCGTGTTAAAACGATACAATTTGTAGGTAATTGCCATCTGAAAATCTAAATTATTTGCGCTACAAACATTTCTGGAACTCAGTTTACCCAGTTACTTAGAATGTCTGGAATTTAAGGGAGGTAATTATTATTAATTTCAGAAAAAAACATTCTTGTTACCTACTGCACTTGTCATTTCTCTAAAATTTATTTGTACAGAATTAAAATTGTGGCCACCTCGTCATTTTCCGTAGATTTCTCAGAAAAAGTGTTCTATGGATTGTATTTTGTCGTGGTTATTTGAATAAAAAAGAATGTGATTCTAATTTCGAAATTTAATATCAGAATGCAATCAAAACTCACCCAATCGCAGCCGATAGAGTTCGGTAATTAACGAACTTGAGTTCCATTTTCAAATTTACGGGGCCCTGTAATCGAGCCGGTATCATTGGACGGCGATAAGCGTCCAACACTCCGATTGGCCGATGGGCCGTAACTCGAAATACGAACTTTGGGATTTACGAGGCAAACTCTGTTATAGATTTGACCCAATTTGCAAGGACCCGAAGGAATAGAAATTGAATTTTTTCAGCCATAGTTGGTTCGCATTTGTCGAGCTTAACTCACTTTAATGGAGGGTCGGTTATAATCATCAATTCGTATATATTTGTATGTAATTCATTTCCATTGCGCATTCTGGACTTTATTGAGAATTATTAGGACAGAAAATATCGTTATTCCAATACAATTTATTATTATTTCGTCACCACAATGCTATTCCAATAGCCATTCAATAAGCTTTATAAACAAAACAATGCTACACAGAGTACAGTAGGTACACTTTATTCCGCAATCGACGCAGTAAAACCAAATAATCCCCCATAAAAGTTTTTCTTGCAGTTTTTCTGTGCCCTCGCGGGCGTTCATCAAAATAATGGGATCATTTCGGGTTCCGAACTGATGGACGGTTCAGTGTCAATCACAAAGTGCTGAGAATCCGCGCATCTGGTCCCGCGCTTATTTGACGTGAGTGGGCTTTGGGCGGATTTTGAAAGTAATAGGCGATGTGTGGCTCCATAGGTAGGGGCGATTGTTATAGAATAAGAAAGAAGAAAGAAAGAAAATTATTTATTAAACACTAACACAACACACAAACAAGGTTAATTACACATAATTATATTAGACTACAAAGTACCAACTTAGGTACCTATTATAAAACACGTAACATCGACAAAATATAAAAAAAAAGTGAAAAGTTACAAAAGTAGTATTGTATATGGTACTAAGTAGCCCTCACAGAAAGTGGATAAGCGCGCGTGTGTAGGTCTAATAGGTCCTGACTCAGCTTGTTGCTCTAATAAAGATACTAATTTAGAACAGACGTTAAATTCTAGGAATTGTTATAAAAAGCACATCTTAAAGAAATCTAGTCTAGTAAAAAAAAAATGTGTAGATTATTTTTGACTGAATGAAAGAATGCTGTATTTAATAGACTTTTTTTTATATAGGGCCTAACGAAAGCTTCGATATTATTAAGCTGACGGACAGGTTTCTATGAAAAGTTTCACTGTATCATTGTGACAAAGAAAAAAAACACGTGGGCGGAATAGGTCCATAATAGAATCTTTAGAATTTCCAGAACTAACTTTTATTGAATAAAAAACTTCTGATAAAGCTTGACGCATCGATAGAAACGATTAGTTTCCTATTTAGTAGGAGAAATTAGATATAGGCTGATAAAAATAATAAAAATATGTACTAAATTTAATAAAATAATACTTAAACTAAAATATTTTTAGCCAAAAGCTCCGATACCGCATACCGACCGGCTCACCAAATTTTTATGAACCCCGAAAAGAGAAAAACAAATTGAATTCGTCAAAATATTTCCGTGGGGCGCCGTAAGCCGATTACTCGCGGTCTAAAAAGCACTGATACTGTTCGAGTTTTGTTTATTGTTTGTGCTTATGTGTGTTTACTGTTTGCGATGTATATTGCGGATAATGTGCGGTTACAGGTGCTCTATTTAGGAGATAAGATGAATTGATATGTGTGGTCAGATTATACTGAAATAATTCGAGCTCTCTAGTCCCAGCTAGATATCCACTGGTTACTACAGCTGTCTTCGTAGAATTTCTCAAGACGGCGGCGGCTTTATATTGGATGTTTTGTTAAACCCTGTATTGGATAGATCATTGATAAAACCTTACATATTACAAAATAAAACAAAGGTCATTACTAATGTAGCTCCTGATAAATAAGACTTCACCTACCTGCTACAAAATAGTCGTTCATAAGCTTATTTAATACTCATTCATGAATACTTCATCTTTAAAAATGTTCTACTTAAGTTGTTTTGTATTTTTTATGTGTTTTCCTTTTTTTTTGTAACTGTTTATTATTGTGTGTGGCTATAAATAAATTCTTTATTCTTCTATTTATAAATGGAATTTAACCAAGACATCTGGTAATCTCAATTTTGTGCAAAAAGGGCCTAAAACTAATCGTTCTGCAAACCAAAACGCTAACTCAAACCGCTGCCATTGATCAAGATTTTCACTTTCCAAAAGCCGACTTCCACCACGCACTAAACAGTCGTTCTCAAAAGTTAACCCGCACATTAATCTCTCCGTTATCTTCTCATTCGGCTCACGTGTGTACCTTCGCGACGTGCTTATTTGTATGCGGGCGCACCGCATCGATTTATAAAGTGTAAGCTTTGCCTATTGTTGTTTTATGGGAGAATGGATTTTGGGGTTTTGTGTTTAAGGTATATTCTAAAAACAAGTGATTTTGAATAATTACAAAAGCCATCAGCACTTAACCACTGCTGAACGTAATTTACCTCCCCCAAAATAAGGGGGGCTTTGTCTAATTCATAATTTATTTATTGTTTGTAAACCTGATTTAAGACTTACAGTCTTACTTACATATAAAGTAAACTAAAAGTAAAAAATAAAAAGAATTTTATTTTGTTAGAACAGATTGTTCTAAATCTAAGTTTAATTTAAACGAGTATGTACACTATCTGTATACATACTCGTTTAAATTAAACTTAGATACATAGAATAAACATAGAACTGACAAAATCGGTCTCGACTCAGCATGTGCTATGGTAGAGCAGATCATACCATAGCGCTGGTAAGCCGTGGAGACCGTGGTGCGTAAGGTGGCCTAATCATCATCATCATCATCATCAGCCTATATTAGTCCACTGCTGGACATAGGCCTCCCCCAATGAGCGCCATAGCGCCCTGTCTTCGGCTTGACGCATCCAGCATCTACCTGCAGTCTTTCGCAGGTCGTCATCCCACCTGGTCGGAGGGCGTCCTACACTACGTTTACCGAGTCGTGGTCTCCACTCAAGAACACGTTTGCCCCAGCGGCCGTCGGTTCTTCGCGAGATATGGCCGGCCCACTGCCACTTCAGCTTGCTAATTCTCAGAGCTATGTCGATAACTTTAGTTCTCTGTCGGATGTATTCGTTGCGAATCCTATCCTTCAGATATACTCCGAGCATAGCTCTTTCCATAGCTCGCTGAGCGACTTTGAACTGGTGGACCAGCCCTATCGTGAGTGTCCACGTCTCAGCTCCGTAGGTCATAACGGGTAGGACGCACTGGTTGAAAACTTTCGTTTTCAAGCATTGCGGTATGGATGAAGAGAAGACTCGGCCTAATACAACAAGGAAATTATTTTAGATCGACGGATTTTGCCGCTTAGGCGTACAAATATTCCAATAAACATTGTAAAAATTTTGGTAGCCTAGAATTAGAAGTAAATGGGTACCTATAGAAATCAACATTGTACCTACAAATATTGCATTAGCAAAGACAGACTAAAAGTCGTTCTAGTTATTAGGTACTTACAAGTTGTTGGGAATTCCTAAAAGTTACATTTTAAAATACGTCGGCTACAGTTCATAAAGTCGTCAGAAATATTCCAACTTTGTTTGAATGTTTGGGCAGTTTGAAAAACGAGTCAGAACTGGGTCAGAGCTGAGGGAAAATATCGGTTGTTGGTTACATTTTACTGAAAAATGTTGATTATGGCGACCCATATAGACATGACTAGGTACTTCATCAAAGGAAAGCTGGTACTCGATTAAAGAAATACTTATCCTGCCATATATGTATTTATAAAAATAGATCTGCTCTTAAAAATGATTGGCACATCGAATGTTGTCTAGAGTACCTTGTATAAAGAAAATTTACATCACATCATCATTGTATGCATAAAATATTAGAAATTAATTCCTTCAAATTCAATAATTTACGCAATATAAGATGATTTGATATCATTTTTGTTTTTACTACCGTAATTTCTACCCTAGACATTGCTGTGCATGGCCTCGTTTTAAAAAATAGCAATACGAGGCTACAACGTTTCTAGTTCATCCGACCCGTTAATTAAAAAAAATCTCGGGTTCATAAAACACACAATTCTTGACAGGCGCTTATTACTGCATATTACAGTATCGATACCGCAAGTATCGATTACGATATCGGTTGCGAGTCGAGTTACAATATCGGCACGCGCGGGACGTGCCTTCAATATTCATAATGGATACCCGATTCATTTGTTGAACATGTTATTTGTATTGTTTTTGATGTAGGAGAGAAAAAGGCTTATTCCGAAAAGAAACAATTTTCTTTGTGCATTAGTTGTTTTGGTTAGACCTCTACCTCTAATTTAATTGTCTGAATTAAACACTAATTTAATTTAATCATGGGTAAGTCGTGGTCAAAAAAAATACAAAAAAACAGAACTATTTGAACGCACAGTTGAGCCAACTGCAGACGGCTGCAAACAATGAAAAACTCAACTGGTCCATATCAATACAATCGGAAGCGGCCCCAAGACGCTGGCTGCATTGCTCCGCTGTATGGCAATGCTGATGCGTTGCGATATGGTTGCGATATGGTTGCGATATGGTTGCGATAGATGATGATCACCATACTATTTATATACATATCTACATTGACTTCTACTATATCTTTAAAATAAGACTTTCTCTTTTGGGATGTAATCATCACACACGTCATATCAAAAAGTTATCAACATCAGTGGACTACTGTCTACTACTACTACGTAGGCTACGTAGTAGTAGTAGACAGTAGTCCACTGTTGGACATAGGCCTCCCCTAAAAAGCGCCATAGCACCCTGTCTTCAGCTTGCTGGATGATGCTGATGTAGGCAGATGCCTACAGTCCCTTGCAGGTCGTCATCCCACCTGGCCGGAGGGCGTCCTACACTACGTTTGCCGAGTCGCTCCACTCAAGAACACGTTTACCCCAGCGGTAAAAAAGCAAACAAAAAGCCCAGCCCAAAAAGTTATGGCAGCCCTGACATATTGCATAGAAAATGGCGGCCCAATAAATCTCACTTCTAAAATTCTCCAGCGGATACGTTTATTCCAAAACAACTTAAGTTTCCATATTTGTAAAACATAGACTCAAACAACAGTTATTTTCCAACCACTATATCCAGCTCTATAATGGAGAGCCCAGCTACAAAAACATCCGATCTGAGATTATTCCTCGGGTAACCTAACCATGAACTTCGATGCTGCCCCGACCTAATCCAAGTCTATTTATGGCTTCCCCCCTAGCTCGTAAAACTTATAAATAATAAACGTTTCTACAAGACGCAAGTAGCTTTACATAAAACTTCAGTTCGTCGGTAGATCGAAAATAAAAGTGCAGGGAAGTTCGAGGAAGGTCTCTATCCATTTTGGTATTTGAAATTTTTGTTGTTTGGTTTTATTATTCATTATAATGTAGGTAATCTAAAAACACAAAATGTGTATCTTGTATCCAATAACACTAGTTCTGCTTAGTTACCGGTAGATAATATATTATGTATAATAATAATACAAACGTACTTGGGGCTAGATGTCGGTGTGTGAATTGTTCAGCATTATTCATTATGGTCAGAAATATGTATGTATAATGTAGCAAAAAGAATAAAAAAAAGAATAAAAGAATTTATTTAACTGTTTTTTTAAAGATTTTTTTTTTGTAACTGTTTATTATTGTGTGTGGCTAACACACAATAATAAACAGTTACAAAAAAAAGGAAAACACATAAAAAATACAAAACAACATAAGGAGTAGGGAATATAAGTACTATTTAATGGGTGTTTATCAAGTTTATTTGTCAATTTTCAGTATTCTTGGTAACCCGTGACTACGACAAAGTGTTAACCTGAAAAGGGAAAAATACGTAATAAGGACGATAAATATTCGTCAAATAATCATAATCATAATAATATCATTATAAATGAATAATATAAAATAAATAATAATATTAAATAGATAGATAGATAACACTTTATTACACCACACAAAACAGAAAATAATACAGAGATAAAAACTTAGAATAAAGGTATAAAGGGCGGCCTTATCGCTGAGAGCGATCTCTTCCAGGCAACCTTGGGATGGACTGGACATGAACGAACAATATAGACGGTGGCACTTTAATAAATAATTGGTAACAAATACACTAAATACCTACATTACAAACATTATAATAAACTTACATAGACATAAGATAAGGCTATCAATATTTCAAAAAATAGTACTTATAATTATAAATATAAATAGCTATAAATATAAATAGTACTTATAATTATGTTTTCATATCGAATAAGTGATTGATGTCGACTAAAACTATTCTATTCATCGAATTCTACTCTTCTAGACATATCGTATAAGGTATAAACATACCTTATACGATATGTCTAGAAGGGTAGATATTTCGAGGTTGATATTTCGTATAGTCGTAAAATTCTGTCTGTCATTTCTAAGACGATATGGCCCTTACGTTTGAATGAATTCAAAATATGCCGCCCCAAGTTGATTGACACGGAAGGAATTCCTAAGAACCGAATTCATTTTCATCATTCCATTACTGACACTCACTTTGTTTGAGCATCTGCCACACTCCAAGTTCTTCAGCGTTAGATCGTTCGACTCACTCGAGTAAAAATAATAAGAAACCCGATATCTACCCTTACTAGGTGACTTACCCTGTAGGTGTCGGGGAGAATTTAATACAGCGACGCGATGGATAATGCTTTGATTTTAGATTATTTTGCTGTAAAAACATATTTTATGGGCGCTCGGATCGCGTTACGAAGTGAAAGTCGGGTTTGGTTTGTTTTGATGAAAAATTTGTTAAAGAAATGTAACATTTTTGGACAACATTTTAGACAAAGGGCCATGAAGCAATGCCATTCGTGTAGGTACATGGGTTTATCTTTAAAAAAATCAGTATCTTGATTAGATTAACATGTCATATTATCCGATTTTTTTATTAATCTATGTCCAAGTATATCTTAATTAAATTTTAAAAAATAACAATATAGAGATTAAAATTATCACTGAATAATAATAATATTAAAATAATGTAATGATGGATAATTCACACAGCGTTATCTAGCCCCAAGCTAAGTTATGGGTACTACATAACTGATATATGTAAAACAATACATTACATAGATACATATTTGGGTTAGAAGCTGGGCTACATATTGATTTGATTATATAGCAGTTAGGACATAATCGCTTTCTGACTAAATCTCGATATGACCATATCGCGTTAGGACTAGATAGTATTAGGTACTACTTATACGACCAGAACACCCTGAACGACTATCATACAAACATTATCCGGAGGCGGAAATTGAACCCACAATCTTTTGCGTCGCAGGCGGACCTTTACCCACCGCGCCACAGAGAGCAAGGGTGACAAAATGCATTAAAAAAACTTTCCCTCAAGTGTCCATAGAGTTGTCAAGTTCTCTTATTTACGTAAAAACCGATCAAATTAAGATGTCGCAACCCGACACCGCTACATAATGAGGACAGCCCTCTTCTGTAATTGTCTGCTTTATTTGTAAATCGACACCGAGGACTTTGATGCGCCCTTGCTATTTTTTCACAGTTGCGTTTAATTTCAAATGTAATTTTAAGCTTAATGACTTCGGTGAGAGACTTTATGTTTGTCTATTTATATTTGAACGTAGTCTGTGGGTTCAAAAGAATACAGTTTCACATAACTTAGCAACTTAAGAAATGACGATATTCATCGGGACCTAAACATTGAATTTGTCGACACAGTCATAAAAAAATACGCAGAGTCTCACGAACAAAGGCTTCATCATCATGTGAACGTCGAGGCGATCCAGCTCCTCGACAACACGGACATAGTGAGAAGGCTCAAAAGAACAACAAACTTTTGAGTTAGTGTAGTGATAATTAGTGTATGTGCAGAAGTGCTATCTTAAAGAACACATATAAGAAAAGTGCCAATGGACACGTCTCAGTAATATGCTGTTATAAAAATAAGTTAGAACTAAATTACCCATTAGCCAATTCTATGGCTAGATTGTAATTATACTCTAGTGTATTTAGCCTTTATATAGGTATACTAGACAATATATAAAAAAAAACATAACTTAGCAACAAGATTTTTACTTCCTTGATTGGATGAGGGGTAAGTTTTTCTAACTACCTATTATAGATACATTAAAAGACTTATAATGGAAAAGCTCACCCATCATCCGATTTACAAATATAAAAAATCTTTTTTTTATATATATATTTTTCTCAAACATTGGTTTAAGCTTAAACCATTGTTAGTAAGTAGGTAATCATATAATAGAAATAGAACATGTTTATTTGTGTTTCATATAAAATAATACAACTTAAGAACTTATAATAATAAAGATAACAGATTAGGAACGAATAAAAGAATTAAAATACGAGAACACAGAAAGGCTACCGGCTCGTATTAAGGGGCGCGTCCCTAAAACAATGAGCGAAAGGCACTTACTAATTTAAAAAAATTAAAGAACTAACTCCATGGAAAGACATTACAAATAAAAATACAAGTGATTAACAGATCAGTCTACACTTTCACCACGTGATATTTATAAAATAATTGTTAATTTTCGAAAAAAAAATTCGTCAACATTGATCGAAAACATCGAAATCAACGTTTTTTATTTTGAGTTTCTGTGCTATTTCGTTATTATATTTGAAAATATTTTTGATTAAATCGTGAGCAGAAAGTATAAATAATAGATTCACCATTAAAGTTTTTTACTAATTCAAACCAAAACGAAGTAATCTAGCTCGAAGTAGCTTAAAGATCATTAATTTTTTTAGCGCAATTCGTTCTCATTGCCCATACATTTTAGTATGACGCAAGTAGCTTCTTGTAATTCGATTTATATTAGAGTGCGCGCGCCTGAAAATTCAGTACCGTCTCAGATTTCAAGGTGGGAGCACGTCCGTTCGTAGTTCAATTTGGATTGGGTGATTGACACTTAGGGTGGGTCGCGAGTGTCGGACGCTAATTTGTATTCTTTGAGCAAGTAGACGAACCAGGTATGTGAGTTTTATTATGTATTTTTTATCTTACGAATTACATATTTAAACTCATAGATACTGATTAAAATCGCAACTAATTACCCGATAAGTTTAGGAAGGTGTATATTATCCATGTATACACTACTTTTTTGTTCTTTGTGTCAAAATGGTAGCACATCACATACACAGTAATTAATTATATATACAGGCTGTTTGTTATAGCAATCATTTTATATTTTATTATTATATTTCTAAATCCAAGATGGCTGACTCTTTTTATCGCAGTTTTGTTATGGTAACTACTGAATGAATGTACTGTCTTTGTCTGTGTGAAGATGGTTTTATAAAAAACTACACTAAATTACTTTTTGAAAATAGAATGTAATAATAAGATATGCATGATACAAAGATATTTCTAATAATACTTATTATTGCAGGAAACGAGAAGAACTTTCAATGCAATAAAACAAAAAGAAATGCGGGTTATTCGTGAACCCAAAAATAAATTATCTAGGAGCAAACCCTGACGGATTATTAGATGATGATAAAATCGTTGAAATAAAGTGTCCATACTCGTGCTAATAATGTCTATCGATGACCGTGTCAAAACGAAAAAGATCACTTTCTGGAAACGTAATGCAATAGGAGACCTGATAATAAATACGAATCAGGACTGGTATTATCAGGTCCAAGGGCAGCTACATATCACTCAAAAAATTGAATGCATTTTTAGGGCTTGGACCAGCGTGGACATGAAAGTTGAAATAATTAAAAAAGATGATGTCTTCTGGAAAAATAACATGGAAGAAAAATTAAAAATGTTTTATCTCGATTGTATGTTCCCGGAAATAGTAGATTCTAGATTAGACAGGAAAATGGAGGTAGATAGATAATTATTTTGTTGCACACTTAAAACAAGATAAGAGAGCCCACTTACTTGATGGAGGCAATTAAAAAAAGAGAATCTATACTCGAAACAAAAAAACGGAAGAACGAAAATGAGACAACTATCACTAAGATAAAAAAAGTAAATAAACCAGAAAAACAAATAAAGTAAATTGGTTTCATCCCCTGTAATTGTTTTAATCTGCATAACCTTTTTTTATTAATAGATCATCTATGAAACCCTACATTTCCCATATTACGCAAAACATTGACTAGTCAATATCACAAATATCTCCACAAAGAACCAAAAGCTAACTTAGGTAAAATCCAGAACGCTTACACTTTGACCCGACCCTTTGCCGCTGGCTACCCACCTAACGTCACTACGCGGCCGCGGTCTTGGCAGTGCGACTAGCTAATGGCTAAATACATTGCGTGTTTTCTGTGACATTTTTAAACATTCTATGAAGACGAAACGCGTAATGAATATGTAACATGTGCGAAATGCCAAAAAAAGATTTATTCGTTTTTAGAGTACTACTATTAATGCGCGATGCGCCTGTGTGAGTAGAAAATATAAATGTGGGTGTGCTATCACAATTTCCCACGCTCGAGTTATGCAGGCTTAATTGCTACATTGACATAAGCCAGTGGAGCGCTGGTTTTCAGCTTAATATAATTAATTGTTTATTTCTGAAGGTCTTACATATTACATACATTATTGGTAAAATAATAATATTGTTTTAAGACAATTTTACTAGATATATTTACAGTTCAGATGAGTAAGTTTAATAAATATATATATTGTAATATAACTTCAATCACTATCATAAAACAACGCCCTACTCTAAAATTATTAACTAGTTTGCTTATCAAAGGAAACATTACCATTAAGATAATAAGGATTTATATTTACGTACAGTCTAGCACTTAAGTTTGTGATCGTCCCACACGTTTTAAGTTGAAATTAATGACATACACGTGTTACACGGTGTACATACTTAGACATAATGGAGCTTTTTAGTGTAGCATCTCTTTATTTATGCTTATTATGTTTTTGTAACATCTCTATATTGGTTTATGAGTTTTTATGTTTAGGGTTTATTAGGTTTAAACGTTTTATGAAATTACTTTTGATTCCATCTTTTGTATTGAATACTAGCTGCGCCCCGCGGTTTCACCCGCGTGGTGATAGATATTTTGGATAATATACAATATATCTTTATATATTGTAGCCTATGTGTTACTCTGATGAATAAGCTATATTATTGTAAAGTTTCATTAAAATCCATTCAGTAGTTTTTACGTGAAAGAGTAACAACATCCATCCATCCATACTTTTCTATTTAACACTTACAATTTCTCGAGACGAAACGTATGAAACGAATTTATATCAAAATTATCTTCGTTCTCTTTTTATAAAAAGTCCGAACACACGGTTGTTCGTACGCTGATTAACTAATCTTCAATTCTTTCTTTGTTTTTTCTTCTACAAATAGGTGGTATGTTTGTGTCGAGTTGTGGGAGAGGCTATACACATGGACTACATTTTGTTAAATCTTATCGAAGATGGTTTAGCGTGGAATTGTTACTAAATAAATAAAATAAAATAATCAATAATGCTGGACATTTCACACAGCATTATCTAGCCCCATGGTAAGCAGAGCTTGTGTTATGGGTACTAGATAACTGATATACATAATACAATACATTACATAGAAAGATATTTTTCATTATATATAGAAAACGACCAGAACACCCGAAACAAATATCTGCAGATCGTACACACATTTGTTCCGAGGCGGGAATCGAACCCGCAACCTCCTGCGTCGCAGGCGGACCTTCGCCCACCGCGCCACATCGGTCGTCAATATTTGCTTTAATAAATTAAGCCAATCTCTACCAAACTTTGGATAAAAGCTAAAGTACAGTCAATACTCTACTACCTGCATAATTATAAACATTACATAGGCACAGACTACAGCGGAAAATAAACAGGAAAATAAGACTTCTATTCATCTCAGAAACTCTCGGAATTTCCTTGCAACTGTCAATGTGTCGACGACCGATGTGGCGCGGTGGGCGAAGGTCCGCCTGCGACGCAGGAGGTTGCGGGTTCGATTCCCGCCTCGGAACAATTGTGTGTACGATCTGCAGATATTTGTTCCGGGTGTTCTGGTCGTTTTCTATGTATAATAAAAAATATCTATCTATGTAATGTATTGTATTATGTATATCAGTCATCTAGTACCCATAACACAAGCTCTGCTTAGCTTGGGGCTAGATGGTTCTGTGTGAATTGTCCAGCATTATTTATTTTATTATATTCAATGAAAATTAAACGGAACAACCCCATCTTTGTCGCATCACAATTGCCAACTTACACATGCCACGTTACTATACTTTGCTTGAGGAATTCCACCTTTAAGTTGTAAGTTATAAAGGCTATAGTCACGTGGTGGTCACAGTGTAGGTTGCATGTGATATATGGTAGGCTATGCTTGTGCTCCCATCTTTCTGTTTGAGAGAACAGCTCACAATTAGCTCTGAGACTGAAAACGAAATGTTTTTTTTTAGATGGAAATGTGTCTTGTTTTGTTTTTAGAAGTTTCAATTTCTGTAACTTTAACTGACAAATGAAAGCGTCCAACTGTTGTCTCCTAAATTGTGTGCTCCAATCGACTCAATTGGCATTGTGTTCAGAATCAATATCAAAAACTTTATTTCTTTATGCGTACAAATAAGATCAGTCAATTAAGTAATAATAAATAATGCTGGACAATTCACACAGCATTATCTAGCCCCATGGTAAGCAGAGCTTGTGTTATGGGTACTAGATAACTGATATACATAATACAATACATTACATAGATGGATATTTTTTATTATACATAGAAAACGACCAGAACACCCGGAACAAATATCTGCAGATCGTACACACAATTGTTCCGAGGCGGGAATCGAACCCGCAACAAAGCCGTGAGCCGAAATCAAAATATTTTGTAGGTATGTTTGTTAACATCGATGCCTGGTCAATACCTAAAACCTCTATAAAATTTGACTGGAATAAAAAAATATATATTTCTAAAGAATACAATAATTTCTAACTATCTTCGTCTACTTAGAGAAAAGTAGAAATCCATATACCGCTATTTTTCGGTTATCTATCTATATATATATATATATATATATATATATATATAAAAGAAAGTCGTGTTTGTTACAACACTTATAACTCGAGAACGGCTGGACCGATTTAGCTGAAAATTGGTGGAGAGGTAGCTTAGAACCAGGAGTCTAACATAGGATACTTTTTATCATTTAAACAATTTGCCACATAGATTTCCACGGGGGCGAAGCCGCGGGGAGCAGCTAGTTTTCATAATAAAAATTATTCGAAGAGAATGACATTCCCCGTCACTGCGAGTCAGCATATTTTACGTTCCCATAAACAGAAGAACTTAACTAGCAGTACTATTTTACGAGCATTTCTATAGGGAGGTGGTCTCCATTCCATCGAATAACTGCTGATATGCGAAGAAGTATAAGAGAGCTTTCCACGCGATGGACTGGCGTCGTAAAACTGGCGAGGAGTCAGGATATTGAAACTTCTTAACGATTTCCTTAAGAATAATGATTTCATATTGAATAAACATGATAACAATCACACGTATATTTTATAAATGCGAAAGTTTGGACGTATGTTTTGAATAGATGGATGAGTGTTACTTCTTCACGCAAAAACTACTGAACGGATCGGGTAGCATACTGTTCTACGCCTGAAATAAAACAAAGCCTACTTTTTTCCAATAAATCAGTTCCCGTGGGATAAAAATAGACCTTAAACATTTACATAGAAACAATGCGTGTGAAGCCAAGGGCAGAAACTAGTAAGTGAATAACTAAATAAAGCATTTTAGTAGTAAAGATAATGGATCTTTTATCTTATTATTTCACGATTGTCAAGAAACATGAATGCGTTTCAGTGAAAACAAGCAAGAACAGATTTTTTTTTTAATTTTCATTTTTTTTTTACTAATATTATAAACGATGGATGTTTGTTACTCTTTCACGCAAAAACCACTGAATGGATTTTACTCTACAATATTATAGCTTATACATCAGAATAACACATAAGCTACAATTTCTAAAGAAATATTGAATAATATCCAGAATATCTATCACCACGCGGGTGATACCGCAGGGCGCAGCTAGTATTCTCAATAAAAGTATTTCTTGCTTTTGGTTCCGTTTCTTCCGTTTCTTCGAGTACACCCATAGTTGCTATTTAGCTGACAAAACATTACAACGAACATTAAGATTTATTATCAAAAGATTTTTTTATGACTTGAAAAGTTTTTTCGAAGATTCCTAATCAAATTCATTAAATCAATGAGAACCAATCTGTACGTAAACACGCAGAAAATTGCAACTCCCTTACAACATGCAGGGAGAATTGCATTTGCATACAATACCTACTCACTTAAAATGTAAATTTTAAAACAGTTATTTTAGGTGGGGATGCATGCGCCTATTTGTTTAGACTTTAGAGCAACAAGGAAACGGAAATAAATTTTGTTGTAGGCGGTTTTAGGGAACTTTTAAAAAGATTTTGTTTAGTATAAATTGTGTGGTGCGTTCTCAGAGTTCTTTTTTATAAATAATGCTGGACTTTGTTTGTATAAAAAATATATAGGTAATTATTTTTTTTAAATAGAAGAATGAAGAGCTTGAATTATGTTTTTAGTAAGTAGTTTAGTTTTTTTAAGTTTAGTAATATTTAGTTTTGTATATAAACAATAATATAGAAAACTAAAAATCGATTGCGAATTCCAAATGTTTTTTTTTCATCGAAACTGTTATTATATGTGTTGCGGGATTAACTTTTTTATGAGGCCACATCGAGATCATTTTCTATACAACTGTGATATAGAACATCTAAATCGGTCCGGTCCAAGACGATTATTAATCTATCTATACTTTTGAAATTATCATGGTTATTAACACAAAACCTATTTATCATGGCGCATAAATCTATGCCGAAATATTGGAAAACTCAAAAATCTTTTTTTATAAAATAAAAAAATTAAACGCACAAAACATAAAATAATCATAAAATATACAGAATTTGAATAATAAAGGGTTAACCATTATAAATATCCCGTTATAAATGACTTTTGGGTTAGGTACTAATTTATATTTTTTTCTAAATCCTGCACACATTGCATTTCACGAAATCGTAGCAAATATTCTTAATATACCTAAAATTCCACAAAACAGAAAGTGAAGTTCAGCCTATCCCCTATTCAATTCCTATTCCACCCACGCGTCGCGACCTACCCTGTTTTATTCACTATCGATCTACGTTCACTCTCCGCGGAGGCTCTGACCTTCGCCGGTTGTTTATTTTCAGCCAAGGTAGTCGAATTTTCATTTCCTAAGAGCTTTGAGTGGTTAGGTTACGATCTTTATCAATTGAGTATTGACAATTACTTTTCTTTCTAAAGTTTTGGCAAAGTGCCTTATTCGTCGATAGAGAAAAAACTATACAATAATTAAGCAACTCTGCGTAAACAGTATAATGCTTAATTATAATAATTTTATAAATATGTACGATAATCTCTAAAGTATTTATCTTATGGTCCCTATCTAGTTTTGAAAAAAATACTTTTGAATTAGAATTTTGTAAATTTCAGAGTTGTAACGGTGTTCTGTATTCTTCAGAATTACTGATCCTATCTGAATTACTCTTCGATAAGAACATTTTTACAAAGAAGATTTTTTTACAAAAACAACCCCAATGCAGTTTTCTAAAGTTCAATATCCGCAATGACTTGCTAGTTCAACCGTATTAGGTAACCTTCATAATCTACGGTACCTACCAAGGCATTAGCTGCATTTTTATGTAATTTATGAATAGGCCTTTTTGGAGCACGGAAGGCGCATTTTCACTTTACTTTCTTATTCGCGTAGCTTCATTTTCATGCAATTCTTTTTCAAATAAAATCCAGACAGTAACCATCAAAACAATCTCACGAATTCTCTCCGAGAGAATTCACTCGACTCAGCGGAATGGCGGCGGCATCTGGTGCCATAAGAACTGCCTTATCGAGTACCTTTTTGACACGTTTCGAGGGTAGCCTAGATATGAAAGGCTTTGACGCGTGCTAATAGCTTTTGGGTCAGCGCTTGGCTTTTAAAAGAAAATTGAGTCGGAGAGTTGACACAATTTTTGTAGAACTAGTGTCAAAGATGCCACATGTTTGTGCATGTTTGTGAAACAAGTTTTACTTTACTTAATGATAGTACCTACCTAATTGAAGATTGCAGAAAGCATAAACAAAGAGATCCAGCCCATTTATGTTTCCCTGGTATTAATCAGTCCGTGTCGCAACGACACAGACACGTTTCAAGGGGCACTGCAATCTTCGCTGAGATGACGCCTTGCACTTATGCTTGCCTGGTACAAGTGGCGAAAAATATGCTGGTTTTGTTTTAACTGTTGTTACCGTTTACTTTGTAGCGAGCTACTTCGAAAATGTATCTAATATTTGCAAAAATACTAGACTCATGACGACCAATGTGGCGCGGTGGGCGAAGGTCCGCCTGCGACGCAGGAGGTTGCGGGTTCGATTCCCGCCTCGGAACAATTGTGTGTACGATCTGCAGATATTTGTTCCGGGTGTTCTGGTCGTTTTCTATGTATAATAAAAAAAATATCTATATATGTAATGTATATCAGTTATCTAGTACCCATAACACAAGCTCTGCTTACCATGGGGCTAGATAATGCTGTGAATTGTCCAGCATTATTTATATATTATTTTATATATATTCTTTGATATATATCTAGGTTAGCAGTAGAAGCGAACCTTGACAATTTATTCATACTTAAACGTATACATACTCGTTATATTTATTTCGTAGCACCTTTATTTCATGGACCATCGCCCACCGCGCCACAGAGGTCGTCAAAATATATAGGTATCTACATATTTTTATTTCAATCTGTATTATTAAAATGTTTGCCAACTCTTATGTTAACGTCACTTACAAACTCACATCAGTTACATAAAATAATAGGATAACAAAAAACATAGAACAAAAAAGAACATACAAATTGCCTTCTTACTCGTGAAATTTTGAGGACTCACATAAATTTTTACGGACATTTTTTCTCTGCAACTATTTAACATGGCTAAACAAGTTGACCGAAGAGATTTCGCTGGCCCAAATAGATATTTCTGTCCGACGCGACGCCTTATTTTTGTAATTTCCCGACTTGTAAGAGAAACTCGCAAGACTCTTAATCCCTACAACCAATCTCCTTTTGCAGTTCCTTTTTAAGTGGCGCAGAGGCGCTAGCAAATCCTGTAAAGCCTGTCTCGTTTTAATCTCTCTCCTGGGACGATTTACTCACTTTGCCAGTAAAGATATTTGTGGAAAATGCAGATGGAGTGTTTTGGTCCCATTTTTCTGTTATCACGTAAACAGATAAGGCATAGCTTGTTAGAATCTTACTCGGAAAGGCTTTTTCAGTATTCCTGCAGAATTTATACATCTGGCCGAACGAAAAAATTTAGTAGAAAAATGTCAGTAAAATAACTGAAACTTTGCCAAAATTGCTAGTCCATTCAAAACCTCCCAAAGGCAACGAAAAATTTAATCAAGGATTTACAATTTAGCTTCTAATGCTGGCAATATTTTTCTCTTATCTGTGCGCTACGAATGAGTGAATGAAGGAATGAATGATGGTAATGAAGGAGGATGGCAAGGTGGAATAGTAATATTGCGAAGGGCGCAAAATGAGCGCAAGCTTTATCGTGACTTTGAGCGATAGTAGGATTCTGTTTCAGCCGACTCTCAGAAAATAGATGGCCTTCAGCAGCGCAATATTACCTGCAGATTATAAACATCTTCTTGTTCATCTCGATTCTTTTCCACCTATACTCCAGCCAAAATCAAGATACATTGTTTGTAAACATTGCCCCCAACCTTAACTTGTTTTTTTATTATTAATATTACCTGCAGATAATAAACATGTTCTTGTTCATATCGATTCGTGTCTACCGACACTCCAGCCAAAATCAAAATAATACAATGTTTGTAAACATTGTCCCCTACCTTAACTCGTGTTTTATCATTTATGATAAGAATACTGCGAATTGAATAATTTTCAACTATGCTTAGGGCTAACAATAATTTGCTAACTCGTCTCTAAAAACTGAACTTATTGTGTTGTGCGATGTTTACAAATATTGTATCTTGAATATAGCTTGATTATAGTTACTGCAAACATTAGGCTTGCCTAAGCCAAGTTAATCTGATGTTATTACCTATAAAAACCGAAATAAATAAAGCTTTCAAATTAGAAGACTGGCTTAATAAAAATATTTTGCTGAACACACAATATCCCTTGTAATATCTACATTGCACCTTAACATATTATCCCTCATAAAAATAAATAACATTTTCTCCCTCGCTGTTATAGTAAAGACGGCTAACTTTTATTACTTTCTTATAATATCCATACACCTACAAGATACCTTTATAAATAAACATAGAACAAAATCCATGCATAAAACAATGCGTTGATGCTTGCACCCCAAACCGCCCCCGTCCGGGGTGCAACCCCCATTTCTTTCCAAAGATATATGATTTTAATAATCGCCAAGATTACGGTAAGGAGGGGCTGGATTCTTCAAGTGTCCCTCAGAGGCCTGCCTTGAGAAATTGTCCCTGTAGCTATTTCATTTGTGAGGACCACTTGATATATGCTCTGCGGACCTTTTTTGTTCCTCCTCCTCGGCCTCCCTTTTATTTGAATACGGATTGTTCTTTATTGTCCTTCGATTGCACGGATTGGTTTCAATTTGTTTACTGCTAAAGCACCTTGTGATTGAGGGAAATGAAGATCGGTTGATTACGTGACTTGTGTATATCAGTAAACAACCTGAAACAAACTAGGTACCTACCAAAGGAACTTACGAACTATTGATATGACTTATTGCAAACTTAGGCGAGGTAGGGTTCAAACAACTAGTATATACGTTCATATAAAGGTGGCACTTCACATGGCTATTTGTGTTCGCTATTGGGTGTTTGTAGTATTTGGCAAAATATATGACGTTCAGACGAACATGCAAAAAGAGGCAAATACGACCATCCACACATGGCACACAAATAACAAACACACAAACATTTGGCAGCAGACTGAGCAGAGCGCAAGGTGCCAATACGGCCATTGTGTGGACGGCTTATTGCGTATTTGCCTATTTGACTGCTTTGATGTGCCTCGAGAAACCGACAAGCGCACGGTAACGCGTATTTGGTATTGGCCTTATTTGTCAAATAGGCAAATAAGGCGAACACTTTGTCAAATAAACTGTCCACACATGGTAATTGTTTGCCAAATATGCCATATACACAAATACAAATAGCCATGTGAAGTGCCACCATAATATTTACTTAGTACAACAAATCCTTGGTATTTTATTTTTTTATTAATTGACCTTCGTTTGACCTCAATCTCGCCTGATGGAAAGTGATGATGTGGCCTAGGAATGGAAACCTATTCACTCTTGTCTTAAAAAGACCCAGTTTGTAAAAACCACTAGCGGAAACCCAATAGCAGGCAGCGAGAGCAATAAATAATGCGTATAATAAAGGTAAAGGAAAACCGCATCAAAATCCGTTACATAGTTTTAAAGATCTAAGCATACACACAGTACACTTTTTTCGACAGCGGGAAGCGACAATGTTTTATACTATATAGTGATATGTATAGAAAGGTATGGTACAATGTAATTTCTTATGTGCAACAACGTCACTTTACCAACACATTCACGCTTATTCAAAACGACAAATTACACTCACAATTTTCAATACAATCACCGAACATATAGCGGCAGGCACCTCAGCTCAAAGACAATGAAAGCAAAATGGCAGACATGCTTTTATTGTCTCTCACTTTAATTATACAACGTCTGGATGCAAGCATCGTACAGGTGGAACAATTAAGATGTCTCTGACAATTTAGGAAGCTGACACGTGACGACTAATAACTTCCCCCGCCGTTTATTAAGAAACCGCTGCACCCGCTGCACTCATAAGCACTTGTCACGCGGTTTTCGCGCCATAACAGCCATTTTGTGAGCGTCAGCCATTTTGTGACGCGAAGATGAACGATGTTAATTGCAATTTCGTAGTTTTGATATCTGTTGGTAACGGCTGCGGGATGTGATTAAAAGTTGGGACAGTTTCATGGGAATCAGAGTTAGATTGCCTGACTTTAGATAGGTTGTAATTGAGGGATGCTACACGAAAACAATGTCTCTTATAATCTAGTTAATACATTATAGCCTGTATCAAAGATACTAATTCCTAAAGCACTTGCCTAATGCTATTTCATTCGAAGTTCGTCGCTTAAAAATAAGACACGTAATTTCTTACATCATCTACTTACGTATCTCTAGTCGTTTACTAACCTCTAGTTATTATACCTTATTCTTTGGTCAAGGAATAAACTATGTGTCTTACATTACAGGACTTACTCCAACGTAATATTATTAATACTTATTGCAGGGTGTTTCTGCTAGCGACAGCATGATCTTAGCCAGAACTACGAGCAGCCACTCAAGCACCCCTTTTACACACTCTTACACTCCTAAAATGTTTATAGTTATATTCGCGAGTGTTCTGCCACAGATAGTTACAGGGTGTCCTGGCGTCACAGGGCGCAACATAGAGGGTGTTATGAAATTAGCGAGACAACAGACAGACAGATAAATTAGTTTATCTCCATGTCTGGTGTCGGAATGAAAATCAGCGATATTAATGTTTGTTTTGCTTTTCTCGTTTCGTTATTAGACTGGGAGTTAATTAGTTGGTTGCAAATTAGTTCTCTCGACTTGTGACCTGAATTAATGCTGATTGCGATCCTTCCCACTTAGGAATTAAAATATAAAAGCAGTAGTTGTAGGGACCTAAAAAACGATAGGCAGTAAAACAGCCTGGGACTGCGAGACTTTTTTAACAATTAAAGTTTTAGGGAAATTCTGAATAAAACGCCGAAAGAAAGTCCGTGACAAAGCAATGTTGAAAAAACAGCAACAAAATAAGAACCACAATAAAATAGTCAGCCCAATTTATGGACCCTTCTGTTCCCGCAAAAACGGTTATCGAAGCAAACTAAATTTGTTAACCCTGAACACCCAAATAGCTGCGGGCTATGGATGTAAAAACTGCATGCATAGGGGACGTTTAGGCCCCGGGCTCAGAGGTATGGATTACACAATTTACAACTGTATCCATTACTTTGGATAATGATGCTTTAGAAATTAATTGGGGCTTGCGTTATTAAATTGGAGTAGATAATATTGGTTTGTAGAAAGAAGACCTTATTTGGTATAAAACAAGGCTCATTGATGCAGAGGCCTCTTCCTCACTGGGTCGGTACAGGTTTTCTGCCGAATAACATTTTTGACAAAACTTGCAATTCAATTTAATAAAATATAACTCGATTTAAGACCAGTTATCCTCAACCGATTGAGTTGAAATTAGGTTGAGGCTTATGTAAATTCGGAGACAATTCAATGTTATGATGCCATGGAGCTGGTCTGATGATGGATACGGAGAAGGTGGCCATAGGAAGTTCTAAACGAAACATAACGACGACGTCGAGTTTATTGGATTTCCTTTCGAACCACTTCGGTCCTAGATGATTATATACATATAAAAGCTTGTATATAAAGAGATTTTTTATATTTTGTAAAACACCATTATTAAAATTAACCTACAATAAAATACTCTAGCTCAAAAATCCAGATTTCTCTTTTAATAAGGTTTCTTAGTAATAAAACCCTTGTCGCAAACCACATAGACATAACGAATCTCATAGGCGGATATATTAAGGACCGGAAGTAAGTGGAACTACGCCCTCTGGCGGCGCGGTTTGTTTTAATGCAATTGTCATGCAAATTTTAGAATTAATCTACCCGTTTTAACTTGAATTCACCGAGTTTATGATCTATTTTACCTTCATGACGACTTTTGAATTAAAATAAAACAAAGTTTAAAGTGCTGCCTATATTTTATACATACAGTTATTTTCTTTTTACGGAACAACACTTACTGCGAGGTATTAATTCAAAAATATAAGAGTTGTAGTAGAAGACCAACAAGAATGCATTCTCTCCCAAAACAACACGGTGCATTTTCAGTTGTAAAATCTCAATAAAAGCACCGCGCATATATTATTCACCGCGAGCTACCGGAACAACCAAAGGGTAAATCGTTGAACTGGTATTAATTTCCGCGCGTATTGAATTTCGAATAAAAAATATGTTCCATTTTTTTATTCCGTTTTTTTCACGAAACAGTGTCGTTTCACAATTGTTTTCGAACATGGAATGAAACGCTGTACTTTTTCCGTTGCAAAAACAATTCTAAAATTTTTTTGAGCAATTTTTGTAACGTTCCGGAGCTCGGAATTTTTTGTGGAATATTTTTAGTGAATTTTTAGTAAATTTCAATAGGTACTAACTTTTTAGATAGATAGATAATTCTTTTTTGCACACTAAGTATAAAATGACAATGTAAAATAAAAACTTAAAAAACTAGATACAATTAGTGAGTCTTATCGCTCAAGAGCGATCTCTACCTGACAACCATGGATGGATAGGATCGTGGACAGTACCAGGGGATCTGTGTGCTTGCAGGTTATACATAATGTATATTATAAAATAAAATAAAATACTTATAATACTACCTAATATTTTACTCTACATAATTTGTTATCTGTTTCCTATTCGAGTAGGTACAGCATGTAGTGTTTTTAATATTTTTTCTCGCACATTCTATAAGAAACCAATCAAGTAGGGTCCATCGTAAAAAGGCATACAAATAGACCACCAGGGTAATATCCCATAATTGTCCTGAGAACGGCAGAGGGGCCGATGGCGACTAAGTGGTCAATTGATCTCCACGGGTGGTCGTGGTCGTCGGGAGAAAATTGTCGACAATTTCTACTAATATCTGTCAGGAAGTGCTGTTCTGCAGTTAATTGGATGCAGGGTTTATGTATTGGTGTTTCAATCTATTTTGAATTTTATTGTGTGGGTTTAAATTGGATTTTAGTCTGGCGATATAGAAATGGCGTATGTAAAAAGATACGTTTGTAGGTATGTCCAAACAATTTTTATTGGCATATTAATAAAAAACAACCGTCAAAAGCAGATTTAACGTTTCTTGATCCAATTTTAGTTCGTCCAAATGGCCAACCCCAAAGATGAAACCCATAAAAAGCGTTTCTTACAAGGCGACCTCAAAAAATTATAAAAATCAATTTGTCACCAACTTTTCCCCAGAAAAAGTAATATCATTATCCTTCCTATAATTTTCGCTTTCTAAAACTGGGGTTGCTATTATTGAAGTCGTTGTCAGATGCAAATCAAGCAGGCCGTCTTTTTCAGGGGTGCTGAAATATGGGGCTATAAACGACAGACTTCCAATGTTGGCGACACCTGACGGTCACCCTATTGGATTTTGAGGATATGAATTAGTGCGGGTTATTGGAAATGTTGAAGGATTTTAGAAGGTTTTGAAAAGTTTTTTTACAAAATATCATAGGAGAGGATTTCCTATAGTTTCTTTGCGACTTCTCTTTGTCATTGAATTAAGAAAGTATATAAATATGAACGTAGTTAAATAAAGATCCCATAAGAACTTACTGCTGGGCTAAGACCTCTATTGGCTCTTTCAATTCAGTTCCAAAGCTTTGGCCAAGACTGAGCTATGGATAGTTATAATATTTTCTTTCAGGCGAGAACAGAAACTGACCTTTTCTATTTTGTTTCAGGTAAGAACAGAAACTGACCCAACGAAACGCATGCCTCAGCTCGTAAGTAAATATGTCATTTTAAATCCTATTAACAAGGAAGTAATGTTCAATATGCTTCAGTAAAGTTAGTGCCTAAAGAGCTTCTTGTAAACTTTGAGCGGCAAAGAGCCCGTCTAGACCTACCAGGGTCTTCGAAACTTGCACCCATTATAAGATTTCGTCGTCCTCTGGGAACAATGCTTAAACTTATTTGTAGCTAGACGGTGTGCTTATGGAGGTACTTGTATTCAATTTTAACGTAAGTGCCTATGAAAAATGAAAATGAAAATGAAAAATATGTTTATTACTACATTTAAAGAGAACTAAAGTAAATACAGAATTGGTATGGTAAGTAGAGAGAATTAATTTACAAAGTACTAATGATTCCCACACTAGGCTGGGCCTGTATCGTGGGAACCAATATGATTTACCAGGTAAGAAGTGCCTCAATTTAATGACAAATCTATACAGACAAAATAAAGTTTGAAGAAAAAAAAACGTAAGAAAATTAATTTAAAAATATAGATAATAAAAAATCAAATAGAAAGTAACTAGAACAGAACTAAAAATAAATTAGAAACTAAACAAATTTAAACATGCATTAGGAGACCTTTAAAAGTAGACTTTCGGTTTCATCGTAAGATAGAGTATGTAACCATATTTGGTCAGCGGATTTTAATTGGGCGACAGAAAGAGATTTAACGTTTGTGCAAGTGCAACAGTGTTTGACAACCCTATTATAAACGAAACATGTTAAGTGATCACCGAAACGCTGCGCAAATGTCGTAGATACTGGGGGAACTAGGATTTTGTTTGGATTGCGTTGTCTGGTCGATTGGTATTTTTGCCGAAATGAGGTTGATGCGTGTACATTAAGACAGGTTTTCAGAAGGAATAGCTTTCTAACCGATAGTACACCACTCTCCTTAAAGAGCAGGTCTGTTGAGTATCTTCGGGGCTTTTTAAGCATTGTTTTTAGTACAGAGCGTTGTGCTCGTTCAACCCCTATTAGGAACGTCTTCCCGGCAGAACCCCAGGCTATAAGGCAGTACGTGAGTAATGACTGACACAGTCAATGTAAAATTCTTATAAAAATATATTAATTGTGATGTGTGACAAAAAACTTAATTTTGTGATAATTAGGTTTGTAACAATTGTTTATTTATTATATTTGTGTGTGTTTTGACGAACTATTTAAATATTTTTTTTAATTAATTAAAATTCAGTTTAGATTAGAATTTTATGAATAACTAATTTAAAAGGTTCCTCTATTATTATTAGGTAGGTATACCATGTAAAAATAGAGCTTTGAAATAAATAAAGACAAAATAAATAATTTAAAAAAGATACGTAGGCACTTACTATGTCCTATGTTGGGCCTAAAGCTATGCCTAGTATGTGTATATAATGGAGGCCTGTCCAGCTGTGGACTATCATAGGCTGATGATGACGAGGCATTTCTTTTTTAAGTTGTGTGTGTTTTAATTTTATATGGATTTTATGATGATCTGAAATAAACGAATAATAATAATATAATATACTAGCCGGTAATACTCACTAGCCTGATAGTTAGCGATTGGCTACTATTGCATAGGTTAGTTCCTATGGTAACCAATCTCCAACAAAAAGTCCGCATTAGCAAAAGGATTCAAATGAGTCTTGCCTTCGTTAAGAGTTCTCAACGACCCCATGTGCTGTGCATTACCACCTTCTACCAGTTGTCATCTTCTTAGGAGAAGACTGGCCTAAAACAGCACAAAAACGCGAAGCACAAAACTTCCAGATACCTGTAAAAGTCCATTGAACATCCTGTTTATTGCAGTTTCAATATTTGTTTGATGTAAATAAGGCTGAGTTCGGAAAGTGGGTAAATCCGTTTTCTTTTCTAATCCGTTCTGAATTGTTATTGTACTTTGAGTTTCAGCTGTGAGGAAAATGATAATTGCCTCGCGGCGTGAATGTAGGCTTTGATTGCAATAGCAGTCGAACTTTCTCAAAAAATACATATGTACTTCTATGTGCGTCTTTGTTCGAGTTCTTCCTTAAATGAAATTTAGCGTATGCCTTGATCATGGGAAAGACGGATCAAAAATTATCGGGTCGGTTACTGTTTGCACCGGCCAGGTGGGATGACGACCTGCGAAAGACTGCAGGTAGATGCTGGATGCGGCAAGCTGAAGACAGGGCGCTATGGCGCTCATTGGGGGAGCCCTATATCCAGCAATGGACTAATATAGGTTGATGATGATGACTGTTTGCACTAAGATTCGATATTTTTTAAAAGAAAATAGGCATAACGACAGACAATGTTTTTATTCAGGTATTATTTTAAAGACTTTCAATTATATTTGGTTTGATGCATATGCCAGTCCTGTAAATTAACAAAACTTATAACTAAATTCTGAAACTGGCCCAAATAGTTTTATTACCGAGTTATTTATTATTAAAATTAAAAAAAAGAGAAAGCAGAGGCGGACGTTCTCACGTAGCAGCCTACGTTCCCGTTCTTTAATTATCCTATCTACCTATCTTTGCTTATTTATTATACATACAGCCTGAGTAGTTTTTTAGCTGCTAGCTTTAGGTCCAGCATTAACTTTAGTGCTTCAACCTACGTTAGGGGATTTTTTCAAACTACTTCACTATGAATTAACACATTATGTCCAGGGCGCTATGGCGCTCATTGGGGGAGGTCTATGTTCAGCAGTGGAATGCTATAGGCTGAAGATGATGATGATGAATGAACACACAAATGCGTACAATTCCTTATTGAAAATCAAGTAAAAATAAACTTTATTTTTCATATTTCCTCTGCGAAGTCATCGAACAATGTATTTGATTTATTAGCATTCACATAAGATTTTTTGTGAAAAAATCAGAAGTTTTTTAATATGTAAATCTTTTTATAATATTGACGAAGCTATTGCTGATGAATTTTATATGTAATCATATTGTAATCATACTATTGTATATTATGACTTTTCCGAGTGTACGTGATTGTATCAAAAAGGAATAAATAAATGAACTGAACAGTTTTATTTATGTTCAAAACAACACCTCAACTTGCAGCTTTAATTTAAACATTACCAACCAAAACACGTAAAAGTCATAAATTTTGTAAGATTTACTTGGATTTAATATTTTGGAATGTTTAATCCTACTTTTTTCATGTAATTTAAAATACAAGTAGGTAGGTTATATATGTAGGTACCTAGAATTGTTTGTACAGTGTAACTTTTTTTAGAAATGAGTGCAGTTTAACCTCTGGATTATTATCGAATTTTATATTTGATTTGCATTCCACGTAGAGAACGTATAACCCAAAATAGGTTATTAGGATATTCGATCTAACCACTACATAAAGCTTTTTATTGAGAAAAACAACAAATTTTTGATAATATATTATTTTGTTACCCCTACACGCATATTCATTTATCCAAAATTTCAATTTCCCTTGTATTTTATTAAAATTTATCAAAACAATTTATTCAAAATCGTCGCCGTATGCAGCATGCAACTTGTTACGTTGCCAGTTCGCACCCTTCCCTTTGTTTGCATAAGTCACTAAAACGCACCCCTGCTAATGAAAACCTGAGGGAAAATTCGGGAAAACTCATAATAATATAGGGTGAGTGGCCAGACACGATATAGGGTGCTTTATTTTACAAGGACCATCTTCGCTCTGTTTCAACGTTACTTTTCACTTTCGCGTGCAGTTCGTTCACACGATGTTCTTTTGTTTTTCTGTAGAAGCCAATTGGTTGAATATCGTTTACAGTTTGATGCTCCTTTCCTAATAATTGGAAGGATGGGTGAAAGGATTTACTATTGAATTGGAGATGGTTGACACATTTATATGCCGCCTCGTGGTTTTGCCGCGTGGAAATCTATGTGTATTTCCCAAAACTGACATAGCGTGTATGAAAAATTATTAGAGTTCGGTACCGTACATAAAGAAATATATTTTTTAGCTATAGAAGCTTTGTTACGTACCTGCCTCAGGTCAACCCAGCTCCTGCCTAATTTACCTCGGGACACAATATAAAATCCATCGAAAATCACACAAACGTCACTTCCCGCTGTCTGTCCCTATGTATGCTTAGACCTTTAAAACTACGCAACGGATGTTGATGCGGTTTTTTACATAGATAGAGTGATTTAAGAGAAAGGTTTAAACTATTTGACACATAGATTTCGACGCGGGCTGAGCCGCGGGGTACAACTAGTAATGTTATAAATTTTAAATCGACTCTGAATATTTTCGATTAAACCACCCCAGGCTTCAACTTCCGATTACCGGAAGGATATTTTTGTGTGCTTTTGCAAACCGGAAGGAAGTACGGATTAAAATGTAAACTTTGTTCAATATAGAATTGAGCTTTTCGTTATATTTCGTTGTTGTAAATTAAATATTGAATACATATATATATATGTCTATTAATAATAAAATATATATATATATAAATCAATGCATATTATCAATTATATACTTTAAGTCTTTTTAAGTCGTGTGCTGTATTTCTTTACTATAGTTAGATAATTAAGTTCTTTGCTCTATCAGAATAAATATATTTTCATTTCATTTCATTTCATTTATATCTGTAGGTTTATGCAAGGGTTCAGTTTATACAATGCCTATATAATTATGTACATTTAGAAAGAAAGAACCATGCCATGCAATTGGGAAATAATAGAGTCCTATAATCACATTCTCATTGATGTATCACAAACAGTTCGCTCAGACTGCAAAAGATGGCGTTATGACGTAGACCTTAATATGACATGACATCCCAATAATAACCACTATTCTTCTGTGAAAGAACCCTGCCTTCCATTGAATTCTACGGTAAATAGGGTTTCTTTTCTTTTTTGAAAACACCTCATTCAAAATCTGCAGTGATGCCATCACCCTGTAGAAATCTCCCAAGCCATACAAATTCAAAAGGCCGTCAGGATCGCGCGCGACTCAAAGTTATGCAGATGTACGACAGATGGCGCTGCACCCCTCAGGTTATCGCAGATTAACTGAAAACCCCCTGTTTAGCTGTAACTGAGTTGCGTTTATTTCACCTGTGTCTGTGTTCGACATTGTTTGCAGATTTTACAGACCGCACTGTCGATACCTTGTGACTATATTTTTTTTTATAATGAAGGCTGTCGTCAAGAACATACTCGACAATAACATTAATTTTGAGGATAGGGTTGAACCAGAAGTACCTAAGCGGGTCCCAGGGTTAGGACGCGTAATATTTGTTGATCCTAGTGCTATTTAATATTATTTAGGTCATTTCACAAGTGACAGCCATAACATGAGAAATCTCATTTTGCGCACCGCACGTCACAATACCTCCGTTTCCCTCACCATACGTCAGTCCGTTTATTATCTCACGTAGTACCTATGTACCTTCATATCAAATACAACTTTACAGCCCCTAAACCATGAATAACTTAGATACCTCACCCACCTTCAAGACGCATTTGGGTAGGAAGCTGGTTGCTGCTGGTTTTTGGAGCTTAGAAAACGGTAAAATAATCATGTTATTTCCTATATCTCGCGATGAACCGACGGCCGCTGGGGCAAACGTGTTCTTGAGTGGAGACCACGACTCGGTAAACGTAGTATAGGACGCCCTCTGACCAGGTGGGATGACGACCTGCGAAAGACTGCAGGTAGATGCTGGATGCGTCAAGCTGAAGACAGGGCGCTATGGCACTCATTGGGGGAGGCCTATGTCCAGCAGTGGACTAATATAGGCTGATGATGATGATGATGATGTTATTGGCTATAAATACACAGAACACTAATAACTCCAGATTTTTATCTCTATTCTATTTATATTTACCAAATAATTTATGAGGAAAACAAATTGTCATTTCTTTAAAGTCAACTTCAAAATGTTTTTATTTCCATGGCTAATAATTATTTACTAATAAATTTCATAAACACTTAGTTACATAAAATCAAGATTTGATAGCTTTTAGACCTTTCTAACGTTCAGTCAGTCATTTTAACGTAAAATAGAAAAAAATATAATTTGGTCAGTATGTTTTATTTTATTTTATTTTTATTTTTCATTTATTAAGGCACAAACAGTTTACAATATTCTTAAAATTAACAGTAATATATTTTTGTATAAACCAATCAAGATGCCACTAATAGAAACATTATTAAAACAACAAATCGAAATAGACAAATCATGCATGAATGATACAAATATATACATATACATATCATATAAAGCAAATTAACCTAAGAGATAAACTTGTTTTTTAAAGTTATTCATAGAGAGCAAAAATATGTCACATTCAGAAAATTGTTCGTTGTGCAACCTACTTACTCTAGGAATAAAAGAATTGCCTGCATAATTAGTTTTATGACTATTTAACATAAATATATTATTTGTTTTACGAGCATTCATACGTGGACATTTTATACCAAATTGACTAAGTAAATACGGTGAGTCGAATGTTCGTTAAAGTACATGCTAAGATTTTAACAACAATATTTCATGAAACCTGCAATAATCGCTAGAGATGACAACTTAGCTATGCATACACCCCCAAGATATAACAGGTAAGTTTGCCTCATCATTTATTTACGCGTGCGTAAAACTCCCCTTAATTTGGGTAATTATTTGAGCGGTGAATCCGCTACTCAAATATTGAAAGTGTGTTGCTTTGATGTTGAATCTCCCTTAGTTTCGGGTAAAATAATGAGTTGGAAGACGCACCGTTAGGGTCTCGGCGGTTGAGGTGTTTTGCTGAGGGTTTTGTTTGGTTTTGTATTTTGTTACTTACGGAAATTATTTAGGTAGTACCTACCTATTCCTCTGATTTTAGACACTACTTTGAAAATGATTATAAGATGGGAATTTATTTTATGAGGCTTTATTAAAATGTTTATTTAGATAATGTTTTATGCAAACACGAAAAAGTCAAGTCGATCTTTATTTTCGCGACCAAATCGGTACCTAGGTAATGTAGGTATAACTAAATATGATTAATTCATATCGGAACTACGAACCACGAATGACTCTTTGGTCCATGAATTTTCGCATTATTTCAACTCAATTCAAAGGTGCCCACTAACATAAAGAGCTCAAACAAAAACCAAAATTTCCATTTCAATAGCAAACGTTTCCACACGAAGTGTTATCCGAGGGTCGGACCTCATATATTTGGCTGAAAAAAAGGTGATGGCCAGAAAAGCAGGCTTGTTCGTGAAAGCTTGTTTTTTGCGGAAAAGGATACCAAAGAAATCTGTAGCGAAAAGCTCAACTAAAATAAAGAAATAACAATGTCATTCGTCAAGTCATTCAAGCTAAGAAATGCCGCAAAAACAAAAGAAAATCGACCAAAGAGCGGCGAAAATAGTAGGTATAAGTGGAACACATCACGAATACATCAAAACAGAAATGCTGGTTAGAGAGTTAGTCCACGAGTCGACCAATTACATTCCTCTAGGAAAGCACGTAGATAGTGGTCAAGTGAGATTTAACCCTTAAGTACACAACCCTTTAATAATCAAAGGGTACGAACGACCGCTTCACGCCTGTGTAATTATCGCCTGAAAGAACTTTTGGACGCCGATAAGCTCCACACTTATGAACGTTAATGTGTGTCGATGTAGTTCTAATGATTATTTCACTTATTGACAGTTTGATGACTGTATTGTAGGGGTGAAAATAGATAATAATAAAACTTTTGAAACTATCATGGTTATCAACACTAAAGTCATTTAAAACGGGATATTTACCATGATTTGATTTTTGACTCAAAAATCAAATCATGGTAAATATCCCGTTTTAAATGACTTTAGATAATAATAGCCCATTCATCACATCATGGGTTTGAAACTTTAAAGCAATACGCTTTTATGTAGGTAGTTTCGTATATTATATTAAGTCCTTAATTTGAATAGATAGGTATTTATTTTATTCAGCAAGAAGGGTTTTGCCTTAATAATCGATGTTTCAACTTAAATAGAAGAAAGCTGCTGCCCTTCCATATTTATTTTAACTACACTCTTACTTGCAAAGGTCTCCGAGATAATATATAAAATTTAACGCACTAAATAGCTTTTCTGTTTGGACGTCGCACCCGTACAAAAGTTAATCAATTTGCAGTGAGCTCTTACAGGGAGAAGATCATAATTATAAATTGTGTTACATAGTTTACCATCAAACTTTGCAACTTTCTCATTATTTCCATTTTCTCAATGTTATTAAGATAGGCCCATGCATATCCTGTGTGGGTTTAAGCACACCATAAGGGCATTGTTTTAAAACTTTACGAGTATTCACAGTCAGTTTAAGCCCACGCACGACTATCGTCTGAAATCACTGCCATCTCGGGCGCGTGCTTCTTTGTAAGTCGGGGTCTGTAGTACCCCATTAGCATTTAAGGGTTATCGTCTTTTGTAGGCCCTAGCTTAATCGGTTTGCGGTTATCGGAGCCTTGCCGCGTGCCGTCAATATATATTATGTGAAGATGCTTCGAGAAGTAACGTGTTGAGCGATAAGAGAATCCTAAAATAAGAGACATGTAAAATGCTTAAAATAAACTATAACTACCTATTTTAACTTATAAGTTTGACGCATTTATACTGCAACGATTAAGATCTCTTTCTTTACCGTATTTAATTAGAAATTAGGTACAGCTCTGAGTTTGATCTAAATGATCTGAAAATTTTAAATAATCTGAACTAAACCCCGACATACAAAAATGTTGACTATGTGTATACTTAAACTGGACATCGCAGACGGATCAAATTTACAAAGACACTATTTTCAAAAACTAAAAACAATAAACTCAACTTTATTATAACTCACTCCCCGGCCGTCGCTAGAACAATGGCCCGATCACTACAACTTGAAAGCTATGCGACGGCTCTTTCTATAGCCTATTGTGTTGCTCCACTTTTGTTGCTCCTCGCTGCCAAGAGCCGTTGGAATGACTTTTGACCGCAAAAATGTCTTTGACACTTCGATCGAGGACAGATTCGAGCGCGCTTTGCTAGATCATGTCGGGAAATTATATATTGCACGTTATGGCAGAAAGGAATTATGAAGAATAATTCTGTAGCCATCTTTAAAGTTATTTCGAGGGAATAAGGATGGACTATGAGGTTGGGCACTCCATTGGGTGCTGCGGGCACAGATTATGTAATGTAATGTGGTTTTAACGGAAAACCAGCGCTGGCTAGATCTCTTACGGGAGCTTAGCCAGTATTATGTGAGTAGCTAGCATTATAATGAGTTAGGGCCTTTCTATAAAAGCTTTATACGTGTAAGTACCTATTCTAAAGATATGTCATGTTTTTAACAATTTCTATTGATGTTATAAAATAAGGTATTTTTGAAATAGCGGTCTGGTTAGGTATATATTTTTATTGCTAGATACTAAATTACTGAATGCTTGCCGCATTGTCGCGTATGAGGGAAATAAAAACCCTATGAATTATATCAAGTACATTTTGATTTAAGTACATTTATAGTTAATACTAATTAAAAGGCTTTAAAATGTTTTAAAATCCGACTTTCTTTAAAAATATTTAAAATAAAGCAGAGCGTACAACAAAGCATTTTACATATCCACCCTCGGTAACCAAGAACTGTCCCCTTTACAAAACCTTTGTTTATGGCAAATTAAAACATGGAAGGCGGGTGTCAACTGGTGCTCTCCATCATTGGACCCTGGCCATAAATCCGGCATCAGGTGCAGTGGGGCGCAGTGACAATGTACACAAATGTGCCGTTTCTTTTTAGGGTTCCGTGCGACGTGGAGGGAGCCTTCTTTTTCGTTGTGGCTCAGTTTTAGATTTCGACACTTCAATAAGCATGAAATTATGCAATTCTTTTTAAAAAGTTTTGTTTTGATTTTTTTTAATATTTCACGTAAGAAGAGAAACAATATTAGTACCTACTAAAGCTATATTCATATTAAATATTAGGAATGGAATAACGAACTAAGTAAAATCTTTCTTCTCGTGTACAATTTCATCAAAATATTTCAAAAAAAAGCTTTTTCAAGTTTACTCCCTTGACAAATCCCATTATGAGTGAAAACTTAATTTAATAAATTAAAGAATTCCCTTTCTACGTTTTCTATTCTATGATGAGTACATAATCGTAAATCCGATAGTTTTTATCTCCTACCTACGGAACTCTGCCAGATTAGAAACCCGACAAACACTTGTCTAGTTGTATCTACACAGTGATTTCAGTAAACTGGGGCTTAGGGAGTTGTGAAGATGAGTTTTGTGATGTACTCTCATGTTTTATATCCCGTTTCTACTATTATAGAGGTTGCTTTTATGTGGCGATTGGCAACATTCTTGAAAAGTCTGTAGGACATTTTGTATATTTATAATTTACTATAAGATCAGTTTTTTCTAGAAATATGAATGAGCAGAATCCGACAGCTTATCTAAAACACGCCGAATATTTTTTTAGATTAAATATATAATAAGCTTCCATCTGAAGCAACTGAGCTCCCTATTCGTAAATTTAAAAATTACATAAAAATAAATCTCATCAAGAAGGCTTTCTACTCCATAAATGATTATCTCAATGATGTTAATGCTTGGCCAGATGTCGCTCAGTTTCGCACAGAGAATAGTATGCAAGTAATTTGTTATTGTGCATAGCTTTACTTAAATATTGACATGTATCGAATCATATTATATTTAGACTTAAATAGGCAAATAACCATGTATTAGACATATAAGAGATGAACATGCTAGTGGTTTCTTTTTCACTTCTTCCACAAGTGGACAAAAAATTGAAGTGAACAGTAAAATAATTTTATTTGTTAATAATTTAATGTATAAATATGACTTGTCTAAGTGCTTATTTTGTAAGCCTAAAGAAATAAATGATTTTTTAGTTTTTTACTTTTACTAACAATTGTAATCAGTTAAAGTTTTGCTTTGTTGGATAGATTGCGTTCTAGAGAAAGTCATGCCAATAATACGCTACATTTCCTAAAAATTACGTTGAAAAGGCATAAGAAGTTTAGAATTGGAATGAGGCATGAAAAGTCCGGGACACCAGCTAGTTTAATTATAAATAATTTTTTAAAATTAGGTAGATTTATCATTAAAAAACTTTTCAAATTATTATGGTTACAAAAGAACACAAATCATGGTAAATATAATAGAAATGCTATATCGTTATTAATAATGTAAGGGTTTGAAATTGAGATCTATACTTCGATTTAGAATCCAAGATCAAAGACATTTTTGAATGAATACTTAACATCAAACTTCAACAAAGCATTAATGTGATGTGCAGCGAAAAAATTTGTATTATTTGAATTCGAAAACAAATGAGAGATCAATTAATTCATAAATGAAAGCTATCTAAAACCAACATTTTTTTCGAGCTTCTGTACTTTGCTTCGATGAAATCTCGTTAAATATTTTCCAACAATATTTTTGGGGTTTTGTTACATATCTCGCGAAGAACCGACGGCCGCTGCTGGGGCGAACGTGTTCTCGAGTAGAGACCACGACTCGGTAAATGTAGTGTGCCCTCCGACCAGTTGGGATAACGACCTGCGAAAGACTGCAGGTCGATGCTGGATGCGGCAAGCTGAAGACAAGACGCTATGGCGCTCATTGGGGGAGGCCTATGTCCAGCAGTGGCCTGCTATAGGCTGATGATGATGATAATGTTACTCCTTTGTTTACTAATAATATCCAGGCTTATGAATCTGAGGATACATAGGAACTTATCTAAAGATTGATTAACATTCAAACTTCCTCCGTTATACTCCGAACCTATTGAAGGGCCCGATCCCGCCCTACTTAATGAAATCGTATATCTTTCAGTGCGTAATTCAATTATACGGAGCAATCACACCCTGTATAACAGGTGCGTTTTATACGTAAGGAACCCTAGTTCTGTAGTGTGGGGGTGGTGCAAGGGATGACGAAATGAAAGAAGGTTACATGCACGACGACCTCTGTGGCGCGGTGGGCGAAGCTCCACCTGCGACGCAGGAGGTTCGATTCCCGCCTCGGGACAATTGTGTATGTGTACGATCTGCAGATAATTGTTCCGGGTGTTCTGGTCGTTATCTATGTATGATATAAAATATCTATCTATCTAATGCATTGTATTAAGTATATCAGTCATCTAGGACCCATAATACAGCTCTGCTTAGCTTGGGGCTAGATGATGCACTGATTCATAGAGTAAGAATAACTCTATGCACTGATTGCATATAATTCCCTATGACTAACGCCCCCAACCCTACCCTCCCTTGCACCGCAATCACAAGGCGCTATAAATCGCATTACCCGCCGCTCCTCACCACTGTTATTAACATGGACTCGACTACGGCGAGAATACCATACATACCATACGATACCCTGCCGCAATGCTTGAACTATGGCCAATTATGCCTACTACCATGATCCAAAACATTCTTTTTTAAATACCTAAGTAAGTATACTTAGGTATTTCTTCGAACGAGATGTTTCGTTTTTATGTGATTGAATTTCACTAGCCGCAACAATATGGCTTCCAATATTTTAAGGTTATGAAAATTCTAGCTTCTGCCAACGGCTTTACACTTGTATGCATGTATGCATGTCATGCTTTTTCATTTCACATCTACACTATCAAAACTCTGTATGAAGAATTTCGTAATAAACCTCGACACATAACCGACGACCTCTGTGGCACGGTGGACGAAAGTCTGCCTTCGACGCAGGATCTTATTCGAAGGCGGGTTTGATTCCCGCCTTCGCCCTGGGGACAAATATTAGTACGATCTGCGGATAGTGGAACTGATTTATGGAATAAAAAAATATATTATTGTTCTATATTTTATTCCAGGCCCTGAACAACCTGAATGCAAAATTTTACCCAATCCGTTCAGTAGTTTTAGCGTGAAGAAGTAGCAAACTATGCATGTACGCATGTAATGCTTTTCCATTTCACCTCTACACTATCAAAACTCTGTATGTAGAATTTCGTAATAAACCTCGAAACATAACTGACGACCTCTGTGGCACGGTCGACGAAAGTCTGCCTTCTACGCAGGATCTTATTCGAAGGCGGGTTTGATTCCCGCCTTCGCCCTCGGGACAAATATTAGTACGATCTGCGGATAGTGGAACTGATTTATGGAATAAAAAATATATTATTGTTCTATATTTTATTCCAGGTCCTGAACAACCTGAATGCAAAATTTTACCCAATCCGTTCAGTAGTTTTAGCGTGAAGAAGTAGCAAAATTTTTACCCAATCCGTTCAGTAGTTTTAGCGTGTTTTTAACATACGAGTACATCCATATTTTCATCCATCTGAACATCCAAACTTTCGCATTTATAATACTTACCTATTAGTGTTATTTTATTAGTAAGTAATAGAAAATTATGTCTTGAATTAGGCATAATTTATGTAAATAGTAAATTATTCCACTATTGACATAAATTACAGCTTAATTCGATCCATCAATATGCAGCAGCAAATATTGATCTGCCATCATACGTATCTTGTTTGCGCAAAGACAAGCTTCCATTCATGTAGCACACCTGAAGAAACAATACTGGCCACATTAACAAGACCCTTGCTTACACCAACATTCTAAGCTCCTACGTTTCTAAATACCTTAGCTGTTTCCACATCGTTCAATGTCCATAAAAGCTTGAGCTCTGTCAACAAGGATTGTCTTCGAAATCACGTGTCTAGCCAAATTGTCTGGGCCAAAGAACCTACCTAGATTCAATAAGAACATCGCCCAAATTAACAAGAGCCTTGCTTACAAAGATACTCTTGACTGGCAAGGATCTAATTAAATCAGCTTAATCATAAAGCTGCTGTCCATATTACAAAGATCCATATTTGCAAAGGGTATGTGAGCCTTTCGGTATCAGTTTGGAATGGTCCACCTGAGATTTGAGTCAATATTAGCTTAGTATTAGGAGAGGGAAGACGGCTCATTAAAGTTAAACCCCCTTTTGTTGGGAGTTGGTAATATTTAATTGGTTAAAATTGAAATTTGTGAATTTTGCATTATCTCAAGATAATTACGAGACCTTTACTTGTAACCTACGACAAATTTTCCTAGCTGTTTTGAAAATAATTGACTTCAAAAATGTTGATCTCAATTTGATAAAATAAATAAATAATGCTGGACAATTTCACACAGCATTATCTAGCCCCATGGTAAGCAGAGCTTGTGTTATGGGTACTAGATAACTGATATACATAATACAATACATTACATATATAGATATTTTTTATTATACATAGAAAACGACCAGAACACCCGGTACAAATATCTGCAGATCGTACACACAATTGTTCCGAGGCGGGAATCGAACCCGCAACCTACTGAGTCGCAGGCGGACCATCGCCCACCGCGCCACATCGGTCGTCAAAATCCGTCTAAATTTGTCACAAAAATAGCCAAGAGCAAGGAAATGCAACAAATTCCGTCTATAAAATCAAATTCCACGTCTCACCACACGAACGTACACCCGACAGCTAACAAGCGTACTCTGCAAATTGGCTGCAGCGTTGTTAAGCGAATTTAGCACTAATTGTGTTTGACAGGCCATGCCGGACGAGAGCAATGTCGTGTGCGACGTTTTGTTGCAGCCGTGCAACTTTTGTGATGGCTGTAATTTGATTCGGAAGCAAAAATTTCGCTCCGAGTTAAGTGATTACTGGCCAAGAGAAATATTATAACAAAAAAATATTTTCACGAAAATTGCAGGAAATAACTTTCAACGGATAAGCCGTTGAAAGTACAAATAACAAGGAGAACTCATCAGAAAATCTGAATTCAAAATATAAATCTCTGAACATCAAGCTTTTGGGATATTATTTAACATTTCATCTCTTGTTCGACTGCAGGCATTTTTATGTCCATATACAAAATAATATGCTTGTTGCTCACGTGTATATTGAGCATTTATCTTGTTTATTTTATTTATTATTTATTTATTTTGAGCCATTATTGTCCCACTGCTGGGCTCCCTTTTCTCCTTCCACTCCTCGCGATTCAACGCTGCAACAGGCCATGATGGAAGATGTGCCTCGAGCTCGTCACGCCATCTCATTTATCTTGGTTTGAAATCTCTCAAGAATGTCGACATCGCTATTTGCAAGCTCAACCCTAAAGTTAAATCCATTATGTCCAGACGAGCTTAAATAATACCTAATCATAAAAATAAATAAGTTATCAATAGAATCTCTATATTTCTCGTCAAAATACTCAAGTCCATATCCGATAACTGGTATAATACAAACAATCGAAGCTGACTGTTTACCAACTGTTATTCACTAGTGCGGGCCCGTGAAGAGAATACAGAGCAGGGTAAAACGTCACCTTAGAAGGCTTTCAGGGGAAAATGTTGTTTGTTTGGGCGGAGTTGGGATTAATGTGGCTTGGCAGGGTCAGAGGATGCTTTTAGTGGGGTATATTATAACTAGATAAGTACCTACTTATGTAGCTACTCAGTGCAGCATCCATTTTGAATCAGATTTCGGATTTCAATAACTTTCTTTATTTAGGTTAACATAATAAGTACTACAAGTCAAATTTTAAACTAGTATTATTGATTTTCTCCTCGCTTCAAGTTATTAAGTTCAAAACTCTGGAACATAGCAATCCAAAAATCTGAGTCAATAAACTCTCTCTTCAGAGTAATACCACCTAACGACGGCAATTATTTCCGCGGAGCCCGGCATCAATTTGTTCCGGAGAAACTTCCTAGTTGCCTAAATCATACGTATTTGTTACATGAAAACACATTTTCTGCAGATTTTCTTGTAGGTTTTCTTATTCTCCACAAGATTTTGATTTTTACCACGCTTCTGCAGGCTTTATTTACTTTGCAAAAAATCTACTTGAGAACAGGGGCCAGACGCTACCTACCTTTTTTTAAATCATTTTTATATTTACAAACAAAACTATACATAGCAGTTACCTGAGAATAGCTGCTGGTGGTGTATTCATGTGTGTATTTTATATTGCTTTCTTATTTACATCTGTTTGATTTTTATAGCAAACTTTGTCGTTATCCGTAGGATTTCACTTAACTAACATACTCGTTCTAATATTAGATTGTTACTTTCTTAAGTAATCATATTTTTATTTATTTAAGAATGTAAGAAAACGCCTTTTTCTTGCGTTTCCTTGCGGCCCAGCAGGTCGATTAAGATTTTCATATTCGTGAGTGCATGACATACTGTTTTGTACCTCATTGGCTCATTTTTTATCTGTAATTAAAATGCAGTTAATGAGCGGCGGGTATATTATTTTAGTCACTCTAGAATGCTTCTGAATCGACCTGTTGGGCCGAAAGGAAGCCCAAGAAATCAACATTGTTTTTACCTACCGCTTATGACTTTGTATTACCAAACAGTTATATGAATTCAGGCTATGGATAATGACATAGATTTCCAGAAAAATCTGACAGATGTGAACACGAATGCTATCAATATAAAAAAGTAAAAAGTAAAGTAAAAGTAAAAGTCATTTATTTGCAAAACACATGTAAAAAAAAGATGACAAATAGTTTTTTTGAGTCAGCATGTTTGACCAATATACATTAAAAAAAACATAACATATACAATAAAAGCAACATCTAACGAACCAATTACGCTGTTAAAGTCCCGTTCAACTGGAACTAGTCTGATATCCAGAGGCCATCACGACAGACACTTAGATTACCAGGTGTCTTCGTCAGTGAGACAGGACAAGAAGTTTTGTCAGACGTTGGTAAACATAGTAAGCTTTGTAAATTGAGCTTACAAAATTTTGCAACATTGATTAACTGTATTTATGTTTGAATTTCTGCTTTGATTTTATTTGATATAACTTAGAAACTACATAAATTATATTTTGTAGTTAGGTAACTATTATGTACAGAGCTGTGTTCTCGGATACACTTGTGCACTATAATTATTAGATATGTCTTGTAGCTGGTCCGTCGAGACTGGCCGCGTCGTCGTGGCCGAAATAATTATGTACAGAGTTAGCGACGGAACTAGCTCCCGTTGACAATTTCACTTCAAGAAGAAAGAAAAAAATATATTTTATAGGTTCTCTATAAAGTAGGTAATACAACTTGCAACAATTATAAAAATATAAGATACTAGAGGACCTTCCCGGCTTCGCACGGTTTTAGTACGGATCCGTAAATTTTTGAAAATATAATATAGCCTATGTTCACCGGAGATAGTGTAGCTTCCCAACGGTGAAAGATTTTTTCAAATCGGTCCAGTAGTTTCGGAATCTATTCATTGCAAACAACAAATCAAACCTTTCCTCTTTATTTTCTTTATAATATATTATTAGTATCTAAATAAGTGAATAACTTCAAGCAAAATGAGACAAAAGAGAGATAAAAAATGCCCTATTACGCCTTCCGAATCAATAAAAGCCTTACAATGCCCGCAATTTATATCAATGGCAACCAAAACTTTGGTAAAACTCAAGCAATATCCAAGTAAAGTAAAGTAAAGTAAAAAGTAAAAAATCATTTATTTCTTTAGGCTTAAAAAATAAGCACTTAGACAAGTCATATTTTATATATAAATTATTATCCTTCTTCAATTATTATCCTAGCAGTTGCAATAGCTTTGTAATAGTAGTCCCGGGAGAATCAGCTCACGAGAAGCTTTACCATCAAGTTTTCACCAGATAGATTAAAACTGGGTCTGGTCGTGCGTGATAGAGTAACATCCATGTAACAACGCTGTCGTTGACATGTCCATAGCGGTGCGCGGAAAATAATGGCTTTGCTGCGGAAAACTGTATTTTTGATGCGGGAACTGTATTGCATTGTTGAAATCTCTTTGTTTCGAGTCGCGTTCGAAATTGCGTACTGCGGGTATCGTTTTACAGGCCTATTACAAGACCTACATAAAGGAAAGAGTATGTTGACGACCGATGTGGCGCGGTGGGCGAAGGTCCGCCTGCGACGCAGAAGGTTGCGGGTTCGATTCCCGCCTCGGAACAATTGTGTGTACGATCTGCAGATATTTGTTCCGGGTGTTCTGGTCGTTTTCTATGTATAACAAAAAATATCTATCTATGTAATTATTGTATTATGTATATCAGTTATCTAGTACCCATAACACAAGCTCTGCTTACCATGGGGCTAGATAATGCTGTGTGAATTGTCCAGCATTATTTATTTATTTATGTTAATTAGAATTCCAGTTTTCTGAAGAGTTCTTAGATACATATGAATGAATAAAATAATGCTGGATAATCCACATAGCATCGTCTAGCCCCAAGTTAAGCAGAGCTTATATTACGGGTAATATATGACTGATATAATCATCATCATCATCAGCCTATAGCAGTCCACTGCTGGACATAGGCCGGACTGATATAATAATAATAACGAATACAATAAATTTAATAGATAGATTCAACAAAGTCATAGCAAATCAATATCACACATAAGCTATGAAATGATCAGTCGCCATTTGCAATTTTTGTCTCCCTTTCAGCAAAAACTCTGTTAAATGAATATCTACATTATAAACTTTTTTAAATCGAGATTAAACCCGCTCCAAAGTTCACAGGGGTAATTAGTTACGGAGCTTCATTTAATTCGATAATTATCTGATTTCCAAACCGTACCTAATTAAGATCACGGTGTTATTTTTAATTCAAAAGTTAATGTATTTTGGAAACCCCTCCCTCGTAACCGTCCCACGTGATTTACGTTCCCGTTTTAACTATTACGTTAAACTGAAAACCGTTAAAATGAAGACTGTAATGGCTATTTTAATGGGAAGTAGGTTTTACACTGATTGAATGTGCTGTAACGTTATTTTGTAGGAGTTTTAAGGTGCAAATTATTTAGAATGTTTTTTTTTTTTTAATGCTGGACAATTCACACAGCACTATCTAGCCCCATGGTAAGCAGAGCTTGTGTTATGGGTACTAGATAACTGATATACATAATACAATATATAACATAGATAGATATTTTTTATTATACATAGAAAACAACCAGACCACCCGGAACAAATATCTGCAGATCGTACACACAATTGTTCCGAGGCGGGAATCGAACCCGCAACCTCTTGCGTCGCAGGCGGACCTTCGCCCACCGCGCCACATCGGTCGTCGTGTTTACATTGCGTTTCTTTACTATTCGAATATTGAGATGTTACATGCATGTATTGCTTAACGTTTCTATGAATATCAGTGTAATATATATACTAGATAAGGATCGACAAACAATAATAACAATATATAAATAATTCTACACAATTCACACACAGCATCATCTAGCTCCAGGGCCAAGCACAACTTGTGTTATGAATACTAGATGATATACTTAATAATACATTTACATAGATAGATATATTTATTATACAAATACATTAGACATTTGTCCCAAGACGGGAATCGAACCCGCAACCTCCTGCGTCGCAGGCCTTCGCCCGCCCACATCGGTCGTCAAATACCGCACTCCAAAAATAACCATAGTCTAATTTGAATGAAATTTTGTGTGGGTATAATCATAAAAGAAAATCATTTTCACACTGCAGAACCGAGTCAATGACCCCTAATATGTAAGTAATGACGAAAACTTCCATAATTCTTAATCCAACTTAATTTAAGGCCCCTACACACTTGCGTGCGGCGCTAATGGCTATCCAAATAACGGGTGTGTATAATCTATTGGACAATACATCCTGTTATTATACATTTACGACGTGATAACACGGAGTAATGGAGATTTTTTTTCTTTTCATAACAGTCGCATGTAGTAATAATGCGTAATCTTGGTTGGATGTTTGTTACTTCTTCAATGCAAAAGTATTGGATGTATGGGACTGAAATTCAGGGTTATTCCACTTAATCCGTTGGCATACATGTTGTTAAATAAAATAAATAATAAATAATGCTGGACAATTCACACAGCATTATCTAGCCCCATGGTAAGCAGAGCTTGTGTTATGGGTACTAGATAACTGATATACATAATACAACACATTACATTACATAGATAGATATTTTTTATTATATATAGAAAACGACTAGAACACCCGGAACAAATTTCTGCAGATCGTAACACACATTTGTTCCGAGGCGGGAATCGAACCCGCATCCTCCTGCGTCGCAAGCGGACCTTCGCCCACCGCGCCACATCGGTCGTCAAATGTATTTTTATATCCCATACATAGTGTTATATCCCATACATAGTGTACCTATTCAAGGTTGAAGATAAGGATGCGTTTATGTTTATGGATTGCAAATCTAAAACAAATGAGATAATTATAATTAAAGACAAAGACCCTCTTCAGTCACCTTTGTGTTCGTAGCTTTATAGCAGCTGATTTTTATTATAACGTCAGTATCAAAGGTTGCCTGGAAGAGATCGCTTCTAAGCGATAAGGCCGCCCATTGTACTTGTATCATGTAATGTGTTTTATAATGATCTGTAACTAGTGTACAATAAAGTATTTTTGTATATGTATTTGTATCAGTAAATTTTATTTTAATAAATTTTCCTTTACTAGACAAAGGATACATCGAAAGTCCGGAAGGACAAATAAACGATCAAAGGGAAGTACACTGAATTTTCCAAGCTTCATTTTCAGATTGACATCGACAGTATTGGAAATGACAATTTAATTTGGAATGACGTGTCAAAGGTTTGACCCGAGCGCTGCTGGGGTGAAACTAGTTACTATAGTTGGAGTAAATCTTGTTAGTATCATCCAATCAGAGCCTTTGTTTCACACGCTGGAAGGTTTTCGTCGAATTTTGCGAAAACTCTATTTCGAACAAAAATGTAGAATCGTATTGAGTTCTGCTTTCTGTTTTATCAGTAAAACTCATTTCATTTATTGAAAAATTTATTTTTTGCTGTTTTATCAGTAAATCTCATTTCATTTGTTGAAAAATTTATTTTTTGCTGTTTTATCAGTAAATCTCATTTCATTTGTTGAAAAATTTATTTTTTGCTGTTTTATCAGCATAAATAACTCAATACAGTTGTTTAAAAAATCATTAAATTTATTTATCCAGACTACTTAACTCCATCCTCGACTGTCTATTAAGTACTTATATTAATAACGGCTGATCGTATCTTTATGAAGTTGGTAGTTACATAGATTGTATTCTGGGATTCTTTGATAAAAAGCTACTTTTCATCCAAGAAAAAACGTGGGCAAAGCCGCGGGGGAAAGCTAGGATATAAATCATTTAACTGCCGATTAAATATTGAAAACTGACAGCGACAAGTCCATTTTCAATCAACATCCCGCAGTGCTCAATTTACAAGTCAAAAGAAACATTTCAAAGAAACTCGAATGTTAAAAATAAGAAAACCACTTATTGGGTTTTGCACTGAACCCCATTTATAAAAATAGAAATAAAAAATATTTTTGTGTTATCACTCTTCTATCGAGGGATACACAAAGTGAAGAGAGTGATAACACAAAAATATTTTCTATTTCTTCATGTGCATAATTTTAATCAAAAAAGAACAAAAGATTTATTTTTTATTTTTTGTGATACTTAACTTTAAGAAGCACTGATCTCTAATCTTAAACTATATATCTTATCGCGTCAGTAGCCCGCTCCAAAGCCCACGAAACAATACCAAACATGCACCCGATAAAGCCTTTATTTTATTGCCTCTCTGTTTATCTCTACCGAATATCTGGTTCATTGTTTACCATTGGCGGTGGTACAATGAAATCAATAGTCTATGATATTCGTTTTATTCGGCGTCACACACCATTCATAAATCGAATACGATAGCGCTGATTTACGGGTGTTGACGGAGAGGCGCGGTTTGTAGACGCGCGACTGGACGTGATAAATTTTGACGTTACACGCTTTTCGCGCGACTTTTTGTTGCAGTTTTTCGTTGAATATCAAAAGCTTTAATGTAATATAATGTGTGGTAATTCATTTTAAAAGTATTTAGTAATTTAGTTGCAATCAGTATACAGTTAAGAGTTTATTTGAGTTAACTACTTTATCCAAATTAATTCGTAAATCAATATCGTATCATCAATAAACTCAAGACATACTAGTAAAATCAGGAGTTCAGAAGAAAGGATAAATGCCAATAGTTTTTAGAGCATAATAAAGCCCCGTGTTATCTTCCGTAAATAACAAATAATTGTGAATCGTACTATATGTATGTCTCTATACTACTATTCTTTTTAGTAAATAATGCTTAGTGTCGCACGACAAGTCTCGATTCTCAAGACCACACCTTAAGTCGCGCCGACTGGGCTGCGGTGGGTCGAGCTGTTATTGCACGTATCATGAGCTCGGTATTATGTCACTATGCGATGGCACTGCGCAATGTTACGGATATACACTGTTTTTTAAAATGCTAGTTATAGAAGTGATTTTAAGTTTGATTTTTGTTTGTTTCAGGTAAGCATGCAGATTTCGTTTGCTGTTACCTAAATGTGAAGGAACCACGCACAATGGACCAATCGGAGTCTAAGTGCGGAAATAAGAGTACATACACCATAAACGTGTGAAGGAATAAGTTAGGTATAATCACCACTAGAATTTTTCAGAGTCCTTACGCCAGTTTTTTTACGTGTATTTTAATAAATCAATGAGAACGTGTTAGGCTTCGTGTTTTAAATCTTTTTAAATCAACTGTACCTTCATTGTGAGTCTCGAAATTAATATCAGAGACAGACAAAAGCCATTAGGTACCTAGTTAGGGTCCTTTACGTTCTCAGTGCCAACTCATGCAAAATTTTAATAGTTGGAGAGAAATGTCCCTGACCGTGGAACTTTCCAGAAGTTTTTCTATTTAATAAGGTTCCAAGTCTCGCAAGTACAATTGTTTTAAATGCGAACGCGAATTGTTTCCTGAGTTCATTTGGAGTGGAAAGGTCTTTTTTGTTTTTGTTTGTAAATTGTCGAGTTTCGCCTCTATTTGCTTGTTATATTATAACTTCAGGGAGAAATTCCGTTAGCTACGTAGTTATTGTCTTTATGTTAACTTTTTTTGTTGCGACAAAAGCAATCCTAGATCATTTTGACAGTGTTCAGGGCAGAACTGGAATTTTATTTCTTTCTGAACTTTATTCCTCCGTTATTTTTCCATATTCCCGTATCATTCATTAAATAAATACGAAAAAAGCAAAGAGCTCACCTTCTTGATTAAATTCTCAGAAATATAATATCAATAAAAATTGGTCAATCAAAAAGAATTTGATCGAACTAAAAAATCTATCAGCGAACTAAAAAAGCGCGGTCCAATTATAAAACTTTTATTATGTACGTATACATTTTCTAGCAACGGTTTTTTAACATCAAACTTCACCAAAAAACGCAGTCTTCACCTTCACTTCACCTTTCCTATCTCTGATAAATTATTAAGTCTCTCAAAAAGGGATTGATTGAAAAAAAAAAAATCTAAACGTGAACAAAAAAAGCGCGGTCCAACGCCTTTACCTACCAGTTTTATTACATACATTTTCCAGCAACGGTTTTCTGACATCAAACTTCATGAACAAACGCAGTCTTCGCCCAAATCCATATTCCATCCCACGTTCATTACTGTGAAGTTAAGCGAGTTACACACTGGATCGCTCAGGATGGTGTAAAATTTAAATCAGTTTAGCCGGGTTCGGGATTATGACGGTGCTGCCATCTCCATGCAAATTGCGCATGTTTCGGTTATGTGTAGCGGGCTTTATTTAGTGCGCATTCGTACGTTGATGGATTTAGGTTTTATTTTGCTGTTTGGTTTTTTCTGAGAGGTAAAAGGTTTTTTTAAAATTTTGAAGAGAATTACAAAAAAAAAATCAATTGGTTGTTGTAATGTTTATCTATGTCCGTTTATCTATGTTTTGAATGATGAACTTTTGTATTTTACATAACCTTAGGTATGTATTAAAGAAAAGAAATTAAAAACCACCAAAAAATAATAATCAACATAAATAGATGATGCTTGCATATCTCGCGATCATAGAAAGAAACACGAGATTTGAAAATAATATCATCGCAATAAAAAGCCATTCCTCCCGTAAAAACGCCATTTCCTCACTAGATCTCAATTTAAACTGTCAGGGACACTCATAGTAAACTGTACTAAAAGCTGAATAAACATCCTCCAATCCCCTTATTTATTTTTAATGTGCTCTCGCCTTTTGAACGCAGATTTATACCGAATCTTTGCTGTCACAGACAGTCGGCTTACAGTTGAGAATATTTCTTGGTTTTCGCTGCGGCTGCCTTTTTGCAGGCGTCTACAATATTGTCTGAGGGTTAAATATGATTTTCGGAAGCACGTAGTGTACGAGTACTATGAGTAAGCTAGTAGAATATAGTTGTTCATTTCTTTGACTGTCCTGCTGCTAGACACAATGTCCTTTCGAGATATATTTTGAAACAGATATAAAATGGTTTGTTACGAGTATTTAAAAACGAGTTATTAAATACGAGCTGCGCCACGCGGCTTCGCCCTCGTGGAAATCTATGTTTCAAACAGTAAATAAACCTTTTTAATCTATCTATCTATTTAAAAAACCGCATCAAAGATCTAAGCATAGAGACAGATAGACAGATTGAGTTGTACTATTTAACAGTTTATTTTATTTAATACTAGCTGCTCCCCGCGGCTTCGCCCCCGTGGAAATCTATGTGTCAAATTGTTTAAATGATAAAAAGTTAACTAAGTATCCTATGTTAGATACTACTGGTGACTACTGGTTCTAAGCTACCTCTCCACCAATTTTCAGCTAAATCGGTCCAGCCGTTCTCGAGTTATAAGTGTTGTAACAAACACGACTTTCTTTTATATATATATAGATTATATATAACTTAACAAACCACACAAGGCATTGAATAGAAACACTGTTATTTGAGACTTTAATATTTTCCATGATATAGTTTTTACATGCTTTATGCTACGTCCTATTAATTTGTATGGAAAAAATCTTGCATAAATAAAATATTTAAATTTATTTGGTCATAAAAGGATACACAATAACATGGATTAGAATTTATTATTCAATGTATGAGTTTACCGAGTCGTGGTCTCCGCTCAAGAACACGTTTGCCCCAGCGGCCGTCGTTTCTTCGCGAGATATGGCCGGCCCACTGCCACTTCAGCTTGCTAATTATTACAACACAGTACATCAGTAGATACTATAAATAGTATACACTGATATAAAATAAAGAATCAACATATTTTTTACTAGTAACTATTATAATAAGACCCGTCTGAAATAAAAACACCAATAATTCCCACCGTATGAAGGCAGAACAAGTAACTGCTGAAACTTCAGGCACAGTAATAGGAAAACTTTGTAATGTCTATGCGAGTGCTACTGCTTTAGTTTTTGTACTGTGATGATTCATTTTACTGCCGGACGAACTTTGCTAGTTTTTATGTAGCTAGTTGGAGTATTAGGTCGATAGAAAGAGACAAAATATGCTGGAGGAAAAAGGGGCGAAATTCAACGTTATTCAAGAAACAATTGCCCGAGCATAACTTAACCAGTTTCTAAGGAACCAAATTACGCAAATCAAATATTGTTTTTCCCAACTATAACCGTTTTTTTTAAATTGAATACTTACGGTGAACATTTTTAAATTTATACACCAACTCTAACTTGAATAGTAGCTTTAGGTAAGCCAAAAATACATTGGTACAGCTGAATACAGAACGCTACGTTTTTCAGTCACTTCAAAGTGATCTGCTTATCCCATATATCCCATATATGGTTCGACAACTGTAGTAGGAATCTACTTCCACCTATATCACAGAATAACTATATAGTTATTCTGTATATCACAGAATAATAACTATATAGTTATTCTGTGATAATACTAACGTACGTACAGTGTCGTTCATTGATAGGTTAATCCATCACAATCCATCGGTTATGTTTTATTGCAATTTCGATATATACAGAAAGATTTCAAAGTATGAACCTATGATCTTGCCATAAACTGACAAAAGAAGGCTGTTTTCAATAAAAAGAACAATTTTTTATTAAAGCAAAACTGATATCATACAAGACTGAGAACCTGCGAGGGGGGTGTGTGGAGGGGGTCCGTTAACGATGAATGCCACTGTACGTAATACATTGAACGTATATACAGATTGGTAGCTAGGTTAACCGCATTGTATTCGCACAAAGCAAACACTAGACAGGTGCCTGCCTACTCGCGTTTACATCTCAATACGCACAATGGACATTCGATAACAAACGAGGCTGTCACAATCAGAAGCGTCTGTAGCCTGTAGCGAACGGCGGTGTAGCCAATAACTGTGTATAGGAGCTACGTAGCTAATCAGAATAGCAAAGATCGGTTGTGTAAAGGGACCGCGTCTAAATACCGCTCAACGCGTCTTAATACCGCTCAGCGCGTCTAAATACCGCTCACCGCGTCTTAATACCGCTCTGCGCGTCTAAATACGGTCATACAGCTCGCGCTAATTCCCTCCAGACTTAAGGTAAAGACAAATTTTTTGGAAGTCCACATGCACTTCCTTTTGCGACAATTTACGGAGAAGATCTCTAAGAAATTAATTAATATCCCAAACATTTTCGATTTCAGTGGGACTTGAACCCGCGACTTTTCCTCAGGACCGCTCTAACCAACTAAGCCACGAAATCAAGCAGCCGGCGACTTGACGAGGGCTTACGCACTATAATAACAAATACCTTGTTATTATAGTGCGTTTTTTCTGTTTCAGAAAAGGTCCTTTTTTGAATTGACAATTTCTTATTTTAAACAGAGGTAATTGATTGCTATATCGAGATAAACGAGCAATATAGGTAATTACTTAATATAAAAAAACACGACAATTGGAAAATTATATCTAGCTTTCACACAATATTTTCCCATCGCAATAAGCCCAGCAATTTATCCAACAAATACGTTTTTTCCCAAATCCGATAGAGTATCAGAGTATTGCCATATTCAGAGCGTATATCCTCCCCAATTGTCAGCGGCTTGCATAAAGAGATCTCATTCTGTGATCGGGCAACACTTGGGTAATTCTAAGGATACCCGAGGGTTCCCGAAGATTCCCGAACGACACAAAAGTGGTGTGGACCCCTGAACACCAATGGATCCTATTACTTAGTTAGGGTTATATTAAGAAAAAATATTTACATAGCATATCAGATAAATCAATCTTTGCAAAGGCTTCCGTCAAAGGTGGAAAGGACCCATGGGTTTTAAGAAATTAATCTAAATTTGCAGTTGGCTAACAAAATTAATCTCTAATTTAGTTTTTTTGTAATATTTTTTTTGCTCATAAAGAAATAGGTATCTCAATGAAATAGTTTTGGCACAAATATAAACCCTTTTATTTTTAACATGTATTTCCTGGTTGGTAGGTAGAAAATGCCTCGGCATTAAGCCCACCCTTTGTACCTTTAGTAGTGCAATAAAGAATAAATAAATAAATAAAATTACCAAAAAAACTAAAAATGCGGTTTTAACTATTATTAAAAATCACGTTTATAATTAAAAGCTTTACAGGAAAAAACAATAGACAAATATTTAGTTCATTTAATTTTGTAAGCTGTCTCAAAAGATGGCCTAAAAAGCTCCACTGATGGTTAAATGTAAAAAATAACGTCGATTACTGAAATCACACCGTATGTGTTTTCTACAAGTGACTAATATGCGTAAATCCACACTAGCGCAGCGGCTGAGCAAATACAGATCTGTGTGACTCAGCACAGCCGTAATATGTTTTTCGAACTAAACGCATGTGCGGCGCAACACAACTGCTGTGTAGAGCGGCAGCACGAATGGCTTAGGTTAAAAAAAATATCGCCGTAGGCGAAGTGTTAGCTCAGCTAACAAATCGGTTTTACTGTCTTCTGCGTGTACACTGTAGACATAGGTAAAGCACAGTTCAAACATTACAATATCCCAAAACAATTCACCCCGACCCAAACAAAGCCGAAAACCAAAGCCATATTTCAGGAATGCACGCCAAGGCATTTTGAGATTCCCCATTCCCGTAAATATTTGCCCTCAGCATAACATAGTACACATTCTAAGCAACCAAAGTCAATATTTTTGCTCCTGACTTCGACCCTTTTCTTAATTTAATACGGTGATAATTGTTTAACGTGGGTTTAATCTGAGTATAAAGTATCAAGGGTCTACCTGGATAGATTACCTTATAGATAAGGCTATTCACACGTATCTGCAAAGTAACTACATCGATAAGTTAACACTTTGACTGCGGTTTTTATTCGACGACTGCGATCTTTTTTTTTACCTAAAAAATTCGTGCTGCCGCTCTACACAGCGGTTGTGTTGCGCCGCACATGCGTTTCGTTCGAAAAATATTACAGCTATGCTGAGTCACAAAGATCTGTATTTTCTCAGCCGCTGCGCTAGTGTGGATTTACGCATATCAGTCACTTGTAGAAAACTCATACCGTGCGTTTTCAGCACTCAAAGTGTTAACAAAGTAGGTTAGATACGTACCATATTCTATTGCCTTCTGGGCTAAGTAAGCTAAATTCTGTGAACCAGATGTATGCAAGCGTTCTTTAGCTTGGAATTCACATAGGGCATTACAGAATATTTTTAATATCAATTTTATTGTTCGATCAATAAAATCATTAGATTTTTTAAACGGCTATCAGAGCTACTAGAAGTAGCTCAACTGATCCATAATAATAAGAATCAAAAGCTTATAAAAAAGACTAATAAGGCGACTTTTAAGTTAGTTTACCGTTATATATAGGCCTTAGAAGCTAATTAAAACCAAGAATTTATTGATAAAATATACATTGCCTACTCTCACTTTGCGCTAATCTCGTACGAAATTATTCGTATAATACAAAAGCCATAGATGAGACGATGAAGAGTCGAGGCTAATAGCTACAAATAAGGTACCCAAGGTGTGCAAAGTACCTGTACAGTACAGCCCTGAATAAACAAGGTAAAGCTGACTTAACTTTTTGGAGCATTATCAGGGTTCCGCAGGTATTTGCAAAAATCCGTCCGCTCGGGACGTGACTCCGCATGAATTTGAAAAGCCGACCGTGCAAATTTTCGATAATTATCCTGTTAGCCTGACCTTTTTAAGAGGATAATGGTTTTATCCGGTGTAGTTGTTTAACTTTCAGAGCCGACGAATTAATCGAGATTTTTATGGTGGTATATACAGATTGATTTCTAGCGTAAACATCTCGCGATGCTACCGAATTAAGAACGTTTGTGCACTTCGTCCGATATATTTTAGCTCCAAACGCATGAAATTAAGTTTTTAAGCATTGCGAAGACACACACTGTACAATCATCATCATCATCAGCTATGTTAGTCCACTGCTGGACATAGGCCTCCTTCAATGAGAGCCATAGCGCCCTGTCTTCAGCTTGACGCATCCAGTATCTCCCTGCAATCTTTGATTGCGTTTATCGTTCGGTAACTTATTAAGTAGGTATTTTCCCTGTTCTCTTTATCTCAAAAAGAAACAATAGAGCAAAAACACGGTCTTGTAACAAGAAAAACGCGTTGAAAAGTGGGGAATCAACAGGGGAACATCAAACCGCCTATCATGTCCCCACTTCACTGGCTCAGCGTAAAAAATGTCGTCCCATAAGATATTTTTCTTCAACCAATAACCGTAAACACAATTTCTGGTATGTCTTCTATATTGCTTCAACATACTAAAGGCGAAAACAAGATAGAAGATACAGATTACTGTTGAGGGAATGGAATGGAACGACTCGTATTTTCCGAGAGTTTCCCAAAGCTGCGGTTTCGGGGCTGTCCTCAGGTTTTTAGGAATGAGTTGTGGTTTGCGTTTTAGCGTGACTTTGTCGATAAGAATGCAGACCAATTTGTAATCTGGCCTTTTTAATGTAATAAATGGGTTTCATGATTTTAATAAGCTTTTAATTCAGGCTTTTCTGACACATTTTATAAAAGGTTTTAATCGTTAACACTCCAGACCAACTACTACTGGCTTTATTTAACACTTTGACTGCTGAAATCACACGGTATGTGTTTTCTACAAGTGACTAATATGCGTGAATCCACACTAGCGCAGCGGCTGAGAAAGACAGATCTTGTGACTCAGCCGTAATATTTTTCGAACGAAACGCATGTGCGGCGCAAAACAACCGCTGTAACGAGCGGCAGCACGAAATTTTTAGGTTAAAAAAAAGATCGCAGTCGTCGAAAAAAAACCGCAGTCAAAGTGTTAACAGTTTTCCAAGAGAGTAGTTGATTATGTACTAACAATGACTTTTTGGGTATTAGTTTAATCAGTTACTAGACAAACCTCTGGTTATTTTATCTTATAAATAAGAATAGTATAAGTTTATGATTAATAAAGAAAAACAATAAATAAATAAATAATGCTGGACAATTCACACAGCATTATCTAGCCCCATGGTAAGCAGAGCTTGTGTTATTTTATTTTATTTTATTTTTGTTTTATTTGGAAGACAAACAGTTTTACACACTTAACAGATAACTTAAATAAAAACTAATAACCATTTATGTGTCCTCGCATATAGTAGCTAAGTTATGGGTACTAGTTAACCAATACATTGCATAGATAGATATTTTTTTATTATATATAGAAAACGACCAGAACACCCGGAACAAATATCTGCAGATCGTACACACAATTGTTCCGAGGCGGGAATCGAACCCGCAATCTCCTGCGTCGCAGGCGGACCTTCGCCCACCGCGCCACATCGGTCGTCAAACAATACAATACAACCCACAAACAACCTATTACTATTGGTCGTGCGGGCGAATCGAGGGATATTTATAGGTATTTTCGCTTATACCTATTAATTTCCCTCAATCAGACCGACGACGAGTCCCATACAAAGCCAATGCCACTTCAAAACACAAGCTTTCCACCTCGTATATTATGATATACCATGTCACTTCACACAATACCTCGTATGGGGGCTTCCATGGTTTCCGATAATTGTTTGTACATGATTTTGATAGCGATTGGACTATTATGGTGACCGGAGGCGAAAGTTCAGCTTTGTGAATTAAGCTCATTATTTCACATTGATTTCGATGGGTCTGTCGACTGGTACGTTTGTTCAATTCAGTGGTTTTAAATGCGGTAAATACGTGGCTGTGTATCGTTGTACGGTCAGTAAATTATTTTTTCAGGGGAGATACATATATTAACTTACTTTGTTTAAACCGGCTAACTCTGTATTATTTGATATGATATCTCCCGAGTCGTTTCAGTCTGCCATCCCATCGGATTATATGAGTGCACCTGTGTTTGCGTACGCACTTGTACACTATAATAATTTGTCTATGGCTAGGAGATGATTGATATAGCAACAACAGGCCCATACAACATCAGTATTTACAGAATGAAAAAACTTTTTGGTAGACAATTTTTGATGTAACTTACGAAGTTTTTTCAATTTGGCCACACATTAAATATTAAATAAATAAATAATGCTGGACAATTCACACAGCATTATCTAGCCCCATGGTAAGCAGAGCTTGTGTTATGGGTACTAGATAACTGATATACATAATACAATACATAACATAGACAGATATTTTTTATTATACATAGAAAACGACCAGAACACCCGGAACAAATATCTGCAAATCGTACACACAATTGCTCCGAGGCGGGAATCGAACCCGCAACCTCCTGCGTCGCAGGCGGACCTTCGCCCACCGCACCACATCGGTCGTCAAATTATATCAATACATTATACAATACATTATTTTTGCATATTATTTTTACACATACATAATTAATTATGTATGGGATTTGCGTAGTTCCCTTTCTGCACGATAAAGCCGCTGCTGTACAGGAGGTACAGCATCGGCTCGATGAAATGAAGAAAAAGGCTTGATAGAAAAAAAGAGACGTAACGATCACGTCTCAATACTACCCTAAACCGGACTCAGGTCTGTGACAGCAATGGGTTACTATACTTTTGGCAGGCCCAGAATCCGAACCTTAGAACAAAAGATCTTTACTGCATCCCCCATTTCGGCACTTCGGTCCTTCGTAATTCGACCATTCCCAATTTTAGCGCCGGTCTTATGAATAAAAGGATCCGCTTTATTTGGGTGAAACACCCGGTTTACTTAGATGCTTGCTTAGTGTGTTTGGGTGTTTTTTTGCCCCAGTTTTGGTAGATGTGTCATTGTTTTAGAAGGATACTGTGCTGTGTCAATTTGTTTGGGTAATCATTAGTGTGTGAGCATAGTTTTAAAGCGTAAATTAGCTGGTAAATAAGGCATTTTTATGTCGTAAATAAGTCGCCGCGCCACATCAGCCGTACAAACTCAGAACTTGTACGACTAATGTGGAGCGGCGAAGGTCCACAATACAGGAGGTTGCGGATTCCTGCCTCAGTATTATTATTTATATAAATATGTTGTAAATAAACTGCGCTCAAGGTTTCCAACCTTCCTTAGCAGTCCAAGCCTCCGTAGCAGTTGACTTTCTTTTGACAGTTCAAAGGAAGCGTACCAATACGCAATGGACCGACATTTTCGAGGCAATATCGCGAGCTAACGCGATATAATATAGACCTTTTAAATCATTCAATAACCCGACTCCACTCCCATAGGTTGTTAAAGATTGGAACCACACCAATTCCTTATATTCGTAAAACTCAGTCCGATCACCTAAAGCAACATTCCACTAACAAGAGCTATTCCACCTAGTGCCATTGATGACGCTTCAGCAGCATCAATGCCTTTATGCGAACACATTCCATTACGAGAGACATTGGACCATCGTATCGTGACAATAATTACACTGTGCCTTGCCGGAGCTTGCAGTACAGGCCATCCAATAATGCTACTGATAAATATTGACTGTGGGACACATGGGTGATAACCTTTGGCTATATATAACCTAAAGGCTACACCGTTTGACGGCTACAGAAATTCATTGAACTGAAAAGTGAAAAGAGGTTATAAGAAAAAAATAAGAAGTAACATGATGGCTGGTAGGCCAAGCAGAGCGATTGTTGCCTAGGGAAGATCTAGGCAACAATCGTTCTGCTTGGCCTACTGGTAGTGCATCTCTTTTGTACTAATATTCAAGAACAACCCAAAACACAACAAACATAATATCACTTCGTTCCAATTTCAAACGTCGTGCGTCTCATAAATACAGTGCACCCGTGTGTGACGTCACTCGACCGCAACACCAGACGTGCAAATACTGCTCTCGCCTCCGCAAACATTATTCTCCTACACAGCCTACGTACACTCGAATACAAACTTAACTGCCCAAAGAATAGATCTTAAAACACCATGATTGTATTCTATCACCTATACTGCTTAGGAACACTGGAATACAAACCCTAGAACTTTCGAGATAAGTTCTAGAACCGCTTGAAGGTGTGGTTTTGTATTTTGTCAGAGTTTGCGATCTATGGATACAAGTTCTGTTGTAACTGCCTCGAGTTGTGCCAGAAAAAGCCACCCAAAAGTCTACAGCCTACCTTTTCCTCTCAAAGGATTAACCTTGCATTTTTGTTAAGAGTTGAGAAAGTCAGATATAATATAACACTCTTAACACTTAACAGGTTTCCAAAGGCAACGTAATGTATGTATACGTAAAAAATATCAAGGGGATCAAGTATTTTAGATTTTTTCAATTATTGTATATGTTTTTGGCCCTCTGTATACGAAAAGCTCAATCTGCAAGTCGAGTAAGTACTTTCTAATTGAACGCCAATTTTCATCTCACTCTGTTCATTCATTTAGGAGATTCAATTCGTCACAATGCTTCTATAAGAGTTTAGATTCGCATAAAAGAAAGCGATTATACCTAACTAGCAATCATTTAATCTTCTTATTCAGTCTTTAGCAAAAACCTACGCTTACCACAAAACCTATTCCAATACTCCGTGGATTTATTGAAGCGAGAGAACATTTGACTCGACTTGTACGCTTTAGACCGTTCTTTCGAGTGGCCGTCAGAGCCTTTATCTGAGCTCGTCCGGTTGGAGCCAAAGAGACTACAATAACTGGACTTGGATCTATATAAATACTTAGAGGAATTAAAACTTTTGAAACTATGATGGTTATTAACACTAAAGTCATTTAAAACGGGATATTTATTATACCATGATTTGATTTTTGAGTTTTCCAATATTTCGGTTTCATGCGTTATGATCACGTATGTGCCGAAATATTAGAAAACTCATAAATCTAATCATGGTAAATATCCCGTTTTAAATGACTTCTGCCTTAGAGGAATTATTTACAAGAGAGCTATGAAACCAGAATATTACAAAGATTATTATTTAGGAAAAGTTCTACATCCCGTTATAAGTGACTTTCATAGTCATATCTGACAACCGATGTGGCGCGGTGGGCGAAGGTCCGCTTGCGACGCAGGAGGTTGCGAGTTCGATTCCCGCCTCGGAACAATTGTGTGTACGATCTGCAGATATTTGTTCCGGGTGTTCTGGTCGTTTTCTATGTATAATAAAAAATATCTATCTATGTAATTATGTATATCAGTCATCTTAGTACCCATAACACAAGCTCTGCTTAGCTTGGGGCTAGATGATACTGTGTGAATTGTCCTGCATTATTTATTTATATCATAGGATAACAACATATTTAAAGAGTGGCACACACTTAACTGACTTATCAAACGGAAAATAATGACGAAGTTGAACTCCGCTCTCTCAAATACGAACAAAGTTGACTTTACTAGTAATAAAACCTGATTTCAACAATTAGGATGGAGAAATTATAAAGATTATGCCCTGCAGTATGAAATATAATAACCATTCGATTGTTTATAGATTACAATTGTACCCTTTCCGTAAAGAAAGAATTCTCGTTATTCACGTATCTGCTTTTTCGTACTAGAAGCTTCAAAATCCAATATTTCCTTCCCAAACCCAGACTATACAGAGACTATTGGGAGGCATTCAATCGGAACTGTTGCTTGCATCTTCGCAGCCTCACAAAGTAGATCTAGTCTAAGCCTGGATAGATGGCTCCACTTTCCCTTCGCGGCTGTCTGGGCTTTGCGGCGGTTTTCCAATTTGTATTAGCTTTTGTGGGCTTAAATTGAGCTTTGTGGTAGACTGTTTGTCTGCATCAGTCTTCAATTCTACATTACCTAAACAACTAGGTAACTATAGTACTATTAAAATATAATAATACTATAATATTATTATGCTTACCGACGGCCGCTGGGGCAAACGTGTTCTTGAGTGGAGACCACGACTCGGTAAATGTAGCGTAGGACGCCCTCCGACCAGGTGGGATGACTACCTGTGCAAGACTGCAGGTAGATGCTGGATGCGTAAAGCTGAAGACAGGGCGCTATGGCGCTCATTGGGGATGGCCTATGTGCAGCAGTGGACTAATATAGGCTGATGATGATGATGATGATAGCTTATCTAGTTGTGTGCACAGTACCTATTTATGAGATAACTCACAATATTCCACTGAAAAAAGAAAAAAATTGAGATTACACTAGCATATCTAATAGTTATTTCAGGTAAGGTAAATTAACTCTACTAAAAACTACAAAAAAATTGCATAATGCTGGCACTAAACTAAAGTGACCAAAATATTTTTTATTTTATTCATTCAATATGAAAAAAAACTTAATATGATAATCACTAGAAAACGTAACCTTCATGGAAGTATTATTAGATTCATGATAATATCATGTTTACAACATATTTGTTTGGCTAATATTTGTTTGGTAAGCCAAACAAATATGTTGGGGCGGGAATCGAACCTGCAACCACCTTCGTCGCAGGAAGACCTTCGCCCACCGCACCATATCAATCGACGTGATAGATACAGAACTCTGAATCGCACGCCTTACAAAACCAAATAACAATATCTGAGAGAAATAAATCGACTTATTTCGAACCAGCTGAAAGGTACCTCCAATCTAATTTCACTCCAATCCGCCGTAATTTTTACGGTGTCAATGCTCCTTCATTATACCCTCGGAAGACCAAGCCTTTTTCCGATTCCCTTGTAAAATGATAGCCGATAAACGCCTCGGGTGAACCCTCTGGGGCTCTAATCTGCCCCGGCTCCCCGGTCCGTCGTTAGGGTTTTGTTCCACTTGTGAATATAATGAGGGAAATCCCAGTTTCTTTAGGTATGGTTTAATTTTCGATTTTGAGGTTAACTTACTCCGTAGCCATGGTATTCAAGGATCGTCGGTTTTAATCTAGTAACATATCTTGTATATCTCGTTACTTACGGAGTCGGAGTACGGAGTCTAAGGCTCAACTCACACCAAAAGAGCGTCGAAGCGCAGCGCAGTTTCAGTGTCATATGAATTTTAACTTTATTTTCATTACAATAAAACTTATTATCGAACGAGTCGCGCGGATGCCCGCGGCGCCGCGAGAATTCCAGCGAATTCGACTCGTTCGAGTTTCTCATGCGATAATAAGTTTTATTGTAATAAAAATAAAGTTAAAATTCATATGACACTGAAACTGCGCTGCGCTTCGACGCTCTCTAAATGATAATACCGCCCTTTGATAAATAAGTAAAAATCATAAAATCAGTTAAATGCAGGCACAAAGGCCTATACTCGTATTACAATCAAAAACACAGAACACACAATAAAAAAATATAAAAAATAGATATTAAAACGAACATAGGTAAAACAGATTTGTAGATACTCCTTTTGTAGATACTGCTGCGATGATTGGCATTTATTGTTATTTATTATATTTTTATGTGGAAAATAAACATTTATCTTTTTAGGCATAAATAAAACAGATCATGTGAATCATAAAGTTATACATAATAATTATACCTACACTTACTAATTTAGCCCGCGGCTTCGCAAACGTTGTTTCTAACGAAACGTTTTTTGGTTATTTCTATCCCATGAGAACTGATTTATGGATTAAAAGTAGTTTTATTCCGGGCTTGGAACTACCTGTATGCAAAATTTCAGCCCGATCCGTTGAGTAATATTTGCGTGAAAGACGAACTTTCGCATTTATTAGTATTAATAGAAGTCCAATACAATATTTTTAAATTGGTCTCGTTTAATTAGTGTTGGTTGTAAGGTGGTAAACCCATCGCCATCGATAACATTACAATTGCTCATGCAATTCTCTAAAGCAGGGGTTGCTATCTCTCCGACCCCGTACGGTTGACCCCGACGACAGATTTACGGGACGCAGGCGAACTGACCTCGTATATCGCACGTATCTTAGCGCCTATCTTCTGTTTTATTGCGTTCTTTGCCTGAATTTTGTATGGGGGCGCTGATTTGTTGGTGGGAAGCGATTTCAATAAGTGTCAAGTGTTTTCAGGGATGCAATTATGTTTTGGGGCAGGAAAAACAAATGAAAGTTGGATAACGTAAATATTTTAAAATCCAATAACTGTTAACATTTGTTTTTTTTTTCAATATGTTTAGATATAGTGTCAACGCCCCGCAAAAGCGTTGGAAATTATTGCGTCGAACTGTTTGCCTCTTAATCTTCAACGCGCTTGCTAATTTCTTTGAGCATAATTTGTGGACACTCGATGCTATAGTAAAGAATCACTATTTCTAGTGAGAAATTCTTTACAACTAGAAAGAATATGCGTAGCGTTAGTTTTAAGACCTAGGTGTCTCGCGCGCCGCCACACATAAAAGTGGACCAGTTTTTTATGGTTTCTTTGCGACCCTCCATCTAGACATATTAATAATCAAAGGTTGTAACGTTTAATCATCGTCATCAGCTTTTTTCACCTACTGCTTTTTTGGCTAAGTCATTCGCGTCGTCGGCCTTACAACATTCAACCATACGATTTTTTTAAATTTAACTCAGAGCCGTTTTGTCCCGCTACTGCTAGGCCTCCCTTGCTTTCTTCCAGTCATCTACCTCTCTCGAAGCTATACATCGAATCAACTTTATATTTTCAAAAAGACATGAACTTGAATATTAACACAACGTATACGGGAAGAGCATTCGCCAGACGAGCAATCGACAACACTTCTGTTGCTTCTGTACTGATAGCAAAACAAAAAATATTGTTCTTAAATATCAATTTTCTTTGTTAGTCTTTGTTATCTGGGATTTGAAGACACTTTACCTTGCTACCAGCTACAGCCTATCAGCAAATTCCAACATTCAATTAATCTCTTAATTTAACTAAATTGATAACTATTATTTTACTAGCCATTAGGGTCAAATTTCTTATACCACTCCTTCCGTAGATTATTCCCAATTTAGTACTTACTATTTCTCTTCCCTCCAGTCGTGCACCTATTGAGCTAGTCCTACCACCACTGATTGAAACACATTTTAATGTTACTTGCGTTGTGACCAATTAGAAAACTTATTTGCAGTGACAAATTATGCATTGTTATTTTTATTGTTTCTCTGTAGGTTTATTTAATTTAATTTTATGTGTGCTGTGTTTTAGTGTGTTTTACTGCTTTAATGTGTTATTGTTGCCTAAATGCCAGTAAAAAGCACATTCTTCATCGTTTTTTTCTGTCTGTACCAGTCAGTCTTCCAGACATAGCAATTTCCTACGTTCATCGTCTGCGCGCGATTGCTTCCATATCTAGAATCAATTTGTCGTGTGTCGTATCTATTAATCCAGACGTCTACGTTACCTTTACATTATGATTGTTTCATTTACTAAAGAATGCAATTTCGTTCTTCCATTTCTTTTTTATTAGACTTCAAAAAGGACAAAGGATGTTCGACTTTATGTATGTTTTTTATTTGTGAGCGAACATCGATTACACCGTCTATTGTTGACGACTGCTGTGGCGCGGTGGGCGAAGGTCCGCCTGCGACGCAGGATTGCGGGTTTTATTCTCGCCTCGGAACAAATGCTTTTACGATCTACAGATATTTATTTCGGGTGTTCTGGTCTATTTTCTATGTATAATAAATATAATAATATATATATAAATATAAATATAAATGCTGGACAATTCACACAGCATTATCTAGCCCCATGGTAAGCAGAGCTTGTGTTATGGGTACTAGATAACTGATATACATAATACATATACATTACATAGATAGATATTTTTTATTATACATAGAAAACGACCAGAACACCCGGAACAAATATCTGCAGATCGTACACACAATTGTTCCGAGGCGGGAATCGAACCCGCAACCTCCTGCGTCGCAGGCGGACCTCAACCCACCGCGCCACATCGGTCGTCTATAAAAAATATATATCTATGTTATGTATTGTATTATGTATTTCAGTTGTCTAGTACCCATAACACAAGCTCTGCTTAGCTTGGGGCTAGATAATGCTGAATTGTCCATCTTAACTTATTTATTGTGGATTTGAATGGTTATTTCGCTATTGTATTGAGGATGATCCCAGAAATAGTGTAAATATTAACTTGAGTTTAATAATTATTTCAAAACGATCAAACTATTTTGATCCACCGACGTTAGAATTGACTGCGATCACTTGTTAACACTTCCAGTGCCTATGACGCACATCGACACATGTTTAGCTTGCTGAAGTGTGTAAACCTCTAAATACATCGACTAGCTTTTGTTTCAAAAACAATTTTCTATAAAACATTCGTTAATATTTTATTTGACGATGGCGAATCAGAACTCAAAGTATGGAACTAAAAAGTAGCAGAAAAAAGGGTCCGATGGCGAATCGCCACTAACTCCTAGAAAACATTCGTTAATGATTGTTCAAATATTATTTGACTTTGACTTCGAATCTAAAGTTTTCAACTTTTTTTTTAAGTTTTGCAATATTAATACTAGTTCATATTCATAAAAGCAAGTTTAAATTAACTGACGACCGATGTGGCGCGGTGGGCGAAGGTCCGCCTGCGACGCATGAGGTTGCGGGTTCGATTCCCGCCTCGGAACAAATGTGTGTACGAACTGCAGATATTTGTTTCGGGTGTTCTGGTCGTTTTCTATGTATAATAAAAAATATCTATCTATGTAATGTATTGTATTATGTATATCAGTTATCTAGTACCCATAACACAAGCTCTGCTTACCATGGGGCTAGATAATGCTGTGTGAATTGTCCAGCATTATTTATTTATTTATTTTTATTTATAACTTATAGATTGATTTATAACAAGCATTAAGCGAAGGCGTCTTGGCCCCTCTCATAGTAACGTACTACGAGCCAAAGCCTGATTTACGGCGCACTTTATACTCAGTCTGAAACTGAGTCAATAAAAACTTGCGTAGAAGCGAACCCAACACTTATTATGATAAACTAGCTGTTGCCCGCGACTTTGCCTTCTTATTAACAGATTTCAAAAAAGGAGAAGGTTCTATGTTCGACTGTATGTATGTTTTTAATGTACCTACAAATGTCCGTCGATTTCTCCGTAATTTATGTACCGATTTGTATATTTCTTTTGCAGTTGTATACTATACAACTATATATATACTATACAATACAATTTTATTATTTTTTATGTTATTTTAGCCATTTTTGTCCCACTGCTGGGCAAAGGCCTGCCTTTTCTCCTTCCACTCCTCGCGATCCAACGCTGCAACAGGCCACGATGGAAGATATACAATACAATTCTTTATTTATAACGCCAAGATACAATCATAAAGAGAAAAAAGTTAAGCAATAAAGAATAAAATCAAAAATTATAACCTTAAATAACCATATAAAAATATGTACCAATCTCGAATATAAATAATTAATAAATTGTATATTTAATCGCTTTAAGAATTAGCTGAAGTGGCAGTGGACCGACCATAACCTCTGGGGTAAACGTGTTTTGAGTGGAGACCGCGACTCGGCAAACAAAGTATAGAACGCCCTCCGGCCAGGTGGAATGAGGACCTGCGAAAGACTATAAATATAAGAAAAAAACTGTGTTCTTGAGTGGGGCCCGCGACTTGGCGAACGTAGTGTAGTACGCCCTCCGGCCAGGTGGGATGACGACCTGCGAAAGACTATAAATATAAGAAGAAAACGGTGTTCTTGAGTGGGGACCGCGACTTGGCGAACGTAGTGAAGTACGCCCTCCGGCCAGGTGGGATAACGACCTGCGAAAGACTATAAATAAAAGAAGAAAACGGTGTTCTTGAGTGGGGACCGCGACTTGGCGAACGTAGTGAAGTACGCCCTCCGGCCAGGTGGGATGACCTGCGAAAGACTATAAATATAACTACTTTATAAGTATTTAAATAAAGTCACAAATACATTTCACACCATGTTCATAGAAATACGTATTAAATTCATATATTGCAATATCGGTGATATCCTATTGTACTGTCCACTCCTTTCAGAATTTCATATTATATTGTGAAATTTCACATTAAATTCATGTTCACCATTGTTGGGTGCAGCTGTTGGTGTCACGTACACACTTCCTCCACGAAATGAATTAATTCTCGCCAGATCTGATTTATACAAACAGCGGTGGTCAAGCTTTTTGGGGTCGCAGAAGTTGTGGTATTTCAGGTCCGCTTCTAGTGCGTTCCGTTCTCCTCTATTGCTAACAAAACTGCCATGCTAAAGTTAAGAAATTAAATAATATCTTAATAAGTTTCGATTTCGGGGGACTTGTTCCCTCAATATAGGAATGCGTTAACCAACTGCGCTAACGAGTCGAAAATCTTTGGGACTTTCCACGGACTCTAGCGCACGCCGTTTAAGGTTAACCTGAGTGCGAGGGCTTACGCTTTATAATAACAAAAACCTTATGCTAAAACTTGTACTGAGACTGACTAGTGAATGCGTTTTTTATTCTTTATTATTTTTATTCTTATGTCTGTGTGTTTGGAATACTTTGATGATTAACAAATCGAACTTTTAACTGAAAAGTGGATGCTATTACCAATTTCAAAGAAAAATTTGCATTCCCTATTCATTGGCCCGATGTAAAATATGTCATCAACATACAATACAAAAATACTTTATAGTACACCAGTTACAGATTATTATAAAATACATGACATGATACAAGTACAATGGGCGGCCTTATCGCTTAGAAGCAACAACATCATCATCATCAGCCTATAGTAGTTCACTGCTCGAGATAGGCCTCCCCTTATGAGCGCCCTGTCTTCAGCTTACTCCATCCAACAATCCTTCGCAGGTCATCATCCCTGGCTGGAGGGCGTCCTACACTACGACACGTACGTTTTTCAAGTTGCGGTCTCCACTCAAGAACACGTTTACCCCAGTGGTTGTCAGTTCTTAAGATATGGCCGGCCCACTGCCACTTCAGCTTGCTATAAGCGTAAAGCATGTTGCTAACCGCAATTTCGGGCGATTGCGGGCCGCACATTGGCAACTCCTGCCAAAGTATGCGATACTACCCGCACTGACTTTATTGCGTTTTTGTTGCACGTTCTATCGGGGCACTTTGTGTTAGCGACCCATTGTGTTGTTGGTTTAAAAGCTGCCCTTATTGAATTCGGGTTGGTTATTTATTTTCCTAGCATTGTTCGGCGGGAGTCAGGCTCTTGGAACGTGTAAGTTTGTCCTGAAGCTATTGGTTTCAGAAGGCAATCATTTTCAATCGTCACAGGGCTTCTGGTCAAAGCGAAAAAGGAAAGCAAACTTTTGTTTTTCTTTCCTCTCATTAACTCTTTGGGAAGCCTTAGTTTTGGGTGATTTCTCTTTAAAATAGTCCACTGCATTATACTAACAGTTCATGTTCATGTGTCGTGTTGTAATATTATTTCCGAATTCCAACTTTTTAACAATGGTTTCGGAGCGTAGGTACATTCCTAATTTACTACTATTATTTTAGCATACCGCAATGCTTGAAAACGAAAGTTTTCAATCAGTGCGTCGTACCCGTTATGACCTACGGAGCTGGGACGTGGACACTCACGATAGGGCTGGTCCACCAGTTCAAAGTCGCTCAGCGAGCTATGGAAAGAGCTATGCTCGGAGTTTCTCTGAAGGATAGGATTTGTAACGAATACATGCGACAGAGAACCAAAGTTATCGACAAGTGGCAGTGGGCCGGCCATATCTCGCGAAGAACCGGGGCAAACGTGTTCTTGAGTGGAGACCACGACTCGGTAAACGTAGTGTAGGACGCCCTCCGACCAGTAGGGATGACGACCTGTGAAAGACTGCAGGTAGATGCTGGATGCGGCAAGCTGAAGACAGGGCGCTATGGCGCTCATTAGGGGAGGCCTATGTCCAGCAGTGGACTGCTATAGGCTGATGATGATGATGATGATGATTTTAGCAGAGTTGCTTGTAGGGTTATGTCAGTTGTCAAGAAATTACTAATACCTATCAATAATAACGGTCAAGTGACAAGGCAAGAAATGCAATGAATTTTCTAGAATGTTCGGAACACCATAGCGTTCGAAATTTCGAATGGTTTCGGTCTATGGGATTTTTTATAACTCTATTTATTATTTGGGCTAACTTTACCAAGCTACTACTACATAATAAATGTTTCAACGCAGATATTTCCAAATTTTGCAAGCACGTTTATTTCCCGAGAACGTACCCTGCTTTTGGCTCTCAGGCGGACTGTTCCACTATGCTACGGAGATCGTCAAATGATATTATTTACTGTTCTATTATTAGTATTGCCATACATATGGTCAAAGTGAAAACGTGTTGCCATGTTGTACATCACTTATGAAACTTAAACAAACAGTGCACATGTTGAGCATTAATTAACTTTTCGCGAGTGCGCGCTGCTAATTACAACCTTTCGTGCATTTTGTGTACTGAGACTGAGCTAGGGTTGCCACCTACTACCTATTAAATTCTTAAAACTCGCACGACTTGATAGAGAGGGCAATGAAATAGGATGTTTTTAAACTGGGAAGTAGCCTGAATATATGGCAGTCATTATAACTATTATACTATAATATTTACTAACAATGGTGGAACCAATAGCAATGGTTTAAAAGCAACAACTTTTCGGTCAAAATGTTCTTTTTTTTTTTTCGACAATTTTCCAATGTTTATTAGTTATTTTGATATTCGGGATGGAGATAATACAACAAACTAAAAACCATGAAAATCGGTCCAGCCGTTCTCGAGCCTTTGTGTCAGTAGTAGGTACCATTGAGTTGTCCATTGATGGTACAAGTGACACAACTTTGTATCCTTGTACCATGAGGATATTCCCCCGTGATACCTATGGAACTAGTGATACAACCTTGTATCTCAAGTACCATTATAGAAAAGTAAAGATATTCCACGTAATTTCATTTTTGACATGCGCATTTATTTTGTATTGCCACAAAGTGTTCGAACAAACCCGACGTTGTTTCATATAGTTAGATTCTTATATCCCGTGTGAACCCTACGCAAAGGGTCTCTAGGCTAGACTACTCGGGTTCAGTCGCAACTCACAAGGGTAGTCATGCGATTACCATGAGCGGTGTGAAGGGTTTAATTACACTCCGTTTTCAACTATTGCAACGCGTTGTAGGTGAATTGTTTCTACGCTGGCTATTTTATGCAATTCAATGCGTTTATTTCAGCTTAATATATATCACGATGAACCGACAACCGCTGGGGTAAACGTGTTCTTGAGTGGAGACCGCGACTCGGCAAACGTAGTGTAAGGTCGCACTCCGGCCAGGTGGGATGACAACCTGCGAAGGACTGCAGGCAGATGCTGGATGCGGCAAGCTGAAGACAGGGCGCTATGGCGCTCATTGGGGGAGGCCTATGTCCAGCAGTGGACTAATATAGGCTGATGATGATGATGATGATGATGTTATTGGCTATGAAGACATGGCGGTATGGTGCTCAGAGGCCTATGTCCAGCTGTGGACTAATATAGGTTGATGATGATAATGATGATTTCAGTTTAATATGATACAGAGATACATAGTTTAGCCATAGATTAATTGAATAATTACAAAAACGTCTTAAATTAATTGGACACGCAATCTTCCCATACGCATGGCACTATTTGTGCGCGTCCAGTGCTTCATGAATGCACAGTCCGCGTCCAGCCTTCCAGCTATAAGGTTCAGATAGCTACTGGTGACGCCCCCCGGCACCAGTTGGGATGCTGTTCTGTTGCGATGATAGTCATCGACGCGGGACTCTGCAAACATACCGGACGCACTACAAAAGCGGGGCAGTCCCAGTAGCACTCTAAATGCGTTTTATGGATATAGTGAAAATAGCTTGCTCACCAGTGCCATGATATCGGTCATAAAAAGTACTCAAAACAAATACTCAATTTAAAGACGTGCTGTGAAAATTTGAAACAAACTTTCCTTAAAGTGTCTTTGGCCAAAATAATCCATATTGATATCATAGAATACATTATAAAACCGCCCAGGCCACGCTTAAAATACACCCTTCCTTGAAAGCCCTCCAGATCACCACTCAACATAGACCCGTCTCGATAGACCACGCGACGTAATCTCATCAAAATTAACTTAGCTCTGCCATCAGCGACGGTCAGCTTACGCTGGACAGTACGCAAGACACCACTTCAGCTGCTATTGAAGCTCAAGTACGGCGGACTCTTCTAAAACAAAGGTCTGGAATCTTGAACCATCTTCTTACGACCCCGACCACAATCAAAGACCTCTATCTGTAACCGAGACGTGTGGCAGAAAGGATTCCATTATAATGGCTAAGAAATCCACTCTCAAAAGATATTGGTCTTGTACCAAGACGCGTAACCTCAAGGGTCTTAAGAAACTGGCTGCTGTTTCTAACGACCAATTTGAATGATCTCTAGTTGGGTCTAAGACAAGTGAAGTGAGGGCTCTGCGTTTAGTGGTTGGGATTACCGTTAATAAATAAGCTACGTAAGGATCACCATAGGAGCTTCGCTAAGCGGATTTCGGTCGGATTTTGGTTCGATTTCATTAATTAGTTATGTTTTGTGTCGGGCGCGGTGTTTGCCGAATTAATTTGATTCATGTTTAGCCAGCTAATTACGGATTATTTCACCTGCACGTGTACAATACAGAGTGGTTTAAATAAAAATAGGAGTCATGAATATTTGATCCCATGACTTTACAAATTAAGCGGAATATCACACTAATACAATATTGGTACGATATTTAGCTTATATTCTATCTGATATCCAAACTATCGCATCTATAATATTAGTAGGTAATGTAAAAAGTTTGGATCGTCGTCTGTTCGATGAATGAATGAATGTCTGTTACTTGCTCAAGCTAAAATCTTTCTTCCTAACGCCACGATCAGTTGATCAGATCGAAGTGATTTTTTTTGTATAGGTATAGATAATTCTAAACCTCCTTCTTTTTTAAAGCCGGTTCAAAATATATTTCCGTTTATTTTCGGAATGGATTTAGTTTGGTTTGCAAAGAAAGTTTAGTCAATTAGGTATGTCTATTTTATTATGATTGTTTAGGTCCGTCAAACAGTCGAGTTATTTTCCATTAGAAATATTTGTAATACAAAATAACTTTAGTAAATCTGTATATTTGCTTGGCCAATAAAAGGACGAGCCCAGTATTAAAGAAGCTTTGCACAGAAGGCATAAAGCCAACCTATACCAACAAAGGAAAAGTTTGTAAGAACTCCCATAATGAACTCTATTTTGCGCACCATAAGGCTTAAAGTAGGTTAGCTTTTATCCTCCAACCCAAACCACTTTACAGCAAAAATTCTCCTTAATCTGAACCCCATGTAGGTATGTACTTATCTCCACCCATTCCGTGTCCATCTCCATAAGTCTTGAAATATTTGTACACGGTTGGATCCTTCAGAACCGACTGACCACGACAAATAGGTAGCGTGCGAGACGACCGTTCGCTGTGGCCCTTGCATCCTAAGTCTTTTTTTTTTGGTAGGGACCTAAAGTTCTTCATTTTATAGAGAGTGTACTGTACGCCACGGTTCAATTAACGCCAAATTGATCTAAAGTTAGTGCCTTTACATTTTTAACGAAACTGGAAATCTAAACTAGAAAACAGGCCAATGCAGTCAGTCTACGTTGAGCAATAATTTGGAAGGTAACGTTATTATTGAAATAGAAAGAAAGACCAAAAATCATTTTATTTTAACTATACAGACACATAGTTACAGACTTAGTATTAAAATAATAAAATACAATACCAATTAGAAATAGGGAACTGTCTCAGCATAATTACTTCGTGCACTGGTAAACAGAAAACACATAATACAGTTCTTCCGCCAGTTCCCACAATCAGTAACAGGTACATACATAAATGAAGTGTTATATCTTATATCACAAAGCATCAAGTACCAAATTCATGTAAAATAAGTTTGTTAGACCGGCCGAAACACCGTGTATCCAAGCTTTTAATGCGGAATGATCTGCACACATTAGACACAGACCACAGAATAAACAAGAGTAAGACTTAGGGAGGAGGTACTTAAGAAAGCAAGGGTCATTTGCGAAAGCGTTCTCGTGTGGTAGAATGGTGCATATGGGCAAATTGCTAGATATATGGACTAGATGTATCTTCTATCTACATGTATAAAGATTAAAGTATAGATAGATAGATAGATAATTCTTTATTGCACACTAAGTATAAAATGACAATGTAAAATAAAAACTTTAAAAAACTAGATACAATTGGAGGTCTTATCGCTCAAGAGCGATCTCTACCAGACAACCATGGATGGATAGGATCGTGGACAGTACCAGGGGATCTGTGTGCTTGCAGGTTATACATATATTATAAAATAAAATAAAATACTTATAATACTTACATGGAAAATAAGAAGTATACACTAGCCAAACCCGATCTTAAATGTCAAACTCGATGTAGAATACTAAAATCATTTAAAACGGGATATTTAAAATAAAATAAATAAATAAATAATGCTGGACAATTCACACAGCATTATCTAGCCCCATGGTAAGCAGAGCTTGTGTTATGGGTACTAGATAACTGATATACATAATACATAATATTACATAGATAGATATTTTTTACTATACATAGAAAACGACCAGAACACCCGGAACAAATATCTGCAGATTGTACACACAATTGTTCCGAGGCGGGAATCGAACCCGCAACCTTCTGCGTCGCAGGCAAACCTTCGCCCACCGCGCCACATCGGTCGTCGCATATATCTTCTATCTACATGTATAAAGATAAGACTATACACTAGCCAAACCCGATCTTAAATGTCAAACTCGATGTAGAATACTAAAGTCATTTAAAACGGGATATTTACCATGATTACCATATATTTTTTTTTTGGCTCGAGGGTAGTCGAAGTGTACACCCAAAAATTTATTAGCTCCCCATTTATTTAATTATAATAATATAAATAGACCAATTTCTATGCAAGTCGAAAATTATTATTAAACACTAGACTTTCCTACACTCGTTAGTATATAAACTTCTCCTCTCAACTTACTGTGTTCATCACAAAAGAAAGCACAATGGACCTGTATGCCAAGCTGTCAAGTAACATGGAAGAGTTGGCTGGCACTTTTGAAGCCAAGTTTCAACAAATGTCGGGGGACATCCAGAGGCTTGCTGGCACTGAGCATGGACCACCTCAAGCACCAGGTACACCACACAAGGACTTGCAGTCACTTTCACGCGAGTTCCGGGACTTCAAAATGCTAACTTGGAAGTCTTTAGCTATGATGCGAGCACAACTGGAGCTCCTAGTTCAGGGTCTGGACCGCCAGGAGACAGCTTCTCGCAGAAAGATTCTCCTCTTTCATGGAATTCCGGAGTCAGGTGAATCTTCCGTTGACAACTTGGTTATAAATTTATTAACCAACCAATTTAAAATGGCTGATGTTGTACCGGATCTGTTTACTTGCTACCGCTTAGGCTCTAATAGCAGCAAGCCCAGGCCTGTCCTTGTCCGGTTCGGGAGTCACCAGCTGCGTACTCAGGTCTGGAATGCCAAGACCTCTCTCAAGGGAACCGACATCGCTGTGTCCGAGTTTCTGACAAAACCTAGGCATGAAGTGTTCATGGCAGCACGTAAGCACTTTGGCATACGTCGGTGTTGGACATCAGAGGGCAGAATCATCATTGCCCTGCCCGACAACAAACGCCGTAAGATCGAAGCAATGTCGGAGTTGAAACCGCTGCTTGCCGAGTTCCCTACGCCGCCTCCCGAAGAGAAAGCCCCGAGTGCGTCGCGAACCAAAGGAAATGTCTCTTCAGTTCCTGCAACTAAGCCAGGCTCCAGCAGACTCGATACAAGATCAAGGCGTCCGCGATAACAACAGTGATCCACACCTCTCAAACTTACGGAGCATACATTCGTCACTCGCTTATATTGTTGCTTCATTACTTGGTCATCATAATCTCTATTCTTTTTCTTATTTTGAGGTACCTAGAAAACATCTCGATTGTAAAATAGTTTTCCCTTGTTGAATTTCTGTAATCCGTAATGTCAACTTCAACTTCTTTTGTTTTGGCTTCCGTACCGTAATGTCAAGCCACTTGTAAACGCCACTAGAGATGTCACCCGATTTGACCGAGTGACAACTGATCATTGACACCCAGATTTTGTTACTGTTCCTATTTTTCTCTCGTTTAAGGTGTGCATATCACTAGACCTCGGACTGGAGGTATAGATATGTGTTTTTTTTTTGTCTATGTTCTCTAATTTTTTTTATTTTTAGTTTTTGATGTAGTATGTTTTTCTTAAACCACTGGCGAGTGTTAGGGAACGTATTGTGTAACGCTAACAGTTTTTTTTATTAGGTATTTTTAAGCATATTTTATTAACAAATTATTTTATTTCACTAGGTATATTTATTATTATTTATTTAGTATTTATGAACTTAGATATAAATGATAGTTATTTCTCGTGCTCGTCGAATACCGATTATGCTAGTGCTCATAGCGATGTCAGTAGTGATGACTCGTTGGTGGGGTCTCCTCACCTTCCAGCCATTATAGAAAGTAAGTTCCACGGCTGTTCCAAAAATCTGAACATTATTCACATTAACGCGCAGAGCATTCCAGGCCACTACTCGGATTTGTTAGCTTCATTTGACTATAAAGTAGTTGATGCTGTTCTTGTATCGGAGTCATTTCTAAAGCCTTCTTTACCGTCTACCCAATATCCCCTTCCAGGATTCATTTTGATAAGAAATGATCGAGTTGGCAAGGGTGGTGGTGGGGTCGCAATATATCTACGTGCAGGTATTCCCTACAAAATTATCGACCAATCCCCAAGTCAATACTCCAAGTCCGCAGAACATCTGTTTATAGAAATAATTGTTAATCAATCTAAAATATTACTTGGTGTCTATTATCCTCCTTCAAGTAGTATAGACTATTTCTCCTCTCTTGAATTAAAACTTGAGTCCTTATCTACTATTTATGATCATACAATCATACTCGGCGACTTCAACACTTGCCTTTTAAAAAATGATACACGAGCTGTCAAGCTACAATCTCTTCTCTCTTCCGTGAATTTGCACATTCTGCCTCTTTCTGCCACACATTACGCTCCTCACTGCTCTCCATCTCTCCTGGATCTTATCATTGTTTCTGATGTCGACCGCGTGGCTACACATGGACAAACTACCGCTCCTTTTTCTTACCATGATCTCCTCTATCTCTCCTACAAAGTGCGTTCCCCTAGAAAAAAAGTTAAGTATCTCCAGTTGCGTAGCTTTAAAGATATCAATATTGAAAACTTGAAGGCTGACGCTTCTAACATAGATTGGTCACCCATAATTGATGCTGCTAGTGTGGACGTTAAAGTTGCTTCCTTTAATAAGCTAATATTAAACTTGTTTGATATTCACGCTCCGATTAAAATGGTCAAAGTGAAGCATCCTCCGGCCCCATGGCTAAGTCAGGCTATTAGGAAGCTGATGTCAAGGCGAGATCGGGCTAAACGGTGCTACAAGAAACACCCGTCTGAATCAAACCACAGTGCCTACAAAAAGCTTCGTAACCGCTGCAGTAGGATGTGTAGAGATGCTAGAAAACGTCACATTCATAGTTCTGTTCAAAATTCTACTCCTTCACAAATGTGGAAATTTCTCAAATCCATTGGACTTGGCGGTGGCTCTCATATTTCGCATATCCCTTTTGACTTGAACATTATTAACCAAAATTTTTCTAAATCTCCTCTTTGTCTGGATAATAGTGTTCGAATCTCAACTATTGCCGAAATTGCGCAGCAAACCCTCCCATCATGCCTCCCCTTCACTTTCGAAGCTATCGCTGAGGATGACATAAAAAAGATTATTAGCTCCATATCCACGAAAGCCATTGGAACTGATGATATCAACATTCAGATGCTCCAGCTTCTTTCCCTTGAACTTTGTCCTGCAATATCCCACATCATAAATCATTCTCTTGAGTCTGGTTGCTTTCCCACTATGTGGAAATCAGCTAATGTCATCCCTTTGCCTAAAGTCTCCAATCCCTCTTCAGTTTCAGAACTAAGACCTATCTCAATACTTCCAGTCCTTTCTAAAATCCTCGAAAATGTAGTCCAAAAGCAACTTTCACGGTACATCGATCGTAATAACCTTTTGAGTCCCTACCAATCTGGCTTTCGTCCTGGTCACAGCACTGTGGGTGCTCTGGCTAAAATCTCCGATGACATACGCTTAGCTATTACCAATAAGCAAGTTACTGCACTTGTGCTATTAGATTTTAGCAGTGCTTTCAATTCTGTCGATCACGATATCCTTGTTGCAGTTCTTTCCTCTCTCAATGTCTCTCCCTCTGCAGTCACTTGGTTTCGTTCTTATCTCTCAGGTCGCTCGCAGCGTGTGCGCCTTGATGACTCATACTCGGATTGGTGTAACGTTTCTGCGGGTGTTCCTCAAGGCGGTGTCCTTTCTCCTCTCCTTTTCTCAATCTTTATTAACTCTATCACTAAAGTCATTTCTTCTAGCTATCATCTCTACGCGGACGATCTGCAAATTTACCATCATTTTAAAGTTGATGAGATCAATGAAGGTATTAATCAGATTAACCTGGATTTATACAACATACATTCATGGGCGAAGACATATGGTCTCCTAATTAATCCCTCGAAATCACAAGCTATGATCTGTGGTAGTCCTTTTATGTTGAAATCCTTAGCTCTTTCTACAATTCCGTCTATTACTTTGGCCAACAACATCATCCCACTCTCTGCAAAGGCTAAGAACTTGGGCGTCATTTTTGAAAATAATTTATCTTGGACTAGCCACGTCAATAACATAAGCAAAAAGGTTAATTACACTTTTCATTCCCTTAGACGTCTACAAAACTTCCTTCCTTTTGAGACTAAAATCATCCTTGCCCAGAGTCTTCTACTCCCTCTACTCGATTACGCCGATGTTTGTTTCCTGGACGCGACGGAGGAACTATGGAATAAACTCGAGCGCCTTCAGAATTTGGGCATCCGATTCATATACGGTTTACGTAAATTCGACCATGTGTCTGTTTTTAGATCCAAACTGAAATGGCTGCCCATACGACGGCGACGTGATCTTCACATTCTATCCTATCTCTACTTTATTCTCTATAATCCCCTTTCTCCGACATACCTTCGTGAACGATTTGAGTTCCTTGTCCCCCGCGGTGTGCCGTGTAGAACGGCAGTCTCACTCCGTCTCTCAAGTACACCTGGAGGTTCTTTTGCCGGGCAAGCGGCTAGATTGTGGAACTCTATCCCTCATGATATCCGAGCCAGTCCATCGCTTAACATATTTAAAACCAAATTAAAAGAGCATTTCTTATTATCATAAAACTATCTATCTAGGTATATTTATATATATATATATATTTATATATATTTTTATTTATATTAAAACTGAAGTTATTTATTAGGTTTATTGAGCTATTGTTATTTTAATTTATGTATGTATATTTTAATCTCATACCATATGTATTATACTCTACGTCTAATTTGTTTCTTTGTACACTTCCTCTATCTGTTCTATCGCTTCTCCTTTAAACCTAAGGTTTTGCTGTAAGAAAACTCTTTGTTAGGGTTAAGCTCGCCTATGTACATATCTTTTTTTAGTTAAGTTATTTTTAAGTGTTTTGTGTACAATAAAGAATTACAAGATATTTGGATTTTTTAGTTTTCCAATATTTCAGCACATTTTCATCCGCCATGATTACGATTTAGAATGTTTGTAAACAACCCACAACTCAAAAAACTATAACATTACATATATATTGTAAGCAATATTTATTGAAGAAAGACCTCGAACTCAAACCGACAGGTAATGTCCATCCAAAAGTTGCCTGGCAGAGATCGCTCTAAGCGATAAGGCCGCCCATTGTACAACACATTCTTTATTTGTCTTTTTCCTGTCTAGTTTATTTGTATTATTTGGTGTGCAATACAGAGTTATTGTATTGTAATAATAAATAAATAATGCTGGACAACTCTCAGCATTATCTAGCCCCATGGTAAGCAGAGCTTGTGTTATGGGTACTAGATAACTGATATACATAATACTATATATTACATAGATAGATATTTTTTTTTTATAAATAGAAAACGACCAGAACACCCGAAACAAATATCTGCAGATCGTACACACATTTGTTCCAAGGCGGGAATCGAACCCGCAACCTCCTACGTCGCAGGTCGTCGAATAAAATAATAAATTAACAAAATAACAAAACAATCCAAAATCATTTCAAACAAGGACTTCACCAGTTTTCCGTGCGGGCGTACATTTATCTCGCTAGCGCAAAATTAACCCTATTCAACGAGGGAATAAAATTAAAAAGTATGTAGGTTCATTATCGTCCGACCAGACGCAAATTAGGTTTTTTACATCGTAGGGGAAATAATAGAGCGCGAAAGACGACGAAAAATATTTTTGATATTCAGTTCTTCTCTGTTTTCCCGCTGTAGTTTGTATGTTTGTCCTTCACTACATAGTACAAAACAAAGTCGCTTTCTGTCTGTCCTTATGTATTCTTAGACACGCAACGGATTTTGATGCGATAGTGATTCAAGGGGAAGGTTTTCGCGGGCGGATTCTAGTATTCAATATGTAATAAGCTACTTTTAAAATTGTGAAAACTGTGTAAAGTCAGTTCTTATTCGTATCTCGTTAAGGTATAAAATTCTATGCACATTTTCCTTCGTTCCAAGTGCATATGGTCAGACAGCGCTCTCATTTGGTAGGACTAATTAAATCTAACTCGGTTTACTGAATTGATTGGGTTACAAGACTTACTTTGTCAGTTTTTTCGTGACAATGGAATTAGCCTTCATTTAGTCATGGGAAATTCATTTAGCAAGAACTAACTGCATTCTGCGCACTCAGCTTTCTAGTTCGACTCAGATAGATAAAGTCTTTATTTGCATCTTCAGACTCTCACAAACAAAACACAATAAATGTACAGTACACTAAGAAAACAAACAATAATATACCACAGTTGACAAAAAACAAACAATGATACAACAAAAAACTATAGGTAAAATGTCTGCAGTATATCATAAAGGCCTTGTCTCAGCGTAAGACTTAGATTTTTATGAAATTGATATAATTATAAACAAGTTGTAATTTGACTCTATTAGTTGCATTTATTGTAATAAATATCGAATAAAGAAATAATTAAGTAGGACATTTGAAAATGTACGCGGAAAATATAGTATTTATTATGTATGTTAAGTAGGTACCTATTCTTACGTCTTCTTGCTTCTTTCGGAATGACGTCTAAGGACACACATTTCCCATATAAAAACAGCCGGAAGCCCAAAGATTCAAACTGACGATTCGGTAAAAACGTCGTCATGGGAAAATTCTCCTATGAAGCCCCTATCTAAAAACTTTGACATGTAACGCATATTATGGGAATAAGATAACAGTTACTGCACCTCACCCTGAGGCTTTCCCGCCTTTCCGCCATTTTTTCTGGAATTTTCTTTTGCCTTTTTAATGGCGGCGGTACAAATAGCTAAGGGCGATGTCTTGTTATGCAAACAGGGAGTCGAAGGATGATAAATGGGAATAATTGGGTACGGATGCTGATGTATAAAGTTTTGTAACGATTGTATTGATGGAGGGTTTCCAATGAAAGGGCTTAGAGGGTTTTTGTTTGGGATGACTTCTTACCTCTTCTTTTGTATGAAGATACAACATACCTACTTATTCCAATTAAAAACCTATATCCCAGGTTTTTTTAGGATATTATTAAATAAGTATTTTTATTATCTTTAATTAATTTATTTCAGATTTACAATCCATAACATGTACATACAAATTTATAAAAAATTTAACATAAAATCACACAATAAAATCAAATAAAAATACACCTAAAATGATATTAATTAAAGAAATGCAAAAAAAATATTATGCGTATCCCATCCCATTTCTTATATTTAGTAGGTATAACCTTTTGTAACCAAGTCTTATAGAGTTGTTTTTTATTTTTTCAGGTAATTATCACGATTTCTTAAGAGTTACTATCGCGATGGTGCGGACCTACGCGGTTTTTGGTGAGTAGATAGAAATTACTAACTTGAGCCTTGGAGAAGAAGGCTACCAAAATTTTTTCATTCATTTATTCTATTATAAAGTACAGGGATAAATAAAATTACTTATATTCATAAAGACTATCTTTATAGTAACATTATAAAGATAGCCTCAATTGACTATAACTTCCTACTCTAATCATATTTCCGGCATCCAGTTATCTCTTTCCGCGTGGTTGGCGCCACTGCGTCCTGTTCGTTTTTACGGCGCGGGCGTTCAGTAACTACCACGTCGACTTTTATTCTCATCTCTCAGATAGATGGATGTACTTAGTGCTGTCAAACAATAATTCATGGAGCTATTCTTGTCTGAAGTATTTAAACGATTGAAATCTTGCAAAAAAATTATTACAGCACCCCCAGCGTAAGATTCATGACAAAATATTTAAGTCTCATCATTTGTATTTTTTTTTTATTGTCTATAGATTTTCGTTTGACTATAATCTCACCTGATGAAAAGTGGAGATGTGGCCTGGCAAGAAGGTCTAGAAGATAAAGATCCTATTCACTCTTGTCTTAGATAGGTGCCACATCAGGCGCAAATAATTAATAAGAGCCTTAACATAAGACTTTGTACGGACATTATGGTATTTAAGCATCTAATAGCCTCTAAATTATTCTAAAACACCAAAACAGCACGTCACATCCTCATCACAAAGAGGCGCCATCAAAACAATGCTGCCAACAAAATGACTTGCAAGAAAATTTGAGTTACGATCTCTTTGGAAAAATGTTACTTATCACCTCTATTGCGTTACGGTACAGTTCAAAATGGAAAATACTGCCTCTTTGTTCATTAATTTTCATGATCTTTATTACTAAGGGCTCAAGGTTGAGAATGTTTTGTTTGGCATTGTATATTATGGAGGGCGCGAATCAACACACCCCATTAGACTGATGAAGAAAGTATTTTATCGGCCAAACTAACGCAGTGTGATGTCTAATTACATTTGCGGTGAATTTTAGTACCACAACGTTGTCTGTTTATTCTGTAGGTCCCATATCCAGTCACTAGTCAGTAGTAGATAAGTGGATGAGTCAAATTAAGTATATTTACAAATTAAAAGAAAAAACATACATACAGCCCAACATAAAACCTCCTTTTTAAGATGTCAGTAAAAATTGTAATAGACAAAAATATAGGTTGTATTTAATTAGACCCTGAAAAATATTTCATAATACATACAAGCGAATGAGTAACCACATTGCCAATCACAAATAACCAATCAATGATTGCATTGGTCACATGCGCCATTTCCGCCAGCACTACCCCCGGCGGCCATTCGTTTCCGGAAGACAATGGAGTCAACCCACCCGCATTCGAATATTTGAATGTCGAATTTATTTGAAAATTACAAAGCTTCCATTCATAGAAGTTTATTTTTTTCGATGTTTTCCTTTGTACTTTGCTAGAAAAATAGCCTCGGACAAAATAATCTGAATTTTCAGTTTCCTTTGCTATTGCTCATGCACTGACTAAAATAATAAAAAGCAAATAGGTACTTACCAAAATCTTGAAAAGAATCAAGATTTGGTAAGTACGTTGACTTTACTAGCAATGAACCTAAAGTAGACTTATTGAATTTGAACAGTTTTGTAAAGCTCAAGAATTCTTATTTTTAAACCAATGCCAATAAAGAAACGTTTCAGCAAAGGTTTCACCACAAACCTGCATTTTAAATCACCATAAAGTTTAGACACCACGGCGAGAAACTGCCACAGAGCCGTTCCGAAGTATTTTCCAATAAAATGACGCTCGCAGGCAAAGTTACAGTCATAAAAAGCCATTTTCTTCACTATTTGCGGAACTTTTTATTGGAAAATAGTGTTTGCTTCGGAAACACATTCTGGGACTAGTGCAGTAAACTTGTGTGTCGGAGGGCATGGGAGATCAATACTTATATTTACATCTGAAGCGGCAAATGGCGTGCTAGAAGCAACAAATATAATATACCTAAGTAATTTGATTGTTTTGAAACAACTGTAAACTGGCTTCTAATTCAAATGTAAGCTAAGCTGTTTGTAATGTGGCATTAGCCCTAATATTTACACGGTTATTTAGATTTTGCGGTACAAATACCCCAATATAATCATCATAATAGTCATCGATATATGCTTGAGTAACGCTTTTCTATGGCTTTATGCCATAGAAAAGCGTTACTCAAGCATATCAACGTCACTTAATAATTGTTTGCTTTTTCTTTGTTAAGTCAACTTTGTTTTATGTTTTTGTTTTCCAGTGTAATGTATAATTATATTTTATTTGTGTGTATCTGAAGTCTGTGATAAATGCTTTATCTATATATATAAAACTTGCATAAGCCTACTTATTAGTATATCGTTATTAATTTTTTTTATTCAGCCTGTTTCGTCCCACTTCGCCCAGCAGTGGAACGAAACAGGCTAATAACATATCGTTATTAGCCTTAGAAAAACTAAGAAGAAATCCTGGCTACCAAAAAGTTGGTGTCGTAAAAACCTCTTCCAAGACAAAACTTTTTATAGTTCCTATCCTAAGTTGGGACAAAAAAATAGGCTAATGAGGTCGCAACGTTTTCCCTTCTCTCAACTTCCAAGTAGACAATTTATGTGCATTCCCTATCGTTAGGAGTTTCCCTCAATCCGGACTTGATTCCAATTGATTTTTATCTTTCCGAGCCGAGTTTCATTTGCTTTGAATCATGAAACTCAGAGTTATTCATTGCCTGATTGCGTCTTTTCATCGGTTCTGTTTTGTAACGTTTTGCGCCAAAATCATCGCGTTGTTGACGAAGTTGTGTTACCATGGTTACCATCTTATTATTCTATGAACTGGTTCTGCTATAGCGTCATTTCTTTGGTATGAAGGTTATCTATGGTAGATGTTTTATGTACCGACACAGAGTTCGTTTCCCAACACTAATTGGGTACGATATTTTTTACTGAGAAGCCGAATAATTATCTTGGTAAACGTAGTGAAGGACGCCCTGCGACCAGGTGGGATGACAACCTGCGAAAGACTGGTAGATGCTGGATACCTCAAGCTGAAGACAGAGCGCTATGGTGCTCATTAAAGAGGATAGTCACTGTATTTCTCTGTATGGCTGATGATGATGAAACATCATCGAGCTAAAGCAGCTTTAGCCTGTTGATAGTAAGAGACAGAGAGAATAGAAATATTTTTTTTATTCTATTTATATCCGAAGATTTTCTTGCTTTTTCAGCAAATACTTTCCACAAGAACCTTCATAACTTGACAGATTCTTTACATATAATAAAAGATAGTCGCTTCCTCTGTCTGTTCGCTTAGATCTTTTAAACTACCCAACGTATTTTAATGCTATTTTCAGCAATAGATAGAGTGATTCAAGAGTAAGGTTTATACACGAACTAGCTGCGACCCGCGGCTTCTCCCGCGTGGAAATCTATGTGTCAAATAGTTTATTAACATTCCTCTTGAATCACTCCATATATTTAAAAAACCACATCAAAATACGTTACGTAGTTTAAAAGATCTAGGTATACATACGAGTAGGGACAGGCAGACAGCGGAAAGCAACATTGTTTTATACTATGAAGTCATTTGACTCAGATTGCGACACGGGCGAAGCCGGAAGGCGCTGCTAGTGCTCAATAAATAACGTAACGAAACCAGACGCTTTGAATAAGGAAGTGCATGCATGTCACATTTTCTATTACCGTGTTTTCATACCAGCTAGAAATCCTAGTTACTCGGGGCTTACATTGAATTATTTAAAAGACGTGCACTCGCCCACAAATTAAATTCAGCTGCATCTGCAACTGCTAAGTAAAAGCAGGGCACGTAGGTTGTAAGCTTGCGCTAGAGTGCTTGGGAATTGTCTGAGGGTAGGTAGGTATGCTGAATGCGGTGGAATGAGCAGTTTTTGCTAATCAAATGAGTTTTGAAGCATCGACCTAACTAGAATTAACTAACGAAATGAGAATTAGAGTTCAGTGCAGTATTTAGTGACCTTAAGTTTCATCATCATGAAGCCTAACAATAAAGCTGAAGTGGCATTGGGCCGGCCATATTTCGCGAAGAACCGACGGCCGCTGGGGCAAACGTGCTCTTGAGTGGAGACCGCGACTCAGTAAACGTAGTGTATGACGCCCTCCGACCAGGTGGGATGACGACTTGCGAAAGACTGCAGGTAGATGCTGAATGCGGCAAGCCGAAGACAGGGCGCTATGGCGCTCATTGGGGGAGGCCTATGTCCAGCAGTGGACTGCTATAGGCTGATGATGATATTAAACTGAAGTGTCATCAATACAGGTCGGCATGGCATTACCAATTGCCGTGTAAAAGGCATCCATTCGTAACTTATTAAACAAATATAAATCTAGAATTCTAGATTTAACTCCAACTAACTAGTAACTAACCATTTTGTTCGTAGGACACTGCGGCGCCTGCGGGTTTGCTCGCATAGCTCGGCTCAGTGCAATTGAAACTATTCAAGTTAAATCCGAGATTCTGCGTTCGGAAGTTACTTGCTCTTAAGTACCTACTGCTGCTGAGATTGTGTTTTATGTGATACTAGCGTTTGTCTGCGACCTTGCTTGTATAACTATACTTCGATTCAAAAGCCGATATATTTTTGATATTTTTTAGGCGCGTTGAGCACTTTAAGGGTGAACAAAAAGCGTGAAACTCGCGTAATATTCACCGCACGCTTCCCAGTATAAGTCACTACATAGTATAAAACAAAGTCGCTTCCCGCTGTCTGTCTGTCCCTATGTATGCTTAGATCTTTAAAACTACGCCACGGATTTAGATGCGGTTTTTTTAAATAGATATAATGATCCAAGAGAAAGGTTTATAAACCATTTGACACATAGATTTCCACGCGGGCGAAGCCGAGGGGCGCAGCTAGTTTTATATAAACTAAAACAATAACTCAAAATTATTTAGTGTCCTCGCATAAAGATAATATTTAGGGTCACCTTCGATGCTCTGCAGATAAACTCGACTATATCGAATTCTAAAGCAAAATCCACTGCAGCAAACAGTTTAAACGACAAATAGTTTGGGATTCAGCATTAACATCGGACAAAACATTCTAATCCTAGTTAAGTGCAAAGTTCGTCTGGGACACAGATTGAGGAATAGTTGGTACTGGGTGCAAAGTTCGTCTGGGACACAGATTGAGGAATAGTTGGTACTGGGTGCAAAGTTCGTCTGGGACACAGATTGAGGAATAGTTGGTACTGGGTGCAAAGTTCGTCTGGGACACAGATTGAGGAATAGTTAGTACTGAGGCTAGTTGTGGGTGATCACCTGATCACGTAAGGGAGGAATGGTTTTATCTAGTAAATTCAATTTAATACTAGGTTATATGATATGCAATAATAATCAATTTATTTATTGTGTATTTATACTACCATATATATTTTAAACTTAAGTATAGGTATTTATTTACCCAAAAAAGCTCATTAACAGGCTTTTTCTATATGTATCTTAATTGTTTTGTTACTTCAATTGTTGATTAAATTTCTTTAACATCTAAAGTCTCCTACGCTGTACTTTTTTATAAGTCTCAGTATCTCACCATTTTTGGCAATTCCATTTCCTACAAAATAACTTAATCAGCATTAAACCAGCAAACTTCCTCCTAGGAAATAAATCTCGGACAAAAACAAGAGAGCCCAACAAGCCTTCCTAATGAAAGCGACGACGCTCCAACATAACTCATTTGTAAGAAAACATTCCCCAAATCCAGTGCTGACCTAGAAAAATAACGCACTATCTGAATCTGACCCAGTTCAATTCAAGGCATTGACCCCCCATTCGTACTCAGATTATTCTAATGGGGAGTTTAGACTCGAGCATTTACTTGTACATAAGGCTGTGACAACAGCGAATGCTCGACGGTCCGTCGAGCCCGTCGAGCATTCGCTGTTTTCTCAGCGCAGCGTTTGCAAACGTTCGATATTTGGTTACAATCTTATTTTTAAAATCAACGTTTTGGTGTAACATTGTCGATGGCACGAGCACGGATTACGGGGGACGGCAGAGATTGAGGTACACTGGCCGAGGGAAAACATACGCAAGGTACAAAAAAATGTTACAGTTAAATGCTCATTGTGCGTATTCCAGCTGAGCATTATTTGTTATTAAATCGAACACAGCGTTGAGCATTCATAAAAACTTTACATCACAGGAAATGCTCTAGGAAACAGAGCATTTGTCTGTATTGAACTTTATTTACGAGTATACCTATACCATTTTGAACTTTATTTTACACTGTAATGCTCATAAAATGCTCTAGTCTATAGTCACCTTAAGTCGTTCCCGAATTTCACCAATCACAACCACGGGAATATACCCCATATCTCCGATATGGGTAAGGTGGGAATCGCGTGACCCCGAGGACATTTAATTTAAGAATTTATCTAGCGGATGATCATGCGAGTGTGAACTTTATAGACTGCGCAAGTAAATTACTTTTTGCGACGCGCGTTTTGTTTACGCGTGGTTATATTTTTATGATGCACGATTATAAAATAGAACATGAAATATTTAATTCTAAAGTCATTTAAAACGGGATATTTACCATGATTTGATTTTTGAGTTATCAAATCATGGTAAATATCCCATTTTAAATGACTTTAGAATTAATAACCATGATAGTTTCTAAAAGTTTTATTATGAAATATTTAATTGTTTTTCTATCGTTTTTTTAGTAAATCCATTAAGTAAACGTAATGCCCCCTGAAAAAATCACATTAATATTATAAATGAAAAAGTATGGATTTTTGTTACCTCTTCATGCCAAAACTACTGAATGGTACGGGCAGAAATTTTCCATACAGCGGCTACTTTTTATCCCATAAATCAGTTCCCATGGGATAGAAATAATCTTAAAACGTGTACGAAGCCGCGGGCAGAAACGAGTACCTTATCAAATGATCAGCCACTGGGTCGATTAACATTGACGAAGGTTAAAGAAAATTTTTTTTGTTTAATTTAATCTTCCTATTATGTTTTAACTAGAACTATCTTAACTTAGCTAACCAGTACACGTAGTAAGTACCTACCTACATCTATGTATATAAAAAAAAATTGCTTTTACAATTCAAGCAATTAATTAAATAAATAAATAAATAATACTGGACAATTCACACAGCATTATCCAGCCCCATGGTAATTAACTAACTCTTATTTACATAGAATAACCCATTTCAAAAAATGCAGAAAATCAAACGGGTTTAACAATGCACATAATCCGGAAATCTATCCGGTTCCGGATACGGAGGCATGCGCATTTATCCGTAAATCCGGATTCCGGGCGATCGCAATCAAACGGCGGATAGCGTTCGTTGATAGCTACACGACTTTTTACCGGACCCTTTATCTCTTCCCTGGTTCTTTGAAGCTAGGACTGTCACCGATCTAGCATAATTTCATTTAATTTCCGTCGTCGTCGATCGAATGCGACCCACTGTGGGCATGACCTCCCCAAATCCTTCCATAATATTCTTATTTATTTTATTCAAACTCACTCAAAATGTTTTGTTTCTTTAGGCTTACAAAATAAGCACATAAATTATTGCATCATTGTGTACATTTGTAGGTTTTTTTTTTTCCTTCCGTGTGTTATAAACTTATAATCCTCAGAGTAAGAGTAATACACATACAGATAATAACATAAAGTGGACCATTATCGCAACAAATAATGACCATTACAAAAATTGATGTAAATAAAATTAATGGAAACAATAAAAATACAGCTAATCATAACAATTTCATAGAACAATTATTTTATACTTAATACAATCATATTCTATGTAGGTCTTGGTTATCTAGGTAATGTATGTATACATGACACATTAGTAAAGTAAAGTAAAAATCATTTATTTCTTTAGGCTTACAAAATAAGCACTTAGACAAGTCATATTTTATATATAAATTATTATCAAATAAAATTATTTTACTGTTCACTTCAATTTTTTGTCCACTAGTGGAAGAAGTGAAAAGAAACCACTAGCATGTTCATCTCTTATATGTCTAATACATGGTTATTTGCCTATTTAATTATGGCCCAATTAAGTACCCAAGCCGGGCCTAGCAATAGAGACTGAGAGTGGAAGTGAGCCGGGTTTCTAGAAAATTCTGTTAATTACGAGTACTTATTAGATCTTATTAAACTAAACCCACTTTCAGCATTTTCTTATGGCTGGTTTTCTAGCACCTTCGGTCGGCATTCGTTTGATGTAACAAATTAATGTAACCTTTCTGAAGACTATCCTACTAACCTGCACTTTACACTGCCTTTGCCCGAACTTGCACCAAGTAGCTGACAAAAAAAAACTAAATTCAAAATCTTTTATTTCTTTAGGCTTACAAAATAAGCACTTACCGTTGTTCCCATTCTGTCCAAATTTCTGCCACCTTCATCCACTCTTCCCTGCTAACCTGACAAACACAAGAGTTTTGACAATGGCCATAATATTATGCTCTAACTTCGCCAAAACTTGGCAACCCTACCCACCGCCAGGGGCAGAAACTCTGTTACGGCGACAATTTATGACGGACGCTGACTGCGCCTAATTCGGGCAGCTCTCATTAAGGGAACTAAACGCGGACCTATATTCACTTAGAACGACCATTCTTTCGTCGGGACCGAGCCGGTTTTTTCTGGTCCCAGTTATTTATGACGCTCTTTCGTCTTGTCTCGTTTTCGGGTGTTTTTAAAGGTTTTGGGAGTTGTGGCAGTTTTTGTGGAGGGTTCGTGTGGTTGTCAAGATGTATTGGATTCATTTGAGTATCGCTTTTAGGATTAATTTAGTTATCTCTTTGAATTGAATAATTAACTTTACTTCAAAAAAAAATTCAGGGAGTAAGTACTTACGATGCTGACACTTTTCTATCTCATTCAGATTTTAAATATCATTCTAAATTTTGACTTATCTGTTCTGTTCCTTATTCTACTTCCAAGAACTTATATCACGAAGAAAATTTATATATTGTATTGTTGTCGATGGACCTTCGTTTGACTAGAATCACACCTGAAGTGACGAAACAGCTGACGATTTATCACGAAGGTACCAACGTGATCTAATTTTTTTTCACGGTACCTTCATCAACTGTGCTTTGTGGATTATCCAGCATTATTTATTATTTATCAACGTGGTCGTTATGTTTCTCATCCAGCTCACCAGCTTATCAGACTACATATCCATCGTCTACATAATCAACATCGATTCGATTTATCGCCAGCACTACCCCTTTTTCGTCGTCATTTCCATCACTCTAATCTCCTCATAGCCTGGCTTCGCTCGCAGAAACAATGAGCGAATCACTCGCATCCTTCGGGTTATTTAAATCAGCAGTGTTGGAGCCAAATCCTGGCGTGACCCATTTCTGCTCAATCCGGGTAATGCCACCGGGCATGCTTCCGCTTGTACGGTCGTAGTTATAGCGTTTAAACTTTATACGTGCAAATGCAGATACAGTCAAGAAAAAGGTTAAATTTACTAATGACTGGTTTTTATTATGATGAGACTCGTAGGTGACATTTATTACAATCAGAACAGTTCTTGGTAATAACCTGAATAGTCCAGTTCGGGGATTATCCACGGGGGCTTTAGCCTCCGACACAAGACTTTATATCAGCATCATGTTCTTCAAATGTTTACGTCTATCTACCGCGTATCAAGCCTTGTGATTGGTTTAGTTTACATTTATGTTCGTTAGATGGTCTAAGGAATGATTTAATTTATGATATATGTATGAGACATCTATTTCTCAAATAAATAGTGGACAGTCAGAACCTTTACTACAATGGGATCCGGCAGTTCAGTTGACCGCAAACCGCTCTTACTACAACCAAACAATCTTACGTAATACTCCAGCCTCCCCAAAAAAATAATAACACTTTGCATAAGCATTTTTTCGTCGTTTTCACAGCGCGATGAGACGAGTTTACATCCAAATGTGCCAGTGGAATATCTCTGAATATAGGCTAAGTGGCCGCATTGTGAAAAAATTCGTTTCAAACTGTTGAAATTTTACGTTTATTCCTTTTAGCTTCATTCTTGCGTTAAATATGCCAAATGTGTGGTTTGGTAAACCTAATGCTGAGTCTATACAAATAGTAATGTTTTGCTAGACAAAAAAACGGTAAATATCCCGTTAAAAATTACTTTTGTGTTAATAACCATGATAGTTTCAAAATTTTATATTTCACAAGAGTAGGGGTAGTCTTCTCTTATATCTTCTAAAAGACAATTAGACGTAAACTGGACGTATTCATTTGATATTTTAGACCGACATTTCCATTGATTATTTATCTTTTGAGAAGTAAATAAATATTTTAAAACTCAAAGTAAGTCACAAAACCACATTAATTCCCTAGAAAGTCCTCACAAAAAGAAAACAATCTCTCCATAAAAATCCCACACAATAGCAGGACTCCACTGTGCCAGTGCTATCCAAGGAGTGTCAGGATGTAGGGTAAGTGGTATCCCATTCAGTGGAGCTGGTACTCGGGAGACACACGTATTGTGGAGGGCTCTCGCAAGATTGTATGATACTTCGCAGCTCGATTTGAAGATTAAAGTTTTATTAAAAATGATGCATTGTTCTAGTTCGTATGGCACCTACACCATAGTTAGCGAAAACTTTTGTATTTTTCAATGTAAGGGGATTGATTTTATACATATATGAGGCTGATCATTGAATACCTAATTTAACATTAAAGCGACAAAAATATATAATAATGTTGGGTAATCCACAAATCATCATCTAGTCTAAGCCCTAAGCTAAGAGCAGCGCTTGTCTTATGGATACCTACTAGATGACTAATATACATAATATAATACAACACATAGATATGTACATATTTTTTATTATACATAGAAATTACCCAGAACACCTAAGATATATTTTTGTAGATCGTACATATGTATACTTGTAAAAAAATAGGAAGTAATTTATTTGTTTAAGTTTGAAAGTATTAATTATTTTTATTTACAAAGGTATGTATACAACAAAAGAAGAGAAACAAATTCGAACAAGTATTTACACTACTCTAGTATTGAAACTGTTGACCTAACTGCAGAATCTAGAGGTAGCTCAACTGGCCCAGTGTAGTAATTAACTTGTTCACATGCTGCTACGTTTCAACCAAATATCATAGCAACCAAAACTAACTCCCGTAAGCCTAGCATATAGATACAAAACCCATTCACATTTCCATAGACAATCCCCACCCAGAGCCCAGGATTCCTTCGAGTAAACAAGGATTCACTTTCGTTGGATGAGCAATTCATGAATAAACATGATAAAATGGCGGAAGGTCGTACTGATTTACTGGCGGGAGTTCCGGCGCCAAGGGAAAGGCGAGCGAGGTTGTGGGGAAGTGGCGGTGGTCATGCTAGTTCCTGGAATTTGTGGGGTTATACGGTTATGATAAATTACGAAGGTATAGGTAAGGTACACAGGTAGATAGATAATTTACTAATTATAAGTAACGCTAAGAGGCGGCGGGGAAGGCCCAGGATGAGATTGCGTGGCGAGCTCGAGGCACATCTTCCATCTTGGCCTGTTGCAGCGTTGGATCGCGAGGAATGAAAGGAGAAAAGGGAGGCTTTTGCCCAGCAGTGGGACAATAATGGCTAAAAATAAATAAGTAGGTTACATAACTTAGTTAACAGTGACTTAAAGCCTATGTTAGGTTTTTCTTGCAATTGGTTAGCGCTTTATTTACGTAAATTAATCATATCTACCGTAATTAACGAGCAATCCTACTAGCCCGCTATTCCTAAGTAAATACATCGAAAAAATCCTTAATCTTTTGCTAAAATGCATGATACGCATACTCACACTTACCTAATACCTAATTTTTATTTAAGAACGTAATGCTGCTACAATTATTAGCATTCAATGTGCAAGTGGTACAATTTTTATACAGAATTATACTGAAGTAGCTGCTGCCCGCGGCTTCGTACGCGTTCTTCCGGGATAAAAGTAGCCTATAAATAAATAAATAATGCTGGACAATCCACACAGCATTATCTAGCCCCATGGTAAGAGAGCTTGTGTTATGGGTACTAGATAAATGATATACATAATACAATACATTACATAGATAGATATTTTTTTATTATACATAGAAAACGACCAGAACACCCGGAACAAATATCTGCAGATCGTACACACAATTGTTCCGAGGCGGGAATCGAACCCGCAACCTCCTGCGTTGCAGGCGGACCTTCGCCCACAGCGCCACATGGGTCACCTATTATGATATTCTAGGTTTAGAACTCTATGTATGTGTGTAACATAACAGCGTAGTTTTGCCGTCAGGAATTAGGCAACAAAAAACTACATCAAAACTACATCCAGCCTTCCAGCGACCTGCGCCGGACTGCTATTTGGGAACGACATCTGCCTCTTGGTCGCCCTCCGACCAGGTGGGATGACGACCTGCGAAAGACTGCAGGTAGATGCTGGATGCGTCAAGCCGAAGACAGGGCGCTATGGCGCTCATTGGGGGAGGCCTATGTCCAGCAGTGGACTAATATAGGCTGATGATGATGATGATGATGATGATCTGCCTCTTGGGCCATGAACGTGGCCATGACAGTATTAAGAAGGGTCTTATTTGACTCAAGTCTACCAATATTTTTAGTGCACCTGAGTGTATACATATGTACATCCGCTAAACCTCCCAACTCGAACACCCTTCCATAGTCTGTAAAGGAGTATGGCAATTCGTACGGAGCCCGTCCTCATTGTTCCAGCGGTAATGTAAGGCTCTTCCTCATCTAAGTACTCGTGGTACAGCTCGTATGCGTTGGGCTACCGTGAAAGATGATCGCAAGTTCTTCAAGATCATTTTGAATTGTTGAGATTTTATGCATAGGTACAGGTAAAGGGTGTAGTATCTAAGTGGGTGGCACAAAGCATAAAAATCCTGTCAGGCCACAACAATTTTGGTATATTGTTAGATTGTTAAATATTTCTATCAATAAATATATTTAATTTCTTTTCAAATTTAATAACCATCATCTCATTATAAGTACTAATTTTACGGGTATTTATCGCGTTGTTTTACCTATTTTTCCCGACGTTTCAACAGGTTTACACACTGTCATGATCATGATTATGAAGGTATATTATAATTATGTGTAAAAAAATACATATTAGTCTATCCTCTAGAATTATAATCTTGAAAGCTTACGATACGAAACAGCTACGTGTAAAAGTTTCTGAGTAGAGCACCATTACACCCGCCTATTCCAGTCGTTGCCCATTTACTTCGCTCACGTAAACTGCCTCCATTTAAATTTAACCCGCCATCTTTAATCCTATCTGTCTTTCCATTCAGCTTTAACCTCGTCGCATGTCTCAAAGCTCTGCCATAATTTTGAATTATACGTAGAGTTTAGCTAAAGATCGGCTCGCTGCTCTCGTTGTTTATTTTAATGTTTTTATATCAATAAAATAAATAAATAAATAATGCTGGACAATTCACACAGCATCATCTAGCCACAAGCTAAGCAGAACGTGTGTTATGGGTATAAGATGACTGATATACTTAATACAATACATTACATAGATATTTTTTATTATACATAGATAACGACCAGAACACCCGGAACAAATATCTGCAGAATGTACACACAGCTCCTGCAGGCGGACCTACGCCCACCGCGCCACAGAGGTCGTCATAATCAAAAATCAAATATTTTATTTATCAAAGAAAATAAATGCGTGGACAGAGCATAGACGATGAATGAAAATGTAAAGACCACACCTCTGGTGCGTTCACTCTTGTCTCAAGTGTTAGCCCTAAATGAAATTGAAATCCCTAGCCGTGCAAAATAGTATATCAAATGAATATTAGCATAATTCTGTTAACTCATTCCTGACATTGGTCGATGTCTAATTGAATCATGCACATAAAATATTCATGCGATATGATAATCCGTGGGGCCTGTCGGTCTGTCGGGCTTAGCTCGTCCCCTTCGCCCCGAGAAGGAGTGAAACAGTTGGTCCAACTTTGTGGGTTGTTCGAAAATCATGACCATAAACATTACAAATTAAATAATTATTTTTTACTTTTCGTTTGTTTATGATATTTACTCTACCTGGTTTTAAGGTTTTATATATTTTTTTATAAGTTTTGTTTAAAAATTAATTTGCCCATACCAAATTACCAATGGCACAGGCGCTGCACGGCATCAAAAACCTATAGGGTACTAGGTCCCGTTGACCTAGAATCATTAAATTTGGCTAAAATAATCATCACACAAATAAACTAAAAATAAATGTCTGGTTTATTTATAAAAATTATCCAGCAGCCAATGGAAAAACGCACGTCGAATCAAATTCATTCGAAATCATTATTATTAACACTTTCAAAACAAAAGTTATAAAAAAAAAAACTCTATGCTGCAGTTACGCGGCACGCGCGGGCTTGATTAAAATATTAAGAATTGTTTAATACCACATACTCACATTGTATGCTAGAATTACAAAATAAATACCATATACCTACTTATATAGTATGCAATTGGCGAGTCACGGAGAGGTACCTATTATAAACTAGTTACATTTTGAATGAATGAGCTATACACTCTCTAGGCTGTGCCATCACCAACCAGATTACACTTGACGCATTCATAGCTTAGGCAAATTGAGAAGTTTAGTGCGTATGAAGTAAAGAAATAGAATAAATAAGAATAATTTATATATAATATTTATTTAGCACACACACTGCTAATATTTGCTGCACGTAACGACGTTGGTTTTTAGTCAGAACTTCTGATGACGTCGCTCACAATCAAGGACACAATAGATTAACTTAGATCTAAACAAATTTACATTAAAATGAGGTAGCTAAATAATTAAGTCCTTGAACGAAAGAAATTACCACTCAACTTCAACACTTCAACTTCTTCCTAGATGGCTCTGCGTCTGGATTGACGCAATTCTGCGAGTCGCTGTCGAATACGTGACAGCTAGTTGACATTAACAAGACGTAGAGAGGCGTTTAAAGTTTGTGCGCTAGCACCACTTTATAAAAGAAGTCAAGTCTTTCGTCAATCCAGACGCAGAGCCATCTAGGAAGAAGTTAAAGTCTAAAATGAACTGACGCAACATAAATAAGAAGTAAATGTAATAAACATGTGAGAACCAAGTTAATAGCGTGTTTGTTGATTCTGGTCAAAGCTTAATGCTTCTTGGTTTACGTTATACGGGTCATTATTTTTGTAGGCTTTTTTCGCAGCGTTTGGATTTTATTTCCCTTTTCACTTAGGCACTTTGCGTGGAACGTATTATTTCTGCGTAGATTGGAACGTTGCCAAATATTGTTTGTTGGCATTAACTGGGACCATTTTGGATGTGTTTAGCTTAGTGTTGGTCAATCTTTAGAATCCATGAGTTTCTTTCATTTCAATGTATTATTTTTGATAATGAATATTATTTATTTTAATATTTTTTTAGGGACTGGTCTGTAATACTAACTTTCTTAATTAAAGAGAGTCAGAGAATAGAAAGTGCACTTGTGTTTGGGCACACTTGTGCACTAATACGTCCTGTACGGCATGTCTCCGTTGAGTCTGGTGCGAGTCACTAAACTAGCTTTTGTCCACGGCTTTGATCGTCATGTTCCAGGTTAGCAGAAATAGACTTAAAGCTTCCATGCAACATTTCAGTCATGCAGTACTTACCGACCTAGTTTATGAAGAATAGTTTTAAAATGAATAACAAACATTCAAACTTTGGCATCCCTACACATTTATTTATTTTACTGATAGGCATGATCTCTGCTGACATTAAAAACAAAAAAATAACCTACCTGCTATTTTTTGTGTAACTTTTTTTATAGACAATTTTTCCTGTTCATAATAGCTAAAAGCCTTCGGCGTTTCGACGATTGTTTGCATAACAAACAAGCGATATAAGTAGCTTACCCTCTTCAGAACTAAGGGAATTCATGTCAAAGAATACAATAAAAATATCCGTCTGTGTTTCGTCAGAAGCCTCCTTACAGGGGGCTTAGCATGGGTTTTGCAGATTATCGTTTGTTTTAATCATATTATTATAGTTAGCGTTGGATCGCGAGGAGTGGAATGAGAAAAGGGAGGCCTTTGCCCAGCAGTGGGACAGTAATGGCTTAAAATAAAAATAAATAATAATTATAGTTAGTTGACTCAGTTCACAATGTAATCAGGTCGATAAGTTAATAAAGGTAAACCTTTACCATGTATTTTAAAGTACTTGTACTAAGCTGAAATAGACATTCACTGGTTAACTAAACCGAACAAAATTAAAATAGTAGCGTATATATGTGTAGGTAACATTTCACATTCAAAAAATTCAATTAATACGCAAAGATCACTTTTGGCGAGGACAGTGCAAAAAATTATAAATAGTACCAAGAGAGCCTATGTCCAGAAGTGGACGTGTATGATAATGGACCCTATTTTCACCAAATCTCTATTTTCCCTATGTAGCGACTATTTCAATTATTTGTTGGTAGTAGATATAACTCAGAACGCCAGAAACAAGTTTAAAGTTGGCAGACAAAAATGAAGAATCTGATTCGATTTGTCACGGAAAAAACTCATACTTAGCGTACCCTTACTGTTTTAAATTCGTTATCCTTCAATTTCTTCTTCATAAAAACGTAATCTTGTTAGAGTAAAACTTATTTCATAAAGGCGGGGGAGGTCGGTAAACTGGGGTACGAATTAAAAGAATTTCCTACTTTTGAGTAGAAATTATTGATGTCCTTTGTAATAGCGATGACGACTGTAACTGCTTTGAAGTTTAAAAAAAAAACATTTTAGGTAAGGAGCTACTTATACTAAGTATAGTAGTAGTAGTTGTAGTATTGGTACCTACTAAACTACAACTAATACTTAGGCCTCATTTTCAAATGGAACGCATTGGGCAGCGCGCCCGCACTGAATTCAAAGATATGGCGTGCGTTTATGGAGAAGCGATTTTAGATGCGTTTGTTTGTAATGTAGCGTTTTATGCCGCGGAGCCCGCATATGGCATCGACGACGCGTCTTACGTAGCGTTCATCGCGGCGGTGTAGGCGGTGTCCAACGTCCCACGACTGCACCAGCAACGCTGCCCGCCGCGAAAACTTCCGCCGCTGCCGCAGCGCCCTGCCTATTCATTAACATCACCAGTTAGAGTTAGCACTTTGATTGCTGAAATCACACGGTATATGTTTTCTACAAGTGACTAATATGCGTAAATCCACACTAGCGCAGCGGCTGAGAAAATACAGATCTGTGTGACTCAGCATAGCCGTAATATTTTTCGAACGAAACGCATGTGCGGTGCAACACAACCGCTGTGTAGAGCGGCAGCACGAATGGCTTAGGTTAAAAAAAATCGCAGTCGTAAGGCCACAAACGAAAACACAATTGCTGTCTTTTCGCACAGGCGGCGGCGGCGCGGCGGCGGCGCGGCGGCGGCGTGAATGTATGGAATATATATGAAAAAACAAACAGCTTATTTCATAAATTATAGTTAGAATTTGCACCTGAAATAAAACTTATTAAAACACGATATATAGCAATTTCATTAATAATTCAATCATTAGAAATGACTGAATTATTATTTGATGAACTTGATTGAACTGCTGGCGCCTTTATGAGTAAGCCCGAGAGGTCCACTTTGCTTTAGAAGGTTGTAAAAATAATCTCCAGAGAACATTACTATGTTTGAGTAAATTCGTCCTTTCGTTAAAGATTCAAGTAGCATACAACTAAACTTCCTCCTTGTGATTCGTTGTATTAATACTTTCAGCATTCAAAAACATTAATATTCGCAGCTCAAAATTATTACAACCTATTGCGAAAACAAAAAAGGTCTAAACAAAAAAGATTAATCTCTTACTCAAAGACCGACTGCGTAATGAAGATATCATTTATTTTCTTAGAAGAAATAAAAAGACAAATTTTCTAATACAATAAACAATATCATAACAGACTCCCGCTGCTTTCCAAATTCAAAATTGAATAAGAGAACGACTTGGCTTTAATAATCGAATCAGCTTGTTCGAGAAAATTAAAAAAAGCGCTACCAAAGAGGCTGGACGTCAAGACAATTTTTATAATAATCTGTATTATGACGAAACCAAGTTGGCAAAGCTTTAATAAAATTTTCGCAAAGGCGGCTCTGCGAAATTACTTTTTACATGTTTCCTTTTAGTCTACCAAGTTCTTGTAGATTTGGAAAATAAAGTAAAGTATGCGAGAGATGAAAGTAAAAGTTAATAAGACCTTTTTGATTTTAAATTAAAATTAGTCAGGTAGATAGGTACATCTTTTATCGCAGACCAGGGTTCACTCTAAATATATGAATTCGACGTTCATACTTTCACTTGTTTGATTGCTCCAAAGGAACATAAAAATCTACGAGTTGTCCAAATAATAAAACAAAATATTTCATATGCATGTTATTTTCAAATTGTTCGTTCCTTCTCGAAAATCCATTAAGTTAATTGTTTCTGTAGTCCTTCGCAAATATTCGAAATTTCAAGGGATCACTCTCAAAGGGTTTGCAATTATCTTATTGTACATGTACGAATGTCGATGTGCCCGGTATTGTTGCTGTGTTTAGTACTCTATTGATTTCAGTTGGGTTTTTATTTTTGTAAATTATTACCTTTATTGCTTTGCAGAACGTTGTGAAGATAGACTAGTTTAACCTTAAAAAAAAATTCCATTTATCTGTTTTGAAAAAAACATTATTATATTCTAAGTTTACATTAGTGTTTCAATTGATATAATTATGTATGTTATATAAAGCTCACACAGCGCTACCACGCAGCATAAAAATATGCATTTAAATATGGGCTTATATACACTCGTTACCCTAAGATACATTTCCAATCAAGAATTTTAGAGTAATTTATGAAAATATATTCATTTCGATGCTAGAAAAAGTATATTAAGGGCTATTAGTAAAAAAATATTTACGTAGCCGCGGTCAGAGACTAGTTTTGAAGAAATTAGGTCTAAACATTACAACCAATTTTACTGACTTCAGCCACAAAGGAGTTAAGATAAAGCTCCAACTAGCATCAACTCCCTCGTCATTACCGCGAACACACACCCTCACGGCTGTTTTTCATCACTCGGACGGTGTTTGCGCTTCTCTAGGTACTTGTAGGCTTTGCAGGATATTGTCTGCCTCAGGCCTGTTACAACTGCCCACTCATATCTGCACCACACTTTCAACCCTATCTCGACTGGAAAGAGTTGAGTTTTTCTGTAATGTGATACAACGTTGGACCTGATAAATCTTACCTTCTTGTGTTAAACTACTTTGAGACTTGATGGTGAAGAAATATGAATGGAAATAGTTTGAAGAGAGATATGGTAAGAAAAAATTGGAAATCGTGAAATTTCAGGTTTCATGGGGTTTTTTGAGACATGTTTGCAGCTTATTTGTTTATTGATACATACGTGGATGGAAACCTTTCAAAAATCCTTGACCGTTTTCTTAGCAAAATCTTCAAAATGTCTAAGATTGCGGTTCAAAATTCGTCCTATCCCTCATGAAACAGAGTTTTTATTTGCACGCTTTACGTTTAGGTATATCTGATTCTCAAATTATGCAGACAAAACTGAAAGAATTCAACCCTCTGTGAATTCTTTTCAAAGAATCCCTTCGCCCAGCAGCGAAAAGGTCTCGACTGCCCAAGTTATACACCGTAAAATCACATCTTAGAGCGGCTATAGGGCAGACTTAGGGCGGCACGACTGTCTGCGAATCACAGTGACCCAAGTAAATAAATTAAACGATAAAGCTTAAAAACTAGTGCACTTTAAATTACATGGCTATCTGTGGCATCCTATTGGCGAGGCCTAAGTCCAGCAGTGGACATTTTAGATTTAAAACCCTAAGAATTATGTTTTTCTGAATAAAGCATATTTTTGTGATTTCCTTTTTGGTACAACATGTGTGTGTATTCATTTTTCACTTAAGATGAGTTAGCGTACCACTGGTCAGTTTCCTTGCACGTCAATTTCTCTAATTCACCAGTTTACCTTTTAGACAGTTTCCAACCTTTACAAAGTTCTAACAGACAGCTGACTAAACAGTTTACGCCGCACCCTACCTACCAGATACACAAATAAAAGACGTCCGTCTGTATCCAATGGTCCTATGCACACAACTCCTGCAAACCATTTAATTGGGTTCGAACGTCTGTTGGTTCCTTTTGAGCCGAATATCGGGCTGTTTGTATGACCCTTGTAAGAGATGATATTAGCCAAAGTAGATTCGGAGATATTAAATGTTGTAATTGATGGAAGGGTCTACTTTGTTTAAGCATCCGACTGTACTAAATTTTGAAATGGTTAAATTTAATAGGATATTTTATATTATTAGGACTTAAGTAAGTACTTAATTAAGTACCTAGATATTTTTGCCTATTATATACAAAACTACAGAGATCTTTTGGGACTTGGGACTTACCGACAGTCTTTTATCTATGAGAGTTTAATACAAATAAATAAAGCGAAGCTGCCCACATGCTATTTTATGATCAGATAAGTCTCATACAAAACCTTTTCTAATTAACTTGATAAAAAGCGAAGGACCTCCTTTGAAGAACCCTCGGCCAGGGGACAAACATGGCAATAATTAGATCCCTATTGTAGGTGAATAACGATTAATTAGGGCAACCCAGGGAATAAGAAGCCAAAAAATATTGAATGAGTCGTCGAAGACACATGATACCAAAATAACGTGTAAGGGCGTTTACCTAACATGGTTGAAATTTTTTGGGAAACTTAAAATTTGGAGGTTTGGACAGTTTTCTGCATGTTGTCGCAGCTAGTATGTTTATAATTGACGGAGGATTCGACGAACATACATAAAAAAATACATACAGCCGAACAGAACCTCTTTCTATAGTCAGTTAAAAGTAAAGCGTTTGACATTATACTCACGTATACCTACCACATTCATGCAAGAAAAGGGTTGAGCTAATTATGACAGACAGACAGAAAGGGTTGCTAGTCATCGCAATGTCATATATTAATTATGAGTGATGGCAATTAATTAGGTACCTACTTTTACATTTGGATAGCATGTTGCCGTTGTCGGCCATAAGGCATTATTATAATAATAATAATAATAAATAATGCTGGACAATTCACACATCATTATCTAGCCCCATGGTAAGAAGAGCTTGTGTTATGGGTACTAGATAACTGATATACATAATACAATACATTACATAGATAGATATTTTTTATTATACATAGAAAACGACCAGAACACCCGGAACAAATATCTGCAGATCGTACACACAATTGTTCCGAGGCGGGAATCGAACCCGCAACCTCCTGCGTCGCAAGCGGACCTTCGCCCACCGCGCCACATCGGTCGTCGATTATATAGCTTAGTAGGTTGCTATTTACTTTGCTTAGGGCAATGGCAGTAAGAAATTATTATGATTAAAATCAGATTACAAAAACATTACATACAAGAACATTAAAATAATGTTATTCTTATTATATAATAATGAATAGTTTAAATATGACCTGTCTAAGTGCTTATTTGTAAGCCTAAAGAAAATAAAACTTTTTTTTTATTTTTTTTTTCATTAAATGTTTTCAATGAATGTTCGTTACCACAGTAATTTTAAGTTTATGTTTTAAATAATTAGTGAATAATTGAGTACAAATAACATTAAAATAATTAAAAATGTATATGGAACTGTCTGCAACCAAATCTGTCCATAAACAACGGAGTAATCGATGAACATACAAAGAAAAATCTTTTTTTCGTAACTACCTTTTTCAAAGTCTGTAAAAATGTATCTTTTACCTACCCAATTTCTCCGGTAAAGCAACCTCAATGATGAATTGATATTATCTGAAGAAAACCGAATTGAGTGTACTCGTAGGAGTTTTAAAAGCATCAGCCTAAAAGCCATTAAGGGTCTTTGGGAGTCCGCAAACTTTCCTAAGCAGACCATGAATATTGAAACCAGATTAAATACGCTACTAATCTCTCGAGGGAGATAAACATAGAGTTTGATATAACTTCATAAGTAGCTAACAGAGATTTTGTATTTGTACTAAAGTAATTTAAAACGGGATATTTACCATGATTTGATTTTTGAGTTATCCAATATTTCGGCACAGTTGCATGCGCCATGATTACGGAGTAACTAGAAAAGTAACTAAAGTTTTAAATGACTTTAGTATTAATAACCATGATAGTTTCAAAAGTTTTATTTGGTATTTGATTTTGACATTGTAAAATGTATCATTAAAGATAAAGATAAAGATTTTTTATTTGCCATAGACATGTGTTTGTAAGGTTACAGGTAATAAGTATACATTTCGTGGTTCAACATGCTTGACCGTTAGTCGGTATGCAAAGATATTTGAGAGAATGACATGTACTAGTTTAACATTAATTAAAATTTATTATTAAAAAAATCAGTCAATCGTCATTTTACAGTGGCACTTCACATGGCTATTTGTATTTGTGTATAAGGCATATTTGGCAAACAATTACCATGTGTGGACAGTTTATTTGACAAAGTGTTCGCCTTATTTGCCTATTTGACAAATAAGGCCAATACCAAATCCGCGTTACCGTGCGCTTGTCGGTTTCTCGAGGCACATCAAAGCAGTCAAATAGGCAAATACGCAATAAGCCGTCCACACAATGGCCGTATTGGCACCTTGCGCTCTGCTCAGTCTGCTGCCAAATGTTTGTGTGTTTGTCATGGCACTCAACCATGTGTGGATGGTCGTATTTGCCTCTTTTTGCATGTTCGTCTGAACGTCATAATATTTTGCCAAATACTACAAACACCCAATAGCGAACACAAATAGCCATGTGAAGTGCCACCTTTATACTAGCTGCGCACCGCGGCTTCCCCGTGTGGAAATCTATGTATCAAATGATTTATAAACCTTCCTCTTGAATCACTCTATCTTTTAAAAAAACGCATCAATAACCGTTGCGTAATTTTAAAGATCGAAGCATACATAGGGACAGACAGACAGCGGGAAGCGACTTTGTTTTATACTATGTAGTGATATAGATAATGGCTATTCTTGCGACGCTGGGAATAGTCATGAGTGAGACGTTGAGAATAGGCGCGCTTACGTGAGACGCAGGGAATAGTCATGCGTGAGACGTTGAGAACATACCCGTCTCACTTGAGACGCTTAGAATATGCATGCGGGAAATGTCGGGAATATGCGCGCCTCACGTGAGATGCTGGGAAAAGTCATGCGTGAGACGTTGGGAATATTGTGAAACACAAATATGTAAGTGATCGGTATAAAATACAGCGGTGGCACTTCACTTTGCTAAGCCCATTTGTATAAATACACTTTTGGTCCGTGTTTTGTGAATCCTCCTGTATATCTCCCATGAGATCCTGTGAGTCGGAGAGGGGCCATCGTCCTTTTTTATAATTTAATAAGGCTGCTTTCCGATACTTTATTAAGTTTAAATGGATGAAATGGTTCGTTAAATGGGCCTTTAGGGAGCTCGAGTTTTTCACGACGTTTAATATATTATTAAGGACGTCATTCTTGCTTGTAAATAAAGAAATTTAATATTGCGACTCCTGTTTAACTTTTAAAAGCTGAGTAAAGAAAAAACTTGAGTAGGGATTGCTTTATGAAATTAATTTTAATAATGTAAAGTAAAGCAAAGTAAAGTAAAGTATATTTATTGCATGAAATACATGTGTATAAAGGTGTTATAATATAATTGTGATTCAATGTATTTCTACAGTTAAGTGTGCAATGTCAGATTTACAATGTATGTGATGAAATTAAATTGCAGAGACAAAATTAAAATAAAAAATAAAAATTAAAAATTAAAATTAATTAAAACAAAAATAAAATATTAATAAAGCAAAAACTTAAAGATAACGAATGTCATAATCTATACTAATATGCCAAGGATGCCTAGAAGAGATCGCTCTCAGCGATAAGGCCGCCCTTAATACCTTTATTCTAAGTTTTTATTTCTGTATTGTTTTCTGTTTTGTGTGGTATAATATAGTGTTTTCTATCTATCTATGTATCTAATATGCTGACTTCTGTGGCGCGGTGGGCGAAGGTCCGCCTGCGACACAGGAGGTTGCGGGTTCGATTCCCATCTCGAGACAAATATTTAAAGTACGTGAGAAGCGGGCAAATGCTAGTTGTTTATAATTTAATCACTAATGCGGCGTATAAACCAGTTTTTGTTAGATACCTAAAGCTAAAGAGAAAAATCTGTACATTATGTGGGCATCTATCTACTTTATCGTAGATATATTTCCTAAATATTTGAGCATTTTTCAATTACCATGCCCCTTAAAAATCCGTATTAAAATGTCAAAAATGTTTCCGACACTCGCTGCGCTGAAATTCGACCAGATATCTAGGCCTGCCTCACCTCCCTCCACCTTTTCAAATGTGTTAGAACAGGGGTATTTCGAGGCTTTACGAGGGATCTCTGTAAAATGGCTAACGCCTGGAACAGTTATTATAATTTTGATTGCCTGCTGGTCGATAATTTTCGAATCGAAGTTTGAAGCAGCCAATGGCGGACAGGAAATTGAATTTCTTCTTTAGAAAGCTTAAAAAGGTTTTATTTGGATATTTGAATTTAGAATGCCGCGATATGAAGTCAGTTGTGCAGATTTCGTAGTGTTCATAACTAATTTCATTTAAGAAGTGGCACACAATATTTTATTACGTATAATGTGTACAAAATAAATATATAATAGACAATTTTTGGCGACCTCTGTGGCGCGGTGGGCGAAGGTCCGCCTGCGACGCAAGCAGATCTGCAGATAATTGTTCCGGGTGTTCCGGTCGTTTTCTATGTATAATAAAAAATACGTAATGTATTGTATTAATTATATCACTCTAGTACCCATAACACAAGCTATGCTTAGCATGGGGCTGATGCTGTGTGGATTGTCCAGCATTATTTATTTATTAATTTTTGTTTCTATTTCGCTCATGAGCGGGTTATCTAAAAAGGAAAACATAAAATTAGCATAAAAGGTTTATTTTCTGATTAGTAAATTACCTAAATTGCGTATTGTCTATGGCAAAATCCCTGAAATGCATTTTTTCTGCTTTGATTTTTACCTAAACATTAATTATGACAAAGAAACAGTATGCCTAAAATGCACAACATGTGTTTATCAATTAAATAGTGATTTATTTTGTTTTGCTCTCATTACAATAATTTATTATTTGTTTGTTTCAGGTACATTATGTTGCTCGAAATTTTTACACACGATTCAAATGGATATTCTGATTTTTATAAGAGAGTACGTAAGTAATATACGATGTTTTCTGTAAACAAGAACGACCATATAAATAAGAACCTATGTTCCTAGTTAAAATAAATAATTACAAAAATGAAACTAACCTATCAAGATAATTTCAAGTTTACAATCCCAAAACTAAAGGGACCTCCTCACGTGAGGTCGTTTAAACCTTGTTAAGAGTTGTAAAATTATTTAACGCGGCCCCCCGTGGCTGGTAGATTTATGCGGGCCGCTACGGGCCGTGATTAAACTGGCCTGCGCTACCCGTGCACATTCTGTTTTTGAATTGAGCCACAGCATAGGATTTTGAGTGAAATATCGAACTCTTTTTATATACTGCGTTATAGAACGGGAGTGAGAATGAAAGTCAGATAGCTGGTAGTCATTTTATTAGTAAAATAATATTATTATTTAAATATTATTTTAAAAAGAGATTTAATAGGACTCATCTCTTATTCTGTCTTGCTCAGTCCGAATCCGATGTGAGCGAGACAGCATGAGAGATAACGGCATTCTCAATTCTATTCTTTATATACGCGGGTTATAGTTCTATAGAATAAAGCGTAAAATAGAAACCTCTTTCCGAATCCGATATTAGCGAGATAGCATGAGAGGCGATGTCATTCTCAATCCCATTCTTTATGTGGGGTTAATAGTTCTAAAGACTAAACCGTGATGCAGAAAACTCTTTCTTAGCAAGTCGATAGTGCCTAATTGTTTTCTACTTACTCAAAGATACCTTCAAAACAAGGATATGAAATAAACTGAATGAATTTCGTAACTGAATTGTTTTTCGTAATTCTAATAATATAGGTATTTTAAGTACAAAAGTTTGGATGTTTGTTATTCTCAAACACGCAAAAATATTCTGAATGGATTCGGATACAGATTTACACACAGATCTGAATGTCTGTTAATTATTATATATTAGTTTGTTCCTGTTAAATGTAATCCAGTCTCCGTTTTAGTTTTAATAAACAAATTGACTTATCGTATTATTATTTTATTTTTTTCATCGATAATTAATTCCAACCATATCGCAGTGGGTACACGGGTAAACAGGAATTACCCCTACACCCACCGGTGGGTGAAGCCAGTGGGTGCACGGGTCAGAAATTTTGCTAACGACAGTAATAATAAATTACCAAAGCAAATAGAAAAGTCTAAACTGCCGTTTTGCTCAGCAGAACTCCACTTAAATTAAAACAAAACTAGACGTCTTTACTTTTGTCAATCTTATTAAAACTTCGCATTGTCTTACTCCGTTTATCCAACTGAACCTTCTGACGGCGAATAGGCTGTAAGGCATTATCTCGGGGCTCCTTGTAATACTTGTAGTTATGTTGGCACTTCTAGAAGTGTGATTAAAGCTACCCCTCGGAATTACTTCTAGGTTTGTTAAGGTGCGTGCTGACTGTGCGGAGATTGTTTTAATTTTGTTTTGGAGGTAGATAGAAAGACAAGATATTGCAAACTTACAGTTTTTTACTTACGGTTTTAGTTTCTGTTAATTAATTTATATTTTTGTTTAGTTACTCACTATATTGGCCACCTTGCGCACCACGGTCTCCACGGAAGACCAGCGCTATGGTACGATCTGCTCTACCATAGCACATGCTAAGAGAGTGAGCTGAGTGGAGACCGAGTTTTGTCAGTCTCTGTCGTCTGTTAATCTAAGTTTAGTTTATAAGAGTCTCTGTTCTGTTCTGACAAAATAAAAATCTTTTTACTTTACTTTACTTTACTTAAAAATAAAATCATCATCGTCAGCCTATTTTAGTCCACTGCTGGAAATAGGCCTCCCCCAATGAGCGCCATAGCGCCCTGTCTTCGGCTTGACGCATCCGCATCTACCTGCAGTTTTTCGCAGGTCGTAATCCCACCTGGTCGGAGGGCGTCCTACACTACGTTTACCGAGTCGTGGTCTCCTCTCAAGAACACGTTTGCACCAGCGGCCGTCGGTTCTTCGCGAGATATGGCCGAGATATGCCTATAAACTTTCAGTAAATATTTGAAATCAAATAATATAATAAATAAATAATGCCGGACAATTTATACAGAAATAACTATCTAGCCCCAGGCTAAGAGCAGAGCTTGTGTTATGAGTACTAGATAACTGATATATCTACATACATACATAGATAGATATTTTTTAATTGTACACAAAACCACCAGAACACCCTGAACCAATATCTGCAGATAACACAAACATTTGTCCCGAAGCGGGAATCGAAGCCCCTGCGTCGCAGGCGGACCTTCGCCCACCACACCACAGTGGTCGTCAAAATTCATTACACATTCGCTAAAATCCTTCATTACTTCTTTCCCTGCCATAAAGTCTCATTGTCTTTGGCCAAAAGTAAAGTACTTCATTGTTTCAATTGGACGATAAAATGAACTGACTGTGTTTTATGGCTCTTTCAAAATGGACGCTTTTCAGTTTCTTTTGACCCAAGGATACACGGCAACTCAGGTCCGTCCAGCCTACTTTTATCCAAAAAGTTTTCTCGAACTAGACTTGACAGCCTAAGAACTAAGCAGAACCAACCAGAGATAAGAACTTATATCGTATAAAAATCAATTAACTAAAATCTATAAACTAAGAAATAATAAGAGGTAGTTTTGGTCGTTACAAATCTCCAACCGTGTAGTAACAGTCTTTAAATAGGCTATTTTACAAACGCGGCTTTATTTTTATCTTGAGGTCGTAAAAACTGTGCTTTGTGATCATTTTATGACAGGTATTTGTGTATCTAAATTACAATTTAGAAGTAAAAATTTTACGAAGTATTAAAAGCGGAAAAAACCGAGCAAGGACTTCTAAATGAAAATTCTTATATCTGAACATGGTGGTAAAAGCTAAGCCGCCACACTCTAGCTATCGCTAGGCATCGCTAGGCCATGATTCTGTATGACATAGGAGATTTCTTGCCCAAATCGTGTGAAGTCAAATCGCGTTCGAAACACAAACGTGATCGTACCAAGCCTTGGCGCGGAATCATATGAGAAACTTGTAAACATCTTCGCCAAAACATATAATGAATTAAAAAAAAACGCACTCTTAATTAATCAAATGAGGCATTGAATAATCAATGCCTCGTTACGCGGGTTTATTGTGATGCATTACTTACCCTTTCGTTAATGTTTATCGCATCTTTATTATTTTATTTATACATAACATAACCTCAAAAGATGCTCGATCAAAACCAAAACAAACGAGCCATTATGCCTATGCGAAACCACACCAATCTGTGCCCAAAACACGCTAGAAGCTAGCGCGTTTCTTTGACAGTTCAAATCGCGGCGGGGAATGACTTAATGACATAGGGAATACGGTATTAACAGATTCCACGCTCGCGGGCTTGTCGTAGGTGTGTAACACGCTTCGAAAGTCAATAGAGAATAAAGCCCCTGGTTGTTTCATACAAATTACCGTGCACCGCGCCGTCGCCGCCGCGCTGCGCCGCCCGCCGGTGTATGTGTAGTCTTTCATATAAATTCGTATGATACAAATACAACCCGCACGCCTCTGGCCCGGCCACGGTTTCTGTGTATGGCGGCTGGATCATTTACCGTTTCTATTTAAATATTTTCCCTGCAAGTAAACACACATGTTAGAACTAAACTAAAGATTACGAAATATTCTAATAATGCTTAATTTATAAATAAATAAATAAATAATGCTGGACAATTTACACAGCATTATCTAGCCCCATGGTAAGCAGAGCTTGTGTTATAGGTACTAGATAACTGATATACATAATACAATACATTACATATATAGATATTTTTTATTATACATAGAAAACGACCAGAACACCCGGAACAAAATTGTTCCGAGGCGGGTATCGAACCCGCAACCTACTGCGTCGCAGGCGGACCTTCGCCCACCGCGCCACATCGGTCGTCGATTTTTAATAATTATGCTTTGTTCCATCCATTTGTATGGATTTAAAAGATTTTATAGGTATCCAATCAGTTACCTAAGGCTTATGTAAAACCCATAATCGAAGTACTTAAGGATCCCGTCCCACAACCCTTCCCGTAATTATAAACTCCGGAAATAGTCAAAACCGATTAATATTTACCATTTATTCCGTAAAGAACATCAATTCCAACCCCTTCCCCGCCATTAAATCTTTTAACCCCTTGAACACAAATCTTTGTGCCACCCCAAAGATGAAATTAAAAATAATATCACTCGTGACCACCCCTTAAGTTCCTTAAGACTTTTGTGTAGTTAATCAGCTGGAATATTTAATTACTGGGGACTAAATGCAGTGTTCAACCCTTTTGGGGCAGCAAGGGGTGAGTGGGATGAGAAAAATTGGTCACGTTAACCTGACACGAAATTGAGAGGCATTTGATTAGATTATTTTGATGTTTTGTTGTGTTTATTTCAGGGAAAAGGAACGGAATTTCCAGCTATATCGAAATAAAACATTGCTCTTGGAAATTACAATCAAAGAAGTCTATAATCGAAAATACTTTAGACCCTAGCAGAAAGGGTGGTATTTTTTTTCATTTCCTTCCATTCCTGCCTATTTATTAAATTCGATTCGTATTCAAATCAAACCTCCTTCGTAATCTTAATTGGTGAAAATAGGCTGCGATTTTTCCATTTTAAATTCAATTTTCGAATCGATTCATGATTCTGAAGGGGAGACGTTATAAAAATAGAATCCGTTGATGAAATAGGAATTTACTTTTCCTATTTTAAAAAGAAATTAAGTAGAGAATAAGTGTATATTGTAATGATGTTACTCGTATATAAATAATGAAATTTTATATACAAACCAACTTATACATAAGTTTAATTATTAAGGTTAACTATTTGACTTGTAATAATCTTTTTACCAATAAACCAACTTGAAATATTGCAATTTTTTGCATTTCTATTTTTTTGGCAATAGTTTTTTATTTATATTGAGGTATTTGTTTAAAGGCACTTGATAATCAAAATTACGAAATAAATAATAAATGGACAACTAGGACCTACCCAAATTCGAAACATAAGGTAATTTTCCAAAGATAAAGTAGAACAGACACATTGTCTTTGAAAAATTACTTGAGCGAGCACTCTAATGAACATCATACATCAGCCGTCATCCTGTTACAGAACTTTATAATATCTTCCGGGTAATTTGCTTAGCTGCATGAAGCTATGCACTGCCTTGTCTATTTCGTACAGTGTTATTCAGTCTATGGTTTTATCATAGCAGTTTACAATATAGCCTGGATATCGCTTTTAAGCGATAATGCCGCCTAATGCACTTGTCACATGTAATGTAATTTTCGTAATTAATCTGCATCTGGTGTACATTAACGTTTTTTTTTTATTTTATTGTTTATGGCATTATATTTATTTAATACAAGCTCTTGCCCGTGAATTCGCACGGTCTTTTCAAGGATAAAATTTAGTCTATGTTCATCCGTCTACCTCTACCGTCTACCTCTTTGCCAAATATTCTTTTCAAAGCGCCTCATGACTACTTTTGAAAACAAGCTCTATGTTATTAGAAAAAAAACATGCGGGGCATTCTTTGGGGACTGCCGATAGAAGTGAAAACTAAGTAATTTTATATTTTATTTATACTAGGAAGCGTGCGGTGACGAAGACGCGAGTTTCACGCTTTTTGTTCATCCAAAAAGTACACATATAATACAGTTAGGAAAGCGTGCGGTGACGATAACGCGAGTTTCACGCTTTTTGTTCATCCAAAAAGTACACATATAATACAGTTAGGAAAGCGTGCGGTGACGATGACGCGAGTTTCACGCTTTTTGTTCATACAAAAAGTACACATATAATACAGTTAGGAAAGCGTGCGGTGACGAAGACGCGAGTTCCATGATTTTTTTTCACCCAAAAAGTGCTCAATGCACCTAAAGAAGTTTTCACTTCAATAAAATCAATAATTAAATAAACCGAAAGTCAAAAGAATACACATAACGAAGATTTATCACTCACAAATTGCAGACAACTTAGCAAGTTTAATTGAAAACACTGTCCTTTGTAAATTCACCTTGCGGACGGACTAAGGTTACCTAATATTTACGTATGTTTACGCAATCCTCGCTCCTCGTTATCTCAGTCTTGGAGAAGAAATGCTGGACAATCCACACAACATCTAGCCCCAAGGTAAGCAGAGCTTGTATTATAAATAAATAAATCATGCTGGACAATCCACACAGCTGGACTAATATAGGCTGATGATGATGATGAATCCACACAGCATCATCTAGCCCCAAGGTAAGCAGAGCTTGAGTTATGGGTACCTACTAGATGACTGATGTACTTAATACAATACATTACATAGATAGAGATTTTTTATTATACATATGACGACCAGAACACCCGGAACAAACATCTGCAGATCGTACACACGAATGTTCCGAGGCGGGAATCGAAAAAATATGAAGTGTACATTAAAATAATGTTATTTTGTAATTAATAATATAAAATATGACTTGTCAAGTGCTTATTTGTAAGCCTAACGAAATAAAAACTTTGAATTATTAATTGAAGCTTTGAGCTTTAGTCCTGAGTCCGTCCACCCAGGCAGGTCCGGCCTGAGGGCACGGCCACTTATAAATTCACTTTTATCTCGCTCTGTGTTCGCACACCGCAGTAATTCATACTCGTCTGAAAGGAATTAATTTTATCTACGGATTTGCGCAAAAAGATGAAACTTTGCACTGGATTCACCGTTGGTTAAGTTTTTAGGGTGTAACGTTTGTAGAAAGATTATTTAAGTACGAGTGATAGGAGTTTATAATATTGTAAATCCTCATGTATCCTTGTTCGATACATCGACCACGGAGGTATATTAGCTATATATTATACTCGACTATTATTACATCAGCATCCCGGGAGGAGCTAGCCGCGATTCCTTCAATCCTAATATCTATCATCACACTAATATTATAAATGGGGAAGTTTGTTGTGTTGTGTTTTTTTATTTATATCTATATTAATTTTATTTATTTATTGTTGTGTGAATTCCCACCTCCTTTTGTCAAATTGAGATATGTAGTAATCTATCTAGCGATCATCTATTGGAATCTATCAAGCGCTATTATAATACTGTTATTAATATTATTAATTCTGGCTATTTAAGGTGGTTCCCCGGGGCACACTAGCTCCGCCACCTATTATATTTGTTTAATGCCTCTGAAATAGTTTTATTTTGTATAGTTTAGGTAGAGATAAGAAGTCACCCTTGCCTTGCTGCAAACTATTTTCGCGCAGAACCTAAAAGCAAGAGAATCTGAATATTATTTCACTATTATGGTTATGAAAATTTTACGTATCGTCCACACCTCCAAATATTAAATCATCTATTTACGATACTATCAAAGGCAGTCATAAAAGCGAATGCGTTTCGCGCGTGAATTTCACAACGGTGGCGTGACGGCCGCCTCTTACATCGGACTTATTTATGGAACCGCCATATTTTATGGTTTAATTTGACTTTGAAGTTTGACGGATTGGTATTTATTGGGTGGATCACGGCATCGGCAGCAAGCTTTGAAACGGCGAGGTTACACCAAAGAGAGTCATGCGATGTAAATTGACGACCTCTTTCGCGTGTGAATTAAGTCCTTCTGAGGCGCAGGTCACGGGTTTTATTCCCACCAAGACAAACGTATGTATTATTGCAGATATTACCTTCAAGACTGAAGGGTCGAGCATCAAATGGTGAAATAGGTCTAAAACACAATATTAATGAACCCTTACTTAGCTCTATGTATTTCACCATAAATTGTAAGACCTACAGAAATAAATAATTTTATTTATTAAGCGTTCAATATAGCGTACCCCTGTTAATTCCAGAATTTAACATTATAGCTACTGTAGTAGGAATTCTCGAATCGAGTTATTTAGTTATTTAAATGCCTAACTGTCATAAATCGCATAGTTGGGACTCCCAAGTCACAAATTTTCCCAAAGAAAATAGTACAAACGATGTTTATTACACCATAGAAGTTAGCATAAAATCGAACGACTTCTCTCCCTAAAATATCAACTCCAGAACCCATAATAGGTTACATAAGACAGCGATATGTGTTACCATAACTTTCAATGACAACCATTGTTGGTATCTACCCACCTATTGACTTTTACGTTTGCCAGATCAGAAAATCAGCCTAAAATGCTTTATTATGAACGTTGGAATGAAAATAACATAAAATGTTACAGAAATAGTTGATTCGTGACGTCGGAACGAAAGTTACATAAAACGGAACGCGTTACGTAGAACGTAGCGCACGGGATTGACTCATAAAGCTTTTACGTTAACGTTGGGGTGAAGTCACAGCGATTTAAACGAATTTTAAACTGAAATTATTCTTTAATCGTTCTATTTTTTTTAATCTGCAGTATTTAGTGCACTGCGCACGGTAGGTTTAAAATATATTATTAATCTAGGTGAAAACACACTTATAGTGCACATTCTGTATATGGCTTCGATCAAATGCTCCTAGTGATTTTTTGGTAGATTTATTCATTGCAGTATCTAAATAGCATTATCATAGTTTAGCTCTAAGTTTGGGGCGAAAACGAATACAGTAAAGATTTCATGTTCCCTTCTTTATTTTACCGTGATAAGAAAATCAAAGAAAATCACTTTATTTCCCAGTTTTTATTTGATTTTTTGACGTATCTAAAAGTCATGTAAGGTTCAAAGGACTTTGATATTGATATTTAATAAGTTGAGTATACAAACTTTAACATTACTGGTTTCTTTTCACTTCTTCCACTAGTGGACAAAAAATTGAAGTGAACAGTAAAATAATTTTATTTGATAATAATTTTTATATATAAAATATGACTTGTCTAAGTGCTTATTTTGTAATCCTAAAGAAATAAATGATTTTTACTTTACTTTACTTTACTATTATAATAGGAAGTAAAATTGAACAATCCACCTTTGCCTAGCAGTGCGACTAAATATATTGGTTAAAGATAAAGATTGCTGTTTCGTTAATGATTTGAACCTCTGAAACAGTTGATTGAAACCGCCAGCACAAACACCGCACCTCCAAGACCGCGTGAAAATAGCTCGGATTTATGTCGGAATAAAGCATAAAAGAAACGCAGTGATCATTCATACGTATTGAGCGGAGACGTCTACCCTTCTTCTTCTTTTATTTATTCACTTTCCGACATTCTGCCTATCTACCTTCTCAATTCTAGCAAGCACTGTTGTCGGTGCTTGAGGTATATGCAAATTGCAGCTGTTTGATAAGCGTACACTTTTGTAACTGCGTTATCAGTCATAGCCACTGATAAGATAGATATATCGTTCAACTCATTGGTCAACAAAAATAATGAAATAGATTTATTTAACACATCTGCAAGTAAGCTCAAACGCTTGCTTAGCGATGAATTCTTTTTAAAATAACTAAATTTAATATCGTCTTGTGTTGTGTATTTCATTTTTGTTCTAATTTTATTTAAGTCGTCTACTTTTACTGTTCGTCATTTATTAGTTACATTTATTAGTACATATCTGCGGAAACTTTTTAATTGGCCTTCAGCATACATGCGCTGGTATTTACCGGCATGTACTAAGAAAGTAACTATTTTTAAGAACTAGCTGTAAGTTTTCCCAAAATTTTGAAAATAAAATAAAAAATAAAATAAATTTAGATAGAAAACACTTTATTATACCACACAAAACAGGAAACAATACAGAAATAAATACTGAGAATAGAGGACGTATAAAGAGTCGCCTTATCGCTGAGAGCTATTTTATCCAGGCAACCTTAGGATAGATTGTACATCAAAGAACAATTTAGATATTGGCACTTGAATGGATATTCAGAAATAAATACTAACACTGCATAAGGATGACTGCTGCATCAGCATTATGTATCCATGCAAAAGATTGTCAGTCTTGTTTTATATCTAATGAGTTTATAATGTAGGTATTATGTAGTGTATGTCATTACACTTGAATGGATATTCAGAAAAAAAATCTTACACTACATAAATAAAATAAATAAATAATGCTGGACAATCCACACCGCATTATCTAGCCCCATGGTAAGCGGAGCTTGTGGTATGGGTACTAGATAACTGATATACATAATACACATTACATAGATAGATATTTTTTTATTATACATAGAAAACGACCAGAACACCCGGAACAAATATCTGCAGATCGTACACACAATTATTCCGAGGCGTGAATCGAACCCGCAACCTCCTGCGTCGCAGGCGGACCTTCGCCCACCGCGCCACATCGGTCGTCAAATTAACATAGAGATATAATATTAAACAAAACTACAAAAGGTTTAACAATTAAAACGAGTAATAAATAATATAGGAGCGAGTATATAGGAATGTGATTTTTGAATAAGTAGTTATATTAAATAATAATTGTATTGGATAAGAATAAGATTTTAAGATTTATGTTCCACTTCGAACACTCATCATAACAGAGTTTTTCAACTCCTCGCGAGATGATCATTCCACCTGTGCCTGTCAATCGCTTCTCATCATTAGTGTCTCCTCCCCTCTGGCAATATATCACTCCATTCTTGAATATTGCGTGTTTACCTGGGTCGGGAAGAGATGCCGAAAATATGGAAGAGACACGTTGATTTGCAGAACTGCATAGAATAAGAATCCTACTATATGTATAATAATAATATAAACGCACAAGTTTGTGAAGATGTTTGTTGCTCTTTCACGCAAAAACTACTGAATGGATTTTGATGAAACCTCACAATAATATAAAATAAAATAAATATTGCTAGACAATTCACACAGCATTATCTAGCCCCATGGTAAGCAGAGCTTGTGTTATGGGTACTAGATAACTGATATACATAATACAATTCATTACATATATAGATATTTTTTATTATACATAGAAAACGACCAGAACATCCGGAACAAATATCTGCAGATCGTACACACAATTGTTCCGAGGCGGGAATCGAACCCGCAACATCCTGCGTCGCAAGCGGACCTTCGCCCACCGCGCCACATCAATATAGCTTACATATTAGAATAACACATAGGCTACAATTCATAAAAGTATTTTGTATATTATCCAAAATATCTATCACGGGCGAAGCTAGTAAAACATATTTATTTAATGAACAGAATCTAGGTACCTACTCAATAATACTTATTCTCAAAACTTAGGAGTATTTGTTACTTACTTAGGAGGCAAGTAGGTATTTGAGAAAATTTGAATTCGGGCAAACATTTTGGCTTAGAAGTCTAAATCAAATTTTAAGCTCTAGATCCAGATTAATTTATGTATAGACTGTAACTTACTTTTAATAAGTTAAACATTTACTTTTTATACCGTATTAAATGACAAAGTTTAACAAAACCCGTTTAACAGAAGCTAGTTAAAGCTACCATTCGCCTTTTTTTGGCTAATGTATGTAAAAAGTACTCTACGGTTTTAGCCTCATGGTAACCACATTTTTCAATCACAAGTACCTAACGTGCTAATCTTTGGCACATCATTAACCTATCGTCGCCATCTCTCGGCATCTCTCGCCGTTCAAAACACCTAAAAACACCACTATCAGTCAAATTCTGTGTCGTCACTCGCCTAACCGTTTTGATGACGTCATAAAAACCTCATCAACCATGCGGCCTACATAAATCAGTTCACTGAACCCACCGAAGAAAACTAGTCTCTCTCTTTTTGAGTTAGAGTTGTTTTTATCATGCTTGCTTGTTGTAAAAATAAGCTAACCTAAACCCGGGCCGTAAAATGCTTAGCATGTGAATCTCAACGTACGTGACGCATTAATTTTACGTACGTTGGTGGAATTAAAAGCAATTGCGCCTTTGTTCGGCGTTTATCTCAGCCAAAAGCGATGTGAATTGAATGTTAAATAAACAAATTACGACCTAAATATGTTTAATTTAACGCTTCTTTTAGTTATTTACTCTCAAAGAAGGTTATAAAAATAAAATAAATAAATAATGCTGGATAATTCACACAGTATTATCTAGCCCCATGGTAAGCAGAGCTTGTGCTATGGGTACTAGATAACTGATATACATAATACAATATATTACATATATACTTTTTTTTTATTATACATAGTAATACAACCAGAACATCCGGAACAAATATCTTACACACAATTGTTCCGAGGCGGGAATCGAACCCGCAACCTCCTGCGTCGCAGGCGGACCTTCGCCCACCGCGCCACATCGGTCGTCAGAAATTTAGGTTACAATCAAATAATAGAAACAAATAAGAACTAGTATTTACATTTCAAACAATGGAGCTAACTGCAGACTATTGCAAATAATCTACAGGTAGCTTAACTAATCCATATCAATACCAGTCGGAAACGTCCATTATCGTTATTTACTTATCCATGGAATATTTTAGGTTTTGTTCCAAAACTACAGTCATTCGCATCACATCTTCAGCATTGAAAATACATTCTGTACATTATTTTAATGTATTTCGAAGTTACATCAGTTTTGATCATTGTATTGTAAAGTGTAAAATTTTGTTGATGCTACGGCGTAGCAATAGAGCTACGACGTAGACGTCTACGAAGACTGCTACGAAAAATGTATACGATCTTTTACCGACATCGCGAAATATTTTATAACTTCATTCTTCAGTTAAAAATGGAACGTTTTTGTTTTGTTTTTGCGCCGTAAAGCGAAGGTAAAATGTTCACTCAAATAACAGCCCTATAAAAACAGTCCATCATTATTTCAGCACATAAAAAAAGACAAAGAACTTTACGAAGATATTGTTAATGCTTGAAAGAAGCCCTCATACCTTCTTTCCCACTCTAGATATAAGCACCTTTTGACCTCTATTGTGTAAGCATATTGTTGAGTTTTTTTTTGGCGCCTGTAATATCTCGTAGGTACTTGTTAGGTGCGGATTGTAAAGAAATACATCAAAATGTAAGAGGTATGTTAAGAGGCCAAGGAGCTATTGTTAAGGAATGTATCAAGGAGGTTTTATATCGGAACCTCTTGTTGCTACGTGCTGAAAATCGGGAGATAATTGGGTACTTGGGATATACGAATCTGGGTTTTAGGAGATTATAAAAAAATTGCATACCTACAATTTTGTTGATTCTTTCGTTGAATAGAATTAATCAGAAAATGCAAATATTGCAACAGAATAATATTGTTGAAGTTAATACCAGTACAACAAAAAATATTAATACTCACCTTTGTTTTTCGAAATATGTTAACACTTTCATAGCCCAAGAAGCACATGGTTCGGTAGTAGGTCCGTTATACGGGACAGTGAATGCGTTAAACTTACTTTAACATCAAAGACAAATATTTACATCTCCAAAATAGTCACCTACAATAACTTCAGTAAGCACAAATATCTTGCGAGTTGGCAACACTCGAGTTCCACCATACGAATGGCCTCTATTAACCTAGATAAACGCTCTCGCATACCTGAAGTCACATCTACATTAGTTACTTAGATAGGCTGTATGTATTAACCTACATAGCTTCAGGGTAAATACGGTGTTCTAAGTGTTTATTTACTCATGTGGTTCTTAGCTTCAGGCTGTATACGGTGGAAAAGCGTAAGCGGATCACCGCTTACGCTTTTCCACCGTATGAAGCCTTCTTTGTCTGTGATCAGACAAAGAAATCTTGATTCCTATCAATACCAGTCTGCTTTTATACATTTGATTCTCATTATATCGTAAAAACATAAAAATGAAGGTATTCGACTTACCATGCTATAAAAACATAAACACACGTGTTATATGTATGGTGAATAAATAATAATCTGAAAATCTTAATTCATTAAGATATATCTTATAAATAAATAAATAAAACAAAAATTATTTATTTCGAGCACAGGACTCATACGAAAAAATTACATTAAAATTTACATTACATTTTCATTTTTAAACCTTTAAAAAATATTAATACATGGTTTTACTTAAATACTATTGCTTAAACTACATCTATAATAACTATTTGCCCTCTTTTGGCAAAGGCCTCCAACCCCAAAATTCACATACTCAATCACAAATCAATGTTCCCTGACTGCGACATATTCGCAGAGGAATTAAAAAAAATATTGTCAAAAATAATTAGTGTAATTGGTGATTGTGCCGTTCTAATTTAATAAATAAATAAATGATATAAAATATAATAAATAAATAATCTTATGGACAGATTTTTAGATTATGATATTTAATAGCATCAAGTAGAAAATGTAAGTATACAATGCAATGAATGTACTGAATACAGTTTTAGTTTATGTTGATTAATTTATATTTTTGTTTGGTTCCTCACTATATTAGGCCACCTTGCGCACCACGGTCTCCACGGAAGACCAGCGCTATGGTACGATCTGCTCTACCATAGCACATGCTGAGTGGAGACCGATTTTTGTCAGTCTCTGTCGTCTGTTAACCTAAGCTTAGTTTATAAGAGTCTCTGTTCTGTTCTGACAAAATAAAAATCTTTTTATTTTTACTTTTTACTGAATATTCTATACGCGTAGAAGATTACTCAAAATATCAAATTGCTTTTATTTCCTTTCGACCTTAGAAGACACGTCACAAAATTCAAATTACATAAGTAAAACTAGAAAATATGATCCCTTTGACTTTTTGTGTACTAACAATACAATACAATACAATACAATAATTCTTTATTGCACACCATAAAAAACAGATACACTGGACAGAAAAAAGACAAATAAAGAATGTGTTGTACAATGGGCGGCCTTATCGCTTAAAGCGATCTCTGCCAGGCAACCTTTGGATGGACATGAAAAGTTAGAATAAGTATAGACGGTGGCGTGTTATATATAGAATAATATTTAATTGACTAACCATCATGCATTTCTATGAAAAATATCAAAATCCAATCACACTTCCAACAAAAAACCAAATTAATACCAACATTTCCACCTCCATAAAGCACGTCCACACCTGCCATTCTGCACATCTGGCTGCCAATACCCTGGCCCCGATTAGCCCCTATTAGCCCTTAATAGCGCCGGACTAGCCCCCGGTTATGGCCTAATGGGCATAAATAGCGGTATATGAATTTGGCAATATATCCCGCCTGGTTTATGGGGACGATATGTTTCTATCTGACGATGACAGGTGCAGAAGGGTTATTGGGTTTGAAGTGGGTGGAGTTATCGTCCGTCCACTCAAATCGGTACAACCTCTAGTAAAGTAGTCAACAGATATGTTTAGTTCTTGAAATTTAAGCTTAGGGATACTTTCTCGCCAATTTTGCTGTGTCTAATTAACTACGACAGCATAAACCACAGATAATATATATAAACTAATCACTAGCAAAACCAGATATAGAATGGTTGTAAAAAAAACTGTACATACTTAACCTAAACGTTTGTTGCCGGGTCTTTTTATAAGCAATTTACATTTCTTTTCGATTTGAGATCTTTCTTATTCCTTAGGTAACTACGTTCTATTTACCAAATAACTACATATATTATATTTTTCTTTCAATAAATATTGCTAACAGTTATATCTGAAACTCGACGCCAAGCAAGTGTTCATTATTTGTGTTGTGGTTTGTGTACGTACATACATTCTACATTGAGCTAGACGTGTGTATTGCAAAGTACCCATAACATTATATTATTGTCTCTGTCAGAAAAGCTCTTCTAACTTTGAGGCTAAGTGTTGTCGGAAATAAAATATCCACCATTATTTATTTAGTTTTAGTCCTAATTATGCGCTGACTGGCTGATGTATCACGAACTAATTCATCTACTAAAACATGTTGCAATTTTGACTCTTGAGTGCAGCATTATCTATAACCCCCTTGATACATTTAGACCTTTCATTTAGGTCTATAATCGTGTTACCTAGTCCAGATACAAGGTATTCCACTCAGGGACCAGTCCGATTGAATTATGTGACCGGTTAAGAGGACCAGTGATTTATTAAGCCTTATTCAATTTGGGAGCAGTGATATATTGGGTTCAGTAGGGCAAAGTTTAAAGCGATAGCTTATATGGGTCGGGTATAGTTATTTTAATCCCCAATCGCTTTAGTTAGCTGAGGTTCTGGTGTGTTGTGTTTGACATCTGCTGTCACTTTCATTATATGTGTATAAACATTTAGTGTATTATTGCCCTCCGCTTCTCAGCTAGTCTCTGTTGAAATTGGTCGCCATGGCTGAAATTCGGCTAGTAACATCATCATTACTGATATGATATGTGATAGATACATCTTATTTATTTGGTTTTATTGCGAAATTGCTGCGAGGCTTCTTTAGCGTTTCAAGCTAAAGAGAAGAGACGAAGACCAAAGAAGAGATCTTCTTCGGAAGTCTCTGAAGTTGTGGTAGTTATTAATAGGAAAACTGCTGTATTTTTTCTAGTAGGTTTCTGTACTCGGCTCTATAGGCCCGGCTGAGTCGTCACGTTGTGGAAAGTAAATATAATTCTTATTTTTCGCAGAATCAAATGTAAAGATCTCTCAACGTAATGCTTAAAAGCTCCTACTTTAACCTTATCCTGCAGCTTCACTCACTAATACCTACGCGTCTTATACCTCGAATCCCCCTAGTAATGATGATAATGTTCCGCGACTCTCACTTATTAAATTTAGAACACGTATCTTCGTCTGGCATGCTCGGAAGTATTTCCGCAGGAATATCTACTCTATGGCAGGTACCTATTTCGGCAGGGTTGGGAAATTCTTACTGCGATGACATGGCGTTGTCAGTTTTATTCGCATTTGTGTACTCTGTTCAAATTGCTAGGAAGCTCTACAAAATTGCATTTTTGTTTACAGCTGGTTAAACTTTTAGAGGAATTTGTTTCTGCGAAGTATTTTCGTTCACTTGGTGGATAGATACCCCAATAGAGACTTAAACCTAGACCTTAAAACAGAAGAGTTACCTAAGCTGCATAAAAAGACTTCCTATCAACATTTATTGAAACAAGACAACAAAAGAATAAAACACCGAATGACTCAAAACAACTATGGTATTCACAAGAACTCTAAATTATTCAAACAAGTAGTTACAACAACGCAGCACTTAAGAGCCAACTGTCACTTTTTGGCGGGAATTAAACCTTCGCCATCTTGGAAAGTTCTGGAAGTATTTCCTCTCCCGTGTAATGTAACGTAATGTTACGTTTCATTTCAGTAAATGTTAAACGTTCATCACGGAAATGTTTTAACTGTTTGTGAAGGCAGGCATTAGTAACTTTTGAAGGTGGATTTTCTTGGGCTCAGCTTGCTTCAATTGAGTTTTAAATGGAGCACTTATGATAAGAGTTACGATTTGAGTTTAAATATATGAAAAAATTTTATGTACGATTACATACGATTTAATTATAGGCGTTGGTTAAAATAAATATTAATGATGATATATTAAGATCAAAGAAATGTATTTTTTACAAATCTAAGATATTCGCAGCACGCAGAAAATATTAGAAAAAGTAGAAAGAACTGTGTATAGGTAGTGAAAACTGTGAGAGATTTGCATTTCCACACTCATAAAAAAAACAGTTACATTTTTCCCAGTAACTAAAGGAAAACTTGGCCGGAAGTCGCACCAAAGACGGAAGCTGTCATCTCGGCATAAGGAAGTGACGTCGGCGCCACAATGGCGCCAGAGATTAGACTTCGTTTTGAAATGGAAATCGTCCTGAGTTTCAATGGGTAAAGGTGGGATAGGCACACTTATGGTGACTTTTGGCTATGGCTACTAGAGTACTAGATACACCACAATTTGATGTGGTGGATCTAGTAGGGACTTTACATTTTTTGAAATCTTTGATGTGGCAATGCTCATATTCAAATTAAAAGTTATTATGGCGTATATTCTTAATGCTTTTTTATTTGATTATTTTAGAGTTTTTTATTTTTTCTAACAATCAATTAACTAAAAATCAATTAACATTTAAATAAATTCGATTATTAAGTACAAAACAAATATAGATTACCTAGTATCAACAAAAAAAAATTATACTTACCTACTTCGCATTAAACAGAGTCACTGATCTATTGTATTCTTAATGCATATTACAATGCAATATATAATTATAATATTTAACATCTTAGACAGCGCTACAATTTATAAACAAAATGGCCGGAGAAGGATCTACAGTAAAAACTAGAATATATTTCCCATTTCCCTATGTTTTATTGTCTGACCTATTTGAGGAACCAATCAACTAAAAGGTGTTTCGGGTTCAAATTTATTCCTTTGTAACTGCCAACTTAATTTATTACATCTTCAGTAGCTACTAAACTTCCGAAAACACACCATATTACTTGGTGATAATGTTGTTTTTCCTATTACAATTTTTCAAGAAAACGTTACAAATACTTGAACGGATCGGACGGATCCATTTGAAAATAGGTTGTCCTTTGTATGATGCTACTTAATTGATCTATTCACGTCTATTTTATCAAGACCTCAGGTGACAGATTAATGCATAGTTGCTATGTGCAAAGTGTGTGAAACCTCTTTGATATAGGCGAGGTAAATGTGGAGGCACAGGTCTTGTGAAAGTGGTGGATATGCTTCATCGCGCGCCTGGGTTGGCGCCGATAAGTGATTTCTTGAGTTTTCTTTATTCTTTGAAGGACTTTGAAAAATTGTGGTATTTCCTTGGTTTTCTGAGAAACTACTTTTAAAGTGTTAGCTTATAAAAATCAGGCGATTCCTTCCCTACATACTTCCAGGGTGGATTTTCTTCGAAATGTATGGGTCAAAGTTTTTTGTGTTGTCCGAATGATCTAGTAGGTACTGAAACCTTAGTTGGTCCCAAATAACTTTTTGATGAGTATAAGAAACAGGGTCAATTGGCATAAAAAAGTTTTTGTGAAAAACACCCATTTTCTCGAAATCTGTAAATTTTATTAAAAATCTGTGAATGGGGATGATATTTTTTCTAAAAAGGAGGGGTAGTTTCGTAAGACCATTTTCATGTATAGCTTCAACGGTTACCCCTTACTGCCCCGTCCAAAAATGCAATCCTGTGTACTCGTATATAGACGAATTGTGACAAATTGAGCGATTTGTGACCAATTTATAATTTCGAAAATGTTGAATATGAATTCAATACGAACTGCTTTAATAAAATTTTACAAAGATATAGATCAAATTGAAGAGTACGAGATAGTGCTACTACTTTTATCCAGAAAAAGCACGTGCAAAGCTGGATAAAGCTAGCTTTAAAGAATCTCTTCTTTAAAATGATAATGCCTTCTGATCATGGCACAGTCAATTTCGCAAAACCTGAAGCTCAAAATACCTTATAAATATAAAGGCAGACGTTCATTAAGCCACAGCCCTGCATTCAAGGGGCGTGAAAGCCTTAAAAGCGTACTACACACAAAACGGGCTCACACTCGCGCCATTGTGCCCTATTGTTCTCGAAAAATCACCCTTTAATAGCAGTTACACAGCTTAAAGTTCAGGTTAAACTACTGTGTTAGTGAAACTTGTGCGAAAGTGGCTTGGTATAGAGTTGATTTTGCTGTGGCACTTTTTATACTGTAAAGCTTATGACTGCTAGGTTAGGTACAAGACCGAATTTATTTGATCGCGAACGTACAACCTTCGCATCAGCAAAGATGATAGATTATTTGACCACTGCTGAAAATGTCTTCAAAAAGGGGATATAGCCATAATCAAACGTTTAGAAGACTTCGGTAGACTCCTTATACGTCTCTTTAGACGTTTATGGACTAAGTTGGAGGTCGATTCGTACGCCACAACCACCAGGTAACTAACATAAACTTAACTTAAATCAAAAGATTAACTTAAAGTGTACATGAGGTTACGTACCTGGACAGCTACGTATAGAACTGCGCCCCGTTTTCATAAGAGTCCCATTTATAAGAGTAGAAATTCTGCGGGTAAAACCGAGTTTAAAAGCTAGTGAAGTCATAAATAAGGCTTTCCCGGGAAGCCTTGGCAGCTGGCATTTGCTTTCAGAGCAAAAGTTCAAGGCCGTTCCATCCGCAGCTTGGTTACCCTTTTAGCTAAAAATAAAGTGATGTTATTCGCCAAAGTTCAAATCGTAATATTATTATGTATTTATCAATATATGACAGAGAACCAAGGTTATCGACATAGCTCAAAGAATTAGCAAGCTGAAGTGGCAGTGGGCCGGCCATATCTCGCGAAGAACCGACGGCCGCTGCCTGAGGCAAACGTGTATCTACTTGAGTGGAGACCGCAACTCGGTAAATGTAGTGTCCTGCAAAAGACTGCAGGTAGATGCTGGATGCGGCAAGCTGAAGACAGGGCGCTATGGCGCTCATTGGGTGAGGCCTATGTCCAGCAGTGGACTGCTATAAGCTGATGATGATGATGATGATTTATAAGTTCGAATATCAGTTACCCAAAGTTTAGGAGATCATGTGTCTCTTCTCTTCGTGTTGTAGCTAAATAATAATAGGATATAGTTGTACCGCCCATTTTATTAAAGGATTTTATTTTATTTGATTAACCTTATATTTTTGACAGAGCTTTGTCAAACCTCGTCATAGGCATCATTGGGCCCTACATGAAGGTTTTTTACATATTAAAGGGATAAAGTTACCTCCACAACCATCCACTGGCTTTCACGCAAGCACTTTTTCATATAAATCTAAATTAATTCATAACGGTGTACCTGCCAAATTGGGAAGGCCCTAAAATGAGCGGTCATAAACACCTAGTATCGCATCAGGGTTGATTCTCGCGCCTTCGACATGTCAGAACCAGGTCACGTTCGACAAACGCCTTTTATTTTCGTGCTTTCGACATTATCTCAACATAGCTTTATTCTTGATATCTAAAATATTTCGTGCTGCAAAAACCTAAAATGGTCTTAAAATATTTTACATCTGGCAACATTATTTTCTGCAAGAATAGTAATGTTTTAAAATTCGGAAAAAATATAATGCCTTCGGTTTTGCAGACTTAGGTACGTACGAGTACCTAGGTCTGGTTTGTTTGTAACGTAGGTAATTTACATAATAAACTTGCAAGATCAAAGAAACAAAAACGTGAAGGTATTTATGACGTAAAAACTTGCAACTCGCATGAAACACAAACTCACATTCGACTTCTAAATATCGAAGTGTACAAAATCGGCGCCATGTAATTCAACAGTCGTTTACAACACCGCACTTTTACAGCCCATTCCGGAAATAGGACGAAGTTAGCCTCGTACATTTTTAATAAACGCCCGAAGTGGGCTACACCTGCTTCTTTAGGTTAAGCCGATAAAGGTTCTGTCGTAAAATTGTCTTCGCACTTTCTTTTTCGCTTCAGTGGCGGTCGATTTTCACGTTGCTTTAGTATCTTTCGAAAAAAATCGACGTATATTTACTGAAAATTAATAGCATAGGGCTTTCTTTTTGAGCTTGTACGTAGCTCAATAACTCGATAACTATCTCAAAACAGTGAAAAAATCAATTAATGACATGGTTGTAGTAACTTTGAAACTTATCTATCGACAATAACTTTTGTAACACGCCCTCAAATACAAATTCTCAAGAAAACCGTCTGAACTAAGACACGAAGTGATAAAGTTTTAGTTCTCACTTGAATATTAATACTCAGTTTTCCAGTAGATCCTAGACTTGATTAAAACTATAGCTTTTACATAATCAAGTTTCTGTTTGATTAAATTTGAGCTGTATAATTTTCTAATAAGGTTGCCTTTGGAATAAAGTGGAATTGGGTCGCGCTACACACCTGTGCCACGCTTACGTCAGCGTGAGTTCGCAGGTCATACGGTGTCATATACTCAGTTTGGATATTGGGAGTGAGTTGGATACATCAAACATCAAAGTGCTTTACTTTCTTTAGCCCTTGCAGGACTCTAGGACACGTCACAAAATTCAAATTTACAAATAAACAAGGATAATTTGGTAATAAAGTGATCACTCTTTGACGACCGATGTGGCGCAGTGGGCGAAGGTCCGCTTGCGACGCAGGAGGTTGCGGGTTCGATTCCCGCCTCGGAACAATTGTGTGTACGATCTGCAGATATTTGTTCCGGGTGTTCTGGTCGTTTTCTATATATAATAAAAATATCTATCTATGTAATGTATTGTATTATGTATATCAGTTATCTAGTACCCATAACACAAGCTCTGCTTACCATGGGGCTAGATAATGCTGTGTAAATTGTCCAGCATTATTTATTATTTTATTTATTTATACTCTGATTTTTTTGTTCACTGCAATCTTGGTAAAGTAAAAAAGCAAAAAACCTTTAACTTCATAGATTGTTAGGTTTCGAGTTGGGCCAAAACTTGTCCGAAGCTTTTTATCGTCTAGATAATCTGATATTTTTTTTTAATTTATGTATTGTAAGCTTTTGCAACTCACTTGGATTTTTTTTGTAGAAGCGTATACATCCGTCTTTGAAAATCGAATTTAAAAGAAAAGAGTAGGTAAAAAGAAGGCAGGTATAAATTAAAATACACATACCACATAGCATGCACCGATATAGATCAGAATTGTGTATAATGAACTAAGGAGGTACATTTTTAGTTTGTGATAACTTGATAAGTAAAAATTTACCTACCTGCAGAAAGTTTGTAAAAAGTAGGCAAAGCGTTATTTCATTGTTCTGAGAAAGATTCCTTTCTCTTTTACCTTTTCTCTTTTACCTTTACGTTCTTATTAGTATTCAAATAAGAACTCATTTTAGAATTCATAATGCACCTCCAAGCAATAAAATCAACCCCTTTCATGTTTCTATACAAACTTTTTTCATATATTAGGTACTCTCCAGCTTCCGCTTATTCAATGAAAAAGCGCGGTAGCAGCCGGATACGGCGTTGCAATTATTTAAAAATCATTCCGCCGCCATTTAAATAACCTGTTTACAATGAGCCATCATTTCGAAATTAAGCTTCAGTCTGGATAAATACGTTTATATTTTATGGCGGCGATATATACGGCGATATTTGACGACCGATGTGGCACGGTGGGCGAAGGTCTGCCTGCGACGCAGGAGGTTGCGGGTTCGATTCCCGCCTCGGAACAATTGTGTGTACGATCTGCAGATATTTGTTCCGGGTGTTCTGGTCGTTTTCTATGTATAATAAAAAATATCTATCTATGTAATATATTGTTTTATGTATATCAGTTATCTAGTACCCATAACACAAGCTTTGCTTACCATATGGGGCTAGATAGTGCTGTGTGGATTGTCCAGCATTATTTATTTTTATTTATTTATTTATATATTTTGTAGGGTTTATATTTTACACTTACATGAAAGATGGGTGTTCTGGTTGTTTTCTATGTATAATAAAAAATATCTATCTAGATATATAATGTATTGTATTATTGTATATCAGTCATCTAGTAGCACAACCCATAACACAAGCTCTACTTAGCTTGGAGCTGGATGTTACTGTGTGAATTGTATGAATAGCATTATTTTGTTTAATTTTATATTTTATTTATAAGGTTAAATTAGGTACCTACATAAGGCACAGTACCAATTTTTTTTTTTTTTTGATGGCTTTTTAAATATAATTACTTACCTACCTACATTATTGGAATAATAAAGGTTTGAGAAATACTTCTAACCTACCATACCTATCTACACAAAATATATTTTTTCAGAACCAATTTATTAACTACTTTTCAAAGGTATTTTCAGTAAAACGTCTCAGTAAACAAGTTTTCTAGGTGTGTCTATTAATCAAAAATAGAAGCGTATCGCCCGAAACTTGCACGGTCGATACTGTGCCGTGACTTGGGGCAGTAAAAACACAGCCTGTATAAAAAACCTTCGTCGAAAAAAAACAAAACATTAAATTACAGAGTAATAAGGCCCGGACGGCCAAAGTTCGGGTGATCGACCCCCGGCCACGGGAAATTCGTCTAGATATATTCCACGTGGGAAATTTCCCGAAAAAAGGTTCTATTGTTTCCGGGTTCATTAATTTTAGGCATATTTAATTTTTTTCAGCGTTTGTCGAAAAGGCAAAGTGCTTTTCTTGGACGTTGGTCAGTTTTTATTCTACCCAATTTTGTATTTTGACGTTATTCTAATTTTTTCTAAGAATTAATAATTCGTCCGAGTTTTAGACCATACTTTTTAGAGATAAAAATTGAATGAACACTGACAAAAGTTTTAAAAAACAGTATCCGTTCTCGCATTCCTCCCTATCTGAATAACTGACGAAAATTCTCTTCCAATTTCGAATTCTAATCAAGAGCACCATCTATGCAGTTTGAAATTACAAAAAAGGAACACCCGCCCGTCTTCCGTCGCGTCGTCGTCGGCTCGTTCTATTCAGTTATTGAATGTTCCATTTTCAAGGAATGGCTTCATTTTATCCTCTCAGATTCACAATAAAAGGATTTGCAGAAGCGATTTAATAAAGGATTCCGATCGAATTAATTATAATAAGCTGTCTGTGGAAGTTTCTTTGATTGTTTTCGTGTGCGTGAGCTCTTGTACACCTTTAAAGTCAATTAAATCTTTAACCACGACTAGCTTCTGCCCGATGTGCCGCGGCGTTCAAAGGTCCGCGGTTGCGGGTTGAATTCCCGCCTTGAGATAAATATCTGTACAATCTCATATGTACTATACAAAATCGTATATGTAAATCTGCAAATATTTATTCCGGGTGCTCTGCTCGTTTTTCTATGTATAATAAAAATATATATCTCTGTAATGTATTGTATTATGTGTATCAGTTATCTAGTACCAATAACACAAGCTCTGCTTCGCTTGGGACGATAATGTTGTGTGAATTTTCCAGCATTATTTATTTACCTAGCATTTAAAATTCACGTTATATATAACTGAGCATCACGAAAACACCTAAATACCTAATTCATGTTATATCCGGACTCTTTAAAGAATTTTGCCAATATTGAAACTCCGCTTTACAAAGCGCTTTATCCGTAGCTCAGCGCTGTATTAATATTAAAGAAGGCTATTAATTTCCGCGGTGTTTTGTTTCAAGCGTTATCTTCTAATCTGTCTTTGAAGCTTTGCGGTAATATGACTCAGGGAAATTGTGTATTAAAATTGCAAATCTTGATTTAAATTGAGAGATTACCTAGACATCTATAGGTAGAGATTTGGTGAAACGTATTTGTCAAGCTTGGAGTTTCTTTACGAGCATCCAAAATATGGAAATCCGATATAAGATCCGAAGTAACTTACATCCTACTATAATATTATAAACGAAAGTTTGTGAGGATGTATGTATGTTTGTTGCTCTTTCACACAAAAACTACTGAATGGATTATGATGAAACTTCACAATAATATAGCTTACATATCAGAATAACACATAGGCTAATTCATAAGGATATATTGTATATTATCCAAAATATCTATCACCATGCGGGTGAAACCGCGGGGCGCAACTAGCAGCTCATAAAATTATCAGGCTGAAGTGGCGATGGGCAGGCCTTGTAGCTCGCAGAACCGATAACCATTGGGGAGTAAAGGTTCTCGAGTGCCGACCGCGATGCAATGCGAAACGGAGTGTGGGAAGACCTCCCACTCGATGGACCGACGACATTGTAGCGGTCGCAGGGAGTCGATGGATGGAGGCGGCTAGGGCCGATATTTTCATGGTGTCATTTGAGGGACGCCTATGTTCAGCAATGGTACGTATACGGGCTGATAATGATGTTGATGATTTAGACAAGATACCTTTAAACTATAATAAATCTAGCTAGTAAATTATCTGTAGATAGTTCTGACTCCACTTCTGTATACTAGTCTAAGAACAAAGCCCTTAAGGGCCTAATGAGGCTTAAACTAGGCACTAAACACGACTATAACAACAAATTACAACATTTCTCTCATAAAACACCACTAAATATTAAGGAAACAACATAAACTGACAGACGAATAACCTAATACGAGCGAAATAAAAAAAACACACGTCACAAACCCGCCAACGGATGTCGTCCGCTAATGAAGTGGCGACGAAACGTTAAGTGCACTTCCTGGATACCACCTCTCGCTCTAACACCAAAGAAAACTGTTTGTCTATCCCTCTCGCACGTAGAAAATGCGCTCGCCTTGTTTGATCCATTTGCTTAATGAAGTAGTGCGTTTCGGGATGTCTTTTTCTCTTATTCTAATGATGCGAATGTTAACCTTTATGAGTCATTAAAGTTTTTAATATATTTTTGTTTTAATTGTCATATTTTATGGTTACCTGTTGCAACAGTCGGAAATAATTTGGTCAAAATTTGCAAACACCACCACCGTCCCAATTTAAAAATAAAATAAGTTAATAACTTTCCGTTATTAACTCAACTGCTGTGAAATAAACATGTAGAATAAGCTTTTTTTTTTCTTTATTAAAATAATTTATAAACACAGCATTCCTCTCCGAGGTCGTCATAAGAATTATACATTTATTTCTATAAAAGCTAATAATGTTTATCATATAAGAATTATATATACATATATATACAAAGAAAACCCAACTTGAGTAAAGTTGGCCATAGCTAATGGCTCCAAATTGGGAAGTAAGTGATATTGACAGCGAACCTCTTCTTAAATTCAAGACACGCGGCCTCTTCCGAACTTCGCAGACTTTTATGGAGAAGGATTAGTACCAAGGGTGGACTTTTACTCACTCCATCACCCTAGAGCTTTTCTATAGTCATAAACCAAGTTGAATAGTAAGAAAACAAATAAAACAGAGCCCTGAGTTAGAACTTAAAAGAGCTTAACCTCGTTGCAATGTTTATATCGACAACCTTCAATCCAAACAATCGTTAATTTAGTAACTATTACTAAATCAATGGTTCCAAACTGGCAACATCTTATGTTGAGAAGCGTTCTATTTTTGAATGAAAAACGCACGATTGAGGCGCTGCTTTACCTTGTCTATCCCGAAATGTCATATGAAAACGTTTTACTTATCATTGCTCGAACTTTTTCGAATACCAAAAAGGTTATGTATGTGTTATTTATGAAAGCTTTAACAAGGAAGTCACAAATGTTGGTCACAAATCCGTTCAACCTTATCTCTGACAACGATCATTGTACCACAACCAATTCGAACCCTTTTGTATGATAGGTAAAGAATACAAAATTCCAATCGAATCATCATGTACTTAGAGTTGATTTCTCGTTGTTCCAGAATGGAAGAGACAGTGCGAACTCTACTGCAGTACAAGAGCCGCGTGGAGACTCTGAAGCAGGAAAAGGTGACCCTGTCTTCAGCACTAGAGGTGAGTTGAACCTTGTATTATTAGTAAGGAGTTCGTAGCTTCGTTATATAAGTAAGGAGTTCCTAGCCTTATTGGTATATTTCTAGTGTCCATGAGCTGTTCAAAGTACATCGAGCGTCCTCAACAATCTGTACTGTTTTAAATTTCTCACTCTTTTGGTTCCTATTGTATTGTTATACGAAATATAAACCTCTGTAGTAATTGATATACAACCCAATTTCACAGTACTGTAATCACTTTGAACATATCAGCGATAAAATAAACAGAAATGCCTAAAAAGTTATGAAATAGCACAAATTCTGAGGAAATTAAAAATTCGGTATAGACTACGCCCGTATATTTTCCGGCCAGCATTAATAGACACGTCATGCAACAAGATTTTTTACAAACCGTCTAAACATCCACAGGTCTTTATAAACTGGTAATGTTTATATGGAGTTCCGAAGAGAAATCAAATACAAATATTCAGAGTATTTCATTATGCTGGACTGCATTGTTCGCTCCCCCATTTTTCGATATGAAACTTGGGGAAAATCTCGGAAATAAGATGCTTCTTGACGTTTTTAAACTTTTTTTATTGAAGGCTTACTTCCATAAAATATTTGCTGTGTCTGCAAAACAATATCATGCCTGCCAGTCTTCCTTTATCAATTTTACCATGTTGAAAACTTGTACATTACTTATGTTACTTATTAGTTTCTGCCCGCGGGTACGCATGCGTTGTTTATAAGGTATTGTTCCATGAGAACTGATTGATGAGATATAAAGATGCTAGTCTTTGTTTTATTCCAGGCCTAGAACTAACTGTATGCAATTTTCAGCTCAATCCGTTCAGTTCCTATGTATTTCCGTGAAGAAATCACAAATATCCATCTATCCATCCATAGTTTGATAACATGTCTAATCTAAGTTTTAAGTATAATTTCTTGTAAGTAAATTGTCCCCGAAACAATTCTCAATCTCAATTTGAAGTTTGTTTTGATTTTTAGAATTTTGAATCAATCTCTAGAGTTACCTACTCATAACTTTATTCAGATTGTGAGAGTATGTAATACATTATGTATCAATGTCAGGCCACCATTTTATACCTCCAAAATGATCCAGGTATCTTGGCCGCCATTTTGAAAAAACTGTTCATACATAATGTTCTCCTCGCTCACATGCATCAGATAACGGCCCTATCACATCATAACACGCCATTCTTGCGTCAAGTACGCACACATTATCACAGGATGAACGCTTGCGTCACTAATTACGCAAAAACATCCCTCTCCCTCGTAATCCCTCAAAGAACGTCCAGTTGCCATCAGACCACAGTACTTGGACCCCTCGATAGGAGTACCAATTACGGTGGTTTTTCGTATTGACTGATCAAATATGGCCGCCAATTTTGACAGATAACGAAATGGAAAATTTTACATTATTAGTTAATTTAAGTAGTCAATTACGTATTTTAATATTTTTAATTGTTATTATTACTATTTGCAGCGCTGAAATTGATTCTAAAAAAAATCATTTTGTAGAATATCTTTAACCTATTATTATTTTAAAAATAATGGCGAAAGACGCACGCTGTCGTAGAAACTGGCTGTAGAATAAGTATAGGCATACCCAGGAAATTAATACTTTTAACAACGAGCATCGTCATCATTGAAATTCATTCATTCATCTTGAGATTTCTCTTATGAAGCGACCAGCCCGTCACTCACAGTTCATTACTACTCTGGCTGAATGATCGAAGTCCATCAAATCGTAACCTCTAGTACAAAAACAGTATGAAATCAAGGGCTACTAATGGTGACAGGGTGCAAGCTAAACTGGTAGTAACGATAATGAATTCCTCTATCTGCAGGGGCAGTCATAATCCTAAAATGATCGGTTGTCCCCCTGCTTGATAAGTGCTCTTTAATGTTCGCTAAACGGGGACGAATTGGGAAGGCTAGTTGTTTGTACAATTTTTGGCTCGAACGGAAACAGTTGACAGTTTTCGCTTACATTTATTTTGATGGTATAGTTTGGGGGAACGGTAATTCCCAAAAACAGAAGATGACTTATTAGTATTAAGAGTTAAAATATGGATAATCACAGAACCCAAAATGTACTTTCATGGAATTTTGCAGGGAAAATGGTCAAAATGAAGCATTTTTTTATACGAACAGGTTCTATGAAAATTCTATATAAGTATTTAAGCATGGCAACGAAACGAAAATTTGATATTAAATATTTTCTTATATTGCTATGGATTTCCGACAAGTACCTAACGCCTGAATCTATTATTTAAGGAATTTGAAGTCGGTTTGTTGATTTGAATTGAATTTGATTGTTGTTTCAAAACAATCAAATTATATTTTTTTGATGAACAATTATTATGAAACTGTTTAAGTGTTTATACTGTATAAACAGTTCATAATATGTATAAAATAATTTTGTTGTTATAAAAAAATACAATTCTATTCTATTCTACATTTCGTGAATAAATACAAATAATTAGGTACCTACTTACTTAGCTAGGATAATATAAGAGGAAAGAGTGTAACGACAGTTTTTACTTCTGTCTCCTGTCACTAATGTATGGAAATGACTCCATCAAAACTTAGTCGAGGAAAAACGAGAGTTTTCCTTATTGCTGGACCAGAAGCTCTAACAGGGAAAGTTGTAAGTGAATCTAATCACTGGAAATGTTGAATGTTTTTTCATCTGTAATTATCACTTGGGAGACGTGTTTTCTTTTAATTCCCTTGATCTTTTCAGGCTTTTGATCATTTTTCTGATAGTCTTCTGAAAAATTGTTGGGTAGCCTGATTTAGGATATAAATTTATAAGGCTACACTTGGTTTCACCCTTATGTTATTTAACTTCTTTTCTCGGTTGTCAGTTATTCGAGAGATATGGCCGGCCCACTTTTTCCACTTCAGCTTGCTAATTCTTTGAGCTATGCCGATAGCTTTAGAAAAACTCCGAACATAGCTCTTTCCATAGACCGGCTTGGAACTGGTGGACCAGCACTAGTTACTTACTTGCCTTTGTTTAATTCAACCTAATAATTTTCCCATTTCATTGATTCAAATAAAATAAAAGATTAGCAAAGCGAGATTGTAGGGTTTCTGCATATTAAAACGTATTCAGCTTATAACCAAGCCCTTTCCTCCAGTCACATTATTTTCTTGAAATCAAAGCTAAGATTAAAAAACCCACCCTCAAATTACCTACTACTCGTAGGTAGAATAGGGCTGTAGTTAGACTTTTTACGAAAGGGCGCCCTTTGTGCTTTCAGGGCCGACAACATGACAACAATAGGAAATACTCGGAACAGTAATAAAGGCACACAAACCGTATAACGATTGCACACACGCACGTATTGTGTAGATGTGTGTATACTGTAGAAAAATATTAAACACAGTCAAAAAATGGCGGTGGTGCTTGCTATAAGTGCTTAGATGGAATCAGTTTTTATAAAAACAACTTTTTGGTATTTTTTAATGAGTTATGAAACATCATTTTCAGGTTTTTTCTGGTTCTAGTGTATTTATTCATTTGAGATACATAGGGTATTACAGGGATTTTAACATGCAAAATTAAAAGCACTGTAATCTGCCAATGAATTACAAATTTAACATTATTTAGCAATAGAAAAAAAAATAGTACCTAAAGCTTTTATACGACAATTTTTACGAATTTAAATAAGAACTGAAAATAATGCGTTGTAAATAAAACAACTTTAATATGACTATCAACCACATCTCTTCTCTACATTTACATAAATAACTAAACTACGTCAAAATATTCATTCAGCTGTATGAATTATTTTGATTTTAGTTTGCTGCGTGTATCGGCTATCGCCTATTACTCGCGCCCTCACGCACACTTCAACATTCGGACATTAAAATGGCGGATAGCAGGCGGGAAATCGGCTATGCACAATGGCTGGGGTTTCCCGCTTTAAAAGGCTCCCCGCGCCCCTCTAAACAATAATTCAGCTTCACCCTTCCGAAGTGCAAGGGCGCAGTTACAGAGGGCACGGGCTAGTGATGGGATGAGTCGATGGTGGTGACTGGCTGTTTTCGGTTTCAGGGGAGTGATTGGCAGAAAATTTGACATAAGGTTTTACAAGGGTTTTACTGACCATTGACAGGGGATTTGAATGGACGAATTTTATTTTGCATGTACAGAAATATCAAAAAAATCCTCCTTTTCATGTGACTCTGAATGGTTTGATTGCAAAACCAAAAACCATAAAAGTAAATAACTTTTTTTTACCGCTGTATCACGATTCATTGAATCTAATCCCTAAAATTTCTCCCTTCCCAGTGAAGCTGTCAAATAAATAATCAAAACGTACGTTTTATTTTTTATAATGAAAACATAATAGTGAATATAATGATTTTACACACATACTTAATAATTATATTTTTATTTTTTAGATATTTTTAATATCGATATAAGCACATCCCTTCAACTCGAGGTATAGGGTGCATCGTATCTGTTGCCCGCCGCGCTTGTCAAATTTACACTCGCTCACTAATTGTGTTTGCGTGTTATTCGGTTTGGTTATTTGGAAACTTAGGTTTTTGCCGTTATGGTAATGCACGGCAGATGGAAAATGCTATTTGTCTCAATAAGTGCAACGTCTGCTTGATATCTACGGAGAGGTATAACTATACTTTGGAATGCAAGTGGATAGAAATAGGGAGCGCGAATAAATCGCAGATTTAGCAGGATACGAAAATAAAGATAGTGGCTTATTCCTTTTCCAAACATGAGGCAGAAAGTTTGTAATTGCTGTCGTTCTAAACTCTAAAATCGTTAGGAATCAATTACTTTCTACCCTAATAATACAATGTACCTACGCACATGGTACATCCTCAGATCCATATCATGTACTCACGTAATCATCCTCATCGCATCATCAGCATTAAAAATAAATATTCTGTACATTCGTTTCGATTATGTATAATTAATTGTTAATTGGAACTTTAGCTGTTCGATGAACGGCTAATCATATAATTGCTGGACATTTATTAATTACTTTATTAAGAGGTACCTGAACTAGTTATTTTTATTTTTTGTAAACAATCTACTAGGTAGCTTTACTTGAGCGTCTGGCCGACGCGACGCGTGACCCGAGAGCTGGTAAGTATAGATAATGCAGCTAGCGTCTTGGGGAAGAAATACACTAAATGATGTACCTTATGTGAACTTAAATGAACTCCTGTTTTCAATACTTCCAACTTTGAACCCAAATCCCATGTGAAATGGGAACCATTTTAAACTGCAAACAAGTTTAATATTAATACGGAAGGTGGATCATCTACCGTATACGGGCCGGGGCTATGCGGCGTAGTTGTGCTAACTAAACCAATTAGCTGGTTTCCACTGTTAGCTGCGATACGCAACTATACGATATATTTGAGAAGTCGTCGTTGAGACTTTGATTTGATATCCTCAGGGCTCTTTGCCTGTCATGAAAATTTCTGCCTGCGTGAAGGCCACCCGAATCCTTTGCTCAAAGAAAATCTGCGTCCAGCGTGCATATGGCCCGCGTTAAAGAATAAACATATTAAGAAATTAAAGATTTCGAAATTAAAGAAAAAATGCCTTACCGACTTATTTATCACTGGCTTAGGACCGTTGCTTCGAACGTGATTTTCATTAATGAGATGCAGTTATGTTATTCCAGGTCTAGAATTACATTAGGCCAAATGTCTGCCCGATTGGTTGGATTTATATATTATCAGATTGGCATCTTATCCCAAAAAAACGCATGCAAGACCGCGGAATTCCTTAAAATCAAAATTCAGTGATAATATTTGGATCAGGATTCCAGTTTATCTCTGTATCCTCTGCGAATGGAAACACGCAACCCTTTGGCCGCTATTGCTATTCTCGATCCGAAGGCCCATACTCCTCGATAAGATAATCCTGCCAAATTGGAAGGACCACTTCCTATTACCGGCTGCTAAAGATTTACCTTCTGCATTATTGATGTTCTTACTTTAGGAGGTTATCATAATGCGTAGTTTAGCAGGGTATCAAAGATTCATATATTTATGAATGCTTTACCTGCCTATATGTCTTGCCTTTGTAACGTCGTGCCTTCTTTTGTGTTGTGTATAAGGCAGCAAAGCTAGAATTTAAAACTAAAGTTTTCAATCAGCGCGTTCATGACCTTACAGAGCTGAGACGTGGATACTCACCGTAGGGCTGCTGGTACACCATTTCAAGGTCGCTCAGCGAGCTATGGAAAGAGCTAAGCTCGGAGTTTCTCTGAAGAATAGGATTCGTAACGAATACATCCGACCAAGAGCCAAAGTTATCGACATAGCTCTAAGAATAAGCAAGCAGTGAAGTAGCTGTGAGCCGGATATATCTTAAATTTAAAATATTTTTACAATGACAATGTTCAAGAACTCATATCCGTAAAACGCATGCATAAACGCTTTTGGAAGTTGGTCCTGTACAGCAAAGCAATTTCTGTCATCGCCCATTCCAGTGGAAGCAATAAAATGGGGTTTACAGCTCACAGCCATGCAGGCTATTGGCATATTAGGAAAGAAAAACAACACTCTCCCCCCTCCTGCCACGCGTGACCGTACAAACGTACAAAGCTAATGATGTCTACTGCAGCCCATGATTAATGGCACACGTTCACTTCTACTTATTGCTAATGTAATCACTGGTGAAAGCCGTTTCTATGCACGAAATATACTCACTCGATTTCGACAATTTTCGACCTTATTTGTGTTGCGTTGTGTCGAAATTCCGGCAGTTTTGTTAAAATCGAAATTTCAAAACAAAGTTTTGATAATTTGATCCCTATTGTGATGTGCTTGTGTCGAAAATTCTGGAATTTAACCCTCGTTTTCACGCTGAACTTGTGTCGTTAGCTGATGACTTACGCGGTTGTCATTAATCTTATGACGAATGAGTTCTGATGAAATAATTGCTAATAGGCGTGAATAACTTTAAGTCAAATTATTACGCCGTATTATGTTCGGGAAACATACATAATACCCTATAAATGCAACATTCGTTCAATCTTGGAGTATTATTATTTCCCAGCAGACGAAGGAACAAATTTATATCGGTAGTTATTAGCTTCAAAAAATAATAAATAAACAAAAATAAATAAAATAAAATGATTTTATTTCAGATAACTCAATTGATCCATAATTTGTTAGTAAAATTAAACATTAAGAACTTATAACTAGGGTTAGTTATACCTAATACTAGAAATTAAAACTAAATTAAATTAAATCACTCTCCCATGAAACATTTCCACTGGGGAGAGGTGATTCTACCTCATATAGTTTTTAGGATGGTGTTAGGACTGTCGCGTACCCTGCGCATCAGGGATGCGGTCTTTTTACGGAGGATGGCAGCAAAGCCATCCGTCTGGTATTCCGCAAACATTCCCGATGCACTGCAAAATCGAGGCAGTCCCAAAATCATCCTAAATACATTGTTGTACTGTACACGTAGGGTCTCCAGCGGCCGTTTGGTGTAGCTAATCCATAGGTTCCGGTGTAGAAACCCTGGCAGTAGGCTTTAAAAAGCGTTACCTTTACTTCCTCTGAACACCGGGAAAACCTACGTGTCAACATATTACCTCTCACGGCTGGCACCGCACTCTTATTTTTTTATAATCAACTAGTTTCTGCCCGCGTCTCATTCTCAAGTTATAGCTTGACCAGAAGAAATAGTTGTTTGTTTGTATAGCGGTAGTGAGTAGTCAGTCCGTAACACCAACAAATTGCTTTGCCGGAAGAACAGCGTTGGTTGCTAGCATGCTAGTCATCCAACTCATGCTGAGGCAAAGCCATTTTGTTACTGGACTTACATGATTACTAACACGTTTAGTTTACATTTAAGTTTATTATGTCTGTGTAAGTCTTTTAACAAATAAATTCATTTCATTTTCATTTCAAATAAGGCTCATTTTTGTATATTATAGATCAGTTATCTAGTAGGTAGTAGGTACACAAGCTCTGCTTACCATGCGGCTAGATAATGCTGTGTGAATTGTCCAGCATTATTTATTTATAATAGCTGCAATAATAACCAAGCCGTGCATTTTTATGAGTTATTAACAACCAGTTGGGCACAGCTACTTTTACCATACCTATGCAATTTTGCAGTAAAAATCACGGGCTTCGGCTTGTATTAAATTGCAGTGGCGTGATATGTCTAGACGTCTGATATTCAAATAAAATGGTAAATCTTTGCTGCAGCTCGTTTTACAGCAGCCATCAAAAGGACAGTAAAGATAAATCACAAAATAAGCCGCAGTTCTAATCAAACATAATACATAATACAAAGTAATGATGTTAATGCTTGGCCAGATGTCGCTCAGTTTCGCACCGACAATAGTATGTAGTAAGTAATTTGTTGTTGTGCATAGCTTTACTTAAATATTGACATGTATCGAATCATATTATATTTAGACTTAAAATAGGCAAATAACCATGTATTAGACATATAAGAGATGAACATGCTAGTGGTTTCTTTTCACTTCTTCCACTAGTGGACAAAAAATTGAAGTGAACAGTAAAATAATTTTATTTGATAATAATTTATATTTAAAATATGACTTGTCTAAGTGCTTATTTTGTAAGCCATAAATGATTTTTTACTTTTACTTTACTTTTACATACTAATATTATAAATGCGAAAGTTTGGATGTTTGGATATATGTATCTATGGATGGAGGATCCATCCCTCCATCCATAAAATTCTAGGATATCATAGGATGGATGGATAGGTGTTTGTAACTTCTTCACGCCAAAACTACTAAACAGATCGGGATGAATTTGCCTACAGATAGTTCTAGACCTGGAGTAAAACATAAACTACTTTTTATCCCATAAATCAGTTCCCATGGGATAGAAATAACCTGTAAAAGCTTCCATAGAAACAACGCGTGCGAAGCCGCGGGCAGATGCTACAACATCACTTCAAATTTTTTGCACTCAAAAGTTTCCTGGAAGAGATAGCTTCGATAGCGATAAGGCCGCACATTGCACTTGTCGCATGTAATGTCTTTCTTTGTAATGATCTACATCTGGTGTATAATAGAGCATTTTTGTATTGTATTGTACAAATCCGATTGACGACCAATGTGGCGCGGTGGGCGAAGGTCCGCCTGCGACGCAGGAGGTTGCGGGTTCGATTCCCGCCTCGGAACAATTTTGTGTACGACCTGCAGATATTTGTTCCGGGTGTTCTGGTTGTTTTCTATGTATAATAAAAAATATCTATCTATGTAATTATATTGTATTATGTATATCAGTTATCTATTACCCATAACACAAGCTCTGCTTAGCTTCGGGCTAATAATGCTGTGTGAATTGTCCAGCATTATATTATATAATTTATTTATTATGATAAACGTTGAAACTGCGAACTTTATGGTGCTCTAAGTTACGACTAGACTTGTCAACAATGGTCTACCATCAGCTTCAAACCGGCTTTTAGTGCTTTGAGCACTGCATTGCTTTTATAGCTTAGTGTTTACACCTTTCTCGTGTAAATAACTATCTTAAGAACATAAAATATTTATCAAGTAGACTGCTTCCTGTGTAATTAGATAAAACCGGCAAGTGTGAGTCATCTCGCTCACTGAGAGTTCTGTACCAGCGTACAAAACTCCTACAAGTACAAAGATCTTAATTATTGGATTTTTTGATGGAACGGAAAAAGCAAAAGCAGGAACACGGCACTGATCACACACGGCTTGATCTACAATGTTATATGACCGATGTGGCGCGGTGGGCGAAGATCCGCCTGCGACGCAGGAGGTTGCGGGTTCGATTCCCGCCTCGGAACAATTGTGTGTACGATCTGCAGATATTTGTTCCGGGTGTTCTGGTCGTTTTCTATGTATAGTAAAAAATATCTATCTATGTAATGTATTGTATTATGTATATCAGTTATCTAGTACCCATAACACAAGCTCTGCTTACCATGGGGCTAGATAATGCTGTGTGAATTGTCCAGCATTATTTATTTATTATTTATTTATATACACCCAGTCAAAATTTTTACTGTTTACATAATACGGTTCAAGCGATACACAGCCTTGACAAACGTAGAGCAAAAATTGCCAAAAATGATTATTTGTTGTTAACGGCACTAAAAATACACATTCTATGTTCAACTGTTTACCTTTAACGATTCATATCATGATAAACAGACACGGACACGAGGCTTAGAAATAGAGTCGGTTATCACCCTTTTGGTACGGAACCCTAAAGACTAGGTTAGTCTTCTTTTTATCTGAAGAAGTCTGGAACTGAAACAATATTTTAAGTATCATATTTTCTTCCAGTGTTAGGTAAATCTTTTTGTCTGTAACTGAAATAATTTTACCATATATTTAGGCCTTCTGAAGACAACGGCACTTAGTCTCTCGTCTTCTCTCTCACTCAAAACCGCACCTTAAAGTTACTCGTTCCTCAATGTCTATCATTCCATTCATCTCCCGTAACTCGATTCGAAAACCACTTTTCATTTCAATTAAGTATAGCATCTGTGGTTACCAAACGAGAATGCCAAATTTAAATTTAATTACGCGAAATTAAACGCGATACCCTGAATAAATTGAATATTATTGTGGGTATCGGTCGTATCAGATCTCGCGTCAATCAATACTAAACCATTTCCAATTTTAATTAGGATTTAAAATGAAATTGTGGGCTTGTAGAGGATTACCTACCGATAAAGAGCTGAACCCTCTCGTTTATAAGTAGGTACCTTAATTGGGTGGCTACATAGCATAGTGAACTGTGTTCGCTGAAGCGGAATAATAGGATTTCATGTGTTTGAATCGATTTGGGCCAAGGATGACGAAATAAGTACTTACTTATTAAAAATGACGAGGTATTTTTATTCCCGCTGTTAAGGTTAATCCCTTTCTTTCGGTAAAACTTTGCAATAAGTATAACTAGTTTTCCTATACGAACTTAATGATGTTAAGAAAAGACGGAGACACATCTACACGTGTTAGTTAAGTGTTGTTAAGAAAAACTACTTGTATCCCGATAAGTACTAGGTACCGTACATATGTAACGGTCGGTTTCTTTAACAAATAAGAATAGTCTAGAAATAATTAGTGAAAAACTAAAAATCTACTTCAAATATCTGTTTTTTTTTAGTTTTTTGAGACTTATCCATCGAGCATGAAATTTTTATGCGACCTGCTCAGGATCAGTTTTCATACAAGAGCAAAATAATTTTCTAACTCGGTTTCAAGAATTTTTCAGGCCAAACGTAGAATCACCTAATTTATTGAAAGTCGGATCATAAAGAAATAAAAAATTCATAATCCGCTGTCCGCCCGCTGTGGTCAACTTGCAAAAGGTACAGAGAGTCGTGCGTTTATATTTTTTATAAAATTGTCAAAGGCAGCAAATTTTTTGCCTACCGAATTCCCCTTCAAATGCCTACATATATTTTTTCTTCGTTTGTAGCGATGCAAAACTCGTCCCAGGCTCACGTTATTGTCAAACAAAACAAAAAATTCAACGGTTTCCAATTCAATCGGGCGGGTCTTCCGGCCCAAGCACGTTCAAATTAAACGCCGCCCGCCCGTCGCGCCGTATCAATTGCGTGTTGTTGCAGACAGACGGACAAACACATCTCTTTATGTTGATCCCTGCTTGATTACCTATCAAACCACCTTTTTTCAAACTCGTGCGCTAAACACAACTCTAAACCGATGACTGTAAGGGTCACAGTATCATCGCTAATTGAAAGTAAAGCAAATATTGGTAGAGCTTTGACATGGATGAACTGCCCTTTCCACAGGCAGGTAAAGTAGGTCAATTTATACTGGTTTATTTGTATTAAAACTGTGGGAGGCCGCTTAATTATGAGTGTGAATGACGCGCCCTATTTAGAGTTTTCGATGAAGCGATTTTGTTGACAGCCGCGTCCGTGACGAGTGACTGAAAAATGAAAGGAAAATAAATTGTGTTTCCAGTTTTAATCAACAGGAAATACCAGTTTCCTATTTTAGTCAAGGGAAAAAATCTCACAAACATTTAATAAATATTGTAGAATGAAGTGATAAAACTGAAAATTCTCCAAAATAAATTTTGATAGGGCGAATGAGAGTAGAGCCTGGTTTCAGAAATATTTGCTCCAAGTTCAACCAAGTCCCAGAATACTTGGTTTATTATCCGTAAATCGTCCTAGTTCCGCTTTGCATAGCATGTATTCTCATCTTTTACAGGCTTCAGCAGTCCACTACCAGAGCCAGGTGTCGACTCTGAGTGCGGAAAACGATCGGCTAAGAGAACAACTAACGGCATTATCAGCTGGACTGGTTGACGACCACGAAAGGAGGTTGGATGATGTGGCACAGCAGGTCGTGAGGGCTCTACTCACGCAGAAGGTAGGCAACCAAAGAGTCTTTAATCTAAAAACTGATGGACCAATGAATGATGCAGTGGGTAAGGCTAGTGTTGTGTAAGAAGCTATGCTTTCTGTAAGAACGCCAAACAGCCTAAAGCTTTTAGTCAATATTTATGAAATCAAAAAATCTAATAAAAAGCACATCAAAGGAGCCAACAAAACTTGAGCTACGAATTAAAAATTTGAGAACATACGAAATATATGTTAAAATGAAATAAACTGCGATAAATAACAGCTTTATGACAATATATTATGCCTTCTTCCCCGGTCTGCAATCCTGAGATTAAACGCCCACAAAATTTACAGTGGCTAACTGCTAATCCCATAAAAAGCTTCGGAATGTCCGTCTGTAGCATTTAATCCTGGCGGAGCATTAAGATGCATCCCGGAAATTGTTTTCTCATAATTATGGCAGTCCTGCCTTTCCTCGGATTATGCGGCGTTACATTCGCACATAAATCCCACGAAATGGGACATTTCGGCCTTAGCCGGCACAGCAATAATTTCAAAACCGGCCCACTATAATCTGTGCGTAATCTGCCCGATAATGCGACCGTTTGCGTTTAAATCCAAGTTTTGAGCCGCCATGTTGTTTCTAGTTTTGGCGCAGAAAGTTGCTGATTGTAAAAATGGCGCCATCTGCTACGTAGAAACAGTACGAAAGTTTTGATACCTTTTTGCTAATTTACATTCGGGCAAAATTCTACCGCAAATGATGGTTTGTATATAGATTTCCTACGAATTCGGACAAATCAGCTATGTAGGTACACGAGATCTGCTTAGTTAAGGGCTAGGTGACGCTGTGGGAATAGTACAGTATTTTTTATTATTAAGTATTTGATTTGTTAAACTCCAATTTTTCTATTTTGTGTTGAGTCTAGAGAGACAAGACTTACTATGCCCCACCTGCCTTCAGATACCCTTTTACAGTGGCTTTCAAAACAACATCTGCACCTAAGTAATTTAATCCATCTCAAGCACCAAAAGCTCCTATAATTATCGCAAACCAATCAACGTCGCTCCAGTACTTACCCAAGATGGATGCTCATCCTTTGAAACCGGGTAACTCCTCATAATATTAGTTAATATGCGCGTATATCGAAAATTGAGACGCCATGTGTGATCTCGCTAAATTATCTCAAGTAATGAGAGACAGGGAGGTTATTTATGATGATGCTTCGAAGGTACCAATACCTCTGTAACATCTTCAGCGGATATAATAATGCTGGCTTATTGATACGTTAAGTAAACTTGAAGAGGCTTCTCAAAGGTTCGTAATTATAGGTAGGTTAGGACGTATATTGGTTCCTACTTATGATAGAGCTGAGGGTCTTGAGTAGGTATCTATAGATTGTCGCAAATAATTCTGTAATTGTTGCTATTGGCACTTGTAGATAATTATTTGATATTGGATTATGTGATCCGATATAACGTTGTTAATGACTTGTGTAGTGATAATATAGAAATATTAAGCTAGAAACAGACTGAGTCTACGTCACGCAACCGTACGCGACGCTATGTGAGAAATTTGGGGATGTGGGATATTATATGTCTCCAGGCCATCTATTTTTACACAAATTCAAACGTTCAAATCTCAGAATGCGTTGTATACGTGGAATCAGACTGAATCCTAGCTTTATCCATGCTCGTACTTTGAGTTGGACACGTTATTAGGTACCTATACCCCGAATGGCTATAGCATCTTCGCCAAATTCACGTGGATGGTAAAGTAGACAAAGTCCTTCTAATGTTTATGTATAAACCACTTCATTTTCTACCTGACTAAATTTATTTAATTAATTAAAGTTATATTAAATTTAACTCAACAAACTTCACGAGAAATCTTTTAATAAACAAACCAGTATCTCCGCAGATTCCGGGAAATCTCTAAACTCGGCAACACTGAGAGTAAAACCTTGCCAGCCTCTGCTATATTTACCCCCCTTATAATTACGGCCCGTCAATTACCTCGAATTTAATTTATCTAATGAAGTATAATTAAAATGTACGTTTTCTCAGAATGACGAGGGAGATGCGAAGAGATAGGGTAAAGTTTTACATTGGATTTTCTTATGAAACGCTCTATAGACGTCGTTGAGACGCCGTGAAATCCAGGAGGTAATGAATTACATTTAAATAACAAATGAAAAGTCTGATGATGTGTCTCGCAGGGTTATTGCAGGATTACGTCAGCTTGCAGCACCTATTTCCCGTTGGTTTATGTAAATAGGTTGGTACGATTGTTCGTAGGTAGGTACTCATAGAGTCTTGTAATTTGCGATCATCATTTTCAGACAAATGTAAGGTAAAGGTACTAAATAAATATGTTGAAGGGAAAACCATATGAGCAGGCTGCCATTTGTATTCTTTCGGCTTAGCAATTATTTCAGTGTATCCCATTTTATGGTGGGTTGTTATAATTTGTTTTAGCCTGTATACTTTTTTGTGGTGACTACAAATATTGCGACGGTTAATGTGCCACGCAACGTACGCGACGCAATGTCTGTGTATCATCTGCGTTTCAGATTTTCACTGCGCCTGCGCCGTTGGTATAACTTTACATATTTGTTTTATGATGTTTCCTTTTCTTACTTCCCAATGTTACGAAATTGGAGATACCGCATTTTTATTCGAATCCATTCATAAGCAGTCTTTCTTCTTGTTACAGAGCGTCCGTGAAGAGCTAGGATGCGCTCTCGCCCGCGTCAGGGAACTAGAGGCGCAGAACAGAGCTCTGAGCGCTCTGCTGGTCCGGCAACTAAGGCCAGCGCCGCGGCCTTCCCCCGCCACCCCTCACACGCCGCTCACCCCGCATACACCTAGGGACCTGCAAGGTAACAATATCAGACCTCTGGGTCTACCATGCTATTTAACACAACGTAACGCGCGTTATCTAGCGGGCAGCCATATGAACCTACAGTGGCGCTCCCACCTTCACGCGTTTCCCTCTTATCAAAGTGGATCTTCATCGCAACCAGCACGTAGTCAGGATTGTACATTCCCCAATTAAGCTCTGTCAAACACCCCTAAAAATATTAAGGACTAGGTGCCTGATTTATGAATATATAAGTAATGAGATTTTCTTAATTGTACTCAAAAGAAATCACTATGATACAGTAAAAAAGTGAAACTTCTGGCTTCTGTCAGTGCAAATAAGATTTGAATATGAATAAGATGACAACCAATACAATACAAAAATACTTCATTGTACACCATATACAGATCATTCCAAAAATACATTACATGCGATAATAGGCGGCCTTATCGCTTAGAAGCGATCCCTTCCAGGCAACCTTTGACTATCAAACACTGATCACCCGACCGATTCACAATGATTTTGTTTCGTTCCAGTACATCTAGTAGACGTGGGCTCCTGCGGCTCGCTGGTCTCGTTCCGCGACTCCCCTCCCCCCTCCATGCCGGCGCCGCAGCCGCACCCCCTCAACCACGACGACAAGCGAAGACATCAGATCCTGGCTGATATCTGGACCGAGCTCAAGGTAGGCACGAAAGGAAACCTATTGAAAACGCATTTCCCAGAATATCTGTTCTCGCGCGAAAGAGCTTGTCTCCTCCGGTAAATGAATAATTTGCCTTCGATGGTATATATATATTATTTCCTTTAGACCCCACAGGACTCTTGAACACGTCACAAAATTCAAATTACATTTACTTTGTAATTTGAATTTTGTGACTAGGAAACAAAGTGATCACTTTGATTTATTGTTCACTTCAATCTTTTTAAGGTAAAGTAAAGAAGCAAACAAGAAACCTTTACCTTGTTAGGATGTTACATATGTATGTTAGTACATATTCCTATTTGGTTTCAGAAGAGAATTGACCCTAAAACCTGTCTACTTTCAGGGCTTGGAAGTGACGCCAGCAAACCTGGCGAGGGCGCTATCCGCCGTGGACCCCACACTGTGGGCGGCGCCCACGCGCCCCGCGACCCTCAGCCTGAGTGTTCCGCAGCAATGCACTGATTCTGAGCGTGGTGAGTAATAAGACAAAACGTCTAAACACACAGTAAATAGGTTCGTAGAAATTGCAATGATACTCTTTCGTAATGACATCGTCAACTCTCTGGTCCTTATCTATAACTTTGTTTTAAATTAAGAATCAAATTATTAGACCTGAGTGGTCTACAATGTAATCTATTGCGGTGGGCGAAGGCCCACCTGCGACGTAGGAGGTTGCGGGTTCGATTCTCGCCTCGGGACAAATGTTTGTACGATCTGCAGACATTTGTCCTGGGTGTTCTGGTCGTTTACTATGTATAATTAAAAATATCTATCTACAGATATGTACTGTATTGTATCATATATGTATATTATAAGACTTCTCGTACCCACAATACAAGCTCTGTTTAGCTTGGGGCTAGATGATGTTGTGTGGGTTGTATAGCATTATTTATTGATTACATCTATGATATTTCATTAAGTTGATTTCAAATTAAAAGTTGTTCTAAATATCGGAGAATACAAGAAAATATCACTTCTACTTGAAACTTCGAGTTCAAATCGGCAGAAAGTTTTATAAGTATTTTTATGCTAATTAAAATAAAAAGAACTTTATGGGTCCAAAACACAGTTAACTTATAACTCATTCAGAGAATATGGGAAAATATCACTTCTACTACAACTTTGGGTTCAAATCGCCAGAAAGTTTTATTAACATTTTATGCTAAATATAATTTTCAAATTCCAGTTGCCAGTGAAAACAAAGTGACTGAAGAAGAGAGCGGCGAAGCGTGCGAGGCCGGTGCCGAATCCCCAGAGAGTGGCGCCAAAGACGAGGGATACTCCACTATGTCGAGCGACGTGCAAGCTGACGCCTCGCGCCAAAGTGACCACGCCGCGGACAGAGCTTTACCAGACTTGAACGAGGCTTCCGATGAGACTGATAATCAGACTATAGTGTCTATCAACCCTAGGGAGACAAGACGCCATGCCAGGCTTTTGGCGGAAGCGGATTATATCTACTTTCCAATAGGTAAGATTTTGCTTTAGTGACATGGCTACCGATTGTGCCACACTAGATTATAATAAATAAATTATTAGGTAGGTATTCTTCTTGTTAAATTATTTTGATGGTGCATTCAAAACATTATAATCCATTATAATGTTATGACCAGAGAATACAACAAAGAAACAGTTATTGCCGTGCAAAGAAATAGTTATATAGCTATTTATGAAGTCGAGATTGACATTTGCTTTACTTTTTGCAGGTGTAGCGTTCGCTGGCGTTAGAGGCAGCTATCCACCATCCAGACCAATCTTACCATTCCAACACGTCGTCCGCAGCTTCTCAGACTCTCATCTCTGTCTCAAGCTCCTCGCAGGGACTACCTGTCCGAGCAGCTGCCTTGACAGCCCTACCCCTAGCTCAGGTGTCCTAGTCTTAGATCTCAAACCAGCTCCAGAAAGACCACTGCGAAGACACATACCATCCACCACCAGCTCTGAAAGAGTCTCCTGGGGAAGCACGGCCGACGACCGCGCTGACGGCTCGCAGTACGATGCGGACTACATCCAACACTGGCTCGAACTGGACGAAGCCAGATCAGCGCTACAGCAAAGACATCGAGACATAGCGGACTTAGAATACGATAGAGCGGAACTAGAAGACTGGAGTCTATCATTATCATGCGAAGATCTCAGAGACAGGCAATCGCCGTTCGCAGAAATCACGACTCCTGGTCAAATATCACTATCCACTTTACCGAGTATCAGAGAAGATGATGGATGCGAGCTGGAGGAAGATGTAGGAGATTGTCTTTGGAATGACTGCGGATTCGCCAATGTAGAAATAGACGAGTGCCGGATAGAGGATGTGGAAAGTTCAGAAAAGCAATGGGAGTGCAGAAGCACGCAATCCCCTGGCGGGTCATGGTCCACTACATCCGATGCTCCTGATAAAAGATCAAGCACCGCTTTGAGTGAGGACGGTGACTGTGCAGTTGGTTTGGATTTCACAAGGGATTTCTATCGCCTTGTCAAGTATGAGAGCACAAAGAGCTTAGCTTCCAATTCATCCAGAGGGATACCTTCAGCTGATGCGAGCAATCACCTTAGAATCCACGATGTTCAAGCGATGCCCTTCCAAGATCGAGAACATGCGCTACAAAATGTCCTGCACTTTATAGCGGAACAACAGAAGTATTGTCGGGATAGAGAAGAATCGGACTCTACGTCATCACGACCTGTCTCAGAAATAAGGGAACTGCCACCTCCATACGCAACAGCTGATTTTGACGATGATTCAATCGACCCTCGTAGTGAAATTTCAGAAGATAGACAACGACCGGATTCCTTTGGAAGCTTTTCAGAAAATGATTCTTGTGACGTTATTTCAGACCGACCCAAGATAGCATTTTGTGATATCGTATCCGAGCCTAAATCTACCCCGCGATTCATCGAACGCGAAGACCCTTATGTGGAATCTGAAGCTTTTTGCGAAGATCTATCAAGAATTGAGAATTCTGAAAACGAATTAGACGAACTAAGTCATAGTAAAGTGCAGAGATTGAACGATATCAATAAATGCATAGATGTGACAAGTACTGTTGTAATAGAAGTCATACCCTCCCACATGAAGGACGATAAAACGGAGGTAGAAACCCGGGTCGAGCATTCAGCTCTAAAAGAAAACACAGTAAACATCAAGCTCAACAAAGTTCCAGTACCTGTCGAAGAAACTCTAACAAAATCCTCCAGTTTCACTTTCCCCAGCGGTGAAGCAGAGATGTCATTAGTAGAGGAAGTGTTGAATGCTTGCCGGCGAAGTACGGCCGCCTTAGTCACCGTCCCGGAAGAAGAAGAAGGGTCTTCGCCCGAAGCCTCCCCACAAATGACTGAATCTAATACCACCAGCACTTCAACGGCTGAAACTGTGATAGTAACCAATAAGGACATCAAGCTGAGGAGCGATAGGAGTAGGATCCCGAAGCTTTTAGGGAGTAAGCGACCTCCTTCCTCTCCGAATAAGGTCAAGTCTAAGATACCGGTCGCTGAGAAAAAGCTGCTGACGCCTGAACCGATTATTGTGAAGCAAGAGCATAAACTGAGCTTTCATGAGGCTGCTACTTCTAAGGATGTTATTGAGGAGTTGAACAGGTAAAGGAATGAAACATATATATATGTATTTGGAAATTCTTAAATATTTGATGGCAAATACACTTTTTAAACGTACTTTCTTTTCGGTTGATTCAGGATTTTGATTTTTTCGTAAAAAAATTGTGTAAAATGACCTCAGACGTATCAATGATGATGTATTTTCCAGAATGATACGTCAAAACGACGCGGGAACAGCAGAAGCGAAGAGCGACGGCGAAAAAAGCAACGGCCACAAAGATAACGCGCTATGGGGCCCTACTGGATGGGTGCATGTTGAAAAGGATATCGACTTCAGTGATCCTAAGGTGAGATTGTGAAAGTTATTCTATAACCATTGATTATTCAAGTCCCGAAAAAAGTAAAAAACAAACCGTCTGTTGCCTAAGGGTCGGTACATATCTGACGGAAAATGCGTCGATAATCTGTGACACTATTGCGATTTCGGTTTGAAAGTACAGTATTTAATGTCTTTCAGATTATACAAGCTGTCAAGTCTTTTAACTTCAGGTTAGAAACGCTGTTTATAAACACACATACAAATACATAGGTAATGATGCAGTGGTGCTAATGCATCGAAGCAGCGTTTCTTACCTGAAGAGAAGACCTTACAACATGAAACTTTTATAACCAGACTGCATATATCCTATTCTATTCTTAGTCTGCGGTAGATCACCAGTTCACCACAGCTTTTTAAACCCGGTGGTATAATAAGTTTAAGGCACCTTTGTATAGCAGAGTTAAAGGCAAATATATAGCCGAAACTCAGGGCGCTAGAGAAACCTTATGTCCTAGCGCTGGTTTTCAATGTAGACCAGAGGTATCGTCTGCATGTCACGACCATCTGCGTTAGTGCATTGGATGGATGGAACACAATATTTTCAGCTTGTCGGATACAAACATTGCTTGCTGCAGAGTGCACAAACACTATTACAATACAATACAAATACACTTTATTGCACATCAAACACAGAAAAAAAAACAGTAAAGAACAAAGATACAGATTACTATGGTATGTCGTCCGTACTTAAGAGTTCTTTGTTGACCCCTACCTGTGATTTCCAGGCGCGCGCCAACCTCCTCGACGTGATGCTGGCGTCCAGCGATTCCTCTCCATCATCATGCGGGTCCTCGCCCGCGGAGCCTCCGCCGCCGTACTCGAGGCTACATCGGCTGCATCGCTCTAGGCGGCAGAAGACAGGTATATACTTGAGTGGTTAAAGATACTCCCTAAAGTAGATACTTGATGATTTTAACTTATGCCAGATTCCTATACTCCTTACGGATTTTTGGATAAGGATGCACTCGTAAGAAGATAGATAGGTAGAAAACAGTTTATTCAACCACACAAAACAGAAAACAATACATAAATAAATACTTAGAATAAAGAAAGTAAAAAGGGTGGCCTTATCCTAACAAAATTCAAAATATCGAAGAGCTTTATTTCCTTTAGACCTTACAAGACTCTTGAACACGTCACAAAATTCAAATTATATAAGTAACTTAGGTTAGATTTGTATCTAACCTAAGTTATTTATGTAATTTGACTACTTAACTTTAGTAAAAGTAAGAAGATTTTTATTTTGCAGATAGTATACATAGGTACCTACTCTTATAGATTAAACTTAGATTAACAGAGAAACTTAGTAAATCGGTCTCCACTCAGCATGTGCTATGGTAGAGCAGATCATACCATAGCGCTGGTCTTCCGTGGAGACCGTGGTGCGTAAGGTGGCCTAATACAATAAGGAACAAAACTAAAATGTAAATTAATTAACAAAATAATTTGACGACCGTTGTGGCGCGGTGGACGAAGTTCCGCCTGCGACGCAGGAGGTTGCGGGTTCGATTCCCGCCTCGGAACAATTGTGTGCACGATCTGCAGATATTTGTTCCGGGTGCTCTGGTCGTTTTCTATGTATAATAAAAAATATCTATCTATGTAATGTATTGTATTATGTATATCAGTTATCTTGTACCCATAACACAAGCTCTGCTTACCATGGGGCTAGATAATGATGTGTGAATTGTCCAGCATTATTTATTTATTTATTTATTTATTTATTTACTATATAATATAGGAACCTGGCATAGGTTATGCAAAGTCTTAAAGGCGTTAGCATAGCCTTTCTTTGTCTTTTTTTATTTTTTTTGTAAAATGGGGATTCAGATCAGGCGTTCTTTTTGTATTTATACTTACCTAATTTTATGTTTTAACTTTTGGTGTTGTTTTTGTTAAATTTACTTCGACCACCATTCTTCATTCGTCTCACAAAACTAAATTCATTTAATTCACTTTATTTGTCACTAATCAATGAAGCTTTCGGTGGTGTTTCGTTTAATTTCGTTAAATTGTATTATTGTTTTATTTTTGAGCACAGACCTTTGCAGTAAATATTTGTCAATATTTATTTTAAAGTTCAGGCTTCCAAATTAGTTTAAGGAAAATTGAGTTCCCTTATTTAAACGCTTTAATTTTGAAGATCTCTCATCATTTTAAAATCGTTTAAATGCAAAGGTTTGTGAATCAACGTTTTGTAGAAAGTCTTGTTCATAAGCTCACAAATAAAGTATTTGACTAGGCATATGACTAATATACCTATTTGTAAAATTAAAAAAAAATATAGTAGTATTATTCTACTTACAAAGTTCTTGATAATTTATGTTTATGTTATTTATATAGAACATTTACGTACGTACCAACCCACTTGCACAAGACTTTCTTCAATCTTTTTTTTATTTCATGTTGTCTGTCTGTCCACGCGCAGCCACGTCACTCGTTTCCGCTCTCACTTTATACGCACCATCTCACTCTCTCGCCTCATCATGATAGAGTAAATGATAAGGATCGCGCCCGAATAAAAACTACTTGATTTGGAGCCTTCATTTGGCGTTAATATTAAATACTCAAATGAAGTGAAATCAAAACGAATAAAATCATTATGTCAATCAATTGAAGAAACAAAATAATCTTAAAAGAGGATTTTTCTGAATAAAATAAATCAATGAGTGTGTGTTCTCGTGGTTTCTCTTTTTATTTGAAAGCTAACATAACCTTTGATTATAGAAGTAATAAAACCACATCTACATACCTTTCACCATTCAAAAAATAGTGATGGGCAACATAAACCTATCGATAAAATTCCGGCGCGATCCACTTGTGTTGTGTGAGCGTTTGTGGAGACGAGTGCTTGGGGTGCGCGCGTGACGCGTGTTCGTCTCTGTAGAGGGCGGTATGTAGCGGGCACTATCACGCTGGCACTAACGGATCCACTGCTATTGCTGGCTCGGATATGGAGGTTTGGACTATGGAGGTATAACGCGTTGTTGCCGCAGCGGCTGCGTTGCGCGCGCGCGGGCTGGGGGCTGTACGCGGCTGGCGCGCGCGCCGCCCCTCCATCCTGGGTCGAGATGGCTTCTTCACGCGCTATGGGGAGCGGGAGCGAGCTGCTGTGGCCACCTTCGACTTCCTCGATGACCTCTCCGGGGGATCTTCGCCGGACGCCGCCAAAGACTGTACCTAACTTAGCAATAACATGCGTCCCGATACTAATGAGTTGTAACACTAGCTTCAATTATCTGAGTCCCTTCTTTGACATATACCAAAGGCCGATTGGATGTTCAATCAATTCTTGAGGTCATCAACCTGAATTGTAATTTTTTATAGATGGCAATGGTGATGTCTTATACGTTTGAATGTGACTTAGGTATAGACTTGAAGCTGGTGGCAGGATGTCTCATGTGGTCCTAAATAATTATATTTTTCTATGTGATAGTTTACGCGCCCCGGCGCCGGTTGTTGTTAACGACTGATGTGTGTATCTGCCTCGGTTCTGCTAATTTTTGTTGAACCATCGCCGAGTTCCTTTGTAAATTCTGTTCAGAATTGTTTGCATGCATTGTCGATGTAAGCCCAAGATCTGCTAACGCAGCATGTTATTTTGTCTTTTTGCGTAAGTAAATTTAAGTAATAAGGTTGAAATCGTAAAGCAATAAGTTCTGCTTGATTTGTCTTGTAATTCTTTTCACTTGAGTCTTAATTGTGCTAAAGATCTGTTAAGTTTCGCTTGTGTGAATTAGCAGAATCAGGGCTCTGTAGTTTTGTCTCGCTTTCGCGTAGTTATTTGAGGATAAGCCAAATCGTTTTTTTATTTATAGTGTAGCGTTGTATTAACGATGATGGCTGCACGATCCGCAAGGCTGCAGCTTTAGGCGTTCTACGGCTTTTAATATCTTTGTAGATCTCGTAGGTTTTGTAGTAATTTCTCTTCGAATTACTTAATAAGTCTATGAGGCACCTAGTCCTATTCTTCCTCGATTTTCATATTCGTATGTAGGAAGAAAGTAAAATCAAGAGCAGGCATGAAGTGAAATACTTGAGTGTGCGTAATTTTGAAGTGCTTTATTACCGATTGAAATGTTATCATCAAATAATTGAGTCAGTATGATTACCATCGAGTGCTTTGCGCTTTGAAATGAAAAGCTTTCAGCAATCTGAATGTGTCAGTCAAAAATGAACCTACTACCTGCTGACTTAGCTTACTAAACGCTTCGAACCAAGGAACCGATAAATTAGGTAAGAGACGAATAAAAGTAATGACTAAGTGAAAGCTGCGGCCTCGAAGTAATGTGATATTTTTGTATATACTGTAAGTCCCACTTATTTTCATATACATTTAATGGGTTCCTTTCTAACTAAACGGAGCGTTGTTGTTGGTATTTGGGTGAATTTCCTGGTTTCTTGAAGTCAGAACACCTAGCGTAGCCAGGATCGTAGGTTTGATCACTTTTTCTAGTAAGAAAAAAAAATGTTGAAAAAGTTATTGAATTGCACGTTCTTGCTAATTAATCGTAAAATTAAGTAAGTTATGTAAATATTGATTGCGATTTTACTTAACGAATTAGTAACAACACTTATTGATTTAATAGTAGTGTCGTGTAAACCATCGTTTAACCAGTATATAGATCCATTAAATCGAAGGGTACTAAAGTATTTTGTAAGTGTATATAAGTAACTAGGATGTCATTTAATGCTATTTATTGATTTGTATCTTTTGCATATTGTGGATCATTTTGTATACTTAGGTACATATCATGGATTTGTATTATTTCGTAAGGCAACGATATTGTATTACATTATCTACGTGGGTACTCAAACAGTTTTAAAAGGTCAATTATTTATGACTTCTAATTAGGTAGATACATATCCCTACCTATAAACATTTTTTTTTCTTATCATATACATGTTCTGTAACTGTTTATACCTTTTTTTATGCAACGTTAGATGCCTAATGTTTATTGTTGATGCTGTTTGAATACGTGCGTAGGAAAAAGCTTCCTAATAAACTTATATTTCGCTAACAATTGGATAATTTCAATGGGTTACGGTTTTGAACCTGGTTACTTGTATTTTACTTTAGTTAACGTATGGCTAAACCAAAGTTTAAATGAAAAACAATTTGCCACCACTTGTTATGCTGCAACACTTTAGTTTTTTATTTCCCAGCTTTTATTTTGATGGTAAAGATTGAAGACAATAAAGGAAGATTTATACCTATAATTATTAATATAACGTGACTCGATATTCGATCGATATTTTAATATGTTAACTTATATAAGTAAGCTAATGCTACGAGTAACTATGTATTGACTTATTTGAAAATAATGGAAAAGACGTCCCAATAATCATTGTACTTTGTATTGCTATTGGATTTAATAATGTGAATATCCTGGATCTGATTACTATCATTGCATATTATAGCATAAAGTTAATTTTATTTTTTCGAACTTTTACGGGTCAGCGTTAAATCTCAAAATCTATCGATAACTTTCATCGATACGGTAGCCAACACTAGTTGTTATTAAAGCCTGGCCAGTGCATTATAATAATCCAAGGGCAAAATTATATAAACTAACTGTACCCAAGCTATTTATAATATAAGACCTGAAAACTAAGTCGTGTATACCCACTTATTTCTATTTCTCGATGTATTTTTCAGTTGACCTTTATTGAATTAACTTGTCATATATCGTTTCTCATAGTTTTTCATTAATAAACTATAATATGTATTTAACTTATTGTAGGATCCAAAAAGTACTGTGATTGGTAACTACCACTGAATTTTGGAGCACAATTTGGGAGTTAAATGTGTAACTTCGATACTTTGTTTTCTGGTGCAATGTTGGTACGATTCTGGTATGATTAACCGTATGATAAGAGTAACTTGAGATAGGTAGGTACTTTGAACAGTACAAAGTGTAGAGTAACATTGTAAACGGTACCTATAATTTAATTATTATACTATAACGATGGGTTCAATAAACGATTCCGTTCCCAAATTATTTATGTTGTTTTATTTTCACCTTACTGCAAAGACTCAACTGTAACAAAAAAACTTTTCGATGGTCTACGTAGCGTAGGTACCTTAGAAAAACCAATCGGTGACGTTACTCTCTACGACGTGGATTCTGCTACGAAGCTACAACGGGGTGTAAGCTATACAATGTTTCGGGGCATAGACGCTACGATGCTACGGGGAATTTTTACTACGAAGCTACGGTGAATAGACGCTACAATGCTACGGCGTAGACTTTACATTACAGACCTTTACATGGTAAATATGCTACGACGTGTAGCTACGGGGTGTAGACGCTACGATCGATGCTACAGGGAATATTTGATACGGTGCTACGGCGTAGACCTTAGATTACAGACCTCGATGAGGTAATAATGCTACGAAGTTTAGCGGTGTAGATGCTACGATGCTACGGCGTGTAGACGCTACGATCGATGCTACAGGGAATATTTGCTACGATGCTACGGCGTAGACCTTAGATTACAGACCTCGATGAGGGAATAATGCTACGAAGTCGAGCGGTGTAGATGCTTCGAAGTTGCGCGGCATAGGTTAACTCTGCGGACCTACTGCGTAGACTACAAAGTTGCGTCGTCGCTTCAAATCACATACCTAGGTAACCTAGGTACTAGAAAAGCGAAAAGTTTGGATCGATGGATGTTTATCACTATTACTTATGCACGTCAAACAAAATTTCTACTAAGTAGGTACCAGCTACACAACGTATTGAGAATAAAAAATGTAATTTGAAATGCTTATTTGATTGAAATACCTAAAAATATTAGGAGGAAGTAAGATAATAATTCACAATTCCTTCACCAGTGACGATGAATTAGGAGAGTGAATTACACTCTCCTAATTCATCGTCACTCTGTGCCTATACTGGACACATATGGGTATGCGGGTTGTGGATCACAGTTCGGTGGTAAGTTGTTTTGTAGGCAGGAGGTGCTGCTGCTCGCCCTCCGGTAGATGTCTTACGACATCCGAGGGTAGAGTTCAGGTGGTGCGAATGGTATGCCAGCTCCACACGGCCAACACACGTTACTCATTATTATGGCTGGGAAAACCCAGGCCTGCTAGACATACAAGTAAGGTTTGGAAGGGGAGACCCCTTCCAAACGCGTCATAGCGCAGACCGCCGCTTGCAGCATCCAGCATCTACTTATCATCATCAGCCTAAACTAGCCCACAACTAGACATAGGAAACTCCCCTTATGAGCGCCATAGCGCCCTGTCTTCAATTTGTCTCATCCACCATCAGCCTGCTGTCTTTTGCAGGCCGTCATCCCACCTGGCCGGAGGGTGTGAACAAGTTTGCCGAGTCGCAGTCATCACTATGAAACACTCGTCAGAATCTTCTCGTCACTGCTTACCTATTGTCGAAGACAATAAGCATTACCAGAATTTAATAACAAAGTTATCGCTTCCTCCTATCAGGTGTTACGACATTTCGGCTTTGTTAGTTGTTATGACGCACGCCTGCGTCACTCACCTCACCGGTTGCTGATAACTCGACTATTGACCGGCGAATTGCATAGGCACTAATTGGCGAAAACTCACGTTTTTAACCGACTTCGAAAACAGGAGGCTCTATGTTCTACGTAACTGGAGGTATGTATATCTTTTATGTATCGTCGCTTATATCTCCGGCAGTCGTGGACAGAGTTGGATGATTCTTTTGCTATTGTATAACAGATGTACGAGCCATACAGCATATACAGCAGATTTACTTTATTGTATATATATATACGACTGTTTTTATTGTTTACTAGTAAACAATAAAAACAGTCGTAACAAAACCTTTGGCACGCGCCGGTGTGTCTCTTTACTTACCTAAACATACGTGCGGCTCAGATTACCTACTTAACGTTTAATTTGTTAATAAATCTAAAGACAGTGGTTTGGTGTTGCTATATTACCTACAAACTAAAATATAACTGGAGTGCCCTCAACGAGAAGGAAGCCCCAACAAAAGATAAATCCTTAAATAGTCCCATAAATAATTAGGGATTAGCTTTTGTTCCATTAACTTAAAAACAGTAAAAATTAAGGGACACAAAGCCGGTTTAGTCTTATCGAACAATCAAAATTCCGTCGATATATAGGTATCCCTTTTGTGAAGCTCTATTGGTGGCGCTCCAGTCGGTTATCAAATGTTTGTAGGATGTAACTTATCTGGTCTGGTGTTGAAAATTCTTTCACCGAGATACCTACATTACCTATTTTTGAGTGACATAGGCTGCGTTACCTACACTCGACATTGTGTCTCTACCTAGGTAGGTATTTTTTAGGTATTACTTGTCTATTCTGATTGAATTATGCAGTAGCATAATTGTACCTTGTTTTTTGTCGAGGTAGGATAACATCTTCTGTTTCCCTTGCCTAAATAATTTTCAAGTAGCCTTAATTTATTTAGTAGTTTCAGGAATCAAAACAGATAACAGTGAATTAATTTTAATAGATATTCAAAACGGTATAAAATGTGATTGTCAAAGAAATTTTACAACAAAGTCTAAAAACTCATCTCAGAACAGCCTTAGCTAGAAAAACTGGGGGAGGATCGCCATGTGACCTGAAAAACCACGAAACTTTAAATTTTCCAAAACACCACAAAACCTTAATTTCTGCCGTATTTTCTAGAAACTTTGTCCCTTTTCAGCGTTTTTGGTCCAAATGAAATCAAACAGTTAACAGATAAACACAAATATATGAGAAGAAAACTGTCAACCGGAGTTTAAAAAAAGTGATATATAGCTTCTGGAAAATACGGCTGAGGCGTCTTAAAGGAACGAGTTAGTAACGCAAAACGCACACATTAGAATACGTATGTGCCAAAATAATAACACACCAGATACAATAAAACATTTATTGATAAATAATAAAATTATGTCATGAAATTACAATAAAATCACAGACCACAATAAGTAAACGACCTTTAAAATAATTATAAATATAACAGTTAGTTTACGGAAAGTTAAAAACAAATTGGCTAACTGAGTTATAGGTTATCGACGGATAACTGCGGGTTTTTAATTGTTAGCGATAACGTGTCCATTTATATTGAGACTTTAGAATTGTATAGTCAGTAATCAACAGTTTAGACAATTTAAGAAATAAGTGTTAACGTTTTTAAAAAACTTGTTGAAATGTTAGTTTAAACACTTCTCGATCAGATTGAAGTAGTTAGGTACCTATAAACGCCAATAAGGCAATAAGTACTTTATTTGTAATAGCCACTTGGCCCACAATCTAAATAACATAACTGCTTACACCAGCAGAATTTCTTTAACATTCTGCTATAAATAATTTAATATGTTAACCGAATTTAATACTATATTATATTTAAAACATAAAATAAAAATAAACAAAATCTAAATTTACAAACAAATACATGATTAAAAAGCTTAAATAATCTATGAAAAGTACCTTAAAACACTTAAATAAAATACGTCACTGAAGAATAAGCTAGCGTTTATTTGTGACAAATTTATGTTAAATATATTGGAAAAAAGAGTATAGCAAAGCTAACAATAACAGATTATGAATAGAACGAAATAATAAGGCAGATTTTTAGAGTTTTTTTCTATCAGAGATACCATTATACGAGTATTCACAAATGCAATATTTCAGGTACAATAAAAAACACGCTAAGGAAATGTATGCTTTATTCGCAGTACAACTTGACAACTCGATCAAGGACGAGCAACCAAAATGTTACGAAAAATGCAAACTATTTAAAGATCTGTCTATGTTGCCAAATGCAGTGTCCTATGCAATGCCAAACAAAGTGCGATAACACCAACATCAAACTTGTACGATCAACAAACTCTAGACTTTTTATTTGGAAATATTCCAATAGACAATTGGGCTTGATTCAAAAATACGATGAATATGCCGTGTCTAGATGTTTAAGCACCTTGTAGTTTTAAATAGAAGAGTAAGGAATTTTATATAGTGATTTCAATTAGTTGAAAGTTTTAAAAGAAACAGATAGGTACTATTTGATTAAACTCGAGAAAGTAATTAATAATACACGATGAAATTGAGTTGAGTAAAGTTACTTCAAGAGCCAATTTTAAATCGTACAGAAATCGAAATGTGAATGAATTATGAATAAGAATTACTCACATAGCATTTTATATATATCTTGTAACATTAAATATACATACATAGGTTAGGTTCATAATTGTGGTATTACACAGTTACTTACACCATTTCGATTTCGTTGCGTTACTTTTCATCCTAGCTAAATACAGTAATTTTACTAACAGTAGTGTTAGTAAACATATGTACATTTTATTTTTATAAATAATAGAAATCCCGCAGATGTTTATGGGGGCGAACAATTGATATCATTGTTTACAAATACAGTCTTGATTGTAGTATAGAGTAGTAAGGGGAGGAGTCATACAAATGGGGCTACAGCGCTCAAACTTCGGGAAAAAAAATTTTTTGCGACACTTGACACTTGAACTGAATATATCGCTAAAACGCCTATCCGTATTCCATTGTAACCACCCTAGGCCCTATGCCTAATGTCACTAAATTAATCTCTTCCAATTGCATCGTCACAGAATTACACATTTTTGCATTTTACCTTTGATGAAAGCTGAGCCATAGTGAGATTCTCATTAAATATTTGCCACACGCATAAACGAAAATTTCATACCAAACTAAAAAACATTTCCTTATTTAAATTGATAAATCATACATAACAGTAAAAAAAGCCAATCCAATAAAATCCGATCGATTTTCACGGTGAAACAGCTCTTTTAATATTTTCCACCTACAATAATAATTGCCCGTATAATGTCGGTGTAATTTTCATAATAACAGCAAAGCTATAGTATGTAGGTATTAAGAGATAAGATTTTATCTACCCACATATGGAAAATTTCATGATAAAACGTTAATGAGTTTTTAAATGACATCAGTTTTATGAAAAAACATGAAAATCATTAAATCCGATCTCAAAGTAATAAGAGGTTTACCAGTCGTTTGAGAGAGTTTGAAATGGATGAAATATTTGAAAGATAACTGATAATAATTGATTTCGGGAATATCATTGTATTTGTTACCCCTAGAGTCCGCTATTGAGTACGAACAGGTATTTATTTTCAAAATACATAATTGACATAATTTCTTTCCATAAATACGTATATCAATTGTTTGCCCGTAAACAGTATATTAACTTATTTAATCATCATTAATCACTGAATCTCAATAAATAAGTATTGTGATGCTAGATCTAAACGGTCGACAACCATATCCTATTATAAAAACAATGAATTTCTAACACGAAATACCTATTTACTTAATACTTAACCCCCAAAATGTAGATTAATTCGTATAGTATCACTGTACGCCTAGGTTAAGAGAATCTCCTAGTTAGAATGTATATTTTACTCTATTCAATTCACACATAAAGATAGAAACCGACTGAATCCACGCCGCTCAACGTACGCGACGCATTATGAGATCTGGATGGTTGAATTTGTATGAAAACACATGGCCTAGCCTAGAGCCACTTATCATACGCCACGCCATCCGATGTTTCCTACATTTAGTAGCGTTCGTTGCGTAGCGTTGGCGCAGTCTGTTTCTCGCTTAAATCTATACATTTAGGAACACAGTGCTGATAAAAACCATAATTTCTTAAGCTAAACATTGCAAGTCTGAGAATAAATAGAGAAAATAATTCATTATTATTATTTCTGATGTACTCAATTATACTGATCATTTTTTGTCAAGAGAATCCAATAGGATGCTTTTAAAATACCTCGATTTAAGAATTATGTGCGTGAATGTAAATATATATACTAATACCTTAACCTATAACTAGCTTTTTACTTTCAAAATCTTTACGCAATAACCCCCAATAACTAGTCGTACTAACGTAATTGACTAAATGACCCATTCCACCCTATTCTACTTTTAAAAATAGTGCAGAAACTTATTCGTAACCTTACAAAATAAACGCACGATATACATTAAAACAAATTAACACGTTCACATTATAAGAATTATAATTATGCACATGTAGGGTATTTATCGCGTTTATCCAGTACTCTAGTAATCCCGGGACTACGACAGTGTATAAACCTGTTACAACATCGGAAAAAATTCTAAATATACGCAATAAATACCCGTAAATCGATATTTATTATGTATTGTGATCACGGCAGTTCAAGTAATCTTTAACACGTTCACAGTTCTGGTCCTCGTGGGCCTTGATTGGGGTGGTGAAATAGGTTCGGGGCATTCTGGGCCCATGTTTTTCAGCCTCTAAGTTCAGGCTTAGCTCCAAATTGTGGGTTTTCCGCTGCCTGAGGAACAGTCTGCTTGCTTCTTACTGCCGAATAAGTTTTTCTGCTTAGGCTTGTCTTTCGCAGTGCTGTATGGACAATTTTACAGGTTATTATATACATGTTTTCTTTACATTAGACGCTTTATAGAAAGGTTACATAAGGATTGATAAATATTTAGAGGCAATTCATATTTAAATTCGTCATATTTGTATGTTTTGAAAAGAATGCGTATTTTAGCCAGCTAAATACATTTAAAAATCCTTTTGCAAAGACGGTCCGTAGTTTGGAAAAATGTTGTAAGTGTGTTAAAGTGATATGAAAGCCCGTTTGGAACAATTTTTATGGGAAGGAAAATGTGATATTCCCTTCTTTCCTCTTAAGCCGGGTACTGACTGGTGTTACACGGCGTTTCCATTCCCAAGCATGAAACGTCCAAAATCCGTCACGTTGCTCGGTACAGGAACTTTCGCCCCCCCCCCCCCCCCCCCCCCTTACTGACTGTACGAACGCTCGCTGTGTGACTAGTCACATTACGCCCCTTCACACCACTCAGTACCCGGCTTTAGAGATAGAATCTATTCACAATCCAATGCACAAATTTATCAAGGCTTTTAGCATACACCGATATAAAACAGTAATGTCAATATAACATGCGTTTTGTTCTAAACCATTTACATACATACATGCAAAAAGACAGATCATAAACAATAAGGAAATCTAACTACAACACAAATCATGCACATACACAATACATCAAAATAGGTATAGATCTCATAAGGACCATTTCCAAGGGCGAATGTCTACAGCAAGATAAAAGAAAATCTTGTCACTATAATACCGTCGTGAAAACACCTCATTAATATGAAATTGAGTATGTACACCAGTCCTCAGAGATGGCCCTTTGTTAGGTAGTATTTTTACAATGTCAAATTTCCCAGATATAAATTAAAGGTAAGATATAAAGTATGCAATAGCACAGTCAACGTAAAAAATGCTGTAGGATCAGTCTTACATATTTTAGTGTAAAATAGACGTATTTGAGTTTTAAAAAAGATTTAAAATATTCAGCATTTCTCTCGTTGACTCTACATCCCAGTTCAAGCTTGAAAACTCTATTTACTTTTATTTATTTATCATTAAGTTGAATAGTGACAATTGTAATGATGAGACGATGAGATGATGATTTACAGCACGCTATATTTTATTAAGACTATACGATTAGAGATTCTTCACTTGGCCGCGATTAAATGTGGCGATCATGCAATGTAAAACTGTCATATAAACTTGCTATAGTATAGACCAATTAAAATCGGCTAACTCTAGAATAACATTCTTATCTCGATCCCAACTAGATATTCATCAAGACCTGCATCACCGTTGTTATCGAAATTCCGTGAAAGTTCCCTAAATCCCTCCAAATCTGATCTCAATCACTACTAGGAATCATGTGTTCCTATAGCATTGAAGAGTAAGCTATTCTTCAAAAAGTCTCCGAATTCATGTATGAAATGTATGCTATAAACAGTATTTAAGAGTAAAAGGTAGGATACCCAGATACATAGAGTTAGTGAGACCTTAATAACCATGTTCTTACTAAGCAACACTGTAATAAAGAAATTTCATACAAAAAATATAGAGTTTCTTTTCATCATCACTTCATATCGTCGGGGTTTTCCTTAATTATTTTTTTTTATCTTTTGTATGCATTAAGTTCTCATACAAACGATAAAACAATGATGTAATTAGGTAAGGTATTTAAATAACTCGATATCGTACAAATACTGTGATCTCACGAATGAAACTTGAATTCAACTACCTGTTTCATATTTCCAAGGTTTTTTTGCGATCTTATGCAGTTTCAGTAGCAGAAACGAGTGTTGGTACCTAATGTTCTTTTCGGCCTACATTTATTAAATAAAATAAGTGACTACATGTTATATCCGAAAATAATATAGCCTACTTAATGTTTTCTCTTATCGTAGGAAGCTGGGCTGGCAGTTAAGAAAGCGTTTAATGTTTTGTTTCATGTTTTCCTATTGTAAATACCTGCCTAGTTAGTTGAATTTGTTTCTTTTATAAATTTTTTATTGTGTTTTTATTATAATTTGTGTATTATTCAAGGGTGGCGTGTTTAAAAAAAAAACACTTTCTTAGGAAAGTGGGCCTACCCAGCCTCAGAAGCGCCACTGCACAACACTATCTATCTAAGGCTCTAGACAGGCGGACCGCATTTAAACTGTAATCCAACCGCAAATTGCAGTTCATTTGCAGTTTGAATGCAGTTGACACGACTGCAATAGAAGTGCAAACCAACTGCACGCCGACTACAATTGAATTGCAATCGGACGTCTGTCTAGACTCTAGACAGACGTCCGATTGCAGTTCAATTGCAGAGAGTGCCCATGGATCACTTAGGCTCTAGACTCTATAGCCTAATTGATCCATGGGCACTCTCTGTGTTGAAGAAATAATAAGATTAAGCATAAACAATAAAATAGGATGCTTAGATGTCCGAAGAAGATTGATGGATGTTAAAATTAAAGCAAGTTCATAAACGCAAGGAATCCAAACAACAATAAGCAATAACAACGAAGTCTAAAACAAATACCTATACAATACTAGGTACGTGCATTATTTGATAAGCAAACAGTTTGCATTACACTGTGTCTAATCGCCAAGAAATATCGATTATCCGGTGCATTATCATAACCGAGCTACAAACCTAGCACATACGAGAGCCTGTATTACTCGTAAGAATGCTCTATAATACATATAATTATATGACTACTAGCGCATAACCGCGGGTTGACTCGCGTAATTGGGAATATATAGCTAATGTTATTCCTAGCCCAGATCGTAATATGTGCAAAATTTCAGTCCAATCCATTCAGTAGTTTTGGCGTTGCGTGGCCAAACACCTTCACAACAACAACGACACGAACTCTCGTATTACCCTTTCTTATATTAGTAGGATTTACCTATTTTCCTGACGTTTCAACAGTCATACACTCTTTCGTAAATCGTGAACTCGCCTACTTCGCGTCCTACGCTAGACAAGTCTCCACAAAACCCACATGGGGGCTTGACATAATCACTACGTTGATTGGGCAGGCTATTGATGACAGCAGTAACATTTTGCATAATACAAAGAAACTGGTCTTACTCTGGTAGAGTCCCTTAGTCGGCTCATACGACACTGAGCTGAGTTATAGAAGTCGACCAATATAAAAGTTACTTTATGAAGTCGACTCTTACGCCGCGACCGCGTTCACAACAGCAGGGCGTGAACATTATTCAACTTCTTTTTGTTTTGGCGCCAGGGATTGTAAATTAAAACCGTCATTATGGCTGTTATTTTACCGCGACGGTTAAAACGTGACGTGCGACGGTAAATCATAAAAGCGGCCACCGCCTTCTTGTGTTGTGTATCATACCTACTAGACTAACACCATTATTATTATGTATTCTCTTCTAACACTGAGTCACATCAATCAACTCATAGTACTACTACGTGACAAATGAAACGTAATTTAGGATTGCGAGCCACCCACCCTGGCTTCGCATATAGAAGCCTTATAAATGTAATTATCGAGATACTTTATATTAAAAGCGGCTGAAGTGGTTAGGATTCTTTACAGGATTTTTTACGGGAATACCCAATGCAATAGAGTACATATTTAAATGTAATATTAAAATTAGAAATAATTAGCAATATCTGTCCGAATGCAAGACCTCTGACAATTGGAAGACTTCCACTCTTCGCGAGGAATTGGATAAAGAATGATAGGAAACATTTAATTTTGATACGTACACCTGAATTTACGTTTTGTATCATACATTCATAATAAAACATCACGTAAAACAGTTGTACTGTCAACTTTAAAATCTTTGAATAATACGAACAACAAATTAAATGCGATTAGATTAGGTTCATAGCAGAGTTGGATGAACTCATCAAATCCACGATTCGATGAGTTCTGGGTGAACTCATCGAATCATGGATTTAATGAGTCTTTGTTTAGTTGAGATACCCAAACAGATAATGGACTATGCATGACAATACGCTTTGTTGAGCAAATCTGCGAAGCGATCTGGTTGTATCCACGTCTAACATGAAATATGTGATTTAAAACCTATTAATCACTAGCTTCAACCCGCGCTTCGCAGGTACTTTTCTGAGATCCTTCCTTGGCCTTTCGAGGGATCCCTGCCAAATTTCATTGAGATCCATTCAGTTTTGTAGGCATGAAAACTTTTCACGCCTACAAAACTTACTAACTCGATTGAACTACTTAACTTTTCACTGAAAAGGTAACAGAATAACAGACTCGATTTTATAAATTATTATGGACTAAAGAAGTATGAACTTTGCAAAGGTTGGAGAGAAATCTATCCTGCCTTGCGCCCGGTAATCGGAGGCAATACTAAAAAAACTAGACAGCAACAGAAATACTTTTTCTCTCCTAGAGAAAAATATACATAAAGTACCTCTAAGTATCTACATAAATCTCCTCTCCACAATTAGCTATCTTGTTACGTCACATCTTCAGCCGAAGTTACACGTGGCTGTTTGCGAACACGACAAATCAGAGATACAAAAGCTAGCATCTGCCTATGACGCAATTCGAAAAGTATTTACCGACGGTTTCGGATTTGAACATGCGACTTTGTGATTGCTGGTAGATAACCCAAGCCTCCGATTATGCATGCACTTACCAGATTTAATCTGTGTTAGATATTGATCATAGCGAAGTGCTGATAGCATCATAACATGCCAGGACAGTCATTTTACATTTATCTATCATAGATTCAAATTCAAACTTAATTGCTTCCACGAAAGCTGGAATTATTTTATGTCGAGTAGGGTAACAATAGAAATACCATTAAATTACAAAAATTAGATACTGTTATTGAATTTTCGCGTACAAGGTTAACATTATGCTGGTTTTTTTTGTATAAATAACATGATTTACTTCATATTACTTTGTTTAACCCTCCTCAATCTGAAATGAACCCTTCAAAGTAATTTTGAGAAACTGGGTATGCAACGCCGTCATACACAATGACACAGAGGTGACACTTAAAAAGCGATTGCTTGATTTTTCACTGAATCATTAATAACTCAGTAGTTTGAAACAAAAGATCATAGCGGACAATAGAATTAATTACACATAGAACCTACCTTAACCGACTTGCTATTGTTAATCATCTCTTCACAAATTGTGTAATTTAACTCTGACCTTTTAGAACCTCTATAAAGTTCTGTTATAGAAATAAGAAATAATAATTATGAAGACTAAATAAAATGTACAAAAACCATCACCAATATAGGTACACATCAAAATTATATTATTATTGTATTATATCATTTTACCTTATTGCTCAGTAAAAAATAGGTATGTGTTAATCAAGCCACACACTAAATATACACAGAATATCTATTATGTCTAACACATAAATAATTGATTTTTACGTACTTGAGAAAAAATATTTAAAATTCTTTGTATTCATAAAATTTTATTCATTTAAACTTATTTGTTTTTATTTGACAAACAACTCTTCCTCTATAGGTATTTATGCAATCATAAATAAAATGAATAAGTACATAATAAATCAATTAAGTACATGTTGGAACACCTTGTCTGAATACTGAAAGTTTAATAATTAAAAACAAATAAATTGGCTAAAATGAAACATTCATTTAATTCACTATCCATCATAGATCATTATAAATTGCCATCCTAATTAATTAATCAAATATTTAGTTTTAGTATTCAGATGAATCCCCTTCCGTCTTGTATTCCCAGATTACAACCCCAATCAAGCAAGCAAGTAGACAATCAACCACAATAGTAAAAGGACTCACCTTAGCATAATCCTGAAATTCTCCAACTCTCGTATACTGTTAGAAAGCCTTGCAAACGCATTAAACAGGGCCACAATCTCGGTCCTCTGCAATCTCTCGTGTGAACTGTGTCGCATGGGTAGTTTCTGCTGAGGAGGGTCTCCCTCGGGGCTGTTCCATCGGCTGGAGAATAATATCTTCAATGCTGTGCCAAGGCCTTGCGTCTGCAGCTTACCCCAAAGCTTGCATTTGTCACACCCAACGCAGTCCATTATTCTCGAGATATTCCTGAAGTGGTCTCGGAACTCGTTCTTCAGTGTAGCTGCTTGGCTTCCTCCCGTGAACATGGAGGATTCGTTGAAGTGGTCCGGGAAAGAGTAGATTACTCCGAGCATGTTCTGAATGGCAGTACGAGTCTCCTCATCCTCTGTTGGACTGCCAGTGAAATATTCTTCATTCTCTAAATACGGACCAGCTTTTGCTAATGCTCTCATTTCTAGTAAATAAACAAAGTATAGATTTTTCAGCCAGTTTGAACTTTCCCCATGTGTCTGTGATGGGTCAAATCTTCTCTGGAACTCCTCAAGATTCGGTCCCCACTCACCTTCAGGTGGGGCAGCAAAACCAACAGTTTTCTCTGATAATAAGTATTTAGAACTCAAGTGAATGTTGATACTAGTGTGTACCCCAGACACTGCTCTATAAAACACTCTCTTCTCTAAGCACATGTTTCCCAAATCTGAGCTCAATACATAAGGGAATGATTCGTAAGGATTAAGCTTGGGTCTGAAGCAGTTTTCCTGGTAAATGCTTCTCCATATTCTATGGGCTGAAGGACCTTTGTATCCTGTGTACCTTTCAGGGTTTAGGGACAGGTCCACATAATCAGCATCTGCATCCCGATCGTCACATTCACAGAAGTTTTCTACCGCATCATCATACACTTTCCACTTTGCTATTTCATACTGACTTGCGGGACTGATAGTCATGTTGAGGTATCCCAGGTCAGGGTTGTGGTCTTCAGAATCGCAGGCAGTTGCTGCATCTTTTGTGTATTTAGCTGCTGGGGTTTCGATTTCGTTGTCGCCGTAGCCATTCTGGTAGCCAGGCACGCTTTCTTTGGTGCATGTTTTGATGTGGCAGTACTTCATAGCACATCGGCTGTCGTCCACCCAGAATGGGCATTCCTTTTTCAAATTGACCTTGTAGAACCGGAAGTAGTCTTTCGTAACGAGGCTCTGGATACGCGGGAATATTTTCACGTTGTTGAAGTAATCGATGGTGTCCACACTACATGAGCAGTCTCCGAGAGCGCCGTGCAGCTCGTCGAAACAAGCCGCGCTGTCGCACGCCTCCGTTCCATACAGCTCCGTATCATAGCCCACAGCTTGAACTATCGCCAGAGCGAATAGTATAAAAACAACACAATATTTCTTGTAAGCCATCTCCGTGGCGGTGCCCATCACCATGAGTTTAGAAAGTTATTTGTGAGACGACCGAAGCTCTTTACAACACATTTAGCAATAGTTACTGTACTTCGGAGTAGGTACTGCTCATTTAGGAGTGACCGCGCGAAGTGAAAGCTGGTGGTACTAAATAAACTTTACAAAATCTGGGGGAGACGTGATCAAGCGAACGTTCACTCTTTGCATGATTTTCGACTGATTTTCATTATTTTCACAGCATCGCTCACTCGTTGTTCCCCACCGCCCGCACCGCATGCACGCACAAGCTCCTTGCCGTCATCTGTCAGACATAACAATGACAGACCGTATCTAAGCTGTGAATGTCGTCGTTGACGTTGACATCTGAATTCGTTGAGTGTGTTGATTGTTGAAGTAGAGTCCATATAACTGCCGGCCATGGCATGTACAGTCTTGGAAAATGCGACCACGGATTCAGCAGGCTGTACTGCGCAGCCTGGTAATTTGCTTACAAATGGCTGTGGTTACCGGGCCGTTCATAACCGACCCGTAATATTAATTTACAACCTGTATCTTTCGAACCAGTTTTGTTCAACCTTGGAAAGTGTGTCCAAACTGTACTGAGATCCATGTACAGACTTTGCACGGCTAAAAGTTCTTGTTACGTGTCAGTCATGTTCAGCCTGGAAATCACAGACTTGGCAACTTTGACCAGTGCTTGTGATTGGTTGGAAGCCTATGCTTCGTTAGATGCATATACAGATTAAAAATGTTACTGTCCCGTTCTGTAATCTAACAAAAACCACAGATTAAATAAATAAAAAATCAGAAACACACCTGTCGAACTTAGTTTGGCAGTTAGATGATTAATTAATGATTATTTCACCTACCTACCCATTAATACACTGACAAGTATTTTATTTAGTATTTTTTGAGTAAATGAGTGGGAAGGTAATCGTACCTCACAAGAAATTCAGATTTATGTAGATCGTATTGTTCCTAGGTAAGTATTATTAAGTTTTGAGTTTCGCAGAGGTAGGTCACACATGAATTTTATAACAACACATGTAACGTAACAAAAATAGGTACATAGCCATAAAACCTTGCCTGTTAATTCATATTTATAAATAATTCTATTTTCTCTGTATATTCGTTAATGCTATCATAGTAACCAAGTAACGCCATCTATTTTCGACCCCCTAAAACTGCAAGCACTTTGCTCGATTGCTAAATAAATTGAAGAGTGGCTTTTCTTGAGTTCTTGACACACATTGTCACAGAATGTTGATAAATAAATGCAGCGGTTGCGGCAAAAATGTAACAGGTGGCGCTGCATGTTCTCAGTTTATGAAAGGTACCTAATAATATAATTTGAAAGCGTTTGGCACCTGTACAGGTTGAAAAATTTGAGTAGGAAGGAACTAAATTACGGTCCGAGTCCAGTATTAAATACGTAATTTATTGATTGGGACGCGTTTTCATGTTGCGCATATTTTGCTTTGCTGATTTATCACATTACAGAATATCTATAATGTATTCTGATAATTAGTATTTTTACTTATACATATGTATTCCGTAAATCGTGTGATATATATAATATTCAATTTTTTTAAATTATGCTTTGTGAAAATCGCGAAATTCTGCCAATTTATGCCGATTTATGTGGCTTTTTGTTTTATTTTTATGGCAATCTAATAGATCCTTGGCATCCGCATGTACATCAGCTTTCAACCACTCGTGTCAACTGCATTCAAACTGCAAATGAACTGCAATTTGCGGTTGGATTGCAGTTTAAATGCGGTCTGTCTGTCTAGAGCCTTATACTGTGGAGTGACCGTATGGACATCGAACAACTTTTATAATGCAAAATAAATTAATACGTATCCAGCGACAGGATGAGTAAAATTACTTGTCTCTTGATACATCATATCCTTGTAAATATTCCTCTGCGAAAATTCGGCAAGCCACACTTTATTCAAAAGAAGATACTTAGCTTATCCTGCATCTATACCTAAATAGTTATTTCTTTTGTTTTGAAGTATTTTTTTATGTTTTCTAACAAACATGGTCGCTTCTTACCTAAATATGTAAAATTACATAAACTGTCATCATCATCATTAACCTATAGTAGTCCACTGCTACGACGACCAATGTGGCGCGGTGGGCGAAGGTCCGCCTGCGACGCAGGAGGTTGCGGGTTCGATTCCCGCCTCGGAACAATTGTGTGTACGATCTGCAGATATTTGTTCCGGGTGTTCTGGTCGTTTTCTATGTATAATAAAAAAAAAAACTATCTATGTAATATATTGTATTATGTATATCAGTTGTCTAGTACCCATAACACAAGCTCTGCTTACCATGGGGCTAGATAATGCTGTGTGAATTGTCCAGCAATATTTATTTATTTATTTTATTTATTAAATTACAAAAATAAAAAATATGTATTTACATATTTATCCGAGCCCTAGTCATAACTGTATGCTAGATTGACGAGATCTGTGAGTCGGCCGTGACATGATAAAATGATGGGATGTTTTGCTGAAATGCTAATAGATATCTACGTTACGCTGTCGTCCTCCGACTCTTAACAAACCCCGATCGTCAATGTAAGGATTCAATGATATAATCGTACTTTTCGAACCTATATGTCCATGTTGTTTGATTATGATTCAAGTCGTCTTCAATGTCCTGCCCTTGAATTTGTTTGATAATAAATGTCCGAGCTTTATTCATTTCGCTCGATGTCAGCACATAGTCGTGCGAGTGATATGTACTTGTACGTGCTTTGGCTCGTACACACTTGATGAAACGTAATACCCAACCAAGTACTTTCGTTGCTCGTGTTATCGAGTTATGGTGTGATAACAATTAATTTATAAGTAATGCTCTATCCTGGCATTGTAAAGTGGCATGTACACTTACCTTCTTCGTTTCAATATCAGGATTTTGATAAGTGATTTTTGATTCATCTTCTTTGTATGATAGTAATCAGTCGCGACCTCCCCACCACAGGTGGTGCTCTGATAGTTGTTTTGTTGATAATCCCCATGTGGCACAATCAGCTGGATTCTGTTCTGATTTGACATGCTGCCAGGATGCGGGGGGAATCACTTCTGATATTTGTTTTACTCGGTTTGCCACAAATTGCTTCCAACGGGTGACGTCACCGTGCAGCAGCCCAACACTATCATTGAATCTGACCTAACATGTAGTTTGATGTTGATACCGGAAATAGCTTTTAAAACTTTTTTGGTAAGTTCTGATAAGAGCAGCGCACTTAATAGCTCCATCCTAGGTAAAAATACCTTTATAATTGTTTGAAAGTAACGGTGCCGTAGAGCATTGGCTGGCATCGCTCGTTGAAAACAGCCCTTATGGCACGCCTTAAACTCATGGGTAGACGAATTAGCAACCGTGATGTTAGGCTTACGAGCAGCAACTCGTGTAGACACAGGCGTTAGTGCAGCTGAAATGACTTATGAAACTTCTATAAGATTACCAGGAGAATTTTATGATATTAAAGCACAGGATGTTAAAATAGATTCTGAAGGTTACGTAAACAAAATAAGACATATTATAAATAGTTATAAACCTGTGACTAGAGTAAATAAATCAACTAAGAAAATATTATTGCATAAAGATTTATAGGAATGTCAATATATTTTTATTAGGAATGATGCGGTGCGCAAATCTTTACAACCATCTTATGATGGTCCTTACAAAGTATTAGATAGGACAGATAAAATATTTAAAATTTAAATTAATGAAAGAATTTCAAACGTTTCTATAGATCGTGTAAAACCAGCTTATATTTTAGCAGAAAATGATTCTGATAATGAGGCATTACCTCAAGCCATTATTAGAACATCTGGTAGCGAGAATCGAACCCGTGACATGTCACAGAATACAGAACGCGAGAGTAATACAGGTTAATCTACGAGTACCGAGAAATTAGGCGATAAGGTGACGCAACGAACTACTCGTAGCGGCCGTAGTGTCAAGTTGCCAGTGAGATTTAGACTTTAAGGCAATAGAAATAATGTAAAATATACAGTAAGTTAAAATATTTTTAGGTAAATTTTTCAGGTTCATGGCTGAGACATACACATTACACAGCGATTTCGTAAGTATACTAGGTCGTAAGAGCATTGACATTGGGTACATTGGTTATTTTGAAATATTCTTTAGTTGCAGAAATTATATATTATGGAAGTAAATCATTCTTTATTCACATTTATATACCCTGTTATGATTATAACTATGGGGGAAAACTACGAGATGGCACAGCCGTAAGTGTAGTACAGGCCTTATTAAACTTTTGTACTTACTCATCAAACATCATGGTATTCCAATTATGGTAACAGTTTGACGACCGATGTGGCGCGGTGGGCGAAGGTCCGCCTGCGACGCAGGAGGTTGCGGGTTCGATTCCCGCTTTGGAACAAGTACGATCTGCAGATATATGTTCCGGGTGTTCTGGTCGTTTTCTATTATAATAAAAAATATCTATTGTATTGTATTGTATTTATTTATTCCATAAAGATACATTAGTACACTTGGAAATGTCAATTTTTATACATATTTTATGTTACAGAGTAAAACGTGCGGTGTAAGTTAATAATCAGTAAAATAGGTACAGGCAGAGTACATACAATGATTAGGTAGGTATAATAGCGAGATCATCAGCAATAGCTTCGTCTATTTATGTAATGTATTGTATTTTGTATATCAGTTATCTAGTACCCATAACACAAGCTCTGCTTACCATGGGGCTAGATAATGCTGTGTGAATTGTCCAGCATTATTTATTTATTATTTACAGATAACTCCCCATGCGCCTTAAGATAATGGGATTGTTGAAATATTTCACTCTACGATATTAGAACATCTTCGTATCTTAAAATTGGGACAAAAATCCGAATCCGTAATTAATTTAATGCCCTACGCCTTTTTGGCCTATAATAGTAGTATTCATAGTTTTACTAAGTGTAAACCGATAGAAGTAGTTACAGGACATTACGATCCTAGAGATCCTTTTGACGTAGACCTTACGGCGCATTTGTTACATGACTAGCCACAAGGACAAGATGACTTAATCCAATAACGCGATTCATGACATGTGTAATACTACGCGTCAAGATCTGACTGACCAACGAAATAAGGAACGGGAACCAGAGGCTGAATACTCTCCTGAACAACAGATTTTCGTGAAAAATCCGTTCGCTTCCCGCACTAAGAAAAAGCAAGGTCCCATTGCCAAATCTAGGCTAAAGCGTCTCCCTAAAAGCGCCCGTTTGTTACAGGACTCTCCTGATATTCCTCCTGTTGCTGGCCCCAGCTCTAATGCAGGAGATAAAACTTGAAAGCCTTGATGATGGACCTGGTATTTTACCCTTTAAACTTGGCCCCGCTAGAATTATTACTCATTACCATTCCTTTCTACAATATGTGGACCTTAACGCATTGCAAAATAAAATTATTTCAGTTCAAAATCAAATTGTTAACTTCAGCCCTCAGCTACACAATAAAACTAACATAAAAACGTTCAGAAAATAACGAAAATAAATTGGCAATTGAATTAAATAATCACGTTAGCTTATCTAAAAATTGGACCTCTCAGTATTCTAAAATTTTCGACAGTATTGTAGATAATCAGAATAAGACCGTTTAATGAGTAAAATAGAGCGAGCCGAGGTTACCCAGGACTATGAATTAGTAAAATACGCACATTTGACACAAGTACTTATGGTAGGTACTCTCAGATAACGTAGATGCGATTTCCCAGGAATTAGTTAACCTAGTTAGATTCTGTTCTGCTGATGCGTAGTAGAAGCTTCTTCTACGCATCATTCGGTCCTTTATTTGTATAAGTGTTAGATTTAGATTTTAGAGAATATTTCAATATCCATAATTAGATTAGGTTCTTACTACGTAGGTAATCAGATAGTTATAGTATATAAATTTCCCGTCGTGCTTCCATGCACTTACGACATGTATAAGCTACGCATCTCTACCCAGCAGCGAAGTCGAAACTGCACACCTACCACTATCACCTTAGAAAAACCAGCATACGAAGAACTCGACGAGAAACATTACAGTATCAGCTTCCCGACTTCTACGAAAGTACATCTCTCTTGTGGACAAGATCTCTACAAAACACTTCAAGGAAGTTATCTCGCTATACTACCACAAAACTGCTTCATAAAAACCGCTGAATTCACGATCTCCAATACTAAGGATCGTCTGAAGGGACAAGCACTGAAAATCATGGACGTGCCTGAAAACTTCGACTTCAGGACATCATCTTCAGGTCCAGCATTCAAATTAAACTCAATAAATTTGAATTATCTTCACAAAACAAATCAGAAAGTTCTACATCAATCGCCATTGGATCTTGAACACGGGACACCGGTCGCAGTCTATATCATACTACAATACCCATGTACGTCATCACTCTATTCGGTGCATGCGCACTCGCAGCTCTACTCTACCGGCGCTACCGAGTGAAGACAATCAACTCACACGAAGTTTCTGGAGATAGCCAAGCTGAACTACAAGGAGTCTACACCGTCCCTGTCACCAGAAGGGTTGATCCCAATCAACCCCAGCTCAATTTACGACAAGCTTCAATAGTCGCTGTTCTTCGGGGGAGGTGTTACGCAAGGCTGATGTATGGAAACTGCTGCACTAGCACCGACCTCAATATAAATGGACTTGGAGCATTCTGCTGAGTCAACGGCTCGTGTAAATGACGTCAATCGCGATGTCTTCTTTTACCTAGATTATAAGGAACTTAGCATTCTCGATTCACACTTCGAACGAGTCTCTACATTGTAATTTTTTATATTAAATTAGGATTAATTAAAATAAGTCTTTTTTTAAACGCCACGCTGGTTTCGGCTGCTGGGCTTCCTTCTCCCTACAGCATCACGCGGCTTTCTCTCACAAGATAAGCCGGAACGGGTGCAGGGGCGCGAACAGATTCGCAACGCTGCCTCATTTTCTCCCTTCTCTGCGCTCATGTGTCGGGCTCACGCGCGGAGAGGCGGCGGGGCGCGGGCGGGGAGGGCACGGCGAGCTGACGGCAATCGGCATCGGTATCAGCCGCACTAGTTGAAAACGCTGACACGACGCTATCTGACACCTTCCTTTGATCTCCTCGGCGTCGGCGAGTGTTGACTTTGGACATCTCGGGCGATTTGTCCACTGAAGCAGCGCTCCGTAATAACGCTACCTCAGAATGCAGCTCGCTGATGGTGTTCTGCGAGACCTCCAACTTCAACACGACGTGTCGGCCAAGCTTGCCTTCAACGATGTAATATCTTTCAGCAGCCTAGTCACATCGACATGGTCGAACGTCACGGGGGGCGGCTTACGCAGCTCCTTCGCGACGAAGTCGGGCACGTCGGGATCCATCTCCTTCAGGATGGTGATGATATCCTGGAGACTCTTCTCACCTCCGTCTCTTCGGCGTGACGGCATCCGGTCGATCTTTCCAAGCGTTTGGAACAGGAGAGCCTTTCCACAGCTGACGTCCTCCTCCGTAGATTTGGATGATGCTCACCTCATCCATTGTGTCGATGGCATACACAACAAACGCCAGTAACTCGTTAGCTATGAGCGGCTTAGAACCCATAGCTACAGCGGACAGTGGCCTTTAGCCACGATTTGCGAATTATTATAATTCGAGACTGAGCGAGCGCCGAGCAGTGTGAGTGAAACGTCTGTTAGACTGTTACCGAGCAGGCATCACACTGCACGAAAGACCCACACTAAGTAGTAGGCCACATAATCGTTTGATCCTTTCGGGATCGAACTATAATAACTTCAGTAAAGAGTATAATAGTTAAGGGAGGCAGCTTCCATACCTACCAAGTTGAGTACCAATCAACGTTGGGCATGGCCGTAAGTAACTACTTTGAAAAAAGGCGGGAAGCATCAAACAGCCCTGTTTGATGCTTCCCGCCTTTTTTTGGGTCGCGTTTTTTCCCACCAAAATTTAAAATTTAATTTTTCTAGCAAATATTGATAAGAGTTAGTTTTTGCTATTTATTTTCTTAGTTATTGTATGTAAAGTAGTGTAAATAATATATCATCGTGTAAGTTTTTTTTACTTTTTCCTAATGGACTTTGAGGAGCCGCCGGATCCTGGGGACACGGTCCCTAAGGTCGGTAACAATATAACTATATCCAATAGCTTTGAGAGACTTTCCAATGAATCTTGTGTTGTGAGTAGACCTATCTACTAGATGACTCATAAAATCATTTGTATACTGATACAAAATAGGATTACAGCCTCATCTTAATTAATTATTCAATTGTTTTTCAGTCTCAGATGGAGCCTGTTGAAATTGAACCTTATTGTGAGGGGAGCAGGTGGTTCTCACGTAGTGGCCACTTTTATGTGGCTACACGTACTAGAGGTGGCACCACGTCTGTGCGCTGCCACAGCGACAGATGCCCTGCTCGCTTTCTTATCAGGAACGGACAAGCTGGACCTGTAACTGGCGAGCATGACCACGATCCAACACCGTGGATTCCAAATCGGTGAGTTTTTTTATGCTTTGCTGCAGAAAATAATGATTAAACTGATCTGTTAGTAATATAAATGATGTTTATAATATACAGGAATGCCATGTTCCAAGCTCTGAAAAGGAGAGCTAGAAGGGAAAATACTGGATTGAATGCAATATACGAAGAAGAGGCAGCCAGGTACGAGTATCTATATTTATATGTACTTATAAAAATTTAATAAAGAATGATGTTTTATATGTTAGGCATAACAATAAACGTGAATTCGATTATGTGTAGGTGCGCTACCATCACGGACACGACAGGTTTAAGGTTAAACTACCTAAGTAATGTAATGCTTAATGTTGTTTGCAGGTACCCAGATGCGGCGCCCCATCTTCTGTTCGAGGCGGTTAGCTCGACAATGCGCAAGAGGCGTAGAGCCGCTCAGCCGTCTGTTCCAGCGAGCTTGGAGGGCTTGGGGGCAGCACTCGCGGAGCATTCGCTTCATAGCGATATGCTGTTGGCTACGGTCTCCGCGGGCGGTGCCCATGCTATTATTTTTTGTATGCCAGGCTATTCAAACTGTCTGCAATCGTGCCATACCATGGTTGTAGATGGCACATTCTTGACAGTACCAGCAGGTATACCCGCGAAACAGGTGCTGACAATTCATTGTGTCGTCGAAGGCTATAATTTCCACCCTGTTATAGCATTGATGCAAAATAGGAGGCGTGTCCTGTATGAAGCAGTTTTCAGTCGTATTTGGCAAGCGGCGGGTCATCCACACCCAGAAAACATCATAACTGATTTCGAGCCTGCACTTCAGGCAGCGCTCGAATCGGTAACTGGGGTGCATGTTCAAGGCTGCCTGTTTCATTATGTGCAGGCTCTGCTGCGGCGCGCGCGCTCGTTGGGCCTGCAAGTGGGCCGCAACTCCCCGGGCTGGCGGCTGGTCCAGCTGTACGGTGCGCTGGCGCTGTTGCCAGCGGCCAGGGTTCCCTTGGCTTTGGCCGAGGTCCCACACATTGCGGAGGCCGAAGGCCTTCCCTATAGCACCGACTTCAACAATTACTACGTGTCGCACTGGATGATCCGGGTAAACATGCACTTAAGTAGAATTACAGAAAGCTGCATTGATAAGTAGGTTGAGGTAGGTTGTAGGTTTTATTATATATTTATATGTGTATTTTTATTTTTATTTTTGTTGTGTATTTATGCTTAAGCTATCAGTAGGTAAATTATGTATGTCCCAATTAAATATTTTTCTGTATAACACGCCACCGTCTATACTTCTTCTAGCACGTCATGTCCATCCAAAGGTTGCCTGGCAAAGATCGCTCATAGCGATAAGGCCGCCCATTGTACAACATATTTGCGTAAGGCGTAAAGTCAAAGAGCATTATCTATCTTCATGATTCTGTTGTATTTGATGTATTTAATGTATCTAATAAGTATATGTATTATATGTAAGAATAGAATTTAGGTTAAGTAATATTTTTGGTTTAGTATTCTATTAAAGTATTTAGTAGTATATTCAATAAGTTAAAATTTTATTTTCTGTCTATTTCTAATTTTATTTATGCACATATACCCACTTCTCTCTTCACTTTGTTTATCTCTCCCAATAAGGTTTGCTGGAAGAGAACTCTTTTTAGGGTTAAGTTCGCCTTTGTATAAATTTTCTAGAATAAGTTTTGTATGTAGTTTATCGTGCAAAAACTATAAAATAAATAAAAAATGTTTTATATTTGTTTTTTCTTTTGCTGTGTTGTGTATCTGTGTTTTATTTGATGCGCAATAAAGAGTAATTGTATTGTATTGTTGAGAAATCCTAAATCCTAATATATTATAATTTATAATACAGTAAAAATATTTCAAAACTAGAATCTAAGTTAATATAAAATGAAATCTTTATTAACAAAAAAAATAACAAACAACTAAAAGAAACGAATTAGAACTTGTACCTCAATAAAATTGTAAATCAAGTAGTAGGATTTATAATTTCAAGAAACTAAGCTAACTGCAGACTGTTGCGAACAATGTAGCTCAACTGAACAATAGGTTGGTATAAATGTCACCGTAGGATAGTAAGCCCCGTAAAATTATAAAAATTCTTGTCCCTTTATAATTTTCCTTAAAATTTTACTGGTCTTACTATCTGACGGTGACATAAATAAAATACCAAAAGGAATACTATCAATTAAAATTAAATCTGATTATTAAATGTAAATATCTAATTTTGTGACCTTATCAAATTTAATTTCTTATTTCTAGGTTACCCCCAACTCATTCAGTGTTCATGGTAGTCCTCACCAGACTACAAACGTGGCAGAAGCTTTTCACTCCTCCTTGCGGCGCTCTCTTGGACCTGCACCACATGTTTGGCGTTTTATAGGTAGGGAACCTTCCATCTACCTCGGAACAGAAGAACGAAGTACCTAGTTCCTAAATAAGTTATAAGAGTAGGTAACACAAGAACGTTTTACGTAACTACGTAAGAAAAACAACAAAAGACAGAGTGTGTAACTAGGTTAGGTACGTAGGTAGTTACGTCCTATTTTAAGTCCTCGATAAATCTATATACAGGGCTATTGGTAATTCGACGTATTCCCGTTAGGAGGTGATAGGGGTGACTATTTACGAAAATTTTCACCCCCATGTGCATCATGCAAAAGTGAACCATTTTTAAAACATCATGATTTTTAGCTTTTTTCAAAATAAGTCAAAAGTATTAAATAGATTTATATATCTATTGTTTTATAAAAACGAATAAACACTGGTTATTTATTAATATTGAAACAACAATTATCGCTCAAAAATTAAAAATGCGAGATAAAAAACGATATTATTTAATTATTCATTGAGATTTTTTTCCTCTAAAATGTCTTAAAAACTAAATCCCCTATCATCTCCTAGCGGGAAGAAACTCCTACGTCGAATAACCAATAACCCTGTATATAAAAGAAAGTCGTATTAGTTACACTAATTATAACTCAAGAACGGCTGAACCGATTTAGCTGAAAATTGGTGGAGAGGTAGCTTAGAACTAGGAGTCTATCATAGGATACTATATTTTTATCCCGGAAACCACCCTCTAAAGGGGTGAAAAGGGGGGTGAAAGTTTGTATGGGAATTAAAAAACTGATGACTGGATTTGTATGAAATTTTAAATAGATTGGTGAAATAAATGTTACTTTATTTTGATCACGAGTAACGATACATAACATGGCCGTTTTCGCCAGTAGTAGTTCATCCACACGACACCAGATGTCTTTACTTTACAGATACTGAGATAAAGGATAGGATACTTTTTATTAACAGGGGGATGAAAAGGGGTGAGATATATTGTATATTATCCAAAATATCAATCACCACGCGTGTGAAACCGCGGGGCGCAGCTAGTGGTTTATGCTTAGTGATTTATATTAATTATTAAAACATGGCAAACCACTTAAGTCTATCTACACATCTTACTCAACTAAACTTAGGTATTCATAAAATGAAATGAACTTGCAGATGTGATCGCAGAGAAGTTCGTCGTCAGCGCGTCGCGCCTGACTGCAGTGCGCGTCGGCGCGGCGCCCGCCCGCCTGTCAGGTCCAGGGTGCGGTCGTATGTGAGGACTAGTACTCAGCAAAACAACGAAAGGGCTCTCGAAAGGGGGACTATCACCCTGAGAGAGTTTTTGGTCCATTTTTGAACTCTTGATATCTTTCGAATGGAATATCCGAATTGAATAATTCAAAAAGTTTCATTAAGGTATTGAAGCAGTCTTAGTTATAAAATAATTTATTTTGATAAGGATTAATACTACGGTACAAATAAAGAGCCTTTTATAGCGGCGGCATTTTAATTAAAATTTTAAAACAAAAAGCACTTAGTGTGACCTAACTATAATAGTAAATATATGCTGTCGCAAAATTTTTTGTAGAAAATGATGAGTTTTGCAATATTGTAGTACATCACTTTCTTCTATTATCAATAGATTTCGCAGCGCACGCAATATAAGGAATTTTTAAGGTAATTTTTTTACACCTTGGGTTACATTATTGGAGTTTCCATAAGGATCCCTAATTTTTTGAACATATAATTTAGCGCTGTTCACCGGAGATAGTGTAGCTTTCCAACCGGTGAAAGAATTTTTCAAATCGGTCAAGTAGTTTCGGAGCCTATTCAATACAAACAAGCAAACAATCAAATCTTTCCTCTTGATAATATTTGTATAGATAAACGTTGTAGATGTACATATCTCTACCTATTCATTACAGCTTTTGGTTAGGACTTATCGTTCCAGTGACTGCTTACTTGTCTTTTAATAACTTGATGCAACTAACTTATTTAATAATTTGTTTAAAACATGAATAAGTTAGGTATTCACGTCTTGTTAGAGGTAAAACCATCTTTATCGAGTTGGGTATTAAGTTATATTAGGTAGGTAGGTACATATATTTATCTGTTATAGAATGGCAAACTGTAGTTCTTTTGGTTGATGTAAGATACTAAAGTCATGAATAAGGTATTTATTCTGTGTAACAAAATTACAACCAAATTTAAGTTACAATCATTATTAATTTGTAATGTAATACTAATATTTGCCCGATATCGTCGTAGGTACCTAAATAAACCGTATGTAGCTTAAAATTAGGTAGCTTATAATAAATAATAATGTAAATGATCAATATTCTTCAAAATTGGTACTAATGTCATCTCCGGGTTTGTTTTAAAGTGCATTCGATATGATTATAAAGAGGTAGATATTGATTCTACATAGGTATTATTGTAAAAATATTGCATTGTATAGATAATGCTTGATATTGTTTTTACCTGAACTGGGTAAAAACCTGTTTTGCAGGTATCAGATTAATATAGAAAATTGTGATAAAGAAATATGAAAAGTATCTCTTAAATCGTTTTCAGATTTTAGACTACCTATTTCATTGGTATTTTAATGTAATAAAATAATTAGTATATAACTTTCTAAGTGGCGCGACGCCGATAATTTCTTAATTTATTAATTATTAAAATGTATTACATTTAAATGAAGTGGAATATTAATTGTACAATTTTTGATATCATTGATTTGGTCTGAAAGTATTATTCAGTATTAAGAAACATAAAAAACAAAATAAATTGTGGTATCGACTGTTCGCGCCAAAGACAGTGTGAGCCATCGCTCAGGCTGCATTTTTTTAAGATGTCAAAGCCTATATATACGACCCAAAAAGGGGAGAATACCCACTTCTGGATCGGCAGCCTAACCAGACAGAACATAAAGCTAAGTATTGTTCATATTTCGTTATTATTTGTAACTACTATTATCTTGTAACTAGCAATTTGTGTAACATTACCTTAAAATGTTGTTAATTATTTGTAATTATTACTTTCTCGTGATATTTTATGTCCAACCAGATTGTATTATTGAATATAAGATTATTAATGTTCTCAAGTAATGCTTCTTTTCTTTAATAACCACAATATAACAGGACATTTAGTAACTATATTGCTTTCTCGTCATAAATTTATGTTCCAACCAGATTGTTTTATTGAATATTCATGTTGTATGTTATGCTTCTTTTCTTTAATACCCACAATAGCAACCCTTTTAAGACTTCTAGTAACGTTTTAATGAAACTAGATATGAAGATGAAGATAGTTCAAATTAGTTTTTCATTATGGTATCTTAGAGCTTCTTTTAATTAGTAAAACCATCAAAATCTATCACAGGCAAAGAAAGTGCTGACAATAAACAAATTATCAAATCACTGCATACTTTAGAATCACTTAATTATGCTAAGTATGCTAAAGTAGTTTTTATAATAAAGGTGCTAACAATTAGTAGCCTACTTTAGAACAGTTAATAAATTTTCGTTTTTCTGTTTCGTGTGTTGACATTGTAGGTAGAGTCTCTTAATTTTTTCTTATAGCTTTTATAATTAAGGGAATAATAATTGGCTAATACTTAATCTTTTTAATGAACCAAAACAAGAAATAAATAAGACTGTGATTAGGCCTACACTAAGTTTGGGATTATAGAATACTCGGAACCAACATCTGCAGATCGTGGAAACATTTGTGCCGAGGCGGAAATCGAAGCCGCAACCTCCTGTGTCGCAGGTGGACCTTCACCTACCGTGCCATAGACATTATGCTACCGCATAATCTAGCCCCAAGCGTAGTGAATAATCCAATATCATTATTAGGTACTTTAAACAACCGCGGTGTTACGCGAGGTTTATGTGATAATTTATATAACTTTTAGATCTGAGATATTTACTTATTAATTAGTTTTGTCTTAGTAACTAATAACAAAAAGAAAAGTTAATATCAGACTAACTTGTTTGTAACAGTTAAGTTGTTCATTGTGATCTCTAGTTATTAAGTATTTTTCTTAGTTGAATACATGTGTTAAATAAAATCCATTTTCTAAGTACGACTAAGGCGGTGGTATGAATTAGGAGACTAGGCGCCTTAATCGTACGAAGGTATGTTTTTGAAAAACGTTAAAATACCTACCTATTTTAATAAAAGATTGTCAAGTTTTTATGATTGTAGATTAGAAGGCAAATAAATAAAGATTTAGTAGATGTAGAAGATTTTGTTTTATTCCCATTGCACTGAAAATTATAGTTTTATTTCCTTAGGGGGAACGACTTGAGGAACCTTACCCTACATCTGTTGTCCCACCCTCTTCATTTACGTTGATCGGTTGACCTGTTTAGTCGTAGAATGGTGGAGTAGGCCTACAGAAAATGGTTACTAAGCAGGTAGTTAGGTAAGAACTATGTTATTTGTTTTGTTTGTTAAGATGATCATTTAAACTGTAGGAATTATATACACACCTATTACAGGGTGGTTTGCGTTACGACAACAGAAAAATCTGTGTAAGATATCTGTGGGTGGTTCCGACACTGACTAATTCATTATCATTTCTTTTATTGTACCTACGTTTCGTAAAATCGCAATTTAATTTACGTGAGTATTGTGAGTTCTAAGGCCCTAGGATTTATATAATTTGACTGTCCTACGATGACATATCCGTACCAAATGGTTTCCTACCAATTTAATTTCAAATTGTACTAAGATCATTTTAATCTGCTTTTTTTTTTAAGAAATATGTAGAAGATATTATGGATGGGGAAGATATTACATATATTAAATCTTAATACATTTACTTCTAAGCCAATTCAAGCTCCAAAGCTGCTAAGAATACTAGCTGCTCCCCCCGCTCCGCGTTTGTCGCCGATATACCTACTACGCTTAAATTAAAAACCAATACCTACTAAAAGGATCTAGCGTCAATGTATTAATACGCCAATACTACACCAGACTACAGCTATAGGTACACCAATACTCATAAACACCCGCACTACACGATGGGCAAAACGAGTTGGCCAACGTGAGGCTGAATTTAATATGTACATAATTATATCAAAACAAACATACAGACCTACACTTATTTTTTAATTGAGTGTGCATTACATACATACATTAAAGTTAAGATTATTAATTTATGATGCAAAAGTGGTTTTATTTATTATTAATATTATAATGCTGTAATAGGTAGGTTAGATGTGGTGCATAGATACATAAAATACATACAAAATAAATAATGTATTTGAAAGGTAAGGTACCTTACGATAAGTAGGTACGTACCCAACAGCACTCGCCTTACGATATTCACTTTCAACTCTGTCTCTACTTTCAAATCCCTTAAGTATATTGATAATATTTACAGTTAGTAGTTTCATCATCATTAGCCTATAGCAGTCCACTGCTGGACATAGGCCTCCCCCAATGAGCGCCATAGCGCCCTGTCTTCAGCTAGCCGCATCCTGTAATCTTTCGCAGGTCGTCATCCCACCTGGTCGGAGGACGTCCTACACTACGTTTACCGAGTCGTGGTCTCCACTCAAGAACACGTTTGCCCCAGCGGCCGTCGGTTCTTCGCGAGATATGGCCGGCCCACTGCCACTTCAGCTTGCTAATTCTTTGAGCTATGTCGATAACCTTGGTTCTCTGTCGAATGTATTCGTTACGAATCCTATCCTTCAGAGAAACTCCGAGCATAGCTCTTTCCATAGCTCGCTGAGCGACTTTGAACTGATGGACCAGCCCTATCGTGAGTGTCCACGTCTCAGCTCCGTAGGTCATAACGGGTAGGACGCACTGATTGAAAACTTTCGTTTTCAAGCATTGCCGTATGGATGACGTGAAGACTTGACGTAGTTTCCCAAATGCTGCCCAGCCTAGCTGGATCCTCCTCTTGGCCTCCTTCTCGAAACTGTTTTTACCCAACTGCAGAATCTTCCCAAGGTAAGTGTACTCCGGAAACAGTTTCAACAGTTTCAGTTAGTAGTCTATAGGTCCGGAATTTAGGAACTGATTAAATAATGGTACACGGGCAAAGGCATAGGGTTTTATCTAATAGCTATATTTAAGTACTATAAACACATGGTAGAATTTTGGACGGGGCTGTAAGATCATCTTACTAGAACATCAATTCAAACCCATTCAAAGGCCTTCAGTCACTGGGTCCAGCTAAGGTCTGTAGGTAGCGAAAGGACTGTCTTCGTAGTTCCTTCTTGTCATGCAAAGCGCTAAGCCTATCGATAAGCTCCAATATGAGCATTTTTAAGTTTTGACAAATTATTCGCTAGTATGTAGCTAGTAGCGTCATCTCTGTGATATATTGTGAAGCATTTCAACACTATTCTCATAAAAAAAGTTAGGGGGCCAACTACACGGAACGGAGGTTAGGCAGGAGTATTTAGAACTCCAGCCACACGGATATTTAATTATTCAAGGGTATACTCTGTAGAAACATAAATGTTATGTTTCTACAGAGTATACATTGACAGTGACATTATCATTTGTTGCTATCCAATTGGCAGCTTGCACTAGCTAGTGATTGTAAACGCACGTAAACGCAACATAGGATAGGATGTCATCTTTGCATTATGTTCCAAGGCTGTAAAGTTTGGGCTGTGAAAGGTTGGTACGTATCAATATCTGTCAGCCTCGAATAATTCAACCTTGGTATATACAACCTTGGAATCCTCTGCCAATGGCAGAACTTTCCACGGCTGTAAGTGACGAGGCCGTGCTATTAATGTTCAGCCCGTACTTTACATACTCAGAACTTACAGGCTTGGAATATGATGCCATCAATGTACAGATATTACTGGGCTGTAACATCCACGGCTGTTCCTTGATTGGCCGTAAAAGCATGGCACCCGTTGAAGTAGAATGAGCTATTTTTAAGAGACGGCGTGGCCACCATGTGGCCATTCTTGGTAGATTTCTACTTCTTATTAGCATAATAGGCAGTATTAGGTAAGGCTACTACAGCCCTCAAGCGTAGATGAATATCTTTCTATTCTGCTCGCTCGCAGTCATTCATTATTGATACAATTTTCAAGGGTTCCAGTTCCACCACTTTTAGTGACATTCCATTCTACTATCGCAGTACAGTTCACAACACAGCAAGTGTCGTACATTATTAATTATATTAGACCTGTAGAAACCTAGATAATTGCGAGAAACCAATTTTTGGGGCAATTGACATGTAGTATTATCACATTTCCAGCAGTTTACAATTATTAGGTGAAACACTAAATCTCAACTAGACAGGAAAGAGGACTGGACTAGGTAAGTAGGTAGGGTAAGAAACCAAAAGAAATAAAAATATAAACCTACCTAAGTATATCTTTTCTACATAGTATAAAACAAAGTCGTTCCCGCTGTCTGTCTGTCCCTATGTATATTGTATGCTTAGATCTTTAAAACTACGCATTGGATTTTGATGTGGATTTTATTCGATATTGATTCAAGAGGAAGGTTTCCACGCGGGCGAAGCCGCGGGGCGCATCTAGTTTTCGTAAATATTGAGGATACCTACTTAAATATATCAAGAGATAGAACTAACTGCAGAAAACTTAACATAGGAAAAACATAGTAAAAAAATAAAAACCCACAAGCTTCATAATAGTAGAAAATTTATTTGTCGCCCTCAGTCGCCATACATAAATCATCGACCTACGCAATTCCATTAGAAATGCTAAAAAGAGATTCAAAATGGAGATTGATCTCGATTATTAAAAAAGATTGAGATTGATTCGCGTCCACACGAATAACTAAAAGTTGATTGTGTTAACCTCTCAGACAGTACTAACTTTAAAATTGGCTATTTTTGAGGGAATTTTTTTAGCTGCTGATATTACGATAAATAGGTACATATTCTAGTGATGCTGAATCACAGTAGTTATATAGGTAATCTCAATCATTTTAGAAATGCACTATATTTTATACACATAAAATTGTAAATGGACGAATAAACTTACTCGATACAACCCGAACTACGAAAATAGGTCAAATATCAATAGAATATCTTTAAATGTTTTATAATTATAACATACATTAAGTGCGTCAAGTTCTTATGTTAACAATTTGAAGAGATATTTAAGTAAATAAAAATAATTCAGCGAAATAAAATGAGGAACCTTTCTTCTAATTTAGGTGACCTAGTGATTTTAACCAAGATCAGTCACAAAAATGTATGTTAAAGAATACCCAAAATTAGTGAATTTAATTTTAGGGCAGGATGTTAAATCAATTAAAAACTACTTTATAAAAGTATGATTACCAGACAAAAATAACTACCATACCTTACCATAGTTTCAATTCAATACCATACCTACAGTGTTTGGTATTGAATTGAAACTTACAAACACCAAAACAATGGCATACACCGTTTTGTGTGTTGCTATACCTATAAAAAATGACAACACACCAACTTGATGCACTTCAAACAGTCACTTAAATGTATCTTAACATACCTTAACTATTAATGTATAAGATAACTCGTAACAATTATAAAAGAAAATTAATTAGAACGGTAAACAGTGCAAATTATAAATTCTACGAAGGTGTCAATAGAAAAACTGATACCTTGTAGAAATATCTTCATATTGTGAAGAGATAGTTTCGTATTAGTGTTAAATGGATTTTTTTATAACTCGTTCGTTTTTACTAAGTTGGTACATTTATTTAATGGTTTTCTGGAAACATTCGCACCTAACTTAAGTTTTCAAGGTGGGTTGGTACGCTAGACTTTATGAACTAACTTGTACAGTAACTTGCGTTTTATTGTGTCGTTGATGTCTTGATCTTCAGATTCTAGAGTATGTCGTGATGTCTTCTTCTAAGCGTACCTGTAATTTTACGGATAATTAGTATATCGCCTATCGACGCTATCAGAATACTAAAAAATTCAAAAACAACACTGGTACCATGGAGATATATAAAACGCTATGTTATAAATTAATACGACATTTAGTTACATACAGAACATAGACCAACTCTACTTAATACACCAACGCCAACAGTTTTTACCTTAATACCATTTATAGCTTACAAACATGCGACTAACAAAAATAATTATGATATACAGACATACAGAATTAAATACTAAACCAATATACACTACACTGGAACATTCATGTTAATGTGTCCTTGGAAAAATAACTTTGACCACAACGGTTATCCATACTAATAACATTTAAAAACTAAAGTTACTCTATCTGTCTGTCTGTTACCTTTTCACGCCTAAACGGCTGAACCGATGTTTATGAAATTTGGTAGGGAGGTTTTCAATATTCCGGGGCCGAACTACTTGAAAAGCGCGTGAAAAGCCGCGGACAGAAGATAGTTTTTTCATTTATACAAAGTGCACGCACATGAAATATTTTGGTATACCAAATTTCACATCGATCGGCGGTATGCGCTTTTTGGAAGTAATCCCAATATACCCAATATTGTGTAGATACCCACAAATTGTGTAAGTAGGAGTATGAGCACATAATATATTATTTCAGATATATATAGAACGAAAATTAAAAAATATATTAGGAGCCACATTATCACGAATGATTTTAACCATTACCATCTAAGAAAACAATACAGACAATTGAACGCTAACTACAAGCACATGTAAAAAGTGTATTTACAACTCACCTAAAAATACTTAATTTTATTATCATTGAAAATAATAGATCGGCAATACGATTAGGTACTGTTTAATTTAAAAAAAAGTTTAATTATTAGATACACACATAAAAGTTATTTAACCATACAAACTACATAATATATTTTTGAGATATTTAGCATCAATTCAGTGCAAGCTCCTTAAATGGATTTAATTGCTAAACTTTTTCTTTATTGTGCATCAATTTCATATATAAATCCACGCATTCAAATTTTATTTTTGCAAAGCACATGAAACACTTATTGTACATTCTTATCTATCACATTAAAAAGAAATTGTGACCTTGTATGTTTCAACACTACTAAATTGTACCTACAAAATTTTGGGGTACATATTAAATGGATATAAAAACTGACATTTTTTTTTTAAACACGGTGAATAGAATCTTCGACATCTCTCACGATATAAGAATAAATATTATTTATCACAATAGCCAGAAGAGATTATAAAAATAGAGATTCATGAAGTTATTCTTGAGCTAACATTTTCTCATTGAATCAAATTTCTTTCTACATTTTTTTAGAAAAACACCAAATTTTTATAAGTTAACTTATTTTTAAGAGTACACATCTAAGCGCATAATTATATCAAAGCGATTCTTATGACTAGTAGGCCAGTCATTTAAAAAATGCAGGTTCAAAAAATTGCATGGTTCTGATTGTTTGGGATTGTGATAGGATTTTTATTGCAACTTCGAAAGGCCTATGCTCGAATGACATTGCCGTAGAATGCATTTTTTTTAAGTTATAGGCAAAATAAGAAAAAAAAACCTTGGTTATTCGAGCACCACGAAGTTAGTACAGGGGTTTAACACTTTGAGTGCTGAAATCACACGGTATGTGTTTTCTACAAGTGAATAATATGCGTAAATCCACACTAGCGCAGCGGCTGAGAAAATACATCTTTGTGACTCAGCACACCCGTAATATTTTTCGAACGAAACGCATGTGCGGCGCAACACAACCGCTGTGTAGAGCGGCGAATTTTTTAGGTTAAAAAAAGATCGCAGTCGTCGAAAAAAAAACGCAGTCAAAGTATTAAAGGAGCACACTTTAACTATTGGTATATTTAAACATTTCAAAAAGAACCGTGCAAATTTTTGCAACCTAATGCGATTTTTGTGTCTGTGGTGACTGGCCTATACACAATTCACGTTAATTCATCGTTGCAGTGAGCAGAGAAGAGAACTAAGCATAAAGATTAGACATATTTCGTTAGTTATTCAAGTATTAATATTACTGTGAGAATATCTGCCCCGAAAATCATTTCTGTTGCTGTTAACGCGGCTTATAAAACTAAAAATATATTAGTTTTAGAAAACATGAGTGTTGGTTAAGTATTTATCAATTAGTCAATAACACTGTTAGTAAATGACTTTGTGTTAATATAGTTAGAAATATATAAAAATGTATTAATAAAATACCAAATTATGGTTTTTTTTATATCGTTAGTTGTGAACACCCATGCGTTGAACATTACCCGGTGTTAGTATACGATTAACCAAAATAAAATGTGTTCATAGGTACCAGTTTTAATGTACAAAATATTAGTAGCGTGACCTTCTATCCATGTTTCTTATGGAATTGGCGAGGCACAGCGCGAACAGGGCTCCAACGACCTGCAAAAACAAAACAAATACATTAAATAGGTACCCTCTAGTAAATCAAGTACTGAGTAATCAAAAGTCAGTCATTTTATGTGAGAACTAAGTGCCTTGGCCCTATTTACTAAGTTATGTAACCTCATCATCATCAGCCTATAGCAGTCCACTGCTGGACATAGGCCTCCCCCAATGAGCGCCATAGCGCCCTGTCTTCAGCTTGCCGCATCCAGCATCTACCTGCAGTCTTTCGCAGGTCGTCATCCCTACTGGTCGGAGGGCGTCCTACACTACGTTTACCGAGTCGTGGTCTCCACTCAAGAACACGTTTGCCCCAGCGGCCGTTGGTAGTTATGTAACCTATTTGTTAAATAAATGATTTATGTATCTATAATATTAACTGCGATAATGAAGTTGGAAAATTCCCTGTGTACTTTCTAATAATTTGCCAACTTCATAGTCGATGGTGATAAAATGACTGAGTTGGCTCTTTTCGGGATTGTAACATTTTTGCTGAAGCAAGTTACAGTGTTGCCGTCCTGCAGAGTTGTGGCACGCAAGTGGACACATCGTCACCTCTGCTTTCTTTTACAAGCTTAAGTTTTGATCAATTCTATAACTAAAATTGGAACCGTTTCCTCCCCTCAACTGACTACAACAATTTGATTTCAGGATTCGTTTTTTTAATACACGGGTGCTACAGAGTTCCTCCTTCTATCTATAGGTGTGCATAGTCTATTATAGAGTACGAAGTCTACTATTGGCCGTAGGCGTCGCTATTTACGGGTTCATATTGCCAATAAGAGTCGCCAGTTACGGGATCTTACTGGGGTTGCCAACTTTTTTTACCAAGAGTCGCCAGTTACGGGACTTTTTTTATTAAGATACGGGGAAAAAAATGAAGGTGGCCAACTCACCTCAATACAAGCAACACCGATAGCGACACCAGCGATAGGCTTGCTCCACTTCTCATATAACTTGGCCAGGGTGGGTGCGCAGCCAGGGTTGGCAGTGTCGTAGGTGCACTTGGCTCCGACGATGGCTCCGAGGTAGCTGGGACCCTTGGCGCAGCAGGACTCTGGCAGGGACAGACCGTATTCCTCTGCGCCGTTGCCACCACAACAGCTGAACTGGAATAGAGAAAAAAACAAAATATTAAAAAAAACTGGCAAGTGCGAGTCGGCTCGTATACCGAGAGTTCCATAGGTACCATAGTACAAAACTTTCGCAACAGAAACCCTAAAAAACTGATTTTACTTTAATAAATAGATCACTGCGTAATATAAAAGTAAATACATTAATAAGATACTAAGACAGTGTATCAACATGTACCTACAGTGGAATAAATAAATGAAATAACATATTAACCCGTAACACTCCCTCAGTATGGCCATAATACCCAAAACACACGGAACAGATAGTACAAACATTTGTCCCAGGACAGGAATCGAAACCGCAACCCCCCTCAGCGCCAAATCATGAATGCTGCCTGATAGCTTTACGCCCGAATACTCTAACTAACGCATCTCAGTTCTCAAGTCGAGATTTTTTGAGAGTATTCAATGAAAATCTGTCAAAAAATCGTCAGTTGAGACGGGCTTAAATCTGAGTTGCGTTTGAGTATTCAGGGGTTAGGTTAGTAAAGTAGGTACCTGTTCTTGAAGGTTGTTGATGATAGCCTCTGTAGCGCTGTCGCTCTGTCGCTTCTTGAACATCAAGTGGACCGATGAGACGATCCCCTCCTTCATGGTGTCTCCGTACGTGAACAGCAGGATAGCCAGGACTACTTGCACGATAATGATCACCAGCAGGAAGATCGAGTACTGGAATTGGAAATGGATGGTTATTAAAGCGAGCAGACTCGATCTATAACTTGGTGTTATCAATAAATGTATTGTTTTTGTACGCCGAGATATCTCGAATGTCTCGAGCGATCGCTGTCTCAACGAGAGGCAGCGCACATGAGTACCTACTCGTTGTGTTACTTAAACTTGGGTCCTTAATTTTGTATTATGTGCTGATAAACGATAATTATTATTAAACTGACTAGAGTCACTCGTAGACACTCGTCTCGTCTCTGAGGCTTTTTTGAATGGGTCTTTTTGCGCCGCGGTGCGAATCGCCCAAGAACTTTTTGTAATTGTATTTATTTTCAATTCCATAGCATAAAATTACTTAAAAATAAAATTAATAGATTAGATTGGATTCGAACAAATTAGAATACAATAAAATAAGATAGGAAAATAAGAATTAAATCTTAATCAGTTTCTGTATCCATCCATTCCACCCACACACACTGGAGCAACACATTGGACAAAGTATGTCCGTATAGGGGACATACGTCCTGCCAGTTTGTAGGATGCTGTTGTGACTCGCCCTCGTCCTGCTTAAAAAGGGGTATTGTTATCTTCCGGCGTGAGTAAGCCTCACTGGGTGACGATAATGATGATGCTTAGTTATTAAATTATGAAGAAACTTCTGAAACTATCATGGTTATTAACACTAAAGTCATTTAAAACGCACTATTCACACTATTTCCTGCAGAGTCAAAGAACACATACAAGCAGTAAAGAATCGGGCAACTGAGAAGTCTGCCATAGCGGAACATCTTCTTGAGTCTGGTTCAAACCACTGGATCGAGTTACACAATCCAAAAGTAATCTCAACAGAGCGACACTACATACCAAGAATGGTAGTGGAGGCCATTGAGATTAGGAAACACAGGAACTTCAACCGAGAAGATGGTTTCCAATTATCGGGAACCTGGAACCCTGTTGTGACAATGTGTAAAAACCGAAGAAGTGATGTACCAACCGCGCCGCGTTCTGATACTGTCAGTGTTGTGGGTCGTGATCGAGCTGGGGTCGATAATAATGAAACCGGTGGTAGTGGTAACGTTCGTAGCAAAAGACAGAAAATGAGGGTAGATCGGTATATCTGCTCATAAAAACGAACTCGCAGTATCTTCAGTTATTCCGTGATCATGGCGCATGAAACTGTGCCGAAATATTGGAAAACTCAAAAATCAAATCATGGTAAATATCCCGTTTTAAATGACTTTAAATTATGAAGATTGTTTCTTATTTCCACCAGCGCCTAGTTCGTTATCTAGCAGAGCGTACCACGTGCAGGTTAGGTTGGCGAGGGAGACAAGAAGTTGGAGTCTCCCTTACACCCCACTCTGTAATTGGTCTATTCGTCCAGCATGACAGTAACACTCACCGTGACAACCATGCAGTGGCTCTCGCGAATAGCGCCGCAGCATCCGAAGAAGGCAATGACGAAGGTCACAGACCCAATGATGATGAACACCCATGGCGCCACGGTCAGCTGCGACTTGAGCTCATCCTTCACCACGGACCAGTTCAGCAGAAAGGCCACGCCGACGCCGATTATTGCTAGGCCGAGGAGCTGTGGACAAAAGAATATCGATTTTAGTTTTATTAAAAGCTGTAAAAAACGTTGTTTTGGTTTGAATTGGGCCACCTTTGTGCAGAATTATTTAAATGTATATTATCATTATTTGATATTTAGTATGAGCTATTCATTTACGAATATGTACAGAACATGCAGCTCTGCATGTTCTGTACCTCTGCATGTTCTGTACTTGTTAAAATCTGTGAAATTGAAAACCTTACAACCTTATCCCTACGAAGAAATAATAAGTCTATTTCTTCGTTGCCTTATCCTTCATTTTCGTGATTTTGACCCGACATTATAAAAATCTATTGCTGTTCGTTAGTCTCGCTAAAACTCGAGAACGGCTGGGCCGATTTAGCTGATTTTGGTTTTGAAATGTTTGTTGTAGTCCAGGGAAGGTTAAAACGGTGAGAAAACGTGGTAAAATTGCGCAGAAATTTCCACGCAGGCGAAGCCGCGGGGCGCAGCTAGTTTTTAATAAATTTAACGCTTCGCACGCGCTTTTCAAGTAGGTATCCTATGTCCATCGTAAAAAAACATCAAATAAATTTACAAAGTTAAGGATGCCTAGCCTACCTACATACACACCTATGAACATTCAGTCTCATAAAAATAATTATGCTCTGTAAAGAAGCTTTTTGTTACTTATGGTGCGAAGCCCTGCAAAAGTCCCACCGAAATCGAAAATGCTTGTGATATTATTTAATTTCTTGTAGAGAAAGTGTTTTGACTTTCAGTTTAAATCAATAGTGGGCGTCTGCTGGCTGCTCTGTATATTATTAGTCGTATCGCAGATAACCTTGAGATGAGAGAAGTCAATAAACTCTGTAAACGTTTCTCGAATGTCTGAATAATGAATACAATACAATTATCTTTATTGCAACATCATTACAAAAAAATATAATAATAAAGGATTTTAATACTTTTAAAGTCTAGTGGCACAATCGGCGGCCTTATCGCTAACAGCGATTTCTTCCAGGCAACCTTTGGATGGATAGGATCGGTACGTATTAAAAGCTGACGGTGGCGTAATTGTTTAAAATAATTACATATAAAATAATTACATATTAATATTTATCATATGAACAGAGCAAAAAAACTAACAAGGTTCAAAGGATACCTAGTACCTACCAAATCAACATAGGTTTATTTTGCATAGTTTAGGTAGAGATACGAAGTTGCCCTTCGTGGCTACCAAACTCTTTTTTCGCCTAAACTTTATAAATTAAAACTATTACAAAGGCATTCAAAAAGCATAATCATCAGTATCAGAAATTACCAAATGAAATTCTTGAAATTTACTTTGTTCAACGTAATTATGTATAAGACAAAAAAGGGCTCTGCTAGCTTAGCTTGGGGATAGACGATGCTGTGTGGATTGTCCAACCAATTGTCCAACATTATTTACTTATTTATTGTTTTAGATAGAATATACTTTATTGCACAAAAGTTGTACATAGGCGAGCATAATGCTAGATAGCATTCTGTACCTGCTAACCTTTGGTTAGTATGGACAACAATTTAGTAAGTAGTGCTAGATTACAGAACTTACAAACATAATAAAATATAAACAGTTATATATATATACTATATAAATAATTAAAATACTACTATATACGAAATATTCATGCGAAAGAAAATAGTTAGACTCTAGATCTGAAGACATTTATCGAGGATTTATTTGTTTTGTACCTACAATAACCATATTTTTCGAGGAATTTTGTTGAACTTTGGTACCACCCAAAGTATCTGTATCTGGCTCATAACCTACTAACAAGAATTAGCATAGCTCAAAGAATTTGCATTGCACTGGGGCAGACGTGTTCTTGAGTGGAGACCACGACTCGGTAAACGTAGTGTAGGACGCCCTCCGACCAGGTGGAATGACGACCTGCGAAAGACTGCAGGTAGATGCTGGATGCGGCAAGCTGAAGACAGGGCGCTATGGCGCTCATTGGGGAGGCCTATGTCCAGCAGTGGACTGCTATAGGCTGATGATGATGATGATGATGAACCTACTAACTATCAAAGTAAGTATATAACTTTCATAACCTGGTAATTATTTAACTCCATTTACAGGCCTCACAGCGCGTTGTATGAAGCTTGTATGATATCGAGGTCGCAGAATCATATTGTTTGACGTAACTTGAAACGCCTTGTGCATTGTGATTGTGGCCGTTATTTATAAACGAGCTCGATTTTTATAAAATAATCTTTGTAGGTAAGTACCTCACCTACTATAAATATAAAGATCTTACTAAATTTCTCATAGATTACTGGATATCAGAATGCTTGCTTTTATTTTGGTTAACGCCAGCATTCTGGATAGCCTTCCACCTTCTGGTGACAGCATAGATTTACAGGAAATTGATATTATAATATGTATAGTTGTTAATACTGTACTTGTAAATATGTCGTTTTGTTGTTTGCATAAATAAAAAGAAATGAAATGAAATGAAAAGTTTTATTTCTTTAAGCTTACAAATAAGCACTTAGACAGGTCATATTTTATACTATTAACACTTTGAGTGCTGAAAACGCACGGTATGAGTTTTCTACAAGTGACTAATATGCGTAAATCCACACTAGCGCAGCGGCTGAGAAAATACAGATCTGTGTGACTCAGCAGAGCCGTAATATTTTTCGAACGAAACGCATGTGCGGCGCAACACAACCGCTGTGTAGAGCGGCAGCACGAATATTTTAGGCAAAAAAAAAAGATCGCAGTCGTCGAAAAAAAACCGCAGTCAAAGTGTTAAAGTATTTTATAGTTATAGTTCACTTCAATTTTTTGTCCACCAGTGGAAGAAGTGAGAAGAAACCACTAGTATGTTCATAACTTATGTGTGTAGTACATTTGATTTGCTTAATATATAACCTAACCTAATAAAGTAACATATGAGGAAAAGTGTTTACATATAATGGTAATTTTAAAATAAAATTAGTAAAACAGTTATAATATGTTATTTTGATTTATAATTAATAGATAAGGTATACCAAATAGCAATAGGATAGGTATAAGAATAGAAGAGGTTCCTATGTATAATAACGATCTCATGACGTAATGTTTTGTTATACCTTTGCTTAGCTTGGGGCTAGATGATGCTGTGTGGATTGATGATGTATATTTTTATGTTTTAACACTTTGACTGCGGTTTTTTTTCGACGACTGCGATCTTTTTTTTTACCTAAAAAATTCGTGCTGTCGCTCTACACAGCGGTTGTGTTGCGCCGCACATGCGTTTCGTTCGAAAAATATTACAGCTCTGCTGAGTCACAAAGATATGTATTTTCTCAGCCGCTGCGCTAGTGTGGATTTACGCATATTAGTCACTTTCGTATTGTTCAGTTTCGTATTGTTTACTAACCTTGTTGTTAATTATACGCATGAGTTGAAATAAATATATTTACTTTTCTGTGACTTGCATGGAAAAAATACTCATGATATTGACCAATTTGACCATGTTTATTAATGTAATCAGATTCTATAATTCAATAATTAAAACGTTTATAAATAGCGCTGGGTTATTTAACACTACAATGGATCACACGAGTGTCTGAGAAAATGGATGCTTATATTTTGTTTAATGTTGTAAATACCCTGGCTGCATCTACCTTTACAATAAAAACATATTGGTTAGCAATGGGGAACAATATTAGTTGCAAAAGGAAAGCCCCATTGCTCAACCATTCATCACCATCATCATCAGCCTATAGCAGTCCATAGGCCTCCCCCAATGAGCGCCAAAGCGGCCTGTCTTCAGCTTGACGCATCCAGCATCTACCTGCAGTTGTCAACCATTCGCAGTTGAGCAATTTCTGATGCGCAAAGGATCTTGTCGCGGTTTTAATGATCCAAGCCATGTTTTTGTATTTACCTGTATTTGAATATACCACGGCGAAAGCTGTTCAATTTTGCGAGTTATTACTAAAAGTAGAGTTAGCAGCAAAGGTGCCAGAACATTAATCAGGTGCTAATGATAAGTGATAAATAACCTTATTTCTTGTAAATAAAGTTGACAAATAATTCTTCAGAATCTGAGTATAGATAGCTTTCTACAAACATGGCTTTCACTTGTGTACAACATCAGATGAGGGAATCACGACCTTACAGACATACAGACAACATAATTTTACATGCAAATATAATCAGAAGAAAGTGGAGTAGGACCTATTGCTTTCCATGAGTCTAGAAATGTTTTCTTTTTCCTGTTGCAGAAACTAGTAGTTTAAAAGGTAGATTGGTAGATCCCTGGCTTGCTAGGTTCCACGTCATTATCAGATAAATGACGAATAAAAAGTTTGTTTATTGAAATAATTGTTAGCTGAGACGAGACTACTTCTAATATGAAAATTTAAAACGGTTCGTCAAGTAGGTACGTCAAGTTAGAGTAAAAAAAAACTATGTTGACTTCTCAGTTTTAATACTATATAAAAATTACTCTACTGAGTTCTACGCCATATAATATTAACCCCGTAATAATAAATATAATAATTTATCTACTTACCTAGGTTGTAAATATTTACCCATAAACCAAGCTCTGCTTAGCTTGGGGCTAGGTTGAATGCTGAGTGAATTGTCCAGCATTATTTATTTATTTTTATTTTTTACCAAAATCAACCTCTGTCTGCCTTCCACTTATTGTTTACGCCCAACAGGATTCACATTATGATACTTACTTATACTAAGTGCTCGCTGCTTATACTTAATCACCTAATTATTAAGCCAATGTGATGACAACAATAAATATATTGCGTATCGACTCAACAATGTACAAACATAAAAATACCTATTCGCGAACGGCCAGGCGAAATCATAATAAAAAGGCCGTCATGGTTTATTTTCGCTCCTTCACGCAGCGCTCGCGGTAATCCAAGTCTTGTACCATACGACCCCTTTCTTTATCGTCGATTTAACGACGCATTTCGCACTCGCCTGTACCTACTCCGACCGTACAGTTAGTCACACTGGTGATTTGGCAATGTAAGAGCTGACTCAGTGGAAAATTAAATAGTTACTTCAAAGATAATGAAGCTGTTAACTAGGTAATGGGAAAATAATTGAGTCTATTAATTAATTGAGGCAAGGTGACTCGGTGGAAAATTAAAAAACAAAAGCACCGCCTAAAGTAGTTATGCGCTAGGTCTTTTTAATTACCTACATATGTATTGGTTGGATTGGAATACCATTCTCAATGCATACATATGAAAGAAAATTACGAGATAAAAATTATAATTCCAAAATATTATATTTTTCGCAAGATAGTTTCATTAAAATTCCTTATAATATAACCTTTCAAACAAAATTTAATGCTATTATTAGCCAGTTAAAAATGTGCAAAGCCGCACATAACCTATCAGTTTTGAAACAAAAACCACGTTATAAAGCAGCGGTCGGCAACACGCGGCCCGCGGGCCACATGCGGCCCGCGGACGTCTTACTTGCGGCCCGTGAATGTTTTATAAATAAGTTATAAATATCAAAATAAATGCATTAATTAATGAGTAAGCGCGCCTTTTAAGAACGCGCTTCGCCCTGCCCTGAAAAAGGCAAATCTATTCCAGAGCTAACAAATACTCAATAGTTAATAGAACTTGGATTTTTGACAGATATAACTCATGAATTAAATACACTGAATGTAAGGCTTCAAGGTAAAAACAAACATATATCTGATATGCACACAGACGTAAAGGCATTCCAAATGAAAAACAAACTCTTTATGAAACATATTGATGGAAAAAGTTAGATCATTTTCCGAATTTTAAAAAGGCCGTCGAGGAAGCTGGGATTAATTTTCATTGGAAACGTGATAAAATTAAAGATATTTACAACTGCAAACACAATTCAGCGACAGATTTAGTGAATTTGAGAAAGTTAGCTGAGCAAACTAAAGATTTTTGCAAATCCTTTTTCGTGTGATATTGAGGTACATCCTCAATTACGAATTTATTGTAGTTACAATTACGAATTGCAACTACAAATATGACAGCTAACATACAAGAAATAGCCTCCCAAATGCAACCTCAGAAATCAAACTGAAATTTGTATAAAATCAGTTACCTATTTAGGTACTTTGTGGTTTTAATTTCTGAATGATTTACGGTGGTTATTTTTCCAGCTATAAAGCCCAAACATAAATATGATGTGAGTATTACGTGTACGAATTAAATTCCGTCTGTTTTAACAATTTTAATTAGCATTTTTATTTTTTCTATGGGATATGACCAAATATACGTACGCGGGCCGTACGTACAAATATACGTACGGCCCGCTTTCAGTTTATTTTGCCACCTTGTGGCCCTTGCTTGCCAAAAGGTTGCCGACCGCTGTTATAAAGGGTTCGTGGCTTAGGCCCCCAGTGGTCGACGCACCTTTACCACTTTCTGTCTGAGATTTACTTTCTGCCAGATAAACAGGTTTATTTAAGTTACCTAGTTCAGGAAATGTATTATTTTAGACCAGAACATAAGATAATTGACTCTTGTAATCCATTTTCATAGCTGTTTTGAATAAAATAATTTATTTATTCATCCATAAAACCGACCCTACCTTCCGCTTCTAATTTCATCTCCGTCTGTCCAGCCAGCTTCACATACACTTCACGCTCGCTGAGTTTACATAACATCTCATATGCATAACATACTTGTGTTGTGTTGCATCACATAGCTGGGCTCAGGCATCGGAGAGGTGTGAGATCATTCGCTTTTCTGTGACATTTCTGCAGATTCCGCTGAATACGTGACTTGGAGCGTAACTGTTTGCGTGCCTCCTAGGGTATCTTGATACGGAAATTAGTGTTACTACTAGTTGCGCCCCGCGGCTTCACCCGCGTGGAAATCTATGTGTCCAATGGTTTATAAACCTTCCTCTTGAATCACTCTATCACTCTCGAGTTTTTTTTTTGTACCTTTTTGGTTATTTTTTTCGTAATCACCGTCCGTGTGCCCGGTGGGATAGTAGGCATTTTGCTCTAGTAAGAGGAACATCTGAATGGTAGTCAAATTAACCCAGCTTGACTATACTGGCTGACTGCATGACGTAACCGACCCCCAGTCTCTAGTTCCAGGCCCGGAATAAAACATAGCAACAAAACTACTTTTTATCCCTAAATAGTTCCCATGGGATAATAGAAATAACGCGTGCGAAGCCGCGGGCAGAAACTAGTACCTACTTTATAAGGTAAGAGGTAGATCCCTCTATCTTTATGAATCAAATATCAGTCAAAAATTATCAAAAACACAGAAAGTGAAATTCAATGATGTCTTTTTTCTCTGCGTTATTTTTGTCACCGCTCGACTGATAATGAAAATGGCTGGAAATGGAAAAGTTAATAACAAGCCTTCTTTTATCTTTCATTTCGTTTTCCAGCCAGAAATTGTAAGTTTTAAATGATTATAGCAAATATTCTTTTAGCCAACAAGCCTCTGTTCCGTTTTTAGTTACGTTCTTTGTACGAATGTTCTGTACAAATCTAGTTCGTGTATAATTGAGCAGACTATGTAAAATCTCATTGAGACTACTATACTACCTGTACAGTAGCCAAACTCGATGTGGTATGTTTATAAACTAGCCTATACTATTTTATTTATTTTATTTTTACAATCTTAGGAAAACTTACAGCTAGATAAAGATTAGATACAAGAATATTTAACTTAAGGCCAATTAGAAGTTTCCACAAATAATTTGAAAAAAGCAGCAATTTAGAAAAAAATTACAGAAAGTAGACGATTTATATTATTAAGTTAAATAAAAGAAAAAAAACACAAAAAAAATATTTATAATGAAAATACATGAAAACTGACTTCAATTACTTTGTAAAGAAATTATTACCTAGTAGGCGCTTAAGCTGAACAGAAGTATTGAAAAATATAATAAGTACTTAAACTTATTCACTCAGTTGTCAGGTATTTTATAAGCAATTTACATTACTTATCGATTTGAGGTCCTCTTTCAATAATCATTGCTGAGAATGATGAAAGTCGACGCCAAGCATTTATTTAAAAAAATAATAATAAGCAAGTGCGGTATAATTTTTTGAGTCGTGGTTTGTTTACAAACATTGCACGTCGAGTTCGACTCGATTATAGGTAGGTATCGGAAGTATCGCTACGACCAAAATGAAATTCATGTGTAATAGTATCTATCATACCACCTAATGATCGTTAATTATATAGCCAAACATTATTTATATGAACACCACTGAAGATTATTAAATTATATGTAACCCACTCATTAAATAACTCATTAATTTAATGGTGATATCGCCGACCCCCAGGCACCCTTGGGCTAGGGCAAACGGCTCCCAAATGAATTCTCGCACTTTCCTTTCAGCAATTACATTTTCACGCGTTGGTAAAGCTCGTTAATTCTTAGGGCCCCTTTACACAAGTGCACTAGAGAAAAGGACCTAAATAAATAATACATGACTCTAGAATCTAAATGATGTTCATCACAAATGGGTTCTAAATGATTGATTTCTTGGGTAGAAGATTGTTCTTGATGATTGATTGGGTTCAAGAAGGCTTTCTACTCCATAAATTTCACGGATGTCACTTAGTTTCGCACTCCACTAGTGGACAAAAAATGTAAGTGAACAAAAAATCAAATCACCTCATTTCTATTTGATAATAGTTTTTGCCATAAAATTTTCCCAGAGGAATGGTGTCTGGTTTCCATAAGGGCAGGCAAATTAACAGAACAAAGAAAGACCCCATTTGGCCGAAGTATGTAGTTCAGGGATCAAGTTTAGAAATGAAATGTATTTAGAGAACAAAGAACGGGTTATTCTTAGTTTGGGCTACATTGTTTGGTCTACCATTACAAAGTTTCTTAGTTGCAATCTACATTATGACAAACAATATTTTCGTTGTCTATGTTGTTCTCAGCGTCCCAATTGAAGTGAACTATAAAATATCCCCTGTCTAAGTGCTTATTTGTAAGCAGAAATAAAAACTTTTCATTTTCATTTTCCCACGATACGAGATACGTACTTATTCCCAGAGTCCCACGAGAGACGTACTTATTCCCTACGTCTCACGGAAATTAAGATATGATTTATAATCAAGATAATTTAATATAAATATTTAGGTACTTAAATAATCGCTATTTATGGCGTTGTATGGGGAAGGCCTACGATTGACCATCAGTGGACGTATATAGGCTGATATGATGAAGACTTAATAATTCTCTAAATCTAAGATCGAAATTGTATAAGTAATAAACTTTAAAAGATTCGAAAATAGAAAGAACCACGGGAAATTCCCACAGCACATGTAGTATTGTACATTTGAAAAAATATCAAAGATTTTTTTTTTCTATTGTCGATAATTGCGTGTTTTAATTTTTATCTAAATATCTATTAAAGTGCCACCGTCTATATTGCGTTCCTAAATGTCCAGCGATAACGCCGACTGCCTCTATTCTCAGTATTTATTTATGTATTGTTTCCTATTTTGTATGGTATAATAAACTGTTTTCTATCTGTATAATTTTGTTGTATTATAAAAAGTTTCAAGTACTTGGCAACAATATAATTACTTACGCACGGAAGGACTGATAAGTACTCGTATGAACAAATATTTGTACATACAAAGTTTGTCGGTTTTTGACTCACAATGAGTCACTTTGAAAGTATGGTTTCTCAAGTAGGCCATATTGATAAGAACGGCCATATTGATACATAGGTACATGAAAATTAAGAAACAAGCTTTAGTAAAGGACTGAAACTTTCGTACTGAGTCGATTTGCTTCTTTCCATTAATAATAATACAAAAAATGTTGCGACCATCCACACAGCATTATCTCCAAGCTAAGAGCTTGTGTTATCGGTACCTACCAACTACATAGATAACTGATATACATAGTGCAGTGCATTACATAGAAAAATATTTTTTATTCTACATAGAAAATACCTAGAACACCCGGAACAAATAAATATTTGCTGATATCGTTGAAACACTTGTCCCAAGGCTGGAATCGAATCCGCAACCTCCTACATTGCAGACGGAGTAAAGTAAAAGTAAAGTAAAGCATATTTATTGCATGAAATACATGTGTATAAAGGTGTTATAATATAATTGTGATTCAATGTATTTATACAGTTAAGTGTACAATGTCAGATTTACAATGTATGTGATGAAATTAAATTGGAGAGATATAATTAAAATTAAAAAATAAAAAATAAAAAATGAAAATTGATTAAAACAAAAATAAAATATTAATAAAGCAAAAACTTAAAGATAACGAATGTCATGGAGTAGTTAAATCTTTGTCAGTAATAAATTCATTAATAGTATAATAACATTTGTTAGTAAAAGTATAGTTTTAAGTTTTCTTTGGAACTCCAATTTCGGCAATAGTCTTATAGATTTTGGTAGTTTGTTGTATATAGACGGACCTTTCGGGCAACATCGGTCGTCTTTTCTAATTTATTATGACAGTGAGAAATATTATCAACCATGATATTGAATAACTTTCTTGAATATTATTAAGAATCTTGCTCAAATTGTACAACATGACTTGCCTTTTTTAACTTCCAGTGTTATAATGATGAATAAATATGTACAAATAAAATAAATAAATAATATGATATCGTCGCAGAATGGTCCTGTCCATAGATAGATGAAAGAAACTCTTAGATAGTGCATGCGGTGCTATTTGCATGGAGAGATTAATATTAAACCATGTTTCCTGCATATTTCTATCATCATCATCATCAGCCTATATTTAGTCCACTGCTAGACATAGGCCTCCCCCAATGGGCGCCACAGCGCCCTGTCTTCAGCTTGCCGCATCCAGCATCTACCAGCAGTCTTTCGCAGGTCGTCATCCCACCTGGTCGGAGGGCGTCCTACACTACGTTTACCGAACATATTTCTATAAAATTGTTAATATTGTGTTTTGTTGGCGTTGCCAAAATTTTAAAATAAAGTTTTAAAATAAATAAATGAAAGACTAATAGAAATGAAAATTGACAGATTTAACACTTATTTTATGTATGAACGATAAATAAATAAACCGTGTCAGTCAAATATTTTTTTTATCGTATTTTATGGAAAAAGCACCATAAAGTCCATGCACACAATCACGAGTAATCAGTTAATTATAGTCAGCGTGCAACCCGACCAGTGTTATCGACATGGTAGGCTATTGATCGGACGCTGGTGACCTACATGCATCCTACATGCAATGAGGCTAAACTGATTGAGGAAGATTCATTTATGATTTAACATCTATCATGAACCATAGATACTCGCGGATGCCTCATAATTGCATACAAAAATATCCTCGCGGCGTTTTGTGAATGGGAGAACACTTTCACTGTCTATATTTTGTTTTAACTTAAGTATATTTTTTTGTATTTTATATCTATACCAGTGTTATTGATCGGACGCTGGTGACCTACATGCAATGAGGCTAAACTGATTGAGGAAGATTCATTTATGGTTTTACATGCATGAACCATGGCAGGTAAGGTAGTCGCGGATGCCTCATCATTGCAAATGTGGGCAGTATACACTCTTTAGAACTCGCAATGAGGCAGCAATCGCAAAAAAGTATGTAGCAGGGTTAGTTTAGTTAGATTCACCATTATCATCAGTTTATATTAGACAAGACTTAGACCTCCTATGAGAGCCATAGTTTAGTTTCATTACATAGTCTTTGTAAAATTTTGTGTACTTGGGACTTAACATGAACGCTTTTAAAGAGTTCCTCAATGAACCTAGTAAACGTATGATAGTAAAAATTATAATCGGGTATCTTGAAATCGGTCAAACAATCTTGAAAAATAAGGAACCCTGGCCAATCGCCAAATGCTTCTGGCCTTCGGCATTGAGATAAGAATGCGAAGCTCTGTAAAAATAATTGCCTGTATTGATTTATCCATCGATTCAAGAAATTCGTAGAAACATAGGACAACTGTTTATTGTTTCCTCGACTTGGCATTTTTAGGTTATCTATCTAGTTCCTGAAAACCTAGGTATTTTGATATAATTTAAGAATCAAAAAGCTTCATGAACTGCGTTAATGGAGCTTTTTAAGTTAAGCTTTTGTATTTTACTGGTTTCTGTCCACAGTTTTGCGTTGTGTATATCAAAACAATACCTTATAAATAAGTCTTTGTTATTTTGTAAACTGCATTGACTTTAGTCTTTTTCGAATAAATTTTACTTCTCCGTACCTACGCCTGTTCGTGACATCACCTGTATGGGTTGTATCGCAAGACCAGTGCTGGCTAGGCTAAACATTTATAGGATATTTTTATCCCACAATGGGTTAAAAAGCACCCTATGTTTGATTTTAATATTAAATTTCATCCGTTCAGTAGTTTTGGCGTCTAGAACAAACATCCATTAATCTTTCGCATTAAGTTTATAATATTAGTTAAATTATAGTTATGTTCATCTAGACCAGCTATAACGAGACATTTATTTATTCAAAGCTTAGTATGGAATATCCGTTTCACTTGTGGGAATTTCTTCATATTCCTTTTTTTATGAACGCACTCAATGTTGTAGCAAACCGACCGGAGGTAGAACAATAATGTCATGTCTCCAAAATTAGATCTTACGCGAAACAGCTGAGCACAAATGTGTTGGTAAATTTAGTGTTAAAGTAATGTGAAAATTGCGCTTCCGACCTACATCCATCTAATAATATAAACTAGTTTTTGCGCACGTGTTGTTTTGTTTCTATGAAAACGTTTAAAGGTTTTTTACATCCCATGGGAACAAATTTATGGGATAAAAAGATTCCAGGCTTAGGGCTATTCAAAATTTCAGCTCGATCCATTCAGTAGTTTTAGCGTGTAGAAGTTACAAACATTTATCCATAGATCCATCCACCCATCCAAACATTCGCATATATAATATCAGTAAGATTTGACAGAAAGGCTATCTGTCTGTTACCTACCTTATCAAGTCTAAATGGCTGAAAGGATCTTAATAAAATTGGCAGGCTACTTGAAGCGCGTGCGAAGCCGCAGGCAGCAGCTAGTCCTATAGATTCTACGAACTCGGAACTCATTATATTCACGTAGGTGCACCAAAATAAAACCTCGTTGCGTAATGAAATGACGGCTGGCCCGGACGAACCCAGGTGTCCCGCGGGTCGATGACCCGATGACAGCGGGGAGGGGCAGTCATAGACAAAGAACTATGGTACTATGGATACAAAGAACTATGGTACTGTGGATGATATGCACGGCACGATACTCTTTAGTGCATGGCTTTTCTGAATCACTGGTTATTGAGTTAGGCTACTACAATTACAACTGCCATATAATAGTAATGAACGTTGAGGTTTGCAACTTTTTATTTTACAAAGAACGGCAATTAAATTCTTTTACAAGCGATGTTATTAGATATTGTTTTTTGAAAAACGAACAATTAGACAAAACGAAAAACAAAAGAGGACGAGGTTCTATGTTCGGCTGTAGATATTCGGAAAATTATTTCGCTATTGTATGTAGAATGATCCCGAGGTAATTCCATAAAAATGTTATATGTTTCCCGATATTTCAAAAACTTAAAGACATTAAAAATAGTAGGGAATTTGAAGTCGATTTTTATTTTTTTCCTAACAATCCAATAATCTTTTACTATTGCTCATTGATCTGATTAGCAATGCTCCTACATCTAAAAGCAAAACGTTAACTCCATTAATAAGGCTAATCTAATTAAAGTCCGATCATGTGGCTCTAGGTTTGGTATCAAAGCTGTCAATTAATATCATCAAGCAAAGAGAAAAAAGGTAATATTTAATAAAATATAACTGCCTTATCAGACTGTAAGTGGAACCTTTATAAAGGAACTAGTTTATGCCCGCGGCTTCGCACGCGTTGTGTCTATAGAAACATTTAAAGGCAATTTCTATCCCATAATAGTAAAATAGTGAAATATTATTATTAGTTTAAATTTTACCCGGGTTTTCATCTAGTATTTTTTTATCTCTTTATTTCATCTGGCATTTGGTAGGTGAATGACTACTAAGCACTTGTTCGCGCTGTATAATTGTATGGGCAACTGCAGTCATATACCCACCCACTGTTTCACAGGGGCATTAACTACTTGGTATATTAGGTCATCCAGTAGGATGGAGCAATCGTGGGGCAATTTAAATCAGTTTGCGTCCTGCTCTCGGCTGATATTGCAGCATGTCAGTTCAGGTATCTACCAAAATATAGTTCCAGTTTTCCCCCTTAGACACATTTTTTAAGGGGTAGAAATGGAGAGGGGAAAAAAATATTAGTTTTATTATTCCAGTTTTCCTCCTCAAGGGGGATTGGTCAAGGGGGACAACTGGAATAACCCCCATTTCTGGTATCTAGGCGGCTGGTTCGAGAGCTTGCGAAAAGTGCCATCTGTCCATAGACAATTAAAATTGAGTCATCTCTGCATCCGTCAAAATGACAGCTGCTCGATTCAGATATACAGATGATTCGTGAGTGAAGGTAAATACAATTCATAGATGCTGAAAGAATATACATAGTGGGGGGTAAGGGGGACTCCAACATCTCGTCTCCCAAGCCAAACTAACCTGCACGTAGTACCCTGCTATATAACAAACTAGGCTCTTGGTGAAAATATCAAACAATCTTCATAATTTTATAATTCATTGACTTTACAATTATTTTCCATTATTTGACACTGTCAGAAAAGTGTCCAACCAGACACAGTAGCCATTAACAAAGAATCATCACCACTATTTTCACGGCTCATTGGCTGCCAATTTATTCGAAGTCAAAATTGATTACGAATCCTACTAATATTATAAACGAGCGAACGTTTATAGATATGGATGTTTTTACTCGTTCACGTAAAAACTACTGAAAAAATCGGGATGAAATTTTCTAAAATTAGTTCCCATCAAATAGAAATACCCTAAAATCGTTCCCGTATAAACAATGCGTATGAAGCCGCGGGCAGAAACTAGTCTAATACAAAATCCACCAAATAATCTAATAAAAATTCTGTAATAATATAATTTATTTTTGTATTATTTTCCTGTAAAAATTATTACTCGCAATCTGTCGAAGATATTAACGTTACTTCTTTAAGGCTTTTAAATCTTTTTGTTTAATGTGGTGGTACTTTCGGAGCTTCTCTGACTTGAAAGATACTGTTCTTTATTATGAGCGAAAGATGTAAGAGCGCGTTCCACATACTGCAGTGTGGTAAGTGGTAACTCGTTGCGTAACTGGCTGAGACTTAACACATTTTATGTCATTTCACTAGTCGTCAGTGAGTACTTGATTTGAATTTACCCTAGCTTATAAATTAAATTAAAATCATCAATTCAGACAATTAAATCCATCCAAATTTTGCCCACGGCTTCGCATTCGTTTTTGGAATAAAAATTCCCTAATGTTATTCCAGTTGAGAACTTTATGTGTACAAAAAAGTAGTATGGGATGTATTACATACTATCCTCAGTCTACCATTTCATAATCTTCACTTTTCTTCATCACACAATATTGTTTTAAGTACCTATTCGTGCTAGCGAATTAAACCTTGTTTGATTATTTTTGCCTCAGATTTTAATAAACATTTTCCTTACATGGGTAGGTTAGGTACACTAGGTACCCATAAGTAAAGTAGGTACTTTACTTATGTCAAAACAACTGCGCATTACAGCTGCCCGACAACAAGACTGTGACAACCCGCTGTGTTTGTGCGAGATATTTCTAGAGGACCCTAGTGTCTAGGTAAACCTAACTCAGGACTTAACTTAGGCACTATCTACCAATAAAATATTTTTTACAATAAACCATATCTATCTACATATGTATCTATTTATCCGTGTATTGTAACACTAGTTTCTGCCTACGGATTCGCACGCGTTGTTTCTATGGAAACGCTTTAAGATTATTTCTATCTACTTTACTTATGTATGTCAAAACAACTGCGCATTACAGCTGCCCGACAACAAGACTGTGACACCCCGCTGTGTTTGTACGAGATATTTCTAGAGGACCCTAGTGTCTAGGTAAACCTAACTCAGGACTTAACTTAGGCACTATCTACCTAAAATTTTTTTTACAATAAACGATATCTATCTACATATCTATTTATCCGTGTATTGTAACACTAGTTTCTGCCTACGGATTCGCACGCGTTGTTTCTATGGAAACGCTTTAAGATTATTTCTATCCCATGCTAACTGTTTATGGGATAAAAAGACACATCTACAGCCTATGTTATATTATTCCGGGCCTGAAACACTAAAATTTCAGCCCGAACCGTTCAGTCATTCTAACGTGAAAGAGTAACGAAAATACATCCGTACAAACTTTCGCGTTTATAATATTAGTAGGATTATGGATAGTCTGAATTTGGTCATTGGGAACACTGGGTCACTCTATGGTGTCGTTAAAAGGGGTGGCCCTGTTAACTACAGACTACCCCATGGGGTGGGCGCCACTGATATTCAATCGACCACTTTGGTTTGACGAGTGGATTGGAAGAGTTAGATAGATATATAGGTCTCTATCGACCGTAATATATATCTCTTTGAATCAGGGACATGATAAGTACGTACAGTAACATCATCGATCGCTAACCCTGATAAGTTTGAAGACAATTTCTTATAAACACAATTATTGTATAATTATAATCTTTCGGCAAACTGAAGTTAGGACGCTGTTTTATATAACTACATAGTATAAAACAAAGTCGCTTCCCCCCGATGTCTGTCTGTAACTATGTATGCTGAGATCTTTAAAACTACCAACGGATTTTGATGCGGATTATTTAATCGCTTAGTTAGAGTGATTCATGAGGAATATTTTAAATTTAAACTATTTCGACGCATACATTTCCACGCGGGCGAAGCCGCGGGGCGCAGCTAGTAACATTAACAATTGCAACACTTTTATTCCAAAAAAACGAGTGCGAAGCCGTGAACAGAAGCTAGTGCGACATAACTCAATCACCAACAAGGCCTCACTGACCTCATGTCAAAAGAGAAACGGCCAGTTGCAACCTCCTTAGTATTCTCGTTCGCGAATATATTGCGATAGGATATTGGCACAGCCAAAATAACCACACAATGTATGAAACCTGTATAACCAGTTATAGAGTCCTCGTGTTAAGTAGATACAGGTACAGCTACGTGAGGCAAGCGCGGTGTTGTTTTTGTTGCTAGGCCTATTCGATATAGGATAAAAAAACCTAGGTGCTTACTGCTTAGATATCGATAAAATTGAATTATGATGGTCTTAAACTTTATCGATCAGATCTATTCACGGAATTTATCGCGATTTTTTTTTATTACACGTGTAAGCCCGCTAGGAATAGGCAAAAGAAATTGCCATGTGATGTACCTATGTAGGTGCGTGTGTGGTAACGTGTTCTTGAGAGAAACCACGACTCTGCAAACGTAGTTTAGGACGCCTTCCGGCCGGGATGACGACCTGCTCAAGACTGCAAGGAGATGCTGGATGCGTCAAGCTGAAGACAGGGTGCTATGGCGCTCATTATGAGAGGCCTAAGGCTCAACTCACACCAAAAGAGCGTCGAAGCGCAGCGCAGTTTCAGTGTCATATGAATTTTAATTTTATTTTCATTACAATAAAACTTATTATCGCATGAGAAACTCGAACGAGTCGAATTCGCCGGAATTCCCGCGGCGCCGCGGGCATCCGCGCGACTCGTTCGTGTGATAATAAGTTTTATTATAATGAAAATAAAGTTAAAATTCATATGACACTGAAACTGCGCTGCGCTTCGACGCTCTTTTGGTGTGAGTTGAGCCTCGTATCGACTTCGCGCTCCAAGAGGACGAACATTGGCGCGCGTTCCGGCCGCGCGAAATGGATACCATTTTGGAACGCGCGCCAATGTGTTCGTTGGAATGCACGAACGTGGAGCGGGCCGTTCCATCTGGTGTCGGTTTTTAACCGCGTATCAAAGGTGGCTCGCGCGCCAGTTGAGACGGACGCAATAGTATTTTGTGTGTTTGTTGCGTTCCGTTCGTTTAGGACTGGGCTGCATGTTGAACGATCAAACACTGAAACAGTAGCCACGCGTACCAGGCGCGCTAAATTGATATTGTTCAAATATATGGAACGCGTTCCGCGGAACGCACTCTCGGCGCGGTCATTCATGGCACGCGCGCCAGGGGCGCGTAGTCGATACGCGGCTTGTTTCTCAGTGGACTAACATACGCTCATGATGCTGATGTATGTAGGTAAGGTAGAGTCTATTAGGTAGAGCTTAATTATCGTATAATTTTACAGACAAGATACTTACAGAACACTACTCTCTAACAAAACAAAAAAAAAACACCTTCAGTGAGTTTTCACGGCAAAAATTAAGTCTTAAGGGTCCGGATACCCTCGCTTGCAAAAATCGCTCCGAATATCGCTGTCCCTGTTTAACTCTTGCGCCGCGCCACGTGCGTGCGCGATAGCAATATTAGTCGTTCAAAATTTGGTTTGTTCCGTAATACCAAAAATTATGACTGAAAACTTTTTGTATTCTTCACAAAGTATTGTTATTCTGTAACTAGACAATATAAGCTATGTTCCTTAATAAGATATTGATGTTTTTAATACGAAACAAATAGCAAGAAAACTTGTCCATTTTCGCATAAAAATGTGCAAAATGAGATTGGCTTTCATTTCATTTTAGGTAAGTATTTTGAAGAAAAAACTATTTGGGAACCTAGATAAATACTATTTTAATACAAATAATGCAATATTATAGTGGAAATATGCTTGAATTAGAAATAATTTTGGTATTACGTTTGTATGAAGAATCCGTCCCTCCGGAGGCCCCTTAACTAACTATTCCCGTGAAAAAAGTATCAAGATACTTATTTACCTATGTATGAATGATGATGATGATCAATAAACACTTAAGCCATTGTTCTTAAGTACAATCCTATCGTATGACTCAGGTTAGCTAAGAGCACACAGTCAATTAGCATGTTATCACCAGCGCGATGTAGATTCAGTAACTCAATGCCACTTGCGAGTCAGACCAGACCTATTGCTGTGCGACGCCAGCGCCGCCTTTTCTGTTTGAGCGAACTTTATCATGCACAAGTACAATTTGTACTTGTATTAGTTATATACAAGGATTGCGGTTTCGATTCCCGCCTCTAGACAAACGTTTGTACGAATACAGATATTTGTTCCAGGTGTTCTGGTCGTTTTTCTATGTATAATGTCCCATAACCCCAAGCTAAGCAGAGTATGTGTTGTGGGAACCAGATGAGATGACTATGATATGCATAATACAATAAATAAATAACTATAAATACATATGTATATTTATTTTAGTAAGATAATAGGTACTTGACGACCGATGTGGCGCGGTGGGCGAAGGTCCACCTGCGACGCAGAAGGTTGCAGGTTCGATTCCCGCCTCGGAACAATTGTGTGTACGATCTGCAGATATTTGTTCCGGGTGTTCTGGTTGTTTTCTATGTATAATAAAAAATATCTATCTATGTAATGTATTGTATTATGTATATCAGTTATCTAGTACCCACACAGTAACACAAGCTCTGCTTACCATGGGGCTAGATAATGCTGTGTGAATTGTCCAGCATTATTATTATAAATTATATAAAAAAACTTATCGCTGGCTGTGGACCAAACAGATAGTAAATGACAACGTAGGTTATATTAAATTACTTTTCTGTATCAAAATACTTTGTTTTGAGAGGTTTTGTTATTTCAATTAATTTTGTTAATAGTCTTCAATTTAAAATATGGATAGACTGATCGACTCCATTTTCTTTTAGGTACAAAAAGCGATTGAATTTATTATGTAATTTTCTACCAAAAGTTTTAAGCTTCGTTAGGGTTCCAAATTATGGCATTTGTTTCTGAATGACTTCTCACAAGTGAATTATACATATAAATGACTAGCTGCGCCCCGCGGTTTCATCCGCGTGATAGATATTTTGGTATGTTAGCTATATTATTGTGAAGTTTCATAAAATTCAGTAGTTTTTGCGTGAAAGAGTAACAAACATCCACCCATACTTACAAACTTTCGCGTTTATAATATTATACAGGTAGTTTTTTATAGGAATAAAAACTTATTTCTTACTTCAGATCTTCTAATATTACAAAGACTCTACGATAAATGCGTGCGTTGTTTTCAGACGATGATATCACCCTACGTGCGAATAACAGCGACTACTTAGCGGATACCACACTGTTAGTTCTGTTGACTTTAATCACTGGTACGACCTTGTACAAGGCAGAATAGTACGACATAATAGTCACAGAGGTATTAGGTCCTAGTACCCACGTATGTGACACGTACCTAACCTCTCTATCTACGTATTCTACGTGTATGATGGAAGTCTAGTCAGTACGTTTCTTAGATAAAGATGATGTTTTCGTTTCGTAATTATTTATCTGCACATTATTCAAGGTATATCTGATACAAAACCTAATTATTTAACACTTTGAGTGCTGAAAACGCACGGTATGAGTTTTCTACAAGTGACTAATATGCGTAAATCCACACTAGCGCAGCGGCTGAGAAAATATAGACCTTTGTGACTCAGCAGAGCTGTAATATTTTTCGAACGAAACTCATGTGCGGCGCAACACAACCGCTGTGTAGAGCGGCAGCACGAATTTTTTAGGTAAAAAAAAAGATCGCAGTCGTCGAAAAAAAACCGCAGTCAAAGTGTTAATTCTAGGCAGTGTGCAAGGCATCTCTGGATGCATAACATCACATCTCTGATGCTAACATAGGTAGATATTGTACGAACTCCATCTTGTTATTATTACCTATGTGCTTATTTTACTGTAAAACAGGTGTACTTTTGAATACACGCTATATTTTTGCTACAAGAGCCTTCAATATCTTTTTTAGATAAACTATTTAGGTATTGGTCCAATAACCTTTCGTAACCGCAACCTTCTACATAGAATAAAATAATTTATAACATAAAAACCCAATGAAGTAAGTAATAAAGTTACTAAGGCAAAAACCCGATTTGGTAATAAGCACACAATAAAAACAATATACTTCTCGTATAAATATAAGTTTTTATCGGGGAAGTAGGTGCCAGTTATAAGTTTTCTTATGCATGTTAATTTTTTGAAAATATTAACTGAAAATTTGTAGTTTCACGATTAAAGCGGTCTCCCAAAACTCATTCAAAATTACTTTAAAAACGTTCCGTCCAATTACGACAGAAACTAAAGTTGATTACGTTTTGGACTTCTTATAAAACCAAATTCATTCAAAAATACTTTTCATCCTATTCAAATTGACCCTACTCTACAGTTGATCACATTTTGGACTTCCTAAAAGGCAATACTCATTCAAAAATACTTCCTCTCCTGTTCCAATTGACGCTACCCTACAGTTGATCACATATTGGACTTCCTTAAAGGCAATACTCATTCCAAAATACTTCCCGAACTATTCCAACTGACCCTACCCTACAGTTGATCACATATTGGACTTCCTTAAAGGCAATACTCATTCCAAAATACTTCCCTAACTATTCCAACTGACCCTACCCTACAGTTGATCGTTTGGACTTTCTTCAAGGCTTTCATAAAGGTTTTTCCGTTTTATTTTTCCTTATAACATCCTTAGAACTCTGCATACGAAGCAAGGCTGAGACCTTGAGTCATTTTCCTTGAAGCAGGACTTTCCTTGACCTGGTTCGTCCGGGAATGCTAGAGATCCTTCAACTCCAAGGTCTTTCTTGAGAGATGGTAGGTATAGCCTTGTGTGAAATGGGAACAAACACTATTTAGGATCGAATCAACCTAAAGAAGCGAGAACAGAGATAGATCGAGTTCGAAGTTTCCGTGCTATTTAATGTGAAAACTTTGATAATAGAACATAATGTAATGTACATATATTTAGTAGACAGTGTGTAAAATTCCATCGAAACCATTTTAGATACCTAATCTATTTAAGTACCTATTTTTTTAATTAATTTTAAATCATTTTAATTAAAAGCTAAGCTGAGCTTATGTTATGGGTACTAGATGACTGATATATTTATTACAATATATTTCATAGTCATATATTTTTTAGCATCATAGAAAATATCCAGAACACCCGGTACATATATAAGCAAATCGTACCAACATTTTGTTCCAAGGTGGGAAACAAACCTCCTGCGTCGCAGGCCAGTATAATAAAAACAATATCATTTTTATTGATTCACAAGAAAATTATGTAGGTGTTTCGTAAATAATTCATGCTTGGATACACCTGTTGATGTTTTTGATTACTCTGAGTTTTTGGGGATGACTACAGCTTAGGGGTGACATAATTGACTGTAGTCACGCCATGCTTTGACCCAGTTTTAAGGTGTTTGTAAATAATAGAAAGAAGTAGGTACCTGCCGTGGAAACAATATACGTAGATAAGACGGTTCCCCCGAGGCACACTAGCGCCGCCACCATAATAGTCATAATAGGTGGCGGCGCTAGTGTGCCTCGGGGGATCATATTATTACGTTGAACAGGGAAAAATCAGAATTTTCATTCGGCATTTTATGATATCTATTTATTAACATTTCTTCAATGTCTCTGTAAAAGTTTTATTTTGTACTAGCTGTTCCCGGGGTTTCACCCGCGTTAAATTCAAATTTCACATTTCTAAATTTTAATATAGCCTATGCTCACCGCGGATAGGGTAGCTTCCCAATGGTGAAAGAATTTTTCAAATCGGTCCAGTAGTTTCAGAGCCTATAGAATGAGTTTCATTATATATCAGCCTATAGCAGTCCATTGCTGGACATATGAGCCCCAATGAGTGCCATAGCGCCCTGTCTCCAGCCGCATCCAGCATCTACCTGCAGTCTTCATTATTGTATCATCATCATGCACGCAAGTTCCACTACACTTGCTAGTATAGGTAACATTTTAGAAGCATCTTTAGAAGACATTTTAGAAGCATCTTTAAAAGTTCTATACATGTTTATTGTTTATGGTACATAGGTACTATCATAGACAAACAAAAGTTTATCTATGGTAGTATACTTTTTGCTTTTCGGACTATTCAAATAATGTAGTCATGGCTCATTTCATTACTTACATAAGTCATTAGGTAGGTAGAACGATTACATTATCGGGATGTTACCTAGTTGGTAGTTTTAATTACATATTTGGCATATTGCCAGAAATTGTAGGAATCTACTTTGTATTGTATGTATGTACGAAATGATAAATAAAAGCTATTGTTCCGATAGCATGATTATTTGTCCGATGATTTGTTTGTCTGTTGGTGGTTTGGAATTAAATTGATTAAACGAAATTATGAAGTTTTTTTTCGACATCGGTTAAAAATACTTACATACTGGTAACAAAGCACATGCGATTACAATGTTAATTAAAATTTAATAAAGATAAAGACTTGTTTGAGTTAAGATAACATTTTAAAAGTTAATTACGTGTTAATTCCCTATGTAGTTAACTGGTTATTTTACTAATATGTACTTATTGAGGAAAACTGGATCCGGCGTCCTCGACGTCGACAAATGGCCAGTGTGATAATGAAACTTTACAATAATATAGCTTACACATCAGAATAACGCATAGGCTACAATTTATAAAGATATATAGATATTATCCAAAATATCTATCACCACGCGGGTGAAACCGCGGGGAGCAGCTAGTACTAAATAAAAATAAGAAACGAACCTTCCTTTGCATTGGAAACTAAAGCCTTGTTTTTATTGCAATGTTTGTAATCTGAATGATGAAGCCTTGAGTTGTTTGCGAGTTCATGCAAACAGAACGGACATTGAAGAGTCAGTCATAAAGTTTTTATCTTACTAGTTCCTTCCCGCGGCCTCGCACGCCTTGTGTCTAGAAGTCTAAAGGCTATTTCCTGGTTAGCTAGCCTTTTGATTACAGGCTTAGAGCTACCTCTGTGCAAAATTTTAGCCTGATCCGTTCAGTAGTTTTGGCGTGAAGAAGTAACAAACATCCATCCATACATCCATTTAAACATCCAAACTATCGCATTTATATAAGCTGCGCCCGGCAGCATCGCCCACGTGGAAATCTATATGTCAAATGGTTTATAAACCTTACTCTTGAATTATCTATTTATCGCTAAAAACTGCATTAAAATACGTTGAGTAGTTTAAAAGATCTAAGCGAACAGACAGCGGAAGCGACTTCATTTTATACTGTATGTAGAGAAGTGTTGATGCCACAACTGAGGCCACAAGCCACAACCATTTCCAAACTTCCAAACATATTTTCTTAGAAACAAGTACATTCTGATTGTTTTATCCTGTAGCACTTCACGGTTTTTAAAGTATTTTTCTTCACAAGAATAGCCTATCTTACGTTTAGTTTAGAAAAATATCGATCCTCTTTCGTTTTTCATATTCTGAAGGCTTATGGAAGGATTTATGACGTCAGCATGAATAATTGTACGAAAAAATAAAAGAGAATCGGGCCAGGTCTTTAAAAATTGTGGCCCCTGATACTGTAGTTTCATTAAGCACATTATCCAAAAGGTCAGACCAATCTCAGTCCAGTCAGACCCTTTAAACACATCTGTGTAGGTAACTAGGTACCTACAGTACAAAAAGTCTCAAGCTCTCAAGAAACGAGTTTTGCAATCTTTTTGCACATTCTTGTAAGCTTTTGAATTTGCACCCCTTGGGAACTTTGGATCTCGCTTTATTCGTTATATTCCCATGCCAAACTTGTAAACGTTAAACATATTTTACAGCTGGACCAGTTTTTTTTTAACACTTTAACTGCGGTTTTTTTTCGACGACTGCGATCTTTTTTTTTACCTAAAAAATTCGTGCTGCCGCTCTACACAGCGGTTGTGTTGCGCCGCACATGCGTTTCGTTCGAAAAATATTACAGCTCTGCTGAGTCACAAAGATCTGTATTTTGTTAGCCGCTGCGCTAGTGTGGATTTTCGCAGATTAGTCACTTGTAGAAAACTCATACCGTGCGTTTTCAGCACTCAAAGTGTTAAGGATAAGAAAGTTATTTGCCTGGCAAACAATATGCAGACTTTAATTTGTAAAGAATCTTTTAAAACATGTTTTATAAATAACTAGCTGTTTCCCGCAAGTTCCGTGTTAAATTCAAATTTCACATTTCTAAATTTGAATATAGCCCATGTTCACCGCGGATAGTGTAGCTTCCCACAACAACCGGTGAAAGAATTTTTCAAATCAGTCCAGTAGTTTGACAAAAAATCAAACCTTTCCTCTTTTTATTATTAGTATAGACTTGCCCACTACGATTTCTAGAACCCACATAACATTATACGGTGATTCATTACAATATTTTCGTAGCAGGCTGACGTAATTTTATGAGTAATATTTTACGTAGAATGCATTATTTTGCACTAACCAGCAAAACAGATATTTTTATGATAAAGTTTTGAAATTCTATAGTACACCAGCCATTGTGTTGTATAATTGTGCATGATGTCATTTGATTATTACAATAAAAACGGGCCAAGTGCGAGTCTATTCGCACACGGATGGTTCCGTACCATCGTACTTACTTAACTATTTAGCAAAATGAACCCTAAAACACTGGTTTCCCACCCATCCAAGTACTGACTGCAGCCTTATTAAAAAAAAACTTCAGTAATCGGTTCTCAACGTGGCCGCGTGTTATGAACATTGGACCTTCGGACTTCATTATTTAACTTGTTTCATTTTATTATTCGTTATTATGGCAGCAAAAGAAATATACTTAGGTATATTCTGTGAAAATTTCCACTCTCTACCTTTACGGTTCATGAGAAACTGCCCGCTTGACATGACAGACGGACCGACGGAAAGACAGCGAATGCTTAGTAACAGGGTTCCTTTTCCACTCGTTGGGTACCTACTTACGGAACCCTAAAAACTGCCAAAACATTTTGCGTCCTTGAATCACTATTACGGGATAGATATACAACGCACATTCATTCATACCAACCATACATCACGCTCACAAAACCGCGAACATAAATAATTTCCGTGAAACTATCCGCGAATAGGTCGCTCTCTGGACTGATGACGAGATAAAATTACTTCTGTAACCTACCTACCTATTCCTGGAATAAAACCGCTTCGGTATGGTTTTATTATAAAGAAGTTATATAGTAAAATAAGCACCTACCTATTTACCTAGACCAGGTATAAAAAGCTTATGAAGTACCTACTAGGGTACTTTTTTGTGATGTGGTCGTCAAGAATCCGGATGACCATTATGTAGATGACATCATTATGAACGTTTTCAATCGCCTTTTAGTACCAGTGCAGAATAATAATGAAATAAATGTCTTGGCTAATGCAACGGAAGTGAAGACATATCAATAAGTACCTTTATGTAGGTACAGCTATGGTACCAACTACCTTGATTTATTAATTTATAGGGTCGTTGCCTAAGCGCGTAGGTAGAAGCTTGCTAAGTTGGTGTTAGAAAGTAATAGTAGCTGCCTACATAAATTGCGATATGTAAGTATCTAACCTACTACCTAGTAGGTAGGTAACCTACCTCATACAGTAGATAGATTATAACATCCTATAGGTATACTTTTTAGTTGATTTTGAACAACCTACATATTAGAATATTTACTTTATAAATTAATTACCAACATACCTACCGACACACCAAGATAGGGCACTATGGCGCTCATTAGGTGAGGCCTATGTCCAGCAGTCGACTACTATAGGTATTGATGATGATGATAAAGCACCTATATAGACAGACACATTCTTTTACAGATACCTACTTAAAGAAGTCAGTAAGTATTCTTTGAAGAGAAACCACCTGTTTCTATCAACGTGCGTAAGATATTTTGACTACCGGACATGAACAAAAGCTTCCTGGGTTATCTACCGAATAGCACTTAGGTTGATTATTACTAAACGAATTCACAGAATATTTGGCGTCGGGCTGGTAAGTAGATGGACGTATTTTCAATTTATTTAACGACTACTGAAGCTTGCAACCGACACCGACCCGCAGGGCAAGCGTCCGCTTTCGTCTCGTGACCATCATCCGTAACGTGCCTTTAAACCGGTTTACCCACTATTAATATTATCCCATAAAACTTACCGCGACCAGCAGATTGAAGAAAAACAGCACATATTTCACAAAACTCGTACCACATCCCATCTTGACACTTTACACAGCGAATTGAACACAGAAACACTCGCGACTTCACGGTACGCAACACGACCAACCAGCTTCGACGTAGTAAAAGGGACTAGTGGCGGGCGGGCGAAGCTAAACGTAAGCTAGAATCGAGAAGGCGTCGCCCCCCGCACCCCGCCAGGCTCCGTGACATGACTAGGGTGTCCATGATGACAACGTGAGGAAAGTGACTCATTGAATAATGAGATCATGCACAGCATGACTGAATTTTAGAGACAATTCATATCACCAATAACATAAGTTTATCTTTCTTATTTACATAATTATTCCACTTGTTGTATTGAATTAAAGTTTTAGAATTGTTGTATATCTAAATTAAATACTAGCTGGTACATATTTTGATATTGTGTCGAGAACTGCTGCTCTGTTAAGTACATTCTAGTTCAATCGCAATAGTAAACCGTCCTCCCGCTATAACTACAGGTTATTTTCTGAATTGTATTTATGCGGGGGCGACCATAAGCAACCTGTATAATTTATGTTTCTTTTACTTAATAAATGCATTTTGTATTGGTATTTTTGTATTTTTTTATTGTAACAGATGAGATCACCTGCAATCCTCCGTGTTACACTTAGCCTTTTAGCCTTAGGGGGCGGACCGTGAATCTGCAGGGCCATGAGCTAATACTACTTGGAGCCCTAGCAAGCGCGATCGTAGCCAAAGTTTTAAGGGCAAAGTAAAATTCTGTTTTAGTGACTATTGGGTGATGATAATTGTAGATACCTCATTTAATTATTATTATTCGTTTAATTCAGATCATCATAAAATCTATATAAAATTAAAACACACACAACTTAAAAAATAAAAAAATTACCTCGGTAAATATCAGGAGAGCAAGAAAAAGTTTCAATACAATATATCTCTATTGCACCATCAATAAAAAAAATAAAGGATCTTAATACTAACTAAATCTAGTTAGTATTAAGATCCGCACAAAGTTGCCGGCGAGAAGAGCGAGATTTTTTTTTTAGATAATCGAGCATAGGACACACCGACAAAAGACAAAAATGTTATAGGTGCACAGTATTAAAAAAAATTGGACTTAGGGTTGAAAGTTGGAATTTTACTTGGTTTCCTGACAACTTATTCTATAGGGAAAAACTCTAATGCCGGCGCCAGACTTAGCTTCACATGTTTGAACACATGTTTGATTGCTAAGTGTGGCACGGGACTTTGGGTATGTGTTCAAAGTATGAACAAAGATTTGCACTTTGCCATGCGGTGTCGGTCTTTTTCGACACATCAAAGCGTTCAAAGTTGAATGTGTTCAAATGTTTGCGTAGCTTGCCACACTTGTTCAGTGTTCAGTTGCTCCAGTGGGTATCAACTAGCTAAGCATGAAATGCCAACAGCACAAGTACCATGGGACAAATAAAATGTATGAGAGGACATATGTAAGACAGAGCAACAAAATGTATGCTCAAAGTCTCGGCATGACACTCAAATGTCCCTGGAACACTGTCAAAAATGGGAATGACAACCGTGTCGGGCGGTAGATCTAAAAAAGAACTTCATTTTACATGTTTTCCGCCTCGTTTGCATAATTTGGTTGGGACCGTGATTATAACAGAACAATAATATTTCCTTGAAAGATTTCGACTTTTTTGAAGTTTATTTGTGAAGAAAGTGCGCTAAATGCCATATTATTACCAAAAAGGGAACTGAAGGGGATATCAACTTGCATTTACAACTTACAACTTGAGAAAAATAAATTGCATATAATTGTGTCGACAAATATGCATATGCATAAAACGGCACTGTTTGTTAAAAAATAGACAATTTACGGACGAAGCATCGAAGAAAGCAATGAAAAGGAAAATAAATATACTATAAAACATTTAAGTGCTTGTATTTTTTCTTTAGTATCATACTGTGAAAACAAGGTGAATTACGTGTAAAACAAAAAAATATTACATTTACCTACTAAATTATATCTATTAAACTAGAATTTTTTCACTGTTTTGACCAAATTGGCTTTTTAATTACTTAACCAAAATCCTTCCTTAAGTATTGGGTGCAATTCTATAATTTTATGAGTCAGGCGAATGGTGAATATTCAACAAAATTTTGAAAAATTACCATTCGTCTGATAAATAATTATAGTCGAATTGAATTGAGCGCCTATTTAATTTGAAACTCCCGCCAAACGCCAGTTACCGTGGGCTTAAGGTAGGGGCGCTAGTGTGCTTTAGTGTTGGCATTTTTACTCTATGGAGTCTTACTTCTTTCCGTTAGGATATTATTGTTCTGTGAGTTGCTCGAGCGTTGTTGAGCGGACCGGTTGTGTGCGGTAATTATTCAACATTTTGTTGAATATTCACCATTCACCTGACACATAAAATATAGAATTGCACCCAATACTTAAGGAAGGATTTTGATAAGTCATTAAAATGTCAATTTGGTCAAAACAGTGAAAAAATATATAATTTAGTAAGTAAATATAATATTTTTTTTGTTTTACACGTAATTCACCTTGTTTTCACAGTATGATATTAAATAGATAAAAAATACAAGCACTTTAAATGTTTTGTAGTATTTTTATTTTCCTTTTCATTGCTTTCTTCGATGCTTCGTCCGTAAATTGTCTATTTTTTAGCAATTATGTAGTACCGTTTAATGCATAATGCATATAGTCGACACAATTATATGCAATTTATTTTTTTCAAAATGCTGGGAGCATCCTTGCAACCACTCAAAATCTACTTCATTATCTAATTTTTATTTTAATGTTTTTTTTAATAATGCGTCAAACATGTAAAATGAAGTTAGTTCTTTTTTAGATCTACCGCCCGACACGGTTGGTTGTCATTCTCATTTTTGACAGTGTTCCAGGGACATTTGAGTGTCATGCCGAGACTTTGAGCATAAATGTTGTTGCTCTGTCTTACATATAGCGACCTCTCATACATTTTATTTGTCCCATGGTACTTGTGCTGTTAAATGAGCTGTGATAATAAATGAGCTCTCCTGGAAAAATGAAGGTTTAAAAATTAACGACCAGAACCTAACATACAGTGGGTGGCCATATTATTAGGGACAGTGCTCATATCTAAGTGATTCCTACTTTATAACATTTATTTGAATTATAAAACTCATGTTTAGGGGGTTATTTTATTTTATTTTGCTTCTGGTATCATTATTAGTGTTTTTGACGAGTGGCAACACAGGACATGTACGTCATTTGTCAATTATGTGACGTTTCTTCTTATTCGGTCATTCTTCGTTAAAAAGCGCGGTTTTTTGGTATTGTCGTTTTTATATTGCCTATTTGTTTTTCACAACTTTTTATTTGATTTTTGTGTCTAACATAATCAAAAGGTAAGTAATGCTTCGTATTATAACATTTTGGCTATGTTTTATCTTCGAATTTAAATTTTAATAAAAGTTTAACGACATGACCCCAAGTTTCTTATTTTTTAGGATGGGCAAGGCTTCAGACACGTCTCCAAGAAAATGTAGAGCGATACAGACATTATTATTGAATTCCACACATTCCCAGAGAGAAATAGCAACTATTGCGGGAGTTTCAAAGTCTGTTGTCAACCGAATTAAAATTAAAATCGACGATAAAAAACCTCTAGAAGCATGTCGTGTAGGAAAATGTGGCAGGAAAAGGATTACCACTCCTCGTACCGATCGCAAAATAAGGGACATCTGCCTCGAAAATCGTAAAAAGAGCGTGGCCCGTTTGACTACAATGATGAACGACGAGGGTGTAAAGATTTCGGAAAGGACAATGCGCAGGCGGTTGGTTGAAGAGAACCTGATAGGTCGTCGGCCTACCAAAAAACCACGCCTTACCGACGCTATGATAAAGAAACGACTGCAGTGGGCTAGACAGCACCGAAATATGACTGTCGCAGACTGGAATCGAGTAAGGGCAGGTTTTTTGAATAGTACAATTCATCATTAATGACTTTCTACTAATAATTCTAATATTTTACAGGTATGCTTTTCCGATGAATCAACATTCCAAATTCTGGTTGACAAAAGTTCTTTTGTCAGGCGGCGCCCGGGAGAACAATTCCATGCAGATTGCCTTGTAGAGAGGGTTAAACATCCAGTGAGTGTCATGGTGTGGTCTGTGATCTCAGCCAAAGGCATGGGGCGCCTGTACATCGTAGAAGGGACCATGAGGCAAGACCAGTACAAGAAAGTATTGGAAACCCGATTACTGCCGCAGGTCGAAGAATGGTACCCTGATGATGACGACTATATTTTTATGCATGACTCGGCACCATGCCACAAAGCCAGGAGTGTTACTGCATTCTTGGCTGAAAAAAATATCACTGTTTTGCCTTGGCCAGGGAATTCACCAGACATGAACCCTATTGAAAACATGTGGGAACTCACCAAACGGGCGATTGCAAAAGAGGTGATCACCACCAAGCGCCAGCTAATAGAAACTCTCATCAGAGAATGGCATCACAACCCTGAACTCCTGAAGAACGCAATGGCATGTATTGAGAGCATGCCCCGGCGCATAGAAGCTCTTATTTCAGCAAAGGGAGGTATCACCAAATATTGAAATTTATCGTATACATTTTTGTCAGTCATATTATTACCCCTATAAAAATAAATATATTACTTATCCATGTTATTTTGTTGTTTTTATGGCCCCAATAGAATATAGATAAAAATCAAAAAAACATACGAGACCTAAAACTAATAATTTATTAAAGAAATTAAATTAAACTAAAAAAACTAAAATTTCAGTACTGTCCCTAATAATATGGCCACCCACTGTACATAGCCTTTGCAGACGATATAGTACTTCTCGCAGAAGACGCGCTTAAACTCCAACATATGTTGACTACCCTACATAACGCTAGCAAAACAAGAGGACTAGAGATGAACCTACAAAAAACACAAGCTATGACAAACAACGAAAAGAAAGACTTACTGATTGAAGATACGACACTAGAATACGTAGATGAATATATTTACCTAGGGAAACAGGTCTCATTTAAGCCATCAAATAACATCGAAGAAATAGACAGAAGAATAACAAAAACCTGGAAGAAATTCTGGAGCATGAAGGAAATTTTAAAAGGTTCACTATCTTTAAGGTTAAAGAAGCAAGTATTCGACTCTTGCCTACTTCCAACGCTTACCTACGGCAGCCAGACATGGACCTATACACGAGAGGCAAAGGACAAAGTAGCAAAATGTCAAAGAGCAATAGAGCGGAATATAATGAAAATAAGACTAAAAGACAAAGTACAACATAAAGAAACCAGAACAAAAACTAAATTTATAGACGCTCTACAACACGCTCTTAAAATGAAGTGGGGATGGGCCGGACACGTAGCTAGAATGCCAAAAGAAAGGTGGGCCACTTTAGTCACCTCATGGAAAGGTCCTAAGGGCAAAAGAAGAATTGGTAGACCCCTAGCAAGATGGTCAGATGAAATAAAAAAATATGTAAATACACAAAATTGGACAAGCGTCGCAGAAGACAGCAAACACTAGACAGAACTGGAGGAGGCCTTTACCCGAGAGGGGTCCTAACTACTTATTAAATATATGCATTAAATTCAATCAAAATAAACAACTTTTCAAATACATTATTAAATAAACTAATAAACATTAATCATGAAATCTACATACTGACATTTTCTACAATATTTGACATACTTACATTAGATTTAACAAATGTTTCATAAGCATGATTGATCAATGTTATTTAAGGTTAAGGAATAAAAGGCTATTTTATTTTTATTTTTTATTTTACTTGTGCTGTTGGCATTTCATGCTTAGCTAGTTGATACCCACTGACCAGCATACTGTGGAGAAAAATTTTTGCGAAGCAAGTCGGGCAGGTTACGTCTATATGTATTCAAATGCTTTGCAAAGTCGTCAAAGATATGTGAAAATCTTTGAAGCTATGTCTGGCGCCCGCATAAGATACATACTTATAAAAGAAAAAAATATGTAGTATTTTTCGTTTAAAAATTGTAAATCATGTCAATCTTAAAATCCACCTTGGTGAAATCCTGTAGGACAAAATAATGATATAATTATCGACTTTTTAAAATCAAATGAAAATAAAATCACGTGATACGAACACAATAATGATATTGTTGTATTTTGCGAACTTTGTCCAAACCAAACGTGTTTTTGCTTTCTGGTTTTCACAGATTCCGATTCAAAAACTTACCTGTTTCATTATGCTTACAAAATAAGCACATACAAGTTAAATTTTAAACGATAATAAGGTGTTTTTGATTTTAATTAGGTAGGTAACTTTACCAATGTGTAACATTTTATTAATTTGTATGTACAATACATTATTATGGATTACGAATCCGAAAATATAAAATAAGTCTAAAGATAATTGCGTGTGGACTCACGCAATTATCACTAAGAAGAAAGATAAATGATGAATATAAAGTTTCAAAAATCAAATCAAAAAACTCTTATAGGAATAATTTGACGTTTTCCTATAAGAATCGATATACATTTTTTACGTCTCTTAATGAAACTGAAATATTAAACTTACCACGTTTAATAAAATAATTACAACTATCCTTCGATATCGAATAACATGTTGACCCTACCTATGAACCCTCATTCACCTGCTGTCTGTCTCTCTTGCACTTTGACCGTCTCAATCTGCACGAATGATCGTGCCATCTCACTCTCACTTCATCTCAGCGGGATCTTTGAACACGAGTGGTTTGAATGCTCGGTTGGTTTGTTGTGGATTCCAAAGCATTTCTTGAATTGTTTTTTGTAGTTACGTGAGCGTTTCGTTCGTAGAATTTCATTTTTATATAAGTATCTACCAACTATTCTTAAAATTAAACAAAGGATGTAAGTAGGTATTTATTGCAAAAGTCAAAGAATTATCGTCTGACCTCTTTCAGATAAGCAGCCACATTCACATAATTTTATTGTAATATTTCTAAGTTTTATGCAAACATAACAGTTTGCTGGGACAATAATAACAAATAATAAGTAAAAATGTTTGGCGCCTATGTTCATCCTTTATTGCCATGATAGAGTGGTGAAAGGAAAGCCTCCTCTAGGTTCCGGTCCTTCCATTCTTCTCTATCCAAACCCAGTCTGCTTCAAGTAACTCTATCTACTTTGGCTATATCGTCGTCACTCCAAAGATTGCCATTTCGAAATAAGTGCTCTTACCTTACAATCAAGTTACAGAGAACCTTGCCATACCGTGGCGAGTAGGGCCGGAGAAAGCTGGCCGCTTGGTTGCACAAATATTGCTTTCTTATTCGTCAATATTAACAGCTGTTTTATTTGTACCTTTATGATATATTTGTGTCTGCCCGCGGCTTCGCACGCGTTGTTTTTATGGAAACGCTTTAAGGACTTACATATGTCTATCCCATGGGAACTGATTTATGGGATAAAAAGTAGCATATGTTATTCCGGACCTGACACTACCTATACGCAAAATTTTTGTCCGATCCGTTCAGTAGTTTTTGCGAGAAAGAGTTACAAACATCCATACAAACAAACTTTGCGTTTAGATTCACCCATCGATTAAGGTACCTACCTATAAGTTGCCGGTCTGCAGATACCTGATGCAAGGATAGGTACACCACACATCTTATTAAAAAAGGAAATTATGTCCATATGTGCAAACTGGTTCACTGTTGTCATGTCATACGAAGTATATTGACTGGATACAGTATGTATACATAGAGCCATGATGAAAAAAAAATGTTCATCGCGTGACTTATTTATTATTTAAGTGATTATAACGCCCTGTGATAAAAGTGATTAATTTAACCAAGTAGGTACCTATATTAATTTATATATCATGTAAGTGAGGTCGGGAAGGAATTGCAATAAAAGCTTTGATTTTATAATAAATTTTTGTGAATGTATTTATTAATGTAATGTCATTACAAATCTGTATCAAAAACTCTGAAACCAACTTATACTACAATAACTAATCTATTCTACTTAGAGCTATTTCCATTAAATGAAAAATAAAATAAAAAAAATCTAATCAAATCACACAACCGAAGAATCACTACAGGCTAGATAAAAATAAATAACAATACCAAAATTATGACATCCAAAATGGCCAAGTGTACCTAGTTTATGAAAGGCAATAAAAAATAAAAATAAATAATGATAGACCATCCCACACAGCATCATCTAGCCCCAAGCTAAACAGAGCTTGCGATAAGGGTACTAACTAGATGCCTGATATACTTAATACAATAGATTACATAGATCGATTTTTTTTATTATACATATATAAGGACCAGAACACTCGGAACAAATATCTGCAGATCGTACACTTAAATTGTTCCGAGGCGGGAATCGAATCCGCAACCTCCTGCGTCGCAGGCGGACCTTCGCCCACTGTGCTAGAGGTCTTAAATAATGTAACGAACGACGATATTATTACAATGCTTGATTTTATACAAAATGCAATAAAATGCTCAAAAAACTAAAAATCGCCTCAGGAATTCATTAATATCAGCTAAGGAGTCTATTTATTCCATTCGCTGAATTTATTTATGTCTTATTTGGTATACATTATGTGTACATATTTTATTATACAATATTGTAGGTAATTGCGTAGGTACTCAAATAAAAAATATTGTCATAAATCAGGGAAAACCACGAAATACTTCCTATAGATATTAATTATGGGGAATGAGTGTTATTATTTAGTTCGTATCTTTTATACCTACCTAAAACCACGTTAGATATGTAGGTAGGTACATCATAGGTGATAATAGGCACGTTGACGTAAATAGGAAAAATATATAATCTAGGCACTTTAAGGAAAGTATTCGTCGATATTATAATATTAAATTAATAAATAATATTAAAAAAACATAAGGTATACCTACGTGATTCTGATAATTCTTGTGAAAGCAATCGTAGATAAATTCCTACTATGTATTGAAAATTGAAATTTGTTTATTTGTAGAAAAAGTATCTTTACATGAAGTTGCTAGGACATCCTTTTAAGTATGTAAATATACTTGTGCCAGGATGTCCTGCTCTTCATTACAAATACAAAGATTGTACAAATAAACTAAATTAAATATAATTTTCAAATTACTAAACTATGGGCTTTTTATTGAATAGATAGCACTGATACCTTATTTTCTGTGTCTGGCGGCTGCTCCTGAGGACACCGGCACCGGTCTCACAGTCCGTGCAACAGGAGTTGCCTATGAGTGTGTGTGTGTGTGAGAGGGTGTGTGTGTGTGTGGTACCCCTGAGGACACCGGTCTTCATGTATATGGTAAATATTATTCACTAAGGACTTTTTATTATGAGTGTCGTATAATTTAATTCTTATTTATATTTCGAATAGATTCTTAAAATAAATACAATTCAAGCAAAACCACACATTATTCTTGATGACATAGGACAAGACATTAAATTCAAAACATTAATAGTAAGAAGAATACGGGGTATCCCAAAGATGTTAGATGGTATATAGGTAAAATATCATTGGAATATCCTCTACTTCTCTTAAAAATTAAAAAAAAAGCTTTCGACAGATAAAATTTTGGCAACGGCATAGTGGCAAGGACTTATCCTGGTGAAAACCTACTATTTGATGGTGACCCTAGTTATTTTCAGTTCAAAAACTATGGGATCATAGAATTAGGTATTCTGACTATATGTTTGTTTCTGAAAAAGACTTAAAAGAGTTTGCTTTACTCTATAAACTTGTGTAAAAACACCAACCTAAAGCTATAATACCTACCGACATACGAAACAAGAAACGGATTTATTAACTTTTCAATTTTCGTGATAGATTTGATCAAGACTTATTTATTATATTTGTCTGTTTTCGTCATAAAATGCTGACAGGTCTTTGAAATCTCAATACCTACTAATGCAAAGACAGCAGCGTGTTCTTTTCATTAGGTACCTATGTATGTATAATGCAAAAAGAGTTTGATAAGGGGCCATTCAAATATTTCGTAAGCACTATAGGGAGGTGGGGGGGTCAGTTGTAGTTATTTATTTTTTACAAGCAGCCCACACATTGCCTATGCTTGAAAACGAAACGCATTTTCGGGGATTACCAGAAATATAAATATGTTTAGGCACTCGCTTAGAACCGAGTAGGGGAAATACCGCGCTTTATTTACTTGTCATCTGCTTACGTTATATTTGAACGGTCTTCTCTTCTTACATACAATGCAATCATATTAATTACCCAGGCAAGTATCTAGATTTTACTGGTAAAAAGTAAAATAAAAGCAGTCAAGTCAAGTCATCGTACCTTATTCTACTTAATACTTAGGCAAGGTGTGTGCAGGCGCAGTCGCCAGCAGGGAGTCATCAGGGGCGGAGAAGGTGGCTTCTCTGACGGAGGTGGAGTTCCTCAGGGAGGTGCAACGTCGCTCCTTGATGGCGCTCGCTAGGAAGAACGTGCAGAAGATGCCGGTGCTCTGTGACAGACAATAAACTAGATTTTAGAATTATTTGAGGTTGATGATGGGTCGGTTGGTAGATCAGTTGTGGTGTGGGTGCGAGCACAGAACCCTGGATGGTAGATGTAAAAAAAAATTAAATTGCCGAAGCCGAAATTTTATCCAGAATCCAGCATTATTTATTCATTTAATTATAGAATTAAATTAATAAATAATGCTGGATTCTGATATCTGAAATTCTTGGATGCTGTGTGCCCCTCACACTGCTCACATCACACAGCATCCAAGAATTTAAGATGTCCCAAAAAAAAAAAAAAAAAACATAAGTACCTAGTTGTTCTCTTTGAACTAGAATTTCATATTTAAATTAATTTGTCTGATATTTGGAAATAGTGATTGTAATGATTCTTTTTGCAATTTTTTAAATTAGTCCCAAAGTTACAGAACGTGAGAACTTAAGTAAAGTACCTAGGTACCTATATGGGGTCTTTAAATCTTCCCAACCCCTACATCATAAATATGTATCCTCCATGACATAACTCCAAGGTCAAACATGCAATAAACCACCCCCACCCCTCCGATATCCTTCAACAACATCCTCTGCAAACCACCCCGTGACATCATCGACTGACTGGCGCCAATAACACTTTAAGATAGTAATAGTGTTTATGTTGTTCTCCCATTTAAACTTTTTACATAAATACAACAGCTCTACTACTGACGAAACAAAGCTAAACTTGATTATGGACAAAACTTGTAGGTTAATTATTTAAAATTTGTTGAAATAGGGACAGGAAAACATAAAATACATAACAAAGTATAATAGATAGGTACTGTAAGTGTGTACATAGATAACATAGCCTCGTGATACCCATATTATAATATACTTGTTTTATATCGTAGGTATAGACGTATCGTATAGAAAAACTAAAAACAAAAACTTTGTATGACTGTTTTTGCTGTGTAGTTTGTTTCGTTCTGAAGATATTTTTGGCAGCTCTCCTTTATTAATGATATCATTGTTAAATTTACTCGTATCTTTAATCATCATCATCATCATCAGCCTATATTAGTCCACTGCTGGACATAGGCCTCCCCCAATGAGCGCCATAGCGCCCTCTCTTCGGCTTGACGCATCCAGCATCTACCTGCAGTCTTTCGCAGGTCGTCATCCCACCTGGTCGGAGGGCGTCCTACACTACGTTTACCGAGTCGTGGTCTCCACTCAAGAACACGTTTGCCCCAGCGGCCGTCGGTTCTTCGCGAGATATGGCCGGCCCACTGCCACTTCAGCTTGCTAATTCTCAGAGCTATGTCGATAGCTTTAGTTCTCTGTCGGATGTATTCGTTGCGAATCCTATCCTTCAGAGATACTCCGAGCATAGCTCTTTCCATAGCTCGCTGAGCGACTTTGAACTGGTGGACCAGCCCTATCGTGAGTGTCCACGTCTCAGCTCCGTAGGTCATAACGGGTAGGACGCACTGGTTGAAAATCTTTAATAAATAACGAATAAAAAGCTACGGTTATATCTACATCATAAGATAATATAAGAGCAGTATCTCGAATTAGGTCTTCGATTCATTAGGAGAGCCAATTCCCCCCTATTACGGTTATTGAATTACTGAATGCTGTTAACACTGTTACTTGCCTGTTAATGTTCAGTTGTCTGTATTTTGCATATTCATTGAAATCGCTAGATGTAGGTGACTGAAATTAGCAGAAAATTTCCCAGCAGATGAGCAGAGCAAAATCAAGTAATATTAATAAAACGAGTTTAAAAAAAAAAAACAAGAAAACAAGTTTTAAAATATTATTTTGGGACGGAACCCTAAAAATGCCTAGAATTTTCTTGCAAATAATTATTCCGCTTTGATATGAAAAATGCTGACTACGCAATATGATTTCCCCCTGAACCGAAAAGCTAGAAAATCGAGACTAGAAAGTGAGCCGTCAGAAAAATCACCAGCCGCGTATCTCTACTCTCGGACGGACAGAATGGTTGACACATTTAATTTGAATGCTCATTGTCTTCTAGAGCATAGATACCCACGCCGGGGTTATCTCCACTTCATGACCTATTAATACTGCTATCTAGAGACAATTTATCAAGTTACCCTCTATCGAGTTTCCCCGCTCTAGAGAATAACCATTATCGTACAAGGCTAGGTCGGTAATCTTTAAAATCCTAGCTCCTGCTCGCGGATTGTAATAATTTTTCCGGAAATAGGTCTAGAATTACATCTATCTATACATAATTTCCACCCGTTCCGGTCAGTAGTGTTATAGTGAGGAGGGTAGGTTGAGCAACCTACCTCTTCACGACAAAAGTACATAAATCGGCATATTGTATTTAAAAAATCCTACTGTGATTTTATTTGATCGGATTCAGTCTTATTGAGGTTTTTCTTTCTAAAAAGTTATTCAGGTCTTTTTTATTATTTAAGTTAGGTAAATCATAAACCATAATCAGAACCTATACCAACCAAACCATTGTTTCCTAATACTTTTTCACGCTAATCTGCTTTATAACCATTCTCTGATCAAAATATAGTATAACAATTTGTGTTTTCATTTCTCGCGCCCTACATCGAAATAAACAGAAGTGATAAACTTTAATAGATGGTTATTTTTAAACCCTACTAGCTGGTAAGATTGGCCTCAATCAGTATTAGGTACGTCATGAATCTGCTGATTGGTTCGAGTAGCTTTGGAGCTTGAACAGTTGGCATAATGGATCGAATGAAACACACTAATTTTGCGTCTTCTTAGATTCTCTCAGCCTTATCAATTTTTAAATAAGACAAATGATAGAGGACATTTAACGAAATAATTCATTTGAATAAAAAGGGTTAAAATAAACATAGATAAAAGTAAAATTCGGGGTTAAAACAGGACATTTTTAATCGTTCATACCCAATGACATCATTGTGCATAACACTATCTTCAGGATTGAAAATTCCATTGTCCGATCTTAATATTTTAATAAGGGATTCAGGTCTAAACAATGATTGTTAAAATAGCACGTCGTTCTTGATCCCAGTTAAATGCCTGTGATCTCAGCGTTAAACTGACATAATCAGGCAACTTTCACCATCATCCGGTATATCGTTCAAGCTATAACAAACATGTTAACGGCTCTACTTTCGCCTTCTAAACTAACTGTACAAAAACAAACCTTTGTCCAATTCTTATGCCAGAAGAAATGTTTGTCCATTTGTTATAAGTTTACAACTTTGTCACGAACAATGGTTTGTTTGCTTTTTAGTAACAATTCTAGTTATCATACCTACGTACATTTCCAATTCTTTCTCGCGAAAGCTGATGTCGTCAGCCTTTGCAGTTCACTTCGCATCTACCATTTCTCAAAACTACGACACTGTAAATAAGTAGGTACTAATTATTGTTGTTCTGCCAACACAGTCGAGACATAGTATACTTCGGAGTGAGATTGAAGTCGCTAGGTTGATATGCATAACGAATCATTCCTAAAACGAACGCGTAAAAATGTGAACAGACTCTAGCACAAGGGTTATAAAATAAAAATTATTGAGTCTAAAGTCATGAGTTGAGTTGATGATGTTGAGTTACCTATCCAATATTTCGGCACAGTTTCATGCGCCATGATCACGAATATTGGATAACTCAAAAATCTAATCATGTGTAAATATCCCGTTTTAAATGACTTTAGTGTTAATAACCATGGTAGATTCAAAAGATTTATAATATTGCGTATCTTTTTAAAATGAATTTATTTCAACTTTTGAATAAATAAACTATGTCGGAACGGCCTTTTTTAGAGTTTTCTTTCTCCGTATTCGAATTGAATTTTCGCAGAAAGTTGGGCTAAAATCAGTTATAAAATACGAAAGTTTAGAAACTTGAATATTTCAAATGTATACTTTTTTACGGTTTTGAGTGTATGCAAATATAAATAATGATGAGGTAAATTAATATTATCCTTACTTGGATAGTCAACAACATCAAACAGTGTAGCATAGGTTAGTTACCTTTCCACGTTTGTATGGAAAGAAGAGCGACTTGCACTGGCGTTGCACAACCTTAGCAAACAATTTGATTGTTTACGTCAACAAAGCTAGTACCCATCCAATAGCGTAGGCACTAAACTACAATAGTTACCGAGAAACATGACCAAGGGTTGATAACAAAGTATGAAAGCATCAAAGGTTTGTTTGCGTAGGAAATACCATCCGGTTATTCAGAAGCATACGTAAGAAATGTCTTGGAAATGAGTAACCTAAGATTAAGTAGGTCCAGTCCACATCAGTCCTGCTCAGGGTATTCATATTTATTCATTTATTTATTGCATACATATACATTGTCATATCAATATCAGTGTATAGTTTTAAAGATATAAGCATATATACGACAGACAGACAGCGGGACGCGACTTTGTTTTAATACATTGTCACAGATAATATAATACATACTGACATTGTAGTGATAGTTTTCAATAGACGGAGAACAGCTCATTAATTTTTCGAATTAATGAGCCGTTTTGTAGAGGTCTAAATATAGAGAAAACCCGGTGAGACACCAGGAGCGCGCGCGCAGTAATGAGGATGAGGGGAGCGAAGGTCACTCACTCACAACACAATGAAAGTGGCGTGTGGGCTGCAGTAATGAGAACTGGGGACTACACGGACTCACATGATGATGAGGGGCTTCTCGAGGGACCCCCAAACCATGTTTTGCAAAGTCAAAGTCAAAATCATTTATTCTTTAGGCTTACAAAATAAGCACTTAGACAAGTCATATTTTATATATTAAATTATTATCAAATCAAATTATTTTACTGTACTTCATTTTTTTGTCCACTAGTGCATGTACATAGAAAGTAACTACAGGATTTTGAGGGGCTTAGACATGGCTAAGACGATAAAACCCATGCTTTGCATGACTTTTCAAAGGACATGTCATTTGATGACAATTTAACTAAATTCTAACACTTTGACATATCGTCTTTGATCATTTTATCGTGAAACAGAATACTTATCAATTTGGAAGGTTGATAATTCCTAACATAACCTGAGCCCCGAGTACATTTAACGACCTCTGTGACGCGGCGGGCGAAGGTCCGCCTGCGACGCAGGAGGTTGCGGGTTCCATTCCCATTATTTATTTTACACATTGTAAACAGTTATATTTATGTATTTATATTACTGTAGTAATATTTATTTATTTACACGGCCCTTTGGGCTACTTATGAGCGGATGAGGATGTCGATATATTTTATAATATCCTTGCCAAAATTCAGGGATGCGGTTCTAAAATTTTTCGATAAGACGCATAGAAATATGTAAAGTTGTTTATTTTAAGCTATAGAATACTATGAAAATACATACACGCTACTAACTATAACTTAATAAAGTTATAGTTAATAGCGTGTAGGTGTATTTTTATTAATGTTAGTTTCTAGTAAGTATATTTTGTATTTCCGTATATTTCCATGTCGCTTTGGTCTCTTTGGTACTGGCGATGTAAATATATTATTAAATAAATAAACATTTAATGTTCTATTTAATTACCTACTCGTACGCAACGTATGAATCATCTTGTTTTTCAATATTTATGGTTATGAATGATAGGTGTTTGAATCACTCATAAAGTCAAGTATTGTAAACATAGCATAAACCCGTAAGATGAATGATTATAAATAATAAATAAATAATGCTGGACAATCCACACAGCATTATCTAGCCCCATGGTAAGCAGAGCTTGTGTTATGGGTACTAGATAACTGATATACATAATACAATACATTACATAAGAAAGATATTTTTTTTTATTATACTTACATAGAAAACGACCAGAATACCCGGAACAAATATCTGCAGATCGTACACACAATTGTTCCGAGGCGGGAATCGAACCCGCAACCTGCTGCCTGCTGCCTCCTACCTTCGCCCACCGCGCCACATCGGTCGTCAATGATTTTATTTGTTCTGTAATTCCCGGAAAAGTTGCACAAATAAAACAGAACAAATAGTAGTACCTAGTATAAGAATCAAAGTATACCAGTGAGATATACTTTTATACCACAACTTTTAAAACTTTCGCGATTTGTTAACATATTTATCAGGTACTAGCTGCGCCCCGCGGTTTCACCCGCGTGGTGATAGATATTTTGGATAATATACAATATATCTTTATAAATTGTAGCCTATGTGTTATTCTGATGTATAAGCTATATTATTGTAAAGTTTCATTAAAATCCATTCAGTAGTTTTTACGTGAACGAGTAACAAACATCAATTTACAAACTTTTGCGTTTATAATATTAAATAGGATTTATCGCGTACCTTTTGTTTTATTTTCCCTTACAGTTTTTTATCGCTTTACAGCGATCGTGGTCACAGGGCGACTTATACAACTAGGCATCAGAAAGGGAGGCCTATGCCCGCCCAGCAGTGGGATTATACAGGTAGGTACGTGATAATAATATATGTACTAATAATAATATAAAGCAAGCTAAAGTGGCACTGGGCCGGCCATATCTCGCGAAGAACCGAGACGGCTGCGCCGGGGCAAATGTGTAGTGTAGTGTAGGACGCGACGCCCTCCGACCAGTTGGGATGACGACCTGCGAAAGACTGCAGGTAGATGCTGGATGCGTCAAGCTGAAGACAGGGCGCTATGGCGCTCATTGGGGGAGGCCGTGGAACTATATACGTATATCAAGCAGTGGACTAATATACGATGATGATGATGATGATACTTTAATAGATCAAAAATTTGCTTCAAACTAAAATTCATTCGGCTCACACCGCAACTTAAAATAATAAGTGAAAACTTTTAACCACTCAAGTAACCCACTCTTCATTAATCTTATCGCCAGCATACAGCATGCCGTAATCAACACCAATCAACATAGCCCAGAGGTAAAATAAACCTTCACATCCCGTGATAGAGTTTAAAATCCCCAATCTACGAGTCCCCATCTGGAATCTGGTGGTAGGCTAGGAACATTGCTTTAATAAAGTTCGTTACTGGCATCCTCATAGCATGCCAATTTTCATATTAGATACAGTCTACCAATGGGATAACTGGTTCGGACATTAAATTCCTGGTTATTTCAGCCTTACAACTAGCTAGATACAATTTGTTATTTTATGGTTTGGTTTCCAGAACTTTTTTCAGTTCTTCCACAAGCGGCTTCGATCACCAAGAATCGAGATCAAGATCGGCTTTGATCACGAAGAGGACTAAAAGTTGCAGTGAATAAAAAAAACTCAATGATACCTTATTTATTATTTGATAAATATGTATTATTATTATTTATTTTAAGCCATTATTGTCCCACTTGGGGCATGCTGGGCAAAGGCCTCCCTTTTCTCCTTCACTCCTCGCGATCCAACGCTGCAACAGGCCATGATGGAAGATGTACCTCGAGCTCGTCGCGCCATCTCATCATGGGCCTTCCACGTCGCCTCTTAGCGTTGGGTGGGCTCCACTCTGTGGTTGTCTTATCTTTAAAATAATACTACAGAACTTCCAGAAGACCAGAAACCTACAGACACAACATCAGCCAGAACCAATTTGATTGATCTTTAGATCAAATAAGTATCGACCGTTAGACTTGATATTAGTTTCAAGACTTCTTAAATATAACACTTCGTAGGTTTGTTTCACAATTCCGATAACAAAAAATGGCAAAAAATAGATAACCTTCCGTGACCTGACCATCTCGAAACAATGCTAATTTGAATGGGCTTGAAAGAGCAGTGTTCATGACAGGCGTTGTTGCTTGAATATGGATCGTTTTATCAAAGATAATTTTACATTTTATGAAAGGACAAAGGAAAGATACATTATGTATCTTACCTATACTATATTATAACGACCAGACCAAACGAGACACATATTCATCATCATCATCATCGTCAATTGATTACTGCATCATCTGAGTGATAACTGATAATAGATAATATTCTCAATCGATGCGCCTACAGCCAAAATATCTGACTGGTTGATTGGTAATTCAAACATGCAGTGACCTCATCTCAGCCTATAATCTTCAGAATGAGACGGACGCTCACAGTCGCGTGATGTGATTTATTCCAAGGATTTTCCTGTACTTATTACACATACATTGTTCTAAAAGTAATTTTTATTACTGAGCGAATAAGGTCCAAGTTAAGAGTTATTTTTGTGATCGTTCAAACAACTTTAATCGCATTAAATGCCTTGATTTCATGTTTATTGCAGAGTTGCTAGATGGCAATTTTTTTTTCTGATGACTACCTTGGCTTGGTATTGGTACCTATTATTCTTGTGGAAAAATTGCACTTGCACGACAACGGACAGAAAATTGGTTAATTTAAACCTGAGGCTAAGTCAATTTCAATCAAGACTACGAGAAGAGAGATTTGAATAATGAATTCTCATTTGCCAAGAGTCCTCTAATGTAATGTTTAAAGACGTACGACATACAACGGATAATCTAGTTTTTATTTTCAGTTCATAGGTTCAAACCGACAACAACCTGAGCCCTACCCAAACATTGTTGTGCCCTGACAGGGTTTTTATCCATTGTGTACCCACTAAGATACCTACTACACCTAAGAATTATATTATTCATATCATTTATTATGATTTCATTCATCCTGTATGCAAGAAATCACAATAAATGATATGAATATTAGCCGCGCACATAGAGAGAGACCAATCATTCTTACTCTTGGGACTCTACTTGCTATCATTATGTTTAAGATTTAAATCCCAAATGCTTATCCTTATTCTGTATCACTCATTTCCCTATTTGTAACTTGTGTGTATGTGGCTGAGAATCAATTAATTTTTCCTTTTTATTATTTTCTAGGAGGAAGGAAGGAAGGAGTGAAATTGATTTTTGCTTTAGTCATCAACAAACAATATCAATCAATTACGCAGGAAGGAGGGAAATAAAGCACTTTGATTTTTGCTACAGTCATCAACAGGACAGACACCAACAATATCAATCAATTACGCAGGAAGGAAGGAAATAAATCACTTTGATTTTTGTTTCAGTCGTCAACAAGGAAGACAGCAATAATACCAATTAAGTCCGCTTAGTCAACCGGAGTTGATATTTCAAAGGTATCATGATGAGCAACTGAATTTAAAGGTAGACCTACTCGTACAGTCATCTGATTTCTTGGTATGTGGTAGTATGTATTTGTACATAGTTTGTATTCACGTTTTAGGATGACGCCCTAAACATCTATAGCAGGATTTTTCCCACAATTGGGTACGTAGCTGTACAGACATAGATAGATGATTTATTATAAGTAGGTGTATAACTTAGTAAAGTGTCTTAACCCTAGCTCACTAAACATATTTTCGAGTTACTCAGTCACTAAACATTAGTCATTCTAACTAACAAAATAAAACGCCAATATTTTACTTGACGTACGTAATGCGTACGCACTGGGTGCTAAAACACTAAATTAGGAAGGTAGTTAGCGTGGCGGGGTGGGGTAGTGTCGGGAACATACCTAAACGGCGAATGCGCGGGAACCGTGTCGCCTGTGAGACTAATGTTTAGTGATCTAGGGTTAAAGCCTATGTTAGATTTGTCTAAGCACTTGGTTTTTCACATAATATGTGAGAACCAAGTTATAAATGTAATATATTATTTTACATTTATTTCTTTATATCAACTGTAGTTAACATACAATCCTACAACAACCTATGTATGTTACCCTATGAACAGTAAACTGTAACAAATTGATATAAATTAAATATATCTATCTATCTAACAATACTAATCAAAACAATACTAATATTATAGGCTGAAGTTTAGGATGTTGACATGATTCGCATAAAAATTATAAATAAAATCGCTCTGTTTACGTTGTTGGTTAAAAATGATGCTGTGGGAAGTCCACAATTATTTATATTCATCAAAACACGAGTCTTTAGTAAGGTGTGATGGCTTAAAGTGGGCGAGGGGATTGGTTTGACAGCTTTCTACGTTGTGTAATTTGTGGTACTTGACGGACCGGTTTTGTTGCTTTTGCTATTAAACGCCTATTTGACACTACTGCTTTTTAATTTGATTTATAACTTGGATTAGTTTTGGAATATAGAACATTGTGTTAATATTTAATTTATCAGCCTTCATAACTTTCTCTGGTGAATAAAAAATTGTAGGCACACATAATGGTCATCTATTGCAACAGAATCACGGCCCCAAAGACTTTTTGCAAAAATTCCCGAGGAAATTTGAATACAAAAATAAATACATTACTTTAATATTCTATTTCTTTAAAATTGAATACATAAAAATAGATAGAACTCTTTGGGTGAAGTCATCTGTAAAAAACTTTTCAAAATCTTGTGATCGATGAAACCACCAGAGGATGAAACAAGGCCACAGCAATGCTGCATCGACACTGACAGACAAACCCTCAAACGTCAAAATTATAACACCCCTCTTTTCATCAGAGGCTGAAACAGATCGGAAACCTGTTCGTCATCTAAATAATTACTCGATCATAATCATTCCCGACACGACACAAAGATTAATTCTCATTAATTACTTAAACTGCAATTAGATGACACATTTCTTCAGTGTGTCATTAACATCTGACCCTGAGTAAGTTATTAAATTAGTTGAGTTTAGGGACCGGACCGGGCATAACTCATGAAAAAACATCTTCATCTTAAACTCTTTGAGTGGATTGGGTTAAAACTAGAGATAATTAGGTAGGTATAGAACATTATTCCTTTTAAACTTTTGAAACTATCATGGTTATTAACACTAGTCATTTAAAACTGGATATTTACTGATATTTTTTTTACGTTAAGTTTTGATTTTTACAATATTTCGGCACAGTTCCACAGTTTAAAATCAGATCATGGTAAATATCCCGTTTTAAATGACTTTAGCATTATTCCTTTTAACCTTTAAAGCGACCTGACCTTATCAAAACAGACACCCTGGAACGGTTATTAAGGGCAACAGCCCTTCATTGCATTTACATTACAATAATTTTACATAATCTGACCTTATTTGAGTGGTGGAAATTGGGTGGCATGGGTGTGCTCCACAAAATTTCCACTACTCAAAGAAATAAATAAATAGTGCTGGACAATCCACACAGCATCAATTGTGCTCAAATAATTGCCCTAGTTTGTTTCTGTTGGAGGTTTAAATAAATAATAACTTGAAATAAATATTATGCACTTTGGACCCACCATACGGCCATACCCCTGGGGGTAGGGTGGTGTAGTGTAGACAATATTCCGGTTATAGGTACCTATGATTGCTAAATAAAAGTCCCCTAAAGTAATACGCAAACAAAATAGGTACCTACATTAGTTTTTTTGGCCTATCTTTCTGGGCCTGGCAAAAATGCATTTCAGATTCTAGAAGCAGAAATAAAGTTCGTATCAGCTTGTACTTCTGCGTCAGAGCGCTAAATGGCTAACAACTGTCTTTCATTGCATTGAAAATTTCAAAGCAGAAATACAATATAATAGAATAGAAAGACATTTATTCATAACAACTTAGAGAAATAAATAAATAAAATAATCATAAAATCGCACATCCGCACATTTTTACTTAAAAGTTCAATTTTTTTTTATTTGGAGCTTACAGCAAATTAAAATAAAATTAAATTAAAGTGCATAATCTAGGCATTCGCAGAACTGATAAAGGGTTGACATTTACCTTTAAAAACAACTCATTAGCAACAAAACAATAGACCCCCTTATGTCGCTCGATCCAGGTAAGGCCGGCGGCGGGATTTATCGCAGGTATAAAAGAGTGCATATTGAGGGAATGGTCATCATTTGCATACCAACGTACAGTGTGAAAGGTTCTCTATTGATATTGGCTTCAAACGGAACACGAAAATGGATACTACACCAGAAGTAGCCGCTCAAGTGGTTGCCCTTGTTGAATCGGGGCTTAAGCAAAGTCAAGTGGCTCGACAATTGAGTTTGAGCCGATTTACCGTTCGGCGTGTATACCAGAGGTATCAAGAGACTGGTGGCTACAAACGGCGACAAGGATCGGGCCGTCCCCGTGCTACAACAGAGCGTGATAACCGCTTTCTTATAACGACATCTTTAAGAAATCGTCGTTTGAACGCATTTCAACTGGGCCAACGACTTCAAGAAGTTCGTGAAGTAGAAGTTAGCCGGTGGACAGTCAGAAGACGATTGAGAGAAGGTGGCCTGACTGCACACAGGCCAGCAAACGGGCCGAAATTGACCCCAGCCCACCGAGAAGCCCGCCTTCAGTTCGCTCGAGACCATTTGAATTGGACCGAAGAGCAGTGGAGTGCAGTCCTGTTCTCTGATGAGTGCAGGATGTGCTTGCATGGCAACGACGGACGGGGGAAGGTGTATAGAAGATCGGGAGAACGATTTGCCCAATGCTGCATAACAGAACGTGTCGCCTATGGCGGTGGATCAATCATGTTTTGAGGAGGCATGTCTATGGAAGCAAAAACCGAGCTTGCCTTCATCACCGGACCGAATACTGGTCGCCAATCAAGAGGATTGACATCCATACGATACATTGAGGAAGTACTCGAGAGCCACGTCGTACCTTTTGCTGGGTTTATCGGCGAAAACTTTCTGTTTATGCAAGATAATGCAAGACCGCATACTGCTGGCATAGTGATCGAGTACCTTCAAGAGGTGGATGTGACCGTTATGGAGTGGCCAGCTCGAAGCCCAGACCTCAATCCCATCGAACATCTATGGGACGAGCTGAAAAGAAGAGTTCGAGGCCGAGATGCTCCTCCATCGACTCTACAGGAGCTGCAACAGGCGATCGCAGAGGAATGGGAGGCTATTCCTCAAGACTTTATCAAAAGTCTAGTAACATCAATGAAAACACGGATGGAGTCAGTGATTCAGGCTAGGGGAGGGAACACTCGATATTAATAACAAACTTTAAATTAATTTTATCTTTTAATTTCATAACTTTGACACCAATACTTGAATAAAGAATTTTTTACTAAACATGCATTTTTGTTATTGATCCACAAAAGCATTTTTATGTAATGATTGAAAGACAAATCAGATACCACTGGATAGGTATTAAAATAGACTATGAATCTGCATTACAGAAACATAATATTTTTTGTTTTTTTTTTAGTTATGTCAAAAAATCATGAATGTGCGATTTTTTTGCTCTCAAGTGTATTTTCTCTTCACAAAAAGGTTATCATACAGGTACATAATTGTTGAAAGAAAGACAGCTGTTAGCCATTTAGCGCTGATTAGATTATCTCCTTCTATTTCAACTTGAAAAAGATGGCATCTCTTTCTACGCTATACAAATAAAACGAGACTTCAGACCCTGAAAGATAGCTAACGCGCTTGCAATTTAAAACCACTATAAGACAAACACAATCTATGTAAGTTGGATAGTTGTACCACAGATAATATAATACACACAGATAATATAGTACAGTGTGTGTAGTGTACTTAACTTTTTAGATACCTACCTATGTAATTACTAGATATGTAACCTACCTGTTGTATTGTTGGTATGAAGATGGCATCATTCATATCATACCTGTTTCATTATAGTCATGCCATAATAAGCAAGGCCGATTTATTGTTTGTTTAGCATTGAGGCCTTAGGTCCAGTGGGAGCGCGGCAAGGTTAGATTATAAACAAAGGCGTCATTTTGACATTATAATGCGAGTCTCTACAGCAATATTAGGAAGTAGGTAGGTACTTAGTAGTGCGCCCCGGCTTCACACGGGTAGAAAAGCAGTGTTCAGGTTAAACGAGACGTTCATATTTCCAAACAAACAAACTAACGCGTCCACGTTTGTTTCCATAAAACATCACACAACTTGTTTGGTATGAATAAATAAATAGATGAGTGAGCGGAATATTTTAGACGTAACTTTCATTCAGTCTTGAATAAATAAATACTTCTAGAAAATCCACACATCAGCATATTTTATTTATGTCTTCGTCTGGCATAGTAATTTTGATATAAGTAGTACCTCTTATCTAGTTCATTCATTATAAATCCGAGCTAACTACAAACGAACGAGCCTTGTTGTGTAAAAAGAACACCAACATTTCATTCTATAAACAGAGACTTCTTCAGCGTGAATGCGGTTGGTTCAAGTCTTCAGTTATTTCATTATTTTTATAATAGTCAATCTACTATAGTAAAATAGTAGATTATTTTCGTGTGTGCTTCGTTGTTTATTTTCTTATTTATTATTTTTACTATTTGGCAATTTTTATTATTAAATAATTCATCTAGTTACTCATCCTAAAGCCTTTCGTAAGCCAACAGACCAAGCCACATCGGCAGTATTTGGCAAATCATTAGGTCTTATGTCTTATACCAGTCATCCGCCGCCCGGTCTCCGTCTAGCTGACAATGGAAGCCTCTTTCCGTGATCTTGACACTACTTACTTAGGTCACGTCCCTTTCCGGCCTAAAAGAGCCTTGGAGAGAGCTCAGGGGCCCTGGCCCTTGAGCTTGGTGTCTCAATAGTTTCTCTACTATTTTTTAGGTACCTACGTAATTTGCGTAGTTCTATGGCCACACGCTAGAGGCGCCTGTAAGAAATCCCATATAACAAGGAGCCGTCACGTTGACGCATTTTAGCGAGAATAATCCCTTTTCACGCGTTATTAAATGATCAAATAAAAATTTGCGTAATAACGCTGTTAACGCGCGTTACGATATGTGCGTGAAAGCCTTGCAGGGTTCAGTAATTGTAGCATGGTTACCTGCAAGATGGAAGCTGCCAGCGCAGTCATAGCAACATACAACAGCTGGTTCTTTGCGTACACGTGGAGTAGCTTCCCGCAGCCGCGCTGGTACATCTCGGAGCAGTCTGCCGCGTACGGCTTGTGGGCCTGGTCGAGGGGACCCTGGCCGCAGCAGGAGAACGGCACGTGTCCTGTGGGGGCGAAGTCGTTGGGCCCGCCGACGCCGCAGCATTCGAACTGGAAAAATTATTTATTTATTTATAAATATTGTACATTTTTATAAAGCTCACTATCCAGGTGGATCCAAATAAATGGGGTAGGTATCAAAAACACAAACTCGGCTTAGGGGGCATCTAAGGGTATAACTAGTTTTCGCGATTTCACGACTTTATATGTCTGCTTTGCTTTGCATACCTACGTTATTTCTATATAAACGTTTGAAGGTTACTTCTATCCCATGGGAAGTGATTTATGGGATAAAAAGTATAGGTAGGTACTGTACCTAGTCTATGTTTTAAATCAGGCCTGGAACTATCTGTAAGCATAATTTCAGCCCGACCCGTTCAGTAGTTTTGGCGTGAAGAGGTAACAAACCTCCATCCAAACTTTCATATAATAGTGTCATGAGATTATTTTCATGGGAAAAAATCCACTCTCTATTTCGGAGGGTCGGAGGTAGTCTCATTTTTACCATCATCCCTTTTGTGTCACTTACCTCCATGTTAAACTCCTTTGTTTTCCGTTTTTTATTCTATGCCTGTCTTTTGTACTTGTGTCCAAATAAATGTTTTTTTTATATTTGCTACGTGGAAGGCCTAGGCGGAGATGGCGGGATGAACTCGACCTGTTCAATAAAGAGTGGGGCCCCCCTTGCTGAGGACCGAGATGAGTGGAAGATGGGGAGGGAGGCCTTTGCTCTGCAGTGGGACACTCCGGGCTAATATAATAATAAATAGCTGCGCCCCGCGGTTTTACCCGCGTGGTGATACATATTTTGGATAATATACAAGATATCTTTATAAATTGTAGCCTATGTGTTATTCTGATGTATAAGCTATATTATTGTAAAGTTTCATTAAAATCCATTCAGTAGTTTTTACGTGAATGAGTAACAAACATCCATTCATACTTACAAACTTTCGCGTTTATAATATTAGTAGGATTATATTCTCTAACCTTAACATGCAACCTGTCCCATCGGATAGTATCGACGGAGTTGGGTTCGACTCCCGTGCCGGTGCTCTGCGCAAAGTACGCCGTCATCGTGGTCTTGATGTCTATCTCGATGTTGTCCCACACTACCATCGCCCACACGAAGCAAGCGAACTCTATTATCACTACGAGAGTCAGGAGGAGTCCGGTCTGGAAAATAATAATAATAATAATGCTGGACAATCCACATAGCATCATTTAGCCACAAGCAAAGCAGAGCTTGTGTTATGGGTACTAGATGACTGATATAGGTACATACTTAATTACAATACATTACCTAGGTAGATATTTTTTAGTATACATATTTATATATTCTATAGGTAAGTTAAGTTCCAAAAACTTACAATAATCACATGGATTTGATGCATCGACATGGCGGTCCTCCAGCCAATCCAAGCCACGGAACAGGTTATTATAGACATCATCAGGAGCAGGATAGCCGGGTACTCCACATTGATTCCGAGGAAGTGCCGAAAAATGAACAGTCTGTATAACAGGAACCCACTGGCGCCAAATAGTACTGCTGCTGACATCTATCGAGATGAAGAAAAAGCTTTTATAGCGACATCTATTGTAAAACCACAAAGCATTTTGATATAACCCGGCCAAATCAAACGGCAGTTTTCTAAAGTCACTTCAAAACGACAACTCTTCTCCTCTTGGTAAAGTGAAGGATGGACCAAAAGAAACAGACGATTGCAAGGAGAATATTTTTAAATTGTTAGGGTAATGTTAATCGCAGTTAGAAAACTAACTTTTTGTTAACTTTTTATCGGAAAAGTGTGTCATCCGTACCTAATAAAATGAAAAGTTATGTTATCTATTTACCTAGGTACTGTTATATATTATTGAAAACGAATAGGTAAGTATTTGATCGCCAAGATGGTTCTACTATTCAGGTAAAACAGCTTAACAAGTAGCAAGAATTTGTTTCTATGAAGTTGTTATGACAACAACGTAGAGACGCCGAATCAGCTGGAACTTTGAACTCTAACAAAGGAGGAATTCAAAATCACTTACAGCAAACAGCACATTAAAACACAACACCAGATACTTCCAGCAATTCGTCGAGAGAGCCATAGTTCTCAATTTCACAGTTACATTCACATAATTCCTCGGAGATCTTGTTTGAGAGTTTATTCAAAACAAAGCCCGGCTGTGGTTGTCGTTCCACCCGAGAGATTGTTTGTATTACTTGTTCCCTGTGGCCACTGAGTGATGCAACTCTAACTGAACGCGGCGGGACCAAATTAAACATTCGACATTACTGAAGCTGATTTATACGCATGTCAACACTTCAAGATGCTCTCTGAAAATGACTGTTTTGTGTAGTCATTATCAGCTTATCATTGTTAATCTGGCCCTTGTTTGTAGTGTTGTCAATCTAAATCTAACCTAGTTTTGTGTACCGTTGATAATACTATTGGAACTGCGTCCAGGTGGGACACAAATAGATCAATGACACAGTTTTCTTGACGCATGCATAGTCCTAGCCCAGCCGCCTAGCTCACTCTAAAGTAGATCAGATGGCAAAACTGAGTGCAGTGCACTTATAAAAATGCGAAGGTACCTATGGGTTTGTGATCAATCAAAGCCAGCCACACCTTTACTTTTCAGGTTCAACTTTAAAATATGATTGGGTCCAGCAATATTATTTTATTGACATAATTTAGAAACGTATCGGAAAATGATTGGTTCAACACGAACCTGGGTCCTACCAAACCTACCTACTATTCTCTATTTTGTGACTGGATGGGGTACAGGTAGATACTTAAACAAGCCTAGGTAAAGTACGCAGTACACGTTGGGCCAATGCGTCGGGCCAACGTGTAGAGGAGACCTACTTAGCGCATGTTGGAAGTTGGCGGCCAACGTTAGCTCGCAACCCGACTAGTGTCGGTTTTTCGTGCACACAACCTGTGACACAACAAAGGATCTTGGCGCGCTCCGCAAACAGTGTTCACACGTTGGCGTATTATTCAGTCAGTCAGTTCAGTTCGGCTCTAGTCGTCAGCGGAGACAGTTGCGTGCGTATGAGATTTACGATGATGGAATGGACAAGTGCCGAAACTTTAAATTTATCGAAATGATCCGATTATATGGATTTGACGACCGATGTGGCGCGTGGGCGAAGGTCCGCCTGCGACGCAGGAGGTTGCGGGTTCGATTCCCGCCTCGGAACAATTGTGTCTACGATTTGCAGATCTTTGTTCCGGGTGTTCTGGTCGTTTTCTATGTATAATACAAAATATCTATCTATGTAATGTATTTTATTATGTTTATCAGTTATCTAGTACCCATAACACAAGCTCTGCTTACAATGGGGCTAGATAATGCTGTGTGAGTTGTCCAGCATTATTTATTTATATGGAACCAAAGCAAGACACTCCACGACCATCTTGGTTGAAGCGCCAATGCGGAATAATCGTACGCCAATGTGTGAACGCAATCCGATCAGTTGGCCCACCATACTGGCCCAGCGCATTCGCCAATGTGTACAGGACGCATAAAGTACTCTACTCAAGGGATAAGTAAGTATAAGTACCTTACCTACTACAGTTTTCCCCAAAAGAAAGACTAACGCAAGTTGATAATTCTAAGAACTTTATTGAGTTAAAATAAAAAGAAGTCATCTGTAGGAATATTAATTTAAAAAAAAATAACCTTTCTCTCCTTACCTTCCTACCAAACTTCTTAGAAATACTCACAAAAGCACAAATTTTTGACAAGCGAATCTGGTAAGGCTTCTATATTTGTTAACTCCATGACCTTTTTCACATCCTCTTCAATAGCAGGACTTATAGGACCAGCCTGCCTGGCTGTTCGGAGCATGGTTCTAGCTTTGTCTACGTTCCGCTCATACATGGCAAACAGTGCCAAAACTGCCCACCCGTCAGCTAGCAAAGGCTCAGATTTTACTGCGGCAGATGCCCAACGCTCCGCCATACTTTCCTCTCCCATTCTGTCGTAAATGCGCCCAATCAATAAAGCTGAATGAGCGCTTGGTGCAATTTTATGGGCCCTAGCCGCCCATTGCAGTGCTTCTTTGGGATCGACTATGAAACTACCTTCTGCGGCTCTAAGCAGAATCGTAGGGCTTAGTTCGACTCCGAAAGTTTCTGCTTCTCTAACAGCCTTCCAACATTCGCCATCCCAGCCACGGATGCATACCAAGCACATTGCTTGGATCTGCGACATATTAGCCGACGGTCCGAAAATTTTGACTCCTTTTCGAGTGCATTTAAGAGCTTCGTTAAACTGTCTGCGTTGCAGTAACGATGCAACACGCAGGTAGTAAACGTCTGCATTCGCTTCAGTGGAACCGGAGTGGCGTTCCTTTTTAGTCTTCAAGCAGCGTTCCTCTTTAGTCTTCAAGCAGTTTGCGCACCCTTTTTCAACACACTCTAAAAGGCTTTCACTAAAATCGTAACACTTGAGACATAGAAAGAAAGCTGCTGCAATCATAAATGGGTTATCTGGAGCTACGAGTTCTGGTGTCCAAAAAAGTTCTTCCACACCACTAGTGTTTACCCATCTTTGATAAAACTTTTTCCAGTCTCGGCGTAGTTCGTAAGACTTTCTCATTCTCTTCGCTGCAGTGAAAGCGCTGTGGGGATTTTTATTGAAGTGATGCAAAGTGTGCAAAGCTGCCCATCCAATCGCGTTAGCAGTTGTATCTGAATAATCACCTTTCACGGCAATACGAAGGGCGCCTGCTGCTATTTCTGGTGCGGGACTCTCTTTATTATACTGTTGGCTACCGAAAATCCAAAGTAAAAACCTATTTTTGGGCTGATTTTGTAAACCTTGCAAAATGAAACCGTTTGCATCTAAATTGTTTCCCTCTTCCAACAAATGCAATGCTTTGCCGATAAGTGCTCTTGGATGCCGAGACGCATGTTCAAGATTCCAATTGATGTGAGCAGCAGCAAGTCTTTCATTACCAGCAATTCGGCTTCTAGCTGCAGCCATGCGAGCTGGTGGTCGTAAAGGCGGCGGTTGGGGAGCAAACGATGCCGTCACAGCACGCCTGCTTGCCGCATGCTGCCCTGTTACTATATCCTGCCATTCTGTGTACGAGCATTCACCGGGAGGGAATTGTTTTAGCATCGATCTCACTCGCATGAGAAGTCTGTTTGCTGCTGTTCTTTTGATCCCTTGATTCATTGGAACCGTTCCCATACAAGCTAAGCTGCTTAACTCTTTATGGACTGCTAGCGCCCCTCCCTCTTTCCTGATTCGTCCGACATCAATAGCGACATTTTCTGGTGTAGGTTCCACTTCTAATTCATCAACCGGAATAGATGGTCCTTCTGGTGGCACTATCCCAATGGTGTCGAAAAGCACTGCCATTTTAATTTTCGCCACCAATGGTTCAAGGAGATCAAAACGTATAATGACAAAAGCATTGTGATCATGCTCGTCCAAGATGAATTGACTCGTGGTAGTGCCTCTACCTGTTCCTTTAGCGCTAGTCACAGGTAGATCAAGTAAAGCTACAGCATGTTCAGGTAGATCATTTTCATTGTAAAACAATAAACATGCGCTTGTAGACAAACTAGTTTGATCTGGCTCTAGCAGTGCTTCAGCATCAATGTGCGCCATGTACCGACCACGCACGTCTACTTTCCCCATTTTTGGTACACCAGCCAGCTCTATTAATAATGTTTTAGTCAGGCGTTCTTTTAGCATTTCTGGGTCCACCAAAACTCTTTTCATAGCATGCCAATAATAATTACGACAATTATCATGTTTTTTTAGAGATAAGCCTTCGGGAACGAATACATCGTCATTAAAAATGCTAATAGAAGTTGACGCAGCTTGATAAATATTGCTGGCTGAGGCCCAAACATATTTATCAGCGAGTGAATTACTCAAGGACATCTCAAATTGTACTGAAACTGTTTCACTAACGCCATCAAGACCAATGGCTGCGATATAAACGGTGCCTTCTTTACATAAAGGAAAACAATGACCAGAGATCATAGTAATCGATACAGGAATTTTTGAATTATCTACTTCGTAAGGATCTCTCGTACGGGCGTATACTTTAACTGAGCAAGGTGTTATTTCTCCAGTAGTTATATGAATTAAAGGTACTTGGATAAAAATATTATCTTCTCCAATTATCAGAGGAAACAAGTCCACACAAGCACCTGCACGATTGTCTAAATTAAGCAAAGGATCGGGGTCTTTCCCACCCCCTTTACCAGATGGTGAGCGAAGCAATAAAATAAGTGGTTTTTCAGCAACCATTTGTTGAAAGCGGAACTCTCTAAGATCGATCGGTATATCTTTTATTTCTAAATCATAACCATGCTGCCACAATTTCTCTAACATAACACGACCGTTGAATACCGCTAAAAACTTCCATTCTCCAGAACCCACTGGACTTCCATATAATTTCAATGAAACTATTATATTTAGCGGTGGAATACTGAGATAAGTTTCGAAGGATAAATCAGAATCAGGGTGACTATGTGCTGTACTCTCTTTTTCTGATTCGGTCACTACTTCGTTTATTGGTTCCTTTTTCGGAGGCATGATAGAGATTAACCGAGCTTATCTAAATTTTCCAAGTGATGTTTTTGGTATAGTTATTGAATTATCTTAGCGTTACGTTCAAAGAGAATACAATAACTGTAACTGTAGCGTTACATTCTCTTTGATTCAAATTTTGATTGGTGATTGATGATTGATTACATTATTTGACCAAAGAGAATAAAACCACTACTTAACTGGGAATATCCGTCATGTCTTCTCTACACGTTGATTAATAATGTGTGCCATTATGTTGGCCAACACTTTGGCGAACGGTTTGAGAAAGCGTCCAAACGTTGGCCAACATGTGAGCCTAATGGATGTATAACACCACAGTACATAGACCAGGAAACAGTTGTTCCTAGTTTCCATACTGTCCATATATACCTATACTGTGACACCTTGTAACGTAACACCTTGGTGTAAAGCATCCACACCATGGCAGTAATAAAAAAACCGTAAGAAATTATAAATATTACGTTTAAATACGGAGATAATATGACTTTTTATTTAAATACTAGCGGACCTTCCCGGCTTCGCACAGTTTTAGTACGGATCCCTAACTTTTTTGAAAATAAAATGTAGCGTAGTTCACCGGAGATAGTGTAGCTTCCCAACGGTGAAAGAATTTTTGAAATCGGTCCAGTAATAAAACTTCTGAAACTATCATGGTTATCAACACTAAAGTCATTTAAAACGGGATATTTTTGATTAGATTTATATTGGAAAACTCAAAAATCAAATCTTGGTAAATATCCCGTTTTTTTATCATATTTATTGTAAGGACTAAGGACCTTTAAATATCCCGTTTTAAATGACTTTATAGGTAGGTAGTTTCGGAGCCTATTCATTACAAACAAACATTAAATCTAATAACATAATTTAATTAATAATCAAACATAATTTTTATATAATGTTTTATTATTTATTTTAATTTAGATAACGTGCGTGTGCAGAAGCATGTTGCAAACTAACTCAGTCGGTGGGTACATATTGGCCAATGTATTGGCACATATTATATTGGCCAACGTGTTCGGGCAACATCAGATTCAAGCTATTTAAATCAGAATGCGTCTATGGTTAGACCAGGTTAGACCTAGAGCCTAGACCTAGACACAGACCTTCTACGGTGTTTCTACGGCATGTGGCAGACAGACAGAGCCGTTAGTTGTCTGTGGACAGAGCCATTTTTAAGAAGTTGAAGCTAAAGAAAGTTTTCTCGGAGTTAATAAATTTTCTTTCTTGGCTTTTTATTATACTAACTGTAAGAATGGTGTAAAAGAAATTATTTTCTTTCAAATGCAATCAATAATTTTAAAAAACCTGTTGGTGTACTTTCTGTAAAAATGTACACGCTACTGAATGGATTTTATAAATACATGGTCAAGAAAGATGAGTACTGTGTGTTGATATTAGGACTCGACAATGCTGGTAAAACTGTAAGAAAACTCCTGATAAGACAGCTGTCTTTATTTAAAATGCATTTTATAAAAATATTATAATTTTCAGACGTACTTAGAAGCTACTAAGACTAAATATAGCAGAAAATACAAGGCAATGAACCCTAATAGAATAACAACTACAGTTGGACTAAATATTGGTAAAATAGATGTTGATGGTGTTAGCCTTAGTTTCTGGGACCTTGGAGGACAACAGGAATTGCAATCTTTGTGGGACAAGGTAAAACCCCAGTGAGAGGAGCATTAAAAGGATATACTACATTTTATTCTTCTGTTAGTCAAAAGTTAAAAATCATTTATTCTTTAGGCTTACAAAATAAACACTAAGACAAGTCATATTTTATACATGGAATTATTATCAAATAAAATTATTTTGCTGTTCACTTCAATTTTTTGTCCACTAGTGGAAGAAGTGAAAAAGAAACCACTAGTATATTCATCTCTTATATGTCTAATACATGGTTATTTAAGTCTAAATATAATATGATTTGATACATGTCAATATTTAAGTAAAGCTATGCATAACAACAAATTACTTGCATACTATTGTCGGTGCGAAACTGAGCGACATCTGGCCAAGCATTAACATAATTGACATAATCATTTATGGAGTAGAAAGCCTTCTTGACGATATTTTGTTTTATGTAATTTTTAAAAATTATAAATAGGTAGCTCAGTTGTTTCAGATGGAAGCTTATTATAGATTGCACGCTATTGCCCATAAATGATTTCCCTACATTGTGTAATCTAAATGATGGGATGTGTAGCTTTTTCTTGTTTCTTGTATTTCTATTGTGAACATCACACTTTTTCATAAGGCTATCCTTATTTTTGTGGGTATACATTAAATTTTCATAGATGTATTGCGATATTACAGTCAGAATATTAATGTTTTTAAATAATTCCCTCAAAGAATCTCGTGGCTTTAATTTATAAATAGCGCGTACCGCCCTTTTTTGAAGAAAAAATATTGGTCTGGATGTCAGATGCCTGTCCCCAAAGCAAAATGTTTGTTCCTAGTCGGCCTGCTTGGTGCCTCTTAAAAGATTTTGAGTGTAAATAACAAAACTAAACAAGCCATTTAGAAAGCATGCAATCACATAAATACTGGTTAGTTGGAAGTAATAAATATAAACAAACGAAATGTAAAAAAATATTTATTTTATTATATTTAATCATCACTAGTATTATAATGAAATTCTTCAATTCCCGACATCAGAAAGTCAATACAATACCTTAAATATAATAAGCCTTGCTTGCTTCACTATGGATTGTCTATCATAATTTGGTTTATTTAACAAAACAGTAAAAACATCAAAAACTCGACAGAAATATCAAATCATTCAAAAGAGAGACCCAAACAATGGCAAGAAGTATGCTTTCAGTTCTGACTGCATGAGGAGAGTGTTGGTGTATGCGGGAGAAGGATCACGTTCCAGCATAGTCCGCAGTTCAGTCGCATGGGTTGTGCACAGATCAATATTAAGACAACCCTCTTTATAAAATAGTTTCAAACATGGTCAAGGCTAGAGCACTACAATATGTTGATTAGGTAACTAGTCTGTGTAAAAAGTACATATATAATTTATCCTTTTGTTACAGTATTATGCAGAATGTCATGCTGTTATTTACATAGTTGACTCTTCAGATAGAGATCGAGTTTCAGAATCAAAAGAAACATTTGGTAAGTTCCCTCTCATTGGTAGGTAATAAAACCTATATTGGCTGTGTGGCCGTGATAGAATAGCACCACACCAACTCTTCCCGTGGGTGTCGTAGGAGGCGACTAAGGGATATACACCGGGGGGCAGGCAGCAGGTCCCTTGCAGCACACTCCCTATACTGCGATCCCCAACCCGCATGCCCAGCGTGGGGATTATGGGCATCAACCCCCCCATGGATAGATACGCCAAAAGAATGTGGCCCCCAGTTCCCGGCTGCCTCGCTATTCCTGGCCATGGTAGCGGCCACGGTAACGGCGGGGCAGGGGGTGCTAGGAATCCCCGGGCTACATCAGGCTACCAAACTCTACCTAAACTGACCCTGTCTACGTTTAACGGACGCACTCTGAGGCTTGACCATCATCTAGCGCAGTTGGAAGTGGAGTTAGAGAACATCAAATGGCATGTTCTGGGGTTATGTGAAGTCCGTAGAGAGAGGGAGGACACCGTAACCCTAGACTCGGGCCATCTTCTCAACTTTCGCGAGGGTGATAAAACATCCCAGGGTGGCGTAGGCTTCCTCGTCAATAAGGCTCTCTAGCAACGTCCAAGAAATCTCCAGTGTGTCGACCAGGGTAGCGTACCTGATCCTTCGGTCATCCAGGTCTACGCACCGACCTCGGCACACTTAGATGATGAAGTGGAGGATATGTATGAAGACATATCCAAAGCCTTACATAATACCAATAAGGTCTAATAATTCAACGTTGTTATGGGGGACTTTAACGGCAAGGTGGGAACCCAGACTGGCAACGAATCCCGAATAGGCCCGCATGGTTATGAAGTCAGAAATCACAGGGGGCAAATGCTTATCAACTTCCTTGAGAAGGAGGGGCTGTTCTTGATGAACTCTTTCTTTAAGAAACAGCCTTAAAGGAAGTGGACATGGCAAAGCCCAGACACTGTGACTAAAAATGAGATCGACTTCATCATGACGGATAGCAAACACATATTCAGAGATGTCTCAGTGAACAACAGGTTCAATACCGGATCTGATCACCGACTCCTCCGAGGCTCTCTGAATATCAACTTGAAGCTTGGAAGAAACCGTCTGATAAAATCCACGCTCCGACCTGACCCAATCCAAATCATGGCGGGCACCGAGAAGTTTCAGCAGCTTCTCGGGAATAGATTTGTTGCCTTGGAACCTACGAATAAATAATAAGTCAGGAAATTTAATTGCGTTCGAAAAATGACCCAACAAAAGTCGTGTCCAAGTAGGCGGTGCTTAAAAGTCGTGTCTAGCGCGTCATCAGTCGGACATTGATCTTGCAAGCGAGCACACATCAAATCTTTGCGTAGGTTTTCGTTTTTATCATTGTGAATAGCTGTGAATCATCATGCCAGCATGTGTTGTGAAGTGGAGCAGGAGCCATATACGATTAAAATTATTATAAACTGTATTCAAAGATATTCAAATACGTCATCAAACCGAGATGGTCCATATTATGCAACATGAAATTAAAATGTAAATCGATAAAACTTTGATATTTTTCTAACATGTATTTTGCTTTTTTTGTTTCCTTTAGTTTCCCTGCCGATCCTATTTGGCAAAATAAGTGGATAGCTGCAGTTAAGCTAGAAAGACAAGAGTATGACTAGATGCCTGTGAAAACCAGCAGAGTTCTATAAATCATTAAAAGGATATACCATGTTACACAAAACTGCAGTACAATAACGGAAAATCACTTACTCGAGCGAGCGATCAGTCAGTAATATAAACACAGTGTTTTTCTAAAATAATTGATAAAGAAGATATTCTAAGCCCACTAAAAAACAGTCACCAAACAAATAACAACCATTACATTTTATTGATAAAATGTATATCTAATCGTTGAATATCTTAGAATCGACGAAGACGGATGTCTTCACTACATTGCGAAGAAAGATTCTCTTTTAATGTCTTCTAGACAAAAACTTACTAAATTAATTCTATTTCGCGGAACATAGAGTACATCGGATTGTTAAAGTATACCAATATAAAAAAAACAAAACATATCGTACAATAATATCGTTCTATTATTAAATTGATCCGGTCCCCTTATTGCATACACCGTCCATGCCGCCAAGCCGGGATTGGTTCGCGCGCGTGCTTCAATGGTTACTATGACAACTGCAGCGCGCGCAAACCAATCCCTGCTTTCGTTCTGAATATAAACCAATCACCAAGCATGTCTGTTTGTAACCTGTGTAGTGATTGGTAGTTTGAATCATACGTTTTGGTTTGGAGTAGTGCTACTTTTTATGTGGAACTTGATCTGAATTAGACTTCCTGACTTATTATTTATTCATAGCTTGGAACCCACTGATGACGTTGACGAGACCCTACACAATCTGGTTGAAACGTTGAGGGACGAGGGCATCAAATTCTGTCGAAAGCAGCGTACTGGCAAGAAGTCCAAACTCTCGGATGAGACTCTTGGGCTGATGACAAAAAGACGGGAGACCACCCAGACGACTCCGCCATTAAGACTTTGTCATCAGCGAATCGCAGGTGTGAGATGTACCTACTCGCCGTTTATATTAATGCCCTTTCCTTTCCAGTCCAGCAACCTAAACATATCTTCCAATGCGCTCGTGAACAGTTTCGGGGATATGTCATCCCCCTGCCTCACTCCTCTTCGCAATTGGATGGGTTTATACTGCTGACCCTGTACTTGGACACTCATGGTGGCGGCCTCGTAGAGACAGCTCAGCACCTGGATATAACGATAGTCTACTTGGCATCGCTGTAAGGAATCCAGAACAGCCCAGGTTTCGACGTAGTCAAATGCCTTCTCATAGTCCACAAAAGCCAGACACAGGGGCTGATTATACTCTTCGGACTTCTGTATAATCTGCCTCACTGTGTGTATGTGGTCTATGGTGCCATATCCTCCGCGGAACCCAGCCTGTTCCGGTGGCTGGAACTGAACCAGATGCTGGACGGCCTAGCTTCAGCCTCCCGATGTATCGGTCTTGGCATGAATTTGGATAAAACCAAAGTCATGATCAATGGTCACATTGATCCAAGGCCGGTGGTCGTACATGGTCACCTTCTCGAAACTGTTTCCGAGTACACTTACCTTGGGCAGATTCTGCAGTTGGGTAAAAACAGTTTCGAGAAGGAGGCCAAAAGGAGGCTGGGCAGCATTTGGGAAACTACGTCAAGTCTTCACGTCATCCATACCGCAATGCTTGAAAACGAAAGTTTTCAATCAGTGAGTCCTACCCGTTATGACCTACGGAGCTGAGACGTGGACACTCACGATAGGGCTGGTCCACCAGTTCAAGGTCGCTCAGCGAGCTATGGAAAGAGCTATGCTCGGAGTTTCTCTGAAGGATAGGATTCGTAACGAATACATCCGACAGAGAACCAAGGTTATCGACATAGCTCAAAGAATTAGCAAGCTGAAGTGGCGGTGGGCCGGCCATATCTCGTGAAGAACCGACGGCCGCTGGGGCAAACGTGTTCTTGAGTGGAGACCACGACTCGGTAAACGTAGTGTAGGACGCCCTCCGACCAGGTGGGATGACGACTTGCGAAAGACTGCAGGTAGATGCTGGATGCGGCAAGCTGAAGACAGGGCGCTATGGCGCTCATTGGGGGAGGCCTATGTCCAGCAGTAGACTGCTATAGGCTGATGATGATGATGATGATGATGAAAACCTATATCTTTCTTAGTCATGTAAAGCAAAGAACAAGGGATGCTTATGCACAAAAAGTTAAACAAGTAAGAAAACTATTTAGAAGAACATTTTCCATGTCAAACATTAATCTGTTATGATGTCTTGATAAAAATAAACGCATTATGTAACTGCCTAATTAAAATCACAATTTTACCTACATCATTCGCTGCTAGGCACAGACTTATCTATTTGTATCAAATATAAAGAGGAAATGCAAAATAGTGCACCTACTAACTCAAAAAAAGCAGAGCTTGTGTTATTGGTACCTACTAGATAACTGATATAATTACAAGAACATAGATATTTTATAATATTTATTTTAAAAAAACTTCTAGTCTAGAACAATCATCTGCGACCACAACAATTCTTCCGTTGGAAGAATCAGAACACAACCTCCTGCTTCTAATGCAGACTTTCATCTGCTGTACCACTGATGTTGTTGGTTTCTGCTCAATCTGTATTTCCTTTATTACAGACAGAATGATAGCATCAGAACACCTTTCCGGCGTTCCCCTCCTGGTGCTGGCCAATAAACAAGACATTCCGGACTGCATGGGAGTGCACACAGTCAAGCCTATATTCAACCAGAACGCTCACCTCATCGGGGCTAGGGATATTATGCTTATGGCGACATCTGCTTTAAATGGGTAGGCTAATGCATCCATAGCGTATCTAAAATGGTCGATAGATGGCGTTATTAGCCAAAAATATGATACCTACTAGGTACTTAAAAAACTTCCCCTATACCATCAATACATCTAAATCTCATAAAGATCCATGCGGCCTTTAGGCGAGAATAGCCAGGCCAGACCGAACGAATAACATTCGCATTTTTAATAGCTTCGCACGCGCTTCTCAAGTATCCCGTGTCCATCCCCGGAGTAACATTTACCAACTTGTCAAATTTCAGCAGTTTCAGCCGCTTAGGCGTAAAAAAAATAAGACAGACAGAGTTACTTTCGAATATATAATAATATAACAGTATGGATTAATAGAATATGCATTGATAGGATGTTTGTTTCAGTAGATATGCTATTTGATGGAAGTATTATAATACTTATAGAATAACTTTATTCGCTTCGAACGAACTTATTATAATTAGTAACGAAAAAAAGTTCTCGACAAAGCCTACGCATTTGCTCCCTTGTAGTCGAGACCCTAGGTCAGAGGGGGACCCAGGAACTCCGGGTTTTTAATAAACATCTGAGCGTCTGGTCGAAGCGACGCGTGACCCGAGAGCTGGTGAGTTTCTGACGCAACGCATAGGCATTGCCACACCGCAGCGGGGCAATGCAGACCGCTTCTTGGGAACCAATAAATATACATATACTTTCGAGTATGACCTACGCTACGTGTTAAAATATTTGCGTCTCACAAAATCATAAAATGTATTGTAGTTGATTTGTCGCACTTAGATCACCAAAGTCAAACCATGTAGGTATGTATGTAACCATAGTCAAATGCATCATATGCAATGCACATTCTGTCTCCGCAGACATTATGTCCACTGCTAAAAATGCCTCAAAACAAGGACGATTTTGCCAAAATCACCACGCTCGGCAAGCAGATCGCAGTGTAGGTGTTAAAAATGCACAAAGGAAGCTGTTGCCCTTCCTATGTCAAGTTCTTATAGTGGAGGCGGTAATCTAACCCGCAACCTCCAAGCTTCGTAGGCGGATCTTTGCCCGCTGAGGTACCCAGCTAGCTTGAAGAACAACCCTCTCAGTTAATGATCGTTAAAGTATACCTTACTTGCACCCACATTTGTAACAGTCCTTCCCTATTTTACTAATTTAAACTAGTCTCTAGTCTTGTCCAATCCAATACATACCTACATACGAGTAAACATGCCTTAAAAGATATAGAGTCATATTGAATTGAAATAAACAGTGAAGTGTAAGTTAGATATTTATAGCTCTATTCTACAAAACCCCTACATTATCTTATCTCTTCTTTGTAAATAGTATACGTGCTTACTACCTACACATTAATGTATATTGATCCTTACAATACATTGAATGCCTGATAGACAATAACGTTCCGAAATGGCTATGGAAATGGATTTGAATGTATAAATAGTATTGAGTGATAACTCGCTTTAAAAGTTGTAAGCATAAATTATTGGAACCGAGTTTTAAATTCCCAAATTAGTTGTTTTTTTTTAAATATTGTACGTTAGCCATCAGACCTAACTGCTGATTTGTTCGGTTATCTTGCAATCAACAGGACCTCTAAAACTTCTAATTCGCATTTATAGCCATTTTATTATTTTTATGATTCTTGGTCTTACTAAAGTTTAAAGTCCTAAAGGACAATCTCCACCAATATATACGGAGAGCGTTTCTCCAATTGTATTTTTTTCTAAAGTTACTCCACACGAACATAACATCGCGACGATATCGTTAATCGACTCCCGCTCGTTTAAACTCACGTGCGAAACGACAGCACTTAGGGGGATTATTATAATTAGTTATCCTTCCTTCCTTCCTCTTCATGTTGAATATAAATAGCCGTTTCGATATATGTATATGTTCGTTCATAATTCACAACACAAAATATACTCCAAACAAGGGAATGCCAGCGCCAATACTTAGACCGATTCCTATAATTAGAATAGCTAGAATACTTGCAGGAGATAAAACCTACCGTGGACAGAGATATGACCCAAAAAATTAGCAGCAGGCTTTTATGAAATAATCTGAGTTCTAGTATACGTTGTTTCTGACTTCCATCCCGACAAAGTTAAAACATAGTAGTATACAAGTATACAAATCGAGTAACAAAATTAACAATAGGTAATCCATTCTCATAGCCAACAAAGACACGTAATTGCAACAGTAATGTGTGAAGACATTAACGTAGTTGAAATATTTTCATTTCAGTGATGGCGTCGACGAAGGCATTCGATGGCTGGTGGACTGCATAAAACGGAACAACGTGGAGCGTCCGCCTCGGAACCACGATGAATTATAACAACGACAATGCATAATAATAAGTTTTCCTGCTAATATGCGACTCGTCATACCCTATTGTTATAACGGAAAACGGCACATGTACATACGGACGTTATTGCTATCCTTTTTCAATGATAAAATTATATCTTTGATAAGAGATAGGTTTGTGGATATTTGAGTACCTGCAACTGATAACCTATGATAACAGTTCAGTTTGCTGCGTCGTGAATTGATGTGTAATTTAGTGAGATGTTTTTATTAAAGAGGTTTTCGTAAAGTTTAAGTGTTATTTGTTTTGGAATCATGGCGTATCCTATGTATGAAGTTGAGTGGAGTGTGCTGCCGCCAGAGTTGAATAGAAGGTAGGTGGAGTGATGTGATGACTAGGCTAGATTTGTCTAATGATAAGAGCAGGGGCCCTATTGTGTTCGGTAGATTGTTTAACAAAAGTTATTTGGCTGTCACAGGCTGTTTATGACATTGGCAGATTTGATTTGGCTTCCAAGCTTGAAGATGAATAACAGAATAATTGTACCTACTTTCCAGTTAAGGTTCTGGCTGCCTGTCTGTAGTTGCTTTACTAACCTTACCCGAAGCAGCTACTAGAATATTAAACTAGACTTAGGAGCAGTTGGGACCTGTTATTGCAGCGTGAAAGCTTAATATCTCAAATAAATCTAAAGAGGCATAAAGCCACCCACCACCCACAAGTCCCCTTGAGGAAAAATTCGTCCAAAAATGGTTGGCCTGATTCGATTTTAGTATTAATTTATTTAAAATTTTAATATTAATTTGATGTTAAATTTCGTAAATAATAGCTATTTAAATAATAAGATTTGTTTAAACAAATTATATTATAAGGAGCTAGATTTTATAATAAAAAGCTTTTGAGTTGATCTCAGATAGAGAAACGTCATGTGCGAGTCACGGCAGCCATGTTGGATTTCGTGCAACGCACCACGGAAATGTCAGCTGGCAATTATTGTTCAATTTCCACTGAATTATTTGTGATAAAACATTGAATTTCAGTTAGTTTTTTGCCAGTGAGATTCACAAAATGTATAAACTAAAGATCTGTAAAACCGAATATAAATAGTAGTAAAAAATTATGTGAGAAGTGATCAAAGGTGGCGTACGATTTCACTTGCATTTCTATGGTTTGTGACGAAAGAATATGCTGATAGACCCAATAGAATACGTATAAATTGTTGTTTTGTTCCTTAAGTTATTGTTTTAAGTGTATAGAAGTGTTAAGTTCTTAGTTAAAGTGTGTTTATTCAACTGGTTTTTGACCCCACAATAATTGCACCTGGCCTGTCATTACAATACTGTGATTCCTGATACCGAGGAATATCTGTCCATTCTCCACCAGGAATAATAAAATACCATCATGAACGGCTCAGAGTCTGGGTAAAGTACTTATTTGTAACTCACGGTAGGTTAGTTTGTCACGATGAAAAATATCAGGTTGCTATCCTGTACTAAGCTATCTGAAAAAATACCTGTTTGGTCCCCTTGTATCTATACTTTATAGAAATGTTGGATCCTACACCAAACCTAAGACTGCATTGGCAAACATAGTGAAGAGATGCTCCTATTAAGAATACAATTATCAATTTGATTGGTAGTTGACTCGAGTAGTGTATGCATTGCACAGGGTATTATTCATCTATTGTAGAATTGAGTTTATTATGTTTGGAAAACTTGGAAATCCTATTATAACAAACATACAGCCTTACCTTAGCACAAACATGACTGACATGTTTTGATGATATAGAATTGCATCAACAATAGTCAGAGTAGGTAGCTCAGTATGTTCATATTAAAAAAGCATTATGTTTATCATGAATAAACTTGCTTTATTATACCAAAAGTAAACAGAACTTTTGTTACACTCATACCAGCTAAAAACCAATAGAAGTCAGTGATTAATTTCTGTGAGACCATACACAATATTTAGACATACTTTATTGGCAATACATGCACTAGAATTAACCAACAATTTTGCTCTTTTCAGATTTAATCCTGCATTTAACATTGCAACTATAAAACAAGTGGTCAATGAAGCCATTGAGAGAGGTAAGTTTATCACATCTCGCAAGTTGCACAATCCTAATAAAATATTGAAGCTAGACTAAACAAACACATGTCTTGATAGTAACAAATAATTTACCAATTGATATTGAAAATGTAAATAATACTGTCAATGCAGTGCACTTTGATAACTGATTGAAATTGAAACATATGATTGCAAATTAATGTGAAAAGCTATTTTAAATGACTAGTAGGAACACCTCCCTTCTTTATTAAATACTAGCTGCGCCCTGCGGTTTCGATATTTTGTATAATATACAATATATCTTTATAAATTGTAGCCTTTATGTTATTCTGATGTATAAGCTAAATTATTGTAATGTTTCATTAAAATCCATTTAGTCGTTTTTACATGAAAGAGTTACAAACATCCATCCATCCATCCATACTTTCGCTTTTATAATATTAGTAGGATAACACACATACAAGGTTGGGCTATGTTAGAAACTGAAATATTTGAAAATTTCACCTCTTATCAATTAGGTATTTTAATAAATCCTGGTTTGCATATCATCAAAAACCTTCTGGCACATCATGTAATTAATTTAGTCCTGAATACTATTTTCAATCAACCTACAAGAGGGGTTTTAACCCCAAAGCAGGTATCTTTGTAATTTATTCAGTCTATCCCATTTGACCTGACCTTTGAACTTTAAACATAGCTAAAGGGGTTTTCTATTGTGTATTAGTAGTTATTCATAAGTCTAGCCCTTTTAGACGGGCTTCTAATTAACCCAGAAAAAAACTATCAAAGAACATTATGAAAAAAAAAAGAAAAAATGTTTATACCGACTCAACCTTACTTAAACCACAAAACCTAAAATCTAAAGCAATCATAGTGTAGTGCAACCTACACATTTGATTTTTTATATATTAACCTTCTTCTCCGTTAAATGTTTAATATCTTATAATCTTAAAGGTATTCAGATTGTTTGTCCAACCTCTTTACTGGTCTGATAAGATTTATGAGATAAAATACACTGTTCTAGAAAACAATGCGTACCTTTTCTCGTACATTTATTTTAGCATCATGGGGCATGTTCCCACGGTCACAAAAATTCGTGATGTTTAAAGAATCGTGGCTTGTATATTTGAATGGAGGTGTTTCCATATACGACGACACGATTTACTGTCGTTCACGCTTTTATTGTCACTATAGATTGTCGTTTTAATGGTAACAGCCAGCAAGACAAACGTAAAAAAACGTCCTATTAATATATGACTACCGTGAGCGGTTAAATGTCGTCACGATTCAATGGTAACAAAACAACTAGATACGATAGTCGTTTCACGATAAACTAATCGCGACGACTTTTTTCATTTCTATTGATGCGCTTACTTGCCTACGACCGCTCTATTGTTCTCATTGCTAACTGTCTTTTGTAAAATAGTTGTTACTTTTGTACCCTCTTTAAATAATTAAGTTGGCTTATTGCTATAAATCCTTCACTATAATTTATTTATTTAAAATGTAATGCTCAACTAAAGCTTGCATGTAGTCATATTAAGATAAAATGTTTTTATAAATGGTTCAATAACCAAAAGTATGTAATATACGTAATTCTTAACTCCCTAGTATAAAAGTTTGAAAAAGCGCATCGCTTATAAACGATTGTAAATTTAAGTCAATATTATCTAGGAAAAATGTACACTGGATATGTATTACTATTATATTTTGTTATGTATATGTATAAATAAAGATATTTAAAAATTGAAATTGAAACGAATCCCGACGACACAATCACGACAAACAGTCGTTATGAACATCTAAAGACGACAGTCGTCCATTAATGTATATATATATCCGGATAATTTACGGTTACGACATACAGTGGGAACGCGCCCTAACAAGTAGAGAATACTGCATAATGATATCAATTTAGATGTTGCTAAAATTTAAGTAAATTGACTAGATAAAAATAATTCGATGCCTTTCATAACGTTCGAAATAAAAAGGATGGCATAATTTTGAGATCCGTCAATTCATTAGTTTAATTTTCGCTATATTTGAAGCCAATCCACCCTTATAAATAAATATATATATATAAATATCCAAAAGCTTAAGAATCAAACACCTGCTATAGATCATAGTAGCTCTAAAACCTGTTGTTGTTGGTTTGTATGTTTGGTGGAGATGCGATGTTCATAAGCCAATTAAAAGTGGCTTTATTTTCATTTGCCAGAGGAACCCCACCCTAAACCGTTTTCTATTTGGGGCATGTAAAGCAAACAATAGATTAACTATTCGACCTTTAAACTAAATGTTCCTGGAAGTTCCTCGGGAAATATCAGTATATCAGTGTGATAGTTTTGATGATGAAATCCTTTGTACTAAATATAAAGGCAACTTAACTTGCCGTCTAAAATAGAAAAGTGATTGAGACTATAAAATCCATACCTACTAATATTCTAAAGGTAATGCTATCTCTCTGCTGAACGAGTCACGAAATTAGTTAAGGTTATAGACCATGTTTTTTTTATAACATCCCACTTCACTAAACCCTAATCCATCTATGTATGAACTATGTTCTAATCACTCTGGCACGTAACTAAACTGTAGCAGTGGACTGGAATAGCAAATCTAGCAATTAATGAGAATGATATACTTGTACAATGCCATTTTCGCCAATTTCACACTTTTTAACAAAACCATATTAAAGTTTCTCCTAGTCTTCTGTGAATAATTTACGCTTCGTTCATACTAATTCTTAATTAACCTGCAGCGAAATTCTAGCAGTTTCTTTTCCGGTCATGTCATATATTTCAATGAATTTAACCTTAACAAAACCATTTAAACGCCCCACTTAGATATCTGTGAACCGGAGACCGTCTCTTTAATAACGAAGGGGGAGACTAGCTTATTCATAAACAAATAAATAGGTACTCTTTATACACGATAAAGTCTATTTCACAGATGTCTTTGTAAAACCTATGCCATAATCAGCTTAACCTTTCCAAACAATGCACTGATGAACGCTTCTATGTGTGTGTGTCGTGTAAACAGTAGCGCCGGTTTCAGTCCGCATGCCCACGCCCACACGGCTCCGGGACTTGATACGTCAGATCAGGGCTGCGAGGACGGCGGCGGAAGAACGCAGCGTGGTCAACAAGGAGTGCGCTTACATACGGTCTACCTTCAGAGAAGAGGACAGTGTTTGGAGGTGAGTTTTTTGAAAAGGTGATGAAGGGAGACAGTGTGATTTGTCTATCAGCCCGCTGGATCTGATACGTCAGATCAGGGTGGCGAGGACGGCGGAAGAATGCAGCATGATCTAATCTAATAATCAGTAAGCTAGGTCGCAGGTCCCTCTTTCCTCCGTCCATAAATACTGATCAATCGGCCATTTACGTCTATCGGCGCAGTGTGTGTCAGAACCGCGCAGACTAAATATTCAGAACGGCCGTTGTCTGTCGACTTATGCACTGTAGATATAAATACGTTTGTTCTGTACTGTATAATATTTTTTTGTCTGTCACGCTCAATGTCTGTAGAGATATAAACCTTTAACCGCAGCACCAGAAAAAAGTATAGCCGATTTTAGCGATGTTTTTGGCTAAGTTCAAACCTGTACATATCAATAATTAAAACGGTATCCCAATATTAAAAGAGTGGAGGCCAGGTTATATGTATTTGTTATATGGTGCTACCATATCCTCACCACGAGTGTTTCTGTCATATGTTCAACGTCATGGGAAATGTCTCTGGGTCTGGTGTAGCGAGATAAAGCTGTGTTGCTGGCATTCAAGATCAAGAACCGATTGGTTTTACGCCGTCAAGTGTCAACTCGAGAGCCTTAGCGAGCGATACTCGCAGAAGTATTTTAAATATCGAGAGCGCTTGAATCAGCGTAGATACTCTAATCAAAGAGTCAGGTGCTCGAACGAATTTCATGTCTGCCTTCTCGTGTTTCAATCTTTTGTGGATTGAATTTCAAGTTGACCCTGACTGTTGCGACACAACTCAAGTCGTAGAAAATAATTTCACTTAATGAAATTTAAATAACAGCAATGGAACGAATTAGGCTAATGAAAAAGAAATCAAATTACAATTATATTTCTAGAAATCAATATTTCATTTTATGTAGGGTCTTTCGAGCATACATAGAGTTGAAGAATAATGTGTGATAGAGATATAACTCACATAAAATACAAACGGTATTGTAATTTTTTTGACCCCGATAAAAAAGAGGGGGTTTTTTTTATATTTGACGTGTCATAGCTTCCAAATGGATGAACCAAATAGGATTTAATTTTTTTGATTTTATTTTAAAAGCGACTTTGTGGAGTGTCTACTAAGCTATAATGTTTGAAAAAATGTGTGCGTTGAAATCTCATCTAGGGTCATAAAATTTTGTTAAGATCACAATCTCACGGAAAGTCTCACAGAAATCTCACAAGTATCAGGAAAGTCTATAAGACCCACAGTCAATCTTGTCCTAAGAAGATTTTCTTCCTTTACTACGGAAATTCACTTGTCTGCTGTCTTATTTTGATTCATTACAAAAGCCACAGAGTACACGAAGTACCTGTACCTTTTAGCAGTCGGCACGGTTCGCCAATTCTCCTGCTGCTCCCAGCATAATGTGATATCATCACAATGCGGCTCTATTGTCTGTCTGTCAAGAACACAGGGTAGGGCGGAATTGCATGGTATAAGATGGAACGCCATTTTGATGTTCTTTGCTTCTGATAATAAGACTTGTACTGTGACTGATAATGGAATTAGAATGAGTGCCTACTATCCTTAGCTGACTTGAGCTACATACACTTGAGATGGTTGATGAGGATCATGAACATATTATAATGTTTTATTTCTTAGTATATTAGCGCAGGTTGTATAATAATCTGTAGTCACTGTGATAGTTCCACCCAATGCAGTTAAAAGCTATTATTTCTAAAATATCTTACGAGGTTCTAATAATACCTAAGATCCATAACGAGGCCGTATCACCCACAATATCAACCTCAAGTACTGATTGGTACAGCTCTCATTCAATATTATTTATCACCGTAGCGTAAAGATTTCTCGGCTATTCATAGAAAAACGTATTGTTACCTCCATGTTGATACGCTCAATAAAACTGACTTTAAATTAACTTGCTTGCTGAACTTATGTATTATTAATGTCATAAAATTTTCAAGAGAACATAAAAATTCGGCGAAAATTAACACGTCTATTTTTAACCGACTTCCAAAAAACATAAAGCTCTATATTCTACTGCATGTTTTTTTAATATGTGTGTTCTTTGATTTCTCCGTCAATTATGGACTTATTTGGATGATTCTTTTACAAATCTAAAGATAAATATTTTAATAATTAATTAGCCATTTTATTTCGGAGTGTTTAGGATTAGTCCAGCAGAACTTGAAAAAAAAATTAAACTATGTAGTTTAATTTTTTTTTCAAGTTCAATTGTCACAATTGTATGTGATTCAAAGTCGGTTTTTAGAAACAAAAGAATCAAATTATCTTTCATAAACTCTTTTATCCAATATACTCTTACATACAATAGGCATGATGGAGGCATGCTTTAGTAAAATAAAATAATTTGATTGAATTTTTATTGTTCGAGATTCTATTGAATTCTGATTCGCACACTCTCGCAGTCAATTCCAATGAATATAGAACGAATACGATTGACCTCAATTCAACCCAGCCGATCCCACCTAATAGAAATGGCCCGAACGGGAATAACAATTTACCTTTACTTTTACGAGACATCCCAAAATCAAGATTTATTTCTCTGTATAAGTAATATAGTATAACATCATAGCTATATTGGCGGCACGAGAACTTTGGTACAAAAGTACTTAAGATGGCAAATATTTACTAGCGGTATATCCTTACTTAGGTACAATAGTGGTAAAAAAGACATCCTATCTTTTTGACACAAAAAATTGAATTGAAAATCAAAAACACCTTATTTCTTGTTAATAGATAATAATTTATAGTACACAATTGACGACCGATGTGGCGCGGTGGGCGAAGGTCCACCTGCGACGCAGGAGGTGGTTGCGGGTTCGATTCCCGCCTCGGAACAATTGTGTGTACGATCTGCAGATATTTGTTCCGGGTGTTCTGGTCGTTTTCTATGTATAATAAAAAATATCTATCTATGTAATGTATTGTATTTTGTATATCAGTCATCTAGCACCCATAACATAAGCTCTGCTTAGCTTGGGGCTAGATTATGCTGTGTGAAATGACCAGCATTAAAAAAAAAATGAATTTTCTGAGTGCTTATCTAGGAATTTAATTGTTTTTTTTTTCAATATTGCACTGTACGCGTTAATAACTCGCGCAAAACCTAGCAAAACAAAGTAACGCCTTAATTTGTTCACGTGTCCTGAGTCCTGTAAGGTCTTAATTAGCACTGATATTTGATAACATAAATTACATATTTTTAAAGAGCACAACGTAACCAATCCTATCCAACGTGTCAGTGAATTCAATGGACAGATCAATGTTGAAGCGCGGTTTCCATCGAGGAGGCACAATATCGCATATCCATAATATCAACCGAAGCAAGCATTACATCACTGGAGTGCATATTCATGTCGCGTTGTCGCAGGCTACATTATATTTACATGTCATTTGCGAGGCCATAAGGTACAACCTTGGTATGTCGTAGCAGATGAGCGAAGATTTCAAATAATTTAATATGTTTGCTTGTAGATAATTATGGTTAATTTATATTCGTGCAAGTATAAGTTACACCGTCCGCTACACCAAAGTTTGTCTAGCTTGTAGCAGTAGGGTTTAACACCAATACTCCTTCCAAGACCGCCTCTGTGTTCCGAATGAAATGTCTAATTTATGTCCAACTCACGCTTTTCGTGACGAGTGGTCCATATTATTATTAGGTCTCGTCTTCACGCCTTCAAGAGATGGTAGCCAAAGGCTTTACTTTCAAAAGTTTCACAAATAGCAGAAACCATCCGCCGATGATTTTAATTTGAACTGCTTTGAACAATCATAACATCAGCCAGCTACACTTTCTTCTCAATATTCAAACAAAAAAATCCATATCGTTCGGGAGAAAGTCACCAAATAAAATGTATTATCCCTGTTTTTATAACTAGAGCTGATGATTATAATATCAAACTAAAACAAATCTTCTCTCCACAGATGTCGGAACATCGCGAAGCTCCTTTACATCCATATGCTGGGTTATCCAGCACATTTCGGCCAGCTGGAATGCCTGAAGCTCATCGCCTCGCCTCGCTTCACGGACAAGCGAGTGGGCTATCTCGGAGCGATGTTACTATTGGACGAGCGGCAAGACGTCCATTTGCTGATCACCAACTGCTTAAAGAAGTAAGTAAATTTTCTTGTTAACATCTCGAAGCTTCTATACACCCATATGCTGGGTTACCTAGCACATTTCGGCCACCTACAATGCCTGAAATTTATCGCCCTGCCTCGCTTCATAGACAAGCTATTGAGTAGAGTACCTATGTTTACTTAGGCATAGATTTTCCTAGATCTTTCTTTGTTTGTTTTCAACTCTTATCAAACACTCTAATGTTATAACTCCCACTAAACACCACGTCACCTGAAACTTTTGTTTGTTCGCAAATACTAGATGTAGGTAAGGTACCTGTTTGTTTGTATAGAATCTTAAGGTATCATCTAGTATGTAGTAGACACATATATTTTCAAGAATCGTTCGTAAATGAGACAAAAAATTACTTAAAAACGTAATTGACACACCTTTGCCGGTCTTATAATATTTACACTTCGGTCTTATTTCTATAAAAGGAAAACGTCAAAACAGAACGCGTTAGTAATGTTAATGAGCCGGTTTCACTCCTCGACAGCGCAATGCAAGTTTGGTAACTTTAGCATAATTAATTCTGCAGTATACCGGAATGTAGATTACTACCGCTCGATGAAGTCATCTAACTGTCGTTATTCAAGCTCGCTGCTAGCTCATCTTGAAAATTACACGGCATAATGGGATTAACAAGACCGTAGGCACGTCTGTGTTAATGAGTGAAACTTTTAATATAACTTGCCGTACCTTGTTTAAAAATACTCTAATTTTGTCTATTTTTGTTGGGCAACGAAACGAGGTTGTTAACCGACGAAAAACAAAGGTTTTATGTTCGGCTGTGTGTATTTTTTATGCATATTTTTTAATTTCTCCGATAATTATGGATTTGTAAAAAAAAATCGCTTTTGTATGCAGAATGATCCCGATGTCTTAAAAAGAACCCCGATGGATAAGTATTTGTCCCGAAAAACTTAAATAGGTAGTGTAAATGATATCCCACCAAAAACATAAATGTAAAATAGAGGAGCCAAGTTCAATGCAAAAATTATGAGTGGGCTTCGCGGCAAAAAGAATTGATATCTGAATGAGTGCCAAGTCAAATATATGTAGGTTAGATTTGACTTGGCTTTGTACTGGTATAAAACTCCTCGCATACAAGTACTATGTTCGTGACTCGTCAAACTTTTACTACCCAATCAAAAACTATTATTTCCAACACTTGGAACGTGATAACCACTAATTTATTTATAGTTTTTGAACACGCTACCACAATTATCCATCGTTTCATTCGCCAAATAAATCCCACCGTTTAGGCCCACACCTACCTTCTGACCCATTTTGGTAAAGTTTATCAGATCATGTCGATAAACATGGCTCTGAAATATTGCCCATTGATCACTACGGTTGTATGCGTGGATGTATATTGATACCCATTGTCTGATATACAAACTGTTTTAACCATTCACGCTCCATGAGTCATTGCTTTTAAATCTCTTTGTGAAAATTATGCTCTACTGATCGGATTTATATACGTATATATTTATGTTCGTGTTATGAATTAAATAGAACTAGCGTCGCAGTTGGTTGCGGGTACGATTCCTGCCTTAGAACGAATGATTGTACGACCTGCAATCACTTGTTCCGGGTGTTCGTGGTATTTCTTTGTAAAATAAATAAATATCTATCGATGTAATGTATTGTATCATGTATAACAGTCAAGTACCACAAGACCCTTGTGTTAGAGCTTGTGTTATGGGTATGTACCCATAACACAAGCTCTGCTTAGCTTGGAGCCAGATGATGCTGTATAGTCCAGCATTTTTTTTAAATAACTTTATTGTAAATATTCAATTTATAAAAAAGTTAGTTGTAATGTATGTAAAATGTAATCTATGGGTACCTTTTTATAAAACATCTTGGCTAACACAGGTGTTAAATGTGTATTGTATCCGTGCATGTAGGTGTAGTTATGTAAAACATTAGATAATTTACTCCTCTTTAAAAACAAAGCCGGCAATGCAGGTTGGCCGTCAAAACATAAAAGTACAGTGACGTTCTATGATAGGGTATAGTAACCGTCCTCTTGTCCTCTGGCGAAACGTTCGTACGTAAATGTAAGGGCTTATAGCTACATCTATGCAAAATTTCAGCCCGATCCGTTCAGTAGTTTTGACGTGAAGGAGTACAAGCATCCATCCATACTTACAAACTTTCGCGTTTATAATATTAGTAGGATTAGGCTGATAACCACTGTATTGCGTCAGGTAAACTCCTCTGCGTCACATACATTAACTGATAACGTTGTACCTGCGGCATTTTATGCCCGACCGTGTTTTCAGTACGTTGACTCTAAAGCTGATGTTAAACATTTAACAATGAGCCTTTGTAACTATTTCTGGACTTGAATAACAAAAAAATATAGCCATAATATGTTTTAGCATAGTTGAAATTTTTCTATGGACGCTTAAAGATGTTTTTAGTCATCGACGTCATAATAGGTCGATGTTTTTAGTTTATAGTAGACAAAAATGTCCGTTCAATCTGCAGATATTTTTTCCGGGTGTTCTGGTCGTTTTCTATGTATACCTAATAAAAAATATTTCTATCTATGTAATGTATTGTATTATGTATATTGGCTATCTAGTAGGTACCTATAACACAAGCTTACCTTGGGGCTTATTTACTAGAAACCCGCCTCGGATTCGTACTGGTGCAAATGCATGTAGTATATACATATAAACCTTCCTCTTGAATCATTCTATCTATAAAAAAAACTGCATCAAAATCCGTTGCGCAGTTTTAAAGATCTAAGCATAGCTAGAGAGCAAGCTGATAGGGACAGACAGACAGACAGCAGGAAGCGACTTTGTTTTATACTATGATGTAGTGATATTGGTTTTCTACCCATAACACAACTCTACTTACCTTGGGGCTACATAATGATGTGAGAATTTTCCGGCATTATTTATTATTTATAAATAATCCAAACTTTTCCTTGCAGCGACCTCAACAGCAACACGCAGTTTGTAGTAGGCCTCGCGCTATGCACTCTCGGCGCGATCGCCTCTCCCGAAATGGCGCGGGACTTGGCGTCCGAAGTGGAGAGACTCATCAAGTCTCCCAACGCCTATATCAAGAAGAAGGCTGCGTTATGTGCCTTTAGGATCATCAGGCGCGTGCCGGATCTGATGGAGATGTTCCTACCTGCTACGAGAAGTTTGCTGACGGAGAAGAATCATGGTAATTATTTCTTTGGCATTTTGACATCCCCAATGTACGGTATAGCCTCGCCACAAATGACGCAAGGTCTAGCCTCCGCAGTGCCGCCGGTGGCGTGCAATTACAACGGTTATATCAAGAAAATGGCAGCCCCTAACAAGTTCTGCCCGCGGCTTCGAACGCGTTGCTTCTATGGGGGGATATTATGTAGTCCCGGGTCCACTCCTTTATTGTAAAATTTTTGTTTTTAAAATCTTTATTGTAGGCCTGAAACTATATTATGTATTCAAAATTTCAGTCCGATCCGTTTATAAGTTATGAAGCGTGGAGAGGTAGGTCTTGGCAGTGGCGGTAGTAGCGTAAGAATCGACCAACTCAGCCCCAGGCAGTCATAATCATCATCATAGTCTCATACAAATACATGCATACATGCAATTCAAACAGCGGATATAGAAAAACAATTCTCTTTCAGGTGTCCTCATCACGGGCGTGACGCTAATAACGGAGATGTGCGAGAATAGTCCTGATACACTCAACCATTTTAAGAAGGTACGTAGATTTAAACCAAATAATAACCATAAATAAAAACATATTTACAATTATAAGGACATAATCCGAGCTGTAAATTGCTGGTATTATAACCAGTAATCGTTTAAGCAACTAGGGCTGCGTTTAACCGGTTTAATGTAATCTAAGGTTACGTTAAAGCAGAACGATTATTTGATTAATGTTCATTTGAAAAAGAAAGCCAAGAGAACGGCTGTTTCCACGTCTCAATCAATAGTGTAAACATCGATTGCCTCTTTCTAGAAACTGGCACCTGTTTATTTCCCAGACTAGTAACTTATTCAAACTTCAATACTTAATCGGGATTGTCACAATATAGTATAAAGCCGTCTTAAAACATCCGGGAGGCACAAGTGGAATAAACGATCTAACTCCACTACCTCACAACACAAATAAAGCATTCAAATATAGCTTTAAACTCCAAATATTTAGATATATTTTACTGTGTCAATATGACTTCTCGGAAACTTCAGGCGACTTGTAGGTAAGGCTCGACCTGTCTGTAAACTGATTTCATCAATATAAAATGCATCGAAATATTACGAGGTAAAGCCCATATATGAATGTACATTTTCGTGCTGTCCGGCAGAGTTACGGTCCAGATCTGTGCCAACCTTAAGTAATTTGTGCTGTTGTAGGTATTTCTGTCTAGACAGACACCTCCCAAACTGAACGCAAATAAATTAAACACCAATGGGGTCGACACCCTAAAACCGATGAATTACTTTTTACGCCCCCGCGATCGGCACGTAAAATAATGTACATAAATTCTCCCACCCCTGAGTTGGGTCTAATGAAGCAATGTAGTTTTTGTACCTTTTGGTGTGGTAACAAATTGGAAATGTTTTATTATATTTTGTAAGTGATTTGCAATGAAAAAGAAAGGTTAATCGCTTACCTAGTACACGTTACTAACCGAAGCTTCTGATTAGTTGCTGAACTGCAATCTTTATGTCGATGACATAAGAGTAGGTTTTGTACAAAAACTAATAAGAAACTTCGCTTTCGATTTCCGAGTAGGCCCTCTGGATATAATTTTAAACGTATCATTTAAAACGTGCCATGCGTGAGCCCATTGACTAAATACATTAATATTTAGCTTTCAAAACACACCTTTATTTATTTAATTGAAGAGCGGACACTCATGGCTCATCATTACATTACATTATTAACATTAATATTTGCGAGCACAAATAAATTAGTTTCATAATGAAAAATATACTTTGGTTCTCATAATTAATTATTATTTAACAAGTCTGTCCTCGATATCGCAAGCGAATTTTAATAATATGATTGATGAATGATACTTCTTTTGAAAAATCATCCCAGCTTTTCCCTAACGAGACATCAATCATTTTGGTTTTACATAATTAAGCGATGATCGTCTTGAAGCTTCGGTCGATCACCTTTATAATCGAGTAAAAACTAAAATAGAACAAGGACAATGTATTAAGTTTATTTTAAACTGAAATAACATAATGCCATAGGCTATTTGTGTTATATGCGGGACTGAGGGATGGAGAGTAATTTACAATTACCAATGATATTGCTAATTGTAAATTACTCTCCATCGAAATAATGATACTGTCGCTTGTTTCCGATGCAAGGAGAAACGTATCGTATATTTTATCATATCATTCACCCTGTAGTGTTTGAAAGAATGTGCGTTTTTAATCTAGAAAATAAGCTTGTTAATGTGTTGATGTTATCATTATCAAAGTCCTTGTAAAATTTAAACTGACATGATAATTCTTATCATATATCATTTAACAAAAATAATAATTTAATCAGATATTCATCATCATTATTAAAAATGTCTAAACAAATACTAATTATTTGTTTTGTGTTGTCCCGTAGGAGAGCGGACAGCGGGAGGTAAAAACTCTGATCCATGCACTATAAACCATGGTCTGATGACATTGTATCTGCCCAGAACTTTATTCCGTATTCTATCCACGCGTTAAAATAACCATTATGGATTAACAAAAAGATAATTACTTGAGATGTTATTATTTTATATCGGTTTTTGCAGTTTCGTCAGACCATGTATAATGGATGATTGTTTTGTTGTGCTGATCAAAACCATATTTATGTGGGTCATGTATAACATGCATCTTTCTATCAAAGCAATTCTGTTTCTCAGGGTTTTCCACGGGAAATCACGCAACAGTTTATGGAAAACTTATATTGTTTAGTCAACAGTGTTGGTATAATAATAATGCACTTTATGTAGAAACATTTATTTTGTATTTGATATGATTATTTATTTCATCTTTATTTATTTCTTTCATCAAAGACTTAACGTAAAAAGTAAATTAGTATCCTTATACACTTACTAACTTCAAAACACTAGTTTGAATTAGCACAATGTAATTAACATAAATTGGGGTACTTAAAGTTGTATTCTGGTAGAGATAATACGTATTTAAAATCTTTTAATTCCCATTTAAATGTATTGTTGTTGTATTATGTATACATGCCTTGATATATTATGTAATAATGTTGAAACTCGTATCGGTTTAGAACGTACAGATATTGCCTGGTTTTTTTTTGGTACTCGTTTTTATATTTTTTTTCTGGCTTTGCAACTTCTGTCGTGCGTGTGGGTGAGTTGGACTTAATGGCGATGATAATAAAGTTGAGTTTGTTCTAGATTGTTCCGAACTTGGTGAGGATATTGAAGAATCTTATTCTGGCTGGGTATTCGCCGGAGCATGATGTTAGCGGTGTGTCGGATCCATTCCTTCAGGTATTATATTTATACCTTTATGACCTGGCTTCTGCTCGCGACTACGCTCACACGGGACATGGATAACGGACTGTGTCGCTCATGGATAAAGTAGCTTTTTTTAATTCGGTTTGTAAAAGAATTTCCAAAATTCGACCAGTAATAGATATAACCCCTCTACGCACAATATTTACCTTCCTAATATGTAAGTTTATGTTTTAGTTGCCTAAAGTTGAAAATAACGCCATCTGTTATTTCCAGGTGAAAATCCTCCGCCTCCTCCGAATACTCGGCAAAAACGACGCCGAAGCGTCCGAGACGATGAACGACATCCTCGCACAAGTCGCGACCAACACGGAAACCAGCAAAAACGTTGGCAACACGATATTATACGAAACTGTACTCTCGATCATGGACATTAAGTCTGAAAGCAGCTTGAGGGTGCTAGCTGTGAATATTCTAGGAAGGTTCCTGTTGAATAATGATAAGAATATTAGATATGTTGCGTTGAATACGCTGCTGCGGACCGTCCATGTTGATACTTCTGCTGTACAAAGGCATCGGACTACTATTCTCGAGTGTCTCAAGGTAAATACCACCTATTTTCCTTCGTATAGAAGTTCAATTTCGAATTTGCAATCAACGTTGAATAAATGTTCACTCAGCCTACGCAATTCGGCTTATCCTTCATATAGAAGTTCAATTTCGAACTTGGTGCCCATTAGGGGAGGCCTATGTCCATCAGTATACTGCTATATGATGATGATGATAATACGAAGGATTGGCCGAATTTTGTATTAACATTACAAAACAGAACACTGAGTGATCTAAGGAGATTTGGTATAGCGCCTAAATCGTGCGTGTGTGTATAAAATTTCGACCAATAACCAACACAGGAGAGGCTTTAATACCACCATTGTGTAGAGTGCACTACATTCCCGGCTCTAATTCTGCCTTCATTCCAGGACCCAGACGTGTCAATCCGGCGGCGCGCCATGGAGCTTTCCTTCGCGTTGATCAACGGCCAAAACATCCGCAGCATGATGAAGGAGCTACTGGCATTCCTCGAGCGGTCCGACGCAGAGTTCAAGGCGCACTGTTCTAGCGCTATGGTGTTGGCCGCGGAGAAATATGCGCCATCCAACAAGTGGCATCTTGATACTCTCTTCAGGGTGTTTATCAAGGTACCACAACATTGGAGTTCTATACTAAGAATGAATTTTTATATAATTAATTAAAAACAAAAAAAATCGAGAGTTATTGCCAACTTTAAAAATGTGGCTAGCTGTAAATATTTTTAAACTTACGCGATCTGAACACATAATTATAAGTATTAATACAACGGGTATTTATCGCGTTTTTTTGTTTTTTTTGGGAAAAAAGGTAAATAAACGCGATAAATACCCGTTGTATTAATACTTATAATTAGTGGCTAGCTGTAATGGCTGTGTAAATGGGCGAGCCATATCTCTCGCAAAACTGGCATGTGTTAGGTATAAAAGAATGATCACTTTATTACCGTATATATTTTGAATTTTGTGACGTGTCCAAGAGTACTGTAAGGTCTAAAAGACATAAAGCACTTTGATATAAACCCGTCTCTAAACGGGAGACAGCAAACGTAAATGTAGTGTAAGACTAAGTACGGCTACATAAGCTTGAAGAGAAGATGCGACAAGCTGAAGACTTATTCACGCCTGTATCCAGTAGTAAAATAAAATGCAAAACTATGTTACAGCTTACATTTTTGTAGTTCTATTACTCAAATCAACTCTGTTCACAGGCCGGTAACTACCTGCGAGATGACACCGTATCCAGTACGATCCAGATCGTATCCGCCGCGCCGATGGAGCGCCAAGCGTACGCGGCCATGCGATTGTGGAGCTCGCTAGAACGATCCGCCGTCTCTGGGGATTCTACGGAGAAACAGCCGCTGATTCAGGTATCCCTTCACTTATCACTATCTGTCTTTATAGTTCTCAGTACCCAGCCTTGAAAGTACGACCCGAAGGGGCGCGCCGCCTCTTTAAGCAGGCAGTTGTGCGTCGTCCATGAAAGTGTTTAAGAAGTGGAGGTTCTTTTATCTGTTACTCGCACCTGCCAATTAATTTAATGCCAATTATTATAGTAATGTGCCCTTAAATTACTAGACAAGTAGGTACTACTTACCTTAGTACCTACATATTTTTACCAAAAACAACCTCGGTCTGCCTTCCACTAGTTGTTAACACCCAATAGGGTTCACATTGTGATACTTACTTATACTTAATCACCTACCTATCGCATATGTGATGACAACAATAAATATAATTGAGTTTGAGTAAAAATTGCCAAAAATATTCAAGAAGTTATCAGTTATCATCACACTTGAAACAGTTGAATAGAAGTTATATCTGTAGGCTGGAATCACTACTTGATTGAACTTTCAAATTCTACCTAATTTCATAATAACAAAAGTACCATATATGTAGCCGTTCATTTACTGATTCGAATGTTGTATTTCAGGTGTCGGCGTGGACGATTGGTGAATACGGAGACTTGCTTGTGTCAGAAGCCAGCAACGCTATATCTATGGTCGACGAAGATGGAGTCGGTAAGGGAAATTAACATTACTTGCTTTTGCTTCTTTCTCTTTTGCTCAAATGCCCCGGTCTATTGTTTTGTGTTTATCTTCCCAAACTTCCGCAACTAAAATTTTAATAGGCTAAAACTGAGTCTAAAAGCCACACATCAAACCCGCCGGCCCGCCGGCTTTACCCGGCGGGTTACATCCCCGTGCACATCGCTTATGCCTTAAAATTTGGGCTCGTTCAAAAACTTTTAATAACTTACACACTTCGTTTTTAGATGACTTCGAGCGCCCGACAGAAGAGTACGTGATAGACATTTACCAGAAGTTGCTCTGGTCGACGCAACTCTCCATCACCACGAAAGAGTATCTGCTGCTTTCCCTCGCTAAGCTATCCACGAGGTTTACCACGCAGCCTAGCCAAGAGTAAGTCATATAAATTTGAATAAAGATAAATTTATTTGGCCATAAACAGTTTAAATACAATAACACAAATAATTATAGTAACTCTTGGTTTAAATTCAATTTGAAATATATAATTCAATAGAAAATAAGTTCCTCGTAGAACAATATTCACATGACCAAAGTACTGTTTTTATACAAATGATCTGATGGTTTGCAGTAAAATCCGCGTTATCATCGACACCTTCGGATCACATATCCACATCGAGTTGCAGCAGAGGGGAGTGGAACTATCACAACTTTATAGGCAAGTGTTTGAGACTAATTTGCTTAGGTTTATGTTATTAAAGTGCGTAAGCCCTCGCACTCGGGGTAGTCTCTAATAATTGCAAAGCTAACGGCGCTTTAGTCCGTCTCTACTCAGAAATGTTCGAAGTTACTTGATCTCGTTGGTTAGAGTATTTCCGTACTGAGGGCAGAAGTCAAGTCAAGTCCCGCCGAAATCGAATATTTTTTAATTACTAATATTTTAATTTATTTGTAGTACATTACATACCTCCATAATAACGCGATAGAGTATTAATCTGAAGAAATCAATATTTGTTCGCTTTGTGTTTAACCCGGGAATATGTTAGTTTAAAATGCTTAATTCAAGTCTCAATTCCGACGGGAAAAAATATCGTCACGGAAATCCTGTCGCATCATAAACTTGTATGCTCATTTGAGCAGGATTTGTCAATAATCATTTATTCTGTATATTTATAAAAGATATATTACAGGCAATACGCACACCTTCGGCCCGCCTTGCTAGAGCGAATGCCTGCCATGGAGGTCGCGGCGACCGGCGACCGGGACGACAGCGACGCCGAGCCAGAACCGGACACGCCTGTCGCCAGTACCAATGACCAAGTAAGTTAAATGTTAAAAACTATCATTCATATTCTTTCGGCCAGTATCAGTCAATCGACAATACATCTTCTACCCGCCTTGCTAGAACAAATGCCGGCCATCCATGGGTATGTCATACATAAATACTTTTAAACTTACGCGATCTGAACACATATTTATAAGTATTAATACAACGGGTATTTATTCAGGTTTACACACTGTCGTGGTCACGGGATGACATCCCGTGACAGTGTGTAAACCTGTTGAAACGTCTGGAAAAATAGGTAAATAAACGCGATAAATACCCGTTGTATTAATACTTATAAATATGTCATACATAATCATAAGTCGATAATTCTTGCGCTGTTTGGAAACGAAAGTTTTTTTTTGCGCTTTTTGACTTAATCTTTTGTTGTTTTTGTTATGCGCAGGGCCTGCTAGGCCCTAGGTGCTAGGGAAAGGAAGGGAAATCTTCGGAATAGAACAACATTTCCGTAGCTTAGCTGTCAATGTAATTTTCTGTTTATCTCCAATCTCTGGATGATACCTTTTAACCTTTTAGACCCATACTGTACGTCTTTCTGTTTTTCAGGATGCGCTGTTGGACCTCATCATCGGTTCAGACTCCCTGACGAACGGCGACGTGGAACACAAGCCGGCTCAGCCTGCGCCTACAAACAACAATACTAGCAATGTAAGTCACTAAGTTTGAGAATTCGAAGCATTTTGGCTATAAGCAATGTGAGCTGTGTCTATATTTTCACCGAAGCACAATTACTCAGCTTAAGAGTGATTGTTTAGGACTTGGAGCGGAAGACTAAAGTCATGCTGTTAAAACACGTAGGTAACCTAGTTTAAGCCGGGTTGTCACTATATGAGTACTGTCGGACCGAGTGCGCTCGTACGAGCTAGGCTTAGACGCTCGTATAGGAGTTAACTCAGAATTATGTTAACACGTTACGAGTTTATCAGCGTCAAAGTAGAATTTAGTTTTGTCTCCGTTCGCATAAAGATGATGTTCACTCTACATTTTCTTGCTTGTCGCTATTTTATTTTCATAAAATAATCCGAGTAAACCTATTAAAAATAGAACCGGGTCTGTGTTCACTCTGATCGGATGCCTCTATACGAGTGCGCTCGGCTCACGTGTTTACACGCTACGAGTAGCGTCCGAGCAGTCATCCGAGCGCACTCGGTAAAACAGTACTCTGCAGTGAAAACCCGGCATTAACGAACAAAATTTGAAAGCACTTCTTTGATCCACAGGACATCCTCGACCTGCTAAGCGGTCTAGACCTCACATCACCAGCCGCGCCGCCGCAAAACAGCCTTCTGAACAACAACGTGCCGGCGCCCGCCGCCATGCTTCTAGACGGCTTGTTCGCGCCTGTCTCACAATCACAACCTGTCATACAAGGTAATAGTCCGGTCAATTTAGACTTCGGAGGTTACAATAATTCGCACCCAGCTGAAAGTTGGTAGGATTGTTCAAAACAATATTTTAAAGAAATTTAATAATTCCTCCTCAATCCGATAACTGAAAAAAATTTACTCGTGGTCACAGGTCACAAAAACAGGTAAAAACGGTCAGTTGTATCATAAAATTAGTTCAGATAAAAATTGTAGATCTTTATCTATAAAAAGGTGAGAGATATTCATCTATAAAAAGGTCTTAACACTTTGAGTGCTGAAAACGCACGGTATGAGTTTTCTACAAGTGACTGATATGCGTAAATCCACACTAGCGCAGCGGCTAAGAAAATACAGATCTTTGTGACTCAGCAGAGCTGTAATATTTTTCGAACGAAACCCATGTGCGGCGCAGCACAACCGCTGTGTAGAGCGGCAGCACGAATTTTTTAGGTAAAAATAAGATCGCAGTCGTCGAAAAAAAACCGCAGTCAAAGTGTTAATACTTTGTTCCTAAGAGCCACCGTTTCGGATATATAACGATTTAAAAAGTTGGAAGAGTTGTAAGTGTCATAATATGTTTAAGTACACCACATATATAAAATATTATAATAATATTTATATTAAGTATACCAGTCATCTATTCCCCATAACACAAGCTTGATGCTAGATGATACTGTGTGGATTGTCCAGCATTATTTATTTTTATTAGCAGAATAAGGCCAACAAGGTCGCTTATCTTTGATGTTTAATTAATGTTTGAAAACCCCCCAGATTTACCAACAATCACGGCCCTGGATAAGAACGGCGTCCGCATAATCCTGATGATGGAGCGCGGCGGAGACAGCGTTACTCTAACCATGCGAGCCACCAGCGAGAACGCACTCACCGACTTCTTGTTCCAATGCGCCGTACCCAGGGTAAGTAGGAAACAACTAACTTTTTTTTACTATTCAAGTCTGTTTGATTCAGATTTCTAGTTAATAGTTAGTTGCATTTGATACCTATGCACCTTTATAATGTAACTATCAGCGGATACCTGTAAATGGCCTGAAAATTTACAGGAAACTAACAGCTAACTTAATGTTGAGGTATGTGAATAAAAACTGAAGGCTAATTAAAAATTTCCACAAAAAGACACATCTACACATACATGTACTTCTACACAATCCATAAGTACTCGTACTAATATAAATTCGGAAGTAAATATATTCCAAGCCTTAACTAAAACAATCTTAATGAAATTTGGAAGTTAAATGGCATAGGACATAGGCTAACTGAAAAGCGCGCAGTCGCGGGTATCAGCTAGTAATATTGTAAATATATAAAATGTATCTTGCCTTTTACATCTGGTTTGGACCTCCTGAATGGTTTTCAATACAAGTTTAATATTTCAGACCCTCCAGTTGGACATGCTGTCTCCCTCTGGCACTACGCTACCGCAGCACGGCGAAATAACTCAAGTACTCAAAATCTCCAATCCATCGAGAGTAAGTAATCAATTTATGAGAAGATGACACTTAAAGTTAGAAGCAAACATTGTCCATTTGACCATGATAGTGATTGTATGCTTCTTATTCCCATTTCAATTCCAATTAAAGTTAAAAAACAAATGGTTATAACTATAACAGTGTTATAGTTAAACAAAACACCCTGTAAAAAGTCTCCGACTCTCAGCTTAAGCGCATACTTCAACATATAAGAGACAGACCATGTGATGAATACAGAGAAGGATGAAATTGATCAAGGTGTGCAAGAATTTCAGGGAGATTTTAGAAATATAGACAGGAACAATACTTATAAACGCAGTGCTCATTTTGGAGGAAATTGTCTAGTTACCTTTAATCAATATATATGTATCCCACAGAGCCCGCTCAGACTCCGGATACGAGTATCCTACAACCTCGATGGCTCGCCCGTCCTCGAGCAATCAGAAGTGAACAACTTTCCTCCAGACCTGTTCAACTGACGAGTGGCCGGGCCGGGCCGTGGCTAGCCACGGTGACGCCAGTTGCTAGTTATTGGCCATGTGTCGTCAGTTATTGATATAAGTGAAGCGGTTAGGAATACCTGTATGAATTTAAGAGGCAACTCGCTCGAACACTTAAGGCCACGACGCGGCTGCTCCCTACGTGATAAACTAGTAGTTTATCACCTAGGGGCTTGCAGTTTAGCTGTGTCCTAAAGCTTCAGCTTGCTTTGCATTTAAGCCATCAAGCAGGCGGAATAAATGCCACCTACCTGCTCATTCTAAATTGTTACATGAAGCAGAAGTTACAAACTAAATTACAACCTGTCCTAAATATTCGGATTAAAACAAATCTTTATTCACAAGTGTTTACTGATTGCTGATCAAGTACACAATAACTGACCGCACATGTTAAAAAGCTAGCACATTTTGACTAGTGGGTAAGTGGCCATAAATGGTTAACGTCACATTCAGCCAGAAACTGGCTGATAATCAAGACATGTGACAAAAGTGGTTGATAACTGCGACATTGGCAAGCTCTGCTAATGTCTTTAAGTGTTTTAAATAGTGTAAAGTGCAATTAAGGTTTGTTATTGATTGCTTATTCTTGTATCTATTTAGGAATCATTAAATATTTTGACTTATATCTGTTTGAATGTACATTTTGAAGTGTTATGTAAATTAAGGATTTTATCAGATAACATCTCCTTTCCTTGAACATCTAAAGACTGACCACTTAAGTCCCTTGGATCAACCACTCCCAATTTTTTATGTTAGGTTTTTTTAGAGATTTATTAACATTCCACTAGGTAGATAGATGTAGGGCCCTGCACTTGGATTGATAAAGCTAGAAGTTATAACTTATCTATGCTTTATTTTACGAAATTCCTTAGCTAGTCTAACATTTTGCTTGAAGTTTGGCATGAAAAACAATTTTTGGTCAAAGTTGCGTCAGTATTAGAACAATCTCAAATTCGCACCCGATGTGATTCTATTTATTTATTTGTTTGGGGTTTTACTGTCACTATTTTAATAATATTTGACTATCAATATGGATGAATAAACTTAAACTCAGTTAAAAACCCCCTTGTTCTCAATCTAATCAACTTCTTGAAAAAATATCAAATACATATTTTATCAGGATTCCATTTACAGAAAATAATGATAAAACAAAATTATTAAATTGCCGAATTTAATACAAAAACCAAAATATTTTTTCTCTGAATTTAAATAATTAGTAAATGTATTTTTCGCTTGCAATGTAAATAAACTTGAGTTGTAATATACAAATGTATAAGAACTATGAGATGGAGGGCTAATGTACTTAATAAACATAGACATACTAATGAAATTGAAATTATTTCGTGTGATAAACTATGTAATTTGCACTAGGATATGAAAATTAGTAGAGACAATGCTATCTGGGCAAAAGCTTGATAAATAGTTATGGATTTCATTATGAGCAACGCTTACATTATAGTTTAAAGAAAACCAGACACCCAGTTTTGGTTTAATATTTTTGCTCTATATTTTATTATGTTAATATTATTGTAACATTAATTTAGGTTATTAAATTAACAAAATTCTAAATGTAGAGAACAGTATCTGCAGGCGCTTAAGCTGTTATTCCTAAAGCATTTGGTCAATAATTATGTGATTGCTTCAATATCAGAAAAATAGTGAAAATAATTTTACTGTCTTATCAATGTAAATAGCTATGGCATCGCATATGAAATGATAAATTAATAGTTTTGGTTGTTTTAAGACATTATATTATTTAGTTATTACAATATTATGTTATTATTTATGTTTAGGTTGTCAACTAACCCAAGCACAGATCATTATGTAGGCGTAAATGGTAGATTGACACATTTTAATAGAAAATGCACATCTTAATTACTGTTCACAGACCAGTTTTAATAGGCCTCATTTTTATAAAAATAAGAGAAATATCGCATTTCTGTGATATCAATTTGAAAACTAATAGCATTCTTTATAATATTCTTGCAATAATTTGTCATTTATAAATTATAATAATACACAATATTTAGCATGGAATGATCAATTTATTTTTAGTTTTCATGTGAAAAGAGCTTGGTAAATGATTTACATATGTATATCAAGTTGGTGCTTTGTTTTATGTATCTGATTAAATAGAAAGCCCTCCACATTGAGATGTTATGATTTGTGTAAAGCTATGAGAAATGTACATAATGATTATAATTTTATGTAAATTGGTTAATAAATATTTGAGAATGTTTATATAATCAAACTATTTGTTTTATTTACGTAGCTTTATTACACTGACGGAAAACTTACAAATAACGATTACTTACACAAGAATTTAGTCTTTACTAATTCTGCAGATATTCACAGAAATATTAGAAGTTATTTCATTTTACAGCATTTTTACTAATACCATAATAAAAAAAATATGGTTTTCGTCACGGTTTCATCGACACCAACAATGCTTTTTGTGATTTTCGACATTGTATGTAAAACCTGCATACCTATAGAATGGGATTGACAATCACGTCATCTATCTGATCCGATCTGAGCGGGTCCAGCATGTGGTGATATAATTCTCAATCCCTTATGTATACAGGTTATAGCATCATAAAACGATACAACTCTATAAAAATTCACTCTATCATAGGCGTAGGTCCCGATTGCCGGCCGCTCACACTATTGAACAGTCTATCCTTGATCATTTGCGCCATGAGTCCATGAATCACTTCTATGGTGGTCTTGCAAGCGTCTTTAGTGGCCTTGCCGAGTTTGTCTTCAATGCGCTTCTCGTGGGGATCTGCGCCGGCGACGATGAAGCCGCCGCGACCTGAGGAAAGGTTATCATATCAATCTGAAAGTGTTCCATTTTGTATTCATTTGGAAATGAAAAATAGAAAAAACGTGGAGGTCAGTAGGTCAAGCACAGCAATCGTTATCTAGGGCACATTGACACGTCACACAAAACAAAGAAGAAAGAAAATACATTTATTTGACACCATACATAACATGACACATTACTAATAGGTAAGTATAGAAACAAGAACAAAATTACATGAAGGATTATACATGGAAAATTAGATAAAACCTACAGATAGGATCAAATAGTGTGTTACGTAAAGGGCTAAAAAATACTCACCAAGACAAGCTTCACTCTGCTCCAGTTTATCCGACAGATCAAATATCTGCCCCGTTGTGTACTCCGCATTGGTGATCAGACTGGAGCTGCTCAGAGTGTTCACCCAGTACTTATTCCACAGTGAATCCAGCAGTCTCCGGTCGAGAGAGGACTTGAAATAGGAGACTTCCAGCGAGTAGTACTGCTTGCAGTGAACACCAAAGTCTTCAATCTTGTTTAGCGGGATGGTTTGGTACTCAGAAGGCTCCTCATTGGCTGGTTTGTAGCCCTGAAATCATTGATGAAATTGAGCATGAAATAAAAAAGTCTTGTAATAATTAGTTTTGACTGATTTTTATAGAGAGGTGACTGTAATTAGGTGTATTATTTGATTACCAGTTGAAAATGTATTTATTTACCTCTTACTAGCTGCGTCCCGCGGCTTCGCCCGCGTGTAAATCTATGTGTCAAATGGTTTATAAACCTTCCTCTTGAATAACTATATTTAATAAAAAATACTGCATCAAAATCAGTTGCGTAGTTTTAAAGATCTAAACATACATACAGACAACGGGAAACCACTTTGTTTTATACTATGTAGTGATGACGTTGATGTTCAATGTGTTTCATTTACCTTGGGATATGTCCGGAATGCACCCAAGCAGACTTTCCCAGCAGAGATAGTTCTGACAGGGTCGATGACAATAGCCACAAAGGGTTCCTGGAAGTTCTGGTTGAGCATCTGTGTGGACACATCAATGCCTGATAGCCAGCAGCCATAACCAGGGTGGCTGTGATACCAGCCAATAGCATTCTCATGTCTGCCAACCTAAAAATACAAATACCATACCATTATATTTTTCTGAATATGTAGGTAAAAACAGAATTGTTACATATGAATCCATATTTTATTTATTTATTTAGGGAATTTGATTTATTGATGACATATTTATTGGTGTCGGTTCACATGGCACAATAATAAACAAAATTATAGTTTATCATCCTTATGATCATCCTTTTTATTTGAATCCAAAGCAAACAACATTTACTGTAATTTCGTTTTCGTACCATAATCTCAGTGGCCATATTTATACATGAAACTAAAGAAAATGTATGCTGTACCGTTTTAGCAGCTTCAATATAAGCAGTCATGTATTCATAGGCCTGTGCCTGAGCGTTGACCCGCGTCTCGGTCCCCTCCACTGGCAGTGCAAATGAGTCCATCACCAGCATTGTGTTTGCATCCACTTTACCTGTGAATATAATACTCAATACATTTGTTGTTGTAAGCAAATTGGTTAATAAGTATAACAATGTGAACCCTGAAACCTAACCCTACGATTTTAACAAGTAGGAAGCACACTGAGGTTCTTAATAATAAATAAATAATGCAGTTATATGGGGTACCAGATTTAACAAAAACACCACCAAATAGCAATGACCATTAAACTGTTTTAATTCTGGGATTCCTGATACAATAGATCTTACAATTATTGTCCAGAGAGTGTCATTGGGGCTAGATTATGGTTCTATGAAGGAAAAAGATCATACCCAAAAGAAGGCCCATGACCTCCAAAGTGCCACCAGATCTGGCATGCATCACCATTTTCAGCAGGGCCAATGCTGAGATTCTGATGTCCTTGAAGAAATGAGGGCTGGAACAATAATATAATTGAATCAGATGTGACCAAATATACGTAAGAGGTATAGGTTAAGTATGTTTCCTTTGTGTTGTGGTAATACATAAGCTTGTCTGTTTCTGTAGCAGAGTAAGAAGACGGTAGATAGCAGGTAAGTGTAAGCTGATAATCGAGATAAATCTTACTCTTTTTCCCATGGTTTGGCTATCAGAATGTCTTGCTGTTGTTTCTTGTCATAGCGGTAGATATCATCAACGTCTCTCACAGTCTCTATGTTATTCGCCATTACCCATGTCTTTTGAGCTATGGAGGCCTGAGAGTCAGCGCTCGTAGAGGCCATTTTTACGTTTTACAAATTACAACAGCAATATTTTAGCTATTTTGCAAAGTAATGCACGAAATACAACACATTCAATCAACACAACACATGAACACAACCAAGAATTTGTAATTTTTTGTACTGGAAAGCTTGACTGACACGGACTACTTTGACATTGCTCCACAATGTTTTCGAACGTTGATGTCAAAATTTTAATGAATGCTAATGTCATTTTGTTTTTTTCTTTTGGTGCTTTTGGCGCGAATTCATAAAATCCTGAATCCTTGATAAGTCGGGGTGTGAGGAGGAATCCAACATCTCGTCTCCGAAGCCAACCTAACCTGCACGTGGTACACCCTGCTACATAACGAACTAGGCTCTGGTGAAAATATCAAACATAAAATATAAAAAATCTTCATAATTTGTTAACTCATTGATTTTACAATTATTTTCCATTACTAGACACTGGGAGAAAAGATTCCAACCAGACACAGCTGACAGTTGCATTAACAAAGAATCATCATCATCATCCTTGGGTATTTACAATTTTTAAAATAGGTACCCTACTTTTTACATTCAACAAAGATTAAAACAAGCTAAAAGATGTTTGCCGCATTTCATGAATTATTTCCTATATTGGGTTGATCGTTAAGTGTAAGCGTAAGATATTTTTTCTGTGATTAAATTTTTTTGGCGTTTTTTACAAAAAAAAAAGTAATTTTGGTAGAACCGCAAATCTTAAACCATTTTCTATTAACCCATGATAAAATCAACTGTCACGATTCATTTGTAGGTAGGAGGTACGGTATTTTAAGAGCATTCGGGAATAAGTTGATTTTAGGTCAACATCTCTTATTTTCGTACTCGTGTTTACCAAAAGTACCATTGTGTTTTAAAACTTAGTTACCTATTGCATCAGACTTTCACTTCCTCAAACACCTTGTGAAGTTGTGAGTCACCTTCCTCCATGAATGACGCTAGCTACCGGCCGGCTTGGGCTTACGTTATGATGATAGACCGATTTCATCAGCCACCCACCGTCGTTAGCCATTATGACCAGCCGCCTATATTTTACATCATCATCAGCCCAGTAGGAACTACCTATTAATTAGAGCCACAGTCAGACTTAGCTACGTTATCAATCACCAACAGCAGACAATTTGTCAATTGTAACATGAAAACTTGGTCATTGCTCAAAGGAACCAAATTTTACGTATTTCGTTCGTCCCACTTTTATCTTTGTCATCAAAATTCATGGAAAAATGATTTTCTCCATCTTTGTCTTGCTTATCTAATTTATATTGCTCTATCCCTTTCCTAGATTTGTGACGTAAATCGTCGACTTCACTCACACTCGCCTAACGCCGTGTGTTATCCTACTCTTTCATTTAATCGTTAGCAGCTGTCCCCGCCCAATGATAACTTCGACCAATCACAATCGTCCACATACTCTCGTTGTGGAGAGGCAAAAAGCATTTTACAACCCAAGTTGACGCCGAATATGTACGACGCAATCGTTTGTTGTCCGCGACGCAAAAATAATCGCTTGAAACTCTAACAAATCGAGAACATTCCAAACGTAGTATGATAAAAGAATTTTGATATTTCCTAAGTGGAGTGTGGTGTTTTATAGTGCATTTAAGATCGGAAAAGCTTAGAAATGAGTGGTCCAATCATCATTACCGTGCCTAACAGCTTCTTGATGGAGGAGGAAGCTGTAGACGTGGCCCCGGCTCCGTCTCGGAAACGGAGGTTGGACCATTTGTCCTGGGAAGAGAAGATGCAGAGAAAGTAAGTCAGGTTTTTTGTAAAATAAGCACTACAATTATAGAGTATGTAACCATAGAAATGACTACAATGCATGCGACACGACTAGGTCACTGTTACACTTCCATCCAGTAGGTACCTACCTACAATTCTAAGCTTATTATTATGTAGATTAGATACCAATCTATATATGGTTGAAAAAATTTTGAAACTATAAAAAATAAATTTACCTTATTGTACTTTATAAAGTTACTTAGTTATTCATCAAGTCTACATTCTAGTTCTACAACATTCGGTCATTCAGGGCAATGTCCCTTGTCCAAAGTTTTTTGACCTTCACGTTCCGTTATGCACGCGTAATAAAATAAGTTAACACTATTGAGTTAGAATTATTTAGCACCCGAATTTGCTATTTTAGATATGTATCTAGAGATAAGTATAGTTACCTACCTATTTTGGTTCGTAATAATATTGAAAACGTCGGGATTAATGTAAGAGGCGGTCTTATCTTTCAAATGTTTCTTTTCCTAGCTTAGATAGAATACTCTATAGGTACCTACTGGATTTTTGTTTTGAGTATAATATACCTATGCAGACTGAGCTAATGCACCAAAAACGCACATACAGTGTTGACCACAAACAGATGTACACTACATACCTGGTATTAGGGATGCTTACGCATGTGTTGTGTTGACAAAACAAACAGCTCTCACTCATCTCACATACTAAAACATGAATTTATTGCATCAGCCAGTAGGCTCGTAGCCTCATTATTTTATTTCTCAGCGCATTGCATCAGCAAGGTACCTACTAGAGCAAGGTATAAAATAAACTTTGTATGTTTGGGGATGATTTATGCTATAATAGCAATCAGAAGTAGAATTTCTAGTAGAAACCTTAGCCTTTGTACAATTAGGTGTCCATCTATCATGATCAGGTGTTTGTTTTTAACCCTTGTATGTTAACAGAACTACATTAGGTGTCCTAAATAAATATGGTTCAAGCTTAATACTAATCTCAGTAAAATACAAATACAAATACAAATCCTTAACTCAAAAATGTGTCCAACCTGTTGGATAAATATCAAATTTAAATAAAAGTAGGGGGAGTCCAGAGAGTTGAAACCCCTTTTACTTTAAATTACTTAGCAAGCCTCTATCTTTATTGTTTACAAATATATAATAGTTATTGATCAGACATCAGGGACTATTTTGTAATTTTGTATCATTGTGTTTGTAGAGATCGCTTCTAAGCGATAAGGTCACCCATTGTACTTGTGGCATATAATGTCTTTTTTGTTCTCTGTGATCTGCATCCGGTGTACAATGAAGCATTATTGTATTTCGTAATATAATGATTTCCGCGAATCATTTTTTTTGAATAATAATTGTATTTGTTTAAAACTAAAGTTGTGGTTCAAATTTAGAGTTGACCATATTCAATTACAATTATTACAATATTGAGGCTTATTAATAAATAAATATTCGTAAGGAGACTTGGCCTGTTTGTATTGAATAAAAGTACTGACCGCGCCCGACGTTGCTTAACTTTTCATAAGTTTCATTCAGTTCAGTACTCAACTTAGTCAACATGGGACCCCTTAATTTTTAATGTAATATGCATGTTGTTATGTATTTGAGAATTGAGGGTGGATTTATAAAAAGTAACCTATTTGAAGGTAGATGATTAAAAGCCAGTTTTGGTAATGAACTCAATCATGGCGTTATCTTTTAGTGGCGACTTCGGAAAATAAGTGCAATAAAAGCTAAAATGGCATTCAATATGACGAATATTGTGTTGCCGGGGCCATTTAACCCGAGAACTGATGTGTGGTGTGATTATAAAGAACAATTGTTGTGTGCACTGGACGCGGCGGGTCTGTCGCGAGACTCGAGACAGGATGAAGATAAATCGCGCTCTTTGTTCTTGTCACAGTGCGCAAAAGACACTTACGCATTAATTGCTTCGTTATTAGTGCCGTTACGTCCATGTGATGCAGAGTTTAGCGCGATCTTGGGACTATTGGACAGGTTCTATGAGCCAGAAGTGAATGAGATTTTACAAGCAGGAAAGTTCCATATACGTGCTCAACTTTACAAGGAAAGCGTGCAGGACTTTGTGGCAGCAATAAGTGCGTTAGCGGCTAAGTGCAACTTCACAGACTTGGAGCGTCAATTGCGGGACAGGATCGTGCTGGGAGTGCGAGATGAGCGTCTGCGCCGGGAACTGCTGAAGACCAGAGGATTGACTTGCAAAATGGCGATACAGATGTGTCTCAATCACCAAGCTACTTTTGAAGACATGTATCCAGGCCAGAGATCAGAGGCTGCTCAACCTAGTTCTTCTCAGTCAGCGGCTGAGGCGATGGATATTGGCAAAATCAAGTCCAATGAGTGTAAACATTGTACAAGAATACACAAGGCTGGAGAGAAGTGTACATTTGTGAAGGCAAAGTGTTTTAAATGCCAAAAGTATGGTCACATAGCAAGAGCCTGTGAGAGGAAGACAAAAGTACATCAAGTGGAAGATAACGAGCAATCTGATAAACAGAAGTCATCAGGAACGGAAGACATGATGGGTGTGTATGTGTGCACAGACAGCTATCAACCTCCAATTAAAGCAAATGTGGTCATCGATGGAGCTAGTTTGGTGATGGAAATAGACTCTGGTGCGTCTCGCAGCATTGTGTCAGAAAAGACTTTCAAGAAGTTGTGGTCTACAGTAAAGTAAAAGTAAAAGTAAAAGTCATTTATTTGCAAAACACGTGTAAAAAAGATGACAAATAGTTTTTTTGAGTCAGCATGTTTGACCAATATACATTGGTGTGCAAAAATAATTAGAGAGTATGGCATGCAGGTCTAAATGTAATTGTACATAACAATAACAAATTTACAAGATTATTAATACATAGCATAAATTTAGATTACATCATTTAGAAATTCGTCAATTTTATAGTAGCATTTTTCGCATAAAAGTTTTTTAAATTTAGTCTTAAATAAGTTTACATTTAAATCTTTGTAGCTCTTAGGTATTTTATTATAGATTACAGGTGCCATGCACACTACACTCTTTCGCAACATAGTAGTTTTTGATTCGTGTCTGGCTAATCTAGTGTTGTCCCTTCTATTCCTAATTACAATGTCACACATTCGGGGAAACAGATTGGGATTGTTCCTAACAAATAGCGCAATCTCCAAAATGTACAAGCTTGTAAGTGTCAGTATCTTATGTTTTTTAAACAGGGGCTTACAACTGTCTGTAGGTTGGATTTTAAACATAGCTCTTATACAGCGCTTTTGCATTTTGAAAATTATTTCCTTATCAGTAGAATTACCGTAGAAGATAATTCCGTATCTGATCACCGATTCTACTGTACCATAATAAGCTGTTAATAAAGTATTTTGATTAACAGTTGGGGAGAGCTTATATAGAGCATAAGCTAAGCTGCTAACCCTTTTACTTAGAATCTCTATATGTGTTTTCCAGTTAAGCCTTTCGTCAATTTGTAAACCTAGGAATCGTGTAGAGTCAATTGCTTGAATAGTATTATTTTGAAATGTTAATTTAATGTTTAAGGGATTATGCAGTCTTTGGTTGAAATGTATTATACTAGTTTTGTCTAAATTAATTTTTAAATTATTGTTATTAAGCCAGCAAATAATTGAGTTTAATGATTCATTTATGTCCGATTCATAGGTTTCCTTGTCTTTACATTTTATAGTCACTGTACTGTCATCTGCAAATAAAGTTATTGGTTGATTTAAAGCATAGGGTAAGTCGTTTATATACAATATAAACAGGAGTGGACCTAGCACACTGCCTTGGGGGACACCGTATGTAGTGCTTCTTACTTTTGATTTATATGTGACTTCATGTTTAGTTTTAAGGTTTAGTCTTGTAATTTCAGTTATTTGTTGTCGTCCCGTTAAATAAGATTCAATTAATTTTGATACATTGCCACGAATCCCATACGCCTCAAGTTTGTTGATTAGAATTTTATGATTTACGTAGTCGAATGCCTGGGTCATGTCACAAAAGATAGAACAAATTTGTATTTTTTTATCAACATGGCATATACACCGCCTGGACTACAGAGTACTAAAGTGAAACTAGTCACATGGACCAGAGATTCTTTGAAGGTGGTAGGTGTGGCGAACGTTCGTGTTGTGCTGGGCGGGAAGGAGGCGCAGTGTGAGCTAATCGTGGTGTCCGGGGATGGACCTAGCCTATTGGGCCGCAACTGGTTTCAGTCATTGGGACTACAAGTGACTGGATTGTACTGGGCTGAAGAAGATTTGGTGCCATTTAAGAAGGAATTTCCTGAGCTCTTCAAGGAGGATCTAGGCACATACAAAGGTCCAGAAGTTTCACTCCACTTGCGTCCTGATGCAGTATCGCGTTTTCTAAAAGCTCGCGCAGTACCATTTCCTATGAAGCAACAAGTTGAAGAGGAACTAAACCGGATGGTTGAAAAAGGTGTGCTAACCCTGGTGAGATACTCAGAGTGGGCTACTCCATTGAGAATAGTCAAGAAAGAGGATGGATCGTTGCGAATCTGCGGTGATTACCGATCTACTGTGAATGCGTCTATTCAAGTAGACAGGTATCCTCTCCCGACGTCAGTGGAGGCATTTGAGAAGCTCAGTGGAGGCCGAGTTTTCAGTAAGCTTGACTTGAAACATGCCTATACACAAATGAAGGTTGATGATGAAACGGCCAAGCTATTAACGCTGAATACGCCCATTGGTCTGATGAAAGTAAATCGCTTGGCATTTGGTGTAAGTGCGGCGCCATGTATTTTCCAGCGAGTGATGTCTTCTACGCTGGCGGGCATGGAGGGCGTGGCCTGTTTGCTGGACGATGTGGCGGTGGCGGGTGCGACGCTAGAACAGCACAACCAAAGGCTGCATAAGGTGATGGAGAAGCTTAATGAAGTGGGCTTTCGACTGAATAGCAAAAAATGTGCATTTGCTGCGAATAGCATCACATTTTTAGGTCACATGATTGATAGCGAAGGACTTCACCCAGCACCTGCCAAAATTAAAGAAATTAAAGAAAAACTAGCACCGACAAATAAAGAAACTTTGAGAGCTTTTCTGGGTTTGTATAACTTTTACCAGAAATTTTTACCTGACCGAGCCACCTTATTGGAGCCTTTGTATCGGCTGCTAGAATCTAAAACGGCTTGGAGGTGGGGTGAAAGCGAACAAAGAGCGTTCGATAAAGCTAAGCTCTTAATATCATCGGATCTGACATTGGTGGGATATGACTTGAAGAAAGAATTACTGCTCATATGTGACTCATCTGAATACGGAGTGGGCGCTATCATAGCACATGTAATGGAAGATGGATCGGAGAGACCGATTATGATGGCGTCGCGCACCCTGCAGGCTCATGAGAGAAAGTATGGGCAGATCGACAAGGAAGCTCTAGCAATCATGTTTGGATTACTAAAGTTCCATGAATTTTTGTTAGGTCGCAAGTTTTGCATAGTAACCGACCACAAGCCATTGGTGGGCTTGTTTAATCCAGGTAAACCAATCCCTGACCAGATTTCACCCAGGATGCTACGTTGGTCTTTAAAGTTAGCATGTTATGAGTACACCATCAAGCACAGACCAGGGAAATCTATTGGCAATGCGGATGCATTAAGTAGATGGACGGAACCGACTACAGGGACATTGGCGGAGGAGGACCTGAAAGAAGTACTGTTGCTAGAAGAACAACCTAGAGGCTGGAACATGAGCACTGAAAGTATTGCTGCGGAGACCAGAAAGGATACTTTGCTCCAGAAGGTATGGTTTCATGTACTGCATGGTTGGCCAAATAAGAATACTGATCCTGAGTTGCAGCCATTTTGGACGAGAAGGGAGGCTCTTTCACACACTAAAGACTGTTTATTGTGGAGTAACAGAGTCATAGTACCAGCTAAGTTTCATGAACAGGTGCTAAAAATATTACATGCCCCACATGCGGGTATAGTTCAAACAAAGGCATATGCAAGAGGTTATGTCTGGTGGCCTCAGATGGATAATCAGATTGAGCAGATGGTGGCCAGCTGTGAACACTGCCAGCTAGTAAGGAACAGTCCGCCGAAGGATCCGCAGACATGGGTTATGTCGGAGAAGCCATGGCAGAGGGTGCACATAGACTTTGCTGGACCATTTCTAGGAAAGACTTTCTTTGTCATGATTGATAGTCACAGTAAATGGATGGAAGCAGAGATTGTGAACTCTATGAGTAGTGGGGCCGTTATCACTGTGATGAGAAGAATGTTTGCGTCACAAGGCTTACCAGATGTGGTGGTATCTGATAATGGCAGAGCATTCACTTCGGATGAGTTTAGTCAATTTTTACAGAAAAATGGAATAAGACACTTGCTCTCCCCACCTTACCACCCAGCAACCAACGGACAGATAGAGAGAGCTATTCAGACGTTTAAAAATAAAATAAAGAAAATGCAGCATTTAAACATTCCATGGAGTGAAATGATAAGCAAGGTGCTTTTTCACATGAGAACAGTGCCTAATAGCGTAACGAATAAAACCCCAGCTGAGATGCTCAACGGTCGTAAGTACAGGACGGCTATTTCTTCTCTCCACCCTGACTCTAGGCCAAGCCGAGGCGAGGAACAGCTGGAGGCGGCGGCACAACGGGTGCCTACACGGGCCTTCATGGTGGACCAACCCGTGCTGATTCACATGTATGGAGCCGGGCAGAAGTGGCAGAGGGCCACTGTGGAGATGGTGGAGGGGCCCAGCTCATACAGGGTGAGAACAGAAGATGGAGAGCTACATCGTAGACATGCTGATCAGATACTGGCGAGAACAGTTACAGCAGAAGCTAGATTAGCTGACAATGAAAACAGAGATACAACTGCTGAGCCTGACATTGAAGTACCACCCTCAGAGAGGTGGCCTGACATTATCGGTGTACCTAATAATTCTGATTAGTTTGTGTTCCTAATTTGAATTGTGATTTAGCTAGATATTTTGATTTATATAATTCTGATTAGTTTGATTATATTGTGTTCCTAATTTAAATGTTGAATTAGCTAGGTATTTTGATTTTTATAATTATGTTAATTAGAATCAAGTTAAAGAAGGAAGGTATGTTATGTATTTGAGAATTGAGGGTGGATTTATAAAAAGTAACCTATTTGAAGGTAGATGATTAAAAGCCAGTTTTGGTAATGAACTCAATCATGGCGTTATCTTTTACATGTATTTGTTGTTATAACGGCATTGTAATCTATATTCTGTAAACATTTCACCACCCACCTAGTCAACTTTCACAGACTCCCTTACCCATAATAAAGTCCACATTATTGGAAAAACCAAGCAGCATATAGAATATTCGCTACTATCACAGCCAAACCGACAACAATTATAGAAGTCTGACACATTCAGGTGAATTTTATTTCTCATAAAAACATTACAGTTCACTTAAAATGAGATAAATTTTGAACACTTTATGTTCTCTTTGCCCAACAGAAAGATGAAGAACCGTGTAGCAGCCCAAACCTCCCGCGACCGCAAGAAAGCCAAGATGGACGAGATGGAGTTCCGCATCGAGAAGTTAGAAGAACGGAACGACAAGTTGATGAACGAAGTGGAGAGCTTACGAGCGCTGAACGAGCGTCTTATGAGCGAGAATGATAAGCTACGAGCGGCGAGCGCACGGATCGCCGGCGAGACCCAAGGTACGTCTACCGGGAGCGTAGGATTGATATATGTATATCAAAGTTCATCAGATGTGATCATCTGATGAACTTTTAGACCTCATTTACTGGCAGCTGCAGCAGTCTGCCGAAAAAATAGGTAGGTACTAACTGTTTATCCTGGATAAAATAGCTATGCATGAGCAGTGAGGGATATTCCTGGATAAAAAAAAGCTATGCATGTATGAGTACTTAGGGATATCTATTCAGATTTCAATCCGACCATACAGTAGGTTACATTTAGTTGTAGAACATGTCAACCTAACCAAAATTTCCTTCCCAGGACCAGCAGAGTCCCCTCAGCAGAAGGACGGGTCCTCCCCGGCGATTCGCGCGGCTCGCTTGCTCGCGGCGATGATTCTCCTCTCGCAGACCTCCTCGCCCACCTCGACTCCCCCGAGTACCTCGACACGCTGCATCAGCTCGCAGACGAACTGCTCCAAGAGTTTGATGCTTCAGCTGCAGGAAAGGCTCAAGCAGTAAGTGATTTATTCCTTATTTTTTCAGACTTTAGTAGGTATCATAAAATGTCGAAGGATTTGCAAAGCTCTAGTGAGAATACGTTTTTGTATGCAATTTCATATCATCCATAGTCAAGTTTGTAGGCCTCAGATTTAGTTCCTGATTTTAGCAGTTAGTAGGGATTCCGTTGCTACCTTCCTGACTTCAACTTTCCATTAGCATTAGGTCATTATTCTGTTAGATTTTGCTATAGGTATTTGCTATAGGTAAAATCCTCTTTTTTACCTCCTTAATTGAGTAGTTTATTGGATTGTAGTTTATGGATTTACAAAAGATTTACGTTAACAGGAAAACTAGCTACAAACCTCCTTTCCTTCCCTGTGCACAAAATATCCAATTTAAACCAGTTCTATCATGAATCATCATGATTTAAAATTGAATACTCAAATACCAGGCAATCACTGTTCATAAACAAATAATGAACACAGCATGTTTTGACCAGATGTTATGCAACCATTTGCTGAATCATAGATTAAGCTGGACATAAATATGGCACAACATCCGGCTTTATCTGGTTTATCAGGTCAAATGAGGGCGGGATAGCGAATAACCTGATAAGGTTATGCGCGTACTTACCAACGGCATTTTATCAGCGAGCGTTACAAAACAGGAGATCCCAACTTTTGTTACCATGTAGGTTCTCTGGCTGATGTAAATATGACAGAGACAGCGTCATACATCGCGCTATAGAGTACTGAATATTAGGACGTCCTATTGATCCGTCTCGCCTACTTAAAGCAGACGACGGAACAATAGTTACAACCTCTAGACGTCTTAGCAAAGTTATAGGTCTGGGTTAGGTACTAATGTTGACACAGTTGGTTTGTGTAAAGTTGCACAAATACCTTAGACTACCTAAGACTTATACCGAAGTTATACCTTACTGTATCACAGGAAACGAAGGTATCTATGTAATTAAAAGCCAGACCTTGAAATTTAAAAAAGGTACCTAGATCTTTTGCCTATCCTGAAAGCAATCTGTACAAAAATTGCGAAATATGAAAATATTTTACTTATAAAACGTCTCGTTTGTTACAGGAGCAAATCAGGGAAGTTGGAGAACGCCCTGAAGGACTTGAAGTGGTGGGGACCCCAGCAGAGCAACTGGAACCCAGTGAAAGTAGCAGCGTCCTAGACATGAAGCACGACGTGCACAGAATACTGTCGCAACACTCATACGCGCATCCCTACGAAGACAAAGAAGACAACGACAAAGGCGATATATTCTACGCGAGTTGCGACGAGGCCAACTGCGTCACGGTCGAGGTCCCTTGCGATGAAATCGTGGAGGAAATCCCCGTCATAAAAGTCGAGGAATCCGCCGAGTTGCCAGTCGAATCAGATTTCAGCTCGCTCACGAATAACTGCGAAGGGCTAACCCTAGAATGTGACATGAAAATGCTCTCTCCGATGAGCCTTTCACCGAAGTCTATCGAGGAGAATCTTCTAGGGTTGTCTCCGTCACAGAGCCTGAGCTCGGACCTCGGCTATGAGTCGTTGGCCTCGCCGTTCAGCGAACCGGATATGGACCTGTCAGACTTTTGGTGTGAATCATTCACTGAATTATTCCCCGGTTTAGCTTAGGACTAAATCAGCATATTATTCTCACCAAAGACTGACTAGTTTAATGAATCTATTATTTAAGTTTGCAAATGACAAAATAGTTAATTTAAGTATAGAGTTTAATATATTGAAGATATATTTAGTTGTTTGTTAGCTTTGAATTATTGTAAGTTGCCTGTAAGTAAATTTTTTGAAGTCATAGTTGTAGGGATGCACAGTGTAAGTGTAAATAAACAGTAATCGTGTAAAACTGGTTTAATTTCCCTCCTACCTAAAGGCAGCGCTAAGGGGCATAAGGGCTGAATTCGCCCTTCCGGCACAGTATCCGTTTTCAGGATGGTTTTTTTCCGTGATGACGTATTTATGTAGTTTCGGGAGCGAACGGATACGCTTTGTGAATGCACCATGTACGTTACATAGCGTGCGTTCGTGCAGTCAGTAGGTACGTGAAAGAAACTGACTATTATAGCACACGACAAACGTGTTTGTAATCGCTGCAAATGGTACATTAGGTACGCCCCTCACTCAACACCGGTAAGTACCTAACGGTCCGTACTTCCTTAACTAAATAAATAGTAATAAACATACTGGCTTTTAGATAGCATCCATAGGTTTGTAACAAGCTAACAGTTTAGTAATGCAATGCATGCTGACTAAGGTTTAAACTAGTGTAAAGTTAAAGAAGATGACTCAAATGAATGAGTCACAGAGCCTCTGCTCCGTGGAATAAGTAATTTTCAAGCAAAAGAGATGAGGATGTTAGTAGTTAGAAAGGATTATGGAAATAATATATAAACATCGCTGTCTGCCTCTTTATAAGTACCTAGGTAGGTAACTCGTCTTGTGACCTTTACCGTTTCTAGTTCCACAAGATAAGGAAATTGCCTTTTAAACGAACCAGTGTGTAGGCGGGAATGTCAAATAGCTTCAGTGCCCTTTGGGTAAATAAGAGGAATCGCATCATCACCACCTACATTTAATACCTGCCTATAATGTTTATCCTTGACTTTAAAAGTTTGCTTTATCTGAATTTTATCTTTATAATTGTTAAAGCAAAGTCAAAATTGTACCCACCTATTTTTTAAATTATTTGGCCTACCTTTTAACTTAGTCTTCTTGTCTCTCGAGTGAGGTGCACTTGCTTATAACGCAGGTCAATATTTATCTACTCGATTTGTTAATATTTCAAAACCTATTATTACACTGCTTTGTATTATGATAATCTGGCTTTCCCGTACATATCGCAGTGAAGGTCATCACTGTCATTCTGTTTTTTCAAGAGAATCGATAAATATGAATACATAAAATACGTGAGATAGGCACAGCTGTCAGTACCTACCGACATAAAGACTTCACTCTGTTATTAGTTTATATTATCTACTTAGAAATGTTCAAAGCATATTCTAATGAGGCTTCAATCAAGGCCAGTGTCGCCGGTTAATAATAACCTTAATAGGACGAAACCAATCGATAATAATATTAGTAGCATCGACATTATTGAATCGATTAGTTTCTACGATAATCGGCTGACATGACCACTTAAGAACGATTACAACTTGGACCACTTAATAGTATATAGCAGCATGTATCCTTCCTACTAATATTATAAACTCCAAAGTTTGTGAGGATGTTTGTATGTTTGTTGCTCTCTCACGCAAAAACTACTGCATGGATTTTGATGAAACTTCACTATAATATAGCTTACATATCAGAATAACACATAGGCTTACAATTTATAAAGATATATTGTATATTATCCAAAATATCTATCACCACGCGGGTGAAACCACAGGGCGCAGCTAGTACATCATACATTTTAGTAATCCTAAATTGTGTATAAAATAGTGCTAGGGGATTTCATTTTAAAACAATATTATAAAAACCATTAAATATATTTGTTAAAATATTACAGACTCAAATATCCTGCATTTTCTACACGGTTTATCTATTTTACCAATGTTTCGTTCAACAAGTTTCTTAATCGTCACTTAAATGTTATCAGCGCTAAGTGATAAGAACTTAATTAAGGTTAGGTATTTATGGTTTTTACCAGACTGATAAGAAACTAATTGTATGAGTACACTTTGTTTTTCTTGGCGCTTTTAGTAAGTACTTAACAGAAAATTACAATTCTTCGGTTGTTAGGTTTAAGTGAAACTGGTACCTAGTTATCGGTCTTATATAAACGTTCCTCACTGTTTTTTCTTGCGTATATCAACAGCAGAAACAAATGTAGGCAGGCAAGAGTTGAGAACGGTTCGCAAGCTTTGCGTTAAGAATTATACCACTAATCCTGTTCACGGATTTTTAAGGCTTTCACATTTAAAACTAAATATAGATAAGAAATAGATTGTTAATTGATTCACTTTACTTCCATTTCTATGTCCAAGAATTTGATTCAAATTATGGTATTAAGTATGTACATATATAGAAATTTATTAAAATCATGATATTATATCATAGGATAGTGTGATGTTTTAAAAAATCTACTTCAATACAATATACATATATACAATTTAACTAGAACTACAAGCGCCAAGAACAAATTGAGGATACAACATTTTTCAATACATTTATCGTTTATAATCCAATCTTGCAACAATTTGGCACAAACAAGTAACACGCGATAACAGAGCCATAAAATATAACGATGCAATCACTGTACAGCTATAAATAACTAATGGAAGATATTTCAACTTAAATATAACATTAGTGCAGCATTTTAATGATAACAGAGCATGATTTTTAGTCAATTTGATGAAATTTGTCAATGAGATAACGTTCAGTGGCGTTCATAGAAATAGAAAATATTTATTTGTGTTTCATATAAAATAGTACAAATTAAGAACATAAAGCTAAAGATAACAAATTAGGAACTAATAAAAGAATTTAAATACGAACAAAAAAAGAACACAGAAAGGCTACCGGCTCAGCATTAAATGCTACATGCTAATGACACAAGTGCCAATGCAGCGCTGGTTTTCAGCGGCGCCAGGGTGCTGAGTTCATCGTTAGCTTACCCACTAGCTGGTTTCAAGTTTCGCAATTACATCAGATTTAGCTGTATTATATTAAATTCATAGATTATATATAAAAAAACATGCTATCTTAATTTTACGGAAAGTTTCTAATTTTCAAATATGTAGTTTTGTATTCATAGAAAAATAATTGTAAAAAATATTGTACCAATTAAGCAACAGCTCTATGGCTAGTAAAATTTCTTTGTCACATTTAATGACTAAAAAAAACTGTCACCTTACTCATTTAAATATATATAAACAAAAAACACATGGAAATACCGAAGTAGCAAACAGATAAGTAACATAAAGCAAATAAAAATGTTCTGTACAACTTAAAAATACCAACATACCAATGTCTATGACATTTTTTATACCGATTTTAATACATTCATCAAAATTTCTATCAAATAGGTATTAATTAATTAATTTTAATATATAATTACAATTTGTTATTTCTACTTTATTTTATAATAAGGTTACCTACGAAGTTTTGTAAAGTGAAGAGCGCCAATTTTTCACATTAAAAAATATTTTTCTGGGTTTTATGAATCAAATAATTATACGAATAAACGTTGCGATTCAAATAATATAGGTATCCGTCAGCCATTATATCAACTTTGCTTTGAAATTGTAAATATTGTTTCTTTTAGAACACCTAAACATTGAATCTTGAGCTGTGGTTTTCAAATGATTTTTTGTACTAATATCAATCATATTTTTTCCATACCTTTTACTTCATAATGTTATTATTGTGATAAATAATGACAGAGAAGTTCGATACTGTTTGTTGCAATCTGAATATCCTTGGATTTACTATATATATTATAATAAATCTACCTTTAATGTACAACTGCCTCTGGCAAAATATCTCATTACTGATAATAATAATATAATATTGCTGGACAGTTCACACAGCATTATCTAGCCCCATGGTAAGCAGAGCTTGTGTTATGGGTACTAGATAACTGATATACATAATACAATATATTACATAGATAGATATTTTTTATTATACATAGAAAACGACCAGAACACCCGGAACAAATATCTGCAGATCGTACACACAATTGTTCCGAGGCGGGAATCGAACCCGCAACCTCCTGCGTCGCAGGCGGACCTTCGCCCACCGCGCCACATTGGTCGTCAAACTGAATGAATCTTACATGGCATCTTCTATTCCATCGATCGCAAAATTATCATGAGATGGATAAAAAAGGCCACAGACCTTGAGAAAATTGGGACAACACTAACACAGATTAGATTATATTAATCACGACTGAACAGTTAATAATATTTTTTATCGATTCAATAAAATCGATAATCACATCTAGGCTTAATGCTTTAATAATTTACTTATGTAGTACATGAATATATTTAATCCTTTTATCATGTTGAATGACACATCTTTGTACAGAATAAAAAACAAGGTTTATTTTTACTTGAATTAAGAGTCAGATTAATATCTATTACTATTTTATAAGAAGCCTTATGATCGAGTGCAACGCCATCTAGCGGCATAAACAGACCTTTTACTCGCTTGCTAGATTTACTCTGCGAGCGTAATAGAAAGTTGTCATAAAACAGAGTAACATGTAATCAGGCGAAATATTGAACTGAATTTACTTTTACCTAGCGAATACAGGAAATCAGGACCATTAATCTACAACCAAGCGTCTATGTTTCCCGCAGAACGCAGAGTTGCTTGATACAACTCTGCGTTCTCTACTGTAGTTTTATAAGATGTTTCAAACGACTATAGATTCCATTCAGTTGTTTCCTGTTCTGTCTATTATCTGTACTTATCCGGAAAAAATGACAATATACTTATATCAACATACAACTAACGCCATCTAGTTCCTACCCGAACAATTTATCAAAACAAACATGGCAGTAAGGCTTATCGTTTTGCTCCTTGAAAGTTCCCTTATTCAGCTGCCTGAGACAGAAGGCACACACGAAGTGTTCCGGGTGGAACTTCCTGAACATGGCTGTGATGCAGCGGCCTGCGATGGGTTTGTGGCAGCCCGCGCAGAGGGAGCCACGTTTGCCGTGGTAGTGGGTCTCGCAGTACGGCTGGCCTTCGTGCTCGAAGAATGAACCGCCGTGGAAAGGTTCTCTGCAGTCCTGGAAGAGGAGAAGGTGGTTAGGGCATTTGCTTAATTAACGATATCATATTTAGGGTGGTGATGATGGAATATATGGCTGATAGTAGGGATAATTTATCAATCCACTCAGCCCGTGAACACCCACTGCTAGATATACCTAGGTCACCTCCACGCTCTAGTCTTCATCATCATCATCATCATCAGCCTATAGCAGTCCAATGCTGAACATAGGCCTCCCCCAATGAGCGCCATAGCGCCCTGTCTTCAGCTTGCCGCATCCAGCATCTACCTGCAGTCTTTCGCAGGTCGTCATCCCACCTGGTCCGAGGGTGTCCTACACTACGCTTACCGAGTCGTGGTCTCCACTCAAGAACACGTTTGCCCTATCGGCCGTCGGTTCTTCGCGAGATATGGCCGGCCCACTGCCACGTAGTTTCCCAAATGCTGCCCAGCCCAGCTGGATCCTCCATTTGGCCTCCTTCTCGAAACTGTTTTTACCCAACTGCAGAATCTGCCCAAGGTAAGTGTACTCGGAAACAATTTCGAGAAGGTGACCATGCGACCACCGGCCTTGGATCAATGTGACCATTGATCATGACTTTGGTTTTATCCAAATTCATGCCAAGACCGGCAAGAATTTGGATAAAAAAAAGGCTCTAGTCTTATAATTTACTTATTAATAACATGTGCATCTATGTAAAAAAATCCGATACAATGTAAATTGATTAAGAAAAATAAATGAAATGTTACCTCTCCATTACGCCATTGTGTCAGGTAATAGGATAATGCTCCTATTAAATACTATAGAGGCTTAGTTTGTGCGATGCAATTGTGTATTTGTGGGCGAACTACACCCACATTTCTGATTGTTTTTTTTTGCATGGATGTAATTTGGGATTTCGAACACCTAAGATACTCGTAGGTATTAAAGCCATAAGTGTATGTAAGTACACTTATGGCATTAAGTGTATGTGTTAGTAGTAAAAATGTGTATCTATACTAATATTATAAAGAGGAAAGGTTTTTCATTTTCATTTATTCAGTTCCACAGTTTGATTTTGTGTTTGTTTGTTTGTATTGAATAGGCTCCGAAACCAATGGACCGATTTGAAAAATTATTCCATTCATCACCGTTGAGAAGCTACACTATCCCCCCCGGTGAACATAGGCTATATCATATTTTCAAAAAAGTTAGGGATCCTTACACCTTGGGTTACATTATTGGAGCTAAAACTCCAATAATGTAACCCAAGGTGTAAAAAAGTCATCTAAAAAAAATGGTGAAATTCGAGTTTAACGCGGGTGAAACCGCGGGAAACAGCTAGTCGTTTTCTAATTTTAATGGAACGAAATAAATAAATAATACAATCCAGAACATTTTCACACGGCTAAAGCAGATCTGCTATGGTTCCACCATGGGGTTCCAACGGGTAGGAGTAATGTTGTGTGATATGAAAAAATGATGTATGATTAGTATTTAGAAGAAAGAAAAACCGCTGGTGCTTCTCTCTAAGTTGTTTACATCATCATTTACAATAACATATGATTTCAATTTGGCTAACTCCCATGTTATTGCAAAATATTGCTTTTATGATAAAATGTTTCTAGAATTTATTTTCGAAACTTTGTAAATTATTGCATTACAGTTGGTATGCAACTTTCAAGTGACTTTATTTTTTTCATTTGTGATGCACAAATCAAATTGTAATTTTAGAAATATTAGTACATTTATTTTTATATTTTTAATTGTAATTTACTGGAATTTAATATGAATGGACGATGTCAATAACCAGAACCAGGAACGTCTTATTAACCTAGTATAATTTTCGTGTCACAGTGTTTGTAATAAAACTCTGAAACGGCTTGACTGATTCTTATGAAGTTTTGTGTGTATATTCAGTAGGTCTGAGAATACGACATAAACAATTTTTAATAATTCTATTTTTCAAATTTCAAAGCGGGCAAAGCCGCGGGGCGTAGTTAGTAATATTATTAAAGGAAATCTATCTGTTGATCTGTTCCCTTTTAATGCCTAAACGGCTGAACAGATCCTAATGAAATTTGGCAGGGAGGTAAACGATATCCTAGTGACGGATATAGGCTACTTGGAAATCGCGTGCGAAGTTGCGGGCTGAAGCTGTTTATCATATATTTTTGTATTGTTTTCGCACCCCATGCCCCCAATCCCACCCAACGACAGTATAAATAGAACGCCTCGAATAGAACTGATCAGATGGAACATAACAAACCCGATCAGTGCGCTCGCAGACGCTATGACGCGCGGCTATTTTTAAATTACTTTTTGGAGGTGGGAAACCCTATACGCTACTCAATGATTTCTCGAGATAGCTAACTAGTATAGCTTTTGTAACCCACATTGGAAGATAAATAGGGTATTGTAATGTTATGTTTGATCTTTATAATCAATATTAATTATTTTGAGAGGAGATGCTGCCGTGTAAAATAATTGATATTTTACATTTCCTCTTGTACTGGACACAGTTACCAAAATTATGTAAGTTAATCTCAGTTTGATCAATGTGACATATTCATATTAATTTTATACTAGCGCCATCTATCGTCATCGTCAATTCTTGCTTTTGCTCGCAAAACGCACATCTGCTTTCTGGTCACTGACCTAAGCAAGGTGTCTAAAGAATAACTAGTAATCAAAGTAAAGTAACCTTAACTACTGGGTGTCCTAAACCAATACCGACTTCAGAATTCCTATACTTCTAGCTGGAATGTACATATACTTCCATCTGTGCCATGATGACATGACCTACGCGCAGTTCTTGACCTTCAAAAATGGGACATAGTTTCCCCTACGTCCTTGACGTGCAAACATAGGTCATTGCCATGCGTGCACGCATGTCACGTGACCCAAAGTTTGACAGGTCACGTGACGTTTCATTTCGTATTTTATAGTTTGTTTTGTTTTTGTTTTTTTTACTTTTTTATTTTTGTTCTCTTTATTAAATATCTTATCATACAATAACATTTACAAAAATATATTACATAAATTAATTTCCCTATACACTAGACTAGATTTGTTTGTGTGTGTGTGTTTAGGTGTGTGTCATACTTTCTGCAGAGCATAGCTGAAAAAAAAGGGGAGGGCATCGTTTGGGGGGCATACAGGGCATCTATTCATCTTCGTCGACTCCGACGCATTTGGGGCATACCGGCTTTCCCTCCATGGCATAGAAGGACTTGCCTTTCACGGCCTTTGAGCAGTCCTGTATAGAAAGTAACCATTTTACCTTCCCGAAAATCCAAATTCCATCGAATTTTCGGGAAGATTCATATACTTAGCCTGGCACAGGGAACTTACGACCTTGGTGTAGTAGACAGAGTAGTTTTCTGGTAGTTTCTCCCATACTGACCTTGCAGACGAAGCAGTCTGGATGCCATTGTGTGTTCAGAGCGGAGATATAGTTCTCCATGATGGGTTTGCTGCAACCGCCGCACTTTGGCGCGAACATGTCGAAATAATCCGCGCGGCAGTAAGGCTTCCCATCCCTTTCATGGAAGCCATCCTCTCCGAATTGCTGGCCACACTGAGCGCAGAAGAAATGCTCTGTGTGCCAGGTTTTCTCGAGCGCTGTCACGCATTTCTGTAAGCAGAAGCAACTTTAGCAGCTGTGGAATAGAGCAAAGTTTTCATAGTTAAGCAGGCTACCACCGAATGCTGTCAAAAGCGCCTGAGATAGAATGAGAGCTTTTGTCCTTTTCTCCTCGTAAATTTGTCTTTTGACATCATTCTGTGTTGTCCAATACAAAATCCTGTTTCCAGCTTTAATTTCCGTCAGATTTCCAATGGAAAATCTTCGCTATCGACCCAATTTTGTTCTAGAACCGTCAAGCTTCGTACATCAAGAATAGGTCCGTTGCAGTAGGCGCATCTCGGCGAGAACAGGTTGTGGTAATCAGGTTCGCAGTAGGGCCTTCCGTCGCGCTCGAAGAAGTTCCTAGTTCCCAGCTCTTGATTGCAGTGAGCGCAGGTGAAGTGCTCCGGGTGCCAGGTCCTTCCCAGGGCTGTTATGACCTGTGCACCAGAAAAGAGACCGTAAATTTATGACCGGTAGAACGAGGCAGTCGCTGATTGTTGTCGTTGAAAGTTTTGCTTCTAGAGATGTCGATCCGTTGATTGCAGCTGGAGAATGCTTAACCACTTCAATTTACACTGAACACTATTTTCTGAACAAACGGAAGGGGAATCTTCAGGAAACTCTTGAAATTTCCTCTGCTCCTTGATAAATAGGGTATATTTCATGCTGCAAGCTTCAAGTGATGTGGAAAGTCGAAAAGTCCCACCTGTCCAACGATAGGCTTCTCGCAAGCGTTGCAACATCCCTTCTGGGGAGTCTGTACTCCTTGGCGCGACATGTCTGCTCGGAGGGATCCGAGCATATGCTCCAGACTAGCTTGGCTCGGGGGTTCCGGGCGCGGGTTGCTGCGGTAGTGTTCCTGCCACGCGCGCTTCTCGCGTATCACGTGGGTGCCGCCTTCTGTTCCTGCAACCTGGAAGAAGACATAATATTCGACGCTGAAGGAAAATTGTGAAAATTTGCGAAGGGAGACGGAAATTTATGGGATATTTACGAAAAATTTAGAGTCACGCTAGCCAAATCGCTTATAGACAGTAAAAACTGTTTTTGCCCCCGAGAAGTCACAAATTTGTTTGTAAATTGAGTCTTAGGATGCGGCAAAACAGTCGAAATCCAGAATGACCCAGTTATTTTACACAGGATTGTTTGGCTAGCGCGATTTAAATTTTCGTAAATGAGCGTGTGCGTTACCGCGCTGTTTCGATAGATCGAGGCGAATGCCGTCCGAGTGAAATGTTTGTCCATGTACTCTAATATTATAAGCTCGCGCCCCCACCACGAGTCGTGATGTAACGCTGGGACTATGTTTAGAATCGGAAGACTGGTTGTGTCTCTGAGAAGTGCGGATTGGTGGAAATTCTGCTTTATCACTTTGGGCTAAGATTGAATTCTGAAGGCGAAGAAACTGAGATTTATCCTATCGTTGTGTTGAATATGAAAGTTTACAGAGCTTTGCGTTCCTTACCAAAGCTCAGAATTGCAGAATAACTCTTGTTTTTGCAAGAATAATCTCCAGTTTATGCAAATAGCAAATAATTCTCTCGAGCACCTGGATAAACTCAATTTTGACGGCGGAACAGTGAAACTTCACCGTCCTAGTACTATTACATCTACACCCTTGTTTCACGAGAGCGAGCGAGATGAAACGATGCTGGAGCGAGCGAGCGCTGGAAATAGCATGGGCCAAGAAAGGCGTCCTGTAAATATTATAATAACGGAAGACGGTGGTGCAGTGTGCCGAACTGACCGTGACGCACGGACCTTCACCATCATCATAATCAGCAGCGGCAAGTCTCTAGTTTTTTTGCGCGGTTTTACTCGATTCTGGTACGAAATGGCTTTTCTCCGTGACTAATTACGTTGCGGCACAAGAGGCCAACCAAACGAAAAACATAGGCTCTCACGAGCTTCGACTTTAAACAAGAGTTTGCGTTTGGTATTGGTTAAGTCTTGGCTTGGTGTCATATCAATAACTATAAGTAAGCTGTCTTAGTGAAATAATGCTAAGTTGTGTAAGATGATTTAGTGATGTGATCGAAAAAACAGTTAAGCTATTTTTTGTATTCTTTGGTTTTTAAGGATTTGCTAAGCGAATATGCCAGTCCTGTTTTACAAACACAAACGTAAACCTTACTTTATCTAATATACTATCATTAATTTTTAGAAAATCTGCTGGAAGTTTGCGAATATATCATAAAAAAAAAATTCAGGCCAAGTCTAGTACAATTTGATCTATGAATGAGTGAACAGAGAACCTAATCTAGGTCGAGGAATATAAACAAACTTCATGCTGAAGTTTATATGAGGGCGAATGTAGTTGGCAGCTTTTGATCTTGATTGCGGACAGCCTTGCTGATCTTAATTGTATACTCAATTGTTGGATGATGTATACTTTGTAGGTTAAAAACATTGTAATAAAATGTATAGTGGCCATAAAGTTGAATATGTATTGGGGAGGAATATTGCTCTTCACAAATTCAAGTTTATGGCGTACTATAATAGTTTATAAATCTATTCAGAATAATTAGGAAAAGTAAAAAATAAGTTTCGTTATATTTCTATTCTATCGTCATTTATATACGATAAAAGAATCGACTTTGACCATGCCTTCAATCTGTATCCTACTAGAACCCAGAAGCTGGTGCTACCACGGTCTCCTGAACCATGACGTCACCTGGTATTGTACTGGACGTACCTTGAAGTCTGACAGACTCGCCATGAGGTCGTCCAGCTCCTTGGTAACCTGCGAGGCGTGGTGATGATACGCCGCTGCTGCAGCGCTTGTGCTGGTGCCACCACGGTCTCCTCAACCGTGACGTCACCTGGTATTGTACTGGACGTACCTTGAAGTCTGACAGACTCGCCATGAGGTCGTCCAGCTCCTTGGTAGCCTGCGAGGCGTGGTGATGGCGCGCCGCTTGCGTCGCCGGCTGCTGCAGCGCTTGTGCTGGCTCCACCACGGTCTCCTGGACCGTGACGGTGACTTGCTTGGTGCCGGGGCGCGGGAGAGTGCCGCCGGTTGAAGGGATCGGAGAAGTTGAAGCTCCTGATGCTCGTCTGTTGGAGATCAATATGGTTAAAGGTGTATTGCAAAAGTGACGTGAGAGTGCTGTTTTCACCCAGAACTCGAGAGCTAGGTGGCGAAATGTGTCAAACACAGCTAATACGGTCTCTTAGCTAAGAAAATAGGGATGGTTGACAGTGAAACACTCCGCCGATTTAGCTATGGAGCTTGGGTAGAAGAATCCAAAGTCTATTGGCATAAAGATAAATATGATTCTGATCGTAGCCATCTATAGTGCCATAAATATGACAAACGAACTGCGTTTTTCAATCAGTTTCACCTTCAAGGCACCTTTGCTTTTATAGGTTGTTTTATCAAGATTATATAACGTATTGCTGGTTAAACTTGACATTGGCACACTTTGAGCTGAGCGTTGTCTATCACAATTCGAATTGAAACTAAAACATAAGTTAAAATTCAGTACCTAAGGCTTTTCTGATGTCATGAAATGTCATACTTTAAATGTTTTATGGAGTTTCTTTCATCGCACTCCATTATATAAAAATGTTTCTTTTCTTAGATCATAATGGTAACTTTCCTTTGAAGCCAGATAATAAATCCTAATGTTTCCAGATTGGTTTCAAGTCATAAATTCAGTGTAACATTAGTAGTTTTGGCGCGAGACATCATCGAGTGTGCGTCTCTATTCCCTAAATAGCTTATTGTCCTTCCCTGAACGTTATTTACTGGAGATGTGTACTGTCTGTCCTCTTTGAGTACCTGCTAGTAAATGTTCTGACGTTACTGTCATAATGATGAAGTAGGGAAATAAATGGAGCTGGTTAGAGCGCCAAATCTGTCGCGAAAATCCAAGACATGGTAGAATTTTTTACAGTTTCGATTTGTTTTTCAAGGCGACTTTGTTTGTAAATTATTATTTTATCAATAAAATGACCATCTGCGACAGTAATGAAAGGTTTATTCATATTTCGAATCAATTACTTAGAATAGCTTAGTAAATTACATAACGTAGTACTTATCTTGCTAAAGTGTGCCTACTACGGTTATCCAAAGCAATGCAATGGAAAAATGCAACCAATGTGTAACAATCGTTCTTTTACTGTTCCTACAATTTTCAAAGATTAAAACAGTCTTTGAATCGTATGTCATGAAATTCAAAACCTTTTTCGTTGTGCGCAAGATTACTATAAAATACTACAAAATATATGATTTACAGGCTGCTTACAGAAGTTGAGAGGATAAGAAAAAGCTACCAGTATAGGCGAGCCACCATAATGAAGAAGTCAGTATAATACCATATCAATTTAATACGTATGATACGTTATAATTAACTCTCAAATAAACAACACCCTACGAAAACGAATCTCAATCACAGGTGGAGTCCATAAGTTACCGCGTAAATAGTAATTAGCAAGCGGAAGCATGCGCCTGCAGTTGCCAAAAACGATTAATAAACAATTTCCCAGTCCCTCCACCTGACACAGCCATTGTTGATGATCTATGCGCTATTAATTTATAGCTTGAGTTTGGTATTTGTCTAAAATGATCTACGAAGTTATGGTCACTAAATCAACGTGATTTAATAACTAGGATGGGAATGTGATGAAATATGCATGTCTAGCTGAGTGTCTAGTGGAAATCAATGTGTCAAATTATTATAAACCTTCCTTTTAAATAACTCTATCTATTTAAAAAAAACCGCATCAAAATCCGTCGCGTAGTTTTAAAGATCTAAGCATACAGGACAGGCAGACACCGGGTCAACAAAGTAGCTTGACTTTGTTTTTACTATGTAGTGATAATCGAAAGATATTTGTTTTTGTTGTCACTAATAATTCAGCCTTCATATCCGACCTGTGAAAAACTGGAGGCAGATACTGTATGCGTCAAGCTGAGGACGGGGCGATAGGGCGCTTATTAAGGCCTTTGAACCTTTTTGATCTCTACATGACTAATTAATTCAAAAAAATTTAGGTAATTTGCACTTATTTTAATTGACGCGAACCTTATAACGCCCTACTTTAGCTTAACATTGTGATTGTGTATTTCATTTTCAATAAATATTTTCATTTCGTTTCTATGTCCGCCGTTCAGCCGTGAACTAACATACGCTGATGATGATGAATACCCTGGATCTCAGTGGACCTTCCTGTCTAAAAAATATATAGTAAACATGCGAAGGAAATATAAAACATCAGCTAATAAATAAAAATAAATCGGCTCAGTCCGGCGGGCCTGCCAAATACAACATAATTAATCTGATGTCCTTCTGAGATGATTTACGATTTTAGATTTTGGAATATAGATTTTCATGAAAAATTTAATAGCCGCAGCGTCTGCCGCTAAGGATTCTTGTCCACTGGATCGGAGCGTACCTACGTTACGTAAGTATTTGTTGCTTTGTATTGATTTATAAGGTACAGCGGGCTTATCTGCCGATACGAATGCCAGAGCCAGGTATTTTACGACCTCTGTGGCGCGGTCGGCGATGGTTCACCTGCAACGCAGAAGGTCGCAGGTTCGATTCCCGCCTGGGGACAAATGTGTACGATCTATAGATATAGGCTTGTAGCGGCATAATGCTGAGACAGGGACCTTTTTGGCCCCTTATGTAACACGTATTTGTAGTTATCTGTATGTATTTATCTATTTTGTTATAAAAAAAAAAATCGAATTTTATACTTTCTTATTATCCAAGAGCAGAAGATTCTTTGCAACTTGCAACAGTCTGCAGTTGGCTCAACGATTGTAAATTCATTGGCAACAAACTTTTATCTACTTCAGACACTTATATTATTTTCAATACTAGTCTCACGTCAAAACTATAGCGACCGGAATCAGCATCGCCGAAAAACAGTAGTAAAGATTATTATCAAATCAAAGTCTTTCAATGCCTGCGCACATTTTCTATGAGCTGGCAAGTGTTTAGAGTGTCGGCCAAAACACATTAGTTTGTGTCTTCGGTTGTTCTCGAGGATACGGAGAAATACAGTTTTTTTCCACATAATAAAGTACCACGTTTTGTTGAATAAATCATTCTAGGAGAATGGGAGGCTAGGGAAGAACTTTGCCATGTTCCCTAATTCTGCTAATTAATCGCTTTACTAATACAATATATAGTATCGTCGCGCGTCGCAGACAGAATTAGCCTTAGAAATAATCATACCACACATGAACCAAAAATCCTTTGAAGATTTGAAACTCTATTCCGATTGGAAAACCTGCAAATCGGCGTGTGAGCATTATGCCATATTTTTTTTAGCTAAAACAACAATAAAACTAAACAAATAATGACAGCAAAATTATAATGACGACGTCATATCTACTTTTGTCACTGGTACAAAAATACACGCATCCTATTATTTCACCATACAAACTATCACCCTATCTGTGTCAGTACCTACAACACTTTAAACTTTAGCTTTTCTATACTATCTATTCTCATCTCCGGTAGTGTCATACAAACTGTTGAATGATCTACCGTAGTTTCATAGAGACTGTCTATTGTTCTGTGGCCGCTTCCACACGGCCCTGAAGATTCGCTTAGAGTAAGCCGATCGTTCAGTAACTCCGGTTTAAAATGATTTATGTGACGGTTTGCGGGCAGTAAATACGCATTCGGAGTTCAATGGGTGGAGGCTGAGATGTGGATGACTAAGAGCTCTTGTTTATGACTCTGTTTCTTCACGGTACGGCTAGAACGCCGCGCCGCCGCCGCCGCCTTGTACCGTCTAGAAATCGTGTCGTGAACATAAGGCCCCGGCTAGCACGCCGTACGGTTAAGAAACTCTGTGCTTGTATATGACAAGGCACGACCGCCTTTTTTCTTTTTTTGAAAATTCCCCAAAATATCTCCATGTAAAACTTAAGGTGCTGTTGATCCAGCATAGACCAAGGCGCCGCGACGCCGAGAAGACACGGCGCATACGGCGGCAGGCGGCGGCGGCGCGGCGTTAGTTCGTGTATTTAAGTTCTGACTTTATTGTTACGACTTGTAAGTAGGTTAGGTCCCTCCAATGGTAAATCATGACTATAATAATAATGCTAGACAATCCACACAGCATCATCAAACCCCAACCTAAGCAGAGCTTAGTGACTAAGTACATGTATTTGCGGCTTGTGGCCTATAATAGAGGTACAGTTTATATTATTTGCGTACACATTTTACGGTTATCGCTCTACTATAGATAACATAGACTATCAAATCTACGTTATTTATGATTTATAACTCTGATAGTAAAATTTAGATACCGACTTCTAAATCTAGTAGTCCCTACCACACACCAGTTTAAACCTGGCATACAGTGCGTGGAACAACAATGGTCTCTTTCGACTTTTGAGACAAGTTTGAATATTAATAATATATTATTATTTTTTTATTTTAATCCATGGACTGTTACTCGTGACGCGACGTCACCTAATTAAGGTCCAGCCTGAAAACCAGCGTAACTTTATTTTCAATATTTTGTCTAATACCAATAAAATATTACATTAAATTCAACTAATCTCTCATTCAACTCGCAACGTATTGTAGATCGAAGAGCTTAACACAGTTTTTAATATATTTATCCTACCTCGTTGAAAAATGACACATGTCAACATATAGGTCAAATCTGATACTCTCGTCTTTTTCACACATCAAAAGACAAGCAACAAACTAGATATAAAGTTTACGACCCGTTATATGTATTCTACGAGTCATTTAGCTTTGTAGAATGTAATTTGGCTCCTAAAGAAAGTACATAAATAATAAACCAATGCAGTTGTAGCATGAAACGAGTTCGTTGGCTTGCCAAGACTGCGCATCGAATATGACAAGATGGCGACCTGAAATTAGCGCTAATCATTCATAATCATCATCATCAGCCTATGATAGTCCTGCTGGACATAGGCCTGCAGTCTTTCGCAAGTCGTCATCCCACCTGGTCGGAGGGCGTCCTACACTACGTTTCGTCGCTGTCGTGGTCTCCACTCAAGAACACGTTTGCCCCAGCGCAGCGGCCGTCGATTCTTCACGAGATATGGCCCACTGCCACTTTAGCTTGTTAATTCTTAGAGCTATGTCGATAACTTCGGTTCTCTGTCGGATATATTCGTTACGAATCTTATCCTTCAGAGAAACTCCGAGCATAGCTCTTTCCATAGCTCGCTGAGCGACCTTGAACTGATGGAGCAGCCCTATCGTGAGTGTCCACGTCTCAGCTCCGTAGGTCATAACGGCTAGGGCGCACACGGACGCTAATCACTACATAGTATAAAACAAAGTCACTTCCCGCTATCCCCCTGTATGCTTAGATCTTTAAAACTACGCATCGGATTTTCATGCGGTTTAATAGATAGAGTGATTCAAGAGGAAGATTTATAAACTATTTGACACATAGATTTCCACACGGGCGAAGCCGCGGGTCGCAGCTAGTTTGGTAATAAAGGTAAATTTAATTTATGGTTACGTGTCTAATGATGATTTTATAGTTATTATCAATGTGTCACCTTTGCGTGACCTAAGAACAATGACTCAGGGCTTAAAGAAAATGCAACGAGATCTCTGCCTCCGTCACACTTTGCGGTCTTATCGCTCCAGAGCGATCACTAACAGACACAGTGAGTAGAGATCTAGTGGTATTTTCTTGAAGCCCTATGTATTTTAGTCATTTTATTTAGAAAAGGGTCATTTCCTAAGGGCTATTTTATCTGTTTCTACTTATTGACCTGAAAAGGGTCTGTTCTAATCATTTAATGGTAGAGCAGAGTAAGCCCGTATATTTTTCTTATTTTCATTCCTTGCTCTGCTCCGTTAAGCAATATAACAAACCAAATTCCAGACAATACCCTACCGTGGTTACTTCTGCCAAAGAAGCCAGCGCTTCTTATCAATAAATCGCGCTTGAAACCATACAATAAGAAACCCTGAATATTTAAAATGAAGGGGGAGCCACTTACCCATTAGGTATTTCAGCGCTGAGCTGGTCGAGGAGAGAGTCCACTGTCGGCCTGGACGAGGCAGGGCTGGCGGCTCCGTTCGTTCGCGCGTACCCGTCCGTCGCTGTTGAAGATAACTCAAGGTTAGTCAAGGTACCTAATAGGATTCAGGAGGCAGCTGAGGACCTCATTTTCAGAAGAGACCTCAAGATAAGAGGGGAATACCCTTGAAAAGTTTCAATCTTGATTTCAATTTCTTCTTCATCAAAGGAACCGACGACATTATTGCTTGGCTAGATTTCAAATGTCATTGGTAGAAGAATTAGGGTCAGCAGGGCAAACGACCTGTTCTCTCTGCTCCAATTGCATTTCACCAATTAGCTGGTTATGAAATTACACGGATGTCGGGATTATTAAACGCCGCTGTCGGGGCAATTGTGCATGGTTTATGAATTATGAGTGTGCACAGGTGGCGGATGTTTTATAGGTCATTTGCGAAGAGACGTATTCATCAGTGGCCAAATTAACAAGCGAGACAATTAGGGATGTTATAAATAAACTATTTTGTTCCCCTCATCAGTCAGGTGGTCAACATTCGACTCAACGTTGTCTACGTTGTTGAATGCGGGCAGGAATCGAACTAAAGTTCTTTCTTCCGGTTTCTACGTCGAGGAAAGCTTTCCTCAAGTCATGTGCTGTCGCTATGAGAGCCTTGCAGGCTTCTCAAGAGCTGTTCATTAGCCTGTTGGCTGTTCTGATCATCCTGGGTGATGGCTTCGGGCGTCTCTAGGAGTTCCCGGGGCAGAGGTCGCCACGGAGTTTTTGCATCCGGGGGTCTCGTGTGCTGAGGAGCGAGTCCGTTGAGGTGTACGTGGCGCCAGCTGGACCACAAACTCCTTTATGGTGCTTATCTGCAGATCGCGCGCGATAACACTGTTTCTTACGTCGCGCCTGTACAGACTCTGAGAGCGATGTTCTGTTGGGCTTCGATTCTTTTTTGGTTAGTAGGTTGTTCCCCTTTTATAGGGTAAAGCTTTAGTGTCAAGCTTCAGTGTTTACTGCCCGGAACCAGTAGTACTTCGGTTCTCTTCTCACATACATCGCCTACAAGGCTACAATCAAACATAGTTATAGTAAGTTTGTTACAAACAGTTTAAGCAGGTAGTACCTACTCAAAGATTGTGATGCAAACATAGCTCATTGATTGCAAGCGAAAAAATAGCTTCATTTCAACAGAGATTCTAAGGAAATTAAACGAACACGGCTTGAATAACAAACTGTTCTCTTTATTGTCTTCTTTTTACTAGTTGCTTCAGTTTATCCGCTGAATGAGCGATAGCCAGAAGGGATTTGAGAACAGGTGGGCTGGCCTAGACGGAATCATTGCCAAGTGCCAACAGTTCTCTGCGCCTACTGCTTTTGATGAAAAAAACTGGTAATGGACCAGAACTGTTGATAGATAAACGACTTTGGGAAGCGAAGTACAAGGTTAGGATTGTTGAAGGGAAATAGAAACAGCTATAATTGTTATTTTTTGTAACAGAATCTGACAGGCACAGATAGCAGTACAAAATGTCTGGTTATTTTACCTACTGTTTATCAAGTTATTAATGTTTCCTATTCTTGAATATTGTGCCAAAACAAATTATTTTAAACCGACATCAAAAATAAGAGGTTCTACGTCCGGCCGTAAAAATGTTTTTTTTGTGATTTTCGGCGATTTCTCAGACAATTATGGACCGATTTTGAAAATTATTCGCTATTGTATAGAAAACGAGCTTGAGGCGGACCCATAAAAAACATTCCCGAGAGGATTAGTAAATATATCCCGCAAAACAAAAAAAAACTGTTTAATCCGTGGTTTAATCCGATTCGATGGCGGTTATTAGTATTTTTTTCAAATTTCATGATTATTTAATTTTAGCTCACAGATGAAATTTAAAAACCTATTATTTAGGACCGAATACAAAATAGACTTCTACAAATAGAAGCAACCATCAGTCGATTCAAAGTGCGTTGTAAATTAACGACGTAATTTATGTTTGAGACAGAAAAACCGGGTCAGCAGTAATTTTACCGAAGCAATACGTTTCTTAATAGAACAACAACAATTACTATTTTACTCTTGACATATAATCAAGATAACTTCTGCAATCATCTGCGTTGATCTCTTGGTCCAACGACAGGGCTTCAAAGTCAAACGTCTAAATTTGCATGTCACATGTTGATGTTGCCAGAATGTAATGACCATAACTCAGCTGGAAGATGTAGTGGCTAGGGAAATAAGGGTTTCATTCCCAATTTGTGCGATGATATGTTTATCTCTATTGAATTAGCCCTCTTTCTGTCATCACAATAAGAAATTTCGGTAAAACAGTTTTGTAGCGCTATTATCAATGCGCACTCGATCATTTTGTTAATTACTCGAAATATTTTAAATCGATGCATTTTGCTACATTCAAAAAGTGCTAAATCGATAAGGTGACTTCGATCTGTACATTTCGATTAGACAAGTCCTTCATTGTACTGGCTTCAACAGAATTTAGTAGTCAACTTTGATCATTAATTTTGTCAATGCATTCGATAAATCGATATAATTACATAACGCAGATACGCAATATTTCTTTAAAAAAAAACATGTTACTAATGTTACGTTAATAGAATCAAATTGTTTTTATAAACAGTCAAAATTTAAACAAATAGAAAACGAGCACATTGGTGTTCGTTGGTGATCTATTTCTGAGTTAGATGCGGCTGATCTCGGCCTTGACAGCATTTTGGTGTTTATTTCTACTTTATGTTATTGTTTCAAATTGAATAATTCAAACTTTATAAACAAGCTCTAAGAAGAATTTTTTATTTCTTTTAGAATTAATGATTTTAACAGGACTAAGACAACACTGTAACAAAATGGCGAACAGCACTTGAAGACGGTCGCATTTGTGTGGTGGACTTAGATGTTCCAGATTTTTTTCCAGAAGATTTTTGAAATTATAAATGTCAATCTCGTGAGTTATCATCATTGAATCTATCATGGTTAAGAAAACTAAAAGCGTTCATGACGGGCGATTTATATCTCCTGATATATCGGTAGGTACAATTGATTACGCCCAAATCATGGTAGTAATAAGTGCTTTTAAAATTATGATTAATAGGTAAATAGAAGCCAGAAACATTTCATAGAATCCAATTTGGAATGATCTATGAATCTTCCAAGTAGATATGATAACATTGAGTAATGTTGTGATTCTCAATATATGAAATTGGGGTCGGATGTCAGAAGCAATAAAACTAACTGAAAGCAGTCTCAAGGGTAAACTAAATGAGAAAATGACTCACATAAGTATAATTAATTATCTGACAGTGTTGGAGTTTTTATTTGGGGAACAGGCAGGAGATGATGACAACAAAACAGACATTCAGTAATGTAATACTGAAAGACATAGGTCCAAAGATCAAACACAGGAAAATCCATAGCCATGAATAGAATATAATTTTATAGGGTAGGTACGAATCCTACCCCAGGGGCCAAATACCACTTACCAAATACAATTTATCGCTTCACCATAAACAATGGTATCGTATCTAAGCGACACATTTTAACTTTGAAAAGAAAAGAAACAACAGATGGCGAAAGAGTCAGTAAGTTGAAAACCAATATAACATTTTCTGCGTGGAAATAGCATAGCACGCACTGGTTCTTTCAACTATGGACGATACCATTGCCATAGTAAAGCGATTAGTTATTGGTTAGTAAAATTCGGCCACAGGGTTTTTACCAAAGTGGAGAAAAGAGATGTGAGGTGTGAAGACGCAACATAAATCCTTTTTGCATATATTATATAATTATATTAGTGTCTCTTAATGCTAGTACAGAGAAAACAAAAGCACTCACCATTTCTATCATTAAACGCAGCCTTATCATAGTTCCCGTATCTAGCATGGCTCAGATCATCAAGCAATGAGTCCAGCTCAGTGAGATTCCCCCTCCCAGTCCTTCCATAACCTGAACTGTTGTAGCTATTGTACCCTGGGCTGCTTGGGTTAGGGTTTACATTCGTGTAGCCAGGACTATTTGCGCTGGTGAAGTTGGTAGAATTGCCGGCGTTATAGCCAGGACTGTTTGCGGTAGTGAAATTGCTGGTGTTGCCAACATAGCCGGGACTGTTTGAGTTGTAAGAGTAGGAGTTGTAGCTTGGGGAGTGAGGGTAGTTCTGTGAGTAGTCCGTGTTCTTCTTCAGCGAGCTCGTGTTTTGGTATGTTGGCTGTGGACAAAGTAATTTAAATATATGAAAAAACAAATTATTACTATATCTAAACAGAAGTAAAGTAAATACAGAATTGGTGTGGTTTAAGTAGAGATAATTAATTTACAAAAGTGTTCATGATTCTCACACTACGCTGGGCCTGTATCGTGGGAACCAACATGATTACCAGGTAAGAAGTAAGAATTTAGTATGGGTTATTCTCGTCTTGCCTCGTATTTTTACAGGTATGGTTATCGAGTCCTTAAATAAGATAATGCCTGTTTATAATTATTCCACTCTCTTGCTTGCTGTTTGATAGTTCGACTGACCATCAAATAGCATGACTATTGCTAATATGTACTTATCCTAATGCTTCACCAATTCGATTTTTTCTTGACTATCGATTTGGCGAAAAAACGTGGGCGTATACCCCGTATTTGATTTTATTTCGCAAATATTAAGATGTGAGATAACGGGATAATGCAGGTACTTCACCAAAATAATCTATATTATTCTCTTTCCATGGGAAAACGACAGCTTTCGTTTTATTATTTAAACTGTACCAGGTCTATCACATCCTGCCACATACCTACCTCAAAAAGTTTGAACGAATGTTAGTGTTTTTGGCAGCCTTTTTTATGAAGCACTTCCTCCATAATGTTGCTATTAATTTGTAGTGTTGTTCTTACTGCTGAGTAGGTAGGTAGGTGGTAGTTTTCTACTGTTGTATGGTGTACTGGTGTAACTTTGTTGTTACCTTTTACCAAGTTTTGAGTGAATCGTACCAAGGAATAATATTTTCCATAGAAACTTTATCAACCTTTTAACCCCCTCATAGTTAATTTTTTCTAATTAGATTAACCTATGTGTTATTCTAGAACCTAAACTATGTATATACCAAATTTCGTCTAAATAAATAAATTAGTAACGCAGATATATGGTCACAAACATTAACTCAGACTCTACACATCTATACTAATATTATAAAGAGGAAATTATTTTTTTATTTGTTTGTTTGTAATGAATAGGCTCCAAAACTACTGGACCGACTTGAAAAATTCTTTCACCGTTGGGAAGTTACACTATCCCCGGTGAACATAGGCTATATTATATTTACAAAAAAGTTAGGGATCCGTACTAAAACCATGCGAAGCCGGGAAGGTCCGCTAGTTTATTATATTTAGAGGATATCGTAGTTGATGAAACATGATAAGATTCATGAAACTCTAATGTTTTGCAAGTCTGGCTCCTGTTCCTGTTCAATTGTGAAATTAAATGATGGTCAAGGAAAGCGTGTGTCGACGTCTTTTGTAGGTACTCATAATAAATCATCGTTGCTCCGCGACAACTCGATAGGTATTGTTTATTTGTTTCTGTAGATTCATTAAAACACTTTCGCGTTCTAGATACGAGTACAATATGATTGTTTCTAGGCGAACGTTTCGAGGCTTAAATTGAAATGAGCGAATAATTCCTTCTGGATAAGGATTTTTGTAATTAATTAAATAGGTACCTATCTAAGTTCTTTATCTAAAAGTACGTATTTAAATAAAGCAGATAATTCTAAATTGTCTAAGTGCATAAAAATATAACTAGAAATAAGAAACGGGTAAGATAAATAAACTTAAGGTTCTTTCTTGATAAGGTCTAACAATCAAGAGCAGTTAAGCGTTACTATCGGTTACTAAATTAAATACTTATTTATGTGGTACAAAGAATTAGTAACCCAGACATTTTTTTTCTTTGCAAAAATATCGCGTGTTTTGATGCGACATCTGTGACCAACTGAAGAGAGACAGTTTCTTGGAAGATCTCCAAGAAGCGAGTCAATGAAAGCTCGTGTTGGTTTTAGCTACACTGACTAGATGGCGCTGTGGCACTAGAGAATTCGGGAACTGTGTTTTAAGCCTGTGAGGCAAAAGTTTAAGCAGCAGGAAATTATAATTAATCATAATGTTAATAGGAAACAAACACTTATGTATTTTTAATCCGGTTTTCCCCGGGTTATTTTGTTTTTGTATGCGGAAAGTAAAAAAGATAATAATAATAACTGGATGGACCACATTGACTGCGATTTTTTTTCGACGACTGCGATCTTTTTTTTAACCTAAAAAATTCGTGCTGCCGCTCTACACAGCGGTTGTGTTGCGCCGCACATGCGTTTCGTTCGAAAAATATTACGGCTGTGCTGAGTCACACAGATCTGTATTTTATTAGTAAGCCGTTATTCAGCTTTGCTGAATTAACATTATGCTTTATTAATGAAAGGTAGGAACATAAAATACCTATCTGTCCTAGTTAACACTTTGATTGCTGAAATCACACGGTATGTGTTTTCTACAAGTCACTAATATGCGTAAATCCACACTAGCGCAGCGGCTGAGAAAATACAGATCTGTGTGACTCAGCACAGCCGTAATATTTTTCAAACGAAACGCATGTGTGGCGCAACACAACCGCTGTGTAGAGCGGCAGTACGAATTTATTAGGTTAAAAAAAAGATCGCAGTCGTCGAAAAAAATCCGCAGTCAAAATGTTACCAATTGCTTTCTTATGACAATGATATCGTCGCAAATCATCTATAGAAGAAATAAACTCTAGATCACGAATCACATCTAAAAAACTGACGCTTGTTTGAGCTTTCACCTACAAATCCAAAACACGATAAACTGCGACTAGAGCTGGTATAAACACAGTCTGTATAAAACCTTATTTACTGGAAGCTGAGCGGATCAGTAAAGCTGACGAGATGGCAGAGTGGGCGTTGGCCAATTGATTCCTTTGTCTCCTTCACCGGACTTATTGAGTTGTTTGCGATAGAATGTGGATTATCTATGCGCTAGATCGCAATAGGTATGTGGATCAAATCAATAGGATTTGAAGTATAAATTATTGTAACTGGAAGAAATAAACAAAGAATTCATGTTGGTCACTTTTTTTACACAGCATTGTCTCTCATTACCTAGCTAAAATCCAAGGTTTTTTACTTTGGATTTTTAGAGCTTAAAAGATCTGTCATTTGGTATGTACTTGTTTATAATACTTTTTTTAACACCGTAAACACCGATCTTTTACTGACCAGCTTTGAAGTAAAACTCGATATAATTGTTTAGAAATAACCATTTTTAGCGAGTTTTACTTTAAAAGCCTAATGCATCCTAATAATAAAGAATGCTTTTGGAGGTATAATTCACGTTTCGCATAATCCAACAATATATAACATTGAGCTATTGATGGAGGCCCATAGGCCATCGACGACAGCAGCAGGTAGCCTTCAGGAAATCTCAGATAAATATTAAAATATTTCTTATAATCTACAGATCAAATAAATAAATAATGCTGGCCAATCTACACAGAATCATCTAGCCCTACGATATGCAGAGCTTGTGTTATGTGTACTACATGACTGATACAATAGATAGACATTACATAGATATTTTTTATTATACATAGATTACGACCAGAACATCCGGAACAAATATCTGCAGATCGTACACACAATTGTTCCGAGGCGGGAATCGAACCCGCCAACTCCTGCATCACAGGCAACCTTCGCCCATCGCGCACAGGGCATCAGAAACCAATACCAAATTCCAACTCACCGAAGCTGGTTTCGCATAATCCGACGATATATTCCTAGAGCCATTGATGGAGCCATAACCCGTGGAGGATGGCGAGAGGCTGCCTCCAGGCGAGCCTAGCCTGCCTGGAGAGGCTCCTCTTCCGAGAGGCGAGGCAGTCCTGCCAGGAGAGGCTGTTCTACCACCAGGGGAACCGGTGCGACCGGGGCTCCCGCGGCCGCCAGGGTTGATGGAGTTCTGCAGATCGGCGAGCAAGGCATCTGGAATGAAGAGAGGATATTGTAGGCGTGTTTTTGTGCGATTAGTCAGTGACCGATGAAAGGAGGTGGTGGTTGTACCTATGAAATGTGGTGGCGTGACTGTGAATTGGAGGCAACATTTGACATGTCCTGTGTAGAACGAAACCTACCTTATGAAAATAAAGCTCATCGAAATACTTCGAATTGACTTTCAGTATTCATGCTACTGTATGTAGATAAATAAATTAGTATTGGAAATTATTGAAGATGTGCCACTAAACAAAACGTCAAAGTAAGTAGGTAGGTACTTCATTAGGAGGAAAAATATCAAGAAACTAGTGCCTATTTAATACTAGATAAATTAATTATTAAATACTATACCTACTTCAATTTCAATTAATAATTACTATATCAATACAACTGTTTACATAACAAGTCCAGTCATAAGCAAACTTATTATTTATTAGTATTTGACCTTATTAATGTCTTAGAAATAATTATCAACCATAAAACGGCTTATGATCCCACTTATTCATAATATAAATTGGTATTACATATGTATAGAAGAACAAACATACAAACCGCATGTGTTTGGAGAGTGACATCATTGTAAATATGTAGATCTTTAGAATTCTGATGTCAAGTAAATTCAATACGTATTATTTTACAAAGTCGTACAATATCAATGTATTTTACACAAAAGAAACTAAAGTTATGTTTGTTGCATATTAAAAAAAACTTACGAGTTCAAACAGCAGAGGTAATAAGATAGGTACTATTAAATCCTACGGTCATTATTAGTAGAGACAGGTAACTAGAGTTAAATTGAAAATGCAAAAGAGATTTGGCCTTTGACCAAATTATACCCTGGAAAACGTTGTTCCGTTTGTGACGAACAAGCTTAATTGCTTTTTGGAAGGTTCATTGCCTTTTAAAACTCCATTCATAGCTGTATCACCTTACTGTACACAAAATATTGTTCTTATCACACGTGTAAGTTTGTTAAAGATAAGTGTATTATAAGGAGGCATTGTTATTTCCGTTTCTGCAAACAAGATAAGGTATTACTTAATACTTTTAACGTGCCTTGGTTCAAAGGAAGAGAGATAAAGTTGGTTTCGTTTGATCAAATCCTCAGAATAGGAAAATATACGTCCAATCTAATAAAAATCACAGGAGTTGCTACTTTTACATACGCTGCAGAAAAATTAGGATAAAAATATATATAATATTATGTTTTACCCATTCCTTTAACAGTTTCATAAATGCTAGCGTAGTCCGATTCAGGGATATCGACTGTTGTCCTGGACGATTTTTTTGCTATGTTTTCAGGACGAGGTGGTGTCGCTGGTGCCTTCATGATTCTTCCATAGATATCATCGTTCACAAAATAATGCGTCTTAGAATGTCTAGCCATGATGATAAATACGAGTTTAGTTTAGAGATCACACTTATAGCACTGAGAATGGTTCAAAGGAAACTGGCCGTCAAGAATTTGCGAGGAACACAATAAAAATAAAATATAGAAACCGATGCAAGGGAAGGAGATCTAAATTTAAATATATCTGCGTTAGGGCGAGTATGGACGCGCGGGCGGCTCTCTTATGGTCTGATGCAGCACTGAGTACATGTGACTCGTTCAGACCGCAAAAATATAAACAACACATTTACCTCCTAGTTAATTCACTATACGGATCTCAAAAAAATGACAGAGGCGCGAGGAAAGCTACTATTGTCATTCGAGTTAAAGACAACTTGAATTTAATTTATAATAGGAATGTATTGTAGGTATAATCTAGAGGTTTGTTCATCAGATGCAAAGGCGCCCTTCGCTTATTATCGTGCGATAAGCCAATCTTGACCCAGCAAAACCTGTTTCACATTCTAGCGAGTCATAATGTGCAGCGAATTAACAACTAAACGTAGACATCAATGAAATCTGACTCTTTCTTTGTAAAGAAATCCTGAGGCTAACTGGATGACTCTGTGGTGAAGAATGTTTCCGTTACATCCTCGAAATATTTATTTGCTTTAGTATATGTACTTACATAGTATACCTGTAAGAAAAACAAATCAGATTGATTTGATTTTATAGAAAGCACAAAATAGTGTGGACTCCTTTATACAGTGGGAGAAGTCAGGTCAGGTCAATAATGAAGATAATATCCAATATACAAATGAAATTGCTTGGTGTCCTTTAACTTGAATTATTTTAAAACGATATGATGTCAAGTCAACTAAACATACTCGTACATTCTTTGTCTACTAGGTACAAATTGCATATCAACCAACTAAAGTCAAGAACAATTGATTGAAGCTAATGTCTTTTTCATTACACGTCTTCAAGGTTAGATGAAGGAAATTTATTCTACAAGTATAAATTACACTCATCGTTTTTAAAAAAACTCGCCAACATATAGGTCACGGCCGTGTAAGTGGAACATGATTTCATTTTACGTATATTATTATAGTTTGCTTATACGAAATCTATACTCCTTTCACATTACAAGACATTTGGATTCTGGGAAGAATAGTTCTTGTAGATTTGTAGAGTAGTTCAATAAATTAAACTTGAAAGAGAATTTCAGTGAAAAAGTTTTAAACTATATATTATTTAGTGGGTTTATTAGGATCTCACAAAAATAATTCTTTACGAGAAATTACATTAAATTGATAGCTTTCAAAATCTAGTGAATGAAACTGATCGAATTCATAATAAAATATGGTAGGAGGCAAAAACATCAAGGAAACGAGCCTACAAGTTGAAAGCTAATGTTTATTCTAACCAAATGTTGAAACAGTTGTTTGTAAGTAAGGAAGCATGGCACAATAATGGTAAAAACACAGAGCCTTGTCGACCCATACATGCTGTGGGTCGACAAGGCTGATGATGATGATGATGAATGAAGGAAGGAAGGAAGTTGTAGAAAGTTTATAAACGCCTGACGATTCCACAAGAGCACGCAGCTGACACGAATGAAATTGAAATAACAGGCGCCGACAATGAATGAACCACATCCGTTGGTGCCAACGAATCGTTTATTCTAGATGATATGTCATTTGCAAATGTATAAGTTCTGCGAAAGCTATTAATAGGCCCTATAAATGTTGTATATCTGGTATTAATGGGAGACTGAAATAAAAATAGCATATTTTATGTTTCCAGCGAATTTGTAGAGCGAAATACAAAAAAAATATAAGCGTCAATAAGATTTATTACACAAGGGCTGGAATAAGATGAAAAATATATGAAAATAGTGTCTGCTCGCAGCTTCGCACGTGATTTTCTAATAAAATGTTATGGGTATTTCTTTCCCATGGGAACTGAATGAATGAATACTTTATTACACGTAAACAATAGGCGGCCTTATCGCTGACAGGCATTCCTCCCAGACAACCAATGGAGAAAAATATATAAGCTAAATAAGAGTTGGTTGGGCGCAAAAAGCAAAAGAACATTATCAATAAAAACATACATTCCAGATTTATGGGATAAAAAGGCTAGGTACCTACGTGTCATTCCAAGTCTAGACGTACATCGATGCATAATTTCAGCCTAATCCGTTCAGTAGTTTTGGCTTGAAGAAGTAACAAAAGGTACATCCATCCATCCTAACTTCTATACTACTATATCTACGTATAAAATTAGTGTGAGTGATGTGATGAGTATTTTTAGATCATGATTAGTAAATATATGCATATGCCAAAAATAGCATAAAGAGGGCAAAGAAGAAACAATGCAGATTATTAACTTGAACGAAACATTATAGATGTACAATTAGCTGACCGACCACAAGGTTATCTCAGTCGGTCAGTTGACACTTCGCCTTGCTCAACTGATACAGTAGGGCGGTGTTCTCAATATCTTTGTTATAATGACAACAAAATATAATCATACTAGCTGCAGCCGCTGCGCCCGCGTGGAAATCTATGTGTCAAATGGTTTATAAACTTTCCTCTTGAATCAATCTATCTATTCAAAAAACCGTTGCGTAGTTTCAAAGATCTAAGCATTCATAGAGACAGATAGACAGCGGGAAGCGACTTTGTTTTATACTATGTAGTGAAATACTAAATACTAACCCCTATGATATATTTTTCTACAAATATTATAAAAAAATTGTGCAGCTGAGATTTTTGGCCGGAGACAGCGCCAAAACTGCTTAATGGAGCAAGCTGAAATTTTGCATACATTAAGATCGGACCTGGCATAACATATATTTTAATTTTTATTCCACGAAAAGCGTGCGAAGCCGCGGGCTACGCGGAACTAGTTAAACATACAACAGCTCGTACTACAATCTCAGATAAACTATTTAGGCTCAGGCTTAATGAATATTGATGCATGCATAATGCATTCGAAGAAGACAGAAAGAAGTTCCTTAAAAGAAAAATCACCATCACATCGTCATAATGCGTTTGTAATATGATAGCTGCTACAATCTTTAGATCTATGAATTGGAAATGGATGCCTATAAAATTTCTTGATACAGGTTTGAAATCACTACTGAAGATGAAAGTCAAGATTTGAGACAAGATTTGCTGAGAATGAGGAGCAGCTTTCCAGCAATAGGTACAGGGTACGTGTAAAATGTAACAATAGCGTGTCTTCGAGAAATTACGCAAAAAGTTGACGCAGCAAACCAAAAGCTTAATCGAATCGTTCCGCATGATTGCGTAAGGTTTGTTTACCGCGTCAATCCCGAACGCGCCACTAACACGTTACCGATATAGCGCAAGGCCGCACAATTACAACTCGTGATTCACGTATTACTTCACCTCCTCATTCCTCATTGTAGGAACTTACCGAGGTATGCACTGAAATCTGTGAAGTACTTCTTCCATTCCGTAGATCTCAGTTCGGGGGGATCCCGCGGCCCCCGGTCCGCGCTGTACTTCCTCTCCAACACGGGGGAGAAGGAGACAGACTTGGGGGATGCGGAGCGCGTGCGCACGGAAGCCATCCCTCACTATATAAGCCGGATCAGATCGCAACACAGACAGTCGTGGTCGGACCACGGCTAGGAGTAGACTGGTTATTTTAGGCGTGATGCTGGGTTATCTGCGACGCGGCCGCAGACGGTGATAGCGACACACTGTGGCTGGCGACAGTTACGCGAGACGTGCTATTCCCGTCAGGTGGTCACTTCCGCCGGTGCATGTTTCGCAACTGATAGACAACAAACTTCATTAACCCAGTGGTGATGAGAAACGTAGGGCCGAGTTACATAAGTGTCCGTTTGCGACAAGCCGTGGGCGGGCGGCGCCCTACAATGGCGTCTCAAGAACGTATAACGACTGCGCACGCGAGTAAACATTGCCAACCAACAACGCTCGTTAGAAAATAGTTACTAATATAGAGTCGTTACAATAGTCGCTGTGGTAGTTTACGTAGAAAGTTTACAACCGTTTAACCATTATGGTTCTAGCAAGAATACACAGAAATTGTTAACATATCGTTTACTGTTAACTCAAGGCAATTTTGGTCACGTCAATAATTACTAATTCAAATTGTGTTGGAAATCCTTAATCATATTCGCTTTGTTGCAAGCAAGATTAAAGTAGCCTACCATTCCATCTTAGGCTGTAAGCCGAATCCGGTTCATTATCGATAAACATGTAGTTAAATTGTGATCTAGGTATAAGTAGGAAGCAATGATGACGCTTTGGCGGACAGTGGGCTTCGACCTCGTTAGTGTTTAAGTATGGTGATTGCAAAATAATGATCCCAACTACGGGATAGCAATTGGGACGGGCAGTAAATTACTTTAATGTTTATAAATTACGCTACATCGGCATAATAACACTTTGATGTCATTTCAGCTCAACTTTTAAAGAGGATGTCGGAAATTATTCCGTACCAGGAGTATTGAGTAAGATTTTTTGTTTGTTGCATGCTTTATTAAAATACGAAATGATAAGTCGGTTTGAGTATCTTTTGTTAACTTTTATAAACAACTTTTAAAGGTAATAATAACCCGTCCTGCGATGTTTTTATAAGGGTATCAAATCAAACTTTATGCAGTCAATAGAAAAACTTTATAGAGCGTTAGCCTAGACAGTTAGACTAGATTACAGTCGGATTTTCCAAACAGAATCATAACAATAGCGTGGAAATTGGCATGTGACACTGATATCTATCCTATGATTGTTCTAGGCCAGAAGCCAGCGATGTGGGCGAGCCCATCCTTGGGTGGAGCTGATGGCAGAATCGAAGGTCGTAGCCTCAAGAAGCTACACGCCAAGAAACTATAAAGTTTTATGAAGGACTACTTTGGATAATTAGCATGCTAGCATACACATGATTGCTATGCGAATTCTTAGGCAATGACTATTTTGCTTTTGGTCAGTAACAGCATGTTAAGAGCTAAAACAAATGGACGAAAACATTAAGGCCAATCCAGTACTTTGTATACAGGTATCCAATCCTGTAGGATACTCACAAACTTACTAACTTAAAACAGTCGTAAGGAAATTTTTATACTACAAATATATCATAAATATGTGACCAATTTACAAAAGCAAAATAGACAGAGCTAAGCAATAGAATAGCCATAAGGTAAAGATTGTAAAAAGGAACAGAAACAAAATCAAAAGAATATGATTATGAAGCAAGGAAAACTTAGTTAGGAATAAGATAAATTCGCTGCCAAAATCGATGCTCATAGGAACCACTGTGTAGATTCCATCCTCATCAATGACATCACTAGACACCAGCTTGTCTGCTGAGTTTACACATAACATGACAAGACAATCATAGACAGAATCAATCATCTACCGCAGGTCAACGAACGCTATGATATCAATCAATAAGTAAAACCCTAGTAAAACACTGTTCAATATAGCAGCGGGTTTTCCTTTATGGACATAAGATTGTGGGATAAGCTATATAGAATTCAGTTTCAATTGTGTTATAATAATTGTATGTAGGCGCATTTGTAAAGATAAAATAATTCGTACACTAAGTCGATCAAGATGAACATAATCAGATTATCTACCCACGCGCAATCTTGAAAACAAATACTCAACTTTTGCATAATGTTCAAATAGAACATTGGATATGACCATAGTCAATATAAAATTGCGTGTTAATTATAACACCTGGTGAGAAAAAATAAATGATAATTAAATAACCTAAAATATTCGTAAAAGTAGGTACCTAGATGTTTTATACAACACTTGACAGTACCTCAATAATAACCATGAACCAATTTGTAATAGGCCTTTTAAGGTTTTGGAACGAAGTATTACTAAAACAGATATTTAAAATAAGCTAGCCGGGAATGTTACAAACGCAAAAAGTTGTTAGCCAATGCGAATATTTAGTAGGTTCAAGAAACACAAAATATTGATGAATAATAATGAATGAACTGTGCGTGCAAAGACGAAAAATGTGAATGCTCATCGCGGACCTTATAAAATACTAAACGTATATTCAATGCTTGTTTATCGCGACAGGGAAAACCGTAACGAGAAAAGTATAGGGCGGAAGTAAATATATAAAATTTCAAAGGAAAGCAAATTGCGAAGGACAATGGAGAATAGAAACCTGACTATGTAATAGTCAGGTTTCTATTCTATCTATATATATTATATCTATATCTATTCTAGACACGATATTTCGGAATTTAGAGCACGTGCAAAGTTGAGTGACATTTAGTGAGCCTATGCATAATAAGTGCAAGAGGGAATGAGATGTCACGTCAATTTGTGTGGAAAGAGACACGACACGACTCTAGGACTTGAACTTAGGTCGCAAACTATGCAGCAAGCAAATGTGTATATTGACCCGATTGTAAGTACGTTCTTGTCACTTGTAAGGCGATATGACCACTTTTAGTAGAGCTATAGATTCAAAACTTACAGGCTTTATTTTACGTCATAATCTGATTTTCTTTATAGTTCTATAAGCGATTACGGGTCAGTCTGACTGGCTGATACCATCTCCCCGTTTTATTTATAGGCAATTAACACTGACGCTGCGGCGTCGAGTACTACAGCGAGTCTTCATGTTCTTTTGATTGACTGTTGACATTTTCGGACGCCAGATGTTTTATCATGTCGCGACACAGCGCAATCAGATCAAACTGTAGACCTACCAGAGACCTACACAATAGATAATTTGACATTGCGTTATTTTTAGCTGTTGTATTTCCGTCAGCCGCATCACCAGTGGGCACAATATTTACAATGCTCTAATTAGAGCAGTTACATCAAAGGAAGACTCGAGTAACAGGTCGCCAAAACACAGCACTAACGAACAAAAATTGCCGCATTAGTCTCACACTTAATCCGGGACAACTGTTGCGAACCGATTCGATTTAACCGCGACACTGAGAATTTAGTAACGCGACTTTTTGAGTCAATATTTATATTTTGTAACCGCGTGAGGCTCGCGTTGCCGGATGGATGTCGTCGCAGCGACTGACAAGTCTCGCTGCGTCTAAGCTCTAGCGGGACGGTTTCTAATGATCTGTTTGATTGTGGTGCGGAATCTCGAGTAGGTAAGGTACCTAATGAGGGCACGTGGGCGAGCGGACGCTGCCGCTGGTGGCAGCCTCAGCCTCCAGAGAAGGCCACGTGGGACCGAACCAGCCTGCAAGTTCTGTAGCGGATCAGAGCCTTCTCGGAAGCCGCTACGGATGGGAATGCGGGACAGGGCCGCCTGGAATGTCGCCTTCACTAGCAGTTGTATGGGACAATATTACAAATAGGGAATATATGGGGCGTTAATCAGTTACTGAGGATGTAAAGCACTAGTTGTTGTGTTGAAATCATTTGTAGGTAATAGTTTTCATTCATGGCAAAAGAATCTGCACAGTGTAGAGATTTAACTCTAAAATATAAATACAACTAAATAACATCTAAAACTCTAAAATTACACGTACACGCAGTAAATACTAAGTACCTACTTGTATTGTTAGGTAACATTGTACATATATGAAGTGTTTACTATGCAACACGAGCTTTTGAACAAAAGTCACAAAGGCGTGACCACACTCATTACTAGACACTAAAATTAGCCAACCCTAACCCGAAACTTCCAAACAAAGTGACACGCATAAATAACACGAAAAAAACCGTAACGAATATGCTGGTCAATGCCGCACGGGATCGACTAGCGTGGCGAAACAAGAGATAAAAACCGGCCAAGTGCGAGTCAGACTCGCGCACGAATGGTTCCGTATACCTATAAAAACGGCAAAAAATCATGTCATGTATGAAAGCCCCTTCAATATTTGTTTTATTTTCATCATCAGCCTATAGCAGTCCACTGCTGGACATAGGCCTCCCCCAATGAGCGCCATAGCGCCCTGTCTTCAGCTTGCCGCATCCAGCATCTACCTGCAGTCTTTCGCAGGTCGTCATCCCACCTGGTAGGAGGGCGTCCTAAACTACGTTTACCGAGTCGTGGTCTCCACTCAAGAACACGCTTGCCCCAGCGGCCGTCGGTTCTTCGCAAGATATGGCCGGCCCACTGCCACTTCAGCCTGCTAATTCTTAGAGCTATGTCGATAACTTTGGTTCTAAAACGAACAAAAAATCACGTTTGTTGTATGGGAGCCCCCTCAAATATTCATATTATTTAGTATTCTGTTTTTTAGTATTTGTTGTTATAGCGTTTATAATAGAAATATATCATATGTGAAAATTTCAACTGTCTAACTATCACGGTTCACGAGATACATGGTGACAGACGGACTGACGCATGACGGACGGACAGCGGAGTCTTAGTAATAGGGTCCCGTTTTACCCTTTGAGTACGGAATCCTAATAAAAACAATACATTTTATATACCACAATAGCCACTTTTGTAATTATACGGGTATACGAGGTATAATTATATTCCTTCCGGGTCGTCGCGAGTGGGTGTGTGACTGCTGCTTTTGGAAACTTGGACTTATTTATTGAATGGAATCTACGTGATGATTGATGGAGTAAAACAACAGGTGGCAGTTATGGTGTAGTTCTAGTCGTGTTTAGCATTTTGAGCCGGATATGCTTAGTCAAACCTACCCTAGGCTTTATGGCACTATGAACTAAGTAATGTAACCTACTTGTAATAAATAAATAATGCTGGACAAATGATCGATCTATCTACCCGGCAAAGACATACTATAAGACAAATTTGCTAACCTAAAGTTTGATAGGGAACATTAATATTTTATCTATGCAACTCTGGAGACATAATAATAAACCAGGACTACAGCATATAATCACACAATCTTACATCCTTAGTACTGTAGGTATGTTAGTTTATCACGACTAAACTAACTAACAAAAGAACTAACTAGAATCCTAATGAAATTTGGCAATGATTATGTATCCTGTTTTTATCAGAAAAGGAGCATAAAATGCTGCGGCAAGAAGCTAGTCACTATTTATAAATGCGAAAGTTAGGATATTTGTTTGTCCTCTGCACGCCAAAACTACTGAACGGATCGGGCAAGTGCAATTTTACATAGGCTTTCAATCCCATACGTCAGTTCCCTTGGGATGTAAATAACCTTTAACGTTTCCATAGAAACAACGCAGAAGCTAGTACGCTATATTTACGTTACTATACCATGTCCTGTATTAGTAGTAAGTCCGCGCCCATTAATGCAACCGTCTAGAAATTAGATTAATTGATATTCTCCGTCTCCCATTGTCTGTATGTGACACGATTTATGGTCAATTGTTTGCAAAACTTTGAGTGCGCATCGGGATGTCACAGACTAATTGATATTAGGACTTTAATTGTCCCTTTATATGGCTTATTGTTCATAGAATATGCCCGATATGGTCAATTCTCAAGCTTTGTCTTTAGTCGACTTTGTCATTACCTATATCTTTATCAATTAAGTCAAAATTGGTAGGCAATAGGCACTATGATTACGATTCGAGTGGGTGCTAAGGTCTTATGATATATATCAAGTTATAGTTTTAATTAATGAAACGTGAAGTTTGATCAGTTTATAATAATCCACACAGATATATTTATCATATAAATGATGTAATTTGAAATAAGTATTATTTTTATTACATCGTCATGAAATAGGTCATAGGTCTCCCTAATGAGCGCCGTAGCGCACTGTCTTCAGCTTGTTTATTTTTATTTACAAAAAAGTAACTCTAGCAAAGTCTCATACCACGACATCTGAGTTCAGCCACGGAACAAACAGGATTTATAAATAACAACTTACATATGTGTACACTGTACACTTATCTATAGATAGAGTATAGACATTAGAAAGCTGCAATAAAATCTTGATAAAAGGAATATATTACTCCAAGTCTAGCCTGATTTGTAGCTTGCTATCAAAATAATGATCAGAACATGCGATTCTGTCGATCAAATCATTCAAACTAATGCGCGGTCGATACAAAACGGGCGATAGAATGAAAACAAAAAGAAACGAAGCAGTTTTCTAGAGATTACTGCGCACGACCATGTTTGGGGAGACAGCGGTTATCAAGCCAGTTTGATTCGACCAGCGACAGTGTGATTGAGGGGCTGTGGTGAAGGCCTTAGGCTACCTTCACACTACAAGAGAAGCGAAGGTTTGTGCAAGTTGTCAATATGAACGGGGAGGATAGCTTGGCTATTATATAATATATTGGCCTCATAGATTAATTTATACCCTAGCCTAGAAGCTATTTTTGGTGCTAATTAGGTGCAGTTTATGCATTTCTTAAGTCACTACATGTGAGTCCTTACTACACTTACGAGCTATAAACTGGAATCACTTCATCGCTGGTTTCTGCAGACCATATTTTACAGTTTCCATGGAATAAACTGTAGGTTGTGGTATATTATTTTAAAGATAATTTTATTAGCTTTCAAACTCTTTCGATATCATAGCGAAAAAAATGTTCATCATATGTCATGGAACGTGAAAACAATAGACATACATTTTTGGAACGAAACATAATTTTTTTCAAACTCCTGAATCCCTATAAAAACTGGGAATTTATACAATTTTGTCATCAGTCCAATGTATCACGTCACTCAAAATACTGGAATTACAAGAAAATGGAAACCACACCAATAGAAGCCGCTCAAATCGTCACCCTAATCCAGCAAGGGTTCTCTCAGCGTACTATCGCTCGACAGCTTCATCTGAGCCAGTCCTGTGTCTCCAAAGTATACAAGAGGTTTAGAGAGACTGGAAACTTAGTCCGAAGACCAGGATCTGGACGACAGCGATGCACTTCGGCGAGAGATGACCGATTTATTGTCAGCACTTCTCTCCGAAATCGACATCTAACCGGCGTTGACGTCCAGCGGGAGCTCGGAGAAGTTCGAGGGAGAACTGTCAGCGAGTGGACAGTGAGGTGAAGACTCAAAGAAGCTATCTTGACCCCAAAAAGGCCAGCAACGGGACCCAAATTGTCTACAGCCCACCGACAAGCCCGACTTCAGTTTGCTCGTGATCACTTAGATTGGAATATACAGCAATGGAGCCGAGTTTTGTTTGCGGACGAGACTAGGATGTGCCTGCATGGCAGCGACCGTCGACGGAGAGTCTACAGGAGACCGGGAGAGCGATACGCACAATGCTGTATAGCGGAAACAGTGGCATATGGGGGTGGGTCTTGTATGATGTGGGCGGGGATTTCAATTGAAGCTAAAACGGAGCTGGTATTCGTACCCGGTGGAGGTCGGGGAGGAGGACTAACCGCAGAAAGGTATATCAACGACATTCTGCTGGGCCATGTACTCCCTTACGCCGGGTTTATTGGCGAAAATTTCCTGCTAATGCACGACAATGCCCGCTGCCACACCGCTCGTGCGACTAGACAGTACCTGGAAGAAGTCGGGATTCCCACAATAGACTGGCCAGCCGTCAGCCCTGACATGAACCCTATCGAACACCTGTGGGACGAGCTGAAAAGGCGGGTACGAGGAAGATCTCCAGCTCCGGCGTCAATAGAAGACCTAAAAACTGCTCTTATCGAAGAGTGGCAGGAAATTCCACAGGATTCCATCAGGAAACTCATTAGGTCAATGAAAAACCGTTTACAAGCAGTCATTAGGGCCAGGGGGCAAAGGGCAATACAAAATATTAAGCGGGAAATAACAAAGATTTTAAATAAAAATTTGATATTTTCATATTACTTCTTATTAATTTAAACATCCACAACTTCGACCTATTGTAATAATTCACTAAATGAAGGTAGGAAACTTAATTAAATTTAAATAATTTTTATACCATTCGAAAGCTAACAAAATTTCTTTTCAAATGGTATACACCAATCTGCAGTTTATTCCATGGAAACTGTAAAATATGGTCTGCAGAAACCAGCGATGAAGTGATTCCAGTTTATAGCTCGCAAGTGTATAAAACAATAGCCCACCAATATAATTCAGCTGTTTGATTTGAAAGCTCGTTCCTCGTATATTTGGTGATCACAGTCGTTTATATTTCATGACGGGTTATATTTCACGGACTTTTAAAGTTGGAGAGCGAAACTTTGGTTTTTTAACGGATTTTTATATTTCTATTTATATTAAGTATATTTAATTCCTAGAATTTAGGATTTTGTATTATGAGTAATTTACAAACCTTATTTTTGGAGATTGCCTCAGGCATAGCAATAAAGTTAAATCATCCAATAATCTAGTTTATTGCGGCAATAAAAGTTAAGACCGTCTAACGAATATCAAAGACTACCTTTAATTTATAATGGACCATTATCGCTAACTCTACTAAAGTCAAAAGAATAAGACAGTGATAAATAGCAATAATGCTATATGTTAGCAGACTATAATAAATAGGGAGTATAGTCGTTGATATCTAGAGACCACCAGTTAAACTATGTCACATCGTTTTCCCATGTTCTATAATCATATGAAGAGTTCGGCAGATAACATGAAAGCTTCCAAAAAGCAAACTACCAATAACAGATAGACTTCTCATAAAATTCCAAGAGCATCCATTTTAATATAATTATGTATCTATAAGGTTTCCCATAAAAGCCGGTACACTTGTTTCGTTTCCCTAATATAGTTAACAGTCCCATTAAATTTCCATATTAATGGTTCCAACTTATCACCTAACTCTCTCACTCACATACATTTAATGCCCTTACATTAAATAAACCTTTGGTGCAAAGTTTGGTGCCTATGCTTTCTATTGCAAATTATTTTTCACACGAAAGCAAAAAAAAACATCCAAGAAGATTTCAAGAATATTCAACTAATTTTGAGCTATGACAGCCCATAAAATGAAGTTAATATCGGCATAAACTAAGTGACAGATACAGGTACATGTCCATCCTTTAAGATAACAAAACAAAACAGTAGAAGCTACCGTAGGATTCAAATGAGATTATATCAAAAGCCAAATCAGGAAGGAACAAGTGACCAAAATTGGTAAATGACTCACCGGTCATCTCGAAGGCGGATTCCTTTTCTTATATACAAGTCTCAAAAATATTTGAGACAAGATATAAGACGCGAAACGCTGTATTTTCCACGCACTTCAACTCAGAACTGCGTTGCTCCAGAATGTTCAGAGGAATGCGCCCGATCGCCATATGTTTTGTGTATCGGGATTACTAGATTGGCAGAACTGTTTACTGTGTCTGTGCGTTCGTCTGCGATCTCATGCTTAGCACATTCACAATTCTTATACACTTATAAACCATTATTTATGTCTCATATGCTTCTTATATCGATAGGTTTGTGAATTGGTCCTGTTACATATCTCTTTGCCTTTAAAATTTAGACAAGCTTTGTAAGCTTTCGTTCTCGGATCTAGTCGACAACGATGGCAAGTTTGTCAAAATTTTACTCTTCAACTATTATTTTGGCGCACTGAACAATAAAAATCAAAAAGTTGTGAAAATGGCTGCTATTGCTAGTAGCATCCAAATCTAGAAATGTACTGACGACGCGCAGGTTCAAGGATCTTCAGTGGCATTGGTGTGGGCGGGCGGGACTGTCGCTATGCAGCAATGCAGAGGTTGTTGCACCCGTGACGTCATAGGTGACGTTGCATCAATATCGATTGGCAATAATAATAATTTATTTATGCTTTAGCAGATGGTGTCTAATTTAACTTCAAAGTTCAATTTTAGTTGCGGTATACATTTTGTTTACAAAATATAAAGTGTCATTAATTTTTAGCAGCAGTGATGTAATGAGAATAATTTAATTTTCCCCGCGCCACCTAGTTAAGCAACATGGAACTAGCTGCTTGATTCATTTCGTTCAGTTTCTGTTAGTAGGTAGCAGTTCTGATTCGAGGCGTAGCGCAGTAGAGCAACATTCAACGTAGTTTCCAAGAATGCTAAAAGATGGCGCTAGCTGTTAATTTGAACAGATTATAAAACGATTTTAAAGAAATGGGACAAGCAAGACAAGATAACGAAAAATAAAACGAATCAAAGTGAATAATAAAATATTCTACGATAAATATCAGTTACCATCAGTTAAGAATAATACAAATAGATTTCGGTAGATGACAAAAATATAGAGAAAATATTTGGCTTCAGAAGCCACTTAATGAGGCCGTTCACCGATGTCAGACAAGTTTCTCAACCCAACGCAAATTATTTAAAAATATTAAAACCAGAATAGTTTCTTTCTCTTAAAATGTTTTGAGGGATTTTTTTACCCCGCTGTTTGCTGTTTAAAATTGCAAAACTACCTATAAAGTAGACTACTTCCATTGTTCCACGTGTAGTTTTGTTTGACGCGTCAATTACAACAATAATAATTAGTTTTACATTATGTCTATATGAATGCCCTAGCAGCCTTTCCCTTTTTCGTTGGAGGTGGTTAACCGTTTGGTCACCAACCATATCTCATTCAAGTAAGTAAATATGTGGTCTAGGATTGAGCACTTTTCCCAGACTAAACTTGAACACTCTAGATTTAAAGACTCCTAGATAGAACTCTACCGGGTAAACTGACGCTAGTAATTCGTTCCCCCTTTACACGAGAATATCTACTGCTATTTCTTTTAAATTTTATTCCTCTCCCCGCAAGAAGAGAGAAAAGGTATCTAAGCGTTTTGCATCATGATTTTAGGCAGTTACAATGGCACAAGGGCACGCTCACACGTTATCAAATCAACGAAACCTTTTAACCACATTTCACAACCTTGACCATCTCACAGATAATATAATACCATCACCAATTCACCATCCCTAAATCCAAGGTCAAAAAGACCAATAGCCAATTGCAATTTTGCAAATGTTGCTCGCGTGATCAAACCAATATAGGTCGTGAAGGAAAGCTGAAAGCCCATTCCCACTAAATGGACACTCAAACGAACATAAAACTAGATAATAAATCGATACTAATCGAATCTGAGAAAGCTATTGCCAGCTCGACTTGGAATAGGAACTAGATTGATTATGTTGATGCTGGCTGGCATGGTATGCGATAAAACAAATGAGGTACAAGTAAAATCTCTACAAAAGACTACTGTTTTATTTGTGTGACTTTCTTGATGGGTGCTGCTTCGGTATTGTATAAATTGAAGGGTGGGGCAACTCAATAAAAATATATTTCTTGACTTGTCTAAGTGCTAATTTTGTAAGCGTAAAGAAATAAAGTTATTGACTTTTGTTTCAAAATCCTGTGGATCTTGTTGATATGTATGTGTTCATGTAACTTTAGGCATAACGGATCTGAATGAAGTGGGAAACGAAACTGTCGATAACATTATTTAACTGACCAAGCAATCAACTAAAGGAAATTGACTTTTACAAATAAACCGACATGTAATTAACTCAACACGGAACTTGTCAGCAGCGACGAGATGATCCATAAAACATATTTCAGAGCCAATTACGCTTTACAATGAACTTTCTTCTTGTTATTTATCTAAGAATAGCAATTATTTATTTACTACAATAACTGAATGGTTGATTTCTATCCGCGAAACGATTACATCAACATAATCCATGATACCTACTATATTCATAAGTTTTTTCTCTACAACGATTACTTTCTCGCTATACATGGCAATTAGACATTTTCCACAGAACATGCAATGAATGGATAGATTTCTATCCGCACCATTGTTGCCACGGCAATTGACATTAATTGATCTCGTTTTATGATCGATTATGACAATGGGCATGGAAATGGAATTCACATCGCTTTCAGAAGATTAACGAACCTCTGACACAAACTTGGTTGAACATCGTTAAGCTGCAACACTTTCGAAGCATGAGGTAAACATATAAACAGTAAGAAAAAAAAGTAAACGCGGTAGATACCAATACATACATACATAGCAGACAGACCTTAATCAGCTTCGAGAGTAATTAAATCACATGGATTCCTCCATGTGAATAAATAAACGTCATAAAAAGTAAACGGTTAGCTTTTCTTTCTCTCTCTGTCACTTGCATTGAAATGATCGGTCCAATAGTTCTCTGTAGTGAAATAGTGATGTCATGCATGTCATACATTGACAATTGAGGCTTTGTATAAAGCGCCAGCTACTCCAATCAACGGCCCTATCCATTCACGGTTGTCTGGTAGATCTCGCTCTTGAGCGATAAGACCGCCAAATTGTCACATATTTTATATTTTCTTTATCTTGTTGTTGTTTTGTGAAGTGTGCAATAAAACATTTTTTCTATCTACTATCACTACTTGACGTAAAGTGTAAGTTTCAAGTATGAGATCCTGTTCCTGGATCAGACGGAACCGTTTTGGAATTGTTTTTTGCCCTGGCTGATTCAATTGACCTCTACGCATATAGGATGAGAGGGGATTCAAGTCCTGTAATTCGTCATTTCCTACAATTTCTTTGTTTACTCTGGATAAGCGCGACCTTTGTTTTTCATTGGAAGGAAATTTCAATCAGGGTTAAATTATACTGGGTACAAAAATTGTTTGTTTTTTCAACCCACAATTTTTATTGTTATTTTTTAGGGGAGGCACTCAAAAATCATTTGTTTAAGAAAAACTGTGACGGAGATCTTAGCAAGCTCGTAAACTCAATAGCTTTGTCGAGTATCTAAGTAGTCAGAATTTCTATGCAAATGTTAGCAAATTAAAAGCCAATGGGCAGAGTGCCAGTTGCGACAATTAATTGAATACTAAGAGGAATGATGCTAAAGGCATTGACCGACCTACATTTTTCAATGTCTTCCCGTCAAAATATTTTAGATACGCTTAAATTACACGTTTATATAATACGAATAAGTGTTAGTATATACCGTACAAAACATTTATTAAGATGACCTTGGATATAAATATCGTGTGACTATGCGATGAGTAGGAATAACTGACTAAAGTGAAACATTATTTAGACGAAAATACTCCTGAGACATTTCGTGACATCCAACGAAGAGTTAATCCTTGCACTTTATTAGGGGTACAGACAGATAGACATACATACACATTTCTTATAGGTACCTATATAAACTATAGCTATGCCATTTTTTACTGTATAAACCTATGTTAGGTATTTACTTGAAATGTTGATAATGCAATTAATATCAAAATCTGTTTTTCTAATGTAATCAGGCTCTTTTGACAGAGAGATCTTGGATAAAATTCAATCTAAAATTAAAGAATAAGTAAAATATAGATGAGTAATTAATTCAACAACTAGATATATGCATAGAAAATTTAATTATCTACCTATCTACTTTATTCTTATTGACTGAAATATGATGTAAAATTACCTGGAAAGGTCTATGATTTGTTAGTTAAACAGTCTGTAATTGTTATTTCTTAATGTATATCCACTTTGATTATGATTGTATTTTGCCCAATAAAGTACATATATTATAGGTAGTATAGTTAGCTTCCTAATCAGAGTCATCAAAAAACTGACAATATAACGACTCATACATAAGATTCACGCACGATGTCTAATGCTGAACAGAACATATTCAAGAATATTTAAAGTAAACACCTAAATACAACACAGCATTCACTTTGCTACAGGAAACTTCCATATAAACATCCATAAACGCGATTGACGATACACTAAATATTACGAAGAAAACAGTTAAACAACTTATTCGATGTCTTCCCGGAAAGTTGAGCAGATAAAAGTAGGACGGGAACTTTATTTTAGAGGCCATTTAGATGGGACAATTTTAATTGGGTAACATCAGCGTAACACGAGATGTCGCAGCATGATTTAGTGATGTTCTACTTTACAAAAGATTAAGAAACAGAAGTATGTCTCTTAGACTTTAGGTTAGAATATTTTCTATCAATTCAATGCCTAGAAAAATAGCTTCATATTGTACTTTTGTGTTCCATGGTATATGAATTAATGTATTTTATTAATTTTGTGGTGTGCAATAAAGAGTTATGTGTTGTATTTTATGTGAGAGCCAGGAATAAACTCAAACATTGACCTTATGGAACTGACTACATGTGATATGGGAGGTCAAACATTGACTGACTATATGCAAAAATAAAAATGCTACAATTCAATAGTCGTCGAGACTACGCTAACAATAAGTCTGAGAGCGTAAAATAGACAGCCCGATGAAAAGCCATCTCTCATCGACGACGCTTCAAACAACAAGAGTATTAGGAGGTGCAATTGAAAGTTAAAACAGTACACGCATACCTAGAGTTCAAACACCAGTACAGACGTACTAATTAATACTCAAATAGCAGCATAGTACAACCAGGAAGCTGTTCGAATCACCGGTTAGATACATTAAGACCATTAGGAGCATTTCTAATTAATTAGCAAAGCTGATGAATTAACAGACAGATCAAAACATGACTTTAAAACATGCTTTAAGAATTCAGTGCTACTCGTAATATTAAACAGGCATCATGTTTCATTGTTAATAAAAAATAACCTTACCGAATACTTTCGAACAATGATTGTGTTTACCATAATATTAATGAATCAATTATTAACCAAAACAGTGACTCAATTTTGAAAACCACCTCAACTAAACAAACGCAAGTAGGTCAAATAAGTAACTTAAGCCAGGACAATAACCATGCATCGTTTACTACTGAAAGGTAAATAACTAATACAAAATGGTTTGAAATCTAATATTTAGAAATACCGGTGGAAACTGTGATCATATCTGTCATTTCATTACGTTGCTGAATTCATATGACGTGATCAGTAAGAAGTCGGAATGCAGGGGCATACAACATAGCAAACTAAAAATGATATTTCGAAAATAACAAAATTAGAAACCGACATAAGTATACAATATAATATGTATTTTCTCGATTCCCTTCAAATCAAGGTGATGCAAATAAACCGAGTAACACTTGCATGAATAGTCGGTTACTGTAATTCCATTTATGGATTTGCTTTCGACTCGGCGACCTTCTAAGCTTGACTCACTTTACTACAATAGTATTCATTACTTGCTTTTGTCAAGCACTCTTAAATTGGTTCTCGTGTGTCATTTTTGCCAGTCAGCCTTTTGTGCCCATGTTGCACATATTCCAAATATTTCACTTTTTATATTGTTATGAAATCATCATGCATTTTGGCTTGCTACATCATAATTGTAGCTTGATGATTGCTGCTGATGATGTGACATGGTCTCGTAGATCAAGGTATGATCCACGAAAGCCAATATCGCTACCGCTATCTACATGTAGATAGAGTGCAGATTCAAATCTCGTCAGGAGAGAAAAAGAGAGATAAACCTTTGTAAAATTAAAAATATAATTAAGAAGATACTCCATAGATTCATATATCCAAGTTAAGACTGAATCATGCCATTATACGAACATTATACATATGACATTATAACATGCTATATTGAAACTGGCTCACATTTGTCAATAACAAAACTAGGAAGAGAACAGGGATCTCTTACATAATCATTATAGATGCTCTACAAAATATAATCACTTAATACGTGACTCCGCATTCACATCAAGGATAATATGCTCTCAAATGGTAAATAAACATTTGGAAATGAGCCAGGATCGTTCAATCAATTTGTGCAGCTTAATAAGCTGTCAAATAAATAATGTAGCGTAATGACAGGAAGCATACCGTTATGATCGTGGAACGCAGAGTTGGTGTTACGGGTAAGATGACTTTTATGGAATTGCCTATTAACAGTAATTGGATGAGTTTAAGCAGAGCATGGATGCAGATCTCTCTGTGGTGAGGGGACATGTCAACGTGACCAATAAGATTATTTATAATGTACTGGGTTTTACCATCAGCAAAGCACGCATATTTCTTGGATAAAACTCTCCGTCCTTCCCACGGATAGTTTATCGCCTTTCCAAATTTCTCTATAGACTAAGTTGGATGATGGAAAAAGTAATCAAGTCTAAGCGCACAACCCATATAATAAAAACAGGAATAAGTTGCATAGTCGTATTAGTGAACTGTAAAATAGTTTTTTTATGATAATAAATATAAAAAAACAATAATTTAATAGAAACCGAAATACTCTAAATGATAGACAATTTAACCTTTGCAAGTAAATAGATTACAAAGTAGCAAGAAATCATCCGCGCGATCAAAACGAGCGTTAGAATACAAATTCATCTGCATAATTACAACCAAATAAGGAGCCTACTACGAACTACTTAAATAATAAAATTATAAGTAGTTCTAACCATTCCATAATAATCATAGACGTAATCCCAACGGTAAGCCATAGCCACCATAGATGGCCTGAGACGATATTTGAATATTAAATATATGTATGTAATAGCTAGTAAAAATGTTTGCCTATCTATTTTGCCTAGATCACGAAGGTATTATGACTAACAAGCATAAAGTAACACAATAACAATAAAATTACCCTTAAATTGATTTAGAAAACTTGTTTTATAGTTTAGGCATATATTGTTCTGCCAGAAACTTTCTTTGAACAAAATACAGCCAAATGATGCGTTGTACAAAAAAAATCACTAAAACTCTATAGATGGCGGGAATCTTTTGCGGAGAGAAAAAATTATGGATGTCAAGCCAAAATAAACATGGTCTATGCAGCGTCTATGTAACTTTAATTTGACAACCCCAAATAAAACGCGCCCTCTTTTCTGTCTGGGCGAACTATAACTATTTTTGTGAAATTAAATATTGAATTCCTATTAAATTAAATCATCATCATCAGCCTTTATTAGTCCACTGCTGGACATAGGCCTCCCCCAATGAGCGCTATAGCGCCCTGTTTTCTATTAAATTAAATACCAATTTCCAACATTGACATTGAACACGGCAATAACCGATGACTCCCCAATGAAATAGCATAACATGTCTCATACGAATGACGTGATCCTTATTAACGGAAAGAACACCTTGACCCACTCCGTACTAGCGAATTCAGGAAAAGTAAAGTTCATGTAGTTGAACAAGTTCTCATTGAGAATGATACTGATCAGTAAGATCACATTGACGTAAATCATTATGCAGACCTTTGCGAGGTCGCGGAGACATACGAAGGTGTACCGACATATGGTTGAAACGTGTTTCACGGAACATGCGACTGTTTTGTCGATGGCTACGTTCTAGTATTTAAGAATGAACCTGAGCATGACCTTTTGTGAACACTATTCACTATCAAACACAGACGATAAGGTCCAGCAAGATTAGCTGGCGTATTTTTTAGAGATCTGAAGAAAACCATGCAATATGGGCAAAGTCCTTGAAATTTATGTTCATAACATAGATGCTAATGGCCGACACAATAGCCCAGTGTGCAGTGCGCTGGCGATTAATTATGCACTTAAAGAGTAATATTACGTAATGCATCATAAATAGAATGTAGACCATGTAGGGAGCAAACAGAACTAAAACTGGCTGAATGAAATGGAACAGCATTTGGAAATTAAAGGATATTGATTCTCAGGCTTTTGAAATATTAACATTGATTATTGTGGCCCTAGCTGTGTTCAGATATGAGTGGAAGAATAAGGGAGGCCTTTGCTCAGCAGCAAATAGTACAACTGCAAGGCGTTGAAACTAAAGACAAATTATTTCCGATTGTAAAGGATAAGCTAAACCATCAGATAATTACAATTCCGATAGGACTTCACGAAGTAGCGAGCGACCTTAACAATGCCGGTACACAGCATTCCGCCAGTGACGAAATCGCCTATTTAGCAACAAAATGCTAAATAGCGGTGCATACGTGGGCAGGACCACGATAATAATGAGCTCAGGCGAATATCAACTGGTATGTACAGTAACCTACCTTTGGCCAAATTGATGTATAGTTATACATCAATTTGGCCAAAGGTTTACTGTGAATATTGAAAATAAAACTTTATTCACATTATATGGATTGTCCAGCATTATTTATTTATTTATTATTTAAAACTATATTCACAATCGAAAATTGTACTAAAACATTTTTAGACTGTGATACAGACCGATTTAAAAGGATAAACAAACAATGCAACAGATGCAAGATCTGATCTCAAGGAAGGTTAAGCTCGAACCAACCATGATTCATATTCACGCGAGTTTAAACAAAATCTCAACAACAAACTATAAAGCAGTTCATGGGACAGTAAAGCATTATTATAGTCACCACCCACGGGACTTCTACGAATAGATACTAGCGTCATAGAGAACAGACCACAAGTCCGTTTAAATAATACTAATGGAACTAAATTAACCTGAAGAACCATGATTCAATTGGCATAACACTAGAGAGAATCACAGAAATAAAGCAAAGAAAACAACAGATGTCTAACAAATCCACCTACCATTAAACAATCTAAAAGTACTTGTGTTGACACATAAATACACACGTAACACACTCCAAAAATAAAAGACCGGCACTTGAATCACTACAAACATTCACAGAGAAAACTCACTTTGTCCGTTGTAAATAAACAGTCGCCGATGCACTGCCGGCGCACCTCAAACACACGCAACGGATAAACGGAACAGAACATCTGTATGCGCAATCATGCGTGACTTGACTAGAAACGTAACAGTAACAGTTGTTACTGGACATAGAGAGTAACAGTAAATAGATCGACACAAAAGTAGAAGCAAACAAAAAGGAATCGATTGAATTAGTAGATGAATTAAACAAAATTAAAATACTCACAGCCGGGCGAGATTCCGTTCTCCTTCATAGCGCAGCGGAACGGGTAATAAGTGCCAGGCAGCACCTTGCCATACATCGTCCGGTCCATGATGACGCTTTTTGATATCAAAACACCCACGGGCCCAACATTAGCCTGAACGCGCCATAATCACTGCCTACACTGTTTACTTGTAAATACAGTCCTACGCGATAAATTGCACTTGTAATTAATCTTTGCACCTGAGCGGTATGTTTTTATCGCGACGATTGTTCGACTGAACAGCACAAGAGTTCTTTTAATATCGCTGGCTATTTCTGTTTTCGATAACGGATAAAATATTTTTCGATAAGTGATAACAGTGATAAGAGATAAGCAATGTCAAGAGGGCGAGGTCGCGCGCAGAGGAGAGTATTCGTCAACGCGTCCCAGTCACAACTAAAGTTGAAGTGGTATGGCGTCGGCGCACGCTCGATCCTCTACTGGAGATATTTATACGCGAACACGGACAGTTCGACGTGCATTTGACATCGAGCTATTGTTCATGTTTATAAAACCTGACTTTTCTTCAAACAGGTGAGGTGACGATTAAGTTTTTTTTTTTCAAACCAAATGACATAAGATTAACTAGGAAATTTTATGATTGCAGAGTTTTATGGCTACGACGGTAGTCAGATTAGGGAAGATCAAAGTGTAACGGTAGATCTAACGATAGAGACATCAGTCTTTAAGGGAATTCTTGAAATTAGTTTGAGGCGTTACGTCAACATTTAAAGTGGAGACAGAACGATCAATCAGCAGGGAAAATCTAATTTTGTAAAACCGCCGAATTCTAAAGCGCCCTGCGGCATCCGGTGGAAAATGACGAAATGTGATGCGACAGTCGTTTGACTTAGGACTTCCGACACTTTTCATTTTATGGCACTCGTTTGAAAAATTGTTTACACTTTGATGTTTCTGAGAGGGTCATAAAACTACTTACTTTAAGGAAGTAAAAGAAAGTACAGGAGATAAAACCATAGAAAACATGGCTTTCCATTTAACCTTCCACATGAAATGACCACATAACATTTCTACGCAGCTGTTAAAGAGTAATTCCATTTTCTGCGGCGCATTTAACGATATAACAGTACTATTGTTCTCTAATAAGGAAGTAAATATTTGCGAGCGACTCTCACCTGATGACTGACCAACGCACAATGACGTGCGTTGGTTTGGGTAAACCGAACACTAATGGAAGAGAGTTTTTCATTCAAATGTACTTAGTAGTGTTGTGTGAATTAGAAAAGTTTCTATACTATTTTATTTTCTTTAGAATTAACTCTGTACTGATCAAATGATTACATCAATGAATGTTCGGCCAGATGTCGCTGGGTTTCGCACCGACAATAGTATGTATGTAATTCAATGTTGTCCGTAGCTTTACATTAACTTGGCATGTATCTAAAATCACATTCTTTTTAGATTTAAATAGGTAGAACAACCATGTATTAGACACATAAAAGATATATGAATGTACTAGTGGTTTCTTTTTCACTTCTTCCACCAGTAGACAAAATAATTAAGTGAACAGAAAATCAAAAACACCCTTATTATTATTTGATAATAATTTATGGTATAAAATGACGTGTCAAAGTGCTTATTTTGTTAGCCTATAGAATAAAGGATTTTTAATTTTTACATTAGTTAAATGTCCGGCCTAAACCACAATTTACATAATAGGTGTGGAGAATGCTCTTTTAGGTAAAACTATTTTGTGTAACTTTTGTAACTTCTGTGAAGAACACTAATTAGTACCATTTCAAACTCGTCTAGTCCCTTAACACTTTGACTGCGGTTTTTTTTTTGATGACTGCGATCTTTTTTTTAACCTAAAAAATTCGTGCTGCCGCTTTACACAGCGGTTGTGATGCGCCGCACATGCGTTTCGTTCGAAAAATATTACGGCTATGCTGAGTCACACAGATCTGTATTTTATCAGCCGCTGCGCTAGTGTAGATTTACGCATATGAGTCACTTGTAGAAAACACATACCGTGTGATTTCAGCAGTCAAAGTGTTAACCTACGATATCGTAGACTTGAAACAACGCCAAGATCAATTGTGTTTACTATAATTTTAACTGCCAAGGCTGAAGTCAATACGAATAAATACAAGCCATTAGAAACGTTTCATAAATAACATATTGATAGTTTATTTACTAATATTTACTAACATTCGTGTTATAAGGAGGACAGAGGCTTTTCCCTGCATATTATGGGACGGCGATTGCAGAAATAATAAGAAAATGGCAAATGTCGTAATTGTCTCAGCAGACAATACAAAAAATTCAATGGCTGACTGTACAAATTTGACCTCTATTATATTATAGAACTAGCTGCTCCCCGCGGCTTCTTTATGTGTCAAATTGTTTAAATGATAAAAAGTATCCTATGTTAGACTCCTGGTTCTAAGCTACCTCTCCACCAATTTTCAGCTAAATCGGTCCAGCCGTTCTCGAGTTATAAGTGTTGTAACAAACACGACTTTCTTTTATATATATATAGATAATAAATAACATCCAGACTAACTAGATCAGAAATGCAATATATCAATAACGTCAAGGCCGACACTTATCATCGAATTAAACAATCATTATACCAATTAGGTCCAATAAAATAGACCTTAGGTATTCCGATAAGATCAATTTATTTCGCACAATTCCTCGGGTGGAATATGTAAGAAAATATAGGCCTTCATTGTTAATCTATACCCTAGCCAAACTCGACGTAATATGTTTGTAAACAAATCACGACACAAATAACTGAAACTCATATACATACATTGCATACAAAATAATGAATGGTAAGCAATATTTATTGAAAAAAGTATCGCAAATCGACTAGTACAAATGCGTATTAAAAGGCGCTGGAACAGAGTGTATTTTAGGATAAATAAGAGCGGTTTGTTTACAAAAATTCTACATCGATTTTGGCTAGTGTTTAGATATGCATAGAACTACAGAGTACACTGTATTGTCAGTAAAATCGTGCTGAAGATGTATGTACTCGTATTTTTTCAGACACACCACCTATGTATACTGAAATACTTAGTTTATACTTTCACTCATAGAATATAAACTAGCAGCTGTCTCAGCTTTTACTGTTTTAAGTAGTGAGTAAAGTACAAATCATCAACATTAAGAAGTGTCGGAAAAACCTTACACTAACGAATGAGACGTGACGTCAACGTATTTACACAACACTTATAATTCTTCTGTAAAAATAAAATTTATCATATATTTAAAAAATACTACTCGTATCCTAGGCATGAAATAATAACCAAAACGCACGTGTAGTAAGCAATATTGTAGACACCAAAACTAAGACTCAATTATTCATTATATTTTCACGGAGAAAACTATAGACAAATTAACATGTCTTTAGACACACTGCAAAAATCAGGAGATATGATTATTTAAAGAGGCGATTTATCAGTAAACGTCAGATAGATTATGGCACGTGAACGAATGCTTCCTGATTTTACTGTTACTGACTGTCAGCTTTCGGGCTACGATATAGACTGAAGAAGCCAGGGGGACGAAAACGCAACTCATCAACGTTCATGACGCAATGGTGACGTCACTTAATGTATTAACAGTGTTATCTTCGGACATACACATTTTATGGCTTATCTGAAAAGATCTAGGATACAGTGACCTAGATTCTGAAAAAACCGTAGAGTCGAGCTTTAGATTGAAGGTAGCTATAGCTACTTTAAAAAACTGAATGCCTTCAGGGCTCAAATGTAAATCAAGATCACGATTTCAAAAAACCAATACAAACAAAATAAAAATCTGTTCGCGATATGTTGTAGGTACGTAAATGGCCTAGGGTAGCATAAGTAACATAAGTTGTAGAAATGGAAACGTACTATCACAGGGAAAATACAAAAAAAAACAAAGATATTATCATTCTAGCCCACAATATCCAGGTGGATTTAACAATGCAAATCTTAAAAATTACAATTCATGCATAATACGGTAAGTGTAAAAAATGTTAGTGATAGTATTGATCTTTTAAAATTACTAAATATCGTGTGTCTATCCCATTACGACGAAGGAGTGTCCTCTATTACCAAACATGACATTACTAACGATGCGTGGTAACTAATTAATTGAATGAAGGATACATTTACATAGAAAACAGATTTAAAAAGAAAAGCAGCTGTAAGGTACGGAGAGGCACATGCATTCAGCTTGACAGGATTAAACAGGGCAGGATTTCTTCTATATTTTACGATTTTTAAAATAAGTAAATTTAAAATAAATAATAAGGTCTACAATTAACAAAAATGTTGGTCAACTGGTCGCGCAAATTTTTGTCGAAAATTAGCTATGTATATGAGTTTTGGTATTGCAACAAAGATAGTGGTTTTACCACCACGACGACAGCCCGATGGAAAAAAATACATAGTACTTTCATGATTGCAAGCTCAAACAAATGACGACTAGCTGTTGGAAATTGACTATTGACAATAAATTTAAAAATTAACCTTCAGGTTAGCCACGTAACTCCTATTAAAAAGCAATCAAGCTAATTTATCTCTCTCGTGCGTAGCTCATACATTTTCTACTATCTTGCTTGCGGTATGTTCTCTAAAAATATATTGATTCGTTCGGTGGCTCTTTATTGTGTAATATGGAGGGTCGGAATGTTTCTGGGCAATGTCACTTAGGAATTTTAATAACATTTAAGGCCTCTTAATTGGGATTTATTACGAACCAAAAGGAGATTTTTGCCGTAAACTTAGTTTTCGAATAAAACTTCATGCATTGCAAGGGGGATAGAGAAGTAACGTAGTAAAATACGAGCTTGAAAAAACCCAGATTTTGTTCATTGATATTAATAGATTCGGAAACGTAAAATTTTAATAAAGCTAGGTGTTTCAGCCGTGTGATGCTGGTATAGTATTTGCACCACCCCAAGTCTTTCCGCGGGTGTCGTAGGTAAGAGGCGACTAAAGGATATCCACCGAGGCGGTCAGCAGCGCCTCCCGCAGAACAATTTACCAGCGGACTGCGTTCCCCAACCCGCAAGCTTAGCGTGGGGATTATGGGCATTACCCCCATGAGATGAAAGGCAATAAGGCGCTTGTCAGGGGGAGGCCGACGTCTAGTAGTGGACCAATGTAGGCTGTTGAGGTTGAGGAGGTGTTTTGTTAAAATAACCAAGGGTTTACAACTAATTTAGGTTATAAGTGCCGCCATGCGAACAGTACAGTACCAAACCATCCTTTGCGGAAGTAGAGTCCATCGATGATGGCGTTGAAATAATATGTTATTTTATATTATTATTATGATTCACAGAGACATAAACTTCAACGCATTCTATAAATTAAGATCAATGAACGTCGTCTTAGCATGGCGTTCGCTACTAGCTGGTTCAATAGTCAAACCAGGCCTAAATCTCAGTACTCACGGGAGCCCTGTGGTAAAATTTTACGACGCTAAAAATTTACCAAATCACGTGTGAAACACATAATTATATAATTTTTTTGTTTTTTTTTTCGCAGTATTGATTTCACGTACTAAAGAAATACTGATGAATTTTATGTAAAATCGAGTGTCGACCACAGGGATCCCGTGAGTACTGAGATTAAGGCCTGGTTTGACTACTGAACCAGCTACGTTCGCCCCCTAGTTCAGTGAAAACTGTTAAAAAATGGCTACTTGAGACGTGCTAAAATGACTGTGATTCGTAGGTTTTTACTAATTATTTGGCTCCTCTAAGCCAGTTTATTAATAAAAAACGTACGTTCTGCCAGCCTCCTATGAACGCGAAATCCTATTCTTTTACAAAATGGAGCGCAATGTCCCCTCTTAATGAAAAACCATTAGCTAGCATAGCACTAAACATAACGAGGGAGTACACGTGGCGAATCTCAGTAAATTACGTTCCTTTCCTCCGTGATCAGCAAACAAGTTCCGCTGGAATGCTGTCGGTCGGTATTTTATTTACGCACTTTTAGCACGTTTTTAGATAAATAAAAATTGAAACCTGATAATGAATTATCAGGTTTCGAGTGTTATTTTATACAATTTATTTACCTATTATAAAACGTGCCATAAAAACCGATTTTGATTTATTATGATGATTTTAGGTTGCTTAAATTTGGAATGGTCTTCTAAAACATTGAGTTACAATTAATACACAAACGCAAAATACGTAGTTACTTGGTTAGATACAAACGACGGAGTTTTGTTTGACTAATTACAAAAACAAAAATTACAATAAAGGCACAACAATTATTACCGAAAATGAACGCGACGGATAACGGTTTGTTTATGCTACTGGTTTTAAATAAATAAATTGAATTTGATTTTGGTTTAATAGTGACACCGAGTTTTAGTCTCTCTTTCTCTCGATCTAGAATGATGTTGTCGCTTTGCGTAATATTATTTAACAACGGTATCTACCTAATGCTTCAATGACGAACCCTGTAGCGCAGCGGACGAAGGTGCTGCGACACAGGGTGTTTGCTGGTTCGAATCCCGCCGCGGAACAAATTTTTATACGATCTAGGTACAGATATTTTTTGTGGATGTTTTCTATATTAAATAAAAAATAAATGATTTATGTATGTAGTTTATTGTATTGTAATAAGAATATCAGTTATCTAGTACCCATACAAGCTCTGCTGATCTTGGAGCTAGCTAATGCTTTGTCAATTGTCCAGCATTTTTTTTATTGTTAATTACGAAAATTTATTTAGCAAATTTTTTTCTTTTTGCAATGCCATATGAAGATCAGTTTTATGCACGTTTTTGCTCAAAAAGAAGTGCCACATTAGAAGAATACAATCAGGTTTTAACGCAGGACTCGATCGAAAAGATATTTTTGGTTCGTAAATCCACGTTCATAATAAAATTGATTTTAATCTGCGTCGACTACCTGTAGCCGGTTTTAGAGGTTTGAACCTTCTAGCTCAAGCCTGGGAATACCTTGGAAACACGGCATCGTAAGTTCGTTTGTATTGTGTGATTTCATAAACGATTTTGTTAAATTTTATACTTATTATCACATGGGTACACTTCTTTGTCAGTACATAACACTATTCAATAAATATTTGATATCAACTAACAGTTCGTAACCTGAGCCCGTACTCGTCAACGAAAATCGAAGTGTCTGAATTGGTTTCGTACAAATACTATCGTAGTAAGTGACATAGGAAATTTGCTCGAAAACGAATCAGAAACTTCGGTTTACGTTTTCCTAGTAGGCCCTCTGCGTTTTTCGCTAGTGCGCTTTAGTCCTAATCATTGCAGAAGCCTTTCATTACTCTATGTCTACTATGGCCTGCTACCGTAAAAACAGGAAGGCATTAAGCCGACATGATTGGCAATGTAAAATAGCAAAATCATCAACTATTACATGATTAGAAGGCGGAGGCTCCATTAATCATCGGTCCAACGAAGGGGTGCTGCCGAGGTATTTGCTAATGTTGTTAACGGTTTAGGCCTTTTTACATAAATACACTCTGTGCCAGGCATAAAAACACGACTCGGAGTGGAGAATGTGGTGGAGACGCGCAACAAGCTCTCCGTTTCTCCAAAACCAGAGCGCAGGAACATTTTTATAGGATAATATATTAAGCAGAATTAAGGAACATTGATATGAAAATGAGTTTATTACAGTTTTGAGTAGTGCCACTCACAATTTTAATAACACCAACGCCCTTAGCCTCTCACGACGGCTTAGCGAAGTGTTTCTCCAGGTCGTATAGCAAGCTTAATCAATAGAGTGAAACACACCTAAGAACCCCATAAATCACATCCATTAATTACGCTAGGTAATTTTGCCGATTTATCGACACCGCCTCTCCCCTTGATGAGATGTGGTGAGATTTCGCTGGACCTTCTCCCTTAATCTGACGTGATATTTTTGAAAATGCATACTTTTAATATAGATAAGTTAATTTTGTGCTTGATTGCGTTGGATATATTTAATAAAATAATTAGCTCGTAATTTTGTTTATTGATAATTAGTCGGGACTAGTTTTTGGGTTAGTTTTTTGGTTCTCTTCTTCTTCTGTTTGGTCTTTCAAACCAAATTGAATAGGTGTCTTCCCGACCTACACAATTCATGATTGGTCAACAAAGCACTTAACAGTTTGATATTATACGCAGTTGATGAATGGTTCTGTCAGACCACCAGAGTGAAGACAACAATGATATCCTAAGAGAAGGATCTTTCTTTGACTCAAGCATGTTTATCTTGATTGGTTAATATATCTTTAATGTGTCCCATGTTGGAGCAAACAGTGCTTGAGTTCATTGAAAATCCCCAAAATTTTTGACTAGTCAGGTACCTATATGACCTTGTGGTGCAGTTGGTAGGTAGCGTGTTCCAGTACTAACTCAAAAATCAAGGTTGTAAATTTTGGGGATATTATTTGTGCCACTGTATAAATGGAAGTGATTTCAGTGTAGGTATACTCTATGAAAACAAAAAATTTGCATGATTTGTTTATTTTTCCTTGTTTCTAGTTTCTATGGAAGTTTTTGTTGTGCTAGGTTTTTATAGGAAATCCTTTTCGATTCTATGCTATGATCTATTGTTATTCATATGTTAATTAAAAACGCCAGCTTTAGTAATGCTTATCCACTAGCTATATATAGTATTTGCATATAATATATGTTTGGATATTCAAAAAGCTAGGTATGTTTACCTCATTCAGATTGAGGTAATAACAGTTTTGGTTTATTTTAAAGGACTCGCATTAGTATTAGCTACAGTATTGTGTGATAATTTCTTAGAAGTCTTTAGATGATAAGCTGGCAAGAATCAAGGCTGAGACACTTTCAACTTTATTTACTGAGCTTAAAGTTCAAGTTCTAGACTTTATGAATGGTAGCCATGACTCAGTTAAGAAGAATTGTCATGGATGAATGTTGAGTCATGTCTTAGATGGTAACAAACTGTGTCAGTACTTATTTCATTTAATCATTGCCTGAAAGTATGATATGAACTTGATTGGTTTGATTGAATTATTCTCATAGCTACATTTGAGCTTGTTTGTAAAAATAAACAAACCAAGGCCATATTAATATCAGGTTCTCTGTATACCTGTATATTTCAGTTTATTAAGCCGAATAAACTGCCAATATTTACATTAGAATACAATCAGTTGTAAGTACATGTTATCAGCAAACAGCAAAACAAACACGGCCAAGCAGCTGCAGCTGGGCCAATTATTGAAAACTGTGTTTTCTTCATGATTCGACTTGGAATACATGATTTCTTTGCACATATTTGCGACAAGTTATTTAGGAAGAACACGTCATTTCGGTGTACACAGCAGCCAAACAGGTTATGATAAAAATTTAAACTTACCCAAATCGTCCATATTTGCAGATTGTCAGCTATTATTTAACACTAGATTATCACTATCACAACATCTACACAATGGCACCAAATAAAGCAATTTAGCGTTGTTTACAACGATAAAATACCAAAATAATACTGTTCAAAGTATTCAAAGATTTTTGCGAAAATTAAATTACTGCCTAAACTAGGCTATAAAACGTCACGTCAATATAAATTTACGTCAAATTCCGTGCTATTATGTTGGTGTTCCTGAATATGTGTCACAATGTTAAGGCCTCTCCACACCACCCACACTCAACAATCTCTCCACGAACGAACCACGTGCGATCCATGAGTGTGAATCTGATTTGTATATTCATCACAGGTTGCGTCACGTTAGCGCCTTGATATCGTATTTTACCGGTTTTTTGTACTGCGACAAAGTGCTCGTAAGGGTGCGTGCGTGTTTGTGTGGAAAGGCCTTCATATCCACATTAAAGATGATGATGATGAGACATCACTACCAACATTCTGATGTCCCTGTCAAAACCGTGTGCGCGTTCAGAATCTAGTTTAAAGAGTAAAGTACCTAATGACCATGTAATGAATGACTGTATTCAGAGTTCAAAAATTATTGAGTTATACAATAATTTCAAACTGCAAATAACAAATTGTTATATGATTCCTAATCAGCATTGATTTATAATCAAAACCTGCTAAAACTCCACTGGCTTTGCTTACTGTCCTAACATTTCTAAACAGAAAGTAAAACACTTTCAAACAAAAAAATGCAAAACAAACACCAAAGATGGATTCTGAACGCATTCACTTGTTATCGATCGATCTATGAATGAATCTCAATTCTCAAATTTAGTTAAGGAATTAGGTACGCCCTTCCTTTTTCAGAATACAATCTAAAATATCATATAACAACATGAGTGGCAGTGTGGCTAATAGTTTGGGTGGACCCACTGGGGCTCCTATACCATCAGGAGCTCCTGAACAGTTGACGCTAGCCAGAGACATAAAAAGAGCTATAGAGCTGCTTGAAAAACTGCAGCAAAGTGGCGAAGTTCCTGCTACCAAGCTGGCTGCTCTTCAGAAAGTGTTGCAAAGTGATTTCTTGAACGCTGTAAGGGAGGTTTACGAGCATGTGTATGAAACTGTTGATATAAAGGGTTCTGCTGATATCAGAGCCTCTGCGACCGCCAAGGCGACTGTTGCTGCTTTTGCCGCGGCTGAGGGTCATGCCCATCCCAGGGTGGTAGAGCTTCCCAAGACCGAGGAAGGCCTCGGCTTCAACGTAATGGGTGGTAAAGAGCAAAACTCCCCAATCTACATATCTCGGATTATCCCTGGCGGGGTCGCTGACCGCCACGGCGGGCTGAAGCGTGGAGACCAGCTGTTGTCCGTCAACGGAGTATCAGTGGAAGGGGAGAATCACGAGAAGGCTGTGGAGTTGTTGAAGCAAGCAGTTGGCTCCGTTAAACTGGTTGTCAGATACACTCCTAAGGTGCTAGAAGAGATGGAGATGAGATTTGACAAACAGAGGACTGGAAGGCGGCGTTAAGATTAAAGAGTGAGATGAAGATCACTTGATTATTTAGAGTTCGCTCTACCACTGAAGTCCGATAGACGCGGCGCTGCTTTCTTCGGAAGAACTAATTGACATTGTTGTTTTAGGTAATGTTGTTTAGTTCCCGCTTTTGCGTTTTTTTTAAGACTTCAGTGGTGGCGAGCACTCTGTCCCTATTTAACTTTTTATGAGTTTGTTGAGCAATGGGTTCTAGATATTTTTAGATTGGTTTTTGTTATGTTATGGTCATATTTTAAGATTATTTTGTGAATGTTTACTGATTTCAAATAGTTGAGTTAAAGCTTATGTACATGTCTAGCTGATGTAGCTATTTTAGGTCATAATCAGATATTGATGTGGTATATATTTATTCCTAGTCACATCTATTGTATCTCTAGTTAAAGCATTATCATTAGAGAATATGCATCCCTTAGAATCTTGTGAGTGGTACTGCAATAAATTTCATGTGAATTACAATTAGCAGCACCACATTCCAAGCAAACTACTTTGATATAATGTGAAAGTGTTGTTATAAAATGTTGTATGCCCTTATAAAACATATTTGATTGCACTCTATTTACTTTGTCTTTAAGTTAGGATGTAAGTCAGAATAATATATAATTTTTTTAGTCTGAAAGTACTTACATGTTTTATACAATGGATTAAGTTGTGGTACCTACAGTGTACCTGCGTATAGGGGACTTTTGTGAAAAGCACTCGCACTCTAAATTAGTTTAGTTTGACATCTGAATTGACATGAAAATCATGGGATTTTGGTTTTATTAAGATTATGGGAACTTAATAAAATAGCTTTTTCAATTAGAATTAAGTGTAAGTGGGATAATCACATCACATTATTTTAGCTACATACTTACATGATGTAATCAAACCTTAGTATTTTAGATTATACAACTATCTAAGTACCCCATAAATAAAACGATATTATGTACTTATTCCATTCTTTTATTTAACATTAATATATGATACTGTAGATGATACTTAATATATCTAACTTACCTAAACTACCATGAATCAAAACTACCGAAATTATATTTCTTATCTTTCTTAGGTTTTTTCGCGGGGACTTCCTGTGTTTTAGGTTTAGGATCTGTGGAGTGTTCATTTAGGTTTAGGTATTTGCCGACTCCTTCTCTGAATACTTTCAGTGGTTGTTTCGATGCCTTTTTGGGTTTCACACCCCCTTCTGCTTCTTGACGTTTTAATTCTTCTGCTCTTTCTTTGATTAGCTGTAATTAAAATACACAAAAATTAGCAACAATCAAATTATTCAACAGACTAGAATAAATAACATTGAGGTAGAATCTTGCAATTGTACCTACAACATAACTTGCCTTGTATAACTTCCTACTCATATGTTATAATGGTCAATAAATACAAATATGGCGGAAACTAAAACAGGTATCTATCTCTACTATCACTTGTTCTTCCACATCTGCAAACAACTGCGCTCTATAAAAATATCGCTTAAGGGCCTGTCCTCTATGTTCACCCCGACTTGCTCTATACCTACATCACATACATACATTATCTTCTGAAACTATGCTATGGTATAATTATAGGTATCTCACCAGTTCTTCCACCTCCGCATAAGGGTCCACAAACACCTGCGCCGCCTCTATAACGATATCGCTGATGGGCCGGTCCTTATTATCCACCTCGACTTGCTCTATCGCGGTCAGGGTGTCCATGCCACCGACCAGCTTGCCGAATATCGTGTGTTTGCCGTCTAATTGCTTGCAGGAACGGAATGTTATGAAGCTGCAAGAACGGTGTTTTGATAGCATTAGCACGTAAGCCATTACGTATTCCGAAAGTCTGCTTAGTCATAGGTATTTGCTTGAGTATCGCTTATGCAAGAGAAAGGTGTTACTCAAGCATTCAGCCCAATCCGTTCAGTAGTTTTGGGGTGAAGGGGTAACCTAAGTAAAGTCCAACTTCTCAGTCTAATCTGGCCCATAGCAACATCTAAGTTTGCTGTATGTATAGTTTCCATGGCATTTTTGTTATTTTTATAAATGACTTTTGTGTTAATAACCATGATAGTTTCAAACGTTTAATTGTCTCTGACAACTGTGATAAAGAAATTAAAAATGCATTTCTACTTACAACTGGGAGCCGTTAGTATTAGGGCCGGAATTAGCCATAGACAGTACTCCCCGCCCAACGTGGTGCAAGTTAGGTTTGACCTCGTCTTCAAATGGTTTCTTCCAAACTGATTCTCCGCCTAGCCCTGTGCCGGTTGGGTCTCCGCCTTGAATCTCCAATACGTATAATTTTATGTTGTTCAATTTATTTCCATAATAACTTAAATTAATAAATAATGCTGGAAAATCCAGATCAGAAAAGCATCATCTAGATGCTGTGTGGCATCTAGATGATGCTGTGCATGTAATAACATGATGTGCAACCATACTGATGAAGGGTTGCGGCTTGCGGGTTCAAGTCCCGTTGATGTTCCAAAAGTATGAATTATTCGTTTTTAAAATTACCCGTGTCAGGCTTACGCACTATAATAGCAAAAACCGCTGAAATATATTGTTTGTGAAGGCACAATACAAGTGGATTATTATTCATTAGAATTATTAGACAAGATTCGACGACGGCACACTTGGTAACGTGAAGTTTGTGCACTATCGAGATTCTTTGCGGCTTTCTGCGCTTCCGTTTATTTCATCTTTCTCATCTTGATTAGGTACTGCCAACTGGAGCAAGAAAACTTATAAAACGCAACTTATGTTTTAGCTCACTTACTTCTACATGCGGTTTTGCACGCGTTTTTCAGGGATTAGTACCTATAAGTCTGATACTTACCATAAAGTTACGTATCGATCTATGGAACTTAGTCCCGTTGTAGTATCCATTGCTGCAGTGCCTCATGAAATTATCGCAGGTTTTCGCAGTGACGTCACAGAATAGTTCTAAATTCAGCGGACCGTAGTTTGTGAGAAGTCTCACATATCCTGCGGACAGATATAATTGTAACAAATACCCGCCAACTGAAGACAGGGTGCTATGGCGCTCATTAGGGGAGCATACCCGCCCAGCCATTCTGTACCTAGCGATGTAGGTCTGTGTCAACGCACGCGGGACTTTGCACTTCAGTCCAGCACCGCTACCGCACGGCAAAACAAAAAGACGAATGTCGTACCGCAACCTTCAAGCAAGCTGTTATCTAAAGCCGTCAAAATAAATTGCAACTAAATATTACGAGTTCGAGCCCATATTTGTTTGACGAACTCTGTTTCGGAGCGGGCGAAGGTCCGCTAGCGGCGAAGGATTTTGCGGGCTCGATTCCGTCATCTAGTTAGGTTTAGCTAAGTGTTTAACATTAAAATAGGTACGTGATTTCATTGAAAATGTAAAAAGTAAGTAATTATTCCCGATTTCGAAATATTTTGGGTAGTATTGTTTGCCTTTTTCTTCCTAGTACGCTACGCTTGTACCACTATATTCTAGCAACACTATAGCTATAGATTTGTATGGAACGCGACATAACAAATATAAATTTATCAATGCATTTATCGTGGAGGAGGTGAAAGACCTGTATGCCACCTTATTTGACACTTGTTAGGTACAAAATAGAGATTTTTTACCTTTCTTCTTCACCCTATCATATTTGACCTCATCCTCACAGATGATGGCCGCCTCATGTTTGGTCTCCGGCACCATAGCTGTGGATGTGAAACTAGCTGCCACCATGCCAGTGGAGTAATGGGCTGCATTGAATTTGTCTGCTACCTGCAACAAAGACCGATTTTAATAACTGTACAGAGGGGTGAGTCTGGCATGGCGTGATCGAGACATCGCCGACGACTCGATCACGTCTCGACTGTTGGTAGTCCGGTAGCTAGCTAGCTGGCTAGTATAGATGGATCTATCGAGTAACTGTCAAGCAGGAATGTAAAAATGGTTCTGAACTGGAACGCAGTTTATATACGAATCTGACTCGCAATTATTGTCGTCATTTTCTTATGGATTATTTGTTTATTATTTACGTATATTTTTTAGTGACTGTAGGATGACCCCGTATTGAGTCAGTATTAGCTACCGCTATGGGCAGTGGAATAGAATGTAATATACATAATTCCAAGATACAGACCTCTTTCTTAACATCAGCTTTCTCAGGGGCCTTGTACTCTTTCTCCAGCTCTTCAAGAATGTCTTTTGTTTCTGCTGACACTGCTTTTAGTCTTGCATGTGGATCTTTCTTCATTGCAATTTCCTCTGAAAATAACATAAATAAATTCTTTATTCTTCTCTTCTTAAATAATAAATAATAATTATAGTAAGGTGCTAGGTACCTACTTAACTTTGCCAGCTAACTAGCTTTGCTAGCCTAATTCTCTATTAAGTAATAGCATGTTTATATGTGAGTAATGCCTGTATTATAATAGCTTGCTCAATTGCTCAGTCATCTATGCTTGAGTAATGCTTATTGTGTATATGGTATAAGTGTAACTGTGTCAGTGCTATTCTGTCATGCTATGGGTATAATGAAATATGTAGATCTCATTTTATAACTATTTGAGTCAAGCTTCGAGGTTTGATCACATTTTCATAAGATCTGTGAAAAATGGGCCATAACCTGCTTGGCTTGGGGCTAGATGATGCTGTGAGGATTATCCAACCTTAATTTTTTATTTTTAACTAGCAATGGCGGAAAATATTTTTAACATTACCTTCAGTTTCAACTCTCAAACTGTTCTTCACATGGTGAAAGCTTGCAATATTAAACTTTGCCAGCTTATTCGGCTCTTGCAGTACAATAATATCATTCTTTGTGAATGGAGTATCATTCAAGAGGTCTTTCCAATTCTTTCCCTTGATATTAAGCTGTTCCACTGCCTCATAAGTAAACACATTGCCTGTTGTTTTGATTGCAACAATATGTGTGTTGTTGGTGAATGGTTTGAATAGGACAGGGCAGTGATAATCATCTTCAGCGTTTTTTGCGAAGTTAAGTTTGATCAGCGATTTCAGGTCTTGTTTCTGAAATAAAGTGGTATGTTAGTGAGTTGTAATATAATGTTTAAACTAGCTACATGTGTTCATAGAAATTAATGAAAATACCAATATTTTAAAACCAGCCTTCCTCAATACAGGTTGTGATAATTGTGTGGGGACCACCATCATCGTAATCTGTGTATGGAAGTTGACTGTGAAGGTGATAAGTTAAAATGATTTTGTTTTGCTTGTATGTTTATAGATACTTACTTTTCCTGTAACAGGATTAACTTTAAACTTTTTAAAAAATTCTAGAACAGCTTGAAGTTCAAATATGTTGCCATCAACGTCGCAGTATGGATCTTCGAAGGGCAAAAGACACAAACAACAGTGGTCGAAAGGCAGCCTCTTGAATGATGTGTCTGCCTCTTTGGAGCTTCCAGGTCTTTTTCCGCCGTAGAGGGTACTCCACTCTGTGTACGTCAGGTACCTGATGAGAGTTGAGAACGAATTAATCCACAAGTAATTCGAAAATAAGAATAATCTTCAATCGAACTTACATTTTATCTTTTTGGTGCTGTCGTTTCCCCATCTTGAATTATTTGTAGTCTGATGTGCTAAGTGGATTTTTATTTTGTTGAATGGAATGGAATTGGAAACTACGATAACACTCTGTAACTGTAACTATCCAAAAAAATATTATAATAAGTAGGCAAGGGGGTAACGAAAAGGGTGCATTGCATGAGCAAAACAAAACAATCTAGCTGGGCCGTCAAACCATTGACATTATCATTTTGAAATAACTGACATTGATAAATACCATTTAGTAAAGGTATTTGATTATAGCCTGGCTTTCACTGGCCCAGTAACTGACAACTTTGCCGATGTGTCTTCACGACAAACGAAACACCTGCTGTCTACACAGTAGCTGTGTAAGTACACTATAGTTAATCGGTTAAACATCCTTCCACGGCCAATTTAAATGTCTTAGACGAAGAAAAGTCAGAAACTGATAGAGCTTTCAATATTAACATTATACAGGCGTCCACTCTCCATCAGCACTGACCGGCCGCCACTGTCGTATTCGTATGGAACGAAGGAGCGATTGACGACGAGCGACGACGGCCCAATAGTTGTCCTTGTGGTGGTAATCGATGGAAAGTAGAATAAAAAAATGTTGAAGTACCTAGCTGTCCGAGAGTAACTGACCGATAGTAGCTGACTTTGTTTTCACGGACCAAGTAACTTTTTTTCACTGTCAGACAGTTACTGAGCCTGTGAGAGGCAGGCTTTATCTTGCGATTTGGGATAAACCATAGACAATGTTGTCTTGTCTCTAGTAAAACATCAAAATATTTTGTACAAAAAAACAAGAAAAAAAAGGAATTAAAAATGTCGGCAAGCGGTGATAGATGTTCATTGTGATATTGATGAAAATTTATAGTTAATTTGCTTAGAATTTAATAGTGATTAGTATTTACTTAGTTGCTAAGCTATTTTTATCAAGTGTAAGTATTCTATCTATGAAAAATCCTTCGAATTGAGTACTTACCGTTGTGAGCGTGTGCATTCCCAGAATTTTTCAGTTCTGTTCTGTTGTGTTGGTGAGGGTGACGAACTGAATGCATGGAAATGTGGTAGATGTGAAGAAGTTGGATAGTTAGGATCATAGGAGCAAAAAAGCAGGTACAAGGTACGATTTTTATCAAAGCACTAGTAAATAGATTTCTTTCTGTTGCCACTGGAAGTACCCTAACAGGCTGCCTGTTTGCGGTTTGCAGAGCTGATCTCCTGGCGCGGGATATTGCTGCGTTAAGTAAATTTATACACAAGGACAAATTCCATTTCTTTCTGGGTTTTAAGTTGGAGAACGTTCGTTTTATAAAATAAGAGGCTGACAAACATTCGGAATTATCGGATAACGCCAGCCCACAAGATGGCCGACTATTATTCGTCGTAAGGTACAAATAAATCATTTTATTTGCATTGATTCGTTGTTTGTATGTGATTTCTTCAAAATTTTGCGATAGATTATGTTTGATGGTTCTTCTTGGCATAGCGTATACGTTTAGTGTCTTCTTTACAAAGTGTGACACATTGTCTTTGTCTTCAAAGGTTGGATGAAATGAGAAAAAAAGTTGAGGTCTTTTACCTGTAATTTGAAGTTATTTATGCGTCGTTAGCGGAATATCGAAGCATTGTTTGATGTAGCATAATATCTGATACATATGTGTGATGAGCACACAGCATAATCAATGCATAATCATGTCATTGCACTGAAAATTCATGTTACTCATACAAAAGTACCATTTCCGACGGCGCTGTATATTTTACTGTACTTTTACTTTATTTGCGAGCTTGTGCATGTTTTATGTTGCTCCATGAACCCATCTAACCATCATTTACTCATGATCATTCACCGCTTATCATGTTTAGTGTGGAACTTTTAGATAATGTCTGGTGCATCTGGTTCATCAGGGGGCCCTGGACGTGGCCGAGGTACGAGCGCTGCCACCGAGAACAAACCCGACACAAAAGAGAACAGGTGGAACCCCAAAATGTCCAAAGCACTGGGCACTTCAGCTAAGAGGATCCAGAAGGAGTTAGCCGAGATCACATTAGACCCTCCACCAAACTGCAGTGCGGGACCTAAAGGAGATAATCTTTATGAATGGGTGTCCACTATCTTGGGACCTCCTGGATCCGTGTATGAAGGAGGTGTTTTCTTCCTTGACATTCATTTCTCAGCCGAATACCCATTCAAACCTCCCAAGGTAACTATTGATTCTACATTTGTGATATACCTATCTATCAATGTATTGGTAATGTGTGTCTGCTGTGGCTTTACACTTTCCAGTATAAAAAGTAGCCTTTCAACAGGATATTGTTTGCCTCCATGCCAAATGTATCTAAGATCTTTTCAGCTGTTTTGATGTGAAGAGTTCGGTAGACTAACAAAACCTAAAATGAAATAAGCTTGGGTCCCTTACCACTAAGCACTGAGCGATGGCCATAATCTTTATATATATATAAAAGAAAGTCATGTTTGTTACTCTATTTATAACTCAAGAACGGCTGAACCAATTTGGCTGAAAATTGGTGGGGAAATAGCTTAGAACCAGAAGACAGACAAAGGATACTTTTTATTTAAACCGTTTGGCACATAGATTTCCACAGCGGCGAACTCGCGAAACGCAGCTATTTGACTAATAAACTAATTTAAAACTTGTTCATTTCCAGGTGACATTCCGCACCAGGATATACCACTGCAACATCAACAGCCAGGGTGTGATATGCCTGGACATACTCAAAGACAACTGGTCTCCAGCTCTCACTATATCTAAAGTACTGCTGTCAATATGCTCACTCCTGACTGATTGTAATCCAGGTAATTTAATGACTATATTCTGATGACTAAACACCTTAGATAGATGGATATTTTTACTAAATCTTTATAAATAAATCTATTGCTGTTCGTAAGTCTCGCTAAAACTCGAGAACGGCCGGGCCGATTTAGCTGATTTTGCATTTGAAATGTTTGTCGTAGTCCAGGGAAAGTTTAAATGGTGACAAAACATGGTAAAATTGCGCGGAAATTTCCACGCGGGCGAAGCCGCGGGGCGCAGCTAGTCAGAGTATATAGAAGGTTTATAGGCAGTTTAACTAACTAAATCAAGAAAAAATAAGTGTTAGTTATTTCCTAAAATCCTAAATTTGATGATGAAATAATGCCCTGTGCTATATATTTGTATTTATTATATAACATGGAAGTTAACAAGGCAAATCATGCTGTACCTACAATTTGAGCAAGATTCTTAATGCTTAGCTTAAAATTTTCATAGGACTCTATCCATACCAGTTCAAATTACAAGTGACTGAATTTAATACCAACATCAGCTTTTCTCTTTTTGTTTCAGCTGACCCATTGGTGGGAAGCATTGCTACACAATATCTGCAGAACAGAGAGGAACATGACCGCATAGCTCGTCTCTGGACAAAGCGCTACGCAACATGAATCAATCGCGATCCTCCTATATGGAACAATACATTATCATAATATACTCAATACCATACATAAATCCATCCTTTTCACGTATTTTAAGCTTACTATTGACTTTCTTAGCAGTGTATCTCAATATCTTGACTTATGGGAAAGATTTCTCGATTTTTTCTCAAACACAACTGATAAAGCTGATTTGAGCTACTGTATATTGCTTCAATAACTTTATTTTGTTATGTCGTGCTTATGACTTATTTTTTAGGCATTTGAGGGTAGTTTGCTGGTTTGTTTGAAGTTACTGGTATCTAAGAATTAATTTAATAACTCCAGATTTGAAACAAACCAGCATATACTCCTTTAAACATTTATGAATAAACTGGTGTTAGTTCTCCGTAAGTATTGAGAATTTTTGTGTATAGGTTTAACCAGTGATTGAGTCAATTTGCCACAATGATCTCATCCACCCAACTACTTATGTGTGTACATCTGATATGCGAAGCCTAATTAAGATTTATTGGGATATTGTTGTCGATAACATCCATATAATTGTGACTGTTGGTTAACCAATGTGGTGAAATGAAGTCTTTAGTGATTCTTTTAAATTTCAGGGTATGTTCTAAAACGCTATTTAGATGGTATGGTGACGATACAAAATTTCATAGTATTCAAAATAGACATTATTATAACAAAATTGTATAATAATGTTTAGCTTCTTACATTTTGTCAATAGACCTGTTTTTCTTTTTTATCTTATTTGTAAATTTAAGACTCTGTTAGGGTTAGAATTAATGAACCTGAATATCCTATATTTTCTAATTGTATTTTCATACTATTTGGTCCATTTAACATTAAGTAGCTAAATTATTCATTTTTTTTAATCAGTCAATAGTATAATTTTTTATTCTTATACTCAAGCTTTTGTGCAATCATTTTTGCTTTTGAAATTATATTTTGTTATGAAAAACAAAATCTGCATTGAGTCAGGTATAAGAATCCTATTTTTTATTGTGAGAAGAGATAAGTATAGTTGAATTAAACGATTGTGACAATATTCGAAATTCAATTTTAAAGACAGTTTTTATGATTTTATTAACAAAACATATCAAAGGGTTTTGCTGGGTTGACTTTGTGTTGTGTAACCATTTCCTTAGTGCCAAATCCAATAGGCGCATTTAGCTTTTGCTCGAGTCAGATTAGCCGTAACAAGTGAACACGTAGTATGTGAAACAGCTAACTAGTAGTAAGTTATTGTATTGTAATGTATGGTCTTAACCTTAGAATTTAATGAATATTTAGCGTTTTAATTGTAATTTTTAGGAAAAGTGTATGTCGCCCGTATTTGAATGACATTGGTGAGAAAATTAACTTTTTCTAAGATTAAAAGTGATTTGGTAGAAAACTGGTGCTGTGAGATTCAGTCAGATGCTCGCGACATACAAAAGTACTGATAACTTCGGGACTAGGCTTTTCTTGTTGTGATTTTTATTTTGTAATATGAATCGAATGTTGCTTGCAAGACATCAGCTGTATTTTACGCGACTGAAGTTCCTCGATGTTCTTACTGGATCTGTGTAAGTGTAACCATCCTTTGTTACAATTTATATTCATGATATAAAATAGGAAAATAAATGTGTGTAACTAGAACACTTGACTTTTTATTGTTCATTTAATTTTAGCTACCTAGAATGTAGAAATAAGACACGTGAATTACATTGCCAATTTAATTTTATTTACGCTTATACAAAATCTAAGACAAGTATAATTAATTTCTTTATATCTTGTTATTATAAAACTAACACTTATACAGCGTATAAAATGGTGCACCAGATCTACGTGAAAATTTATGAAAACTAGAAACACGAGACTAATATTTGAGACCAACGAATGTAGATCAATACAAAGGTAGAAAAACGTATAAATACTTTATATGGTAGAATTTGGTTTTGGCAAAGATTTCTATAATCAGTCTTTCACACTGAGCACACTGTGAAATTCAATAAAATTGTGCAAGTGCCACACTTTAAAATCTATGGTAAGGCGGGGATTATGCACCTATCGAGTAATAATTGAATGAGAATGAAATCTTTATCAAAAAAGATCTCCGAATCAAAATAAACTTAAAATGTGGGTAACAATAATAAATTATCCAAAATATACAGAAGATTACTTATATCACATGACAAAACTATGCGTACTAACTAGAATAGTTGGTAGATGTTTGCAGTAAATAATTGAATTAGACAGTTTCGTACTGACTGCGGATGGAGCGGGCGAGGCAGCAGGCGAATAGTACTCCCAGGAGCTGGAAAAGAAAATGACCTATTAGAATACACAGCAGTTAAGTTCGTTGTCAAATGCACACCTTAATTTGCTAACAAGGAGGGACGAACGAGGTCCACATCCACACCATGTACACCGCGAACGAAAATACTAGGTATTGCTATGCTCTAGGCAAAAATCTTTGCTTAAACTTCATTCACGGCGGACTCGTGGTCACGTTACACCAGTGTGACTACGAGTAATTTATTTTACTCGTGGTAACACTACTCTGAAAAGGATCGCACTTGACTGTATAGCTATAGTAGGTATGTAGTGAAGTGCCCGATAGATAAATTATTCGTAAAATATCTAGGACATTGATAAATAATAAATCACAGATGGATCACTACTCGGAAGAAGTTCTCTCCTAAATGAGAGACGAGTGCATGGAGCCATATCTTTTACCTAACTTAGCACTTATGAGCACCTGAAGACCTGCATCATTATAACTAAGTTACCTCTACTACCACAAATGCTTACCCACGTCCGACCACTGTTGACTTAAAAAATAGCGATCCTAAGCCGCTTCTGTCCATCGACTCGCCGACCGAATTGCTGCCTACTGAACTGACAGTAGGCAGCAATGTTCAGCAGGCATTGTGTTGATACGAAAGTATGTAAGTTTTTATTTACCTGAACAAAAGCAATGCCAATCCCGACACCTCCCAGAACTTTAGAGATGTCCTGCAAGTAGACGACCAGTTTCGACAGGCAGCCTTCCTTGTGGAATCCAGCGGTGTCAGGAGTGCAAGGAGCTACTTCGGTTCCGTTGATGACTTGGCCGCTGCAGCAGGTTGCGGGAATGGCCATGGAGTTGTTCTTCCAGTCTTCGGGGCCGTTGATGCCGCAGCATTCCAGCTGGAATGTATCATTTATTATAAATTATAATAAAGTTTCAAAGAGATGGTAGGGTTGGTGGGACAGAGTTGTGACCGTCGAGTGATTGTTCAATTTTGAAACATGGGATAGAAATAGCCTGAAAACGTTTCCTAAGAAACAACGCGTATGAAGCTGCGAGCAGAAACTAGTGTAATATAAAGAACTTTCATATTATGTATTCCCGCCTGTAACAGAAATTTTCAGTTGCAGAAAGATAGATGATAGGTAATACATACTAAAATATAAAATTAGTATTTTCTGCTTGTACAAGCTAAGTTAAATGATGTTGCTCTTATCATTAACTGGTGCACTGGCCAATCTTCACAGTTACCAACAGTAGTAAGAACATCCCCACAGAAATAATACATCAATGAACATCCCACATAAAAGGATCGGTTCCACTTTTTGTATGGGAATGAATATTAAACGTCCGTGTGAGAATTTCACACGCGCTGTGAAGCGTGCTGATGCATAATCAGCACTGTCCTTTGTTAAACTATATCCTATTGAATCTTATTCTAGCTATGTAAGGAGACGTAAGAGGGTAAACGGACTTTTATACCAAAGAAGAACAGACTTATAGAAGCTTTGCTGTGTTGTGAATGTGGTAGGAATTTCTAAATTTAGAGACAAAATTAAGCAACGAATTTAATAGCCATCAATTAGACAAAAGTTTAAGATGTTTGTTCTGCACAGAAATAGACTTCCACTGCTTGTTTAGGCGAGGGATCTCTTGATGCTTTTAAATGGCTGGCACCCATGTATTTATCAGAAGAAATGGCATGTATTAGGCATATACATATAACTACTACTCGTAACATCAACGCAACTTTATTAGCAGCCAGGAAGTATTTTTCCGGTCTAAAAACTATGGAATTATGAACAATGTTGTAAGTTTTGTTTCGTGGATACTTACGTAGACGATCAAAGTACCGACCTACCTACTTACCTCCTATTTTGTTTTTAATTTTGCATCTGGCGGTCTAGTTATGTCCCCCCAAATAACCAGACATTCTTTTTCTTTTTATCACGCTTTTATTAGCTTCACCTGTATATATGTATGTTTGTTTGTTTGTTTGTAACCGACTCCTTCGGACTCGATTTTGATCCACTTTGAACGGTCAGATTTCATTTAAACTTAGTAAACTTATTAATAACCGATGACAATACAATAATTTGAACTAAAAATAGAAAATAAATAATAGATTAAAAAAACTAAAAAACCATGCTTTTATAAATAAACCGAACTAAATAGTAGAAAATATTTTTTTAAGTAATTCAAATTATGGATAAGAGTGATAAATAAAAGAAATTATTTTAACCTACTCAAACGGGAAAAAAGACACAGGAAGCTTATGCCACTCTTTGGCCGCGCTTAATATGAAAGTAGAGCAGATACTTTCGTCATAGACCTTAAGAAATATCCACGTAATTCGTCAGCAGTTAGGAGACACTACCTGCCCGGCTAAAGAAGATATTCCAGTAGGTATACCATGAGCTAGGAGGTAACTAAGTCAAATTTACAACTCACATCAGTCTGCAGGATATCGAAGGTCTTTTTAATATTGACGTCGTCATTGTACTTGGCTATGCTCTCGTTGAGGTGCTTCATGATGGAGGTTTCCAGCTCTGTGTGCTTCATGTAGCCAGCAATGCCGACAGCCAGCTCAGCCACGATGATTATTAGCAGGAATACGGAGAACTGGAACCAATGATATGTTTATGTGATTATGATCTGTTGTCATTGTCACTACAACATGACAAGAAATCATGACAAAAATCTACACAAATAAGTGTCTTATTTGTGTAGATATTTGTCATGATTTTTGTGTTAACTTTGATGTGACTCTTTTGTACTAGGTAGGTAGATTTGTTCAGTTTGGTAACACAAAAAAAAGAATACTTTAAATATGCATGTACTCGTACCTAGGTACAAGTAAACTTAACACGTTGAACGCTTTTTGAAAAATCGAGCATTTCCATTCAGGCCACGGGGCTCACCGGTGAGCCTAATCGTACTGTGCCGTTTGAGCCATGGGGGTCACCGGTGAGCCGCGCGAGAGGTTTGACGTAAACGCTTCTTAATAAGGTAATTTTTATTTTCCATGCAAATTACTTCATTTTATTAACTTTGGAATTAAAATTTCATGTTGATGAAAATGACCGATTACCTCATTTTGGCTCGGCCCGAATGGAAAAGTAAGCTAGGCTCACCGGTGGGTGATATGGCGTACAACGTGTTAAATGAATTCAAAAAAGTGCTTGTGAAAATCATCGCAATAGATATCTAAGTATGTATATCAAAAATACAAGTACGGTAACCTAAAACGGTTTCGGAAAGTGACAATGTTTTGCATTTTAGCTAAAAAAATTAGAACATTTAGTTTAAGCCAATTCTGCATTAGAATTATTCAACCTTGAAGCGGCTTGACCAACATACCTTGACATACAAGTACGAAAAAGTAGATCTTTCCCCTCTCTCAGATGTTAAGATTTTTATAACTTTATTTCTATGATAGGCTTACAAAATAACTATTATCAAATAAGAATAGCGAAGTGAAAAGAGAGAAATAACATAGAAATTATGTATTTCCACATCACTAAGGTAATTTTTTGGTCCTCTAGCGGAAGAAATGAAAAAGAAACCATTAGTACATTCATATCACGTGCCTGATGGTTATGCCTATCTAAGTCTAAATATAATGCAATTTTAGATACCTATCTTAGTCAGTAATCTAAGAAATATCTATCCTAACAGAACGTCACTGTGACGTGTCCTATCATCATTGTGAAGCTATCTAGTTAGTTATCCACTTCACTCAAGACATTATCTAGGTGGGTAGATGCACATTAGTGCCTAGCTAGATTAAAAGAATGTAGGTGTTGTGTTACGTAAGCTAGGCACGGTCACAGCAGGGGGCGTCTGGCTTAAAGCCACAAATTTATTTCCTCGATTCGGATTAGACTTCTTGTAATTCTTGAAAAAATCATCAGCCTATAGCAGTCCACAGCTGGACATAGAGCCTCCCCTAATGAGCGCCATAGCACCCTGTCTTCAGATTGCCGCATCCAGCATCTGCCTGCAGTCCTTCGCAGGTCATCATCCCACCTGGCCGGAGGACGTCCTACACTACGTTTGCTGAATCGCGGTCTCCACTTTAGAACACGTTTACCCCAGCGGTTGTCGGTTCTTCGCGAGATATGGCCGGCCCACTGCCACTTCAGCTTGCTAATTCTTAGAGCTCTATGTCAGCAACATTTGTTCTCTGTCGGATGTATTCATACATGAAAAAATCATGTTAACCCATAATTTTGAAACTCCAAATACTCCAGGGTCCTAAAGAGTCGCGACGACGCCGACGCGGACGACGACGTCGACACGCCCCGGGAACGCAGCGATGACGTCGTCGCGGCATGCTCGCTGCGTAATCGCCTCGCTTTGAAATCGTCCGCAAAACGCACATGTATCAGGAATTGAAGTAAGATAAGGCTCTAAGGTCCACTTGCGCCAGGCTTGGTTTACACAGTTAATTCAGAGTCATATACTACTCTGTAGTTAAATTCTAATTATGTCTTGTACCACCAAGAGTTGGGAGTTAACCCTGAGTTACATTTTGAAATTTTTAAAGGGTTAGTAATTTCAAAATTGTGAGAATTGAGATATTTTAGGTTATGTTATGTTTTTTGTTATTGTTTATTATTGGTTGTGTTTCTTGCATTCAGTGATATCGATTTTGAACAATGATAAATGAATGGTTATTGTCTGATGATGACAAAGAGATTATCGAATATATTAGTTCGGACTTTTATAATAGAAGAATTGGCGAACGGTCCGATCATCGTTTCCGTATCAAATGTTTTTATGTCAACTTTTTAATTTATTTATTTTGTTTTTTATTTATGTTTAAATTTTAAATTATGCTTGTGATGATAAAATACAATTTGTATTATAATTTTAACTATTCTTATGAAAAAATGGCATGTACATTAATTTTACCAATAAATTGTATTTCTGTAGGTATTTCTTTTCATAGAAGATTTCGTCTAAAAAAGGAAACTGTTTTGTTTATATTAGATAAAATTGAAAATAGATTGCAATATACAAATTTTTTTTTTTTTTTTTTTTCTTCCCCTTTTTTATATACAATCGGCTGTTTAGCCATAATTAGATATGGTCTTGGGTTGGATTTTCAGGTGCCATTCCAGCGAAAAGCACCTTTCTTTCGCTTTGAACACTTTAGTTCCTCTGGTCAAGGTTGAGTATTTGCCATCTTTTAAGGCGTTTTATGTGGTCTTTGTCTTGTAGTAGGCTTCTTGCTAGAGTGTTGCTGTGGTTGTTCAGTCTTTCTTTGTACTTTTTGCTGAAGTTGTTGACTTCCTCTCTTACAGTTGGCATTTCCAGGTATTCGTGTATTTCTGAGTTTCTCACAAACCACTGGTGCGCTGGAAACTGTCCGTAGAGCGATATTTTGGAATCGCTGAAGTATCTCTAGGTTCGAGTTACTTGCTGATCCCCAGAGTTCTATACCGTATGTCCAGATCGGTTTTATTATAGCCTTGTAGACAAGAAGCTTGTTGTAAAGAGAGAGTCGTGATTTTCGGCCCAATAGCCAGGAGAAGTTCCTAAATTGTATGTTCGCTTCTGTTCTTTTGGCCTTAATGTGGTTTGCCCATGTCAATCGTCTATCTAGGTGCAGGCCTAGGTATTTCACCGTGTTGCTGGTTGGTAGGATTCCTCTTTCCATTCGAACAGGTGCACAATCTCCTATTCTGAGTGTGAAGGTGACCTGCGTGGACTTTGTCACGCTGGACTTAATTCTCCATTTTTGAAGCCAGACGCTGATTTTGTCGAGCTGGCCCTGTAATTTGGTGGATACCTTTTCAGGATTGGCGTCGCTTGCAAGACATGCAGTATCGTCTGCATAGGTCGCTGTTACTACATCTGGTGTCTCAGGCAGATCTGCCGTATATATGGAGTAAAGAACAGGACCTAGCACTGATCCTTGGGGTACTGATGCTTTAATTTCATGAAGCTTGGAGAATTCTTATACAATCAGCAATATACAAATGCTAACAAAAAGTAAGTACCTACGTTTTAAAAAATATTGGAGAATTCCTTATATTTATTTTGATTTACCTAAAGGTACGCATCTGCACTATGTGCTGCACAAATAATAACATCTACCTACCTAAGCAGGTACCTAAAATGCGGCGAAGAACCACGTGACCAAAGACTTATAAAGATTCCTTCTATTAGATTGTAGGTCTCCCTATTATATCCCTGTCCGAAGTACTTGTATGACCTCGCATGTATGCCTTCGTATAATAGTATTTTTCCTAGACGCCCCAACCTAGCCAAAAGTAAAGTGATTTCATTCTGGCGCCTGTCTGGCCAGACGCTGCTGTCACTTTCACGAGCAAAATCGATGAGCGTCTCTTTGGTTGCCTTGGTTTATGTCGGAAAGTGAACTTAGTAAAAGTTTTCTGATTTATTAGGTAGAAATATGTTCATAAATTTAGCCCCATTGTTTAAAACCTGTGATCGATGTCAACAAGTGTAATATAGGTCGACACTTTGCAACGACTTAAAGCTGTTTTCGATCAATCCTTGGCTAAGTTCAGCTTAAAAATAATTATTTTGCTGGACAATCATAGTGAAAGAATTGTCCAAATCGGTCCATGATTTGACGATAAAATCGACGAACTTACAAAAAATAAAAATAAAACCAAACATAGAACCTCCTCCTATTTTGATTTTCGATTACTCTAAGTTATTTATTTACTACGAGTACATTTCATTCGATGATTTATAAATATTAATTTTAACACACTGTAAATTCATCATTATAAAACCTATTTGTAGTGAGTCATTGACTTAAACCCACATGAGTCAAACAAGTAGATAACGTTGTTTGTGTATAAATCCCTATCGATTTGTGGTATCTCGGTCGTTAGCTTTCTGAAGGGTGATGTTTTCTGGCAGGTTAACACACACGGGAAACGTAGGTACTTGACGACTTAGAGCTTGACGACAAAAAGCGATCAACGTAATCTACTTTAACGTTTTTGTATGTTATGGGTAGGTTACCTTATTAAATACAAAAACAAAAATTTCAACAAAATGTAGTATTTGACGTTATATTATTATTATCCAACAGGGGCGAGGTAAAATTTAATTTAAGTTTATTTCAATTTTACCTCGTCTTTCTTGTTCTATGGGTTATTTCCATATACGTAACAGTTATAAAAATACCTTTCGTGATTTGTTAATATACCTAATAAATGCTTATTAGGTACGCGATAAATATGAAAGCCTAATGCCAGCCTTATTAGGACTGCGGATTTTTACTCTACAGTTTGGCCAATATGACGATAGACGATATTTTAATAATGCCGGTAGAGTAGCAAGCTAAACACATATGTACTCGTATTTTGTATGTATAGTTAACGATAAAATTAACAAATTCTACAATAGTTTACAATCCTTTGTCTCCCTCACACACACTGCCACAGCACAGGAAATATCACAGTTAAACAACTAGTGCTCATTAAACATTAATTGAATGAGTGCTTCCATATAGCTAGTCATATTGTGTATTACATACATAGCGACTTAATTAGCGGCACACAGATGACTGCTTTATCAGATTTGCTGTTTTTAATGATACTGTAAACGCAACGTAAATGAAATTTGCAACTGTCATTTCAAACGGGACATTTACCATGATTTGATTTTTGAGTTTTCCAATATTTCGACACAGTTTCATGCGCTATGATCACGAGTCGAGAATCACTATTATGCTGTTGATGTTTTTACAAATTTAGGACTACTTGTCGATTTGAGTTTTTTCGTACAATGTTCGAAATTATTTACATATTGGTATTTTCGAACTTCGACGCCAAAAAACAAATTTTTGATTTTTGTTTTGTGTTGTTCACAAACAATGGCTCTTTTAAATCTAACCTAGGTAATTCATTTCTCTCAACAGAAGTACCACACACTCTGGAATAGAACACCTTTCATTAGAAAGATCATCTAAAGAGGAAGCTTCCATTTAGCAGACTGGTCAACGACCAAAGGTCAGCTGGCTTCATTGTAAATTGCTTCACAGAGCTTGTCTTTATTGGCTACCTACCTACATAGTTGAAGGCGTTTGTGAATTACCTTTAGGTAGAATGCATTCATGAGCTCATTTTGTAATGTCGAAATAAAGAATTTGTAACTGTAAACGGTCTTGGATTACATCACGCTACAATAATTGTAATTCGATGTTCAAGCTAAAATGTATTTAGAGATTTAAACCATACTGTGGTTAAACCTCTGTGTTTTGTTAATAATCGATATTTACCTATGTGTGTGTACTACATACATGTCATGCATGACTCAAGTGTTCCTAATATAGGACCTGGCACACAAATTTTACCCTAATAGATCCTGACAAAATATGTCGAGTTAAAAATTGACGTGAATTCATTATTAGAGGGTAGAGGTACATATTTATTACCAACTTTTCATAATCTATCGATTTTAGGTATTTTATTTGTTTATTAAAAACTTTAATGATCTAAGTCTAAGGTACAAAGAACCACTCTTATTTAAGAAAATAATAAACCAACGATTAAATAGAGACGGGTAGGTATGTACCTAGTACCTACAGAAACCTAATATATATTTTTGTCATCAGAAGACTAATGACCGCATAATATTTGCAGGCATAATTGCCCTTGGTTTGGCTGGAGAGTTTTATTGACATTCACATTAATGCAATTCTCTCAACTGCGCGGCAATACGTAGCGATATCGAAGGTTATCAAACGATATTATGTACACACAGTTTATATTCGCATGATGTTTATAATAACAGATCCATTTTCATCGGAACTCGCGTCGGAATATGCCATAGGTATTATAATATTGTGTGACACAATTCAAACAACCTAGCCTAACCTCATTTATCGTAAAAATACCGTTGTTGGTTACGTACTTGGTTATTGTTAGATTCCTATGTTTGTTTCACATGTCAAAGTCTTAACATGTATGTTGTAAGAACGCGTGCAAAAACTTACGTACCAAACCAACGAGAACATCTTAAAATTTACTGTAGGTATAGGTAACCTATAAACAAACAAGTGTCGTCATCACTTACCGTAAGAATCATGCAATGGTTCTCTTTAACAGCGCCGCAGCAGCCGAAGAAGGCGACGATGAAGACGATGATGCCGACGAAGATCAGCACCATAGGTCCGGAGGTGTAGAACTTCTCATCCGTGAGGTCCATGTACGGCTTAGAGTTGATCTCCGCTCGGATCCCAACGATCAGGATTATGAGACCCGTGATCTGAACAAAGAATAAAGAATTAATTATCAATAACAACTTAACTATATCTGTGGCGCGGTGGGCAAGGGACCACCTGCCACGCAGGAGGTTTCGGGCTCGATTCCCGCCTCGGAACAATTGTGTGTAAGATCTGCAGATATTTGTTTCGGGTGATCTGGTCGTTATCTACAACTATGTGTAATAAAAAAAACTATCTATGTAATGTATATCAGTCATCTAGTACCCATAACACAAGCTCAGCTTAGCTTGGGGCTAGATGATGCTGTGTGGATTGTCCTGCATTATTTATTTATTAAACAAGGCATGATAAGTTTACAACAGACAAGGGGTTTAAAAAACATGCTTTAGTCACAATACAAAGTCTCAGCCGCTGTTGATTGTGTTTACAATCAACGCTGGTTTACTGAAAGAGCTGATTTAAAATAAGCTACCTCAGCATAAAGCTGGTTGAATTTGTATCTTATGTTAAGCTCTCTTGACTGTGTAGACTATAATAGAAAATGATATAATCCCATTCGTAGAATCGCCATCGAAATTAATAAGGTTAGAGTTAAGTAGGGCAATTGTCACGAAGTTTAATAGTCCTTTTAATTTTCTAGGAATAGTCACGGAACGTACGGACTATGTTTTTATTAGCTACAAGTCATAAGTCGTCAGTCGGTGTCATTCTGTAGTTATTTTTTTATCGCAACATTTTATTGCTTCTTACATTGTCATACACATAGACGCATACAACACGACCAAGCTAAGTTTGCACCTTACGTCGTCGCGTAAGTTTGCAGCGAGGTCCAAACTTAGCTTGGTGGCGTTGTAATTGTAACTACCTATCTTGATAATAAGTCTTTAAACTCCTTGGAAATGAACCTGAACCATAAGTCATAGGTACTTAACATAATACGTAGATACTGTTGATGTTTATTTGCCCTATCCTTGAATACAATAACACTATTGTCGATCGGACGTAAGGCAGGTGCCAACCGTCATCATCATCAAGGGTCATCACCCCCGAGTTTATGCCGGTCGATACAAACCTCGGCCACGCACGACGCTTTTCGGGTTCGGAAAAAGTTTGTTCCCGGGACTTTTATGTAGACAATCAAGAACGCACGTCACCTAACTCAAATAGTCGAGCTATACTTACTAAATAAATGAAAGTGTTAACATGAATGAACAAATGATGCTGGATAATCCACACAGCATTTTTAAGCCCCAAACTAAGCAGAGTTTGTGTTATATGATGAGTTAATAGATGGTTATAAAGGCTTTTTTATGTATGTTCACTAAAAACTTCTCTAGTTCACTACACTCCAGTTAGGTCACGTATTGACATACGTGGCGTACGAATAAAAACATCAGAAATACAGTTAATTGTTTTTTATTCGATCTAAAATTAAACTTTCAGTTTTAAATTTTCACTTTCATGACTTTGCAAGCCCAATAGCTGCTTAATATATGCACATCGTACGAACGTTTGTCCTGAGCCGGGAATCGAACCCGTGACCTCCTTCATTCATCACATCACCCAACGTTTAGTTTACCAGGGACAGGAATCCTATCAAACGGTTATTAAACTAGAATTCCCGGAACGAATACCTACTTAGTAGTTTTAATGTCGTACCTCAAGATAAGTATAACTTTCACAAGACCTATTTAATTTCAAGGCAATTTTAAAATCACAACGGCAAAAAGTATGACATCATTACATTTCTGCTAAGTGGTTATTGTACGTATCTACTGCTACGGTATAATTTTCTGGTACACCAAGGAGCGAAAATAAACAAAATGTTTGACAATTTATTCATTAGTTCGAGACACCGTAGACCTTGAGCAGCTTCCATATTCAAATTAAAATTATAATAGTGAAAGAATAATGAATGACGTAGGTCGTATGTAAAAGCTTGACAGAAAACCTTTAAGGTTATTTTTTGCAGGTGGAGCTTCTAGTAACGTGGTTTGGTGACATTTTATTTTTGCTTGTGTGGCAAAATGACAATTTGTATTTGCTTACAAAGTGCCAATTGCACTTTGTAAGCAAATACTATATAATATTCCAATTGCAGGGGGAATCCCAACAACGCAACGACTTGTCTTGTTGATAGATGAGTAATATAATAAGTTCTTGGGCACGTTTTTATTTTGCCATACCTACCAGTGGTTTCATTGTAAGCGATAACAAGCATTCGCTTAGACACCTACCCACCGATCGAATTATGGTACCTACCTACCTACTTACTATGGTATTTTATTTTTATAGGTAAGCCAACCACAATTTGGTAATTTCCCGAGATCGGAGGTCCTGTTAGATATCCCTACCTAGGTACTTTAAAATGTGGTGCAACAACAAAATGAAGTGATTCATTCTTTATGAATAGAGGGTAGGTAGGTACTAGGTACCTAGGTAGTTCCCGAGTGGTTCCAACCAAGCGAAATTTAAATACGTAGGTATTTTAATGAGTTCCAAGAAGGCTTCGCCGGTTGTGCACGTTCTATTCTAACCAAAACCTTGAAGTTAACGCTAAGTTAGCTGCTAAATCACTGCCTCTAAAAAGTGCTTGGATAAAAACTTACCGCAAACAAAAGGTTAAATGCGAAGAGAAGATATTTCACACACGACATTCCACCGCCTATAGCCATTTTGATTTTTGTTCACTTTACTTTTTGAATCTGGAACAGAACAAAAGAACGTCAACATTAAAATCGCCCCCTTTCTTTCGTTTGACAACACTTCGTTGGCACGGAACAAGGTAAACATCGATTTTGCGTTGTTGAGTAATGTTAGCGTCTCTTCGAAAAACACATACAATATAGCAGTAAAATTTATAAATAAAATTCTATAAGACAACGAAAAGATATTTGAACTAGTTTTTAAAATAAATGAGTGCTCACCACTAAATATAAAATAGTTTAAAATAACACGAGCTGCGACACGTCCGACTCGTAGCGTAAGCACAAAAACTGTGTTGCCATGCCAGACGAGACGTCGACTAATGGTAATGGAAGATTCGGAAGCAAAATAAATGGTAGTAAAATATTGCCAGCTTTATTATTGGTAGTTTTTTAAGAAAGTAACGAGTGCCCAGATAAAAACAGATTATTGTAGAATGTATACTTCTACAATAATCTGTTTTTATCTGGGCATTTTTGGCGTATTAAACCTACGACTTATTTAGCTATTATCATGCATGTATTGAATTAATAGCTACATTAAAGGTAGGTGTACCAGATCAGATACCACAACCTTAACACCTTATTCTTATTTGATAATAGGTAATTTATAGTAGTAGGAAGGTATAAATTGATGTCGTCTAGGATTATTTAGTAGTTTTTGTAGTGTGGAAAGAAAGTTATTGAAATTTTAAATCTGATCTCACTGAAACACAATTCAAAGTCCTTTCAAACAACCTAACATCTATAAAAATATCCTAACCTTAGCCAAGGGAAAAAATATGTTTTTATTTAATTTTATGGGGGTCCAGCTGTGGGAATTAACAAGTTACAAACATCAAAGTGCGCTATTTCGCACATCATTTAGTTTGGCATAACATAAGGTCTCAGAAACCCCACAGTTTATTGGAATCAGTAATTGGAATACCTTAGATTAGACATTGACCTTAGATATGTTTTAATTCGCAAGTAAGGTATTACTAATGATTTGGTTCGTGGAACCCACAGATATCAGAAACAAAGTAGATATGAAGAGGGGGCGTGGCCGGTGTCGCAGCAATATGCCCAAAAACAGAACACATTGCTCACGGCAGTAAAAGTTTCATTTAGTAGGTAGAAGTTCGAACGTTGGCTTCAACGGATCTTCGTATTCTAGCAAAATGGCGTGTTGTTCCATTGTAATTTGTAAAAATAGAAGTGAGACTAAGAACTTTAAGTCAAATGGGATCACATACCATCGCAAAACATATTATTTCAAGTATACTTGAAATTATATGTTTTTCATACTAAAACCCTAAAAACAATTTGATGCTGATTGATTTCTTGATTTCTTAAGTTTTTTATTATGTGACTAAACGCCAGTCGCGATATTGTTGTAATTTGTTTACAATGCTTACTCTGTTCTAATGACTATTCGAACGTTGAGTTCCAATAGCGCAATGTATAATTAACATAGTGTAAGTAACAGAATACGATCAACCGCGTGGTACGGGCACTGCTCATGGTCGTGAGTTAGTGATGTGCCCCGAGTGTGTTATTTGTCGATAAAGATTGGCATTTTTGATACCTATTATTTATTATATTGATGACTTAACCAAATTTGGATTAAACGTGTACCTACAAAGGTATATTTTGTGTATAATAATAAGTACTATTACGACAAAACAGGACTTTAATATATGTCACTGAGCTACTCAATTAATTTTTAACCCTCGATCGAAAAAGGAAGAGGGTTAATATAAGTCTGTGATCATGAACCTCACTATCAAAACATCCATGATTACTCAATTAGTTATTACCTGTTAATTTTTATGCGTAAAAACAATAATCAAGTACTTATCGTTTTACGTTTTATCGACAAACAATCCCTATCGTAGACGCCTATTATTGCGACTGTAGTGGTGCTGTACGGACATCACTTGCAACCTAGTGTGCGAACCAATAGTGGCTCTCTATGCGTTGTGTGCATGACAAGCACACAACGCAAAGTAATGTTTTTATTTTGTTTAGTGTGTGTGCGTGACTTTTTCTTGCGACACTAGGTTTCGGTACTTCGCGCATAGGATTGGCATCTCTCTAGATCTCTATGGTGGAACCAGTTACTTCATACGTTGTGTAGGATAGATTTCTTGTAGATAAGCAAAAAATTAATTTTTGCACTTCGGTACACCGTTGGAAAAACGTAGGTATGCTCTGTCCTTCTCCTATAAATGCGAAATACTATGCCTATCCTTTTAACAAAATGGCGCGCTTGGAGTCCTCCAAAACGTTTCCATAGATACAACGCAGGCGAAGCGGCGGGCAATAAATAGTAGCAAATAATGTTAAGTAGGTAGGTAAGGTAGGTAGATATAGGTACTTGTACCGAGATTGTACAGTAAATGTTTAGATCATGGATTATTTTACAACCAAATCTATCTTCGCTCGATAAGATCGGCTTATCAAGATATCTGGACTGTTTACGATAAAATTCATCTCAGTTACATTTACTAAGTACGTTTTAGTTACAAAGTACGCGTGACTCGGTTGCTGTGTCGTGAAAATGGCTATCGACGTGAAGTTTAAAGTTCCCAGTTTCTTAAAATCCGTCAAATATTGCTTGGCGGGTGTCAATGGTCTGTTTCTGGTAAGGTATCCAGTATGAACCTATTTTAATTACTTCGTAGGTAAAAACATACCTACAGTGTTAGATCAAAGAATAAAACAAAATTTGATTAACATCATTATATTTTTTGTCATGTTCTAGCTGCCTGCAACTTTTTGTACGCGCTTTTCAAGTAGCATTTGTCGTTCCCCGGGACATCGTTACCATTTTTCTCTCCCAAATTTTATTAAGATCCGTTTAGTCATTTAATGCCTGATACTGTATTATAAACGCGAAAGTTTGTATGTGTGGATGTTCGTTACTCTTTCACGCAAAAACTACTAAACGGATCGGGCTGAAAATATTGCATACAGTTCCAAGCCCGAAATAAAACATACATGGGATAGAAATTAAAACGTTTCCATAGAAACAAGGCGTGCGAAGCCGTGGACAGAAACTAGTAATATTATACTTATTCTGATTCATAATTCGACGTAGTTGCTGCTACGCGGTTATGGCGTAGCAAATGTCTACATGCTCCGTAGACACTTGCTACGCCGCCACTGCGTAGCAGCCACTACGCCGATGTCTACAGGTTGTAGACTTTTGCTACGATAATAATGTCGGTCGCTCCAATTATGTTGATTATACTATACATATTTATTTGGTTTATGAAGCTGAGATAAGAAGAAAATGAATCAAGAAATGAAAGAATCTCTATAAAAAATACGTATATTGGAGATACATAAATAATATGGCCTTTGTTGAACTAAATTATTGTTATTATTCATAGAGGAACGAAAAAGGACAAACACTGCTGAACTACGTACATAAATAGGGCATTTACGCTCCAATGACTTATTACTTATTCATTATTGACCATCTAGTTTAGAATTCTATAACGATTTATACTGCCTATTCGAAATTCTGAGTTGCAGCTCGTACTTAAAAAAATTTGCAAAATCTCCTTATTTAGCAATGTGCAATATGATGATGATGCAATGCCTTCCAAACCGAATTTCGGCCGGAGCCTAGTCTAGGCCTAGTCTAGGTGCACCGGACATAATACGTATAGTGCACAAATGTGACAACAATCAGCACAAATGTGACACAACAAACACAGGTGCACTGCAATAGTTGTAGTGCATCTGTGTTTGTGCGCACATCAGTTACTGATGTACTGGTGTGCAGGGTGCATGTTTGAAACATTTTAACTTTAAGATGTAGGTACAACATGTTTGCAATAAATATTTGAGTATTGAGTATTAAGCTAAATACTTTTTCCACTTTCTAGATAACCGGCATTCTCCTCCTAATCACGGGCATTGTGGTCCTCACATCCTACTCCAACTATGAGGAGATGATCACCAACAGGTTCTTCAATATCCCAGCGTTCACGGTTTCCACTGGCGTTCTGATCTGTTTGGTAGCCGTGCTGGGTTTCTATGGGGCTATATCTCAGAGTTTCTATGTCATAGCGGCGGTAAGTAAAGAAAACCTACCTAATATCTATAAGAGAGCAAACATTCGAATAACCAAAGAGATTTTCAGACAGAAAATATTAAAATAACGAATCGGTTCTCTATTGTTACTATGAAGGTTTCGTAAATGAAACGGAACTCCTTCCAATTAGATTTACTGGAGATGAGGTATTAAAAAAAAAGCTTTTTTGTCACCTGCCAGCAATAGTACAGCAACGATGAAGGTTTGTTAGGGGAAATGGATAGAAACTCACTTGAATTTGAACACTAGAACAATGAACAAAATGGCTGGCATTCATTGCCCGGTCGTTCATCGTTTGTTTTGTACATTTTAATTTTACATTCGAAAGATTCGAAACTAAAATGCCTTGTGCCTCATCCAAGGGCATAATAATATCAAATATCAAAGTGCTTTATTTATTTCGTCACAAAATTAAAATTACATAAGTTAAACTAGAAAATAAAGGATCTCTTTGATTTTTTGTTATAATGGGAAACTTAAAATTCCTTTCAATAATCCGATGCATCTCAAGATTTTATATAGAAAGATGAAACAGTAGATAAACCCCCCCAATGTGATTCAAGAAAGATTACCAAGAACAGCAAAGCAAAAAGTCATACACAATAGGTGCATAGTCCACTGTCGCGGAAATGGCCCTCCACTAATCAGCGCCATAGTTCTTCAGCTTGCCGCATTCAGCATCTACCTGGAGTCTTTAGCAAGTCGTCATCCCACCCGACCGGAGGGCGTCCTACACTACGTATGTCGAGTCACGGTCTCCACTCAAGAACACGTTTACCCCAGCATTTGTCGGTTCTTCGTAATATGTATAGCTTGCCCACTGCCGACTATAGCTACTAATTCTTTGAGCTATGCTGTAACTTTGGTTCAAAAAGTAATAATTAATTACATAATAGGTATATATACTTATATATTGTATCTGTTTTCCAGTATGTGATACTACTACTTATTGTGCTGGTATTTGAGATAGCCATGGTGATTGCGGCCTTCGCCCTCCGCGACGACGCGTCCTCCGTGATTGGAAGCACCATGATAGAGTCTCTCAGGCTGTACTCGAGTAGGCTGGACATAGCTCGGATGTGGGATGACCTGCAGAGGGGGGTATGTGTGGAATTACTTGTTTTAACAGTTGACAGGTTTTGACTCCAGAGGTTCTCCTTTGTGAAATTATTATTAATATCCTATTTGGGCCACACATTGTCTACGGCTATAATCAAAAACAAAACCGGCCAAGTGTGACTCCCGCATGAAGCATAATAAAAAAATAACGTTTGTTGTATGGGAGCATTGGGAGCCCCCCTTAAATATTTTATTACGTAAGAGTAAATAATTTAAATATGTTTGTCACTTGTGAGTTATCAGACTTATCAGGATTCTTGGCTCGAAAACACGCTATTAATTATTTGACAACCGATGTGGCGCGGTGGACGGAAGTTCGCCTGCGACGCAGGAGGTTGTGGGTTCGATTCCCACCCTGGGAAAAAAGTTCGTAGGAACATTCTGCAAATATTTATTCCGGGTGTTCTAGGTATTTTCTATGTATAAAATAAAAATATCTATGTTATGTCAGTCGTCTAGTATCCATAACACAAGCTCTGCTAAGCTTGGGGCCAGATGATTCTTTAATAGAAGGTAGGCAAACTTTAATAGAAGGTATATATAATATAAACTGTCCATTTATCATAAGTCACCAATCTGTCTGCAAATCAAAATGGTGATTATGGACCCCCCCGTGTTTGGGGAAGGCACGTTCAGCTATGGACGCCAATCTCTAATCTCATTCCTCAGTTCGAATGCTGCGGCGTGGCCGGCCGTTTCGACTTCCCGTCCCACGAGATCCCCGTGAGCTGCTGCCACATAGACTACGGAACAATTTCTCCTTTCGAATGTGGAACCCTAAACGCGTACGACAGAGGATGCTCCACCGAGCTCGGAGGTTGGCTGGCGGAGAAGGCTAATGCTATGGCGATAGTGGCGCTTGTGGTAACTTGTATACAGGTCAGTGTTAGGCTTAATTCCCGGGTAAAATCAAACATTTTAGGAGTTTTCTAGAACGATAAAATCTTAGTAACAGCCCAGAGTCAAAAACCTTTCGGGGTGACATTCCCGTGCCTCGGAACTGACCCCTCCCCGTGTCACTTCGTCCTATCTAATTATGAGTGAACGAATAGTGTGTGCACTCGTGTTTGCATACGCCCAAAACTATCTGAACGCAAAAATTTCAGCCCCATACATTCAGTAGTTTTGGCGTTAAGAGTAACAAACATCCATAAATCTATAATTATATATTCGTTCGCATTTATAATATTATTGTGATGTGAACTTGAACCATAAGCGGGTCATCTGCTCGTTGCATATGTAAACCTTGATATCAAAATATGTATAGTTTGGTAAGTTAGACCTTGGTCAAGGTCTATGTTATAGAGCGACCTGTATTTGTTCAGGTGTTGCTGTCTGGAGCTGCCGGCTGGTTAGCATGGAGGTCGAAGTTCGAAGAGGTGGAATTAGAGAAATAAAGTGACAATATTGGTTTTTTTTCTTACCTGCCCCATTATCACCATCTTTATCATATCACGCACTACATTGTATTTACATATGTAGGTACTCATGTTTAAGTAGAAAAATTTTCTTTTATTTTTAAGATTAATCATATATTATTAGGTAAAGTTCATTATTATGATTCTGAACTAATCAGTGATAATATAAACACTACGACGACAGCGTCATAATCGGGGAAAAGATACATCTCGAACGAGGAAAGGTTTATATAGAAATTGTATTGATCTAGGTTAAAAACCTTCATAAATAAAATATGTTTTTTTTAAGGATCGTTTTACTTTACTTTAAAAGTTCTTAATCCTAAAACTCCTTCAAAAGGCCTTTCCCCTCCCCCAGCTTCATAAAGACCTTTACGGTGCACCGGGCGAAGGTCCGCATTTGACGAAGGAGGTGGCAGGTCCGATTCGCACCTCGGGACAAATGTTTGCACAATATACATATATCTGTGGATACGTATAGTTCTGGATGCATAATAAAAATATATATATTTTTGTATTTTGTTAGGGGATTATTTTATATGGGCACTAGGTAATTGATGTTAGTATATATCAATTAAATATGGCGCATTTCTTATGTGCTCTCCGAAGAGTGGAGTGTTAGATAATTGATATACTTACTTATATCAATTAACTAGTACCCACATAAGCGCTTAGCTTGAATTTGGATGATAATATGTGATTTGTCTAGCAATTTTTATTCTAAACATAAAAAAACCAGCCCTATTAATCCTGACCGCATTAAAACGGCTGGCCCTAGCCGCAGCGGTTTAATTATAACTCTCAAATGTCATTCGTTGAATTCAGCACATTCTATTGTTATTTGCGACACAACACGTCGCTTATTTACATTTCCAAAGACATATTTATCTTTATACCTTACTGAAAACCTGTTAGGTAGGTTTGTTTAGTAAAATTAGTTCTCGAATGGCGGTAGTTCGTAACGCGCGTGTCGAGATAAATTCCTTATCAAGATAACGTGATAAAATATTGAAGGTTGGCTGAAACAGAAGCGGTGAAACAAGTGTGCTTGTGCTACGTATTAAAAATGTTGGCGAAAATATTTACAACTGTGAAATACACCTTGGTGTCGATTGATTTCTTATTCGTGGTAAGTACAAGTTACTTCAATATTCTGTAGTACAAGTGTTATCTCGTAAGGTAATATAACCCGTTTAATGGTTATTGTTTCAGTTGACTGAAATTAAACTCTATTTTCATTGGTATAAGATTCTGATGGAACATCACACAGATCTATTATGTGGTTAGAATAGTTACGTTCTCGATGTGGTTGACTAGCTAATGATTATTTAGCTAAAGTAACTTAGTACAGCTTATTATTACCTACTCGTTAGACCTACCTACATATTTTAACAGAAATAGACTAAAGGCATCTCAAATTAAGACCTTTTGTACTCGTCGTATACTGACAGACTGTAACGTAAATAAAAATACGACTATTTTAAGTACACACACTAGTCTATCTATAATAAAGTCTGAGTAGATAATACTTTGAGCATTTACCTACTGTAAATAATGCTCTAGAAAGCTATCTATGTTTCAGATAACGGGTATAATTATTCTATCCGTGGGAATATCCGTACAGTCCGCTTACAATGGCTACCACCAGTTCCTGTCTGATAGATTCTTCTCTCTACCGGCGTTTTGCATCGCGACGGGAATCATTATATTCCTGATTGCTTTCTTCGGGTTCTATGGAGCCTTGAAGGAGAATTATATGATGAATATGGCGGTAAGTATTATATAAATTATTTTACTAGAAAAATTCGCAGTAGAAGTCCTAGGTCAATAAATTGGCGGTGTTGCCGGGTGCTCCCCACTTTAAGCGGTTGGTCCTGCACCTGATTCCCCGCGCTAGTGTTGGTCTACCGTCTTATCAGAGTATGAGACTAAAGAGAGTGTTAAGTGTGTGTAGTGAGTGTTAGTGCTAGGTTTGCACTCACAAACTTGTGCACTATACGGTAAAGTGTACAAGTGTGTGTTTGCATATGACTAGTCTCCATCTCCACTGTTGCTGAAACTCGGCTAGGCGGACATCAGTCTTCATTATTTGTCCTGCATTCATCATCACCATCATTAGCCTATAGCAGTCCACTGCTGGACATATGCCTCCCCAATGAGCGCCATAGTGCCCTGTCTTCAGCTTGCCACATACAACTATATACTCTGCATACTCTTCCTGCAGTCAGCATCTATCCGGCATTATTTATTTATGTTTAATGTTCGTTTACCATCATCAACACATATTAATATTATTAGTAAGTACCCTAAGTCGTCGTGATTATATGAGATACTTACCAGTGAAGACACCAACTTATTTTTTCTATTGTTTTACATTTATTGTTTTAGTTGTGTATCATGCATATTATTATTTATTTCTAACTCATTTATTTCAGATTCGCAATACATTACATCTACTTATTTTTTTATTGTTTTAACAGCAACAACAGCTCTTTATCTAAACAGTAAAAATTTTAAAATCAAACTAGGTACAAATTAATAAAATGTCACATAAAATCACACAATAAAAACAAATAAAATTGAATATGTACAACTAGAATTACCAGGATATTACTTATAGAAATAAAAAAAAGATATATAAAAATAATAATTGGATTCCTACTACCTAATGACCATTTAAATCGAGATATCATCAATATCTTTATCATCGTCATCATCTGCATCGTCATCATCAGCCTCTGTTAGTCCACTGCTAGACATAGGCCTCCCCCAATGAGCGCCACAGCGTCCTGTCTTCAGCTCGACGCATCCAGCATCTGCCTGCAGTCTTTCGCAGGTCGTCATCCCACCTGATCGGAGAGCGTCCTACACTACGTTTACCGAGTCGTGGTCTCCACTCAAAAACACGTTTGCCCCAGCAGCGGTTGTGGGTTCTAAGCGAATATCTTTATGCATTTACATACCTATTTAAATATTATTTATTTATCTTTACATCAGAAGCATTCATGTACCTATATATTTTCTATACCTATCTCTCTCTCGTACCTACCTAATGATGATGACTCCGCTGACTTTGCTAATTCGCTAAACACTACGCTAACATCTCCGCCTGATTCCGCGTTGATCACTGCAAGGTCGGCCATTATCGAATCTATGTCGTCACACCTCATAAATCATGTTATCTTACGCAAGAATAAGATTTCTAAGACGTACACTAGAGTAAATCAGGTTTTTAACGGTTGTAGAGTTTTTTAAGGTTCCGTACTCAAAGGGTAAAACGGGATCCTATTACTAAGACTGATGTCGTCGTGTCGTCGCGTCGTCGGTACGTCTGTCACCAGGCTATATCATATGAACCATGATAGTAAGACAGTTAACATTTTCACAAATGATGTATTTTTGTTGCCACTATATCGATAAATACTAAAAAACAGAATAAAATAAATATTACTAATACCCATACAAAAAACGTTTTTTTTTTTGCTCGTTTTTAAAGATAATGGTAGGTACGGAACCCTTCGTGCGTGAGTCTGACTCGCACTTGGCCGGATTTTAATAAGCTACGGATCGTCCAAAGTATTCGGTATGCGGCAGCATTACCACTTTAATTCGGACAGACTTAAATATGAGGACGACTGATTGAATTGAATAGTAGGTAAATACTTGGAATAATTTCAGATTAGGAAACTAGCAGACCTCTCACCTCATTTAAAATAACACAAAAATTAAAAAAAAAACTCTTCCAAATGTCATAAGGCCATGAAGCCACTCCAAGCTTTAAGTTTATAGAAGACTAGGTTCTGCTAGCGTCTGGCTTTGCACGCGTCGTTTATCTGAAAACCTTTTCATCCCATTAATCAATAATGGGATGAAAAGTAGCAAATGTTGTCCAGAGTATGCAAAATTTCAGCCCGTTCCGTTCTGTACCTTTGGCGTGAAGAACAAACAAACATCCATCCATCTAAACATCCAAACTTTCGCATATACGCAGCAGTAAATTTATCTTCATTACCAAAGAAAATTACAATCAAATTAAATAAGAACCATTGAAACAATTGAGCTAACTACACTATAAATGTTTTTTTTAACAGTAAATATTTTTTCAAAGAGACGATATCTTAACAGTTGTATTATATCTAGGTAATGTTATTTATTTTAAAGTACTGTAAATATAAAAAATACCTAAGCCTGTCTGGCGGCGTACCTGGCACATAAAATAATCGAGATACCTAATGTAAATAAATATACAGAGCAATGATGAGTGACTAAAGAATTGAGTCTCTCCTAAATAATATTTTTTTTTTCATCATTTTTAAAATTTTATTTACCATGACATTATTAAATTTTATCCTGGCTAAGTGTAAAATAAACAATCGCTTCTTATTTGATTTCTTACTCAGAAACTTTGTATTTACCTATTAAAAAAACTTTATTCTATTAAAAAACCCATTTTTTTTTGCGATTTAGAGAAGTTTATTTAGTGCTATTTAACCATGGCAGTATCAAAAGTTTAATCTAGGTTATGCGTAAAATAAACAATCACTTCTTATTTGATGTCTTACTCAGAAGCATTGTATTTGTTCTCTTATCATATCATCTATGATAATGGTACAGCGTAGATCTAAATACAGTCACCCCCAAATGTTTAGGTAAGTATAAATTCTGAGAATAGACATACAGGTTATAGACGTTCGGGGACGTTACCATTTGGGACATGACTTTCAGATAATATAGACTGGACATTTTAGGGAATTGGACCTAAAAGAACGAAATATTTAATAAATTTTGTAATTTCGGAAATTGCTATTGACTCAGCTTGGTCATAGTGCAATTTCATACAACAAAATGATCTGGCCAAATAGGTTATGTTATGATTGGTAACATGATTAACCTAGTTGTATCATCTCCTCCTTGTCGCTCTCGATGTCGACTTTGGAAGCTTATCACTTTTATATCCTTTTTACACCTAATTTGTTCACGAAAAAGTGAACAAATTAGGTGTCTCTTTTCTAGACCTGCTTATATTAACGCTTTCTCTGCCAAACGATAGCGGCACCACCCTCAAAAGCATGCCGCCGCAATACCTTGCCTCAACGAAGCTCACCTGCGTGGGCAATCATAGTGTTAACGAATCCTCTATTATTCCAGTTCGTAGGAGCCATGGTAGTGATGTTCGTGTTCCAAATGTCAGCCTGCATTGCCGGCTATGCCCTCCGCAGCAACGCAGTAGCGCTGGTACAGCAGCAACTTCAGCAGACCATGGATTTGTACGGGCAGGACAAGAACTTTGAGGTTACCAAGCTGTGGGACGAGGTGCAGGAAGATGTGGGTATTCAATTCAATTAATAAAATGATAAAATACTGACAACTAGTATTTAAATCACCAATATCCTAAGAATTTAAGCCGTCACCAGAGTTATTATTGAGTGGCAGAGTGTGTAAGAATGCTGACAACATTGCCACGTTGAATGGCAATGAGTCATCGTTAAAATTCTATTATTTTATGCTGTGTGAATTGTCCAGCATTATTAATTAAATATTAATTAATTTTAATAGTATCTAACAAAATATCATGATATTTCCTCGTGGAATTTCCGTTCATTTCACTTTATTGTGCACAATACGACAGACACTTCCATAATTCAGAATAGGACAATAGCCAAAAGATGACCTAAACAGTGGACAGGAAAATATCATGATATTTCCTCGTGGAATTTCCGTATACATTAATTCATTTCACTTTATTGAGGACAATAACATTATAGATTTAATAATTTAATGCTTTATTAACGACAAATTGTGGAGCCTTTTGCAATTGTTGATTGTTTAAATGTCAATTTTCCTGGTTATGAATAAATCCAGCGGGATAATTAAAAATACCCTGTTTTTCTCTGTATTAGACAAAGGTCTACCCTCCACGCATTTTGATCATGAACCAGCTGGATCCACGCTTCACAGGTCTCTAGTTTGTCACGCTACTGCTCCCTATGATTCACGCAGGGACCACTGAAGTGTTAGCGCCCATATAGAGATCGCTCTCAGCGATAATGTCATCCTTTATACTTCCTCTATTCTAAGTATTTGTTTCTGTATTGTTTTGTGTGGTATAATAAAATATTTTCTTCATAGTATATAGGTAAAACAAAGTCGCTTCCCACTGTCTGTCTGTTCCTATGTATGCTTGGTTGGATCTTTAAAACTACGCAACGGATTTTGAAGCGGTTTTCAAGAGGAAGGTTTATACATAGATTACCACGTAGGCAAAGCTGCGGGGCGCAGTTTGTCTATCTATAAGCAGCATTATAGTTACGAAAGTCACTGGATAAAACGTGTTTCTTTTCCAGTTTTCTTGCTGCGGGGTAGTAAACGCCAGCGACTGGCTGGCGCCCCTGAACACTGCAGAGACAAACGGCCTACCAGTCTCTTGCTGTAATGCCATCGTCGGTTCCGTGTCTGTCTTCAACTGCACCACGTCAACTGCGCATCCCACAGGCTGTGCTGACGCCTTCGGCTCTTGGACCAGGAAGCATGCGGGGTCTATTGGCGTGGCTGGCATCTTTCTAATTCTTATGCAGGTGTGTTTGTGGTTTGGCGATACAGATTCAGATCATTTTTTTTGACACTTGTCTGTGTGGTGCCGGCCTAGAATAGCACCGCCCAAACTCTTCCCGTCAAGTCCCTGAAGACAGTGCGCTATGGCGCTCATTGGGGGAGGCCTATATCCTGCAGTGGACTAACATAGGCTGATGATGATGATGATGTTGTCATATTTCATACAAATAATAACCCACAATAATGTTACTTAAATTAGATGATGAGGCTATGATTCGTCAAAACAAGATATGGATATATAATATTGCCCTAGAGGGGTAATCGCCAAAGTATAAGAAATCTAAGGTTCTTAAATTTATGAATTTAGCTTAGTTGATTCTACGAGGATGTCAGATAATTAGAGGAGGCAGTTTTTTTTGTTTGATCCTTAAAAACATACATGCAATGACCGCAAAATATATGGTTTTCATTTTAATTATATTAATTATAATTATTAATTGTCAGGTCTGAACCTATCTGTGAGTGCCCCAGCAGTTTAGGTTAATATAGGTTCAGACCAGCCCTAGTCGTAATGACGTAATCAAACGGTCTGTTTAGTCAGATGACAAAAATTTCCTACTTTAATAATATATTTATAACTTACATACTATGACACAGTAGATACTTGATAATGATTGGGCGCCATTGTACACAGAAGATAAAATTTATGATTCACTCGCCTGTGACTGACTTTCATGTGAACAAACAGATATTTTATGTTCATTGTATGTATCGATGGAACAAATAATGTTTTGTTTCCTCTTGAACTCTTTAGAAGACGAATCTCAATAACTTACATACTGACATAACACGAAACGACTTCAATCATACATAATTATCATAATCTCAACGTACATCAAAGTCAAAAATCAAAAATTTATTTACTTCCGTTACTCTCTAAGAGCGCCAAAACAAAAAAGAAGTTGAAGTTACTCTCTAAGACTAGATTCTGCCGGTGACCTCGCCATGTGACTATGGAAATGGTCGTTGTTCTACCTCATGGAAATTATTTATGTAATACTAACTTCCTGGATATCTATCTATATATATAAAAGAAAGTCGTGTTTGTTACAACACTTATAACTCGAGAACGGCTGAACCGATTTGACTGAAAATTGGTGAGGAGGTAGCTTAGAACCAGGAGTCTAACATAGGACTTTTTATCATTTAATGAAACCATTTGACACATCGATTTCCACGGGGGCGAAGCCGCGGGGCGCAGCTAGTATAATATAAAAGAAAGTCGTGTTAGTTACACTATTTATAACTCAAGAACGGCTGAACCGATTTAGCTGAAAATTGGTGGAGAGGTAGATTAGAACCAGGAAGTCTAACATAGGATACACATATGTAGATTTCCACGGGGGCGAAGCCGCGGGGCGCAGCTAGTTTTATATACGAATGGGTTACAATACCCAAGGAATATTGGTATAAAATATTGAAAGGCACTGGTATTATCGAAGCAAAACAGAAGCTCAAAACAATTTTCGGTTTTGAAAAATTTCATTCATCTTTAAATTGATCTCTGGTTCGTTTTCGAATTCAAATTTAAACATTTTTCACTGCACATATAAGATTATGCATTGTTGAAGTTTGTGTTTTAGTTTTTCGTGATTACTTTGCTGATACCTCGTTGTTTTCTGTTATTATTATCAATGTTTGTTAAGTTTTCACTCTTTGTTGACAAAAAATATCTTGGATTCGAAATCGGAGTATAGACCTTTTCTCTTTTTTTGTTAATAAAAAAGCCTTAGGATGTTTGTTATATTTAGTCCAGATTTTTATGTTATTCAAAGGCTCGATCCATTCAAAAGTCTGAACTTTCGTATATGTATGTATATGTATATTGCGTTATTTTATTATGTTTTATTTGGTAGACAAACAGTTTTACACACTTAACAGATAACTTAAATAAAAACCTATAACCATTTATGTGTCCTCGCATATAGTTATGTTAATGAAATTCAATATAATATTTAATTTTTCAGGCTTTGGCAGTAGTCGGGGCGTTATGGATGGCGAAGATTATAAGAGAGGAGCATGGAGCCTACCCCTAGTCAAGATAATTATTAGGCGGGTGAAGGTCCGCCTGCGTTGCAGGAGGTTGCGCGTTAGATTCCCGCCCTGGGACAAATGTATGATCTGCAAATATTTAATTATAAGTATTATTTAACGGGTATTTATAGCATTTATTTACCTTTTTTTCCCCGACGTTTCAACATGTTTACACACTGTCGCGGTCTCGGGATGAATAGTCGGGAAAGATAGATAAATAAACGCAATAATTACCCATTAAAAAGTACTTATAATTATGTGTTCAGATCGCGTTAGTTTAAAACCATTGAGTGCAAATATTTGTTCCGGGTATTTTCTATATCTAGTATAACAAAATATATCTATATGTATTATGTATATCACTCATCTAGTACCCATAACACAAGCTCTGCTTAGCTTGGGGCTATATGACGCTGTGTGGATTGTCCAGCATTATTTATTTGTTTATTAACTACTTTCTACACGCGGCTTCGCACACGTTGTTTCTATGGAAACGTTTAAAAGTTATTTCTATCCCACGGGAACTGATATATGGAATTAGAAGTAGACTATGTTTTATTCCAAATTTCAGTCTGATCTGGTCAGTAGTTTTGGCGTGAATATGTAACAAACATCCATCCATACATCCATCCTTCTAAACATCCAAACTTTAGCATTTATAATATAAGTGGGATTAGGCTATGATTGTTATCTATATAGTAGTTACGCAATAAAGTGCAAAAAAAAATTAAAAACCTGGAAACTAATAATATTTTTTATTTTATTTTGTTAAAGCATTTATGTATGCAGCCTTAAAGCTTATTGTACACCTGAAAAGCACCGCTACCATACAGCACAAAAATGTGCATTCCATTTAAATCAACATTTAGATAAATTTTATATTGACGACCTCTGTGGCGCGGTGGGCGAAGGTCCGCCTGCGACGCAGGAGGTTGCGAGTTCGATTCCCGCCTCGGAACATTTGTGTGTAGGATCTGCAGATGTTTGTTCCGGGTGTTCTGGTCGTTATACTCGTATGTATAATAAAAAATATATATCTATGTAATCTATTGTATTAAGTAAATCAGTCATCTAGTACCCATAACACAAGCTCTTACCTTAGGGCTAGATGATGCTGTGTGGATTGTTCAGCATTATTTATTTATTTATATTGACGACATCAGAGGACAGACAGTTCGTGGATTGAAGTGGATCGAAGCTTGTGGAAAGCCATTTTGCCACTGTAAAATGTATCTTAATGTAACAAGTTTAAGACTATATTTGAAATATTCAATTTAAATGCACATTTTTGTTCTGGGTGTGAGAGCCATTGGATTAATGAGCGCAGAGCTTTAAGGTTAATAGTGTAGTAGGGATACTAGTCCTTAAATTAGCTAATTGATTTATATTGAACTGTTTATTAGTTCTCTACATCTACATATCTTTCCATACAGCATGCTCATAGGTAGCTTTAGATATATCTTTGGTCCCTTTAGTTACGGTTGTCAGTTAGAAATCTCTGACCGCCAATTGCTGGATAAGAGAGTTAGTTTTTAAGAAATTCCTGTGTTCCTGTTATTTACACATCTTCCTTGTAATAAAGCTTTTATTAATTCTTTTAAATTTAGAATCTTTTCAGTTTTTTGTTGCAATTTATGTTCCTATGGCTAATTCATTTCTGTGTGTATCTATTACTATCTGCGCCCCGCGGTTTCACCCGTGTTGAGGATATTCAATATTTCTTTATAAATTGTAGCCTATGTGTTATTCTGATGTATAAGGTATATTATTGTAAAGTTTTATTAAAATCCATTCAGTAGTTTTTACGTGAAAGAGTAACAAACATCCATCCATATAGCTCTATTATTCCGTTTTACTATGTGTTATCAATAAAAACTTGTTATGTTAGTTTGGTGTTTTATTTAGCAATATTTAAATAAACTACCAAGGCCCGTATTTTATTATTTGTGGAAATTTCTAATTTGGCTTAAGGGGCCTCCGGAGGGACGAATTCTTCATACAAACGTAATACCAAAATGATTTCCAATTCAAGCATATTTCCACTATAATATTGTATTACTTGTATTTGAATAGTATAATAGTTGTTTTTTCAAAATACTTACTTAAATTATATGAAAGCCAATCGCATTTTGCACATTTTTATGCGAAAATGAACAAGTTTTCTTGCTATTTGTTTCGTATTAAAAACATCAGTATCTTACGTTTTATTTATTAAGGAACATAGCTTATATTGTCTAGTTACAGAATGACAATACTTTGTGAAGAATTCAAAAAGTTTTCAGTCATAATTTTTGGTATTACGGAACAAACCAAATTTTGAACGGCTAATATTGCTATCGCGCACGCATGAGGCGCGGCGCAAGGGTTAAACAGGGACAGCGATATTCGGAGCGATTTTTGCAAGCGAGGGTCGCCGGACTCTTAAGTAATATTCTTTGTATCTAATCTTTTTCCAGCTGTAGGTTTTGCTAAGATTGTACAAATAATATAAAATATTTTTTATATTTATTTCATAAGTTTATAAATACCAGAAAGTTAATCGAAGACATTCACGGTTCCATTATAGAATAGTCAGTTCGAGAAAAGGGTTTCCGGTGGTAGCGGCCGTCTACTCGACATGGCAGGGCATTGGAAGGGCCACTACTTTGGCCCGTGATGTCTATATCAGGGGCCCAAGTAGTAGTAAATGTTCATAGTCTTCATAGACTTATCTATATCTGCATAATATGTAATATTCTATTAAATATGTGTTATAATAATACAGTTATTGCAAAAATAATAATTACAATCACATAACATAATTAAATTGTCTGATTTGGAAATATGTATGTACAATAATACATATGGGATTCCAGTTCAAACTATTATGTAACCTCCAGTTGCCTAAACTGGACTGAAAAGTCTGTATATTGATCCCCGAATACTCAAACGCAACTCAGATTAAGCCCGTCTCAAGTGATTAAAAACTCAAAAAATGGCTACTTGAGACGTGTCTATATCTGAGATGCGTTTGGGTACCTATTTGGGCGTTAGGCAGCTGTGCATCATTTTTGTTCGTAATAGTGGAGTAAGGCTTAAATATTCTTGAATAATTCGCGCCAAAGAGTTATCCGTTCCTCCGCCTGGCCGAGCTGACACTCGTGCAGAATAAGCTGACGTCATGTCATCTGCGTGTATGATATTAAAATTGTAACTCGCTTGCGACAAAAAAAAAACAGTCGAATTGAAAACCTACTTTTTTTTTAAATAATTTCGGTTACTAATAATTATTTCGGTAGTAATAACATAAGGGTTACTGAGGATGGGATTGATTTATATACGGATAAATATCAGCTATTTAAAAAAATGAAGGTAATTTTTCCTAAACCTGTAGTTCCTAAGGTAATAAAGTTTTTGCGCGTTTCTTTAGAGTTCAAACCGTTTATTTTTCCACACAATACCGCATACAAGTCTTGAAATGACGCATTATCATTATCACTATTTAGCAATGCCGTATAGAGCAGGTGAACCATAATATAGCAGAAGGCTTATGTTATCTATACCATACTAACTGTTATCTATTCTGTGACGTACCAGCTGCTAGGTAATCTATGGCTTGAAGGTAATTGGCTAAGGCAGTAGTTCTCAATCTTTATTGGTTGTGGGTCGTAAGGTATACCGTATCAGTGCTTTGACGTCGTCGTCGTCGTAGCGGTATCGTAGAATTACAATAATTGTGCTACGACGCACAAAGAAGGATCGTTGTTGTTCGAAGTGCTACGAAGCGATGTAAACGGCTTCTGGCTCATAGGTACCCGTAAACAATGCTACGACGTAGCGGGATTGTAACAATTAACTATGTCCGGCGGCGTAGCAGGAGTACAGTGCTACGACTTGACGTAGTAGGATCATAGCCGTAGAAAGTACTACGACTAAGCTGGACTGTTAGCGGTAGGAAGACATTATTATTACGATGTAGCGGTGGCGTAGTCAAAGTCTGTGCTACATGGTAGTCGTGTAAACATTGGTATGACTTAAAGTAGCGTGATCGCAGCCGTATACAATGCTACGGCGCAATCAAGAGGTTTCGTTTTTAGTTTTTTACAATTGCAGTGTAGTGCTACAAAAAGCTAACCTTACAGTAACGAACAGTTAATATTTTCTTGATAAGCTGCGGTCCCGACTTGAGAAACACTGGCGCAATTTTCCTGAAAAACTCAGTCACTGTCCAACTAACGTGCCGAGCGCGCGTGATAACGATATCAATATAAAAAACCTAGTCTATAAATACAACCCAGTCGATAGAACATAGCTTGGGGCAGTTCAAGTTCGAATCATTCCAACATGGCGAACTCTGAGGTGGGAATGAGGTGCATAAAATATTTGCTGCTGTGTGTCACGGCGATATTTGTGGTGAGTACTTTTATTACTGTTGCGACATGTTGTTTTCTTATCTCTGGATGTATGTTGTATGTAAACCTGTTTGGTTGGCTTGGGTTGGGAATTAACGTTAGTACCTACCTGTGTAGTTAAATATTCATTTTATTTATTTGGTCTACCAGTGCTAGTTACAAGCCATATCTAAGTGCATCTAGGTAACAGAAACACCGTAGGTAAGACAAATTGCACAACCAGTTATAGATGGACACCGCATTCCCAGTAATAGGTTTACACTGCATGCCAGATATAGATGGACACTGATATGTAGACAGTTCTAGGTCGTTTTTGTTACATACCTTTGGATGATACACCTACATATCTACTTTATTTAATGTCGTCATAGGTAGGGGAGACCGAGGTTAGTTGAAATAGAGGAGAGTTGAAACAAACGCCTCTTCCTCGGAACCTATGACTGAGATTGAAATGAAATTAGCGAGACGATTTCTATGGCGCATATACTACTTAAGTAACTTTTTCGATGCTTCATGTTACTAAGTGGTCTGCGGTGGTGGATTTTGCAATTATCAAACTGTAGTCTCAAAGGTTCTTTTGTATAGCAACCTAGGTTAAGCCTTTGGCTACGCAAACTTTTTTCCGGGATAAAAGGGACAATATGTTCTTGAATTTGAATTTGAAATTTGTGACGTGTCCAACAGTCCTGTAAGTTCAAAAGTGAATAAAGCAATTTGATGTTCTCCGGGATACAATCTTACTCCCAGCCATCAAAAAGGTCCGTATAGGCGTGAGACAGATTTCCTTCCTTATTTATAATATTAGTCTTTAGCATGATTGTCTCTAGCAATGAAAAAAGAGGACGTATATCATAGACATAAATAGACAACGTTTTGAATATTCGACCCTTCATCATCCCTAAAATGGCAGCTTGTGTTACCTACGGAAATAGGTGCTTTTATGTAGGGTGTTTCCAGACCCAGAACAAATATTGAAAAACTTGTCCCGGATAGGGCATTCATCATTGTCATCATATTCATCAACAACGTTTTGGCGACCGATGTGGCGCGGTGGGTGAAGGTCCGCCTGCGACGCAGGAGGTTGCGGGTTCGATTCCCGCCTCGGAACAATTGTGTGTACGATCTGCATATATTTGTTCCAGGTGTTCTGGTCGTTTTCTATATATAATAAAAAATATCTATCTATGTAATATATTGTATTATATATATCAGTTATCTAGTACCCATAACACAAGCTCTGCTTACCATGGGGCTAGATAATGCTGTGTGAATTGTCCCGCATTATTTTATATATATATATATATATTTTTATCAACAGTCCAATACAGTCAATAGACGTTAGGCCTCCTTTGAAAGAGCATTAAGTACCAGGTCAATTTTTATTAAATGACCGCGACAAAGAGCCCTGATAACATGAAGGTCAATTAAGTTTACATTTACTATTATGATCTACTTGTTTTGTGAATTCATTAGATTTCAACCATAACCTACCAACCTACTAATTTCTTACCTAATTTCTTACAATAAAATTAGGTAACACAAAGAAGTATTTATGGCTACAAATAAAAAGTTTGTTATCCAAACTCCTTGGACAAATGAGTTCCTAATAATTGGGAACTCATTTTAAAACTAAAATTGTGCAAGGAGTTTGGATAGCAAACTTTTTATTTGCTTATCAGTGTTCTAAATTTTAAGATAACAGAGATTTGATTTCATTGGTTTGATTTCAGTCGTATTATCATAAGCCAATCAAAAAGGCCCTTTTGAATGAGTCACTGATAATTTTGTGTTTTATTTCTTTGTGCAATATTTTTCAGAAACACGATATTCCTAAACATTGTATGTTATTATAAGTATTTTAACTTTTAGGTACCTATCTAATAAAACAATATATTTTTACTAAGAAAATAACAATCAAATAATTATAATATGTAATTATATTTTTTTATAAATTGGTCTCCCACTCGATGGACCGACGACATTGTAGATGGATGGAGGTGGCTCAGGACCGCTATTTGTGTCGTTGTTTGGGGGGGCCTATGTCCAGTAGTGGACATGTACGGGCTGATGATGATGATGAATTTCAATTGATCTAACTGCAGACTACTTAGGTATCTAGTTAAGGCGGTACAATTATTAGTCAAAATATTTATTAACAAAGAAAGTGACAATAAAATAATAGAAACAAATTAGAACTAGTATTATAATAATTTGAGCTAACCGCAGACTGTTGCCAACAATCTACAGGTAGGTCAACTGATCCTTATTAATTTTATTGATTTAGCGTAAAGCAAAGAGTGGTGGGACACAAAGAATGAATATAATATTATTTTTATGATTCCTAAAATCACACCAGTTGGGATAAGATTCGTGGTACATTTTAGGTAGGTATGGGTATTTCACGATATAGCGATAAGGCCGCCCAATTTACTTGTCATTGTCACATGTAATGTCTTTTTAGGGTTCCATACCCAAAAGGTAAAACGGAACCCTATTACCATGGACGAATAAAAACAACAGTTGTTTCCTTCATCTATGCTATTACTAAGACTCCGCTGTCCGTCTGTCCGTCGTCCGTCTGTTACCAGGCTGTATCACATGCACCGAGATAGCTATAATTTTCACAGATGATGTTTTTTGTTCCAGTTATAAAAATTAATACTAAAAAAATGAAATGGCTCCCGTACAACAAACGTTTTTGCTCGTTTTTATAGATATTATAGTACCTATATACATATAGGTACGGAACCCTACGAGCGCGAATCTGACTCGCACATGGTCGGTTATATTTTGTAATGATCTGCATCTTGTGTACAATAAACCATATTTGTATATAGATAGTTAGGTACATTATATAAACTCAGGTAATTATGTAGGTATCAAGCAAATTACACCAATGCCGATTTAAAACGTATCCATCAGACTATAAAAGTCATTTTCTTGTGAACTGTAAACGTTCATGTTTCAAGGTTAAGTCTTACCTTTGTTTCAAGAATGCTATTGATTTTCATAGCATGAGCGTAGGTACCTATCGTTGTACGAACATGTTTCAAGGCACTTTGTGGTATAATACTCATTTTATACCAGGGGTCGAATCCTAGTAACCAATTCAGTTTCAGTTTATTTATTTCCACCGTTGGTACACAATGTTACACTTGATGTCGTTAAATACTATTTTAAAAGATAAATTACATTTTTATTATAACACACACTAACTTATCACAAAGGAAACACCATAGGGCATTGTGCAAAAAAAAAAGCAGACAGACATGCCTTCTTAAAAAATTAAAATAAATTCATTTAATAATTTGTCACAATAAAACAGATAATAAATAATCATCATCATCATCAGCCTGTAGCAGTCCACTGCTGGACATAGGCCTCCCCCAATGAGCGCCATAGCGCCCTGTCTTCAGCTTGCCGCATCCAGCATCTACCTGCAGTCTTTCGCAGGTCGTCATCCCACCTGGTCGGAGGGCGTCCTACACTACGTTTACCGAATCGCGGTCTCCACTCAAGAACACGTTTGCCCCATCGGCCGTCGGTTCTTCGCGAGATATGGCCGGCCCACTGCCACTTCAGCTTGCTAATTCTTTGAGCTATGTCGATAACCTTGGTTCTCTGTCGGATGTATTCGTTACGAATCCTATCCTTCAGAGAAACTCCGAGCATAGCTCTTTCCATAGCTCGCTGAGCGACTTTGAACTGGTGGACCAGCCCTATCGTGAGTGTCCACGTCTCAGCTCCGTAGGTCATAACGGGTAGGACGCACTGATTGAAAACTTTCGTTTTCAAGCATTGCGGTATGGATGACGTGAAGACTTGACGTAGTTTCCCAAATGCTGCCCAGCCCAGCTGGATCCTCCTTTTGGCCTCCTTCTCGAAACTGTTTTTACCCAACTGCAGAATCTGCCCAAGGTAAGTGTACTCGGAAACAGTTTCGAGAAGGTGACCATGTACGACCACCGGCCTTGGATCAATGTGACCATTGATCATGACTTTGGTTTTATCCAAATTCATGCCAAGACCGATACATCGGGAGGCTGAAGCTAGGCCGTCCAGCATCTGGTTCAGTTCCTCAAGCGACTCCGCCATTAAGACTATGTCATCAGCGAATCGCAGGTGTGAGATGTACTCGCCGTTTATATTAATGCCCTTTCCTTTCCAGTCCAGCAACCTAAACATATCTTCCAATGCGCACGTGAACAGTTTCGGGGATATGACATCCCCCTGCCTCACTCCTCTGCGCAATTGGATGGGTTTAGACTGCTGACCCTGTACTTGGACACTCATGGTGGCGGCTTCGTAGAGACAACTCAGCACCTGGATATAACGATAGTCTACTTGGCATCGCTGTAAGGAATCCAGAACAGCCCAGGTTTCGACGGAGTCAAATGCCTTCTCATAGTCCACAAAAGCCAGACACAGGGGCTGATTATACTCTTCGGACTTCTGTATAATCTGCCTCACTGTGTGTATGTGGTCTATGGTGCCATATCCTCCGCGGAACCCAGCCTGTTCCGGTGGCTGGAACTCGTCGAGTCTCCTGGCGAGACGGTTCGTGACCACTCGTGAGAACAGCTTATAGACGTGGCTCAAGAGTGAGATGGGTCTGTAATTCTTAAGAAGGGTTTTATCTCCCTTCTTAAAAAAGAGCACCACCAAACTCCCGCTCCACGCCTTTGGAGTTCTCCCACTGTCAAGGACGGTATTAAAGAGGTTCCATAGCTCCTGTATTACAGGGGCTCCTCCGGCTTTAAGAAGCTCTGAAGTAATACCGTCCTCGCCGGGGGCTTTTCCATTTATAAGCTGCCTTAGAGCTAACACGATCTCGTCTTGACTGATTTCAGGCAGTTCGTCGGTATAGTGGCGTGTCAGGGTGGCTCTGGAATCTTGGTCATCTCGTCGGTAACGAGGGGCATGTGCAGCGTATAATCGGCCATAAAAATCCTATCTCGGCGGATATCTCCGGCTTTGACAATACGGTCCTTCCGTTGTGCGTTTTAAGCTTTGTCAGGTGGCTCCTGCCAAGCTGCTGAGTGAATACTTTGGACCCCGGTTTCGCTCTATCGCCTCTTCAATGAGGCGCGTGTTGGAGCTCCGGAGATCGTGCCATACCATCTTCGCAATTCGCTTGTTCAGGTCTGACCTCTCTGACAAAGTCGCTTGGGTGGTCTCCCGTCTTTTTGTCATCAGCCCAAGAGTCTCATCCGAGAGTTTGGACTTCTTGCCAGTACGCTGCTTTCGACAGAATTTGATGCCCTCATCCCTCAACGTTTCAACCAGATTGTGTAGGGTCTCGTCAGCGTCATCAGTGGGTTCCAAGGCAACAAATCTATTCCCGAGAAGCTGCTGAAACTTCTTGGTGCCCGCCATGATTTGGATTGGGTCAGGTCGGAGCGTGGACTTCATCAGACGGTTTCTTTCAAGCTTCAAGTTGATATTCAGAGAGCCTCGGAGGAGTCGGTGATCAGATCCGGTATTGAACCTGTTGATCACTGAGACATCTCTGAATATGTGCTTGCTATCCGTCATGATGAAGTCGATCTCATTTTTAGTCACAGTGTCGGGGCTTTGCCATGTCCACTTCCTTTGAGGCTGTTTCTTAAAGAAAGAGTTCATCAAGAACAGCCCCTCCTTCTCAAGGAAGTTGACAAGCATTTGCCCCCTGTGATTTCTGACCCCATAACCATGCGGGCCTATTCGGGATTCGTTGCCAGTCTGGGTTCCCACCTTGCCGTTAAAGTCCCCCATAACAACGTTGAAGTGGGCCTTAGTGGTGTTATGTAAGGCTTTGGATATGTCTTCATACATATCCTCCACTTCATCATCCAAGTGTGCCGAGGTCGGTGCATAGACCTGGATGACCTTCATGCTGTACCGCTTGGACAGCCGAAGGATCAGGTACGCTACCCTGGTCGACACACTGGAGATTTCTTGGACGTTGCTAGAGAGGGCCTTATTGACGAGGAAGCCTACGCCACCCTGGGATGTTTTATCACCCTCGCGAAAGTAGAGAAGATGGCCCGTCTCTACGGACTTCATATAACCCCAGAACATGCCATTTGATGTTCTCTAACTCCACTTCCAACTGCTGTAGATGATGGTCAAGCCTCAGAGTGCGTCCGTTAAACGTAGCCAGGGTCAGTTTAGGTAGAGTTTGGTAGCCTGATGTAGCCCGGGGATTCCTAGCACCCCCTGCCCCTCCGTTACCGTGGCCGCTACCATGGCCAGGAATAGCGAGGTGGCCGGGAACTGGGGGCCACATTATTTTGGCGTGTCTATCCATGGGGGGGTTGATGCCCATATAATCCATAATCCCCACGCTGGGCATGCAGGTTGGGGATCGCAGTATAGGGAGTGTGCTGCAAGGGACGCTGCTGCCCGCCGCCCGGTGTATGTCCCTTAGTCGCCTTCTACGACACCCACGGGAAGAGTTGGGGTGGTGCTATTCTATCACGGCCGACACCACACAGCCAATAATAAATAATGGTATAAGTTAAATTGAATAATAAATTAGATAAAATGTCAAAGTAATCTGCTGTATAAGGGCATTGTCAAACTATACTAAAAATATTGTACAAAATTAAATAATATACAAGTAAAATACAATCACTTTACTATGACATTGGTATCGTCGAATCATAATACCTATGTAATGTATCACTACATAGTATTATATATAATATGGTAGAAGCTGGATGCGGCAAGCTGTAGACGGCGCTATGGCGTTCATTGGGGGAGGCCTATGTCCAGCAGTGGACTGCTATAGCCTGATGGTGATGATGACATAGTATAAAACAAAGTCGCTTCCCGCTGTCTGCTGTCCCTATATATGCTTAGATCTTTAAAACTACACAATGGCTATTGATGCGGTTTTTTTAAATACATAGATACAGTTATTCAAGGTTTCTAAACCATTTCACACAGATTTCCACGCGGGTGAAGCCGCGGTGCGCAGCTAGTATTATATAATATGAAAGTTTGGATGTACCTCTTCACGCCAAAACTACGGAACGTATGGGATGAAATTTAGCACACACGAAGTTCTAGGCCTGGAATAAAACATGGCTACTTTTTATTCCATGCAATAACGGCTTGTTGCTCTAACCTAACACAAGAACCTAAGGTTATTTGTGAAAGAGCGCTGGTTTTCAGTTACAATGCACGCAGCATCATCTAGCCCCAAGCTAAGCAGAGCTTGTATTATGGGTGGTTTTTATTATACCTATGTATGTACATAGAAAACGTCCAGAACACTCGCAACAAATATCTGCAGATCATACACACAATTTTCCAGAGACGGGAATCGAACCTACATCATACATCATCCAGCGTCGCAGGCGAAACTTCGCCCACCGTGCCACAGAGGTCGTCGAAGTCAGTTAGAATGCGCGAGTAGAAAGCTAGTGATATTATATCTACCAACGAGATTTGAATGTTATCAGTATTATGGCCTCTATGAGTCTATGGTTGGTTCACTCGCCCTGGATTATTGATTGGTTGGCTTATTGCGTGTTTTATAAGTTGTTGTTATGATTAATCACTTTTGTATCGATATTTATTCAATAAAAAGGGAAACATTATTGTCCTTAAGCATTTAAGTTACTAGAATTGTAAAAACCCGTCACCAGTACCAAAGACTTATCTGTCTGTAGCAGGGTTGGAAAAAAAACAGTTTTTTTATATTTTATAAAACAAACAGTTCAAAATGTTTAAAACAAGTGTTTTTTTTGTTTTTTTTTTACTTATCAATTTCAAATCAATTATAGCGAATAATAAAATAATCCATTTCTAAACTATTTCCTAATTCACATTAGCAGGGTTGGAAAAAAACAGTTTTTTTTTAATATTTTATAACACAAACAGTTCAAAATGTTTAAAACAAGTGTTTTTTTTGTTTTTTTTTTTACTTATCAATTTCAAATCAATTATAGCGAATAATAAAATAATCCATTTCTAAACTATTTCCTAATTCACATTAGTAAAGATTAACAAAACGATAAATATTTACTTTTGTTGCATATCTCAGTCCCTATAATCTAATTATTAAAAATAATTATTATTATTATTAATCAATACAAAACACTTTACATACACCTTGTATGTAGTGTTGTAGGTAGGTAGAGAACTAGAGAGAGAGCGGGGAATAAGTACCGTACCCACTAATCCAGTGAATTACTTTCTTTCGACGGCCGACATAGGGACTTTACTGGCGGGGAGTAACCTATGCAGTGTATATATAAATACCACAGCCTGTCTGTGTCATTCATTTGCAATTAAAGGTAGTTTTAAACCCTGTTTTTTTTCTAAATATAAAACATAGTTTTATTTCAAACTGTTTTAAACACGTGTTTTAAAACAACTTGTTTTAATCATGCCAACCCTGGTCTGTAGGGAAATACAATTTTGGTTGTCTTTTCTACTAATCGTAGGGTTCAAAGTTCGCCTCGGGACGAACGTTTTTCGTTTTTGAGGTCCGAGTCCACCCCCCCCCCCCCCCCCTTTTGTCTTAATTTGACTTTTTTAAACATGTTTGTATTAATTAAGGGCTGTGTTTGTATTATAAATAAATAAATAATTTAATTTCTTCTTCCAGCTCACATCAGCTCTGATAATCTCCGTGGGCACCACCATCTATGCCATCTACCACGATGTGTCGTTCTTCCTGGAGGATTACTTCTTCTCCCCGGCCACCTTGATCATTGTCATCGGAGTCATCATGCTGTTTGTGTCTCTCTTCGGGTGCATCGGGGCTTTGAAGGAGAGCACCTGCTTAGTCAATATTGTAAGTATCTAACAATAACTATAATACTCACGAGCAGTCTTCGTGATGGTGAAATCGGGGCCGCACCTCTCGACACCCCTCAGTCGTTTGCGCCGATGTTGTTCCTCTCCGGTAATTTACTCTGGCTTTTTAAAGAACCCATCCAGCATTCGGCAAGCCACCATTTGCCACTCTTCTTAACATTACGATTGACTTGTTTATGGCAGACGTCCGCAATCTCCCCTATAGCCCGATTACCCAGTCCATCCATCCATCACAATAGCCTGGTTTTATTTATTTCATTTTTCTTTGCAATAGTCTCTACACCTGGCGGATACCATCTTTGGATGTATCATATTGTGCACCCGAGGATGATACCCGCCATGTGTAGCCATCGCCTTTAGATTAACTTCTCAAAGGGCCTCTGTGCTGTTGGCTTTCGCCCCACGCAAGCCTTCCAAAGGACCGGGTCACTTTATGGCCCGAGATCATGGTCAATGAGAGACTATAATAACTACTAGTTAAAAAGAAAAAGATACTATCTATTTCTTTTTAACTAGTAATATTGAATAATATTTTGATTTCTTAAAAACTACGCCCAGCTTATGCACTATTTTATTTTAAAAACGTTAAATATATTTTCTCTCAAAACATAAAATGAAAACAGTGCAAATATAAAAACTTCGAATTTGATTCAAAGTCGGTTTAAAATTGTTTCAAAGCAATCACTTATAATATCACCAATTTGATTCTTCTTTTTTTAATTCTAAACCTCAGATCTTATTAAATCCTCTTTTGTAATAGTTTGCAGTGATCCTGAGCATGGTATTCATCCTAGAGATAGCGGCCGCCATTGCCGCTTTCAGCCTTCGCTCACAGGTCACCGAGATGCTGGATGACAGGCTCCGTATGACGCTGCCGTTCTACTACGAGGATTCGGAGGTGGAAGGCGCGTTTGACTTCATTCAGAGCAGGGTAAGTAGTTTGCAGTAGTTTCGTTTTATTTACAACTGGAGACCGGCCTCGGCTTCGCACGGGTGTAAATGCATGTCTACTATACTAGTCTATACTAATACTAGCTGCTCCCCGCGGCTTCGCCCCCGTGGAAATCTATGTGTCAAATTGTTTAAATGATAAAAAGTATCCTATGTTAGACTCCTGGTTCTAAGCTACCTCTCCACCAATTTTCAGCTAAATCGGTCCAGCCGTTCTCGAGTTATAAGTGTTGTAACAAACACGACTTTCTTTTATATATATAGATTATAAAGGGGAAAGATTGGATTTTTTGTTTGTTTGTAATAAATAGGCTCCGAAACTACAGGACCGATTTGAAAAATTTATTCACCGTTGGGAAGTTACACTTTCCCCGGAACATAGGCATTTTCAAAAAAGTTAGGAATGGGTACTAAAACTCCAATAATGTAACCCAAGGTATAAAAAATGACCTAGAAAATTCCTTACATCGCGTGCGCTGCTAAAACTGTTGGTGATAGAAAATAATAATAAATAAATAATAAATAATGCTGGACAATTCACACAGCGTTATCTAGCCCCATGGTAAGCAGAGCTTGTGTTATGGGTACTAGATAACTGATATACATAATACTATATATTACATAATACTATATATAATGTACTACAACATTGCAGAACACATTATTGTCTACAAAAAAAGTACCAACAGCATATATATAACTATTATACATATACATAGTTACGTCACCCGTTCGGGTAACTGCGATGTAAGCGTCGTCGTCACTGGGGTAGGGGTAGTAAATAAAGTTAAGAAATAAACTAAAGTAAAAAATCATTTATTTCTTTAGGCCTTTAAAAGCACTTAGACAAGCCATATTTTATATATAAATTATTATTTAAATAAAATTATTTTACTGTTCACTTCAATATTTGGTCCTGAAACTGCTGCGAATAAATTATGAATAATAATAATATAATATAATATAATAATGTTGGACAATTCACACAGCATTATCTAGCCCCATGGTAAGCAGAGCTTGTGTTATGGGTACTAGATAACTGATATACATAATACAATACATTACATAGATAGATATATTTTATTATATATAGAAAACGACCAGAACACCCGGAACAAATATCTGCAGATCGTACACACATTTGTTCCGAGGCGGGAATCGAACCCGCAACCTCCTGCGTCGCATGCGGACCTTCGCCCACCGCGCCACATCGGTCGTCAAAAATAATAATAAATACCCGTGCAAAGCCCGGAAGGGCCGCTAGTATTTTATAATTATAAATCTTCCTCTTGAATCACTCTATCTATTAAAACAACCCCATCAAAATCCGTTGAGTAGTCTTAAAGATCTAAGCATACATAGGAGCATACAGCCAGCGGGAAGCGACTTTGTTTTGTACTATGTACTATGTAATGATATGGTATTGTCCGATTCCAGTTGAACTGCTGTGGAGTGGACACGTACACGGACTGGACGGATGTGGTCCCGCCCGCGGGCACCTCTGGCATCTCTATCAACAACATCACTGTACCCAACTCCTGCTGCGCTGAATCAAAGTAACTTCTATGCTTCTTAATTTAGAGTATACTTTTAAGTTTTTAGGCATATTGGATACTAAGGCTACCACATCTTTAAACCGAAAGGCTACCAGCTAAGGTTGTTAATTGGTTACCATGACACCTCAGCAGCACTATTGTTTTTTTTTTTTTTTTTTTCTTTTTTCTTATTTGCTCTACCGTGGCTCCCTTAATATAAAGCGCGTACATGATTGGTGGCCGAAAAAAAAATTGTTATAAGACTGTCATACTTTGGCATAAATACTTATTATACCTTAGTTACTTTGTGCTTGTGGTGATTGTTAAGATACTTTTACGAAGATGGTGGATTCTGTCATTCGCACAAGTGCGCAATATATGCCATGACCAGGAGGCCTCCCTTTTTTATTCTAACAAAATACGCAATTACGTGTTTCTTTTCGTTATTTTTGTGCATATTGGAAGGTACTCTAATTCGCTGTAATATTGGCAGACACAAAACACGCAATTGCGCATTGGAGGAATAAAAAAATATCCGTGATATTTTAGAAGACAAGAGAAGCGTTTTTGAGTCTAGACGAAAACCTGAGATTGTTAGTTAGCGCAAAGTTCTAATAGAAATAAATAATAAAAAATCTTCAAAAACAAAACTACTAAACAACCAACAATCTTTATTTTGAATAGGTATGCCTAACAAGCATAATTATTTGTTATTTTCCCCACAGGAGCGACATATACACAGGTGGTCTCGAGGTGGTTGAATGCACAAAGCTTTATGCCAATGGATGTCTCCCAAGGGTATACTATCTCGTGTACCAGAGCGCTGGTCTATTAGGAGCTGGAGCCATGACCATTGCCTTCATTCAGGTAAAGATGGGCATTAAAAAGTTAAGGTAGTAAAGAGGTTGTAAAATTCGCTTACAAACCAGTGTGAAGAAACTTTTTGCTGTACCAAAGAGATTTTGTACATCGGATAATTAATAACTGGCTGGTTTTCGTCAAAAAACATTACTTATATCAAAAAAGTTTTTGAAAGATTAAGTCTTTTTAAAATCCATTCGATTTATAAAAATATATTACGGGTATTTTTAGTCACATTTCTCTTTTGTATAAGTTAATCCCATTACATTTTTCAAAGTGCAATAATTTTTTTTTTAGATTATCGGCATCGTGTTTTCGTTCTCGCTGGCCGGCTCTATCCGCAAAGCCAAGTCCGAGCGCGAACGTCGTCGCTGGGAGATCCAAGAGCGAGTCATCAACGCATACACTTCTCTAAATCCCGACCAAGAGAAGGCCAAACCTATCGTTTACGTTCCATTCCACGGGCAGACTAACGCTTAGGTTACGGAATGTTGTAGAAAGCTCTTTGAAAACGTCCATTTTATTTTTAATTTTAGAAAGAAGGTTGGTTTAATTTTATGAGGAGGTGGTTTGCAAAAAAAGGAGTATTTACTAAAGAACATCTAGATTTTTATAAAAATGTGAAGTTACCATCAAGTTAAGAAAAGCCAAAGCTGAACACTATAATTTTATCTAGATTTCTAACAATAATAGGTATTATGAGTAAGTATAGTTTAATTCGATTATCTATAGATCACTAATATATTTTTATTAAGCACATTCCTAACTTGGTCTAGTCTGGCCAGACATCTGTGTAAAGTGCCTATTTTGACGAAGTCAGCTAAGTATTGTGAAATAAAGTATTTTCTTACTACTTATCAAATGTTTTAATTCCCATATGATTCCCATTTATAAAAAAAAAACACTAACTATTCTTATTTTAAAGGTTCTCTTCATGGTCAAATATTAGGTAAATTTTCATCTCCTAAAATGAATTAAATGTACATTTTGAAGGTTCTCTTTATGGACAAATATTACAAACAACAGCAACCACTTCGAAAGAGGTCTCCATCCAAGCCAAAAACCGCTGATCAACGGTTTTATAAAAGTATATGGAATATATTATACCTAGTGTATTTTAAGTAGGTATTATCAGCTTAGTAGGACACTCGACGCTGACTGATAATGATAACGTTATCACTGATAACAGATAAGCTGGTAATGACGGCACAGTTTAACTAGGAACTACCTACAGTATTCTTTGTTTTACCTGGTAAATGGAACTTCTGAGATAGCAAGTGGAGTATTAAAATGAAGAAATAATAACGCTATATTATATTGCTACATCTGTTGTCTTGCTTCAGTTAGAGGAAAAAATATACCTAACGTGCATAATTTTAAATATGAATTTATAGTTCACTAGCTTTTGTTCACGGCTTCGCTCACGCCTTACCTAAATAAAACATAGCCTATAAAACATAGCATATAAACACGAACAGTTTTTTCACTGTTGGTGTTCTTCCAACATAAAGTAGGTTCGTAGTTAACCCGTTCACATTCATATTTTTTAAATTATTTATGCTGAAACTGCTTAGCTATATTTTTCTAATGTTCAATGAAAGATAGATAGATAGAAAATTCTTTATTGCACTTGAACTATAAACTATGTACAGTAATAACTTAAAAATTAAGTACAATTGGCGGTCTTATCGCTCAAGAGCGATCTCTACCAGACAACCATGGATGGATAGGATCGTGGACAGTACAAATAAAAAAGTATAAATAAAATACTTATAGTACTTACATAGAAATATACTACATATATATCATAAAATATACATATACTACTTATAATCATAGAATCTCAGGTATGCGCTTAATGACAGCAGGACAAATAGTGCTCTTTTAACAGTGTTTTAAAAGTTGGTAATGACTTAGCACGCCTCACCGATATTGGCAATGCGTTCCATAGTTGCACAGCCCGTTTTTCAATGTTTATGTGACTATCTTTGAAAACTGAATTCGTAGCAAAGATAATTTCGTAAGGGCTCTACGTCGTAGAAGGACTACGGCAAGTCGCTCGTAGACCTCTACTAATTCAAAATCAGAATCCCTATTTCTCTATAAAAAAAATTTAGTTCTGCTATTTTCATTTCCATGGTCATTTACGTATCCGCGGTTGGTATCCGCTACCCAGAGTAGCAATTAAGGAGTTCGAAGATTTTGGCTATAACATCGATTGCTACCATACGGATTTTTCTCCGCCGCCGTGATATTGAAAAAAAAATGTCGTAGCCAGTCTCCATATAAAAATCTCTGTAATATATAAATGTATTTCTATTATTCTTAACTCTTAAAACATATCTATTAGTTCCAAAGGCATAATATAAGTACTGCATTTATATTTAACCAACACGAATTATTACATCTTTGTTAAGCCGAGAATGGAACACAATCGGTACTGGAAGTGCCTAAATTGGATTAGTTCTTCAGTTAATAAATTCTGCAGAAAATTATACAATACTATTTTCTGCCCGCGGTTTTGCACGTATTGCTCAAGGTTATTTCTATCCTGTTTTTTTAGGCCTATGATTAAATATATGTATGCAAAATTTCAGCACGTTCCGTGCAGTAGTTTTGGCTTGAATAGGTAACAAACATCGTAAAATCCAAACTTTCGCATAAGTATAATATTAGTGTGATTAAACAGCTGGCCCATGGTGGCCACACTGGCCATAAAAGTTAAGTCCGAGATCTTCTTTTTTCCTGCGGTATGATAGAAAGTGGCCAGACGGATCGTGATAAAAGAGAACGGCCGGGTGATTATGTAACTCGTGACCGGTTTGCAACAGGCGTAAATTAAGCAATCAGTGCTGTCAAACGTAAATTTTATATTAGTTTGACACCAGCTACAACGTCAAAATTGGTCAAAATTGGCGTTTGACAGCACTGATTGTTTAATTTACGCCTGTCGCAAACCGGTTGCGAGTTACATAATCACTATACGAAATATGAATGTACCTATGTCTTTGGGCGCGTATACAGTGCGATGTTTCCAGCCATAAACGTCCAAATAAAATGAGGAGATGTGGTCATCAACCTTCATCGATTTGACATCTATTATGATCAGCGGTTTCAAAGTTAGAGCCGATTTGGTTCAGTTTTTGTTTACTATTGTATTATTATAATATTTGTATTTTATTTAGAGACGTGCAATTTTGATGATGTGTAGTGAACTAAGTTTATAAAATTAAAAAATAATTAACGTTATAAATAATAATTGTCTTTCGTTTTTAGAAACTAAACTACCTCTAAACTAAAAAATCGAAGAGCAGTTGCATTGCAGTATGAAGTAGTGGCGGTGGGCCGGGCACATCTCACGAAGAACCGACAACCGCTGGGGTAATCGTGTTCTTGAGTGGAGACCCACGTAGTGTAGAACGCCCTCCGACTAAGTGGGATGACGACCTGCGAAAGACTGTCAAGGAGATGCTGTATTTTTTATTATACATAGAATGACCAGAACACCCGAAACCAATATCTGCAGATAGTACAAACATTTGTCCCGAGGCGCGAATCGAACCCGCAACCTCTTGCGTCGCACAACTCAGGATTTTAACTCATTCACTGTCCAGCCAATACAATGCGAGCCGAAGGAGTACGCCTCCTCCGGCTCTACTAACTGGAACATGGAAATGTGGATCATGGGCATGAAAGTGTTAATTTATGAGTGATAAGAATTCCGTTCCTTTTCAGACGAAAGAACAAATATATGCACAATGAAACTCAAACTATAAAACACAATGAAGTAGGTGTTATACTTACTAAAGAACTTATTGATAAAACACGACGTTTTGTTTCCTAATTCGAAAAACATATGACTGTCCCTATTCATAACACCTTTTTAACCGATTTCAACAAAGGAGGAGGTCATTAATTCAACTGTATTTTTTTATGTTTGATACATCAGAACTTTCGACTGGGTGAACTTGATTTTGATGATACTTTTTTTATTTGAAAGCTGTTTGTGCTTCCCGTGTGGTCCCTCAATTTGGCCCAGTTCTGACAATTGCATCCATACTACAACTATAATATATAATGTCTTAAATTTGCATTAACACGTCGATTGCTGAAATCACACCGTATGTGTTTTCTACAAGTGACTAATATGCGTAAATCCACACTAGTGCAGCGGCTGCGAAAATACAGATCTGTGTGACTCAGCACAGCCGTAATATGTTTTTCGAACGAAACGCATGTGCGGCGCAACACAACCGCTGTGTAGAGAGGCAGCACGAATGGCTTAGGTTAAAAAAAAAGATCGAGAGATGAATTACACAATATCACGCCAACCGATTTCGATGATACTTTTTTTAAAACTAAGTTTTAAACCCATTTTCATTATTAAATATAGTTTTTGCCAAATTATATTGATTCAAGAGTGTCTACGACAGTGCAAGATTTTTACAATTTCGTCACCACAATTATTTACCCCAAATAAAAAATGTCCTATCCATATGATTCCGAGCTCGCCAGCTCGCCTTGACAGAACATTTGCATACTAAATAGCCGTGAGGTAGGAAGGCTCTATCAGGTAGTAGCTTGCGCATATATTTCTTGTAAACACGTGAATCACACTATTTTTGAGTGAACTATTTTTGCAGTGCGTTTTCTATAGGATTTTTTTTATGAAAACCTTGATTTGTTTTTTTTTTGCAGTGCATTTTCAAAGATTATTTTAATTGACTTAGTTTTATTTTACCTTTCAATTTAATATTATTATTCTTTTAATGGATATTTGTTTTACGATAAAATCATAATCTGTGTTTCCTTTTATTAAACAAGGAAGCACATAGGTATTAGGGATTTTTTTGTGCACCATGTTATTTAAATTTTAAGACAACGTAGTTTTCTACACATCCAATTGATAAATCTTTGTAAACGTTATTGTCAGAGAGAGAGTTTAGTATAAAATTTCCCTAACACGCGACATAGTATGTTTGTTCATAATTAATTCAGTGTAGGTAAATAAGTTGATTTATGAGTTGTTGATATCCAGTTTCCATGGTTACCAGTGATCGATTCTAAAGGGCAAAGAGTTCAAGTGTTAAGTGAAAAACACCGCATTTGCACCATGTTTGTACCTTGGGGACTCTCGCCGTTCATGTATAATATTTATCCGAAGCCTTTGCCTCCGGTAAGTACCCCACTTCCTGTTTTTTAAGGCTTATAATTCACGGAAACAGTGGTTTAGTCATATTTTACGTCAGATGAGAAGAAGTGTAAAAAAGGTTAGTTTACTTTCTGCTTTTTTAGTGATTTTGTAAGATTGTGCAATATTTTTGTTTTTTTAATTATTGTGTTCTGTAGAGCCGAAACTCGTTGCAATAGCAAAATCTTAATTTATAATCCTTGTGAAGGGCACAGTGAATGTCATAGAAATCAAAACTCATTATTTGTAATGAAGTCAAAAATAAACATAACAAAGATTGCAAAGAGCAATGTTATGGTTATTAGTATTAACAAGCTCAGGCTGGTTATTGAATATTGCTAACCATACATGACCATCTGAGTAAACAAAAACTGCAATAGCTAATGAATAATCCATACTTAGGAACCTATACAACGTCATTCAAGTTCAAGTCTCTGCTAAATCAGACGTAGGTTATTAAATAAGTTTTTCAATGAAGGAGGTATTTAGTTAATAAGGTTTTTTATATCCTGTTTTTTACACTAACGTTTTTTATACATCTAAATGTAATGTAAATATGATTGAAGAGGCTAGCTCAAAGTGTAATAGTACGTACTCTAATTACTTTTATTATTTAAAAGCATGAGTCAGCAGAGTTACATTTTCTGAATATTATTTTCAGCCTTTTCTAATTTCGACTTGATCCAGTCACTCGCCTGAAAAACTAGATCAACAAAACCCAGCCTTAAATATTTATCTTGCGTTATCCAAGCCTTATCTCCTTATCCCTTATCTTATTTATCTCTCAGATATCCTTTAGCTTTCGCGCATTCATGTTGTTTTAACTTTAAATCCAGTGTTGTTGTTGTAGAAATCAAAAATGGCGGACCTGGCGCCTAGCAGCCAGAAAATGAAGATTAACAAAACTGAGTCGGAGTATAACATGAAATCTATAAGGTTTCTGTTGTTAACTATCACGGCTATGTTCATGGTAAGTTTTTGTTTCATCTATCGTATACACACGCTATTAATTTGTTTATTTTAACACATTTTACTGAGATAACGTGCAAATTCGCGGTCAGGAACTAGTGCAAGGTTGAAGCGTGTTACAATATTTTAAAGTTTAACACTTTCATGACCCAAGACGCAGTTGTCGTTTTCCAGTCCCGTGTTGTGGTGGCTGGTTATTGAAAGCGTTAAAAAGTGTAAAAAGCACTTCCGAGATGCGAGTAGCTTGGTAAAGAAAGAAAGGCCAAAGAAAGAATTTGAAATACGACTAAATAAAGATTAACCAGATTAAAAAAACGTATGACACGTTGTTGGATTAACGTGACCCTCGATCAGATAAAATGGACAAAGTCAAAATGAAAGGGTACCTCTAAGGTCAATTGGAGTAATTTTGCTGTGAAAACAAGCCATCACCTAGCTAGAACAATAAAATGGCAGATAACATTATCTGCTCTACATTAGTACGTTGGTATTATTAAGGCTAAGGATTATTAAATCCACTTAAACAACTGCTTAGTTTGCGTCAGCTTATATCGAACACTTGGTGATGATGATTTTTGATAATGGCAATATGTGTCTGGTTGGACACTTTTCCGCCAGTATCAATTAATGTAACATAATTGTAAATTATCTGAGTTATCAAATTATTAAGATTCATTCAGTCATAGACATAATTGAATGTAAACATTCGTTGGAGAAGCCATTGGTTCCTGAAACACAGTTTTTTACTAGTTCAGGGGCCTATGGACCCATATTACCTGATTCACTGTCTATTTTGTCAATAAATAAATTTTTTACTTTACTTTACTTTACTAGATTGTTTGATATTTTCACCAGAGCCTAGTTCGTTATATAGCAGGGTGTAGGTATCACGTGCAGGTTATGTTGGCTAGGGAGACGAGATGTTAGAGTCCCCTTTACCTACAAACCTCTAACACTTGGAAGATAACAATTATGCCTGGTATGACTTGCCCAGTTGTTGCTTTAAGCTGGGCACTGACCGGCCGTACTCGTATGTAGGTATTCGCAGCGAGCATGCTACGTTAAGACATCCCCACACAGATTGTGCCACTAGATATAGTTAGAAACATCCTCTGGCCAGGTGCGACAGACTGCAGGCAGATGCTGGATGCGGCAAGCTGAAGACAGGGCGCTGTGGCGCTCATTAGGGGAGGCCTATGTCAAGCAGTGGACTGCTATAGGCTGATGATGTTTAGTATTAAGTTTCTTTACTATTATAATTTTTTTGTATTGATGGTGCAGTTATATTCTATTCTATTCCCCTTCCAGGTCATAGCAGCCCTTATGGTGGTGCTTGGCATCACCGTCTACAGCCACTACCACAACTTCACGTTCTTCTTCGACAGCGCGAAGACAGGTCACTTCATCACGCCGTCGGTTCTGTGCGTGTTCCTTGGACTTGGGCTGCTGGTGGTCTCTTTGTTTGGATTCTTTGGCAGCTTGAAGAGGAGCACTTGTATGGTTAATACGGTAAGTTTACATTTGACAGAAAAACAATTGTAATAAAAAGTCTCAACGTCGAAGTAATGAACATCAAGCTATCGTCATTCGAACTAAGTACGAGACCCCAAATAGATTCTCCACTTACAGTTTAGGTGGTTGCTCTTGAAAACAGAATCAATCTCCATCACAATTTCAATTACATCGTTACGACTGTGACAGTCTAAGGTCAGTTTTTTTGAATTATATTGTAACAAAATCACACCAAAATTAGATTTATTCAGGCTATTGTTTTTTGTAATTCTACAGGACACGTTAATAGGATTTAAAATAAACATAAGATAATTCGGAAAAGAAAACACTTCCTTAGAAAATGGCTCTACCTAGGTATTTTACCTGTGAAAGATCCTGTTCTAGACAGCTCATTTTCCCCCATACACAATCTTTACCAAAATTAGTTTGTGAGAGACAAAGAAATTAGGGTTGCACGCTATCAAATATCAAAGAGCTTTATTTCCTTTAGACCCCACAGGACTCTTGAACACAACTACCGTCATCGACTAAAACTAAACTGAAAAACAAAATTGAATACATAGGAGTGATAATATACAATAACCTGCCGGACTCTATTACTAGTGCCGCGTCATCTGCAATATTCATGAACAAACTGAAGAAAATCCTAGTCTAATCATACAGTTTAGAAGAATTCCTAAATGACAAATTAGATGACGCCAATGTCGCTGATCCACTTATAATACCTATTTATAACATTTATTATAATAAAATGTTGATATGAATAATTTATTACGTATCGGTAAAATTCCCAAAAATAAAAAATTATAAAATTATTTATAAGAAACTCCTGTAAACTCCTGTGTGTGTATGATTTGTAATTCGTTGTGTATTTTTTGTTACTTGTATTATTATGTTTGACATATAAGAATATTCTTATCAATAAATAACTGAACTGAACTGAACACGTCACAAAATTCAAATTGCAGAAGTAAAACTAGGAAATAAAGTGATCACTTTGATTTTTTGTTCACTTCAATCTTTTTAAGGTAAAGTAAAAAAGCGAACAAGACACCTTTAGTAGGTTTATCTACATAGCACTATACCTACAATCGATTATTTTATCCCTTCTAGTACGCCCTACTCCTCGGCCTTATCCTAATCGTGAAGATGATCGTGGTGATCCTGACGCTTTCCCTCAAGGAGGATACCATCCGGAACTACATCTACATCCCCATGTCGCAGTACACCCAGGATCCTGAGGTGCAGGTGGAGATCGACACTTTGCAGACCAAGGTAACTACTATCTTAGTACTCTACATGTAGGTAAGGTTTGATACTTACTAGATATAAGGATACAAATACAATAGGTACTAAACAATTACTCTTTATTGCACACCAAATAAAAACAGATACCTACACAAGACAGGAAACAGACATATACAGAATAAACGATCATCGACCCAAGATAGGTCTTTGTCCGATACTTTCCCGCTACATTACTTTGTGCTATGGTAGATTTTTTGTATTTTCTATATTCCCAGCTTGGCTGCTGCGGATTCTACTCCTACCTGGACTACATAAACGCAGAGTTCACCGGCAACCACAGCACAGTCGTGGTGACCAAGGAGAACGAGCTCGGCAGTCAGGTGACGTTGGTGCTGCCAGCCAGCTGCTGCGTCACTACTGGCGAGGTCTTCTGCACTAGGATGTGGTCTACCAGCTGCCAGGTGACGTGCTTTGAACCATATGCTCTACTTGCTTGACAACAAGGGGCTCGGTAGAAGATGGGTTGTAAGGGGGACAACATCTCGTCTCCCAAGCCAACCTAATGTGGTAAACCCTGCTAGATAATGAACTAGACTCTGGTGAAAATATCAAATGATCTTCATAATTTAATAACTCGACTTCATTCTATGCTCGACTTTTATAATTATTTTCCATAACTTGACACTGGCAGAAAAGTGTCCAGCTAGACACAGTTGCCATTAACAAAGACTAATCATCTGTAGAAGACTTATGTTGAGATACTTTAGAGAGAATTCACAAAGCATCTGTTTTTTTCTGAGATGGCGTATGTAGTAGGAGCGGGTTCACACACACCCACACACACACACAGTATTCCGGATCCAGTATAGGATTGTTTTCTGTAGCGAAGCATTCGTAAATAACAGTCCTCTAAAAGCGGATCCGTTGTGTGAATACGCCCCAACTTATATCTCTTTCTTGCAACGCTAGATCTCAACCTGGTTCAGCAGAATATCATACAATTACAAAGACAAATGTAACTGAGTTTTTCGTCTACCAATTTCTGATTAAAGGACTCTCGTTGACTTGATAGATATTACTTTATTGTACCCCATAAAGACAGAGCAGTACAGAAATAAATGCTAAGAGTAGAAGAAGTATGTACAAAGGCCGCTTTGAACTATCTGTTCCACGCAAGCTTGGGATGGACCGGATATGGCACTCAAATAAAAGAAAACAATAATACTTACACTAAATACTATAAAACCTACATAATCTACAAACATAAACCAAAAATCAAAACCACAACAACATAAACCATAAAAAAGATTGTCTAATTTTAGACTTTGAAATAGGTAGTTAGGAGCACTTGAAAGATAAAATAGAATAGGTAATTTACCTAAGACTTGTTTTGTGTTGTTCTTTACAGACGGCGCTTGTGGAGGTTTTGATTCAAAATGCCACTGTCTTAGGAGTCCTCGGCATCTCCGTCATGTTTATAAACGTGAGTCACTCTCCTTTTATAAATAAATAAATAGTGCTGGACAGGAATACACACAGCATTGTCTAGCCCCGAGCTAAGCAGAGCTTGTGTAATGGCTAGGTACTAGACGACTGATATACGTAATAGAATATATAAACATATACATAGATACAGCAGTCGGAGGTCCGCCTGCGACCCAGGAGGTTACGGGTTTGATTCCCGCTTTGGGACAATTTATTAGTACGATCTGCAAATATTTGTTCCGAGTGTGGCGTTCTGGTTATTTACTATTTATAGCTACCTAATCAAAAGAGATGTATATTATGTAATGTCAAATATTATGTATATCAGCCATCTAGTATACACAAGCTCTGCTTAGCTTGGCAAGATGATGCGGATGTGGATTGTCCAGCATTATTTATTTATTTACTGTTGGCCTCATATTTAACCTATAGTTTTATACGACTTATATTTTTTAACTTTTCCAGTTGCTCGGTATAATTTTCGCGCTACTTCTCGCCCGTTGCATCCGGAAGAGCAAGAGTGAGAAGACTCTCATGCAATGGAAGATCAAGGAGCAGTTCATACTCGCGAGAGAGGCCGAAGAGGCCATGAAAGGCCACGTGGTTATTGAGCACCAGGCCTCAAGTACCGCATAGGTTGTGGAATCATTCAGATATATATAGAAGATCCCACATCTATTATGATGATTTGTCTTAATGTAGTCTATTTGAATCGCAGAGCAATTGATGCATTTTGAAGAACTTTCCACCACACCAAAATTTTGTTTTAAATTAAACGTAACATACGAAATTCCAAGGCCCTTGGTTAGCACTTTGCTTGGCCCATAATGTCCATTTGTAGATACCTCCAGCGGCAAAATTCCTCTGCGGGTCGCACCGCCAACGCTGGGCAGTGAAAGCCTTAAAAGGCAGATTAAAGATTTGCATTTGGAACTACCTAACACAAGTAGGAATCTTTAGTCCCCAATATAAATAAAGAACAGGTTATGGTCTATGAATAGTATTCCCAACACTGTTATAGTGGTATGGTTTCGTCCCACTATACCCCCAGGGTATGTCCAGTGGTATAGTGGGTCCACAGTGGTATTGGCTGCCCCCACAGGTAGCGTCCTTCTGGGAGGCTTAAATCCTTGCATCAAATACTAGCCCGCACTTCATATTTTATATTCTACAAGCATCTTAGCAGCGATTTATGAGGGCAAATAATAAGAATATGTAAACTTTAAAAGCAATTCTGTAGTAAGGCTGTGGTAGTAGAGAGATATATTATGGTATACAAAACTAATAAGGTACGTAAGCTAACATTGTGAATTGTTAGAAGCATAGTTCTTATACATTGTTTATTTTTAGTTTTTGTTAGCCACTTGATAAAGTCCTACTGAGCGTACCTACAAGCATTTGATAAGGATTATTAATTTATTTATTATTAGCAGATGAAGATAATATTTTCGTGTATCAAGCAATAAGTTTGTTGTAAATATGAAATATATAGATCATTATTTTGTTTATTAAAATTTTAAATTAAGTTGTGTTTTTTTTATTCAGATTTTAAAAGTTGTGTTTTATGATGTTTTAAATAAACATTCCTCGTTTTCGTCGAAAACCACGCACACTTAGATAATTTTCGATGTAAAGAATTAACAATGTAGGTATGTTTTGTCTGTCTGCACTATTTTTAAAGGCTAAATATGTATATAAACCTCAATGATAGTCTCGTTCATATCAGTGCTTAAGATTATTTTATCAGGCTATGTACCTTGATAAATATTATCTTAACAAGTATTAGCATTCCTTCCTTTTAGAATGACCTAGAATAGAAAGTCTGTAGGTAGGTATGTAGGTTTACCTTGCATACAAGATATATATACCTACAGCCAAGGCCTTAAGGCTCAATGCTGACAATCAAATTTTTTACAGTCAAATTTTTTACCAATGAAACATTTCGGTAATCCTGACATGTGTAAGTACACCTGTGTTTATATTCAAATTCAAATTTGAGAGACAGAGGCATCAATGACAATGATGAAAACATCCAGAATATTTTGTGTATCACATTTTTAATAAATAATTTTAATTATTGCTTATCAATATAATACTTTTAAGACACATTTACAAAGTAGTTTCCTCATACCGTTTATCATTATCAAAGTCAACATTATACCTTTCTCTATGGTTCCAGAAAAGTTTAGACCTCTTGATGACCTCATCACCTTTGTCGTGATGAATTCCGTTAGGCATATATGGAGGGGTGAACTCTCTGTATGCTATACAAACTCTCCTGGAAATAATGTCTTCTCTGAGAACTGCATGCTCCCAGTGGTAGCGAGGCTCACCATAGATAACAAGCAGTGAACGCCTGAAAATACAGATAAAAAACTGTACCTACATTATCTTCAGTGTTAATCAAAAAGAGCCTTAAAAACTAGTCTCGTAGAGTCTACATTTAAGTAGAATTTGTCATAACTAACTCATGATATGGATAAATGTTTTTTGTTATTATAGTGCGTAAGTGCTCACACTCAGTGTAATATCTAAGAAATTAATATATTTTCAAGATATTAATTAATTTTTTATAGATATATGCCTATGGGTATGGGCTTTATGACCAAGCATAACTTACTTTAGCAGAAGAACCTTACCTCGGCATAGGTATCCGAACAATAACATCCAATAACTCCAGTGGTTTACATGCTTCAAGCATCATTTTTCCTTTCTCATCATGATTTGTTATGAAATTACCATCATTATCTACTACAGGTAAATATTCTTCTGCACTTGCAAGATTGTATCGCATTATACTACCCAAGTAAGGAGTCATTGTAAGTACAGAATCGGACAAACAGTTGACAGTCACTATCCTCTCACCCCATATCCAGCAGTCATCAATATGAGGGTCAATCGAAGCCCCTTTATCAGGGTCATACTCTAAGGAACATTGCTCAATAACACCATAATCTTTCAACAAATCAACAGTTCCAAATCTGTCTTGTAAATACTTAGAAAACGCCGGAAATCCGTCGAAATTGCCGGGAACTACCTTCTGCTTTTTGAAATTGGTTTTAGGACCGAAGTTTTGCTTTCGGCGGCCGCTTTGAGAGATGTCCCAGGGCATTTCGTCTAGGTTTTTCATAAGTTCGTCTTCTTCTTCCTCGGATATAAAATCCAGTTGGATGAATACCCCGGGGTAGTCAATAGAGTCACCTTCATGGTTCGGATGCTGCTTGTAGACGTCCACATCCCATCCACTCCAAGCTTTATTGCAGAATGGACAGTAAACATAACCTTTGGCCCTGTCGAGTTCCAGTTGCAGTTTCAACTTATTTGCACCATACTGAGTTTCACATACAAGGCAAGTTCGGCAGCCTTTACAGCCGCATGGGCGAGGTTTTGTCATGACTTGACAAGTGTATTATATTTCTAGATTAAAGAAATAAAGATGTTTTTACACGTTTCGCGAGCGTATTTTGTTTTGTAATTTGTATACAAAACAGCTGCCATTGACGTTTGTCTATCAGTCAGGTGGTCATCAACATTCAACTCAACGCGTTGTCTACGTTGTTGAATACGGGCAGGAATCGAACTAGAGTTTTTTCTTCCGGTTTCTACGTCGAGGAAAGCTTTCCTCAAGTCATGTGCTGTCTCTATGAGAGCCTTGCATCTTCTCAAGAGTTCTCAAGAGCTGTTCATTAGCCTGTTCTGTTGGCTGTTCTGATCATCCTGGGTGATGGCTTCGTTCGGGCGATTCTAGGAGTTCCCTCGCCACGACACGTTTGTCTGTCTTTTTTCTTAACTGTCATTTTCATAAAAGGATGTCACTGTCAAATTAATCGCTAGAGGTGCGGAAGTAGTAAACCGTAAAAACAGGCATTTTAACGGTTTTTTAGGGTAATAAAACTCAGTCGTCGTTTCGTTTCATCGAACCAAACGACGAAAACAATATTATATTAATGTGCGGAGAACTCGGACCGTTCGCCTCACGATTTAATATGTTTGATGTATGAATTAAAATGAATAATAAATAATGCTGGACAATTGACACAGCATTATTTAGCCCCAAGCTAAGCAGAGCTTGTGTTATGGGTAGGGTAGGTACTAGATCAGATAACTGATATACATAATACATTACCTACATAGATAGATATTTTTTATTATACCTACATAAATAGAAAACGACCAGAACACCCGGAACAAATATCTGCAGATCGTACACGCAATTGCCAGAGGCGGAAATCGAACCCGCTACCTCCTGCGTCGCAGGCGGACCTTCACCCACCGCGCTACATTGGTCGTCAATATGGTCCAGAGCGCACAATGTACATTGTACGATCGTCTGTTAGGACTTAAGTTATAAAGTTCTTCTAATCCAATAAGAAATGTTTTTTATTCCGACTACCTACTTTGATCGGGGGCGGCTAATACCTTGACCGACTTCAAATAAAACAGTCAAATTATAATTATCGTTTATTAAGATTTCAAGACTATTGTTAAACAATTCTTGTCATGCAGTTACACAATGTGCTTGGGTATGATATAGTGAAAAACTACTAAGTTGTTCGATCTGACTCCAAAACCGCTGTAATTACGAATAAAAACAATATTTTGTGTATTTGCATGGTCCCTTGCAAAATTTTTACATTTTGATAAACAAAAACATGATTTAGGTTATAATCTTCTTCACCGGTGACTGTTTTAATAATTAGGTTAAGTATACCTAGAAAACCTACGGATGTTAAGAAAAATGTGCTTATTTATTTACTTAAGTGATAAATTGAGTAAGTACATAAAAGTGGCCTGCCACGTTATAAATAGGTATCTCCTATTAAAAGTCTAGATTTTTTTTGTATTCATTACCACAAAAAGCTATCACTATCACTTGTCTGTTCTTCAATTTTATATATCCCAAGATTATGAATATTATTAAAAATCAAAGTAAGCACTAATGTGCTCTTATGAAGCTTAGTTTTAATCTATGTAGCATTCAAAATTTTAAATTAAGCGTGTTTCCAAGCCTTTGTAAGTAAATAGATATCATCCATAGGTACTTTTTCATAAATCGCCTGGTAGATAATACCTGAAGATAATTACAATTAATCTAACAACTTATAATATAACAAGGCAGTGACTGTGCTATAGACCTAATGAGGTCTCACAATTGAATTATAATCTAATTTAATAATTTATTTGGATAAAATGTTCAATTATGTTATGACATTGGCGAACTGAATTATCTATAGGTAACCTAGTACCTGCTATTGGAAGGAAAAAGAGCTACTGTCTGTTTTATTTCGTGTAACTCCCATCGTTACAGGTCATTGTCATTTCAGATATACATAATAATATCAATCACCTACGTGTTTTGTCGTGTTCTGTTCAACTTTCAAATCTTTTAAGATACAAATTGAACTCAAGTGCATCATTACGATGCATAATCTCCGATAATTTAACCCCAGTTTCATTTGAATTCCTTCAGTCGAGTTCATCAAAGTCCATAACTCGGAAAGTGGGGTGTGAGAGGAGCGCGAGGGGCGGAGGCGACGGCGTCGGAGGCGCTACGTACACCGCGGGTGGTCGGAGCCCCGGCGCTTCGTGATGCTATTCATCCACCAGCTCCCACAGCATGAGAGCGGCGTCGGTACCGCCGGAGCTGACCATGCACCGGTCGTTGAAGAGGAAACGTGCGTTGTTGACGGTTCCACTGTAAGTCTTCATTTCGTTGTATTCTGCTTTGGGACTGGCGCAAGGGTACCTGTAAAGAAGCAAATAGATGATACGTAGATACTTGTATGTATTTGAAGTAGTAAATATATAATGGTTCTGTAAAGAACAGATAAATGATTCCTGTAGTTTCTTGAATTTATTCGAAGTAAATAAAATAAAATGGATGATTAATTAAAATATCCAATGGTTTGGTTTGGTGCTCCAAATCAGGTTTGGATTTTTTTCAGATAAATCTAAATCAATATGGACGGTGGTCTGACGCTGAGTATTCATCATCCGCCTGTTAGTCCACTGCTGGACATAGGCCTCCCCTAATGAGCGCAATAGCGTCCTTCAGCTTGACACATCCAGCATATACCTGCAGTCTTTCACAGGTCGTCATCCCACCTGGTCTGAGGGCGTCCTACACTACGTTTACCGAGTCGTGGTCTCCACTCAAGAACACGTATTAACACTTTGACTGCGGACTTTTATCAAATTTCTTTTTTATAAAATAAAATCTGTATATTTATAACACAAGCTCTGCTTACCATGGGGCTAGATAATGCTGTGTGAATTGTCAAGCATTATTTATTTATATATCTATAATACCTAACTAGAATTTCGATTAAAAAAACCTGGATACCTAAATAGTCGCAAGTAGCCATCTGTGTCTCCGCAAATGAGGAGGTCTTGAGCGGCAGATCGACTGGCGGTGGCTATCAGTGTTGTCATCGGGTAGAAACGGTTGTTCCACATCCCTGAGAAAAGAACAGAACACGTTACATCTTTTTTTTAAACCGATATCTTTGCTATTTTTGACAACCTCTGTGGCGCGGTGGGCGAAAGTCCTGCGACGCAAGAGGTTGCGAGTTCGATTCCCGCCTCGGGACAACTGTGTGTACGATCTGCAGACATTTGTTCCGGGTGTTCAGGCCGTTATCTACATATGTATGCCAAACCAATCTAAAGGTAAATCACTTGACAGCTGTAAAAATGGCCGCCAGTTAAAAAAGTGTTGCCAACTTAAAGTTCTATAACTCTAAATAAACACCCTTTATAATAAAAAATATCTATCTATGTAATGTATATTATTAAGTATATCAGTCATCTAGTACCCATAATACAAGTTCTGCTTAGCTTGAGGCTAGATGATGCTGTGTGGATTGTCCAGCATTATTATTTAGATAGTACAAATCATATAATTTTAAGTTATTTGAAGGTATACCTGAGACAAGGAATCCAACGGTCGAGTTGTAAGTTGACCACTTAACATCTTTCATAGCGATCGGACTCTTTTCAGGAGACAATGATTTTATATCCCCTGAAAAAAAAAATTACAAACGAATTATCTTTACAGATAAGTTATATGGAATGGTTTCCAATGTCGCAATTTAACTGCTAATGTATCTATGTATGTCAAACACAAGCCAAGGCTGGCCATTGAATGCGTTAATTAAGGGCTGTGTGCTCTATCTTCACTGCTTGACAGTTCATGGTGACTACAGTCACCAAAAAAGAAGTAGCCTCAACTGTCCGTTCCATCATGGCCTGTTGCAGCGTTGGATCGCGAGGAGTGGAAGGAGAAAAGGGAGGCCTTTGCCCAGCAGTGGGACAATAATGGTTTAAAATAAATAAATAAATAACTGTCCGTGGGGAGTACAGTCACCTTCCGGCTTTGTTCAGTTTTATGAATACATAGATTAACTTACAAAAAGCTAGATCATAATCGGCTGTAACAGTTTGCAGATAACTCCCGTCCAAACTCCAATCTAACTGCATCAGAGGCTGAGCTCCCCTTATCTTATTTGACTTTTTGTAAGAGAAGCCGTCTCGTGATACCCGGAAGAGGTAGATGCTTCCGTTTTGTGATCCGATAGCTAAGAAATCTCCAGCTGAAAAAGAAAAAAAAATTACCACCTTAGGTATTCTATACTTATATTATAAAGAGGAAAGGTTTGATTTTTTGTATGTTTGTTTGTAATGATTAGGCTCCGAAACTACTGGACCTATTTGAATTATTTCACCGTTGGAAAGCTACACTATCTCCGGTGAACATGGCAATATAATATTTTCAAAAAAGTTAGAATTCCGTACTAAAACCGTGCGAAGCCGGGAAGGTCCGCTAGTATGGTATAAAAGCTACTTTCACGAACTTAAATAAATATTCAAGTAATTTAGAAACAGCGCTTTGGAATACTAAATGGTAATTCTATGCGGATTATACTGCTTAGTTAGGGGCTAGATGCTACTGTCTGGAAAGTCCAACATTTTTGATTCACGTATCAAATATCAAAGTGTTTTATTTCCTTGAGACCATTCAGGACTCGTGGACACGTCGTAACATTCAAATGACATTAGTAACAGGGACCAGTTATATAAAAAGACTGCCAACCCCACACACGAAATCATGACTCAGAAAAAGCTCAAATTTTACGGCTATTCCCAGATGGCGGCTGTCGCCGTAAAATTACCCTCTCAGCACTTAGAGCCAAGAAATCTAGATTATTTCTGTGCTAGGGCACACCAAATTTTTTTTTTATTTTTAAGTGTAGAAATGTGATCGTAACAAATGATTTATCCTTTATGTTTGATCGGATAAAACAATAATTTTTATGTACCTGTTGACAGATGGCGTAGTCAATGAACGAAAGGGTCCCTGGTAAAACTAGGAAACAAAGTGATCACTTTGATATTTTGGTCACTTCAATCTTTTTAAGGTGATATAAAGAAGCGAAGCTTCTTTACTTTGTTCTTTACGTCTCTTCTTTACGTTGGAGCAAAGCTCGTTCCAAGCTTTTATTATTTTATTAAAGAGTTATTTTAATTTTACCAGAATTATAAGACAAGCAGTTGAGCGGGGAGCCGCACACTCGGAGAGTAGCGACATGAGCTCCAGCATCAGCGTTGAGAACCACCAGGTGCCCCTCCGTGCTGCCGGCAGCCAAAGCACCACCCCCTGGATGCCAGGCCAAAGATACGCATTCGTATCCCACCTGTAAAAACGGAATATCTTTATCTATATCTCTATAATATCTCTATCTAGCATCAAAGCTTTTCTTTGTTTTTAAAGTCCTAATACACACTTAGGGAACTAAACCCCGAATACTCAAACGCATCTCAGTAAAGCCTGTCTCAAGTGATAATTTTCTGACATATTTTCATTGAAAACTGTCAATATTCGGGCGTTATAGTGGCGTAATTGGGAACGCAATAATGTCTTCCGTACAGAGAAGGCTGTGGGCAAGTTGTGGGTTGAAGTTTCGTCCTTAAGTTATTATTTTTTAGGAAATATAAATTCTTAGAATTTCATCTTTTAATAAGTTCACGTTTTGATTGCAACCACGCCGAATATGCCTAATAATTTTCTTTGCCGTTGGTTAGGATTTTTTTTTTCATTCCTGGTCATATAAAGATTTCTTGTTGTAGGTACCTACTAAAGTCATTTTCCAGACTTTGACTTATAAATTATTATTTTACCAATAAAATGACTATATGACTATCCAGTTTCAAAAGTTTTCGTTCTTGTTATGCCTACCTGTGTAGCAAACACCAATTTATGCCCCTTCCACAGAGCTATATTTTTGTCATGTCCAGCGGTCGCAAACATCTCATCATCAGGATGAACAGCGAGTCCCATAAGTTGCTTGTGATGACCGAAGAGAACCTGAAATCAACCATTAACTACTGAATACTTTTATCGCAGTTGTGGATCGAACTTCGGGAAGCCTTGACCCAGAAGTGACAAAATTGGACTACGGCGATGATAACTATGACAAACACAAAATTCGGAATGTTTTCCGGGGTTGTTCAAAGAGATACAATTTATTAGTAAAATCAATTTACTTACATGTCAAATTTTCGTAAAACGAAACTTTCGAAAACTAATAATGAATAACTAATAATTTTTGACAGAGTGAATAAGATCCTTCCTGGAGTTCATGCTCCATCATAGGCCACAACTTCACTTTACTAAGAAAGATGGAGGCCAAACGCTTTATATTATTATATTAGCCCGGAGTGTCCCACTGCAGAGCAAAGGCCTCCCTCCCCTTCTTCCATTCATCTCGGTCCTCAGCAAGGAGAACCTACTCTTTGTTGTATAGGTCGAGCTCATCCCGCCATCTCCGCCGAGGCCTTCCAAGTGGCCGTCGTCCGTCCACTTATATACCATAATATACAATAAAAATAGATGAATGACTTCAAAGTTTACCTGGTTAAATCTTCGTTGAAGCGAGCCCTCCAAAATATGATTTCGTGTCGTTCCAACGTACAAATTACCATCGTTTCTACCCGGCCTTTGTGGGTAGATACTACGAACACCGCCGGCAGATTCGGGCAGCTAAGAAAAAAGAATTTGATTAATTAAACTACACAATTAACACAATTATAGGTACAACAATTATTTGTTTTTTGTATACCTACACGTTAATAAAATATGTATATGTAAGATTAAGTAGTCACCTTGGTTTCGGTGATTCTTTTGTAATTTTGTAACGAGTCCCAAGCTGCTATTTTTCTGTCCTTTTCCCCGCCTGATATCAATGTGCCCTCTGACAACATTACCAGAGAACTTATTCCTTTGATGTGAGCCTGAAAAAAAACACAATATAAAACTAACTTAGGCAGAATGAACACAATTTAAATACACGTACCGTATTTCTACAAGTACCTAGCACACAGATCACATCGTACTGTCCACGATCTTATTCTTCCATGGTTGTCTGGTAGAGATCGCTCTTGAGCGATAAGACCGCTAATTGTAACTTATTTTTATAGTTTCTATTTTACATAGTTCTTATATGGTGACACCTCCGTGCGCTCGATCCGCCCGCTGTTTGGTTTGAACGTGTTTAAGGTTCACCCGCTTTGATTGTGCGACAAAGATAAAACGCGCCATTCTGGTCGAAACACGTATGAGCCACTGTTGTCGCCTGAGTCACCGTACCCTCCCTAACCTAACTAAGTGTGCTATAAAGTATTATCTATCTACGTACGTCGGTTTTATCATCATATTGTCAGCAGTCCACTGCTGGACATAGGCCTACCCCAATGAGCACTATAGCGGCCTGTTCTATACCGGTTTACTTACTTCAAATTCCATTCGTACAAAGTAAGCGCCGTCACTGTCCACGCTATAGATCGTGATGAACCCGTCACTGTCAGCTGTCACCACATCGCCGTCCTGCTCGAACTGGAGCGCTGTCACGTGAGCGCGAGATGGCTGAAAATATTATTTTGTAAAAGAAACAGTCAGAGTTGAGCAAAGTTCAGATGATTAGAAACATGCTAAAACATATCCAGCTAACACAGAATACATGCGGAAAAGTATTTTGCTATTATATTGCTAACAATAATTGTGAAAAAATAGTTGCGTAGTATTGCTCCTATAATTTATTAAAAAAACCTAAACATTGAGAAAACATGTTACAAACTAAACATGTTTTGGCAAAACAAACACAAAATCTTTTCATCTTTATAAATATTTCAGCTTCTTTCTCCAAAAAAGTTTTGATACCTTCATTTTCGCAACGTACCGGCTTTTATATCGACGAAATATTTTCATGTTATAGTTTTACCCCAACTCTAGTAGTAAAATGCGCGGGAAAATCGAGGTTTGATTGAGTGCGCTGAGGACCATTGATTGAAACATCCTCAAAATTAATTTCATAGTTATGAAATATATGCAGTCTACTCGTTCTTACCGGTTTGATGATATCCGTGCGTTCAAAGAAGCCATCCTTGCGTCGGTTCCAAAACGCGAGATGTCCCTTCCCGTGTGTGATGAGTAGATTGTCGTCAAGAGGGTGGAACGCAGCTCCAGTGAGCTCCTCTTGCAATGTCTGAAACAGCAACCATTAATTAAGCTTCTTACTTAGGTACATATTTATATATGTGCTTAGGTACGGTAATTCGAATTTATAAGAATGCAAGGCCAGTTTGATTTAACATAATTATTAGCTTAGTAGATCCTGCTGATGCGCATAATCCGGGATAGTACGAACGGCACCCTGAAAACTATTGCTGATAGGTTCTCCTCTCCTATGTGGGTATGTTCTGTGCGTAGGGTGCCTTATATGATGTTTTGTTTTTTATAATTAGTGTAAGCAAATAGTACTTATAGTACGAATTTTAATTTTAAGTTCTTTTACTATAATATTTTTAGTAACCGTACGTACCGATCCTATCCATCCAAAGGTTGCCTGGAAGAAATCGCTTTTAGCGAAAAGGCCGCCGATTGTGCCACTAGATTTAGTTAGTATTAAGATCCTTTGTTATTTTTATTCTTTTTTTGTATTGATGGTGCAATAAATTTATATTGTATTGTAGTAACAAAATATGGAACTTGTTATTCGAAAAAAAAAATTTTTTTTTCATAAATATAAGAGATGATATATATATATAAGAGATAACTTTTCGGTTGGTATATTTACCTACCTACTTCTTCTTCTGGTCGGAGTTAGGCTGGTTAAACTAGTAAACACACACCACGCACAAAGGACCAATCGGAGTCTAAGTGCGGAAACAGGAGTACACTTACCATACCATACCATACCATACCTACCTACGAACACGCTTTTTAATCATTTTTACAATGGCAAAAATATTAGCTCTTATCACTGCAATACTGATCGGTATGCAGATAAGATAGACACCCTAGTTCTCTAGTAGAGACACTAGTAGTAGCCTAGGCACCAACCTAAGTACCTCCCTCGTTGAAGCATTTTTTACCTAGCAACATTAGCTGATGCAAGTAATTCATAATCTATCACCAACCTACTTCCATAACAACCCAGCTCGATCCATCAAAACAACAGCTAAATTACAAAAAATCTTGCAGCTTATAGAAATATGAAACAGCGCAAAAAAGCACAAAGAAAAATAGTACGTAATGTCTTGACGTGACACGCGAGTAGCGAAAGGTTTTGCGTGACCGATAGAAGATATGAGTTGGCGCGGATTAATAGCCGGGACATGGCGTCCGGTCACGGATATGCATTGTGCAGCTCTACTGAAAGAACGGGAGAATAGTTTTATTACACTAGCTTTATACCTATACTTGGTTCAAGAATCTTATATATTTTGTAAACAAGGGCGTAACACAATAGCTTGCAAACTTATGTATACTTGGTTAAAGAATCCTAGATATATTTTGTATACAAAAGCGTGACACAAACTAAGAAATATTGGTGGAAACTATTGTCATACTAAAGTTTAGTATTGGTATCATCGGAGAAATAGCAGACGTTCGTAACAATTTTTGATTATAACAGCTTAAATTTATAATTATATTGCACTCCTCCGATTTCGCATTCGAATTTAAGAAATAAAAAAAAAATGCGTTCTTAGTATTTTTGTTTTAGTCGTTACCTTGTGTTGCCTGTGTATAGGTTTATTATTTTCTGTTATTATCATTAGTATTTGTTTATTTGATACATTAATGTTTTTATTAAAAAAAAAATATGTTGGATTCGAGACCATAGTTTCGTAGTTTCTTAAGTAAATGGTATGGCGACTTGTTCAGAGCCACATACCATTTGACAACTAGCGAAGCCAATAATCGCGGTGAAAACGTCCCTTCTGGACAAGGTCGAACAAAGCCTCTTAATACGTCTGTTAGTGCGTTTGGACCCATAGTACCTATGTAGTATAGTCTTCACATTAAAAGTTGACTACGGGGTACCGGATTTAAATCGGTTCGGAGTCTTTGTAACCTCGAGGCTGTTATGATGCCATGGCACATTTATCAGTAGATATTATGTAGATAAACGGTTATTTAATAAAAAAAACTTATCTAGCACAATTATTAAGCGAAGCGGATTTTTAATCCTTACATAAATTGCGTAGAGAATTCAACTGTGAAGGATTTCATAAAAGTTCATAATCAATCTCCTCGTTTAATTAGCAAGTTAAGTAACTGTGTTCTTGTAGTATTTAAAAGCCCTGTTTATTTATTTTTTATTTGCACTTGGCACGACTACTCGATCATTGAAATAACAGAAGTTATAACAATCCGTGATTATCCTACTAATATTATTAACGCGAAAGTTTGTAAGTATGGATGGATGGATAGATGTTTGTTACTCTTTCACGTAAAAAATACTGAATGGATTTTAATGAAACTTTACAATAATATAGCTTATACATCAGAATAACACATAGGCTACAATTTATGAAGATATATTGTATATTATCCAAAATATCTATCACCACGCGGGTGAAACCGCGGGGCGCAGCTAGTATGCTCATAAATATAATTCCAAGAAAGTAAATACGCCTCATTACGTAACGTTTAATAACTAACCAGTCCCACATAAAAGAAAATAAGCAGTTCTTTTACTCAGAAGATCCAATTATGCGACTTATACATTTGACTGAGCACAACATTGCGTGGCTTTAGAAAATGAAGAGAAAATGGTAATATTATGCGTCTGAATAAGTAGGTACTAATAACAGGGTAATCATAGTGATTGAATAAATACGCCTTTGAGGTTATTAACAAGAAATAAAAAAAGAACATGTACGGTGACATGTACATACATTATGGACACTTTTTTTGTAAAAAAATAAAAGGAAAGGACGTGCTTTTTGGATATCGGGTAGCGGGTGGTAGTCTAAAACTACCCCAGGGGGGGAGGGGGTTAAAAAATATGCCTTAACACTTTCATTGCCCATTACGCACTTGGGCGTCTTTCCGCTCTTGGGCCTGCGGCGCTGGCGCCGCGGCGGTGGATGGTTTAAAGACATCAAATCGTGATTGATGACGACCCTTACTATTAGGATTATAAGCTTTTGGCATCGTAGCGAATTAACACTGCTACGGTATGTCTACGACACTGCGTAGCGGGTCTACGAAATCGTTGGCAGTCGTAGCATGCGCGTAGCAAACAGATATTTTCTCGACGCCACAGGTGATATACATACATATATAATAGTTTGCGAAAAGCTAGACTCTGTAGGGCTATTCAGTAAGTCCGTTTCAGAATCTTCGACACGGAATCTGACAAAGATTCGTGCAAATTTGCTATTTTTATTATTTATTGAAAACTTTATTGCTCTTAGGTACAAAGGCTTAATGCCTAGGCATTTTGTACCAGCCGACCAAAAGCACGTTTTTATAGAGGGTACATTTATGATTTCACTACATAGTATAAAACAAAGTCGCTGCCCGTTGTCTGTCTGTCCATATATATATGTTTAGATCTTTAAAACTACGCAACGGATTTTGATGCGGTTTCTTTAATAGAGTGATTCAAGAGGAAGATTTATTAACCATTATACACACACAGATAGATTTCCATGCGGGTGAAGCCGCGGGGCACAGCTAGTAAATAATATGTTGAACGTCAGCAAACCCGTGTATAATCTTTAATGGGTTCATAGAAAATTGTCAACGCTATGATTTGTGGAAAAAACTACTTGAAAATATGTCTTTATTAACAAAGAATGTTACAATCAAATACAATAAACAATAGCATTTTCAATTGCTGCTTTTCAAATAGAAATTTTCAAATTCTAACATATTTATTGCGTCAAATCAGGTACGAGTATAAAGGTGGTTTAATTCTAAATATTATATATTGACGACCGATGTAGCGCGGTGGGCGAAGGTCCGCCTGCGACGCAGGAGGTTGCGGGTGCGATTCCCGCCTCGGTACAATTGTGTGTACGATCTGCAGATATTTGTTCTGGGTGTTCTGGTTGTTTTCTATGTTTAATAAAAAAAATATCTATCTATGTAATGTATATTGTATTATGTATATCAGTTATCTAGTACCCATAACACAAGCTCTGCTTACCATGGGGCTAGGTAATGCTGTGTGAATTGTCCAGCATTATTTATTTATTTTATTATATATATCCTAACATGCAATAATTATGACTTGTGTAGTATTTTTTGGAAATTTTGTACGATAGCAAATAAAAATCTGCCTGAGTCAAAACAAAACAATCATACATCTGTCAGCTGTCCTCGGAATAACAACCTACTATCACTATAAGATTTAAATCTGTAATGTCCGAATTATACGAGATCGACAACATATTCAAAAGTTTCAAACGTTGTTTTGAATTGCATAGATCGCGTTTAGCGACAATACCTTATTTGTCCAGTAAGTAGGTATTATAGAGCCTACACAATGCCGCCGCCGCCGACATTGCCCGGCGAGTTAATCTCGAAAATATTATTTTATACAATAATGTCGGTGAGAGTTCTCACCGACTGTTTTGAGACCTTTCCACGACAAATATCTGCGACGTCTCTGAAGAATGTTGGCTGCATGCACGGTTTTTATGTCAGTATGTCACCAACAAATCAGCGTCGGGGGGTATAAGGGGGACTCCAACATCTCGTCTCCCAAGCCAACCTAACCTGCACGTGGTACACCCTCCTAGATAACGAACTAGGCTCCGGTGAAAATATCAAACAATCATCATATTTTATGTATTTGATAATTCAGATAATTTACAATTATTTTCCATTAAATGACACTGGCAGAAAAGTGTCCAACCAGACACAATTGCTATTAACAAAGAATCATCATCATCAACAAATCGTCGGCTTTGTATGTTGATTCCTAGATCACAATAATAATATTAGATACTTCCTTACACTAAGACATATACAGACTTATAATAAGCATACATTTATACTAATATCTGTCTGTTAAATACATACAGAAATTTGGCAGGTTGGAAAACATATCCTGGGGACGAACGGATTACTTGAACAGCGCGTGCGAAGCCGCGGGTAGGAGCTAGTACACTAAAAGTAAGTTTGCTGTGTCGTCGGAGTTATCGACTTTGGTATGTAGACTCCTTTACCTATCGCTGTCGCTAAGAACCTTGAAGGTTCAAACGGACAAGGCTAGACGGGTCTTTATAAGAACTTTCAACTCTGCTAATGAATAAAATGTGCATTTCTGATGAAGTACCGTTTATATTCACGGTCACGTTTTGGATGGTGACTGCAGTCCTTATTGTAAATTTATGTTAATATTTGTGACGTTTGCGCGACTGCAGCTGGCATAAAAATTGCGTATCATCAAGTAAATTATTAACACTTTGACTGCGGTTTTTTTTTTGAACGACTGCGATCTTTTTTTTTACCTAAAATATTCGTGCTGCCGCTCTACACAGCGGTTGTGTTGCGCCGCACATGCGTTTCGTTCGAAAAATATTACAGCTCTGCAGAGTCACAAAGATCTGTATTTTCTCAGCCGCTGCGCTAGTGTGGATTTACGCATATTAGTCACTTGTAGAAAACTCATACTGTGCGTTTTCAGCACTCAAAGTATATGTATACACATATATGCTGAAATTCAAAAAAATTACGGAATGGCAAAAGTACAGTATTTGTTAGCGATAAAGTCCGGGCGGCTTTATCGCTAACAAGTGACCTCTATATATCTGGGCAGTGTTTGATTGGCGTATGTGAGAGTAAAAGGTAAAATAAAATACTTGTTTTACCGCGGGAATAAAATAAAATACTTACAGCGACTTTACCAAGAAGATGTCCCCACTGCCACTGCCAAACGGAGAGGATGCTCTCCCGCCCAGCATCCACGGCCAAAACGTAGCTGCCTCCGTTCTAAAATAAATAAATCATGTTAAATATACGAATAGTTGCTAATAGATGCATGACCACCGGCAACTCTTCTAGGACTTACGACATCATGAGATGTCCTAAGTCGTAGAGGTGGCACCTAGTTATTGGACCGTAAACTTGTTATTTTTAACATGAAATGTCTTTCAAATCGGTTCGTAAATTTAAAAGACTAAAAAAATTTCAAAAACTAAAAAATTGGGAAAATATAGTTTGTATAGTGCCTACCAGCATTATTTTATTTTGTGTAAGATTGATTTAATTAGGAGTAAACAGAGTTCATTATCACGTTTCATTTCATTATCATTCATTATCATAACGCAGCGAGCGAAGCGACCCGCAAACTCTTACAGAGCGTGATGACCAAGAAAGCTAAACTCCCTCAAACAGCGTTGGGATCGAATCGACACGCGTTGTGTTCTGCTCTCTAGCACGCACGTTACAAAACGTTTTACGTATCTACTCCACTGCAGCTGTGTCCCTGATACTGTCTACCCGATATCAAAATGTCCATCCTTTTTTGCCTCTTGAATCTCTTAGCAACTACCGAAACCGGCATGCGTCAGCGGTCGTCTATCACTACTCGCTCGCTACTAGCACACACTCACCAGTTGAGAGAAGGCCACGGCAGCCACGCCCGCCTCGAACTCCGCCATGCCGAACACGTGCAGTGTCTGCAGCGTATCTGTGCTCCAGATGCGGACATGCGCCTGCGCTCGTCTGCCGCGGCCTGCGCGCTGACCACTCGCTACCAGCTCTCGGGAGGGGTGGAGCTCCATACTGAAGAAAATTAACCAATAAATACCATATCTTTCGTGTATTTTTTTTTATTCTGGAGAAAAAATTGATAACGGTCGATGTTTTCTAGACAACAGCCAAAGAAGAATGCAGAATTTGACGCTTTACAACAGCGAACAAAGGGTCTGAAAGAAAATTCAGCAAAAACGTGGTAGAAATGGTATATTAACTGAATACCATTGTATTCATTATTGGGACTCTTCGTCGCAATCGTACATGACGGCCACAGCACGTGGTACAATAACATACCATTGTATATCTTCGGTGTGTCCGATATAGTGTCTCTGGGCCTCCTCGTCGCGGTCGTACATCACGGCCACAGCTGCTACGTAGTAAAGCAGCTCTCCGGTCGGTAGCACCCAGAGGTTGCGACGGGAATCGGATCCACGGTAGCCGTATCTGTGAGAAAGCTTAAGATGAACTTCCAAAATGATTTCGATTGAGGACCTGTTATAGTTTATAGTTCTATTGCAAAGTTATTAAGAACCTGAACAGTCCTAGTTCAGGACAAGCTTGACAGGCTAGATGCGAAAACTACCTAACCTAATCCTAATCTTTAATAAAGCTGTAACTAATTTTCATGAGAAATTAAATAATATCCCAAAAAAAATCATGAGATCGAGATGCCACTGTGCTGGTCGTAGTCCATTAAGGTAAAAGCGACATAGGTATCATAATCATAGTTGACAAAAGTTCTGCAAATAGATTTCATCTGCGTCAGAAGAGTGTATATTTTGCAATCTGGAACTACGAATTGAAAGCCGTTATAATATCTAGATATAGATTTCATCTGCTTCAGAAGAAATGTATAATTTACAGTTCTTGCAATCTGGAAGGAAAGGACGACGGAAGTTTCCTTCCGTCGTCCTTTCCTATATCGTAATAAAACCTCAATTCTAAATGAATTTGCACTTACACCCATTCGAGTTGCATCTTCTTATCGGGCGGCGTATTGTCGATAGGCGCATGGTGGATGGGCGGGTAGAACGTGCGCCTCAGGCCGCGGATCGTCACCCGGATCGGTTCCTCCTTCAGGACCTCGAGAAGTGTGTAATCTGCGAACACAAGGATTGGATAAGCGAAGCAACACAACTGTGATTTATTATGTTGACTAAGCCATTGTATTAGGTAATACCTGTAAAAATAGATGTAATGCTTTGAATAAATAAATAAACTTCAGTGTACCTACGAAAAATCTATATACTTAGACATTAAAAAGTTTAACAAAAATTCATGGTCGGTCGAGCATGAGAAGCGTTCAAGATTTTACGTCCAAATAAATTTATGCAAAACGAATTCAGGGACCCCACCCAGCGGGAATATGGTAGCTGGAGACTTCGCAAAAATTAAGGCAGAATATATAGTGTCCAAGCCGAACATAATAGGAGAAACCAAATCCTCGAGACTCTGTCTCGGGCATCTGGTCGTCCTAGGTACCCCGTTTGAGCGACGAAGTTGAAAAATACCTACAAGAACTCGTACCGTTGATTGGACTGAAAGAACCAGAGACCGGGAGAATCGATCGATCTCTGCTGTCGGAGGCCAATATTCACTGCGCCACGACAGTTATACTTATTTTAATATAAAATCATATCATCAGATAATTTAATTTTAATACGAATCTACAGATAATTTAATTACAGACAGTAGGAATATAGCAGCGTTAGAACGATCAAATATGTGCAACTTACCAGAATTGCGAACAATTTCCCCTTCAGGAGCATAAAGGACCCTTGGCCGGCTTTTACTCCTTGCCCTCCTACCACGAAGGTCTTCTGTCACAGGCACCGCTGCCACTGCGGCTCTGGATCGAGACCTGAGAAACAACTGTCACGTGAAGGTTCCAAAGTTCAAACGGAAGGGCAGAGAACGCTGCTGTCCTACTTGACCCTTCTGCATTAAACAGCACAGTCTAGATTTTTTTGCCGCATAAAAGATAGCGACTAAAAAGCAATAGAGATACACAAGCCACCGCCGGGCATAGTCGGGTACTGATCGTATTACGGGGCGTAATGTAACATTCGCAGCGAGTATGATACATTATTCCGTGTATAAATCAGTATCGTTGCTCTTTGCGAGCGTCTTCTTTCCCCGTACTGACTGCACGAACGCTCGCTGTATAACACATTACATTACGCCTGCAACGCCGGTCAGTACTCACCTCAACATAAACATTCTGAAACGAAAGGTATGGATATAAAGTCTATCTGACAAGTAAGGATGTATAGGATGAGATAGATGATAAGTGGTAATGAATAATAACCTATTTGTTAGATATATAAGAGATGAACATGCTAGTGGTTTCTTTTTCACTTCTTCTACTAGTGGACAAAAAAATTAAGTAAAATTATTTTATTTGATAATAATTTAATGTATAAAATATGACTTGTCCAAGTGCTTATTTTGTAAGCCTAAAGAAATAAATGATTTTTGATTTTGACTATGACCCGGTTTAATGTGTTTATCGTAATCTGTTATGAATTGTGGTGGGAATAATTTACGTGACAATTTAATGTAATGTTCTCTTCTGCTTACTAAGCGTAATTAAATAACAAACCTTCGCACTGGAGACTCAATGGGTAACGGAGCACCGACACTGGGACTCAAAGCTGGAGCCACAATCAAGGAGCCAAGGTAGAACGTCTCTACATCAGCGAATTCATTTCTCAACTGTGAAAAACTCCGCACCTAAAACAAACTAAAATTAGACTCTATTCTAAGAAAAAATTAGACGCAACCCATGCAGTAAAAATGCAAAGTACAGACCTCCTGCCCAGTGATTGTGTACATCCTCTTCGCTCCACTCATTTTCAGAACTTGCCCCAGGTCTTCAAGCACTTCTTCAAACGGCTGTGTCGTCCGTAAGTTCAGCAAGACTCGACACTGGGAGCGTACAATTTATTTGTAGAAAACCTGATAATTGACGAAAGACCAAGACAAGATAGAGCTCATGCAGTGACCTCATCTTATCTTACAAATCGGCTGAAAACCACTGCTAGACAAAGGTCTTCAAACCGTCTTCTTTCAACTTTGGTAGATATTTATTTCTCCAGTCCGATCAGTACTTCTCGTTATAAAACGTTTGATACCTTTTAATAGTCGGCCAAGAAAGTATGGTTGCAAGACTTGCAAGGGTAACGGAACTATTAATACCCATCCAAATACCAACTATGAATACCCATAATTTGACAAATTATGAATAAAATGTTTATCTGTTTTATCTGTTTATCCAATACACTTCAAAACTAAGGTCAACACAGAGTCCATTTGAACTATAAACTGCACCCTCCTGATGCCGGCCTCAACTACAAGTCCAATCGTAATGACCGACTATTTACTGGCCAAGGTTGCCATGTAATGGGTGGGGCCCATTGCCGGAATGAATCACTAAATTTACTGCTAAACCTTCAAGAAGAAGAACGTTTACCTACCCTTCCGATTGTAAATTTTATTTTGATAGAGTAACAGTGGCAGAGTATTGTAGAAAATCTTTTTTCGTGCTCAGAGATATTTGAGCTCCTTATTTTAATGTCAACCAGGGATAAAAAGTGCAGCAAATCAGATTTATGCACGACTCAATTCGGCGATTTTGATATTTTACGACACTAATGTGAACATCTCTGGTGCCAGGCCAGGATCCACTTCGACAAAACAGCGCTACACCCGTACTAAGTTATGAACATGTTATTTAAAAACCCCAAGAACTCACCTGAATAGAATGATCCATGTTGTTGATAATCCTGATGACTCGCCCACTGGTGGGTTTACCACCTCCTGGTGGCGGTGCATCAGACTCTGCCACCGACTGCTTGCGGGTCCCAGCGCGCGACCAGCCACTGGCGGCGGTGGTAGGCGCCACTGCTGTGCCACCTCCGTACCACATGCCATTCTTCTTACCGTAACTCGCCGCCTGTTATTGAAAAGCTTGGAAATGATTCGTGAATTATGAAAAGCATGCTGAAAGGGACAGTATTGCGGATATAGATAGAGTATGAAGTGTTGAGAAGATATAATATTTTAGTGAAGAGAAAATCAATACCTAACACTTTACTTCTTAGTTATAGTAAACAATTTAAATCGTCTAAGTGCTTATTTTGTACGCCTAAAGAAATACAGTTATTAACTATTAACTGACTACTCGTATAAACAACAAAGCTAGCCCTGACACGAAAATAATGAATGTGCAAACGAAAACAACAGGCGAAATCTAGAGCAATTGCTTTTAAAACTTTATGTCTAGCTCGATAATTATCATTAAAAGAAAAACCTTGGACTACTTAGATCGAACTTTGCAACTGGTTCTTTGTTTTAATTACAATAGTAATGTTTACGTATAGCTTTCATTTTGGTATGTAAATGTAGTTTTTCCGACATATGGAAATGTGTCAAGCATGTTAACAATATTTCATAGAACGCGTTGGTATTCTAGAATGTTATGGGTTTGCAAGGGAATTTGCTCGGTTCCACCGGAGTGGTTTTTGAAGCATTTCCTTCGATAAGTAGGTAACAGCTTAACCCACTTTCTTTTCCTTTGTTCATAATTCCAAGAAATATATTTGTTTCAACAACACGAGACAGATGAGAGTGGACAAGATGATAAAGACAGAAGTGTGAAGAACGTATCGTGTGAAGAAGATGCGAGAAAAGACAAGAAAAACCCAACCCAAGGAAGTAGTTTAAACATGCTAGTAAAATTATGAAGAATGTAAAACTTCTGAAAGTGCGATATTTCCAAAACGTGGTCCCTTAAAGAGAAATATAGATTTCTAATTCACATTCAACAATTCATTTGAAATCAAATACTATTTGATCAAGTTTTGATTCAACTCACCATAACGGTGACCCTCAAGTCTTCGGCGCTTTTATTGTGCAAACGTACCCTGAGTCGAGATATTTTGCACGATACCAACGACTACCGTGACAGGCGTCAGCCGACGCTACCGTCCAACCACTGACGCTGATTGCTCCAACACCTACCACCAAATTATGCAGGGCCTTGGTTACTGACCGCTCTCCAAGGACGCTTTTAATATTGTGCGTGCAATTAACATACGGCGACCGATCTGATAGACCCTCACTACCCCCGCGAATATTCACACACATGCTAGTTGTTACGATGTCGTAGTGATTCTGAGGGGTCTATGTTGGATGGTCTATGAACGTTACATACGATTCGCCCAGTCAGCGGCACACGTGGCCAAGAGAATAACCGACGCGAGCGAGGTCATGTCTCAAATTGCTGCATAGAACTGACTGCGGTGTTAGTGAAATTAATACGTCTGAAACTTTGAGTCCAGACTTGGAATTATTGTATTAGCTCATGCAGTGACCTTTGCTAGCATATCTACATTGTAATTCGTTCCGAGCATGTCTAGAATTTTGAATGTAAATTTAAATAATAATGCATAAAGTCCAACAACGAATTCTTTAAATTTGTTGCAAATTTGCCTGAAATTGGTTGTAATGGTCAATGGTCATGACCCCCTAGCCTAATTTCGGTCATGACGTCTAAGTACAAACTAGCCATCCCATTGGATTATAAGAGTAAAAGTCGGTATTCTTTGCCTAAAACCAGTCGAAATTGACAATCCTAAAGCCATTCTAAACGGAGAAAATTTAAAAAATTGTAATTGTGTCAGGGACACACAATATAGGACTGCACAGCAATAAAACTAAAGTCCTATAAAACTATCACTTAGGCCACGCATTCATTAGGCCACTTGAACGATACCCTATCTCAACGCACAAATCACGCAATTCATTTGAATATTTACGAGCAAAACATTAGATTATGTAATTTACTCAACTTCGTGCCGTTAGTTATTAAACTATGTCCAAATACTGAGCCTAATTTATTCTGAAACATTTTTTACGATTGTTTAAGTACTAGGGCTGAATAGCCCTTTCTTACAAAGTGGTAATATCGCAGACTTTTACAAAGAAAATGTTTTCTTGGGTTCTTAACAAAGATTATAGACTAACAAAGTAGTAATAAGATTGCAGAAACGACCTTATGACTTTTTTCATGACTGGGGTAATAAACCTGCGTGTGTTTATTTTCTGAGATAAACAACATAATATTTTACAATTACATTGAATGTACATGCAATCAAAAATAAATGAATAAATATGAGTATGAATTACCAATTATCTACTGTATCAAATACTAGTAGGTATTTTAATTTCTCATAGTGTAACTTTTGATGTTATGTTTGTATTATTAATGTTAACATTTTTATTAATTTTGTCTGCTATTTCTAATACTGCTTTTCAAGAATCCCCAACTCTAAATAACCAACGATGAATATTTGTGCAATGAAGATAAATTATTGTTTGTATAAGAGAATATGCGGCGGCTTTGAGGCAGACCACCTGCGCGATGGTCAGACGACATTGTGGGGGTTGTAGGGAAGCAGTGGATCTGACTGGCACAGGACCGCCAGGTGTGGCGAGATAAGGAAGAGGCCTATATGTCTTTCTATTCTCTTCTATACTCAGCAGTTCCAACCGACCGGAGTCGTACGCAGGTGTATTTCAACCCGTTACTACCACGTGACACTAGAGCATCAGTGCTTTGTTTGCCGGCTTTAAGAGCCTGCAATCAAGACCTGCGACCGAGTGCTGGCATCAGTGGGTTAACACCCACTGATGCCAGCACTCGGTCGCCGGCTGATTAGATAGATAGCATAGCTTTGATAATAGAGGAATAGAGGTGTTAGGAACTTACTGGAGGTTCAGACGCGTACACCGGTAGCGAGATGACAACGAACGGCTCCTCATCACTGTCCATGGAATCAGCACTCTGCATCCAGCGGTACCGGCTCGGACGCCACACTTTAATGGCCACTTTGAAGCCCCTAATGTTTACGCCTCAAGGACTGTTTAATCCTTTGAGGTATTTTGGAGTTGATATGAACTAAGAGAATATGAGGATAGGGATTCGGGCCGGTTTATATTTTTTTGTGATAAACATTGATTCCTACATTTTTTGTTAGCTTGCAAAGATAATTTAGGAATTCATGTAGACCACACTATATTTTATATTTTTAACTGATAATTAAAATATTTCAATTTAAATCACTTTAAATCTTACTTCATTGAAACCGCGAAAAAAAACAGCGCAATTTTTTCAGTAAGTACAGTTGTTTACATTAGTGCGTACTGGGCGGTCTCTGAGACTGCGTCGAAATGTCACTCGCGTTCACCACCCCGTGTCAAGTTCAAGTACCTAACTAAAGCCCGGACAAACCTACCCGTCTTCGTGTCGGCATGCAGTTACGTTTTGCATATACCCTGATAGCTGCTTAACATATTATGTCGCGCTGACGTCTGTCCGGTCCACCAGACATAAATTAACATAAACTTACAATAAATGCACCGAGATTGTGATTTGCAAGGGTCTGATTCGATAATTTTGTTTGTGTTGTGATAGGAAAGTACCAAACTTTTTGGCAAGATAACTCTGGCTTAAAGCTCAACAACCGGATAATCCTTCCTCTCATGTACACAACATTAACTGTTAGTTTATATGGGACAAATCTTACAACTGAATTTTAGACCAGTTATTTTCAACTGACTGAGCTGAAATTTGGCATACTTATGTAAGTTCGGTGACTATGCAATTTTATGGTATCATCGAGCTGATCTGATGATAGAGACAAAAGGTTTTTAATTTACTTAAATATTGACATGTATCGAATCATATTATATTTAGACTTAAATAGGCAAATAACCATGTATTAGACATATAAGAGATGAACATGCTAGTGGTTTCTTTTTCACTTCTTCCACTAGTGGACAAAAAATTGAAGTGAATAGTAAAATAATTTTATTTGATAATAATTTAATGTATAAAATATGACTTGTCTAAGTGCTTATTTTGTAAGCCTAAAGAAATAAATGATTTTTTACTTTTTTACTTTTTTTACTAATATATGTAGGAGGGACAAATCTAGCAACTGAATTTTAGACCAGTTATCCTTAACCGATTGAGCTAATATTTTGTATACTTATGTAAGTTTAATGACAATGCAATGCCATGGCATCAAGGATCGTCTGATGATGTACGCAGAAGTTCATAGAAACTCCTAAACGAATCGACATAACCTAGAGTTTGGGCTCGTTGGATTTGTATTCCCAGACTTAGGTCTTAAATTATAATAAAGGCTTGTTTTTAATTTTTTTAATTAGAACATTAAAATGTATAACGCAGTTTACATATTATCACCCTTTATGTCAAAATTACCTACATTATTTCAGACCCTAGAAGAATGAAATATGCTAGGGAATTAATTTTGATTGATATTTATATTACCACGACAAACCGTGATGGTCTAACTGCTATGTACCTACACGGAAACCCAGGATGTAGGTACCTGATAGTCAGCTACTACAACTAAGGAAGACCCATCACAATCCTCAATTACCCCAATTGTTTATATAGGTAGAGATAGAGATAGCCAGTTTATATCATTTGGAACTCTGTAAATCTGTAAAAAAAGTACCTAGCCAATTGTCAATTTGTTTATGTTGTAGGTAAATTGTTTCTATTTGTTTTTTTATAAATTTAAATTTTTATATAAATAAATATAATAAATAAATATTGCTGGACAATTCACACAGCATTATCTAGCCCCATGGTAAGCAGAGCTTGTGTTATGGGTACTAGGTAACTGATATACTTAATACAATACATTACATAGATAGATATTTTTATTATACATAGAAAACAACCAGAACACCCGGAACAAATATCTGCAGATCGTACACACAATTGTTCCGAGGCGGGAATCGAACTGCAACCTTCTGCGTCGCAGGCGGACCTTCGCCCACCGCGTCTCATCGGTCGTTTCTATTTGTTTTCAGTATGTAATAAAGTATTTTCTATCGATTTATCTATTAGGTACTTGTCGTATTAAATCATAGGGTAGGTAGCATCTACATAAGTAACGTGAGTGACATTCTGTTAATTTATTTTTCTCGAGTGATCAAATACTTACTAAAAAGTGAAAGAAATACCCGCACAAAATATGAATAGAGAAGGTATATCGGTGTAAGTGAATTGATCATAAAATCGAATCAAAAAATTCGTGTATTTTTTTCAGTTCGTTTGCTTTTTAATAACACTGCTGCACAAATAAAATTATGAGTTTAATGTTTCAATAAATCTAGCATTATTGCTGAATTTACCAGTAAACTAACTGTAGCGAATCGTAACTTATTTAATTCACTCTCTTTTCCTTTACTACGAAGGAACCGGTTTGTTTATTATGTTTTCTAGAAGCTCAGGTTAGAAAAACACGACGTTTATCCGAGGCACTACATAAAGCACTAGGCCGCACTATCGTCAGCTGACTAATTTGCAACAACAAAACAAAGCCTTCGCGAGACCATTGAAACGATCGAACAGACACCAGGCAGACAATGAAAACCCGACCGTGAGCTCATAATATTAAGGTATCGGATCAAACGGGCGGAATATCCGCATACCTCGGTTAGATGGGGCAGACTATTCGAATTTCATACGGCTAGTGGTGGTTCGGTAGGAGGGGCGCCATCAAGGTCACTCTCTTTGGACTTTAAATCCACGCAATCGAGTAACCAAGCGTTAGTTGTTATGGCCGATATGCATCGAACTAGACGCCACTAAGAGCCTCACGTCAAAAATTATAAGAGCACAATTTGTGGTCACGACCTCTGGGACACGCGAACCGATAACAACTAATTTCAGACTACGCATTTACATGAATAAAAGGTTCAATTAAATAACCTGTCCTTGAACTATTTAAACATTGTTTTTTCTTATAAATCGCTTCAGTAATGAGAGGCATACCGAACCGAACGGTGGCGAGTCTAGAAAATGATGTCAAAGTCACGCATTTTTGTAATTCATTTTTAGCTCCAATGTATTTTTAACTTTGGATTTCCATTAGTATCCAATTAGAAGCAATAGTTGTGGAAATATTTAGATTATATCGTGCGGTTTAGGTTTTAGTTAGATTTTTATGACGTGAATGGAACTGCTTAAGTAAGGTACCAAATGAATAAGCTACGAAAATGAATCGATTTCGACTAACCTATCTTTCGAATTGGGAAAGCATTGTCACCCTATCGCCAAGAGGTCAGTTTTAAAGCACATAATGAAACTAAACGCCTTGCAATCGACAATTGTCGGAAGCAGAGTTTGACCTATATCCCTATTTTCGAGCTGCCATGTTCAATATGTTCATAGCACGGCCCTGTTCAAATCGCGATCGACGTTTAGCGGAAGAAAAGTGCAATTTGGGCATTTCCTACAAGCTTCCAGCAACGGAGGTGGAATGTTTAGTTTATTTTTTAAAGTAAGTTTATCTACGTTATGAATGAAATAAAAGCAGATTATTGAGCAGTTTTTGATGATACTTTGTATGCGTAACCAACCATTTAGATTTGCTAAATTTTAAGTTAAATTAAATGACGCGCGCAAAGTACAATTTATGTTATCTAGAAATTAGTTTATTAGTCACATTATTAGTAGGCACTTCAGTATTTCACCGAGACTACAGTAATGACGTCATAAAGTGCGGTGTCCACTGCCAGAAAACATGTACGAAATGAAGTCACCATAATAACTTTCCTGAATGTTTTGCATTCCGTACGATTTTCCAAGTAATAACCGTCCGCCAAATTCATTACCAAGTTTAAAAAATGAGTTGTGTGAGTAACTTATTTTACGTGTAGTTAAAGTAATTTTTCACATTGTCTTTGGAAAATACGACAATAATAAGAACCATTAAACTTTCTTTATTGGAAAAGACACGCAAAAAATATTACTATTGCATACAATTTACTACCAACTGCCCCTTTTTACGATCCGTATGGTGATTATGTAACTCGCGACCGGTTTGCGACAGGCGTAAATTAAGCAATTAGTGCTGTCAAACGTAAATTTTGTATTAGTTTGACACCAGCTACAACGTCAAAATTGGTCAAAATTAACGTTTGACAGCACTGATTGCTTAATTTACGCCTGTCGCAAACCGGTCCTGAGTTACATAATCACCCGGCCGTTATGACTACGTCCATTATTTATATAACCAGGTTTATTTTCTAAAAGAATTAAGAGTACAAATATCAATTTGTGGTAAACCTCCCTACCTAGGTCGTTAGTACACTCCGCTTTAGTTATTAAATGGAAGTTCTAGTTTAGGGGATAGTATCACGAAGTTCCTATGCCAAGCCCTAATAATATAAATGGATGAGTGAATCGGTATATTAGACTAAACCTGAGAAAATCGAGCTTCCTCGTTTTTTTTAAATAAGTCAGTCTGATATGTTAAAGAATGGTGCAACATTGATTAACACTGCCTGTTTCTCATATTCTATTATATCTATATATCTGGTATAATTAGTAGCCCATGTGATTCTAGTCCAGACAAACAACTTCAACAGTGCAAAATTTCAGCCCGATCCATTCTGTAGTTTTAAATTAAATTAAATTAAATTCGTTTATTGATTCAGACTTATTATAAGTTTACTTAATATAGTGACTTAATATAGTTTTGCCATTGTTTTCGCACAAACATTTCACAACGGCATATTACCTATTTGTATTTATTCACCATTATGAAGATTGGAAGTACCTTGGAAGTTATACAAGGCAAGTCATGTTGTACCTATATTAGTCCACTGCTGGACATAGGCCTCCCCCAATGAGCGCCATAGCGCCCTGTCTTTAGCTTGACGCATCCAGCATCTACCTGCAGTCTTTCGAAGGTCGTCATCCCACCTGGTCGGAGGTCGTCCTACACTACGTTTACCGAGTCGTGGTCTGCACTCAAGAACACGTTTGCACCAGCGGCCGTCGGTTTTTCGCGAGATATGGCCGGCCCACTGCCAATTCAGCTTGCTAATTCTCAGAGCTATGTCGATAACTTTGGTTCTCTGTCGTATGTATTCGTTGAGAATCCTATCCTTCAGAGAAACCCCGAGCATAGCTCTTTCCATAGCTCGCTGAGCGACTTTGAACTGGTGGACCAGCCCTATCGTGAGTGTCCACGTCTCAGCTCCGTAGGTCATAACGGGTAGGACGCACTGGTTGAAAACATTCGTTTTCAAGCATACAGATTTGACATAGGTAGATTTCTAATCATATTCAAGAAAGTTACACAATTTCATCTATAATACACAATATACATATATTCCATTCAAAATAATTCAAATAGTTTAATTTCTTAACTTTTCACTTTTGTAAAATATTTCAATTGATTGCTACACATAAATTCATTAATACTAGAGAATGCATGGCTTTTATAATTCTCCCTGATTTTGTACTTGCGCAAGCTGTACCGTTGTTGGTTTGACTAGTGTTTCTTTATTTCTTAGATTCGCGTTTATAATATTAGTAAAGTATGAAAACTAATAACGAACACTAATTATATGAAAGCGTTTCGTAGAAACGCTACGATATAACTTATTTTATTCTACACTACACTTTTTCTAACCCTAAAATTATGACGCCGCACAAACCCACCGCCCCGACGGCTATGTCGGCGGCGTTGGCGGGTTCGGTGTGTAAAGACCGAAAGTTTAATGTTTTTTCTGTATTTTTTTTTATAGACCTGAAGGTCTTGGATTAGATTGGGGTGGAATCCACCCCAATCTTACCTGATGTGAAGTGAAGATGTGGCCGACGATTTATCGCGAAGGTCTAGAAGTCACCTATTCACTCTTGTCTTTTATTGTACGTATGAAAATTTAACCTAACGTAATTTCAGTCTTAAGTGACAATTTAAATGGCTCAAATATCTATACATTATTTCCATCATAAATATTGTAACGCCATCTATTGAGAGAACCAAGAAAATCTAAAGGTTCTAAAGTTTCAAGGTGGCCTAGGTTTATTTTATACGTAGAGCTTAAGAACCATCGTTCTTCCAAGCTTGCAAATATATTCAAGAGAGGGCATGACTCACATTTACTAACACCATAAGGTATAATATCTGTACTAATGCTAACTTCATCTATCCATTGCATTTGCAGTTCATTGTCTCTTTCATATTTTGTGTATAATTTGAAACTTGCTTTTAGTTGTACATAGGTCCAGAGGAAGACTGAGAACCAAGATTGAATGATGACATGCTTTAGGGATATATGAATGTAATTGAGTCTCAAGCTTCCGAAGATGACGACAAGGATAGACCCTATTGGAGAAAAACAATCAAGAAACCTGGCCGCCCCACCACCTTAATGGGATAAGTAGCTGAAAAGAGGGAAAGAAAAAGATAGAGTACCTAGCTACCTATTTGGAACTAGCAGAATATACAAATAAGTAATAAAATAAGGAATATACATAAGTATCTCATACGGTTGTGTGATTTTTTAGCAATCCTAAACCATATACCATTTTTATAAAATATTTGAAACTATCATGAGGACAATCCCGACTTTTCAATATTTTTATAGTTTTTGAGTACGTTGCGAAAAGCTCTCCAAATGTCGGTCAGCGCTGTCTTTACGACTTTGACCCGTTGCGTTGCGTTGGTCACTATAGGTACCAAATAATGAGTACATACGTACATATTTACTCTTTCAACGAGTCAGTGTAATGATACGTTTAAATAACTTGAAGTGATTGGCTTATAGTAGAAGTCATTCTACATTGTAAATAATTAAAAAAAAAAAAAAAAGAGAAATCTACGTTCAACTTATAATAATTTACATAATTAATAAAATATTTATTATCTTAAAAATTAAACTATGTTATTACTAGCTGCGGCCCGCGGTTTCACCCGCGTGGTGATAGATATTTTGGATAATATACTAATATATCTTTATAAATTGTAGCCTATGTGTTATTCTGATGTATAAGCTTTATTACTGTAAAGTTTCATTAAACCCCATTTATTAGTTTTTACTTGAAAGAGTAACAAACATCCATCCATCCATACTTACAAACTTTCACGTTTATAATATTAGCAGGTTACTTTAGCATTTGTGACAACTAGCTATTCATAAATGAAATTGCAACGGTTATGACAAATCTACTGAATATTTTTCGGCAAAATTCGCTAAAAATGTCCGTCGCAACCTATTTACGTAAAGTACGATTTAAAACTAGGCCAGAGGTAATGAATTGTTCTGTGAATTTTTGACAGCCGGAAATAATTTTATAGCAAAAGTAGCTGGTATTATGCTTCTATATAATAATGTTTTTTACTTTTTTATTAAATCCATACTTGTTTATACACGTTACGAATCGGTTTAAAGACATTTATTCTCAAAAATACACAATGTCACTTACATGAGAACTAAGTTAATATAAAATGTTAATATACATAGTTCGGGATGTGTACATGTTTTTACGAAAATTAAAATAAAAAAAATTAAAAAAAATAATGCTGGACAATTCACACAGCATTATCTAGCCCCGTGGTAAGCAGAGCTTGTGTTATGGTTACTAGATAACTGATATACATAATACAATACATTACATAGATATATATTTTTTTATTATAAATAGGATACGACCAGAACACCCGAAACAAATATCTGCAGATCGTACACACATTTGTTCCGAGGCGGGAATCGAACCCGCAACCTTATGCGTCGCAGGCGGACCTTCGCCCACCGCGCCACATCGGTCGTCAATTGATGAAGACCTAATTATAATTTTCTTATTTACGTAAAAAATCTTTAAGCTCCTCGTTATGATATTCATACGCATGTTCGGTGAGATTCGGTGGACATTACGACCTCAAATTTTATCCCTGCTATTGTATCTGATCATATGTTGTTACTTAAATAATGAGATGTAATATGTAGATTAAGCATTAATTTTAAGATTTATTGTATCTCATTATAAGTAATTTTTTTTTTTGTTTTATGATAAATAAATATCTTTAAACCGAATTAAGTGATAAGATATGATTGTGTATGATTTCATTTCTTTTAAACAAAAGTTACAGCTTTTACGAACAGTCAGAAGAAAATACAGTTTGTTCAAGTTCCAAGTGCGTATAAAGTTTCCGTGAGTGGTATCGTTGCCTTGATGTATGTATATTAAGTGCAAGGTAAGGTAAGGTGCATTGACCCCAGGCTGTCGTTGCCAGCAGTGGCACTTACGTTTGCGGTTGTAGGCAATGGACGGATTGTGGCATATTGTGTATTGTCCTGAAATAGAAACAGGGTAGAGAATAGAACTGTTTAGCTGAATTGAAATGAGAGGTTTATGTGGGATTTTTATGAGTCTGATGTAGGTGTTATGTATTATTGTTAAATGCGTAATTTGTCATGTGGTTCTACAATTTATTCAAACTTTTGATAAAGAAGCGTATTTACTTTTAAGATTATTATTTTGCAGTACAATACTGAAATAACGTGTTGATTCATTCAAGTTATCACAGCGTAGCAAGCACGCTGCGACGATGCCGCGGGCTTGCAGCTAAATCGCGGCGTGCGATCTGCGTTTTGAACACTGGCATCGACGGCGTTAATTGCGCAATCGCAACTCTATGATTTAGCTGGCAAATTGTTAGTGTGATAAGACTGCTAATGATGGACAACGGAACGTGGGAAAGGTTGAAAATATCAGGCAATTAATTTAAGAATAGTTCGTAGAGGCGCAAACCTAATTGTAACTCGAATTGTAACTTTCAATAAAAAATAAACGACCTAAAATAAACTGAAACTTTTTCTAAAATTCCCTATTATTTGTCTAAATGAACAATAAGTCGGTACAAAATGTGCATTTTTTGTTCGACTGCAACATGCGCCTGAAAGGCCTGAACTGCGGTTTCTTGATGTTCTTTATGGTAATTTTGTTTGAATGTGTTTTGCATTCGCCTCTAGGTATTTAGTCTTCCCAATATTTTGCATATGCTTAAACACGGATAATCTGTAGCCTTATCTTTACCTACTCTACCCCTACATTTAACGTTAAGTGGGTTATTGTACGCGCAGTAAGTAATCTGCTTATACGACTCGCGTCTTTGATAGGTCATGATGACAATGAACTCAAAGCAATTTAGTTAAAGATCAGTTTTTTATTTAAGTGAATAAGTGACCAGTCTAATCTAAATTTGATTAGTTCAATCCTCAGACTGTTTGCAATTCCAATCTACAAACGCATTTTTGATTACATCAATTAGAAAGCAGCTAAAAACCTTTTTTTCGCAGTCAAACCTCAATTGTTTTCCTTTCCGTTCCTATTAAATAACTAACGTATACTTTACGCAATTAGCTGTTATCGGCTGAATGAAAACAAAGTAAAGTTTTGTGTGTAATCAAAATGCAAATGAACGGTGCGTGCTTATCCCGCGACCCACATCTAAGACATAGCCAAGGCCGCGGCCTCGTCACACTGCGACAATATTCGACGTGTTATAAATTTACGTAATATTCAAGTATTTACTTAATAAAAATGTTTATTGGACATACAAAGTTGTTAACCCACTTAGGGCTCTACGAGTTCTACGGATCTCGTACCAGACGATGGCTACGAATCTCGTAGCAGTTGATGGCTACGAATCTCGTAGCAGTGGATGGCTACAAATCTCGTAGCAGTTGATGGCTACGAGATTCGTAGCAGGGATATTCGTAGCATGCCTATTTTGAAGCGTGAGATAGTGAATGATACAGCTTTATCTAGCAAACATCTAAAATACACATCAATATTCATAAACAATTCTCTATTGTAAGTATAATTATTTAATTTGTGGGTAAGATTTTACGGTGGAAAAAATAAAGCGATAGGTACAAACAAAGCAAAAAAAGAAGGTAATTTGAATTTGAGTTGTTGCCAAATATGTATATATCATAGCCAGAAAAACATCTATTATAGCTATCTGTGTGTTTTTCTGTGATTGTAGCTGCTTGCTACGCAATGAGCTACACAGTTTGCGGAGCCGTAGCAAGTAGCAACTCCGTAGCGTGATGCTAGCTTAAAAATCTACTCACATATTTTTCTATTGATAATACAATTATTTTTGAACATAGCAAGCAGTTCTATCTAGTCTATCTACAAATATTTAGGAGGCTTAATTAAGCACTAATTAAAAGAGAACAAAAGTTAACAAAGCAATTTACCTTAAAAGTCTTATAACTCGAAACCACATACGACGCTCCATCCTCCAACTCCTCCAGCCTGTACTTCCGGTCTCCATCCATTCCAAAAATAAACCTCGCGCCCCTCGGCAGCTCCAGTCGTTCCGACAACCGATCCAACAGCGCATCAAGCGACGCCAAATCCCGGCCCGGCTTGAAACGAAACTCCACTCCTGGGTGAAACGGGTCTCCATTGCGATAGAAGGTTACACGTCTGGCTTTCCAGTAGTTTAGATTCGCGTATCGGCTGGTAGGTTCTTGTCTGACCGGTCGCGGAGGTTCTGATCCTTCGGAGATGTCGTCTGGCCGCTGTGGCGGGGAAGGAGGCCGCGACGGTCGCCAGTCTCCTGTCTCGCGTTCTTCGTCGGAAGGTGGTTGTGGTTCGGGGTCCGGTGGTGGTGCCGGCTCCGGCGGTGGCTCGGCCTGTCGAGAGTGGCGTGGTAGGCGGGCACGACGCGACATGGCTCGCGACTACCCGCTTACGGACTGACGCCCACCGCGCGCCCCAATCAACTGATAGATGTGCCACGTGGCTCATTCATGCCGGGTGGGCTTGATTGATTGGGACGGGCGTAAATAGTACTGGGCTAATTGTAAATGAATGAATACCTGCCTACTTTATGGTATACAGTTGGATATAAATGATTTAGAAAAGTTTTGATAAAGATTTGGGGGTTTTAATACAATTGTTTCACAGCCCAAAAGATATCTTATCAAAGTGTCCACTGGCAGATTTAGATATGACTTAAACTATTCGTTTTAAAATATATGATTGAATACTTAGGTAGAGTTCGTTCATAAATAAAACTGAACATAAAAATACATTTTCAGTTTTACTATGCTTTTCTTTTGGGTATCAGTTATAATAATTGTTATACCATGGTGTTTATCATAATTAAAAACCTAATAGGCACTTGAACATAAAAAAAATTTTTATTACGGTCAGATTTAAGGTCTTATAGGCCCTTATACTAATTTAGTAAAATCACAAATGGCGTGGCAAATAGATCCTCTAGATAAAAGCTAACGAGTTGTAGGCGTTAGGGGCATGACTAAGTGATTGTAGTCACGATCATCGGTTCGTACGGACATTATGAAGGTTAACACTGTGATTCATATCATTATGAATCATATTTTGTTTGTCGTAGGTGTTAATTTAGCTGTTCGTGTCGACTTGTTACAAGTTCAAGTTTGAGCTTTATGGAAACCAAAAAGATTTTCGAAGTCTCTATAAATTATTTTAAAGTGTATCTTGACCAAGAATTAAGTTTATGAGTCAGATCAAAAAGAAGCCCGCTGACGTATAAAGAAGTTAAAGATACTGCATTGGAAAGAGAAAAGTGGAGGAAATTTACATTTATTATTTATTTACTTTATATACATTGCACCAACATGAGCTAGACTCTTTAATAATAACTTAATATTTGAGACAGTGAATTGACTTTCCGCCTGAATACTCAAACGCAACTCAGATTTAAGCGAGTCATATATTTTTGACAGTTTTCAATGAAAATGTGTCAAAAAAAAAACACTAAAGACGTGCTTAAATCTGAGTTGCGTTTTTCAAGAGTCAAGTGTAAACACGGTGGTAAATACCCAAAGACGATACCTACGCTTTAAACAGACAAGAGGTAATTTAAGTCTCACACTAACCTAAACGACTCAAGTACCAATGTACTAGGCAGGGGTACACGTGTCATTAATTGTATTTGCAAACCCTAAGGGGCCCGCTTGTATTCGAGTGCACGTGGCCAGTACAAGGTCTTCTAGACTTCAAATAAACTGAGTTACAATGCAAAAACCACCTTATATATGGTTCTTTTTCACCCACGAACAATGAATACGAAGAAACCTAGGATAGAATGATACATTCTTATAGTATTACTGTTAATAAAAGAAGGCAACAGTCGAACAGATAACTATGAAGAATATAAACTTAGTGAATTCGAGAGTTTATTCGAACTTTTTTTCATTTATAAGGTTATTGATGGGATATAAAAAACAAGGTTCTACAAAAACATGCAGGGAATCTATTTAAATACATCTCACGGTATACTTCACACTGTGCTATTTATCTAGTGCTAATCTTAACGATTGTTTTTAGTTTCTTACATAAACATAATTATGGTAATTTGGGTCAGGCGCAATGAACTCAAACCTGAGGGTTGCGGACGCTATCGATTTGGCGCTAAATTTTCTTTACACGTGAAATCTGGGACGGCTAATTACCTAATTATGTGGTACGATATGTTAGACGAACTACTGTATTACCTATTTTCGCATTAAACGTATATTTATTCCTGCCACTTTTGAATATTTTCCATGCCATTCCGAATACCGAGGTACTTTCATACTTTTAAACCTTAAAACTTTTGAAAATATCATGGTTATTAACACAAAACTAAAAAATCTAATCATGGTCAATACCCCTTATCTACTCTCTCAATAAAATAATGAAGTAGGTAACTGAGACATCAAAAGCTTCAAGTAAAAAAGTAGAGTTTATCTTACCACAGCAGCCGCTGCACCATCTGTCGTTGCCATCTCACACACCTAACAAAACACTATCACCATCCACAGCTAAACCTTACTGGACCATACAAGGAATTGTAAGTATAAACAAGAAATAAATCAAATCAAAAACGCGGGAAAACGCACTGCCTCTACGAACGCTCTACGGTTTTGAAATCTATCTTTTAATATTGCTTCTACTCAAATTTATTCAGTTATATCCTCAAATTAGTCTAAATTAGTGGTCCTGTAAGTAAATAATAATGTAATTAACTAAAACAATGTGCTCAGTCGTCCGGTTATGTTTTGTGAAGGTAACAGAGTGACGGCGAGGCGAGTGGCGAGGCGGCCAGTAAACCCGGCGTGGTTGTGTGCTATGACCACTAGCAATCGATTGAATCATCACCCTGTAGTTTTACAGGACGAAGGGTTTCGTGAGAAAGCTTTTGTGCAGTTTAGGTCAACGATTGAAAGGTTAATTTAGTTCGTACTTATGTCGAATTCATTTATAAAGAAGCTTTTTATAGAGTGGCTTTTTAGAGATTCGTAGTATCTCTAAAAAGCCACTCTATAAAAAGCTTTACTATAACGACTTACGTATTTAGTTGTGTTCTTCCAACACAAACTGGGTTCGTAGTAAACCCACTTATTTACAGTTACAGTTTATTCTATACCCAGCAGTGGGCGAAGTTAGGTTGCGGATGATGATTATCCTTTACTACCCTAGCTCAATGCGCGAAACTATTCGTAGTATTGAGCTACGTCGTAGCAGGTACCAATAATGCAATGCAAGTCATAACTTTGCCTAATAAACGTAAAAAGCTATTTTAACGATATTAATTTCCTTAAAGCCGTAATAAACAACAATTCAATTTAATACCTATTTACTACCGATGTGGCGCGGTGGGCGAAGATCCGCCTGCGACGCAGGAGGTTGCGGGTTCGATTCCCGCCTCGGAACAATTGTGTGTACGATCTGCAGACATTTGTTCCGGGTGTTCTGGTCGTTTTCTATGTATAATAAAAAATATCTATCTATGTAATGTATTTATTGTATTATGTATATCAGTTATCTAGTACCCATAACACAAGTTCTGCTTACCATGGGGCTAGATAATGCTGTGTGAATTGTCCAGCATTATTTATCTATTTATTTATTATTTATTTAAAGTTGTAAGTAAGTATTGTATTGTACATGTAGTGTCACCGTCACCTGTCTTATTTAACATAGTACATATTTGCTGTTATTTAGACGGAAAATATGTCTTCTTATAAATATATAATTTTATATTGTAAGCTGTTCCAACAGCATTTTTGAAACATACAAAAGTAATTCAAGATTTTTTTAATTGTCAGTACTAAACAATTTTTTTGTTGACTGTACCCATTCACGCGTCAATAAATAGTCTGGTATTTAGGTTCTAAAATGCAGGTTACTGGAATTTAACTTTGCCTAGTGTGAGCTGCATAGCGCTATAATTACACGCCAATTTTGCGCAATTTTTCAATACCTACCTACGTTGTAAACTGTTTTGTCAGGCGAACCTTAAAAGTACAGTCTGCTATCCACGACTAAAGTTGCAGGGAACTTCATCATCAGCCTATAGCAGTCCACAGCTGGACATAGGTCTCCCCCTATGAGCGCCGTAGCGCCCTGTCTTCAGCTTGCCGCATCCAGCATCTACCTGCAGTCTTTCGCAGGTCGTCATCCCACCTGGTCGGAGGGCGTCCTACACTACGTTTACCGAGTCGTGGGCAGGGCAATTATGTAGAGCTAATATGCAGATATTTTAATTTTTTGCAAAGCATTGTTAACATTTATGCAGCGTTGGATCGCGTGGGGTGGAAGGAAAGAGGGGCCTTTGCCCAGCAGTGGGACAATAATGGCTAAACATAATAAATAAATAAATTGTTAACACAATTTCAAAACATTTGCACCAACTGTTGGGTATTGGGCCTCCTGTATGTCATACGTTTCGATCGTCAGAGACAGAATTCAATTTATATTTAATATATGTATATATTTCATTTATTATATATATTGATTTATATTTATTATACATACAGAATTACTACAGATCGAAATCGTTTCTAGTGATTGTTTTTAGACTAACATAGACATATTAATACAACTCAAGGATTTTTGACATTTTGTAGTTTCTTAATATACAAATTTATTAAAAATAAAATAAATGGCAGTGGGCCGGCTATATCTCGCGAAGAACCGACGGCCGATGGGGCAAACGTGTTCTTGAGTGGAGACCACGACTCGGTAAACGTATTGTAGGACGCCCTACGACCAGGTGGGATGACGACCTGCGAAAGACTGCAGGTAGATGCTGGATGCGGCAAGCTGAAGACAGGGCGCTATGGCGCTCATTGGGGGAGGCCTATGTCCAGCAGTGGACTGCTATAGGCTGATGATGATGATGATGATTAAAAATAAATTTATATTATACGTATTAAAGACGCAAGTTATTAAAGTCCAAGACTGCACCTTTAGAAAATAACCTTTTTGACATTCGGCTTCAGAAATTCCAAAAAAGTGCCAACTTTTTTAGTTGACCTGTTTGCTTTGTTTATTTGAAGCCCAGTTAAAGTACATAAAGGTTATAAACAAAGTATGGGCAAATTGTTCTGACCTGACAATAGAAATTATGCTAATAGAATAGGCAAGTTTAAATACCATTAAGTTCCTATTACACGAGAGAAAATGTAAAGGTTATGTTTTTCTAATGATATGTTTAAACTCTTTTCCGTATAAGTAGTCCATATTATGATTTGACTTACTTAATTCCATGCTACTCGTCAATTCTAAACTGGCACAGCCATAAAATTAACACTAGAATAACAATGTGCTTATAACTTGTACATAGCTGTGCTAAACTAGCCTGATTACCATGGTAAAAATCAGGCTACATGTGCGTACTTGACCTAATAATTTAATTACACGCTGTATGTGTGCTAAAAAAACACAAAATAGAGAGTTCATAATTGGTGTGGCCATTTGTAGTTCTACGAGCTCTACGAATTTTGTAGCGTGTCTACGGCGTAGCGGGTCTACGGCGTAGCGTCTGCTACGCAGCCTGCGTAGCAGATATCCTATGGGGCAACTTTAGGCGGATAATGTTACAATCCTCCACTTTGAAAGTTCTTAATTCTACTAAACTACTATTTATTTTTATGTATTAGTTTATAATTCTATTTGTACGAGTATATGTATATTAGGGTGCTATGGCACTCATTGGGGGAGGCCTATGTCCAGCAGTGGACTACTATAGGCTGATGATGATGATGATGTATATTAGGATTTAGTTTGTATTAGTTTTAGCACCTGCCATCCTTTGACTTTATCTTTATGCTTTGGGTGACTGGAATAAATCGCTTTAAGCGATAAGGTCGCCAATTCATGTACGTTTTTCTCGAAACTGTTTAAGATATAAGTTTTTGAATAAAGTATTTATTTATTTTAACCAACGGCTGAATATAACAAAACAAAAAATAAATAAGTATAAATATTTATTTATATCGTTCTTATATTTTTAAGAACGGTTAATTAAAAGTATTGTATAATCTATAGTAGTGTTTTTATCTATCTAAAATTATAAAATGTCAGACAAAACACTTGAATTACAAAACCCCCTAAAACTTGGGTTATATGATAGGAGTAAAATACTTAGAACATAAGTAATTTTTAGTTGTAAAATATTATTTAGGCGTTGCGGTTTTGCGTCCTAGTAGTGTGAGTAATGATCGCTTCTAAAATGACGGACCAAGGGAAAGTCCCATGATTTATTACAAGCTAAAATCTAGATTACTCAGAACTCATTTATTATTCTCTCTAACCTGCAATCTCCCATAATTCTACACAACCGAAGGATAAACCCCGAGTTTACGCTTAACTGTCAAAATTGACATAAATGGTTGACAAATTGGTTATTTCGTTCTTGAAACCTGTGCGTGCCGGCCTCGATATTCAGTATCGCCAGAGATCTTACCAGATGCGTTTCCCTTTTGTTTTACAGAGAGGTAGGTACTGCTACCTAATTCCTGGGTTGACGTGATCCAAGGGCAGGATTAGGAAGTGACCAAACCATTGTGAATTTGGTGATTGGAGTCAAGGTAATACGTAGTATGGCCTTATTTAGTTTTTGATTTACTTACCTTTATTGCGAGAAATAAAAGTTACAGTTAAAAACAAATTATGGGACAGGTTAATAGTCTACAAAGAACTACCTACTTCTGCATAAAATATTAGGGCCGCTGGTTTAAGGATTTATCGAGTTAACTGGCTTAAGCAATGATATTTGTAGTAAGTCAAATTTAAATAAGACTAGTTAATAAAATATATTGATTTTTTTTTTAGAGAATATACGATATTTTTTAATTTTCACTGCCGTAAGTTATTAATTATTATTGATAACTTTCTACATACCTATGTCCTACCTAAAACGAATCAACCAATAGCGGAAGCTCATTATCTCCTTATCTACACCAAAACAAGTCATTTCCACCGGTATCACCTCACAGTAAGGCTGAAAGTTAAACAAACGCGATCAGTGACTGGCATTGAGTGACACCGTAGTCATAATATTGGGCTTCCGGCCAATCCAACTAAAGGATAGGCGGAGGACCGCCCGCCTTGTTGACACGCCCGCCCGCCTTAGATACAAATGCCTACAAATTATTGAGAAAACTCGCGTTGCTTAGCGACTAGGCTTGAAATACATGGTTTATGGGTAAATAGCAAACTTACCATACGGCCGTTATGCAAATGGCAATCTAAACTAACTTAGTTTAGCTTAACTCGCGTAGTTTTAGCTGTTTTTCATTACATTGCTTAGTTTGCAGACTGCATATGTATGATAAAATACGTTATCTATGAGAGCTTACCCAAAACTAAGCTTGTTCGGGTAAACCGACCACGCAGCAGATATGCATTTAGCTGCGTTTGCAGTTGAATGCGTATTCGCTCGCGGTTGCCTATATGTACTCAGTTCGCGATCGGCCGCCTTCGTCGCGGGTTCAAACCACATACCATCATACCATTTCCCATAACATAATTCGGCAGTAGTATAAAAACCAGTAGTGTATAGTTGTCCTGTGAATATAGTCCGTACCATAAACCAGTGACTTTCCTTGACCACTAACCTACACCATACTACCTACCAACCTCAAAGGGCTGTTTGGGGATCCACCAGTACCATCTACCACAACCCCCAACCACAACCCTTTTCATGGTCCTTCGAGCCGGATGCCGAGCTGTTTTTCATTACATTGCTTAGTTTGCAGACTGCATATGTATGAAAAAATACGTTATCTATGAGAGCTTACCCAAAACTAAGCTGTCTTTCACCATAACGTAGTCTATCCGGTATGAAACCCGCATTAAGCGCATAAGTAGGTTTATTATCTAGCTAGATTTGTACTGTACCTAAAAACTCTACAAAATGTAAAGTTACTGTAAGAACCAAGCTGTCACCAGTCTTCCTACTTATCATGTAAAAGAAGTCACGTCTTAGATGTGTTTTTCAGACAGGAACCCTAAAATTCGGGGCACATTTACAAGTCCAAACCAAACAAAGCACAGCGATGCTCTGGTTATGCGGTTTTGAATTTTCGTTGACCTCTTAAATCTTGTTTGAGTTAGTGACCTGCTGCGAGGTCTCTCTTTAAGAATGAGAAACCGTGGCGTCTTCTCCACAAATAAGAAACTACGGGTGGTCCCGGTTTAACCAGACGACTATAAAAAGTGTGACCCACTGCAAATTGCTGAGAAATCCGTCTGTATCTGAATATTATGCAAAATATTCGAGAAAAACGGAACAATTCACTTGGCGAAGAAAAAATAAGGGCGCACGAACGTCGTGACAACATAGCGTGAAGGAAACACTTTTTGGAAATTATACCTTAGTCATAGAGGGTAGGGTTTAAATTAAAATGGGAGAATTGAAACAAAGAAAAAGTCGTACTTCGAAGAAACCTGGCTAGACGAAAATTACGAGTCCTTATGACGTTTGACCTAAATAGTTCGGATGATGTGTTTACGTAATGAAATCATATTTTGTGAACTGTTTTATACTTGGTATTAAAGTACCACTAAATGCGAACTCCATAGGTACTTCGAAAACGTACCATGTTTATGCATTACCTGTGCTATTTCTTATTTCCATAAATAGGTATGTATGAAATTTATAAATCACTAGTTTCTGCCCCCGGCTTCGCACGCATTGTGTCTATGGAACCGTTATAGTTTCTATCCCATGGGAATAGTTTTATGTGTTAAAAAGTCTGTTTGGTTCCAGGCTTAGAGCTACATTCGGTGCAAAATTTTAGCCTTCAGTCGTTTTGTTGCGCATACAAACAATCATCCATCCATCTAAACTTTTGTACGCCTAATGGCAGATCACAGTGCTCTTAATTTTAAGTCTGAACATCCCTGTAATACCTGTGTATCACAAATAAATAAATGAACTATAAACATAATACTTTAGCATTTATAATATTATGGCGATCAGATTCTTTTGTTGATTTTGTAGGGCAAGTACAATAATTCAAAAACTGTTTAAAAAGGAAGTGATTTATTAATTTATGTAAAAATCATTTAAAAAAGAACTTAGGCCTTATTATGAAATCTTGATCAGTCATCAATCTATATATACTTGAGCAACGTTTTTCTATGGCATAAAGGTAACTCAAGTATATTTATTAGTGGCGATCACAAGAGGCCTATAATGGCCGCCGTGAAACCCAAGCCACCCAAAGCAAATAAAAAAAACCCAAATATAGATAAAATCTATACTAATATTAAGAAGTAAAGTTTGTCAGTTTGTAATCTGCGGATCTACTGAAACGATTTTGAAAATTATTTTACCAATAGAAAGCCACGTTGTTTGTAAGTGTCATGGGGTATATATTTACCTGAAAAATGAAGACTTTTTGCTGCAAATACTCTATGTTCATCGTAAAATGTTTATGAAACAACTGTACGTATACCTGGGCGAAGCCGGGACGGGCCGTTAGTATTATTATATTATTATTACTCAAATATAGATTGATGACTGGGCAAGCGTTCATAATACGGGCGTTAGAGACTCAAAAATAACTCTAATAATAAAAGTTAGAGGTGAGACCCCTTTTTTTGTTATTTCGCTGATCGCTAACCATTTAGATCATCAATTATATGCTTTTTTTCTTCTTAGATTTCTTTTCTGTTGCTTCTACAACATCATTGGTTTGAGTTTCAGACGATTCGGTAACTTTCTTTTTGTTCTTTTTCTTTCTTGGTACTTCTACTTCTGACGTTTCGTCTACGGAAAGATCAGCTAACGTTTCACACACGTCTTGTATCTTTCTTTTATTCGTCTTAGATGTATTGTCATCTATATTCTTTTCGACTTCATCTAAATCTTTGATTTTTTGTTTTTTCTTCTTCTTTTTTGGTACCTCGTCAATTTCCATTACATCAGCAGTTTTGTGTTTTATCTTCTGTTTATTTTCACCATCATTCAAACCTTTGTGATCACCTACTTCTGAACATGCTTCAGTGATTTGCTCTGTGGAACTACTCTTTTTACTTTTCTTTTTCTTTTTACTTCCATCCTCAATTTCACACTGGCTTTCTACCATGGAATTTTCCCCGTCATCATCACTCTTATTTTTCTTCTTTTTACCTTTACCATTTTCGCCAGCTTCCTTACCATTCTTAGAACTATCAATCTCCTCCTGCCTGTAAGCTTTAGCTAGATCCTTATCATCTCTATCCAGAACAGCTAGGAAGAATCCCGTGGTCAGATCCTTGTCAGGTTTAGCATACATGCATCTAGCGCCCATAGAACCATACATGCAAGATCCAAAGTTGTTCCATTGATCTTTGAGTAGCTCCTTCACTTCCTGTACTCGCCATTTCGCTCGAGAAGTCTTCACTACATTGGACACTACTCTTTCGTTCTCTTCAGGGTATAGCGAGCAAGTGCTGTAGATGATGCGTTTGGCTTTGGGGAAGGCGTTCATGGCGTGTTTGAGGAACTTCTCTTGGAGAGAAGTCAGTTTCGCGAGACGGGTGTCTTTTATGTAGTCGTGCATGCAGTAATCCATTCCTGGAAAAAAAAATATAAGTTCGCAATATGAGTATAGAAAAGTTAAAAAGGCTTGCTGACAAAACAATAACTTATAAAAACATGACATGTAATAATTATTACGAATAAAGGACTATTATGTATGACTATTATTATGACAATATTAAACAAATCATAAAGATAGAACTCAACTTATCTAAGTGATTACGTCCAAAGTTTAATTTAATTTATTTATTTATTGCATAATATTATGGTATATATGAGAGAATACCCACAATATGTACCCATTTAGGGTATTGCAATCGGAGACGGCTAGATCATTTAAAGAATTAATAATTTAGTTCATGGTAGGATTTATTCAAGAGCATCTGTTTTAATCTAATATCAAAAATAGTATTTATTTTCTTGGCTTTTTATCTGTCTGGAATTTTATGATATATTTTTATCGCCATAGGGTGAGGAAACAGAGTTAAAATAATCTTGAAGCAAAACAATTATACACATATTTTATTAATACATATTTAACATATTTCTTTTTACATATTTTATTTTTGGTTCCCGCATTTCAGATGGATCGCTTTGCAAGATTCGGAGATATAGTATTTATTATAATGGAGTATAAATGGTATTTTTTCGACTATTTTCATATATCAAAAAGTATTAAACTTACAGAGATATCAAAAACTATTTTGATAATGTACAAACCGATACTTCACTTTTTCCAATAGTGCACAAAACATTAAAATAAACAGAAGATCCAAACAACCTTATTTCTTATTTGATATAATTTTTTTGTATACATTTCTTTTCTTTTCGTAAGTCAAAACAAGAGTGAATAGGTGATTTGTTCTTGATTTAGGCCTGTATTTTTGGTCACCTTACCCATCATCGCGAAAAATTTACAAGAAAATCTAACAAAAAATAAATACTACGCACAGTCACATTTTATGGCTATTAAATATTCTGAAAAAATGATTTAATTTACTACTTTTACTTTATGTGTATAAAGTATGACTTGTATAATATGGTGCTTATATTGTAAGCCTAAAGAAATAAAATATTTTGGCGTTGACTTTGTTGCATTGGTACAAACCTGAGCCAGAGCAGCTAGGATCCAGCAGTATATACTCCACATCCTGATAACCGCTCCTGAGCGCCAGTGAGTCAGCGTTGACCGTGGTCACGCACTTACTGCCCGTGTTCTTCACGAATTCGCAGAGCGTCTCGAACCTCTTCTCATTCCGTTCCACTGCGTAGATCTTGCCCTGGAAACAAACAATTAGTCAATGTGATTATTGCTAGGAATAGGAGCATTATTATCATGAAAAGTTCTGGTTTCCGCCGTAAAACCGTTGCTTATACATATCAATTTCTGGTCAACTTTACCGTGGTTTAATTGGGGTTTAATTGGGTTAATTTTCTGTGGAAAATTAGTTGTATTTGTAACACATGGCACTTGTTACAAATAATTTTCTATAATAATAGCTTATATATTTGATAGTAGATTAATATGAAACTTCATGTTGTAATTAACTACATAATAACGCACACAGATCCCCTTTTTCAATCCAACGATCCTATCCATCCACGGTTGTCTGGTAGAGATCGCTCTTGAGCGATAAGACCGCCAAATTGTCACATATCTTGTATTATTATTGTTTACCTTGTTTGTTTTATTTTTAAGTGTGCAATAAAAGTATTGTCTATCTACATATCTATCTAAAGCAAGCAAAGCTCCAAAGGTCCTAGTACGCAGTATCTGCATTGAGATACCAGTACAAATTGCGGAACTGCAATTTTTCCCAATTCGTACTATAATTTTTCTATCTCTACTCCTCCATTATAATAAAAGAAATCTTTATTCAGACATAAAATTACTGTCAATACACATAAAATAATACAAAAATATAATAAAAAACCAAGAATAAAACCTCGGCTATTTTTCTCCTGAGAGCTAAGTTACCTCATTCCGCAGATAGGCAGCGAGTTGCGTGGTCTTCATTCCGGGGGCTGCGCACATGTCCAAACAGACGCTGCCGGCAGGTGGCGCTAGCAGGTGCACCGCCATTGCTGTCGCCTAGAAATAACGATACCTGTTAGCAGATCCACAGATTTTTGCTACTCTTAAAATACGGATTTGGACTGATTAGATTCAGATTCAGATAATTTATTGTCATACTTCATACACATAAAAAATACATAGTAATGTAACTTAAATTAAATTATGAGTCCATGACTCGTCAAAACACGATATAGATAAGTATACAATTTTGCTGTAGAGGGGCAATAGCCAAAGTATATGCTAAGATTAATACATAATAATAATAAATAATGCTGCACAATCCACATTTCCATTTGTACATTATCTGGCCCCAAGCTAAACAGAGCTTGTGTTACGAGTACCAGTAGCTGATATACATTACATAATACAATACATTACATACATAGATATTTTTAATTACACATCGAAAAATAACCAAAACAACAAATATCTGAAGATCATATAAACATTTGTCACTAAGCGGGAATCGAACCCACCACCTGCGTCGCAGGTGGACTTTCATACACCGCGCCACAGAGGTCGTCTTTCTCTAATTTTCATTGAAGATGATCGACATTTTGTCATTAAAGCTCTACTTTCCTAATCGCCGCTGTAGATTTTCATCTAGGGCAGCCTAGAGATAAGGGATAAATTTGTGCAGCAGTGTTATCCACCTTATTTTATATTTATATTGTAACTTGGTGTTATAAATAAAGAATTGTATTGTATTAGATCATAGAGAGAGGTGCTCTCTAGCTGGATGCCATAACAATTTGCGGAATAAACTGGCAAAGGGTCTGTCAGCCTAAATCCCATACTATTTTGTTGACTATAGTTTAGACACTTGACCTCTTCAAATCGGTCATGGCTATTCAGAGTAAATTTTAATGCACCAACCTTATCCTGCAGAATGACTTTATTCTCCAAGTACAGTTCATGCTCATGCCATTTGGTTCCCGGCGCGAAAACGAATATCGTTTTAATGTGATAGTCTTGTGTGAAGTCATATTCTGTCAGCTTCTGGATCTGAGCCAAGTAATCTTCATAGGGCCCAGATGTACACCTAATGAAGTTATAACCTTCATCCTGAAAATGTCTGATGGCATCGGAGGTGGTAAGCAGATTTGTATTGATCCGAACATATCTTGGTCTTGGGGCAACTGAAATGTTAGGTTTGTGATTAGGTTAGGTAGTCTTAGCAAGATGAATACTGGAATATGGACAAATTTATATTGAGTAAACCTACCCTAAAAGATGAAGGATTTGGCTGATGCTAGACATATGCTATCTAGTACCCATAACACAAGCTCTGGCTTGGCTTGGATTGGGGCTAAATGATGCTGTGTGACTTATCCAGCATTATTTAGGATTGTTTTATGTATGTATGCAAAAAACTATTGTTGAAAAACTTTGTTTAAAGAACTCTTCTGGAAGCTATTATTGCCAAAGCCAATGCTGAACTATGAAGTTTTTTTTCTTTTTCGGATTTATAATTTAGTTTTTTACTAGGTCTATGGAATATAGGTTAAGGTTACAAATAAAATAGTATGTATAATACAGAATTTGTTAAAGAAATATATTTTTGAAAAGTTTTTTTTACACACTATATCTTAATGTAGGTAAGGGAACATACCCATACTATGTGACCCATGTAGTGGGGAGGGAGGTCTTCAAAATATCATGCTTGGTCACAGTGGAACTCGCACAATTACTACAGGTAAACTAGAAAGGCCCCACCCCTTATGTAAGGGCTTTAGTATATACTATGGATGGTCACCAAGGGGGAGGTAAAATATTGAATCGAGAGGGGCAAGTAGTATGGGTATGTTCCCTAATATATAGGTGGCTATTGAATTCTAACTAATTCTTAAACATAAAAATAAACCTACATACAGGCAGTTTAAGTAAATAAATGCAATATACTGTTGTTGCCGCTTTACTTTTTATTTCCATCTATTGTCATAATGTGTGTCAATTGTGCAGCATTATTCATTTTTTACTTAGTATGTACTCATAAGTTTACAGAACAAAGGTATTCATGCTGGTATTAAGGTATTTATAATTTCAGTATGAACATTTATTTTCAGTTCAAAGATATTTATATAGTTGTGAGGAGTTATTTTATTTATTAGATCATAGTATCTGCCAAAAGCTAAAATATATAACAATAATTTCTAATCCACTGTTAATACTGCATTGAAAATAGGAATGTGACTAAATAGTTCAATCTTCTTTCAAGTTAAGGCTGCTCCTGTTAGACGCAGGAGGCTGGGCTGTGTAATCATGCTGGTCTACTTCATTGCCTTCATCATCATACTCTTTTTCATGGTATGCTCTGTATGCATACAAGAAAATTATAATGTTCACCACCATCACAGCAGATACAACCGACCAAATAGTGACCATGAACCGATCCACAGGATAGACCTCAGTGAGCAAGTGCCTCATGCCGAAAAATGCAATAAATGGAAGAGTGAACATGGCAACACTGTGCAGGAATAGTTGTGCCATCACCATTGCTGCCCGCTTCGACTGTTCCGATATAAGTGGACCCTCTTTATTGTCATCCATTGTAACAAGTTAGAGGTTAACAGATCTGAAAAGAAATAGAATATTACCTTCAGTCTTCAAGTCATCTTGATGTTCAGAGACATATTTCTCAAACTGCTCTTTATAGGATAGGATTGTTTGCTCCGGCTTGCTCTTGCTCGGTAGGGTTTTTTTGCCAAACAAAAGCTCTGTTGCGAGAACTTTTGCTAGCCAGGGGTCTAAGCGAGGCTCTTTTTCTCGCAGCTCACAATGTGCGAATATTTTATCGAGATCAGCAGCATGTTTGATAGTTTCGGTTATGAGTGCATAAAGCACATTTGTCTTCTGCAAATGTGAGAGACAGGTATAACATGAATCGCCTGTGTAAATACTTCAAAACATAGGTTAGTTGGTTATAAACTATCACTTACGAAGTGACGAAGTTTGGTATCGTATAGAAGTGTTTTAACACTGCCACCTTCAGTGGAGACTTGTTTAACAATATTAGCCACTACTTTAAAATGTCTTGGCACCTTAACTGAGTGTTCAAACATTTTATTTGTTGCAACAAATAGGAAAATTGGTCAGCAATTCAGCATTGCATTTTCCAAACAAAATGTTGTCACGGGACAAATGTCACGTTAATCAGCAAATGTTATTGTCAAATTTTAAGGTTAAATTGCATTCAAAATAGTTTTCAGATGCGTTCAACAAAATATTAGTACCATAGGGATGTTCTTGCAAACAAAATCATTTGAAGTGGATAGAGTGGAGATGAGAATCATTACTTTTCCGTAACACAGTTATAAACAAGTACAGAATATAAAAATGTTGTCGCCTTTGTACCATCATTTTATCTAAAATAAAATGATGGTACAAAGGCGACAACATTTTTAATAGATAGAATTAGATATTTATACACGGTGTAACATGAGGGGTGGATCATGGTGTGATTGGCTATTCACCAATCACAGCGGTGCAAGATAACGTAGACTTCATTCCAAAATTCTAATTCAGAATTAAAAATAGCATACTACCTAATCAGCTAATTGCAGCGGGGTGTATGGGCAAGACATAATGCTTTTATTTAGCTCTCCTTTCCTTGACACGAACCAGTGGTTTTGGTAAAAAAATCACGGATTTTTGGCACTTATACAATTTTAAGTACATTTTTCAAGATGATGCCCTCGTAATAGACAATATAATTTTTCGGGGTTTATTCTTCATTGAAACCAGTAGTTTTTAAGATATAATATGTGAAAAATAATATTATGCGAAATATTTTTTTAGAACCATAGTTAAGTTAATGTAAATATTAGATTTTGAAAACAAATTCCCATGGAAGGGGGAGATAGCGAGTAGCTTGGGGGGTACCCAAGCTACTCATCATGCTTATGACCCTATTCCGGACTACGTCGATAGCTCAGGATTTAATACAAACATGCTTAGCAATAACCGTTCTGCTTGTCAAAAACTTCTCTAGTTCTCGTTATTCTCTTTGTCCGAGTTGAAAAGTTTTTAGTTTAACTCGAGAGGCATTGGATTTTGTTTTGTGTGTTTTTAAAATGTAAAATAGATTGAATCTGATAAAATGATAAACTAAATGTTAATATGAATAATACAACCTCCAGTAGGTATACCTATAAAGCTGTAGCGCATGTAATGAATCAATGCATTGGCGACATCGCGGCATTTTGTTTGCATTCGTTTCGTAAATTCGAATCGATTTTAGAGGCATCCGGGGGTGGAGGTGATAGGTGCGTGAGCGTGCGTTCTCGATTGACTGTTCTGTTGTGGTACAACTCTATTTTCCGTATTTATTTCGTTTCGTCGATATTGTTTTCTTGTGTGTTGTTCGAGAAAATCTATAAATTAAATCGATTTCACGTGCTTTTTTGTGGTTTTGTTGGAACTTTCTAAATAATGTAAACAGTTTTACGACGAGGTAATCAAAGAAAGTTTGGCCATGACCATGATTTCAATGTTGTTTGTGTAATCTCGCTGACAGTTTTATTTCGAATGGAGATTTGCTCCTCGTAAAATACCAGGAAATGCTATGATTCAGTCGCCGAGACTACAACAACATTCTGTAGTGGCCCGTGTTATTTTCAGTCGGAGACAGCGACCGGGTCGCTGCGAACGCGGCTTCCCAGTGAAAGTTCTATAATGTGTCGACAGTATTTGTAACCTGTGAAAATAATATCATCACAATGGTTCCTGCACCGAGTTGTCCTGATAGATGGGACTACTGGCAGAACGCGCCATCTGATGAGGTGGAGCTCATGTGCCTTCTGCCCAACTCTATGTACGTTCCTCTCAGCACCAAGTGGGATGCCACTCTGCAGAATGTCAAAGAGGTAAGTGACAGGAAGGAGCTTCCTCTGACTCATGGCTGTACTGCATATTATTTACTAACTCAAAGAAAGTGGGTCAAAACCTAACTATTGGGTAACATGTGGAGATTGATTTCTTCCTTTTAGAAAGTATTTCATGCAATTGTAGAGGTTACATTGTTTTTATTATGCTAATTATTAAATAACATAATTATGATTACAATATTTGATATCGGATCGAAGTAACATAATACTGTTTTAGGGAAACCAAAGTCAACAATTATTATTTCATAATAAGCTATTTTTCCGTGTTGTTTCCCATAGTCAACAATTATTCATAACTTTCCTTCCTCTACAGTGTCCTACAAAAATTATAAATAGGCTTGTTGAACTTCTATTGTGTTATAGTTCAAAATGAAACGCAACTGTATGAGTTATTAATTGGGGCAGAATAAACTTTTTCCTTTATTGCTTATTCAGTCCTGCCCATGGGTTCACCCACGAATGACAATGTTCCAGAATAAAACATAGCTTATAGCCCTTGCACGTTAATCTAGCAGTCTATCAATAATGTAATGAAATTTCTGAATGTAGAACATTTGAAAATATAAATTTCATTAACTAATGCTTCAGTAGCTCCTTTTAATATTCATTTTATATGTCCAGTAGTTGTGCATAGCTTTACTTAAATATTGACTTCTATCAATCCATATTATATTTATATACTTAACCCATAATTACTCGCGTGGGGTGTTTAACACCCTAGCGACTGTTTGATTGTCTCTAGTTATTGGAGTTTCGAATTTACAACGCATATTTTTAAATCTAAATCATAAATAAAAGTCTGATTTTGTATGTATTTGGTAGTTTTTTCTACGCGAGTACTTATGTATGTTTTTATGCGCGAGTAACTAAGGGTTAAATAATAGGCAAATAACCATGTATTAGACACATAATATGAACATACTACTGGTTTCTTTTTCACTTCTTCCACTAGTGGACAAAAAATGTAAGCGATCAGTAAAATAATCTTATTTGATAATAATTTATAGTATAAAGTATGACTTGTCTAAGTGCTTATTTTATAAGCCTAAAGAAATAAAATATGTATTTCTTTTTTTTAAATATCAATTAAAACACATTGTTCTGACTTAGACATGTATTTCAGCTATTATTGGGAGCTCAATAGCTGAAGTCAAGTAGCCTTACATAAAATAATATAGTATGGCAGCTTAATCAACCTAAAAGCGGATTTATGTACATAAATTCACTTTATCTTGTACAACAATGAAGAATAAATTGTGTAGTCTAATACATAGATGATGCGGATGAGAAAATATTTCCAATCACATTCTAATATGAAACTTAACTAATGCCTACTAGAACTTTCAATACTTACGCAATTTGTTAACATAATAATTAATATACTGTTAACTATTATTTATTGAACTACAGTAGAATCTCGATTATCTAAACTAATTGGGCAGTCCCAATAAGTTCAGTAATCCGAAATTTTAAAAAACTCGGATAATCAAAATGTGGGTACTTTACAACAGAAACAAGAAGAAGTGCTAGAGATGCGTTACTTGCACCCTTATCTAATTATGTCAGGATTTCCAATTTTTGACAACAAATTCGCGCCAACTTTCGGATAAGCTCAGTCATTCGATTTAGGGTTCTGATAATCGAGATTCTACCATACTAGTACTTTAAAACAAAGAATTCAACTTAACTAATGTCTAGAAGAACTTTCAATACTTTCGCAATTTGTTAACATAATAATTATTAAACTTTCAACTATTATTTATTTAACTACTAGTACTTTAAAAAAAGGAAATCATTCCAGGAACTATGGGACCGAGCTATCAACTACCCCCTATTTGGCTTGCTCCACGAAATGACTGGATATGTGTTCCAATTTGTCAACTCACTGGCGGTATTAGAGGAAGTGGACGATGAGACGAAAAGGATCCGAGACATTAAACCTGTGTTCGGAGTTCTGGTTATCATTGAGAGATCTGTTGAAAGACCTGGAGAACAGCTCTTGAATACACAGATCAGTCATTTAATTGGAAAAGGTATGTTTAAGGGGACTACAAGAACAGTGATTCTGAGTTTGCTGAAGAATATTTTATAGCTATTTGATTAAGTAGTTTTCATATAAATAAATATTGCTGGACAAAATCCTGACACTGGAAAAACTTGTGTTATGGGTACTAGATGACTGATATAATTATGTATATTACATGGATAGATATTTTTTATTATACATAGAATACGACCAGAACATGCGTAACAAATATCTACAGATTGTACAAACAATTGTTCGGAGGCAGGAATCGAACCACCAACCTCCTGCGTCGCAGGCGGGCCTTCGCCTACCGCGCCGCAGAGGTCGTCAAATACATACGTCTATTTAATAAAGGTTCCACATTTTAAAATGCTTGTGCAAGTGAGGCAGAGTGTATATGTTATTTAATAGGATAATCTTGTAAATTCTGTTAAACAAAGAATTCTGGTCATTCATTATCATGTGTAAAAACATAATGAAAATGAAATGACAAAATTTAATGTCTTTTTAGCTTATAAAGTTAAAATGCCACTATAAATAAAGGTGCAATAGCAATAAAATAATTGATGATGAATTTCCACTTTTTAGGTCTCAACGAGTTTGACAGCTTACGAAGCTCGGAAGTAAAAGATTTCCGGCTGCGAATGAGGGATCTGGCCGAAGAGAATATGCTGAAACGGGCTAAAAGCGACCCCTTGGAGCGTCTACGTTACCGCTTCAAGCCCCGCCTCGCTGATAAAGAAAAGACCCCCGTCACCCTGCAAAGTCACTTGAGCAACAACTGTTTTCTAATCCTCACCATGTTTGCTAATACTGATGTAAGTTGCATGTTTTTTTATGCATTGCGAATAATATTTGCTTTTATTTTATGGTCTGCTAATTTATTGGAACTGTTTGAGGTAGATAGAGACCTAAATCCACCTTGGATTTAGGACATATTTATGTACAATCTAAGAACAATTAGAACTATTTATTTTGACCCTCTCGTTTTCGTCGTCATCTTCATTTTCAATCTGACTGTGCCTGCTGCTGGCATATATAGGTCACATCCAAATATTACGTTCCTTTAGTCCATCCTCAACGCATTTACGGCCAGCCTTAGTCGAATCTACGGAATCTAGTCCTGCAAAAGCGGAATACTATCAACCTCGCACTAATTTTGCGGGATCGATAGTGAGAGTTGTATGGAAATCGAAAAAAAAATACGTAGACGTCTATTCTTCTGAGAACATACAATTTATTCGTGCATGCCTCGTTAACAATTAACTAAAGACCTAGTAAGCTCGGTTTTGGTGAAAAGGATGAGTGAGCGCCGCTCGGAGAAGGCGAGACTTCCCACGTTCAGTGGAAACGGCGCGGCGACGTAGCGGAGCGAGGTTTTTCTATATACGTTGCTATCTTCGCATCGCTCAGCTTACCCGCACATTTCTGGTCGAAACGCATCGTTCCACAATGTCGCTACGCACCCGCGCACCGCTCAGCTACCACACACACCTGGTTTCTCGCACCTATAGCCTTAACCGAAAATTATCAATGTCAAGTTCCAAGAGATCGCTCCATCGTCCACGAATTTTATTGAACGCACGCACTGACCGAACTTCCAGAAATTAATCTCTTGTCTAAATGCAATAGTTTGGATTACAAAGCATGTAAGCAGACCGAAACGTGATGGGTGTGCCTTATAACTTCCTATATACTAAATAATCTGATTGCCGAATCTGATATACGACTTATTTTCTGTGGGATTGGATTCCCTGCTGGTAAAGATTTTTTCTGTTGATAAAGTTTGGGATTTCATATACGAAAAACGAAAGCATAATATTGTCATGTATTTATAAATAACAACTTGTCTAGACGCCATTACGTTCTAGTACGAAACCGCTGGCATTGACAATGAAATAGTGGTGTTTTTAGATTCACCACCACACCAATTACCGGCAGACACGAATCTATAAATTGTTTGTTGACAGTTTCAATGCGGCTATACAACTACATATTCTAGAATCCTAGATAGTTTTTGTAAACAATGGGGTTACGAAACCAAAGAAAAGGTTTCTTGTTCACTTCTATCTATCGATTAAAGTAAACAAAAAATCAAAGTGATGACTTTATAAGTTATACTTATGTTATTTGAATTTAATTGTGACGTGTGCTAGAGTCCTGTAATGTGTAAAGGAAACAAAGCACTTTGATGTTTGAAATAAATATTGGTTGATTATTACGTTCAACGATACTGGTATCGTTCGTGTCTTGATTTGTTTATAAAAAATCTACATTGAGTTTGGCTAGTATATACCATCGTCGATTTCGTCAAACTACGAATGTTTTTATAGTAAGTTTTCATTCATAAATGTCTTTGTTGACATAGAATATCGTAGACTCTTATGAAGTTATGACTCAGCGGCTGGAGAATTAATGCGTATAAAAAGACGCGGCAATAGAGTGAATTGAAGGTTAAGTATGGGCGATTTGTTTATAAACATTCTATATCGAGTTTGGCTAGTGTATAAGTTCACCCGCTTACATTCATAATGAATTCGTCAAACTAGGAAAGTCTTTAGTTTTCATTCATGTCTTTGTCGACATGTAGACTCTTAGAAGTTCGAGTATAGGTTACTATATTATGTAGTTTGGATTATTGTGATTGTTGGATTCATTTATATGGGATGGGACGGATATTGCGATGTTATGACTCTTGTAATGCGTACGTATCGAGTGTTTACTAAAGAAAGTTAACAGGAAATACGAATTGTAATCACGATAAAATTAAAAGCGAAAGTTTGTCAGTATGTTTGTTGGCGGAACTTTTTTGGATGACATTTGTTACAAACTTATTTTCTGGATAAAAGCTATATCTTATATCATATTAGCTACTTTTAATCGTGTGGGATGGTTAAATAATTAAATTTATTATAGACCATCTTTATTAATAAAGTTACAATCAAATAATAGAAACAAGTTAGAACTAGAACATACAATTAAAACAATTGAGCTAACTGCAGACTGTTGCAATCAATCACAGGTAGCTCAACCGATCACCCCGTCGCGCGTCGCTTCGACCAGAGGCTCAGATAATGTACTTTACTCTATAGTAAAGTACATTATCATATAGTGTGAGTATACGTGACACTGACTGGCGAACCTAGCCGGTTTTACGTGAATGAAAGGCTCACAAAGAAGAATAGGAGCCTTTTCTTGAAGGCAATTTGATTTCTGTCAATTATCTACCTTTTATAATGGGTTCTAAAGCTAAGATTTGTTTTAAACTGGGCTTGTATAACCCAGGTTCTTTAGGGACAGGTCAAAATGATTTTCTTGTTGCAATGGATAACCTCAAATGCGACATTGTAGCCATTAATGAAACTTGGATCAAAAAAGGTGAAGAGTCACGTGCGCCGAAGGTCCCTGGCTACGGTTTTTGCAATACCCCACGCCCAGAGAGCAAGGGTCGTAGTAGAGGAGGAGGTGTTGGTTTTTATGTAAGACGCGGTATCAAAGCTCAAAAAATTTCTCATCCCGATGCAAACATCGAACAATGTGGTTATCCGTTACTATTAATAAGTTAAAATTAGCAATTGGTACTGCCTATCGTCCGGAATGGGTAAACGTAGATAACTTTTGACGCACTGACGGAATCGGTTGATTATTTTGGCGCTCACGACCATGTAATCGTTCTGGGAGATTTTATCTATATGGACCTATATCATAAGGACTTATCATTGACTGTATAAGTCCTTATGACCTCAAGTACTTAAAGTTGGAGCAATTCTTAGATTGCACAGGTCTATCTCAGGTGGTGACGTCATCTCCAACTCACTATACGGATCACAGTCAAACTCTTATAGATGTTATTTGCACGGATTGTAATGTACGTGATATATCTGTCGTCGATATTAAAGGTAAATGTGGCCACTCTTTTGTTACAACAACGTTAAATATTAAAAGAGAAAGGATCCCTCCTCGAACCATAGTATGTCGGTCGCTTAAGAGTATTGATCATATAAACTTTGATCCCAAGTAACATTTTGGACCTATAACTGAGGTTTATATCAGTAAAAGGTTGAGTAAACGTCGTATAAACGTTTTTAGCGATACCTACGGGTTCTATAGAAGCGTTTGGTGAAACGTTTTTGCTCTGTACGCTATAGAGCCAAATTATCCTATTACCTGTCGATGTAAAGGTTTACTTCACCATTTTAAAGAGCCATTAAAGAAAGGTATTATAAGATCTGATGAAGGTGACATAACTTTAGGAATTCTTCAAGGATCCATCTTGGGACCTCTTTTATTTTTAAGTTATGTAAATGACATTTCAATAGTATGTAAGGATATTGACATAATTTTATTTGCTGACGATACTAGTTTGATTATTAAAGATAAATGTGATGAAGGTGTAAGTGACAAGCTTTTAAAAGTGGTACCAGACCTACAAAGATGGTTTTCAGCAAACAATCTTGTGCTCAATGTTGACAAAACACATGTTTTAAAATTTTGTTACATAAATTACCCGAGTCTTCTGTAATAGATGCGCTTAATGAGATGTCGCTGCCCCACACAGACTGTATAAAATTTTTGGGTATCTGGCTAGATTCTAAATTGACTTGGGCCAACCATATTGAGTAACTTAGCAAAAAATTAAGCTCCGCAACATACGCAATAAAAAATAATAATTAGGAGGCATGAGTGCTGCTAGGCAAGTATACTTTGCATATTTTCACTCATTGATGAGCTACGGGGTCATGTTCTGGGGCAACGCAGCAGAATCGCAAAGAATTTTTGTTTTGAAAAAAAGGTCTACCAGGCATATATAGCAGGTTTAAAAATATAGAGATACATGTAGAGACGAGTTTAAGAAGCAAAAAATAATGACAATGGCCTGTGAGCAAATTTATCAAACCATTATATACATAAGAGAAAATCTCAATAATATTTCAAAAAATAAGGAAATTCATAATCACAACACTAGAAATAAGGAAAATATTGTGGTACCTCACACGAGACTATCAAAAGTACGGAAAAGCTTTATGTGCCTATCTATAAAATTTTATAATAAAATACCATTAGAATTTAGAAAGAAACCTGACATTGAACTATTTGTATTTATTAAAAGAATTCTATTGAATAAGAGTTATTATACAATTGACGAAGCTTTGGCTGATAAAAATATATTTTGTGATGCGATAGGTACGGAGGCTAATATTGTTGTTATTTAGTTATTATAAGTTATAAATGTAATAATGTGACTTATCTAAGAACATGTGTATTGTGTCAAAAGATAAATAAATGAATTGAATTGAATGGAATATGGTTCTGTTGACGTTACCTCATACACTGTCATTGATAACAGGAATAGTCAACAAATCCATAACTACGTCTACTTTTCCCAATCAATGGAAAATTGCTAAAATAAACCCATACCTAAAATCTCCCACCCGACAGACTTAAAAGACTTGAGACCTATCAGCATTCTTCCGGTTCTCTCGAAAGTTAGAAAGTGGTTTATAGCCAACTTAGCGGATTCATCGAACGCAATAAGATCTTGCCAGACGTCCAATCTGGTTTCCGTGGAGGAAGAAGTACAACCACCGCGTTACTTGATTTTGTTGATAACATTCTTTCTGAACAAGATCAGGGGCTAGGGACAATTTTAGTACTTCTCTCGCTCGTTTGATTCGATAAGTATCCCGTTGCTTCTGTCAAAACTCTCATATTATGGAGTCGATGCTACGGCCATTGGATGGTTTGAAAGTTATTTGAGTAATCGTTCTCAGTTTGTGCAGATTACTAAGGAAGATAGAACACAACTGTCATCATCCTGTAAATCAGTTATTCGTGGTGTACCGCAGGGATCAATCCTTGGTCCTCAACTGTTCATCATTTATAGTGCTGATATTTGCTGACAGATTAAACACTGCAAATATCATATATAAGCCGACGATGTTCAGCTATATTTGCCAGTGGATCCGGAGAATGTTCTCTGCGGTACTTCAAAACTGAATGATGACTTGAGCCGAATAGCTGACTGGTCCAATAAAAATGCTCTCCTTCTTAATCCCTTAAAATCAAAATTTAAGATCCTTGGTTCACCACGTTTGGTAGAAGGCGAATAGCTGACTGGTCCAATAAAAATGCTCTCCTTCTTAATCCCTTAAAATCAAAATTTAAGATCCTTGGTTCACCACGTTTGGTAGAAGGCATATATACCATATCACCAAATATCAATATTCATGGCCAAAGTGTTGAACGTGCACATGCACGTGCGAGGCTAGAAATCTTGGTATCTTATTTGATGAATAATCTTCGCTTTGAGAACCACATAAAGAGCATTGCAAGAAATTGCCTTTATAGACTACTCTATAAAATAAAAAAAACTTTCTAAGAAAAGAAATCCGCGTCAAAGTTTGTGAATCGATAGTTTTATCGAAGCTTAACTATGGCGACTTGGTTTATGGCCCGCGATTACTATCGAGAACGGCTCGCCTAGTCCAGAGGGCGTAAAATGCGTGCTGTAGGTTTTGTTATGATAATCCACCGCGAACGCACGTTACACCATACATTAATAACACATCAACACTCAACATGGCTTCGCGGAGACATTTGCACCTAGCAGTTTTGGTATATGACGTCGTAAAGTTTGAGTCCCCAGAGTACTTATTCTCAAAACTGAGTAGTTTCAAAATTAAATACAGCTTAAGGCCTTCAAGAAGAAATTTGTTGCACTATAGCAACTATAAAACCGTAGCGTTTAGAGAGGAAGCTTTCGCTATCAGGCAACCAAATGCTGGAACAATATCCCTCCACCCTTGCGACTGTTAAAATCAAAGTTTACTTTTAAAAACCGGTTTAAGTTTTGAGCACCAAAAAACAGGGTTGCCTGGAGCCATGACCCGTCATGGTGCACTATTTTCTTGCTAGGTTCCTTCTACAGCTTAGAGTTACCAGCCTACTGGCATAGATTCGTTTATTTTTATTTGTTGATTTTATCTATTGATAGGTTTATATCCGTTTCACACAGTCAGACACGCACCAACTACATAATTTTATTTTAATTTGAATTTTATATTGTTTACTATTTATTAACACTTTGACTGCTGAAATCATACGTCTATTCCCAGTAGTTCAGTTGTCCAGTTCAGTTGACTGAACTAGTGAGATTTCTTTTCTCGTTTGTTCAGTCGACTGGACTAGTGAGATTTCTTTTCTTTACGGTATGTGTTTTCTACAAGTGACTAATATGCGTAAATCCATACTAGCGCAGCGGCTGAGAAAATACAAATCTTTGTGACTCAGCACAGCCGTAATATTTTTCGAACGAAACGCATGTGCGGTGCAACACAACCGCTGTGTAGAGCGGCAGCACGAATTTTTTAGGTTAAAAAAAAGATCGCAGTCGTTGCTTGCCTCTTCTGCCTCACAGGGTCCTGTGATCATAGTGGTTTCGGAATATCAGCGCCTATCTACTCCTGAATAGTAAGGCATTTATGCTGAGTCGAGACTTTTTTGCTGCTGTTACACACATCAGTCTCTTTTTTTTTGCAATTGTTTTTTTTCGTTATAAGTTATTTTTATTCAAAATGTCATACCTACTTTGTTTATGTTTTGTACTGCAGCAGCAAATAAATGAATGTCTATGTTTATATCAATATTATAAGTAAGGATCCCTACTCATATTAGTAAACGGTAGACGGTATCCTGTGGACGGGTATATACTACTTTTGATCGCAGAAAAGTGCAAGAAAAGCAGCGGGCAGAAACTGTTACTTAGTTTTTTCCTGTTCTATCATAAGTATTTGCAGATAATTTTCGACATTTCTTGCAAAGAAATTGTAAATTACTGCAAATAGCCAGTGATGGATTAAATTCGCTATACTATTGGCTTATGATTATGACTATGGGCAAGAAAGATCCAAATTGGCAACCGCATTTTGTCATTTCTTGTCTCTGTTAATATAATAATAACAACGTTAATATAAGAAACGGGCCTTTTTAATAAAAATAAACAAAATTACTGTTAAAACACCATACCACGCAACGCCGACCTTAAAAACTAGCAGTGGTTGGTACCGAGCTGCGGATGATGATGGTGATCAATCAATCACTAATCATGTTGCTCCTCCTCTATAATCTCTTCTTCTTCTTCTTCTTCCTCATCGTTTTCTCCGTCCTGTAGCCACTGCATCATCAGCTCCTTAGCTTCAATTCTGAAATATGCAATCTTGCTTATTTTCGAACTAAATTTAGTTCTTTGACCAAACTAAACAAAAGATCTTAGGGAACTTAAAGCATCCTAATCCAAATAATGTATGTATAATTTGTATCGATAGTGCTTTAGAGCAGCTAAACTAAGATAAACCCATCGAATCTACATATCGAGCAAATGTCGTTATGGTCTTACGTTGGCACGAAGGTTTTCGTTAATATCTTCCCTATAAGGCATTTCGGGGATTCTCAGCCTAAAGATGCCATGTGTGACAGAACTCCCACAAAATTCAATGTTTTTGGGATTTGCCACGCCCTTTGGGGCTTCACCTTGTGGATAAACCGTCTTAAGTCTTCCCCGGAGTAATAGTTTTTAACGTAACAGGTTACATACCTACCTACTTTAATTCTATTCTTTAATTTCTAACTTCAACTTGATTGATTGAGATCGACTAAATTCGTGGCTAGTCTAGTTAGTAATTCGTCAGCGCACTAACTAGACGCAAGTAAACTCGCAAACACGCTTGATCACTTCATTACGGACGGAGATTGTTTATGGTCTCGCAAGGCTGACGTTTTCCTGTTCCGGTTGCGCGTGAGACGTCAGATACGACATTTTTACGTTGCTCGTTTTCGTTGTCGTTTGATCAACACAATACCACTGTGCACGTAAAATCGTAATCAATCTACGATTGAGTATATTTATTTTAAATTGCATAAATAGTGTGTGTAGTTTAAACCCCCGTTGGGGTTCAAAATCCACCCTAAGGGTAGTCTCGTCTCCGGCCGGACTTTCCACGAGCTGCGTTACCCTTTTGGACCTGTAACTCCAGCCAGCGCTTACACCTTTCGTCGAGGGTGGGTCTCTGCTACACCCGCGGCGCAATAAAGGAAGTACTGAGGAGCAAGAAAAATAAAGTGCAGACCTTTTATTTTCAAGTAGAATTAGCCATGTGTAGGATTTAACGGATCCCCTTTTAAGCCCCTCTGGCAGAGCTACATAACTTCACAACATAAATATAACATAGCCCTTCAGGCTCCCTATTGTAATGGTTAATTTTAATAAATTTGCAATCCATTTTTTAATTGTGTTTCACTTAGAACCTTAATTTAACCCTGAGTTGCTGCTCGAAAACCGGAAAGTAACACAGTGGACTTTCCGATCCGAGTAGTAACTCAGCGGAAGTTGTCTAAGCCGGCAAAAGTTATCCTATTGAATCTCTTTAGCCTCGGCAAAGCAGCACCGCCAACAGTTTTACATACTCTCAGCCTAAAGACGTCGACTGCTGGATAATGGAAATTTTTGGGGGATTTACCACACCTTAACCACACCACACCGTGTGGATAACCAAACCATATTACCTCTCCTCCGGAGTAACGCTGCTCTTGTTGAATCTCTTGAGCCTCGGCAGAGCGGCCAGTACCTCCAGGCGTGTGTCGTGGTCTTCCTCTTCCATTGCAGTCTCAGCGGACTCCTGCCCAGTGCCGCCCAGGTAAGGGCAGCCCTTCATTATCAATGTATCTAAGCTTACGAGCCCCTGTAACCGTCAAGACAGTAAAGAACGTAGGCTAACAAAATAAGCACTTAGACAAGCCAAATTTTATAACAAATAATTATCAAAAATGAAATAATATGTTATGAACTTATGACCGCCAAATTGTCACATATTGTTTTATTTTATTCTCGTTTGTTCTTTCTGTTTATCTAAGTTATTGACATTCTCTTCACTACTATCCTCTCTGTCTCTTTGTCCTCTTGTTGAAGAAGTTCATTAAGTTATAGGCAAATTCATTGTGAAAGTGAGAGAGTTTTACAATCAGCGTCGCCCCCATATCCTTCTTCTTCTTGTTGTCGCCAGCATTTCTATGAACTTAATCTTAATTCTAAATTTTCAATTAGAATACTTTCCAATACGCATACGGAAAGGTTCTTTACTTTCCGCATTGCATCAATAGTGTTTTTGTGATATTGTTTTCCCCCTTGCCCGGTTACCTCGCACACTGACGTTATTTATGTAGACATGTTGTTCGTCATGGTCAGAGGATTGTCAGCTATCCTTGTTCGATGCATGTCCCAATCATATTTTATCTCGCTCACATCTTAATGACCAGTGATTGAGCTTAGCTATGACGAAGTCTTTTAGACTCTGGCATAGGACAGGTATAGCATAGTTGGTTTCTGTCTCAACTGCAATATGTTTTAATAACAATAAATTAATTACGTACCCTTAGTTTCTTCACCTGCAATAGAGTTTTTATCATACAGTTCCTTAAATTGATGTAATTTAGTTTGGTAAGTGTTTCGTCCAAACCGTCCAAATTCTTTATGGGATTGAATCGCAAATGGAGGATCCTCAAGTTAACCAAGCACCCAATGCCGACCAGGCTCTTTATCATGTTCCCAGCTAAATACAAACTGTCCAGGTTTTTAAAATTAAGATTACTGATATCTTCTATGTAGTTGTTACGGAAGTCCAAGCATCTTATATGAGGCATGTGGCCCTTGAAGGCAATAATCCGTATCTTGTTGTTTCCGACTTCCAAAGTGCTTAGCTGTGGTTGGAAGACATCCTGAACTGAAATCAATTTATTTTCGTTCAAGATTAGAACCTGAAGGTACTTGCACCTAATCAAAGCTGCGGAGGTGAGTAGATTGTTGTCTGCGTGGAGAAGAATCAAATAGGGCAGTTCTGTGATTGGCTGCAAGCTCGGTAGTGTGAGGCTATTGTTGGAGACGTCTACGAACTGTAGATGCTTGAAATTCTTTATAGCCAGCACGTTTGTTAGGCCCATGCCCGTGCAGGTCATTTTGAGGTATGTGTACCTGTAAGTAGATAGAGTTTGTATTTTGTTCTGATGTCGTCAAATAGATTAAGGGTCTCCCAGATAGAAGCCTGGCGCTAGCGTATTAGTACTACACGTACGACAAATTAGTGTTGTCGAATTGTACTGTCCACCACCTCAGGCCGCGTTTTTTCCAGAACAACACAGACGCGGCGCGGTGAACCTTAGCATTTATCTACATCGGTGTATCATTTATCTTCATAAATTTCAAGTTACACTAAAATCTAATGTCTGAGCTTCAACATCCTTCAGTAGGTTTAAATTATTATTAAATAAGATTCTTATTATTATTTATTATTTTATTTTATGCCATACAAAAGTGTTACTCAAGCATAGAATAGAACGATACTGAGCAAGCTTTCATAGTACGGGCCTTATAAGGCATTTTAAGGCCCGTTACATTCGTTTTGTTCTGTTACTTTTGTTTTAAATGCCTTTCTTTTCATCTTCTTTAATATGCAGTTCTATGATACATATTACATACCCATCGCCTTCAGCGGTCTTCCCCAGCAAGCTAAGCCCTTCGCTTATCTCCTGCGCTCCGAGAGCCCTGACTTCCAGCACCTCCACTGCCGCCGCCGCCGGGGTTTCCTCCTCTTCATATCTTGCTTCTTCTCCCATGTCCTGCTTCCTGTTTGGATCGTAAGAAGATTTGATTGCTTTTGTTTTTTATAAAAAATCTTGTATATACTACATACATGTTATATAGGTACCAACCTTCCTCATTTTTTTTAATTTCATTTTTATGGTCAGTCGGCTTACGTTCTGCAGTAAAGATTCCCTATAAGTATTGACACTGTTGACTGACACTGTTGTTTGACATCTTGCTCTTAGGCATAATGAGAGAGCATAATTTGTAAGACTTTAAACACAAACGTGGTCAGCATTGCAATTGTGTCTGGTTGGACACTTTTCTGCCAGTGTCAAGTACATAACTAGATAACTGATATCTATACTAATATTATAAAGAGCAAGGATTTGATTGTTTGTTTGTATTGAATAGGCTCCGAAACTACAGAACCGATTTCAAAAATTCTTTCACCGTTGGGAAGCCACACTATCCCCGGAATTTTTTGAAAATATTGTATAGCCTATGTTCACATAGGCTATACAATATTTTCAAAAAAATAGATATTTAATCCTAATCAAAATAAATTACTTTATATTCAAGACTGCTTCAATACCTAAATATAACTTTTTAAATTATTCAATTCGAACTTTTCATTCGAAAGGTATCACGAGTATAAAAATGTAAGTATTAGAAAAAAGTCGCGTGGCTCACACTAGGCTAACTATAATACTATGCGGATGGAAATAAACGGCCGCAAATAAATTATGAATAATAAAAATAATAAATACTTGCGCGATGCCGGTACGGTCCGCTAGTACTTAGTAAAATACATTACATGGATAGATATTTTTTATTATTAAACTGTCAATTAACTGTGTATTAAAACGTCCGGAACGTCCTGAACAAACATCTGTAGGACGTACAAACATTTGTCCTGAGGCGGCAATCGAACCTCGAATCTTCGGCAACCGCGGCGACACAGATGTCGTCGCGATACTCTTTTATGCAAGCGATCATAAGAAAATTTCGTTTGTGTGTATTCAAAAAAACGTTGCTGGTGAGTGAATAATCATGAGGCGCAGGTAGTCTAGTTGAGTTACCAAACCAACCCGTAGTAAGCAAAACTTTGGTTTGCCCCGAGTAAAGACTACCAACATAATACGAAAAATCAATAAATAAAACTGGAAATTTCACGCTGGATCATCTAGACCTTAAGGCGAGGTAGTTCGAGAACTTCGGGCTTTTTAGCCCCGCCCATTGAGCGCGCGACGTATTTATTTACGCGTCCAGCGGGGAAGGCCGCTAGGCCGCGCGCCACTTGACCGCTTACGATATATTGGTGCCAGAGTATAGAAAAACAAGTAGTAGGTAAGGTACGTATGTTATGTTCTTACTCCAGGTAGGTAATATTGATAATATTATTAGCAGTATTTGCATTACTTATTATGTGTAGATCTAGGTACAGTCACAAAGCTAGCACATTAAAATTAGTCTTCATCAAAAATTAAAAATACATTGGTTTCGTGTGGCATATTTATGTAGGTACAACTTTTATATTCAGCAACGAGAACATAGAGGTAAAAAAAACAAATTGTAGAATTGACAATTATATTTTTTTTTATGAACAACCCTTTTTAATACAAATTATAAGTATCTACTTCTACCTGATTAAATAACTTTTGAAAATGTTCTACATTAGTATAAAGCTAGATTACCACTGACTGACTGACTGACATAATTGTTCTCCTTGATGGTGGATGGGAAGGTATGTTTTTTTTTACGGAATCATATATGGGACCTAAATGTCTCCTAGGGAAAAACGAAACGAAATTCCGACTTTTTGACATTTGTCCCCCTAAGACCAGTGGGCCTTCTACGTGAAGCCATATTGCCAAATTTTTTATAAGAGGTGTAAAGAGGGGTAAAGTTATTTTGATTGCATAGAAAATTTTGCCCCCTTTGTTTTCCCAGACCCCCCCCCCCTTTTGAGTGTGGTACCAGATGCCATCGCGATAGAAGATTTTTTATTGAACGGTGGGGTGGGGGGATTTTTGGGCGACAAACGGCGTGCGTCCAACCTCGAAGACGTCTCGACAGGCACTGGCCGCCCGGCGTGAGCGCCCGAATCAGTAGATTTTGATAGTTTTCTTTCGCAGACATTTTTAATAACTGATTTAAAAAAAATACAGTTTTTTAGTAAATCATAAACCCTATCTTTTGATATAACTTTGAAATGATTACAAGAAAATACCTCAGTAAAAGTTAAGTAAGTAGAGTAAAAGTTGTTTGAAATTTCGATTAGTGTCATCTTTGCGATTTTTTTTATCGAGAAAATTATTTTTATTCACGTTTCTATCTTTACCAATTTTTGGAGTATATGTTAAATTTTTATAAAATATATTTATTTCGTGCTTCATTTACATTTTGGTAGAGATAGTTGTTTAAAAAAACTAAAATTGTAACTACCTCGCCTTAAGTAGGTAAGCAGAGTTTATTTGTATTATGGGAACCACAATAAACCATCGATAATAAAAATGCGTACGATTGCGTAGGTATCTTCCTCTTTTTTTTTTGCTTTTTAACTACCACGTTTTCTTCCAATTCTTCCTCACTATGTTGACCAATTTGAAAATGAGATTTCAGCATTTATGATCGATCCTTATCGATTACTATCAGTAAATCAATAATTACACTAATGACTCAAAATTGACAGTTCAATTGACTTGACTTCCTTTATTTGGCTATAGACAGTTCAATTCTTGAAGGCTTTTGATAAAAACTTGTCAAAAGTTAATTATTTGACAGTTATGCTCAACCGAAAAGGTTTTATTGTGACAAAAAGTTTGGTGCCTCCAAATAAAATAGAAAATAAAATATCATAGTTTGGTAAATCAAAGTAAACACCTATGGCTAACACATTAGCTGCACACCCATAAAAGGCGACTACAGTAGATAGAAAAAAAAATTGATGCATACCTTTCCTCTACATTCTGTTCATTTACATTGTTTCCGTTTATTTCAATTAAGGGTTTTCTTGATGTCCTTGATGTTTTTTCCTGTGCTATTTTACCTTTTGGTTTTTTAACAACTACATTTTCTATTTCTTTTTCTTCTTTATCTTGTTTTGCACTGATATTGAAATGCGAGACTAACATATTGACGCTTAATATAACAGTACTATACAATATTAAATAACTTTTCACGTACTTATTATAATTTACTTCATAAACACGGATAACATTCCATTATTTTATTTGCATGACACAATACAACTGAATAACAAGATAAACAAAATAATAAAAGAACTACGTAACGACTGACGACTAAAAAGAATAAAACACGATTTGAGTTTTGATCATAAAGGTTGTTCTTGTTCTTTCAAGACATTAAGGATTACAAAGAGTCTTAATTTGTGATCCTAGTCTATAGCCGTTCTAGATTAATTTCTCCTTTCAGATTTTGCGAGTGCACATATAAACGCGCGTTTGGTACACATCGTTTTATAACGCGAACGCACGAACGCGCGTTACTAAAGCGGGCGCATCTAAACGCCGCCGCCTGTTGTGACATTTGTGAAACTTGCTTTAACGCATAACGTGCCCATTTTGCACATGTACGTAACTTCACCCCCGGAAAGCGTTGAAAGAAATGAAGAATCCAATACCCTGTGTTCATTTACTTCTATACCGTCCAATTTGTTTTCAGTTTAATGGTTCCGTACCAAAAAACGTGAAACCGGCCTATTACTAAGCCTTCTTTATCTATCCACATGTCCGTCTGCCCGTCCGTTCGTCCGTCAGAGACTGCATCTCTTGAATCGTAATTGGTAGACAGTTGAAATTTTGACAGAATGTAGATATGCCGCTATAACAAAAAATGGGGGACTCCAACATCTAGTCTCCAAAGCCTAGTTCGTTACCTGCACGTGGTACTCCCTGCTAGATAACGAACTAGGCTCTGGTGAAAATATCAAACATCTTCATAATTTCATAACTCATTGATTTTACAATTATTTTCCATTACTTAGACACAGTTGCCATTAACAAAGAATCATCATCATCATCTAGAATAAAAGTTAAATACTTGTAAATTTAAAAATTAAGGCGTTCAATCTTCTTACCAAGTTTAGTACCTACCGATAACCGAAGTTAAGCAAAGTCGGCCGCAGTCGCACATGGATGGTGACCGCGTCATGACGGCTTTTTGATCTTTTTTAAATCACTTTTTTAGGGTTCCTTGTGCAAAATAGATACATGTATACGATAAGAAGCCATCCATTTTATTTTGTTTTTTAATTTTAGGCGATGACTGTTCGTGTGTACGTACATAGTAGATGGTGTAGTTTAGCAACGGGGCGGCAGGCCCTTGCAAGTCGCATCGCTGAGGCTGGGCTGTGAATGTGTTTACCGATTAGTCTAGCTAAAACCTTTTGTTATACATAATTTACGAATGCACGAAGGGCGAAGGTCCGCCTGCGACGCTGGAGGTTGTTTGTGGGTTCAATTCCCGCCTCGAGACAATTGTGTGTACGATCTGCAGATATTTGTTCCGGGTGTTCTGGTCGTTATCTATGTATAAATAATAAATATCTATGTATTTCATGTATTGTATATCAGCATCATTAATTACCCATAAGAGAAGCTCTGCTTAGCTTAGGGCTAGATCATGCTGTGTGGCAGCATTCGTTTTTTTTATTTATTTGTTTGTAATTCCACTTATACATAATATTTTTTACAACAGTTCTCATCCCACTCGAGCGTGCCTGCGACGAGAAAGCCTCAGGAACACATCGAGATTGTTCTACGGAAGCCGATCGCCCACTCCTTGCCAAAGCTAGGACATGCTTACAACTATGTACTAAAGGTAATTCCTCTATTTTTTAAGTAGCCTACTTCAATTTCAATTTATTTATGAACAAAGACATAATATAACTAAAATACAACGGAACACTGGAAAGCGCATAAGTTTAAAACTGTGTCTCACCTCCCAGCGCTGAAACTCAGGATATGGTTAAGGCCGATTTCTTTCTTTTTTTCGATTTCGATCTGTCTTACCAATCTCTAAGGAAGGCGCTAAGGTTGTCTCCGATCGCGGTTTTTACCTCGAACATAGGGGAATACACAAATCGCTTCACCTCAGCAGAACATACAAACATCCTGCGGTTATTAGTGTGGGGGTGTAGGAACACATTTTTTGCTGATTTGTGCGTAATCCTGCTTCTCTGTGCCTCTGTGTGAAAATGAAAATGAAAATAAAAAGTTTTTATTTCTTTAAGCTTACAAATAAGCACTTAGACAGGTCATATTTTATAGTTCACTTCAATTTTTTGTCCACCAGTGGAAGAAGTGAGAAGAAACCACTAGTATATTCATAACTTATGTGTCTAGTACATTTGATTTGCTTATCTGTAAGTTGGTAGATTTTGAGTTGGAGCAAAACTCGTTCCAAGCTTTTTTATCTTCTAAGTAATCTGATATTTTGTAATAAGCTTTTTTACAAACAATGTGTTTAACAATTTTTTTTAATTTATTTATTGATAATTTTTGCAACTCACTTGGAGTTTTGTTGTAGAAGCGTATACATTGCCCTTTAAAAGATACATTTATCTTGTGTAGCCTAGTTGTGGGCACAGCGAGTTTATTCTTATTTCTAGTATTTACATTATGTATATCACTTTTTTTAGTGTGTGCTATAAGAGTTTACCTCACCCCCCGATTGAAAATAGGAGGTGGGTTTTCGGGCAATTATTGTATAGCGCCGAAGTAACATTACCCAATCTATAGTAGCGGTCGGTTCCTCCTTTATGTTCGAAAAGTTCATATTATCTCCCCTATATTCCGTTCTATTATAATAGCCTATTTGTAGTACTGCAGCACACACATATTTATCTACACTAACTACTTTACCATTATAAAGTGTCAACTCGTTTGAATTATTAAACCTATTGTACTTTTGTTTAAAATTGTATCTGTATGTTAATGTATGTCTTTAGTTCCAAATAAAAGTTTTATCTATGTATCTATCTCAACAGCAGATGAAAATAATAATATTTTCAGGTTTGCGGCCGCGAAGAATATCTATTCGGAGACTACCCTCTCATTCAATTCCTATACATTCAAGAAATGCTATCCACCGATGGTGTTCCGCAAGTTATGATCGTCAGCATAGATAAACTACCTCTGTCAAGTAAGTTCATTTGATTTAATAATACGAGTAAGGCGTCTTCCATAAAAAAAGTTGGACAATCAACAAAGAGTCATCAAGTCTTAATGCGCCGCTATATTACGACGTTTACTTACTCATAAAGAAACTAAGAATTTCGGGCTTAAATTGTGCACAGATGAAGTTCTAGCTAGACCTATACTCCAACCAAATATGATGTCAAATGTTTGTAAACAAACCGCCCATACTAAACCTAAAGTCACTTTGCTGCGTATTTTTATACGCAAATCATTATTCCTTGTTAATTTAAGATTTTTCAATAAATATTGCTGACAATGTATCTGAAACTTGACGCTAAACATAATTTTTTTAGATATTTTTTATTTTTTATCGCTTACGTTAACAAATAAAAATTGTGTAAAATTGTAAAAAATAAAAGTGGAGAATGCTACTGTTTGTCCCGAAAAAAAGTAAGTTTAACATTTCTCAAAAAATGTATATTTTATTATACTTTCGCAGTGCACCGCGAAATATCGTTCTACGGCTCAACACTTCCTGAACGAACGCGCCTTCCCTCCGAGCATTCCAATACGATGCGGATGAAGAAAATTGAGTCCTCGTGGAATATAGATAGAGACTATACTTGCACGGTCGTCTCCATCAGCAGGCCTAACGTTGAGCCGGGGAAGATTTCAGAGGTAATATAGGTTATTTAATATAATGCTTGTAGGAAATATCAGAGGAAATCGCTAAAAGTGGTAAGGCAGGCTATTGAAGCATATTAATTTCTAGTTCGGTTCATATTTTGTTATGCATCATATTTTGTTAGGGAAGCATGCAAGGACCGGAGTTTAAATTCAGTGTATTGATAAAAATGTTATTAATTGTGGTAGTAGCTTATTTTATTTATTTATTTTGTTATGCTACAATAGCCTTATTGTAAACATAATAAAATATGAATAAATAAGAAATAGTAATGCTGGACAATCCACACGGCATCATCTGGCATCAAGCTAAGCAGATGGGATAGATTATGGGCACTAGATGACTGATATACATAATGCAGTTAGATATTTTTATCCAATACGTTGTAAACAATTATTGTAAAACTGTTACTGAATTAAATGTTATTTTCGTTATTAAAGGTTGTATGCCAAGCTGGGATATTCCACGGCGGCAAGCCCCTCTGCGAATCACAGAAGACGCGAGTCGCTACCATATCTAGTCAAGGAGTCGCTCAGTGGAACCAAGAGCTTACCTTTCCTATCAAAGTTCACAATATGCCGCGCATGGCCAGGCTTTGCTTCGGAGTTTATGAGATCACGAAGGCTACTAAAGGAAAATGGCGGGGGAAGGACGCTAATAAGGTATGAGAGCAACGAATTCAATTTAAAAAAAAAACAATTTTTTTTTCTTCCGGCTTACAAAATAAGCACTTAGACAAGTCAATTTTTATAATATTAATTATTATCAAATAATTAATATGATAAAATTGATAATTTTACTATTCACTTCAATTTTTTGTCCACTAGTGGAAGAAGTGAAAAAGAAACCACTAGTATCTTCCGGGAGGCGCTGTTATTGAATACAGAAAGGGAGGAGGACCATTAGTCTAGTTAGTCCGTACATGGAAATCTAACGATATTCTCCGTTACATTTAGGATATAAATTGTTGCAGGGAAATAATTAAATTGATGTGAGAGATTGCAATTAAATCACACTTAAATGATAAATGCGAAAGTTTGTTTTTTAGATGTTTTTAAATATGGATGTATATTACCTCTTCACACCAAGTACCTAACGGATCGGTCTGAAATTTTGTATTCAGCTAGTTCTGGGCCTGGAATAAAAGAAAAAAATACCTTTGATCCCATAAATCAGTAATATAATAAAAACCTCATCTTTTTTCAGGAGGCTACAAACAAACTAGCGTGGGCAAACACACCGATATTCGACTACAAGGACCAGCTGCGTACAGACGGCGCGACGCTCTCGATGTGGACGCACGTGGCAGACGACACGCAGGACGATCTCATCCTACACCCGCTCGGGACAGTCGTCGACAACCCCAACACGGACTCCTGTGCGGAGTTGCAAGTCAAATTCTCCAAGTGAGTATTCTTTGATATTAAATTATCCCATAACAGGGTATGGGCATAATTATCACGACTTTAAAATGGCTACTTACTAATTATTTAGTAAATTAATTTTAAATTATTGATGTTTCTTTTTCACACTCACTTTTTATTTTTTAAAACACTGAACGGCTGTTACTTATATTGATGTAGGTAACATACGAAACGAATAACATGGCAATAATAATATTTTTATTCCTAAACAGACTTCAGGGCAATGGCCTTGATTTCTTCTAATGTACTCGTTTGCTGTCTTTATTGTAAAAATGTCTTCAAGTAAACATTTCCCTTAATTTTTAATTTCTGGTCACTATATTTCCTATATTTCACCCTTCTGCTAAGTTAGTCTAATATAATATTCCCTTTTATTCCAGCTACGAGTGCAAATACCCGATAATGTTCCCTAAACGCGACGTAGTGATCGCCTACTCGGAAACCGTAGAGAAACAATCACCCGAAGTGATGGAGCGACTGTCGCGCGACTTCGAGCGATTACGCGCGACCGCCGAGAAGGACCCTATGTATGAGATGCACGAGCAAGAGAAAAAGGACATCTGGGCGGCGAGGTAAATAAACATAAACATAAAAAGTCGCTGTGGCGCAGGTCGCAACGCCCACCTCCGGGATTTGAGTTAGGTATATGAGTTTCAACATAGTCAAGGTACATAACAGAAGTATAAACAAATTATACACACAATTGCAATAGATTTGTACTATTCAATAAATATATAATTCATAAATAGAAAAGTTTTAAAGGTATAGCAAAAATAAATAAACAAATAATTTAGGAAACAAGATTTCAGTCTTGTAGGTCTTGTACCTATCAGAGATCTCTTGGTGAGTCAATCAGTCTTTTATATACAAACTAGCGGCCCGTCCCGGCTTCGCACGGGTATTTTTTGTTAATAATATCTCAATCAGCCAGCCACGTATTTATCTTCCGCATGTTTTACCTAAGTTAGTTTTATCTCATTACCATAGCATTTAAATAACCCCAATCTTTCCCTCAGAGAGCGATTCCTCGAAGAAGCACCAGAGCTCCTACCCAAGCTACTATCCTGCGTGGAATGGGGCGAGCGGGCCGAGGTAGCCAGCGTACTGCGTATGTTACCGCGGTGGAAACCCTTCAAGCGAGTGGAGTCTGCGCTAGAGCTGCTAGACTACGCGTACGCTGATGCGGGAGTCAGAAGCTTCGCTGTAAAGTGTTTAGAAAGTATCAGGTGAGACGATAAGAGAGTAAGGATGTTCATGGTCCGTGTATTGCTTATCTTGCCGCGGTAGAAACCCTTCAAGCGAGTGGAGTCGGGAGTCAGGAGCTGACAAGCGTTTAGAAAGCATCAGGTGATACTTAGATATGAGACATGTTATGCAATTTTGTTCTGTCTCAGCATTAGGATAGTGCACAAATGCTGCGCTGGTTTTCAGATGAAATGAAGGGACGACATAAGAAAGAGCCTTCGTTTGCTCATTTTCTTTATTAATGCAATCAAAATAGTATCAAATTTTAATTGTAGGTCACGTTACAGCAGCCATTGCCACGGGACGATGGATGTGTCTTTACAGCTGCGAATAAAGACTACTACGTGTTCTCTTAGTATTTGAGGGGTGATCCTGGAAATCTGATTATATGCATACACTTTTATCGAAACCAAAAAAATCTGCCCTTAAAACTTTTATGTTCTTAATATTTATGCTTCTTTTCAGTGACGACGATCTCCTTCTCTATCTGCTGCAACTGGTGCAGGCGTTGAAACACGAGTCATATCTGATGTGTGATCTCGCGAAGTTTCTGTTATCCAGAGCGTACAACAATATGACGATAGGCCATTATCTATTCTGGCATTTGAGGTGAGTTTTTATCTTTAACACTTAACAAAAAAGTAATAATCGTTGTAATAATTTTGATAAATGCGTCAAACGTTCTGATTATTCGATTGAGTTTTTTTTCTATTGTCTTTTATACACATTTAAAATATTTATTTATAAGAACGTGTCCATGGGATTTTTTCCTATTGTCTCTATACTTAAGGTGAAGACACTTTGTTCATGTGTTCTTTGACGGAGGTAACAATCAAATAAAAAGCCGATTATTCTCACTGAAGTTAAATGTTGTTTCTAGATCCGAGATGCACATAGCGAATGTGACGATCCGCTTCGGGTTGCTGTTAGAAGCGTACTGCCGGGGCTCGCAAGACCACATTACCAGTTTACTCAGGCAGATCAACTGTTTAGAGAAACTCAAATGTAAGTATTTTATTTTTATTGGAAACAGAAACATATATTGCACTATTATTCCAGTTCCTTCTTAACTGGGTGTTAATGCGCGCGACACAGTTATATATTTAATTTAATTTATAACTTTCACACAGCGTTATCTAGCCCCATGGTAAGCAGAGCTTGTGTTATGGGTACTAGATTACTGATATACATAATACAATACATTACATAAATAGATATTTTTTATTATACATAGAAAACAACCAGAACACCCGGAACAAATATCTGCAGATCGTACACACAATTGTTCCGAGGCGGGAATCGAACCCGCAACCTCCTGTGTCGCAGACGGACCTTCGCCCACCGCGCCACATCGGTCGTCAAGTTATATAACTACTGCCTGTATTATCGTTTTCACTCAAGTTATTTATTTCCCTTGTATTATGTTCCAACTAAATTTAATTTTGTTTTACTTTTTTTTTGGGAAATTTCAGCCCTGATCCACTGCCAAATTCTGCTAACCAATCTCTCATTTGAAAATAGCATCGTCACAAAATCAATCACGCCATCTATTCATTCTTAGATATAAGAAAGAATCTTCAGAAGTGCTTTTAATTAAATATTTCTATTCCTATTTATATGGAGAGATAGAGAGAACTGTTTCAACATTGACATATACCAAAACGTGTCTTTCCGGGACGATACAATTGTCGCTGAATTAATAGCTTCACTATGGTCTTTCAATCGTAAATAGGGTGTGTTGTGTTCAGTAGTTTTATGTTGTTGCGTGTATTAGAAACAAATATCCTCAAAACTTTCGCATATATAATATTAATGTGATTTTGATATTTTGTTCGCTTACAGGGCTGAGCAGAGCGGTTAGCGAAAAGAGGGATATATCAAAAGCGCGTGAGGCTCTGAAAAGCCATTTAGAAGAAGGGCATTGTAAAGAAGCGCTTGAGGAATTTGTGTCTCCGCTTAACCCTAGCTTTGTTTGTAAGAGGATCAAGTAAGTACATACTAACGTGAACTACATCGAGCCAAAGGCAAGAAACAATGTTTGAAACGAAGGCCTCCCATATTTACGTTAAAAAACACTTTCTTGTTGTTGATTATTCGAATTTTCACTACTTGTCGATTTGAGATTTCATACAATGCATAATGCTGAAAATTGCAAACACAACAGAAATAAGAAAAATTTTTGAGTACACTTTTATACTTTTTTATTTATTTTTTATTTAGCCTGTTTCGTCCCACTGCTGGGCAAAGGCCTCCCCCAAATCTTTCCACTCAGTGTCACTTTTATACTAACTATATATTTTTACTTGGGTATAATTATATCAGCCTGCCGCTGAAGCTGAAGACAGTGCGCTATAAAATAAAATAAAATGAATTTATTTCAGATGACTTAAATGATCCATAATTTGTTAGTAAAATTAAACATTAAAAACTTATTACTAGGGTTAGTTATACCGAATACTAGAAATTAAAACTAAAATTAAATTAAATCACTCTCCCCACGAAACATTTCCACAGGGGAGAGGTGATTCTTCTATGGCGCTCATTAGGAGATGCCTATGTCCAGCAGCCGACTAATATAGGCTGACGATGATGATGTTGATAATTTGATAGAACTAGAAATATTGCCAATCTGTAAAATTAGCACCACAATCCTTATTAAGCTATTTGCTTGCCTGCTCAATCTTTCAAACTTCACAGACCAGACGAATGCCGTGTAATGGACAGCAAAATGCGGCCGCTACTGCTCGACTTTGAGAATATAGACCCAACTGGCAAAGACATCCGCATTATCCTGAAGATAGGCGACGATCTGCGGCAGGACATGTTCACGCTGCAGATTCTGAGGATCATGGACCGGCTGTGGAAGAGCGAGGGCTGCGACTTCAGGTCTGTTTAAATTTTCTAAGCGTTTATTATTAACTTTACAACTCATATAACATACAAAAATAATGTAAATGTCACAATAAAATCTGATTCAATTTAATATTAGACTACATAATGATATAATTTGATAAAACTTAAATAAAAGAAAGTACATACTAACCTAACCCGAATAACAAATAATAGAAATGTCGCAACAATATCAAATTAAAATAGAAGATTACATGATGACTAGTAACAGCACAATACATAAAATATACCTAAAGGTTTCCTAGAAGAGATCGCTTTCAGCGATAAGGCCGCCCTTAGTACTTCATTTATTCTATTGTTTATTCCTGTATTGTTTTCTGTTTTATAATAAAGTATCTTCTATCTATCTATACCTACTCACATAATTACACTCTAAATAGAGTTAAACTCCATTAATATCCTCATCCATTTGTTTTGGATGGGACAGTACATAGTTTAGAAAACGATTCCTAAGTCCAGTTAGCAAGGAAAACCGCATCATCCTAAAGATAGGCGACGATTTGTGACTCCTACTAATATTATAAACGCTAAAGTTTGTAAGTATGGATGGATGTTTGTTACTCTTTCACGTAAAAACTACAGAATGGATTTTAATGAGACTTTACAATAATATAGCTTATACATACATATGTATATCCGAATAACACATAGGCTACAATTTATAAAGATATATTGTATATTATCCAAAATATCTATCACCACGCGGGTGAAACCGCGGGGCGCAGCTAGTATAATATACTTCCTGTTGACGTAGAATCATGATATTTGGGAAGTAACAAGGTTTTATACGGAACCTTCGGACGTTTTAAAAACATAATATATGTATGTAGTAGTATAGTAGTTTGTTTATTCTATGCCTGTATTTTGTACCTCTGTCCAAGTAAATGTTTTTTTCTATTCAATTCTTATTATAAAAAATCATTGTCTTTGTTCTCAGATTGAACCCATACACGTGTATATCAATGGAGGACACAGTGGGAATGATAGAGGTGGTGGAGGATGCACAAACCGTCGCCAACATTCAGAAACAGAGCGCGCTCTTCAATGCCGCCTCTACTATCTACAGGGCCACTTTATTGCGTAAGTTGTTTAGAATAGAATAGAAAATATATTTATATAAAGAAGTACATATATTATCCAATATTGCACCAGGTCTCACACTCGTTTTGAACTAATATTTAAAGTGATGGTCAGTAAATGAGCGGGTTTCTATCACACACTTGCTGTTCTGAGTTCGGTCTATACCGCTATTTATATAAATAAATAATGCTGGACAATTCACACAGCATTATCTAGCCCCATGGTAAGCTGAGCTTGTGTTATGGGTACTAGATAACTGATATACATAATACAATACATTACATAGATAGGTATTTATTATATAATATTGCGTTTGGATAAAGAATATAATTGTAAAATATAATTTTTAATTGTAAGAATGTAATTGCGTTGGTCGCTAGCATGCTAGTCATCCAACTCATGCTGAGGCAGAGCCATTTTGTTACTGGTCTTACACACTAACCAACACGTTTCCTCTTAGTTTAAGTTTCTGACTAAGTTTAAGACTAACAAATAAATACATTTCATTACATTTTCATTTTAAAAACAAAACATTCGTTAGTAGTTATGTAGTATTTATGGTGTTGGGTAGTTAAGGAATTAGTTTAGTAAATTTGTTAACTACAAATAGTTGTTTGCTACAAATAAAGACAATTCTATTCTATTCTAAAACAAAACTTAAATGGATAGACAGTGCGTGAATCATTTGCAAGAATCATCGAGCTATAACTTCACAGTTTTATTTTAAAATGTCCTCTATAATTATCTTTTAGCATTAAAAATGTTAAAATTTCACAGAATGGCTTAGAAAACAATGCGAGAACCAATCGGAAGCGTTCAACAAAGTGGTCCACGAGTTCCGGATGAGCTGCGCGGGATACAGCGTCGCCACTTACGTGCTGGGCATCGCGGACAGACATCCGGACAATATTATGGTCAAGAAGAGTGGACAGGTATCATTATTAGACTACATATTTATTATCATACTATATATTTTATAATTCTGGGTTTCATACTTTTTGGAATATTTTGAAAAAAGCCTAAAAAATTCCATGAAATTTGCAGAGCAATACATCCTGAAATATTTATACTCAAAAAAAATTACAAACATCATTCAAATTCCTTTATTTCTTTAGGCTTCCAAATAAGCACTTAGACAAGTCAAATTGTATATATTTAACAGGAATAGTACAGCAAAGTCTGTTAGTTTTTGTTTAAATTATAAAAGAACGGAACCCACCTAACAGATCTTGTTTTTTTAACACTTTTTTACCTAAAAAATTCGTGCTGCCGCTCTACACAGCGGTTGTGTTGCGCCGCACATGCGTTTCGTTCGAAAAATATTACAGCTCTGCTGAGTCACAAAGATCTGTATTTTCTCAGCCGCTGCGCTAGTGTGGATTTACGCATATTAGTCACTTGTAGAAAACTCATACCGTGCGTTTTCAGCACTCAAAGTGTTAACTTAAAGATGTAACGAGAGACTTATGTTCTTAGCTATGTTCGATGAAATTAGGTGCAACCGTTCGATAAGAATTTTCAAAGTGAAATCGTTGTGGTTGTCGATGGATGCCCTATACTTGAATAGAATAGAATAGTATAAAGATTTATTTAGCACCCACAAACAAAAACTTTATACAACTTAAACAAAAAATACAAAACTAAACTTCGGTACAACTTCTAACGCAAGTGTTCAATTTTCTTCTCAGCTCTTCCACATAGACTTCGGCCATTTCCTCGGGCACTTTAAGCACAAGTACGGGTTCAGACGCGAGTGGCAGCCGTTCGTGCTGACCCACGACTTTATACACGTCATCAATAAAGGACAGCGCGGCTCGGGGGACAACGAACCTATCGACTTCAAGATCTTCAAGGAGCACTGTGAGAAGGTAAGATAAAGACAAAGATAAAGACAGTGGCAGTGGGCCGGCCATAGCTCGCGAAGAACCGACGGCCGCTGGGGAAAACGTATTCTTGAGTGGAGACCACGACTCGGTAAACGTAGTGTAGGACGCCCTCCGACTAGGTGGGATGACGACCTGCGAAAGACTGCAGGCGCTATGGCGCTTTTGCTTTCGCATTGGGGGAGGCCTATGTCCAGCTGTGGACTAACATAGGTTGATGATGAAGATAAATACATATACATATTTAACAAAAACATGTGTGAGTCAGATGACAGGTAATATTTTGTGAAACAACATGCTTGAATGGGATTTTAAAATGTATCGGGATGCAAAATAAACCGCAATGCAAAACTAAAAGCAGCTGAAATTAGATTATTTTATGCCTAAATGGTTCACTGCTGTCGAAAGAAATGATAGAATACGTATAGGGTAGCCTTTGCGATGCAGTGAGATGACTTAGCTAGAAAAAAATATAGAAAGATACTACATATATTTCAATTGGTAAACATTTTTGGCGGGTATAATTTCCGGCTGACTACTTTGTTCATTGATATGACTCGAGTCATTATGTTTCCTGTACAAAAATAAACTTCTTTCAGGCATTCAAAATCCTCCGGAACCACGGCCACCTGATCCTGTCCTTATTTTCCATGATGATATCAACGGGGCTGCCGGAGCTTAGTTCGGAAAAGGATTTGCAGTTCCTTAGAGAAACACTGGTGAGTATAGCTGACGCCAAATATTTGTTCTGAGAAGGTCAGCGAGAATGGAAGTAATAAGCCTTTTTACAAAGGATATGTTTGACCATGTGTTTGAATTTATTTATTGATAATTTTTGCAACTCTCTTGGAGTTCCAACGCTATATAAACCATCCTTCTGTTCAATTATTTTGTTCAAACATCATAAGGAAACATAGTCCAATTAAACATATTTTTAGATACAAATAAAAATCATTTATTGATAACGCCAAGTTACTGATCAGAAAATGGCCACATAGCCTTTAAAATATTTTAAAATAAATCTCTATTGTAGACGCGACAGAGTACAATATATGAATGATAATGAGTTTTTAATTGTTAGATCATGATTTAATTAGTCAAAATTATTGCATGCTAGAATATAGTGAGCCATGAGTGCATTATTTAGAATTTAACCACCTCTATAACATGTATCACGCAATAAATATATTTGAATTTGAATAAGATAACCCATTCACAGGTAATGGATCTACCCGAAGACAAAGCAATGGAGCACTTTCGAAGAAAGTTCAACGAAGCGGTCAAGAACGCGTGGACGACCTCCTTCCAATGGGCCTTTCACAACATAGACAAGAACAACTGACAATGGTCCGTCAAGCGGCTCAAGCGGTCGCCGAAGACACTATAGACCCAATGTAGCCGACGGTAAGGTCGGTTTTACTCGTTAACGTAAGCTTAGGTGGGAAATACGAGTGTATCGTGCGCAGATAAAGCTGCTTTTTGAGAGCCTAGGTAACAATGAGGCGTTTTCTTTAAAAAAATTAAATGGTAAAAAATAAATGATTTATTAATATTATTTAAAAAAATCAGCAAATAGTTCGACCGGACTGAAAAGAGGGCGCTGGAGCGTGATTGCGTGTCCTCTATCGTCTATGTACGGTATTGCCATTAAAAAAATTCTAAACCGTACATAGACAACAGTTGATACTTATTTGATTTGACTTCCTCGCTCTCGTAGGTGTACGCCATCTATTGAGATAAGTTAAATATTAGATTAGATTTCAATATTTTTGGAAAACGCCTCATAACTTGGAAGAACTTAGCTTCAGCAATGGAACTGTATGGATAGCTTGTTGGAGGTTGGTTACACAGATGTTCTTATTCCATTTCTCTATCATAATAATTATTAACTATCTTCGAAATCTTGTATAGTTTGTCTTTTTATGGTCTATGAATTTATTGTTCTGTACACTTTGTACGATATATCTAGGCTGGGGTGAAGTTAGCTGCAGAAAAAACCTGAATAAAGTTTTTTTTTTTCATTCTCATTATCATCCGCAGCCGGATTTAACCCATTGCTGGGTATAAGCCTCGTGAAGTTTGTTTTATTTGTTATTTTCAGTCTTTAGTTTAAGACCTGTGTTTCTATGCCTAACTTCACACCGGTCTAGATAAAATGTGGCAAGTAAATCTATCAGCAGCGGGAAGATGAGGTTGTCCCAAGACTGATAACCGAATTGCATTGAGGAGCGATGCAATATAATGGAATAGTTTAAGTTGTACCTATGAATAAAGATTTAGTTAGAATGTATATTCGATTTATTCTAAGACGCTAGATGTGTGTTAGGCCGGGACTAGACGGTCGGGAAAATTAGTAAATTTTTACCAAAACCATAATGAAAATTAAGCAATTTTTGGTGAGAATTTAAAGTCTAGAGCAGGGTGTATAAGAGCTTCATCACACTGGCGATATCAAGCCCAGTGTGATAAGGCTCTGTCTCAGAAAATACGTAAATATTCATTCATTTTAGGCTGTTAGCTTGTTTAGTACGCTCAGCATTATTTAAGTTATACCCAAGAAATATAAACATGGGCTCTTTGTTTGTTATTTTCAAGGATTATTCATCTTATTTTTGAGCGTATGCTAAACTCATGCGAATTTTTATTGCGAAGAGAGCGGTGGCCGATTTGGCTGTGATATAGAAGAGAAGCGTTGGGTAGTAAAATGTAGCTAAGGGTATCTTAATTTCGTTTTCTATTTTTCCTTTGACTTTTATTCCTCTTAAGTTTTTCCGTCAATTATATTCTATTTTACTACGAGATTTTCTCTCGATTTCGTCTCCGCATTTTTCTTTACAATGTTCGATATATCTTCTCTTTCTTGACTTTACTATTACTTTCTTTAAAAAAAAAATGCGTTTTAGGCAAATTAAGTTCTGTTAGAACTCTAGGTAAAATTGTTAGATAAGGAATGACTAGAAAGAGACGATAGGAGGGGTCGCCGCTCTCTTTCGCACCTGAGTTAATTCATCATGGTAATTTGTAGGGGAATAATGCTCTCATTTAATGTAGTTTTAAGTTATCATCATAATAAATTTTACATTGCAAAAATTTTGTTGAAATCACATTTGTAATAAATAAAATAAAAATATTTTTATTTTATTTATTACAAATATATATATATATAATAAATAAAATAGCCATAACATACGGTTTGATTATCTACGGCGATATTACAAAAATATAACTCGATACAAAAATTCATCATGATTTAAAGTAAATTCATATTTAAATATTTGGAGATGTAATTTACCGTCGACTGCTAAATCCAATTAAAAATGGGAACAGAGTTGCCAGCTCATTGATCTATGAATTTTTTGAAAACTATAGTTGCCAGTGATAAAAACTAAGTTAATGTTTTTTGTAATATCGCTGTGTCAGACACATTTAAAACTTGAAGTAGGCTTAGCAGTATTATAACGAGACGTCTAGATTTAAAGTATGCTTTAAGTTATATCTGTCTACCTCACGTCACCGTGTGTTAGGTACCAGTTGCTTACCTTAAGAAGTCAGTTCTCTAAGTTAAAATACGCTAGATCAATATTCAACTTTATGATATAGATGATAGGGGTAATTTAGTACTTGTACGTAAGCAAGTTTGGAGGTGACCTTAGAAGTGAATACCTACTGCCGTTTGCTTTTGCACTTGTACGTAAGCAAGTCTGGAGGTGGCCTTAGAAGTGAATACCTACTGCCGTTTATAGCTTTTATATCCCGTTTATGCTCTTATCATGAATTTATTATCTACTAAGCAAGTCTCACATTTAAAGTCTAGATTGCTCAATAGATTAAACATTTTAGACATCGGTACGGATTTTTTTGCCCTAGAAACGAGATAGGCGGATCTTACGACAGTGGTTCCATTTTATATTTTATCTATAACTAGCTGCGCCCCGCGGCTTCGCCCGCGTGGAAATCTATTTTTTGATAAACCTTAAATGGTTTATAAACCGTCCTCTTGAATCACTACCTATTAAAAAAATGGCATCAAAATCCGTTGCGTAGTTTCAAAGATCTAATAGTCATGCATAGGAACAGACAGACAGCGGGAAGCGACCTTGTTTCATTTAGTGATGTAAAGATAATATTATAAATTCGAAAGAAACTTTGGCTGTCTGTTACCTTTTCAAACCTTAACAGATGAACGGATCTCAATGAAAGCAGCTCCCTGCTTTAGTAGATGATATCCCGGGGACGGTCATAGAATACTTTTATCCCGGAAAACAATATGCGAAGCCGCGGGCAGAAGCTAGTATGAAAATAAATAAATAAATTTATTCGGTGGTGGAGTCAGTGTGTATTAATATCTATGTCGTTACTTTTACTCTTCTCATACATATTAAACGGTCCTAATTTATAACTACGCATTCGCCGGTTTGTGTTCAGAAACCTTAGGGTAGGCGAGGATATAGGAGAGGCGATGGAACAGATAGAGGAAGTATTCGTACCTACGTAGATACAAAGAAATAAACTAGACGAATCGTTGGTGTAATACAAATGCAAACCAACTAAGTACTCTCGGTAGGTAGGTACTTATATGACAGTTCTTTATTTTTTGCCTGACCCTATTTGCTCAGACCATAGGCATGAAAACCGTTTCATCTTAACATCAGCCTAAAACAGTCCACTGCTGGAACATGGCCGCATTAATTTATTTACGAACATAAGGCGCCCGATTTTGATGGTTTTTCTGTAGTCTCCACTTTGTCTGTAGTTATGATTTAAAACTTTTAAGTGACTAATAAAATTATTTACGAGCTACAAACATCGTCATCATGCTGTTTCTTACACAATATTTTGTACCACCATTAGCCTTATGTCTTTCATACAGTCGCAATTTAACCGCTCAAATTATAAATGTGCTCGAAAAGAATGTGACTTAAACCAGTCTGTCTGCTTGTCGTTACAAATAATCACTAAACACGTAATCTTTAAAGGTATTCCTCGTATTGATCGAGGTTAAAATAAAATGCTGCATATTCGGTAGGTTTTTAGCCTAGCCTGATTTTTCCCTCCAGTTTGTATTCAATTCATCCGAATCCAGAAATAACTAGAATCTTATCTATCCTTATAAACTCCTTGGATCGCACAATAGGGTGTGCCCAGCTATTCTTTTAAACATTTCGCTAGAATATAAAATGTACTGCTCCGGTTGGTCCACTGACGACAGTGGACCAACCGGAGCAGTACATTTTATATTCGTTCCGCCATCAGCGCTTAGGTCGGCCGCGTGGCCGCGCTGGCTGTACCGAAAAAATTCCACTCAGTGGCTATCTAAGCTTTAAGTCATTCAATTCAAGATGACACACGTGGCCGGTCTAGCCTCTTAAATAATTTTTTTAATTGGTAACGGTAGAGCGTTTCAACTCCACACTTGGGAAAGCGAAGATGTGGTCTATAATGGAGCACGCTTTACCAAAAGGATCTTTTGCGTTAAGTGGTAATTTGGTTTGGCAGGTACCTAGCTATTTTGTTGGCACAAAATCTAAAATAAACTAGCCTAAAAATGGGGCTACCCCTTCTTTCAATTACAATGAAGAGAAGGCAACGATTTTAGGCTAGTTATGGTGCCAACTGCCAACAGAATCACTAGAAAAGTGGCAATGTGGCATTCCTCAGTTGGTCTAATAACTAGATTAATAACATATCCTCCTAGAATGTCATAGCAATTTTTATATTGTCGTCGAAACTAAATTTTTAACTTTAAATTCTCTAAAAATATTAAATTGACATTTCACAATCTTTAGTAACATCGGCTAAGCAATATCACTCGAATCACTTCATTATCATAACCCGTCAGGTCTCATTGCCGAAACCGAATGAGTTCAATTTAAATTAATTCATTGGGGTTTTTTAAATATTTCATTAACTTATATCGACATCTCGCATTTTATATTTCAGAGATTACCTACTTCATACCCCTGTAAAAGTGACGAATTTGTTTACAAGGAAACTGCTCGTAAATAAGCTTATTATTCTTTAAACTGTTCATTGATACTCACGTATGTATCATATGTCTTTATCGCAACACCACCTTCACCACCATCCGCTAGAATAAATATATATTGACTTACATATATATGAGGGAAAACTGTCAAAATCATTTAGTTATGCTTTATAACTATAATTAGCAGTTTCTCTGTGAGCCGACGTCTTAGCAATTTAGGGTTCCAGTGTTATCTAGACCAAAAACTCCAGTGATCCGTGATAGTGTAATAGTACCTCGCTCTTGCGGCTTCGGTTGGCATATTGGATCGAGTTTTTGGGTCACAGTAGTCCGATATCCACGCATTTTCTAGTTCAAGTCAAACGGAAAATCGAGTTAACTGGGCACATACGGTTGTCGCTCTCAATCGTTACCATATGCTTTAAAACTTTACAGAAAAGACAAGACGCATGGACGATTTTTTAATCGTCTAAATGTCTGCTCAAGTTTGTCTTCATGTTTTTGTAGAAAAGTATATTCGTTACTGTACATAATGCCCTTATGCAAAATACTTATCGTTCCTATCAATTAGTTAGATATTATTACCCTACAATAAATAGATTCACTGCCAATATTGTAAGTAAGAGTTGACTGATCAAGCCTTTTAAATGAATAATAGCACTAAATCAGTGTAATTTGATCCATGTTCGGATCTTTTGAACACATCCCTAAAACTTCCAATAGTATTTAATGTTATTAAGTATAGTTAATCGACAAGTCATTACAGAACGTATATTAACTAAAAAGGGTAATTAATAGCTATCTCTATTCCAAGTAAGCCTATTACACAATGAATAAGACGCCTTAGTGCTTGGCGCTTTAGACATGTATATTTTTTAATGATCAAGCGAGTTTCTCTGAAGCGAAGCTCGATCTTGATTATACAGCCTTCACGAAGAGAGTTTACATGTAGTTAATACTGATGGAACTTTAAACCTGGGTGAAGAAAAGTTTTGGTAAAATGTCTTATATAAAAAATGGCTGACGTTATTTGAAAAATATAAATGATTGTACCTAATTGTAAAGGCCTAAGTTTATAACCATTATTACTAAGGTCTGGTTAACAGAATGCTTCATATCCAGTGCTAAATCGAAGTATAAATATAAATTCGAACACGTTTATTTCAATTTCTTGGATAAATTCATCAATTATCGATAATTTTTATACATTAAGGTAGTTCATCCCATTATGGATTGTAAATAATTAAAACAAGAAGAGAGCTTAACGTTGCTAGATATTTAAATATTGTAAATGCAAAAATAATGCATTTTTATTAATTTTACACGTGATTTCAAAAAAATAAACATATAAACCAGATTTCACCCTGACTTGTTTGTGTCGTGTTAAGCAAATTATACTTAAGAAATTCGAATAAAAAATTATCACGTGTAGAATTAGCTAAAAAGTTAATTATATCACCAAATAATAATGGAATGTATGTTATCGCTGATTGTGAAATAATGTAAGTATCATTAATAATTATTACAGCCATTATTACGAGTGGCTAGTGCATTATTATTATTTTAAGAATCATAAAACCATCTCAAGTCTACATCAATAGTTCCTTTGTCATGTGTCATTTTCATTATTGAGTAAAGAATAAATATTCATTTAGGTTAAAAAGAATGTAAAAAATATTTACGAATAATTATTTGCTATCTCAAATAAGATTTTTTTGAATAAACATGTACATAAATACGAATGAAACGAAGACTATTTAATTTTTCTATCCTTAAACACAAAACACCAATCCCAATCCTTTGTTAGGTATTATTTATGCTGCACAACTTAAAAAAACTGTTTTAATCCAAGGAGTTCGAAAGCGGTTTTTTTTTAGCTTTTATAGCAAACGGATTTTCGAACTATTAAGTCTATCTAGATCCAATTTACTTTACGTGAATACCTACATCGTTACTTACGCTTTATCAATACTAATGCCAGAACAGAGCATCTTCAAATATTGTTATCAAATCCAAAAGTAAGTTTGACGGAGTTGATTCACATAGTAATTAGTGAATAGATGGAACGCGAGGCATTGACTTGTTACTTCAACATTCACTAGCAACCTAGACGCGCATTGGACCTCTCACGCGCTCTTTTCCCGCCCAAAAATAAAATACAACCGAACAAACAGTGCTTTTACCGTGAACGTGAAAATGAATAGTGTTTTATAAGGTTTTTTTGTTGGATTTTGTGAATAAAATAACAATATGACGGCCGGAAATGAAGAGCATGAGCCTTTGATTTCATCTTCAGTGGATAACCAGCGCGTTGTCTATAATACCACACCTCCGGTAAGTTTAACCAGTAATTCAATCAGATAATTTAATTTATCCTATTTTTAGATTTTTATTTTAGCTTAATTTATGAAATAGCCTTTGTTTATACAGGTTTTCATGTAAATGCATCGAAGTGTTTCCGGCTGTTCATAGCATACGTTTGTATAAGAAAAAAATCGGCATTTTTGGCCTGCTCTACCTAAGGGCCTAGGGAAAGTAAAACCGGTTAATTTATTACTACTCCCACTGCATTGAAAAAACCAATGGTAAAGCAGATGGTAGGGAACGTAACACTATTTGAAGGAAAAATAGGATCAAGTTTTTTGAGGCTTCAAAAATGTTCTTTGCTGTATTTTATTTTCTACATAGTAGTTAGGTATTTTAAAAGGTATTTTAGAAGTTCATAGTTCATAAATAACTATACGCATTTTTTATTCACAGCGTGGTTATAACGTGGCCTTCCTATTTATTTTATAACATGATTAATACCTGCCCTGATCTAGACATCTAGCTAACTGGTGTTTTTTTTTTAACCTTTTATACGTAAAATTACATCATTTTGCTACAATTTCGAAGCTACGAACCTTTAGCCAACAGCCCAGAAAAGATTGAACATCCATTTGATTTGAACACGATAAAGCTACGTCGTCAAGGCTAGCACATTATATCGTTACCAAACGACAAAAAAGGCAGAACTGGTTTTTCTATGCACCGGTTTTGGAAGGTTTTATTATTCTAATGTTTTAACATTCTTAAGTAAGAGGTTCTATGTATTTTGATAATCTAGCTTACTTGGTGATAATGAGAACTCTAATTAAATTCTCCCGCAATGACGTTTAGGCATACGTAAGAAGTTTTGAATTACAGGGATTAATTACTTATAAAACGGGATATTTACCTTATGATTTGATTTTTGAGTTTTCCAATATTTCGGCACAGTTTCTCTTCTTTTAGTTTTAGTTTTTTTAGATTTTTTAGATTTCGGTATATGGCTCATAAAAACGAACTCGCAGTGTCTTCAGTTATTCCGTGATCATGGCGCATGAAACTGTGCCGAAAACTCAAAAATCAAATCATGGTAAATATCCCGTTTCAAATGACTTTAGTGTTAATAACCATGATAGTTTCAGAAGTTTTATTATAAAATGACGTAGTCAGTAGTCGTTAAATCTTTGTAGTTTTGAGTATATGAATATTTGTAAGAAGATAGATATTTGTAGATCTCATATTGAGTAGGAGCTATTGTGTGCAGTTTTGCCTCGATGTGAAATAGAGCAACTTCGTCTATAATGCATGTACATAAACACCGAACACCATTCAAGCAAAAAAAATAATTAAGTGATATATGAATGTACGTACTAGAGGTTTCCTTTTTAACTTTTTCCACTAGTGGACAAAAAATTTAAATGAATAGTAAAATAATCTTATCTGATAATAATTAATGGTATAAAACTTGTTGACTTGTCCCAATTGCCTAATTTGTAAGCCTAAAGAAAAAACATTTTGAATTTATACAGTTTTTCCATATAAATCATCAGAATTTATTCAAAACAAGTTACGCAGGTACTTACGGAATCATAATTAATGATCTACTTATTGAAACGATGCAACTTCCGGTAGTTTACAACTGTGGGGTAGGCTCTGTATTTCACCCTTCCCCATAATGGTACAGGCCTAGATTCGGTGATATCTTACAAGCTAGGCCCGTGATCTGTGTTCTATTCAACCAATCATTTCAATTCGTGGTGATCGTTTATATCCTGCCATTTCTATGCTAGCACGGTACGTGTTAAAGAGTTCTTAGAAATCAATGTCGTTAACTAACTGCTGCTCACGGCTTTGTTCACGTTGTAGAGGTACCTGGATTTATATCTTGGCTTTAAATTATCCTTACCTTTAAAAAAGATTATCCTAAGCCTTTAAAAAATAGGGATAAGGAAGAGATGAGTTAAGTCGGAACTATACGTATGTCTGTTCGTGACGTCACCTTTATGGGCTCTAACGGAAGACCAGGGCTGGCTAACTCTCTTACTGAGCTTAGCCAGCATTATGCTGAGTTAGAGCCTTTACTCTCTACATGTACCTATTTCTATAAGTGTGTTATTTGTTAATTTACATCAGTGGTTATGAATAAATGTCTTTCTATTATATTATCTATTACGAGTTTTTTTAAATAAATAATGCTGGGCAAATCCACACTATGATAAATGTGGAGCGTTTAAAACCTAGCTAAATCGCGCGCCAACATGCGAAAGTCGGCGTGTTATTATGCGTTGCAGTGCGACGCTCTATCTAAAATTAATAAAATCAAAGTAATACACGTTATAAAAAATGTATGTATGTAAATATTTTGTTTGGTTGCAAATTTGACAAAAATTTGATTACCGATTCTGCAAAATTATGAATGTCCTTCTGCCTATTTACTATATATACAAAGGTAGGATTTTTGACTTGTCAGATGTTTTGATATTTTGCTGTGAACATACATTAAAATTTAAAAACTTGATAGTTAAGACCTTGTACCATAAACAAAAGTTATAAATGTTAAACTATGCGTACTATCCACACTACGCCGACGCCGTCACGGTATAGTTTTTTGGACTATTACGAAATAGCCAAATAGTTCCCATGCAATTAGACCATGATTTGATGTTGAGTCGTTGTTGTAGACTGTTCATAAAAAAATTATAATCTAAATACAGTTCCTGTTTACAGAAAAAAAAGTATTTTAGTACACCTTTCTCACACATTCAATAACTTCCAAGCATGGTTTATGTTAAACAAAAGAAATAGCAAAGGTATTGACGTAAAAACAATGACGTTGCCTTCGTAGGCCCATAAAAATGAACTTCTCGTACTCAATCATGAACATTTTTCCTCTTTATCTTGGGAACATTGCAATGTGTCGTACAATCCTTAACACTTTCTAAAATATAAAGATGACCCGTACTATCAACTTAAGAACCGTCTTACAACAGCCTCTCAAATAACATATTTGTCCATAACAGTGTTAATTTACCACATAATAAGTGTATTACCACACTTATGAAACCCGACACGTAGGTTATACCCGGATATATCGGATCGCAAGGAATTAGGAGTGATAGAGTAACGACCCCCTAAGCCTTGGTAATGAACACCGAATTTCGGCTGTGATGGGTTTCCTCAATTGATTGAGACACGTGGCATTGTGGTTTATTATAGGGATCATAGGAATTTAAAAAGTCACCTTGATGACTTCCGTGGTTTTGGAATTAAGGCCGGAACTATTTCGGAAATATCTTAAAATTTTAAACAGCTGGTCTGTGACCTTGGAAATATGTCAAAATAACCATTAGAATCATGAATTGTAATGATCATGCACTTCTAAATAACTTTGCTGTATTTTTTTTGGTATAATATAGACTCGTACTTTACTATACTTTACTCCCTTATTATTTCATTTACAGATTTTGTGTCGCTCTAATTATTTTAATTCCAAGAGTTTTATTTTGTCTGTAGAGTTGATAATTCTTTCTGCCAAGATCAGAGCATTGAGTCTTGATCGACGACCGGTTTTGGGGCTCAGGTGTTAAGATTGCAAGTAAACAAATCAACACGGTTAGAAAACAGTAAAGTCGACGAGAAATTGATACGTATAAGCAACGGTTTTACGGCGGAAACCCTAACTTGTGGTTTAGTTAGTACGTCTTGTGGTAAGGAAACCTAGATTTTGAGTTCTAAGAAGGATTATCGTTGAAATTTACTTTGTTGTATTTCTTACGACACGTGTCGTATCGTAGTCTAGACTTCTTATACGTTAGGGATATTGTTTTCTGATAGTCATTGGTACCTATACCTATGTTAAAGGTAATGAGATGAATCGAAACTTATAATGCTAACGCTCAATTTTCCTTTTTGTTATGTTTAGAGAACCCTAGTGTCTAGTTAAACCATTAATTTAGTATTTAAGGTAATATTAACAAAAAATGTTATAACTAAATATATTTCTGTCAATAAATTATATCAAAATCTGATAAAATAACGGAAGTTATCCTAGGTCACGATTTTGTAATATGCCTATATTTTAACGATTTATTCCTGGCTCTTTAGAGCTTTGTACAAATCAAATATGGGCGTATTTCAAAATCGTGACCTAGGATAACTTCCGTCATGAGACATTCTACTCTGATTATTATGAGGCAAGATGATGCAATGTAAATTTGTCTAGCATTATTTATTTATTTATCATTGCAGGAACAGTCACCGACTGATTCTCCCCGAAACAGCGAGGGGGAGGTGACACTCTCCATCCCTCCTAAGAACTATGGCGCTATCGGGGGAGTTGAGAAGGTTACCTACACCTGGTCGGATATCAACGCCTTCGCCACAGAGAACAGGAATAGAAGTCGAAGGTTCTGGAACTTCTGGAAGCCGTCGTCGAGTGGCATGTTCCAGCAGAGGAAGCAGCTTCTTAGAAATGGTAAGTTTAAAGTCATTTAAAACGGGATATTTACCATGATTTGATTTTTGAGTTTTACAATATTTCGGCACAGTTTAATGCCATAAAACCGTTTTAAATAACTTTAGTGTAAATAATCCTGATAGTTTCAAAAGTTGATGAAAGTTTTTAATGGTAAGTTTGTAACCAAATACATTGCACCCCTTTCAAGGTCCAAGGGATACATTAGAAGTGGTTATGACAAACTCGAACCCCGTTTCTTTAGAAGGACTACTCGATAATGTTCCTATTCTTCAAACGACTTAGCCCATTCGACATTAGAATACTCCAAAACCCCACTTGCTTTGATGCTTTAAGATTGGATCAATCTTTATTGCATAATTGAACGAAATGGTTTTTTTCACTTATACTCATGTACTAATCTTAACTGTTAATTTAATTTTAGGGTAACTTTTATAATTTTTTAATTTTATTATACTTGAATGAATACGGTAACAGGTATGAGTTCAAGTAAAATTAATTAATTGAAAATATATTGCCCTAAATTTAAATTAAGAGTTAAAATTACACAAACAAGAAACAAACGCTCCCCACTGCAACAATCTTGAAGATTGATATTGACCTGATTGGTTTGAGAAGATCTAAAGTGCATCATACATCTATTTGTAATAAGTACTTACGAGATGGCCAAGTGATCTCGATTCTCGACAATTACTGTCTATTGAGTCCTACGAAGTCTTCCGGTGTAGAGTAGGGTAGGGGGCTATGCAACTGCTTAGGTAAATCTTCAATGAATGTCTTCAATGAAAATGCATGTAATCTAGAACAAGTTTGTACGCTGCAAATTATTCTTTTTATTTTACTCGTAAAATGCATAACGAGGTGAACTGGTAATTCTTATCTTCTTTATTAATAATTTCATACCGGTCTACGGTAGACTCGAACAAAATCATCTGTCGATGCCATCTGTCCTAAGTACACTTTATAAAAAAATTGTAGAAGTACCCATAATATTATTATGATGAGTCTAAATTTTACCCGAGCGAAGCCGGGTTTTTATCTAGTATCACAATAAAATCATGAGCACTAATTTGAATGAACTTGAAAACACCTACTGACAGCTTTTTGAAAAATATATAAATAGATTGCCTTGACAAGCCAAAATTATTATTTAGGTACCTGGCCTTATGCATAATTATTTCGCGGACCAATAGCGGCTCATCAGCGCATTGTTCACAAAAAACTTCATTCATAGTAGATAATAAACGCTGGAAAATTAATTGAAAGATTTTTATTTGTAAAAAATTTTAAGCTTTTTAATATGTAAATGTTTTTATAATATTGACGAAGCTATTGCTGATGAATTTTACATGCAATCAATCATCGTATTACTTTTCTGAGTGTAACTACGTGATTATAGCAGAAAGGAATACTATAAATACATATATAAATGAACTGAACTGAGCTTACGGCTAGTTCTCAGCTAAAACAGAACTTAACCCAGAACCCATCTTTACGTGATCTACGTAAAGATGAGTTCTGGGTCAGAGCGAGACGCATTTCTTTAAATGGCTGTAATTCTTTATTTACTTAGTTCTAAACCTTCTTCTTTGTCGTATTCTTGATTGATGAAGGTCGTGCCCGTCCTGGAAATCTTTCACGGATGAACCGCATTTCTTTCGCTTGATATTTCCACACTACTTTGTCTTCGGCCTGTCTCAGGGCTGCAGGGTAGTTATAAACCAATGCAATAACCCAAATCTTTCCTCAGTAAACGGTGCTGCTTATCCCGGCGAGCTTCTAGCCCTAATGGGCTCATCCGGTGCCGGTAAAACTACCCTCCTCAACAGCCTGACCTTCCGGACCCCCAGTGGAGTGGTCTCCAACGGAACCAGGGCTCTGAATGGGCAGCCGGCTACTCCTGAGGCGTTGTCGGCGCTGTCGGCATATGTTCAGCAACAGGATTTGTTTATTGGGACCTTGACTGTACGCGAACATTTGGTGTTCCAAGTGAGTATTTTGTACCTACTTTTATCTACTTTCTTTATTGCTACCTACAGTATAGTCTGTTTTTGTCAAAGTGGATAAAAAAGCAGATAATATGTCAAAATAACCATTAGCACCCTTTCTTTCCTTAGGGCACGTGTCGTGATTTTAATGTAATTAAAATTCAAAATGTTTTATTTCTTTAGGCTTACAAAATAAGCACTAAGTCAAGTGAAATTGATTAATTTTGACACCCATTATATTGTTAACATCTTCGCTTCACTGCGCTTTGGTGAAAATAGGCCGGAAAATATTTTCATTCACTACTTCTTACAGGCTTTGGTTCGCATGGACAGACACATACCGTATGCTCAGCGCATGAGACGAGTCAACGAAGTCATTCAAGAGGTAAGCTTTTACCAGATCTCTGCGTTGTCTGAGCTCGAATAATAAATTTTTTGAGCACAGAAAATGCTAAGAATAATAAGTAATTAATATTTACAAACTTACGCGATCTACTTCGATCTGACGCATAATTATTAGAACAATTACGAGGGTATCTGTCGCGGTTATTTAATTTTTATTCCGACTTTACACACTGTCGCGATAAATACTTGTTAATTACCAACGACGTACCTAATTTTTTTTTCCTTTATTCATTCAGATATTTTTCACTATAGTTAGCGAGTTTCGCGAGCTTAAACATAAATAAAAAAAACATTTTATCTTCCAGCTCGCCCTCACAAAATGCCAGAACACAGTAATAGGTATACCCGGCCGACTGAAGGGTATATCGGGGGGAGAGATGAAACGCCTCTCTTTCGCCAGCGAGGTGCTAACTGACCCCCCGCTCATGTTCTGTGATGAACCCACTTCGGGGCTGGATTCCTTCATGGCGCAGAATGTTGTTCAGGTGAGATTAGACCTTATGTTTTAATGGTGAAGGTGGAAGTTCCTTCGATCGAAGCCAGCTAACTTAAGAACATAGGTATAAGGGGGAGAGATGAAACGCCTCTCTTTCGCCAGCGACGAGCTAAATGACCCTTGTTAAGCCTATTTCAGCAGGGCGATTATTGGCCATAAACGAGTCCATCGTTTATGGCCCATAATGTTCAGATGAGAGTGAACCTTGTGTTTTGTTTCATATAGGTGAATATTGATAGACTAGTAGAATCGAATAGAATATTACTTTATAGATAGATACATAGAGTATACTTTATGGCACAAAAGTTAGGCGAGCATAATGCTAGATAGCATTCTCTACCAACCTTTGGGTAGTATGGACAACAGTTTAGTAGGTAGTGCTAGATTACAGAACTTACAAACATTATAAAATATACTACTCATAATAATATGTACTAAGTTACTTATATTATATTTACATTGTTATACATATACCTATATATATATGTATATAATTATAATTTTTATTGGACTATTAAGACAAAAAAAACAAGTACCTTGATTTTGGACATTACCCTCCGATGAGGTAAAAGCCAATCATGCGCTTATCAGGGTGAGACCTACGTCTAGCCCAATATAGACTTTTCAGGTTGAGGAAGCACTAGTTTCCAAAAAAAATTGTTCTCTTTTAGTGTTAGTAGGTAATATTATTAAATGATTTGTCTGTTACACTAAGTATCCTCCATAACAAAAACAGGCGCATGCGACTTGAGCTAAATAACGTATATGAATAGAGATAAGATATAATAGAAGTATGCTAGACTTGTGTATGTAAATGATGAAATAATGTTAGTCATAGTATTTACCTAAGTACCTACTGAAGTAACCGTAGGTTTGTTGGCCTCAGTTCACTGTTTATGTATACACAGAGGGGCATATAACACATCTCTATATTAAAATGTGTTGATAACACTCAGATACCTACGCTTTTGAAGGTAGTCTCCACTATTTATCATGAAAGATACCCATGAAAGATGGTACTTTATTTAGTTTATCTATATAGTAACTAAATGTGGTATATTGAAACTAGGATATTGATAATTTATTTAAAACTTTGTTGCGCTACAAAGGGTACAAAGAGTGGGCTTAATGCCGGGACATTTTCTATCCTCCGACCAGCAAAAATCAATCGATTGATCTCCTCTTGTGCCCGGTAGATACCAATAAAACAAGTAGTTATATGTGATTTTCGATAAAACTGTTCACATCTGGGCATATAGTGCAGTAGAAATCTCACCTTAGATTTAGTACAGTAGAAATTTCATTGATATAATATTTTTGTGATCTCCAGGTCCTAAAAAGCCTAGCGCAGAAAGGCAAGACCGTAGTGTGCACCATCCACCAGCCGTCTTCAGAACTATACGCCATGTTCGATAAGCTCCTCATCATGGCAGACGGAAGAGTCGCCTTCCTCGGCACTCCAGATCAGGCTACCGACTTCTTCAGAGAGTAAGTTTACTTCTTCTGAGTTAACTGTAGCAGAGTTATTTAGAATGGTCCATCCAGGATTGTGCTTACTAAGGCACTATGCAATTACGACGTTTTGTTTACGAGTACGTAGTATAAACGCAATCTAGTCCTTACGAACGTAATCCGTATGACTATATGTTGTACTGCTAAAGTTGCCCCAAATGACTCGCTCAACATGTGGACAGACCATCAATTTGACGAAATTCAATACCACTCCGTAACATAGTGTTACTAGCGCGGGTGGTAGATAATTCTTTGACTACAAGTCAAAGAATTATAATTGCTTAAAAAACTAACCTACCGCAAATTAGTGTAGACAGCAAATTTTTTTATAAACCTTGTAAAGTTTTGTTTTTTATTGTATAAGTACCTCATATAGTTTTAAGTACATAGTTTCTATAAGATGGCATGATAAAGTATTTATATTTCTTATTTGACCGCTATACAAAAATAAAACATCGCGTTTTGTGCACACCTACTACAAAATCAATAATCTTGTTCTCAATTTGATCTCCAGCAGAATTCGTCATTTTTTTATTTCTATCGTTCTTTACGGAGTATCCGGAAAAAGCCACGTTCTTCATTGACAGAAGACCTTATAATTAATCAGTTTAAATGTAACTAATTTTTTGTTCTACAGACTTGGCGCCGCCTGCCCTCCAAACTACAACCCAGCAGACCACTTCATACAACTCCTGGCGGGAGTCCCAGGCCGGGAGGAAGCCACCAGACACACCATCGACACCGTCTGTACATCCTTCGCTAAATCAGAGATGGGCTGCAAGGTGGCTGCCGAAGCAGAGAATGCTCTGTATCATCAGGTGAGTCCGTAGACTAATTAAACATCAGACCAGTTCATACAACTTAGTAGCCTATGACTATGGCTGGTATTATAAAATAAAATTAAAACTTCTAAAACTAACATTACTACATAGTATAAAACAAAAACGCTTCCCGCTGTCTATCTGTCTTTCCCTATGTATGCTTAGATCTTTCAAACTACGCAACGGATTTTAATGTGTTTTTTAAACAGATATAGTGATTCAAGAGGAAGGTTTATAAAACCATTTGACACATAGATATCTAAGCGGATGAAGCCGTGGGGCGCAGCTAGTGGTTACTAACACATTTCACATGGTCATTAGGTAATAACACGATACCTATTTACCACGATTTATGTGTTTTATTTTTATAATTCAGTTTAATTTATCACAAAAATCAATAAAACAAATTATGGTAAATAACCCGTTACTAATTTTCATATTAAATAAATCAATTTGGCAGGGGCCGACGCTGCTCGGCATTATACGGACTTTAGGCTTACTAAAGCCATTGCCAAAGATGCCGGCACTACAATAGTAAAGTATATTATTTATCTGTTCCGGCATATAAGAAACTAAGAACATACGGAAGAATTTAGCATTTTTAAATTTTTTTGCAATAAAAATTACAAAGCTACTGCATAAACCATACCCAGCTACTGCATATTTGTTTCATAAATTAGATTAAAAATAGATTTGATATCAAAATAGAATAGCAGATTAATTAATTTTGTAAACGACGGGTATATTTATAAAAATAAAAAACCGGAATTTATTTTTATGATGAAAAAAATTATACACATATCTTTTTACGACTTAAACAATCCAAATCGGTTCATCGGACAAAGATACATTGGTAGATACACATTTCAACTTATACCTTAGATATGTATATTTATTTATTTAGTTTTTATTTATTTATTTTAGAGGAATAATTTCTTTATTAACACAGTGTCTAGCACTAAGGTGACGGTGACCATTAATAGGTTCCTACAAATAGCTACGACAACAACATAATAAGAAAACACAAGTTAGCACACTCTTAAAACTATTATAGATAATAATAATAAGCTTTTATTATTTATTATGATTAGATTATTGAGTTTTCCAATATTTCGGCACAGTTTGATGCGCCATCATCAATGAAACTGTGCCGACATATTGGAAAACTCAAGAATCAAATTATGGTAAATATTAGTTACAAAAGTTATATACCTATTACTTATTTGTTCTTTCAGCGCAAGATAAACTCTGGTTGGGCAGACGCAGCCTGGACCGGCGTAGCAGCCATGAGAGCCAGTCGGTCTCCATACAAGGCGTCGTGGTGCGCGCAGTTCCGAGCAGTGCTGTGGCGGTCTTGGCTCTCTGTCACTAAGGAGCCTATGCTGATCAAAGTGCGCTTTCTGCAGACCATCGTAAGTACCTACCTTGATATAATAAAGATGGCCAGTCAGTCCATACAAGGCCTCGTGGTGCGCGCAGTTCAGAGCAGTGCTGTGGCGGTCTTGGCTCTCTGTCACTAAGGAGCCTATGCTGATCAAAGTGCGCTTTCTGCAGACCATCGTAAGTACCTTGATATAATAAAGATGGCCTATAAATTAAGGCATTCAGTCGGTACATATTGGCGTCTTGGTGTGTACAGTTCAGACTGTAATGGTGGTCATCTTGCAGACTATTGTAGTTACGATAGTCTGCAAGACTAACATGTTTCATTCATTTCATTACCATAAATGTTTGATTATACATATAGAGGTAGGTCTCGGTAAACGTAGTGTAGGACGCCCTCCGACCATGTGGGATGACGTCCTGCGAAAGACTACAGGTAGATGCTGGATGCGGCAAGCTGAAGACAGGGCGCTATGGCGCTCATTGGGGGAGGCTTATGTCCAGCATTGGACTGCTATAGGCTGATGATGATGATGATAGAGGTAGGTAGTTACCTATATGTATAATCAAACTAGCTCAGCGAAATAGTGGTTTGACTCCAGAGCTTTTCCTAAGATCGCTAAGAACCTGCCTGCAAAATGTAAACTCGACTTAATTTTTTTCGACCTCTAGCCCGATGGGCTAAGGTCCGCCCAAAACATCTATCTATGTATAGTATTAATTAGATCAGTCATCTAGTTTAGTCCCACAACACAAGCAGTGCTTACCTTGGGGCTAAATGATAATGTGTGGATTGTCCAGCATTTTTTTATGACATCAGATGACAGACATCTCTTGGGAAACTCTTTTGATTGTTTATCGGAAGCTATTTTGTCACTGGAAAATGTATCTAAAGAGTTATCTTAAAATAAGCATTCAAATATGAGCTTATATTTGTTATATAATATATAATAATATTATAAAGAGGAAAGGTTTGATTTTTTGTTTGTTTGTAATGAATAGGCTCCGAAACTACTGGACCGATTTGAAAAATTCTTTCACCGTTGGGAAGCTACACTATCCCCGGTGAACATAGGCTATATTATATTTTCAAAAAAGCTAGGGATCCGTACTAAAACCGTGCGAAGCCGGGAAGGTCCGCCAGTACTTGTTAAAGTTTAAGCCCATTAAATATTTGAATTGATATTTGTGCTGTGCGTTAGCGACGTTGGATTTATATGCGAAAACGTTAATGCTTTGTCCAGATATTGATTTTAACATACCCCAATTCAATATAAAATGATAATTATAATAATTTCAGCAATTAAAATCTAAACCCAAACCGTTTTTTTTCCTTCCAGATGGTATCAATCCTCATCGGAGTGATCTACTTCGGCCAGAACCTGGACCAAGACGGAGTCATGAACATCAACGGAGCTATTTTCATGTTCCTTACTAACATGACCTTCCAGAATATATTCGCTGTTATAAACGTAAGTTCTTCTTTATACTGGCTTCTGCCATAATAGATAACGAACCTTGTACATATTATAGTTCTTGCCTAGCTAGTTAGTCCTTTTATGCGTGTTTTTTTATTATCTATGTATATAAATGCCTCGGCATTAAGCCCACCTTTTGTACCTTTAGTAGTGCATTAAAGTTTAAATAAATAAATAACTAATAATATGTGGACAGCGCTGTGCTGGCTACATTGTGAATGTAGCCCACAGCGATCTTTAAATAGTAAAGTGTTAACCCAGATGTATAATATAATAAGTTAAATGTAGTCGTTTGTTATTCCTCAATAAATAAATGTATACAAATTTATCGCAAGAAAAAAGCAAAAAATATATTATAAAAAATAAAAAATATAATAATAAAAAAGCTTACAACTTAATTTTGTATATAGGTATTGTACAGTATAGTAAGGTTGGTGGGACTCTGTTACTCCCAAAATTTATTTACACACTTCCGTTGTCCCCAGGTATTCTGCTCAGAATTGCCAATATTCATCCGAGAGCATCACTCCGGGATGTATCGAGCCGATGTCTACTTCCTTTCAAAAACGCTAGCAGAAGCTCCCGTTTTTGCAACGATACCGTTGGTGTTTACCACCATCGCGTATTACATGATTGGACTGAATCCGGATCCGACGAGATTCTTTATCGCGTCGGGGTTGGCTGCTCTGATCACCAATGTTGCCACTTCTTTCGGTGAGTTTTTGCCTTCAATATGTTTACTTGGAATAGTTACGCTTTGTTTGCAAAGATACCGCTGGTGCTTACCACCATCGCGTATTACATGATTGGACTGAATCCGGATCCCACGAGGTTCTTTATCGCGTCCGGGTTGGCTGCTCTGATCACCAATGTTGCCACTTCTTTCGGTGAGTATTTGCTTTCAATAAGTTTACTTGGTATATATAACTATAGTGCCTTTTTCTTCGTGACGAAACCGCTGGTGTTTATCACCATCGCGTATTACATGATAGGTCTGAATCCGGATCCGACGAGGTTCTTTATCGCGTCGGGGTTAACTGCTCTGATCACCAATGTTGCCACTTCGTCCGGTGAGTACCCGGATTTAAAAGTATTCAGTGTGATGGATTGCAAATGATTTAGATTGGTACCGGGGTACCAATCTAAATCATTTGCAATCCATCACAAAAATTGAATCAAATATTTGTAGTTATTTGTTCCTGGTGTTCTGGTTGTTTTTTATGTATACTAAAATTATCTATCTTTGTAATGTATTGTATTATGAATATATTAACACTTTGACTGCGGTTTTTTTTCGACGACTGCGATCTTTTTTTTAACCTAAAAAATTCGTGCTGCCGCTCTACACAGCGATTGTGTTGCGCCGCACATGCGTTTCGTTCGAAAAATATTACGGCTGTGCTGAGTGACACAGATCTGTATTTTCTCAGCCGCTGCGCTAGTGTGGATTTACGCATATTAGTCACTTGTAGAAAACACATACCGTGTGATTTCAGCAGTCAAAGTGTTAAGTCAAGAAACAAAGCTATTTACATGAAATATAGATCGTATGAATATTATATACAATAAATACACTCAATAAATGATAATGCCTTGCATTAAAATTTTATACAGCACGGCCTTTTAAGTTCCTAAATATTTTTTTTATTTTTTATTACCCAGTTAACTTTGAGATTATTTTAATGACTAAATGTCATCGTAGGAGTTATGATTAGGTGCCTATCATTTAAATAATTAATATTTTTTTTCAAAAACATCCTAAACAAGTTTTGATTAATTAATGTAAATCTTCAACTTTTTGGTTTTTTATGTTTTGGAATGTCAAAAATATTAACATAAATTTTGCTAAATATTCTTTTATTCAAGGATAAAACCCGGAAAAGTAATAATTAATATAAATCGGTATATTTTGGCATTACCAAAGTACATAATATGGACTAACAAAACCGCGATAAATACATGGCACACTTCCAAATCCCATCCTTACGTCTACCATATAAAAATATTTCTACGAAAATTCGGTCAGGGGCAGTATTATGATGTTCAAACAAGTGAAAAAACTTTCGGTAAAACAGTTGGTCAACGATGGAACTCCCTACCCACCCATAATTGAGGTCAAGATATTTTTTTTATTATACATAGAAAACGACCAGAACACCCGGAACAAATATCTGCAGATCGTACACACAATTGTTCCGAGGCGGGAATCGAACCCTCAACCTCCTGCGTCGCAGGCGGACCTTCGCCCACCGCGCCACATCGGTCGTCATCAATAAATCCACCAAATGAATCGCTTCATGATGGTATCGTCTCTGTATGGCACATTTTGACATTTTACCTTTTATGAAAGCAACAACAGATGGAGGGACGTGTGTCAAAGGTATCAAGATTCAAAGCATTATATCAATCTCTCCCTACTAATATCACCGCATGCACTGTCTAGAGTTTCATTCATCTATGGATCATCATCATCATCATCTGCCTATGATAGTCCACTGCTGGACATAGGCCTCCCCCAATGAGCGCCATAGCGCCCTGTCTTCAGCTTGACGCATCCAGCATCTACCTGCAGTCTTTCGCAGGTCGTCATCCCACCTGGTCGGAGGGTATCCTACACAACGTTTACCGAGTCATCTCCACTCAAGAACACGTTTGCCCCAGCGGCTGTCGGTTCTTCGCGAGATATGGCCGGCCCACTGCCAATTCAGCTTGCTAATTCTTTGAGCTATGTCGATAACTTTGGTTCTCTGTCGGATGTATTCGTTACGAATCCTATCCTTCAGAGAAACTCCGAGCATAGCTCTTTCCATAGCTCGCTGAGCGACTTTGAATTGGTGGACCAGCCCTATCGTGAGTGTCCACGTCTCAGCTCCGTAGGTCATTCTATGGATGATTCTGCGATAATACCACTGTCATAGTAAAGCGATTGTTTAGCAGAATTCGGTCATTAACGTAAAAATCATCATAATGATTATGATGCCTTTTTAATGACTTAGCTCGTTATCGGTTATTAATGAATTACTTATTTCACAACTAATTGAATGGGTAATGCAACGTCAATGCGTCATTTGCGATTTAAATTAATTATGTAATTTTGACTAGTTTCTGCAAAAATGATGGTATGTCCCATTTTCAGTAAAGTTTTTATGCATTTTATCACTTTAATGTTTAATGTATAACATATTACAACTACAATTCCCGGCGGTAGGCGTTGCGACCTGCGACACAGTATTTTACTTCTGCAGGTCGCATAGCTTCATATTTTTGTTCTAGCACCTATGTATGTTTCAAAATAAAGACTTTTTACTTTAAAAAAAAAATTGCTATTAGCCTTATCCTCTCTTGTCTTGGATGTCTCGTTTGAAACATTGTTTCAGGGTAGGTACCCATTGTGAATCTATGGGTGCCGGCGGATACCTTGATTGATGTGGTCATGTTTATTACACCCAGTTATTCAGACTGGTTCGCATCGGTCAACGAAAATCTAATTCATTTTAAAACTTCAGTCCTCAAAAACTGAGATAGGCACGCTTCGTAAACGCCTTTTGATCTTTTGATAAGGTAACGACCAAAAGTATCGATCATAGACAATCAAGAAAACTTCGGTTTCACCTTTACATTGCTTTGGCAATATAAAATGAGCAAATGATAATGAATGACAATATGACGACCGATGTGGCTCGGAGGGCGAAGGTCCGCCTGCGGCACAGGAGGTTGCGGGTTCGATTCCCGCCTCGGAACAATTGTGTGTACGATCTGCAGATATTTGTTCCGGGTGTTCTGGTCGTTTTCTATGTATAATAAAAACATATCTATCTCTGTAATATATTGTATTGTGTATATCAGTTATCTAGTACCCATAACACAAGCTCTGCTTACCATGGGGCTAGATAATGCTGTGTGAATTGGTCAGCATTATTTTATTTTCAAAGAGAATACAATAACTACATTCACTCTTATTCACCTAAGCGCTAAGTAAACATAGCCTGTGCTAGACCCACAAGTCTGATCAAATAAGTTTTTTATTGGAATAACTTTGGAACTTTATTGAAAAGAGAATTCTGATAATGGAAATAAACGACTTTAATGATGTGCTCAATAGGTACAGCATAATGAAATATTGGATTCGAAACGACTTTTAGTGCTCCATTAGTTTTATGATATAATATTTTAATACCTTGAAGGAGTAACAGGTTTTAATCATATGACTAACCAGTAAATACTTAAATCATTTACATTTTATCACATCGGAGTCTTTTGGTCAACATTATTTTTATTCTAGATCAACATAGAGACGTCAATTGTTGGACAAGCTGGACTTTGCTATAATAACCATACCACGCTTGTCAGGCGGATTATTTTCTGTTGTTACTGTCCCACAGCTGGCCGAAGTTTTCTACATTTATCCGAAATCTATTTTATAAGGACTTGTAGCTCCTGCTTGCACACTTGCATTTTTGTTATTCTCTCTCTCCCTTCAGCCAGAATATCAATTCAGTAGTGTTGGCGTTGTTCGTGCTCACTCAAATTTTCTGCTAATAATCATATAATTTAAAACGGTATGTCAAAAGAGAAGATTTCATTTCTTATGGCGTCTAGGGTAGGCAAAATCGATTTATGCCAGATTCGTCCCTAGGAATTTCGGCCCACATGAAAAAATCTGCATTAGTCCCACATTATATGCCGTATTCGGCCCATAAATATATTTTATTTCAAAAAATCTTTGTTCTTCCTACTTTTTAGCTCCACATTCGGCCCAATGTTTTTGTATAGGCAATGGTAAGGTTTCGAGGTCTTTGGTCTAAGTTTGCGTCATGCAGAGATTTATAGGATGAGAATTCATTTACAGAGTAATAGCATTTTAATGCAATTAGGTTTTTTTAAGATAGTTATGTCACATTTTTCGTCTTTTCTGGGGATTTATTCTAACTCTGTATTAAAGTTGTGCTTTCTTACATTTAGCTCCTTATTCTACCAATCCATATAGGAAAACGCTTCCAAGCGATAAGGCGTCAAATTATACTTTTGTATTTTATATTAATGTATATGCTGGAGAAGAAGATTTATTTTGTGGTGTACAATGGAGATTTGTGTATTTATTTATTTAAACTTTATGACACTACAAGGGTACAAAGGGTGGGGCTTAATGCCGAGGCATTTTCTACCTGCCAACCAGGAAATACATGTTTAAAAAGATTTTAAATCATGATGTTGAATGATATTGTATTGTATGTGATCTAAATCCTAAAATGGAGGGGTTTCTTAGTTTAAAATTTTATTTATTTTGCAGGGTACCTGATATCGTGTGCGAGTAGCAGCGTGAGCATGGCAGCCTCCGTGGGGCCTCCCATCATCATACCTTTCATGCTGTTCGGAGGATTCTTCCTCAACTCTGGGTGAGTACAGACCACTTCACAACATAGAAGAGTTAGTATTAGGAACCACTATACAACAATTGTGTCGAACACCCTTCTCCGAAGTTTTTTTCTGGGAGGAGAGGTAATCACTATCAAACTGTAATTTTTATTATTTTTTGTATTTATTCATCAAACCTGTATCTCTATTCTTACAGGCGTACTCAATATAACAGAGTACCTAGTCTAAACATTACATAATTTAACATTAGGAAATCTTTCATCAAATCAAATAACAAATGAGAACTGGTACTCGTATCATAAGAATACAATAATGCATACGCTAGTATTTACAAACAACTGAGATAACTGTAGACTGTTACTTTGTTCCAGTCGTAAACGTCCTCAAGGAAATCTGGCCGTTATTTCTTTTAAAGCACTGTCACAATTAATATTTAATCTCAGTTAAGTACTGATCAGTTTCTGGGTACCTTACAAGCGTTTTAGTAAAGTGAAACGCGTTGATGTCTTTTGTATGGCAAGTGAAAAATATTTTTGTACAAAGGACCATGAAGACGTGTTTTACAAAAAAAAAAACGATGATTTCCAAATCTACTGATATCGGTGTAGTTTTTGAACTATAAAATACATATTTCGAGCCAACATATGTTCATAAATTATTTATGTTTTGCGCTGTAACACATTTGCATCATAATTTTTTTAACCTAAAATAGGAATAACTTCCAATCTTTGTTAATTTTTAAGTCTGGCTCAAAGCTTACATAATGTACGTACATATTTAATTTGTTTGCAATATTAAAATAAGTAATAATTAAAATATATATATATATATATTGAAGTGAATAAAAAAAATGAATAGTATAAAATATGACTTGTCTAAGTGCTTATTTGTAAGCCTAAAGAAATAAACTTTCATTTCATTTCATTTCAATGTAATCTAAAGTTTATGTGACATGAATAATTGAAATTTGATTTATGGTGAACAACAGAAATAAACAATTTTGGATTTGAATTCAACATATTCCAATTGTTATTTTGAATTTGAATTCAACATGTTGCAATTGTTGTTTTGAATTGGATTCAACATGTTCGAATTGTTTCCTCACAGATCCGTACCCCCCTACTTGGGCTGGATATCCTACCTCTCTTGGTTCCGCTACGGCAACGAAGCTCTGCTGGTGAACCAATGGGCAGGAGTGGAAAGCATCGCTTGCACTAGGCAGAACTTCACCTGTCCAGCTTCTGGACAGGTGGTGTTGGACACGCTTAGCTTCTCAGAGGTACGTTATACTGACTCCAGATTTATGACCAAAAAGACCGTTATTAAAGTGGAACTTGGCCTCCAAGACTCACAAGACTTCAAGTGGGGCGTGATGATTAATAAAGGCTTCTTATCATTTAGTTACTTTGCCACAGCTTGCCTTTCAGCTTGCTAATTCTGAGAATTAATTGAAGTGGCAGTGGGCCGGCCATATCTCGCGAAGAACCGACGGCCGCTGGGGCAAACGTGTTCTTGAGTGGAGACCACGACTCGGTAAACGTAGTGTAGGACGCCCTCCGACCAGGTGGGATGACGACCTGCGAAAGACTTCAGGTAGATGCTGGATGCGTCAAGCTGAAGACAGGGCGCTATGGCGCTCATTGGGGGAGGCCTATGTCCAGCAGTGGACTAATATGGGCTGATGATGATGATCATTTAGTTATTTATTTAAAACTTGATTACACTAAGTGTGGGCTTAATGTCGAGGCCTTATCTACCTGCCGACCAAAAACACATGTTATGTAGCAATATAAAATGCACTGCAATAATTTTACAATTAACACAATGATTTTTTGACGTCAGTTTAGGACTTATCTGTTTCTGTGTACCTTAGAAGCATTTTGGTAGAGTGAAACGCGTTGATGTCTTTTGTATCACCCTTTCACATCAGTATGAACATCGTCCACTCTACTGGTTTGTGGCTTTGAATTGAACCTGTATTTACTATAACACTTTAGCACCTTTTAATGTGACCTTTACTGCAAATTACCGTTTCTGAGTGTTTTCTGCTCGTACGGTGAATCAATAACTATGTACTCATGGTACAGGCATGTTGAAAATTAGCTATAGCACTGATAACTGGTATTTTTCCATTAGAACTGAATAATTCTGTATTTGTCTTTTTTCCTGTCTAGTGTATCTGTTTTATTTGGTGTGCAAAAATGTGTAATTGTATTGTATTGTATTTTTTCATCTTTTGCAGGCGGATTTCACCATGGATGTGGTGAACATGATTCTCCTCTTCATCGGATTCCGGCTCCTAGCATACATCGCGCTCGTCTTGAGAGTTCGTCGTGCTAAATAACATGGCTAACATTGACGATAGATAATTTAGTATATTCCCAATAGTTATATAGAAATTAATAATACCAAATAGACAATAGACAGCACGCTATGGCGACTATTAGGGGACGGATACGTCCAGCTGTGGATTTATATAGGCTGATGATGATGATGTTTCAATAATTCTTTATCGCACACAAAAAAAAAACTTAAAAATAACTTAACTAAAAAAGATATGTACATAGGCTTAACCCTAACAAAGAGTTTTCTTACAGCTAACCTTAGATGATGAATATTACCAATATTCATCGTTTTGTACACAAGTGAAAAAATTAAAATGATTAATATTTACTATACATGAGTTATAGTTAAATTACTTAAATAAATAATTGTGTGAATTGTTCATTATCAATCAGAAGTCTAACATACATAATGCTACGCTACTTTGCTACGTAGCACGGCTACGCGGAAAAATGTTGATGAATATGGAAATTGGACTTTCTCGTTAATAATTTCGGCGTATATACATACATATAATGTTTAAAAGAGGAAGAAAAAAATTTAAGAATTGAAAATTGTTTATTAATATAAAAATATGTTACCTTATATGCTAGACAGTTGTTAGGACATCCTTTTAAGTATGTTAGTATACTTGTGCCAGGATGATCCTGCTCTGCCATACATATACATGGATGGAGAATGAAATCGTTATGAAACCATTTTTCATTGATATATCCTTCGATCAATTTTCAGAAATCAGAAAGGGTCGCGTTCATTAAAATCGTAATAAAAATTAGCCTATCACTATTAAATATATCGGGTAGGTATTTATCGAATGTACCTACTTAATCTGACTACATTTAATATGAAAACTTACTTTATTTTATTTATTAAACACACAAAACACATTACAATGTTATCTAAAATAATCATAAAAAAGTAATTTTAATCTACATTGTACCGTAAAGATATATGTGTACAGCTATATGCTTTTCTATATGTATACATGGTTATTTGCCTATTTAAGAAATATAATATGATTCGATACATGTCAATATTTAAGTAAAGCTATGACACACAATAACAAATTACTTACATAATATTGTCGTTGCGAAACTGAGTGAAAAAATAAAGAAAAAACCACTTATATTAAAAAAAACTTAAGTTTGTGCCATTGTCAAGATGTTTATGCGAAGACTATTTGCACTCATACAAGTCAAGTCTGGAATAACATTAAAGGGTACTTTTATTCCGAAATACGCGTGCGAAGCCACGGGAAGAAGCTAGTACTTAGTATTAATTTTAATATTCACACTAGAAAATTTGTCATTATATTTTTATCTACTTATGCCATTTATTGCCATTAATATAAACTTTACGTAAATGTGTATTTTGTCGTATTATATATTCGTTCTGTTAGATTCGTAGACCATAAAGTTGATAATAAAAAATCTAAACCTTTGAATTAGGTACGTTAAATGTTATTAATGTTATTTTATTATTTGTATGTATCTACTAAGTTTAAAATTTGTAATATATTGTGACATAAAACTTTTAAGAAATATTGTTTTGTTTTTTTTAGACTTATATTTTATAAACAAATAAATAAATTACTATAAATTCAAAATTTGGAACACATCTTATTATGTACAAATGTGGGTCTGTACTATATTATACATAAAAACATAGACAGTCTACAAAAAAACATATACAGTCTACATAAAAACATAGACAGTCTAAGCAAAAACATTGACTTGGTCTTTAAATGTTATTGAACGACCTGTGCTGTAGGCTGTAGGTGAAGATCCGAAAGTTGTGCGTTCCATTCTAACCATTCGTGCAATGAAATCGTGCAAACACATGTTTGCACGATACAAATATCAGTTTTCTTATAATGATTTAAAACTGATGCAAGCTTGCGTTAGTATGGGTACGCAAACGGTCTCATAGGCTTTGGCTATACTGCTGAAATGCCCATGGCTAGCTTTAATAAAAGCTGAGCCATGGGCATTTCCCCAAATGCCTTAAAAAAGCTGTGGTTTTACTGTACCAGTCTACTTATCTAGCTCTAAGAATTAGCAAGCTGAAGTGGCAGTGGGCCGGCCATATCTCGCGAAGAACCGACGGCCGCTGGGGCAAACGTGTTCTTGAGCGGAGATCACGCTTCGGTAAACGTAGTGTAGGACGCCCTCCGACCAAGTGGGGTGACGACCTGCGAAAGACTGCAGGTAGATGCTGGATGCGACAAGCTGAAGACAGGGCGCTATGGCGCTCATTGGGGGAGGCCTATGTCCAGCAGTGGATTGCTATAGGCTGATGATGATGATGATGATGAACAAAGGCAAGTCATACATTACATACATTAAATTACTTTAACAATGGCTTAAAATAATAAATAAGATTTATAATAGTACCTATATTTTTCTAAACAGGAGTAAACCACCCCATTCTAGCGAGGGAGGATAAGACAACCGAATAAGTGGATTAGGCCCGACGGAAACATTCTACTTTTCATTTAAATTGTGAGAAAATAAAACAATCAAAATTTACCGTCCTTTGCACACCTTTTTCACTTCTCTACTTTAAGAATTAGCCTTGTATTTACATATATATAACGTGAATTCATTTCCATTCAACAGATATAATCTTATGAATTATTTCTTTGCACTTCTGTTCCATTTGCATGTAACTTAACTTTCGCTTTAACACATTTCAAGTAATAAGCTAGGTTCTCAACTTCAGTGCAGTTTGTATAAAAAACCAATGATATTGCGCTACTACAAACTTTTTTTGGTATCTTCATAATTAAGCGCAACGCAATACTTTGCGTTACTGTGTTCAATACTTTACCACAGAGGAATAATCACCCTTCTTATAAACGAAATAACTAAATAAATGCTGGACAATTCACACAGCATTATCTAGCCCCATGATAAGCAGAGCTTGTGTTATGGGTACTAGATAACTGATATACATAATACAATACATTACATAGATAGATATTTTTTATTATATATAGAAAACGACCAGAACACCCGAAACAAATATCTGCAGATAGTACACACAATTGTTCCGAGGCGGGAATCGAACCCGCAACCTCCTGCGTCGCAAGCGGAGCTTCGCCCACCGCGCCACATCGGTCGTCTATTATTACTATTACTATTTATATTGTAAACATCCAACAATCATAAAGAAGACACTTTCATTTCTATTATGAAAAATAAATTCAAATGAAGTGTATGTTTTTTGTAAATGGAATATCAAAAAGTTTAACATATCAGTCAAAGCGAAAATTCATTCGCTATTATGGAAAATGATCTCGAGATGGTGCTATAAAAATTATATTCCCGAGGGATAGATAACTTACCTAGGTCTATATATGTACCTAGTATTACCTCTTATTACTATTTTACGTCTAAAGTTTCGACTGACATTTAAAAGTATTTTTTGTTTAGCATTATAATTGTGATATAAAGTAATTTTTTTGCATACCTACCTCATTCTCGATCACTATCAGCAGAGCTATATCGAGAAGTTAATGACTCGTTTATACTATTTTAGGTCTAAAGTATCTAGTGACATTTTCGAAGTCAATATTTTTTTAATTTGCGTAAAGTAATCGTAGAGAAAAAAATTACTTAGCAATCTTAATGCATCAGATATCATGAATCATCATGGACCATTTAGACTGGTCTGGTTGGTGTGTCTACTTACTTGCCAATTTGTAAGCTTACGTATCGTGAAAGAGAGGTTAATTTGGTATGTAGCAAGTCTGTATTGCGAGAGTTTAGTCATAACTACCAGGGATTTAGGGTTGCTAGGGATTTTCAGCTGGTAATTATATAACTTAGGTACAGCAAAATGGAAAGAAGAAAGGGAAGTCTTGGCTTTGAAGTGGCGAATGCGCGTGATTATGATAATCCTTGGTAAAAGTAAAAGTAAAAAAACATTTATTTCTTTAGGCTTACAAAATAAGCACTTAGACAAGTCATATTTTATGTATAAATTATTATCAAATAAAATTATTTTACTGTTCACTTCAATTTTTTCGAGTAAGTCTAAATATAATATGATTCGATACATGTCAATATTTAAGTAAAGCTATGCACAACAACAAATTACTTACATACTATTGTATGTCGGTGCGAAACTGAGCGACATCTGGCCAAGCATTAACATCATTGAGATAATCATTTATGGAGTAGAAAGTACGTTTCGCACGAACAGATTTCAAGTCAATATTTTTTAAATTTGTGTAAAGTAATCGTACAAAAAAAAATACTTAGCAATCTTAATGCAATCATCAATCATCATCTAAACTGGTCTAGTTGGTGTTTGCCTACTTACTTGCCTATTTGTAAGTTTACCTATCGTGAAAGAGAGGTTAATTTACGAGAGGCTGAAATATTGGTCTCTGTTTTGTTAAACATCGGCAGCCCTAAATTTGCCCGAGATCCATTGCTCGATGACCCGTCCACGGTCTGTATCGAATGTCTCATATACGTTACAAGAAAACCGAAGCCCTATAATGTAGCTGTCACATCGTTTTCCATCTACCACCGATCGACTGTTTGGGTTACCCCCAGCTAGAGATGTACTCAAGATCGTCTAAGGGGGAAAAGGGGCAAGATTAATCGTTTTTTGCACTAGTAGATATGGTTATTTGGTAAGTTAACAGTAAGTTTGAGAATGAACTGCAACACAAGTGGTTACTTTTTCAGTTCTCCGACAAGCGGATAACAAATTGAAAGAACAGAAAATTAAAAACAGTTTATTTCTTATTTGATAATAATTTATGGTATACAATTTGACTTGTCTAAGTGCTAATTTTGAAAATTTAAAGAATAAAGGAATTTGAATTTTGAACACAAAATTAAAATATGACTTGTCTAAGTGCTTATTTGTAAGCCTAAAGAAATAAACTTTAATTTCATTTCACTCATCACACAAAAACTTCGAGAAAAGACGCATGTAATCTAGTCTGGGATAATTGTTATTTTTTAGAAATTACATATTAAAGTTTCTTGCTTTTTCACACATGTTTTACCGAGACAAAAATGCCTATATTTTATTCTAGGTCTGAAATTATACATATGAAAAATTTCAGCTTGGTCCGCTCAGTTTTTTTGATGTGAAAAGGTAACAAACATCTAAACATCCAACACCATGACTTGTTTTTTTTAACCTTTTGTTTTACACCACGAATTGTGAAATATTAAGAAGTTTTAGTACCTTGTTTGTTTTGAATTTAAAGTAGCAATGCTGCTTTAAATTCAGGCCCTTTATGTCTCATCCTTGCTCCGCCCCTGGTCTCTTGATGTCTAGCACTGAATTAAGGTTGCTTCCGTTTGAGGACATTATGAGATTAGCCCTGTTCCATATGGATGGGCTGGCTATATATTTATGGGGCTAAAGGGGTCGTTGTCCCTAAGGAAATTATTGAACATAATATACATAAGTAAAAATTATTTGTTTTTTATTTCATTCATCGTCATATCCCTGTGTCATCCATCACTCATCACATAAAACTAAATTAGAATCGATTTTACCTAGAAGTACTCCTTCCAAACCGATTTTCACTATTTTAGAATTAAAAGCCGGTTTATAGATTTTTAAGACATGCCAAATTAAAATGCAAATGTTTTGAATGCATTCTGTCGAATGACGAAAGCACTGTCGGACTTAGATCACAGAGTTTATTCCCAGGCTCTCTTGAGGTTATTATGATTAAAGCAAGATTATATAGGCTTCGGTCACCACTTAGCGTGTGATTTCAAATTAAATACATACAATATATACCATCAGACAATGAATATACATGAAATTCTTAGTCCGGTTGCTGCTAGTTTGTAATATACTACGTGAGTACGTGTCAATAAAAAGCGAGAAGATTATCAAATCAAAAACGAAATGGGTTCGATCCGGTTTCGCCCATGTAATTTTAAACGAGAACTAAAGCAAACACATAATATTGCCGCTCCTCTAACTTACAGCTTTAAGTCCAAAAATAGACATAAACTTAAATAACTATGAAAAGTATATTATGAAAATGATGAAAAGCACACTACGTATTTATTATTTCCTGTCTAATCTTCACTCTTTATTCGTTTGGTTAACAGCTTTTATTAACATAATTATTAGCTTCTATTTATTAGTTAGTATAGTACCAAACAGTAATGAAAAGCTTAAAAAATCCCTCCCATCTACAATTTAAAAGCTTACAAAGATAAAAGAGTTATCATTATCAGTCAACTAAAAGGTGCACTCCGCCTTAAGCTGATTGACAAGCATTGTGCAGTGCAATCCAAGATCAAACACCGGTCTCACCAAACTTCGTCTCATAATTTATTTTATTACCAACTAGCTTTTTTGTCCTACTCTAATTATATCCACCGCACCGCTCTTACCCATAGAGAAACGCCAAACTATCGTAGATTACAGCGAAGGCAGTCGTCTCCGTATCGCGTGAATTCTTTCAAAATAATGTTTGTTGTAAAATGAAAGCGCGAGTGCTTAAAAAATTAATCCAATTTCCAAAATAATTTTGTTATATATCAGTTAAAATGAGCGAGAAATCTTCAAATGGAAAAGGGACTAAGAAAAGTGGATCCAAAAGCAGCCCTATGGATTTTTCGTCTTTAGATGTAGTAAGTACCAAACTCTTTCATGTTTATTATTTGAGGTGTTGAAACTAGGCTTTTATTGTGAAACCTTTTAGGTAGATAAGGAAATTAAGGGAGTGATAAGAGTTCTTATCAACAAGTAAATACGTTCTTGTTAAGAATACCTTCGATGAAACGAACACACACATACCCGTGACGGGTATCAATTTGCAAACCAGTTCTGCTTTGATATAATTAAAATTCTCAGCATTTCTATGCTTTTCTCAACGCTAGAAATAGAGCTTTTAAATCTAAAAAATACTTAAATCAGAATAGATTGAAGTTTGGTATAGATTCATAGCTTCTCGTATTTATGTATTTTAAAATGGATTTGATTATAATGGTTAAATATTTTTATATACAATATTTCTTTAAAATAGTTTATTTAAAATAAAATTTAAATATACGATTAGAATAAGTTACGGCCTTGCGGGACATTTACTTTTTGACCGATGGAAATTAGCATGCATAATAATGCATTATTATTACAACATCGTCTGTCTATCAATTCCAAAAACATATTTTGAAATTGTATTTTTTGAATTTTATTATAAGTAGTATCCGAAGTTATAAAGTTTTCCACAACAATTTCGAAGTCAAAGTATATTTATTGCAATTACATTTGAAAAAGATCGTACATAAAAAAAGCGTAACAATGTAGGTAATTTGCCCATTATGGGCATGCAATTATTTCTCTAGTTACATGCAATATATTAATGAGAAAAAAAAACTTAAAATCAGTTAATATTAATCAGCGAGCACTTATCCAATACAGAGGTCACAATTATATAGTGTGTAAGCCCTCGTACTGGACGTAATCTCTAAAACATTGAATAATATCCCGAAAAAAAACGATTTCTGTGGGATTTGAATTCGCGACCTTCCCTTAGTACTTGAATGCGCTAAATCAAGTAACCGAGGATGCCGACGAGTCGAAATTCTTTGGGACTTCCTACGGATTCCAGCGCCGCTAGCTCTACCTATAGGGGAAACATTGAAGTTTATGCAATCCTGCTTTAAATTTATTTTGTTTTTTTTTATTTGATTTGACGAAGTAGAATGTTCGAAGTGCAGTTGGTTAAAGCATTCCCGTGCTGGTCGCAAGCTGGTTCAAGTCCGGCCAAAACGTTTTGGATAATTATTGAATTTCTAATGTCTCTAATTGTTAGCTAGGCTCATTAATCCATTATACAATTAATTAAATTATGAAGTCTATCGTGTATCTAACATTAATTGTTGTCAACACGTTGCCAGCCAGGCTTCCAACAGCCTAATTATTTATTGGCGTTTTCGCGGACGATTACCGATCGCAGCACATAAATAAAATAAATAAATAAATAATGCTGGACAATTCACACATCATTATCTAGCCCCATGGTAAGCAGAGCTTGTGTTATGGATACTAGATAACTGATATACATAATACAATACATTACATAGATAGATATTTTTTATTATACATAGAAAACGACCAGAACACCCGGTACAAATATTTGCAGATCGTACAAACAATTGTTCCGAGGCGGGAATCGAACCCGCAACCTCCTGCGGCGGACCTTCGCCCACCGCGCCACATCGGTCGTCTGATGCGTCACATACGTTAGTAATAGGTGTATGTATGTTAGATTAAGGTATATATTTTATATGGGCCGTAGATTTTAAGTATTCTCCATCCTGTACTAAACTTATGTTGCCTGAAATAAATAATAATAATAATGATCTTTATTTCAAACTACATGGGTCCATATTCATTTATAGTACACAATAATAATAAAAAAGTCACACAAATCTACAAATATTAAAAATAAACATGAGATAATTGAAGGGAAAACTAACACAATAATCAAAACAAGTAATAAATAAACAAAATTACAAACATTGTTTAACGATTTTGAACCTTACATCATTATTATTTGTAAAAGCGTGCAACCTGGAAGAGAAATATATACATAATATATAAATATAAATGCAGTCAAACCTATTCGCGAACACGCTCAGAATAAATGAATTATAATATTTAATATATAATTATTTACTTGGAGATGGTTCTTCAAATCCTGTTCCTAAAGCTCTGAACCTATCTGAAGCTCTACAACTGCAGGCGTGCGATAACATATCATGTTTGGTTACATTATCATCAGGAGGTAGAAGGTTGGATGAGCCTACTAATATTATAAACACGAAGTTTGTGAGGATGTATGTTAGTATGTTTGTTGCTCTTTCACGCAAAAACTACTGAATGGATTTTGATAAAACTTCACAATAATATAGCTTACATATCAAAATTCAAAAAAGTTTATTTGTTTAGGCTTACAAATAAGCACTTAGACAAGTCATATTTTATACAAAAGAAACCACTATGAGAATAACACATAGGCTACAATTCATAAAGATATATTGTAATATTATCTAAAATATATATCACCAAGCGGGTGAAACCGCGGGGCGCAGCTAGTATTTTATAGAAGAACTATTTCAGGAACTCACTTCCACCGATATATCAATAAAGGGTGGCAAACGCCTGGATCAATCTAAGTATCACCCCCTGGGGGACGAGGTGGAAGCTATCCTGGGGTCCACGAGCTCCCCGCGACCATGCACCCTCGTGTGGAGAGACGTCAGTGTCCATATCACACAGAAAGATGGCAAGCTCAAACGACTCGTTAATAATGGTGTGTAACCTTTTTTGATTAATATATGTAACCTATTTATAACCTTTTTTTTTAATGAAGACCTAGGTACTTTTTACATTATTTATTAATTTGTTTAATTTCCAATGTGTATGTTATTTATTATATTGAAAATTGTGCTATAAAAAAACGAATAACAAGATCCATATTTTATAAAAAAATAGTAGAAAAGACTTAAAAGTTAAGGTTATACAGAACATACACTAGTAATTATGAAAAACAAAAAACATCAAATTATACTTATTACCCTACGCAGAAAACATACCCACATACATAGGATAGGAGAATCTATCAGCAAAAGTTTTGCAAGAGTTATGCAATTTAAAAAAAAAATCATTTTTTGGTAAAAAGTTTCGGAATAGATTTTTGACTAATATACATGTTTTTTTTTTTGCAGTCGACGGTATTGCAAAACCAGGAACCCTAATAGCCCTGATGGGACCCAGGTAAGCTTCGTCACTCGTTTTTAGATGTTTTTAGGCAATCATTAGATATCATTATGATGCTACTTAATAAATAAAATAGGTACTTAAAAGCTTAATTAATGATGATAGCCTGTCGTCGTTCAAAAGGTCTTGGACTTTTTTTACATAAAAAAAATTAATTAAATAAATACTTAACATATTTGAAAAAGAATCAATGTAACTAAAAAAACAAACAACTAAGTATCAATAAAAATTAGCTTCTTTTTAGTTTACGTAACATTTTTATGTTTCTAGTCCTTTTTCGACTATTTATTTTAAATTCTGTATAATAGAATTGATCAAAACCGGATTAACCTAATCAGACATTGTGCAGAAAGCGATTGGTTTTTAAATTAGCCGTTTTTTATGAAGAAAAGAGAATGATTACGGAATATCCTAAGACTGGTATAAATCAAGATATCTATAATACTTTTAAAACTACCATGGTTATTAACACAGAAGTTATTTATAACGAGGTATTTACCATGATTTGATTTTAAGTTTCTATCTCGGCACAGTTGTCGCATCATGTCGCATGCATCATGAAACTGTGCCGAAATATTGGAAAACTCAAAAATCGAATCAAGATGTTATTATCTATACTAATATTATAAAGAGGAAAGTTGAGTTAGATTTTTTGTTTATTTGTTTGTTTGTAATGAATAGGCTCCGAAACTACTAGACCGATTAGAAAAATTCTTTCACCGTTGGGAAGCTACACTATCCCCGGTGACCATAGGCTATATTATATTTTCAAAAAAATTAGGGATCCTTACTAAAACTCCAATAATGTAACCCAATGTGTATAAAAATTACCTTAAACATTCCAATACCCGAAGAAGAATTCCAATAAGCGAAGCCGGGACGGTCCGCTAGTAATCAATATAAAAGATACCGATACAATCAAAACTACAAGCAACTGCAAGGCAATACAGTTCCAATGTGTAATGAAGCGTTTTACAACCATATAGGTTACTGAAAACTTTCTAACAATATTGGTTGCAATCGATACTCCACCGTTCGTATTATAACGGTGTAGAGTTTCGTACTAAGTCTTGCCACCTACGAGTAGCTTATTGGCTGGGTTGCCCGACAGTTGTCATCATCAGACATAGACTGTATTTTGCTTACATTAGGTAGGTACTTCATGTGATATGTATTTTTAAAGTATTCACCAATGAGGTAGCTTTTACCCGCGGCTTCATACGCGTTTATTGTATAGGGGTTAAAAGGAAGGATGTTACCTCCTAGTACAGTTATTCTCATACTTAAAAGGAGGTCTCTAACACTGAACAATGTATAATGAACCATAAGCGAATGATAATAAACATTTTTTTATTATTGTTACATTAACACTTCGACTGCTGGAAACGCACGGTATGAGTTTTCTACAAGTGACTAATATGCGTAAATCCACACTAGCGCAGCGGCTGAGAAAATACAGATCTTTATGACTCAGCAGAGCTGTAATATTTTTCGAACGAAACGCAAGTGCGGCGCAACACAACCGCTGTGTAGAGCGGCAGCACGAATTTTTTAGGTAAAAAAAAAGATCGCAGTCGTCGAAAAAAAACCGCAGTCAAAGTGTTAATGGGAATTTTCTGTCCAATCTGTTCAGTTAGTGTGGGTGGTACATGGTTTTGGTGTGAAGAGGTAAAAAAACATAGCTTTTGCATTATTTAGGTAGGTATCATTAATGTGATTGTGGTTACTGTGGGTTGATGTGATACTTTGACTATTTTTGCAGTGGAGCTGGTAAAACCACCCTGATGTCAGCCTTGGCAAACAGAAGTCCAGGTAAGATGGATTTCTAGGCTAAACTAAATGAATGATGAAAGTAGACCTACTTTCATCATTAATTTAGTTAAACTAAAAACAGACATATATGACCGATGAGGCGCGGTGGGCGAAGGTCCGCCTGCGACGCAGAGGTTGCGGGTTCGATTCCCGCCTCGGAACAAGTGTGTACGATCTGCAGATATTTGTTCCGAGTGTTCTGGTCGTTTTCTATGTATAATAAAAAATATCTATCTATGTAATGTATTGTATTATGTACATATATCAGTTATCTAGTACCCATAACACAAGCTCTGCTTACCATGGGGCTAGATAATGCTGTGTGAATTGTCCAGCATTATTTATTTTAATTATTTATTTATTGACAAACGAATTAGTAAGAGCATTTCCAATAGTAAGGGCATTTTCTAATAATCAATCAATATCTATTTAAAAAAAAGAAATTTCAAATGGTTATGTTTACAAGTCCCGTTGAAGACGACAAGAAACAATTTTGGGATATTATTTCATTTCTTTCAAATTACATAAGTTTGAAGAAAATAAGTATGTAAACATTCAACTAAGCAGGTTCCTACTAGTAGGCAAAACCAGATATGTAGTATGGTATTTTCATTTAGGTACTAAAAGTTTACGTCAGTAATTCATAAAAGGTGCCTACCTTTTGATACAGTCAGCTTCGAAAATGACTAGAGAAGATGATGATTCTTTATCTGTTGGAAACTTTTCTGCCTGTGTTAAGTAATAGAAAATAATTGTAGCCGAGTAACTATCACATAGGTCACAATATTATGATTAGCTTATTTACTTGCCGGTTTTTCTTATTTTTTGTGTTGGATTGAAGCATCTGTTCACTGCGTTATAGATACACCATTTTAATATAAATAAATAAATAATGCTGGACAATTCTCACAGCAATCTAGCTCCATGGTAAGCAGATTGCTGTGGTTGGGTACTAGATAACTGATAAACATAATACAATACATTACATAGATAGATATTGGTTATTATACATAGAAAACGACCAGAACACCCGGAACAAATATCTGCAGATCGTACACACTATTGTTCCGAAGCGGGAATCGAACCCGCAATCTCCTGCGTCGCAGGCGGACCTTCGCCCACCGCGCCACATCGGTCGTCAAATGTACAGGGAAGGCATTTTAAAATGTTTTCCGCATCATTTGAAGTTACGGTTCCAAATATAAAATTAGACAAAACCTTTTTGGTTTCACCTCGTTTGTGTCAACTGTAATTCTAAGCCTGCTTTTATTTCTATGTTCAAAACCGAGTTTTTACTCTATGTTCAAAACACTTTTGGAAATTTGGCCCTGTTAAAAGATATTGTACGTTGAATGTATATTTTACCTGTCAAACAGGATATCTTCTGTTATGCAAAACCTAAAAAAATATGTAATATAATTTGGAGCCTACTTACTAATTCATTTATTACAAATTCATTTTTGAATGAATAGGTCAACAGTTTTGCATAAAAGTAGTAATTTAAGTAGGCATGTGATATTTTTAAAATTTACGATGTATATTTTTTAGTAAGATACCTAATAAATAAATAATTATTTCCTTTTAACTGCTCACATCACACGGTATGAGTTTTCTACAAGTGACTAATATGCGTAAATCCACACTAGCGCAGCGGCTGAGAAAATACAGATCTGTGTGACTCAGCACAGCCGTAATATTTTTCGAACGAAACGCATGTGCGGCGCAACACAACCGCTGTGTAGAGCGGCAGCACGAATTTTTTAGGTTAAAAAAAAATCGCAGTCGTCGAAAAAAAATCGCAGTCAAAGTGTTAAATCCTCAAAATAGTATAATATTGCTTTACGCGAACGAGACTCCTTGGTGACAAATAATAATTATTGTTTTTTTTTGTTGACATGATGACCGGAATAAGTATTTATAATTTGTTAAATTAACTGTTTTAAATAATCAATAAGTTTTGTTATTTTAAAATGTCTCCATTCCTTTTTTTTTAATCTTGGCTATACGAGTATTTGTTTGTTGTAAATCTAATTAGATACATAGATAGAGATAAGAAACATTTATTGATCAAGCTCAGTTTACAGCACAGAACAAATCAGGTAATAATAACTATATTTCGTAACAGGGACTCATTTATTTATTTATTTATACTTCTTGCACGAAAAACATAACACAAAACCTATTCTAGATAATTTATACAAAGGCGAACTTAACCCTAAAAAGAGTTCTCTTCGTGCAAACCTTATTGGGAGAGAGAGACAAAGTGAAGAGAGAAGTGGGTACATGTGCATAAATAAAATTAGAAATAGAATATTAAATTTTAACTTACTCATTCATTATTGTAAACAATATACGTAAAATGTATTATTTTTTTATTTTTAAAACAGTGGGCACCATCGTCGACGGGCAGATATCAATGAACGGACTGGCATTGGGTGACTTCATGACCCAGGAAAGTGGGTACATGCACCAGGACGACCTGTTTGTGGAGAACCTCACCGTGATAGAACATCTTACGATCATGGTAAGTCATCTTTGGAGACATAATTTGTTTGGTTATTTCGGAGGGGTAGAAGTCAAGCTATGCATCTCTTGTTTGCAAATTGTAAACTACCTAATACTTATGAAAATCTAAGTTATAAGTAGTATTGCGATTTGCGAAATAAGTCCAAGTATTGCGATTTAGATTTATTTAGTCTAAAAATGATAAAGCACTGTACTTCTAATTAAGCATTTTCACCATTGTTTTTAGTAGATATAAATTTAAATCAAAGTAAGTTAACGTTAAGTTTTAGCTATAAGCAACTCTTTGGAACCATAAAAATAAAAGTATATATTATTCCAAAGCTATTCCAGCTAAATTCTATATGAAACACACCACCACAACATGCCTAGAAGAGATCGCTCTCAGCGATAAGGCCGCCCTTTATACCTTTATTCTAAGTTTTTATTTCTGTTTTGTGTAGTATAATAGTATTTTCTATTTTAACTTAAAATTCTCTTTTTCGCCGTGTATTTTTATACTAACACAATTCGATTTAAGATCTTTTCTTGAATATATACTAACTCGACGCCGAGCAAGTGCCTATTAGTTTCTGTTTTTCTGTGATTTGTTTACAAACATTTCACATCGAATTTGATTGGATTATAAGTTACCTATTCAGCCGAGTTCCTGAGAGACCTAACTACAGGTCTTTTTATCGTGTATTATTACATCGAAACACTTAAAACTTTATTCATTATTCTTTTATTCATTTCCGCGCGAAGTCGGGGCGGTATAATAGTGTTTGATAAAAAGTATTTATTTAACACTTAATATTATTTAATTACCGAGACTATTTTAAAGTTAGGCTATAATTAGAATGACAATAAAATATCTTCCACGCGATTATACTCCGTCCGCTCAGGTTTGAAATTATTGCACAATGTTTTTCAACGATTTTATGGTCATGGTGTTCAAAAAGGTTTTAGTCAATTGGGCGGTGAATAGTTTGGCTAGTCTGTGGCTGATTGAATGATTGCTCTGTTGGCAAGCGGTTGGTACCTGCACCAAACCATTTTATTAACATTCTACAGTCTTCACTATAGCCCTTTATACTTCCTATATTGTTTATTCTTGTATTATTTTCTGTTTTGTGTCGTATAATAAAGTGTTTTCTATCTATCTCATCATCATCATCATCAGCCTATATTAGTCCACTGCTGGACATAGGCCTCCCCCAATGAGCGCCATAGCGCCCTGTCTTCAGCTTGACGCATCCAGCATCTACCTGCAGTCTTCCGCAGGTCGTCATCCCACCTGGTCGGAGGGCGTCCTACAATACGTTTACCGAGTCGTGGTCTCCACTCAAGAACACGTTTCCCCCAGCGGCCGTCGGTTCTTCGCGAGATATGGCCGGCCCACTGCCACTTCAGCTTGCTAATTCTCAGAGCTATGTCAATAACTTTGGTTCTCTGTCGGATGTATTCGTTACGAATCCTATCCTTCAGAGAAACTCCGAGCATAGCTCTTTCCATAGCTCCATGAGCGACTTTGAACTGGCTTTTTCTATCTATCTACCTATCTATTTATAGTGACTATCTATAGTTAAAATATTATCCAACTAATATTATAAACGCCAAAGTTCGTAAGTATGGATGGATTGATGGATGTTTGTTACTCTTTCACGTAAAAACTACTGAATGGATTTTAATTAAACTTTACAAAAACATTGCTTATACATCAGAATAACACTAGGCTACAATTTATAACGATAATCCAAAATATCTATCACCACGCGGTGAAACCGCGGGGCGCAGCTAGTAAAATATATATCTACGGTCAAAATATTCTAGCCTAGCCTAGCACTATGTCTATCTGTATGTTTTGCTAATTTCGTTTCGGGTCTGCTAGGTATTTTAAATTTAATAGGTTTTATCTACAATTAAGAAAAAAGATATGTTATTTGGTTTCCTTAATACATGCCCCGATAATATCAGGTCGAAGAAAATCTCGGACCATGTTGTCATTGATTAAAATGAATAGATATGTACAAATATATATTTCAGATAACGATTTATATTCTCGCTTGGTATTAATCATGCAAACCTAAATGCTAATTGCAACCTTGTCAAATATTTTTTTAAAAAATTTTAAAACCCGACTTAAAAAATATTTTAAACACGTTAAATCCGTTTCCGCATGCAGATTTAAAAGTATTGCATATATTAAAAAAACTGCTAAGTAAACTATGTAACACAACGCTAAGAGGCGACGTGGAAGGCCCAGGATGAGATGGCGCGACGAGCTCGAGATATATCTTCCATCATGGCCTGTTGCAGCGTTGGATCGCGAGGAGTGGAAGGAAAAAAGGGAGGCCTTTGCCCAGCAGTGGGACAGTAATGGCTTAAAATAAATAAATAAACTATGTTATTAATTTTCGATGTATTAATCACCGCACTTGTCAGATAATTGATTTTTGGGATTTTATACCGGTAGCAACATAGTCAATTATTGTGAAATTATAAAAAAAGCCTGCGGTATCATAGTGCTTACCAAAACGGAGGCCTATACATTTTTTAAGGCAAATCATCACCGTCGTAAGAAAATAATTAAACACACAAAAAAATATTTTGGTTTTTTGTTGTGTTCAACAAGTTATCTATCCACCTATGTAGTAGTTAATTTTGCGACAATTGTAACTACTAGCTAGAGACATTCCTTGTAGAATGCGGTTTTTTTTAATAGAAAATTATTTAATTTCGCGCGCCACCGATGACAACCCACCGTAAGCCTATGTACTGTACTTACATACATTATGTAGATGTTAATGTGAATGGAAGGCGATTAATGATCCATCCACAGTCATCACAAATGTCGTTTATTCAAATAAATGAGGGTAGATTGCTATATCTGCGAATAAAAACTTACACGCAGTGAAGTGACATCAGTTGATGTGTAGTTCATCCGTGAATGGCGCATGCCACTGTACCGAAATATTGGATAACTTAACACTTTGAGTGCTGAAAACGCACGGTATAAGTTTTTTACAAGTGACTAATATGCGTAAATCCACACTAGCGCAGCGGCTGAGAAAATACAGATCTTTGTGACTCAGCAAGGCTGTAATAATTTTCGAACGAAACGCATGTGCGGCGCAACACAACCGCTGTGTAGAGCGGCAGCACGAATTTTTAAAAAAAGATCGCAGTCGTCGAAAAAAAACCGCAGTCAAAGTGTTAAAACAACACAAATCATGGTAAAAATGATTTCTCTGCCAACATAATGTCCAATACGACACCACAGGGTGAAATTACTTTTACTCTAGATTTCATTATTATGGTTTTATTTCTCGCTGTCATTGTATTTTCTTTTTTTGTAATTTTGTGTTTTCTATGGACCTTTCTTGCCTGGAAATAAATAATTATAATTGAACTAGTAGACGGCCGATGGGGCAAACGTGTTCTTGAGTGGAGACCACGACTCGGTAAACGTAGTGTAGGACGCCCTCCGACCAGGTGGGATGACGACCTGCGAAAGACTGCAGGTAGATGCTGGATGCGGCAAGCTGAAGACAGGGCGCTATGGCGTTCATTGGGGGAGGCCTATGTCCAGCAGTCAGTGGACTGCTATAGGCTGATGATGATGATGATGAATTGAACTAAATTGAATATCAATGTCGTCTATTCCGGAAAAAATAAATAATTTTCTCTGTCTACGGTAGGCTCGTCTTCGCATGGATAGCCGCACCACAGCGCTTGCGAGAAAGAGACGGGTGAACCAACTCCTCAGACAACTGGCGTTGTACGAGTCCAGGTTCACCAGGATCGGGGGATTGGATGGACTGAAGACTCTGTCGGGAGGCGAGAGGAAGAGACTCGCTTTTGCGACTGAAGTAAGTCAAGAATATAATATAATATATTTAGTTGTTTTAAGATTTACACTGAACATAATAAACTTAAACTAAGAGGAAACGTGTAAGTCTAGTAACAAAATGGATCTGCCTCAGCATGAGTTGGAAGACTAGGAAGCTAGCAACCAACCAACGTTGGTCTTTCGTCAGAGCCAGTTGTTACAGACTCACCACCATTATTACTTACTATACTACATATACATAATTATGTAAAATAGCTATTGCGAGTTCGTACTAATGACGAGAGTCGTTATAGTTAGGTAATTGTAAAATTAGTTGTCATTTAGCTGTCGTATATTAAGAGAACCGCAAATTGAAATATATGTAATATCATTTATATATATTTTTTTAAGTTTTAAAACAATTGTGTTTTTTCAAAACCTAACTAAAAAAAATAATTTAAATATTTGGAGACATGACATAAAAAGCTCATTTCAATAGCTTTGGTTTTCAATCCTGACAAACTACCTGACGAGAAGAAACTTAACTCAGCTTCCTCGTTGATATCAGAGTTTCTTATTACTTTATATCTTACAGCTCCTAACCGACCCAGGCCTTCTCTTCTGCGACGAGCCAACAACCGGCCTGGACTCCTCATCAGCTCAGAAGCTGGTGACGCTCCTGCGAGCCAGCGCTGTGCAAGGCAAGACTGTGATCTGCACGATCCACCAGCCATCTTCAGAGCTGATGGCTCATTTCGACCGGTTGGTGCTTCTGGCTGAGGGGCGGGTGGCTTTCGCGGGCAGTGCGCAGACAGCGCTCAGCTTTTTTGAAAGGTAATATTCTTTCTGCGAAATAAGCGAAGGTAAAAACGTGTAAAACAGTTCAACTAACTCCGTATAAAAAAAAAACGTTTCAGTGTTTGTGAAAATTTGACGCTCTTAGAGATGTTATAATGTCAAATAAATGTATTTTCTTTATTCTTTCTTTCTAGATTTAACGCTTTTGCCGTTTGTAAGGGATTTGATAATGTTTCAAGTATCAAACTTTAGTCTGAATAAAAAACAACAGGAGCCTTAGGAGAACTGTCTTAATAAGCGAAAAGTCTAGGGCTTTTTGTCTAAGCCGATTGATAAATAGATATCGACCTATTAATTTTTATGCAACAAAAATTATTAGGTTGCTTGAATTACAATCTATTTATCAATCGGCTTAGACAGAAAGCCCTAGACTTTTCGCTGCACAAATAAAGTTCAGTTTTGCTTACTGACTGATCCATATGCAGTGGATAATTATTCAATAGCGATTCAATACAGTCCAGTCTCTTCATTATGATCTTGACTAGATGTCTGTCTGTGACCTTAATAGAACATCCTGAATATTGGGTCTTGGATTCATTGGCCATTATAAAGGCATTAAAGGGACAATGTTTTTATGATAAGGATATGGTTGTTTTATATTTCCAATAGGTAATTCTTATACACACATGTATGAATTTTATGAGACTACAAAGAAAATTCACGATTCAGTGTTACGAATTATCAGTATGAATCCAAAATGAAAATTCAAAATTACAAGAAGCGCCTATGTACCTATGTACAGATTGTATAACGATAAAAAAATCTATACCTAGGTAGTAGGAGTAGAGCTTTGTTATGATAACCATACGATTTATAGTTATAAATCGTATGGTTATAAAGCTCTTTCAGCTATAGATACATAGTATGGCGATAGATGATGCTGTTTGTTTGTTTGCAAGCGTTAATTCTTTTTATTTTTTGAAATCATTGGTCTTGATGATATTCATTCAAAAATGCTAAATAGCTATCAAAATAAACAAAGATTTTATTAAACAAATTATGCGGCATGCGACGCGTGTATGTTAAACCTCAAAAATAAAGGGATATAGATTTATTTTTATCGCCATCTGGCATTTGCAAATTTAGGAAATCCTTCGAAATATTTTTTATGCGGTAATTACCGTATAAATTATGCAAAATTTTTCAAAAATATGTACTTATATTAATTTAGTAGTTCGTGTTGCATATTTTAATATAATGACAAAGCGGCGGCAGAAATATTTTTTTTGTGAATTATTTTGTTTGATTAACATTTCATTTGCAATGATTGTCCATTAATTTATTAATTAAAAGTCAAATTGATAAAATATATTTTAATTGCTGTCTTTGATTACCCAAACCTCTTATGTTATTTACATTAAGTTATTTGCATAATTTATAGATCTGACGTCGTTGACATCAGAGGAAAGAGTACCTAATATACATGTCCTAATGATGTTGCATTTATAGTAACAGTTTTTTATTGATTTTAAGAGTAACCGCAAACTAGCGTACTTACAGATCCAGTGGTCTGATGAGTCCTACTAGTTTGCAACAAAATAAAAATAATATATATATATATATATATATACATGTCCATTAGGGACGTGTTTACTGGTTGGCCCCTTAGGTGCATCAGAGTGACAATCCTCCATTGCCAAGAAACCTCGTGCGTAAAATCTACACATAGAACCTCCTTCCGTTCCTAATGTCAGCACAAAGTGTTTTTACGGTTTTGGGTGTTGTCTTGTATAATAAAATTGTCTATATTGTAATGTACTAAATATATGACTTATCTAGTACCTGTAACACTATGTAGCTCTGCTTACTTTGGTGCTTGATGATGCTGCGGGAATTTTCCAGCATTATATAATTTATTAACCCTTTGTTTTCCGTTTGTTTATTCTATGCCTATATTTTGTACCTGTGCCCTAATAAATGTTTTCTACTAGCTGCGCCCCGCGGCTTCGCCCGCGTATCTTTATGAATTGTAGCCTATGTATTATTCTGATTTGTAAGCTATATTATTGTGAAGTTTCATCAAAATCCATTAAGTAGTTTTTGCGTGAAAGAACAACAAACATACTTAAAAACATCCTCACAAACTTTCGCGTTTATAATATTAGTAGGATTCTATTCTATTGACTGTTTACGTGTCTTGTCCTCAGCCTCGGTTACCCATGCCCCCTAATGTACAACCCCACTGACTACTTCATTAAGGTTCTGGCCCTGACGCCAGGGTCGGAAGGCGCTTCTCGCCAGGCCATCAAGAGCATCTGCGACAGTTTCGCAGTCAGTGACGTCGCTAAGGAATTGGATATGGATATACATCTGCATTGTCATCTGATGGATACTGATGAAGAGGTAAATAACTTTCTGATAAGGATCTACCCGCAAGGGGTGATGAGGTTCGAAACGATGCTGTAGAATCTACAGCATCGTTTCGAACCTCATCAGCATCATCTACAGTGTAGATGATGCTGAGTGAATTGTCCAACATTATGTATTTAAGATTTTTGTTATTATAGTGCGTAAACGTTTAAACTCAGTGTACATATCTAAGAAGTTAAATAGAATCCCGAAATAAATAATAATATTGTGCTTCGCGGTTATCATTAAATTTTTATAACGAGAACATTCAAATACTAGGAGATAACAAATCGCCTATTTTTTGTTTCCAGGAAAGGAGGCGAGGGAAGCCAGATCGTCGCAGATCACCATCATTCCTGATAAAGATCATGTGGCTCGTATACCGACACATGCTCATCATCGTGCGTGATCCGAGGGTGCAGATTATTCGGGTGCTGCAAAAACTGGTGAGGATAGTGTTGATTTTTTAAGCCACGGAATGTTACATGTGGTATAAACCATTGGGACTCCCCAATGGTTCTCGAGTGGCGACAGCGATGCAATTCGAAACGGAGTGTGGGAAGACCTCCCACTCGATGCGCCGATGGCATTGTAGCGGTCGCAGGGATGGAGGCGACTGAGGACCGCTTTTCGTTGCATCATTCAGGGGCAGCCTATGTTCAGCAGTGAGTGAGCGTGTGCGGGCTGATGATGTGGTGAAGAAAATTGGTTCAATTTCTTTCACGAAAGTAGAGGCAGACAAGACTAGGTATGAAAAATATTCAAAAGTTTTACAGCGGCAGAACTGGATGAACTGGTTTTATCAATAAAGCACCGTTCGTTTCTTTACAACAAAACCATTGATTTAATTTTATCTAAGTAGAGTTGCAGTAGGTATATAACAATAGTTAATAAAAATGTAAGCCGGCAACAAAAGGCAGAGTGTATTGCTAGGTAACTTGTCATACGAAGCTTTCTGGCAAAATACTTATAATAATAAATCTTCTATTTTTCAGGCCATCGCCCTCACCGCCGGTCTTTGCTTCATTGGCACCATGCGTCTAACGCAGGCCGGGATCCAAGACGTGCAAGGAGCACTCTTCATCATCATCGCAGAGAATACCTTCAGCCCCATGTATTCAGTGCTCCACGTGTTCCCGGAAGAGTTTCCGCTGTTCCACAGAGAGCTGAAGGCCGGACTGTATTCTACGCCCGTTTATTATATCGCTAGGATGATTGCTATGGTGAGAATGTTGAAAAACACATATTTATCTACTACACGTAAAAGTTTTTTTTTAATTATAAAAAAATTTTGGACAATCCACCCAGAATCATCTAGCCCCAAGGTAAGCTTGTGTTATGGGTACTAGATGACTGATATACTTAATACAATAGAATACATAGAGAGATTACATAGATAGATATTTTTTTATTACACATAGATAACGACCTAAACACTCGGAATTTTATCTGCAGATCGTACACACAATGGTTGTGTTTGTTTATATTGTATTATGTATATCAGTTATCTAGTACCCATAACACATGAAGCTCTGCTTACCATGGGGCTATATAATGCTGCGTGAATTGTCTAGCATATAAAAAATACATACATATACTAAAAAAAATCACATCTAAGGTAAAATAGGTATTTTAGAAACTTTACAATTTCATGAAAACTCGACAATATACGTATACAATTTATAAAAACATATAAATATTTACCAGTGGTAGTATTTTGTATTTATTAGTTACAATTTTATCAGGCTCTAATCGATTAACATGTTAACGATTAATACTTTTGTTACTTTCAGTTCCCTGGTCTTGTTATCGAGCCAGCTCTCTTCACCCTGGTGGTTTACTGGATCGCGGGGCTGAGGAACACCTTCTACGCATTTGGTTTTACCGTCTTCATCTCCATATTGGTGCTTAATGTTGCTATTGCCTGTGGTAAGTACAAAAAGTCATCGTTGTTATTGTTATAAAGGGTCCTCCGAGTACTTGAATTCCCCAAAGTGGGTAAAACTTAATCAAAAATTATTGACGAATAATGTGTGAAGGAGGGCCAAAACCTTTTCCAAACTGAATGATAGCCAAATTTAAAAAAGTAATGAAATTTTGCTTTCTCGTGTACGCTTTTATCGAAGATATCTCTAAAAGTATGTTTGGATATAAACGAGTAAAAAAATTTAAACGCGGATTTTTTTTTACTAGGAAGTTGCAGTATTTTGTGAATTTGTGTATTATAACATTGTGTTTTTTTCATCTTTTCAGGATCATTCTTCTCATGTGCTTTTGGATCAATGCCCGTCGCTATTGCTTATCTGGTGCCGTTTGATTACTCTCTGATGATGACTTCTGGACTTTTCATAAAATTAAGGTTAGTGTCCATATCATCTAGTCCTTGGTCAAACAAGATAATTACGCAGACCAATTTCTCTATAACTCCGCGAATACTTATTTGGTTATATCAGATTATGACAAGAAAATATATTCGGACCATGGCAATGTGGCAATGCTGCCAGGATTCTAAGCACTCTGCCTTTAATAAATAATTTTTAGGAATTTGATATGTCTATTAATACTAATTATATACACTAGTTGTAGTATTTTGTATTAATTAGTTAAAATTTTATCGGACTATGTTAATTGTCGTTTTGACAGAACTTTTTATACATGAACTTCAACTTCTTCCTAGATGGCTCTGCGTGAAACCAACAAATGATATTTTTGCATGAAACGTGAAAGGTGACGGACGAACGTAATAACTTTGACAAACCCATAGCTTTATACATAGTGTCACGTTAACGTAGGTAGGTCGGCGTTATTCTCTGTCTACGAGTTTGCGTACCTACGAGGTACTTACATATCTGTAAACGTCATTCTCTCATTTTCAGCTCCCTACCAAAATACGTGGCTTGGATCCGACATCTCTCTTGGCTGATGTACTCCAACGAGGCGATGAGCATCATACAATGGGATGGAATATCCAATATTAGTAAGTTTTCAAAACTACTGTAACTTGCTTAAATGAGATATTTACCATGATTTGATTTTTGAGTTTTCCAATATTTTCGGCACAGTTTTATGCGCCATGATCGCGGAATAACTGAAGGTACTGCAAGTAAGTAAGTATTAAAATCATGGTAAATATCCCATTTTAAATCACTAAATTCTTCTTAAATTATTTTAAAATTAATCTATAATATCCCGTTATTAACAAATTATAATAAAATAAAATAACTAGTATTTAAAATTGAGCTAAATGCAGACTGTTGCAAACAATCTACAGGTAGCTCAAGTTATCTATAATAAGGTATATTTAATAGGATTAAATATAGACACGGACACATAATTTTTTTTAGAATACAATGTTCAATACAACAAAAGCTGAAATAACATGCACCATTCTCTCTGTTCTTATAACCCCCATTGTTAAACTGTCATCTGTATTCAATGAGAGTACTCGTCTAATGTCACTATGGCTATTAAAATGTGATTTTGTTATAAACGACTTGTCAGAAAAAGCCAGGTATGAGTAGATTTGTGCAGCGTGGCGCTTCCTCGGGGGTATTCCTATAAAAAAGGTCTGGCAAGTAAGGTCCGTTGATTTTATCACGTAGTAAGTTACCTGGAAATCGTTTTTTGTTTTTTAAATGTTCAACCTCCTTAGTTGGATTCTAAAGATGACCAGAATACAAATTTCTGTGGAATCTCGTATAACTGAGAGCAAAATTAGAATAGAATAGAAAGACATTTATTCATAACAACTAAAATTAACAAATACGAAAGGGTAGATAGATATATTAATGCCAGTAACTGGTTCGGTGATCGTTGAACATAAAAAAACATTACAGAGTAGTGGAAATAGAACTTTCTTAATATTTTTTCTTGAACTGATACCTAGGTATATTTTCCTTGTTATGTAAAATATCTTGTATTGGGCATTCCTAGTTATAGAATAGAATAGAACACTTTTATTAGCACACACAAAAAAGACAGATATACATTAAAAAAAACATTAATGTGTGTTTTTTTTAAAAAAGGTAAAGCTAAAAAGAGTTACTTACTTGCAGTCAATGTTATAGGTATTCTCTTCATTTGTCTTGTGTCTTTAGACCTGTGTATCTCAAATGTGACTTAGCTACACTTATCTTAACTTGTTTCTGCTTGTGGCTTCGCACACATTTATCGGAATAAAAATGGCCTATTTCAGACATTTTCATGTGCAAAAGCTCGATCCAGTTAGACCTACTAAATGGATCCCGTTGAAATTTTGCACACGAAGTACTTTAAGTTTTGTCTTCCACCAAACGACGTCACAAACACACAAACATTCACCGTTATAATATGTATTAGTGGGATTATACAAGAAAATGCGACACCCAGATTAATTTCTAAAAGTATTTTCTTCTGGTATTTAAGGTTAAGGTGGAGGTACTCCTGTTCCCGCATTTGGACTCCAGTCGGTCCTTTATGCGTTTTGCTCTGGTATTTAATAATAACTTTTCTTTCCAGCCTGCAGCACAGAAGAAACCGGCATACCCTGCCTCAGCAACGGTGACGACGTCCTAGACATGTACGACTTCACAAGCACTCACCTTTGGATGGATGTCTACGCCCTTCTCATCTTGTACCTCGTCTTCCATCTCCTGGCTCTTATTGCGCTGAGATACAGAACTAGGAGAAAATAATTGACGTCTATATAAACCCTATTCCTCCTACTCTGCTAACTAAAGGCAAAAAAATTTAGATTTTGTTTGTTAGGGATAAATTAACACGGTAAAAATGGATCGGTTGATGAAACTTCGCAAAATATTAGGAAAGCACGTTCGCTTTTATAACAATTTACCTTTTCTTTCATCTCTTGGCTTTTATTGCGTTGAGATATAGAACTACTAGAAAATAATTAACTTCTATACAAACCCTATTCCTCCTACTCTGTTAACTAAAGGCAAAAAAAGTTAGATTTCGTTTGTTAGAAAATGAAAATGAAAATGAAAAGTTTTTATTTCATTAAGCTTACAAATAAGCACTTAGACAGGTCATATTTTATACTTTTAAATGATTTTATAGTTCACTTAAATTTTTTGTCCACCAGTGGAAGAAGTGAGAAGAAACCACTAGTATGTTCATACTTATGTGTCTAGTACATTTGATTTGCTTAGGGATAAATGAACACGGTAAAAATGGATCGGTTGATGAAACTTAGCAAAATATTATGAGAGCACGTTAGATTTTATATCATTTTAGATATTTTACCATTTTAGATTAGATACCTATATACTTTTATCTTTCTAAACAATACATGAATTAAGAAAAAATTGTTCGTCTTTGCTCTTAAGATGATACTTATCATCTACTTGTGATTGTGATTGACATCACGGTTTGTATTAGAATTTTATAATTTTTTTTACTTATTATATCTACTATTATCGACGCTTTTCTGCAAATAACCACGTCGATATTTGGCCATAGTCTTCGGACATTTTATTAAGTGTTAAATCTTGATTTATTAACGATTTGTATATAATGTAGAGTGTTACACACATTTAGGTATTATTTCAGTTACCTACCATTTATATTTAAAATATCTAATGTTGGTGTTATGATCCTTTATAATTATATATATACTCTGCTAGGAATACCTTATAAGTAGTTTAATAATAATAAGTTAAGATAGGATCGAAGAATTAATGAACAAGATATCAGCTTTTGTTTTATTGTCTCTGCTACATTGTATTCGAGGGATGTAAATAATTTCAATTAAAAGTTCCACACTGTTATTAGCAGGGCGTTTTTTTTGACAATATTTTTAACTCGAGGTTATAATCCTTCAAGAACACCGTTTAGAAAGTCAAGGAAGTTTAAATATTTCTTTTCAAGTTCCTACTAGATATGAAATTGATTATCGCGATACTCGTCCCCATAGAATAAATTATGAAAGAACAACTAAACCCATCTAGTGCTTCTTGAACTAAACAGTATCATCTACCGAGCCCAACCCAAGAACCTTCACATGCTTAGAAGTCTCCTTATAAGGTAGTGCACAGAATAGTTCACGTGGTTTCAGTAAGATGGCAGCACTTTCGGAATGTTTTTGTACCTGGTCGCGGGCAGGCTCCGCAGCGCGCAAGCGTAGCGAGCTAGTTCGAACCCATCCGCCATATTAGTCGCGTCACCGGGAGTGCACTGCACCGCATTCACATGTTTTATCGTAAACCGAATAAAACTTGAGACAAACTAACCAGCAAAGTGCCTCCGCCGGTATAAAACAACTTCAAACATGCGATCGGACGAAACCCCGAATCGAAACTCGCGTCGTTTGTTCAATAATAAACGTGCAACGTACAGTGCATTCGTGTGTTTATGATAACAATTTAACAGTACTCGATCGTATTGTTCTAGTGTCAAAAGCTTGGTGTTATGCAAGGCAAAGCCGTGACCTTCGTGTCGTGACCGTGCTAAGGTGCTTTTTGAGGTTAAAATGCAGCTTGGATTATGAGCAACTGCGCCGACCCTTCAGGTTAGTAAGACGTCCAGTTACTTTATCTGTGCTGATAAACCAAGAAGTGTTTATTTATCGTTGTGTCAACTTGTGTCCCACATACGGATTCCTATTCGATAAATGTTGTTTATCTGACTGTGGACGAATAAGTTCCGAATTCAAAACTAACCTAATCCGTTCGGAATTTTAAAGCAATTACCGGTCGTTCAACGGTATCCGCCGTGCATCCGTTTTTTGTGAACGGAGTTCATGGTGTTAACAAATAAACAGGGTGTATTGTATTGTCGGGCTAACGCCGGTTGCGCGGGAGAATGGTGCTGGCCTGGAGGCTTGCATTTGCTCGGAATAATACTCGTACCTACAGGAACGCAGAGAATGCAACCTCGCGACGACGGGAACCACAAAGAGACTACAGCGAACCAAGGACGAGTATTTCGTCCCCCTAAATGTTTTCTTCCTTTTTTAAGGACGCCAAAGGCTGGATCAATCTGATTGAATTTCGATAAAAGTCAATCCTCGGATTAAAATTCCCGATTGGTTCGGATAGGCCTTCATTATGCAACGTCTAGTTAATGTATAATTCATGAGACCCCATTACGCAAGTTGGAGGATGTTCGTTTTTTACAGACAGTATAAGTTATAGTTTAATAAAGAAAGCGATAACATCAAGGCTCTGAATGCATTTTTTAACGACGATGAAGATTTAATAGTTTCGTATGATAAGTTGTAGAAGACGTAGTAGTACATAAACCATACATAGGGAGGGAACTAACTGAACCCTAACTTGAAAATACAGGTAATGTACCAAAGAGAAACCCTCAAGTCGAGGCCAGTAATAAATCAATTAGCCAGTAAATGAACGCAATTGAAGATACTATATGCATTCAATCAATGATGAACTTGTCTTGAAAGTAAATCATGAGACTCAAGTGGCCGCAGGTTCATAGTCCGATGACCCAATAGTCTTAGAATAGATGATGACCAAACGAATATAAACCAGGTGATTTGAAAGTCATAAAATAATACACGGAAAATAAACAAATGGATAACTTAGCTAGTAGCTTCTATGAATACGCTAGTTTTAAGGTAGATTTTACGATTGTTCGAAGAAAATTATTGAGTGTGAGGGAATTTAATGATATTAGGTACCAAAAGAGACGTGGACACTCACGATAGGGCTGGTCCACCAGTTCAAAGTCACTCAGCGAGCTATGGAAAGAGCTATGCTCGGAGTTTCTCTGAAGGATAGGATTCAAAAAGTAACATATTAATACGAGTATGTCAATCGCAATGCTAAAAAAAAAGAGTAACACATAGAATTTAAACAAACGTAACCAATTAATTAGCATTAGCAAAGCTTATCTCGAAACCCAATTGTACCACAAAATACTAATAGCGACACGTAAACAAAGCCAATTTTAACAACAGCCAAACTTCCTGTTGGTCTTCCTATTCATATGCTAGTGTTTACTTTACTGTTGTAGTGTTATCAAAACACCTATTGTTGGGCAGTAAAACAGATGGCATACCTACCTTATTCATAATTTTAATCATGCCGATAAATAAGGCTATGTAAATACACATAGCTTTTGAATCATTGAAGGGGGTGGCTTTCCCTGCAGTAATTGACGTCCATAAAATAAGAGTATTCCATGAAATAATATATAAATAGTTTCAACCTATAAGTGCTACGTCTACAAAGGATTAAATGCTGTGACACCAAGAACTTCTTTCCTGTTATTGCACGAGCCCACAAAAACCGAACCTGTTTTTGTTGCCTTACGCAACCACCATCGATTTGTTATCTGAACTTTGCGGGCACTATATCCCATCGACAGCGAACATTCTATCAGCAGATAAAAACACTTTAGATAACCTATATCCGCTTAACCGAGGCTTTTTGTTGACGTCATTGAAACACGAAACTTTAACCGCATCTGAATAACACAGATACGAATAGCATCGGTAGACCGCTAGACCATTTAAATCTAGGTTGTTCACTTCCAACTCAGAACAAGACGTGTAATTAAGTGTTGCGATTTGATTATTCCACTTCTGCTGCCAAAGAACAGTTACTTTAACTGAATTAGAATCTCACCCAGTAAACATTAAACTTCACCATATGTTACGCAAAATGATAGTCCATATGCTAAGATTTCTGCGTAAACAACACAGCAGAATAAACCAACTCCTAAATTAGACTTCTGCAAATAACACAATCAAGATAACGTCTCAGCTGGGACTAATTGAGCCGAGTCACGGCATAATGTCTAGCAAATAACTAGAAAAGGTCGTACAGTAGCTCACAAGCCTTAGAAGTTTGCGTGTTGCATCGACTTCGCCGAGACCCGAGGTTAACCAGTACCCAGTACCAACTGCCTAAAGGTTTGCATACACAAGCTGCTCTATAAAATCTTTATCTTTTTTAGATATCAATTAACAACGTTCTTGATGCTAATGCAGCTAATTCTCATTCCGGATTGTAGGCAGGATATCAATGGATGAGGTTCATTATCATCCTTAGAAGTTGTAACTGAAAATAGTTTCTGTAATAAGCATGTATAACTTGAATAGATCTGTCTATCCAAGTTATTCCGTTGCGCTGCAACACATAATGCACGTAATAAATTATTCCATACCAACTTATTGAAGTGATATGAATACGGATACACTTTGAATGCCTGAAAGAAAGTGTCTCATAAAATATGGAAATTGTTGTAGCAAAAACTGGTTACAGCAAATCTGCTTGGCATTTACTGGAGTAATGAGGCTACTTACTCCGAGGCGAGAGTACATGCCCCTGCCAATTGCAACAACCACGGATGTGATTCATTAAAATCCGAGCCTAGATTTCCGTTTTAACCTGTTTGACCGGGATGGCTATTTAAACTGTCTTCATGGAAATACATCAACCAGATATTCTGGTTCAGAGGAGTCAACTGTCGAATCTGTGCAGTTTTCAACGGCTTAAAATGTCGTTTGGTTTTCTAATCTAGTGTTCCGGCTTGCGCCTGAGATTAATGGCTCAATGAATTATCGAGAAAACTCAAGAGTTCCGGTACTCAGGTACGAAATATTTGTGTACAGTTTAGCTGGAAAGAGTGGGCTGTGTCTGTCGGCACGAGCGCTGAGTCAGAGTTAATGACGCAATACTGCTGAAGAGATCAATCTTCAGCATATTCTGCATTATGTCAGAATTGTGCAAGTTTAAGACAAGGCGCTATTCTCGAGATATCAATTGTCAGACCTATTTGTATCAATTAGTTTGATAGACTTTGATGCAAGTTCCAAATAAGGACCAACATGGCACGTAACAGACACGGTGTCAGTTGATCTAAGTAGGTTTAGCGTAAAGACCGATGAACTCTGTAATTAGCGCGCACGCTTCACGAAGGTGAAAGGAATCTCGCGTGATAGGTTCTCATTTTTTTGTCGTAATCCACTTATGGTATTATAATGAGAATAATTTCGCCTCTTGCCGTTTCTTGGCCGGAGCCAATTACTATGGTATCGTATCGGCCACAGACAAGTGAAAGTCGATAATTGTAATGATTTACCGAGAGCCCATCACAACTTGTAAACGCTCGATTTTTTAGTATTTGAAGACCACCGTTATTTTAAATGAACTTCCTTATCGATCTTATGGTTTTTCATGGGGAAAACTGTTGTGTATATTTACTTCGAGTTTGGGCATAAATCGTGGATATGCTGAACTGGTTTGCAGCTCGTTAAGACGCGCCGTAGAGTCTCACGTATCCTCTATCGGAACAAAAAGCCTGGAACAGGGCAGACTCGTTTTGGACAATACTTAGACTGACACTTGAATACCCATGCGTTTATCGTGTGGCAGCTCGTAGTAGATTGCTCGAAAAATGCGGAGAGACAGGCATGGGATAATCATCTCGGTGGTTCAACAAACAATGAGACTCGAACGTTGGATTATACAGTCTTTGACGTGGAATTTCCAACGGTAGCGATATATGTATGTATATAGTTATCATGAGGACTACTAAAACAGAACTAAAACACCCACTCGCAAACCTACGCTGCTAGTGAGAAACTTGAGATTTATCATTCCATCCTGAAGGTCAGATGGAGCTCTGGAGATAAAAGCTGAGTATGCACATGATATATTTCAGAGACTTATCAGATTAGAACAAGTGCACATGTTTTATGGCTTTACCATGTATGGATAAGATTAGTGTTTATGTTCAGTTGAATAAGTGCTAATAACACTTCATATTTGGGTATTTGAGTTGAGACATTAAGTACGTGGATGGATGGAACGCGACCATTATTGCAGAAGTGTTTCTTTTTTTGGTATTGTGGTAGGTATGATAGATACGACATGAACTGTCTGTTGACGATATTAATTGCTTATCATTCAACATAATATCGTCTGCAGCAGCTTATAATGCCTTCTATTGGTTTATATTTTATAATAGAATCCCGTCTATGTAAGCTTGTTAACATAACTTAATCTACATGGTTACATTAATCTAGATACCTAACCTTACAGCCTACTCTAGGCATGCTTTTATAATAACCTACTAGTAGGGCGAGCATGTGAAACTATGCATGAATCTGTTAAGTCCAGTTGGAAATTTAGCACTAGCGCCATATATGGTCATTGACCCTTAATATAATCCAGCGCAGTGCAATGTTCCAGTAAAATTTCTGCATAACAAGCATTTATTAAAGTGCTCCGGCTTCCTCGACGATGTTCTTAATAGTTTTATGGAGGGCAACGAACCAAACGGGATTCAATGGTAATGTTGCAAAAGGTTTTCCCAATTATTGAAGATATTTTATAGCACTGACGAACTTTGATCGGAAGGAGTACGCTCTGACTACCTTAGCGTGAAGATCAACAGGGTTTGCGAAACAAAACGAACATTTTGCCGGTCGGCAACACTCACCGGATAAGCTAAATGAAGCCAGGTCACTGCGACTATCAAATGACTGCTGTATCAATTTGCACACTTGGAACCCTTTACATACTTTAGCGGAATGCTTTTCGATCGACGAAATGAATCAGTTCGATGAATCATCCAATTCCGATGATCTATCGCTTGTTTTTGTGCCCGAGGCTGTAAAGAATTGCTGTTTTTATGTCCAGTTTCACGTTTCTATGTTCCTAAAAAATCTCATCTTATATCTTAACGACAAAAACCCGACGGTTATATCAAACATCCTCTAGCTGGAAATCAGTGCTTTTGCTACAGGTATTGGAAGTTGGTATACTGTCAACGGTAGGGTGTACAATAGTATCAATAACTATAGTAAAACCAGTTCTAAATGTCCGCGAAATAGCACAATAGAGATAATAAATAACGAATCTCCTGCAGTTACTTTACCAAACAAGGAAGTGTGAATGTGGAGTACCTAATTGAGCCAGGACCACTAAAAGGTCTCTCAGGTTCATCGATCATTTTAGCTTTAACAGCTTCCTTTTATGCGAAAAGGAAGGCAATCTCATGCGACACTTAACCACCGAGATTTGCATTAATGAATGGTGAAACGGCCAGTTTATGGCTATGGTTAAGTAGCGTTTGCCTTCGGTTTTAGTCACACTGCCTGGTGGTTTTATGGCAATCCAATAAAAAAGGTTCCTATGCAACTATTTTTGAATTTGTAACCTACGTCGGTTACAAATTCAAAAATAGTTTTATTCTCAATCTTTACGTACCTATAGCGATAGTTTAGGATTTAGTCAGAATTTGATTCACTTTTTTAAGATGTAGAAGTCGTTTTAAACGGAATATGCGACTTAATGTAAATAAAGACTCAACGCAGCAAGACATCACAGAACGCAACATAATAATGAAGCATCGGGTCAGATTGGTATCGCCACAGTCACAGAAGGCAACAGTCGCTGAAGCAAAGGCCAGAGTTCAAGACAAGATAGCGGATAGCCAGCATGAGCCAAATGAATTAATTATTTCAAGTTGAGGATGGAAAATAACCTACTTATCTTAATAATGTCTGTTCCCAAGAAATCCGAATTCGTTTATCCAAACGGACCTTCCGGTCCAAAACAAAACATTCGAATGACGATTAATTCTTCCATGCTGTTTGATCTTATAACAAGGCTATAAAGTTATACATTTTATGAGGTTTAGTTTGTGGGTAGTGGGTACTATAAAATTGTCCCTTGATTCAAGACATCCTCAGCCTTTCTGTGACATCTAACCTCCAACTTTATGTTCATCTTCAAAGTCTACACGCATGACACGAGTTTGAACGCCCCGCAGCATAACATACACAGATTAATCAGTTCTTTTGTTCATCAGCACACATTGTTTAAGACCTTGAGCGATAAGCGTATGCCTCACGACTCGGCACAGTTTGTAGAACAGCTATAATCATCTACCTAGTACTTAAGTTGTACTTTTATTGAGCTCGAAATACTTAGTAATTTCCTGTTAAATAGCTCATAATGAGTAGATAACTGCTCAATAGTAGACATTATTATACTACATATGCCTTCTTTGAGGCAACTAAGGGGGGGCCTGCGTCCAGCAAGGCCAAAATAAGTCTTTGCGATAGGAAAACTATGTATAATAAAATTTATCTTGATCAAGGTGGGTGAGTCTAAAATCAGAATGCGAATTTTGATAAATATTTTGTGAGAGATAGTAACCGAGCACACCAAAATTTAAAATATTGCTAACTTACTGTATTCCCCAGGGCCTATAATATAACCATACCGTGGCATACGTTATCTAAAATTTCTAACATATCGAAAAGTTGCGTAGACTGAACTGCGATAGTTCCACTTCCTTATCGTCTCACGTTGAGTTTTTTTTACCTTTGCCCGTAGATAGCACATGTTCTGTTGTGACACCAATGACTACTAGTTCAAGTATTTACAGTGAAATTATCTTTACATATGTATTCATCTTTAGTTTACATTGATTTATCATTGTCTGTGACTATGTTTTTATTCTTTATCATAATAAAGGGGTGTCCCCCGAATATTTGAAGTACCCAAAATAGGTGAAAGTACACTTGCACAGTTGCACTTGCCTTAATTGTTTTGTTTAGATTTAGTTTTATATTTTTACTATAGTTTTTGTTAGTGCACTTCCTTACCCGACGAGCAAACAGAAAATGTTTTGATACCCCGCGAAACAGGCCTAGCCTAGTGCGGGGGTCACTGTTAAGTGCAACACCTCAAACAATAAACTCTTAAATGTATGTACATAAACTAAGTTAAGGTGTTATTATAATGGTAAACTTTTGGTAAATAAATTTTTTGTATTTTTGTATTTGTTGTATTTTTTGTATTTTTGTAGTACATCAAAAATGATCGACTAATATGTTTTGACCTTATGTACATAATTATAATCTTTTTTATACATGTGTTCTTTGAAAAGTAATCCGGTTTTCGACAGAAGATTTCATATATTGAACGTCAAAGTCATCCAACGAAGCTGCTAATTGCCCGAAAACTTTCGATGAACTCCTTTTTAAGGGTGGTTCTTATTGGATATTTTGTTGAATATTTACTATCTGCGAGTCTGCTTCTGGAATATTATCATGGTTATATTATCATAAGGTTACCTCACACCCAGTGGAAATGCAATTGCGCCCGTATATCTTAATATACGATTTTCTGTTTGCTTTAGCATGTAATTATAAGTATTAATACAACGGGTATTTATCGCGTTTATTTACCTTTTTTGCCGACGTTTCAACAGGTTTACACTCTGTCGTGGTCACGGGATGACTGGAGTACTGGAGTTACCGCCTCAGCGAAACGGGGGCTAGTTTATTTGAAACTATCCTCATTTCATTTTCAATAGTAGGAATGTCCATCTGCACATTCGGACGACACACAACACTAACAGTGTCCGCGACGCAATGACAGACCGGATTACGACGACTACACTTGGCTATCACTGGATTCCACGAGGCAGAGAGTTTGAACTCGTCTTCACGATTGAAATTAGGATATTTCTTAATTTCAATCGCTTCCCGAAACATTCTCTTGTAGTAATGCCTTTCATTACCGTTGTATTAATACTTATAATTATGTGTTCAGATCGCGTAAGTTTAAAAACATTTATTGCTTTAGCATGTTCCTGGTGACAGGGGGCTGTAATATTCGACTAAAGCTACATTACATATAAGCTGTTTTAGTTTATTGTACCTACTGTATCTATTAATATCTCTCAAATATTATAAAAGTTGCTATCAAAACTTACAAGACAGTTGGCGATGCGAGATTACATTGCAAAACAGGCCTGACTATAATAGGAACCAATTAAAAATTTACAAAATAATGAAACATACAATGAGCCTAAAGGTTATTTAACTCTTAATAACTATTTTTTGCATTGAACTTATTGTAATATGAGAACCTTGACTCATCGCTCTTCAAATATAAACGCTAATAGTATTTAAACAACGTCTACTTACTTGAAAAGTTTCTGAAGCAAGCCTAGTGGTTTGACAATGACTTGGCCTTGTATTTCAAAAGTATCGAGACAAAATTCTTTGTCATCATTGTACGTAATTTTGAAAGGGACCGACCGTTTTAATGTGAGTGCTACTTATTTTTATTTAAATACCGACGTTTGGTCCATAACAATAAAGAAGTTTTGAAAAGATATATGGTGCAGTAAGGAAATGATTTCAATATTAGCGATATTGATATTGATATTAGCAATATTCTTAGCGATATTGAAATAATTTCTTAACTGCCACTGCTTTCCACAACATAAATCAGTAAGTGAATAACGTAGAGCTTGATTTTGTCTACATAAGTGGTTTACCATTTGAATCGCATTCATCATCCGTTCACTGTATTTACAATCATCATCATCATCAGCCTATATTAGTCCACTGGACATAGGCCTCCCCCAATGAGCGCCATAGCGCCCTGTCTTCAGCTTGACGCATCCAGCATCTACCTGCAGTCTATTTACAAAGTATACCATAAAGCCATCGTTTCTATTATCAATCTCATTGTCAACTTTAAAAGCTCAATTATGGTTATCAGTGATAACCATCACGATGCGCAATTTAGTTGCCTCAAGGTGAATACATTCGCTCGTATCTCTCGTATCTGAGGGTACCCTAAATTATCTATATTGCTCTAAATATCTTTATTTGTTGTGGCTGATAGATGGCTGATAAGACACTACGTTACATTTACGGTTGATTGTGGCATTTTTTTTACTTAAAATTTTACCATTGTTTGAGTGTTTCTGACTTCAACTAGGAAACTGTAACCACTTGATTCGCACTCGGAGATAGGTTTATTGCCAAAGACCATGTGAAAACGTTCCATTCACATATAAATCTCTAAGGATCCATTCTTGTGACTGTTCACGATAGTAACACAATCTATTTCGAGAGATTTCAAAGAGCTAGCTTGTCTGGCCCCTTTTTGAGAAGCAATAAGATTTGAAGCTGGGAACCTCAATAGATCAGATAGTCTATTGTGTGATGGTAACAGCTATTTGTGGCGTTCGATGACCTCGTCCTATCAAGTAATCATATTCTCTTTATTGATGTTTGAAGATGTGTATATTCGAATGTTATACAATTTAGTATTGAGTTCTATTGTAAGGACATAATGAATATAGGATAAATAATAGTGTTGGAATGTAGATACAATTTTACAGATTTTTTTTTATTTTTAATGAAGAAGATGAAAATAAATAAACGATATAAATTATGAATAAAGAATGGTTTACTTCCTTTGTGCAATACGTACAATAGCGCCGTTGATAAATTGGTTTGAGGTTACTTTGTACAAAATAAATAATGCTGCCATTATCTAGCTTGTGTAATGTACTAGATAACTGATATATAGGTACTTAATACAATACACTTATGTCGATAAATACATTTTACTATACATAGAAAACATCCAGAACACCCGAAACAAATATCTGCAGATCTTACAAACATTCGTCTCGGGGCGGGAATCGAAACCACAACCTGCTGCATCGCTGCGCCACAGATGTCGTCGGTTTCCTCATTCAGATCCAGTGAAACCCATCTCATTCGATACACAGATTACCTAGTAATAAAAAAGGGTTCTTTAAAATGTTGTTTTTACACGCAGCATAGCTTACAAAGCAGTCCATCTAACTAAACATGTTCTACCTCCCTCACGTGTACATACGTGCCGCATTCCTCCAGAATTTATGGCACCCACCACTTTCGTTTTCAGTGCGGCTCCAGATCAGTAGGGCGACACCCACGCGGCTTGCTAGCATGCCCACAAGTCAAAACATATCAGTCTATGATTGACCACATATAATCCGTTGGTGGTAAGCTTTTCATTATGAACTTGGGGTCAACCAAACACGTCCTGATCCCTGTTGAAGTACCTACAGAACCTATAATGTGTGTACTCTGTTCTAGATTGCGGCCATTAAGAATTAGATCAAAGATAAGTCAGGTAGGTAAAGTGGATAAAAGTATATAGGTTTTGAACTTTAAGTGTACTAGTCATTTTTGGGGTTCCATACCCCAAGGGTAATAACGGGGCTAAAGTCAAAGTCAAAAATCATTTATTTCTTTAGGCTTACAAAATAAGCACTTAGACAAGTCATATTTTATACATTAAATTATTATGAAATAAAATTATTTTACTGTTCACTTCAATTTTTTGTCCACTTGTGGAAGAAGTGAAAAAGAAACCATCAATGTTCATCTCTTATATGTCTAATACATGGTTATTTGCCTATTTAAGTCTAAATACAACTCTATTACTTAGCCTGCGCTGTTTTTTTCAATCAGATTTTAAGGGTTAATTTTGTGAAATAGTTTTGTACGATGCATCGTAAAAAACTATTTTAGTTTTAAAACTATTTTAGTTTTAAAACTATTTATATATTTTTTTTTTATATTAACAATTTTTTTTTTACTCTACTACGACTCGACTGTATGTACTAACTATTACTATGCAAGTCTATTCGCACTTGCCTGGATTTTTTCTTAGTACCGAACCTCACAATAGAAACGAATGCTGCCTACATCTGGTTATATTTAATCTTCAGCAAAAAGTTCACCCACGGATAATATTGATGAGAATCTACCAAATCCATTCAAGAATAATTTGTGCGGTTAAAAATGCCATTTATCGCAAATGTTACGAAATAACAACGATTTATTATTTAAACAGTTGAGATTGAAATCAAGGAGATTAAAATCGAAATGCGACTTTTATTTTTATGGAGTGCAATGCTGACACATGTCCAATTATCGACATGGCAGCATTAACTGTTAAAATAACGAATATTTGATGGTACTTTGAGCTTAAGCACCGTAAAAATAAGGTGTACAGTTAATTGAAAGTATTGCCTATCCCAAAAGTAGGTTGACACGACTATGATGTGGTTGGAACTGTCGGATCAATTTCAAGGCTTTGTGGTTATTCTATATACTTTTAGGACAAGCTAATAGGCGAGCTTTCATATCATTTTCTATTATAAATAAATAAATGGACAATCCACACAGCATCATCTATCCCCAAGCTAAGCAGAGCTTGTGTTATGACTACTAGATGACTGATATACTGAATACATTGCATAGATAGATATGTTTTATTAAACATAGATAACGACCAGAACACCCGAAACAATTATCTGCAGATCGTACACAAAATTATCCAGAGCCAGGAATCGAACGCGCAACCTGCTGCGGCGCAGGCGGACCTTTGCCCACCGCGCACCCAAGGCTAACTTACACTACTAAACATAAGTCTAAATCCAGAGTTTAACGCTAAAGTTAAAAATAAACTTGAATGGAAATTAATTAGGTTCTTGCTAATTTTGCTGCAGGGCTTCGGTACCAACAACAACACTTTGTTCTTAGAAATTAACAAGTTCTCTTTACTCGTTGCTCAATCCTTCATTTTCATCGAATTCTTCGTTGTGTTTGAGAACCAAAACAATTTCAAAACTGGTAAAGTTTTGAAATTGTTTTGGTTTTCACTTAGAGTTTGCACTTTTATTTTTATTTTCTGCTTTTACAAAAACCATGACCATGTAACGTATTATTTATCGTTTTTAACAAGAAGATCAAAAATATGCAACTTCGTTGTTTTCATAGCTATTTTCCTCCTTGACCAGTTGACCCATTCTCAAACTACTTTTCAAGTACTACGTACCTACACTTATTTATATATTTAACGATTATGTGCATTTATTACACGCGAACTTATTTATTATCATTGATCGGTGTTTAATTTACGACATATTTTATTTAAGCTTTTTTAGTAAAGAGCGTCAGGGTAATTTAACCAAAAGTAAAAACTCGCAGTAATTTCATAGAACTGTCCCAACAAAATTTACTTTAATAGGACTTCAACCCCAATAATATCCCGATTATTTTTATTAATAAGTTTATTTCAACAAGTTTTGAACGGTCTAGAGGTTATAATATATTATGTGAATATTAATATTTTTTAAAGTAATGTAAAGTAAAAATGTTATTTATTGACAAAATAAACAATGAATCAGGCAATACGAGTCCATAGGCTCCTGAACTAGTATTAAACTGTGTTTCAGGAACCAATGGCTTCTCCAACTAATATTTACATACAATTATGTCTAATCAACTAAGGATATCTTATACAATACTATAATCCATCCCCCGATCATATATATAAGTTTGTATATAATCCACACTAGTAACATTAAAAAGACCTCGAACGTTCAACGCAGTGTTTACACAATGTTTGCAATAAGTCTGGCCTAAGCCATTTCACCTTTGATGTGGACGTTTATAGGTTTGTAAAGCGGAACGTTTTTATTTGCCGGTATAAGGTTTGTTTTGTGTGGCCTGTCGTCGCGTCGTCGTCGGCGTCCCTTGCTTTGTGTTGTGAATAGTGATGTCCTCTATCTATGCGTGAAATCTATTTTAAATGCAATCATTCAACTGAAGAAGACTTAGAAGTCTTATTCAGCTTTACTGTGATAATGATAATGCATTCAAGACATCGTGGTATGCTACAAAAAGACTTAGTAAACTAGATAGCTGCAGAATTATTTCCAAAGGCTTTTTATATAAACAAGATGAGAAATGTATAAACCATTTTGCTAGGCTTCTTAGAATTTTTTGATCTAGGGAAAAAATATTTTATTAATTGTGAGTTATTTGATATTAAGTAATTGACATGAAAAACGTCGGCATCATAGATAGAGGATAACATGAACCAGCGGAATACATAGCATCATGCGATGACAACCGATCCCGAGTTGTAGGAAAGAGCCAGACAAAGAAAAAGAGACATTTATTTCTTAAGTTTGTAGGAATAATCATAAGGCTGACTAGCATTTACGTGCGTAAATTGCCGTGAAGTTGCAAATATAGACTGTATGTAATAGAATGCACGAACTGAGCAGCACTATGCAAATGTTTGAAGCACGTAAATGTTTTATTTGATGGAGTAGATTTGGTTTCGACGGCCGAGTAGGGTGGTCCGCCAGCCTTGTTTCTTTACTTTTGTATTTATTTATCTTTTACTTTTATGTTTTTTATTCTGACCAAGAACAGATTTACAGATAAATCTTCTGATCAAAGTCTGGCTGAAAAGTCTGATAAAAATAGTATTACAACCTACGTGGGGAACAAACTAAACAGAGAAAATTAGACAATTTAAATAAACTGTAAAATAAGCATTTGTTTTTCACTAAAATACTCGTATGTTCTTAGGAATAAAAAATGCGTTAAGTAATATGGTTATTTATAACTCTTTCGGCTGTTCGTTTATCAGGTTGGTATTCCTTCCCATTTGCAATTCTTTCATTACCATTTTTTATTGGTAACAAAATTGCAACAGCACCTGGCTAATCAAATTACATGCAGATTGAGTCTTGAATTGCGCTATGTCATCGTAAATAGATATCCGGCATTACATGACACTAAATGTGATTCCATTGTAGTATTAGGCACAGAGCTTTTAAGTTTATATCACATCAATTAAAATAACTTAAATTTAATATGCGATAGTTTGAATTCAAATAAAAGCCATAACTACATAAGGTACACCTGTAAACTCGCCGGGAGTGTAAGATTCTTTAGTATTATAGACAGGTAGAGAGAAAATAATTTTATTGCACACTTAAAAATAAAACAAACAAGACAGAATAAAATACAAAATATGTGACAGTTTGGCGGTCTTATCGCTCACAGTTTCGAGAAGGAGGCCAAAAGGAGGATCCAGCTGGGCTGGGCAGCATTTGGGAAACTACGTCGAGTCTTCTCGTCATCCATACCGCAATGCTTGAAAACGAAAGTTTTCAACCAGTGCGTCCTACCCGTTATGACCTACGGAGCTGAGACGTGGACACTCACGATACTGTTGATGTCCACCAGTTCAAAGTCGCTCAGCGAGCTATGGAAAGAGCTATGCTCGGAGTTTCTCTGAAGGATAGGATTCGTAACGAATACATCCGACAGAGAACCAAGGTTATCGACATAGCTCAAAGAATTAGCAAGCTGAAGTGGCAGTGGGCCGGCCATATTTCGCGAAGAACCGACGGCCGCTGGGGCAAACGTGTTCTTGAGTGGAGACCGCGACTCGGCAAACGTAGTGTAGGACGCCCTCCGACCAGGTGGGATGACGACTTGCGAAAGACTGCAGGTAGATGCTGGATGCGGCAAGCTGAAGACAGGGCGCTATGGCGCTCATTGGGGGAGGCCTATGTCCAGCAGTGGACTGATATAGGCTGATGATGATCGCTCAAGAGCGATCTCTACCAGACAACCGTGATTATATTTAGGTATTATATTTAGGTAAAAATAAATGGATTCTATTGTATTATGTTCGGTACATATCTAGAATGTAGCGAACATAATCAAATAGTGTCTATGTTTACTTACAGTCTAGTCAACTAATTAATAAATAAGTTAACTAATAAAGTTTCTACAATAAATTTATTTCATTTCATTTCATTTAATTATGTGCAAATGTACGAAAGGATCGTGCTGAAATTTTGCACGTAATTTTGAGCGTACACGTATACGTGCAAAATTTCAGTTCTGGAACTAGAATTACTTTATACGCAGGCAGATGTTAGAGTTAAATAAAATAACAAACATTTGATTTCATGATCTATTGCCTCAAGCATGAATGAATACTTATACCCATATATGTATATACCTACGTCTCATGTTTGCGAATGTTATTGTAAACACTTATGACAAGTGATGCTAATACATGAGGATCAGCCCACACTTACGCATATTACAAAGAAAATCATGGAATCACGCTCATCTGTGTAAATAATTTACGCAAGTAGTATTTGTTTATTTATTTTATTTTCAAGATTTAATAATAACAATATGTAACACTAACTTTTCGAATGTTTTTTTTTGCTGTCTCGTATTCTTGAGATTTTATCAGTTTGTTCTCGATTCCAAACCGATTGTAATCATTAAGAATTCGACATATGCAAGGCGGGGCATTCCCTAAATGGAGAGAAAATATCCACACACTGACCGCTCGCTGACCTTTCGCGACATTACAGCCATTGCTTTCCATTTCGTATATCGTGTGAAAATGCCGGATACAGTGTTTGCACGTATGATGCTGTCATTGCCTTCGACGAGTTTCGACGTTCATTGTACGGAGTAATGTGTTTTTTGCAGGTGTTCATGAGTTGTAATTTTTGTGAATTGTTCGAATGGCCTACGTCAACATCAACACGTGTGTGTGATACCTTTGATATGGAATATGTATGTAATATATAACTTTAAGAATCTTTCAATAAACTATTCACATAAATACAAAAAACACTTCTTAGATAATTTATAGTAAAATATGTATGACTTTAAATGTATAACTACATAATTGCTTTGTAAAGTGTAACACAATGTTAAATTTACTACCTACTACGATCAATTATTTATTTATTTTTTCCATATAGCGACCGCTAGTCACCCTTTACTGTTAAAGCTGTATGCAGGTAGCTAGCTATTGATCCTAACTTATGAATCCAAGTGCTGATATTTATATTTTATGTACGTGAGTTAATGTGTGGCATGGCAACACGCTGTAACTGTCGACACTAGACAAACCTTATCTGGTTTAAAGTGTCGTAGAAATAAGATTAGAATAAGTTTTTATTAATAAAGAAATACAAATACAAATACAAAAAGAGGACAAAAACTTCGATGTAGAAGAACATGCCTTCTGTTTGATACCGAATTTTAGAGAATTGGATGTACCTACTTATGTTATTCACGAAATATAAAGTTCCAATGATAGTGAGGTGTACCAGCAAAACTGAACAAAATTGAGTCATAAGACCAAATTGAATTCAGGATTGAAGTGATAATAGTTTCATTTCAATAGAATACGACAAATAAGTCTATATTAGACCGAGTCAAAGGTGCTGCATAGTTGACCGACAATGTTAGAAACACTAAAGTGTATCAAGATCTGCTTCGACATAAATAGACAAAGGTTAAATTTTGCATAGTCCATTATGTTGAAAGAGATAATTTGAAATCAGTATTTTAGTTGACACCTTTTTGAAGCGGTTTAAGGCGCAACTCCACTTTTGTTCTCATCGTCAATTCTTACATATTAGTTCGACTGCAGATCTGGTTTTCACAATCTCATAGAATGTGCCCGGATAACGAAGGTCTACGCAAGCAGTTATTTAAAAACGATGATTGCTTTTGGCAGATAGGAGGCTGTAACTTCTTAGCTTCAACTCTATCGGAGGAGGCTGAGAAATGGTTTATGATGGATCAAGAGGCGGTTAAGAACCATCTATGTTTCCCTAATGTCTTAGTTACCTAGTTTAATTTGTTTATTTGATTATGTGTTACTTGTGTGTCTTTTTTGTTATAATTTGTGTACTTTTTAAGGGGCTTTTCAAGGCATGTTCAAATAATTGAAAAAACATGAAATAAATTACTTGAATTCATAAAATCGAATCCTTATAATAGTTTGCATAATAATGTTCTACTATGTGTCAGTTCTGGTAAAATCGATGTTCAAAGGCGCGACAATTCGATTGTTTTATCGTATCGGTGTTTAAATCGATTCACGGTTAGATCGTTTCGTGCTGGAATCGAGACAGGTTGAGCAATCAATTGTAGCCGTACTGTAAATAAGCATACAGTTGAGCCAAACTTTATTCAGTTAGGATTTAGAATAGAATGAAATTGAGGAATTAGTGATTAGGCACTTTTCAGGAAACGCCTATTGTCAAGCAGTAAACTAGCTTAAGCTGATGCAGAGATTGATATATTTCAAAGATTAAGCACATGAGAAACATTGTGCTTACCTAGTGAACATGCAAGTTTTAAATATGTATATAACTAATGTTGGAAAATTTACACAATCATCTAGAATGGTATATAGTACCTATTCACAATCAACGTTGTTCGTCCGACTGAAGTGTTTGGTGACGTCACGGTCTCACTACGTTGACCCGCCTGCTGTTTTAGCGTAGTGAGTTTTTTATTTATTTTTAAATCTGATCTTTAAAGCATCATGACTATGACGCAGGAGGTTGCGGGTACGATTCCCGCCTCGGGACAAATGTTTTTACGATCTGCAGTTCAGGGTGTTCTGGTCGTTTTTTATGTATAGTAAAAAATATCTATCTATTACTACAAGTTCTGCTTAGCTTGGGGCTAGATGATGCTGTGTGGATTGCCCAGCATTTTTTTATATTTTAATATCAACGAATTATTAAAACTAAAATTATATTGTGGAACAGGTACTGTACTAAGTTTTAAGCGTTATAATTAAATAAATAAATAAATATAAATAATGCTGGACAATTCACTCAGCATTATCTAGCCCCATGGTAAGCAGAGCTTGTGTTATGGGTACTAGATAACTGATATACATAATACAATACATTACATAGATAGATATTTTTTATTATACATAGAAAACGACCAGAACACCCGGAACAAATATCTGCAGATCATGCACACAATTGTTCCGAGGCGGGAATCGAACCCGCAAACTCCTGCGTCGCAGGCGGACCTTCGCCCACCGCGCCACATGGGTCGTCAAATTCTGTGATCATGGAAGATTAAAACTAATACAAAAAGAAACGATTCAATATGAAAAATAGAAAAGCTTCCCTGATGCGCTTATGATATTTTTTGATCTACCTGTAGGTAGTACGAATACCAATTTAGCGTTTGCTTGATTCACATCTTGTTATTTTTTATAATATTCCATAATTATCTTTTTGTTTCCTTTTAATTTGATATCAGCCTTTTTCGCAATGCCAGCCATTGTTCTTGCTGACTGCAAGAACAATGGCTGGAATACCCAGAAAAGGTTGCGCTCCCGTTGATGTCGTAAACACCGCGAATTCAATTTTGCATATCCACATCTTTTGCAAAGATTTCGAAATGTAACCTACATGTCCAATCCGACAAGACAAAGGGTGTAGCTATACGTTAGTTTATTTCAGAATAACATCATTAGGTTATTCCTGCTATTAATAACATATTAACTAAATTTAATTTTATCGTTGTTGCGTGTGATTTGTCGTTGTCCGAAATAAATGAATTTTATTTTTATTTATCTATTCAGTACTTAAGCAATTTTGAAATTTGTGATGTGTCCAAGAGTCTTTAACGGTCTAAAGTAAATAAAGCAGTTTGATGTTTTAGTGTATCAAATATTGTTCTCTAAAACTATTATATTATATATATATATCTTTATATATATAATATATATATGAGGTATATCTTCCATCATGGCCTGTTGCAGCGTTGGATCGCGAGAAGTGGAAGGAGAAAAGGGAGGCCTTTGCCCAGCAGTGGGACAGTAATGGCTTAAAATAAATAATAATAATAAATAAGTAAAACTATTTGGTGTATGTAATACATGGCGGCTACACTATTTCACGGGTTTAAAACAAATAAACACAACACTTTTAATTGATTCATTGTTGTATTTTATGAACTGTAACTACGACTTCCGACTTTTTGCTAAGCTATCTCATTAAAATGTTTTGTTTTTTCTCCAATATACAGTTAAGGACAAATATAGGCTGATGATGATGATGACATTGTATAAATGTAAATTTGTATAGATATTGTTGTATTTTCCATTATTCTTTCTCGGTCAAGGATCAGAATATTATATGACGAAATTTTAAAGTAATGTCATTTTATTTTCAAGCAAATTAATTGCCGTCCATTAAGTATTATTTAATACAAGCTGCAGTGGTTAGTATCCATGAAAATAATTTATAGACTGTAATTTTTTAATTATTTTATTACAGCTGCGGCAATTATATAGCCTTAATTGTTAAATTAAATTGAAAACGAATTAACCTCATTTCATGTGTTCCAAGAAAAAATAACAAGCATCGCAGGGCAAAAATTTATTCCGATACCGGGAATCGAACCCGAGCCTCCTGGGTGAGAGCCAGGTATCCTAGCCACTAGACCATATCGGATATTGACAATCACAACGAATTTATGAACCTAATATTGTCGAGTTATTATAAATAGATCACTGTTATCAGTTATGTTATGATACCCAATATCTGTAATCTTTACAGCCTCTATAAAGTTATCACTTTGACCCAGTCAGATAAGTTTGCTGACAGTTTTCAGTTTATCTATTCAAATCTCTCAGTGTAGCGATGCAAGCGGTAGATTATGTCGTGTTATAACGCTACTAATGCGCATGAACTTATTTAGTGCACGAATAACTGTTAGCTGCACTAAGGGACTAACTACACAGACGAATTTCTCGTAGCGGGTTAATAGAATTTATTCATTTCGCTATTTCTGCGTAGATGTATTAGTTTCCACCCGCGGCTTCTCACGCGTTTTTTTTTCTGTGGAAACGTTTAATAGAAGCGTTTTACCTGAAATAAAACGCATATTAAAATACTTACCTCACTGGAAGCTTTATAATGAGAGGGCACATCCGTTTCCGTCGAATTTGACTACTTTTTACCAGTACCATTGGTAGTACATCCGGTCTGAAGGGCGACACCTAGCGGCCGCGCGCCATTTTTTAGTTTACGTAAAATGGACAGCGCCATATTTTCTCATTGGCTAAGTTTCACCAGGCAGAATTAAAAGCAAAGCTTCCAGTGAGGTAAGTATTTTAATATGCGTTTTATTTCAGGTAAAACGCTTCTATTAAACTACTAGACCGTCACTGGAAGCTTTATAATGAGATCTGTTTGTTTTCGCCTGGTGTCGCCACTTGTATAGTTTGAGGGAATAGCGCCAATGTGATAAGATAATATATTATCAAACAACAGAATGTCAAATAAATAAGTGTTTAGAAAAGGCACTTTATGTTCTCTTACTTTTGTTGAACTATTAGTATGACACTCTTTATGTAAACAATAATCGTTTTGTTAAAACTTTATAAAAATATATTTAATATAATATATTACTTTTAAGCTCTGAGTAGCTTAAATAGGCATAAATTAATATTTCAGCGGACATAAATTTAGTGTTTAACATTTATTATTTCTCGCTATAAAATTGACGGCCCGTCAATCCCTCATCCTAAGATATCGCTCGTGATACCAGCTTATTTGAAAAAAGGATTTTGAACCTGATTTTGCAACGACAGTAGGTACATGAAGCTGGCTTTGCCTCTTTCAGGCTTACTATTTCTGACACAGCTACATAATTAATTCATAACACTTTATTCCATTCAACCTCTGTCATAATAGGAACCAAGTCCAAGAACCAAGGTATGCTCTTTCCCGAACAGAGCAAGAGTAATATCACGTTATGACGAGATATTTAAAAAATATTGTACAAATTATTTGTACTATATAGAATAAATTTGGTTTACTCGCATCTCAAAGACGAGGTTTAATTTATCTATAGGTTTTTCAAAGCAAGTGCTTCAGAAAATGATTAAGTAAAACAAGAGCACTCTAATAGCTAGAAGTGTCTACGTTACATAACGTTAAAAACAGATGTATGTACTGCATGTTTATTTATGCTTCAAAAATAAATCCTATTAAGACAGGGCCAATGATGCACCTGCACGGTTTTTGTATTGACATCATTAGCATTAGACCATGAAGTCTAACGTTTACAAACTAACTCATTACTCACATAATAATTTTATAGTAAGTATAAGACGACAAATTGTCAAGTGTTCCATATACTACTTGTTACAGTTTTTAATAATTGTTACAGTTTTTCAGCGCTAATGGAGCCGCTAGCACTCTGGCTTCGAGGTCCGTGCGTCAATACTTCCGTCGAGGAAATACTCATCAAGTACTTATCAGTTCAGATAATTCGTCAATTTAGGGATAAGAAATGGTAGTAGAAATACCTATACTATTGGGCGATTCCAAGAACACTGAATGCGTCGTGATACTTAATTTTTCAGATATCGCGCGGTCTTTGAGTAAAATAGATGAATTACATCCGAGTATAAGAGCTCCCCGCTTTGCAAAGTTTGCAAACGTTGACAGTAGATGCCACTGGGAGTAAAAGATAACGAGACAAGGTTGCTTACTCTTTTGCAGAGAAGCTAATGCCGTATGATTGTCACACTGAGCTGTGAGCTGCGTGTGTTGTATTTGACATGCCTGGCTTTGAAGTATTTGTAATATTTTATTCTTAATTGCAGCGGAGGAGTAACTTTTATCGTAAGCAAGTGCATTGTATTCATTATAAACATGATGTATGAAGCATCTATTACCAGAATTTGTTTAAAATTCATTATGCTTATCAAACTTTTTATTTTGTGAATTAAGTTTAAAGTAGGTAGGTCTACCATAAACTTTTCAGCGACGAATTGTCAACTGTCGATGTTTAAGCCTGTGACAGCAGCCAGCAACGACAAACCATATGAATTCCAGAAGGCCACAATTAATTTTAGTAAGATTTGTAGAAAACCAAACTAAAAACGTCTGAGCGAAAACTATATTTTATGACGATAATAATAGTATAAAACTATGGCATGGATTTTGACTGCCCAGGGCTCCCACAATAAAACAAAATAAATTATCTCTTTCTGCAGTTTGGGAACCGGATTCCTGAGTTAACTTTCTACCTAGGTACGTAAGTATTTATATCTAATAACCATGATAGTTTCAAAAGTTTTAAGTGTAAAGTTTAAAGTGTTTGGATCAAGATTGTGCTCGCGAAGCAATACATCAGGAAATCGACGAGATATGCTAGGATTATCATATTCCAGTTTTGGGGCAGTATTTGGGCCACCCTATTCTTGCTGTTGGGTATAAATACTATAAGGTTATTCTGTAGTGTAGCCCGAATAAAAACTCTAACAACTCTAGGCGCAGAAAGCGGCCGTCATAATTACTGGTGTAGGATTAGGCTGCGAAAGGACTTGCATAGCCAGACTTGTGGTTGCAGAAAGTTTGGGAAGTGGGCGTTTTTATCAATTGAAAAGGTTTAGTCATAAATAACATACTCGTTTCAATACTCCGAGGTTAAAAATGGGATGGATGGACCGATCCGTCAGATTATGGAACTAAAATCTTATATAAGATATAAAACTTTGGTACCGGAGCTACTTTTATAACACCTTATTTTACTATGCTGAACTATTTCAGACCTTTTCAATGATATCGGGCTTTCCTAATTTGGAGCAAGGGTTTGCGAACTAACAAATGTGCTGGACTCATTGATTAGTATCTACTAGGAGCATTTAAGCGTCCTGTACCATTGTTTAGTGTTTACTAGGAGCATTGGATCATCCTGTACGATTGTTTAGTGTTTACTAGGAGCATTGGATCGTCCTGTACGATTGTTTAGTGTTTACTAGGAGCGTTGGATCGTCCTGTACGATTGTTTAATGTCTACTAGGAGCATTGGAACGTCCTGTACCATTGTTTACTGTCTACTAGGAGCATTGGAGAGTCCTGTAACATTGTTTAGTGTCTACTAAGAGCATTGGAGCATCCTGAACCATGTTTTTGGTCGAGCTGCGAGCTTCGGCCATGAAAGAAACCTCGCGCGTTCTCTGGTTCTTATTTAAGCTACTCCCGAACTGACCTCAGTGGAGTTTATTATGGTTCCACCCCGCGAGGGTGTTATTGTTGGCATTGAAAGGAACCTTGAGGTCCTATTTGTGTGCCATAGCTCTGCCCCCGCGAGGGGCGGCTAAAACCTTGATAAGGTTTTCTGACCTTTAATTTATAATTGGTATTTGTAACGAAATAGCAAATGAATAAATTATTTTGCCTTGATTCCGGAAGGGGGCCGGGGGCCTCGAGCTCCACGCGATGGACCTACTGGTGTGCGCAAGCTCTACCCTGCGAGAAGCCGTGAGAACCTTGATTAGGTTTTGCCTGACCAAAAAGGTTTTATTTAATACCACCCAGCTTTCTCCATCAAATAATCCAAATCAGTAACTTCTATTTCTTAAGGCTTACAATTTTAGTATCATCGATACTAGTAAAAAATTTTATGAATTTATTATAAAACAGCAAAGTGTTTATTGATTTTTCAAGACCGGCCGTGAATAGCCGAGATTGAAACAAATAAATAATTTAATATTAGGGGGTATGCTATTAAGTGAAGTTTTGAAAGTGTCCGTACTTGTCTAGTAATTATTGCTCAGCTTATTTATTACTTTGTACAATAATTTCGTCTCAATGGCCACACACTAATGTAAAAAGTCTGAAGAGACTTATTGAAGGTCATCTTTTTCAAAAGGCCATCAAGTTATTAAAATTAACGTTCAGGTCTTTGAACTCTGGAAAGAAGTTCACGAAATCAAAATTATAATAATGGCAGTATAGGATTTATCTGCGTGAGCCAAATTACGTAACGTAAGGTGTCATACATTTTCACCTCTTCGTTTGAACTAGTCTATGAAATCTGGAGTGTAGTTGTAAGAGTCTTATCTATGACCTAGGGGTGCTACCTAAGCACTGAACCTCACCCAGCTATCTCGTAAAGCTATTGGGTCCTTCAGCTTTGTTTCGAGGTTGAAAGTAAATTCATTTTATATAATAGATTACTGACCTTGTCAAGACATCGGTCAGCGAGGTCATTCTGTTCGTATATTCTGTACTACAAATGTCAGAACAGATAGATAGGTACCTTAACATCATGGCAATCAGTTCCAAAATGACCCGATCTGGCAATGAAAATAGTTATAAAACTTTGGAGCTTACCTATATCCTCAACGAATTTGCTAACTGTGGTATCAGGACGCAGAGTGCGTTTTGCACTACTTAGGCGGCTGTTTTGGTGGCGGCGCGGGGCGCTCGGTCCATTCACAGCATTTGTATTTCATTTAAATTATAAAATAATTTTAAAGGGTAGACAGAAAAATATATTTTACCAAATCATTTCTTAATTTCTTTCAAAGTACTGAAAATACCGGACCTGAACCGGTAGATATATATGTACTAATTTTAAAATACGATATTCAAACTGTAACCGAACTCGGCGGGAACATTTGAATTTGAACTGAAAAACTAAAGAAACCGAATACGAAACGGTTAACTATAAAATAGTATAATATAGTAAATGATCAGGTATTTTCTTGTAAAATACGAGATCCGAGCTGGAAAGAACCGAAATTACTAAAATAAATTATCAGGTATTTATTTTTAAAATACAAGATCCAAAACCGATTACAAAACGGCCAATTATAAAAATAAATGATCAGGTGTTTTCTTTTAACATACGAGATCCGAAATGGGAATAACCGAATATACGAACCACAAACCGGTAATATTTAAAATAAATGATCAGGTATTTTAAAATACGAGATCCGAACGGAGAAATCCGTTAAATTTTACCCGTTACGATAAAGATTAAAAATTTTGACCACGTGCTTTCTTAAAAACCACGTGCGTTGGTCTTTGCCCTGCATAGGGACAGTTATGGTTTAAATAAAAATAAAAAACGGGTCCTTATGTTTTATCTAAAATAAAAAGATAATTTACGAACACGGTCGATAAAAAATAAATCTTACGATATTTAATGTGCAAGGAAACAGGTATGTTCAAAAACTTACAGTTTTTTCTGCGATCCACTATTCACTTTAGGGTATACCTTTAGTATAATTATTACTGCAAGTGTAGCGCAACTGTAACAGAGCCAGAGCTGCTGCGGACCAGTTGCTTCGACGGAGAACGAAACGCCAATGAGAAAATATGGCGCTGTCCATTTTACGTAAACTAAAAAATGGCGCGCGGCCGCTAGGTGTCGCCCTTCAGACCGGATGTACTACCAATGGTACTGGTAAAAAGTAGTCAAATTCGACGGAAACGGATGTGCCCTCTCATTATAAAGCTTCCAGTGACGGTCTAGTAGTTTAATGGTTATTTCTATCCCATCGGAACTGATTTATGGGAGTAGCCTATGTTTTCAGTGGTCATGGCGTGATGAAGTAACAAATATCCTTCCCATACATCTATCAATCTAAACATCCAAACTTTCGCATTTATAATATTAGTGTGATGTAAATTTTCATTATTTTATTTTTTGTTATTTAGGTAAGTAACTTCATCTAGCTATAACGTTAGCAGTTAAGATACATTTTATGCTTTAAATTTTCTTGTTTTTCATGTTTCGCCGTACTTATGTGTCAAAGTTGTTGAAGAAGTATTAGGACTAACAATTTGAGAAGATTTATAATTTTTACATTTTATGTCTATTAATATTGAATGGAATAAGCCATAAGTTATATAGGAATCTAGTGACCAATATTTATTGAAAGGATACCGCGACGTTTAAGTTCATGAACCTTGTGCGTCGGACCGTAGGAGAGGAAACGCGTCTATTTCCAATGGTTTACTGCCGCGGTGGCCATTCATGGCGAATTCCTGTGGCGAATTTTTGAAGCCAATTGAAGGGTTGAAGAATTGGCGATTGTCCATGGTTTTGGATTACATAGTCTGGAAATATTGAATAACTCGTAGCGTAGGCACGTTCAATCGATTTCACGTTCAATTGTTTTCGTAGAAACTATGTTACATCAAGTTTTTTATCATACTTGATGTACCCACCCAGTGATTTTTATTTTTATGTTATAGATTTTGTACAAAATAATGAAAATGATTCAATCAATGGGCATTCTGGCAATCTGGGAACTTTGCCTTTGGTTACGGCTTAGATTTTTAGGAAATTGATATTTAAAGGTCTAAATTATAGCTGTAATTATCGTTATGTAGTTCCAATAAACATTTATTCATCCTTAGGAAGCAAATAATCGAAATCAAATGTTTGAGGCTTAGTCGATATTTCTCGTATTTTTTTGTTACTAAGTATACCTAGACAGGGAAAGGGATTTCTTTCGAGAAACTTATCACTTCTTTCAACACGATTGAGAAAATCTCAAAAGGCGACTCATAAATTTGCTCTGAAGACATCATTATCGTTATTTATGACCGGATTTACACACCACTGATGGGTTTAGATTAGACCAATCACCAACCGCAGTAATTTCCTCCAGTGCAAGAGTACAATGCTTCCTCTATGATCTCATGCGAATAGGCATGTCCATGCGTGCTCGATGTGGGTCACGCCAATTGCATCGTTTATGAGGATGCGTTTAATTGGATTTTCAAATTTCAACGTTTTTATCTCTCTCAAATGTTTAATGACGATAGACGAGATTTGTATTAAAAGGATGTTCAGACCATCACAAATAAATAAATGACTATGAGAGTCTTGTGGCGAGTCAAACAAACTGTTGCCTCGAAGATATCGCGCTGTGTGGAGGATAAGGGTATACATTCAAGGGAACTGGCTGGAAATTTGACGACCGATGTGGCGCGGCGGATGACGGTCCACTAGCGGCGATGCGGGTTTGATTCCCGCCTTGGGATTTTTTTTTGTATAATCTGCAAATATTTGTTCCGGGTATTATCTATACATATATAATAAGAAATATCTATCTATGTAATGTAGTCTATTTTGTATATCAGTTATTTAGTACCTACCTATAATACCAGCTCTGGTTAGCTTAGCTGCTAGATGATGCTGTATGGATTGTCCAGCATTATTTATTTATGGTCAGCCAAACAGATTTATGGTGGTTAGATCCAGATTTCCAGATCCATAGGCTCAGCTACATTGAAAGATACGGCCGTATAGGCGATGAGCTTCAGTGTGCTCACTGCTATTGATGATTTTGATGAAGACGATAGTACAAAAGTATATGTTGATAAATGTAAAGCACAAACGAAAATAACATAGAAGTCGGTTCACCGAACATCGACGTTTTATTTGTTTACGTTACCTTTACAAACAGCGGTGTGTAAACATTCAACAAGCTATCATTCAGGTGGGCTTTTTATTTCTGGTTCTTTTTCTATTCTAAGGACAAACGCACGCATGCCTCAGTCTGAGATATCAGCTGCACGCTTTAAACAAATTCTACACAGTAGGTAGCTGGTAGGTATGTTTCACTTTTCAGAAATCTAAAAGCATCATAACGCAAAAGCATTCTAAACATAAACCCTGTCTAACACAGGTATGTAAAAACTCACAGCAAATGTAAATACTGACGTTAAAGAAACAATAAATAATAAAACGGAGACAGAAATAGACGAGGGCGTTCAGGCATCGGTGATGAAAGACACAGTCGGTCATTCATCATCAATCAGTGATAGCTCTATGATTGGTATGATGATATTCGAATGCTCTGCAATCTCTCCGTGTTTGATATATCAATCGACTTTAGCGCCCAACGTCAACAAATACACAAATACAACCAGTCGTACGAATACACGTTTCAGGGCGTCTACAGATGTGTCTAGCGGTCTTATGGCCGTAGTGGATGTCACAGAAGATATCCACACATGTGCGATGTTGGACTTTAGATCATGATAGCCGGTTATCAAATGCAAACTTTGACTAACTTCTTTAGATAGGCGGACTGCCTTACCATTTCTGTCAGTTCTTCATCCTTCATATAAGTTCATGTGATGCTTGAACCATATCTCGTAACAACACCGTGTATTTCAGTTTAGTTTATTGGCTGCACTTCAGTTCATTATTAACAATAGAGCATACCTACTCATTGCTTTAATTTTAGATGTCATTTGTCAAGGAATCGGAATGAGTTTCAGACGGGTGCCAAACGAGTCTTTTGTACTCTGCCGGTAAGTGATTCATATAATATCGCTATTTGTTTGAGTTTTTGCGACAATTTGTTGAAATGTAATATGATTTCATATTTTGCTTTGATATCGATTGCTGTATCAGATTTCAAAGCTTTAAGTATGAGACGCAAAACTTGTTGATTAAAACGTAGTTCATCAGAAAATTTAAAGCCATGCTAGACCGGGCAGAGTTCTTTGAGGTACAACACATACATATGTATATCTAAATAAATATTTGAAATAATATGCATCTAATAAGAATTTGGTGTTATTTAAACGTCGTCGCCCACGTGTCGAACTTGATGTCATAACACGAGTCCGGCGGGATTGGCGAATACCTGAACCACCTGTTCTGTGGGCGGTCAGGGTCGCCCGAAAATTCTATTCGCCTTCTTTGAGCAGAATACGATTTTTACTGGGCTTTAGTACTTGTGAATATGCATTATGTCCTTATCTCCTTTGTTCATGGCCAATGTATCTATGCATGCCACTGTTCAATATTATCAAATTAGCTTCCGATTTGTATTCGCAGTATTTGAAATTCAACGATATTTAATTTCAGAAAAAAGTAAAAGATTATTATCATGTAACTTGAATGTAACATTTGGCTTTTTAGTTTCCGGTGCGACCTGATGCTCACATACCATTGTGCAAATTCTACGACCCCCTGTCTGTAAATTTATAAATAATCTCAGTGAGCCAGTGGCGGCGGCGGAGCGGCAGACCGCGGACGGCGCGGGCGCGCGACGAGCCGCCCTACATCATTCCGATCTGATCGACCATTCAATTGTGATAATGGCTCAAAAACATGCAATTGCCTGAATGCATCCAAAATTACTGTGCCCGGTACAATACCCTACGTTGTTAATATCATGAAGCCAGTTTTATGTGACCATGTGCTCCTCAAATATCAAACAGTGAAAGTTTTGTGACACAAACAAAGGATTACGAAGTTGATATATTTTAGTTTAAGGTAGACGACCAGTCATCTAATTTTTTGACAGTCTGATTAAGAGCAGACATCTCACTTCCAATTTACTGGAGATAAATTGCCGGAGACATTCTCATTTCACACAAATTCATGTCTCGTTTAAATTGTAATGAATGGGATCAATTTCCATTGGTCGCTAAATCGAAAACGCTATTACGAAGTCATGCAAATTGCAATCTACTTACTGAATATACATTTAAATGACGTCTGCAAATAGCCTGACAAAAATACTACTTTTAGATATGGGATTATAAAAAACCTGATATGAAGACTTTAGATAATTCAACACCTTACAGAAAAATAATGCGCGTCCGAATGTGAAAATAATATAATATAACGTGAAAGGACGCACGATGCAAAGCATAAAGATACGCTTCAATAGTGCCGCTTTCGCATCTTAGAGTTTCCATTGATTCATTCTTTCTCCGTGATTCCACTGTAAATTTATTCTGACGTCTCATTAGTGTCTTCATTTGTGTACCTACATTGTTATTGGCATGTCTATTTTTACGTGCACGCTCGCCGACACAAGTTCACCGTCTATACGACGGTTTTAATTACGTATTCAGAAACGTACGAGGATTTCTTAGCATCAGTCTTCAAACCAGCTCTTGTTAGCTTCCTTGCACTTATTTTCTGAGACATATTTTTCTTCGACGTGTTTATGCGCTTTCAGCAACGCTTTAGCTTTCCTTTGTTCAGTGTCAACTATTGTTAATAATCATTTCCTGCAGGATAATATAATAAATGTTTGTATGTAGCTCATCTGTGTGTTAGGCAGGGCTTCATTTAAAAATCATAAAACATTAACAAACCGTTTTTTTTTTTTTTTTAATTTTAAAATTTTGTTAGGTACTTAGGACAAAGTTTACATCATAGGTTTACATGGCATTTTGTTGTGTTGTATTGTAGTTAACAATCTTAAATAAATGTTACCTTGGTAGACATACAGCTTATAACGATTTCACGGACTTAGAAAACTGAAATTTTAAAACAGCACATATGACATTTAGATTTCATACTTGTCCTTTTTAAAAATGAATAATGTTTTCTTCAGTTATCCGTTTATTAATTCTGACAACATGCTAAAACTGTGCCAAGAATAATAAATACACTTAGTTATTTCTCTCGGGATCGTTGTCTGAGCGGAATTACCTGAGTTCTTACCTAAAACATCAAAGGACACTTGATGCCCCTCAGTAACAGTAACTCATATAAAACCATTATCATTGACATTATTCTAAAATATTTACTATTCTCCACCCACGTTACCAGCACATTACCAGTTTCGACATTACTATGCCCATGACGCGTGCATGTCGTGTAGAACACGTTGTTTCGGTCAGTCCCAAATCCATTATGTTCTAGTCGTAGGCGTCAAAGCATTACATCAAGATACTTGACCTTGAATCTTATCCATCATTTACATTTTCAAATCATGGTTCTTGTATTTTTATCTCACCCGTGGTATCTTATATGTATATTTTATTGTGTTTTGTTTCAAAGACAATGCCTGGACTTGTTTCATTGTGGCGTAATCGGTCTCTAACCCTTACTTATTCGTCCTCGATATATCGTGTTTCTTTTATTTATACAGTAACAGTACAGTTGCACTGCATTCCGCGTGGTCAGCCATTTGACCTACTCGTGTCCAATGTAATTGCTAACATATAGTTACGCAAATCTGATTGATGATAACCATCGATCTACCGTTAGCTCCATCTAGCCACCGTGCTGTCTTTTGGACGTTGACCTTAAATAGCTTTTTATCAGGCGATAAACCATCTCTTTGTTCGACGTGTGGAACTAAAAGATGACTGGTCGTTACTTTAAAATGATGTGTCAATTTAAAATGAACATGCCTTATTGTCACGAGCAATGAAGCGATGTTCCGTTTTTGTGAAGTGAAATAAAAAAATAACAAGATGATGCAAGGATTGCTGGATTCGTTGTACAGAATTTACTCAGGTAATTTTGTTTATGCTTTGGTAAGATGTTTACTGTAGTGTGCGTTCTATCGTTCCTTGGTTTACTTTTCAAATTACTGTGTCTGCAGTCTTTCTGCAATTGATATTTATTTATTTAAAACTTTATTGCACTTAGGTACAAAGGGTGAGCTTAATGCCAAGACATATTCTACCAGCCGACCAATATATGTTTTTACAGAGGGTTGGCGTGCTAACAATATTTTAAAAAATATAAATGAATATAGTAAATAGATTTATATTAACCTAAATACCTACTAGAGAACAAATAGGAAACAAAAACGTATAATGATACAAACAAAACAAAACTATTAGAATAATATGTATATTGATAGATGATATTGAGCTTTTTTTGTACCTACCTTATTTCTTGGAATGCTGTTATATTGTTACTTTGTTATATATGATTGCCATTTGCCAGGATGCAATAGATAGATAGATAGATAATTCTTTATTGCACACTAAGTATAAAATGACAATGTAAAATAAAAACTTAAAAAAACTAGATACAATTGGCGGTCTTATCGCTCAAGAGCGATCTCTACCAGACAACCATGGATGGATAGGATCGTGAACAGTACCAGGGGATCTGTGTGCTTGCAGGTTATACAATATATATATTATAAAATAAAATACTTATAATACTTACATGGAAATATACTACATACATATCATAAAATATATATACTTATATACATAGGGACTCAGTTATGCATTAGTGACAGCAGGACAAATAGTGCTCCTTTAACATAGTTTTAAAGGCAATAGCGTGGTTCAGATTTTCTGTAATTAAAGTAACGTTCCATACGATAACTAAATGCTGAAATTTCTAAAGCCTACTTCTACTACAAACAATATTTCTTTAAAATTCTCACATGCGACATTATTTTAAAGCTCACAGTTCAGTGCACCTTTTCTTAAAGTACAGGTTTAATTAACCGCTGGTCTCGGTCACGACTGGGATTCGTCAGGGCGGGCCCGCGATGAATTAATGTTTAGTCGGTAATTTGCCATATTTTTTGCTGCGAGCTAATCTTTAATGGGAATTGCGACCTCAATGAGCGACCAAGACTCTGGGGTAGATCATGCCAGAAATTTACACGTTAAGTATTTTATACTTTTACTAGCTGTGCCCCGCGGCTTCACCCGCGTGGAAATGGTTTATAAACCTTCCCCATGAATCACTATATCTATTAAAAAAACCGTATCAAAATCCGTTGCGAAGTTTTAAAGATCTATGCATTCATAGGGACAGACAGACAGCGGGAAGCGACTTTGTTTTATACTATGCAGAGAAGGTAAAGGGACTCTCAGCGTCAAAAAAAAAAAAAAAAAAAATTGAATTTGGTACTTAAATCTTTATTGAAATTAATTAAATTATCATAAACAGCATCTTCATTTCAGATCCATAAATAAATAAATTATAGTCTTAGATTTTTATCAAAATACCTCGATGTTATCAAGCACCATGCATGTCTGTAAAACATTTCGCGTGACCTTAGGTCAATGTCAAGTTTCTCATGAATTTGATGGAGAGAAACAAGTTGTGAACAATATATGAGGCTCATTTATATCTGCCTCATTATAAGTATGGTCTTGTATTTAATATTGAAATATTTCTTGCATTCACAAAACGATGTTGCATTTTACGAAGGAACCAGAAAGGAAAGTTTGAAGAAGTTTAGTTATTGTCAATACCTACTACTAACTTCCATTCAATAATATTTTCAAGATCCAAAACTCATCAGATCCATGTTGACTTCTCTTATCGTACGTATCTTTCTTTCATTAGGATGTCACCTGAAAATCCCTTTTCTGAGATTATGCAAAGCTCCTTGAACTTTGGGCACCAAAGCCGTCTTTAGTTGAAGTAGGTGCTTGAGATCTCTATACGGCATGTACAAGTGGCATTTGATAACAATCGTGCCCATTCAATAATTAAAATTCTAGCTCAACTTAGACATTACATGACACACTTGTCTGAACCTACAGCAGCCCTGAATCACTTAGCTCGACTGTAAAAACAAAGTAATCTATATGGTTTTGTAATAAAACCCAATATCAATTGCAACATTGATTTGTAGGCAGGGTTGATAGCTTCAAAATGTGAATTTACTAGCTGTGCCCCGCGGCTTCGCTCGCGTGGAAATCTTTGTCAAATGGTTTATAAACCTTCCTCTGGAATAGTGATTCAAGAGGCAAGAGGATATAGTGATAACTATTTAAAAAAAACCGCATTAAAATCCGTTGCGTAGTTTTAAAGATCAAAGCATACATAGGGACAGACAGACAGCGGGTAGCGACTTTGTTTTATACTATGTAGTGATGATCAATATATATACTTAATAACCATCAGCTTTAGGTAGATATCTACATTATCTAAGTACTTATCTGCACAATGTTACTCAGGTATATTACTACAATAAGACTCGTGTAAACCTTGAGGGTTCTTCACTCAGTTAGAGCCAAACCATGCTTGAAAATACATATTAATATATTTCCGTGTTATCTATTTATATAACATTGAATTTGATATGTTTATAAATATGCGCTAAAACTATTAGCTCTTCTATGCTATACGTAAGGGAATGCAGGTGTGCAAGTCGTGATCGAACCGCAAGGTCGAGAACCGAGAACAGAATAGCCATTGTTTTCAACAATTAATGTGAGAATGCGTTCCAACGCCGATTTCTATCGAGATATTGTGGTACTCTTTTCGTTTCTCAAGCATTAAAAGAATAAAGGATGCGGCGCGGCATCCGCATTAGGTTTCTTGAGAATTACGGTAGGTAGGGGGCGAAATAGCGGCCAAAAAAAGTTATATGAAAAATAACCGATTAGAAAATAAACCAATCGCAATTAAACAAAGCAAAATACATCGGTAGTATGATATTGATAACTTAGTATAATTTCAAAGCTTTTAATAGTTTTGTTTTGGCTTTTGCTTTGAATTACTGGATAAATTGTAAAAAGTTATTTTATTTATAATTTTCTTGAAGACCTATCTAAAGTAAACTTGAATATGATAAATGATAATGCAACATATTAACATGCGTGTTCTTCCGCGGCTTCGCTTACCGATATCGATTACACCACATGCAACACTATCTATCGATACGTTCAAAGAACTAACATCCTCGTTCAAATAACTCCTAATCTTATCGATATTTTGTTGGTCGATGGGACTTATAAGGAAACTTGGGCTTATGTTAATATGCCTAAAGAAACTTTTATAATGGTTTCTAGGAAATAATGTTCTAGTAAATTTTACAATCTTATTTATTTTAATATAATAAATATGCAATAGCCCCATATAATATGGGGCTATTGTTAGATATACATATAATACCTCTAGACAAAAAAGGGTCAGTGAATATTTTCTAATTAATTACAAGCAGACAAACGGCTTACTACTACTTTTTCTTAATAAATATACTGATTTAAGAATTCTAAAACTTTTTTGTTCAGCTAAAATCCCTGGAGTGTGGTTTGGCCCAGTGACGTCAATTGGCAAAGCACAGGTGTTTTGACCGTTAAAGCTAAAATAAGGATTCGCTGTTCCAAAACTGTAACGGGTGGTCAACAGCTTCCAAAAATCTATGCAAAAGTAGCTACTAAAATGCACTCAAGTTTCAATTTACTTGTTTTCAAGGACTGTCCAATTTTCTTAACAAGGGGAAAGTGTAATTTTAATCAATTGCTAAAACCTCAGTTTGCTCACTCAATAATTAGCATTCATAAACTTGGGAGTAATACATCAATTTGAAGCTGTATAAAAGAAATCGTGATGCCTGCAACTTCATTAGGCATTGCCAATTCTCCAATCAAAATAATTGCAGACTTGTGAAATGACCACAATGATCTTTCTGTTCCTCGGCGTTATTTAAATAAGAAATATTTATAATTGAGTGAACTCTGTTCTCAACCGACTTTAAAAATAGAGGAGATTCTAGTATGACATACATACATAAAAAAATACATACAGTAGAACTGTATGTATTTTTTTTATGTATGTTCGTAGATTTCTTCGTATCTCCTATTATAAAGAAGATCCCATGGTCCTATAAAAAATGTTATTTCTAAGGTTTAGTATTTGTCCCGCTAAACTTTAAAATACTGTAAATTAAAGGAATTCAAATTTTAATTAAAAAAGTTTTTAAGTATTTAAAAAAACTATAACATTATTTTTGTATTTTGTGTTAAATAGCGTCAGCGATGAGAAGGGTAAGTAGGTAGTGTGTCGTCCGCTGCTAAAATCGGGCTTATGTAGAGATTTTCATATCATCCAAGCGGCTGTCAGTTTTAATCAAAATTTACAGTTGCATGGACACTGCTTTGTACCTTACTTTTTTTCAAATAGGCAGTTTTCGTTTTGGTTTATTTTTAATTCCGGTTTTAAATGCTCTTCCTTCTACTCAGATAACACTGATTTCACAAATGTGCCGTAAATTTCCTTAGCTTTAGTTACGAAATCTAATTAATGAGTGTCCCATTGTTAAAGTGCTGGGTGGCACGACCGTTTTAGTAATTGTGAAATCGCTATGCAATGGTCTACGGGTTCCAAACCTTGCCAAGTGAAATTGGAGACAATAAAAATGACACGGTTTTGTACAGAGATTAAATAAATAAATCATGTTTGACATTTCACATAGCCTCACCTAGCCCTAAGCTAAGCAGAGCTTGTAATATAGGTAATAGGTGACTGATATACTTAATTAAATAAATTACAAAGGTAGATATTTTTTATTCATGAAAGAGCAGATCTTTCATCATTTCAAATATAGTGCCGACTGTGCCGAGCCTGAAAATAAACATTGGAGACGTTGTATTGTATGCAATGCAATTGAAAAAGTTTAGTGCTCATTTGCAACGTTCACACCGTATTGCCAATTGAAATCATGAATCACCCGAGAGTCCATGAACTTGCTAAGTGGCCGCCAAAACAAATGCCCTTGTGTCTTTATCTTTGCATAACGTAGTCGGTAATAAATTGTAAAATACGATAAAAATATTGTTTTCTGTTTGCCGATGATTCAATGTGTCGTTCACCTTAGATATGTATCCATGACGAGTTAAAATGTCTGTAAGTTTGTAACGAACTTTCGCGCCGAAACCTTACGCTGTCCCGACGCGCCATTTTGTTTTTATTTTAAAGTTTGTTTTTTAATCCTCGGTGGCCAGGCCAATGATCTGGTTAAGCTTTTGTAATTTACTTTACACGCGGCTCCTGAAGACTGCATTTTACTTAAATAATAATGTTGTTTATGGCGTAGGTTTATGCGAGTATTGGACAAGGGTATGCTTTTTTGCCGGCAGAAAAAGGCTAATCGTAAATAATTGTAAATTCCTATTTATAAGTAGGTGTTATTTATAGAGACTAATTACATTATGTACCGACCTTGATATAAAATCTGTTGCAAAACAGGGCATTTTCACAAACAATTTATATCAACATTATCCCTGTCAAAGTGTCAGTCAGACAGACCGGGGGACGTGACGGAATGCTCCAGAAGCTAACAATTGTATCGTATTGCCAATCACTACTGTTATTAGATATGGAGCATATTACCGAGAGATAAGATCTTTTATCGGTTGGCAGTGTTATTACAATTTTCGACAGTAATTGCCTGTATTGTGTATATCGATTCATTTATAGCGGTCAACAGGCCCTTCAGCCGAGCAATGACTTTGAGTGCTATCGAATCACTTTATAGAAGTGTAATTTATAATCATTAATTTGTAACAGGACCAGTTTTATGAACAGTTATACCGAAGCTTTGTAAGACTTCAATCATAATAAAACCATCTGAGAAGTATTTATGGTCGAAATAATTATTATTTAGACGTTTGATTCTATGATGCAGCCATATATTTTAAAAAATATTCTAGATTGGTTTGGTTCGTTTATAATTAAGTACCTATTTTGATCCAAACGTACCTGTAAGTGTATTCACTCTACCAAATTGCTATTAACAGAAACAACAGCCTAATGTTTTGTGTTTTGTTTCAGGTAATGATATTCTTCAACTTTCTTGGATTGAAAACGCATTAAGGCCCTAATGCAGCTACTCGAACCTTTATCAAGATAAAGATGATAAACTGTGTACACATCGGCCATTACACAATCTAAGTTAACGTTCTAAACCTTTCTAGTCTATAACAGTAATATTTAGTCTATTTTACTAACATTACTGTGTTTATGAAAGCTATGACTAAAAATATAAATGATAAAATGAAATCAAATGGTCGGGTGGGATGGAGCAAGGTTGATAGATAAAACATTATTTTTATATAAAAACTCAATTGAAAATTGAAACACAGGTAAAACATGGATATAGGCTATGTTGTACGGTAAACGTGTTATCGTTAAAGATACTGTTTTATTTGAGACTGGTGTTTAGAACAGATTTGACAACACTTTGTATTTAATTATGGGATAAGTACATATGTGTATCGTAAACTAAACAATAATATCGTTGTCAATCACTTAACTATAAAAGGCTTCAAGGCTACTTCACCATGCAGCTAGTTCCTTAACATAATTAGATGTCAAAAGTCGATCATTGCTACTTGTATTCCTAACTAATCATTTAGGTATATACATACATACATTAAGGTATTATATACAAAAGTATATCATTATTTTGCTATCAGATCTAATCCGTCATAGACCTTGATTTTGATACCTCTAACTACTTTTAAATTAACTTTACATTTGAAGATATTTCTTTTGGCACTTTGATTGATGGTCTTATTGCCGCTAACATATGGTACTCACCGGACGTCGAGTTCTTTGTTTTGCATTCCTTTGTTGTAATTACGCTGGTTTTTTTTCCAATTATGATGCAAGGTCGTAAATCTTGAAGAATACTATAAAGTGACTTAAAATTCAAACAAATTCAATCATTTTAAGGGACTGTTAATGGTTCTTGCTGATGTTTGCATATTCCAATTAAGTACCTAGTACAAGAGGTTCTTTATTGCACGGTGAAATAACGATTTGGCATTTAGAAATACATAAAAAACGTTCATAGTATGTATATTTATGTATGTTCGTCGATTTCTCCATCATTGATCTCCAAATGTAAAATATTAACCATCCAAATCGGACCGATTTAGTTTAAAAATGTTTTTTAGCGAATGATCACGAAGTGTTTCCATATATGTATAATAGATTTATTCTTATCCTATTATCTTATCCCACAAAACCTAAAAAAATATCTTTAACGTTAGGGATTCGTTATTTTGTAAGCAATCAAATTTTATTTATCTTAATTAAGTACTTTGTGGCTCAACAAACCTTCATCAAATGGAACCTGCCTCTACCTAGTTTAGCTTTGAAATTTTTTAATAATCTTTATGTAAAAGACTTACATTTTGTATATTTAGGCAGAACTTAGGTTCATGTAGGCACAACTTAGGTACATATCATGCCGTGAGAAAACCGTGCGTGCTTGTTTTATTTGCAGTACAGATTTCATGGGAACAAATCGCGCTGATACCAAGTTTATCTTGTTTGTTAGCATTTCATTTAATTCACATCTACTCGTTTGTATTATTCATAGAGTTTTGTATTCGTGTTTCATTCGTTCTACTTCCAGTCCAGTAGTACCATTTGTTGCGTTATTTGGTAGGTAAATTATTTACAGCCCACGTCCATTCCTTTTTAATACAATAAGATTTTCATGTTTTCTGTTCATCTTTGAAATAAAGTCATTTATAGAAAAAAAACATTAAATTTTTGCCAACGTACGTTGTCCGACTGCTGGGTAAAGGTTTCGTCCTCACTTTCCTATGACTCTCACGCACGAGTCCATATAAATGTAATAAATAAAAAACATATTATATACTTAAATAGTTGAAGAAATCAATACCACGATAATGCAACCAGTAGTTAACAAACCAACGATTTACATCACCGTAGAGGCAATCTACATTACTGATCTTCAACCATCTCATCCAATTAGTAAACCAGTAAATACACAAACGAATGTGCATCATTACCAATATATATTGGCAGGAGATTATTAAAATCATCTTCTAAAGAAGCCCATATACAGTCCTCGAGAGAATCATGTTTACAAATATGGATACGACCTTATTAGACTTATCAGATGTTGGAATTGTTTCTTATGGGTCTTATTGACTGAAGCTTAGGGGAGAAAGTAGAATGGTCGTGGGTTTTGACGCGTTATATTGTGATTCGATGACAATCGTGAATGTTTAGCGCCTGTTTATCGTCATTTGCGGATTGCTGTCCTATACATTTACGGATATTATTTTTACAGTTGGTTAGAAACACAAGTACCACTTAAAATGTCTTTGGCCAGTAACTACCTGTGACATTAACAAAACGTCCATTGTCGATATCTGTTAGTTTTTATGCAAATAGACTAACAAAAGCGTTATGTTACAATTTACTACTCTTTGTGCTTCCACATTGAAAAGATAATTAATGGTTCACGACAAAAAACGCCATGACTTGTTCCAAGGTTGAGTTTTTGCTATTCAAACAAATCACTCTACTGCGTCTTCGAACTAACTACCTCTATAATTTTTCATCATTAGGTAGGTACGTCGTATGAGTCTAAAGCTGGACAGTGATTCATGATTTACCTTCTTTATCCTTACGATAATCAACATACCTACTTATAAGTCAATGCATATCCTACAGGTTGTCTGTGAATATTTTTTTATTGTTCTTTTCTTCAAAAGTTACGTAAAAGTTGAAAACATTCACACCTGAACTGAAATGATTTTTGTTTACTTGTGTAGTCTATTTTAGGTACCAGATATCTACAAACGTCTGGTGTTGATTAACAATGGAGTGGCTCAAATACGCAGTTACTAACGTTGCTATCTTATAAATAAAAAATAAATTGGAATTTTACTGTTCTACTGCCAATAATCTTACATAACAGTGCGAGATGGCCCTTAAATATCGTCTTACATCTAAAGTGTTTTTTTATTGTAATCAAAACAATCGTATCGGGCATCCCACTTGAGCCTGGCTCTTGAAGTGATAATATTAACGCTTTATGTTTGTTTTCTGTTTCATATGTTTTTATTTGCTTTGCGATCATTGACCTCACGAGTGCAATCGCATTGAATGTATTCCAAAATCTTTGATAATGTTAGTACATAAATGTAATTTGTACGGCTGTTAAAAAATTACTCCCTGCGTGGTCTGGATACCTGGAAAGTATCTACTCCTAGGTTTCCCAGGTTTAGCAAAAAAAAATTGGCTGAATTTAAAATCCACAATATTATATTCTGCCACTTTTGGAGCGCCGTTTTCACCCAATTCATTTCCATCGTTTACGCAACAAATGAGTAATCACTTCCACAGAGGCAGTAGCAATAAGAAAAAGCCGATGTAAAAACGAATCGTGTCACGTTTTACATTAAGTTTCCTAAGAATTTCGATCTCAACTTATTCAATACGTCTGGTACGAGCAGATACTTAGGCAAGCTCTTGTACAAAGCTTACACCGAAGTAAGCTTCTGGCAAATAATGCCCTGGCTCGATTATAGAACAGTTTTTGTTTAAGGTCACTGACCGGTTTAATAGCATGGTGTGGCACAAGCACAAGGTGGTGATTTAGATCCTTTTGATTATAAGCTGTATATTTTAGCACTACCGACTTCAATAATGATTAAATTGATTGTGTATGTTAGTAAACATAAATAATATGTAAAGAAATGTATGACCAAATGTAAAGCCATGCTTTCTCTACCTATATATAAAATAGTAATAAATAAATAATGCTGGACAATTCACACAGCATTATCTAGCCCCATGGTAAGCAGAACTTGTGTTATGGGTACTAGATAACTGATATACATAATACAATACATTACATAGATAGATATTTTTTATTATACATAGAAAACAACCAGAACACCCGGAACAAATATCTGAAGATCGTACACACATTTGTTCCGAGGCGGGAATCGAACCCGCAACCTCCTGCGTCGCAGGCGGACTTTCGCCCACCGCGCCACATCGGTCGTCAACCTATATATCTGAGTATATTACTTTATTAGTACGTATTAGTTATAAAGATGATGATTACTTACTATGAGTAGAGGGTTTTATGAAATGAATACATACAATTACGTACTTTACATAGCTGTTTAATTTAAACGAAGTTTTTAAGTATGAAGGAGTCCCTGTTATGAATTTGAGCTTCCAGACCAACTTCTCTAATACAAAATTAAAATTCGTATGAGATATAAAACAACCGTGTCGATCTGAACTGGAACACGTGCCCAAGTCTCGACTTATGATGTCAGTCGCCATAAATGGACACAAATTATGGTTACGGAAGATAGCCAGGCTAATGAGAATATTACGTATGTATGATGAATGTTCGTGATTTGTATTGTCTACGCCTGTTTCCTTCTTATTTATTTATAAAACAAAATTTACAACCCATAAGAACTAAAATTAACATAATCACTAAACAGAAGGCCAATAAAGGATTTACTTTATGTAAAATTACCTATTATATATCTATCATCATCATCAGCATCCTACAGCAGTCCACTGCTGACATAGGCCTCCCCCAATGAGCGCCAATTTTCATTTCAATATGCCATTCTATATCTACATATTTTTTCAAATAGGATTTGTGTTTTTAAATTTGTACACAGTGTTGCTATTTATACCAGGAATTATAAATTACGTAAATAAACAGCGTTAGTATAGTATTTTTATTAATTAATTAAAAGCGAAGAAATAACCAATTACGAGAATAAACAACCAATTACGAGAATAAACAACGCTCGTTTAAGTATTTTTATTAAATAATTAAAAACGAATATTCTTCATTGTTACTCTTTCATGACAATTATATTATTATGTATATTAGGATTTCAGGGGGAAAACCGGAATAACCCTATTATTCGATATGTTTGTCATAAATCATTAACGTTTTCATTAGTTTACCTGTTCTTTCCCCTGGTACCTGTGATCCTGGTCGAACTCTCTTCAACTTGGATGATTCTACTTTTAGATCTGTGTTCACATCTTTGCTAACTATGTCCAAAATTGCCAATCCCCGCTTCGAGTCATCAGCGTTATTGGTACAGGCGTCTATGTGTGACGTCATTAGATTAGGGTTCTTGGTTGCAGCTCTGTCATAGTCACATGTACTCTCGTATATTACACCATCAGAGCCACATATTAACCTGGACTCACAAGCTGCTTTCGCTCCAGATATGAACATTGTTACTGCAAGTACTTTGAGAATATGTTGCACGTTAATAATATCATGGTTTATGCCTGCACTCCTGATCCTACGACATGCTTGAAAAATATAGCATCACAAAAGTCACTTATAACGGGATAGTTATCATGATTTGATTTTTGAAAGAAAGAAGAAAGAAAATACATTTATTTGACACCATACATAACACAAAACACGACACATTATGGCAATGGCAATGTATACGCTTCTACAACAAAACTCCAAGTGAGTTGCAAATATTATCAATAAATAAATTAAAAAAAATTGTGAAGCATATTCTTTGTAAAAATGCTTATTACAAAATATCTGATTATCTAGAAGATAAAAAAGCTTGGAACGAGTTTTGCTCCAACTCAAAATCTAACAACTTACAGATAAGCAAATCATATGTACTAGACACATAAGTTATGAACATACTAGTGGTTTCTTCTCACTTCTTCCACTGGTGGACAAAAAATTGAAGTGAACATCAATATAATAATGAATAGTATAAAATATGACTTGTCTAAGTGCTTATTTGTAAGCCTAAAGAAATAAACATTCATTTCATTTCATTAAATAATAGGTAAGAAAGAATACATACAAGAAAAATATTATAAGGAGACAGATAAAAACATACAGATAGGTACAAATACGTGTTACATAAGGGGCCAAAAAGGTCCCTGTCTCAGCATTAGGCCGCTACAAGCCGGAGTTAGTAGCGGCGGCGCTGAAATTTTTGAATTTTCCAATATTTCGGCACAGTTTCATGCGCCATGATCACGGAGTAACAGAATATCGCCTTATATGTGACTTTTGTGTTAATAATCATGATAGTTTCAAAAGTTTTGATATAACATCACTCACGTAAAAGTTTAAATACAAAGCTGTTCCACATTTTCCAAGAAGAACAATATAAAAAACTTCTTGAAATACTGTGTTTTCTTCAACAACGTCTGTTTTTCATTTCTTTTCTTAATGAATACTGGAAAATCTAACATTTTCATAGCCTTCTATAATTGTTTCGTTAAAATTGAACACGAGTTTTGATGAGGTATTAATTTCCATGACCAAGTAAAGTTATCACCATAGCACAAAGTTTATAACTTTAGTCGTTGATAACTTTAGTCACTTAGGTACGTACCTAATTCTGCTGTTTAATGTCCACCTACTTTATGAAAGTGGCTTGGTTGATAGACCTTTTAATTACATCTCATAATGACTTTATAGGTCCTACTTATTGCAAATGTCTAGAAGACACCTGTTGTCTCTAAGAAACCTACCTAATGAAACCTCATTACCTGACCGATTACACATTTAAGTGATACAGGTAACTCCCACTTTACAAAGAACATTAATCATTTAACTTTCACATATTCTTTTGCACCTTTATGCGTTACAAATGTAGGTAAGGTACCAGAATATTGTCTTCAGGCTTAAAACCTGACAACAAATTCAAATAATCATAAAACAAAGATGCCCTGTAGCGCTGTTTCGGAACACTTTGACTCATTATCGCCACGTATGATGTCGTAGGTTATACGCCATAAATAGTGGGCCCAGTCGCCTGTATCCTCACAAAATCATAGTTACGGAAAATGGAAAAGACCTATAGTTTTAATTACTTACACTTTGATTGCTGAAATCACACGGTATGTGTTTTCTACAAGTGACTTATATGCGTAAATCCACACAAGCGTAGCTGAAAAAATACAGATCTTTGTAACTCAGCACAGCCGTAATATTTTTCGAACGAAACGCATGTGCGGCGCAACACAACCGCTGTGTAGAACGGCAGCACGAATTTTTTAGGTTAAAAAAAAGATCGCAGTCGTCGAAAAAAATCGCAGTCAAAGTGTTAAAGCTTCGAAAATTTATTACAAAATTGTCGATGAATAATTTCTCTGTGCCTGATGATAAAACTATGCAATTATGCAGACCTTTTCTAGCAACGACCAATCGCAAATAATCACAAACGCTTCTCACCGAAAGTGCTCCTTGAAATAGGTTTTTGGCGAATAGTAATTATGTTATCGTTGTATAATTTTAGCGCAAAAATAATCACGTAATTTAAGTTTAAATTGAATCTTACTGCAGCGAGATTGAATATAAGCTTAATAATTTCTGTAGTAAATACCTATCTATAATATATAAAAATGAATCGTTGAATGATGATGATTTTTTTAGAATATTCCTTGAAGTACGAGGATGGTTCTTAAGGAGAGAAAAAAATAGACAAAAATTTTAAAATTGCTGACCACCCGGACGAAGCCGGGACGGGCCGCTAGTAAGTATGTAATAGTTTACCTTTTAGAAATATATATATTAGAACTTGTGTCATACAAACGTTTAATATATGTATATAAGCACAATATGTATACTGTCGGTGTACCTTTAATAAATAAATCTATATATATATAGATATATATGTATAAAAGAAAGTCGTGTTAGTTACACTATTTATAACTCAAGAACGGCTGAACCGATTTGGTTGAAAATTAGCGGGGAGGTAGCTTAGAACCAGGAGACGGACATAGGATACTTTTATCCCGTTTCCGCGGGTTCATAGACACAACGCGTGCGAAGCCGCGGGCTGAAACTAGTAAATAAATAATAAAGGCAACTAATAGAATAAACTCCTCTATTAGATGTATCTCAGACTGTTATCCAAAAGTTCAATAGCAGCCTATTCTCATTTGATAGCTAATCGATCCAAAGAGCTGATAATGTCTATCTTCTTGGAAGATATTCTTGTATGAATAGAAGCAGATTGAAAAGGTCACTTATTGATGTTTGAATAGCTAGATGAATGTTTGGTTGTAGCAAAGTCATTTGATTGCATTTGCAATTTGATCCGATACTGACTAGGTTATATTTGAATTAGGTCCAATAATAACTGGTTGGCTAATACGGAATTATCTATTTAGTCTAGTCTGTTAAGTGTACCTTTACCTACTCTTGTACGAACAAACGTACGGATTTTAATAAATAAATAAATAATACCAGACAATCCACACAGCATTATCTAGCCCCACGGTTAGCAGAGCTTTTGTTATGGGTACTAGATAGATAACTGATATACACAATACATTACATAGACATATATTTTTCATTATACATAGAAAACGACCAGAACACCCTGAACAAATATCAGCAGACCGTACACACAATTTTCCCGAGGCGGGAATCGCAACCTCCTGCGTCGCAGGCGGACCTTCGCCCACCGCGCCACAGAGGTCGTCAATACAACATTGTTATGTGTCGTGATTTCATTACATTACATTGTATCCTAGCGCTGGACATTGAAGTCAGTTGGAGTAAAACTAAATCCACAAAAAAATATAATATATAAAGTATATGCATATAACGCTATGAGCTAGGTTTACGTATATTCGTTTTCGTTTTCCCAGAAATAAGGTCGATGTAAATCAATCAGTGTGCTTGCGGCATGACGTCACAAAGACCCGCCGAAGTCATTGGCAAACATGCACAGCAAAAAAACACAAAAAGCATACCTTTTTGCGCACTTGAGCGACAAGCATGAGCAATTTACTACTACACACAGCAAACTCAATGGAAAAAGCACTTTAAGGGTCCGGCGACCCTCGCTTGCAAAAATCGTTCTGAATATCGCTGTCCCTGTTTAACCCTTGCGCCGCGCCACATGCGTGCGCGATAGCAATTTCAAAATTTGGTTTGTTCCGTAATACCAAATATTATGACCGAAAACTTTTTGTATTCTTCACTATGTATTGTTATTCTGTAACTAAACAATATAAGCTATGTTCCTTAATAAATAAAACGTAATATATTGATGTTTTTAAAACGAAACAAATAGCAAGAAAACTTGTCCATTTTCGCATAAAAATGTGCAAAATGAGATTGGCTTTCATTTCATTTTAGGTAATGAAATGCAATATTATAGTGGAAATATGCTTGAATTAGAAATAATTTTGGTATTACGTTTGTATGAAGAATTCGTCCCTCCGGAGGCCTCTTAACTAAGTTACTGTAAGTCTAGGGGTTGTTTTTTTTATTAAAGTTTAATTTTAAATGTTACTTCAATTAAATTAAAGTACACCCTGTTAGCTTCCTAAAAACCCATAATGTCTAGCCTTGACCTTCGAAACCTTTACGGTAGCAACATAATAATAGAATGACCCTAATTAGCTCGTTTCAGGTAAATCGGTTGAGCAGGTTGGCCCTAGACTCCTAGAGAGTAGAGACTCGCTTGATTCTTTCAAATAACACCTTAGCAAAAATTGTGTGACTATGTGTATGCAATAAAAAAATGAATATGAAAACAGACTAGCTCTGCCGACCCGGTGTACTTAAACTTACACTTGCACTTATCAGAAATATATAAATTGAGCCACGACAGTGACCACGACTCGGTAACCGTAGTGTAGGACGCCCTCCGATCAGGTGGGATGACGACTTGCGAAAGACTGCAGGTAGATGCTGGATGCGGCAAGCTGAAGACAGGGCGCTATGGCGCTCATTGGGGGAGGCCTATTTCCAGCAGTGGACTGATATAGTCTGATGATGATGATACATTGAGCAAACCCTTAACTCAACCACTCTATGGTAGTACCACAAAGATGGTATTTTGTCATATCAGTCTGCGAGTTGGTAGCCTAAAACACTTAAACTTTTTAACACTTTGACTGCTGAAATCACACCGTATGTGTTTTCTACAAGTGACTAATATGCGTAAATCCACACTAGCGCAGCGGCTGAGAAAATACATATCTTTGTGACTCAGCACAGCCGTAATATTTTTCGAACGAAACGCATGTGCGGCGCAACACAACCGCTGTGTAGAGCGGCAGCACGAATTTTTTAGGTTAAAAAAAAGATCGCAGTCGTCGAAAAAAAATCGCAGTCAAAGTTTTAAGATAACTTTTTAGCCAAAGATAAGATACAATATGCTACTTCTACTTGACCTACCCGTATAAACTAAACTATCGGCAATAAAAGTCTACTTCCATCACCACAAGAGAAACACTGCATTCAAGATTGAAAACTCGCTTTCTCACAAGAATTTGTTCGTGACTAACCTTTCGAATCATTTCCAAACCACTACACAAGTATCTATTGAAAAACCCCAAATAACCATGTGGTTGCCTTTACTTTCTATTGCTCAAGATACACCGCGATTGCGTCCGTGGTTCCTAGCAACCACAGAGTTCTATCCAAGAAACTTCAAATTGCTAGCACAACTTTCATCATCATCATCAGCCTATGTTAGTCCACTGCGGAACATAAGCCTCCGCTATCGAGCGCCATTGCGCCCTGTCTTCAGCTTGACGCATCCAGCATGTACTTACTACTTATTTAAAGTAAATAAGAGGCAAACATGTAATTCTGTTGTAATAAGTTATTTATGAACAAAGAAAACGACAATCTTACAACTAGTATTTACAATTTAACAGTTTGATTGCTGAAATCACACGGTATGTGTTTTCTACAAGTGACTAATATGCGTAAATCCACACTAGCGCAGCGGCTGAGAAAATACAATCTGTGTGACTCAGCACAGCCGTAATATTTTTCGAACGAAACGCATGTGCGGCGCAACACAACCGCTGTGTAGAGCGGCAGCACGAATTTTTTAGGTTAAAAAATGATAGCAGTCGTCGAAAAAAAATCGCAGTCAAAGTGTTAAACTATTGAGCTAACTGCAGGCTGTTGTTAGAAGCTCAACTGATCAAGATTATCACAAAATCACTACGATTTTTTAATATTAACCTATGTTTCAAACAACTCAAGATTTTCTTCGAAAGTCAGTTAAAGCCCAATTAACTGGTAAGCTTCTTGTACGAGAGTAATTTTGTTTTACGATGTTCGTCGTTTAATTCTAATATAACTTTATATTAAAATTAATAAATATATTAAACACTCATTTTATTTACGAGATATCGTTAAAGTATTAGAAGTCTACGTACTACATTTATATCCCTGTATCAATGTGAAATAAGATTAAAATGATTGCCTATAAAACCCGAAGCTTTTTATAGCTTTATTTTATTTAAGATTGGATTTAGGTTTCATGCTTTCATAGTTCATAGTTCAATTTATTGGTAAACAAAAATATTACACGTCAAATAGTACATACCTTAACATATGCTTAAGTATATTAGATGGTATCATTCAATTGGTAATTATTCGATTAAAATATGTGAAATTATACATATCAATTAAAAATTATACAATAAATTCATAATTAATTATTCGGTCATCTAGCAATAATATTAAATTAAATTATACAATAAATTTATAATTAATTATTCGATTATATAGTAATAATAGTAAATAATAACGATTTCAAGCATCCTATTTTACAAATTCGTCAATCCTGTAGAAGGATTGACTTTCTATTATCATATTGACATTTTATGGTCTATTGACCTTTGAATTGCTTTATCTCTATTGTGTTATAGTTACTAAAAGTTTATAATTATCTTTGTTTTTTGTTCTCTTGTATTTATTAATTTACTTAATTTTGTTGATTAATTATCTCATGTAAATTAGTTTCATCAATGGCATGGGGTGCGTTGTATCTCCTTAATACAGGGGTTGAAGTTATGTCACTAAGGACTTTGCCAACCCTGCTTGTTAGGGTGTCACCCCTTGTTTTGTACCCTTGATACCCTTGATACCACTGATATAAAGTTACTAGAATAGAACATATTACTGGATTTGAAGACAGCTTCATATCAACAGAGGTTTTATCTACGTGAAATAAACACCTTAAATACGACAATTTCATTGCTTTTACTGCTAGCCCATTGCTAGAACCACCTGTACGTAGCAATGAATGTGTTTATATCGTTTCCACTGCCCAAGTGTTAAGCAAGAGGAGGTTCCTTCTTCCGGTGACATGGTGTACAATTGGGTCCGATAGCATCCTTTTATCTTTAGATTTGGAAAGCTCCTGCCAAGAATTCATTGATTTTGTTTAAGTAGCCTGTTACATAGTGTCAACAATAATCATGTCATGGGATTGAGGTTTTTTGTCACATCCAGTAGTTGATGCGACATGTTACTTTTGGACAAGTGCATATAATACCGTTCTTGGTGACTCACCACCCAACATTTATTTATATTGATGCGCTACCAACGTCTCTGGGTCTGCAATATTGGCTGTTTCTTCAAAATATGATGATCCTTTTACTGAAAAAGGTAATTTGTCTGAAATGGAATTACATTCACTCTAACAAATGGCGAGACTTTATACGCAACGCACTATAATAACAAAATCCTCAACATTAGACTCTGAGTTGCTATTGTGTAGTTGTATTTATGACCACCGCTATAGGTAAGTGAAGACCTAGGGAGCTTTTTGCGACGGTCAACTAAAAGTATATTACAATACCTGGCTATCTGGACCAGTCATAATAATATTTGCATTAGCAAGTAGATGTCGAATGTCCTAGTTATAACTCATTGGAGTATATTTGTAATGTTATGTTTGGTCTTTAATAAACGAATTCAATTGAATTAGTGACGCGTTCAAACTAATGTGTGGAACCTCCTCTTTAAGGATGCATGTGGGTGTAAGCTATGTTGGTGATATGATTGTGCATGCGCATTGTGAAAGTGATGTCACTTAAAATTTACGGGATTTTATCGGCAATTGGCGGAAGCGAAAGTATTTATTGCACTTTCTGAATTCTTGTCCTCGGTGCTATAAACTTTTTGCTAAGTGCGAGAGTGCAATTTATTAAAATCACTGATACCGCTATAGCTTTCTGCATTTCTTCTGTTAAAGTGTCTGAAATATTTTATGTAGGAAAAAAGATCAAAGAAATAACCATAAACTAGATATTTGCCATGATTTGAGTTATGAGCGTTCCAATATTTCGAAATAGTTTAATACGCCATGATCACGGGATAGCTAAAGTCAACTGCGAGTCAGTTTTAATTGGCATCCGCCAATGAAAACTGCTGTTAGCATCTGCTAACCAACCCGCCGGGTGATTATGTAACTCGACCGGTTTGCGACAGGCGTAAATTAAGCAATCAGTGCTGTCAAACGTCAATTTTGTATTGGTTTGACACCAGCTACAACGTCAAAATTGGTCAAAATTGGCGTTTGACAGCACTGATTGCTTAATTTACGCCTATCGCAAACCGGTCGCGAGTTACATAATCACCATATGGATCTACCCTAAAAACTAACTCGCAGTGACTTCAGTTATTCCGTGACCATGCCGCATGAAATTGTGCTGAAATATTGGAAAGCTCAAGACTCAAATCATGGTAAATATCCCGTTATAAATGACTTTTGTGTAATAACCATGAAAAGTTTAAACCTTAAACTACGAATAATGATGGTCTGACTAAACATTCCGGGCGCTAAATGTTTGTCTAGAGAGCAACGTTTCTAGACAAACCTGTACATTATTCCTTTGAATTAAGTCTAGCTAATATAACTTTGTAGCTTCCTACGGGGCTATATTTACTGCGATTCGCGTGGGTGCTCCATTGTTACAATAATAACCATTATTCCAGCTTGATAGAGTTATAATTCAGCCATCTTTCACTGCTCTGTGACGATAAGCTAAGACGAAAGATAAATTGTAGAATTAGCTTATATAAATTTGAAAAATGTCCTTTGAATTTATATTAGAAAGGGGCGTCATCGCGGTGCTATGGTTATTTTGATAAATATGGAAATTATGCCTACTTTGCCATATCTGCAAGCGCAGAAGACTCAAGTTGAAATCACCATAGTTTTCGTATGTTTTTCGTCGATTTTTGGATGAGGTACTCAATAAAATACTTAGAATAATTAGATAAGATCTATTAGACAAATATATATCAGTTGAGCTACCTGTAGATTGTTTTCATTATTTAAATTTCTTTACTAATATTTATACGAAGCCATTTCTAATTATACTTTATTGACGCAGTCACAAATTCGTCTTGCAAGTTTACCTAAACATCGACTTCCGAGATTCGAACCAGAACCACACAAAAAGCTAGAACCATAGCTAAGTAGTTACCGATCAAGCCCGCTGATACCCCCCAGTAGGCCAAGCATCTAATAGACATCAAGAAACGAAAGATAAAAGCCACCGATGCCCATCGATTCGTGTTATCCAACCTGACGAGACTTAATGAAGCCATCGCAAAGACCCTCCCAGTTAATGAGCTCATCATTAGCAACCATCAGATTAAACCTCTCACCGCACCAACTATTACATAATCTAGACCATTTTGCTGCAGTAGCTGTGAAATAGACTGTGCCTAATGCTATATAAACTAATAGGTAGGCAATGGTCTTTAGAGTGGATATTGGGAACGGTGAAAGAGAAACGATTTAGTCGACTGATGAAGTAAACTAAGAAAATAACGTTGCTTAGTTTGGTTGTTGATAATTATTATTAGGGTTATAATAATTGACACATTGGAGACTATCTAAAACTATCTCTGTTGTAATTTTTCAAGCCCAGGCGAGACATGGGACAATAAGATCAGAATGCACACTTCAAAGAGAGGTAGTTAGCTCTCTTTGAAGTGTGCATTCTGATCTTGATCCTGCCAGTTGCAACATTTGACTTCTTCACGCTAAAACTACTGCATAACACATCTTTTATAGGAAACGCTCATGCAAAGCTGTGCCTAGCCTAATTATATGTTAATTCTCAACTCAACTGCAAAATGAGTGCTAAAGAGACAAAGGCTCGCTGTACCGCAATTCACAGTTTCAGCTGGTTAATTGTTTCGAGTCAGCTGTCGATAACGGTGCCCGTGCTTGAGCTTACTTCCGATTAGTGCTGCCAGAGAAAAGCCGGACAAGATTTATGAACGGTATACAGTTAACTTGGCTTGTTCGTAGGTAGATAGCTAATCGAGTGAAATTGATTTAAATTTGTACTAGCGTTTGGCAGTAACTTTTCTTGACCCGTCTTTAATTACTACCGGAACGTAGTTTGTGTCGTCTCTTGTTTAGATCAGTAACTATTGATGAGGGGCTATCACAATATTGTCGTAGCCTCTCTCATAGAGATGTGGATGTGCGTCGTGCGTGTGCCATGAAATTATAAAATGAAAAACAATTTTAACTTGTTATTTTGTACATCAGTTGAATTTTTTCCAATGAGACATTGCCTGTCATCCTCTCATTTATTAGGAAAAGTAGGCCAATTCCTTATAACCACTTCCAACGGAAACCCTTCGGCAATTTTCGCCTAAAATAGTGCTGGCTAAAGTCTAAGCTCTAGGTTTAAATATGTCGGTTCCGTGCCGAAACAGCAGATATCGCCCGGCAGCCGCAATTATTGGAAGTGTTCAAAGCGTTTATTGCTTCCTAGAAAGATATTAAAAAGGAGCACGAATTCTTGTGAAATTCGGTGAGGTAGAACTTGGAACTCATGTGGAACTTTATGTTTTGAGATATTTCTGTAAACTAGACAAAGTATAATGTAGATAAACTGTTATAAATAAAGGCAGAATAAGAATATGATCATAAAACCTTGCAATCTAAATAGATATTTTTATGATGTTCCCTACTACCCAATTTGGGAAACCAGTTTATCTATGTATTTGAAAGCAAACAATGTATCACTAAAACAGACTGATCCTAAGATCATGTACCGTTCATTAGTAAAGCTTATCCGACAAAGGAATAATTTGCATACGCACAAAGCAATCCATCAGACTTGAAATGCACAAACAGACCAAAGGGGGACCCTTTGGAAACTAATCACATAATGTCGTATTTGTGTTAGGGACATCTGACGAAGGTATTGCTTAATTGAACTAGGGGTGGTGTAATTTGGATGCAACTTTTCAACAAAACAGACAATGGTATGATTATGGCGTAAATAATAATAGGAGTTTGCCAATTCAATTTATATATTTATCTATTTTATCACATTTTACAATATACTCAATAAAGAAGACTATTTCATGGCCTTATATGTAAGAAGATTAAGTATTGTAAAGACTTGCAGATATTTCAGCCATTTTCAGAAAATATAGAGAATAACAAACAGAGACCCAAAATTAAGTGAAAAGAACCCATTTAAACAAGATCAACGTAATGTTGGAGGCTCGAATGTAGCAACAACGTGTGAAAACACTCGTTAAAAAGATGGTATCGTACCCCCTAACTTCAGCTTTCTCCAGATAGCATTTTTATGCCCCGACGTGCTGTGTTAAAAGGACAAAGGCGATGCCGATTAAGTGAAATTTCGCTACTATTATGCAACTGGAGACTAACATAACAGCTGCATGAAAACATCTGGTTCATTACAAGGTTGTAGGGCAAGTTTTCAAAAGCAGCTTTCCATTCATTTTTGAACCCGAGTTCTTTTTGGTAGAGTCGTCAAGCTACCCACAAACATGGTTTATGAAGACTAGTAGATAGTTATTTGAGGTCCTTTGTCCGTCCGTGACCAAGCAGCTAGCAGCTGGGACCATTAGGAACCTGCTTACAGCGAATATCTTAGGAATAGGCGCTAAAATATCAAATACAAATACAAATTCATTTATTTGCAGTCAACGGGTTATAAGTTAGTATGCTTATTCTAAAACGTCCCATGCGATGACTTACCAGCTGAAACAGCTTTGGCGTGCAAAAATTATATAATATTAATTGCAAATATGTATACTTATTGGAAAATTTATTAAAATAATGTCAAAACTATGTGTATGTATTATAATAACATTGGTCCTTAGATATAACAAAAATATACATATCACACATCAAAATAACACGCAAATTTTAATAAGGTATACAGATGTCGAGTAATAAAATTAGGCTTTCAAAACTTTTATGTTAGGATCCTTGAAAAATTCATTGATATGATATGATATCGAGGGTGGTATGGGTTTGATGCACTAGCCACCTTCACGATGGAACTGTCCGAATGCTGACAGAGAAATAAGCACGTAGCATAACTCGGTAAAAGCTAGATTGAGCCTGTGATTGCGTGGAGGCGAGGAATCGAACGCCTTTCTCCCGAGTGCTAACAAATGAGTGGATGCAATGTGATTTATTCAAATCCGCCAGGGTTTGATGTCGGTCACGTCTGCCTTGACTTTTGTAGTCGGGGCACGAAGTCTTGATCTATGTTATTGTTGAGCAAATAAGAAATAGAGATGAAACTGGGCAAAATACATTTGCATTATGAATCGGAGTTTAAGCTGGATATGACAAACCGCAACATAAACAAATACAACTTGATTCGTCGAATCATACTTATAATCATAATCAATCATTTATTTGCAAGAATACAAAATTATTATATTACCTTTTAAAACGCCTTAAACTCTTACGACGATACGACCCAACCTAATGTTAAATGAATACACATTTTTGGTTTCGATTGACTAAACAAAAGCATTCGGTGCAGAAATCGAAGTTTTGAAACGATCTAAGGTTCTTACGTCTTCATTTGCCATACAGACACAATGGAAGCCAGTTTCTTTGCTTTAACAAAATTATTATGTAGATTTTAGAAATGTTCAAAATTGCTCAGAGTTAATATCCAAGCTTAAACTGTATCACACACGGACCTTATTCTACAGATTCCGGCTCCGAAACCATCGAGTTTTTTATTTATAGCTCCGAATGCTAACCTTAGTTTCATATCTAAGTACTTTCTAACCTGGTGGTTACTGTTAGTTTTATAGTTGGTTAATTGGAGCTTCCGCAATGTATCGTAATTGCATTTTATTGAGCATTAAATTGAATTGGTTGAACACGTATCGTTATCCGAAGGGCGTGATATTGAATGTATATTGGATAATTTGTGGGTAACTGGTTCACTTGTACAATTAAATTGGAAATGTGATGTGAACTTCTTGTTTGAATCAGTTAGGATTAGTTCACAGTTAGATAAAAGATAGATACATTTATTGGGCTATAAACAGGTTACGTAAAATATAATAAATTATCCTATGCATGAGTACTTACTCATACATAGATACTCGTACTACACAGTACATCAGTAGATTTAAAAATATATAGATTAATATTGGTTCTTCTGCCTTCATTATCATCCCAACCTCAGTGCGGGATACAAGCTACTTTCAATTATTACAATTATCCTCTGACTTCTGTTACTAGAGCATGTTTAATTAAATTGGTTTGAATTTAACCTGCACGTGGAAGTCTGTTGTCTGACTTTTGACTTCATGATAGGCACCAATAAAATCATAATAGACATTCACTAAATAAGCTTCGTCTTCTTTTACAAAACATTATCACTACACATAGTATGAAACAAAGTCGCTTCCCGCTGTCTGTCTGTCCCTATGTATGCTTAGATCTTTAAAACTACGCAAGGGATTTTGTCGCGGTTGTTTTAAATAGATAGAATAATCCAAGAGGAAGGTTTATAAACTATTTAACACATATATTTCCACGAAGGCAAAGACGCGGGGCGTAGCTAGTTTGCGATATTTTACTATCAATTAAATCACCATTTATTTTAGGTAGGTACTTCCAACCTTCGTAAATGCTGCTATTATTGCATGCATCTAAATTCCTGACAAATAATTGCACGCACAGCTTATAGTTTCGACACCGGCATTTTCAGCACCCGAGGCGGCTAAGTAAGGCATTTGATGAGAATTGCCTTGGAATGATTGCAACAGCCCATACCACACTTACCTACTTAGAAAGCAGGCTTGCATTGCCAGCAGAAAGCAGAGCTGTTAGCATTGTTAAAACTAGCACGTAAGAAATCTAAGAAAGTTTATCTTTAGTTTTCAAAAAAGCGTAGAGAACAGTCTTACCTACAATATTAATACTCTCGAATGCAAATCGTAATGATGAACCAAATGCGTACTTTAACAAGTACCATTTTAACGGGTAGTTATCGCGTCTTACGTTTATGAACCAAATGTACTTCGAGTGTCTGTCAGTTTCTCTCATCATCATCATCATCATCATCAGCCTATAGCAGTCCACTGCTGGACATAGGCCTCCCCCAATGAGCGCCATAGCGCCCTGTCTTCAGCTTACCGCATCCAGCATCTACCTGCAGTCTTTCGCAGGTCGTCATCCCACCTGGTCGGACGGCGTCCTACACTACGTTTACCGAGTCGTGGTCTCCACTCAAGAACACGTTTGCCCATCGGCCGTCGGTTCTTCGCGAGATATGGCCGGCCCACTGCCACTTCAGCTTGCTAATTCTTTGAGCTATGTCGATAAACTTGGTTCTCTGTCGGATGTATTCGTTACGAATCCCATCCTTCAGAGATACTCCGAGCATAGCTCTTTCCATAGCTCGCTGAGCGACTTTGAACTGGTGGACCAGATCAATCGTTAGTGTCAGTTTCTCTCAAGTGAAGCTTATTTAACATCATCCACCATCACCGCTGTTGTATTAAGTATAAAACAATAACTAAATAACTCTGGACAATCCACACAGCATCATCTAGCCCCTATCTAAGCACACAATACATTACATAGATATTTTTTATTATTATTATATAGAAACCGAGTAGTGCTGGACAGTCCACGTAGCATTATCTCATAACACAAGCTCAGCTTGGGGCTGGCTAATGCTGTGTGAATTGTCCAGCATTATTATATAATCCTCTTGGTAATTTTTACAAACCTCTCCACTCTACTAAAATACTAGGCTTTAGCCTTGAGTTGTGTGTTTTGTTTGGAATTGTTGATACGAGTATTTATATTTTTTTTTATTTATATCTTAAACCTCCTGTTTCTTGACCACGAGTTTCAAACCGCAAATCTTGTAGGCGCACACAGGTGTCATGTTGCGTTCAAGGCGTTGCATGCCAGCGATTCACTTCCTTTGTGACGCAAATGAACATAATGCCCAAACGTGGTGCATGACAGTGTTGCGGTGACTTCGTTAGCAGAATATGTAAAATATATGTAAGTAGGTATACACTACATAAATACCTTCTACTAACCACCTACAGGAAAAGCATGACAAACTCTGTGGCGCGGTGAGCGATGGTCCGCCTCGGGAGATATGTTTGTACGATCTGCAAATATTTTTTCCGGGTCGTTTTTATATTGAATAAAATTATTTACCTATGTATTGTATTGTAATAATTATAACAGTCATCTAGTCCCCGTAACATAAACTCTGATTAGCTTGGGGCTAGATAATGATGTGTGAATTGTCCAGCATTATTTATTTATTTATTCTTTTCTATAACTCACCTTATGTTTTTTTGTCAGAACCAAAATTCGGGTTATGTGAGCCCGCCCTTAGTTTTACCATTTTATTTTAAACCGGTAAAACCCAAAATGACTCACCAGTCGAATTTACTCATGTGGTGTTGCTTTAATTAATAGAGACTAATGAGCTTACGGACAAACGGGATAACCGTTTAAGTTAGCTTTTAGATTAAGATGCAATTATTGTGAAATATAAATAAAAGAAAAAAAAAGTGTAGAGCAGTTTATTTTTCAGAAGTGTATTTTCTAGTGAGAGGGCTAAAAAATAAACCCGGCACCTTCATTCAGAAGATGTCATCGATGACACCTAACGGTAGATTCGACCCTTTTACAACATCTGCCTTTCATATGACCGCGGACACAAAGCGAGAATCCCGTTTTAATTTTTTTAGCAAATATTCAGTGACTTAATCTGACCCACATAAAAATGAGATAAAAACCTCGTAAGCTTACCTCCTGTTGATTCCTTGGTATCGACTCTGGGGAATAATATCAAACTATACCAACAAGATCGGAGGTTAGGCAGAATTTACATAGGTACCTAATATCTTTCGTTTGACTAAGTTTAAGATAGAGCTTTTGTTACCTGTATAGAGACTTTCTTTGACGACCTCTGTGGCTCGTCGGGTGAAGGTCCGCCTGCGACGCAGGAAGTTTGTGGGTTTGATTCCCGTCTAGAGACAATTGTGTGTATATTTATTCTGGGTGTTCTGGTCGTTATCTATGTACCTATAATAAAATATGTATATATATGTATGTAATGTATGTTTTATTAAGTATATCAGTCATCGAGTACCCATAAGACAGGCTCTGTGTCTCAGTGCTAGATGATGCTGTGTGGATTGTCCAGCATTTTTTTTTATATAGCCAATGACATCGGTCGTCATAATAATGGATTTAATGTAAATCGCCTTTGATCGCCACTTTATTTCTTTGCATTACCTACTATTGTAATTTAAAAATTCTGACGTGTCAAAGAGTCCTGTCCGGCCATGCTTGGTCTAAAAGAAATAAAGCCCTATGAATTTTGATCATTGTTACCCGTTTTCGATCTTCCAGAGTCGAGGCCCTGCATTCTCCACTTGCTAAAGGCAGACATTATTGCGTCATCTGGATGAAGATGTTAATTATCCATGACATTAAGAGCTTACCAACCGATGACTTTACCGTATCGGTCACACAAAATTCCTCTCTGAGACGTTAATCAAAGTTCTGTTGTATTTTCTCGTTTCAAGTCATTTCGGGAACATGTTATTTCATCACTTCAGCCATTTTAGCCAAATCATGATCAATATAATTATCCTAGATCGCGATTTATCTGCGGCAGGGCAATCAAAAATTCAATCTACTGCGTAGATCTTTTGAAAAAAAAATCCTTTGTAGATTATAAAAAACTTTTTACACAGAATAACGATATAGTACTCTCCTTTTACGTAGGTAAATGATTTTTTTGTGGTAAAACTAATTTTTTGTAATTTTTTGCCATGCACAATTGCACATCCCAGACCAGGATTTGTCTTGTTAAGATAAGACATAATAATATCCTGGTCTGGGATATTCTTTTATACTTACGGTGCATTTTAACAACTAAGAAGAGTGTGACAAATTTAGTCTCCACTATAGCAACATTGGAGAATGTGCACGACGACAAGCAAGCAGTATTGGCGTCCGCTAGACGTTGACTCATAGTCTGACGTGCCGTCTTTTTATAAGTCAATTTGAAAATGTACGCAATAAAGGTTCCCTAAATGGAAATTTATGTTAGCTCTCGTGGGTAAGATGAAACTTTCAAATATTGAAAATGTTGTTATGACCTAATACAAAATTAAAGTTGTGCAAGTGGTTTTATTAGGGCGTTAGGCGTCGGTTGCCAAACTACCAAACTCTAGATTCTATGATTTAGGCAACGATCCGTCACTGCCAAAAAGTTTTTTGATTGGTCACACCATACAAAGCATAAAAATTTGTTTAAATCAGTCTGATGTTATGTAATTAAGTTTTATTAAGCCACGTCTTCACATTCATTTAATTTTACATGCATTTACATGCGCAAGTGTACCTAATCTAGCAATCTACTAGTTTATTTAAAGTACGTCACCATCATCATCAACCTATAATAGTCCACCGCTGGACATAGGCCTCCCCAAATGAGCGCCATAGCGCCCTGTCTTCAGCTTGCCGCATCCAGCATCTGCCTGCAGTCTTTCGCAAGTCGTTATCCCACCTGGCCGAAGGGCGTCCAACACTACGTATGCCGAGTCGCGGTGTCCACTCAAGCACACGTTTACCCCAGCGATTGTCAGTTCTTCGCGATATATGGTCTACACGACACTCAATAAATAAATTATCAACCTCGGTGGATTCTTCTAATGACAAATGTCAACCCTTCGTGCGTCGTGTCATTCACCGCACGTCCGATGGGGTGTCTATCAGACTACGTTGAACTGCATCTACATTCTACGACTCAAATGCTTTCCATAATTACCTGTGACATGAATACGAATTAGATTTCTGTCTTTGATCTACGCGAATTCGTATTTAAGCTATAATTTGTTTTAGACATCACAAATCTTCTTAAAGCTTGTTTATATTCTGTTTGTAGTGTTTTTTTTTAATATTTTAAATGTCAAATTATGGAATAATAGAATAGATTTACATAATTTTTATTTATTTGATTCAACACTGATGTATACATACGTAGTAGGTACAATACCTAAATATGTCGTTTATATTCGAAATTTCCATGAAAATAGGTTATATCAAAAGCTTTGTTATAGTAATAATACATTTAAATTGAAATTTAATGCAGATTATTTCCCGACGAATAGCAATAAATAGAGATTACACAGTTGTATCCAGAGATGGTTTATACACCAAATAAATTAACATAATTATGCGATCATCTTTGCGTCTTCAGTTTATTATAACTAGGGTTGCAATGGAGAAATTTAACAACCCCTAAAATAAACATAATTTATGTATTTTGGCATAACTTACAATTTATAGCGTCCGCTCTACCTGGATATTTTATTTCAATTACGTTTGCTCATAACTCTAACGATATCAGATCACACGGTCATTAAACAGGTTGCCAGCGACGACGGTTTCCTAATCAACCCGGGCCGAGTAGCTTTTCTCACGTCTGTCGAAATTTATCATAATCCCGGTAGAAAATTATGAGCTATGAGGTTACCACCTCACAAAATGACCTTGCGTCTCGGTCTATCATTACTCGCCTCATCATTACGGGGCATCTCGAGACACCGGTAGCAAAAATGATAAGCAATCTTGATCCAAGAAGGAAATGAGAAACATTTCCCCTATGCAATCACCCCATGCTTCTACATAATAATACTAGGAAAATTGTTGCTGCAGGCTATTATTGGAACGAACACTCTAACCGAGACACGCAACTTTAAAATGTTAAAAAATGAACCCAGTTCCGGTTTCATAAAGTTGAAATCTAAATTGCGGAAAACTGTAGCATCAGCATTTGAAGTGCAAAGCGCATGCGTGCATTTTGGAGGGAAAACCGTACACAGTGTTGTCATGGCGACCAGTTGTACTGCACCTCGATCTCTTTGTCTGTAATGTGTGCGTCAAACGAAAGATAATTGTGATAATTAAATACTGACAGTACTCTAGTTGCAATCGTGATTGTTCTTTTGAAGGCGTTTTTGGGTTGCGGTGAGTGTTACCTCTGTTGGCCTATACATTTATTTATTGCGTAGAATGTTCTACACTATTTAAAGAGGTTTGAGGTTTATATAATATCGTACCTGTCATATTTCGATGTTGTCTTTGGACCATTGTCTGTCCTGACTGAGCTGACTAAAACATAATACCTATTAATCATGAGAGGAATTGATGAAGATATGAGAGAAGTTGTTTCTACGAATAATAACAACATCATAATAAAATAAACCTGTTAGGAATTGGATCAGTCAATAACAATATTCCGACATAATTGCTAGCTTGGGTCCTTTGACCTTAAAACGCCGACAAAAGGATTGGATTTTTAATGATTAGGAAAAGATTCAATGGATTGGAAGTTCCGTTTTATTTTATAATTTATGTCTGATAATATGCCATATGACAGTCATAAATAACCATTTTATTATTTCCTATTTTTTTTATTTTCATTCGATTTTTAGTACGAATATATACTTATATATATTTTAGTACGATCACGGGTTTTGGTCTAGAATATATGTATATACTTTCTTGACTTGCTAACTTGTTACCTACCGTTATTACTTATTACATAGTGAATGTCCAGCATAATATTAATTTATGTAGAATTTCAAATAAGTCTATCAATATTGTAAGTTGCGACCTACCTTTTAGTTGTATAATTTGACAAGCGAAATAATCTTTACTCTCGTTTAGAAACATCAACAGCAGTGTAGTCCTTCGTAGTAACTAAATGTCTAACTAAGTTAAGCTCTATCTTAGGTAAATTATAACAAGAAATAATATGAAATCTTTATTACGTCATGTAATGACACAATTTATATGTGTTGCTTCTTATGAATCATTTTAAAGCATTTAAGTAAAAAAACTTTAGTTTTAAACTGTAATATTTATAAATATTAAGTACCTACATGAAAATATTTTTGTACTATCTTACAATGTATTCATAAGAACAACCGGTAAAAATAAGTGCGATAAAAATCTTACTAATGTAAATTTATTTCATTGAGATAATGCTCCGCATTCTATTGTCTTCTACCATATACTTAGGCCTACTATCATTTTGTTGTATGTGTGTATTCTTTATACAGCCATAATGAAATAACGGAGTGTAAATTATTCCGCTAGAGTAAATCTTCCATCAGATACGGCATGCAAATATATGAAAAGTAGGTGTAAAGTAATGGAAGAGATTTATTTTGATCTACCAGTTATCTAGGCTCCAACACCGTTACATGGCTAGAGCATATAGTTTTGTGTCAATTTCTACTGAAGATGGTTTATTGTATTATTTATAATTAACGGAGTCTGTGAGACCAACAAGACGCGTGTTAGGGTTAAATGTCTGATACAAAGCAGAATAATAAGTTTTCAAGAATACCTAAGCATAAAAATCTGTGTTTTTTTATCACACATACGAAATAAAGTTTACTAAAAACAACCTTTGTTTTTAAATATAAATATAAATTATATAAATTTTTGCAAATGCAGATTATAACGCTACCTAGCGGAGCCGAATAGCGCGCGTGCGCTTTGCCAACATGTTTATTTGACCACGTGCTTACTGTGTTCCGCGCTTTTCGGATAGATGGCGTGTGAAGTAAAATTTTTAAATAAATGTTTTTTGCTTAGTTGCATGGAAGTTTGTAATTTTATATGAGTCATGCGTAGCCGACCGGTTAGAATATAAATAGGCCGTGTATATATCGTCAACTAATTAGGCATTATGAATAATTTTATACCAACCTACAATTAAAACAATGATAATTATTATTATGTTTTATTTAAAGATTAAAAAGATATAAAAAAACTGTATATCCACAGTGCCCATTTGATTTCTAACCTAAAATTCCTTGTCAACAGATTGGCGCGCACCAATGACTGACGAATCGGAGGCGGCGCGGGGTCGGCGCGCGCCCCCGCCCCCGCCGCGACACCCCGCGCGCCCCGAACCTCGCCCCCGGACTATGGAACCCCTGCTCCCAGCACCACCTCGGCTCATCCGACCGTCAGAACACCTCGCAATCGTCGCCAGGGAGCAAAGACATCAGCACTTGATACCGGCAGTCACGGTGGTGCAGGGTCCAAGGCCGGTGGTGCCGCCTCCGCCGCCCGTGCCGGTTCATCGGCATGTGCCGCCGCCGGTAATGAGGATGCCAGCCCCGAGGATTGCGCAACCCAGGAGAGAACAGGTAAGATCCTCCTGTGTATGACATAGACACAGTTGCTGGGCACACCTGGATGCTAAAGGCACAAGACAGAGGAGGCTAGCAAGAATGAAACGGCTTTAGATATACCCGTGGTTAATGACAAGGGCTTAGGGCAGTAAATCCTACTGATATTATAAACTCGAAACTTTGTGAGGATGTTTGTTGCTCTTTCACGCAAAAACTACTAAATGGATTTTGATGAAACTTCACAATAATATAGCTTACATATCAGAATAACATTATAGGCTACAATTCATAAAGATATACTGTATAATATCCAAAATATCTATCGCCACGCGGGTGAAACTGCGGGGCTAGGCAGCTAGTATGACTATAATATGACAAAGCTGTTAGCCATCAAGTTGCGGTACAGCAGTTTTCAACTTTATCTATAAGTTCAGAAGTAGGAATCCGCTGTTGCTTACCTAGTTCTTCGATGACTGGAATGGTTCTTGCCATAAAACAAAAATGGCGATTGCCTTTGATATTGCACCTTATGGGTTCATTTGAATTTGAATAGGAGTCTATGTGAATGCTATCATAATATTGCTCAGTCACTTTTCACGAGCGCACTATTTAACACAAATCTGCCATCCCTTATCCGCTTCCCTGTTCAGGATCTGGCAGCGTAAAATGAAAGCCCATTGTGGTGTCCGCTGGCACCCACTTATAAGCTTATTACAATAAGAAAGCCGTCAATGACTCAAACGGGGAAGTCTTGTCTGAGCGGATTATGCGAGACATGGGCGTATTCAGAATTTAGTTACAAAGTCATTGCATTGCAAACAAGACAAAGAGGAACGGCATAAGTCTTTAGTCACGGTTAAAAAAGAGTTTGTTTTTCTAATGTTCATCAGAAAATCACAAAATTGGAGCTAAGAGATTTAAAAGCAAACCGAAAAGTCTATAAAAGAAGCAACGGGCTTTAATGACAATTTAATAAAAATATTATTAAAAATAAATATTTATGAAAAAATACCATGATACCGAGCAAACGTGTTCTTGAGTGGAGACCACGACTCGGTAAACGTAGTGTAGGACGCCCTCCGACCAGGTGGGATGGCGACCTGCGAAAGACTGCAGGTAGATGCTGGATGCGGCAAGCTGAAGACAGGGCGCTATGGCGCTCATTGGGGGAGGCCTATGTCCAGCAGTGGACTGCTATAGGCTGATGATGATGATGATGATGACATGATACCTACAATAAAACTTTTGGAAATATCATGGTTATTAACAAAGAAGTCATGATGGTGACTTTTAAGTTTGAGCTGATACTTCGTAATTACGTCAATGACAAATAGTTATTGTACCCAACAACAATACTTTAAATCAATTAGCTTTTCACTCTGAGTCATTCCTAAGTACTAAGTATTATCAGAATATAGCATGTCATGATAATGTCGCGATTAGCATAACAAGCATCGGAGAAAACTACGCCTACAATCAAAGCGATGTAAACAAGAGAGACACAGCAATTAATGTGAAAGATATTAGATACCGTAGGACGATGTTACACAACTACAATATTGGATTTAGAACTAGACTTGCAAAACTCCCTGAGATTATTACTAGTTATTTCATAGTAACTAGAATGAAAAGTTTTTATACATCTCAACGTCTCAATCAAAGAAGAGTATTCAACCGTTTGTTATTACCGTTATTTTACCGTCTTAGTTTGAAATATTTTTGCATTTCAAAGGATTTTCATCAATCTTTTACCTGATAGGGTTTCTTTTCATTGCAAAAGTTGCTTTATCGAAGTTCCGAGAATTCATCTTCGTAAAAATTAACTGGTCTAAAGAGAAAATGAAGTCGTTTCATAAAAAGATGAGAGCTTTAAAAGGTTCAATTTAAAAGCGGTTCCGTTACGAATGCGACCGGCTCCTGTATTACGGCAGCAAACAAATTATGCACCGCATTCAGGCAACATGAATTCGCAGAACCCTTCCTGGTTACCTGTTTGTACCTATTAAGTGAAAGAAATAAACTTGCACTTCAAAGTACATTCATTTGAATAGGTATATGTAAGTAACTTTAAAATAGTCTAGGGTTAGTGTGGGTTTTCTATAGAACAGAAAAACTTGGTAAACAAATCGATAACTCTGGAATAGAAAATAGTAGAACTAGATAAAAAGCTGCCGATAACCAAGTTTTGAAGATTGGGCTTATTATAATTGATCACAAGAATGTAAAAAAGCTTAAAATGGCTCCATAACTTCTAAGATTCAGTGTCATAAACCGATTAGAATAAGAATACCCAACTGACAATATCAATCAAGACTAATCAAGAGTAAGTGTAAAATCAGTCCATCACAAAGGCAACTGCAATAAAAAGCTATCGAATTCGGCCGACGACCCAGTTTAGGGCTCTGTAATGACATGGCGAGACGGGGCGGAGCGCACCTTGGCCCAGTCTATATGGAGCACTTTACTGCCGAATTAATGGTGAAAGTTTGCTTCTACTTTTAATTGGTGGCAAATGTGGCAATATTATAGGGCAATATCTTCTTAAATGGTTATTTTAGAATACTTGTATGTGTGTGGTGTGTCCTAACCACTGCAGTGGTTAGGATCGACGTATATGAGAAACTTGTGACATTTGAACCCGCCGCTTGTTTGCACTGCTGTTTTTGCTTATTTATAAGAAAACTATTCATTCATAAGTTGTTTATTACGACTTATGAATAAATTGGTGCAAGGAAACAAATAATAAGTAATATAATAACCTAGAAATCAAAGCGTGCAGCATGTAATGCAACATGTTAGCAGTCATTTCAATGGACTGCAGGGTTTCTGAGATCTCGACCAAATTATGTGCGAACTTTCTTAATTTTTTTAATTGTATTCTAAATCGTGTTTTCACTTTCTAAAAACAAAAGAAAAAGTTTTGAAAAAAATTTAATATCAATTGAGTTTTACCAAGGAGATCTCGTGAGTACTGAGATGTAGGCTAGGACAACCAAACACGGTTCAAGTCTACTCGTACCTACATTCGTTCATTGTCATTTTCATCAAAACGTAAGTGGGAGCGAGCTAATTCACCACAGTAGAACGAGTATGTCGGCCTATTACACGCTACATTTGACGAGTAATAAACGCCTAGTCATCGCGAGCCAAATCATTAATGTCGAGCTTATGCAAGATATAGACTATCGAGGAAATAGTGTTTTTAAGAAAGAAAGAAAATAATTTTGTTTGGCCATTAAAACAGTAAAAACACAGCAAACATAAAATTAAATAAAATAACCTACAATAATAATAAACATGCTAACCTGCTGACCAAAAAGTGTCAAACTCAGCTATGTGCTGAACCACGCATGGTCGCTTTTATTTTTATTAAGAACCTCTGTCAAAATAATTTAAGGCAAAAAAGATAAATTAGGAACGTATATATTGGTGTCTCCTTAGCGTATCCTAAAGAGTTATACTTATGATTAATTAAAGAATAAATCATTTAATGTCTTATTTAGATTGATTTGTTTGACTTTTGTTTTTGCAGCCTGCAAGTCAAAGTAAATAAATAAATAAATAATGCTCGACAATCCACATAGTACCATCTAGCCCCAAGTTAAGACAAAGCTTGTGATTTGGGTACCTACTAGATGACTAATATACATAATACAATACATTACATCCGGAACTGAATCTGCAGATCGTACATACATACATTGGTACCGAGGATGGAATCGAACCCGCAAGCTCGTGCGTCACAGGCGGACCTTCACCCACCGCACTACAGAGGTCGTCAAAAAAGTTGTCCCGTTTTCTCTATCCCTTGATGTCAATCTAGAATAACTTCAAGATATGGAGTTCCTCATCAATATCAGGATAATTATCACCGAAATTTCTATAGTGTATTCTCAGCTTATTTTGGATCAGCGGTTGACCTACAAAAAAGGGCCCGAGTATGCGCCCTAGTTCCACTCGTTGATTGAGTATCGTATGAGATGCGGGTGAGATAAGAGTGGTTATTATAAGCTGTTATTATTTTGCTCTGTTGATTTCGAGGTTGATCTGTTTAATGATGGAGATATTGTATGATTGGAGACCACGACTCGGTAAACGTAGTGTAGGACGCCCTCCGACCAGGTGGGATGACGACCTGCGAAAGACTGCAGGTAGATGCTGGATGCGGCAAGCTGGAGACAGGGCGCTATGGCGCTCATTGGGGGAGGCCTATGTCCAGCAGTGGACTGCTATAGGCTGATGATGATGATGATGATGATGATATTGTATGAAAGCTGAATGATGGCCGAAGTTTGTTCAACAACTGTGCTTTTCAACTTCTTTGTCATCACTACATAGTAGAAAACAAAGTCGCTTCCAGCTGTCTGTATGTTCCTATGTATGCTTAGATCTTTTAAACTATGCAACGGATTTTGAAGCAGTTTTTAATAGATAGAGTGATTCAAGAGGAAGGTTTATACGTATATATAACAAGCATTTGCACAAGTGCGAAGCCAGGGTGGGTCGCTAGTTTTAATTATAAATAATGTTGTTCAATCAAATCTTAAAGTTTTTTATCAATGCACGTTTTTAAGAAAAAATCAAAACAATATACATAAGACAAAATTTGTAAATTATACGGAACACAATATCATTGTAAAATAACTTAAACTACTAGATAACTATATATGTATAACAATACTAGCATAATATAATTAGTTAATATAGTAAGTAAGCTTAAGAGGCCTCCGGAGGGACGAATTCTTCATACAAACGTAATACCAAAATGATTTCCAATTTAAGCATATTTCCAATATAATATTGTATTATTTGTATTTCAATAGTATTTATCTAGGTTCCTAAATAGTTTTCTTTTTTCAAAATACTTACCTAAAATTAAATAAAAGCCAATCGCATTTTGCACATTTTTATGCGAAAATGGACAAGTTTTCTTGCTATTTGTTTCGTATTAAAAACATCAATATCTTATGTCTTATTTACTAGGGAACATAGCTTATATTGTCTAGTTACAGAATAACAATACTTTGTGAAGAATACAAAAAGTTTTCGGTCATAATTTTTGGTATTACGGAACAAACCAAATGTTGAACGGCTAATATTGCTATCGCGCACGCATGGGGCACGGCGCAATGGTTAAACAGGGACAGCGATATTCGGAGCGATTTGGGTCGCCGGACCCTTAAGTATATTGTATACATTCTCATTTAAGTGAATTTTGTTCTTTTGAGTAATACAATTCTTTAAACTGAAACTGAAATCTTAAAGTTGTTTAGTTCATTTGAATGCAATTCAAGGTATCACCATAATCACGAAAATAGAATTGTCAATTACAATCCAAAACAACAGAATCTGAACATATGTTTATCAACCGGAACGATATTTTATGCTAAATACAATAGATTTGCAAGTACTTATGCAAAAGCAATTGCTTCAGGTTATGATGAGAATCCAGTAACTACAGAATGTACTGCCAATTAAGTAGGTAGGTACTTTTCCATCTACTATTACGTAGTATCCAATTAGAAGGACATGTTCAGTCTGCAAACGGTAAGCAAGGTGCACGATTTCTGCAGAAACTCTAACAAGTGTTGACCTTATAAACAGTACGTAGATTATAAATAGGTATTTGCAGTAAGACATTTCTATACAACTTTATTCTAAAAATAATTCCTATCGCTCAAAATGTTAATGATGAACGTCGAATTTTTAAGTCTCATTGGAAAAGTCCTCCCTCCTTCCTCGTGATCAATTTTTAACTTCAATACTTTTCTATATTTTATTATTTATAACCTCGACATTTTTTTCCTCTGAGTATTCAATGTTGTTTTTTATATTTCATTGCTACTCATAAAATAACAGATCAATTTAATATGATTTAATTTAATTTTGAAAATAAAATAATATGATTAAAAAAACCAGACAATACATTACAGAGTTTTTTCTTTAATGTCTAGGCCGTGTCTAGGACACCTACCTACATACATTAGTATGTATGTAGGTAGGTGTCCTAGATCTATCTAGATCACTATCTAGTGATAGTTATAGGGTTATTCCCAACGTCCCACGTGAGACGTGCTTATTCTCAACGTCTGACGAAAGGTATTCCTGATATATTACGAAAACACACATATTGCCAACGTCCCACAAAAGTCAGGGCATTGTGCTTTAGAATTATAACCTACATTATCTATTTATTATCTTTTTCAAAAGATTAAATACAGTAGATAATAATGATTAAACTGAAAGAATCGATAATAATTCATTTCGTAAAATACAAGAATAACATGTCACATTTATTTTACTTAATTTGTATAATTTTTTTTTAAATCATTTATGGAAGTAAGTGGCTAGATCGAAGTCTAGTCATCTTCATGGTGGCAGGTCCTAGATAGACCTCTACAACCTCTGATTTATCTAACGCTTACATCCATTGATGTCAAAATAAAACATTCTCCTCAAGCGTTTACAACTAAAGACAGATCATTCATCATTATCGACTATCAGTTTAATAGATTTGAATGGGGCATATTAATAAAACGTGGCCGGGGATGTGGGGGCGGGGATATATCTATTGCTTTACTATTTTGATAGTTTGTCAGTTTATCGAGTCGTCGCGTCGGCTTTGATAAGGCTGTTGGACACTGAAGCGGTGCATATAGCGTAGATCTTCGTAACTGGTGCTACGATGGTACGACGACAGCGTAGCATACAAAAGACTTCAACGCGCACCCACTTTTCTACTACACTAGAAATAGCAGACCTAACGTTGCTGTTTTCATCTATGAAGACGCTTAACTTAATTTCGATGCATAAGAAACTTTTCAATCTGTTTCAATTATCGTATCGTCTGCTTGCTTTCTGAAAGGCACATGAAAGGAAGGAGCTTAAGGTCTTCGAAAAAAAATGTTGGTGTCCGTAGTGCTGACGACTGCTGCCTACGATATTTGCCTACGATGCTACGACGATCCGGCGGCGTAGCATATAAAAGACTTTAACGCGCACCTACTTTTCTGCTACACTAGAACGACCTAACGAGTTGCGGTTGTCATCTATAATGATTCCACACGGTGATATCATCATGGCGTTAATTTCAATTGACTCGCGCTTATGAACTTTTCAATCTGTTTCAATAATGCACACAATCTCCGAGTGCTTGCTGAAAGGCGCATTAGGAGCATGAACTTGAGAAAAAACACGTAGAGAACCTGTTTAAGTATCGGCAGAAGATACAAACATTTGTCCCGAGGTTGGAATCGTACTCGCAACCCTCTACATCGCAGGCTGACCTTCGCCCGCTGCGCCACAGCAGTCGTCAAGCTATGAAAGGATTCAGATACTCTTTGGTAGATTGTATACCTTACTTTATCTATCGTATTATGATTGTAACTGTGTCTAATCTGTGGCATTATGAAGTGCATTAGCCTTTTAATTGTGTATTGTAGGATCACACCCACGTTCAGCACTATGTACGGGCATTGGAGTTTCGAAATTTATTATGTTATAGGTACTGCTTGGCAAATCTGTTTCTAGTTTCTTATTGGTCAATCATGCTAAGGCGGAAATGAGAGAGAGATAATTATTATCTTCGGCAATACGATAAACGGTATATCAGCTTCTGTATTAGTAGGAGGTTGCGGGTTTGATTTCCGGGACAAACGTTTGTATGATCTGCAGATGTGTTCCCGGTGTTCTGGTCGTTTTCTATGAACATTATAATACAAAACATCTATCTATCTCGCTTACAATCGTAATGAGATTCTGAAAGACTTCTTCAGAAATTGGTTGCGAAAGCTGATCAAAAACATGTCCTTGTTCCATTGGCTTTTGGGAAATATATAGAGCGTATAAAAGGCTTGACATTCAGGAAACCCAATACTCGTAACTCTATACCACCAAAGCAGCTTTAAATACAAAAAGAAATATTTTTCATTCCTACCATTTTTATGGCAGGTTCGTGAAGAGCCAATAATCGGGTTCAGATTTCATTGTCTGACTTGCCTCTATTAATAAAATCGGTGCGAGACTCGCACGCAGAGGGTTCCGTACTATCGTACAGAAAAGTAATTGCAAATGGATCGTCAAAAAGGTTTTAATTAATCTAATAAAGCAAAAACCTGATATGACGCGGACACCCATCCAAGTTCTGACCGCGCCAGATGCTGCTTAACTACGATGATTGTTACTCAACTTAGTATGAGCGTTGGACCTTTTAATTTTAATATAATTTTTTGTTGTATTAGCGGAAAGAGAAATAGGTATTCTGTGAAAATTTCAACTGTAATTTTACTTACCGTTTACGTGCCTTTTACCGTTCACGAGATACAGCCGGCTGACACCCTTCAGGCAGATGGACAGACAGATGAGGCTTAGTAATAGTGTCCCGTTTTCACCCTTTGGGTGCGGAACCCTAAAAAAGTACCAGATATCGTCCTGGTTTCATTACACGCGAACTTTAACATAAAGCATTTTAATGGGCAGAATTTAAAAACGAACGTAGAGCGAGTGGGAACTTAACATTTTAATGTCGACTATATAAAATTCCTTACCTTATTCGTGAAAGTAAACAAAGCAATGTAAATATAAAAGGCACTTACAAATTCGTGACCGACCAATACAGTCAAGAAAAACATTTTTAAAAACTTTCAAATAAAACACGGTAAATACTTTAAAACGATTTGATTCAGAAGTTAAACATGCGGCTGGCAGTAAAGTTCACTGTTTACAACGCCTGAATGTTTTAACGCCGCAATGTTTACCGGACTGCTTTCCAATGTCAACGCATAATCTCACCCACGCGAGCGCCTGATGTGATTGACAGCCGATGGCGCGTGCGCAGCTGTTTCCATTGCACGATACGATATTTACGCTTTATTTTAAGTTTTCAAAATAACGTTATCATTAAATAGTATAAAACAAAGTCGCTTCCCGCTGTCTGTCTGTCCCTATGTATGCTTAGATCTTTAAAATTCATAGCACTTAGACATCACACTAATTTTATAAATACGAAAGTTCGGATGTTTAGATGGATGAATGGGTGGATGTATGGATAGATGTTTATTACTTCTGTACACCAGAACTACTGAACTAATCCGTTTAGTAGTTTTGGCTGGAATGTTGATAGGTAGAAGCTGGAATCAAACTTTTTACCTACGAAGACCGCTTTAAATGCTTTTATCCCATAAAAAAGTTCCCATGGGGTAGAAATAACTTTTAAACGTTTCCATAGACACAACGCGTTTGAACCCGGGGACAGACATTCGTTTTACAAAATGGGTCTACATTATCCATATAATGTGAGTCATGTTGTTAAATTTTCACAAAAATAATGGGTATCAAATGGTTTATAAACTTTTCTCGGGAATCACTCTATCTATTTAAAAAAAAACGCATCAAACTCCGTTGCGTAGTTTGAAAGATCTAAGCATACGTAGGGAAAGACAGCAGCGGGAAGCAACTTTGTTTCACTAAATTCATTTACACCGGGATATTTACCATGATTTGATTTTAACTTTGTTTCATACTGTATGTATGTTGTGATGTCCTTATTTTTATATGATTAAAAAATCACACCTGGATATGTCACATACGTTTTTGCTTGTTAGAAATACGTTGTAATATCGTGGGTCAATGGAAACACACACCGCGCAGTGCGTGCGTACGCTGTGATTATGCAAATATTGTCTCTACGTATCTCGATACAATGCCTGCACAAATCGCTGGATGTAACGCTGGAAAGTATTTTGCTTTTGTTATGGTAATACTTATTTTCTCGTAATGTTGTGTAATGTATATTCGGCGCTATAAAATAAATGTAAATCCTACTAATATTATAAACACGAATGTTTGTATGTTTATCAAAATAATCTTTATTTGGAACATAAATACAAGGGAAATAGATAACTTGTGTGAAAACGTTTGTATGTATGGATGTTTGTTACTCTTTCATGCAAAAACTACTGAATGGATCGGGCTGAAATTTGTTTGTATTGCATACAGGTAGTTCTGGGCCCGGAATAAAACATAGGCAACTGTTTATCCCTTAAATCAGCTCCCATGGAATATAACGTTTCCATAGAAACAACGCGTGCGAAGCCGCGGGCAGAAATTCGTGACTATAATATTTCAAAAGTGGTAGATAGAAAGGAGATTAGCATACGTTTACTTAATCACAAAGCACATAGGATAGAATTTAATAACAAACAAAGTAATGGTAAGAACGCCACTAGCTTTTCATTTCAATCAATTAATCTTCCGTACAAATGCCAAGTTTTTGCAACAAAGCAACAATAAAGAGAGAAATAAAATTCGTTTATTGGTTCACTATGAAGTAGGTACAACTTGTTCTATTATAAAATAAAATATACGAACATAACGAAAAAAAAATTAACTATCTAAAAAAAAAGCAATATGTGACTCAAGAATCACAAAGCAAGAAAGACAAAGCGAACCAATAGCTTTAGGCATAATGTTGTACCTCTATAACAACGTGTGAGGACTCTTCTTATGTCAACTTTAAAGCAACAAGATACGAAAGATACTAACGATACTTACATTTAAGTGTCTACATATCTACTTACTATCAGTCTTTGACTCATTTATCTTTATGATCTTTAACACCCATAAATAATTTTCAACAACTTTGTAATGAAGATGTCCATTGTTCAATGTAACAAAGAGTTTCTTCAACTAAGAGCTGTAATATTTTATGAGATGGATGGGTCTTCGGTTCAGACCCCCTTAACCTATATGGCTTAAAAGGTTTTGCTTAACGGAAAGAAGCTGTTGTATCCTTAAAACTGTATGTCGTTAAATGATTGAAAACAAGAGGATAACGGGAACAAAGTTCCGGGAAACACATGTCTACAACTAACACAAGACTGTCCTAATAATTATTATAAAATCCAAAACTATGAACACGTCTAGTTGACGATCGAGCGGTTGAGAATTAAACAACCCTATAAAATAGTTAACGTTTTAGCCAAGAGTATTAAATAATAACAAGGCCTAGAAAATATGTAATTTTTTTCCCCAGGAGTAATAAATATTAACAAGACCTATAAACATTTTTGTCACTTGTTAGGATCTCCAAAACTATGAGCAGGTAGGGTTGACGATCGGATTGTTGAAAATGAAACAGACCCATAAAATAGGTTACTTTTTAGCCAGGAGGATTAAATATTAACAAGATCTATAAACATTTTTGTCACTTGTTAGAATCTCCAAAACTATGAAGAGGTCGGGTTGATCGGGTTGTTGAGAATTAAATAGACCTATAAAATAGCTTACTTTTTAGCGTATTCAATATTACAAGACCTATAAAATAGCTTGTTTTTCCTTCGTTGTTTAGCCAGGAGTTTGAAATATTAATTAGACCTATAATGTTTTATAGGTATGCGTGTGAAGCTGCAAGTTTCTGCTTGCATCTTGGCACTTAATAATAATAATAATCCTTTAAGCCTTTTTATAGCTGGTGTTTAGAAAATTGCATAAAAAAACGACCAACACCCTCTAAGGATAGAAAAACGAAAAGAAATAACAATTGCGACATACACATAGCATCACTTAATACAAAAACATTAAGAACCCGAGAGAAACTTATCAAATTAGAAACAGCAATCTACGAAATCTAATGGGACATTATAGGAGTACCTAAGCAAAATTAGAAGGAGTAAAGAGCCTTAGAGGAGGCCTTTGTCAAAAGACAAGCTGAAAAGAAGAAGGGAAACTGAGCGCTGAGAGCATCAATCTTGGCACTTAACTAGTGGCAAATAGTGGAAGAACTAAGAAGCAAATCGTTTTATGTGCGTACGCGCGTACAATAAATCCATCACTCTGTCGCCACCCACGGCACGGTAGGAGCAGGTATAAATTTCTTGGCGTCGATTCTTGGCTGGAGGAAAATGTGTCATACAAATATTTGTACCTACATAGGTACTATGACATGTGTGTTTCGATTTGACGGCTAAGTGGCTGAGAATTTGAATGTTTTTATAACTTGTTGGTATAGTGGCAACAGAAAAAGGTACATACCTATTTTGTAATAAATTCTATTATGTATACCTTTTACGATTCATAAGATTCGACCTGCCGCGCCGCGCCGGGGCGGCGCCGGCTGACAGCGGAGGTAGGGTCCCTCTGGCACCCTTTTGGTTCGGTACCCTAAAACGCACTGTTATTAACGACAACCTATAAAGTCACATTTAATGCAATTAAACTTTTGAAGCTATCATAGTTATTAACACATACATAAGTAATTTATAACGGGATATTTACCATGATTAGATTTTTGAGCTTTCATCCAATATTTCAGTTTGCGTGATCATGGCGCATGAAAACTCAAAAATCAAATCATGGTAAATATCCCGTTATAAATTCTGATGATTTCAGAAGATCTGAATGATTTCATCAAAGTAAATCAACGCCTTCTTTGACCAAAACTGAAGAAAACCAAACCCCTAATAAAGTCTAAGATTTGCCTGTCCAGTTTCCAGCCTCTTAATAAACTTTTTATCAAAGATTTAATCATTTAAGTAGGACTGGGTCCGATAGTTCTAGATCTAAGATTTACTAATAGGAAACATTTGCTATTTGTTCTGCAGACAAGAAATCAGTAACCGCAACGAGCTATTACAGTAAGAGCTCGTAACATTACGCAAGCAAATCTCATACGTTATCGATATAATTCGATCCCGTCCGATTTCTAATTCGATTGCGAATCGATTCGATTGTAATGATAGCTGTGGTACAATCGTAAATTACGCTGGTAATTTGGAACGTAGGTAGCTGTAGGTACAAATCAAGAATAATTCTGTATGTAGGTTGTAAGTACGAATTTGTTTGTCTGTCTCCACAAAAAAAAAGATTGGACCTGAAATCCAGGGTTTAGCCCTCCAAATCTTAGAGAGAAGTTTACAGTTGAAAACGAAAGTACAAAAAGGTTGATTACAATTAATTTTAATTTCTAATCACAAATTGGTATTGGTTCGTAACAAAAAAGTAGATAGATATGTAAATAAATTATTGTACGTAACCCCTTAAACTGAAATAAGACAATCGCCTAAATTTAACTTAAGATTTTCTCAGTTTTTTGCTTTTCTACCCTTCTTGCTTTATATAATACGTTGATAGTTCATTTATTGATAACTTTTGGTTACAGGTCACATATTATAATAATAATAAAATCATTTATTTCAGACCATAGAAAAGTAACAGGTTTTATTTAACTTATTCTACGGTCCATAGTAATATATACCTTAAAACTAGCATACATAAAATAAAATAAAATACTATATTAATAACACGCTTATAAATGATAACGCCGACAGCCTGTAGATGTCGTAATCAGGGTATCAGCTGACGTTGGTATTTGTTCTGTTGAATTTTGTTTGTTATAATGCAATATGTAAAAAACTACTACTACTATGAACTATAATAAGCTATAGCTTCTCAAAACGTTTATGAGAAGTTAAAGCTTACCTTATGTTACCTTAATTTGCCAAGGTTTCATAATATTATCTCAGTGCTGGCACGCACTGTGTCATAAATATTTAGACGGCACTTACTGAACAGTGAAATGGTACCTAAGCCGATAGAAAAGAATAAGAAGAAGAATAACCGAATGAAATAAATAAAGATAAAGCCAGATTTATTCAAAAGCTTTAGTTACAACATTTGAAATCCCCGTCGATATTTTCAAATACGTTAAAGCTCGTCGTCCATAACACCATGACCACAGACCACATCGTCATAAACGCAGCACCCACGCATTTGCGCGTCCAATCATAAATTGGTGTAACAACGTCATAACCTTGTAGACCCTACCGTAGTATGCAGATTACAGTGTCGCAACTTTGTAAGTTTTATTCTGTAAAGTGGAAATCTGCCTTAAATTTGCTACCCACACGTTTCTTCAATGGCACACTTGAGCTTATGAATTTTGAACTTACTATCCTGGTATAAATGAAATAGTGTACTAAAGTAACCTTGGCGCATCAACCTTGAAAGCATCCTCCAATGCATCGCACAATAGTTCAAATTCTTTAAAATTTAATTCTGGTGTGATCCATCGAATTATATTTTAGATATTGTTATACATAATGGTGTCTAAAAAGATTTCTGATGTCTACACATGAGACGATAAAACCCTGTAACAGTATCTCTTGCAAAGAATACAAAAAAAAAACAAAAAAAAATATTTATATGACAATGTTTTAAGATATATTTTTTATTGCAGGTAATAATTAATTCCCTGGCAAGTTGAAAAAGTAATTTTGAGACTGGTAAGTACGAGTAGAACAGTTAGATTAAACAACAACGGATTAAAACAACAAAGCAAACTCAGGATTGTTAACTTTTTGTGGTAATTTCAACAACCCCTGTTGTTCAAATAAAGTTGCGACTCTACATTTAAATTCTACTATGCCGCGATGTACCCTGGTGTTGTAGAAGAAACATTGCGATCAGTTGATTTGGGTTTATGTTTGTCTATTATTTATATTATGTTGTTGCTTGTTGTGTGCAAATCGGGACAAGATCGCGGGATAGCCGGGCCTACGCAGGTTTGTACCGGTGTCATCACAGGGAACGTTGGAGAACAAATAGTACAATGCAAACTAAGCATCGGGGTTTGATATTCCAACTCGCTAGAGCTTTTAAGATGATGCGACACGATTTCTTACTATACAGTTATCAAGGGAAGACACAAAAACGATACAATCTAAACTAGATTTATCAGTCGTCATTCATATTAGCCGAACGACGTACACTGTTGGACATAGGCCTCTCCTAATGAGCGCCATAGCGCCCTGTCTTTAGCTTGCCGCATCCAGCATCTACCTGCAGTCTTTCACAGGTCGTCCCACCTGGTCGGAAGGCGAAGACATCAGGTGAAGGTGCCTAAAAATATTTCAAAATATATCAATTTTACAAAAAAAAAAAACACCCTTCTAATCATTCGATTTGTAACAATGTCTACTAACATACGACTTATCACACCTTTTATAACTACAACCTCCTTGCGCCACACCACACTAACCTTGCTCACATCAGATAACGAGACGACCCAATAACAATAATCTTAAAGCAGAGGATAATATCGAAATTATCGAGTACCATGCACCTACCGCAGCTTTTAATACTTTCCGGTACACGATTCCGATTAATAAGCTTCCTTAGTGTTATTGAAAACGTGTGATGTACAATTATTAAGATTATTATATCGGTTGCACCTTGTTGGCTGGTGATAGGGAAGCCATTTTTTAGTTTTTTGCGGATAAGGAACAAGCTAATTTTCACTAAAGTCATTTAAAACGGGATATTTACCATGATTTGATTTTTGAGTTTTCCAATATTTCGGCACAGTTTCATGCGCCATGATCACGGAATAACTGAAGACACTGCGAGTACCGATCTACCCTCATTTTCTGTCTTTTGCTACGAACGTTACCACTACCACCGGTTTCATTATTATCGACAAAAGACAGAAAATGAGGGTAGATCGGTATATCTGCTCATAAAAACGAACTCGCAGTGTATTCAGTTATTCCGTGATCATGGCGCATGAAACTGTGCCGAAATATTGAAAAACTCAAAAATCAAATCATGGTAAATATCCCGTTTTAAATGACTTTAGTGTTAATAACCATGATAGTTTCAGAAGTTTTAAGCTAATTTTCAAAACACGACTGCATTTGTTTTAAAATAATATAGTCGATGTCAACTGCCAGTTGGATTTCTGTAAAGATTCTCATGATATCCCATACATCCATCAGTTTAGGCATTTAAGATTTATGTTGGAAATCGTAATGGAAATTATTTTCCTTTTTAGGAATATTAAAGGGTGATCTAGGAATCATTTCAAACGTAACGTAAATAATAATTTAAAAAAATTATTATATTTTTCTATATTTACCAAATCGAACTGCCCTTATCAAATGAATTTATTAAGTTAATCCAAGGGATACTTTGATCTCCAGGTGTTCATACTGAAATGAATCGGTTAAGAAGAAAGCTTCAAAATCTTGATCACTCCACGTCCCAGCCACCGTGTGAGGTATCGTTTCCAAGTTTTTAAAGAAATAAGTAAAATAAATATTTGTCTCATCATTTCAGAGCAGATGGTCAATCATTAATCATTTCCAAGTAGCCTCGGAAAGAGTATCATTTTGTTAATGATATTGCACTGGTCGGAAACATATCACAGTACATTATATAAGCAGGAAAATTTGGATGTTCGCTTGAGCCTCTTGGTGCCTACATTGTTTGATTTTTTTTTTCCCACCAGCGTCAACTTCGATCTTTTTGATCGTTATAGAGTAACGTCTTTGTCGATACTAAAGTCATTTAAAACGGGATATTTACCATGATTAGATTTTTGAGTTATCCAATATTTCGGCACAGTTGCATGCGCCATGATCACGGAGTAACTGAAGGCACTGCGAGTTTTTATGGGCAGACATACCGATCTACCCTCATTTTTTGTCTTTTGCTACGAACGTTGCCACTACCACCGGTTTCACTATTATCGAACGCAGCTCGATCGCGACACACAACACTGACGGTATCAGAACGCGAAGCGGTTGGTACATCACTTCTTCCGTTTTTGCACATTCTCACAACAGGGTTCCAGGTTCCCGATAATTGGAAGCCATCTTCTCGGTTGAAGTTCCTGTGTTTCGTAATCTCAATAGCCTCCCGTACCATTCTTGGTATGTAGTGTCGCTCTGTTGAGATTACTTGTGGATTATGTAACTCGATCCAGTGGTTGGAACCTGACTCGAGAAGATGTTCCGCTATGGCAGATTTCTCGGTTGCCAGATTCTTAACTGCTCGTATGTGTTCTTTTACTCTGCAGGAGATAGTGCGCTTCGTTTGGCCTATATAGGAGCTTCCACAGCTGCAATCGATCTTGTACACCCCTGGTTTCTCAAGTGGGAACGTGTCTAGTCGTGTGATAGTTTCAAAAGTTTTGTCTTTGTCGATGTTATGGTTAAGCGTGATGGAGTGCATGAGGCTAGCACACGACCGGACAGAATGTCGTCATAGAGAGCCCTTTGCCCGGCGATAGATACATGCGTAAGTGTCTAAGTACCCATATGGTTTTTTTTAATTTAGAAATGTTACGTAATGTAGAGGCAGCCTGCTTACCTCGGGTTAAAACCGCAACCACACCTAAAGGCAAAAACAAGCATGTCAACAAAATTGCGCATTGATTGTTGTGCCGAGGTGGCCGTCCTGTTTATTGCCATAATGGAAGCACTTTACTTTAATCATTATGTTTTATCAATTTAAAACACGAACTTGGTGTTCTGTGAAATATATTTTAACAAGATTTACTTTTTCATCGGGTTCTGGGGCGAAAATGTCATAAGTTTTTTTTATTCAATTATCCAAACGGAGAGGGTTTTTATATAAAGTATTCAAGAATGAACAGGGAGTACCTCGTAGGCTAGTACTGGGCTATACTCAGCTGTGACCGTGGGTGGAGAAATTTAAAAAAATATGATATTGTTTCAGGACGCGATAAATACCCTTTGTATTATCTCTATAATATAAAAATAGAATCGCTTACTGTGTTGCTAAGCGGAAATCTCGAGAGCAGCAGAATATGCCTTGAAGAATGAGGATGGTTCAAAAAGTGAAAAATTTCAAAAATTGCCTGAAACAAATGACCACCCTTGCGAAGCCGGGACGGGCAGCTAGTAACTTATAATTATGTGTTCAGATCGCGTTACTTTAAAAATATCAAGTATCGCTAGTGATCAATTCAAATGCTCATTGGTAGTTCAAGTAGGATCAATACCTTTTCGTTTATTGACCGATTCCTACATTCAAAGCCAATCGCAAGTCACTAATTCAATAAATACCTTTACGGGCACGGAAATTTTCGCCAAGTCTGCGAAGCAGCTAGAGAGTTACAAGTCATTCACATAACAAGGAAGACATAATGAAACTTCGCCATATAAAGCTGACCAGGATTTATTGTTCGAGGAATAGTAACTAGAGCGCATCCATCAAACGATTTATGGTATTTTCACTGGAAACACTGAGCATGAATGGGTAGATACGTTTTGAGTCGTATTTGGAGATCATTTTCTTGTTGCTTTCAGTTTCCTACTGACTACAATATCAAAACAGATAATGGTGCTTCAATTCCGAGCATTATTCAGTTTTAAAATATTGTATTACTTTTCTAAGTGGTCTGCACCTACGTAAGATCATTTGTTTCAAATATGGAATCTTTGTTTATATAATAACGAATGTATAAATCAATACATAGTATAAAACAAAGTCGCTTCCGCTGTCTGTCTGTCCCTATTTATGCTTAGATATTTAAAACTATAGATCGGGTTTTGATAAGGCATTTTATAATAGATATAGTGATTTAAAAGCAAAGTATAAACCATTTGAAACATAGATTTGCACGCGGGCAAAGCCGCTGGGCGCAGCTAGTAATAAATTAAAACAAAAGAAGAACTAGCTATCATAAAAAGAAAAATAACAAATGCAAATCGAAAAACTCAATGTTAAAAGGCTTCATGTTCTTAATAAGTCTGGTGCCGCCATCCATTTTCAGTTCCTTCTCTTTCGTGATCTCAGGAAGCACTCTCTCTGACCTATAAGATGCTGTTATTAATGGATGCTAGCCGAAGCCTATGAAATATAGCCCTCAACTTTCTAACCGGGGAAGTGTTGAGAAAACAATTAAATGCACACAATTAATTGTTATTGTTAATTAATTGTGCGGATCAGCTTCGTGCAAACGTGGATCTTAATTAAGAGTTGGTAATCGAAGAAAGGAACAGTTAGATCCAATATAAAGATAAATCCACTCCAAAAAGTGCAGCTTTCACTTTTTTTTTTTCATTTCAGCATTTCAGATTTTTGATGTTCTAAAAGTCGGAACCATTCATAACTGGTCACAAAATGTTTCCTTATCAAAAGAAGGTTTCGCTTGACCTACTGAATGAGTTCCTATAGCTCAATTCAGGATTCTTGCAAATTATTTTTGATTCATTCAAATAGTTTGGTAAAGCCTCAGCTGAAACTATCGGTAGATTCATACTCGTACCTGAGGTAGATACAGTACAGTCTTCAATAAATAATTTGCTAAGCTAATTGAAGAAAGGAAAGTTAATCCAAACCCATAAATCAGCAAGATGCACCTTGTAAAACTGGTAGCCTCTATCATCGTTTTGTATCTAAGAAACTTACAATCACTACATGAATCTTCAAGCGTGTTGGCTTGTAAGGTTTTATGCAACGCTGCTTTCTTATGTTATCAGTTGCCACCTGTGACTCTACGCTTGCGTTTTTGCGATGGGTAGTCTATCTTATATTGTATTTATCATCGTACGCATATTCTTTCTTAAGGGTCCGGCGACCCTCGCTTGCAAAAATCGCTCCGAATATCGCTGTCCCTGTTTAACTCTTGCGCCGCGCCACATGCGTGCGCGATAGCAATATTAGCCGTTCAAAATTTGGTTTGTTCCGTAATACCAAAAATTATGACTGAAAACTGTTTGTATTCTTCACAAAGTATTGGTATTCTGTAACTAGACAATATAAGCTATGTTCCTTAATAAATAAAACGTAAGATGTTTTTACAAATAGCAAGAAGACTTGTCCATTTTCGCATAAAAATGTGTAAAATGAGATTGGCTTTCATTTCATTTAGGTTCAGTATAAATAATTACAGGTAAGTATTTTGAAAAAAAAAAACTATTTGGGAACCTAGATAAATACTATTTTAATACAAATAATGCAAGTTATAGTGGAAATATGCTTGAATTAGAAATAATTTTGGTATTACGTTTGTATGAAGAATTCGTCCCTCCGGAGGCCCCTTAAGGTGTGTTTGCGTATCCACTTAAATGATGATAAATGATTTCGAGTGGTTGTATGAAAAATGGTATAATAAAGGTTTAAAATTAGTTTATCCATATTGTTGGAGTTTTCTCCTCGTTGAGGGCACTCCAGTTATAGTTAAGTTTGTAGGTAATGCAACACCATACCACTGTTTATAGTAATTGATTTATTTACTATTAAAAAGTTATTAGGTAATCTGAGCCGCCCGTACTGTTAAGTTAAAAAGATGCACACACCGGCGCGTGGCAAAGGTTTCGTTACTGGTTGTTATATGTAATCTGCTGTATGAGCTAATTTGGCTAGTACACATATAATTCACCGGTTAATTCGGCATGCAAAATAGAAACAAAATATAAATTAATTAAGCAAAATTCTACTAATATTATAAACGCGAAAGTTTGTAAGTATGGATGGATGGATGGGTGTTTGTTACTCTTTCACGTAAAAACTACTGAATGGATTTTAATGAAACTTTACAATAATATAGCTTATACATCAGAATAACACATATGCTACAATTTTTAAAGATATATTGTATATTATACAAAATATCTATCACCACGCGGGTGAAACCGCGGGGCGCAGCTAGTATGAAATACATTTGAAATTTAAATTAAAAAAAAAAATCTCGATAGGCCTTTGGCTAACTAAAGCTCTCGCATCCCCTTGTCATTACGACACATTAGGACCACATACCACTTACGATCTACAATAATTACGTTCTTTAATTTTTTTAAAGAAGATCTCTCTTGCTTTCACTGCTTTACCATAACCATGAATTTTTTATTCGTGTAATTATTTATAGGTATATTTTGTATATGTATAAAGTTTATGTTAACAAGAGCTATCAAAATCCGGATGGCATTGTAGTTCCCAAGCAGAACACGGGTCACACAGTTCACTCCTTATAGCTTCATCTTGAACAATCGCAAATAAATATTCATTAACTTAACCAAAGGTCGATCAAGCGGTGTTTCCAGCTGTACCCCAGATTATTATTTTAAAAAGGTTTTAGTTTATATTTTTGTTCGGTTTCGGATAAATCTGGATGAATACATTACCTGCCATGTTTAATAGGACCTCGCACTCTCAATTTCGTACCTCTCTCATCATTATCATCAGCCTATGTTAGTCCGCTGCTGTACATAGGGCTCACCCTAATGAGCGCCATAGTGCTCTGTCTTCAGCTTGTACCGTACCTTGTACGTTGTCTCTAACCATGTCTTTTTACATTTTTTTCGAAGAGTCCCTTTCTCGAGCATAGTCGATATTCCACTATTATCAGTGATGGCAACACAGCCATCAAGGGTTTCATTATATCGTATGTGATTATAATTCGAGCGGCGACAACGTTGCTAAGTACATACTGTGATGCTTCAGGAAGTCGCTAAGGCCACTTCCTTGTCATTTAGCTCACTTTCACCTGAATGTGGCTTAACTACGGAAGTACCTAATTGCCTTTAACATGTCCTAACGCTAATGGCTCCTTATTCATCTTAATTGCTTCATCTTCTCTCCAAGTCAATACATTATTTTGCTAAGTAAATAATAAATAAATAAATAGTGCTGGACAATCCACACAACATCATCTAGCCCCAAGCTAAGCAGAGCTTTTGTTATCGGTACTAGATGACCGATATAATTAATACAATACAATACATTACATGGATAGTTTTTTTTCGCAACCTCCTGTGTCGCAGGCGGACCTACGCTACGCGCCACAGAGGTCGTCAGATGAGAAGTGACATATAGGTTTTGTGAGCGAAATCTGTGGCCGCATTCTGCTAACTAATCACATTACTATGACAGTGGTATTGTCGCAGAATCGGACATAGATGAAAGAAACTCTAGGTAATGCGTGCGCTGCTATTTGCATGGAGAGATTGGTAGATTGGTTGCAACCTAGAAACTTTTGACATGCGTCCCACCATCTGTAGTTTTTTCATCACAGATGAAATGCCAAATTCTGGCTTTCTAAACACGATACCATTGTAATGGTGAAGCGATTTATTTAGTGGAATTAGTGCCAGAGCCTTTATCTTATTTATTATGTTATCTATAATGCAAAATAATTTATCCCCTTATTTTTTAGCTGGTATCCCATTACATATGTCCTCGGCGTCGTTTAGCCTAATTACACAGTTAGTTACACATTATATTTAGTATTTAGTTACCTAGCTGTTAGTTTTCCCGAAATTATAAAATAAAGAAAAATAAAAAATACACAAATAAAAACAGATACCTAACGTTCCCTTTTACCTTCATAAAATTCTAGACTCAGATAAATTATTTTCGATTCAATCTCTTACCGTTCTGCATTTTTTTTCATCCAGTTATTACTTCGACCATTCATTACCCCAGATCCAACTTCTGTGATTTACTACCGCCGAGGGCACTTCTCTAATAGATTTCTTCATTATGCTCGATAGGTATTACAGAGATTATTCTGTATATCACTCTGTCCCCTTCGGCTCTGTGACGTGATCGTATCGATCCGATCGATTGTATCCGATAGATTAACGGTTTACGATTAACTGTCATAGTATATCGATTTTGAAAGTAAAATTGCGGTATTTATCGTTAGTTTTATTATCTATGATTTGCAACTATAACTGGATTATTGACCTAAAGGATTTTGATGGCTAATCTAAATTGATATAACTTACGATAATGGTTGTAATAAACCTGATATAAATTGTTTTTTTTCTGCGCGAACCAAGACATAGCAAATAGGTTGCATCATTATGTTCCCATTTAAACTATTTTAGCAATGCTTGGTATTTCAAACAAAGAGTTTAAGTAGGCGCTCTCTCTTCACAGGTCTTTTCTGTTTGTAAATTTTTTAGCCTAATGTTTATATTTATGATTATATATTTATTTATATCTACTTATATGTACTGGCTGTCGCAGAAGGATAAAATATGTATCTACATATCTACAAGAGTTTCAGTCACCACCAGATTCCACATAGGGCTTATTTTACAATTCAGCGGCGGCGACTTATATCCATCAACAAGGAGTAACCATAATAGGTGGATAAATAATAAATAAACTTTTTATTGTTCCAAAGAGTTGCTTATAGCTAAAACATTCATTTAACGCTAAACTTAACGTTAACTTACTACAATCTAAAATCATTCTAAAACATGGATGATAATGATGATAATAAATTTTTTAAACTTACGCGATCTGAGAAAATAATTATAAGAATTAATACAACAAGTACCTACTTGTAGTAATTCTTATAATTGCTATATAACGCGAGATATAATGATAATGTCTAGCCGCAATTTCTAGAAATGCCCGCAATATCACAGTTCCCAGAACTCTTAAGTGCGTTGCCTAGGCTGCGTTTGCGCATTGAGTAAGATAGGTCTATAGAACAATAATTATTTTCATGAAAGCGTACGTCGATCATGCTTATACCGTGAAGTTTGGTTGTAACGCCTATCCATTCAATTTAAAACCCGTCACCCTTCAATGATTTCGCCTGAGAGCTATATTCAACTTGTGTTGCTTTTCTAAAGCTCTTTTCAAAGGCAAATCTTCTGAACAGTCACTCATTCCAGTCGCCATATTTTTTTCATAGATAGATATATATTTATTTGACACTGCAAGACACAATAAAAAGGTCACAATAAAATTTAAATAATAGCAAAACACAAAAAAACTATTTATGTTTCGGACAATATCGGTCGCTACTTTTTCGATTGTTAATTTTACAATCAAAAAAGTACGGATTCGCATAATTCCTTTTGCATGTTAATTCATGTTTGCAAGCCCTATTTCCCGACAATCAAGAGCTTTTTATTAAAGATAGTCGACAGTGTTCGGTATAAATAAATCCTCCACGGACAAGCGGATTTTTGGTCCACATTTATCCCTCTCTAGTGTTCAGATAAGCTATCTCCATGTTTCATCAGCCTAACAAGCACACACAATGCACTTACAATGGTGTAAAATGCCTGACAATAGAAGTACCGCCTTAGAAATGCCCTTGTGGAGGCAGTGGTAATGCTATTGTGTTTTAGAAATATACAAACAAACTAAATGTTTGTTGTGCTTCCCTATAGACGATGTTCACCGAGAATGTAACTGTTTTCGTTAAGTATGGCCTGGAAGATTAAAAGCCCGTTTACATCTAAAGACGAGTTCCCAATAAAAAAATATCTTTGTTTATAACTAGGTACTTACTGCATAAACGCTGAACGACACGCGCCGTGTCGAGACGGATAGAATATTTTGTCTGCGCGGCCGGGTCAGTTTTCAAGTTTTGTAATATCTATTCTTATGAAACTATTTGATAGGTATGAAACAGTCTGTCAGAGGTTTGGACCAGCTCTCTATCACGTTTTTGTTGTTGTGTTTTTATCTATCTACTTATATTTCATTTTCTTGTATGTATTCTTTCTTACAAAAAAAAAACACGACACATTATTTAATGTGTCGTGTTTTGTTTTGTGTTATGTACGGTGTCAAATAAATGTATTTTCTTTCTTTCTTCTTCTTCTATCACCAGTCGTATAGGCACCGGTTTATCATATAGACTCAGACTCCTGACACATACTATGTCGGAATATGTAAACGAACCTTTACTTAAAATCAGTCGTTTTATAATATCCAGAACCAGAAATGAATGGCATTTCGTAGTTGAACCTAAATGAAAGTGTCATTTGGTAAATTTGTATAGAACTTCTTATTTTTCAATAATGCCCAAGCTCTTTTATATAAATAAATATAATATAAATATATAAATATAATGCTGGACAATTCACACAGCATTATCTAGCCCCATGGTAAGCAGAGCTTGTGTTATGGGTACCTACTAGATAACTGATATACATAATACAATACATTACAAAGATAGATATTTTTTATTATACATAGAAAACGACCAGAACACTAGAAACAAATCTGTAGATCGTACACACATTTGTTCCGAGGCGGGAATCGAACCCGCAACCTCCTGCGTCGCAGGCGGACCTTCGCCCACCGCGCCACATCGGTCGTCTAAATTAAAACCTAAGTATGTTTGTAGACTAACCCCATTAAAAGAGTTTAACACTTTGACTGCTGAAATCACACGGTATGTGTTTTCTACAAGTGACTAATATGCGTAAATTCACACTAGCGCAGCGGCTGAGAAAATACAGATCTGTGTGACTCAGCACAGCCGTAATATTTTTCGAACGAAACGGGGCAACACAACCGCTATGTAGAGCGGCAGCACGAATTTTTTAGGTTAAAAAAAAGATCGCAGACGTCGAAAAAAAAACTGCAGTCAAAGTGTGTTAACCGGTTTTCAACAGCATGCAATGCAATGTTATCGTAAATGTATTGATTGATCTGTTCTTGTGTAATTGTTCCTGTAATTGACGTTTTCCGATAGCACATTCCAGTTTGGTATCAGCGACAGTCCGTCTGCCACTGTGTCAGTGGTATTTCCTTCGTTAGCTTTTACCTTCAGATAGTCTCGGAAAAGCAGCAAATTGGAACAGCAATTTTCAAATACGCGGGATAATGATGATAAATTATCGGTAATTCTAGGACGTTCGTTAATTGTAAAGAAAGAAAGAAAATTATTTATTAAACACTAACACAACACACAAACAAGGTTAATTACACATAATTATATTAGACTACAAAGTACCTACTTAGGTACCTATTATAAAACACGTAATATCGACAAAATATAAAAAAAAGTGAAAAGTTACAAGATGTAAGTAGTATTGTATATGGTACTAAGTAGCCCTCACAGAAAGTGGATAAGCGCGCGTGTGTAGGTCTAATAGGTCCTGACTCAGCTTGTTGCTCTATCACAATAACCCAGGTCATTTGTGAAAGAGCGCTGGTTTTCAGTCAGAACCCGGTAGAGTGGCAGACACGATCTCAGATCCAGATGATTGATGAATAAATACATACTAGATTTAATTAAAAAAAAAAAGATAATAATTATGGGGTGAGAAAATTATGTATAACCTATCAGTGAAAAAATATAAAATTAAAATAAAGGGAAGACCATAGTACATAATTCTAAGCAATTTAGTTCGTCCAAGATTAGAAACCAAGAACCAAAGTTATGCCGCAAAACTGTAGGTATAAATTCAAACCTATCTAGGTTTCTATACAGGTAAATTGACACAAGCTTAGATATAATAAATCATTTTTAACATACCTTATTTAAAAAGCAGCAGATTGCTTGCAGATTGCACTGCAAGGTGTGATTGATTCTTCTAGAACACTTGCTATGATGAAACGATGCTCAGAGAAGTATATACATACATAAGTTGAACTAGTTTGTATAAATTTATGTCAATATTGTAATTTTTTTATTCCGATAAGAATTAGCTAATGCCACCAGCTAATTGAACGTGACAAATAGTTTACGTCAAATATGGAAACTAGAATCACAGGAACATGCTTAAAACATTTTTATAGGCCCACTTTCCGCGGCGATTTCTAGATAATTGCAATCGATACCATGATCTACGGAGATCTAACAAAATCAAAGCCTTTTAAATCATGATTTATGGCATCAGGAAATTTTCCCCAGAGGTACCTACGAGGACTGGGATCTTGGACATGTTTCTTTATGCAACAACAGATTCACCCTGCTTGGTAGGTAACTGTATCAATGTAAAATTATGACCCTCAACGATGGGGTCTCCTAGCCGAATTTTGGCGCAGGATCAACGGCTTAACGTGCTTTTTGAGGCTCGGGGGTTTGACATCGCCATCTTCCTTCCACCCCAACGATTGTAAATGTGACGATTGAGTAATCAATAGCTGATCTATCAAATCACCTTTTCTTTCTTATATTCGCATCACAATCCAACAAATAACCAGCGAAACTACTCTATCCAAATCGATTCCCATGATATCGATTTCACGATTCCTATGACGGTGATAGAGGTCAGTTGGAAGAAAGTAAATTGGAAACCGCTTATTTTGAGCTGGTGTGATTTGTATGCGTCCAATGGTTATGGTTTGCACACGTGGTTTAGAGACCTTATTGCGCTGTAAACCAAAGTCACCTCTAGCTAGTTACTTTCAAGAGGACCTTTAGATAAGTTACAAGGGTCATCCTCTGCTGTCCTCCATCACCTACTACACTGATATTATCTCACGAGACCTACTTATTATCTCCATATCAGTCTAGCATTACTCACCGCTGGGTCTTCCTTTTGTTTTGTCAACTGCGCCTGCCATATACCTTTCGCATTCTAATGCAACCTGCGACTTGCCGATACAGTCTACCAAGCGGAAAAAATCGTACAATTGTTAGGGCTACCTCACACCCTGACCATCATTTAAATAAAACTGAATTGAATTGAAACATAATATAATAATAATAAATAAAAACGACTCGGTAAATGTACTGTAGGACGCCATCCGACCAGGTGGGATGACGACCTGCGAAAGACTGCAGGTAGATGCTGGATGCGGCAAACTGAAAACAGGGCGCTATGGCGCACATTGTGGGAGGCCTATGTCCAACTGTGGACTGCTGTAGGCTGATGATGATGATAAATAAAAACATAAAACTTTGATTGTACTGACTGGTTTGGATGGAATTAAAATATGGAACCCAATACGTTAAAAATCGAATGTCGGAAGGTGTAACAACTCCAGTGGTTTCGGAATAATGCTCTTGCAGTAAGTGATGGATGATTTGACGCGAGACGTGGCCCTGCTCGGGCGCAGGTTAACCGCCCACTTTGTGCATGAACGCTTGTATTGATTCTGCCATCGATCACGATCTGTGTGAACAGCAATCTGTTGACCTTTAGGAAAGCGTGGCTGTAACGCGCCGCTGGAGTCGAGTGGCTGCTAGTCGCTATTGTTAGTGAAGACTTCAGCCATGTGTCAGTGCCAGTGACCAATTGCAATACCCCTAATCACTAATACGTTCAGGCAATAGATCAGTATTGTATTCTATTCTAATCATATGGTGGAAAAGTTATTCGACGGCCAAAAGTTTTACAACTTTCCAACTACTGGTTATTAACTTAGCAAAATAAAAAGAATGTATCTATGTTATGCATTATTTAAGTAAATCAACAACTAGTTTCCTTACACAAACTCTGTTCTGGGAGCAGCTTCATCTAGCTATACAATCTACACGAACCATCCAGCATTATTTATTTATTTAGCTATATAGTCGTTTGTCCAGTATTATTTACATATTTACTGCGATGCCGTAGGTATTAAAATTATTTTTACAACTTTTAGAGCTACAAATCTAGAGCAACTTTTGCAGTACAAAAAAACCACCTATTTACTCTTCACTTGTCTATTTTTGCATCGCAATTAAAAAGTTAAAAAGAAAAAATCACACTTTATTGCTATCATGAAGAAGGAAGATACATTCAGAATTATTGAGGAAAAAAAGCAGCGGTTCTCTTTGAGGATTAAATTGTCGATGTAGATAAAGACAATCACTGGACCGACACGTCTCATTGCCTTACAATAAACCATCTTATAGAAAGCTTTTAAATCAAGTATACTACTTATTGATTTACGATTGCTTACTTACCTTTTTGTTTCAACAGTTCCATTTTCCAAGCTTATACATTTTGTGATCTTCGCTAGTGAACTTAGGTTCCATTCTCCATTGACAAGGCCTTCGTTGTTCAGAGGATTGTATCTTATTGACCAAAGAGGTTTACGATTTTCGGCTTTACGTTTTTCGCATAACGGTCTCTCAGACCAATTTATTTGGTTCTAGAATAGTGTTAAAAGTGTCGTTAATAAATATGGCCCCAGGTAAAAACCTGGGGCCAATACCAAATAAACGGCCAAAACGAAACGGCTTTGGAAGCAAAAGTTTCCAAAGCCTCCATGATTTATTTTTACCGAACTTTCATTGACTTGATTTATTGGTATTTCGTCAAAATGCATTGAAACGTTTAAAATGGGAAAATTATGAAATTAGTGGCGCAAGACTTATAGCATTTATCATTAAGACTGACTCTTCTTTTTTCAACCAAAAGAAAATAAGAAATAGTTGGTTCCAGTGAATAGTTGATAAACTGTGTGAGAATAATTCAAATTCTACACATCTTTGGTCATCACTTATGTATGTATAATATAATATATATGTAAAGCGAAATTTTGAATGTTTATTACTTCAGGCCAAAAAATACAAAACTGCTCAGGCTGAAATTTTGCATATAGTATATTTTCATAGAAACAACGTGTGCGTTGCCGCGGTCAAAAACTAGATAAATATATTTTTAATTTGAATCCCCCTCAATCTCTATCAACTCTACTTTGTTACTTTGATCTTCATGTAAATAGATAGCTATATCCCAATTACAAACCTCAAGTTTGTTACCACGGCATCGTAAAACCATCAACCTTTTCTCTTATCAATTCCCAACATAGTTGCAAGCCATCTAAATATCAGGCCACCCTCCGCGCAAGCTTCCTCATGCAAATGATTGTAAATGGATGCTTTCGTCAGCAGGTGGGTAGCTAGGTAGCTGTGGGCTGAACTTTGCATTGTTTTAGGAAATAGGAAGCGCATCGTGATAGAGATATGATGATCTGTTAAGCTGAGACCTACCGCAGTAAGTTTCCTATTGTTGGCTAAAGTTTTGCAAACAGTTTTTCTTTTGTTTTTTCGACGCAGTTTTCAATAGTTTTGTAGTTGGCTGAGGGCTGGATTTGCATTGTTTAAGTAAATAGGAAGGACATTATTAGATGTCGCTCAGTTTCGCACCGACAATAGTAGTAAGAAATTTGTTGTTGTCCATAGCTTTACTAAATATTGACATGTATCGAATCATATTATATTTAGACTTAAATAGGCAAATAACCATGTATTAGACATATAAGAGATGAACAAGCTAGTGGTTTCTTTTCACTTCTTCCACTAGTGGACAAAAAATAGAAGTGAACAGTAAAATAATTTTATTTGATAATAATTTATATATAAAATACGACTTGTCTAAGTGCTTATTTTGTAAGTCTAAAGAAATAAATGATTTTTTACTTTACTTTTACTTTATTATATACACTAACCAAACTCGATGTGATTTTTTTTCCATACAAACCACGTAATTTTATTTGACTTGAGTCATTTATAACGGGATATTTACCATGATTTGATTTTTGAGTTATCCAATATTTCGATAACTAACGAGAACTCAATGATAAACCCAAAAATCAAATCATGTTAATTTCAAAAGTTCTAATTTGACTTGTTTTACCACCGAATACTCAAACGCAAGTCAAGTGAAGATTTTCTGACAGATTTTCATTGAAAACTGTCAAAAAATGAGGACTTGAGACGTTCTTAAATCTGAGATGCGTTTGAGTATTCGGACGTTAGTGAAATATCAACAATACAATCAGCTGTTTTCTGAATTTCGTCGTAAATTTATTTTAGTTAGATGATTAGTTTGAAATCTTATGTGATTTATTTTTTAATTGTGTGATTGGAAAAGAAAATTACCCGATTAAGCAGACACATTAAAACTTTATATTGCAATTTACAATAGCCAATTTAAGTGTTGCATTTCACGGTGCATAATATTATTATTAACATTCCCAGCGACTTTCATAAGTTTCACTGGTACATTCACTTAGCTGAAGATTACCATCAAGGGCATTTCGAAAGGCAACTCTGAGATTGGGTCAATTCCTTCAAGTACAGTGTTAGGTTAAGGGTTGGTTGTTCGCTCACGGGCGGAAGCGATTAATTTTCGGCCGAATTCTACTAACCTATCGCTTTACTATGACAATGGTATCGTCGCAGAATCATCCATTGATGAAAATAAACACTAGCTAGATAGATAGAAAACACTTTATTAACCACACAAAACAGAAAACAATGCAGAAATAAAAACATAGAATAAAGGCCTTATCGCTGTGAGCGATCTCTTCCAGGCAACCTTGGGATGGACTGGAACAATATAGACCATGGCACTTTAATAAATAATTGGTAACAAAAAAGAAAACAAATACACTACATACCTACATTACAAACATTATAATAAACTTACATAGACATAAGATAATCTTTCATATGGATAAATAATGCTGATGCAGCAGTTTTTTGAAGATAGGGAGTGATTTAGCTTTATAGCTAAATAGTGCGTTGCTCGGAGATTGATAATAAAATTGTATCAGACTTTTCACACGCGTCCTCGATCTGTAGTTTTTTTTTTCTTTATTCTGAGACGATACCATTGTTACGGTGAAGCGATTAATTTAGTGGAATTAGGGCTAGTATTTGTATTTGTTTATTTCCACGAAGGTAAACATGTTACACTTAATGTCGTTAAGTTCTACGTATTCTTAACTGTTATATTATCATTATCATTATCACACACAAACTTTTGACATAGGAAACATAAGGGATTGTGGAAAGAAAAGCAAACAGACATGCCTTATCTAAAAATCAAATAAAAAATAAATGGTGATTGTGAAAAATAGTTCTGGAATATTGTCCTAAAATCGCTATCGCTTATAACCATACCCACTCTCTAGCCAGTTGAAATGGCTTGCGGTAGATAAGAAAAAGCTGGCCGAGATAAAACGGACCGGTGCATTCGCTAAACAAAGATTTATCTCGTGCAACGTTAACATAACATATAGCTAGAAACCACTACGTTACGGCTACATACATTGCAGGATTGCAGGCAGATAAGAATGCGTTTGGTTTTATTTATAGGCTACAAGTGTCATATGTTAGCTATTTTTAGAATAGGACTTTCTTGGACTTACTTGGGCTCACTCGTCAGTATCACTATCAATGGCCGTCGCCAATATTATTAATGTATTATATTAAGTATATCAGTCATCCATATCCATAACACAAGCTCTACTAAGATTGGGGTTAGACGATACTGTGTGGATTTACCATTATTATTATAGCATATATGTAGCCTGCAAAGGCACTGGATGTCAAGTCTAATGAACCCTTATGCTGAACAAATTTATTATATAAATTGAGTTGTAGGTGTTGGTGTAAGGAATGTAATGTAATTTCAGTCAAATTGCATTTCATTCTTTACATTAACACTATGATAATGATGTAATTTTTTAAATTCTATAATAAATCACAATATGGATATATAATAAGTCTGAATCAATAAACGAATTTAATTTAATTTAATTTAATTATCATTGACTAACCTGCCTTCCGTCACCAAATCTCGTCAAATTCTCTCTACATACTCGTAGCTGTGTTATCTTTGCATAATTCTTACATGATCACACGAATATAACATGATACATGTAAAAATCGAAATATTCGTACACATGAATGACGTCAAATCAAATAAGCAGAGAAAATAGGATGTGTGATGCGCACGTATTATGCATACTATTTTTGATACCTATTTAATTTCGAACTAAAATCAAATATAATGAATAAATGAACGGGAAAAAATAATTAATTATATACACCCAAATACAATATCTACTTTGACCAGCTGATCGATGTGCTCACCCGACTTTAAAGCACAAAACTAATAAGGTAAGTAAAAAATATGTAGACAAATCTGTGCTAACGTTTTTGATAGGTAATCAAAAACGTTCGCAGATGTTCTTTCTACATTTCCTATATGAAACTCTTCAGCAGAGGCTTTCGCTAGTTTCCTGGCTGGCAGTAATTCTTGCTCACGCCGTGGGTGGTAGGAAGTATCATGTGGACACCCACGGCCCTTCATCGCCCTGTGATTCATGTCCCTGCTTTAACTTTATTAACTAAGAACCTGGTGCAGTGTTTGTGCAGGAGTTCAAGGTATGCAGTTTTTCGAAATAAATGATTACAGAAACCAAATAAATATTTGTCAAATTAATTTCGTTCAATAAAGATTAAAAAAAACTTTTTGTGCTTGTTTTAACAGGCATAATAGTTTACATAATTTGTTTTCTATAATAATTTTAACACAAAACAGTTACAGAGTATTTCAATTGATTGCGTTTATACTTCAACGTTAAAGATATATTATAGAAAATCTGCTTCTAACTTATTTCAATAAAAGGCAGCTAAGCCGCCGCATTCAGCCTATGGACTCGACAGCAGTTAGCGGTCTAAATCTATGTAATATATGTAAATAGTTATATCAGTCATCTCGTATCCATAACAAAGCTCTGCTTAGCTTGGGGCTAGATCATACTGTGTTGCGCCGTTGATTCATTATATATACAATAAATACCGATGTGGCGCGATGGGCGAAGGTCCGCCTGCGACGCAGGAGGTTGCGGGTTCGATTCCCGCCTCGGAACAAATGTGTGTACGATCTGCAGATATTTGTTTCGGGTGTTCTGGTCGTTTTCTATGTATAATTAAAAAAATATCTATATATGTAATGTACTGTATTATGTATATCAGTTATCTAGTACCCATAACACAAGCTCTGCTTACCATGGGGGTAGATAATGCTGTGTGAATTGTTGTCCAGCATTATTTATTTATTTATATACATATATAGTATATTTTTTTGCAACTTGTCCTCCTGTTTCCCTACACTTGCATAATTGTAGAGAGAGCCAGTCTGTGCATATTAGCTTACTGGCGTCCACAGTCCACGGGGCTTTGTCAGATTTATTGGCAGGTTCGCGTGCTGCCATTTCTTACACGCGAGGCAAATTGCTCACACCATAATTGGCTTTTATGCTTTGAAATTAACGAAAAAGCATTATCTTTATTTATTATGTGAAAAAAAATTTAGTTGTACGATTTTGACTGAAAAAGTATAAAATAATTTATGTCATTCATCAATATCATCATCACTAGATCCATTGGATATGATGACGACATGAAATTAAGCTTTTTATAGGGCGTAAGTACGTTAAAAGTTCTGAAACTATCATGGTTATTAACACTAAAGGGTAAGGGTAAGGTAGGTAAGGGGGGTTATGAGGGTAGATCGGTATATCTGCTCATAAATACGAACTCGCAGTGCCTTCAGTTATTCCGTGATTATGGCGCATGAAACTGTGCCGAAATATTGGAAAACTCAAAAATCAAATCATGGTAAATATCCCGTACGTACGTTAATTATACAATATACGTTGACTCTCTTTATTTAATATTTTAGATAAAATTCTTATCAGGGTTATTGGACACTGACACTGCGTAAAATGTAGGTTCTGTCTATCACGTCTCAGATACGGCTGTAAAGACGCCATTCAATTATAATAATTATATCACGAAATAATAATAAATAATATAATATAACTATAATAAGAATCGCCAATCGTACAGCCATATCCTAAATCACGGCCTACAACCGGAAACCTTAAAAATTACGTCAATTCTAAAGAAGTAAACGTTTACTGATATCGATTACTGATTTCATAAACATGCAGATTCCAAAGACATCTTGATCCATCATCAACATCAACGGCCTCTACCACTCCACAGCTGAACTTAGGCTTCCCTTGATAAGTGCCGTATCGCCTCGAGGCATACTGGCTGCATCGAAATTAAGATATCAGTTCATAGATAAAACTTAAACGGACTAGAAGTCTATGCTACTACGTATCAGGCACCATCAACAGACGATTATCAGATAGATACGTTGTTAAGAAAGGGGTGCGTGTAGCCCTGGGGACATTTTTCACCGCGGCCGCGGAAATTATAGGCTTTTTACTAGTTAATGCGCCAATAAATAGACGATAAACATCGGTGGTTTAGCTTAGCACGCGCGCAGCAGCTGGTCTAAATCAGAAGCTTTGGGCGGTAAAAACATGTGCAATACATGGTGCTTTAATTTATTCGCGTTAACCGTCAAACTAAATGCCTATTCAAGTAAGAAATAAGGTGTTAACACTTTGATTGCTGAAATCACACGGTATGTGTTTTCTACAAGTGACTAATATGCGTAAATCCACACTAGCGCAGCGGCTGAGAAAATACAGATCTGTGTGACTCAGCACAGCCGTAATATTTTTCGAACGAAACGCATGTGCGGCGCAACACAACCGCTGTGAAGAGCGGCAGCACGAATTTTTTAGGTTAAAAAAAGATCGCAGTCGTTGAAAAAAAACCGCAGTCAAAATGTTAATGATTTTCTCTTCATTTCTATTTTTATCCGCTAGTGTTTTTTTAATTAACAGGTATTCAAGTTCATAATCTCTGAGATTTCAGCTGGTATAATCACATTGTGTGTGTGTGTATTTTGATTACGAATAAATAATAAGAAAATCAATCAATGAGCGGCGAATATAGAAGTATGGGTGATACACTTACGAACCTGACTGCTTTGTATGGGCAGTGAGCATTACGAATATTTTCATAGTTTTCAAGACCTTCTATATATTAAACGCCTTGCAGCGCCCCTACCGAATCAAGAGGATACTACTTACTTTTCGTAAAATGACAACAATCCAATCATTTCTTACATACTCGATGATAGCGACTTTTTAACATGGCATAGCAGTCACATTTGTAGCAAAAACTAACCTATGTGTAAGAAGACAAGGGTAATTATAACATAAGTGCATTCACTGGGTACACCTCGTGTCTACTATTTTACTTAGCTTTTTCGTCTAACACGTCAATGGTTCTCGATTCCCGCCTAAGCTTCCAACCTACGCCTCAACCTGCAAAGCCCAGTAGCAGGCTACTTTCACTGCCAGCCACAGAACACGAAATTCGACTAATAATTTGAATTATTGCATATCTCGGCATAACTACAACTCCGCTACTTTATGTGAATGCAGAGAAAGGATTTTCTTATTGGAAATTACTATTTCTAAGGAAATGGTTTTCGCTTTTATTGTTGTTGTTTAGCGCCTACGATGTCCGTATTGTTGTTGTTTTGTGGAGAGGAAGTTAAATACTTTCTTGAGTTTATTACACAGATAGGTACTTGTGTCGGCCCCGCGCCGTTTATTAGTCTATGTTATTTTCCTTACTGCTTGAGCTTCAGGCGGATATGTTGCAAATGAAAGCCTTTTGTGTTATTCAATAGCTTCTTTTAAATAGAACTGTAAAAAAAAATTATAGTAGAAGTTGAACGACCTCTGTGGCGCGGTAGGCGAAGGTCCGCCTGAAACGCAAGAGATTGCGGGTTCGTTTTGCGCCGTTTGCGCACAAATAGCAAATGACTTAAAAAATCTTCTCCTATATAGTCAAAACCATTGCTATGTGAATTGTCTAACCTTATAAAAAGTACATACCCTATACTCTAAATAATTGTTTATAATAATAATTTTAATTTGCATTTTAATTTTAATTTTTATATTTCATCATTTAAAATATTATATTTAAATTATGATTTATTTTATGTAAATTTAATTTTAATTTGTTTTAATTTTATATAAGTATGCAAAAATATGGACACTTTTATTGTTCTGTACTATAAACTGATTGTCTGAAATAAACGTTATGAATGAATAAATAAACATAGGATCAACTTCTTGTTGATCCGTCTTTCTAGTTATGATAGGCACTAACTTATTGTCTAACTTATCTTTTGTTAAGTACATACTGTCTTATCTTATGAACCTACATTATTATATACAATAAACCAACAGTAAAATCAGCATTCAACCTTCCGGCTGTTGCAAACGGACGGACATCCCTGCCTTTAATCGTACTGCATCTTATTTCGACATACATTACACGCTGTATTCACCTTTCAACTTCAATTTTAAATGACAACGAGCAATGTAAAGCAAAGATAACATTGTATTGATGATGTCCCCAATAAATTACATTTACAATTGGTAACTTACCAATAAGGAGGCACTTTTTAATTTAACAGTCAAGACCTACACCCTGACGAATATTTATTTCTTGTAGCAATTGTATCGACGTAAGTTAATTTACATAGTGAAATGCGGTGGGTCGGCATTAAAACAGTTTCTTCACTTTATTGTCAGTCATATTGAAGATAAATTTGTATTGAAAAAAACGATCCGAAGGTTGATTTAAACGATGTTACAAAATACTTTCCTTATTTCGTTTCAAAAGTATTCCAGCAAAAGATGGCGTTATATACATTATTGTGATACGGAAAACTGAACGCACGCGTTGATGTCTTTTGTACCCACAACATGAATATTCATAACTTTCATTCTTAAACAAAAAATAATCAATTATTGAAACTCCAAGACGCGCAAATAACCTTAAATCAACATCGCAATAACAATTACTGTTAACAATAAGCCAATTGACCGGTTGACGGAAGTAGTCACACAAAAACATATTACAATTTAAATCGATTTATTGATGTATGGTTCTGGTATTTCACGTATGCCTGAATACAGATGAGTCGAAGTGTCAGGGACGGGAGATTTTACGAGCCAAGTTTTTGCAGGATACTATTCTTTCTGTGGATTTTCCACAAGTTGTAATTGGTGTATAAGTCACATTTATTTCATTGCGCGCCTACTGTTTTATATTGTGGGTATTTTACAACGCTTCCGCAACTGCAAAAGGGAATTTGATTTGCATTTTGTTTTATTTGGTATATAAATGTTGATGTTTATTTGTACGAAAATAATAATGTTATTATATAAAATAATAATAATGATGGAAATTTAAAAAAAATGTCGTAAATTAGTGAACTTCTGCTTGAAAGTGGTTGTCAAAGTTTTGCTGCAAAACTGCAAAGACAGCAGTGAAGTGAGGTTAGCAACAAAAGTTTAAGTCCGAATGTTAATAAATTACCTACAAAACTGTACTTTACTTTTAAATTACAAAAACGCTAAATTGCGTAAACACCACAAATCATGGCACTTCCATCCCTTTTTAAGTGCCTTTAATGTTGAAGCCAACAAATTATTCCCAACAGCTTGAAACTGACCTAATTACCCAACCCATTAGCAGCGCCCATCCCTGTCCCACTGTTCCATTCTCATTGGGTTCTGGCCTTGACCTTAAGCTGTCCTTGACATAATCCCTACGGGTGATATAGGGGTGTCTTTAGAGAAAGATTCTAGAAGAACATTATGGGCATTCTACATTCTGTTGACGGCTTAGATTTTGATATGAATGTAATTACTATGTAATTTATCTCTATTAATTAGTTTAAATAATTTGCTACTTTCTTAATATACGATTATTACATAACATTACCTATTACTTATAACAATTGATCATATCTAGCGATTCACCGCGCCAGGGTAAACGCGTTTTTGAGTTGAGACCGCGACGCGGCAAGCGCATGATAGGACGCATTCTGGCCAAGTGGGATGAACTACAAAAACTGAAGGCTTATCCTGAATGCGGCAAGCTGAGCAGAGTGCAATGGCGTAGGCCATAAGGCTAGCCAGCCTATCTATAGTAGCCCTTCTGTGAACGATGTGTTATGGTAGTCCATCTGTGAACTACTATAGGCTGATTTCTAGTATACACTGTAATTATAATGACCTTTAGGTACCTAAGAAATAACTCCATATTTAGTTTCAGGAGCCTGAATAGGTTAATCTATTTACAGCCACTTTTTTCCACTGGTAGTTCTAACGATACCGACCCTATAACCCGATACCCATCCCTGCCCCACTGATCTACTCTGGTTGGTTCTGACCTTGACCGTCGCCCTTGACACGAGCGTTACACTGGGTGCGGAGAAACATTTTCAAATGTTAAAGATGATCCTTTGCTTTAAAAAGTTTGAGGCAGTTTTGTGAGCTCGTTTCCCAGTGGAAAATGCGGGCCTAAGTAAACTTACCTATTCAGTAATAGGTAAGTTTACTTAGGGCTGTATTCTAGAGCGGACCTTTAGCACAGTGATACTGCACTGTGGTAAAAGTCCGCTCTAGAATACACTGACACAATTATAATAATATTTTTTATATTTTAATTATTTGTTGTGTAATTTAAAATTATTCATTTATTTTGTGTGTATATGTAGTGGCAAATAAATTATTTGTCTATGTATATGTCTACAATAAGATTACGATAAAAGTTAACGAGAACTTTTGACGTCTTAGACGAAAAAGGATTAGAATAGAATGATATGCTATGAAAGAAAGAAAACGATATGAAACTAAGAAAAGAAAGAAAAGAAAGAAAAGAAAGAAAAGAAAGAAAAGAAAGAAAAGAAAGAAAAGAAAGAAAAGAAAGAAAAGAAAGAAAAGAAAGAAAAGAAAGAAAAGAAAGAAAAGAAAGAAAAGAAAGAAAAGAAAGAAAAGAAAGAAAAGAAAGAAAAGAAAGAAAAGAAAGAAAAGAAAGAAAAGAAAGAAAAGAAAGAAAAGAAAGAAAAGAAAGAAAAGAAAGAAAAGAAAGAAAAGAAAGAAAAGAAAGAAAAGAAAGAAAAGAAAGAAAAGAAAGAAAAGAAAGAAAAGAAAGAAAAGAAAGAAAAGAAATAAAAGAAAGAAAAGAAAGAAAAGAAAGAAAAGATATAAAAGAAAGAAAATACATTTATTTGACACCATACATAACACAAAACACGACACATTAAATAATAAGAAATAATACATACAAGAAAAAAAAATTATAGGGAAATAGATAAAAACACATAGATAGGTACAAATACGTGTTACATAAGGGGCCAAAAAGGTCCTTGTCTCAGCATTATACCGCTACAAGCCAAATTCAAGCGCAATTTTCGTTTTGTGAAAGCACTGACGTTATTAACATTAGTCTTATATTCCGTATTTAATTTTGTACTAACGCGAACTGAATAAATAAATAAATAAATAATGCTGGACAATTCACACAGCATTATCTAGCCCCATGGTAAGCAGAGCTTGTGTTATGGGTTCTAGATAACTGATATACATAATACAATACATTACATAGATAGATATTTTTTTTATTATACATAGAAAACAACCAGAACACCCGGAACAAATATCTGCAGATCGTACACACAATTGTTCCGAGGCGGGAATCGAACCCGCAACCTCCTCCAGGCGGACCTTCGCCCACCGCGCCACATCGGTCGTCAAATGCAATCGATTAGCATTGATCCATTTGCCTAATTTTTTTAAATTGTTTATATGTACTTTTACTTATTGTATACTACTAGGTACTTTAACTCATTGTTCTCTAATTTATCTGTGTTATTCTATGATGTGCCTTTTCTATTGTGACCTTTGTAACATGTGCTGCAGTTGTCAAATAAATGTGTTATCTATCTATCTAATTTCATCAGTCAAAGACGGTTTAACATTGTTACAACTAAGTCCTATCGAGTATAAGTAACTGCAACGACACTAAAGATCGATGCACCTATAGTTCTATTCTATATGAATATACATATGTACTTATGTGACGACCGATGTGGCGCGGTGGGCGAAGGTCCGCCTGCGACGCAGGAGGTTGCGGGTTCGATTCCCGCCTCGGAACAATTGTGTGCACGATCTGCAGATATTTGTTCCGGGTGTCCTGGTCGTTTTCTATTTATAATAAAAAATATCTATCTTTGTAATATATAGTATTATGTATATCAGTTATCTAGTACCCATAACACAAGCTTTGCTTACCATGGCTAGATAATGCTGTGTGTATTGTCCAGCATTATTTATTTATTATTTATGTAATGTATTCTATTAAGCATATCAGTCATCTAGTACCCATAACTACTACTACTAGTGGTAACTGGGGGCCACATTCTTTTGGCGTGTCTATCCATGGGGGGGTTGATGCCCATAATCCCCACGCTGGGCATGCGGGTTGGGGATCGATAATATGTAAGATAAATTAATTACATTGAATGTTGCATACTCCCAAGCAATATTGTCACAATGATGAATGAGTTTCCCATAGGAAGTTCATTGTCAAAGTCAAGGCTGTTAGCGATAAATAAATAAATAAATAAATAAATAATGCTGTACAATTCACACAGCACTAGCCCCAAGCTAAGCAGAGCTTGTGTTATGGGTACTAGATGACTGATATACATAATACAATACAATACATAGATAGATATTTTTTATTATACATAGTAAACGACCAGAACACCCGGAACAAATATCTGCAGATCGTACACACAATTGTACCGAGGCGGGAATCGAACCCGCAACCTCCTGCGTCGCAGGTGGACCTTCGCCCACCGCGCCACATCGGTCGTCAATAATATTCGAATGTAAAACAACTCTAGCTGGTTTAAGCTGAAACTATATGATACTATATAATAAGCTTCCATCTGAAGCAACTGAGCTCCCTATTCGTAAATTTAAAAATTACATAAAAATAAATCTCATCAAGAAGGCTTTCTACTCCATAAATGATTATCTCAATGATGTTAATGCTTGGCCAGATGTCGCTCAGTTTCGCACAGACAATAGTATGTAAGTAATTTGTTATTGTGCATAGCTTTACTTAAATATTGACATGTATCGAATCATATTATATTTAGACTTAAATAGGCAAATAACCATGTATTAGACATATAAGAGATGAACATGCTAGTGGTTTCTTTTTCACTTCTTCCACTAGTGGACAAAAAATTGAAGTGAACAGTAAAATAATTTTATTTGATAATAATTTAATGTATAAAATATGACTTGTCTAAGTGCTTATTTTGTAAGCCTAAAGAAATAAATGATTTTTTACTTTTACTTTTACTTTTATGAATTTGAATCTTAGTTAAGTTTCCTTCAACAGGCGGGTATACCACACCTTACAACCATTAGTGAGTTCAAGGTTCGGCGCAAATCGATACCCTGGGCCTTGGACCTTGACCAACCTTGGTGATATCCTCACGTGCCTAAGCACTCATCGATTGGTTTATACCTTCAATGTTTCAATTTATCAATCAATGTATCATAATCAACCTAGTTCACTGCTGGACATAAGCCTCCTCTAATGAGCGCCATAGCGCCCTGTCTTCAGCTTGACTGCAGTCATTCGGTCAGTCGTCATCCCACCTGGCCGGAGGGCGTCCTACACTACGTTTGCCGAGTCGCGGTCTCCACTCCAGAACATGTATATGATATGTCTAATGATAATTTATTTGTTTCAGGTAAGATAAACAACAATGAACAGTGGGAGTAAGAACATACCTTTAGACCTTGAGCATCTGCCAACAGAATAAACATTGTAAGTAAGTGTATTGTAGTGTATAGCCTAACTAAACCATTGTTCTATCCATAAAAAAGTCTGCATGCGTACTGATCTGGTCAGTCTGGTCTTTTCCAGACCTAATGATTTTTTTAACACTTTTATTGCTGAAATCACACGGTATGTGTTTTCTACAAGTGACTAATATGCGTAAATCCACACTAGCGCAGCGGCTGAGAAAATGCAGATCTGTGTGACTCAGCACAGCCGAACGAAAAGCATGTGTGGCGCAACACAACCGCTGTGTAGAGCGGCAGCACGAATGGCTTAGGTTAAAAAAAAGAACGCAGTCGTCGAAAAAAAATCGCAGTCAAAGTGCCTTTATGTAAAAGCAAGTACTCATTAGGTGTTTAGAAAGATACATTTTAAACACCATTTATTCTCTGTATATCCATACACACTTACTTCTAGGTATTCAAATGCGTATTTGGGTACGGATAGGGTTTCAAAACGCGCATTTCTAAATGCTTAATGTGTACTAACTCTATATCAAAACGTCTACCTGTTATAAGTGCATTATCAGAGGACCTGAATGATAGTAGCGGAACTATGAATGAAGTCACAGTTTTAACAGCACTCGGATAGATTTTTTTTAATTAAGAACCGCTAATACTCCCACTGCCCACTCAAACCCCACCCTAAGCGCGCCCCAGGCATCGTAAGATTTAAAAGTTGCTGACGCTGTATAAATCATGTAAAATACATGTAAAAGCCGGTTTTTAAGCTGATTAGAATTAGCAATATCAATAGGCTAATCACCAACGCCTACACGTCTTCACAGTTATCTCTTCAGGGCATCTGGCGATTATGATACAACTAGTTATATGATAATGTACACGGCAGCGACTTAGCGGCATCGGCGACTTGATCCACGACTTTAAATCGCTGCAAATATTCACGTTAAAACAACAATACTAACATCCCAGACAAATCCGCATTAATCATTTTAATTATGATTATATTGTATTAACATTATAAAAGCTTTGTATCCCCTACACTCAAATGCAACTCAGATTTAAAAATGTCTCAAGTAGCAATTTTTTTACATTTTTTAATGAAAATCTGACTATTTTTTTTTAAACAGAAACGCGTTCTGAGACTTGCATTTGGCGGTTCATGTATAAAGCTTTTGTTTTAACGACTCCAACATTGTCAATTTGAACTTGTTATCTGTGTTGACTTCTATACACCATACTTTGTCGCTGAATCAAAGTCGCTGCTGTGTAGTCCACATAAGGCTCTTGGCAAATTTCGGGGTCAATAGACTTATTAGTTACAAAGCTCTACGTCCTGTCACTCTACAGCTTTTTACAGTCTAAAGTAGATTTGCAAACTAACAATAAATTCTCTACTGCGGGCTCAACGTTAAGCTGGCTTCATACATAACTGGCTAGTTAGATTATTTCACAGGACATCAAGTTTAATTATAAATATACTTACCAACAAGCTTTTTAATAGTAATTAAAATTATTTAAAAAACCAGTCAGTGCTGTTGCACAATTCTAATACCAAAATGCATCTAGGGCTGTCTCCTTACGAGGGAACTCCTTGAGTTTTAGTTACTTAGTTTACTAACCGTTGATAAGACAACCCTGGCTACTGCATCAAGTTATTTCTGTTATCCTCGTTTATTTCCAGCAGTAATTACCGCCTGCGACCGCAGGAGGTTGCGGGTTCGATTCCCGCCTCGGAACAAATGTGTGTACGATCTGCAGATATTTGTTTCGGGTGTTCTGGTCGTTTTCTATGTATAATAAAAATATCTATGTAATGTATTGTATTATGTAGTATATCAGTTATCTAGTACCCACAACACAAGCTCTGCTTACCATGGGGCTAGATAATGCTGTGTGAATTGTCCAGCATTATTTATTTATTTTATTTATAGGTATGAAATGCATAGTTCAAACCTTGTCATGTCATGTATATTTCATTATTTCTCTTTATTTTTTTAATGAAACAAAATTATTTATTTTCTTTGCGGATGAGGGCGCTGAATCCGCTACTATTTTTTTTTTGGCGGTAGTCAGCCCACAATTGTACCGCATACAAGAAGTTTTTTGTATTTGTATAGGTAAATTTAAAGATAAATAAAAGCTTGTATCGCTGCCTGTTGGTAATACCAACATAACTTGTGTAGGTGTAATGCCAAATGTATTATGTAAAAAAAGTTTCTAAGTTTCTAGCCTCTAGGTGCCATTATTTATATCATTATTTGATTTAACCCACGTTAAGCTAGTTATAACGACAGCATGCTTATTTTAAAGACATCGTTATGATTTTGGCAGAAGTAGTAGATAGCCTACAGCGTGCTATGTCGCAATACGAGGATATCTTCTTATATATAAAAATCAATTGCTGTTCGTTAGTCTCGCTAAAACTCGAGAACCGCTGGGCCGATTTTGCTGATTTTGATTTTGAAATGTTTGTCGTAGTCTAAGGGAAGGTTCAAATGGTAAAAAAATATGGTAAACTTACGCAGAAATTTCCACGCGGTCGAAGCCGTGGGTTTCATTTCATTTATTTATTTCACAAACAATTTAAATTCGGAAATTTTACATAGGCTTATAAATATAGACAGTTAAAAGATGATTATACAAAATAATTCTACAAATATAAAAAAAAAATACAAGTAAAGTGGGTCGCAGCTAGTTATAGGATATAAATCGCTTGAGGCTCGAAAACCCCATTTCGGTTCGGAAAAAATCAGGAAATATCACAAGGGGGTCGACTAGAGAGATAGCATTTGTATGTTTTCCGTTGAACGTGCGTTTTCAATCCGGACAGACAGATTTTTCATTACGGTGCTTAATTAGTTAATGTGTTTATAAGACAAGCTAAATCCCTCCCTATATTTAAACATATGGTCTATGAACACTTTCTTTCTTCGATCTCAAATAGTTAATATTTTATGTATTAGTGTCTATAGTCAGTGTTTATTTCCAAGTATATATGTATTTGTATGTTTTTTTTTTGTATATAATTTATATTAACATTAGTCTATAATACGCCACCGTCTATACCTATACTATAGCTACGTGTCCATCCAAAGGTTGCCTGGAAGAAATCGCTCTTAGCGATAAAGCCGCCCATTGTGCATCTGTATCTCTGTTTGTTTGTTCTTTACTGTTTTTTTTCTGTGTTTGGTGTGCAATAAAGCGTATTTGTATTGTATTGTATTGTATTGTGTTTCTAATTTAGCACCAATAACAGTCGAAAGCGTCCTCAAAACGCTGGCTACATTGCCCCGCTGTAAGGCATGGGATGCGCCAGATACTCGTCAGCTCTCGCGTCGCTTTGACCAGATGCTCAGATATTTTTTTTAACTGAGAGCCTCGGCAGGTCTAGTGTAAAAAAGACAAAATTAATTTCGAATTAAATAATTTTCTAGTTTTTTTTTAAGCTCTATTGTCTCTACAAAAACTACACATGATTTTGAGTAGGTGGCAGAGGGTGAGTTATAAAACATCTCGTGATTAATAGAGGACCCAATGACGTAGAGAAGGCTTAGTACCTTGTCGGTTTAAAGTTCCCATAACTCGACAAAAGCTATACTTAACTAACAGGCATAACGAATAGGTACAACTATATCTTTAGTATGAAAAAGATGTACTAACTGCATCTTACTTCATCCGATTAGATTGTGGGCTATCTCTTAGCTATTCTTATTCAGCCCAAGAGTGTCCTCCTGAACGTTTCTCCCCCAAACCTGGAGGGGTTCGTCATAACATGGACGAATAAATCTATGGTCATAATAACCAAACTGTTTAGAATTGCGAAACCAACAGGAACCCCTCAAAAGATCCAAAAATTCTACAACTTACTGCAACCATTTCCTAATTACGTCATCTCCTTGCTCTATTAGAACATTAACTTTCTATTGTAAGCGATTAAGCCATAAAGCACTAGAATAGTAGTCACGGTCGATCGAGATCCTATCTAAGTAGATCGCTTATACGTTCGAAATCGATTAAATCGATAAGCGAAAACGTTATCGATATTGCCTGCTCGATAACAACCATAATGTTTGGTAGTTGCGTTGTTTGTTTTTGGAATTGGCGATTACAAGCTTTATAGCTGTAGATTACCTTTTAATATATAAAATGGGATTTTTGCAAGGATTCTTTGCATTCTTTTAAATAATATTGAATCGTGGATAAACTCGCATGGTAGAATAGCTTGTAAACGATAAGACCCTCTATTGTACTCGTCTTAGGTAATTTCTCTATATAATTTCTTAACTGATCAAAATCCAAAAGCCGGAATACACACTATTCACACGCAACGCGACCCAACAAAACGCGATACTTGTTGAGTTGAATCAAATCGTTTTTAATGCTCTATGACCAGAAACACATTATTAACCCGACGACGACGCGACGAAACGTTGGGTGTTTTGTTTCGTTTGGGACGCGTGACGTTTCAATAGTGTGTGGACTGTGGAGGCTTATATCATTCCACAACCTGTAACAAATCTTATTGTCATTATAAAAAGCAAATTATCAAACCGATGCTGCTTGTACTGTATGTTAGTTACTACAGAACCGTCTGTTGTCAAAACAGTCACGCATGATCAGCGGCCACGATACGCTAATGCGAACATTGTCGTAAATCATTAGACGCCTAATGAGCCGTGACGCGTGCGCAGGACGCCTCGTGATTTGTGATTACGGTCGCCGAAGGATTTTAGGTGAACAGTAACTGCTCAATCTTTTCAATATTATTTATTGAAAGCAGACGATCTACAGAGACTAGCTTTACCGTATTAACTGCCCAGCCGGCGGCGGTTCGAACCGCAGTGGATCGCCGAAGCTGCTACAAGGAGGTGGAGGTGGCTTGATGTGTCATCAATTCACCATACCTAGTTCAGGCATATGTATTACCTTATCCCATAAAAATACATGATTAAGTACTTTCTGTTCTATTTTTAGTCCAAAGTTATTTTTGAATAAATTATTATTTATCATGGACCATGAACGTGTTAGTATATCGCATTCACTGATCAGCCTCGCTGAAGAACCCACAAGGGCGCACCGCCGCGCCGCAGCTACACGGGGTGAAGGTAGTCTTCTGGCCATGAAAGTGTTAAGGGAAAGCCCAAGAGGATGATTACCTTCAATAATGGACAAACCTCATTCACCTCTCCTCTAGTATAGTTAAAGGAAGGAAGCTTGTAATGTATCTAATTTAAAGCATGTAGTTCATAGTTCATTTATTTATTTGTGATACACAGGTATTACAGGGATGTTCAGACTTAAAATTAAGAGCACTGTGATCTGCCATTAGGCGTACAAAAGTTACATATTTTGGATATAGAGTAAAAATCAATAATAATAATAGTACCTAATACAAAAATAAAAAATTTAAGAATTGAAAATAATGTGTTTTTCTGAAATCTTGAATTTGAAAATCAAACACCTCTCTATCTATACTACATTTCTTTAGTAACTAAAATAACTAAACTGCGTCAAAATATTCATTAAAGCTGTAAAATGTCTTGCTTATTATGTACCTCGTTATCGTTATATTCTGCATTAATCTAGGCATAGGTACATTAAACCTGTATCTACCTACACCTACTTTCTCGGTAAACTGTAACTTGTCATCGAATATTTAAGCCAGCTAATTCATTCTTACTGAGGGACTGATGTGATCTTCCTCCCGCCCAATAGTGCAGAAGCCACTTTTAGGCAGAAGCCATTTTTGGCTCGCCATTATTTTCTACAGTATACGACTTCAGAGATAATTCGCTGGTACCAAGTAAACATCAATACGCTGCTGTATACGTGTAAGTACTTAGTTATTTGTTTTACTCTTAACATATGTAACACAGCCACATATAATTATAATAACTAGATGCGCCCTTGTGGAAATAATATATTATGTGACAAATGGTTTATAAACCTTTCTCTTGAATCACTCTATTAAAAAAACGCATCATAATCCGTTGCGTAGTTTTAAAGATCTAAGCATATGTATATATATAGGGACAGACAGACAGCGACGGGAAGCGACTATTTAGTGATACTATACTCACAGCCATAGGTACCGAGAATAGACATTTTCTATTCAGTGGTTTGTACACTTCCTTGATATCGTTTTTCAATCAAATAAAACTCATAACTTTTTAATCAATTCGACTTCCTACAACAAGGTTTCAAATCACATTAATTTTCTTTTCACCTCACTAACTCACTGAATGTAGAATCCAGTTTGAAACGCAGCCTTCGGGTATTATTATTTATATATTTGCACATTCAGACGAAGTGAATTCAATTAATTTGATTATGGCAATGAATAAAGTTGCCACTTTAACTGACTAGATATTACCGAGTCTGGTCGGTCCACTGCCTTCTTAATTAATATGATGGTTAGGTTTATCGTAAAATTCAGAATAATAATTAAAACTGTAGGATGCACACACTAGGCATAAGGTAAAAACGATTTATTGGTGGGATCCCTGCCTATCTTACCATTCATTCATGTCGCCATCCTATGATATCGTTCAGCGATCCCACTCAACTCACTCAGGCAGTCGGGATCTCTAATTCGATCGATACACATGTATTTCTTAAACAACGAATAAATGACTATGTGAAATCCTACAAAACTAAATATTTTGATTGATTTTGGAGTATTGTCTTGTTATTACTATCACTATATTATTATGCACAATGCAAACAATATACATATATATCATAAAAAAAAACTGGAGCATTGAATTAAAATGCAAGACCTATTCTTGCATTTTGGGATGGTTTCATAATTTAAGTTAACAGTATCATAAACTTATTATCGATACCTACTTAAGTTTATAAACCAATAGAATTTTAATAAGTACTTACAGTCAGTATTACTTAAAATTTAATATGCACTTTAGCTGGCAAGCATGTGGTATGCGATATTTAAACAAAAATAATATTTCCGAGGTGCCTAATAAAAACCTATAGAAAAGACAGTTCATTATTCTCTAAATAGAGTTTCAGGCTTTAAGAAAGTTGTAACAAAGTTAGAGGTATATACTAAGGCCTATACATACATGCCCCAAAACTGACATTAGCAAGGTAGTCAACGCAACTGATTCCCTATGTTCGCACTTTTAACAGCTAAATTGCCAATCCTTTTATTTATTGCATAGAAAGTGATATTAAAATATTCTATCGATTAGTTCTAAACATTGGCAATAAACACGACTACCTGTTGTCATTCGATTTTCTAAACTTTGAAATTTATAGCATTTTTTACAACTCGCCTAATACCTGTTTTGTGGTTTTTGATCCTTTCTCTTTCAAATGCCATTCGTTTTATTTTTGATTTATTATTTAATTTGTACGATTGTGTTTCAAGATTTGAAAGCTATATTTTGGTAGATAATAAAATTGTTTTATTTGACATTATGCTGATTTATGTTTGATGATATTCTATTAATTATTTTGAGCCATTCATGTAACATCTTTGTTAACATCTCTAAGACAAATGTTTTTTTAGATTATTTTAAACAGTCTTATCCCAATATGCGAGTATCTGTTATAGTTGTATTTTGAAGGATTGAATGGAATCGATTCTTTGTCAATCTGTTAGCACATTTGTTTTGCAAATCGATGTCATCGCCGTGATAATTTCTATTGATTCGCCGCCTATAGAGGTGGTCCCTTTTGAAGGATCGATTCTTTGTCTCAATGAAGTACTTTAGTTATACCTTGAGTAGGAAGGGACAAAGGTGGAGCATGAATATGCTTTAAAAGTAGGGCTATCTGTAAATCTCTCATAATTTATTGGCTTTAAATCGCTTCCTACGCATATATCTTACATCGAGAGGATTACTCATACATTTAGGTATTTACAAGATTATTTTGTTCAATATTACTTCTGTAGCTTTAAAAGCTCACCATTTTAGTTCCGTCATGTAATGATTAATGACATGATTTTCTCTTTGGAACCTTTGTCATAGGTTATCATGACACACGAGGTAGGTATATGAAGTTTTTTTTCTTCTTTCACAGTTTTTTCTTCATACACATTATGTTGTTTCATTTTGTTGGCTGGTATAAACAGATTGAAATCATCTGCTACACCCAGAAGTGCCTTATGCAGCTGACATTTGTCTTTAACGACTATATTGTTCTAACCTTTAAATGTATCTATTGCTCAATATATCCTCTCAGCGCTTGCCATAAATTTTTCACTCCCATAATGTTAGATCTATCCCACAGATATCACGGGTGGGAAAGAGCACGACCAAATGCCTTTAGGAGCTTACACGCACAAAAGGGGTAATAAAATCTTGCAATGCCGAAACGGGGGATGCCACTTGACTTGCTTCGCAGTTTCAACTTTACTTGCGTTGTTTCTAGATAATATAGTGTCTCACAGTCTATTCCTGTGTAATTTAAGGTTATTAGCGAGCTCATTATAATATTGTAATGAGCTTCGAAAAGGCTCATTGCAATAAGTCCAGTGGTGTAAATGTTTAGTCACAAAAAATGTATACCATAAAACTTTTGAAACTATCATGGTTAACACAAAAGTTATTTATAACGGGACATTTACCATGATTTGATTTTTGAGTTTGTGTAGTGTTTATGTTAACTTTGCCGAAACTGTGGAGAACTCAAAAATCAAATGCATTGTAAAAGTCCCGATAAAAAATATTTTTATAATACCATCTCTTGTCTACTTAAAAAAAAAAATGAAGATTTTGCGTTGTGCAAAAAATCAAATCGTCCAAAATAGGTAGGAATGACTTCTAAAAGTCAGTGTGTACGTAAAAAACTCTATTATACCTTAACTAGTTTCGTGTTTTCGTAGCTTCGTACCTACTTGTGGCTAATACATTACGTGACTGGGTATTTTCCGATTGTAGTCTATACCCCATATTATGCGCAATTATATTTTGTGATTTGCCAAAGGTTTAGCTTAATTTGACCGTGTGAATGTGAACGAGAAATATTACCAAGTTCAAAAGATTTCGTCACTTACTAGATAATTAGGGCCTCGTTGTACGACATCAATAACAACCAATGCAAGAACCAAAGCGATATTGCAACGATTTATATAGGTGCGTACGATAAACAAAATATGAGCTACTAATTTTGTTTTCTGATTCTTTGCAACTATGAACTAACCAAATTCTGTAAGCATAATTCAAGTTTTCGAAGTGTTTATTATCATTCCAAGTTTCATAGTGATTTTTTACCTTGTCTGATGCCATTATTCTTCAGGGTTTTGATCAGTGCGATGCACCTAGGGCACGTTACCCCAGTCATATATCTTAGTCACATAGAAATCGAATTTCATCAAGAAAAGCCATAGCTCGGGCCAAAGTTACCATTCATGCCTTACACAATTTAACCCCCTGTCAAGTTCATGCAGATTAGTCAAGTCCAAAAAGAATAACCAAAGTTCGTAAGATGATGCTGACTGCACTTTGTCGGTATAAAAGAAAATGATGGCAAATCACCACTAAGAATATTAAAATATTTTGAGCGATGGCAAATCACCACTACTTTTTTTGCGATGACGAATCACTACGATGGCGAATCGCCACTAACCCATTGTTTGACGACCGATGTGGCGCGGCGGGCGAAGGTCCGCCTGCGACGCAAGAGGTTGCGGGTTCGATTCCCGCCTCGGAACATTTGTGTGTACGATCTGCAGATATTTGTTCCGGGTGTTCTGGTCGTTTTCTATGTATAATAAAAATTATCTATCTATGTAATGTATTGTATTATGTATATCAGTTATCTAGTACCCATAACACAAGCTCTGCTTACCATGGGGCTAGTTAATGCTGTGTGAATTGTCCAGCATTATTTATTTTATTATTTTATTTATTTATTTATTGTTACTTTATAACGTTCTATGATTCGGTTTCGTCATCTGTTTAAATGATAACGAACCATAGCACGATAAATATTAAACAAGTAGTTTTTGAATTTTTCGACTATCCTTAAGAAGCGTCCGTCTGAATTATATGCGCTAGGGGGACAGTCGTAAGCTTTTCTTTATTTCTTTCTCAAAAAACTTATCTCGAGCCAAGAGGGTAATAAATCGATTCGGTCGACATTCGCACACGGGTACCATACATCTCGCGTAGGCTGGACAAATTCTCGAGCGATCGCAGAATAGGGGATAAATCACGAGATATTGCCTCTAGTCTTGATAAATGAACTCCTTGGGAAAGCAGTAAGGTCACAGTGGACTATAAATACAAAGTTATTCTTAAGTTGCCATACTTAACGATGGTTATAAAGTTCAAATGAACGTAGGTATCCAGAAAATAATGCATGACATACACATAAGTCAGTTTGGTCAGTTTTTTATTTATCAGATTGTAAATCTATAAAATGAATCGCTTTGGAATATTTTTGTAAAACGTGTCGTTCAACTTGGCCTAACGTGAGAGTTTTATGTTTCTGCTTACTTTTACTGTAACTAAGGGTAATAGATGCTATTTATTTAGAAGTAAAACATTTTTGATCCATCGCATCGCATGCATTTTGAACCTTAACGTATCTCATCAACCAAGCACCGAGCGAGCGCAACAAGCAAAGCCAAAAACCACAAGCAAGGAAACGAATTCTAAAATTTTTTTTTAAATAATTTCGTATCCTTATAAACACATGAAGTCCACGTAAACGAAGAGTAGGACGCCCTCCGACCAGGTGGGATGACGACCTGCGAAAGACTGCAGGTAGATGCTGTAGAATCTACAGCATCTACCTCATCTACAGTGTAAATGATAAACAAATGAAGTCAGATCTTCGATTCGTCGAAGATCCATACAAACACATTCAATACCAACGCGCTGTCACCTTTCTAGCTCTTGCCAGAAGAAAATGACCATGATAAAACGTGAAAGTTGAAAGCAATCATGCTGATTTCTTTGAATTGCGCAACTGACCTTACAACTTGCAATCCCTTAGATCAATTTCAATAATAGCGACCTTTGAAAATCTATTAATGTTTCGCAAATGTACTTGTCGAATGTCTATTCTTTGGGCATTTGTGTTGAAATCTGTTTATCTGTTTGGGTTATGACAAGGTTTCATGTTGCCCTTTATTCTGAAATACTTATCGGGTAATTTATTGCTTTGTTGCTGACCGTTTCGGTCTTTAGGATAAAGTCATAAGATCACGTCTTATTTACTCTAGAATTGTAACAAATGCTGAGGGAAATGGGCTGTTCTTGTCAAAATATATCAAATAATACCAATAAGCGAGTCAGAAAGGAACAGAGTGGTATGCAAAAGGATTTCTGAATTTAGACTAGGACAGATTATAATGAAAAGGGGCGTGTTGTGTTGTCTGAGTTCTTGGCTAACAAATCCGTATATGGAGCAATATAACCTATTATAAATTAAAGAGATAAGCTCTTCTCGGTGCAACGATGTAATTTCATCAACTTTTCTCTTTCCAATGCGGTCTCTTTTAACACAAAAAAGTGCGGTTTTCTAAGTGATCTGACTCTTATAATTAATTTCTGTTTTTCTCTTCCTTCCACATCTTCATACTTTTCCTTCTATATGTTACTTATGAAGCTATAATGTCCTTTAATTGTTTTTATCGTTCTCAATATTCCGTTTTGAATGGTGTTCATCAAAAACCATTTCTCCTCAACTAAATACAGCACCTCCTCATTCCGTAAATAAAAATCAGTAACCTTCTCTAATACGTGGCAGTATAACAACGAACCAATATATAGTTTGCAAATAACATTCGTATTCGAGGGCCGCTGTTCTTGATTGGAGACCACGACTCGGTAATCGTAGTGTAGGACGCCCTCCGACCAGGTCGGATGACGACCTGCGAAAGACTGCGAAAGACTGCAGGCTGGATGCGTGAAGCTGAAGACAAAGCGCTATGGCGCTCATTGATTAATATAGGCTGATATGATGATGATGATGATGAATAACATTCGTAAACATATCAGCTTAGCAATGAAGGGAAATACAAGAGCTAATAAAGATGTTATGAAGCAGTCCTATTAGGGGGAGAAAGCGCAATTTAACTTTAAGTAGAAATTCTAGGTACTCAGATGTTTCTAGAAATTAGCCTTTACTACCTTTTCTATGATATGGAGGTGCTGTGATTACGGACAGTGCTTTTATCCAACCTATAGTAAATTTAATGTAACAAATAAAGCTGTTTTAGTTAGTAAGTCATCGCATGGGACATTATAGAAAAAGCATACCAACTTATAACCCTTTGACTGCAAATAAATTATTTTTATCGGGTATTTATCGCGTAACATTTGTTTTATTTTCCCCAATGTTAATTAAATCTTTAATATGTTAACAAATCGCAAAAGTTAAAAGATATGTAACAAATAAAGCTCGAAAAATATACAAAATAAAACAAACGATAAATTGTTGGGTAAACAAGTATATGGGATGACGATGATGATATTGTAAATGTTTTTAGTTGTGATTATTATCTTTAATTATTTACAAACAACAGTCTACAGTTAGCTCAACTGTTTCAATTGTGAAGACTACTATTAGTTGTATTGTACCTTTCTTTGTTATATCATTATTTTTTAATTACTTATTTTCATAAAATTAAACAGTTTAATTTAAACGACTAATTTACGAACCAAACAGTTTTATCCACTCAAATCAGTAAGAACCGACATTATAAGTAATAATAATAACTCATTCTTAAAATATTAACGGCCACAGAACCTCAATTTCATTATCCAAAACAAAAATCTAAATTGAGCCATAAAAATATTCACTTGCGAAAATACCTCACGCAAAAACTCTGGAATCTGACACCGCATCTTTGGCCAAAAAAAGGACACAGGCTTTAGAATCTCGTACTTTTCCCTGCAGAATAAAACACAGAATAAAATACAGTAGAGTACAAAATGATAAATGATCGAGCATGCACTCCTAATAAGGACTGCGCATTCGGACGCAGCTCTTTTGGCAAAATGTTTAATTCATATCAACAAAATAAATAGCGGAATGCTTCTTGCGTTGTAAAGTCGGTTAGGTTTTTTTGGGTTCAGCTTCGCTTTGAGTTAAGATGCGTTTCGGTTGGAATCTTTTCTGGCGCTTACGAACTCATCATCGGACTTTTTGTCAACATCACAAGTCCAGAACTGGGATGAGTTCTGGACTTATTAAAGCTCTTAACTCTAAGCAGTCACTAAGTGGTGCTTTTTTCCAGGAGAACGTTCAAGGGTAAAGAGAACCCCTTCCACTTTACCCTTGAACGTCTATTAGGAGTCCTTTGCCAAAAGAGGGCCAACGTAAGAAATATCGATGTCGTAGCAATAGTATTTAAGTAACAAAATGTTATATTTTTTTATCTGAATAAAAGGCTTGAAATGAACAGAAGACTAGTATGAAATAAAAGTTTTTTAATCAATAATTATTAACAATGTAAGAGCAGTTATAGAGTACCTACTGGTGTGTTTAGAAGAAAGTTTGATTGATTGTTGATGAATGTATAGTAAGTTTTTTTAATGTGCCATTGTGAAAAGATCCTTACAATGGACTACTATATTGTAGTATTGTGGTATGTAAAGTCGTGTGTTGATTTTTTGTTTTATTTTTATAAAGCATATCCAGTGCGTGGTATTAAATGATAATTTTAATTACATTTGTGGTTTAACTTTAAGCCACCTTTTTAATTGCACTTGACGTGTTAAAAATAATAATAAGGCATAACTTTCGATTCTTAAGGTGTGTCAAAAATACGATTCTATAAAAAATATAGCTAATTATAATAATTGCTTACCAACATTGGGTAATCAATTATTTTTCTTTGGTTTGAGCATTACAAGCCGCAGCAAACTTAGTCAAAGCATCAATAAGCGTGCAAATTTTGTCTCTACTCGAGTACCAAATAAAATTTAAAATCGATAGACACGCGTACAATTCATTCCCGTGCTCCAAATAGGTAATTTACTATTACGTAATCTTCAATATCTAACACAAGAGTCCATTGAAGAATTCGTGCACGTAGACCTATGATTCATGGCATTCCGTTCATTATGCAATGCCAAGAATCATCACAGTGAAAGCGAGATTGTCTAGGCATGCCGGGAATTCGAATACTAGGATCTAGATTCTAGGCTTAAGCCACTCTGCTACTGTCAGATCTTTAGATCTAGATCATTTGATTCTAAAGCCCAGACTCCACCAAAACGGAGATGTACGGAGATATCGGTAGTGGAGACGTTTTTCAGCAAGAGTGACTCAACCGAAGATGTATGGTTATGCTTAGTAAACCGGAGCGGGGATGTGTTATGGCTAAAACGGAGATGAGAGCTGGTTAGAGCGGCTGAGCAGCGTGTGGCGATCATCGGCTGTTTGTTGAGAATTGAGATGAATACACTAGCGAGGCACAGCAATTTCATTTCATTTCATTTCATTTCATTTCATTTCATTTCATTTCATTTCATTTCATTTCATTTCATTTCATTTCATTTCATTTCACTAAAACGGAGATGAGAGCTGGTTAGAGCGGCTGAGCAGCGTGTGGCGATCATCGGCTGTTTGTTGAGAATTGAGATGAATACACTAGCGAGGCACAGCTCACATCCCCGCTCATCTCTCTCGTGTCCGCAGCGTGACGTCGCCAGCTTACGAGTCACAGCTCACATCTCTGCTTCGATCTTTCTTTGTTTCTTCGCATACAAATATGATACACCTCCGTTCTGTGGTATCCACTGAAGTTGAGCGGAGACAAGTTGTATGAATAATGACATTCTATTGGTTGTTAAAACTACATCTCTGTTCCGTCCATCTCAGCTCAGCCTTCGTGTAGTCTGGCCCTAAAGACAGTGGCTGTGTCTGCTGCGAATTTTTGCTCTTTGCTTGGTTCGATTCTGTAGGCCCTGGGAGTGAGGGAATTTTTGACAATGTTTCCCGCTGCCTACTGAAATATTTTAGCTCTATCTGCGCCATAAAATATATGTCGCTAAGTGGGTATGTAGTAGATACTCCATGGAAAATTGGGAAGTCATAAATAAGAATCTTTAAGTAAGAGTATAAAATAAGCTAAATAGCCACCAATTTCCTCCGCATTTCAAAATAGTATTACATTACCACACAATATTACCATACAATTCAAAAACCCAATCTAAACTACGCGATAATATTATCCGCTTCCGTACTTTGTAGTTTTTGATATACCCATTCTATACAATCGCGAACAAAAACGGCTTTCATAACCTAGTTGAATTGATTACAGGTTTGGTATCGGATAACCCACGTATTTTTCACATTGCACCAGGGAAATGTATTTAAATGACACAGTAGTTTGCATACAATCAAGAGAAAGGCATGCCCATTGATATTTTAATCATAGCTGGTTATCCGCGTGAAATCGATGCCGGGATCAAGTTTCAGTGCTTGCACATGGGGCTTGTTCGTACTAAAACGTTGTGGCTTGTACTCTTACTTATTTACTATCCTGCTGCGTCAACCCCGAAGTGGGCTTTGGCCTCTGACATGATAGATCACCACCGGCTTCTGTCTTGCAGTCCGGTCCGTAGACTTTTGCTCCTTCTTGTTGCGCTATAAAACGTTTGTATTGTAGACTTTGACTCTGCATTGTCAATCCTGCTAACAAAATATTGGACGTATTCACATCACCTGCGAATACGTCCAATATTTCTCTGAAAATATGTAAGTAGTTTGATTTGTTTGCTTTTATGTATGTAAATCATCCTGACATCAGATTTCTCCCAAAGGAACACCTTGTCGTGATTGCCACGAACTACCAGTCTTGATATTAACGAATCTACTTACTTCTATTTTCAGGATGATGAATCCTAGGATGGTACTCAAAATAGTATTAATTACCATTTTTTAACTTTGCCACTTTTTACCTAACTATTTAATAATGCAAAGTCTTATCTGTACAGTCTCAAATTGAGAATCACTCATATAACCTAGGGTGTTATGGGACCCACCTCATTCTATCGCTATGTGGGTGTACAATATTGTACTCCTCATTGTGTAAATTGAACAGGCTGTAAAATTATACTGGTACTTTTACTCACCTAGTTTTCAGACAAACTTTCAGTTATGAGCAGTCTAGTTTCTGCCTGCTGCTTTGTGCGCGTTGTTTCTACGGAACGTTTTAAGGTTATTTTTATCCTATGGGAACTGATTTAAGAGATAAAAAGTAGCCTATGTTTTATTCAAGGATACCTGTATGTAAAATTTCAGCTCGATGAAGAAGTAACAAACATCCATCCATCCACCTTAACATCCAAACTTTCGCATTTATAATATTTCTGGTCTTGGATTTATTTTGATATCATCACAAATAAGCTAGATATTTTTTTGCTTAAAATTTTTGTACGAATAAAGCGTCGGCTGATATTGGATTTCATTTTTGACTACGGTGCTCAGGTTTTACGTTTATTTCCTAGTTTTTATTCAACTGAAAAATAAATTATTTAAATTAATATATAGGTACATACTTAAAATTTAATCTTTTGTCTATTTCTTATTTCATTTCGTTTATGCACATGTACCCATTTCTCTCTTCACTTTGTCTCTCTCTCCCAATAAGGTTTGCTGGAAGAGAACTCTTTTTAGGGTTAAGTTCGCCTTTGTTTAAATTTTCTAGAATAAGTTTTGTGTTATGTTTTTCGTGCAAAAAGTATAAATAAATAAATAAATACTTTACCCGCTCTTATCAATGTCCCGTCGGATCAGCCACAAACGCTCTTCCTGTTGACATTATTTTATTGTTATCGGTAACAAGTGGTCATTAATAACGTACCTACCTAGTAATGTTTTAGTTACTAAACAGATACAGATATACATAATGTGTATCTCGGGTTTTTTCACTGTACTGATCCCTCTGGTCTTCACTGAAAATCAGCGCTGGGTGGACACATTAGTGTGCATCCAGCACTACGCACAATAATTTGCAAGATATATAGTATTAATTTGCGTAGTTTGAAGTTTTTTGTGTATGCTAGTTTTTAAGGTAAATAAAAATATTTTCTTTCTTTCTTTCTGTAAAAAACTACTATTTGTATAATAGTTTGACTGATGTGGCGCGGCAGGCGAAGGTCTGCCTGCGATGCAAGAGGCTGCGGTTTCGATCTCGCCTAGGGACAAATGCTTGTACGATCTGCAAATATTTGTTCGGTGTTTTTCTCTGTGTTATAAAAATATCTATCTAGGATGCATATCATTAAATATATCAGTCATAATGTGCCCTTGAATAGCCGATGTTATCTTAATATGTCCCTCTCTTTTATAGTCTACATAATCTGATTAATGTAATAAGCCATTTTTACAAAAGATGTGTTTGACAATTCGTTTAAATATATTTGTTGATAATTTTTGCAACTCACTTGGAGTTTTGTTGTAGTGTACGTCTGGGCCGCGTACGATAAAATATGTTATTTTTAAATAAACAAATCTACCGAATTGATACGAAATTATTTTCATTTAACAAAAACATGCTGACTAACGAAATGTCTTTGTTCATACAAGCAAATTGCTAATCCCTACGAAACAATGGTCCACAATAAAATAACGTTTAGTACGTTCTCTTGTGTAAGTTCTTGTATGCATTTGTGGAGTAATTCTTGTTAGTGGGTCATATTAGAACTTGTATCTAGCTTTTGTAAGTATTTCCTTATTGTCCTGTATGTCGTAAAATATTTGCGGTTGTAACGTTATAAGAAAAAATCTGGTCTGTCTTTTTAGTTATCATTTTCGCAATCATGACTGACGGGTTGGCTATTTTTTAATAGGTTGGTTAGATTTTTTCGACTTTTGTGTTATATCTTTTTGTTTTTTTACGAGTATGACGAGTTCTTAAATTATGCGTGATATAAAATAATAATATTTTTTATATTTTATTATATTACTAGCTTTCACCCGCGGCTTCGCTCGCGTGGTACCACGATAAAAGGTACCCTATATGTTATTCCAGTACACATACTATGTATGTTCTAAGTTTCATCAAGATCCGTTCAGTAGTTTTTACGTGAAAGAATAACAAACATCCATCCTTACAAACTTTCGCGTTTATAATATGTATTAGAAGGATACTTTTATATTAGAAATAATGAATGATTAATTGTAACTTATAATTTGACATATTATTAATAAAATGTTTATCTGTCAGTGTTTTACTGAATTAGTTTCAAATTTTGTTTACTTGTTGATGAATAAACCATATTTTTAAGCAAAATAACGGTAGCAATTTCAATAGAACGCGACTAATATTAATAACTTTGTCAATACCATTAGAAGCTAACACCTTAAAGACTAATAAAACTAATGTAAAGTGATTAAACTTCATTAAGAGAACTGACTTTCCTATTTCTATTACCCTGCTTTAGGGTTACCATGATTTTTAAATACGTAATTTACAAATATTCATGACTTACTAAAGAGTTTTCATGAACTCGTGTATGTCAGCGTCTGTGATTTAATCTTATAGCTGTCCGTCTGTGTCTATATTTTCTAGTTACAACCATCATAGTGGACATGGGCGACTTGTTATTTTAGTAATGTAGAATATTTAAATCGGATGGTAGGTGAGAAAATCCTAAGGAAACTAAATAATGCTGGACAATCCACACATCATCATCTAGCCCCAAGCTAAGCAGAGCTTGTGTTATGGGTACTAGATGACTGATATACATAATACAATACATTACATTATTTTTATTATACATAGATAACGACCAGAATACCCGGAACAAATATCTGCAGATTCGTATACACAATTTTTCCACGGCGGGAATCAACCCGCAACCTACTGCTTCGCAGTCGAGCTTCGCCCACCGTGCCACAGAGGTCATCTGAGAGGAAGATGTCCGAATCGTACCTGATTGTTCCTTTTTGATACTGTTAGTCACGAAGGATCCTAGTATTATTAACAAATAAAATGTTTTCAATTCATATTAGAAATACTGGTAACCCTACTCGGGAGGAGATACACGGAGCAACAACATTAATTCAATTTACTTGCTCCCTACTTTCTAAATGATGGACGAAACTCATTTGCGAAATGACTAGTGGGTTATATCTCGGCTTTCCATGCGGTAACGGCATTTCGAACCCAAGTACACTTATTAGTAATTCCTGCTCATAAAATTTACGAGGAAATAACGCCTCTGCCTATTAAGCCGTATTATCACCTGACTATATTCTGTATATTGAAGTTAATATTATCATATGCATTAAGAAATCCTTTAGATATTTGCAGAGTCAGAAAAAACATTTGGATTTTTTTTATATATTAATTCTTTCTATCGGCCTTATTTAACCTAGTAGTTGGTCTGCGTTGTACACGCAGACCAACTAATAATTCTCTATATTTGAATCTGCTTTCTTTGACATCATCTGTGACGTCACCCGTATAGTATAGACTATGCCACACACACTATGTCGCACACTGCATCATACACTGATGACAGCAATACAATACAACGTGTCCATCAATGATCTTCAACAGTTCGTCTTTCGAGCGAAATGCGGTTAGAATCTTTAAGGTTCTTTCTTCTAGCTTCAACGTCGAGCGAGACGTCACTCGAGTCCTGACTTACAGCAATGAGAGTCCTGCCTCTCAATTGCTGTTCAGCAGCCTATTGGCTGCGGCAATACAACGTGACGCGACGTTGTATAGCTGTCATCAGTGTAGATCATTCAAAATGACATTGGCATTTCATAATCTGATTTTACTCGTCCCTATAAGTATTTGTAAAGCCTTTTCTTCGATGCCCTTAAATTTTAGGCACTTCAAACGCTTTACAAACTAACTTATTCAGGGTATCATCGATGCATTACCGTGATTGTTTTCCAGAACGGCTTCATTATTAATTTAGACCCCAAAATTACTGTCATTGAGTTGTTAACGATAGTGATTTGTTTTTTGTTAAATAAATTGAACTTGTTTTTTTTTTTATTGTACACTTTGTTCAGGGATTTGTTTTGCTTGTTATTTATCGTCAAAGGGCCTTTTTGATGGTAAATTAAATCGATGTTCCTTTAACGGATAATTTTTAATTAACAATGTTTATCAACGTAGTATCTCTAACACCTTATATTTGTTAAATCAACTCGTTAGTGTTAAAGTTGTATCTAAAATGTGTTACTAGTCCTTAAAATATGAAAGCATCAATCTTAACATTTGGGTACCCACCTCAAATATACCTTACCCCAAGAAACTTAACTTTTACTTCTCGAAATATATGACCACTGAATTTGAGTTATCTCAATATTGTGTAGGTAAGTTATGCAGGCCCATTCAACTAAGAGTCAGTCAGTCCCCAGACAGCTATATAACCAAGAAAATATCGTTGTACCATAAAATTTATCAAGAATTTACGACCTTAATAGAAAGTGCAAGCGTCAAAGTTATTTATTGGCCGATAAGATACGCCATACTTGCACCTGAAAGTGTAGATAAGGAAATTGCCGTGCAAATAATTTCAACAAATAAATGCGTATGTATTGACATTTACGTTTTCATTGCTAATCGCCGCCTGGTGATGTCGGTCTGTTACCAGGATTCAATAGTTCTGCATTGCCGTCATCGCCATGAAAGTTCGCTGAAAGTTTTTCGTTATAATTTCCACGTCACTTTATAAGACCGAAAATGCATTCAGGTTCTAAAGAAACCCATGCAATTTACAACAGCTGCAGGTGTTTTCTATTCAATTTTAATATCAAATTGGTACTTGAAGCCCTCGTACTTGTAATATGCACGTAGCTTTGATTGAAATTTCTCTTTTATTATGAAGATGAAAATGTTAAAGCTCATTGTCTGTAATCAGGCTTACATTTTCATCTTGAAGGTAGCGGGTAGATAATTTTCGATAGTAATTTTCTCGTAACACAGAACGATAAATCATGAAGGCAGTTCACTTAGTAGCATCTGAATTAAGTGAAATCCGTACGATACATCTCTCTCGAACAAACAATGGGTCGAATGCGCAAGAGACCTAGTAATTTTTCTGTCAGCGCCCGCCAATCCGTTCCTTTTACGGTTTTTGACGTACGTCATTTTTACCGTACCCCATGAATATAGAGATATACGAATGACGGATCGGGTACGCAAAGGTCACCGTGATTATTTTAATCGAGACATTTATCTCGATCTTTATTGTTTTTAAGTTCCGTGATACCACCGCGACGTCTTAATCGGTCGGCCATTTCTGATGCGTCATCTTAAATTCGGATGGGAAAGTGAAGGATAGCAAACATTTGGTTTGCAGATGTCAAGTCAATTATGCTGATCCGGAGGCAGAAATTTCAATTGTAAAAATATAAGCTGGTTCGATTGAGGTCCTGAAATCCTCGGTATACTTTGCATGTCTTGCTTGCGACAACAGCTTTTCGTAGTCTACCATAAAAAATATCATAATAATGATGTTTTAGATACGGCACACATATCAATTCCTCGAGGATAAAACTTTATGGGACCACCTCGTATCAACCTTTATACAACAACGAAAGAATCATCAAAATCTATAAGAATTTGAGAAGATATCACCAAAATTATTATAGCTAGTCGTGATTGTTAAAAAATATTATGTTGTTTTTTAAGCTTGACGGGATACATAGATTATTATAATAAATATATTTTTCATCGACAATGTTGTTACCATCAAAATCAAAACTGTGCCCTTACCCTAATATAAATCTAACTTTACCATTTCAGACAACACAATCGAATAGATAAAGAGCGCTTGCAAATATTATTCAACTAATTAGCATGACAATAAATCGAACTGAAAGTGAACGCAAGTCGATTTGTAAATAGATGATCGATACACCTACGACGTAGGTTTGTTTTCGAGTTTGTGCACAAGCGTCTTGATGTGTGACAGCTAGCGTGGGAGGTCAGTAATCGATATTAGATAATCGCATTAGGTTTACAGATGTAAGTTTAATATCGCTCGGTTGAGTCATTGATGACGTTACGTCACTTGTTACTCGATGTTGGCTCGTTTACGATTCGAATGATGTGAGACGTCAAACAAAATGTTCTATTTTTGACATTTCAGTTTCTAATAACATTGACAAGAGACCTATCTAGCCAATCGTATGGAAGAATTTATGTAATGCTATTGAACCACCCATCTAAAATCCGACCAAAATATTAATACCCCTCGTTAGCTTTTCTAAATGTTAAGTGGTTGAAACTTTTGAAACTATCATGGTTATTAATACTAAAGTCACTTAAAACGGGATATTTACCATGATTTGATTTTTGAGTTATCGCTTCGCGTTCTGATACCGTCAGTGTTGTGTGTCGCGATCGAGCTGCGTTCGATAATAGTGAAACCGGTGGTAGTGGCAACGTTCGTAGCAAAAGACAAAAAATGAGGGTAGATCGGTATGTCTGCCCATAAAAACTCGCAGTGCCTTCAGTTACTCCGTGATCATGGCGCATGCAACTGTGCCGAAATATTGGATAACTCAAAAATCAAATCATGGTAAATATCCCGTTTTAAGTGACTTTAGTGTTAAGTGGTTGTTCCACGAAGGCATTCGACGTGAATATTGTTTGCATAACTGAGTGAAAGGATAAGAGATGGTAAGCAATAAAGCAGACAAATTATAACAAAACAATGCATTGTCTTGGTATCAGACCCGGTAGCCTAATCGGGGCACGACCACCGTCTCTTGCAAAAGGACTATTGTTCAGTACGCCCTGTTTTTACGTGTTTAATTCGTTCATTCAGTGGTATAGTGATAAACCACTGAACGAATTCAATTCATTTATTTATCTTTTGACACAATTAACATGTTCTTAGATAAGTCACAATACATTTTAAACATATATCTTCATTGATAAAGGGGAAGATTTTGGCCATAACGTCAGTTTAACAAACTATTATTTTTATCGCGGCGAACAATAAACGTTTTTTATTTGGATAGAGGACACTTATACAAATAAAAAATGTTCCTTAACATTATGTCTTAAAGCGTCATGTTATATATTTGATAAAAAAAAATAACGCCGCGATTTTGAACAATAAAACAGATGTAAGGGGGTTGTTCTATACAAAAATTATCTGAACCCTTTGTGTCCTCATTTTGGTTCATCATAATGTTCCGTCTGCATAAGCCAGGTCATCCGTGTATGCGTCGGGTGTATTCTAGCTTCAATGAGCCTAAACGTAGAGAGTCACATTATGTTCCCTAGAATTATGCCTAGAGGTCTTGAGGTGCGTGCCTATACTGCCTATGAATAGCATGATGGAGAGTGAATAAAAGTGAAACAATACAATACAATATACCTTTATTGCACCATCAAATATAAAGAAAATAATAAAAATAGGATCTTAATACTAACTAAATCTAGTGGCACAATCGGCGGCCTTATCGCTAAAAGCGATCTCTTCCAGGCAACCTTTGGATGGATAGGATCGGTACGTATTAAAGCTGATGGTGGCGTAATTATTTAGGATAATTAGGTATATAATATATAAAATAATTAATATTTATATTAAGAACGTACATATATAAAAAAAGAGCACAAATATACATAAAACAGGAACAATTAACATAGACAAAAATAAAAGTCAAGAAAACTAATCAAGAGTGGTCAGATAGTGTTGATGAACCATACTTTTGAAGATAGGAAGGGATTTCGCTTGACGGATAGAAACGGGAAGGGCACAATCAGCAACAAAAGGCTAAGATAACATTAAATAGTAATACATATTCACAAAATAAACCTCAGAAAGTACATCCAGTCCTATACTTTGCGATTAGAAACATCATGGGCATAAACCTTACAGTTTATGATATTTTTATAGCCACAACTTATTGCTTCCTACGGTTTGCAACCTTCCGCCTTTCAAAACTCGTAAACATCGATCCTAATTAAATTTTAATCAAACGCTTTAATAAAAACAATAAAATTGGCGAAAACATCAGGAAAGGTAATCGCCTTTCGAATCTTTATGATTTATTATTCGCAGCCATCGGATTTCTGTTGTGTAGGTAAGTATAATAATAAATAAATAAATAATGCTGGACAATTCACACAGCATTATCTAGCCCCATGGTAAGCAGAGCTTGTGTTATGGGTACTAGATAACTGATATACATAATACAATACATTACATACATAGATATTTTTTTTTTATTATACATAGAAAACGACCAGAACACCCGGAACAAATATCTGCATATCGTACACACAATTGTTCCGAGGCGGGAATCGAACCCGCAACCTCCTGCGTCGCAGGCGGACCTTCGCCCACCGCGCCACATCGGTCGTCAAATAATAATAATAGCGCTCCCTTATCGTAGGTTAAAAGTAAATGGTTAGCGCATAACTACTTTTTTTTTCACTTTCATCTCCTGTTCTTTTATTACTCCCTCCGATAAATCCATTCATAATGTTTCTGTCGCACACAAGTAGCCTAATAAAGCATACCTATTGTTCCACTGCTTTTACCCTGGTGATCACAAAACAAGGTACACAAACAGATAATTGCAATTTAGGTGTTTGGCAGAACTTTTCATAGATTGATGAGATGATAAGGCAGCTAAATACCATAAAAGAGTTTGTGGACCAGCTGGCGCGCAGAATGTACGATCGTGCGGAAAACTCTCGCCACGTACACCTCACCGGAATCACTTTTCGAATCTTTATGATTTATTATTCGCAGCCATCGGATTTCTGTTGTGAAGGTAAGTATAATAATAGCGCTCCCTTTTCGTAGGTTAAAAGTAAATGGTTAGCGCATAACTACTTTTTTTTTTCACTTTCATCTCCTGTTCTTTTGTTACTCCCTCCGATAAATCCATTCATAATGTTGCTGTCGCACACAAGTTGCCTAATAAAGCATACCTATTGTTCCAGTGCTTTTACCCTGGTGATCACAAAACAAGGTACACAAACAGACAATAGCAATTTAGGTGTTTGACAGAACTTTTCATAGATTGATGAGATGATAAGGCAGCTAAATACCATAAAAGAGTTTGTGGACCAGCTGGCGCGCAGAATGTACGATCGTGCGGAAAACTCTCGCCACATACACCTCACCGGAATCACTTTTCGAATCTTTATGATTTATTATTCGCAGCCATCGGATTTCTGTTGTGAAGGTAAGTATAATAATAGCGCTCCCTTTTCGTAGGTTAAAAGTAAATGGTTAGCGCATAACTACTTTTTTTTTTCACTTTCATCTCCTGTTCTTTTATTACTCCCTCCGATAAATCCATTCATAATGTTGCTGTCGCACAAAAGTAGGCTACTTTTGTGCGTAATAAAGCATACCTATTGTTCCACTGCTTTTACCCCTGGTATCACAAAACAAGGTACACAAACAGACAATTGCAATTAAGGTGTTTGAAAGAAATTTTCATAGATTGATGAGATTATTAGGCAGCTAAACACCATAAAGGACTCTCGCCACGTACACCTCACCCGACTCGCTCCTCAACACACGAGACCCCGGGGTGTAAAAACTCCGTGGCGACCTCTGCCCCGGGAACTCCTAGAGTCGCCCGAAGCCATCACCCAGGATGATCAGAACAGCCAACAGGCTAATGAACAGCTCTTGAGAAGCCGGCAAGGCTCTCATAGCGACAGCACATGACTTGAGGAAAGCTTTCCTTGACGTAGAAACCTGAAGAAAGAACTCTAGTTCGATTCCTGCCCGCATTCAACAACGTAGACGAGTCGAATGTTGATGGCCACCTGACTGATGAGATGATTGACGATTATGTTTAAACTTTTGTCAAAAACCGTAATTAAAATGTAATTGACCGATCAATCATCTTTTTGGTGAACACCAGAGTTAGACTGCTTTGTTTTTAATTAGCCTTGAGGACGTTCTCAATTCGACTATATATTTTTTATGTTTGTTACCTCAGAACTTTCGACTGGGTGAACCGATTTTGATGATTCTTTTATTTGAAAGCTGGTACTTCCTGTGTAGTCCCATTTCAATTTGGTCCAATTTGACAATTTCATCCATAAGAAAACCATATACTCGTACATAAGTCTTAAATTTGCATTAAGTATGCGCGCGACAAATTGACGAATAACTCAATATCTCGCCGACCGATTTCGATTATTATTTTTTTGAAACTAAGTTTTAAACCCATTTTCATTATTTAGGAATTTGAAGTCGGTTTATAGTTTTTTCTTGGCCAGATAGCAGTGGACCGGCTATATCTCGCGAAGAACCGACGGCCGCTGGGGCAAATGTGTTTTTGAGTGGAGACCACGACTCGGTAAACGTAGTGTAGGACGCCCTCCAACTAGGTGGGATGACGACCTGCCAAATACCGCAGATAGATTCTGGATGCGGCAAGCTGAAGACAGGGCCCTATGGCGCACATTGGGGGAGGCCTATGTCCAGCAATATACTACTATAGGCTGATAATGATGATGATGATGATGATTATAGTTTCTTAAAATACGCCAAATTACAAACGAATATCCAGGATGTTCCGTTATTCTTGCATAATTAACAGAACGAGCTGTTTAATAAGTGCTGTAACGTGAAATTGATACAGTGTTAATTTGTTGCGCTTTTAATCGTTTTCGCTAGACCACACAGTAGCTGGAAGCAATTAACCAACTTTTGGAGGTCAAGCGCCGGCGATGGCAGGATGTTCACCACTTTTACTTTTTATACGTAGGTTAATCATTTGAGGACCAAAAGACTTTAATCAGAATAATCAGAATAATCAATTTATTGGTAAAAAACGAATATTACAGGTCACATAATAATTATAAATTAAAGTTAATTAAATAATTAGACAATAATCAAATAACTGATAATTAGATTATAATAAATATATTATAACTAAGTAATAATACTCAAGATATTATATAATTTTTCGCACATACTCGTCAATACTGTAGAACGCCTTCTCGACGAGCCACGATTTAAGTCTTTGTTTAAACGAAGACAGACTCGGTGCTGTGACTACCTGATCTGGTAGGTTGTTATACAACGCGGGTCCCAACACGTGCGTGAGTCTGTCCGACTTCGCCAGTCTGTGTGATACCGCAGATAGCTTGCCAGCTCCACGAGTGTTGTAGCATCGCGTGTGGTTATCTCCACGCGTCTTGAACCGCTCCAGGTTTTGCCTAACATGCATCACTATCTGGAGGATGACAATGGAAGGCAACGTAAGGATCTGGAGCGATACAAAGAACTGCCGCGCCGGCGTGTCCCACGCTACTTTTGCGATCGCCCTCACAGCACGTTTTTGCATGCGGAAGACGCGCTCTCGATCAGCAGCGCGCCCCCACAGCTCTGCGCCGTACTGGAGCAGCGAGTGGACAGTCGCAAAATAACAAGAGCGGACCACGTCGGCGGACACCACGCGCGATAGCCTGCGAAGAGCGAAGCATGCACTACCCAGCCTGGCACACAGGCTGTTGATGTGATTATCCCAGGTTAGGCCACGGTCTATTTGGAATCCCAAGAACCCGGTCACTGGAACCTGTTCAATGGTGTTTGTTTCTACAGATACGGACAAGCTCCTAACCTGACGCCCAGATATGCAAAAATGCATGAAGTGCGTTTTCTTGTGGTTCAGAGCGAGTCCGTTCCACTGAAACCACTGAGCCACCTGGCGGGCGACCGTATTCAACCGCTGTTCGAGCTGGTCCAGTGAAGGGGCGCTGACAACCACAGCCACATCGTCCGCGTACATGTACGCCTCACCTTTCGTCACGTGTTCCGGCAGGTCGTTCAGCAGTAGCGAAAACAGGATGTTGGATACCGACGATCCTTGCGCCACGCCCATCACCGTCCCGAGAGGGTCGGACTTCGTCTCACCACCATCGGCCACCACCATTTGCGTTCTGTCTCGCAACAGGTCTGTCAGGAGCGAATGCGCCGGTCCCCGTATACCATAGTGCTTGAGTTTGGAGGCGAGGACGCTGTGGTCTGCGACATCGAAAGCTTTCGATAGGTCGCAGCACAGGACTGCTACTTGCCGTCTCGCCTCACAAGCCTCCAGCACTTGCCGTAGGACCTCGCGGGTGAGCGATGTAGTCGAGCAGCCAGCGCGGTACGCATACTGCCGCTCCGACAGCGCTCCGGTAGCCACTAAGTACTCGGTGAGACGTGTACTCAGCCCATTCTCGAGAATCTTCGCAACGGCAGGAATTATTGACACCGGTCGGTATCCATCAATGTCGTCGCGTTTGCCCTTCCCCTTAAATAAAGGTGAGATTTTGCTCACCTTTAAGGTTTTTGGGTACTCTCCGATTTCGATGCAGCGGTTGAACAGGCCGGCCAGACACCAAGCTAGAGGTTCCGCGGCCGAGGCAAGGAGTTCCATCGAGATGTCGTAGATGTCTCTTGTGGGTTTCCTGGGAATCTTTTTCATTATAATGTGGAAGACCTCTTCCGCAGTAAACTTGAGCAACCGCAAGGAGCGGTCGCAAGCGGGCCGCGCCGCCGTGAGCGCCGCATCCACGCGCGCGAGCTGAGCGCGCGGCGCGCCGCACGCCGCCGCCGCGCCCACGAACCTCGCGTTCATGGCGTCGGCTGCAGCCTTCCGAGACGTGAACTTCACCCCCGCGGAGTCCTTAGCAACCTCTGTGAAGCTCGCCGACGTACGAGAGAGAATGCCTCTCTCTGTGTTAACAACCCGCCAAATGGCCTTACTAGAGTTAGTACTATGGAGGATCATGTTCTCGTAGTGGCGAAATTTTTGCTTTTTTACTAAGCCTTCGTACTGCGAATTAATTTTTGCAATAAACGAATCTAATTCTGACAAGGGGTACATTTTTTGTAACTTAATTGAGTCAAAGAGAAGGTTTTTTAAATCAATAAGTTCACGAGTGACCCACGATTGCGTTCTTATATTTTTAAGTTTATAGGGAAAGCAAATATTATATTTATATGTAAGAATGTTAGTCACAGATGTTGCTAAGCTCTCCGCAGACGGTGTACTTTGTAACACCGTGACCCAGTCGACACAGTACATGGCCTCTCGGAAGGCCATCCTAGTAGCGTGCGAGTAGTCGCGGGCGCGGCGAGTGCGCGGCGGCGACTGCACGCGCGCGCAAGAGACCGCGGCGCGGACGGCGTAGTGGTCGCTGAGCTGGGTGTCGAGCGGACTCGTCACTACCGAACCCTGCGGCAGGTTGCTATATACGTGGTCTAGGCACGTAGACGACGCACCCGCCACACGCGTAGGGAACTCCACTTCGTTGCAAACATTATGCTCGGCAAGTAGGTCAATCAGCTGTTTTTTAACAGAGCATAAACAAGCGAGCCAGTCAATATTAAAATCACCTATAACTATGAAACACTTACCACTCTCGTTGGCTCGTTCGAGCAGGCGTTCCAAGTGCGATAAAAAGTCAGTAGAACTAATTAAGTTAGTTCTATAAATACACAAAATTAATAAATTATAATCTATAATTTCAACGGCTGATACTTCGCAGTATCTCTCTGTTGATAATTCAGTGAACTCTAAACATTCTATGGCCTTTACAGTGTTTTTAACAAAAATACATGAACCACTGTGCGCTAAAGTCTTCCTACAGTAGCTAGATACTAATGTATATCCGTCCAAACTAATACTTTTTAAATTAGGTTCACTTAGCCAGTGTTCGGTTAGGCCTAGCACGTCACAATCTAGCTCATCTCGTAATAGAACCTCTAGCCGTTGAGTTTTCTTATCGAGAGAGGCTATATTTTGATGGCAAATCACTAGTTGTTTCGTAGATAAGGAAATTCCCTCTGAGTCATGCGCTGGTGCTGGCGCTGGAGCGGCCGGCGCGCTGTGCCCCCCGCTGCTGCTGGCGGGGGCGAGTGGGAAACCAATCCGTAAAGCAGACCTTGGCTGGCCACGCAGTCGGTCTCGTCACCGCCTCGTAGACTCCCTCCGGCATCCCGATCACGAAGGCAGCATGAGTTTCCGATCGAATGCTGCGTTTTTCCACGCAGTATTTGGCTTCCACGATGTTGTTTAGAAAGCTAAGTACTTGCGTAGTGGTGGTGTCAGGCCGGAATGACCAGGCTTGAATGTATTTCATGCGCTCTGCGGCTTGGAGTTCTTCCGTTACGTTTCCCGTTCCAACCGTGATGGGACGTGTTATCTTCTTCTTATGAGTTCGGGTGACTACTTGCCACTGCGAACCAGCATTGTCATCATCTGTCAAACTCATTTCTACTGGTGTAGTCGGCGAATTTGAGGAGATATCAGCCCGTTTTCTTGCATGAGTTGGTTTTTGTATACTCGATACCGCAACCAAGTCATCGAGTCGAGCGTCGTTTTTCGACGAGATCACTGCGCGCACGCATCCATCGCTGCGTTTCTTCGCAGGCTTCGCGAGCTCAGCCAAAGCGAGCGACGCCTGTACACGCGCAGCGCGGACGGGTCGCTGCCGCGCGGCGGCTGTCGCCGCGCTCGTAGTACACGGGGCGGTAGTCGTCATTTTGCGAGTGTTGATCATTACACTGGGTGCTTTGAGTTCGGTTATTATCACAGATTGCTCCGTAATTCGAACTTCCAGGGAGTCTACTTTATTCACCAAAGTCACTATAGTCTTTTGTAACTCGCGGACTAAACTTTCAAGAGGATTCTTGGCCATTTTAGCGTAAAAAAATAATTTTGAACGCGGAGCAGTTGTTGTCGCGCGTCGCGTCTCTCTTTAGAAATAGTCTCTCGTCTCTCTTTAGAAATAGATTTGCAAGAAGAAGATTCGTTTAGCTAGCATAAATAAAGGAAAAATGAAATAAATATTATTGATTTGTGCATTGATCATCATCGTTATCAACTATAGTAGTCCACTGCTGGACATAGGCCTCCCCTAATGAGCGCCATAGCGCCCTGTCTTCAGTTTTTCGCATCCAGCATATGCCTGCTGTCCTACGCAGGTCGTCATCCTACCTGACCGGAGGGCGTCCTGCACAACGTTTGCCGAGTCGTGGTCTCCACTCAAGAACACGTTTGCCCCAGCGGCCGTCGGTTCTTCGCGAGATATGGCCGGCCCACCGCCACTTCAGCTTGCTAATTCTCAAAGCTATGTCGATAACTTTGGTTCTCTGTCGGATGTATTCGTTGCGAATCCTATCCTTCAGAGAAACTCCGAGCTCTTTCCATAGCTCGCTGAGCGACTTTGAACTGGTGGCCCAGCCCTATCGTCAGTGTCCACGTCTCAGCTCGGTAGGTAGGACATAACGGTCATCTATCTATACTATAGATTCTATAGCATACATTTTTTTTTTTTTTTTAAATGCTCGACAATTCACACAGCATTATCTAGCCCCATGGTAAGCAGAGCTTGTGTTATGGGTACTAGATAACTGATATACATAATACAATATATTACATAGATAGATATTTTTTATTATATATAGAAAACGACCAGAACACCCGGAACAATTATCTGCAAATCGTACACACATTTGTTCCGAGGCGGGAATCGAACCCGCAACCTCCTGCGTCGCAAGCGGACCTTCGCCCACCGCGCCACATCGGTCGTCATACAACATAATAAACATAATAAAGTTAATAAAAGCGTAGTAGAGTAAAAACTTGACAATCTGTGTGCTAAATTTTGAGCTGCACATAAATAATAATTATAATATCAAGCCATAATGACAACACAAGTAAGGTGTTATTTAATACATAAGTAGCAACATAATTTTGCCTCAGACAGTTTAATTACTGTACAAAATTGGATGATGCAACGCGATTTATGCTTTGACACGTTCGCTAGAAAGTGGGCGGGGGGAGTCTAGACGAGTTTGTGATTTAGGAGAGCTCGCAAGTTCACTGCAATTAGCCTGGTTCTTGCATCCTCAATGTATGGTCCAGTTTGGTAATTAGACCGCGTGAGGTGAGAGAAGTGGGTGGGTCTGATATTACTTCGCACAGACAATAGTATGTAAGTAATTTGTTGTTGTGCATAGCTTTACTTAAATATTGACATGTATCGAATCATATTATATTTAGACTTAAATAGGCAAATAACCATGTATTAGACATATAAGAGATGAACATGCTAGTGGTTTCTTTTTCACTTCTTCCACTAGTGGACAAAAAATTGAAGTGAACAGTAAAATAATTTTATTTGATAATAATTTAATGTATAAAATATGACTTGTCTAAGTGCTTATTTTGTAAGCCTAAAGAAATAAATGATTTTTTACTTTACTTTACTTTACTTACGTACAATAAAACCTTTGAAACGATCATGGTTATCAACACGAAAGTCATCACTAGTATATAATAAACATCTTTATTTAGAACATGTTTACATAGGATCATAGATATAATAAATAAATATAAATAATGCTGGATAATTCACACAGCATTATCTAGCCCGCAGTAAGCAGAGCTTGTGTTATGGGTACTAGATGACTGATATACATAATACAATACATTACATAGATATATATTTTTTATTATGCATAGAAAACGACCAGAACACCCGGAACAAATATCTGCAGATCGTACACACAATTGTTCCGAGGCGGGAAACGAACCCGCAACCTCCTGCGTCGCAGGCGGACCTTCGCCCACCGCGCCACATCGGTCGTCGAGTATGGTTTGTAAGTTTGTGTATAAAACAAAGGAAGGTTTATAAACCATTTGACACATAGATTTCCACGCGGGCGAATCCGCGGGGTCCAGCTAGTTTAATATACATATATTGGAAAACCAAAAAATCAAATCATGGTATTTAAATATCCCGCTTTAAATTAGAGACCATAAGATCTTGAATCACCGGAGTTATCACCTCAAACCATTTTTAAATTATCGCTTGAGAACCAAAACCGACTAGTTAGCAAATCGCAATTATACACTACCCAAACTCGATGTAGAATGTTTGTAAAAAACCGCTCTTACTAAAGCTTGAATTCACTCCGTTGCCGCGTTTTTTACACGCAGTTCACATTACTTGTCGATGTTGGGATCCTATCTTCAATAAATAGTGCCTACTATATATAGTATTACCCTATATAGGTACATATCTGAAAATCGACGCCAAGCGAGTTGTTCTAGCAAGTGAGTTCTAGTTATTTGTGTCGTGGATTGTTTACTAACATTCTAAATCGAGTTTGACTAGTGTATAGTTATGTAGATTATATAGTCGAAAGAGGCTGGAGTGGCGTCATCAAAGTGCTTATTTTGTAAGCCTAAAGAAATAAATGATTTTTTACTTTAATTTACTTTATCAAATATTTTCTAAATGTATACTCCAATCAGGTGGGATGACGACCTGCGAACTGCAGGTAGATGCTCGATGCAGACTAAAGACAGGGCGATGTGGCGCTCATTGAGAGAGGCCTATGTCCAGCAGTGGAGTAAGATAGGCTGATGATGATGATGTTCGGTCGGTTGCACTTATCATGGTAGGTAACTCAACTTTAGTTCCTCGTCACCCCGGTGTCTCACACCAATAGGCTGATGATGGGGATGATGTTCGGTCGGTTGCACTTATCATGGTAGGTAACTCAACTTTAGTTCCTCGTCACCCCGGTGTCTCACACCAATAGGCTGATGATGAGGATAATGTTCGGTCGGTTGCACTTATCATGGTAGGTAACTCAACTTTAGTTCCTCGTCACCCCGGTGTCTCACACCAATAGGCTGATGATGGGGATGATGTTCGGTCGGTTGCACTTATCATGGTAGGTAACTCAACTTTAGTTCCTCGTCACCCCGGTGTCTCACACCAATAGGCTGATGATGAGGATGATGTTCGGTCGGTTGCACTTATCATGGTAGGTAACTCAACTTTAGTTCCTCGTCACCCCGGTGTCTCACACCAATAGGCTGATGATGGGGATGATGTTCGGTCGGTTGCACTTATCATGGTAGGTAACTCAACTTTAGTTCCTCGTCACCCCGGTGTCTCACACCAATAGGCTGATGATGGGGATGATGTTCGGTCGGTTGCACTTATCATGGTAGGTAACTCAACTTTAGTTCCTCGTCACCCCGGTGTCTCACACCAATAGGCTGATGATGGGGATGATGTTCGGTCGGTTGCACTTATCATGGTAGGTAACTCAACTTTAGTTCCTCGTCACCCCGGTGTCTCACACCAATAGGCTGATGATGAGGATGATGTTCGGTCGGTTGCACTTATCATGGTAGGTAACTCAACTTTAGTTCCTCGTCACCCCGGTGTCTCACACCAATAGGCTGATGATGAGGATGATGTTCGGTCGGTTGCACTTATCATGGTAGGTAACTCAACTTTAGTTCCTCGTCACCGGTGTCTCACACCAAAGTCGTCGGGTGTGATGTGAGCCTTCAATATACAATCTATCGCCGCGTTCCGTCTTTCAATATCTGCTTTTCAGTAAGACAAGCTGCTGAGATCTTCTCAACAGCTTGTCATATTTTTACAGTAGGTAAGCACAAGCTACATCATCATCAATATCAACCTATGCTAGTCCACTGCTGGACATAGGCCTCCCTCAATGAGCACCTGCTTACCTACTGTAATATTTATGTTTTTGTAGGTAGCTTTCAACACTTTGTATCTTTATATGAAATAAAAAAGGCCATATTTAATAATAAAAATAAATAAATAAATAATGCTGGACAATTCACACAGCATCATATAGCCCAAGCTAAGAAGAGCTTGTGCTATTTACATATATTTATGTGTGTATGCTTGTGTACATTTACAGGCTTTAGATAAAAAATAATTGATTATCCAGAAAAACACGTTCCAAACTAATTAGTAGACACAAATAACAACAGATTTTTTATTTTTTATTTATTAAACACACAAAACATATTACAATGTTATCTAAAATAATCATAAAAAAGTAATTTTTATCTACATTGTACCGTAAAGATATGTATGTGTACAGCTATAATTAGTGAATTATATTATAATAATTCTTACTAAAGGACCTGGTGATAAAATTAAACAAGCACTACCTAGCTATAAGACCAAGACTGATTCTTAGATAAACAAATAATAATTAATAAGATAAAGCCCATCCTGTTCTTCTATTCGTACAAGGTATCAAAGACGATCTTGCAACGAATCCATAAGCAAATCCTGATCTGCATTGCAGTGACTCCACATGCAGAGACGCTGACAGGTTTTGTATAATCAGGTAAATCCAGAAAGGAGCTTAACATATCGTATCTCATGATAATGATATGCTGACAGAAACAGTGGCAAATGTCACAAAGTTTATTATATCTTATGTGTTAATAGTCAGTTTAAATTAATATAATTATTATCACTGGCCTTATTGACCCACTGTGAAGCATAGGGATCTCTTTATGATTGTGACTTTTGGCAAACTCAGCCTAAAAAAAACAACAAGAATATAGGAACATAAGAATTAGAAAAACAGTTTTCTCAGAATAACTTATATTGGTAATGAGAGCCCTAAATTAAAAAATACCTATTATTCAATTAAAAGTACATGACACTCATGTACTTTTAATTGAATAAAGATTTTTTTAATTTTTAATTTATTTAAAAAGTTGTTCAGAACCTAAGAGTACCAGCAGCTTCATCATCATCAGCCTATGTTAGTCCACTGGTGACACAGGCCTCCCCTAATGAGCGCCATAGCGCCCTGTCGTCAGCTTGACGCATCCAGCATCTCCAGTCTTTTCACCATCAGCATGTGAAACCATAAATCTATGATAATCAAAAAATGTACTCGATAAAGTTGTGGAATCAAAAGTTGTAGTGATCACGAATTCACATTAGACCAAAAACGGCCACAGTCATTATGAATTAACTATAATTAACCGTAGACAACCGCGACGGGCGTCATTGTAAATCACTCAGCACATCCAACAATGGATTTTGACGATAATAAATAATGCTTGCTTTCTACACTACATCGTCATCTATTATTAAGCCTGTAACATTAGCCTTAGTCGTGAGATTATTCACTTTCACCGGTTTCGGGAAGGGATTATGCAATTTGGGAATCGCTACATGGTAGTCGACAATGAACTCTTTTTCAATGACTTTAATGAAGCTTCTTATTGCGTCACTCGTCATCAAGCCGTCATATATTTGTAGTTATGACGACTCGTACACGCAAACTACATATAGCTTTTAATGGAACTTAAAGCTTTTTATTTCTTATACATGAGACAACGTTTTTTTGAGTGACGCAATATGCGCGCTTGAGCTACACAGGGTTAGCTTTTTTTATTATGTTTTGTCATGGCTTTTCATAAAAGGGCAATATTTTTACTGCATTATTTCACTGCTTCGCAGTGTTGCTGCCAGCCACGTTTTGCAGGAAAATATTGCCCATTTATAAGCCCTTTAATAGCAACTTAATGTTCTACAGTTAATAATGGCTAGCTAATAGTTCCCGGATAAAGCTGTTTTCAAAAAATTTACTCAAAAAACACGGTTCCACATGACATAGTTTGTGTGTGTCAATGTTGCCGGCCACTGTGTTGCAGCCACATATTGCAATAAAATATTGCCCGTTTAGAAGCCCCTTAGTAGCAACTTACATGCGTTCTAAAGCTAATAATAGCCAGCTAATGGTTCTAGGATAAAGCTGTTTTCACACAACTTACTCCAGAAACACAGTTCCACGTTATTTATTACTGTGATAACCGCTTCTATTGGTGGCGCTACATGCAATATAACGGAATAAAATTCCTCTACAGCGTTGTTCCTGTCGTGTTAGTGTCTTAGTTACACTAGATTGTTGGTTTATGGTCGTGTCACCGTGTCTCTACATGCTAGACAGGGTTGCCAAATGGTTTTCAGTTTCGAAATTATGGAGTATCGGAGATTGATATTTTGATAATACATTGCTTGTTTCAATGTATATTATAGCCTTATCTTGACTGGTTTCCTTATATAAGCGTAGCGGCTTAGCGCTCGTTTCTAACTTCAGTCTTCCCGTGTTCGTTAAAGTTGCAAGCCGCCTGGAACTCCAGGATTATAAAAGGTACAGTATTGGGGAATTTAATTTTCTAGTACCCATAACACAAGCTCTTGCTCTTAGCTTGGGGCTAGATAATGCTGTGTGAATTGTCCAGCATTATTGATTTATTTATTTCAAAAAACTACTGTATCGTGTTCTATTCTCGTAAAGTGCTCAAGAAATCAGCGAATAATCCCCCTTCATGGTGCTAATTACTGCGCCCGCGCCGGTGTCAGGGAGATTGTCCAACTGATTTGGGCATAGGGCTGTGGCCACACATCGTGTGATCGCCATCGAAGGGACCAATTATAGGAAATCCGAGAAAAATATCTCATTGATTTATTATGATAATGGAGTGTTTATCGAGGTAATTAGTAACGAAAGTGCTATTTTGATTCGTATTTAATACTTAATCGAGGATCGGTTGTTGTGAAATGTATTCGGCTTGTTGTTTTATTACCATCGCTGTATTGCCAACTTCATTTAGTTTTTTTCTGGTAATCGGTTTTGTATGTGTGGGGCCTGAAATTGGTTATCTTTGGAAACTAATTACTACCATGTAGGTAATTAATAAGAATTATTGTCCTCAGCCTGAAACATCGTTTTAAAGTGAGAAAGACAAAGCTGTTTAGCCGTTTGAACGTAAAGGAGTAACAACAAACAAACACATAGATATAAACTTTCACGTTTTTAATATTGAAGTGAAATAATAAATAAATAAATAATGCTGGACAATTCACACAGCATTATCTAGCCCCAATGTAAGCAGAGCTTGTGTTATGGGTACTAGATAACTGATATACATAATACAATACATTACATAGATAGATATTTTTTATAATACATAGAAAACGACCAGAACACCCGGAACAAATATCTGCAGATCGTACACACAATTGTTCCGAGGCGGGAATCGAACCCGCAACCTCCTGCGTCGCAACATAGGTTATATTATATAAAAAAAAATGTTAAATCCGAATTTAACGCGGGTGAAACCGCAAGAACCAGCTAGTTTATTTATATTTTGGTAAACATAGGCTATATTATATTTAAAAAATGTTGAATCCGAATTTAACGCGAGTGAAACTGCGAGAACCAGCTAGTTTTTTATATTTTCATGAGATAACACAAAATTCCAGCACTAGTGTGTAAATTGAAACTGGAAATAATTTAAAACAATAAGAATCAGAGATGGGCGATATGCCCACGCTGACATATCACGCGACCCGGAGCGTGCAGTATCACGACTCGGGACTGGGACCCAATTGTCGCATGATCCGCCAATTAAAACGAATTTGCACTTAATTGTGTTAAATGTTGGGTAAGCTATCTGTAGGGCACGAGAAAGGGACTAATTTGCGTTGTTTAAAGTTAAGTTTTTGTTTTACTGTTATCTGTTTGTTTATTTTTAAATTTACGCGATTAGAGTTCATAATTACTACTGTACTATTTGAACGTCATCCCGTCACCACGACAGTGTGTAAGCCTGTTGAAACGTTGGGAAAAATAGGTAAATAAATGCGATAAACTGTTAAAATAGTCATCATCATCATCATCACAAGCCTATATTAGTCCACTGCTAGACATAGGCCTCCCCCAATGAGCGCAATAGCGCCCTGTCTTCAGCTTGACGCATCCAGCATCTACCTGCAGTATTTCTCAGGTCGTCATCCCACCTGGTCGGAGGGCGTCCTACACTACGTTTACCGAGTCGTGGTCTCCACTCAAGAACACCTTTGCCCCAGCGGCCGTCGGTTATTCGCGAGATATGGCCGGCCCACCGTCAAAATAGTAAAAAAATAAATAAAAAAAGGTTAAAATAGTAGTTGTAACTATCTACACGAGATTTGCGGATAAACGACATATATTTATCGATAAAAAAAAAAATTATATGTTACCTATCTCAAAAATAAAGCCGATTTAATTATTTTTTTAATGAAAACTACTTCATCTGGTTTTTTTCTACGTTTCTTTTTGAGTAAACGGTGTATTTTATTCAAAGTACCTAATCTCATTTGAAAGCTAGATAGTCTACCTAGCTAAGAAAATAAGAAACAAAAGCAATTTCGGTACATAAGCCTAGTAAAATCATTTTTTTTTTTAATTTACAAAAAGATACGTTTTTTTTTTTTATCTGTATCTTTAAAACTGGGTTATTGTGGTGTACTTTTTTGCATGTTGTATTAAACTCCACAATTTAGTCTACAAAATCCTCCAAAAATTATGGGCCTATCTCTTTTTGTTGTCATGTTATTCCCCATTTAAAATAGGTACTTTCTGTATATATTCTATATATCTATCTATCGGTCTACCATTTCTACTAGTAACTGCATTCGTGGACGAGTTTACTTGTTTTTGAGGAATATAACAAGACTCTTTCCTTTTCTTCTTGGAATTTCATTTGCGAATGCAGTCTGAAGATATCAGTTTCAGTACGTATTGATGATTCATATTTTTTATTTTCTTTGTAATACAAAAAAGAATCTACACCGGTGGTCGCGAAAGCCTTCCACTGTATGAAAGCTCATCATACCTGAATTTATTACAATTCAATAGCCATTGTTCTGTAAAAAATACAATGTCATTACCTACAGCATGCTCAGTTTTTGAGGGGACACTTTCCAAGCATGAGCTCATTGATAGCAGTCAATCAGATAAGTAAGATAAGATAAGATTTGTTTGAGATGACTTATCAAACAAATAATTGGCAAGATATGCATGAACAAGAACCGCCTTTATTACGTTAGCCTAATCGTAATTGATAATGATAATGATAAAAATGGACAATTCACACAGCATTATCTAGCCCCATGGTAAGCAGAGCTTGTGTTATGGGTACTAGATAACTGATATATGTACATAATACAATACATTACATAAATAGATATTTTTTATTATACATAGAAAACGACCAGAACACCCGGAACAAATATCTGCAGATCGTACTCACAATTGTTCCGAGGCGGGAATCGAACCCGCAACCTTTTGCGTCGCAGGCGGACCTTCGCCCACCGCGCCACATCGGTCGTCGTAATTATCGTTATTGTGAGATTGTTAAAGGGTCTGTGTAAAGTTCTGTTATATATCTATTGACTTGCCATAGGTGACTGTTTATTACTCAGTTCCAAGATATATTTCGGAGAATCTCAAAATAATTGAGTATGAATTCTTTTCCCATTACAGCTGTAGGTATGTATAAATTGCACGAGTTGCGCAGTTAAGTTATTATATACGTTATTGTTGTTTGGCTCGCCCACGTATTGGAATGTAAATAAAAAAAAACTGTATTTCCATATAAACACTAGCATGTTTGCGAATTGTTCGTACTGTTTCCTAATTTGGCATTCAATATTCCTGGAATGTGTAGTTTCATTTCGTTAAATAATTTTGTTATGTTTAAGGAAATCTGCATGGTAGTTTCGTTTTTAATGTCAATGTGTTAAGGTTTATATTATTTTAAGCTCATCTTTTATTTGAGGAGTTGGAACATTTCGCTCGTGATATTTACTTCTCGACCTGGTGCTGAATTCCATCTTGATACGTGTATAAGAATGGTTTGGTGTAGGTAAATAAAAAATATTTTTCGAATGAAATCAACAATGTTTTTTTCCAATCATGTTCACTTATTGTTAATCACAAAATTAGATTATTTTGCAACAAAATTAATTGTTTCCCATTTCGTATGAAATCGACAATGTTTTTTACATGCACGTTCACTTATTGTTTATCACATAATTAGATTATTTTGCAACAAAATTAATTGTTTCCCATTTCGTATGAAATCAACAATGTTTTTTTCCAATCATGTTCACTTATTGTTTATCACATAATTAGATTATTTTGCAACAAAATTAATTGTTTCCCATTTCGTATGAAATCAACAATGTTTTTTTTCCAATCATGTTCACTTATTGTTTATCACAAAATTAGATTATTTTGCAACAAAATTAATTGTTTGCCATTCAAAATAATCAATTCATGACATAATGAGGACTGTGAAGCAATCTTCGCAAGCGGAAAATCTAATAAGTACCTATTAAAATAATTAAGCACTCATTGAATATTCCAAAAGTTCATTACGGCTATTGATGTCACAATTAATCATTAATTAAAAACAAATTTTGGCATAAAATTTTAATTAGAATTGGTTACCTAATAGATGACATAAGAAAATGATCGTGACTTGATAATCGATTAAAAAGTCATTGAATAAATAAATAAATAATGCTGGACAATTCACACAGCATTATCTAGCCCCATGGTAAGCAGAGCTTGTGTTATGGGTACTAGATAACTGATATACATAATACAATACATTACATAGATAGATATTTTTTATTATACATAGAAAACGACCAGAACACCCGGAACAAATATCTGCAGATCGTACACACAATTGTTCCGAGGCGAGAATCGAACCCGCAACCTCTTGCACCGCAGGCGGACCTTCGCCCACCGCGCCACATCGGTCGTCTCGATTGAACGTGATTAACAAAAGATATTATATCCTGTCCCAATACCTATCAAAAGCTATAATCTTTGTTTAGTCAAGAAATTTACATCTGTAACTTGTAATTAAGTACTTTTCTTGTAGTAATATTAAATTCCGTTGTTTATTTTGAAACTTCTATTATTTTTACCATTTACGTAAATGGTAAAACTTTTTAAAGTATTTTTCTTTTTAAGTAGTTTTCTTGTATAAAGTATTTTTCTCTTATTTGAGTTTATCAAAGGCCTTCAATGGCAATTCCTGAACAATCCACTCAGCATGTTCTAGACCCAAGCTAAGCAGAGCTTGTGTTATAGGTATGAGATGAATGATATACTTAATACTTTGCATAGATAGATACTTTTTATAATACATAGAAATACCTAGATCAATTATTTGCAGATCGTAAAAACATCTGTCTCAAGATGGGAATTGAACCCGCTATCGCAGAGGTCGTCGTCATTCATTTAAATTATTAATTATTGATTTGAATGTAACTATGCCTTTTCTAAAGTGGCAGTGGGCCGGCCATATCTCGCCAAGAACCGACGGCCGCTGGGGCAAACGTGTTCTTGAGTGGAGACCACGACTCGGTAAACGCCCTCCGACCAGGTGGGCTGACGATCTACGAAAGACTGCAAGTAGATGCTGGATGCGACAAGCTGAAGACAGGGCGCTATGACGCTCATTATGTCCAGCTGTGGACTATCATAGGTTGATGATGATAAAAATAAATACCCAGAATACCCGGAAAAAATATTTGCAGATCGTACAAACATTTGTCGCAAGTTGGGAATCGCACCCGCTGCCTTCTGCGTCGCAGGTGAACCATTGCCTGCCGCGCCGCAGAAATCGTCGTCATTCATATTAATGATTAATTTATTGATTTGAATGTACCCATTCCTTTAAATGTTCTAGGTAGTAATCAGCCCTGATTCGACCCCGGCAAAAGGTTCGATTATAATCTTATTCTATTTCACAGATTGCCATTTCACCCTTTATCGAACCAATTAATCTGGTACCGTTCCAATGCTCTATAGAAGCAATAACAATGACGCAATACGTTTTCACTTCGCTGGCAACATAAGTGTGAATTAGTCGGAAGCTTTTGAACAAGACCTACTTTAGGTCTACCATGAGTTTTCCACGTCACAGTTAGATCGCCTGACGTTTCTATAGTAGTGTCTTAGTGGGTAGGTACACTACACAATACATAAAAACCCTGTGGCACAACAATTTTTGGGTTCTTGTTAGATGTTAGCCTAAATTTCTAAACAATCATATTTATAAAATTAGTTAATATATATTTTATTTTATTTTAACAATATTTGGGAAATTAACATCTAACTTAACGAGTATAATGTGACTAAGTACTTAAGGCTAATTAAAAATTTCCACAAAAAGCTACTGAATACAAATCTATACAAAGTTATATAGGAAGCTAGTATATAGGAACGGTTAGGTTAGTATATAGGAATGGTTAGGTTAGTATATAGGAACGGTTAGGTTAGTATATAGGAATGGTTAGGTTAGTATATAGGAACTGTTAGGTTAGTATATAGGAATGGTTAGGTTAGTATATAGGAATGTCATGGTTCATGTCGTGATTAGGTAGGTACTTACTATTTTAATCTGTAGATGATAGTGTGTCAGCTATTAACCCTTTCGGTTTTTTGAGAAAAATTCGTGGATTGAATAGTAGACGATGACCGATGTGGCGCGGTGGGCGGAGGTCCGCCTGCGACGCAGGAGGTGGCGGGTTCGATTCCCGCATCGGAACAATTGTGTGTACTATCTGCAGATATTTGTTTCGGGTGTTCTGGTCGTTTTCTATATATAATAAAAAATATCTATCTATGTAATATATTGTATTATGTATATCAGTTATCTAGTACCCATAACACAAGCTTTGCTTACCATGGGGAGTACTAGATAATGCTGTGTGGATTGTCCAGCATTATTTATTTATTTAGTAGCATTTTTGAAACAATAAAGTTTTCAAGTGTTTACGTACGTAAATACGCAGATAGGATAGTTAGCTTCGTTGATGGTACCATGAGCTGTGTGACTGCGCACTACTAACGTTATAGTTACAACTACACACTGTGTGACTGCGCACTACTAACGTTATAGTTACAACTACACACTGTGTGACTGCGCACTACGTTATAGTTACAACTACACACTGTGTGACTGCGCTCTACTAACTTTATAGTTACAACTACACACTGTGTAGTTTTGCGTTGTTATGTTGGCGTCATTATAAAACGTTGCTTCACATTGCATATTTTCTTGGTAGTGTGTTTTGATTCTTTTTCACTTGAGAAGCTCTACGTAACCTTATTAAACAACTATAGCTAAAATTGATATTTTATAGCTTGATATTAGCATAAATTCGTTATTATGCAATCAATGGTTTGACGACCTCTGTGACTCGGTGGGAAGGTTCGCCTGGTTCGCAGGAGGTGCTGGTTAGATTTCTGCCTCGGGACAATTGTGTGTACGATCTGCAGATATTTGTGCCGGGTGTTCTGGTCGTTATCTATGTATAATAAAAAATATATATAATGTAATCTATTGTTTTAAGTATATCAGTCACCCATAACACAAGCTCTGCTGAGCTAAATAATGATATGTAGATTGTCCAACATTATTTAATTTATATAATTTTAATTTGATAGTTAAATATCTATAGAAAAGCAGACTGGGATTTGTGTGTTCTTTCCGATGATCATAGTGATGTTATTGTTCTGATGCTTTAACCGCAATTCGCTTTTGTTTCAGGTATGGATCATATTTCCCTTCCACGGGTAAGCATCTATATAATTTTTGCATGAGTAAGTATGTCTGAAAATTCATCATCGTATTATCACAGCGACTTATTGTATAATGGAATTTTGTTTAAAAACATGTTTTGAAGCTATAACAAGACACAATATAATTAACAAAAACGTATACATTAGTAAACTTGAAAAAATTATATATTGGTAGTGTTTATGATTAATAGCATAAATGCCTACACGTGCTGTTTGCTGTGGGAAACTACGTCGAGTCTTCTCTTCATCCATATCGCAATGCTTGAAAACTAAAGTTTTCAACCAGTGCGTCCTACCCGTTATGACCTTCGGAGCTGAGACGTGGACACTCACGATAGGGCTGGTCCACCAGTTCAAAGTCGCTCAGCGAGCTATGGAAAGAGCTATGCTCGGAGTTTCTCTGAAGGATAGGATTCGTAACGAATACATCCGACAGAGAACCAAAGTTATCGACATAGCTCTGAGAATTAGCAAGCTGAAGTGGCGGTGGGCCGTCCATATCTCGCGAAGAACCGACGGCCGCTGGAGCAAACGTGTTATTGAGTGGAGACCACGACTCGGTAAACGTAGTGTAGGACGCCCTCCGACCAGGTGGGATGACGACCTGCGAAAGACTGCAGGTAATGCTGGATGCGTCAAGCTGAAGACAGGGCGCTGTGGCGCTCATCGAGGGAGGCCTATGTCTAGCAGTGGACTAATATAGGCTGATGATGATGACATAGATAGATATTTTTTATTATACATAGATAACGACCAGAACATTCGGAACAAGTATCTGCAGATCGTACACACAATTGTTCCGAGACGGGAATCGAAACCTCCTGCTTCGCACCTTCGCCCACCGCGCCACGGAGGTCGTCGTAATAATAAATTGACCGCACCTTTTATTTTTCGGTGATTGGTAATAACTTTATCAAATTAATGGATTAAGTCTAATGTTCTCCAAAGATAAAGATATTTTTTTGCAAAAACACGTGTAAAAACAGTTGGTAAGTAATTTATGACTCAACGTTGGTTTCTTGGTCAAATTTACACATCAGTATGCAAAAAAATATATCGGGTATGGTATGAAAATCTAAATTTAACAAAATTATTTCGGTAAACATTCATGCAATCCAACCAGATTATTTATTGAAATCGCGGAAATAGCGTTTCTATAATCACGTCTCGTTTTCCATGCCACATTAAGTCTTGAATTATTTAAAACCAGAAATGTCCTCGAATTTTATTAATTGTTAGTCGTGTAGGTAATCAATTTTGTAAACATAAGAGTATCATGTACCGACGTGTTAATGCTAGATCGTGGAGCACGGAATGAACTGATTCGACACAGATTGTAGACTTTATCCGAGTTGTAGGTATTTTTCTCTTTATTCAGGTTCTACCTCAATATCTTTTTTATCTATCTTACCAGCTATTAACACCCACTTCCGAGTCTCTCTCTGAGGCCTCTTCTTTATCTCGCCATCCCTGACGCCAGTCTCATCGCTATGACGACCTCTGTAGCACGGTGGGCGAAGGTCCGCCTGCGACGCTGCAGGTTGCGGGTTCGATTCCCGCTTCGGGACAATTGTGTGCACGATCTGCAGATATTTATTCGGGGTGTTATGGTCGCTATCCATGTACCTATAATAAAAAATATCTACGTAGATATATCTACGTATTGTATTTAAGTATATCAGTCATCTAGTACCTGCCTGTCTATAGTACTTATAACACAAGCTCTGCTTAGCTTGGGGCTAGATGATGCTACGTGGATTGTCCAGCATTATTTATTGATTTATCCCTGGCGGTCTTGGCCAGTCAGATCCATTGATTCCCTACTGCCCACACTATGTGTCGCCTGGCCATCGGGTAGCCTGCCTCTAGACCGCCATACATCTCGGGGCTTTGGTCTATCGGAGATTATCTTTCCTTACCAATATCACCAATTTAAAGGTAATCGCCGGCCGTGACGAGATCTTGATGAATGTATCTACAGAACAACTCTTTTCGCATATGTTATTTATTTTCAGACTATGTAACCGCTATCATATAAATCCAAGAATTACCTTAATTCGTCGATGATCTCATTTGGACTTGCATTATCTAATCGGTTATTGTTCCAAAAGATCACGCCATTTTTTTGAATTCAATAAAGCAATGATAAAGAAATTCGTTTGTAAGAATGAAATTTACTGCTTAAGCACTTATGTTTTATTATGATTCTAGGGACAACCCTAAAATACCAATATCAAAGGTACCTACATATTTTTTTATATTTTAGTTGATGATCTTGGACGATAATTATTTGGGTAAAAAAACATGGCATGTCATATTTTTAAATATGTTTAATGCCTATAAAAACACACTTTCCTTGATCGCAAAATAATTTAATCCGCTGAACTGTTATCGGACTTTTAGCGTTGAACCAAATCCATGCATTATCTTGCTCCCATTAATTTACTGAGTCACTTGCAAGTGCTCCGGCTAAAGTGAAACTTGTTTTATGCCTTCGTTCGGGGTTCGATTCCCGTGTCGTGTCGTCGTGCCGGACGATACGCCGACGATAAATCGCTTTGGACGTCGACACCTCGACAACAATGGAAAAGAGAAAGTCTCGGGGAAATTATTGCCCGACCGAGCAAAGAAAACGATAAAAATTCGCATAAAGCATATGCTTTTGACCGCTCATTATTTGCATGTGTTTCAATAAATATTGGGTAGTTGTGAAGAGATATTTATAATTATTATTTTGAGCCATTATTGTCCCACTGCTGGCTTCTTTTTTCTCCTTCCACTCCTCGCGATCCAACGCTGCAACAGGCCATGATGGAAGATGAAGAGATATTTAATAAAAATAAATACCAACAAAAATTCGCTACGACTTTGCTGGTAGAGTAAAGATTACTCTGTTAAAATTACTATCGAACAATCAATAGTTATATCTAAATTAGTATTGTCGTATCGCTTTGTGTAGATAATAATGTAAATATCTCAAATAAAAAACCCTATGTTCGGAACTGGTTTCATGAGATCTTTAACAAAAAATATTGTGTCCTTGAATTGTTAAAATTTTATTAGCCGTAATCTGCTTTTAAATTTAATTTTCTAACTATCAAACCCATTACTTAATCTAAAGACTCGACTACCTATTATATAATCGACTTACCCTATCTTAAGATGCAACTGCTTAGATAAAAACTCGATTAATTAGAATACCCATCATTAATTCCCACTTGGTTGGATAATCTTAATCGGTAGCTGATAAAGTCATGGGAACAGCTTTAAAGGGTAAAATAAAGGATGAAGATGATTAAGTTGTACAAGCGGAAACCAATAAACGGACAGTTTTACTGGCTAACATTGTCAAAGGAAGTAGTAACGAGTGCACATTTCTAAGTATATCAAATTCTTCGGTGTTCATCAAAAGGTCTAGGTACTGTAGAAACCTACTAAATGAAGTTGGTGTTGGCATACTTATGTTGGTTTCCTTCTCATGTCATCCTGTAACCGGTCGGCCTACCTTGATTAATTGCCATAATCATGTGACCAGTTCTTCTATTCCCATTTTAATTGTACCTAACAGCTTTCTTGCGCCGCCTATCGTAATTTCAATCTTGACTGTACATTCTTTGGCATTATTATTTTTACCATGATAAAAGTAGAGGTTATTGAAGATCCGATGTAGGTAGCTGATAAGCTCAATTATCTTATTAATTATTTTAGCCAATGAAACTCATCATTCTAAACGCGTATAGGGCGTTTATGATACTATGAACTTAAGTAGTTATAATCCGAAAACTCTCTGTGAACACCAATGCAGGGATTTCCAATTTTACTGAAGTGTGTTGATAAGTAGGAGATAGCATTATCTAGAAAGGCACTCGTCCCAAAGGCCCCACGGCGTAGGCAGTCGATGCAATAATTATTCAAATAGGGTCGGTGCATATCGTCTAGTACCGTTGTGGCTACGTGATCCTAGCCCAGCACCATTACCACCGTCCGTCATTATCTGCAATTTCACTTCAGGATGTAACACACTTACAATGTACAATGCAGTTTTAGCTTCATCTATCACTAACATAAACAGACCAATGACTCATCCAGAATGCATAATTATAACTCAAAACTGCAGCAATTCTCACGAGAACTAAACTGCGCTAATTCGTCCCGTAAAAGGCGTGAATAATTACTTGCATAAAAAGCGGTCAGATTCCTGCTGCTCCGACGAGATGCGACCGGCTTTTTCTAGGGGTGGAAGTATGTGGATTGCGTTGGAGTTGGGGGTGGTCGAGCTGTGATGTGATGTAGGGAGGCTTGCGGATGGATGGCGAGCGCGCGCTGTGAGTGCGTCAGTCGCGCTGTGCCCTGTGCGTGCACCGCTCGTGGAGGGGTCTTATCGCGTCGCTCCGTTGCTGTTATTCGCGTGTTTCCGTCGAAAGCGCACGTGTCGCCGACGAACACCGACAACCGTACACCTGTGACTAAACAAATATTTGACGTGATGTGCATGGTTCTCTTGTGCTCAATATTGTGATTGGTGCTTAGTTTGAATTTGTGTTTGGTGTTGCGCTTCATAAACTTATGTTCTGAAGTGTTCCAAATTTCGGCGACAGCCAGGGCGCTCTTCGATAGTTGGATGAACGCCAGCTTTGGTGCTAAGGTGAGTGAAATTATCAACCACTCTGGTATTTGCAAATAATTGTAAACTTTAGAAAATATATCGCTATCGATGTCAGCCGGCTTATCGGACGCTTGTGTTTCAAAAACAACGACTACGTTATTTTAAGTTATAGTATATTTCCAAGATTGTGAATCCAAAATTGCTTTTATGTTTTCTGTTGTTCACAATATTGCAATACTTGGCTCACATGCCGGCTATTGTTGTAATGACTGTTTAATTGACTACACATGTTTTCATCCGCCCGGCGCGACCTGTCTGGCATAATGGCTCTATTGAGTGTTCTTGTCTTGCCTTCAATAATAACCTTTCCTGTACGTTTTACAACAAGCAATTCCTGCAAATAGAATTGACATTCAAAATGACCCCGGCTGAAATTCTCATAAATACATAATAAAATTCTTAAACATATTTTTGTACTAATCGTTTTTATAAAACAACCGCATCTGACATATTATTGACTACCTACTGTGTTTATCAGTAGGTAGTTAATAATACATTGCAAAATACCTACTGCGTAGTTATCTGTCGTGTTATCATGTACCTTCTTTTCAAGGGCAATATCATGGAAACATGTTATCGAGCCGTGAATATGGTTTCGAAATAAAGTGTAAAAATGTTGATTCATTAGATAATTGATTTTCGTCATTGGAGTTTGTTGTTTTTAAAAGTGTGCGTCCGAATGTTAGCAATTATCAAATCAAATCAATAAAATATTCATTGTTTTTTATAAACATCAAAATGCAACTCAAACAATGGAAACGATATCAGATACGTCCGAGTATCTTGAAAGAAAAGTGCTTCGTTGCCTATCGCTTCTATCGGAGATAAAGAAATGTGCATCTCACTTATCACACAAAATAATTCTACATCAAAACAAATAGTCTGCTTTGTATTAATTTCCATAACATCAAGTCATCTAGTACACATAACACAAGCTTTGGCTTCGCTTGGGGCTAGATAGTGATTGTCTGGCATTATTTATATCGTCTTAGTAACGTAGTGTAGGATGCCCTCCGACCAGGTGGGATGATGACCTACGAGACAGCAGGTAGATGCTGGATGCGGCAAGCTGAAGACAGGGCGCTATGGCGCTCATTGGAGGAGGCCTATGTCAGCAGTGGACTGCTATAGGCTGATGATGATGATGTCTTAGTACCTGTGTACAATAATCTTGCTAGCAAGTTAGCTGATGGAAGCAGACAGAGCGTCGCGGTACGTGACTGCAGCACGATCCTTTGCCACTCGCATCACGTCTGACACAGTTTGAGAACCTCCTTCTAGCTGGGTTAATATAGCTTCTATATTGCTGACGGGTTTATTAAAAATAAAAAATAGTTCTATCGTTAATATTCATTATTTCCCAGATAAACTAGGTATGTAGGGCGCAGGCACATACTGTTTTCTCAAAAAAAAAATTGCTGAATATTATTTTACAATGTAAATACATTATATTTATTTTTTATTAAAACTATTCTATGTTTAACACAAACCAAGTATTGTGAGTTCACAATATTACATAATTATCCGAATCATCGTTTCACTCAAGAACAGACTCAACACAAGTCAGTTGAGTTCCCTAAAGTTTTACTACAAACAATTCATGATAAACCCCAATATAACATTAAATAAATGATTGTCTTACGATCTGTTTCAATGTTCAATGACTTGAATGAGCGATTACGATAACCTCAAACGGTCCATCTATCCGTCATTATTGAGCGTTGCCGAATGCCGAAGCAACTGTAAACAGATACGCATTTCCTCCAGCGGTGTACCGCTCGAGTGGCGGCGGCACGGCTGACTCAGGTACTTCAGACTCGACCTCCCCGAAATAGACGGTTGTCTACCCCTGTTTTCTTTTATTCTTCTAAATCGTCACTCATTCAATTGGCAATGTTGGCCTCAAGCCAGGACATGCCAGGGTACGATTTAATTGCCCCATATTCGCGGAATGGGTTCGTTTGTTCCAGTCACACGCACGCACGACCCAATATTTTAGGTTTAGTAGGTTTGCCGAGACTGCGGCAGAGTTGCATCATAATGCAGCTTCAAAAATAGTTCAGATCTTTTCCGTAACAGGCGGATTATTTCGATCCGCCTGTAGACGTCGTTGGCCGGTCAGTTTTACAGTCGGCTGCCGCTCGAACTGAATATAGTTTTACGAGTGTTTCAGTTCTGACGCGAAGCCAGCTCACATCAAAAGCAACCAACTCATTGTTACGTTATTATTAGTTCCCATGAACGGCTTACGTTACATTTGTGTATGTTACTTCTTATATTTTGTGACCTTGAAACCTTTTGAAACAGTTGGGTATTACTCATTGCAGCTCTACCTATTTTCCTGTTCTTCATTCATTAATAATCCCATTGCTCTGAAGACTAAAATTATTTATTTTAGAAATATAAGAATATATAACAAGGATATGAAATCGGTGTCAATGGGGCAACAACTGTGACATTGTACTAAAAAATGGTCGTGACACTTACTATTTATTCATGTGGTGTCTTCAAAAACCGATCCTCGTCAACCGGTCTGAATTACCTGTTCGCGTTCGACTAATCGAGCTAATTAGTTTCCATTTCGATTCCACTTTTTTGATCCTGTATTGAATTTGGAAACGTAGACCCGAGAGCAACCTTGGCTCCGATTTCGGTGGATCCGGTCACTCTGATTAATCGGTACAGTTTGAATGTTTTAATTCTCAGTGGTTTTATGACTCATTTTGTCACTGAAGATTTAGCAATATTGGTTAAGAGGTCGGATATCGGTAAACTGACGTTTCCAACGACACAATCACAAAACAAACCGACCCGACCGGCGGCGGTCTTATGAATAAATGCAAGATAAATTTTATTGTTGCATTGACACCAATATGTCATGGGACGGAAAAAAGTTAAATTGTGTGATGAGCTGAGGAGGCTAGAAAATTGGAACATGGTGCTCCTTATAAGGCGGTTGACAGGTTCTTAAATACTGTCGAAGTCATCAAATAACGGTGCATTGTAAAAAGTTTCAGTATTTCGTTCCCGCGTAGGTAATTGGCGGTTCGCATTCGGAATGCCGGCCGGCGAAGATGTGGCCCAAAAGGGGCGATGGACAACCGTAAACGGAAAAGAGGATGCCTGTATTAAAATAGAATGCCGACGACGACGTGGACAAGGAAAAAGCGTTTTTACGACCTTTTCCCATATCACGTATTGAACGATTAATAGTCTTCAAGATTAATGGTAGGTATGCGACAATTTCATATTTCACAGTTGTTAAATGTTTATAATCGAGTCTTTAATTATCCCACTTAAGATCACACCTACAAGTGACATTTAAACGATGTAAATCCGAGTGAAATATTTCGTACTACACAAAATAATTCTATAATCAGCAGTTAAAATATGTAGGTATAAAGTTTTATTATTATTCTAAATATTGACTTTTTTCCGCAACAAGCAAGAATTTGATTACTATGCGCGAAAAGTACCTTACTTAGGTACTTTTCGCGCATAGTAATCTAATAGGTAGTATCGCAGAATCAGATAATTTCATTAAAAGTCTAGTGTCGATATTAGAAGGCATAGAAATGTATCTAATTAACCTACCACAACAACCTAACCTACCATCTACCGACCACCTTCCATCGAACTTGTTTAGATACTCTGGAGTTATTGATGTAAGAATGATGTATTAACGGTGCTGCTTAATCATAACATTATCCTACACTTCACTCAGGTACCGAGGTTATTTAGAGGTAAGTATACTTACCGATAGACCCCTTTAGAGAATGTATGTTAAACATTCAAACCACTTCCTAGAATGACCACGATTACCCTCATTTTCTTATAAGAAGCCTTAGAACAAACGGTTTTGAGGCACGTTTTATGTTTTATGGGTGTTTTTATTTGATTTTCCACGTGTTATCGGAGCACATGTTGAGTGGTACTTACACCGTTGGAGTGCGCCTTGACCTTGAACGAATTGAGATTTTTTATTTGCTTGGAGTTCTTTACCATTTTTGCTATGAATCGTAGGTAAGTAAGTAGGCATCTTAGCTCACACATCGTAAGAGAAACCATCGCGAATGACTTTCATCTTCACAAAACTATCAATCATCACAAAAAGCTTGTCAATGAACCAATTTACATGAAGCTGTCGGTTTTCTACGCCTACTCCATGTCACTTTCGTTTTTATCTTTTGTCTAACTGCAATACCTAGGCCATTATGTCGAGAAATATGTATAATGTGGACGTTATCTTTGATAGGATAAAAAGCCAGCTGCAAGTTCCCTTAAACAGCGATAGTTGGCGTAAACAGGTGCGAGCTGATGGATGAGTATTGCTAGGGAAGCAAAAAGTGGCAAAGATAGATATCAAGATCTATTTGTGACAGTTGTTACTAAAACCTATTGCAAGATTACAACATCGTGGTTGAAACCTAGTTAGAATCAAGATAGATAGAGAAGAAGATAGTGTTCGCACAAAAAGTCTTAACCAACAGACCCACCACTACATTAAAGGGTAAAATTAAGTAAATTGTACAGGGCATAGGATAAGTAGATTGTATAGGATGAAATAAAATATGAGGCATCCTACAGGTGGTCTCTATGTAAGTAGTTATGTAGTTATTTGTGTAGTTTTTGTCACTATTACCCATAGATCATAGTGACAATAAGTGCATACTTAGGCAGAAAGTAGCAATAGATTGATGCAATGATCCGATAGCGGACACAGATTAATAACACAAAGATCTGATCAGTCGTGCATTCGAGACCGTGAGTGTTCGTGATTTTATATCATGTGACGATTAATGGTCCTCCAAGGAAAGCGAAAGGGAATCTGGACCGGAGATTAAGAAAGCCACGAATTGTTAACACGTTGATTGCTGAAATCACACGGTATGTGTTTTCTACAAGTAACGCATGTGCGCACACTCATGTCATGCGTAATATGCGTAAATCCACACTAGCGCAGCGGCTGAGAAAATACAGATCTGTGTGACTCAGCACAGCCGTAATGTTTTTTCGAACGAAACGCATGTGCGGCGCAACACAACCGCTGTGTAGAGCGGCAGCACGAATGGCTTAGGTTAAAAAAAAGATCGCAGTCTAAAAAAATCGCAGTCGACGTGTTAATTACTGAGGGCTGCCATCAAAAGGAAGGCATTTCATGTATTTGGTAACAACATGCTCCTTAACATATTCTATGTTTTTTATTCCGAAGATTTTATAAGGGTTCAGAATCCATGATCATAATTCCTTAGCATTTGTTGTTGTCTCACTTTAACTCTTAGTGAAATATCTCAGTGTATCCATTATTCATTAATTAACCCACTATTGCCTTAACGGGACGCTCTTGGAAGTTGTGCTCTCAAATATTTGCAATACATTTCTAGGCCCGATAGAGATTTCAAACGGTTAGTATTCTAGAATCCCTTTCATTTTACAGGCTTTCGAGATGTAAGATGTAAGTTCCGTGGCAATGTCATGTGTATGGTACCATCGAGCTGGTCTGATGATGGCCATAGGTACTCCTAAACAAAATGAATTATCCTCCTCGAGTTTGGTTGCGTTGGAATAAAAAGTATATTTTTTTATTGTAATATATAAATGAAATTATTTGCACTGCAATCCACTAAATAACTGCACTACATAGGTAGGTAGGAAGGAATAGAGTATAAAAGAAGACTTTTTTACACCACTTTTCTGTCTTTTTATACTCTACTTTGTGATACTAGACTTATTTAAAATCCTTTATTTTCGTTATCTGCTGTACCTATTTTTATTCTCTGCAATTCACCACATATCATGATTGTTTTATCTAGCACTGAGCTCTTAGAAATAGCGTCTACATGATTATCATGGTTTTAAGCCATTAGCTTTGCTCAAAGTAGGTAAGTGTGTCTATAAATATTGCACATTGAAATGGAAAGTGAGCGATGTCCAGCTTCGTATTCATGTCTTCCGCATAATTTGCATCAGTACAAGCTATTTTCTGAACAAAACGCAAATATAACGTTTCCGCCTGATGTTTCATTTATGATGCAATAATGTCGTTATAAATACAGCATTGACAAGCAAGGACTTTGTTACAATAGAAGAGAATTCAAAATAAGTGCCATCGATTTTTCCACTTATGTTTTTCCCTTATGTGTTGAACAGATTTCTGAGATATAACTCCATTGCCTACTTCGCCGAAGTCATACGATAAAATTCTTCAACTTTTCTACCGATAGCTGATCTTATCTGGAGCAAGTTAAGCAGATTCCCATAAAAAGCCTAGGTTAAACTGGTATCGCGAGGAAATCCTTATTTTCCTTTTATTGCCTTTAGTTGCAGCACCACTTTTCTTTAAGAACGCCACTTTTTATGAGGAAATCGGATAATTAGTAAATTAACGAGTTCTCACGTCCGTAGTATGCGTAATCATGCAATGATATCTAACTTGGCATTAACAATCTAACTGGATTGAATTTCCTTTTTAGATTTTACAATATTCCTTCCTTGACGTGATCAAAGTTTGAGTAAAAGTTTTAGCTACAATAAAGCCGTTTCATTGTATTCTTGCGTGGCTTTGAACCCAACGACCTTTCAGCACGTTTGTTTAAATAGCATGGACGAAGGTCGAAAATGCGATCGATATCTATATTTTCTTACAAAGCTCTTGCTCTATAAGTCTGTCATTTTGGAAAAGATAATGTTGGTCTCAAATTCTTGCACGGTGGAGTTCATCTCATCAAATTTACTATCACAGTAGCACAGTATAATAATCATAATCTATACTAATATTATAAAAAGAAAAGGTTTGATTTTTGTATGTTTGTGTGTTTGTAATGAATAGGCTCCGAAACTATTGGACCTATTTCAAAAATTCTTTCAGCTTTGGGAAGCTACACTATCCCCGGTGAACATAGGCTATATTATATTTTCAGAAAATAAGGGATCCGTACTAAAACCGTGCGAAGCCGGGAAGGTCCGCTAGTAATAAATAATGCTGGACGGATAATTCGCACAGTATTGTCTAGCACCAAGCCAAGTAAACTGTGTCTGTTATGGGTACTAGATAACTGATAAAAACAATACATATTTTTTTTTATATATATAGAAAACGACCAGATCACACAAAAATTTGTCCCGAGGCGAGAATCGAAGCCGCAACCTCCTGTGTCGTAAGCGGACATTCGCCCACCGCACCACAGAGGTCGTCAATATTGCACTGGGAGATCCAGATACTATTTTACAAAGGTAATGTTCTCATGACCCTAAAACAGTGAACACTTCACGAGGACCTTGTTACACAAGCCATCTCACCTTCGGCATGTTCACGGATTCCATAAAATACCCCGTCGTGATTCAATAGAGTCTTTATACCGTGACGCTGGGTCATTTATAACGGCGGCACTTTCGCGCGGCGACGGGTCACGAGAGTCGAACCTGCGACACGATTCTAAGCGACAATTAGATCGTTTACGACGTGCGACATAGTTTTGTCTAAGCGTAACGAAGTGATCATTCTATCAACTTTGTCGGTACTCTCACTTACGTGCCGGAACCTTTATTTTATCTGCAACAGACTATCGCAGTAGAGGCTATATGAGGTAGGCATGGTAAAAAACCTTGACATTCACCATTGAACTATTAAAGAATCTCCTTTCTACATTACAATCGTAAGCTTCAAACTCAATACAGGTTTATTTATTTAAAGTTCATAGACATACAAAGCACACTTACAATTTAAGCAAATAAATACCATATTATTTTAATGAAAGTAAAAAATTACTCAAAAATGTTTAGAAAAGTTTATCAAATAGCAAAATCTAACTATTAGTTAGCTTGAAAATTAGAAAAAGTGAAAATGTCATAATATCACGTAGAAAATCATGAATAGTCTTGTCTGGAAAGGTGGTCTAAACTTTTAAAAATAAAGTGCAACTTTTAAAAGTAAGTGCAGATCACTGGGGCTTTTCCGTTCGAATGATTAAACCACTTATAATCTCGATATACTTAATACATCGTAATGCATTGTTATTGATGCCGTGTGAAGTGTCCAGTATTAGTTGTTTATTTGTATTTCTCAAAACAAAAGTCTGATTCAAATACTTTCTACGATATACTTCTTTCTCGTTACTTTCACGGCTCAGATCGTCTGCAATCTTCCACTGACCCAATATAACCTACACAACGCACAAGAAGGCTGTCCATAATACTTTGACGTATTATCCATCAGTTTATAAATCAGTTGACTGGAGCTGTTTGTTTTGAACCTGTATTAAACCTGTGGTTATTCACAGAATCGGTCCCTTTTTATGTCAGGGTTACAGGGTCAGAGCTGGCCATGTTTTATCTTCACGTTGAGTCATAAAAGTAAGTGCTGTTACTGTGTGTTTTACGCCATGATAATTTTGGGGAGCTTTTAAGTCATAAATTCTTTTCAAACAAATTGTATAGGTAGTATTGGATTTACGGTAAATTCGTGTTTCATGTTTACTTTACCCACTAGTTTCGAAGGTTGTAAATTCAACAATGTGTAAAGGACGGTTAAAAGGTGATTTGTTTATTGATTCGTTTGTTCTTACATCGTCACATAGGCATTCCTAGTCATATAAGTCATCGACTCGTGCTATCGATTGAATGTCAAGGAAAGTTTGTGCGTGTATAGAATGAGCCAAACTTATTGGTCACGCACGAATCACAATATTGTGTTTACAAGTACCACTCTATACAAGTAGGTACCAATTTATCATTCATTTATGAAGCACCAAAAAAGCCTTTTTTGGAGTTAGCGTGAGACTAGGAGATTATAATCAGTCAATACAGTTACACTCTTTCTTTCGCTTATAATGTCAACGTTCCTTGAATTTATTTACGTTCTAAACTTAAATTAGGTTTAAAGAACTTTATTTTCTTGTAAAAAACATTACAGTTCACTTAAACTTGTCCGACGTAACGCGTTTTATATATTATGATATGAAACCGATGCATTTGGCAGAAGACCTTTATCCTTCCGAAGTCAACTGCACATGTATAAAGACCTCGCTCTCTGACATGCTGATTGCCTACTTCAAAGGTACGTTATCCTGACATCGCAAGGTCTACAATCAGGGGCCCACTTATTCAATTGCCTTCCAATCTTGCGATCCGTTGACATGCGGGCATTCAAATCATACGGGATGTATATGAATATACAAATTACTTATCCACTTCATCACTGGTATGTTATTTATTGACTGCTGGTACGCAGTGTATAAATTACGAATATGTTGGTACGTGTTCCAATGCGTGTGTTGCTTTGTTTCGGTTTCGGATTATCGTTGTCGGCTTTAGAACTGTAGATAATTTGATTATTGAATTGTTTTTATGATGAGATATTTTATAAGAGTTGCTGGTATTATTAAGTTCTTTTATTTTGAATTGGGTTTACAAATCGATATACTAGCAACATTTTCTTTTCAATATCATTATCATCATTGGCTTACTTATCTTTGCTATCGTTCTAAGTGTCCCCCGGTTTTTACTTTTTACTACTGAACACAATAATATTAAAAGACCGCCTCTGTCAGTTTATCCAGCTTATTCAAATGGCAAAATATCATAATTTTCTCTAACTTGTTCTATAAAAGCTCTAAGCTGTCGCTATAATACAGATTTTGAGCTTTATAACAAGACCAAAGTCTTGTTATTCAGCTAGTTTATTGTAATTGATACAGACAGGGCTTCCATCTGGGACGGGGACCTACTAGCTCCGACGTTCCTTGGACTATTTACGTGGACAAAAGGATCAAGTGTCTACTTTTTATGACAGATAGGCGCCACTGTATTTAAGTCCCTTTTATTCCCTTTGGTTAAAAGCACACTCGCATTAAGACGACTAAGTAAAAGTACATACTTACATTAAACGTTTCTTATATTCTTTTGTTACTGAGCAGTTATCATGATTTAGCACAATTCCTCAAAAATTACTACTGTCGTCGTTTGTGTTTTTAATTTTACCATATTATGGTATTTAAAGTTTTTTGTCTAATTGTATAGAGGAAAAACTTGTATAATGTATTATCAATTCCATTCAATTTGCGTTGTTTTTGAAGCGTTATCATACCCTTTGTTAAAGTGTTTATTCCTACGTTTATTATCTGCTGTTTGGCTTGGTTCGCGTTATCTTAAGGCGAAGACTGTCAAACAAACTCTCAGACTCATCGCTCGATCCTTGTGTGAATTAATCGAAGTGTGCACAAGTGCATAATTATCTCTTCGTGGTCTTTACTACTAGTGGTGATAATGTAATTATCTACCATTTGTACTACCCTTATTACAAGCTCTACTTAACTAATGGCTAGATGATGCTGTGTGGATTGACCAGTTTTTTTTGTAGGGGCTATTGTGCCATATCTTTTTTTTTGTTTTTTTGCAATATATCGATATACTAATAATTATAATTATAAATATAACTAATAATTATAAAGGCATGGAGCGGGAGTTTGGTGGTGCTCTTTTTTAAGAAGCGAGATAAAACCCTTCTTAAGTATTACAGACCCATCTCACTCTTGAGCCACGTCTATAAGCTGTTCTCACGAGTGGTCACGAACCGTCTCGCCAGGAGACTCGACGAGTTCCAGCCACCGGAACAGGCTGGGTTCCGCAGAGGATATGGCACCATAGACCACATACACACAGTGAGGCAGATTATACAGAAGTCCGAAGAGTATAAGCAGCCCCTGTGTCTGGCTTTTGTGGACTATGAGAAGGCATTTGACTCCGTCGAAACCTGGGCTGTTCTGGATTCCTTACAGCGATGCCAAGTAGACTATCGTTATATCCAGGTGCTGAGTTGTCCCTACGAGGCGCTACGCCACCATGAGTGTCCAAGTACAGGGTCAGCAGTCTAAACCCATCCAATTGCGCAGAGGAGTGAGGCAGGGGGATGTCATATCCCCGAAACTGTTCACGTGTGCATTGGAAGATATGTTTAGGTTGCTGGACTGGAAAGGAAAGGGCATTAATATAAATGGCGAGTACATCTCACACCTGCGATTCGCTGATGACATAGTCTCAATGGCGGAGTCGCTTGAGGAACTGAACCAGATGCTGGACGGCCTAGCTTCAGCCTCCCGATGTATTGGTCTTGGCATGAATTTGGATAAAACCAAAGTCATGATCAATGGTCACATTGATCCAAGGCCGGTGGTCGTACATGGTCACCTTCTCGAAACTGTTTCCGAGTACACTTACCTTGGGCAGATTCTGTAGTTGGGTAAAAACAGTTTCGAGAAGGAGGCCAAAAGGAGGATCCAGCTGGGCTGGGCAGCATTTGGGAAACTAAGTCAAGTCTTCACGTCATCCATACCGCAATGCTTGAAAACGAAAGTTTTCAATCCGTGCGTCCTACCCGTTATGACCTACGGAGCTGAGACGTGGACACTCACGATAGGGCTGGTCCACCAGTTCAAAGTCGCTCAGCGAGCTATGGAAAGAGCTATGCTACGAATAATCCGACAGAGAACCAAGGTTATCGACATAGCTCAAAGAATTAGCAAGCTGAAGTGGCAGTGGGCCGGCCATATCTCGCGAAGAACCGGCGGCCAATGAGGCAAACGTGTTCTTGAGTGGAGACCACGACTCGGTAAACGTAGTGTAGGACGCCCTCCGACCAGGTGGGATGGAGGCGACCTGCGAAAGACTGCAGGTAGATGCTGGATGCGGCAAGCTGAAGACAGGGCGCTATGGCGCTCATTGGGGGAGGCCTATGTCCAGCAGTGGACTGCTATAGGCTGATGATGATGATGATGAATTTTTTTTTTGATAATTTTTTCTTTGGATCTTCTTACATCTTACTTGAGTGATAGGATACAAAGAGTTGACATTAATGGGAAACGATCTAAAGGGTCTGTTGTTACAATGGGTGTACCGCAGGGCTCTATCTTGGGTCCTTTCCTATTTTTAGTTTATATTAATGACCTGCCTCATCTTGTAAAGAATGATCATGAGATTGTATTGTTTGCTGATGATACTTCATTAATTTTTAAAATGAAACGACAAAATACAAATTTCGACGATGTAAATACTGCAATCTCAAAGGTAGTCCATTGGTTTAGTATTAATAATCTTTTGCTTAATGAAACCAAAACAAAATGTATAAGATTTATTCTACCTAATGTAAAACAAGTTAAGGCTGATATAAACGTAAAAGGAGAAACGTTAGAAATTGTAGACAATACCGTATTTTTAGGAATAACCTTAGATAGTAAACTTCAATGGGGCCCACACATAGATAAGCTATCGAAGAGACTTAGTTCTGCAGCATATGCAGTTAAAAAAATCCGTCATCTTACAGACGTTGATACTTCTAGCCTAGTCTATTTCAGCTACTTCCACAGTATTATGTCTTATGGCATACTACTGTGGGGGAACGCTGCAGATATAAACACAGTATTTGTGTTGCAGAAGAGGGCTGTTCGTGCGATCTATAATATGGGTCTCAGAGAATCCCTACGTGAAATATTCAAAGAAATAAACATAATGACAGTACCGTGTCAATATATTTATGAAAACTTGTTGTACACTCATAAAAATATCAATCGGTTCACTAAAAAAAGTGATATACATAATGTAAATACTAGAAATAAGAATAAACTCGCTGTGCCCACAACTAGGCTACACAAGATAAATGTATCTTTTAAAGGGCAATGTATACGCTTCTACAACAAAACTCCAAGTGAGTTGCAAAAATTATCAATAAATAAATTTAAAAAAATTGTGAAACATATTCTTTGTAAAAAAGCTTATTACAAAATATCAGATTACTTAGAAGATAAAAAAGCTTGGAACGAGTTTTGCTCCAACTCAAAATCTACCAACTTACAAATAAGCAAATCAAATGTACTAGACACATAAGTTATGAACATACTAGTGGTTTCTTCTCACTTCTTCCACTGGTGGACAAAAAATTGAAGTGAACTATAAAATAATTTAATAGTATAAAATATGACCTGTCTAAGTGCTTATTTGTAAGCTTAAAGAAATAAAAACTTTTCATTTTCATTTTCAATAATTATAACAATTTAGGTCAACCACCCTTATTATTATTATGTCTCGTTGTCAGGTAGAGAAAAGCATAAATTCTGTATTTATTTTTCATTCCTTTCTTGATTTTGGTAATTAAATCATATTTATTATACAGCCGTTTTGGACAAAAAGACAAACAGCTGTAAAGCACGTGGCCACTGATATCGTGTTATTTACAACGATAGCAATTACCAGAAACACAAATGTCGTACAAATAATTTAGGTGAACTCGTTATTAATGCGAATTCTGTCCTTGTTTACTACATGTCATGTTTTCCAAAAAGTGAAAAATGGCGCTTTACGTTAGTGGTTTTTTATGCAGTAAATTGTTGTTGCCAAGAGCCTTAAAAGTATATTTATTCTTCTACTAATAGAACCAACCAGAATTATTTTTATTATGAATTTATCATTAGGCAATAATAATGACGCCAAAAATATACCCATGGCTGTCGTATTTTGATCAGGGATTCAAAACACTGAGCCACTTGTTTAGGCAGTCGGTACAACACTAGCTGTATTGTTGAGAAATATCCAGCTTTCATTGATCAATATTTAGAATAGTCCGTTTGGATAGCTAATATTCTGGCGCCAATGCAAAGTTTCCTGAACGCGAATAGCACATACAGCCACATTAGAAATAATACTAGAACACACGCTCGGCACAGTTATGTGGGATCATCGACACACACTGCAGCATACAATGCGGTTCAAATTAATTGCGGTTGATGGCTGCACGACATTTCCGTTGCACTATATTGTATCTAAATCTGCCAAGCAAAAGTCAGATTAAAGCATCTACTATCATGATATATGCATATAATATCAGAGATACAGTCAATGAATGACCTCACAAACGGTTTATCCGATACATTAAACAAATTAGATACCGTAATCGGCGGGATATAAATAAACATTGCAAATAAGTTTGAAGCCAAGAAGTAAAACAGGATGTTTACCATTTCAGCGTTTTGTTACGGATTCCGTCCACAAACATGTTAATTCAAATAAGATTTGCCACTCAAAAACATTTAAATAGATATTTACGAAGCGTCTTTTCGCTTTCTTTCTGTTATATCGCCTCCAATTGAAGGGCATTTTCGAAACTTTTACTAAGGGATATTTTTATGCAAATTAAATCATCCTCCCCTAAATTTATTTAAATTTAAATCAATGATCCACATCATTAGGCGAACTTTACAAAATCTAGAGCCGGGTAAATTTCAAATACTCTTAGTTTTTGTAGGACGTCTCGATAAAAAAAGACAAATTATGATGATTATGATGAGAACAACATTTTATAGGAACAATCATTTCATTGGAATAGTTTCTGATTAAGTTGACTAAATCGTGGTGAGCCTTGAACGTCGTTGGTTCCACCACCATTAAATGAAATTCGTATCTAGGAAAAAAAATCCATTTAAATCTTATCGAACTCACATCTAATAACTGCTAAATAATTCAGTGGTATTCCAAATAACACTGTATTTTATATAGAACATACTCGTGCCCTTAATCGTCGTTTGATAACAAACTTCGTTTCCCAAATACTAAATACAAGGGGTATCGAACTCGGGACCCTTTGCCCTCCTAAATCATGTACCGTCGGGAAGTGACAATTTATTGGCTATTTCATTACAATAGGCCGTTGAATTTATAACGTGGTAACGACCGTTTCTCATCGTTGGTATAGCTTCGAGTTTTCATAGTAAATCCAAAAGGATTTACAGCGGGATTCACAGGGCCTATTATATCAAAAAGGGTTATTGAGATAGTGCATTATTAGTGTAAGCCTTTGTTAAGCTCGGTAATACTTTAGAACAAAATATCTATAGTGGAAATAGAATCGACAAAGCGAATAATGTTGACGTTGTGTTGTTAAAAAGTGTTTGATTAAAAGAGTCAAAAAGTTGTTTGAATTTATATAAGAGACAATTTTATTACATTATTTACGACTTTATATATTATTTCATACATAAAGTTAAAGCTCGTCAATAATGTTTCCCGGTCTTTGAAAGACTTTACTATAAAGACAGTTTTTCCATAGGGCCATAGCAGAAGCCAACTCTCAGAGAATATAACATCGCAGCTCCGATGAAATTGCATTTCTAAAGAACCTAGTGGGGTGTGCATTCTGCATGCTTAAACAACCCTCACAAAGAGGGCTATCCCTCCGAGGGCGGCGCGTGGCGGTCACGTGTAAACTATATCTTATATAGCTGTATATAGCCGTATATAGAGCGTGCATCCGAGGTTGATGTGTTCATTATGGCAGAAATAGTTTGGTCTTTTATACAATGAAGCTTGTTAGTTGATGGAGTTTGCAATGGTTTGGGATTATTATGTCATATTAGAACTCTACATTGAAGACTTGCTTGGAAAATCACCATTTTCTTACGATCTATGATTCATGATGATGATTCATGTCAAACGTATTAAATTAAAGTTATGAAATAAGTAGGAAAGAAATTAAACTACAGTTAAAAATACGATTAACCTTTGCAAGCTTTGACGGTATCATCGATTTCAAAAATATTGCACCTAGCCATGATGAACAAGAGTTGATCTTCGGAACCGATTTCAATTGTATAACGCTTGGGAAACGGCGCAACCCACTAAATAGAAAATATGACGCAAAGTACATCATTCAACTCGTTCAAAGCTATGATTAATTTCATCACGTCATTGTTGTCAGCCGTGAAGCGTGTCCCGCCCGCTGACCGAATGTTTTGTGCAATCTATTGTTGGATAAAAATTTAAAAAAAAAGAATTCGCACAATGCTCTGCGCATGCGTCCTTTGTCTGCTTTGTGCAAGGGCTGGTGAATTCCCTCTGTTACCCCCTCCTAGCATAATATCGTTATCTTTAATCATTCTCACGGGACGTTCATACAACGATTTGGCACTGGGTAAGTTAGTACTATATAAGTTAGTACTATATATATAGTTAAGCTGTGCCCTGGGTCTGTTAAAAAAAAGTGTTTTTTGTGTTACTGTCATCCCATTCGATCATAATTATATGTACATATTGCAAGACTGCTCTACTCAAAATTATAAATTGAAAGCTTGGTAATACGGCTTGACAATTCATTATTCGTGTTTGTCGTGTTTCGGGAATTATATCGATCATTTATTATTTTGAGTTCTCCTAAAGTCTGTTATCGAGTTATTTGCTTTTCCAAACTGCTATCCAAACAAATATTTGATCCCATTTGTTACGGAGATAAAATGCTGTTGCTACCGCTCTTTGATACGCTCAGCTAAGCTTGACACATGGATGGGATCGATTTTTTGCTGATTCTCCCTCGGGGTGAAAGTGAAATGAGGATTTGTGACCCCTGCATAGCTTTTATTTGTTAGATAAATATGACGAATTATAGATCATATCTTTCTATCGTAAAAAACCTTTCTGTAACAAGATAAATTGTAGTTTAAACACTTGCAAAATAAATAAGTTATTTGATTTTTTTTAATTTACCTACCTATTTGTTTTTACTACTAATATAACTTTTTTTTATTCAAAGAACTATTGACGACACAACGAAACTCTTGAGAATGCATTATGCACCCCCAGGCTTCGTCTGTCGAGTGTGCAGATCATTATTTTGCAGTTTCACGCTGCAAAGAGTTGCGTCCAACTTTTCATTCATATTTTATGCAGTATTCACGCTCCGACGAGGAAGTTCTTTTCATTACTCTTTCATTTATTAACACTACGAGTGGTACCGTTCTTCATTCAAAGTTTTTCATTCATTCAAAGCTTTTCATCATTCTGCTCTCGTTTGAACAAAATAATGGTTTTTTCGCCTAGCTTTCTGTGTTGTGTAATTATAATTAACTACCTATAACATACAGATACAATAAAAGCATTCAAAACGATAACAGTTTTTCTTAAATTCTACGAATAATTACTACTTAATATTTTTTACACCAACTCCAAATAAATCTATTTCAATTCATAATGTCCATCAAAAGCAACGATTTAAACAACTGCCAGTAAAGTCCTATAGGGTGACACGCTTCGCCGCACACCCTTCGTCAGCCATCGGAATGTTCCCTCCATGGTCACCTTGCCCAAGACCCGTAACAGCACATGTCGGTACATCACCTGTGTCTTTCTTCCCACGAACTCCCCTTATTTAAAGAACGGCTTCAAATTTATTGCAAACACAAAGCGTATTTCCAAACGTGTGCAAAGGATTGTTTGCTTCTGACACTTCAAAAAGATTACAATATTTGAAAATAATTGAAGGTAAGCGTATTCTACTGAAATGAAATAAAAAATATTGAACCAGTTGAAGAAGAACATAGAAAATGTGATGCACTAATTGAACCAATTTACGTGTTCCTAGTATTGTATTTGTGTGCTATTTGTTTATCGCCATCAATAACAAGTCAAGTCTAGTCGTGTTTATGAACGGACCCTTTGTAGGTTCGTAGAATCGATTTGTTTTATCGGAGAGACTATTGTTTCCGCAGTAGAGCTTATCACGCTTTGCTATACTTTGACGTCACGCTTCCATCAGCTGCTTCAGCAATTTACCAGCATCACGACGACAGTTCTCATGATTTCCACTTATTACTATTCCCACGACTCATTCGAATTCGTCTATTATCTCGGACATTTGCAATACAACCTTCGTATTTGCGTACTATAACTCTGCATTAAGTTGTTTTATGGTTGGTTTGAATGGATTTGCAGTTTCGTGATTAGCGGTCGCATTGCTTCGTATTTGGAGTCGGGAATTATGCTAAACTCTTTGTAGCAATTTAATGTGCTCTATGATTCATTCTGAAGTAGTTGAATCTTGCATTTTCACTAGGGTTATAGTGAAAATTCAAAATAAATGAATATTTCTTTTATATCTCGGGCCCGCGGGTCGTTTTTTATAAAACTCAACTTGATAATCTACAGTCGCCAACCAAATATTATTTAGAGTTTGGAAGTTAGAAAGACTATTTTTTGTATTCAGTTGAATCATGCATTTTGAAACCATAAACAATTGAAACAACATCCTTTTATCTGGACTAGGTTGTACAGCATTTCTGCATTTTCGAAAGTAGAAAATTTTATCAGAAATTTTCAATTTTATCGAAATCATTGGTATCAGAAAATTTTGCAAGTGTTATGGGTCTGCTATCATCACTAATTATCATTTCCTATCTTATATCTATCTTGTAATTCAGCCATAATCACATCAGTTAAAACGAGCGGTAGCACTACTACTCAATATTTTGACACTGTGCAGATTGCGTCTGCTTTGTATCATCCTGGACGGCCAAGGTCACTAATGTCGGCAAATACAATTTAAACGATTTGTTATACATTACATATATCAAGAATAATGTTTGTTTTCTTATTGTTATACGAGTTATATGTGACAAAAAATCCCTTTACGATACGTAAAACATCTACCTAAAGAACAAAGAGTGGTTGATCTCTATTATTAACCTTTAAGTTACGAAAATGTTGTACAAACCCAGGCTAATGGCGTCAAATAGCTCAGTATCTAAGTCAAGTATCTAATTTTAAGTTTTCAACTACAAGCCCAGCAATTTGTGGTAATCAGAGGGATGGCAACTGACAAGTGCCTTGACCTAAAATCGTGCAGTAAGACGCGTGCTTGTAGAGTCAGAGGTCCACCGAGCGCGAGTTTTGTAATCCCTTTTTAGGAGGCCGTCATGGTGTCTGAATGAAATCTCTAGATATAAGATAAAAAAGCTTGAAATGAAGAAATGCCTGGGTTTAAAAGGCCCCTATGTAGCATTTAAATATTAAATCGAAATGACATGCAAAAAACAGACACAACTTGACGTGGCAAGCGAAAAATATGTCTGGTACACGTTTTTTGGCAATTATGTCAAAACAATTAGTACTTACTATATTTACTGTAAAACTTCTAATTCTGGCATTCATATTAAAATACAATTACCAAACAAGAAATCATAAATATCAATACGGACCTTAAGTGTTTAAATCAAATTAATCAACATAAAATCCGCTGTGCCACAAACCTACACATACATAAAATTTACGACCGGGAATGGCGAAGCAGCTGACATCACAATAGCTCGTCTATTTAGTAGATGTACCTAGGGCTCTGCCCCAGGTCTGATCGTGACCGTGTCGCGTGCTCGTTCAGCCTTTTGACAGCAGTATGGAAACAAGATTGGCCTCTTCCGTTTCACCTGTGTCTCCACTGTTTGTCCTACTCTACTGTTTTACATATTGGGCTAGTTGGTAACCTTACTAGGCCAATGTCTTTTTCTTACACCGGTCGTAATTAATTATTTGTCTTTCATACTGTTGTTGTACATAGTTAATTGTGAGTGCCATCATACTATCTTCTACAAATAATGATGTATTTCTTTTTTGTTGACATAAGTAGGTACTGCATATTGAAAACCGTAGGCAGAAATATGTTACAAAACCAGGGAACAAAACAAGGAAAAATATTTCTGAAGATCTTTTCCTTATTTTGACAAAAATATACGATGAAAATAAAACTTTTTCTGTAGAGTTACTACTTATTTCATCTTTTTAGAAGATAGATACCTAACGAAAGATAAATTAACTGCTAATGAATGAACCCACTGCCACTAACCACTTTATCTGTAACCTTTAACTCCATAAAGTTTTATCTGCACACATTAATATTTACATCTGCAGCCGTGCACAGAGCTTAATCAAATTCGGTAATGATTTGAAACGTTTATCAGGTTCTCCTTCAATGTTATTATTCGATAGATAGACAACCTATTAAATGTAGTCGTTAAACATCATTCATTTTTATAGCCACTATAGTTATGAATCAATGTTGGTATATCATACAAACACAGGCCCGAAAAATTGTAAACAAAATATTTGCAGATGAAATTACAAGCTGCCAAGAATCAAAGCGGGCCATATAACAATTAACATGTCCACATACCGGGCGCGGGCACACCGTGACTCACGACTGGCTACCGGTCCATAATGCCATTGATTTAACTGGAAATCGATTTTACACGTAACGTCAATATTTGGCAATTGTTTTGTCAACAATTGATATGAATGAGTCTTGTTTGCTTGTTGCGTAAACTTTAGTGTTTATTCGTCTAATATTTATAGCTATCTGTTTGTTCTTCTCGCTGCTGTTTGGTGATGTTAACTGTATTGTTGCACAAAGTCTATGTTTAATTTGATAAAAGCATAAATTTCATTTATTTATCGCTCTCATTGTATGTATATTGTCTTAACTACCCTACAAGTTGAGTTTACCATTCTTTACCGAGCTATTCGTAAAAAAGAAGCCTACTAAATTGCCTTCCCTAAATTAACTGCTACCTCAAAGTGTTAGGGCAACCTTTACATCCGTTCTTTGCTTCCGTGGTCCGCGACCGGTTAGTATATCTCTATATTCTCAATACACAACACAATTTTCGCTATACCCCAATGAACATTGCGGAACAGGCTTTTTGCCATCAAGTTTTTTAACTTTATCTGTTCAGGAACGGAACAAGACAGCCACTTCCGACGGTTTATACACAATTTGCGCCTGAGCATTGCGTAAGGCTTTAATATCACTAAAATGTTAGTTGGCGACACTTTCGGTAGGAACTACTTTCTCTTGATAATTGTTATCAAGAAACTTACCTGATTTTCGAAAGTTATGTTTTGTTATGACTTTACTTAGTTCTGTTCGAATATGTTTTGTAACCGATTTATGTATTTGTTTAACAATTTTAAATTCAACAATATTGCTATTAAAATCACCCTGCTGGTACCAGAAACTAAATATTGAAAGTTCCAAACCATATTGCATCAATTGTTCTATTTTAAATAGGCCATGCAAACAAGTCTAACATTGATGTCTAATCAGTTTTGTAATAAACCGGTTCGTATCAAGCTCATCGATAAAGCTAGTCACGTAATGATGCTGCTGATTGTTGCTGTTCCGTCATCAGCACATCTCGAAAGTCGCTGATACAATCTCGGACCTTTCGTAACTGCTGAGATAGGTACTGCGTCTATACATTTTTATGACTCATTTTTATGTGTCTAGCCAGGTTAAAGGCGAGGGACGACGCAGTGAGTGTATTTTGTATCTAATAATACGTTTACAGAAGAAACATCTATCAAGCTTATTTCAATGTATGCAATGATCACACCACACTACACATGCGTTGGATGGATGCATCTTTGTGACTGGCCAAAACTTTAAATCTCTCGAACTAAAATGGTTTTAGATTTTTCCTGAAATGCTTGCGAAACCACGGGCAGGGAATAGTGGAAAATATTGCGTGTGGTCTGATTTTCGTAGTTGTTATCAACTTAACAGAATCTTCATACCTAGTAGAAAACGCATCATAAAGATTACGTTCAGTTACGCATTCTTTACTACGCTCAACTGGTTCGAAGCTATTTCGTGTTATACGTACACTACACATACTTATTACGACATCTGAGATACTTGATACAGATGATGATAAAATACTTGATGAAGATGATTTTTGTTTACGGGAGAAGAAATTGTATCTACCTATATATTTATTTATTTATTTATTTATTTATTTAATTTTCGGAAAACTTACGGCTAAACATATAACAAGAAAGATTAAGTATATATATAAGGACGGCCAATTACAAGTTTTCACAAGTAGTTAGAAATAATAATTAAAAAGAATGAGTAGTGGACAAACAATATGAATATGTGAAGTTATACAGTAAAGAAGTGATTACTACAAATACATTTGAAGTTACTTGGAGAGGTATTGAACAAATCAACTTCATCTGCCATTGCATTGAAAAATCTTATACTTTAGAACATTTTTAATTTTTGATTGTTCTTCAATTATTATGGTGCATGCGTCCTACGAAAAACGCTATACTGAGATGTTTATTATATTTCAAAATTTAATATGGTTTAACTAACATACTTAAGTTACCTTGACTGTTTGTATAAAAGGTGGGTACTGATTTGCGTAACTGGTAACGTAATGTAACGTGTTACACAGCGACCGTTCATGCAGTCAGTACAGGGAAAGGTGCTTGGAAGGAAAACGAGACTAATTTTAGCATACGGCGCAACGTATCATGTTCGTTGCGAATGGTACATTACGCCTCGTAACACAGGTCTGCGAAAGACTGCAGATAGATGCTGGTTGCAGCAAGCTGAAGACAGGGCGCTATGGCGCTCATTGGGGGAGGCCTATATCCAGCAGTGGACTGATGATGCTGATGATGATGAACACAGGTCAGTACCCGGCTGGTGTTCCACCTTACGTCTATAATCAACATCCATCTTATTATGCTATAATAATCAACACAAATCAAGATAAAGATAAATTGCCACTTTATTAGATGTAATCTTATAATTTCTGTCATGGACTGTACATCGCGATCATTGCTAAGCTTGTAATGCGATATAGTGTGTATACGAGGTGTTCATGTTTTTTATTTGTTCTCGCTACGCTTTCATTATTGTTATGTATATAAACTTACCTATATTTTCGAATGTTTAAATAAATTGACCGTAGAGGTTTTATTTATTAACTTAATTATTAATTAATAATTCTATCATTAATAATCTATTCTATTTTATATCTATCTATGTAATGTATTGTATTATGTATATCAGTTATCTAGTACCCATAACACAAGCTCTGCTTACCATGGGGCTAGATAATGCGGTGTGAATTGTCCAGCATTATTTATTTATTTATTTTATAAATTAAAAAAAAAAAAAAAAAAAAAAAACATAATCATAATCTATATCTGTCTATTGAATGGTATGTGACTGCAATTTGAACGGATATTTCTGGTCATCATACTAATATGCGAAAGCTTGGATGTTTAGATGTATGGATGCTAATAAATAAATAAATAAATAAAATTCTTTTATTTCGGACTAATATAGATCCATAATTTGTTAGTAATGATCTTATAATAAATGTTAGTAATTCTTACGAACTAAAATTAAATTAAATTGAAATGAAAATTAAAATGAATAGTAATAAATTAGAATAAATTAGAAAAAATTAAAACAAATCAAATTATATCATCAATAAACATTAAAATTAAAAAATTACATTTCTTATTAATTTCCGCCATATTGGCGAATCAATCCTGCCTGCTACAGTTAATGGATGCTACTAAAATTTTGGATTGATGTAGCAAGCTAAGTTCTAAGCCTGGAATAATACATAGCTAGTTCCCACGGGATAGAAATAACCCTTCAACCGTCCATAGACAAAACGCGTGCGAAGCCGCGGGCAGTAACTAGTTTGTGATAAGTTTAAATTAACTGAAATTTTCCTTGTTCATCGTTCCATGTACAACATACCTACCTCATAACGATGTTCATCATGTTCATCGTTATCAGTTAGCTATGTTATACAACATAGCTACCTCATGTCACCATTGAATTAAAATAGCTGGGGGAAATTATTTGTTTACAACTGTCTTGGACCGTTGTTTGAACGTATTATGTTGAGCTTAGCCATGTTATTTATTTGTTTTTACTTCGTGTTTGTTTGCTGAAAGACGTCATAGGTTTTATAGCTGTCTCAGAGGAGAGTTTGCATGTACATACAATGCAGCAGTTGGCAGAGAAATGTATCTCTCATATCCATCTTCTCAACAAAATACTAATGAATTATTTGTCTTTTGTTTCAGGTATGTCAAATTCCCCTCCATAATATATCAGAAATGAAGATACACGCAGCTAAATAGATATACACGTACGTTTTAATATACCTATACTATAACACATATCTAATCAGTCGGTAACACCCACTGCCGAGTATAGGCGTCTTCCTTATCTCGCTACCCCTGGGGCGGTCTTGTGCCAGTCGGATCCACTGCTTCCCTACAGGCCCCACAATGTCGACTGACCATCGAGCAGGAGGTCTGCTTCGAAGCTGCCGCATATCCCTTAACACTAATAGGTACCTTACATAAGGACCTTACAGAAGAATTGTCATGTATACGAGTAACATGCATAACAAAGGATATGGTTTATCTCTTTTGTTCTCAACTGGAAAGAAATTAATAACTATCTGCGCCCCGCGGCTTCGCCCGCGTGGAAATCTATGTGTCAAATGGTTTAGAAAATTTCCTCTTTAATCACTTAAAAAAACCGCATCAAACTCCGTTCCGTAGTTTTTAAGATCTAAGCATACACAGGGACAGACATACAGTGAAAAGCGACTTATTGTATACTATGTAGTGATATAATGCTGGATAATCCCCACAGAAGAACAAGCACATCTAGGCTTAAAGTAACATAAATGCGAATCAGACACCAGTTCCTTGTTGTGAGTCATCTAAGCATACTCGTACACAGGGACAGACAGACAGTGAAAAGCGACTTATTGTATATTATGTAGTGATATAATGCTGGTTAATCCCCACAGAAGAACAAGCACATCTAGGCTTAAAGTAACATAAATGCGAATCAGACACCAGTTCCTTGTTGTGAGTCATCTAAGCATACTCGTACACAGGGACAGACAGACAGTGAAAAGCGACTTATTGTATACTATGTAGTGATATAATGCTGGTTAATCCCCACAGAAGAACAAGCACATCTAGGCTTAAAGTAACATAAATGCGAATCAGACACCAGTTCCTTGTTGTGAGTCATCTAAGCATACTCGTACACAGGGACAGACAGACAGTGAAAAGCGACTTATTGTATACTATGTAGTGATATAATGCTGGTTAATCCCCACAGAAGAACAAGCACATCTAGGCTTAAAGTAACATAAATGCGAATCAGACACCAGTTCCTTGTTGTGAGTCATCCCGAAAACGCACACATTCCGGCACAGGGCTACCATGTGTCTGCCAAAAGCCACAGCATGTTGCATCATGAATTAACCATGTTTGTGATTCTTGGCCATCTTATGTTTCCGACTGAGTGCTTGCCATTTGATAGCAGTAATGCGTAGTACCAGTGATGGGTACAGCTTCTAGCAAACTATGTGATACTTGTTTCTTCCCGCGGCTTCGCACGCGTTGTTTCCATGGAAAACGAATTATGGGATAAAAATTAGCTTCTTTTCTGGAATAAAAGCTATTGCTAATAAAAGCGTTTGCATGCCGTTAGCTCTGGTCCTGGGCCCAACTAGATACCAATAGATGCAAAATTTCATCCGATCAGTAGTTTTTTGGCGTGAAAAGGTAACAAACATCTAAACCATCGTATTTATAATATTAGTGTGATTAAAGGCTGGTCAGGTTTTGGCTCGTTTTAATAGTAAAACAAACAGTTCACTTGCGTGCACTTTTTTATTTAGTTGTCTGTTATTTGTGTTTCAGCCAGACTTCAGTTATAACATAACCTTAAATCAGTTCTTTCCTACGCAGGACATTCACATGACTCATAGCAAATCGTCTCTTTATGTCCATTTGTATTCTTAGCCAAATCTGCCTCATTGATGATTCAGGGCAGAGGCATGTTTAGAACTTAGAAAACTTCTATTTTTATTTTCTGTGGTTCATTGTCTGGCTTAGATTATATAAGGACAATGAGTCAATCAGCAACATACATATCCAATTTGGTCTCAGTTAGTTGTGGTATCATCATCATCATCATAGAATAGAATAGAATAATAGAATAGAATAAGTTTATTTGTAACTCAATACACAAAAATATAAAACAAACATGATTATAAAATAATAAAGGACAAAACAAATTTTTGTACATGAGTCACAAAACGGACTCTATCTCAGCATGAGTTAATTGTAAGCATGTTACAACCAACGCTGGTCTTCCGATAGAGCCGTTTGGTGACGTCACGGAAGATAACACAAGACAGATATATAACAAAAAATAAAAGACAAGACTATAACAATAAAATATATGACAACGGATAGCGGTTATTTCTACGTTGTAGGCAGAAAAGTAAATTTGCGTTTTAGTTCGTATACAAAGATTAAAATACAAAAGTTGAAAATTGTAAAAGGCGAAATTAAGTAGAAACACATAAATTACACACATTACCACTTCAATAATTACACAGCATCATTATATGATACTTGTATCGTTTTTATGACTTTCTTGTTTTTTCTGACCTTCAAAAATAAAATTGCGTAGTTTAAATTTAAAACTATGAAAACCTTGCAGGTTCCTTATTGGAGGGGGGATATTATTCCAGCATCGCGATGCCGCGTAGCGAAAACTGCCTCGAAAAGAGGCCGAGCTATGGCACTGCATCGCGAGCTGTTTGGCACTCTGTCGGGGTCCGCACGATCTAGTGCTACAGTTCCATGAAAGTTTCTCATAGAGATAAATGGGTAAACGGTGCTTGAGGACACCAAAGAGTAAACACGCTAAATGAAGTTTTCTACGATGTCTCATCTTCATAATGCCATGTTGATTAAAAAAGGGCGTAACATGACCTCTCAACGGGATATCAAAGCAAATCATCATCAGCCTATAGCAGTCCACTGCTGGACATAAGCCTCCCCCAATGAGTGCCATAGCGCCCTGTCTTCAGCTAGCCGCATCCAGCATCTACCTGCAGTGCTTCGCAGGTTGTCATCCCACCTGGTCGGAGGGCGTCCTACACTACTTATGCCGAGTCGTGGTCTCCTAGGAAACGTTTGCCTCAGTTGTGGTCTATACCACAAATGGGGCAAACGTGTTCTTCTGTTTTTTCAGTTGTTTTAATTTCTCCATTCCTATGAATGGAGAAATTAAACACATAAATTACAGAACTCATGCCGATATTTCAAGTAATAGATAACTTTTCTTAAATATAGACACAAATCTCTTTAGCTCTAAAACCACGACGCTTTCATCCGGCTTAAACTATAAACTTTTGCTTATTGCATAATGTTTTAATATCCTTGTTTTCTATGAAGGACTTAGCTATAATGTATTACGATGCATTTATTAGAGTTTTATGTCAGAGAAAGTGTTGCATAAATTTAGGTTTTAAAGATACATACGGAAAGTCTTATATCTTGACGACCGATGTGGCGCGGTGGGCGAAGGTCCACCTGCGACGCAGGAGGTTGCGGGTTCGATTCCCGCCTCGGAACAAATGTGTGTACTATCTGCAGATATTTGTTTCGGGTGTTCTGGTCGTTTTCTATGTATAATAAAAAATATCTATGTAATGTATTGTATTATGTATATCAATTATCTAGTACCCATAACACAAGCTCTTCTTACCATGGGGCTAGATAAAGCTGTGTGAATTGTTCGGCATTATTTAATATTAATATTATAATCTCTAGACAAATTGGACGCGTCTCATAGCAAGTATCTTTTAAGATGGTAGATTTGAGAACCTAAGCACGCAAAGATGTAGACGGACAAATAACATTAAAAATTCCAATATTAACCAATTTTAAACAATACCTACTCGCGGTTTTAATAATTTTTATACTATACTAGTTACGCCCCGCAGCTTCGCACTCCTAGAAATATATGTTTCAAATAGTTTTTATACCTTCCTCTTGAATCACTCTATCTATAAAAAAACGCATCAAAATCCGTTGCGTAGTTTTAAAGATCTAAGCATACATAAAAGTACCCATAACACAAGCTCTGCTTACCATGGGGCTAGATAATGCTGTGTGAATTGTCCAGCATTATTTAATATTTATTATTAATATTATTTATATACATAGGGACAGACAGCGACTTTGTTGAATACTATGTAGTGATATACATTTTAGCACCGCTATTGCTCTTGTAGAGAAAGGTACCACAGAATACCACCTGCGACTCTGGCCAACGAACTGAATAAAAACTCTATACAAGTAAATGATTGATGAGGCCTATTCAGGTGTTAAGTGTTTTCGTTCCTGGCTTTTCTTGAAGGTTGATGATCTTTGATCCATAAATTTTATTCTATAGGTACTATACGCTACTATGATCAATGGTTTTCTTGAAACGGCTTTTTGCTTGAATCTCTTAAGTTTCTTCAGCCGTTCAATTTTTTTTTAACAAACTGACTAACTGTTAATCAAAGAAAATAATAAGATAAATAAATAATTACTACTAAAGTCATTTAAAACGGGACATTTACCATGATTTGATTTTTGAGTAATCCAATATTTCGGCACAGTTGCATGCGCCATGATCACGGAGTAAAAAATAATAATAATTACTAATTCAATTATTTATTTAATTTATTAGATTATTTTCTCGATAATTCGATAGAGTTATGAAGAGTGCGTGCAAAACATTTTCTTCGTGATAATGCTTCGCTAGCTTAATACAAGAAATCTACTCCTACACAACATTGATTGATCTTTCTTATCTAGTCCACTTCCTTTATCAATTAGCGATCAATATTAAACATCTACTCAAATAACTTACATAACTATCTAATAAAATATCCGTTCTTGCCACACCGTACGAATATGTACACTCACGGTGTAATGACTATTAACAAAACAGATTAATTAGTAAAGTAAATAAACATACATCATGAATTCCGTTTTGGAGCAGAGATTATGCAATGTGAGGATATAAAAGCATGACGACGTACCTACTTCCGTAACACATAAAACTGTTTAAGCATTCACCTGATAAAAATATATTTTTACGGTATGGGTTCTGCATGCTGAGGGTACTTTATTATTTCTGTGCTAAGGGTAATAAATTAAAAAGATGATTTATTTTCTAATGAATTAGGCCTTTCCTATGTATTTTAAAAATAGTTAAGAAGACGGTGCTTTGGGTGGGAATAGTTTGACATGACATTTCAATGACAACCTCTTTTCTTTCGCGAAAGATCCTCGCCGTTTATTGTTGACAGAAAAATGGCTAGATAAATGTTGCCATCTAATCAAATTTTTAGTAAATAGTTTTTTTTTTTTTTTGCGAAAACTCCTCAATACATACTCCATTCCGCAAAGGAAATACGAAGAGTAATTTAATATTTTTGATGACCTCCGGAGCGCGGTGGGCGAAGGTCCGCCTGCGACGCAGGAGTTTGCGGGTTCGATTCCCGGTTCGGAACACGATCTGCGGATATTTGTTCCGGGTGCTCTGGTCGTTAACTATGTATAATAAAAAAATTATATCTATTTATTGTATTTTATTAAGTATTTCAGGAATTTAGTACCCATAACATAAGCCTTGAGGCTAGATGATGCTGGATTGTCCAGCAATAATTGTTATTTATTTATTAAATAACATTAAATATTTGCATTTCTATCATTCCAACCTGTATATAGACGCTCTAATTAAACAATCCTCAAGATTGTTTAATCTCTTGTTGGGAGACCCGTTCAGCATAGACATACCTACATACATATATGTAAGTGCTTTCTGATAGATACCTTAGTTTGTAGTAACCTCATTGTTTTCTTAATAACCGGTGCTTCTATCCTCAATATCGTCTAGACTCAAAATTCTATCGGATTGAAAGGAACTCTAAAAAGAAAATAAAACTCATTCTTTTGACCGAGATTCGTGTGTTAATTACACGGAATTGGTTAGCGACTCATTACGTATTCCTGTTTGAATATGCATCGCCATGATTTGAGGTCGGACATAGACCCGTTAATCCAAACAATGCACTCAATTTGTTTTAGATATTATTGTTTAACTACAATAAACTATCCGTATAATTTTTTGAATAAACGATGGTACATAAAAGCGAGAATGAAAACATGGTACAGAGCTATGGAAAGAGCTATGCTCGGAGTACCTTTGAAGGATAGGATTCGCAACGAATACATCCGACAGAGAACTAAAGTTATCGACATAGCTCTGAGAATTAGCAAGCTGAAGTGGCAGTGGGCCGGCCATATCTCGCGAAGAACCGACGGCCGCTGGGGCAAACGTGTTCTTGAGTGGAGACCACGACTCGGTAAACGTAGTGTAGGACGCCCTCCGACCAGGTGGGATGACGACCTGCGAAAGACTGCAGGTAGATGCTGGATGCGTCAAGCCGAAGACAGGGCGCTATGGCGCTCATTGGGGGAGGCCTATGTCCAGCTGTGGACTAATATAGGCTGATGATGATGATGATGACATAAAGGCTACATCCCATGGTGTAGTTAGGCTTTATCTACTAAATAAATATAGGTACTAATTTAACGAGAAATCGACATTGAAAAGAGATTTTTCAGAAGATTAGTCATTGATTAGTTCTTTATAGAGATGATCATTGTTCGAAGAACCGGCTGTATTATGGTACTATATAGTTATTCTGTGGCTGTATGCTAGTCAAAAACTAAGGCTAAGTATAAGGCTAGTAAAGCAAGGTTTGACTCCCCGTGACTCGGGCAATAGGTGGATGACGTATCCACCTTACTTACTTGTTACTTGTTTCTGGACTGGTTTCCGCAACTTGGCCGCCGTTGGGCCTTTTTTTCATGTCGGGTGGGGGGCTGCTAGTCTAACCACCCGATGTCCTCCAGGAAGGCCAGCAGCTCGCTGATGCCGGTGCATGCCTCCCTAGGCGTCCTCGGTGTCCCAAGGTGATGCAGTCTTTGAGAAGCCACGCTGTCGCAATCTAAAAGCAAATGCGCTGCCGTCTCCTCTGCATTCATGCACCCTCTGCAAAGGGGGCTGTTCGTGATACCCAAATTAAAAAGGTGTGGACGTATCCACCAATAACAATGTCATTACAAATTACATGACGTAACATCAAACTGTCACTATCTTCGTGGTTGACTTGGGCTTGCGTCTCGCCGGCGCCAATAATAGCTTTACTACTAATTATGCTAATTTAGATTTATGTCATTTCCTGAACTGCATCCGTTACTTCTGTATCATAAAAAATGTTTGATATGTTCAAAATTTCAAGGAATATTCTCCTCCTACTTAATAGAAAGACTTGTATAGCATCTTATTAAAAAAAATTGTTTTATTATATTAATGTTTTGACTTTCTAGACTCTAGTGCATATTATCTGTACTCCACTCAAGGCTTTTGTTAATGTTTTCAAAACGTGCTTTGAATTAAAATAATGGTATATTTAATACAAGTGATTTGTCAGGAAAATATAAACTGATGGATGAAGTCATGTGTCTATTTTCACAAGCATGATGCGCATCATTCGTATAATCACGTTGCTTCCATGTATTATTTCGTTTCGAAGATAAGATGCAATCACACATCAGAAATCAGTTTTCGTCTTCAAATTATGTTCTGGAGTGATTCACCTAGTTTACACTTCGGAACAAATTTGATCCAAAATGTGTTAATACTAGCTTATGTATGTTGTAAATGAGAAAATAAATATCTATGAACTGATCAAAAATGTATATCATAGGAAAGCTAACCATGAGTATATATCTGAGTCATACACGCCGATGAACAGAGAAGTGCGTTCTAAGTATCTTATCAAACGCATAACATGGTTTACTCCCAGTCGGGTAAAAACCAAAAAACAGAGTACAAACATCATCATCAGCCTATGTTAGTCCACTGCTGGACATATGTAGGTACAAAGATAGTGTACAATTAGTAGAGTAAAATCTTTGAGTCTTCAAATCTCGAGATTCTCGAGTGAACAAGTTCCTTCTATGCCAGCATGCTCCTCGCCACATCTTTGGTTGTATAACTGAAATGGTGGCCAAATGCTTAACCATTACCAATAAAAAAAAACCCTATTATACATAAATAAAAAAATTATTCTGGACAATCCACACAGCATCATCTAGCCCCAAGGTAAGCAGAGCTTGTGTTATAGGTACTAGATGACAGATACACTTAATACAATAGATTACATAGATAGATATTTTTTTATTATACATATATAACCAGAACACCCTGAATAAACATCTGTGGATTGTACATACAATTGTTCCGAGGCGGGAATCGAACCCGCAACCCCCGTCGCAGGTGGACCTACGCCCACCGCGCCACAGAGGTCATCAAACAATACACACATACGAAACAGTTACCTAAAACGTGAGCAAAAAGCATTTCAGTTTTGCAAGACTTACGGTAACAAACCAACAAATTATTATCAAACAGTACAACAGCCAGTAAACTCCCAACTTCCGTCCGTTCGGCTCTGTTTGACAACTGGATGATTACAATGTTCCACCGCTCTTGTACGTTTGCATCGAGGTCGTTAAACTAGTAGCTACTAATTTACACCTTGCCCCGTAGAAAGTTGGCTTTTGTGTTATTCATTCTAATGTCTGTATTTAATGGACTTATGCGACGCTTTCGATGTGCTTTATTTTATCAAAGTAGAATAATTGGATATCAAAACAACCTAGGGTACCTCAAGGGACTTTGCTGGGACCTTCTTTTAACCGTCATATTTGGGTAGGTTATTTTATAATTTTACTCATAGGAGGTGAGGTAGGGGACTAATGCACATGGCTATTATCATTCGGAAATAACTTAAATACCAAACACGGTTTTATAACCAACAAGTACGCTACAGTATCAATAATCATGTTTTCCAATATAATGATGACAACTAAACAGCAAAACAAACATTACCAAGCAGTACCTATTACCATTCATTTGCAAATGTTATTCATACCATCAGATTGTGAGTGTGAGGAAGTAAATATAAGAAAAAGAAGAGGTAGAAGAAAAATAGAAGAATAAATATAGGCATAGAAGAAGAAGGCTTGGAATGATAATATACACAAACAAGGTGTAGCCAAAAAATTGCGACAAATAGGGCTTAATGTCCTATTCGTATAATTGCGCTTGTGTGCGTGAAAGAAATGAAGTTATATGCTTGTCAACTCACACATTGATTAGTATTTGGCTGCAAAATCAAGAATATAAAAGAGAATAATAAAATTGTTCAATGACACTATCTCTCCGCTATGATAGTAGCGTGTTTTTTCTATATGAACGTAGGTATGACAGCCACGTAAATAGTTTATAGGTTTTAGTTTCTTAAGTATATATTATTTATTGTCATTTTGTGCCATTTTGTGTTATAGTTTTATTTTTGGGTCCGGCTTGCCCAATCAATTCTTGTCATAAAAACTCAATATGGTGAACACGTGGTCTTCACTCGAGTGTGACTAAATGTGACGTAACGATTGAATCACTTGCGATAATTGTAAGGGACAATGCAAGCTGTTTTAAGCACTATGGCGTCCAACTTACAGATGAGAATTGCTCGGACAATCATGACAGGTTGAAGGAAAAAGTTGCACGCTTATTATGGTAGGATCTTTTCGCTTTTGGTTCTGAGCTGTCACTTTTTGCGCGTAATGGTCGTTTTAAAGGTGCAAATAATAATATAGTGCGTGTGTAATGGATTTAAAATTACAGAGTACAGGAAAAAATATCGCACGATTTCTTTGCAACTTCTGCAGCCGAACTACTGACATGCATTTATGTTTGATTTAATTGTATTTAAGTGCATGCAATAAAAATGTTTTCTTTTGGTTGTTATTACCCTTTAAAAATATTATTTAGGTACCTTGCTCTGTACTCCGCCTAAATTTTAGGTACCACCTATAATCGTTTCTCGCTGATATAAACACGACAATGATTATGATTGAGACCATGAGACTCTCCGGACAAACGTCTGGTCTTTTCCATTACAAAAGCAGTCCACTCGTGGTTAACGAACAATAATGATATCAAAGCAATTTTAGTATCATCGCAAGGTTAACAGGATGTTATGTATCACAGTAAGGTAAGGTACCTACTTACAGCTTCTATATTAATAAATAAATAATGCTGGACAATACACACAGCATCATCCAGCCAAGCGAAGCAGAGCTAGTGATATAGTAGATAGTGTAGATACTTAATGACTGATATACTTAATAGAATACATAGAAAGCCAGAGCACCCGGAACAAATATTTATAGAACCTACATATATTTGTCCCAGGCGGACCTTTACATCGGGCGTCAAATTATATATTACGTTCTTTATTTGAGTATACTTCAACCACTGATTTCAACGTTATTTTGTAGAAAAGGTCAACGCTAAAACGTAGTTTGTTTTACTGTTTCGCACGTGACTAACCAATGCTACTAAATCATTGAATTCGATAAACACAGTAGGTGTAGGGTGTAATACACATCTCAATTTAATAACCCTTATGATGTTTGAAATTAGGTTCACGTTTGAAATATTATTTTACTCTTCGTCAACTGAATAAAGTGTTTCATTACACATCTGCTATTTAACTTTCAGTCATATTAATTACACTATATGACTCTATTTTGATTGGTTGCGCTTTAAATAGCTGGATGCTTTATCTGTGTTATGAACATCAAGAATGTCGGAGACTTCAATTATACGAATACAGCTTGGGAGACATTTGAATGGATTGCTACCATGTTTTATAAAATGGACTTTCTGCTACTATTTTTAACTGGTTTCTCCATAATCGGTATAAAAGGACAAAAGTACACCTTGTTAAAGATGTGGGATTCTTATTCAATGCATGTTTTACTATCAATTTGCTGAAACTGTTTTGTTTTGCCTTTTTCAAGTGGACATATCAAGGCAACAGGAAAATCTGCGGTAGCTTTGACTATACAAAGCTTTTTTATATTATATTAAACATTTCTTATCACATAATAATATGTACTTAGATAAGAATGTGTAATTTTCTCTATTTTCTATGTATTTTACGGTAATATGTGTTGAGTATTGATAGTATTTTGCCATGTTTATATACATATAAAGAATTGATCTCTTACGTGAGTGGCATAGTCACTTTGTGACAAAACTCCATTAATAAAATAAGATATATACAAAAAAAAATACTTTTATTTTGAGTGTAATTTTCCGTTATATTTTTATAACCAAATTCTGGTTATTCTGGATTATATGAAGCTTAGCAAAGATTAAACATGCTTGTCAACGACCCAGCTTAATTATGTAAAAACCATGAAATAAACAACGATGTTTATATCCCACTTCCCGTAAACAGGGATAATACTCGCAAAGATAAACCGGAAAATGTAAAAGACAATTTATGAGTACAAACGTGGATTATATAGTTCTAATTCGATTGGAATAATGAATTAGAAAATAATGGGTTAAGGAAATCTAAAACAAGTCTGGCAGACTATTTACAGAAAGGGCTTTAAATAGGTAATAATATTCTTGGTCAGCGATAGAACTCTATATAAGTTGTAATTAGATCCAGATTCGCATTGAAACAGTACTTTTGCATTGCACACCCTGCTTTCTATATAATTACCATTCTAATTATTCTAAAGCAGTGTGGCGTAAAATATTACCTACACTACCACGAAGTATTCTATTCAGCTTGATTAAGAGTCACTTCTACTTGTATTATTTACTGTTTTATTCCGGGTGTTCTGGTTAATTTTTTATGTATAATAAAAAATATCTTTATCTATGTAATATATTGTATAAGGATTTGATTTTTGAGTTATCCAATATTTCGGCACAGTTGCATGCGCCATGATCACGGAGTAACTAAATGACTTTAGTATTAATAACCATGATAGTTTCAAAAGTTATATTGTATAAGGTTTATCAGTCATCTAATCTAGTACCTATAACACAAGCTCTGCCACTTTGCTTAGGGCTAGATGATGTTGTAAAAAAATGCTGGACAACATTATTTATTATTATTATTAGACTTAAGTTTTCTCCCCATTTAGTTTTCTTACACTTTTTTCTTTAGCGAGATCATAAAGACATGTCTACTATGTCACAGTCCAACATTAATTCACGATATACTACCCAGAGCCGGTGACTAATTTCACCAAGGCCAAAGACGATCCATTATTATTTATGGCCACATAAAATCTGACGGTATTGGAACCTTATAGTTGAGAGTTTAAGGTTTAATCTTATTTACTCTAGTAATCTCATTTAGACCCTTTGCTACGCCTGTGACTCACAAAGGAATTGCAATTTTCTAAAAATAGGGCACATAAATAAGACTTTCGGACATTGCTATTTTTTTGTATTCAGCGCCGTGATTATCATTTGGTCAGATAACCTTTAAAACATCTTTTTTTTGTTTTGATGTGTTCTGAATTTGTTTATACCTCCTCCATTACATCCACTAACATCTAATTTCCGTGGTGTATTCTGGTCTGACCCGTATTTATCTCTGGTATTCATCTGTCTGCATTTTGTTTGTTTGTACACCACCATGCTATGTTTTATTTATAAGCACATTTCCCTAAAAATAGTGATGCAACTTCTGACTTGTTCTAGTTACTGTACTTTAGATCTTCCTACATTTTTTGTTTGATTTGCTACCTCTCAGAGCACATTGTCTTTTCTTAGAGTTCTTCGTATTTTCAAACAGCTCATTTCGTATGAATCTTTATTGCATTCATTGCATTGGTACATGCATGTAATGTTTCATATATCTCCCTCATAACACTTTACTTTTGCGAACCAATTTGTGGACACAATTAATCTGAAGGGTGCTCATACACCCTATCGTACTTTTACCTATCAGGGAGTTCAAGGGTCATCTTATATTCATTGTTACAAAATGTAGGGCTTTTTTGTACAATGCTTCTCAAAGTGCCTAAAAGCCCTTGTTCATCGCCCTCTCTATAAAAATCGGAATTCCCGACAGTTGGAAACAACTTTTGGCAAAGCTCTTTTTGTAGTTAAGATTCTTAGCTTATTCTTGCTTGTTTTTCCGAGCTACTTTCTTGACATGTTCATGACAATCACAATATTCTTTGATATTATAAAATTTAGCTTGTTTTTGCTATCAGTAATATCGATATTATATTTTTATGTTATAACTTCTGTGCCTAAGCAATCTTTTCTAGTTCATAACTCAAACTTCTATGTTTAGCACTTGTGTTCTGCGTCGGCGACTTCGAGGCCAATATATTCAAAATAACTGGCGTCCCACTGTGGCAAGTCCCATTGCCATTATTTTTTGTTCTTTGCCCTGCTAACCCGCTGCGTTGAGAATATAAATTATTGCACAGAAATCTAAGTATTATGGGTATTAGAATTTCAAAATGAAATTGAACTCAAAGTAACAAACATCTGTGTCGATCTACATCATGATTGAACCATGAGAGAGTAAGTCTAGTACTATATGTAGAATAGTTTTTTGTTATATATTTACTTCATCTACAATCACAAATCACGTGAAATTCGTATTAGTTACTACAAAGTAGCTACTTAACAGATTACGCGTCACCTTACCAATGACGTCAATGTTTAAATACTAATCTTGTTAAGAGTCTCTTACGTGCAATACGAGTAAATGAGACCAATATGTTATTTTATTTGCAATCCAATTAAACAAAAACTGATTGACAACAAGTAATAACAAGATAATGAGGGCCAAGTAGTAAGGTAGAAGCCACTCAACTATATAGCTCTATAATCGTGTAAAAATACTTTTGGAACTTAATACCTTACCGTTACCCTCTACCGTTTTGTTACAAAATACAAATTACATTGTAAAACAAATGACAGTTTCAAATAACAAAAAGTGGCAGAAACAAATGAATGAAAAAATGGCGAGGCAAAAACCCGGACCTACCTCAATCGGTCATTAACCCCTGCCCGTCCCCTACTTGACAACCCCGATGCTGACGCCAGCGCATTCAAGAGTCTTCTACAGATCGAGCCGATGTACAAAGCTTTCGAGTGCACTCGTTCGAGATACTATGTCTATTAAAAGAAAATGCATCTCCATTTTGCTAGAAGGCATTTTTAGCTAATTAGAACTGGCTGAGTGGTTTGACGTTGTGTTGGAAGATAAGTTTCAGGCTAACAAAGCCTAAAGCTTTTTTGGTGGAGCTTTAATGGCGAAAGCAAAAGTTTACCGGGTAACTTTTACCAACAGATTACGATACGGATAGTTCATTTTTGTAACGAATAAGATAAATAATCAGAAAAGAGACTAGGTATTCCTAAACATTTTTGTTGATGACACACACGTAGGGATTAAGAATAAGCCTAAACACAAATTTGAAGAGAGGTATATATGTAATAGTGCTGTGATAAGCAAGGTTTTGATTTGCCAGAAGCAAAGCCATAATAATAATTGGTTACAAAGGCGCGCAACACCTTACACCCGAAGACATGTTGCGACATGAAAAGTTACGGAATCCAATAAAGTGACATTGTTATAGGAAGGAAGCCCTTGCAACCAACGCCTTTACTCCCATTTAGAAACGGCTACGAGACGGGCACGATCAGCAATAGTCAATAAATACAAATACACAAGTTGCATCTACAAACGTCAAAAGGCTCGAAGGTATCATTAACTTATGCAGATAGTTTCCGTTCTATTTACACACATAAACTACTCAACTAATGAATTCACTTCGTAAACTATAAGTTTTATGTATTTGTACACTTCGAGATCGAATGATACGCACGTCCGTGCCTTGAGCTACAAAATTTACTCGCTTGTGTTATTGAAATCGATACTTTAATTGTATAGACTTAAGAGCTACAAAGTGTCGTGTGAATAAATAAAACGTATCTTTATATCGTAGTACAGTAGCGGTAATCGGATATTAAAGTAATCGAAACATGCAGGTCGTTAACGAACAAGATTTCGTGCTAACAAACCTTGTCTGCTCTATCTATATAATCAATTATTGAAGGAAATATCGCATTGGTGTATAATTTTAGACTGAGCCAGTGAGTTAGTCAGTTTGCTAGTGGAATGACGTATTACCCCTTAATCTTAGGGCTTTTCGGACTAATTGACAATTTATACAGCATAAACAGGGGGACAAATTTCGATTATACATATATACGTCACACTAATATTGTAAGAGCGAAAGTTTGGATGAGAGTAAGCTTATTACTTCTTTACGCTAACAGATTATTATTAGAACAGATTAAGCTAAAATCTTGAATAAAAAACGAAATCCTGTAATTCTAAAGATAGAATCAAACATAGGCTTTTTATCCCTAAAATAGCTTGTGCTAGAAAAACACCTTTGAACGATTAAATAAAAACAACGCGTGCGAAGCTGCAGAAACTAGTTGAGTCAATGTAAATCAGCCCTAAATAAACGAAGTAGAAGAGTAAGTCCTCAAATAGAGACGATCTATAGGTCTTTCTTGAATGGCCCTAGTGCTTAGTCGGCAAGTATAATGTCTAGCACGTATTGCCGGCTTCCGGTGACCGCCTCAAGCGCAATGCTGGCCCGTTCTCACGACAAGTGGGACAAACACACGATAAACATAGTTGAGGATATCTTGTCGAAGATATAACTTACTTGGAACTTTAGTTACAGTTCTTGTTCAAGCTATAACTTGGTAGAGAAGTACTGAACTGAAGCAACTTTAAGATGGTATTCGCTTTTGATGTCAGAAAATGAATTTAAACTAAAAGAAATAGTAGCCAAAGTAAGAAATAAGATTGTCTTCTTACATAAGGTGTATATTCTGATCTATGTGGCGCGATGGGCGAAGCTCTACCTGCGACGCAGGAGATTGCGGGTTCGATTTCCGCCTCGGGACAATTGTGTGTGACAATAAAAAAAATCTATCCATGTAATGTATTGTTTTTCAAAAGTTTATCATCATAATATAGTCATCTAGTACCCAAATACAAGTTCTGCTTAGCTAGTCTAGATGAAACTGCGTGGATTGTCCAGCATTTTTTTTAAAATGTAAATCTGACTCATTTTAAGTGTTAGTTTAATTAAGAAAAGTGTATAAGATGAATAGTGTTTTAAAAACCTATAGCAACCTCATTAGATTCGAGGATTCTGATTGGACGTAAGTACGTAACCTACTATCAATGAGGTATCAGCAAGTAGGAAATGCCCTGTGCCTGCTGTCAACCACCTCATACCAGATAATCTCATTAAGAATGCAGCACTTGTCCGCCTTCCAACGGCTTCACGTGGGCCCTCACGTGCGTCGATGGCGACTGGAAAATTCTGTCATCTTTGTGCAAGAAAGGAGACATCCATCAACCTATATCGTCCACTCTAGGACACAGGTCACCCCTAATAAGCACCTCAGTGCCCTTTCTTAAGCTTGCCGCATCTGTATGCAATCTTTCGCAAATCGTCATCTAACGGTATTCACTCAAGAACACGTTTACTCACAAAAAAGAGAGACCGAGCTATAACCACCAGTAAAAATCTTGTTTTATTACTACTTAATCAGTTTCATGTAAGTTCTAATGTAATCTTCTTTTGTTTTCAGGTAAGCCTGCGATAAATGTCGGAACATATCAAAACAAATGATAGGAATCAAAAAGAAAAATAAGGTAATGTAAGAATCGGTAAGTTCAACCTATATTTTAACTTCACAAGCGATGTTTATACGAATTCACTTTGTTGAATAACAATGTATCAAGAATCTGATACGCACTGGATATTTGAATCAAATTAGTATTACGAATTTATTTTGAAAAGCAAAGGAAATTCCACACTCCCTACGTTATTTGCCACCTTGGCAACAAGATCGCATTACACAAACACAAATTAGCTGTTCCAAATCCATCGAAAGTTAAACATGGTGTTGTGGATACGTATCTGAGGATTTCGTGTCCATTGATATAAACATTGGCGCATGCGTGCTGCGGGACGCCTCGGCGTCTGCGCAACAACCTATATTTAACCCTCAAGGGTTTTCTACAAATGTTTATTAATTTATTTTATGATTCTTGTTTACGCACCACGTGTCGGGGGCGACGAACTCAGCTACAAACGAAATTCGCTGATGTTTTTTTTTCCAGAATTATCACACTTAAATTATCACAATTATAAATGCGAAAGTTTCGCTTACTCCTCATGCTCCTACTAAATACTCCTACTGATAGGAGCACCGGGACACCGGATGTCAAAACAACTGAATGGATCGGGCTGAAATTTGCATAAAGGTAGTTGGCCTGGAATAAAACATAAACTTTTAGATATGAGCCAGATAGACTTTTTATTCCATAAATCAGTTCCGACGGGATAGAAATTCCTTTAAATGTTTCTATAGAATGCGTCCAAAGTCGCGGGCAGAAACAATTCAAGACTTAAACAAAATTGTAGATAGACTATGCTACGGCGGCGCTACGCAAGACTTACGTAGCATACAAAAGAGTTCAACGCACAATTTTATTCCACGGAATGTAGATATCCTTGTTTAAGATTCGGGCAGAACTATCGAAATAATATCAGCTTAAACAATAGAATCGTGGACCTTTGGGAACAAGCCATACGTAATCGCTTTATGCTAAAAAAAAATCTTTGTAATTCTAGACTTCGTTCGTGGCTTCGTAAGCGGTTTATTGGATTAAAGGAGGTTAATCCAGGTAAAACGCGTACGTAACCACGGGCAGAAGCTAAATACGAACCCTTTGAATTCATTGATGTCTTCTTTTTCTTGCGCTACTAAGCTAGTCTACTTTCATAATAGGTTTCCATTCCTGTTTATGTCACCTAGTTTACTTTAACATCGTGTCGTACCGCGATAGTGTGGCATATCATATCAATAATTTATTAAGTTTAGAGCCCTGTCAAGGGATCAGACCAGTGCCACTTTCTATGTAATGGATCTAATGGAACCTGTATAACTTGCTATGTTTCGCGACCTTACTTGGCTCGTTATTTTGCGGAACCAATCAATCTGATAATTATTGTCTGATCGTTTCAAATTATAGGGTATGGTATTAGTGCTTTGAAAAGCAAGGTCAAACTTCAAAACATGCCTTCTTGTTATTCGCTCCACGTAAATAGTAAAGTACTTAACACGTGTTTTGTATTTAAATGTAATTGCTCGAGCTGCCTCCGTTTTTACAGCTGTTATTAAAATAATTTAAGACCATTTAGCCGCTGTATAATTAAATACAAAAATAATTCTGTTTTCGTGACTAGAGAGGCTCAATATTTAATTATTTATTATTATTTTTAATTGCTACCCACTGCTGGGCAAAGACCCCCTTTTCTCCTTCCACTCCTCGTGGTCCAATACTGCAAGGCCACGATGCAAGATGTACCTCGTGCTCGTCACATCATCTCATCAAGGGCCATCCACGTCGCCTCTTATCATTGAATGTGCTCCACTCTGTGGTGGTATTTGCCCATAAGTCGCTGAACATACAGCAGACATGTCCGGCCTAGTTCCACTTCAGACTTTCGGCTTTCTGACCAAAGTAAACGATGCGTGTTTTGGAGCGTAGTATGATTTTCACCACTCGATCTGTCAGTTTAACTTCTAAGATATTACTCCATGGTTCATTGGCTGAAAAATATAAAAAAAAAAAAAAAAAAAAAAAAAAAATCTGCAGATCATACAAACATTTGTACGATCTGCAGATATTTCTGATAATTCCCGAGGCAGTAATCGATGCGTATTATATTATTAATAACCGCAACCGCTATTTTAACCTATTATTATTTATATTATTCATTATTCACGAACAATAACATTACCATCTCCAAAATATGACTTACTACATACATATTTCAACAAAGGCAAATTATGGTGGAAGTAAATGATGTGATGAAATGGAATTTGGAAGGGACAAGTTTTGTTCAGGTGTTTTGAAATTCATGATTGTCGTATGATTACGGTGTTTTGCCTTCGTCAAGCCGGCTAGGGCTATTATTAGGATAAGTACGTATCACGCCACATAGATAACGCCATAGAGCCAAAACTCTATAATTTACATCACACAAATTCACTTTAGTCTGCCTATCTATGATCTTATTCTACCTTCTTTATCGCTTGATTAGTTTACTTAGATTTTTTGTTGTTGAACGTGTTAACTTCTGAGCTGTTGGCACTATGGTAAAGCGTTTAGTTTAGTGGAATAAGGCCACTAAATTTTACGCTTCACCATTACATAGATGATACCATTACAGTCTCAAAACGAGACTATTTTTTGTAATTTTACCATTAGATAAGATAGGTAAATAAGAGAGATGTTTGACACTGCAGCACATGATACATAGGTCCCAATAACTTATGCACTGTATATCACAGAGAAAATTAATATTCCTTTGATGAAAGAGTCTAAAGATGGAGGGTGTGATGAGATGTGTCACGGTTGAAGCCGCTCCATCAATCTCGCCGTGCAAATAGCACGCACTATCTTATCCAGCAATATTTATGATGTATTTATTATTATTATTATTATCTAGAGTTTCTTTAATTTATGGACGATTCTGCGACGATCTGATACCATTGTCATAGTAAAGCGATTGGTTAACAGAATTCGGCACTTGATTGTCATTAATCTCTTTGGTTTTTTTTACAGTTCTAACAAGAACCCACTCTCGATTCAATCAATCGACCATAAAAAATCTAACACGCTAAATTGGCCCATGTGTACTTTAGTCACGACATTGACTTTGTTACAAAGTGTTTAATAATGTGTGACCGCCATATAACTGCCGTAATATTTAGTACGTAAGAGAGTTCCTTAAATTCCTAGAATGCTTAGATCCCTGGACGCTTAAGCACGTAAGGGCTAATATTTTAAGTACAATTGAAGATTTACTTTATTTAAATAGTTTATTAAATAATAATAGTGTATTTAAATAGTTACCTATTATTATGTAACTTATATAAGTTACATCATAATAGGTAACTATTTAAAAAAATACAGTAAAGTTGCTGTCTGCATAGCGCTGTTCTGATGAGAACGATGCCTTCAAGCTTACGAAGAATTTTTCACGAAAAATATTAAAAAAGTCAACTGTTCCTTCTACTAAAGATGCTCTGCTTGCATTGCGTGCATTAGTTCTAGAAACACATATGTAATATGACGTTCGACGTTCCGGAAACATCATAAAATGACGGTCACCGTTTTTTAGAGATTAATCCAAATTATACGCACTATTTTTCGCTCAAGAACACCAGCAAAAAACTAAGGGCAGTACACTCCAAACCACATTAGGATAATGATGTTTTTGTGACCGATGTAGAAATGGAGATACATGATAGTGATAATAGATCATCGGATGTCATTGAACTTTTAGGTTTGGGGTTCCATAGTCATAAATGAGATCCCAGGATCACAAATCGGTGGTAGTCCTTAGCTAATAACATTGTAATTAGGATAAGGTCTTTACATATTTATGCAAATTCATGCTTTAATAATAGCACCTTAAGATATGATTATTATTTATTAACAAAATTTAGAATTTATTTAGAAATAGTATTTGCAATTGAAATAGTTGAGCTAACTCCAGATGTTTAAACAATCTAGAGGAAACTCAACTGATTCATAGGAACCAAGTCTATTTTTCGCTATTTGTCACTTATTTGCTGCAATTCAATTTTTTTTTTACAATATTAGTATGAAATGTCATCATCATCAGCCTATAGCAGTACACTGCTGGACATAGGCCTCCCCCAATGAGCGCCATAGCGCCCTGTCTTCAGCTTGCCGCATCCAGCATCTACCTGCAGTCTTTCGCAGGTCGTCATCCCACCTGGTCGAAAGTAATTAGGTTTGAAATGTAATTAGGCATTATTCATGCAATCAAATCATAAAAGTACCCTTAATAATCAATGTATGACTCTCACTTAACTGTTGTTGTGTCGATTCGGTGCTGAAGGTGTGGTCGTTGATTTGCCCGGGGGTATTCAACTGTGGATTTATTCGATGCGAGTGATGTCATGCTTTGTCTATTACGTGAATGAATTCGCGGTTTATCTCGTTTTTTATCAGAGTTATAGAGTAGATAGTGGGTGACGTGATGAGTATTTTTGGCATTGAATAGTTACATTACTTTTGACGACCTCTGTGGTGCAGCGGGCGGTGGTCCGCCTGCGCCGTCGGGGGTTCTGGGTTCGATTCCCGCCTCGAGACAAATGTTTGTACGATCTGGAGATATTTGTTCGGGGTGTCTATGTATATTCAAAATATGTATGTATTGTTTTATTCATTATATATAAATAAATAAATGCTGGACAATTCACACAGCATTATCTAGCCCCATGGTAAGCAGAGCTTGTGTTATGGGTACTAGATAACTGATATACATAATACAATATATTACATAGATAGATATTTTTTATTATTCATAGAAAACGACCAGAACACCCGGAACAAATATCTGCAGATCGTACACACAATTGTTCCGAGGCGGGAATCGAACCCGCAACCTCCTGCGTCGCAAGCGGACCTTCGCCCACCGCGCCACACCGGTCGTCATATTATATGACACAAGCTCTGCTTAGCTTGAGGCTAGAAGATAGTGTGTGAATTGTCCAGCATTATTTATTAATTTTTTACTTAGCTATTCTCAAAAGTAGTGTAGGAACGAAGGGAAAATCTACTATAACAATCGAATCATCAATCGCCTTTTACAAACCCCTAACCATCAATTTCATTCAACATTCTCTTTAATGTAATCTTGATAAGGTTTTAATTTGTCCGTACTATATGTACAATATATTTTTTTTAAATTTTTTTTTTCGCGATCACAATAGGCCTATCATGGCCGCCGTGATACGAAAGCCACCCCAAAGCAAATAAAAAATGTACAATATATTTAGAAAAAAAAAAAAATTGCTCATATCGATTACATCAATTTATCACTTACCTGTCCAACATAGATCTCCTGTCCGATGTCAGACTATTTATGAGATTTATTTACGTCCGTAATTACTTTGAATAAAGTTGTTTTTCTTTGAGCAATTTGCCGTGCTTCACGCTTCTCCCTAATAACAGTACTAATTGCGGTCGGGGCTATTTCCAGGCCAGATTTCGCCATTCGAATACAGGGAATCTCGGAGTAACTACACTCATAGATAGTTAGCAAGCTAAATACATCTTATTCTACTAATCTATACTAATATTATAAAGAGGAAAGGTTGGATTTTTTGTTTGTTTGTCTATACTAATATTATAAAGAGGAAAGGTTGGATTTTTTGTTTGTTTGTCTATAATAATATTATAAAGAGGAAAAGTTTTTTTTTTGTGTTTGTAATGAATAGGCTCCGAAACTACTGGACCGATTTGGAAAATTCTTTCACCGTTGGGAAGCTACACTATCCCCGGTGAACATATGCTATATTATATATTTTATAAAAAAAGTTAGTGTCCCGTACTAAAACGATGCGAAGCCGGGAAGGTCCGCTAGTAATATTATAAACGCGACATTTTATATGATTGGATGTTTCTTACTCTTGAATATTTGACAACCGATGTGGCGCGGTGGGCGAAGGTCCGCCTGCGACGCAGGAGGTTGCGGGTTCGATTCCCGCCTCGGAACAATTGTGTGTACGATCTGCAGATATTTGTTCCGGGTGTTCTGGTCGTTTTCTATGTATAATAAAAAAATATCTATCTATGTAATATATTGTATTATGTATATCAGTTATCTAGTACCCATAACACAAGCTCTGCTTACCATGGGGCTAGATAATGCTGTGTGAATTGTCCAGCATTATTTATTTATATTAAATGTATGGAGAACAATATGGATAATGACTGGCACGGGGTAGTTTTGTAAAAATAAAAAAAATATTACTTTATAGCGACGTAGCGTCCTGTCTTCAGCTTGCCGCATCCAGCCTGCAGTTTTTCGCAGATCGTCATCTCACCTGGCCGGTGGGTGTGCTACACTACGTTTGCCGAATCGCGAGGTACAAAACACCCTGCAATAAATCACCGTTCAATTCAAATCTAAAAGCCGTCTATATGAATAGATACTTATACAGCTACATTTGTTTACAAATGAACTGAGACAAAGGTTGTGTGGTAACTTTTAAAGTTCGACCTAATTCCAACCATGGCACCAAGCAATTAACTCTATAATCGATGATCTAAAATCAAATGTTTTGAGATAGATAGATAGATAGATAACACTTTATTACGACGATGACGACCGATGTGGCGCGGTGGGCGAAGGTCCGCCTGCGACGCAGGAGGTTGCGGGTTCGATTCCCGCCTCGGAACAATTGTGTGTACGATCTGCAGATATTTGTTCCGGGTGTTCTGGTCGTTTTCTATGTATAATAAAAAATATCTATCTATGTAATATATTGTATTATGTATATCAGTTATCTAGTACCCATAACACAAGCTCTGCTTACCATGGGCTAGATAATGCTGTGTGAATTGTCCAGCATTATTTATTATTTATTATTTATTACACCACACAAAACAGAAAATAATACAGAGATAAAAACTTAGTATAAAGGGCGGCCTTATCGCTGAGAACGATCTCTTCCAGGCAACCTTGGGATGGACTGGACATGAACGAACAATATAGACGGTGGCACTTTAATAAATAATTGATAAGCATACATTTGACCAAACATTTGGACCAGTTCCCTTAAACTATGGGCTGTATGTGGTTGTATAGCATAACAGATATCACATCGAGCTCTATGAAAAATTGTGCCTCCTAGGTACACTTACCCACAGTAGAACTATCTCGCCACTGATCTTTCTCCGCGAAATTGAATTCTCAAAGCAATTTGCTAAGGTTAGCTTTGACCAATTAAGAGTTGCTAAATAAGCGAAACTGGTACTTGATATCAGGATTTATTGCCATGCCAAATAACTAATTTCCTGAAGCGACAACTTGAAGATTGATTTATGAATCAAAGTAAAAGCTATTTTAAGAATTGAGAAAGAAGGATACAATCATATAATAGAAAAAAAAATTAACTAGTATTTACATTTGAAACAATTGAGTTAACTGCAGACTATCAAAAATAATCTACATGTAGCTCAACTGATTCATATCAATAACAGTCGGAAGCGTCCTCTATATATCAAAAATTAAGTATGTAGGGTATATAAATAAATAAATAATGCTGGACAATTCACACAGCAGTATCTAGATGACATATATATGTAGATTATGTAGATAGAACTTTATACTTACCCGTTGTATACCAAACTATTTTCAAAAATCTAGATTATCTAGATGGCAGTATGTCTTCTGTATATAGCTGGCAAATAAGCTAGAAGACCCGGATATATTACAGCAGCTGAAGAACCAAAAATACTGTGGTAATAATAATTATACACAAAACTACGAGTATATACACAAAAGATTCAGCCTTTTGCGTAAACAGTATCATCAGCTGTCATTAACTAAAAGCTTTCAATGGAAAAGTTGATAGAAGACGACTAGTGAGAGAGAATGTAAAACTGATATAACTTCTTGTGAAATATTTATGATATTTTCTTTACGGGCAGTGTGACAATATCAGTCTTGATCTGAAACTAGTGCATATATGGCAAGAGGCATTTCTAGTTCTGTTCGACCCACTTTGTACAAATGACTTATTCAACGAAGAAACGCTGTGGTTTATGATGAGTTAAGTAATATCAGACTATACCTACAGGTTGTCTGTCTGTTCACCGGTGTCGACGACTTTTTTTAGGGGAGTGAAATACGGTAAATTTCATCGACAAATCACTATCTGTATTATGTATCTGTTTTTATTTGGTAATAAGTAATAATATAAGTAATCATGTTGGACAATCCACACGGCATCTTCTAGCCCCATGGTAAGCATAGCTTGTGTTATGGGTACTAGATGACTGATATATTTAATACAATAGATTACATAGATATTTTTTTTTTATCATACATATAACGACCAGAACACCCGGAACAAATATCTGCAGATCGTACACACAATTGTTCCGAGGCGGGAGTCGAACCCGCAACCTCTTGCGTCAAATTGGTGGGCAACAAAGAGTAATTGTATTGTATTGTATCCCTATTTTTTCACATTCCATAATTAAAGCCATTCTGTGTTCCTTGCCTCTGCTCGTACTGATCAAGCCATAACCTCCTCCTCGACCTCAACCTCTTTCGTAGCCATGGTAGCTACCATAGTTATGAAAGAGGTTTCATTTCATTAGTATCACTAGCTATGGTAGCTATCATAGCTACGAAAGAGGTTCTGTTTGATAACTAATAATGTAGTCAATAAACGAACGTTTTTCAATAATATTTTATAAAAGACCGAAAGAGAAGTAATAAACAACAAAAAGTTTAGTGTTTCATCTTGGATGTTGTGTTTCGGCCCACAATTGACGGATTCTGCGAAAAAACATAAACACAGTCGAAAAAGTAATATCTTTCATTTTTTAGAAGTCTGTGGTAAAAAAATAATATTTTCGGCTATCCAGGCTTGATTTAAATACATTTTCTTTCGTATACCAACAGCGCATGCGCAAGCTAAGTGGCTGTCATAATGGATCGACAGTTTTTGTAACTATCTAATTGCATTTGACATTTATTATGTTCTGTTATATTTTGACGTTTATTAAATTTGACATGATTTACGAGTGGAACTGGTTATTTCATAATGTTAATAATAATAGAAAGACTAAGACGTCAATTTGTTGCCTTAAATTGACGGTGTTATTAAATTGCCAATTAATATAACGCTGTAGTCGAATTTTCATTATCAATGCACCACAAAAGTACATACCTACCTACATATATTTTGATATAATTCTTTGCGGTGCACCTAGTCTATCTCAGAAATATTAGAAATACGAAAGTTGAATGTTTGTCTCTTCACGCCAAAACACCTGAACGGATTTTATTAAAATTTTGCATGGATGTTGTGCATATGTAGTTCTTAATCTGGAACAACGCATTAGTTTAGTCCGATTAAATGTGTGCGAAGCCGTGGGCTGAAAACAAGTTATTCATAATACTTATTATAATCATATTAGAAACAGATAATATCTTAGGTGCTAGCATTACATACACATAGGTAATATATCTTACCTTTTAACATTTTGAAGTTATCTTATCTAGACCCTACAAGTCCATAACCACAATGTTGCCAAACAATTATCCCTCACAGTTTCACTAGAAACCTTCCTGCAAAGAGCACCTGGTTTCGCTTGTCAGCCATCCATCAATCCACGCAAAGTTGCTACTGTTTGACCACTGGATTAGCTATAATAGGCGATACTTTCCATTCAATCTAAGACCTTATCACGATGAAATAGGGCTTATGTAAATGGTAAATGTAGGTGTTGAAAGAACAAATCACTATTAGCTCGTGACACCTCGGCTTTTCCTGGCGTTTGAGATTGATCGTGAAGTGGAGTGGCTTATGAATGGAAATGTTGTTAAAGAGCTCTTTACATACGCTATGTATACATACACCTCTAGAAAAGTGGTTTGTAAATGTTTAAAGATGATTTAGAGTCACGTGTTAAGTGATACCTATGGTAGAAACATTTTCAGTATAACACAGGTACATTTTACTTTACTTTACTTTTACTTTTTTATATTTGGCACACAAAACAGAATACAATCAAATATTATACAATACACAATAATTAAAACTAGACTGTGTCCCTAAATATGTTGTACAATATTCAGCATGATCAAAGAGCAGTTTATGTGAAGCGAATACAAAATGAATTTAAAGTAAATAATAATAAAAAAAATCAGAAAAATATGTAAGCATGCATTATTTTTTAATTACAATATTAATATTTTTTTATAAATTTTATTAGGGCATGTCAGTTAAAAAATATTAATAATAAAGGGAAAATTACAGAAAATTAAGACCACTCTCCTTAATGAAAATGGTTTCAAATTTTCTGCTACAATGATCTTTCATCATTGAATTTTCATTGTTTCTTTGATCGTTTTGTTTTATTTTTAACACAATGCAGTGAGGATCTTATTATCTCCCAAATAAATGTTTTACACTTGTGTCCCCGTCCGTTTCCAACGCTACCAGCGTCAACAATAAAGTTGGCAACATTCAACAGAAGTGGGTAGGTAATAAATTTATAGAATACGTTTACCTCGTCAGTCCTGTTTGATTTCAAGAAGATAGTAAATATTGTATTAAATAGTCACACCGTGCAGTAAATAACGCGTCGTTGATGACCGTTTGAATAATTTATTGATTATTTACTCGGTTGTTTTATGGTCAATGATTGAGGCAAACGGCGTAAAAGAGCTTAGATTTATGACTGTTTATTTTAATTGGTGGATTTGGATTCGTAATTTGGAGGTGTTAGTTTAACAGAGTGAGTTATCAAGCGATGAGAAATCTTGATCAATGTTGGTAAGAATTTTTATTTTATCACTGACCTTCTTTCTCATTATCATTATATTATTTGGCGTCAATTATACTAGGTACTTCTTCTTCTTTGTCGTTGTCTTCATTGCTGAAGGTCGTGCCCGTCCTGGAAGGCTTTCACGGTGACGCTGATGAACCGCTTCCACACCACTCTGTCTTCGGCCTGTCTCAGGGCATATTATACTACTAAGCTACCTTATTTCCTTCCAATGTTCTTTATGCCTAGATATTATGGCATGTTATATCGAGGAATGTCACATCTTAATCGGTTCGCCATCTTTATCGTATATTTCTTTAGTAAAATTAATAATATAATCTTCGACTTTCCTCTAACATAAACTTCTGGAAAAAATAGCTGTAAAGTAAGCATATACGAGCCTTTTACAAAACTAAACACCCGCAGCAAAGAGAAGACATTGTCTGTCCCACATTGTATCAAGTCATCGATGTTTATTTCCAATCACTAGATTTTCCGGTCTTTCAAAAACCTCACCTTTTTATGTAATACTGTTATGACACTCAATAAATGTATGGCTTCGCTTTTAGCGGCCCATCCCAAGTGATATAACATGTCACCATAAATAAAATATTACGTATTTTAGATACATTAGAGAAAGCATACTTTTATTAAATTATGATTTATGCTAGGGCTGTAAAAAATACGTTTTACCTAGAGTTTATTTAGAGCTAGTGACGCAAGAGTGAAACGATAAAGAAAAATTAACGACTACTGACAGTGACATTCAGCTGTCATATAGATCTACGCAGTTTTTGACGTATTCCAAAATAAATTAGCAACGCCTGAGAGCAACTGCCACTACAGATCTACAGGAAAACACCAATAAAGATTTGATAAACACCGAAAACAATTTTATATACTTGCTACAGACTTGCTAGACAAAATTTATCGTCGAAACATTTTGTTCAAAGCATTTACCGTCAAATCACTCATATAAGCTTTGATCGAGCAGGCGTTAACTTATCAATAGATCATCAGCTTCCATATTTTAGTGCGTACAATAACAGTACAGATGAGCAAAGAGTTAGTATAGAATCAGAGTATGAAACACTTCATTCTAGGCTCGGGTATGAATCAACGCTAGACACTTGGACGGTGGCCAGGGGAAAAGAAAAGAAGTTAGTCTAACCTTGGGACCGATTCCTTCGGGACTTTGGGATGAGTGACATGACAACTCGCACAACAGTAGCGTGCTAATTAGAAGCAAGCTAGAAATATTAATGAACTGCTGAAACGAATATGTGATTTGATTTATTCGTGTGTGACTCTGGCGTAGGTATGTTAAGATCATGCAATTGTGAAAATATTGATCGTTAAAATTATATAAACCTTGTTTGTTTAGAAAATATGCAACTCGTTTTTGTTTATCAAAACATGTAGTAAATAAATAAATAAATGTTTATAATTTTTCTAACAATAATTTTTCTGCGCAATAATTTGTTCAAAGATGAGATATGTGTATATGTACCCTTGTCATTACTTCTTTTTAAATTATTTTATAATGTTTATTAGTTCTCAAAGAAAGACTGCAGGTAGATGCTGGATGCGGCAAGCTGAAGACAGGGCGCTATGGCGCTCATTGGGGGAGGCCTATGTCCAGCAGTGGACTGCTATAGGCTGATGATGATGATGATGATTAGTTCTCAAATTATTATATAAAATACTTGTAAATCAAGTTTGCTAATACAAAAGAAGTATCAAAACAATCTTACATTATTTTGATGTTGATGCATGAATGCTGTAAGCAAGGTAGCTAATTAGAGTTTCTGCCCGAATATTTACATAACTTTTTGTTTTCTTGTATAATTTTCCCCTATAATCTGAAATTTTGGCATACTGGCTAAACATTATAAATTTTAGAAATTAGATATCATAACTAAAAATACTTTAAAGTCTTGTTCATAAACCAGACGCCCAGTCCAGACCAGTGTGGTCTTTTCTTGAAATTCATCAACGAACACATCAACAACATTGTAGACTGCCAAAACAATTACCATTACCATAGCTTATCCAAACCTTACATCATTGAACTTGCCTTGTCACAGCGGTACAATGCAGAGGTCGTCAACCTCTGTTACAAAATGTTACATGACAATTCGATTTGTCACATAAATGTTGATAGCTATTGCGCCGGTTATGAATTTACAGATGAAGCTTTAGATAGGAGCTAACGGTTTGATGACATCATTGACAATATCTCCTGGAGTTACTTCATCAACTTTTGCAGTACTAGTACGAGTTGAGAGTTACCTGTAGATATAAGTTAATAATTTTGCGATAGAATTGGTAAGACAATTTGTAGCAAGCATGGGGTTTGTTGTCTATGGTAGAACAGCGAAAAATTGCGTCACTTTGTCATCGAATGCATAATTGTTTTGAAATTATTTTCTTCAATTTCAATACTATTCGTAAGTTACGTAAAGTAGGACGATGCAAAAACAATAAACAATAAACAAATGCAGCCAAAAAAAAAAAGAGATGAGAAGGGGAAAAAAAGAAATTCCCTCTAACCCAAGGACTGAGGGGTAGTCATCCCTCGAGTTGACGACGCCGGGGTAATGAGGCCAAGCCTCGAGGCCCCTCTCTGTGCCCCCACCAGGGCCGGAAAGAAATCTATTGAAAAAAGGACGATGCTATGATATTATTGGCTATACCCTACACTAGACAACACATCCCCATGCTTACAGGTCTACTAGCTATAGCTGTAGTTATAAGTTACTTTTTCTGTTCTATAATTCGATAGAAAATCTCGAGAGAATAGTCTCTATTTCATGAACAAAATCAAACTGATTTCTTCCACCGAATTCTCAAATTTACAGATGTGTAATTTCAGCCGCTGGGGCAAACCTGTTCTTGAGTGGAGACCACGACTCGGTAAACGTAGTGTAGGACGCCCTCCGACCAGGTGGGATGACGAACTTCGAAAGACTGCAGGTAGATGGATGCGGCAAGCTGCAGACAGGGCGCTATGGCGCTCATTGGGGGAGGCCTAGTCCAGCAGTGGACTGCTACAGGCTGATGATGAAGATGATGATGATGATGACTTTCAGCCTGATACTAACGAGAAACAAATGAATGAAAATAAAAAACATTGTGAATATTTTCGTATCCCACGTGTCTAATAATTAGTAGTACACCTTTAGCATTACAAATTGTGTTTACAAAATGTTCACTTACTGCAACACAACATCAAAGCAAACTGATTTGAATAACCTTCACTAAAGGTCACATAATGAAATCAGTGTTTCTGTTATAGTTTTTTACCCACGACCTTTATGGTGTGGCTTTACCCTATTATGCATGGCAATTTAGGTGGAGACATTGACCGAACAAATGTTCATATAGCTCTGCTTTTGCGTAATACGGTGCGTTCCGGTTTATTGACTTACTAGCTGCGCCCCACGGTTTCACCCGCGTGGTGATAGATATTTTGGATAATATACAATATATCTTTATAAATTGTATCGTATGTATTATTCTGATATGTAAGCTATATTATTGTGAAGTTTCATCAAAATCCGTTCAGTAGTTTTGCGTGAAAGAGTAATAAACATCCTCACAAACTTTTGCAATAATATTAGTAGGATTAGATCTAGTTATTGTGAAAGGTCAAAAATTTACGATTACACTTCAGCTGGGTTAGGTATTTTGTATTTGCTTACCAATTATTTGATTAAATAATTACATATTCAGTATTAACGTGAATAGGTAAAGTTAAACCATTCTATATACTTTTGCTAATTTTATACCTACGGTAATAGTTGAGTATTGTATTGTGTACATATATAGTTATCTGTAATAATTGGATAGTAAAATGAACTCACGCACGTAGCTGTAGTATTTTCGACTACACCCGGTATAGAGACAGACAGCTTACGTTGGTTTGAATTATACAAATTTATTTTTATGACGACAGTACGTAATCCCGAAAAATCGGTCTGCTCGGTCACGATATGAGGAAATACTAATATTAGATACGGGATTTATCATCGGATTTGTGACTCGCGGATTAAAATTAGGAAATAGAGTTTGGACTTGTCATTGTGTAACATGAAGACAAGGTGTTTAAAGAATAGTTGTCTTAAAAAAAAAAAAAATGCTAGACAATCTACACGACATCATCTAGTCCCAAGCTGCTGAGTTGCATACTAGTTGACTGATATACTAGATAATAGAGTACATTACATAGATATATATCACACATGTCGCCGACATTACGTGTTAGTAAATAGGTTTATTTTATGTATGTTAGATTAAGGTATATCTATACTCTATACTAATATTATAAAGAGGAAAGGTTTGCTTTTTTGTTTGTTTGTTTGTTTGTTTGTAACGAATATGCTCCGAAACTACTGGACCGATTTGAAAAATTCTATCACCGTTAGGAAACCTAAATATCCGTGGTGAACATAGGCTATATTATATTTTCAAAAAAGTAAGGAATCCTTACTAAAACTCCAATAATGTAGCCAAAGATTCTAATACCCGTGCGAAGCCGGGACGGTCCGCTAGTATTTTATATAGGCCGTATTTTAAGTATTTTCCATCCTGTACTAGACTAACACACATCATCGTATGTTGGTCTAGAATCCGAAATTGCAACAAAGATTTTATAGGTCTCATAGCCCTAGACTAGGTTTGCGGCAAATTCAGTCTCTGTAACTAGGAAACATGAGTAAGGTCTATTAAGCAAGCCATGATAGTAATCAGAGCCTGTACCCCGTGTTTCATGATAACTTTATGATACAACAATCACAGGCCAATCAAACGTTACAAAATACTACAATAAACATTACGAGACAGTGGAACCATTACGCTATCTCCACAATCGGGAGAAAGTGACGGACTGCGATCCCGGCCCGTGACAAAATGACAATCAATCCCACATTTTGAGCCCTAATTTCATAACCTTAAAGCTTATTTTCTTCTAGAGCTTATGTAATCGTTCCCCCAAATCCAGAATAACAACTTTAGACCCTAGTAATGAAGGGATAAAGTCGACTTTAGGTTTAGAGTGCGTCGTAAATTTAAGCTTAGAAAGCTGCCCTTCGGATTGTAGCTGTAAATAATGATTTGGCTATTATCTGTCTTTACTCTAGATTGTGACGCGACACTAATTCGCATTGTTGGTTTTAGTGAAATATTGGACAACTGTCTTGGTCAGAAATAAGATATTAGAACATCAGTGATACTCTAGAAACCTGTCAAAAAGTGCAAGTAAGGAATCTATCTACCTCAACTTTAAATATGAATTGCTAGGATTTAGACCCTGGTTGTGTTTTTTAAATATGTAGGTGCGTATTTTCGCCGCTGTCCTTTATGTACGTAGAAACTTGGCTAACATTTTTATTTTATAATAATGAAGAAGAGTACATTAGCAATTTACTGAGTGACCTATCCAAAATCATAAAAGGAAAGATGCTTAGCTCAATTCCAAACAGATGATCAGATGTGGTTCAAAGCCCTGAACCCAGGTCTTAGACTTCCTGCCGATTAAGAGAGCAGTAATGAGCTTGTTTCGCACCATTCATTACGGGCTCGTCTTTCACAGACACTCGACGATCTTATTATCTGTTGCGACATAACACTCATGTAGGATGAGACGCAAGCAGCTGGGTTTTGGTGCAAAGCAAGAGAGACTGGAGCTACAGATATTCAGCCTTTTCTAAACTCCTGTCAACAGGATATTGAATGAAAAGCAAGTTCATTTAAAATCCTTTGTCTACCTCATGATAGTAGTACCTTACCTTACTACAAAGTATTACACTACCAATAAACTACGAAATATTTTAATAGGAACCTGACCTAACCCTGCTAAAATTACAAACGCCAAAAATAAAATGTCACAGAATTTCACAGCTACAAATAGGATATAATTACTTATTACTCTTTTCACTCTGAACTTGGCTGGCGCTTCTTCATGATGATATTGACCTCCTAGCTGAATCTTCGGCCAGTCTCAGACTAGCCAGGTGTGCACTGTGCAGGACATATTATAGTAAACAAGAGTGTGCGCAAACCCAGGTGCTGTTTATCATACTCAGAACAAAGGCCTTCGCTATGCGACGTCACAAATATGGTCTGAAGCCGCCTCCATCCAACGACTCCCAGCAACCGCTACAATTCTCAACTCGTCTATTGAGGTATTATATAAGCCATAATAGTGTAACTTGCACCACAAGCAAACAGCAACAGAAGCTGCTAAGTGGATAATATCAGCCAGAAGCCATTCCGCATTCCACATGCTTGACACTGATGTTACATTAATTCATTGGACGATCATGGCGAATGATGATTGTTAGGTAGGTGGGCAGTATCCTGTCGAAAGGAGCTTATTTCGAAATTAGCTGCTTTTCTTGCGTGGGCTAGTAAAGAGGACGGATGTGTGCTGCGTGCAAATAACGCGTTTGGGTTCTCCATGGAGGTTTACTTATTCATTCACCTCTTTTGATTTGAAAAGGAATTTTATGATTGATCATAAAGAAGGACATTCAAAGATCTTGTAGCCTCCTTTGTTTGATCGAAATTTAATGTGGCAGAACAAGTTTATTAAGCTAGCTCAATAAAATTACTAGTTATGAACATAATTCGTTTTACAGAATATCTAAGTTGTTATCGTTGAATTTTCGGGCACCCAGGTTCATAAAATAATATTGCCACTAAAGTTTACGTATTTCAAACTATGACAGGCGAGTGACAGTTGACAAGCCACAAGTCCGGCGACATGTCGACTGACCTATATTCCAAAATACATTGCTAATTAAAATTTTGGCTTCTACTGTATTTCTAAAATTAAAAGCATAGGTGATTTTAATAGTCCTCGGTTACTTGAACTAAACCCTCTCATTATTCTATTTTTAAGAGTTCGTAATTCTTTTGGTTCTATTTATAAATGAACTAAAAACAGTTATAGGAACTAGTACAACTCGAGAGCTGGTGAGTATCTGGCGCAACGCATCAGCATTGTCATACAGCAGCAATGCAGCCAGCAGCGGCTTGATGACGTTTCCGATCGGTATTGATATGGATCCTATGGATCATTACAAACCTGTAGATTGTTTGCAACAAGCTCAATAATTTAAGTTCTAATTTGTTTACGATTTGATGAAAACTTTCTATGTTAATTATGGAATAGGAATGTTTACGATAATTTTATCGTAAATCGATAAACTTTTATAGAAAGGAAAAACAAGCCAGAAATCCTAGTAATTACCATAACTTTACCTACATTAATTATTAGGTAGATACTTAATATCTAAACGGCTAATAACTTTTCTCTTTCCTGTCTACTTGTTTAGGGTCGTGGGAAACATAAAATTTCGCTTAAACTTGCGATCCTAAGTGGCTTCCCGTGTATGTTAAATGCATTTAGGTACTTTTGCACGTTTGTAACCTGTTTAAGTACCGTACCAAGTAGAGTAGGTAACTAACAAAGAACTGTCATAAACATACAGAACGTAGAGACTCAGTCGTCAGTCACAGTTAGTTCGTACGCATGTACTTCATAATTTGCCAGATTTTCAGGGTCATAACAAATTTACCTTTATAATTAACTAGTTTCTAACCGCGACTTAACACACGTTGATTAAGGCTATTTCTATCCCATGGGAACTGAATCATAGAATATATATCGGGGATATGAGTGATGCGATAAAAAGCCTTAGTTTTATTCCAGGCCTAGAAATACATATACTTAACTTTATGTTATTATAGTGCGTAAGCCCTCGCACTCGGGGTAATCTCTAGTAAAACTTACGCAAAATTTCAGCCCGATCTGTTCAGTAGTTTTGGCGTGAAGAGGCAACAAACATCCAAACTTTCGCATTTATAATATTAGTGAAGCACATATTTTCTCTGTAAACAATTTTCATCTAAAGATACTAAACCATGTACAGTAACTAACCACATTTTTCGTCTTGTTTCAGGTTGGTACCAATTTTACCTAAAGAAAAGGATGTTGTAAAGAAAATGACTGTGAGTTCGTAGTAACATAAGCTTTGATTGTTCAACAGTTTCAGGAGGACAAAAAGTGAAAGTCACATCCCAAATTTCAATTCAATCCAATTGGAGCCATAAAACAACTTTATGAACTCTTATTTCTTACTTTATTTTTGTTTCTTGCAAATTGAATCGTAAACCTAAGAACATAAGGAAGGAGCAAGCACGAGAATATCTCGTTACTCAGCCACTGCGGTATTTCGAGCACGTTTACGATCGACCGATATTGATTCCGAGTGCCGCGGCGCGACAGGCTTCTGACGAAACTGTGTTATCGATATAAATGGTCCCATCTCTATTACAAATAATTCAAATAAAAGAATTCGTGCAAATTATTTACGCCAAAGAGATTTTTTGGGGTACACACGCCTATATGTATTTAATATATACCTGCTGTACGCTTTCTCGATAAGGAATAAACTTGTTAGAGTTAAAAATAAACATGATATTTTTATATTTTCCTTCTTATAAAAAATGTTCTTATCAAAACTTGAAAGCTTTTCTCTATTTTTGATCTTGCAGACCAAAAACTGCATTAGTCTCCTGCAATTTAAGGAACTCCAAAAACACCTAACCAAGTGACCGAATTCTGACAATAGTATCGTCACAGAATCGTACGTAGATGAAAGAAACTCTAGATAGCGCGTGCGTTGCGTTGCACGGAGAGATTGATCGAATGATTTCAACATGGTTTCAATCCTTGACACTTATGACACGCGTCACTCCATTTGTAGATGATGATTCTTGGTGGCAATATGTGTCTGGTTGGACACTTTTCTGCTATGTATCAAGTAGTGGAAAATCATTAAAAATTATCTTAATGATCAAGTTATGAAGATTCATTGTTCATTATCTAGCAAGGTGTACCACGTGCAGGTTAGGTTGGCTTGGGAGACGAGGTGTTGGAGTCCCCCTTACACCTTTCTCCAACTGTAGTTATTTTATCAAATATGCCAAAATAAATAAATAATAAATAATGCTGGACAATTCACACAGCATTATCTAGCCCCATGGTAAGCAGATCTTGTGTTATGGGTACTAGATAACTGATATATATAATACAATACATTACATAGATAGATATTTTTTACCAAACATAGAAAACAACCAGAACACCCGGAACAAATATCTGCAGATCGTACACACAATTGTTCCGAGGCGGGAATCGAACCCGCAACCTCCTGTGTCGCAGGCGGACCTTCGCCCACCGCGCCACATCGGTCGTCAAAAATGCATCATTCTGAGACGATACTTATTATGGTAAAGCGATTGATTTAGTGGAATTAAGGCCCAGCAAAATCACTATTCTTCATACATATTCTTCACCAACAGATAAGCAGGTATATATGAGAGGCGCATAAATCATCCGAGCACTAACCATAACCACCTCATGCTATCGTAAACCCACTCGCGTCACCAAACCATAGATATAGACGATATAGACGTACAACGTATTCACGTTCGTATATTTACGACTGCTAATATTATTTATGTGTCAACTTGCTTTATTTTTGTCATCGCCAGTCTTGCTAGTGATTCGTTAGTGGACCGAATGCAGCTGACGGGTTGGCCTGGTGTATCAGGTTTGTCGGTTAATTTTGAGATAATTCATAATTCATTTATTTATCCAAATATACTTTCATAAGGATTTATGTTGAGACCCAAACAAGGCTTGCGTCTTGGGTGTCAAGAGAGGAGTTTGTAGTTTCTTAAATTAAAGAAAATAATCAAATTAGAACTAGTTTCCAATTGAAACAGTTGAGGTAACTGCAGTCTGTTGGAAACAATAGAGGTAGCTTAACTGATCCAATAATTTAGTCGTTTATAGGTTTCAGTCATTCGTCTTTCACAACTACGAGTTAGTTTCCTGCTTTAAAACAGTCAAGAGTCCATCAAGGGCTCGATTTACTTGACGCCTCATTTAAAATTATAATTTCCTTCAAGTATTGTACTTCTATCCAGTTTGTCACTATGCCGCATTGTCGCGGACTCGTTTATTATATTTTAGAAAGTGTTCCGAATGACCATAAATCACTTTGATTGACATGGTGACGAAACTACTGTTCTAGTGCGGCCAATTTATTTGTTCAACAAGTCAATTCGGGATGTGTTTGTGAGTGTATCACTCTAACTATTTTTGCCGCTCATTGGCTGAATTTGCTCTCTCGAAGTGATAATTTAGAAGTAAGCTCGTAACTGCAAAATATATCCAGACTAAAAAAGAAACCTGAGTTTCCAAAGGTTGCCTAGCAGAGATCGCTCATAGCGATAAGGCCGCCCATTGTACAACATAATCTGTAATGGTTTTTTCTGTCTTGAGTATCTGTTTTATTTGGTGTGCAAAGAGTAATTGTATCTATTAAAAAACGTAGAGTCAAATAGAGAACTCCTTTCTTGAAGTCGGTTTTTAAGGCATCTCAACGCAGTTAAGGAGCGCCCGTGTAACGACTCTGCCGCCGTTGCAGGTTTCCATAGGTTGCGGAAACCGCTTCCCATCAGGCGGACCAAATGCTAGTGGTAGAAAAAAAAGAAATGCTGTTTGATTCTAAAAGTTGGATACTGATCGGGAGTAATGTATAATTCACAGCGAGCACGAGATACTTTACGCCGCCGCCGCCGCCGTGTGCTGAAATCTGTCTCGTTGCTCGTTGCGAATGTTCCCCGTACTGACTGCACTAACGCTCACTGTGTAACACGTTACATTACGCCCCGCAACGCTGGTCTGTAACCACTTGAATACAATACTCAATAACACCTCTCTCAACTGAACAGATAAGTCTGTAGACCTTTACCGTTAGGTGTAATTTCTAGACAATAGACTAAAGTATAACTTAATTATGAATTAGCCAGCTGAAGTGGCAGTGGGCCGGCCATATCTCGCGAAGAACCGACGGCCGCTGGGGCAAACGTGTTCTTGAGTGGAGACCACAACTCGGTAAACGTAGTCTAGGACGCCCTCCGACCAGGTGGAATGACGACCTGCGAAAGACTGCAAGTAGATGCTGGATGCGGCAAGCTGAAGACAGGGCGCTATGGCACTCATTGGGGGAGGCCTATGTCCAGCAGTGGACTGCTATAGGCTGATGATGATGATAACGTAGTTATAACAAAGGTTCTGTAATAGCTATTAGTGTCGTCGACTTATAAAAGTTTTCATTAATTTATGCCTGTCCTTTGTTTCTTATAATTTCCTGTCTGTAAATTAAGCTTTTACAATTCGAAGTTTCAAATTAAAGTTTATATCATAAGCTAAGTATTTAAGGGGCCTCCGGAGGGACGAATTCTTCATACAAACGTAATACCAAATTATTTCTAATTCAAGCATATTTCCACTATAATATTGTATTATTTGTATTAAAATAGTATTTATCTAGGTTCCCAAATAGTTGTTTTTTCAAAATACTTACCTAAAATGATATGAAAGCCAATCTCATTTTGCACATTTTTATGCGAAAATGGACAAGATTTCTTGCTATTTGTTTCGTATTAAAAATATCAGTATCTTACGTTTTATTTATTAAGGAACATAGCTTATATTGTCTAGTTACAGAATAACAATACTTTGTGAAGAATTCAAAAAGTTTTCAGTCATAATTTTTGGTATTACGGAACAAACCAAATTTTGAACGGCTAATATTGCTATCGCGCACCCATGTGGCGCGGCGCAAGGGTTAAACAGGAGCGATATTCGGAGCGATTTTTGCAAGCGAGGGTCGCCGGACCCTTAAGTGCTGGTTTTGTAATTATTTTATAGAAATTAAATTTATGTTTGGCATTTAATTGCTTAACGTCCCGAGAAATAAAACGTTACGAAAGGTTAAACATTATTTATTCGATTATAATTAAATAGGATTATAAAATTCGTGATCACAGTTGATGTGGAAGTGATAAAAATACACAGTAGGGTATAAGACAAAATGACATCGCATAGTCTCGCCTGGAAGTAAGGTTGCCTGGAAGAGATCGCTTCTAAGCGATATGGCCGCCCATTGTACTCGTCGCATATAATGTATTTTTGTAATGATTGATTTGATTGTGGTGTAGAATAAAGAATTTTTGTATTGTATTGTCTCGCATACATTGCGTAAATTATTGAGGTTGATGGAATTAATTTCTAATATGTGAACGCATTCCCAAGACAACAAGTCCTATGCTTGGAACCCATCCTCTAGTAAATAAAGTAAAGCAGAGCTTGTGTTATGGGTACTACATAACTGATAAACATTAAATAGATTTTTTTATTATACATAGAAAACGACCAAAACATCCGGTACATATAACTGCAGATCGTACAAACATTTGTTCTGAGGCGAAATTTGCGGATTCCCTAAAATGAACTGCCACTTGTTAATAAAAAAAATCTAAACATTTCTTATTTTAAAAACAACTAAAATTAATCTAAGTGACTTCTTGACTTAGTGTGTCTTTGTATCGTTTTTGTGTGTTTTGTTTTAAAATAAAATGTTCTGTGTACGCTTTTACACAAGTAATTACCTAAATAAAAAACCCAGTTAGCTTGTCATATCGCGTCGGATTTCTCATCCGATCGATAAAAGTCATTGACAGCAATGTTGACAGGATTCGATATTGTCACCGTAATGAGCCGCGGTCACACCAAGCTGTCGTTAGTGTCATTATCTATGGTAATGAACGAGAATGAAAGTCGCACTTGGGAAGTCGATCTGAGATTATGCTCATTGCCGTAATGGGTGTAAATTCAGGCGGTTTCGTTTTCTACTCGTTATTTTCTCAAGTGACAGGCGCTGCTGTGAAGTTCTGTTACTGTAAGTTCAGCGTCAACTTGTTTCTGAATGACGCCACCGCCTAACTCTTGCAGGTTTAGAATTTGCATCTCCCCAAATCTTCCCGCGGGATGTTCTAAGAGGCGAATAAGGTATATCCATCGGGGGCGAGCAGCAGCGCTCCAGAACAATCATTCAGGCGATCCCCAACCCGCATGCCCAGCGTGGGGATTATAGGCGTTAGCCATGTCATAAGATGCCATAAGGCGCTTATCAGGAGGAGGCTGTCCAACAGAGGACCAGTATGGGCTGTTGAAGAATACCAGCCAATCAAAAAGCATTATTTCATATAGGTAATATTTTTAAATACCTAGTTTATGAAGTAATATAAAACACTTTTCCACTATACATTCTAAACAAAAAAAAATAAGATTATTTTTCATAACTTCAATTGTATTGAAAACAAAAACTGGACGATTAATAAACTTAAAACATTTCCAATATGACACCTGAGCTTGTTTATACATTAGCCAAAAAACTTGGAACCCTGAAGCCCTGTAGGTACAGCTAAAGGAACAGCTAAAGCACACCTCCGAAAACCGGAACAGTACCAAGCCTGCTATTTGGTCTACTATAACTATGGGGTATGTATGTACCTCTTATACAAATAGCAACCCTAGCATGACAGACTATATTTATTCTAACGTGCGTGAACGCCAAATTGGCAACCTTGGCCGTATCGTTTACCTAACCACTATGCTACGTTAGTACGCACAGAACGTTTACCGTAATAATTACGAATCTACGGTTTTGCGTAGACGCTCAGTCTGAGTAAAAATTGCTTAGATATAAATTTGAAATAAAAAACACAAATATTCTGTTTCTCTTCATTATAGGTGGTTTTTACAGTGAATTCAAAATAATTTTTTCTTTGTTTTTAGTCCATAACGTTAGACTAGCTTAATGTCTTACGTTATTTTTCTGCCAAAGTTTTAAAACGAACACGCCGCTGCCGCGCGCCGCGCCGTGGGCAAAATAAATTTAAGTAGCCACCTAAAACCTAGAAAATTACAATCAAATAATGGAAACAAATTAGAAAAAGTATAATATACATAGTATTATTGAGCTAAATGCAGACTTTTGCAAACAATCTACAGATACCCGAACTGATCCATATCAATACCACTCGGAAGCTTCCCCATTCCCCAAGACGCCGGCTGCTTTGCCCCGTGTTGTATGAAAATGCTGATGCGCTGCGCCAGCTCTCGGGTCGCGCATCGCTTCGACTTAGATTATTCTAAAAACCCGGCCTCGTAATTGCCTCGATGCCCCACGGTCCTAGGTTTCGACTCCAAGGGGAACAAATGCATAGGCTCTGTCGAGATCTGTATGTTAGCGCCTCTTGAGATCTGCAAAAGAAAACCCTTTTTTAGGAATTTATCATGCTGACTATACCATCAACATTAACATTAGGGTGTTTTGTAAACGCGCATTTCAGCGATTATCTGTGAATCAACTACAATTGCACTATATATAATTTGCACTATGTACACTGTATTTTCACTAAAGCCGAATTATTATAGAACGATAGCGCATCAGGCAAATCCGATATTTCTTTAGGCAAAGTTTAACTGTAAATAAATGTTGTTGTAATAAATAAATGCTTATAATAAATAATTTTCAAGAAAATTGTAAAGTAAGTAGAAAGCAACAACATAACACAACGTTCAGAGAAGCATTTTAATGTTTCCTCTAATTTGTGTTCAACTTTCAAACATCCCTCGATATCTCCAATTTCTAATACCTCGAGAGTCTAGGTCTCTCATGTTATGAGATTGAACGAGATTGAAAGTTAATCATTGATTCCGAGACATTATTGGTTTTTCTATCATGTGTGCAATTACCTTTATTACTTTGTATCAAGATATTATCGCACTCGTTATTTTTAATCGTTTCATTTCTCGATGATAATGTAGACGGGCGAGTCTCAAAGTGCATTGCAATTAAATGTGCAGTAAAAAGTATTTATGTCTAATTAAAACTGACTTTTGCTATCACATAGATTTTGAGAAAATAGATCGCTTTGGTTATTGATTTGGTTTGTATGGTCTGGAATCAGTTATCTCCTTGTGCAATCATTTTGTTTAACTCTTTCATCCCCTTAAACCTAGGAAGATCTTCCTAAAGATTATATTTCATAAAAAAATATTCAAAAATAAATAAATACATAAATTTACACGAACAAGAATAAGAAGGTTGTTTGATACGTGCGATCGAAGTCAACTGACAATTTCCTTCGTTTTTCGAAGTAGACCTCCTGAGTTGTATCATTGACAATCAATGACACTGCATGTGATTTAATGTCATTAATTTTGGGCTTAAGCGTCACAAACGCAATCCTTTCAATAAGTTTTAAGTCGAGATAAATTTAGTTGTGGCTTTTCCTCTACAAGTAAGTATAATTCTTTATTGCTATCGCCCACTTCTCCTTTCAAAGTTAGCAGTGGACTATTATACGTTGATGATGATGATGATTGCCCACTCGTCTGATACCCCAGTGTGTCACCTTCCGTTAATATCGGTAGGTGGTAGGCCCTGTAGGTACGAGTACGTAATGCGTTAATCAATAAGCTCCTGGCATAATCTCTATACTTACATTAGATTGATTTACCTCTAGGAAGCTGATAATGTCAATGCCCAGGAAACATTAATGCTGCCGTTCAGCCAATGCGAACTGTAATTATAATCAGATTATGAGATTACCATAATAAATTCGCTAGGAACATATTGAGTCGGATACGCCTAGGTTCCACCCGTTTCATGGCAATTTTATTTTGGTTTTGTAATACATTGGTATTACAAAACCAAAATAAAATTGCCATTCGTCATTGACAAACAAAAATTATACCTAGGTACAGGTAGGTTCGACCCGTACCATAGCAATTTTATAATAGGTACCTACAATACCTATTATAAAATTGCTATGGTACGGGTTATCAATTAACCCTTAGTTACTCGCACATAAAAACATACATAAGTACTCACGTGGCGTGCTTTCCACCCCAATATTAGAATTAGAAAAAAACTACCAAATACATACAAAATCAGACTTTTATTTATTATTAAGATTAAAAAATTTGAGTTGTAAATTCGAAACTCCAATAACTAGAGACCATCAAACAGTCGCTGGGGTGTTAAACACCCCACGCGAGTAATTAAGGGTTAAATATTACTTTTTTATTTGTATTTTTTTTATCTTTTTTTTTGTGTCTACATTATTGACAAAAATGTTACGTATATACGAGTAGATATAGATTTAGAACGCTTTATGTCGCACAAAGACAGAAAATACGCGATAAATACTAAGACACAAAAAACCAGTGTGTTGTTTCTTAGATAAATATTTGCTGCGTTGCCAAATTACGGAGTCTTCACAACAGCTAGCAATCTACGTGTCCAGTATAACATTTTCAGGATGATGATGCGGCTGCCTCGCTTTTGCAACGCATCTGGTTGGTCTGTTCGCGGAGGCGCACACGATGGCTATCACGCGATTATTAAAAAAAAAGTCACTTCCTTAACACTTCGACAGCCAAGCATTTTATTTATTTCCAATCTCTGACAGCCTATCACGTCCCCTGTCCGTGACAGTTTTTTTGTTAGAGACGCTGATCACGTACTGCGTTTTTCTATAAAAGTAACAAAATGGTCAAAAAGTGCCGGCGTGCCCAGAATGGTACGCTAATTATGTATGCGGCTAACTAGGATAAAATAAGCGTCACGTGCGTAGTACGTGATCCGCTGTCAAAGTGTTAATCCAGCGTGCGCGAGCAAATTATTGTGTCTGGACAGTCCCGACCGGAGCAAATCGATGAAAATGTTGTTAGATTTTGTATTATAGATATTTCAATTGGTTATGTTATCTAGTTTTTCAATACGATAGGATATGATAAAAAAATTTATATATTTAATTTCTACGTGTTATATGGATTATATATATGGTTATCACGAAGAACCGACCACAGCTAGGGTAAATGTGCGGGCCGGTGAAAATATTGTCGCTGTGACAAAACACTGTCGGCTGTCTACAATATTCAGACAGACCACCGAAACTGTACCGAAATGTCGGTCCAATCCTCCGCGCCCGACTGTGTGCTAATTCGGCAGATTTTATATTTTTCACTACCTTGCGAAATAGTTATCTAGTATTTACAGCCTTGAGATACAAACGGCTTAAGAGCTTATACCGTTTTTATCACCATGACGTGTCCAGTACTAACTAAACGTCAAAGTATCACGTTTCCCGCTTCAGTAACTGGCACACAACTTGACATTCGAGAAGGAGTACACATTTGCAAAATAATAAATGATAATAAGGTTGTATATTACGGGTATTGCGTTACAAGATGGGGATCATTTTCATGAATGTTCTATGAAGTTATCTACTGGACTTATATGAGGAAGGCCCGAGTTTTGCCGGGCCATAATTCAGAATGTACAATCTAACAAGCTATAGATACATTTATTTTACAAGTAATTAAATAAATAAAAAAATAATAATAATAATAATAGTGCTGGACAATCCACGCAGCATTATCTAGCCCCACGGTAAGCAAAGCTTGTGTTATGGGTACTAGATAACTGATATACATAATACAATACATTACATAGATAGATATTTTTATTATACATAGAAAACGACCAGAACACCCGGAACAAATATCTGCAGATCGTACACACAATTGTTCTGAGGCGGGAATCGAACCCGCAACCTCCTGCGTCGCAAGCGAACCATAGCCCACCGCGCCACACCGGTCGTCAAAAAATTAAATTTAATTGTGAGTATTAACAGAATAAGTAGATACTTGGTGATGAGGTCAAGAAAGTCCCTGAAAATCTCATTTCATTTACATAAACTTTGATCTACCTTACCAGGCTATTTATGTCGAATTAAAGGGTAAAAGATATACAGTTCCTTAATTTTCCAACTACAAAAAGAAGAAAGCTCTCAGTTCGGCTGTATTTTCATACATTCAATATTTATTTAGGATTCGGAACTTCCCGAACAAAGATCTCAAACGAAACTACGATCCTAAGCCAATATTAATAGATCGTGCGACTCAATTTGCTCATAAATTCCCCCAGTCCGACATAGCCTTATAAGGCCGCGGCAGACAGATGAGTGGGCGGCCGCGGCGGCGACGCGCAGGCTGCTATCTATCTTGGACAGCTACTGTGATACAACCAATTTCTAACTCGTTTAGTGTAAAGATATTAGAAATGTTTATCATTTTGTTTATGGTAATGTTAGACAAGGCTTGTTTAGTGGAATTGTTTGGGTTGGGTTCTCTACTCTTGTTCATCATCATTATCAGCCTATAACATAGGCCTCCCCCAATGAGCGCCATAGTGCCCTGTCTTCAGCTTGACGCATACAGCATCTACCTACAGTCTTTCGCAGGTTGTCATCCCGGGTGGGCGGAGGGCATCCTACTCTACGTTTACCTAGTCGTGGTCTCCACTCAAGAACACGTTTGCCCCAGCGGCCGTTGGTTCTTCACAAGATATGGCCGGCCCAATCTACCGGTATACTCTTGTTACAGGCTACCTAAATGCAACAAAGTTGCAAAAATCTTCGTTGAGACTAGACTTCGCGTGAAGTTCGGCTTCATCAAAGTTACAAAAGATTTTAAGGACAATGCTAAAACTAAAGACTAGAGCTGAAAATTTGTATTGTTTCCTCATCTAGATTATCATAAAATCATAGGTTTCTCAGCGCAACAGCGCGCGAGCCTCAAACAGAAGCTATAACATAAAAAGTAATTTAAAAAACCAGGGTTTATTTCGATCAAGGAACGTAACTGGCCACACATGAACACGATAAAAGCGGATAAGTAATCTCTTAATCCCGCCATGAACAAGTGCGTAAATCACGTTATTCTTAATCAGCAACCTTCACATCGATTCGATATTAATCGATATACATTGTTTAATCGACCTTAAATCGATACTTTCGAAGTTTTCAGACTCGAACCCGTCTCTGCTAATAGGGCTGTGGCCTCACTCTGCCCTGATTTTTCGACCATTTTCAACCATTAATTGGACGATATCCATTTTTAAATCTGTTTCATTCACAAGTTTCGCATTAATACTTGTTTGTCGATTAATTGAGGTCCAAAATACATGAGTCATTGATTTCATTGATATGCCTGTATGTGGGGTTAAATTGAATTGAATGATTCATATAAAAGGTGATGCTCATTACTCCATTAACATGCATCAATGCTATGTGTTGATGTAGTTAGTTACCTACACCTTTCCCTATTGTTGTAACTTTTGGTTTCCTTTTTTCGAAAACTACAGCTTTCAGTTCTACAGACGTTACGTTAGACGTTACCAAAATACTAGTTTCTTCGCACGCGTTGTGTCTATGGAACTGTGTAAAGGTTATTTCCATCCCATAAGAGCTATTTTATGTGATAAAAAGTATGTTTGATTCCAGGCTCAGAGCCACATTTCTGCAAAATTGAAATTTTGCAGAAATCTTTTAATTTTGCCTTATCCGTTTAGTAAATTTGACGTGAAGAAGCAACAAATATCGTTACATCTAAATATCCAAACTTTCTAATTTATTATATCAACTAGCTTTATATAGTACAATTGTGACTAAGGCTCAACTCACACCAAAAGAGCGTCGGAGCACAGCGAAGCGGAGCGCAGTTTCAGTGTCATATGAATTTTCCCAATTTTTTTTCCGGCGAACTCGACCGAGTCGAATTCGCCGGAATTCCCGCGGCGCCGCGGGCATCCGCGCGACTCATTCGAGTTTCTCATGCGATAATAAGTTTTATTGTAATGAAAATAAAGTTAAAATTCATATGACACTGAAACTGCGCTCCACTTCGCTGCGCTTCGACGCTCTTTTGGTGTGAGTTGAGCCTATACAAGCAGAGTTTTTCCATCGTCTTTGCTCTATGTCCGATTAGTTTACGGCCAGTTAAAACTAAAATGGCCATAATAAAAAGAGATTTATCGGAAAGGCTAATTAATTAATAGGCAGCGAATGTTTTGTAATCGTAAACTGATTTGATGGCTCTATATTTAAATGGTTGTGAAATGAGGTTGCTATTATATGAGCTGGGTCAAGATTGTTTTATTACTTCGGGTCTCTTCTGCTGCGGGCTCAATGTGCGATCGACAGATCAATAAGAAATTAAGTACGATTGGTGAAAACCGATATTTATTATTCGATTTGGTTTTCGTTGTATAAATATTTCTTATATACTCGTAATTGAATGTTATGTGCTTTTGAAATGCTTTTAATATAAATAGGTATTTGACTTGACTTGTTCCCTTTGAGCCCATTTAATATATAAATTGATTTGAATTCCGAACTTGGCTGTTACTCTATCTTGGCTGGTTAGATCCCTTGCTCATGTTATCACAAGCGCCTCCTGGCGAAAAAAAAATGTATATAGACCTCAATACACACACAGGATTTGAACTTCATTTAGATTCTTTTTGAAACTTGCATTGACGATCATGAAATCAACACACTTACCTCAACAGCATATATTGGTCCACTGCTGGATGCAGGCCTCCCCCGATCAACGCCTTATAATGAACTCTTTAGGTACCTAAACTATTCTATCCTAATTGTCATGCAAGCTGAAGACTGAAAGCTATAGCGCTCAGGGGAAGCCTATATCTAGCTGTGGGCTATAATATAATGAACTGATGATGTTGATTGAAATTATTAAAAGGGATCTTATGGTACCTATAAGAGTAATTTCATTACTGAACAATTTTACCGACTGGTCGGTAACAAAATCATCATCATCATCAACCTATAGCAGTCCACTATGGACATAGGCCTCCCCCAATGAGCGCCATAGCGCCCTGTCTTCAGCTTGCCGCATCCAGCATCTACCTGTAGTCTTTCGTAGGTCGCCATCCCATCTGGTCGGAGGGCGTCCTACACTACGTTTACCGAGTAGTGGTCTCCACTCAAAAATACGTTTGCCCCAGCGGCTGTCGGTTCTTCGCGAGATATGGCCGGCCCACTGCCACTCGACAAAAGATATACCATTGCGAAAAGATCTATTTATTCAGTTTTACATTACTAATTAAGGCCAAATCAGTCTGATTTAAATATAGAACTTATCTGTAAAATCCAGATTATAATGAACAAGAGGCGGAATTAAAGATAAATAATGATGTTATCAGCAACAATGACATGTACGAACAACGTATTGACGTAGGTAATTAATTATTTAAATACATATTCGCTGACAATAAAACCATACTGCTGTTATTTCCTTACAATAACAACTATATTACCTTACCGACAAAACAATACGACGGTACCTATTTAACCTTTAGGTTCATTATAAATTTGAATCATTCGATACCTATCTATAGATACGTGCTGTTTCTTAAATTACTCCTTATTATATTAAGACTAGCAAAGTCAAAGAATTAGCAAGCTGAAGTGGCAGTGGGCCGGCCATATCTCGCGAAGAACCGACGGCCGATGGGGCAAACGTGTTCTTGAGTGGAGACCACGACTCGGTAAACGTAGTGTAGGACGCCCTCCGACCAGGTGGGATGACGACCTGCGAAAGACTGCAGGTAGATGCTGGATGCGGCAAGCTGAAGACAGGGCGCTATGGAGCTCATTGGGGGAGGCCTATGTCCAGCAGTGGACTGCTATAGGCTGATGATGATGATGATATTAAGACTAAAGGAAACCTTATTATAACCTAAGAGGTTAGGTATAGACTTGACAAGTTGGTAAGGACCTACTCTTCATTATTGGGGGTCAACTGCGATATACAACTGGTTCTAACACACAACCAGTTGTATATCGCAGTTGACCCCCAATCTCAAGTCAGCGTTATTTTTTACTTTTTCTGTAATTAATGTAATGTAAAAAAAACGTTTATCAGTCATCTAGTACCCATAACACAAAATCTGCTTAGATTGGGACTAGCTAGATAATACTGTATGGATTGTCCAGCATTATTATAATAATTATTATTTATGAACCTTAACGAACTCCGCAGTTAAGCGTCTTTCGATTTAATTTATTTGTTCTGAAGTATTCTCCGGTTTACCTTTTTTAAAGAAATATATCGATTCTTAAGAAATCATCTCCAGCTCAGCTAAGTTGTTCCCGGAACTATGCTATCATCCTGTCAAGATGCGATCAGTTCAAAAATTGCTTCAATTTCCTGATCTCTCCGCTCCATAAGCTACTCAGTACTCAGTCTTAGTAATTGTGACAAACTACCTCTTTCCCATATCGGCATTAAATATCGTTCAAAGAATAAATCTATGGGCAGCTTTGAGTTGGTCTATGAACTTAAAGGTGAAACTTGTTTATAATGTCAGAGTCAATGAGGTTATGCAAAAAGTACATAGTTAATGGCAGTTAAATCTTTATAACAAAGAAAATAACTGCAATAATATAAACAAATTAGAACTACATATATTACAATTGGATCAATTGAGCTAACTGTAGACAGTTGCAAACAATCTACAGGTACCTAGCTCAATGATTCCATATCAATACTAGTCGGAAGCGTCCCCAAGACTGCATTGCCCCGCTGTATGGCAATGCTGATGCGCACAGTTTACTCAAACGAACTTCGAAAATTAACAAGTATAACGAGCACGTAGATATTGTCAATAATACCTAGGCCATATAATATTCCATTCAGAATTAAAATTGAATTCTATATGGAAGAAGATGAGTCAATTTATATTATAAAAAATAAAGTGAAGAAACTAGGTAATATGCTTTTTATAGATAGGCTTTGATCGAATCTGTTTCAAGCGCTCCCAAAGAAATATTCCTCTAAGAAATCCTGTCTAGTACACGTCAATCTAGAAGTGGTTCCGTTCAATAACTGTTTTCTCAAAATAGACATGGGACAGTTAATAACGTGATCTTATCTCAAATTAATCTCGTTCCACTCCATTCTTGGGTAATATTGATTTATAATAAATCGAGATGTCTTTGTCAGTTCATATTATACGGTTTTGAAATGTTATTATGAACAAGAAGCAGGAAGTTTGTGTTTACGTTGGTCAAAACCAAAACATTACAAAACAATGTAGCCGATTTTCAAATCTTTAATTTTAATGTGCCCTCAAAAACAGCCACAGTCATTAAAGGATTAAAGAAAGTAGTTCCGGTGGGTGTACCATCAATATCCCCATAAAAATTAACCACTAAAGAAATGTAACCTTAAACAAACAAACATAAAGTTAAATCTTCAATGCTAACTTTCTACCTATAAAAGTACTGTCAAAACCTACACCATGAATATAAATACTGGCATTTAGAACTCGTTAAAGCCATAAATATTAACATCGCGGTATAGGAAGAAAAGTTTATGATATTACAATACAAAGAAACTACAAACGAATGGACATAATGATATCTCGAGTGATTTTATGACATGATTTATTGGTTTCAAAAAACAAAGAATTACATTTACTGACGTAGGAGAAATAAACAAAAGGTACGCGATAAATATTCGATAAAATAATCATTATTATACATACTGATTCAACTTAACGGAATCGTAAATTTACTTTTTGATATCCGAAATAACGTGTAGGTCATAAAGTTGAACCCTCCTCTACTTACTAAGCGATGTAAATCTAACATCTTGTCTCTTGCGTTTTAGCTCTCGAGCCAAAATTTCCCTCCATTTGTCCCATTATAACTTGTGTTAGGCTTTGGCACAACATATTTTCTACTACCACTTTCTTCTATCAGTAGCCATAAAAATATTTTGTCCTTGGGCTTTCTAAGGAACATTATAAATTATCGCATGGCATACCTACTAAATAGGTTCCTCCGGTCAAGATTACCTACTTCTTGTACCATAACTTAAGTAGACAAAAACCTCGTAATTGGACATCAACGGTAAAGCATTATGCTTGGTTCTAACCTCGATTTCTCTACCATAAAGATTAATTTGCTAACGTGACACACATGCAAAACAGCAAGTATATAACTCTTCCATAAGAAAGAGAAATTGATAAAAGATAAGATTATGCAGCTGCAGTTACCTACTTTGGAATGAACTTTATGAAGTACTTGTGAGGTACTTAATACATTATTAATGTTTTGACCCCTTTTGCTGCGTCTATTATGCTGAGCCGAGATAAGTGTTCAGTACAGCGATTATTGAGAAATTATACTTTTTAAATCGAAATCTTGACATACTTTACATTAATTATTAGGTCTGTTCGGTTAGCCCTATGTTTAAGTAATATTCGGAAACACGGCGCTAAAATAACCTGAGTCAATTACCGCTACGATTTTGTAGAGTATTTATCTAACACTTTAATCTTGGCCAATACTTATCCAATTATCGATCAAACCAATTTTAAAAAATTTTCGAATCAATCTGACTATAACATAGTGAGATTTATCATGAAACAATTCTAGAATTCTTTAATCAAAAAAGTAACATACGCTTTGTGCAGTGACCAAAAACCTTAATTAGAAGCTAATAGAACGTGAAGAAGTAAACGGAAGGGTGGATCACAAATCTGGTTACGTTACATCTGACGCCTGGCAAGTTAATCTGGGTAACTTGATACAATAGGGTGCACCTGACTGCTTGCTACGGCTTCTTGCTTGTCTATGACACGTGCATTACTGTTACACCAGTAGGAGTTACTGATAAGTTGTTGAAAGAAATTGCCTCTCTGATATTTAGTTTACGTACTTGCTTAATATGCCCTTCATACATGTTTTTCGCGGAGCCTATTAGATTCGAGCTTTGGTAAACATACATACATATATAAATATCAGTAGTAACCTACACTTATGCAAAATACTTTTTGGTAGCTTAGCTTTGGCATTGGTTACCCAGAAATACACATTTTTTCAAAGGTTTCGCAAATTACTTAGACATCATTCGAGATAGTTTCAGGATTCGCAATTTGTCACGTCACGTAGCTATAAGTGAAGATAAGTGCTTAATGCGTGTAAAATTGTCTTCTACTAATGGAACTTTAAAATATAATCATTATATTTCCAATAACTCTAACTATACCATAAACATATTGAGGAAACCTGAGTTTAAAATTCAACAACCAGCTTCGCCGAGGGTGTTAGAAACTGTCATCTCATTTACTTCGCTTCAAACAAGTTCAGATAAGCTATCATAACATTGCAGAGATTTGCAATTCTAAGGGTTCATCAACACCCAACACTATCCTTTTCACCATAGACTTTCTTGTATCGAAGCGAAACGTCAGGTAGTAATACTGTGTGGGCATCGTTTTGACATAATCCCGTTGCTTTGCAAAAGTTGGGTTTATTTATTGCCTATCTACCTATTCAGCCCACTTTCTCCCACTGCTGGATAAAGTGTTTCCTAAAGGTTTTAAGCATCTTATATGATGTAAATAGTTAGTATCAAGTAGGTAATTAGGTAACATTTCTCTCACCTTGGAATAGGTTCCAGAAAAATGTTACCCAATAGGTATACCTGTTATGTCAATGATAAGAAAAGATACTAAAGTGATTATAACGAGAGGCACAATGATGTTATTTAAATACTGGCATGATACTATTCTTTATTTATTTTCTTTGATAACTCAATTGACTTTTTGTATGGATAGGCTCTTGTTTATACAGCTAGTAAGTGATACCTTCTTTCCTCCACCCTTATCGTAACAAACGAGGTGTCATCAGGAGTGCGTGGGCTTCGTAATCAGTGCTCTGCGTAACCAGTCCCTCGTTGCATGACAGTGTTTCTGCAAGGAAATGTACACATGATTTATGATAGCGTTCGATGTTGAGACTTGTTAGTAGTCGTGTGATTTAGATGCAATATTGTGCAAATCTTACGTGTCTGGTCTGTACAGTACACACGTTGAGCTATTTTCGTATTTATACACGTGTATGATGCAGTTTTGCAAAGTGCAAACCCGCAAAACAGCTGGTTGCCATCTGCTGTGACGTCAGTTTTTTTACAAACAAATTGTTCGCAGCAAACAAACAGGATACACTATTGTGTTCCGAGAACAGATGTATTGTAAAGAAGGTAGGGTCGAAATGTCTACTATGGACCTTATCGCTGTGTCACGAAGTAACCCAAAGTGTGCTGACGTCTTCTTTATATTCTTTACTCTTAAATTTAGTTAATTTGTAATCATGTTAATTTCGTCATGTGTTGGCTAACTTTATTCAAACTTTTCATCTCACTTGAAGAAAGGCGGCTACCAAGAGAATGTCAGGTAGGATCTCCGGTTTCATCATAGGGCGTACAAGTTACTCGAAAGTTCTTCGTCAAGTACATAACCACCAACATTTTATATTGCGTCGAACCCCGCTCTGAATATCATCAGGCTAGACGATTCTTGAAGACACCGCCTTACATTGTTTTCCATCGTCCACCTAACGTTTGTTATCTTCTTTTCCAGCCTCAAGTGCAAGCCGTGAGTCCCCCGCTGGCGTTGCCACCGCCGAACGTCGCTGCCGCGCCGCCCGCGCACTGCTCCGCGCCCCGCACCATCGTCATCCAGCGGCCGGACGCGCGTCACGGCTTTGGATTCACGCTCAGGCATCTAGTGGTATACCCGCCGGATTCTCTGCAGGTTTGTACTCTTAACTACTGCATCTGAACGGATATAAAACTTGATTGATGATTATTGATTAAACTAAAAAGGGGTGGTACTTATAATACCCTTCAGGATTTCCTTACAGATACCCTACCCAAAACCTTTGTTTTTCAATTAATCAAGGAAACCGAAGCGATATTATTTAAGAGTTCATCGCATGAAATCTTATAAGACCTTACACTTGACCTCGTTGACTCTATCAAATCTTCAGAATTCATTCATTTCCATTACCAAGGTTTCGCCTTTGGTTTCCAAGGTTGGACTTGTAGATACAATACAATACAATATGTCTTTATTGCACCATCAATACAAAAAAATAATAAAAATTATAAAGGATCTTAATACAGATCGTAAATATCTATCCGTTTATAGTGTATTTTTTCTAGATTATTTGCTGAATAAGTTATTACAAAATAAAAAAAGTTAAACATAAACCTGTTCTAATTCCAGGAGTTATACGAAGATGCGCGCCACCTCGCGGTGGGCGCGGTGGGTGCGCCAATGGACACGATCTTCGTGAGGTCAGTCCGGCCGGGCGGGCCGGCGGCGGCGGCGGGGCTCCGCGCCGGGGACAGGGTGCTGGCTGTCAACGGAGAGCCGGTCGCCTGTGGAAGATCACGGGCACCTTACGCGAGAGTTGTGCAGCTCGCGCAGAGAGAACCGAGAGTGTTGAGGCTGACGGTTGTGCCGAGGGACCACGATCTGCTGCAAAGGGTAGGTTCTACCTCTATAAGTATTTGTAAAACGCTATAGTTTTCGTGCCTGTCCGGATATAAGAAGATAAATTATAGATATATAGATAAATTCTTTATAAACAACTTCAGACATACACATACAAAATACAAGAAGACATATACGTAGAAGCCTTAGCCTTCGCATGTTTATTAGTAGTGTGGACGAATTATGCCACCGCTGCAGGGTCAAAGCCTGCTTTTCCTCCTTCTACTCCTAGGAACCCAAGTCGTTCGATATCGTATCTCCATATCAAATGAACTTTCCTAACCGTCTTTTTGTTTCCAGTATTTCAGCGAAGCTGCCTACAATCCCGAATCGAACCAGCAGCAGCGGCAGTTAGAGATGCCTGCGCCGGTGACGGAGCATGAGTCGCGGCTGTTCGACGCGTACCGTAGGCCTAGGGCTGCGCTGCCGTCTCCGCAAGCGCCTATCCGCAGGGACGATCCGGAATACGCGAGTGTGGCGTCCTTAGCACCGTCGCGGTACGATGTACCGCGGCTCGGTGGACAGCATTACATGTTGCATGATGGGTACGTTCTGACATGACTTCCTAAAGTTTTTTTTATTTTGTGATTATAAAATTATAGTTTATGAGCAAAGCCAAACGTATTACTGAGCTCCTTCCTTCCCCTTCTATTAATTTTTCTATAAAAAAAAATATTATTTCAGCAACAGGAACATTGCACTGCACGCCATATCAGTCTCTCAATTTGTACACCGTAATCTTTAAAACATGTTTGATACCTACCAACCTGTTTGTAACATTTTAATAACACAATATGTTTATGCTAATAAATATATTTTTATCTAAATCTTTACCTTTAAATCAGGGTTTTCTTTTCCAGCAGGCGGGAATCTGACACGTCTCTCCCATCATCAGCGACAGAGAGCAAAGACAGCCTCGGCTCGTTCGACTCGAACTCGACCCTCACCGGTCGAGAGCTGGACGACTCCATAATCCTCTCACGAATACGAAAGAGCCTCGAGCAGAAAGAGGCATTCCTCCGACGTCCCAGCCAGCCGACCGGTTGGGTAACGCCAGAAGCACCACCACCTATAAAGCAAAAAGAGTTCTATGCCAGACCACAGAAGCTTCAAAAACCTGCGTGGCCACCACCTGCAACTTCCCCTCCCCCTTCCTCACCGCCACCGCAAGATAAGAAAGAAGAATGTTCTGCGAGCGTGGACAGTGGAACGTACAGTGGCTATGGAGAGGTCAATGGTTCAGACAAAGGCAGGCTAAAACCGGAGAAGAACCAGTTTGTGGCGACCCTTTCGAAGATACAGGAGACAGCGCCTAGTATTCACAGCACGAATGTTGGGACGATGAATGGATCAGCAGAGGCGAGAGATGACCCGAATAGAAATGAAGATAACAAGTGAGTATCATTCATTGAATCATGTTAGCAGTGTAGATGTTACACATAGTAATGTCATAACAAAGTAAAATCATAAAAAACAACGGGACTTTAACATGATAATATCATGACATGCATAAGTTGTTTTGAATTTTCCAATATTTATAATTATTATTTTGACAGTTATGTACATGCGCCATGATCACGGAATAACTGAGGTGTCAACACAACACAAATCTTAGTACCTTTTACTTCCCTTGTTTTTATTTAAGAGTTTATATCTATGATCGTTTTAAAAGTTTTAAAGTGAATGACAAAAACAAGAACTATAAAGAAGACCTATAACGAAGACAAAGAAGAACTATAGTTACTAATTGAATAAACTCTAACCTGTTGTTGTGTTGGTGTTTTAACTCTGACAAAACTGTTGTTCCATTTTTCCAGATACCCAGTACCTGAATTACAATTAGTGACGGCGCGGACGAGGCAGCTAGAAGAGGCCCGAGGTGGCGGCGAGAGACGGACGGAGGTGGCCCGCAGCGAGCTAGCCAGGCTTTCCACCACGAGGCTCGAGCCGAGCGTGGCGTTACGGCGCAAGGAGTTCGAGACTAGGACGGCGAGACGAGAGGCTAGGTCGTTGGACGTGCAACCACAAGGTAAAACCATAGGCAAAAAAATATATGAATATAAATCTGCAGTTAAACTTGTTAATTTTGGTGTAGCTTTTAAGAAGATTTCGATAACTAGAAATGTACAAATCAAAAAAAAATTATTTATTTATTGATTTTTAATGATGAAGCCCTAAGACGATATTATAACTACTAATATTAATATTGTCAAACATAACCTTTGTAAAAAGTCTTCCTACAAAATATCAGATTATTTAGTTAGACGATAAAAAAGCTTGGGATTTTGCTTTAACTCGAAAACTAACAACCTAACAAGGTAAAGGTTTCTTGTGCGCTTCTTTACTTTACCTTAAATTGATTGAAGTGAACAAAAAATCAAAGTGATCACTTGTTTTACTTATGTCATTTGAATATTTGATATTTTACAGAACTTGAAAATGAAGCACTCGGCGGCAGTTTATCAGGAAATCAGCTTATGATAACAGGCAGCAAACACCTCCATTGCCCACCTCCGGAAGGATTTAACCCCGGTAAGACTAAAATCTATTATTTCCATATTATATTAGGCTATTAGCATCTCATTAGAAGCACTCATAAAACCTCCATCCGCTTTCAGAAACAGAAAAGGTTCAAATGCGAACAAGGTCAAACAGCACCGGTAGTGAAGGATTACCCATTAGAAGACATCATGCCACAGGTAATCATTAAGCTTCTACAATCTAGATATTCACGCACTAGAGCCACGCTACGAAAGGTGGATAACGGTGACTTAATCACAGTTGACCAGCTTTCTGAAGGTGCTGTTTTCATTGTCATACGCAAACTGTACCAGCCGGTTCGGCCATGCTGAGCTTGAGCTTGTCATGTCCTGTCATCGGTGAAGGGATAGCAGGAGGTTCTCTAATACACCAACAAGAGCATAAAGTTTAACAGAATATGCGAAAGCTTGCGGTGAGAGGAGCGCTGTTATAGGTAGTTACGAGTGTCTCAATGACTTGAATAAGATACGAGTATCTCAATGACTTAAATCAAAAACATCTTGCGGTGGGAGGCAATTAGGTAATTTTGATGGACAAATATGAAAAGTTAGGAGTACAGAATGGTCAGAACGGTTTGCGTATACATGAAAACGGGCATTCACGGCTTAGCACCGCGTCTAACCGCACTGTTCGCCCCAAGATGGCAGTCACGCGAAGAGACGCATGGGGCTGAACAGGGAACAGATGGAGGCGATGAACCGCGTGTCGCTGCCAGGGGCCCAGGGCCCGCAGAGGCCCACGCAGCTGAGCCTGGCCCCACCCGTGGGCCATTCCGTGGGCCAGTCGGGGTCGTCGGCCGCTACCTCTCCGTCGCCCACGCCGAGCACGCCAGCCGATTCAGGTCGAGCACGCGACGTCGCATTCAATGCTTCCCTACGCTTCTGCTTTGCGAGTCGATGGGGTTCATGTGTAGGGTAGTTTGTTTGTGTAGTTACTACTATTGCAGTTGTTTACTGCTTTTTATGAGGTGTTGTAGTATCTATCGGTGTTAGTTACCATCCCTACCTCAGTGTTTTACGTGACTTTGACGTTCGTAGACCAAACATTTCAATAAAATTTATTATTTAAGTTTATAAACTTATACGCATCTATTTCAAAAGCTACACAAATGAATGGACCCCTTAATAATAAGCAATTCGACTTGCACAATCTGTTTTTTAAGTTAACAACTGCGCCTGCGCTTAAATCAGTGTTACGGTACTAACACAGCGCTTTGGACTAAAGATGGCGCTGACGCACGGGGTAATCTTTTACTAAACTTGCATCGGAATGCATTAATGTGCTTCTAAACTTTCGCGATTTGTTCACATATTCAATATTATTTATTGGGTATTTATCGCGTACCTTTTGTTTTATTTTTCCCTACCGCATACCGTGACCATCACTGTAACGCGATAGAAACCAGGGGGGAAATGAAACAAAAGGTACCCGATAAATCATTGATAAATAATCTTTAATGTGCTTCTAGGTATGCTATTGGGCTGATTCTTTAACAACACTATCAGGGCTAAAACAAAGTTAATGTAGTTTTACTTCAGTGGAAATAACTGAGCAATAATCTAACTCTTAACTCTAACCGTTGTATTTCGATGTTTAACTACCTAACAAAAACATGTTTTGTAACTTTTTATAATAGCTTGACTCTTTGCACAGGTTTTGCCGATGACGTGGTAACTAGAAGGCAGAAGAAAGATGCTCAACTTGGGGGTAGGTTCACTTTCATAAGTGCAAATCTTCTGTTTTGATTAAAGGCTCTGATTTTCATGAATATTGTTTATTTTCAAGCAGAAGAAGAGCGAGCTATGCGAAGGGTATCTTACCTAAAAGCAACTTGGGGTGATCGGTTGCATCTTGACGGTGACGTGGAACCAGAAATTGATCATCATAACCTAAGAAGGTAATATTTCTTCTCGTCTTGTAAATTGTCAAAGTACTTAGAACGTTTTTAGTATTTAGCTGTCATATATTTTTTGTACCCTCGCAATAAAAGAAGTGTAATGTCTACCTAACATGCCCTTTGGATACTTCCTTGTTCATAACATTATATCTGTCATGTAAACGAATTAGTTCTCTTTTCACACATTGTTAAAATTTATGAAGGTCCTAAGTTTTGTAGTTAGTTAATTCTTGTATTTTCTCGTTCTTAGTGGTTTTCGAAGTGTATAACAGTAAAATTAGTTTCTAACCCCAATAAATAAATATAATTCAGTCAAAATTATTAGATTGTGTCTTACGCTATGGTAATCCAGTTGCAAATACAGTGTTTACCGCAAGTGGCGCCCTCCTCGGCTCACCGACGACATTACTCCGTTGCTGCGAATATTCGACCCTCACGCAGTCCTCCCTTTGCGGTACGTCGCATGACGACGTAGTTTACTCTGTGTAAACTAGGTGGCGCTTTTTCAATGTGTGCAAAAATAGACGACACGCATGATAGATGGCGCCAGGAGTAGCCAGCAGATGATTTTATAATAGTTTGCTAAGTACAACACGCCTCGCAAATCTCACAGATCATTAAGTCTAAATTCCAATAATGATTTCTGACAAAAAGCGCAGCAAATATCGTCCATGCTACAATAATAATCTTCACATAAGCGTTACATCATAAAGTTTGAAATTACTTCAAAGGACCAATTACATGGACAAATTCGGTCGATCTGCAAATTAAAATTAACTATATTGTCAATAATAATAACCGGTGGCTATCTGCATGAGAATACGTCGAATAAATCGAGTTTTAATATTGTTGTGCATGATACACGTTTTAGATTATAAAGTCGACTATGTTTTGCTACCTCAGTGTTAAATGTTTGGCATGTTTGTAGCAACTTTATGTTTCCAGCTATTTTTGTTTTTCAGTTGTATTGAGTATAAAAATACTGCATAGGAAGAAAGCTTTATGGAGCTTGACGTTGCATCTTCAATAGCTTTTCATAGTAACTAAGTTTTTGGAAACCTTCAGATACTTGACAAACCCCGAGCTGACAAAAAACACTTGTACAAAATCATTATGCTTACGAATAACCCATGTCAATCTACTAATTACGATAATCTAAAGTACATAATAATATAACCGTTTATGTTATTTGATTTCAACAGTCAAGAGAAGAAAGAAGATGGAGACTTGAGTGAAAACGTAGTGGAACCCGTCGAAGGTGACGTACAAGGGAACGTGCAAATCAAAATGGTTGTCAGCAACGGAAAGGTACGTAAAATGGAACGTAACAAATTGGCACCCAACGTGGTACCTACCTACGATTTATGTTACCCCATTTTTATCACTAAAATATTAATTGTTTATTTATTTGTATATAGTACTTACACTATTTTTACAGGGGAACCAAACGCAATAGTGTAAAAAAATTATAAAACTCAAGATAGTGTAAAATTTATATTTTATTTGTCTCCTAAGATACAACACTTTGTTGTGTTAAGTGCCATTTTATGATAAATATCAGTCTGGTTTTTACGCTTTATTGGCACCCAATGATAAAATTAAGTCTCATTAATTAATTTCGACCGTTTGTTCAACAGCGAGCGAGTGACAGATCGTGGAAGCAGGTGTGGGGAGTTCTGCATGGGACAAAGCTGTACCTATACCGACATCATCCCAGTCAGGTAAGTACTTGTTAGTTACGGTACTGATGTTATAATGTGTTCTATGTGTTATCTACAGCAGTTTCAAGTAAAGGCTGTTGAATATCAAAGCAAAAACAAGCATAAAACATGAGCATTTGTATTTTTAAAATAATCTAATCTAACCCAAGAAAACCTATCAAACTTTATTAGGAAAGTTCATGGTTTTCCCTGTCACTAGCGGCCTTCCGTACCTATACAATTCTGGAAAAAATACGAACCGCAAGGACACCGTGTTTTCAATTCGCATGGAATCTTCCAACCTGTACGCGAGGAAGACACGTCCGTTTATTTGCCACTCAGTGTAGCCTTGGCGTCAAAAGTACCATATGTGTACACTGCAAGACAAATATTTTGAAGCATTTAGCGTAATGGGATATTGTTTTATACTTGGAACATATGGATGGTTTATTTTGATTCAGCGTGTTTGACGCATATTGTGCACATAGGTGTAAAAATAAACTTAGTGGGGTGTGTTCGAACCTTTTTGTGGCCAACGTTTTCCATAGCAAAACAGTTTTCGGAAATTGGCTATCTAATAAACTTTGTTTTTGTACGTTTCGGGTAGCTACTTAAAGTAATTTGTTAGTGATATTCCTAACTGAATGATTAATAAACAACGTGTAGCCTACGTTGGCCGCTGAATTTAGAAAACCCTAAGTAGATACAATATTATGCTCATACATTTGAAGATTCCTCTCCAGATATTTGAGTTTAAGGAACTTTCCCAAACAAGTAATCAGCGAGGATAAAAGCCTACTTTAGCCACGTCTAAAGATACATGTCAATAAGCTCACTTCTACGAACATAATTAAAACACAACTGGCATATAATGAACGTCATATTCGAATTCAGAAGGCGTTGTCCTTATCTCGACAATGCGTCAAATGGGACGCTTCCCGTTGCGCACACCTGGCTTGCTTCCTTGCGCACGCGTCATGTTAGGGTTGCCAACACTGTAATAGGCAATGATCATCAATAATGCCTAACACGAGTCTGATTGACTTTTTTGGCTACCATCAAGAAGTATTTGATCTGTAACAATTTTGCAAATGTCTGAATTCCGGTGATGTTCGCACGCGTCATATAAGGGTAGGGTTGCCTCAACACTGTAGTAGGCAATGATCATCAATAATGCCTAACACGAGCCTGATGACTTTTTTGGCTACCATCAAGAAGTATTTGATCTGTAACAATTTTGCAAATGTCTGAATTCCGGTGGTGTTCGCACGCGTCATATTAGGGTAGGGTTGCCTCAACACTGTAATAGGCAATGATCATCAATAATGCCTAACACGAGTCTGATGACTTTTTTTTGGCTTCCATCAAAAAGTCACTTTCGGTTCTAGAAATGTCAGAATTCCGGTGGTTTTCAATCAAACCCAATCTCTCATTTTGTCCGCTGCTTTAAATGTTTACGTAAAGTTCCTGCTTACGTAAAACAGCATGATTGTTTTTTTAATTTATGCACATCCATTGTCAATAAAAAATATTAATGTTGGACGATCACACATATGATCTGTCTCCAAGCTAAGCTGAACTTGTGTTATGGATGAGTGTATAACTAGATGTAAAAGTAAAAGTAAAAAAAAAATATTTTGTCAGAACAGAACAGAGACTCTTATAAACTAAACTCAGATTAACAGACGACAGAGACTGACAAAAATCGGTCTCCACTCAGCATGTGCTATGGTAGAGCAGATCGTACCATAGCGCTGGTCTTCCGTGGAGACCGTGGTGCGCAAGGTGGCCTAATTAAAGATGTGTACTAGATGAGTGATATACATATGTATACTTAATACATACATAAATATTTTATGCGAAAAGACTTAAAACTACAGCTTGTTTTGCCCCTATCAAAGCACCCCTACATGAGTTCCAAAATCGCGCCCGCACGTTCCCTGCCCAACTGACTGTGAAACCAACGGAAACTATGGCAAAAGGCATAATGCTCTTATCAGACCCTCAGCGCATAATGTCCATACCGTATCGAATAAATTAAGTTACTGCATTGGTACCGCCGTCTTATTAGAACAGCTGTTATGCTTCGCCGTCAGATTGAAATCTTTATCAAGATATTATAATTTTGAGCAGTCTTATTTAGTTCATTTAGTAGCATGTTCTGTAGAGCATGAAGTGTTGTTTATATTAAGTAGGTATAGCCACTTTTAAAACGTAACGTAAAAATATATGCTGACTTATTTATTTTGGTGCATAGCATACTGGGTTTTCCCCAGTTTTCCCAACCAATTTTAACGTTGCGAATTTTTATAGCTATAGAGTTTATAACCTGAGAGAAATCATTTCTATATGATAACGCTGCCCATTATAAATAAAAATAAACAATGCTGGTCAAATCAAACAGCATTATCTAGCCACATGGTAAGCAGAGCTTGTGTTATGGGTACTAGATAACTGATATACATAATACAATACATTATATAGATAGATTTTTTTTATTATACATAGAAAACGACCAGAACACCCGGAACAAATATCTGCAGATCGTACACACAATTGTTCCGAGGCGGGAATCGAACCCACAACCTTTTGCGTCGCAGGCGGACCTTCGCCCACCGCGCCACATCAGTCGTCATTATAGGTAGCTATAGCTACTGATGTCATAATTAATGTAATTTTGTATAAATTCTTATTTGTATATATATATATAGCATTCTTGTATTGTATTGGAAAGAAAATGATATAATGGTATTTGATAATACGACGTAGTGAAATTTGAATTTATTCCAACTAATGTACCTAACGACGACGACGGGAATTCCAAGTCATATACCTAGAAAGTATACTTGGACAAAGAAGATGATAAAATGCCATCGGATAATTTCACATCGTGAAATTATAAAGGATATGTACGTAAGCTATGCAGGAAGGAAAGCTGAGAATAAATTAATTTTTAGTTTTCCTTCGTAAATTCTGAGTACCGTTGGGATGTGTCCTTTCTACGTAAGTGCGTCAGGCAGGTCATCTATCCCAATAATTGTTAATGTCGCTCAAACACTATTATGTTGAGGATACATATGCCACACGCTTCTCAATTAATTACTATTACAAACAAACAATAATAAATTTTATATAATTCGTTTAATTGATTTCGGTTCCGCCTCTACGTTTTGATACGCAGAGTAATATCGCATTTTTAATATTATTATGGAATCATTCCATAATAATATTAAAAATGCTTTTTGATTAAACGGGTATAAAAATTTTAAACTTTTCTCGCATTTATTTTATTTTTGTGACGTTTCAACTGGTTAAAGGGTAGCTTATGCGTTACCGTTATTATGAGTTCAGATTGCGTAAGTTAAATAATATTGTAGATGCGAAAGTTGGGATGTTAAGGAGTTTTTTTTACCGCTTCACGACAAAACCACTAAACGGATTGGGTTGAAATTTTACATCTAAGCCGCGGGTACAAGCTAGTTATTAAAATATGTGAAAGCGCATCTGGTAAATTCCTTTAATTTTCCTTCTATGTTTATTTTCTAAGAAGATTCTTACGTTAGTCTGGGGCCGTTCAAATATTACGTAAGCAGATTTATTACACTTATTTACCCCCCCCCCCCCCCCTTGTCAGCAAAAGTAAGCAAAGCTCTTACCCTCTCCCCATATTATAATTATAATTTTAAAAATAAGAAAATAGATTTATAGAGATTAGATTTTACTGATACAGTAAATATTATAATCTTACGAACATATCAAACTTATTTTAAATTTTTGGTACACACATTAAATTCAAATTAACAGTCTTCAGTCCATGAAAACCGAATCCAGGATTCTAAGTTTTCGATGACATGGGTTCGATGGTGAGGGTTGCCATTCGTGTAAAAAAGTAAATAACTACCGATGACGTAATTCATAGTGCTTACGTAATACTTGAACGGCCCCTCTGTCGTTAATTTCAACAGTTGTAGAATCCAAATTTGTCTCGTGCAAATTGATTTCCTCGCTCATAATTTCCATGCGCCTACGCAAGTATTTCATTCATGAAAAGCACACAGACAGCGTCACTCAGCATGCGATATAAATCGTGAAGTGAATTATCTTTAGCAGCTGACCTTTCCTGCTGAAAGATGTCGTATGGCAATGATTAACAACTTGATTTGCTATCAAACAATGATGTTGATAACTCGCCTGTTTTGTTTGTACGAAGTGCGTCAGTTACTTGCTCGAATAAATTTCTTTGTCCTAAACTGCTTTGGGTTTTGGTGGTTGCAATTTCCGTACTGTTTTGCGAATTATTTGAACGATTCTTGATCTTGAAAACTTTGAACACACCCACTGTTCCTAAGAATATATCGCATGACAATATTTTTCCTGCACATTCCTCCAAAATACAAATTCCCAGTAGTAAAAATCATTCTTGATCTCCGAGTCGATCTCTATAACCATAGCAGTAAAGAACAATTTTATCATCACTACAGAAATAAAATCAATTCACGGAAAACATTCTCGAGAGCTTTGGGTGGTATGAAAGCTATACAAGCTACTGTGTTTTTAACGGTTTCATTACGATGATAATAATATGAGATTGAGGATAGAATAAAACAAAATCTTACAGCATTTACCTTAAAGATCCTTTTTCAGTATCCAAGTAATATTAAATTTTAAAGGACGAAAGCCAATATTAAAAATGTCTCGTCTAAACTTTATATTTTCAATTACTTTGATACCGACCTTAATAAAAGAGGAGTTAAGAGATTTCCCATATTAACTATTAACTTTGAAAAGGTCATGAATTAGACAAAGTTTATAAAATCGTATAAAATGAAAAGCAATAACGTCTTCATAGGTCATAATAATGCTTCAGGATTTTCTGAAAGGGCAAGGATGAACCGCATTAAGCTGAAAGCTGTAACCAGACCACCAACCAACCAGAGCCAGACCTTTCGAGAAAGTGCAAGGGCGATGTTTATTTTTACTGATATTTTTATAAAGATCTTTGGTTTGGTCCGTTTTGATTTACGAATACATTGGAATTAAAAATTATACAAAAATGCAGGTGACACAAACATAATCTTAATTTCTTTCCCATAACATTCAAACATTAATCCTAAATTTTATATAATTTGTGAAGCCAAAGCTCATTAAGGATCTGACGACAGTCCCGACAGGTGGAAAATGGGTGGAAATTTCCAGGATTTTGAAGAGACCTCTGAAACTGGGTGAGTAGGGTAGATGGAACGAGGTTAGCCCGGGTCCCTGACACGAGGAGTATGACGGAAGCTGGGCCCTTGACCTAGTTGCGATGACGTCACGTCAATGGAAGAGAGCTTGCATGAGGGTTGAATGAAAGTTATTGTGAATAGCCGTACATAGAGCTTTTGGGAAATATGTTGATGTGATTGTTATTAACGGAGTTATGAGGTACCTATGTGGTTCAGAAGATTTTTTTTAAATAGCGAAATTGTTCTTTTTCTTATCATAAAGGGGCATCGAAGCTGACAAATCCCAAATAATTTTGTAGCCATACTAGCAATATTTTTAATTAATTATTACGTAGACATACAAAACTTTAGTCCGATTCAGAAACCAGCCATTGTTTTTTATACAAAGGGGTTACAAAACGAAAGGAATATTGGTGGAAAATATTTAACGACATTGGTATCATCGAAACAAAGCAAGAAGAAGCTCAAAAATATCCATCATTCAATCAATGACTCGTTCGTTTTCGAATGAAAATTTAAAAATTATCCTTGCACATGCGAGATTATACATTGTTGTAGTTTTTAGTGAAACCGTTGCTGTTACCTTGTTGTTTTCTGTTATTGCTATGTTTTTCTTAATTTTTCATCTAGGTATACTAAATGTCTTTGTTAACATAAAATATATTTTAGTGGATTCAAAATCACATTTTAATTATTTTTTTGAAACAAACTTAACGAGTATACACATACATAACATAAAATAATGAAATTTTATAGAACATTATTTCGCAGCTTCCATGAGAGGTCACAGGAACAGAGAGTAGGTAAAGAGGTTATGACGTCACAGTGAACCCCTGACCCAGTTGTGGGACCTGCTATTATATCATGTGACGTACGGAAGAGGACCTACGTCATTTTATGTAGGTGAATGGGGTAAAGCTTTCATGAATGAAGTTCAATTACTGCAACGCTAAAAGGAGGTAGTATTCCGAATTGCACGTAGAGGTAATCTAATGGAGGTAGAACATTAATGAATGGGGTAAACTTAGAGTTGCCATAATAATCGTAGGTATTCTTCTCCCGGTTGATCTTAGAGCTAAACGGAACTAATTGAACCGGCATTCTTGAAATTATAGGAACTAACTTCCTGTCGTTGCTTGCCTCTTCGTAGCAACGAAGAGCCAAGTTGTAGGAACTTCTTTTTTTTTACGTATACACTTTCGCCTTTATTAATGTTAGTGTTAGACCGAAAGTTGTGCTACAATACTGCAGAAAATAGACGGAAGTATTTTCCTTGCGGATTTTTTATAGATCTGGTGACGGCTTACATTTTAAGGAAATAGATATACTTAAGTGTAAATACTATAGTTGTAATTGTTTTATTCTATTATTGTCATTTTCTAAATAAATGAGTGGTAATATGGAATGTGATCAAAATAATTCAAGGGTAGGGTTTTACCAAATTGTCAAAGTGAAACATTTCTTCAGAAAAACCAATCGTATATTAGACATTTTAATGAGTCAATGAAACGTGGTGTTAAAATAATTGGCAAGCAAAATGCGGGATATTTGCAAAAAATCTCATCAAAATCTAATAAAAGCCGTTTCGTATTTTGATATGTTTTTGTTGTAGGTAATGTAGATGTAAATATCTTGCGAGTATCCCGATGGCGGTTCTGAGTCATAAACGGACATTGAATATTAGTAGACCACCTAAAGAATATTCTCTTTTATACTTATGCACGGATCAGAACCCTAAAAATATTTCTAAAAGACAGAAAAAAGTAATTTATAAAAGCACTTCGCAAATTCTCGATCATTATCGACATGCAATAAAAACGCGCCTAATTCACTCTGGATGAGTTATTGTGGAAACAGGTTCCAGCCAAGGTCATGACCGAGCAAAAATAACAACAAAAGAAAAGCAACCGTGTCTCCAAAGAAGTAAAGATCAGAATTATTTGAAATGCTTTTGTTAGAATCGCCTAGGGCGGTTTGCTGCATGTCTGGACTAAAATATGGAGATTGGCGTTGATATTTATTGCAATGTTTTGGCCTATGCTCAAGTATTTTTCATCATGTTAATGGGCTCTTTCATTATTATTGATAGCCGATGATTTGCTCGCTAGGAGTTCGCAAGTTATTGCGTGAAGACTGCGAAACGGACAAATCCGGAGGGCGCTCAATAGGTAAGTAACCTAGCATGGCGCGCCGTCCATCTACTTGGAGCTATCTTCTTTCGTAGCTGAAAAGCTTAGGCAGCGGCAAGGGTATAACGTGGGATATGAATCGTCAGAAGCATTACCCCTAAAACCAGCACTCTTAGACTCGAACGCGTCGTTAACCCTGGACCTACCATCATCACCAAGCTATAATAGTCCACTGCTGGACATATCTCTACCCTTATGAGCGCCATAGCGTCCCCTGTACCCTGTACCAACCATGGGTATACCCCTAAACTCTTAAAAATAATTTCAGTAAAAATGTTAAATCAAATTCATACTGTACAATCACACGGCATTATCTAGCCCCATGCTAAACAGAGCTTGCGTTATGGGTACAAGATAACTGATTCACATACAACAATTACATGGATTTTTCATTATACACAGAAAACGACTAGAACAACCGGAACAAATATCTGCAGATCGTACGTCGCGAGGTCGTTTAATTACATAAGCTTTAAATGGTAATGTGCCATATTTCTTTTTCAAAACATTTAACCTACGGAACATCCCATTTTACGAACATTCACAACCCTATCCAAGTACTTTGCCAGGGAAGCACTAAAATAGCTCAGAAACTTCATTTAAATTGCTTGTAAATCCATTTTCACATGGCTCTTGTTAGTTCAGATCGGATGATACCGAGGCGGCTCGCTCGTAAAGTTTGCACGATAAGATTGGGTTTACATTACCTAATCGTGAGATGGTTTATTAGTATCTATTTTGGGACTTCAAATTAGATAGGTAGGTACTTAGAGACAAAGATATGGAGGGAATTTAATTAAGTTGTTGAACGTCAATAATAATTAATATATTATGGTTTGGTACTACGACTATCGTCCTTTAGCGTAGGTAAGGTAAAAAAATATATTTTTTATATTTTATATACTATTAGTTCTTATAAGTACTATTTATATAGTACTTATTACTTACCTGGAACGTTACGAACTTTTAGTAAATCGTATTAATATGTTTTGTCCGCGGCTTCGCATCGTATGCGTTTTCCGGGATAAAGGTATCCTTTAAGTAAATCCAGGTCTGGACCTCGACGATGCGTTCAGCCCGATTTTTGTGTATGTTGTCAGTTGTGTGATTCGAATGTTGGTTGATCTTGAAGTCTATCCTCACTTAAAGTGGTGAAAACTCAATGATGCCAAAAGTTTTATAGTTTCTGACTACCTTGACGCATTCCGGGCGTCATTTACGTCATTTAGTTGTAATGTGATACTAAAAACTATGAAATATTGCTGGTAAAATATTGTGTTACTTGTTGAAAAGTCAAATGTTGCCAGAATTGTAATAACTCTGAGCATTAATTTGAAGCTAAGATCTAAAGAGTTTCTGTAGAATATTTAAAATGGTGCTTTAAAAAGCTCTTTGTTCGTCGACATACGAGACCAACTCGTAAGAACATGTAATTAGGAGATATTTGATAAAATTAAAAAAAAAGCCAAAAAGTTCTCTAAATAGTAAAAATGAAATGAGGAAGTACAAAAACCACCAAATATTTGTGAGTAAATCACTTTATTACTGAATTTCACGCTAAACCGATCAATAAAAACGCTAACAGGTTGTAAATGCAGGAACAGGTTCTATTGCGAATGGTCCGTGTAATCGAGTAATGGATGGAGCCACGCGAGCTGTGATCGATGGACTGGATCCTGGCTTTGATGCTGAGCAATGAACATCTACTATGGTCGGTGTCTATGTAGGTATAACAGGGCTAACATACACAGGAGATACAAACTAGTCGAAAAAAGTAAAGAAGAACTTAAATTTCTGGTTATAAAGAACGAATACCTAAAAATTTTAAATTATGTTTTTAAACTTTAATAATATATCCATTGTGCGTAATTTATCGGTTCTATTCTTGTCTAAAATGTTCATGCTGAGGATTAAAGGTCAAAATACAATATTTTGTGCAATTGTTTTTTCGTTATAATTTAATTAAGTTATTTTTATTCAAAATGTAATATTTTGTTTTTTACTACAGCAGCAAATAAATGAATTTCTAAAATTAAATACTACTCTATAGTTTATGGATGAAGCGTTAATATAAAAATAAAAATAAATAAAATTCATTTATTTCGGACAACGACCAATCATAAATACAAATAGTCCTACTAATATTATAAACGTCAAAGTTTGTAAGTATGGATGGATGATGATACCTTGACGTAAAAACTACTGAATGGATTGTAATGAATCTTCACAATAAAACTTTTAAAGATACCTTTTGTATATGTCCCTGCAACGTACGTCAAAAATATAAACTACGCTCTCTGCGCTGAAGTGCTTACACCATTCTAGTAGTTTGTAAGTGTCACGAACCGAGCTCTCTCATCCCGAAATAACTGCGCTAACCTCAGTTAGGTCATGGGCCGAGAAATATTTTTAGTAACTTTTAATTGTTCTGCGAATATTCCCTCCAACAATACATCATTTCAGAAAATATTTGGCATTTTGGCCTTTGCGGAAGGAACCCCTTCCTGTGACGCATGAAAATTTGATCTGGCTTTTTAAAATTGGAATTGGTATCTCGTATCACCAATCACGTGTGTCTACGGGTCGTTGGTCTCGTCGCTTATTGGTTTTCACTGTTACCTGGGAAATTGTAGGTACCTTCCCGAGGTGAAGGAACTCTGAAAAGATTTATTTGCGAACCTTCGTCAGATGGGACAGCCAATTAGGTGCTCGTTACCTGACGTGGTGTTGAAGAAACTATTTAACCAGGGTTTTTCGTTGAGTTCGCAATTGATCAAGTGAAATTCGGACGCTAACTGCGATAACAAACGAAGAAATCGTCCGTCGATTTTTCCGACTGGTTCTCTCGATTTAAAAGACGAGTACCAAGCTGGTTTTCTTTTTCTGGTATAAAATCTATAGATGCAATGCAAATCATCAAGGCCGTGCTATAAATATCCGAAGCATCAGTTAGCAGGTTCCTTACACGTCGTTTTATGATCATGTTTAGCTCCCGATATAGGTATGGAAAGGGGTCTGCTATTAATAGAGTGGAATCGACAATGTATGCAAAACTCCTATCGAAGAGCGTTTGGTGTCATCGATTTATAAGACTTTGCTGTTTCCAAGCCTTTACATTATGATATATTTTTACTTAAAACGTAAAACCCACGTCACGTAAAACATAAACCTAAAATAACTACATACAATAGACAAATTAATTACTCCTTTCTTGAGGAATAAATGAGGTAAAATAACAATTAAAAAATTATCATTCCAACAAATTTAACCAGTAAGTCGTGTTTACCTGAAGAGTGCTATTTCGAACGCGTTATTTCAGGACAGGTGCACAATGAAGAACAATTAGAACGTAACAAAAGCAACGGTTTATTTTCGCTGAGGTCGTGTATTTGCGACTTGCTGTGACATTGGTCTCGCGTAACGGGTAACTCTATATTTTGTGATATACCATCCACAAATTAATAATTCTGAAGAAAATAGAAAGACTGCGGTAACCAGAAAATACCAGCAAAGCCTATCTAATATTGTTAAAACATGTGTCTCTAATGCTAATGATCAAACCAATATAGACAAGGCGACCAAGAATGGCTAAAGGTCTCCGGCAAACGCTGTACAATTTGTTCATTTAAAACTGACCACAGTCAACGCCACAGACAGGTTTAATTCTGGCACCGACCAATATTTCCACAATCCAAAAGTAATGTAATCAGAAACCTTCAAGAGCTGACGCAAACCACCATACATCATTCCAAGACAGACCACTCAATAACCTGTCGGCGTTCCCTCAGCGTCTTCTGATTTAATTCACAGATACTTCCTGTCACGCCAATTATAAAAATAAACAATAATCACTTCCTATGGCAATGGAAAGAGCACGGAAAAGTTAACGAGAGCAGTGTTGTAGACACGAATGATTGCTCCCTTCGTTTGAGTAGATTTATTTTGAGATTTATTTACGTTTAGAAGCTCAATGAAGACGAATATTAAAAAACGGTAATAATACAGAAGCACAACTCTAACGATATTCACGACCTTTCATTGTTTACTATTATTTCCATTGTTACTCAGCAAAAACAAACTGACATACTTCCGCCTCTACAAAAGCGGCCTCACAAAGCTCTGCGTGCGAGACAGACTGCACTGAAGGCGGCTAGTGGTATAATTTGAAGGCGGCAAGTTCTCCAATTTTCGTAATCGACGTGTGCGGCGGCGGCGGTCGCCTTGTAGGGAGGACAGAGCCGCGGGCGCCGGTAGCAGAGAAAGAAAACCCAACGCAAATAATGGAAATGGAATTATAGGCTGTGTATAGAAGATGGAGTCTTTAGGCTTTTTGAAAAGAGCAATTCTTTTGTCCTTAAGGACAAGATAAAGATACTTGTAACAAGCAGTTATCGATACAAAAGTAAACAAGGAAGCAAAAGTGTCAAAATCTATGACCTTCCTAATTAAATCGAAAGATAGAATTGATAACGACATTGTAGTGATAGTCACTGTTGTTGCACCACTGTCATGTTACGGGCACCATAATAACACATATGGCATTGTCCATATAGGATTGAAAGCGATATCCACTTGTTTCTGTAAACATTACCCAACTGGTTCCCAAAGCAAAACATTGCATAACAAGCATGTGAATGCCAATGCCGAACTAACGAACCCGGTAACAATACACACACATGTCGTTCCAACAAATAATACAAGAATAGAACTAGTTAAATATATAATTACAGAGACTTTGGTAGTTTCGAGAGGTTGGAGCCTATACTTTCCATCTTATTTAGAAACTTTTTCCACAGTATTAAATACTAAATAGACATAAAAATGGATATTCGGAATTTTACCAAGTTAATAAAGCTGTTAAGCTCAGAAAGTTGCCCTAAATAATATTGAACACAAGGTTGTCCACCATTAAACATGGGATTACTATGACAAAAGCTGCTGTGTAGTTCATCTGTTTGACAAACAAAGTGATGAAAAACGACTCGGCCTTGACGCTGCTGACTCTCAAAAACACCACAATCCATGTCTCTTTCTGCTTCCCATTTTATTAATTGCCTGTCGACAGCAACGCTAAACAAATAACCGTTCGCTCCACTAATCTTCCGTTTGACCCAGAAACTATTACGTGTCTGAGAGATCGCTTAATCCTGTATCGGCTCGCGAAACTGCGGTGGCCCACATTCGGAGAGGTTGAGTAATACCTTCGGGTATTGGGTCTATTTTTGGGATGGAATTAGTTACTCTCTACATCTATTTCCGAGACCCGCAAACTGGGGGCATTATCTCAAACGCTATGAACACTTTGGGATCACTTGTGTGGGCTGTTGAAGCAGTAAACTTTGATTATAGGAAGTACCCATCTCTAGAATTATTCCCATTCATCATATTATTCCCCCCGTTGATCAATCATCGCAACATCGATCACTGAATGCGTATTTCCGATAATTTTTTTCCTTTATTATTCTTTCTACAAATATGCGATACTAAAGCCCGATTTCTCATAAAGTTTCTCGTGATACATCATTGGTAAATCACATTGCTAAATCCGAGTCGGCTTACTCTGGGTTTACCCGTGGTTTAGCAATAAACACTTGTGCCTAAGATCCCATAAGACGATTTCACGGAATAATAAAATGTGGTTATTGTCTGAGGGGTTTCTCAAAGCTTTTCTTTATAGTGTTAAGAATTTTTGAGTACATACGTTTCTTATTCTCGTTGGCTTCCCTGAAAAAAGGGACTTCAAGGACTCCACGCGAACTGAAACAACACAAGGTTACTATGGGGGATTGCAGCGATGGTCAGATATTTTTGGATATAATATAGTTGGCGACAAGAAGTTTGGAGGTGCATATTGCTTTTTACACTGTTCTTTCTTTTCAAATATTTATATCTCTTCAAATGTGAAGGAACACTATGTTATTTAAAAACAAGTCAAACATATAGAACAACTGAAACCAGTCGACAAAAATATAGTCGATATAATACGTAAAATATTTTGGCAGACCAAACGTTAACAATGGTTATTGAGTTAAGAGCAAATTCCACAGAAACGTAAAGAAAACAGGAAAAACTTACCTATTCGAACCAAAACGAAAAATCAGTATTCAAATGGAATTTTGACTCTAAAGATAATAATGAAGCATTGAGAAGAAAAACAACTGCTCAGAAATCACACGCACCACAGCTGTTCCGAAGGCCCAATAATTCAAAGCCACATATTTTACGAGCAAACTGTGAAGTGGAGCGTAATGTCAATAAAAATGGGCCGAATAGAAATACCCTTTACGTAATTGATATGTACCTAACGAAGAGCGACACAAACAGCTGTTCCTGGTTGCACGCCCCAATTACGAATAACAGTTCGAATGACCTATTATGACAATAAGAAAAAGTAGACTACATTCCTAAGCAGTTATTCACCGTTCAACTGTAAACAAAAACAAGGCTTTGCTTCAGTCTATTGCTATCCGCACTACCCTCGATGGTCGTGGCGTTCACTTGCCATTCGACTCCACTGAAAATCAGCGTTCGGACACGCCACTGCACATCCCAGCACAACGCTGAGTGGAGGCTATTGTTATGCGTCAGGTACACAATAATTAGTACCATAAGTTTTCGTTTTGTGTGATAGTTTCTTTAGGTAAAAAAAATATTTTCTACCTTTTCTCTTTGTTCAACAAATTTGGTGGCGACGTTGATCTAAATAACATAGTTAAGTGTGGAAGTTACAAAAAAGACTAGAGAGTAAAAAACAAATAATGTGCTTTCAGACAACAGATATTTTGGTCATCCAAACAAACCTTCCAACACAACAACAAACTCCACAGATTCCGTATCATGTCCAAATACTCCACAACATCCCACCATCAAAACACATCTGGGTCGAATTCCATCCACTCCACTCATTAACTTCCTCTAGAACTCGGCACATTTCTGTCACTGATCCATTTAACAAGCATTTATCTAAAAGACCCGGTATTATTTAATTTCTGGAACGATTAATACTGTTATCCAATAATTGGCGGCTAGCATTTTTCATTTCAACAAGATTGGGACCATCCGGTAGCGTTTCTTTGGCATCTATAGGGCTTCCTGTTTCCATCTCGATAAATTGCATTACATCGATTTAGTATTTATGAGTTTCTTGATCGTATTTATAAAGTTTAATATAACCCACCACTGGTTCTAACTACTGTTACATACTTTAGTTCGCCGATTTTTGTAGAGAAGGGTCCTAAAGGAACTTTCAAGGGTTCTGAGAGCTAATATTTGTGTTGTCTACTTATGTACATCAGCCTGTCATCTTACGTGATAAAGTGGTTCAACCCTGTTCGAATTGTGCTAAAAACCCACATCTCATCATAACAAGGGTTTCCGTGTCACCTCATTACATGACAAGCCTAGGGTAGCGTGTTTTTCCATCAGGCCTACTTTTCCAACCACCCCAATCATAAAAGCCTTTTGGTCAATGGTTGGGGACAAAGGACAAACAAATCGATCGTTTTTGACAAAAACAGTTTTATTGAACATAACAACCCTTTATCTAATTCTACTGGAGGCAATTAAGCCTAACATAAAAATATAAACTTGATTCAGGAGGCAGGTGTTTTGCGAACAAGCATTCAGAATTTAACTCTGCTGTCACAATGATAGGGTGCAATGTGATTTCATGGGAGACTTTCTGTGAATTTTCGCAAGTCGCAGTGTGTTGATAGCTTGGCTAAAAATAAATGCATTGTCTTGAATTAGTTTGTTTACTGCTACGCTTTTGTTTTACGCGAAAATAATACCACTGACCTATATTGGTTATGAGTTTGTGGTCCACCGCAAAACGATAATTTCTCAAGAATGGCTTCTGTTAATGATTAACTACTCGCCTATTTCTAACCATCAGATTTATACGTATGTATTTCCTTTGAAATCTATTTGTTGGAATTCGGTTATCTGTCTGTAGTTTTTTTACAAGGTTAGTTGGTATATGATATTGTCCACACAACCACAATAAAAGCTCATACTGACTCTGGATCGTTTCTTTATTATACATAGAAAATAGTAAATAAAAATATTTAACTCAATAATTGTTCTATTTTCAGTTCTGGGTTAGGTAAATTGATTTTTACAAGTTCGGACAACTCAATCATAAATTGTGATAGGTGAACATTATTACTTTCCCCAAGTTTGGAAGTATACGCTGAATGAAATTACTTTTAGATCGTTACAACAAAAACACAAGTTCGTTGGGTGGCTGACGTCACGAGCTGGTGACGTCCAACCAACTAACTAGATTGTTTCTCGCTATGGTCCAATATTTGTTGATGCTTTGTTTGAGAGCGCAATCAAATTATTTGTTACCTATTTGTATAAAATATGTTTTTCTACATGCTAAAGAGTTGTTAGGAAATGCTAACAACTAAAGTTAGTAAAAGTAAACAGTTAAGTGTGTAAATATATGTACTTTTGCCAGGATGTACTGCTCTTCCGTACAAATACATGGAATTAACAAATAAACTAAATGAATTATTAATGATATATTATTTAAATGCGAATGAGAAATAAACTAAATTAATAATTATTTAAATGCAAACACAAAGCACTGATTAATAACTACGGTGAACATTATTTTGATATAATAGTCAATAAATAATCACTTGATAAATTAACAGATTTTGGATGTCATTATCATCCTGAGACGTACAGTCATTATTTTGTCTTGTTTCGGAGTAGGACATTTAGTATTATTTAAGCGAGTAACAGCACTTACCTAAATTTACCAATAAAAAGTAAATAAATCCATCAGAAGTCTTCTAAACTTTTAACAACAGCTTTCCGAAAAGCACTTTGTTTTCCATAATAATGAATGTCAGCATTAAAAGGAAATGGGTAACACTTTAACATGATGTGATGACTAAACGGGAAAAGACGGACGGAAAATGAAAAAAGCATGTGTTCCATTTCTCGGCCGCATTGTTTGAATAAAGCTGTTTATACACTTGGTGACAATATTTAAAATAATCAGTCAGGGAAAATACACATGTGATACCGCAGGTTCCTATTAAAGTTACGAATACCTAAATAGCTATTGAAGTTATTGAGTACCACTAGTAAAGTATTGAGACTTATAACCAGCAGTATGGTAAAACTTTACCACGTCATCAGTAGGTCTGCTTCTCTGACTAACCAGGAGCTTTCTAGATCAAATATTTCAGCAGAAACTATGCGCCTTGTATTTTCTTACTTCTGCATTATTAAGAAGGTATTTGGCGTTGTTGCGAATGTCGACCGCTGAATTTCCTTTTCGACAAATCACTTCTGCGCATTTAATTTTATTTCATTGTAAAACGAAAGGGGAAACTGGAATGCACCCGGAAATGTCATAAATATCTTCTGAATTCTAATCCTGACGCACAATTGACCGGTCTTTGAACTCCATACTCGGGCAATGTTCTTTACAGTGCTGTTTTTAGCTTTTACTTGCGAATATTTATGTTATTTTATGATCTCCCCTAGGAAATAGAATTAGTATACTCGGGTCTAGACTCCAAGATATTTTATATAACCAAGACAAGGATTTAGGTAGAGAAAGATTAAGGTATGAATGAAAACATAACAATATCAGAAAACAATAAGTTAAAAGCGTTATCACTTTAAACAAAAACACAAACTACTAAAATGCATAATTGCACAAGCGTAAATGAATAAAAGTAAAAGCTCATTCGATTTCGTAAACGACCGACGAATAAAAGATTTGGAATCCAAAAATTATTTCGAACTACGATTTGCTCCGATGCTAAAATATTTTCCACCAATCTTTTTTTGTTAAACATTATTTTTTAAGACTGGGTTTAATCTAATTAAATCTACATTTAAAATGTCTTGTTTTTACTTATCCAATAGAATTTAACCTCGTAGTAAGTAGGCATTCCTCAACTTTGCTAAGACAGAAACAGCGCTAAATAATTATTAGAGAGGCCCACACAACAACCACTATTAAAATAACAGATCTTAATCCACCTTAAAAGTAGCTATAGGATTATCAGTATGAATAAACAATCATAAGGTACTGCGCAATGGATTTTAATTGGCAACCAAGACGCGTGGTCGGTAGGAATCTATTGAATGTCAAACTGAACCCTCAAGGCAACCAACAAATATGCGATTGGTTGGTTGATTTGCATATCCACCCAACAGAATTTTGTTAGTTGCACGTACCTGGCTAATCTCAAAAGAAAAATGGAACGTTTAATCAGTAAATATAAAAGTGTTCAAAAACAATTCAAACTTCTTTAAACATAAGACCACAAAGATCCGACCCAGAAACATGATATTGAAAGAAAAGAGACTTTGGAACAAGTAATTGTAGAATTGGTTCACCAGGTTGACTGAATCATTTCTGCACCTAAAGCTTCTTCGCTTTACAAAGTTTGTTTTGATACATATTTGAAAGGAATATCATCAAAAAGTGTTGCATAAATCTTACGTCAAATCGGGCAAAGTCTCTGCAAGTTACATCAGCTCTGATGTGTTTCAAAAAATACTGTATCCAGGTCAAATGTGCAAGGAAATCTTTACGACTGCGCTAAACATTAAGAACTTCGTTGCAACTCGGATTTGCAAAAAATATTTGTGTTTGACTTGAGACAAGTTAATTTACTTTTCTTTGTGGCATGGAAATACTTTAGTAACTCTAATACTTCATTGTGAAAAGATTACCACGAAGTGAAGAAGAAGATAGGACAACTCAATTCGATTCCATCGCTTTTTTGTGATTACTGTTACATCTTGCCAGCGATTGCTCATAGTATGTACAGTATATCTAGACTAATTTACTGGACCAGACTAAAACAATAGACTATTAAACCAGAAAAGTAGAATTAACACGTAATCCACGTAATTCAGAATATGGAACGATGTCCGACGGCGATGCCTCAAAAATACAAGTCGTTAAAAACGTATAAACGTTAACCCGCTTGTTTTGCTACCTTTAAATCGCGTTTATGATCTACAATGAGTAAAAGGTCTGCATACATGATTCGAAATTTCGTCCGATTAAGTTACTTACATCATCATCATCATCATCATCAGCCTATAGCAGTCCCCTGCTGGACATAGGCCTCCCCTAATGAGCGCCATAGCGCCATGTCTTCAGCTTGCCGCATCCAGCATCTACCTACAGTTTTTCGCAGGTCGTCATCCCACCTGGTCGGAGGGCGTCCTACACTACGTTTACCGAGTCGTGGTCTCCACTCAAGAACACGTTTGCCCCACCAAAACTAAGTTACTTACAGGCACCATGAAATCGAGTATGTACCTATGTATGACGAGATATGTACGTAAAAATGTGGACTTAAATTTAATATCTCTATACTCTTTATTTAACATATCTACTCTTTACCTTTATCAACAGAAGTACCCCTCACAATCCGTCGCAATTGTTTCGCATCTATGCCTTCCTGGAAGATCTCGTTTAAAGTTTTTATTGTACATAGTTTCCAATATCTCGTATGCAATAAAGAATTTCTATCTCTCTATACCCTATCTCTTGAAACCTCGTTGGTAAAACCTCTACAATTCTACGTATACGCAAAAGAACTTAAACCTCGCGGGAAGTCGCTAAAACATTGAGTATAGGTTACTACGTAGCAATATAAACTGTTAAGACGGTACTCGTGCCATATATATGATGTCCCAAATGCAACAGATATTTATCACTCTCTTTACGATCCGTCAAAAACATAATTCGAAAACATAAATTGTCCAGCTTGCATTGCAGGCATCATAAACATTATCATTTTATGCTGTTTGTAAGCACAACAGTAATTAAATCTAATTTTGTAAACCTAATTCCTCTGATTAACTATAGAATAAATTGTCCAGTTGAGTGCAGTTGCTATTCTGAGGCGCGTAAGAATAACTTGTGTAAATCATAACATTAGTGTTACACGTTGTAACATAACCTATTACATAACAGTACAAAACACTTTCCTTCCAGTATGATATAAGGAATGTGTCAAATTATGTTATTCTACGTTTATGGCTTTGTGCCATTTGGTTCTTGATTTCTTTGTAGCTAGTCCATAATCGTAAGAGTTGTTGCATATTATGGAATACGTACGTAGTAAACAATTATCAAAGCAAAATGTTGTCAATCAAAATATGAGAGCAAAACGTATCCAACCTTGGGATGGGTAGTCTTTTCGGTCTATTACGACAACCCAAAATTCAAAATGACGGAGTAAAAAAGCTCAAATAGACAATAGGACCTGCCTGAAATGAAACGGTTTGAGTGTTACAAACTCTTATGTCTATAGACAAAGATTATGTACCTGGAGCCTTCATCCTTCATTGTAGGGCCTCCTAGCAACTACATACAATGACCAGGTGGAGCTAATAACGGTAACCGGCGAATAGCTCAATTCGTGTAGGTATATCCACCCTGGGCTGTTTGCATAGGCTTGTTTGTGAGGCATTAAGGAACCCCTGTTGCCATCCCCGCCTTTATTCTTGTACTGTTACGAACAAAAATTACAAGAGTATAAAATGTTATATTAGGTTAGGTATTATAGTTTTGTACCAACTTCGGTCCTGTGCAGCAATTTGCGGACTTGCTTATTGCAGTGTCACTACGTTAGTTTAATTTAATTGAGTAACGTACTATATATATATATTTATATATTACTTTATACGTTACAATTTAATAGTTAACCTTCATATCCCAAATACTCTCTTTCAGGCATTATAGAATAAGGATAACTGTGAAATTGTGTAGACCAAAGTGGACCTTGATAGCAAAATGAATTATATTATTTATATAAAAAAAGAACAAAACCTTTTGTTTCCACTTGTGCTCTACAAATTTGGTAGTATTACGAATTTGAGCCTAAAAATAGATTCGCGCCCCGCTCACCCACAAAACCAGGTGGAAATGAATTTACCGTGCAATGTCTGACATTCACGGCCGACATTCGTCAGTGTCGCTGGGGGATATTGTGTTTTATTTCTATAAATAGACGACTCAATTTAAGTCTGAACTTTATCATGATTTTCACGACGATCTTTTGAAATAAAATAAATATGTTCTGAAATGGAATTAGATTTTTCTGAAGAAGAATTCTTTCCAATCATTTCTAACTTACACCTGTTTTCCATCCATTTACAACGCAACTTTATAAACTTTCGCTTTCGCGATTTGTTAACACATTAACGTAGGGGAAAATAAAAAAATGTACGCAATAAATGCCCAGATGACAGTTCTAATTCGAAGTTACACGCGCGAACGCACTGTCTGACATAACTCGGCCATGTATTTTGCAACTCGCTATAAATAATCACTTTTCGCTCATCCAAAATAGCCAGTGTTTATTTTATTCTAGTTTTAATTATAGCAGAGTCTTTAACCGTTAATTGGAGCTTAGACGTTTACACGTAACTGAGATGTCTTCTAAGAATTCGGAGAGGCCTATATTTCACGTTGCGGATAAGTACACGCGATAAATCAAGGACGCCGCATTCATTTTTCAGAAGTGAGTTCTTGGATAAGAATTCGAATGGAGGAAGTACTGTGCTAGTAACATAAAAAACCATTGAATAATGTAAAACATAACACAAAGGCGTCTTACTTCCTGTGTTATGTCATTTAATTTATTTACACAGATGTGGAAAGTCAATATTTCCAATTGTTTATTATTTGTTTACATAAGTTTCTTATGTAAATATATGCAACTTTGTTCTTTCAGTAACATCAAACAGTTTCCTTTCAACAGTTTCGCAGTGAATTCATAGCGACTTTATCACAAGCGTAGAATACTTGAATTGTTATTATAACGAGTTTCTCTCATTTGTGTCTTCAGTTCTTTGTTCATCAAGTCATCAGTTTTCTTACCCATTGTTTCCATCGCTTCTTTTATGTTTTCTCTCTCTCTTTTATCTTTGATTTCTTTCTTTTCACTAAATTCCGTAATCGATCAACGGTGACTGATCGTAAATAAGACATTTCCTGAAGATGAAAGCTTGTACGTTAAAATTCTTGAAGCGGTGTGTTACAACATGCCTTCTCAGAAACGTATTGTATGTTCACAAAATTCATTCAAAAAAAAGGTTGACGAACGATGTATTAAGCAAACTGGATCTAACACAAAAGCTTGCCTAAAGCAATCTTAAAACTAAAAGTGAGAGGATACAATATCTCTGTGTCATCATCATCATCGAGAATTTTGTAGTATAGAATATAGGTATGTATGTAAGGGCAGGTACCTTAACCGTTATAGTAAGAGGAAAACGCTTTTAGGAAACTATCCATAAATTTTAAGATATTCTTAACAGCATTTACAAATTTTGGAAAAAATGTACAGTCAGCAAGGAAATGGTCATTTTACACAAAAACTTTTTTTGATGCCAATCGATTCTGTTTCTTATAAGGATCAAAAGTCTCTACTGGACCGACTGAGGTTTGAGTACTAGAAATGTCAGAAATCGCGAAAAACTTTTCCCATACATTATGTACTGTATGTGTGTATTTACATGTTTCAAAAATTCACCCCGTATAAATGATTAATCAAGGACTTACTCTAATAAAAAATATGAACGTATCAAACGCATCGGCGTCAAATTATAAATAAATTACACAGGTTTACCTAATCCGATTAAAACTAGGATACATCTGTCTGTGGAAATGAACTTTACGGTTTCAAAGAACATGCCCGTCCGTCCGTACCCAACGCGTACGTTCAGCAGCTTCTTATAAGCCATAAACCCACATCTTATTACCTCATTTGTTATTATATTACCTAAGCTGAAGAATAAATAGTTAATGCCGATTTGTATACAAGTAGGTTCATAGATTTATTTAATCAAATAAAAAAATACGGGTAAATTCGCCACGAACTTGGTGGCGCAGCGGGGTTAGGTGCGCTTGCAACGCAAGACGTTGCGGGTTCGATTCCAGCTTCGCTCTGAAAATATTTGTTGAGATGTTCATACTCGATTTTTATCTTAGGGGCCGTTCAAATATTACGTAAGCAGATTTATTACAATTATTTACCCCTCCATCCCCCTTATCAGCAAAAGTAAGCAAAGCTCTTACCCCCTCCCCCCATGCTTACGTAAACATTTTTCAATTATAAATGTATTTTCTTATATTATAATTACAATGTTATAATTATAATTTCAAAAATAAGAATTCGGTAATTCCCCTAATCGGTTCTAAAGCGAGTGCCTAAACGTATGCATTATTTGCGGGAATCCCCGAAAATGCGTTCCGTTTTCAAGCATAGACAATGTGAGGGTTGCCATTCGTGTAAAAAAGTAAATTAATACCGATGACGTAATCATCATCTAGACTCCCCTACCCCCCATGTCATCCAAAATAATCAAAACAAAGACCCCCTCCCCCCCATAGTGCTTACGTAATACTTGAACGGCCCCTTAACTATTCAGCTAAATATAAAGAATCTAACATCGGTTAATATTTTATGCCTAAAAAGTTTATATCTGAAAGCTATGATTAGCTAATATAATTTCAAACTATATGAAGATGTTCCTGTAAAATCACGTTTTTTGAGTTACGTCCTTGTCGGAAACTAGCTATATTATTATAATACTTTATCACAAAGTCTTAATAACGATTTCGTACTAAAAATTTAAGTTATATTTATTTATTTAATTAGGCCGAACCCACTAGAACAGCGATGTTGACTTGTAAATTGTACTTAATCCTATATTGTCAAGGACATGAAACAAAGAGCCTTACCCTAGATAGTTTATAGGTTAGACAAAGCTAAAAGGGTAGGGTACATGGGTCCTCATCCCGTACAATCAAAGGGATCCAATTATGAGGGAATCAGTACAAATGGAGTTGTCTCCGTATTTACACAGGAGCCCGCTTTTATGGGTCATCGCCTTTATTAAGGTTACTTTACAAACGGATGAAATTAGATCGTGAAAGAGATCGCAAAGTTGAGTACACAAATCACAATGGGTTTTGAAATTGGTGTTATATTTCTAATTATAATTATTTGTTAAGGTAAAATCAGTCGATGTTGCTTATATAATTAAGAAATGTAGAGTACCTAGTGAATGAAAAGTTTTATCAATGAAAGAGCATTGGTGCTTTTTGTTTATATTAAGTTACTTGCATAACTGACTTAGCAATAAATAAATTAACGATATCAGACTAGTTAATGACATTAAATTACAAAAATAAAATAACGAAGATAATTATCTTTTAAGTAACCTAAAGGTTGTTCTTGAAATTTTTCAATTTTTATAATACTTACGCCTCAAACAGGAAAACATTTATATAAAACTAGCTGCGCCCCGCGGCTTCGCCCCCGTGGAAATCGATGTGTCAAATGGTTTCATTAAATGATAAAAAGTATCCTATGTTAGACTCCTGGTTCTAAGCTACCTCCTCACCAATTTTCAGTCAAATCGGTTCAGCCGTTCTCGAGTTATAAGTGTTGTAACGAACACGACTTTCTTTTATATATATAGATTATAATATTATCTCAAAAATTGGATATTATTACACTTTTTAGATGTCATCATTGAGTTAAAGACAAAAGAACTAGAGGTAGATACTATCGGTCATATATCTTAGTCATCTAAGATTAGTAAGAACAGGACAAAGCAGAGATGATGGATGTAAAGCTTAAATAAATACACGTTATTCCAATGTATTTATACGAAAATGCATTGTAGAATAAAGCTTTTGTTCAGATCCTCTTTAATGGACTGCAAATAAAACCAGGAAGAGTAGACAAAGAGTTTCTGGTGAAGGAGTTTACGAGTCATCAATTACAGGCGTGCCTACCGTGGGTAGAGTCGGTGAAAATATTTTATAAGTACCTACATAAACCAACCAGAACTGGTTGACTGGTAGTCAATATGAAGATCTGAAAAAAAAAATACGAAAAAAGCCATAGATTATAGCCTAAAACCAAGGCTTATCTATGTTTTCTATTTTTTCGTTATTGTTTTCTCACACACACTTAATAAAGATTATAATCAATAAATTATAATTTATAAATATATTTATAATAATTATTAAATGAGCATCTAAATGTAATTACGCATTTTGCTGAAATAAACACTTTTTACTTTACTTACTTTTACAATTGATTAAAGCCGCTATGATAATACATTTATATTCGTATTTAGAATTATATTTATAACACAACTTGGTATGGATAGAGTACCGAATTCTGAATCAGATAATCTGAATAACGTTTATTTCTTTAGTAGTAGAAAATAATTACATAGACATATCAAATTTAAAACTAATTGTAAATAGGAAATAAAGTTTTAATTGGTTCTCTTCACGTTAAATTTTTCTCCAGCAAAAGATGTGGAAAAGTAGCTCTCCTGAAATGGATACCCGCTGAAATGACTTCACAAAATGCTACGAAGCGAATTGCCGACATTTATCCTTAACAACGTTCAGTCCCGTAAACAAACTCGCGTGAACACGCTATAGCATACCATAAAACTTAACCTTTTGTTTTACTGCGCTCTGAATTGGCTCGTATTGTTTTTTAGTTGATTTATAGATAAATATCTATTTAACGTTGCACCTTGACGTAGGATAGTCGTGTGTAATGTATGACTCATTTCCGCATATTTAAGTAAACAAAAACAGTCTACAAATTAGTCAAATAACAAACCTACAAATGTTAGATTTAAAGGCACAATAAAGTCTGTAAAATAACGTTCAAGTGTTCAAAAAGTCTGACTGGGAGCCTTACTTAAAAGAATCTGCTTGAATTTTTAAAAGCAAAACTACTAAGGCGTGGGCCTTAGTCTCTCCACCAAAGCGGAGATATGTACTGGATAAAGCGGATATGTGTGCTTGTTAGAGCGGTTGAACTGCGTGCAACGAGCGTCGAATGTTTGTTGCGATGAATGCACTATCGAGGCACGCTCTCTTCTCCCCTTCGATCTTTCTTTGTTTCTTCGCATACAAATAAAATACACCTCCACTCGGTGCTCTCAACTGAAGCTGAGCGGAGACGAGTTCTTCGACTAACGACGTTCTATTGGTTGTTTAAAACACATCTTGTCTCCGCTTATCTCAGCTTAGCTTTGGTGGAATCTGGCCCTTAATAGGTGGGTATCGCTACGGTACCTACTAGGTATGTTATGTATCGAGATTGTACCGTTGAAATGCTTTCATTTATGATTAGGATCGATGTTCGGAAAAGACTTCGTGAGTTCAATTAGATCGGAACATAATTAAATTATTTAGAGATGGAGCGGATACTGCACATTACGTAAGCTTGGTGTTTAGTATAAAGCGGTGGACGTTAAATGGATGACATAATCACTAAGACTTAACTGGGGGAATAACAACCAATATTAAAAGCCTGGATTCAGATATAGATACTTAAAATAAAAAACGACCTGCGAAAGACTGCAGGAAGATGCTGGATGCGTCAAGCTGAAGATAGAGCGCCATGGCGTACATAGGGGAGGCCTATGTCCAGCACACTTCGTATGATAATAATGATGATGGCCTAATAACGTTGGTATACGAGTACATTCGAGTATAGCTGAATTTCATAGAATTTACCATACGTTTGGTGACCAATACCGGCCGATTGAAAATCAAAAATTATGTTAAGTTTAGTTAACCTAAGCCGCTTTCTTTTCATTCAACTTACCAAAGTGAGAAACTAGTCCTAGTTAATCTTAACATTTATGATATAAAAAGATTTAACTTCTTATAAGCTGCGCCCCGCGGTTTCACCCGTGTGGTGATAGATATTTGGGATATCTTTATGAATTGTAGCTTATGTGTTATTCTGATATGTAAGCCATATAATTGTGAAGTTTCATATTAAAATCCATTCAGTAGTTTTTGCATGAAAGAGAAACAAACATCCTCATAAAATTTCGCGTTTATAATATTAGTAAGATTATCCATCAAAATAACCCTTCCTCTGTGTCCGTCAATCGACCACCGCTAGTGTACATATAATGCATTGCATAACGTACGGTCGTGACTCAGGTCCATAAAAGAGCACCTATGGCCCATTGATTGGAGCGAGGCGTGTAACGTGCCTAAAGCGACCTCACTGCATTGTTCTTCTGGCACTCAATAAAGAAATGGAGAGTGTCTGTCACGTGATGCAACTTGAAATTAACATGCTTTATGTTTGCAGCATTGACTTGCATATATCAGTTATCTAGTATTAGCCAAAGTAGCCATATTACAAGCATTGCTTAGCTTGGCTAGATACTGAACATTAAATTTAAAAAAATAAGGGTAAAAAAACATTATTACATAGAAGGTATTGAATACGTATTTATAATCTTAAAGATACTTATTTCTAAATATAGTTAATTATTTGAAATAAAAATTCATCTACGAATTCGTCGTCTTTCCTCACTTGTAAAGGTCATTCCTAATTTTAATTAACAAAGTTTATGAATTCGTTTACTTAAATTACGTCATCAGCTACCGAATGTAATTTGATCAAATGATTATCTTTTTCTGTTTTCCTCTAACAATAAAATGTTAAGAGTGGTTAACAATATCCTCTTGAAGACCTTGCTGACCCGCACTGCGAACATCTCGGAATGAAGTCGTAAAACGCACGCGTCACAATTAGTTTAAACTCCTTTTATTTGTACCGTTCTGATGTTATTCGTTACATTTTATTGTTTGCTCTTTAACCTAAATACTGGAGTATCTACGGTCTGTTAACATTAGAGATGTTACAGACGGTTTATTTCAAGTGTTACCAATACTAAAGGAAGGTTATTTATGACGCAACTACCCTAATCCAGCACAGCGGTTGGTGGTCACCTAAATATAATAAGAACTTTATTTTTAATTCCTATAGTGAGTACAAGATACGATTAAAAATGTGCTTGCTTCATAATACAGTCGAAATAAGGACTATTTTATCAAGATAGATCTAACTAAATTAGCTGGTGTTTTTTTTAATCCTGGTGATACAGAGTTGTGGGCGAAGTAGAGCGAAGCGGCGCCAAGCGACATCAGTGGACACTGGCCTTATTTAGAAGACGAATATTGGAACTCTGTGAATCACTAATTATGATCGTATGTAATAAAGTAATAAAGCTAGGAGACGACTCGCTATTAGTCAAATTATAGCAAGCCTCAGTCTAATTTTAGACACCGCCGCTGACTCTAAATATAGCCATACCTACGAGTATGTATTTTGTTGTAGAACCTTTGGGACGTCAAATATTACGTGACGCTTGAGCACAGGATCCCGATGTAATTACCTACCTCCAGGGTGCCCTCTAAAGGGCGCACGTACATTTACCCTATACGAAATCTATTTTGTGTCAATTTACACCCAAGATACTCGTGTACACTAAAATCATTCGACGTTGCGTTCAACTATCGCAAATTCTATCAGGCCGTTTAGTAATGGTCCTTTCAAAAAAGGAAACTGTCAGAATATTTAGGCTAATTTATGCGGATTTCAGTGATCATTGAATTCAGCACAACGTTCAGATCGCTTATTTTATAAATGCTTGTTTTGATAACATTTTCCAACGTTATATAACAAGATTTTGCACTCAATGGCTGTCCGTTTTCCATCTTCACAAGAGTGTTGTGACATTTGAGGACATGAGTAAAAATAACACGCGCGCCATCTTTCTTCATTTGCCAAAATAATCTGCGGGTAAATAATTTAATGGAATTTCCAGGCCTAATGACAGCTACATAACTACATACATATGCCCATGTTTTATGTCGAAAATCGTTTGTTATTTCCTGCGCCGATCAGACCTCAACGAACCTCTCGTATTCTTCTTTTATGCTTATATATCCCCTATACGATAAATTAGTATCAAATGATTGAATGTATTAGAAAAAATGTAGAACATTTATTTCTTTGCTAAACGGAAGACGTCGTTTTGTTTTGACAGATTTGTTTTTAACTCCCAAAATCTCTCCGCCATGACTCATTTGTGGCACTTTGATCTATAAGATGAAGCATGTTTTCTTTGCACATTCGATCAATTAGGTTCACTTCTACATAATAAAATATCCGCCGAGATGTAGCAAAGATAGGTACCTACCTATCTATCATAAGTCTGGATTTTAAACGCTGCGCCCTATATTGAAGTAACCTAAAACTTTTAAGAACTACGCATTATGCATCGGTCCTTAAATTGTGACTTAACTTGTTATTCATAAAGTTGTATTTTTGTTGCAGGTATGTTCCATTTATCATCTGAAGCCTGCGAGCGATCAATAATCCGTACGTATGTACCTACGCATAGTCTGTCGATAACCCCGATTGAAAACAGGTTCATTTTAATCCTTTTTAACTCAGAGTTGGTAAGTAGCTAGCGCAATAATGTAATCTAACGAAGTGAAATTTATTTATCATTCTACTGGACAAGTAAATCATTCGGTATGTAATGGTGTTTCAAGATATATTGCAAATTCATTCTTACTATGAATGTTTTATGGTTTTTGAAATGCGTTTTGCGTATAGCCCGTTTAATCTTGGTCGATCCCTCAGTTTCATTATTGTCAAAAAGATTCTATTGATGACATTCTATGATTCACGTGTTGCTGTGGTGGCAAATATTTATATATATTGCTATTAATTCGTAGATGTGATATTACGTCATGAGGGTGTAGCTCAGGGGCGTAATCTCGGACCACGCTTTTAAATTGCTTTTATTTATAGACTTATTTAGTTGGATTAGAGAAGACGACGACGCGTCCTTGCCGTGACGTGCTTGCGTGAAACGTCACGGAAAAGTGTGTGAAATAAATCTAAGTCTGACGTCAGAGCAAGCTTAAAGCGAAAAATGACACGTATAAGTTAGGCTGCTATAAATCTGCAGATCCTTAATTTACGTTGGCGTAGAAAGAGACTTAAGGAACAACAACAGTTATTATTGTATATAAACTGAGAAAAAACGAACATGAAGGTTTTAACTGCTGAACCAGCTTTATTTATTTTCCATGTGATGAACATTTAGAACAGGGGAAATAAGTTCAAACACGCTGCTCACTTGAAAGAGATTTTTAAAAATAACCCCACATTTGCCTGCATGTGATTCGCCATATTAAACTTTGCTGTTTAACAAAATGTAAACGATTTGTCACAGGTTTTATTTGGTTGTACCTACCTAAACAGGACTGGGACCCAATTTGGGGCAAAGGCAAAGTATTGCGTTAAATTCCAAGTTAAAGGAACATAAAAATTAGATGTAAACCAGTGTGAAATTAGAAAAAAAACTATTGTATTACCCAATATAGAAGAGCGTAATATTTGTCTTACATGTACAATACCTGAAAACTCAGAGAATCGCTCAACAACTCGTAATCCTCAAGTTTACCACAACAAAACGTCCGCTTACCCATGAGTTGTCTAACCAATGACTTCCTTTGATCACTCATTTATTTGTTGGTTAACTTGCGCCTCATCATAACAGTCCTTGAATCGTATGTAATATTAGAAACACAAATTCAGAATCAAGGATTCGTAAAATTAGAAACATATGTTTTGTGTTCATAATATGATATTATTTGAACCTTATTTTTATCCAACCATATGATTTATATCATCTAATTTTGTTTGAATGTATTAATAGCTATCTGAAAATACGTTTCTATTTATAAAATTCTTGCTAATAATACAATAACAAATTTCCCCGCTACGCGGATATTGGTAATTCGTATGGATGTTGAACAACAATGGTTTTTAAAGCAGGATATATCCAAAATATTACGAGGAAGCGATTCATATTTAAATGATTAAGAAATCAGATGCCTCATATGATATATGCATCCATCTATAAGTTACAAATTTTATAACCATTAGGGATCACAAATCCTTCTAATCATTTAAAAGCGGAAGTTTCTTCCGTTGTTTTATATATGTTTGGTCGAAGACCAGCCCTAAAGAAAATTTTACACGCATAAATATGATGAGGATCTACATAACAAGCCATTTAAAAAAAAAACGCGCCCGAATCCGCAAGCCCAATCTAGTCTCTTATAGAGACATTTACATTACTACGTTTCGAGGTGTTTAAATGAATCTCTACGAAAGCACTACGAAATAATGATTTAGTTTCAGTACTAAAAGTTTCCTCAATAAAGTCATTATTTCATACACAGAAACATTTTAAAATGAATCAAACTGAAAATAAACAGAGCTGCATTGGATAATATATGTCCTACTGGTTATTTACGTCGATGTTTGTCGTAGCACTGATTTATTGACAGGCGCTTCTGGTGTGTCCTTATAAAAAAGGTCACGATGACAATAATAAACTAAGAGTTTATTATCTAAGATAGAAATAGAAAACATTCCGTTATATTAATAAATTTAATGAATTTCTGACTTCCTACACAGAAATAAGCTACCCTGAAAGTTTCACGCTGTCTGGTTTAGATTCAGCGTTATGTTACACTATTTTCCGCCCGCATCTTCACACGTAATATATGGAATAACAAGTTGTCTATATGTTATTCCAAGTCTAAAACTTTATGTGCGCAAAATTTCAGCTCGATCTCTTCAGTTGTTTTGACGTTGTTCTCAACCAATTCTCTTACTTAAGTTTCGGCTTTTATACTCTCTTTAATATAATTTGAGTGGTTAATCCCACTCAAATTATCGGAATTTATGGAGAAACTGTTGGTTCCTCCGGTCTATCCTCAGTTTAGACTGGCTATTATGAAATCTAAAGCTATTAGACAATAAACTTTAATTACAACGTAATCAGATCAAGGCAATCCTAAATAAATTTGTTTGATTCCACGGCCGCGATTTCCGCGATCTAAGATAATTATAACAGACTCGCTAATTAATGTTTCGCAAGTTATTCTAATGTCATAACTTCCCGTAGGAAACATTGCGAAGTTAGATTCGTATCAGAAATCAGCCAAAGCCTGACTACATTTATGAATTCATGTTATACGGAATCGCAAATGGATCAATGCAATTGGGGTTTTTCGCATGACAAAACACTGAGGAACTAAGAGAGATTCCCAGATCAATCCAGAAAAAATCTAAGTTGAATTGTCTCAAATAGAAGTTAGGGACTCTGTTGTAATATTTTAATAAGTTACTCTAAAAAACTAATCGGAAACAAGGGCTAGGTTAGATCGCTTGCTGAGATATTCCTTTGGCATTTAGCTAGGCATTTAGCCATTAATAAATCTTAATAACCTACATCGAATGTACTGTGGTATGGTAGTCGTGCAGGCTCCAATACAATGCTCGAACATGTGGCGGATAGATTCCCATTCAATAGATAAGCCGCTAAGATAAACGGCGTGAATGCCTAACTCGGCTTAATAACTAGTTAGGCTTGCATCGTGTTTAGGACGCGACTTTTTGTCGCTAGTAATAACTTAAAAGCAGTTCAGAATGGTGGTTAGTATTAGTACCTGTCTTAAACGACCATAAGCTGCTACCTACGTTTGTTGTTACATTTGTGCATAGCTTCATCTTCAATAACATTGTTTTTATGCAGCTAGCGTAACCGTAAACCAACAAGATTTTACAACGTATCAGTGAGGCAAAGATTATTATAAATTAGCGCCTTCATTAGTCAGCCTCAGATGTTTAACCCCCAACGACCTACATTCTCCTCGACGGTAAGTCGAGGAGAATGTAGGTCGTTGGGGGTACTTCATAATTTGCACCATGAACTTACTTGGTTTTATATACTTGGGTTATATTATAATTCTCTAGCTGCGCAACGCGGCTTCGCCCGCGTTAAAGTCTATGTGTCAAATGGTTTATAAACCTTCCTCTTAAATCATTTTATCTATTAAAAAACCGCATCAAAGTCCGTTGCGTAGTTTTAAAGATCTAAGCATACATCATAGGGACAGACAGACAGCGGGAAGCTACTTTGTTTACTATGTAGTGAAGAGGGTGTTACGCAAAAGTCGCGTCTATTAAATCTACAGTTACTTTGTATCCTACGCGGTATGTGGGCATGCGCATGACCTAGACCGGGACGTGCCCACTCGCATTGCTGGAACTGACAGGATTAGAGCCATCTGCACTGATAGTGTTAACGTTGGCGGGACGAGGTCCCGTCAATAAGTGCCTTTTTGTTTACGCTCTAAGAGTTTGTTTTGATTTCCGGTCAAATGAATCTAAAAATTGAAAATAATTGTCATTTGAATGACCAATCCAAGCGACGGTAATAAATGAAAAAGTTTCAAAATTTTCCTTTGATTACCCTTTGAACGCCAGTGAGGAATATAAACCAATATTGTTAATGTGCGGTAAAATTTAAATTTTATTTTAGTATTTTCATACTATTGGTAGAAAACAAGCAAAAAAATAATAAGCAACGATCATTGAATTCTAAAACCGTCAAAGTCAAACAAGCCTTCATTTGTAAGCTACTATTTATTCGCACACCACCTGTGTTATTTGACCTGAATTTCTGCAGCAAAACAAACTTGATTTATCTTGGTCCTTGCAAAAGAACCAGGGAAGCTCTAAAAACTGATTTACGCAAACCAACTATCAGTCAACATTTCACACGGGATGTAATTAAAAGTGTCAGTTAGTGTTGGGGCGGCATGTACACTAGAATGAAGATGAATTTATGTAATATTGAAAAATTAGAGTCTATTTTATTTAATTATACAAAAACCACAAGGGGCAAAAATACCCCAGTCGGCCAGAGTAGGGCACAAATATGAGCTACCTTTTAAGCTACTTTAAAATTGGCTAAGCTAAGGCCGTCCGTCGACCGTCTACCAACAAACTGTACAAACAGTGTAGTAGAAACTTTATACCTGTTAATTTTAATTTGGAAATAAATAAAATAAGGTATAAATTGTGCCTTTGCAGTACCATTTTCAGACGTTACTGCAGAGGCATATTATTTTCTCTAATTACTCTAAACCTAATGGGCATAAATTTATTTTTTGAGGCACATTTACAAGATGTAGAGCTTTAATCTTTCTATATAATATTCATCTTGGTCCGACTCGACATGCCGAGGTAACGCACACTAATCAAAAAGCTCTGAGAGTAAACAAATGCTATGTGCAAAACGAAAAAATGGTGCAAGGTCAGGTGGCCGGTGGCTAGGAAATAGCCTTGCGATTTTTGGTTCGTATCAATCTGTTGTTTAAAAGAACACAATTTCTTTTGTTAAAGAAAATATCTGGAAAGAAGTGGACAACGTGTGGACAAGTGGGTCCATCAAATATGTTTCAATTGACGTTCAAATGTTAAAATAGCAGATAAAAATTCGAGGCATTGGTTTAGGAAAAATGTCAAATAGGAATTTAAAATCTAGATTGTTTGCAACAGTCAGCAGTTAGCTCAATTGTTTCAATTGTAAATTCTGGTTATAATTTGTTTCTATTATTTCATTGTTTTACTTTCTTTTTTGTACTTTCTTTATCAATAAAGACATAAAATCTAGTGATATAAATCGAATAATTACATCAAATATTATAGTTAATTTCGTCTGAAAGTTTCTTTAATCGTCAGCTCTGCTGCAGCTTAGATCAATAGACATTTGAGAGGAATCACATAAAATCTTTACTAGTGTAAATATTTTGCTCGACCTGTCGATTGAATAGACTATTGGATGAAGATTGTTGAAACAACATTATAAACCGTTGGCCTTATCCTTGGGGTAGGAATAAGGAGTGAGAAGAACATTGCTTGTTGAGAGAAGAACATTGCTTGTTGCTAAATTTGACTATACTCAGGACAAACTAAAGATCTAATGTTTGTAAACACACTTTGTAAGCTAAAAATCACTTAGGTAGGTATGTTATTACAGAGTTGACAGGACTTATTGAGGTACATTTGTGCTCTCTTCTATCATGTTTAATGCTGACAATAATATTATATTTCAAACTCGAAGCCATAAAATAAAAATCTTGAGAATTATATGTATGTCTAAACTCGAGCCACTCCTAGCTTTGGCGTGAAGCGACATACATACCTAATGCTTAGACATGTACATTTTTGGAACCCTGTTACACTTTGTTTGTTTCTGTTTTTGTATTAGTTATTACTAATAACTTATTTGGTAGGTAGGTATATTTTAAGACCCTTTTTTGTATGTTTTGTCTTAATTTAATTCTTAGAATACCCTGACTAACGCTTTTTTTTTTAAAAAAAGCCTGTTTCTTCCGACTTCTGGGCAAAGGCCTCCCCCAAATATTTCCACTCAGTGCGGTCACGCGCGATCTCCCACCAATCTCCGAGGAAGGCATTAAGGTCGTTATAGCTTACCTAACAAAAATAATATGTAAATTAATCATGAAATTACTGAATGAATTAGTCACTTTTTTTTCTTCATAAATTGTTACGTTTGTTTGGATAATCTGAAGTCACGCACCGTAGCAGGTTACGAAAGCTTTCTTACAAACTATTCCGTTATCCAAATTCCTTATCTGATGTAAACATAATTAACAGATGGCGTTACAGTATTTATTAATTAGGCTCTACCTTGGTTCGTAGGAATAAGGAGTGAGAAGAACATTGCTTGTTGAGAGAAGAACATTGCTTGTTGCTAAATTTGACTATACTCAGGACAAACTAAAGATCTAATGTTTGTAAACACACTTTGTAAGCTAAAAATCACTTAGGTAGGTATGTTATTACAGAGTTGACAGGACTTATTGAGGTACATTTGTGCTCTCTTCTATCATGTTTAATGCTGACAATAATATTATATTTCAAACTCGAAGCCATAAAATAAAAATCTTGAGAATTATATGTATGTCTAAACTCGAGCCACTCCTAGCTTTGGCGTGAAGCGACATACATACCTAATGCTTAGACATGTACATTTTTGGAACCCTGTTACACTTTGTTTGTTTCTGTTTTTGTATTAGTTATTACTAATAACTTATTTGGTAGGTAGGTATATTTTAAGCCCCTTTTTTGTATGTTTTGTCTTAATTTAATTCTTAGAATACCCTGACTAACGCTTTTTTTTTTTAAAAAAAGCCTGTTTCTTCCGACTTCTGGGCAAAGGCCTCCCCCAAATATTTCCACTCAGTGCGGTCACGCGCGATCTCCCACCAATCTCCGAGGAAGGCATTAAGGTCGTTATAGCTTACCTAACAAAAATAATATGTAAATTAATCATGAAATTACTGAATGAATTAGTCACTTTTTTTTCTTCATAAATTGTTACGTTTGTTTGGATAATCTGAAGTCACGCACCGTAGCAGGTTACGAAAGCTTTCTTACAAACTATTCCGTTATCCAAATTCCTTATCTGATGTAAACATAATTAACAGATGGCGTTACAGTATTTATTAATTAGGCTCTACCTTGGTTCCTTCCGACATATTTATTATTATGAGTATGTATTTGCCGACGGAAGAATTTTATTTTTAGGGTTGTTTTCGAAGCTATAATTAACTGACTAAACTGTATGGTGTGATATCGAGGTAAAGCATAAATCGTACAATTTCCGTATCTACTCTAACATTAGCCAGGTTCGCTTGGGATTAGAATAAACAATATTTCTTTTTAGCATTTTACCAAAACAAAACCAATGTTTACTGCAGGTTGGTATGAATCTTAATCACACACACACACATCCATATCAACCTTTATTGTGAATTCTAGTTCTCATTTCTATCCTTTAAGTTTTCCGTGTCAATAATGTTCTCTTTTCAATTCAATCTGTGATTATAAAATACAAGTTTCTGCCCGCGGCTTCGCACGCGTTGTTTCTATGGAAACGTTTTAAGGTTATTTCTATTTCATGGGAACTGATTTATGGGATAAAAGTAGCTTGTTTTTGTTTATTTTAGGCCCAGAACTACCTGAATGCACAATTTCTACCCAATCCGTTCAGTAGTTTTGGGGTGAAGAGGTAACAATCATCCATCCATACATCCGTCCATCTAAACTTCCAATATTTCGCATTTATAATATGAGTTTTATGTGATTTCAAAAATATAAACTACCGACCTACTGGTCAAATAGATCGTAACTCTTATGAAATTTAGTTGAACAATGGAAGATCACAGATACTAACAGAAAACCACTCACAGATTAAAAACTTACACAACCGCAATTAAACTGTAATAAAGATCCAAAATTAATTATTAAAAGCTGTCATTTGTTCTAGTGACTTATACGACTGTCATAATAAGAGTGCGACCGTTAATTCACTTCACAGATGATAAAAAGCAGAGTTTTCGCAATCGTCTCGATTTCGTTTGTAAAAATGTCGTTAATGCCACTTAAAAGTTTAATGTTGCGCGAAAGTGAATAATAGGTGTAAGGCAAAACTATTATAACCGGATGCTGCGAGTAATGGAGATGACATCAGATGAACATTCGGTTTTGTAAGATGCTATGATTCTTAGAATACTCTGACGATAATGGCCTAATAGATTGATGTAATATTTTCGTTTCAAAATTTAAAACATCTACCTTTTTACAAACATTATTGAAATAATTAACTCATTCGATGAAATAAATTCACACCCATCCCCAAATCGGTATTTTACGTATGTAAATGTCTCATTTTGGTAACCTTGCTCGTAACCTTGTCTTTCTCAGGTTTTGGGAAGATCGGAAGAGATGTCTGATCTTGAGTAATTCAATCAACTTTATCAGTCACAAACAACAAACATGATACGAATTATTTGGCAATGATTCGATACACTAACAAATAAATACGTATAATATTAAACATGTCTACATATGATAGACTGTCTGTGATGACTTGTTTATAAACACTGATATCGATAGAATTTTTTTAATAAACCTGTCCAGACTTGTTCTCAAAGCCATAAATAAAGAAGATACATATTTTCCATAGATTTGTTATGAAAAACAACTTGCTCGTGGAAAATGGGGGATTAGTGTCTCATTATATTCCTACGGTAGACCTCGGATGTCCATCAAAGCAATGCCATTTGTCAAAATTGATACCACAGCGCCAGACAATATTATGATAGACCGTCTGTCTCTTCGTGACTACAATGTCCTACCTGTCTTCACTCTTACACAGAATTTAGTGACATTTCATCAAAACCCTTCAAAGTTTACCTCAAGGCAAACAGAGGTGCCAAAAACTTTCCCCACGTTCAGAGAAGTCAAAGTGCGTCACGCTCACACCCAAATGTTACGACACTAATAATACGTTTCCTATGAAATAATGTGAAAAAGGGGTGTTCTAATTGAGATTTTCGTTTGGGCGGACGAGGGCGGGCGGGGCTGCTAATTTTCCCAGCGCGGCGCGGCGCTCAGATCGAGCGCGCCGAGCCGCATTCGCGTCGCGACCGTACGAACGCACGGACGTAGTCTCCCAACATACATAACAAACGCGGTAAAAACCATGATTGTAGCGAAAGTAGAGTTAATAAATACCTAAGTTCAAAGTTAATAAAAAACCCTTGACTTTTATCGGACATTCAAGTGACATTTTGTGATATCGGAAATTCATTTGACGGTTGAGTGTGATAGTTTAAGATGACATTGGACAAGGGGGAGAGTGTGGTGGGCAAGATACAGCCTGCGGCGTCAGTATCCTGCCTCTCGCAGTGCCAGAACATTTTTGGCAAAAGGCTTAAGCGTTGGGGCTCCACAGGATCGTGGGTAAGTGGGACCCCACTTGCTTTTTCCAATTTCTATTTGCCTCTCATAAACGAAGTTCTAGGTATGGGTACATTTGTGATTTTATTTTCCATACCACTCTCTTATGCGTTGTACTGTTATTATTATGTAGTATTGTTAATACCAACTCACAGTCACAATCTCAATTATGAAACAGAACAAGTAATCAAAATTTGTAATCACGTTTGATGTTATCAAAACATTTAGTAATCCTCCATTCAAATTCGTGTTCACACAGCTTTTAAGCATCTGACTTTACTTATGTAAATTAGGTTTTTGCCTTTTATATCAGATTAGATAAGTTGCTTAATTACATGCAAATTGCCTGTCTGACAGTGACCTTGTGAGGAAGATTCGATGGTCGATATTTATAATCCTATATACATATATAACCTCCGACTTTTATGGCTATAAAAGTCACGTATACAAATAATGCGAAGAAAGCTGCTTTCTGCTGCCATTTATTAGCTTGAGCTGGCGAATAAAGCCTTATAAATCCGATATTTAAATTGCAATCAAATCTAACTTCTTTACCCAGAACTTACTTAAAAGCTTTCCTATAAATACCTAAGCAATGGGTAGTTACTAAAGTTTAAATTTTTCAGCAACAGCAATAATTCCACAGAGTTATCATGACGATATATATTTAGGATCTATTTGATATCAGAACTCAACTAAATCAGTTTTTTTACAAATACCTGCATGTCTAGAAATTACATAACTACATGCGATAAAAGTACTTTTGTAGGTACAGATCGAGTACGCACATTCTCGTATTGTGAAGCCTTGTATCGGGTCGAAATTGCCCGGGGTGGCAACCGCGTGTCGTTCACGTGACGGGGTAATTATTGTCCTTATGGGGCTTCGGGTATATTGCCTGACCGAGGGTTGAAACATTCCGATTGCCAAATTATGGACATTTATTTTTCTCTTTTACATATTTTATTACATATAAGTTCGTGTTTGTAGGTACCATATTGATATCTAATTGAATAAACTGTTATATGTATATGTAGTAGTTACATTAATTCATCAGTAGGTACTTCAAATAAGATTTTTAAGCTATTTTGAAACAAAGTGTACAAAACGAAAAAATCTTGAAGTAAAAAAACCAATGCTTCTTTAATTTCCGTTCCATGTTAGGAGAAAGGAACTTATTGCCTTACGCGTATCATTATTGCTGAAAAACCAGTTAGCAGAGAATAATAAGCAGCTACCGATATCATACGAGACCGGTTCGCTCGCATTTATTTGGTTTTTATCGCGATAATTAAACATGATAGAACTTTTCATATAACGAACCTGCAGTTTACCTTCGAATTTTATATAGATGCCATGCCTTGTATAGGAAAGTGTGCATTTTCGAAAGCGTTTTGTAAATACATAAGTATCGTAATTGCTTTAAAAGATCGTAAAACACGAGTGTTTTGATTATATGTATTAGGATATATGTGAAGTTTTATTAAAATGATTGCTTTCGTATTCGGGATTTTGCTTAGAATCAAACAGTTTATGTTCTGTGATTTTTACGGGGCTCATGAGAAAGCAGATCAAGTGATGTTCGGGAACGGAGAGGTCAGTTTAAAATGTTTTAAAGAGTAGCTGTTTTATACTGAAAGTCAACGAAATATTTACCATGATTAGAGTTTTGAGCTTTCCTACATTTCAGCACAGTTTCATGCGCCATGATCTTGAATCTTTAAACTGAAATCATGGTAAATATCCCGTTTTAATTGACTTTAGTGTAAATAACCAAGTTTTATAGTAGGTAGCTGTTTTGTAGAACAAACGATGCAACCATATGTGGATGCAACCCGTGTCGGTCAACGAGCATATAGGCGCATCAGACTTTTTAAATTTTTTGCATCTTCGCTTGTGGAATATAAAAATAATAAACGGGTATGTGGAGGCTAACGCTCCCGTCGTTCTTACTGGACACTATTGGGTTGTATAAAATAAAGTAAAAATTATAGTAAAGGTTACAAAAAAATCTTTCAAAAATCTTCATCCTATTTAAGGATGCCTGTAAAATAGCATAATAAACGGCCATAATATATCGTTATCCCAAAAAATAAGACTTATAAAAAAGTATACTTCATCGAGATCACTAGGAAATAGGAATCTTTCCTATTTCAATCAAAATTATCTTTATCGCCGGTTATTATGACTGAATGATGCTATTCTGTAGGCCCCATACAACTACCTAATTTCATACATATAAACACCTAATTAGGTTAAGAAAAGAGGGTAGAAAGTTAGTTTACCTTGTTTTATTTAATAGTTTAAATAGGTAGGTAGTGTGTACAGGTCTATGGCAAGACCTTGCTCACTCGCGAAGTGGTCCCGATGCGCGGGCGCAGAACTGGTTCCGTCAGGTGCCGCCCGACCTGCAGCTTTACGTAATTTGCGGAATTACTTTAATGTCACTGTCAAAATGCTCAATTCGCCCTTGTTACAGCCTCTTATAGCTTCAATAACAATAATTATGCAGCTTATGGCAACATTATCGTATGTGATCATCTTACCGCGTTCAGTCCCTGACTTTAGTAAGGTGATTTGTAAAATTGTAGTGCCGTCAAAGTGATTCACCCTTGTTATAGCTTCGATTACAATAATAACGACACTTTTTCGATCGTAAAATTAAGACCCTTTTAAGGATCTGTTGCAGTATTTTATATTGATGCCCATGAGGTATCTGTACCTTTATACATGAATAAAAATCTTCTGAAAGTCGGGTTTTTCGATAAGGTAAGTATATAAATAAACTCCCCTACGCATCATGAAAACTAATATGTCAAGGTTCGTTAGAAAATGTTGATCATTTCACGCGGGCCGTGTAATTTTCTAAATTCTGAAAGCAACCGCGGAAACTGGCGTGTAATTTATCATTCCACATCCTCCACTAAATATTTACAATCATAAAGTGGATGATTAATTTCTATATGACACGAAAATCGTTAAATTTTACGAGAAAGATATTTTCTCGCGTTAAGATATGCAATTATCTTTTACGCAGTTTTTCTCATAACATCAGATCACGAAAGTGAAAGTGAGCGTTACCTCGTCGTCACAAACAATGGCAGCTTTATATCAAATATTTTTTGTATGTTATTGTGTTAGATGTGTGTGAAATTCGACCGACTAATGGTAACCCTGACATTAGTAGCGTGGGCGTTCTTTTGTTTTCATTTCTCCGATTTCAAGGTTGTCATTTATTTATATCAAACCCATCAAATTGTGTGTGATTTTGGTAAAAAAGTTCGTCTGCACAAGGATTCGTGTACGAAATATATTCGTGCTTAAGCTGGTACCTATGTATATCTGTATATGTTCTTGTAAAGCTAAATAAATGTATCTTATATTCCCTACATTTTGAAAACCAAATACAAAATATGCATTTCAACCCAAGCCTTGTCCAAAAAAAACGACTGACCATAAGCTGCAGATAAACATCGAAATTCCGTAGAACGCAAATGTCCTAATATTTGTTGACGATAATTCTATTTGCACTGGGGCAAAAAACGGGTCCTTTAGGTGTCATTTCGTATGCTGGTCTTTTATTGTATTTGTCTAAAATATTCATCATAAGAATAGTAAAATGAGTTTAACTACCGGCATCACCTCGATAAAACCACAGAGAGCCCGGGTTGACGTGAATCCAGGTTTTTAGGAACCCGCCACATGTTCTGTTCGCGGTTGTGGTTTCCATCGTACACTTATGTAAATTATGTTAATGATATTCATTGGAAAAAGTGGGTCTATATCTACAGTACTGCAGACACACCACCTATACCTAAGGAAGTAATTTTCTGTGCGGCGAATTGGTAAGACACTTGAGTATCTACATAACTAAGCTTTTGGTTAGTAACCAATATTTTTGCTACAAAGCAACGTCTGGTTCATTTTATTACAAAGATGCATAAAATATTCATGCATGCGTAAGGCGATAACGACAAATATATTTGAATCATCCCCTTAAAATTTCCTTTTTTTACAATTATCTCATCTGATAGAAAGGTGACGATGTGACCCTTTAGCGCAGAGTACACAAAACTATATGCAGAGTTTTGGTTACTATAGTACCTACATAAACCCTCACACTCGGGGTTATCTATGCAGAGTAGGTACCTTAGTTAGTTTAAATTTGACCAGATGTAGCCCATCTTCTGATATAATTTGACTACAAGACTTTCGTTTGCTTTTTATAAGGTTCGGTCTACGGTTCGGTTACATTTGTGATCGCCTGTAGCTACCACAGGAGACAGTGTTCCAACTCCACATTAGTACACATTATTTTGGAATAAACGATTTGTTTTGTTTTTATTGCTTATAAATAAATACAATTACAAAAAATACTTATTTACGCCACAAATTAGATTACAATCTTCAGAGCTATAAGCAAAGATTGAACTGTAATTTAAATTCATTTTTAATCTAACAATAACAACTTAATTTTTGGTACTTATTCTTCCTTAAATATATATAGTATTTTATAGTGTATATATAGTAGCAATTAGGAACGATTATAATGCTTCATTGGATACGAGCATAGGAACTTAGATTGACAGCAAAGAGCAAAAAGCTCATGAGATCAGAACTGGTCCGCAATAGTCGGTTTCTTTACAAAGGGTGTCGAAAGCAATAAATAACCCCTAGACCTTAGCCGACTGCACGACCTAGGCAGTGCAAGATCAGCAATGGGCATGTCTCTTGTTCACGGCCAACCACACTGACTTATTTTAAAACAAATGTCAAGTTAAGTGTTCTTTTTAATTTTTATTTGTTTCCGTTTTATCTATGTCTTGTAGGTAACTAAATTAAGGAAAGCCTAAAGTAACAGAAAAATAATTCTACCTTGTTGATGCTGCTACCAGTAAAGTTCTTAAAATCACTTATACTTAGGTCCAAATTCGTCGAACAGGGTCAATTAAATTCGTTCTAGGCATGTTTAGACGAGGCTTTTATATTGAAAATTGACATTTATCAGCTGTTGTCGATGACTGCGCGTATATCTATGCTGGTTCATTGAACTTAAATGTACAATTTCCATTCAACCTCAAAGAGTTTCCGACAGCCGCTCGTCCATTCAATACTAGAGTACGTACCTACTACGTCCGCGATTTCTAACGTTTGCGGTTTTCTTTACCTATATTACAAGGGTTGCCAGTTAATTATACTAGCATTATCGAAAACAGTAGCTGTTAAGTGTAGATATACGGTACTTCTATTCCAGGAACATCAACATTTATGTATTCTTCGTGGAGAAGCATTCTACTGATGCAAAAGAAAAACAAATTTCTTTGGGCTTACAAAAAAGCACTTAGACAAGTCACATTTTATACAGGTGGGTGTGTAAAGCTATTTAGGTAAATGCCTATTTATAAGTTATAATTATTGTCTTATAAATAAATTATGCAAAAAGGGGAAGCCGATACAAATTTGTTAATTAGAACATTAGTAATGGCAGCATGGCAACCCTAATTCGAAAGGCCGGTTACACAACGGATGGTTAACGCGCGGTTTACTCCCCGATTATTACGGACCAATTGTTGTGTGTTGTAAGCCCAACACGTGTGCTCTATGGCCGAAGCGATGCCACATCATTGTGCAAATAATTATAGCTCTCAAACATTTAGTAATAACGCTGGTGGGACAATACGATTGAAAAATAATTTGTGGCTTCAATGTTATTGAAAGTATCCGGTGCTTTTTTATCTAAAAACGTTAATTTGGCTGTACCTATTCCGGTATTTATAAATTGTTATTGTATCCCTAAGTACTTAGGATACAATTTTAGGTAGCAAATTATGGTCCTGATGGTTGAGACCTTTTCTATGAATGCTTTACACAATTTTACGATTAATATTATCTTAGGTAAAATCAATCATTAAATTGTAGTCTATTTATTAACATAGGAGGCTTCCAACGAATACATAACTTTCAGAAAGTAATGTTTTCTGAATAAAACTGTAAATACATCGATATTAAGCTTTTTAGCAAGGGTCACTGATCTAGGAGATTAGCCCCAAAGAAGCCTACGCAGAAATTCATAATAAACGTTTATATCTCTGAGATCAGTGAATACAAGTTGCTGAAATTAGGCATTTTTACGATCCTTCCCAATTTTCTTTTATAGTCTTATTTAAAGCGAATAGGCGTCAAAGCCTTCATAAAAGTTTTCCCGGGGTCATCGGCCGCGTGATGTTGAAGACGGATACACTTTAACGTGGCTTTGTTAGTATTAAAGACATATTGGATCATAAGTCTGTAGAATAATTGGCAACCTTAAATAAGGTGTTAAATCCACCCTATTTAAAGCTTTTGTTGGGATACTTCAATTATAAAGCAAAAAACCATAAATCCTTCTGAGATTTAGATGTTATCTGTTTCCTGTACCCACTTACGAGTAAGTGCTTATTGAATTCATCAAAATAGTGATTGACTTTCATGGCTTTTATGGTACCTACGGTTATAAAATAAACAAAATAATTAACAACCTTTGAACAAAAAACAATTGACGTTCGCCAAGATGTTCCCACAGCACGCCTTGAACCTATCCACAGCATATTCAATGCATCGACAGACGAAACTCGCATAAAGGAAAGGTTGAGCCGACCTCGAGCGCAGCCTGGGGAGGTCACATGTCTATGCCTCGAATGGGCGAGAGATGACAGCGATAAGACCGTACCTGTCAATATTACTGAGATGCCTGACGCACTATGCATCCGACATTGCAAGCCCTTGAAGCTGATGGTTTCCATATTGTATTGGAAATTAAGGTTGCGTTTAAAACTGGAAATAGCGATCTTCTAAAGAATATCACGGAGCCCAACGAAAGCTTTAAGCAATTAATACATGCAGCTCAAGAGATAGGCCCGTGGGTCAGGAAGTTTGTAGATATACCTTCCATTCTCGTGGTAGTGTGCACTTGATTACAATCTAACTCAGCCAGGAAATTTATAGATTCAGCCGTAGGAAGTCACACTTCCATAACTTTCTACATGCAACAAAAGCTGTATTGCCACTATGCCAAAACACAGAAAATATTGTCAAAGAACAACATTATTTCTGACGTGATTCACTCGTGAGTCATGATTCAACCCCTGTGAAAAGAAAACCTGCAAATTTTCTGTCACCGTCAACAATGCGTCGAAATCACCGCGCATTGCCGAATGTAGCGCTACCTTGCGCGCGCGCAATTCTTTTATTAATTATCGTGTCCAATTCAGTAGAGGATATGACGCCATGGAGACGGCGATCGCGCGTGATCCACCTGCAAATCGATCCTGCCACGCAATCGGTATGCATCCTTGGACCGATCGAGCCACAATCGTATTGTTACGACTTTTTTGAGTAAGCGCGTGCCGAAACGACGGGCCTCTGCTGTATCTAATTAAAGTATACATTTAAAACTGGGCACAGGAACCGACCGTTTGAGCTAAATTGATGTGCTCCAATTTTCATTAATCCTGATTCTCAGAGCTGTTAGGCAAATTATATCTATTTCGGCAGGAAAGTAGTGGTATAATTGGCTCTCGCACAACTCGAGGAAAGGCGCATAATTAAGTCTTTTATATAACTTGACTCGTTCTTGGTTAACAATCAATGAAAAAGTAATCGGTTTGTTTACGGTTTCAACGACCCCTGTTTTATCTTGTAATCCGAAACCGCAAAAGACATTCGGTTCCGTAATACGTTATAGTAAATGTGCCAATTTATAGAAAAATCTAATCAATAATTCCTTGTTGATCGAAACAAAATCAAGATTTTAATTTTAGTATTTCAGTTTCTAAATGTTCTTATTGAAAATGGTAATAGAAGGTCAACTGAAATGTTCTGAAGAAGCATGTAGCGACACGCATTGAACCAGAAAGAAAAATAACAATAAGAAATGTCTTACGAACCAGTTAAAAATAAAAAGAATGCATTTTGATGACTTCGGCGACTCCCGTCGAGAGTGGTGCATATTTATTATGAATTGCAATACTGTACTGATCTTCAATGTGGAAATATTTTTCAGACTGATTGCACACTCTCTAGACAGTGCAACGTTGGCCAAAATGCTTATGGAACTTTCTTGGATGTTTACCAACTAGCACGTCTGTCTGTACGAATGTCCCTTGTATTGTAGCTAGTCGTTTGTATTGTAGTCGCTTATATGGGCAGCTTCCTATTTCTAAAACAAGAATCCGTTTCTTAGAACTTTAGAAATATTTGTGACTGCTTTAGAACAATGTAAAGCATAAGTATAATATAAAGCATGTCAAACTAAGAAAAATATTGTTATCAGAGAGAAAAATCTAAGAACGATAGGTAAGATTGTGATGCTCTAACTATGATTCACACAAAAATGTATAATACACAATACAAACAGTGTATACGTGAATTGCCACACGACCGCTTCACAAATTTTGAATTCTTTCGCAATGGCCCGACGCCGGCCCTCGTAAACAAAACGTCCATCAGGCCGGCGCACCACATTACATATTTACATTTTATTACAACTCCTTGGCATACGACAGCGGTTTCCTAACGCTCAACTATTCCAGGGATTCCGAAAATAATAGTTTATGGAGAGTTATGCGAGTGCCATTGACCTATTCTCGCTTTGATATCACAAATTATATAATTGATTTAACGGCATCGTAAGTAATTTAAATGTATGATGACGAACACTTTGCATCAAAAGCGAGGACACTCATAAAATCACACTGTGTCTGTAGAATATCATTGCTTACGGCTAGTCCAGCTTAAGAGAACTTTTAGCTCATAAAATTTAATGTTTATGCACTTTCGATGCAAGAGAAAAGTCATCAAAGATCACGCTATCAATTTTCCATATAAAACTCGTTTCAATATCACTTCAAACCATCAGGGAAGTGTATTTCTGTTTTATTCCCCATCTATACCGTCTGCGCATATCTTTGCATGAATCTGTCGAGTCACTACTACTCTGACATATCTGGCCATCAGATCACTGCTCCTATTCCACATTGTGAGTTCAAGCGTCTATCTGTCTGCTAGTTCTCAGATCACGAACATGTGTGCTGGATTCCAAGAACGAATGCTGTTGGTACTCCACGGAGAATGCTAGCTCATTAAGTATAAACTAGTTATTTAGATGTTTAAGAGCCGTTTAAATTGTAGAATGACTTGTTTTTGTCGTGATTTTTCAGTAATGAGCGTACTTATTGGTAGGAGAACTTGTAGGAATGTTGGCAAGGCATGTTGTATTGCAATAACGCTTTTGATATGCTGGTAGGTATTTTGATTTGAGAGAGTGATTTTATTTCTACTCTCAATTGATTTCTTATTGATTCCAGGTCACATTCCACTTTCTTGTTAGTTCACATGCAGATCAATCTTGGCTTTACATTCATTGCACTATGTTCGGATAGCGCAAATAGCCTGCAGCTGCCTTTTTAGGCTAATCAATTTGTTAATCCAACACGAATCGATCGAATACTCATTTCCTATAGAGTCCGCTATCGAGCTGCGATCTCGCGTGCTGCTAATTGCTTACAGGTAGACCTACATACACACCATTAGATTCACGCACATACATACGATTATGTCTTAACAGTTACTGTATCTACGGTTGGGTACGTAAATAGTACTTAGGTTGGAGAAACTTCTAACTGCTCAGTAAAATGTCTAAATACACCAGTTTCAAACTAATAGAAAACCCTTACTGATTTCGCATCACCACTTTCCGGTATTAATATTTCCAAAATGTGCAACAGTTAAATTAATCATTAATGAGTAATTGATAGCGTTAAATATTTCTTTGAATTACAAATAAGAAATAACGCTTGCATTGCAGAGAAGAAATTGCTCATACTAGCAGAGATTCAGATTGTAGAGCTCACATCTCAAAACAGAGGAGTACTTGATCAAAACATCATGTAGTAATTGCACAAGTAGACAAGTAGTCAAATAAGGCAGTGCGCCACATGGCCTGCGCGGGCGCAGACCGGCTGTCTGCTTCGGCGTAACGTGAGTAAGCTTGTGTTTATAATTACTGGAAGTTATTGACTAAACAGAAAGGCGTTTAAAAATCGCAAACGGCTCATATCCTTATTGACATCCCACAAACCACGAAGTAAACTAAAAGGTACATGCATCCATCGACTATTTTATCAATTGGGAAAACTTTCCGCATATTTCAAGACTCCACCCTTCATTATTGTAATGGAAATATAGTCATGTAGTTTCCTATTGATCCTTACAAAGTTTATTATGAGAACGTATGCTATACTTATTTGGAAAATAATCGCAACTACGTATGTATCTTGTTGCGCTGTTTACTGTCAATCGTTGATCTCACAATCGCTTGTCTATGCGTGCGCGCACATCGCAATGCGCAAGCGCGTCCGCTGCACTGCCGGGGTCAATGAACCCTCATACCTAACAGGCTAGCACACACCTACAAATACTATGTTTTTCCCGGAAAACTATTATAGATTTATCTAAATTATGAATCGTGAGGCGGCATTTCAAACGCCAATGTGTATGCTAGATTCGTACCTACCTTACCTACGTATGCTATTATATATAAATTAGTGTTTCGTATTTCAGAGAGCTTCAGAAACGATTTTCCTATTTCGAGCGTTTCGAACGTCAATGTATTTGAGAACCTAACTAACGTCAACAATACTATTCTTGTTGCCAAACTTCTCTAGTTTGTCTTTCTCAAATTAGTCAAGCTATTGTGCACTTGGATTGCATAGGATAGCTAAGTTTCCTCAGACAATCACGCCCACCGGTGCATCCTGGTCTTTCCGCATCACTGAAGACTGAATACTCGAGTGGGTGGACAGACATTTGCCAATTACTCACTTTCTATCGGTAATTGCAAATTTATTAGAGGAGGGCGCGTTTCTTGATTCATGTATATAGGTTACCTGTGACTGAATATGTACATATTTTCATTAACAGTGAAAATAATGAATTTGAATGCATCGTGATCTACTTCGGCTTCACTGATAAATCTTCTGGCAAGACGTAGTAATCCGTCTTCCTTGCCTCACGCCATTGTCATACCACTGAATTTGTAAAATCGATTCGACATTTTTCTTCGCCTTTGTTATGTCTTTAATACTCTTTTGGAACTGATAAACTAAACTATACTACATTACTAAAGATAATTATTGACAGAAGAAAATAAATCGCAAAATCGACGGTCATGTACCGTGTGCACAATCCAAACAGTAAAGTAAATTTTCGGATTCTTACTAAAACTATCTCACTTATTTACCTAATCAATAAACACAACGTTCTTAGAACTTAATCAGATTCTGTTTATTGATCTGTAAACAACAACCGTCGAACCGTTGAGAACGGCTGCAGTGCCCAATGTACTCGTATAATCAAATAACGTGCTATATTACACTTCTGAAGACATTTATTGGGCATCGTTTATAGCTATACCTAGTGAAAAGGGACAAGACAGCGATCAGTCGACATGCCCTACTAATCCTCTCGTTAGACAATGGTCATGCAGAGCCCACGCGGTTATAATGAAGTCATCAAGAGACATGCTTTCCGCGCGATCTGCCGCTGTTGAAGCGTGCTCTTGTTGGACCACTGCCTTTCTAGGTCGGAATAGTACTCGTACTTGAACATATAGAAATGTAATTTCAATCGTATTTTCTCCCGTGCAATAGTCAAAATCGCTCTACGTAGAAAAATGTGATATTGTGAAATGGACAAAAGGGTTGACTTGGACTGAACCCACGACATTTAAGCAGCAACATAAAATCTTCTGCAGAATTACAAAATTTGGTTGCAACGCTGTAATAACCTAAATATGAATTTGTAAATGGAGTATCGAAATCAACGGTTATTTTTGTAATAACAACACTGGTTTAATCAAAGTTAGTGCCGCTTTGATATTTGCCGCTATCGCAAGGTCTACTGAACTTTCAACTTAGCCCTAAAAAAATCTCTAAAGTAGAGCAAAAAATTGTAAAAACATCTACAACGATTTTACCTTTTTGAACATAACATTGCGTGCGTAGATTTCTACGTCTGTGTTATGAATGAAATCAAGTGTTTTCATTCAAATTTCTCATTTGCCAATGGATAGGTTTATCGGCATTTTCACGATCAATCAGATTTTACTACGGATAGGGTTGCCAGGTATTTTTTTATATTTATCTCATTGAAATATCGCTGCTCACGTAACTGCTCTACATTCCAACAATAACCAAATGTATAAATAGAATAAAATAGGTTATAAAACTTGGTTGTATGGGCAAACTGACCCAAATGCGAGTATGACGTCGGTACCTGACGTAATTGAACGTAACGCAGATCAGCCTGGTCCGGGGTGAGCTCATTGACTACTTGTACTGATCTAGTTTCTGAAATTACTCCACGATTTCATGGTAATGTTCATAATCAAATTACTGAAGTTTCATATCAAAATATTATGACAGCAAAACGGTTTTATTTCAGAAGATAGCAATATGTCGCAATAAACATTATTTCATTTCTTGATGAATGAATTGAGTGCCAATGAGATAATAGTATTTGATCTGACTGGCAGCCCGGGAAAGACTCAGGCGCATCCACGTGCACAAGTCAACTAGCAAATCACCGGATGACCATCAGGCACGCCTGTTAATATGAAAATCACAGGATGTCAAGTGGAAAGCTGAAATAGGCATCGCATTTATTGCTATGAAAGTAGTTTTGAAATCATTATGATTTCACACGGTTGAGAGTAAATTTGCATAATATTACAGTTACTTATAATGTAACTTAGTACAGAGATGACTAAGTGAGTGACAAATGGCATCAAAACAATAACAATGAGTCAACCTTTGCTGTTTTATTACCATCTAAAAGCTCTATAAATCTCAAGTGTCTAGCGAGTGTCTCGTCTTGACATAGGTACTTGAGCTTACATAATGCACTTACTACAAAATACTTTAAGACCAACGACAGTCACTAGCAGGACATCAAATTCACTTTGGAGTAATTCTCAAAAGTATACCTTACTGACTTTAAAGATTATGCAAGGTTGACTCACCGCCAAATTGAGGCTCTACTTGTAGGTTACTTCTTTGTACCCACTGATGTTGAGTCACTCGCACTAAGCTTTCTTTGTTTATTCGCCTTTTAGTAACCAAGAGCTACAACGAGGTTAACCTAAACTATTAGAAATATAACTGAGAAGTTACGTAAAACAGACGTGCAAACATTACGGAAAGCTAATGTTCGAGTGATATTTGCAGAAAGCGTTGAGAACGTATAACTATTGACATAATAGTGGATCAATTAGATTCGCACTTTAAACTATTACAGACGTTCATTTACTCGTCTGCTAGGGTTTACTCGTATCTCAATGATTTGCTGTGTGAGCTAATGTTGTTTTCTATTAGGTAGGTACGTCTTTGATTAATAGACTATTTGCATAACCCAAATTGATAATATTTGGATGGATCATTGCAGAGTTATCAAATAATTGCACGATAACACCCATGCGTTATGCAAACTTTGATCCTTCACGCGCGGCTTCATTAACCAATTGAAATAGAAGCTACATATATGATTTTGTTTCCGATGAAAGCGTGAAAATTTCAAATCTCGCGAGGTCAATGACAAGTTGATGACAAAAACGGAAGGGTTGTCGCTCAATGATACAAGACGGCTGAATAAATAAAGTCGTTGACTGAAATACGGTAACGTAACAAAACGATTCCCGGAAAAACGCGAATTTTAAACTCTTGGCTGGTGATAACATCTTAATTTGACATCGTCATTTGGTAAACATGAGGATATATGAGATTATCGGAAGTGCTGACAGCCCTGTAGTTGAGAGAAGGAAAGTATGACAAATCGCGATTAGCACGCGGTGCGTCCGACCAACGGATGGAGTTAGCAACACGGTCGTTCACGACTCCGAGACACGACTGCAAGTAAATTATAAATCACTTTGTAAGTACTGATGTCTACCCGGATCTAGGAACTGAGATAAACTCTGTGGGAAGTGCACGAAACCACAGTGAGTAGTACTTACAAATACAGAAACTACCTACTTCAAAGGTCTCTACATTGCACATGTATCTCTTTATCAATGACGACCTAAACTTGTCTTACCTTTAAAACATTTGTATTCATAAATAAATTTCTCTCTTGGCTGATTTACTAATAGGTTGTAGACGACTGTAGCAGTGAATAGATCAGATAGGTACCTAGGCAAGTTCCTTCATAAATCAAAACCTAAGTGGGCAAACTTGGCTCATTGTAAAGTGTGTAAAAATAAATTATGCATGAAATTCCACGTTTCTTCTTTGTCAGCGAATGTAGGTGAAAATTAATTGGTCGTCCTGTTTTACTCAGAAAAAGAAGAAAGCAACGATCAAGAGATATCAAACCATGATATATGAATATGGTTCGTTTATTTATTGTTTCCCATAAATTCAAAAGTAAAAGTGTGTGCACTATTGTTGCGGACGGTTGCTCCGGAAAAAAAGCATTAATTTTCGAACCGTGAAAACGACGATTTGGCAGACGCCTTGGAGTCTGCGCAGGAACACTTTCTTTTCTCTGCGCAGACGCGACTCCGAGCCGCAGTCCTCCAGACGTGCGCGAGCGCAGCCCGCTTCCGCTAAATTATTATTCACATCTCGTGTTTTATTCAACGGATTCAATTTCCCGAGGTTGATGGATTTATATTCTCTCCGATAATGTGTTGAAAATCGAGCCGTGTCACTCATCACGGTGATAATTCGGAAGTACGTGAGCGATGGGGGAGAGCCAATGCCCTCGTGAATTTACGTGTATTTACTGGAACGACAAATACAGTGAATTTCTGGGTTGTATAGAGTGATTAGAGTGCATTGTGCGACAGGTGCCGGTGCCAACATGTGACAATGACCATCGCGTCGTAGTCACCTGTGTGTGACGCTTGTGGATTTAAGCCAAAATGACACTGTGGTACACCAATATATTGGTGAGCCTTTGCTGTTATTGTTTTCTTATGCATGTTTTTAACTCTACATTGATGTTAGTTTCATTATTCTCGATCTGTTACCCAAAATATCCAAGTTACGGGATTGTTATGGTAAATTTTAATCATACTGACATCATTTACAAACTCTGATTCATTAATTTATTGTGTTTTTTCTTTTGAAAAAAGCGTCTATTTCCAGAAAAAAAAGTATACGTTAAATTAAAAAGTTACTAAGAATTGGTAAAATTCAAATCTCAAGCCAGGCTATGTTTGTTGGCACTGTAATAATCATCTGCCTCACACCACCTATAAAGAGCTTTCTGAGTGAAATCTTTAATGAAATTCAATCAGTATCAATCCATCTTCACTGTCCATTCCCATCTGGGGCAATGTCAGAAAGTCGTTATCATAAAAACTTAATTTCTCTCTAACACCACGCGTCACATCGCACGCCTCACAATTATTTTTATTGGGAGACTAGGCAATTGACCTACAAGTAATATGTTATTACTGGCCATCGATAAAACTGCCGCCGGTGCTTTTATCAGGTCAATTTCGAATTTCTTTACTTTCTACACAATGGCCACCGGTCTAATCAGTGGATCCTCATTACTGGCTGCGTAGGTGTCGCTGTCGGAGACGCATTGTGAGGGGTGTTACGTCATTGTGCCAATTCTGACGAGACGCTGACCCTCTAATTACATTTGATGTGAATAGGTTACGATCGCGTAATGTTGTCGCTGGCTGGACAGACGGTCTTTTCGGTATTGCATTATTACACACACGGAAACCGGCATGTGGGTCGAGCTCGAGCATAATAATAGTCGATTCTTATCGATGCAATTTTGAACCTATTGTAAGGTACTTTTTTCTTAAATCAAAGTAGCCCGTCGTGGTATCGTAACACGAATGAACCGACTAACCGCTTTTGTTCCATTTAACAATATTGATGATTCTAAGAATGCTTTGAAGAGCTTTATTTAGTACCCGAACTACTCCTTATTTTCTGGGAATCGTGATAATTCTAATCGTTTGATGTAATACAACAAAGTAGAGCAACGAAGCTTTTCTCAGATCGTTAGAAAACTAGTTCGTTGAGAATCAAGCTCTGTGGATGCCGCACTTTCCATTTCCTGCGAGAAACATTATCATCAGCTCTCTGATTGCCTTCAGGCTGCTACGGCGTGGTCTCTAAGCCAATTTCGCAGCCTATTCATTAGAAATGACAATGCAACAGTCGTTGCCCTACTTAGTTCTTGTTTTTATTCTTTTCAAAGTGGGATCAAAGCTCTACATATTGCCGACGTTAATTCACTATTTGCAAATCAGTTCCGCATGGATATTGTTTAGAATCCATAAATCTAAAGACGTAATACACACACCGCAATATAAACAGTGGTGAGCGCGCGGAGGCTAATAGCGACGCTCCAAGATCCGTATCTTCATAAAATTCTATTTTCGCGTTCGAGAACAATGGCTGAGCCAGAAAAACCGTGGCGAATGTTCGGGAGATTGTTATTTGTCGGTCAACTCATCGGTCACTACCAATAGTCAACCATTCTGTTTCGATCACCGTTGCAGTTATAATGATGACAAAAAGTAGAATCTATAGCACTGCTCCGATTCACGTCTATTCACTATGAAATGCCTATAATTAAGGGTGAAAGCTAGACACGTTAATTTTCGTGATTGGTGTCGCCGCAAGAGCACGATTTGTCGACGTCTCGTTTTAAAACAACCGTGAATGATGGATCGGTAATGGCACCACTTTGTGGTGGAAGACGATTTCACATTTTCAAACAATTTTCATTGTAAATACAATGTTCATGTGATCAAAGCCTACGCCTACGCGAAGCTTAAAATTATAATGCTCGGATACTCTCCATTGTGTTCCGATACCGATTCAAATTTCATTGAACTGAAGCAATTAGTTTGCACCTAAATATTTTAAATGTTTCGAAGAAACACACGTTTACATTTATAGCCGTTTGTAAATAACTTTTGCCAAAATCAAACGGTGTAGTGTGTGTAGGTTTTCGTAAAAAGTTGTAAGCATATTATTACAAAAACAATAACCCAGGGATTTCTTAACAAATGTTTTTTTCTGAACGCGATTTCACTTCCGTAGAATTACCCTCATACTACCACATCATCATCAACAGCCTATATTAGTCCACAGCTGGACAAAGGCCTCCCCAATGAGCGCCATAGCGCCCTGTTTTCAGCTCTTCGCAGACACTCAGCCGAGCCTCCACCGGCAGATTACTACTACCACACACCTAACTATTTATCTAAGATTTGAAAATGTAACTTATGATGACTCACTATTGTTTCTCTTGCCTACAGAGCCCCGGCGGAGTCAGCGGGTCCAATGAAGCGCAGCCAGGGTCCAGAGACGCGCTGGATGTCCGCTACTCCCTCGCAGCCCTGGCGGATGACTACACCAAGCGGAAACACGTCGTGAGGGTCACCACTGCTGCAGGGGCGGAGCTCTTGCTACAGGTATGGAACATTGTTTGTTTATATATTTACACTGTAGGTATACATCCGACAGAGAACCAAAGTTGTCGACATAGCTCTAAGAATTAGCAAGCTGAAGTGGCAGTGGGCCGGCCATATCTCGCGAAGAACCCAAGGCCGCTGGGGCAAACGTGTTCTTGAGTGGAGACCACGACTCGGAAAACGTAGTGTAGGCGCCCTCCAACCAGGTGGGATGACGACCTGCTAAATACTGCAGGTAGATGCTGGATACGTCAAGCTGAAGACAGGGCGCTGTGGCGCTCATTTAGGGAGTCCAATGTCCAGCAGTGGACTAATATTGGTTGATGATGAAAAGCGCCCTGTGTTCAGCTTGACGCATCCAGCATCTGCCCGTAGTCCTTCGCAGGTCGTCTGGCCGGAGGGAGTCCCACTACGTTTTCCGAGCAATATTTAAATAAGCAAAATCTCGGCAATCAAAACTCCAAACGTATCATACCAAATCCTGATGTGAGAATTATCCCTAGGCGGAAGGTGCAGCAGACGCGCAGCGGTGGCTGGCAGCTCTTCGCAGACACTCAGCGGAGCCCCCACCAGCGGATTCAGTCCCCAGTGCGCCGTCCTCCGCGCCGCCGACACAGACCACGGCACCGGACTGTCCCTCGCCGCTGCCTCCTCAGAGGAGCAAGAAGATCGGCAGAAACAGATCGCCTACTGGTAAGTTAAATCATTTTACATACGTCTATAAACAAAACAGACCAAAACCGTCGAACGATTTTTCGTTTATGTCGTTGGATATTTTTATGGATCTGCAGATATTTGTTCCGGGTGTTCTGATCGCGTTATCGTATGTATAATAAATAAAACATATCAATTTATGGAATATATTGTATGGGTAACTGATATACTTTATTAAGTATATCAGTTACCTAGTACCCATACAATAGATTAATAATGTTATTAAATATATTATTAATAATGTTACATAAATAAATAAAGTTGGATAATTCACAAAGCATCATCAAGCCCCAAGTTAAGCGGAGCTTGTGTAAAACACAAGTGCCCATAATTAATAAAGTATATCAGTTACCTAGTACCCATAACACAAGCTCCGCTTAACTTGGGGCTTGATGATGCTTTGTGAATTGTCCAACTTTATTTTTTTATTTTATTCTAATACGACTCTTGTCTACTGAGGTATCGAAAAGTTTATAAATGTATTGTTCAGTTGGTATGGTAGGGACAATTTACTCATAATAATTTGCTATCGAGTCCTGTAGCTAAAGTTCTAGTGTCTGGATGTACCTACAAGCAATATTTTGTTTTAGGTCCACCAACCCCAACATTGCCATCGTCTCCGAAGAACAAGACGTGGAAAGGTCGGATGGCGAAGCAGTTGCGTCGCATGCACGGAGGTGCCAACACTCCGGCCACGCCCGCAGTCACAGGCTGGTTGGGCGCGCCGCTTGAACGTTGCCCCACGGATTCTGAGAACCCTTGTGTGCCCCGAGCGGTTACTCTGCCCGCTAATGCTGTGGAGGTATGGGAATTAATCATTTTTTTTAATGGTTTTTAGTTAAAATAATTACGGCAATTATATTTAAAGGTAATTACTCTGCCAGCTAATGCTGTGGAGGTAAGGGAATTAAAAATAATGTATTTTAAAAAGGTTTATAGTTAAAATAACAAACAGTTTTTATTATTATATTAATTAAAGTTAATTCCTCAATTGTACACTACAAAATTAAACAAAACACATAGATAACATGAAATATAAATGTACAATATACTATACTTTCGCTTATATGATTATTATTTTCTTGCTAGTCGCAAAAGCAGACAATAACCAGATATGTCCTTCCTTCCAGACATTCGGCCTTCGCACAGTAGGCGTATACCGAGTCCCCGGCAATGCAGCCGGCGTCGCAGCCCTAGCGGCCGCCATGGACCGAGGGGAGCCCCCGTTGGAAGGCGACCCGCGATGGGCGGACGTCCATGTTGCTTCCAGTCTACTGAAGGCCTATCTGCGACGGCTGCCTGATCCGTTGCTTACTGCTGATCTTTACCCAGCTTTTATTGGTATTTTATTTAAATATTTCTTTGAAATATCTGTCTCTTCACTTCCTGTTATAGATTTTGTATGTTATATGTCTCAATCAAATCAAATGCGTTTATTTGTAGTAAAACATAAATGTAAATTAAAAAAACCGTAACTAAATAAAGACAATACGATTTACGACGAAAATATAACGAATTAACATAATACTTAAATATTTTTTTTATAATTTCTGTGGGTTTTATGATCGATCTGTTACTTTACTAATAATTGTTATTGATTCTCCTCCGACGTTCCAACGTCACCAACATTTTGCGAGAACGCATCAAAAGCTCAAAACACATTGTTTACTCTATTCTTTATTTACAGCCGCCGACCGGTCGCCAGAGCGAGCGAGAGAGCTGAGACGGCTCGTTCGCGCTTTACCAGAGGCCCATTACGAAACACTCAAGTACCTGATCCAACACATGAGGAGGGTGGTCGCACATTCCGCGTATAATAAGATGGAGGCAAGAAATCTGGCTATTGTCTTTGGGCCGACGCTGGTTCGCGCGGCTAGCGATGACATGCTGGCGATGGTTAACGATATGTCCAGCCAGTGCCGGATTATCGAGTCTTTCCTAACTCACGTAAGTTTACCAAACGCAAACACATTATCAATTCTCATTCAACGTTGGTACGGTGCCTAACTACGCGAGTTGAATGCATTCGGTGTTTTTAATGAATGTAATGAACTCGAGCGGGTATTGTGGATTTGCAATGTATATTTGACTTTGGTCTCTTCCTTCACCAATCGGTTTTCTTTTGTTTGTATCATGAAAAACGATTGTCACATGTTTCATACAATTGCATAACTGGAATCGATGCTTGATTTTGTTCTGAATTTAGATTGACTCTTGTCTTCTATGTTCTGATCAAGGTGTGTCTCTTGTTACAGTATGATTGGTATTTCGAAGAGGAGGAAGGTGACCCACCGGTGGACCCTCCGCCGGCATCAGAAGAACTGTCTCCTGCACCAGCGCCATCGCGCGACTTGCTCATACATAATGTTAAGAAGATTGAAGGTAAATATCAACACTTCTATGAGATTCTTTATTCAATGAGATTCTTTATTTTTGTTTTATTTTTTGTTTCAACTTTACTAATTCACCAATTTCTCTCCCCATTTGACAGATCTTAACCACGTTCTTTCAGGCAAAGACGTGTCGACGCGAGACATCGTGTCCTCAATCATTTCGGCAGCTAACAGAAAGATCCAGCGGAAGCCTCGCTCGAAACCGTCAGCGGATAAGAAATGGGTGGAAGAGAAACGAGTGGAATCTCCCTCGGGATCGCCACCGAACTCGCCGCTGACGTCACCACCGCCACATCTGACAACTTCGCTGGCGGAGTACGATGGGTTACCGCATAGAATACGGCAGCATGAGGTTAACAAGTAAGTGTTTCAATGAGATTTTAATATTGTAATTGGAATCGGCGGACTATTGAATTTAGAATCTAACTAATCTTTGTGATTTGTTCCAGAATTGAGCTAGAAACGATGAACCGCGGTCGGCATGAGATCTCGCGGCAAACGCATGCGCTCACCAACTTCTCTATCGATGGTAAGTTACACTTCAGTTAGAAGCCGCTAAGGTTATTTAAAAAAAAATCTTGTTGGTATTTTATTTAATTGATACGTGTAAACAGTAAAGTCTACTATTTGCCCACTAGGTGTCCAGTACTGAAGTCAGAAAGTAGACACAGCAATCCCTTTCTTTTGTCCACAAAAAAAGGTATAGGAATGTGAGCGTGTTGCGTGTTCGCGTCGATGTGCCATCGCCTCGCACCCGTGTGATCGCAGTGTTGTCATATAACGTCGACGGAGCCATCCGACTAACGCTTGCCGTCGGCCGGCTTCGCGCATCCGCTGTACAAACGACCACCGATCATCCACTCACTCATCTAACGAGGCTCCAAGCTCAACCCTAACACGCTTAGTCACCGATAACTCATCCCAAAACTATCATATCACTAACGTTAACTTCGATTGTCGCAGGAGCGGGAGACCTCGTGTCGAGTCTGACGAGCACCTTCGACCAGAAGCTGCGAACGCTGAACAACTCGTCGCCGCTGGACGACGGCAGTATCCCGTACGCGGACGAGCCGGACGAGGGCGAGGACAAGTCGGGCGCCAGCTCGCCCTCGGCGGGCAGCGAGCGCGCGCGCGTCTCCCCGGCCGCACGCGCGCACGAGCTCAAGGCAGCCTGGCTGGCCCGCGACCACCGACATTCCTCCTCCTCCAGCGACGAGCCCGACGGCCGCTGGCCACATTCCCGCCGCACGCGTCTCTCACGGGACGACAACGACGACTCCGAGAAGGAGAACTGCCGCGCCTCCTCCGAGCGAGACGACGACGACGAGAAGGACGTCGACACGCGCTCGCAGGCCTCCAGCCTCGAACCGATGCCCGATAACGATAAGACACTAGAACGCGTCCTCTACCCGGCCTATCCTCGAGCGCCACTCGAGACCAGCAAGCGCAACAGCGCGGCGTTGGAGGGCGAGTCGCCTGTCGGAGCGCCGACGGAGAATAAAGACGACGGAGCGAAGCTAAAGCGCTCGGAATCTCTCGATCGGGAGCCGATGAGAAGCGAGGTGAGAGTCCTGCGCTCGGAGTCGCTCAACTGCCGAGTGGAGCGAGTTCAGCGATCCGACTCGCTCGGCAAGGAGCGGACCAAGCTCGAGAAGTGCGAGTGGAACGTGGTGCGGCGGCGAGAGAGCGGCGCCTGGCGCTCCACCAAGCTGAAGCGGAAGAACGGCATGCCGGAGCGCGGCATCAAGCGGCGCCACACGGTGGGGGGCACTAAAGACTTCGACAAGGACGGGTGGAGCGCGCGCCACACGCGCACCTCCTCGCCGGACCTGACGGCGGCGGCCGTGTGGCCCGCGCCGCTCGTGCCTCCGCCGCGGCCCCCGCTGGAGTCCCACGTCTGACCCGAGACGGCTATGAAACCAGAAAGTGAAGCGGTGCTTCCAACTCCCCCATAGTGATCCACTGTCACTGCAGAAACTTTCAGGTGCCTGTTTTCTGGTGCTGTTTTTAATTTTCCTGCTGACTCGAAACGAATTTTCCGTTGGAATTCAAACGAATAATTTCTTATGAGTTGACTTGAAGACTTTTTTTCTACACCGATACCGAAACTACCGGTTTGAACTTACATCTTGAGAGGCTATTATGATTCGACTCGATTGACTGAATAGATTAGATCACAAAATATGTATATTTATAAAGCTCTATTGTATATTTAAAATAAAATATTGAAAATACTCATTTCATGTAAAAATGACAATATATTAAAATTCAATTTTGTAACAAAATCCATTATAAGACAAAATTATTAATTCGAACGGTGCAATATACATATATGATTGATGGATTTTGCAATATGTGTAATGGAAACAATATTGGTGTAAGTTGAACGAACTTAGCTCACTATATAATGCCAAAGAAAGATATCTAATGAAACTGAGATACAGAAGATGCATGCGCGGAGCGTATACCAGATTGAAAGGACGAATCGGGAACGGAATGCAAGGCTAGGATGTTGCAACGAAACTACTGACCCTAACAAGAAATATACATGTACTACTTAACTAAAGTACAATAATACGCCGTTCCGCAAGTCTACACTATATGTTTGTAGAGGGACTCCCGTCGTAGGACCGACACTACTATCTGCGGAGTCTCGGTGGAACCATGGCTGACAGAGTTCAAGATGCATAATATAGTTATTTAGTGCTACTAGAGTTTAGATACAGAATAAATGTTATTAGAGTATGGTGCCTATGGGCTTTAGGTTAAGAGACGAGTGTCAGATGGACGCTTGTATGAATGACCACACGATAACACCACTTTGATCTAATAACTATAATTAAGAATTTAGATACTTATTAAATCGGAATAGTTGTTATATTAAATTTTATGAAATTGCGTACATCACCACTTGCCTTTTGCAATAGATTTAGCTGATTTGAATTTATGCACAATTTTCAATATAATATCTAAATACTACGAATTAGTTACCTTATGTCGCATTAGAATCAGTTATAAAAGTAATTCAATTAGAAAAATAAATATTATGATGATTAAAAATATTAGATTACTTATTATTATAAAAATATACACAGAAATTATTGAAAATGTAAATATGAAATTTCAATTATGTAAAATGTAATTTTAAATGTCATAATCATACGCATGTATTGTTAATGTGTCCGCTAGCGCACGGATCGAGCTAACCATCCACGTAACATCCGCAGTGATAGTATAATAGATAGTGATGCATCTAATTAAGCTTTGTATAAATTGTACATTTCTTTTACGTTTAATTTATATAAAATTTGTTATGAATTTATGATTATGATGCTTTGTTGAATGCAATTATTTTTTATTGTTTTGTTTATCAAAGAAGTATTCTAGGCTAAATTCAATTGTTATTTATTTGTGGAATGTAAAAACGTGATTGGCAGAACCTTTAGATATGATTTAATTTTCTGTAAATATGTTCGAGGCAAAACGATATGTATGACTTTCGTTCTTTAACTTTTTGAAAAATTTTATACCATCTTACGTTAAGACGATCTCAAGTTTGTTGAATGTTTGCAAAGCGTTCCTTTAAAGTTTTATTTGTAAATATAAATGTAGGAACAAGGATTTACTAATTTTACTGAAGCATTAGTTACTAGGAGTAGAGCAGTGTAAGAGGTAACCTATCGGAGGCCCGCCTCGCCGAGTGTCTGCTTCCAACAAATTGTATTCAAGTAATCTATTCATGTTCTTCGTGTAATCACCTATTCAAACTGTTAAAGACAACTTGCAAGCGTGGTTCATCTACCTTTGCAATGTCATTGTGTATATTTTGGAACAATGGAAATAAAATATTGAATCAATTTAACTTTGTGATTTCATTCAAATTCCCTTTAAGAATTCCAATTTTAATTCAGGATTCCCTAATAAAATCGGAATAGACATGTATAAGACGGACTTTAGACCATTAGTATTCACAATGACTTTCAAAACATTTCCAAAGTACCTACCTACTAGTAGCCAGGAGTTACTTTGAGTACCTACCAGTAGGTTTTAAATGAAGATCAAGAGGTCTGCTAGTAACATAACCGAGTTCCACTTAGAGGAACCTTCCAAAAGATATAAATGACAACTGCTAGGTGGCGTCATAGATGCGCGCAGCGATGTGCGCCGTTTAATTTCAAATATTGTCTTATGTGAGCCAGAATGGCCGACGCGAGGCAATAGTTTCCTTTGGGATTGAAACAATATTTATCACATGCGACTGAATTATTATCCGACTGATTTAATTCTGTCGCGGAATAAAGCGTGATTGCCCGATCAAGGATTTCAATTTCAAAATATGGTGCCATCTATCAGTTGTCATAACTGTATAATAATTCAGTCGCATGTGCTAAATATTCTGTCATATGTGGGCCCGAATGGCCGGTCCAAGGCAGTGAAGTTTCCTTTGGGATTTGAGGGCATATTCCACCCTTAGCCCCCAAATATGGAACAAACAGTAGTCTCAAATCCTAATGGGTCCGCACATTTCAAGGTGGTAATGGGTGGCACTTGAGGCGTGGAACCAACAGACTCTGTAAAGGTAAGTTAACTAAAGTCAAGAGTATCTTTAATATGGAACTAAACCGTTTAACTTATATAAGGATAGGTGTAGTTTGAATTAGAAAGTCATACGTTGAATAAATCGTTTATTTAATTCATAAAACATCAATGTAACTCAACATCATCAAGGTACATTTATTTGTAATTCGATCAAAAATAGACAAGTCTTTGAAAAGAGCTCGATAGTCGTAAGCTTTTAACATTTTCCTACTTACTCAACAGATCATTTACTATCAGCTACATTTACGCCCGTATTCACACGCACAATTTATATTTAAGAAAATAAAAATAACTCTTCATAAAATAAAATATTATCTCATTTATTTGATTGTTTGTGAATACGGGCCCTCTCACAAAAGCCTTAACTCTTACTCAGGGTCACTGAATCACACACTTTGAACTTTTCAGTCGAAGCAATACCATAGATACTAAGCATTGCTATTATCCTAACTATGCTACGCAAAATTGAGTAGGAATCTGCCAAAAATAAACGTAGGATTTTTCGAAATTAATAATCGGAAATAAAGAAATAATAATAAGTAAACAATGTCGAATAGTGATGAATAGTAAATGCAAAAATAAATTAAATAATAAAAATTAAAATGTATTAATACTACCTGTCCTCCAAACAAGCTCGCTTTTCTTCTAAGCAATATTGTAACTACCTTTTAAAGTAGCTTACAAATCTTACAACATATAATTAAAGAGATCTTTTTGATTTTTTTTTTCTACCTAATGCCCAATTGTTTTACTCCTCCAAAATAGAGAACTAATTAACCTTCAAGCTGCAGAGTAACCGTAATCCTTCCATAACTCAGAACCAATATGCAATCGCCGTCCAATTTTGGTAACTATTTGAATTCTAAAAAAATGTCGCTATTCTCTGACATAAAAACTGGGACTCAAACTTACATGTAATTTACCGAAAACACATCGTAACATTCAACTATACTATGTATTGTATAACACGAACAGACGTAAAAATTTTGAGTCTTTCACCGAAAATATTTGGACAGAAATTGGTTAATGGTAAAGGCAGTTTTGAGTATTATTAGCGCCTATTTTACCATCGCTGAGTGGCGATCCATAAGTTAAAATAGCCCAAACTTAACTTCATTTTTTTTTCATTTTTCTTCTACTACTACTATGTGTCCAAGGGACCGCGCTATGCAAGTCAAATCAGTTGACGCTTTAATGAAGTCTACACACCAAAGTCGGGTTGGTGCGACTTTGCAGAGTTTGAATATAGTAGGCAGCCAATCAAGTTTTGTCGACTAGTCGGTGGCCCGATGACTTTAGTCTGTAGACTCCATAACAGTTCCGTAATCTATACACTAGCCATACTCGATGTAGAATAATCGTAAACAAACCATGACACAAATAACTAGAACTCACTTGCTACGTCGAGTTTCAGATATAACAATATTTATTGAAGCAAGAATGCCAGGAGCAAATCGACGAGTAATGAAAATTGAATATTAAAAGACGCGGGTGAATTAAATTAATTTACATATAAAAATTAAAATTTATAAAAAATAAAAAAAATATTAATTAAAATTTTATTATTAAAAATTATTATTTTTAATTAATTTATATAAAAAATAAATTATATAAATTAATTGATATAAAATTATTATTTTTAGGTTAAGTATGTTCGGTTTGTTTACAAACATACTACAACATCGAGTTTAGCAACTGGTGACATAAAGAGGCATTCCGTAGCCATCTGCCTATTATATCATACTTTTTTCTACAACAGTTTAGGGTCAAAACCGCGTTGACCGTGTAGTCCTGATAATGTAAATAAAACTAGTCCAGAGGAGTACCTTAGCGGTACCGTTTGCAGGTGCGTGCACACAGATTGCAATCACAATAACATTTGGGATCGGACCCGTGATGCATTGATGAGAATGAGTTGTGCTGGTGACTGCGATCCTCTGTAACAAGAAAAGGAGTTACTTAGAAGTTGGATAGTCCGATCTATAGAATACCGACCCCAAATATATCGCTCTAGAGATTTTAATATTCCTTACTAGTTTCTGCTCGCGAATTCACACTATTTATTTCCCATGAACAATGATTTATGAGATTTAAACTACCTGTTTTATTCCAGGTCAACGTTATGTTCAAAATTTCAGCCCAACCCCCGTTCAGTAGCTTTGGCATGAAGAGGTAACAAACATCCAAACTTTCGGATTCATAATATTACAGAGATTAGTGTGATAAAACCAAAAAAAGTTTTGGTTTTATCATTATAATGTTATGCCTCCTCTAAATCTATATCAGTAATTGACGACCGATGTGACACGGCTGGCGAAATATGCACAGATAGCACAGAACTGTATTATCTATCATAAAGACTGCTCTTAATCACAAAAAATCTTGTACGAAGCCGCAGGAAGAATTTAGTATATAGTAAACAGTGTTAGTTACCTGGACACGGTGCAAGCCTATATCGCGGGGCGCGCGCGGCCGCATGTCAATCCCCTTCATTAGTTTCCCGGACCTCCCGCGCCGACGAGGGGGCTCCCGTTTGGGGGGCCGGCGTGGGGGGCTGAGGAGGCCCCCCAGAGATCACAGTGGGGGGGCTCCATGGTTGTACGGGAGGTGTGGTGGGTCGAGTCTCCTCGTTCTCTTGGTTAGCGCCCTCTATCGTCAGGCTGTTTAGAAGCATGTCGAAGAGTGTGTCCTGAAATTGAAGATACAGATTATGGTTGACCAGAATAACATCTCTTACTATTACTACAGTATGCATCTCTGTCAAGGACTCATTAACCAAGGCATTATTATATTTTTACATTATGCTGCCTATTGGTTCGCTGTGAAGAGTTGCAATTTTTTAGCTAAATCATTTTTATTTAGTAATGAGAACATTAGTTGTACATTTATTATTCTTTCTTTCTTTAAGTTAACATTGAATATAGATAATAAATTCTAAAGAGCCGGATACCACTGCAAGGACTGGAAGGGACGCCTTTGCGCCCCTTCCCGTTCTTTTATTCGAATTCGGCTAGTCTGCATTGATACTGGCCACCGCGCCGTAGCCGAAGTTCGACTAGGACATCATCATGATTGCGTAGTAAGTAAAGTGCGGTTAGGGCACCTCGTCAGTGTCGCTGACGGACGTCATGGAGCGCCAGTAGTCGTGCAGCGGGGACGGAGACAGAGCGCCGTGGTCCGGCGTCCCAGGGGGCGTCAGCCCTGTGCAGGCCATGTACACTGGAACACAAGAACTACTGTTTAAACAGTTATAAGGTTCTTTCAACAAGGGGATAAAGTGAGCTATTACTTACAAGGGAATAATTGCGAATATTTGATGATTTTGATGAACCTAAAAATTAATGTGCCTGGACAGGGTTTTAATGCATTGTGTACCCACTAAGATACTTCACCTAAGAACTATACAGTAGGTATAGATGGGTATTTTATTGTATGTAGGTATGTGTTTTTGATTTGATGTTTTTAAATTATAATGATAAGTAAGTACTTATCATTATAATTTAGGGTTAAGTTCAGCTCGACGCATCCAGCATCTACCTGCAGTCTTTCGCAGGTCGTCATCCCACCTGGTCGGAGGGCGTCCTACACTACGTTTACCGAGTCGTGGTCTCCACTCAAGAATACGTTTGCCCCAGCGGCCTTCGGTTCATCGCAAGATATGACCGGACCACTGCCACTTCAGCTTGCTAATTCTTAGAGCTGAAAACAGCGCTATGTCGCTCATTGGGGGAGGCGGCCTAGGTCCAGCAGTGGACTAACATAGGTTGATGATGATGATGAGGGTTAAGTTTAAGATAATTCTATAAGTAGTCGTTGCCTGAAGCAGTCGCATCTTGACTGCTGCCCGTGTATGTAGACCCTTAGACTTACTTCTGTTCCTCGGATTCCCTCTAGTCCGCAGCTGTCCTGGCGAGGGCGGCGACTCTCTATGCTGGGGGCGTGGCCGGCTGGTGACATGCACCCCGCGGGGGGCGGGGGACGAGGAGGGGCCGGGGAGCGGACTGTTGGGTCCGGCTGTCACTGCACGGCGGGCGCGGGTCTGCGCGCACGGGCCCCGGGGGGATAAGGGCTCGGATAGGGCGCTGCCGTTCCATTGACGTTTTGGGCTTTGACCTGAAGACAAAAATCAACCTTTATTCCCTGAGATGATTACCGATCTATAAGCGATCCTTCACTAAAGTTAAAGAAAAGCCTTCATCGTACCGTCAATACATAGTATAGAACAAAGTCGCTTCCCACTGTCTGTCTGTCCCTATGTATGCTTAGATCTTTAAAACTACGCAACGGATTTTAATGCGGTTTTTTTTATATTTTTATTTTTTAGTGATTCAAGAGTACAGTTTATGAACTACTGAAACATAGATTTCCTTGAGGGCGAAATTGCGAGGCGCAGCTGGTATGTAATAAATAAACAAATAGATGTTCTTTTAACACTTTCGTCACAATAAGTCTTGCACAAGTAAAATAACTTACCATGCCGCCTAGACCCCCCTCTCGGCGTCAACCCATTAATCCTCATCAGATTCAGCAACAACATATCCGTATGAGCCGCCGTGGACATCTGGGGGTCATTGTCGTGCGCTCCCCTCGGTAGCGCCGAGGGGCCGGTGCCGTCCGTCCCCGCGGGGGTCACGGGGTTCATATGCCCCCCCACGGCCCCCAGCAGCCTGCTGAGGATGTCCCCACCGTCTCGTACGGAGCCTTCCAGCAAGCCTTCCACGTCGTTCTCGCCTGTGAATAGAGAAATGGTTATTGTTGGTAGGTTTTGTAATGGGTAAGACGGTAGTAATAGCTACTTACTTTTGGTTTGTGGAGTGTTGGGTGTGATTAATTGGTTTTGTATTGATACAGCACTGTGGTGTTAAATGGTAGGAGAAATTAAAGTTGAATGTTAAAACATTAAAAAAAGGATATAAAACTGTTAATCTAGGGGGGTACTGTACCAATACAAAACATAAACAAAGCCATGCAAGCAAAAAGCGTTTTGTATTAAGTAATGTGTTATAAAAAGGTTTAATCATGAAAATTTAAGAGTAATCAATAAATAAAAGACACAATCAGAAATTAGTTTCGCTTAAATTTTTTAGCTACAAAATTACCATGAATTTAGATAATAATAAAATATTTAATAGAAAACAAACTAACTTAAGTAAACAAAACTGTAATTTCAATTAACAAAAACGACATATCAAGCTTTAACAAAAATTGGCACGTTGTTTGAAAATCATTTATAATATTAACTTTGCATTTACGAGTATTATCCCTAATGGGGTTGGGTAAAGTTTTTGATTATACCCCGGAAACGACCTTACCTTACTAATCATAAAATAAGTCAAAACAAGGGTTAACCTTGAAAATTTCCCACTTTAACTGATAAAAAATTAAATCTCAAACTGTAAGCAAACTTAGCGTTATCATATCGGAATTTGAGTCCAAATGTTGGTGTATTTCTTTGAACATGAAAAAAACGCTAGTTTGCTAAAATTCTGAGAAGGAAAGTTTGAGAAGGAATCCTATTCGGACGTCGTCGTCAACGACTTATTTTGAAATTCTACGCTCCTTCCCACAGGATATTACATTTTGGTCTTATGACCACTTATGCGTACAAATATATTGCTATTCCAAATACACAAATTGCAAGTAGTAGCGAGCGGGAACAACTGACCATGTCACAAAGCAATGAATATACAGTATATGAAAGTTAAAGAAACAACGCAACAGAAAACATCGGTGCTTGGTATTTCAAATGAAAGCAGATTTGTTTCATTATTGCTGTAATGTCTTAGAACGGCACCAAAACTTTTCCACCGCGTTGGAGAAAGTTACGGTCAAAAATCAAATCGTAGATATCCCGTTTGAAATGACTTAGGTAAGTGTTAATAACCATGATAGTTTCAAAAGTTTTAAGGTTACGATCGTCTCCGGGCTGTGTATATGCTGTTATGTATCTATAGTGTTAGTCATTGTGGGCGTGCTTGCAGCTATGCGAATGCGCGTAAGGTGCGTGGCGAGGGCGTGCGCGCATGCGCGGCCGATAGCAGCACGCAGCGGGCGCGCACGACGACGAGCGCGACGCACCGGACTCGCCCGCGCCGCACCACGAGCACGAACCGCTACCGGACGAGGCAGAGTTGTCTGGAGGGGAAGGATAAGGATACGTTTAAGGGAGGGGATAGGTTTAACGGAAGGTAAGTATAATGGAAAGCCTAGGTAGTAGCGTGAGGAATAGGCTACATGGATAGGCAATAAGGAGGGAAAGGCTGACGATGAGTGCGACGCACCAGACTAGCCCGCGTCGCACCACGAGCACGAACCGCTACCGGATGAGGCAGAGTTGTCTGGAGGGGAACGAAAAGGATAGGTTTAAGGGAAGGGATATCTTTAACGGAAGGATAAGTTTAACGGAGGGGATATGTTTAACGGAGGGTTAATTTTAACGGAGGGGATGTTTAGCGGAGGGATAAGTATAATGGTGGGCGTAGGATATTAGTTACAGGCAATAAGGAGGGAAAGGCTGACGATGAGTCCCGATGTGACGGAGTCACCCGCACCCCATCACGAGTATGAACATCTGCAGTGCTACTAGATGACGCAGAATGGAAGGATAAGGATTGAGGTTGGCAAGTGTGATGATGATTTACCTCCACGACGCCTCCGTCGAGCGCGAACCGAGGACATTAAGAAGGGATATGGTAACGCAATATTAGAGCAACTCCATTGTATACATACCTTAACATTGCAATAGTATTTGTGCTTTGGGTATGATTTTTGGACGAAAATGTCGATCATCATCTTACAACCTTACTTGATAGAGGAATGTATAAAAGTTATTGGAGGCAATTAAGAAAACACGAGTCTAGACTTAGTGGTTTATGGAGGAACATAGCATAGAAAAGTAAATTCTAAACAAACACTTACCCGACATAGTTTCATCATCAACGTCGTTTTCTTCATTGGAGTTCTCATCGATGTGGCTCGGAATGTGCACGTCAGCGAATACGTCTAGCTCGCTGAACATCAAATCCTGCCAAAAGAACAAATTGTTCCATTTGTTTCAGTTTCTTAGTAACCCAGAAACTAGACTACGCTAATTTGGTTTCCACTTTGAACAACTTCTTGCCTTGCATATACGTTTGCGCTGGGATACTAACAACTAACGCGTTGTTGCCAGACTGTGCAAATTGAAATCTCTTTCTCTCTCAATATCTTTTTTATTGCGACGTTGCCAGATCGCCTTTCTTGTCCTTTTGTACTGCTGTTTAATAAAGTAGACTCAAAATGTGCAAAATATATATATATTATTGGCCTATTAGATTAGGTTTCGTGCGAACATGATGACCTCTGTAGCGCGGTAGGCGAAGGTCCACTTGCGACGCAGGAGATTGCGGGTTCGATTCCTGCCTCGGGACAATTGTTTGTACGATCTGCAGATTGACTGCCGGAGGCGGCGTTCAAGGTGTTCTGGGTATTTTCTATGTATAATAAAATCTATTTATTAAGATGTCGTGTATTGTATTAAGTATTATCAGTTATCTAAGCACACATAACACAAGCTCAGCTTAGCTTGGGGCAAGACGATCCTATGTGAATTGTCCAACATTATTATTATTATTATAACCAACACCATTGCTGGAGCCAGCGTTGCCCCTCTCTGCACATTCCCTAGCACTAACTCCGCGACGTTGCCAGCTGCAACAGTACTAACCCCGGTATCACTACTAGACTCCGACGCGGCGTTGCCAGCCTGTGCACCTTCAGCCTCCTGGGAAGGTTCTCCCTCCTTTCTCGGCGTCGGTCCGCTGCCGTTCAGTTCAGGAGACGATATCGACGAGCATAGCGAGGTGTTGCCAGGAGTAGACTCGTTCACTGGAGCGCTTGCAACAGCTGCAGAATACATTTTGAGCTTCAGACAGTGATGATTAATGGAACCTCTTAACCTTTTCTTAACATCATTGGATAAAGATCATGCAATACATTTGAAACGGAAAAAGGTTTATTGAAAAGAACATGCCTGGATGAACGAGACTGAGACGCTTCATGGGTGCTACTACCAACCCATGAGGCGGTTTCCAAAAAAAACACCGCTGGACAGTGTTTTATTAAAAGAAAACACCTTAGTGTGGCATACTGATGTTTCTAGATGTTTATCATGATATCACTATACATAGTATAAAACAAAGTAGTTTCCCGCTGTCCCTATGTATGCTTAGGCCCCTAAGTAAACTACGTAACGGATTTTGATGCGGTTTTTTTAGGGTATTTGAGGGAGATTTATAAACCATTTGACACAGATTTCCACACGGGCGAAGCTGCGGGGCGCAGCTAGTAATCTATACAATACAAGACAGTAATTACCAGTGAGTGCAGTCTCCTTGGCCGGCACTTGTTTGTCGGGACGCGGCTGCTTGCTCGGCAACTTGCTCGGCATGCGGCTCGGTGCGTTGGCGGCGCTCAGTAGTGTGTGGAGGCTGACTAGAGCCATGTTGTCTGCGCCGGTCACGTGGAGAGAGTTGGCAGATCTGGCAATATTTCATACATTATAATAGCGAAATTTTGAGGGCTCTCAGCTATCGCTCTCGGCACACAAATCGGCAGTCTGTGCACATCCCAGGTTGGGTAAATTCCTTAATCTCATACTTATTATTATTATAATAACAGGCCGTTCATAGGTCGCGTTAATACTGACGCGGAGCGAAATGTAAGCGATCAATCTTCTAAGTCTGTATAATCGACATTGATTCGAATTATACTTTACCATCCATTGGTTGATTCGGGATTCCACGCCACTGGAGTAAAAGGTTACCTTGAAGTAGAAGGCAGGCTGTAGGAAGGCGTAAGTGCATGAGGTGCCATACGACGGTCCAAAGGCTGGCCATAATCCCCGTAGTGGGATGATACTTCGTTGTTTCGTGTGTCTTCGGCGAACATGGCTGTGTTCAGAATATCTGGAACAGAAGGACCTTTTGTTAACTACTTATATTACTAGTCCAAATGCTAAGATATAAAAGTTTCCGTTCACGATTCACGGATAAGTGTTTTTCCACGTATTCTTATTAACGAAATTCGCATTTTACTCACTGAATATCCAGAGCTAAAGGACCTAAGAGGCTCGATATTCACAGATTTTATTGATTGTGTAACACACATTTCACCGTTTCGCTACGCAGCTTTAGTTATGTTGGAAAGCACCTAAAACTTATGGTCTTTGGTCCTACCATCCTACCCGTCCTAACTTGCCTTCTGTCAGTGTTGCCACTATCAGTACATAGTATAAAACAAAGTCACCGCTGTCTGTCTGTGTGTCCCTATCTGGTTAAGATCTTTAAAACTAAGCAACGGATTTTGATACGGTTTTTTTAATAGATAGATTAATTCAAGGGGAAGGTTTATAAATCATTTGACGCGTAGATTTCCACGCGGGCGAAGCCTCGAGGCGCAGCTAGTAACAGGTATACCAGTGTTAGTGATCCTCTGAGGCGTGCCGACGGGTATGTTAAACTTCCACTGGTGGTTGAACATGACGTCACTGAGAGTGTTGCCGTCCACTGGGTTGTTGTGAGTCGGGTTGTCGCCGTCGGTAGACGGGGCGGTGGCCGCGTTGGAAGGCGTCGCGCGAGTGGCTGCTATCGAGTTGCGGGACATTTCTAGCGTAAGACGCTGTAGAAGAGAATACTATTTTTAGATTTTGAGACAAGAATATTGCCCTCTACGCATAGTTTCAATCTCAATATTCAGCATTATTACAGCGCCTCATTGGTCGTCCACATAATTATTATTTAGGTACCTCTTTGAGATCATTGATTTGTAGAATGTGTTGGTTCTGCATGGTGATGAGTTGATTGATGTACCACTGCTGGTCGCGGCATCGCTGGTAGAACGTCGGCGGGCGGACTTGGAACCTACATAACGTTATTTACTCATTATTAACACACTTCAAAAAATCTAATGAGGAGGGATTATGTTCAGCTGTTTTTTTTATGTGTGTTCGTCGATATCTCCATCAATTTTGGACCGATTATGAAAATTATTTCGCTATTGTATAAAGAATGATGCCGAGGTGGGCCCATAAAAATGTTATTCCCGAGGGATTAGTATATATCCCGTCAAGAAAAATTACATCTAGCTATAACAATTTTGGTTATCTTCGCTTATTCTTAATAGTTTTGACAATGTTCTTATGTAAAACTTACCGTAAGATAAGGGTATCAGTATCAGGGTTCAGATACCCCTCACTAGCCAGCAAATCCAGTCTGAAGAAGCGATTATATCCCCAACACTCGCCGACCTCGAAGTCTGAAGCGAACTCGCGAACTATGTTCTTGGACGGATCACGGGACACTTGGTGAAGCATTTCCACGCGGTATTCGTACCTGAGCAAAAAGATCTATGAAACTGGTGTTTTAGAGGAAGATTTAATACATTGAACTCTATTCATGTGATCATATGAAACATTCTAATTTGAATATGCATTTTATTTTCGAGAGGAAGATTTGTTTACATTTATTTTTAACTTTATTGGTGTGTTCTTATGGCACGTTTTAAATAAACATGGAATAATCGCTGTTGGCGTGCGTGGCTTTCAACATTAAATTATTCAGTTAAAGAATTACTTTAATTGAGAGTGCTTTAAAGAATGCAACTGCATTTAGCACGCTATGCATTCTTTGAGTTACGTTGTATGGTTAAATGTGACTGCTTATGGTTGAAAATGTTAATTGTTGTGGAATATTTATTCCGTGAAGCAAAAAAAACATAGTTTGATCTCTCTTTACATGTTGATTTCTCTCGTAATCTTGTAATATGTCTCTTGCCTTGTATAGACCATTTTTTTTGTGATAGAGTAAGTATTTACAAAGAATGTCAAGCTTACATTATTAATTAGTAAGCAACATCACAAACATGAAAGCTACCTGTACAACAGTGCCCTTGCTAAACATTTTTGAAACATGAACATCAAGAAGAATCTAACAGAGCTATTAAGGGTTTCTATTTACACAAGCGACAAAGCTACATTTTATGGTACGTACATAGAATCGTGAGCAGGCACTTTTTGAAAATATTTAAAAACATGAGAGATTTGAGCAAGAATACTTGAATGGAGCTGGTTTTAAGGTTCATGAGGTAATGTATGATACAATGTAAAGCTACCCATAAAGCGGACAAATTCAGGATCCAAGCACGAAACTGCCATCTAAAGCTAATGGACGCGTATTAGGCGTTACTCACCTCTTCCCTAATCTGTACTTAGCAGCGCTTGCAATAATGAAAGTTTTCGGGTATTTATTGGGTTAGTAGCATATTTTATAAGCAGATTGACAAGTCTACATAACCTATGAGTGATGGTAAATTATTTTTTAGAAAGTTGTTGTACTAAATTGGATAATTATCATAATATTTAATCTGGTCAGTGGTGCAGTGGACTATCATTGTGAAGGGAATACCTACTCTTGCAATTCTCTAAGTTTAGTGATCTGTCCATTTTAGTGACTGTTTTTTACTTTAAGTTGCTGAATGTTAGTTAATTATATGATTTTACTTACATACTGAAAATTAACATTAAAATTAGTAAAGATCGGCGTTTTAACATGGCCATCTTGAATTTACAATCTAACACACTGTTATAAAAATAATCAAAAATTTAAGCCAAGATAAAACAGCCCATCGTCAAATAATCACAAAAAGTACCAGGCTCGCATAACTTACTTGGAGGTTTCGGGCAATCCAGCGCTAAGCTCCAAGAACACAGAGAGATAGTTGCCTCTGACTACGCCGTTCCCATCGGGGTAGACCTTGAGGCGCCAACACAGGCCGTTCACGTGTAGAGGCGCGGAATAGACCGGGGCTGCTGCGTGCTGGAGTTGAGTGAAGTTCACCAGGGGGAATGTACTACTATCGTAACTCGGTACAATTTCACTGTAAAGACGAAAAATTATGATAAGTACTAAATATTTTTAAACTTACGCGATCTGAACACATTATTATAAGTATTAATACAACGGGTATTTATCGCGTTTATTTACCTATTACCTATAACGTCGGGGAAAATAGCTAAATAAACGCGATAAATACTTGTTGTACAAATACTTATAATTATGATAAGTACTGTAAAAAGTCTTTGGGTATTTGTTATAATGAACACACACAGATGGAATAGAAACTACTCTGCACTGAATGATAGACAATAAGGCAAATTAATTTATGCTTTTGTGGTTGTGCTTGAATAAATTGAAATGTATATCTAATGTATGCGGTGTCTCACGTATTAAACCAAAAAACGCCGCATTTTAAAAGACAACTAAGTATGTATATGGTAAATAATTTGATAGTGGTTGTGATAAAATGATCAACTTACTCAGGACAAATAACTTGCCTGTGGAAATCGGCCGGTACTGGCGCAGTGACAAAGCTGGCCATCGGCTTCTTGCGGACTTGATGGATCATTTTCGATATATCGCCACTCTTCGCGATTAACTCAGATCTGGAAATAAAAAACCAATATACCAGGTTTTAGGCAAAAAAAAAAAAATCAAAGTACTCGTACTTATTTTTTCTGTATTTTTGTTGTGTAATGTAATACGATCAGAAGAACCAGCAATACAAAACATGATGTATTACATACTCTAGTTTAAACTAGTTTAAACTTACTTTTTTACTCTATTTGTTAACACTACTAGTAAAATGCAAGTCAAGAAAATTTAAGTCTCAACTTTGGCAGTTTTCAATAAAAATCTGTAATAAATAGTCATTTGCGATCTGCTTGTTTTTCTCAACTTTCAGAGGGCTTTTCGCGTAACTATAACTACGGACGACAAAAACCCAAACAGAAGGTACAATACAAAGGTCCACTATTGCTATGGAAACTTAAAATAATTTCAATAACAGTTTACCTTGTGCTAGTATGAACTTGATGCTCAATCTCTTGCAGCAAATGTTCCAATTGCTCCGTCTCCTGAGTCAGGCTATTTTTCTGACCCATAAGCGTGAGGAGTTTAGCCTTCAGCGCAGAATCCAACCGTGAAATCATCAGCTCAACCGCGTTGCGTATCTCGCGAACACGCTCGTCTTTCGCGGCCCGAACTGATTCAACGTTTCGTTCCTGTAATAGCAATAATATTTACTAATATCAATGATATTATGATTGAGAATCAAAACAGTGATCTCAATTTTGTCATGCATGGTTGAAGTTGTAAACTGTAAACTAGAAACTGTATTAATGAGATTTGATTTGTTATTCTGGTAGAACGCATTTTGAATAATACATTTGATTGGTTGTAACTTTCTATAGACTCATTGAATAAGAATAGTTGTATTGTGGCTTTCTCTGGCCTCATAACAACTTTGGCAGTCTTAATGACCTATAGTAAAGTCTGCAGACTATTATTTATTTATTAGTTTTATTTATTGTAGGATATTAGAATAAAACTGTAAGTTAGCAAGCTAGTTGTTAAAATGGCACTAGCAGAACAGAAAAACCTAACAAACACACACCATATCTTTTTAGTCCCATATAGAAAACCTCGACCACTCTAGGTCACTCCGCGAAGCCTGTGAAGATCCCAGGAGTATTCTGCGCTTCTGGTCGGAGTTGGGCTGGTTAAACGAGTAAACACACACCACGCACAAAGGACCAATCGGAGTCTAAGTGCGGAAACAGGAGTACACTTACCATAGTCCCATATTTTTATGACACCCTCTGAGCTCCATTAATCTAGTACACTTGTGTAATGGAGCTCAGTGCGCCATGCAAATAGCAATGAAAGTAATAGGGAAAGCAAGAGCCTCACATAATTATATTCTTCTTACATCATCTAGGAATTTCCACTGGCCTAAGACCTCTCCCATTCCTGGCTTCAACAAAAATTTTCTATATCTAATATCTGTTGAACATGCCTTCCCGAATGAAGGAGATTTTTAACACTTTTAGTGCTGAAAACGCACGGTATGAGTTTTCTACAAGTGACTAATCTGCGAAAATCCACACTAGCGCAGCGGCTAAGAAAATACAGATATTTGTGACTCAGCAGAGCTGTAATATTTTTCGAACGAAACGCATGTGCGGCGCAACACAAACGCTGTGTAGAGCGGCAGCACGAATTTTTTAGGTAAAAAAAAAGATCGCAGTCGTCGAAAAAAAACCGCAGTCAAAGTGTTAACTAATCATCAATCCTCCTGGTGTCTGTTTAAAATAAATAGAAGGAAGTTGGTTGCCTTCCAACAAAATAAACAATTAAACTAATTACCACATCCTGTACAAGACTGATAAGCTCCATCAGCCTGCGCCTCAGCTGAGACACCTCATCCCGGATCTGTGTGAGATGCTGCTCGTAGACTTCCTCTAGCGGCTTGAAGGTGTGTCCAGAGTGGGTGCCGCCCCACAGTGCGCACTGGTGGCAGATGCAACGACGGCATGTCCAGCAGTAGACTGTTAGCTTCTCTTGATGAGTTGCACATCTGGGTGGGGAATTGATTGTTTTATTACAGAGCTATATAAAAACATATATATAGTTAAATCAATGAACTTCAACGGTAGATATAGATATACCTTCAACTGTGCTGATGATGATGATTATTATTGAAAAAGTTTATTTTTGATCATCTTCCCTATTGCAGGGAATACAGTTTTTAGGTTTAAATACAACTGATGTGCCTGCAACGCAGGAGGTTGCAGGCTCGATTCCCGCCTTGGGACAAATGTTTCTATAATCTGCAAATATATGTTCTCTAGATATCTCTGGATATTTTTTAAGTATAATAAAAAATATCTATCTATGTAATATATTCTACTATTTTTAAGTCATCTACAACCCATAACACAAGCTCTGCTTAGCTTTTGGCTAGAAATATGGATTGTTCAGCATTATAGAAAAAACATTAAAGCTAGTGATGAAAAATATAATGTAATGAAAAAATTAACAACATAGTAGGTATGTTGTTTTGTGTTTCATAATATTTTTAGAGTAGGTAAATCAGAATGAAAATGTTAGAGATGTAATATAATTGTGATTGCAGTAGTTTTATTGATTAAACAATAATTTTAATGATGATGAAGTATCTGCTAGTGAGTAATAAGCAGCTAATTATGTAAGAAACTCACCTTTGGAAATATGATGATGTATTACTGTGGCATGAATGAAAACATTGTGATTACTAGCTAATCATAAATGTGATATTTTACAAGAAAGCATCACATTCTTACAACAGATTATGTTAGATTTATCTCAACCCTATATAAGAGTTTATGCTATTTTATTTGTACAATAACAAGTATAATATTTAAGTAATATCATAATGGTATCTACTGACTTTTAATAAGAAAATGAAATATTATTATCCAAAGAGAACTTGCTTTAGGCGTAGACAAAATCAATTTGAATGTTACAGCTCTATATTCGATAATTTTCTGAGGTACAGGAGTTTCTGAATGCATATAAAATGTTGCCCTTGATATTATATTTTTAACAAGTAACGTAAGTAAGTTTTTAACAGTTACAAGAGTTAAGATTTAAGACTTATCAAGTAATAAGAGTTACAAGAGTTAAGAGTTAACAAGTAATAGTAATAGTTTTTAACTAACAACATGAGAAATTGAAATCCACCTACCTATCACGGTAGTTTTCCCTTTGGGTTGCGGAGTTGGTTTGTTGCATGGTCTCTATCTGCTGGGTGACCTCCTCGACCCAGCGGCAGTTGACGAGCTCGTGAAGATGCAAGGCGGCTCTGCAATGAGGGCACTGGGACCTCTGCTCCGTCAGCCATCGCCTCACACAGGCGTAGCAACAGAGCTTCGAGCAGTGAGGGCAGAGGTGCGCATCCACCAGCTTCTCCATACAAATGAAGCACCGGAACACCTCCGCCAGCGTCTACAACCAGCACATATCAACCGAACGGTTCAATAGCACTCAAATAAAAATCTAGGCCATATCGATTTACCTCAACAATCTGTTCTTCGCCATTTCCATTTCCTTTGTCACCTCTAGATGCCATATTTATTTTCCTTTCCTGTTATGGGCGAAGGTATAGGCCGACGAATGAAATAGGTACTTCACTAAAATTTGGTCATTTTTCTAATTTCTGCTAGAAATATTCATGTTTCGCAATGCGAGCGTAAATACGAAACTACACTTCCGTGTTCGATTAGCAATCAAATCAAATCAATCAAACAAACATTGTAGACTTTTCTTCTCTTTGGCCGAAGCAGCGTAGGAAAGGAAAGGAACCAACAAACAAATCCAATCCAATAGCAACCAACCAACCAGCCACAAACAAGCAACCAAAAAACCAAAATAAATAAATACACTACATACACCAGCCAGATTAGTACTGCAAGGGTGTTGATGAAAATTTCCTTTGCACGCCCATAATAAAAAAAAATATTTTTAAGTTTGTGGTGGTGTTTACTTGCTGAATCAAATTTCCATAATTGGTTTTTACTTTTTTTGTTAATTTTGACCGCCTATTGAATTATTTCACATCAACAAATAGCCTATCGTATTATAGGATAGTAAAGTAAATATCTTATTTTATTATATCAAAAACTTCCGTTACCCAATTTTTAAGCAAAAAATATTACAAAAACAATAACAACTTCTTTATAAACAAAATCGAGTTGTAAAGCCACGGTATAGTATACCTATAAGAAGTTGTAGTATTTAAGGTACAAAAAAAACGTAATGAAGAAGGAGAAATCCCTATTTCATCGAAGGCGATACACCGCTTCTTCCACTAATTGACCCAGAGGCAATTTGACCTATAATCGCCTCTGTCAGTAGAAGTCGGGGTAGAGAAGAAAGAAAAACTCGGAGCCCTATCGAAGCAGAACAGAACAAACACGAATTGCATAGAGTAACGTTTTTTATACACAGTGTTTGAAGAAAGCCAACAGTGGGGCTACCACTATTTATTAACACATAACGTAACGCGCGTTATCAGCGTTTTTACTCTAGCGCGATTTACGCGTGTTAAGGCGCAATTAACGCTTAGGCCTAAGCGTTAAAATGCTTCTTAAAACGCGTTATCCGCGCTGAAATTACCGTAAAAATGCTGATAACGCACGTTTTTTTGGCCGGCTGAGGTTTTTGACATCTGAGGCGGTTTATGACATTGACATTAGTTTGACTGCTGGAGGACGAAAGTGACGTACCTATCAGAATAAGATAAAATTGTCCTTCAAAAATGTCAGATATACGAAAATAACCTCAATGTTTTTGAGTATTGTTTTTCGCAATTTTATTTATTTACAGTGACCTTAGGACGTGGGATTTCATGATTATTGAATGACCTTAACCGGCGCTGTCAGTTACGTAAGTTATATTTTATAAACATCGCTATTATTCCAAGAAATAAAACTTTGCACTAAATATTCATTCGTTTCGTAATCACATGAAATTTTCTTGTTTCGCATTTAAAACAAAATATTCAATTCAATTCAATTTATTTAATTCAGCTTCACAAAATACATGTTACAGCCATAGAGAGTTATTAGTTAGTATATTATTGTAGCTTTGAAATTTTTATCTTCCATGTCCAGAAGCGGATATTGCTTACAATAATAGCTTAAACCCCCTTTTCACCTGGTCCTGATAATTTGTGCAATAGTTATCTATCGCCTATAAATCATAGGTAACATGCAATTTGATAATAGAAGCCATGAATGTAATCATACTCTAGATACCTTACACAAAGTATAACATAATAAACATGAACCAATGTTGGGTGTTTCTTTTTTGAACACAGTTATAAGATATCCCTCGTCTCTTCCATTCATCTCTGTGCTGCCGCACAGAGTGTTTATGTTGGTGGTCATTGAATAAATTATATACATTTTATGTTACAAATAAATAACACCAGACAATCAATAAGTATATATTTTTCTTTTGGTGAGTTTTCTTGCTTACTCAATAATACAAATTGTTTATATATTTACTTACAGTGCTTTCAAAAAAATATCTATCTATGTATTGTAATGTTTTAAGTATATCTATCAGTTCCATTATCTATAAATTAATAAATAATGCTGGACAACCCACACAGCATTAACTAGCCCCAAACTAATCATATGCTTGTGTTATGGATACTAGATGACTGATATACCTACTTACTACAATTAATTACATAGATAGATGTTTTTTATTATACATAGAAATATCCAGAATACTGGGAACAAATATTTGCAGATCATATAAATATTTGTCTAAGCAGGAATCGAACCTGCAACCTCCTGCGTCGCAGGTAAATTACATACCATACAGTTTACTTAGTTTGGACTTGTGATGGTGTGTTCATTGTCCAGCATTGTTTATTATTATTTAAAACTATTGCACAAAAAAGTGTAAGTACAAAGGGTGGGCTTAATGCCTAGGCATTTTCTACCTGCCAACCAGCAAAACACATGTTTTTATAGAGGGTTGGTGTGCTAACATTACATTGTTTCAGAAAGATATGTACCAGTAAAGTCTTAGTAAAGTCTTTATTTATTTATCTGTTGCAGAATGTTGACCCACCACACCGTATGAACACACCATGTCTTATCTGAAAGTCTTGCACTGCAGACTCTGTTTGAGCCATGGTGGTGTTGGGCTATCTACAAAGACAGTACTTCTTAAAACTGGAGTAAGTTTTAGTAATTGTTACTGGTAGCTGACTATGATAATTGACCAAATGTTATTTTATCATAATACAATCTAAATCTGCTGTGAAATATACCAAAACTATGATCATACCAATGGTAAGACCATAGTTTTTGGTTTCACAATGGTCATTATTAGTTGTACCATTATGATAACAACTCATAGCATGCACCCATCAAGTTAAGAACTAACTTGATGGGTGCATGCCAATGAGCTGTTGCTACCTAATCTGTGCACATCACATTGAAAGTATAAACATGTGAGAAAATCAAAAGCACATTTTTTCTTAATTGATAAAAATAAAAGTATTTTGTAGATCTACAATGTTTTGTAAGCCTAAAAAAATTAAATTATCGAATCTAAGTCTGTAAATAAATAAATAAGCTGCACAATCCACACAGCAGATGTGCATAGCTTTACAACAAGAACCTATGTGAAATGTAATGAAATGGTTTATTTGACACAACACATTACAAATGGTGGTACACATTACAATATGTGACACTTCCTACCTATAATTAGCGGGGCCGGCTAACAGCGTGGCTAGCCATTTATGCAGTAAATTAATATTTTTATTATTATTATTAGATTGTATGCACTTAATCACCACAAAATTGTAATCGCTAACAGGTCTTATACATACTATACATCTCAGACATGTGCATTGTATTTTGTGACTTATATAGCCCTCTTATTTGTTAGACAGCCTTATTTGTTATCAAGAAAATCCAAAAGAAACTTGACTTGTTGACATTAGTAGTAGTTATCTGAGAAATACTTCTTTTTGCTAAGGGTCAACAAGAGATAACTTTGTTTAATCTGCTGCATTTTTTTCTACGCAACATGATTTTCTTTTATCTCGCCTACCTACAAGTAAAAGTTTGAATTACCAAAGTTATTGACAACCGCTGGGGTAAACGTTGTCGTGAGTGGAAAACGGCAAAATCAGTGTCGGACGACTTCCGACGAAGTGGGATGCAATGACAACCTGCGAAAGACTGCTGGCAGACGCTGAATGCGAGCCTAAGGGTAGGCCTATTATTTATTACCTATAGGATGATGATTACGTGAAATTATTAAGATGCCAATGTTTTGAACTGATCTTACGAGTGTGGTAGTAGTTAGGTAGATTCTAGAGCAAAGTCGTAATTTCTTTTTAGTTGTTGCGTGAAAAAAACATACTTTAATTATCATTTTCCGAGGCCGTCAGGATAGGATAGGAAACACTAAGGTCCCACTCATGACTATCCGTGCATCATCCCTCCATGTTTTCCCATACATTATCTATTTGACACCATTTCTACCCTCCCCAGAATGGGACCCTCCAGCAACTGGCCAGGATATCGACGACCCACTGCTGGCGCAGCAAGCCCATACCCATCACGACGCAGATCCAGACCTCCGCCACGATAAAGAGCAAGAATGTGCAACAAGACAACAGGATGTGGAAGGAGATCCCATCTATTGACAGGAAGAATAACGTAGTGCAGTATAGCATGATGCTTTCGAAGTTTAGGCTGACTTGTAAGTCAATATTTTTAAACTTACGCGATCTGAACACATAATTATAAGTAAAAATACAACGGTTAAAAGACGGCAAAAAGAAGATAAACGTCTTTTTTTACCGTCGGGAAATAAACGCGATAAATACCCGTTGTTTATCAGTATGTTACAAGTCATACTGATAAACAACGGGTTTTTCAGTTCTAAGAGTATTTTCCTTTAATTTCTCCCCTAAGGACAGATCTGGGTGCCTCGCCCATACTTGTGATTGTACAAAAACGGCGATTCTGCGGGTTGCTTTTAATAAGAATTACCTACACTATTCTCATAGGCTTAGAGCCTGCGTCGGCTAGGCCTTCCTCATTTTATAAAAGCTGTAATGTCAGCGTATGCCCCCAACACAGATAAGAACCATCACCGATTATGTTTATTATTTATTAATTTCCACCATAGGTACACATGTTACACTTGATGTCGTTAAGTTCTATTAGCATAAAAATTATATAAAATGATTATCAGCATAAAATGAAGTTTGGGTCGAGTAACATAAGTAGTGACTGACAGATATTGGCTAACAAAATTGCTGAATATCAACCAGAAATTGGTGTAATAAAAGCCTATTTTTTATATTTTTTTCGGGATACTATCAGAAATCAAGTATTTCCACTGCCGGACGTTTTCCTCACTTGAGGAAATCGCATTGAGACAATGGACGCAAGACGCCAGACACGAAAACAGAGACCTAAGCCCTCCTACACGTATACATATAACTCATCGGGCCAACTCTACTGCCATGCGTGCCGTAGGATATTCAAGACCAAGTTCGGTCTAGTGAGCCATATTAGAGCTCATGATAGAAAAAATCCATGATTATTATAGGGTATATAGGGTCGCCGTCATCGAAATCGATGAGGAGGCCTATAAAAACGCTGCTAGTTTCTCTAATCCAATAATTCGTTCCAGCGCTAGTAGTAATGACGTCAATGGCTGGGTACGCGCTCGCCCCAGCCCCATTCGAGCTGACGACCTTCGCGCTGTGCGCCGTCGGAACGGGCCTAGTCTCGGCCGCGGCGAACTCCATCAACCAGTACCATGAGGTTCCTTTCGACGCGCAAATGTCCAGGACTAAGAATCGGGTGCTTGTCAAGGGGCTTTTAGAGTGAGTATTGATACATTTTAAAAATAAGCTTACCTAAATATACTTGATGTATATTTAGATATCCGAAGCAAATAATATAAGTTTTACACAGATACACGTTATCTTAAACAATGTATACATCTCAGTCAATTTCTTCTTGATCCAAGTTGATATGTTCGAAAACCTATAGAGTAGGTCTCGGAAAGCTATTTAGGTATTCCTGGCTGTTAATTTAGTTTACAATGTGATAATCTCAGTACAATAGTACTTATCAATGCACGTAAAAAGTTGTTGAATTGCGTACGTGATAAGAGGTCAGAATAAACGAGCGTTGATTGCGAATGTTTTTATGCTAACGTTATATCAGAGCTAAAAAAATGTTGAAAGCAAGACGATAAAAAAGATAATTTATAATTGTATCCTAAGGGTTCCATGCCAACGTAATTTTTTTTGTTATTACTAAGCCACTGGACCGCTAGAAACTTATCAATTTTTATTAATTATCTTAAGAGTTTTTTCACGATATTAATAAAACCCCCGATGACGGTTTTACTGACGGTTGAACCATAACCTTTGAACACGGCTGCACCGATTTTCAACAAACAAAGCAAGATTGAACACTTGTAGAAGATAAATCTTTTGAAACTATCATGGTTATTAAATTAAAATTAAATTTAAATTAAATTTAAATTTAAATTCGTTTATTGATTCAGACTTATTATATATCCATATTGTGATTTATTATAGAATTTAAAAAATTACATCATTATCATAGTGTTAATGTTCAAATTATCACTAGTGAGCTATGGAAAGAGCTATGCTCGGAGTTTCTCTGAAGGATAGGATTCGCAACGAATACAGCCGACAGAGAACCAAAGCTATCGACATAGCTCTGAGAATTAGCAAGCTGAAGTGGCAGTGGGCCGGCCATATCTCGCGAAGAACCGACGGCCGCTGGGGCAAACGTGTTCTTGAGTGGAGACCACGACTCGGTAAACGTAGTGTAGGACGCCCTCCGACCAGGTGGGATGACGACCTGCGAAAGACTGCAGGTAGATGCTGGATGCGTCAAGCTGAAGACAGGGCGCTATGGCGCTCATTGAGGGAGGCCTATGTCCAGCAGTGGACTAATATAGGCTGATGATGATGATGATGGTTATCACTTATAAGCTACCTTATAAGTTATAACGGGATATTTACAATGATTGTCGAGTTTTCGTATGTTTCGGCACAGTTTCATGCGCCATGTTCACGGAATAACAAAAAAATATTGTAAATATCCCGTTATAAGTGACTTGATGAAGATATTCACAATAAAAAAATACTATTATCAGTATTACACCCTTTTTATAGCCTTTTTATCAATATTTTGTTTTACCTTTCAGACCAACACATGCATTAGGCTTCGCGGCGCTTACAAGCACGACTGGACTTGGCATCTTAGCGTTAGGAGTAAACCCATTGACTGCCGCGCTCGGAGCTACCAACCTCTTTCTATACACGTCTGTGTACACGCCTATGAAACGAATGTCTATACTAAATACTTGGCTGGGTTCTGTTGGTGAGTTAAAAGTATTTAATTTTTTTTTACAGTTTGTTTTCTTTCTATCGTTCTGTCTATTTCTGTGTGTTCACCTTTTCACGACTGGACTGCTGAACGAACGAATAATGAAACTTGGCTAGGTTCGATTGGAATTCAGGGAAGGCCTCTTTTTATCCTAAACAAGAGCGTGCGAAACCGCGGGCCGCTTGCTAGTCTAGTGTTACAGAAATAGTCTATTCATAAAAATATGCGTTGTTGTTTTTGCACAAATATCTGCTCCACGATAAGGTAACCGATTAAAGTATTATAGACTACATATAGAAGAATTCGTGGCTAATCGGAAACAGATTCCCGGGTTTGTTACTTGATGTAAGTATAGTATCAAAAGACGTTCCTTTTTGTATGGAATATGGTAAAGAAGAGTCTCTTCCGTGAGGACGTGGAATTACGCAAATCTCATACAAAAATGTTGTCTCGTCGTCGTCGAGACGATACTATCCAGTAACCAAACTTGGGGCTTATAATATAAGTGAAAGATTCGACAAGAATTCGAATTAGGATAGCAAGTCTTTTGATGACCAAAACACAACTAAAAAAAATTACAAATTATTATTTCAAAATTCACTTGTAGCGGGATATTTACAAGGATTAGATGTATTGAGTTTTCCAATATTTCGGCACAGTTTTATGCGTCATGTTCACGGAATAACAGTAATTCCGTGATCATGGCGCATGAAGCTGACTGACTTTTGTGTTAATAACAATGATAGAATTTTTTTCATTCATTTACAGAAATGTTGCTGTAAATGAAATGTTTCTGTATATCTGTCAAGTTTTGTTTCAACTTTTAAGGTTTTTATAAGATGGCATATTATATTATTTATATTTCTATAGTTTAAATATATAATATATTATTTCCCCCACAGTTGGCGCTATCCCTCCCCTGATGGGCTGGGCTGGTTGCACGGGCTCCCTAGACACAGGCGCGCTGGTGCTGGCAGCAATCCTGTACTCCTGGCAGTTCCCTCACTTCAACGCTCTGTCCTGGAACCTAAGGCCTGACTACTCCAGGGCGGGTTATCGGATGATGGCTGTTACTGATCCTGGTAAACCTTTGCTCGTAATTAATTATTTATTTGTTGTAGTGTATAACTTGACTTCTTTAATATGGCAATATGTCTGTATGAAGGTACTAGATACCATGCATACCACGGAGAAACGCCGTCTCGGGTGTCAATTTATTGCCAAGCAAGCTGTCACTGTTCACTGACGGGTGTCACGGGCGAGGTTGTCTTGCGAACCCAGAGAGCGGGAAGCCAAGTTGAGACAGTTGCTTCTGATAGGTGAAGTGCTGCTTAGGATTATGAGACATCTTGTTTCGGTTACGTTCAGACTTACGAAAACTTAGATTTTTTAATCTAGCCAGCCAGCCCTAAGAATTTTTAATGACTAGATTATCTATTTTAAGGCGGGACTTAACTCGGCCACAAAATCAAGTAACCGCTGAATCGAACATTCTTGGAACACCCAACGGACTCTAGCGCCGTTAGCTCTAACTTGAAGTTTATCCAATCCTGTTCAAAGATAAAGTTCCATTTAGTTCGTTTGAAGAGAGGTGTTGTTTTTCATATCATAAGATAATCATTTATCTATTCCAGCTTTATGTCGTCGCGTGGCGCTGAGGCATACAGGAGTGATAACGGCGACCTGTCTCGCGTCCTCCTACCTAGATGTAACCAACACGTGGTTCGCCATAGAGTCGCTACCATTGAATGTTTACTTTATGTACTTAGGTAAGTAATAGGCTTTGTTGTTTTTTTTAAGGTGATACATCAATCAATGCTTATATCCAAAATTAAATATGTTAGGTATAGTTGATGGCAATCTTCTTATCCGGTGACGGACAGCGAGGTACACTCACGCTGCACGCACCAGGCGAAGGATATTGGCGTTAATTATGTAAAATGTGTCGAAATGTTATCTACGAGTTTAATTATTTGAATGCTTATTTTTGTGTTGTGCGGCAATGGGTTTAGACCTTTGAGTGACAACCATTACTGCCTTTCGTAAATCAAGGTCTAGTTTAAAGTAAAAATCTAGCTTTAGCTAAAGCATAAGAAAATATCTACCGCATTTCAGTAAAACAAGAATGAACATTGCAGATTTACTAATAATGTCCCAAGCTGAATAAGCCTCTCTTAACACCCTCAGGTTCATCATGGATTAAACATTTCCTTTTCTTCTTTCAGCATGGCAATTTTATCAGAAGTCAGACAGCAACAGCTCGAGGAAGCTGTTCAGGTTCTCCCTAATCCACCTACCAGCACTGATGCTGCTTATGTTAGTCAATAAGAAGTATTGGAGCTCGGCCAACACAGATACACATGAAGAAACCAAACAAGATGTTACCAAACTACAGGAGAAGAGGATATCAGTATTGCCGAGAGGACCGGTCGTTGCTGCCCATGATAGTAATGTTTAATTTGTAGTCTGCGATAAAGACGTGATAAAAATTCCGCTGTGGCGGATTTAGGCCCTATGTCGTGGTGTGGAATGGTGAATTTCGCGTAATGTGCGTTTCACGATTCTAGGTAACCCAATGGTGTAGTGTCGATTCTGTGTCGTTCTATTGTATTGACAATGGTGTCAAATTTGATTGGACTAGAAATTATGCCATCCTTTTTGTTCCGATCGTTATGAAAGGGACGACAACATTTTTATTCCATCAGACATCTGAATTCAGACGAATACTTGAATATAATCTGTCGTTTTTGTTGATTTTAAGAGAAGGAAAGGAATACTTTCGTGCAACAGAATCGACAATGTATTTGTAAATAATGTACAATATAATTATGTGATTCAAGTAGAAAACTTGTAAGTTAATCATCAATCATGAGATTTTTGTAGTGATTTTGTTGTTAATTATTTTTACAACTTTAGATATTACTGTTCGTAATAAGCAACTGTTGCTGTTCTATTAATTGTTGTACGTAAGAGGAAATTGTTAAGTTATTTTTCCCTTGACAGTGCCTACATGGTACCACATTAAGAGAAAAATGGCTGTAGCAATTGTATGTACTTTTGCAGGTATTAGGTTATAAATGTGGTGCATTATCTATCACCTAGATATCTATTAAAGCAATAGATTGCTAACAACCCTGTTTGTTGCGATAGTGTAGGCATAAAATAGTTTATTTATTTTTGGCAATAGAAAATAGTTTCCTATATGACGCGGGAATAAATAAAATTTTCTGATAAAAAAATTAATATTTTAATTTGTGTTGGTACATAATTTAATTACAAACACTGGAATTCAAATAATCTACATACATTATAAACATTCAGACCTGGTTTGAACATTGGCAGACGGACATTGAGTGTTACAATTAACGAAACAAACATTCCCGACGCGAGTCTACTGAAACCCGTTTTTTTAATCCATATCATTGGGGTGCATCAGCTTCTATTTCCTGAAATTAATGAAAAACAATATTAGCAAAGTACTTTGCCTTTGTTGAAGATTGTATACTCATTTTGCAAAAGGCATTCTGTCTGATAGTAAAATTACGCGAGTCAGAGTAAGCCACACATTTTATTGACATAATACGAAAACTCCCTGCGTTGCTCCGCTAGCGCCAATTTGTATGTTTTCTGTATAAATGCTCTAGCTAATCTATACTCGCCATATTAGTCAATAATATTAGGTATTAGTAGGATAATATTGAATTTTCCTGTCACGGGCGTCAGTCTCAACAACAACGGACGATGGATCAGAGCCAACGACTTCGTGATTTTCGAGGCACAAGAAGAATTAGAACAAAATAAAAACTATGATAGCTACTCACTTAGCTTTCTTCGACGAACGCCCATGCTCGCGGCTGTCGTCCCGTGACCGTTTGTTGGACGATGAAGAGTGCTTCTTGTCGTCGCCTTTAGAAGACTTGTGGTCGCGGCCGCTGTGAGACGACTTGTGGTGTTTGTCGCGGTTCTTTGATGGACTGAAAATGAAAAGTAAACTTAGCATAAGATGAATACTCTATAATATAATAATAATAATAAATTCTTTATTTCCAGACACGAGATCCATATTCCATATATAATGATATGCTAGCGGCTATGGCGCTTAATAGAGGAGATCTATGTCCAGCAGTGGAATTATCCTGGACGCTGATGATGATGATGTATCTTAGGTTTGTAATAGCATCACTAGGATAAAGTAGAAACTCTATATTTCCATCCCATACCTGTATATATAATTTGGATGTTGATCTATATACAAAATACTGGCAGGTCAACCAGCTTTTCTGTAGAAATAATGGTGGCGGCAGAATCGCTGCTCCGGATCAATTCGCCAAAAGCGAGACAGGTTTAAAAAATATTAATGTCTAAAAGTTTTACTTAGATCTTTGAACATAAACGGAAATGCTATACTATCTCGCTTCCCCCTAGCAAAATACTTTCAAACATTGTGTGGGGTGCTGTTATTTGTTATTACATTGTCATAAATGGGTTTGTAGGAACACAATTTGTTTGCGCATGTGAGCGTTATCCAACCTCTGGGTACTAAATGTTTACCTCGCCTCCCCTATAGAAAAGAGGGTGTTTGGGATATTTTTTACAGCAGTTCCCTCCTTTCTGTTCATAGACTTATATAGAAGAAATAGAGTTCGATAATGATGAAAGCTTACCTGCTACTACTATTATGTTTCGAAGGACTCTTATGACTCGAACTTTTATGATTAGAACTCGAACTTTTATGGTTCGAGCTAGAACTCTTATTGTTGGAGCTAGAACTCTTGTGGTTGGAACTGCTCTTATGACTAAGCGATTTCCCCTTCTTGCCGTGCCCTCCGTCGGTATCATAGTCTCTTCTGTCGCGGTTATTTTTCCGTTTTCTGTCGTAATCTATGGGATCGCCGTTGCGGTCTTTTTTGTCTTCCTCAGCCGCTTCCCGCTCTAGATCTGACCAGTCTTTGCCCGATTCTTCATCCTCTGCAAAGATTACAGGAAATAATGTAGAGTGCATAATGATGCAAGTAATATAATAGCGTTAAAGTGCGCTTCACTACATAGTATAAAACAAAGTCACTTCCCACTGTCTGTCCCTATGTTTAGATCTTAAAAATTACGCAACGGATTTTGATGCGGTATTTTAATAGATAGTTTTTAAACAAGAGGAAGGTATATAAACCAATTGCCATATAGATTTCCACGACGAAGCCGCGGGGCGCAGCTAGTTAAAAAAAATCGGTAAACTATTACAAAATTATTAACACCGCATTTGACACCTGTGCAGTATTTTGCCAGAAACATACTTAAGATTCTAGCTTCAATGCAATAAAGTTAATTCCAGTTCGAGTAGTTATCGTCCGAGACAAGAGAAGTCTGAGCAACAAGTGTGCGATCACAAAAAACCTATCATGGCCACAGTAGGGTATCACCCAAGCCACACCAAAGGAGAAAAAAATCGCCGTGTACAAGGCCATTAATACTTTACCTGCACTTTCCGCGGAATCGTCTGACTCATCAGAAGCCTCCGAATCGTATTCCGATCCATCATCGGATTCCTCTTCCGATTCGACGTCTGTGGGCTCGTACGCATCGTCTTCTTCTTCGGAATCTTCGTCCTGAAAATAGATTTAAGATCATACTACAAAATTGACAAGGGGTTCCTGAAATACTGATTTGAGGGAGATCTCATATTGAAATTTCGAGGCCAAGGATCACTTTGGGTGCTTTTCAGCTTGGCAGCGTGTTTTTATCTTATGCTGGAAACTTTAAAGCGGCTTCTAGTTTGGCAGAAATAGAATCCCAAACTAGTAGCCGAATTAAGGTTTCCTGCATAGAGGAATAATAAACACGCTGCTGCTGTCACAGCAGAGAGAAATGATAATCTGTTTGCGAGTTGACATGCATATAGCTTCAATGCTTTGACACACACAAGTGCATGTATACAAATAGGAAAATGTCAATTTTTTCGAAAATATTTGGCAACATCTCGTTTGTGTTAAGTATTCATTTTAAGTCTTCTTCTATCGTTTGCGGTTTTTTGCGAGCGAGGGAGAAACCCGTTTCTCTTGTGTTTCTATCATAATAGATTAATTTATACGCGTTTTGTTCTCAGACGCTTTTTAATATGGGCGTCTACTCCGAAAACAAAAATCTTAGTTGTTTATTCGGTTTCAAGCAAAACCAACTCTTACATCATACATATACTTATGATAGCGTTTACATGTAAACGAATCGGAAACTTCGATTTCTATTTTTACGCGTAGACCCACGTAGTTAGTGTCTACGAATGGTGCAAAGGAAACCTTACGCTAAATCTACAAATATGAGAAAAGAAAATAATAATTACCGCAGCATTATTCTCCGCATCAGACTCAGGATCGAGGAAGGACCAGCCTCCATTATCGAAGAAACCCTCGATGTCGTCTGTGATGGTCTTCATTACCTTGGTCCAGTTCAGGGACTGGATACCTTCCGCGTACCGGATGTCGCATGAGCTGGAAGCAATGTGTACTTTGAAACATTTGTGGTAGACTAGAGAATACAAGCGACATAATCTAAACTTCATATTAAATCCTGGCATTGGGAATCATGTTATTATAATGTAAATGTTATCACCCGACTATCAAACATGCAACTTCTATCAGGGTATTTGCATTACAAGGTTAGAGACGCACAGAGTCTCGACATTTTAAAGAGCAAACTAAGACTGGGTCATATTGACCTTTTACGAGTTTGACATTTGGCGTTCTTGACAATATGCGTATTTGATATTTTGCGAAAACTTAGATCCTCTTGTCATTTTGAGTGTTTGACTCAATGCGTATTTGGCCTCTAACGTATGATCCAAAACCTTTAAAATACTCACTTCAGCCACTCCTTAACATGATCCAGCATGTTCATCGGCACAGCATTCACCATAGCCACCTTCTTCGCGTAATCCTTAAACACGAACACCATATCAAAGTTCTTGAGGTGGAACTGCACTCGCTCGAAATGCACCAACTCGACGTCTTCTAGCGCGATCACGAATGGCGGCCACTCGGTGAGGTTGACGAGCGCGCCTGAGGTTGGCTGGAGAAGGACGGTGGAACGGAAAGGTGCTCCGGGGAAGCCGAGTTCTCTGTGGAGGGATTACGAGTTATTGAATTTTCCTAGTGTAAGGAAATCCGCTGTTAGTTGGTATTTCGCGTTTGGTCTCTTACATTTTTCATCATAAATATATTGATTAATGCAGACGTAATATTATGTGAGTGCTAATTATAAGATTAAGTGTATTTACTTATTAGTTTTGCTGTAATAAATGATTTTTATCTTATCTTTTTAATATGCAGCTTAATGATTTTGTGTATTACGAGTTAAAGCCCATATTTGAATGCACATGTTTGTGCTATGCAACCACGATGCGGTCCAGGTCTGCGACAACCTTTAGAGAGCTGTACAGATTACCGATCTAACAATCAGCAAATATGACGTCGTACATCACAAAATTACCTGAAAGGCGTATCAAATTCCACTTCCTGCTTCGTCATATTCTCGACTCGTTCGCAGAAGCTCTTGAAAGCCACCTTCAGCTTGTGCCTGAGTTCCCTCTCGCTCTGTTCGGCAGCTAGGTCGTCTCTGTCGTGCATGTGCTGATGTTTACCTAGATCTGTTGTGATCTCTCCTACCTCAGTGTAAAATTGGACGTCAACATGTTTCTTTTTACCTGAAAACAGTGAAATAGGTTAGATATTGTATAGTAGATAACGTAGGTCAAATAAGCAAAAGAATAGAAATGTGCTTAATTACATCATTATTGTTTCCTTGTTCTTTTAACATGTTGCATTGCTATTTGTACCAACCTTTCAATCCTGTGTAAACCTAAGAATAATAAATATGTACTACTAATATTTTAAAGGGGAAAGTTTGTTTGTGAACAGAAAAGACCTTTGTTTAGGGAAGACAACGCCAAAACTCGAAATTTTGTTTATAAACTACTTTCAATTCATAATAACGCGTGCTGAATCTGCGGACAGAAGTCTGTTATAATAACGAATTAAAAAATAACAGGAATGTTACAAAAGATAAATATGTAGTGAATACGTCAAGTGCCTCGCAGTTTTGGCGTAGCCGGTTGGATTATTCTTAGTACGTTTTAAAATAATGAAACCATAATGGAACTTTTGACTTACCAAACATTATAGCGTGTTTCAAATGAAAGTGCAACAGTATTATCATCTCTCCATCGCACGGTTGAAAGAATGCGTTCTTTATGTTATTGTACAGTATATCTACTTTGTCTCCTCTCACAGAAGTAAACCTAAAGCCATTTGTGTGTGCTTCGAGAGAGCCGCTCATTCTCTTAGTGACTATGTTAGGTCTAATATACAGATCTTTTAGTTTGGGGTTTCCTTTACTTTGTGACATTACAAGGGTGTCTTGTTTAACTAAATCTTCCTTTTCTCTTTCTTCCGCCTCTCTCGTTTTGAACTTCTTCTGAACTTCCTTGATAAGTCTGAAGCCGGTGTTCAAGTTTGAGGAGGGAGGGGAGATTTCACCAGGTTCTTTTGTGTTTGTACTTCGGTATGTCCTGAAAAGTGACGCAAATATTTAAAAATCATTACACCTAAAAATTTGTTGATGAAATCGTTTTGCACCTCATTTCAAATAGCACGTAAAATGTAAACACAATAGGCTAAAAGTTTGGTCAAAAGTTGATCGGAAGTTAACTCTTTAACATATGACAAGTTACCATACTGAAAGACATACTGAGAATCGAGAAGGTTGACTACAGAGTCTATCACGAGAAACATATTTATATTATGATATGATATTTCAAGAAAGTTTAAGTAGAAGAACTTGTATTGAAAATAATAAAAATACTTACACTTCCTTCACAAATGTGGCATCAGGTTGCGTATAACTCCCACCCTCGTTCCTTCCCATGGTCGCACCAGGGTGGAAGAAGTTTATTCTGAGGTACGTGTAGTCGCCCTCAACTGACTGTGAAATGTTCTTAATAGTGGAGATGTGGAATGGTACAGGGATGCCGAAAATCGGCAGGATTACAGTCTCATATTTGCGATCTGGAAGATAAATACAATCAATTAATGACGTCTCTCGCTAAACCGCCAACTTCGATATTATTTAGTAACGGTTCGATGCTGGTTTTCGAATACAGATCAAACTAATCAATCGTTTTCTTAAGTCATTATTGGCTTGATTTGAACAAAGATTAGTAGACCAGTTCTTGAAAATCAAGTGTATGTATGTATTGATAATAGGTAAATATGCAGTTCCAAGCACTCGTCAAATCATTGGTCTCCTAATCAGTGGTCGATAACAAAATTAAATAGTAACTTACCAACATATAATTTGAGCTCCTTCACTTCATTTTCCCGCGGCATCTGACTGACACTCTTGTAAGAAACTGTGCTTTTCCTCAACTTCTCCGTGTCTTTCCCGCCGGACTGTTTCGCCAATCGCTCTTTAGCCTTTTCATTGAGTGAGATAGCCAGTTCTCTTTGATGCTCTTTACGTTTCTCTTCCGAGGAGTGCTCAGTTCGGAGCTTGGACTCGATAACGGCGGTACGTTTACCTCGGCCTGTGAATGTGGGACTTGAATAATATATGTATTCTAATTTGTATTGTGTTAAAAAGTGAGGTGTTTTGTTGTGTATGATATAGTAACTAACTTTTACAATGGTGTGGATACTTAATTCTAAGATTTTTTTTAATTGGAGTTGGAATTTATGTAGATCTATGCACTATTATTTATTTGAAATTGAAAATGTATAATGGTTAAAAATATTATAAAGGAAAAAGAATATAAACTCTACCAGTACCATTTTTTTTAAATCAACTTAGGTTTAAAGCCTTGGAAAACTCAAACATGCTGTTAGTTTTTATAGTTAGTTTATAAGTATTATGTTAGTGTAAAATGTAAAACACTTACCGCCGTTCTCTGCTCGTACCGAATGCATGTAAGTAAAGAGTTTTATTTTAGAAAAACAATCTTATAATCAGTTTAAGAATTAATTAATAGATAAAAAAAACATGCATAAACAAACTTAAACACTAAAAGTTCAGATGTTGTAAGAATATGTACAAAGAAAATCTGCTAAACAACATTTTGTACAATATTTTGTTGTCGAAGCTAAGCTCATTTACAAAATTCATCTCTTTTACAAAAGAATAGAGTTTGGTGAACTTACCGAGTATTTCAGTCTTATTTTCTTTCTCTTCTTCTTCTTCTTCATCGTCATCTTTGAGGAAGATGCCGATGTTTTTTATTTTCTTCTTCGATTGCGTGAGAAGCGACGCAGGCGTGTCTTCGTTTACTAATACTGTGTCGCCTATGTATAGTGCATAGGTCTGAAAAAGAAAATGTTATTATACGTAATTGTCTCTGTACGTAATGCAAATAACGAAAAGCTCAATTAGTATGGGTAATTAGGAAACACACATATGTATAGTATATTCGGACCAAATTGCAAGTAGAATGTCTGCACACAAACCTTACTTAGCCTAAAATTCAATCTGTTGCATTTTTTTTGTAAAATCTTACGCAATTTACATTATTTGTCGATTTGAGATCCTTCTTTCAATAACTATTGCTAACAATTCTACCTAAAACTCGACGCCAAGCAAGTGAGTTTTAGTTTTTTGTGTCATGTATTGTTAGCAAACATTTTACAGCGAGTTTGTCTACTTCTAATGGACATCGTGCAACTTACCGCTTCTTTTTTTGGCTTTGCCGAAGTATGGTAAAAATAACATGATTTTAAATATGACAGGGTAAATATGACAAGTATACACAGAAAGCGTGCAGAAATATTACATGGAATTTAAAAGAACTTTGTCAAAGATATTCAAATAACTGTGAGCATACCTTTCCCTCTTTTTCCGTAGCAGCAGAGTTAGTGAGATTACCGAGACCAATGTTGACGTTGAACACCATGCCTTTTTTCGCCACCAGTGACGTCTTGGGCCCGATTATGATAGAACTCTCGCGAAATTCTATTCCCATTGCAAACCTGAAGCAAAAACATTACTCACCATAACAAAGAGTCAAATGAAAACAGTATGCAAAAATGAATAACAAGATGGAAACTAACCCAAAACTCTTGGTGAGATTATCAACTAATTCTGGCCTCTCTTTCTTTGCTAGTTCCAAACCAGCCTCGTACACCGCAGAGAGTTTCGCCCCCGCCACAAGAGCTTTCATAACTGCCTCCTCAATATTCAACAAGAAGTTATAATTGCTCTGAATAACATCTGTCGGGTTGACCAGCAATGTCCGTATAATGTTGGAGCAGTATGATTTGTATCTTGCACCTAAAGAGCAGACAATTGCTCCAAAATGCAGGTGATTTTTGTCTGACACAGCACTGAATTTGAGACTGTAGTTGCCTCCTGATTGGATAATAGGAGGGTAGCACATGTCAACTTGGCTTGTGTCCACTCCAGTGACATATTTCTTATCTGTTATAGCTGCTTCTACTCCTTCTGCTAACTTTACATGTTTTACTTTCTGTGGATAAAAATATTGACTAAAGTTATTTACAATGCAAATTCTAGGAGTAACTATAGGGAAAACTCTAAGTAACAAAATGGCCCCTAATAAAGAAACAAAACACTTTCTTTAGTAATTTAATAGTCTTTATATATTATAGCAATATCATATAAGCATAGCAGACATGATAAATTACTATGTTATATTTCAGTATATGATGTGGCAAGCTGAAGACAGGGTGCTATGGCGCTCATTGGGGGAGGTCTATGTTCAGCAGTGGACTGATATAAGCTGATGATGATGATGATGATGATAATTTCAGTATAGAACATACATGAACAAAAGCAAAAGTTTTTGCTTTTAGTTGTGCAATCTAAAATCCAAACTTAGCATAAAGCTGCTAACTATATTGATCTTCTTTACTTTTAATAATAGATAATGAGCACTGTTTTCATACCTTATCTGAATCTATAATTTCCATGACCTGGTCCTTCAAGTATTTCGTAAACACATCAACTGTGACCATACATGCTTTTTTCACAGTGATAATCTCAGAATCTTCCTTGGGCGCCATAAGTATCGCAACAGCTGAGCTAATATCAACATTCTCAAACTTCTCTGCCTTGAGGACATTCTTCCAGCTTTCACAAAATTCTCCAGGATAATTATCTTTTATGAAGACACCTAATGACTTTCCTGCTTTTGATTTCTTAATCTCTGCTATTAGTTTACTGAAGTTTTCCTTGTCTTTGTCAGTCTGAAATAGAGATATATAATTATAGAGAGCATGTCTTTATTAATTTATTTAATTATAATATTAATATCTTAAAAAATAAAAAAGCAGCTAACAGCACCATCCCATAGAATCACCATTATTCTTTATTCACAAAATGTACAGACACCGCAACAACATCAGTCCTTATGCAGGTGGAGTAATTAATTCATCCAATACACCTTATGCTAAGTTGTGCCGATTAACAAGTTTATATTACAAAAGTAGTTACCCGATCCCTGACAAGGAGTTTCACTGGGGGAACATCTGTTTCATCCTTGTTATTTTCAATTTGCCTCAAGAACTCTATTTTCTTTTTACTTGCAAGGAAACACATGCATGAGTCTGTAAGTACTGTGATTGTGTCTGGCAATTCATAACCAAAAAGCCAAGTCTGCAATAAAAAATGAATAATTTAGTACATAAAATACATAAGTTTACTCTATTTTCTAATGGAAAGTATCAAAGAAAAATGGGACAGGAATGGCTTTAAATAAATAAAGTTCTATTAAACTTCAAAACTGCTAGGTCAAATGTTATCTTCACTGTGTGATGCTATGTTCAATTTAGACTTTATACAGTTTTGTGTTGCATATGGGCAGATTCTACACAGTTTTATTGGACTGTTTGTATCATGTAGGTACCTATTGTTTTGGACCTATTGTAGCACTCACAAGCACATTATTGTAAAAACTATATTATTTTAAGGTCGTAATCTACTAAATTATGCATTATACTAGACTTTTTATTGAATTCTAAGCACATGCTCAGAGCGCGCTAACCTGTAGGGCTGTAGACTTGCTGTAAAGAGTTTCTTCGTCGACACCAACGCATGATACCAGACAATCAACCTTTGCCAGGGCATCATCACTCTTGGGATCAGCTGCCGCAGTCTGCGAAACACGCCAATGTTTATGACTAGGATCTCAAATCAAGCCCTTTTGAAACGGATAAAACCAACCAACCTTCCATGCAGCATAAAGCCTTTTGATGCGTCTGTAAAAAGTATCTTTGTCGAGTGATATATTAGACATGATGAATTACTCAACACGACGCAACTTTATAATATTTTTCGTGTATTACGCCGTGAAAATAACAATAATTACTCGATACTCCACGACATTACTGCTTTTGACAGCAAACACAAATGGCCGACTGAAAGAAATGGCGGGCGGCGTCGTCCGTCAGTCAGTCGACATATTGCTTTGTCTATGGTATCTGTGTCGTTCAAATCAATCAAGCCATTGATCAAGTAAGCAAACAATCAAGCTTGATGAAAGTCTAACCAAACTGAAAGCGGTCGGATAATGAAAATTTTTTTTTTTAGCTTTTATAATCATGAAATGTAGGCACATTGTCATGGCATAGTAGGTAGGTATGCAATGTTATTTTCTATTTTTCGGTTGGGCCGTCTCATTCGATATGAATGATCAAAGCGTGGAAAAAATTGTAATAACAGTTTGTCTATTGTTTGTAACAGCAACACACAAAGTACTTTTCTACATAGGGGAACATGCAGCAACAGATCAAAGAGAATACAATTCCTACATACAACAACCCAACCAAAACAACAACAAACAATCCAAGAGTGAAACAAAAATAAGAAAATAAAATAAACCTATTTTACTAGGTACCTACCTATTTATTTTTAAATGTTATTATCAAACAATACAATCACTGTAACACTGCAAGTTAATAAAACATTTTTTTTAAAGGCGTTAGTTACACAGCCACAAAGTACTTTTCTACATAGGGGTAGTTACAGCGATGCAAAAATTAATAGCAAATGACATCATTTACCTCTCGGAAAGTGTCCTAAGAACTCTAAATCAAAATCGAGTCACAACTTTGGTGGAATTTCTTCAAGAAGATATCGGCAAACTAGCAACTGTTACTAAACTTTCGTTACCTCAGATACTAGCAATACGAAATGAAATATTTAAGAAATACTCTGCCCCTGTTATTAATGGAACTGCATTGTTAGTAAGATGTTTAGCAAGCAGTGGATTTATAAGTACTGGTATAGACAGGTGAGTAAAGTACCTAAATAATGGAACATACAAACACAGATTAGGTACCTACTAATAAAATGATAGACAATTGGGTATGTGTCCCACTGGTTTCCATATAGGATTAAACCCAGTGTAGGTATTATTGACCTGAAACCTTGTGAAAGTGTGACAAAATAAATACCTAGGGTTTCTTTTTCACTACTTTAGTAGTGAAAAACTAGTACTACTACTACTTCTTCACTACTCCAGTGTAGTGTAGGTAATTTAAGTGAAGATAAATCACACAAAACTTCATGTTTTATTTGATAATAATTTATGTTTAAAACTTGAGTTGTACAAGTGCTTATTATTTAAGCCTAATATAATATTATTAATTTTTTAATCAAATTTCAGGCTTGATGCAATCCTAGAAGGTGGTATACCAAAAGGCTACATGACAGAGATCTGTGGTTTAGCAGATTCTGGAAAGACGCAGCTATGTTTTCAACTCGCTATAAATACTGCTAAACGAAACAACACCGTCCTTTATATTGATACTAAAGGAGATTTTTCAGCAGTCCGTATACAGAAGATTCTAGATGCTTCAGGATTCTCACACAAAGTAAGGTTTATTATTTATTTTCAAGTTCTGCTTGCTTTGGGCCTTGATGGTGCTGTATAGATTGTCCAGCATCACTTAATTCTTTTATTTAATTTTAACCCTAGGGACAATTTGTTACCCTTCATGAGACAAATGTGGAAAAAATATACCGGTACTTATGTACCATATATTTAAAATGCTTTAATAAACAATGCTCTATTAACTGTTTCAGGATATGGCAACGATAATGTGCAAAATAAAAGTGATTCGTGTGTGGACCATGGAGGAGCTGATAGAATTGTTTCAACAAATAAAACAGCAGATAATTAAAATTGAAGAACTAGCAGTCATTATTATAGATTCCCTGCCTTGCTTAATGCTTCAGTTTCTTGGAGATGATAATAAAACAGGTATTGAGGTACTTATCTAGTACTCCATTTGGTGATAGCTTTAATTTTTGGGTTTATTGCTTTGTATAACTACTCTCTAACTTTTCAGGTTTAAAATTCCTAAATATTCTGGTGAACTACAGCAGATATTTGATGAATGAACGAAATATTGGAATAATCTGTGTCAACATTCAAACAAGATGGGTTGAGCAAGATGCTGTTGATTTAGAAGGTAACATAAATAGTAAAATAAGTGTGTTTGCATAAAAAAATTGGTAATTTATTTGAGCAACTAAAGGTACTGTTTAATTTTTCAGATGAAGGTGAGAATAATGCAAGAGAAACCTACAGTGAAACAAGAAATCGTTGCTTAGGAAGATACTGGCAACATATTCCATTTTTAGTGTTGCTGCTAGACAAAACTTATGATAACAAGAATTTGGAATGTGACTCTCAAATTCTTTTGTCTATCTTACAATCTAAAGAGAACATTTCAAAAGAGAGTTTTCTGAATATTTCTGATTTAGGTGTAAGATAAGTGAAAAACAAAAATACAAATGGACAACAATACTTAATTATTAAAATAAAATGTCCAAATCATTCAGTATTTTTTTTTATATAATGGCGAGCCGCCGCCTTTTCTCCTTGAAAAGGCGGCGGCGGCTCGCGTGCTTAGTCTAGGACCGTGAAGTTGCTCAAGAGTTTAAGACACCCATACCCCGCGGAGATGAAGCTAGTTTTTAGTTTATTGGAAATTAAAACAAAAAGAAAAATCACATAGATTAATTATTATCTTTCTGAAAAATTATGTATTACCTACGCTATCTACTGGTGAAGGTGATTAACAAGGGACGAAACGAAAATCACTGCTTCCTAGCTGGTTCGATGGAAGAGGTCCTTTAGAATGTTTCACTCTCTCTCGTTCACTCTCGTTCGTCCACTCTTTTCTCGTCTGTGGTTGGTTTATGAAGTTTTGTCAAAAATGTGTTGCAAGCTATGTCATTCACATGCAAATTCTAGCGGATTTTTGTAGAATCAGTACCATTCTATGTAACATATAACGTAACGCGCGTTATCTGCGTTATTACGCTAATTTTAGTACGGTTAAGGCGCAATTTAACACGAATAACGCCTTTTCACGTTAAAATGCGCCTTAACGCGCGTTACGTTATGTGTTAAATAGCATGGTACCACAGAATCAATATTAGGGATTATGTTGTGTAACTGCGCAACTGGAAAATCCGATAAAAACTATATAGTAATTATAGAAATAAATAAACTTAATTATTTATGGTACCTGACCTACGATAATCATGGCCGCGGTGGGGCAGGGCTGCCGCGCCGCCGCCGCCGGGTGATTGTGTCCCCCCCTCATAAATATAAAACGTACCTAGTTCTAAGATAATCATTTTTTTACTTTAGTGCATATGCATAGGTACTGAAAGTTATGTATGTAAAGGAACGTACGTACATAAGATTTAACACCAACTTGTATTTTTCTAAGATTAATTTGTTGGTTGGCTATATAAATGATTATGACTCCTAGCCATATTTTAACAACGGCGGCGCGGCAGCGGCGGCCAGTCTTAACATTAACTAGTCAGGTGCGCAGAACTTATTATAGTGCACACACTAAATAAATTATCAAAACTTATTACCTACCTAACAACAAATAAAATGATACACAACCATCCCTTAAATAATATCATACAAGCAAAAGTTTATAAAGATATGAGTTGCTAGGGCGAAGACAACTTTAAAAAATGGAGTGGTTTTATAAATGGGGCTTACTATAATTTTCCTAGACCTATTGAACCGTCCTGCACACAAGCTAGTTTTACTAAAATCCGAGCGTAAGTCTTAAACACAGGCTGGCAATTGGAAATTCATTTCATTCTCCGTGTCATTTTTCATTAGTTCACGATTACATTTTCCTGTCATTCATTTCATTTGCCGCACGCCTGACGGGCGATGCCTGTTTCACAGTAATGGCCCTTTATATAAATATCACTTTTGTAAATTCAACATTTTTATGATATTTATGTGCTTATTATCCTTCTTAGTGTAATTTTATTTTAATTTATTTAAATGACGTCAACCAAAATGTCTAATCAAACTCAGAAAATGACCTACAAGCTGGTGCTCACTGGAGGTAAATTTGCATTGTTCAATATTTTTACGAAATTTTGTATTATTGGGGAAACCTCTATTCTTTATTTTGTGTTGTATTTTTAGATTCTTACAGACTACGAACCAAGTATGGTTGAAAGTGTTTTAAAATGTTCAGTAAAAATGTGATTGCTGGCGTGTTATTTTTAAGGTCGTAACACGTGGGGGACGTAGCTCAATTTCATATGATTTGTTGAAAATTTTAACAGGACCTTGTGGCGGTAAAACTACCGGGCAATCTCGTCTGAGTACGTTCTTCGAGAATTTGGGATGGAAGGTGAGAATAATCCAATTTTAGGTTCCTTCTAAAAAGTGAATGTAAGACAGAATAATAGAGCCTATGCTTACTTTAAGAAATACGTATTTTAATCTCATCATCTCAGAAATCTAACCATTTAAATAATTACCTGAACACATACATAATTGTGTTTGTCTGAGAACTATAGCTGAATGTCATCAATTTGAAAATTATGATTTTTTATTTTGTTTTTTATATCTTAGCAGGCATTCATACATTTTACTAGACAATACAAGGATGTGTTAAAACCAAAAATAATATACAAGGTGTTTTTTGAAACTTGATCAAATAAAATGTGCAGTTGTTAGACATAAAAATGGTTAAAAAAGTTTGATAAGTTACCATCTCATAAACGAGGTGCTTTTTTTTCAATAGAATTAAAATCTTAGTTTCTTTTAAGTACCTAAATGTTGTATTCAAAGAGATGTTATTTGAAAGCCAGAAAGTCAACCAGCTAGCTGAAAAGATAAAAAAATGTTACAAAAACCTAAAAAAAAATTATGATCTGTAACTTTTAAACTGGGCCTTTGACGGTTGACTTATTGTATTGTATTGTATGTCTTATATTTGTTTGATCAAGTTAGGAAAAAACACATGGTATAATATTTTAGTAAATAAAAAGTCTTCTCCTGACAAGTTTTTGTACCTGTCTATAGAATATCATTTACTTCTGTTACACATGAAAAATAAGCTTATATTGAAGCTATAATAAATAGGTCTTGTGATGTCTAGTAAAGAAACCCCTTACATATAAAAATATCTGTAAACATTAAGCATTGTTTTTTCTCCTTCTGACATAAGTCAAAGTAAACAAACAACTGCTATTGCTTAGAATTGAGTTTATTAATAAAAGGGTAGATGCAGAGCTGTGATGTATATACGATAAAATTTAATCTCTGTAATATTTATACATAGCTTGAAATATATGTAGGTTGTGCCAATGGTATCTCCTCGGAGATCCAGTAAGACGTGGTTCCACATTGGATCTTTTTCCAGGTGTTCCGGGTGCCGGAAACGGCTAGCGTCCTCCTAAGGTACGATGTGAACGAAAATGGACATAGTGAATGCATGTTGAAGGAGCAAATTTAAACTTTTGCATTGTATTTTGTACAACGAATTAGTATTATTTAAACATTTGAAAAAATATTCGGTGATACATTATTTTGTATGGTCTTTTTTTCATCAGGTAAATTTTATTTCTCCTATCTACATTTTACACTGTAGATTGGTGGCGGTAAAAAAGTTCCTAGCCTACATAGCTACCTTATTTGTTACTGCCAAGTCCCAAACCTTATTTTTATGACGATTAAATCAATTTCATTTCTCTGAATATTGCCAACTACAAGATTACAAAGGTCCTAAGGTAATAAATAATGAAAATATTGAATGTGTACAGTAAAATACAGTGTATGAATTTAAATTATCTGTATTCACATGCCATGCACTATGGAAATATTTTAGTACCACATTTTGGCATTTTATATGCTTTTAAAAATTCCTGGGAATTCGTTTTGTTATGTTTTGGGGATAAGGTTGCTCTAGATTTGTTGTTTCATCTGTATATTTTCTTTCACAGTGGAGGTATCAAATTCGCTGACCTCACGCCAGAAGAAGGTAAGTCCTATTTTATATGAATACACTTAATTTCATATCTTTTCCCATACCTTACACACACCACTATTAAACAAAGATACCATACTAATAAATTAAATACGTACATATACATATATATATATATAGGTACATATTTTAATCAGCTTAATTAGTCATCACATCATTAGGTATTTTCTTTTATGTAGGTTCGTTACGTTTCTTACCTACACGTGCATTGACATCGTTATTTAGAGTAAGATCATTAATAAAATTCATTTTTAAAGCTGGTGAGATCCCCTTTTGTTTTTTGTAAATTTTTTGAATAAATCGTCGATAAAGGTAACGCGACAGGCAACAAATTTTATTGACATTTTACGAAAACTCCTTGCGATACCGCGATGCGCCGCGCTTGCGATTTGATACCTTTTTTCGTAGTAAATAAAGATATATTTTGAATCAAAGTACGCGCAGTAGACGTCTCGTCCCTTCGCGTCTCGGGTGAGAGCTGACCCTAATTGTATGAAAATCAAAAGACGGTCGCGCCAGCTTTAAAAATGTATCTATAGCTACACGCAAACTATAATCAGAAACAAATCAAAAACAATGGTGGTAATTCAGTTAGACACGCAACAAACTTTACACCAAAATTATCTTAAAATAAGTATCAAATGCCTAACACAATATTAAACGTTTTTAAAAATTCTACCAAATCTGAGCCTCATTTTCCTGAAGGCAAAGTTCAATCTCCATACTTAACTTTCCATAGAGTTCCTAGGAACCAATGAATAGGCAACAGTTTACGAATACAATGTAACGTGTGTCATTGTTCAATTCCAAGTTAGTCAGTGAGTGTTCAGTCCGCGCGTAAATCTATTATAAACACAGGAACTTACGGCGCTGAACCGATTCTTGAAGGTATGGTATTCTTCAAAATATAGACGAAATATCGATTAATTTATTATAGTTTGACCGAAACCGCTGTACCGCTCCTTAGGAAAGTGCGGCGAGGTGGGGGGCGAGGAAAAAAAGCAAGAGTACGCGTTGACGGCAGACTGATGGATCGGAGCGGCCGATATTTCCCCCCCGTCTCGCCGCTCGCATACCTCAGGCGTGGTACAGCGGTTTCGGTCTAACTAAGCAAAGAACCACTTGACCGAGTAAAATCATTAACAGCTCTTAACTTAAGAAAGATAGAAAATTCGTTTATTGGTTTTTGAATTTTATTAAGTAAAGCTTGCATGCAATTAGTATAAAAATAAAAATAATATATTAGAAATTGAAATAACCTAGTGCCTTCTAAAATAGCAACAAGTGACTCTACGTAGCGAACCAATAGTTCCTGTCTCAGCATTATGCAAATAACTTGCTATTCTCAGTCCATAAACTCAAGTTTAATAAAATAGAAAAACGGTATTTATTTTAATTAAACGTTAGTACTAACAATATCTACATGGCAAAATTGGCCACCACTCTCACCTTCTCTATATTTGACCATGGGTTTAAGGTTATTTTTAATTTCCATTCCCGGAATGGAATGATCATAGTTTATTGTCCTTGAATCTCGCGATAAGGCCTTGTCAGTTCAGTGTATAATGTTTCTACGTTTCATTCAAATAATTATCAAAAGCGTTATCAGCGGCTTCACCTAAGTATATTTACTTCATGACTTGTAAACTAAAAGCAGAGCATCCGGCTATAAGGTACCGCGGAATAAGTAGATATTATTCTGAAAATGAAATACAAATTACACAATTACAAATTTATTTATTCTTAAAACAAAGACGTCAGGTATGTCGGGTCTTATCGATAAATAGGTATTAGATTCACTGCATCTTACCCTACTAGGGGCGAATACAAAAGATCCGTTTTATCCGTGAGGGCGCATGTAGTTGTATGAGCAAATTCACACACCCGACCATTTATTGTTTCCAGTAGCGGAGGATTCGTAAACGGTCCTGTTAAAACGGATCGACTATATGAATGCGCCCAGATTTCAGCAAGAATATGTTCTATGTATCTAATTTTCTTCTATAGCTCCTATAGATGTTTATTGTTTACATTAAATCAAACACATGGCCGCAAATAATACCCAAGAAACATAATACGAAATGCGAACGAATTGACGTCAGCAGCATGTAAGGTAGGTCCAAGAGTACCTTGCCAAGAGGCGGCTCCGACTAATTAACACATGAAAATGCCTATTTTTGGACATGCATTATCATATCAATAGTAATCTGTGAATCATTGTTATTCTCCTGCAGTCACATGCATGACACTACCATCGGTACAGTATGGTTTTTAGGCCGGTTGTCTGTTTTTACCCGATGAAACGAAAAACAAGAAGAGTTGGATGTTTGGCTGTCTTTTTTTATGTAATTTAGTCGATTTCTCAGCCTTAAGGACCGATTTGAAAAATCGTTCGCTATTGTATGGTGAAGTATCCCAAGGTGGTCTCAATCAAAATTTATTCCTTATGAATAAGTACATATTTGTCTCTAAAAACGAATTACCTAAATGCTAAGGATTTGAAGTCTGTTTTTAGTTATTTTCAAAACAATCAAAGTATGTACAACGGTGGTGTCGAACAAAACAGACAGCCGATTTAAAAAACAACAGCAACAACCAACAAAAAGTAAAACAGACATTCGGGTAATTAGTGCAAAAATATTCCTTATCAATTTGAAAACATCGTATCGTATAGGTATGACTGTACCCATTTATGCCGATAACCGGTGACCTCTCTAAGTTTACTTAATTTGCACGCGCTGTCGTTTCCTTATATTTATTTGGTATAAAAAAAACACAATTTACACGTTCTAGTAACATTACCCATTGCACCTAAAATTAGATCCGGTATCCACCAAAACAAGGGCGATGTTTAAAAGTAACCTCTGGGTCTCTAGTAATCCATTATCAATGGTCTCCACATAGTCTGCGGCAACCGCTGCAGTCTGTTGATGCCCCAATGTTCGCTTCTCAAATAACATTTAAAACCACTATGGGTTATGGTGTATACATTATATCGTCATTGAATATCACGACACGATGATCAAAAGCCAAATTGAAGAAAGAAACCCGTCATTCAGGATTCATTTAGATTGTTTACCAGCATGTTTTTCTCCATGTTTACATCGCATCTCTTTGCTTTTGGAAACCGACCCGATAATGGTTCAATCCCATCTCAGAACTTGATGTTAAATCTTATATCCTTCCTTATACTTACAATCTACTTTGCATAGTTACATTAAATAATCAAGTTACACGGTTTATTTCGGTTGTTTGTGCCGGTCACGTGCGCCGTTTATTTTTGTTTCCCAATCTCGCCCGCCGGGTGTTATCGCTAATGCTGGGTCTTACACGGCTGCACGTCGAAAATAAAAGTCATAGAGTTTCTATTGATTTCATGGTTACATAATATGAATGTCGGTCTAGTATAAACAATAAAGAACGTACTTTGCACGAAGAATTACATCGGCTCATCGCTGATGAATCATAAATAGATAATGATTAACATTTCAATCACACACAGTGCCTTTATCAAGCACTGCTTGTGTTATGGATACCAAATACCAAAAAACTGATAAACAGTACTCTAACCACTGATTTATTTGAATCTGTAATGCATTAGCATTAGATAGGACGTTATTAATTGATCTCATCATCCGATCACTCGAGCTGTCAAAAAGAAAATTATCACATGGTCGGAGTATACGCATATACTTCATCATTATCTCTGTTTGAATAGAAACTGGGAAAATAAAACGCATTGTTGCGTGTTTATTGCATTTCCACGTGTAGGTTTAATCTTGTAGAGTAGAATTATGATGGAGATATTGTATGGGGCTTCAGACGAGGTGAAGCGCTGTCTAGCCACGTGGTGGTTCGTAAATAGCACGTTCATGGTCACGATCATGCTTCGCTGGAAAACAATATTCGTAAAGAAAGAGTTAATGGATTTTGTAGCTCTTTAAGAGATTGAAATAAGGCTTCACATATCGAAGCATTATATGTTATACCTAACGAGTTATTATGTACAGTTTATCCTAGTTCTCTTAAATGTGTGATCGCAATGGCTGGCAAAACCACTAACATAACCACAACAATAACACGTATTGGAACACATGTTATAAAATATTTTTTTAAATGGATTGATTTGCTTGGGTTTCCCATCACAACTAAAACCAACTGATAAAACGTCTTACAATCGAAATTATTCTATTATCAACTGACAACGACCAATCGGTAGACTACAAATGTATCTAGACAAAGTCAACGATAAAATACAAAACATTGCTATCTGTTTTTACCTAAAGTTTTGTTTACAATTTCAGCATTATCTGATATACCTAGATAAAATTGCAACATTCGTTTCATTTTGATCAAATTCTGCTACAATCTTCTTCACTTATGTTGTTATGTAGGACCGTTTACCTGGAAATATATTTTCCCATAACAATGTTTATCTTATCCAAGATTCATATTCTCATCTCGAGTGTTGTGTTCGTAATATTACGTTTGTGTTAATGAAAAACAATTTACGTAATACACGCCAGTCTCTTAGCGTGTTTACACTCATTTACCACCGAAATTATAAACTACTCTATATTACCATTGAACCGGATTCTTCCGATTCATTAATCCTTTTGATCGTACCATTTTCTCCTCACACGTATGAACTGAACATTATTTATAATGCAACCATTGAATCTGACCTAAACCTGATACAATTGGAGGCATGTCGTTTTTCATCGTTAATATTTGATTGAAGCTAAGGTTATATTGAACATTTGTTTGTGTATATTATTGTCGACATCACCGTATCAGCTGTGTAGATATCTTTATCTGAAGACCTATTGTATGAGACCATAGGCTACCTATATCGTATGATAAGTACTGTCGTACAATGCATCTTAAACTCACGTGCTCTTGACGTCAATCACTATAAAGCTTGGGTATATGAATGGAGTACCTACAAAAATGAAATTATCATTTTTCTTTTATCTCGAACACATCTATAGACTTTGCAACGATATGACTCGTAAAAATAAATTCTACTGTAAAATAGCTTCATTTCTTTTAAGACTGTCACAAGACTGGCCTAGCGACGTTATACATAAATGATGTCACCCTGAAAGGTCAGTAGGGTGGAGCGTCCTTGTAAGAAAAGAACGATAATAACTTGATTGGAATGGAAAGCTATTGGTCAAAGCAAATGTACGATGGTGTATACATATCGATTGTAACCTAGCTAGTAGAAAATAATAGCCTCGTTCCCGTTGTTCGACCTCAGCAAATGAGTTTTTTATGAAAGCCTTCGAGAATTGAAATAACAATTTAACAAAAGGGACACGTAACTTACTCTTTTGTTCATTGATGCATAAACAAGAATTCAATGACACAGATATCACTCAAACAAATCAAACAATTTCTATTTGCTTGCGTCGCAATTAAGGTTTTAGTCAACAGTTTATTGCGCAACGGATTCGAGTATACATAAATCCTGGTTATATTACTTGTTTTATGTGTTTTTGGTACAAGTTTGATGTCTTACCCTATCGTATATCAACTAAATGAGTCTGTTCTAGGGATGAAATCCCTTCAACTCTCGGAAAGTGGTTTGAAGAAAATTTGTAGCAATTTTTTAGCTACTAGTACATTACTTTTAAAACGGTTTTAGCCTTTAGGTATGACCTTCTATTCTGCTGTAGTTGAGCTAGTAACGTTCAATGTGTCTATCACATAAGTTAAACAATCATAATTTTTATATTTTGTACACTTTATCAAAGGCTGATAAAGTCTAGTTTTCGATGTTGTAGCAGATAAGTGTTGCAGGAGTTATGTGCACAGGGGAGTGCAGACGATGTACCGTTGCTGCTTTGGCGATGTGCAACCAGAGCAATGGTGGTGAGTGTCACTAGAGGCTCTGGTGTCATCTAAGCTATACCATTAGCGTCTAGTTCGACCTCATTGGGATCATCATTAAGTGTGACTAGACTACGTCGCTAGCATTAGAATATCTTATTTCAGTAATAGGAGTGTCTTGTTTAAGATTCTTTTTGATACCCTTTGAAACGGTAGCGCTTTGGCCATTTGCGCTTAGCTTAGTCAAAACATGGAATCCATTATGTGATACAGGATAGTTTGATATCTGAGATGTGGGTACTTGGATAGTAGGCACAAAGTCCGAGGTGACAACGTACATTTCACGCTCTGGTGAGAAACATTTCGTTTTTAGTACTTACCTACATCCGCGATTTTTAGATTATCTCTAGTAAGTTTGGTATATTTTCCTTGGTAATTTGCCAGTATCCAAATCTTAACATACGTCTGACTTTCTATTTTCGAAGCGTTGCGTAGCCCATGCATTTGTTTAAACAATTGTAGAGCCTTCTATTTAAAATCTCAGATGAATCAGCGCAGATCAATTAGCAAGAGCAAACACCAAGAGGCAAATGAAACAGTCTTCTAGTATATCGATAAGTTCAATGCGTTCAAAAACATAATATAATACTCCCACTCGTGCAACGTCCTATTTGTCCGAATGAAATGTGACAGAATGAAAACTAACAGACAATTAGAGCCTCTTACAGTCAGGGCAATATAATTGTTGCCTTTAGATATAAATACTTACGTTTAGCATCTGATTATATTGTTCTCCTTCTGACGTGAAAGATATGAGGCATGTGGCTATAGACGTCAGAGGAGGCGCGACGGTCAATGTACAACGGTGTTCGTTGCCAAGCTTGAAAAAATAATTGTAACATTCGCTTTCTTCTACCGTGTGATTGTAATTTGTTATAACGATGTATGGCAAATTACTGTTGGCTGGCTTCCTGTTCTATGGTTTCATTGTTAAGTACTGTTTCTATTATTATTATTCGAACGTGATATCTTGTGACATATTATATTTTATTCTAACGTTATTTTCAAGAAACCCTGTAAATAATTTCGGTAGCATAAATAATATCTAAGTTTTATAACTGTCGTTCCAATTTCTGTCCCGTATTTGTCTTTCAATGAATAATTAATAATTTCCCTTGAGCGATGAACATGAAATCAAGAACTGATCACGCGATTCAAAAATAAAACTTCCTTTTGTTTATCTGTTATCTTCAACCTTTCATGTCTCGGTTGTAGATTCGTTAATGTTTTAAAATAACCATTTCTGATCTAATCTGTTTTGAACATTGACATTGATGCTTTCAAGGCGAAGGGTAGATCTATGTTACTAGTAACTTAAAGTACTATACTGTAGGTTTCTGTCAAGGTACTCCTAAATCTAACAATAAAATAAATAATGCCACCTCAAGGTTTTGCGATTCACAAATATTTAGTCTTCTGAAATTCTAAGTTTAAGTTTATTACATGATTAAAGTGATTTCAACAGTCGGAGGTTAAAATGACATTGATCTGACAATCCATAGTCCGTGCTCAGTGCTCTGTTGCTTATCTTTAGATAAGGACTGACCCCTCTATTTGCCAAACATTTGTTTAAAATCTGGTTCACACCGGATCGTGAATGGATAATATAAACAAAGTGTATTTAAGAGGTTATAATTTCATATTCAATTTATTATGTAAACTTCCATTATTTCATCATTTCTTTATACAATACAATACAATAACTCTTTATTGCACACCAAATACATAAAAGATACACAAGACAGGAAAAGAAAAACAAATACAAAATATGCTGTACAATGGGCGGCCTTATCGCTAAGAGCGATCTCTGCCAGGCAACCTTTGGATGGACATGAAGTGCTAGAACAAGTATAGACGGTGGCTTGTAATAAAGAAAAATATTTAAGTATAAATACATACATAAATATATAATATAAATAAAATAAAAAATACACATATAAATATATAATATAGGTATGATGTATATAAATATCAATTAACAGTTTGATGTTGAGGTAAGGAAGTGTTCATAGACCATATGTTTGAATATAGGGAGAGACTTAGCTTGTCGTATAGAAATGGGTAGGGCATTCCACAGTTTTATGGCATGTACGGTAAAGGATGAGCTATAGGAATGGAAGGGGCGGGGAGTTTTTAGTTGAAGAGTGTTTGTTGAGCGGAGGTAGCTGCTATGGGTTTGGTGGATGTATTCAAAACGTTCCTTGAGGTAACTTGGTGTATTTGGAACGAAAAGGATAGAATATAGGAGGGAGAGGTAGTGTGCGTCCCGGCGAACGCGGATGGGCAACCATTTTAGCTTTTTGCGGTACTCTGTGATGTGGTCGTACTTTCGCAGACCGAATATGAAACGTAAGCTGAGATTCTGAAGCCGCTCAAGCTTATCAAGCTGTACTTGGGTTAAATCAGGATAGCTAGCGTCGGCGTAGTCTAGGATGGGAAGCAGGAGTGACTGGGCGAGCGCAATTTTGGTTGACGTGGGTAGAAGATTTAGCAACCGTTTGAGCGAAGCTGCCGATGCGAAGATCTTTCGACTAACTTCTGCCAATTGGGGTGCCCAGGACAGCTGACTATCCATGAGAATACCAAGATTTTTGACAGTCTTACTGATCTCAATTTGGACATTATCAAAGAGAACTAGGGGAAGGTGAGCCCAGTCAATCTTGGAAACTATTCGCGAACTACCAATTATGGTTACTTGCGTTTTCGTAGGGTTCACTTTCAACCCATGCGCGTTACTCCAAGCAAGAATAACATTCAAATCATTGTTGATCTTAAGGATGGCCTCACTTAGTCGTTCTACTGGAGCCTGACTGTATATTTGTAAGTCATCTGCATAAAGGTGGTAGGAAGAAGAGAGTTGTTTGGAGATAGAATTAATGAAGATAGCAAAAAGAAGAGGAGATAAAACGCTGCCCTGTTGTACACCGGCACTTAGTTAACACCAGGAGGAAACTTTATCATCAAAGCTTATGCGTTGCCGGCGACCGAACAGGTAACTACGAAGCCAGTAAGTTACATCTTGGGAAACGTTAGGAGAGCAAAGGATACCTAGTAGAATGTCAAAATCGACACACACATTTATAGCACAATACCTAAGTGTAATGTGAGTAAAATATCAATATACCAGTAATTTGTTTTCGTGTCCCTGACGTGACCGTCGTCATACACCCATGACCTTTCAATTATTCACAACTTGGTCCTAATCGATATCGTATCGACAGCTGATCACTAGGTATGCCACACTGAAACTGATGTCGCAGTTTACGAATATAACATTTTTGAGAGATGATACGTTTTTTGTGGGTGCTTGTGTAAAATTTTAAGGAATCTAAACAATTCCAATCTGCCTGTTCTAAAAAAATAAGACACTTACATACTAGTAGATACTATACGAATATAAAGCATGAATATGGTATACATTACTTGCTGAGTAGTAAATACTGCTTACAGTAATACTAATAATACTGCTACAGTTACAAAATAATGTTGATTGATATACCTTAGCTATTATCAATCAACATTAAAACCCGACGACACCAGCAAAAAAAAAATTAGGTTATGATAATAGTTACAAAAGGTTTGACACCCCTTTTGAATATTAACGAAAACTGTGCTTTGAAATCCGGATGATAAAAGAATAAAATTCTAACGTCATACATAAAGGAAATCATGGGTATTCATCACGCACTTAATGTCAGAAACTCATAAAATTCAGGGATGTCATGGTTCCCATTGCTCGTAAATTTTCTTCATTGCAGCTGGCATACAAACTTACCATCCTACGAACGAGTATATCTGAAGACAGTTTAGCGTTTTTTTCCTGGTGTTCTAGTTTCTTTTGAATTATTATAGTACGTGTAGGTTCAATGGCAGAAGTGAAATAAAACTAGAAATAAGAGGATCAAGGCCAATGTCTGTACTGTCTTTAAAAATAAATTGGAAAAGAACGTAGACCTTGTGACTGATTCTATAGTTATAATTTAAGATTCGAATTTTAATTAAATATCTCTCAAACTTTTGTTTTCCTTTAACGAACCCTATCAGCGTTTGAAATAAAAGTGTACATTTTAAGTGAATTACTGCTCGTAAAACAGGAATAACCCTTAACATATAGGTATTGTCTGTTAGTCTAAAAATAATGTAAAATAAAAGTTTTTTGAAATTTGCTCAACTATAATGTTCGCAAATTTAAATTTGCGACGAACCTTAACAGCGTTTCAAATAGAAATGTACATTTTAAGTGAATTAGTACTCTTAGAACAGGCAACCCTTAACAAATATATAGGTAGCTTAACAATTAAAAAATAAAGTAATTTTGAAATTTGCTCAAATATTATGTTCGCAAATTTAAATTTGTAATTACTTTATTTCAATGCTGTTCTAAAATAAAGCAGAACAACGGAATTCTTGTTATGTAAAGCAGCTGTCCCGCCGTAAAATGTAACGACCGTTATAATCGCGAATATTTACATCGTGACAATTTCAATTTTCTTATAACGTAAAATTTAAGTAGTGTTATAAAAAGATTTATAATATTTAAGACTTTCGAATTGTTGTCGGAGTTCGCATTTTATGCCAAACTCTTTAACCATTTTATGCCAAACTCTTTAACCATTTTATAGACCAAATCATGGATGTAAATTTTATGATAAGTCACCTACTAGAAAAAGATACGAGACAGACAATATTAGATAGATACAGTCAGCTGAGAACGGATAGTTTTGTTGACATGTAATAGGCGAGATTGCATGCGAATTATTTAAATAGAAGTCATAATTTACATAGCTATTATTCTAGTAAGCTACGCAACTAATTTCTGTCCTTGAGCACATGCTTTGACTATTAACGGATGCCTCAGTAATTTAGTAGCCATACACGATCATAATCAAGTGGTTTCTGGCAAGCCACCGTGTGACAGCATGTCTAGATGTGACTAGGTCATTAATAGCAATGTTATGTGATAATGTGTTTAATTAATGTCATTGTTAATGTCAGACATTATCATTATTAGAAATTCAGTACAATCATGAGTCATGTTCTAAATTTCTTAGTTTGTGGAAGTATCCTTTACAGCGCTTACTCTATTGTACGCCATTATGTTTTGTTCAAAGACGTAATGTGACTAATAAATGTCCTGTATGATTAAATTAACCAAAGTATTCGGTTTCTTTTGACGTATATCAAGATCCTGTCTGCATAATTAATGTATCTACGTAGTTGACATCATGAATTCCATCAATAAGTACTAAGTTTGTTTCTTTCAACGCCTCAAACAATAATTTGTTGGGACTTCCGACGTCACAAAGGAAATACCAACTCAAAAGAACTGAGAATAAAACTGTCAATCCGGTAAACTGGCTTTGGTCCATTTACCACTTACTGTCAACTTGTCACTCCCGCTCGAGTTGTTTGTGCTAAACATGCTGCAAGTGTTATAACAACCTTCGTTAGCTCAGCGGTGCATGTGATTGAATTCTCTACATTTTCAATAGATTCACGTTTTCAATTATTCCGCTTCAGAGACCATTTTTGTCATAAGCGACGTTGCTTTGCTCACCTACGTATAGAGATAAAGAGTTGCATAGCCTTGCGGCATTGTTGTCATCGCAATATTTGGTCAATATTCTAACCGCAGGCAGTATCCGTAATTGCGGTGACATGCACGCACGTATAAAAGGCACAATCAATGTAAACTGTCACAATAACCTTGGTTTTGTAATGATCTTTCGTATGAATTAATACTGCAATTTGTGTTTTCATGAATCTACCGTTATTTGACTAGAATGTTATTATCCTAGCTAAAAGGCAGCTGACTTCTTAAGACCAGCTTCTTTTAAACATATTTCCTTTGGCACTTCCATACATAATAAGATAAGGGAGGGGGAGCCATTTCATTAAATAACGAACTATATAATCTCATCCAAACCGGCTTAACCGCAGGAAAACGCTAGGGAATGACTGATACAAATTAATAATTTAATTGAGCTAACTCTGCCCGTACCTACCCTAACCTCGGCCTTGTACGTTTGGCTTCCTTTACAAAACGTAACAAGCTTTAGATCGATAGTTATTGGTAAACTTTGCACGTAAATACAGAATTGCAATTTTTCCTTTAAAGTTTTAAATATGAATGAGAGTTGAATATTTAAATTAGTCTGTTTTGCGTAGAAGGGGCATAAAAGCGTTCATGTCGAATAAATTGAGGGTAATGGAGAAAACTTGTCCAGACCTCGCTTAATTTAGGTTAGTGTAACACGACTATAAGTACTCGCAACAATATTCGCTAACGACAATAGTTCTAGAAGTATGTCTGAAAAGACGTAAAATTAATTTAGAATCGTGACAACAATGCCGGTCGATCCTAAAGGTAGAGCAAGACGATTTTGATGCTCCGTGGTTTTGATAATCTGAATCATTGATCATCATATTGTTAACGAAAACTATGATCTGAACGGATAGGTACCTGCAATTTTATAAGCTAGTTAACTCCAGGTATTCTACCGCCTTTGCTAAGTCGCATCCGTTTCCTTTAAGTGAATGTTGTCTATCTTTAATTTTTCGGATACACCTGTAGTCAAAATTCGTTGATTCTACCCACTACACAGGGAATGTGGGTTAGAAAGGTTTCCATCATCATCTCTTTTATGGCTTCTATACAACGAAGGAAGGTTTCCGTACTTATCCATATCCTATCAAATGAAATGTCAAAGCTCCAGGAACTCTTACAATCGCATATTCCACGCCGTATTGTGACTTTGACCGTGAACTGGCGCGACGACGCAGTTACGGCCCCACGGTGGACCGATGACCTCGTGAAGGTTGCAGAAAGATAATCTACATTACAAGTGGTAATATGTATATTAAACATACTATGTGATATTCGGATTATCATTAGGTTTTATAAACCCTGTATAGTGCCTCTGTCGTAAAGCATAGGAATAGTGTAGGCAGTAAATTAGGTAGATCATATAACTAAGGCGAGGATTACAGAAATTTTCTGAAAATGACACATTATCAGGTTCTAGTTAACCTCGAACCTTCGAAGTCAAAATGGAATTTACTGCGCTTTATTTTCAATAGACTGTTATTATTTTGCGCTGTCGAAACATACGCTATTTCGAGATTGCGAAAAAATTTCTCGTATTCAAAAAATTTTGTATAAAGTTATTTATTACCAGATAATATTCACATGCAACGCATATGCCTATAATTTATATTTAATATTATATATGTAGAACTTGTTATTATATATGTAACTTTACATGCGTATATTACACAATATTCAAATATCCACGTATGCATATAAAATGATAATGATGATACAATCTATCCTACTAGGTACACAGTTGGCTATCTGTTACACGGGTATATTCATATATTATCGTTAATTAATATTTATTACTCTAATTTATACTGAAAACTTGTCCATAAAATCATACATCACGTACCTACTCGTACATACATACAATCTTGCCTAGAAACGTGTGTTAGCTCGTGACACCAATAAATATTTATCTAGTAATGCAGCACCGACACGGTTTGTTTAATGTCTCGGACTCTAGTCTCATCAAATCAGAATGATAATAACTGATTAAACCAGTATGTAAATCATCATTCTATCAGACATAGAGGCTATGCCGTTATTACAAATGCATTTAAGTCCTAGGTGGTTTCATGATTAGCTTGTGATATCATAAAAATACGAGGAAACGCCGTAATGACATCGAATATCAAGGGATATTACCGACATAAAATTGTAGTACAAGTATTTTCCGGTTTAAGTTCTGGTAGGTGCGCTAATGTATTTTAAATGGAATAACATTATAATTTAATATTTGCAAATGCAAACGTAAAATGTTACTCACTCAACTAATCTCAATATATTTACAAATTCGCAAAAAATTTTGCTCGCTCAACACTAATCTCAATTTATTTACAAATACACACAAAATTTTACCCACTTAACACTCATCTAAATCTTTTTATTCGTTAACCTATGAAATTTACGAAATTTTCTAATTGTTACAGCCCTCAAGTTTCAAGAAAACCTGTTGAAAACTATGATCCAGATTGAAAACACATTCTTCGAGCTAGGAAGGACATGCCAAAGGAATTGTCTGATCATTTGTGATAGGGGGGCGATGGACGCCAGTGCATGTAAGTGATTTTCCAAAGCAAGCTAAACTAAGTTTATCATAGTCGTATTACAGAGCATAGGAAAAAAAAAACCGGCAACCCTGTTATTGTGACTATACGAATGGAAGGGTAAAGCAAGTCTTTAGTACTATAGTTGGAAAGAAGTATTAAATTAACTTGAACGTGTATGTAAATTAACTTGAACGTGTATTTAAATTAACTTGAACGTGTATTTAAATAACTAGTTTCAGCCCGCGGCTTCGCTCGCGTTTTTTATATGGAAACGTTTAAATTTTTTATATCATGGGATCCCTGTTTTATGGGATAAAATGTAGCCTATCTTTGATTCCAGTCTTATAAGCTACATCTATACAAAGTTTCAGCCCGAGCCGTTCAGTATTTTTTGAATTAAATAAGTAACATACATCACATCCATCCATCCATCTAAACATCCAAACTTTCGCACTTATAATATTAGTGTGATGGAGAGACTGGAAATGACCGCGGCTGCATCTATTATTAGATTCAAATATCAAGAAGTCGTTGAAAACGTATGTATGTCTCTACCAATAAATTTGCCTAAATTTTATTTATTGATTAACTCTGGTTTCGATAATGTGATGATAATTTAAGTTTAGATACTGATTATGTTTCTATAAAATATTATACTTACGAGTACCTAACCTACTAGAATTACTAGAATTAATAGCGGTCGAAATATCAACCGCTCTGATTTGAGCTGATGGTTCCGGGCTTAAAAAAAGTAGTGCCATGATTTGTATTATTGAAATTTTTATCGCAAGAAAAATCACAGTAGCAGCCCGTCGGGAAGTTAGAGATGTTACACTAACTGTATGAAAGCACGTTAAGGTTGTTGGGCGCCCTTTTTAGGCGCAACACGGCAGAACGACTGGACCGACTACCGGGGAGAGCCAAAAAAAAATAACACTTTGACTGCGGACTTTTTTCGACAACTGCGATCTTTTTTTTAACCTAAGCCATTCGTGCTGCCGCTCTACACAGCGGTTGTTGCGCCGCACATGCGTTTCGTTCGAAAAACATTACAGCTGTGCTGAGTCACACAGATCTGTATTTTCTCAGCCGCTGCGCTAGTGTGGATTTACGCATATAAGTCACTTGTAGAAAACACATACGGTGTGATTTCAGCACTAGAAGTGTTAATCTTTGTCAGGCGACCATTTATTGCAATAAAATGCTGTTTCACGTCTTATAATTAAATATGGGAATAATTTTCGGGCGCTTTAAAAATAGTTTCAGCAATTTCAGCAGTGCTTAGCAATTTTCAATAGTATAATTATGTATTTGAAGTATAAGTTCTTCGATTTAGAATCCAAGATAATATTTAATTTTTAATTTTATCCGATAGAGTGAGGGAATAGATAGTGCACCTGTGTTTGCACACACACTTGTGCACTACAATATGTCCTGCGCACCTGGCTAGTCTTCTCGTTGGGACTGACAGCCACTGTGGCCGAAAATTAGGCTTGGAGGACATCATCAGATCCAATTCATCTTCATTATTTTGCGAGCGGCGATTGTAGTTTTCAGAATACATACATTTTCAATTGAAATGCCGTATTTGTAAATTTTAATCGACCGGCCATTGAGTCATTCATTTGAATAATTAATCTTCAATATTTATAATTTTTTTACTGAAGCTTAATGGAAAATTACGCATGCAAGCAGGATGTACTTGACTTGTTGATAAAGAGTACAATACAAACTACCCGCGCGGTTTTACATGATACTTGACTACCTGATAGCAAATCATACATACTTTATTGATATTTATACTCTGATTCATAAACCTGCATATTTTTTGTATACAAAGGGGTCTTGTCTACCCAAGGAATCTTGGTTGAAAATATTTAACGACATTGACATTGGTATCATCGAAGCAAAGCATAAAAGCTCTAAAACAATGTTTTGTTTGAAAGCTTTCATTCATCATTTATTTGATTTGTCGTTCGTTTCCGGATTCAAATTTAATTGAAGTACTTAAAATACATAAGCTATTGAAAATTGCTGAACTTTACTCAAAGTCTTTTCAAAACGGCCGAAAATTGTTCCCTTAAAAAAGACGTGAAAGCGCTATTTTTTTGGCAGGAAATGGTCGCCTGACGTAGATTCATTTTTTTGGCAGGATGTTTTCCCTTGGTCTCAGGCAAGTATCTTGCTAACAAATGAATATATATAAAGACAAAATAATAAGATTAATATGTTAAATAGTGGATATGCCAAATTAAATAATTGTTTGATAAATAATAACATAACACAACATCAACGTAAAACAAATAACTAAACGCAATAAATCTCGGTCGGAACATAAAAGCATTCGCTTGTTTATATTTCCCCAAGAATTTTACGATGGTACGTACCTAAACGAATTGTTCGTTTATACTGGCTCTGCTAGAGATTAGGTACCATGCCATACCAACGTCATTCGTGTACTATACGTCGTGTCACGCACGTTTTAGATCACGAGGAGCGTTTGCTGCCTGAAACACATTATTACCTCAAACAGATGTTTAAAGAAAAACTAAAAGCTATACATAATGCAGCATTTTTCTCTGTAATCTAACTAGCTCAAATATACCTACACAGATCAGAGTATAAAACAAAGTCGCTTCCCGCTGTCTGTCTGTTCGGTATGCTTAGATCTCTAAAGCTACGGAAAGGATTTATATGCGATTTTTTAAATAGATAGAATGATTTAAGAGGAATGGAACGAGGACCTGCGAAAGACTGCAGGTGGATGCTGGAAGCGTCAAGCTGAAGACAGGGTGCTGTGGCGCTCATTGGGGGAGGCCTATGTCCAGCTTTGGACTTACGTAGGCTGATGATGATGCTGAACTATTTGACACATAGATTTCCATGAGGGTGAAACCGCGGGTCGCAGCTAGTATTTTATAAACTCCGTTTCTCCCTTACAGTTATATCGAAGGACAAATGGGAGTCGATGCTGGCAGCGAACAACTGGAACAGCGTGGAGCTGCGCGACAACAGATACAACCACATCGTGCATTGCGTATCTGCTGCTAATGGCGCGGAGGACTTTTATTCAACTGAGGTACGTTACCTTAATAATTATTAACTCTATAATAAACTATTTATTTCGGATTTAAAACCCATAAAACATACAAAAATAATATATATGTCACATTAAAATCAGAATCAAATAAATATTAGACTACATAACTATGTAATTTGATGGGTTTTATTTACCATCATGGTGGACAAATATTTGAATTTATCGGCGCGACCGACGGAGAGCTGACAATGAGTCTCGCTATCAGCTTTGAATGGTTTTCCTAAACAGCGATTAGCTAAGCATTTTTATTATTTAGAGGTATGTTACGTTAGTAATGATTAGTTTTCTTTGCCATCGTGGTGGACGAAAATCCGCGAGATTTTTAAATGCTATCGGCGCAGAGCTGACAATCGGTCTTGAGGACTTCCTCGCTATAAGCTTTGCATGGTCTTCCTAAACAGCTATTAGCTAAGTATGTAGGTAATTACTAATTAGGTATCGGATGAGATGGTTATTAAAATGCGCGTTACCAAAGTTCGAGCTTCAAAACATATGTGTACCTGGCTCAAAGTCATTCAATCTGATACATATTATTATTATCACTCTAGAATTAAAAACAATAAAAAATATTACCCGCTACTTAACTGTCGGAACTTGAGTTGATCTAGTTTCAATGCTTTGAATACCTGTTACACTCGTAATAATAGACTGTACCGGCTATATCGTCGATCGTTCGAAGCACGTTTACTCATGGTTACGAAGCTGAATGCTTATTTCATTATGAAAATGATAAAAACATGTGATTGAACACGTGATGGTCAATTATGGTATGCAGATTACCTAACCTACGCCTTCTACAATTAACTATGTAGGCAACCATTGCTTTGAATACCTCTTCCAGTGATTCAAATTAACACAATTGTCCCTCGGCTTTTTGCACGCGTATTTCTTATTAAAGGAAGCCACGTCTTATTCTACACCTAAGCTAGAATTCAGCCGTATCCATGGAGTTCTTTTGTAATGAAGAAGTAGGTATCATATCATGTTATTTATTGTGATTTAATACATATATACTCTTAGGTAGTCTTAGTGGGTAGGTACACAATGGATAAAAACCCTATCAGGGCGAAACAATTATTTTGGGTTCGCTTTTGTTAGATTGGTAAAGAAGACAGGGCGCTATGGTGCTCATTAGGTACCTGTGGACTGTCTCAAACAATCTATATTTGTCGCTCAACTGAACTTATTACCTGTAAGTATATTTTAATGCGCTAGTGCGCTCATTGGGGGAGGCGCCTATGTCCAGCAGTGGCCTATCATAGACTGATGATGATATTTTAATTATGTTTCTCATTAGGGGAGGCCTATGTCTGTCTATCTATGGACTAATGTAATGCTGACAAAGACCTTTTCTAACGAAATCTATAATAACCAAACAAAAATATTTTCTGTGAGCTCGAACAGAACCTAACCCCACTGGTAGTAGGTATAGGTATATTAAACATATTAAATAAGCTCCTCTAAAACACTCATTCGCATAAACAGTATTGTAATTCAAGACATACGCTAACATGTCAAGTGAACTGAATAAAATCGGTCAACGAACTTGCCTAGCGACGGATGTCTTTTCTAATCTTTTTTTAGGTGTGACTGATATCATGCCAAGCTCTGCTTTTTGACACTGGCTGGTAGAACAGTACCTAATTATCATTGTCTTGTCTTTAGAACTATATTTAACTAGCGTAGGTAAGATGACGTTTTCGTTCGCGTGACGCATTTAATCCACATGGACTCTTTGCCAGGATAAATAGGACAATTCGCACAAGCCAAAAAACGAACATCGCCACATTCGCCACCCGCCAAGTAACAAATTACTAGATGTTATAGATAATTACTTATATAAAACAGGTTACATATCTTTCTATAACTACAGTGTGACACTTTTATTATATTTTTTTATTATATGTAAAAAAGATAAATAATCCTACGGTACTTATAATATAACCTTATAATTCACTTTCGTATTGTTGATTTTTTAAAACAATATAAATTACGTGCCGATTTGAGATATTTTTATCTCTAACTATTGTTAACAATTATATCTTTATCTCGACTTCAAGCATGTGATTTTCAGTTTTTGGGATTTGGTGACATAATTACGGTTCTTAGAATTTTTTATTTTTTTTCAGACATCATTTCCGCCCTCTTGGTTGCTGTAGAATTAACTAAAGTCACTCCAGCCAGAAATATCTTTCATATGACATAATAATTATGTTTGATCATTTTTGGACTAACTTTGAAAAGTGGGCCCAAAGTGCCTATGGTCTTTTTCGGTTAGTTAGTGATACATTCCAAAAAAGATAAATTGTTAATGTCGCTCCTAAATAAGAAGGCCTTTTACACCGCAGTGTGGTCACTGACCTAAGTAACCACAAACGACCATGTGGCAAACCTTAATGTTGTTGCTACAATATGTCGCAATATATCATTTCCGCACGATCTGGCTTGGATTGGGCATCCATTGGCGCCCTGCCAATAGATCAAAACATCAGCAATGGGTTAAGGTGACGGTTCGCGTCTCGACAGACACCGGAGACCGCGACAAGATACTTAAAACCATACTTGACTTTAGGCTTTTGTATGTGTTTGGATTAAAAATACAGAGGCTGCAACAATTGAAGGTTGTGTATGCCTTGCAAGGGCTCTTATGCTGATGAGAAATAATCACAGTAGCAGCCCCAAGTCCTGACGCCGAGGCGGGAATCAAACCCGCTATCTACTGCGTTGCAGGCACAGAAGGCGGCCACCCGTGCCCTACTAACCCCTTGCTTCAGAAAGCACGTTAAGCCGATGGTCCTGCGCCTGATCTCTCCCCGGTATTGTCCGTCTGCGGTCCCATTGTATTATAAGAGTGAGGGGCAGAGAGTGCGCCTTGCTGCTCTATAAAATGTCCTGCGCACATGTCTCCATTTATTTCTTTAGGCTTACAAAATAAGCACTTAGACAAGTCTCCGTGGAGACTGTCCGCCGGGGCCTAGATACGGATAGAACACACATAATCAAACTATCAATGATGATGATATGAGTTAGTTCTATTCGAGAGACGGTCTCTCGATAAGCGACCGCGACACGAAACAGAGACCACCGGAAATGGAGACATGTATCTTGGTCGCTGGTCGCGGTGTCAGCGCGAACGGCCACCTTAACACAATTTTAGATTGTACTGCATCATGATAATAGTATTCAGAACACGCTGAAACCTCAAGGTTCATCGTTTACGAATTATATGTGTGTGATGCCTTTCGTCATTATCGTCGTTTAGATGATTTGTTATGCCGGTTTTCTACCAGGTCATTAATTCCTACCGGAAAAGATACCTATGTATATGACACTATTATGATAAATGCGAAAGTTTGTATGGATGGATGTTTGTTACGGTCTGCTTCTTCACGCAAAATGTACTGAACCGATCTGGGTGAAATGGCATAGATAGATCCTAACCTGGTGGTGGAGGATAACTCAGTTACCATGGGATATATGTCAAATCAAATCAAATCATTTATTTGTTGTAATGTAGGTACAAAAGTTCTTAATAAAAATGGTATTTCCAATACATTACTGCCTCACCGAGGCGTGCAAAATTAAGATAGCATGCAAATGTCACAGTAGTTTAGTAATGTTCTAACCTAGGTATATTGTAGATAATTTTATACAATGTAATTTATTTTTATTTTTATGTATAATACATAGATAAAGAAGTATTAAACGTTGAGTATAAGTTCTAAGTTCAGGATTTTCTGAGCCTAGCCCTAAGCGAAACGAAGGATTTCGATCGTAATGTGTATGGTGTCAAATTACCATCCATCACCGATATCAGACATGCATTCGAGATTCCATTCGTAGAATTTAATTCATAAATAGGTAAATTTCACAAAATATACATAGGTAGGTAAATATTCATTATAGATAATTCTAATCGCGGGGACATAAACATCAAATTCTAATTGTTTTTTTGTTGCTATGTTAAATTCTAGGTGATTGACTCATTATCTTATTGTTATTGACATGATTACCTACCACACCTAAAAATTAACAATGTTTTGGTAGGTTCATTAACATGTATACGGAGACGTCGTCCCTCCCTTTACTTGAGAATACCTAACCATAAATACATTTTTTACTTAAATTTAGTGAATATACGAGTACATATATTTGCTATGTTGTGACTTATGTATGGGTTATGATGATCCCCTCTTACTGAGATGACATGTATTATAGATAGCAAAATATTAAAAGTTTTATGATCCTTCAACTGGAAGTCCTTTTAAATAAATAAATGCTATCCCTATGATCTTATTCAAATCAAATCATTTATTTGCTGAACACAATATTACAGGTAAATGTCAGGTCTTACGAGTATAACTAGAGTGGTGTCAATTATGAATTTATATTATTGTTGAATGTACAATTCAATAAAACCCTCAATTTCCTTACTTCCAGGACCACGCATGCCGCTCGGAAGGCGTAGAGCTCGCCCGCGAGTTAGACTACAACGCAGCAGCCGCCTGGATCGGCCACCCTTACTTTGACGTCATCGACAACTCCACCGACTTCGACAAGAAGATGAACCGCCTCATCGCCTGCGTCTGCCAGAAGATCGGCATCGACACCGGAGACCGGCTGAATGTTAACTCCAAGAAACGCAAGTTCCTCATCAAAACCCCTCTATGCCCGGACGCAGAATTCCCCCCCTTCCAAGACTTCGATGTCGTACATAACTACCTCCAGAGCGATCTAAGGAAAGCGCAAGTTAGACTGCGGAAGCGTGGCCAGAAGAACCACTGGTCGTACATCCATACTCTACGGAAGTTCCACCCTACTAACGGACAGTCTGTGGAGGTCAGGACGCAGTTGAATCACAGAGATTACTTGAATCTGCTGCCGCAGAGGGATGACGCGCATTTCACGATATTCAAGAAACGCCGCTGCTTTATTTACAACAATCAGTACTATCAGCTGGATATCTACAGGCAGCCGACGCATCCCAGGTAAACCGTCAATTTTTAATTATTTTCGTAAATTAAGTCCATTACAGATTTCCTAGTAAATTGCGTTCGCATCTATTGCATTGCAATTATGATACAGACATCTGCGTATCTCTAACTAATCTATATTTTTATCTTCTGATTAATCATATAAAATCTATTCTGAAATAATCGACGCTTATCATTATCACATAACATCGATATTAATGAACAAGATAACAATGTTATAAGATTTTTTATACAATACATAACTCTATTGTACACTACAAAATTAAACAACAAATTAAGACATTAACATGAAATATAAAAGAACAATGAGCGACCATATCGCTTAGAGTAGAGAATTACACCATATTTTTAATTAATTCAATGAATGTGTTATTGATTTCCAGGTGTCGTGGCCTGGTACTACTCGAGACCTACAGCGCGGCGTATGACCAGAGCTCGCTCCTAGAGTCGCTGCCACAGTTCCTAGCCATCGAGAAGGAGGTCACTGGAGACCCCGCCTATTCCATGTACAATCTCTCCCTCAAAGAAGATTGGAAAAACTCAAAAAAGTACTATGCTGGTAATGATAACGGTAAGCATACAAAGTGTACGCTTTGCTCGGTCAAGTAAATCACTGTTTCCTGTACATTTTATATCCTTACTTCCTTTTGTGTAAGCGTTCGATTCAAACATCTTATTTCAAGATTTTTGGATTGAAGCTAGTATAAGAGTTGATGTATTCTATGTTGTGTATTTTATTTTGCATGTAAGTATTCTTGTGACGTAAACACTGGCGTATAAGTAAGCATATATTAGTTTCTGTTAGTTCTTGTAGCTACCTCCCACGCAGTTTTGTACAGTTTGTCTTATTTCGTCTCACTTTGGATGTTTTGTACAAGTCTGCTAGTTTCGTATCGTAGATTTTCATTTCGGAAATTAAACGACGCGTAATTTTGCAGATACAAAAGTCGCCAAGATGGGACATACACACTCTTTATTTTCGACAGATGATTCAACTAATACGGATGCTGATCCAAGAAATTTGATTTAGTGATGAGATAAGCTTTAATGTTACTATAACAAATGCGCCAGTGTCTCGTCTTGAATTTGTAGAGGGGGTTAAAATAAAACTTGATTTTATTTTGGTTTATCAGGGCATAAGTACACAAACGGCATTAGTGACGAAAAATTGAATGGGCACAGCGATAAAGTGAACGGGCATGGAAACGGAAAAAACGGGGAGAAGGTTAATGGACTCGCTGCAGAAAAGGTGAACGGGCACGCAGATAAGACGAACGGGCATATTGACAAAATAGATGTTCGTAACAAGATTAATGGCCACCTCAACATGAACGGTAAAAAAGGAGACATTACCAACGGAGGCCATGACCTTGAGGTCAACAACTTGAAGAATGGACTTAAAATGGATCTCGGAACACCAAAGATTCAAAAGGTTGCTGTTAAGATTTAAGCGTACCTACTTGTGTACGTTAAAAATAAGTATTAGATTTTAAACTTTATGATATTCCACTTTATAACGTTTCAATTTGTACACTTCCTACATCTTTTTGAAATATTATATATGCAATTACAAATCTACTTTGTAAAATTTTAACTACTTGGGTTACAATTACAATGCTGTTTTCGTCTGACACTGTGAAAGCTATGAAATCATATTTATCCAGAGTTTGTATAAATTGCCAAATGAAATATATTTTTGTAGGTCCTTGAGTATAAATGTCATGAGATATTAAATGTAAATAGTGAATTATTCACAAAATTACACAGCATATTTTGAGCTAAATAATGGATTCAAATAGTTATGTTTGTGCCTTTACACTGATTGTATCAAAAAGATCGCATCCTAGTACTTAATGAATTGCAATAATGTTACTTAAAGTATTGTTGCAGTATCCATCTAGATTAGACTGTCATAAAGAATATCATAGGTTCTGTTTTATCTAACACTAGCATTTTATTTAGAGACTAAATATTTTAATGAAATATAAATTCGGTAACACCGTTATTAGGCAAAGATGTTATTTTTGTAGATCGTGGCGTTTTAATCTTAAACCTTGTCTTGATGTCGTGATTAGATCATTCACTTGAATTAGGGGGATATGTTTCTTCTAACAACCCCTCATTTAGAATTAGTAGTGGTTTTAGATCATGAATAATTTCTATTGACTTCGGTGTCGTAGATTTTAATGTATTTATTCACTCGATGTTGTAACTATTGTTTTTTCGCGTCGATCGAACTAGTACTTACTTGCATATGTGAAGACCACATAGAATAGAAATGTTAATTTACAAAAGTATTTTCAGCCACCGTTTAGTTGGGTATGATAGGCAAACCTGGCTTGATGATAGCGACCAAGCTGTTGTCGTTGGCAAGTATCCACTAGCAAAACAATGTTAATGGCTGTGCTATTATAATTGAGCAATTTAGAAAACTGCTATGTTGGCAGTGATGTACCAACAATTCGAGCTAGTTGCATCAAAAGACGAAAATTATGTATCAAAAAGCTGCCAAGATACACTGGATGGTGTAATTTGGCACACGTGTGTGAAAGTCTATTGATGCAATTTGCTCTTAGTCTTCAGATGTAAAATCTCGAAATGGCATGTCTGTGAACTTTGCATTGACTCTTGAAATAAAGAAAAATTGAGTCAAAAATGTTTTTTGTTTGTTTACCTAAATCATAAGAAATTACGTTTGTGAGAATGCTAGGATCAAAGATATGGGCTAGGACATTCTTCTCTCAATGTTAGGGTTCCTCTTTCCATAAACGAGCGACGCGACGTGACAGTGTCTGCCTATAATGGATAGTCAGTTTTAATGCTGTGTAAATTGTCCAGCATTATTATATAAATAATATAATAATGCTGGACAATTCACACGGTTTATTACATAGTCATCTATAACTGTACCTAAGTAACTGTCGGAAGTCACGTGTAGATAATATTTGTTGCTTCCTAGTCTCTTCCCCTTTTTTACGAAAACTTGATTCAACCGTACGTATTTTTAACTAATATTATAAACGCGAAAGTTCAGATGTATGGATGTTGTTACCTCTTCACCGCAAAACTACTGAGCGGATTGGGCTGAAATTTTACATTCAGGTAGTTCTAGGTCTGAAATAAAACATCGGCTATGGCTCAGTTCCTTCCAATAACCTAATAACGTTTCCATATAAATTACACGTGCGAAGCCGCGGGCAGGTACTAGTCTAAAATAAAACTAGGGGAGGTAGGTAGGTACTTACTAAAAAATTTTATACAAGAAAAAGCTTTCTATAGCGTCCATACAGATTGCTACGCGCTGAGCTGTCAGCGCTGATGGTCAGCGTGATACTAAAATCAACAAGCTGACATTAGTATGAAATATGTATCTTCTTACTCGTAGTCTAGTTATATCTACCTACTACGTTAAAAATTTGTATCTTTGGTAAGTAGGTACTGCGAGGGAGAATCACACCACCATCACCTTAGTTACCCTACCCATCAAAAATTATAAGATAGATGAGAACCTTAGATAGCTCTTTCCATAACTCGCAGACTTCAGCAAGGCTATTATGCCGTTTAATTCACGCGTTATCACGCTAATTTTAGCGCAAATAATGCGCTTTTAATTCGTATGCAGCCTTGCTGGTGGACCAGTCCAACGGGGTCTGTTTGACACGACTCCGTCTTGACGAGATATCATTCCGATATACGTCTCCCTCCAACTGCCGCACGACAGGTTGTGATTGTGACACATATACATATGTAGTCGTAAGTCAAATTGGCCTCATACCTACTCGTTAGCATATTTTCGACGAATCTCTTACTAAACAAATAAATGCCGTTGCGGCACAGGCTCATCGTACCATAGGACTTTCAGTGCCCATTTTTTCATCGGCGCGTAGCTGAGGCTGGGTAGTGTATACTAAAAAATCTAAGCAATCATTCGTAGTACGAGAATCGATCCAGCAAAATTTAAAAGTTCAGGTGTACTCGCTCGCAACGCCACACAGGTTCTTTGTTAGGATTATTAATATACTCATGCTATGAAGGACCCAACATCATATCTGAGTCTGTTCTGTACTACATACTATTTTATTTAACAGACTTCAGGAGGAAGTTCTATGTTCGGCTGTGTACCTATACCTACCTATATTTTTTAATGTAGGTGTGTTCGTCGATTTCTGACCGATTAGTAACATAATAGGTACTATTTTTTAAAAATTACGAATACCGAATACCTACCTACGACACCTTTCGCATCAACATCTTCGCCAATTCTGCATAGATTTTGATGATTAGGGCCAAGGTCTGCCTGCGACGCAGGAGGTTGCGGGTTCGATTCCCGCCTCGGGACAATTTGTGTGTACGATCTGCAGATATTTGTTCCAGGTGTTCTAGTCGTTTTTTTATGTATACATAATAAAAATTATCTATCTATCTATACATATTGGATTAAATATGTAGGTATATCAGTTATCTTGTACCACACACAAACTCTGCTTAGCTTGGGACTAGATAATGTTGTGTGGATTCACTATTTAATTTTATTTTATTCACTTATAATGTGCGCCGTAAAACGTATCTAAAACATAATCACACTATAGTTTTCACAATCCATTAAACAAGACAAGTTTTTCATTTGTGGTATCAACCGGTCCCATCCATCACTCATCACATCAAATTAAAATAGACATGATTTTTAACTAGATGTCGCCACTTGAAATTTTTTATTGCGCTATCGAAGTCTATAGGTATGGTTAAGGCAAGGAATAATTATTCAAAAACTGGTGTACTTAATCAATGGTTTATTATTTGTCATCTTTTTGTTTCAGCTTTTTATACATATTCATGACTTTTTTACCAGGGACCAGATTCTGGCTAAGGCCAGGTCGTTTTCTTTTGGCTGGTCCTGTGCTCTCCCATTGGGAGTCATCTGTAGCAGATATAGACTCATCTTCGGCAGGGGATGGGGCAGATAAAACTGAACCTGCGCTTTCACAGACCACCGCTTTTAGCTTCTAAAAAAGAAACATACAAAAATAAAGTTTCAGACGAAATAAAAGATAACTGCGTTTTAAACTCGGTTGTTATTGTTAAGTTATGAAAACCTGCCTTTTTCTCTTTCTCTCCGTCTATTTCGTCCTGACTTTTCTGAATGTCGGAGTCATGTGCATACTTGCAGTTGTGTCCAAATCGACATCTTCCTTTTCTGTAGTTCCAACATATTTTCTTCCCATTGATCATCTGAGTGCCACCTTTACCTGGAACCTTACAGTCATCTACTATGTACTTGACGATTGTATGTTTAATTCGGTACAAAGCTTGCCAACTAATTCAAACATGGAAACGTAATATAGAGGCTAGAACTAGACAAACTCTCATAAAAATCTTAATCTATTTTATAAAAATAGGAAGTCAACATATACCATTTTCACATGTTTTTCAAGTATGGCAGCCTTAGCCAGTTCAGCTTCCACAAATGGATTGGAAAAGACAGAACAGTGTAACGCATTCTCTCCAAGACTTGGCTTTGGAAGTTTCGGCTTGACGCTTTCCTTGGGAGCCCTAAAAACGATAAAACATATCAATAATTGGTTAACTGACCTGATAAACTCGTGCAGTATTTATTCTTACTCTTGGGCAGAATCATCTTCCGAATCATTTGACGATGAACCGTAGTCCAGTAAAGCATTCATACTTTGAGAGTACGAGAACAGGAATAAAAATGGAATCTATTACGCTTGTATTTACAAATCGATAATCCAATTTAGTGAACGAAAACTTGATGAAATATTTATAGTTGTTTGTTTGTGAGCGAATCAAACAAGCTAAAACAATATGAATGAAGTTAGCAGTTAATCAATGAACAATGAATGAATGAAACTAACCATAGACAACCTCTCTATCAAGCTATCAAGCAAGTATGTTCGGTTCAATTTCAAAGAGAAGTGGTGAATAAATTTAATGGCGGCCTATGCTGGCAGCACTAATAATTTAGTTTTTTTCATGTTGGCATTCTGATTAACTTTGCCACCTGTACAAAATGTCTTCTAAATTGGTAGGTAGGAATTCACGCACATTACATCATCATCATTTATGTTGAAATAAAACAAATAAATAAAAAATATCTTTTAGAACGGTACCGAATTTGTTATTTGCTTGTGTTAAAAACAGGGCTTGAGTCTCGAAGGATTATAATTATAATTTCACTACAATACTTACACTTACTTTAATAATAGTCGCTACACCTCTCTGATGTTGTAAAAACAACTGAGTTAACCAAGGCACACGTACACGCAGGCGTACGTTACAAGGCATAACGTGTTCTTGGGGGGAGACCACGACTCGGTAAACGTAGTGTAGGACGCCCTTCGACCAGGTGGGATGACGACGTAGATGCTGGATACGTCAAGCTGAAGACAGGGCGCTATGGCGCTCATTGGGGGAGGCCTATGTCCAGCAGTGGACTAATATAGGCTGATGATGATGAGGATAAACCAAGGCATAGTGCTCAATATCGAATCTTGTGGGGGCGCGCCCCTATATATATATATATATTTATCCAACTGGGGCGAGTCTTGCATGGGCTATAACTATAATTGCCCGGGTGGCCCTAGCCCATGCAGCACCCGCTCTTGTACATTATACGTAGGTTCTAGTAGACGCGCGATCAAAATGTTTATTGTACGTAGGTACCAGGCCATCTTTAATTATAGTGGGTGTCCATGTGTACCACACACCCTACACACCTGCTAAAACAGCAGGCCTCTTCAGAAAGAACAAGAACGTTCAAATTAATATTATAATGTTTTGTAGTAAGAACATATGTTTATCGCGTATTACTTGTCCGAATTACATTTTAGTAGCTTTTAGTGAAAATGTCCTTGGCAACACCAAAATTTCCTTTTTTCTACTTTCCAAAAGTGTGAGCGAGAAAGACAATCGTGCTTGCTAGTCCGCCGCGTAGTGACGGCGGCATCAATTTCTGAATTAATTACCATTTGTCGCAAAAACTGCGCGTCCTTTATCTTTTCTAGACCAAAATCTTAAAAATTGTCGCAGATAGTATAATAAAGTGGTCTAAATGGCATCAGATGATGAAGTAGACGGTTCTTTCGCAGGTAAACGGTCAATTTTGCTAGCATGTCATAGGTAAGCCGCGAATAGCGGTATCATGTGTTTACTTGCGGTATGCAATTAAAAATTTAGATTTTTTTGATTTGAGTTTTATGATTCTCCGGTCCTCTTCCCCAGAACATCTTTTCGTGAATCAGAAAGCACAACACAAGGAGTGCCCTTATAGTGTTTTGGTGTTTCATGGTTGTAAATATTTTTGAGTGGCAGGTTGTGACAGAAAAGAACATGCCATATCCCCTCATTACTACCTAACAAAATGGACGCCGACAAACAAAGGGATTAGTGACCTTAGCGCAAGGTGTGCACCCATGGTAGAAAAAATAGGCTGGTTGATGGGTTTCCTCATGTTGGTCAACTGTGTGGTGTGTTGTGAAGTGGTCTGACCAGTTTGTGCACTTGCAGGTGATGAGGATGTGGAGGAAGGTGAAGGTCAGAACGAGAACTCTGGAGAGAGTGATGAAGCACCACCCAAGGTAACAAGCTCCGTTACAAATTCTCTCTTACTTTATCGCTGTAACATTGTCGAAGGGAACTGCTTACGGTTAAAACTATTTGTTTACATAGGAAGATGAAGACTATTCTCCAGAAGATGGCAGAAAGAAAAAGAAGGGCAAAAAGAGGAAGGCCAGAGGAGAAGACAAAAAAGGCAGAAAGAAAAAGAAGAAGCGAAAGAATGAGAGTGAAGAGGTGAGTAATTAATTTGTGCTACTTAATCTGTGTTTATTCTAGATTGATAATAATCATTGCAACTCCTATTTCCCAAACTCAGTCATGCTACCTGTTAAACCAATAACATAAATACTGTATATCGATGTTAGTTTACTGTCTAACAATCATTATTTTAGGTTTCAATTTGGTATTGTTTTTAGAAGAGACAATAAAACTTTACTCTTGTTTATGTTAGTTATGTTCACACACAATAGTTTATTGTAAAAGTCTAGCATACAACAGGAAATTCAGTTTGGCTATCTTAGCTTAGTCCCATCCTTATCCAAGGCATGGTCATCAGCATTCTTTAGAGCACACAGAAAATAACTTCAGCTGCATTCGGCAATCACTTCAATCATGGTGAATATTAGAACAAATTTTCACCAAGTATTTTCCTATTTCACAGTAGATATGAATTGACAATAACACTCCACCCAAACTTGGAAACTTCACCAACTTCAATGCTTTTATTCGGTGCTTAGCTATTTAATGAAATGTTGTCCAGTTTAACAACTTCTCCATGCACTAAATATATATTATATCCAGTCTAATTGTTATGACAGTTTACTGAGGGAAGTTCTCATTGAATTGATGAATAACTAATTATGGAAACGGTGAATATGGTTGTCCATTACATCACTTCTTTATTTTTTAATAATCATTTCAGAATATTGTCACTAATTACATGTAGTAATTTAATTATTTCTGGAAAATTATGCAACATGATGAAAATATCTTTCTGTATGATGTTTAAACATAACATAACAAAGGTACATATTACACCTATTTTTTGTTATATTGTGTTAAAAATAAATGCACCCTTCAGATATTTCGTTCGATTCTATTTTTTCTGAACCCTTGCCCTCCTTTTCGAGCCTCATGTGATTATTGGACGACCTATAAAATGAGTTTTATCATAGGACGAAGAATTTCCGGGAGAAATGGAGGCCGAGGGCGATAGTGACTACGCCCTGAGCGCGATGTCTTCGAGCAAGAAGTCTCGCAAGGGACGGACCAGCAAGCACGGTACTACGCCATCCACGCCCGCTGCTTCGGACTCTGGCTCTGGTAAGTTTTGTAACTAGTTTGTGCATGCGGTTTACTTGTACTATCTTTGGACTGGTTTCCGCAACTAGGCCACAGATGGGCCCTTTTTGCGTGTAGGGTTGGGCTGATAGTCTAACCACCCGATATCCTTCAGGAACGCTAGCAGCTCGCTTACGCCGGTGCATGCTTCCCTAGGCGACCTCGGTGTCCCAAGGTCTTGCAGTCTTTGAGAAGCTTCACTGTCCCACTCTACAAGCACTTGCGTTGCAGTCCCCTTTCCGTTCATGCACTCTTTGCAAAGGGATACCTAAATTAAATGTGATTTTTGCTGGGTTCAGTTTGTATAGATCAAGTGCATTCTCGACCTCTGAATTCAAATAGACACGGAATTAAATAATACCCGAAGCCGTATGTAGTCGATATTGTAAAAAGGCTTTCAGAAATCTGGGATTTATATATGCGACAATCTGGCGACTTTCGCAATATCGGTATATTTCGCTAGTTAGAAGTAGGTTGGAGTGTGGAGCCATGATAATGGAGCCCTCATGAAAAAAAGTACAAAGTACAAGTAGTATTGTGTGGACAAAATGCAGAATAAATATTTAAGGTGTTATTTTTCCCACTAATGTATCCCACCCACCTATTTTGTTCTAGATATGGTACGGTATTTTAAACTTGAAATTGGAAGGGAAATGATGTGAGAGACATTAGAGGCATGATACATAGCCCTCTGGTTTTAAAGAACATAGGACTGCACGTACACCTAACATTTATATAATAGTCGCGCCTACTTGCGATTCCGAGGGCGGAAACTAACCTCCTGAGCAAGTCCCCGTTCACACCCCGGCCCTTCGCGCTATTACTATAACTTTATGTGCAGATTTTGACATATTTTATAAGGACATTATAAGCCATCATATGCCAAAATTCAAGGATGCTGTTTTAACAGTTTTGGATATGACATATAGAAATATGTAATGTTGTTTATTATAAGTTATAGTTAGTAGCTTGTTGGTGTAATTTTATTAATGTTAGTTTCAAGTAAGTGTTTTAGTAACTTTTTTATCTTGTCAATTAGTTCTGTACTGTAATGGCAATGTAAAAATGTTAACCAAAACAAAATTATGTAAAGTTTTATTCAGAGAAATAGGTTAATTAAAGTTGGTGGGTTTCAAGTTAAAGCAACAATAAATTTTGTTCAACAATTATGTTAAGTTTCTATGAAGTAAACTTACTTTTACGCAAGAAGTTTGAAAGAAGCCTTACCTTGATTAGTAAAGTTTAAATTGAAATAACTTTAAAACTTGAGAAAATGTAATTATTACTTTTGTAAATTGCACTTGAAATTAATATTATTCAATAAGTTGTAGTTGTATAGATATGTAAGAGATCATGAAAAGTAATTGAATAGAGATGAACTGAATAGCTGTTTTTTCGGATACCGGATGTCGGGCCGCCGAATATCCGGCCAGTTATTATGATTTACGAAATTACCTCTGAAGTTAAAACATTTTTTTTAAACTTGGTAGCTGGCCGGATGTAATACTAATAATTCACACTTGAAATTGTCTAGCCAAGTCCATTTGCTGATCAACTTTATTATTAATGATAAAATTTAACTGTCACAACTTAAGTATTCAATAATTGTCAAGTAGTTTAATTTGAATGTATTATTTGCAGCAGGCATGCCAACAGTGGAAGAAGTGTGCTCCTCATTTGGACTCACGGATGTGGACATTGAATACTCAGATGCGGATCTCGAGAACTTGATGTCATACAAACTGTTCCAGCAGCATCTACGCCCTATGATTGTGAAAGAGAATCCTAAGGTAATTGGCAATACTATAAAAAAAAAAATATTGGACAAACACAGCATCATCCAGCTAAGCATAGCTTGTGTTATGGGTACTAGACGACTGATATACATTGATAGATATTTTATTGTATATAAAACGACCAGAACACCCAAAACAAATATCTGCAGATTGTAAACACATTTGTCCCGAGGCGGGAATCGAACCCGCAACCGCGTCGCAGGCGGACCTTCGCCCACCGCGCCACAGAGGTCGTCAAAGAAATTTGTTGTTATTCTCTCAAAGCGAACACACAAGAATCAAGTAACGTTTCTCTTTACGTTTTTTGATCCACCCATCAAAACCTTCGCATTTATAATATCAGTTAATAATTTATAATGTTATTCCTTTTCTTGATTCTAGGTGCCAGTTTCAAAGCTGATGATGTTGGTGGCAGCCAAATGGCGTCTGTTCTGCGAAACCAACCCTCATCTCAGCAACCAGAGCTCAGCTAATGTCGTGTCTGAGGATAACACATCCACTGCCTCTGATTACGGACCGAAGAGCCGTGGACGCCTGTCTAAGGAACCTAAGGTAGTTTTTTTAGCAGCTAACTGAGCTATTCCCTTTGTAAATATTAAAGTAAAGACTACTTTATAAGTTGCTGTATCAAGTGTGGCTAGAACATGGTGCCCATATTACTTAGTTTAGTATAAGATAGTTAGTTAGTAGTTGATAGTTATCCACCGTCTGTCTCCTAGTAAGAGAGATGCAAATAAGAACTCATATTATCGTCTTTTAACATGCTTACTGTGCTAGTGAGATGCTTACTCGGACAAGTTATTTTCTCGTACCGAGAAAGATCACAAAGACCTACTTTCTCGTCAAAAGTCAAACTCTAAAATACATTTTCACAGAATGATGAAGTAGAAGAAATAGAAGATGAGGATCAAGAAGAAGAAGTGAGTGACGAAGGTATCGCCGCGCCGCGCAAGCGAGGACGCAAGCCCAAACACACGGCGACACCCGGCTCCACGCCGCGCGGCAAGCCGGGGCGCAAGCCTAAAGTACCCACGCTGAAGATCAAGTTCAGCAAGCGCAAGAGGACTAGCAGCGTAAGTAACACACCATTTTATTAAGTCTCCTATAAGGATGATTTCGTGGAAGGCTCATCAGAAACGGCATAATATACGCTGCGCAAGCGAGGCCGCAAGCCCAAACACGGCGGTCAGCGTCACGCCAGCGCAAGCCTAAACGCTGAAAATCATGTTTACCAAGCGCAAGAGGACAAGCAGCGTAAGTGACACACTGAGACTATAGTGCGAATGATTCGTAATAATGGTGCTGTCCGCTGTCCTAAATATAGGATCTTATGACCCAATATTTAGGACAGCGGACAGCACCCATAGCATACATGCACACATAACAGAACAAACCACGCACAATGGACCAATCCGAGTCTAAGTGTGGATATAAGAGTACACAAACCACCACATGCACACAGTGGTTGTCTAAAAGCTGGGGCTGTTTAGTGCATGTGAAAAGGAGCTTTATATCCCATTCACTGCGACACTGCAGAGACTGCTCAAGCTGCAGCACATCAGCGAGAACACGTCAACACTGCTACTACTGCCGGCTATTTTACATTTACGATTTTTCAATAAAAAAATCTACAGATTTGTTTAAATGTTATTGGCATTTGATATTATTTTTATTTTTTTCAGGAGGAGGACCCAGAAGGCAGTGCGGGCGTCAACTCTGACTCGGACGCAGAGTTTGAGCAGATGTTGGCGGAGGCCGAGGAGCCTAAACCGGAGGCTGCTGTCGCGGTGCCAGACGCGGCGGTGCCTGTCGACGAGAATGCCGTTCCGGTAACTATCATTTTACATACTGTATCAAGATTCTTGGCTGATGGAGTATGTATGTATATGAAAGCTTGATATCAACATTACGAGGCAGCTCAGCAAATGCTCGTACTGATCGGTACCTGAGTCTCGAGGTAACCTCGAAACCCAGCAGATGCTTGCATTGAACACGAAGCAGCCTCGCGATACTCAAGTTTATACTACACTGCACTGCAACTCTGAGTCACATAGAGTTTGAAAGTTGTCGGTATTGTGTTTAACCAAGTTCATTGTTTTCTTTGTCGGTTTGGTGTGACTCTGCAAACAAACATAGATAATGACGAGATAAACTGATATTATCCTTAGTTTAGGATGGTCAACATAGTGTAGCTAGATGTTAGATGAGCAACTTGTTTAACCTTAAGATAATTAGTTTAGTAATAAAATTGTTGTAATCCAGGTACCCAAAAAGAAAGCCAAGACCAAGATCGGTAACAAGACAAAGAAGAAAAAGAACAAGTTGAAGACTACCAACAAGTTCCCGGACGGAGCCGAGGGCGAGCATGAGCACCAGGACTATTGTGAGGTATGTGAAATTAGCACTGATTCAATGATTTTTCTGACGATTCGGCAGGATTACACAACTTCGTGGGGATGGGATGATGGATATTAGAGTTATAGCCACTGTATGATCATTGACCTTTAGTCCTAGATTATTTTTGAATACAATATTTTATTTTATTGTGGAGTGAACATAAATGAACATTAACAATCGCTTTCAGCTATGATGCTATTGTACCAATTGTCTTCATTGGTTTATGAAATTAAAGATTTCTGAAATGATACACAAGACATACATACATTTAACTAAAACATGAGCGTTTAGAAACAGTCATGTTTCATTAATTTGGCTATTGTTCTTTGTTTAACTCTATGAACACATATAATGATACAACAAACTTTTCCTTTCTTATAACTAGGTATGTCAACAAGGAGGTGAGATCATCCTCTGCGACACATGTCCCAGGGCTTACCATCTGGTGTGTCTGGAGCCGGAACTGGAGGATACTCCAGAGGGGCGCTGGTCCTGTCCCCACTGCGAGGCCGAGGGCAACCAGGAGCAAGATGATGATGACGAGCATCAGGAGTTCTGCAGGTAGGTTCATTTACTACTTATACTACTTGCAATATCCAAGTGTACCAACAAGGAAGTGAGGTCATCCTCTAACTAAGACACTTTTACTGCAACACAGTTGCGCATGTATACGCCTAGGACGGCTTTTGTATGGAGAAATCCCCCCCCCCCCAAAGGGGATATATAAACCCTAAAAAACCATATGAAATGTTTCAGAAACTGCAAAGATGGCGGCGAGCTGCTCTGTTGCGACTCTTGCCCCTCAGCGTACCATCGCTTCTGTCTCAACCCTCCGCTCGAGGAGGTGCCTGACGGAGATTGGAAGTGTCCTCGGTGTAGTGTAAGTTTTTACTTAGCATAAAAATGTTCAGTGCCAGGGCGCATTCGTCGTCTTATTCTCTCCTTAGCTGCGGAGGCTGGGCTGTAAACGCTTTATTTATACTTGTATTTACGAACGACTGTAGAAACGAAGAATTGACGTACCCAATGTATGTCCAAGGATACATTGGGTACGTCTTTTGTATGTTCTATCTAGCCATAAACTAAAAATAATCACCGTGTTGATTTGATAGAGCTATGAGCGCAATCTCAGATTTTCTATGGAATGTCACGAGGATGCGATAGCTTGTAGTTGTGATATATTCGATCGTCGAGTGATCCCTTAGAAAAGATTTTTCTTAGACTGTAATTCAAACAATCACAATCTATCAAAGATATGACTGATGCTTTACTAATCTTCATACTAAAAAAATATAAATAATTTTGCACAATCCACACAGAATCATCTAGCCCCAAGCTAAGCAGAGCTTGTGTTATGGGTACTAGATGACTGATATACATACATAATAACAACACAATAATAAATATTTTTTATAAAAAAAAAACAATGAAATCTTCTATATTTTTCCAGTGTCCCCCACTGGAAGGCAAAGTGGCAAAGATCCTCACATGGCGTTGGAAGGAGCAACCTTCCAAGAACAAAGCACCAAGACAACGCGAGTTCTTTGTCAAATGGCATGAGATGTCCTACTGGCATTGTAGTTGGATTTCTGAGCTGCAGGTGAGATCCTATTACTTGGGAATAAAATTCATTGTACTATGTCCACAGCTAACAAACATTAAGGTCACAACCACTGCAAAGTCGTAGGTTGACGGTTTGCTTTGGTGGCAGCTTGGCGCATAGCTTACTTTCGTTGCCCACACTAAGGCGGCCCTGGGCCCCTTATTCTTTGCGTCGTTTGACGGAGGCCTCTATTCAGCATTGGAAGTATACAGGCTGAGATGATGTTAGGCCATCGAAGTAATAATCCAGAAAACGGACATCGCCCCCCTATACTTCAGGCGACTATCAAAGCTAGACCCTTGCAGTGTGGCCGATTTCGTATATTTTCATACGTTTGTTTCTCTTGGCGTGTCGTTACCATCATGGCGCTAACCTGCCATGTTGCATATAGTTATATATACATTATAGTTACTGTAGTTTCTCAAACTTGTTCAAAAATCATCCCTACCCCATTCTAATAAGATCCCATTCCACAGCTTGATGTGTTCCACCCTCTCATGTACCGCTACTACATGCGTAAATACGACTGCGAGGAGCCTCCGAAACTAGAGGAGCCACTAGACGAGCGCGACAGTCGCCTCAAACGGCTCAAGTCGCAAAAACAAGGGGAGCAGGAATCTGATGAAAAGATGCTGGAGGAAAAGTTCTACCGGTATGTTGATTTAATTTTTTTTATGCCATTACAAGATGGAATATGGTAACTGTACTCCGTTCTGGAATCAAATATATGTATTTTATGTACCTAAACAGACGATTTTAGCCAAGTTTCGCCACGCTATAGGCGAAACTTGGCTCGATAACATTAACTGACGACCGATGTGGCGCGGTGGGCGAAGGTCCGCTTGCGACGCAGGAGGTTGCGGGTTCGATTCCCGCCTCGGAACAATTGTGTGTACGATCTGCAGATATTTGTTTCGGGTGTTCTGGTCGTTTTCTATATATAATCAAAAATATCTATCTATGTAATGTATTGTATTATGTATATCAGTTATCTAGTACCCATAACACAAGCTCTGCTTGCCATGGGGCTAGATAATGCTGTGTGAATTGTCCAGCATTATTTATTTATTTATTAACATAACCATAACAACGCCCAATATGCACCTATTTGATAATTGTCAAATTCGAGTTCCAAGATGAGGTTGAGAGATGAATGGAATTTGTTCATAGAATGTGTTTTTGTATTTGATCGCCTGTCGTCGTAGTCGTATAGTTCCAAAGTGTTTCCGAACCGAATGTAACGAAATCTTTTGCCCTGTGTTAGTCTTAAATGAATACCTATTTCGCCGTTATTATACTTAAAACGATAGTCGTATTCCTACAAGTGTCACGAATAAATGTTTCCGCAACTTGGCCGCCGGTGGGCCCGTGTCACTAATCTAAATCAACGTTAAGTTTACACGTTAATTATCGATCCAATACCTATTGCAGATACGGAGTAAAACCCGAATGGCTGGTAGTTCACCGTGTGATCAACCACCGCACGGGGCGCGACGGCACTACTTACTTCCTGGTGAAGTGGCGCGACCTCTCGTACGACCAGGCCACTTGGGAGTCTGAGCATGAGGATATCAGTGGACTGAAGAATTCTGTTGAATACTATCAGGTATGACCTTTTAGATGACAGTGTTCTGGGCTTAAGCAACTGACGTGCAATTTCCCATAGGATAAGTCGGGTACTGAGGTTTATTTTACTGCAATGTTTTCTGGGCTTGTATGACTTCTTTGTAATTTCCTCTAGAAGTTTACATAAATCGTATCAGCCCGGACTATGCAAACGCACGCAATTATTCTAGTGTGGCGTTAGCCTCAATATGATAAGTTTATTATAAGTCATTTAAAAATGGAACATCATATATTATCGTTATAATTTTATTTAAATATTGACCTTTTCTGTAGTTTGATTTATGTAGATCTGTAACAAAATGTTTTATTCCAGGACATGCGCTCGTACATGACATCTGAAGGCAAATCAAAGGGCAAAGGCAAGAAGCCCGGTCGCAAATCCAAGAACCGTGACGTCATCGAAGACGATGACAGCGGCGGCATACAACAACGCAACCGAAAGTACAACCCGCCACCAGACCGCCCGCTTACCAATCTCAACAAGAAGTATGATGACCAACCATCTTTCGTATATGAAACTGGCATGCAGCTTCATCCTTACCAGTTGGAAGGTCTCAACTGGCTGCGCTATTCATGGGGAAATGGCATCGATACAATCCTAGCCGATGAGATGGGTCTGGGTAAAACTATTCAAACGGTCACATTCTTATACTCCTTATTCAAGGAAGGACACTGCAAGGGACCTTTCCTTGTCTCTGTACCGCTTTCGACTATTATCAATTGGGAAAGAGAGTTCGAGCTATGGGCACCCGATTTGTATTGCATCACGTACGTCGGAGATAAAGATTCCCGCGCGGTTATAAGAGAGAACGAACTCACCTTCGACGATAACGCAAACAGAGGCGGCCGACCTTCCAAGATCAAGTCGTCAGTGAAATTCAACGTTCTTCTCACGTCTTACGAGTTAGTTTCGATTGATGCTACTTGTCTCGGCTCTATTGACTGGGCTGTGTTAGTAGTGGACGAAGCGCATAGGCTGAAATCCAACCAGTCTAAATTCTTCCGACTTTTGGCTGGATATCACATCAGCTACAAACTCCTACTGACTGGTACGCCCCTCCAGAACAACTTAGAAGAGTTGTTCCATCTACTAAATTTCTTGAACAAGGATAAGTTCAGTGAACTGTCCGCTTTCCAAAACGAATTCGCGGATGTATCAAAAGAAGAGCAGGTGAAGAGGCTACACGAGATGTTAGGACCTCACATGCTGCGTCGTCTCAAGGCCGACGTGTTGAAGAATATGCCCACTAAATCTGAGTTCATTGTGCGTGTCGAACTCTCGCCCATGCAGAAAAAATACTACAAGTATATTCTGACGAGGAACTACGAAGCTTTGAACCCTAAGAGCGGCGGGCAAACTGTGTCTCTTCTCAACGTGATGATGGATTTGAAGAAATGCTGTAACCACCCGTATCTATTCCCGGTCGCAGCGGAAGAGGCTCCTTTGGGCCCTCACGGAAATTACGAAACGCAAGCTCTCGTCAAGGCGTCAGGAAAACTGGTTCTGTTGTCCAAAATGTTAAAGTTACTCAAAGATCAAGGACACAGAGTGCTTATCTTCTCGCAGATGACAAAGATGTTGGATATTCTCGAAGATTTCTTGGAAGGCGAGGGTTACAAGTACGAGAGAATTGATGGTGGTATCACGGGCAGCATTCGTCAAGAAGCTATTGATAGATTCAATGCGCCGGGCGCGCAACAGTTTGTATTCTTATTGTCTACAAGAGCTGGAGGGCTGGGTATCAACTTGGCTACAGCTGACACCGTTATCATCTACGATTCAGATTGGAATCCACACAACGATATCCAAGCGTTCTCTCGTGCCCATCGTATCGGACAAGCGAACAAGGTCATGATTTACCGCTTCGTTACACGCAACAGTGTAGAAGAAAGAGTAACGCAGGTAGCTAAGAGGAAAATGATGTTGACTCACTTGGTTGTGCGCCCAGGAATGGGCGGGAAAGGTGCGAACTTCACCAAACAAGAATTGGACGACATTCTCCGTTTCGGTACCGAAGAACTCTTCAAAGAGGATGACGGCAAAGAGGAAGCGATCCACTACGACGACAAAGCGGTCGGAGAATTGCTCGATCGTTCCAAAGAAGGTATCGAGTCTAAGGAATCTTGGGCCAACGAGTACCTTAGCTCGTTCAAAGTCGCTAGCTACTCCACTAAAGAAGGCGACGGCGAAGAGGAAGTCGATACCGAAATCATCAAACAAGAGGCCGAAAACACTGACCCGGCATACTGGATAAAACTCCTCAGGCATCATTACGAGCAACATCAAGAAGATCAAGCCAGGACACTCGGCAAAGGCAAGCGTCTGCGCAAACAGGTTAACTACAACGACGGTAGCGTCGCACAGACCGAAAACCGCGAGGACTCCACCTGGCAAGAAAACGGATCAGATTTCAACTCTGACTTCTCTCAAAACAGTGAGGATGACAAAGAAGATGACGACTTTGATGAGAAGAATGACAACGGGGATCTTCTCAGCCGTCGCAGCAAGAGGAGGCTGGAGCGACGCGAGGAACGCGACAGACCTTTGCCGCCGTTACTGGCCCGAGTCGGCGGAAACATGGAGGTCCTCGGATTTAACGCCAGACAAAGGAAATCATTCCTCAACGCTATCATGCGGTACGGTATGCCTCCACAGGACGCGTTCAACTCACAGTGGCTAGTGAGAGATCTCAGAGGGAAGTCTGAACGGAACTTCAAAGCTTACGTTTCACTCTTCATGCGGCATCTGTGCGAGCCTGGAGCAGACAATGCGGAAACGTTCGCCGACGGAGTTCCACGCGAGGGTCTATCTCGTCAGCACGTCTTGACTCGAATCGGTGTTATGAGCCTAATCAGGAAGAAGGTTCAGGAATTCGAACACATCAACGGTTACTACAGCATGCCGGAGTTGGTTCGGAAACCAGTTGAGCCGGTCAAGAACGCCGCAGGCGAAAGTGCGACTGCCAGTCCCGCTCCTTCAACTACTACTCCCATTACATCCGCAGCGCCGTCTCCTGCCCCCACACTCGTGAAGGATCCCAACCAAATCGAAGAAATAAAGGAAGAAAAAGAAGAGGCTAAATCCACTGACGAGAAATCCGAAGAAAAGGACAAACCGGAACCTATGGACACGACTGAAGTCAAAGATGAACCAGAACCTGAGGAGAAAGAGCCGCCTAAAGAGCCAGAGGAGAAAGAGAAGGAACCAGAGAGAAGGATGTCGGTTGACGAGGAACCGAGCATCAAAGACGAACCAGTCGAAAGTGACGAAAAGAAGGCAGATGACAAAGATTCTGATAAGGAATCTGCTGATAAAGATAAAGAGATCAAAAAGGAAGACGTAAAGGCTGAAAATGCGGATTCTGAAGGGTCTGTTAAAAAGGAAGAGAAGAAGGTAAATTAACTTTTTCGTTTCTCATACAAACATATTATACATACATATGTCTTATTGATTACTCATAATTTTAGTCCATTACCAAACGACGACGTCTGTGGCGCGGTGGGCGAAGATCCGCCAACGACGCAGGTGGTTGCGGGTTCGATTCCCGCTTTGGGACAAATGTTTCTACGATCTGCAGAAATTTGTCCCGGGTATTGTGGTCGTTTTCCATGTGTAATAAAAAATATATATCAGTCATCTAGTACCCATAACATCACAAGCCACATATTAGCTTGGGGCTAGATGCTGCTGTGGGTATTGTCCAGCATTATTGATTTAAAATGAGTATATAATATATTTATATATATAATGAGGCTTACGGACAAAAGGAAATACCGTTTAAGTTAGCTTTTAGATTAATTACATACTGTGAAACACAAACGACAAAAAAATATATATTATTTATCCAATGGTTAACATTTCACAGGAGGACGACGATGACGACGTAGTACTCGTGAAAGAGGAAGAAGATCTCAAAGTAGAGCGACGCAAGTTCATGTTCAACATCGCAGACGGCGGGTTCACTGAACTCCACACGCTCTGGCTGAACGAGGAGCGCGCGGCCGCCCCGGGCAGGGAGTACGAGATCTGGCACCGGAGGCATGACTACTGGCTGCTCGCTGGTATCGTCACGCATGGCTACGGACGCTGGCAGGATATCCAGAACGACCTGCGCTTTGCCATCATCAATGAGCCGTTCAAGATGGATGTCGGCAAGGGCAACTTTTTGGAGATCAAGAATAAGTTCCTGGCTAGGCGTTTCAAGGTAATTTTATATCTTGCTTTCAGCTGTTCTATAATTTCGCGTGACGCTGCTTTTAGCTTTTAGCCTGATTCCTGTTATCAACAATAAAAGTTGACAACAATAGCTTTAAAACCTGTAATAAAATGTTAATAATACCTTTTTGTCCATGGCCTACAATGAACATTTAGAATGTGAGTATATTTTCTTGAACATCGGACAGTTTTTTATACTCTAATCCACAATGATTAGAGTTTAGAAAACTCCGTCCGTTGACCAATAACTTGTAACTATCATGTCAGATGATAGCTACAAGTTGAACAAACAAAAATCAGTAAAACTTGAAACTATTGTATAATTTTCCACATCTCCCCCTGACAGTAAAACAGTAATTCTGAACTTTGGCATTTTAACTATAATAGTTTCAAGTTTATCTCTGTACATGAAACTGTAGATTTGTTGAATAAGTTTGACAAAAATGTTTTGGCCGCAGCTGCTGGAACAAGCCTTGGTGATCGAAGAGCAACTGCGTCGCGCTGCGTACTTGAACCTCACGCAGGATCCGAACCACCCGGCGATGTCGCTGAACGCAAGGTTCGCCGAGGTCGAGTGCTTAGCGGAGTCGCACCAACATCTCAGCAAGGAGTCGCTTGCAGGGAATAAACCGGCTAACGCTGTGTTGCACAAGGTACTTACTATGTACACTTTAAATTAGAATGAGTATGATATTGTAGAGGCTGTGGATGTCCACGGCGTAAGAACCGACCTCTCCAACTCATCTCGTGTATCGTAAAGTCGTTTGGGTGAGGCCTATGTTTAGCGTATAATCTAGGAAAGTGGCGAACGTAAAAAAGAAATACATATACACAGTAGGAGATGAATACCACCTTTTAAAATAAGTTGTTTTGCAAGTAAAAGTAAAAAATCATTTATTTCTTTAGGCTTACAAAATAAGCACTTAGACAAGTCATATTTTATATATAAATTATTATCAAATAAAATTATTTTACTGTTCACTTCAATTTTTTGTCCACTAGTGGAAGAAGTGAAAAGACAAGATGTAAGAAATATTGCTCTAAGAATTTTCTTGATTCCTTAGCAAATGTCGGTACATTCTCGTATATCCTCAATAATATTTGTCTGTTCCGCAGGTGTTGAACCAGCTAGAGGAGCTGCTGTCCGATATGAAATCGGACGTTTCGCGTCTCCCTGCGACACTGGCGCGTATCCCGCCAGTCGCACAACGTCTGCAGATGTCGGAGCGATCCATTCTCTCGCGCCTCGCAGCCACGGCGGGCAACCCCGTGCCAGCTGGTATGTATTCAATACTCTTTGTGTACAACACTAAGGCTGGTTATATAGTCACGCCGCTGGACGCGTCGCTGGGTAGCGCGCTGTTAACGTTTACTAATAAGCGTTTACTGAACGGCGCTGCACAAGCCCGCGACTTTGAAACTCAATTACTACCCAAATACATCTCCGAACGCGCGCGCTCCAACGGCGCTGCCAAAACGCGTAACAATAATACCAGCCTAAGATAAAGATTATTAATTTGCATAAACATATTGTGTTATAAACTGTTACAAATAGGTAGGTATCAAAAATGTTTTACCAATTACGGTGTACAAATTGAAAGAAACGGCATGCAATGTCTCTGTTGCTAAAATAATACTTGTGTTATTAGAAGTTACTTCAAAAAAATATTTAAATCCGTTATTACTATAACAAGTAGTCACACATTGTTTTTGACGTAAGAGCTATCTGGGATACTTCCCGGACTATCTTCTTCTGTTTAAAAGCAGCGTCTTACGAGACTGAGGTGGCGAGTGTGGCGACTGAAATTGGGAGGGAAGAACATGACGAGTTTAATTATATCTATCAGACATAACTCTCAGTAGGTACAGCGATTGTTCTCCAGAATAGAATAGAGAAAAATTCGCATCGTCATTGAATGCGTAAAATATTTGAAAGTTGCATTGTCATTCAAATATAACTTAATTCTATTATACATTAACTTACCTCAAGTGCGCTCCTATTTACGGAGACTACTTTTAGCTTTGATTTTGTATTTGACCCGAAATCTAGAAGATAGTATTTGTGATCGCAGCTTGTGCCTGAAAAACTGGTAACGGAGAAGCGGTTCTTGCGTAAAAGTTTTAAACGCATTAGAATCGGAGTTTACCTAAAATGATTGGTAAATCACTTGTCGTCCTTATCATCCAACCGTAACCATGTAATTACTGTTTCAGCACAAATGGCCCAGTTCCCGCCTGGTTTCGTCGGCGGCGGATCTCTTCCAGGATTCTCCCCGGCCGCGGCTTCCGTCGCCAACTTCTCCAACTTCCGCCCGCAGTACTCCGTACCGGGACAACCCACTACGCCTTCCAGCAATGTGAGTAACTTAATAAATAACCTATATCGCGGAATGTTCTATTCTCAAGCTATGCTTAGCTTGGGTTGGGGCTAAATAATGTGTGTGAATAGTCCAGCATTATTTATTTATCAAAACAAAACACGTAAAATAGTACCTCCAGTGGAGGTGTTGGATAATACGCAGAATTTTGTCTTGTTTTGCTTTCTCTCTATAGGAACTAAAAGGTGTTTTATTGTTTCAGAAATCATAAGCCCCTGGTAACTTAAACTTCATAATTCGCCTCTACCTACACTCGCGCAGGTAAATTTAATATATTACTCTGCAATAAATGTATGCTTGATTTTTGTAATAGAAATTGTTTCGAAATCATGCACGTTTTAGCAAAGGTTATGCACATCTCTTTATGTCAAGCTCAATCGTTAGCCATAAGCTATAGGATAATATTAAAATATTATTTGTATTGTTTGTTTTAGTGAGCGGATAAATGGTCACATAGATGAATATTTTAGATTGTAAGCTTTCAAAGATTCCTCTGCCACCTGGGTTTGAAGTGATAACTTGTAGTGAATACTGCTGGTATGATTAGTTTAACATTATTTACAAATGAAACAGGACTCTTACATTATTTATTTCATCCCGATCTGTATGAATCTGTTAATTGACTAAGTGATTGTGGAAAACTTTATTTTAATTTTACCAAATATGAAATAAATCAATATAATTAAGTAAATATTGTAGTTTTCTTGAAAATTCCTAAGGCATTGGGAGGCTAAATGATACAAGAAATTATACTTATATGAATACTATTTATTCTATGATCACATTTGATTCATTCATTACATAAAAATAGTACAATAAATAAATTGAGGTACACAACATTAGTCAGAAATCCTTATTATTTTAATAGTTCAGTGCAGGCACTTAAAACATTTGATTACAATTTAATTTCATGCGTTGATTCCAACGTCATATGTTATTGTTCCTTATACAAACAGGGCACAAGACCCTGCAATATTTTCATATATCAAATCACATTCGGTAACATATTGATGATGATTATGGTCTAGCCTAATTTCGGCAACCAGCGGCCCGTCTCAGAGACTAGCCATGTATGCAGGACATAGTGCACGTGTGTGCGCAAACATCATCATAGCCTATAGTAGTCCACAGCTGGACATAGGCCTTCGCTTATGAGCAACATAGCGCCCTGTCTGCAGCTTGCCGCATCCAGTATCTGCCTGCAGTCCTTCGCAGTGGGCAAACACAGTTACACTCTATTCCGTCACTTTTAATCCTATCGTCTCAGCAACATCACCAAGTATATGTATCATCTTCCGTGTTGTACTTGATGCTGTCAAGTGGCCTGACTGCGGCGGGGTCGGGCGAACAGAAGAGTTGGAGCATGTCATCACTGATCCCGCAGTCTGACAGGTTCTCCTTGTTAAAGGCTTTGGCGAAGTGGTTGGGCTCGTTCTCCTTTGAGTTTTCATCTGAAATGTGAATAGGATAGTGTTAGGATTTCAATTTACCTGGCATCACTACATAGTATAAAACAAAGTCGCTTCTCGCTGTCTTTCTGTCCCGATGTATGCTTAGATCTTTAAAACTACGCAACGGATTTTGATGCGGTGTGATTAAAGAGGAAGGTTTATAAACCATGTGACACATCGATTTCCACGCTGGCGAAACCGCTAGGCGCAGCTAGTTATAAACAGTAGCAAGATTGGAACTCTTAATTGTGATGTAGACATTTCCCTGAATGTCTCCCCTCGCAAAATGGTTTGACGATATCGTCAAGGTAGCATACCACAGCAGGGAAAGAATTCTGGAATATGCGAATTTTAATTTCTGATTTGAACCTTATTCCATGGGAATTATGTCGTCATCGCTGCCACTACCGAATGGAATCGCAGCTGACGGTCACGAGTATTCATAATATTAATCCCTAATGCATTTTACGAAAAGCACGGACTAACATAGGTTGAGATGATGATGATGAGCGAAAATAATTGACCAAATTTGTACCTCCCGGACCAGTAGTCTCACCTTGAGCAATATTCTTGGCCGCATACGAGAAGGCCAGCGTAGGCTGATGGTGCGCGAACGTAGCGCTGAACTGCGCAGACGAGCTGCTCTTCAGCACATTGAAGAGAGTGTGGACCGCGGTGGGCAGGATTGGGCCGCGGAGCTCTATCGAGTAGTACTTGTTGCTGTCGGAATGTATCGTGTTTTCTCGCACCTGGAAAATATCAGTTTAGTTTAAGCTGAATAAAGGTAAAATACGATGCATGTATTGAATACACACGGAATAACCGTTCCGTGATCATGGAGCTGAAACTGTACCGAAATATTGGAAAACTCAAAAATCAAATCATGGTATCTCGTTTTAATCATAAAAATCCCGTTTTCAATTACTTTTGTGACTTTTCCTTGCTTGATCTGTAAAACGCAGTTAGAATCAAACATCAAAGCGCTATATTACCTGTAGACCCCACAGGACTCTTAGACACGTCACAAATTTCAAATAGCATAAGTTAAACTAGTAAATAAAGTGATCACTTTGATTTTTTGTTCACTGCAATCTTTTCAAGGGAACCGGGTCCATCAATGATTAATGTTCATATAACTACCTTTAGAGACTGCAGTGTCCCGCCATGGAACGCAGTAGGCGCCAGCAACGTGGGCGGGACTCCCGCGAACGGGCCCGTCGGACTGACTATCGACTTGCAGTTTAGGAGGAAGTTGAACAACGCTTGAGCGTCCGCGCCTCGCACGAACACTAGTGATTCAGCTGCACTGTCGACGCTGCTCTCTGCGCTGTGGGTTATTCTAGTCTGTGGAGAAAACGTTAAGGTTAGATGAGACAATTAAATTTAAAAATAAAATTTATATTAATAAAGAATTTTTTTAGAAAATTACAAGTTTTTTTCATAGGAGCGGGAAAGCATACGTTTTTGGAAAGGCGTAAGTGCAATCAATTTATTGCTTATTTACAAGAAAACTTAACGACACGAATCAAAACTTCAAAACACAAGTCATTTCAATAGACAGCAGGATACCTGTGATCTCGACCAAATTGTGTGCGAAATTTTCGATCATCAATTGGTGATCTAAGTGCGAAACAGTGTACTTTACTGCGAAACATGTTATTATCGTATTTTTTTCAACCGCGTTTACAAAGAACATTTATGTAATTTGAGTTATTCCTTCGTTTTCCTTTAGTGAGTATTGAGATCTATTTATAAGGCCTAGTTTGGCGAGGAAACCGGACCGCACTGAGCGGAAGAGTGCAGTTCTGCGCGGCACGAAGTGGCAAATTATTCTTTGTATGAAATCATATGAGATAGAACGCCCTACGCGTCGGTGACACTGCGCGGCTTTTTTGGTCTTGAGGAGTAAAGGGATAGAGTACTGAGGGACACCACTCCCTTTCATGTACTGTAAAAGAGAGTCAATATTGTTACTGAAGTTGGTTTAGATAAGTTAGTAAAAATGTACGCGCCTAGTTCCTCTGACGCGTAGAACGATGGCATCATAAAGCAACATCGTGTAATAATTATGATTGATGAATCGAAGCTGATCTTAAACGTCTTAAAATAAGTGTCTAATTAAATAGGACAAGCATATGATAATTATAATAATTACCTTAAAGTTACTTATTACGGGATATTTACCATGATTTGATTTTTGCGTTTTCCAATATTTTGGTTTAAAATGACTTGCTTAATAACCAGTTTCAAAGTTTTACCTGATTGATGTTGATTTTCTTGATAACCTCCGTCTCAAGACCGAGCTGAGACAGGAACTGGTCTGGATCCTCTTCATCTTCTTCCTAGAAAAAAACTGATTGATTTATTCCTTCACAGAGATTCCACCAAAACGGAGAAGAGTCGATGATAACCTCTCTCTCTCTTCTAAAATACTTACTTGTGATGGTCATATTGATATTATTACTGCTGAAGGCAGTCTAGGCAAGCTGGAGTTCGCGGTGGCAGCTCAACAACCTTGATATTTTTTACTATACAAAGATAACGACCAGAACACCCAGAACCAATATCTGTAGATCGTACAAACATTTGTCCCGAAGCGGAAATCGAACCCGCAACCTTCTGTGTCGCAGGCGACCTTCGCAAACCGCGCCTCAAAGGTCGTCAAAATTAATGATAATCGTCATCACAGTACATAAATAATGCCGGACAATCCACACAGCATCATCTAGCCCCAAGCTAAGCTGAGGTTGGGTTATGGGTACTAAATGACTGATATACTTAATGCAATAAATTACATAGATTATCATCATCATCATCAGCCACTGCTGTACATAGGCCTCCCCCAATGAGCGCCATAGCGCCCATCTTCAACTTGACGCATCCAGCATCTGCCCGCAGTCCTTCGCAGGTCATCATCCCACCAGGCCGGAGGGCGTCCTACGCTATTTTTTATTATACTTAGGTAATATTGAAATCAAGGAAGGATAGGATTCGTAACGAATACATCCGACAGAGAACATTCGACATAGCTCTGAGAATTAGCAAGCTGAAGTGGCAGTGGGCCGGCCATATCTCGCGAACCGACGACCGCTGGCGCAAACGTGTTCTTGAGTGGAGACCAGGACTCGGTAAACGTAGTGTAGGACGCCCTCCGACGAGGTGTGATGACTACCTGAGAAAGACTGCAGGTAGATGCTGGATGCGTCAAGCTGAAGACATGGCGCTCATTGCGGGAGGCCTATGTCCAGCAGTGGACTATCATAGGCTGATGATGATGATTTATATCAGACCTTGTCTGGTTCAGTCCGTTCCTCCATAGTATCGTAGCAGCTGTCAAAGGAGGCGTTCTTTGCTTGCTCCTCTGAGGTGTTCAGTCTTTTGCTTTCTGGCCTAAGTGGCATCGTGAACTCAACATCTGAATAAGAAAACATAGTGTGATTTTTATGATCATAATTATATCCCAAGGTCCCATGAGGGTTTTATTCCAGAGGGATTACGATTTGTACTGTAAAACTTATAAATCAAGGTATTCAGGAAAGTAGGTTTTTAGTTTTTGTAGAAAACTCGCATTTTAATAGTGAGTGACTGCTTAGTTGGTCTAGCGATTGCGTGTTCAACTGCTGACAATGAGGTCCAGAGTTCAAATCCCGGGTTGGGCCAATGTTGTTAAATGATTAGCGACTAGCTGCGCCGCGCGGCTTCGCCCGGGTGGAAATGTCAAATGGTTTATAAACCTTCCTCTTGAATCACTCTATCTATTATAAACTACATTAAAATCCGTTGTGTATTTTAAAAGATCTAAGCATACATAGGGACAGACAGACAGCGGGAAGCGACTTTGTTTTATAATATGTAGTGATTAGTTTTTACCTTCTTGCCGTAAAGTCTGCCTAAACCCTCGTGTGGTGGGCGCTATCAACGCGCAGGGCTCCGAGACGCCGCACAGCCCCGCTGCTCGGAACAAGCACGTGAACGTGTTCGCGCACACGTAGAAATAAGGACAGTGGAGCGCCCGTAGCAACTGAAACAAGAAATTAAGAATAGAACACTAAAGTGTACAAATTACTTTATTGTAAACAAAAATAGATTGAAAAACAAAACATCACTTATGCACAATAGGCGGTTTTATCGCTACGAAGCGATCTCTTCAGACAAAAAAGCAATTATTGCCTAATGGCCCATCATCATCTGCCAGTGCCTATACTACCCCTGCTAGAAACAGGCCTAACGAGAGCTATAACGCTCTGTCTTCAATATGCTGGACATGTTTGCAATAAAAAAATTGATTATCTATCTGGTGAATTAGTAATGATATTCTCGTACCTGAAACAGAGACCGGAAGCTCTCCGTCCACTCCCTATGCAGCGCTAGCTTGACCTCCTCGTTAGCGGCCATGAAGCTCGTAGCGGCCACTTTACCCGACGACCGAGGAAACATGTCCAGCCATGGTAGGTGCGGGTGTTGCCAGTATAGACAGGTTTGATGAAAGCGAGCGCGCGGGGACGTGTCTAGTGTAGGGGAAGCGGCGGTGTCGAGGCAGCGGACGAATCTGACGGTAAATGGATTGTTAGGTCAGAAGGGTAATTCATTTTTCATAGGATCAACTGTTTGAGATACATGAGAAAAACCAATTTTTGTGACATTTAACCATGAATAACTTACGAACACGATTTTTATTCGACTTTTGAGATAACGTTTAGAACTAAATGAAGGCGTATACAGGTTTTCAACTAGTTTAGTTAAAACCTATGATGTTCTGTAATAAATAAATGCTCTAGCTAGTCTATACACAGCTTTATGTGGGTAATGTGGGTAATCTCTTTTAAGGCTTCGTTTTTGGTGGCTAGGAATTGATTTTAAATAGATCTCAACAGATTGTTTGCCAGCCATGCACAATACTTTTAGAGCTGTCCATAATTTGCAACTGCTGACAAAGTAAATGCACCTTAAGGTTTAGTAAGTAAGTACATTAACAAGGCACTATTGCAAGCTACCAAAGTGTGGTATGTAAACAGGCCTAGCCGGCCTAGCTGTTAGGCTGCCACAGCAGTGTTGTCTAGGATAGACCACAACATAACCCTAATTTTGTTGTAAAGGAATTTGTAAAGCAATCTAACAGCCTAAATACACTGGAATTTCAAAGGGATGCGATTGTGCAGTATGCTCATTTTGAAATAGCTGGCAAATAGCAAGTGTGATAAGGCTGTAAAACTTACCCAGTGATTCCAGAAGCTTCTTCACTAGCCTTTAGCTTCAGGGACCATGCAAAGGGCTTCGGTGACATCAGTCTCAGTTTTGTTTTCAATGCCCAGTCAATTGGTAGATGCTTGTATTTCTGCTCAACTATGCGCTGAAATTGAGCAAAATGTAGAATGGTAGAGAATATTTTAAAGAGTATGAATATAATATTATTGATATAAAATGATTCAATTATATTGATATAAAATATAAAATGGATTTGAACAAAAATATAGTTGTCTGGTCTAAGTTAGAATCAGAATTATTTTTTATGCTTACAAAATATACTCTACAAATTTTACAAAAGTTATATCAAAACAGATGTTACCAGTTTCTTTAACTACAATAATTATATGATACTATCAAATAATGATTGTAGTTAAAGATAGGCTTTGTTTTATTTTATTTTTGTGGTTAGATAACTTACTTCTACTGTGTGTTCTGCTGTGAACTTCTGTAATAAATTAGAGAATGTAGTCAACTTCTCTGTGTCGACTTCCTGAGGTGGTTTCTCAACCACTTTTGCAGGCAGCTTCAGCAGGGCAAATAGAGTCTTATCACTGGACTCATCAAGAGTATCTTCTAGCTTTGTTTTCTTACTTGGCTGTGGATTATTTCTGTAAAGAATTAGGTATACCCATGAGTCAATATTATTCTCAATTCAGGAACTGAAAGTTAAAGTGAGCCTAGTAAGCAAAATCCTCACTTTGAAAATGGATTTTTTCTCTTATCTGTTTCACCATTTAGAAGTCTGGAGAAATCTAAATCGACTGGATTGTGTCTGGATGGCTCACTGATTGAGCAAGAGGGCTGTCTCATACGTTCCTAAAACAGAAAGGTGGTAAGGTTGATTTGACAATAGCGCGGGAAAAGGCCCAAAATGTTTTATGGCATGCAGATATGTTGAGTAGGTATGTTTATGTTTCGGATATGAATGGATTACACTCTTTGGATGGTATATTCTATAGTGTGATACAGAATTAACTACTGCTTACTTGCAATGCCTTCTTTCGTTTCTTCAACTTGTGCAACTGCATAACTTCGCTTGGTCTTTTCCATGGTGAGGTCGGTTCCATTTTGCTAGGATTCTGGATGTAGCTTCAACTTGTAATAACTCGCTTCAGAATCTTCAGATTTAGCAATTCCTCTACTTACTTTTAATGAAAATAACAATAGCCAACCAAAACCAACCAACCAAGCCAAGCAAAAGCAAACAATATTATTACACAAAAAGAAAAACACCTGTTTTATGTAGGGTTGGGACGCTCTTGCGATGTTAGTTAGCTATCCGATTCTCGAAAATCCCACAATCAACAATTTTTTAATTTGTAGTATTGTCATATTGTGTAATAGTATGAGGAATTTATTTATTAATAAACAATATAGCTACTATGTACTCAAATATTTTTAAACTTACGCGATCTGAACACATAATTTATAAGTATTGATGCAACGGGTATTTATTTATCGCGTTCATTTACCTATTTTCCCGACCTTTCAACAGGTTTACACTCTGTCGTGGTCAGGTCACGGGATAACTGGAGCACAGACTACTCAGGGATACTAATGTACGAACTGGAGTAATGGAGTTACCGCCTCAGCGGGTTCTTACTCTAACTAAACTAACGGATTTCTAACTAAACCTTTTAAATTAAAATGCATTTTATTTATAATAAGAAAAATAATTTCTTAAGAAGTTGGCTGGTTATTGCGCGTATTTAGTAGATAATAGTGCAATAAAAAGGATTACTTAAAATAACACCATACCTAGGTATCCCTGGCAAGGCGGTTTCTTTTGTTTAAATTGAATTCATGGAAATAATCATTTGTCATGCATGTTCCCGACGCGACGACGACGTGACGGTCAATAAGTAATATGCTAACTAAAAAAAATTAATCATGGATTTTTTCAATTACCGTCGGATCCTTAAAAACTGGAATATGATTCTTCATATTAATAATTGCCACCAATAATAACAAACAGTCGAATTCATGATTTTGAGTGAAGAAAAGGTATTATCAACTCTGTGTTACTTCCACATTCGAACTTTAGGAAATTATAATGTACCTATTCCAATCACTGCTCACCATCAGTTATAATAGTTTCAGTATTACCGGCAAAATTATTTCAATCGCTGTATTTCGAAAAAGACACATCTCGAGAAATTCATGAAATCCCTAGTTGCAGATTTTGGTCTATTGTGTATGTCACTGTCAAACTGTCATTCTTTTGTTTCCATCGTTTTGTGGACGGAAGAAATCTTCTACCAAGGCTAACGCGCTAAGCTAAGCGTTATTTATTATGCTAATTTTAGCGTGAAAACGCGTGAAAAGACATCAGCTTGTGTATGTATGTTTGTAACCGACTCCTTTGGACTCAATTTTGACCCACTTTGAACGGTCAGATTTCATTTAAACTTAGTAAACTTATTAATAACCGATGACAATACAATAATTTGAACTAAAAAATAGAAAATAAATAATTGTTTAAGAAAACTAAAACTGTAAAAAAGCGTGGGGTGCTTTCTGAAATATTTCTTCAATGTCGTCACTCCTATCAGTATCTAGTTTTGTGAGGCAAATGTGCGCTGTTGGCAAGAGAACGCAAATCCAAGTATCCACGCTTTTTTACTTTAAAATAATTTCTTTTATTTATCACTCTTATCCATAATTTGATTTATTTAAAAAAATATTTTCTACTTTTTAATTCGGTTTATTTATAAAAGCGTGGTTTTTAGATACAAAAAAAAAATATAACGACGAGCGGAGCGAGCTACCGAAATTTTTGTTACTTTTCTCAAACTAGTTAAGAGTATGAAAAAACAAATAAAAAGGATTGGGAGCCCTAAAAATGTAACAGTATTTTTGCAAGTTTTCGTGTCTGGAAAAATGATCTTAATAAATAAAATAAAACGAAATAAAAATTCTTTATTCAGACATAAATTGTCCACACATTTAAAAATTACAAAAATAAAATACAATTAAAGAAAGAAAGCATAAGACCATAATTAAAATTAGATTGTTACAATTATTATTTGCAGCAGTCATTCAACAGACACCGACCCAACCCATGGAGTCTAATGAGTGAGTGAGGACTCTGTTGAAAGACTGCATGATGGTCGAGGCAAACTTGCTGCCCACAACCTGCAGGATGGAGTTGGTACTGCCCCATGTTCTGCGCAGCAGCGAGGCTATTTTCTTGCGAATGATGGCGTGAAAGCCATCAACCTGGGCTTCAAAGCCATCAACTTGGAGGATACACCGCAGAAGCGGGGCAATCCCAGCAACATCCTGAAGGCGTTATTATACTGTACACGCAGAGCGCTGAGCGATCTTTTAGTAAAGCTAGCCCAAAGGCTGTCCGTATAGAACGATTGGCAGTAGGCTTTGAATAGCGTGATTTTCACTTGCCTACTGCAACGAGCGAACCTTCGTGCCAGCATATTACTGCGGACCGCCAACGCCCTGCGTTCACGTTCTATGTCTACCTGGTCGTCAAGGTCGTCGGTAAGGAAATGTCCCAGATACTTGAACTTATAAACTCTATTTAGCTCGAGACCATTTAGTCTCAAGCATGGGACAGGCTCTGGAACCTTACCTGCGGCCCTGAATACCAGGTATTCACTCTTTTTACAGTTGTACACGAATCCATGCTTACTGGCGTACTTTTCACAGATCGAAAAGAGCTTCCGGAGAGCGCTGATCGTTGGACACAGCAGTGCCATGTCGTCTGCGTAGCTGATATTGTTCATAGACACATTATCAACCGAGCAGCCGACACGCGCACTGCTGAGCTCCACGATCAGCTCGTTTACGTACAGGTTAAAGAGCTTTGGAGAGCTCAACCCACCTTGTCTCACGCCGCACTCCAACCTGTAAGTCTCCGAGAACTCACCCGCCCATCTACCATTGTTTGTCTGATTGGCATACCAGTAATGGAAAAGCCGCTGCACCTGTGCGTGAACACCTGCCCCAGCTTTCTCCATAATACATCATAGGACACCAGGTCAAAAGCCTTCGAAATGCTTTTGACCTAGTGTCCTATCATTAATGTGAGCACTTGACTATACAAGAAAGAGAAGACATTGTCGGCGAGCGGAGTGACCTGCAAATTTTTTGTGGTTTTCGTTAGAATTTTGTGTTCATTTTTGAAGCGGGGGGTTTGCTTTTTAACAATTGAAATTCTTAAAAATTGTTATTGGCTTGTGGAACTAATCGCGAAAATTTTTTTGTCTCCTTAGATTGTTTAGTGCCCTTTGAAAAATGGATTTTGTCCGGGGGTAATGACTCCCGTGACCGTGACTGGGACCGCGCCTGATATCAGTACAGTAGCCGCAAACCACTTCAGAAAAAAATATAGGAGTTTTTATAATATTTACAAGAATAACTTGATCGGATCGTTACAAGCGATCTAAAGATAGCTCAACTGACTAATGTACCTCGTACCTACTTGATTTATCCATTTTCATGATAAAATCGTATGAAGGCATTATTTTTGGCATATTTTTGGCATTGTCTAACGTTTCTAACGTTTGGTAGATTTTCTGGCCGGGGTGGTGTGTGGAAGAAACTGCACTTTTGTGAAGTGTCACCATGTCCCTGGGTTTACATTTTAGAAGATAGAAGGAGAGTAAGAATAGTTCACAAATAACTGTTGTATTCTCGCAAGTATTGTTGGTATTTTTATTTTTAATGGCTTTTACTGTGAAAATATATATGTAATTTAGGAATTGAACGGCTTTTATTGAGGGGTAAAAAATAATTTTGATGAAATGATGGAAATACACAATGGGCTCGCGGATTTAAATAAATCTGCTGGCAACATCATAGATTTAATTATCAAAGAACTGACTGACATAATGTCAAAGTTTGAATTGGAATGGAAGATATTAAAGAAAACAGAATATTTTTCGCAAATTTCGCAAGAAATGGTTGTGTTTAATGATAGAATTTATGCAATAAACATTGAAGTTGAAACTCGACCAATAATATATTGTGGTGTCAAAAATTGTACTAGTAATTCGACACTGAGTCACATGGGCCTCTATCCAATACCATCGGAAGATGAAAGGTATGTAAATAAAACATTGTTGTTTTTATTTGAGGTTGCCGGCTGTTTTTATTCGATCAATTACAGTTTCTATCTGGATAAGACAATAACAAATAACCTGCCAAATGGTTCGTAGTTAGCATATCGAACCGTACCTATGCGAAAAAGTAACTAATAATAATAAATTGTACCGTCTTACGGCCCGGTACAACAGCCAGGTGGGATGACGACCTGCGAAAGAAAGATTGCGGACTGATAGTTGATACTGGATGCGTCAAGGGCGCTCATTATTAATTTCCTCCTTTAACATTTACTCATACTCAAATATTTATTGCAAACATGTTGTACATCTTCATCTTAAAGTTAAAAATGTTTCAAACATGCACCTCTAGGGTACGATAAACCAATTTTTTTCATCTACATATACTAATATTATAAAGAGGAAAGATTAGATTTTTTTGTTTGCTTGTATGTATTGAATAGGCTTTGAAATTCCTGGACCGATTTGAAAAATTCTTTCACCATTGGGAAAATACACTATCCCTGGTGAACATAAGCTAAGTATGTATATTATATTTTCAACAAAATTAGGGATCCTTACTAAAACTCCAATAATGTAACCCAAGGTGTAAAAAAATACCTAAAAAATGCCTTACATAGTGTGCTGTGCCCTGCATACAAAAATGTAGTAACTATGCAAAACACATCATTATGTATAAAAAATGTCACTATTATAGTTACATCACAATAAGTGTTTTTTTTTATATATGAAAAAAAAAAAAACATTAAAATGCCGCTGATAGAAAAGGCTCTTTATTTGTACCGTGGTATTAATCCTTATCAAAATAAATTACTTCATATACAAGACTGCTTCAATACCTTTATATAACTTTGAATTATTCAATATGGGCATTCCATTTGAAAGATATCACAAATTTAAAAATGTAAGTATTAGAATAAAGATGCATGGCTCGCTCTTGATGATTTTAAGACTTCGAGTCCAATCATTTTGACTGATTTCTGTGAAAAAAGCTATTGATTTAAATTATTTCAACCCTGAAATATAAACTATTTTAGATAATTCTAAAGTAAAAGTACTTGGTAGCTAAGATTTGAATGAACTGAATGAACCTTCAATATACAGTACCCCATAGATGTTATTTGGCTATCCTTCTTCAAGTTCATGATCTAGGTATGTATTTCTTATTTTGGTTAAACACATACCTACACACAAATTAAGCTTTTTTCGTCATTTGTTTCAGAGAAATGAGATATAAATGGCTAAGAAATATAGGGTTAGCAGCCTCCGAAATGGAAATTATGGAAACCAAAAATGTTTTTGTGTGTGAAGCGCACTTTAAACGTCGTTATAAAAATTACACTGCTTATGTTTCACCACATAAAAGTCTGAAAATAGGCGCTATTCCAACAGTAAAAGTACCCTATAAGAAACCCTTAGAAGAAATTGACTTAAACCTGGAGACACAAGAATTCAGTAATGAAGAAGACACTGAGAAAATAGTGCTGGATGAAACAGCTACAACAAAAGCAGACGAAAATGAACTCAAACTCTTCTGTGAGAAATATTTCAGCAGCCAATTAAATACTCTGATAAATATTCACAAAAAACTTTCAAAAAAGCCAGATAACTCTATCATGGAGTTTACAGATGAATTTAAGAAAAAAATAATGTCGATCTATATGGAAAATACCCTAGCATATAACATTTTGCAGCGCATTCTACTCTTACCACCCATTGCTGACATCAAAAAGTTCATTCAATCAAAACCGGAAGTGATAAATGAACATTTTATCAGATTGCTCACAAAAAAAGTCGAGTCTATGTCACAGGACCAGGTAAATTGTGCCCTTTGCGTTTATTTACTCAGGATCGAAGAGAGTTATGACTATGACCTTGAATCGGACATAATACTCGGATGCTGTCAAAATACCAATGATACACGTAACATTTTAACTCCGACGCAATATGGTTTAGTGGCTATGGCCCGTGGAGTGTGTGAAGATTGGGATCAAATAGTTTCGTTTACGCTGCTACCTCATGTAAACAATCAAATCGATTTCAATGAGTTCATTAGGTCATGGATAGAGAACACTGTAATGAAATTGTTAGGCATTGGTCTAAACCTAAATGTTTTAATCCCCACTACTGATAACCTACTAATAAATGCTTTCCTGCATATGAGAATATCTGAGGACGAGCCCTATCTTCAAGTAAATGGCAAGAAAATATTCTACTTATTTGATCCATTTAACTTACTTATGCTTGTAACGACAAATATAAGAAAAAAACAGCAACAAATGAAAAATATGCCCACAATGTGGAATCATATAAGGAGATTGTCGAAAATCGACGGAAGTCGCGCGTGTAGACTTGCTCCTCGCTTAACAAATCATACTTTCGATGCAAAGCCAAATCAATTAAACCAGAAAATGTTCCAAAATTCGGCTCAAATTTTGAGCTCGAATACAGCAGCAGGTATTTCGATATATGTAGATATGAAATTAATGGACGAAAGCTCGAAGCCCACTGCAAAATTCATCCAAAAAATAAATTGCGTATTTGATACGAACTATTCTAACTCCCGCGCGCCCTACAAACTGCGAAATGAACTACATACAAATAAGTTTTCAAGTCAATTGTTCGAAAAGTATGACGATGCTATCTGTGTGGATTTAATAACTTATTTTAAACAGTTGAAGCCTCCAAATAGTACTTATAATGGTGACAATTTTATTGATTGTATCATAACAACTTTACGCAATATTCGGTTGTTACGAAAAAACTTAGAACGAGAAAACAATCAAATGTATACGGCTCGATTTCTCAACCAAGATCCGCTTGTAGCTATTGTTGATGAGGCTCGTTTGCAATTCGATTTAAAAAGAAATTTCAAAGCAAAAGAACTTATACAAGTAATGAAAGATAATCTTATGCGCAGTGCTTTACTACATGTACATGACAATAGAAAGGATCACAGCGTAGAATTTAATAATTTGAATATGTTCGTAGAAAAGGCAAAAAAATTGTTTGAAATAAATAGTATATACCAAAAAAAAATGGATATAAGCGATTTTTTATTCACAAATATGGATTACTCGATGTATATAGCTACATATATCATAGATAAAATCTGTCAGGGCGATGATACAAAACTAACTGAAAGCAAAGTGCATATTTTTAAAGGCGCGAGTTCGATGAACCAAAACAATCAGTCTGTTTTTATTCCTGATGATGAATTCCTAAACTTTTTAGAAAAATTACGACGTACCTTTGATAGAAATATTGAATCTACAATTGGTTCTGATAAAGTTGTACAGAGTTTAGTGGATTCCTCTGAATACATTCGATCAAACGCATCGTGGGAAAACGAAATGTCTGCCGATGACATCATCTTTATAAAACGCATTTATTTCACGATAATGACTACGAACTACATTAATGGTAAAATAAAAAAACCGGACAGGACTCGCACACGGAGTAGGTACAAAACTTAAAAAAGTTTTGTCTACATAATGTGTAGGTAGGTACTGCGCCATATTTTCGTGTGAGCAAGATAAATAGTAGGTATCACGTAGGTACACACATTAAATCGAAACTTTCATCGCTAACTTCGTCAAATACGCTATACTATCTATAACAGCCTTGTCAAACCACATTTGCTATATTTGATAGAGCTGTGGGGCAGTGCTGTAAAATCAAAATTAGCAAAACTTCAAATATCACAAAATAAACTTATCAAACTTCTTTTCAATATTCCTTACTTAACTTCCACAGAAACAGTTTATAAGGAAACAAAAATAATGAACATTAAACAGTTATACAAATAATATACAACATGCATCCTAGTCCGTAAAATACTAAATAATAAAATTCACACAAATTTAACATACACAAAAATAGGAGAAATAAGCAAACGTAGTTCACGTCGTGCCAGCTTTATCGTTCTTCCGAAAACTCGGACTAACTATGGCAAAAAAACGATACTATGTGAAGGCGCACAGCTTTACAATACTTTACCCTCCCGAATTAAAAGTGTAAGCTCATTTAATGTGTTCAAACTCAAATTAGCTCAACATATCATAAATTATAAGTCACTTCTTATTAAGTGAACACATCAAATGAGCCAGCTATTGAATGACCACAACCTATGTATAACCTTAACCTAAGAATCCTGTTCTCATGTAAGTGACTTTAAATTGTCTTTTTGAGAATAAATTAATATTAAACGTAGGTTTGAGAACAACGATAGTACTTGCATACTGTGTGTAGGTGTACAGCTGTTGACAAAAACAGGTCAACAAAAAACTTTACGTGATGATTATTAAGCTCTGCCTAGCTTGGGGCTAGATATCGCTGTGTGATTTGTCCACCATTATTTATTTATTTTTTATTATACAAGAATCTATACTCGTATTATAAAGAGGAAAGGTTTGATTTTTTGTTTGTTTGTAATGAATAGGCTCCGAAACTACTGGATCGATTTGAAAAATTCTTTCACCGTTGGGAAGCTACACTATCCCCGGTGAACATAGGCCAGCGAGACATAGGCTATATTATATTTTCGAAAAAGTTAGGGATCCGTACTAAAACCGTGCGAAGCCGGGAAGGTTCGCGCGTAAGATATAAAAGAAGAATATTATCGCAAATAAACATTATACACCTAACGTCAACAAAAAAGTTGTACGAGAAGATTAAGCTCTGCTTATCTTGGGGCTCGATAGCGCTGTGTGATTTGTCCACCATTATAAGATTAGAATAAGAATGAAAGTAGAATATAATAAAGGAAATATCTGTGGGGTGGAGGTGGAAGCAGTCAGCACAGTCAGCCTAGAGCGCGCATACATCTCAGGTCCACAGATATTTCCGATGTTCACTGGATCTCCCTCTACCTACGTAAGTTTAAAAAAATATGTTACCTAGTTTTAGGATTTATCCCAAAGCCTATTAGGGAATATTTTAATACTTAATTTTAAATTAATAATGAAATTTTAATTTTAAACTCGTTTTATTTACTTTCCTGATACCTTGTTGTTTGCTAACGCAACCCTCCTCTGGCTTTGTGTGCTTCTAGTAGAGCGATTTACGCGTGTATTTTTGAATTCACACGACGACGACTTCAAACATACTTCAACAGAATGCTTGTAAATGGACAATGATATGTATTGGTGCCCAAGTGCCCAGTACCTCGCTAATAGAGCTTTCATTTAACTTTGTTTTTCAGTTATTTGGTTCGGTTATGTACCTAATATTTAATAACCAACTTCAAAATAGGAGGAGGTTCTCAATTCGACTGTTTTTCTGTTTGTTACCTCGACTGAGTGAACCGATTATGATGATTCTTTTTTTATTTGTAAGCTGGTGCTTCCCGTGTGACCTTTTATTTACAAACGTTTGTCCCAAGCTAGGAATAGAACCCGTAACCTCTAGCGTCGCAGGCGGACCTTCGCCCGCCGCGCATCCATGGCATCCATGAGAAGAAAGCCATTATAAGTCTTAAATTTGCTAAGAAAAACAACGGGTTCCGTTTATAGTTATACGTTTCCCCTTTACATAGAAAGAGAAGTAAGGTTTCAATTTCCAATAATTACACCTAAAATATTAATTTTAACACACTTTATTGGGTAAATAGAAAACACATTTCTTGCAAATATAACTAGGTACTTACGGATGAACGGCCAAAATACACAAATAAACAATTAAAAACTAGCTAGCTACGGTCCCCAATAAAGGCCAAGCAAGTAGGTAGCTAACTCGAATGTGGCACGCAAGGTATTGGACCCAGCGATTTGCTCTTTGACGAGATACCTTCATTCTGCTGGGGTTTCTTCATCGGGTTTCACAATATCGTCATCGTAATTAGTGGTGAGAAACAAGGCGTGGTACCGATAAGAGCCAGTTAATTTCTTGCGGCATGTGGGGCAATTTGTTGAGGTGCTCAGTGCTCTTTGCAGACACTTTCGGCAGAACACGTGGCCACACCTCGTCGCTACTGCGGCCTTCTTGTGCAAGTTGTCGAGGCATATTGGACATCTGAGCAGTAGGAATGAGGCCCTCTTATTCTTCTTCTGGGAAAGGAACAGAAAGATCTATCAGCATCTTCTTATGTAGCTACGCAAGGAAGGCTTCTGAAGTTACTGTGCACGATGGCAACGTGCTATAATTATACCTAATCTTCACTACATAGTATAAAACAAAGTCGCTTCCCGCTGTCCGTCTGTCCACCGTCTGTTTTTCTGCGATCCCCTATTCACTTTAGGGTATACCTTTAGTATAATTATTACTGCACGTGTAGCGCAACTGTAACAGAGCCAGAGCTGCTGCGGACCAGTTGCTTCGACGGAGAACGAAACGCCAATGAGAAAATATGGCGCTGTCCATTTTACGTAAACTAAAAAATGGCGCGCGGCCGCTAGGTGTCGCCCTTCAGACCGGATGTACTACCAATGTTACTGGTAAAAAGTAGTCAAATTCGACGGAAACGGATGTGCCCTCTCATTATAAAAGCTTCCAGTGACGGTCTAGTAATTTAATATGTATGCTTAGATCTTTAAAACTACGCAACGGATTTTCATGTGGTTTTAATAGGTAGAGTGATTCAAGAGGAAGGTTTATAATCTTTTTGAAACAGATTTCCAGGTGAAACTTTTGAAACTGTCATGGTTATCAACACTAAAGTCATTTAAAACGGGATGATTTGATTTTTAAACAAAAATCAAATCATTGTAAATATCCCGTTTTAAATGACTTTAGATTTCCAGGTGAAGCCGCGGGGCGCGGCTAGTACTAATATGTATTAAATAAATGCAAAAATTTGTATGTATGGATGTTTGTTACTCTCACTCAAAAACTACTAAACGGATCGGATGAAATTTCGCATACAGAGAGTTCCAGGCATGGAATAGAACATAGGCTACTTTTTATCCCATAAATCAAACAGTTCCTATGAGATAGCGCGTACGAAGGCGCGGGCAGAAACTAGTATAGTATAACGTTCATGTTCTATTCAAAAGCTTATTGGTAGAGATACCTAGATGTTTCATCCATCAGGCATACGATTGATTAGTGACAACCTAGGTAGGTTAGTTCTCAGTACTACCAGTAACTGGTCTGTGCTGTGGTACCAACTACGTTGGAACTAAGTAATAGATATTATTATTGACTTAGAAACCTACCCGTACCTGCCCTATTTATGTAGACCGTACCTAAGTTGGTAATTTTAGATAGGTAAGTAGATGTTGCTATATATATTTTTTTTATTATAATTGCAAACTAAATAAGTCTACTATTTAGTTTGCAATAATAATAAAAAAATCATCAGACCACTGGATCTGTCAGTACCTACGCTAGTTTGCGGTTACTCTTAAAATCCATAAAAAAACTTTTGCTATAAATGCAACATCATTTGATGTTGCTATATTTTAAAAACCTACGACGTACCTACCCTCGGTTTGAGTTTTTGTTCTGGTTTGAGTATTTTACCCTTTTTTTGTTCTTCTTGGGTTTGGCCAGCCGTTGGCGGCATAATATCTCTCACTGTGTTGGTGTTGAGTGCTGGAGCAGTTTTGATGCGATTCCCACTGTGACTCGAGATTAATTTACTTATGAAAGAAAGATAAGTGGTGTGAGTGGAACGACGGGCTTGAGCGAGTAAATTTATAAATGTTTTTAGAAAATGATGACCAAATAAAGGTTTATTTTTATGGATGACTGTCTGAATGACGCTCATTGCGTTTATCGTTTGTTTGTGGTTTGGATTTGACGAGGAAGCAGATTTTTCTGATGACTTTTCTATCATCAAACCATAGATGAAGACAATGGTTTTTTCGTCCATGATCAAACCAAAAATAAAGTCTTGTCCACACTTGTAAGTTCGTTCCATAAATAAAGAGGCGTTTTCAAGAAAAATTAAAAACCACAGGTTTTTACTATACCTAGAGTTGAATAAATGGCGGGGATCTTTCGCGGAAGAATAGATTTTCATTGGGATATCATGTCCGACTTACAGGTTCGAATATACATGGTACGAGTATGCGAGTTATTTTATCCATTAGGTACTACATACCTAGTATGTAACAAAGTCGCTTCCCGCTGTCTGTCTCTCCCTATACATATGTATTTAGATCTCAACGGATTTTGATGCAGTATTTTTTAAATAGATAGAGTGATTCAAAAGGAAGGTTATAAACCATTTGATACATAGATTTCCACACGGGCGACGCCGCGGGGCACAGCTAATGTTTTACCATATAATTTATTATAATGTACCTATAATGTCCTTATAATAAGTTAAAATTAATATAGGTACATCATCAATCATCATCAGCCTATAGTAGTCCACTGCTGCACATATGCCTCCCCTAATGAGCGCCATATTTAAATTATTTTATTTACCTATTAAGAAAGCTATACTTAGGTCTCAGGTTAGATACCATATCTCCGCAGCAACATTAGCGGAGTCCCTCAAAAGGCAAAATACTAAGGAAATACGCTAATCGTGACTGAGGTTACACAATGGAGCCCCGTGGGCCGGAAACCCTAGGTCCTTGGGTCCTGGGGCACATACAATATACAAAGATCTTACAAAACGACAGGTGATCGGAATGCTAACTTTTATTTCGATCAGCAAATTCTTTTTTCATTGCCATCCAACGTGGCAATGCTGCCAGCATTCTGGGCTTTCTGGTGACGGCTTAGATTTTCAGTTATAATAGTTAAAAGTATAAATAAAAATAAAAACAGCTTTATTCCATATCCCAATAGTTATTAGTATGTACAATTTTGAAACAATAATAATAGTAAAATAAAAAGTGTAAAATACTACGCTTTAATAATTGTTCTATTCTGAAATTTTAATGTTCTTCATAAATAATATACCTACCTACGATATGTAGACCTACTTGTTATAACAGAGAGAATTAGCATTCTGAATAAAGCCTTTTGAATTTTCCATATAACAATCCAAGCACACCTACCAACTCATGACAGTGCAGCGCAGATAACGTTATAGGTACCTAAACGATTTTTATAAAAACAAGGGAAATAAAAGGAAAAACTAGAAAACCACAGATAGCTAACGACAGAAAGAACTAGTCTGGAAGAGGCCTTTACTCGAATAGAGATCATAGAAAAATAAAAATCAAATTTATATTATTATACTTTCATATTTTAATAATGTTCAATAACATAATTTATTCATAAATGTTTAGTATTTTAAGAAAAAAATATTGTAAATTTATTCTTTCATAATAAATGGAATAATAATAAAGGCGGTACTCTTGGACTCTGCACGTATCGTCAGGAAGTTCCATCGACTACGTACCCTAGACACCTAATACAGGGCGAACGATTTAAGACATCACATAAGAAAAAGAGATCTTATAAAAATCCACGCCCACTAACGTTCGATCAGTAACGACCAGACCAGTGACCCGTGACAATCTCTGCGCTCGCTTACTCAATGGCTCCTGACGGAGCTCAACTTAATTTGGTTGACCGGTTGAGGTCAACTGTCGAGGTCAACTGTGCATCTCTTTCTTTCATAACCAATTCTGTATTTGCTTTCCTTTCTTCTCTGAGAAGGCGGGGTAAATAGTGCTGTGCCGTAGGCGACATTAAGATGTCGATGGCCGCAGTGGCGTGCCTAGGGCTTGAGAACAGGGCAAGCCCGAGATACGATTCGCTAAATAACTAGGCACCGGTTTGCCGCTATCTTGTTATTGCATAAACAAAAAAAGGTCTTTAAAAAAGGTCGTATTTGGAGAGCAAATACAACACGCGTATTGTGATTTGAAATTTCTTCAGATAATTGACGAGATAATGATGTCTCTATGCGTTGGTTATCGAAATTACAAAATGAAATTACATTCATGTGTTTTTGTGAATTTTTTTTAAATTTAAATCATCAAAACCAGACGTATTCCAAACCGTTATCTCGTTAGAAAATATGCAACTCCAGCAATACAATTTGTTGGAATGGGAGCAACCAATGAGTTTTGTACACTGATCTATTAAATTGTCTTATGATAATGAGACTTACTTGTTTGCGAAATACACAAAACCAGTGTAGTGTAGGTTTTGCGGAAGGCCACAGGTCTTTTTTCTCCGTGAAAGATAAAGATTTCATCCTCTCCTCGCCTATTAAAACTTTCACACACTTCAAATCCTCACAAGTAACAATATCACCTGTTACACTCATTTGAAACTCTAAATCATACAAAAATCTCGAAAGTTAGGACGATAAATAAATATGCTAATTGTCGCTCACTCAATAAACAAAACAAACAAAAGTGATTCGAATGAATGAATACGAAAATTTTCTTGTACGATACGAACTTCGTGAGTTGACCGTAGTTTGTAACGAACTTCACAGTGAAAGCCGGGCTTCATTTTCGATACTAAACGCTATAGAAAACTAACCTAGTATATCTATAGACGTAGACACTTTGTCATAGGATAGAACGGGACAGATATAGGCGGCTGCAAAGCCCCGTTGCAAGCCCATGAGTGTGAGCGAGATGCATGGCTGAGAGCCAACCTGAGGCCGCGCGCCGCCGCTGGCGCGTTCGGATACTTACTAGATAGTCATCTAGCCATAGATTAAAAAGAAACAAATGAATGTATTGGCGCGCGAAAATTTAAATATTGAAGTAAATGTTTTCGGTCGGTATGAAATTCGAGGTAGGGCAAGCCCGGCTTTTGGGCTTGTATGAAGCTACCGCCACTGGATGGCCGTAGGAAAGATTATGATGAATTATGTAAAAGTCGATTAAAATAATATTTAACGTTACATTGCTTCATGGTATTATCTAAAATGTAGGGTACCTAAATGTTAACTCTAATATTTATTTATTTTTCATATAATATTATTCTATTCTACTATAGTATAAAGCTGGATTACCATTGATACTTTTTTTTTATTATTATACATTATATTATACATTATACATACTCCCACTATATAAAGCTAGATTACCACTGACTGACTGATTTTCGCCTTGATGGTGGATGAGAAGGTATGTTTTTTTTTACAGAATCGTTTCTCTTTGTTTTGGAAGAAAAAAAATTGGACTTCCCTTTAACCCCTTTTTTGCCCCCCCCCCCTTTCCATCTCCAAAACGGATAGACTTGGAAGTTTTTTTTTTCACAGTCTTTATATTATAGAGGAGAACAAATGGTTTTGAATAAGAAGAATTTTTTACCCCCTTTTTTTAGGAAAAATCGAAAATTGGCATATTTTAGACCTTTTTTTTCGGGTGGAGCATCGCAGCGAGCGAAGCGACCGCGACACCCCCCCCCCAAGACCCCCTCACTTAAAACCCGGGGGAGCATTGCGGCGAGCGCAGCGAGACGCAGTGCGACTAAGGGGAACAGCACAGCGAGCGAAGCGAGCCGTGCCGTGACCCCCATAAGCCCCCAGTACCCCTGTAGCCCCTCTACCAAAAAATCGGATATGGGTATCGTTTTTGACTAACTTCAAGATGCGACAGGCCTCTTTTTTTAGGAAAAACCGTAAATTGACCTATTTTTACTACCCAAAACACCCGAAACAAATAGGTACTTTCAGATCGTAGAAATATTTGACCCCAGGCGGGAATCGAACCCGCCTCCTGCGTCGCAGGCAGCCCTCGCCCGCCGCGCCACATCGGTCGTCAAATCGTCAAAGTAAATATACCTTGTTGCAAGTATCGATTGCTTTCAGAGTACTTACCCCATCACTAATAATGGTCATGATTTGTCGTAACCTTGAACGGACCAATGAGCACTCACTTCCCCGCGCCCGCTCACCTCAGTTGGTTGACAGACTTGTTTGTACAGTGAATAAATAGGTATTAGGCGTCTATTATACGTAGTCGATGGGAAGTTCCTTTCTCTGCAGCCCTAGTCACCGGCCGCTTGAGCCTAGCTTCGCGGTCGGTGATCTACCGTTTTAATATATTTTTTAATTAAGTTTTATTTTACTTTATTGTATAAATATTTTCTATAGTAATTTTTTTTTTATATTAGAATTTTAAATAAATAAGTGTATAGGTAATAATAATTTAGATTAACTCTCTCAAAGGGCCTCTGTGCTGTTGGCTTCGGCCCCACGCAAGCCTTTCAAAGGGCCGGGTCACTTTATGGCCCGAGATCATGGTAAATGAGACCTTCGTGTAAAGACGATAAAGCAAACGCTGCGTTTCTGCTTGGACAAAATCTGTTCACACGATTAACATGCAAGCAAAGCACTGACTGCATTAAAATTACTTAGAATTTTGGGGTACCTTACCTACTAGGATATTTGCTTAGCTTGGATTTTAACGGACTGTTATTTCCGTCAAGATAAAAAAAATAGTTCAATTTATCATGTATATTTATTAAAATAATTGAAGAAGTATTCACATGTTATCACATTTAAATAATAGCAATCAATAAATACCTACATAAAATATAGTCTAGGCACCTACCAATCTAAATAGTTTTTTTTGTCAGTCGAGTCGATGACCTTCTTTTGACCACAATCTCACCTGATGTGGCGTGAAGAGTATCGCGAAGTTTAGAAGACCTATTTACTCTTATCTGGAAGAGACCTGGTACCTCCTGTACCTAATTAAAAGTATGACTTAGGTAATTAGGTACCGAAAAAAGTATGACTTGTTTTGTCTGAGTGCTTATTTTGTAAGCCTAAAGAAATAAAATAGTTTGAATTGATGAATTTATTTATATGGATTTAAATTAAAAGCTATTAAAAGGTAATAAATATGTTCTACTAGCTGAATTTCGGCCACGATGGCCACAGTTTGGTAAACTTCAAGAGAATCCTTCGTGAATAAAATTGATTCTGGTTTTTGTATGTCTAGATGTTTCTTTACATTTGTTGCGTAATAACTTAACTAGTTTCTTTGGTCCACAGCAAAATAGGTTTAGGTGATCTCTGTAAACAAAAGAAAAAATCACGTTAGGTTATCGTGAATCAGAAAATAAGTAGGTATATACCTCTACAACCACATCAGATAAGTCAGATTTCGTTTATTCCACCGTAGATATACCTACCTATGTACGTACATGTTCATACACTTGATGTCGTTTTATCAATTTTACTATTAGCTATACATATTAATATTAGATACTTAATTCTAATAATTTAAATATATTATTTATAAAACAAAAGTTTTTCGTGTATGAAGGAAACACCATAAGGGGTTGTATGGAGAAGTAGAGATAAAATAAATAATGCTGGACTATCCACACAGCATTATCTAGCCCCAAGGTAAGCAGATACCTGATATTATTCATAATATAATACATTACATAGGTAGATATTTTTTATTATACATAGAAAACGACCAGAACACCCGGAACAATATCTGCAGATCGTACACACAATTGTTCCGAGGCGGGAATAGAACCCGCAACCTACTGCGTCGCAGGCGGACCTTCACCCACCGCGCCACATCGGCCATAAAACAAAAAATAGATAAATAGTGTCTCCTATTTTAGCACATTTTTTTTTAAATTAAGATTAGATATTGAACATACCCTGGATACAGATGTACCCAATATCCAAATACCCGGTCCCAATGCGGCCTGCCTCTTCTGACCCTGCAAGCCAGCAGCGGATAATCCTTATCTACTGCATACTCATTCACACATTCGCTCCTCTTCAAATTCGGAGTCAGTAACGTCGCTTTTTCTTCATCTGCACTCAAAATATGCGAGTGTCCCTTCTTATTGATGACAATGTGTGTTTCTTTATTGGAATGCTGTGTGACGAAGAGTTGGAGATGTAATCTGTCAGGTCGATTGGCGCTGCGTAGTTGTCTGATCGTTTTGTCAGCGAGTTCTGCTAGCCAGGTTAGTTCTTGTTCGTGACGGACTATCCATAGCAGATGGAGCCTACCAGGAAGATGGCTTCTAGGGTTCCTGTTTACAAATAACCTAATTTAGCTCTAGTTATTGAATAGAGAAGAAAAGTTTTATCACTAGGTACATAGTATAAAACAAAGTCGCTTTCCCTATGTATGCACATAGGGACAGAAAGACAGCGGAAAGATCTTTAAAACTACGCAACGGATTTTTTGGTTTGATTTCATCAGTCAACGTGTTAAACTACGCAACGGATTTTGATGTGTTTTTTTATATAGATGGAGTGATTCAAGGCGAAGGTTCATCGTTAAATAAAAACAGTCTACAATGAAGGTAGATACTTACTGAAGCATTTGGTGCAAAACCGCCACAAAAGGCGTGATCCCCACACCAGCCGCAACGCAAATTGCAATCTCGTTGCGGCTAACGCATTCCATAGGACTTGAGAATGGACCGTCGACCAATATGCTGAAACAATTATCGATAACTCAGAAAATTTTCACTACCTACAGATTTTTACAGTACAATATAAACAAAAAAATGTCACTTACTTCATTCCTCGAGGACCTTTTTCTTTAAGAAGCTTTTCTAAAGCCTCGGTCCAATCGCCTTTAACACGAATCCACACAACGAAGCTCCTTTGGTGTGGAGAAGGAACCTGAAAATGTTTATCTTCAGTATTAGATTCAGCATCAAAGCTTTTTCAACACGTTGCTGGCTGGCGGGGATTTGAAAAACTAAACAAACGTTCCTCTGTTTTGTCTACATTACTGGGATTGTAAGCTTATGGGATTCAAAGGTTGTCGTCCGCTTTAATGAATTTAACAGCTGCGTTTTATAGCGTGATTTCTGGAATACATGGCCCTCAATAACGCATGAACAGAAATAACAGGAACGCTGCAGGCCACTTGCATTCCTATAGTGAATAATCACGTCATCGCGTTGGGGAAACCTATCAAACCCATTGTTAGTCAGACAGCTCGTGCCGCTTCAGCAGTTTGTTTGATAACTCTGGTACCTATTAATAGAAATGACCAAGATTAGTACCTACGTAGGTATCCTGCCGACAGGATAGATGGCTCTGAATCATAATAATATAATAGCATTCGGTAGATAAGTAGGTTTATGTAAGCAAACTATGAACGTCCGTCTACATTCATAATCTACATACAGTATATTAAATAACTTTTCCACTTCTCTTGCTCAAAAAGTGTGTCATTATACCGTGTGTTACCTGAAAGCGTTCGCCCTAATATTAGGCGTCTAGGGTATCAGCTCGATGCCTCTACTCAAATAAGACTTGACGTCTTTTGTTTGCCAATGTATCTACTCAAGTACGATCACCAATGTGCCAGTCAAACCTGGTGTACCTATATGAGACATCTCCTTTGATGATAATACTTTATTAACAGAGCGTAGTTCGTTATCTAGCAGGGTATACCACGTGCAGTGCAGGTTAGGTTGGCTAGGGAGACGAGATGTTGGAGTCCCCCTTATTCCCCACAGATCTCCTTTGTTTGGGGCATATTCAGCAGTGGACGTCGGTACCTGTCTGTGACAACAAGATTTGTTACCTTGACGACAGTGAAGGGATGCCACTCGAGAAGTGATACTTGTGGGCATTGCAGCACTACGTATTGTCCAGCGCGATACACCGTGTTCACGTTTGGACAGCTGAGTTTCAGACTTAATGTTCGACCAGCCATGGGGCGTCCCTGAAAATTGTTAAAAAAAAATGCAACAGTTAGTACGACAATTCGCATGATAATAGTCACAGAAAATAAGTTGATTATTTTGAAAAACTAAAAAGCGACTTCAATCAAGTTCCCATTTCTAATTATATCCACTAAGTAGTAGGTATATTGTAAATATATTATGTGTATATTTAGTTAGGTAGGTAGATATGTATTTATAAACATTTATTTAGTATTTGTTTTCAAGTATTCATAATGTTCATTTATTCTAGAACATTATTTAGTAGGTACACCCCCTGCCTTTCTTAAATTCACATAATTCTTTCTATCCAACCAAAGGTTGCCTGGAAGAAATCGCTTCTAAGCGATAAAATCGCCTATTGTACGTAATGATCTTTTGGTAAGTAATGATCTTTATCTGATGTGGAATAAAGTATTTTGTATTATATTGTAAATTGATTTTTTTAAGTTTCGTCGGGACAAATACAAAGGTATCATCCCTCGGGAATCAAATTATTATACCACTTCAGGTCCATAAATGACGGAGCAATCGACGAATATAATATTATGTAGGTAGGTACATACATCCATACATAACCGAACATGGTCTTCGCTTCTTTTGTTTTTCGTCGGTTAAAAAAGTAGGAGACTTCTTCTTAGGGAAAAATTTAATAAGATTATTGTTTTATCAAGAAATAATTGTTAACACAATCTATTTGATTTGACTCGCCGTTAACTTTAGTTAAATATTTTAATTATGATTAGGGAAGTAGTAAAATAGAGATACTACGTACCTACTTACGTACATAATACATACATACGTACGTACGTATAGTCAAAGCAGGCACTTTTACCAAAGAACATAAAATTTATTAAAGTGCCACCGTCTATATTGTTCCTTCATGTCCAGTCCATCCTAAGGTACCTCTTATCTCAGTTTTTTATTCTGTATTGTTTTGTGGGTATAATAAAGTGTTTTCTATTCTATTCTATATATTTTTTTTATGGAATTATTGCCATTACGTACGCCCCACATTCATATGGTTCCTAAGAGGATTATGCTGATTCGATTCAATAGTGTTATCGGATTACCGAGCTTGCTGGTGGAACCGATGGATTCCTTACTAAGAGATTTACAATTCAATACAATACAATACAATACAAAAATTATTTATTGTACACCATAATCAAATTAAACATTACAAAAATACATTATATGCGACAGGTACAATGGGCGGCCTTATCGCTTAGAAGCGATCTCTTCCAGGCAACCTTTGGATGGAAAGAATTATATGAATTTAAGAAAAGGCAGGGGGTGTACCATATGTTATCTAAATAAGAATACTAAAAAACAAATAATAAATATTACAAATTCCAAGATTTGTGATATACATAGAATTATATATTATTTACTTCGGCTTTGCCCGCGTGAAAATCTATGTGTCAAATAGTTTATAACCCTTCCTTTTGAATCACTTTATTTATTTAAAAAAACCGCATCAAAATCCGTTAAGTAGTTTTAAAGATCTAAGCATATATAGGGACAGACAGACAGCGGGAAGCGACTTTGTTTTATACTATGTATGTAGTGATAAGAGATAGAGCGTTTTTGTTTAATATAGGTATAGGTACTAATATAATAAACGCGAGAGTTTATGTATGGATGTTTGTTATTCTTCCACGCAAAAAATACTGAACGGATCGGGCTGAAATTTTGCATAAAGGTAGTTCCAGACTAGGAATAAAACATTGGCTACTTTTTATTACATAAATCAGTACCCATGGTATAGAAATATCCTTTAAACGTATTCATAGAAACAACGCGGGTGAAGCCGCGGGCAGAAACTAGGCAATAAAAATCACTTAAACTTAGGTGCCTACTTATTACAAATCTTACCTCTAATATATCGACGACTGCTCGATTTCTCGAAAATATCCTCCATAGAAGATCAACAAAGAAGCAAATCAAAGGAACAGACATCCAAAGCCATGTCTGAAAAAATGCATGGTTAGTAGATAAGAACCTACATATGTATGTAAAGGTAGTTATGATTATGACTTATGTAGTAAGTATAATAATTATTTTATAAAAGATTTAAATCTTTGATTATACCTCTATACTATAGCTTATTCAGACTAGCTCATACAAACATAGCTTTGTCCAGTCGACATCTCACTTTACATTCTAAATGCGATAGTTTGGTTGGATGTATGGATGTTTGTTTCTTCTTCACACGAAAACCACTGAAACGGTTCGGGCTGTAATTTTGCATACAGATAGCTCTAGGTCTGGAATAAAACATAGGCTTACTTATCCCATAAACCAGTTCCCATGGCATAGAAAAAACTTTAAAACATTTCCAGTAAGTTACTGTATTCCAATTTTCTGCGAATTTCCATATAAACCAAGCGAAGCCGCGGGCAGAAACTAGTATCCTATAAAATGTAATGATGTCCGAATCTAAGAATAGGTTAATCAAACCACAACCACACAGGAATTGCCGGATGTGATTGGAAACCTATTATTGAACGTACCTACTACATTGGGATTTGGACTATCGACATGGATTAGGTAATGTTATGCTATACATATGTATGTATGTAACTTATTGTTATCTACTTACTAAGCTACTATTTGACAAACTTAGCTGTGTTTACACTTGTGTGTTCCGTAGTTTTCGTCATAACTTCGGTAGGTATTGCATTTTACTATGTAGGTTATAGGTAAGTACTTTAAAATATGTTTTTAAAATAAGTACCTACCTATACTGTTCTGAGATAGGTAATTAGGTTTTTATCATAGGTAAGTAGGTAGATATACTGAGATCCCCACCACATACCATTTTTGCTTTGATGATTATGTACTTAGTGGGACCTTGTAGGTAGGATAGGACCAATAAATCTACCTCTAGCCTAAGCTCTAGCTGTGGATGGTGAACGCACGCACACTTCTATACTTTGTCTAGTCAACCCGTGCATCAGTGGCGATAAGCGCCTAGCCGCTTATCGCCACTGATGCACGCACACTTCTATACTTTGTCTAGTCAACGCGTGCATCAGTGGCGATAAGCGCCTAGCCGCTTATCGCCACTGATGCACGCACACTTCTATACTTTGTCTAGTCAACGCGTGCATCAGTGGCGATAAGCGCCTAGCCGCTTATCGCCACTGATGCACGCACACTTCTATACTTTGTCTAGTCAACGCGTGCATCAGTGGCGATAAGCGCCTAGTCGCTTATCGCCACTGATGCACGCACACTTCTATACTTTGTCTAGTCAACGCGTGCATCAGTGGCGATAAGCGGCTAGGCGCTTATCGCCACTGATGCACGCACACTTCTATACTTTGTCTAGTCAACGCGTGCATCAGTGGCGATAAGCGCCTAGCCGCTTATCGCCACTGATGCACGCACACTTCTATACTTTGTCTAGTCAACGCGTGCATCAGTGGCGATAAGCGCCTAGCCGCTTATCGCCACTGATGCACGCACACTTCTATACTTTGTCTAGTCAACGCGTGCATCAGTGGCGATAAGCGCCTAGCCGCTTATCGCCACTGATGCACGCACACTTCTATACTTTGTCTAGTCAACGCGTGCATCAGTGGCGATAAGCGCCTAGCCGCTTATCGCCACTGATGCACGCACACTTCTATACTTTGTCTAGTCAACGCGTGCATCAGTGGCGATAAGCGGCTAGGTTCACGCTAAACAATTAGCAGCATTCTTTCAAACATTTTATGCATTAGGTAAGTGTGAGTGTGTTTATCATGCTTAGGTATAAATGAGTTTTTGTAAATGTAAGATCTAGGATAATAATTAATATAGGTTAACTTGTATTGTTGTCAGATCGTTCGTTAACTACTAGATTATCAATTTATTTTTAAATTAAGTGAGAACTATAGTGCTAAGACAAACCTAACATAGGCTTTAAGGCACTACTAACTTAATGATGTAAGCTATTTGTATGAATAAATAATATATTTATCTATCTACCTGCTTACCTTTGATTCAATTGCAATAAATCTAGGAGTATTTGTGGTTGCACTCTCACTGATCCAACTGTTATTATGACTAGGAATCAGACTTATATTGTTATTGATCACCTCTTGCTTGAGTACACCGCTGAAAAAATTGATTATAGAAATTGATTGATGAATGCAGTGGCGATCAACTGGCACTGCATTCGTCATGATGAGCAATGATTTTAAAGGTTTCTCGTTTTAACTTCTAGCATACTTACATAATATCATTAAATTATTAGAAGTCTTGCCTCATATCAGAGGCATGGTTAAATGTGTACAACCATGATCAACTGTTGCATTGCATACCCCCCTGGTTAAATGAGTACCAGAGGATGGACACAGTGAGCCATTTCCCATATTTAAAAAAAAGTATTTTCAGCTTAAAACCTCAATAAAACAAGTAATTGTTTTAATGCTAACATGAAGCCAGATAATCTAGCTTTAAAATAAACCCAAAGTTATTGAGTTATTTAAAAAATTGAGATATTTACGGTGATTTGAAAAAAGGGTGGTTCACTGTGAAACACATCACCCTACAGACATGAAATTTTAAATACAGTTTCTAATTATGGAGAAGTAAAGGGGAAATTCTAAAATGATATTTAGGATTCAGGCGTCGAAAAAAGAACCCTTTTTTGTTTTTACTGTTTATAGTCAGCACACGTCTTTAAGTTTGAAATTAGAGTTAAAATTTGTATTAACCTTTTAAAGAGAAGGAACTTTTTAACTTTCAGAGGTATTCTTGCGAGCTTGTTGGACCTTGGTGCTGTTGCGAGATCAATGGATGAATCACGCGCATAATTTTATACCAAGTTAATTTTATTCAAGTCTTGTCCATCAGAAGAAAGATTCTTCGAAATCAAAATAATAATTCATGCAAGTATCAAGCATTGACTACATACAAAATATTATTATACCTAACTTTAGTGTGAACAGCAATTAAATAAAAAAAAGGTGTAGTAATTCTTTATAAAAGCAGAGATTATATTGAACTGATCATAAAATGCAAAATTAATATTTTTTTTAATGTAAAATATAAACTGTGTAAAACAGGGTTGGCATGATTAAAACACGTGTTTAAAACAGTTTGAAATAAAACTATGTTTTTTATTAAGTGTTTCAAAACACAGTTTAAAACAAGTTTTAAACATTGTCTAAAACATGAAGAAAAAACAGGGTTGAAAACTACCTTTAATTGCAAATGAATGTGTATAAATACCACAGACAGGCTGTGATTTTTATACACTGCATAGGTAACTCCCCGCCGCGCCAGTAAATTCCCGCAGGGAAAGTCCCAAGTCGGCCGTTTTATACACTGTACACTGCATAGGTAACTCCCCTCCAGTAAAGTCCCTATGTCGGCCGTCGAAAGAAAGTAATTCACTGGATTAGTGGGTACGGTACCTATTCCCCGCCCTCTCTCTAGTTCTCTACCTACCTACAACACTACATACAAGGTGTATGTAAAGTGTTTTGTATTGATTAATAATAATCATAATTTTTAATAATTAGATTAGAGGTACTGAGTTAGGCAACAAAAGTAAATATTTATCGTTTTGTTAATTTTTACTAATGTGAATTAGGAAATAGTTTAGAAATGGATTATTTTATTATTAGCTATAATTGATTTGAAATGGATACCTTTAAGGCAAAAAGTACAAAAAAAACAAAACAAACACTAGTTTTAAACATTTTGAACTGTTTGTTTTAAGTTAAAATATAAAAAAAAACGTTCTTTTTCCAACCCTGGTGTAGAACCAATATACCTACAAATATCAATTCAAAACTAGTATTGATGGTTCATTCATCGCCACCCAAAATTGCGCTAAGCCCCATTAATTTTAATAGACTAACCATAATAAATCAAATGGTCTTACCTCAATGGATGAATAAGAAACAACACCATAAAAGGCAGATACAGCTGATGGGCGTACCAGAATGCGTTGTAAACCTTTCGTCTGACGACCCTCAATGACGTCACTCCCATCAGCAGAGTTGTACATATCATCAGGACGCCTGTTATGCAGGTCATGCTTAGAAGCATGTATAGGGGGTTCTGAAAATTCAATCTTGTTATCTAACTTTTTCCGCAACAGAGATTCTACAGACAGAACGTAGACCGGCGATAAAATTTACGTTAAGTTGAGCTATTTAAAGGCACTTCGTAAAAAAATACACAAGCTTTTCCTTTGTGAATTACGGCTAGATAGGACCTAGAGCTGTAATTCACAAAGGAAGAGCACTACTTGCCAAAGTACCTTTTTGTATTGTGTTGTATAGTTTTAATTTTTTTTTAATTAGCTTGGCAATTGGGACCAAGCTAATAAAATAATTGTATTAATAACCTAGTGGGTAATAGGTACCTATTTGAAAAAAAAAACATACAGTGCAAGTAGGTAAGTTAAAGGTAAACCCTACATAAGGTATGTTGTTAACTGACCTCGTTCTTGTAGTTCGCAAAGTTAATGTCGCGGAATTCTTCGACGAAACCTCTTGAGAAATTCCACAAGTTCACGAAGTGGGATACGGAATGTAGCACTGTAAAATAAGGTAGGAAGCTAAGTTTCATGCAATGCAGGTGCACTTAATGTTGTTTCCTTGTTTCGTAAGGCTGCGATAAAGGTACGCTTTACCTTTCTAAGGTAAGTGATTTTGCTACATTTAACCACAAAGTTCCACTCAAGCCGATCGTATTTTCAGTTCCTAAGTATTCAGGCATTACGGACATAGTGAGAAGACTCAAAAAGAACTGAACCTTTTGAGATAGTGTAGTTATAGTTATCGTGTAAGTGCAGAAAGCGTGAACCAAGTGTATATGTCCCCACAAGTAGAGACAATAAGAACATTTCCGATGAACATTGAACACGTGATCTGTTTTTACAAAATTAATAGTACAAAATTACCCATTGGCCAAATCTATGGCTAGAATGTTATGCTATTTAAATGATGTAAGTATGCTGACAATAAAAAAAATATTTATGTAGTGGCTTAGATTATTCCAATACAGTTCTGGCAATAATAGCTGGGAGGGTGGACTACCCGTACACAAGCCACTGCTATGAACGCCACCTTTCCAGCAATCCTATTAGTTTTTAAGGTATTGTGTAATTTCTAATATGAGCTGATGAGGTACGCTAGGTACCTACTATACACTATGTAGGTAATGAACTATGAATAGCATTTTGTTTGTTTTACTGTAGTTTGTTACTTTGCATCGTTGCTGCTTCAGCGTCAAATATTTGTCGAGTTTTAATTTCTCGTCTATGAAAAAAAATAATTGATAGACCGTATCCATTCCATACCTTTACCTACTTACTTCAATCTACTTCATCATCATCATCATCATCAGCCTATAGCAGTCCACTGCTGGACATAGGCCTCCCCCAATGAGCGCCTTAGCGCCCTGTCTTCAGCTTGCCGCATCCAGCATCTACCTGCAGTCTTTCACAGGTCATCATCCCACCTGGGCATCAATCTTCTTACTTACCGCTAAATATCACAAGCGTAGTAGCAACAGTCATGTGGATGCTCTTTGCTTTCTCGAGCCAGAAGAAAAACAGTCCAGGCCACAACTTTGACAGTATCCTGTACATTATCTGATTGAGCTTCTTGCATTGGGGCAGTAATATCAGTGCTGCACATAGGTTTAAAACGGTAGCTGTAGCTCGAGAAATACATAGACCTAACTGCAACAAAAAAACATATGCGAGTAAGATACGCTACTTTTCTAAAGCACCTTATAAAATCAATTAGATTAGGTAAAACTCTCACCCCTAAAATTTGTCTTAAATGAAAAAACTGTCTTCCATCCCTATAATAAATAAATGTATCGTATGATATGTATATTACTATTGAGATCCATAATATCTGAAACAAGTCACATCTTCATTATTTTATAATTAGACCATGACATTTTCGGAGGTGGTTCATAAACCCAGATTGCTGCAAATAGGTGTCTGACGTAATATACCTTCTCAGAAGAATAGGCGTTTGTTTCAAATGATAAAATATTTTAGCGTAGACTACGTAGATAAGATAGCGTAGAATATATTAATAATACTGGACAATCCACACATCATCTGGCCCCAAGCTCAGCAGAGCTTGTGTTATGGGTACTAGATATTAATAACGACCAGATCACCCAGAACAAATATTTGCAAACATTTTGTCCCGAGGCGGGGATCAAACCCGCAACCGCCTGCGTCGCAGGCGGACCTTTGCCCACCGCGCCACAGAGGTCGTCAACAGAAGCTGAAGACTCCGAGTAAAAGTAAAAAATACATTCTATCAAACATGTAGACCAGGCAGGTAAACTGTCGTATATCTAGCCACTTCAGACTCTATTCAACGGGCATGGCATGCGTAATAGTACATAGTGCCTATTCAGCCTTTGCAGGCGCGTTGTGCCACAGCCTCCATTGAACGTTTGAATGGAGCCGATAGCAGGCAGCTACTAGCCTGTGTTTCCAACATAGAGAATTTATGTCAGAATTTACTTTCGTCGTCTCAGTGTTGTAACTAGATAAATAAATGTTTGTGGACCTAATCTACTGTCAATATTTCGTGTAGTCATTATGGATGTAAGAGGGTTAAATTTTTCATTTTAGTTTCTAAGTCTCTTTCTACTACTCTATATTATATTTATTCAATAATAGAAGAAATAATAAAAACATCGAAGAAGAATGAATGAAAATGAATATTTTAATTTTCATTCTAACATTTCCAATATTATTATTTATTTGAATAAATAAATAATAATGTTTGATGTGTTGCTATTTTAATTAATAAATAATAATGTTGGACAATTCACACAGAATTAACTAGCCCCAAGTTAAGAGCTTTTTTTATGTGTACTAGATAACTGATAAACATATTACAATACTTTATATACCTACCTAGATATATATTTTTTATCATACATAGAAAACGACCAGAACACCCGGAACCAATATCTGCAAATCATAATTTTAAATTATAAACATTTGTTCTGAGGCCGGAATCGAATCCGCAACGGACTACACGCAGGCGGACTATTGCCCATCACGCCACAGAGATCGTCAAATTATATTCAGAACTGTTACGGGAAAAATATATAACAAAAATAATTTCCGGACAACACGGAAATTATTTTTGTTATATTTTTTTCCCGTCCTATCTGCAGTTGGCAACACAATAAAAGACAGTCCAGCGAGCGGTGCCGCATTAATTACTAACCGTGTCGATGCCGCTATCACCGGGATCTTATTTGCATTATGTATGACAGTTCCTGCTTTGATGCGCTCTCAATGGACATTAATATTACTGAAGGGAGAGGAACTAATCTGCTTCAACTGGCAGAGCATAATAAGAAATTTTCTCAGATGAGCAATTTTCCTTTTCAGTGCGTTATTAATTTCATCCGAAAGAGGTCCACAAAGCACTAAAACATGCACTCATTCAAGGTATTCAATTCGTTATCTTTAGATACATTTTTTAGTGAACAAATGGTTATCCACGAGCATCAAATAAGTGGTCCGCGAACTTTCTGTCCACTAATTTATTATCGCAATTTTTTATGATAATAAATTTTAAAAAATCTTGTTTAAGCATGAAATCAAATCAAGCTTTTAATTTCTTTGTTTTCATCGTGGATTTGCGTCTCGCTTTCTTTTGCACGCGTGAAAAATTACTACACCTTTTTTACTTACGCAAGAATATTATTCATAATAAAACTCCTTCTACAAGTTGACTACAAGACTCACCATTCTCGGCGTTAGTCTGAAACTTTTGCCACGTTCTGGGAATGTGACATGGTTCGAGGTCAAAAGTATGAATCATGAACATGCCTTAATCGGTCAACGTGAATATATCTATGGCCTTAAATAATATTTAAAGCCTACCTACCTACCTATTCATCAAAATCAATGCCATGCATGATTGAGCTAACCAATGATGATAGCGCTTTGTTTGAAGAAGGAACTACATAACCTACCTATCTACCTAGTTGGGTAGGTAGGTACATGGTACCTAAATTTATATGGTGGTATCTATACAAAAAATAGTAGATACCTAGGTACCTATTTATGACAATATATTTGTATCAATGGGTGCATGAGTGAATGGGTGTTAACACTGACGCCCATTAATAGGTTAAGTGCCTACAACTTGTTTGATAGAGTTCGGTGGGTCTTCTCTTAATCTTAACCACAGGTAAATAATTATGAATGACTTACAAAAATAAATAAATAACAAGGTAGGTAGTGAGCGACCACTGACGCGACGACACGGGAATGCGACATGTTGAGATCATCGCGTTCTTCTTGGAATTTAAACTTGTTGCAAAAGTATCAACTTATCAGTATCACAGAAAATTTGAATTCTAATGAAGACTTGAACTTGTGTAGATAACCTATTTTAGTAATAAATAAATAATAATAAAAATAATAAATAATCGCAATCCATTTTTGTCTCTCATTCATTCATTAGTGTAGGTACTGGCGGATTTGTGACGGTCGTCAGACGCGTGTTTAGTCAGCTCGTATAAATAAATGAATACTAGGAAATGCCTTACCAAAAACTTTCGCGCCATAATAAATTCAAATCCATCACTCATCAATTTTACTGCCATATTTGTAATTTTTATTTCCCAAACTCCCGAATTTTATAATTCACATTGTGCTTTGAATTTTGAAAGTGTATAACTGTAGAACGAGTAGAGTGACCATGACGGCGCGCGGCACCGAAATAGACTTCAGTGCGCGAGGGCGAGCGATTCGGTTCTGCACTGCCCTACCGGCTACCAAGTACCGACTACCGACCGAGCTGCCTAGCCTAGCCGCTAACTGCTATGCCTCCCTTGCCCGTGAAGTTACAACTTGGCGGCTAGGCTAAACTAAACTAAGTGTGCAATAAATAATTATCGAGGTATCTACATATCTATCACTCTATCTATTTACAAAAAAACCGCATCAAAATACATTGCGTAGTTTAGTTTAGCATACATTGACACACGACGACGCGTTGTCGTCTGTCTAGCTGTCATAAAACAAAGTCGCTTCCCGTCCCGTCGTCACCGCGCGGGCCGCCGCCGCGCCGCGCCGCCGCCCCGCCGGCCGGGGCGGCGCGGTCGCGCCGACGTTATAATACATAATAATCAAGAATACTTACGATTGAGCCTTTTGATCGGTATAGTTAAATTAAGTGTGTTTTTTTTACAATATACAATTTTTGGGTTTGATTCCACGTTCAGACAGGCGATTATTCAAAAATGTTTGAATGCAGTTTAAGAGCGTTTATTCCTAAAATGCGCAGAAACAGTACTTTTCAAACCCGTTTATATCATGAACCACTTATCTTATAGTATATGTTATTTACTAATAATTTTAGGAAATTTTAGTGTCCAAATAGTTTGACGATAAAATATTTCGATTAATATAGTATGTACGCGTTCTATCAAGATAACTTGTGTTGTGAGAGGTTTTCATAATTTCCCTTTCAGCATCAGTTTCGAAGCTCAAAATAATAGAAAATACTGACATATCTAATTAAGAAAAAAATATAACCTACTGATGAGATCCTTGGCTAAAAAGTTAATTAGAAAGATGTATGGTTTTGGTATCCTACTATAAGAAATTAAAATTCAAAAAATGTGAAATATTACGAATATTTCACAATTTTAAATGAAGTTTTTCACCGATATACCTTATTTAATTTAATATAATAATAGCCTACCAATAAAGTGGAGAATCTTTTTTAAAATCATACATTTAATTTTTTTATGATTTTGCTGCTATTATTTTTCTATAAATATTTAATAAGCGACCTGACCACCCTCTAGAAAACCTCGCGGCCGACTGATTCGAATCGATTTTCACGCAGTGTTTTAAAATATTTATAGAAAAATAATAGCAGCAATAGCATCTTAGATATGTCAGTATTTTCTATTATTTCTTCTTCGAAACTAATGCTGAAAGGGAAATTAGGAAAACCTCTCACAAGTTATCTTGATAGAACGCGTACCTACATACTATATTGATGAAAAACTTGGCCAGGAGGAATAAGACCATGACCGTCAGAGTAGATATTATTTAAGGACGCTAGTGTAAACAATGTTGTGTCTTTTTCCAGTAACCGCTATGACATGTAAAAATCGAGCATTGGACACACTCAAACATGCTACATAGCTAGCTGCACATGTGAGTGAGAAGCACGGCTTCACCAAGTGTACCCCTACTACTACTTGTAGTGGCCTTGTGCCTGGTTTATAGTTATAGCAAAACTGATCTTGAGGGGGAACTGCAACCTTTTGAACTGAAATGGAAGGCTGCATTTAGTGCTGGATGGTCCGCTGTCTTTTTGTTTTTCCGGGACATAAAGGAACCAAGGAAAGGTATGTTACTTCACGTCCTTTCAACTGTAGCTATGCCAAAAATCAAGTCAACTGGTTGCTTCGTTAGGTAGGGCGCGCAGGCGCAACCGCCGCCGCGCCGCCGCCGCGAGCGTGAAGGAAGGACAAACAAACACACTTTTGCATTTCGTTAGGATTACGATAGTATTTTTTTGTGACCGCGCAGGGATTACTTACTTGACAGTAGTGTTGCCGTTTTTTATTCTGAGAAAATGCTAGATCTTGCTCCAGAAAATGCTAAAAAATGCTATTTTTTTTACGACACAATTTTCGGTATAACAGTAGCCTAACATGTTATTCTAAGTATGTCATCATTCATCCATTTCAGCGCTGAGTGGTAACGAAAATACTATAGGTACCTACACAATTTGTCACATTTCTGATGTTGTCTTAGGATAAAAAGGACAGCAAAAGTGAATATTGAAGAACATTTTGGTCGTTTATCATTTTAATCCAAATTAAACGATATTCCTAAATCGTCGTCATGATCGTCGATTTGGGCTTGTGATGTCGATGGGCCACTTTCAACATCCACACTCATCGGCGTTATAATTGTATCTTTTACTCCTCGAATTTGTCTTAGTACTTCTACAGGTACGTTATATGAGTAGTACTTTTGGTTTGAAATGCCAAAATATGCAGTATGCTAAATGCAAAATTTTCATGCTAAAGGGTCAAGAAATATGCTAAATTTAGCACTAAAAATGCTAAAACGGCAACACTGCTTGACAGTGACCGTACTTGACACTGGCAGAAAAGTACAGTGTTGCCCGTGCGGGTCTTTTTGGTCTATTACGGATCTTTTTTTACCTCAACGGATCTTTGACGGACCGTGACTCTGCGAAATTTTGCTTACATTATTATTGGTATGAGAGGTGCTTAATCTTTCTATTTTGAGGCTTTGCAATTTTCTAATCTTTTACAAAACAGTTCTCTTTGTACTTGTACTCTGTAACTTAAAACTCCGACCATATTTGCGTTCTGTTCGGAGCTTTTTTACTTTGACTGCCGGCAACACTGAAGAAGTGTCTAACTAACCCCAGACGCAGGCAGACAGACTGACTACACACGACACCTACGACACATACCCTTTCTATTGATTGATGATACTATATTGCCAATAACTCTAAATCCACTTATAAAGAATCATCATATTCATCATCTTTCTGTGCATAAAATAATTTCATTGGAAGTAAATTCGTGTATTTCTCAGAGAGAGACGGAGTTCAAATTACCAAACAGTATACCTAAGTGCTCTCAAAATGAATACGAGAACACTAGATTACTACAAAAAAGAAGCCTTTCAAAAGTTATTGACAAAAATATCATCTCCAGATGCAATTCAATATCAAAATTTCCTAAAAATATTAGCTAAATATCACTTTGAAGTAAAGGCGGTAATTCAGGTAAGATTATAGTTTTACCCTAGATTTTACCAGAACAAAAATATGATTGTATTTATCACTATTTGGCTTATTCACTTACCACAGATTTCATAATAATTATTTTCAGAGCTTGCATAAGACAACGTTAAAATATTTAAATCATACTTTTTATTTGATTTTTTGCAGGATATTTTAGAATGCAGCGACTCAATGGAAACTCTAAATCAGCTCAATGAAAAGGGAAGACAAAAACTGGCAGAACTAAGAGAAGAACTAAGTAACTTAGAACTGTATTGCAAGAATATGAATGATATAAAGTATAGTACAGAGCTGGTATCCCAGAGGCAGCAGCTAGCCAGGTATACGTACAACATTTTCCAAACAAAAGAATAATCTCTTTTGTAAAGAGATATATGGCCCAGATCTGTCTTTATTTATATAATGATCAACATAGTGTACACTAAATCTGGCTTTGAGTTACCTTGATAAATATCCTGTCTAGTTTCAATATAACTTTAGGTGAAGACAGCATGCATAAAACAATTGTGAGCGAATAACATAATGGATAAACGTTGCATTTCATAAATGTTGGATTTCATTCAAGTAGAGTAAAAAACTCGATTAATTAACATAAAAATGCCAATAATGTCAAGTCTTTATGTAATTCTGCCGGTCAACTTACTGATACAGACACAGAAAGATTTCTTTGAGTGAGTTTCTTCCATGCTTTGCAGCCATGTGTTATTATAAAATGTATGCTTGATAAGAAGTCCTGCTGTTTTATGGAACTCATACTAAAATTATTTAATCAAGTCTTTCTGTCTGTTTGTTAACTTTTCATACATAAACAGATTAACTGTTTGTGATATTGGAGAACTACTACATGGTTTCCTAAGCATGCCTATCTCCACTGCGTAAGTTATACCTGTATTGTGTATGCTGCAGTGGAAACATAGACCCACATTGCAAAACAAATGAACCCACACATCTAAAATGCACTGCATGGCGATGCACAGTAGTGGGACAGCGGCTTTACACATACTAACTTTTTGCTCTATCTTCTTTTCAGTCTTCTAAAAGAATTCAAAGAAGCGAACATAACAAGTATGTTTACAGTAGAGAAAGCTCAAAGACGGGAGCTGATGAGGCGGGATGAAGTCTCTGATACAGATGTGAGACATAGGAAGCCATCCAAGGTGGATAGAGATGGTCTATTGAATATGTCATCAGGTAAACTTTATTTAAAAAGAATATTATGTACCTATTTATAAAATGTAAGAATAAAATACATATGAATCAGTCAGTAGGTAGACTAATTCAAACTATACTCTGGTCTTAGAATAACTAGGCAGTCTAGGCTTATTACTCTGAGACTCTGGTCAAACAAACTCTTAAAATGTAATAATACTTATTTATTTCTCAACAAGGTTTTTAAGGCTATGCCTTAATGATAACTAGTTAACTTATGTTCATTATTCTAAGGTAGATATAAAACTGTAGTTTTTTTTTTTTTTTTAGTTTCATGAATCATGACCTGTGCCATTTCTAAGGCAGGCCAGAAAGCCTTAGAACAACTTGAACTTAGCAAGAACTCGCTAAACTAAGTCTATGTAAATTGGTCTAAAATTAGTCTATGTTTTCAGATAGGTAAGTAACACTTTGTTGATGCACATTCATAACTAAATATGATATAAAATAAGATAGAGAGGAAAGTATCTTAGGAATAGTCACATTGATGTTAATTTTGATGTCGTCAAAACGAAATAAAACTAATTTGGGACTAAATATGTTGCTGTCCCTTTCGTAATGTTCGAAATAAAAAGGATGGCGTAATTTTTATTTAAAAAAAATATGATTAAAAATTTGTTTAGTTTTGGCGATTTTTTAATTAACATCAAATACACCAATATCAAATAATAACAAAAAAATGCAATTTTGTTACAGGAGTTACAGAACAATTACTTTCAATAAGTAGACAGCTGGCAGATACAACGCAAAAAAGCCAGAACACACTAGATAGCTTAGTGCAATCTAGCTCTACAGTACATGTAAGTAGTACAAAAACAGAGACCTAAGCCCTCCTACACATATATATATAACTCATCGGACCAACTCTACTGCCATACATGCTGTAGGATATTCAAGACCAAGTTTGGTCTAGCGAGCCATATTAGAGCTTATGATAGAAGAATTCGTGATATCTAGGGTCGCCGTCATCGAAATCGATGAGGAGGCCTATACATGTAAGTTTCATGCCACGGTTGGCACGGATTTACTCACATGTCACTTGGATAAAAGGTAACCTATGGCATTCAGGAATAACGTAGTCTATTAAAATAAAAAATAAAAATCTTTAATTCTAAAATCTGACTACAATTAGTCCATAGGAATATAAAACTACACAGTTAAAATTACAATCATCTAAAAAGTTAATACAATAATGATAACATAGAAAATAATACAATAAAGTTTTGCCATAATCATTTAGAATTATTAAACCTAAATTGTCGATGTGGGAGTTAAGACCGCCACACTGAAATGGAAGTGGGCGGGGCACATTAGCCGAATGCACCCCGAGAGGTGGGCTAATGCTGCAACACCCTGGGTCCCGGAAGGAAGCCGCGGGCGAGGTCGGCCAAGAAAGCGCTGGCGAGACGACCTTAACGCCTTCCTCGGAGATTGGTGGGAAATCGCACGTGACCGCACTGAGTGGAAAGATTTGGGGGAGGCCTTTGCCCAGCAGTGGGACGAAACAGGCTAAATAAAAAAAAAAAAAAATTTTAATTAGTTGTTGGCACAGAATAACTATAAAATGTGACAGTCGAATTAACCCTCTATCTCCTATGGATCGTGAGCGTCGCCAATGCTAGGATCATCATCATCAACCTATGTTAGTCCACTGACACACATTGACGTTAGTAAACTGTGCTGAACATAGGCCTCTCCAATGAGCGCCATAGCGCCCTGTCTTCAGTTTGACGCATCCAGCATCTACCTGCAGTCTTTAGCAGGTCGTCATCCCACCTGATCGGAGGGCGTCCTACACTACGTTTACCGAGTCGTGGTCTCCACTCAAGAACACGTTTGCCCCAGCGGCCGTCGATTCTTCGCGAGATATGGCCGGCCCACTGTCACTTCAGCTTGCTAATTCTTAGAGCTATGTCGATAACTTTGGTTCTCTGTCGGATGTATTCGTTACGAATCATTTCTTTCAGAGAAACTCCGAGCATAGCTCTATGCTAGGATGATGCTGAGATATTCCAATGAGCTATTTGTTTCAGGGCACACAATCAGAGCTGGAAAACACAGCAGGCACTATCACCCAGTCAAGCAAACTACTGAAGAAATACGGCAGACGAGAATTCACAGACAAAGTCATAATGTTCTTTGCATTCCTATTCTTTCTAGCTGTATGTCTTTATATTGTTCAGAAGAGATTGTTCTGAATTACGAGTAGGTATGTTAACTATGGACTGTTGGTATTAGTTTGACTATTATATAGCAGGGTAGGCTGTTTTGATGTGTTTTAAACATATTAAATAATAGATCAGTTTATGTATATAAGGTGGAAAAAAACAATGGAATGGACACCACTTTAAATCCTTAAGGTAGAATATTTTATTTATTTACCAACTTAAAGATATTGTTACATAAAAAAACTTAAAAATAACAAGAAGGAAACCACAAAGGTTTGTATAGATGTGTTATTAGCTGAGAGTCAGCTGAATAAAATCTCATAGGTTTAACAATAAAATTATTCAATTTCAGGCAATAAGATTATAAATTGGAATTAGGTAAATAACTTCCTTTGTTTTTAAAAAGAAAACAAAACAGGGCCCATTGATTTTTTCACCCGGATAAATTTATCATGGTTTTTGCATTCCTGTTCTTTCTAGCTGTATGTCTATGCTGTAGGTAGGCATGAGTATTCTGTAGTGGGGTGAGCATCTTTGATATAATATTATAAACTTTTTACATCTAGTCGACCCGTTTTTAATAGGGTATATATTAAATGGTGAATAGATAAAATGTATCTATTTATTAAGTAGGTACTGGTATTTTACCAGTACCTATACACTAGCCAAACTCGATGTAGAATGTTTGTAAACAAATCACCCATACTTACCTAAAATTCACTCTGTTGTCGCGTCTTTTTACACGCAATTTAAATTGTCGATTTGAGATCCTTCCTTTCATTTACTTTGAGTTTGGCTAGTGTACAAGTTATTATATTGTGAAAATTAATATGAAAATAAAATAATCATTTTTATGTTCATAATCATTTCTTCTCGGTATTTTGTAATTTCATCTAGTTGACCTGACTTGTCTTCTTTGATATTATAATGGCGGTGATTTGGAAAAATCCAATGAGATTTTTAATTCAAACAAATAAAGCTGTAAAAAAAAAAAAAAAAGTTTAATTTATTTGTAATTAGATAAAGCAGATTTAAAGAAAGTTGCTGGTCGTCATTCAAATGTCATTATAGAAATTGATAAAGTTACATACAGGCAACTAAATAAATGAGTCGATGGCTTTTATACTTATAGGCATTTCTTTATATAATGTAAATAATTCAATGAATCGCGTTCCTGCTTTCTCGCCGTCTCGTCGTCGTTCGATGAGTTCTTAGATAAAAATGCATCTCTTCTCTAGTCTAGGTATATGGGCATACCTAGATGAATGAAAAGGAACCGACTCGCCAGTTGAACGTTCAATCATTCCTTATATTTTATTAGTCAGTCGAGTTCAGGCCGCGTGCGGATATAGACCGGTTTGAAAGCGCCTCGAGCGTTGCTCTCCGTTAGATATGTCAGCGTCATACAAATCATTCATTTTCCTCTTATCGCACCATGCAATCGCGTACGACATACTCGCGATCATTTCCATGCCTCTCGGAAGCCACTACATGGCTTTCAGAACCCTCTTCCACGAACTAGCTGTAAAAGGACATAACGTGACAGTGATCAATAATTTCCCCGATAAAAATCCACCGCCTAGCTTAAAGTTCGTCGATCTAAAGCGGTCGCTTAATGGCACGACTCCGAGGCTGGATTTCTATGAGACGATTGACGCTTCGTATATGCACTTGTTTAATGTATACCGGCATATTACGTTAACGGCCAGTAATAATAGAGAAGACTGCGAGACTTTGTTCTCAAGCGAGAGTGCAGTGGCACATCGAACTCAAGGTCGGGTGTATGATGTGATATTTGTAGAGCAATTTATGGGGGACTGCGGACTAGCTTACGCACTAGCTCTGTACGATGCTCCCATCATAGGGATCAGCTCACACGTGCTTCTCCCCTTCGCATACCCAAGGTTTGGGATCCCATTTGATGCGGCTGCGGATGCCTTTTACTTTTCCAACTCGGGACCGAATCCGTCGCTCTTTTACAAGGTGGAAACGGCTGTGTTACACTGGTTCTTCACGAAACCCGGGCGCTGGTACTTCCAGAGCTATATTTACGAAGTGTTTGGCAGCAAGCTCCCGCGCCGCTCTCTGGACATAGAGAAGGAAGCGAAGACTCGAATGAAGATGATGTTTTCGTACCAGCACTTTTCTGTTACGGGAGCAAGGCCATTGGCGCCGCAACTTCTTGAAATTGCTGGGATTCATGTTGGCGTACCCAAAGCTGTGCCTAGAGTAAGTTTCTTCTATTCTTTTACTTAGCTAGTGAGTTAGTAAAATATAATAGGTAGGTACTTGTTCTTATTGGTCCATCAGGTTGAGCTGCCTCTAGATTGTTTGCAACAGTTTACAGTTCTCTCAACTATTAGTAGTCAGTAGGTATAGATACCTCTACCTAGTAAATAGCTACCTACTAGTTCTAATTTGTTTCTATTCTTCGCTGGATATTTCTGAATTACGTCTGTTTTTTTTTGTAAGGAATTTGGAGTCAATTGAGATGTCGCCAAAAATAAATAAATATTTTAACAGGACTAACAATTTTGCCGTCTCGTCGTCGCGTCATTCCCTTTCACAACGATATCGTAATAGAAAGAATAGCGTCGTCATTTTGATTGAGTGCTGTAAATTAGTCTACCTACTTCAATTCTGGCGACAACAGAATTGACACCATTGTGTTATTAATATTATTATCAACATGGGAAATCCCAGTGTCAGGTTTTTCCTTGTAAGGGGCTTTTTATTATGTATATAAATATTTCATCTTTAGATCTATGCAGGTATTTATTTTATTTTAGGTAAATAGGTAAAGTAAAGCATTCATTAGATGTCAGATTTCAAACTAGGGCTTACAAAATAGACAATTAGACAAGTCAAAATAAATACTATAAATTATTACCAAATAAGAAATAAGGTGTTTTTGATTTTATCTTTAAGTACTTAATTTTGTGTGCACAAGTGGAAGAAGTGAAAAAGAAACCACTAGTACCTACATACATTCATATCACTCTTATTTGTCTAATACATGTTTGTTTTGCCTATCTCCGTCTAAATATATATTTTAGATTCATGATAATATTTTATGAACAACTAAGCACTTTGCTTTTTTTCCATTGTATTAACTGTCGTCGGTGCGGATGGAACTGAGCGACATCTTGCCAATGTAATCATCTATCGATGGAGAGTTATTCTAAGATATGGAGTATGATTTTCCTTACTTAACCCTTAATTACTCGCGTGGGGTGTTTAACACCCCAGCGACTTTTAGATCGTCTCTAGATAGTGGAGTTTCGAATTTACAACGCTAATTTTTAAATCTTAATCATAAATAAAAGTCTGATTTTGTATGTATTTGATAGTTTTTTTCTAATTCTAAAATTTGGGTGGAAAGCACGCCACGCTAGTACTTAAGTACTTATGTCTGTTACGTTACGCGAGTACTTAGGTATGTCTGTTTAACAGACATAATTATGTCTGTTAAACAGACATAAGTACTCGCGTGGCGTGCTTTCCACCCTTAGTTACTCGCGCATAAAAACAGACTCTGTTTTTATGCGCGAGTAACCGGGTTAAGTAATCTATTGATGGGATGTGTAACTTCCTGTTTCTATTTGTGAACATCGCACTTTTTCTAATATAATTTTTTCCTAGATGTATTGCGATATTACCAGAATATCAGTTCACTTGCCTGTCCCCAAAGCAAAATACCTACCTATATCATCATCATATTATGAAAATACTTAGAGCACAAGGCACATTTGGTTACGTCTATTTACATTCTACTTATAATAAAGATATCTTTAAAGTCGAAATATAAATAATTAAAGCAACACAAACATTTTATTATCTGAAGTAAGAAGGGACACAGTCTAACGACTATGCGTCGCCTGATGCGACTGTGAATAAAACAGTTTACTAGAAATATAGAACTAAACGAGCTATATTGAGAAATATACTATGGAATTAGAACTAGGTACAATACCTAACCGAAATAAAGTAACCTAATAGCGGTGTCTTCATCGGTAATATTATCTAATTGGCCACTATTGAGAGAGAGAGGAATCAATCTATTATAATATAACCCTAGGAACACGTCTAAAATGTAAAATGTGAACAATCTCATCCTTCAACATTATCTTGGTTGGGAATTCTCTTACATCTGGTCCCTATGCATTTTATACATTTGTTTTATTAGCAATGAGTAAAAAGGTGTGATCCAATCTTACCTATACTCGTGAAAGCGAATCATTTACATACCTACTACAAATTATTATGGTTTGTATCGGAAGATCAATGTTGGGTGACACTGATACGGTCTGTGCTTTGCACTACAGTGTCATATTTGTTATCGAGTGTGAGTAGAGTAGGTATTAATGATAAAGCTAATTGTTTAAACATTAGCCCTGATTCTGTTCAGTTACCTAAGCCCATCTCAAACTTGAGGAATCAAATAAAACAGCTTATTAGTATAATATAATATTAAATGAATAAGATAACAACAACGTCGAGTCATACACTTGATAAGGATTGCTCTTGTAAAGCTGACCGGCGGCACGGCGGTGGTGGCGCGAGTGCGTCTGTTAGTTCACGGGCAGCCTTCCGCGTCGACAGTGCTCGCTGGCGTCGACCCACGTGCAGTGCGAAATCATAGTGCTTATCAACGTGGACATGATCAAGCATAGATTAAATCTAGTCGTTATACTGATACTCGTGGCATCTCAAAATGTATTCGCACTTAGAATTCTTGCAATCATATCCCTGCCACTGCGCAGCCATTACATGGCTTTCCAGCCCTTCTTTCGAGAGCTGGCCATTCGAGGTCATCACGTCACCGTTATGAACAACTTCCCTGATGTCGCAGCGATACCGAATCTTAGGTTCATCGACCTAGAAGCGTATTCCTACAATCGCACCGCGTATGCTAGACATCCGCTAGAATCTTTCGAACATGTCGACTCGAACATCAAACGATTCGGCAACGTGTATGGGCACACAGTCACGAAGATGCTAGGGACCGACTGTGAGAATCTTTTCACGAACAAGAACGCTAAAGCTCATCTCGCAGAAGGGGTAAAATATGACGTGATTTTCGTGGAGCAATTCATAAGTGACTGCGGATTGGTTTACGCTGCTGCTTTGCAGGACGCTCCGATTATTGGGATAACTTCACACACTATGCTGCCATGGTCATACTCTCGCCTCGGGATAACTTTCGACTACGCCGCTGATGCCTTTTACTTCTCTAATGTAGGGCCCAATCCGTCCATTCTTCATAAAGCGGAATCAGTTCTGATTTCTGGATTCTTAAACACCTTCGGGAGGTGGAAAAGGGAGAGAACTATCGGGGAAGTGTTCAGTAAACATCTGCCTGAGTTCTCGTTCAGCTTGGAAAGATTGGCAAGAGAGAGGATGAAGATGATGTTTGTTTATCAGCATTTTTCTGTGACGGGTGCGCGGGTCCTTCCGCCACAGGTCTTGGAAATAGGCGGGGTGCATTGTAGGGCGCCGAAACCTGTTACACCGGTGAGTAGTCTAGCAAGGAGAACTTTACTGTTGAGAAATCGGCAAGTTGGCATAGGTAGGTAACAAATCATCATCATATCATTGATCTGTTTACCTACCTCTTTAACTGCCTTTGTGATGGCGGTCAAACACTCAAATGTTATCGATAAAAATAACAATTTGGTTGGTCAAATAGGCCACTTCGGCCACGCACCATCATCATCATCAGCCTATGTTAGTCCACTGCTGAACAAAGGCCTCCCCTTATGTGCGCCATAGATAGCGCTCTGTTTCCAGCGTGGCATACCTACTCTGCTGTCTACAAACAAAAGTATTTCTTTAGATGGCAATTAAATAGGTAGTTACCTATACCTAAGTATATATTAAAAACAAGGTCTTAACTTCTTATGCACACGCGAGGGCGAGTAATCAACCGAGCACCTCTTATACATAGAACTCGCTTGATGCTCGGCGCTATTGATAGAATAAGTTGAAGTAATTACCACTCAGGTTTACCTTACCTAAAGTTTGTCCACCTCTTTTACAGGAAATAGAGAAATTCCTTGCCGACGCGCATAATGGAGCGATCTACGTGAGCTTCGGCTCCAATCTGAAGGCCAACACGATGTCTCAGAACAAACTGCAAGAGTTCCTCACTGCGTTCAAGAGGCTGCCTTACAAGGTCATCTGGAAATATGAGAACGCTACCTTCACGGATGAGAAGATCTTTACTGGGAGCTGGTTCCCACAACTTGATATCCTATGTGAGTTTTTAAAGGTTGAGTGCAAGTCAGACGGGCGCGCCAAGGGCTCCGTATAAATAAGACATTGCTTGCCAAATATCTAGAAGTATCTTATAAGTTTTGTTCTCTTGTGAGTTGAGAGTTCCTCGCGTTAATTTACAGTGTTCAGATTTTCCCTTTTACTTAACCAATTGTGGGAGAGACAAGACTAAATCTAATATGTATAGATGTTAATTAAATGTGTCCACTTGTCCAGTCCACTGAAAGGAGGTAGTTTGACTACATAGATAGAATTTATAACTGCCCATCTAGTTCATTATTATCTAGTTGACTTGGGCACTGAAAGAGTTAATATAGTTCATGATCTGTTCCAGGCCACCCGAAGGTCCTTGCCTTCGTTTCCCATGGAGGTATGCTCAGTATTTCCGAGACTGCGCACTGTGGGAAGCCGATCCTCACAATTCCCTTCTTCGGAGACCAGTTCTCGAACTCCGCCGCTGTCAGAGCAGTCGGTCTTGGACGGACGCTGTTCTTCAATCTACTGAATGCTGAGAATTTGGAAGAAGCTGTGAGAGAGTTGACCTCGTCTGAGTAAGTAAAGATAGTAGTTGCATTTTCTTCAGCTTTTTTTTAGAGTGAGTGAGTAGGAAAGGAACACATTAAGCGTTGTGAAACGTGAGCTTTTTCAATATCCAAATAGGTACCATTTCTCTATTCATTTTATTGATTTAGTACTTTAACTACTTGGAAGCGACCATTTTTTGCCTTATACGAGCGGGGGGCTTTAAATTTTCTTGGATATCAGCGTCAGAGTGAATATCTATTTGAAGATGGAAAGTGAATTAATTTCAAAAATGGCTTACGATTTTCTGCAAATTACTTATTCTTTGTAGAACGAAGAAAAAATTAAAAGCCACAAACACTTTGAAACTCGCGACAATTAGATACATAGGTATGTAGCGCACTTGCTCGCTTGCAAGTTATTTGCTATTAATAAAAAAAAAATGCAAAAAAAAAAATGTAGAACCAATAATATTGTCAAAACACATTGTATTTCACTTGTAAAAAACAATTGGGTAAATCAATATTAAGGTTTTTGTATTAAAAGTGCGTATAATTGCAGTTACCTACGGGTTCAAGTCGAGTCTAAGTCGAAACATCTATGGGATAACAATTATATGATTTCGGATAACAATTATCATATTTTAACTGTACAATAGCTTTGAATACTACTTGTTAACCTTTTTTTTACGAATAAATATTATTATATATTTAAATATCTTTTCAGGATGCAGAAGAATGCCCAAAGGATATCGCGTCTGTGGCACGATAGACCTCAATCAGTTATGGACAGCGCCATCTATTGGACCGAGTACGTAGCTCGTCATAAATCGGCACCGCCCTCGCTGCCTGCCAAATTCAATACGTGGTTTGAGAGCACGCTCATAGATGTCTATGTTGTGATATTAGGAATTATTGTCTTGTTATTATTCTTAGTTTATAGTTTAATCAGGATTATTATGTTTATTTTGATGCGTATCATGAGTATGTTTAGGAAGAAAAAGGCAAAAAAGGAGTAGGCAGTAAAAAGGGTACTTAAAGAATGATCTAGCTAGAATCTGAGCGATTTCCTACTGAAGTATTTGTGTAGCCAAAAATAAGTTTCTGAATAAAAAGTTATAAGAAATAAGAATTTCATTGCACCTACCCTTTACCACTAGGTTTATTATATTAATATACTGTAATGAATGACAAAGGATTGGTTTTGACCAAGGGGAGATCCCAAGGATTTCGTTCGTCCAAGGGTAGACACATCAAACATCTACTTCTATCTATCTACTAGGTTGCCTTCGGTTTGTGACAATGTCGTTACTGTCAATATCTACCGTAATGCTACCAACAACATTATCAACGTCTAAGAACGCCAACCTTTTCCGAATTTTATCAGATTTTGCAAAACTTTTATACACATCTTTGTTGTCTGAAATATTGATGTCACATAAATATACTTTTATTAGTTAGTAAACTCTAAACTAATAATATTTTTAAAAGTTTATACGTACGTGTTTAATCCACCTTTAATCTGGCTCACCACACCTTCCACCAAATACCCACACCACCCGTGTCCCGCAGTTGCCGCACCGCATGCCGGTTGCCGACGCGCCAGCTGGTAACATTATTTTTAATGTTTTGGTTGGTGTTTGTTTATTAGATTGAAAATTTAAACTTATTTATTACCTACCTATGTAATATGTAATGAATTCTATCTAATACCTATAGACTACAAGAAAGTGCGCTATTTACGTAATTTTATTAGGTAATGACGTCCAAACTTTTACCTTTAATGCGTGCGCTCAATGCGCTGATTCAAAACTATAGAAACAGCATATAAAAGTTACTCTATGGAAACAGCAACCTTGAATGGTCATCACATCACATCCTCAAGAGTAGGTATTATAATTTTGATTTGTTTCAGCATCGTTAAAGCAGCCTGAAGATGAGTAACGATATGGCATTGGCAATAGCCAGGGAAAAGGCCCTAATGGAAGAGGAGAAGTGGCTTATTGAAAACTTGAAAAAAATCAGATCTCAACGCAATGCTCTGAAGGTAGGTCCTATTGAGGTCATTTATAGCTTTTTTTTTGTTATTTTCTGATCAAACATCATAATGTCTGTATTTTTTAGGTGGAAGCCCTATATTTCCAGGGTTTGAAAGCAGAACTCTTTCAGTCTCATGCTGCTAAATTTGCTGGTAAATCAAAAGCTGGTGATATTAGTTATGCCCAAAGAGCTGATGGTAGTTATACCCAAAATGCTGATGGTAGTTATACCCGAAATGCTGATAGTAATAGTTATTCCCAAAATGCTGCTGGTAACAGTAATTCCCAAAATGATGGTCGGCCTTGTTTCTATCTGGTTGATGAAGAATATGAGCCGATACCAGAACCTGTTAACAATCCAAACCCATCAAATATCGAAGACTTCAACTTATTGGAACAGAAATGCAACGAATTGGAGAGCTTAAACTTAAACACAGTTCCTGACAGTGAGTGGTTTTTACCTTACTTGACAATATTTGTTGTCACCGTCTATACCTTAATCAAATACATACACTGACCGACCAGAAATATTGTAATATGGTCCGTTGAGATTAAAAGGTTCAGAAGATTTACTTATCTCTACTGCATGGATGATAGATATGACTTAAATGATTTTTTAATAACAAATGACAATTATTAAAATACATACATAAAAAAAAATACTTAATACTTATATTATTGACTTAAATAAAACTATGTGATTGAATTTAAATTTTCCGCTCTCTCTTTCTCTTTTATCTATTAAACTAAGCTTTTTAGAATCCCGGCTCACTTCCATTCACAGTACATATTGCCACACCCTGCTTGGGTACCATTGTGTTTCTTATACATTACCTAGATACTAAGACCTATAAAGATACACAATGATGCAATAAAATAAATATGAAATATAGATAGGTATATCACTTTCAGTAGAATCTATGTTACTGAATGTTCATTTATATTGCCTATCAAGTATTTTACCATGTAACAGATGCAGTGAAGTCTGCCTTAACTAGAGATATGCCCTATTATACTAAATAAATTATACATACATAATACATTGCTGTGGCAGCCGGGGTCTATAATTAGTCACTCAAATACAGCACAAGGATGTGTTAAGAACTAAATTCATTCAGTGTATTTTAACTACCAGTGCAGTCATTAATGTCATTTTGAGTCTGGTGATAATATTGAATACTAAAAAGTTGTGTGTTTTCAGATAATCCCAGGATGGACATGGATCCAGAATATGATTCAGAAGAAGAGGAAGAAGATGAATGGGACAAGATCTCTCTTGAAATGGGCCTGCTTGTTGGTGGCCATTGCAATCGCTTTGAGGAAGACAGTAATGAATAATAGGCTCCATCATTAACAACAAAAATACAATACAATACAATTACGCTTTATTGCACATCAAACACAGAAAAAAACAGTAAATAACAAACAAACAAAGATACAGATGCACAAAGGCCTTATCACTAGGAGTGATTTCTTCCAGGCAACCAACAACAACAACAATAGTTACAAAATAATACTAGTATTTACATAGTTATTCTGTAAGTTCAAGTTCAAGTTCATCAGCCTATCTTAGTCCACTGCTGGACATAGGCCTCCCCCAATGAGCGCCACAGCGCCCTGTCTTCAGCTTGACGCATCCAGCATCTACCTACAGTCTTTCGCTCCATACACACATAACAATCCACCGACAGAGAAATAAAGTGTAATAGGGATAAAAATGTAACATTCCTTCTCTATATTTGATCTCAACTTATGCTATGTTATATGATTAAAAGGGTAAACGACAAAGCCTCAAGAGGGGTATTAGTTTAATACATTCACTGCCCCGGCTTGTGCGCTTGTCGCTGCGAAAATGGGCTATGAAAGTGTTAGTTTAAGCTTTGTAAGTCAGAATATATAAAGTCATTTAAAACGGGATATTTACCATGATTTGATTTTTGAGTTATCCAATATTAATATTGGATTACTCAAAAATCAAATCATGGTAAAAATCCAATATTAATATTGGATTACTCAAAAATCAAATCATGGTAAATATCCCGTTTTAAATGACTTTAGTATTAATAACCATGATAGTTTTAAAAAGTTTTATTCAGAATATATAATGCTATTTAAACTAAACAGGTTTTCATTTAGTTCCTAAACAATAAATTCTTCATCATTAAATATTTTAGTAGGTATGTGCGTACTATGATACCCAATGTTGATGAGAAAGTATCCAAAAGATACTTTTTATGTTATACTAATTAGTAATTTAGGAAATTATCTTATATCTACTTAATACAGATGATAGATATTTATCTATTGTACTTAGATAACAGAACACGTAAAACAAATATCTGCATAATATCATAAACACTTTTGTTCCAAGGGCGCCACATAGGCCTTCAAATATGAGTATAAAGAACTATGACATTAGTTAGCTGCTTTTTTATCCCTGCAAATCGCGTGGTAATCTGCGGGCTGTCGCTAGTGTCTACATAGTCGGTGGTGATGTCACGTGAAGGCCGTCTGATATAGTAGCTGCGTGCGTGCGACCCTGGACGTCGAACCCTGTGCTGTAAACAAGCGTCCCATTAAACGCTGTTCATGTAACTATCTTCTACTTTTCTCAGTTTAATCTAGTCTCTGGTTGAATGAAACGTAATAGTTTTTTAACCAACTTAAAAAAATGTGGGAGGTTCTGTGTTTGGCTGTAGGTATGAATGGTTGTACCGTGTGTACAACCAACACTATGTACATATCTTCGTCGATATCTCTGTCAACTACGACCGATTTTGTAAATTGTTTTGTTATTGTATAAAAAGAGATCACGAAGTGGTCCAAAAAATCCCCGGAAATTAGGATTAGTCCCGCAAAACTTAATGAATAGTGAAAATAATTATTAGGTAACTACTCCATGTGTTTCTGTGTAAAATATAAACAAATAATTAGTCGAATAATTTATTAGCGGCCGCCCGCGGTTGCGCACGTGTTTTTGCGGGATTGCTCAGAGAAACTCAAGGGTAGTCAAGGTACCAAAAATGGAAACTAGTGAATTTATTTTGACATTTTCTCTGCTTCCTAGTACGAATTCAACAGATGTCAACATCAAAGCCGCCAACTATAATCAACACCATCAATGTAATGCCCATTTTCATGCAAAGCTCAACGAAGCACTGTTGTAGAATAGAATAGGGAGTAGGTAAGCCCCAATTTCTGCGGGCATTAATAAAGGCGCATTTACATTACAATCATTCAAGCGACTCAATTACCGCGGGCGCGAACGGAGTTGCCTGTTCGGGGGATGATGGGTGGTTTTATACCTTGTTTATACCAAGATGGTCCATACATGCGTGGCTCAGTTGGTGAGAGCGTCGTGCTAATAACGCGTAGGTCGTGGGTTCGATTCCCTTATGGACAATATTCTTCACACTTTGCCCGTACTAAATTTGGAAAAATAAAATATTTACGAACCTAGAATTTTACAAACTAAGTGTACTTCGTTGATTACACTGCCAATTAAACGGTTAATATGTGGCGAATCGATTTATCGATCGGTACAACACTATTGAGTGTCCCCTCTCTACAGGACCTGCCATTGGAATGTATTGGGATTGCCCCATTCTATGGCCCCGTTATTATTTTACATTTTCCATGCAATCACGTTGTTTTATTTATAATAACGCGTTTAGGTTGCTGTTGCGACTACCGCGATTCTGCAGTGCCTCGGACATGTTCGCCCAGGCACGCACCGACACCTTTGATGCCATCTGGCGGAAAAAGTCAGCTTCACTACTTAGCAGAACCCGCGGGAGTGGCAACAGCATCCTAACCGCGATTGTTGGAAAATTTAACTGTCCGGTAATGCACCAATTGGTCCAAAGGACAAAATCTGTAGTTAATTATAAGTACTAACATCTAGTTATAAGCAAACTAACACCATGGATTATTATTATCTGAATAAATGAATTTAATTATTATTATTATTTATTGGTAATAGAACCACCAAAAATACCACATACATAAATACAACCATCTCCAATTAAACTGCAGTTTAATTGGAGATGGTTGTATTCTTCCTATAGGAAGGTATAATTTTTCTAACAAGGTACGTTTCAGCAAAGCTTATAACATTTCGGAGGAAGTTTACCTAATAAATAATCCACCACTCTTTATATCTCTACATAATAATGTTCCCCTAACACCTAACCAGCTCTTCAACTAACATGCTAATAATGTCAGAATGAAAAATGTGTATTGCCTCGTAGCAGGCGCTGTAATTGTGTTCTGGAAGGTTCTGCACTCTCGGTGGGACAAGCTGCTTGTCGAATCTGTTCTTCACTCACATAAAATAAATGTACGAGTAAGTATAATCATCATCATCATCAGCCTATAGCAGTCCACTGCTGGACATAGGCCTCCCCCAATGAGCACCATAGCGCCCTGTCTTCAACTTGCCGCATCCAGCATCTACCTGCAGTCTTTCGCAGGTCGTCCTACACTACGTTTACCGAGTCGTGGTCTCCACTCAAAAACACGTTTGCTCCAGCGGCCGTCGGTTCTTCGCGAGATAATGAAGAGATAGTGAGTATGATATAGGTTCCTATAGATATAGATGTACAGGGTGTCCCACGGCCATGGGACATGGAGCGCAGGCACAAGATATTTTGAAGATGTTTTACTGAAAGGAAACATTCCTTTATTTTTTTAAATAAGTAAAATCACTTGCTTTATAGTCGAATGCACTAAAATCCAAAAAATAGCAATCTGTACGTATTAAGGGACCGATCGGTAGAGTCAATCATAACATAAGTCAATCACTTAACACGAATATTATACAAGCAAACATACAGTCGAACGCTTAGTTTTTTTTGAAGTCGGTTAAAATGAATTATATCATTTTCTTAAATCCAGTCCATGCCTCTTTTAATATATTGCCTGCGCAAACACGCGGAACCCGATAAACAGCAATTAACTGACCTCCCTCAAGTTCAATGGCGAAGCGCTCGCGCATGTAATAGGTACCAGTAGCAGTAGGTACAGTAGCAATTGGACGCTGGTCGCGAATATCTCTTCCGCGTCGGTAAATGATGATTAAACGATGATAACATGGAAGGTTTCTGAAATGGGAATGATTTAGCTTCCTCGAAAAAAAATGTTATTGAGAAATTCTGACTTCCGCGTGCAAATAATTGGCGGGGTTAAAAGTCATCATTTATATCTGTAACAATATTTATATGTATTAGATAAAGCTAATAAATAAATAATGCTGGACAATAATAATATAATTTGAATGCATAAAAAGTTAGTATCTTCTTTATGGTTCTTAAAACTTATGAATTTCATCCTATATCATCACATCAAGCACCAATGATAAGCACCAAACCAACACAAAATACATAGAACTACAACACAGTTTGCTATCTCATATTGTACAAGATTTAAAACAAATTGCACTTAGCCATACAAGCTCTGAGCATAGAGGAAATCCCAGAGTAGGAACCTATTCCTATTCTTACCGAGAAATCGCGAAGGTCCCCTTAGACCCACCAACCAAATCAGCAGCATCCCAGTCACAGACTAATATAGATTCTAGACTACCTAGAACCACTCAAGACTACTCGAGCCATTGCCAAACGTATTTTTCCATCAGCCATTCTCACGGAACGACCTTCGAGCTATTATCCCGAATATTGTCCTAATCCTGGGCCTGACCTTTGTTAACAAGTGTCGAATTATATTAATGCAAGTCAATGCCGACTGATTCATGCTGTTGGTTATGGAGTTGGAGGGCCAGAGGAAAATGATAATTCTCACATCTTTCTCTACCCTCGGTAGAGAAAGATGTGAGAATTATCATTTTCCTTGATTCGAATTTGATAGGTACCTACTGTACTAAAAACTTATGAATCTTTACATAGTATAAAACCGAGTCGCTTCCGCTGTCTGTTCGCTTAGATCTTTTAAACCACTCACCGGATTTTAACGCAGTTTTCAGCAATAGATATGGTGATTCAAGAGGAAGGTTTATGCGCAGCTATTTCTATATGAGATGGTAATTCAGGATAAACAAATCAAACTTGTGGGTGGTTAAGGTATTATGTCCCTCTATGTCTTATAAAACCAGACTCGGACATTACTTTTATCATGTTTTTTTCGCCAAAAACACACGCTGCTGACCCATTGCTCAAACCTTTATTCTCATTAATTCTTGTCAAGTCCTACGCCGAAGCTATTGTGAGTCTGAAAAAAGGCATAATAAAATTCAGAGCTAGATATTCCTAGAGGCCCAATTTAGCGTTGATTCGACAACATTTTTGTCAGATTTGTAAATTTTCTAACGATAACCGCCAATTTGTGTGACATGGGTTAACTATGGGGTTTACTTATGGGTCTTGTGTTATGTTGGTATAACCGTTGAAAAAAAGGTTTTCCTCAAATCTATTGTAGGCTGTCATCTCTTCATTTAAAAACAAGGATGACTCCTATAGAGCAAGCCTTTTTTTTGTATTTTTTTATTATTTATCCATGAAAACCTTCCATAAGCTTTTTAGTATTTATCAATTTGTAAGCCTGTTATTTAATATATCTATATTTATAATATAATAAGCCTCTGATATTCCTTCAAATAAATATAATATAAAATACTATAGTAATAATTAGGTATATTGGTACGCGTGTGGTCATCCGTTTGTCTGTGTGTCCGTCTATTTGAAGCTATTATCATAATACGACGCCCTTGATCCCGTTTCTCGCTAAATAATTATTAAGTTTGTGGAATTGATTGTGGAAATACTGTCAATATTTATCAGGAAAATCTGAGCAATACAAGGTTTAAACTATTCGGCCTCTCACGGACTTAGCTTGAGATAATTATGTCAAACATTGCTTGTCCCATCTCAAAATTTCTACCAAGTTCACCTATAATGAAAAATACTTGAAATGTTTGAAATTTTGAATAGATAGGTACCTCATTATCTATCTGCCTATAAATTTATTTTTTATCACTAATATTTTAAATTAAATATAAATGTTTGGATGGACGGATAGATAGATAATAAATAAATAAATAAGATGGATGGATGTCTATTAGATAATTCTTCACGACAAAACTAGTGAATGGATTGGGCTGAAATTTTGCTAGAGCTTATATCCAATAAAGCAGTCCAAAGTTCCCATGGGCTAAAAAATCCTTACGATTCAATGGAAACAACGCGTGCGGAGCCGCGGGCAGAAACTAGTCAATCATAAGTGAGAGAGTTTAGAACTATAAGATGCTATAAGGTACTTAAGATAAAGGCAAGTATACTCAAGAACAGAAAATAAAAGCCTGGTTTATAACTCTATGGAGGTGCAAAAGCATTATCGTTATATCTCGTATAATGATTTTCCACGACCATTTAGAGTCCATTCTCGTCTACTATCAGACGCTCAGAGGTGCTATGGCAGTTTATTTACAGTTAACTAGCTGTGCCCCGCGCATTCGCCCGCGTGGAAATCTATATGTCAAATAGTTTATAAATCTTCCTCTTGAATCACTCTATCTATCTATTAAAAAAAACCCCATCCGTTGCGTAGTTTTAAAGATCTAAGCATACCTACTAGGGACAGACAACGGGAAAAGACTTTGTTTTATACTATGTAGTAGTGAAGACATGTCTTGTTAGGTAGGTACCTACTTGTTTGCTTCAGTTATCTGATCAGAGATGAACTTCAGGGCGCACGGTTGCTATTTCGATCCTGATGTCAATTGCAATCTTAACTACCTGCTTATCGGTTCTAAAACTCGATATACGATTGAAACTGTTTTTCAGAGGAGTCAGTTCCAATCTTATAGTGCACACACGGTAGAAATACTCAATGTATTTCTACGATCACATTTAAACCTAAAACATCCTTATACACTGTATTTCATGCAATAAAATATAGGTACTTTACTTGTAAATAGATGAGTACGTACCTAGGAATAGGTTAACAAAAAGCAAATTTAAAATATGAACAATAGATACGATAAGAAAAAAATATTTGGCCAAAAAAAAATCAGGTATCCGTACAGTAACACAATTAAAGCAGTAAAACACAATAAAACACAGTACACAGTATTAAAAAAAAAAATAAGCCTACAGTGAAACAAAAATAATAATATGCCTGGCCAAAGAGGGTGAAACTCAGCTATGTGCTGAACCACGCGTGGCGCGGAACAACGCTGGTTTTCAGTTTTAACCTTTTTCTTTAGTCACATCACGGACAAGGAAGAGAGATGCTCAAAACAGACCATAAAGAATAGTAAAAATAAAAAACAGTAAGTAGAATGTACATAAGTAGAAATTATATGCTAGAAATTATATTAGAATAGGGTCATGGTTTAGGTAATGAGGTTGGCTACTCAAAAGGACGTGCTCAGGCGGTTGTCGGATCTTTGCAAGGCGGATTTTGTTATCAGTGTACCTACCAACCAGTTATTTAAGTCTTTTGGGGGAAATAAAAACAAGTTACAACACAAGACGTCTTAAATGGTAGGTCGTTGAACTTGCCCCTGAACTTGGAAAGTTCAGTAGGTATTCTTTCTGTTTTGAGGAAAACGCACAAATAGGTTGTTATTATGCGTAGCTTGGGGAAGTTCTGTGTTTTGAATTTAAAGGTATCGGTACTGAAGATAATATGGTGATGCTGGTTTTCCATAAATTAGTACGAGTATGTAATGAAACGTAGCAACGCAGGAGGTGGTGGGTTCGATTCCCGCCTCGGGACAAAAATGTTTGTCCGGAACAAATATCTGCAGTACACAAATATATTTGTTCCGGGTTTTCTGGGTATTTCTACGTATAATAAAAAAAATATTTATCTAAGTTATGTATGTATCAGTCATTTAATGTTTTTATTATTATAGTGCGTAATCTCTATTTTTATTTTAAACTAGCTGCGCCCCGCGGCTTCGCCCGCTTGGAAATTTCTGCGCAATTTTATCATGTTTTCTCACCGTTTAAACCTTCCCTGGACTACGACAAAAATTTCAAAAGCAAAATCAGCTAAATCGGCCCAGCCGTTCTCGAGTTTAAGCGAGACTAACGAACAATAGATTTTTATATATAAAGATAATATTTGTTTGATTTATGTTTAACGATATGCTGTGATAGATGAACAAGAAATAATATTCTATAAGCTTGCCATTCCATTTTCATTTCGCTCTGAAATCCTTATGAATTTACCTATAGAATTGTTATTCGATATAGTATGTTATCATATCATAGCGGCAAGATTACAGGATACTACAATCGCGATGTGACCCGCATAACTATTGATGATCTAATAATAAGGTACTTTACTTATAATATGAGATAATTGTATCATAAACTCAAACTGTTGTTGAATACTTAAACATCGGTGTAGGGGTGCATGCTAAGATGTTTTGTTCGTGACTTAACTACTTAGTATTAATGTGTTTAAAAACATAATTCTTGATCGTAACTGGCCTAACAATGTTTTATAATAATGCAATGTGTCATTGACTGGTTCAAAGCTTACGACGCTGGAGTAGAAAAACTTTTTTTTTGAATTACTATTCAAAATTTACAATAGCGGCTTAAAATAAATAATAATAATATAAAATCTGATAATATCTAAATACCTATCGATCTACAACTTATAGTTATAACTTATAATAACCAACACACACATTTACACACAATATCTATCAACCGATATGACTCATTTCCGGCCATTCCCTGGAAGTGTCTATTTATTTATTTAGAAACAAAATCCACAGCCTTTAAAACTAATATCAACATATTTAATTACTAAATTTAAGGCCAATAAAGGATTTACTTTGTATGAAATATCGTGTCTTATTAGCTATTATCTCATGCATCATCTCATCATCAACCTATGTATATTATGCCTTCTCTAATAAGCGCCATAGCGCCCTGTCTTCAGCTCGCAGCAACCAGCATCTGCCTGCAGTCTTTCGCAAGTCGCCAACCCACCTTGCCGCAGGGCGTTTTACACTTTTCGTTTTACACTTTTCGACGTTTTCCGAGTCGCGGTCTTCACCGCGACTCGGAAAACGTAGAGTACCTCAAGAATACATTATTACACAGAACACGTATTATAAGATATCCACTGCGATCACCAATCCTCCAAGCGTGATCATAGCAAAATCCCCCTTGTTTGTTGAACACAATATGTTCAGCTGCGGACATAGGTATGAGAAGACCCTAGATAGTTGTATCAATGTAGGTATAGGCAGATGTGTCCTACAAAAGTAATGGGCAGATATCCCGAGGGCGTTGTAGTGCGGGTAAACGACATGAAATAGCCCTTTGCGAGCGGTTCAATGAATATACAGGAATAATACAGAATCGATCGGAGACCGACACAGATTTCTTCGGAAACGTGTGATACTTAGTAGTAAGTATTAAAAAATATTGTGACCGTTTGTTGAGCTTAATCTTTAAAACTAAGTGTTACGGCGTGTCCGAACGACCATCGGAACAGTGCGGTGTTTCCGAACGTTTATATGTATAAATGGAATATGGCAATATACCTAACAACTCTTTGTTATATTTTTTATTTAATTACAAATTCAAAAACATAGGAATTTTTAATTTTGGCGCCACCCGATAATTATTAGTGTTTGTGAGTATAGTATATTGTGTTTGGGTTGGACAAATACCCAACCAATCATATCACCGATAATTATCATAATTTACCAAAAAATTATATCATTCTGAATCATATTTTGCTGACTGAATCGCGTCCTGAGTGAGGTAATGGCCGCCCTTATCGAGTACTAAATCTCTCCCCAGCGACGTTAGTATGGACATAAATAGATAAAACAAAGAACAATACCGGTGGAGTCTGTGGTCTTCTGGCAGGTTGTTTCTTGTGTCGGTGTCGCTCATATCTTCCAAAGGTTTTTCCTCTCTCAGTCCATTAGCAAAACTACCATCAATAACCGTATAAGAGCGGTTCACGCTATAAATTATCATTAATCTATTGATATCACTACATAGTATAAAACATAGTCGTTTCCCGCTGTCTATCTATTCCTATGTATGCTTAGATTTTAATTATTATTTTATTAATTAAATAATGCTGGACAATTCACACAGCATTATCTAGCCCCATGGTAAGCAGAGCTTGTGTTATGGGTACTAGATAACTGATATACATAATACAATATATTACATAGATAGATATTTTTTATTATACATAGAAAACGACCAGAACACCCGGAACAAATATCTGCAGATCGTACACACAATTGTTCCGAGGCGGGAATCGAACCCGCAACCTCCTGCGTCGCAGGCAGACCTTCGCCCACCGCGCCACATCAGTCGTCAAACACAATATTTGCCGACAGGGTAACAAAACAAGTTTATTTGTAAGTACCTAAGGTATAACGTACAACCTAAGTTGTTCTGATGGAAATTTATCTACATCTTCCAGACTGGCCCATAAGGGTAGCAAGCAAGGCCTTAGCCCCGTAGTGGGTAAATTTGGGCTTAAAAATACTATTTATTTATTTATTCTACAATTTTATAAAAAAACAACAGCTTCAATACAAAAACGGTGTGTGTCTGACGTCTAATAATTATTAGTTGCAAAAAAAAACTAAATTTAATCATAAATAACCGTCAAAAAATTAAAAATACAGCGAATTCGGCACGCTCCCAACTCACACTAAAAAACTCCTCTAAAAATTTTTTTAAAATCTTTGCTTGTATATTGTTGTAATTTAAATAAAAAAAAAGAATAATAAGACAAACCGATCACTGTCTACGGATCACCTATTTTACTGCTTCATTTTCACGCTGACAACCAGCTGGCAAGCCATACCATCGTTTAGTGCACGCAAACAGTCCCGGCAGTTGTTTGAGCACCGACTATCCTCATGTTTACCGGCGGCCAGTGAGTCATGATTAGTGATCTGATTTATTTGCATGTGGCAGCGCTGGCTTCCAAATGGTTGGATGAATGGTTGATTCAGAGATTGAAGCAGAGATTTCCATACTAATAGAAACGGCAATAAAACGGATTAACTAAATACGTTTCCTGGCTACAGTTAAGCTAGAACCGCACGGTGTGAAGTTGCGCGTCAGAAGCATATCAGTTGCATGTAGTATGGTTAGGGAGACATTATAACAGCGATACAATATAGTGATATTGTCACCTGACTTCGTTTTACTCTGTACCCAACAAAACAAGCAGCTGGCAAGCCATACCGCCGTTTAGAGCACGCAAACAGTCCCGGATGTTTGAGCATCGCCGACTATCCTCTTGTTTACCGGCGGTCAATCAGCCGTGATTAGTGATCTGATTTATTTGCATGCAACACCGCTACCATAGTGAAGCTAGAACCATGCGTACGTTGCGCGTCAGAAGCATATCAGTTGCATATATTTAGTACTAGCTGCGCCCCGCGGCTTCGCCCACGTAGAAATCTATGTGTCAAATGGTTTATAATCCTTCCTCTTGATTTAGAAAATAAAAAAGTTTTTTAAAAACTACGCATCAAATCCGTTGCGTAGTTTTAAAGAAAGATCTAATTAAGCCCAAATTTACCCACTACGGGGCTAAGGCCTTGCTTGCTACCCTTATGGGCCAGTCTGGAAGATGTAGATAAATTTCCATCAGAACAACTTAGGTTGTACGTTATACCTTAGGTACTTACAAATAAACTTGTTTTGTTACCCTGTCGGCAAATAATGTGATTATTCATAATAAATAATTCCCTCTTAGCAACATCATTGATATCATTTGATTGGTAGCTCTAACATGCTATTAAAATAACCATGACCAGAACAAAGCACTCACTCACTGTTGCCTCCCTGTTGATCAAAGGTAGCAGTTGGATGTAGCCGAATAATTCGTTTGTAAGCCTAATCAAACGTAACTCGCTTGTTACAACATTTCAGGGCGATTGTGCCCGCATTGGCATTTACAATACAAAGGTTTATATCAATGTCTACCAATTACAGATGGAAGTGGTATTAAAATAAAAAAAATTATTGCGTGAAATACATGTTATAAAGTTATGTCACAATGTATTCTGTCCTTTTGGGCGTACAATGCTGTAAAATTTACAATAATTAGCTACTATAAATTCCTAAAAAAGTAATACAAAAATTTACAGACAAATAATAATTACAAAACAATTAATTAAAAAAAAACAGAAAAATAAATGTAGATAGATAGGTATATTAATGGTAGATAGATAGGTTCCTACTATATAATATTATAAACGCAAAAGTTTGTGGGGATATATGTATGTTTGTTGCTCTTTCACGCAAAAACTACTGAATGGATTTTGATGAAACCTTATAATAATATAGCTTACATATCAGAATAACACATAGGCTACATTTTTACTATTAAAATATATTGTATATAAAATATATTAACTAATTAAGATATATTGTATATTATCCATAATATCTATCACCAAGTGGGTGAAATCCCGGGGCGCAGCTAGTAGATAGATAAATTCTTTATTTGCAACTTCAGACACACACATACAAAAAACAACAGAATAGTTATACTGTACAGTAGGAAAACAAACAATAATAAAAAGAAAATCTAGGGAAAATGCCTGCGTGTGCTGCAGTATGTCATAAAGGCCTTGGCTCAGCGTAATATTTTGCTATTGGTTGTGAGTAGTCAATCGTAACGTAGCATTTCCTACGCAACAATACTCTGAAATCTGAACAACTACGAAGCTATAGAATTTCATAGAGAGAATGAAAATTTCGTAGCGTTTGCTACGTCGACTGCTACGATTGCTACGCAGGGCTAAATTCTGCATAAAGCTCATTCTGCTATAGTACTGAAGGTTGTTTCGTAGCACTTGCTACGCCGTTTGCTACGCAACGCTATAATAACCTTTAATAGGAAAGCTTCTACTAACGAACCAACAATGTTTCGTAGCACTTACTACGTCTTTTGTAATAAAAGATAAATATACGTCTTTTGTGTGAAAATACTACTGCAAACAACTGCAAAGCCAAAATTGGAATAAAAAATGCTACGTAGGATTTGCTACTGTTTTGCTATGCAGTGAACAAGTGAAGTTACAGAGCTATAAGCGATTCAAAAATATTCGTAAGCATGTTACATTGATCTACGCAGCGCTAGCTTTATTTAGAAACATTTTTTTAATATTTTGGTCTGGCATATTTTGGTTATTTAAAATGATAATATATTTGATTGTTTTGATAAAACTAAGAACAAACTTGATTATGTAGACTTGAGGGATTATACCTTAGTTTCAAGCTGTTTTTAACTTTGGAGGGCTTAAATATGAAGCCCTCAAAAGTTAAAAACAGCTTAATCCCTTGGAAGTTAACTTTCATGGTAATCGGAATCAGGTGATTCCGATGATTTTTTTTCAGTATTATTATAGGCAGGTGCCTATAATAATACTGCAAAAAAATCATGCAAATCGGTTCATAAGTGACGTAGAAATCAAAAAATGTATAGTAAAATATAACATAACATACAAAAAACATAAATATAGCTGAGTATAGAACCTCCTCCTCATTTCGTAGTCGGTTATAAAGGAATTATGTTGAATTTGAATGGCTTTTGGTCGACTATTTACATTAACACCGTCGTAATTTGCGTTATACAGCTTTACTCAATATACGAGTGACATGTTTATAGGCAGGAGTAGATTACTCAATAGAATACCTAGCTACTGCTGCCGTGGTTGTAAAGGAAAGGTAGGTTCTTAATTTTTTCAAAACAATCAAATATTTGTTTTTATTTTTTTTAATAATATTAATTAACTAATTTAAAATAATCAAAATATGTCTGAAAAAATATTTAAAAAAAAATGTTTGTAAATAAAGCTAGCGCTGCGTAAATCAATGCAACATGCTTACGAAAATATTTTTGAATCTCTTTTAGCTCTGTAACTTCACTTGTTCACTGCATAGCAAAACAGTAGCAAGTCCTACGTAGCATTTTTATTCCAATTTTGGCTTTGCAGTTGTTTGCAGTAGTATTGACACCGTCGTAAGTTTGCGTTGTACAGATTTACTCAATATACGATTGACATGTTTATAGGCATTAGTAGATTACTCAATAGAATACCCACCTACTGCTGCCGTGGTCATAATGGAGAAAGGTAATTGAATTAATGCAATCTGGCAAAGAGGGAATATGGTTACGCACCAAATTAGGATTCTATTCAATTGGTTGCTACCCTTATGCGCCAGTCTGGAAGATGCACATTAATTTCCATCAAAACAACTTAGGTACTTACCCATATAAATAAATTGTTTTTTTTTTACCCTTTAACTAGTCGGCAAGTATTGTGAATTCAAGAAATTCATATTAAATCATTCCCTCATAGCAATATCATTGATATCATTTGATTGGTAGCTCTAACATGCTATTAAAATAACCATGACCAAAACAAAGTAAGTTTGCGTTGTACGGATTTAATCAATATACGATTGACATGTTTATAGGCAGTAGTAGATTACTCAATAGAACCTACTGCTGCCGTGGTTGTAATCAAAAGGTTATAGTAATAATGCAATCTGGCCGAGAAGTCGGAATATGGTTACGCACCAAATTAGGATTCTATTCAATAGGGTGTTGCTAATTTCTTGGCTGATTAATTTTAGGCCGAAAAGCGCTACTTATATATAAGCGCAAGCTACAAATAAGATCTGATAGATATTAATGCAAGTTAGATGGCATTCATTAAATCTTACTAGCTGAAGACAGGGCGCTATGGCGCTCATTGGGGGAGGCCTATGTTCAGCAGTGGATTGATATAGGCTGATGATGATGATGATGATATTTTGTATTGTATTGTATTATGTATATCAGTTATCTAGTACCCATAACACAAGCTCTGCTTACCGTCGGGCTAGGTAATGATGTGTGAATATTGGTTGTAGGTATATTTTGTTCTATGAGATACCTTGATAACCGGTAGAATAAAATAATGTTGATTCAACAATAAGATGAAACATTATTGTATGCAGTTAAATAGTTATTTACCATGAAGCCTGCCTCTAAAAATGGGACGAAAGAATGAAATAAGCATAAAATTATATTTACCATGTACGGACGTACCATGTACCTACATGTAGTTTGGGTCGAAGTGAGCGGGACGAACGCGGAATACCTCGTTGGCAAACCGTGATCAATCATTAGAATGGAATCAGGTAGTTCCATTCTACGTTTATGTAAGTACTGACATAATGAACTACAAGCAAATCAAAACTGTGTTCGCTTGTAAATTAAAATCCACAGGATGATTTATTTGCATTGCTTTTCTTGATGCACTTAGGTTTAATAATATTGGGTGATTATTTAAAACTATAAATACTTTCTAAATTAAGCTGAGCCAAACATTCACAGGTGAGGCAAAGTCCACGTGACGTTTCATTTTGGACCTATAAACGTTTTAATTTATTTTCGAATTGATAGATTTAAATAAATAAATAATGCTGGTCAATTCACACAGCATTATCTAGCCCCATGGTAAGTAGAGCTTGTGTTATGGGTACTAGATAACTGGTATACATAATACAATATATTACATAGATAGATATTTTTTATTATACATATAAAACGATCAGAACACCCGGAACAAATATCTGCAGATCGTACACACAATTGTTACGAGGCGACAATCGAACCCGCAACCTTCTGCGTCGCAGGCGGACCTTCGCCCACCGCGCCATATCGTCGATGTGATTTCAATCATAACTATGTATAATCATTTACATATTGTGATTTTATGGATACAGGTTTCATGTTTATGTATAGTTTTTAGGTGTAGTAGTTTTCATAAGAAACGTCCGTTTTCTTCGCAAAAACTGAAAAAGAGACGATGATTTAGTGACTCAGATGCAAAAAATTTAGTCGTTCATGGACTAAGCAGATAATTACTACATGTTGCTTTTTATTTGAAATAGAAATATAAATAAAAAATATTTATTTGTGTTTCATATAAAATAATACAACTTAAGAACTAATAATAATAAAGATAACAAATTAGGAAAGAATAAAAGAATTAAAATACGAGAACACAGAAAGGTTATTTAAAGTCTAAATTAAAATCAGCATGTAGTCGTAATCATAAAACATCGAGCTCTGTCTATAAAACTGATATTTAAGGCTTTATAGGCATTATAAGATTCCTCCGGCCCCATAGTATTAGAAAGGGAAAATTTGCACCACTTAGATCTCGTGTTTGCACAAGCGTCTCGTTTATGGCGTGTCTATTTATAGAGAACCTAGAGCACTTAAGATGGTGCTAAGTTCAATACTGGACTTAGTCAATTTTCCTAACAAATTAGGTCGATGTGGTGACTCATATTTTAGTTTAATTATGTAGAATCACTACATATATAGTATAAAACAAAGTCGCTTTCCGCTGTCTGTCTGTACCTATGTATGCTTAGACCTTTAAAACTACGCAACGGATTTTGATATGGTTTTATTAAAAAGATAGAGTGTTCAAGAGGAAGGTGTACAAAAAATTTGACACACTGATTTCCAAGCGGGCGAACCCGCGGGGCGCAGCTTGTTTAGATATATATGTATATGTAAAACAAAGTCGGGTTGGTTCGAACACTTAGGTATAACTGGAGAACGGCTGGACCGATATAAATGGTTTTTGGTTTGTTGTAGTTGTCTCCGTCCCGAATAGCAAAATAACTATTCAAAACGTTGGAAAATTGCCGAAAAAATGAATTAAAAGAAAAACATTTTCCCATACAAAATGTTCATGGGTTTTGTGTTTGTCAAACATTGACTGTTAGGACGTACGAAGTTCGCCGGGTCAGCTCGTTAAAGATAAAGATGAAGATAATTTACTTGTAAAAACACGTGTAAACAAAGATGGTCAGTCATTTATGTATGACACAACATGTTTGACCATTTTATATCGGAAAAAAAAAATTATATCTACACTAATGCCCAATATTTTGTCTGCCTTAACAACGTATAATCCATTGCCGACCAAGTAAGGATGAAGTTTCTATGTTACAGCCGACCAAAACGTAATATGCTGTCCAAATAGTTTTTAGGTTCGTTTTCCAGCTGACCGAAAATTTTAAATAAATACCAATAAATTTACTTCCAGTATAAAATCGTCTACCAACCTCTATCTATATTATATACTATATATATTCATAGGATTATGTAGGTTCCTTTTCCCGCCTTTCACTATAAATTACACTTAAGTGTAATGATGGTGTATGGAATGGTCTTACCTATACTTAGTGATCCGTGTGTACCTAATTGTAATCTAACCTGGCTCAATGATGCCTTAGGGTCCACTGTTGACCCACAATTTGGCCATCAATAACAAGAGATTATTTGAGAATAAGTATTTGTAAAATGTTAACCCATGGAATACATCCGACAGGGAACCAAAGTTATCGACATAGCTCTGAGAATTAGCAAGCTAAAGTGGCAGTGCCGGCCATATCTCGCGAAGAATCGACGGCCGCTGGGGCAAACGTGTTCTTGAGTGGAGACCACGACTCGGTAAACGTTATGTAGGACGCCCTCCGACCAGGTGGGATAACGACCTGCGAAAGACTGCAGGTAGATGCTGTATAAGTCAAGCCGACGACAGGGCGCTATGGCGCTCATTGGGGGAGCCCTATGTCCTGCCGTGGACTAATAAAGGCTGATGATGATGATGATGAAATGTTAACCCAAACAACGAGGAGTTTGGTCAGATATCTGCCTATACCGTACTATGCCTATATGCGTTACAATCTATTTTAAAGCACCGTTATTTCAATGAGTAGGAACTATTTATCAGGCCGGTAGTAATAATCTAGTTGACCCCTTGAAGAGTAACGAGGCTTGATTAGTTAGCCTGCCTTTGTCGCATAATCTATGCGATAATCATTATAGTTTATGGTTCGTTCTAAGGTTCTTAAAACAATGTGGATTAGTGGATTAAACTTAAACCACATTGTCGAACGAAAGTCGATGTTATTTTACACGACACGGTCGTTTGGTAGAGATTTCTTTTCGCTTTTGAGCGATGGCCGCCAAATTGTTACATATTTTACCATGTTTGTTATATTTATAAGTGTGCAATTATAAATTATTGTCTTTAGCTGCGAAGACTGCCCCCTTATTATTTCTCTTATAAAAGCTATAAGGAAGAAAATGAAGTAAGAGTTGTGGGAGGTCCATATAATTGAATGAAATTGCGTGTTTGAGTTGAAGCAACGCGTTGAATGGTAAACGTATGCAGGCAGAGGTGAACGCTCCGCCGCTGAACTTGACTCGCTTTACCTTAACATTGCTCCTGCGAAGTACGGGCAGCGACCTGCTAGCAGGAAATTATCTAATCTGATGTAACATTGCTCAGACAACGATACTGTGACTTTAAAATAATGTATTTGTCCTTTAAGTAGGTTATCTAGATTGGTTGTATTGCCTCTATATTGCTTTGAAACTGCATTTGCGCTTTTGTTTATGAATGAGGCGTTTTTTCTTCAATTAGCAACATTCGGCTGCATTATTGCAAATCGACTTGCGCTTAATTATGTGGGCGCACCTAAGATTGACCAACAGCCTCTAACTTTGACTTTACCGTTTGCAACTGCAGCGTTCTAGTTATTTATCAAATGCGAACAAAGTCCCGATAACCGCCTGCTGTCTTCCTGTTTACGAAACGTTACGAAACCGTTCGGTACCCTTCGAATATTTCGCGTTAATTTGTCTCAATGCGATTTCAGGGTGCGGGCCGTGAACCCGGCGCGCGCGCACCCGGGCCGCCGCCGTCGGATGATCCGAGGCCGATATATAAGTCGGCGGCGTGAACGCCTGCCACCATTCGTGATTAAACGCCACTGGAGTGAGCTTCCGCAGGCCGAGGCCGCACTGACCGTCAATTGATTAAGACAATTGCTCCTGCACCTTCCGCGATGCGTTTACTGCCGATTCTGTGTGCGCTAGTGCTGGTGTGCGCGATGGCTGATGGGAAGCCGTTCTTCGACGCGATTTATGATGCGCTGAATGGAGGGCGGCGCAATTCTTGGGGCTGGGCGGCGCGCCCGCGGCCGCAGCCCGTGGCGCGCCCCCACGAGCGCCAGGGCAGGACTTACGGGGAGCTGTGCCGGGTGCACAACCCGGACTCCCACCTCGGCCGGGGCCCGGTCATCTGTCCCTTCAACTGAAGGTCAGAGCGCGTGTTCCACGCCGTGGAGCGCCTGCTCCGTCGCCGCAATATCATGAGAATGGGTTGACCTGCATGCATTTTTGAACCAAGTTCTAATTCTTGCACCACTCCACTTTCCTTCAGTTTTCCTTTGTTATCGACCGTTGCTTTTGATTCCTTTGCCATTACCCATTATTTATATTTTCTGTCAATTTTAAAATCTTTTTGTTTTATTATTTTTGTTCTGTTATGATTATTCTGCTGGTGTCCTAGGACAGGTCACTCAATCTTGCACAACGAGCGGGCGCTTCTGTGATATCACTTTAAAAAGTCATAGTTCGTGTGATGTGTTCATTTGTGATAATGTTCTATTATTAGTATCGAATAAACATTTTTTACGTGTATAAGTGAGAAAACCGGATGGACTGTTCGTGGAACACGCGATATTAGCTCTAAAACTGTACAATAACAACGTAAATAAGGGTGTTATAATTAATTGGACGTTGTACTTATGGAGGCTGTTTAAATTGTGTGCATTCGATCAAAACCAGGTCACAGCAGTGTCTTGGCAATTGGCAATTTGGTTTCCAAAACGACATTTTAGTGAATAGAATAAAACGAAAGTGATACTTTTCGAACGTCGAAAATCCTAGATAATAAGGTATGATTAAGATTCCGAATGAAATAGTTTTAAATTGATTTAATTTGGCTTTCTTTGTTATGTTTAAATAGTGTTTTTTTTTGTTTTACCGATTATGATTCAAAATATTAAAGTTTTACCTTGTATAACGACATGTTCTAAATAAAATCACATCTGATAGATCGGTCTGTGTGGTCATGGTCACCTGTTTTTATTATGAGATCTAATTTTGTTATTATTTAAGTCCTATGAGTCATATTTTTGTAGAAATAGTACAAAGTTAATGTTAATTAGTTTCATAAGTTTTAATTTTCTGTAAGAAATTTCAATAAAATTTCGAAAATGTACGAAGTCGTTTTATTTTTTGATTTAGTGTTCGTTTATGTACTTTATTGTATATGCAATAGAGATCATTTTACGGTGATATTACCGTACCATGATTATGGCGAATTATAAGGAGAAATTATGGTTAGTTAGGTAGAGATTCGCTAACCACATAACGTGGGTTGCTTTTCCGTCCATTGCAAAAATAGTAAACAGTACACATTAATTCGACGACCGATGTGGCGCGGTGGGTGAAGGTCCGCCTGCGACGCAGGAGGTTGCGGGTTCGATTCCCGCCTCGGAACAATTGTGTGTACGATCTGCAGATATTTGTTCCGGGTGTTCTGGTCGTTTTCTATGTATACTAAAAAATATCTATCTTTGTAATGTATTGTATTATGTATATCGGTTATCTAGTACCCATAACACAATCTCTGCATATGTGTGAATTGTCCAGCAGCATTATTTATTTATAATATTTAATTATTCTCTTATTGTCGTACGCTAAGGTAAGGGCTGAGCGTTAAACTTATCACATTCATTAATAATTAAAAAAAATATGTATAAATAAATATCAGAAAATATACAGGCTGCTACAAACAGGGGGTCATTCTAAACCCAGAGGAGATTACTTGAACATTATATGAAACTTCATGTTGTAATTAACTACATAATAACGCACACAGATCCCCTTTTTCAATCCAACGATCCTATCCATCCACGGTTGTCTGGTAGAGATCGCTCTTGAGCGATAAGACCGCCAAATTGTCACATATCTTGTATTATTATTGTTTACCTTGTTTGTTTTATTTTTAAGTGTGCAATAAAAGTATTGTCTATCTATCTATCTATCTTGTGAATTACTCTTTTTTGAATATCGTCGTTTTTAAATAAAACATTAGATTACTTTCTTCCTACTCGTATACTTTTTGCAGTTTTGCATTATATAGCTAATTTATTTTATTTTTTATTTTTATTGTTTCAACAAAATCAACAGCCCTTAATCTAAATAATTTAAACCTTAATAATCTAACTTACGGCCAATAAGAGATTTACATTATATAAAATAAACTAACAAAATACCAAAACAAAATACTAACATGATAAAAAGTCTCAAAAACGTTTTTTGCTTGCTTTTTTTTATCAAAACCAGTGTCATAAACTATTGCAATAAAAATACAATACAAAAATACTTTATTGTACACCAGTTACAGATCATTATAAAACACTTCACATGATACAAGTACAATGGGCGGCCTTATCGCTTAGAAGCGATCTCTTCCAGGCAACCTTTGGATGGAAAGAATTATGTGAATTTAAGAAAGGCAGGGGGTGTACCAACGATAAGCTCTAGCTTATCGTTGGTACACCCCCTGCCTTTCGCCTTTGCCTTTGTGTTATGTTCATATTTATTCTAATAAATATGAACATAACACGAATATTTAAAGATAAATATATATATATACATATATATATAAAATATGTATACCTAATATACTTCTTAGTAATACCACAGATAATATAATACATACTGTACTTAGTTTATAAATAAATAATAAGTACCTATATTCACTTTTCTGACAGGTAAAATTCCTTAACGCGAGCTTTAAAAACTGGTAAGGACACTGCTTTTCTGATGGACTCAGAAAATATGTAGATTCTGTGAAAAACGCCAACACAAATATAAAAAAAAGTCCTTAAAAAGAGAAATATGTTTGTAATAACAAAAATCGTAAAGCAAAAGTAGATGATGTTGGAGTTTAAGCTCATATTTGAACGCACAATTTTGTGCTGAGTGGTAGCGGTATTGGATTAATATGAGCAGAGCTTTACGCGAGCAGACATGAGTTTAATACTAATCTAAGAACTATGCAGCACTTTATTGTATTTTTGGTCGTTCAGTCTGACTAAAACTTTTCTACAAAAATTAAACATTAATAATCAATAATAATCAAATCATTTATTTGCTGTAATAAAGGTACAAAAGTTCTTAATTAAAAATGGTATTTCCAATACATTACTTCCTCATCGAGGCGTGCAAAATTAAGATAGCATGCATATGTCACAGTAGAGTTTAGTAATGTTCTAACCTAGGTATATTGTAGATAATTTTATATAATGTCAAAAATCTTAAAGTAATAATAGTAATAGTAAGAGGCGAAGCGGCGTTTTAACTCCAATGTACTAAAGAGTATTTATGAACACTTGACACCATAACAGTACACAAGCAAGTCTCACTAGCTGTTATTGTCTGCTGGAACAGGAAATTTTGCGATTTTATAGTATGTACTTTCTGGTTATGTATTGTTTATTTACTATTAACGTAATAGAATATAGCTTATAAGTGTTTGTGACGATATCTCATTTTATTTATAGGTAACTAGTTGAGTCCTGCGGTGTTTAGCATTAGCAAGCTGAAGTGGCAGTGGGCCGGCCATATCTCACGCAGAACCGACAACTGCTTAAACGTGTTCTTGAGTGGAGACCGCGATTCGGCAAACGTAGTGTAGGACGCCCTCCGGCCAGGTGGGAAGGACTGCGGGCAGATGCTGGGGGAGGCCTATGTCCAGCAGTGTACTAACATAGGCTGATGATGATGAATAGTAAGTACTATACGTAATATTTACTATTCTGACAGAAAAACCTCCTTAAGGTGTGCTTTACAACGCAACGGGGAAATGCAGCCATCCTTGGGGTCGCCTCCGACTGGTACTGATGTGGTGTAAAAAATTATCTATTATTTGATGTTCCATACTGATATGGACGGACACCCACGGACAGGTTTTTGTTCTAGAAAGATATGTAATTCCGCAGAACTTTTTTCAAACCCTTTCACGGCTGAAACAGGCATGATGGTGGTATTCCAGATAAGCCACAAAACTTGTGGCCACCATTTTTTTTATTTAGCCATTTTGTGACGGGGTATAAAATGGCTTTTCTACTAAGTTAGTTTATTATTAGTATGAACGGCTACTCTGTTTACTACAGTCTTGTATATTAGTATTATTCTGTTTGTAATTCGGCCTCCCGCGATACAGATTCTGAAACCAGTGCGGGGACCACCAGTAAACTGTATAAGAATGTTGTATTTTGTACTTATAACGGTTTGTATGGATTCTTTCCCTAGGTATTCAATTAACACATTGACTGCGACTATTCTGACCGACGACGCACACGTACATTATAACTTATAATGTACGTGTGCGTCGTCGGGCCAATCTCTGTGGAAGGAGCTCACTTATAATTTATAAGTGAGCTCCTTCCACAGAGATTGGCCCCTCGGGGTCGCATAGCTGAAGCTGAGCAGTGAACGTGTTAAACTAGGTTTCTACCTACCTATGTAGGTAGTGTGGTAGTAGCTAACAGTGCATTTTGATCACGTAAAGCGACAAGACCAGCATTTAAACTTAAAGTTAAATTTATCCTTGAAGTATAAATATTATGCAGTTTCGGTATTTCGTTCTGAATAAGTTAATAAATAAAGGGATGTTTGTTTAGGCATGACATGAATAATACAAGATTGTTCAAGTGCGAGATGAGACAATCGAATCGAAGGTTCCGTACAAAAATATATCTAGAAGTCTTGTCTTGTAGGTATGTAATTAAGACCCTTAAAGATAGCATTGAGGGTGCCTTTTGAGATAATGTTTTATCATGGAAGTAGCCCGTTTGAATTTTCATCCTAAAGCTTGCTGCACACGACCTGAAAAGCTCCCAGCAAAAAAATAAAAAAATCCTAGGTTTAAACATAAGAAGATACAATACCTATTAAACCTATGAATCTGATGAAAAAGCAATTGCTGGGGGCTTAGAGAATTACTGCTTACTTAAAAAGTGGCTAAACAGTGTTATTTCACAGTATGACATAATGATTATAATGATTAAAGTTAGCCAACTATTATTTATAAACTTAGAGGAAGGTTTATAAATAAATAATGAAGACTATTTTTACCGGTGGATTTCACAGTAAGGCCTGTGTCGCGTGTGTGTTTTGTTTCACATTATACATATAAAAAGGACCCTTCAGCCGCGTACGAAACTAGAGGTTCGAACCAGTTGCAGTAGAAGGGAAAATCTTCTTTTTATTATACTAGTTACTAAACAAGGAACCCTATAAAACAGCCAGGTGAAGAACCTACGGCGCGTTTTTAGTTTCAAATTATTAATAAAATTTGAAACTAAAAAGTTAAAAACAAGTTTAAAACAATTTTATTCAATGATATTTACATATAAACATATAAAAATGCCCATTATACAATAATAATAAAAGTACCTACACATATTTAGGTAATTCTTATAGTTTAATGTATGTAAATAGTTATTATATATATGTTAACTTATTGTAATGGGTCAGCTAAGCTAGTTTCTACATTTATATTTCCTTCATGCTCAGATGATTCTTCTTGCAGAATTGGATTGGATTGATTGGATTTGGATTGATTTTTGAACATGAAACTGTGAATATTTTTAGTCTTATCATTATCCTTATAAAGACCGTCAATGACCTCAGCCAAAAGAATATTTTCATTATCTTTCAATCTATTTACTAAAGCCGACAGCAATTCTTCTTCGGAGTGGTTTCGAAGTGATGAAAGCCGCCTTCTTTTCTGCTTGTTCGACAGATCTTCAAATGGCTTTCTGTGCACTGGAGTATTTGTAGCAGCATTTGAATGCGAACTGACTTCCGTAGTTTCCACAGAAGTATCTAACGAAGTATCTAACTCTTCGGGGACATCCATATTTTCTTGCGCAAATACTGACTTCAAATCAATGGATTTTAAAGATGGCCACGAGATATCCAAATGTAACCATTCCATGTTCTTGGTGAAAAAATTTGATTGACATCTATTTGCTTGCAACCATCTCTTGTGTAAATTTGACACGTATGTTCTTGTGAATTGTTTCAGAATATTTAGATCTTCAGCAGAAACTTCAACGTTTATTTGATTCAACAACGTATTGCACAATATATCACTATTTTTGATATTTCCACTTGATTTTAGTAGCATATATATATCCAAATTTGATGTAAACTGAGACATATCGGAGGGAAAGAGCGTTTACGTGTTTAAACTTTAGTAGCCAACAATCGAATGGCACCATTTTTTTAACAAATAATAATTAGGATAATTTGGAAGGGATAGATAAGATACAAAAGAATGCACTCACAGGTAACGTGAACAATAAAGGATATTCGACCTTGCAAGAGCCTCCAGCTAAAACAATACTCAGGTAGAAAGTAAGACGACAAGTATATTATACAGGTACCTGAGCTATTGTGTTATTATTATTATTCCATTTTTTACCGATGGAATGAAGTGACATTATTAAAATTTCACTATTTAAGTATCAATCAAGCGTCTTTAACCAATTAAATCACGTAATATATTTTTATTTTTTGAACGCCTACTGTTTTTAAACGGGCAGAGATATGAAGTAGATGTGTTTGCAGATAATGCAAGGTATTATGCCTTCTATAATCCCTACAAGGTTTGGTTTTAACATCTCTGCCCGTTTACGAAAAAAATAAAAAAAATCATTTTTCTCCATACAAAAAAAAAATTATCATTTTTTTTCTTGGAAACGGGCATGTATATCAAAAAAACGTATTCTATAAAAGAGGTTTAGAATCACCCAAAGACCTTAATTTAAAAAAATCAGATCAAAATTCGGACTTCGACCTCTATGTCCCAGATTTCATTAATCGGTACCAGTGTGCGGCGTATTGCTGGTGCGTCAACCACCAAGCCTTGACAGGGCGTCAACAAGTCGAGTTATGTCGATCGCTGAATGGAATTACTGTTTTTTGTACTTGTGCCTCTTCTGTGTCACATGTGTGAGTCATGAAAACCTTCTGAGAAATGGGGTATTTTACTCTATACGCGAAACAACCTTAAATTATATTATTGACATAGCTTAGGTAAAAAGCAGTCGGTACATTATAGTAGTTTTAGTTCATAAAATAAAATTTAGTATTAAATTCAAAGTTTTCAGTTTCTTTATGTCTTTTAATACCATGAAATAGCACGCGTAATATTTTTACGTCATCCGGCTATGTACTCAACTGTCATCATCAACATCAGCGCATTTCATTAGATAGGTACTTACCTAGAACTATCAGGTACGGCTATATAATTTTAGCCTGATCCATTCAGTAGTTTTAGCGTGAAGAAGTAACAAACATCCATCCATCCATCTAAACATCCAAACTATCGTATTTATAATATTTTAGTACCTACTCATAACACGAGCTCTCCCATAGATAACTCTATCATACACTCTACTAACTTCGGCGATAGATAATTCTGTGTATTTAATTATTAAGAACATTCTGTACAAAATAAACAGAAGCGCATAATCAGGTTATAGCCACACAGGGCACGTGAGGATCGTGCCCGACGCGCCCTACGAGCCCTAGGGAGATGCATGTCCAGGTGGCTCTGGTAGGTACTAAGCATCTCATCATCAGCCAGTTAGTCCACAGCTGGACATAGGCCTCCCCCAATGAGCGTCATAGCGCCCTGTCGACTAAGCTTCTATGTACCCGAAATGCACTATTTTCTATTATATTTTTTTAACAAAAAGTTATAAAACGTAATCGCTAACTCTAAAGCTTACGTAGGAATTTTAAAACCAAACTTCCAACAAAGTGGCTGTTCATAGAATTCCCCTTTATTTATTTAAATTAACATCAATGCTTTAAAATTTTATGATAATGTAAAATGCTTGCTTATCAATTTAAATAACATAGTTTGTAAGGCTAGGATAAAATAAAATATAGGTACAATAGCTTATAAATTCATGCCTGAAGTTTTAATAAACAAATTTTAAATTGAAATTGAATTGAAATACATAAGCAGGAAATTACAAACACGTAGGTACCATTAATGCTTGTTATATCATAGAAACCAGTTTTTTTATGTTTTATAATCGCTATTATCTGTTACAATAGGCGTTTTGAACATGTGCGGAATATTAAAGTAGGTACCTAGGTACATGTCAAACATTTTAACAATTCTATGATGCGTCAAGCTGAAGGCAGGTCGCTATGGCGCTTAGTAGGGGAGGCCTGTGCCCAGCTATGGACTAACATAGCTGATGATAATGATTTAAAAAACAACGGCGTGTTTATAAACAACGCGTGCGAAGCCGCGGGCAGAAATTAGTAAAAAATAACTGAAGGTAAGCAGTTCTAGATAAGATCTGAAGATGCAATAGTGTTGTTCAAGGGTCCACCATTAACCGAGCCAATCAACCAAGTCGAATGACGTCTGTCGTATTGTATCTGACGTTCTCTGTTAACCCCGACCCCACTTATTTAGTTTAAACAATGGTGACGTGAAACGAAGGATAATATCCATTGATAGAAATCGTTGACATGGTGTTGGAACTTGGAATATACCCCCGATGATATAGGGCGTTGGTAGAACCGACTCAATTTTCTTGTCACGACATCTAATAGGATCTTCTTGAACAATCAGTTGGATCAATTCATGAAAAGGTTAGGCCAGATTCGTTCGCATAACTGCCTACTCGTGAAAACGAAAAATCTGATTTAAGTTTCGAAATGAAATGATCGATGCTTGGGGCCATTTTTATCGATTAATTCTTTAGTTACCGAATATATAATCGATTAACTGAGAAGCTCGAAGAATTAAACAATGCTTAAATAATTGCTATAAATAAATAAATAAAGCTGGAAAATCCAAACAGCATAACATCTATAAAACTTTTGAAACTATTATGGTTATTAACACTGAAGTCATTTAAAACGGGATATTTACCATCATTTGATTTTTGAATGTTCAAATATTTCGGCACAGTTTCACGCGCCATGATCACGGAATAACGTTAGTTATTAAATAATAAGCCATCTAGCCCCAAGCTAAGCAGAGATTGTGCTACGAAAACTAGGTGACTGATATACTTAATACAATAGATTACATAGATAGCAATTTTTTTATTATACATAGATATCGACCAAAACACCCGGAACAAATATCTGCAGATCGTATACAAAATTGTCCCGAGGCAGGAATCAAACCCTGCGTCGCAGGCAGACCTTCGCCCATCGCGCCACAGAGGTCGTCGAGATATGTTAAGAAGTCATCAGTCGATCAGACCATAGTCAGACCATAGTATTTGAGATTTTGCAACACGCATAGCCGAAGCATGTTCCTAGTAATACTTAGGAATGCGAGCCGAGCTTCATAATTATTGCTTGGACTGAGATAAATGCCAACTTCTGCTATAAAACATTACTTTTGACGTGAAATTGTAATAAAGTTCGATGGTCTACGATTTAGCTTGTAAGACCACGAGAAATATTATGAGGTAATTAGAAATACAATTTTATTATGTAAAGTTGAAACAAGGTTTATATTTTGCTGGCAGTTTTTCTGATTTGTATAACACTGCCAAATTAGAGTTTATTTTGTAATTATTGTACAAAGCAAAACGATTGGAATCTAATTTTTCCCAAGCTTTTATCCCCTAAATAAAACTTTTATCCCCTAAATCCCCTGTACAATTTTTGCAACTGAGTTTTAGGCCAGCTGTCTGATTGAGCTGTAATTTTGCATCGGTAGGTACTTGTGTTATTTCGGTGAAAATGCAATTTTATGGTAGGGCGTTTGGTTACTTCAATAAGGGAAAATGTGGCCTTAGATGGAGCACGCTTTAGGAACTTATTCACCCTGGATATAAAGACTTCTTGATTGTACTCAATACAGACGCAGGAAGCTCATTCCTCTTTTTTGATTGGTTATTCTTATGCAACTTCTTGGTTATTGTAATTGCCAAAGTTTGATGATGAAATCGTACACCAGAATAAATCGAGAACAATTCATGAGATCACAAGCCAGTGGCAGATGCTAGTTTGACGCAGGACGCAGGTTCAAACACTCCCTATGATCTACAGTTCATGTAAACAATTTTCACACAGCTAGCGATAATCCCGCGATTAGCTTTGTCTACACAGCCTTTTGCTTTCGTTGATCTTTCCTGCGTATGAAACCGAAAATGCTGATTGATTAGCCAGAGATACTGTCTGGCAACTTAATACCAACGAACACTGCCAGGGGCATGGAATCAAAATTGGTGGTTGTGGTGTCAGTCATCCAAAGAATCTACCAATGTACATTTTTTAAGTAACACACAGTTTCATCAGAAATAGCTTTCTTTCATAATAAAAACACCAAATAATTAAAGGAATATTACATGAACAATATTTTTCAGACTACCTTAGCATGACGGCACATCATCAGTCAGGGGTTAGGTTCGTAAGGACTAGATTGCATAAAGACTATTAAAGCAAATCGACTTAGTTTCATAAGATCTTGGTAGTCATCCAGATCGGCTTATAAATGACAGAAACAAACATACATGCTGTAGTTTTTATATAGTGTAAATCTCTTATTGGCCGTAAGTTAAGGTTTAAATTATTAAGATTAATGGCTGTTGATTTTGATGAAACAATAAAAAAAATGCAGTCGAACACAGAAACTATTCCTTTTTTCGAAGTCGGTTAAAACCATACCAATACCTAAATGGATTTTATATTTGGTCGGGCAAAACAATTTTACAAGACGCTGACTAAAACAATATCGGCAAAACGCCTGGCGCAAATATTAGACTATCTGAATAACATGAGGGCTATGATTTATAGGTTAGGCGGTGGAGAAAATACTTTTATAATAATAATAATAAGCCCGCAGGGCAGCTTGTGGCGAGCTGTTGGTGAGTAGCGACACCACGGGTACCGAGTGCTCCCGGGGAAGTTCCTGGTTCTCGTCTCCGCTTGCGGAGTGGCATCCCAAGAGAACCAGATCCCCACCTCTTGCTTGCCTTCATTGGCCGGTCTGATTGGAGTCGCGAGAGATGCATCTTAGGATGTAGACTCGGGGTGGAAGTGTCTAATGGTGTAATAGCGAGGAAACCCGCTCACGAGCAGTCTTCGTGATGGTGAAATCGAGGCCGCACCTCTCGACACCCCTCAGTCGTTTGCGCCGATGTTGTTCCTCTCCGGTAATTTACTCCGGCTTTTTAAGGAACCCATCCAGCATTCGGCAAGCCACCTTTTGCCACTCTTCTTAACATTACGATTGACTTGTTCATGGCAGACGTCCGCAATCTCCCCTATAACCCGATTACCCCGTCCATCCATCCATCACAATAGCCTGGTTTTATTTCTTTCATTTTTCTTTGCAATAGTCTCTACACCTGGTGGATACCATCTTTGGGTGTATCATATTGTGCATCCGAGGATGATACCCGCTATGTGTAGCCATCGCCTTTAGATTAACTTCTCAAAGGGCCTCTGTGCTGTTGGCTTCGGCCCCACGCAAGCTTTTCAAAGGACCGGGTCACTTTATGGCCCGAGCGAGATCATGGTTAATGAGAGACATAATAATAATGCTGGACAATTCACACAGCATTATCTAGCCCCATGGTAAGCAGAGCTTGTGTTATGCGTACTAGATAACTGATATACATAATACAATTCATTAAATAGATAGATATTTTTTATTATACACGACCAGAACACCCGGAACAATTATCTGCAGATCGTACACACAATTATTCCGAGGCGGGAATCGAACCCGCAACCTCCTGCGTCGCAGGCGGACCTTCGCCCACCGCGCCAGAGAGGTCGTCATACTAAACTAAACCTAATGTGATGTTACGGTAGGTTATTTAATTTGAAAACAAAAGAACTTATGTTTAGTAATACTAACCAAATACACTTGAATAACATGGTTTATCTGTTAGGCTGTGGAGAAAATACTAAACGAAACCTGATGTTAAGGTAGGTTATTTAATTTGTAAACAAAAGAACTTATGTTTAGTAATACTAACCAAATACACTTGAATAACATGGTTTATCTGTTAGGCTGTGGAGAAAATACTAAACGAAACCTGATGTTAAGGTAGGTTATTTAATTTGTAAACAAAAGAACTTATGTTTAGTAATACTAACCAAATACACTTGAATAACATGGTTGATCTGTTAGGCGGTGGAGAAAATACTAAACGAAACCTGATGTTAAGGTAGGTTATTTAATTTGTAAACAAAAGAACTTATGTTTAGTAATACTAACCAAATACACTTGTATAACATGGTTTATCTGTTAGGCGGTGGAGAAAATACTAAATGAAACCTGATGTTAAGGTAGGTTATTTCATTTGAAATCAAAAGAACTTATGTTTAGTAATACTAACCATATACACTTGAATAACATGGTTTATCTGTTAGGCTGTGTAGAAAATACTAAACGAAACCTGATGTTAAGGTAGGTTATTTAATTTGTAAACAAAAGAACTTATGTTTAGTAATACTAACCAAATACACTTGAATAACATGGTTTATCTGTTAGGCTGTGGAGAAAATACTAAACGAAACCTGATGTTAAGGTAGGTTATTTAATTTGTAAACAAAAGAACTTATGTTTAGTAATACTAACCAAATACACTTGAATAACATGGTTTATCTGTTAGGCTGTGGAGAAAATACTAAACGAAACCTGATGTTAAGGTAGGTTATTTAATTTGTAAACAAAAGAACTTATGTTTAGTAATACTAACCAAATACACTTGAATAACATGGTTGATCTGTTAGGCGGTGGAGAAAATACTAAACGAAACCTGATGTTAAGGTAGGTTATTTAATTTGTAAACAAAAGAACTTATGTTTAGTAATACTAACCAAATACACTTGTATAACATGGTTTATCTGTTAGGCGGTGGAGAAAATACTAAATGAAACCTGATGTTAAGGTAGGTTATTTCATTTGAAATCAAAAGAACTTATGTTTAGTAATACTAACCATATACACTTGAATAACATGGTTTATCTGTTAGGCTGTGTAGAAAATACTAAACGAAACCTGATGTTAAGGTAGGTTATTTAATTTGTAAACAAAAGAACTTATGTTTAGTAATACTAACCAAATACACTTGAATAACATGGTTTATCTGTTAGGCTGTGGAGAAAATACTAAACGAAACCTGATGTTAAGGTAGGTTATTTAATTTGTAAACAAAAGAACTTATGTTTAGTAATACTAACCAAATACACTTGAATAACATGGTTGATCTGTTAGGCGGTGGAGAAAATACTAAACGAAACCTGATGTTAAGGTAGGTTATTTAATTTGTAAACAAAAGAACTTATGTTTAGTAATACTAACCAAATACACTTGTATAACATGGTTTATCTGTTAGGCGGTGGAGAAAATACTAAATGAAACCTGATGTTAAGGTAGGTTATTTCATTTGAAATCAAAAGAACTTATGTTTAGTAATACTAACCATATACACTTGAATAACATGGTTTATCTGTTAGGCGGTGGAGAAAATACTAAACGAAACCAATTTGAAAACAAAAGAAGTTTTGTTTAGTTCTGGCTGGTTTAGGTAATACTGACCAAATACAGTTGTTACGGTAGGTAGGTTACTTCATTATAAACAAATAAAATTATGTTTAGTAATACTGACCCTAAACACTTACAAATTTGATTTAACAAATTTTGAAGGAATTGGCGTTTTAAGCGTTGCAAGCAGCACTAAAAAAATTTAGTTTGATTTTCCGCGGACCAATTTATTGTATTCATTATTATATTGTTTCTGAACATCTAACAGATAAACAGATAAACATTTTATTCATAATTTGTCAAATTATATGTCACACTTTATAAATGAATTATTTCTAATATAAAATTAAAATAAATAATTATAGTAAAAATTCAAAATAAGATTATTCTATATGAATAGTTTAAAAACTCGTCGTACGTATAGAACGCCTTCTCTATGAGCCAGTTTTTTAATTTTAATTTGAAATTATCTACACTCGGTGCGTCCCTAACCTTGTCTGGGAGCTTATTGTAGGTAGCTGGTCCCATGCGTGCGTCAACCTGTCCGATTTGGCCAGTCGTCTTGCCGCAGGCACCAGCCAGCCGACCGCGGCATTGCGAGTGTTGTAGCAGTTCATCTCCGCTTGTTTCGAAAACGAAGAAATGTTTTGACGGACATACACTGCCACCTGGTAAATGACCATCGATGGGAAGGTCATGATGTGTAGCTGAGTAAAGTATGGTCTCACAGATGTTCCTACACAACCATGTTTAGCTTTCGTTTACTTACGGATAAATAAATATGTGAGATCACTCTTCCAAATATGTCCCACGTCATCGCCGCAAACTAAAAATATTGTTAGCATTTGGATATTCTAGAACCTTGGAGAAAATCATTGATGATGGAAATCATCAATCAACATGAGCGTAATAGAAATCAAATTGGCAGTTTCCTCTCAAAAAGCAATCACTGCACGCAATGACCTAGCGAACGATTGATTGCTATCACAAACCGATGTTATTGGTTCATTTGCAAACCTTATAATTTAACAATTTGTAAGTAACGTTAAATCATAGAATACATTAATTCGTTTAAAAAATCGCGTCATTTGACAGCCGAAACGGAGTGATGTAGCTATATTTATTAGATGATAGGTATCTCTACATAATTAACGACATAGTAATAAATAGAGATAGAGATGGTGACATTGTATATGAAGGTAGGTCTCTTTAAATTACTATGTTGTAATATATGCCACATTAAAGGTAAAAAATTGGTAAATTATAGGTAGACTTTGTGAAAAGTATAGTGACTGGTACCTAACATAAAAACGTAACACATAATATAATGTTGTAAGTTTGACGACCGATGTGGCGCGGTGGGCGAAGGTCCGCCTGCGACGCAGGAGGTTGCGGGTTCGATTCCCGCCCCGGAACAATTGTGTGTACGATCTGCAGATATTTGTTCCGGGTGTTCTGGTCGTTTTCTATGTATAATAAAAAATATCTATCTATGTAATGTATTGTATTATGTATATCAGTTATCTAGTACCCATAACACAAGCTCTGCTTACCATGGGGCTAGATAATGCTGTGTGAATTGTCCAGCATTATTTATTTATTTATTTATGTTACTAGTGACTTCGTTTCATGAAATTCTTATCTTGTTAAGTTGTTTGGCGGGTAAAAAATACCATGTAGGTAGGCGTTTCGTCCTATAAGGCAAAAACAAGACTTTTGTGGTAATTTCTGTAGCTTTTTTGGTTCCCATCGGAGTAGACCAATTTTCCGGCAAGTAAGCCTTCACGCACTGTCTCAATGAAACACGGATCAGGGGAAAATGGAAATGACATAATATTATTATGTTTATTTTTTTCAGAAACGTGCAGGCAAGAAAATGCTCAGCCAATTCTTATATCTCTGGATTAGATGGTTTTTATTATAGTAATTTCCTAAGGAAACGCAGGAAAGCATAATTCGGGGAGAGCTACGTGCAGAAATGTTGTTTTTAGTTTGTGGATTTCTTGAAGACATTTCTTTATTATGTTATGGTTGAAAATTTACATGCAATATTGGCTAATACTAGCTACTGCCCGCTGAATGTTATGCGTTTTATACAGAATTTAGCGGAGTAGTGTGATTAGTTAGACGACCTATGTGGCATAAGCGAAGATCTTCCTGTGACGCAGGAGGTTGCGGCTTCGATTCTCGCCTCCGGAAAAATTTGTACGATGTGCAGATATCTGTTTCGGGTGTTTTAAATATTAAATAAAAATTAAAAAAATATGTTAAGTATACGTTTATTTAAGTTTAATAGTTTATAGTTAATTTATAAGTGATACCTACTGTTTGTTATCCCTAAGAAAGAAAAAAAATACCAGTTATCTACTTCCCATAACCCAAGCTCTACTTACCTTGGGGATAGATAATGCTGTTGTGTGAATTGTACGGCATTATTTTTTATTTACTAAATGCGTCTCTTCGATTTTATTTTATTTCCTGTTTTGAACCAATTGCACTATTCTGTGGGCGGCCGAATAGTGTGAATTGAAAATAGCTATTTGCATGCCCTGGGCTGTTCGGGGAAAATACTTTTATCCGATGCCCGGAATATTGATGCTGTTATTTACTTATCGACATAAAGGTTCTGGTAAAAGCTGATGGATTTTTGTGGGTTAAAAAAAAATTAAATGTTTTAAACGGTCTCTGAACAAATCGCAGCCTTCGGGTCTTATTTTTCAGGAACGTTTCTTGTTGTTAAACTTGCAAAAAACTTTTCGGGAACATAAAATTACTTGGTGCAAAAAATATCAGTAAATAAATTCATACATGTTGTCTAAAATATTATTTGTAAAAAGGCTTAGGTACTACTTACTCTTTGTTAATACAGAATGTCTTTTACTAAAAAAACAGCTTATCCAGAGGATAATAAAGACTGGAACGAATTTTGCTCCAACTCGAAAAATAAAAAGTTACTGATTTTTTCATGGCTTCTTTACTTTAATTTAAGTAAATGAAATAAAAATATCACTTTATTTCCATGAATTAAAATTTTAAGAATTAGATTTTTTCTTATTACCTACCTAGTTATAAATTAAGGGAAATAAAGCGTTTTTTTCTTGATTGACTTATCTTACCATATTTAATGATTCAAAAACGCCTAGAAAGATTATCATTTTAACTTTTATTCGGTTTCAGTCACTTGTTTTTTGAACTGATTGAAGAACAACCTCACTTTTGGATCTATAATAGATTAGAGACATGTTTTCATCATCAATTTTGTGAGTAAAAATTAAATGTGAGCAAAATCTGCATTAATGGCAGCCGTTTGTTTTTATTTCACCCGAGGGAAGGGTCTTCAGCTTGAACTGCCTAGACTCGTGAAATATTGCTCTAGAGGCAAGTGTTATGGGAACAGGCAATTTACTTCCAGATTTAATGGTATTTGAAAGATCATTACTATAACAAATTATGCATTTTTACAAAATAATCACAGATTTAGTTAGAGATAGATTCGTTTCAATTTCGATATATAATATTTATTTTTTACGTACCTAATTATAAAAATTACCTTCATCGTATAGAAATCCGAAAAAGAAATTTCGGCCCGATTCGTTCAGTTGTTTTTGCGTGAAAGAGTAACAAACATCCATCAATTTACTATCTACTTTCGTATTGATTGTATACTAGCTACGCCTCGCAGCTTCGCCCGCGTAGAAATCTATGTGCCAAATGGTTTATAAACCTTCCTCTTGAATCACTCTATCTATTAAAAAAACCGCATCAATATTCGTTGCGTAGTTTTAAAGATTTCAGCATACTTATGGACAGATAGACAGCGGGAAGCGACTTTGTTTTATACTATGTACGTCATTGTACGTAGTGATTACACTAGCTAAAACCACGTGCGTAGCCGAGGCCAGAAGCTAATGTTTCATAATTCGTCGGTCCTGCTCCAGAGGGCCTTATCATCTTCCGACATCTTTACGAGCTCCTCTCGCGTCCATTTGACAGTCTCCAGATAAATGGAGATCGAGTCACGTGTGTCGATCAGCGGATGCATATATTTACGGTACACGTTGGATAGGTGCTGGAAATATCTTGATAATGATAATAATAACTATAACTTGATATCAGGCAACAAAGAAAGTGTACAAAATGTAACTTAAATTAGGGCCTGTATAACCTGTAGAAAAGGCAATAGTTGTCATCAGGCGCTTATTGGAGGAGGCCTAGGTCCAACAGTGGACTATCCTAGGCTGATGATGATGATAAATAAGAATTGCTTAAATCTAGCTTCCTCCAGTACCAATAAAGAACAACCAACGATAAAACCCGCCCGACCATAAAATCAATTTACGTCCTTTTAATTTTAAAATACAACATATTACTCCAAAGATGGTTCACATAGCAATCTGTTCCGAGCAAGTACTCATCGATGCGTGACTTGAGGCATGTAGTGGAAAATAGACGCAAGCGATCGAGTGCACGCGGGCTAGGCAATGCAGCATGGGCATAAAAACAGATTGTGCCAGTTTGCATAGACGGTAGTAAGGATTCAAGACAGTCTTGAAGTTTAGGCTTAGCTTAGATCTTAAGTAAATAATACTTAAGGTCCTAAGTAGAAACCACGACTCGGTAAAAAGTAGGACGCTTTCCAGCCACCTGACATGACATGACGACCTGCGAAAGACTTCAGGCAGATGCTGGATGCGTCAAGCTGAAGACAGATTAGGGAAGGCTTATGGCAAACAGTAGACTATCATGGGCTGATGATGATGAAGGTCTAAAGGTCATTTATCAAAATTATTTTTTTGGCAATAAAATTTTATTATTATTATTTTATTATAAAGTCATCATTAAGAAGCGGCCACACAGAAATCTCACACGTATATTTACATTTCAAATCGGTTACTTATATCGTAAAATTTAACGCTGTACAAATACAAGATGCGTGAAATTGCTCTGAAATCTTAATTCAAGTCTGTAATACAAATCTCTTGCAAGAGTGCTAACGCTCACAATATGGCTGCTGCTAGCCGGACTGGTTTGCCTAAAATCTACAAAACTTGTTAAGTCCGAGTCCACTTGAAAGCCAATTTACTGTGAAAACGCTTTCGGAGAAGCGGAGACGTGAAAACTGAATTATTTCTCGAGAAGCAATTGTCCCGGTTCAAATAATAGTTTGTGGTATTGTTAAACCAGTTTGGAGGGTGCTCACGCTCAGCTATTTTCTATTCATTATTTCTAGAAATAAGGTTTACCAAATTTTATTACTAGTACCAGCCAAGGGCAGTGAAAAAGTGCACATATCATCATCATCATCATGTCATCAGTAGTCCACTGGACATAATGTAGGCCTCCCATAATGAGCGCCATAGCGCCCTGCATCCAGCATCTGCCTGCAGTCCTTCGCAGGTCGCCCTCCCAACTGGCCGGAGAGCGTCCTACACTACGTTTGCCGAGTCGCGGTCTCCAATCTAGAACACGTTTACCCCAGCGGTTGTCAGTTCTTCGCGAGATATGGCCGTATGCACGCGAGTATGAGTGCACTTATTTCTCTATATTTAATTTATGTAATCGCCTTGAACGTCAGCTATTAATAGTCGATCTGGATCTTCTTTGTTTTAATTTTTACCACAACATATTCCTCCACAAATAGGTTTTTAGCGAAAATAGTAAATCCCGAAAGTTATACATTGTGTTCTAGATTGTTCGATTGAACCAGGAGATGAAACCGATACAGACGATCAGCAGAAAGTGGGTAAACGGTCCGTAAATATAGATTGAGCTGATCTTGTACAAAATGGAAGTCTTTGCTTTACAATGTTGTAAAAATACTAAGTATATACAACTTAATATAATATACCTAATACCCACCTAATATAATGCACCTGAAAACATACAAATTCCTAATTCTCAAGGTATCGTACGAATAGAAAACCTTAAAACTAGGAGAAACTTAGAAACTTTAAGAATATACGTCACATGTACGTGTTTATGTATAAATATAGGTTCTCATAATTGCGATTGGTTATTGTAGCCTAACTACGGCATAACTTAAGTCTAGCTTAATTTTTTTAGTAATATAATTTTAATATTCGCGGTTTATTTCATTTACATGAGTATAAAATAGAACATATATTTTTCGTATATTATTGCAGGCTCAACCCGCTCTTACAGAATCCAAGGCACCTGTGTTTCCACCAGGAAGACCAGATATAGTGTTCAATATGGCTATATAGACCCTTCGCAGAAGTGGCATGGTCTTTGGAACCGTAGGTAGTTCTACCTGCTTCTCCCCTTTACCTATAGGTTGCGTAGGCTGGTAGTAGTACATTGGCTTTTGAGCTACTGGCTTATCATAAGGAGATGTATGAATTGCTTGGCTTTTATCAGGACCTAGATTTCTGTAGACGTTATCTGTAGTATCATCGTACATGCTTGTGTATGATGAGAAATCAGTATTGTATGATCGTACGGATTGTTCTTCTGCTTTAAATTGCCCGTAATCTGTTTCTGAAGCATAGTCTATGTTGCGAGGACGTTCTGGTTTAGCCGGTGTTGCGTATCGATAAGAATTAGGTACATCTTTGAAGTAAAGCGTGTCAGTATTTTCAGGCTTGAACATCGGCTGGCCGTCCTTGTATTTAGGCAATTTGCCTTTATCGTCTGGTTTTGATCGATTCCGTCCAGGTTTGATGACCACTGTTGGTGGTTCAGGTCCGGTCGCTGGACGTCGTTGCTCTTTCTTATATTTTTCCACCATTCCGCTGAGACCAGCGAGGCCGAGCTTTACGTTGGGCAATATAAAACCTAATTCAGGTTTGCGTTGGGTCTTTGCTACATCTTTACGAACAGGGTTCGATGGTTTTTTAGGTTGGCTTTTCTTTTCCTCGTAAGCCTCTGGTTTACTGAAGAGTGGTGTGTGATGCCAACTAGGAGTCACGACATAAGGTGGTCTTGGCAGATCAATCTTGTCTTCGCTGTACGGTGTCGGTAGTATTCCTTTGTCAGGAATGTATGACACTGGGACGTAGGGGTTTTGGGGGTAGTCGATTAGGAGCGAGGTTGCCAACACGCTATGAAGGACAGCTGTGAAGAGTGCAGTTTCCTGAAAGCAACAAGGTTGTTTATAAGAAAAGTATTTATGGTGGTGTAAGCATCACGGTTCGTTAATTACTATAAAATTGAATCCTAAACGCATGTAGACCAGTCAAAAACACAGCGTGCCTGATGTTTTATATTCTTGCGATGTAGCATAGCATCATTCTTGACCGACTAGATAATGTAATATTCGCACGCATCTTACGAACTCGTTTAAAAAGCAATTAAAATAATAATAGTTAATATCTTACTCTTATTAACTCCATTTCGAAAGTTTCTTTGGAAAAAATGTAGGAAAAGCGTTTTTCCTCTATCTAAGTTATAAGTTCACTGTGATCCATAAATAAAGATAAATTATCACAGTTAAATGTTAAACCACAATATTCTTATTAAAAACAGTTCGTATTTGTTGCGTGCGTCCTTTGCAGACGGATTTATTATGATAAATGCTAAAACATTGTGTAAGAGAAACCGACCACATCATTGCGTGATCTCAACAACGATAAATACGATTTAGGTACTGAGTAGTTCTTTAGATTTCATTTCAGGTGCTTATTTATAGGGTAATTAAAATTGAGATTCCAGTAGCTATTTAATAGGCCTACGGTGCGGCACATTTAGTCTACTACAGCTCCAAAATGCAACTCGCTTGAAAATTATCCAAGCAAGAATAGGAAAACGAGAACATAATCAATATCATTAATAAGACGACGGCCGCTGGGGCAAACGTTCTTGAGTGGAGACCACGACTCGGTAAACGTAGTGTAGGACGCCCTCCGACCAAGTGGAATGACGACCTGCGAAAGACTGAAGGATAGATGCTGGATGCAGCAAGCTATGTGATGCATGGGGGGAGGCCTATGTCCAGCAGTGGACTGCTATAGGCTGATGATGATGATGATGATCATTAATAAGACTGCGGGCGGGTACGTATGAGTAGGGATTGGTCGGTTATAATCAGGGGTCGGAATAGGTAGAGTTTATAAGTACCAAATGACGTCATATACGCTACTACGCTAGTTTAATATGGATATGCCTTTTAATCTCGGGATTGATATAGTATATCAATCCCGATAATCTGCTAAAACTTATTTACGTACTTCGAACTCGAAACATTACTTTCATTCAAAAAATATATTTAGGAATATTAATATTATAAAATAATATAAAAGTAATTGATTCCTGCCCGGTAAGTCAGAAAGCAATTATTGTTTCGCAAGACAGTGTGTAGACCGCGTAAATTTTATTTATTTCCATTTCTATTGTCCAAATTGCTACCGCTACAAGGTGGGGTGCGGGGTGGACGTTGCGGGGTGCGGGATGAGGGGATGGTTCGAAGAGAGGATGGATATACATTTTTGTTCACTCGTCTGCTTCGATGCGTTGAGTGTGCGTGCGTTTAGTTTTGGTATTGGATTTTTATATTTTTGACCTTGGCTTACGTTTTTTGGATTGAACCTGCATAACTTGACGATTTTGGCTATGTTTATTTGCTCTGCTCACATCGGTTGATGTTGAAAGATCATTTTCAACTTTTAAGTGGGTGTTGCACCCATATCGAAACAGATTAAAATTAGAAAATATTGAAAAAATTATGATAATATATTTTAATTATTTAGTCAATGATGTGGACGATGAATCTTTAGCTTCCTCCAGTATTTCTGACATAGTTGAAATAGAATCTGATTGATTTTTTGTTATTTTATTTAATTGTCTTGTTGATACTGAGTTGATTAATAAACTTCGTTTCATTTATCTATGTCTCTATTCTTTTTGAACAGCGGTAAAATGTACAATGCAGTCAGCGGCTTGGGGACAGTCCCAACTAGTATTGATATGTATCAGTTTTAGCTACTTGTAGGTTGTTTGAATTGTAAATACAGTGGATTTCGCGTATAACGACGTTGAAGGGATTACTCTTATTTCGTCGTTATATCCGAATGTTGTTACAAGCAAAAGTAGAAATAAAGCCACGTATCTAGATGTGTATAGTTCATTCTCATTTATTATTAAAAACATTTGCAAGTTTACTTAATCTGTTGCTTCTCAGAATATCACTTTGAAACTAACCCATAAATTTTACTCCGAAACGTACACACTTACCTACCTACTTAGTTAATACCTATAAACAAAAGGAAAAGGTCTCCACAGTTGCTAATCATAAGTGTGGATGTAAACAAAAGATAAGAAATGTTTGTGAAATAAATAAATCTTTGTATTTTAGGCGGTTGACTCCGGTCGCCATATCTGTATAGGATTTCTAGGAACTTGTTACAAATTATTCATTAAAAACAGCCGCTACACCCGAACTCGGCTTCCAAAGTCGCTATGGCCACATACATTTTGTACTACAGTATGCTTTATATTCAAGTGACTTAGATTTAACGTCGCTATTGCTAAACGGTCGCAACAACAAATTTCGTAATATGTGAAATCCACTGTACTATTTATAATTCGATTGTAATTTTCTTTATGAGCACAGATCTCCTGAATAAGTCTTAGTGTAAAAACCTAAACGCTTAACGCCTAACCAAAACCTACAACCCCCCACCTCCCCCGGCCCTGGTCTAATCTCGGTTTAAAGAATCTTTATTTTTCAAAGAACACAAACAGTTTAATTAAATGAGAAAAACAAAACATATTACTTATACTAAGTACTTAAAATTAACATTTTAGCACGAGTGTGCTTATCTCGTATCTAAAATAAATTTTTTTATGTACCTATCCAAAATATCTTACTAATTTAACATAATTAAAGTTTGGGGCCAACTACTGGAGGAAGGCCAGGTGTTTTACGCTACTTAATTTGTGTTTAACATACAAAGGAATGTTTTAGAAGACAATAATATCAATCCCTGAAATTTAGAAAAAATTTAATCAGTACCCAATCCAGGGATTAAAAAGGCGTATCCATGTTATGTTATCCTAGGTATTTTTCGTCATTAGGTACTTAAAAACTCTACCTATTCCGACCCCTGGTTATAATACATAATAATACTTATCTTTCTTATCACGCAAAGAACCGACGACCGCTGGGGTAAACGTGTACTTGGGTGGAGACCGCGACTCGGCAAATGTAGTGTCGGACGTTCACCAGCCAGATGGGATGATAATCTGCGAGGCAGATGTTGGATGCGCCAAGCTGAAAACAGGGTGCTACGGGGCGCTCCTCAGGGCAGGCCTTTGTCCAGCAGTCGACTAATAGTATTTTATTTTTATTTTCACGCGGGCAAAGCCGCGGGGCACATCCAGTAAGGAATAAATAAATATAATTCGCTTATGTATGTTTGCATAAAAAAATCAGATGGCTCTTCTACACCTTGCAGAAATAAAAATAGCAATAAAGCTATATAGCTTAAAATAGCAATATAGCTATATTTCTAGAAATAACTATATTGCTAGAAATAGCTATATTGCTATAAATAAAAATGTGGAACTATGATAAATGCAATTGATATGGCTTAAGCCGCGGCCGAACGGGATGAAAAGTAGTCTATATGCTAATCCCACAGATCTGTTAAACAGATTGTGTTTTGCAGCTTCCTGATTGAAGTGGAGTTAAATAAAAACACATGAGAGCCACTTTAAATTTGTGAAATTTAAGGAACGGATGCATTGTGCTGATTGTCTGCGTTTACCGAACTAAAAGTTGCAAATTAATCAATAGCAAATACGTATTTGATAACTTATAATTAGGCGCACGAACGAAATACCTAATCAAAGTGTGTTGTACTAATTGACGACCGATGTGGCGCGGCGCGGTGGGCAAAGGTCCGCCTGCGACTGAGGGGTTGCAGGTTCGATTCCAGACCGAAAAATATTTGTACGATTTGCAAATATAGATTTCCACAGCAGCTGGTAATATATTTTCATAATGTCTCTAACGCCTGGTCAAAGTTTTGATGTATTCTGAGCTATAACATATCACATCGTTACCAATGTTCTATGTAGTATCCTTTGTACTTCCTCTATCTGTTCCATAGCCTTTCCTATAAACCTAAGGTTTGCTGGAAGAAAACCCTTTGTTAGGGTTAAGCTCGCCTATGTACCTACATATCTTTTTTAGTTTTGTTATTTTTAAATTTTATTTGTGTACAATAAAGAATTACAAGCATGTTAGAACGTTTGTGGAGACCACGACTCGGTAAACGTAATGTAGGACGCCCTCCGACCAGGTGGGATGACGACCTGCGAAAGACTGCAAGTAGATGCTGGCTGCGGCAAGCTGAAGACAGGGCGCTATTCATTGGGCAATGCAAATTCCCCCAATGAGCGCCATAGCGCCCTGTCTTAGCAGTCCACTGCTGGACATAGGTCTCCACCTATGTCCAGCTGTGGACTGCTAAGGCTGATGATGATGAAGAATGTTTGGAAGTAGGATAAAATGCAGAAGCTACCACCAATCAGTTGGTTTTTTACGCTAAAATAAAAGTGATAGGGTAAGAGTATAACTTACATTTAGTCCACAATGCTGTCGTAAAAGTCAGTAGCAGAGCGAGCTAGAGCGAGCTAGATCCCCGCAACAGAAAATGGCCGGTTAGGGTACACTCCGGGTTGCTTTAGGAATAATTTTATTGCTCAGTTCGTACTTACAAGTGGGATCCCTATAAAAATAAATAAATAAATAATGCTGGACAATTCACACAGCATTATCTAGCCCCATGGTAAGCAGAGCTTGTGTTATGGGTACTAGATAACTGATATACATAATACAATATATTACATAGATAGATATTTTTTATTATACATAGAAAACGACCAGAACACCCGGAACAAATATCTGCAGATCGTACACACAATTGTTCCGAGGCGAGAATCATCCCGCAACCTCCTGTGTCGCAGGCGGACCTTCGCCCACCGCGCCACATCGGTCGTCAAATTATAGGCCGCCTATAGATTTCTGTTTGTACCTATCTAGACTGACTTTGTTGTAGGAATAGGCTGCTTGGCCAGACGTTCAGTTTCGCACCGACCATAGTATGTAAGTAATTTATTGTGCATAGAGCTTTACTTAAATATTGACATGTATCGAATCGTATTATATTTAGACTTAAATTGGTAAATAACCATGTATTAGACATATAAGAGATGAACATGCTAGTGGTGCATGCATTTAAGTGAATAGTAAAATAATTTATATATAAAAATCAATTGCAGTTCGTTAGTCTCGCTAAAACTCGAGAAGGGCTGGGCCGATTTAGCTGATTTTGGTTTTGTATTTGTATTTTGTATTTGTATTTATTCAAAGCATTACAACTATTTTCACAGGTATCACCTAATACAATAGTGTAGTCAACTTAATTAATCGCTAGCATCGAATTTAATAAAACTAATAATCAAATATACACATGTCAAAGAGCAAAGGTCATCCAATATAAATGTCAATAAGCAAAATAAAATAAAATTTAATCACAAATGTCCTCAATAAAAATAATTCCATACCTCAATGAGCAAAATAAATTCAAATTGACAGTAACATACACTAAAATATTATTATTTACCATAACATAAATTGAATAGTATAGCCCTTGCGAACTCGCTCAGTGAACAGTGGAATACATCAGTGGTTTCCGCTACCCGATTTAATAACTGTATGGTGCGCGTCAGAGGGGCTTTGTTCAGCAGGTTAGTCCTTCCGCGAGGCACTGCGAACAGAGGCGGCTGCCTACGCCGCCCTACGTACTCGTCCGGTACGCACAGCCTCATCATCTCCAAGATGGTCGGGTTGGATATCATCCCACGGAACACCTTTACCACATACAGCGCAAGCGCCATATCCCTTCTGATTTCCAACTTGTTGTATCCAACCATACCCAAAACAAATAGGGTTGGATACATCAATGGATAGAAAGGGTAGACGCCATATCTTTTCCAGTAAAGGTATCGAGTGAACTTGTTCTGTATGCGCTCCATCATGAGACTATATTTAGCTTCGTGAGGAGCCCATACAGAAGCTGCGCTTTCCATCTGGCTTCTGACCAGGGCGTCATACATTGCTGTTAGAGCCCTAATGTTTAATAAGCCCTAATGTTTTGTAATGTTTGTCGTAGTCCAGGGAAGGTTGATATAGAAAATATGATAAAATTGCTTTCCACTACGGGCGAAGCCGCGGGGCGCAGCTAGTAAGATACCTATATAATGTTTCTCATGATTTTTTCGATATAGGCTTAGCCTAGTGAAGAAATCAACTGACAAATACAATACTATGTAATAATAGCTATCCTATCCATCCATGGTTGTCTAGTAGAGATGGCTCTTGAGCGATAAGACCGCCAATTGTATCTAGTTTTTTAAAGTTTTTATCTTACATTGTCATTTTATAATTAGTGTGCAATAAAGAATTATCTATTTATCTATCTATCTAATAGCTGTCTGCAAAGGACACAATTAGTTGCAGCTCTTGAATGTGTAAATTGTAACCCTTCCTATGATACCTATGTATAAAACAAACATATTTTGTTAAGAATTTCTGGATTGTGCATACATAATCCAAATTTTTTATTGAAATCTATTATTGCATGTATTTTCCAAATGAATCGGACAGTACGTATGTTGGGTACGCTTAGGTTGAAACCGGTGGTAGTGGTAATGTTCGTAGCAAAAGACAGAAAATGAGGGTAGATCGGTATATCTGCCCATAAATACGAACTCGCAGTGCATTCAGTTATTCCGTGATCATGGCGCATGAAACTGTGCCGAAATATTGGAAAACTCAAAAATCAAATCATGGTAAATATCCCGTTTTAAATGACTTTAGTGTGACCATGTTCGTTTCAAAAGTTTTATTAGTTCGTAGCCTTCTTAAAAAGCAATCTTAAGCCCTTAAACACTATTGTACATTATGATAAAGAAATAAATATAAATATATTATTTTTGTATGTAACATAATGAAATCGCCAGGTGTGTACCATTACCCTAAGTTTAGGTAATTGGTTTGGTCTGCAACAATGATGCTGTACTGTAGTTTAACCTCTGGATAAAATTTCAACTTCATAACTGTGTCTGGCCGCAGAAAGTCACGTGCCAAACTCATACATCTAGCTGTGGTCACACAAATTGTGTAAATGTAACATTTCACGTCGATTGCTAAAATCACACCGTATGTGTTTTCTACAAGTGACTAATATGCGTAAATCCACACTAGCGCAGCGGCTGAGAAGATACAGATCTGTGTGACTCAGCACAGCCGTAATATGTTTTTCGAACGAAACGCATTTGCGGCGCAACACAACCGCTGTGTAGAGCGGCAGCACGAATGGCTTAGGAACAAAAAAAGATCGCAGTCGAAGAAAGATCGCAGTCGAAGTGTTAATATTATGGACATGGAGTAAAAGCCTTTGTGTATGGTTGCGCTTAAATCTTTTCAGGGTAAATTTGACACATTTGGATTCGCTAGTATCGTCCTATTCTTTGAAGCCTAAATTATGGCAGAATATTACCACCTACATGCATTCGTAGATTACCACCCTGTTCACGCATCTTAAAATCATTAAATCTCAACATTATTTGACATTATTTGTTATTTGTGCAATAAAGTGTACATTAATTCATTCATTATTTAAGAATAAATGATATTAGTCACTTATTACGAATACGAATGATTTAGATAGGTTGATAGTAATATACATTAAAAACCAATCGTATAATCAAAGGACAGTGATTATGACGACCGATGTGGCGCGGTGGGCGAAGGTCCGCCTGCGACGCAGGAGGTTGCGGGTTCGATTCCCGCCTCGGAACAAATGTGTGTACAATCTGCAGATATTTGTTTCGGGTTTTCTGGTCGTTTTCTATGTATAATAAAAAATATCTATCTATGTAATGTATTGTATTATGTATATCAGTTATCTAGTACCCTACACAAGCTCTGCTTACCATGGGGCTAGATAATGCTGTGTGAATTGTCCAGCATTATTTATTTATTATGATGACGTTTCCAGTAACTAGTTGGGTCCAGTATTGCCAACACTGTAACATTAAATATTACAAACAATATTTTGTAGTCGGAGTACAAAAGCGTAACGAGCTTGCCCTTTATCTGATGGCTCCGAGCTGGACATATTACGAGTGTTTAGGATGTAAAATACGAGTTTTGGTTCCTACAATGTAGGCGTAATTTTGAGGTTTTATTAGCATCATTTTTCCATTTAATGCATTACTAAAATTTCGGCTCCAAAATTCACTCGCTTTTCGGACCTTACAATAAAATTTTAGTAGCATTGTGCGTCCAGTAATTATGGCCATTATCGTCTCTAGTGTAGCCCACCACAGAGCAAAAGCTGGTTTTGTCCACTTTGGTCCTGCACTAGTCGGTGCTGAAACTCACAGTCTTGCAATACAGTTACAATTGCAATTTTCCTTGAATTACGAAGAGCCTGGCCTGTGATGGCCTAGTTAGTCGTGTGCTGAATTTACACTATCGCAACTCTTGCCGCGGGTATTGTACGAGGCGATATTAGGATATCCACAGGGGCTGGCAGCAACGCCGCTTCAAAAACAATTTAACACCCAAACTGCGATCACTAACACTAAATCACTAACGCATGCCTATTGTAGGTATTATGGGCACTATCCCCATACCTACGACACAGATAGAATATAGAGCTACGATTAAAGCCAATACAGTGTTTATCAGGGGTAGGGTTTCGACCAGCAGTGGACCAGAATAAATAAATAAATATATAAATAATGCTGGACAATTGACACAGCAACATCTAGCCCCAAGCTAAGCAGAGCTTGTGTTATGGGTACTAGATGACTGATATACATAATACAATACATTACATACATAGATATTTTATTATACATAGAAAACGACCAGAACACCCGGAACAAATATCTGCAGATCGTACACACTATTGTTCCGAGGCGGGAATCGAACCCGCAACCTCCTGCGTCGCAAGCGGGCCTTCGCCCACCGCGCCACAGAGGTCGTCAAAATAGTTGATTTAGAGCCCTGCCTCAGACCAACCTATTTGCACCGTTCTGTTTGAAAGTCAAGATCCAAAACCACCCTCCTACGATAAAATTGTAAATTCCCAACAGCAGTACCTGCCTTCGTAGCTGAGCCTCGCTCGTTGAAGCCTTTATGCCTTTCTGTAAACAGTTTACAACTCAATACTTACATTTGCACGGCTCCCGCGCCTTAATGATACAGTAACAACTCGTAATGACACAGTAACAACTCCGTTACAGCGGATTCAGTTCCTTCAGGAAAGTGATTCTGCCATTTTATTGGATAAAGCGAGTACTTCATGAAAATGTTTTGAATCTTGCGACTTAACTGCACCCCCTATATTTTCTAAATTGGGGTAATTTAAGCTGTTCAGCGGTGGATATCTTCTGGGGTAAGATTTTATTTATAATTTATATGTTTTTAAATGAATAATGCTGGTCCATTCACAACTGTACTCTTATGTAGCTAATCGTTTTTACAATTACCTGTCTTACCGATAACCTCGTAGGTATCTAGTTAAGTTTATACCAATCGTAAGGGTCGTCGTGTCAAATAAATTATTCCAGGTAAGTTTTTTTCATATCAAAAACCAAGTAAATCATCTGTAAAGGGCTTTCCAGAAAGCAAAGGAACCTGCGGGCAGCTGAATTAAATTTTAAAACAGCAGCGTTGTGGTAGTGACGTCACGTACAGCTCGGGATTCAATCAAATTAGTCGAAACAAGTCACGTAATCGGCCCAATCACGATCGTCTGGAACCGACGCGCGCTGGAAATACCACCTTCTGGGAAGCGATGTCTTACGGCAACACTTGATAACATTATAATTTAACATATTTATAGGTATACTATATCTAGCCTAGCTAACGATGCGGACAATTTTTTTTATTAGCCTGATTCGTCCCACAGCTGGGCAAAAGCCTCCCCGAAATCTTTCCCCTCAATAATTATAATAATCACACTAATATTATAAATGCGAAAATTTGGATAGATGGATGTATGGACCAATTGTAACTTGTTTTTAAGTTTTTATTTGACATAGTTCTTATATACTAAGTGTGCAATAACATATTATCTATCTATTTTTCTATGGATGGATCTTTGTTACCTCTTAACGCCAAAACTACAGAAACAACGCGTGCGAAGCCGCGGGCAGAAATTAGTTATTCATGATTTGTAATTTTTGTGATTTAGTATCGATTTTTGCCAATTCGATTTTAATGTTTGTGTTTCTGGTGAATAATATAATAATAAGTATACAAAAGTTTCTTTGTTTCCAATAAACAATAAACATGTCAAATTATAATGATTAAAGCTTAATCATTATAATTTGACATGTTTGTTTGAAGGCTGATAAAACGAATTAGAATGTTCATCTGAACATTCTAATTCGTTTTATTAGCCTTCATACTGGGATTGTTGTTGATAAACCCATAAATAGCAGTCCTTATATTACTAACCAGCTGAAACTGTTACTATCTAATCAGCACCCAAAGCAATAGTTTCATCAAAGCCGATATACGAAACCGGATGAACAACAAAGAAAAAGTTGCAAAGAAAGCGCGCGTCTGTGAAAAGTTTTGCAAGGCGGAGCTTCACCACGCATGCGCTCCTCCTCTGCTGAAGAATTGCTTCAGGGGCGACGTCGACGGCCGCTGATGGCTGCAGCAGTAGACCAACTCGCCAGTCGCCGCGGTACCACTGTGCTGTACGGACGCACCGAATGACCCTCTCCTACAAAACTTAGTGAAAAACTCCTAAATTAACCCTAAAAGACACTAACAAAAAGAGCGAACACCTACAAAAAAGTTTATCAACTTTTTGGGTTGGTAAAAAAGTTTTGAAAGTTTTTTTATTGATGAAAATTCGTCTCTATTATAATTTACGGTAGTTAGATAAGTTTTTAACGAGCGGAAGGTATGTACAAACTGTTTAAGAATTCGCGCCGAGAGCTTTTACCAGCCTAATTTAAAATAAATAGTTACAAACTTATGACAGCTTATTTAAAAATGTTCTGTTAGCATTATCATAAAACATATTGAAAGAAGCTAGTTAAACAATCTGAACGAATTATTATTAACATAAAAAAAGTTTTAAAATAACATTACGTATGTCAAAAAAATTACTAATGCAGAATTTTAATGAACGAATTTTATAATCGTGACAAATACAAATACAAAATTATTTATTTGCCATTTCACTTATATGTACACATTTCTGGCTGCCCCCGCAGGAGGCAAGCCTGTGTCGCGGGAAGCCTGTTTACAAAGGTAACTTTAACGATACAGATTTAAAGAAACTGATACTGATACAGGGCAAACAAACAAATACAATAAGAAAATAAAACTAATCAATTATATATGTAGGTGACACAAAAAATATATAAAAAATAATCAATATCAAGAGCACATATTTATTTTTATTGCTTTCACACAAAAGCTTATTTAAAGAGGCAAAATAATTAACACAGTAATTTTGTTTTTAAAACTTAATAAATCAAAAAAGTAAATTACGCAACGCCTTAATGTTATTCAATATCCAGATTATTCGAAACCCTGTCATTCAAAACTCATTAACCCTAAAATAGCAGCGTAAGTTTTCCTTTCACATTACATTTTACGGAATAGACTCCCTTATTGGATAAATAACCCATTATTAGTAGGGACAGGGTTCTTTTCATATTTTGCACGAGTTTAGGTAATTATAATTAAGGGTAATGATTTTCAAAACGAAACCAAAATGATGTTCAAAAGGTTCATGAATTACAATTATTAAAACACAATTTATTAAACAAACTATAGTTCAATGAAAAATTATATTACATATTTTTGTCGTAACGTAAATCCAAAGGTAAATCCTAATAATTAGTTTTTAAATCAATTCTGCTCATTTCTTGTCAATTGAATATTGTACCTAAGCACCGCGATAAAAATCGAAAACTTTTGGAAGATACGTACCCTGCCTGCATTCTATGTAGATATGTATAACAATGTAAATGTTTATTGAATAAATAACTTAAACTGAAACCTCAAGCCTTCATCTGCCGTTGGCAAAAGACGCTTGTTTTATTCAATTGCCTACAAAACTCTTGGTTTTAAGAAAGGATAAAAAAAATAAAACGTAGGTTCTATACCCCAAAACATCTTAATTAATCCGAGATTTGATGAACGGCGAGAGGACTCAAATTTCCCGCAAACACGAAAATAAATCTTCATCATAATATTTTTAGAATGCGAAATGATTTGTGGATGCGTAGACAATTTTCGTGACTAATCATCCAAATCGAGACATTTCCTCGAACCTTTTACACGACTTACCAAAATAAAAATGTTCCTTAGGACGTGAATGTTTTCACCGGTCATGTAATACTCCAGCTCACCTTACCCCACCTCAACACAACAGCATATATTTGTCCACTGCTGGACGCAGGCCATTATAATTACACTCACGTACTTTAATTATAATTTTAAAATATGTACGAGTATCTATACTATTATAAAGAGGTCAAGTTTGTGACGTTGTAGGTGGTAATCTCTGGAACTACTGAACCGATTTTAAAAATTATTTTACCAATAGAAAGCCACGTTATTTGTGAGTGTCGTAGGCTATACATATACATACATAAGCTAACCCGAAAAATGAAATGACTTTATCGTGAAAAAAAAAACATTTGACTCTAGTTTCATAGCAAAAAATTCAAACAAATATCCATCGGGACGTGCCGCTAGTGTATTATCATATACATATAATACAAACCCCTACTTTAATGATTTTACCTACTTTACTTTACAATATGTAAAGATAATTTGTTTATTCCACCATAACTATTACGCGCCTGAATAGATTTCGATGGTATCATATTGTTAAAATACTTACATCACCTTGAGTAACACTGGTTTATTTTTCAAAAATATTTTATGGAGTATCTTGTGTTATAACGAAATAATAATACAAGGTACGCGACGCGATAAATATGCATTAATTATGTGAATAAATCGAAAATTAAAAGATAAACATATGTAACGCAGATGAGTTTTTTTATTGTAGGTAAAATTATTTCTTTAACAGTGTATTTTTTCCAAAAAGGTACATTACCTTCGCAGTCTACTACATACATAAAGACATTTAAGTAGCCTGGCTTCTGTAACTTCGTTATCATTGGGTGGCCGACCAGATGCCTCGGGCACTAGAACTTCGAGGCATGTGGCTCATAATTTTGAAGCGATAAACTGATAATTATTTAACTAGGTATTTGATAAGTTTGTACTAAAGGTGATTAAACGCAAAAAGGGTACGTTTTTGTAATAATTTTTGCATTATTTTTGAATACCATCTCACTGTAAAATAACTTTTATTGTTTCACATAGTTCTCGAGTACTTGGAACTTTTTCTGCGACGCCGCTGTCAGAATCTCGAAAGAGCATCTAATATTACGTAAAAATCGTTATTGTTTATGATTTAATTGTATCGTTGTTATTAATATTATGATTATCTAAAAATTCTTAATCGGTAAAACTTTCCATGCGACATCCCTCTGTTCTCGTTGGTAAATTACTGTTATCATCATCATACTAATGAATATTAAAGTAATCATCCAGGTAAACGAGATCCAAGATCTAGATGTTCCTTTCACTGGAATAACTAGATTTTTTCCATGCGAAGCACGCCCTGAGGTATACTTACAATATTCATGTGCGTCTTGCATTTTATATGGAAACTCTTGATTGTGTATTCATACTCGTACTAGGTTTTACTACTCAGGACTTTTTATATTATCTTGCTCTGTTTGATGGATTTTTATACCAAGCCAGGCTTTGGAAACAGCCCGATTCTTTACCTACCATCATTTATAAATCGTATAGTGCAGAATTTAGAAGTTTTGTAGCACGAAGATTGCGAAATCATCGCAGCCCTGTCGCCATTCTATCAATTACCGATTATTTTTACCTACACTGTTAGTTTATTTGATCATTAAAGCACCTACTTGCCCACAATATCCTTGACCTTAGACAACCTTCCTTGACTCTGACGACACTATGGTCAGCATTTTCTTTATCGGCGAAGCAATAAACTACAAGCTTGTCAGTAAAACCCCTTCTTCCAACAACCGCTGATTTACCTCCATCTAACCCCACGTCAACCATAAACTTACCTTTTATTGACCATCTGTTGTCCAAACCAGATTCCCTATCAATCAATACAGCCACGCAGATAAGTGTCGTTCCGGGAACTCGGCCGTGACAAGAGGGGTTCTCGCGATTTGCTCTTTGAGGCAACTTTCTGAAGGCCCATTATTAAGAATCCTTTGTTTCGTCCAGCACTTCCTCTCAAAATATTTCCCAAAACATTTTTCTCATCATTTCCTTTTGAGATCTTTCGGATAGTTACGTCAATTTTGCGACAATTTTTGTGAAGTGTTTGCTTGTTTTCCTCATTTTTACAGATTTGTCTTTCTTTCGAATTTTATTGTAAAATTGTTTTACGGATGACTTTACATGATTCGCGCGGTTCTCTCGATTTTATTGCTCGCTGAATAGAATTGGCTTATGAGAGATTTTTATCTAATTTGAATATTTCCCTCGACACAGTCAGAAGGAATCATTCAATTCTTTCAGTCTCAAAGAGTTTCTTTCATCTCTTATCTTGAGACAAATAAGGGACAGGAAGCAATTCCAATCTATATTATACATATTTATGTTTCGGAACCTTTGCTTTTGAAAACTAGTGCCAACCGGTTTGGTTGTATAAATTTCGGAATTAATTTGGTAACATCGCAATGCCAAAATTGTAGAGGTAATCGATCAATTCTATCATAATGTCGCGACACTTTGATAGATGTTCCCGTGGAACTTACGCAGCTCTGTGATGCTCTGTAAGTCCTTTATCTCCATAGACAAAACTTACCTACGACAAACTACTAAAATACAAACCTGTTTGGAATTAGTACTACCCTCACAAAATGTTCTATCTCATCAAATGCTAATTAATCACGGACTTACATTTATGCTAAAACTGGAACGTAAAGTTGAACTTGTTGATTCACAAGTTGTGCATCGACTTTGTTCCTACCTTCAAACTGTAACATTAAAGTATCGTAACACAACGTTACAATAGTTGTGGCACATGTTTCTTCCAACTTTAGTCTTGTACACTTTGGGACGTTTGAGTTCCAAACGTACTGTTTTATCATTGGCTTGTTTACTATTTTTAATTTTTGAAACTTCTATTCCTAAAGCTACGACAGTAAATTTTGCACACTTCAGCTAAATAAGCACTCAATCTAACTCACTCATTTAAACTCAAAGCCATAGTCTGGCATAGCTTAATGTCTCTACATACTCGTGTATAATCTCATGGCATCTAAACTACCTCATTCACAAAGGCCAGTCTAAAGCGTGCATAAGCTCTAGTAAACACACAAATCGCAAGTTCTAAATGGACAAAGGAATACCTGTACCAGTAGAATACCAGTAGTAGTAAGTACTCCATTCAAACTTCAGATGAAATCGATTATCCCCGTTAATATTGGTTCGGATCTCAATAATGGGTGTTGAGACAACAATCATTATCTGTCCGGTTACAGACGCCTGTTCTGGTCATTAGTGTAGTTGTCGATGGTGCTCTATCATCCGAATTGTCCCTAAGTAAACTGTATTAACGATCCTTGTTCCGACTTGTGAGCCTTTTTTTGGGCGAAAAAGTAGCGTTCTGATGAAAATTTAGGAAAAAAATTGGGTAATATATTTTTTCGGAACAAATTTTTCAATATATATTTTTTTGTCGTTAAGAAATTGGATAAGGGTACAAGTCCCACGATTTTTAATTTCTTAGAGATGTGAGGGCTTACGCACTATGATAACAAGAGAATATTTTCATGATTTGTTTTTTAACGCATACTACTTATTTCGATAAATTACCGATTCACTTGATGGGTTGCATCGTTAGATCCTCTAATAAAGAAAGAAGTTATTATACACCTCAGTGACGATGGAGCCATCGTATAATAACTTCTTCTTCTCTCTTTGATTTGGGAAACAAAAAACCTCATCATCGTCTGCCTATATTAGTACATTTGCTGGACATAGGCCTCCCCTAATGAGCGCCAAAGCGCCCTATCTTCAGTTTAAAAACCTACCCTACCTGAAATGCTATCTCAAAAACCGAAAATGCTCGCAAGTGTACACAAAGACAAGACCCTCCGGCGAACTTGCTTCGGGATGCGTGACAGTATCGTGACGTCATTGTTTCTCTTTCTCGCGTCGACCCTGTTTCAGCGCCCACGGCGGTTATTTGGTAAACTTAGCGGAGCGTTCAATACCAGACATATTAATCTAACCTACATTATACATGAGGAGACTATATCGGATTATTGTGAGGAAAACATAGGACTAGTAAGACCGACTATGTTTCTATATAGTTCATCATGATTGGCCGGTTTACATCCGCGAAAGATGCATGATGGCATCAGTTTAGTTGGGACTCACCCGGGCATTTTTGAAATGTAATTGATGCTTATTATTATTAAAGAGCGTAGCTCCTGCCGGTGCAATGATGCAATTTCCTCCTTTCTTTCTCTTTCCAATGCGATCTCTTTTACTTCTATATACTACATGACAGAAGCTTTGTCTTTGACATTTATTCACGGAAATCGTTAACGAAGTATTTATAAATCCGTGCGGAAATCGCACTGTGTTATAATATTTTTTATCTTTCGAATGAGTTTATGCGTTAGGTCCAACCATAACTTTAGTAAATGGCACAAAAAACACGTGTTGCCTCACTACTCATGAAAATCAACAATTAGGTAAATCAAAATAGGTACTTGCTCTAAGTGCTAATTGTGGTAAGATTAACTGATTAGCAATAAACTTCCGGTAACCACATTAATAAGTGGTGGCAACGTAATACCTAGATGATTCCTTTGCCTGTACCATACAAGCGCCCGGTGGATTAACAAAGCGAGTAAAAACTTTTTGGTTCTCATTCCATCTACAAACTATTGTTAAATTTTCTCGCATGCCTTTGGGGCAAATGTTTTTGTTTCAGCGTCAGGTAGCTGCAAATTAAAAATGTAATGTGATTAGCCCTCTGGATTCCACCAGTCCTGGATATTGCTAGGATTGCAATTGTTTTCTGCAAAACATTGTAACTAACTCGATGTAGGATACGCCAACAATAAAATCCCCAGAGGTCTGATTTGTTCAGATTTCTAAAACAAATTTTTCACAAACTCTAGATTGAAATGTCAGCTGTGCTATGAAACATAGGGTAAGTACGTGCACTAGTTAGGTATTGTTCCCAGAAAGTTGTCCATTCCTAAGCGAATGTAAAACTTTTTCACGTTGGTCCGTTGCCGTTGGGTGTAATTTCAATAGCTTTAATAGGAAACCAATCAATGCAAACATGTTAGGTGAGGTAGAGTCAATACCGTTGAAAGTTGCTTTCCGCCTTTGAAATGGATCCTCGGTTTGTATTGATGGGATTGAAACCTATTCATCATCAACCTATAATAGTCCACTGCTGGACATAGGCCTCCCCTAATGAGCGCCATAGCGCCCTGTCTTCAGCTTGCCGCATCCAGCATCTGCCTGCAGTCCTTCGCAGGTCGACATCCCAACTAGCCGGAGGGATGTCGGATGATTTCGTTGCGAATCCAATCCTTCAGAGAGAACCTATTCGTGTATTGACAAATATTTATTGTATCTCGATGATTCTCCTTGCCAAATCCTCGGCCACGGGGCGGCCGCACGACACTAGCTAGGGTCCTTTGTATTTCTTATCTTCAATTCTCATTAATATTTGTCACTAGCGGACCTTCCCGGCTTTGCACGGTTTTAGTACGGAATCCTAACTTTTTTGAAAATATAACATAGCCTATGTTCACCGGGGATAGTGTAGCTTCCCAACAAGAATTTTTCAAATCGGTCCAGTAGTTTCGAAGCCTTTTCATTACAAACAAACAAACAAACAAAAAATCAAACCATTTCTCTTTATAATGTTAGCATAGATGAAATGTCAAGCTTGTCAATATTTGAAAATAAAAAGATGTTAAGAAGTTATTTAGGTACACTACTCGGAGAGCCTCCTTGGTTTTGTACACGGAACAACGATTTGTTTGAAGAAAACGAGTAATCTAGGAAGAATATTTACATTCCCATATTTAAAAAACTTGGTAATGTGTGAAGTACAGATATTTCTTAATACATTACCCGGATCTGTGCGAAGAATATTTTTTTCCTTGAACATTGCTGGTAATGTAACTCGGTAATGTACGAGTAACAAAGTAGCTGTGCAGGACATTTGTCCAAATGTCCAAGTGAGTGTGCGAGGCACTGGGGTGTAAAGCCAACTGACTCTGGCCTGTATTTTACACCATTATTAAACAAATGACAGTCATTATTTAAACAAACATGAATCTTTAAATCCTTACATTTATCGCAAAATTTAATCGTAAACATGGAATTACTAACCTCTTCATTTATGAGTACGTCTTCTAAGCGGTATCTGGAGCCAAACACGCCGAGTTTTGGTGCAGTAATATTAAATTGTGCTATATTTTGGCCTGAATTCCTTTAAAGCTAAGATAATAATGTTTCTGTATAAGACAGTTTCTGCAGTGTTCGCTACAGAATTCCAAGCTTACTCAGACATAAACTTAAGTATCAACATGAACTGAGCAAGAGAATTTCATTATTTTTATAAAGCAGTTCATTTGTTTTTCTTTTCAATTAATATATTGAATGTTCTGACGAATAGAGACGAATTTTCACTATTATCTAAGTGTACAGTATCGAAGAATGAACCGAATTTCCGGATTCGGATAAAGGACTAATGAATGCGCCCAAATAAGAGCATCCACCATGATGTCCCAACACCTAACGAGCATGTTTGAGCAAATCGGCAACTTCACCAAGACCAACCTGTCGAACTCCAAGCATGTGAAAGAGAAGGATAGTAAGGCGAACCATGTGGGTGTGAACGAGAAGGCATCACCGTCGCACAAGCAGCCACCTCCACCGCTGAAGAAGCCTTGCAAGCTGAGGAACGTGTCTTCGAAGGCGGAGTCTTATGATACTCTCTACACGAAGAACAGTTTGGTAAGTTTTAGGCTAAGAAATTATGGATGCTCAGACCATATATTCACATATACTAGATTTTTTAATTTTATCTGCAGATGTGATATTAAGGGGTAGCACAGGGTGCCAATGGCCTACTCTAGGTCTTCCTAGCGCACCTTTACGCACACTATGTCAAGTGAGACAGTCTAGATACATACAAAATTAAGCCTCGCCTACCGACTACGGGTTCGCGCAACTTGTGTATTATTGGTCGATTTCGAGATTCATTCTTCAATAAATATTGATATCTATACCTCGACTCCAAGCAAAGCAGAAGTTTTTTATTTGGATTTGTTGACACAATTTACATTAAATTTTATGCTCGACCATAGGTAATTACCAAAATAATACCTAAAGCTTTACCATCAGGAATAAAAAAAAACCGATGAGGGCGTTTCCGTGTTGATGGATGTGGTTTGGTGTCGTCCCTTTACACATTCTGAACACTTTGGCGACATAATGATTTGGAAGAACTTTGGGAGAAGTCAACTTGTTTTTCATTAGTAAATGGATTTTGTCGACCTAAAAGTTCAAAGACTTTAGAAATTGCTGTACAATGACTTCACAACTGTCTCGTATACTCATCACTCAACGACTCATTTTCCCGAAATTCTGACAATAACCAAACAACCGTAGTACGTTACACTTAATTCTAATTAAAACAGATACTATCAAATATTTTATTTCAAGTTTAGTGGTTGGCTATGACAAAATAAGGTTGAAATTCGTTTGTCAGGCTACTTATAACCAGGTGGTACTCGCCGCATGCCGGTTTTCCCTCGTTTGTTTAGCGGCGTAATCAGCTTATCGTCCTGTTAGTATTTACATCGATTGTAATTTAACCCACTTATGATAACGCGGGAGAGTAGAAATAGTGGAAGGTGGTTCGTGGGTAGTTCTAAAATTTCAACGAAAACGACAGTTTATCATGGTTCCGTACCCGAATAATGAAAACCGGAAACCTATTACTTAGCTTCCGCTGTCTGTCTGTCTGTCTTCGGGGTCTGTCCGCTTTCAACGGGCTGTACTGTATGAAAGTCAAAGTTTAAGTCAAAAGCGTTTATTTCTTTAGGCTTACAAAATAAGCACTTAGACAAGTCAATTTTTATACTATTCATCATCATCATCATCATCAGCCTATACTAGTCCACTGCTGGACATAGGCCTCCCCCAATGAGCGCCATAGCGCCCTGTCTTCGGCTTGACGCATCCAGCATCACCAACATCAACTATTCATGGATATCAAATAACATTATTTAAATTTTTAATGTTCACTTCAATTTTTTTCCACTAGTGGAAGAAGTGAAAAAGAAACCACTATAGTATCTCATAAACCGTAACAAGTAGACAGTTGAAATTTTGACAAGGTATGCATTACTATAGCCGCTAAAACAACAAATTATTAAAAAAAGGTGGCCAACGTCCAGACCAAGCTGAGTAACGAACGTTGGGTGGAGTCAGCTTTTTCATAAAATATAGTTTTTAGTATTTCGTTTGCAAAATAGTTTTGTACATTAAAGTCATTTAAAACGGGATATTTACCATGATTTGATTTTTGAGTTTTCCAATATTTTGGCACAGTTTCATACGCCATGATCACGGAATAACAGTTTTGTACATTGCGGAACCCATCGTATTAACTCGCACTTGGTGTGTTTAAGATCGATAAGTAAATCTGAGCCGATCTCATTTCTTTAAATAAATTAAACATCAAAACTTACTGTACTTTTTTCTTTTCTACAATTTCTTGAGATGTTTAATGTTCGTATATAAGTGAATCCGAAACAGACGTTCACTTGTCAAGTTATCACTTTGTTATCCTCAAAGGAGAAAAGTGATATTTTTATGGCTCAATAAACCCGCGTTTTTTCTTATAAAACACTGAATGAGGAAAATGCGGTAACTTACCGTAAACGAAGGGGACGTGTCGTACTGGGTAATCAGATTTAAGTTCATGATACGTTCAGGATAATAAAGGTGAATTAAAAAAAAAGGTCAAATTAAAACAATATTTTTTTGTAGAGAACATATGGAGGTATTTATGTTCTTAATATATAATTAAATAACACGGATAAAAATATTATATTTATTTTATTTCTAGGTTGTTTTGGCAAAAGTTAATAATGCCGGATATTATTATTGCCTATTTGTATTGATACAGGTTGGCTTTTACGGAACTCACGATAGTCAGTGAAAAAACTTTTGAAACTATCATGGTTATTAACACTTATAACGGAATATTTACCATGATTTGATACTCATAAAATTTTCATCAATCAAATCATGGTAAATATCCCGTTATAAGTTACTTTTGAGTCAGTGAAAAGTCATGTGTTGACGACCGATGTGGCGCGGTGGGCGAAGGTCCGCCTGCGACGCTGAAGGTTGCGGGTTCGATTCCCGCCGCGGAACAATTATGTGTACGATCTGCAGATATCTGTTCCGGGTGCTCTGGTCGTTTTCTAAGTATAATAAAAAAAAAAACTATCTATGTAATGTATTGTATTATGTATATCAGTTATCTAGTACCCATAACACAAGCTCTGCTTACCATGGGGCTAGATAATCCTGTGTGAATTGTCCAGCATTATTTATTATTTATTTTTTATTTTATGTAGTGAGGTCATGCAGGGCTCAATTTATGAATAAACTATAACTACATACTTTTTCCTGCATCGCCTCTCGATTCACTACGCCCTGTTTTATCCCGGATAGAAACAAACACGTTTAAATTTCGAATGCCAAAAAAACGATTTACGGGTAACCAAATCTGCTGTTGACGTTTCGTCCGCTTTGATATCCGCTATCAGTTTCAAGTATATATGTACATATCACCCTCACAATACGCTAAAGCTCTGTTTGTAACGGGCGCATTCGCACAGCATTCGTTTCACAGGATCCGTTTTTTTCCGTGATGCCATTACTTGTTTCTGGACTGGTTTTCGCAACTTGGACACAGGTGGGCCTTTTTTGCGTGTCGGGTGGGGGGGCTGCTAGTCTAACCACCCGATGTCCTCCTGGAAGGCCAGCAGCTCGCTGATGCCGTTGCATGCCTCCCTAGGCGTCCTCGGTGTCCCAAGGTGTTGCAGTCTTTGAGAAACTACGCTGTCGCAATCTATCTAGCAGATGCGCTGCCGTCTCCTCTGCATTCATGCACCCTCTGCAAATCTGTCCGTGATACCCAAATTAAATAGGTGTTTGTTTAACATGCAGTGTCCCGTGACAATACCGACGACTTGCCGGAGTTTGTCACGTTTGAGATTGAGTCCGTGATGTCGTATGTAGGAGAGAGTTCTCACTACCTATAGTATACCGGATTCAGTAAATGATTATTACCTGTAGCGAAGGATTCGTAAAAAACTGTCCTGTAAAAACAGAGATATATATATATATATAATGCTGGACAATTCACACAGCATTATCTAGCCCCATGGTAAGCAGAGCTTGTGTCATGGGTACTAGATAACTGATATACATAATACAATGCATTACATAGATAGATATTTTTTATAATACTATATAGAAAACGACCAGAACACCAGAAACATTCTCTGCGGATCGTACACACAATTGTTCCGAGGCGGGAATCGAACCCGCAACCTCCTGCGTCGCAAGCGGACCTTCGCCCACCGCGCCACATCGGTCGTCAGATCCGTTGTGTGAACGTACTAAATATCAAATTTCACGTGTTATTTCCTTTAGAAGTTTAGACCTACAAGGCTCTTGCACACGTCACAAAATAATATATAAAATAAAATTATAATTTAGTTGTATGTCGTATTTTCTTTATAACGGTTTTTTCTAATTGCACATTTATGTTGAAGTACAAATAAACATTTTGATTTGATTTGAAAAATTCAAATTACATAAGTAAATCTAAAATATAAAGTTATCAATTAATTTTTTGGTTGTCTACAATCTTTTTAAGGTAAAGTAAACAAGCGAACAAGAAACCTTTACCTTGTTAGGTTGTCAGTTTTCGAGTTGGAGCAAAACTCTTCTCAAGCTTTTTTACACTAAAGTGATGTCCACTTGTACCTAACTTTTATGCCTACTACAAGATCGTGACAGAGAATAGGGGTTATTTGGCCCCGGGCGAAGTTGATAGTTCAGATTTAGACCCGAAGACCTTACTAAGTAGTAGATGGGCCGATAACATGATTCGTAAAGATGTAAGTTTGGTTGGGGCAAAATAAGCACTTAGACAAGTCATTATTATTATTATAATTAAATTTTATTAATTATTATCAAATAACATTTTTTTAATTTTAATGTTAACTTAATTTTTTTGTTTACTAGTGGAAGAAGTGAAAAAGAAACCACTTTTATGTTCGTATAACTATGTTAGATTTGCTATGTCATAGTAAAATTTTTACTAGTTGTTCTTTCTTTAATCTTTTTTATATTAAACTTTAAATATACGATGTAGCCTTTAGTTGTTCAAGATTTCCATAAAAAGCATAATAATTATACATTTAATTAATTGTAATAACTTACAAGATAAACCTTATTTTTTATACTTTAATTGAAGAATACATTAATACATTTTCGCTACTCCCTCAAGTGTTACTTTCTTCAGTGGCTGTAAATCTTGAGAATGAATAGATAAGTAATTGGTTCATAAATTTTAGGCTTTCAGATATACTGTCAGAAAATAATATCTGGTAGCTTAAGGTCGATTTACATCAGACGAGCGAATGCTCATTCTATCCCCACTCTATCAAATTCTTTTAGTGTAAACAGGCGTAGAGCATTCTTTCGTTGTTCATAGCGCGTTCGCAAAGATCCTATGTAATATTCTAAGAATGCTCGTTCGCTCGATCGGAGCTAGAGCGCGCGAACAGTTGCTTAGAGCGTTTTCTTGCGTGTTCGGACGTGCTCGCGCCCCTGAGCGGTCTCTTCAAAGCGTTCTTGTGTTCGCTCTTGTTCTTGCTCTAGCTCTTTGTTCGTTTGATGTAAACGCTGAATACGCGTGTTCGTTTACACTAAAAGATCACGAAAGAATGCTCTTGTTCTAGCTCTGTGTTCGTTTGATGGAAATCAACCTTTACACCCTGGCTAGAATAGGGGTAAGTATGTTTAGTTCCCTAGAGACGTAAAACCTTTAGTAAGACTGATTTATGGCGATTCGTTGGAGCCTTCTTTGTTGGTGCAATAATTAATTAGTTACTTCCGACCAGGAGATGTTTTATTTTACAACAGAGAGAAGTACTTTTAGGAAAGATAGAAAATGGACTAGGGAAACTTATTATTTGCTCCTTCCCTTACTCAAAATCATTAACATCACAGCAAAATGAGAATATATGTAAAAATAACATGCTGCTATACAATATGACATGTCGTCATAGTGACGTTTTAATTTTTGACACTAATAAATTTATTAGTACAACTTTTATAACTAGAGATACTATGTATCTTAACAAACAAAGTAAATTGATAATTGCTAAATTGTTAGCATATAATATTTTTGATCCCGTTATAAGTAGTATAACGCAGTTACCTGACGAGCCTGTGTGTGTAGTTAGTAATAGTACTAATGAGGGCATCAAAGCCACTGTGTCAGTAAATACAAATTTAAACTGATCACATCGACAATGGGAAAGCCAAATACATTTCATATAGTCCATCAGAATATACAAGGCTTACCCAGCAAAGTTCTAGAATTAGAACTATTTTTAAATTATTTAAATGTAGATGTTATGTGCATAACAGAACACTGGATTGTGAAAAATCAGTTACTTCCCTTTTATCATAACTATTGTCTTGCAAGTTCCTATAAAAGAAAAGCTGCAATACGTGGTGGCTCTCTGATTATAGTTAAAAATAGTCTTAAATGTAAAGAACGGAAAGATATTGTTAAACTTAGTATTGAGAGAACTATTGAACTTTCTTGTGTGGAATTGGAGCGGCATATCATAGTGTGTGTGTACCGCCCTCCCGACGCAAATCAGGTAGACTTTGAAAGTACTATGGAAGAAGCTATGCTAAAAGTATTTACTTGTTGGAAGGATCTCATTGTTTGTGGCGATTTTAATATAGATATTTTAGCGAATCCTCTCGCTGATAGATTGATTAATTTATTCAAATGCTTTAACTTACAACACCTTTTCAATGATCCGACTAGGGTAACCCAAACTTCTGCCACTTGTTTAGATAATATTTACTGCAGTCAATCTCCAACCAACAAAGCAGTAATTAAGCATTTCAAATCAGACCATTATGGTCAGAGTGTTAATTTTATTAATAATTTGAATGATAAAAAAACAGTTGAGGAATATACCTACAGGCCTATCACAGAGAGCCGTATTAGTAAATTTAAATGTAAAGTAGATCTAGCAGTAGCTAATATACCTTGTTCTGATGACCCTAATGGTTTATTTAACAGACTTTTTAATGTTATAAACAAAGAACACAATGAAGTATTCAAACTTAAAACATGCACAGTTAGAGATAGGGTCGGGTTTACTGATTGGGCCACTCCCGGCATTTACAGAAGTAGGAATAGGCTATACGATCTCTATGGTGCTAGAGAAGCTATGTTACATGACCCTGCGTTTCTTTTGTATGTAAATAACTACTCGAAAACATTTAAGAAAGTCTGCAACACAGCAAAATGCCTATTTTTGAAGAATAAAATAACAAACTCATCTAATAAAATAAAAGCGACATGGAGACTAATAAATAATGAAACTGGTAAATCAAAGCCACGTAATAGAGAAATAAAGTTAAAAGTTAATAATTCAATTCTTATAAATGAAAAAGATATTGCAGATGCTTTTGATGGATTCTTTGCTGATATCCCTAAAATTGTAACCCGGTCTCTCAATTCCTCTGCTTTAAAGGCAGTTGAATTATTAGAATCATCTGTTGAGAAATGTAAGGAAGTCTTTATCTTTAGTCACGTAAATGGTAATTACATTGTAAAAACTTTTAAATCTATAAACATCAAAAATACTGAGGATCTCTGGGGCATTTCAACGAAAGTACTAAGTTCAATTATTAAGGAAGTGGCTCCCTGCTTGGCCCATATTTTCAATAATTGTGTAGACGCAGGAGTTTTTCCTGATCTTATGAAATGTAGTAAACTGGTTCCTCTTTACAAATCTGGTAGCCATACTGATCCGGCCAATTACAGGCCAATTTCAATACTTCCTGCAATAAGTAAAATTTTCGAAAAAATTATCCTCACTCAGTTGACTTCACACTTCAACCTTAACAGGCTGTTTCATAAAAATCAGTTTGGCTTCACCAAGGGTAGATCGACAACCGATGCTGGCACAGTTCTATTAAAACATATATTAGATGCCTGGGATAAAGCAAAAGCTATTGGAGTATTCTGTGACCTTTCTAAGGCTTTTGATTGCGTGGATCATGGTACACTAATTAGGAAGTTGGAACACTATGGAATTAGTAACAAGGCACTAGACCTTATGCAATCATATTTAGCTGATAGAGTTCAAAAAGTAGATATTGGTAAAGAAAGATCTAGAGGATCAAAACTTGAACTAGGCGTCCCGCAAGGATCAATATTAGGTCCTTTTTTATTTTTAGTATATGTAAATGATCTTCCGTTTTTAGCAAAAGATCTTTGTGATATAGTCTTATTTGCTGATGATACTTCATTGATTTTTAAAGTTGATAGAAATAAATATAACTATGACGATGTAAATAATTCGCTTTCACAAATACTAGATTGGTTCACCGCCAATAATCTACTACTCAATGCTAAAAAGACTAAATGTATAAAATTCATGCTACCGAATGTAAGAGAACTCCCAACAAAAATAATGCTGAAGGATGAGATTGTTCACCTTGTAGACTCTACTGTATTCCTAGGGTTACATATTGATTCTTCTCTTCAATGGAGGTCGCAAATAGAGGCTCTGGCAGGTAGACTTAGTTCTGCAGCTTATGCAGTTCGAACAATTAGATATATTACCAATGAAGACACAGCTAGGTTAGTTTATTTCAGTTACTTCCATAGTATTATGTCTTATGGTATTTTGCTTTGGGGACAGGCAGCTGACATCCAGACCATATTTGTTCTTCAAAAAAGGGCGGTACGCGCTATTTATAAATTGAAGCTACGAGATTCTTTGAGGGAATTATTTAAAAACATTAATATTCTGACTGTAATATCGCAATATATCTATGAAAATCTAATGTATACCCACAAAAATAAGGATAGCCTTATGAAAAAGTGTGATGTTCACAATAGAAATACAAGAAACAAGAACAAGTTACACATCCCATCATTTAGATTACACAAGGTAGGGAAATCATTTATGGGCAATAGCGTGCGCTTCTATAATAAGCTTCCATCTGAAGCAACTGAGCTCCCTATTCGTAAATTTAAAAATTACATAAAAATAAATCTCATCAAGAAGGCTTTCTACTCCATAAATGATTATCTCAATGATGTTAATGCTTGGCCAGATGTCGCTCAGTTTCGCACAGACAATAGTATGTAAGTAATTTGTTATTGTGCATAGCTTTACTTAAATATTGACATGTATCGAATCATATTATATTTAGACTTAAATAGGCAAATAACCATGTATTAGACATATAAGAGATGAACATGCTAGTGGTTTCTTTTTCACTTCTTCCACTAGTGGACAAAAAATTGAAGTGAATAGTAAAATAATTTTATTTGATAATAATTTAATGTATAAAATATGACTTGTCTAAGTGCTTATTTTGTAAGCCTAAAGAAATAAATGATTTTTTACTTTACTTTTACTTTAGTAGAAACAATAACCTTAAACCGCAGTTTTAATAATTGCCTAATGGTAAGGCAAATAAAAAAACGACGAACATTTCTCCGCTACCAAACACAATTTCTTACAAAACAAACAAAAAACACGTGTCAAAGAATACACGAGTCCAAGAAAAGTTCGTTCAACAAACTGAACTGAAGACCAAACACTAGTAAATCATCTGAGTAACAACCAAGTTTCTGAACAAGACCATTTTACAATTCATTTAAGCCCGCTTCTTCGTCTTCGATACAATTGTCTAGATCCGGATTAGTTGAGGGGATAATAAAGCCGTCGTTTTTGCACTACCGTTACTTATTCCTTACACAATAAGCTCTGAAATCCCTCGGGAGCAGCTGGGTATTAGGTGTATGTGTGAGACGGCGGCGTTTATTTACCTTATCTTAATCTCGTTTGAAGATTGTTGTAGTTTTAATTTTACTAGATAAGAGTATGGTCGCCGTCGGACAACTTGTACCATTAGGCAGTACCATTGATGCTGCAATTGGCACCGATTTGTCGCAATTGTATCATTGATGGTACAACTGGCACCGAATTGTACTGTCTTGTCGCCGCCGGACCACTTGTACCATTAGCAGTACCCTTTTAGGCCACATCGTCACTTTCCATCAGGTAAGATTGTGGTCTAACGAAGGTCTATTGATTATACAAAACCAAGTCCGAAGTTGTTTATATTTGTTTCGGGTGTTCTGGGTATTCTATGTATAATAAAAAGTATCATATGCTATTCAGTATATCAGTCATCTAGTAACCATATCACAAGCTCTGCTTAGCTTGGGGCTAGATGATGATGATGATCCACATATTACAATAAGCATACTGTGTGTCCAGCATTATTTATTTATTTAGTTTTGACTGAACCTGTTTTACACAAACAACCTGTATGCGTATGATTTAACTTCACAAGTCTGAAGAAGTTTTCTTATATTCGAAACCTTCCTTATCGTCAAGAAACATTGGCAAGATGCAGTTCAATTATGGCTTGGCATTTGATTTGAATGTGATGCGGAAGGAAGGCTGGAAATTGCCATTGAACCTCTGCGAGCTAACTGTTAAAGACAGCTCAGTAATTAATACTTCATCAATGGAATTAATTAATATTTACGATATTGAACAACATTTAATTATAAGCACTATTTAACGGGGGTTCGTGTTTATTTAATAATAATAATGATAAAAACAAAAAAAAAACAATTTTTCCCGTTAGTCATCTTTCTAGTACGTAATACGACGACGAACAGTACTTATGACTATCTGATCAGATCGCATACTTTATAATTGTTTATTGAACAATATAATTTATTTGTAGTCATTCAGTTCACGGCTCTATTGAGAAACCTTATTCTAATACGAAAATCGACCAGTTTACACCCAAATAGAATTTGATTGTCTCGGCTAGGGTTAGCTCTAAGAATTAGCAAGCTGAAGTGACAGTGGGCCTGCCATATCTGGCGAAGAACCGACGGCCGCTGGGGCAAACGTGTTCTTGAGTGGGGACCACGACTCGGAAAACGTAGTGTAGGACGCCCTCCGACCAGGTGGGATAAAAATCGTTTACGCTGCATAATTAAAAAGTTTATAAACCGTCAGAGATTTTCGAAAGAATCACTGCAACTCGCACGAAGTACATTCGCAAATAGTTTTATTTGAGCTAGTCCAAAATGAGGGTCCTCCGACCAGGTGGGATGATGACCTGCGAAAGACTGCAGGTAGATGCTGGATGCGGCAAGCTGAAGATAGGGCGCTATGGCGCTCATTGGGGGAGGCATATGTCCATCAGTGGAATTCTATAGGCTGATAATGATGATGATGGCTAGGGTTAAGTAGATCAGACATCTAAAGACTGAAATGTACAATATAATAGCAAAATGACCTAACCTTTAATGATTGAAAGACTTACCTATACCTAGAGAATGATCTAATCAACCTTATATTGATTGAAAACCTAAAACAGTTGATAAAGTCGGAGCTTAAGTTGTCAATTTCCAAGATCTTAAGCATTATTAATTCAGTTAATCCTTTGAGAGCTTAGATACAACACAGGGGATACAATACATCTACAATATAGTTATTGATGTCTGCATAGCTCTAGAAATATTATTAAACCTATAAATACCACTACTGGGAATATCTATCCCGTCGTTCCAAGAACTGGGTGCCTTTGCTTTGAATTGATTAAATAAATAAATAATGCTGGACAATTCACACAGCATCATCTAGCCCCATGCTAAGCAGAGCTTGTGTTATGGGTACTAGATGACTGATATACATAATACAAATACATTACATAGATATATATTTTTTGTTATACATAGAAAAACGACCAGAACACCCGAAACAAATATCTTCAGATCGTACACACAATTGTTCCGAGGCGGGAATCGAACCCGCAACCTTCTGCGTCGCAGGCGGACCTTCGCCCACCGCGCCACATCGGTCGTCAAAAAATAAATATCACTACATTGTATAAAACAAAGTCGCTTCCCGCTGTCTGTCTGTTATGTGTGCTTAGACCTTAAAATTACGCAATGGATTTTGATGCGTTTTTTTAATAGACAGAGTGATTCAAAAGGGTTGTTTATAAACCGTTTGACACATATATTTCCACGCGGGCGAAGCCGCGGGGCGTAGCTAGTATATTTATAATCGAGAGCACTATCTAGTCGAGAAGGGTGGCTGGTGGTGGCGGAGTTTTATGCTTTTGAAAACTTAGCGAAAGTTTTCGATAAGTACAAAATATCGCGATAACTACACGCGCTTGGTACGAAATGATCTTATATTACTTTTTTCATTTTATGTATTTACTCACTTGTTTCGACCCGCGGCATCGCACGCGTTACTTTGACGACCGATGTGGCGCGGTGGGCGAAGGTCCGCCTGCGACGCAGGAGGTTGCGGGTTCGATTCCCGCCTCGGAACAATTGTGTGTACGATCTGCAGATATTTGTTCCGGATGTTCTGGTCGTTTCTATGTATAATAAAAAAAAATCTATCTATGTAATGTATTGTATTATTTATATCAGTTATCTAGTACCCATAACACAAGCTTTGCTTACCATGGGGCTAGATAATGCTGTGTGAATTGTCCCGCATTATTTATTTATTCATTATTTATTTGAGCTAGTCCAAAATGAGGGTAGTTATTTATCGTAATGCTGGAGAATTGAGTACAGTCGTCAACAGTCGTCATACTTTGACTAAGTAGCATACGGTTGGGGCCCGGCCGGTCCTCTATTGTTACAGTTAGCACTGTTCGCTTGTTTGGTTTAAGTATAATAAGTAGTAGTAATATTTAATGTCATTAAGTTTACAGTATTTTATACTTGTTTAATGTTTTATGTTTCGATACGACCTCTTTGGCGCGGTGAGTGGAGGCTCTTCTGTGACGCAGGAGGTTGCGGTTTCGATACCCGCCTCGATATTTATGTTTGTTCTATCTGCATATATTTGTTTCGGGTGTTCTGGTCGTTTTTATGTATAATAAAAAAAGTCTATCTATGTAATGTATTGTATTATGTATATTAGTTATCTCGTACCCATAACACAAGCTCTGCTTACCTTGGGGCTAGATGATACTATGTGGATTGTCCAGCATTATTATTAATAAGAAAAAATATTTATTTACCCTAAGCACTTATTCGTGACCGACTGTACCTACTAAACTATTCAAATTATAATAAATTATTGATTTATTATAAAAAAACGAGCGGGTGGGATAAAAACCTTCTTTCAGCACAAACAAGGTCCGAAGTAATACACATTCTTAATGTTTATTTTCACTGCTGGGTAAAGACCTAATAAATTATTGTAAGTTTAGTCTCGCAACAAACGAAACGAATTTCATAAGTTTGTGGAACTCTGGGTAGTACTCTAGTCTCACGGGCTAAGAACCTGTGAAATACTAACTGAAACTTGGCTCACGAACTGCACCTTGAGGGTTTTAATGCATTTTACAGCAGCCAAGTAAAATGAAGCTGAAGTAATGTCACGATTTGGGATACTTGAATGTTTTTTTCAATTACGGTTCTTCTCTTCTCTGGGTTCATTCAAACCCAGTGTGTCGAGAAAAAAAACTTTGGAGGTATTTTCTTTCAAGATAGATCGGTTAAGGAAATCCTAATGAAAAAAAAGTTTTTGGAGAGTTACGTGAATACAAATACAAATCCATGAACAAACAAAAAAATTACGCTACACAATAGAGTTACTGACTTACCCTACACAATAGAGTTAAATAAATAAATAAATGCTGGACAATTCACACAGCATTATCTAGTCCAATGGTAAGCAGAGCTTGTATTATGGGTACTAGATAACTGATATACATAATACAATATATTACATAGATAGATATTTTTTATTATACATAGAACACACGACCAGAACACCCGAAACAAATATCTGCAGATCGTACACACAATTGTTCCGAGGCGGGAATCGAACCCGCAACCTCCTGCGTCGCAAGCGGACCTTCCCCCACCGCGCCACATCGGTCGTCAAAGTTAGGTGTAGTTACTTGACTCTTTGAAATATTATTTTTATGAAACGGTAGAGAGTGTAAAAATATTTTTTTATCAATAGAAAAAGAGGGCGACAGTTCTCAGGAAGACATAAAATTGCAAACCTTTCCTAATAACTTTTCAACAATAAAACAAAATAAAATGGCAAAGTTGACACTGCGATATAGGATACCTCTATAGGATACTTATTCAGGGCCCCGACATATTTCCCTTCTTCTGAAGCCCCGACTGTTGCTGGGGCTGGGGTTCATCCTAATAATATTATAAACGCGAAAGTTTGTGAGGATGTATGCAATGTTTGTTGCTCTTTCACGCAAAAATCAATCGATCGTTTAATTTCTCCTTTGAAGTAAATAGTACAGTCCTCGACCAACAAGGCTACCACGCTATTTAGCACATAACGTACGCACGTTATCAGCGTTATTATGCTAATTTTGGCAAGAATAACGCGTGAAAAGGCGTTATTCACGCTATTTTTACAAACATGTACATCTATCCTTACGGGCACACGCACACCCAATGCAATAGAGTACCTATTTATCTTCTTATATATAAAAATCTATTGCTGTTCGTTAGTCTCGCTACAACTCGAGAACGGCTGGGCCCATTTAGCTATACAAATACAAAAATACAAAAAAAATATTTACCAAAAAGTTTACAAATAATGACACCTTAACTTAATTTATGTACATATTCTTACATTATAGAGTTGATTCATTGAGGTGTTGCAGTTAACAGTGACCCCCGCACTAGGCTAGGCCTGTTTCGCGGGGCATCATAACATTTTCTGTTTGCTGGTAAGGTAAGGAAGTGCACTAACAAAAACTTTGGTAACAATAGAATAAAACGAAAGCTAAATAAAACAATTTAATCAAGTGCCAATGGCCATGCATGTGACCTGTAACCAAAAATAATCAATAAATGAGCTATGAACTACATGAATCTACTAAAGAACAAGAAAAAAGGAGTAATGAAGTAAAGTAAAAATTCACGGATATTGTTATACAAAACAATTCCTTCTGTCTGCAGGATGCTACCAAAGAACAGCTGATTTTGAGATGTTTGTCCTAGTCGTAGGAACGTTTAAACGGTGAGAAAACATGGTAAAATTGCGCAGAAATTTCCACGCGGGCGAAGTCGCGGGGCGCAGCTAGTATTTAATATTAAAATAAGAATCATTATACATTATTAATTAGCGTAATAACGCTGATATCGCTTTACGTTATGTGCTAAATAGCGTGGTAGCCTTGCAGATTGCAGACGAACAAATAATTAAGAAACCTTTCCAACCTCATTTGTAGAGTCCGCGCCACCACTGAAGTTCGATAGACGCAGAGCTGCTTTCTTCGCAGGACTATATGTTTCTGTTGTTGTTGTATGTAATGTTGTTTAGTTCCCACTTTTGCCGTAAGACTTCAGTGGTGGCAAGCACTCTAGTATCGTTTTAACGTTTTTGTTACTATAGTGCGAAGGGCCCTAGCACTCGGGGTAATCTTTAAGAAAGATCGCGGGTTCAAGTGCCGCCAAAATTTTTGGGATAGTATAAAATTTCTTGTAGTTTTGTTCCCCAAAGTGGGGGCCCCGCTATGATTGGCCAAGCTTGTAAAAACGTTCAGTTGATAACATTTCACCCGCAGCAGAATGGAAATAAAGGAGCCAAGTTAGACTGAGAAATGGTGGGACCGCACTGAGCAGCTTGAATCAGATTCAAATCAGTGTCAGTTCTATTATTTTTACTCAAATTATATTTTTTATCGCCAAATAGAAAACGTATAATTACAATTCGGAAAATGATATGACCCAATAGGTAGATACAACATTTTTATTACTTCGACAACCTACGACCACGATCTAGGTATAGATGGATAGAAAATACTTTATTATACCACATAATAGGTATAGAAAACAACACAGAAATAAATACTTAGAATAGAGGAAGTATAAAGGGCGACCTTATCGCTGAGAGCTTATTTTAAACTGTAGCCTTATTTTATCATCAAGACAAAATATTTATTTATTCAACATCAGGCAACGCAAACAAAACTCATAATATTTTTATAGAAACATAGTGTAAATATTATACGATAGAATGTGTGTTAAAATAACAGGCTTGCACAACATAAAAATATGCAATAAGTGCACAAACAACAGCTAAAATAAAAATAAAAATAATGATAAGAAAGATCGATGTATTTATTTATTATTACAAATTTGTTACAGTTTACTGTAGATAGCGTTTTAAATCCTAACATAGGTTTATTTAGATACTAGTTCTCTTAACAATACTAAAATAAAATTAATGCTAGCATAGCATATTAGTGAGAGTAATAAATAGAGTGGTAAATGTTGTCAAATGTAGACCGACCAAGGCAGCCCCTAACCGAAGCTGGTCGGAGTCAAGCGACTATAAAATGGATATTTTCTGGTAAATTGAGAACGCCGATCGTGTCGCCTGCAATTTTACGACACGATTGTCATGCACAGTCCACTTCCCTCTGAAAAGAGATGGGGCTCTAGATTATGGTCTCTCTTTGCCTTTGATTGGAGCTGGGTTATTGAAGAATAGCTGGTCGCTGAGGGAAGACTATTATTGGTATTTGATATATTTTGGTTATAAGGCGTACATGAGAGGGACCGCTAACGCTGTTGTCCAGCATTATTTGTCCAGCATTATTTATTTATTATTTAATAATGTGCATATTAGTAAGTATGTTTTACAGTGAAAGCAATATAAAAGTAAAAGTAAAGTAAAAAGTAAAAAGATTTTTATTTTGTCAGAACAGAGACTCTTATAAACTAAACTTAGATTAACAGACGACAGAGACTGACAAAAATCGGTCTCCACTCAGCATGTGCTATGGTAGAGCAGATCATACCATAGCGCTGGTCTTCCGTGGAGACCGTGGTGCGTAAGGTGGCCTAATATATAGTAAGGAACCAAACTAAAAATATATACCAGACAGGTTGCTGCAACCTAGCCAGTCACGCGTTTCTCTAAGCCAATTATCATGTGACTACACCTTTCACACTAATATTGTAAATTCGATAGTTTGATTATATGTCTGTATGGATGTTTGGATGTTCATCCTCACGCCAAACTATTAAATGGATCGGCCTGACATTTTGCACCCAGGTATATTTAACCCTGGAATCAGCTACTTTTCATCCTATAAATCAGCTCACATCATCATCATCATCATCATCAGCCTATATCAGTCCACTGCTGGACATAGGCCTCCCCCAATGAGCGCCATAGCGCCCTGTCTTCAGCTTGCCGCATCCAGCATCTACCTGCAGTCTTTCGCAAGTCGTCATCCCACCTGGTCGTAGCTCACAGTCAGCTCACATGAGATAGAAATCACCTAAAAACGTTTCCATAGAACAACGCGTACGAAGCCGCGTGCAGAAACTAGTAATAAATAGACTTTCAATAAAATCCATATCAAAAAAACACATGCTCAGACCTTTGCCGTCAAAAACAGAAACATCTTATAAACTGTAGGTACGAGTATATCTTCTCCAGGCTCGCAATAAGCCAACGGAAGCTGTGGTCTATAAAGTCTCTAATGAACTTCCGCAGGTTTCTGATCATAGGAGTATCGCTGAAAGTTATTAGATGACGTCACTGAACGGATGAGAGCCAGGTGAGAGCTATTAACTTGGCTTAGCCTTTGCTTCTGACATTTTTAAACTAAAAAACATATAATTATACCTTTATCAGTGTTTTAAAATGTATCTCGCTATTCGTACCAAGTATTTGTTTAGATTATTTTTTCATGCGCACCAAAAGCTTAGGATTCTACCTATAGTTAGTAAGTTATGGGAGTCGCACACAAAATGTTTTAAAGATTCCTCTAACTAAATCTTAATTTTTACATCGATGCTTCTACGGAAAAAGCAGTTTCGTTTGCTAGTTATTTAACATATTTATATATAAATTACGTCTACTTGTGCCTTAATAGACAATAGATTAGATGATTATAGTTTTATTTTATTGCGAAAAATAATTATTTTAGCCGGACATTCCGTTGGCTCTTGCTTTACTTTCTCGCCATCGTTTGTTCGTCCTTGTCATGCAAAACTGAGCCCACTTCGCCTAAAGTAATTACTTACAAAATAATCTCAAACTTTGGAAAATACTACAGAAAACTTAAGCAATGAAGACAGTGTTTAATTATTATTAGTGTTTTATTGTTATTAAAGATAAACGCTTAGAAGTACTACTCAACACAAACTTTACTCTTACAACTCTTGTTGTTGAAGTACACAATAATCAGTAACGTTTAATAAAGGTGGCTCAGACCGAAGTTAATTCAATTGGTACAGTCGCCTACAAGAAAACATAAATTCTAGATATTGACACGTGATTGTACTAATTTGGCGAGCATCACATTAACAGCCAGCCTGTTTGGTCCACCGCTGCACGCAGGTCTCCCCCTGATAAGCGTCTTATTGGCTTTATATATTCACTTACTGATCGAACAAGAATATTTTTTTATCCTATTACATTCTTTTATGGGTGACTGTACTACCTGGAATGAAACAAACTGTAGTCAAACTTTATTATTAATTCGTGTTACTTTAACGGATTAGTGAGTTTAATTATTTTATCTGAGTACGTTCGTCAGACAGGCGCAAAATATTAATTATAGCCGACGGTTTGAGCCCACTTGTTATTTACGATACGATATTAGCGACTTTACAAACACTTTTAAAAACCAATATTAAAAACGTACTAATAAAATATTATTTATCTTAACATTCATTTCATTATTTTCATATTTCAAGCTGGCATATCTTTACTTAAACTTATATTTAACCATCAAGGAGCATCCTGTAGCTGAACTCAGGCGCAGTGGAGTCGCTGCTCGCTCGTGATTGGTGGATCGCCTGTGTGCGGCTGCCAAGCCATGCAGCGGACAGCGAAGTCACTGTGCTTGTTGCGTGACTGCCTACCGCGCGAATTACTTTAATTTTAATTTTTAACCTTATTATTGTTTAGGGAACTCTAGTGTCTAGATAAACCTATGTTAGGATTTAAGATACTATACACAAAATGTAACAAATTTGTATCAATAAATAAATATATCTATATCTATCTCTATCTATCTATCTTTTATAAAATGCGAGGAATAGTTTTTTCTTGCAAGGAATTGTTGGCGTTGCGTTGATTCTTGCAAGAGTGTCACTTTTCGACGTGGTAATTGTGAAGCCTTTAGTTTTTTGTACGTGCGCTTTGAGCACAGAACTATAAAGAGATTACGAAGTATTCTAATCGACTTCGGCGAAAGCGAGGTACAATTGAATGGTTTGAAAGTTTGTAGTAGCGGAATTTTTTGCGTATATGTATATAACTTGGTCTTGTCATCCTCCCTCGCTACGCTTGGGAGTATAATAACCTCGTCTATAAAATAAAATAAATAAATAAATAATGCTGGACAATTCACAAAGCATTATATAGGCAACCCATGGTAAGCAGAGCTTGTGTTATGGGTACTAGATAACTGATATACATAATACAATAGGTACATTACATAGATAGATATTTTTTATTATACTTAGAAAACGACCAGAACACCCGAAACAAATATCTGCAGATCGTACACACATTTGTTCCGAGGCGGGAATCGAACCCGCAACCTCCTGCGTCGTAGGCGGACCTTCGCCCACCGCGCCACATCGGCCGTCAAATGGGTTGGTCACTTGTTTAAATATACTATTTGACAATTAAATTGACACCTCACACTAAGAATTAGCAAGCTGAAGTGGGGCAGTGGGCCGGCCATATCTCGCTAAGAACCGACGGCCGCTGGGGCAAACTTGTTTTTGAGTGGGGACCATGACTCCGTAAACGTAGTGTAGGACGCCCTCCGACCAGGTGGGATGACGACCTGTGAAAGACTGCAGGTAGATGCTGGATGCGGCAAGCTGAAGACAGGGCGCTATGGCGCTCATTGAGGGAGGCCTATGTCCAGCAGTGGACTGCTATAGGCTGATGATGATGATGATGACTAAGGATTGCCTACCAATTGACAAAAATCCTCGTCATATATCGTGTCGTAGCCTATGAAGGCAGGGGGTAATCAAAAGCAAGTGTAGCTCGGTGGATTAGCCAGGTCAATCTATTAGTTAGTTGTGTAAGTCCCTCGATGACGGCTAGTGGCAGATGCTTCCAGCGCAGATAAATGTAGCTGCTACGTGCCTCTGCTACAGTTCAGGATAATCTCTCATTTAGTTTAGAAATAGAGAGACGCTAGCTTATGAAAGATGACGACCGATGTGGCGCGGCTGGCGTATGTCTGTCTGCGACGCAGGAGGTTGCGGGTTGGATTCCTGAGCTGTGTGAACCTAGCAACTGACTTTGAGATATACATGTTTTTTTGATCCTATTCGATTGTACCGGGTTTGTACCCGATTGTACCGGCAAAATTTTCGTTTGTACCCTAAGGGTGTAAAAGTTATGGGGAGGGGGAGGTTTTCCAATAGTGGTTTTTGACCTAAGTGGGTAAAGTGAGTAATTTAATATCAAAGTCAGTTGCTAGGTTCACACAGCTGGATTCCTGCTTTGGGACAAATGTTTGTACGATGCAAGTATTGGTTACGGGCGAGTTCCGGGTGTTTTGGGTATTTTCTATATGTAAAATATTTATCTATCTGTTATGGATACTTACTAAGTCACTAATATATGTATTTAATACAATATTAATATATTGTATTGGAACTAGATAACTAATATTGACGACCGATGTGGCGCGGTGGGCGAAGGTCCGCTTGCGACGCAGGAGGTTGCGGGTTCGATTCCCGCCTCGGAACAATTGTGTGTACGATCTGCAGATATATGTTCCGGGTGTTCTGGTTGTTTTCTATATATAAGAAAAAATATCTATCTATGTAATGTATTGTATTATGTATATCAGTAAAGTAAAGTAAGTAAAAGTAAAAAATCATTTATTTCTTTAGGCTTACAAAATAAGCACTTAGACAAGTCATATTTTATATATAAATTATTATCAAATAAAATTATTTTACAGTTCACTTCAATTTTTTGTCCACTTGTGTCAGTTATCTAGTACCCATAACACAAGCTCTGCTTACCATGGGGCTATAATATACTAAATACTAAATATTAGTCATGTAATACTCACAACACGAGCTCCGCTTTGCTTGAGGCTAGATGATGCTGTGTGGATTGTCCAGCATTTTAAATAATATTGTTTACTTAGTACATACAGTTTCAGTTTCTGTTGATTAATTTATATTTTTGTTTGGTTCCTCACTATATTAGGCCACCTTGCGCACCACGGTCTCCACGGAAGACCAGCGCTATGGTACGATCTGCTCTACCATAGCACATGCTGAGTGGAGACCGAGTTTTGTCAGTCTCTGTCGTCTGTTAATCTAAGTTTAGTTTATAAGAGTCTGTTCTGTTCTGACAAAATAACAATCTTTTTACTTTATTTATGTATGTATTTTATTTTTCTTCCAAATTTTGTTTGTGAATAAATAATGTCCTTTCTTTCTTTATTTGACACTGGGAAGTGTGATTTTATACTGGCAAGACACCGAATCTCTTGCGTTTATACCTTCTTAGGTAAGTTAGTAAGTCTGTACAAGGCCTGTGTAGGAACGTAGCTCGTCTGCTCCAACACCCCATGAGACGAAAGCGGAATTTAAACGGAAAGAGAGCTGAAGTCTGAAAGACATTCGTAAAGTAGACGAATCTGAATACACTTCATGGATGTTGCTGTCGTACTTTGTATAGATAAGATATACCATTTTTAACAGGGCCAGGTGGGATGACGCCCTGAAAAAGACTGCAGGCAGATGCTGGATGCGTCAAGCTGAAGACAGGGCGCTATGGTGCTTATTAGGGGAGGCCTGGGTCCGGCAGTAGTCTAACATATGGCGACGATCATTTATACGATTAAATTTTCTTAAGACGATGAAACTTTAAAAAATAAAAAATTGTTAAACACATTCTTTGTAAAAAAGCTTATTACAAAATATCAGATTACTTAGAAGATAAAAAAGCTTGGAACGAGTTTTGCTCCAACTCAAAATCTACCAACTTACAGATAAGCAAATCAAATGTACTAGACACATTAGTTATGAATATACTAGTGGTTTCTTCTCACTTCTTCCACTGGTGGACAAAAAATTGAAGTGAACTATAAAATATGACCTGTCTAAGTGCTTATTTGTAAGCTTAAAGAAATAAAAACTTTTCATTTTCATTTTCATTTTCAAACAAAAGTTTTGAAAATAGAATAGCTAGAAAAACCACCGATCAAAATAGGATGTCCTTCCTCAATGCAACTTAACTAACCAGCTGAAACGGATCAACTATTTTTATAAGTATAGCGATACAACTTTTTATTTCTACTTTTTATTTCTCGATACTGGGACCTATCTTCTTCGTAATCTTTCTAAATGATATCATAAATTACATAACTCTATCGATACCCAACATTAGGTTAGTTATATATGCAGATGACACGAATGCTGTTATCCCGGCTAGCAATCTACAGGAACTCGGCAGCATAATGCAGGACACAATTTTAGAGTTTAATAAATGGTTCCAGGCTAACAAACTCAAGGTTAATCATAATAAGACTAATGCTCTACTATTTAAAACCTCCACCCGTCAACGAGATACAATAGACATAACATTCAAAGAGATAAAGGTGGAACTATCTAACAGTGTCAAATTTTTAGGCGTACATATTGACGAATCCCTTAACTGGAAGAATGAACTAGAGGCAATGGTAAACTATTTGAGTTCTGCATGTTACGCAATCAGAAGCCTCCGGGATGAGGTGACAATCGATCAACTAAAAATGGTCTATTACGCTCTTGTAGAATCTAAGCTTAGGTATAGTATCAAGTTCTGGGGGGGGTAGCTACAAATACAATATAAACAAGGCTTTTATTAGTCAAAAGCGCGCTATTCGTACAATGGTTAGAATACCACAATGGGAATCCTGTAGAGAACATTTCTTAAAGCTAAATATTTTGACCGTACCTTGCCTATACATACTGGTAACACTAGTCGATGTTATCAAGCACCCACTCCGATACGAGACCGCAGAGGCAAAATCAGAACGCCTTACCACTAGAAGAAAAGATATGAGCACTCCCTATCAACCAACCCTTGAAGTTTCTAAACATTGCTGCAGATATCAAGCTGTAAAATTGTTCAATGCATTACCTTCCCACCTGAAAACTATAGACAATCCAAATTTATTTAAATTAAAACTGAAAGATATTTTGCTGAAGGGGTGTTTCTACTCGGTAGACGAATTCTTAAATGCTGACATTGTTGTAGAATAATATTGTTATTTTTTTTCTTGACATCATATATATATATTTTTCTTTTTGAATTATTATTTGTTATTATTATTGTATTTTTTTTTTTTGTATAAATTACTATTTTTTTTTTTTGTATAAATTATATTTGTATAAATTACTACTATTCATTGTGTATGACATTGTATATTATATTAAATAAGGTCCGCATGTGCATGTACAAAATTTCAGATACAATTCTATTATTGTGATTGAATAAAGATTATGAATTATGAATTATGAATTTCTTACGATTTTAATATATTATTAATTTAGTTTTAACCGCGACTCGGCAAACGTACGCCCTCCGGCCAGGTGGGATGATGACTTGCGAAAGACTGCAGGCAGATGCTGGATGCGTCATTAGGGGAGGCCTAAGTCTGGCAGTGGACTATTATAGGTTTTTGATGATATTATTAATTTAAATTTGTTCCCATCTACACAACATAAAATAGATCAACTATTTTTCTACCTCAACGATACAACTTTTAAGTTGTTTTGATAGGAATATGGAGCAAATAAATATCGAATCAAACTTTGAAAAAAATGTGCCATAGCAACAGCTGAACAGCTTTGAAGTAGGATCTTCGATATTAAGTAATTGATGTCAGTCGAGAAGATTCAATGCTGTCGGTAGCTGTCGGCGGCTGTCGGCGAAGCATTTACATTGAACGTCAATCTAATAGACATACTCAATAATACTTTGATGTAACTCCAATATATCAGAGTCTAGTAGTAGTAAGAGTATTTTTTTTCTTCTGTTCCATGCTTTATAAGGGCTCTTTTCCTGTCATGGTTTTCACCCGGGCCACCCGAAACCTATAATTTCGTAGGTATATGTTTTTCCTATAACGCGGGTTCGCGCACGTCGCTCATTGGGGGAGGCCTTTGTCCAGTGGTGGGCAGCTATAGGCTGATAATGATGATGATGGGTCACACGTAAGCAGAATGCGGATTAGCTGAAGCAATTATGACGAGATATCCGTGCTACCGTGCGACCGCTACAATGTCTTCAGTCCATCGGTCTCCCAAGCTTCTGTTTCGCGTTGCATCATCTTTTTATGATAACTTACTTCAAGAACACCGTATTTCATTATTCAACAGCATACATGTACATGAAAAGACGCCATAGGTGTAGCGTATCCCAATTAACACAGAATAACTATCTATATACGTACATACGTATATAGATAGTTATTCTGTGTGATAGTTATTCGTCATCCCTCCTTGCCGGGGAAAGTACATACTTTCCCCGGCAAGGAGGGATGACGACCTGCGAAAGACTGCAGGCAGATGCTGGATGTGGCAAGCTGATGACGGCGTTATGGCATTCATTAGGGGAGGCCTATATTCAGCTGTGGACTAACATAGGCTGATGATGATGATGTACTTTCTACGTATGAATACGTAAGCTTTCAAGCGGTTAAGAAATTAATTAAAAACTTGCCGCTTTTAAAACAACCATTTGCGGGTTGTATGAGTTGTTAATGTTTCTTGTTGAATTCTCGCAAACTCCTTGGATGAAGTGCCTCAACAAATAGCATTAAATTATGTATCGCTCCGGCCCCTGATATGAGTTCGCAAGATTAGCGTTCCAGAAGTTTCCGCTTACATAAATTAACGGGAAACGAGGTGTTGGAACTCTGTGATTACAACCAACACATGGGTAACTCGCGGCGCAGGGTGCATTTACACCAAACCATACCAACAATACAGCTAGTTAATATGTTGTTTAAATGAGTTAGTCATGTTCTTTGCTGATTTCAGCTATAAATAAATAAATAATGCTGGACAATAAAGCAGTAACATTATTACATATTTATTTATACGATCTAGCATGTCATAATTTTTGACGACCGATGTGGCGCGATGGGCGAAGGTCCGCCTGCGACGCAGGGTTTGATTGCGGATTCGATTCCCGCCTCGAAACAAATGTGTGTACGATCTGCAGATATTTGTTTCGGGTGTTCTGGTCGTTTTCTATGTATAACAAAAAATATCTATCTATGTATTGTATTATGTATATCAGTTATCTTGTACCCATAACACAAGCTCTGCTTACCATGGGGCTAGATAATGCTGTGTGAATTGTTGTCCAGCATTATTTATTTATTTATAATTGTAGAATACATTTATTGATTACAGCATATAACATGCCAAATACAAACTGAGCAATGTAATCTCTCTCTACGACAAGCTTGTGTAGCGGGTATTTTTTATCGTTACTAAATTACGACGCACGAATCACCAATCGGAGTCTTAGTGCGGAAACAAGAGTTACTACAAAATCTCTACGACACAGGGTATCCTAGTGTAGAGATCAAAGTGAGATCACTATAATATTTAGTCCTAGTTATTAGCAAAATATGAATAATCTTAAGTTGATCTGATTGTGTTTCTATGTATGCATATATTTTTGATCAAATAAATTAATATTATTATTATTAAATTACGAATAATAACATAACCATAAAACTAATAAGTACCTACCCAAAAATAACTGCTGTAGGCTTAGCTCTTGAGTAAGTTATTTTATACTTGTATGGAGCATACCGCAAATGGTATGGAGCATATGGACAACCCGCAAAGAACTTCCTTTTGTTGGCATTGTTCGACGTGATTTTATTGTTTCTTAGCACTGTTAAGTTTTCGCAGAGGAACGTTGGTATTGATATTTAACTTATCGATAATTATTTGTCATGCCACGTACATAGAGGAATGAAGACTTGGTGCTAACTAGGCTTAGACAACTTCTTTGATCTAAATTGTTAAATAAATTGCACTTTGCCCGGTTATACCAAAATGGAGAAAAGAGACAAACAATGAAATCTAGAATTCTATATACATAGATAATCATTACTGCTCTGTTCACTTGCCATCTAGAGTCTCATAATAACATTGGGTTACCTATAAAATTAGCACCCAGTGGACCTTTGCCACTGGGTGTCCACATCGAAGTGTAGAACATTTTAAAAATATCAATCTAGTCTAAAATTGAGCCAACTTTTTACTATACTAATCATTTAAATTTTCCTTTTTAGGACAGGAATTCTAAATTAGAATATAATTTTCCTGGTTGAGTTCCTTGCGAACTAGGTAATATGTACTCTCTGTTCAGCCACACACGCCTCGAGTAACGAGTAACTTATAAAAGATCGGTACCTATTTATATTTACCAAGCTGTGTGCGCCTTCACATCCGAGACCTTGTGGCAAAAGTGTCTAAAAATTCGTGCAGAAAATCGCTTTGACATCTCTAAACTAATAAGGAAAGCGGCAAGGCAGAGCGGAAGTACACAAATAGCTTTATTTGAGAAAACAAAGGATGCTTGTGACCGAAAAATGCCGTTTTGTTGAATGTAAACCTAATTTTACTTCAGTTACGCTCGTGTAAACAACCGTTATTGCAGTTGCCATGGTAACTTAAATGGCTCGAAGGCTTTTATACACCTGGGTACTTTATTTTAGGCTTTATAAGCCTTTCAGATGGGAGAGAGATAGAATTCCTTTCGAAGACAATAATAATAATAAAATATATAAATAAATAATGCTGGACAATTCACACAGCATTATGGTAAGCAGAGCTTGTGTTATGGGTACTAGATAACTGATATACATAAAACAATAGGTACATTACATAGATAGATATTTTTTATTATAACGACCAGAACACCCGGAATAAATATCTGCAGATCGTATACACAATTGTTCCGAGGCGGGAATCGAACCCGCAAACCTCCTGCGTCACAGGCGGACCTTCGCCCACCGCGCCACATCGGTCGTCCTAATAATATATTTAATGCAAACTTCTTGCAAATAATCTGTGTTAGTGCAACCGTAACCGTTTTCACGAGTCTTTATTCTACATTTGAAATACGACATCAGTAACAATAGAGTCTCATTACGATTCTAACAAAACATGAATAAATGTAACGATTCACAGTTCTCATATTCAGGTATGCGTTGAGGTGCCAGGTGAGACCCGAAATTCCAAGCATTAGTCCTTTCCTGTTTTGTGAACCGGCCTCCGCCCTCGTTGTTCTGATTTGTGGGGGAAAAGGGAATTTTTCGAAATATATTTGCGGACGATTATCCGGGAAACTTCCTGTGTAAAATATCTTTAAATCTTTCTAGGGTTTTGAGGTGTAGTCCAAGGGGTAAAAGGTTTTACGGTGTAATTAAATTTTTAAATTGTTTTAAGTCAGATTATATCATATCTATACCTAATATAAAAATGATTCGCTGAATGTGTTGCTAAGTGTACCTAAATCTCGAGAGCAGCTGAACCGATTTCGCAAATTGTTTTTTTTAGAATATACTTTGAAGTACGAGGACGGTTCTTACGGAGAGAAAAATTTAAAAAATTGCCTGAAACAAATGACCTTGGTGGTCATTTGTTTCAGGTAATTTTTTATATATCAAAAAAGCCGGGACGGGCCGCTAGTTGTAATATATTTTGCATTGCGTCGACTCGTCATATGACTTTACAGTACTTACCTGCAATATACTTGTGCGCCTGTGGACCTAAAACCTCTTAAAACCGGGACCAAACCAAAGTTTATTTTATTTTATCTCTAATTGATAATTTCCTGTTTAACTTTAAAAAATAGACATCCAAATTCTAGAAGAAACATAAATATTTTTGATAATTTCCTGTTTAACTTTAAAAAATAGACATCCAAATTCTAGAAGAAACATAAATATTTTTGGTAACATTTTGACGCTATCGCTGAAAGCACTAACTTCAACGGATTTTGGCCTATGACGCCATAAAATAAATAATAAAATTCACGTTAAACCGTATTTTACGTATCAAGGAGGCAGAACGAGCCTAGGCGGGTTAATTCGTGTCGTGGCACCGTGCCGGTATCAAAGTTATACTGTTAAACTGCTGTTAAACTGTATTTACAGCTGTCAGCTGTTGCTTTATTTGGAGTGTGCATGTTCTTGTTGTGTTAGAATTAGCAAGCTGGAGTGGCAGTGGGCCGGCCATATCTCGCGAAGAACCGACGGCCGCTGGGCAAACGTGTTCTTGAGTGGAGACCACGACTCGGTAAACGTAGTGTAGGACGGCCTCCGACCATGTGGGATGACGACCTGCGAAAGACTGCAGGTAGATGCTGGATTCGGTAAGCTGAAGACAGGGCGCTATGGCGCTAATTGGGGGAGGCCTATGTCCAGCAGTGGACTGTTATAGACTGATGATGATGATGTTCTTGTTCATGCCTGCAAGGCTGCCATGCTATTTAGCACATAACGTATACATTGTACTAGTCGCATGTAATGACTTATTGTAATGATCTGCATATGGTGTACAATAAAGCATTTTTGTATTCTATTGTACTGTACTGTACTGTACTGTATTGTAGTGTATTGTATTGAAACGTATATGCTGTGTACTATGTGAATTGTCCAGCATTATTTATTTAAGGGTTGTTCTTTTCCAGGGATTAGATGTAATTTAACGCCATATTTAATTTGCCTCCGTTCTGCAGTGTAGTCCTGAGATCTTAAAAAAAGTGACGTAATAAGTGCCATTCTACTTGGTAGCTATTAATATTTTATTTTAATACATCCTGTATGTAGATACTTAAATATGTATACACTTGTTAGTATGTTTCAGAAAATAAAAGTATTATATATTTTTTGCAGTTATATACACAACTAAGTATAAAATACCAAAAACAATGAAAAAATCACGTAAAGAATTGTTTTTTTATGTTCGTTTGCAATTATCTAAAGTAAGCGAAAAGCCGACCTTAACAAAATAGTCCATTCTCTAAAAATAAAGTGAGAAATGTTTGCCGGTAACAGGTGTTCAAACAGTCATAAATACGACTGAGTGCTGAATACGGTCTCCCGTTTATTTAGGACAGAGTGTAGCAATCAACATCGTTAACTATGCGGCAAATTAAAGCCTAATCAGTTTAGCTGTAGTGGTGGAAACAGTGGAACGAACAGGCCTCTGTGGTAAACCACTTTAAACGTGTTAAACCATAGAAAATATAATCGCGTGTCACTTGTCTTTTGTTTTTGGGTACCAAAGGACCATGTCCGGTTTTTTTATTCCAGGTAATATTTTGTTTCATACAACTTTCAGATAAATTTATAACAAAGCCCTAGGGATTTATTTGTAATAGTAAAACATACATGATTTATTTATACCGAGTTTTCAGTGAATCAAATCAAGGAATAATAGTTTTTCGTAGAAATTTTATTACCCTTTTTAACCCCCACAGAATTCTTCTTCAAATCTTCAAAAAATGTCACCCAAATAAGTTAACCATTTAACGGAGATATGTAGTAACAAACATTCACACAGACTTTCACATTTTTTATATTAGTAGGAAAGTAGGATACATTATACTCACCACCCCATTTCTACAACTCACCTCCATCTAGGGTTCTGGATATTTATAAATTCTAAACTACTAGGAATTGTTGCCAACTCCGTCAAAACAAATGAATATCTTGTCAAGAGATGAGTCAATGTTCTATGCGGTTAGAATTTGCTACGCAATGCTACGAAGCTACGGGCTACGCCCCGTAGCACCGTATGCCGTCTCCGTTGGGACGACAGTTACTTTAGGACGTGGCAGGCAATGTGTTTCCGGATGTGCCTGCTTGATTTGATAAGATACGGCTTTGTTTTGTGATGGAAACACCAAAGCTCTTCATCATCATCAGCCTATGTTAGTCATAGACCTCCCCTAATGAGTGGCTTAGCGTTCTGTCTTCAGCTTGACGCATCCAGCATCTACCTCCAGTTTTTCGCAGATCGTCATCCCATCTGGTCGGAGGGCTTCCTACACTACGTTTAGCGAGTCGTGGTCTCCACTAAAGAACAATTTTACCCCAGTAGTTCTTCACGAGATATGGTCTGTCCACTGCCACTTGCTAATACTTACAGAGATATGCCGAAACTTCGGTTCTCTGTCCAAAACTCTTACTTTACATCAACTCAATACCAAAGTCATCTCAGTTTTTAGATAGATAGAATATACATACATAGTTTATTGCATAAAAGTTGTACATAGACGAGCTAGGTAGCATTCTCTACCTGCTGACCTTCAGTTAGACCTTTGTGATTGGACAACAATTTAGTAGGTAGTGCCAGATTACAGAACTAATAAAATAATTATAATATGTAAGTTTTTAAAACTTATTCATATTTTTGAAAGGCACTAAAATCTACCCTTTCCTTGTAGGTACTTTATACAGCGTCTTGGCGTCCCCTAGAGCGTTTCGTTGGCCCTGCATATTCCGTGCGTTCATTTCCGACGTTTCTATAAAGAAACGCCGTTGCTATAAAATGCATTATGGGCGCATGTTTTAGCATTTGCAATGCATGACGTTTATTCTAAAAGCCGGCAAGCGATGGACGCAGCGGACGACGCGACGTTTTATTACAATTTAGATGTTATTGGGTTCGGAATAGCAATGAGAATGCTTTGTGAGTTTTATATTAGATTTCGCTGACTTTGTTGAATAGGCAAAGGAATGGGAAAATAACAGTTCAACTTCTTTTATTTCGCCCGCTTGTTTTTTTTATAACCTAATATTGTTGATTGTTGGCAACGAATTTACAGAGCATTAAATTATGACATTATATACCTAGAAAAGGTTAAATAAACATAGTTGTGTAGGTCATAGTTTGAAGTTAATCCTACTAATATTCATCATCATCATTATCATCAGCCTATAGCAGTCCACTGCTGGACATAGGCCTCCCCCAATGAGCGCCATAGCGCCCTGTCTTCAACTTACCGCATCCAGCATCTACCGGCAGTCTTTCGCAGGTCGTCATCCCACCTGGTCGGTATACTAATATTATAAACGTCAAAGTTCGTAAGTATGGATGGATGGATGTTTGTTACTCTTTCACGTAAAAACTACTGAATGGATTTTAATGAAACTTCACAATAATATACCTTACATATCAGAATAACACATAGGATACAATTCATAAAGATATATAGTATATTATCCAAAATATCTATCACCACGCGGGTGAAACCGTGGGGCGCAGCTAGTATATATAGTATCTCGACTATAGGCAACTAATTTTTTTCAATGTTGAAATTTTATCACAGTAAATGTACAATAACATGACATTTTATAACACAAGCTTTGCTTACCATGGGGATAGATAATGCTGTGTGGATTGTCCATTATTATTTATTTATTATTTTATATTTATTGTATTCTATTTAAATAAACAATTTCGATAGATTTGGTACAAATCGTTTACATTGCGCGCAGTGGAAGCTTTTGATATTAACCTTATATCTTATCTATTAACTTTATATCAGGGTTATTGTGATAGAGCAACAAGCTGAGTCAGGACCTATTAGACCTCCACACGCGCGCTTATCCACTTTCTGTGAGGGCTACTTAGTACCAAATACAATACTACTTACATTTTGTACCTTTTCACTTTTTTTTTATATTTTGTCGATGTTACGTGTTTTATAATAGGTAGGTACTTTGTAGTCTAATATAATTATGTGTAATTAACCTTGTTTGTGTGTTGTGTTAGTGTTTAATAAATAATTAAAAAAAACTATTTCTTTCTTTCTATCTTAAATCTCTTTATATTTTCCCAAGATATGTTTAAAGTATTTCAATCTATTTTGAAACAGCGCAGCTTAGAGCAATTGATGAAGATTAAGATTTATCTCATCAAAGCTCTAAATACCTCGACGTAATTGTGTGGGTTCTGTCTTACATTAAATTATAATCAAAATGCGTACAGCTTGATTATCTTGTTCATTATCCCAAGTTTGCACGGTAGAAGTTTAATGGGTAGTTTGTTTTGCTGGAGGGATTAATAAAAATGTCTTGCTAATACGACCGATGTGGCGCGGTGGGCGAAGGTCCGCCTGCGACGCAGAAGGTTGCGGGTTCGATTCCCGCCTCGGAACAATTGTGTGTACGATCTGCAGATATTTGTTCCAGGTTCTCTGGTCGTTTTCTATGTATAATAAAAAAAAATATCTATCTATGTAATGTATTGTATTGGTGAACTAGATAACTGATATACATAATATCAGTTATCTAGTTCCCATAACACAAGCTCTGCTTACCATGGGGCTAGATAATGCTGTGTGAATTGTCCAGCATTATTTTTTATAATTTTAATACTATTTTTGACGAGCTGCGGTTAGAATCTAGTTTTATATATGTATATTCTTTTGCAGTGACCTACAGGGTGTATGTACTATTAACCTAAGCAAACGTTGATATCTAAACTGTAACAAATAAATTTGAGCAAAATAAATAAATAAATACATTTATATCTGTGTGTTATTTTTCTTCTAACGCTCCAATTGTATTATCATATCATATTCTGGAATGGTACTAAAATAGCTACAAGAGATAACACGCTATTATTGGCGCAACAATTTGATTGAAAGATTTGATACAATCCTAGAGTGAACATCAACGTCAATACTTCTAAATTAGATTTACAATAAAGCATTTCTTGGATTGAAGATATGTAATAGCTTCTAAATAGAATGGAATGGAATTGAATGGAATGGAATTAAATGGAATGGAATTGAATGGAATGGAATTGAATGGAATGGAATTGAATGGAATGGAATGAATGGAATGGAATGAATGGAATTGAATGGAATGGAATTGAATTGAATAGAATGGAATTGAATGGAATGGAATGGAATTGAATGGAATGGAATGGAATATAATAGAATAGAATAGAAAAACATTTATTTGGACACAGGTACAAAATATAGGTATAGAATAACAAAAAAAACATCTTTCTATGTAAAAAGTTGAAAAGATGATGATGAAAGACGATCCGATTATAATTCATTTTAAAGATTATTCATTGGGTATTTATCGCAAACCTTTTGTTTTATTTTCCCCTGCGTTTCCATCGCGTTACAGCGATTTTGGTCAATTTGGAAAATAAAACAAAAGATACGCGATAAATAATCTCTACTATGTTAAAATTCGCGAAAGTTTCAAAATTATATATCTCAATATTTAAACTCCAATGAATATACTGAAATCAATATATATATTTCTTTTTAAATATGATCAAAGCTCACGTCTTCGCAATATTTCAACGCACAGGTGCAATAAACTCTACCTAACCTATTCAAATGATATAGCGCTTGGGGTTTTTTATTCGAAGTAAATCAAAAGGAATCCGAGTTATTATTTCACCTCGTTTAAATATGTACTAGCACCTTCTCGCGAATTCATACTCATTCCTGGGATGAAAAGTAAAAGTGTAAATCCAGGTCTACTACAACAACCTATAGGTATATAAAACTAGCTATCTAGCAAACTTCGTCCCACCGTAGAATCAGAGATGGCGTTACATATGAAAAATTTATGAGAAAACGATTTTCTTCATGTTTCCAGAAAAAAAATCGATTTATTTTTCGATTAGTTATTACAATAATATTTAGGACAGAGAAATCCAACAAAACGAACATCATTCAAATTTGTCCAGCTGTTCTTGCGTTATAATAAAATGGTTTAACTAATACGATTTTGTTTTAATACTATACAGATTTTATTATAGGTACAGAATTTTGATCCGTTCATAAGTTTTGGCGTAGAACGAGGACGAGAGAAGTAACAATTAGTAACAAAGAGAGGTATCAATATTCATTAAATCATATCAGCCTGATGAAAATTCTACAGTTCAAGTTAGTGTCGAATTATGAAGGGCGCAGCTTTCAGCTTTAGGGCTGAACAAAGAAAGTAGCGATCACAATATTATATACCGCCGCAGTGATAAAAAAGCCAATAAAAAAAACGTCAGGTCCTACCTAAATAAAAATTAAAGAAATCAAATCTGGGGCTGTTTAATCGCGTGTGGTTTGTACCTACGTATTATTTTTCGTGCAAATAAGGTAATGTCCACAAACACAACGGTACAGTTAGCCCAAAAGGCTACTTCATACCTTTGAAGACTTATCGAGTTATAAGATGTTTGAAGAGATTCAAATTTGGTTACGTCTGTGAATTTCAATTAGGCTTATTTAGGTTCCTGATGAATGAAATGATATCCGATTAACGTTCGCAAAGATAATGTCGGTGATTAAAATTGTGTGTAATTGAAGCCTTAATGGTTTTTATATTATCCTTAAAAAAAATTAGTTAAGCGCATGGTATTTAGTTAATGGTGTTTAGTTTCGTTAGTTATTTAGTTTAGTTAGTGTGAGGTCAATTTGAGAATTGTTTGTTTTATCGATAATTTTCACGACTTTCTAACGGTAATTCTTTTAAATTTTATTGTCATCAATGTTGATGACCTGTTGTAAATATAAATTTGTATTTTTCTGATTCTCACTGAAATAATACATTTGTATTATTTCAGTGAGAATCAGATAATTACGAGTATGATGTAAATTTAGAGATTCCTACTTACTGGTATCATGGTGGCTTAGCGACCAATTAATTTCAGGATTATCACGCAATTTCATTCCAAAGTTCAATAGAGTCATTGATTGGTTTTGCGAGAAATAGGGAGGGATTTGAAAAAGCTTTTGTTATTACGTTTTTTTAATTATATTTTGTTTTTCATCTACATTAAAAATAAAATACATTTTGAACTTTCAACGTTGTGAGAATTCGAAATTCTGTTCCTAAAGGATATTCTATAATACTAGGTGCCTAGCGTGAGTTTAAACACCGCGCGTGAATACCTGAGTTGTATGGGTTGTTTGATTACAAAAACTGCGCTCTCTTGTTATTCGAAGTGGATAGTTCTTACGCGATATCCATGCTAACTTGCTCTAAGAAATAACTAATTCACGTGCTTTCTCTAATAATGTCAAACTTCAAACATTTTCAAACAGGTATTTCCTAAGTTTCTGAATAATGCTCGAATGACGGTGCTTAGGATGTTGACCGTAAACATTCTCTGTGCAAGCTGGTGTATAGTTTGGAAATATCCAATTAAAGTTCGCCTTCTAAAAGCCGTCGCTGTGACTTGCAAGTTCACGCTGGAGACCGTTAGGTATGAGCTATGATTGGAAAGCAGTGGAGGCAATGATTGCCCACATTACTTGTATATCATATTGTTATGTAGTAATGGGCATTTACGCCCGCATACATTGTGCTACAGAAATTTAATGAAGAACATACTCAGAAGAAAAATCCTTACGCCCTTTTAATAATAGTATTTTTAGTTGAAAGTTTTCGAATCGTAAGCTTTTTCTTTGTTCTGTATATTAAGGTATTGAATGATATCTTGCATTTCTTATTGGTATTTCTATAACTTAATCTTCTATACTACATAGTGGTGCGAGCTGCTGGCCTTCCTGGAGGACTTCGGGTGGTTAGACTAGCAACCCGACACGCAAAAAAAGACCCACCGGCGGCCAAGTTGCGGAAACCAGTCCAGAAACAAGTAACAAGTAACTACATAGTGGTGTGATGCCGGCTTAGAAATTGCACCACCCCAACTCTTCCTGTTGTAAGAGGTGTGTTGGTGTCGTAAGAGGCGACCATCCACTCCTGAGGCCGCGCAGCAGCGCCTCCAGTAAAACATTCTACCACTTAAATGCGAACCCCAACCGCATGCCCAGCGTGGGGATTATGGGAATTATCCTCTCATAAAATAAAAGCTGATAAGGCCGTATGAGGGCATGCGTTCAACAGTGGTCTAATATATAGACGTTGTGAGGGAGCCTCTATTTAAGTAACCCAGTATTTAACAATGTTTTATATAATTAAATGGTGCTATAAAAACAAACAACAACAAAGACAGCTTATCCAGGCGTGAAAAATATTGTGGCCCTTACTGATATCAGAAAACATTGGAGTTTGCAAGTAAACAACGTACATTTTATAAAGAAAACGAAACAACAATAAATTCACTTTCAAAACGAGTAAAGAGGAAGAAAAGAAAATTACCTGAAACGCAATGATTACACCAAAGTACATCTTTAGGGTATTTCTATCGGCTCATGGCACCCAAAAACACATTACATCGTGTAGAAAAAACGACATTGTTACTTATTCATGGGCCGAAACAAATCGCTGGAATTGCTTCCCAACTTGTGCCCTCTAAGGGACCCCAGGGCTGCATTTAGGATTTGAGCCTGCTTTACCTTTCCGCAAAATGACCGGCCTATTGAAGTCCATAGGATTTCATTGCTGATACAACTGATAGTACATTTTGGGATGGTAAAGGAGAAATTGGCTCGAATTTTCATACGATTTTTCTACAATGGCTAGAGCAAGAAAAGAAAAGGTCCTACCTTTTCTTTTAAGAACCACTTTGATCCATAGAAAATGTGGTTTTTATATGTTTCGTGATGCAGTAGGGGCATAATGAAGCCTTTAATAAAAATTATTTAGTTAGTCATCAATCATCCATCATGCATGTTATAGAGCAAACAGTCTCCATTGATATTTTTTCTAGTTTAGTCAATCGTGTTTCGACTCCCATAACTTACTAACTAGAATCCTAAACTCTTAATGCTCATCAAAAATACTGAAAATTGTTTTTTGCCTTAAAATCGAATTTCCATAGAGTCAAAATGTGGCTTTTGGAACACTTCACTTTTGTAAACTTTCGCGATTTGTTAAGATTATTGATCTGGTGTTTATCGCGTATCATTTGTTTTATTTTCTCATACGTTTCTAATGCGTTACAGCAATCTTGGTCAAGGGGCGACTGGATGTACTCGGAAAAAAAAACAAAAGCTATAAAGTATTTTTAATATGTATATAAATATTGTGAATTAGTGACCTTACTACGCCTCTGGAGAACCTTAGAACATCTATTTACATTTAGCTCAGTACCTTATTTAGCGTTTTCATAGTGTAGGCTATTTACTTTTACACGGTCCAAGAATTTGCCTGGGATTTACAGGTAGAAGGTAAATGTGGAAGTTAAGGGTGCCTACCCGAACTTTTAATCTGTGCTAAGCGGAGTAGGGAAAATATTGTAGGCAAATTAACTCTTTGTTTTAGGAACTATGTTTATTTAAGCATTTGGGCATTTCTCATAAGCTCATATACCCAACGCCCTACAGCTGAAAATAGGATACATTTTGGAGAACGCTCACAGGAACAAATGACCTGATCCCACCATCCCCCTTCCACACCAGGACCTTCGTGTTCCATCGTCGGCCACATCTTCACTTTCCATCACTTGAGATTGTAGTCAAACGAAGGTCTATTGACTTTAAAAACGAAACATTTACTCCCTCGGGAATATAATTTTAATAGGTTCACATCGGGATCATTTTCCATACAATGGCGAAATATTTTCCAAATCGGTCCATAATTGACGGAAAAACCAACGATGATACATTAAAAAAAATACTCACTGTTGAATGTCATAATTTTATAATACGTATGTTTTTTTTTGTATCAATCTCTTCTATGAACCCTATTTTATAACTAAGCGAAGTCTGATCATGCATTATGTAAAAAAAATAGTAATTGCTATGTAGCAATTTTTTTTTCGCAATCATCTTCAAAATTAAAAGCGGAAATTATATTTACCCTGAAAGCATTTTGCAAGAATTATATTTTCAGTACAAAAAAGCTAATTTCCTTAAAAGCTGCGCTCTCACTTGACCACGTTTATTATTATTCATGACAATGAATTTTTTTCCGTCTTCCTAAGTTCCCTGTAAGAAATCTCAGAGAGAAATATTTTGTTGAATAAATTGCTATACTTTTTACCTTCATTCGAAGGATTTCTTATATCATTCTGCAGCTATTTATCATAAGTGAGTCGTAAATCCGCCATTATTATTTTCCTAATATATTTCTAAGTTAAGCTTTGATCATTGACCACGTAGGTAGATTAAATGGAGACATCAGTCGACTCAAATGACACGCCTGCACGCCACTGAGATTCTACGAATATTACGTAACATTATGTCCTGACAAATTTAATGTTAAATGTTTGTACAAAAACCGCTCATACTTAAGCTGAAAATCATTTTCTTGTGATCACATACTCAACTCACTAAGTTGAGTTGAGTTGAGACACTTCAAAAGATGAAACGATGAAAGATGAGATGAAACATTCTAAATGTAAGCGGTTTAACTAAAAACCTAGTTCAGTTTCAGATTATCATGGGTAAGGTACCTATTAAATTAAATAGTCAAGGAATAAAATGCTGCTGGGTGCAATTCATTACCTTACCTCTTTCAAAAGAAGTTATCAAACAATAGTGTATAGTTTCATAGTGTAATGCTCTGTGTTACGAACACAACGTATAAAGTTTCAACAAAGTGTAAATTCTCAATACCAGTTTCAAACTCTAACCAGATATTCCCCTCTGCAAAAATTCACTCGTTTCAGTTTGGAAGTGGTTTGAAAGATAGTTTTAAGAGGTTTTACTGTTTCTTGAATGCGTTTGAATAAGTTTAAAGGACTACCTCCAGGAGCGAGCGTTTCTAGGCGTTTCAATAGAAATGATCGCCGCGATTATATCGTTGACGTACAGTCTCATAGAGTTTCTATTAGTTTAATGTAAGTGATAAAATATCAGTAAAAAATACTAATGCTGGACAATTCACACAGCATTATCTAACCCCATGGTAAGCGGAGCTTGTGTTATACTAGATAACTGATTTATTATACATAGAAAACCAGCCAGAACAGCACACCCGGAACAAATATCTGCAGATCGTATACACAATTGTTCCGAGGCGGGAATCAAACCCGCAACCTCCTGCGTCGCAGGCGCACCTTCGCTACAGAGGTCGTCACAAAAAATAAGATGTTATTTATTTTCTCTTCACTAAAATGTTTTATCCACTAGTGGAAAAAGTAAAATATTAACCACTACTTAGCACATTTATAAATCATTTATGTGTTGGTAATACATATTTGCTTTGCGTATCTGAATCTAAATATAATGCGATTTTAGATACATTTTGCATAATATATCTAAAATTGGTTATTTTGTAAGTAAAATTAAAGCTAGTCTATGGAGTAAAGGGACTTCTTGAAGATATTTTGTTATATGTAATGTTCAAAATTACATATTCGTAGCTCAGTTGCTTGAGATACAAGCTTATTATAGAAGCGCACGCAATTGTCCATAAATGATTTCCCTACCTTATGTTATCTATATGATTCTTGTTTCTACTAAAATAGACCTATCACTGGCAATAAATAATATAAATAAATAAATAATGCTGGAAAATTCACACAGCGTTATCTAGCCCCATGGTAAGCAGAGCTTGTGTTATGGGTACTAGATAACTGATATACATAATACAATATATTACATAGATATACATTTTTTATTATACATAGAAAACGACCAGAACACCCGGAACAAATATCTGCAGATCGTACACAATTGTTCCGAGGTGGGAATCGAACCCGCAACCTCCTGCGTCGCAGGCGGACCTTCGCCCACGGCGCCACATCGGTCGTCAAATGGTAAATACCTACCTCTTGTCTCTCTCCATTAGATTTTTAAAATTTGGCATCATGATTTTGCCATTTTTCTGTTTATTTATTTAGTGCAATAAACAATCGACTTTTTCAATTGAAAAGCAGCTCGTAGTAAATCGAGATATCTCTAGTCTGGGTGTCGAATGTGTCGATGACTGTCAGACCAGCGTCGGCTGAACGTTAGGAATCCGGTGAATAATGACCGGATCCAAACATGCCCGTAAAGGTACGCCTCCACTTGCAACTGGGAATAGTTAATATGACATAGGGAACATGGTTTTATCCGATTCCACGTCGCTGGCTTGTCGTAGGTGTGTAACATGCTTGGGAAGTCAATAATAATGTTCCGTCGTTTAGCGTAGCACCCGTACTATATTACGTACTATATTATTATTTATATACGTACTATATTTAACCATCAAGGAGCATCCTGTAGCTGAACTCAGGCGCAGTGGAGTCGCTGCTCGCTCGTGATTGGTGGATCGCCTGTGCGCGGCTGCCAAGCCATGCAGCGGACAGCGAAGTCACTGTGCTTGTTGCGTGACTGCCTACCGCGCTAATTACTTTAATTTTAATTTTTAACCTTATTATTGTTAAGAGAACTCTAGTATCTAGATAAACCTATGTTAGGATTTAAGATACTATAAACAAAATGTATCAAATTTGTATCAATAAATAAATATATCTATATCTATCTATCTACTATGGAATTAGACTAGTTCAAAGTAGAATAATGACTGTGGCTTGTGTGTGAATTGTTTCTATATTATTCAGTTCCAAACTCTTGACGACCGATGTGGCGCGGTGGGCGAAGGTCCGCCTGCGACGCACGAGGTCGCGGGTTCGATTCCCGCCTCGGAACAATTGTGTGTACGATCTGCAGATAATTGTTCCGGGTGTTCTGGTCGTTTTCTAAGTATAATAAAAAAAAAAAAAAAACTATCTATGTAATGTATTGTATTATGTATATCAGTTATCTAGTACCCATAACACAAGCTCTGCTTACCATGGGGCTAGGTAATGCTGTGTGAATTGTCCAGCATTATTTATTTATTTATTATTATTATTTATTATTAAACTAAGGAGACACGGGTTATGGGTATGTGATATGATAACTGATATGCTTAATACAACATTACATATACACATTACATATATTTCTTATTATACGTAGAAAACACCCATCAATATCATCATCATCAGCAACATAGCAGAGATAGGCCTACCCTAATGAGCGCCGTAGTGCCCTGTCTTCAGCTTCACGCATCCAGCATCTCGCTCCTCCTGGTCTGATCATCGTCCCACCTGGTCGGAGGGCGTCCTACACACGAATCGTGGTCTTCACTCAAGAACACGTTTACCCCATCGGTGGTCGATTCGACGTCGCGAGAGCTTGCTAATTCTTAGAGCTATGTTGGTAATTGTCCCGAGGCGGGAATCGAATCCGTAACTTTCTGCATCGTACGCCCTCAGCGTCATGGAAACGTCAAATAACTTTAACTTTTTTTGAATTAATTTTATTAAGTCTACGGTATCCATTCTTCTATATACCATTAAACTTTGACCCTATTCTTGTACAATCCGGCCGGATCACACCCGCCCTGTGATGGGGCTCGAATTGGCCTTTTCAGTGGAGACACAGCCTTATTTAGAGGCCGATTGTGCGACGATTTACCTGTTTGCTGATAGAGTCAGAACGGCTTTCGTACGCTTGCTTATTTCATTTGAATTACCCCGGGACAGAGATTACATGTGTTTTAGGAGAATTTTGGCTTTATGGAAAGGAGGCTGTGAACTCTTTGGGGAAAAAAGGTGGAATAATATAATTTTATTATGATAGGCGAGTGATTTAGATAAAATAAATATCTTCGTAAGAATTACACAGAGAAACAGATAGTGTCATGTGGCTTATTCCAGTTTCCCCCTTGACAGATTTGTCATTGTGTCGATTTCCCCTTGAAGTGGAAAACATGCCATGGTCTTAAAAGAAAAAGAAGACTAGATTGTGAGACAAATGACAGTAAGTAAATAAGTTTTTTATAATAATACAATGTTGGACAATTCACACAGCATCATCTAGCCCCAAACTAAGCAGAGCTTGTGTTATGGTCACTAGATGGCTGATATACATAATACAATACATAGATAGAAATTTTTATTATGTATAGAAAAAAAAAAAAAATTCAGAACACCCGTAACAAATATTTGTAAATTGTACAAATATTTCTCCCAATGTGGGATTCGAATCCGCAACCTCCGGCGTTGCAGGCGTACCTTTGTCCAGGGTGTCCCATTGGTAGTCTAGTTGAGTAATATTTTAGTTAATTCAATTAACAAAAATATTAAAATGTACATAATACTTTTTTCAAATACTTACATAGATATCATTTAGGAGGGTAGCTTTATTATAAGGCAGCATTGTGAATACCTCTACAATTTATTTAAATTCTTTCAATCTCAAACTGCCAAAGTTATCTGCTTACCCTAAAGACACAAGTACGATGGAGATGAGTAAAAAAATAAAAATCTATTTTCTTCCAAAGTTTTTCAATGTAAAACCTTATTGTAGGTGTAGCGCGTTCCTCAGGGAAATTCTGGGAGAACCGACTCGGTTACAAGCCTTCTGTACGATCAAAAAATTGAATTAATAAATTCATTCTTTATACCAAACTAAATTAACCGAAACATTTTGGAATATTTTGCGGTTTTTCCAATGTTTTCTAGGATTATAACTGAACAACACTGAAAACGTAAAGTGCTTTGAGCACGAGTGTGCGGCGAACGGAAATAACTTAAAATTTTAAAATATGTGGTACATATGTATCTATCCAAAAGTTTATATTTTTAATAAAAAATACTAAACCTAAGTGCATCAAAGTTAATCCCTTTATGCCTATTAGACCATACAAGACTCACGGAAATATCGGACATTTCAAAATACATAAGTAACTAGCTGCGCCCCGTGGTTTCACCCGCGTGGTGATATATATTTTGGGTAATATACAATATCTTTATGAATTGTAGCCTATGTGTGATTCTGATATGTAAGCTACGTATATTATTGTGAAGTTTCATCAAAATCCATTCAGCAGTTTTTGCATGAAAGAGCAACAAACATTCTCGCAAACTTTTGTGTTTAAAATATTAGTAGAATTAATCATCAGCCTGTACACGTCTGCCAATTTAATTATGAACGCTATTCGTAGCGTCTTTTGGGGTATGTAGGGTAGGCCTATGTTCAGCAGTGGACTTGTAAGGGCGGTCGCAAGGAGTCGATGGATGGAGGCGGTTCAGGAGCCGCCAAATTTAATGAACAATGTCAAAGTCAAAAATAATTTATTCTTTAGGCTTATAAAATAAGCACTTAGACAAGTCATATTTTATACATTAATTTATTATCAAATCAATCAATAAATTTCTTTCCGGCCCTGGTGGGGGCACAGAGAGGGGCCTCGAGGCTTGGCCCCGGCGTCAACTCGAAGGGTGACGACCCCTCGGTCCTTGGGTTTTGTGGGAATATATTTTTTTCCCCCTTCTCATTGTATTTTTTTTTGCTTCATTTGGTTTGTATATTTTTTTTTCTTTATTTTTTTTAATAAACCCAAGGTATTATCAAATAAAATTATTTTGCTTTTCACTTAAATTTTTTGACTACTAATAGAAGAAGTGAAAAACCACTAGTATATTCATCTCTTATATGTCTAATACATGAATTCTAACCGATTTATTATAAAAGCGAAAGTACCTAATTATCGATGTCTATGTCGACCTCTCTGTTTGTAACTTTTTGCCTATACTGCTGGAGGCAGGGACATCAGAAAAAGACATAACCTTCTTTTAACTTGGTACTTACTGGGGAACTTGGTTTATTACCTCTACCGTCGCTTTATATTTATGAAGTATCAAATTTTGTTAGAAATAATTTAAACTTATTTATACCCTAGACTGTGTAGAGACCCAAATAGACTTATTATAAAAGATACCCCGCGTTCAGCCAAGTTTTCTAAAAGTTGTTTGACTCTATGCGTAAAAATATACAACAAATTACCAAATGAAATCAAATTATTAAATAATTATTTATATAAAATCTAATTGCGTAGGTGGCTGAATGACATGAATTTTTATGACATCAATGAGTTTTTAAATGTTCGATAATAAATAATAATACTTACCTAATTTAATTAGTCATCATAATTATTGCATGCTAGAATATAGTGAGACATGAGTGCATTACTTAGAACTTAAGACCTTTATACCATGTTTGACGCAATAAATATATTTGAATCTTTGAATCTTTTATCCCCAAAAAGAACGTGCAAAGCTAGTGTTTTATACTATTTTCTCTTATTATAAGAACCTCCTTTGCTACGAGCTTGCTACGGCGTAGCAAAGAGGCCGTAGCGTAAAGTTTGTATACGAACTCTATTCTGCCCGCGGCTTTAAGCTGCTTTAACCCACTATAAGGCAGGCTTCTTTATACTTACAAATCATCCGTTTACTGAAGACACGGTCATAGAAAATAATAAAGAAGCCAAAAGGATATATTAGTTATTTGTGTCTTAAATGTTTTATGCGTTTTTACTTATTTATATACTTAGATTAATATGTATTTATTTTATACTTTTTGCAAGATAAACTATATACAAAACCTATTCTAGAAAATTAATACAAAGGTGAACTTAACCCTAAAAAGAGTTCTCTTCCAGCAAACCTTGTTGGGAGAGAGAAACAATGTGAAAGAGAAGTGAGTTACTCGTATATCTAATTAATCATCCATTTAATAACATGTAAAATGTAAAATTTCAAAATAAAATTTCAAAAACCCATAAATCTACCATCCGTTAACCCATTCAATGCAAAGAAAGAAAGAAAGAAGAAAGAAAATAATTTTATTTGATAAAAAAACAGGTTTAACAAAACAACACATTAAAATAGTAATGCCTCAACTTTTTTATTTCTTTTCATTATGATCCACTCCTTTTTTTGTTTTTTTGGGTTTTAAATAAATGTTATTGATTATTTAATTACTAAAAAAAAAATACTTAAAAAAATACATTACTTAAAAATTCTAAGTACAGATAACCAGCAACGCATATGGCGCATTGCTGGCACAAACAAAAAATGTGTAAAACGCGAGGAGTGCGTTGCCGGAGCTGAATGAGTTAAACCAACATACATCAGCAATAACCGAAGTAAGCCAACGTAACCTCTAACCTCAAACCTTCCTGGTATATTTAGAGGAAAACCAATATCGTTCGCCCTTCAATTAGCAGCTTCGTGGTCGACTGGCTCCTTCGGCCAATTACCTGGCTCATCATACACTTTGCGGCGACGAGAATGTTGGCTACTCGACTGTAGTGTTGTTTTTACTTTTTAAAACGAGATTCGAGTATGCGGGATAAATAAATGAGTATGTAGCAAAGAGGTTTTATGTTAAACCTTCGAGGTTTTGATAAAAGCAATTTTAAAATAAGAATGTAGTGTAGAACTGCTTAGTCTTGGGAACTTCTTTTGTTTTGTCCTTCAGATAATATTCAGCATATTGAGTTCCAAATTCGAATTTTGCTTACAGCTAACTCATGCTGAGACAGACCATTTTGTGACTCAATTGCAAAAATTGGTTTTGTCTTTTATTGATAACGTTTATTATTTTTTTTGTTTATTGAGTTGCAAACAAAATATTTTAATTCTCATTCATTCAATTGTCTAACAAAATATTGAGTCTAGTAAAATATACAAAGCTGAATATTTCTTCAAATTCAAAATTGTATTGCTAGTGGCAAGAGTGGCAGTGGCCTTAGGCCAATTAAGACTTGGGAAGTCTCATAAATGATACAAGCTAAATCCAAGGAAGCTATCCGCCACAGATATATGTATAATGCAGGCCTCTTAGCCCTCTCTTTATTATTCATGAACAAGCCCAGTCTCGGTGCTAAACGACTCAAACCCAAACTTTGTTCCCGATTATAAAAAGTTATCAAACATTCTGAATGAATAAGAACAATTTTTAAACTGCTCCGCATACCAAGGGATACTGCAAAAGTTTGAAGGCTCATCCTCTGGACGAAATGATCCTATCAGAATATAATGAGTTCCGTAGCGAATTTAAAAATATCTATGTATTCTCGTTAAAAACGAAACTCACCATATCCTTTGATATACAAAAATAATAATGTTCGATAATTCACTAGCCCCAAGCTAAGCTGAGCTTGTGTTATGGGTACTAGATAACTGATATACATACATAAAACAATACATACGTAGATATACATTTTTATTATACAATTATACTCGTTTGTATGTATAACGCCCAGAAAACCCAAAATCAAAATCAAATCATTTATTTGCTGTAATGTAGGTACAAAAGTTCTTAATTAAAAATGGTATTTCCAATACATTACTACACTACTACTCATCGAGGCGTGCAAAATTAAGATAGCATGCAAATGTCACAGTAGTTTAGTAATGTTCTAACCTAGGTATATTGTAGATAATTTTATACAATGTCAACAATTTTTAAAGTAATAATAGTAAGAGGCGCAATAGTAAATTAATAGCATTTGGTAATTAATAATTGTTTCAATTTGTCCTAAATATATTGTCGTCAAGATCTTTTAATGATTTCGGTATTTTGTTGTATATTTCCGGAACAAATATATGCAGATCGTATAAACATTTGTCCCGAGGCGGGACTCGAACCCGCAACCACCTGCTTTGCAGCCGGACCTTCACCCGCGCCAGAGATCGTCAAAATGCAACGTAAATGACTACCGAAAATAAAAACCATAATAGCCATACTTTATAGCTAACTTCTGCACCACAAAACTACTGAACGGCTAATACATATAATGTAAGTGTAACATTGGAGTAAAATACACGCTACTTTTTATGCCTTGAAACAGTTAGAATAGGATAAAAATAACGTGCGCGAGACAGCGGGCAGAAACTAGTAGTAAAATAAAGAAGATAAGCTAAAAGTCTTAAAATTCAGCTTCAAAGTAGATTCAAGATTTCCACTAAATACAGCGTCTACGGGCATAAAATAAACAGAAACTTTGCGTCAAAGGCCTGCTCGCCGCTTGGGCTTCTAATCAGCCTGCAAATGCGACGCTTGGTAGATGCTATACAGGTTATCTTTATCTATGCCTATTGAGACTGAAGGAATGGACTCAGTTGAAAGTAAAAACATGGCGTATTTTATTTTGAAACTAGCTGCGCCCCGCGGCTTCACCCTCGTTGAAATCTGTGTGTTCAATGGTTCATGAATCTTCCTCTTGAATCACTTTCACATTGTTACAGAAAAAACTGCATCTGAATCCGTTGCGTAGTTTTAAAGATCTAAGTATAACTACATAGCGACAGACAGACAATGAGGCGACTTTGTTTTATACTACTATACTTGTTTTATGTTTTATACGACGACCGATGTGGCGCGGTGGGCGAAGGCCCGCTTTCGACGCAGGAGGTTGCGGGTTCGATTCCCGCCTCGGAACAATTGTGTGTACGATCTGCAGATATTTGTTCCGGGTGTTCTGGTCGTTTTCTATGTATAATAAAAAATATCTATGTTTGTAATGTATTGTATTATGTATATCAGTTATCTAGTACCCATAACACAAGCTCTGCTTAGCTTGGGGATAGGTGATGCTGTGTGAATTGTCCAGCATTATTTATTTATTTATTATTTATTTACTATGTAGTGATAAGTGAGTCAGCTTCCCTTCTAAACTTTGTCATAAACTAGAATCTACATATGTCAAGAAATTAAAATGAATCTTTTGAAACATATACACAGCTTGTCCTCAACCCTAGCTGATGCTGGGATATTAGGTTTCACATTTTTGCTCTCTCAAAAACTTTGGCGACCGATGTGGCGCGGTGGGCGAAGGTCCGCCTGCGCCGCAGGAGGTTGCGGATTCGATTCCCGCCTCGGAACAATTGTGTGTACAATCTGCAGATTTGTTCCGGGTGTTCTGGTCGTTTTCCATGTATAATAAAAAATATATATCGATGTAATATATTATATTATGTATATCAGTTATCTAGTACCCATAACAAAAGCTCTGCTTACCATGGGCTAGATAATGCTGTGTGAATTGTCCAGCATTATTTATTTTAAAGTGTCTATACTGTAATAAATATAAAAATTAACCCTTATCTCCTGATCACGTTATAACTTGAAAGCGGCTTTACCCATTAAGGGGCCTCCGGAGGGACAAATTCTTCATACAAACGTAATACCAAAATTATTTCTGAATCATGCATATTTCCACTATAATATAGCATTATTTGTATTAAAATAGTATTTATCTAGGTTCCCAAATAGTTTTTTTTTTCAAAATACTTACCTAAAATGATCTCATTTTGCACATTTCTTCATCTTGCTATTTGTTTCGTATTAAAAACATCAATATCTTTCGTTTTATTTATAAAGGAACATAGATTATATTGTCTAGTTACAGAATAACAATACTTTGTGAAGAATACAAAAAGTTTTCAGTCATAATTTTTGGTATTACGGAACAAACCAAATTTTGAACGGCTAATATTGCTATCGCGCACGCATGGGGCGCGGCGCAAGGGTTAAACAGGGACAGCGATATTTGGAGCGATTTTTGCAAGCGAGGGTCGCCGGACTCTTAAGTTAATCTTTTCTTAAAATGTTATCTCATAATTCGTTGAAGGTTCTTACTTCTACTATACTACTTCTTTAATAAATATTATTATACCATGTCAAACCTGATTGTACCTGTTTATGACCAAAGATATCTTTATCAAGGTGCATTTTTAATTGATATTATAATCAATCTTGTAACACTGTTGAGAGGCGAATCCTCCGTGTAATGGGGCACCCTGTACCACCTGATCTTTTTCGCTTTAGCATAAGCTGGATCCAAGATCTGGATTAATAATTAATGAGCTGAACCGAAGCTTTGGTTATTATACTGATACAGAGCAGGTGAGCTGTTTGTCAGATTTTAATCAAGCTAGAGAGCTTCTTTGACTAGGTATTAGAAAATGATTAGATCCATTTTAATATAAAAACTGTCGTAGTTTGACGAATTCAATACGGATATAATAAATAAATATCCAAGCATTATTCTTAATCATCATCATCATCATCAGCCTATATCAGTCCACTGCTGGACATAGGCCTCCCCCAATGAGCGTGATGGCGCCCTGTCTTCAGCTTGCCGCATCCAGCATCTACCTGCAGTCTTTCGCAAATCGTCATCCCACCTGGTCGGAGGGCGTCCTACACTACGTTTACCGAGTCGCGGTCTCCACTCAAGAACACGTTTGCCCCAGCGGCCGTCGTAGTCATTTTTAATACAATACATCGTCGGGTGTAGTTATTCTTAATACAATACATAATAATATACATATTTGTGATCGCAGGGTGGAAGTGATCCGAGACCTCGTGAGTATCTGGCGTAGCGCATCAGCATTGCCATACAGCGTAGAAACGCAGCCAGCGTCTTGGGGACGCTTCCAACTGGTATTGATATGGATCAGTTGAGGTATCTGTAGATTATTTGCAACAGTCCGCAGTTAACTTAATTGGGTCAATTGTAAATACATTTTTTTTTCTATTTTATGAGTCACATTCTTTATTTATTAAAAACTAGATAGGTATATAAAGCAAACTAAGCCGTAGGTTTTCAATAATCCAGATAGCAAAGTTGTTCCGTGCAATTTTAACCTATCCGGATCATCGTGGAATCGGGTAAGGGACAGTTTGCAAATCCAGACTAAGCCCTCAGAGGCGGAGTGGATCCGGGATACCACTATAGGCCTTAAATCCATCGGCCCGTTTTACGATACAATTGGACCAGCTCCCAAAATTGCAATTCAAATTGTAGAATATAAATGCGTTTGTTGTTTTGTCAACTGCCTGCGACGCGGGAGGGTTCGATTCTCGCCTCGGGACAAATGTCTGTACGATCTGCAGATATCTGTTTTTCTTTATCAGGTGTTTGTGGTCGTTTTCTATGTATAATAATGTACATTATAATAATAATAATTTAGCCATTTATTATCAAAGAATAAATTACATAATAATTGAATTAAAATCAAATTAAATTGAACATTGTTAAAAAAAATAAGAAAACTTTAATTATAAAGCATTATTAAATAAGTATTTTTATAATTCTTTGATCTCTATTTGAGTAAAGGCCTCCTCTAGACTCTGCCATTTCTTTCTAACCTTCGCTATGGCCGCCCAATTATTTTCTGTTTCCAAAATTTCGTCAACCCATCTTTCAAGTGGACGTCCCCTTTTCCTTTTACCAGGTGGTCCCCGCCAGGCTGTTACCACTCCGGTCCACTTCTTGTTCGTTCTTGCAACATGGCCTGCCCATTTCCATTTCAGTCTTCGACAATGATGTAGCGCATCAATAACATTAGTCTTTTTTTAGTGACACTATCTATTCAAATATTTAAGAGCTTGCATAAAACCAATAAATTCTTGCGATAAATGAAATGAAATCAAATATAACATATTATACTCACTTGTGGAAACTATTTCAATATATGTTTTTCATAGACGGTTAATCAATTTGGCGTTTAGAATAAACGGACTTTCTAACATTCCTGTGAGTACTGAACTTCTTAAACTTAATTGTTTAAGAGAAATCTGTTAAAGAATCATGAAAATTAATTGACAGAAGCACCTGCTAATCGCGAGATCAACTCTTAATTATAAAAGTGACGGCGTGTCGTTTCGACATCCGTTTCAATTTCAACAGGTTTTAGGACAAAGAGCTTAACAAATTTTATCGTTTTGTAGGAGATTATTCTATCAAAACAATGTTTTATTTTGCATTTTACAAAGCTTGATGGCTCGAGAATCAGAACAAAAATAAGGCTGCATAATCCACACAGCATGATCTAGCTTAGCAGATTTTGTTTTATGGGTACAAATGACTGGTATACTTTATACAATACATTACATAAATAGATTTTTTATTAAACAGTAGCGGCCCGCCTCGACTTCGCCCGGATGGTCATTTGTTTCAGGCAATTTTAATTTTTTTTCTCTTTTTTCTCTCCGTAAGAACCAACTTCAAGGAATATTCTAAAAAAATAATTAGCGAAATCGGTTCAGCTGCTCTCGAGATTTGCGCTTAGCAACACATTCAGCGATTCATTTTTATATTAGGTATAGAAAGTAAACAATTGAGATCGAAATATAATAGAAATATGTGTCTTCTCAACCTTCGTGCTACATTATCAGCTACATTGAAACTTACCATCACGTGAGGTTGTGGTCAAATAAAGTTCTATTCACAATAAAAAGCAACTGCAACTATAAAATGGATGTTAGTCTCTAACGAATAATTTGGCGTGTTTAAAAAAAACTATAAAGAACTATAAAAATGGGTTTACAACTTAGTTCTTAAAAAAATATCATCGAAATCGGTGCACCCAGTCCAAATTTCTGAGGTAACAAACATATAAAAACTTCCTCCTTTTTAAGTCCTTCCCTCGGTTAAAAAGAACTTGCAGGAATGCGAAAATGGAGAAAACAATTATCTTTTTTGAGTCACATGTGTTCATAATAAAATTAGTCAACGGTTTTGCTTCGCTAACTTTCCATACGTAAACAATAACAAGCGGTCACGGTCAGAAGGGACGATCTCGGGTCGCTTAAAGTGAATTTTAATCAAATCCATCGTGAATTGCCGCGGTGTTCGTGTGTGTATACCAATTAGGACCTCAAGGGCCTCTCTCTAGGGTGTTAATATTATTTTCAACCTTTCGAAACGAGCTTTTGGGTTTATCAATATTGAAATGCTTTAGCGTAACCTTTGAACAGTGTTTAAATTTTTTCAAAGGGTGTGAAAGTAAATGGAATCGCAACAGGATTAGAGATTTTTAATTTCGGGTTCACCAACGTGTTTTTAAAACGATTTAGCAGCATAACGGCAACTTCGCCCGTAACACCTCTTATTTATTCATACAATACAAAAAAGCTCTATTGTACACCTTAGGCAGATCATTACAAAAATACATTATATGCGACAAGTACAATCGGTGACCTTATCGCTTAGAAGCGATCTTTTCCAGGAAACCATATTAGCGCAACTGCAACATGACTTCCGCAGCGCAACATTAGTACTTTTGTCGCCGTTCGTAGTAGATGAATATAATTATGTACATTTTCGAGTGCCACAAGATACATGCGAAACACAGGCGGTATTGCAGCGAAATGGCGGACCGAGCGCAAAGATGTGTTTGGCGTCCAATTAGATCAGCGGTATCGCGCGGGGCAAGATAGAATCATATTCAAATCCATGTGTTAGAATAGAACAGCGAGTTTCGCGTCTTTTCCGCATGTCGTACAACGGGCAAGTCATGGCGAAACTACTGCGGTTCCGCTATGGTATCGCAACGGACGTGTGCTATAAAGTACTCATATGTTCCTCTGGGATATTTTTGTAAGCCGTTGCCGCATCATCGATGTTATACTTACAAAATGTTGTTCAGACCTCACCTGAACAACATTTTAATTAAAACACATCAAATTGATTCTCTCACAAAGGAAACATGTTTCACGCGTGAACGCGTCTTCCATTCACGCGCTTGTACGATCGAATATGTGTGTACACGTCATTACCATCTTTCACGTTAATTTGTTTCGTACAAGACGCCCATTTACATCAGACCTGTTAATTCTAGCTTCAGATTGAGCGAAAGGGGCCTTGTTGCCTGGTTATACAGGATGAGACGGCATCAAAGAAATATCACAGGGCAATAGGGGAGGTGAAGCGTCGATTCTACTGATTTGGTGTAATTACGTTAGTCGGGTCTCGCTCAGCAATGATTTGTTTTCGATAAAAATAAATATTGGAGAAAAGGCAAACATTTGCCGAAACTTGCCTCGACTGCTATTTGTCTGTGGCTGTGTATTTGGGTTTAAGACGTAGGCGCGCTTTATGTTTTCGCGAACGAAAATAAACTTACGAGTATAGTTTTTGTACACGAATTTTGTGTTATACCTACTGGTTTCGGTAGCGTACCCGTGGGCAGAACCTACTAGCTAGTTAAAATAAATAAATAAACATTGTTGAAATTGTCCAATAATGATTATTTATTTATTTATACCACACATCATTATTAGGCCCTGAAGTAAGTATAGCTTGTGTTATGGGTTGGTACTCGATATATAAATGATTTAAATTATTACATTGCATAGTTATTTTGATTATTCATGGTAAACACCCGGAACACCGCAACAAATACCGGCAGATCTTCCCGAAGCGCGAATCTCACTCGCCACCTACTACGTCACTACCTACGTCACAGATGAACCTTCACCCGCCACGCCACTGAGGTGGTCAAACCGTCAGTATACCACTCACTAGAGCCTTATTAAGGTTAAACAGTTCAATCTCGTAAAAAGCAGGGATGTGAGTGGGCGTTGATTGATTTAGTGCGGGATGGAGTGCTGATCAGTATGCAGTGCAGCATGGTACAGGGCATGTTCCATCAGTTATGGACCGACCTTCGGAATCATGAGCGAAAGATATTTATTCCAAACTTACGTATGGAATTTACGCATAAAAATCACACTAAATAAATTAAATTAAAAGTGTGATGATCAATTTAAGAGCACATCAAACACACACAAGTGTGATCATCATCATCATCAGCCTATAGCAGTCCACTGCTGGACATAGGCCTCCCCCAATGACCGCCCTGTCTTCAGCTTGCTAAGCAGAGCTTCCAACAAAACACAACAACAACAACAAGTGTTAGTTTGAACAAGTGTGATGCTCAATAGCTATTCTAAGAGCACATCTTTTGTCAAATAATTGCCAGTTTTAACTTTATAAATACATAAGTTTAAATTCTCTAAACTTTTTGATATTATGCCGAATGGGTAAAGGTAGTTAAGAGTTAACTTATACTATGATTTCTCATAGTATAAGTTAACTCTTAACTACCTACCCTCTATTTTAGTCACGCAACTACCTACCCGCGGTCTGTGAGACGTCTGCGATATATCGCTCCAGCAAAAGAAATCTATGGCAGTGGGAGATAATTGGAAATGAAACGTTATTTATATTAAAGTAACAAAAATATAAAAAATCAACATGGTTTCTTCACTAAACAAAAATCTCTTCTAAGACCTGAGAAATAACATAAAAAATCTACATATTTATAAAATGAGATCTACAACAAAAGTTACAAAAATCACGAACTTCTCTTTAAAATTTCTATAAATTCAGGAATCAACTTATACAACAACACAGTAATATCAATATAAAAAAAGTTATTTTTATAAAATTGCATGTCATGAACTTTACAGTTTTTCGCGGCAGTAAATACACAACATGTTTGCGCACCCTAGGCAAATTGCTTTCTTGCAATGAAAACACAAGTATTGGGTCTTGCGTTTCTTCTTAGGGTCACAAACAGAGCAGGTCTTGTGAGTTTCCAACCTATCTGCACCAGCATCACTTCCAGCAGCTGCAGGAAGCTGTTCTGCATTGAGCTGCAATACCCGACGAAGAGAAAGTTTGATATCCCGCTGTATGGACGAATTCAATTCTCTACGCTTCATGTGTGGTCTCAAAAGCTGTTTAGCCAGCTTTTTCATGAATTTGAATCTGCTTTCTTTTCATGTTCTCATGTTTTTGTCCGATAGGACGGTGGTAAAGAAGACCAACAAAAGCGATTCTTGCCAAAAAAAAAATTCTTCCTTGGCCTGCAACTCAATTCTTTTAATGGGATATTGTCGTCATCATCTGATGAGGATTACGTCGACAAGACCTTTGGGGCCGAAAATATTTACTTTCTTCCGCTAAAAATGCTTCATATTCACCATCAATTTCGGAATCCGACTCGCGAAACTCTTCCATCAGAAAATCAACTCCTATGTCTATCTCCACAATATTACAGTCTCCAATTGGTGATTCCTCATCATCGGAAGGGTCTTCCTCCAACCAGCGCACAATATTTTGATCGTCAGTAGCCATTTTGCACTAAAATAATAAAAATCATTTGATAAAAAAAAGTCACATAACTACCTACCCGCGGTCGCTCAGACCGCTGACAAATGTTTTTTACTCACCAAAAGCAAACGCGCGCAATTGTGACCTCGACAAGCGCAGGCGCGATGCTGCGGATAGCGGGGAAAAGGTACATAGACGCACGAGATGTTACTATGAGCACTCACTTCGTAATTCAGAAAAATATTACAGCTGGTGTCTGTGAGACCGCGGGTAGGTAGTTAAGGGTTAAGAACCTAAATTGTCGTAACAGCAGATGTAGCTGATCATACCTTGAATACTTGAGTACAGGCACAGTACATATATATATACTTATACTGAGGTACAGAACTGAGCAATGGACATTTTTTATTATTATTTAAAGCTAGAATAGATGGTAGTCGCCTGCGACGCAGGAGGTTGCTAGTTCGATTCCTGCCTCGGGGTAAATGTTTTTACGATCTCCAGATATTTATTAAGGTGTTCTGGTCGTTTTCTATGTATGATAATCGAATTGAAAGGAATCAAACCCGCTACCTCCTACGTCGCAGCTGGACCTTCGCCCACCGCGCCACAGAGGTCGTCATAGATAGATAGATAACACTTTATGTATGTATTATTACACCACACAAAACAGAAAATAATACAGAGATAAAAACTTGGAATAAAGGTATAAATGGCGGCCTTATCGCTGAGAGCGATCTCTTCCAGGCAACCTTGGGATGGACAGGACATGAACGAACAATATAGACGGTGGCACTTTAATAAATAATTGATTACAAATACACTAAATACCTACATTACAAACATTATAATAAACTTAGACATAAGGCTATCAATATTTTATATGGATAAATAATGCTGATGCAGTAGGGTAGTAACAAACGGATAGACCGACTTACTTTGAATTTACAATATTACTATGGATAAATGAAACATAACCAATGAAAACCCACTTTACTAAAGCTTCTCGAGTAGCTTTATTTCTGAATGTAATGCGATTCAGTACCAAGTTAAGTAATTCCTGTGGGATCGTTATTTACAGTTTTCCTTAAGACTTAGCCCGTAAATAATGAATGCTACACGCTTCAACATAAGGTTCTGTTTGTCTGACCCTAATAATAAGGATTGAGTGACATCGGGTCACGACTGACTTGCACAAGGACCATAAAATGTTTAGGTAGCTTAGGAATCTACTCCATGAAATTATAGGACACCCTTATTAGTCTCGGGCCTTCGAATGAAATGAAAATATATTTATTAAAGGCTTTAGGCTTACAAAATAAGCACTTAGACAAGTCATATTTTATATATAAATTATTATCAAATAAAATTATTTTACTGTTCACTTCAATTTTTTGTCCACTAGTGGAAGAAGTGAAAAGAAACCACTAGCATGTTCATCTCTTATATGTCTCATACATGGTTATTTGCCTATTTAAGTCTAAATATAATATGATTCGATACATGTCAATATTTAAGTAAAGCTATGCACAACAACATATTCTGTTATATTCAACATATTCTGATAGATACAGGTACAGCCAAACGAAAATATAAAAGAAAGCTTTTAAGTATCTAACTAGATTACCTAACAATCACAACACACGACTTAAAACAATATAGGGTAAATTTTATAGTAATAAATTGCTTAAAAAATTTACATGCTTTGACATATAAAACTGACATATACACACAATATAATTGTTAATTTATATTGTGTGTATATGTAGTGGCAAATAAATGATATGTCTATGTCTATGTCTATGTCTATGTCTATGTCTATGTCTATGTCTATGTCTATGTCTATGTCTATGTCTACATGCCAAGTTACTGTTGTTTAGATTAGGCTGACGTATGTGATAGGCCTCCCCTAATGAGCGCCATAGCGCCCTGTCTTCAGATTGCCGCATCCAACATCTACCTGCAGTTTTCCGCAGATTAACCAAGATGGTCGATGGCATCCTACACTACGTTTACCGAGTTGCAGTCTGCACTTAAGAACATCTATTCTAAATAGCTGTTGAAAAACATTATTTTCCGTTCCTCCTTGAGATCTTATTGCATAGTCAAAACTAACAAATTTGAGGTTATACATCAATTTTTTAGAAATAAATTATAAGACACGTCTTTGGACCATTCATTTTCATCGCACTAACAATTGTTTTAATTGTGAAAACTTTGCTGTTTATTCTGAAGCTACTCAGGACCCATTTAATATAACAAGTTGTTCTGGAATGTTCTCGCATTTTTGGTAATGAACCTATTTGTGCGATTGTCGAAGTTTTAAGCAAATGAGACGCAATCAGCGTTTCTGGCGCCTAATGGATAAATATGTATTGTGACAGAATGTGCTGGAAAGATAATAAAATAGTGCACAGAATCAAATTGTTTTATATTCTAGTTTCTCGTCAGTGAGCGTATTTCTCGTAGCAAGAAATAAAACTAATTTCATAGGACTGATAATGATGCCATCCTTTTCAATCGTAATGACAACATTTTAACGGTCAAACTAGTTACTTATATAACAGACTAGCTGCGCCCCGCGGTTTCACCCGCGTGGTGATAGATATTTTGGATAATATATTATATATCTTTATGAATTGTAGCCTATGTGTTATTCTGATAACAAAGCTATATTATTGAGAAGTTTCATTAAAATCCATTCAGTAGTTTTTACGTGAAAGAGTAACAAACATCCATCCATACTTACAAACTTTGACGTTTATAATATTAGTAGGATTAGGCTTTTGGCGACATCTGAATTATCACCAATCAGACTAATACTCGTATTATAGTCGTAAATGCGAAAGTGTTGATGGATGGGATGTGTGTTACTTCTTCACGCCAAAACTACTGAACAGTTCGTGCTGATATTTTGCATGAATGTAGCTGTAAGTGTGGAAACAAACAGAGGATTATTTTTATCCCATGAATCAGTTCCCATAGCATATAAGTTAAACGTTTCCATATAAACGGATGCATGCGAAGCAGCGGGCAGCAAATAGTGTGTAATATTTTGGATAATACCTATTCAATAGGTCGCTGAGCGACTTTGAAATGGTGGACCAGCCCCACCGAGTGTCCATGTCTCAGCTCCGTAGCTTCTCAAGCGCCCGGCCAAATCGACTACATAGTTCTCGTCGTTCTAATCGTTCCTAATTTGTTATCTTTATTATTATTAGTTCTTAAGTTGTATTATTTTATTTGAAACACAAATAAACATTTTCTATTCTATTCTATAAACATTTTTGGCGGGAAAAATTACAATCAACTTTGAGGTCAATTTGTCGTCGCTGGAACTTTCGGAGGCCATAATAAATAAATAAATAATAAATAATGCAGGACAATTCACACAGCATCATCTAGCCCCATGGTAAGTAGAGCTTGTGTTATGGGTACCTACTAGATAACTGATATACATAATACAATACATTACATAGATAGATATTTTATTATACCTACATAGAAAACAACCAGAACACCTGGAACAAATATCTGCAGATTGTACACACAATTGTTTCGAGGCGGGAATCGAACCCGCAACCTCCTGCGTCGCAGGCGGACCTTCGCCCACCGCGCCACATCGGTCGTCATAATATGCCAGTGGTATAATTTGTGGATGATGCTGAATATGGTAACACTGAATCACCTTATTACCATATGTCATAATTTGATGATAATGATAATGGATGTATCCTTGCTTTGCTCATTTGCCATAGACTGTATAAGTTGTTTATGTTCTTGTTGCGTGTCTCTGATTTCATAACGATCGTATTTTGATACGGCCTTAATTCTACTAAACGATACAATAACAAATTGTATCGTCTGAGAATGTCATATTTTGGCATTTTACCTTGATAAAAAACTACAGATCGAGGAAGGCGTGCCATAAGTGTTCAGGTTTAAAATATTATCTCAATATCTCCGTGCCTCCGTGACATAGCTCAAAGAATTAGCAAGCTGAAGTGGCAGTGGGCCGGCCATATCTCGCGAAGAACCGACAACCGCGCTGGGGCAAACGTGTTCTTGAGTGGAGACCACGAATCGATAAAAGAAGTGTAGGGTGCCCTCCGACCAGGTGGGATAACGATAAGGCCGCCCTTTATACCTTAATCGTAGTTTTTATTTCTGTATTGTTTTCTGTTTTGTGTGGTATAATAAAGTGTTATCTATCTATCTATGACGACCTGCGAAAGACTGCAGGTAGCTGCTGGACGCGGCAAGCTGAAGACAGGGCGCCATGGCGCTCATTGGGGGAGGCCTATGTCCAGCAGTGTACTGCTATAGGCTGATGATAATGATGATGATCTCCGTGCAAATACTCAAATACTCACACATCCATGGACAATTATGACCCTGCGCCCGGCAGTAGATACAATATAGGCTGTTGAGGAGGTGAGGTATACATATAAAAATAGTTTCTCTATCTTATACATACGAGTACACAATAAACTTCTAGCTCTTTTTATTTTACAACTAGCGGACCTTCCCGGCATGGCACGGTTTTAGTACGGATCCCTATTTTTTTAGAAAATATAATATAGCCATGTTCACCGGGGCTAGTGTAGTTTCCCAACGGTAAAAGAATTTTTCAAATCGGTCAAGTTGTTTCAGAGCCTATTCATTACAAACAAACAAAAAATCAAACCTTTCCTCTTTATAATATTATTATAGATTAGCGGTCCACCGATTTTTTCTCATGAATCTTAAAATGCATTAGGCATGAGGTGTTAAGAGCTATAACCGTTTCCTAAGATACGGAAATGTGAGCGCATAACACCCTGATGCGGTAACGAGGGAAACCACAGCCTTCTGCAGTCGGATTGCACTTAGCAGGTAATGGAAAGCAGGCATAAACTAGACATAATACATAAGTGGTATACTTACTACGAGACTGCCTTATATAGGCAAGACTTTTAGAACAAATGTTCTCTTCAAGTTTTGATCTGAATATAAATATCTGAATATGCCTGGCAGAGATCGCCGATAGCGATAGGGGCCGCCCATCGTACAACCGTCTGTATTGTGTATCATTTTATATTTGGTGTGCAATAAAGATTAATTGTATTGTATTGAAAGAGAAGTCACGGGCAGACACTACTTCAACGTTAGATAAAATAAATAAGTAGGAAATATTTATGTATAGAGACATCGAATTAACTGTCCTTTGACGACCTCTGTAGAGTGGTAGGCGAAGATCCTGTGATACAGAAGGTTGCTGTAATGATTCCTGCCTCGGTAGATATTTGTTCTGGACGTTTTACTATGTATGTATAATAAATAACTCGGTAAACGTAGTGTAGGACGCCCTCCGACCAGGTGGGATGACGACCTGCGAAAGACTGCAGGTAGATGCTGGATGCGGCAAGCTGAAAACAGGGCGCTATGGCGCTCATTGGGGGAGGGACTAATATAGGCTGATGATGATGATGATGTATAATAAATATCTATGTATGTAATAATACATTATAGTACTATGTAATTATTTATCTAGTAACTACAACACAAGCTCTGCTTAGCTTAGGGTTAGATAATGCTCGCGTGACGTACTGTTCCAATTACATAAATTCCCATAACTCCCAAAAACTCCTTATTATTAAATAAATAAATAATACTGGACAATCCACACATCATTATCTAGCCCCATGGTAAGCAAAGCTTGTGTTATGGGTACTAGATAACTGATATTATGTATACAATACATTACATAGATAGACATTTTTTATTATATATAGAAAACGACCAGAACACCCGGAACAAATATCTGCAGATCGTACACATAATTGATCCGAGGCGGGAATCGAACCCGCAACCTCCTGCGTCGTAGGGGGACCTTCGCCCACCGCGCCACTTCGGTTATTAAACCAGGATTTAACGCACGGACCAAACGTAGTGTGAATATCCTTTTAAGGCACCGGCCTGACCACGGAAGATAGGTCAATTGCCTCAAATACCATTTTATATCTTAGTGATATAAAAATATATTTCCTTTTTATGACCCGCGCAGGATTCTGTAGGTTCGGCACGTACCGTTTTCAACGATAGGTTGAACCTATAAGCAACTATTTCTATTTAGTTAGAATAAATGAGATGAGGTTTCTGTATTTACGTTTGTTTTCATAGATTTTAAATTAGTTACCTACACTCTCTTTCAATGAAGTCCGTCAATTTCAACCTTATAATCTAATTTAAGATTAAGATCATTAAAATATTTTTACCACGACTCGGTAAACGTAGGTCGTCATCCCATCCCCGTTGGTGGGCGTCCTAATCTCTGACCAGGTGGGCTGACGACCTGCGAATGAGTGCAGATGATAGATGCTGGATGCGTCAAGCTGAAGACAGGGCGCTGTGACGCTCATTGGGGGAGGCCTAAAGTTTTATTGTGTGTCAGCTGTTGATTTGTCTTCCCATCGTAGAAACGGTCTTCAGAAGTCCTTTATAAATAAACACCTTTTAAATAAATAAATAAATAAATAATGCTGGATGTTCCACACAGCATCATCTAGCCCCAAGCTAAGCTTGTTTTATGGGTACTAGACGACATACATATGTATATGTACTTAATATAATACATTACATAGATAGTTTGTTATTTTAGTATAAATAGAAAATACCCAGAACACCCGGAATAAATACTTGCAGATCATATACACATTTGTCTCAAGGCGGGAATCGAACCCGCAACCACCTGCGTCGCAGGCGGACCTTCGCCCGCTGCGCCACATCGCTCGTCAATACCTTACAAAAACAAAATACTATATTATACAATAGATACAGATCATTACAAAAATACATTAAATGCGACAAGTACAATGGGCGGCCTTATCGCTTAGAAGCGATCTCTTTCAGGCAACCTTTGTGTAAACAGTTTGTAGCATGCCCGTAGGCAGTTTGTTATTATTTCACTGCACATTGATCTACAGACGCGTAGCCCCACGGGCGTAGCAAGTTCTACGTGCGTAGCTCCGATCTACGAGTGTAGCTTAAGTCTACGAGCGTAGCATATTACTACGGGCATAACGTGTAGTTGAAAGAAATTCGTACCCAGTACATCCTATTATTACGGTTCGAAGTCCGCACTCCAAATCCTGACGTGTTCCTAGTTCAGCGTATGAACGAAAGTTAGAACAAAAGTTGAATAAGTAACCTCAAAATATTAATTAGCTTTGATCAAGTTGCGAAAAGGTTAGGAAACTTTTGTCCAGTGGCATAAACTGGTGGAGTCAAAGCGCCAATATAAACAGATTGGCGCTTTTTTTTTTCCACCAGTTTATCTAGTTAGTCTCAATATATAAATAAATAATGCTGGACAATCAACACAGCATCATATAGCCCCAAGGTGTTATGGGTACTAGATGACTGATATACTTAATACAATACATTACCTAGATAGATATTTTTATTATACATAGAGAACGACCAGAACACCTGGAACAAATCTGCAGATCGTGCACACAATTGTTCTGAGGCGGGAATTGAACTCGCAACCTCCTGCATCGCAGGCGGACCTTCGCCCACCGCGTCATAGAGATCGTCAATCTGGCTAATAAGTAGCCATAATCAGTTATATTTGTAACTGACAAACACAGACACTCGAACACTCGCTTTATTTAAGTCACGTTTGAGAGCAGCAGTTTATAAATTTCAAACTTCTTCCAAGTTTTCCATATTAATTTGTTTATGATGTCGCCTTGAATAACAAAGTGGTTGCGGCTCGTGGTCAGAAATGACAGCTGTTTAGTTATTTTGGCTAGAGATGAAGCTGTGTAAAGTTTACCAGCAATGTAAAAAGCTAAAAGTATGGTAAATTTATCATAAAGTCATTTAAAACGGGATATTTACCATGATTTGATTTTTGAGTTATCCAATATTTCGGCACAGTTGCATGCGCAATGATCACGGAGTAACTGAAAAAAACAAAAAAAAATAATAATAATAGGCACTTTGGACGTTCGTCCTCTAGATATTTGCGTGGGTGGGAAACCGCGTGCAAAGCCATAGGCAGAAGGCAGTTGATAATTTTTTTTGTTTTTTTTTTTAATTTTCAGGCATCATCTGCCCCTTTATTTTTGTCACTAAGGTTCTGTCTTCACTCTAGCAAGTTTTAAAGATTTAATAAACACGATCCTTATTTATTTTGCTTACGTGTTCTTGAGTGGAGACCACGACTCGGTAAACGTAGTGTAGGACGCCCTCTGACCAGGTGGGATGACGACCTACGAAAGACTGCAGGTAAGAATGTTGGATGCGTCAAGCTGAAGCCAGAGCGGTATAGCGCTCATTGGGGGAGGCCTATGTCCAGCAGTGGACTGCTATAGGCTGATGATGATGTATTATAAAAGTCAAAATTTGGGTCATTACCTTTCTCATCACGCTAAAATTACTGAACGGATTCTGCTGAAATATTTGCATGGATGGGAAACCGCTTGTAAAGCCACAGGCAGAAGTTAGTTGATATTTTTTTTTGTATTTTTTAATTTTCGTAAATCATCTACCCTCACATTTTTTTGTCATTGACGTTCTGTCTCAACTCTCTAGTAGCAAGTGTTTAAGATGTTAGTAAACAAGACCCTTATTTTAAAAGCTATTAATTTGCGATTATAATCAGCAACAAATGAGTATCAGGCTAGTTCAATTTCATGGTTACTATGTACAGAATAACGCGCTGGTAAATTTGCACCGAGGGACACAAACCAGCCCGTATAAACACAAATTGAACGAGTCAATTCAGAAGCAATCCCATACTCTGTTGAGCTGATGGTAATGCTGAGTAATGCATGTTGCCTTCTAATTATTTGGTGTTCATTACCGACAGCAGCTGACGTCGCGTCTCGCTTCCAACGATTTAGCGCACATCACGTTATGAATAGAGATGATACAGAGAGCAAGCTTTTATATACCGTTTTTTGGAGCTATAGATAAGAACTGGCACTGCAACTTGAAGCACGCTAATAGTTCTTTATAGTGGTGCACCTGTAATTCTTTCTGAAAGATATAATAAAGGATCATTAAATTAGTTTTCCTACTAATAGTATAAACGCGAAAGTTTATATGTATGGATGTTTGTTACTCTTTCAGGCAAAAGCTACTGATTCGATTCGGCTTTGCGTACTGGTAGTTACAGATCCGTTATAAAACAAAGGCTACTTTTTATCCCATAAATCAGTTCCCATGGGATAGAAATAACCATTAAACGTTTTCAAACGCGGGCGAAGCCGCGGGCAGAAACTATTTTATAAAATGTATCCTCACGTTTGGCTTCCGGCTGATCGGTAATAAGATAGGTTGAGTGAGAAATATAGTAACGGAAGAAAAAATGCCCTTTACAATATTAGTATTCGTGCGCCAACAACGCTAAATAAACAGAGCGGCATAAAAATAGACAATAACGTATTGTCTATTCTTATAAGAGATGAACATGCTAGTAGTTTCTTTTTCACTAGTGGACAAAAAATTGAAGTGAACTGTAAAATAATCTTATTTGATATAATTTAATGTATAAAATAATGTCTAAGTGCTTATTTTATAAGCCTAAATAAATAAATGATTTTTGACTTTGACTTTATGAGATCGGATTGGTTCTATACAGATCTGGATCCGGAATAAGATATCTACTTGCCTGTTATCAGAACAAAACCATAATATAGTATTATATAGAATCTGTCGGTGACTCAAACTGCGTATTCTAGACAGGTTACGAGACCTGTCTAGAAAGAGTGTACATTCTGTACGATAGCTATATTTGTTCTGTGTTATTGGAACGTGTTCTGTTTCAGAATAGCTGCTTTAAATTGTGCCTGCTCGGTAGATGATGTTGCTTTAATTCGACGAGTTGGTTGACTGTCCCGACGACGGCAATACAGCCTGTGTTTATGACTCAGTTGCGGAATTAATGATTTGTTTTCGTTTGTTTAGCGCAATTGATCAATGGGTCGGATATTTTAGCTTGTTTCGAAAAAGGTGTACAATTTACTGATGTATAACTTGACTTTACCTAATATTTATTTGACGACCTCTGTGGGGCGGTGGGCGAAGTTCCGCCTGTGACGCAGGAGGTTGCGGGTTCGATTTCCGCCTCGGAATAAATGTTTATACGACCTGTAGGCATTTGTTCCGGGTGTTTTGGTTAAAAAATATCTATCTATGTTATGTATTGTATTATGTTTATCAGTCATTAAGTACCCACAACACAAGCTTTGGCTTAGCTTGGGGCTAGATGTTGCTGTGTGGATTGACCAGTATTATTTATTTATTTATTTTATTACTTAATTTAAACTTGTTTTTTTTTGTGTCAACTTCATCATTTATCTTACCCAAAATAAGGGTTCTACCGATCTGTAGGCTTACTTTTAATAAAGGGCGATAGCATTTGTTTTACGCCAGTATAAAGGATGATTCACGCTACACCCTGTCGCGACCGGGCCGTACCCCGGCGCGGCGGCCGGGGCACGTCCACCGTGCGCCGGCCGGGCCAGTCATGTTTGGGTGTACTATATATCTATATCACTAAGATTTGACGTTGGCTGCACTGGCAGGCGCCCGTGCCGGAACCGGGAAACAATACCCACCGACATTTCAACGCCGCCGGGCCCCGGTCGAGTCCCGGCGGCGCACGGCCGGGGCACGGCCGAGCCACGGTCAGGCATGAATCACTTCATACAAAATAAATAATAAATAAATAATGTTGGACAATCACACAGCATTATCTAGCCCCATGGTAAGCAGAGCTTGTGTTATGGGTACTAGATAACTGATACACATAATACAATACATTACATAGATAGATATTTTTTTATTATACATAGAAAACAACCAGAACACCCGGAACAAATATCTGCAGATCGTAAACACAATTGTTCCGAGGCGGGAATCGAACCTGCAACCTCCTGCGTCGCAGGCGGACCTTCGCCCATCGCGCCACATCGGTCGTCAAAAAGTATACTATAATGTTTGACCGTGCCCCGGCCGGTGCACGGTGTAGCGTGAATCATCCTTTACAATTCTGTTCTCGTAACGAAGTGAGTAGGATATACGAGTATCTATGTATTTTATTAGTGCACGGATGGAAAGACCAGTTTTGCAATAAAAGGAGCGCACTATCTTCCTAAATGAAAGGGCTCGGGGACATTTGCCTTGACTTACTTTAGATCAATTCTATTCATTTTATTTTATGGGGGTAAAGTAGTCGATGTAATTCTATTTATCAGATAGCTTATTGAGGAAAGTTTTGTTCCGAAACGCATAAATAATTCTTACTAAGCTTAACTGTTGAGATACCTGTAGATTGTTTGCAATAGTCTTCAGTTAGCTCCATTATTTCAATAGTTTAGTTATAGTTTTAATTGTTTCTATAATTTGATTGTAACTTTTCTTAAAAGCTTGTAAACTAAGTTCATTAATAATATAATTTCTGTTGTCCTAGTTTTTTATTCTTCTCTGTTTATAATTAATCTAAGTATACTAATACATATTATAAAGAGTAAAGTTTTGATTTTTTGTTTATTTGTTTGTTTGTAATGAATAGGTTAACGACCGATGTGGCGCGGTGGGCGAAGGTCCGCCTGCGACGCAGGAGGTTGCGGATTCGCTTCCCGCCTCGGAACAATTGTGTGTACGATCTGCAGATATTTGTTCCGGGTGTTCTGATCGTTTTCTATGTATAATAAAAAATATCTATCTATGTAATGTATTGTATTATGTATATCAGTTATCTAGTACCCATAACACAAGCTCTGCTTACCATGGGGCTAGATAATGCTGTGTGGATTGTCCAGCATTATTTATTTATTTATTTAGGCTCCGAAATTACTGGACCGATTTGAAAAATTCTTTCACCGTTGGGAAGCTATACTATCCCCGGTGAACATAGGCTATATTATATTTTCAAAAAGTTAGGGATCCGTACTAAAACCGTACAATGCCAGGAAGGTCCGCTTGTAATTATATATAATTAATTAGTCTAATTGGGAATTGCCGTTAAAACGAATACTATAATAAACGACCTCTTGCGGTCCAACCTATGGCTTTCTATTTTGTATATTAATTGGACAGCGAGCTACGCATTTTCTTAACATTTGAGATTGATCTAGATTTGGTGGATAATGGCGTAGCAGTACCGATTGAAGATAGAGCACGGGCGGTCTTTGGAACACTTGTTACGAGGGAATCACCTCGTTAATCAAGATAATTGGTGGCGTGGTCGATTTTCGTTTACTACGTAGCTATATTTACCTCAGCCACAGATAATTATAATTTTAACAGATTGACACAGCTACTGGAACAAAACAAATAATAATTCCTACATTAAATTAATATTATATATGTGAACGTTTGGATGTTTGTAACATCTTCACGCCAAAACTACTGAACGGTTGGGGTTGAAAGTTTGCATACAGGTCTAAGTTTGGAATAAAACATAGGCTACTTTTAATTCCAAAATAACCTTAAACAACGCGTACAAAGCCGCTGGTAGAAACGACTAACAAAAATAAAACACCGTAATAATTGCTTTATAAAATAATAATAATAAATAAATAATGCTGGACAATTCACACAGCATTATCTAGCCCCATGGTAAGCAGAGCTTGTGTTATGGGTACTAGATAACAGATATACATAATACAATATATTACATAGATAGATATTTTTTATTGTACATAGAAAACAACCAGAACACCCGGAACAAATATCTGCAGATCGTACACACAATTGTTCCGAGGCGGGAATCGAACCCGCAACCTCCTGCGTCGCAGGCGGACCTTCGCCCACCGCGCAACATCGGTCGTCATCGTTATATTGTAGATGCCGTGATTTGGTTGAGGGTATTTCGCGACTAAATCCATATCTACATTATTAGTATTTGTATTTATTTCATAGCAATCATAGCATATACAAAAGTCATAAACAAAAATACAGTTAATTTTAAATTTATAATATTAGGTAGGTTCTTACGGATATAAAGTTGGTTTCTTTAATAACAGAAAATTACAATGAAAGTTTCTATGAACAAATTAGAAGCATTCACAATTGAAACAATTGCGCTAACTGCTCACAGTTGAAAACAATCTACTGGTAGCTCAAGATAGGTCATTTATAGCTTCTCTGTTGCTAGGTTAATGCTACTTATTTTGTATGTACCATGACTTGATTTTTGAGTTTTCCAATATTTCGGCACAGTTTCGTTTTAAATGACTTTAGTGTTAATAACCATGATAGTTTTGATGGATTGCGTTAAATTCAAAGATCGAAGGGAGGCACTGATGATTGAACGTAATTTAAATAGATTTGATTTAGGTACATTTATTATCATTTTAGCGGAACCAGATTCAGCAGCGGCTGTCTCATTATTCAAAATTTTTAGGCATCAGTGACTCCCTTATTTAAAAATAGCCACAATTTATATGTTTTTATTTTGCTGTATCTTTTGTTTTGTTTGTTAGTTATAAGTTTAGGTTATGATAGGACTGGCATACTTTACGAAGTAAAAGTCCTTAAAAATAAATATGATTAAAAAAAAAAACATGATAGTTTCAAAAGTTTTATTATTTTGTATGTATTTAAGCTGTAGGCCTTCCTTAAAATAAATAAATAAATAAAGATGCGGTAAAGTACCCCCGTTGTTTTCATACAAAAGAGATCGTAAATGAAACTTTGACAAAACAAGCTTTCCACTTATCTCACTCATAACGCCATGAAAGAAAGCGTAATAAAGGAAACTCCTGAAGATTTCTTCAAAAATATTAAGAGCTAATCTACAAACCCGGGACTCATTACCTAAATGTGGTTTTGGAGGATCTTACTTCGACTACATAAAGGAGATTGTTATTTTATGTTTTTACGTGTTAGTTTCTGCCCGCGGCTTCGCACGCGTTGTGTCATAGAATTCAAATTCAAATTATTTATTTACTTAAGACCATAACATTACAGATAACTCCAAATCGTTATGCCTTGTACATTTTACCATCATAAAAACTAGAAACGTTATTCAATTTAAATTTCAAAAATTCTTTATTTAAACCTTAAATGTTGTTCCGGTACAATACTAGTGTAAATTTAATCCTAGAATGCACAAACATACACTGCAGAAACGTTATTAATGTTATTTCTATTCCATGGGTTACAACTGTTTTATGGGGTAAAAAGTAGCCTATGTTTGATTCCAGGGTAAGAGCTACATTTGCAGACTGATCCGTTCAGTAGTTTTGGCGTGAACAGGTAACATACATGCAAACTTTCTGACCTTGTAATAGGTATGGTTAGGTAAACACAGGCAGGTAACTACTTATAATAAAAAAAACTATCGAATAATAAGTAATGATGGACAATCCACACACGTCATCTAGCCCCAAGCAAAGTACTAAATGTGATACTTAATACGATAAAAATATACATTACACATCTAGTTTGGTTTATAATACATAGTTATGGCCTCAAGGTCTGTATTCTGCGTAACATAACATCGGACATTCCTTGTTTAAGAGTGTACCTTATGTAATTTTATAGTTAGAAATCGTTATTTATCTCAGAATCTGTGAAAGCTACCACCTTCATATTTAGGTAAATGATAATTCGAACTTTTATCTTGGATTCCGTCTTTTCGAAAACACGGTTGGTGAAAATTTTCTCGATACTTTTATTTTTTGAAAAATACATGTTTTGCACACATTTTGCTATTTATCTCAGGAACCACCTAATTTTTTTGTTGGATTTTTGTTTTGTCGAGAAACGTAGTAGAATTTCTTCGTTTTCGTCTTTTTAATTTTTAGATTAGTTGTGTAAATAACTTGTAATTAGGCATTAGGCAGTTTTGTCGCTTACGTCGATAAAAAATACGGAGCACGTCTACCGCTCTGTGCTTCTCACTCACAAGAAAATCATATCTTGTCATTCTGCTCTGAACTGAAGCGAAATTCGAATTTTGGCTGAGTTATGGCACGCTCCTAATATCTAACGCCCACACATCTTTCTCAAGTTTATTCGCTGACTTAGCGTCTGGACATTCTTATCTACGTCCTGTGATGCGAGAACTCCACACTCAAAGCCTCAGTCGTAATTAAGCCACCATTGTAAAACCATTAAGAATATTAAATTAAAATTCAATTTAATTTTAATTGTTTTTTAAAAATACTTTCCACGATTTCCCAAACAAGTCTACATAGAAAATAATTACAGAACACCCGGAATTATTTGTAGATCGTCCAACATTTGTACCAAGGTGGGAAACGAACCCGCAACCTCCTGCGTCGCAGGCAGAACTTCAACACATCGGTCTTTAAATTATAATTTATAACATGATTATTTGTATTTGACCATCAGTTTACAATGTAAGCCACTGTTTCAGAGATAAAATATTTTCACGTGATGCCAAGCAAACAGAATATACAAACTAATTGTTTGTTACTTTTATTTACCTTGTATATGTTTGTTTTATACAACGTGATGTATGAGTATGCATGACTCACTCACTGATAAGAGTAATGAACTGTTGCAGGGGGGATATCCGCTATGTTGATTTATAAAGCGGATATTACGTTTTTTTGAGTTTATCTTTCGAAATGTTATGGCTATTGACTATTTTCAGGAAATGTAGATTAAATATACTGGTCTTTTCCCAACTTGCATGTCCAGCGTGGGGATTATTACATAACCCAATAAGGCCTAAAGGCCAAACCTGCGCTTTTACAAACTTATACTAGGGAGTTAAGAATTACGTATATTACATACTTCTGGTTATTGAACCATTTAAAAACATTTTATGATAATAGGACTACATGCAAGCTTTAGTTGAGCATTAAATTTTAAATAAATAGATAAAAAAAACACATAAGCAGTCGACTGGTGTAGGCTAGTACCTAATGATGTTGTTATGAAACATATTATACAAATGATTGTGTCACCACTCACCAGGTTGTATTTCATGATAGATCGATTATTTATTCATACAAATAGGTCACTCCGGAACCGTGGTCCCACTGCGATGTCCGTTGATGAGGCTCAATCGTAAGTATTTTTTATAAACACACAATGAACCCGTTGGTTATTTTAGGTTCACATACTCTCTTCACTTCCTTTTGCCGGAAACTGGGCGTTAATACACATAGCACAGCGACAGAAGCTAAAGTAACACACACCTTGAGAAGCAAGTACCAGGCTAACATAAGCACGTAGAAGTGATCCATCTCATTTGATACGCAATAAAACGTCTCCTCTTTAATATGGCAGCCTGGTACTTTGAATCCGCGAGTGCCGAATTTGGTAGGATTTTTATGAAATATATATGAAATCGGGTTTATTTCCTAAAGTGTAAGTGAATATGAAAGCATATTTTATTTTATTGTTACAAAACGGTCAAGTATGTGTTTGGTGGGACCACGAAAAAGTTTTGTCCCACCAGTGGGACATCGCAGTGGGGCCACGGTTCCGGAGTGAAATAGGTTACATCATTAAGTTAGTAGTGCCTTAAAGCCTATGTTAGGTTTGTCTCACAGCACTAAAGTTCTCACTTAATTTAAAAATAAATTAATAATCTAGGTACTGTAGTTAACGAACGATCCGACAACAATACAAGTTAACCTATATTAATTATTATCCTAGATCTTAATGAACCGCGATAGTTGACAGTTGAAATGTTCGCATATTATATATTTCTGTTGTCGCTATAAATACATATAATGTAGGGGGGCATATAACAGTCATGATTTTTTGTCGTTCTTATAGACAATAGATAGTGAGATAAAATATACTTTGAATGAATATACTTATCTAGCTGGATTGTCAGCAGGTAGGTAATGCTATCTATATATATAGCTATAGCTAGCTAGAGAGCATTCTCTACCTGCTGACAATCCTTCATGTCCTTACCTGTGTTTAAATGCTCGCCTATGTACAACTTTTTGTACAATAAAGTATATTCTTTATATTTCTATCGAACTATATATTGTGTTTAATGCTGATAATAGTACGGGACCCGTCGTCGTGCGCGAGTCCGACTCCCACTTGGCCAGTTTTTTGCGCCATGGATTCCACTTCCGCGATGCACCGCCGTCACTCCAACACACACATTAGGGCGACACCTTAGGACCATTCTAGAACTCTACAGTTTACAATATTCACTGTATTTTGTTTTGAAAGCATTGTTCTAAATCTCCCGTCAGCCCATAGCTGGCTGGCCATCGGCTTTGCATGGCCGATTAACTTTTTATTAATATCCATCGAGTGGACCGGCTTTGACGAATATCACTCATCCGAACGGGCAGGTAATCCACTTTACAAACTTCCAAACTAGACGCGCACTTTGCATGCTGGAGTTTTGAGGCCATAGATAACGCGATAATTTTATTTTTTATAAAATCAATATATTGATTAATTAATATCTACTTACCTAAAAACAGTAGGTTCTACGTATTATAACTTTTTACTAGGTACGTATTACACTTTACGAACTTCCAAACTAGACGCGCATTTTGCAAGCTTGAGTTTTGATGACCATCGTTACCGCGTTTTTTGAAAATAAAATAACGAATGAAATAACGGCTTTTTTATAGAATCAATTTATCCATTAACCTAATACCCTATACAAGCTCTGCTTACCATGGGGCTAGATAATGCTGAGTGATTTGTCCAGCATTATTTATTATTTATTTATTTTATTTAATACCTAAAACAGTAAGTACTACGTAGTATAACGTTTTAAAAATATTACAAAAGTATGAATCATAGATAATTTTAATTATTTATAACTAGATTCTTGAATTCGATATACACACAATCAATCAATATATTTTACGAGTTTTGATATATGATAATTGTTTTTTAAATCAACCAAACACGATTAAATCTTACGTTCAGTTCTATGTCCAGCTGAGTGGACTGCTATAGGCTGGATGATGATGATGATGAGACAATGAGCGGCAAAAATAGTAGTGTGATACACGAATACATCTGAATAGACCAGCTGTTACAGCAAACTTCGACATCTTCATCTTCCGCATTCCACTAAAGTGACAACATGTAAGAGAATTATCGAGAGACTCCAGCAATAGGGTTAATTAGCCGTAGCAAAGGGTAGTATCCGACACATCAAGCCTGTTGCTCCTTGTCAAATGTCGCGATCTAATCGACCACTTGTGGCGCTGCGGGTCAGAGACTTTATAGGTCTGTCTCCAGATTTTATTGGTTTACATGTGATGGAGAAATAAAGAATGAACGGTTTTAGCAATCAATCTGAGTAAATTACCTTAAATCTCGCTAATATTATTATTAATGCCAAAGTTTGGATGTTCAGATAGATGGATGTTTGTTACTTCGTCACGCCAAATCAGATTGCACATTAACATTCAGATTGGGCTGAAATTTAGCAATCAATCGTGCTGTAAGCCAGGAATCAAACATAGGCTACTTTTTATCGCACAGAACAATCCCATGGTATAGAAATAACCTTTAAAAGTTTCCAATGAAACAAAGCGTGCAAAGCCGTGGGCAGAAACTAGTTTTAATATAAACTCAACTCGTTTATCCTTTTTATATTCATAACATAGAGACAACAATAATCCTGTGCCTTTCTTTAAAATACACGATTAAATTATTATACAAGATCAACCAACCTAAGTGACTTACTTTCGCTAACATCATTTCGTTCACAGAATCTATTGCTGAGGCTAACCAGCCGTTCAAAACCACGCAAACAACTCATCATTCAGAGAATCCATCAAACACAATTAAATGTAAAACAGTTTTCGCCAATTTCTCAAATGACTCTCAAGAGATTTATCCAAAGCGGAACAAATCCAATCCGGCAGCTTCATTGATCCGCAAATAAATTACGTGACAAAGTTTGTGGAAAACTTTGTTTTCGCGATGTAAATAAGTTTTAAAATTAATTGATTTTACATTACTATACTAAGTAATAGGTACTTCAAGAAACTTCTTCCTATTTCGGTTACTGTAAAGTTTACCTACAGTAAAAAAATATATGGCGCGACGAGCTCGAGGTATATCTTCCATCATGGCCTGTTACAGCGTTGGATCGCGAGGAGTGGAAGGAGAAAAGGGAGGCCTTTGCCCAGCAGTGGGACAGTAATGGCTTAAAATTATAATAATAAACAAATAAAAAAATATAATTATCATTTGCAGTCGGATTTTACTCAGGGGTTTTTTTGTAGGTCATCCCAAATATTCTGATCTGTATTATAACCTTAAAAAATGGGTTCCTTGCCATCCCTCGGATTTAGCACCCGAAGTTTGTCTCACTATTGGTCGAAAAAAACAATACATATTCTTAAAATGTTTGCGTTATTTTTTGTTGACATTCGGTTCTAAAGTTGTAATACTGGTGGTGGTCAGCCACAACACAAAGAATAAATCGGGCTGACGCAAGACTTTAGTGTGACGCGTTGCCTGTCGCTTCTCCCCTCCCCACTCACTAGGTAACATATGTAACATCGGTACGAACATTAACTCTATCATTTGTGCTCTTCCTCCATTAAATACAGATAGGGGTTAAACCCACTCGCCATTAACAACTCCTTAACTATTGTATAGCACCTGACGAACTACCAAACGACTTCATTGTTTGTCCCGTTTTTGTTTTCCCGTAGGTACAAGAACTAAGCCCGGACAGCTGCATAACATTTGTGTTTGGTAGCCACAAAGCAAAAAGTTCCACACTACTGCGACTTTCTGAATGCGAGAACTAATCCCGGGTTTTTGCGAGTTCGCATTTTAATGTTGAATATGACCTAATGCGTCTGGGAAATGGATGAATTAAAGGTGAAAGGCAGAAATCTACCTGGCTGTGCCATTCCATTTATGCAAAACTAGAACTCTCTGCAAAGGAATATAAAAATACACATAAGGTCAAAGAGATTTTACATATAGAGACGTCATACTCATTGTAAAGAAATAAAAACATTGCGATATTTTACTATAGCTACATACCTAGCGTCGATGTTCGAACATATAACGCCGCATGGCATTATCTCTGTCACTCATAAACGTAACGCATTGCTTGTCTCGTTCGTGTTGGTGGCAAAGCGGCAACAGCGCGGCAGTGATTTTAGTTCGAACAGACGAGACGCCGCACGTCATATGGCCTTATCTCTGTCACTCATAAACGCAACGCACGAATTACTTGTCTCGTTCGTGTAGGTGGCAAAGCGGCAACCGCGCGGCATTGATTTTTGAGTAAAATTAAATTTATTTTATGATTTTCCATTTTAAACAGTACAAAACAAATAGAAAACATAAAAAGACACATCCTTCTTGCTTTTCACAACCGTCCCATAGTAAGTATTGCACTTCCTAAACGCGCAACATGGCATTTTAATATTTTTCATACTCCAAAATCCCGCTTCAACGTACGTCCGCGTCGCGGCCAGGAGCAAGACGGACTGAGTTCAATTCAGGCACGTACCTGATTTTCGTCTTGTTAGGCAGACCTCGGTACAACGTATCTACGTATATATAACATCATTGCATAAGGTACAGAATTTCTTCAGTCAACGATAAAATTTACGAAACATCTTTTGAAAATCGTTTAAAACCAAAATTCAGCATGAAATTACTTTTCACATAGGAATGCTGGCTGTTCAAAATCTTGGCGAAAGAACAAAAAGCAATCGTACTCAGTGGCTCCGGTAACCACAGCTAAATCACAACGTACGTAGGTAAACGTAATACCTACAGACTTGTGCTTAATGTATGGGTGTGTCGACCACAGCGTGCGGTTACATCGGTCTCGTATTGCGAGGCAACGCAGCCGGGATACTCTATTGCTTTGTAAAGCTTGCACGGACGATTACATTGTCTTCTAGCAGTCCTTCCTGATAAACCACTGAAAAATACATTAGGTTACTTTAACAAACCTCAGTCTCCCAACCCTCTTAGGGAAAACATGTAACGCGACGACTCGTTCTGTATGTGCTAACATTAAATAAGGAAAAGAAAATAAAGAACGTATATATTTTTATTTCCCTTAAAACTACTATATATACAGTAGACTGAATACTACGTTAATTAATACTACATGAAGCCCAACCCATCCTCGGCGCCACTGAGAAGTATTAAATGTAAATAAGGGCATTAATATTGATTGAAACTAATGTATTAATGGAAACTAATGTACTAGTGTTGATGATAGATCAAATTCCTTGCGGCGATGTGTAAAAAACTGAGCGATGATGTCCAAAATTCAGCTAGGGCTGAATTTTCGGCCATGCTGGCGGAGACTGGCAATTATCGATGTTTGCAAAATATAATTATAGTGAACAAGTGTGTGAGTGCACTCACATAATCCATCGAGACGGCAGACCAACACGACCGGTCAGAGGGTTCGGACCAGTAAAATGTTGTAACAATCTATATACATATATAAAATTCTCGTATCACAATGATAGTTAACCATACTCCTCCGAAACTCGCTCTTATGAAATTTGAAGTTTTTTTTTCTTGACCCATTCTTATGAATATTTGTGTATATTCAGTAGGAATTAACTTTTTTCAAATCATATTTTTCAAATTTTCACGCGGGTTTAGCCTCGGGGCTCAGCTAGTGTTCGTACAACTATGTACTTACTTTGTTTCGCGTTGTAATTTTAGCTATAATAAGCGGTATTCTCTCACAAAAATAATCTCTAAATCGACAAATTGGAATGATTTAAGGAGGGCGATAAAGAAGTTGGGAAAGCCATGAAAGTAAATAATTGCCTTTTGATAACAACCCAATTTCTCTAAAGTATCTGTTGAGGTAGTGGGTTAAGAATGACCTGCTTTTTAGGGTCCCGTACCCAAAGGATGAAACGGAACCCTATTACTAAGACACCGCGCTGTCCTGTCCGTACGTCGTCTGTCTGTCTGTCCATCTGTCACCAGGCTGTATCTCATAAACCGTGATAGTTAAACAGTTAAAATTTTCACAGAATCTCAAGCACATCCCAAACACATTCTAAACAGAACATGTATTTCTGTTGCCGCTATAACAGAAAAACAGAATAAAATTAATATTTAAGGGGGCTCCCATTCAACAAACGATTTTGCTCGTTTTTATAGATAATGGTACGGAACCCTTCGTGTGCGAGTCCGAATCGCACTTGGGTAGCATATAAGTAAGTTGCAGAAAACAGTTTTTTAACCGTAAACACAAAACTGTTGCAAATTCCAACAGAAAATGCAACGGAATATATTTCATGCAATAAGATATTTTGCTGCATTTATGTTTAAATTTGGGTTGCCAAAATTTTTTCTCATGGTCCATTTGGCCTTGCTTATTGCAAAAGTGGGCCACTATATGTAAGATGTAAACCCAGTAGGTACATGGGTCCAATCGGTAGTGACAACAAGCGCTCTCTATATAAATACACCAGTATACACTTTGTAATGGGCATGTGATTGTGCGTAAGTAAGTCAACATTATCCACTACTACTGATTCTGGGCCACAACACACTAGCGCCGCAAGTAGAACCCAACAAGGCAACAATCGTAGTCATCAGCAAATAGAATGCTCCGAATTCAGAATGAGCGAATGCATGATTCTAAACAAATATTTTTGGATGGCACATGACTAGATCTCGAGTTGTTTGAGAAGGGATTGTACGAGTATCTGTGTTGTTCAATATTTAGATATGTCATAATGATGCTTCGAGGTGCATCGAACTTTGGAATTATAGAATAGATAATTTGTTATCTGTTTTACATATTATTTATTTATTTTCAGCCTGTGTTGTCCCATTCATGGGAAAAGGACAATCCAGCTTTCCGATTTACATATGCAAGCCAAATTTCAGATGAATTGGAAATCGGAAAGTGGGTCAAATTTAACTTGCAAAATATTATTACAGACAGACATACACCGTGACAGGTGAAACTAAAGTAAAAAGTGTCAGGTTCAGGTTCAGGGGGTACTCCATTTTCCGCATTTGGACTCCAGTTGGTCCTTTATGCGTAGTAGTTAGCTGGCATAGCCAGCCTAGCTCCGTCCAGAAGCGCAGAATCTTTCTGGGGTCTTCACAGACTTCGCGGAGCGACCTCTGCAAGTTGGATTACGTGGGCAGCTGTTTCGTCGTTGCTAAGGCATCCTCTACAGAGAGGGCTGTCCGTCGCTCCGATGGTGAATAAGTGTTTGTTTAGTGGACAGTGTCCTGTTAGTGTTCCCACAAGGACACGTAGGTCCAATCTATTCAGATTTAGTAAGCGTTTTGTTAGCTTCGGTGATGTTGATGGGAGTGCCGTCCTTGCTTGTCTGCAATTGATTTGGCTAGTCCATCGTTCGTTATGTGTAAAGTAAAAAGTGTCTTAAAAGTTTAAGAAAGTAGGATAACAAATTATTTATGTCATTGCTGATTTTAATAACTTCAATTTCAAATATCAAAGTGCCTTATTTCATTTAGGACTCTTAGACACGTCACAAACAAATTAAGAAAGAAAATGCAATTTTTATAATGCTCTTAAATAAAACTCGCCATCAAATTGATTAACAGTTTTTTCAATTTCCTGTAGAACACTAAATCAATATAACATTCAAAACAGTCTGCTAAAGAGATCCGATTGCAATGCTTTGACGAAACCAAATTGCTTTTCTAGCGATACGATTCATATGTCGATAGTAGTTATGCTGAAGAATTTGAACAAATATTATGATCTTATGCAGTGCAATTCAACCTTCCCGGAAATTTCACTGGTAAAATAATAATTATCATCATTACTATTATTAGCTATTATCAGCCCATCTTAGTCATTGGCCTGCAGTCTTTCGCAGGTGATTATCCCACCTGGCCGGAGGGAGACCTACGCTACGCTTACCGAGTCGTGGTCTCCACTCAAAACCACATTTACACCAGCAGGTGTTCTTGGCGAGATATAGCCGGCCCACTGCCACTTCAGCTTGCTAATTCTTAGAGCTACGTGGTGTACGAGCTGTAAAAAATACACAGACACACACGGCGATTTATTTTGTGGTGTAATGTAATAAAATGAATGGTTTTCGGTTGTTTCTCATTACTTGAAGTTAAAATAAGTTAGTTGTTATAAATTTAATTAGATTTTAGACCACAAAGTGATCCGACAAGGGTTCCTTTTTCCTTTTATGGGACATAAAAAAAGCGGTAAAATGAATAACTTCACCGTCAGCTCAAGGAAGTAGTCGTTTACGAAGAGATGGTTGTTTAACCGCTATTCTGCAAAAATGTGGCACAGTAAGTGAACCAAGAATATTACGAGTTAACTTAGAAAATAGGCCCGCTTCAAAAGCCAATTATCATCATCATCATCAGCCTATATTAGTCTACTGCTGGACATAGGCCTCCCCCAATGAGCGCCATAGCGCCCTGTCTTCAGCTTGCCGCATCCAGCATCTACCTGCAGTCTTTCGCAGGTCGTCATCCCACCTGGTCGGAGGGCATCCTACACTACGTTTACCGAGTCGTGGTCTCCACTCAAGAACACGTTTGCCCCAGCGGCCGTCGGTTCTTCGCGAGATATGGCCGGCCCACTGCCACTTCAGCTTGCTAATTCTCAGAGCTATGTCGATAACTTTGGTTCTCTGTCAGATGTATTCGTTGCGAATCCTATCCTTCAGAGATACTCCGAGCATAGCTCTTTCCATAGCTCGCTGAGCGACTTTGAACTGGTGGACCAGCCCTATCGTGAGTGTCCACGTCTCAGCTCCGTAGGTCATAACGGGTAGGACGCACTGGTTGAAAACTTTCGTTTTCAAGCATTGCGGTATGGATGAAGAGAAGACTCGACGTAGTTTTCCAAAAGCCAAAACAAACCTCAAATTCGTGCTGCAGTTACGAGTTTTGGCAAATTAAAGCTCCGATTTGCCGAAACGGTGCACATAAGTGTCAATTTCAGAGAATTAAAATATATCTCAGGTCCACATGCGGGCCACCCAAAACCTATATTTTTCTAGTCAATCTGCGTTCCGCGTGCGTATTGCCCGCATGGCAAGAAAAGAGCCCTTAACACTAGAAAGACCAAGGCCGTCAATTTGACCGCACGGCGATTTCATTCTTAAATATTTTACAAACTATGTTTTTGTTTCCGGTAGTATCCGACTGGTGTCCCATCGATTTATGATAGTAAGGTAATAGATAGTGCATCTGTGTTTGTACACACACTTGTGCACTATATGTCCTGCGTACATGGCTAGTCACCGTTAACATTGGCTGCCGTAGCCGAGAATGTTCAGCTAAGAGGACATATTTTCAAATTTTCAATATTAGCCCTACCTTATTCTATAGCGACGCCTTATATACCTACGTCATTAGCCGAAGCTCCAAAATCTCATCAACGAATGGTGTGGCGCGAGTGACACTATGCAAATAAAACATTAACACCTGCTAGTTTGTATTCGGCGATAAGTGTTATAAATACTGTGACCGCATCCTCGCGATCTTAGTGCGCCCGCGCCGCGTGTGCCTCATCAACCAATTAGCTGATGAGTTCATTGCAACATGGCTCCCGGTGTAGACCAAAAGTCCATTGACAATAGCTTAAACATAACAACTGAACAAAATATCCTTAGCAAACTGGTGGCCGAAAATGCTCACGAGGTTAAGAAATGTCCAGTACAGATTGAGAGGGCTGTGAGGGAGAAGCCTGTAAGGAAAGTCATCAGACCAAAAGTGCTGAAGAACCACGAGTCTCGGGAATATTTGTACGATCGATTGTATGATACGCCTTGTCCTAGAAATGTAAGTAAATTAATTTTAAACGCCAGATTTTTCTTCTTTAGGTCTAGAGCACCCATTAATGGACTTACAATATATAATATAAATATCCAATACAATATATATATCCCGTATTGGCCTTATGTTTAGTGATTAATTATGTTAATTTTAGTTTTTAAGGGCTGTGGATTTTGTTTTATAAATAAACTAGCTGCTCCCCGCGGCTTCGCCCCCGTGGAAATCTATGTGTCAAATTGTTTAAATGATAAAAAGTATCCTATGTTAGACTCCACCAATTTTCAGCTAAATCGGTCCAGCCGTTCTCGAGTTATAAGTGTTGTAACAAACACGACTTTCTTTTATATATATAAGATATAGATAAATAATAAAACAACAAACATCATTTAATTCGATATGATAGATTTAACTAGTTGTGGCTATATAAACGCTGAAATTTTGGTAAATAACATCAATTTAATTTAGGCACACATTAACGCTGATCATGATCAACCAGTTATACAGTACACCATTTCGCTAAAAGCTCATAAATTATTTCGACTGTAGACCAAACAAATGGAGATTAGACATTTACACCGGTAGAGCTTAAAATCACAATAATTATCATAGTCCTATTTTAACGCGCGAACAATATTTCCTTATGCAAATGAAGCACATTACGTGAGCTCATATTTACTGAACGTTGAGCACGCGCCCGCAGAGTAAACAGGTAGGACTGTCAGGGTGCTTATTGTTCGAAACAGTGCCAATCTAGATCCGATTCCTTATTCAAATAAAATGTTTGTTTTTTTTAATTCTCTCATAAATTCTGAAATCTGAGTAGATCCATGAAGTTTTTATTCAATTTGTTTGGTGTAATTTGTTAGTCGTCGTTTTAATTAAAGCAAAACCTATTTTATTGAGCAAAACTGATCCAAATCTGTCAGTTTGATCGTACTAGCTTAGCGTTCAAGAAGTGCTAATTTCTACGAAATCTAGTTTTCGATTTGAATTCATATTGGAATTGTTTTCAAGAATTCGCTCCCAGGGAGGTGGAAAATGAGTCGCTTTATGTACCTATAAATATTCTCTTTTGTTTTCATCTTCTTTTTGAACTGCCTCCTGCCAGAAATCTCCTCTAAATATTATAATTGCTTTATGTTTTGACTGCCATGTACACAACGCGTAAATTCTTAGTTACTACTTATGGGACCTTAAGTCATTGCTAAGACTATGTCAGTCCCGTAAGGTAGCCAATATTAATGTCTTCAGATAGACAGAAGGCTCAAAAAACGGTGCACACGCCATTAGACGTGCCGATACCTTTATATTCTTATCAGTACGGCGGGACTGATTTTATTGTTCAGCACTTATGTGCGTCCCGCTCATTAAAATCTAGTATGTCAACATAATAAACGTACCTATACCTTATTAGTTGTTGCAGTTAGTAATTTTTTATGGTTTGTTTGTTAACCTCTATCTTGGCATTTTCCATTTTGGCCGTAAGAAGTGTGACTCATCCAGCACGGTCTTATGCTCCCAGATTTTATTGATACCCCCCGAAATATAATTCACAATACTAATCGACCGAGGTGCATAAAATCCTTTGCAAAAAAATACAAAGACTACCGAAAAAAATAAAGAAAGCGAAATATAATCCTCTTTGGAGAAGGCGATTTCCGACAGGCAGAGATTCAGGGCAGGTTCGCCGACATAAAATATGCACGGACTCCTTAGCATCAATATCGGAACCCGGATCATGGAATTTGAATTTTGTAACAGTTTTTATAAAATGGTTTGTTATCTTATCGTCTTCAAATAATACACAAAAAAACTGAAATTTTGTTGTGGACTGTAAAATTAAAAAGAATTGTTATCATTTGAAAAAAACATGACTATACTATAAAGACTACTAGCTGCGCCCTGTTCTTTTCGAAACCATTTTCTCAATTTAGGAATATGACGTCGGTTTATAGTTTTTTTAAAACACGCCAAATTATTTTCCTTGCTTTTCAAGTAGCAACAAGAAAATTCACTAAATTCTATTTACGAACACAGGTAAGTACGTAACCTTGTAGTGGTGTACTTCTGAAACTGCCGCCGAGCAAGCCACAGCAAAGTTACTGCCTTCGGAACTAGGTAACTCCTGTGTGGTAACAGTAAAGCCTAGACTCCACCAAAGCGGATATTTATTTATTTATTCTTCTTTCACGACAAAACATATACAAAACAATATTCTAGAAAATTAAAGGCGAACTTTAAAAGAGTTCTCTTCCAGCAAACCTTATTGGGAGAGAGAGAGACAAAGTGAAGAGAGTGAAATAGATAGATAATTCTTTTATTGCGCACTAAAAACAGAACAAACAAGATAAAAAATACAAAATATGTGACAATTTGGCGGTCTTATCGCTCAAGAGCGATACACCAGATAGCCGTGGATGGATAGGATCGTATAGAAGTTGTATAGAAGTGTGGATAGCAGAGACGAGAAGAGGAGCTTTTCGGAGACGAATACGAAAGAATGAAAGGTTGTCTGGAAGAGATAGCTTCTAAGCGATAAGGCCGCCCATTGTACTTGTCGCATGTGATGTCTTTTATAATGATCTGTATCTGGTGTACAATTAAGTATTTTTGTATTGTATTGTAATGCGGGCTAAAGCTGAGATGTGTGCTGGCAAGAGCGGCTGAGCTACGTGCGGCGAGCGTCGGATGTTTATTGAGATGAATGCACTGAGTTACAGCTCACATCTCCGCTCATCATATTTGCGGACGAATGGAAGGACATTATGTTGGTGTGCCTGAGGTTTTGCGAGAGAGATGAATGATAGGAGTAATATTTTGAGTTTGTTTGTTTAATTTATTTTTAGTTTTAAAATGCATAATATTTTTATACAATTTTATTTGTCTGGAATTTTTATAAATGATCAATTATTATTGGTTTTTCTTATTGTGTAATATTATGTATAATTTTTTATGTTTCATTTGTTCTAATATATGTATAGATATTGTAATTAACTAGTGTAATTGGTTGTAATATAAGTAATCGTGCTAGTTAATAAATAAATAAATCTCTTCTCGTCTCCCCTGCGTGACCTCGTCAACTCAGCTCACATCTCCGCTTCGATCTTTCTTTGTTTCTTCGCATCTAGTCTCTGCTGATCTCTAGTTTCTCTGAAGGATAGGATTCGCAACGAATACATCCGACAGAGAACCAAGGTTATCGACATAGCTCTGAGAATTAGCAAGCTGAAGTGGCAGTGGGCCGGCCATATTTCGCGAAGAACCGACGGCCGCTGGGGCAAACGTGTTCTTGAGTGGAGACCACGACTCGGTAAACGTAGTGTAGGACGCCCTCCGACCAGGTGGGATGACGACTTGCGAAAGACTGCAGGTAGATGCTGGATGCGGCAAGCTGAAGACAGGGCGCAATGGCGCTCATCGGGGGAGGCCTATGTCCAGCAGTGGACTGATATAGGCTGATGATGATGATGAGTCTCTGCTGATTGGTCGCTACTGAAGCGGAGCGGAGGTTAGTTGTTTAAATAACGATGGTTGCTTAAAATACATTTCTTGTCAGCTTTGGTAGATTCTGGCACGCTACACTTCGTAACTGTCTTGTTACGAGGTGTAGCGGGTTTCGATGAGTATTAGATTATGGATTGCATCCGGTTTGTTTCAAACTTAGTAACCTTGTGTTTTGTATAATGTTAGAAAATGTAAAAAGAATAAAGTAGTTTATCTATGACTATGCGATTATAATTTCAGATTTCAATAATTTTATTTCTTTAGGTTTACAAAATAAATAACTATAAGTTTTAATATTTAGTTTTATTGTATGCACTGTGTTTTTCTTTGTGATATGGGTCTTTTTCTGTGCCTGAAATAAACTGTTTTTTTTATAACCACATTTTTATTAATATTTTATTTTTATTTAATTCTATGCTATGAATTTTACTATCTAAAATAAATAAATACAATACAATAAGTAACTTAGACAAGTAATTTATACCTACTATAAATTATTATCAAAAAAGAAATAAGTTGTTATTGATTTTCTCTCCATTTCTTATCACAAGTCATGGGTCGTTTTATATATTTTATGACAGGTGTTATCCCATTCAAAATACAAGTAAACATTTCCATCAAAACCATTGAACATTTACCTCGAAAGATAACCCAAAATCTATGCATCCCCGAATCATTGAAACGTTACGTCGCATAAAAACACAATCACATTTTACGGCCGACACCTTTTACGGTCAAAGTATGAGTTACTGCTGTTATGTGAGCGTTAAAACGTTTTGAAACATGTGAAGTGATGGATTCTTGAATTACTTTGACGAATTTTATCATATCAATGATATAGTATATATATAAGGTGTAAGGGGGACTCCAACATCTTGTCTCCCAAGCCAGGTTGGCTTGGGAGACAAGATGTTGGAGTGTACATGCACGTGATACACCCTGCTAGATAACGAACTAGGATTTGGTGAAAATATCAAACGATCTTCATAATTTGATAACTCTAAGATTTTCCATTACTTGACACGCGTTTGGCAGACAAGCGTCCAACCAGACACAGTTGCTATTAACAAAGAATCATCAGTATATAATGCAGAAATTCTTTGAATAAACGTTTTTGACATAAAGTTTAAGTTCTGAAGTGGACTCTGGAATAAATTGTACTCACATTATCATACCTCATCTATGAAATACATGTGTTGCCAGGATATTAAGAATATTTTTGGAAACTAAGTAGTAAAATTGTAATAATGTACTTGACAGAACTACTTAGGACTTTCCAGTAGTAGGTTAGGTAGGGACCTTTATCATCCACTCTTTGCTTGCCTAATATTATAAATACTACTAATATAAATAAATGCGAAAGTTTGGATGTTTAGATGGATGGTTGTGTGTTATTTCTTCACGCCAAAACTATAGACCAGATCGGACTGAAATTGCATACAGGTAGTTCTGGGCCTGGAATAAAATAAGGCATCTTTTTATCCCATGTTATAGAAATAACCTTTAAACGTTTCCATAGAAACAACGCGCACGAAGCCGCGGGCAGAAACTAGGTCATCATGAATAAATAAAAAGAAAATACTATGGATAAAGCACTCCTGCATAGGATAAAACTATTGCGCGGGAATAGGCGAATTCTTCTCTAGTGCCAGCTCAATTTCAAAGTAAGACCCGAATGAATGTTAGATGTCACTAGACTCTACTAAACGAAAGGTAAAAGCTTCGTATACACGGTCCATAGGACCGGTCTGACTATTTTCTTAACCAACATTTTGCTGCATACACTTTAACGCCTATTTTGTCTAATATTCAATCGTTCCCGTCTAGATACGTGCAAAAATTAAGTTAAATTTGAATTTAGAAATACATATATGTTAGTATTTTATGACAGATTTTTTATTCCTCTGCGAAATCAATGATACTCATATTATTATGTGCCCTTACTAAACCCTAATACATAAAATGTGCCACATATTTCACCGGAATAGTATAATTTTTCTCCCTGTCTCTAATACTACTTCACTAGGTCCGGCCGGCAAAACATGACTACTTATCTGTCTTCAATTCTCTTTTGTCAGCCGCCGTCTCTCTATTAGCCTATGTACCTAAGCGAATCCATAGAACTAAAAATGCAACGGTTGAAATCTCGTAATTGTTCTGATTAGAAGGAATTTCCATCTTTCTATCAGGGTTGAAACCGGTTGAAAGAGAGCGTGGAGCGTTTTATTCCCTTCATTATTTATATATTCTCTCCGTAAGGGTTAAATTGAATCAATTGCTCGGCAATAAGACGTAAGTAATGCAGGATAACCAGATAAAGCGTCAATCTTTTTATTTCCCCTCTTCATGGAACCTACAATTTGACTGTCTTTTATTCTCACGATAAAGCGATAGGAACCTCCTTTTGTTTTGTTTATACGGTGGCCAAAGAGTTCTTTGATAATTTTGTGGTCTAAGGAAGTGTCCTTAGAGCGACAAAGGAGTTTTTAATCAACTTAGAAGTTAGAAAAAACTGTGCCGAATTATTAGAAAGCTCAAAACTCAAAATAATCATGGAAAATATCCCGTTATAAACAATTAAGAAGTGTTTGGCGCCAGTATTAAAAAAAACAAAAGACTAATGTCATTGATCGACTTTTGTTCATTTTTAAATGTCTCTTGTTTCGAATGACATAGTCTGTCTGTTGTACACTTCCAAATTTGAATTTGAGTGAGCGTCTATGTATTGATTTTTTCTCAAGTTTGTGTTTGTAAATAAATAAATTGGCGATAGAACAGTATTTTAGCTACGGATTTAGGTGAAGTGTCCGAAAATGGATGTGATGGAGGAAAAGGTGGCGCCTCCTGGCTTCGCAAACGCCGCCGGGGCGGCTGGGTGAACGAGCATAGTTATTGAAAATGTTGTAATTGATGGATTTACCCCTGTTCAGAGTAAGAAAACATCTAAAATCATGAGTGGCTGATGACATTACGAATACCAGGACGCACTATTTTCAGGGAGTTAGATAAGCGATGCATCTTTTCAATTGCTACCAAATCAAATCGGGTTGGCCATGCTTATGAAAACAAGAAGGCGATAGTTTTTATTATACATAGAAAACCAGAACACTCTGAACAAATATTTGCGGATCGTACAAACATTTGTCCCGAGGCGGGAATCGAACCCGCAACCTCCTGCAGGCAGACCTTCGCCCACCGCGCCACAGTGGATGTCGTTAACGTTAATACTATAATTTATGCTATAACATAGGCACGGTTTCGTATAGTTCTTAGATTCTTATCTTAGAGTTCTTATTTTAGAGAGGGTCAGTACTATCTAGCTTACTATCATCATCATCATCATCAGCCTATAGCAGTCCACTGCTGGACATAGGCCTCCCCCAACGAGCGCCATAGCGCCTTGTCTTCAGCTTGCCGCATCCAGCATCTACCTGCAGTCTTTCGCAGGTCGTCATCCCACCTGGTCGGTGGGCGTCCTACACTACGTTTACCGAGTCGTGGTCTCCACTCAATAACACGTTTGCCCCAGCGGCCGTCAGTCTTACTATGATTATTATAAAATACCTAGCCTACTTACTGTAAAGAGATTAAACCGAAAGCAAAAAGACCAACTGATTCCGAGCGACACAGTTCACTTTACCTGTTGTTGTGTTTATGCAAGTCTTTGAAATGTTCACTTATTGTTCCTATTTGTTCTAGCCGTCGCTATGCAACGAAAACACTTGCCTGGGCAGTCTGATGGGCATCCCGGGGCGCGGGGATGTGCCCAGGGAGCCGGCGGAGGTGCTCAGCGATGCCAAAGACTTTCTTGGACAGTACTTCGCTTCTATACGAAGGTAGGTAAAAACAGAATTATTTTGTTATATCGTTGTTATAAGTGTTTTAATTTGTGATTTGCGTGTCAAATTATTATCATTAGTGATTTGTGTTGTGTGCTGCACTCAGCACCCCGGCGCCGCTGAAAACCAGCGCTGCACTGGCTTATGTCAATGTAGCATTTAATGCTGAGCCGGTAGCCTTTCTGTGTTCTCGTGTTTTAATTATTTTATTTGTTCCTAATTTGTTATCTTTATTATTATTAGTTCTTAAGTTGTATTATTTTTGTATTTGAAACACAAATAAACATTTTCTATTTTCTATTCTATTCTATAGGTTGTGTCCTGTTATTAGCGTCATCATCATCATCAGCCTATAGCAGTCCACTGCTGGACATAGGCCTCCCCCAATGAGCGCCATAGCGCCCTGTCTTCAGCTTGCCGCAATCTACCTGCAGTCTTTCGCAGGTCGTCATCCCACCTGGTCGGAGGGCGTCCTACACTACGTTTACCGAGTCGTGGTCTTCACTCAAGAACACGTTTGCCCCATCGGCCGTCGGTTCTTCGCGAGATATGGCCGGCCCACTGCCACTTCAGCTTGCTAATTCTTTGAGCTATGTCGATAACCTTGGTTCTCTGTCGGATGTATTCGTTACGAATCCTATCCTTCAGAGAAACTCCGAGCATAGCTCTTTCCATAGCTCGCTGAGCGACTTTGAACTGGTGGACCAGCCCTATCGTGAGTGTCCACGTCTCAGCACCGTAGGTCATTAGCGTATTATATAGTAATAGTATTACAGTCCATCCTAAGGTTGCCTGAAAGAGATCTCAGCTCATCTCATCTCGCTCTCAGCGATAAGGCCACTCTTTATACTTCCTTTATTCTATTGTTTATTTCTGAATTGTTTTCTGTTTTGTGTAGTATATAATAAAGTGTTTTCTATTTATCTACTACAAAGTATAAAACAAAGTCGCTTCCCGTTGTCTGTCTGTCTCTATATATGCTTCGATCTTTAAAACTACGCAACTGCAACGCAATAATTTTGATGCGGTTTTTATTTTATATATAGAGTGATTCAAGATATAGTTTTATAAACTACTTATAACAACATTTTAAGGCATTTTCGCAAAGGTTTTTTGCGCAAAAAGGAAAGTACACTCCCAAATTTCAAAACTAAAACTCTGTAGGTATTATGGCCTATTTACTTTCACAAAATGATACCTAATATAAAGGTTTATGGAAATCCAAAAACTGGAGGATATTCCATAGAAACCTTATGCCGAATAATAATCATAAAAAGTAAGTTTTCTTTCATACGAATATTATGCGGAATACTTTTCGGTTAGGTATCCAGTTTTTACGTTATTTCACGAAACATTTCCATCTTGGCAGGCTACTTTCAAGATAAATATTACAGTTTTTCAACCGCACGTTCATTTGAACAACTTCTGTAGCTTTGAAAAAAAATATGACTCTTTTCGACAACAGAATGGCAATGAAATCGCATAAATGTGATAATAATACCAGTTTACACAAAATATTAGAAGAACCGATGGCCGTTGGGAAAACGTGTTCTTGAGTGGAGACCACGACTCGGTAAACGTAGTTTAGGACGCCCTCCGACCAGGTGGGATGACGACCTGCGAAAGACTGAAGGTAGATGCTGGATGCGTCAAGCTGAAGACAGGGCGCTATGGCACTCATTGGGGGAGGCCTATCTCCAGCAGTGGACTAACATAGGTTGATGATGATGATGATGATGATGATGATGAGACAAAATAAATAAATAATTTGTGTCATCATCATCAGCCCGTACACATCCGCTACTAAGCATAGGCATCCCCAAACGACACGTCACGAATATTTTCAATATTTTTACATAGCATGATCTGGCCCCGAAGTAAGCAGAGCTTGTGTTATGTATGATTGAAAGCACATACAATACAATACAGTACTTTATCTATTGGTAACACCAAGTTATATCATATATATATGTTATATCATAATTCTATGCTCCCATTGGTTCCTAATTTTATTTATACTACCAATATCTTCAATATTATTGGATGTTTCATATGTGTAACTGATTATTATACATATAAGTGGGACCTGTTGACATCCAAAAGATCGTAGGAGCATTCAGCGCCGGATCGAAGTAAATGGCGAAAACAAAATAATTCTTATGACATGATATGCAGAGAACATGATCATGTAGAGGGTGGAAAATGGCTGATGATTTGTGTGAAAGGTGGCAAAAATTTCCAAAAACGCGCCTGCACACATCGACGCCCCTTTTTGTCACTTATTTGTTACTCCTTTATTAGTTTATTATGACGAAAAATAAAATCTATTAGTTACTTGTTAATTTTTAAACAGTCAGACCATTAAGAATCTTTCAAAGTACTTTACTCTACCACAGGGCCAACACCCCAGCTCACGAAGCTCGCTGGAAGGCGGTACAGGAAGAAGTGGCAAACACGGGAACCTACCAGCTAACGACTACTGAGCTGGTCTTCGGAGCCAAGCTGGCCTGGAGGAACGCCAGTAGGTGCATCGGCAGGATACAGTGGTCCAAACTACAGGTAAAAAAATAACATAATTAGATCATCCATCCATCCATTCTGTTTTGTTGCGTCAACCCCCAAGTCTTCGCCTCCGACTCCGACATAATAAAGCTTTGAGTTTGTTTCGTCCATACCGATTTGCATAATTCCATGCCCACATGCCTGAGGCGGTCTGTAAAATGCCATACAAAAATGGAACGTTTCGACGACTTATGACGGTACTATTGAGAATACAAACTGAGGGATTTGGTTACTACCTGACTGTCGTGCGCCGCTTCCATCTATGCTGGTAGAAAAATATGTAACGACTTGTAAATTATTGAACATATGGACAGTTTTTGAAGTTATTCACGAATTGCTTTTTTTATGACTGTACCACCGTAGTACTAAGATTAGATTAGTAATAAACATTTAGAAGTGCTGTTGGTGATCTTCGATCAACTTAAGATTAGTAAGCACTTAAGCTGGTGGTGACCTTCGATCAACAATGAAGTGTTTGTTCTTATCATCAATTATTGAAGGTAGGGCGCTTTCAAATAAATTACACTTTAACTTGAGCTCGAAAACCGCTCGTTAATCACCGATGTTGCAAGATTTATTGTTTTTAATTGATATTTGATATTAACAAAGCTTCCAGGTAATAATAATGAATAGCAAATATTCAGCAGGCTAAACAATATTTTACAGCTTTTGTGCTGTGAAAAAAGCTAGCTTTGTCACGAATAGCACTATGACAACACGGTATGTTATCGTTGGAATGAATCATATAACATACAAAAGCACTCACTGGTGTCAGGAAATATCTAAAATATATTTGCTTTTTGTTATCAAAATTCCACGCGTCGTTTAATAAGTCGAAAACTGTGTTGTTTGCACAGGGAAACATAGGTACCTATCAAGATTTAGGAAACGGCAAATTGTTGTTTTTTTTTTAAATTGTTTGTGTTTTCACCCCTTTGATAAATACTACAGTGCTATTTGGAAAACACCAAGCAACAAGAAGCATTTTCTAAGTCATGACATAGTCACGTGTTGAGTTGGTTGGTTGCCCATTGGTAGGTATGACCGGCATAATAGAACTGCTAAGTCCGACTTCGAGCTTAAAGTGTTTGAAAAGAGCAGTTCATTGTTCAGAAACAATCCAGCGGCAGTGGAGCAAAGTAGAGCTTCTTGGAAATACCTCTCGAGTGAAAAGCCAAACAACTAGAATCAATTATACTCGTTCTTGCCTGCAGTCCTTCCTGTTAAGAACTAAAGGAATTCGCCTCTCTTAATGAGAAAACTCTCATTTCCTTCGAAGAAAAAATCAATTAACACCTAGTTTGGGAATTGCGTAATTTTTCCTGAGAGCAAGAAAGATGTTTCGAGAAAATTGCTGCCCCCTCAGCGCCTCGGAAATTAAATATTCTGGTAAACTAGAATATTTTCAGAGAGCATAGGGAAGATACCTGAAACTTTCGAGCTTCTTTGAGATTTTATGATTGCTACAAAATATTTAAGATCTCTAAAAGCTCCAAGAAAATTCTTAGTTGTAAAATACATATTTATACTTACAAACTAAAAGAGCGTGCTGCATTCATTTCCACAATTAAACCCTCAGACGCCCGCGCTAATTCATTCGTTCATTTCCATTCACTTTCCTGAGGCGTGGGACGTACCGATTGACTCGAGGGCTTTAGACTGGTTTAAACTGGTTTAAAACGACATTAACAGACTGCTAAGACTTATGTTCTTCGCCACACTTTGTAATTACGCAGCTTAAATAGATTGCGCGGCTAATCGGATGGATTTGATCATGGACTCGCGGCTCGGGAGGCCTATTCTGGTAAACGGAGCTTACGAAAGCGCCCTTTGTATAATTGGGGTGAGAGTAGAAAACTAACTTTACTACGGGACAAGTCTACTCTTAGACGTACCTAAGGTTCATCGATCGTGGAAATTATATTACTTTAGTTTTGAAATTAAAGTTAAATTTAAAAAAGAAATTCGACCAGTAGTACTTACTTCGCAATTTTCCTTTTTGTTCGTTAGCCATTTTGAAATGACATTCTGATTATAGAATATAGATAGAATATACTTTATTGCACAAAAACTTACACAGGCGAGCATAATGCTAGATAGCATTCTCTGCTAACCTTTGGGTAGTGTGGACAACAGTTTGGTAGGTAGTGCTATATAATAGAGATAATAAAATATACTACTTATAATGATACTAAGCTACTTATATTATACTTAAACCGTAATATATATACCCATATAAATAATTAATATGTAATTATAATTACGTACCGAAGTATTCTTGCGAAAGAAAATAGTTATAGACTCTAGATCTGAAGACATTTATCGAGGATGCCTCGCGATATTCAATGGGAAGACTGTTCCATAGCCGAGTGGCCTTAATATATAGATTATATTTACAATATTAATAAAAATAATAAAATACTTATTTTAATGCACTATAATTCTCATCTGGAATCACCCACTCTCGGGTTTAGGACACCTTTTGCTTTTGCCAGTCCTCTTCCTTCTTCTTCGTGCTGCTCACATCCAAATGCCCTGCGACGTTGATGAAGTCAACGAGATCATGAAGCTTTAATGCGAGATCAACTCATCTTCAAGTTAGGAACTTGAAGATGAGTTGATCTTACTTACTTCTCATTGTAGGTCATTACCGTGAACTTTTCAATTCTCAGTATTTTAATGGTTTAAAACATCCCATATCCCTCACCCCCGAATAAGCACTCGGGAACTCGTTAGCTGCCTCTCAGCAAACTAATTCGTCAGATAATTCGGCAGAGTGATGTGACGCCATCACGGCACTCCACGCCGATTAGGTATTGGCACGAGCCGCGGATTTATTTGCACGAACTCTGAAAGGTCTTTGGAATCTAATAAATTAATTTTATTTAAGTGTCCCATTCCTGACTTCTCTAAGTTTAAGAAGTTGTGTAAACGATTTTATACAATTGTTACTTTCTAATTTTAATTAAAAATTGCATAGATAATTAAATAAAATAGAATTAAAAAATGCATAGATAATGGTACCTATATAATTAAATAATATTAAAAAATGCATAGATTGGAATGAATCAATTGAGCTACATCTAGATTGTTTGCAACAGCCTGCAGCTAGCTCTATCATTTTAATTGTACCTAAGTACTAGTTCTGATTAATTTCTATAGACAACTACTCTACAAAGTACATAGAGAAGTGCAAACATTAAATTTGCTTTTGCTAAGTAAATTTACCAAATTGAATTCACGTGCATGTACCTAAATATATTTTTTAAAGTTAATTAGAGTCCATTCTTTCGAGATCCAATATTTGCAATGAGTGCAGAGATTGGTTTTTAACCAGTTCGGTCGGAACAGCTAATGGAATCGAAACAGCTTTACAGAAGTCTCCGCGGTTTGCCGTAGTGAGTGGTCGAGATCGAATTCATTAAAAATTCATTACAAAGTGAACTCACAGTTCCATTAGCAAGAGAGTTCCACGGATAAAACATCACTGCATCAGAACTGTACTGTGTACTTACTTGCTTTTGTGATTAGGTAAATCAAATGCTTTTACCTCTGGAGAAAAATCTAGGGTTGCAAACTTTGCAAACTTTGACTTACTTCGTTTTTTCCCTTAGGTATTCGACTGCCGGCAAGTGACCACTACCAGTGGTATGTTCGAGGCTCTATGCAACCACATGAAGTACAGCACCAATAAAGGAAACATCAGGTAGGTACCTAAGCACATAACTAACTTAAAAAGGTTGCAACTTTTATCTGTCTGTCAAAAACTTCAGGCTCTATTTGACTACAAAAAATATTGAACTGGCAACAATAAAGAGTTGTGAGCTTCTTATTTTATGAAGCACTTTGACTGCGGTTTTGTTTCGCCGACTGCGATCTTTTTTTTTTACCTAAAAAATTCGTGCTGCCGCTCTACACAGCGGTTGTGTTGCGCCGCACATGCGTTTCGTTCGAAAAATATTACGGCTGTGCTGAGTCACAAAGATCTGTATTTTCTCAGCCGCTGCGCTAGTGTGGATTTACGCATATTAGTCACTTGTAGAAAACTCATACCGTGCGTTTTCAGCAGTCGAAGTGTTAATATCAATGCCTGTGACTATGGTGAGTATACGGGTTGGTACTGCCCACTTCATAAAAGTAGTATGTTTCACGGCAATATACTATCGAGCGAAAAGACGCTAAAAGTCATGGCCGATTATAATACACACCTGTAAATTTATATTGTTTCAGATCAGCGATGACGGTGTTCCCTCAGCGAACAGATGGCATGCATGACTACAGAATATGGAACAGCCAACTGATCAGCTACGCTGGCTACAGACAGCCGGACGGGACCGTGCTAGGAGACCCCATGCATATGGAGTTCACTGAGGTAATACTTCATCATCACCATCATCTCAGCCTGTCTGTAGGTACTCTCTGTTCGGCTTCTCTTTGCCAATGACGCACAACAAAAAATGGGTCGATGCAATATGGGCTTGAGTTCGTAGCATTTGGATACCTTTTACAGTCATCATTATCATCATCATCAGCCTATATTAGTCCACTGCTGGACATAGGTCTCCCCCAATGAGCGCCATAGCGGCCCACTTCAGCTTGCTAATTCTCATAGCTATGTCGATAACTTTGGTTCTCTGTCGGATGTATTCGTTGCGAATCCTATCCTTCAGAGAAACTCTGAGCTTAGCTCTTTCCATAGCTCGCTGAGTGACATTGAACTGGTGGATCAGCCCTATCGTGAGTGTCCACGTCTCAGCTCCGTAGGTTATAACGGGTAGGACGCACTGGTTGAAAACTTTCGTTTTCAAGCATTGCGGTATGGATGAAGAGAAGACTCGACGTAGTTTCCCACCTCTTACAGTGACGACATAAAATAACAGAAAGCATACGGGTCAGTCACTTGAAGCTTGCTGTAAGTAATTATCACTGTATCTAAAGATGACTATTTGCAGCCATTTGAATGCCTTTTTTGTACCGTGTAATAGCAGTGCTGGATGTATGTGCCTCCTCTTTAACACGCCATAATTCGCATCCAAAAATTCCCAGTGGTACTATTTATCATTATCTGCTTTCGTCTATCTTCCGTCCCTTCCAGAAATGTGCTCCGCCTCCCTCTGTAGTAAAAAAAACTTTCATAATAAAGTCAAACGTCACAGATCCAATATGTAGAAGTAGTAATATAATAAGTACATAGGTGGAAGTGTGACAACGAAAATAGAAACCACTCAGCATGGACCATAGCGTTGTCGCTGCTAGGTGCTTGTTTGAAGGCTTGTAGGACATTCATTACAGAGGTCATAAACGTCGGGAGCAAGCTTGGTTGATTGTAATAAATCACATATTCGATTTGATCTTACAAAAAAATCTAAATCTAATTTGGGCAGATTGGCGGTAATGACCATGTCATCTTTTTAAATAGAAATTTTAAGAAACCACAAAATTTAAGAATATATAGAAGTTTTCTATTTTCTATATAATTCCATTCTATTATTATCATTTCATTATATTTTCAAGCTAAAATAAATTCAAACTTCAGAAATGTTATGAAGTCTGCTCGCAAAAGTGACAACTTTGTTACTCACTGCTCAAATTATAAAGTTTCTGATACATATTCATAAAATGGAACCGAAACCTACAAGATCTTGAACACGCTATCAAATAATCGCTCGTAAAACAAATGTTACGAAGTCTGGAACAACTTTATAACATCCAAACATCTGTTCTACAACAGACCCATATGTTCACGCATTTATAACCAAAATACGAGTCGGGAGAAAATCCAGTGTCTTAAATTCGCGAACTTTGTGCTTTATTTATGACAGAAATTAAGTTGTGTTCGTTTACTTTGTCATCTGAAATTGATGGCAGCTGTAAAAACGGTCCACTCGTTGGTGGAATACAAATAAATCAATCTACGGGTGACATTTTTGAGTTCCACCACCTGTTTCGTTGCGTGATGTATGCGATCGAGGGAAATGAACTACGCATAGTTTATAGAGTATTTTCATCGTATATTTATTTTGTAGACAGATAACATCTATTTGGGACAAACAATTTCGTCCAATGATTTATTGAATTTATAAAGCTGGATAAAAAAATTGCAAAAAAGCTTTATTTTTCTAGAACGCTACGATGATCGGTCCCACCCACCCCAACGCCCCCAAGGATTTTAACCTAATTTATAAAAATGTATAAAAACAACTATGCATCATCGGCATCGTAAATTCTAATCATAAAGAATATATTTTGCGTGGAAACAATGGCTTCTAAGCGATTAAGGTCACCCATTGCACTTAATTGTGTCTTACGTAGTCTTTTTGTATTGTTTTTTTTTGTTGATGTAAAATAAAGCATTCATAGCCAGTATGGTCAGTATTTATAAATGTTTGGCTGTTGCCTAAAAAAAATCAATATCTAGTTTTGCAGTAGGCTATAAGGAGTTGTACCGAGATAAACAAAGATAAGTTTTCCAGCTCTGCGTAAAGCTCGGATGGAAGCCGCCCCATACAGCTTGGGACATCTTGCCTCTGGTCCTCTCTGCCAACGGCAAGGATCCAGACTACTTCGAGATTCCAAGAGAGCTCGTCATGGAGATACATATGACGCATCCTACGTAAGTCTTGCACCACTACCATTATTATCATCATGATCAGCATAATGCTAGTCCACTGTTGTACATAGCTCTACCCTAAGGAGTGCCATAGCGCCATCATCATATTTCATCTTTTTAGTTTGCCGTATTCTGGCATCTGCCAGCAGATCTACTAATAAGTATTTCATTGCCATTTTTTATTTAAGAGATCTAGACAACGAAATTTCCATCAACATCATTTGCCATTGGATGCCTTTAATTATCAGCACCAGCCTTATTTACTCAGGGACATGTCAGAGCATAGTTTACTTACCAAATTGATATACATATAAAGCATAAACTTTTCTATAATTTTATTTCAATTTACGTGTAAAATGTTGAGCTGAAAAAACGTAGGCATCGGTATTTTATCGAAATGTTATGAATCGGAAATACTTTACAATACAAAAATTCAACTGGAATTTTTTTGTGAACGGTTTGATTTTTACTGAAATGTATTCAAAAATTATACCTCTAATTTCAATTCGTAAATAGCAGTGTAATATTTATTTATGTTATGCAAAGTTGTCTTTGTTTTTGCCCTCCAATAATTTATCAGTTTGATCTCTTTGACTCCGAATCAATCCAGGCTCAAGCAGAAATCTACAATAATCTCCGTATTTCTAAGTTCCTTTCAATATTTATACCTACAGCTTAGTCAAAAAAATGCCTTGGTTCGAAATAAATTACGTACCTACCTAATTTATTTGCAAATGTAACCTACATTTGCAATCGATGATTCACTGAAAAAGAACTAAAAATCTTATTAAAAGGCTTAAAACTAGCCAAGCGGCTTTTCAGTGTTAAAAAAGCCACCACGCGATTGCACTTGGTTCCACCTACCCTCAAACTGTAGAATAACTTAAATAAGATCTGTATAAAAATACTTTATATACATATATATATAAACCTAGTCCAGATGAATAAAAAAAAATGCCCGTTAAAATAGCAAATACTAGAGACTTACTGCGCTTAAACTTTAAAGATACACACACGCCAAAACAGCGCTTGCGAAGGGCTGCTTGCGTTACGAACCGTACGTGCAACACGTACATTTTTCCATCACGGATTTATGCCGACATAAAAAGGTCGGGGAATGCATATTATGCCCGGGGCGGAGCGGCAAATAGCCGAACATGTATTCTGGGTAGATTGCTCATCGTAAAAGTGTTGTCCAGTGATCTCCAATCAGTGTTTATTGGCCATAACTCGGGATTCAATGTCGACGGCATTGATAAAGCTAACAGGCGATAATGCGCGGTAATCGACTGTTACTACATAGTTGTGAGAGCAAACGTTGGGATTATGTGTGAATTCCGTGACCGGGTTATTGAGTTACTATTGTGCGTACGTAGATTTAATAATCTTCGGTTTGAGGAGAACGCGTTGTCGTCTTTACACAAACTATGTGATTACTTTTGGTAACGAGGTAATGATGGATGTCCCTTTTAATGTAGATATGGATGCTGATATTGGTGCTTTTCGTTATTTTTAAAATAAATAGAGATTTAATTAATTATATATAGATAAAATAATAATAATGAAATTAGTTTATTTCAGGCACATTATACAAAATTAAGGACCCATACCATAGAGAATAATATAAACATTTATATAAAAAAATTACACAGAAAATTTTAAATCCTTGCTGTAGATAGTCAGTACCCAGAGCATAATGCTACTGGGCCGCCATTTCTTGTTCCCGCCTAAGTGGTATCCAATGCTGGAAAATTGGGTTATTGTATGTAGATATATGTCATATACTTCTGGTATTCCCGAAAATTTCTTTATATTTTGAATGCAATAAAATACGAACAATGTTGCCGAAAATGCCTTTTCAAACGGGTTTAGAATAAATTCTATTTTCCTCGAATTTTCAATATGCAAAGTGTTGCTCTGCGAAAAGAGCTCTAAGTCAATGAAAAACTGCTTACACAAGATTCCGTTTAGAAAATTTATTTCCGAAATAGTGTGAGCTTGTTTTACGATTATATCCTCTAGATCCCCGCTCGAAACTTATCTGATTAAGTTATGATATCAAGCGACAACAAGAACATAACATGGCTGTTAGAACTTCTCCAATAAGGATAATTAATACACTCCACGTCTCTTCTATAATAAGCTTTTTGAGAAATCCTTTTGCTAACCATTAGTTGCAGGCGTAAATTTTATGCAATGACCTTGTGCAAATGACACTTGTAACCTTACTATGGTATTTTGATTGATGGATTGATAAGAGATTTTATTATGATTGATGTCCGAAACTATACTTAGGCCAAACTGTAAAAACAATACACAATATTTGTAAAAATTGCCCCCATACTTAAACCTGAAGACAAAAGTCGACGGCGGCGCTAGAATAAAATGCACATTGATTCATTGATTGAAAACAAACGCATGAAAAATGTGAAGAGACCTTTAGCACTAGCTTTAATTATTATAGAAAAACTATTGAGTGTAATTAAAAATAAATTTATTTAACTTTTGATTATCTAAACTATGTAGGAAACAATATATTCTATTAAATAAATAAAATAAAATCTCTTTATTTCGGATATCCATGGATCCATATTTGTAAGTATTAGTAAACACACAAAAATATAATTATAGAGGGTTAGTAAATTCTTACGCCATCTATCCGACATCCGACACGCATGCTGCTCAGCCCCACGATGAGGTCATTAACGTATATATATTGAAGAGTAGTGGAGACGTCAGCCCCCCCTGTCTCACGCCGCTCTCCAGCACATACGCCTCAGATAGTGAGTCAGCCCACTTCACAAAATTGGTCTGGTTGGAATACCAATACCTTAACATATTAAGTATTTCCGTCGGCACACCCCTGTCTCTCAACTTTGCACACTATATATTTTCTCGTTAGATTCGACTGGTTCAAAGAGCTGAATCTCCGCTGGTACGCACTCCCCGCCGTGTCCAGCATGCGTTTCGACTGCGGCGGCATAGAGTTCACAGCCAACGCTTTCAACGGCTGGTACATGAGCACAGAGATCGGCTGCCGGAATTTCTGCGACACCAACCGGCTGAACATGCTTGAGGTGAGATCTAGTTCTTTTTAAGTTAAAGCATCTAGTATATATAATACCTTAGTAGTATTAGTATAAGAGTCAGCGGCTTTTTCATTTATTTTATTTTATTTTGGTTTAAAAACAGTTCTACACACTTACAGATAATAACTTATAACCATTAATGTGTCCTCATCATCAAAGCAGTAAAAAAAAATATAAATATTATATAGCTGTGGTCTCATACACAAATAAATGATATTCCACTGTTATGTGTAAGCTCTAATAATTATAAACATTCACAGTCGAAAGAAAAATCTCGTTAGTTCTATGTTTATTTTGATAATGTAATATCTATCGGCAAACGGCTATGATGTCAATAAATGATAATTTGAAGATAATCTACATGAATTTTTGTATTTAGATAGCATATAAGAAGAAGTACATAGGACTTGAATTTATAACACTTTTTAAACCCGGGGTTTTACCCTAATGTTACATTCCTCGGGTTTCTATTTTAAAAAGGAAGTGCCCCTATCTTCGTACGTAGGTATCAGTAAATAAACCTCTCTAAATAGCTTATGATCTAACTAAATCGATAGGTTTAACATCGGTTAGAATTACTTCAGAACATAGAGGTTTAGATAACCCGAGCAGGACAAACTAGTGAGTCATAATTATGTACCAATATCAGAAGTTACATGCTAATTACGGACTTGGATTTTGAAAGTTACATTCATTTCTCTGCAGATAAGTAAAATAATTAGGAAGATTTTAACTATCCATTTCTGTATACTTGTCGCTTGTATTTTTTATTATAATGATGTGCATCTTGTGTACAATAATGTATTTTTGTATTGTATTCTATTGTTATCTCTCTAACAGAAAGTGGCTCTAAGCATGGGCTTAGATACACGGACTCCGATCACCCTCTGGAAGGACAGAGCTCTGGTAGAAGTTAATGTCGCGGTACTGCACAGCTTCCAGCAACAGAACGCAACTATCGTGGACCACCACACGGCCTCTGAGAGCTTCATCAAACATTTGGACAATGAGAACCGGCTGAGGCAAGTACTCTTTGAAATCGTATATTTCTGTGCGGTAATAAAGAATTATCGGAATGTATTCATCATCATCATCAACCTATAATAGCCCACTGCTGGACATAGGACTCCCCTAATGAGCGTCATAGCACCCTGAATGTATTATTAACCACGATACTACCGAGTATTACGTATGGTACGGTAGTGAGTTGCGCGGAGTAGGTAGTATGAGGGAGGAGGCTGTAGTATCTTTCAGAGATGTGGACGTTTTGGGGAGATAAACGTAACGAACGGAATACATACTATATTTTTGTGGAATAGAGCAATATAAAGTGTTTCTTTACTGTGCTATGCAATGTCTGTTAAAAACATTATTAAACAAGAACCTACTTCCTAATAAAGAATTAGCAAGCTGAAGTGGCAGTGGACCGGCTATATTTCACGAAGAACCGACAACAGCAAAACAAATGTGTTCTTGTGTGGACATCACGACTGAAACGTAGTGAGGGAAGCATCCGCTTGCAGTCATTCTCAGGTCTCAACCTGCGAAAGACTGCTGACGGATGCAGTATGCGTCAAACTGATGACAGGGCGGGATTTCTGCTCATAAGGGGAGTCCTATTTCCAGCAGTGGACTAACAAAGACTGATGATAATGACTACGTAATAAAAGAAAACTGCACGAAAAACCCGTTTCTTCATGATAGCATTTGCCTGCCATAGATTTCGGCCTGTAATAAGCACGTTCGTTCACAAACACGTAAAACCTGTAAAAACATGAATAAACTTATAACAAAAGCAAATCCTCTGCCAACTAGGTGAGATCCTGAGAGGGGTCACGAAAGATGTGATAAATAAAAACGTAAACGACCTGTGAACTGCTACGTGTCGCGACAAAGGGACACGAGACATCTTCACCCGAGTTTTATCACGATTTTATCATTTTACTCTCCAAATTTCGGTACAGGCTATACGAAGATAGATTTACCTGTCGACCTTTTGTTTTTGTTTTCGTTTCTCGCTTAGGTTTCGTTTTGTAATATAAATTCTGCGAAAAAAAAGAGAGGAAGGCCTGAACCTGCAGCGGGACAACATGGGTTGAAATAAAATTATGGTATATATAAATAATTGGTATAAATTTTATCCAGATTCCGAGTTTGAATTGCCTATACTCCAATCCAAAAACTTGGATATTTTTTGTATACAAATAGGTAACAAAACCCAAGGAATATTGGTGGATAATATTTAACGACTTTGGTATCATCATACGCAAAGCACAAAATCTCGAAACAATTTGTGATTGAGAAATCTGAAAGCTTTTATCATTTAATTGATCTTTTGTTATATTTCTAATTCTAATTTAACTTTTTTCGCTGCACATGTGGTTATGCGTTATTGAAGTTTGTGTTTTAGTTTTTAGTGATAACCTTCTTAAAGTTTTTGTTAAGTTTTCATTCATAAATGTCTTTGTTGACATGAAATATCTTGGGTTCTTTATCGGAGTATGCAATGAAGTCTTAAGAGCGTGCCATACCTCAGCCAAAATTCGAATTTCGCTTCAGTTCAGAGCAGAATGACAAGATATGATTTTCTTGTGAGTGAGAAGCACAGAGCGATAGACGTGCTCCGTATTTTTTATCGACGTAAGCGCCAAAACTGCCTAATGCCTAATTACAAGTTATTTACACAACTAATCTAAAAATTAAAAAGACGAAAACGAAGAAATTCTACTACGTTTCTCGACAAAACAAAAATCCAACAAAAAAATTAGGTGGTTCCTGAGATAAATAGCAAAATGTGTGCAAAACATGTATTTTTCAAAAAATAAAAGTATCTAGAAAATTTTCACCAATCGTGTTTTCGAAAAGACGGAATCCAAGATAAAAGTTCGAATTATCATTTACCTAATTATGAAGGTGGTAGCTTTCACAGATTCTGAGATAAATAACGATTTCTAACTATAAAATTACGTAAGGTTCACTCTTAAGTACTTGAGCTATTAGGTATTGAAAAGTGAAGTAGCGTTCCTTATTAGTTAGTGTAGAATGTTTTTAAACTACCAGCTAATTGTGTGGTTTAAAATATAATAATCAAAGTTAATTCACACGCACATAAAAAGAAAGCCAATTCATACGTACCTACTTTGTGGTAAAGCAATTAACTTTTATAGAGTACAGATTCAACAGGTTTTGCGGTAAACATCCGGAATCAGAACACTTAAAAATAAAATAAATGATCATTTAATTAGGAAACTGAACGGCTAATCAGACAATACGTATGATAATTAAATTGATATAAAGTTGTTGGAAATACCGTTTACAACGAATGGTAAACATTTTGTTTTTCTTAACGTCATTGGCAAAAATAATGATTACTGTCTCACCACATCCTTCTGCAAGATTGATTTATGGCCTCTAGATTATCATCAATAATAAATAACTCATAACTTTATGATAACACAAAAAGAAAACAATTAGCCAGCGTAAGCAACTCTAAGCTCTATAGTGCCTAAATATAAATTAATTTCTTAATTATTTATTGAACGAAATAAAACATAAATGAAACTTAAAACTAGGTAGAGACTTTGTGGCAAAGGCAAGCTTAACCCTAAAAGAAGATCTCTTCCAGCAAACCTTATTGGGATGGAGAGGCAAGTTTGTGAAAGAATACGTCTGCATAAACAGACAAAAGGAAGATTAAAATCCTAAACCTACATTAATTCACTACTACAATAAACGATAATACATAAAATACCATATATATAATATAAATATTATAAAGAGGAAAGGTTTTTTTTTAGGTTTGATTTTTTGTTTGTTTGTATTCAATAGGCTCCGAAACTACTTGACCGATTTGAAAAATTCATTCACTGTTGAGAAGCTACACTATCCGCGGTGTATATAGGCTATATTAAAATTTTGAAATGTGAAATTTTATTTTCACGCGAGTGAAACCACGGGAAATAGCTAGTATAGTATAATATAATGTCATTCGTAATACCGAATGATAACAATATAATAACAAATCTTTGATTACATACGAATTTATAGTTAAAATACCAATATACAAAGTATAGTATATGACATTGAATACCGGAAAAGCTGTTTAAATGTTGTTATTTGGAACTACTTGGCTATTGCGTTAGGCGCAGCTTTGATACCTTTCATCGGTAAAAAGATACCTTTAAATGTACACATATGTAGGGCGTCCCAAAACGAATAACATTATTTTCCATTCGTTTCCGTGAGTGCCGACATTCGCATTACTCACGTGCAAATTGGAAACACAATCAAACCAAGCAAATAACCCCTTTATTACTTTTGGTAGAGACTTTCACAATATAGAACGTAGTGTGACTGACTGATAGATATTGCACCTATAGCCAAAACTTTAAAAGAAGGGACATATTTGGGTGGATATTATTGGATATTATTATTAGAGTTTAAGTTATCAGTATCATCATCAGCCTATGTTTGTCTACTGCTGGACAGAGGCCTCCCTTAATGAGCGCCATACCATAGCGCCCAGTCTTTAGCTTGATGCATCCAGTGTCTGCTTGCAGTCTTTCGCAGGATCCCTGGCTGGAGGGCGTCCTTCACTACGTTTACCGAGTCGCAGTCTCCACTCAAGAACGCGTTTGTCCCAGCGGTTGTCAGTTCTTCGCGAGATATGGCCGGCCCACTGCCACTTCAGCTTGCTAATTCTTAGAGCTATGTCCGATAACTTAGGTTCTCTGTCCGATGTATTATATTTGTTACGAATCATATCCTTCATAGAAACTCCGTGTATAGATCATTCCATAACTCTCTGAGCGATTTTCAACACAGGCCGCACAGGGCTTGAGTTATGAATTGAATAAAATGTACAAGGAATTATTTTGGTTCAAAACTAGGTCATAAACTGGCATTACAGGCCCGTATGAAGTTCTGAGCTTTTACTTGTCCAGTAACTACAACGTAAATATTTCCAATTGCAAATTATTTGTCAATAGTAAACACCGTAGATAGCGGATGAGAAACCCGAAAATTAATTACAACCATCCGCAGCCCGTAATTATCCTGTCATCGCTCGGTCCTTGCAACTCTGTTCTATCATAACAGCAAGTTATTGTAGATAACGTGATGGACGTATTAAGAGCACAAAGGGGGCAGTCTCGGCGATCTTGACCAACTGACTTGTCTTAATATTGATAGGTTTCACCTAGAGACAATTGTATGAATTCTGACTACAAAGGGGCCATGGTAGACAACGACTATTAGAAAATATCATTGAGCTTGAAGCTTTATACTTCATTATTGTACTTGTATTGTCTTTGTAAGTCTAAGAAGTATTGGAAGTTCTTAGTCTAAGATAAATACAAAAAAAAAAAAACCGCGATTGTCTTTTGTTTTTCCATACAATTATCTGTGTCAAAGGTGTTTCGCACCAAATTGTTCGCACCACAAGCTACGAGTAAAAGTAACAATAATTGTTTCGTTTCTCACCGGCTGTTTTTAAGATCTCCCAGTATACAAAAAACAAAATAGGATCGCTTCAGCTTATACAAACTGTTATATACCTAGTTTTTGTGATAATGAGGTAAGTTAGTAGTTTTAACTGAAACAAAACTAAATGCACAAAAAAAAAGTAATACCTAAGTATTTTTCTACAAATAAAGATTATCATATTCTCATTAAGGCTAGTTTTCATCGTTCTCCAAAAACAATCTTTCACAAAAATTATGAAAAATTGATTTTCCCAGAAATATTTTCCAAACCCGCTATTTTTATTGTATGTTAATTATTATGCCCTACCTAATGCATGCAGAGACCTGACTACGTCCGCTGCAAACATGTGCCTTTAAGGATACATTGACGTAAACAATGTAATCTACCGTGCGACTGTTTTGATTTGCTGCTTCTCTGATAAAAATAAATTATGATGTATATGTTATAAGGCTTACAAACACTACTTTAAAATCTGCATGGACGTGATTTTGACGGCGATACGACGGGAAAGCTGAAAGGAGGCATACAATATAGCAATCTAGATCCTCTCTGAAAAGACCAGGTCCTTTCAAAGGTGTCGTTTCAAAAAGCCGTGGGAAATACATAAATGTATGTACTTTTCACTGCTTTATTTCTAGAGAGTTATACAGGCACATTCAACTCGAGGCTTGATTCGATCAGGCTGCCTTTCATCATTCATGTACAGAGTTGGTTACTTGTATGCGGAATTGTTCTTTAAAAATCTTTGGAATTCGTAACCTAAAATAAGTCTACTAAAATATACATAATGTCGTATATTTATTTTGGTTTACGATTTTCAAGTTCTCGTATAAAAATTAAAATTATAAAAATAGTGGTAAATTAAATTTTTTACGACTGATGTTGCCCGGCGGGCGAAGGTCCTCCTGCCATGTAGGAGGTTGCAGGTTCGAATCGAAGCTATAGTTATTTTTAATTTGGCCCAACGCGAGACTTCGCGCCTATGTATCTCTTTGAAACTGTGTTCATTTTCCTTTTCCTTTTTCGACTGTTAATTTAGTAACTTTTACTTATATCTGTGGAAACTTATAATTAGCCGTTAGTTACACACTGTGTTTAGTATTTAGTTACCTAGCTGTTAGTTTTCCCAAAATTATAAAATAAAATAAAATAAAATTTTGAGCACATTTAGTGTATAAGACGATTAATGCTCCTATTTCTAAGCAGGAATTTAGGAGGCTGTTAAGATTAAAGGCAGTAAACTGATGAACTATTAAACTTCTCAAATTAGTTTAAGGGCCTTATACAGCTGTTGTTTTAATGATATAGTTCGGGGCTTTAGAGTCGTGAAGGTTTTTATTTGAAACATTTTTATTGCATTAAAGCGTTCTTCAAAAGAGGTCATGACTTTTGGTAAGAGGTTGGTACAATGTCTAGTGCGTTTGGGTAATTGATCAAATAGAGATTTATAACACCAATTTATGCAGTATTTATTGCCTGCATAACAATTGATGGGAATATTGAGCGCCTACGCAAATATAAATTACATTACTAGGAAGCGAAGTAGCATGTATTTGTTAGCTGCCAATACAAGTACTATATTATATATAATTTGTTTTTTTTAATAATCATCATCAGCTTATGTAAGTCCACTGCTGTAAGTAGGCCTCCCCTAATGAGCGCCATAGCGACTTCTCTTCAGCTTGACGCATGCAGTCTTTCGCAGGTTGTCATCACACCTATGTATTCTATTAATACCTTAAATTGAAAACTATTTTACATAAGATGTTGACAGTGGAAATCAATGTAAAAATAATTGCCTACTGACGACCGATGTGGCGCGGTGGGCGAAGGTCCGCCTGCGACTCAGGAGGTTGCGGGTTCGATTCCCGCCTCGGAACAATTGTGTGTACGATCTGCAGATATTTGTTCCGGGTGTTCTGGTCGTTTTCTATGTATAATAAAAAATATCTATCTATTTAATGTATTGTATTATGTATATCAGTTATCTAGTACCCATAACACAAGCTCTGCTTACCATGGGGCTAGATAATGCTGTGTGAATTGTCCAGCATTAAAATATTATAAAAAAAAAAAAAAAAAAATTATAAATATCGAAGATTCATTAATACGACAAAGAATGTACATAGTTCGTCGACAGAATAAACACAATATTCTCGCTAGATCTACTACAATACTCGTATATCAAAACAATTATTGTTTGTTCGTAGGTCGGGATGCCCGGCTGATTGGATTTGGGTTGTCCCTCCAATGTCTGGGTCAATAACACCGGTTTTCCACCAGGAAATGGCTCTATATTACCTCAAACCATCGTATGAATATCAGGTAAGGTTTCAAAGTAAACACAATCAGAGTTTTCAAGAAATGTTTTCTATGTAAACCCATCTCATAAAATTAAAATTACTGGTGATGTGACTCCTGGTTGCTTTTATGTATTCACATGCCAGTTATGTGGCGAGATCTCTCTTATTAACCATATCTGATATGAATGAACTACATATTTGAATTTGAGTTTGAATTTAGAAAATAGAATTCAAGATTGAGAGAAAATGTTTTTAAAAATATGCAATTCTGAACCATAGGAGCCAGCATGGAAAACCCACCAATGGCAGAAATCAAAACCGATCACCGGAAAACGACCAATCAACCGAAAGTTCCACTTCAAGCAAATTGCACGAGCCGTCAAATTCACGTCCAAACTATTCGGAAGAGCCCTCTCTAAGAGGATCAAGGCGACAGTCCTGTATGCGACGGAGACGGGGAAATCTGAACAGTATGCTAAGGAGTTAGGGGTCATATTCGGGCATGCCTTCAATGCTCAGGTAAGTGATATGAGAAATTAGCATACTCCACGTGACGTAGGCAAGGAATACAATTAAAGAAAAGTGAAGTAAACATGAAAAGCCCTTTAACGCTTTAACATAGAGCTGAAAGATGGTGACGGGCATTACTTGAGAGTTTTGATCATTTTTGAAGGAAGATTTTTGTTCTCAGGTACATTGCATGGAAGATTATGACATAACTTCCATTGAACATGAAGCGCTTCTATTGGTTGTGACCTCTACATTCGGTAACGGAGATCCTCCTGAAAACGGCGTTGTAAGTACACATGCTATTTAGAGAGCAATTACATAGGACCATTATTAAATACAATTGTAATAATATATTTCCCTTTTATCTAGGCTTTTGGAGAACATCTGTGTGAGTTATTGTATGCTTCTGAAATCGAAGAGAATTCCGGGTAAGAACTTCATATTTCTTTTCAGAAATATGAGAGTCTATAGGAATAACTTACCCAATTAAATTTCTTTGTATTATTTCAGTAATCAATTGCTAACACCAAAGTCATTCATAACAGCCAATAGCCAGATAGAATTACAAAAATATGCAACAGAGAGACAGAAAAAGCTAAACCGGTTGGAATCCCTGAAAGGTACAATAATATAAATGAAAGAAAAACTAAATTTCGTAATAGAAACTAACACAATTCCATGATGTAATCTAACTGCTCGAATAATATCAGAAAAATAATGAGCATTGTGTCGCTAACCTTGACTTTGGTCAAACATGATTGTGACACACGTTAGTTTTTGTAGTATGTTAACTTATGGGCTTACTCGTAGTACTTGAAAAAGCCCTTGACAGTAATGAAAATTTAAGGAAAACTTGGCACATAAGTACCTCTTAAGTGGTTTTCAATTATAAATATTACTTATCTTTAAATTAATTTATGAAGTTTAATTTTTCATTGAAATTAGCAAAAAAAAAAAAACTTTAAGAAAATCGGCACTTGTGTGACTACGATTATAAACGTGATCTTCATTGGAGCTATAGAATATCTCAAAACGGCTTCTGTTTATTTTAGGAAGTACAACAGACGCTGCATCTATCGACTGTTTCGGTGCACTAAGCAATGTCCGTTTCGCTGTTTTCGCGCTCGGATCTAGCGCTTACCCGAATTTTTGTAACTTCGGAAAGTATGTGGACAAGTTGCTCTGTGACCTTGGAGGGGAGAGGATCCATGAGATTGCTATGGGCGATGAGATGTGCGGCCAGGACCAGGCTTTTAGGAAGTGGGCTTCGGGAGTGTTCAACGTAAGTTTAAAAATACATGTTTTTTCCGTAAAAACATGTATTTTTCTCCAAACCAAAAGTTACGCAAATCGATGTCTGCAAAATCTCTATTCTATGATCGCGGCGCCCGTTCTACATATAACCTTTATTGGGGTTAAACATTAATCGAAAATGGAGTGGTTCCTAGTACTTATGTAAAAGTTACGCTATGTCACGTCAACTCAAGGTGACTAGAGGCTGGACAAAACATGGACTTGAGAATTATAATCAAGATAAAATCTATTATTTACATAGATTATGTATTGAAATCAACCGCGACCTTGTATCATTGTATGACCACGAGATAATGTTATGTACCAACCGTGTCTACAGGAAGTTGGCCTCCGTTACAAACGCGACGTTCTAGGATTTTTATAGGTAACAATGGACGAAGATGTTTTGTAAATTTGTCGTGTCTACGAGTTTCTGTCGTAAAAAATACAATAGCATTATACACAACATCAGCAATCAAGCTAATACAAAAACTGTTAAGAACAAACCTGGTATTAAATTGTGTTGTAATACATAGGTTCTAATTTATAATGTTTCCTAGGTTGCTTGTGAAACTTTCTGCCTAGACGACGATGAAACCCTCCAAGAAGCTAAGCGTGCCCTAGGCTCAGTCACTCTAAGCGAAGAAACGGTTCGATTCTCTACCTCAGGCACTCCATCGCCGACATTGGTGAAAGCATTCCAATCTGCTCTGAACAAGCAGTTTGTTCCTTGCATCGTCAGGGCTAATAAGGATTTAGGAGATCTTTCTGCTGAAAGATCAACTATCTTCATTGATATGGAACCTAAGGTGAACTTTTCGCAAATTATGTTTGAAATCAATTCTAAGCTGTAAAGCTGTCACTTTAAAACCTAGGAATAACTTTGCTTAAAAATACATTATATTGCGGAATTATAATATTTTGAATTTTTATGCATACTAATATTATCAGATAATTCACAGAGCGAAGTGAAATACGATCCAGGAGATCATGTAGGTATAATGGCATGCAATCGCAAAGAACTCGTGGAAAGCCTGCTAGCCCGATTGAAAGATGTAGATGATTTGGATGAACCAGTTCAAGTGCAGCTCATGAAAGAAACTCACACTTCTGCCGGTAAGTTAAAACGCAACGTCCAGAAAAATATACTAAACATTTTTTTTATGTTGGTAGATAGACATAAAAATACAACAAAATATGCAAGGTAATAAACAAGATAAAGTAAGGTAATGATTTTGTAGGTCCTGTGAAATCCTGGGAGCCACACGAAAGACTTCCTGTGATCAGTGTGCGTGAACTTTTCACAAGATTCCTGGATATAACCACACCTCCTACGACGATACTTTTGCAATATTTGGCCACGACTTCAGATAACGATGCTGAGAAGGAAAAACTGAGTAACCTAGCTAGTGTAAGTATCCATAATAGTGTTATAAATAAAAAATATATAATTTTTCCAATGAATACAGTAAATAAAATAAATAAATAAACAGGATCCAGCAGCATACGAAGATTGGCGTCACTTCCACTTCCCGACGCTACCAGAAGTCTTGGAACAGTTCCCATCAACTAAACCAAGTGCTTCGTTGCTGGCCGCCTTGCTGTCTCCACTGCAGCCAAGATTCTATTCCATATCATCATCGCCACTTGCTCATTCCAAAAGGCTGCATTTGACTGTAGCCGTGGTCACATATCGAACTCAAGGTCAGTTTAAAATACCATACATTTTACTAAAATATATTTTCTATATTTAGTTGATTATTAAATTATGGTATTCCAAGTATTTCCTGCGAACGCATGAAATCACTTGTGCACCAGATTACGTTTAGTATTCTATTATGAGCAGCGCTGCTATTAATAACTTACAATTCATAAACAATGTAATGCATTAATGTCTTATAGTTTATTTTCTTGATTCCCACGATTACGATATAGGTACGTATTTCGCTGTAATCGGGTTACAATCTATTTTGTACTAACCCCGACATCCGTAAACAATGAAGGTTCGGGTAATATTAGAGACATTAATGACACCGAAGGTTGGTCAGTTTTATTTTCGAATGCTGTGATGTCATTTCTGTTCAGATGGCGAAGGACCTATCCATTACGGCGTTTGCTCAAACTATCTCATGGATCGCAAACCTGGTGACGAAGTTTATCTTTTCATTCGAAGGTTAGTAGTTGCTGTCGAATATAAAAAACATGTAATAAGTAGGTATTAACAATTACTCATACTAACGTTTAAATATTTTCCTTTTTAGCGCTCAAAATTTTCACCTGCCCCAGGACTTGTCAGTCCCTCTTATCTTGATTGGACCTGGGACAGGCATTGCCCCCTTCCGCGGTTTCTGGAGTCATCGCAGAGCACAGCTCAACTCTCGAACGCGTCAGAACGCTGGCCCAGTGTGGTTGTTCTTCGGATGCCGAACAAATACCATGGACTTGTATAGAGATGAAAAACAACAAGCACTTAAGGATGGCGTACTTACTAAAGCTTTTCTTGCTTTATCAAGAGAGAAGGATGTCCCAAAGGTAAAGTCTCTTATTATATTCAACCATAATACGATTTCCTTTTGAATCTGGCTAACAACATTTTGATTGTATTTTAGATGTACGTCCAAGATTTAGCTGAACTGGAAGGAGCTCAAATTCAAGATCTATTAATAAACAGAGGAGCACATTTCTACGTCTGTGGAGATTGCAAGATGGCTGAAGACGTGCATCAAAAACTGAAAGGAATTGTGAAGAAAAATGGAAATTTGACAGATGAACAAGTGCAGAACTTCATGTTTATGCTCAAAGTGAGTCCTTAGTCTCATAAAAAACAACATTTCTATGTTTTTATATTTCAACTCTCAAACACGTTTATGTTTACTATAGGTAAACGTCTTTTTCTAGTACTTCTTCTTCTTCAAATGCACTTCAGCAACACTGCAGCATTCATTTCATTTTTGTTTCCTGCGTAATATAAAAATATATATAAATTCCAAATACTAATTTGGAATTTATATATATTTTTATAGGACCATGTGTGGAGTGGCATAAGAGTTTGGAGGCCTATAACCAGCAGTCGGAGAAGTTAGGTTGCGGGTGTTGATGATGATTCGATAATGAATATGAATAACCATAGTATTTTTAATTTTCTACTAGGAGGAGAATCGCTACCACGAAGACATATTCGGTATCACACTCCGCACAGCCGAAGTCCACAGCGCGTCTCGCGAATCTGCTCGAAGGAATCGCGTCGCCGCGCAACCATGACGCAGGTCCTCGCGGTTTCACACCACCAAGCTTACCTGATCGACCAAATATTGTATTATCTTCTACGGAATTTGGATCAAGGATATTTGAATAATCAACTATTGTATTTTCTTCTTCGAAGTTTGCGTCAAGGTTATTCAATATATCAATTATGATGTCTACATCATTTAGTTTACCAAAGCTTTCGATTAAGTCAATATTGTTTTTAAATCAATTACTGAGTTTATAATCTATAATTATGAATCTAGCTTGATTGATGGACATTTCGTATATCACTCAAATATTGTTGTCAATGATGCAATGAGACTTACATCATCGACGTTTTTAGTCGCCTGTTGATTATTCTTTAAACATCGTCAACATTAGTAAAAATATTATTGTTCGTTAAATATTATTCTACGAATTAGTATTACCTACTTCAATTGAAAAATAAGAGTTTCTTATTATTTGCTTAATGTGCATTTATCTAAAATGATAAATGTTGCAAAAAAAAAACTATATGTTCAAAATTATATGCCATACCACTACCGACGGCCACTGGGGCAAACGTGTTCTTGAGTGGAGACCACGACTCGGTAAACGTAGTGTAGGACGCCCTCCGACAAGGTGGGATGACGACCTGCGAAAGACTGCAGGTAGATGCTGGATGCGGCAAGCTGAAGACAGGGCGCTATGGCGCTCATTGGGAGAGGCCTATGTCCAGCAGTGGACTGCTATAGGTTGATGATGATGATGATAACTACCAAGTTGGTTTAGTTTTACCGTCAGCTTTAAAATAGAGGACGATATCCTGATATCCTACAGAATTAAAATTATTCGAATGATATGGATGTCAATTATTATGATCTCTCGTGGGTTGCTGTTTTTAATGAACCGAAATGAAGTATTTGATTGTGAGATCAAACGGCTGCTATCTAGGTTGTGTAAGATGATGAATTAGTACTTAATTTTAATTAATGCCTTTAGTTTTGCTAATTTTATACATCATACAAAGGTATTGTATAATATGCGCCGTGTATGAATGTATTTTATAGAGATCACACCTAAAAATCCAAATACATTCACTATTAATCATGCGGGATTTACGTTTGACTTATGATTTTCAAATAAGCAGGGTGATGTTCGAAATAATAACGCACAAGCGCAAAATGTTCACGAAACTCTTTGTAGCCCTTAGCTACATGAAAATAATATCCTTTACTAAATAACCTAAAAATATTAAAACTATTATCATTAGCAGTTAAGTATTTTCAGATAATTCAATATAACTTTATATGTACTAACAACTATTATACGACTTTCTCTAGTGTACTGTCCAAACGTTATGCTTACATTATAAAAATAAGTTAAAAATATTTGAAGATGAATTTTATTTATTAGATATATTCCATTTACTGTAGTTTAGATAGCTAAAATAATACAATTATTGTAAAATTTCATTTTATTGTGTTGATAATAATAAACAACGATAATTTTGATTATGAAATTGCCAAAAAAATGTACAGGTACAGGTACCTACATATATCTATGTTTGTAACTTTATATTGTTCTTTTTATGAAAATATTTTAAAGGGTAAACTATTTTTAGTTTTTTAATACTACTTAGTGTATGAGTATTACTAGAAATCATTCCAAACTAATATTTTATTCACCTAACTTTTACTAATAGTCGTGAGTGTTGAATTTGTGATTCTATAACTAGTCATATAAGAAATATATTCATATTTTCTATTATAATGAGATTTTAATATACAAAATAATTTCTGATGTTACCTAAATAAATCTATAACTTATTACTAAATATCTAATATTGTGCATTGTAATTATCTTTACTGAGTATTTACATGTTGTGGATTTAACATTTATTAAATATAAATAAGAGCAGATTATCACGCCGAGTATTTTGTCCTGCACTAATTCGTACTATAATAAATGCTACCTATTTAAAATTACCTATGAAATATCGAATAAAAAACGACAAAAAATATCTTTCATTGGTTAAATAAAGCTCCTTCGAATTCATAAGCCTTTTTATTTTATCTCTCCTACCCATTATGTACCAGGGCAAATCATTGACAATATTTCTCCCTCCTTGGGAGTGGATGTTTACACACGCAAAGAAAAACACGAAAAATTGCGTTACATTTTATCACGTGTGCTAGTTTGTTTTCGCGAAAATTGTTTCCTTATTTGACTACCGCTCTATCGGTTGTTCCTTGTCTTATTAAATAAATAAATAAATAATGCTGGACAATTCACACAGCATTATCTAGCCTCATGGTAAGCAGAGCTTGTGTTATGGGTGCTAGATAACTGATATACATAATACAATACATTACATAGATAGATATATTTTATTATACATAGAAAACGACCAGAACACCCGGAACAAATATTTGCAGATCGTGCACACAACTGTTCCGAAGCAGGAATAGAACCCGCAACCTCCTGCGTCGCAGGCGGACCTTCGTCCACCGCGCCACATCGGTCGTCAAATTAAATTAATTAAATTATTAAACTAGACTAGTCTACTAACTATAACTACGGGCGTGTACCATATCTGTATGCTTAATGCGATATCTTATAATTGCCATCAACTTTTTACCAGGAACTAACATCCTGTTCAAGGAGAAAAGGGACTTCACTTATTTGTCAATAACTAACCACAAGTAAAATATTAAAATGTTTAGTCAATAATCATTTAAACAAATGCAACCGATGGCTCATGCCTACTCACGACACGACCCGTGCGATACAAAGGTAAATGGGGAAGTACCAAATGAACGCTCCGTGAGGAATGTCACCTTATATTAAATTCCACATAATTTTATTAGATTTAATTTTACTAATTTATTTTTCTCGGAAGTACCAAGTGAACTTTTCCTCTAACAGTTCGTAGGTACGTAAAGTACGAACCCCCAAATGTTATCAATAAATATTAAATAAAATGTATGTTATTCCTTGCGTGATCATCAGATCCTGTAAGCAAATCAAAGAATAAGTAATTTTTTGAGTATAAATAAATAAATAATGCACGACAATCCACACAACATCATCCAGCACCAAGCTAAGCAGAGCTCGTGTTATGGGTACTAATTGACCGATATACTTAATACAAATACATTACACCCGGAACAAATATTTGCAGATTGTACACACAATTGCCCAGAGGCGGGAATCGAACCCGCAACACCTGCGTCGCAGGCTGACCTTCGCCCACCGCGCCGGTTGTATTAACTAACTCAAAGTGTGGGTTGTTTCGATATGTTATATTTGATTTGAAATACCCATTGTAGAATTTGATATCGGTATCCGTCTCTACTCCTCACTTTATGTATATGCTACCTCAAATGATGAATAAGGAAATACCAAGATTTTATCGGGTTTTCAGATTCAAATCAATTGTTATTTGTCAGTGAACGATAGCTTGTAATTTAAATACGTAACTTCAAAGAATTATCGAAATGTATCTAATTTTGAGCAGGATTTATTGGGAATTTTCATTTTTTTTAATATTTTTAGTCATAACGTTCGTACCTACCTACAATGTGTATTTTGCGTTGTTAATCTGTGGAGGAATTCTTCACAATTATTAATTAACTTCCATGCAATTCGAACATGACTGTTAATTAATATTACCTCTGGCATTTCTCAAAATATTTACCAATGCAAATTGAAATTATGCGCCACGAAAAATTCGCAACGTAAAATTTTAACAGCCTTTTCACAAAATAAATAAATAATACTGGACAATCCACACAGCGCCATCTAGCTCCAAGCTAAGCAGAGCTTGTGTTATGGGTACTAGATGACTAATAAACAGTACATAGCATAGATATACATAGATAACAACCAGAACACCCTTCCATATACCTAAGCCCACATGTAAGTAAGTAATGAATGAAGCTCCTTATTGACTAGTCCATATGCGATACATTATGATCAAATAGCTTTTCTGTGTTACAAAAGATAAGAGGTGCGATAACAAAACACGGTAATGCAATAAACGGAGAGAGCCCCGCAATAAACTCCATCATATTCCATAGGTGATGTAGCGGTAGACTAATAGACTTGAATGGGTTAGGATGTTGCACAAAGACATGTTTTACAACAGAAACAAACGGTCATAAAATTTTTCTTGTAGAGTGCAAATGTATTTGCAGCATCAGAAAGATTTGCAGAAAAATTCGTTGAGATAGGTATTAAAAATAATTTCTTGATTGTAGGCTTTATTAGTATTCCTAGTAGGTACTTAGATATCTGATGGTAACAAATATCTACTCAAGACACTCTAAAGTGGTTGTTTCAGTTCGTGAGTTGGTTTTACCCTGGTTTCATAAATTATGATTAATTTTGAATAACCATAGGTAATGCAACACAGTTAAGATAGGATTAGTCACAAATGAATGGATACGAGTAGCTGCATCATTTGTTATGGTTATCTGCACTGCACATACGGGATTTAGCGTGCATTAGTGTACCTAAGTATAGCTTTGTCGAGTAGGTACCGTAGTGAGAAAAACATTATAAATTATTTAACAACATGGCGGATCAATTTAAATTAGTATTAATTTTATGTGGACAAAATGCTGAGTGGAAAGATTTGGCCTTTGCCCAGCAGTGGGACGAAACAGGCTAAATAAAAAAAAAATCTTAATTCTAAAATTAAAAAATAATCATGCAAAAAGAGTTGTGCAGAAACGAGAGTCTTTATTCACAATTGGAAGCCCGATTACTCATGAAGTACTTGATGACGACAGACAGCGGATAATAATGGAGTCACTGATATTAGAAATTCCGAGCCCGCACTGCAAAGATTACACCAATCACCGATTTGGTGAAGTGGCTGATAATGATCACGTGCACCTCGTCCACACGACGCAATGTTGTTCAGTCGACGCCGGCGACCGGCGCGAGCGCCCCATGACGTGGACATGCTAATATTTTTTGCTGTAGAGCGGTCAGACAGATCGCCTCCTCTGCCTTGACTCAGTCAGACTCCGCATCTCAACCCACCAGCATATATATCATGCAGGAAGCAATTTTAACCTCAGTCATAACGCGATCCGTGTTGTAGGAACCTCGTGTTTTCATGTTTAACATATGCTGCAAGGATCCGATGGGGTCGCTGAAAGAGAACTTTAGTAATATGGATCAGATCAACGGACACTTTGTGCCGGCGACGTGCCCGTTCAGTGGTGAAAGTGTTGAGTTGAAAGTTGACAACAACAATACGAAAGATAATAATAACAAGGTGAAGACGAACCTTCGTGTGGTGGTGCCGCAACCTATAAGACTGAAGAATCACATCGGGTTAGAAGAGAACTTCGATACACTACATTCTAGGACTGGCGAAGTTACACGATTTGTAAGTAATCTATATTAATTTAAGTATATCGGATTTATTGTAACTTGATTTTCAAAACCTGTTGGTATTCGCAATTCGCATGTTCTGCTTAGCTGTCAATTGGAATAATATACACGTTCTTCAGCATAGGATCAGAAATAGATAGAAAACTAATTGAGTGTTGAGAAATCTTTTAAAGATACATTTGAGTTTATTTTACGTATCTCAATGAGATGACCTTTTATATGGAGCATTCGAGACATAGGTACCTTTTTTACGAGGAACATTGTTTTATTTTTATCGGCTAGTTTTAATAAAACTACGCATTCCAGTGCAATCTTCATCAATCTCAATAGCCTAGACAGGTTGCATTAAAACCCTGAAGTTTTATCTTCGCAAATCTTGTAAAACTCATTCAGAACTAGGCATTTCACTTAGGTTAAGTAGTATTTATACTAGAGGCATTTGATTTTACCTAAGTCAAATGCCTTGTTCCGAATGAGTACCTAAATAAATTATAATTGCTATAAGATATCTTGGTAATAGAATATTTAGATTCCAACCAAAACCGGTTTAACTTTAAGGAATTACGAACCTTTGTCAAACACCATCATTTCATTTACGTAGAGCAATAAATAACAACAATCAATTCTTCAATTTCATATCTTTAAATTCATAAAATGATAAGCATAAGTAAAAACTTCTAATACTTTGTAAAAGAATGTAACCTTTTTTATATTCTATACCTTAAATTTACTATAAGTTGCCAACTTAAGCACTAAGTCAATATTTTACAAACCAAACTTAATAAACAAGCTCCGGTGACATACTCTTATGGATGTGTCAAAACATAAAATAGGCTTCTATATTAATTTGTAAGACTCGTTCAAAATATTTATAAGTTTGTTCACAAATCTCACGTCGTCGTGATAATTCGTCAGATAAATAAAACTGTCATCGCTGAAGACAGCTTTGGCAGGTGATAATTTTCGAGGACCAATTTGTTCATCATGATGATATTTTTCTATAGATAATTTAATAAATAAGAACGTGATAAACATGGCTCTGTTATAGAAATGTATTTGGGTTTCACTTCGACGAGACGAGTAATTAAAAGTTGAGTAATTAAAAGCTTAAGTTTAAGTTCTTTTGAAATCTCGCAGATCATGAATTTGTACAAAATAAGTTTTAAAGAAACTGCCTTACAATGATTTTCACAGGCTGTCCATAATTTCCACAGAAAATGAAATAAATAGTAACCATTTAGTATTTTTATTGGTACTAATGTGACCAATCATGCTGTTTTCAGCCTTAATTGAAGGAGTAATTTATGTACTCCGTCATTGGTCCAGGTTTATTACTTATGTTTTTAAAACTACGTAATTACTGGATAAGTCGGAGATTAAGTACTCTGGGGGCAAATCGAGAATAAGAGATGAGAAAATTGTTTTTATTAATATGGCTGTTAGTGATCTGATGTAGAAGGATTGTACTTAAAATATCATAAGAAACAACACAGGCTAAGTCAGTTAACAAACAAGTAAACATAGACTTTACTTCTTTCTAGGGCTTTGTTTAATTTTCTTTAATGCACCCCTTAATTCCACTATACATCCCGTAGGCCAAATAGTGCGTTCCTATAAATCTGTACAAAAATACAAAATATTTATTTCTTTAACTTAATGTACAATAAATATAACAGTGTTTGAGATTCCCTTTTAAGTAAAAGAAATACCTGTGTTAGGGAATCTCGCTCTTCCAAAATAAATCATATAAAAGTAGATTAAGTTACGTAAATTAGATGTACTACAACAGAACTATAACAACTGTGAATGTGGATACATATTTTTAAAATTATACTAAGAAAAGTTTAATGTTTTAATGCACAAATGTTTTAGAACATGCGCGTGATCGTGTATGTGTGTGTGTGGGTAATGTAGTGTGTGAGTGTGTGTAGTGTGTGAGTGTGTGTAGTGTGTGAGTGTGTGTAGTGTTGTAAGTGTACTTGGGTCTCCCGAGGCTCCAGTCTCGTAAGAGTCTGGGCAACAGGAGACTCAGATGTGTAAAGTTTTTGAGTGGGTCCCTCTGTAAAACTCCAGTCTCTTAAGAGTCTGGGTGATACAGGGAGAGCATTGGGTGTCAGTTCAAGAGAAAATCATGTCCGCGAATAGATAGATATATTTATATTGTATATAAGGATAACATTTCTATGATTGATATAATGAAGTCTCTCACAATAAGAGCTTTTTTTACCCGATTGTGCAAGAAGGCAGGTTGTGGTTTCTATATCTCTGTTACAAATCTTAATCCTGGTAGGAATAGGGAAAACCAAACAAACCTAATATTGACAGCATTAACGCCGGCTAATATTTGTATTCGTTCGGTACAAAAACAACACCAAGAATCTACGTATTAGACGCAGTTCAGGTAAACCACAAGAATTCATCGACTAAAGTCAAGTAGTAAAGAAGACATAAATTGTTGACACGGACAGCTGATTAGCAACGCACGCTTGAGTCGCAATAGGATGTGGATTTATACAAATAATCTTGACTTTAACTTGGATAAGTATTCTTGTTAGCATAAGTACACAAACATAATATAAATACACTATAGCTCAGACGCGTCTAATGTGTTTCAACTTGATTTAATCTATACTCTGAGAAAACTGAAGGTACAAATTATTAATATTAATAGGTATTAATAACATAGTTAATCTAATAAGTCACTTTCTTGTTGTTGGCTTTTTAACGGAACTTGCACTAAAGTATTTTTTGTTTTTGCTTTGAATTATTTTTCTACCTTGGTTGGTGTCGACAGTCAATAGTTCAAACACGAAGGCAAAACGAGAATTTTGGATTTTTGTGCTGTGAGTAGAGGTAAAAATCTTCTAAGTACTTACTAAATTAATACGAATAATGCCTACAAAATAATGCAGTAAAAATAAATTGATGCTTCAATCTCGTCTCAGTTACATTTAAGTATCTGATTTTTTAGTTAAAACTCAATTTCCGTGCAATTTCTCGAAATCCTTTTGATAGAGCTGTAATTTTTACGATCGTTGACTGGGATCGTAAAAAACCGCGATATCCGGTTTTTCATACACACATTCCTCGGTGTCATCATTTTGTTAATGAGAATTATCTACACCTACGAGATTATGGGCTCGTAAAAGTTATTGATTCATCTGAATAATTTTAATAACTTTTATCGATCGCATTATTCACTTTTCTACTATATCAACAGGAAAATTAAAAAAGGGAATTTATAAAATACAATTATGAAATTAACAACTTCCAAGGTTACCATCTCTTATGTCTAGACAGCTCTTTATAATATGTATATGTCTGTACCTAGTTGTAAAAAAATATAAAATATAATTAAATTCTTTTGAAAAAACTGACTTCAAATCCCTGAATCCCTCTAATTAACTCTGTTGTTGTAGTTATGCGGGATTGATTCCCTCGGGTATAACGACGTGTGGACGAAAATAATCACCTCAAAATCATTCCCTATACAATAGCGAAATAATTATCAAAATCAGTTCATAATTGACAGAGAAAACGACGAACATACATAAAAATACATACAGTCAAACTTAGAACTTCCTCCTTTTTTCTAAGTCGTTTTAAAACGAGTGCTATTCAAATCATCCTCACAGTACCCTGAGGTAAACTAGCTACATAATATTATATGTACATACGAGCAATCGTAATTAGCAACAGTAGTTTGAGGCTAACAATGCCGGTATGCCGTTATTGGTGACGACCGATGTGGCGCGGTGGGCGGAGGTCCGCTTGCAACGCAGGAGGTTGCGGGTTCGATTCCCGCCTCGGAACAATTGTGTGTACGATCTGCAGATATTTGTTCCAGGTGTTCTGGTCGTTTTCTATGTAAGTATAATAAAAAAAATCTATCTATGTAATGTATTGTATTATGTATATCAGTTATCTAGTACCCATAACAAAGCTTTGCTTACCATGGGGCTAGATAATGCTGTGTGGATTGCCCAGCATTATGTCCAGCATTATTGGTGATCAAGCCAATCATGAGAATTGAGACTTTCGAAATTATCATGGTTATTAACACTAAAGTCATTTAAAGCCGAAATATTGGATAACTCAAAAATCAAATCATGGTAAATATCCCGTTTTAAATGACTTTGATAATATTCAGATACCTACTTAAATCGATCTTAGATTTTCCGTAGGTTACTCGGTTTACGGTTTTAGAAATTTATTTTTCTCAAAAGAATATACATTCACTTATAGAGAAATATAAGATTATCTTAAGTAAATATGCAGAGGGGACTTATTTTACTAACAGTTGGAGATGTTTTCGTAGGTACGTGAGTTACTTACTGCTTTATACAACACAAAAATCTATACTATGTACTAAAATGTATATATATAAATATATTATATCTATTCTTAAAACTATATCGTTTTAACTTTTATGGAAATATTCCAGATTCAATTTGTATGGATGACGACCGATGTGGCGCGGTGGGCGAAGGTCCGCTTGCGACGCAGGATGTTGCGGGTTCGATTCCCGCCTCGGAACAATTGTGTGTACGATCTGCAGATATTTGTTCCGGGTGTTCTGGTCGTTTTCTATATATAATAAAAAATATCTATCTATGTAATGTATTGTATTATGTAAATCAGTTATCTAGTACCCATAACACACGCTCTGCTTACCATGGGGCTAGATAATGCTGTATGAATTGTCCAGCATTATATATAGAAAAAATAATAATGTAAAAGCGGGTAGACCGAAATATTTTTTCATCGCTTCAACTAAAACAATACAAGTTGCTTGTTAGCGGTTCTATCGACAGTAATTATTCCTAGAAAACGTGTTTCCCCCCAGTCCCTTGCCCCTATATTATTCACAACCTAAAATTATACTATGATGGCAAATGACGCTGAAAATACCAGTGCTCCTTCCTACATCCATTTTTTATTATTAATAGCTTTACCTAATGTATGTGGGACGCATTTCTGGCGGACACGAAAACCACAAACGCGAGTCGCAGGTGCATTTCTGTTTATAATTATCCCCTTGACAACAATAAAGCGTAATAGTCACACCTCCGGACATTTTTACGACACGTCTTTACGCTATAATCTGAAACAAGCGAATAAACAAACTTTCAGATAAGGCCGATGATTAATGATTTCAGTGATAATGAAAATCTACGAATAGGCGGTTCTTTGAATTATGTCGTTACATCATCGTCATCATCATCATCATCATTAGCCTATAGAAGTCCACTGCTGGACATAGGCCTCCCCCAATGAGCGACATAGCGCCCTGTCTTCAGCTTGCCACATCCAGCATCTACCTGCAGTCTTTCGCAGGTCGTCATCCCACCTGGTCGGAGGGCGTCCTATACTACGTTTACCGAGTCGTGGTCTCCACTCAAGAACACGTTTGCCCCAGCGGCTTTCCGTTCTTCGCGAGATATGGCCGGCCCACTGCCACTTCAGCTTGTTAATTCTTAGAGCTATGTCGATAACTTTGGTTCTCTGTCGGATGTATTCGTTACGAATCCTATCCTTCAGAAAAACTCCGAGCATATCTCTTTCCATAGCTCGCTGATCGATTAAATTTACAACTACATAGGCCATATTTTATTTATGCTCCCTTTTGAACAGCAAAATCAATGTTAGCTGCAGTCCTCAATGCGTTTTTGTGTGCGTGTTGTCGGATCCTACGTTAACTAGAAAGAAAGAAAGAAGAAAGAAAATTATTTATTAAACACTAACACAACACACAAACAAGGTTAATTACACATAAATATATTAGACTACAAAGTACCTACTTAAGTACCTATTATAAAACACGTAACATCGACAAATTATTTTAAAAAAAAGTGAAAAGGTACAAAATGTTAGTAGTATTGTATATGGTACTAAGTAGCCCTCACAGAAAGTGGATAAGCGCGCGTGTGTAGGTCTAATAGGTCCTGACTCAGCTTGTTGCTCTATAACAATAACCCAGGTCATTTGTGAAAGAGCGCTGGTTTTCAGTCAGAACCCGGTAGAGTGGCAGACACGATCTCAACTACAGCAGATATTATCATTTTTTGTAATTATGTTTGAACTGGGTGCTTAACCAAACCTAACATAGGCTTTAAGGCTAATGTTAACTAAGTTGTGTATATTTGTAATTCATAAATTATCTAGCTTGTATCCAGCAGTATGAACGTAGCCTTAGATAGCCAAGTACGTAATAGGTATGTAAGAGGCCTTACCCAATAAAATCTTTAATCACACGCCAGCGTCTCGAAGACAAAAGAACCCGTTCACTGTCTGATACTGAGATAATTAGATACGAAACGAGTTCAAAGAATTCTCGTTATCATACGTCAGGCGCACTGGCTGTCACTTTGACGGCATGTCGAGATCGATCTATGAGCATCCGGAATCTGGATCCGGAATAGGCTTTCCACCTACAGCTGTTAATATATACTGCTGTTAATATATACTGCTGTTAATATATACTGCTGTTAATATATACTGCTGTTAATATATACTGCTGTTAATATATACTGCTGTTAATATAACAAAAACAATAAAATTAGTCTTAAGTTTGTACGAAAGATGGTTTTATTTCGAACGTTTTGTTAAGTTATCTTATCATTTGAATTATCATTATCCCGGAATCTGGACCCGGAATCCAGAATAGGCTTTATTTATACCTACAGCTGTTAATATAACAAAAACAATCAAATTAGTCTGAAGTCTGAACAAAAGAAGGTTGTATTTCAAACATTTTGTTAAGTTATCATATATATAGTATCTTAATATCATTTGAATTTTCATTATTTCGACGATTTTTTACTATTTTTTTTCTTCTGGAATCCGGAATAGGCTTTTTACCTACAGCTGTTAATATTACAAGAACAATAAAATTAGTCTTAAGTTTGTACGAAAGAAGGTTGTATTTAACCAATAAATTATTTATATCACCCATAGTATATAAATAACCTTAAAACCTTTCCATAGAAACAACGCATGCGAAGCCGAGGCAGAACTAGTTTGAAATATCAACAGTGTTTTCCCCTCGACTCTACATTTTACTAAAAACATAAACCGTGTTACTGTATGAAACAGTTCGCTTGGTGCTGTAAATGTTGATGCCACTAAGTGCACTCACAGTGTGTTTAAACTTTATAATTTTTTGGTGATAATTAAATGAAATGAACGTTTATTTCTTTAGGCTTACAAATAAGCACTTAGACAAGTCATATTTTATACTATTCATTATTATATTGATATTCACTTCAATTTTTTGTCCACCAGTGGAAGAAGTGAGAAGAAACCACTAGTATGTTCATAACTTATGTGTCTAGTACATATGATTTGCTTATCTGTAAGTTGTTAGATTTTGAGTTGGAGCAAAACTCGTTCCTAGCTTTTTTATCTTCTAGATATTTGATATTTTGTAATACGCCTTTTTACAAAGAATATGCTTCACAATTTTTTAAAATTTATTTATTGATAATTTTTGCAACTCACTTGGAGTTTTGTTGTAGAAGCGTATACATTGCCCTTTAAAAGATGCACTTATCTTATGTAGTTATCTTATGTAGATGTATAGTTTTTACTCTACCTAGTATCTACAGTAAAAATCGAAACAAATAAATATCAGTGTTTATACCCATATGTGTGAGTACCCATGCTCCCAAACTGTCAATATAGCTGTGTCATAGTCAAACAAATAAATAAATAAATAATGCTGGACAATTCACACAGCATTATCTAGCCCCATGGTAAGCAGAGCTTGTGTTATGGGTACTAGATAACTGATATACATAATATAATACATTACATAGATAGATATTTTTTATTATACATAGAAAACGACCAGAACACCCGGAACAAATATCTGCAGATAGTACACACAATTGTTCCGAGGCGGGAATCGAACCCGCAACCTCCTGCGTCGCAGGCGGACCTTCGCCCACCGCGCCACATCGGTCGTCTATAAACAAATAATACATATAGTGTATCAGCGTTCTAGTAACCATGACACAAGCTCTCAATATGCTGTGCGAAAATTTCCATCAATTCTAATCTAAATTTCATTCTTATGGTTGGTCATTCTCATCATGCGAGCTATTAAAATCAGCGTCGTCATTACCGAAATTACGCCATCACATAATGTAGGTACATTCACCGAACACAAGGTCACAAGCACCATCGCCCTTTGACTCACATCACACATACTACATGGAAAAACTACGCCAATTACCAAGCTGGCATCCGATCGCTAACTGCTCCACTTGGCATTCAACAGTTGGCCCCAAATATTGGTCACAAAGACGCTTCAAGGCTGAGAAGAACCAAATTCCCTACGTCAAAAGATCCATGAACCTTTGAACAAGGTCGTAGAGTCGGAATTCCATTGACAAAGATCACACGGTGTACGCGAATGCAAGTGATAATTTGATAACAAAGACTTACTGTGGAGCGAAACCGTTCACTTTGAGCTTCGTGCGAGTTTCCCGAACAATGTTAGTGGGATTATTAATTTATTGCTAGCATTCTTAGGCTTCGTACACAAGGAAATTTGCCGCAGCTTCTAGTATGTCGTTTTTTTAAGTACTTATCTCTTAAGTCACATGAAAAGTAGACAAAACAAGCAAAAATGGTCCTCCTGGTGATCATAAGTGGTTATCATCACGGTCTCTTATTTGGAACCAACCTTACTTTGTGTCCAATTTCAACCATTTAACAAAATTAAAATAAAAGGACAAATTTATAGGTTATCATTATCATAGTCAACTTTTGTAGGATCTGAACTTACTTACAATACTTGTTCCGGGTGTTCTGAGTATTTTCTATGAATAATAAGAAATATCTTTCTATGTAATGTATTGTATTATGTATATCAGTCATCTAGTATCCATAACACAAGCACTGCATTATGTTGTGTGGATTGTCCACCGTTATTTATTTATTATTTATATTGTTGGAATGGTAAACATAACCTTATGTCATTGTCATAGTTGTGTTCTTGAGTGGAGACCGCGACTCGGTAAACGTAGTGTAGGACGCCCTCCGACCAGGTGGGATGACGACTTGCGAAAGACTGCAGGTAGATGCTGGATGCGGCAAGCTGAAGACAGGGCGCTATGGCGCTCATTGGGGGAGGCCTATGTCCAGCAGTGGACTGATATAGGCAGATGATGATGATGATGATTGTCAAAGTCAGGTTGCAAAGTATCACACGTCAGTGCTATTAGCTTAGACTACTGTCGTCTCTTTCTAGATAGGTTCTCTCTCTCGCTCTGTAATGGCTGTAGGTGCAGAACCAATTATAATAAACTTTATCCGATTTCATCTAATAAACTCTTTGATTTCGTTCATAACCCATTATATATAATATATATGAATGCATCTAGCATTAGAACTAGTTCAAAACTAGTACCCAGTAACAAACTAACGGGCAACTGTTATTATTTATAATGTAGGAAACCAGTTGTATGTATTTATCTTGGTACTGCACTAGGTTGAAGTTGTTTCTAATCAAAACTGAAACAACACAGAAATTTCCTATGCATTATGTATTTACTGAGGGAACTGTACCATTTGTACCATTTCTTTCTGGAACCGTCTTCCCATTGAATATCGCGAGGCATCCTCGATAAATGTCTTCAGATCTAGAGTCTATAACTATTTTCTTTCGCAAGAATAATTCGGTACGTAATTATAATTATATATTAATTATTTATATAGGTATATATATTAATGTTTAAGTATAATATACGTAGCTTAGTATCATTATGAGTAGTATATTTTATTATCTCTATTATATAGCACTACCTACCAAACTGTTGTCCACACTACCCAAAGGGTAGCAGGTAGAGAATGCTATCTAGCATTATGCTCGCCTATGTACAACTTTTTGTGCAATAAAGTATATTCTATTCTATCTATCTATTTCTAATATCATCAATTATAATAATATTTCAATCAAGAAGTTTTATATAATTTAGCGCTCTGCGAAAATGAAAATGTAAATGAAGATGATTTGTTTCAATTCATTTATTCCACCGTAGGGACATGTTGATACACTTGATGTAGTTTAATCGACTTTACTATTTTATACATATTACTTAATTTAAATAATATCCTACTAATATTATGTATAAACGCGAACGTTTGTAAGTATGGATGGATGGATGGATGTTTGTTACTCTTTCACGTAAAAACTACTGAATGGATTTTAATGAAACTTTACAATAATATAGCTTATACATCAGAATAACACATAGGCTACAATTTATAAAGATATATTGTATATTATCCAAAATATCTATTACCACGCGGGTGAATCCGCGGGGCGCAGCTAATTATTTATATAACCAAAGTTTTTTGTGTAGTAAAGAAAAAACACCCTAAGGGATTGTAAGATTTTAGAAGTTGAGATAAAAAAAAACAGAGAACAGTGACGCCTATTATAGCACATAAAATAACAAATGATTGGCTATAAAGAAGCCTAGAATTAATAATTCCTATAGGATACCTCCGCAAGCACTTCGTGAGAAAGAATTGGGATCAATAAAGAACTATTTTCAAGAGATGATACCCTAAAATATGAAGGTAAAATATGTAGGGAGCTTTGTACTAACTTATGTGCATTTCGAGAAAGCTGGTATTATAGAGGTATACCACACATTTTCAAGCTCACTTACAAATTCCTACAGCGTCAAGTCATGTGATATTTAATCGACAAAGTTTAAAACAATCCGTTAAAATCATCATAAATGAATAAACTTTCCAATCCACAAAAAACAAGTCAGCTCCACCAGAATACAACGTAATTCCATGCTCACACCAGAGGGATGACAAATTAACCCTAAACTTTGGTACAAAATATTGCATGAACAGACCGCTTCGACCCAGGCTTAATTAATATTTTAACCTATCCCAAGCCTGTGGGATCGGTCACAAACTTACGGGACGACTCAGTGACGTAAGGACGCGAATTATGAACGACAGATATATATGTAGATAGAATAGAAAACACTTTATAATACCACACAAAACAGAAAACAATACAGAAATAAACAAAATAATAAATATAGCTCTAGCTATCTAGCCCCAGGCTAAGCAGAGCTTGTGTTATGGGTACTGATAAACATAATACAAAACATTGCATAGATATATATTTTTTTATAAATAGAAAACGACCAGAACACCCTGAACAAATATCTGAAGATCGTACAAATATTCGTCCCGAGGCGGGAATCGAACCCGCAACCTCCTACGTCACAGGCGGACCTTCGCCCACCGCGCCAGGTAGTCGTATAATTATTGACCGGTTTCCCAAAAATCTTACCTGGGACAGGAGACCTGTTTCTGTACCTACTGGTTTCCGCAACTAGGCTACAGGTGGGCCTTTTATGCATGCAGGGTTTTAAAAATTCACAAATCGTATCAAAATAATAATAAATTATAAAATACTCCTATGTTATAAACCACTTCTAATAATTCATCGTAATTCCCTCAGTCACCTTTGCATGTTAATAGGCTCTAAACAGAAGACAGTAAAGATGTTCTCAAACTTCTAATGTAGTTAGGTATGCAAATCAAATACCTAAAGTTTGCCGGTAACAGAATCAATTATGGAGAATGATACGAGAGAAAGGTATCAGCGCTGCAGCGTCAGGTGGATTGAATATAACGTTTCGCAAATGAAATACCTTTCCAAACTGCGAATTAACAGAAAACTATTGCACTTTGCTCGAAATAATAACTGCCCGGGAACTATCTGGGATTAGAGAAATTGAAGGAAAACAAAGCTGTGGGCTTTGAGTGCTGAAAACGCACCGTATGAGTTTTCTACAAGTGACTAACATGCGTAAATCCACACTAGCGCAGCGGCTGAGAAAATACAGATCTTTGTGACTCAGCAGAGCTGTAATATTTTTCGAACGAAACGCATGTGCGGCGCAACACAACCGCTGTGTAGAGCGGCAGCACGAATTTTTTAGGTAAAGAAAAAGGTCGCGGTCGTCGAAAAAAAACCGCAGTCAAAGTGTTAAGGCTCATCATAATTGTCTTGATCTGTTAAAGACTAAGGAGAATATCTATTTATCTCAGTATGCTTGTATACAAGCAAAACAATAGAAAGCAATCTGAAAAAAACAACCTCCTTAACTTCGTATTTCCACACTGATTTTACCTTTGGTCGGAAATAAATCATATATGGAGAAAAAAAACTCAGAAATAAAGCCCGTTACGACATACATAGTTATTCAAAAGTTGAAATATTTTTAATTTGAAAAGATACACTCAATATATACCTAATATAATAATAGTATTTCTATAGCAACTTTTCTATGTCTTTTTTTACCGCGGTCGTTTCAGGAATTAATAATTAAGCATTTCATCCGCGCTCTGTTGCACATTCCTCATCCTCATCCTCAACAGCCAATGATTGGTCACCGGCTGGACGTAAGCCTCCCCCTGATAAGCATTATATCAGGTGTGACAGCCTTGCCGATCGACGAGCTCGCGCCGTCGTTTTCGACTTGTTTCCCCTAATTTCTACCATATCCTAGTTCTCTACCTGCCAACACCGAATGAGTTACGTGTTTATGAAGCATAATCCGATAGTGTCTACCACGTTACAATGATGAGGGTCGATTTGGTTTTGACGCGTCATGTTACTTCCGAGTATGATCTGCGAACAAGATCCTGCTGACATGCATACGAATTGAGAACCTCCTTCTTTTTTTGAAGTCGGGAAAAAATTCAGAGCGACAAGACCAGTTAGCTCTAGCAAATATGCTTCCTTATAAAAAGAGAAAGATATAATTCAATAAGGGTTTATCACGGGAAGGCTTGTGGCCAGCAGTGGACCAACTTTTTAATTTTTTTCTACATTTTTAGCCATGGGGCTGCGGTTACACTTAAGTTTAGCCAGCTAAAGATAGGAGAAAGAAACATTGACCGCTCCTCGAAGATAAACCTAAATTTAGCCGGCTAACCTTAAGCTTAGATTCACAACCACCTTTAGTAGTAACATATACTTAATCTGGACGCACCTTCTTTTATCTTTACATAGTATAAAAAGAAGTCGTTTCAGCAGTCTGTTCGAGTTTTCAGCAATAGATAGCAATTATTCAAGAGGAAGGTTTATAACTTCACATGTATATACATAATATCGAAAATCGTGCGAAGCCGGAGCGGTTCGCTAGTTCGAATATAAGGTACGACGCGACGTTGACACTGACTGGGCTAAGTTTACTACTAGATCCGTTCATATTAATTACCATTTTTAATAAGAACTGTTTATTATGGCATAACTATCATTAAATTTGCATGCAAATGTATCCGGACAACATTAATGTATTCAGATATCGGTAATTATTGACAACGGTAACACGAGACCCCTAAGGGTTTGGAGCTCCGCCAGTTCCTATAGCTATTAAGAGTCATAATGATAAGATGAAAATAAAGGGGTAACGATTATACCGATTGAACTAACCAAACATCGAATACGTTGTAGAATGGTAAGAATAATCGAATATATTCGACTGGTTTCTGCCCGCGACTTCGCACGCGTTGTTTATATGAATAAATAATGCTGGACAATCCACACAGCATCATCTAGCCCAAGATAAGCAGAGCTTGTGTTATGGGTACTAGATAACTGATACATTACCGCAACCTCCATGTTTAAAAGTTATTTCTTTCCCATTGGTACTAATTTATGGGAAAAAAGCAATGTTTGAATTTATGCTATGAGCTGCATCAATAGAATAGAAAAGATTTTTTTTATTAGCACACACAAAAAAGACAAACATACATTAAAAAAACACATTAAGCTAAATAAGCTATAACACTAAAACTAAAAGATAAACAATAGAAAATAAGTATAAAGAACGTAGCCTGTCCTCAGTGCGCGCTAATTAGGTCCAGCCTCAGCTTAATGTCGCTACCGCCCGAGGACTGTAACGACGCTGGTTGTCAGGCTGAACCTATGGATGACGTCACATTACAAGTCTGTGGTTAACAACAGACAGACATTGACAGTCCGTCCTAGTACTGTTTTTTCTTAGTTCCTGTTTTTAGCTCTGTGGTACATTTTGTTGATTCTGAATGTTTTTCTTTATTGTAAATATGATTTCTATATTGAGAGTTACCCTTAAAGAAAGCTTGCGACACTATCAATGTATATCATCAGAATTTCAGCCGGTTTTCAGTAGGTCATTTGGCTTGAAGAAGTAACAAACATCTATCCATACATCCTTTCATGTATATTCACCTTCCTCCTATTTAAAAATCCTAACTTTCATATTTGTAATATAATGATTTTTTCTTCAATCTCGTCTGATTTGGTAAAGACATATTGATACACAGATACATTTTAGCTAGATTGATAAGCAGATAATTTTTGATCTTCGATTAGATTATCAAGACCCAGATAGCAGCGATGGTCCGACGCCGTTTGATAACGATGAATACGTTTTAAAGACGAATTTTTGCCGTGCTTCTTTAAAAAAATGAGCGTTCAAAAATTTACAGTTGTTTGATTTAATCGTAAAAAATATTTCTCAGTGCGAATTTATTAGGAAGAAAACGAAAATCAACAGAAGGATCAGCAAAAATTTTCCCCATAGCTTAATTAGCTAGCTAACAAAATTAAGAGACCATCAAACCTTAAAAAACTGCTATTTCTTAATTCTTCTGTCTGCTGTGAAAAGGAGAGTCGAACTTCAACATATTCAATCTATAATAGGTGGAATATTAATTCTATACAGGGTAGAAAAAATCTATGTGCCCTGAAGGGAGACCATTTTAAATCTTTAAGATAGATTATTTATTTTCAAAAGGAAATATTCCTTTATTTACAAAAAGAAACAAAACTGCATTTAAATAATTTTTAAAATTACCTTGTCACCGCGAATCGAACCAGCTAAAAATTCTAAAAATAAATATTTACTATTTTTCGAATTCTAAGCTGCTTCTTACAAAAATCTACAGAATGATATGAAGGTACGTACAAGAAACAATATAAGTATGTTTTTATTATTATTACGACCAAACAAGCTCATAAATAATACCAGAACAATCCTAATACGATTACACGAAGGCTATAATTATTACAAACAATCGATTACGTCTAATCCAAACAATTACAGTTCACTTAGGAACGAGGATCTAATGCAGTGGTGTAAAAAGTGATCGATAAGTGGATGCAGACGCCAGTGATACTAGGAAATTGTACAAATGATTATTGATTTATCTACACGCAGCTCATTGTTAATATATAATTAAATGTTTTATACAAAAACATAAAGTGAGTTCAAGTTCTTTTATATTTAAGTAAACTGTAAATGTTGCGGAACGAAATAAAATTATATGAAGAATCAATGTTTGTTCACAACTTTGCCTGTTTTTGGATTGCAGATATTTTGGGGACACCCTGTATATAAAGTTAGGCAGGTTTGTACGTATGTCCTCCTTCTGTGAAAAGGAGATATTTGTACTTCTAAATCATAAAATAGGCTGGCTTTAAAAAAATAAATTGTTAATTAACTGTTCAAAATATAGCAAAATACTCATGGTAAACGTCCATGAGTATTTTGCTATATTTTGAACAGTTTTTTAGCTTTTCCACAATTGAAAGTTTTAAATATACAAATACAAAATACAAAAAAATTATTTACCAAAAAGTTTACAAATAACAAAAAACACCTTAACTTAATTTATGTACATATTCTTACATTATAGAGTTGATTGATTGAGGTGTTGCAGTTAACAGTGACCCCCGCACTAGGCTAGGCCTGTTTCGTATATGTATCCTAGTTTCCGGAAGACGTTTCACCTTATTAAATTCATACATTAGGAACGTAAATCCTATATAACATTATCTCTGCAAAATATCGCCTGCTCTACATCGAAATATCATTACAATCAATCAACAACTCACTTTCTCAGATGAAGTATCACAACAGCCCCACATATCCTCTTGATCGATCAAACTCCATCGGCTATCGCTAGCCCTGTCATTATGATGACGAAACTTTGTGATGACTGGCGAGACAAATGAGCCAAGAGCAAAAACCACAATATGTATGTACATTGAATACTATTCGCACGCCCCTGGGTTTGTCTGATAAGTTGTAAGAAGTAACGCTGCTGATAAACTGTTGTACAGTTTGGCAGAAACTTTATACCTGTAATTTACTTTTAAATTGGAAATAAATAAATAAAAAAGAATGCAAGTGTGTTATGTATGTATAATTATGTTAGTGTACAGTAGTCCTTAAATCACACTAACTAATATTATAAATGCGAAAGTTTGGATGGATGGATGTATGGATGGATGATTGTAAGTTCTTCACGGCAAAACTACTGAACGGATCCGTGCTTGTAGCGGCCACATCCATTGTATAGTTTAGTTTTTTTGGTAGGAGATTTAGAAACCAAATTATCTCCTTATAAGATTTGACAATAAGCATGAACTGTCAGTCAGTCACGTCCGATATTAGTTATGTATATCTACAAGTTGCGAAAGAATAGGCACCTATTTAGATCTTGATACCAACGGAAGACGCGTGACCAATATGCGGATGTGGGGAATACCTGGTATCGCAAAAAGAGGCCATTGTAGTTACGAGGACGCAAAAAGGCATTTTAAGAAATAAATGACGTTACTTTTAGAAACTTATGACAGAAAAGAATTACATCGTAATATTATTATTTACTAACGGTAAATATTCTCAGTACGTAGTATTATTTGACGACAGATGTGGTGCATTGGGCGAAGATCCGCCTGTGTTGCAGGAGGTTGCGGGTTCGATTCCCGCCTTAGAAGCAATGATTGTACGATCTAAAAATATTTATTCCAGGTGTTCTGGATATTCTCTATGTATAATCATAAATATCTTAATTATTTATAGGTATGTGTAACATATTGCTGCTCTGCTTAGCTTGGGGCTAGATGATTCTGTGTGAATTGTCCAGCGTTATTTATTTTAATTTTATTTAGTTAAATAAACTAAATAAAACTTCAGCTTGCTAGTTCTTAGAGCTATATGCATAACTTTGGTTCTCAGTCGGATGTATTCATTACGAATCCACTTCAGAGAAACTCCGAGCATAGCTCTTTCCATAGCTCGCTGAGCGACTTTGATGACGTATTATACTATCGAGAAACCAAACTCAGGGCTCTGATTAAAATCGACATTCTCGTCATTCAATCGACATAAAATCAACATATCTCATTTTCTAAGAACGGCTTGATATTAGCCTTGTCGCATTTTGCGAGACGTTTTATCTTCCGCATCTTATTCTACGAGAACTTGACCTGCGGAGCGTGCTTTGTCATTTTTGTTACCTTTTTATGCTGATTTTGTGGAAGCTACATACTTTCTAAAGTTCAATTAGGTTTAGTTACTCAAGATTTTCATTGTTTCTGCCCAAGGCTTCGTTTTGCGTTGTAACTATGGATACATTTAAAGGTTATTTATATCCCATGGGAACCGTATAAAGGGATAATAACTAGCCTATGTCGGATTCCAGGCTAAGAGCTACATCCATGCCAATTCAATAGTTACTTGAAGAAGTAACAAACATCCATCTAACAACACTTTTTATGCTGTTAAATTAGTTTTGTTTACTTTTGGTGACACCTGAATTGACACTAAAGTTACTTAAATTAGTTAGAATATTAAATTTGGTTTATCAAATCTCTACGCTATACGTAGAGCGTTCCACTCTTTTAACATTTTTAGTCCTTGTCCTTATTTGATTTATGGCATTGCTAGAATCTCATAGAAACACACATTTAAAGAGAGTCAAGACAATTCAACAAATGAGTAATACTATGAACCTTGAGCGGATTTCATTTATATCATTCATTTTATGACAATTGTGCGTGGGTAATATGGGTATATTACCCACGCACAATTACTAGTTAAATAAAGCATGAAATTGTACCAACCAGACTAATAACAAGATAATAAAATAGCGACAGAAGGCACGAATTTCATTATTACCTAAAACTACCCTAAATTCAAACAGCAGATGTACTTGGAATATAACAAATTGCCCAATCATCCCAGCTCAGTATTACAGAATTAGTGATAATTCCGTAATGTCAACAATTCCACTGTTTACATTAACATGACTAAAAGCTTTGATTGGAAATAAACTGATAATACATAATATCTAAAGAATAAAGAATATTTATTTCAACATTTACAAGTATCTAAAAATGAATCACTGCTCCATCCTCGTACTTCAAGGAATATTCTAAAAAGAATTAGCGAAATCGGTTCAGCTACTCTCGAGATTTGCGCTAAGCATGTGTTGCTAGGCGCAAATCTCGAGAGTAGCTGAACCGATTTCGCTAATTCTTTTTAGAATATTCCTTGAAGTACGAGGATGGTTCTTACGGAGAGAAAAAAGAGAAAAATTGCCTGAAACAAATGACCATCCGGGCGAAGCCAGCACGCCAGTCACAAAACTATGATTCATTATAATGGAAGGCTATCCTTTGATTGCAACACTTGGACAATGATCTTTTTAAATTTTATAACAAAGCACTTAATTTTTTTATGTGTGAGGCGCGATAAGTGCCCGCCTGTGACGCAGGAGGTTGCGGGTTCGATTCCCGCTTCAGGACAAATAGTTGTACGATCTGCAGATATTATTTTACTGGTGTTCTTGTCGTTTATTATATATTATATCTATCTATGTCACTATGTATGTGTGTAGGTTGACGACCTGCGAAGGATTGCAGGAACAACATCAAGCTGAAGACAGGGCGCTATGACGCTCATTAGGGGAGGCCTATGTCCAGCTGTGGACTAACATAGGCTGATGATGATGATGATGATGAATGGTGGAAGCGTAGGTAGTAGGCTCGTCTATGTAATTATTCTTGTTGCTATGAATAGCGTGGCAAGGTAATGAGCCTGTCCATCAAGTTATTATTACGGTGCTATGAATAGAGAATATCAGTGAGTCACCGACTTCTACAATAAACATTTCGATAGACTGATGAGCGGGGGCACCAATATTCATTTTACTGTTTCACTAAGTAGATAATGGTATCGATTCTGATGTTTAGGATTCCTAAATTAAAGTTTAGGTTTTCTAAGTTAGGTTGACCCAAAAAATATGGTATTCTATTGACAGATCCTAAAAATACAAAGAATAGGGTTTATAGCTATTTTAACTAAGTTGAGTTATTTTAGATCTGTCAACCGAATTTTAAACCTGTCAGTCTAATTTTTCAAACATTGAATAGGTTTCGACTATTTGACATTTCTAAATCCTAATTTTAGCTAATTCTAAAACAACAGAATCGACACCATTCTATGCCTAAGTTAAGTAATATCTTGCAACCATCATAATTTCTGCCGATGACGTGGACAACATGGTTTAATAGTGAACTATTGAACCACGTTGTGAGAATATGTAAAAAGGGAAGAAGTGATGTACCAACCGCGTCGCGTTCTGCAACCAGTGTTGTGCGTCGTGATCGAGCTGCGTTCGATAATGAAACCGGTGGTAGTGGTAACATTCGTAGCAAAGTACAAAAATTAGGATTTAAATCGGTATGTCTAAACAAATCAGGCTGAAATTGTGTTCATGTCTGTGTGCTGGTTGGAATCAAACATAAGCTACTTTTTAATTCCATAAAACAGTTGATGGTAGAGATAACCTATAGAAACAACGCGTGCGAAGCTCATGGACCTAAATTTGAGAACTAAGTAGTAGTTGTAGTACATTATTGACATGTTCATATTTTATAACTAATTAATTAAAATCATTAAAAAATTACATTACATAGGAACCTATTTTAGAAATGTTTGCATGCCAATGTGATTTGTGAAGTATGTGACACTAACTATTCTAATGTCTTGCAAATATAAATGAATTGAATGATGGTAAAGCCGCGGGCAGAAACTAGTAGGAATATAAAGGATAACTGCGAGGTAATTGCCGTTATTGTTATAAAATCTTATTGATTGACGAGATAAGTGGACAATAATTGGATAAAAGGTTGCTTGTATCAATAGATGAATTGTTTGAGAGCTTGCGTATAACGGGGATTTTTTATTGGAAGAATGTGACGACCGGTGATATCCAAGAATTTATAAATACCTACAATTTTAGTAAAATAATAGTGGGAAGGTGTGAACATAATATTTTTATTATATTAGCCTGGTTTGTCCCACTGCTGGGCAAAGGCCTCAAAAAGGGGTCACGCGCGATCTCCCACTAATCTTTGAGGAAGGAGTTAAGCGTCGTCTCGCCAGCGCTTTCATATAATATAATATTAGTATGTTTTTTCAAGGGACTAAACCACCCCATTACATGCGAGGGTGGTATATTCCTGAGCGTAGCAAGAGAGGATGACAAGCCTGAGTTAAAATGGGTGGTTTTAGCCTAAAGAAACATCCAAAAATCATCAAGAAGGCGTTTATAGTTTCACTTTCAAAAATAATTAAATTCAAAATTCTTTATTGCATAAAAAGTACATGACACGTATTTAGGGCTCCTTACCAATATAGGTAGGTATAAGTTATTTTAACACTTTGACTGCGATTTTTTTTCGACGGCTGCGATCTTTTTTTTAACCTAAAAAATTCGTGCTGCCGCTCTACACAGCGGTTGTGTTGCGCCGCACATGCGTTTCGTTCGAAAAATATTACGGCTGTGCTGAGTCACAAAGATCTGTATTTTCTCAGCCGCTGCGCTAGTGTGGATTTACGTACATATTAGTCACTTGTAGAAAACACATACCGTGTGATTTCAGCAGTCAAAGTGTTAAGAATAACTTGTGGTTTGGTAATGAGTGCCTCCCCTTACAATTATTACGACTGGTTATTGTATAATACATAAATAATTATTAGTTATTGTTAATAGGCCTACGTCCAGCAGTGGACTGCTATAAGCTGATGATAATGATGCTTATATAATACTTATATAAGGTGTATAATTCTAATAAAATGTATGTTCTTTTTAAAATGAACACAAAAAAGTCGAGAGTCTTTATGTAAGAGGTCGAGAGTGTCTTCTATTGGCTGATGATTTCCGACAAAAATTAACTAGAAAAACTACTAATAATAAAAGAAATTAATCTTTAGAAGATTGATAAGCATCCAGGGATTAATAATAATATTTTAGTTTCGCACGAACTGCGTTTTCCCTGCAGACTTATTCCGGTGAACGTAAAAGGGACGTAAGTTCTAGATAGCTTTCATAATTGTGACTGTGTGTTTTTTAACAGAATTATAAAACACAGACAATAACAAATAAGACTAGACTTGAATAATAAGCTCCTCAATTGTATTGGGAGTGCCCGTGAGAATACTAAAGCACAAAAAAATAAAAAATTATTAGTAACATTTATTTTTAAACCTGTACAATGTACAGGTTGGGATAGATGTACAGTGTACATCACCTTAAACCTGTACAATGTATAGGGGGATAGATATACAGTGTACATCACCTTAAACCTGTACAATGTACAGGGGGATAGATATACAGTGTACATCACCTTAAACCTGTACAACGTACAGGTTGGGATAGATGTACACTGTACATCTATCCCAACGGGTAACCTGTAGGTACATTGTACAGGTTTAAAAATAAATGTTACTAATATTTTTTTATTTTTTGTGCTTTAGTATTCTTTAATGTATTGTGTTATTGTACGTGACGTGACGCGTGGGTTTAGTTCCTACGGAAGATCAGCGTAGTGATAGCTATGCACATTGGCTATCACAACATAGTGCTGAGTCGGACTCCATTTTGTAGCTTTTAAGTTTTCTAATTAGTTTTTAGTTTTGTAATCTTTATGGTGTAGGGTAATTAAGGAACTAGTTTAGTAAATTTGTTAATGCTACGAATAAAGATTTTCTTATTTTTAATATTATAAACGCAAATGTATGTATATATGGATGATTTTTAATCTTTCACGCAAAAACTACTAAACGGATCGGGCTGAAATTTAGCATACAGGTAGTTCCAGGCCCGGAATAAAACATAGGCTATAAATAGCATAGGCTAAGCTTTTCAATTATAATATTCGTGTGATTTGATGCTTATTCATTCAGAATTAGCACTTTAATAAAATAAGGAGTGATTTTGTCTTGAATGTGTGAAACTGGAGATACTAATTAAGCTTAATAGCTTAGCAAAGAATGTTTTCTTGCTGCTGTTACTAAAATATCGTTTGCTAAGCTATTAACCTTCATTAGTAGGTAGATACCTATGTCCAGTTTAACATATGGAAGACAAAATCACTCTATATTTTATTAAGGTGCTAATTAAGCATGAATAAGCTCCTACGATTTATAAATCACACGAATATTATAAATGCGACAGTTTGGATGTTTGGATGGTTGGGTTTGATGTTTGTAACTTCTTCACGCTAGAACTACTGAATGGATCGGGCTGAAATTATGCATAAATGTAGTCCTATCAAATATTGGTTAATTTTTATCAAATAAATCAGTTTCCATGGGATATTAATAACTATAAGACGTTGCAATACAAACAATGCGTGCGAAGCCGGGGGCAGAACTAGTCTAAAATAAAAAAAACGTGAGACTATATTTCAAGATTTCTATGCCCAAAGAAGATAAATAAAGAACATTTTTTATAGACTGCTCTATAGACAATGACTCAGTATAATTGAAAAAAAAACTATATTGTAAGGTTTTGTTACGTTATTATTGTGTGTTAGCCCTCACACTCGTCGGTTACTTAATTTCGTGGCTCAGCTGGTGAGAACGTCCCTGTACTGAGGGGAAAACCGCAGGTTCGAGTCCCGTCGAATTCGATGATCATGGTATATTATTTAATATCCTATTTATTAATTTGTTACAGAACACAAAATGCAACGACAAAGTATGCCAGTCCAGTATTATGGACATCCCAAACAGAGGCGACACGCCGAGAACAACAGAGGAGGTATTCGAAGACGCACAAGTGTTCCTAGGACAATATTATGCTTCAATACGAAGGTAAGTAAACCGACTGAGTTTTCAGTGAGAGCGAAAACGGATTTTCGCAAAATAAATAGATAAATAAAGACGTGAATCGAACCCGCAACCTCCTGCGTCGCAGGCGGACCTTCGCCCACCACGCTACATTGTCGTCAATTGTAAGGTAGGAAATGGCAAGTATGAATGAATAGTTTGCAACGAAGTTTTCCAGCTGCAAATCGTAAATGGTTTTAAAAAAAATCAAAATCATTTATTTCTTTAGGCTTACAAAATAAGCACAAGTCACATTTATACTATAAATGATTATCAAATATGAAATAAGGTGTTTTTGATTTTCTTTTTACGTCAATTTTTTGTCCACTAGTAGAAGGAAAAAAAAAACCAGTGGTACATTCATAAACTTATGTATGTGTCTAATACATGTATTAGACACATACATGTATTATATATATAAATATAATATGATTTTAGATACATGTCAATACTTATTTATGTGAAAAACCAAAACTACGCACAACATTACTTAACTACCTATATACTATTGTCGGTGCGAAACTGAGCGACAAAATGAAAATGAAAAGTTTTTATTTCTTTAAGCTTACAAATAAGCACTTAGACAGGTCATATTTTATAGTTCACTTTAATTTTTTGTCCACCAGTGGAAGAAGTGAGAAGAAACCACTAGTATAAATAATAAATAAATAATAAATAATGCTGCCAATTCACACATCATTATCTAGCCCCATGGTGAGCAGAGCTTGTCTTATGGGTACTAGATAACTGATATACATAATACAATACATTACATAGATAGATATTTTTTATTATACATAGAAAACGACCAGAACACCCGGAACAAATATCTGCAGATCGTACACACAATTGTTCCGAGGCGGGAATCGAACCCGCAACCTCCTGCGTCGCAAGCGGACCTTCGCCCACCGCGCCACATCGGTCGTAGTATGTTCATAACTTATGTGTCTAGTACATTTGATTTGCTTATCTGTAAGTTGGTAGATTTTGAGTTGGAGCAAAACTCGTTCCAAGCTTTTTTATCTTCTAAGTAATCTGATATTTTGTAATAAGCTTTTTTACAAAGAATATGTTTAACAAATATTTAAAATTTATTTATTGATAATTTTTGCAACTCACTTGGAGTTTTGTTGTAGAAGCGTATACATTGCCCTTTAAAAGATACATTTATCTTGTGTAGCCTAGTTGTGTGCACAGCGAGTTTATTCTTATTTCTAGTATTTACATTATGTATATTACTTTTTTTAGTGAACCGATTGATATTTTTATGAGTGTACAACAAGTTTTCATAAATATATTGACACGGTACTGTCATTATGTTTATTTCTTCGAATTTTTCACGTAGGGATTCTCTGGGACCCATATTATAGATCGCACGAACAGCCCTTTTCTGCAACACTAAATATGGTGTTTATATCTGCAGCGTTCCCATACATAATCATCTATGGAGTAGAAAGCCTTCTTGATAAGATTTTGCTATCAAAACTCCACTATGACACAGTCTATACTCATACTGAGACTATGACTTCAATTAGTGGGTAGTTACGGACACGATCGAACGTGCAAAGCAATGACCAATTTATCAACAGTTCTTTCAAGAACATTTCTAAAGATAAAAATACTTTTTCCGATCAACGAGTCTGTCACAGCAGGGGTTAGCTTCAACACCGGTAATGGGCATCTTCAGACTGTACCAAACAATTGTACACAACCAAGATTGACTCTAATGGAGCTAAATCGGGATTTCGGTACCAATGTTAAGAGTAAAAATCTTGTTACCGAACTCAAAGTTTCGTTCAAAACCGAAGAATTGTTTTAGTTACCAACCAGGTTGTGTTTAGATAGGTACCGTCAGCGTAGTGTGTCGTGGTTGAGTTGTGTGCGAAGTTTTATAAAAACACAAAAGATGAGGGTAGATCGGTATCTACCAATAAAACTCGCTCGCAGTGACTGCAGTTATTCCGTAATCACTAATCAGGCATTTCGAAATGTGACGAAATATTGGAAAACTCAAAATAACACGGAAAATATTGTCAATATCCCGCTTGCTTTTGGTGTTTGTAAATTCAGTCTTACTTGACGATGAACGATAATGCTAGGGATACGTATCCAGCCAGAGATGAAAAATATAAAGAAGGCCTATTGCCCGTAGATGTATATTGTATTGTATTTATTTATTTTTAAAGAATATACATAATTTCTCATATTAACACTCTTTAAATGTGTTTAAGTAGTTACTACAGTCATTAATCTAATTTTATAATCAAGTTGAAACGTCGGGGAAATCAAACTTAAATAAAAGAGTCCCTAATTGTTTTTCATAATTGAACACTCAAAAATATTAAATAAAAGTTCTTTAATAACCAAGACCTCTTTTTCTAGAGAAAACTCAGAAGCGCACACATCGAGGCTTAATGAAATCAAACAAGAGCTGAAAGCCCGGGGGACGTACCAGCTCAAGACGTCGGAACTGGTGTTCGGAGCGAAGCTGGCTTGGAGGAACGCTTCTCGTTGCATTGGACGGATACAGTGGAAGAAGTTGCAGGTGTGTTTTGAACTGTACCAACTTTTTTAGGTGTATGTATTGTGTATGTAACTTTTTTATGCTGTATGGTGATTGGCGAATTGATAAGACGCGTAATTAAAATTAAATTAAATGTATTTATTCAATCAGATAACAAATTAGGTTTATTTTTAGGGTTCCGTACCCAAAGGATAAAACGGTACCCTATAACTAAGACTCCGCTGTCCGTCCGTCTGTCCGTCTGTCACCAGGCACCGTGATAGTTAGACAGTCGATTCACGGATGATGTATTTCGGTTGCCGCTATAACAATAAATACTATAAAACAGAAAAAAATAAAGGCCCGTGACAGAAAAAAAAATAAAAACGTGATTTTTTTGCTCGTTTTTATAGATAATGTTACGAAACCCTTGGTACGCGAGTCCGACTCTCACTTAATTGGTTTTTTGTTAGTCAGTTATCTTCAAATGTTCGACACAGAAACGAGTTCGACGACCGATGTGGCGCGGTGGGCGAAGGTCCGTCTGCGACGCAGGAGGTTGCGGGTTCGATTCCCGCCTCGGAACAATTGTGTGTACGATCTGCAGATATTTGTTCTGGGTGTTCTGGTTGTCTTCTATGTATAATAAAAACTATCTGTGTAATGTATTGTATTATGTATATCAGTTATCTAGTACCCATAACACAAGCTCTGCTTACCATGGGGCTAGATAATGCTGTGTGAATTGTCTAGCATTTCCAGGTTAAAGCTATCATTATATATATATAATATATAATGATAGCTTTAACCCGGAAAATCGCTTATAAATTAGATATTAGAAAATTAGAAATCTGTTATAATACAAGGAAAACACCTTAACACAATATATAAAAATTCACTCAACCTTTCTCAATAATGCAATGGGCTTTTAATCGCAACCATTGGGTTGAAAATAATAATAAACTGCGTTTTGATGCGTGACATTGAAAACATAAAATAATCTTGTTTAAATTTGCATAAGTATGCAGTTCCTTATTTACTACAACAATAAGGTATTTATAGCTTAATTTGATATTTTTTTCTTATTTATTCCCGCGAAAATGTTCATCAGCGTTAATGTTAATGCAGAATATAGGTCATAATTCGCTGGAAAAACAAAATTGTCTTACATATATAACCATATTATCATGGCTGTTCAAAACCCAATCTCACGCATCAAAACCCAGTTTAACACTTTGACTGCTGAAATCACACGGTACCTATGTGTTTTCTACAAGTGACTAATATGCGTAAATCCACACTAGCGCAGCGGCTGAGAAAATACAGATCTGTGTGACTCAGCACAGCCGTAATATTTTTCGAACGAAACGCATGTGCGGCGCATCACAACCGCTGTGTAGAGAGGCAGCACGAATTTTTTAGGTTAAAAAAAAAATCGCAGTCGTCGAAAAAAAACCGCAGTCAAAGTGTTAAGACTGCAGTGATATTGTACACCAAGCTAAACTTTCAACTGTAGGTATTCTTCGCGGTGTGGAGCAAAGCTTCGCAAACTTTTAATTAGGGTAGCCGGCTTTATAACAAGTCGCAAACAGGATGTCATTAGGTGAATTAGACTGCTCCTAAACATTTGCACTCCGAGGTTGGGTTTGGTAGACACCTGTCCTTAATGTAAATACTCGTATGTTACCAACTTAAATGAGCTCGTAGCCTAGTTCATGGAAATTCTTACGGTAACATTTTGAAGATTCGGATAGGTTTCTTTCGGTTTGTGAAACTATCATAATTTGAAATGAATAGAAACAATGTTTTTGTATGGGATAATAAAAAGTTTAAATAATTATTTAACTGCCAGCCGATACATTAACAACTTATTAATTATAATTAATAAGTTGTTAATGTATCCTCACAGCATCATGACGACCGATGTGGCGCGGTGGGCGAAGATCCGCCTGCGACGCAGGAGGTTGCGGGTTCGATTCCCACCTCGGAACAATTGTGTGTAAGATCTGCAGATATTTGTTCCGGGTGTTCTGGTCGTTTTCTATGTATAATAAAAAATATCTATCTATGTAATGTATTGTATTATGTATATCAGTCATCTAGTACCCATAACACAAGCTCTGCTTAGCTTGGGGCTAGAAGATGCTGTGTGAATTGTCCAGCATTATTTATTTATTTATTTATCATCTAGGCCCAAGTTAAGAAGAGCTTGTGTTATGACATAACTGATATGCTTAAATAATTACACAGATAGATATTTTTTATTATACTTATGTATACAAATATTTGTTTCGAGTATTCTGTGTAATTTATAAAAAATATTTGTAGATCGTACAAACATTTGTCCCAAGGCGGGAATCGAACTTGTAGCCTCCTGCTTCGCTCTGGCAGACCGCCGCGCCACATCGGTCTTCATAAAAGCTATATTGATTTTATCCCATAAAATAACTACATGTTTTATTTTATCGTATTGCCATTAGCCACAGCAGTTGACAGTTATGGGCTATTGAAGATGACAAAGTTCCTATTGAATACGTTCTTAAAATTGTTGTTTCCAGGTGTTCGATGCAAGAGAAGTAACAACAGCAAGTGGAATGTTCGAAGCCCTATGTAATCACATCAAATACGCTACAAATAGAGGAAATATTAGGTAAGAACGCCAAGCTTTAATATTTTGCAAACGCTGATACAAATTCAAACAACTTTACAGTTAGATAATCGAACTATTAGTAGGACTGGATGAAATAAAATAAGCACTTAGACAATTCAAAGCCCTTTGACCCTTTCTGACGAAAGAGAGGTACTATGTATATCGAAAAATAAGGTCTATTTGACCTTATTTTCATCAGCTCATTATGAAACAAGCGAACTGGTGTTTCCGCATCAGCTTATATCTATTATAGTCTGCTGGGATTTGTCATAATGCCTTCACTTGGCCGGTGGAATGGTTGCCGCACTGGTGTTTAATAAAATGCATATTTCAGATCAGCAATAACAATATTCCCGCAGCGTACGGACGGCAAGCACGACTACAGAATATGGAACCACCAGCTCATAGCATACGCTGGCTACCAAGAACCTGACGGGAGCTGCATAGGGGATCCTGCTAGGGTTGAATTCACTGCGGTAAATATACTATCTAATACCGACTATGCTATTATTTTGTATCCTGATACATTATTTGAATGAACGAAAACTAAGGACGAAAGTTGATTATGGTTCGATATAGTAAAAATATAAATAATGCTGGTCAATCCACGCAGCGACATCTAGCCAGCCCCAAGCAGAGCTTGCGTTATGAGTACTAAATTACTTATAAACATAATACAATACATAATATAAATAGATATTTTTTAATTATAAGTACAAAAACAATACACACATTTCATACTAGAAAATACCTAGAACACCCTGAACAAATATTTGCACATATGTAGTACCTACAAACATTCATACCAACTAAGATGTGATACGAACCTGCTACTTCCTGCGTCGCAGGGGGACCTTCGTCCGCCACGTCACATGATGTCTGAAATAAATAACGTACTTTTTGTTTTCAGATATGCGAAAAACTGGGATGGAAACCAAAGAATAAAACACCCTGGGACGTTTTGCCACTAGTATTACAGGCTGATGGAAAGGATCCTGAATTTTTTGAATTACCTCGTGATATAGTTATAGAAGTACAACTGGAACACCCAAAGTAGGTTGAGTTCGAAATGATGAGACATTTTAAAAAATTATAGAAATTTCTCAATGACGTATAAACTCCTTTGGGCTCACTCTCAAAATCACTTAATATCCTTAATCAATTAATATTGATTGCACAATTGCAATTTATTACTTGTGGAATCTTTGCGCCATTACAAAACTCGCATAATATTGTCTTTTCCAGCTACGACTGGTTCAAAGATCTGGGCTTGAAATGGTACGCGCTCCCCGCCGTGTCGGGCATGAGGCTGGACTGCGGAGGACTTGAGTTCACAGCCACTGCTTTCAACGGCTGGTATATGGGCACCGAGATCGGCTGCCGAAACCTTTGTGACACCAACAGATTAAATGTTATAGAGGTAAGGGATTGTTTATGATTTACAACTTTGGGGACAATATTTTGGGGTAAGGTAATGCTGTTCCAGGAAGTTCTATTCTTTCTTACCTCATCGCATCGCCTTAAAAGTAAATTCTATGAATTATTGAGATATTGGCATTTATAAATTATTTCAAGATTCTGAGAATAATGGCATTTATTTCTTGAGCAGTCTAATCACTTAATCTACTTATCAATCTAAAATAGAATATATAATGATCTTTTTGAAATTATTTTACTAATGACCTCGCGGATCACCTTTTGTATAAAACCTTTTTGTAAAAATCTGCATCCGTATCATTGACCGACTCAATTTTATCACCAGATCTTAATAAAAACTCTAAGCGGCTTTAACTTCATATACATTTGAAGGATCCTATTGACTCATTATATGCAAATGAGCCGTAAATTCCAGTAGCGTAATGTTTATTAATAAAATTTAACAAGCGAAACACAAAACCCATCATTCAATTATAAACGCCATCGAATTTGACACGGACATTTTAATTAAAACATAACGGATATTTAAAGAGTTTTGAAACAAGTTTAAATTTGTATATTATTGCTGTTTGAGTTGTTTCATGGAATGAAACTAATAGTGACTGATGCAAGGGACCTACTACGGACACTAAGTGTCCGTAGTAGTAGGGGCGCATCTAGTATGTAATAAACAAAAGTCTTTTGTTTATTACATACTAGATGCGCCCCGCAGCTTCAACCTTGTGGAAATCTATGTGTCAAATGGTTTATAAACGTAGGTTTATAAAACTCTTGAATCACTCTATCAATTAAAAAAAAACGGAACAAAATCCGTTCTGTAGATTTTAAGATCTAAGCATGCATAGGGATAGATAGACAGTGGGAAGCGACTTGGTTTGCTACTATGTAGTGAAAAGCCTAGTTATTCGAAGATAAAAAGTATATTAGTATGTATGTATTTTGCAGAATGTTGCACAGAAGATGAAATTGGATACAAGTTCGTTTGTTTCTTTGTGGAAAGACAAAGCATTGGTGGAAGTAAATATTGCAGTGCTTCACAGTTACCACAGAGACAATGTTTCGATAGTTGACCATCATTCAGCATCAGAGCAGTTCTTGAAGCATTTGGACAATGAAAATAAAAGTCGGTAAGGAAAACCTTCGAAAAATTTAGTTATTATCTTTTTTATAAAAAAAAATACGTATTTGTCACAAGCATGGCGAATATCAAAGACAACATGTCTTTTAACTAATTATACTGGAAAATATTAAACTAATACATATATTATTTACTAGTGACCCGCCCTGGCTTCACATGGGCGCCCGGACAAAGATAAATAACAACATGGAGGAAAGGAAGGAAGATGATAGGACTTATTTTGTATAAAGTATTATTTTTAGTACAAAAATATAAGATTATTTTACGTCTAAACACCATTTATATATGTATTTTGCAGAGGCGGATGCCCAGCGGATTGGATTTGGATAGTTCCACCGATGTCATCCTCTTTAACAAACGTGTTCCACCAAGAAATGGCCCTTTACTACTTACGACCTAGTTATGACTACCAAGTACGTATTTGTCTGTACTTTTATTTGAGTCTTAGCACTAGCTTATATACTAATAATATGACATATATTATTAGTTATCATATTAATTTTATTTTAGTATTAGCTATTAGCTTTATCGTAAAAACAGACAATATGTCGATGTGCCTACTAGTGCTCTTCTAGAACTCGTACTTTAATGTTATTAGAAAGGTACACAATAATTATTTATTGACTTAAAATCAATAAGAAAATCTAGTGAAAAATTAATACCCTAACGAAGGCTGCAAGTCTCAAGTTTGTAAGTCGACGTAGCTAAAATCGACATCTCCAACATAATTTTAATAAACTATGATTATAAAATTCGGAAATAACAGTGAAATTGTAACATTTTGTTACTATGTATGAGTATTGGGCACCTACATAATTCAATAACATAAGGAAATTTGAGGCCAGAAGGTCCTTCGAACCCTTGATTGGGTAAAGGAAAGGTCTTGATAGATAAATGATACGGTAGTTTCATTGTTTGGCCTTAACATCGAATATTTCTTCAGTAATGAAAACCCTCACAACTCTGCCTCTGCCGTAATAGTTTGGTTCATTTATTTTGTTTAGTTTTCAAGGAATTTTGAATGTTATAGGAATCTCCATGGAAAACATATCAGTGGACTAAATCAGACGGGACAAAAACAGTTCACAGAAAGTTTCACTTCAAGCAAATCGCTCGGGCGGTGAAGTTCACTTCAAAACTGTTCGGTCGAGCCCTCTCGAAACGCATCAAAGCTACTATCCTCTACGGCACGGAGACAGGCAAATCTGAACAGTATGCCAAAGAGCTAGGAACTATTTTTGGACACGCGTTCAATGCACAGGTTAGAATTTATCAAGATTCATGACTAGACAATTATGAGGAACGGATACTTTGAGATTAATTAAAGATCTTGGGAGTAATGATGATAATTGGTTTTTTATCTTCATACAGGTACATTGTATGTCAGAATACGACATGTTTTCAATAGAACATGAGACGCTGCTTTTGATAGTGACATCAACCTTTGGTAATGGAGAACCACCAGCTAATGGCGTTGTAAGTATTAAGATACCCATCACTTTATTTTAGAAGATTGCACATCTAATATCAGCTTTATTTAGCTAATCGCCTTCTAATGTTTTAGGATTTTGCAGACCATTTATTCCAAATGCTGTACAACGAATCTAACAACCTGGAAAATCAAACATCTGATTTACAAAGCGCAGGGTTAGTATATTTTAAATTAAATAATTTCTATACATCGAGTATTGATAATTTAAAATACTTTTTCATATTTTCGTCATTCCAGATTTCACAAAACGCCGACACCAAAATCATTGATGAGAACAAACAGTGTGATGAGGACAAATAGTATAATGACGCCGAGCATTGAATACAAAAGGCAACTAACACGGTTGGAGTCAAACAAAAGTAATACCCTATTATTATGAAAAGTTAAATAGCAGCGTACTGCTAAGTTTTAAAAAGCTAATATAGGAAAAATTTGTGGCAGGTAGTGTTGCTGGCGCATCATCCATTGAACAAATAGGACCACTTAGTAATGTATGCTATGCAGTATTTGCTCTGGGCTCTAGTGCATATCCAAAATTCTGCAATTTCGGTAAAACTGTAGACAAAATACTGGGTGATCTCGGAGGAGAGAGAATCTTGGAAGTGACATGTGGTGACGAAATGTTCGGGCAAGAACAACAATTCCGTTCATGGTCGTCTAATATATTCCATGTGAGTCCTAGTTTAAAGTAGTCCCAGTAGTAGTAATAGTAGACAAAAAGGTTATACTTTCAGTTTTTTGTGATATTCAGAAACTTAAATGACTAAATTTCCGACAATATTTCAGGTGGCATGTGAAACATTCTGTCTAGAAGAAAACGATATGGTCAAAGACGCTAAGAAAGCACTAGGTGGAGTGCCCCTGACAGAAGAGACGGTGCGGTTTGGAAAGCCTAGTGTTGCGCTACCTTTGAAATCAGCACTTGAAGCAGGCTTTAGAAAACAACTAATTACCTGCAAAGTCACAGAATGTAAAAGTTTAGGAGACTACACGGCAGATAGAGAGACAATATTTGTAAATATGGAACCACAGGTAATAAGAAAGACAACTGTATGTACATATATGTATGTGTAAATGTTTTGTAACACAGTAAGTTTTTGAATTCAAGGCCACTAAACGTCTGCACATTTTGCTTTTCAGACTGAATTGAAATACGATCCTGGAGATCATGTTGGGGTTATGGCTTGCAATAAAAAAGAAATAGTAGACACCATTTTGAAGAGAATGAAGGATGTCGATGATTGTAAGAAATCAGTACAGTTGCAGGTTATGAAGGACACACTTACGCCTACCGGTAAGAAAAATGTTGATCATGAGGTTTTAACTGATGTTAAGAAGCAGAATAAATATTTAAAGATCGTTTGAACAAATTTTAGGTTCAGTCAAAACATGGGAAAGGCATGAGCGGTTACCAACAGTTTCAATAAGAGATATTTACACACGCTTTTTAGACATAACGACACCTCCTTCTACCAAAGTTCTAAAGTATCTTGCACAGGCATGTACAAACAGAAAGGAAAGCGATCTTATCATGGAACTAGTAACGGTAAGAATTCAAACGATAACGTACCTACTCAACTAATAATTTTTCACAGAATAAAAGTCCATGTATAATAAATACTTACCGTTGTTTTTCAGGACTCGAATAAATATGACGACTGGAAGCACTTGTATTTCCCACATTTGGCAGAAGTTTTAGGCCAATTTCCGTCTTGCAGGCCTCAAGCGTCATTATTGGCAGCTTTATTGCCACCATTGCAACCAAGATTCTACTCAATATCATCATCACCTTTAGCTCATCCAAATCAGATTCACGTTACGGTAGCTGTAGTTGTTTACCAAACTGAGAGTAAGTAGAACTGTATGCTTGTTACCTTCTTTATTGTCAGGCCATATTTTAGCATAGATGTTATTATAAATGTTGACAAACTTTAGACGAATTGTTATATTTGAATTCTTTATTCTGCTTTTGCAGATGGTAAAGGTCCAACCCATTACGGTGTATGCTCGAATTATTTGAAAAATCTCAAACCTGATGATGAAATATTCGTATTTATAAGACGGTAAGTTTTTAATAACATATTTGCTTATAAATTATAAATTCAGCTTGCGAGATGTATGTATATGTATATAACAAATGATGTACACCTAATACATAACCCCATGGCGCATTATCACAATTATTGCTATCATACTGAGTGAAAATTGTAATATTGCACCATGGCGTCAAAATAACGCGTTTATTGATAGGAAATCAATTTGAACCACGTGCCCAGAGTTGCCCTATTCAATGGTAATCAAGAAACAAAGGTTTTTTTGCTAATGTTGTCCTACATACATATAGCAATGACTGTTGATTCCGGACATTTTTCAACTAAGCATATCATTTTCTCTGATTTATACTACCTATAAAGATTTTTCATTAGGGGTGGTAAATTCTCTTTGTAACTTGATTAATTGTCTTTATTGTTGTATTTAAAAAATAATTACGATTAATTTTCAGTGCACCAAGCTTTCACATGCCAAAAAAAATGTCGGCGCCACTTATTTTGATCGGCCCCGGATCAGGCATAGCACCGTTCAGAGGCTTTTGGAACCATAGACGACATAGTATGAAGAATCTCGCACCACAGAACCAGAAACCGGGCCCTATCCATTTGTTCTTTGGATGTAGGAACCGAGGGATGGATTTGTACAAAGAAGAAAAAGAAGCAGCGTTGGTTGAAGAAGTACTGACTAAAGCAATGGTTGCTTTATCAAGAGAACCTGGTGTCAAAAAGGTAACAACACTAAGAAGCACTTTAAACAGGTTGCGGTGTAATTATTTTTATGTTTTTACCTAATTTGAAAACCCATTGTTTTAGAAACATGTCCAAGCTTTACTAGAAGAAGAAGGTGAGGAAATTACAAGGCTGTTACTAGAAGAAGATGGACATTTCTACGTTTGCGGCGATTGCAAGATGGCTGAAGAAGTACAGCAAACACTCAAGAGCATAATGAAGAGGCACGCTAAGATGAGTAACCAAGAATGTGAAGAGTTCATACTTGATTTAATGGTCAGTAAAATATACAAAGAAAACATCAGATAAAGTCAAATTTACACAATAATAACCTTATTATTATATCTTCCAGGACGAGAATAGATACCATGAAGACATATTCGGAATAACTTTACGGACTGCTGAAGTACAAAGCGCGTCAAGAGAATTTGCAAAGCGAACCCGTCAAGAATCTGCACAGTCTCAACCTTAAACTTAATTATTTTAGTTAAAATTATCTTTTATGAATACTATTGTTGCTGCTCTCGATTTACACGTAGGTTCTACCTAAGGTAATTCTAAAGATATGGAGGTAATAAAATACATAGAACTTAGTATACAGATAGGTTAAATAGGTATTTATAATTTATGAACATAAATATTGATATAGGATATTTTTAATACTAAAGCTAATTGTAATTGTATTAATTAATAAGGATTTGTTTTACACTATTTGTAAAAACTGCATTTAATGTCACAAAAGCAATTATTTCTAGCTGTAATATTTTTCCAGTATTTACATGAAAGAATAATATTTATATCATCGTTCAAGCTACAAATAAAAGACATGGCTTGATTGAGAGTATTATTTTTTTGTTGATAAAACACTGTAGGACGATAAGCTGTTATGCATAATGACTTTTACTCTTACTTGATTTTAACTCTTTCTTCTGACAACGTGGTCGTATATTTCAATTTGCGTGTACTTTTTTGAAAAGATTCTGGTTTTTGACGTGTTCTGACCAGGGTCCTGTTGCGGGTCTGGACATATGATTTTGTGGTCATGACGATTTTGAAAAAGCAATCCTTTTTCCGGATCCATTACGGGCTGTAAAGTTGGAAAAATATATTTGAAAGAGGACGCGTTTGTAGTAATCGAGAAAAGTTTAAGTTCTTTAAAAGCGGAGATATATGGAGATTTTAGAGACATTTTATATTCGTTCAATATTTGCGACACGCGAATTTCTAAGCTATTGTAGTAGCGTTGGTTCAAACTTTACGTTAGGATACTTTACGCTGGGTTAGAAGTCTTGTAGCTGTGTTAGTCATTGGGCTGCATTTGAAACGAATGTTAAGAAGTTTATAATTTGTTCGCGAATTCATAACAAAACGGAAACCAGAAAATTGTGACTAACGCATATAATCTCAAAAACAAGCAAATCAATTTTGTTTAAAAATTTGCTAAAATACGTAAAGATCGACCCCTAGGAGGATGAATAAAAAGTTACCTTAAATAAAGTTAAGTATGATATTATAATATTATCTTTTCATTTTGATTCCACGAATATCAACAACACTATTTTTTATCAATTAATATTCTATTGCAGATTGTCCAACTGGATTCTTCCTTTACTCGTACTAGCAACTTTAGGAACTTACATTAGTTAGTCCATAAGAGCACGAAGGCAAACAAGTGTCAAATTAAATATTTTATAATGACGCATCGTAAACAACTTTAAATAAATAAATAATGCTGGACAATTCACGCAGCATTATCTAGCCCCATGGTAAGCAGAGCTTGTGTTATGGGTACTAGATAACTGATATACATAATACAATACATTAAATAGATAGATATTTTTTATTATACATAGAAACTACCAGAACACTCGGAACAAATATCTCCAGATCGTACACACAATTGTTCCGAGGCGGGAATCGAACCCGCAACCTCTTGCGTCGCAGGCGGACCTTCGCCCACCGCGCCACATCGGTCGTCAACTTTCTTTGATTAGAGCTATAAAATCTACCTTTGAGACGGTAATACCCCCTGACCTTGTAATTTCTACTCATATTGCTTCTGACGGTCCCATGCTTCCAGTGATAATAGCCAAGATCACTGTCCCTGGGCCACAGCATCTTGTCTTTCTTAAAGAACGAGGCCCAATTCTCAGTAACCAGCCTGTGCGCGTAGTCAATGTAGCCAGAAATCTCGAAACCACCTCTCGTGAAGTGTCTGATGAAAATTATCGACTGCGAATAAAATACTTGCTAAGACTCGATAATTGATAAAACAGTTAATTTGAATGAGCGAAGGTCCGCCTGCGACGCTGGTTGCGGGTTCGATTCCCACTTCGGGGCAAATGATCGCACTGTCTCGCACTTGGTCTGGGTTTTTTCTATATTTCATATAAATATCTATCTATATAGTACTTAGTGTACGTTATTTGGATTTAGGTAGGTGAATGGACAATGACTTAGGGTCGGTACATATCTGACGGAAAATACGTCGAGTGTATTACGTCGACCGACTATGCGTTGACGGAACAGTAACAGACGCTGTACGCTCGACGCACTAACACATCAACGGTTGAGTGTTAAAGGTTGAATGATTTATTATATATATATTATCCTACTTAATATTATAAACTCGAAAGTTTGTAAGTATGGATATTTGTTACTCTTTCACGTAAAAACTACTGAATGAATTTTAATGAAACTTTACAATAACATAGCTTATACATCAGAATAACACATAGGCTACAATTTATAAAGATATATTATATATTATCCAAAATATCTATCACCACGCGGGTGAAACCGCGGGGCGCTGCTAGTATATTATATTTACCTGTTCTGGCGTAACGCGACCGATGATACGCGACGCATTTTCCTTCAGATCTGTACCGACCCTTAAGAGCGCTCTTGGTTCATTCAGATAAGATGACCTCACGATACAAATAGCAATCTATAACCATTTCGTCGAATAGGCCTTCATTAGGTATCCACTATTCACAACCTGGTCATCTACATGATCTACATATTGGTCTGCAATCTATTAAGTACCATTGACACAGATTAAGTTAATGTTACTTCGCCATTGATTTCAATGTTCAATCAAGGGTATTCACTGCCTGTTTGGTCTTGTGTTCCTTTCTGCTATACATTATAGAGGTGGAAAGTGGGTGGTTTGGTACTGAGACCGGACAATACCTACGAGGTATCTAAATACTCTATTAAGATACATCGTCCTCGCCTCAGTCCCCAAAAGATTTAGATATAATCATGTTATTCGACTTAGATATAATATTGTTATGATTTTTGATAATGTACGAGTAGATATATTTTATATAGAAGGAACTAGCGGCCCGCATTTTGCGATGAACGTAGAGTAAATGTATCTTAACACGTCGATTGCTGAAATCACACCGTATGTGTTTTCTACAAGTGACTAATATGCGTAAATCCACACTAGCGCAGCGACTGAAAAAATATATCTGTGTAACTCAGCACAGCCGTAATATGTTTTTCGAACGAAACGCATGTGCGACGCAACACAACCGCTGTGTAGAGCGGCAGCACGAATGGCTTAGGTTAAAAAAAGATCGCTGTCGAAAAAAGATCGCCGCAGTCGAAGTGTCTTTTAATTTTTGGAGTTATTATTTCGCCTATGACACTCACTAGTAACGTGGCTTTCTATTGGTAAAAGAATTTTCAAAATTGGTTCAGTAGATAGAGATACCTCCTTCAACCTCAGAAACTAACAATCTTTACCAGTTAAGGGTCCGGCGACCCTCGCTTGCAAAAATCGCTCCGAATATCGCTGTCCCTGTTTAACCCTTACGCCGCGCCCCATGCGTGCGCGATAGCAATATTAGCCGTTAAAAATTTGGTTCCGTAATACCAAAAATTATAAATATAATAAGTAAAATATTGATGTTTTTAATACGAAACAAATAGCACGAAAACTTGTCCATTTTCGCATAAAAATGTGCAAAATGAGATTGGCTTTCATTTGAGGTAAGTATTTCGAAAAAAAAAACTATTTGGGAACCTAGATAAATACTATTTTAACACAAATAATGCAATATTATAGTGGAAATATGCTTGAATTAGAAATAATTTTGGTATTACGTTTGTATGAAGAATTCGTCCTCCCGGAGGCCCCTTAATACATATCTACTCGTAAAACCGACTTCGAATCTCTTCATTTTACACTGTTTTAAAGTTTTGCGGGACAAATACTAATAAAAAATAGTCAAATAAATCATTTAAATCTATCAAAATAATTATTGACGGATGTGTTGACGCACACACTAAAAACATAGTCCTTCATCCTTCAGAAGAGAAGGATCCCAAGAGAAGTATGTTTTGCTGTATGTAGGTATACAGCAGAACATACTTCTAGCCGACTTAGATAAAAGGAGGAGGGGCCACCTTTTATCGAAGTCGGCTAGAAGTAAAGAAGAATTTTGGAATTACAGTAGAAATAACCAAGATTCAAATTCAGATAATGTCTCCCCACAGCGAGATATCATAAAACTCCATTTTGGTATCAATTACAGACCCATAAATTTTCTTCCAAGTATAAATTCGATAATCGACTTTCCCGAATTTCTCATTGGATTATAAGAACAATACAGTCTAGGACGAGAGGTCATCTTTCAAATGAGATAATGGAAACCAATTACTGTAAGATCTTTTCAACTTTTACACCCAATACCGGGATTATGATTTTGAGGCCGTTTCTCTTTATATCCTTTCCTATATATAAGGCAGTTGTCTCACCGCCGGCGAGAGAACTACTAACTATCGGCTATTTTCTCGCTCAAGAAACGTACAGTTAGATATACATTGCGTGTAAACAAAAGAGATGCATATACAAATAGTTGATCGCTGACTGTTCACACTGCCGGCGAGAACTCGCTTCACTAGTTTGTCGCTGGGCGACAAGAGCCAGGAAAATAACACTCGCTCAGCGATCAGAAAACTCACACCGAGCGGTCATTTCTCCACAATGCGGACTGTCGTTTGACCCGGCCACTGCGAGCGAGTGATAGCCGAGCTATAAACAACTAGGTATCGGAACTACGTACTCGCTCCCCGCTTCACGCCGACTCGTTTCTACATTCTAGCTCTGCTCGCTACTCGTTCATCGTTCCCGGTGAGACAACTGTCTAAGGTCAGGCATTCCAGCAATACAATACAATTACTTTTTAGAACACTAAATAAAAACAGATGCTCGAGACAGGAAAAAAACAAATACAGAATGTGTTGTACAATGGGCGGCCTTATCGCTATGAGCGATCTCTGCCAGGCAACCATTGGATGGATATGAAGTGTTAGAACAAGTATAGACGGTGGCGTGTAATAAATTAATTGGGACAATCTAGGTTGAATACACACTTATGTCTCAAAATTTTAGGTTCCTTGCTTGAAAAACCCTGTTTATTATTATTGGTGTAATATTTTATAGTTTATATCGAAAAAAATAGGTTTAAAGGTTATCGCAGATGTGGACACAACACAAACATATTCTTTCAAGTATGAACTCGTAATTTTTAGATGCAATATTGCCGTCACCGTTTTTGTAGTGTATGTGGGACCACATACACTACAAAAACGGTGACGGCCAAAAAAAAAAAATTCTAAAGATTAAAATATTAAGCCCGTCATATTTATTTATGTGTTGTGTGGTAGCGGTGCCGCATGTATGTGTATGCCAACCCTTATCCATGTGCTGAAGACTGACAACTGGACCTTTGATACAGTTTCGTTAGTCCAGCTAGTTCAGGATTATGATACGTAGAGGAAGGAAAGGTTTGCCCAGTTATGGGACACAGAGCCCGTGTTTATTTTTATTTACTGTATTTTTTTAGTTTTTTGAAACACGCTGAATTATATAATGTAGACCAGCATAAAATATTAGTACCTGAAGGATCCCAACTCGGTTAGCTCGCTCTCGCACAGCTAGCTCCCTGTTGAAGGGCTCGTCTAGCACAGCCCCCTCACTAACCATCACATAGGGCTTTTCTGTGGGGTACACGATTGAATGGATGACCGCACGGCGTTTGTAGAACTCCGCTTCTGATAGAGTGTCGCCATTTGCCCTGGAAATATTGTTGTTATCATCATTATTATATCATATATCTGTATTAGTTTCTATAAATCTTTGACGTTAAAGTTACATACCTTTGTAAACAGGCTTACCTCAAAAATGTGTACATACATATTTAAGTGAAAAGACTAATAAATAAATTTGTATATCAGCCCATAATATGTCCACTGTAGAACAGGCTCCTCCCTCTTAAAGTAGTTGGAAACTAAAAAATGTGATGATTATGAAGATATTTTTTTATTTAGAAGACTAGCTACTACCCGCGGCTTCGCATGCTTCGCTTTTTAAGTAGCGTGCCGTCTCAAGATATTGTTTGTCTCTCCGCATTTTATTAAGTATCGTGCAGCTACTTAGGCGTGAACGGTCAAAAAACCCAAAGACAGAGTTACTTGTGTTTTAATAATAATTTAGAGTATGGATATAATCACACTAGCTGCCCCCGCGGCTTCGCCTGCGTGTAAAATCTATGAGTCAAATGGTTTATAAACCTTCCTATTGAATCAATCTATTAAAAAAAACGGCTTCAAAATCCGTTGCGTTGTTTTTAAAGATCTAAGCATACATAGGGACAGGCAGACAGCGGGAAGCGACTTTGTTTTATACTTTGTAGTGAAGAGTACCTGTATCCAAGAGCAGCAATGACCCTAGCTGCAGTGATGCTCCTCAAGCAACGGAGATCAGAAAGCTCTATGAGGGAATCCAAGTACTCCTCCCAGTTGTCGAATGGAAGCAGTCTTCGGTCTGCCTCCACTCCTGCAGGGTATGCGTTTTTCTTCTCTGCCATCGCCATTGTGTAGGTATAAAGATAAACAGCTTATTATTAAAAAAAAACTAGTCGTTTTGTATAAATAAGTAAAGTTGTCTAAGAAAACATTGTAAACGGATAAATTTTTTTATAAGCTAATAGCAGTGCTAATAGAGCATGCTAAAATGTAGTAAAAGTACTTTGTGATGCTAAACAAAGTGTAATACTAAAAATAACATATTTTGTTACTATTTGGCAACTGTGTCTGGTTGGACACTTTTCTGCCAATGTCAAGTAATTAAAACATTTTTTTTTTGTATTCTCCAATTGATGGTTTGACATGGCTCTGACCTACGATCAAGGAGTATAAGGATACGCTATAAGAGCTATTTGGCGTAACTAACTTTATTAACATACATCTGTCCGTTTATAAAATAGTGCCTTTCTTGCTTTAGAAAATGATTCCAACACACAGAAATTTACCTGTATAGAAAATAAAAAATAAATATATTATTTGAATCAAAACAAACTTCATACCTACCTATTCGGTAAAACAGAAAAAAAAAACAGGGGAACTCAATAATAAGAATTTTTGTTCGTAATATTTTTGTTGCAAGCTACTTAAGACTGCATAATTCGAGCGTGGGAAATTGTGATAGCACACCCACATATATATTTTTTACTCACACAGGCGCATCGCGCATTAATAGTAGTACTCTAAAAACGAATAAATCTTTTTTCGGCATTTCGCACATGTTACATATTCATTACGCGTTTTGTCTTCATAGAATGTTTAAAAATGTCACAGAAAACACGCAATGTATTTAGCCATTAGCTAGTCGCACTGCCAAGACCGCGGCCGCGTAGTGACGTTAGGTGGGTAGCCAGCGGCAAAGGGTCGGGTCAAAGTGTAAGCGTTCTGGATTTTACCTAAGTTAAGCTTTTGGTTCTTTGTGATATTGACAAGTCAATGTTTTGCGTAATATGGGAAATGTGGGGTTTCATAGATGATCTATTAATAAAAAAAGGTTATGCAGATTAAAACAATTACAGGGATGAAACCAATTTACTTTATTTGTTTTTCTGGTATATTTACTTTTTTTATCTTAGTGATAGTTGTCTCATTTTCGTTCTTCCGTTTTTTTGTTTCGCGTATAGATTTTCTTTTTTTAATTGCCTCCATCAAGTAAGTGGGCTCTCTTATCTTGTTTTAAATGTGCAACAAAATAATTATTTATCTACCTCCATTTTCCTGTCTAATCTAGAATCTACTATTTCCGGGAGCATACAATCGAGATAAAACATTTTTAACTTTTCTTCCATATTATTTTTCCAGAAGTCATCATCTTTTTTATTTATTTCAACTTTCATGTCCACGCTGGTCCAAGCCATAAAAATGCATTCAATTTTTTGAGTGATATGAAGCTGCCCTTGGACCTGATAATACCAGTCCTGATTCGTATTTATTATCCGGTCTCCTATTGCATTACGTTTCCCGAAAGTGATCTTTTTCGTTTTGACGCGGTCATCGATAGACCTTGTTAGCACGAGTATGGACACTTTATTTCAACGATTTTATCATCATCTAATATTCCATCAGGGCTTGCTCCTAGATAATTTATTTTTGGGTTCATGAATAACCTGCATTTCTTTTTGTTTTCTTGCATTGAAAGATCTTCTCGTTTCCTGCAATAATAAGTATTATTAGAAATATCTTTGTATCATGCATATCTTATTATTACATTCTATTTTCAAAAAATATTTTTTAAGTTAGTTTTTTATAAAACCATCTTCACACAGACAAAAACAGTACATTAATTCAGTAGTTACCATAACAAAACAATATGAAAACAAATATACATATATAACTAGGGTGCCTGCATAAAGAAACTGGTTTCCCGTAGGTAAGGAATGGATTGAAACTTTCAATCATGTACAAACATTCAGGCAAAACTTATAACAATATTTTTGGTCTTCAAGCACAGTCGGCTAAAAAACTAGTATATTGTAAGTACTTACTGTTTTTTTTTAATCATACCTTTTTTTGTGCTTGTAGTATATTTTTTTTCAGTTTTTCCATATCTACCTGAAATAGGTATAAATCAAGTTATTAATAGCTGTCTACTACAAGAATCCTTGCGTTAATTGCACTTTTTTGTAGTTTGTGCCAAAATGGTCGCAAATGTATATTTTTATGATCAGAAACCAGACCTAATTAAAAAAAATTAAGATTTACCACTTAAGATTAGATCACTGATTTAGATTTACCACTGAAAAAGATTTACTTCACAAAAACAATTTTATAACCTAAACTAAGTTTTTAGATTGTTTATTTTTTAATTTGGATCCTTTTCGTAACTTACGTCTTTGATTTTGTAGAAATTGATATCCAGGAGGGAAAACTGCGATAAAAAGAGTCAGCCATCTTGGATTTAGAAATATAATAATAAAATATAAATTGATTGCAATAACAAACAGCCTGTATATATAATTAATTACTGTGTATGTGATGTGCTACCATTTTGACACAAAGAACAAAAAAGTAGTGTATACATGCATAATATACACCTTCCTAAACGTATCGGTAAATTAGTTGAGATTTTAATCAGTATCTATGAGTTTAAATATGTAATTCGTAAGATAAAAAATACATAATAAAATTCACATACCTGGTTCGTCTACTTGCTCAAAGAATACAAATTAGCGTCCGACACTCGCGACCCACCCTAAGTGTCAATCACCCAATCCAAATTGAACTACGAACGGACGTGCTCCCACCTTGAATTCTGAGTTGGTACTGAATTTTCAGGCGCGCGCACTCTAATATAAATCGAATTACGAGAAGCTACTTGCGTCATACTAAAATGTATGGGCAACGAGAACGATTTGCGCTAAAAAAATTAATGATCTTTAGGCTTAGATTACTTCGTTTTGGTTTGAATTAGTAAAAAACTTGAATGGTGAATCTATTATTTATACTTTCTGCTCACGATTTAATCAAAAATATTTTCAAATATAATAACGAAATAGCACAGAAACTCAAAATAAAAAACGTCGATTTCGATGTTTTCGATCAATGTTGACGAATTTTTTTTTCGAAAATTAACAATTATTTTTTAAATATCACGTGGTGAAAGTGTAGACTGATCTGTTAATCATTTGTATTTTTATTTGTAATGTCTTTCCATGGAGTTAGTTCTTTAATTTTTTTTAAATAGTAAGTGCCTTTCGCTCATTGTTTTAGGGACGGGATCAGAATGAAACCAAATGTAAACAGTGATTTGCACTGATTTTTAGGTGTTTTTTTTAAATTAAATGGTTGGTTGTAACTGGACAGTTAATAAATGATTTATATACTTTATTAGAAATTAATGTAGGTACTTCTAGCCTAGTTAGGTTCTTCATAGATTGTTTGCAATGTTTACAAAAGCTCGAAATTAGGTACATTCCAATTTTCCTCTTACAAAAAAAAAAATTAATCGAAGCGACACATGGGTTCGTAGAAATGGTGGAGGTAAATAAATACATTCATGTACCTCGATATAATAATGTCACTTCTCTTAATCCAAAAACCTCATCTCAAAAACACCCATTTGTCTTTTGGGTTTTTGTCTCGATGGCTTTGACAAAGATCCGCGTTATTTTTCAATCACTCGATGTCAGTAAAATGCAACTTTGATGTTTTGATGGTCATGAGATGACTAACAATAATGATGATATACATAAACAGGCACGGACGAAAGAAATTATCCTAGAGGTGAAAGAGGGACTCCAAGATCGTCTCACAAGCCAATCTAACCTACACGTGGTACACTATGCTAGATAACAAACTAGACTCTGGTGGTCTAGAATCCGCATCAACAGGCACGTACGAAAGAAATACCCACAACTGAGCCCACAATACATAGGTATCTACAGAAAGCCGTCTGAGTTTTATTGTTAAGCTATGTTTCATCCAGGTACCATGTAAGCCAAGCCGGGTACAGACAATAGTAATAAATATATAAATTTATTAGTATAGCCTAGACCTCGCTGCAAAGTACCAGGCGCCTATAAAATGAAAATGAATAATTTTTATTTCTTTAAGCTAGCAAATAAGCACTTAGACAGGTCATATTTTATACTATTCATTATAATCAATTAAAAAATTATAACCCAGCAGAGGCATAAATACTATACTAGACCTGGCTGCAAAGTACTAGGCGCCGATAACCCAGCAGAGGTAGAAATACTATCCTAGACCTGGCTGCAAAGTACCAGGCGCCTATAACCCAGCAGAGGTAGAAGAGATTAGATTTGGGCCACAAAAATAAGCAACCCGTCATTCAGGTTGAAATTCTTTGATTATTTTTATAATCTCTTGGACGCTTTTCTGCTCTGCGCACATGAACGCACATCAAGGACTCATTTGTAGCGGCTACAGCTTGTATATTTGGTAGATCGCTACGTGCGGTTTATGTGGCTAGGTAAATGTAGCGTTGAGGTTAATTTGGCGACACTGTGTGACCTTACTAAGTATAATTTATTATGTGACTTGTATTATTCGTTTTTTACCAATAAATTGATTAGTCTGATTATAAAGGCAAGTAAAGAAGGAAACCAATAGAGTATAACAGTAGAGTATGGAGTAGACCAATAAATGACAAGACTTTGTAACAATTCGGCGCGAAATCGATTGTTATTATGAAATCTATCTTCGTATTAGAACTGGTGTGCCAGCCTTTCGTTGTATACAAGATGTCTTTGAGTATTAACATTGGCATCCTTCATTTGCTTAAAATCCAACTGAGTGATCCCACGGTTAGTCTCAGTGATACCTAAAGATTTAATTATCGACAAACGACGCATTAATGTCGACTTCCTAAAGAAAATACTGCTCTCATGTACTCTATTATTGTAATTGTATTTATGTTTAGTTCCTTGACAATGCCCCTATACAGCAGCATTAATTTAAATCTTCCTGACATTATTTCATTGTATTTTACTTGTATATTATCTACTTTTGTACAATATCATTAGTATAGTTTGACAATGCCCTTATACAGCAGATTACTTTGACATTTTATCTAATTTATTATTCCATTTAACTGATACCATAATTTATTTTAATTTTTTAAAGAAGGCATGTCTGTCTGCTTTTTTTTTTTTTTTTGCACAATGTCCTATGGTGTTTCCTTTGTCAAAAGTTAGTGTGTGTTATAATAAAAATGTAATTTGTCTTTTAAAATAGTATTAAACGACATCAAGTGTAACATTGTGTACCTACGGTGGAAATAAATAAACAAATAAACAAACAAATATTGCATTTCCAAATAAGGAAAATTTACCCTAACGAGGGGTAACAGCAGGTAACAACCAAGGGTAATCCTACAGAGTGCCATCGAAGTGTCGATGTCGTTAGAAGCGGGTACGAAAAACATACGTTTCGTAGATTAAATACCAGGACCTCGACTCTAGGGAACGATTTCGATGGATTCTTAACGATCTGATTTTAACTGGGAAATATAAAAGAGACGATCACGTTCACTGTCATAGATAAATAAATAAATAATCCTGGACAATCAAAACAGCATCATTTAGCCCGAAGCTTAGCAGAGCTTGTGTTATGGGTACTAGATGACTGTAGAAAATACAATGCAAATTTTTGTTTCTATTTTACATAGAAAATACCCCCCGGAACAAAGATTTGCAGATCATACACAAATATTTGTCCCAAGGCGGGAATCGAACCAGCAACCTTCTGCCTCGCAGGCGAACTGTCCCCGCGCCGCGCCCATCGATCCTCTGTCTCATCGATATTTAATAGAAATTGACTTCTGAGTTGGGGCACAGAATAAATACAAGTACAGTACTAACTTGGGGCCCAATATAGTAAGGTAGGTGAGGCACTTGGATAAAACCGAAATTATACTCGACGACGTCCAATCACATCAAGATGTTCATTCAATCAATTAGTAAGTATCCGATCTCGTAAATTAGATGTATCAATTGATAGAGAATGAGAACAGAAATTTAGAAACTCTAATGCAGTGCAAAAATACGTAAATCACAGGAGTTTGCTGTTTCACATCCCGGAAAAGTGTTTTATATCTTCTGCGCTTTCAAACATGAGGCATGAGGAAACTTCAACCATTACTGAGTTCACTTGTTTAGCCATTTCTTCTCAAAAAGCTTTGTAGACGACCTAGATAAAATCTAGGTTTAAGAAATTCTAATAAAAATACTTGTAGTTAACCTAATCGTAGTTTGTAGTTTTTTCAAATCTTTGTAATGTAGGTATTGTGGTATGTAAGAAATATAACCTTCCTCTATTCTAAGTATGTATTGTGTGGTAAAAAAAAATATTTTCTATCTATCTACATATCTTGATTACCGTAGTCCATCTGCTTCTGATTCAGTCCGCTTCCACGGTCCATTAGGATTATTTGATTCCTTCGATTTATTTCTTTAACAAAATAATTAGGTAGGTACTTTGTTTAATACTTCAGTTAAACTTTTCCTTATAAGAGATCAGTTTAAAACTGACCTATATTTTTACAAAGAAGATAAGATTTCCATCACTGACATCACTGACAGTAAAAGTAATATTTTTCAGCCATCTAGATTTATAACGATAAGAATTTAATCTATTGTTGTATGGATTTAGTTTTAAGGTTAAACTCCTTGAAATTAAAGTTATTATAATTCTAAGTCTAAAGTAAAACTGATCTCAAATTGTCAAATATTAGTAAATACCTAAGTTTATTGAATGTTGTATCCACCATTTATATACATATTAGAACCTGTCTCACAAGTACCTACATTAGAACCTGTCTCATAAGTACCTATATTAGAACCTGTCTCATACTAACATTTATTATTATAAGCACAATATATATACTCTTGGTGTACTTTTAATAAATAAATAAATTAGAATTTGTACTAGGCAAGTACTGACCTTATTTAGACATTTTTTGTCAAGCATTTTTTTTTTTTTTTTTTTAATTAGCGTAAGTACTCACAGAAGATTCTAGAAGCCTACATTCTGGGAACTTCGGCTGCTACGATGATTAATACCATACAATAATCAGACATAGTTTTAGAACGATACCAACTCACCGTGAGCAAGCTTCATTCTCTCTAAAATCATAATTCATAACACGTCCGTACCGCAGAGCAGTATTTGCATTCAACCCGAATACATCTCGGTCATTCTTGCATTATCCAAGAAAATAAGCAAACTTCTCCGTCAACGCATCGTGTAAAACTACTAACAAGACAAAGTTTCGTTTTGTAAAAGAGATTTTTCACTGCGCTCTTCGGAATAAATCTACCGCGAAGTTGGCTGAAATATTATCTGCATTTAGATGGATAAGTGGTCTTCGTTCGTTGCTCTACGGAAGTTCTTAGAAATATTATGAGTGCGAATGTTTTGATGCTTGGACTTTGGACGTTTAGATGTGTGTTACCTCTTCAGGGCAAAATTAGTGATCTAGCAAAATATTAATACCTATGTATGTTAAAAAAATGGAAAAACATAAACGCTACTTTTAATTAAAAAAAAAACTCGTATAAGACCGCATGCTAGAGCTATTAAGTACTGTGGTTACAAGGCGGTTATCAACGGAATCCAATGGTGGACAGGTAAAGGCTCTTGATGTGATTGTGTGGCTGAAGAATCAGCTTTTATAGATGTTGGATAATCAGTTTTTATTAAGAACAAACCAAAGGAGTTTATTTCTGCAATCGAATCAAAAACCTTTTTATTAGAAAGTAATTTTTTTAACACGCCCCGCAGCGATATCCTAGCAATTTGGAATTCGCACTGATTGTGGTTACGAGCTACGGCGAAGCAAAGGAAATAATAAACTATGGTATGGTTTATTTTTTAACAATATCCATAGAAAGGAAAATAAAAACGGTTTTGTACTATACATATATAAATCACGGTAATTTACGAATATAATATACCTTGGGCTTCCGGCGAATCGATCGCGTTAGGAATACGATGCTACGCTCTTTGACAGGTATTGTCGATGTGGGAGTTAAGACCGCCACACTGAAATGGAAGTGGGCGGGGCACATTCGCCGAATGCACCCCGAGAGGTGGGCTAATGCTGCAACACCCTGGGTCCCGGAAGGAAGCCGCGGGCGAGATCGGCCAAGAAAGCGCTGGCGAGACGACCTTAACGCCTTCCTCGGAGATTGGTGGGAGATCGCACGTGACCGCACTGAGTGGAAAGATTTGGGGGAGGCCTTTGCCCAGCAGTGGGACGAAACAGGCTAAATAAAAAAAAATTAAAAAAAAAATACCTTAAGTATCTAGAGAAATTGAGTAAACTTCTAACGTAGACAGTATAATTCTATTATTCCACGTATCATTTATATTCTTCCTTTTGGTATCTAAAAATATTATAATTCGTCTGTCGCATTCAGAATGCACGTTTTATCTGAATCCGCTTCGATGAACATTCCATTCTCGCTGGCTTCAATAGAATCAGAGGGAAGAAAATATTATGTACCTAAATATACTTTACACAAGAAGCTGTGTGGTGAGACAAGCGACTCTTTTCTGACCTTGGCTGACTAGTACACACTATCGTGTGTTTTAGCTATAGTAGTCTTATTTTCTTAGTATCACCTATTTATTTGTGTCACTTACCCCCATGATAAACTACTTTATTTGCCGTTTGTTATTCTATGCCTGTATTTTATACCTGTGTCCAAATAAATGTTTTTCTATTCTATTCTATATCCCGATTTAGAATCCTAGATATTTTATGTCAACAAAGACTTAACAAAAAACACAAAAACTTAACAAACTTAACAAAACACAACAAAGACTTAACAAACTTAACAAAAATCGATAACAATAACAGTAACCGACAAGGTGACAAGAATGTTATCACTAAAAATTGCAACACAAACTTCAACAACACATAATCCATGTGGAGCGAAAAAGATTTAAATTTGTATTCGAAAATGGAAGAGAGATCAAAAAACTTTTCAAAATCAAAAACTGTTTCGAGCTTCTATGCTTTGCTGGGATGATACCAATGTCGTTAAATATTTTCCACCAATATTCCTCGGGTTTTGTAGCCCTTTTGTATACAAAAAATATCCCGGTTTTTTAATCGGAGTAGGTATAGGTAAGGTATTGTTAAAAGACCTACCAGGAGAAAAAAAAAGTTTACTTAAAGATTTTTGAAGAGATAACTTCTTTAGGCGCGTTGAGCACTTTTTGGGTGAACAAAAATCATGGAACTGGGGTCATCGTCACCGAACGCTTTCCTAACTGATTTATATGTGTACTTTTTGGGTGAACAAAGATTATGAAACATTTTTTATCTTAGACTAGCTGTTTTCCGCGGTATCACCTGCGTTAAATTCAAATTTCACATTTCTAAATTTTTATATAGCCTATGTTCACCGCGGGTAGTGTAGCTTCCCAACGGTGAAAGAACTTTTCATATCGGTCCAGTAGTTTCGGAGCCTATTCAATACAAACAAACAAACAAGCAAACAAAAAATCAAACCTTTATAATATTATTATAGAAAATTACAAATAATTTAACGAATTAATTCACGTTAATTATGTGCGTGAAGATAACGTTTCATTAGCGAGTTTATAAGGTGTCACCAGCTGCTCTTTTGACAGAAATTATAACTTATTCCTATTTTTAGCTTGAGTTATGATACTTTTAGCTGTCATAATACTTTTCACTAATTAGACCTGAGACGAGGTGAGGTAGGTACGTGAATAAAGGTAGGTATGGTATGTGTGTGTACCAAAGTTATCGACATAGCTCTAAGAATTAGCAAGCTGAAGTGGCAGTGGGCCGGCCATACCTCTATGCGCTATGGCGCTAAGGCGCTATGGCGCTCATTGGGGGAAGCCTATGTCCAGCAGTGGACTGCTATAGGCTGATGATGATGATGATGTATTACTTTGTACTTTAATATGATTACTTACCTATGTCTTGTGAGATTATACGATCCATTGCTATCCATCTAAACCTTCTTGTGTCTTTTAGGTTTGCAACTTTTTATCCTTTCCTTAATCTAGATAATACCTACCCCAAGGTAGAGCTGGAAGAAGAGAAGAAGGCCGAAGTTGTGATACAACTTCGCAACAGAAAACAATATTCTCTTACAAGTGAATCTGTAATGAAAGACTACAAACAGACAAAGACGGAATATTTAATATATTGTAATGCACGCACTTTCTGTGCCTTTTGCTCGGAAATGTATGCGCATTGAAATAGGAACATCCAAATGTTTTATGTATTGAACTCATTGTTTATGATATTGATAGAATGAGAGATGGTGTGTTATTAATAAATAATGACAAATAATGCTGGACAATCCACACAGCATCATCTAGCCCCAAGCTAAGCAGAGCGTGTGTTATGGGTACTAGATGATAGATAGATAGATAGATAGATAACACTTTATTACACCACACAAAACAGAAAATAATACAGAGATAAAAACTTAGAATAAAGATATAAAGGGCGGCCTTATCGCTGAGAGCGATCTCTTCCAGGCAACCTTGGGATGGACTGGACATGAACGAACAATATAGACGGTGGCACTTTAATAAATAATTGATAACAAATACACTAAATACCTACATTACAAATATTATAATAAACTTACATAGACATAAGATAAGGCTATCAATATTTTATATGGATAAGATGATGTGGTGTAGTAATATGATGTGTTAGCACTAAGGAGACGTACGTTAGTATACCTAGATTAAGACAGTTATAGCGCTCTGTTCCCACAGTGAATAAATGGTCTTCAACAGATATGGACGTTTCTATTATGTAGTGCTTAAACCCACACTACAACCAACATCCCTACAATGACTGGTATACTTAATACAATACACAACATAGATCGATATTTTTTTGATTGTACATAGAAATACCTAGATCGTACAAATTTGTCCCAAGGTGGGAATCGAACCCGCACACTCGTTTATCGCGGGCGGATCTTCGCCCGCTGCGCCACAGAGGTCGTCAATTCGATAACGGATTTCTAAAGAACGATACTATTTTTTATTTGATCATAATAACTTTTATCGTCTAAATAATTAATATAAATAATTTAACTTTAAAATAATACATTAAAAAAAACCTCGTGTAAAGTTTATGTACCTACTTGTAATACCTTTTTTAATTCACCAATTTGTCTTGTTATAACAAAACTCAACAACAGACAATCGCGGGGTAAACGTGTTTGAGTGGAGACCGCGACTCGGCAAACGTAATGTAGGACGTCCTCCGGCCTACGATAGACTACAGGTATGCGGTGGATGCGGTAAGCTGAAGACAGGGTCAATAAATTTCTTTTTTCTCAATAAATTTCTTTCCGGCCCTGGTGGGGGCTCAGAGAGAGGCCTCGAGGCTTAGCCTCATTACCCCGGCGTCAACTCGAGGGGTGACGACCCCTCGGTCCTTGGGTTTAGTGGGAATATTTTTTTTTTTCCCGCTTCTTATTGTTTTTTTTTTGGCTTCATTTGATTTGTATATTTTTTCCTTTTTTTGTATTTTTTTTAATAAACCCAAGGACTCTATGGTGGTTCCTCAGGGATTAGGTCCCGCGGAAGGGGTCGCCACGGGCGGTAGTCTTCCTGGGGCCGGGGCTGGGGAGGCGCGATGTTGTGGAGGTGCTCGTAGTGTCCGTTGTCGGCGCGATCGAACATTCGACGCGCCGTCTGCACGACGAATTCCTCCACGGATTGGATCTGCAGGTCGCGGGCGATGACGTCGTTCCTGACGTAGCGCCCCGCGCCCGTGCAGATCCTGAGAGCCACGTTCTGCAGCGCCTGGAGCCGGTCCTTGTTGGTCTGGGAGACCAGAGCGTACCAGCTCGGCGCCGCATAGGTTAATCGGGACCGGACGTAGGACTTGTAGACCCGCACTTTAGTCCTCAGCGGCAGCCGAGATCCCAGGACAGGTCGGAGGAGCGCTCGGGCGACGCGCGCTTGTTGTAGCGCGCGGTCAACCTGCGGCTGCATCCTCAACGACCTGTCAATCTCGATGCCGAGGTACCTCGTGTGCGAGCTCCAAGCCAAGTCCTGGTCCCGAAGCTGGAGTTGAGGTGGGTGGCGGCGGCGGCGGGAGACAAACAGCGCGGCCGTCTCAAACCGCGGCAGACAGGGTGCTATGGCGCTCAGTAGGGGGGGCCTATGTCCAGCAGTGGACTATTACTATAGGTTGATGATGATATAAGAACTAACCCCTCGATGGTTTCCTTTTCAATATTGATGTCTCCCCGTAAACAACTGCGACCCGTGACAATTAATAAAAAAACAAAACTAATAATTTTCAATCGAAACTTTCAGACCCAAGAATTTCAATCAGCGCTTTTGGTCAGAGTAATTAACCCTCCCAAAGTTAAAGTTCACTTATTTCCCCTATATTTCGGGAATCCTCCGAAGTATGGCAAACATTGGCAAAACATTGAAATGCCTCTCATCAAAGAAACTTGCTAACTTTGACCTTCGAGGAAGTTTATCTGTAGCTCGATGAAATTATTTTATTTGTATGAATAGATATGTATAACCTGCGTTCTTATAGATGGGATTGAGAATGACGTCATCTCATGCTGTCTTGCAGGCTTGCAAGGCTACCACGCTATTTTTTTGACGACCGATGTGGCGCAGTGGGCGAAGGTCCGTCTGTGACGCAGGAGGTGGCGGGTTCGATTCCCGCCTCGGGACAAATATTTGTACGATCTGCAGATATTTGTTCCGGGTGTTCTGGTCGTTTTCTATGTATAATAAAAAATATCTATCTATGTAATGTATTGTATTATGTATATCAGTTATCTAGTACCCATAACACAAGCTTTGCTTAGCTTGGGGCTAGATAATGCTGTGTGAATTGTCCAGCATTATTTATTTATTTAGCATATAACGCACGTTATCAGCGTTATTACCATACATAATAGGAACCTACTATAAAGAAAAGGATAAAATAGGAGTAGTGAAAAGAAAAATAAAAAATCATCATGGACATCGTCATACAATTCCTTCTGCCCGCAGAATGCTACCAAAATCAGTGCCTACAAAAACAGTGTTGCTTTATTTGCTACTTGCTTCTTCTGCCCTCGGCATTACACGAGTTTTTTTCGTGATATAAAGTAGGTCAAAATGAAGTTCTGTGTAAACTATAGGTAATTTTTACTTTCAATATTTTTTTTATTGGAAAATCATCTAGAATAATCTTCTTTGCATACTATATCGATAACAATCGAATCTTTTGTAAGTCCTCATATTTTCCGAGTCGACAGATTCGCATCTCTATCTATCAAAAGTTACTGTGTCTTTGAAATACTTCATTCTGTCGTTCATTCTTCATACACTCAACTGCCAACAATTAAGGAACTTCATAGTCGTGTTTATACCAAAGAAATATTATCTGTGAATGGGGTATATATAACTCAAATTTTGTTATAGAAATTTAAAAAAACGCGAATAAAATTTGTTCACTTCGCTCTTTAAACAAATCCGACGGTAATTGCGGCCAAATATGCTGACCCCTGCTAACAAAATATAACCTCTCTTTCAGTCTACGCCATCAACTTTAGTTATTTCTTCAGCGTATCGCCTATAAATTCTGACCTCCAATCCAAACACAACCCAAAACGCTTAAGTACAAGGTACAATGTACATTAATAAAATTCCCTTGATGCCTCTCTTTTCCTAAGGGATTGAGATAACTAAACAACTCCATTTATTTAACCCTTTAAACAAAATCTTATTTTACACGAGATAAGGTTTAAAATCGTCTGTGTCTTCAGCAGCAAGGTGTAGGTAAATGTCTGCAGCGAACCAAATCGTAAATCATGAAGTCTGACTTGTTCGAGCAATGTTTTCTAATGGTCTGGTTTATTTTGAGTTGCTTTGGTTATTGTGGCTTAGTTCGTCTAAATAAAACTTCAGTAATAAATTAAGAGTGTTTGTTTGGTTCTATTTTTATTTTTAAGTTGGACGGGAGCGTCGAATGGCCCACCCGATGTTAACACTTTGACTGCGATTTTTTTTCGACCACTGATATCTTTTTTTTAACCTAAAAAATTCGTGCTACCGCTCTACACAGCGGTTGTGTTGCGCCGCACATGCGTTTCGTTCGAAAAATATTACGACTGTATGCTGAGTCACACAGATCTGTATTTTCTCAGCCGCTGCGCTAGTGTGGATTTACGCATAATAGTCACTTATAGAAAACACATACCGTGTGATTTCAGCAATCAAAGTGTTAAGTGGTTTCGTATAGTTAGTTTTCGACGGTCGCTTTTTAACCAACACATCTTAACACCATCGTCTGGGTAGATCTCTCTTGGTAAGTAACTGAGAAATTAAATAACATCCCAAAAAATAATTGGTTCGTCGCGGGTTCAAGCCCGCGACCTTCCTAGCCTTACCCCGAGTGCGAGGGCTAACGCACTATAATCACAAATACCTTTATAACAGGGAGTTAGTGCATCCTCTATTGTTTTTTATAACTAATCAACCAGGGCCGTAATTCCACTAAATAAATGGCTTAACCATAATTAACAACGGTACTTATCGTTTCCGAATGACACATTTTGGCATTTGATGAATAAAAGTACAAATTGAGGGACGCGTGTCAAAACTGAAAAGGATAAAACTATTTTATCTCTCGGTTTAATTTAAAAAGCATCGCACGCACTCATCATCATCATCATCAGCCTATAGCAGTCCACCCAGAGCTGCATCCAGCATCTATCTATAGTCTTTCGCAGGTCGTCATCCCACCTGGTCGGAGGGCGGCCTACACTACGTTTACCGAGTCATGGTCGCCTTTGCCCCAGCGGCCGTCGGTTCTTCGCGAGATATGGCCGGCCCACTGCCACTTCAGCTTGCTAATTCTCAGAGCTATGTCGACAACTTTAGTTCTCTGTCGGATGTATTCGTTGCGAATCCTATCCTTCAGAGATACTCCGAGCATAGCTCTTTCCATAGCTCGCTGAGCGACTTTGAACTGGTGGACCAGCCCTATCGTGAGTGTCCACGTCTCAGCTCCGTAGGTCATAACGGGTAGGACGCACTGGTTGAAAACTTTCGTTTTCAAGCATTGCGGTATGGATGAAGAGAAAAATATTAAGTTGTTGTATTGTACAGAGTTTCATCAAGTTACCTACTCGTAGGTTCCTACTGCACCCAAAAGCTCTCGCTTCGTTAGTGTAGTAGTACTAACAAACTTCGTTCTACAACATCCTAATGTTTGTACCAAACAAACACGACTGACAAATATAAGACGTTATTAATAAAAATGTTTATCCGGATCTAGCAATGACCGGGCTTTTTGTCACATTATTTCCTGGTATCAATAAAGTAATGGAAAAATACCATGCTTCGCAGTCTATCCTCCCATCACCTCGAAACCTTGGTCCACTGATGGACGCAGGCCTTATTATAGGCGTCTTATTGTCTTTTCTCTCATGGTGTCTAATGCCCTTAATCCCCACGCTGGGCAAGCAAGTTGGGGATTGCAGTTGGGTGGTAAATTATTCTCCAGGAGGCGCTGCTGCCGGTTCCTGTTGGAAATTCCGTAGTCGCCTCTTACGATACCCGTGGGATAACTTTGTGTGGTTGAAATTCTAAGCTGGCCCCACACTACACGTCCCGAAAGCTATGTGTCAGCACTTATTTTGTAGTAAAATACAAAAACTCAAATGTTTTTATTTTCTGTAGGCTTACAAAATAAGCACATAGACAAGAAAAAAATTATACTAATTTATTATTATCTAACTAGATGCGCCCCGCGGTTTCACCCGCGTGGTGATAGATATTTTGGATAATATATTAAACAATATATCTTTATTAGCCTATGTGTTATTCTGATATGTAAGCAATATTATTGTGAAGTTTCATCAAAATCCATTCAGTAGTTTTTGCGTGAAAGAGTAACAAACATCACATATTACTAGGATTACATTATTTTAATTTTAATGTTCACTTCAATTTTTGACCACTAGTGGAAGTAGTGAAAAAGAAACCAGTACCTACTAGTTGTGCTAGCTGTGTAGTTGTGCTGTTAGTGTTGTTAACTAGTTAATTTCGTTTTAGATTTTAGAATTTGTTTTTAGTCTACATAAAATCTACCTATTTTATTACTAGAATAGTGAAACTAACTCCAATTCCTTAGTGCGAGTATAGTTTCTTGTTCTCTTGATGCATTGTCGTATTACATTTACTCAAGATTTGTTTATTTAGCTTTTGAAACCACTATCTGGGACCACGAGCATTTATTTTAGGCTCCGCGGAAATGGGCCATCGACCACAGCCACCGGTGGCTGTCGCGCGCTACCACCACGTTACACGCATACGTGTAGCCGGTGGGCGCGTCTATACAAAATATGTATATGAAAAAGTATGTTAAGTGGCTGACGCTGGCCACCAGTGGCTGTGGTCGGTGGCTCGTTTGCGCGGAGCCTTAGATAATAGAATGATTTTGAATTAATACCTCAGAATTACATTCTGACTTCAAACTCAATTTGGAAGAAAAAGTGGTATAAAGTGTCTATCCAATAAAAGAATTATGATATATGTCCCTGGAAAATTGACACCTTACGTCCAAAGTAAACTACCTATCTACTACGGTATAAACTCCGATAAAAATAAGATGTAGATCTGTATCATACTTAAACGTATTGTAGAGTAAATCTTTAATTGTGGTTCAAAGAAAGATACCTAAACGGCTGCCGCGCTGATGCCACCGGGGCATAAACCGTGAAAACAGGCCACAATACACTGTGATTGCGACGTCGAGTGCTAGCGCCAATAACTGGCGCCTTTGGAATGCCTCTACCATAAACATCAGCTAATAAATATAGAAAGGATTTTAAATAAACTCCTTCTTATTGAGGACCTCTCTGTGCGCGGTGGGCGAAGGTCCGCCTGCGACGCAGGAGGTTGCGGGTTTGATTCGAGCCCCGGGAAAAATGTTTGTACGATTTGCAGATATTTGTTCCTGCAGCAAAATACAAAAAAAAAATCTATCTATGTAATGTTTGTAGTATGTTATGTATATCAGTTATCTAGTACCTATAACACAAGCTCTGCTTAGCTTGGGGCTAGATATTGCTGTATAAATTGACCAGCGCTATTTATTTACTTACTAGCCATCGCGCGCGTGGAAATCTATATGTCAAATGGTTTATAAACTTCCTCTTGAATCACTCTATCTAGTAAAAAAACCACATCAAAATCCATTGCGTAGTTTTAAAGATCTAAGCATACATAGGGCGACAGCGGCAGCGGGAAGCGACTTTGTTTTATACTATTTAGTGATAGTGATTTCGTGTGACATTGGTCAATCAATCGAGTTTCCAATGAGTATCACCAGTAGGAGACCCCAACTAGATGGCAGTGTCTGGCCTGACCCAAGATTCAAGTGGGTAGAGTGGCAGACTTCATAACTGTCTGGAATCTAGAACTTGGCTAACTATTCTCATTTGACCGGCCGATTTCCGCTCGACTGGAACAGTTAGGACTTTGAACTCGATTCCGATTTTACTAGATCGGACGCGTGAGTTTCATGTGTGTACTATATTGGTGAACATATTCACCAATTTAGTTCACTGAAGTCAGTTTAATATATTTTGAGCCATAATTTAGTTTTTTTTTTCTGAAGGACTACAATGCTGTTGACCGCAGATGGCCATGACAGCTTTACCGGACTTTTGGCGGGCACAGAGGGCGCCTCGTCGGTAAAATTAGGTTTGGGCAACACGCACAAGGGCCACCACTTAGGTGCGAGCCTCGGCTTGGGCTGTTGCCAGATGCTAGAAGAGGATAGGGAGATTAACGCAGCGGCGCCCTCTGCGCCTGCTGTCATGGCCATCTGAGGTCAACAGCATTTATGTCCATTCGAAAAAAAGCCTTAGGTGCACGAGGCTTTAGGTGCACGAGTGCACTTAGTTGCACTCGTGCACCTAGGGCCTCGTGCCTCGGGCCTCGGGCGGAAACGGGGAATTTTTCGACCCCGCATCCGGCGGGGTCGGTTTTTGGTCGGGCGAGTAGTGTTCGGAAGCTGAGTTGTCGCCGTCACCTCCAGGTTAGCGTCGGCGAGGTGGTCAACTGGGCCACCAAGAACGTGTCTCGGTCTACGGAGGAGAGCAATAATTTTGATTAATTTAATCGTCCTACTATTTATACTTAATTTTATAATGTGTTAACCGTAAGTTTCTGGATTCCGTGCAATAAGTAATATCCCATAAAATTGTGTTTCTACGCATGAAAAGCCGCGAGCGCACGGAGAGTAAGAACATAGGTTTCAAATTAATATTTTACTATCAAATTCCGTAGTTAACAAAGCTATGTCTTTAAGCACATAGCTTTGTTAACTACGGAATTTGATAGCTTGAGAAATTTGACAAATTGCTAAAGACGAGACAAAATAAAAACAGCCCTGTTAATTAACAACATAAAATTTAAGTTCGTAGACAAAAATAACTCATTTAGCGCTTTTAATTAGCTTTTAAAGTTTACATTTCAGACTAATTCGTCTAGGCAGGACCAGCCTCTTGATGGAATCAAATTAGACAGTATGAACATTTTGAACTTGAAAAATATGTCTACGGGGCGTTATACTTACACAGCGAGCGTTCGTGAAATCAGTACGGTAAAATCAGTTGTATGTAATTTCTTCACGACAAAACTACTGAATGTTATGGGCTGATATTTTGAATTTTGCATACAGGGTTGTCTAGGCCTTGATAAAACATAGACTACTTTTTATCTCATTAATCAGTTTCCATAAGATAGAAATGACCTTAAACGTTTCCATATAAACAACACACCGCGCAAGGGTTAATAGCAATAATTTATAGCATAATATTTACTGGTCAGAGTGCTTATATTGTAAGCCTACGGAAATAAAATTATTAAATAATATCCCAAAAAATCGATTTCGACGGGACCCGCGACTTGCCCCTAAAAAGATTTTTTTTTCGGATATTTTTTAATTTCTTTGATATTATCTCGAGTGAGAGGGCTATGCACTATAATAACATTAACCTTCAATTATTAAAATATGAAATGCGATAATTTGGATGTTTGTTGTCCACTTTTAATAACTAAAACCTTAACATTTGAAATGTGAGCAGAGGCTGGTAATGCAAACTTTATATAGTTCGGGTTCGATTCCCGCCTCACGAAGCGGCGTCACTCAAGTTCAGACTGACCATAGGCAGCTGTGCGTCGCTCGCCGAATTTGTTCCTATTGTTTTATTAGATAAGTTATTTTTGTATTTCAGGTAGGTAGGTGCATTTTTTCCCAGATTAAAACGCACTTACCTACTTAAATAATAAATAATAATAAAATAAAAATAAAAAGTATTTATTTCAAGCATTTACACTCATATTAGTAACAACAAGATAATCTTAAAAACTACAAGGATTGCTGGGAAGGTGGCGCTCACAACAGTGCCTGGTGTACGGGCAGTCCACTCTCCCAGCTATCATTGCGAGAACGGTATTGGAGCTGGCCCGCAACCTGCGCACCAGGGAATAATGGTTGGTAAAAACATATACCATGTTCTACTTTTATATAAAAGTTTAAAACATCTTTCTGGTTTATGAAAATTAAAATTTATTTACGTGATTCAAGCGTTCATTCAAGTTAGAGCGAACTTTGTAAAGTTTGGTGAAATGTAATCTGCACTCTACCAACTTTTTCTTTGTCTTGGGGCACTAGGTGAACATTTGTGAAATTTTGCAACCTAGCTTATTTTAAGTGTTTTAGCTAAGGTATACATTTTATTTATAGTAATTTTTTTTTTTTTTTGTAGTCTTTAATGTGGTGTTTTTTTTTTGGTAATTTTACCAATACATAATTAATTATTCATATCAACATTTTATTATAATAAATGTTATAAATAGGTATTATAAGTGTGGATCAGCGACATTGGCGTCATCTAATTTGTCATTTAGGAATTCTTCTTAACTGTAGTATGCCCTGTCCACTAGGATTTTCTTCAGTTTGTTCATGAATATTGCAGATGACGAGGCACTATAATAGAGTCCGGCAGGTTATTGTATATTTTCACTCCTATGTATTCAATTTTGTTTTTCAGTTCGATTAATTTAATTTTGGGTAGCTTTAGTCGATGACGATGTCTAGTACGGTAGTTGTGGGTATCTGCCCACGTCGGGAACTGATGGAACACTGGAAGATGACTTCTGACGAATTTGGCCGCTTGCAGAATAAACTCGCTTGGCAACGTCAGTATTATAGTTTCCTTAAAGAGCTCCCGAGCGGGATGGTCCCACTCCACGCCGCACAGGATTCTGATCAGACGTTTCTGAAGACGGAATGGTCTTAGACGTTCAGCCGCTTGTCCGTAAAATTCTACGCCGTACGTCAGTACAGAATGAAAGTACCCGTGATACGCCATTTGCTTATTGCTCAGGTCGAGGCTTCCTTTTAGTCGGGACAGTGCAAAGCACGCAGAAGATAGTTTTTTACAAGTTATATCTATATGGGGTTCCCATGTTAGTCTATGGTCTAGAGTGAAACCTAAGTACTTAACAGAGTCAACGACCTTAAATCCATTGCAGATTACATCGAGTTGGCCTTTGTTTTTGTTGGTACCCAGAAGTGGACAATATTTGTTTTTTCTAGGTTTAATGCCATTCCATTCGCGGAGAACCATCCAGCTACTCTTTCGATCACATGATTTACCTTTGCGTTGAGGAGGCTATGGGATTCCGCAGATATGATTAAACATCCATCATCCGCGTACATGACATATTCCGCTTGTGTGGAGGCTATCGTTAGGTCGTTAATTAGGATCAAAAATAGGTTGTTTCCCATAATTGATCCCTGGGGAACGGCTATGCTATCTAGGGGAATAGTGTCCGATTTTATGTCATGTACAGATGTTATCTGTTCGCGGTTCGACAGAAAGCTGGTGATAATCTCTAGAAAGGGGCCGTTGATTCCGTAGTGCTCACGTTTAGCGACGAGGAGATTGTGATCTACGCGTTAAAAAAAAATATCATTTTGGTATTACGTTTGTATGAAGAATTCGTCCCTCCGGAGGCCTCTTAACACTTTGACTGCGGTTTTTTTTCGACGACTGCGGTCTTTTTTTTACCTAAAAAATTCGTGCTGCCGCTCTACACAGCTGTTGTGCTGCGCCACACATGCGTTTCGTTTGAAAAATATTACAGCTCTGCTGAGTCACAAAGATCTGTATTTTCTTAGCCGCTGCGCTAGTGTGGATTTACGCATATTAGTCACTTGTAGAAAACTCATACCGTGCGTTTTCAGGACTCAAAGTGTTAAGTTACGTCCAACTTTCCATAAACTACATTAAAACCCGCAAAAACTTTATATTACCTTCCACCCAAATCTAGTTTGTTTTCTTCAGTTGCAGCCAAGTGAATATAAACCTTGTGCAAGTGAAGACGTGTTCGTGTCACCACTAGTTTCCCAAACTCGGTTGTTAGACAGTGGATGTCAGGTAACTCGGTCGATTGCTGAAATGGAGGCGGGAAGAGAGGCTTCATTTGCATTGCGACAGAACGCCCAACTTTTATGCCGCTTTCAAAAAGACAAAGCGTTCCTATTTTTCTGTTTTTATTTCGGTTGGTAGATAGGTCTTTGCCTAGGAAATTAATACTATTCTACTGATTGAGTTTCCGTTTTACGTTACAGCATCGTCACAATCTTTCTGGTCACACTGGTTCACTGAATCTCAGCGCTGGGACACTAAGTGTGTACCCAGCACAATGCTGAGTGAAGGCCACATTTGCCATAAAAAAATATATCATAATATGTAGTATTAATTAGCGTATTCGTTTTGAAGTAAATAAAAATATTTACTTTCTTTCTTCGTGAGTGCGCTCAATCAATATTATAAATAAATAATGCTGGACAATACACACAGTATCTCATCATCTAGCCCCTAGCTAAGCAGAGCTTGTGTTATTATATATGATATAGGTACAATATTGAAAGATATATTTTATTATACAGAAAGCACCACAAACAAATATCTGCAGACCGTACAAATATTTGTCCCGAGGCGGGTATCGAACCCGCAACCTCCGTCGTCAATATAAATAAATAAATAAATATAAATATTGCTGGACAATTCACACAGCATTATCTAGCCCCATGGTAAGCAGAGCTTGTGTTATGGGTACTAGATAACTGATATACATAATACAATACATTACATAGATAGATATTTTTTATTATCCATAGAAAACGACCAGAACACCCGAAACAAATATCTGCAGATCGTACACACAATTGTTCCGAGGCGGGAATCGAACCTGGAACCTCATGCGTCGCAGGCGGACCTTCGCCCACCGCGCCACATCGGTCGTCAGTCGTCATATGTCGTAATTCAAACCATCTTTACCGATACGCATAGAAATCAAGACAGAGAACCAATGAATTATTATAGGTTGATGATGATGATGCCCTATGCACAATCTTCAGTGTTGGGTCACCAGCGTGCCTTTTTATGAGGGGTCGACTTAGCACCAAATGCCCTTTTATGTCAGAAATCCGATTTTAGATTTGTATTCGCAAATTCCTCTAGTGAACCACGCGAGATAAGCTATGTAAGCTATCTACAAAGGTTGGGCCCGATTGGCCATAAAATTCGAATAAAACGCAAAGGTACCTATTGTGGAAGTGTTATAGGGTCGCGTTTTGTCGGTTTTTGAAAGACCTTTTCTAATGTTTTCCGCGATTTCTATGCGTTCTACGCATTCTACGCGTAAGCTAAAAGCTTACGCGTAGAATGCCTTTCCTTTGTGTTTTACACAAAACAAAGTTTTGTCGTGCAATAGCTATTATAGGTATTTTGAGAGATAATAAATCTGTGCGGGTTTAAAATTATTAAAGGAAAGAAAACGAGCAGGCGTGTGAGTCATCATCATCATCAGCCTATAGTAGGTAGTCCACTGCTGGACATAGGCCTCCCCTAATAAGCGCCATGTCTTCAGCTTGCCGCATCCAGCATCTGTCTGCAGTCTATCGCAGTTTGTCATCCCACCTGGCCGTCCAGGGCGTCCTACACTACGTTTGCCGAGTCGCGGTCTCAACTCAAAAACACGTGTTGTTATAATCCAGCGGTTGTCGGTTGTCGGTCGCGTGAGTCGAAACACATTATCCATATATATATACATAACTATCCCGTTGATGTTAAATTCATTCAATATAGCCTTCATTCACGGTCGTACATTTAAAATTTATTTATTTATTTATTCAGATACTAACATCATAACAGGTTTTTTTATTAAGCCCTAAGGCGATGTTATAACTACTTATTATACTAAAAATTACATATTTTTGTACAAACACACAATACTAAATAATTTATAATTTTGTCTCAATAACATTTTGTGCCTTTTTCATGGCTTTCGGCAGGTTTTCGTAAAATATGTCTACGATGTTTTTGGACAGAACATTGAGTAAATATATAGCGAGTGACATAGGGGCAAACTTAAGTAGATTGGTCCTACAATTACCACTTTTACTTTGCCGTCCATAATCTTGAGATTTCATTGATAGGTACCTTAAAAACTGAAGCTCATCTGAATCTACAATCTTATTTAAAACTGAATAGGTAAGCTCCTCTCAGACGGAAAACCAATGTGCAAACAGCCCGAGGCAATTTACCTAATTTCCGTCAGAAAAAATCATTTCCCAGTGTTAAGCCGTGTCCACAGTACCTCGTAAATCACGGCAATCAAGCTGTATTTGCGCTCTTAATTAACTCAGTAATAAAATAACCGGCAGTCGGCGGTTTGCTTGATGTTTCACAGTTGTTTCATCGATTGGGCTCGTGACGTGACACGATCCCTCTGGTCTTCACTGAAAATCAGCGCTGGGTGGACACATTAGTGTGCACAATGTTGAGTGAAGACCATATTTGCCATGAACACTGCTACGCACAATAATTTGTAATATACGTATAATATTAATTTGCGTACCTAGTTTTAAGTTTGTTGTGTATGTTAGTTTTAAGGTAGGTAAATAAAAATATGTTCTTTCTTTCTTTCTTTCAGTATTCGGTCCTAGTTCAGGTCAGGTAATACAATTTTTATTTTTTTCAGAAATGAAATGAAATGAATGTTTATTTCTTTAGGCTTACAAATAAGCACTTAGACAAGTCATATTTTATACTATTCATTATTATATTGATGTTCACTTCAATTTTTTGTCCACCAGTGGAAGAAGTGAGAAGAAACCATATGTTCATAACTTATGTGTCTAGTACATATTACAAATACAAAATACAAAATATTTATTTACCAAAAAGCTTACAAATAATAACACCTTAACTTAATTTATGTACATATTCTTACATTATAGAGTTGATACATTGCAGTTAACAGTGACCCCCGCACTAGGCTAGGCCTGTTTCTCTTGATATATATGATTTGCTTATCTGTAAGTTGTTAGATTTTGAGTTGGAGCAAAACTCGTTCCAAGCTTTTTTATCTTTTAGATAATCTGATATTTTGTAATAAGCCTTTTTACAAAGAATATGTTTCACAATTTTTTTTAATTTATTTATTGATAATTTTTGCAACTCACTTGGAGTTTTGTTGTAGAAGCGTATACGTTTACATTTTTGCCCTTTAAAAGATGCACTTATCTTATGTAGTCTAGTTGTTCCCACAACTAGACTACATAAGATACAGCGAGTTTATTCTTATTTCTAGTATTTACATTATATATATCGCTTTTTTAATGAATCGATTGATGTTTTTATGAGTGTACAACAAGTTTTCATAAATATATTGACATGGTACTGTCATTATGTTTATTATATAGACCATAGAAAAGTAAGAGATCCTATTTAATTTATTCTACGGAAGTATCTACCTTAAACCTAGAACAGCAGCCTTATTTTCTTAGTCTCACTGGACTTCGTTTTTGACATTTCAAACCCAGTCTCGTGGACTTCGACTGTCACTTTCGTATTGTGTACGTAGCTGACACATGCAATTCCATTAATGGATGATGATGCGATGGACTTCAAGTTAGACATTAGGGCTACAGCTATTCCCTACACAGATCGGCAACAATACCCAAGTGGGTGATATGATGCGTATGGTATACGATTGTCAAATATTCTATACATAGGTATATAAAAGAAAGTCGTGTTAGTTACACTATTTATAACTCAAGCACGGCTGAACCGATTTGACTGAAAATTGGTGAGGAGGTAGCTTAGAACCAGGAGTCTAACTGACTTTTTATCATTTAATGAAACCATTTGACACATCGATTTCCACGGGGCGCAGCTAGTATATAATATATATCGTAATAATATTATATTACAGCAAATCGCGCGAAAATATATAAGCGAAATTCAAGTCAACTTACGACCGCTCTGAGTAGCAAATACCGCGTAGATTTGAACTGAAAATACACGCTTGTGAGAAATTTTTCCTTAAGAAAAATGTAACTTGGTAACATTATGACATCACCCGACCCCAATTTCTGGATAATTAGGGTCACAAGTTTGAAGAATTTCTACAAGAGCCCTTTTGTTACACCAGAAAAACTAAAAAGCGTCTCTGTCGGCATGCTGGACGATAGTATGAACACGGACTGAAAGATCAAAACAAATATTCTGATGCTCTTATTTTCTGATATCGGCAAAACATACCCTTAGAAAAAAATACTGATATGAGACCAAAAACGGTAAATAGTAGGTATCTAATATCATTGAATATCATTTTATACATACATAATAAATAAATAAATAAATAATGCTGGACAATTCATACAGCATTATCTAGCCCCATGGTAAGCAGAGCTTGTGTTATGGCTACTAGATAACTGATATACATAATACAATATATTACATAGATAGATATTTTTTATTATACATAGAAAACGACCAGAACACCCGGAACAACATCTGCAGATCATACACACAATTGTTCCGAGGCGGGAATCGAACCCGCAACCTCCTGCGTCGCAAGCGGACCTTCGCCCACCGCGCCACATCGGTCGTCAATACATATGTTAGTGTATACTAGCTGCGCCCCGCGGCTTGCCCGCTTGGAAATCTATAAGTCAAATAGTTTATAAACCTTTCTCTTGAAATATTCTATCTATTGCTGAAAATTGCATTAAAATCCGTTCAGTAGTTTAAAAGATCTAAGCGAACAGACAGCGGAAGCGACTCCATTTCATACTATGTAAAGATGTTATGTGTTATTATTATCTATGTTATGTTGTAGTAGTGTTGTATTATGATAGTAGGTAATATCTAGCGAAGGTTTTTGTTACTAAATGCTATTTACTAATGCTATGTTATTGTACTAATTTTTGAGAACAATACCTATAGTCCATTTATCATAAATTCCGATATAAACAAACCTGCTATTTTGCTAACTTTTCGATTTCAGTCTCTAACGCGACAGAAAATATCATCCCTAAAAAAATATATTTCCCATTGTCTGGCAACATAAAGAAAATCTAAGTCCCATCGACATAATCCCTCTAAAGACATTATGAAAATAAAACTGCTCTAAGGAAGTCCTCTATTGTCGGGAGAGCTTCCCCTTAAATATTTGAACAACCGTTCAGGAGAACAGATGTTTGCCCTTTAAATTATTTCTTGTTAGCTTCGGTCTACACGTCTTAAGAAATTGAAATTAGTTTAAGAAGGAAATTAAAAAGGAACTTCATTATCTGCGAATTGAGTCTGAATCTCTACTCGGCTCAAAATCTATGAAATTGTTTATAAATCAGTTTACTGAAACTACTGAATTAATTGGGTAAAATAAATTGTATGGTTTTAATAATTTTATTTTATTGAAAAATTTAAAAACTTCAAGGTAATTTCAAAATATATTTTTATGTTTTGCGAGATAAATAGAGCTTTATGAGACCACTGCGGGATCATTCTCTATAGGTACTATACAATACAATAGCGAAATAATTTTCTAATACAGTCTAATACAGTCCTTTATTAACTGAGAAATCGACGAATATAAGTAGGTACATAAAAACATACATACATACAGCCGAACATAATAAGCCTCGTACTTTTTACGAAGTCGTTATATAAAATGGCGAAAACTGTAACTTTTCTATCGGGAGTAGAGTTTTTAACAATTTTCCAACATTGATTGAACTGAATCTGAACGAACATCCCTTTTTGTTAGGATTGTAAGCGATCGGAAACTGAGTACCAACAGGTAGAGCTCTCCTTGCACTTCGAACGAGGTCTTTTTGGAAATAATTGGGCAAGATACCTTACCCTACTTTTATGATTCTGTACCGAGTTTTGATAAATCTTTTAATGATGGCGCGATGGTATCTTGTTTTTTCATACAATTACGATATGTTTTTGAGATTTTCTTTGTTTAGTGAGGAATTTAATAACCGGTCGATTTTCTTAAACATTGTCGCGTCAGTCCTTTCCATAATCTTTAACACTTTGACTGCTGAAATCACACGGTATGTGTTTTCTACAAGTGACTAATATGCGTAAATCCACACTAGCGCAGCGGCTGAGAAAATACAGATCTGTGTGACTCAGCACAGCCGCAATATTTTTCGAACGAAACGCATGTGCGGCGCAACACAACCGCTGTGTAGAGCGGCAGCACGAATTTATTAGGTTAAAAAAAAGATCGCAGTCGTCGAAAAAAAACCGCAGTCAAACTGAAAAAACGAATGAAGTGATAACTTCATTTGTTCTTTTGCAACCTCCAGAAAGAAATGTAGATTTTCATTCGGATCGACTCTCAAAGCTCATCTGCGCACCCACACCTTACAAGTGCAACGTTTGTGGGAAGAGGTAATATGAACTTGATTTTTCTTATGAATCACCCAGATACCGAGATTACATTCAACGCCCCTTGATACGAGGGGCGTTGAATGTTCTTCTGTCTATCTTCTGTCTATCAAAAATAATGAAAACTTTAATTTATATATATATATTTTTTTTTTGGAGATCACGACTCGGTAAACGTAGTGTAGGACGCCCTCCGACCAGGTGGGATGACGACCTGCGAAAGACTGCAGGTAGATGCTGGATGCGGCAAGCTGAAGACAGGGCGCTATGGCGCTCATTGGAAAGGCCTATGTCCAGCAGTGGACTGCTATAGGCTGATGATGATGATGATGATGACTGAAGCTATACTAGCTGAGGCGGGTCGCACCAAGGCTGGTAGCGAATGTGTTAATAATTACCCCGTAGTATTCACATAAGTTGATGACGACCTAAAGAAACTACTGGAGATCCTTGGAGGAGGCAGACACTGCCAAAGAAGGCGGTCCATATAAAGAAGTAACGGACTTACCTCGCACACCCGGCGATCACAATAAGGCCTATTATAGGCCGCCGTGATACGAAAGCCACCCCAAAGAAAAAAAAAAAAAAAAAAAAACGGACATACCTATCTCACGCATGACCGAAGACACCTAACGTATTTTCTTTTTAATCCTAAAATCATAATGTGCATAATTATTAAATTGTTTGTATTATTATTGTTTAAAAATTGTACCATCTTGTGATATGGAATAAAGCTATTTTTATTTTATTTATTTTGCACATCAGTTGACGAGGGCGCTTCTTAAGCTGACCTTAAAACCATTGCACAAGTTTGCAAGTGCACCTGGCGTTTGTAACGAACTTGAGGTAAACCTGTGAGATGCGTTTAAATTAAAACTTTAATTTTACCGCGTTCTTTGAGCATTGTTAAAACAGGTGCTATTTCCGGGTTGCTCATTCAGCTGTGAACGTTTCGTTTTCTTGTTAGAAGTGTTTATAATTTTACTTTACATTCCATTACATTAAAACATTTTTTTTTGCGTTAATAGCTTATGATTTAAACATCACTACATAGTATAAAAAAGTCGCTTCCCGTTGTCTGGATGTCCCTATGTATGCTTAGATCTTTAAAAATACGCAACGGATTTAATGGGTTTTTTTAAATTGATAGAATGATTCAAGAGGAAGATTTATAAACCATTTGACATATACATTTCCACGCGGGGGAAGTTGCAGGGCGCAGTTAGTTTAAAATAATAGGTACGGTCCGACCGATAACTTATAGGTATTAAAACAACAAGTCTATGATGTGCCACTGAACAAATTAGGTGTAAATGCCACTGAACAAATTAGGGTAAATTGTTACCTTCGTGTATGCTGGTATCATTCATGGTATGCTGCGATCACCGCCCCTGCGAAGCGTGGTGATTATCGCCAAACCAAGAGGGGTTTGGCGATAATCAGTCGGTGTAGGGGAAGTATTGTCTGTCACTACAGTGGACGTGGGTATGCTGAAAGGCATGCTATGAACAACGATGATGATTTAGATATTAATTTTATTTTTAACGCTAAAACTTATTTAGCCGTTCCTTCGGAAATAATGAAATATGAAAACAAAGCAAATAAGCCGAGTCACACTCATATTTACATTTATTTCCATATTCTGTTTGATGGCAAATTAGACCTTATTGAATTAATTATTCAAAGAAATGTGGCCCTAATTCGCTCGCCTCCAGCGACCACGTATCATAGACGGTTTTCGGTGTTACGGACCAGGAATTACTTACAGACGTATTTCAATTTAGCTAATTTGAAGAAAACATAATTATATGAGACCTGAAATGTACAGAAAAAAGCAAGTTAAACAATTCCTCCTTAGCACACTGCGGCACTGAAGTGCCTTTCCCAGATAGAGGAATTTTGCCATAATCACCAGGCTTGACAAGCAAATTGGTAATTTTAATCATTGAAGGTGTTAAAAACGCACAGAAGGAAGCTGCTGAAACAAGGTTTAAACTAGCAATCGATTCAAGGAAATCATTTTTAAAAAATTTGGGGTTTTCAAGGGGATTTAATTTTGTAATGGTAAAACTAAAGATATTATTGCCGCCTCGGGACAAATGTATGTACTCGTAAGATCTTTATATATTTGTATTGGGTGTTCTGGTCTTTTCTATATGTATAGAAGATAAAAAAGCTTGGAACGAGTTTTGCTCCAACTCAAAATCTTCCAACTTACAAATAAGCAAATCAAATGTACTAGACACATAAGTTATGAACATACTACATACTTCGTTTCTTCTCACTTCTTCCACTGGTGGACAAAAAATAGAAGTGAACTATAAAATAATTTAATAGTATAAAATATGACCTGTCTAAGTGCTTATTTGTAAGCTTAAAGAAATAAAAACTTTTCATTTTCATTTTCATTATAATAAAAAAATATCTTTGTAATGTATTGTATCAGTTATCTGGTACCCGTAACATAAGCATATGTATCTTGGGACTAGATAATGCTGTGTGAATTGTCCAAAATTATTTATTTATATAAGTATCTATCTTTTTGTCAAAAATCTTTGTAAAATCGTATGAGACAATTCCAAACGAAAATAAACTTCACCTACAGCACCAACATTATGCGAACACACAAAGCGAAATCCAAACAAGTCAAACATTGAGTAAAGTTGACATAAATACGAAAATCAAACTGGAACCACGACAACAAAGGACTCAGTCGGTCCACTTATGCAATGTGGGGGTTAAAAGGCCTTGTTCTCGGGATAAACAAGGACCAGTGAGGAAACAAAGAGTGGACACTCGTACGTAATGGATGCTGAATATAAGACAAAGGAACTCTCTTTGAAGGTGATAATTAAATCGTATGGCGCTTCGCACAGTTTCCGAAGATTGTCGAAGCGAGGATTTTCACATTTGACTGGCTAAAGTCTTAGGATTTAAAAGAAAAAGATTGGATCGGAAAAGATTGGACAGAAATGTCGAGTTTTGTTCAAGAGTGTTCGAAGAAATTTTATAATGTCCCAAAAATGTTTCGACTTCGATGGGACTTAAACCCGCAACCCTCTCTCAGTATGTGATGCGCTACCTATTCTAAGTTCCAGTTCATTTATTGGTTAAAAGATTCATCATCATCAGCCTATGTTAGTCCACTACTGGATATAAGCCTCCCCTAATTAACGCCATAGCGCCCTGTCTTCAGCTTGACGTATCCAGCATCTCTCTGCAGTTTTTGACAGGTCGTCGTCATCCCACCTTGGAGGGCGTCTTACAGTACGTTTACGTCGCGTCAAATTAATTATACTTGAGCATAAGTTGGTATGTTTATAAAATTGTTGTTGTTATGTTTATAACATCATTACGATTTAAATAATAAATTAGATTCAAAATAAATTTCTAATAATCAATTCATAAAATCATTTAAAATCATTCAATAAATGAATTCTTCAGTGGAGACCACGACTCGGCAAACGTAGTGTAGGACGCCCTCCGACCAGGTGGGATGACGACCTGCGAAAGACTGCAGGTAGATGCTGGATGCGGCAAGCTGAAGACAGGGCGCTATGGCGCTCATTGGGGGAGGCCTATGTCCAGCAATGGACTGCTATAGGCTGATGATGATGATGAATAAATGAATTCATATTCATAATAATATAGTACATAGTACCTACAGTCTTAATTTCAAGTGATGTAGTTCGCAGCCGGGGCGGGTCGCTATTCGTTTTTAAATGAAAATAAACTGCACGACCCATACAAACTTTAGTTAAACTTCCAATACACTTACCGTCGAACTAATTACCCGATTGAACGTACGTGGTTAGTTTTCTTTAAATCAGATAAGCTTTGCTTCCTTTGCAATTCCCTGATTGTGCTGCAGTGCGCCTGAAGATAATGTATCTACCTAACTACCTACCTAGCTACTAACGACAGAGATTATCATTAGGACTTACATAATGTTCAAGGCTCATTTGCTTTTTAGGACAGTTGACTTTTCTACAACTGTCAACGGTTAGGTGAACTCGATTCTAGGATCCAATATATTTCTTGTAAACAAAGACTTTTATGTTAGAAAATGAAACCAAAAGAGTAACAGTAAGTAATAGAAAACCACAAGGTATGTAACACAAATGTAACCATTAAAAACAAAATAATGGAGCGAAAAGGGCGCAAATTCGAAAGCGAAAGAGAGACTACGGTACGACGGTCAATACGTAAAAAGTTAAAATAATGGTTCAAAAGGTGATTAAACTTGCAACTCTTTGGTAGAGCACAGAACTAATCAAGGTGCAATAGCTTTTAATCCTTATAACGGTTCCACCAGAGTTCAACTTTTATTTTCATAAGTGTAAAGTTGATATAAATGAAGCTTTGACTCAAATATCCAAAAATACAATATGTTAAAACCTTACATTTTTTATTCTCAGGCCATTAATTTTCCCGCCGAATTTCAAGTCGTAGTTTTCAGAAAAAGGGCGAAACCGCGAGAAGAGTGGAATTATCCCAAGTTTTTACATGGAGCGTAAAATTGGGCGGTTCTCATTAGAGAAGGGCTATTTGTTTCGTCTGTGCTTGTGCAAGTGCTTTGTGGCCGGGAAGTGTAATATACTGGGGCTAGAGTGTTTTTGGAAGCTTTTGTTAACCTTAAACTTGCGCTACATGGCTTTACTTATTAGGGGAAATTCTTTGAAATATATTAAGCTTTGTCGTGGTTGATAGGCTTACAGATTCTCGTAAAGTTATCATAATAGCAGTGGCGTAACAACAGGGTGGCAAGTCGGCAAAATATGTTAGAGTTTAAATCCCTACGGCTTATGTTGTTCTGTATTTTTGTGTGTTTTCCTTTTTTGTAACTCTGTATAACATTGTGAGGCTATCAATAAATTCTTTATTCTTTATTCAAAATGCTCCCAGGCGGAAGGGGCCCCCGGTCAGAGGAGAATCCCAACTCCCAGCATTTATATTATACATTTTGTTAACAAAAAAATAGTTTTGTCTCTAAAAATAGTTTTTATTATAAATTTCGATGCCATTGCGTTTGGCCGTAGGTATTTTTCAGGGTATTTTCGGATCATCTACCTATTGTTCTAGTAAAGCTTTTAGATACGTTTAGCAGAATTCATTCCAAGGCCATACTTCCACTAAATTAATAACTTCAACAATGGTATTGTTTCAGAATGACAGATTTTGGCACTTACCTTTGATGAAACAAACTACAGATGGAGGGACGCATGTCAAAAGTTACCATTATATTCGAAAACCTTTGAGGTGCGGTGTGCGAAGGTCCACCTTTTGGAGGTTGCAGGTTCGATTCTAATAAAAAAAAAATCTATCTATTTAATTTATTGTAGTATTTGGTATCCATAACACAACCTCTGCTTAGCTTGAAGCTAGTTATAATGCTGTGAGAATTGTCCAGCATTATTTAAGTATCAATCTTTCCGTGCAAATAGCATGACACTCACTATCTAGAGTTTATTTCATCTCTGGACGATTCTGCGACGATTCCACTGTCATAGTAAAGTTATTAGTAAGCAGAATTCTCGGCCCCAGAGCTTTTGGCCTGTTATTGGTAGGTTGGGTATCGTTGACGATCAATCAGCAAAATACACACTTCTAAATGGCAACGCCTAATGACTTCAAACATTGCAGAACACATGCGGAAAACACAACGCTAGTCATGTTTCCAATGTTTACGGGAATATCTCGAAACGTTTACCCACTGGACTTCACTGGGCGTTGTCGGATGTTCTGGGAATCAACAAGTCAATGGAAGAGAGATACAAGTTTTTAAAACAAATCAAGGCATATACGAATATCTTACTAATATTTATGAATGGTAAGTTTGTGTGAATGTTTGTTCCGTAACTACTTAACCGATTTAGAGGAATTGGTACCTATTTAATTGGTATGTAGGTAGATAGTTTTGGTTTTAGAATAAAATAACTATACGTTAAACTAATTTTCGAAAATTTACGGTTTAAATAAAAAATATTACTCATTCACTCAAAACTCAATATAAATAAACTATAAAGTAAATAATGAATCACGCGTCTTTTTATTTTTACAAACCTACCTCTTGCCCGTCGATATCCATATTCTTCTCTATTTGACACATAAATTTCCACGCGGGCGAAGCCGCGGGGCGCAATCTATAAAGAGTGATAATTTTTGTGTGAAGGATCATTTTAAAGATACACGATAACAACACTCTTCGTAGACTTTCGTAGCATCATCGTAGGCATTCTTAGCATACATAAAATTATACTTAGCATACAACTAAAAGATTTAGTCACTCTGAAATATTCGTCAAAAAACGACATTCGACTGGAATGGAAGGAATTAAATTCCATTGTTTGCAGACAAAAAAGATTCCTTCACGCTATTCGTAATATCTCGTAGCACTCTACTACGGATTTTGAATTCTTATTATGACCTACATTACATACTTAGGAACACCAACTGTAATTCCAGTGCAGACGGTGATAGGGGATAGCAATGATTGTGATTAGCGTAGCACCGGAATTAATAACAATAAAAAGGGGAGGCCCCACAGGAGGCCAAGAATCCAACTGTGGGTAAATTGAGGCTGATTAGACAGATATATTGCGTCCATGTAAATCTTAGGGAGTCCATCATAATAAAATTAATTTAGAGGTAGTGTCCATACGAGTATCTGAATAGTCCTAGAGCAGTGCATAATTGGCCGATAACTGGAAGTTATTCCGCTCGCTACCGGCAAATGTTTTGATTTGCGCTAAACTGAAAGTTATTCGCTGATTGCGAATTGTGATTATTCGGTTTCAATACGAGTATTGGTAGATATATATTTAATTACTAGATGCGCCCCGCAACTTCGCCCGCTTCGTGGAAATCTATGTGTCAAATGGTTTATAAAGCTACCTCTTGAATCTCTATCTATTAAAAAAACGACGACGACGTTGCCAATTAATACGTACTGCCTGCACAGTATAGGTACAATACAGAATGCACAATTACTATACGTTCCAACGTCGTCGCTACGGCGGCATGCGGCATTCCGGTGCGGTAGGACTCTTACAAAGAATCAGTGTCGCCAACATCGAAAATTCCCACTAAAACAATATTAATCAAGTTCATAATCCTCGTGTTCCCTCCCGACCAGAGCAGACAGATTGGCTGCGTTTGTTTGCATATCTGATACCCGATTCATCAAGGCGTCTGGAGTGTTTAGTTTGGAGTAGGTACCTACTTATATTTTCATTATGGCCCGGAATTGGGGCGATCTATCACTAATGTTAGAAGGTGTAGGTTTTGATTAACTTTATGTATGGCTTTTTCTTTTACGTAAACGTAATGTAGGGTTACGCATCTTACTTCTACGTTTTAAACGTAAAATAAGTTTACGGACCTTACATTATCTACGTTGAACGTAGCGTATCCCCATCAAAAGATTTGACAAATATTTTAACATACATACATATGTATAGACGACCGATGTGGCGCGGTGGGCGAAGGTCCGCCTGCGACGCAGGAGGTTGCGGTTTCGATTCCCGCCTCGGAACAATTGTGTGTACGATCTGCAGATATTTGTTCCGGGTGTTCTGGGCGTTTTCTATGTATAATAAAAAAAAATATCTATCTATGTAATGTATTGTATTATAATTATATATCAGTTATCTATAGTACCCATAACACAAGCTCTGCTTACCATGAGGCTAGATAATGCTGTGTGAATTGTCCAGCATTATTTATTATAAATATATAATAAAAAACAGATAATAAAAATTAGAACACGCGGCAGCGTGTTCAAGCCTAGTTCAAGCAAAGGAACGCGCCGAGTGTTTACATTACACGAACCACTTGGTGCCACTTTTGACCCTTCTATAACTCAAAACCTCTTTAACGTAAACACATAAAACTACGTCTGTTTAATTATATCCATAAGGACATGTAGAAGCCCAAATTTCATGAAGCTAGCTCAAACGGTTACAAAGATATGAAGGTCAAAAAGTCGTAAAAATTCACACTGACTGACTGACATACATAGTACCTAAATCTAAACTACTTCCAGATGACCTAGAACAGCGGTCGGCAACACGCGGCCCGCGGGCCACATGCGGCCCGCGGACGTCTTACTTGCGGCCCGTGAATGTTTTATAAATAAGTTATAAATATCAAAATAAATGCATTAATTAATGAGTAAGCGCGCCTTTTAAGAACGCGCTTCGCCCTGTCCTGAAAAAGGCAAATCTATTCCAGAGCTAACAGATAATCAATAGTTAATAGAACTTGGATTTTTGACAGTTATAACTCAATACACTGAATGTAAGGCTTCAACAAGGTAAAAACAAACTTATATTTGATATGCACACGTAAAGGCATTCCAATTGAAAAACAAACTCTTTATGAAACATATTGATGAAAAAGTTAGATCATTTTCCGAATTGTAAAAAGGCCGTCGAGGAAGCTGGAATTAATTTTCATTGGAAAAGTGATAAAATTAAAGATATTTTAATACAACTGCAAACACAATTCAGCGACAGATTTAGTGAATTTGAGAAAGTTAGCTGAGCATACTAAAGATTTTTGCAAATCCTTTTTCGTGTGATATTGAGGATGTACCGAGTCATTTACAAATGAACGTGATTGATCTCCAATCGAATGATGCTCTCAAAAGCTCTTTCCATGAAATCAATGATCGTGTAAAATTTTATGGCAGCTTGCCATCTGATTTTGACGAATTGAATAGGTTTGCTCAGCAGTTAATTACAATTTTGGTAGCACTTATTTATGCGAACAAACTTTTTCAATTGTCAATTAGGTATAGAAAAAATAAATGTGCTTCTCGTCTCACAGATGAGCATTTGAGAGACATTTTACGAATTGCAACTACAAATATGACAGCTAACATACAAGAAATAGCCTCACAAATGCAACCTCAGACATCACACTGAAATTTGTATAAAATCAGTTACCTATTTAGGTACTTTGTGCTTTTCATTTCTGAATGATTTACGGTGGTTATTTTTCTAGCCCTTTTCCCAAACATAAATATGATGTGAGTATTACGTGTACGAATTAAATTCCGTCTGTTTTAACAATTATTAATAGCATTTTTATTTTTTCTATGGGATATGACCAATTAAATTAAATACGTAGGTATATTGAGCTTCTAGGGTTCATGTCACAAGTACGGCCCGCTTTTAGTTTATTTTGCCACTTTGTGGCCCTTGCTTGCCAAAAGGTTGCCGACCGCTGACCTAGAAGGATGAAATTTGGAATCCAGCTCGGTAATTGTGTGTAAGCGTAGGAAAAAATCAAAAAAATAAAACAAGTCAAAAATTAGTGATGTTAGCGACGACGACCTTATCATCATCATCATCATCAGCCTATACTAGTCCACTGCTGGACATAGGCCTCCCCCAATGAGCGCCATAGCGCCCTGTCTTCGGCTTGACGCATCCAGCATCTACCTGCAGTCTTTCGCAGGTCGTCATCCCACCTGGTCGGAGGGCGTCCTACACTACGTTTACCGAGTCGTGGTCTCCACTCAAGAACACGTTTGCCCCAGCGGCCGTCGGTTCTTCGCGAGATATGGCCGGCCCACTGCCACTTCAGCTTGCTAATTCCTACTATTTACGCTTGCTATTATACGACCTTATATCAATGGAATAAGGTTTAAATTAAAAATAGATCCGCATTGCATAGAATAAGCAATAGTACTACGTCTCCGATTGCGCCATAGAATACAGTGGAGTTTTTAGGGACCGGCCCGTATAATACCTACCTAGTTATGTACCTATGTCGAAATATTGCATAGAATAAGCAATAGTAGGTACTAACGTCTCCGATTGCGCCATAGAATACAGTGGAGTTTTTAGGGACCAGCCCGTATAATACCTACCTAGTTATGTACCTATGTCGAAGCATTGCATAGAATAAGCAATAGTAGGTACTAACGTCTCCGATTGCGCCATAGAATACAGTGTAGTTGTTAGGGACCGGCCCGTATATACCTACCTATGTACCTGTTTTCGAACAAATAGAAAGGATAGAAAGGGAAATCAGAAATGTCTGAGGAAATGTTCTGGAATATAGAAAGAGATAGATATATATATTCTGATAAAAACTGGCCAAGTCAAATCTAACCTACATATAATTGACTTCGTCCTCATTTAGATCTCCATTCTTTTTGCCGCGAAGCCCACAGCCAATCATAATTTTTGTATTGAACTTGGCTCTCCTTTTTTACTTTTATGTTTTTGGTGGGATAAAATATTTCCATACTTACCTTCTTACATAGGAATAAAAATCATCAAGACGATATCAGGTAGGCTGTGGTTCCAGCAGCAGACATGTTTGTTAATATATAAGCCTAATTTTATGTAAATACATAGTAGTTCCTTTCCGCGGCTTACGCGTTATTACTAAGGAAATAATTAAGGTATGGGAAACAATTTATTATGTAGCCTGTTTATTACAGGCCAAGATCTACCTGAATGCAAATTCAGCCCAATCCTTTCAGTAGGTACTTTTGGCGTGAAGAGGTAACAAACATCCTATATGTATGTGTATGTCCCTATTATATATTTTTCTGTATTACACGCCACCGTCTATACTTGTTCAAGCACTTCATGTCCATCCAAAGGTTGCCTGGCAGAGATCGCTCTTAGCGATAAGGCCGCCCATTGTACAGCATATTTTGTATTTGTTTTTCTTTTCCTGTCTTGTGTATCTTTTATGTATTTGGTGTGCAATAATGAGTTATTGTATTGTATTGTATCCAAACTTTCTCATTTGTCTATCTAATAATCTGATGACAGACTCGTGGTCACACCGTTTTGCTACACCAGTGTGACTACGAGTAATTTATTTTACTCGTGGTCACACTGTGCGGTGTGATCAACAGTAATTAGTGAAACATAAGACTCGTGGTTACACTGCTTTACAAGTGAGATTGTTATTATTATTATTTCTCCTAAATCCTATGTATGATATAAGATTATGCTACACGTGTATACCTAACCATATATACATATTATATATTTCACTATATTGATGTGGTGTTAAAGTATCTAAATTTTCATTTTTATCTTACACCAGCTGCGCCCCGCGGCTTCGCCCGCGTGGAAATTTCTGCGCAATTTTACCATGTTTTCTCACCGTTTAAACATTCGCTGGACTACGACAAACATTTCAAAACTAAAATCAGCTAAATCGGCCCAGCCGTTCTCGAGTTTTAGCGAGACTAACGAACAGCAATTAGATTTTTATATATGAAGATTATAAGGGATGTAAAGCAAACAAAATAAACACCAATAATTACACATTATAACCTTTTATTCCTGCATAAATGCATATTACATGTAAAAATACTAAAGAAAATCAGTTTACATTGAGACTTACGTTATTATAGTAAAGAGGCGTTGCAAAACCTGCATTACAAACTTGGAAACTTACACATTATACAAGATGATAAGCCAAATACAACACAGATACAAAAGCATTATTAAAATATACATAAATATAGTTACATGTATAACTACAGTATAATATTATTTATGGTATAATTAAAGTGCTCTTTATTTGTATAATTAAGATGCAAAGTAGTTTAGGTACCGTTTTAATAGATTCTTGGGATCGAACCGGGTATTCGTAAGCATGGGTACAATTTTGTACAAAAATGCGTACAGAATTATTAAAAATGAGAAACATAGTGAGTTTCATGAAATGGGCGAAATAAAAACAATACTATAGCCAAACTCGGTGTAGAATCTTTGTAAACCAACCACGACACAAACGTACTTGGCGTGAAGTTTCAGATATAAGTAAGCAATATTTATTGAAGAATCGACAAATAATGTAAATAGCGTAGCGTAACAGTGTGTATATATATACACTGTATATACACATAGTCACGTCACGTCAATAGAGTGCATTTTAGGTTGAGTATGGGCGGTTTGTTTACAAATATTCTACGTAGAGTTTTGCTAGTATAATATGTCTTATATGGTCTTATACTAAGAAATAAAGAGATGCATCATATTATAATTGTAATGGACAGGTGATGTCAGTGATGTGTATTAAATTAATTGAAAATGAAGTAATATATTGAGAGCATGATAATATGCAAATTAAAATGTCAATAAATAAATATAATTTATAGATGAGAATTCAATTATACAATGTGAGATTATATTTTAGTCTTTATAATAATTTTAGTCAACGTTTTACGTTAAAAAGTTACGTCTAATTCATATTGAGGCACAAAAGCAGACAGCGAAAGTTTTCATCGAGTTTTGAACCCAATTCTCATAATACAATAGAGTTTAGAATATAACAAAATTGAGATACATTACAATCAGACCAATCGGACGGTGGTAAATATAGACCCAAAATGCACTTATAAAAACTAAAATCTGTTGCACGAAAAAAAAAACAATTTTTCAGACAAGGGCCAAAGAAATTACAACCCAATTGTCTTATACTACAGGTTGCACATTAGATTGAATACTTTTTAGACAACCCTTGCATTGAAGTTGTTGTTTTGAGAACTTGCATTAAAAAGTACTTACTGACTATCATTAGCTTAGCTTGTAAATAAAGAAAAAAATATACGAAAAGTTATAAAAAAATGTGAGATTTTTAAGTTATTATTTTTAGAGATTACAATCGAACGTTTTATGTAGTTGACAATATCCAAAGGATGATTCTGTAATGTAGTTATTTCTTGCTTCTGTAATACTGATAATAAATTTATTATCAATACTCCAATGTGACGATAACATATTCAAATATAACAATGAGAAACTTATCAATAAAATGGAACTTGCCATTTTACACTGAGAAAATTATGATAAACATTCAAAAGCAAGGCCGAGTACTAACCCAGCCTATATAGGTTGAACAAGTTTTGTTTCCTTTAGTAGAGACCCAACAGACCGAGGAAGGTTTTCTTGTAGTGACCGGAACAATCACCCTGTAAAAAGAAGGCTTGGTTAATATGATAAACGGTGAAATAAAAGAAACTTTGTTCATGGAAAAATGTTAGCCTTGAAGCAAAACTAAATGCTCAGTTACGATAAAATATCGCACTCTGATCCACCATGACATGACATTGTTAAATAGGAATAGGTGAAATGCAAGTATTTTGGGTTGTTTTTTTGTTATATTTATAGCTCAGGCATGATAAAAAACTCATTAATGTGGTTTAAGATATTTATTTACTTCTCAAAAGATTAATAATCACTGGTGAGAAACAAAATAAGCTTATTATTATGTTAGTAGTTCGGTACGAGCTATATTATTAAAATTATGTGGGTAGTTAGCAAAAATACTATACAGAGCAAAGTAAAGGCGCGCACACACTATACACAATTTCTGAAATATTAAATAACATATAGGTAATAATGTAAGCTTGACTATTTTTAGGGACAACTTTGTAAAATGTGGCTAATATAATAATTAATGCCATATCCACCACATCAAAAAGTTTTATAGTTCTATCTGTGAACCTAGCACCATACAAATTGTTTGGCGCAAGGTGCTCAGATACTGTGAAAGGGTAATATGCTAAGCTATAGTTAACACTTTGACTGCGGTTTTTTTTCGAAGACTGCGATCTTTTTTTTACCTAAAAAATTCGTGCTGCCGCTCTACACAGCGGTTGTGTTGCGCCGCACATGCGTTTCGTTCGAAAAATATTACAGCTCTGCTGAGTCACAAAGATCTGTATTATTTTCTCAGCCGCTGTGCTAGTGTGGATTTACGCATATTAGTCACTTGTAGAAAACTCATACCGTGCGTTTTCAGCACTCAAAGTGTTAAGCTATTTAATACTAATTTAAAATATATTTTTGTGTGTCACAAGACACCGTTTCTTATAGCTTCCATCAAAGCGAAGAGGTATCCAGATGGCCAAGAGACGCTTGTTTTGGCATTAGGTTATGTTTAGGTTATTAATAGTTACACATCATTGCTGCGTTTTTAATTTTTTGCTTCGAGATTAAAGATGGAAGCAGCGTAGCTTAGTACCCCAATAAAGCGTCACCATGACGCGGATCAACTGCCAATCGTTGATTCAGAAACCCTTCAGACTTGTGCACGCGTTTTACGTATCTTTCCTTTCTTTCCTTTCTTTACCAACCTGAGTCACACTTATGGTCGCTGGGCCTAGTAGTAAGTACATACCTCGATCCAGCTCTGCAGAGACTCTCCGAACTTGCTCTGGAACATGTCCGCGATGTCCCCCAGGTCCACCTCGCAGCGCGTCACCATGATGCGGATCAGCTGCCGGTCGTTGGTGCCGAGACCCTTCATGGACTTGTGCAGGCGTTCCGCGAAGAATAGAGGCTTGTTGCGGACCACTTTCACTGGAAGAGAAACATGTTCTTTAATGATGAATGATTAATTGAATACCAAATTTAAGTGCATATGCTTTTGATTCTTGAGCAATATTTTGTCTAATATCAGGACATTTCGAAAAAACACATTCTATAAATAATGTTGGACAATCCACACAGCATCATCTAGCCCCAAGCTTAGCCAAAGCTTGTGTTATGGGTACTAGATGACTGATATACATAATACAATACATTACATAGATAAATATGTTTTATTATACATACAAAACGACCAGAACACCCGGAACAAATATCTGCAGATCGTACATACAATTGTCAGGCGGGAATCGAACTCGCAGTCTCCTGGGTCGCAGGCGGACCTTCGCGAACCGTGCCATAGAGGTCGTCAAAATAAATAATAGAAGTAATAGATAAACTGTCAATAATCCTTACCAATAGCCCGGAGTGCCTTCTCGAGATCGCCTGAGAACTCGTTTTTGATGGCGTCGTCGATGTCGTGCCCTGTCAGGAAGTGATACTCCTGGAAGATGGCCGCGAGCTGCGGGAACGAGCGGGAGCAAAGGACAGCGTTGAAGACCGACTCGTCGGTACCGAGACGCAGTTCACCTGAAAACATAAATGCAGTGTTTTTAAAAACTGTACTTTTATGTACTTACATTCCTATGAGATCGTGTCTATCACTCTACCGGGTTCTGCCTGAAAACCAGCGCTCTTTCACAAATGACCATGAAATGTTATTGTGTTAGAGCAAACTCTGTAAGCTGAGTCAGGACCTGTTAGACCTACACACGCGCGCTTATTTGCTTGCTGTGAGGGCTACATAGTACCAACCCAATAATATGAGTACTTGTGTTAGAACCTAGTTTTCCTACATTTGTGTTCCCTTTGTTTTGTCTGTGTTACGTGTTTTCTAGTAAGTATTAATAGAATAGAAAATTCTTTTTTGCACTTTAACTATAAACTATGTACAGTAAAAACTTAAAAATTAAGTACAATTGGCGGTCTTATCGCTCAAGAGCGATCTCTAGCAGACAACCATGGATGGATAGGATTAATTAGTCTGATATTCGTGTAACTAATTTTGTTTGTTTGTGTGTGTGTGTAATAAATAATTTTCTTTCTTTCTATTTTTATTTAAGCTGGTCATCTATTGTCTTTTATTTTTGTGGAACACAGTATGATGTTTCAAAGAAGTAATTGAATTGCACATCTATAAATAAATCTGAGACGTCGATTTGTTCTATGACTAGAGTAGTACATATTGACGGAACATGTTGAAATCTATATATATATAAAATAAAGTCGTGATAGTTACACTATTTATAACTCAAGAACGGCTGAACCGATTTAGCTGAAAATTGGAGAGGTAGCTTAGAACCAGGAGTCTAACATAGGATACTTTTTATCATATGACACAAAGATTTCCACGGGGGCGAAGCTAGTTTAGAATAGATAGATAGAGGTGGTACACAAAAATATACAGTTTTTTGAAACGAAGTATAGATGTCACTGTATGCCATGATTTATCAGTTTATTTCCTGACACTGTAATGACTAAACTACCAACAATCAGCTGACTCACCAGTTTCACAAGCTTCCGAAACATGAACACTGTGACTAATTCATCAGTAGGCGCATTACTTGAACAATCATAAACGAGAAATAACCGGATGAGTCAGTTCTGAGTTCTGACGTATGACATCGTCATGGTTTCATACGTCACGGCATTTCCTAATGTAAACAAAGTTAATTAGTATTCAAAGATTGTGAACTGTCATGGTCGTCTAGTGATTTAATTTGCAGATCTTATTCCTAACTAATATTATAAATGCGAAAGTGTGTTTCTTTGTCAATCCTTATCGTCCTAACGACAACCAATCGACTTTGGCATAGAGTAGACATAGTTGAAAGGATGGAGAGTAAGACAGGTCACTTTTAAGAACATCGTTATTAATAAATAATTGAACTATTACCTTCATTATTACGCACAGTAACGCCGGCCGATTTTAGAGGCTTAATTGACCAACTTCATGGGGTAAATAATTGTAATAAATCTGCTTACGTAATATTTGAACGGCCCCCTATCGGACAATCTATAGAGGTCAAATTAAGTTCTACGATTTATATATTTTTAAGGTGGGTTTTTAATATAACCGAAGATTTGCAAATTGTCTTACCAGCTTGCAGCAAGCTCTTGGCGTCTTCTCTAGCTCTATCCTGGATCACGTGGAAATCTTCAGATCTGTTTCCCTGAAATCAATAGAATGAATAATTAACTTAATGCTCGATGACGACGCTGTGAGAAACTATCAAATGCCTGTTTATGGCTAATCAATACATAGTAAACAAAGTCGCGTCCCGCTGTCTGTCTATCCCTATGTATGTTTAGATCTTTAAAACTACGCAACGGATTTTGATGCGGGTTTAGATTAGTGGATAGGGTTTTTATATTTATAATTAATAGATAGAGTGAAAGATATATATGCATATAATACATGCATTTGCACCCGTGCGAAGCCGGGGCGGGTCGCTAATTTAATGTAAAAACTATTACTACTAAACTTTATCTTTAAATATAAAAAAACCTGAGTACAATTCTAATAGAGCTGGATAACTGTACTAAATCTTCAGGTAGGTAACTGAAATTCAACAGATCAGACCTGAAAATCATAGCCGCTACTAACTTAGGCTTGTAGCAGCATAATGCTGAGACAGGGTCCTTTTTGGCCCCTTATGTAACACGTACTTGCCCTTATCTATTTCCTTGTAATTTTTACTTGTTTTTATATTTTCTTACTATGTAATGTGTCGTTTTATGTGTTATGTATGGTGTCAAATAAAAGTATTTTCTTTTTTCTTTTCTAGATCTCCGGTTGACGATCGATACTATCGCGATTAGTGATCGTGAAGTCTTATTTTCGTTTGGGATTTGCGTAGTTCCCTGTCCGCACGATAGAGGCGCTCGCGCTCTGTACCAAATCCTATACATACACATCTCGATTCTATCGTCAACCGGACTCTTCTGAACGAAACTTTATAGCTAGACAAACAGTCTACCTTTTTTTGTTATTTCATATTGACATGGACGAATAAAATAAATAGACTTCCAAAGTCCATTCATCCGACCGAGAATCGATTACTAGTTATCTGGTAGGGCGCGAGATGGCGCTACGTGTAGCAATTCGTTAAAATCAATCAATCTGCCCGTTTATTTTACCGCAACAGCGCCACCTATTAGATGGTATTTGCAGCTTTTCAAGAGGTTATGTCAATGATATACTTCCATCTAACTCAATTTTATAGATGGTGCTAATGTCGATTGCTACATGATTGATACGTTGCCAGATAGCATTTTTCCCGGCTGAACGACGACGACGCGACCCGGCGACGCGCGACGTTGCCGTTCTGCTGTGTTCTGCACTGGTTTGAGTAAAAATATTATTTACGTTCTCTCACGTACCTACCTCGCATCAGTATTGATTGACATACAATAAAAAATCCCCTTAATTTTGGGTTAATATATAATATTTTTTTACGAATAACGTTTGAACTTTAATTAATAAATTTTATTCATGTTTTTCCTACAGCACACACATTATGCATAAAGCTCGAATCAATTTTCAATACTTGATTTAGCACGTTTCTTGGTCGATTAGATGGACATTTTTTAGAACATGACTTATGAAGATGTCTGTCGAAGTACCCTGCCTGATAGGTTTTTTTGAATGTATGACGTCGGCCGAACTACCACCAGCAGAGCTGGTGCCAGCAAGGCCTCACTCACTCTAGGATCACTCATGTAAAAAGTAATGGGCTTCGCCCGCCGCACAATGCGGTTTTATTTCAAAAACCACGTGGTTCGCACACGTGGTTTTTGACGACGAGAGAATGTTTGAGAAAACATTTAAAAATCAATTTTGATGTAGTAAATATTAAAGTCATTTATAAGCTTATTTCTCATCGATTATTCAAGTTTACAAATTCGTTTAATCGTTAATAGTTGTTGCTTGAAATACGTCACCTCCACTACGTAGCGCGAAGTTCAAACAACAATTTGTCTTTTAATTTTACAAAGCATTGAAAACACTTAAAATCTTATCTCCTTGGTATTCTAAATTAACCTTATAAATTAATAACTATTTACAAATAAGAAAATCAATGTCAAACAATAAGCTTGATTAATTGTTTAAATCCAAGAGTATGTTTTCAATTGTTTTGAATTTGGTTTACAACACCATAAAAATCTACGGAATTATCAAACATTCCATCAGGACATTTAGCCTTAATGAATCAAATTTCTAGCAATTATTAGTTTTGAAGCGGTTCTGCGTCGTCATGTCAAAAATACCGAATTATTTTATAAAATATATATATTTATATCATAAAATTTGAAAGGTATCATATTCCTTCAAAAATTTTAATAACAAAAAGGTATTTATGCAAAAAGCATGTGACGTGGAGGTTCGAACCAGCAGTAAGTCTTTTTTGTAGGTACATTCCAATGTGTTAAACAACTGAGCCATGGAGCCGATAATTCTGCAGCCGAAATAGAAGGACGATTTCAATATTCTAACGATGTTCAAAAAATTATACGACCACCCGAATTGTTTTGAATTTGGTTCACAACATCATGAAAATCTACGTAATTATTAAGTTACAATTCACTAATCAAACATTCTATCAGGACATTAGACTTAATTCATAAAATTTCTAGCAATTATTAGTTTTGAAGCGGTTCTGCGTCGTTATGTCAAAAATACCGAATTATTTTATAAAATATATATATTCCTTAAAAAAATTTAATAACAAAAAGATATTTATGCAAAAAGCATGTGAAGTGGAGGTTCGAACCAGCAGTTTCCAGTCTTTTTTGTTGGTACATTCCAGTGTGTTAAACAACTGAGCCATGGAGCCGATAACTCTCCACTCGAAATAGAAGGATGATTTCAATATTCTAACGATGCTCGAAAGATCCGTCAAGTTGGTAAAAATGTGACAAACTCTGTAGACAAATAATCACTGATTTTAATAACTTTGTATGATGTTTTCAGTGTATTTTCGTAATGTTCTGTTATTTTATGCTTGTATGCATAAGTAATTTACGTTTATGGTGTTTATCGTCTTATTCACTTGATTTGCACTGTTTATTGTTGTTCACAGATCGTCCTTGTTGTTTTTGTAATCACTGTTTTCTAGCTCTAATTTGTAATGTTTCGTTGAGATAATGTTATCCCATATGCTTAGTACGTTTTACTTTAATTTTCACTGGTTTAATCACTGTTTTACCCGGATTTCAATTTTAAATCAATTTTATTCATAGGGTGTACGTTGACCTGACCGTGTGAGCGCAGCGCCCTCTTGCAAATAAGCTAAAGCAAATACCTATAGTAAATAAAACGAGAAAACCTGCGGCATAATAGATAGGTATGCTTAGGGTATCTAATTGGACAGAAAGGGCCTGTTTTTGTATATGTTATTGTTTTCATACACACTTCAAATATCTAATCATAAAATTAATGTTATCATACAAACTTTTCATTTGCACGCCATCTACCTATTAAACGACGCTTTATCTTGTACATTATGCCACGCCATCTATCACTATTCTTTAGAGACTAGTCTACCAGGACGATTATCTATTAATAAAACAAAATTTGAATATATCAACCGGTAAGTATCAAAAACTTATTTAAAAAAAACTATAAAAGAATTGTTACGATTATCAAATGACTCCTATTCATTTACCGAGTTTAATCGTGGAATATAACGATTTTCGGGATAAGGATCAACGCCATCTAGTATTATCCAGAATTTCGGAGGAACGCAACTTTGAATGGGCTTTGGCTATCTTATGTTTCCTTAATCTATGATATTGATAATGGCAAGAAAAAAGTTTACCTTATTTTTTGTTACTTCATATTCATGTTACTGTACAATGAATAGATTTTTTCCATATTGAGTACCTACATTGGCAATTTGTAATCATTTTACTATTTAAAATTTTATTAATTAACCTTAATTTTAATGAATCGACTTGTAAATAATACTTTACCAGTAAAATGACTATCTGACTATTCAGTCTAAAGTATCTGATTTTTTTTTATTAAAGGATAAGGAAAACTTAAAAATATACGTACCATGCACAAGGAAGTCATGAGCCGTTTGAAGTTTCCAGATGTGTCACCGCGCAAGTCGTCTTCGAGTAATGTCCCATACACTGGAATTAGAAAAAAATTACATTACTAATTACTTTCTTGCAGATAGTAACTTAAACCGCCAGGGGTGGCGAGATAAGGAAGAGGGCTATACTCAGCAGTGGGTGTTACCGGTTGATTATATGGATAGATAGTAACTTAGTTGGTAACATAGTTAACCGCCCCCAAAAGAAAAACCTAACCAACAAACTGCGATCCGCAACCCATGCCTAGCGTGGGGATTGTTTCGGGTGTTGTCTTTTTCTTTGTATAATAAACAATATCTATCTATGTATATTATGTACATATATCAGTCATCTAAGTACCCATAACACAAGCTTTGCTTAGCTTGGGGCTAGATGTTGTACAGTGTCCACACAGCATCAGCATTCCAGCATTATTTATTTATTATTTGTTCCAGTTGGCTTCTCGATCGCTTACAAAATTACGATGTCGCTTACAATCGATTTGAAGGCTTTTGCCAAATGGCGTGACGTCACTGGCCTTTTACATCTTGCTTGGTGATTATCTACTGTAATGACGGGCCTACTGGCAAAAGCCTTCACATCGATCGTATCCGATGACTCACTACTCGCGTGATGAGCGAGCAGGCTCGAAACTACATTTTAGGTAACGCATGTTGCTTCGTAAAGAATGAGGAAAATACAAAAAATTCGGGGTATTTGTCTCGTGAATCTTAAAAAACTGTGTAAATACATATAAAGGAATTTAAAGTTGTTTAATAGTTTTATCAAAACAATCAAGTTATTATAATGTCTTTTTTTCAAGAATGCCCAGACTGACAACGATATAATAGATCCGAGTTATGAATCCAGTTAGTGATCTGCCAAGTAACGGAGGCAGACGACGACATGGGAAAACTAAAACATGTTACGAGTAAAAAATCGATAAAACACACAAAGTAGGTAATAGCTACATGTCCACGCTCACACTGGCAAAGCTGATGCGTCACACCATTCCCCATCTTACTCACAATACGATTAAAGTACAAAATCGCAAGAATCGCTGGCACAAAGCCGTTCATATTTAGAGCATCACGCAGCATCGGAAACAATTCATTAGAACATGAGATCGTGGGTTAGAAAACGTACCGAGAATTCTTACGTTTTGTTGCAATTCTTGCTAATTTTAAACGAGGTATACCAAAGAACATAGTAGTGTTATGTTACTCTTTCCTCATCATTGCCAATGAGTATTTCCTCGAGCAATGATAATGGTTATTAAAATGCTTTCCGTTTCAGAATGGTACGAGATCGAGTTGTTAAATATAACTTTGTCGCTTTGATAAACATTGTTAAACAGGGAGCGTCAAAAACATTAGACTGAACTTAAAATGTTCGATGCTTTTATCGCAACAAAATTAGAGTCTAGTTTTGTCATTTTATAGGCCTATGACCAGTAGTGGACATCGAAATAACGATAATGAGAGTTTAATTAAAATTGTTGGTCTATTCTATAGTCAATACGCTTTCTCCTCGAAACATCGTGCGTGTTGGCAAATTCACCCCGCTAATGTACTTTTAAGGCCCCGTACCAGAAGGGTGAAATAGGGACCCTATAACTAAGGATGAAAAAAATGATCTCCGCTGTTTGTCCTTTTCTCATGTCAGCAGTCTGTATCTCATGAACAGTAAAAGGTAGATACTTAGTTGACATTTTCACAGAATTTGTAGTTATTTCTCTTGCCGCTTTAACAACAAATAATTCTTGAAACATAATTTTAATAATTATGGGAGTAGTATTCATACCACGTTGAGTATCGATCAACCAAGTTAAGCAACGTCCTGCGCGGTCAGTATTTGGATGGGTGAACGCGTCACGTTGGCTTTTTTCAATCCGTAAAAAAATAAGTTTTTTGTTTCTTTTGAGAAATAATTTTCCAAATTACTCACCTGCTGTATAAGACTGCTTGATGACATTGATCTCATGGTTGGACATGGTGCACATAACCTCAATGAGCACGTCTTCGTCCGTGCCGATGCCAGATATGGCATCGTGGAGCTCCTTGGCGTAGTACTGCGGCAGCGGAGTCATTAGCGCCACGATGACATCTTCGAATTTACCACTGGTCTCGCTCTTCAAGTCCGATACTAGATCCTATGGAATAATAATAATATTATAATTTTATTATATTTCCGAGAATTTAAATACATGAAGAGATTATGGACAATCTACAAAATATCATGTAGAATAAGAGAAAACCTAGAATAAATGAACTCTAGAATAAATCGCCGGTAGAGGTCTTGTAAATTCAATAACTGGTTAGGAACCCACAATCTGACAACAATAAGTAACAAACTAGTGTAGTGAAAACCTAAAACACTGTGTTACTAGACATATCAGCTCTCAGCTGTAGTCTATAACTAAATAATAATATTAACTTGGTTATAATACCTATACCTACCTAACACACAACCTGCGACGAAACGGAAACGGTATAATGCGTTTAGCTTCGGTAGAAAGTTTGTTTATGCACATCAATGTTCGTAATGGTCTCCAAAACGGCTCGACCGATACACATACGGTTTTTTAAATTCACTACTTCTAATAATTATTATACGATCAATAAGGAAAACATGTGTTGTTCTAAAGTCTAAACTTAGATGAAAGGATACCTACTGCTTCTCAAGCCAACAATGTAATCACAATTTCAACAATGTCGCTTACATTTACCATGGACAATAATAAACATTTCTATGGTCATATCTTATTCACTTAAAAGTAACATTTCATGGCAAGCCTATGAATAATTACAACATTTAATACCAGGCAGAAATAATAGAGACGGGAATAATTGGTTTCTGCGTTCAATTATCATCAATATCAAGGTTAGCCATGTGATATGTGATATGATATGACCAACGCCATTATTCCCCGTCCACGAATTTATTGTATATTATATGCAAGACTATGAAGTTCCTTAATTGTAGACAAGGTGAGTAAATTAAGAATGAGTTACTTTTGACAAAGAATCTGTCGACTCGAAAAATAATGGGACTTACGAAATTTTCGATTTTTATCCCGCCAACAACAACTATATTTCTTTCATACAAATGAAACAAAGTTTATTCTAGCTAATTTTCCTTGAAAAATTATAAAAAGTAGTAGTTACAAGATGGTTACATTTTAGGAGACAATAATCGTTTTCACAATAAGTGTCTCGCAATATACGAGTTTGATTTTAGGATTTATTTCCTATTGCTCTGTTTAGTCATGCTCGAAATATATCCCAATGGATGGAACAGCATTTACTTCTATTAAAATAGATTTGCCACAAAAAATCTAGGCATTCCCAGTGCGGTTAGCCTCGTTACTCTAGATTATCTCTCCCTGACACTGAAATATATATATATATAATAATTTATTTTCCTAACTTTTGTATTAATCACCATGGTAGTTTCAAAAGTTTTATCCTTCTCAACGGGTACGATTGATTATGATACTGTAATTTTACATGTCATTGACATTGGTTTGTTCAATGCCAACGATAACCACCAACTGGGTAAACAGGGAAACGAATCTTGGTTGACGAAAACTCATCTGGCTAGATGCCAAAAACGAGAACACTTTTTTTATCGGTCGCGCATTCTTTCCGACAATTTATAAAACTATCAACTGCGTGCAAAGGTTGTGTTGTAATAGGTTTTAGGTCTACACGCAATTTGCAAATAGTCTCCCACGTGTAGATTAGGTACCTTCCATAGCAGTCCTATTTTTCATTAATAAATTGAATGTCCACACCCAACCCAGACAATTTCATTAATCGAGCTATCCAATAACATCAGACGCTTTTTATTTAACAACGCTTATTACCGTTGCCATGCGAAAATGTATCTTGCTCCACAGCGGCTAAGCGAAATATACGTTGGAATTCAGCGCAATATCACGAGTTCACATCAGTTCACATTTACTCCTACTGCGTTTACGTTTGCATTTTAAACCTTATCCTTTACGGATAAGGGAAATATTGTTCTGAGCATTGCATATATGTATATCCAAAGCAATGTTTAGAGTAAACAGAGCTGCTGCTGATAAGATCGGAAAACACCCACTCGACGGAAACAAAAAGGTTTTTAGGTGGCGATAGTTTGGTTCTTTATCCACTTTGGTGATTGTGGTTGGTCAGAAATTGAAAAACAAGTCCTAAATTATTAAAAATTATAGATTTAATTAAGTCGATTGATAAAATAACATCATAAACCTAATATTCATGATAATTAACTTCATGCATACCTACATACATTACCTACGCATAATTTTATCGTTGTTATGCGACCGATTGTGAATATCCTCAAACAAATACCTAATTAGACCCGGACAAAAGTATTATTGCTATTGTGCAAAGGTCTTATATGCACTAGCCTACATAGTATTTTATTTTCTAAAAAGGTCTCTGAATATGATGTAGTTTGCCGCGTCATATAGCGGCGTTCTCTAAAGAACGGGTCGGACCAGTTCTCAAGTATCGTATGGCAAGCTGACGTAAAGCCATCTTTCGCAGATGTTCCTACAAACATCGACATCAACCCATAGCATCAACCGGTTAAGCAAAGTCAAATGTATCCAGGACCTAAAGTGAAGTTTCTGTTAAAATTAAAAATGCCAACCGTTCTATAGAAATATTGCGTAAGAAAACCAACCATGATTTTAATGATGATTGCTTTCAACCTGCTTAAATAACCTACTTCTTAAATTGTCTCTAGAGGCCGCGATGATGATGATGATGTCACTGAGACATTGATCAAATCAAAATAATTTTATTCAGTTAGCCTGTAACGTCGCACAGTTTGGCAAAGGCCTCCCCCTGATCCCTCCATGCACCATGATTCTGAGCCCATTGGATCCACGTTCTATCAAAGGAGTCTCGTTTGTCGCTCCATCGTTTCTTTGACATTGATGTTATACTAATAAAATAAAATCATCTTATTTCAGATAACAACAGTGATCCATAATTTGTTAGTAAATATATTATTAAGAATTTATTACTAGGGTTAGTTATACCTAATACTAAAAATTAATACTAAATTAAATCACTCTCCCCATGAAACATTTCCACATTGTTTTTAGGATAGTGTTGGGGCTGTCGCGTACCCTGCGCATCAGGGATGAGGTCTTTTACGGAGTTAAGTTATGAATACTCCACTTATACATTCTTACCTTTCCGTACAAAGTCTTGAACTCATAAGCGATCCGGAGACGCTGCTCATTAGATCTCTTCGTCTCTCCCCATGAAACATTTCCACAGGGGAGGCTATTGTTTTTAGGATAGTGTTGGGGCTGTTGCGTACCCTGCGCATCAGGGATGAGGTCTTTTACGGAGTTAAGTTATGAATACTCCACTTATACATTCTTACCTTTCCGTACAAAGTCTTGAACTCAAGCGATCCGGAGACGCTGCTCATTAGATCTCTTCGTCTCTCCCCATGAAACATTTCCACAGGGGAGGCTATTGTTTTTAGGATAGTGTTGGGGCTGTCGCGTACCCTGCGCATCAGGGATGAGGTCTTTTTACGGAGTTAAGTTATGAATACTCCACTTATACATTCTTACCTTTCCGAACAAAGTCTTGAACTCATAAGCGATCCGGAGACGCTGCTCATTAGATCTCTTCGTCAGCACTTGTATGATAGACTTCTCATCTGTTCCGAATCCTTTCATAGCCTTGCGCAGGATCTCGGCGTCAGCGCGCGGGTCGAAGGGATTTGCTGGCACCACGGTGGGTTTGGACTGTTGGCGAGAAAGAGACAAAAAGCTTAGAAAACGTGAGATATCTGATTTACTCCGAATGATGCTGATTGAATATTCTGTACTTTCTTTCCGGTAGATTATGAAAAGGGGGCACTACTATTATTGATAAAATCAATACACTTTGATGTTAGAGCCAATTTCATAAATAAAGTTATAATCTTTAAGGGATTTTTAAGTTATCAAGTCTCACTTGTTATCGAGTCCCACTTTTCCTTAAACTCGTAAAATAAAATATTCTAGCTTGTTAAGGAAAAAAGTAAGTAATGTATGTATATTTTTGTGTTTTACTTGAAATGATAGTAAGATATATGGCTGTAGATGACACATCTATGATTTTCTCACCATATATAAATTGCAAAAAAAGACATGTGGTAGCCAGACACTGCAAACCTGCCCTATCACAGGGCCTAGGTATCCCTGGAGATAGGCCAGAATGAAACCCTACAGCCAAAATAGTCCCTAACCTACTACCCTTCTATCATTTTCCAACACAACATTTACTAACTACTAGGGTAGCATAATAGTGAAGAAAGTAGAAATAAACATTAAAATGTAAAACATGTGTTCAGTATCTAACAACAACTTCTGCTCTCGTGATACTTATACCATAAAAACAAAGATTTACTAAGTAGGGTAGCATAAAAGTAAAGAAAGTAGAAACATAAAGATGTAAAACCTTGTGTTCAGAATCTCAAAGCAATTTCTGTTCTCCTAATACTTATAGCTCAAAAATTGACAGCACTAAATCACTAAACCCAACTCATACATTGCCAAGCTAGAAACAAAATTACAAAATGCCGTACCGTGTAACGATATGATTTGAAACCCCGCCGTAAGCCAATTGATGCGCGGTAGACACTGCGCATACCCGGATTAGACTTTACAGAGGACATTATTCATCAACCAATAGTTACAATAACACTCAGAACCATCCACTAATCACATTGCTATCGCTTGAACACATAGAAATCACAGGTAAAGAGGTTTTGTGCATTTAAGAGAATGGACCACCTCCATTGTATGGTCCAATGCCAAGACTGAATGAATTGATAAATGTACTGAGAAGGTACGGAGACGAAGTGAGCATAACAATATAATTGCAGAAAACTGTTCCTTGAATAGCCCAATTGGACATGTAGTCAGTTGCTTGTTGGGTACTGAGCGCTGTGTTTGTACTGTATCTATGTATGCTTTAGAGTTTACCTCTTCTTAGTTGTAGAGTAGAACAGAGGACATAGCCATTTCATATCTTAAAGCCCATTTGTTTTGTTGTGTAAGCTATCAAATAGTAGAGTAGTTAGTCAAATAAAATTTAAAAGGTTGTTCTTTAATGTACCTTATGTGAATGCTCATTTGTGGAAATTAGATTTATCATGTAATTATATTGCATTAATGAAAATTTAAAATATAATTAAAAGATAATAAAAGGTGGCAAGTGTTACATTATTAGCAAAGCATTACTTTAGTAGCATGAACACTTAGGTATTTAAGGACATGAATCAACACATTAATCTTAAGTTCAACATACCTTAGGCTGACTATTTGCCGAGGATGACACACTGTAAGTCTGGCTACTTTGCAAGGGTGACTGATGGTGGGAGGGTGGCTGATTGTGGGAGGGATAGCCCTGGTGTCCCTGACTAGCCTGTGGGTACCCAGTCTGAGGGTGGCCGGTATGAGCAGGTGTGGGATAGCCAGCTTGTGAGGCTTGGGGGTACCCAGTTTGAGCAGATGGGGGATACCCAGTTTGAGCAGATTGGGGATAACCTGGTTGAGCTTGTGGGTAAGCGGATTGAGCTGGGGTATAGCTCGATTGAGTCTGAGGATATCCTGATTGAGCCTGGGGATAGCTTGATTGAGGCTGAGCATAGCTCGGCTGAGATTGTGGGTAGCCAGTTTGAGGAGTTTGAGGATAACCTGACTGAGGGGTCTGTGGATATCCCTGGCTTGGATTGGTTTGGCCCCCAGGGTATCCTTGACTGTTTGGATAACCAGGCTGTGGTGCCGGGTATCCCATAGTTGGGAAACCAGGCATTGGCATAGGATTTCCGAAAGATTGTGGGGCACTGTTGCTATATCCAACATTATGGAGGTACTGTTGTGGTGGATATCCCGATTGTCCCTTGAAAGGAAAGAAAAACAACAATTATAATCTATTCTAAGGCTGCTAAGAATCACACATAGGCATTGATAACTTTTTTCACAGATACCTAAAAAACTAGCAGAAATAAGTACCTAAGTACAACAAAAGCAATTCCCTGCAGCAGTTAGAATCAGATTAAAATTGGAACGCGAGGTTGATTCAGTCATCTATCTATTCTATGGTCGATTCTCGGAGCAAGTATACTACAAAATATACTAACTAGTCTTGAAGTATACGTAGGCTACTATATAATCTAAGTACCTAGGAGCCGAGCTTTCACCAATACTAATACTACCGGAATGGGGTTAAAACACAGAAACAATGTATTTAACTGACCTGCTGGTAAGGATTCATGGTTTATCTGGTTGATTTAGTTAACACCACAAAATAATAAGTAGCTAAACGTAGTTGTAATCCGAATTACAACAAAACAAGAAAATTAAATAGAACAACGCGAACAACAACGTCCACCGAACCGAACGAAGTGGAACGAAATACGAATTACGTTTACGTCAAACAAATGTCAAATTACGATACGAACAACTCACTCACTCTCCTCTCACTCACAATTTCTCGAAATTCTTCCTTCTCTCAAATCTCAGTGTTGCTAGCTCGGCTACTTCTAAATTTGCTACTTGGTACGGACCTTGAACTAATTGGCGGTCGAGTGAGCCAGTGCTTTGTGAACGAAACTTACAGCAAAAATTTGTCACGTGACTGGCGTCAGATTTTGGGTGGTGTAAAATAAAAACAAATGTTAAAAATACAGGAAAAATATAATTTATAATTAAGTGAACAAAGAACTTTGTTTGATTTTCGGGTGCATAGAATTCACACTTATACCGTAATAATTGTAATGTCATCACACCAAGGTCAGGGGCAGTTACCACAGAAGGTATTCATGATCACAACCAAAAACATTTCGTTTTGTGTTGGATACCATAACCAATTCCACCAGGATAGTCGTTGTATGGAAGATTGTATTGGCTGCTATGGAAGAGTGTTCATAGCATCCACTTTATTTCATTATATTTTTTTTAAATTCAACCTTCTTTGATTAGAAACAATGAAATTCAAAAATTCTATGCATCCAACGAATAGTTTTTCCAGAGACCATAATATGTATACATTTTGTTTGTATTTGGTGGAAGAGCTGTAAGATGGTAATACAAGCTTAAAAAAGTTTTGTCATTGGCATTGACATCTTATTTTATTAATGACATGACATTGACAGTTGTGCAAAGTTATCCAATCTCTCGTAGGAGTTTGTTAACAGCGGGAAATTAAAAAAGAGCCTTTCAAGAGCATTAACAATTTGTACAAATACCAAAAAATTTTTTTCAATCGATCGTTTACAATAATCGTGAAAAGTGGGGATAAGGATCATTGCGGTAGGTAGTTATTTATGCCAAAAGGGAGGTCTATCCATACATATAGATGAGTGATCGCCTGATCGGACATCACCTAAACAATGATTTAAAATTAGAATACGGTACCTACCACCTAATTGTTAGAAAAACATCAAATAATTTAGATCAAAGCTCTTTAAAAAAAATGTTTAGATAGGTACCTAATGTCAATTATTGCAACAGGAGGGACCTTTCTAGAACCTTTGCATAGCTTCGATATTGGCACATAATAATTTTGATTCTACCTACATTTATAAACGTCTTATGATCTCAATCTTTATCAATCAAGTGAGTGAAAACAATTGTCAGCATTCTGCATTGCAGGAAAGAGCTCTTATCGATCAATGCACGTGAGTCGTGTGCATTCTATATGAATGCACACGTCTTATTTGCAATCATATTCTTCTTACCTATCATTTTATCAATCTAATCACCAAGATTGTAGCGCCATCGGAGGTGTGCGTGATTATTATACAGGAATTAAATATTCATTTGAGGGCTCACTACTGCAGAAGTTTGGTCAAATTTAACCTTCGTATTCAAACCAATAAACATAGACTGCAATGGCTCACGAATGGAAGAACAAAGTGGTTCTAATCACCGGAGCAGCAACGGCTATCGGCGCTGCTGTGGTCGAGATTCTTATAGCAGAAAATGTTAAGGTGGGTTTTTTATGAATGCTGTGTGTGTTTGAGATTTATAGCTCAAATAAAATACTTTTAATTCAACAACCTACCAACCGAAGTAGATGAGCATTTACATTTTATCTAGGTACCTTCCTTTACCTATACATATAGGCAGGTATCCATAGGTACTTAGGTAGGTACAACTAATCATGCAGATGGACAAAATCGGAGGAAATTCAAATATATTTATTGCGTCAAACATGGTAAATATGCACTCATGTCTCACTATATTCTAGCATCCAATAATTATGACTAATAATTAAGTTAGGTAGGTATATAGCATATAATATATAGATCTAGCCTTATAGTTATAAAATATCATTGGATCTAACATAAAAAAAATCCTGTCATTCAACCATTCAGGAAGATAAACAACAGAGTAGGTACTCAGAAATAAACAAGGCACAAAAAAATTTCTTTATGATTTTATTTATTTAATAAAGACTTTTTTTATGGATTTCCTTTAAAAACTTTTTCACAGCACGTCGCAGTTCTAGACATAAACGAGATAGCCGGTCTAGCCCTCCAGAACAAGCTTAATACTGCGTCTAAGAATAAAGTAAAATTCCACTAATGTGACGTTACTGATGATGAGCAGTTCCTGGGCATCTTTAAGGCGGTGATGGCTGAGCAAGGGTACATTGATGTCGTGATCAATAACGCAGGGATTATGAACGACGGTCTACATGTTTACAAGAAGATGATCGATGTGAATGTGGTAAGTTGAAGATAAGTTTGAGAGCTGATTTCAAAGTACATACATGACAAAGTACTTCATGTATGTACATACAAAGTACATACATGAAGTACGCATCATAATCTCAAAAAAATCAAAAAGCTTTTATATTCTTATAAATCGATTATGCTTGGCTTGATGGTAGGTAATTTTCGACACCATCCTTTGTAAATCAGAGGAGTATAGGAGTATATATATATATATATATATATTATATATATAGGAGTAGAGAGGTTAGTTAGTCACTTCTACTTGATTTGATGAGGAAAGACGGAAAAGGATCCGAATAGATTTCAAATAGGTGATAAATAGCCAATAATTTGGCGTGTTTTAAAAAACTATAAACCGACATCAAATTCCTAAATAACTTAGTTTTAAAAAAAGAATCATAGCGTGGTGATTGAGTTATTCGTCCATTTGCACGCACATACATAATGCAAATTGAAAATTGTATGGTTTTCTCATGGATGCCATTGTCAGAACTGGACCAAAAGCACCAGCTTTCAATTACTTTTTTTTATCAGAATCGGTTCACCCAGTCGAAAGTTTTGAGGTAATAAACATAAAAAAATACAATCGAATTGAGAACCTCCTCCTTTTTTGAAGTCTGTTAAAAATAAATTTTAGCTTTCTAAATTCAGTCAATCTTGATAAGTAGATAGCATAAATTTATTTTGAGTTGCCTTATATAGCTCTATCTACGTTTTCAGACAGCCCTAACCACCGGCACCCTTAAATCCATAGAGCTAATGAGCAAAGAGAACGGCGGTAGAGGTGGCACCGTCCTCAACATTTCTTCCATCGCTGCGCTTTTACAGGTTCCACCTATGCTTCCCATCTACTACGGAACTAAGAGCTTCGTGCTGCAGTTTAGCAATTGTCTGGGGGTGAGTGGGAAAGATTTTGTGTTTAACTTATTATGGAGTCTAAACAGCAAAATTGACGACTTTGCTATACGCCGAACCTTTTTTAGGGTTTCGTACCCAAAGGTTAAAACGGGACCCTATTACTAAGAATCTGTTGTCCGTCCGTCTGTCTGTATGTTTGTCCGTCTGTCACCAGGCTGTCCCATGAACCGTGATAGTTAGACAGTATTAATTTTCACAGATGATATATTTCTGTGGCCGCTATAACAACAAATATCTACTAAAATATCAGAATATAATGAATATTTAAGAGGGAGAGGGCCTCCAGAGGGACGAATTCTTCATACAAACGTAATACCAAAATGATTTCCAATTCAAGCATATTTCCACTATAATATTGTATTAGAATAGTATTTTAATTTTTTTTTCAAAATACTCACCTAAAATTAAATTAAAGCCAATCGCATTTTGTACATTTTTATGCGAAAATGGACAAGTTTTCTTGCTATTTGTTTCGTATTAAAAACAACTTTATTAAGGAACATAGCTTATATTGTCTAATTACAGAATAACAATACTTTGTGAAGAATACAAACAGTTTTCAGTCATAATTTTTGGTATTACGGAACAAACCAAATTTTGAACGGCTAATATTGCTATCGCGCACGCATGGGGCGCGGCGCGCTCAGGGGTTAAACAGGGACAGCGATATTCGGAGCGATTTTTGCAAGCGAGGGTCGCCGGACCCTTAACTCACGTACAACAAACGTGATTTTTGCCGTTTTTATAGATACAGACGTTTAATTTTATTTTATTTTCGAGGGGGAAAATCTGAAAATTGATACCGAATTGCGTGTAGGGTACGGAATGGTTATGTGGGGATGTCGAAGAGACGCCGCTGAACCTGTAAGTAGGTAGTCTAGGTGAAAGGTGTAATTAGGTACGCTGCATGTGAGCGCGATGGCTTTTGTTTTTGATTGCGCATTGTAGCTAAGCCTAAACAGCAAATAAATAAATAAAACCGGCCAACTGCGACTCGGACTGGCGCACGAAGGGTTCTGTACCTATATCTATATAGTATCTATAAAAAGGGCAAACAATCATGCTTGTATGAAAGCCCCCTTAAATATTAATAATATTCAGTATTTTAGTATGTATTTGTTGATAAAGCAGCAACAGAAATATGTATATCATCTTTGAATCAACTGTTTAACTATCACGGTTCATGACATGACATACAGCCTGGTGACGACGGACGGACAGACAGCGGAGTCTTAGTCCCGTTTTACTTTTGGGTACGAAACCCTAAAAACAAACGATGACTTAACGCAAACATTAAATAATAATTCTCCAAGGTAGATTACACTCCAGTTGATCTAGCTCTAGCTAGAACCGACGGCCGCTGGGGAAAACGTGTTCTTGAGTGGAGACCACGACTCGGCAAACGTAGTGTAAGGCGCCCTCCGACCAGGTGGGATGACGACCTGCGAAAGACTGCAGGTAGATGCTGGATGCGTCAAGCTGAGGACAGTGCGCGATGGCGCTCATTGGGGGAGGCCTATGTCCAGCAGTGGACTAATATAGGTTGATGATGCTGATGATGATTATGATCTAGCTCTCTGGTCCCCCAGAGATCGATGCTATCTTGTTGATATGATAATCACGACAATGATCACTGTGACTTGCTGATAATATTCGATAAGATACTGTCGGAACGTAAGACAAATTGTCGATAACAGATAAGAAAATAGGTTACTTTTCTCAAGATGACTGGCCTTGACAATGTTTTGATCGATTTCCCTAAAGGAAGATTGGAGTAGAAAGCCGCACTTTTAGGCGCCGCTAATCATCTCTATTATATATAATATAAAAACGTTTGCTGCACGACATGAAAAAAAATGATCAGGACAAACTGTTCTAATTAATGTTGACTGTGGATTTGGCTTCTTTGTGCATTAATCGTGGAGTTTATCTTTTAAGTCTCTAATAATGGCAACATTGTCTATGAATGAAGAATCTCATTTTTATAAAAAATTGTTTCGTCAAAAAGTATACCTATCTACAATATCGTATACCTAAACTTGTAGCGCACAAATTTTTGGTGGAAAAAACGTGTCTACTTTGAACGCATCATGCTCATTAGACCAAGCCGCATCGAATCATATATCATTCGAGCTAATCCGGGCAACACTCCTTAAAATATACAATATTCAAATACTAATTACAACTACAGGCTAGGGGCTATAATTTTAACAAATTTATTGTTTTTTTTAACCTTTTATACATGCTCAAAATCCCACAAGCCGATTTACCTGAAACGAGCTAATTAGGGTCCATTCTAAAGTTATAGATCGATAGAAAACACTTTATTATACCACACAAAACAGAAAACAATACAGAAATAAAAACTAAGATTAAGGTATAAAGGGCGGCCTTATCGCTAATTAGTAAAGGTTTCGAAGGTCAAGGCTAGACATTATGGGTTTTTAGGAAGCTAACAGTGTGTACGTTAATTTAAAATAAAACTTTAATTTAAAAAATAGTTCGAAATGAAAATGTAGGGGGTGTGCGATTTCTATGCTCTCGAGTGTAGTTTTAGATAAATTCGAACCCCTTAGCACGTGGGGCTAGAATAAAAGATATACATAACCACATAATTATTTATTTTATTTATTTATTTATAATGTAACGACTTAGTTTTAAATTGCTGTAATGTTACATAATTATGATTATTTACAATAAACAATTAGGATACCTAATTAATAAATACCGCGACTTCGTAAACGTAGTCCAGAGACTGGTGGTCCTCCATTAGTCAGTGATATACAAAAGACTGATGAGAAATAATGTTGGATGCATTAAGCTTGAGCCTAACAGTGGACGTTCATCATCAGCATCATCATCATCAGCCTATAGCAGTTCACTGGACATAGGCCTCCGCAATGAGCGCCATAGCGCCCTATCTTCAGCTTGCCGCATCCAGCATCTACCTGCAGTCTCTCGCAGGTCGTCATCCCACCTGGTTGGAGGGCGTCCTACACTAAGTTTACCGAGTCTGTTGATAATGTTGTGTGAATTGTCGAGCATTATTTATTTATTATTTATGTATACTATTCATATCTGTTAGGACCCCTCTCGGGTAAAGGCCTCCTTCAGTTCTGTCCAGTGTTTGCGGTCTTCTGCGACGCTGGTCCAATTTTGTGTTTTCACATATTTTTTTATTTCATCTGACCATCTTGCTAGAAGTCTACCAATTCTTCTTTTGCCCTTAGGTACTTTCCATGAGGTGACTAAAATGGCCCACCTTTCTTTTGGCATTCTAGCTACGTGTCCGGCCCATCCCCACTTCATTTTAGGAGCGTGTTGTAGAGCGTCTATAAATTTAGTTTTTGATCTGGTTTCTTTATGTTGTACTTTGTCTTTTAGTCTTATTTTCAGTATATTATTATACTGACATTTTCTATAATATTTGACATACTTACATTAGATTTAACAAATTTTTCATAAGCATGATTGATTAATGTTAATTAAGTGGCCCACCTTTCTTTTGGCATTCTAGCTACGTGTCCGGCCCATCCCCACTTCATTTTAGGAGCGTGTTGTAGAGCGTCTATAAATTTAGTTTTTGATCTGGTTTCTTTATGTTGTACTTTGTCTTTTAGTCTTATTTTCAGTATATTTTATTATACAGACATTTTCTATAATATTTGACATACTTACATTAGATTTAACAAATTTTTCATGATTGATCAATTTAAATTAAGGTTAAGGAATAAAAGGCTTTTTTATTTTTATTTTATTTTATTTATATCTGTTATGGAAAAATAAAAATCATTTACTATATTTTGCAGAGAGAAGAATACTACTCCCGTAACGGCGTTAGGGTCATAGCTATGTGCTACGGACCGACGGACACACCCTTACTGTACACTGAAAAACTCGGCAGCTTTGACAAGAGCATCGAGAAAGAGTTAAAAGAGACCTTAAGCCAGTTTCCACACCAGAAGTAAGATAACTAACTAGTTTTCGTTTACAGCTTCGTAGACGTTTTTCCGGGATAAAAGTAGCTTTTATGGTATTCCAGGTCTAGAACAATTATAATTCTATAATACTATTTTAGCCTGATGTGCAATAAATGTGTGTGTTCATTCATTCATTCATTCATCCTTACCAGTAGAACAACTGCTCATATTGTAGGCCTTATCAACAAATACCGAACAGACACTTGGTGTTAGTTGGTCGTGTCGGCCATTTGACTATAATGAAAACTATAGCGTGATAAATAAACCTCTATACAACATGTGTTTTTGCTCGGCAGGTAGAAAATGCCTCGGCATTAAGCCCACCCTTTGTACTTTAGTGCAATAGTTTTAAATAAAAAAAATATTAACGGAAGTTCTTATTACATATAGTGAAATCCAAGACCCGGAATTCGCACTAATTACTTATTGATCGCGATTATAATAATTATTGGGTAATTATTAAGCATCCGAATTATAACGATTAATCAGGAAAAGGATTACTTGAACAATTAATATTGAGATACTGATTTGTTTGTATAATTATTTGTGCAACATCTTTGTTTAAAAAAACATACGCGTTTCTGTCTGTACATTCCTTCTAAATGATAAACGGATTTTGATTAAGTTTTATTTCGTTGAAAAGACCTTCAGAGTATTTAGTTTTGTTTGAAAAAATGGGTGCAACGGTTCTAATATGATGTTATCTTAACGAAACTAGTCGTGTGCATTAAAGTGCACAAGTGTGTGCGTAAACACTCAGGTGCACTCTCTATTGCCTCCCTCTCATAATTCGATAGAACGGCAGACCAACACGACTAGGGAGAGGTCAGGTGCAGGACCAACGGCGTAACGTGTTTTCTAAGTAACATTGCTAACCTCCTGATGACGACACCAGTCCGCTACTGTGTTTTTTTCTTGCTAAATCAATTTTATGTAATGATGTTTTTTAAACGCAGACATACAACGCCTCTCAAACTAGATGAGTTGCTCACGGCTGGTAAATTCAGTGCGGACTGGCTTACATAATCGACGACCGATGTGGCGCGGTGGGCGAAGGTCCGCCTGCGACGCAGTAGGTTGCGGGTTCGATTCCCGCCTCGGAACAATTGTGTGTACGATCTGCAGATATTTGTTCCGGGTGTTCTGGTCGTTTTCTATGTCTAATAAAAAATATATGTAATGTATTGTATTATGTATATCAGTTATCTAGTACCCATAACACAAGCTCTGCTTACCATGGGGCTAGATAATGCTGTGTGAATTGTCCAGCATTATTTATTTATTTATAAGGCGTTTATGGCAGTGCGTAGTAGAAACGAGATCGCGTTGAAGTCTTTTGTATGCTACGCCGGTCTGTCGTAGCATCGTAGCTGGTTTATAGTAGCTAGTCAACAACAAACGGGGTCCACTCTTGCAAACGTCCATGTTATAGCTACGTGTCCATCCAAAGGTTGCCCAGAAGAATGCTCTTAGCGATAAGGCCGCCCATTCTGTATCTTTGTTAGTTTATTATTTTCTGTTTTTTTTTTCTCTGGCTTAATGTGCAATAAGGCCTTTTTGTATTGTATTGTATGTCCATTCGCACACTTTACTTTTTTTTTTTACACGTTTCCCCTTCGTTTTAGTTTATTAGGTTCTTGTAAGTCTTCTTACAAATATTAATTAAATACAATACAATATAAAAATACCTTATTGTACACCAGATACAGAACATTATGAAATATATTACATGTGACAAGTACTATGGGCGGCCTTATCGCTTAGAAGCGATCTCTTCCAGGCAACCTTTGGATGGAAAGAATTGTGTGAATTAAAGAAAAGCAGGGACCAAGGATAGAGCTAGAATAAATTTGAACGTAACATGAGTATTTCAAGATAAATAAATGTTAAATATATATATATATATACATATGTATAATATACTACTTAGTAATACTTAGTTAATAAATAAATAATAAGTACCAATATTCACGATTCTGACAAGTAGAATTTAATTCATTCATTCATTCAATTGTCTACTCACGCAAACGTTCACTCGCGCAAATGTCTCTTCGCACCAATCATATGCGGGAGACACTTGCGTAATGGACATTGGCGTGAAACTTTAATTATGATAACGACGTACGTATATTTCCGAAACTATGTAATGTTAGCACGTCAAAACTCTGTAAAAAACGTGTTTTGCTGGTCGGCAGGTAGAAAATGCCTCTGCGTTAAGCCCACCCTTTGTACCCTTTGTACCCTTGGTAATGCAATAAAGTTTTTAAATAAAATAAAATAAATAAATAAATGTTTCTTTTCAGGAAAGAATCAGCTGCCCAGGGCTTAGTGGACGCCTATAAGCAGGGTACGAGTGGCAGTACCTGGCTAGCCATTAACGACCTCCCTGTGAAAGACATCACGGCTACCGTTACGAAGGCGTACAATATCATGTCGGAGGAGATTTTGAAATAAATAATAAAACGAATAATAACCTATTAATTAACGATTTAGGCAATAATTCGTCACTGCAAAAAAGTTTTCTAATTGGTCACAACGCAAAAAACGGAGAGGGCGACATAATCGCGTGTGCGACAAAGCCCTTTATAATATTGAGAATAAAAAAAAACGCAAAAAACATTTCAGTTTGTTTCAATCAGTTATAGTTAGTGTATGTAAATTTAGTTCTAATTCTTCTTAGTTTTGTAATTATGGTCACATGGCGAACTAACCGCGAAACTATTTACAACTAAAGTCATTTAAAACGGGATATTTACCATGATTTGATTTTTGAGTTATCCAATATTTCGGCACAGTTGCATGCGCCATGATCACGGAGTAACTGAAGGCACTGGTAGTGGCAACGTTCGTAGCAAAAGACAAAAAATGAGGGTAGATCGGTATGTCTGCCCATAAAAACTCGCAGTGCCTTCAGTTACTCCGTGATCATGGCGCATGCAACTGTGCCGAAATATTGGATAACTCAAAAATCAAATCATGGTAAATATCCCGTTTTAAATGACTTTAGTATTAATAACCATGATAGTTTCAAAAGTTTTATTTACAACTAACTAACTATTCGGTCGAACTATTCCTATTGGTTCGGTCGAACTATTTCAGTCAACGAATTAGTACTACCATTCAACGTAGCAAGGCTGCCAGAATTCTGGGCATTATTTATTCTGGTGACAGCTAGATTTTTAGGTAGGTAATTGATATTATTATTATTTATTTATTTTGAGCCATTATTGTCCCACTGCTGGGCAAAGGCCTTCCTTTTCTCCTTCCACTCCTCGCCATCCAACGATGCAACAGGCCATGATGGAAGATGTGCCTCGAGCTCGTCACGCCATCTCATCCTGATGTACGTGTAAATAATAGTTGTAGGTACCAATTGGTTTTTATTTTATAATTATTTTTCTTGTTATAAATGTAATAAATAAATTATTTATTCAACTCAATTTATTTATTTACAGTAATTAATACAGTAACATCAATTTAATTGAGTAAAGGACACAGATATATAATACTATAGATTTTGTACAATATTAAAAATAAACAATAAAATTATAACTACCTACATGATTTTTATTCAGAATCACATTCATAAATAACGCTCACAAAACCACGGCAGGTGAAGATCCGCCTGCGACGCACGAGGTTGCGGGTTCGATTCCCGCCTTGGGATAAATATTTGTACGACTTGTTTTTATTTAACCTGGGTAATTTCTTTATAGCTATAGATAATATATATAGACGTTATAGTAAAATTGGACGCCCTCCGACCAGGTGGGATGACGACCAGCGAAAGACTGCAGGTAGATGCTGGATGCGTCAAGCTGAAGATAGGGCGCTATGGCGCTCATTGGGGAAGGCCTATGTCCAGCAGTGGACTAAATATAGGCTGATGATGATGATGTATACACTGATTTAGAGTCCAAGATAATTTATGTCAACAAAGATGTTTATGAAAGAAAACTTAACAAAAACTGATAACGATAACTGTTTTCAGTTATCGTTGAACAGCAATGTAAGCGCAAGGTGATAGATAATATAAGCTGATAACTTTTTGGTGATTACTAAAACGGACAGACTGCTCAATTCAAAACAGGTGGATGCGGGTGCTGATGGGCTCCATCTGATCCAAATTTTTATTTTAAATCTTATAATTTCATTTTTATTACATAACTTTAGTTCAATTTAGTATGACATTTAGTATGACATTTAGTATGAAATTTAGTATGACATTTAGTATGACATTTAGTATGACATTTTGTTCTATTCCTTTCATGATTTATATTGTATAACTTATTATTCTACCTATATCTAATCTATGAATGTTTAATTTTTATGTTTATTTTTAAGTTTTTGTGTGTTATTAATTTTTATATGGATTTAATGTAATCTGAAATAAACGAATAATAATAAAACCTACACTACGTTTACCGAGTCGTGGTCTCCACTCAAGAACACGTTTGCCCCAACGGCCGTCGGTTCTTCGCGAGATATGGCCGGCCCACTGCCACTTCAGCTTGCTTATTCTTAGAGCTATGTCGGTTCTCTGTCGGATGTATTCGTTACGAATCCTTTCCTTCAGAGAAACTCCGAGCATAATTATTTCCATAGCTCGCATAGTATATACATACATACTTTTGTATAAAATGACGACCGATGTGGCGCGGTGGGCGAAGATCCGCCTGCGACGCAGGAGGTTGCGGGTTCGATTCCCGCCTCGGAACAAATGTGTGTACGATCTGCAGATATTTGTTTCGGGTGTTCTGGTCGTTTTTTATGTATAATAAAAAATATCTATCTATATAATGTATTGTATTATGTATATTAGTTATCTAGTACCCATAACACAAGCTCTGCTTACATGGAGCTAGATAATGCTGTGTGAATTGTCCAACATTATTTATTATATTTTGTATGATCGTGTCAACTCACACCCGAAGCCTGCCGACCTCAAGCTGGCATTGACAACAAACAAGTATTTCGTAACACAAACAGACAAACATCCTTGTGCATAATAAATGCACCTCTACCAACGACTTAAGTTATTTTACAACGAATCTTTAAGGCAAGAGGTTTCCTCTACGTATAGTATTAAAAAAAAACTATATTGGTAAAAAAATTTAACAGGTCTTATTTTTTTTTTTTTTTGATAATACTGTTTTGATAACTCTTATTAGATTATATTATTATCTACTACTGGGTGAACCTATTGAGTGTAATTTATCAGGTGAGTCATATATAAATATAAATAAATAAATAAATAATGCTGGACAATCCACACAGCATTATCTAGCCCCATGGTAAGCAGAGCTTGTGTTATGGGTACTAGATAACTGATATACATAATACAATTAAGTAATGCTGGACAATCCACACAGCATTATTTAGCCCCATGGTAAGCAGAGCTTGTGTTATGGGTACTAGATAACTGATATACATAATACAATTAAGTAATGCTGGACAATCCACACAGCATTATCTAGCCCCATGGTAAGCAATACATTACTTATATGGATATTATTTATTATACATAGAAAACGACCAGAACACCCGGAACAAATATGTGCAGATCTTACACACAATTGTTCCAAGGCGGGAATCGAACCCGCAACCTCCTGCGTCGCAGGCGGACCTTCGCCCACCGCGCCACATCGGTCGTCATCTATATCATACATAATTTGAAACTACACTAAGTAATTAGTTAAGTAGGTATATCGTACAGTCAGCTACGAAAATACGCGTATATATACACTGGCATGTTTTCAATTTTACTGAATGGTAAGTATTTGTGATCATTTATTTTACCGCATTTTGACAAATATGATGACTTCTTTGCACGAAAAAATGTGTCCATGAACTTTTATGCTACAGATCTATACATATCTGAGCAGCTGACTGTACATAGTTTTATTATAATATAATACATTGCTGTTGCCTTTTCACGCCTAAACGGACAGACAACTAACAGGCTAGAGGTTTCTTCATCGCTTCTTTACTTAGTCTACATACGGAAGCAACAGAAATAAAAATATAACGTTATCAGTCAGTGTCATTTGACTTTTTCTTAATGTACATGAATGAATCATTGAATTATTATTTTATTATACGGTATGAAAAAACCTAATATCTAAATTAAAACTAAATAAAGTACAAAAGGCGGCCTTATCGCTGAAAGCGATTTCTCCCAGGCAACCCCAGGCTAGGCTTCCCAGGTCACTCCATAATCGGTGATCGTTCCTACATACCTGTGTTGGAGAGTAGATTAGTAGACAGATTTAAAAAAAAAGCGAAGGTATAGCGGTCGCTGTCTTTGAAATAATTGAGCGCACTGCATTTACATAACAAAAAAAACGAAACGTGTTCTTGAGTGGAGACCACGACTCGGTAAACGTAGTGTAGGACGCCCTCCGACCTGGTGGGATGACGACCTGCGAATGACTGCAGGTAGATGCTGGATGCGGCAAGTTGAAGACAGGGCGCTATAGCGCTTATGGAGGCCTATGTCCAGCAGTGGACTAATATAGGCTGATGATGATGATAACTGCATTTATATTAATATAGCTTAATTAATATATTAACTAGCAGTCGTAAATATTGTTGAAACAACGTAGATAATAAACATAGGTACAAACCTTACATAACACTAGAACTGGAGAATTATATGCCAATAAATAAACATCAGGTAAACTATACGTTATTTAGATATATGCAGTTGGTACATACTCGTATAATGTTATTACACTTCACACTCTAATATTATAAAGGAGTAAGTTTGTATGTATGTTTGCTATACATTTATGCTCGAACGGCTGAAAGGATTTGGATGAAGTTCTCTACCAGATAGCTTCAATAATACTGGATTAAACGTAGAACGATTCCTTTGTTGTTAAATGGGTAAGAAAAGCAGTATATAACTAAGTACATATTAAATTACTTAAACAAACCTTTCAGAATAACTATAAATATTTAATAACTTCTGCTCGCGGTTCCGCACGTGCCCTTCCAGGGACAAATAGTATAGGTACCCTATGATGCCGTTCCTGTCAAATTTCATGAATATTTGTTCAGCTTATTAGGCGCGAAAATGTAAGAGACGGACAGTTGCAATTACTAAGATAAAAATAGTAGTATTATCTTTGCCTATAATGAGTGCTATCGGCAGCAAAATTCAATCATAGCCTGTCCATCCCAAGATTGGTAGAGATCGTTCATAGCGATAACGCCGCCGTTATATCGATGACCGCGGCTCCGCACGCGTTTTTCCTGCTAAAAAGTAACCTATGTCCGTCCCCGGAGTACCGTCTATTTTCCTGTCATAATAAATAAATAAATAAAAATAAAAAGAGATTTATTGTTCCAAAACACTAATTTTAACAGTATTAATAAAATAACTTAAGTATAACTACTATTTCTTTTTAGATAAAAAAAACTTTCTAAATTACTTATATACTAACTAGTGTTAGGAGCGCCTGGAGCGGTGAAAGCCTCCTCCAAGGCTATCTCATCCTGGGCCTTCCACGTCGCCTTTTAGCGTTATTTCTAATATTGAATTAAAATCTGTTTGGACGTGAAAAGGTAATAGACGGAGAGACAGAATTATTTACGCCATTTTTTGTATATAAGTTCTATTGGCGTTGTAACCAGGTAAGCGAAGCAGCGGTTTGATACTAGTAGTATAAATAAACAAACAGACAATGATAAGATAAAACGTCTAATAAAGGTGAATGTAATTGCAGTTGGTAAGGACAATAGTCATCGACAGGGTACGTAGTCGATGACAATAGTCAACACAATGAACATTGAGTATTAGTGAAAGATAGACATCAGAACCACAAAGACATTCAGAAAATTAAATAGGTGGATATAATCTGAGGAAACTTTATTTATGTGTGGGATTCTTAAGCGCGAAGGGTAAATTTTTGTTCTGCGAATTTTTGAATTTCAATCAATTAAATTTCTTACAAAAAATTTAAGTGAACATCAATATAATAATGAATAGTATAAGATATGACTTGTCTAAGTGCTTATGTGTAAGCCTAAAGAAATAAACTTTCATTTCATTTCATTTCATTTCATTTGAGATACAAAATCCTACTTCTCTAAATGATATACCAATTAAGCAACGTAAGATTAATTACATCAATTACACGTAAATAAGGTATAAATGACACAATGTATAATACATATTTCTACTCTTGCGACGGCGACGTGTAAAATCTGGGTACTTGTCGCTTGATCTAAATATATAACTACTTAGTAAATAAATCAAAAAGTAATAAAACAGTTAATCAGAAACCTGAATATAAAAATTAAATTGATAAAGATGTAATTTGAAATAAAAAATAATAATAAACTGGAGATCTCATTTACTTTAATCTAATATTATCATTTTGTTTCTTTAATAAGGTAATTTAACGAGTTAACTTTCGTTTGAAACAGTTAGTAATGTACGAGGCGCGAGACAAAGTAGTGCTGGTGACTGGTGGGGCTGCAGGCATCGGTGCAGGAGTAGTCACCGCTTTCTTGGAGCATGGAGCCAAGGTATTTACTATTCTTATTCATTTTTGACCCCCAGAACCTTCATACAATGTTAGAGCTATCATCATCATCATCATCAGCCTATATCAGTCCACTGCTATACAGAGATAGAGCTATACAGGTATTATATTACTCTGCCTGTAAGAATAAAGGTATGAATAAGTAAATACTTGTAAATAAATAATGCTAGACAATTCACACAGCACCATCTCATCATCATCAATTATCAACCTATAGAAGTCCACTGCTGGACCTCCCCTAATAAGCGCCATAGCGCCCGGTCTTCAGCTTGACGCGTCCAGCATCAGCCCGCAGTCCTTCGCAGGTCGACATCTCACCTAGTCGAAAGGTCGACCTAGTCGAATCATCCTACACTACGTTTACCAAGTCGTGATCTATATGCATTAGGTACGCCTATGAGAATAAAGGTACATGTTTGATGAATAAATAAATAATGCTGGACAATCCACACAACATCATCTAGCCCCAAGCTAAGCAGAGCTTCTGTTATGGGTAGCAGAAAACTGCTATACTTAATACAATATATTACGTAGATAGATTTTTTTATTATAGATAATTATCGACCAGAACACCCGGAACTTATATCTGCAGATCGTACAAACAATTGCTCCGAGGCGGGAATCAAAACCGCAACCTCTTGCGTCGCAGCCGCGACCTTCGCCACAGAGGTCACGTCACTAGGCTAATTTATTCAATAAATTTAATAAATAAAACTATCTTATTTCGGACAGCGAATAAATCCATTATTTATGGTTCATTCAGGCAGAGCGCATTTATAATTATTAGCAATGCCTAATTTCAGCACAGTTTACCGGTTTACAGACTTGAAAGGGCAAAAAGGTGATTCAATGTAGGTAAACCTAACATAGTAGTGTAGGACGCCCTCCGACCAGGGGGGGTGACGACCTGCGAAAGACTGCAGGTAGATGCTGGATGCGGCAAGCTGAAAACAGGGCGCTATGGCGCTCATTGCGGGAGGCCTATGGCCTGTGTCCATGCAGTGGACTGCTATAGGCTGATGATGATGTTGATGATGAAACCGAACATGTGTTAGGTTTACCTACATTGAGTCACCTATTCACTGATATGTACGTATCAGTGACCTGTAGGTAATATCTAATAAACCGACTACGAAAAAAGGATGAGAATCTATGTTCGGTTGTAAATACAACCGAACATAGATTCTCATCCTTTTAAAAATTTACAGAGAAATCGACGAACATATTTATGTTCGTCGATATCTCTGTAAATTTTTGTAAATCCTTTCGTTATTTTATAGAAGAATTATACCGACTTAATTTTTTTGTGAACCACCTACATGCACATAAAAAATTGATTCCCGAGGGATTTATTGTATTTTTCCTGCAAAACATAAAAACAGTGAAACTTTAGGGATTTGAAGTATAGTTTTTCTCAAAACATTCAATCGTTTAATAAAGATAATGTTAAGTTGTTCGTCTTTTCAGCATGTTGCAGCTTTAGACGTCGACGTAAATAGCGGCGAAATGCTGCAGTTAAACTTATCAATCAAATACGGGTCAGGCAAAGTGAAATTTTACAAATGCGATATCACTTCTAACGATTTGGAGGCTGCTTACGAAGGTGTTCTTGAGGAACAAGGATACATTGATGTGGTAGTGAACTGTGCCGGCATCATGAACGATGATCCCAAGGTTTATTTGAAGGAAATTGCTGTGAACGTGGTAAGTAATAATTGTAATAAAAACTAAATTATGGTTTAGCTCATCATACCACACCTATTTTAGTTCACTGCTGGACATAGGCCAACCCAAATGAGCGCACAGCGCCCTGTCTTCAGCTTGAGGCATCCAGACGTTTAATTACAAAGCCTTGCAACGGTAAATTGTATACGAGAATCAGGAAAAAATACTTATTTCTAGCCACCAACATTGGGCTAGAGAGTAACATTAATTATTTATAGCTACTTAACAAGATGACGACCTGCGAAAGACTGCAGGTAGATGCTAGATGCTTCAAGCTGAAGACAGGGTGATATGGCTCATTGGGGGAGGCCTATGTCCAGCGGACTATCATAGGCTGATGATAGATAGATAGATAACACTTTATTACACCACACAAAACAGAAAATAATACAGAGATAAAAACTTAGAATAAAGGTATAAAGGGTGGCCTTATCGCTGAGAGCGATCTCTTGCAGGCAAAAGGGATGATGATGATGATGAATTATAAACCAAATCATGTCTTCATAATATTTCTCATTTCAGTCCGCACTAATCACGAGTTCATTCAAAGCGTACGAACTGATGCGGAAAGACCATGGTGGAAGAGGTGGTACCATTATCAACATATCTTCGGTCGTGAGTCTGTTCAAAGCGTCACTGCTGCCTGTCTATGCGGCTACAAAAAGCGCTGTATTGCAGTTCAGTAATTGTCTTGGGGTAAGATGATCTCCGAGTTTATACTTTGCAGCCATCGATTGATTAGACTATTACATTTTTGACGGTAGATACCTATCTACCGTCAAAAAAAGTAGACTTAGTAAATTAGTCTTAGTAATTACCGTCAAAAAAGTAATAGTCTATATCTAAGTCGAACTTTCCAAGACTTATGAAGGTCTCCACTACGGTGGAAACAATTATTGTAAAACTGTCACAGAAATACATTTTATTTTATTTTATTTTTATTTAGCTGTTCGAGTTCGCAGCGAGACAGTTATTTACTTATTGTAAACATTTTAAAGTATAATTTTACGTTTTTTTTGATTCGATGAATAATGGCGGAATAGGTATAATTACGAACGGAGGCATATACCCAGCAGTGGCTGTAGACCAGCTGCCATGACGTGCAAAATATAAATATAAAAATAAAAAATAATGTTGAACAATCCACACAGCATCTTCTAGCTGTTATTCGTACTAGATGACTGATATACTTAACACAATACATTACATAGATATTATTTGTATACATCGTAAATACCCAGAACAGAACACCTGGAACGAATATTTGCAGATCATACAAACATTTTCTCGAAGATGGGAATCGAACCCGCAACCTACTGCGCCGCAGGTGGATCTTTCACCCACTGCACCACAGCGGTTATCAATCGTCATTGATTATTCCTTTAAATATAATATGCTTGTATAAGCAACTGCTCCAACTCAAACGGCTAGGTTTCAAGCTTGGTCTTGAAAATATATTAATGCAAATGCAAAAAACTAAGTAGGTACCTACAACTTTTAACAGATGGAACCCCACTACCCTGCGTCAGGGGTACGAGTCCTAACAATATGCTTCGGTGTCACCGATACCACTTTACTGAGTAAGAAGAAAATGTACGGATTTGATATTGAAACGGACCAGAAACTGGAAGAATCGCTCCATACGTTACCCTGGCAGAGGTGAGGATACAGACTAACTAATTTATGGAACTATTATTATGGTGTATTTATTTATGGTGTAGGACGCCCTGCAACCAGGTAGGATGCGGAAGACTGCAGGGAGATGCTGGATGTGTCAAGCTGAAGACAGGGCGCTATGGCGCTCATTGGGGGACGCCTATGTCCAGCAGTGGACTAACATAGGATGATGTCAGTTAAAGTTCCGCGTGTCGTCACGTCTTGCGACATTATCACGCCGCGCCGCGCCGTAGCGTCACGACGACGTTCCTTCTGCATATTATATTATTGACTTAATACGTCATATTCAATTAAAGAAACCACGTTTAATTTTGTTCAATTTGTAGTAAACAAAAATTCTAGATATTTCACGCTCATACAAATTCGTCACATACCCTAGCTACCTACGCATTCTACCATGGCGGACTAATCACTCGTCTTATTTTAAACAATCATCAAGAAGGCACTTTCAGTTCCATTTTCAAAAATAAATTCAAATGAAGTGTGTTCTTTGTAAATGGAACACCAAGAAGTCGAGTCTCTATGTAAGACGAATGCCTTATGATTTGGAAAAAAATCAAAAACTCTACAAGTGTAAACTCTATTTATATTTGCTTACAGTCCTGAATCTGCAGTCACTGGGTTGATACATGCATATAAAGTTGGTAAGGGTGGTAGCACTTGGCTTGTAACCTCGAACAAGCCAGCCGAAGACATCACTGAGAACATCACAAAAGCATATCAAATTATGAGTCAGGGAGTTGCGGCGTCTTAGAATTTATGATAAATTATGATTATTTATGATTATTATTTTGTGATAAATTAAGGTGTTTAAGAGACCTAGCTTTGAAAAAAAGTAAAGGATGGTAAATGGAATAAAAGGAAGATATTATGATATTCTAAAATTCGAAATACTTATTTCGTACTTACAACTATTCTACTAAAGTTACATAATTAAGTGTATTGCGCATTCATTGCGTAATACTTACCTTATTATTTTCTTTTCCTTTTAAAAATCATATAGGATTAATAACATTATAATAAAAATATTATGAATTGTGTATCAACTTTTTTATTTAAACACTTCTATTTTCTCAAAGAACATGCATTTAGTTCACTTAAATGAAAAAGACTCATTTCTTTGAGTTTAGAATACGAGAACGTATTCTAAAACAAATGAATCACTACATAAAGAGGTTATCCATCATTATTGCATGCAAAGGTATAGCATGCAGCAATCACTATAGAAACTTTAGGTAGGAAAAATATCCGTCTTAGGCGTAGAGTAGGTAGCAATTAGTCAGTTGTAATTATCGCCAGTATTTAGGAACGTTCCTCGAAGCCCCGAATCGGTAGCGCTTGCGCACATTTAGTTGACCGCGTTTGTTAGTGCGAGATAGGCGCTTTGAGTGTTGTTTTATCCTGTTATTCTGTGTATTCCTGTTATTTTTTAGGTTATTTATGTATAACGTCGACGACTCATTATAGTAAAGGTAGGTAGGGCCCCAATTGTGCTAACTAATCGCTTTGTTATGTTACGACCATTGGCATCGTCGTAGAATCATCATATAATCCTTTGTTGAAAGAAACTCGAGATAGTGAGTGCGTTGCTTTTTATTTATTTATTATACATATATGGACATTTAACTAGTGGTACTTATCACTAGATTACCATACGATTAGGTATAGCGATAATGTTTAAAATCTAGTCCACCTTACAGATTTGTTTTGCATTTGGTAATTTTTATGTTTTTAAATAGGATTCACTGTTTTGTCTGTTTTTTTTACCCTACTTCTCTATACCATTCCTTATCGTATTGTATCATATATAAATTTAAATAATAAAAATGAAGTAATATGTGTAAAAGTATTATATTATAACGACCCTAAGTGTATCAGGATGTGTAGACAGGGCGCTATGGCGCTCATTGGGGGAGGCCTATGTCCAGCAGTAGACTAATATAGGCTGATGATGATGATGAAGTGTAAAAAAAATTAAATAAATGAAATGAAAAGTTATTTAAGTTTTTTCCACGTAGAAATTGATAGAATCATTTTAATGTTGATACTTTTGGCGTGTCTTCTGAGTTTCTTTAATTAAAGACAGACTACCAAAATGTGTCATTCTGTGATAATACCATTGTTATTTTGAAGCGACTACTTTAGCAGAATGTTTGAGTTTGATGCACAATGCACGATAACCCTTATCGTGCATTGTGCATCAAACTTTGTACTTATGTATTTGTCGCTTTCAAACATCCTTGACATTATTATGACGACTTCTATGTACACATATTATAAAGATCCGCCTGTCGGTTTTGAAACATTTTTACTTATTAAAAATTAAAAAAAGGAGAGATTAATTTTATTATATTTTCATCTTACTAAATAAGGCAGGTGGTTCTCACTCGAGTAAATCCGCGGACAGAAGAGAAGCTAGTGCGTACCATATCAACAAGCCTAAGGAAGTCTCAGCGTAATAAAGATAAAACGTCAGATATTCGTGGACTTTGGTTTAGATATAACAGTAGAATTGTACCTACTTATAATAGCATTGTCCAGTTATCAATGGACATCGTTAGACTATAGACATCATAGAATACTCGTACATAATATAGTTCCAATTGAAGCAATGTACGAAGTGCAAGATAAAGTGGTGCTGGTGACTGGTGGAGCCGCCGGCATTGGTGCTGGGCTAGTCCATGCATTTTTGGAGCAAGGAGCCAAGGTAATTAATTACCCTCATTGAACCTCTACAATCTACATAATAATGTATATTAATATTTGAAAAAAAAACCTATTAATAATTTATTTTTCTGATGACATGTAGGACCTAACCTATTATTGTTACCAAATAAGGAACTTTAACTTAATGCATACAGATCCCCATCGAAATCCAACGATCCTATCCATCCACGGTTGTCTGGTACTTAGTAAGATGGCTCTTGAGCGATGACCGCCAAATTTTCGCATATAATTTTTTTTCTTGTTTGTTTTATTTTTAAGTGTGCAATAAAAGTGCCTATATCAATCTATCTAACCTATGTCTATTTAAAGTCTTGTTTACCTGTTATTTCAGATGTTACATTTGAATTTCTGCAACTTTATAGAAAGTGTTTGATGTAAATTAGTAGGTACTTCTCATGAATAGCCGACTTTGGCCACGTTTAAGGCTAGGCATATGCTGGGACGCAGGCGACGCAGATCCACGCAGTGCAGGGCAAAGCAGATTATGTAATGCATCACCAGTCGTCACCTGCGTCCCAGCATACGCCTAGCCTAATGGTTGTGTCCGTCAAACGCTGAGGCTTGACCATCATCTAACAGTTAGAAGTGGAGTTAGAGAACATTAACCTATGGTGAAAAGAAAACATTTATTGGAATAAAACTGTATTATTTGCAGCATGTAGCAGCCTTAGATGTAGACGTATCTAATGGTGAAAAATTGCAATCAGACCTCTCATCCAAATATGGTTCAGGCAAGATTAAGTTCTTCAAATGTGATGTCACCTCTGACGATTTGGTGGTTGCTTACGAAGGTGTTCTTGAGGAACAAGGATACATTGATGTGGTGGTGAACTGTGCCGGCATCATGAACGATGATCCCAAAGTGTATTTGAAGGAAATTGCCGTGAACGTGGTATGTACTGTATGTGAAAGTAACTCTGTAGAAGTTGTATTTAGATTCATACATTTAAATTGAACTATGCATGGAAGAAGGATTAGACTGATATAGTCACAAACATTAGTCACAAACGAGGTGTTGCCATAAAAATCGACAAATTTGTCTAAATTTAATTTCTTAATCGTCTAGACGTGGGCCAAATATTGAAGTTATATGCTTATCTGCTCACGCATAGATTAGTTGAATGTTTTATTACAGTAATAAAGAAAATTGTTGAATGATATTAAAAATGGCTTAATCCCTCTGTTGTGACAGCAGCGTGTTTTTCCTCTATGGAACTATGCTGTTTAGGGTTGCCTATTTTCGTTTCCTTTGTTCAGGAGTTACTATAAGCATGGATTTACATATACATCATATATTTGAAGTTATACTGGTTATGCCTTGAAAAGTATTTCTGATGTAATTTTCAGACCGCATTGATAACGAGTTCACTTAAAGCATACGACCTGATGCGCAAGGACCACGGTGGAAGAGGTGGAACCATCATTAATATATCTTCAATTCTTGCCCTGTATAGAGCATCACTGCTCCCTATTTATGCGGCCACTAAAAGCGCTGTATTGCAATTTAGCAACTGTCTTGGGGTAAGTTTGATGACCAGTATGATTGATATATTACTACTGTATCACAACTTTCACATAAAATCGCTACCTCACAATTATATTATGTAGAAATTCGATGGATTCAGATCCTATATAAATTGCTCTAAAGACGCAGTATATTGCCGTAGACGACGCGTACTACTATCTCCTGCTAATCAAAGTGTGCAGTTGTGGGACAAATTTGGCAAACAACCCTTGACCAGATGAGTGCCGCTTTGTGTTAATAAATTTATCTATGCAACAATAGCGTATCTCGGCACAGCTTCATAGATTTTCAAGATTCTTACCTCAATATTTGGTAACCAAAGTTTTAGAAAGAAATTAACTAAATATAAAACGAATTATAGACGGAGCCCCACTACCCTGCATCGGGTGTACGAGTAATAACAGTATGCTTCGGCGCCACGGATACAACTTTAATAAGCAAGCAGAAGATGTGCGCATTTGACGAAGATATCGACAAGATGCTGTTGGTTGGTCTCAAAAGGTTACCGTGCCAGAGGTGAGAATTAAGTAAAAACAAACTCTATTTTGGTTATTTTTAGGTGTTTTTAATTATGATAATTCGTCGGCTTCTTCTTTATCTAACTGCATTACTATGGATATGCCTTATCAATCTACCGCCAAATAAGTATACCTAATCCGGGCCTTAGACAGATAATAATAAAATTACAACATTTCGTTTTTTAAGTATGGTAGGCTTATTTGTGTATAACTATGTATATAATATAATTTTGACTGTTTTGAAAAAACTTAAAACTCGACTTCGAATCTCTTAGTTTTAAACTGTTTTTAAGTAGGTACCTACTAAGCCCATCTTGTATATAACTGCACAAAAATCATCCCAAATCGTCCATAATGATGGAGAATTCGAAGGAAATACATAAAACAAACACAAAGCAGGATATAGAACTTCCTCCTTTTATGAGTCGGTTATAAATATTATAATAGTAGTAGAAGTGGCGGACTAGCTCATTTATTTTATTTGAAGGAATACTAGAGGCTTATTAATAACAGACGAAGTTGAGTAATATTTAAGCTTATTGAAGGTTTTTACGGACCTTAGGTTGTAACAACATACATAGATATACTTACCTACTTACTATACTTACCGCCTATTGGCCCCGGAGGTAGGTATAGCGCAATATTAGCATAACCATTATTTTTAGATTTTTTGTATCCATAAGTGAATATTTTGTTTTATGAGAAATATATCTTTAAACCGATAATACAACATACGATTATGCCTACCTCAGAGACCTTGTTTTCAATTTACGATTTTTTTTTATTTTGCTCAGTCCCGAGTCTGCTGTCAATGGATTGATACACGCATACAAAGTTGGCACGGGCGGTAGCACATGGCTTGTGACCTCGGACAAGCCAGCTGAAGACATCACTGAGAACATCACCAAAGGATACGAGTTCATGAGTAAAGGGGTCAAGGACTGAGTAATATTATAATATAAGAAAATATATTTCTATGATACTGTACACTTTAAATATGATCTATGTTAAATAATATGTAATGAAAACCTATTATTAAATAAAAAAACGTTCGTTTTATTTCTAGATAGTAAAAGTAAATAATTAAAATTGACTTCCTAAGTATACTAAGTATACCTTGTAAATTATTTTAGAGTCTGAACTAAAACCTTCCTAAACTGTTATCAACAATTATAGAAAGTTTTTAATTGAACTGTTTGTATCACTGAAATGAGATACCTCCTAAAATATGGTATTTTACTATACATATATAATTATGTGAAAGAGAAAAAAAACATAATTATTGAGATAGCTTAGGCAAAAATCAGTCTGAAAATGTTTGTTTTAGTTCATAAAAATAAAAAATAAATTTAATAATTTATAAAGTGACTAGCGGACCTTCCCGGCTTCGCACGGTTTTAGTGCGGATTCCTAACTTTTTTGAAAATATAATATAGCCTATGTTCACCGGGGATAGTGTAGATTCCCAACGGTGAAAGAATTTTTAAAATCGGTCCAGTAGTATCGGAGCCTATTCATTACAAACAAACAAAAAATGAAACCTTTCCTCTTTATTATACATATTAGTATAGATATAGATTTATTCAATTTTTTACACTATGAAATAAATTAATCCGTAGTCGCAATGTTATTACATACATACGTCATACGACTGTGTAGGTAAACTAAAAAGTATCAACTGTCATTAACAACACAAGTGCATTTTGTTAAGGTACCTATAAAGACAACTGACGTCATGACCACAACGCAATATGGCGTCCACTGCGTCTCAGAGTTGTGTCCAGTTTGCATGTTCTTGGGCGAAACGAAGACGAGCTACGCGGTGCTGTCTGAGGAGTTCTGGGCCACGCGCTGGTCTTCGAGCTTTTAAATGTTCTTCCTCCATTCTTCTTCTCACCGTGCGCTTGCTCACATTAATGCCTCTGACGTTTTGGAGATGCTGTCGTATCTCAACGGCAGTAAGGTAGCGATTTCTCAAAATTTCCAAGACAATAAACCTGTCGTCCCGAGCTGATGTGCATCTTCTACCACCACTACCTGGTCGCCGGGTGTAGTTTCCTGTCGCCTAATATCGTTTCAAGGCATACTGCATGGAGGAACGTGGTACGTTTAACACAATAGCCACTTCACGCTGTGTCAGTCCCTGGTCGATCAATGGCTTGCGCGATCTGTTCCGCTGTTAATGGCATTTTTTTTGTGCTACAGGTTGTTAAGATAACCAATAACAATCACTAAATCCAAAACAATGATAACTTTCAGCTAAAGATTTTAAACACACAGATTTAAAAATCGTCTTACTCGCTGAAATGACCTGTTTGGACTAAATCTCAAAAACTGGTGTCTAAATTCAACTTAAGTTTAATGAATTACCCTCTTGAATGTGAACTTGTACATTTTTTTACCTACCTTCATAGTAATATTCATCAGAAATACTTGAATTGTTTGTTATCGCAAGTTTCGAGCTTGGCCAAGATTCCGTGCCGCTGAGTGTATATTTGTCGCTTTCAAACATCCTTGGCATAATTATGACGACTTCTATGTACACATATTATAAAGATCCGCCTGTCGGTTCTGTAACATTTTTACTTAACCTAAAAAGGAGAGATAATTTTATTCTATTTTCATCTTAATAAATAAGGCAGGTGGTTCTCACTCGAGTAAATCCGCGGACAGAAGAGAAGCTAGTGCGTACCATATCAACAAGCCAAAAGAAGTCTCAGCATAATAAAGATAAAACGTCTAATATTCGTGGACTTTGGTTTAGATATAACAGTAGAATAGTACCTACTTATAAGAGCATTGTCCAGTTATCATTGGACATCGTTAGACTATAGACATCATAGAATACTCGTACATAATATAGTTCCCATTGAAGCAATGTACGAAGTGCAAGATAAAGTGGTGCTGGTGACTGGTGGAGCCGCCGGCATTGGTGCTGGGCTAGTCCATGCATTTTTGGAGCAAGGAGCCAAGGTAATTAAAGGCCATCATCTAACAGTTAGAAGTGGAGTTAGAGAACATTAACCTATGGTGAAAAGAAAACGTTTATTGGAGTAAAACTGTATTTTTTGCAGCATGTAGCAGCCTTAGATGTAGACGTATCTAATGGTGAAAAATTGCAATCAGACCTCTCATCCAAATATGGTTCAGGCAAGGTTAAGTTCTACAAATGTGATGTTACGTCTGACGATTTGGTGGTTGCTTACAAAGGTGTTCTTGAGGAACAAGGATACATTGATGTGGTGGTGAACTGTGCCGGCATCATGAACGATGATCCCAAAGTGTATTTGAAGGAAATTGCCGTGAACGTGGTATGTACTTGAAAGTAACTCTGTAGAAGTTGTATTTAGATTCATACATATTAAATTGAACTATGCATGGAAGAAGGATTAGACTGATATAGTCACAAACGAGGTGTTGCCATAAAAATCGACAAATTTGTCTAAATTTAATTTCTTAATCGTCTAGACGTGGGCCAAATATTGAAGTTATATGCTTATCAGCTCACGCATAGATTAGTTGAATGTTTTATTACAGTAATAAAGAAAATTGTTGAATGATATTAAAAATGGCTTAATCCCTCTGTTGTGACAGCAGCGTGTTTTTCCTCTATGGAACTATGCTGTTTAGGGTTGCCTATTTTTGTTTCCTTGGTTCAGGAGTTACTATAAGCATAGACTTACATATACGTCATTTATTTGAAGTTATACTGGTTATGCCTTGAAAAATATTTCTTACGTAATTTTCAGACCGCATTGATAACGAGTTCACTTAAAGCATACGACCTGATGCGCAAGGACCACGGTGGAAGAGGTGGAACCATCATTAATATATCTTCAATTCTTGCCCTTTTTAGAGCATCACTGCTTCCTATTTATGCGGCCACTAAAAGCGCTGTATTGCAATTTAGCAACTGTCTTGGGGTAAGTTTGATGACCAGTATGATTGACATATTACTACTGTATCACAACTTTCACATAAAATCGCTACCTCACAATTATATTATGTGGAAATTCGATGGGTTCAGATCCTATATAATGTGCTCTAAAGACGCAGTATATTGCCGTAGACGACGCGTATATTATCTCCTGCTAATCAAAGGTTAAATCTGTGCAGTAGTGGGATAAATTTGGCAAACAACCCTTGACCAGATGAGTGCCGCTTTGTGTTAATAAATTTATCTATGCAACAATAGCGTATTTCAGCACAGCTTTATAGATTTTCAAGATTCATACCTCAATATTTGGTAACCAAAGTTTTAGAAAGAAATTAACTAAATATAAAACGAATTATAGACGGAGCCCCACTACCCTTCATCGGGTGTACGAGTAATAACAGTATGCTTCGGCGCCACGGATACAACTTTAATAAGCAAGCAGAAGATGTTCGCATTTGACGAAGATATCGACAAGATGCTGTTGGTTGGTCTCAAAAGGTTACCGTGCCAGAGGTGAGTATTAAGTAAAAACAAACTCTATTTTAGTTATTTTTAGGTATTTTTAATTATGATAATTCGTCGGCTTCCTCTTTATCTGACTGCATTACTATGGATATGCCTTATCAATCTACCGCCAAATAAGTATACCTAATCCGGGCCTTAGACAGATAATAATAAAATTACAACATTTCGTTTTTTAAGTATGGTAGGCTTATTTGTGTATAACTATATAATATAATTTTGATTGTTTTGAAAAAACTTAAAATTCGACTTCGAATCTCTTAGTTTTAAACTGTTTTTAAGTAGGTACTCAGCCCATCTTGTATACAACTGCACAAAAATCATCCCAAATCGTCAATAATGATCGAGAATTCGAAGGAAATACATAAAACAAACACAAAGCCGAATATAGAACTTCCTCCTTTTTTGAAGTTGGTTATAAATACTATAATAGTAGTAGAAATGGCGGACTAGCTCATTATATTTATTTATATTATATAATATTTTATTTGAAGGAAAACTAGAGGCTTATTAATAACAGACGAAGTTGAGTAATATTTAAGCTTATTGAAGGTCGTAACAACATTGTTGTTACAACCTAAAGTCCGTAAAAACCTTCAATAAGCTTAAATATTACTCAACTTCGTCTGTTATTAATAAGCCTCTAGTTTTCCTTCAAATAAAATAAATAAATATAATGAGCTAGTCCGCCACTTCTACTACTACTTACTATACTTACCGCCTACTATACTTACCTACTTACTATACTTACCGCCTACTGGCACCGGAGGTAGGTGTAGCGGAATTATTAGCATAAGAATTATTTATAAGATTTTGTTCTATGAGAAATATATCTTTAAGCCGATAATACAACATACGATTATGCCTACCTCAGAGACCTTGTTTTCAATTTACGATTTTTTTTTATTTTGCTCGCAGTCCCGAGTCTGCTGTCAGTGGAGTGATACACGCGTACAAAGTTGGCACGGGCGGTAGCACATGGCTTGTGACCTCGGACAAGCCAGCTGAAGACATCACTGAGAACATCACCAAAGGATACGAGTTCATGAGTAAAGGGGTCAAGGACTGAGTAATATTATATACAAGTAAATATATTTCTATGATTCCGTACACTTTAAATATTATCTATGTTAAATAATATGTAATTAAAACCTATTATTAAATAAAGAAACGTTAGTTTTATTTCTAGATTGTAAAAGTAAAGAATTAAAATTGACTTCCTAAGTATACTAAGTATACCTTGTAAGTTATTTTGGAGTCTGAACTAAAACCTTCCTAAACTGTTATCAACAATTATAGAAAGTTTTTAATTGAACTGTTTGTATCACTGAAATGAGATACCTCCTAAAATATGTTATTTTAGTATACATATGTTATTATGTGAAAGAGAAAAAAAAACATAATTATTGAGATAGCTTAGGTAAAAATCAGTCTGAAAATGTTTGTGGTCTATTAGCACTAGAAACTTCTAGTGCTAATAGACCACAAACATTTTCAGACCACAAAAAATATTTTATATCAATAAGATTATTGAGACACTTCAAAAAGGGGGTAACCCCTCTCTTTGAAAAGTGTCTGAAAAGTCAAAAAACCGTATTCAAAGATATGGCTATAGGTCTACCTATGACTGGTCTACCATGACTGAAGTTAATTATAGAGAGGAGGGATTTGAATGGGATCATTCAGGTTGAAAAAATATAATAAAACAACAAATTCATGCAGTAAATATTTTATTTAAAAACTTCATCATAACTTCTCGTAATTTGAACGTGAAATAATGCATCTCTGCTTAAACAGCTATTTATCCATCATTATTGTCTTCCAGGATAACCTGATCGGTAAATACTATATACTGTACAATATCCGTTTTAGGCGGAGAGTCGAGTTCGTTAATGTTCACCTTGTATGATACATCATCATCATCATCATCAGCCTATCTTAGTCCACTGCTGAAAATAGGCCTCCCCTAATGAGAGCCACAGCACCCTGTTTTCAGCTTGACTCATCCATGTACTTTATCAACAACGAAAATAACAATTTAAGAAGCGAAACAAATTAGAACTAGTGTTTACAGTCGAATCATTTGAGCTGACTGCAGACTGTTGCTCAACTATATATTAATTAATACCACATCTTATTGCACGTTGTTTACATTTGTAGGTATTCTAAAACTTTCAAAATTTCGTGCTTTTAAAATGACCTACCGAGTAGGTACCGAGTAATCTAACAAATAATAAAATATATTATTATATACCCATAAACAATTAGTTCTAAGTAACAGACATACAGTGAGTCAAACAAACTCTACTCTCGGCCTTTGTATGGTAATGACGAAACATATAGAAGGAAAATGAAATCCGGAATTCGTACATTATGGAAGACGATACAAACGTTCTACACCATTTTTACTAATAATCTAAATTACAATTTACAAATGTATTTATTACTACGTTGCCTTGGAAAATAACAAAAAAAATACCATAAAATGTAGGTCAAGATCACAGAAATATATTGTTTCTGGGGGTCTTGAACGAGAAATAGATAGAACAACTTTGGTTTTCTTTCATTCCATGTTTTTCAGTATTTCCCAGAGCAACAACAAACTCGTAAATGTTAAAGAACACTTTGAATTAAATTTTTATTAAATCTCAATTTCTACCTAGCTAATATTTTTAGGAAATCTCTATTTATTTCTAGGGCTAGATTTTGATCAACTTCGATCCAGTTCATTGGTTCTACTTTAGCTTTTAACTGAAAAAGTGGCGTTACTCCGAGGCACACTAGCGCCGCCACCTATTTTATTTTATTACTAGCGGACCTTCCCGGCTTCGCACGGTTTTAGTACGAAACCCTAATTTTTGAAAATATAATATAGCCTATTTTCACCGGGGATAGTGTAGCTTATCAACGGTGAAAGAATTTTTCAAATCGGTGCAGTTTTGAGATTTCGGTGCCTATTTATTACAAACAAACAAAAAATCAAACCTTTCCTCTTTATAATAATTAGTATAGATTACATTGAACAAAGGAAATATCAAAAAATTCATTGGGAATTTTGTGATACCTATTGTAAGCTTTTTAATGCCTCTGTAATAGTTTTATTCTTATTTTATACAGTTTAGGTCTCTAGCCTTATCTATCTCTAGTTGATATATAGGTCCTTTATATAAAGTTTAGTGGCCATCTAGGGCATCTTTGCCAATGCTAGTTTGCCTCGGGGTACCGCACTAATAAAAATATGGTTTTTCTATTTAAACGCCGTTGGATCTCGAGGTGTGGAAGGAGAAAAGGGAGGCCTTTGCCCAGCAGTGGGACAATAATGACTCAACATAAATAAATAAATAATAATAAACGCCTTTCGCATGGTAATTTTTTGCAACTCAGGTAATAAAATTCACATAAAGGTGAGTTTTTACCTACTATCAAAATGATTTCAATCAAATAGTGCCTTTCATATGCACAGAGTACATATGCATGTCAAAATGGCCGGTTGCTACAAAACACATACTCGTATATTACTTTAATTATTTTCGTCGTTATATTTTTAATTGATTTCCTCACAAAAATCTATCATCAAGAAGACATCATTAGTTGAGATCAAAATCATTAATCTAAATTTTTCTAATAGTTAACTCGTTACAATAAACTTTAGTAATTTCCTTGGGAAATAAACGAATATCACTTCAATACATTTCTAGGATATGAATAGGTTTTTCTATAATTATTTACACCATAGTTTTAACGATCTACTAAACGATATTAGAAAAAAGATAAACATCTAAATAAATTTAATAAAAACATCGAATATTATAAAAGAAAATTAGGAAATTTCGTTTCTCTTATTTTTTTGTTCAAGGGCCAGAAAAGGGAAAACGGGACTACCGATAATTGAACTTTAAATATCATTACAAAAATGGCAGTATCATTTTATCACGTATACGTCTTTAAACAATAAATTATATATACATATATATATATATATATATTACATAAACATCCAATAGTAACTGGAATTATTGCCGAAAACGTCATTTTATTTCCTATAAAACATCTAATTTATTTAACGAACCTTGAGAAATATTTTTTTATAATAAGTATAATTATTATTTACAAATTTTTACACACAATTTTTAGTTTTTTTTTAATTTTAGTTTTATAAATTTAATCAATTTATTGATTACTATGCAAAGTCAATCAGTCAACCATAATAAATTAAGTAGGTACCTAAGTTAAAATAGTACTGACTTGTGCGTACTTTTCAAGCTTAAACAATCAACTGCTAATAAAAAGCTGTCTTTTGTAAATAACTAAATAACTTTCCGACTAAATTTATTATATCTAAGAAATAAATTTAGTTACAATCCTTATGCATCTATAACTCCACCTTAATCTGGTCAAATTGACCATCGATCGACTGTTTGGTCCAAAATATAATCGCACTAGGTTTATACATTATCTAGCTCCTTCGTCTATATTTACAAAGTACAACTCAGTTATCGCAACAGTTAAAAATCGACAATTCAATGAAAATCATCAACTGAAACTAGCATTTCTTATTACAAAATAATCTATAATAGAAGATTCTTCATGAGCACAGAACAAATCTGCTTATTTTTCTTATCACTGTGAGCTCAATATCAGTATCAATTCAAATATTCCACGAGATCTTGGGAATAAGTCAAATATTCTTACCCAATAAGACCACGGCTTCAACCTTAAGGCCATAATGGCAAAACCATCACTCACAAATTCAAATTCAGTTTATAAGACATTTTAATAGCATAGTAAAACAAGGACTCCGTGCGGGAAGCCGGTCAAACAGTGGTGACGCGGTCTATCTCCACATATCGCACGGAGTCCTCGCTTTGTCAGCAAATCACTTCTTTTTCGTCAAATATGGCGGTGTCAGAGGACATGCTTTTCAGTCGTTGTTGGAGTGCCGAACGGCGACGTCGGCAGGAACGCATCACTGCCATCTGGAAAGAAGAATGACGAGTTTTCGTTATTAATAATTATGGGCCTCTGTGCTGTTGGCTTCGGCCCCACGCAGGGCCTCTGCTGTTGGCTTCGGCCCCACGCAGGGCGTCTGTGCTGTTGGCTTCGGCCCCACGCAAGCCTTCTAAAGGACCGGCCGGGTGATTATGTAACTCGCGACCGGTTTGCGACAGACGTAAATTAAGCAATCAGTGCTGTCAAACGTCAATTTTGTATTAGTTTGACACCAGCTACAACGTCAAAATTGGTCAAAATTGGCGTTTGACAGCACTGATTGCTTAATTTACGCCTGTCGCAAACCGGTCGCGATTTACATAATCACCATACGGGTAACTTTATGGCCCGAGATCATGGTAAAGAGATACATAATAATAAAAGTATTTATTTTCAAAAAGGTTTGTAAAGGTTAACAGAGTTCTTAAAACTAATTACGTTATCTCTTAATGTATACATTTAAATATATCTTTAAGTATATAGTAACCCGAAAACCTTAGTGCTGAAAGTGCATCGAATCCTCGCTCTAACTAACGCTATTGGTTAGAGACGAAGCAGGGTGAGGTAAGAAAATAAAAACTGATGGAAACCTTAATTATCGAAATAATGGCTTGCTTGAATTTGGTGTTTGATAAACACCAATTTTTTTTTTTTTGCCAAGAAACTGGGGAAGACAATTTTACTATCGTGAAATGCTAGCTCATAGATACTCCATACATATATGTAGTATGAAGACTCATAATCATCAACATAATCAGCCTATGTTAGACCACTGCTGGCCTTCAATGAGCGCCATAGCGCCGTGTCTTCAGCTTGACGCATCTAGCATCTGATGTACAGAGCGTAGATACCGCCGCGGGAACAGTTTGGGTGGTGCTATTCTAGACCAGCACCATATAGAACGAAATACTTAGATAGATAGATTAGACAGATAATTATTTATAAAAATAACTAAGTATAAAATGACAATGTAAAATAGAAACTTAAAAAACTAGATACAATTGGCGGTCTTATCGCTCAAGAGCGATCTCTACCAGACAACCATGGATACTTACAGCAGTATATTCTATACTCACAACAGCTAACGCAGCGAGCAGGCTCAGTGCTAGTAAAGCGCAAGCGTACTGCGCTGGCATCCTCAGCAACGCGGAACAATGCGCCAGACGCTCGTCCTCCCCACCAGGACATTGGGCGATGCCGTCGCACCAGAGCGCTGGGGATATGCAGGCGTCGAGGGACGCGCAGCGGTACTCGCATTCTCCGGACAGAGCGTAGACTCCGCCGCGGGATGATGGGTGCCTGGAGTTATCAAAGAGCAATGTTAGTGGTTTATGCTCTGTCTTTTAACGGAATGTATAATAGGTATCTTTATAGGTCTGGCTGAAAATATATTTTGCTTCTTTAGCAAAATATTACGCTGAGCCCAGGCCTTTTTGACATACAGCAGCACACACAGACATCTTACACATATTCTAATTATATCATTGTTTTCTTTTTTTGGTCAACTGTGTTTCATGATTTCCTGTGTATTGTATATTTAATTGTTGTTTTATGTACCTTGTATTATTTTCTAAATAAAGAATCACATACCTTCTAGAAAGCTCCAACCAAGAGACATAGTAAGACCCGCTCTCGGCAGCTATTAGTTCTACGGCCAAAGACCTTGGCCAGTCGAGGTCGAAGTGGTCAAGAGACGGCGCTGGTGCGAACACGTGCCTTGCTAGAGGATCTAGAATCTTTGTCCATCCATCGGAGAATATTTCCACTATTTCTTCATCCTGAAACCCAGAAATAATAATGAATTCACAACTAAATTACATCAATTGACATTTATCAAAGTACTAACTGCGGCTAGCCCCGTGCCTTCGTCCTCGTGGAAATCTGTTTCAAATGGTTTATAAACCTTCCTCTTGAATCACTATATCTATTAAACCGCATCAAAATCCAATGCGTAGTTTTAAAGATCTAAGAATACATAGGGACAGACAGACAGCGGGAAGCAACTTTGTTACTATGTAGTGATTTTATGCTTAATGTAATGTTTCTCTCAACGAGCATTTTAGGAGTCGTGTATCTAAATCTTGTCCGTCTAATGATATTACAACAAATAAGGAAAGGTATCTTAGTATTCCCTAATTATATTTTGTGTCGAGACAAATAATCTATTTCATTTCATTTCGATACTGACAATAATTTGACGAGTATTATTTCTGGAGACTGCAGGTAGAAGCTGAAGACAGGACGCTATGGCGCTCATTGGGGGAGGCTATGTCTAGCAGTGGACTAACATAGGCTGATGTTGATGATTATTTCTGAGAACTTACATCATTCGGAGGATTCGGGTAAATAAATATTGGAGACAATCCACCTGCAAACACAGCGACCCTATTCGAAGTGCGGCACAAATGCCTGAGATCCCTAATTAAGATTTTGTGTAGTATATCGACAAATCAGCTATTAAATTATTTGACGAGTATTAGTATATCTGGTAACTTATATCATTCGAAGGATTCGGGCAAATGAATATTGGAGACAATCCACCAGCAAACACAGCGATGCTGTTCGGAGTACGGCACAAATGCCTGAGATCCCTAATTAAGATTTTGTGTAGTATGTCGACAAAATAGCTATTTCATTTCTATACTGACTAAATTATATGACATGTATTAGTATATCTGAACTAACTACGGGAAAAAGATGTTTACGGGTTTAAGGTGCACAGTATTACAATAAAATACCCTCCATTATAAAAAATGTAAAATCGTTCAAGGCATTCAAAATATGTATCAGATAGTTATTTTTGAATGCATTGGATGGGTAGATACTACCTATACCTACGAAGAAGACCTACCATAATTTACAACTATTATTTATTAACTTAGTTTTCATGTAATTGCATTGTGTCTTTTTGAGAATAGATGTCTTTAAACCTATCTGGGAACTTACATCATTCGGAGGATTCGGGCAAATGAATATTGGAGACAATCCACCAGCAAACACAGCGATCCTGTTCGGAGTACGGCACAAATGCCTCAGATCTGGGGCCACAGTGATGTTGTTGATCAGAGTGAAGTTGTCGAGCTCAGGTTCCTTGATGATGCTGCCTTTGATTTGGAGGTAGAGGTACCGTCCTGGTGACGGGTCTATCAGAAATGGCCGTTTGTCGCATTGGTAATCCTGGAAATGTAGAGAATCCTTAGTTAATCATTATTAACTCATTTATTTACACATTCTTAATCCATACTAATTCATAAAACGTCACATAAATGATAAAATCACACGATAAATATAATACAATAATAATTTAAACACAAGTTTTACTTAGTTAGAGCGAGGAGTCGATGCATTTTCAGCACTAAAGTTTTAGGGTAGAGTACTTTACCTAAAGGTAAACTTAGATGTTATAAAGATAATCGTAATTAGTTTTAGATAAGTACTCTGTTAACCTTTAGAAACCATTTTTTGAAAATAAATACTCTTTATTATTATTATTATTTATTATTAATAATATAAAGAGAAATCGAAAAAATTATAACAACAAAGATAGTGAAATGATCATCAATTTTGAATAACTTATCATCAAATCCCACTTGCACTCCAAATAAGCCGATATTTTATCCAGGAGTCAAGAAATTGCCTTTGTACATACCTAATAGTCTTGATCTGAAATATCCTTACTAACCTATCCCAAACGACAAAAATATTATAGTACCTAATTTTAATATAGTATTTTGGTATAAAACACGCATCGTTGACGTTGGTCAGACGACACACGACGCCGGAAGCCTGAAGTGGAACTGGGCTGGACACGTCTGCCGTATGTCCAGCGACTTGTGGGCAAAGACCACCACAGAGTGGAGCCCACCCAACGCTAAGAGGCGACGTGGAAGGCCCAGGATGAGATGGCGCGACGAGCTCGAGGTATATCTTCCATCATGGCCTGTTGCAGCGTTGGATCGCGAGGAGTGGAAGGAGAAAAGGGAGGCCTTTGCCCAGCAGTGGGACAGTAATGGCTTAAAATAATAATAATAAATAATAATAATTTTGGTATAACTTTAAAGCTATGTTATTATTATGTTAATATATTATTGTATGTCCGAATAGGATAAAATTGTTGATACTATATTTTCATTTCACCTTTATACAACTATCACGCACAAAATTTAAAATAAACGTTTTCTTTCTTCACAGATGTATTCCGTGTTAAGACTATCAATAACAAAATAAAGGCGAGTACTTACGTCAGCATTATCAGCATCATTCATAACCACATGAGGCCCCGTCTCAGCCATCAGCCTCAACTCGCCACTCGGTCCCGTGATGTGATGATTGTCTTTACAGTTCCAGTCCTGGCGCACAAACTCAACGGAAGCTTCGAAGCCGAAGGAACGGAAGTCGTCTGTGGCGGACATGTTCACGACGTCGAACTTGAGTTCAGCTACTGTTGATGTTGAGGTGAACTCGTAATCGCCGACGTCACTAGAAAAAATGAGACACGTGAAGAATCGAGTAGATATTGACTATATTCCTTATGGGTTCCAAATCGGAAATTCTGTGCTGTTTAATTTACCTACCAAAGAAATATAAATAATGTAACACGCGCTTTTATGAATCTTTCTCTTTAAATTACACAATAAACAATAATATATTAGTTAATGATAGTGGACATGTTCACGACGTCGAACTTGAGTTCAGCTACTGTTGAGGTGAACTCGTAATCGCCGACGTGACTAGAAGAAATGTGACTTATGAACGAATTGAGTATATATTAAGTATGTTATAAGCAATAATACAACGGGTATTTTATCGCGTAAAAAAATACATACAATACATAAACCTATTTTTCCTGACGCGACGTTTCAACAGGCTTACACACTGTCGTGGTCCCGGGATCAATAAATACCGCGTATTAGTGCTTATAATTATTTCAGATCGCGTAAGTTTAAAATATTTATTAATTTGATTTGTATTTTTTTTGACCGGCACTTATTTTGCAAATAAATTACTATATGCCTATCTAGTGTTGGTAATTTAACAGATGTGTTGGTAATGTAACCTGCGAAGGACTGCGGGAAATTGCTGGATGAGACAAGCTGAAGACAGGGCGCTATGGCGCTCTTTGGGGGAGGCCTATGTCCAGCTGTGGACTAATATGATGTAACAAGTGTAGGCAGACCAACCTGCAAAGACAGTCCCTAGGCACCCCCGTCCCCACATCCTTCCAAGGTCTATCAAAGATCCTGACAGCGGCGGTGAGGTCGCCGGCGCAGCGGTACCAGGGCGAGTGCGCGGAGTGCACCGACCGGCAGAGGCGGCCGCCGCTTCGGACGCCGTTGACGCGGATACGGACCACCTCACCAGGGTTGGCTTCGAAGCGGTATGTGCAGCTGGAATACACGGATTATTAGATTAATGAAATAATTTTATAAATCGCATTTGGGGATTTTTTTTTCGGTTGAAGATTCTTTATTTCTCAAAAAACATAAATTAGTTTACTTGTAATGAGAAAAACAAAACTTGTATTTAGTACGTACTTATAAAATACGTACTTAAGTATCTGCTTACATATTTTTTTAGTACGAGTGCACCTATCTACATATTTCAGAAAACAAACTGAGAAGAAAATACAGAATATGCTGAACAAGTTCGGCTAAGGGAAGGATTAAATGGTGATCCATAAAGAAGCTACCTATTCTTCACCGTTCACCTCTGCACAAAACGCTTCCATTAGGTTGTCTGTTAAAAATCCCAACTTGTGCAATGTTTCTAGCATACATAGGGATAGACAGGTTATTACAGCGGTTCTTCCAACCCCAGAAAATTTGTTACCTGATGTTCCTCATGCCCCCACGTCCATATAAGAACACGTCTCTCGGCGAAGAGAAGTTGACTGGAGGGTCCGGAGGCGCCTCAGGGAAGGAGCGGGATGAGAACCTCCTAGAGCAAGGTCCTCGACCCCACGGCTCCCCGTCTTGATGAAGGTCAACGAACTCGTAGAGGGTCTTGAAGAATACTGGCCTGGAAACGTTACAAAGTAGGTACTTAAGTGTTTAGTTTTTGTTTAGAATAGCTTCTTACTTAGGGCTTATTCTCGTTATCCCCTTGAATTTTTATATATATATTTATTTCCGATGAGACATCTCATCGGAAATAAATATATGTATATATAAAAATATAAAAAAAAGTTTTATTGCCACCCACAGTAGAACAAGATAGTACCTATCTATGGTAGTTAGTGAGTGAACGTTGTAAGAATTACTTTTGAAATAAGATAATCGAATGATTTTATACTATTACTAACCAAAGTTTTTCATCCAAAAAGCTAAAGGCACAAACAATTTATAATACTTTTAAAATTAACAGCCACCTTTACCTCCGCTACTGGATATACACTACGTCTCAAGATGGTACGAGGTATTTGGCCATATTTGCCGGCCCTATTCAGTCACATTGCAGTCCCTACAACTTACTTTAAAGCAGTTCCTTGCGTCAGTTTCAACTCTAGCGTCAACGAGTCTCCTTTAGACAAGAAGCTCTCGGTCTTCGCGCAAGCCCTGGATCTCCTCAACAGAGCATGTTCACACGTCCTTGGTGCGCGTTCCCGACAGAATCTCGCTACTAAAGTGGCATTGGTAGGGGGACGTCCAACGATCACCGATTGCGGGGAAGTTGCCCTCGACATTTGGACTGAACGCTCTTTGTCACTGAAAAGAATAGAAAAGAAAGACATTTATTTATAACCTATATATTAACAAAAGACACACTCTTAAAAAAGGTACCTCATGTATAGAGTTGTTATAAAAAGGCTTTAACTCAGCATAATGCTGGCTAAGCTCCGTAAGAGAGTTAGCTAGCGCTGGTCTAAGGTAAAAGAAGGTTTATTTGATCAGTGTTTCCTGAAATATTGAAACAATTGGCTGCAAAAGTATCTAATACTAAATTAACCTTATTAGTAGTACAGTTAACGAACATAACCGAGTTATCTATTTATCTCATTTATCTGATCTAATTTCCAATAACAGCAAACTCAATTTTTGGTTAATAAACAAAACGGAAAAAGTAACATTTTCTAAAAGTCGATGAAGTTAAACGTTGTAACTAATAAAATCTAAAACATAGTTGGATATCCCAATTTACAATTTCGTTGCCCGCAAAATGTTATTTTATTACATATAAAATATAAACCGAAATCATAAAATTATACAGAAAACGCAATATTTCAGAGCGAAATTCTCGCTAAATCTTAAATCCGGTTAAGTTAACTCCAGTAATCGCCTGGAAAATGCTCGGAACTTACCAGAATATATCACTGCAACCGGGCGATATCCTCATCGGACCGTCCCATATATTCAAATGACTCCCGCAGTATTCATCTTCGGGCAAGTTCGGATTTAGAGCGTTTGTCACATAGAATTTCAATACGGAGAACCACACGCGAAAACGGGGGGCGGAAAATGACGGCCTTCTGTAGATAATGTTCCTTCCCGAGGGGCCGGAGGTGTCTATCCCTTGCATGTGGTAGAGACAGGTCGTGTTCGGGGGCAGGGAGTGTTGGGGGTGCTCTAGGACCCCTCGGCCCGTGCCCCTGATCCAAAACTCGCAAGCCCTTTTATTTTTAGCGTACGTCGGCGATTGCATGTCCACAAATCTGACCTGTAATTAATTATTTTGAAACAGTTACCTTCAAATTAATCTTGGCTGTTTGATTAATGAGACGGGACACCCTTTAATTTAACGGAGCGCTTCTTTAGAGACTTGGGTGTAATTTTATATTCTCTTATTTCTACTGCTAACATAGGTCACCTCTCACTTCCAGTGACGGCAAAACAAGATTAGAAAACTCGATGTTAGTAGACGCTTGTTTCGTCAGCGACGTAAAAAAATGGCCGGCCTAATTCCGTAAGCTAAAACAATGTGGGTGGCCCGTGGCCCATTATTGTCCGTGCAAGCCTACGTTACTAATTACACTTTGGCAAAGGCCCAAGTGAGGGCTCCAGGGCACCGCCTGATTTATTATTGTTCAACGAGAACGAAACACTTTAAATAACACTTCATGATGATGTATAGACTACATTAACCTAATTTCGACAAACGATTAGGTCTAGGAATTTGCATTTGCAGGGTGGCTTAGTGCATTTCCAGACCCATTTGCAACGATTAATACGAGTAGTTTTGCGCTCGTGTTTGGTGGGTTTCTACGTTTGAACTTGACCGTTTAATGTTCTGCTAACTGTAGGTATTGTAATGTAGATGAGCTACAACTTCCAAATAAGAAACGCAATTTATTACAAGAAACGTGATAAAACCTAATTTTCACAGTCGTAGGTTAGTATTATTATAATGCTCTCTGCTCGTAAACGTAAAAACTAATGGATATTACTGCAAAATGCAATGTGGACGATCAAAAGCTAGCTAGTTTAGAATAATTAGAAATATATGTAAGAGAAGATTTGAAAAATATTAATTGTGGGTACCTAAATATAACTTTGTTTGATGACGACCGATGTGGATGTGGCGCGGTGGGCGAAGGTCCGCCTGCAACGCAGGAGGTTGCGGGTTCGATTCCCGCCTCGGAACAATTGTGTGTACGATCTGCAGATATTTGTTGCGGGTATTCTGGCCGTTTTCTATGTTTAATAAAAAATATCTATCTATGTAATATATAGTATTATGTATATCAGTTATCTAGTACCTATAACACAAGCTCTGCTCTACCATGGGGCTAGATAATGCTGTGTGAATTGTCCAGCATTATTTATTTATTTGTTCTATTTTAGTACCTAGGTACCTACCTACCTTAATCCAAAAATCATCGTAATTCAAATCATAACCGTCAGACTCAAAATAAAACAAATCATCGTTATTTATCACTTATATGTTAATTCCCGTTTTAAAACTTTTTATAGAAGTGTGGGTTGGACCCAGAGTGGTGGTTACCCCGAGAGCAGACACCAGGCTTCTAAGGTAAGATTAATTAAATTACTCGCAGACTCTACGTGTTCAAAAGCGAGCTAATACAATCTAGATGAAAGCTCTGTCTGAGACATTTGTCTCTGAAAGGGTTTAAAAGCTAATTATAAAAGACGATGAGAATAGGGTATCACGTACTAGAAGGTATTGCAATGTTTTGGTACTTACATTTAGCATTTGGTTGAAGTAATAGTAAATTTATGTTTCAGGAGGAATGCTTGCTAACTAACACAAATAAGACTTTGTCGTAGCGTTGGAGCGAAATAGAATGCGCTGATGGGAAAACGTGCTTACGGACCATAATTTCGGTTAATTGAAACTTGGATAGAGTCCAATAATCTGTCAGCAGACTTTTAACTAGAGCGTAAACCCTATTTCAAAAATTTAGACTACTTTTTGTGTAATTAAAAGTATGGAACAAACATTAATTACATTGTCAGCTTCGATCACAGAACATATATTTTTCCTCAGTTCCATGACCAAGTCTGAACCACCCTTGAAAGTTTGGTCCTTATGTTACATTCTGTTAACATTAGGTTACATTCACAGGTTACTCATACAAGTGAATACATCAGTATGGTACCTAAATAACTTTGAGCATTCAACCGGTTCAATGCTTAAAGCTACGTAATATAACCTAGTGTCTAGTTTTATAAGCGATCAAACATATTGGTTGCTCCTTGGAATATTACATGCATTACAATATTTTGTATCTACCTACATCGTAAAATGAAAACACTGCTGCAAAACACTCCTGAAACTTGCTACAATTTTCGAGGAACCAGTTTGCTTGCACGTATTTAAATCCGCTAACGACTTACTCGGTGTATAAGTTTTATAAAAACTCTCCTCAACTCTTGGCAACTAAACTTTGAAAACTGCATAAATTAGACTCCAACCGACATTCGCAGTAGGTATCTGCAGATAACTGCGAGATTGGGGCCAAAAACTATGGAACGCGGGAAATAAAATGGAAGCGATAATTTTACATACCTCGACTTCTAACTGAAATCCGTGTAGAGATTGCGCCGTGGCAGGTTGCAAAAATGTACCGAAAGGGGACGTTGTGAATTCAACCAACAATTCCGGGCCGCTCGATATCGCCTCGGGCACCCCGACGCCTCCGCCGCAAAACCTCAGAATAACCGGATCCCTTGTCGTGTATCCGTCGTACACCGTCACATAGTCCTGAACTTCGTCACATTGTTGCCAGAATTTCAGCTCCCGTCCATTGTTCCCTCGTTCTTGTTCAGTAGAGTACAATGCCTTCTGGCTTCTGATAGAAACTAATTGTCCGTTCGGCTGTTTGACTACGATCAAAGCGTGCTTTCCTTGCGGCACCTCGTGCTGCCTCACTGCGTAGTAACACGTCAGGTTGCGAGGGTAAACGCCGGGGAAATTCGGGGACTGTAATCTGCAGGTTTTACGATCGCAGTCGCTGAATATCCTCGAGCAATATGTCCCTGAGATCAGATCCCCCAGGTAATAATCCGAAGTTTTTGTCGGCCTCACGACGCTCGCATCCTCTCGTGATATGTTTACGGGGTACGGTAACGGCTTCATCTTGAAATAAGGGCGTTCTGCAATAAGAAATGGTTATTGAATGTATCGGCTCGGTAACTCCGCTATAATACAGTACAGACGAGAATTTTGCGTTACGAGGAAAAGTCTTGGATTCAAAGCTTTAGGCATTTTCGTTTTGTATTCAAATCATTCGTGATTACCGGTCTCAGAAACTTTTATGGCGAATATTAAAGATGGTTCGTGCTTTGAATCTCTAATTTGAGAAATAATTTTAATTTGAAAGTCGAATTGGAACTGTAATATTATATAATTATAATGAAAATGGAACTTGCCTAAAGGCGGAGTTCCTCCATATCGGACCGTAGCATAATCCCTCCTCAGGACTTTGTAGGCCATTCGGAAATCGAAGTTATAGTTGTTCTGATCTTTTGAGAGATGCAGTAGTCTGATGATGAGGGTGATGGATTTAGTTTCACTGTAGTAGATGGAGGGTCCCCAGGAGGTACCGCACCACGAGCCCCCGACTTGCGGACGGCTTGCTTCTTGGATTTGCATGTAGCCGTCAGGACAGCCATCGTCCGTGAAAGATGTGAAGCGACCGAGGGTGAAGCTGTCAAATAGGACCTGTAACAAAGAAAAGGGTTATATTCGGTGGAAAAAGTAGGTATAAGAAGTTGTAAGTTTGGGAGTAGTCGATGAAGAAAGTACAATGTACCTTACGTAGTTTTAGAAAGAACTTGCCTGCATTTGTACATTGTAAGAAATCTAAATAGTTTAAACATTTTATACGAGTAAGATGCTTTTGCTAATGTTAGACTAATCTAACATTACTGCCAATCCATAAAATAAATAATCATAGTGAACTTTTTTATCAAAAATTTCATTACAAAACCTGGGTCCATTGAAATTAACAGGGTAAGGTCGGGGCGAGGTTGATGGCTCATTTAAATCGGAAACCGCTTTATGTGACCAATTAAAGTTAAAGAGCTTACAGTTACCTACTTTTGATGGCTTTTGGGATCAACCGTTATAGACTCTGAAATTACATTGTCTTTTTGTTCACTGAAATAACACCTAGGTAGAATTACACGTTATTTTCCGTTTGTCCAGTTTTTGTAGAAAGTAATCCAAAACTACGCTCACTACTGAACAAAGTGAATACAATTACAAAACTTTATATTATATTTGACAATAACTATACGTAGGTACACTACTGAACTGAACAAAGAGAAAGCGTTTTTTTTATGAACGCAGGTCATTTATTTTAGGAATATAGACCTCATTTGTTGAATTTGAGGTTGCTAGTGTTGCAGCCTCTTTTGACAGTGAAATCTGTTAAAACTAAAAGTTTGTGACCAAAAAGGTTAGTGACAAATTTAAAAAAGTTTTCAATCCGACGAGGTGCAATACCTCTCTCGTCTCGCCTCTCGTGTAATCAGTTCGATTGAAAATGTAATGGGTTTATTTTGACTGCTCGCGCGTCTCATTTCCCGGCTGTGAACGATGCAGATTTCAATTTATTTGATGTGATCAAGTATTTGTGATATTTTTATGCAAGTGGATGAGTTTTTTTAACTGATAATAATTAAAATAAATTAAGACAAACTATCTCACAGCTATCTCTATTGTCAGAGTTGAAACCATTATCTATCCTCAAGACTACACAAGACTAATCTATCATGAATAAAACGACAAATAACAATATTTGTCCCGCAAAATTAAAAATAACAATAAAAATAAATAATAAGGAATTTCAAGTCGGTGTTTAGTTTTTTCAAAACACTGAACCATTAACTTCTTCCACTAACTATGTACATACTACTACAACAATAACATAATTTTAAGTAAAGAAAACTAATTACCACTGTTTTTTCATATTTATTAATATTTTGTTTAAAATTTGACTTGTCAATGATCTTATTTATAAGCCACAAGAACTTTTATTTGAGTTGAGTCTACTAAAGAAAATATAAGATTGACTCTTAACTAGACGTATACTCAATACTCAATTTTTGACGTGTAATGATTATGCAAATATTGAAAAATCAACAATCTGTATGAAAAATCATCGGTCATTATTTTTCATTCAAATGAAACACAAAGCGCTTTTTGGTACCGTCTCTCAAAACTCAAAACTGTTGACCAAATGGAACTAGGCAACGCCGAGAACGCAATTTGCGCCCTCAAATTGCATATGAGCTCGCTAAAGGCGGAAAGATAGAATGTGCAGAACACTTGTATTGTACCAAAGTTCACTAAACGGTGAATATTTGAAGCTAGAATGCGTGTGTAACTTTGTGAACTTTTTACAAGGTCAGTACCTATCTACCAAGAAATTTGTATTGCACGTTCGTTTAGCAAATGCACCATGTAATGAATCTATTCAATTTAATTCTAGAAGTAAATCTATTAGACTGGGATCCTGGAAATGGCGAGGTAAAGATAATAAGATAATGCAAATGAAACATGTAAGACTAGTTTCTGCCCGCGGTTTCGCACGCGTTGATTCTATGGAAACGTTTTACGGTTATTTCTGGAAAGAAATCTAGATCTTTTTATCTAGATATTTTTTGATAAAAAGTAGTTTTATTCTGGACCTAGACCTGCAAAATGTCAGCTCGATCCGTTCAGTTATTTTTGCGTGAAATAATAACAAACATCAAATACATACAAAAATTATCGCTTATAATATTTGTAGGATGTAATATCATAAAAATGTTTTAATGAGCATATTTCATCCCACAGCTGGGCAAAAACTTCTCGCAAAAGAACGTTAGAAAAACGCCAAAATCGGAACTTATTTTTTGATTACAGAAACCAGGTTCAAACTCACGAAATAATTGTGAAATCGGTTTAAAATGTAGGTAGTATTCAAGAACCTAGTGCTTGCAATCTCTCGTCTTGCAAAGAATAGTGTACTTTTATTCCGGCACTCCATTGATTCAATTGCTTCTCGACGTATTTCCTGGAAAACTGTCATTGCTTTGTTTCAGTAAAATAAAATGGTATGCTTATTTCAAACTGGGAAGATAAATAAAACAATACTATATAGTATTAAAGTAAGCCCTAGAGCATAAAATGAGATAAATTGCTTTCTGCAAACGTAAAATGGTTCTGCCGGTAACAAGTACCTGTTTATATTGCAGTTGGAAATGTTACCAGGATTAAATAAAATATATACAATTTCAAATAAATTTAATTGAATACGAAATCTTTTTTTATTTCGTATTGTTGATATTGAACAATGTTGTATTTGTGGATATTGAACAATGTTGTTGTGGTATAACATCATCCAGTTCCAATGTTTATTATGTATCGTCGATAACCAATTAGTTGCAAAGTAAACAATATTTCAAACAGTAATTATTTAATCGTATGTTTTCTCTTATGGGTATAAAGTAGCTAATATAAATAAATAATGCTGGGCAATTCACTCAGTATTAGCTAGATAATGCTATGTGAATTTTCCAGAATTATTTCCAAGCTGAGCAGAGCTTGTGTTGTGGGTACTAGAGATACCTAACTGATATATGTACATAATGCAATACGGAGAATACGTACATTACGTAGATATTTTTTAGTATACAAAGAAAATGACCAGAGCACCCGGATCAAATATTTTTCCAGGGCGGAAATTGAATCCGCAATCTCCTGCGTCGTCGCTGGCGGACCTTTGCCCACTGCGCCACAGAGGTCGGCAATTATAACGTATTCGGTCTTTTTCACACTGAACGATGCCACGCGTTTTTGAGCGACGCGACGACGAAACGAAAAGCAAAAGAGGATAAGATTTTACATACATAAATCTTCGGCTGTATGTTTTTATGTATGTATGTTCGAAGATTTCTCTGTCAATTATGAACCGATTTGGAAAATTATTTCGCTTTTGTATGAAGAATAATCCTAAATGGTACCATACAAAAAAATCCCCGAAGGATAAAGTATTGTCCTATGTTACCGCAATTATATAACCAGGTAAGTACTTCTAGAGATGAACATGCCAAAAAATATTATCTCTCTAAAAATTTATCATCCGACAGACGCTAATATCAAGCCAGCAAAAATTTAATAGCTCTCAAGTATATCTTTGAAGATATCAGCGCACTTGGTGGTAGGTAGGTTAGGGGTGCACTTCAGTGAGCCTTAAACCACAGAGTTAATAATAGCACCTTTAAACAGGGTCACTAAGTATTATAATATAGTAGTTATTTTTAATCTATAAAAATCCCTAGTTATGGTGCTTTCTGTAAGGATTTCGACTCTTACTTTCAATTCAGTTTAGTGAACTCACCAATTATTGATAAAATAATATAATATTTTTTGTTTTTTTTAATGTTACTATAATTTTTTTAATGTAAAATCACTGAAGATTCAAGCCTCCACTTATGAGCGCCATAGCGCCATAGCGTCCAGCATTGGATTAACATAGGCTGATGATGATGATGAACCAATTCAATAGAGAGTCAGAGTTTTATCCCAAGCCTTTGAACCTTAAAATTAAACAGCATAAGATTCAAATTTCGTTGTGTTAACATATAAGTGACACAGAAATTCACGCAGCTCATTCCATCTTGAGGGGTTGACGCGACGAAGCGGCGAAAGCCTTTTGAAGAGCTCCTATTGACTACGCAATAATAAAGTATAATAGCGGCCTCGGTGGCGCTTTCCCTTTAAATATGTAGATGAGTTTGGTGTGAAAATAATGACGCAAAAAGTGGTAGAGCAAGTAAAGTAATGTACATATCACTATCACTACATCGTATAAAAGCCTTTATTTAAGAGGTTCAAGATCCTCCCGTTACCTTGCATGTACATCAGGGACATCTGTGTCTTTGTCAAGCAATACCCGCAGTATTTTAAAACGCACGCAGAAGTCTTGACTAGACATACAAGACACATAAATAGATTATACTTCCCGCATTGTCGGCTAGAACTTGTTAAACGTAACTCCTACTATCATGCCATTACTATCTACAATAAATTACCAAAAAGTTTAAAAGATTTGCCATTAAACATATTTAAAACCAAATTAAAAAACTGGTTATTAGAAAACTGTTTTTATGATGTCAAAGAATATTTGAATTTTAAAACTAATTGACATATGCACTTGTTTGACTAATTTATTAATTTTATTACTATACTATTTTTTCTTTCTATTTAAATCTGTATAATTTTTCATTTGATATTGGTTAAGATTTTGTATGATTTTTTTATTGACATTAGAGACATTAACGATTTTGCACACCTGAGTAGGTAGTTTGTATCTGGACATATTTAGAATTAAGACCTTTTATACATACATTCATGCAAATAAAGATTATGATTATGATTATGATTATGATTATGATTAAAACAAAGTCACTTCCCGCTGTATGTCAGTCCCTATGTATGCTTAGACCTTTAAAACTACGCAACAGATTTTGATGCGTTTTTTTAAATAGATATAATGATGCAAGAGAAGAGTTTATAAAGCATTTGACATATAGATTTCTACGCGGGCGAAGCCGCGGGGTGCATCTAGTAAAGGATAAACAACAAAAAGTTGGTTGTTCGTACGCTTAGCGTCTCTTTATTAAGTGAACAATGATCAAATCTCTTATCAATTTCAATTTGATAATTTCAAATCTCAAATTCGAATCTCAATTCAATCTCGATTGATTTCAAATCTCTAAGAAATGTAATAATATCCCAATAAAAAGGTCGATTCTATTTTTCAATAACGAATCAACTGGGCTTGTTTGCAGAAGTCTTAGATGGTGATCAGGTGTTCCGAAATAACTTGAATACTTGGTATTAAGTTATTTCAGAAAATACATATAACAAAAGGTTGTTCAAAGCCTTCCCGCCTGCCCTCCTACACGATTTTTTCCTAATGTCATGATGTTAAAAAGTGAGACATTATTATTTCTTATATATTATTGTTATCTTTACCAAAAAAGTATCTAAACCCCAAAATAACACAGGAATAGAACGTATTTGTATTCAAAGTTCACACGTTCAACATTTATATGCGAAAGAAACGAATATTTTTCCAGTACGTTACTTTTATATTAATTATTTCTGGCTCACACATTCTCGCTTTATTAACATGTTGCGGGAGGCTCGAAATAATAAAATGGGAACAAAAGAGGGTACTCCAGCCGTGCGCGACTCCGCCAAGTACTGTACTTGTGTACCTAGAGCGTTTTCACTGGAATCTGTTTTACGTGAAAAAAACATATCTTTTTTTTTATTTATTAAGTTGAAATGTATTTCGCTCCCGCATTCATCATAATAGTCACACAATATCAATGAAGTTATGCGTCGACCGATAATTTCATCAATTCTACACAAAAAAATATATTTTCGAGCGTATACGCGACTAGCATAGTCCAACAGAAAATAGTGTTAACACTTTGACTGCGGTTTTTTTTCGACGACTGCGATCTTTTTTTTTACCTAAAAAATTCGTGCTGCCGCTCTACACAGCGGTTGTGTTGCGCCGCACATGCGTTTCGTTCGAAAAATATTACAGCCCTGCTGAGTCACAAAGACCTGTATTGTCTCAGCCGCTGCGCTAGTGTGGATTTTCGCAGATTAGTCACTTGTAGAAAACTCATACCGTCCGTTTTCAGCACTCAAAGTGTTAAAACTATATTTACAAATATATTACATATTCAACTAATTACAACTTAGAAATTTAAGAATATCCCGCATATTTCAACTATAGTGACTGAAACGCTTTGTTTTCTCACACGTTGCTAGTAAGGGTGGTGAATATAATAATAATGTTAGTGCAGACATATGTATAAGGTATTTAAAGTATAGCCGTGTGGTGCCGGTTTAGAATTTTCACCGCCCCATATACCACCATGAGATAGAAGCTAATTAGGCGCCTATCAAGGGGAGGCCTGCGTCCAGCGGTGCACCATACATTGTTGAGGTGATTAATTATTAGTGGAAAGCACTGCAACAAGAATATCACACCAAGGCCTTGTTAACACTTTGATTGCTGAAATCGCACGGTATGTGTTTTCTACAAGTGACTAACATGCGTAAATCCACACTAGCGCAGCGGCTGAGAAAATACAGATCTTTGTGACTCAGCACAGCCGTAATATTTTTCGAACGAAACGCATGTGCGTCGCAACACAACCGCTGTGTAGAGCGGCAGCACGAATTTTTTAGGTTAAAAAAAAGATCGCAGTCATCGAAAAAAAATCGCAGTCAAAGTGTTAACTATTTTAAAAATCCGCTAAAGTCCCAATACTGTCAGCAATTTTTCGCAGAAATTTGGTTCACGTTAGAAAAGCACTTTATTTTTGAATTGATACTGTTTTTATTGAAATGTAGCAACCTTCTGCATTTGACGTCATAATATCGATGGAACTTGATGCGATGCGACTGACATTACAAACAAAGGGAAAATATAAATAGATTCCCTGAGAGCTTACGGGCCGTATTAAGAAAGCTTGTTCAGTCATAGATTTCTCATTCATTGTCATCATCATCATCATCAGCCCAATTTAGTCCAGTCTTGGACATAGATTTATCCTTGAGTAATGTTAATTTCATAGAAACGCGTTACACACTTTGACTGCGGTTTTTTTTCGACGACTGCGATCTTTTTTTTATCCTAAAAAATTTGTGCTGCCGCTCTACACAGCGGTTGTGTTGCGCCGCACATGCGATTCGTTCGAAAAATATTACGGCTGTGCTGAGTCACACAGATCTGTATTTTCTCAGCCGCTGCGCTAGTGTGGATCTACGCATATTAGTCACTTGTAGAAAACACATACCGTGTGATTTCAGCAGTCAAAGTGTTAAGCATACATTGATGATTTAGCAACCTTTCATAAAACAATCCTATTTACAAAAAGTTGTACTAATCCAAACCTATCATTTTTTTGCAACTGGCTCCAGCAAGTTAAATAACACCATAGGTAGATCTAGTTCGTGGCTGTAAAACCCACAGTAAAAATCTGCAAAAACGCTAGCCTAACCCACTCTCAACCACTTTATTATTTTCTGCTTCTTTAGGCTCTATAACACTGTGATAAATGCTAAAATCACAGGTCAGTCGAGCTTACAAGAGCAAGTGCCTGAAAAATCGTTAAAACAAAGTACAAAGGCAAATAAAACTGGCATTCCTAACTGCGGGCGGTCCGAAAACAAACCTTCGCACCCCGCAGCGCTACTAAGAAACTTCTAGACTATATTAATAAATAAATAAAATAAATAATAAATAATGCTGGACAATTCACCCCATGGTAAGTAGAGCTTGTGTTATGGGTACTAGATAACTGATATATATAATACAATACATTACATAGATAGATATTTTTATTATACATAGAAAACGACCAGAGCACCCGGAACAAATATCTGCAGATCGTACACACAATTGTTCCGAGGCGGGAGTCGAACCCGCAACCTTCAGCGTCGCAGGCGGACCTTCGCCCACCGCACCACATCAGTCGTCTATATTGCATTGTATAAACTATTAATGTTTTATTATTTTCTACAACCTGGTTTTAGAATTCTTCAGCCAGAATTTCTTATATAACCAATCACTTATCATCACTACATAGGATAAAACAAAGTCGCTTTCCGCTGCCTGTCTGTCCCTAAGCTTAGATCTTTAAAATTACGCAACGGATTTTGATGCGGTTTTTTTAATAGATACAGTGATTCAAGAGGAAGGTTTATAAACCATTTAACACTTTAAGCGCTGAAATCACATGGTATGTGTTTTCTACAAGTGACTAATATGCGTAAATCCACACTAGCGCAGCGGCTGAGAAAATACAGATCTTTGTGACTTAGCAGAGACGTAATATTTTTCGAACGAAACGCATGTGCGGCGCAACACAACACCGCTGTATAGAGCGGCAGCACGATTTTTTTAGGTTAAAAAAAAGATCGCAGTCGTCGAAAAAAAATCGCAGTCAAAGTGTTAACATTAACACATAGATATCCACGCAGGCGAAGCCGCGGGGCGCAGCTAGTATTTTAATAAAATGGTTTTGACTATGGACCATTAAGATGAAAAGGAAAAAATACGCGAAGGGTCTCATAAATCATTGGTAGCCTTGCTATTGGCAGATTTAGAACATCGAGGGCCAAAACAGGAGGCAATAACTTCAGTCTACACCTAGTTTAAGAAATTCCAAACGAAGTAGACATAGACATATTATAATTTATTTGCCACTACATAATATATACACAATATAAATGAACAATTTTAAATTACAAACATAATACTTAATATTTGTTACGTCATATACGTTAAGTATATTTACTATACGCTTCGTTCGGAATTTCTTACATCGAATCTTCTACATCGAAAATTTGCATTGTTCGTAGTAGGAACTCTGCTCTTCGTCAGCAGAAGAGCGTGAAGAATAAGCACAAACAGAAAGCGCTACACCCCGTATGCCCCTGTTAAAACGCCTTGGGTGTTTTAAACTTTGCTGGGCCAAGAAAGCGCAAGTATGTAAAACTTTAGGCTCCTCATTAAAATGTTTGCTAAACGCTTTCGTATACTACAGCTTTTGAAAGTAATGCTCTTGAACGAGTTGCTTCGGTGACAGCACGAAATAACTATGTATAATATATGTAAGCATCGGAACAAAATGGAATTAAAAATTGTGCGTGAAAATATTTCCTATTTACGTATTTAATTAAACGAAGGGCATTTAGCTTTTAAGCTTAAATATATACAAAATAAGTTACCTGACCCTAGCAACACAAAAATTATAAATGGCCTGTTATTGCCCTTAGGTACAAAGGGTGGGCTTAATGCCGAGGCATTAAGCCCACCCTTTGCCGACAACAACCTGCCGACCAAAAACACATGTGTCTTTGACTGTTGTTGAGTATTATTTTATTACAAATTATCCTCTCGTCAACCTCAGAAACTTATGAAAACTATTTGGTTACTTTAAACAGTACAAATTAAGCTAAAACATACACAGTCTAAAGCAAGCTTCGCTTGAAATTAGTGCTACACAGACGTTACACGTGGTAGCATAAAGTTTCGTACAAAGCTTTGTTAAAATTAGCACTAGTGATTCTGTTTGTTTATTTAGACATCTCCATTCCTAATTAGTAGGTAGTTTCTGGGTGGTTATTTATTTAGAAACCAATGAAGCACTAGTAACTAAGTTAAATTATATCGAGTACCAATTTTATGTAATGAGAATCAAAACTTGCGTTTCATATCAAAATCCGTTGCGTAGTTTTAAAGATCTAAGCATACATAGGGACAGACAGCGGGAAGCAATTTTGTTTTTTACGTACTATGTAGTAATATGAACTCTGAGCTAGCGCTTCGGCGGCCCCACGTATCCTTTTCAAAAGACTCAGAACAAACGAAATCAGTGATTTTATAATCACTAGCTAATGGCCAACTTGGCCATGGCCATTCGGGTTCAAAACCCATTATCAACTGTCAAACTATGTATAGGCATTCTCTTATCCATAGATTTAGTGTCATCAGAGGGTGAATAACTCAACGTCTACAAACGAAATCAGTGATTTTATAATCACTAGCTAATGGCCAACTTGGCCATGGCCATTCGGGTTCAAAACCCATTATCAACTGTCAAACTATGTATAGGCATTCTCTTATCCATAGATTTAGTGTCATCAGAGGGTGAATAACTCAACGTCTACAAACGAAATCAGTGATTTTATAATCACTAGCTAATGGCCAACTTGGCCATGGCCATTCGGGTTCAAAACCCATTATCAACTGTCAAACTATGTATAGGCATTCTCTTATCCATAGATTTAGTGTCATCAGAGGGTGAATAACTCAACGTCTACAAACGAAATCAGTGATTTTATAATCACTAGCTAATGGCCAACTTGGCCATGGCCATTCGGGTTCAAAACCCATTATCAACTGTCAAACTATGTATAGGCATTCTCTTATCCATAGATTTAGTGTCATCAGAGGGTGAATAACTCAACATCTACAAACGAAATCAGTGATTTTATAATCACTAGCTAATGGCCAACTTGGCCATGGCCATTCGGGTTCAAAACCCATTATCAACTGTCAAACTATGTATAGGCATTCTCTTATCCATAGATTTAGTGTCATCAGAGGGTGAATAACTCAAACATCTGCAAACGAAATCAGTGATTTTATAATCACTAGCTAATGGTCAACATGGCCATGGCAAAACCCACTATCAACTGTCAAACTATGTATAGGCATTCTCTTATCCATAGATTTAGTATCATCAGACGGTGAATAACTCAAACATCAAAGTGCTTTATTTCCTTTAAACCTTCAACTTCTTCCTAGATGGCTCTGCGTCTGGACCTTTAGACCTCAAAGGACTCGGACACGTCGCGTCGTCGCAAATGACAAAACAATGTCACTCTGATGAAAAAAAAAACCTATTCACTTTTACATATAAGATCAATAGGAGGAAAGAGAAACGCATAGGTAGTGATAATTATGTAATCAGCATATTCTTTTAAACTAACTGAACTGTGTTAATATATGTAAACCCTAATATAAAACCTCAGCTCTGCTTGGTGGAACCTATGTAAAAGTTCGATGCCTCTCTTTATTATATTCCGTTTGCAATCATTGCCAATATGGGACCGAAATAGGAATCGGTATCAATTCTAGTGGCAAGCATTCGTTGTTTATTATAGGGTAGTATAGGGTTCCGCTTTGTCCCATTCTGTTAGGAGAGATAAATGCTGGAACATGTTTAATCTGGGTCTTTTCCTTATAACCTGAGCCTGCTATTTCCGTGAAGCTTCTAAAAGTTTTAGACTGATGCAATCCAACTTTTAATTATTAAATCATATATGAATTAATGTTCTTTTACCAACCAATTAGAACAAGTATTTACAATTGAGCAAACTAGTATCACTAGTATAAAACAAAGTTGCTTCCCGCTTTCTGTCTGTCCCTATTTATGCTTAGATCTTTAAAACTACGAAAAGCATTTTAAAGCGGTTTTTTTAAATAGATAGAGTGATTCAAGAGGAATGTTTATAAACCATTTGACATATAAATTTCCACGCAGGCGAAGCTACGGGGCGCAGCTAGTGATTATACAACCCAAGGCAGCTTCGCCTCATAACACACTTTAACAGTGAATAAATTGGAACGCCACATGTCGCTCGGTTATTCCATCACACTCCCCGAGGCATTCCTGATGCTGAATTATGTTTTCCACGTGAGGGTGTGACTGTATGTAAAATCCCTCACACTTACAGGGGCCAGAATTTATGCTTTTTCGAATTAAAACTTCTTATTCGATTAAAAACAAAACAGTATAATGAAATATGGGACACAGACTTACGGGTTACCTTTAAGGTCGAGAAAAAAAATCTTTACAAAAATTTAAATCTAAAAATGGAATAAAAAAGATGATATTTTGAATAAAGAAATCGATGAATTGCTGAATATCTGTAGATTGTTTGCAACAGTCAGAATATTGCAAACAATCTACAGAAATTCATCAATTCATTCATTCTACTATAGTATAAAGCTAGATTACCACTGATTCACTGACTGATTGACATAATTGTTCTCCTTGATGGTGGATGGGAAGGTATGTTTTTTTTTACGGTATCGTATAGGGGAGGTAAAAGTCTCCTAGGGAAAATTCCGACTTTTTGAGATTTGCCCCCCCAAGACCCCCCCCAGTGGGGGGGCTCCTACGTGGAGCCATATTGCTTAATTTTTTTATGGGGGTTGTATAGAGGGGGACAAGTGATTTTGATTGCATAGAAAATTTTGCCCCCCCCTTGCCCCCAAGGGCCCCCCTTTTGAGTGTACTACCAGATGCCGTCGCGATAGAGGGGTTCTGATTGCGGGGTCGTATAGAGGGTTTATCTTCGTTTTGGAAGAAAAAAAATTGGAACCCCCCCTTTGACCCCCTTTTTTGCCCCCCCTTTCCATCTCCAAAACGGATAGACTTGGAAGAATTTTTTTTCCACAGTCTTGTAGAAGAGGACAAATGGTTTTGAATGACAAAAAAAATTGCCCCCTTTTGCCCCCCAGACCCCCTTTTTTTAGGAAAATCCGAAAATTGGCCAATTTTTGATCTATTTTTTCAGGTGGTGCATCGCGGCGAGCGAAGCGAGCCGCGATGCGACCGCGGGGAACAGCACGGCGAGCGAAGCGAGCCGTGCTGTGACCCCCACCAATGACCCCCCGAGGACCCCCCAAGACTCCTCACCCTTAACCCAGGGGAGCATTGCGGCGAGCGAAGCGAGCCGCAATGCGACCAAGGGGAACGGCACGGTGAGCGAAGCGAGCCGTGCCGTGACCCCCCACGCCACCAGCCCCCCTGTACCCCCTCCCCCAACCAAAAAATCTGATATGGGTATCGTTTTTGACTAACTTGGGGGTGAGGATTTCGAATCCGATGCGACCAAGGGGAACAGCACGGCGAGCGAAGCGAGCCGTGCTGTGACCCCCCAAGACCCCCTCAACTATAACCCGGGGGAGCATTGCGGCGAGCGAAGCGAGCCGCGATATAACCGCGGGTAACCCCCCCAAGACCCCCTCACCCTTAACCCAGGGTAGCATTGTGGCGAGCGAAGCGAGCCACAATGCGATCGAATTGCGACCATCGTCACACAGCAAGGCGAGCGAAGCGAGCCGCGCTTCGCGACCTGATGCGACAGCTGTCGCACAGCAAGGCGAGCGAAGCGAGCCTTGCTGTGTGGCAGCAGGAGCAGAGTCAGGAGCAAGGGGAACAGCACGGCGAGCGAAGCGAGCCGTGCTGTGACCCCCCAAGACCCCCTCAACTATAACCGACCAAGGGGAACGTCACGGTGAGCGAAGCGAGCCGTGCCGTGACTCCCCACGCCCCCAGCCCTCCTGTACCCCCTCCCCCAACCAAAAAATCTGATATGGGTATCGTTTTTGACTAACTTGGGGGAGAGGATTTCGAATCCGATGCGACCAAGGGGAACGCGTGCGTGCTGTGAGCCCCCAATGACCCCCCAAGACCCCCTCAACTATAACCCGGGGGAGCATTGCGGCGAGCGAAGCGAGCCGCAATGCGACCAAGGGGAACGGCACGGTGAGCGAAGCGAGCCGTGCCGTGACCCCCCACGTCCCCAGCCCCCCTGTACCCCCTCCCCCAACCAAAAAATCTGATATGGGTATCGTTTAGCGCAATGCGATCGAATTGCGACCATCGTCACACAGCAAGGCGAGCGAAGCGAGCCGCGCTTCCTGACCTGATGCGACAGCTGTCGCACAGCAAGGTGAGCGAAGCGAGCCTTGCTGTGTGGCAGCAGGAGCAGAGTCGTGCGTCAATGCGACCACCGCCATACAGCAAGGCGAGCGAAGCGAGACGCGCTGTGTGATGGCACACCCACTAATATAGATATCGTTTTCGATCAACTCGCATACGTCGACTACGAAAAAAATTTCCATTTCCAAATTCAAGATGGCTGACATCTCTATATCGCAGTTTATACTCGCCTTAAGACGAGCACCCACATAATATGGGTATCGTTTTCGAATAACTCGCATACGTAGATTACGAAAAAGATGTCCATTTCCAAATCAAAGATGGCTAACATTTTTTCATCGCAAAATTTTCTCATGGCTATCGATTTCAAACAAAATAATCAAAGGTACGAAAAAGAAGTCTTAATAAAAAATTACTGTTACACATAACCGCCGCGAGCTGCTTGCAGCTCGCGGCGGTTGATGCGACCTGATGCGACAGCTGTCGCACAGCAAGGCGAGCGAAGCGAGCCTTGCTGTGTGGCAGCAGGAGCAGAGTCAGGAGCAAGGGGAACAGCACGGCGAGCGAAGCGAGCCGTGCTGTGACCCCCCAAGACCCCCTCAACTATAACCGACCAAGGGGAACGTCACGGTGAGCGAAGCGAGCCGTGCCGTGACCCCCCACGCCCCCAGCCCTCCTGTACCCCCTCCCCCAACCAAAAAATCTGATATGGGTATCGTTTTTGACTAACTTGGGGGAGAGGATTTCGAATCCGATGCGACCAAGGGGAACGCGTGCGTGCTGTGAGCCCCCAATGACCCCCCAAGACCCCCTCAACTATAACCCGGGGGAGCATTGCGGCGAGCGAAGCGAGCCGCAATGCGACCAAGGGGAACGGCACGGTGAGCGAAGCGAGCCGTGCCGTGACCCCCCACGTCCCCAGCCCCCCTGTACCCCCTCCCCCAACCAAAAAATCTGATATGGGTATCGTTTAGCGCAATGCGATCGAATTGCGACCATCGTCACACAGCAAGGCGAGCGAAGCGAGCCGCGCTTCCTGACCTGATGCGACAGCTGTCGCACAGCAAGGTGAGCGAAGCGAGCCTTGCTGTGTGGCAGCAGGAGCAGAGTCGTGCGTCAACGCGACCACCGCCATACAGCAAGGCGAGCGAAGCGAGACGCGCTGTGTGATGGCACACCCACTAATATAGATATCGTTTTCGATCAACTCGCATACGTCGACTACGAAAAAAATTTCCATTTCCAAATTCAAGATGGCTGACATCTCTATATCGCAGTTTATACTCGCCTTAAGACGAGCACCCACATAATATGGGTATCGTTTTCGAATAACTCGCATACGTAGATTACGAAAAAGATGTCCATTTCCAAATCAAAGATGGCTAACATTTTTTCATCGCAAAATTTTCTCATGGCTATCGATTTCAAACAAAATAATCAAAGGTACGAAAAAGAAGTCTTAATAAAAAATTACTGTTACACATAACCGCCGCGAGCTGCTTGCAGCTCGCGCACACCTAACAACTAGTTTATATATATAATTAGCAATATTCTGACTGTTGCAAACAATCTACAGGGCTATCTACTATTCAGCTAACTACACACTCTGTAGTTAATACTACTAATTGGTTCTATTATTTGATTGTTACTTTCTTCGAATAAAAATATAATATTATTATAAAAATATCATTCACATTTAACCGAGGTCAGAATTATTTCAGATCTCATGTTTTTGTTATTATACTGTGGAAATTATTTTCAAAATATTTAAGTAATGTCAAATCTCTGTTTTGAAATTCGAATAAACACTTTGAGTGCTGAAAACGTACGGTATGAGTTTTCTACAAGTGACTAATATGCGTAAATCCACACTAGCGCAGCGGCTGAGAAAATACAGATCTTTGTGACTCAGCAGAGCTGTAATATTTTTCGAACGAAACGCATGTGCGGCGCAACACAACCGCTGTGTAGAGCGGCAGCACGAATTTTTTAGGTAAAAAAAAAGATCGCAGTCAAAGTGTTAACAACAAGGTTAGAATTTTATGTTTACCTAAGCCGTTTGAAATTCGAATAAAATCAAAACAGGTCATGAACTGCATTCACCAATTACACAACAAGTTTTAGCTGTATTCGATTTTAACCGTACCTTTTTACGGTACAAAAGTACCTAACTGAGGCCTGTTCGCACTTTAGATGCAACATCGCCACCGGAATAACATAACCTTTTCAGTTCATCCTACTAATCAAGGTGTGGTAGATAATTTTATCGTTCTGAATAAACTAAAAATCTTTTGACTGACTTTAAATTAATATTTTTAAACTTACGCGATCAGAACACATAACAAACATACACGACAGTGTGTAAACCTGTCGAAACGTCGGGAAAAATAGGTAAATAAACGCGATAAATACCCGTTAAATTTGTACTTTTTTATGACTTTAAATTCTTTATTATTATATGTACAGCGTTTTTTAGTTCTTTGACATCATAGTCCAATAGAACAAATGCGAGTCACTGATTGAATATTCAGGTAGGTATTATTGAGATTGATATTTACTTTCTAGTGGTCAATACGAATTGATCAATCATGTATATGAAAATTGTAATAAATATCTCTGATAGATCCTAGATTAGTCACGCAACCTTGAACCTTAATCCATCCAAAATCAATCAGTTACAAAATAGCCATTATTTCATGATAAGAAAGTCATAAACTCGCAAAGCAAAATGAACATTCTTATCGCTTGATAACATTGGTATCGTGAGTGTTATACAATCATCACGAAAGTATATAAATAAAGGTTCTTGATAATATTTTTATTAAACACTACAGCAAAATATTAAATATTGATACAAAATAATCTGTGAGGTTTCAAGGTACATGTAGGCGTAAAAGTGTAACTGTTATAAAACGTCTAACGCATCTCTACACGCGTGGTTCATTTCACATATTCTTTAAAGCTTCGCATCGCGTTCGCGCCTCGTTCCCGTATGATGTCGGGTTTTGTACAATTCGCGCGTGATTCGCGCACGATCGTGGTGGGCCTTAGCAGATTTGAGAAGTACCTATTCAACTATTCGCTCATACGTGCTTTGATAAAGAACATCTACTGTATATACTTAGGCATAGTAATTATTAGGTTGGCATCTCCATTATTGTTCTTGAGTGAAGACTGTGACTCGGCAAACGTAGTGTAGGACGCGCTCCGGCTAGGTGGGATGACGACCTGCAAAAGACTGCAGGCAGATGCTGGATGCAGCGTGCTAAAGACAGAGTGATATGGCGCTCATTATGGGAGGCCTATGTTCAGCAGTGAACTAACATAGGCTGATGATGAATATACCTTCCAAACACCCAAAAAATTAAGGGACATAATAAGACCACGACAACGACTACATCAGTGAGCAGCTACCTAATCAAATAAAATGCGTAGATCAAAAAAATCTTAGTACTATCGGAGTCCTTTTGACTGGGATTCCATTGCAGCGTAATTTTCGTCAGATGCTTCTGTCCGCGACTGTACAAATTTTACTAAGATAAAATAGTATCACTCAGTATAACTATACACAGCTGTCGCGAAGCACCGTCTCCGAAAATTGTTATGAAACAATTATCACTGTGAATCAAAAGCAGCCCTATTTAAATGGGCCCACGGCTTTATTTGTTAAATTAATTTAGTTGTTATTTTAAAGTGATAATTTAGTGAGAATGGCGGCAGGTTTAGTGAAAAGGTCCGTGAATATAGAAGATAAAGTGTTTTTGGTGTCAGGTGGCGCTGCCGGCGTCGGAGCTGGGGTGGTGCGTCGCTTGTTATTCGAAAATGCGAGGGTAATTTCATAAAACTGTTATATATTTCTTTGTTTAATTTAAATGGGTTATTCTTGGGTACTTTGGTTATTCCTGGCGATTAGAAGTCAAAGTAGTCAAAATAGTAATTATTTCTTTAGGCTTACAAAATAAGCATTTAGAAAAGTCATACTCTAAATTATTATTAAATATAAATTATTATATAATCACTATTATTATACTCACTATAAATTATTATTATATAAATTATTATTAATTACACTTATTATTATAATCACTATAAATTATTATTAAATAAGATTTTTACTGTTCACTTCAATTTTTTTGTCCACTAGTGGAAGAAGTGAAAAAGAAACCACTAGTTCAATACATGGTTATTTGCCTATTTAAGTCTAAATAATAATGTGATTCGATACATAATATTGACATATTTAAGTAAAGCTACTTACATACTATTGTCGGTGCGAAACTGAGCGACATCTGGGCAAGCACAATGAAGTAATCATTTAGGAGTAGAAAGCATTCTTGATGAGCGCACGCTATTGCCCATAAATGATTTCCTTACCTTGTGTAATCTAAATGATGGGATATAAGAACGCGTCGACATAGAGTTTCTACACGGGATAACTCAATAAAAATTATGCTGCGAGCATAAATTGTTGTGCTGGTAAAAATGTTTTCTGCGCAAACTCTGAAAATATTTTACACAGTTTCTTTATTTAAATGGGTTATTCTTGGGCACTTTGGTTATTCCTGGCGATTAGAACGCGTCGAAATAGAGTTTCTACTATAAAAATACTGCGTAAAGATTGTGTTTCACGAACGACAATTTAGGCTATGCTTGAAAGATTAGCTAGGTAAAGAACTAACATTATCTAGTTTTTTAAGAGAGTCAAATCTTCGAGACAAATCAATTATCACTACCGTGATTTGTGCTCTTGATGACGATATTTGTGGTTGTAGTGTGAATTTTCAATATCGTAATAGACTCTAGAAAAACATCTGAATTTTCTAGAGTCTATTTATGTTTGCGTAGACGGCATTTTTACAAGCACAACAATTTATGCTCGCAACATAATTTTTATTGAGTTATCCCGTATAACTCAATAAAAATTATGTTGCGAGCAATATATGATACCTCTATATATCGATATTGAAAATTCACACTACAACCACAAATATCGTCATGAGGAGCACACATCTCGGTAGTGATAATTGATTTGTCTCGAAGATTTGACTCTCTTAAAAAACTAGATAATGTTAGTTCTTTACCTAGCTAATCTTTCAAGCATAGCCTAAATTGTCGTTCATGAAACACAATCTTTACGCAGTGTTTTTATTAAAATATGGACATTTTAATCATTCGAATATAGATGGACGGAATGATAGATGTTTGTTACTTCTTCTTGTCTAAACTACTGAACGGATCAGGATGAAATTTTGCACAGTGATGCTCTTAGCCTGGAATCTATCATAGTTTATTTTTATCCCATACAACGATTCCCATGGGAAATACATAACCTGTAAACGTTTCCATAGACACAACTTATAGAATAAAATGTGTACAAAGCCGCGAGCAGAAACTAGTATTATTATATTCGAAAGTAATTCTGTCTATCTGTCAAGTTAACACGCATAAACGGCTGAATGGTTTTTAATGAAAGACAAGGAGATAGATAGTATTTAGGCTTATTCAGGGGACGGACAAAGGGATTTATATCCTTGAAAATGCGTGCGAAGCCACATGCGGGAGGTAGTATAGGTAGTAATATGTATAGGTAATAATTTTATTTCCGATAGGTACCAAAAAATTCAAAATCATGATATATATAAAAGAAAGTCGTGTTTGTGGTTAACAACACTTATAACTCGAGAACGGCTGAACCGATTTGACTGAAAATTGGTGAGGAGGTAGCTTAGAACCAGGAGTCTAACATAGGATACTTTTTATCATTTAATTAAACCATTTGACACATCGATTTCCACGGGGGCGAAGCCGCGGGGCGCAGCTAGTTCAAAATAAATATTCACCATATTGGTGATTAACTTGTTCCTCAATATGTATTTAAACCAATAATGGTTGGTTAACTGACATAACAGCCGGTTTGCTTGACAATACACAATGTTCGGTCAATACAATTACAAGGGCTTACTTGCCGCCTATTAGCTAATATGAGCTATTACTAAAACAAACATGTTTATTTGTCCATAATATAGGTCTATAGCATCGGTTCAAAGTCGCTCAGCGAGCTATGGAAAGAGCTATGCTCGGAGTTTCTCTGAAGGATAGGATTCGCAACGAATACATCCGACAGAGAACCAAAGTTATCGATATAGCTCTGAGAATTAGCAAGCTGAAGTGGCAGTGGGCCGGCCATATCTCACGAAGAACCGACGGCCGCTGGGGCAAACGTGTTCTTGAGTGGAGACCACGACTCGGTAAACGTAGTGTAGGACGCCCTCCGACCAGGTGGGATGACGACCTGCGAAAGACTGCAGGTAGATGCTGGATGCGGCAAGCTGGAGACAGGGCGCTATGGCGCTCATTGGGGGAGGCCTATGTCCAGCAGTGGACTATTATAGGCTGATGATGATGATGATAGCATCGGTGCATTGCTATGAGTAACGTTCATAGTGTATTCAACAATTTGTTTTTTTTTTTTACAAAAACTAAAACTAACTTATAATAATTCCTTAGGCATAGAAGAAGAAGAAGAATGCTAAGAGTGATCAACACAAACGAGGTGTTGTCAAAATCTTTCGACAAACAAGTATCAATTTCCTATTCGTATAAACGTGCACAAAGGTGTGTGTGTAAAAAAAAAAGCATTGGAGTTATATGCTTGTCAGCTCACACAATCATATTTATATAACATACTAGTTGCGCCCCGCGGTTTCACCCGCGTGGTGATAGATATCTTGGATAATATAATATATGTATATCTTTATGAATTGTAGCCTATGTGTTATTCTGATATGTAAGCTATATTATTGTGAAGTTTCATTAAAATCCATTCAGTAGTTTTTACGTGAAAGAGTAACAAACATCCATTCATCCATACTTACAAACTTTCGTGTTTATAATATTAAAGTAGGATTTGGCTTTTGGTTACAAAATCAAGAACATTGTTGAATGACACAATCCCTCCATTTGCTGTAACAGCAGCGTGTTTTTCCTCTATGCCCTTATAATTCTATTTTATACTAGCGGACCTTCCCGGCTTCGCGCGGTTTTAGTACGGATACCTAACTTTTTTGAAAATATAATATAGCCTATGTTCACCGGGGATAGTGTAGCTTCCCAACGGTCAAATTTTTTAAATCGGTCTAGTAGTTTCGGAGCCTGTTCATTACTAACAAACAAACAAAAAATCAAACCTTTCCTCTTTATAATATTATCTATTTTATATAGGACCACCTCAGTGTTATTCTCCGTGCAAATTCAAAAGAATCACAAAATCGGTCCACACTGGACGATGAAATCGCCGAACGAACATACATTCGAACATTGAACATATCCTACATATTTTGAAGTTTTTAAATATAATAGTCATATAAAACAATAAGATTTTTTGAAAAAAACTAAAATCCTGATTCCCGTCGCTAAATTTGCACTATTTTAAAGATTTGCGGCAAAAATAATAATCCCTAGGGAATAAACATTTTATTGGACTATCACAGGATCATTCTCTATAGAACAACAAAATAATTTAGAAAACTGGTCCATAATTGACGAAGAAATCGTCGAATATATGTACATATATATAAATGTATTTAATATGTGCATTACTATCTTTAATAAGTTACCAGAACCTATTAAAGACCTCAATGGCAATTTATTTAAACTAAAATTGAATAAGTGGCTGCTTGACAAATGTTTCTATAGTATAAATGAATATATTAATCTTAAGTAGAAAAATTTATTATGTTTTGACCATGATTGTAAATCTTAAAGTTAACTGTTTATTTTAGAATGTACCTTAAATTTATTTCACTTGATTATTTTAATTGTTGACTACCTTAAATCACAGTGATATTATTAAATTGTAATATAATATTAATATTTGCACACCTGCTTGCGGGTTGAATACATGTGACACTACTCTAGTTATAAGACCTGACTTGTACCTATAATAATGTGTTCAGCAAATAAATGATTTGATATAAAAACATACATACAGCTGAATATAAAACCTCCTCCTTCATCGAAGCCAGTTAAAAGCTAAATCACCACCGATTTGAATCAAGTCAAGTCAAATCATTAGGAAATAGTTTTAAACAAGCACCTTGGTACTTCCTTGTATCGACTTACTTATAACGTCCGAATTTTCGACAGTCATTTATTTTCGTCCAGTATCAATAGATTTGTGACGTCACGTGGATGAAAAACAAAAGACAATCGCACCAGCTGCAACAGAGCATTTGTTCTTTCTCGAAACATGGGAAAAGCCTAGTCTCATTTGTTTCTCGTGCAATACTCTAGGGCACCCCACAATTCTACTTAACGCCTTAAACTTTTCAGCATGTTGCGTTCCTCGACATCCTGGAACGAGAAGGTAGCTCGCTAGAGGCTGAGCTCACGTCGAAGTTCGGAGCACTTCAAGCAAAGTTCATAAAATGCGATGTGGCGAACGAAGAAGCGCTTGAAAGCGCTTTCAGGATCGTACTGGAAAAGTACAGGAAGCTTGATGGGGTAGTGAACTGTGCAGCGGTTTTGGACACGGTTAACTTCAAGCGGATGGTTGACGTTAATATTGTAAGTTGTACAACATTTTATCAAGCTAACAATAAGTTTCATCAATAATATAATGTCAGGTAATTAATAATGATTATTCCTTTTTCAAAACGTATTTTATATCCTATGCATTTCTACTTCCCTGGTACATAAATGTGTCTTTGTAACCAAATTTTTTTTTATCTATCTATCTAGTGCAAGATCTCATGGCGATCTTTAAGAGAGTCCAGCCGTGGACGTGCATATGCTAAGATGATGATGAATGACATAGACATGCATTAATTTACTTACACAGTAAAATTAAAACAGATATAAAAAGAGGCGTTCCACGTTTGACTAACTCGCAGATAATTATTCCGCAGCATCCACCAGAGCTCATTCAGGTCTATCCTCAGATTATATTTTAACTTGAATTCTTGAATTCTCTTCCCGCTTGATTGTGTGACACATATTTTAAAAGAAGGCATTTTACTGTTCATTTCCTAACAGTTGACCAATTAAGACATACTTGTCTATGGAATACTCTCTTTCTGGACATCAGACGTGCAAAACACTCGCTATGTTCAAAAAACTGCTGCATCAGCATTAATTATCCATATAAAAAGATAGCCTTATCTTATGTCTATGTAAATTTATTATAAATAATAAATAAATAATGCTGGACAATTCACACAGCATCATCTAACCCCAAGCTAAGCAGAGCTTGTGTTATGGGTACTAGATAACTGATATACATAATACAATACATTACATAGATAGATATTTTTTTATTATACATAGAAAACGACCAGAACACCCGGAACAAATATCTGCAGATCGTACACACAATTGTTTCGAGGCAGGAATCCAACCCGCAACCTCCTTCGTCGCAGGCGGACCTTCGCCCACCGCGCCACATCGGTCGTCCATTATGTGTAATGTAGGTATTATGGAATGTAGTGTAAGTGTAAGAATATGTTTTTTTCTTTTTTTATCTACATATTTATTAAAGTGCCACCGTCTATAATGTCCATTCATGTCCAGTCCACCCTAAGGTTGTCTGGAAGAGATCCCTCTTAGCGATAAGGCCGCCCTTTATACCTTAATCTAAGTTTTATCTCTTTATTGTTTTCTGTTTTGTGTGCTATCATAAAGTGATTTCTATCCATCTAAGATCATAAAATTGGTAGGTAATAGAAGTTTTAATAGAGGGTCTATCTAATGGTATTCATAATCTGACATATTTCAAGGGGCGTTAAAATTACCAAGTTAAATTAACTCCCACGTTACTCAATTACACTAGAGTGTCCCAAATACGATTACGAAATGTAATTGGCCATATTCCTTTAGTTCGAACAACAACTCCGAACATTGAACATTCATATAACTTTCCGCTCGCTCCGAAAGTTCAGATATTATTGAAATGTTTTCACGGATTCCAACGGCGATATTGTTTTCATAGATCCTGTTTGAACTTTGGAGTTTGATATCAGCATTGCTCATAACTTTGTGTTGCCTACGCATCCCGTACGTATAAACGTTATTAACAATTTCATATCATCATTTTTGTTTATAATTTCCTTTATTTATTAATGTTAGCTTGGTTCGTTCACATTCGATAGATAGCATACAATCATCTCTATTTTAATTCATCATCATCATTAGCCTATGCAAGTCCACCTCTGGATATAGGCCTCCCCCAATGAGCGCCACAGCTCTCTGTCTTCAGCTTGCCGCATCCAGCATCTGCCTGCAGTTTTTCGCAGGTCGTCATCCCACCTGGTCGGAGGGCGTCCTACACTACATGATTAAAATAGTACCGAGCCAATTTTTATCATAATTCCATAATTTTTTGTATGTTAAGTTATTTATTTTATCGTCATCTATCAAACAATTTGTGTAACATAGTAGGGGGAGCACAGGTGCCTATATAACAGACTTTTCAGTCTAGTTTAGGCAACTGAGGCTACGTAATAATTTGGATTAGAATCTCAATATACTGGACTTGTTTCTAATGTAAACTACAAATGAATTATGTTATGTGTTTGTAATAATTCTTTTTTGGCAATACATTTTTTATTTATTTATTTACTACGTTTACCGAGTCGTGGTCTCCACTCAAGAAAATAGATAAAATATCTACGTTTCCTTAGTAATAGAATCTCATTAAAGTTCCTAGAGTACGGAACAGTATATAAAGATTCATCTCGCCCATTTCCTACATACTAAGAGCCCATTTCCTAAAACTTATGGATGTTCGTAGAGGCTCTACGAAAGTCTTTATCTTCCCTGAATTTGGCAGGTTTATAGCATTTTACTATTCCCGGGATGGAAATAAGTAGGTACCTTTTCTTACTTCTTTTTAGAAAGCGCGTGGATTAGACCCATTGAACATTTGAACCTACTTGCTTCTATATAGTCTTAACGAAGTCAAAAGCTATACTTTATTACCTTGCATGTTCAAAATCAGAAAAAAATAGCCATTTAAGTAAGTAGAATCTCGCATACAGCTCAAAAATTAAAAAGTAAAGCGCATAAATTCGTAGGTAAGAATAAAATGTGGTTTTGCAGGTTATAATAATAAAAAGTGATAAATTAAAATTTATAAAATTTCAGTCTTTAGCCAATTTACAGGGAAAGGCCTACAAAATGATGCTAATAATTATGAAGGAAGAATTAAAGAGTATCCGGAATCCATATAAAATACTCGAAAACCCACACCTCACGAGTAAAAACATTTTTTTTTCAGACAGGAACATTCAAAAGCACTTCACTAGCGATGGACATAATGGGCATAGACAAAGGAGGGGAGGGAGGCACGGTGCTCAATATATCCTCTTTGCTGGCTCTTCGTCTCGGCAGCCATCTACCAGTCTATGCTGCTACGAAGACGGCTGTGCTGAAATACAGTGTCTCTATGGGGGTAGGTGATACTTTTTGCTAAACCATAAAGACCTTACGTCTAATTTGTTTATGGTGGTAGGGGTCAAATCACTACATCGTATAAAAAAATGTCGCTTCTCGCTGTCTGTCTGTCCCTATGTATGCTTAGATCTTTTAAACTACGCAACGAATTTTGATGCAATTTTTTTAATAGATAGAGTGATTAAATTTCCTAAAATTTTGTCAGGGAAGATACATTACTCGATATTGGCCTACCTTACCAACTCTTAATTGAATTAAGAGTTGGTAAGGTTGGTTATTTATTTATTTAATTATTGATATGATAGCATTTTCAGACTTTCTTCCGGGCCTTAAAATGCGTAAGGTATGTAAAAAGGGGCTTAATAAGGATAATAATTGCAGTGATAATATAGATTTTGTTGATTTATCTCGGATTGCAATAACGGGAGGATTTTGTGTATTATCGATATTGAGAATCTCTTTGCAGTCTTTTCTATAATACTCGGAAAGAATTGTACTCTGCATAATGAATGTTTGCGATGGTTGCCGTTCGCCTATTGTCACTAAAGAATACATGAATTGCCATGGTTGTAAACAAAAATATTACCTACAATGTGCGGACCTGTCACCAAAACGTTACCGTAAACTATTATCGAATCTCAATAAAAAACTTAGAGCGTTTATCGCTTATGCTTAGAAACACTAAAATCAGGTGCCAATATGAAACTTCTCGTTGTGAGTTGTCATGTTACAATTTGTGTTCTAGTTGCATGCAATTTTTTCTTTCCCGAGAACGCTAGCTCTAACGCCTCAACACAATGGAATAAAAACGCAAAAAAGTCATTTTACTCCTCTTTACCTTCATTCAAAGGACGCTGTTATCTTTAAATTACTCGAGATAATGTAATTACACTAAGTTAACAGTTGAGGAGTTCAAATGAAAGGATATAACTTGGTAATAATAAGAAAATATTCGCCCATAAAGCCAGTTCATGGCGTTCATGAAGGTTCTATTGAACATCAAGCGGTGTAATAACTTGAATTAGCTTTTCTCCTTTGAGGTGAGAAGGCTTTTTGGGAAAACTTTGGAAATGGAGAAACTGTGGAAATATAAGTACTTGGCATGAATATTTAAATAACTTCTCATCGATTATTCTCTCATACGATTATTTCCTGGAACTTCTCGGTTTCAAATTTCGAGTAATTCGTAGCTTTATACACATGAAATTCCATACTTTTGAGATCTTCAAAGCGTTCATAGTACGAGTACATAGACTTTATGGACAAAGATAGTGACATAATATGCTATTCTGTTATTGGTGCATCTCTGCATTCTACAAAAGAATTTAATAAAATCTCTACCACAAAATTAAAATTAAATACATTTCAAAGTTTTCAAAAACACAAAACCCCTCGCAATATCAAAGGCTCTCATTCCAGTCAGAAGAGACGTACAAAAGGACGGGCGTCCGCGTCCTGACAGTTTGCCTTGGACCCACTGACACCGCCATTCTACAGCGGACCAATCTACAGCACTATGACGAGTCGCCGGCGCTGCTCGAAAGCAGGGTGCCTGTGAGGCAAAGGTGAGGAAACTTTTTACGTTTTTAAATACGTCATCTTTAGGTATTAGAACGGACCGCTGCTTTCCGTTCTAATACGAATATCTAAAGATGACGTATGCCGCAACGCTTTGCGTTACAAGATTCTACATTTCCAGCGACGACGACGTGGCGTCATGATGAGCACCTCACCAAAACATACCGAAGGTTAATTTTTTAAATCGTACTAACATCTTCCATGTTGGTATAAATTATGGGAGACGAACCATACTTATATGTATAAATATGGGACTTGTAAGAGATAATTCAATTACCTAATTGTTCGATTTTACACAGTTTACTGTGGATGGTAAAAGAAAATCCCATTAATTTTAGTATTTTACTCGAAAACATCGAATGGGCTTATTGGAATTCATTTCCGTAGTAGCTGGGGGGGTTTTAAATAAAGGTTATTGAATTACTATGATAATACCATACAACAGTGATCTCTTATGGTTAGTGTGATGTGATATATTTCTAAGAAACGACGATGAAAAAATTTATTATTAAAAAACAAGCTATACTCATCTAAGACCAAAAAAATACAAATACTTTTATAATATTGTAGAATATCAAGCAAAATACAAAACAGAAAACCACAAATTGTTAATGCTGAAAAGATTCCAATCAGTAAAAATATATTTCTAAAGAAAACGAAAAGTAAGTCAGCGAAATAAGTAGCGTTGTCCAGTCGATAAAGAAAGAAAAGCTTAGATTAGAACAAACAATCAAAGAAGAAAAGCAATCAAGAGATATTGTTGAAAACAAAACGATAAATATAGCAATTATTCGTCACAGCTACGTTCACATGCGTGATATTTTTACTGGCAGAAATGGTGAACACAATGTAGCTTGTGATAGAAAAAAATATATTTTCTTTATTGCGCTATAAAATCTTTTAAATCATACAAACATTTTAACTGATATTGATTCCTAGAACATACTCATAATGTATACTAATAGAATAGACCACGTTTGAGCACCAGTACTTATATTAATAAGTACTTTTATTAATGTCACTCTCAACTATATGTACCTACTAGCTTCTGCTTCTGCCCTCAACTGCGCAAACATTTTCTTGGCAAAAAACTAGCAACAGTGTGCTTTCGCGGATTGTACATATTTGTCCCAAGGCGAGAATCGAATATGCAACCTCCCGCTTTGTCGCGGTCATGGCCACATGGGTCTTTATAAAAATAGCGTGATTATTGATATGTTTCAGAGTGGAGTCCGCAGTAAATGGCATAATACAAACGATCAATCAAGGTGCCAGTGGCTCCACGTGGATTGTTGAAGACGATAAACCAGCACACGACTTCTCGGAGAAAATTGCGGACGCTTTTCAAATTCTATCGCAGACTTAGATCACATTGTGGGTCAACAGATTACTACTCGTAGCGCTGACCTAGCTTTTATCTGCTTGGATTTGTAATATATTTTTTTGATGGGTTTAGTTGCCTATTAATAATAAGCGATGGGATATTTTATGTCTAGTGTTTCTGATGATAGTTACTGCTCTACAAAATATGTTATTTAAAAGTCTAAGATATGGTATCTTTATGCATTTATTTTGTGATAATAAGAGTATAAATAAAACGTCATATTTTTTATTACTCACCTATCATTATTTTATTATACTCGTACATATTATAGTTTCATAAAGAAATGTATTGTGTAGAATAAATTTAATCTCTAAATATATTGAGGAACAAGCTTTTTTCTGTTAACAACGCCCAGCTCAAACCGCTGAAGCTAGAAAGCTAACATATGTAGGTATGTACCTTTTACGACACAAACTGCCGCTAAGAAGGGATTATTGGAAATTCTTCTCCTAAGGGGGTGGAAAGTGGTTGAAGTTTGTTTGTTTTTTGTAACTCTTTAACCATAAATCTGATTTTCAGCACGGGTTGACACGTTTTATGTATTTTCGACTCTTACAATAGCTGAATTCCAAAAGTTTTGTTTATCCTAAAACAAAACCGAATGAAATCGCGAGCGCGTAAATTAGTAATGAATATTGAGGAAACCACGCAACGTTGATTTCCATTAGGTTCATTAGGACCAGTTTACTTTTAATAATGATATAATACGACTTTTGTTTATATCACACATTGACTATATGAGTCAAAAAAAAAAACAAAAAAATAACAAAAAAAAAATAGTTAATGGACAATATACTGGGCGACCTTATCGCTATAAGCGATTTTTTCCAGGCAAACTTGATGGACTACGTGACGTGTAATGGGAAGAAGGAAAGGGCCTTACTCTATTCACCCATCACCGTTCGTGAAAAAGTAATGAAATTGCGCCTACGGCATCCAGATGTTTTATTGATGTGGATCATCAATGTTCTCCAATATCTGCCAACACCAATTGAGCCAGGGAGTGAAACAATCAATATTGGATGTTTGAAGCGGTTCGTTTCAGCGACTCATAACGGCATGAAGCGTTGTTTTTTAGATGAAATAGTGAGGGAACTAGTTTATTGGTTTGACTTGATTGGTGATTGTGGAAAATTGTACATTATTCCTTTATATTTGAGTTTAGAGTTTTTTAGCTTTGAGTTCATTATACCGTCGCTTTGAATTTGGATCACCCCAACTCTTCTTCTCATTTTACTATGACAGTGGTATCGTTCATAATCGTAGATAAAAAACTCTAGATTATGCGTGCGGTGTTATTGAACGGACAGATTGATATACTGAATGGTTTTAACCTTGTCAATTTTGACACGCGTCTTTCTTTCAACAATAGTAAAATGCCAAAATCTGTCTTTCTAAGACGATAATGAAGCGATAAATTTAGTAGAATTGAGACCCTGTTTATCTGTATCTAACTCGGTCTAATGTAATGGCCTTACCCCGTTCTATTTCAAGCGTTCAACATGAGTTGGCTGGCGGAGTACTTGTCGGTGTCAGTGCAGCGAGACCCGCGGGATCTTACTAATTTATGCTCCGGATTAGCCTTAATCCAAGCTTGCCTGATGCCAACATGCCTTCAAAAATGTATACCGCTTTTTGTGCCTTGCATTTGTTTTGGTTTGCACGTTTATGCTGACTCAAAAGTTCATTGACATAGCAGAATTGAACCAAAAACTGTGCGAATCATTGAAAAGTAAGCTGTGGAATTGTGCCCTTTGAAATATTACAGCGTGATATGTTCTAGGCCCTATGATTTTTCCTTCTTTCTGTAAATGTATATGACGTACGGTCATACTTTTGCTTTCTAGTTAACCCGCAGTGTAGCCATTTTATTGTCAAAAGGCCGTGTCGTAAGGCCCCGATCGGCCCTTACGCAATTAACTCTTTAAAATTGATCGTATAAATTAATCACATTTAAATAGTTCATTAAATGGTGGGTCGACGATTGCAGCCAGAAGAACCAGACTTAATGCGATTAGTCTCAGACTGAAATAAGTTGCCAACTTAGATAAAAAAAGGTTTCCTCGCAGCAGTGGGTAGATTCCAGCTGATAATAAAGATAATAGAATTTACCTGGTATAAAATAGAATCACCCAGGTCGAGCATTTGCATACACGCGAAGTTTGCGAATTTCGAGCGCATGAAGAATTCTGACGCACTGATAGTTTGAATGAGTTTGAATACTTCGGCAACTCTTGTCAAAGGTTTTCGACTGCTATCTCTTCACACAACTTCATCTTCCAGCAGGCTTAGCCAAATATTGAAGCATGTTGAAGTCCTGCTCGAATAAAATGGTTTCTTTATATGTATCTTTAAACGCTTATTATTCAACACCGCGGAAAGATTGTGCAATGTTCAAATGTGAGTTGACAAAAATTTTAGGTCAATCCTAAACTCCAATTTATAGTTGTGTTGAGCTCACGAAACAAACTGCCAACGAATCAATACAAAACAAAACACGGGAATGACGACAACGAAACAAACGTTACGAATCGTCCTCTCCAACTTAGCCAGTGGATGTCGCAACAGTAGATTATAGGAACCTACCAGAGTGGGTGGGTGCAGTAGTTTATCCTTCCATGTGTTATTAATACCTCTACTGCGAGCATCAAGCCGCCGTGGTGTTTATGATTAACCCCCTTGTTTGAGGAGGGTTGTTTAGTGAAAAGAAATATTTATTCAAAAATTTAATTAAAAGACTGTAAGTGGACGTAGAAAAAAAGAATAAAATTATTTATTAGACACAACATACAAACTTTGACACAGAAATATAGTATAGTGGGACTACTACTTTAGGCAGATAACACGTTGACAGACAAAAAAAGTGAAATATAAAGTACTAAAAATAGTAGGTTAGCATTGGGTTGGTACTAAGTAGCTCACACACAGCCAATAGAATGCCATGTTTAAATATAAAGAATTGATATCTTACGGGAGTGACATATGTAGTCACTTTGTGACAAAACTCCATTAATAAAATAAAGACAATAAAATAAATAAAAAAGCAGTCAGCAGACGAGCGCGCGTGTGTAGGTCTAACAGGTCCTGACTCAGCTTGTTGCTCTAACACTAAACCTAGGGTACGTAAGAGTGCTGATAAACGTTAAACGAAAGTTCTAGAATGCAGCCAAAGAGTACTAACTCTAATCAATTAAAGCCGATGAAAAGTCTGCGCTAATCCATCACCGACCCTCCCGATCCTTTCACAGCTGAATATTTAAGGGTAAGCTGAAAGTTCGCTGAATCCGTGCACACTTTAACTATTCAGTGAGATGTTTCAGCGATGCTGTCTTTTTGGACTGTGAAAAACCATGGATTGATAGTGTGTACTGAGTTATTGCCGTGACTTCTTGTGCGAAAGAATATAGAAGATTTGTGCTTAGATAGATTGTATTCTCCTAAGATGTTTCTTCTGAAGCAAGTGGAATAAAACAATTATCTACGGAACGTAGATAACACTTATGTGAATAAGGCAATATATTGTTAACAGAGAAAAAACTTTATTACAATAAATTAATATAAACAAATTAGACCTAGTATTGAGCTAACTGCATTGCAACTGAATGTCGCAAACAATCTATAGCTCAACTAATCCGGCCGGAAGAATTTCCAAGACACATTCAATTCAAAATTGAATTATTTAATTAAATTTCACAACAATGTTACAAAGAATCGAAACCTCCAATCATTTTAGGTTGAACAATCACAATATCAAAACGGCTGCAACGGTTTTCATCGCTGAAAATAGGAAAAATAAAGATATTTTTCGAAAAAAAAAAAATTATGCTAAAGATAGGCACGCGTAATAACTCTCTTTTAGCGACAGTGGTTAAAAAATCACAAACGAAATTGAAACATAAAATTCCAAAACATTAACTTCCAATTCAATAAAATTCGAAGGAGCAATATATTCCACGAAAGCGTCGTAACAAAACCTTAGAATATATTTATTTTTAAAAAGGGTTTACCAATATTATTACGGTCTCCGCATAAAATAGCACCTCACATAAAACAGAATGATCGAAGGGTCGGAAAGCAAACAATCTGCTATATTGGCGTGCCGCATAAACTTAAGGGCATTTTGAAGGACAGGACCTAAAAATAAGACTATAAATACGAGGCAGTGCTAGCGCGGACCATTTGCTAAGGCGGTCGAGCTGAAAATCAGTTGAGTGCCAGAGAAGCTTGCAAATTCCTACAGCAAGCAAGACGGTCGACTCGTTTTAAAAACAAATTTGTTTTTTATGTTGGAAAGATTTTGTCGAATACTTAGGCAATTTCTATGTATTTTGTTTATATTATGTATATGAATTACGTTGGAAAGATTTTGTCGAATACTTAGGCAATTTCTATGTATTTTTATTCAGACCTGACGCAACGTCCACGGTTGGTCGTCAAAGTTTAACGTCCTGTAGGTAAAATCTTAAACCAGTCAAGACTCACTATGAGTTAGCTGCACTAAGCAGTTTAACAAAAAAGAACAAATAGAATATCCCCCTTATGGCATCTCTGACAATTCAGCATTACCTACAGTATAGAACACGGAAACCAACCAAATGCGAACGGAAGCTGCGGCTTGACTTACGTCTTGTACAGTTTGCAAAGCGAGCTTGCAATTTCATTAGACCTTACCGAATTTATAGAGGATGTACGTGGATTGTGGTTCCCGGTTCCCAGAGATCCAGTTTGCTTGGATTTGGCAAAAGTCATAGATTAAACGGTACATGTGACTGTGAGAAATGTTTCTGTCTTTCGAATACAGCTGTAACGTGAGAATACAGCTGCAACATTTGGATTCACAATATTATAATTGCTGTAGCCTTCTTAAATTTAACAATTTTTTTTATTCTCGTGTTCTAAAAGTTTTGAATTGCAATATTGAGCTATCCTAATAAGCGTAACCTTACATCCTCTACAAAAGCCTATGATTGTTATTATAAAGCTATTTAAAAATATAAAGTACGTCGTACTATATCTACGACGACCTCTGTGGCGCGGTGGCCGAAGGTCCGCCTGCGACGCAGAAGCTGGTTCGATTCTCGCCTATTGTGTGTACAACCTGCAGATATTTATATCGGGTGTTCTGGTCATTATCTTTGAATAAAAACATATCTATGTAATCTATTGTAATATCAGTCATCTAGTACCCATAACACAAGCTCTGCTTAGCTTTGGGCTAGATGTTACTGTGTGATTGATTGTCCAATATTATTTAGTTACAATTGCGCCCCGCGGTTTCACCCGCGTGGTGATAGATATTTTGGATCAATATATCTGATATGTAAGCTATATTATTGTGAAGTTTCATCAAAGTCTATTCAGTAGTTTTTGTGTGAAAGAGCAACAAACATCCTCACAAACGTTCGCGTTTATAATATTAGTAGGATTTATACCACGACAAGTCCTATTTTCCCATCAAATTCGTCACAAATTATTACAGCACGTGTCACGCAGAGTTCGTGAACCTGGTCGGTTCATTAAGTCCCTTTGATGAGCGCATTGGTTTGAAAATATAAAGGTTTTCCGGTCACTGCGTGGACTCAGTGACCTACTTTGTGCTAGCCAGTGTCGTCAGATACGAGTACACTGCAGAGATTTTCATGCAGATGGAGTTTAAAATGATTTACCAAAACCGAATAAAGTGCTTACCACAATCATGATACAACAGCATTAACCAATTTATTCACGGGTATTTATGGAGCTGACTCGAATACCTCAATCTCGTGACCAAGGTAATGTTATTCTGCTGTCCCGTCGAGAAAATTAAACGCAATAAACTCAGGTGGTGAATTTAGTCCCTCGTAGTAGTAAAACCCAGAAACCAAACATTGTCTAAAAAAATAACGACCTCTGTGGCGAGGTGGGGGAAAGTCCACCTGCGCCACGTCCACGCAGGAGGTTGCTTGTTCGATTCCCGCCTCGGGACAATTGTGTGTACGATCTGCAGATAGTTTGTCCGGGTATATGTATATGTATAATAAAAATATCTATCTATGCAATATATTAAGTATATCAGTAATCTAGTACCCATAACACAAGCTCTGCTTAGCTTGGGGGTAGATGATGCTGTGTGGATTGTCCAGCATTCATTAATTTGTAAATTGGTTACATGAATATATTGAATACCCCCAGATGTCCTTCAACGTGAAGACCTAGTTAGGACCACGCTAGGAACATCGACGCCGTTTAGGATTACTTTGCCAGTTAATTAGGTTACATTTACCTAAGCCGGCTTGAAACTGTGGCTTGGAGTTAGTCAAGCTTATTAGGATTTGGTAACCAAAAACCATAAATACCTACCGAACCGAACCATTTTTCTTCGCATCGTATTTTATTCCTGGAACTTTGATAGGTACCCATCGAACCGTAGCATATCAAAGCGAAGTTTTCTCTTATATATTCCTTTACGAAACAACGAAATTGGAAGCCAGGAGAAAAGGAAAAGAAAGGTTAGTTCGATAAGTAATGGGCGAGTCTAATTACATGCAAATTATAGGGACGACGGCAACAAACGACTGCAAAATTAAATTGCACAGTAATGAAGGAAACTTGAAACTGAATGGTGGCTGTCGCAATTATGCAGAGAGAGAGCAGTAACTACAGGGTCCACCTAGTTTTAATTGCACTGTTTTTTGTCTCCTTAGCCATTCTAGAACATTTATATCCGTAAAAACTTAATTTCATTTTATTTATTTATCGCCAATGTGTAGGTACGTACGTACGTTGGTATCATAGGATCTTTTTAGGCTAAGTTGGTACATACAGGGTACTACATCGCCAATGTGTAGGTACGTACGTACCTACACATTGGCGATGTGCTTGGCACTGGCAATTTTGATTGTTAATCACGTACGTACGTTGGTAGCATAGAATCTTTTTAGGCTAAGTTGGTACATACAGGGTACTACATCGCCAATGTGTAGGTACGTACGTACCTACACATTGGCGATGTGCTTGGCACTGGCAATTTTGATTGTTAATCACGTACGTACGTTGGTAGCATAGGATCTTTTTAGGCTAAGTTGGTACATACACTGTATGTACCAACGTACGTACATACACGTACATACACTGTATGTACCAACTTAGCCTAAAAAGATCCTATGCTACTAACGCAACGTACGTACACATTGGCGATGTGCTTGGCACTGCAATTTTGATTGTTAATCACGTACGTACGTTGGTAGCATAGAATCTTTTTAGGCTAAGTTGGTACATACACTGTATGTACCCACGTACGTACATACACGTACATACACTGTATGTACCAACTTAGCCTAAAAAGATCCTATGCTACCAACGCAACGTACGTACACATTGGCGATGTGCTTGGCACTGCAATTTTGATTGTTAATCACGTACGTACGTTGGTAGCATAGAATCTTTTTAGGCTAAGTTGGTACATACACTGTATGTACCAACGTACGTACATACACGTACATACACTGTATGTACCAACTTACCCTAAGAAGATCCTATGCTACCAACGCAACGTACGTACACATTGGCGATGTGCTTGGCACTGCAATTTTGATTATTAATCATTTTCTTAGTTACTTTTTATTCAAATTTCTAATTAATATTAATCTCTTTAAATTATGACAAATAAGTTTAAGGTTTGGTTAAGGTAACAATTGATAAAATGTTATAAAAGTCAAATAATAAAATCTAATGTGTAGGTCGAGCATCAAACCTCAACAGATCAAAACGATATATACCTAACGATAGGTGCCCTTTTGGAAATAAATGACTATAATAATAATAATTAAATAAATAATGCTGGATGATTCACACAGCATTATCTAGCCCCATGGTAAGCAGAGCTTGTGTTATGGGTACTAGATAACTGATATACATAATACAATACATTACATAGATAGATATTTTTTTATTATATATAAAAAACGACCAGAACACCCGGAACAAATATCTGCAGATCGTACACACAATTGTTCCGAGGCGGGAATCGAACCCGCAACCTCCTGCGTCGCAAGCGGACCTTCGCCCACCGCGCCACATCGGTCGTCACAATGGTAGTCTGTTGTGCATTTTTTTTATTTTAATTGTTCATGATGTTTGTTCTATTTTATGGCCACAGGTTTATATTATTTCTGGCATAATGGCTTACTATTTCTGTTTCTTACGTTAGGATAACTTAAGATCTCTAAACTTAGATTGACTATAAGTGCGTACAAGTTTTAAGCTCAACGGTTTCTCGCAACCAGCAAAGTTTATATTTTTCTAGCAACTTACGAACGACGTGAAGTTATAGCACCTTATTGCCCAAGGAATAGGAGCTACATTTATTTAACACACGGGCTGAATGCCCTGACAGAACATATTTCATACCCGACGCCGACCTGCAGAAAGTATTCTATTACTCTTCATATTTTGTTCAGATTCGAGAAAGGATTTTGAAAAATTGTATCTGACGGGTTAACGGATGCTGTTACGAGAATGGATAGGTGGTGTCAGTAGGGGTGAGGTTATAATATGTAGATTAGTCAAAATTCTCTGATATCACATTCTCAATTTCTGTGACTCACACTCTCAAATGTGTGATTTGTGGGTGTTATTCCAAGGTTATATTCAAATCGTCATAACTTCTAAATTATCTCATTTAGAGCTGAGATCATCGACTAGGGTACGTAGTCGATGGCTGAGATGTAAGACTTATTTTGTAGCACACATTCACAAAACAGTAGCTTTTGTTTTTATGTTTAAATCTTAATATTTTTAAAGTGCAATGGTCTACATTAATATCTTTAAATTTTATTATTTTAAGTATTTATACAGAAGTCATCATCATCATCAGCTTATAGCAGTCCACTGCTGGACATAGGCCTCCTCCAATGAGCGCCATAGCGCCCTGTCTTCGGCTTGCCGCATCCAGCATCTACCTGCAGTCTTTCGCAGGTCGTCATCTTACCTCTGGTCGGAGGGCGTCCTACTCTACGTGTACGATACAGATGTAATAGTAGTAATAACAACAGCATCCTCAAAGTAATATCTAATAAATATGACTGTCCAATACAACACCACTGGGTGAAATTACTTATACTTTAGATTTAGTTATTTTGGTTTTATTTTCTTCGTTGTAATTGTATTTTCTTTTTTGTAATTTTGTGTATGTGTTTTTTATGGACCTTTGTTGTCTGATAATAAAAAATTTGAAAAGAATAATACTGTAATGTAGTCGTTTAATTTACCATAATAAATAAATATAAATAATAATTAAACTACGAATATCACTAACCTGAACCAAGTCGCCGTGGATTCCACCAGCTGCCGTGATTGTAAGGAGACACACGTAGGGCACCAGGTCTTCTCGAGGTCTATGCAGCTCCAGCTCGTAAGTTCTGCCGATGTCTCCGTAGTAGGTCCTGTTGCAACCTGTTGGGGAAACAAAGTAGTCAAGATAAGTATTCAAAACCGGCCAAGTGCGAGTCAGACTCGCTCACGACGGGTTCCGTAACATCACTATATAGTATATAACAAAGTTGCTTCCCGCTGTCTGTCTGTCCTTATGTATGTCCTTAGATCTTTAAAACTACGCATCGGATTTTGATGCGGTTTTTAAATAGATCGAGTGATTTAAGAGGTAAGTTTATTAATCATTTGACACATAGACTTTCACGCAGACGAAGCCGCGGAGCGCAGCTAAAAAAAATTCCATAAAAAAATTACTTTTTTGTTATGGGAGCCCCGTTATATTATTTTATTCTGTTTTTTAGTATTTGTTGTTGTAGCAGCAACAGAAATACATCATCTGTGAAGTTTCCTTTGTCTAACTATCACGGTTCATGAGATACACCTGGTGACAGACGGACAGACAGACCTTTGCGTATGGAACTCCAAAAATAAATATATCATAGGTCATTCCACCGGCACGGTCGATGTCATCCGCAATACTATGTTTTTCACATGTTATTTTAGTAAATATACTTTTCCTTTTTTACTTATACTAATATTTAGTAGTAATTTAATGTTATAAGTGTAGTAATGTTGTGTGTTGTTGTAGTACTAATGTTAAGTAGGAGGGATGACGACCTGCGAAAGACTGCAGGGAAATGCTGAATGCATCAAGCTGAAGACAGGGCGCTATTGCGCTCATTAGGGAAGGCCATGTCCAACAATGGACTGTCATAGGCTGATGATGATGATGAATATTTAGTAGGGTAAAAGTAATTCATATATCATTCAAAAGTAATTCGTATTACTTTGCGATGACCAATTACAAGAAATATATTCTGACATAGGCAGAACCATTTACCTGTAAAACCTATCAAAGAACATCACATTTATATTGGATAAAGTTCTCGAATACCAAGTTTATTTCGAGTAACCTCGGAATTCGATTCTCAAAAAGGACCGACGACGGATTGATCCACGGCGCCCACCGCTCACACGAATGAAATGAACCCTCCCTTCAATGATCTCTTGTCGTTAAACGCGGTCAAAAATCTTATTTCACCTGAACAAACAAACTACTATTTAGTTTTAATTCGACTTCTACTTAAATCGAAATAGTACTTAATTCAAACAACAATCTTAAAAAAACAAAATAATCATCTACCTTTTTATCAAATCACGGACCACGCGAAACTCCGAGCGAAATTCTTTGACAAATACCTCGTAGTTTTGAACATGATCTAAGTTTTAGTAGATTTCTATATCTATAGAAATCTACTAAAACTTAAAAATTTCTAGATACTTTGCTGAAATACTCCTTTTTCTAATATTTCACCACAGTATTTCACTCAAAAAACCTTCGTTAGACGCACGGATGTGTCACTGCAAAATATGACGCAATCACCATAATAATTCAAGACATAAAATAAGAAATACGTTCCTTTCCCCTTCCTTAATAACAATGGAGCCCTATTCTCGTAATCCGAATGAGGAAATTCGTTTGTTTCGTTGAAATTGCGAACGGAGAATAATTCTAAACCCTGGGTACCTATTTCAAAAAGCTGATGCAACGCCCTCAGCGGCATGACGGGCGAAGGTCCGCCTGCTTTGTTGTTAATAGGTCTCAGTATCGATTCCCAACGCTGGCGCTTTCTATGTATAGGTTATAAAAATATTTATTATGATTTAGCTATTCTATCTATTATAGTTTATCAGTTATACTAGTATCCATAACTCAACCTCTGCTTATTTTGAGCCTAATGGTACGTTTGTATTGTCTAGTGTTTTTTATTTTTGATACCACATTATTACTTTTTATAAAATTATTGTAAAAATGTTCAGATTATAACAATTCAGAACTAGTTACTCACGCGGCCTCACTTTTCTTTCCCATGGGAACTACTAAGAGATAAATGCCTATGTTTTACACCAGACCTTGAACTACCTGTATTGCAGTCATTTCATCCTGATCCATTCTGTAGTTTGGCGTGAAGAGGTAACAAACATCCAAACTTTTGCATTTATAATATTATTGTGATTATTCAGAAATCAGCGAAGTATTTTAACCTTCTACATTTGTTGATACATTTTAGGGAACGCCCTAAAATGTATCAACAAATGTAGAATAAAAGCAAACGCTTTCGCAGCCTAGATCCAAAATAGAATAGTCATGAGATGCACATTACCATTCTCAGTTGAAGATCCTCTAATCTCAGAAGCTCCAAGAATAGGGACTCAAGCAAACTTTCCGTTCCGACAAGTTGCACACTGATAAAGTATGGAGAGAGTTTCCTAGTCTCACGACTGCTTTCAGGCTGATTGCCCAAACAATAAATATGGGACAATGAGTCTGCAGAATAGCTACCTGAAATAATCACCGTAGCTGTTGTCTTAGTTTCGCTAAAAGTTTATTGGAGTGTGAAGTTGTAGAAGCGAATGGCTGATTTTGTTTCAGTATGCAAATGGTTTGAAAAGGGCACGAAGTATTAGAGTATTTAGTATGGGCTGTGCGCGTTATCTTACGAATATACTTCCATTCGAGTCCTTCCTATACTTACATATATTGCCCCAACGGATCGAGAGGAACTACTTTTCATATTAAGCTATCGTTTTTAAGAAACGATAATAGTTTTCGAACGGTTTTGAGTGGTATAGTGCACTTTTATTTGACATAACAGCGGCAGTCATATTGCGGCATTGATATTAATATAATACATAGAGCACTACGATCATAGCTTGGTCTTAGAAATGCCTTCAATTTGTTTCAATTTGATGACACATGTGGCACGGTAGGCGAAGGTCCGCTTGCGACGCAGGAGGTTGTGGGTTCAATTCCCGCCTCGGAACAATTGTGTGATCTGCAGATATTTGTTCCGGGTGTTCTGGTCGTTTTCTATGTATAATAAAAAATATCTATCTATGTAATGTATTGTATTATGTATAACAGTTATCTAGTACCCATAAATAACACAAGTTCTGCTTACCATGGGGCTAGATAATGCTGTGGGAATTGTCTAGCATTATTTATTTATTTATATATTTATTTATGCTTAAGAAAAATAAGAACACACGGGAAAACATTTCAATCGGTACTTGCACCGAATATAAGTTTTTCCCTTGCTTTTTATGAGGTTACCAAGTCTATCCCAAACACGTTCAATGGTTCTCGATTACATAAATAGTATTCTTATTGTGTTTCTACTCGTACTAAGCCTACAGATTCGTAGTTAAGCCGAAACAAATTCAATCAGTTGTCAATGAAAATAAATAAACAAAGAAAAGCTGCTTGAAATTATGTTTTTTTTTTCTACTTTATCGCAGTACAAATAAACTAAATCGTAATCTAAAGGATGCATGTAGAAGACAGCGGTTTAGAGAAAACTTTAAATATTGTATTCGTTCTTGTTTCTTTTTTTATAGGTACTCTGTACAAAACTCGAGGCATCTTAGCACTTCGTTATACGAAAGGAAATACAATTTTCTTGTTCATTTTCAAGAGGCATTCATTAAAGTAGCTTAAAATTTGACAAATGGCTGTCTAAACAAATCGTTTTCACAAAATAATGAAAACAACCAAAATTAAAAGGTAAGCGTTGACGCCTTGTTAAAATTTTAAATTCATTCAACTTTTTCAGCAATTTACAGTACACGGCCAATTTACCAGCACACGAACACAAAACGAGTGTGTTCGACGCAATTGCAGATCCTCATTAGCTGGTCCCTTGTGCCGCGTCACGGACTGATGCTGAAATAACTGTTCGCTCTGTTTAAAGTGCGAAATAATCATTTTGCACTCAAATTTAAATGGAATGAGCTGAAATTTGAAAGGCAAATGAGCTTTGGAGGCGTGCTCGACATAATTTCACTTTGGTAGTTTGCTTTGCGGTATTATAATGCCTTTGTACTTATCATAAGAATCTTTTGTAATTATAATTTTATCTAACTACATAAATAATAAGACACAATGTATAAATGTTAGAAAGTAGGTAAATAAAAAGTAGTTTTTTAGTTTGATGTCAAAAGTACCAACTTAGTATTTCTCGACCTACTTTAGTGCACAGTTTTACCCGATGGGTGTCAAGTTTCGAAGGTTCACTGGCAAGGGGACACCGCTGCACCGCCGCGCACCGTCGTCATAGCGGTGATGGCGTGTAGATGACGTAATCGGGGCGTCAGCACCCTGATTACGTCATCTACACGCTATCACCGTAATTACAAAAGTGCATTAATTAAGTCTATTTATATTTAATGTATGTTAGTTTTAACGTACATATGTATACATTACTATGGACAGTAGAATAAGTTAAATAAGATATCTTAGTTTTCTATGGTCTGAAATAAATGGTTATATATATATATTAGTAACACCACAACATTTCTCATGAAGGCCTTCTTTTTGTCAGGCTTCGCTTACGAGTTACTCTGTCAAAAATAAAAAATATTTGAAATTTTTCGAAAAAAAAAAAAGAAAAAAAAAGTCCCATACAAAATGTTCATGGATTTCGTAACTGTCAAACATTAACTGTTAGGCGTGCGAAGTTCGCCGGGTCAGGTAGTTATTAGATAAAAACGAATAACCATAAAAAACATTCTGGATGTTCCATAACATAAACACAGCGCAATTCGGCTCAGACCTAGCTAAGTTCCGGATCCGTTAGAGTAAAAGCTCTTTCTTTGATTGCTGCATACATCGGCACATCGCGCCACTTGGAAGAGTTGCATGCGTCTGTGCCATGGTACCTACTTTGTACTGTGCCACTTGTAAAAGAGCTGTCCTGATTCTAGCGTTTCATGTTGCAGTTACGGAATAACTAGTGAACAAAAGAAATCGGTGTAGGAACGAATCACATCACATCTATATACTAGCGGACGCGACAGACGTTGTCCTGTCTTAACTATGAATATTGAGCATTATATCTTCTTATCTCAAGGAGCGCTTCGAATTCCTCTCAAACTCTCACTCACTCTCTTTGCGTTCCTCTGAAACCCTCATCCTGAAAGTCCCTGCTCACTCTACCTCTTTCTATGACAAATCATTCACTGTACAAGCCACCCGTCTATGGAATGCTCTCCCTCTGGACATCAGATGTGCAAAATCACTCCCTATCTTCAAAAAACTGCTGCATCAGCATTATTTATCCATATAAAATATTGATAGCCTTATCTTATGTCTATGTAAGTTTATTATAATGTTTGTTATGTAGGTATTTAGTGTATTTGTTATCAATTATTTATTAAAGTGCCACCGTCTATATTGTTCGTTCATGTCCAGTCCATCCCAAGGTTGCCTGGAAGAGATCGCTCTCAGCGATAAGGCCGCCCTTTATACCTTTATTCTAAGTTTTTATCTCTGTATTATTTTCTGTTTTGTGTGGTGTAATAAAGTATTATCTATCTATCTATTATATCAATGATATGTCAAACACCATAAGGTTACATCAAAAAAGTTTGAATTGTAAAAGCGCTATGGTTACATTAGAAATAATTTAATATGTTGGTTAAGTATTCTTAAATTTTCTATTTTCCGCGCAATTTTGTTAATTTTTCATAAGAACCTTCTCCTGACAATAACAAACACAACAAAAAAAAGAATTAGCGAAATCGGTCCAGCCGTTCACGCGTGATGCCGTGACCATGGGAAATAGGGATTTATTTTTATATATATAGATTATTTATCTAAATATTTATTTAAAGACCACCATCTATACTGTTCTTTCATGTTTAGTCCATCCTAAGGTTACCTGGAAGAGATTGCTCTCAGCGATAAGGCTGCCTTTATTCAATTATTTATTTCTGTATTGTTTTCTGTTATGTGTGGTTATAATAAAGTGTTTTCTGTCTATCTATCTATGTCAAATCCACTATTGGCTAGTCATGGTTTGGTCAAGTTATCTTTTAGAAATTTACATTGAATCTGTAAAATTAATCATACTAATATTATAAATAAAAAGTATAGATGTTTAAATGGATAGGTACCTATGTGTCTTCACGCCAAAACGATTGAATGGATCGGGATGAAATTATGCATACAGGTAGTTCTGGGCCGGGATAAAACATTTCAGACCTAGAACTACACCATCATAGGCTACTTGAGAGAGACGACCGATGTGGTGCAGTTGACGAAGGTCCGCCTGCGACGCAGGAGGTTGCGGGTTCGATTTCCGCCTCGGAACAATTGTGTGCACGATCTGCAGATATTTGTTCCGGGTGTTCTGATCGTTTTCTATGTATAATAAAAAATATATATCTATGTAATGTATTGTATTATGTATATAAGTTATCTAGTACCCATAACACAAACTCTGCTTACCATGGGGCTAGATAATGCTGTGTGAATTGTCCAGCATTATTTATTTATATATTTACTTTATCCCATTAATTAGTTTTCATGGGATATAAATAAAAACCTACCTTAAAACTTTTCGATAGAAACAAAGCGTGCAGACTCTATATAAGTATGGACGAGTATATACAGATTAGTCTTTAATCAAAATTCATGTCATTTCTTTCATACTTAATTTCAGCATTCATTCAGTTTGCTTTGTTTCAGAAAATTAGAACTTTGTGAAACAACCACAAAAATTACCAAATTTTTACAAAAGTTCCTAATTTTGAATGCTTCAGGAATCCTTAACAATTTGACTGCGAACTTTTTTCGACGACTGCGATCTTTTTTTTAACCTAAGCCATTCGTGCTGCCGCTCTACACAGCGGTTGTGTTGTGCCGCACATGCGTTTCGTTCGAAAAACATTACAGCTGTGCTGAGTCACACAGATCTGTATTTTCTCAGCAGCTGCGCTAGTGTGGATTTACGCATATTAGTCACTTGTAGAAAATATATACGGTGTGATTTCAGCACTCGAAGTGTTAACATTGTCATGCGTTCTAACATTTTCGTGTACCCGCATCTATACCTATAGAAGGTAGCGCTATCGGTGCAGGGCGCTTGTACGTCACTTCGCAAGGGAAGAGCCCTTCAGTTGATGCATTTCAGTACTTTTACAATGTCATGTGTTGTTTTTATTTTGCTTGTTTTGCTGCTGGTTTGTTATGACTATGCACAATTGCACACAGAACATTAAAAACACCTTATTTCCTATCACTACATAGTATACTAACGGCCGCTGGGGAAAACGTGTTCTTGAGTGGAGACCACGACTCGGTAAACGTAGTGTGGGACGCCCTCCGACCAGGTGGGATGGCGACCTGCGAAACACTGCAGGTAGATGCTGGATGCGGCAAGCTGAAGACAGGGCGCTATGGCGCTCATTGGGGGAGGCCTATGCCCAGCAGTGGACTGCTATAGACTGATGATGATGATGACATAGTATAAAACAAAGTAGCTTCCCGCTGTCTGTCCTTATGTATGCTTAGAGCTTTAAAACTACGAAACGGATTTTGATGCGGTTTTTTTATACAATTCAAGAGGAAGGTTTATAAATTTGACAAATAGATTTCCACGCAGGCGAAGCTGCAGGGTGCAGCTAGTTTGATAATTATTTATAGTATAAAACTTGACTTGTCTGAGTACTTATTATGTACGCTAAGTAGTAAATAAGAAATAAAGGATGTTGAATATAGATTTTTTTGACTTATGGTTTTTTTGAGCTTATTCAGGAGTTAAAATCCTAATTCTAGACTTTTTTCTTCATACAACGTATTGCTCGAAGTAAGAGGCAGTTTAATATAATTAATTACATTTGGTTTAATTCAAATTTCGTAAAGTTAAATTCTGATATAGTTTACCTAACATACTCGCAGATTAATTAATCATGTAGCTCGGCTAAAACCACCTACGCTTTAATAAATCTGCTGCTTCAAACTGTACACTCACACACAAAATTTTAAATTAATTCTCTGGTATAAACAATGCACAACTTTAAAATAGAACATCCAAATCGCGTCAAGTCCATTGTTACTTACAATTTGCGGGATACAAGCGCGCTCGTTGCCTCTCTTTGTTACTGTCAAGTTTTCTGCGCGACTGTACTTAGGTTATATAAAATCAGGATGTTTCTGTCCGAGTGAAACATTTTCAACGCGCATTTTTGTATAGCGTCAGTAAATAATTTAATTTTTTAGAAAAAACTAAAATCGACTTCGAATCTCTTAATTTTACACTGTGTTTAAATTTTACAGAATAATATTGATTCCTCAGGAATCTTGTTTATGGAACCGCTTCGGGATCACCTCTATACAACAGTAAAGAATTTTCAAAAAGAAAGGAGAAACGTAGAATTTTAAAAAAGAAACGACGAAAAAATCGACGAAATAAAAAAAACTGATTGTGAATATGAGATTAAAATCCAACGAAGTATTTTTAGTTACTAAATTAAAAGCCATTTCCCAAAACTGCGTCACAAGTTAATCTTTTCAGGGCATTCAAAACTGGATCAAGCTTACCCCGCATGCAATAACCAGTACCCATCCACGTGGAACGCGTGTTTGCCGCAAACAGATCTCGACTCGACACAATAGCTGCGCCGACCTTTGTCAATACCTCGTGTTCGATATTTTTGTATTGTGGATGTTTTCAGTTTTGAGTAGCTTCGGACGGTTTGTTACGTGCGATAGTTGGAGTATTCAGGCATAAAGCAGGTAGATGTATGCATTTTTGTCGACGTATGTACAAGATACTTTAATAAAGTCTATGTAATGATGATGAGCACCACACTCTCGCATACCTACTCAAACCACACACACACACCCTACCACACACATACCACACACAAACACACCACACATTTTTCTATTTTTTTTCTTTAAAAATTTAAAAAAATTACATTTAAATAATTAAAAAAAAATTAAATTTAAATAAAAACAATTAATTTAAAATTTAAATAATGCTGGACTATTCACACAGCATTATCTAGCCCCATGGTAAGCAGAGCTTGTGTTATGGGTACTAGATAACTGATATACATAATACTATATATTACATAGATAGATATTTTTTATTATACATAGAAAACGACCAGAACACCCGGAACAAATATCTGCAGATCGTACATACAATTGTTCCGAGGCGGGAATCGAACCCGCAACCGGACTCGGAATCGGACCTTCGCCCACCGCGCCACATCGGTCGTCTTTTTCTTTAAAGAAACGTACCTATTTATTTTGTTTGCGGAGGAGGGCGCTGTCTCCGCTACACAGTTTCTTAACATTTTGTATTTATGAATTTGTCTACACGCGTTACGTAAAAAGTTCACATCAGTTCTAAGAATAAAGGATACCTATAAATTTTAAGTAAATAGGTAGTTATTTAGTAGGTAATATTATAGTATTTACGGACGTTCCTTCATATAAATAAAGTTGAATATATCCACACGCGTTACGCAAAAGGTTTTCATCAGGTTTCAAACTTCTAAGAATAAAGAATACATACAAATTTTAAGTAAATAGGTAATACAGGATACTTGCATTTATTGTCGTACTTTTTTATGATTTGAACTTAACCAATAATTCAATCGTTATTGGTTGGTCCAATGTCAACGGTCAATATAACGGTTTTAGTTTTTGAAAAACAAACATGGCGTTCAAAAAGTATTGATTGATTCACTTGCTTAGAATAGCGTTTTGAATTGAGGACGTTTCGCTCCTATCGCGAACAATTTCTACTGAGAACCTTTTTTGCTCTAAGGACTAAGACTTTAACCACTCCATATTGTTTAATACCTACTGACCGTTCATCATCATCATCATCAGCCTATAGCAGTCCACAGCTGGGCATAGGCCTCCCCCAATGAGCGCTATAGCGCCCTGTCTTTAGCTTGCCGCATCCAGCATCTACCTGCGGTAATTCGCAGGTCGTCATCCCACCTGGTCGGAGGGCTTCCAACACTACGTTTACCGAGTCGTGGTCTCCACTCAAGAACACGTTTGCCCCAGCGGCCGTCGGTTCCCGAGATATAGTCGTCCCACTGCCACTACAGCTTGCTAATTCTGACCGTTGCGTTTGCAAATACAGGTACTTTGAAAACACAATGTATTACAAAGTACAGATTGCAAACCTCATACCTTAGCCCACATTGTTAGCGGTAATAAAGTTAGCCTTTTTATTATCTGCGGCACTAAAACATTCAATATGCTTTCAGACTTCGATAAGCGTTACAATGGATCTATTTTTACGGCATTCTATTCATCTTATCGAAGTTTTATGGCGAGACGGTAATGGTGTTTACTTTTACACGATAGGTCTGTTATGCTCAGCTTGGTTTCATTTATTTACCTATTTGAGCCAATAGGGTAGTGTCCTGGGTAAAAAATATATTTTTCTATTTAGTCCGTCAGATTATCAGAAGATATTGGACACGTATTTTTTCTTTTGTCAATCAAACAAATACTTACAAAAATAAAGCGCGTCAAATTTTAGGAATGGGGGCTCGTGACGTCACAACTTGCTAAAAAGTGTAGCAAGACGTGACGTCACGCGGAACTTTAACTGGCTATATCTTCATATTTTTTTGTTTAATTGACAAAAGCAGGTTAGCACGTGTATTATTATTATTGTTTCCCTGTAGGTTTATTTAATTTAATTTTATGTTTGCTGTGTTTTACTGTTTTAATGTGTTGTTTTGTTAAACCTGTTGTTTTTGGCCAAAATAAAAATAAAAAAGCAAAAACACGGGTCCAATATCTTCTAATGATCTAACTGACGGACTTTTAAAACACTAGCCTGGCAATATTTAAGAACATTACTAAAATACTCATTGGTCTAGGGTAGGTAAGTTTATTTCCGCTGAGGTAAGTATATTTTTCGTTTTGCGTGCTCGTGGCAGTTTTATTTCGTGCTCGTTTTATTATTTATTTATTAATTGTCAAGTGATTTCCGTCTTGGGATCTCTTAGTACAGAACTTTATTGTTATAAATGCCAAGAAAAACTAACTGAGCTTGAAAGTTTCCGTAAATACCCAAGTTGCTTTGAATGTTCAAATATAAACAACTAAATAAGCACAACATATTTTTCTTAGATCTTACCCATGATATAGTTTGAGAATCTGGTAGACCAAATAAAAGGCAAAACACGAAGGAGGAATCACGGGCAATGGGCTAAAGCAGACAACCCTAGCTTCAGTCAGGTATCAGGACGGTACCAGCCTATCAATTCAGAAACAAAATTGCGAAGGGAGTATATACCTTCTCATTAATATTCAATTACCAGACCGTCGTCTGACAAACAATATCCCTGGCCACAGCTTGCCAAGTTTGTAAATGCTAATGCGACAACACAGGCAAAGCTGCGTTCGATGATGCTAGCACATCTGTTCCGAGCTGAAATGAGCAGCGAATTTCAGTAAACAGAAGCTAATGAAAAAGCAGCTGCCATGTTACCAGCAAGTGCAACCAACATCTGTGCTCGTAATTAAAATATGCATTTTGATATTATTTTGACCGCATAACGACGAATATACGAGTAATGAAGTCGGTGTCACTGAACTCTTTAATGACTTATAGGTAAGTTAATAATCCACTATCATCCTCTCCCACTGACTACCCTACAAATGCGCCTTTCGGGATAGACTAGAAGCCTCATTATAATGATCAAAAATTACGAGAAGGTATAAAAATACAAGCCTATTTTTATACCATCGAAGACATCGAGATTGTCAACATAGAATTAAAATATAATTCTACTCTATGCTTGAAAATAAAAGTACCTACTAAAAACTGTAGAGGTGTACATAACAAGAGCTCGTCTAACATGCTTAACCAGCTTTGGAAGTTAGATCGGTGCTTTGCAAGTTTGATCAGGGATATTGATGAGTTTGGTGTTTCGCTTGTAAATTACCCAATAGCGTAAACAGACTGGCGCCTTGACTGCCTTAGATGTTTGTACAGCTGTTATGTGGCACCTAGTAGGTAAGTCTCCTGTGGGTTCAACAAAATATAAGTTGTGATATGCCAATTGAAACGTGATACATACATATGTAGATTTGATGTTGCGCTTTTCTATTGTGTTGGGTGGACGGTGTGGTCAAAATTGTAAAATTGTAAATTTGAAACTCTGATTTACGATTTGTTCGACAATTTGAAGTACTTCTCAAATACTTCTTATCGTAAATTATTTATCCTTTAACGACCCCGGTTGTTTTGCTTTAATAAGTACCTACGACCTCCAGACCTTTTCTCCCGAAGAAGCCATGGTACCGAATTGATACAACAAACTGCGTAATTGGTTTGCTGGACCAGATGGAAAGGTGAATTAAAACTGCCCTTACATCACCACTGTTTAGGTTAGGTTTAAAGAACTTTATTCTCATATAAACACACATGGTTCACTTATAATGAGATACATAAAGAAAAAATTAATCTATGTTTTACAATTTTTAAAACTAGCCTCTGGTATCTAAAAGCAAATTATACTAAATATTATTTATGACTTTATACTACTACTATTATACTACTACTATTATACATATACAAATACCAACATAGCATATAGCAGCCAGAAATAAATCGAAGACCGGTAAGTATTTTATTCGTGTAGGTAGGTACTGTTACAGAGTATGTACGTGTAATTTAAGTTTATTTTTATAGGCATTCAAATTAGTACACTCCTTTACATTGTTTGGTAGATTGTTGAACAATTGAGCTCCATCTGATAATATTGTTTTTTTACCATAGTTAGTTCGTGATTTCGGCAACTGTAATTTTATTTTATTTCTGAAATTGTATTTACTTTCTTTTAGATGTAGTTTGATGTTTGATTGAATGGAGTTTGAAGTATTTTTTTTTATTAGTATGCATGTATTATAAATGTAAAGTTTTTCTATATTAAAAATATTAGTTTTATTGTATAGTTCTTTAGTTGGCGTAAGATGATCATAATGATATAGGACTTTTATAATTTTATTTTGGGTTCTTTGAAGGGGGGTTAAATTTGTAGTAGCAGCCGTTCCCCAAATTTCTACCAGATACTCTAAATGTGATTTCGCAAGAGAGTTATAAATAATGTTACGTACTGTTTTTGGTATACATTTTGAAACTTTGTATAGTGCTCCTAGTAAGGATTTTAGTTTTACTTTTACGTGTTCAATATGGTTTACCCATGTCAACTTGTCATCTATCCACAAACCTAGATATTTTTCTACATGAGATTGGTGAATTATATCATTATTTATAACTAATGGAGAAAATGATGGTATTTGTTTATTTTTAGCACTAAAGATCATGAAGGATGTTTTTGATGTATTAACTGTAAGCAAATTATACTTGAGCCAGTCATTTAAAATATCTAGATCAGTTTGAGCTATAGTTATTAAGTCATGGATACTTTTACCATAATAAAAAAGGCAAGTGTCATCGGCGTATAGAGTTAGGTGCCCTTGTAAAACTATGGTATTTATATTATTTATATATACAAGAAACATTAAAGGCCCCAGTATTGAACCCTGCGGAATTCCATAAGAGACACCTTCTAAGTCGCTTGTAGTGGTATCGATCTTAACCAATTGTAGCCTATTAGTCAGATATGAAGAATTGTTTCACTGTTTCACTATGTAGACACAGAATTTTCGTCATGGAGTTTTTATATACTGCCGTGACTTGTAGCACTTAAAATTACACAGGCGATAGACATCTTGCGTCCCCAGCCATTTTATAGCACACTGAGGTAGTGAAAATAAATGTGCCGCTTCGCCAAATTCAAAAACTCGGTATAAGGTCGGTCCGCACCCTATTCACAGCATTTCCTTCTGCATTGTTTTTTCTATCTTTGTTGTTTATGTGGTACCATAAAGTGCTATCAATGGCTACTTTATGGCCAAGAAAGGCGCGTTCGAATCCACTGACTAAAGCCAGTTTGAGTATAAAGTAATTAATGTGAATGCGGGTGAAAAGGAAGCACCTCGAAGGTTCTGTTTACTTACCGAGACTCCGGCACTAATGACTGCGAGAACAGCGGGGTACAGTATAGTTCCGACTGGAGCGCGAGAATGTATTACTTTTGCAGTTCAAGTACCGAGTTATAACCATTTGTTGCGGGTAGTTTTGGAAAATTTATGATTCATGGTATAGCGTGGGTTGGCGCGGCTTAAGAATGGGCCGCTCCAACTTAGCCCGAGGATGTCATGGAAGTTGAATAGGAGAACCTACCAGGGGAACGGTAGCATTTTCTTTTGAGTAAATTGACACCTATGCTGCACCTCTACCCGCCTACCAGTGTGGTGATGTGGGCATAACTTTCTTGTTTTGTATTGTATTGTATTTATTTATTCAATAAAGATACATTAGTACACTTGGAAATGTCAAATTTTATACATATTTTATGTTACAGAGTAAAACGTACGATGTAAGTTAAAATCAGTAAAATTGGTACAGGCAGAGTACATACAATGATTAGGTAGGTATAACAGTGAGATCATCAGCAATAGCTTCGTCAAGTGTATAATATGATTTCTCAATTAACATTTTTTTAATTGCAATACTATAATTATTTATATTATCTGAATTTCGAATGTCATGATCTAGTTTGTTATATAGTTTAACGCCTACACATAAAAAGCTTTTACCCACTTTTGCAAGTCTATGAGTAGGTAAAGTAATGGCATTTCTAGTTCTGGTGTTATAGCCATGTGTGTCTCCATTTGAATTGAATTTATCAATGTTTAGTTTTACATACATTAAATTTTGATAAATATATTCGCTAGTCATTGTCATAATTCCTAATTCTCTAAATTTTTCCTTACACGATTCTGTGTTTTTCATTTGCAGAATCGCGCGTATTGCCCGTTTTTGCAAGATGAAAACTCTTTTTGATTGGGAGGCTTATTCAGCAGTGGACAAAAAAAAATGTAATGAGGAAATCAATAACACGATCATACTTACAAGTTTCTGCCTGAGGAATTGCGCACGTTGTTTAATGGAAACTTTGAAAAGTAATTTAATCATGGGATATAAATTACCTTTCAAAGAACTGAGTTATGAGATAAAACGTAGCCTTTGTTTGATTCCTGGATTATATCAGCTACATCTAGGCAAAATTTCAGCCCCATCTGTTGAGTAATTTTGGCCTGAAGAAGTAACAAACATCCATCTAAACTTGTTATATTAGTGTAATACTTCCTAAATGAAATAGTCACTCATAACAGAAGCCCTGCTAAGCTTGGGGCTAGATGATGATGTGTGGATTGTCCAGCATTATTTATTTATTATTATTGTTTATAATCATCATCATCATCATCAGCCTATATCAGTCCACTGCTGGACATAGGCCTCCCCCAATGAGCGCCATAGCGCCCTGTCTTCAGCTTGCCGCATCCAGCATCTACCTGCAGTCTTTCGCAAGTCGTCATCCCACCTGGTCGGAGGGCGTCCTACACTACGTTTGCCGAGTCGCGGTCTCCACTCAAGAACACGTTTGCCCCAGCGGCCGTCGGTTCTTCGCGAAATATGGCCGGCCCACTGCCACTTCAACTTGCTAATTCTTTGAGCTATGTCGATAACCTTGGTTCTCTGTCGGATGTATTCGTTACGAATCCTATCCTTCAGAGAAACTAAGAGCATAGCTCTTTCCATAGCTCGCTGAGCGACTTTGAACGAATTGTTTATAATATAGGTAAGATACCAGGGGGATACGAGTAGGTATTATGAAAGGACTTTTAACTTTATAAGGCGAGGTTGCTAAAAATAAAATTGAAAGAGAGAGTGCATTTTACGATTAAATTGAACAAACTTTCGAAGTTTTTCCTTCCGTTGTAAGCTTTTATACAGCACTCGGAAGACCCAGGCCTCTAACAATTTCAATTTAACTTGTAATAAAGTTAGCCAACTTCAAGAAATTAGCAGCAAGAAATTTGGAAGTAATGATCCTTTGGTACGTTTGTATTGGAAAGATAAAAGGGCCAGACCCTTTTTAGCAATTTTACTTGATAAAGAAGTATAATATGCAAATAATTTTCACATTTTCGAGACAAAAACGAAAAGCAACGAAATAATAATGATAGTGTCATCCTGGCCAAAGTTCGACTACTGCAGCCAGTCTCAACGGAGACTTATCAGGTACGCAGGACATATAGTGCACAAGTGTGTGCGCAAGCACAGGTGCACTCAATGCATCAAAACACGGCTTCGCAGGAAATGTAGTCTCAGTTGTGAGAAGGTAGACGGTAAGTTTTTTCTACTAAAGCTATTTCTCATTAAGACCCAATTGAAGCAAATAATAACAGATAAGAAAAACGTAGGTATCTACTTTCAAGTAGTTAAAAGGTACCTATACTTTTTTACTACTGAGTGTACATACTTAACATATAAGTACACTTCACATCGGGTAGACTCAAGTACTATTTCATAGCAAATATATTGATAGAATAAACCCGTATAGAACCAAAGTCAAACTTAATATAACAAGCTATTACAGTGTATCCTAGTGATGCCACAGTACCCAAAGGTGTGCTAGCAATACCTAATGCAATAAACCATCTAGCTGTTGACAAGTAACGTAGTAAACACACCTACATAGTCTAGATCCAACGTCAGCGCTGCATGCTAAGTTGCATGCACGAATGGAGAACAGAATTCCACTTGCATAACAATCGATCTTGAATAGTTAACTAGTTTATTTGTATAGGAATTGGAATATTGTATAGGCCTCGTGCTCAAAGTCACTCAGCGAGCTATGGAGAGAGTTATGCTTGGAGTTCTCTACGTGATAGAATCCGAATACGGACATCCGTAGAAGAACCAAAGTAACCGACATAGCTCTCTGAATTAGCAGGCCGGAGTGGCCATGGTTTGGCAATATATCCCACAGAACCGATAACCATAAGGGAGTAAAGTTTCTCGAGTGGCGACCGCGATGCATTGAGTATGGAAAGAATTCGAACCGGAGTATGGAAAGACCTCCCACTCGATGATCCGACGACATTGTAGCGGTCGCAGGGAGTCGATGGATGGAGGCGGCTCTGGACTGCTATTCGTAGCGTCATCAAGAGGGGAAGCCCAAGGAAACAAGGGGAGGCCCTTGTTCCCCTGGGCTTCCCCTATGTTCAGCAGGGGACGTGTACGGGCTGATGATGATATTTGAATAAACTATAGCTGTTGCTACGGTTGTATTGTGTAAGGTTACTAAGCTTTATACTACCACAAAGCTATAGGTAGCTTTTTAAGTTATGTAAAACTGTTGAATGCAAATAGTCCTATCGACCTATATCGACGATATCGTTCCCTAACATTGATTATGATCAAGCCAATTTAGAACTAAAATTTGCAACTCAAATTTTATTTACAATCGTGAGGTTTTTACAGCAGTGCGACAAATATTGCAGCTGGCATTATACCTCAATAATAGTAGATTGTTTTACAAGGGACTAAACCATCCCATTATATAAGAGGTTGTTATACTCCCGAGCGTAGCGAGGGAGGATGACAAGACCGAGTTATAATGGGTGGTTTTGGCCCGAGTAAAACACTCTACTTTTCAATTCGATTGCGAGAAAATAAAACAATTCATAATTAGACAATTTTCAACTATTTAACCCGCAACGAAACAGTTCGCATTCTACACGAAGGGAAGAATCAACCTTCATAAAACATCACCAAGACGGTTCTATTTTCAAAAAAAAAAGATTGACGGAGCACCAAGAAGTCGAGTTTTTATGTAAGAGAACGTATGCTTTGTACGGGCTGATGATTTTAGACAAAAATTAAAAATAAAAAATACTTTTTAGCCCGAGGTATTAAACTCGAGTTTTAGGCCCGCTAAGCTACACTATTATGATACACTTTTTGAGCAAGAGAAGTGAAAAGCCTTTTATTAAAGCATAGTATACTAATAATACTTAGCTTATCAACTAGAAAACCAACAAATTAATAGTTATAAATGAGTACCGTTGAAAAATCAAACTAATATTATAAATGCGAAAGTTGCGATGTTTAGATGGATGGAGACGTTTAAAGGTTATTTATATTACATGGTAACTGATTTATGGTATGAAAATTACAGGCAAACAAAATTAACTAGAACAAAATTTAGTTTTGGCGTGAAGATGTAACACACATCTAGTGTGTTACGTCTTCACGCCAAAACTTCTGAACGAGTCAGGCTAAAATTTTGTTCTAGGCCTGTAATTTTCATACCATAAATCAGTTACCATGTAATAGAAATAACCTTTAAACGTCTCCATAGAAACAAAGCGTGCGAAGCACCGGTCAGAAACTAGTTAAACATAAAAACTTCCTGATAGTTCATTCACGCTGTGAAGTCCCAGTACACTCTACCACTAATGCGTTATTTTCTATAACGCATTAGTGGACGGTGTGGTCAATGTCAATGGGGGAATAATGAAAAGTTAAAATCTATACAAATTTATTAGTGCAAAAGTAATACATACTGTCGGTTGTCTGTCTTTTTCAAAAAAATGAAAATTAACAAAGGGATAGACGGTGTCTCGCGGAAGGATATAAGCTAGGTACTTACACAGGTAGAAGGTAGTAATTTTAAAAAGTAAAACATCATGTTTTATGACTAATAAAAAGCAGTTGAGAAAAGTTTTTAACGAAATAAAATCTGCACGACACCTCTGAACAAAACCCGTAAAGGAAAATAATAAAGGCAGCATACCACCAAACCACTGTGCCGTACTAAATGTCGCCAGTTGACCACACGGGACGTATAAATTAACGTTCAACAATACGGAACCACCGTATGTTTGCATAAACTATTTAAAACGCTAACAGGTGTGGACTGAAATATCCGGGAAAATAAGCTTTTGATTTTTTTATTTTATAACTTCTTGTCTATACTAATATTATAAAGAGGAATGATTTGATTTTTTGTTTGTTTGTTCGCGTTGGATCGCGAGGAGTGGAAGGAGAAAAGGGAGGCCTTTGCCCAGCAGTGGGACAGTAATGGCTTAAAATAAAATAAATAAATAATTGTTCGCATTGAATAGGCTCCAAAACGACTGGACCGATTTTAAAAATTATTTCACCGTTGGGAATCTACTATGGGCTATATTAAAAAAAAATAGGGATCCTTTTTAAAACTCCAGTAATGTAACCCAAGGTCTTAAGGCCATAAAAAGACCTCTTTATCCCTATCCCCCTAGAAATGTGAAATTCATTTAAAACGCGGGTGAAACGCGGTGAACAGCTAATGTTACTGAAAGACGGGGATCAGGATGAGACCGCTGTTAGCCATAAGGCCGCCGATTGTACCATATCTAATACAGTAGACCCCGGTAATCGAACAAACGTTTTGTCTGCAAAACAAAACGTTGCATGTCGAACTCACGAATTTGTCGGATTATAGAGTACCTAACACCCCTAGGAGTTTCTCTTAAGGATAGGATTCGTAACGAATACGCTATTGTACTGAGAATGATTCCGAGGTGTTCCCATTAAACTTTATCCCCGAGGGATTTATATTTATTTCACCAAGTTTCCAGTTTTTCAGGACAATAAATCATTAGGCGCATACCCCATGACAGGAATTATTACAATTACTCGAAGACAGTGTTCTATAAACAGCGTTTTATATAGAACAACTATAAGATTAAAATTTTCGTATTAGCATTTTTGATTCCGCAAGGAGTAACAATAGATGCAAAGTCTAGAATAGCAAACTGATCAAAATACCACAGCGAAGGGACTTTATTATACCGCAATTTGTAGAGATGCAGCGAACTCAATCGCAGTTGAGACGAGTGGTATTAAGATTGCTGTGTGCCCCCGAGACCCCAGTAATAGCTTTTCTGTCTCACTTACAGACAAGAATATTGAACCAATCAATCCTTGTGCACTTTGAAATTGATTGAGGTTTGCTCTGTTTACTTAGTTTTCACAAAAACTTTTTACCCGAACACCTGGGGCAGAGTTTTGCTAAACCATGACATTCTTCTTTCGATCTGTAGTTTCTATAATCAAAGCAATATGCCAAAATGTATCATTCTGAGACAATACCACTGTTATGATGAAGCGATTATTTTAGTGAAATTCGGCCCCTGACTTGTCTTACATCACTACTGCCACTGGTGGAGTCTTCACATTAAAGTTAGCGGGCTGCTGACAAGATGACAAAACACTGTCGGCAGCCTACAATATTCATACACCAAAATGTCACACCAATTGTGACAATATCAAAGCTATAGAAGTTTTATCTATGCGCGTACTCTACGTTAAGTTCCGGCCATTATTATCTTCTTAGATAATAATTAAGAAGGTGAGGTTTTATGTACACACGTAAGTACCTACTCAATCTAATCTTCTTAGATGATAATTAAGATTTAGGCCAACTACGACTTAGTCCAATCGAGACCTAGTCCATTCAATACCTAGTCTTATCAAGGTGTCGTGATAAAGCTTCTAACCCGTAAGAATGCACCACTGTTAGATAATAATAGCAAATAAAAGCAAATTGTTTTTTATATATACAAAACGCTTCACTAGAAGCTACCGCACCGTAGGTGCTCAATGGGGAATAGAATCAAATTTTATTTCTTGTTCCCATTTGAGCACCACGTTAATATTTTGATTGGTGCTCAAATGGGAATACCTTTGGTGCTCAATGCATAGGTGCCCAAAAAATAGGTGGTCAAACGGGAATACTTCACCCGCCGGGCTGTGCCGCCCAATTTGATATGTAGACTCCATTAGGTTTCACAAAAACCCTATAAAACCACTTTTCTTGGTTCCGTGAATATTCTTTCTCAAAGTCTTATCACTGACGTAACTTCCAAGTTCCTACCTACTTCCCAAGCCTGGAAGGAAATCCATTAGTAAGCCTTTTACAAGTCGCGTGACTACCGCTACGGAAATTGATTTGAATCTACGCATATTATGACGTAGAATGGGTGATAGATATTTCCTACATGATTAGGGTCTCGCTGTTACAAACTTTTAGACATTCTTTCAGCATCGGAAAAGTTTTGCCCTGAAACACTTTTGTGGTTTCGATAACGGAAGTTGTTATCTGGCAAGTTCCGATTTTGCACTGTTTGTTTTTTAACCACTATTGAAGTAAAAATCAGTGGCACGGACGAAGATAAAAGCATTATAAACTTACCAAAGCAAAAATAAAACAATTAATTTCCTCTTCGTTATTTTATAGCGTGTTGTTTTTATAAATAAATGTTATTCTATTCTATTCCTAGATAATTAACCAACAAAATAGCAAACATAACAGCTAATTAAATACGACGACCTATGTGGCGCGGTGGGCGAAGGTCCGCCTGCGACGCATGAGGTTGCGGGTTCGATTCCCGCCTCGGAACAAATGTGTGTACGATCTGCAGATATTTGTTTCGGGTGTTCTGGTCGTTTTCTATGTATAATAAAAAATATCTATCTATGTAATGTATTGTATTATGTATATCAGTTATCTAGTACCAATAACACAAGCTCTGCTTACCATGGGGCTAGATAATGCTGTGTGAATTGTCCAGCATTATTTATTTAATATTTAAAAATTACCTACACTGCCCTTAAAATCAATAGGAAAAGTGGTACTTGGTACTGCTACTTCGGAATCACTTAGGCCCCACAAACTTTGTCTAAGTTCGAGGAATGATGAAGTGCTTCTTAAACTAAGTTAAGTGATAATAAGATTAGAACCATTGGAGTAGTTTTTGAGTAGCTTGTTTCAGTGCCGTTTGGGTTCATTCAAAAACACAAAGGTTCCATTTATTTATATAAACGAAAACGGAAACGAGAGTTTAATACTGGAATTTTAACGTCGATTGTAAGTGATAATAACATTAGAACCATTGGAGTAGTTTTTGAGTGGCTTGTTGTAGTGCCGTTTGAATTCATTTAAAAAGAGAAAGACTCTATTTATTTATACAAACAAAAACAGACGCCGTTTAAAAGCTATGACGTCGTGCGCTAAATATAATTCGCTCCCAGTTAGCGACGACGACATAATGTCAAAGGTTTAAATTAAAAAACAATATTCCATAGAATAAGCAATAGTAATTACGTCTAGACTCTCGTCTCTACGACCAGTCCTAGTTGAAGTCTTACACCTTCGACGAGCCCCTACACTCCCCGTATCGAAAACGCAATCTTAGAGAAATACTCCTACACCACACAAAATCGCTAAATAACTGGTAGCTTTCCAGAACATTTGATTGATGATCACCCCACAACTTGATGTACAGAGACATTCTTGCAATCGGCCGTTTGTTTTCTTATTTAGGTATATATTCTGCGGGAAACCAAAACAATCAGTCATTGAGTCCCTTTGGCGTTGACCTATTTGCCCCAGGTAATATTTTACGACACGGGCACTAAGCCAACTTTCTCTTATAAATAACTCTACTCCAGAATATTATTTTCCCTAAAATAGAGGGGTATAAAGAGTGTATCAACTTTAAAATTGGTATCACGTAGCGAAGTCTGTGCATGAAATTTTATCAACGGATGATTGGTTTACGATGAAGGTGAGTTTTCTGTTAAATATTATGAGAAAAACACGAAAGCAATCTTTGCTGCTCTAAGAAAATTTAATAAGATTTTGTATCGACTGGGCAGAACGGACGCGTGTACCGGACAACCGGACGTGGTAACTTGGTTAAACTGGACACGTGACATTAATTGAAAAGAAGAAAAGTACATCACTCAGTCAGTGATTCTAAGGAGGAGTAATTATTTATACTTGATATTTGTAATATTCTTTTTTGACGAGCTATGTGGCGCGGGGGCGAAGGACCGCCTGCGACGCAAGAGGTCGCGGGTTCGATTCCCGCCTCGGGATAAATGTGTGTACGATCTATAAATATTTGTTTTGGGGGTTCTCGTCGTTTTCTATTTATAATAAATAATATCTATCTATGCAATGTACTGTATTATGTATATCAGTTATCTAGTACCCATAACATAAGCTCTGCTTAGCTTGGGAATGCTAGATAATGATGTGAATTGTCGAGCATTATTTATTTACTAAGGTAGTTATTCGCTAGGTGTTTTGAATTCCTGGAAACGGTAAAGGAAAAATAAACATAAAAAATGGCATGTCCGATCGGTTTTCAACTCGCTAGTTTAACTATCTCGTCTTTTTCATTTTCTAGTTGATATTTTCCAGATGTTAGTCCTTTTCGGTCCAATACGCCATTTCATTCGGTTACTCTTTTTTTTTTAAGCAAGGATTTATTGATTTTTGAGTCAAATAAATGTTTTGTTTTCATTTTCGTTTATGCTATGGCCATACTATCGCGCGAACATTCGTGTTGCGTTGTCGCGCCAAAACCCTTTGATGTGCGGTAGTTTACCGACAGAGCGGCGCGCGAAGAGCATTTGTATTCGCGATAGGACGAATTTTTTGGCCCGACGACGTGTCACGAGCACGACATCTCAAATCTTCGCGTTATTGCGAAAATATGGCCATAGCATTGGGAGCTACAATGAAACAGTTATGATACACACCTCAATATACCAAACATCGCTTTTTTGTTGGGGGAGGGTAACACAAAAAGGTAACTATATCACCTAGAATGTTATACGCCACCATACCTATTGACCCGTAGGTAATAAGTACACGTTAGCGCATCGCACGTAACGATTCCATTGCCGGCTCGCCGCTGGCGATGGTAATTCAATTAGTTCAGGACACGCAGTGGAGCGTTGTACAAAGCGATTTTTCTTCCGACCGGACGCCTGCCAGGATTAGCACGGCACGTTTGCCAGAGGTATCGGCTTTTATGGCAGTTAGTACTGCGGTTGTTGTTGTAAGGCAATTATATGATTGAATAATTTAGATCTGCATACCAGAACTGCTTTAGAAATAATGAAGGTCTTTATTTAATAAATTAAATTAAATTAAATAATGCTGGACAATTCACACAGCATTATCTAGCCCCATGGTAAGCAGAGCTTGTGTTATGGGTACTAGATAACTGATATACATAATACAATACATTGCATAGATAGATATTTTTTTTATTATACATAGAAAACAACCAGAACACCCGGAACAAAATCTGTAGATCGTACACACAATTGTTCCGAGGCGGGAATCGAACCCGCAACCTCCTGCGTCGCAGGCGGACCTTCGCCCACCGCGCCACATCGGTCGTCATATATATCAATAACTAACGCCTACTACGCCGCGCGGCTTCGTCCGCGTGGAAATCTATCTGTCAAATGGTTTCTAAATCTTCCTCTTGAATGACTCTATTAAAAAAACCGCATCAAAACCCGTTGCGTAGTTTTAAAGATCTAAGCATACATAGGGACAGACGGACAGTGGAAAGCTACTTTGTTTTATACTATGTAGTGATAGTGATTAAACATTTGGTGGACGTGAACTTTTAAATCTAAGAAATAACTTTTCTTAGGTACCTACTTGTTAAACCCTTTGTTATAACGAGAAGTTTCAAAGTTCAAAGATGTTGGGCGAGTTCTATTATTAGTAATTTGGCTACTATCGCTGTAACCTTTACTAATTTAATCGTAAAACTTAATCATTCGAGACTGAACTTTCGTTATTAATTAAATTTAGGACTGGAAATTTGCAAATTGTTTGCTATTTCTGTGTGGGCTTCAAAATAAGTTCTAATAATAATTATTATTATACCAAAAAGTTTCTATTATTTTTTTATGGATTATGTTTTGATAATACAGTTGTTTTACTAGCAAAGTCTTAAGGTTCAAAGCTATTATATGCTCTTGAGCGATAAGACCGCCAATTTATACTTTATATTACATTAGTTTCTTATATAAGACTAACGATAAATTGGAATAAAGTGTAATAAAGAATTTTCTTTCTATCTCCTTACCCTAGACCAGACCAGGTCAGATCCACTATGCATAATAATATGTCATCATCATCAGCCTATATTAGTCCACTGCTGGACATAGGCCTCCCCCAATAATAATATGTACATGGTAAATATTTCAAGACTTCCCAAGCCAATGTATAATCCGAGCTCTAAAACCTGATTTCAGCCTTCATAAAAATGCTCGAGAAACTTGAATATTAGCTAAATACAACCCGGAAGTGGTCCTCGCCTTACCTCAGGCATAAAGTGGAGGTTTTATCGGAGGCTTTCACTCCGTATAGCTCCCAGAGGTAATTCTGTTAGCGATAATAACGTATGAGTACGCTAACGTGCTTTATGAAGATTCGATTTGGAAATGTTGCTGCTTAAGGTGAGAGATAGATGCGAGAATATTCTCGAAGGTTACATGATGCAATCACAAGGGGTGGTCCTAATGCCTAGGTGTGATTTCTGAGGCAAATATATCATCGATCACGTAAGAATAACAAAATCGATATTTAACAAATTTACCATTAATAATTTTTAAGCATTAACAAATATACTAAACTAGTTCCTCAATTACCCGACAGCATAAAGGCTACTTAACTACTAACTATTTACAACAAATCTCTGCATATGATCGTACAAACATTTGTCCTGAGGCGGGAATCAAACCCGCAACCTCCTGCGTCGCAGGCAGACCTTCGCCTACCGCGCCCCAGTGTTCGTCAAACTTAAATAACGATAAGCGAGATTAAGCTTAGACGGTGGACATCTATACTATTATATGTGGTAAACAAACTGATTCGGTCATGCGAGTCACAAGCAAAAAGAGCGGCCCATGCCCACCATGTGATATATCATCATAGGCGTATATTAATCCACTGCTGGACATAGGCATCCCCTTATGATTCCCATAGCGCCCTGGCTTCAGCTTACCGCATCCAGCGTCTGCTTGTAGTCTTTCGTAGGTTTGCTTGTACGATATATTAGGATTCTTTCTACAGTTTTTATATTTAATATCTGCGCATATCTGTATCACACACTGTACACTCGCTGCATCGCTGTATCGCTGGGGCAAACGTGTTTTTGTGTGGAGACCATGACTCGGTAAACGTAGTGTAGGACGCCCTCCGACCAGGTGGGATGATGAAATGCGAAAGACTGCAGGTAGATGCTGGATGCGGCAAGCTGAAAACAGGGCGCTATGGCGCTCATTGGGGGAGGGATTGGGGGCCTATGTCCAGCAGTGGACTGATATAGGCTGATGATGATGATGTATCACACATGAACTCTAATCGTACGTAAGTAATACACTATCAAAACTATCACACCATAAAGTTGAAGACACAATAATATCCCGCAATAAAAACACCGCAATAACTTACCCATAAAAATCTGCCTTCAGAGATTCTGAAAGCATTTTAATAGACCGCGTAGATCGTAAAAACTGAAGAGAAATTCCTTGGGAAATGTTTCTGTTTTGAAACTGGACTTTGGTTTATGGGCCCCATAACTGTGCATTGTCGTAAAGGTTTGGAAGATGCGAAATATTTTGTCGTTAAAATTTACTTATTTTATAGCTTTGAACAACAAGTAGATTGTTTTCAAAGTTGTCATGGTTTTTCGTATGCTTTATACGATTTTTTAACTGACGAACCAAGAATGAAGAAACAAAATAATAATTCCAGACAATATCAAGACCACAGAATATAGAAAAATAGAGTTGGTAGCACTTCGGCCCGCATGATGTTGTGACACGTGGTCCAAAGTTTGGAATTTATAATACATAAACCAATATTTCAGCCGATTTCGTATATGCACAATATAATTTATGAATTCATGTAATTCTTCCGTCTCGGCGCCGGCTCTAGTCTAGTGACTACATATCCCAGACCTGACCGGTATCTCTTATCCTTGTTTGCACTCCAGAATGTTAGTTGATAACTCAAAGTAATCACACGTAGCTACGAGTAACTCACAATACAATACAATAACTCTTTATCGCACTCCAAATACATAAAAGATACACAAGACAGAAAAACAAAAAACAAATACAAAATATGCTGTACAATGGGCGGCCTTATCGCTAACAGCGATCTCTGCCAGGCAACCTTTGGATGGACATGAAGTGCTAGAACAAGTATTTGTATTTATTTATTTTTAAAGAATATACATGATTTCTTATATTTAACACTCTTTAAACCCGTAATGGGTAAAAGGGTTTGACCCGAATGTTACATTCCTCGGGTTTCAATCTTAAATAAAGTGTACATAATTATGTTACTTTGTAGTATAGACTCACCATAGTTTAAAGGCACGACTGAGGCTGGGACGTACTTGTGGCAAAAAGTAGAAATAAATATAAATCTATCTGGATATTTCACACAGGATCTAGCCCTAAGCTAGGCAGAGCTTTTGTTATGGGTACTAGAAGAGTCATATACTTGATACAATACATTACATAGATAGTTATTTATTATTATACATAGAAAGCGACCAAAACACCCGAATATCTGCTGCTCACAAATATCTGCAGATCGTACAAAGATTTGTCCCGAGGCGGCGTCCCGGCGGAATCAAATCCACAACCTCCTGCGTCGCAGGTGGACCTTCGCCCACCGCGCCACATAGATACACAGAGGTCATCAAATTACGCAAACTAATCCAGAAGTTTTTTTTTCATCGCTTTCGTCGCATCGATTTCGTTCGTTTGGTTTGGTTCCTATCTTGTTTAATGCCATCCGTAGATGAAACAGCGGATAAAACCCTGAAAATGAACCCACGTTGTCACGCTGTCCATCTGTTCTAGTGTTTATAGGCCCGGGTAAGTGGCGAAGCGTGTTGACTAAGGGGTATAGCGATCTGTGATACTTTGGGCATCGCCCAGTCAATCATGATTAGTTTGGCCGACCAGAACGGACCCGGAACAAATATCTGCAGATCGTACAAAGATTTGTCCCGAGGCGGGAATCAAATCCGCAACCTCCTGCGTCGCAGGTGGACCTTCGCCCAGCGCGCCACAGAGGTCGTCAAATTATACACAAACAATCGGGAACTTTTTTTTTCATCGTGATTTCTATCTAGTTTAATGCCATCCGTAGATGAAACAGCGGTGAACGTGAGCGATAAAACCCTGAAAGTGAACCGACGTTGTCACGTTGTCAATCTTCTATAGTGTTTATAGGCCTGGGTAAGTGGCAAAGCGTGTCGACTAAGGGATATAGCGACAGATTGTACAAAGATTTGTCCTGAGGCGGGAATCAAATCTACAACCTCCTGCGTCGCAGGTGGACTTTCGCCCACCGCGCCACAGAGGTCGTCAAATTACGCAAACTAATACAGAACTTTTTTTTCATCGCTTTCATCGCATCGATTTAATTTTGGTTCCTATCTAGTTTAATACCAACCGTAGATGAAACAGCGGATAAAACCCTGAAAATGAACCCACGTTGTCACGCTGTCCATCTGCTCTAGTGTTTATAGGCCCGGGTAAGTGGCGAAGCGTGTTGACTAAGGGGTATAGCGATCTGTGATACTTTGGGCATCGCCCAGTCAATCATGATTAGTGTGGCCGACCAGAACGGACCCGGAACAAATATCTGCAGATCGTACAAAGATTTGTCCCGAGGCGGGAATCAAATCCGCAACCTCCTGCGTCGCAGGTGGACCTTCGCCTACCGCGCCACAGAGGTCGTCAAATTATACACAAACAATCGGGAACTTTTTTTTTCATCGTGATTTCTATCTAGTTTAATGCCATCCGTTGATGAAACAGCGGTGAACGTGAGCGATAAAACCCTGAAAGTGAACCGACGTTGTCACGTTGTCCATCTGCTCTAGTGTTTATAGGCCCGGGTAAGTGGCGAAGCGTGTCGACTAAGGGATATAGCGATCTGTGATACTTTGGGCAGCGCCCAGTCAATCATGATTAGTGGCCGACCAGATCGGACCCGGAACAAATATCTGCAGATCGTACAAAGATTTGTCCCGAGGCGGGAATCAAATCCGCAACCTCCTGCGTCGCAGGTGGACCTTCGCCTAGCGCGCCACAGAGGTCGTCAAATTACACACAAACAATCCGGAACTTTTTTTTTCATCGTGATTTCTATCTAGTTTAATGCCATCCGTAGATGAAACAGCGGTGAACGTGAGCGATAAAACCCTGAAAGTGAACCGACGTTGTCACGTTGTCCATCTGCTCTAGTGTTTATCGGCCCGGGTAAGTGGCGAAGCGTGTCGACTAAGGGATATAGCGATCTGTGATACTTTGGGCAGCGCCCAGTCAATCATGATTAGTGGCCGACCAGATCGGACCCGGAACAAATATCTGCAGATCGTACAAAGATTTGTCCCGAGGCGGGAATCAAATCCGCAACCTCCTGCGTCGCAGGTGGACCTTCGCCTACCGCGCCACAGAGGTCGTCAAATTACACACAAACAATCCGGAACTTTTTTTTTCATCGTGATTTCTATCTAGTTTAATGCCATCCGTAGATGAAACAGCGGTGAACGTGAGCGATAAAACCCTGAAAGAGAACCGACGTTGTCACGTTGTCCATCTGCTCTAGTGTTTATAGGCCCGGGTAAGTGGCGAAGCGTGTCGACTAAGGGATATAGCGATCTGTGATACTTTGGGCAGCGCCCAGTCAATCATGATTAGTGTGGCTAATTCGATTTACTGCCAACCTTCTCGGTGATTGAGTGTCGGGAAGTAACTACAGATGGAGTGGATGAAAAATCCCTTTTGCTCTCGGAGATTTCCACGATTTATCTGCGGTCTAAATTCCAGTAACGTTGAATTGATTCTGTAGAGTTTAATTTTGTTTTGGTCTGCACACTGAGTCTTGATTCCAATTAGCAAATACATAACACAGATACTAGACAATCCATCTCTGGTTCTTAGTGTCTTTTATATATGAACTAGCTACGCCCCGCAGCTTCACTTGCGTGGAAATCGATGTGTTTTATAAACCTGTCGCTTGAATTGCTCTTTCTATGAAAAGAAACCGCATCAAAATACGTTGCGTAGTTTCAAAGATATAAGCATACATAGGGACAGAAAGAGAGCTGGAAACGACTTTGTTTTATACTATGAAGTGATTAATAAACACTTTTTTGATTAATAAAGAAATACAATTACAGATATAACATGACATTAGGGATCTTTATTTGCTCTTAATTGTATAACTTCAATACAAACTTTATCGTATACCAGATGCAGATCACTACAAAAAAAGACGTTACATGCGACAAGTACAATGGGCGGCCTTATCGCTTAGAAGAGATCATCCAGGGCAGCTGCATACTTTAGTAAAATTTTAAATACGCAAAACGTAGAGGCACTACGGCGTAGACATGCTACGCCGTAGACATACTACGCCGTAGACATGCTACGCCGTAGACATGCTACGCCGTAGGCGTGCTACGCCGTAGGTTCTCTACAAAAATAGCTACGATGCCGCTACCTACTACAGTTGGATAGATAGATCTCAAAAAGAAAAAACATTGTTATGAATTCACATTATGTCGCTCCATACATTTTGGAAGCAATTTCATATAGAAATACGTATTTGTTTCGCAAGATATAAGAATAATGTTTTGATGAGCAAAAAATATAAACTCATTTCTGGCTTCGAGCCAAGCCGTTGCCAAACGATTACACCCTCTTGTGCCTATTATTTTTCTTCGAGGTGCCAGTGCAGTCAGCTTTTTCATTATCGTGGAAGAATAAATGAATTGCGGAATTTAGTAATTTAACACAGCTAATCTTATTTTACTTAAAAATAAGATTACCTGTGTTAAGTTAGTAAACTCGGCTAAGTCAGATAAACATTTTCTGAAACTTAAATAATTTTTAACCGAATAAAAAACAGGAGATTTCATTCGAATTAAAAAGGACTAATTTTCATCATAACCTATGGTAACCACTGGTCACCACTGTTCACCACTGGTCACCACTGTTCACCACTGGTCACCACTGTTCACCACTGGTCACCACTGGTCACCACTGGTCACCACTTTTCACCACTGGTCACCACTGGTAACCTAATTTACTTATTTTGAAATGGTAGTAATTTTTCGGGGAGTATAATGTCCAGCTGTGGACTTCGCTTGGCTGAAATAACGATGATGGTAATGAACCTCTTCCTACTTTTACTTTGATGCTGTGTGCATGTTCCAAAAAATAATGGGATTGAGAATGACGGCATATCTCATGCTTTCCGGATCAGATCGGAATCCCATGAGACATGACGGCATTCTCAATTCCATTCTATAAGAACACAGGTTAAATACTTATATGACCTGCGTCCGAATGGCATATACAACATTCAATGAATCTAGAACGGCATAGACAATTTACACCACATAGTTATGTGGAAATAACGAACCAAATACCCAAGTGCACTCGTCACAACCACAACAAAGAGAGATTACAACAAAACGAACTATAAACTCCGATATTGATCTGTAAAGTTGTGTAACTGGAGTAGCAACTCCAAAGATACGGGCAACTTTGCCGTCTATTATGTATGCCACGCGATAGTTCGAAACCCAATCAATGTTTACACCGTTTGCATATACCGGGCTGAGACTTGTTAGGGCGATAGTCTGAGCTGATAGGATGGTAAAACTGCCGAACTTTAACCCTGCGCAACCGACAGGAGATCGAGTGATTGATTGGGCTGTTAGGGCGATTGTGCACAGCTGTGTGAACCTAGCAACTGACTTTGAGATATTCATGTTTTTTTGATCCTATTCGATTGTACCGGGTTTGTACCCGATTGTACCGGCAAAATTTTCGTTTGTACCCTAAGGGTGTAAAAGTTATGGGGAGGGGGAGGTTTTCCAATAGTGGTTTTTGACCTAAGTGGGTAAAGTGAGTAATTTAATATCAAAGTTAAATATTTTATAGCACTTAGCCATAGATTTCGTAAGACCTTAAAATTTTCAATATATTCAACGTATAACAATTCGTTTTAAGACTGAAACAAACGGGTAAAAAAAAAAAACATTGACTTAAAACAACGAAATTGTTAAAAAGTAGCCGGTTTTTGGAAATTCACATAGTTTCTTCAGAAAATGTAAGCTCAGGTTCTACATAGGCACATATAATGATAGGTATTGAATTAATTAACATGATTTGAGTGAAATTTGGAGGGTACAAACGGGTACAAACGAAAAAACATTGACTTGAAACAACGAAATCGTTGAAAAGTTGGCGTTCTTTAGATATTGCAAAAGTTTCTTAAGTAAATCATAAGTAAAGTACAAGAAAAGCACAGATCCTGATAGGTATTGAATCAATTAACAAGATTTAAGCAAAATGTGGACGGTACAAACGGGTACAAACAAAACACATTGACTTGAAATATCAAAATCGTTAAAAAGTTGCCAATTTTTGGATATTGACATGGTTTCTTCAGAAAATTTAAGCTTAGGTTCTACAAAGGCACATACAATGATAGCTATTGAATTATCTAACAGGATTTAAAACAAATCTCGAGGGTACAAACGGGTACAAACGAAAAAAACTGACTTAAATCTATGATTTTTTTTCAAAAGTTGCCGATTTTTGGAAATTGATATGTTTTCCTCAAAATCTTTAAGCTGAGGTTCTGCAAAGGTACATATAATGATAGCTATTGAATCAACTAACATGATTTGAGTCATATCTGGAGAGTACAAACGGGTACAAACGAAAAACTTTGACATGAAACAACGAAATCGTTGAAAAGTTGGCGTTCTTTAGATATTGCAAAAGTTTCTTTAGTAAATCATAAGAAAAGTACAAGAAAAGCACAGATTCTGATAGCTATTGAACTAAGTAATAAGATTTAAGCAGAATGTGGACGGTACAAACGGGTACAAACAAAACACAATAACTTGAAATATCAAAATCGTTAAAAAGTTGCCGATGTTTGGTTATTGACATGGTTTCTTCAGAAAATTTAAGCTTAGGTTCTACAAAGGCACATACAATGATAGCTATTGAATTATCTAACAGGATTTAAAACAAATCTCGAGGGTACAAACGGGTACAAACGAAAAAAACTGACTTAAATCTATGATTTTTTTTCAAAAGTTGCCAATTTTTGTAAATTGATATGTTTTCCTCAAAATCTTTAAGCTGAGGTTCTGCAAAGGTACACATAATGATAGCTATTGAATCAACTAACATGATTTGAGTCATATCTGGAGGGTACAAACGGGTACAAACGAAAAAACATTGACTTGAAACAACGAAATCGTTGAAAAGTTGCCGTTCTTTACATATTGCAAAAGTTTCTTAAGTAAATCATAAGTAAAGTACAAGAAAAGCACAGATTCTGATAGGTATTGAACTAAGTAATAAGTTTTAAGCAGAATGTGGACGGTACAAACGGGTACAAACAAAACACATTGACTTGAAATATCAAAATCGTTAAAAAGTTGCCGATTTTTGGATATTGACATGGTTTCTTCAGAAAATTTAAGCTTAGGTTCTACAAAGGCACATACAATGATAGCTATTGAATTATCTAACAGGATTTAAAACAAATCTCGAGGGTACAAACAGGTACAAACGAAAAAAACATTGACTTGAAACAACGAAATCGTTGAAAAGTTGCCGTTCTTTACATATTGCAAAAGTTTCTTAAGTAAATCATAAGTAAAGTACAAGAAAAGCACAGATCCTGATAGGTATTGAATCAAGTAACAAGATTTAAGCAAAATGCGGACGGTACAAACAAAACACATTGACTTGAAATATCAAAATCGTTAAAAAGTTGCCGATTTTTGGATATTGACATGGTTTCTTCAGAAAATTTAAGCTTAGGTTCTACAAAGGCACATACAATGATAGCTATTGAATTATCTAACAGGATTTAAAACAAATCTCGAGGGTACAAACGGGTACAAACGAAAAAAACTGACTTAAATCTATGATTTTTTTTCAAAAGTTGCCAATTTTTGTAAATTGATATGTTTTCCTCAAAATCTTTAAGCTGAGGTTCTGCAAAGGTACACATAATGATAGCTATTGAATCAACTAACATGATTTGAGTCATATCTGGAGGGTACAAACGGGTACAAACGAAAAAACATTGACTTGAAACAACGAAATCGTTGAAAAGTTGCCGTTCTTTACATATTGCAAAAGTTTCTTAAGTAAATCATAAGTAAAGTACAAGAAAAGTACAGATTCTGATAGATATTGAACTAAGTAATAAGATTTAAGCAGAATGTGGACGGTACAAACGGGTACAAACAAAACACATTGACTTGAAATATCAAAATCGTTAAAAAGTTGCCGATTTTTGGATATTGACATGGTTTCTTCAGAAAATTTAAGCTTAGGTTCTACAAAGGCACATACAATGATAGCTATTGAATTATCTAACAGGATTTAAAACAAATCTCGAGGGTACAAACGGGTACAAACGAAAAAAACTGACTTAAATCTATGATTTTTTTTCAAAAGTTGCCAATTTTTGTAAATTGATATGTTTTCCTCAAAATCTTTAAGCTGAGGTTCTGCAAAGGTACACATAATGATAGCTATTGAATCAACTAACATGATTTGAGTCATATCTGGAGGGTACAAACGAGTACAAACGAAAAAACATTGACTTGAAACAACGAAATCGTTGAAAAGTTGCCGTTCTTTACATATTGCAAAAGTTTCTTAAGTAAATCATAAGTAAAGTACAAGAAAAGCACAGATCCTGATAGGTATTGAATCAATTAACAATATTTAAGCAAAATGTAGACGGTACAAACGGGTACAAACAAAACACATTGACTTGAAATATCAAAATCGTTAAGACGTTGCCGATTTTTTGATATTGACATGATTTCGTTGTTTCATGTCAAAGTTTTTCGTTTGTACTCGTTTGTACCCTCAAGATTTGACTCAAATCATGTTATTTGATTCAATAGCTATCATTATATGTACCTTTGTAGAACCTCAGCTTAAAGATTTTGAGGAAAACATATCAATTTCCAAAAATTGGCAACTTTTGAAAAAAAATCATAGATTTAAGTCAGTTTTTTTCGTTTGTACCCTCGAGATTTGTTTTAAATCCTGTTAGATAATTCAATAGCTATCATTGTATGTGCCTTTGTAGAACCTAAGCTTAAATTTTCTGAAGAAACCATGTCAATATCCAAAAATTGGCAACTTTTTAACGATTTTGATATTTCAAGTCAATGTGTTTTGTTTGTACCCGTTTGTACCGTCCACATTTTGCTTAAATTTTGTTATTTGATTCAATACCTATCAGGATCTGTGCTTTTCTTGTACTTTACTTATGATTTACTTAAGAAACTTTTGCAATATCTAAAGAACGCCAACTTTTCAACGATTTCGTTGTTTCAAGTCAAAGTTTTTCGTTTGTACCCGTTTGTACCCTCCAGATATGACTCAAATCATGTTAGTTGATTCAATAGCTATCATTATATGTACCTTTGTAGAACCTCAGCTTAAAGATTTTGAGGAAAACATATCAATTTCCAAAAATCGGCAACTTTTGAAAAAAAATCATAGATTTAAGTCAGTTTTTTTCGTTTGTACCCGTTTGTACCCTCAAGATTTGTTTTAAATCCTGTTAGAGAATTCAATAGCTATCATTGTATGTGCCTTTGTAGAACCTAAGCTTAAATTTTCTGAAGAAACCATGTCAATATCCAAAAATTGGCAACTTTTTAACGATTTTGATATTTCAAGTCAATGTGTTTTGTTTGTACCCGTTTGTACCGTCCACATTTTGCTTAAATTTTGTTATTTGATTCAATACCTATCAGGATCTGTGCTTTTCTTGTACTTTACTTATGATTTACTTAAGAAACTTTTGCAATATCTAAAGAACGCCAACTATTCAATGATTTCGTTGTTTCAAGTCAAAGTTTTTCGTTTGTACCCGTTTGTGACCTCCAGATATGACTCAAATCATGTTAGTTGATTCAATAGCTATCATTATATGTACCTTTGTAGAACCTCAGCTTAAAGATTTTGAGGAAAACATATTAATTTCCAAAAATCGGCAACTTTTGAAAAAAAATCATAGATTTAGTCAGTTTTTTTTCCGTTTGTACCCGTTTGTACCCTCGAGATTTGTTTTAAATCCTGTTAGATAATTCAATAGCTATCATTGTATGTGCCTTTGTAGACCCTAAGCTTAAATTTTCTGAAGAAACCATGTCAATATCCATACATCGGCAACTTTTTAACGATTTTGATATTCCAAGTCATTGTGTTTTGTTTGTACCCGTTTGTACCGTCCATATTCTGCTTAAATCTTATTACTTAGTTCAATACCTATCAGAATCTGTGCTTTTCTTGTACTTTTCTTATGATTTACTAAAGAAACTTTTGCAATATCTAAAGAACGCCAACTTTTCAATGATTTCGTTGTTTCATGTCAAAGTTTTTCGTTTGTACCCGTTTGTACCCTCCAGATTTGACTCAAATCATGTTAGTTGATTCAATAGCTATCATTATATGTACCTTTGTAGAACCTCAGCTTAAAGATTTTGAGGAAAACATATCAATTTCCAAAAATCGGCAACTTTTGAAAAAAAATCATAGATTTAAGTCAGTTTTTTTCGTTTGTACCCGTTTGTACCCTCCAGATATGTTTTAAATCCTGTTAGATAATTCAATAGCTATCATTGTATGTACCTTTGTAGAACCTAAGCTTAAATTTTCTGAAGAAACCATGTCAATATTCAAAAATCGGCAACTTTTTAACGATTTTGATATTTCAAGTCAATGTGTTTTGTTTGTACCCGTTTGTACCGTCCACATTTTGCTTAAATCTTGTTAATTGATTCAATACCTATCAGGATCTGTGCTTTTCTTGTACTTTACTTATGATTTACTTAAGAAACTTTTGCAATATCTAAAGAACGCCAACTTTTCAACAATTTCGTTGTTTCAAGTCAATGTTTTTTCGTTTGTACCCGTTTGTACCCTCCAAATTTCACTCAAATCATGTTAATTAATTCAATACCTATCATTATATGTGCCTATGTAGAACCTGAGCTTACATTTTCTGAAGAAACTATGTGAATTTCCAAAAACCGGCTACTTTTTAACAATTTCGTTGTTTTAAGTCAATGTTTTTTTTTTTTACCCGTTTGTTTCAGTCTTAAAACGAATTGTTATACGTTGAATATATTGAAAATTTTAAGGTCTTACGAAATCTATGGCTAAGTGCTATAAAATATTTAACTTTGATATTAAATTACTCACTTTACCCACTTAGGTCAAAAACCACTATTGGAAAACCTCCCCCTCCCCATAACTTTTACACCCTTAGGGTACAAACGAAAATTTTGCCGGTACAATCGGGTACAAACCCGGTACAATCGAATAGGATCAAAAAAACATGAATATCTCAAAGTCAGTTGCTAGGTTCACACAGCTTTACGAAATCTATGGCTAAGTGCTATAAAATATTTAACTTTGATATTAAATTACTCACTTTACCCACTTAGGTCAAAAACCACTATTGGAAAACCTCCCCCTCCCCATAACTTTTACACCCTTAGGGTACAAACGAAAATTTTGCCGGTACAATCGGGTACAAACCCGGTACAATCGAATAGGATCAAAAAAACATGAATATCTCAAAGTCAGTTGCTAGGTTCACACAGCTATTGTGCACTACAAGGAATTTTACTGTCCGGCAGTCCGATTTTTTACGGTCCGATATGGCACGCCATATACTAGTTTGTGCACTATACGTAATTTTACCGTCCGATATTTTACTTTTCCCCATTCCGGAACGGTTTTTTTGGCGTGTAGTTTAACTGACGGAGAACTGAAAAGAGACTGAAAAGACGGAGCTAAACTGAGGCGTATCATCCGAGTAAAGACGGACAAGTGCACAAGCCAATCATCCGTTTTTTTCATGCCACTTCGGACCGTAAAAAATCGGATGTTCGGACAGTAAAATTCCTTGTAGTGCACAATCGCCCTTAAACTAGCCCGGAGTTAGAAAGGCGGTGTTATACGATATAGTATCGTAGTTACCAAAAGTTATACACACAGAAAGCGCTGAAAGCCGTTGGTTTACTAGGAGAGTGTGCATTGATGCAAAAACGTAGCATACACCTGATCAAGCACCTGCATAGCCTAGACGAGCTACGATAAACCATCCCAAGAAAATCCTACAGTTCCTAGCAGCTACAAGGGTTAGTGGCAAAATATGAACACTGCAGCTTTAAGGCTGAAAGAATAAAGTGGCGCTCGCAATAGGCCTTCAAGCCACAAAAAAAAAAGATAACCTTGTCAAAGTAAGCAGTTGTACTCGTATAGACGGATACTATAACTTATACTATACTATATCATCATCATCATCAGCCTATAGCAGTCCACTGCTGGACAGAGGCCTCCCCCAATGAGCGCCATAGCACCCTATCTTCAGCTTGCCGCATCCAGCATCTACCTGCAGTCTTTCGCAGGTCGTCATCCCACCTGGTCGGAGGGCGTCCTACACTACGTTTACCGAGTCGTGGTCTCCACTCAAGAACACGTTTGCCTCAGCGGCCGTCGGTTCTTCGCGAGATATGACCGGCCCACTGCCACTTCAGCTTGCTAATTCTTTGAGCTATGTCGATAACTTTGGTTCTCTGTCGGATGTATTCGTTGCGAATTCTATCCTTCAGAGAAACTCCGAGCATAGCCTTTTCCATAGCTCGCTACAACTACACTACACTATACTATAACGTAAAGCAAAAATTATAAATTCTATATTAGGAAGATAATTTTGGGGAATAATCCTTAGCTGCATCGGAACTTACTTTCGATAAGATGGTGGACAAACGTTTATTTAAAAATGCATTAAAAATATTCTTTGTCCAATCACAGTTCATGAAAAGCTCTGCTTTTGTATCTTTCATAACATTTATATCCAACGTAACCAACCATACCGACCCAGTTAACGATAATAACTTCAAGGGGCTAATCCATACTGACACGAGTTATGTGCTTGGGTAAATATTGGAAGAAATATGAGTATAGCCAGCAAAAAAAGTTACTAAAACTACAACAAATTATAAACACAAAGCAAATAAAATCTAATAATAAAAATAAAATATGGGCACATTTTGGGATTATTGCTATACAGTAGTTTTTTACTCGGTCTATAATAATTCATGACACATTATCGAACATAGATAAAAAAATACATCTAGACGAACATAGAACTATTTTTTATATTTATGAATTTTTGAAGATGCTTATTAATATTATGATCCACTCTTTTTCAGACATTAATCATCATGATTAGTGATGACGATGATGACGATTTAGCGTAACCGACCCGAGCGTGACGCTTTAATTTCGTACAAATTTCAGAGGAGCCCAGAAATTTGTATTACTATATTAATTATCGAGTACCCATAATACAAGCTCTGTTGAGTTTAGGGACTATATCGCTGTGTCAATTGTCCAGAATCATTTATTATTTATTTTATTACAGAAGTTTTCAAACCAATAATTATTCTCTCCGTTTCGAATAAACTTCTCACCATCCTACAAATTGAACGGAAAAGTTGGTGTCACTATATTCCCTAGGATCAAACTTTTGTTCTTGTGGATAAACTTGCCGTAGTTCGCTATTCCAGAAAGATTTACTTTGGTCTAAAACAAAACATATGTATATATGTACTTATTATTTAGTCATAGTGAACACTTTATTCAGCGAGGAAGTGCGTCGCGGACACTGTTAGTGTTGTGTGTCGTCCGAGGACACACCGATGGACATGCCTAATATCGAAAATCAAGTGAGGGTAGTTTCAAATAAACTTGCGCCCGCTTCGCTGAGGCGGTAACTCCAGTACTCCAGTCATACCGTGACCACGACAGAGTGTAAACCTGTTGAAACGTCGGGAAAATTGATTAATAAACGCGATAAATACCCGTTTTATCAATACTTATAATTATTTTGAGAGAAAATTCTATTGTCCCATAAAATCAGGAACCACGATCCTCGCCTATTTATCTCCCAGTGGCAGTCCAACTAATGACTGCCCATTAATTACGGTAATTAATTCATGTTTTCCTCATACATACCGCTTAAACAGAGAAATTACGTCATCGACATCAAACACATTTCTCCAAGTTTCTACCTAACCTACCTGACAATGGAAACACGATGTGGTAACATCAAAGCGAAATACTTGCCACATTCATATGGGCTTAGGGAATTTCGCTCATCCACGTGCTTTTGCGCTATTTTGCGCATCAAAAACCCAGCTTAAAGAGAAGGGCTGACTCATTTTGTTGCGACTACTGTCGTAAGAGAAAAACAAACTTCCTACTAATATTATAAAAGCGAAAGTTTGTGAGGATGTATGTAAGTATGTTTGTTGCTCATTTACGCAAAAACTACTGAATGGATTTTGATAAAACTTCACAATAATATAGCTTACATCTCAGAATAACACATAGGCTACAATTCATAAAGATGTTATAATGTATATGATCAAAAATATATATCACCACGCGGGTGAAACGGCGGGCGCAGCTAGTTATGATATAAAACATTTTAAGAAATTTCACATACCCTTTAGATACTGAACGAAAGGTCGCGGGTTCGAGTCCCGTCGAAACCGTTTTCTTTGGGATATTATTTAATTTCTTAGAGATTACCCCGAGTGCGTGGGCTTACGCATTATAAACAAAACCTAACAACACATTTTATTTTGTGTGATATAACACAAACTTTATATAAGTACCTAGTGCAAGTAGATGAATCTTAATTACGCGGAAATATGTAAAAGGTGAAGCGGAGGCTAAATTGGAGTTATTCCTTTCTTATTCGTCCCACGAAATTCAACGTTAATTTAATATTTCGCTTTTTGTGGGCTGAAAATAAGCCGCTATGGTCACCCGGTTATTATAAGGTGCCAGCAGTGGAATGCATCGGCTGGTCCACCAGTTCAAAGTCGCTCAGCGAGCTATGGAAAGAGCTATGCTCGGAGTTTCTCTGAAGGATAGGATTCGTAACGAATACATACGACAGAGAACCAAAGTTATCGGCATAGCTCTAAGAATTAGCAAGCTGTAGTGGCAGTGGGCCGGCCATATCTCGCGAAGAACCGACGTCCGCTGAGCTGGGACAAACGTGTTCGTGGAGACCACGACTCGGTAAACTTAGTGTAGGACGCACTCCGACCAGGTGGGATGACCTGAGAAAGACTGCAGGTAGATGCACGATACGTCAAGCTGAAGACAGGGCGCTATGGAGTTCATTGAGGGAGGCCTATGTCGAGCAGTGGACTAACATAGGTTGATGATGATGATGAGTGGAATGCAATAGATCAGGTTTAATGTTTAAAATAGTGTTTGCAATTCACGTTACCGCAAGATATCACATCAGTGAACTGCACTGTTATTATTCACGTCTACAATAGCACCATTTCATAGCATTTAACAGTTAAATTGTCGACTCCAAACTTCACAACCATTTTGAAGTTGCAATAGCGAGTACAAAATGCTTCAAAGTTTGCAAAGTTCTTACAATGGCGTTACATTGCGCTTTACAATCGTTTTGTATATGAATCTGCTCGGAAATGCAAGGTCTGTGGAGTTCAAGCAATTCCTGTAATGAACATTTCTTGTGATTGTGACTTTGCATAATGAAACTTCTCTTCACCATAGGTTCAGCCTGAAAACCAGCGTCGTTACAGTCTTCGGGCAGTAGCGACATTAAGCTGAGGCTGGACCTAATTAGCGCGCACTGAGGACAGGCTAGGTACATTATTTTACTTATTTTATATTGTTTATCTTTTAGTTTTAGTATTAGTTTTAAACTTATTTTCTATTGTTATATTTTAGTTTTTAGTCTTAGTGTTAGGTATATCTTATTTAGCTTAATGTGTTTTTTTTTAATGTACGTTTGTCTTTTTTGTGTGTGCTAATAAAAGTTTTCTATTCTATTCTATTCTTCAAGTCTAAATCATGATTTATATGAAGATTCATGAGCCTATTTTTGTTTCGATAACTACATTAGTATTTTATTTTTGAGTAGCGTATTGATCGGTACCTACACTGTCACTTTCCCCACACTAGCAGTGTAACCACGAGTCTTATGTTTCACTAATTACTGTTGATCACACCGCACAGTGTGACCACGAGTAAAATAAATTACTCGTAGTCACACTGGTGTAGCAAAACGGTGTGACCACGAGTCTGTCATCCTCTTGAGATATCTCCCACTAAATGACTTTCTCGTCATTTATATTCTACTAGCTACACCCCGCGATTTCACCCGCGTGGTGATAGATATTTTGGATAATCCTACTAATATTATAAACGTATACAACAATATCTTTATAAATTGTAACCTATGTATGTGTTATTCTGAAGTATACCTTTATTATTGTAAAGTTTCATTAAAATCCATTTAGTAGTTCTTACGTTTATGAGTAACAAACATCCATCCATCCATACTTACAAACTTTCGCGTTTATAATATTAGTAGGATTGTAAAACCGAAAAACTTGTTCACAAACTGAGAATGATCAGCGGTAGCAGTGCCAGTAGAATTTCAGCTTAAACCGCTGGTATTAAATTTGAATTTGTAATGAGGGCAGTTCACAACTCACGGATGGTAAACACGGGACCAGGTTTGCACTAAACGTAAATTAGTCTGCAGGGGAGTGATAGGGGCGTTATTTGAAATGAAATGAAATGAAAATATATTTATTCTGAGAGAGCAATAAACTGAATTATCTAACTATAGTAAAGAAATACAGCACACGACTTAAAAAGACTTAAAGTATATAATTGATAATATGGATTGATTTATATATATATTTTTTATTATTAATAGACATATCTAAATTAATTTAGTGTAGATCAAGCCGTGTGTGATGGTCAGTGCCGTGTATTATGTATTTCAGCCATGGAAATGCTGACAACTGTCTCATAGGATTTTAGTTCATTGGTAGATAGATAGATAGAAAGAAAATTCTTTATTGCACTAAATAGTAAACTATCTACAGAAAAAACTTAAAAATTAATTAATATTGGCGGTCTTATCGGTCAAGAGCGATCTCTACCAGACAACCATGGATGGATAGGATCGTGGACAGTACCAGGGGATCTATGTGCTTTTAGGTTATATTATTATAAAAAAAAATACTTATAGTGCACATTCATTCATAGCGCAAGTTCGGATGTTCGGATGGAAGGATGGATATTTGTTACTTCTTCACGCCAAAACTACTAAACGGATCAGGCAGAAATAACATACAGTTCTAAACCTGGAACAAAACATTTATTAACGCTATTTTTTATTCCATAAATCACTTGTCATGGGATAGAAATAATCTTGAAACGTTTCCATAGAAACAACGCATGCAAAGCCGCGGGTGGAAACTAGTTGGTTAGACTTTAATAACATTACCTATATTATGCATATGTATGTTACTATAGTCTAAACGAATTCTTGACATAAAAAAGTAAATTTTAATTATCATTATTAATAAATTAAACTGACATTTGTTCATGATTAAGAGATTTAGATATATTTAACCGTAACCAAACCTTAAACTTAGTTTAAAGTTTACTGTTCTGTAATAAATTAGAAAAAGTAGTTATGTAAATGAATAACAATCAAAATTTCAGTGCCCAACCTAAGCACTAAGAGCTACGAACCTATTTACAAGTAGGTAAGGTACATAATTATATTGTTTACCTTGAACTGTTTCCGAACGCGTCAACCTTCCTGTCAGTTTTTGAACGAAGAAGAGAGGGCCCATTCACCACACCACACGTCGCACTAGAACCGGCCTATGGAGAGCTTAAATAGGCAAATAACCATGTATTAGACATATAAGAGATGAACATGCTAAAACCTATTGTAAAATCAATTGAAAGAAAAAGCAAAACAAAGCTTAATACACCCAATTCAAGCAAAATCTCCTTTTTATTTCATAAAGTTTGTTCCCTATACCGAACACATATTGGTCAAAAAAATTAAATGAAACAATTATTATGTTGCCACAAAAAATTTCTACATAGATAATTAGTATAATAGATAACGACAATTAAATAATATAAAAAAATTTAAACTAGTATTTACAATTGAAACAGTTGGGCTAACTGCAGAAAAGCAAACTAAGAAATACATTATACGAGTAATTTAATTATTAGCAAGCTAAAGTGGCAGTGCCGGCCATATCTCGCGAAGAACCGACGGCCGCTGGGGCAAACGTGTTTTTGAGTGGACACCACGACTCGGTAAACGTAGCGTAGGACGCCCACCGACCAGGTGAGAAAGACTACAGGTAGATGCTGGATGCGTCAAGCTGAAGACAGGGCGCTATGACGCTCATTGAGGGAGGCCTATGTCCAGCAGTGGACTATCATAGGCTGATGATGATGATATTTTTTTATAACTTGAGGCTTCAAACTATCTACCACGTAAGCATAAAGTCTCAAGTCATAACTCAAGTACAAGTTTCCAAACATTTCAACCGCCCCGTTAGAACCACAGAATACCTGCCTGCCTACCTGAGTATTAATTATTCACCAATCTCCTAAATTAATCCACCTTCACCAACAGCATTCCATACCTGGGTACGTTAATCAAGAAAATAGGAGCAATACTAATGACACTAATATAAATCGAAAATTTGGATGTGTATTTGGATTGATAGATGCATGTTAACTTCTTCATGCCAAAACTGCATGATTTGTCTATTTCGATTTGTTTGTTTTATTACTAATAGCGTCTGTAACGTTATTGTTGATGTTTTTTTATAAATAACTAGCTGTTCCCCGCGGTTTCACCCACGTTAAACTCGAATTTCACTTTATTAGGTGAATTTTTACACCTTGGTTACCACGTTATATTATTGGAGTTTTAGTAAGAATCCCTAACTTTTTGAAAATATAATATAGCCTATAAATATAATATATGTTCAACGGGGATAGTGTAGCTTCCCAACGGTGAAAGAATTTTTTAAATCGGTCCGGTAGTTTCGGAGCCTATTCTTTACAAACAAACAAACAAACAAACATACAAACAAACAAAAAATCAAACCTTTACTTTATAATATTAGTATAGATATTTCTCTATTAGTGGCATCTTGATTGGTAAAACTATATTACTGATAACTGTAAGAATACTGTGCTTGTACCTTTATAAACGAAAAAAAAACTTTTGAACCTGCCTGAAATTTGCACAGATGTAGCTCTAAGCCTGGAATCAAACATAGGCTACTATTTATTTTTCTAATTATTTATTATCAGACAGGTCCATAAAAACACATACATAAAATTACAAAAAAGAAATTACAATTACAACGAATAAAATAAAACCAAAATAGCTAAATCTAGAGTATAAGTAATTTCACCCAGTGGTGTCGAAATTTGCACAGATGTAGCTCTAAGTCTGAAATCAAACATAGGCTACTATTTATTTTTCAAATTTTTTATTATAAGACAACTAAGGTCCATAAAAACGCACAAAATTACAAAACAAAAAATACAATTACAACGAAGAAAATAAAACCCAAATAACTAAATCTAGAGTATAAGTAATTTCACCCAGTGGTGTTGTATTGGTGGACAGTCATATTTATTAGATATTACTTTCAGGATGCTGTTGTTACTCTACTCATCAGAGATGCCACTTGCGATGATTTATCCCATAAAATAGTATACGTGAGATATAAATAATATTATACATATTTAAACATTTTCATATACACAACAACACACAATTATTCCATGACGAAATACTTTCTAGAAAATTATCCAAGCTTCACGTGTAGAATTCACACCACTCTAAATAAATTAAAGAAGCACAAAATTTAATTCATTACGGTAGGTACATTTATGCTGAAATTCTTGGCAAAATTAATATCTGCGTGCTGAGCTGAAAAGAGGTTCCATTTAATTTCACTAAAACCTCTGCGCTTGCATCACGAACATTCGTAATCACGACTCAGTTGTATCCTAATTTTTATTTACTTTATTTAATTTAATATCGATCAAGTTATATTTCATTAAATGAAACTGAAGAAAATATACGTTAATAATAATATTAGACAGTAAATTATCTAGTACTCGTTTTTGCCTGCGGCTTCGCACTCGTCTCTATGGAAACGTTTAAGGGTTTTTCTATGCAATGGAAACTGATTTATGGGATAAAAAGTACCTAGCCTATGTTTTGTCCCGGGCCTGGAACTACCTGTATGCAAAATTTCCGCACATGCTGAAACTTTTCATACATGTAGTTTTAAATCCGCAATGAAACATAAGTTTTTTTAACCCATAAAACAGTTTCCACGAGATAGAAATTACCTTTAACGTGTGTACTAGGCATGCGTAGCCGCGGGCAGAAACTAGTATTGTATAAAGAAGGTATATTTTACAGCTACTTGGCTTTATTTATAGAACGTGAGCTGGATTCTTGAAAACCGCAATGCAGTTCAAACGCAGCTGGTTCCATCCTTATTCCACAATGGGCTAAAACCTGGCTGTCTGAAGCAGTGTGACCCGACCATAGAATGCCTGGAACTGCCCTTAGATAACACTCCGCGTGATTGCGGTTATTTATCTTATTACGAGCGACACAGGAACCATTATCCTTTGTTTTATCGCCTCAGGGCGGACCATTGTGGTCGACGTCATTAAAACTTAATAATGGAGGATTTAATCTTCTGCTGAAGGCTGCGTTCCTGGTACCTCGATGCACCTTTTCATGGGAACGTTTTCAGAACTTGTGGAAAAAAGGTCAATATTGTTAATATTATCTTTTGCGTCTTATGGGTCGTAGGGTCACGAAGGATTACAAAAAATTCAATCATGGATTACATTGAATTCTTAGTGTTAATGTTAACTAATTGAATGATTATATGTATAATTGATTATTATTATTGATGAGGTACTGCTAACTACTGTAATTAGTATTATTTGGCCTTAGACCGTTCTGATTACAAAAATTAATTAAAATTACATATTTTATTTGTTTGTTCTCATTACGTAATAATGAAACATCAATAAAAAAACATAATATTTATTATTAACGTTGCTGACTTTCCAACCTAATGCGTTTGATATTTCCGAAATTCGTGGCTTTATTTAGAACCGCACAAATCCGAGGATTAACACACAGACAATGCTGAGATTAAAAAATGGTTTCCACATTATAATCCCATACCCACGTCCACTTTACGGCTTATACAAGCAAACACAGAGCTTCTTCCTTACGCATGAATATATTTTTAAGTCTTATTTTTCCCTAAATGTAAGGAAAATACCAAGCAGACCTTTTGCAGATTTCAGCTCGCTCAGGTAAATTAACGAACCACGTGATGCTATTAGTCACCTTACGACTATTCACATCAAGACGGGACGGAAACGGAATTATACCCTAGTGGCGAAGGCGGTTAAGCGTCGTTCTCTGAATGCTCGTACTTGAAACTTTAAACTTGGAAGCATTGTACGTGAACAAATCTAGACATATCTTCCAGGTACTAATTACTTTAGGCATCTTTGCGTTGGCATACCACGTTGGAAGCACCGGTTCTCGTCTATTTTTATGGTTATTGTTGATTGTTGATGACCTCTGCTGCGCGGTAGGTGAAGGTCTGCCTACGACGCAGGAGGTTGAGGTTTCAATTGTTGGTTCGATTCCTGCCTCGGGACTATTGTGTGTACGATGTGCAAAAATTTGTTCCGGGTGTTGTGGTCGATATCTACGAGTACATAGGTACATATATAAAATAAAAAATATCTATCTATATAATGTATTGTATTAAGTATACCAGTGATAACCCATAACACAAGCTCTGCTTAGCTTGGGGCTTGATGATGCTGTGGGGATTGACTAGAATTATTTATTTATTTATTGTTCCGTATAAATATAATAATAATAAATATATATATAATAAATGATTGACTTGTTTATGGCAGACGTCCGCAATCTCCCCTATAGCCCGATTACCCAGTCCATCCATCCATCACAATAACCTGGTTTTATTTCTTTCATTTTTCTTTGCAATAGTCTCTACACCTGGTGGATACTATCTTTGGATGTATCATATTGTGCACCCGAGGATAATACCCGCTATGTGTAGCCATTGCCTTTAGATTAACTTCTCAAAGGGCCTCTGTGCTGTTGGCTTCGGCCCCACGCAAGCCTTCCAAAGGACCGGGTCACTTTATGACCCGAGATCATGGTAAATGAGAGATATAATATAATAATATAAATATATAATAATAAACGCCCAAAATTTACAGTTCTAAATCATTATTGAATCACATTTAATATCTAAAACATGCCGGACGCAATGTATTACACGCAAAAAATATACTTTACTTTTTATCAATCTAAAAACGTTCTTCAATGTAAACAGCCAACAATAAATCAATAAAGTCCCATTTTATGTTATCTCATCCCGTCCCGTCGGTACATGAATGGACCTCAAACCATTAACTTGGCCCTGAAAGCAGCATTGTACTTTAGCCGCACAAATTTAATAACACCCGCGCTCAAAGAGATAAATTTCTGGAAGAATTTCTGCAGATAAAAGGTGTGCGAATGGTTTTGGGGCAATGGGACAAATCGATAGGTTTATTTTGTGGGCGATTTTAGCACGTTCCGGTTGAATGTGATAGAATCAAAGACATTTTCCGATAGAATCTATCCATATATTTTTATTATTAATCTTTGATGAATAATTAAAAAAAGCGGATATAGGAGAACGGAGTATTATATTTAATGTTTAATGAACTGTTTACTAGTTTCGGAGTATTATATTTAATGTTTAATGAACTGTTTACTAGTTTCCTGTATATTTTTTCCTTTTTAATTATTAATACATAATGTTGGACAATCAACACATAGATGATACATCTAGCCCCAAGTTAAGCAGAGCTTGTGTTAATGGATACTAGATGACTGATAATAAGTACTACAGGCTTTTTTTTTACTATCTCATCATTATCAGCCTATCTGACGACCGATGTGGCGCGGTGGGCGAAGGTCCGCTTGCGACGCAGGAGGTTGCGGGTTCGATTCCCGCCTCGGAACAATTGTGTGTACGATCTGCAGATATTTGTTTCGGGTGTTCTGGTCGTTTTCTATATATAATAAAAAATATCTATCTATATAATGTATTGTATTATGTATATCAGTTATCTAGTACCCATAACACAAGCTCTGCTTACCATGTGGCTAGATGATGCTGTGTGAATTGTCCAGCATTTATTTATTTATCTTAGTCCACTGCTGGACATAGGCCTCTCCAATGAGCGCCACAGCGCCCACCATCCCACCTGGTCGGAGGGCTTCTTACCTTACGTTTACCGAGTCGCGGTCTCCACTCAAGAACGCTTTTGTCCGAGATGTGATGACTATCTCATAACCTACGCCAATTACATAAACATTTACATAACTCCAAACTGTTATAAATTAGAATTGCCCAACTGTTATTATTAGTATTCATAAACTGCGAAAATGAAGGATCATAAACTGAAAGTTTAAAGGAAACGCTTTACAGGGAAAGTTGAGATTAGTTTCCTGTTGCTCCCTAGTACCAGGAATTAACTGAACTTAATAGGGACTTAGTAAATATACGGAAGAACCAGGGGTAGGCTTTACTCAGCAGTGGGATGTGCCAGGCTTATTGTAATTGTAATCAAATATAAGTAAATTTATAAATAAAAAAAATAAAAAAAAATGCTGGACAATTCTCACAGCATTATCTAGCCCCATGGTAAGCAGAGCTTGTGTTATGGGTACTAGATAACTGATATACATAATACAATACATTACATAGATAGATATTTTTTTATTATATATAGAAAACGACCAGAACACCCGAAACAAATATCTGCAGATCGTACACACAATTGTTCCGAGGCAGGAATCGAACCCGCAACCTCCTGCATCGCAAGCGGACCTTCGCCCACCGCGCCACATCGGTCGTCAAAAAATACTTTATAGTTGTGCCGGCGACGAGGTCCGCGTGGAAATCTATGTATGTGTCAAGTTTATAGACCTTTCCTTTGAATCATTCTATTTATTGCTGAAAACTGCATTAAAATCTGTTGAGTAGTTGAAAAGATCTAAGCGAACAGACAGCGGAAGCGAATTCATTTCATACTATGTAAGATTTACCTTTGAAGAAGCCAAAACGTGCTGCCAAAAAACAATTAATTCAATAAATAAATAATGCTGGATATTGTCCAGCACTCACTCAAAAACACTCAAAAACTCTAGCGGCACTTACTCGTCTATACTAATATTATAAAGAGGAAAGGTTTGAGTTTTTGTTTGTAATTAATATGCTCCGAAACTACTGGACCGATTTGAAAAATTCTTTCACCGTTGGAAAGCTACACTATCCTCGGTGAACATAGGCTATATTATATTTTCAAAAATGTTAGGGATCTTTACTAAAACCGTGCGAAGCCGGGAAGGTCCGCTAGTACAAACTAAGTATATTAATGTAATGGTCATCATTATGTCAACCAAACGAGGTCCACTGCTGGACATATGTCTCCCCAATGATCTCTACAAAGACCCGTCCTGTACTCAATGGATACTCTAAAATGTAAATGAAGTCTACATTTTATTTGGAAAAATAAAATAGTCATTAAATTGTTTGCATGACCAATTTTCCATTTAAATTAATAAAAAGCCTTTTCACTTCTCTTGCTCAAAAAGTGTATCATAATAGTGTAGCTTAGCGGGCCTAAAACTCGAGTTTAATACCTCGGGCTAAAAAGTATTTTTTCTTTTTAATTTTTGACTAAAATCATCAGCCCGTACAAAGCATTAAAAACTCTTACATAAAAACTCGACTTCTTGGTGCTCCGTCAATCTTTTTTTTTTAAAATAGAACCGTCTTGGTGATGTTTTATGAAGGTTGATTCTTCCCTTCACGGTAGAATTTTCTGAAAATTGTCTAATTTTGAATTGTTTTATTTTCTCGCAATCGAAGTGAAAAGTAGAGTGTTTTACTCGGGCCAAAACCACCCATTATAACTCGGTCTTGTCATCCTCCCTCGCTACGCTCGGGAGTATAACAACCTCGTATATAATGGGATGGTTTAGTCCCTTGTAAAACAATCTACTATTATTCACTGACCAAAGTATGATAATGATAAAGAAAGTATTATTAAAAAGTAAGTATCTTATTGACCATCTATGACCTAACTGAATTCTTCAGCAACCAGTTTGTTGGTCAGGTTGTCCTTCGACATAGGCATTTGACGACCGATGTGGCGCGGTGGGCGAAGGTCCGCCTGCGACGCAAGAGGTTGCGGGTTCGATTCCCGCCTGGGAACATTGTGTGTACGATCTACAGATATTTGTTTCGAGTGTTCTGGTCGTTTACTATATATAATAAAAAATATCAATCTATGTAATGTATTGTATTATGTATATCAATTATCTAGTACCCATAACACAAGCTCTGCTTACCATGGGGCTAGATAATGCTGTGTGAATTTTCCAGCATTATTTATTTATTTATTTATAGGCCTTGGTAGCCTAGGTAGAAGCTAGGCCTAGGCCTAGCTTCTTCCAATCATCTCTGTCACGAGCTAGACTCTTCTCCATCCTTTTGGTAGGTCATCTTCCCATCTCTTCATTGACGTCCCTTTCTTCTTTTTCCATTCCTAGGATACCATTCCATCACATCTTTCGTCCATTTTCCTTTATTTGTTCTGATAGTGTGGCCGGTCCAATTCCATTTGAGATTTTTAATTTTTTGTAGAACATCGGTAACCTTTGTTTTTTTCCTTATTTTTGAAGTCGTCCATCTGTCGCATAGCCGTATATTTAACATGCTGCAATTTTCCATTACAGTAATATAAATGCGAATGTTTGGATGTTTGTTACCACTTCACGCCAAACCTACTAAACGGATCGGGTTAAAATTTTGCGAAGTTCTAGGCCTGGATTAAAACATAGGCTATTTTTTATTCTATAAATCAGTTCCCATGGGATAGAAATAACCTTAAACAACGTCTGCGCAGAGTGCGCAGCCATGGGTAGAAACTAGTTAAAAATTATGATATTTAATAGTTCTTTAGGCAGTTGTCTCACCGCCGGCGAGAGAACTACTAACTATCGGCTATTTTCTCGCTCAAGAAACGTACAGTTAGATATACATTGCGTGTAAACAAAAGAGATGCATATACAAATAGTTGATCGCTGACTGTTCACACTGCCGGCGAGAACTCGCTTCACTAGTTTGTCGCTGGGCGACAAGAGCCAGGAAAATAACACTCGCTCAGCGATCAGAAAACTCACACCGAGCGGTCATTTCTCCACAATGCGGACTGTCGTTTGACCCGGCCGCTGCGAGCGAGTGATAGCCGAGCTACACAACTAGGTATCGGAACTACGTACTCGCTCCCCGCTTCACGCCGACTCGTTTCTACATTCTAGCTCTGCTCGCTACTCGTTCATCGTTCCCGGTGAGACAACTGCCTTACAAAACTAAACGAGAACTCAGATTCACTGAAAACTATTTTCTAGGTATCTATAATATACCAATTTCACTATCAAACAAAACCTTTGTATCTGATAAGAGCTATCTTGGAACTACAAAAGGAATACACAGCTTGAGAACAATGAATTTATAATTGGGTTTTCCTTATGGGACGCATAATACACCGCCGATTCTATTATGCCTTGAGATTAATTAAACAATAGATTATCACATCAAACTATCTATGCTGATTAAACATAGTTCTAACAATACAATACAATAAATAAATAAATAATGCTGGATAATTCACACAGCATTATCTAGCCCCATGGTAAGCAGAGCTTGTGTTATGGGTACTAGATAACTGATCAATACATTACATAGATAGATATTTTTTATTATACATAGAAAACGACCAGAACACCCGGAACAAATATCTGCAGATCGTACACACAATTGTTCCGAGGCGGGAATCGAACCCGCAACCTCCTGCGTCGCAGGCGGACCTTCGCCCACCGCGCCACATCGGTCGTCAACAATACAATACAATACAATATAGCTTTATTGCACCATCAAATACAAAGAAAATAATAAAAATAAAGGATCTTAATACACTGAAATGGAAGTGGGCGGGGCACATTGAGGTGGGCTAATGCTGCAACACCCTGGGTCCCGGAAGGAAGCCGCGGGCGAGGTCGGCCAAGAAAGCGCTGGAGAGACGACCTTAACACCTTCCTCGGAGATTGGTGGGAGATCGCACGTGACCGCACTGAGTGGAAAGATTTGGGGGATTTTCTGGCCTTTGCCCAGTAGTGGGACGAAACAGGCTAAACTACGTTTAGTATATCATTCATCTATAATTTAGCTAAATAAATATAATTCTGCAGCAAACTATGTGTGTAAAATCTTCCTTTCGAGATTTGCTTTGCTAGATTTTACGTTCATTTGTTTTTCACGAAATAAAATCAAGTTTGTCTCTCTTTTTAAACCGGTGCCAAAAACGTGTTACATCTGCGAAACGCCCTAGCAATATTTCATCCACAGTTTTATCCCGACCCCTAGCTAAGGTTTTATCCAATATTCAATAGCTTTTGTTCTTTCTGGGCATTCTGTTTCAATAACCACTCGTTTTAATTAAAAAGTCATAGGTACCTGAATAGTTTGAAGTGTTTGAGCAATGAATCTACGAGTATATTGTTGAGAATAATCCTTGATATAAATATCTGATTGATTGCATTTATTTTGAAATGTATGTAATTTTAATCTTGTCTGAGTTTATAATCTACTAGCGACCCGACCCGGCTTCGCACGGGTGCAAATACATGTATTATATACATATAAACCTTCCTCTTGAATCACTCTATATATTAAAAAATCACAGCATCGAAGCCGTTGTGTAGTTTAAAGATCTAAGCATATGGAGACAGACAGACATCGGGAAGCGATTTTTTTTATACTATGTAGTGACAGTGATATCGATCAACGACGGTTGTCGTACATGGTCACCACTCACCATCTCGAAATCGTTTCCGAATGCAATTATTTCGGGCAGATTCTGCAATTAAATAAAAACAATTTCGAGAAAGAAGCCAAGAGAACGATCCAGCGTTTGGTAAACTACGTCGTGTCTTTTCGTCATCCGTTGCGTTCCTTTTGTGAGGGTTTTGTTATTTGTGCAGTCTTTTGTAACGAATTCTCTTTTTGCGACTATTTCCCTGGATGGATTATGTTATTAAATGTATATTACTACCAGACGACGGGCTAATTCAAAACAAATAAACTGCATTGAATTAATTCAACAGTAATTCCCCCAGTGACGTAGAACGTAGAATTCCGTACAAAGTAAGGAGAAAATGCAATTTGGTAACAAACAGAGTAAAATAAACAAACAAGACAACAGAGGTAAGTTCAGAGTAAACTGCTATTCGTTAGATTGGCTGGATCGCTGCCAAAAACAAATACAGAATAATGAAAATAACAAAATAACATTGATTTCTAAGGTAATGGAAAGAAGCTACTTCGGTGAGCTGATTCACGATCGATGTTTGTTGCTATTATTGGTCGCGATTGTTGTCATTAAGAATATTTTTGACAGACATTCGGTGTCATAGATGTTTTACACGTAACAAATGTAACCGCATATCGATTGAATTTGAGCCCAAGGATTAGGTAATACCTAAGGTAATGCCGATATAATAAGGTAATGCTTAAGGACCAGGTAATGTAAGGTACTAAAAATTTACTCTAAATGATGGTGTTTTCTCCATTTTGAAACACATCAAATATATACTATCTAGTAATCAATATTATTCATTTACACGCCTCCCAATCAGTAAACAGGAAATAAACCTAATCAGAAAAAATACCCATTAGAAATCACGTCTTGCACTAGTTCGTGCTTCTAATAGTAAATGGCAAAGAAAATCCATTAGGTTAAGCTCACACGGAAATAAAAAGAACTTGTAGTACATGTGACAGTTCAAAGACACAAAAAAAACAGTTTATGGAAACAACTATTTTATAAAAGGAAATAAAAAAAGAAAAATTGTATTGTAAATAATAATTTTAGAATAACTTTAAAATAATATAAACCGACCTCAAAGAAAATAATGAAATTGGGTATAGAAGTCGTCGTAAGACTTGTAAGCCCGGAACATTTAAACAGCACGATCTAATATTTTCAAGTTGCGAATTCGAATCTAATTTGTATGTTTGAGTGAAAGATGACATGGATGAAACAACGTAGTCGATCTCGTGTTGATGCCCGTTGCCATGGAAACCATTTGTTACCAGTAATTGTGAAAATTATCATTATCACGATGATTCAATAACCCCTCGAAAAAATCTATCGGTCCATGTTCCACATACCTTTTATATTAAGTCTGAATGAGTAGTGTCCAAAATGCAAAACAAAAGCAGGTGTACAGGTGTAGTCAAAACTCATGTTAGTCTAATACCACCTTCAGGCGAGGCCACGTTATCGGGTTTTTATTTCTCGCTTGAAAGGATTTACTGAAAGATAGAGAAAACAGAAATGTTCAAGATGGGGTTTATAAAAGATAATCTATTCTTGGATTTAGAATTTAAAAACTCCGGAAAACCGTTGATAATGTAAATATAGAGGCTATCTTAATAATATTATAGCTTTGCCCCTGAGGCAACCCTCAGGAACTGTCCGCAAATTCATGTGTTTTTAGGGTCCATTTAATGGTAACTTTAGATTAATTTACTTACATAATCTGTGATAATATAAGTTAGTATTGGCTTGTTTAAAAACAAGAATATAATTAGTAAGAATAATAAGATTTTATTTGTGATCAAACTAAAACACACGTTTTAAGGTAAAAATTTGGCACCGAAACTATTTTAACCTGCGAATTTGCATTTTGTTACAAAACAGTCTCTATCTCACTAAAGTCATTTATAACGGGATATTTACCATGATTAGATTTTTTAGTTTTACAGACAAAAAATGATTGTAGATCGGTTATGTCTGCCAATAAAAATTTACTCGCCGTGCCTTCAGTTATTCCGTGATAATGGCGCGTAAAACTGTGCCGAAATATTGGATAACTCAAAAATCTAATCATGGTAAATATACCGTTTTAAATGACTTTAGTGTTTACAACCATGATAGTTTCAATAGTTTTGACTTTTTTGTTAACAACCATGATAGTCTCAATAGTTTTGATTTTTGTGTTAACAACCATGATAGTTTCAATAGTTTTGACTTTTGTGTTAATAACCATGATAGTTTCAATAGTTTTGACTTTTGTGTTAACAACCATGATAGTTTCAAAAGTCTCTATCTGAGCCTGAGTTATTTGAAACATGTTTCTAAGCATGTTTCAAATAACTCAGGCTCAGATAGCTGCTGGTCTTTCGGCAAAGCCGTTTGTAGATAGTTATTATGGTTGGTAGTTATATTGACCACACTAGTAGTGTATTTTCGATTATGTTTAAAGCCCCTGTAACCCAGCCCAACTTCGTAAAACCGCGCCTCAGGTCACGCCATAAAATTAATCATACAGCCCATAAAAACTTCAGAATTGTACTACTCAGTAATAAATCATTGGCTAACGACGAAGTTAAAATCAAAGTAGAATATAACGGGTGAAATTATTTTCGTAGAGCGCCTACCCTAATTTACGAACTTCATATTTCACACTTTTCATTGATTTGATGGAGGAGTTCTGTCAAAGTTTCAACGAGTTGATATAACTTACTTTTCTGATAGAATAACAATTGTGGTTTTGTAGTTAGGTATTAACTAAGGTCGAATTAATCTATGTATAATCACTTCACCATAAAAGTCGTCTCAGAATGATACAGTTTGGCATTTTATTGTTAATGAAAGAATCTACATACAGATGAAGGGAAGTGCGTCAAAAGGGTCATGCGTTGAAACCATTCAACCGATATACATATATCTTTGTGAAAATAGCACCGCCCGCACTATCTAGAGTTTCTTTCCTTTATGGGCGATTTCGCAACGATACCATAGTAAAGCGATTAGTTACCAGAATTTGGCCCGTGGATCATGAATGACTAAAAGGTTGATACAGTTCACTCTTAAGACTGAAATTATAGTATTATTTTAGTTATATTTGTCTTTAATCAATCTATCCTGTTATTGATTACCGTTGTTGGTAAATGTTTGTAATTATCTGTAAATCTACTTATACCCTTTAAAATATGTCACAATATAGCTCTCTACATAGGCAGAGTCGTGCGTGAGAGTGTGCTCTATAGCAGAGAGAGCTATTATACTGCAAGACGTGAAAAATAGGTAAAACATAAGACAGTGGATAAAAGTAAATTCACCCTTTTCAAACTATTTCTCAGAGCGCCGATAAATCCTTACTCAAAATGGCAGGTGTACCTGCAGGGTTTCAGTTCTTTCGCCGTATTTCAACGGTAAAATATTATATTTCTCGCAACACAACACTCTCAGCTGCCGCCGTCATGTGAAATCCCAGGAAAAAAGATTATGAAAGAATTGGGAACTTACCCTTTGGCCCAGCTTTGCCGGAAAGGTGTTCGATATAATAATGAATTTTATATGACAGACCTTCAGTCGTTGTTGTGTTCCTTTTTTGATTTGTCTGCGATATGTCAAGGTGTAACGTTGGGTTATTGAAGAAGAAATTGAGGTTTTATCGAAAATATCTTTCGATAATAATACGATAAAAAATGTTTTTAGGTTGCGTTGATCAGTCATCACTTTCGCTAAATGTTATTTATACCTTGTACTTAATTATAGTGCAGTTTTTTAGCAGTACTCTAGAATTTTTGCTACGTCAAGAAAATTCATTAAAGTCACCAGTTCGGTCCAATAATTTCTACTATTAACACAAATGGAATAGGTAAGATATCATTTTTTAGGAAGCTATTTTCGATTCTTGCCTTGATTGGCAGGTGACCCACTTTGATGTACGATTCAAATAACCTGGACTTTTGAGCTAACGTTATTGATGTAATAGTGAAATGATTTCATAATAACATGGATTCAAATATAACAATTTATTTCCCTGACCAAGGTAACTATACCCGAGCTACCAATGAAGTTACCTATAAACTGCTAACGCTAAAAACTATAAAGCTAGAAACTATAAAATGCTAATCTTTATGACAAACTTCTACGTTAGCGTTTAACCGGATTCCACTAAATTCCCTAGCAATTTCACACTGCAAAAGTTCGAACGGTGCAAACGAAAAATCAGAAATCGCTTGGAATTATACGATTTTTCTGAAACTTTCCGAACCCGTTTGAAAACTTCTCTAATAGGGTTAAATAAAAGTCAGTATAGTCTAAAACTCACGCGTGCAGTGCCTGGGCTCGTCCGAAGAATCGCCGCAGTCGTTCGTACCATCGCAGAATCTATTTACTGGTATACACTTCTTGTTAGCACACTGGTACTCCGATATTCGACACCGGGTATCATTTCCTAGTAACACTGGCAGCAGTTCTGGCTCTGGTATTGGCTCGTCTTTTTGGTACTTGGGCTCATCTTTTTGGTAATTCAGCTTATTCTGGTAGAATTGACCGTCTTTCTGGTAGCTCGGCTCATTTTTCTGGTAGGTCGGTTCATTTTTCTGATAGAAAAGATCATTTTTCTGGTTACTGGGCTCCTTTTTCTGGTAGAACGGTCCATTTTTCTGATAGTTGGAACCGTCTTTTGGGTAAATTCTCTGACCATTCTGGTAGATTGGTTCATCATTATGGTTTATCGGTTCGGTATTTTGGTACTTTGGGTCATCCTTTTGATAATTTATATCATTTTTCTGATAGCTTAGACCGTTGTCCTGGTTTGAACTAGATTTCTGTTCTTTCTGGAAGTTAGGTTCTTGGTAGGGCGGACGGTCATTGAACGCAGTTGTAGTGACCTCGTCACAATCGGTGAAGGAAATAATACCGATCAATATTCCAATTCCCAGAGCGATATCTGAAACAAATAAACTAAAGTTAGAATACGTATTGATGGGTATTTACGTTGGAAACTTGTTTAACCTACTTTAACTTGAATTTTGCGACCGTTTGTAATAAATTACTTATACAATGTACCTTTTTTTTTTTTATTTACGGTTTCTAATCAGTAAGCAGGTTACCTACCTGCTTACTGATTAGAAACCGTAAATTGAAAGTTTTGTATAATGCAATTGAATAAAACCTATACATAAAACCTATACATTTTCTAACAGAAAACAATTCTGCGGCCAACAAAATTTCACTGTAGTTTGAACGGACAAATGGAAGCCGAAGTAAACCGGCGAAGACCTGAAGGTAACTGAATAACAGTGGAGTACTTGATTAGAAACGTTTGTAAACAAAGTGATCGTGTTTGCTTTTAATTTCGCTCTGTATATCGGGTTTTTTCTGAAAAGAGATTTGTTTGGCTACGGAATTACGTTGTATGGAATCCAGCTGGTGGTCATAGACCCGTAGATAGATAGATAGATATATTTATTTATTGATACAAATTTGATACATTTTGGTTATAGTATCTTAAATCCTAACATAGGTTTATCTAGATACTAGAGTTCTCTTATAAATAATAAGGTTAAAAATTAAAATTAAAGTAATTAGCGCGGTAGGCAGTCACGCAACAAGCACAGTGACTTCGCTTTCCGCTGCATGGCTTGGCAGCCGCGCACAGGCGATCCACCAATCACGAGCGAGCAGCGACTCCACTGCGCCTGAGTTCAGCTACAGGATGCTCCTTGATGGTTAAATATAAGTTTAAGTAAAGATACCTAATAATAATAAGTAGGTGTCCTTAATTGATTGACCTGATTGTATTATAAGACGCATGTCGTATACATATGGCTACGACAGCCGCAAACAACAACAGAATACTATTTTGTATCAAAATAAATAGGAGCTAATTTGTTTCTATCATTTGATTGTAAATTTCTTTGTTAATAAAGGATTTATAAGAGCCAGAGGAGGAAAAATAATTGGCGAATAATTTCTATAGTAGTCGTAGCTGTGTCATGTACTAAATTTTAAATATTATTATTTCTTGTTAGTTAACCACCTTGTTCCATCCAACTTGGTTACTTGAAAAAAATCCCTTCTCTACAAAATATCAAACTCTCATTAACTGTGAAGTTTTTCTCTTGGGGTTTCAAGTGAATAGACGTGTTTTACAGAAACTGTCATCAATCTTGCTCAGTCCTGTCTAAACGACGCCTTTTCATGCCTTCTATCCGCATCGGGATCGCTTGAATGGGTATTATAAATTAAACGATGGATCTATGCTATTTCGAAATGTAGGCAAATATTGAAGATATTTTTACAATCTATTTGACAACATCTTGATTGAGTACCCGGTTTTCGTCCGCTTATTGAGAAAACCAACAATATATTGTAGGAAACCCGACAGAGAACCAAGGTTATCGACATAGCTCGAAGAATTAGCAAGCTGAAGTGGCAGTGGGCCGGCCATATCTCGCGAAGAACCGACGGCCGCTGGGGCAAATTAGTTCTTGAGTGGAGACCACGACTCGGTAAACGTAGTGTAGGACGCCCTCCGACCAGGTGGGATGACGACCTGCGAAAGACTGCAGGTAGATGCTGGATACGGCAAGCTGAAGACAGGACGCTATGGCGCTCATTGAGGGAGACCTATGTCTAGCAGTGGACTGCTATAGGCTGGTGATGATGATAATGATGTGAAATTTAGAAATGTGAAGGCAAAAATTGAAAGATAAAAAAAGTTAATTGTTATAGCTAGGTGTAGTAAATACAAATACATGTTTGTGAGACACTGGTGCCAGTGACAGGTTTTAAACCTTTGTTATTAGTCACCAGCATTGCAGCTAGACATTAAAAGAGAGACAATAATCTCAGTCTTTTTTAATACCTACCTGTTAGCTCTTAAAATATCCTACTAACATTATAATGGATACGACGACCGATGTGGCGCTGTGGGCGAAGGTCCGCCTGCGACGCAGGAGGTTGCGCGAGATTCCCGCCTCGGAACAATTGTGTGTACGATCTGCAGATATTTGTTCCGGGTGTTCTGGTCGTTTTCTATGTATAATAAAAATATCTATCTATGTAATATATTGTATTATGTATATCAGTTATCTAGTACCCATAACACAAGCTCTGCTTACCATAGGGCTAGATAATGCTGTGTGAATTGTCCAGCATTATTTATTTAATTATTTCTTCGCTTCGTGAAGCGGAATTGTAGCGATTCAAGTGCACTCTGCTAAATGCTGGGCGTGGTGATAGATATTTTGGATAGTATACAATATATCTTTATAAATTGAAGCCTATGTGTTATTCTGATGTATAAGCTATATTATTGTAGTTTCATTAAAATCCATTCAGTAGTTTTTACGTGAAAGAGTAACAAATATCCATCCATCCATACTTACAAACTATGTTTATAATATTAGTAGGATATATTTATCAACGTGCCACCGTCTATATTGTTCCTTCATGTCAAGTTCATCCTAAGGTTACCTGGAAGAGATTTCTCTCAGCGATAAGGCCGACCTTTATACTTCCTTTATTCTATTGTTTTCTGTTTTGTGTGCTATAAAAAAGTGTTTTCTATCTATCTATATCAGGCAACTTTTAAAATATACTTAGGTTTTAAAAATTCTGGGTACTAGGTAGACAAACAAAATCCTTAGAATTTACAGGTAAATGGATTATCCTAGGGCTTGATATTTTAAAAGGATTTCCAACTATTCTTAGAGCAGAATACGAGATATTATTTTTGCTCATAGGATCTTTAGCGAGAGCTAGTCGAGGGGGGTTTAGTGAAAAATATGTACTGGGGCTGTTTACATAATCCTAAAGTACGTCTTCGTATATTTTTTATAACGTTATCCCACCTGGTCGGAGGGCGTTCTACACTACGTTTACCGAGTCGTGGTCTCCACTCAAGAACTCGTTTGCCCCTGCGACCGTCGGTTCTTCGTTCTTCTCGAGATAATATGGCCGGCCCACTGCCACTTCAGCTTGCTAATTCTCAGAGCTATATCGATAACTTTGGTTCTCTGTCGGATGTATTCGTTACGAATCCTATATTATAGCTACATAAATATCTATACCCGTATTGTAGATATATGCAAATAGCACCAATAGCACCATTAGCACAATTCACGTGTCACAATAACATAGCATTACAATAGTATCGGCAGACCCTTGTCAGATTGTGGGGCTGATAATTCATTCGATATGTCTCCTTGTGGAAATCCATTCAGACAGTTGCTTATCAAATAATAATAGAAGTCCTCGGGTATGTAACCTTATTTGTGACGTCACGCTGGACAAAGGTTTTGTTTTGTTTTATTCATAGGCATCGCGAATATTGTGTCCTACTGATCATTACATAGTATAAAACAAAGTCTCTGCCCGCTGTGTGTGTGTCTCTATGTATGCTTAGATCTTTAAAACTACGCAACGGATTAAGAATAGAATAGAATAGAAAGACATTTATTCATAACAACTAAAATTAACAAATAACACACATATAGAAATAGGTACATGTACAAGGAGAGTTGTTACAAAAAGGCTGTAACTCAGCATAATGCTGGCTAAGCTCCGTAAGAGACTTAGCCAGCGCTGGTCTTCCGTTAGAGCCCGTACAGGTGACGTCACGAACAAGCATACGCAATGACATTAAAAAAAAATACATAGTAAAAGAAATACTAGATAAAAACACGAAAAAGACATAACATAGACATAATACCAATGTATATTATGACTTGATTAACTTAATTTAAGCCAACATTAATAAAAGTAAATAAAATAAAACAAAAATAAAAACCATCGTACGATACTATAAAAAATATATATATATATACATACAATGCAAACAAAATCATAAACATTTCATAAAAATTCTTCCGGCTATAGTGCTTAGTATTCTAATAAATATTATTGTATCTACCATTTAAGTAAAAAATATACTGATGGAGTGTGTTTATGTGTGTGAGGGTGTGTGCGTGAGTGTGTGTGTGTGTGTTTTGTAAGGTACTCCTGAGGTCACCGTTCTCAAAAGAATCCGGGCAACAGAAGCTACCTAGGGAAGTTTGTGATGTATTTAAATATTATGTTGAGTAGATTTATATTTGTGTGTGTGCGCGATTATAATGTACGTGAATATGTGTGTGTTGTAAGATACTCCTGAGGACACCGGTCTCATAAGAGTCCGAGCAACAGGAGCTTCCCAGGTGTGTTTTGCAAGTATGAGTGTATGTGCGGTGTGTGGTGTAGTGTTAAGTGTTCGCGTATTTATGCTTAGTCTGATTTTTGCTTTTCCATCAGTATAGTTTTAAGCTTTGATTTGATGTGTTTTTTTTAATAGATAGAGTGATTCAAGAGGAACTTTTATATACTATTTGCGACCCGCGGTTTCACCCGCGTGGTGATAGATATTTTGGATAATATACAATATATCTTTATAAATCGTAGCCATTCTGATGTAAGCTATATTATTGTAAAGTTTCATTAAATCCATTCTGTAGCATTTACGTGAAAGAGTAACAAACATCCATCTATACTTACAAACTTTCACGTTTATAATATTAGTAGGATATATCGAAAATTGTGCGAATACGGGGCGGGTTGCTAGTTAATTATATGTTCCGTGAAATTACTCTATTAAATGAAGACGCTGTAGTTTTGGAGAGCTTTGAAATAAGCTCTGTAGGAGTTTGAAGCAGGTTAGGTACTTTTAACCTAATTAAAATGAACAATTTAACCTAATAAGGAATTCATTGCACAATCTAGAGCAACCTTAACACACAAGTCAGATATTAGCAACGGGTTGTAAAAAACAATACAGTGGTCACGCAAACTTGCGAGGCCAGTTTTTACAAATTGTTTCATAAATTATGTAAGACCTACCAGCACCTAAGTCCTTACATGTTCTCAATTAAAACGTATATCGACTAGTATTTTGATAGTACCCAGGCTCTTAACAGTTTCTATTTTCTCAAAGTTTATTGAAACTATACACATTATCGTATATCTATAGCATAGCACGTAGGGTGCATATATCTGTGAACATTGACCCAAATGCTGTTAAGGTGTCTATACACCAAAGCTAGCGCCACCGACAAAGCCAGGAGGCCGTTTTTTTAAATCTCTAAAATACGTAATTCCGTGTTTCGTTTCCTTTTATTGACAACTCGTACTCGTACTTCGTACTCTTATTCGGTGTCTTAATCTAATGAGAGTACCAAATTGGCCAAAACGAAACAGGCAATTGCGTAGATATTAAAGAAATAAAATACACCCCCTTGGGCGGGTTAGATAAATAGATAGAATATACTTTATTGCACAAAAAGTTGTACATAGCCGAGCATAATGCTAGATAGCATTCTCTACCTGCTAACCTTTGGGTAGTGTGGACAACAGTTTGGTAGGTAGTGCCATATAATAGAGATAATAAAATATACTACTCATAATGATACTAAGCTACTTATATTATACTTAAACATTAATATATATACCTATATAAATAATTAATATATAATTATAATTACGTACCGAATTATTCTTGAGAAAGAAAATAGTTATAGACTCTAGATCTGAAGACATTTATCGACATTTATCGGGTTAGCTGCTTGGTCAACAAAATGTTGCCTTCACATGTACCAAAGACGCCATTTTGTATCACCAGATTGGTAATCCTAATCACAGTCGACAGCATGATATCGCCCAAGCAACAGCAACTTTTGATATGCCGCTGACATTTTGTCGCGAACATCCAACCATATTAACACTTTGACTGCGATTTTTTTTCGACGACTGCGATCTTTTTTTTAACCTAAAAAATTCGTGCTGCCGCTCTACACAGCGGTTGTGTTGCGCCGCACATGCGTTTCGTTCGAAAAATATTACGGCTGTGCTGAGTCACACAGATCTGTATTTTCTCAGCCGCTGCGCTAGTGTGGATTTACGCATATTAGTCACTTGTAGAAAACACATACCGTGTGATTTCAGCAGTCAAAGTGTTAAAAGCGGACATGCCGCCGACATTTGTCGCGGATATGTCGCAAGAAGTCGGCTGGCACTGTCCCTAACATGCTTTTAAAAATGATGTTGCCGATATTAACCCAGCAGGCTGTGTCGAGCGTTGCCCACTTTAATGTGTAGGTGCCTTTAGATAGGTGCAACTTGGCCTAGCCCCAAATGTTCAGTTACTTTGTAGCCGCCTCGTATGTAATTCACTAAAACTTTACTGAAAGGCTTGCCGCTAGCTCCTACTCTAATACAATTTAGATGGCTAACCTAAAGTGGTGCAGCGCTTTAAAGTTCGAAGCAAGATAAAAGGTTTGAGTAGGTCTTATTAAGGATCCATTTTGTTACATTATCTGATAGATCGACTGGTAACACACAGTCCTTTCATTGTTTTGGTTTTATAATAGATTGTAAGTTTTAACCATTACTCTTTTCTTAGATGTAAAAGTTAACATGCTGAAGTGACAGTGGGCCGCTTATATCTGTCGAAAAACTGATAACCGCTGGGGTAAGCGTGTTCTTAATTGGAGAATGGTCGTATACCGAGTCATGGGACTCTGTAAACGTAGTGTAGGACGCCCTCCGGCCAGGTGGGAGGACGACCTGTGAAAGACTGCAGTCAGATGCAGGATGCGTCAAGCTGAAAGTGCTATGGTGCTCATTATGGGAGGCCTACGTCCAGCCGTGGGCTAATATAGGCATCAGCCTATATTAGCCCACGGCTGGATATCATCATCAGATGATGATAGCACTTTTATTCGCTTACCTAAATGTAGCTACACCTATTCCTGCTTTGGGGATACTAGTACCTTCAGGATCCATACTAATATTATAAATTCCAATGTAACTCTGTCTGTCTAGATAGACAGACAAAATTACACACAACATAACATAAGCAGAAACGTATGTTACCTTTTAACTCATAAACGGCTGAGCGGATCTCAATGAAATTTGGCAGGAAGGTAAATGTTATCCCGGGGACGGTCATCGGCTAATTAAAAATAGCGTCCGTAGCCGCTAGCAGCAACTAGAGAGTTTTTCAGCCAAGCGAAATAATTCTGAACTTATTTCCTGAATTAATTTGACCAAAAAAGCTAAACTATCTTACTTAATTCAATAAAATTCAGTTGCATTCAGCATGTGGTTCAAAAAGTTAGAACCAAATTAGTGAAACACGATCAACTTTCGCGTTAGTGCGATTAACACGCCAGTTAGCTAAATTGGATGCTAATTTAAGTGCTGCCAGCGTTCAGACTCAGGTATTACTCGGTTAAGGGCTCGCTGGTTAACTGTGTTTACATGGAGTCGTGTGATCTAACGCGCTCAATATGGTGTATTTAAAAACATAGTAAGATTGGGTATGAAGACAAAATATTATGAAAAATAATGCGATATTCTGGCCTCCACTATAGGCCCTTTAATTTTTAATAGAGTTTAAATCGACTCGGTAAACGTAGTGCAGGACGCCCTCCAGCGCCAGCCCACCAGGTGGGATGACGACCTGTGAAAGACTGCAAAGAGATGCTGGATGCGTCACGACAGGCGCCGAAGACAGGACGCTATGGCACTCATTAGTGAGACCTATGTCCGTCCAGCAGTGGACTAACATAGGCTGAGGATGATGAATTCGATTTTGATATATATATATTTTGTTTTGAGTTAAGATATACATATCTCGATACATAAATTGATTAATATTTTTCCCGAAAACTTAAAAAGACTACGTAAATAAAGAATTCTAAGTGGTTTTTATTTTTTATTCTTTATTAATATAATATCCACCTGATTTCCCAGGAAGCAAAAGATTAATACCAACTCTACTCAAACAATTTCTCGTAAAATTCAATTAAAATTCTTCTAAGGCCTGTCTTTCAATGCTCAAATTGTGTTAACGGACTTCGTAACTGTTCATTGCGGAAAGATAGAAAACGAAAATATTTAGCTCGATTGAATTGAGTTTTTTGCTATTAATCGCGAATAACAGACGAGCATTGATATTTTAAATTGTATAACAATACTTCTAATAATAATTAAATTGATTAATAAATAAAAATAGTATTATAAATTATATATTATATTATAATTCCCTTCGACTCGGTATCGTCTTACGCATTTGCTGATAAAAAAAACTTTGTCGTGTTTCATGGTTGCTCATGTAATATCCTGACTTTAGAAATTGTAACGCTGTTCACGAGTAAATGTATACCAGTTTGCTATAATGATTGATTTCTTATTTTTCTTCTCTGCTTTAGACCCTCAAATGTAACTGGTAAGATTTCAGTTCAGAACATTGTTTCTCCGGCATCCACAACTTCAACTTTTGAAATATTAAATTATTTTAACATGTTTAAGACTTAAAATATGTTTAATACCATTTAGGGTTTTCCTCCTGAGGATATGCATAGGTTTTTATATAAAGGCTTGTAAATATCCAAAAGTCTATGAAGTAGGAACTTCTGAGGTTAGTTCCTATACTCTCATAGCATTTTATTTAAATATCTCTCACCTTTTTAATGTTTCAAAGACAAAAAAACGACCCCTCCTTAAGAACATTCAGACTTTACAATACAGAGACAGGGATAAAATAAATTATAGTCGTACATTTAGGTCGCGAAGTCGCTACGACCCAAAAAGCCGCTTCATTTATTGGAGGCATCAGATTCCCGCCATATTGGAAACTTGTCAAGGAGGTGTGACGGCAAAGGAAATGTCAAGCCAGCTGACATCTGTCGTTTGGAATCTTCGTGGAAACGAACTTGTGGGCAAGCTTTGTAGTTGAAATCTGTAAGAATCATGTTCAAAAATTGTACGGATATTTCGAAGTGTCTTGGTGAACTCCGAACGACACTCGCAGGTCATACAATACTGTTGATCTGTCAGTGGTTTTGTCGCTGTAATAACCTCAAGAATTTTTGAACGTTTTCACAAGAACGGGAAAAAGAAAACCTGTTACCATTTGTACACGACACCAACAGTTACAAAAGAAAGAAAAGAAAAGCTATTGAAATTAAAAGTGTTATGTAGCTCTAAGAAAACAAAGGCAAATTTTACAAAGGTATTCTTATCGTACCGGCGGCAGTAATAAATAACTAGGCTTACTCACAATGGGCGAAATCGCTTACAACGAACCCAAATAAAAGCTGGTTTCTGGACCGAATCTCTAATTTTTTTAATGGGCTTTTCACGGAAATTTACTCAATCTGTAGGTACCCATTAGCTACGTTTTTATCCGATTTACCCAGAAAGAGCTGAGCCAAAAGAGTTGTCATTTTCCTCAAGGTTTATATCACGAAAGCTGGAGTTTTATTTTCGCTAAAGTAAAGTGAAACGTTAAGCGTGATATGCCATATTATTTCACCCATCACATGTCTGAATCCTACAGTCTGTGAGTATTTTCTTCCAAAAGTTACGTGCCACATTCTGATCTAACAAATAAACCAATATTTACGTGTGTTGCATTCCATCCATAACATTCGTGGGCATGTCACATAAAACCGTCGATTTATGACCACTCTGATGGCACCCAGTTTTGCAGTGCAATACAAATTGTTTTATTTTATGTTCTGGCAACATTTAAAATTGATAACGACCGAAACTTTTCATTGGTTAATTGCATAAAGTCCTCAATACAGATAAACAGTTTAGAAGACAATAAATTAATCAAAGTTTTGATTGATAGAAAAAGTTATAATGGCGTACTTTCTTTGTTTATTGCCTACAATTAGCCACATTTTACAGTTGGTACTATTAATGACGTATATAATAGGCCTTGTAACTAATTAGAACTATTTGACAGACGGGTGACGAATAAATACAAGCTGGCCGTGTGACCATTAAATACAAAACTAAGACGTGACTTATTAGGACTAACTTTATGACTGATGACTTGATGTGACTGATTGAAACAAATTTTAATGGTTTTTGCGTTGTCACCAATTAGAAAACTTTTTTACAGCAACGAATTGTTGCCTAAATACTAAGAATTTATGAGTGTCTAATCCAATAAGTTTAATAACCTAGTAATTATAATAATTCATTGGTCTAATCATTTTAAGTTTCACGTTATTTTATAGATTACTAACACAACTCACATTCATTATTAGCCACTAAAAATATTCTTATGCAATTAGAGATGCCTCTCAAGGGACCTTTCCGCAAGAACGTTCAATTCTTTTATCTGCAGTACCTACTGATGAAGATAAGATTGCGGGAGTATTTTTTACCCCTAAGGACTTTTTAACACTCACCCTTTCAAGTACGATCGTTGTATCACGCACAGTTTCAACGATAAAGCACCTACGTGGAGGTATTTTCACAATCACTCTATTAAGCGCAGGCGGCGAAAAATAATACTGTATTAAGGCTAGTTCGGACTAGGCTAGTAATTTAGTAGAGTAGCGAGTAATTTAGTGGCTAAAACTGTGCGAACCACAACAATTTAGTCAAGTAGTTTAGTGAACGATTAAGTCGAGTCGATTCATTTTACTCTATTTTTATCGGGCGAGTAGCACCTCCCACCACGCGTCCGTGTTTACTGGTTTACCGGCTAAACAAGTCCGAACCTATCGACTTAGTCACGTTCATTAGTTGCCGTGAAAATTTTGTTTCGCTGGAGCGAAGATACAACTTTAAAATTCGTTTCCAATTATGTAGAATATAAATGTAATTCCTTCAGAAGACAATAAGTAGCTCCTAGTTTATCTCTTCTATCGATCTTTTTCGTACCCATAACTACTTTTTATTAATCACACAAATTTCCTCATCCACCTCTTCTAAAATAGCCGTTACGATTAGCTTAATTAGTTTATTTACTTTATTACGTTGCAGTCATCTTGCAAAACACCACTCACTTATGTACTGTACTCGACTGTAATGCGAACGATTTCTGGGCAGTAGCGAATAGTTTAGCTACTAAAATACTCGCTACTCTACTAAAGTAGTAGCCAGGTCCGAACTAGGCTTAAAGCCTAGTTAGTTTAGAGATAAAGTCTGAAAAAGATTATGACTTATTTATGCTTTTCTATAACGCTATAGCGTTATTGTATATCGATTTATATATAATATAATATATAATTATATTGATTTATATTTATAATTATATGCAAAATAAATTATAGATTTTTTATGCTTCGCAATTATTCTATAGCGTACCTAATTGTAGTCTGATTTATATCTATAATCGTTACAAAGGAGTCTGCTAGTTCTCGAAACGTAAACGCAAAATAGACAAGGCACGACAACAACTCTAGCAGCAAAATATTAAAACAAAGAGGACCGCAACCAAATACCATGAAATTTGAATAATCCTATACCCGCTAGCATACTGGAGCGGCTCGGAATAACAGAATATATTGCAGGCATTCCTCAAATAAGTAGTCAAATACCCTGGTTGGGAACTCACATAACTGACTGATTAGGTCCACTGACCTAAACATTAACACATAGATAGTGATCTATAGCAGCATCCTGTGAGTAATTTTTTTTTATAATAAATAGTCGCGCTGTATCTTAGAATTTAAAGTCAGAGAACATTTTTCTAAGTAAAAAAAAACGGGGCAGTCTTCGGGGACTGCCGATAGAAATAAATAAATAAAAAATGCTGGATAATTCACACAGCATTATCTAGCCCCATGGTAAGCAGAGCTTGTGTTATGGGTACTAGATAACTGATATACATACATAAATACAATATATTACATAGATAGATATTTTTTATTATACATAGAAAACGACCAGAACACCCGGAACAAATATCTGCAGATCGTACATACAATTGTTCCGAGGCGGGAATCGAACCCGCAACCTCCTGCGTCGCAGGCGGACCTTCGCCCACCGCGCCACATCGGTCGTCAAAGGAAAGCGGAACGGACGATGACGCGAGTTCCATGATTTATGTTCACCCAAAAAATATTCAACGCGCCTAAAGCAGTTTCCACTTCAAAACTAGTACAAAGTACCTTCTTAGAATTTACAAAGAGATAACATTTTCCTTAGTTTAAACTCCGTTCGTCACGGAACGAAAGTTATAATTTATAAAAGGTTTTTTTTTTTCAAATTGTTGTCGATATTTTTTCAAACAGAGCCTCGAAATAGAGAATGAAATGAAATGAAAATGAAAATGAAATGAAATGAAATGAAAATATTTATTAAAAAAGAAATACACAATAACAATGGTTAACTCTATGTTAAGCTAAAGTCAGGTGTTATCAATTTCTCGTCAATTAAATTAATTATAATTACATAAGTTCGTTTGAATTAGGCATGTAGAGATCAGGAAAGGTTCGTCTTTGAGGAATTGCAAATTTTGTATAATCATTGTCAAGAAATTCGCTTACAGAGTATATGGTTTTATCTTGTCTATAATGTTATAGTAAAAATATGTGATGCAATTGAGCCTGAGGCATCACATGCCACGTGGGAAATATTCATTAAATTAGAAGCGCGCAGCGAAACGCTTAAAATTTTTAAGTTCAAATATTTATTTGAAACGCTGTGCGCCAGTATTCAGTAATTTAAAGTACTTTTTTGTTTCTAAACAAAAAGTAACTGTTTTTTATTAAAAATTGCTAAGGCTTCCGATCCTGCATCACTAAATTGTTCGAGTTAATGCATGGAGGCTCAGAACTGCTATTCGTGGCGTCTCTTCTCGGAAGGCCTACGTTCAGAAGGACGTAGGTAAACTTGCTAATGATGATGATGACGTTAAATTGTCAAGGAGGCTTATTAGATTTAAATTTAATCCTGATTGAAACTATGAATAAACCATAACCGATGAGAGAAAATCCTATTAAACATCTTAATAATATAGCAATTTTGCTAGATACCCCCAGAGCACAGTTAGTTCCTGAAGCCAACTTAAGGGGATCAGATATAAACGACCAATCCTCTTCATTCAAACTGTACTTTGGGGACCAATGGGCCAGGTACCGTTGGCAGTTCCTATTGAGTCACGTTGTCTTGTAATCGTATTGAGAATCTTTAAGGTTTTTTAATCCAACAATTTTAAAAGGTGGTAAGGAATAGTACTAAGGTAAAAAAATATTTTTATAATTATTTATTCAAACATTTCGTCAATAAAATTATTAAATCTTTTCTTATTAATTTAAGCCATATAAAATGTGACAAGCCTTAGCAAGTTCGTATACCTACTTAATTACATAGCACTAAGATGACATAGGATTGATTTATATGGTGGTATAACTAGCAATAAATAACAGTACATAATAGATACCTAAGGCTATCCTGTACATTTTAGAATTAAATATGATTTATTCTTTGTACAAAAAGTGACAAGTATTAATTCTATAGTGGAAAAATAAATGAACTCCCAAAAAAACATCACTTTATGAGTACAATTTTTGTAAGTTTGCCAGATTTTAAATCGGATCGTATGCATACATCTTTGGGTATAATAAATATAAGATTTTTGTAAAGCCTCTAAAAATATAAAGGATGGATTAAAGTTTCTATTCTTGAAACTTTGCAATCCACCGAGTATCCGCAACAGAATCCCAACAAGGGCGGCCCGCCCGCCCAGCGCCCGCCACCCACTGAATGACGTAATCAGCCCGTTGTAAAATATGCCTGTCCATAACATTAAATGAACAGCTGTGCTCAGGATCCGAGTTATGGAACACTTTGTAAATTCTCAAGTACCCAAATAAATATTGGGAACTTAAATGCGTGAGCTGAGTAGGCGCTTTTTAAAACTTCCACGTTGTGTTTCATCGAAGTTCGCCCGGGAGATTTTTTATTAGAATGTAAATCTTTTTAATATTCCATAACTCCAACTACAACGGTGGCGCCCTATGACGCCCCAGGTACACCGACTCCCTGCATGTGGCTACACACGTTATTCACCTAAATGTGTTTTTGAATACTTGCTTCTGCCGGCGGCTTCGAACGCCTATTTCCGCGTAAAAACTAGCCTATGTCGTTCCCCGGGATAAAATCTTTTCCCTGCAAATATTACACGAAGTTCTGGAATATGTATGTTTATTCCTAAACTAAATACTAAATAAAATAATATAAAAAAAATATTCAAGCCCATACAATGTCCAGAAAGATAGTAGTATCTAACCAAAACACTTTTAAATAGGAATAAAGTGACAGATATAAACCAAGTCCATAACACAGATGAGAACAGCCTGTGCCCCGAGATAAGATGGAGTCAACTTGCGAAGTAATATTTTCATTGTCGCAGTCTTGGGTCGGTTTATTTAGATTACCGTCTCGTTAACCGACGCTCCATATTCATGACATTGCTATACCGACAGCGCTTGAGATAATAACTTGAATTTAAAGCACAAATAAACATAGGGGGTTGCGCTACTTTGTATGATAAAACGTCAGGAAAATTCTACGTATGAATATTTTCGTATTATCTTCTGAGGTGGTCTGTTTTAGCATGGTTTGGAACCTTAAACGATTATTTCTTAGATGAACATTCGTATAAATAATGCCGTATATTTATTTAGGTTCTTTCTTAACTGTACTAATGGCTGTTCGCAATATTTAATATATCTCTGATTTTGCCCATAGATTATATCATTTATGCCAAAATTGGTAATGGACTGCTTTAAATCGCTGGTAATACAACACCCATCGAGTTAATTGTAAAATGTCAAACATTTTTAAACAGTTAACACTTTGACTGCTGAAATCATACGGTATGTGTTTTCTACAAGTGACTAATATGCGTAAATCCATACTAGCGCAGCGGCTGAGAAAATACAGATCTGTGTGACTCAGTAAAGCTGTAATATTTTTCGAACGAAACGCATGTGCGGCGCAACACAACCGCTGTGTAAGAGCGGCAGCACGAATATTTTAGGTTAAAAAAAAGATCGCAGTCGTCGAAAAAAAACCGCAGTCAAAGTGTTAACTCTTAAATGGCCTTTTATAACCAAATTATGGTTACAAAATCAATCAAAATCATTATAATCTAGTGGCGATGCGGTATGTAATGAGCTATTCCCACCGCAAATTGGTTTAGAACATAAACCTCGGCTAGTTACAGTCAATGATGCGTGTGGCTTTGACCTAATCAATCATATTATTTAGGGCGTTGCGACCTGCGACACTTCATTTTACTTCTGCAGGTCGCATCGCTACATAAGTTGTTAATAGCACCTTAATTATGTTGCATAAAAATACTTTTTATATGTTAGGTATAAAATAACGAAATATAATAGATCTCTATTTTGCTTCATTGTTGGTAAAATAGACGACATGTTTCAGTTTTCGTGTATAACCCCTTTCAGTGTCTTAATGCAAACAACGCCGTCGCCTCCATATTGCTTGATGAATTTGAATCGCGGAATGAACGAGGCAATTTACTCACACCACAGAAGAATTTAAACGCACCAGGTGCGGGCTCAAATTGATATTATCTCGGAGAATAATGAACAAAACGCTAAGTAAACAATTTGTGTGTGTTTTTCTGTGTTACGAATAGCCTTGATAATAAGAATGTCATTTCCGGCAAACATATTCTCGGTTACGTTTAATTCAAGATAACTTAATTCGTGCTACAACTCTTTTACTGGCAGAGCATCATAAGAAGACCTCTTCTAACTCAAATTTGATTCTTGAGTAAAAAATTGTAAAGCGCCATTAAGTACACTATACCTTTATTATAACCCAGTTTCAGGTCTTTTAAAATTCATCCCATTATTTTTAAACCCCTTGAGGTATAACCAGATTCATTCCATCCCAAAATTCTTCCCGTTTCGTCCTACAGGACTGAGCCTCGCCCATTAATATCACTCCCATCGCCATTTGTTTGGATTAAGTTGATGCTTTGGCGACGAATTCCTTCGAACGTGACACCGGAAGGGTTGAGGTAATCGGTTGATTAAATCTGGAAGGTATAATAGCTTTAATGTTACGGACCGTATTTCGTTTTGGTTTGTTGCAGACAAGTTTCTTATACTATAACTGTTAGCCTCGCAACTTCTCAACACAAAAAGTGGGAAACTGTGTTTGCCGCGGCAGCAGGTTTCAGTAAAATCATCGAGGTTAGAAGCATAGATATGGTCTTACAGAATATTTGACAAACAAAAAATACTGAATATTCTTAGTACCTACTTTGTAGTACCTAATAAGTCGATAGGTACTTTTCAGTGAGTTTTATTTATTTATTTATTTTGCTTTATTCGAAAGACAAACAGTTTTACACACTTAACAGATAACTTAAATAATAACTTATAACCATTTATGTGTCCTCGCATGTAGTAGCTAAAGGATTGCTTGCTTGCGGAGGAGAAATGAAACTGAAAAAATAAAAAACAGCTTAGTCTTAAAACTTACACATAGTTACATTGAATTAAAATAGATAGGTAGAGTTGTCGCTGATTTGCCTGAATGATAACATTATTTTGTCTGCGATATTAATTTTCACTTTTAAAATGTCTTTATAGTACCTATAGAAGAAGAACACGTACGGTGGTAGTAAGGAGCTATAATTATTATACATATGTATTATACTGTCTTCGACATTATGATATACGTTTAGGTATAAAAAAGTCTTCAATATTTCTGTATGGCTCGGAATCATGGTCCATTCCGGCAGTCGACCGAAAAAAGATCGAGGCTTTTGAGATGTGGTGTTGGAGGAGAATGTTACGCATACCGTGGACAGCAAAACGAACTAACAGATCCATTCTCGACCAACTAAATATCAGAACCAGATTGTCGACGATCTGCTATCAACGAGTTCTCAGCTATTTTGGCCATATAGCCAGAAGGCAACCTGACAACCTCGAAAAATTAGTGGTAATGGGCAAGATAGAGGGCAAAAGACCAAGAGGACGGTCACCAACCCGCTGGTCTGATCAAATTAAGGCTATAACGGAACTCACTTTGCCTGCAGCCCTGAGACAGGCCGAAGACAGAGTAGTGTGGAAGCGGTTCATCAGCGTCACCGTGAAAGCCTTCCAGGACGGGCACGACCTTCAGCAATGAAGACAACGACAATGAAGAAGAAGATAAAAAAGTCTTAACCAAACAAATTAAAAAAGTATACCTATATAATTTCAGCTGTCTTTGCAGCGTGCTTTCAAATATTATAGGTTTTTTTTTACCATGGCGTTCATTAAAAAAGTCTTACGCAGATACCAAGGCAAATATAAATACGTCTGGCGATCCGTTATCCGGATGAGCCGGGATAAGGCAGGAAGGAATATTCTCTGTCGCAGGAGGGGGATACAAATATGAGATAATATTACGTGCACGACTCTTGCGAGGCAGACGTTAGGCGTAAAAAGTACTATATAAAAATATTATTGTTTAAAAGAAATAAGAAAATGAAATCTCTTGAAGGCAAAATAAGAGCACATGAAGCGACCGTAAGCTGTTTATAGAAAATATCGAATAAGAGTAACATTTCCAAACCTTACAGGTAACTATGCTATAAAAAATATAAAAACACTCTTACTGCTCTTATACCAATCATTTTAATTTTTAAATTGTTTTTGTTCATCATCAGCCTAAATTAGTCCACTGCTGGACATAGGCCTCCCCCAATGAGCGCCATAGCGACCTGTCTTCAGCTTGACGCATCCAGCATCTACCTGCAGTCTTTCGCAGGTCGTCATCCCACCTGGTCGGAGGGCGTCCTACACTACGTTTACCGAGTCGTGGTCTCCACTCAAGAACACGTTTGCCCCAGCGGCCGTCGGTTCTTCGCGAGATATGGCCGGTCCACTGCCACGTCAGCTTGCTAATTCTCAGAGCTATGTCGATAACTTTGGTCGGTAACTTTGTTTTGTTCAGAAAAACCCTATGGAAAAATCTAACTACTTACTACAAAATGTATAGATCGGTAGAAAACTCTGCCCTCTGGCCACGTGGTCCTACTGCCTTTGTCCTACCAATCGGACCACATGTATTGCACACTTATATTAGAAACTATGTACCTACAATAAAACGTAAAAATGTCGTAACAATTAGTATCTTATCGCAAATGTATAGTTATATAACTAGGTATTATTAAATACACAAGTTAGACAGGGTTTTAAATTGGCAGTAAAAATATTAGAGATCAGGATTCTTCAGACCATTTTATTCCGTCACAAAATACGTGCCTGAATCCAAAACGAATAACGCACAAGACATTTCCCGAGTTTGCGGGAATGCCAGAAACAATGACAGTGAGGGAAATAAAATTACCATTTATGAATAGCTGACGAGATAGCGCGGTGTAGAGTTTACTAGCGACTTGTTTTGTGTGCTAAGTGTAACAAAAATTATGCTGATAGGATTATTTAGGAATGCGTTGTGTGATTGGCGGCAGTGTTGCACCCTCCAAGCCTCGGAAAGCACGTTAAGCTGTTGGTTTTACGTCTGACCTCGGTTTACCAATACATTGGATGAAAGTGAGGGAATATTGCACATGTGTTTGCGAACACACTTGTGTACAATAATAAGTCCTACCACATGGGTAGGCGCCGCCCGTTGAGACTGGTTGACCCGTGGCCGCAAAATTAGATGGGAGAACATCATTGGGTTCTTCCAAAAAATTATCGGGTGATTTATTTTAATCGTAATTAATGACAGAAGTTTACGTACTTCAAGGTTAACCGACGAAACAAAAATGCATATTCTCTGATTATCTTTCGTAGAAGTGATGTTCTAATACAATTAAACGAACGGAAGAGCGATAGATACCGAAAAAAATATTTAACTCTATTAGAAGTTTTTTCATATCTTTGTTTATTGCGTGTGCCCCAAGACCCCTAGGATCTAGGCTCACCCAAAACAGTTTAAATCGGTAACTTTGGTTAAGATTAACGTAGTTTCGCTATTTAAGGGACTGATGTCACTGCGGAGCCGGCCTTTACTGATGTCCCTGCAAGATGAGAAGGCGCTAGGATATTTACACTGGTGGCCCCCTAAACTAAAGGCCGAGCCATCTTCCGTCATCATCAATCAGTTTAATACCGTCTGGCCTTTTACCATAATTACCTTTGCCCTCCGCCCCACAGAGGTCGATTAATACTAGGGACCCAATCCCACAAATGGGGGTCCACCATTTTTGCGGGATCAATACTATTTAGTACCCTTAAAGGTTAAAACATTTTGCTGAAAAGACGTCCTTGATCTCACATAAAAATCCTTTTCGCACCTAGTCCGGGTAACCTTGAGTGCGCCCGGTAATTCAAGGGACCGCTTTACCCGGTTTTTGCCCGGTGAATATTTTATTTCACTAGATAATGCTGGGCGATTACGCAACGAAATGGTTTGTTTGTTTTAACCTTTTAAGTGCTGAGGTACTCACATCGGATTAAAGAGATTACGAAAAGGACCAAAAGGACAAAAGAACGAGTTTTTTTAATTGGCTCCTGTCTTCCACGGATTTGTACCCTTTTTTAAAGATAAAAGAAGCCTATTAGCGACCTAAGTGGCGTGCTAGGCGAAGGTCCATGTGCGACGCAGGAGGTTGCGGGTTCGATTCCCAACAAATGTTTGTATGATCTGCAGATATTTGTTCCGAGTGTTTTGGTCGTTTTCTATGTAGAATAAAAAACTATCTATGTTATGTATTGTATTATGTATATCATTCATCTCGTACCCATAAAATAAGCTCTGTTTAGCTTAGGGCTAGATGATGCTATGTGTTCTACAGCATTATGAAAAAAAAAATTTTTTTTTTTATCACGATGATCTGTCTTTTTACCAAATTTGATTAAGATTCAATCAGTCGTTTAAGAATGGAAAGGCAATATAAGGCCGAGATATAAACAGAGATATTTTAGCATTTATAACATTAGATGTTAATTTTACTATGGATAGATTCTCAGAACTTGAAAATACATCACACTTTCGTAAAACAACGTATATTTTCCTACAAAGATGACTTGACCTGCAAAACGAACTCTTATCCCTGAAGAACTTAAAGCTCCTTTTGGCATACTTCTAATTCTATTTGTCACATCTCCGCCAGTAATTGAGAAAGGGAACAGAAAGCCTTCCGTAATCGGATTGGAGTGCGTGACATTGGCACAAACAAAAGTAGCGCACATAAAAGTTCTGCTTACCTATACAATGTTATTCAATCGAGCGATCAAACCTGATCAAACCGGTTCACGTTTTCGTGGAAGGAGTAGAGAAATAGCTGAAGTATGTTAAGAGAAAACCAGTAAATAGGTATCTGTTTTCTCCTTAAGTACTCTCTAACCTTTTCAAGGATCCGACCGTCGAATTCCTAGCAATGATATCCAATTTTTCAAGCAGCGCAAAAAAGCTCGCTGTTTTGGAACGTTTTCCCCAAAACAGCGAGTTTTTTGCGATATCTTTGCAATAAAATCAAATACTGACTGACGTAGGGTCGAAATATGGATTGAGACCGCGATTCGGCAAATGTAGTGTCGCACGCCTCCCGGCCAGGTGGAATGCTAACCTTGTAAAAGACAGCTGGTAGATGCTGGATGCGGCAAGCTGAAGACAGGGCGCTGTGACACTCATTATGGGCTATGTCCAGCTGTGGACTATCATGTGTTGATGATGAGCAAGTTGGATTAGTACACTAATAATTTTATTTTTGAATACCAAATATACACAAGCGATATGAGCATTGAAATACACAACCCAGACATAATTATTTACTAATAATTACGATTTATATTAAAGAAAGTGCATGCGAAGCAGCAGACTGTAACTAGATTTATTATTTTGTAATTGTACTGCGTAAATCTGGCATAAATGCGCTGTGGTCATAATGAGCATACGATATCTAACGTTCAGTTTCAAATGTGAATTTTCACCATAAATCATTCAATGCAAATCTCTAATTCAAATTTCAGGAAGCTTCCATACGGCTGGGTTATACCTAATCATAGACACAGGCCAATTGCAAAAGTTAAATATTTAATAAAAAAGTTTTTAAGGACAAGCTCTAATAAGTTCCAGAAAATGTTCATTTCCATGCGACTAACCATTGAAAAGTTCTAATATAATTTATATTATACCTATATAATATAAATTATATATATCAATATGATAATACCTATATTATCATATTGGTATATTTAAGGTATCAATTTTAGTGTATCGTCATCAAAACTGTACAAGCATCCACAATTTCAAAGCCGTAAGGTGTGTGGAAGTTGATTTCAGCCATAACCCATAAGACGGCATCCAGGGATGGATATAGACTAAGGCTAACGCTTCTGCCCGTGTTAAGTCGCGGGCAGAATAATAAAATATAGAATGTCACGGAATGCAGATTTTCCAACCAACATGCATAAAACGGGCCATTAGCCTGTGGCAACGAGTTGGCGCATTGCTCCCAGCCAAACGCGTGAAATAAGTGGTTTTTGAAGCAATAACCTAAACAAAGAATACCGCGGAGTTCATTTACCTTATTTTTAAGTAATTTCGTTGAAATAAGGGGTTTAAAAGTGCAGAAAATAGCCATTAGTGAATTCACCAAAGCAAGGTGGTTCAGGTGTGCAGAACTAGCCTATAGGACCTACATTCGAGGCTGGCACATGAAATTAAGGTACACTTCTCTCTTCACTTTATCTCTCTCTCCCAATAAGGTTTGCTGGAAGAGAACTCTTTTTAGGGTTAAGTTCACCTTTGTATTAATTTTCTAGAATAGGTTTTGTATATAGTTTATCGTGCAAAAAGTATAAATAAATATAGAAAGGAAGAAAAGCCTTTTCCCAGCGGTGGGACGATGTGTGCTTATAATATTTAATATCTTTACAAAAACGAAATCTCGACTTCATTGACTTTTAAATTTCCGTTTAATTTTTTTCGTGACAAATAGTACCTAAACCTCAAAACTATCATAACAACTACAAAAAACATATCAGCCAAAAATATAACCTCCTTTTTTAGAAGTAAAATAATATTCAATTCACCTGCCCGAGAACATAATATCCAGGACTCCTGGCCGTTTGGATATCAGTGGATCGAATACTACATAATAAGTTAGTAACAAGGGATCACCCATGATGAAATATGGCTCGAATCAAAGTGTTAATTCATTAATTAAAACAAGCTATGTGTTACCAACTATATTCCCCAAATATGGCTTTTCCGAAATTTAATCACTCTGATCGTAATATGTTAGCACTATTACTGAGAAATTGAAATTAGAAATTGATTGAATATCTATCAATACATTTAAAGTTGTAGTGTAAGATAGAAACATAGAAAAATCTTTATTGCACTTTAAATAGAAAGTATGTACAGAAAAAAAACGTAAAAAATAATTACAATTGGGTCTTATCGCTCAAGAGCTCATCTCTAACAGACAACCATGGATGGATAAGATCGTGGTTATGTATGAGAAAAAAAAAATAGTAATTAATTTTAAATAATAAAATTATTTTTTATTAAATAGCGTTTGTATTTAATAAAAAAATATATTATAGATAAAATACTTATTATACTTACATAGAAATATACTACATACATATCATAAAATATATATACATACTACTTCTATACATAGGAACTCAGGTATGCCTTCCACTAGTGGACAAAAAATTTAAGTGAACAGTAAAATAATTTTATTTGATAATAATTTATATATAAAATATGACTTGTCTAAGTGCTTATTTTGTAAGCCTAAAGAAATAAATGATTTTTTACTTTACTTTACTTTGCGTTAGTGACAGCAGGACAAATAGTGGTCTTGTAAGTGCTTCACCGATATTGACAATGCGTTCACTCTATTCAAGAATTCTGATCACGGATAGATGCTCGTTTTACGATGATATAAGCATTTTTATTCATAAAATAACGTTCCGAGAAAACGCAAAATAAAACTACTGATAGAATAATCTCATCGCTAAAACTACAGCTACGCCGTAGCATCGTAGCCTCGTAGACCGACGAGAAGATTGAATTTATTACTTCCATTATTCTTTATAAGTCAAGCTTTATTAGTTTCAGACTTAACACTTTGAGTGCTGAAAACGCACGGTATGAGTTTTCTACAAGTGACTAATATCCGTAAATCCACACTAGCGCAGCGGCTGAGAAGATACAGATCTTTGTGACTCAGCAGAGCTGTAATATTTTTCGAACGAAACGCATGTGCGGCGCAACACAACCGCTGTGTAGAGCGGCAGCACGAATTTTTTAGGTAAAAAAAAAGATCGCAGTCGTCGAAAAAAAACCGCAGTCAAAGTGTTAACTCTGTTTGCAAAGCGAAAACAACTCTAAGGTCAACTGTGCAAAGGTGAAACCAAGGAGGCTTGTAGTTCATGGCCCAGACGTATTTTAAGGTTATGAACTTTAGGCTTTAAGCTTGCGCCCTTGCAATGAAAAATAAACCTTATGTACCAAATATATTAGGATTAAAATATGGCTATGCTGGTGACCCATATTACCAGATGAGCAGCATAAAAAGGTCCGACAGGGACTTACATAATTGTTTTGGGATTTTGGGTCAAAAAGTACCTATTCCTATTTTCATTTTAACCTCATTCGGTTTAACCTCCTAAATTGACCTCGTCTGCGTCTGGACGAATATAAATCAAATAAAAAAAAACGGGTCCAACGTGTCTGACCACGCACAGTGAAGTCTCGCAATTCGAGGTAAATTTTTACCAAATATTTACGAGAATTCTAATAGTTTTGTGTTGCAAAAATTGGTCTGTAATGCTAATGTGTTTTATTTTTGAATCATGTTTATTTTTGTTGCTTGAACTACAAATAAAATATTGTCATTCATTCGATATCGAAAAAATACATAAAAAATTATTTGCAGCGTCGAAACTGAAAGGTAAAAAATATAATCTCTTCAAAAATATTATTTCATTATTTTTTGATGAGGAAGTTCTCGACCAATCTCAAGAGAGAGTTACTACCCAAGTGCTCAAGACTATATTATTTTATAAGATAGATAGGAAACTCGTTATTACAAACTTAACCACAAACAAGATAAACAAAAAATATGTGACAATTCGGCGGTCTTTTCGCTCAAGAGCAATCTCTACCAGACAACCGTGGATGGATAGGATCGTTGGATTTAACATGGACAAGAGACATTCAAATAACCAATATACCATCAAAGTGGTGCTTGAAAAAAATACAGACGCGATGAAAAAATAAGGATTCCGTTTTTGCCATTTGGCAAAGGAACCCTAAAAACATGAAATTCAAAGAAGCCTTATTACTAAAATACCCACTTAACTTAGTTACCAAATCAGATCGAATTCTGTCTGAAAGCATTTTAACCTTATTTTCTAGTGGCAAAGATTAAAATCGATGTTTGTTTAACAATAACCTACGTTACGTAAACTAAACCTCACCTCCCAGGCTCTTCATCTTGATCCGGTTTTTTGGTCAGAAATTCTCCATTACTTTCTACTCTCGTTACTTTCAACACACCAAAAAAATTATTTAGAGTTTATTACAATTTTTTTCAGGAAGAGTCATTGTCAGATTTAAACAGATTGAATCACTACTTCTTATAAGAGATTTTTGTGTCCACTTTTCCTGTCGCTAATTAGAGGAGCTCTCGCTTTTTGCGGTAAATGTCAAGAGAGAGTGCAACCAAAAACAAGGTTGGGGTGCCAGCGCGGGAAACCGTGTCAAGGTTATACCTACGCTACTTGAATGGGACCACGGACACTGCAACCAAGTCAACGCGACACACTAACACACTAATAAAACGTCAAACATTTACCAATAAATAACTACCAACATCAAATAAAAAATGCAACTCAACCTAACCTACAACACAACACTACTTTAGAACTTTAGTCTCGAAAAGGACGTGTGCAAAACGCGGCGACAGCGTTCCCACTGCACTTGCAAACTATTCCATTTTCAAATTTTTGACATTCCGTGTGTGGGGAAAGCGCGCGCAATGCACCATCCCTCTGGCGTGGTTGCGATTAGACTGGAGCCTGGATGCGCCGGTAGAGGCCGCTGCCGGCCACTAAATTGGCGCAATTCTCGCGCACGCGCGGTACATTTGCAATCCAGCGGGAGCCAATGCGACCTGACGCCCCTGACGCTACGTGACGTCAAGAACTCGAACACAATATGGGCTAATCGAACGTAGCGAAAACAAGTCGTAAACCATGGGTAATTCCACAACGCGGTCATTTTCTGTTCAGGTTAAGTTTTCAGCTGTGTAAATAGGGTCCAATGCACGAGTAATTCTAATCAATCTTCCTTAATGGATTTCTTTGTTGGTTTTACCATCAATCTTGCTTTTTTTCATAGGTACCTACCATAAAGGCATTGTCGATTGCTCATTTACGTTTTGAACATATTTTTAGCTATAGGTATAGCAGCAGAGTGACAAACAAAAATAAACATAATTAGTATGGTTTATACTACTTTATACATAGGTAATTAGGTAAATTGCAATCAATAAATAAGTAAATAATGCTGGACAATTCACAAAGCATGATACAAACCCCAAGCTAAGCAGAGCTTGAGTTATGGGTTACTTTATGCCTGATATACAAAATACAATGCATTACATACACATTAGATAGAGATATATTTTATTAAACCGAGGAAATACCAAAAACATCCGGATGAAATATTTGAAGATCGTACAAACATTTGATCTAAGGCGGGAATCAAACAAGCAACGAACCTCCTGCGTTGCAGGCGGATGTTCGCATATATTTATTTATTTAAATTGGACTTCCAATGTCCATCCATGTCAAATCTCATGAGATCGCAAAGATAGATTTCAATATGACATTAATTGGGTCTTACGTCTATGTGTCTTTATAGAATAGGACGCCTAAGGTAAGAGTAATTAACACTAAAGTCATTTAAAACGGGATATTTACCATGTCATGGTAAATATCCCGTTTTAAATGACTTTAGTGTTAATAACCATGATAGTTTCAGAAGTTTTAAGAGTAATTAAGTATGTAAAATCAAGGTAAACTTAACAAATAAATTAATAACTTTAAGACAGTAGAATATTGTCCTGAATATCCAATCTCAGGCCTTCGGCCATCCGTAGGCAATGAAATTTGTGCGCTCTCTTTTGTTTCTCACAAAATGGTGCCCGGGAGACGCGAGGTGGCTGAAAATGAAGATTAGGGACTGTTGAGTTGAGGAAACTTTTGTGTTCGGCTACAATTGAATGGCTGTCGTGATTTGTATCAGCATTTATATAAAAAAACTTTTAATAAAACTTTGATACTTTTTTGCTTGGATTGTGCGCTTTTGTTCTACTTGCCCTGTGAGACAAAACTTGCAACTGGTTTTGAGACTAGTTATCCTAAACAGATTTAGTTGAAATTATGTAAGTTCAGTGATAAATGTGATAATGCAATGTAATGGTCGACGACCGATGTGGCGCGGTGGGCGAAGGTCCGCCTGCGACTCAGGAGGTTGCGGGTTCGATTCCCGCCTCGGAAAAATTGTGTGTACGATCTGCAGATATTTGTTCAGGTAAAAGGTATTGTACTATGTATATCAGTTATCTAGTACTCATACATAACACAAGCTTTGCTTACCATGGGCCTAGATAATGCTGTGTGGATTGTCCAGCATTATTTATTTATTTAATGGTACTACCATCGAGCTGGTCTAATAATTGAACTGATTCTGTTCAATTTTCAATTTTCAACTCCTAAACGAAACGACCACGTAACCCTGTTGAGTTTGGGTTCGTTGGAAGTGTCTGTCTTCCCAAGACAGTCTTCAGACTTCTTTGGTCCTTAATGATTGTAGAAGCTTGTAAAAGATCCGAGTTAAAAGATCCAAGAAAATGATAGGTTATCAATTCACACATTGATAACGTTTTTGCAAACCAACCCTTATCTGCCTACATTTTTTTGAGAACGTAACCGTAATAAAGTGACGAAGTCATTAAAAAACTCAGAAGAAAATTAAATGATCGCCAGTAATAAAGCTCTTACTAAGTAGGTAGCTGCTTAAGTGCCGCGAGTTAACATAATAATGAAGTTCGTAACTAGCCGACTTGCTGCGAAGTGAGGTAATAGCGACGCCACAACTAGGCCAGTGTTGTAGAGCTTATTATTTTATTATTTGATTTGCGGAAACTTTACATTAATTTGAGATATTGGCTAGATTTTCAGTACCTACGCAATGCACGTGTGGTCATTGTTTTTAATGTATTCTTATTTATAACTAGCTAGCTGTTTCACTAGCGGTTTCACCCGCGTTAAACTCGAATTTTATTTTATTAGGTTATTTTTGTACACCTCGGATTACATTATTGGAGTTTTAGTAAAGATCCCTAACTTTTTTGAAAATATAATATAGCCTATGTTCACCGGGAATAGTCTGGCTTCCCAACGGTGAAAGAATTTTTCAAATCGGTCCAGTAGTTTCGGATCCTATTCATTACAAACAAACAAAAAATCAAATTAGTATAGATATCTTTATAATATAGATATCAAATTAGTATAGATTTGCGGAAACATTGTTAATTTGAGATATTGGCTAGATTTTCAGTACCTACGCAATGCACGTGTGGTCATTGTGTTTTATGTATTCGTATAATATTTATAATAAGTATTTATAGTTCTATTCAGCAATCATCATCAGCCTATATTAGTCGAGTAGCTGGACACACGCCTCCCTAATAAGTGTCTTATTGTACTTTACATACCTACTTGTACAGATTGTGACTGATGAATGAAAAATAAATAAACATAACAACTTTAATTGTGGCACTATCGGCCGAAATGATTTTTAGGATTAGGATAGTTACAATTATTTGTATGTCCTACGGAGCTGACTCACGATAGGGATGGTCCACCAGTTCAAGTCGATTCCGTAATTCTTTTTTTAGAATATTCCTTGTACGAGGATGGTTCTTACGGAGAGAAAAATTAAAAAATTGCCTGAAACAAATGACCACCCGGGCGTAACCGGGAAGGGCAGCTGTTTTGTCAATGAAACTCAGGCAATTTTGTCGGAAATGAGAATTATGTACTCGTACGTTATACTTCTAACAAAGCGCCTGCAACAAATGGAAAGCAAGCGGCACTGCAACCGCGGTTTATATTGCTCTAAGATGTTTTACGGGGTGAACAACATTTTTGTAAATTTTTTGCTTTATTTCTATATGAATGAATGACATTAATTTGGAATTAAATAAAAGAAAAGTACTTTTAATTTTAAATTAATTTATGAGTTAAATGATTAACTCAACTAAATGTCTAACTAAAGTTTGTATCGGCCTACGAAGTCAACTAAGTATACTCGTACCTGACTAGGTAGATACGTAGGTATCTCCCTATTGTACATTTGTGGGAGTTGCTTGAATTCATGTCATTTTTATTCGTAGAATATGTAAAATAAAAACTAGAAATAATCAGGGGAAGGTTGCGGGTTCAAACCCGTCTTTAAAATTTATGGGATATTTTTATCTCCGAGAAATAATCACTAGTAAATTTCAATTTGTAGTTGATTTGACTATGATCCACTGCCCGATCGTAATCAAAGCTTAAAATCTTTCACAATAGGTAGTAGGTACCTATCTCTCCCATTACTCGGATCACAAGATCCGGCTCTGGTTTCGTAGGTAAAGCACCCTACCTACTATCTAAACACAAATCTGCTTTGTACCTAGGTGCCATTGACAAATTGCCGTGACGCGATACCATTAATCATTTCAGCCTACGTAGATTCGATATTGTGAATAACCTGTTTCTATAAACAAGAGCCTTAGTTGAAAACCTAGAGTTAAAATATTTATTTATTTAAACTACAAGGTTACCACGCTATTTCACACACAACGTAACGCCCGTTATCAGCATTTTTACGCTAATTTTAACACTTTGACTGCGGTTTTTTTTCGACGACTGCGATAATTTTTTTTACCTAAAAAATTCGTGCTGCCGCTCTACACAGCGGTTGTGTTGCGTTTCGTTCGAAAAATATTACAGCTCTGCTGAGTCACAAAGATCTGTATTTTCTCAGCCGCTGCGCTAGTGTGGATTTACGCATATTAGTCACTTGTAGAAAACTCATACCGTGCGTTTTCAGCACTCAAAGTGTTAATAAGGAAATCATTTATTTTAGCGCGAATAACGCGTATACAGGCGCATTTTAGCGTAAATTATTAAAATTGGCTGAGTAACGCTAATAACGAAAGTTTCGTTATGTGTTAATAGCCTTGCTGATGCAAAGTGTAATAGTGGCCGACAATGTATCCCGAGGGTCTAGCTAAAAAATATCTATGAACTCTTATCTTGATAAGAATCCAGGTTGTTATTGACCTGAAAAACAGCAGCGGGCAGCGTGACATCTAGATGTCCTACCTAGACCTAGATGATCGGACCTAGGTCCGTGGAGCTAAGGCTGGGCATTTTATGCTTTAACCAAGCAACCACTCTACCGATACAATGGTAAAGGTTTCGCCATAAATTATAATTATCGATACTTAGATATGCATTATGTAGTGCTTTAGTTATTGGTTCGTATTTTACTGATAAGTTTCCTTTACAGGAGATCCAATAAATAATGGATTAAGAACCGACCAAGATGATAAATTGCGACGCAGTAAAATCGATGACTTTACTAGTGAAATTTATATCAAACGCTGCCCTTTTAGCTACGCATTGTTTTGCGATTAACATTTCTGGTTAGCGTAAACGTAGGTATAATTAGGGTCAGGTCGTGGATTTTGCCACTTTTGCGTAATTTGTCAATGATGGTTTAAAAAAATTTACCTAAGGGTTTTTATCCAAAACTTTCTTCATCTTAAGATAATAGAGCAGATGTTTAGCTTTAATTTACTAGGTCATTAAAATTATTAAAAGAAAACTCAGAACTGATATTTTTGTGTTCAAAAACGTCCGAAAACTGAGGTTTTTAGCGAGTCTTGCATATATGTCTATAAGTCTCATCTCTTATTTGAAAATACTGCAGTGCGTTCATCATTTTAATTCACAAAGCTATGAATTCTACTGTGTAATTAGCACTAGTCTTGAGTAAATGCAAATGCAAATATTGAGACAAGATTCCCACCTTACCGTTACTTTTTAGACTTTAGCTTAACAAGACTTACGGTTAATGGTTACCTACAACCGTTACGTAATGTTAATTATTCACATCTTCGATGATGGTGGCAAAATCCACGGCCTTAACCATAAGTGTCTTAACTAAATACATAACAACCTGGGTCTCATTATGTGTAATACACTGTTGTCTGCCAGATCGTCATTTCCATCAGATGAGACTGTGGTCAAACAATAGCTGTAAAAAAAATATGCTTAGTAAGTTATGAAACCACTCTAAATATTTATAATTTGGCGCGTTTTTAGAAACTATAAACTGTCTACTAATTGAAATAAAAATGGGTTTAGTACTTAGAAGTTTTAAACCCGGAACACTTGGTAACGCGATCTCATTTTTTGAGTGGCAACATCTAGATAAAATTCAAGTCTAATTTAGTTTGGTATGAGGCGTGATAGATGACGAATGGTTGAAACCAAGACTATCTGAAACACAAAATACGAAGTTTCGGTTGACGGATTGCACGCAACGAACACCTTACTGCTGAACGTGCAAACGTGCATTAGGTACTTCATCATTACTTCGGACGAGAGACATGACACATTTTGTTTCGGATCTCAATCTCTATAAACGTCAAATTCATTTTCATAAAAAGATCATTACAGGAACGGATTGGTTAATTGGTCATCCTTCGTTATATGCAATTCGCTATCCATCAACTTTGTAATTTGTTTTTCTAAGTAGACGCCTTGTTCCATCATACTCGCAAATGTAGATAAATTATTTTGTAAATTTGTAACTGCTATACAAAATCTCACTTCTTTCTTGAAATGTATACTTTATACGAGCGAAATAAAAAGCTGAATGTAGGTGTATTTTAATCAAGTTTTATTACAAACAAACGACGTTTTAAAAAAGTTGTTAGGTACTCCCATTACTGGTGAATAACTAAAACATAAAATAAACATTTTTTGGGTGAACTAATGAATTTTAACCGTCAGATTATTCCATTATGTGGGAACTTAGATATAAAACTGAGAACCAATAGCAGTAAAACACAAACGACTTCAAACAACCCACGTATTTTTAAATTACTTCTAATAATTAGAATTTAATATCTTTGACAAATACCTCACTGCGAAAGAGACATTCTGGTGCTCAGTAAAATGATTTTTTTATTCTTATTGTTGAAATAAAGTAGTCATTTTGCGAAGTGGACAACATTCGAGTGACTTAGTATACCTTAACTAAACAAACACAATTTGATGTCTAGTTTTATTTTGTGTTTCGCAACCAATGAGAACAGTTAATTTGGAGATTCTTTGCCTGATGAATTCTGGGAAGCCATTCTGACGAATGACAGTTAACTGGTTGAGTAGGCGGAGCGGCTGGACTAGAATGAGAGAATGTCAAATAAAATCTCGGCTGACAGGGGCAAAATTCTTCGAGTGAAGATTGAGAGGAATTTTCTAATTGGGTGATATGTTTTTGTTTTGAGTGACTGGGAATTACCTAGTAACAGCTTATGAAGGAGGGATCAAGTTGAAAGGAAGAGATTTAAAATGTATAAGTAGGTTATTTATATTTATAACTAGCTTCTGCACATGGCTTCTCACGTGTTTTTTGGTATAAAAATAGTCTTATGTCATTCCATATCCAGAGTTTATAAAATGTTTACAAAATTTCAGCCCGATATTTTCAGAAGTTTTGGCGTTGTCTTCGGACAAACTTCTTTACAAACTTTTAGCCTTTATAATAATTATTAACTCAGAGTAGTTATTCTAAGATTATTAATAAGAAGGATGATTAGATGGTGAAGGTGGCGTTTATTCATTGTTACCTGAGCCTTTTCTTCTAGCAGGTTCCAAGTCTCGTAACATTCAGCATTCAGTCATCTGAGGTCTGTCAAACAAAATAACAAAAACCTTATTGTTAGTGATACGCGTTAAGAGTACTGTGACAGTATCAAATAGGCTTTGAAGTTTCCAGTCGTCTCTCATGGGATGCGCCGTTTCAGCTTCTCACCAAAAGTTTTCCCAACGTCTCACGAAAAGGATTCTTAACAGCTCACTCGAGTCAGATCTTCGTGATTTATACTGTGTATTATTTATCTTTTTCAATAGCGACGATTTAAATAAAATACCACCAATAACTTCACATAAAAATCGTTGTTAAAATTAAATCAATAGACCACCCAAAAGGGACATTCATTCCAACCTAACTCTACCGAATAATCCAAACAGCAAACCACTCAATTCATAATCAGAGCCCAGTCACCCACGAATTTGACAAAGGCCAACATCACAAAGTTAATTTCATTCAGTGCTGAGGCAGCACGGGTACAAACCTAAAGATCCGTTTACATCTACAGATATTAGCCTATTTAGGCCGGAATGGCAGCGGCCGGCAACGACTTGCGGCCGTGCACTTTCAGTGTCAGACTGCGGTCAAATGCAAAAGTCGTTTATAATGGTATATTTACAATGATTAGATGTTTAAAGTTTTTCAATTTTTCGGCACAGTTTCATGCGCCATGAACATGAATAATTTGAAAACTCAAAAATCTAATTATGGTAAAAATCCCGTTATAAATGATTTTTGTGTTAATAACCATGATAGTTTTAAAAGTTTTATTAGGGTCAAATGGTTTTATACTTTATCTACATACTTATTAGTTACTTACGCGCCCGCGCCGCGCCGCTGCACCGCGCCTCCGCACCACCGCCCCGTTCCGGTGTATATATTTTACTGCGCGGATCCGATACGCACCGCGTATCGGATCCGCAAAAAGTATGTCGGTAAATGTAAACCCTCCCTTAATTAGACAGAGATACACTGTTTGTCTTGAGGGAAACATGAAAGAAAGAAAGAAAGAAAAGAAAGAAAATTATTTATTAAACACTAACACAACACACAAACAAGGTTAATTTCACATAATTACATTAGACAACAAAGTACCTACCAAAATATAAAAAAAAAAAAAAAAGTGAAGATACAAAATGTAAGTAGTATTGCATATGGTACTAAGTAGCCCTCACAGAAAGTGGATAAGCGCGCGTGTATAGGTCTAATAGGTCCTGACTCAGCTTGTTGCTCTATCACAATAACCCAGGTCATTTGTGAAAGAGCGCTGGTTTACATGGTTTTTATTATATTTGATTTTTAGAGAGACTTTGATAAAATATGTTTTTGTTAGGCTTTGGTGTATTTATGTGAATTAGCGATGGAAGCCGAGATGAATTGATTCAGCTATATCATATATTTATATATATACTTTTCTAAAAAGTTTGAATGCAATTAAGCCTTAAAATTAGTTCTCATATTCCGAGGATTCATAAAACTTATACAATTATCAAATACAATTAGTGTTCTAATTTCAAATCTGAAGATAATAAGAATAAGAAAAGTTTTATTTGGCCCAAAGAAAACAGGCTACACAATTAAAGCAGTAAACACACATAAAAAAACACAGTACACAGTACGATGTAGATAAGATGTAGCTTTTTTAAACGAACAAGTCAAACTAAGTACTAGAATAGAATAGAATAAGTTTAGAATAGAATAAGTTTATTTGTAACTCAATACACAAAAATATAAAACAAACATGATTATAAAATAATAAAGGACAAAACAAATTTTTGTACATGAGTCACAAAACGGACTCTATCTCAGCATGAGTTAGTTGTAAGCATGTTACAACCAACGCTGGTCTTCCGATAGAGCCGTTTGGTGGTTTACTACCCCTCGCACTGTATTTTTCTAAGTTATCTTATTGCTTTTTTCTATTGCCTTTCAAAAGTCCATGCACGTGCTTATAATCAGTTCCACACGAGCTTAGCTCAGCTTCAGATGGGCCATAAAACGTGTTTGATCAAACTCCGATAGGACTATAAAACTGAGTGTTAAACCGATAAGTCGTATATTATTCTTGATATAGCTTTAGAAATGTCTCGTGCCTGTAATGAACTAATCTGTGATATGACGACCGATGTTGCGCGGTGGGCGATGGTCCGCCTGCGACGCAGGAGGTTGCGGGTTCGATTCCCGCCTCGGAACAATTGTGTGTACGATCTGCAGATATTTGTTCCGGGTGTTCTGGTCGTTTTCAATGTATAATAAAAAATATCTATCTATGTAATGTATTGTATGTAGACTGCAGGTAGATGCTGGATGCGGCAAGCTGGAGACAGGGCGCTATGGCGCTCATTGGGGGAGGCCTATGTCCAGCAGTGGACTGCTATAGGTTGATGATGATGATGATGATGAATCCACACAGCATTATCTAGCCCCATGGTAAGTCCAGCATTATTTATTTATTTTATTATTTATTTAATCTAAGTATTTATAAAGAACATTTGCTTATAAAATGATATTTGATTTGAAGTATTCTGAGTTGCCACGCCGCCATCTCTCCGAGGTTTCTGAAGATCAGATTCCTAGAAGCTTTGGCTGTTCTGGATGAAAGATAGAATTTGCTCAACACTCCTAAACATATTTTCAAGGTCTTATTGATGGGATAGGTTCCCTGTCCTTATACCGCATCGCATAATCATCATCATTATGAGACTGTAGCAGTCCAATGTTGGACATAAGCCTCCCCCAATATGCATCGCATAATAATCGGCACAAATTATTCCTTATTTCACTCTACTTGAGAAGTTATTTAAATTCTCGCACTTTGATACAAATAGGAACCTACATTTCCCCAATGTGGTATCTGTCTAATGCCCTTAGGAAACGCGGCGTTGTCAAGTCCGGCTTTGAACCTTTACGACTTTAATCTTATTTACTATCGGTCCACTAACCTATCTCGAGTATTAACATAGATTTTAATTAAAGCAGGAATGACAGATCGATATAACCAGATCAGGCACACTCGATTTAATCCAAATGGAATCAAATCGTGACATGTGTCTCAATGGTGTCAAAATTATCTCTTAAGCTCCTTTGCTTGAGACAGGGACCGGTTACAATATCTGACAATCTTAACTTCCAAACATTCATAAATTTTAATTTATGAGAGCGTCTAAAAATAAGTGGATTAGATTACCGAATCTTATCCACTGATTTTTATGATGCTGCATCATAAAAATGTCACAAAGAAGGTTACATATCCTGCATCATTGATGCGATGCAGGATATGTAACCTTCTTTGTGGAATAAATGAAATGCAATACAATCTTTTTGCAAAAGAATGATGACGTAAAAAAACAAAAGCTGTGCCAGATTCAAATTATAAAGTATATTATATAGTACCTACGATGAAATAATAAGTCTTACTACTTAAGTCTCACTAGACTTATTATTTCTTCGTAGTATAGTACCAATGTATATTCAAAGTTTGTTCGAACTCTTATATTATTATAAGTCGAGAACGGCTGGACCGATTTTCATGGTTTTTAGTTTGTTATATTTATTTGTCTCTGTCGTGAATATCTTAGTATTAAAAACATTGGAAATTTGACGAAAACAAATAAATAACAACATTTTCCCATACAAAATGTTAATTGGTTTTAACTGTCAAACATTGACTGTGCGTACCGCCTGGGACGAAGTTCAGATAATAATATTATATATATAGAATAAAGCCAAGACTAGTGCTTAACACTTTGAGTGCTGAAAACGCACGGTATGTGTTTTCTACAAGTGACTAATATGCGTAAATCCACACTAGCGCAGCGGCTGAGAAAATACAGATCTGTGTGACTCAGCACAGTCGTAATATTTTTCGAACGAAACGCATGTGCGGCGCAACACAACCGCTGTGAAGAGCGGCAGCACGAATTTTTTAGGTAAAAAAAAAGATCGCAGTCGTCGAAAAAAAACCGCAGTCAAAGTGTGTTGCAAGATCATTGACATTTGACGATAAATAAGACACGAAACGATTGGATAATAACCACCGAGTATATCGCCTACGCCGGACGTTACCAATCTGTCCAATGGTGCGAGAGTTCGCTTAATCCTATAAACGGCGGCATCCGACGGGAAAACCATGTTTTAGTATAGCACCAGGCAGAGCTAAACTTTTAGTATACACTCCAACTTCGTTAGTTTAAAATGTGTGGGGATTTTTCAGGATTTTAACAGCTGTGCTAGTAGTAGATATCAAAATACGGAACTCTATGCAATCGACTTCACTGTGATCTAATAGATCGAAAAATCGGTAAAATATCACTTCGGATTCGGACCCACCATACCTCTGGGGGCAGGGTGGGACAGAACCATACCCCTTATAGAGATGTGACCTAAGGACTTCCACGTATCTTTGAAAGTATTTAATCAATTATCTGTATTGGCTTATTTCTTTGTCATCAAATATTAGCACAGAAGTCGGTTCTACTATCAAGGTTTAAGTAAAAATATACTGATAACAATATTTACTAATACCGACGGCCGCTGGGGCAAACGTGTTCTTGAGTGCAGACCACGACTCGGTAAACGTAGTGTAAGACGCCCTCCGACCAGGTGGGATGACGACCTGCGGGCTGCGAAAGACTACAGGTAGATGCTGGCTAGATGCGTCAAGCTGAAGACTAATATAGGCTGATGATGATGATGATGAATATTTACTTATAATTCATTATAAAATAAATAATATCCCAATATAGAGTCAAGTCCCGCCTAAATCGAAAGTTTGATTTATTTTTTACAGATTACCCCGATTACGAGGACTTACGTACTAATATAATAACAAAAATCTTAAAAATATTACCTATATACCTATTACTTAGATATTAAAACATAGGTTTTAAGCTTAAGAGCTTACAGCTTGAGCTTCGTCCTCCTCCAGAGACGTGACGCCTCTTAGCGTTGTACCGGATTGTGTTTCCTGTGCGCATTCGAACCCATTGAGGAATAGGGCGATTCTGTAACCAGATTTTGCACGCCACAAAGGTAGAAATACATTGTATTTTATTTAAACATACACCACCTACGTAGAGTACGTAAATGTTTAAATAAGACACAATAAATATTTACTTTACTATATATTTCAGTGTTCTAGTACCTACCTAGGTACTAGATCACTGAAATATATGTATAATACATACACATTGTCCTGCATAATTTGTTTATTTGATTTACGTTACCCTACCCAAACAATGTAAGTATCTGTGAAACCAATTCTCACAACTCTACAATCGGTTCCCGGATCCGAACATAGAAAGTTTAAATTGTTCTAATTTGTTAAAATCTCAACCTAAGCGAGAATCATTTCGGCGAAGCTTGCTCCACGCAAGCATTTATAATTCAATTTGGAACATAAAAACTAATCCGTCCGATGTTTTGAGAGATAATAACGGACCAGTGAACATACTGAACACAATGCAAGTAAGTAACATTGTGGTTACCTTGTTCTATACTTTGACTGGTTACGTTTTGACACATGTGCAGTCAGACAGAACGTTTTAATATATTGTAAATTGTTTATTTGTTTTTTTTTTCGGTAAACGTAGTGTAGGACGCCCTCCGACCAGGTGAGATGACTACCTGCGAAAGACTGCAGGTAGATGCTGGATGCGGCAAGCTGAAGACAGGGCGCTATGGCGCTCATTGGGGCAGGCCTATGTCCAGCAGTGCTGCTATAGGCTGATGATGATGATGGTGTTTATTTGTATATATAAAAATATGTTACTCTATATGCTAGATGGTAATTGTTAGGACATTCTTTTAGGTATGATTTATTTATTCATTATTTATAACGTAGGTACTTACTTTACTTACACTATTTTTACAGGGGCGTCTAATGCAAAAGTGTAAAAAATATACAAAAACAATTATCAGTCCTAGATAATACAAACATGAACTAAAAATACTCTAGAAAATATAAAATTCTCCAATAATTAACTTCAAATTACATAATGTCAAACCTAATAAAATATAAAAATTCCATAAAAAATAAATATCTAATTTTAGCATACTTGTGCATGGATGTCCTGCTCTTCCATACAAATACATGGATTTAACAAATAAACTTAATTAATTATTAAGTATTTAGACAGATATAACAAAAAACATGATGATATATACTCTATGGACTTTTTATATATATAGATAGCACACAATTTATTTGCCGTTTGTTGTTCTATGCCTGTATTTCGTATCTGTGTTCAAATATATGTTTTTTCTACTCTATCTATTCTCAAAGTCAAAGTCAAAATCATTTATTTTTTAGGCTTACAATAAGCACTTAGACAAGTCATATGTATTAAACATTAAATTATTATCAAATAAAATTATGTATTTTACTGTTCACAAAAAAAAATTGACCATACCAGTGGAAGAAGTGAGTTCTATTCACTCATACCTTTACTATATTAGAGGAGGCCTATGACCAACAGTGGACTACTATAGGTTGATACCGTTGATGACGACCGATGCAGCGCGGTGGGCGAAGGTCCGCTTGCGACGCAGGAGGTTGCGGGTTCGATTCCCGCCTCGGAACAATTGTGTGTACGATCTGCAGATATTTGTTTCGGGTGTTCTGGTCGTTTTCTATATATAATAAAAAATATCTATCTATGTATCCTATTGTATTATGTATATCAGTTATCTAGTACCCATAACACAAGCTCTGCTTACCATGGGGCTAGATAATGTTGTGTGAATTGTCCAGCATTATTTATTTATTTTAAAAAATTTAAAAATAAAAAAAAAAAAAAAAAAAAAGATAATAATGATGATACCTATACATTAGAGCAAACATGTGGAAGTGATGATAGCATCTTGACTTTCACCGTGGTGATGAGATAAAAGCTTAATCAATGCGACTGGTACAAGAACTCGCTATTGTGATTGAGGAGCGTTTACACAAGGACTGTTGGTACAACGGAACAATAGACAATAGAGAAAGTAATTAAATATCTCAGGTCGCATGACGAGATAGACAAGAAAGGAAAAATTATACTAAACTACCTGAGCCCCGCGGCTTCGCCCCTGTGGAAGTATATGTGTCAAACGGTTTAAATGATAAAAAGTCCTATGTCCGTCACCTAGTTCTAAGCTACCTCCCCACCAATTTTCAGCCTCATCGGTTCAGCCGTTCTTGAGTTATAAATAGTCTAACTTACACGACTTTCTTTTATAATATTGATAAGTAAACATCCATCAAAATAACTGCGAAATAAAACAAGACAAAGAAGCAAAATCTAAGAAGAGCTATTATCTGAATTCATTTGCGTATACTAACTCTCTCTGTTTACGTAAACTTGAAGTCACCTACGCACTGGGGTGACAGAATTTTTACGCGTTTTATTTAGGTAATTATATCACAGTAGTATTATAAATATGAAAGTTTGGATTTTTATTATCGTACGCGCGGAAACTACACTACGGATCGAGCAGAAATTTTGCATAAATAAATTATGCTGGACTATCTACATAGCATCATCTTGCCCCTCTTGTATTAAGCTGTTCTTTAAGTTTTATTGAATAAATAAATAGGTACTCTCTCGAGAATAAAAAAGATCCTACCATCTCGGAATAATCTCCTAAACAATCGCAGAATAATCCTCCAAATCAACCGGAGAAATCGACGGACATACAAATACATACAGCGGAACACAAACCACTTCCTTTTTTCGAAGCCTGTTAAAAATGAAAGCACTTACCTCTCAAAGTAGCCTGCCAAATATCCAACGCAGCATTGTTCCCACGGCTGCGGCCGGCGTGTGCGATCCCCATTACGACACGCTTCCGCAATTAGCGATGGGATACGCTTAGCTTTCTCGCTACTACGCTAATACGCCATTATTATACGCCGATAGTATTATATACTTGCTTTGTTGTCTGGTACTTGTATGTTAAGTGCAACACAACTTGTTGAAAATCAGCGTTGTGGGGTTACTCGCAACATTCAGCTGAGCATGAACCTGTTCTGATAGCGCAGGAACACGGCACTGACCTTCACACGGCTTGATCTACACAAAATTAATTTAGAAATGTCAGTTTTGTTTAAATCAATGTATATTATTAATTTAATTTTAAGTCTTTGTAACTCGTGTGCTGTATTTGTTTACTATAGTTAGATAATTAAGTCTTAACTCTATCAGAATAAATATCTTTTCATTTCATTTCAACTTTACTAATACGAACGAAGTTGTAAATGGCGACGCGTCTTTATCTATGGCCAAGTATTCTGTTTTACAAAATACAAGGTGTGCATTTACAAACAAAATTATGTATTTCTTTGATTGTTTTGTCAAAATCAAGATGCGTTTTGCGGGGCAAATACTGGAATAAAATTTAATATGATTTATAATTCAACGCGATGATCTCGAGATAATTTTCTATACAATAGCGAAATCATTTTCGTCTCCGTCGAACATCATTGTCGATTTGATGGAGGAATCGACTAACATACATAAATAACATAAATAGATCCAAATATAGCAACTCGTCCTTTTTCGAAATCGATTAAAAATAAACAAATTAATGAAAAATGTGTTGACTATTAAAGCTAAAGCTCTGCGCACATTAATTCAACGCCGCTATCACGCAGCATGGCAGCACAAATATTATGTCCGTTCAAATAAAGACTTAAATTCGTTTTAATTACCTACATAATTTTTACAGTCTTTTTGCGTTATGACCAATTAGAAAACTTTTTTACATTAACGAATTGTTACCTAAATCACAAATTGACTTTCCTCAAGCTTCAAACAATTCGTTTGAAGCCTGCGAGCTGTCTGTCATCAGATGTCGTCAATAATAAATGCATCTAAATGTTACGAGTTAAAGCCCATATTTGAATGCACATTTTTGTAATGCGTAGCAGGGCGCTTTTGATCTGATTTTATATTTCCGATAAACCATACCTTTTTGCCAATCCCAATATCATTTGTGAAACGATTCGATTCAAAATTGAGAGGCAATTTATCGTTATTTGGGATATCGAATGATTCTGTATGGCAGCTTGATTATTCTCGTCGGTACTTTGCTATTTGTTGGAATATTACACCGTTCGGGCTTTAATATTAAGGCAGAGACCTATCTTTTAATAATTGCGTTTGCCATGTCATTGATAACTGAAATTACCTAGTAAAGTAGTGAAATATTTTTTTCCTCCCATTTGACTACCAAATTCAATGCGAAAACAGTAATTTTTTTTCGCGGGATGGTTTAGATTGATTAAGCTCCACTCTAAAGATCCTCTCCTCTGGCAATTTATCAGAAAGGGTGTAAGGGGACATCAACAAAAACCCTAGCCCAGCTAACCTGCACGTGGTACACCCTGCTAGATAACGAACTAGGCTCTGTTAAAAATATCAAACAATCTTCATAAATTGATAACTCAGATAATTTACAATTATTTTCCATTACTTGACACTGGCAGAAAAGTGTCCAACCAGACACAATTATTGATTTATTAACAAAAAATCATCATCATTTTATCAGAAATGGATATGGAAGCAAGATAATGAGGGAAATATTGCAAAGAGTTGACTTTTGGTCCACGTGTTAATCCATGTATATTTTCCACATGATGAAATGGTTATATTGTTACAGTTCGGTTTTAAATTTAAGATCTTCAATAAACCTAACCGAAAACAAATTGCGTCGATACAGTTTACGCCTATTCTGCCGTCCGATCACTATAAGGCCGTTAAGTGACATTTCGTCAAATTCGACTTTTGTGTACCACACTAAAACGCAGCTTTTGCTCTATCGTCCAATCTAGTTAAAATAATTCTATCTTTTGTCAGTGCTGAGATACAGAGACCACCTACACCACTATCTACATCATTTTTGGAGTTTTCCATAACTAAAATACGGTTATCTCTCTTTAAAACACTAAAATACGGTTGAACCAGCTTAGTAAAGTATTTAAGCCTAAATTTTTCCTTTTATGCAAGCTTATAAAACGGTTACTTGTAATGACAATAAAAATAAACCGTTAGCTGACTTTACATGTGTTTTAATAAATTTTGGTACTGCATGCCACACTTGTACTTACGATGTCTAAAACACAGTTTTCTAACAACTCCTACTCTATAAAAGCGCTAGACATACTTAGCTGGCTAGTTATTGGAAAACCAATGTAAGATTGAAACATTTACATTACTAAAAGAAGGTGACCGTGTTTTAACTGTGAAACTATTACATTCACGTGAATAAACACAAAACTAGAAAACAGTTTAGTGACAATGCAACGCTAGGAAAAGGTTAACTGCGAAGCTTTCCACACGCCCTGCACTCCTGCACACTCGTCACTAGGATGTCGCGGAGGCAGGAAGTGCGCACGATTAGTGCGAAATCCCGCCAGAAATGAGTTCAAAAGCGTGGTAAGTTTTATTTTATTTATTTTCTAAAACTCACGTTATTGTTTTGATCACACTGTTAAATAATAATACAACTTAATTAAACAAGTTAGTACTTATTCCCTTATTATTAGACTACCTTGGTGACTCAGCGAGCGAATAACCAGCTCAGAAGCAAAGTGGCAGGTTCGAACCCCGCGGCGGTAGAAATATTTGGTTATTACGCAAATATTTCTTCTGGGTGTGGGTGTTCTAATAGCAAAGTATTCGTAGTTCTTGATCCTCACGACACAGGAAATAATCCTTGTGTGGTGTTAGGACGATGTGTGTGATAAAATAATTATTTTTAGGTTTCAAAACCCAAGGATCAAAGCGATGATAGAACGAAGCAGTTATGGATCGCAATCGGACTTGCACAGCAACAAAGAAAACCAGTCAACCAGCCATCGACCGCAATCTTCTGCTGTTGCTCATTGACCTCGTGGAATCATTTCACCCCCTTGAGCCCCATTATCGGCGAGAACACGCACCTCTAAGGCGGTATATATCATGCGATGTTACAATAACTTTGATGCACAAAGATTTTTGCGAGAAGTACCCATCGCAGAAGGTATCTTATGAATTTTACAGGAAGCATATCAAAAGCATGAATATATCATTTGCCAAGCTTGGTAATGAGGAATGCGAACTTTGTGAAGCGTATGAGTTACATGCCAAAAATACGAATTACGATGCAAAGAACGTCGTTCCTAAAAACTGTGAAATTTGCACCGCATATGTGTGTCATAGAGAAAAATACAAAAAATCACGCGATCTGTACGACGCCCACAAAAAAATAGGACAAGCACTTGAGAACATACATTACAGTGTTGATCTCCAAAGGTTATAATGCTACCTAGAATAGATAGTTTTAAAAGCATTATATTTTGTCCTAGATTAACAACGTTTAACCTTACATTCGCACCTGTAGGTAAAATTACAAATCAGCATAAGCCCCTGGCATGTATGTATATGGTATGACGGCATCTCAGGACGTAAGCAAGAAGACATAATGAGTTGCTATTAGATATAATTTCATTATTCAATTCCGCGAGTTGAAGAATATAACTATTTGGATGGATAACTGTAGTGGCCAAAATAAGAACTGGCTATTATTTTCACTAATGATATATTTGATTAACAGTGACTTAATAGCAACAGAAACAATAACTCTCCAGTATTTTGAGCCTGGTCACAACTTCATGAGCTGCGATCAATTTCATCATCAGGTTGAGCAGGCCATGAAAAAGAAAGCAAACTGTATGACTTTCAGGATTTCACCGAGTGCGTCGCTTCTGCTAATCTATCTAGGGTGGATGTAAAAACCATGGCCCCAAAAGATTTTTTCAATTTCCAAAACTTTGTGTCAGATAGACGTATACAATCTTCAACAGCAAGAGTGTACCTGAAAGTCATAATACAAGTCTGTTTCCAAAGAAATAACTACGATATGCTCTATAAAACCGAAGTAAGTAGATATTGATGATTATACAGTTTTGCGATTCTTGACTGACAGATATTTGAAAAATACAGATGTTTTGAAACCTGAATTCAAAAGTGCACCAAAAGGTATAGAGAAGGCAAGAAAATCTGCTATTATCAATGCGTTAAAAGACACAAAATGCAATTCTGGCATGAGATGCCTGAATGTAACTAAAAATGAAGGCATGATAGTTGCTAGTATTGTTGATTAAGACTGATCTTATTATAATAATATTACGATGTTAGATTTATTTTAAGAGGGTAGATTGAGTCGAGTCTGATTAAACAATTCAAGTTTTAAACTTGGCTTAATGTGATTGAGGCTGTTTTTAGAACAAAGAATGTTAAAATAATAATTTTTGAGACTGATTTTATAACTACCTGTGCCATAATCGTAATGCATGTTTAATTGTTTTAATAGGAAGAATTTTATAATTGATAATAATATCAGGTCATAATAATGGATAATAAATAAATATATCTTGTTATGTAAAATACGTCTTTTAAGTATAAGTAACTTTGTTGATGTTTTTTGTGGTAAGATTAATAACGCAGATCTCTTTTAATAATAAGGTAATCTTAAAGATTTATTTTAGAATAGTTGTACTTTTCTTTTTATAAATTGATGACATGTAAACTGTAAGAAGGCAATTTTAATTAAAGTGTTAAAACTTACTATTTCATTTTAATTTACCATTATTTCCTTCTATAACAAGCTTATTCATTTTAGGAAAATTCAGACTAGGTTGTTTATTTGTAATTATATCAATATAATTCAGACAAGTTTTTTCACCACTAAAAAACAGTTAGCATGGATTGCTTATCCAACTACTATGTTTTTGTTTAGGAAACACTTTAATTTTAGCATCTCAAAACAACAATATAAACAACTAAAGTCCGATAACGCCATTTTCAGAGTTAGGGTTAGTTAAATTTCAATACACTTACTACTCAAGAACACGGCTAAGTAACTTAGCCGTTTTTTAGCTTTGAATATATATGTAACTGTTACTCGTTCTAAAATATTCTCGCAGTTACAGTTTGTTACAACTCTTAAATACGGTTGCACTTCAGCAAGCCGTTTTTTTGCATTTTAGATGGTCACATTTTAAAGCAGGTAAGCACAACTAAAACACAAATACTTAAATAAAAAAATAAACTTTCATCTTCTAAAACAAAATAAAGAATAAAATAGCAGCTTAAATATTGATGAATAATTTGGTCTAACAAAGAAATCTGTATGTCTTCCCAATTTCCAGGGACAGCATTTCCCACGTTTTGGCTCATACCCACAAATTTGGTTTTATCACTTAGCGACCTTTTAGTGATCGGACGGCAGTATTATAGTCAATTTAAACGGAATGCAACGAGGCAATCAATCCTAATTAGGCAAAACACCGTGGTATCGACTACCCGTCAAGTCTTCATTGGATTTCTCTGTGTCATCCTCTTAATTTGTTTCCATCGGACACAATACTGCATTGTTACTGGTATTAGGTTGAATTTACAACAGCCATTTCACTCTTCCATAACCTACTGGTTATGTATCGATCATTCAAGACTTCATGGCCTTGGGCTACTACTACTATTGCTGTCGTTTCGATTAATTCCTTCTCTATTTATATCGTTGCCTAGAAATTTTTATCAATAGCTAGGTACTTCGACTACCTCTTTGGCGCGGCAGGAAAAGTTCCGCCTGCGACGTAAGTGATTGCGGGTTTAATTCGCATCTCGGTACAAATATTTGATCCGGGTGTTCTGATATATTCTATGTGTAATGAAAAATATCTATCCATGTATTATAACTACTGCTGTATTCCAAGTTTCATAATCTTTATTTGTAAACATGGGTCACAAAGATGAATGATTATCTATATAGTATACTAGCTGCTCCCCGCGGCTTCGCCCCCGTGGAAATCTATGTGTCAAATTGTTTAAATGATAATTGATAAATGAAAAGTATCCTATGTTAGACTCCTGGTTCTAAGCTACCTCTCTACCAATTTTCAGCTAAATCGGTCCAGCCGTTCTCGAGTTATAAGTGTTGTAACAAACACGACTTTCTTTTATATATATAGATTATCTTACCTAGTAACCATGACACAATCAAGCTCTGCTTAGCGTAGGGTCCGTGGGCTAGATAATGCTCTGTGGATTGTCCTGCACTATTTATTTATTTACATACTTTTTTTGCTCATATCTGGCAACTCCACGATGAAAGATTTGAAAAGTCATCAGCATCACTCTGACCTATTTGATATACCTTGATAAAATTTTTATACGCACCTACAAAATCCCCATCTAAAGCACGAAGTCGAAACATTACTTGTTCTATCTTGATCGACGTAGAGTTTAAATTGCATTGTGAAGTAAATAATACTGACAGAGGCCTATTTTGTTACCGGACGGTGGGTGGTAATGAAATTAGAAGGCCAGTCATTGTTGTATTAAATTCACGTAAAATTAAATAATGAGATACTATCGTATTACTTACTGGCCGTATAGCGATTTGAAAGTTAAAGTGAAAGACTTATCGGATATTCGGAACTAATGCTATAATGTCTTGAACTTTCTATAAGATTATACATATTTTGATTATACTTACATTTTTTTTTTGTGTTTTTTTTGCTCTATTATATATGTATGTATATGTACTTAAGATAAATATCAATTATTTTATATATAATTATTTTGATAATTACGCCACCGTCAGCTTTAAAACATACCGATCCTATCCATACAAAGGTTGCCTGGAAGAGATCGCTTTTAGCGATAAGGCCGCCGATTGTGCCACTAGTTATAATTAGTATTAAGATCCTTTAGTATAATTTTTTTTTTTTTTTGTATTGATTGTGCAATAAAGTTATATTGTATTGTACTGTATATTTTGTAGGTTTGAGTGGTTGAAATCAAATAATATAAACGAATTGTAGGTATTTAAAATTGAAACAATTGAGCTAGTTAATTTAATTACTACTGCTAGTTTAACTAACTGTAGTCTGCAGTTGCAGACTTGAAAACAATCTACAGGTAGCTCAACCGATTCAAGTAGTTAGACATTTACCCATTCAAATAATAAAATCATTTGTGGTAAATTTTGAGGTACCTACCTACAAGTGGTACAAATACAATACAAATACAAATCTTTATTAGAAACAAGAGACTTATAGTATAGGGTACAGTTGTGGGCTGACTACCGCAAAAGTTAAGAAACTGTGTAGCGGAGTCAGAAACGAGTACATTCCTTTTAATTTTATTTCCAAACAAAGATAAAAAGCGAGTTGTTAAGTGTAATGACAATAACTCGAAAGATGAACAAAAACCGATACATGGTAAATCTGATTGTTTCTCAGAGCCTTAAGCTAAACAATGTCTAAGCAATAGAGCTTTACCCAATTCTTTAAAACACGAAAAGGGAACCAAACAAAACAAAAAACATGACAACAACATTGCATATAACGGAACGGCCGGCTATAACCAAGATACTCGTAGTTTCCATGTTGTAAGCAACGATTACTTGAACCTTTGACAGGGCGTCGCTCGTCGCTGCCGGCGGCAGTGCAAGACAGCCGCACGCGCAGGTACGCTGAAGGAAGAACGGGACAGCAATATGCTTCGACTCGCTCGCACCACGTGGTGGGGTGAAGCCGCGGAGGCGCGGGCGGGCGTATGATTGCCGTTTGTGCTACATTTTTATTTAGTTTGTAACCGTTCTCGGAGACAACGGCACGGCCCGTCTCATACCTTCCACGATTGTATTTATAAAGTGTTTCGATCAAAAGTTTAACAGATGAGTGAAAAGATTCAATCCTTACGAAGTTCTTGGCGCTTTGGCGCCGGACGGCCCTGGCATGGGTGGTCGTAGGATGTTAAAAGCTGCCGCGATCTTGGTTGCACTGGGATACTGCAGTTTGTTGGTGTATCAAGGAGGAGTAGCGTTGAACTTCCAAGAAACCTCGGTGGGAGTGCCAGTGCCTAACTTATCTATAGAACCAGTGACCAAGACAAGTGTCTCTGATAGTGGACAGAAGAAAAACATAAGTTTGGACGATGTTTTCATAAGTGTCAAAACAACTAAGCATTATCAGTTTACGCGGCTGCCTGTTATATTGAAAACATGGTACCAGCTAGCGAAGCAACAGGTAAGGATAACATTTTTGATAAATTTGTAAATAAAGGCTGCAATGATTGAGAAAAGAATACGTACCTATAGGTAGTATGTAGAATTAGGGATTGTAAAGACGGTATCTTTAGACGAACTCGTAATTCCCGGTTCTATCTCCGAAAAAACCGGGAATTCCCGGGAAGTTTCAAACCTAGTCATAGCTGCTTTCTCTTCATCAAGCTCAGCTCCGGTAGGTATAGAGTATTGCTGCCATGTAACTCAGCAAGGTACTGGTAGGTAGGTACTTTGTAATATGGCAGCCATCGAGTGTGAAATACTGGCTTCATTGAGCCACGACAAGATAAAACGAAAAGCCATCAGGCTTATTGCCAAAAGAGGCCAGTAAGTCAGATAAAGTAAAGTAGATATGTATGGTAAGAATTTGATATTAGGTTTAAAGAACTTTATTCTTATACAAACACACATGGTTCACTTATAATACATAAGAAAAAATTTATCTATGTTTTACAATATTTAAAACTACTCTCTGGTACCTAAAAGTAGATTATACTAAATAAAAAATTCAATTAAATATATATTCACTTGAACAGATCAAAAAACAGAGCTTTAACTAACTACATAATTATATGCTATACAACTAGATACATATATGATTTAAGAAGTGAAAAATCAAGTAATATTACCTACTTCATTAGTGATTGAAGAGTTAAAATATTTTTCTTTTATAGTAGCTACCGAAATTCCCGGGGAAAATATTTACGATCTCCGGGTTCTTAAACCGGACAAAAATTTCGGGAAATCCCGGGAAATTCACAACCGGGAATTACCAGGTCCAAACCCTAGTACGATTGACTTACGTAGGTACTACCTACCTACACTAAGTGTTGCTTGATCACTCTTCAGTTTCAATTATCTTTATAACAGTTATTAATCGCAATAAATGGAATATTTAAGCAAATAAAATAATAAACACGAATATCTAACCTATTTGACAATAACAATGGTTTGTAATTAAAATCATTGTGGTGATAAGCAATTTAGATAATTACACTTAATTAGGCTTGTTTAGTGAGGGAAGGCAAGATTTGTACCTACATATACAGAAAATTGACGTTGTCGTTTGTGATTGTGACCAATTTTCTGTATATGTAGGTACAAATCTTGCCTTCCCTCACTAAACAAGCCTAATTAAGTGTAATTATCTAAATTGCTTATCACCACAATGATTTTAATAACATAACTTTTACCATTCAACAAAAATAATATTCTGAAACATAATGACGTCCTATGTGGCACAGTGGGCGAAGATCCGCTGTTGCAGGTACGATTCCCACCTCGGAACAATTTTTTGTACGATCTTTAAATATTTGTTCCGGGTGTTCTGGGTATTTTGTATGTATAATAAAAAATATCTATCTATGTATTGTATTGTATATTTTGCCATCTAGTAGGTAGGTATCCATAACACAAGCTCTCCTTAGCTTGAGGCTAGATGATGCTGTGTGGATTAGGTTTCTTCTTTGATCTTTATTCTCAATATTCCAAATCTTTATAGGTACAAAGATGAAAGATAAAGGAAACATATCTTACTTAAATTTCATTTGTAACACGCTAGACGTTTATATTTTAGAAACAATAACAAACTACCAATTACATTAGAGACATTTAAGAGAATGCCCGCAGAGTGTACTGGCCCGTTAGACATAACTCTTAATAAATGCAGTAAAAGAGATCGCAGCGCAGCGGGGCTCGTGTGGCACCAGGTCAATATCGCCATTAGCCTCAGTCTCACAAAAGAACATCTTTATTTTAGTTCCTTTAAGGCAGATTAGTAAGAAACCGATCTTTTTGAGACTGCAGATAGATGCGTCATGCTGAAGACAGGGCGCTATGGCGCTCATTCATCATCATCATCATCATCATCAGCCTATATTAGTCCACTGCTGGACATAGGCCTCCCCCAATGAGCGCCATAGCGCCCTGTCTTCGGCTTGACGCATCCAGCATCTACCTGCAGTCTTTCGCAGGTCGTCATCCCACCTGGTCGGAGGGCGTCCTACACTACGTTTACCGAGTCGTGGTCTGCACTCAAGAACACGTTTCGCTCTCATTGGGGGAGGCTTATGTCTAGCAGTGGACTAATATAGGCTGATGATAATGATGCTCTTTTTAAAAACACCTCATAAAATTATTGTAGGTAGGGTTCCTTGACCTTCATTTCTATACAAACATGACATGTAAGAAAACTTCATTTTAAGATTTTTGTGAAACAATCAGACAGAAGCTTTTTAACAATGTAAATCTTTTTATATTATTGACGAAGCTATTGCTGATGAGTATTTAATCATTAATCAACTAATCAATCATAATGATAATTTTCCGAGTGTACGTGATTGTATCAAAAAGGAAAAAAGAAATGACCTGACCTACTAGAATTAGAAATAAATTTAAACGTTTACGGTAAAATTATAAACCAAATTATGGTGTCGACTCTGTTGTTTAGGATTCCTAACGTAAATTTTACGTTTTCTAAATTTTCTTCTAAGTTGACCTAAAAATATGGTATTCTATAGACAGATCCTAAAAATACCTAATATAAAATGTGTTTGAAAATCGCAAAACTCTCTAAGTTGAGCAGTTGGTGTTGCTGTTTTGCCTATAAATTTTAATCATGACCGAATTAGATGCTTCCTAAAATTAGGTTGACGTTTCTAATCATAGCTAGAAATGTAATGCAAAGAATAGTTATAGCTATTTTAACTAAGTTCAGTTGTTTTAGATCTGTCTACCGAATTTTAGGCATGCTTACTTAAAACCAACGAAACATCAAAATATACGGTGGTATAAGTCTAAAGTGAGTAAATTACCTATTTTATTTTGCTGGTATATAAATTTACAAAAAATATTATGATATGAAAACCGATCTGATGGACTAAAGTCATTTAAAACGGGATATTTACCATGATTTGATTTTTAAGTTTTCTAAATAAATATTGGAAAACACAATCCTATTCCAAATAAATATTTATTTACATAGCTGAGTTTGACCCTTTTTGGCCAGCAGGCTAGCACGGTAGCCATGTCTTATTATAATTTTTGTTTTTCTGTAGGCTTTTTTATTTATGTTTTTTTTATACTGTGTACTGTGTTTTTTTATGTGTGTTTATTGCTTTAATTGTGTAGCCTGTTTTTTGGCCAATTAAAACAATTCTTTTTCTTATTCTAAATCATGGTATATATCCCGTTTTAAAATGACTTTAGTGTTGATAACCGCGATAGTTTCAAAAGTTAGATCTGATGGAGTCAAACCTCACCTTAACCAATTGCAGCGAAACGATTTGCGAACCCGTTTCAAGACCGTTTATCCGAAACTGCTACAGCCACTAAATTCGCCAGATTTGTTTGTGATTAGAGAACAACACCATTATGCAAATAGCTCTCCAATATATTCTCTCCAAAGCTGTCTTATAAATTCTATTAAAAATAGGATTTTCCGAAGATTTTTTGTTACACACTGTAAATCCGTCTTATTTACATATACAGTGGTTTGGGCGTGTTTTATATCGCTCAAGCAACGCTTATAAATAATATATACCTTTTTGTACAATACAATACAATACAAATACTCTTTATTGCACACCAAACACAGAAAAAAACAGTAAAGAACAAACAAACAGAGATACAGATGCACAATGGGCGGCCTTATCGCTAAGAGCGATTTCTTCCAGGCAACCTTTGGATGGACACGTAGCTATAGTATAGGTATAGACGGTGGCGTATTATAGACTAATGTAAATATAAATTATATACAAAAAAAAACATACAAATACATATATACTTGGAAATAAATACTGACTATAGACACTAATACATAAAATATTAACTATTTGAGATCGAAGAAAGAAAGTGTTCATAGACCACATGTTTAAATATAGGGAGGGATTTTTTACATGTAATTCAAAACCTATGTACTAAGTATTGAATGATAATTTTGTTACCAAAAATATGCAGGCAACAACAACGTAACACAACAAAAAGCCGGCGAAACAAAAACCATGATTTCTTGTAAGTAAACTTTATGATCCGAGAAACTAGTTTTAGCTTTACTTGGTTTTCAAAAATTGGTGACATCTGAATAACTTTGAATAATTTGGATATTTATTGGATGTTTGTCCAATATGAAGCTTCTGAATTCCATATATAGGTATACAATTCTTAGATTTGTAAATAATACCAGTTTACTCGTCCATTATGTGAGTTTACCAAGAATTTCTAGCCAAAATAAATATTACTGAACAGATAACCGTCATTTGTGATTGTTTTTTTTTTGTATTAATTTTTTTTTTTATAATTCTGATAGTAACAGACGTAAAAAAAAATAGAAAAAAAATAATTTTCAATTACTGTTACCCTATGCAAGTAAAATTCACAGATTGCGAACCTAGGCAATAAGTCAATTCGCAAAAATAAAAGAGGTTTTAAAAATGTTATTTAAATAATTAAATAAAATAATGTTGGACAATCCACACAGCATCACCTGCTAAGCAGAGTTTGTGTTATGGATAGGGTACTAGATGAATTATATACTTAATACAATACACTACAAATATACTACATAAGAATAAGAATTGTTTTATTTGGCCAAAAAAATAGGCTACACAATTAAAGCAATAAACACACATAAAAAAAACACAGTACACAGTATAAAAAAACATAGATATAATACTTTTATTAAAAATAGATAACGACCAAAACTCCCGGATCAAATATATACAGATCGTTGCAGATTTAAACCGTGTTAACCTTGATTTTGGGAAATATCCCTAGATATGGATTGGATATTCAAACAGTTACATAAGCCCTAGGCTAGCCGTAGATCATACAGCAGTTGCAAACGTAACTGCTCAGTAAAACAATGGGGGTCGTTGCCAAGTCGTGCTGCGTCCAGCTTCCTGAAAGTGGAGCGAGCATAATCAACCGTTAATCTAAGGGAATTCAATGGCGATTTGCATTGTGGAGTCTACAACTGAATTACTTGTTATTTTTGATTTTGCCGATAGTGATTCGGACATTGCTTAAAATGTCGTAAACAAAAGTATTTTTCTTATACTTGTAGAAGGTACCTACAATTTGTTTCATCTTATTTGGTTCCTTGTTAGTGGTCTAAATATGAGTAGGGGGAAAACTGAAATGGCAAAAATAATAATTCCAGTTTATATCTTCAAGGGAAAAAATGGAATGATTATTTTTTCTAGTCTAGTTCCCCCTGGAATAACCCGATATTTCGATAGATTTTAGCATTGATAAATAAATAAATATTTTTTATGTCTTTTGGTGATTGATACTATAAAATAGTCGAACAAAAATGGTACTGACAGTACCTATTGATAAAACGCATTCCTAAATGTCTGTCTATAGTCTGTACTGTATCCAACATGAAACATGTTGAACGAAACATCAACAAATTTTTCGTGTTTATTCCTATAAAATATTCCCATGGATTATTGTGTGAACAGTTCACATTTTTTTTCTAATCCAGTCACCCGTGCTATGATCAGGAATCTGATCAATGTGAATCAAGCACAGCTATTGTGCTCTGCGCGTGCTGCGCGCGCGCCACGTGACCGGTTTCTCGCGCATGCGCCCTTTTGTGTCGAAAACTTGCTCGTTTATGATTTATGGATGTGGGGGCTTTATGTTCGCGGATTTCTTGCTAAATTAGGTACCTACTGTTCAGTGCTTCTATAATTGGATGTGATGGTTGGTTTTTCATTGTATTAACCTTTTAGGTATCCTCTTTATCTCGTACTTGATATTGCTACAAGCTTTGTTTTACCGTGTAATACCTACTTACATACACCTATTGAATCTCGTAGTTGATATGTCTTGAAGATTTTTATAGTGTTTTTTTATTATATTTATTTTTATATTATCTTGAAGACAAGAGTGAATAGGCTTTAGGCCTTCGTGATATATCACGCACATCTTTACTTTCCATTAGCTACTATCGACGACCGATGTGGCGCGGTGGGCGAAGGTCCGCCTGCGACGCAGGAGCAGGGTTCGATTCCCGCCTCGGAACAAATGTGTGATCTGCAAATATTTGTTCCGGGCGTTCTGGTTGTTTTCTATGTATAATAAAAAATATCTATCTATGTAATATATTGTATTATGTGTAAAAGAAATAAAACCAGGTTATTGTGATGGATGGATGGACTGGGTAATCGGGCTATAGGGGAGATTGCGGACGTCTGCCATAAACAAGTCAATCATAATGTTAAGAAGAGTGGCAGACGGTGGCTTGCCGAATGCTGGATGGGTTCCTTAAAAAGCCGGAGTAAATTACCGGAGAGGAACAACATCGGCGCAAACGACTGAGGGGTGTCGAGAGGTGCGGCCCCGATTTCACCATCACGAAGACTGCTCGTGAGCGGGTTTCCTCGCTATTACGCCATTAGACACTTCCACCCCCGAGTCTACATCCTAAGATGCATCTCTCGCGACTCCACTCAGACCGGCCAATGAAGGCAAGCAAGAGGTGGGGGTCTGGTTCTCTTGGGATGCCACTCCGCTAGCGGAGACGAGAACCAGGAACTTCCCCGGAAGCACTCGGTACCCGTGGTGTCGCTACTCACCAACAGCTCGCCACAAGCTGCCCTGCGGGCAATTAATTATTGACTATAAAAAAGAATGAAAGGATCTTTCCACTTTATTAACTATTAAAAATGCTTTAAGTTTCATGAATGATAAGTAAACCAATGCTAACTCATAATTCATACTAAACCTGCTTTATCAGATCTTGCAATGCAAATAACATAAGTTTGCTGACGCAAGTTGACTTTGCCCGTTTCCGGCGATCACATTTCTTCAAGCTTATCAGTTTTTACCTGGAGGTTCTTAGAATGCAGTATTTTTTAAAACCACTTATTTTGTAATAACAATATGCTTGAATGAATATATGCATGCCGCTGAAGGTACCTAAAGACATCTGCAAGGTCTTTATTGAGTGCTACATATTCTACTATAGAGGTATATACATATTTCTATATCTAGTCATCATCATGATCAGCCTATATCAGTCCACTGCTGGACATAGGCCTCCCCCAATGAGCGCCATAGCGCCCTGTCTTCAGCTTGCCGCATCCAGCATCTACCTGCAGTCATTCGCAAGTCGTCATCCCACCTGGTCGGAGGGCGTCCTACACTACGTTTACCGAGTCGCGGTCTCCACTCAAGAACACGTTTGCCCCAGCGGCCGTCGGTTCTTCGCTAGATATGGCCGGCCCACTGCCACTTCAGCTTGCTAATTCTTTGAGCTATGTCACTAATTTTAGATAGGATACGTATGACGGGAGAGAGGATTGCCTGAGAAAATAAATAAACTAAATAATCTTTTTTATGATTTGACGACCGATGTAGCGCGGTGTGCGAAGGTCCGCCCGCGACGCAGAAGGTTGCGGGTTCGATTCCCGCCTCGGAAGAATTGTGTGTACGATCTGCAGATATTAGTTCCGGGTGCTCCGGTCGTTTTCTATGTATAATAAAAAATATCTGTCTATGTAACGTATTGTATTATGTGTATCCGTTATCTAGTACCCATAACACAAGCTCTGCTTATCATGGGGCTAGATAATGCTGTGTGAATTGTCCAGCATTATTTATTTTTTATTATTTATATTATCTTCTCAATATTTTGACTTTTCATAATACGCGTTTATTTAACGCCTAGATTATACTAATGACAAAGGTGTGCCTCCAATATTTTATTACCTTCATTTTTTTAATAGCCTTTGTTTTAAAAATATGTGGAATCGATTAAAAAAGTGGACCAACCTGTTAGAATCTTGTTAAATATAAATAGGACATGGACATAAAAATATCATCGCAATTAATATACGACATAACGTCCACCATATAATTTTTTATTTTGACTCGAGAACTTAAAGCTTCATCGCAATAACTTAAAAATAATGCATTTTATAGATCGTTAAATAATTTAATTGGTTATTTAACAACAGCTAATAAAAATGGTAGAAATAAAGAACCCTTGAGTATCAGGTAGCCCAGTAAAACCTTTCTCGTTGTTGTGTTTGATTTTCTTACGCTTGTTGTAGGTGTAACCAAGACGTAAACATGTACAACGATATCCCTTAAAATATTTAAATCTTTCAACACAAACGGTTCGTAGTTAACCAACTTACATTTATAATGAATTCGGCCCTAGACAGACGGACCGCATTTCAACTGCTATCCAACAGTTCTTTACCGTATTTGCATTCGGCGGCCGGCGGCGTGCAGATGACACGACTGCAAACCAACTGCAATCGGATTGCGCAGTTGGTTTGCAGTTCATTTGCAAACCAACTGCAATCGGATTGCGCAGTTGGTTTGCAGTTCATTTGCAAACCAACTGCAATCGGACTGCGCAGTTGGTATGCAGTTCGTTTGCAAACCAACTGCAATCGGACTGCGCAGTTGGTTTGCAGCTCATTTGCAAACCAACTACAATCGGACTGCGCAGTTGGTTTGCAGTTCATTTGCAAACCAACTGCAATCGGACTGCGCAGTTGGTTTGCAGTTCATTTGCAAACCAACTGCAATCGGACTGCGCAGTTGGTTTGCAGTTCATTTGCAAACCAACTGCAATCGGATTGCGCAGTTGGTTTGCAGTTTTATTGCAGTCGTGTCGACTGCACGCCGACTGCAAATGAACTGCAAATTTGCGGTTGGATTGCAGTTGAAATGCGGTCCGTCTGTCTAGAGCCTTAGTCAAACTACGACATTTTTTTTAGTAAAATAAATATACATTCAGTTATAGATAATAAATAAATAAATAAATAATGCTGGACAATTCACACAGCATTATCTAGCCCCATGGTAAGCAGAGCTTGTGTTATGGGTACTAGATAACTGATATACATAATATATATGATGTTGTGTGAATTGTTCAGCATTATTTAATTATTATTTATTTATTTATTTAGTCTATTAAAATTAAAAAAAATATATAATTATAAAATTAAAAAATTAAAATTAAAAAATACAATACATTACATAGATAGATATTTTTTATTACACATAGAAAACGACCAGATATAGATTGAACAGCTAAGAGTTGATATGTCTAAATCAGTATTTTTGTTTTTCACTACAATTTTTTATATTATAGATGAAATAGTTTTTTCCAAATAAAAGGTCCTATTCTCACAAAGTAATTAGGTAACGAGCCCAAAAAGCCGAGCAAGATAAAATAATCCTTTAGTTTTGATAATTATGTCGTATAATTAACCAAACTATTGTTAGCCCGCCAACCCTTTGTAAAAACATTGTTTTTATTTATCTCATGTATTTATGTTTTTGGCCGGCGGGGAGAAAATACCTCCCTTTGTACCTTAGTGCAATAAAGTTTTTAATAAATAAATTCTAAATATTCCTAAAGTACAAAGCGAAGTTTATTTATTTCATTCTATAATAGGTGGTACCCCGAGGCAAACTAGCGCCAGTTGCCCCTGGTGGCCACCAAACTCTATTTTCGCATCTGTACCTAAACTCTACTAAATAAAACTATTTCAGAGCCATTCAAAAAAGCTTACAATAGGTATCACAATATCCCGAATGAAATTTTTCATATTTCCTTTGTTGAACGTTATTATGAGCTAAAATAGGTGGTGGTGCTAGTGTGCCTCGGGGTACCACCTTAAGTGCTATTTACAAAGCTAGATATCGCTTGTCTCGTGTGCTCTGTCAACAGGCAACAAGATTGCGGTCTTTCCACCCTAAATGCTTCACGATCTTGTTGATATTATTTGCTCATTTGTAGGCGATCGATCACTAAAGCTTTTGATGTCCATATATCTTGCCAATCTTAACACTTTGACTGCTGAAATCACACGGTATGTGTTTTCTACAAGTGACTAATATGCGTAAATCCACACTAGCGCAGCGGCTGAGAAAATACAGATCTGTGTGACTCAGCACAGCCGTAATATTTTTCGAACGAAACGCATGTGCGGCGCAACACAACCGCTGCTGTGTAGAGCGGCAGCACGAATTTTTTAAGTTAAAAAAAAGATCGCAGTCGTCGAAAAAAAATCGCAGTCAAAGTGTTAATGATATAAAGCATTTTTATTTTTGACTAGTTGTTTTGCGTTATGTCTATGGAAAAAAATATCGGTTGAAGGATATTTTTATCCCATGGGAACTGTTTTGTGGGATAAAAGTAAGTAAAAAGTAGCATATATTATATAGGTACATATATTTATGTTAAACTTTGGGCTGATCCGTTTAGTAGTTTTGGCGTGAAAGAAGTATTAAACATCCCTCCATCCATTCATCTAAACATTCTAAATATTACATGCCTGCGACGCAGGAGGTTGCAGGTTCGATTCCCGCCTCGGAACAATTGTGTGTACGATCTGCAGATATTTGTTCTGGGTGTTCTGGTCGTTTTCTATGTATAGTATTAAATATCTATCTATGTAATGTATTGTATTATGTATATCGGTTATCTAGTACCTATAACACAAGCTCTGCTTACCATGGGGCTAGATAATGCTGTGTGAATTGTCCAGCATTATTTATTTATTTTATATATTTATATACCTTCGCATTTATAACTTGTGGCTGTGACTTTTCATTGTACAAATGTTCACCACCTGAATGATTTACATATACACTTATTAGATTCCAATCGACTTAGTACTTTACCTATAGATATTGCCTCTACCTCACTCAATATCCATCTAATACGAAATATTTTCCCAACCTAACCAAGCAATAATAATATTGCCATTACTTATCCCAAAAATATTCAGGTAAAAGGAGTTTTATCAGTCCAAAGCTACCATTATTTTCTTATCTGCCAAAGTCTTTTGTGTTTCTGAGGGTTGAACATATTGTAACGAAGGTAGCAATTATCTCAAAACGATTCTTTTATGATGTCAGCTTACTATATGAAATATTGTTTTTATTTGTTGAACTTTATGAGAGACCGCTTTCCATAATTAGGTTCCTATTTAGGTAGAAGAAAAATAGATAATAAGGTAAAAGAGGAATAGATAGATTTTGCATATCATAATATATTTAAAAACTAGCTTGATGGCCAGACTCCATCAAAGTTGAGCAGGAGCGGAGAAGTGAAGTGTTTTAAACAACCAATAGAACGTCGTTATTTAAACATCTCGTCTCCGCTCAGCTACAGTGAAGACCACTGAGCGGAGAATTAGATATTAGAATTATCATATTTGTATGCGAAGAAACAAAGGAAGATCGAAGCGGAGATGTGGTATGTGCCTGGCAAGCTGGCGACGACACGCAACAGAGACGAGAAGAGATAAGCGGAGATGTGAGCTGTGCCTCGCTAGTGCATTCATCATCATCATCATAATCAGCCTATAGCAGTCCACTGCTGGACATAGGCCTCCCCCAATGAGCGCCATAGCACCCTGTCTTCAGCTTGACGCATCCAGCATCTACCTGCAGTCTTTCGCAGGTCGTCATCCCACCTGGTCGGAGGGCGTCCTACACTACGTTTACCGAGTCGTGGTCTCCACTCAAGAACACGTTTGCCCCATCGGCCGTCGGTTTTTCGCGAGATATGGCCGGCCCACTGCCACTTCAGCTTGCTAATTCTTTGAGCTATGTCGATAACCTTGGTGTTGTGTTGTGTTAACGCTAGTGCATTCATCTTAACATAAATACGACGCTCGCTGCATGCAGCTCAGTCGCTCTAACCAGCATACATCTCCGCTCCAGTCTAGGCAGTACGTATATCGGCAGAGCTTCGGTGGAGACAGCCTAGCTGAAAAACGTCTCTTCTATTCTCCACTACATCTGCGCTCTGAGTCTGATGCCCGCGGCTTCACACACACCCTAGTCCATCCCCGGGAATTCGATAACCCCCCGCCAAACTTCATTAAATTTCGTTCAGCTGTTAAGGGGTAACAAGATGATAGACATAATTATTTTCGCTTTTTGAATACTAATACTGATTATTAATTAAGAATATTCTTGTTACAGACTTGGTTCTTCACAGACACGGAGAACCCCCAACATCAAAACCAGACCAGTAAGTTACCAACATTTTTCATAAAACTATATAGCTCATATCCAATTCCTCACAATTATGCTCCGATCATCAGGACGTCATGGCATTCCTTGACTCCCTCTCTTTTAAGTCTCAATAATGGTTGTACAACCTGCGAGACTAAAGCCCCGCTCCATCTCGTTAGCGTTCTTTAACGCTAACGGCCTCAAATCCCAGAGAGAACTCGTCCACCACTTCTTGGTAAATCACCAAATAGATATCATGCTAGTGCAGGAGACATTCCTGAAGCAAGGCATCAAAGATCCCAGGATAGCCAACTATCACATGGTCAGAAATGACAGAACGTACGGCCCTAAAGGCGGTACTGCCATTTACTTCAAGAGGTCCCTGCACTGCATACCTCTCGACCCCCCGCCCCTACAAGACTTAGAAGTCTCAGTCTGCAGGCTTGCGATGACCGGTCATCAATCGGTCATCATCGCATCCTGCTATCTCAGTCCAAATAAAAAGCTTCTTCAAAGCGATTTAGAGTCAGTCCTTAGTCTAGGAAGCTCAGTCATTCTGGCTGGTGACTTCAACTCCAAAGACCCGATGTGGAACTGCCGTTGTCGTAATCGAAACGGTCGCCTCCTTATCCAATGTCTTGAATCCCTTGATCTAGACTTGATCGTCCCCATGTGTCCCACGCGATACTCTCCCATCCCCGGCATAAGCGCTGAGTACCTGGACCTGGCACTGCTACGGAATGTATCTCTACGGATGCAATCCATATCAGTGATGCAGGAACTAGACTCAGACCACCGTCCCGTCATAATGAGGCTCGGCCCTCCTCCCATTGACAGTCCTCTCACCAAGACAGTGGTACAATGGTATAAGCTTGAGAGCGCTCTCAAGAATATCCACTCACCCGCCTTGGAAAAAATCCCCGATGATATTAGCTCCCTAGACGACATCGCAATTGCGGTCGACTCTCTGACTAGTCACGTCCAATCCGCCATCAGCGACTCATCGAAACAGGTGCCAGCGACGAAAGATCGCCGCTGGGACCTGCCAGACGATATCAGACGGCTGATCACCGAGAAGAACGCAGCGACTCGTCGCTTCAGTCTCTATCCCTCCTACCTAAATCGCTTTAGAATGAACTCGCTTCGCCGTAAGGTTAAGCGAGCCATTCAAGAGCACCGAAACTCCTCCTGGGACACACTGCTTTCAACGATCAAACCAGGCCACCTGGCTTACTGGAGCCTGGCTCGATCAATGAAAGCAGATGGAGTCACCATCATGCCCCCTCTCTTACGTCCGAATCATCAAACGCCGGCGTTTGAAGATAAGGACAAAGCTGATGCTCTGGCTGAAAGTCTGGAAGCCCAGTGCTCCCCCAGTCTTGAGCCAGTCGACCCTTTTCACCTCGATACGGTGAATAGTGAAGTCGAACGTTTAGTTACCCTACCCCCCACCGCCACCCTTGATCACTTCAGGGCGGCGGAGGTCGCGGCGATCATTAAAGATCTCAGACCGAAAAAGTCCCCCGGCTCGGACGGCATCAGCAACAGAGTCCTCAAACGGTTCCTTGTCGCCCTCATCTACCTCCTTGTAAGCATCTTCAATGCAGCCATGTCCACCTGCTCTTTCCCTGATGTCTGGAAGGAAGCCAATGTTATTGGAATCCACAAACCGGGTAAACAGGCGAATGAGCCCTCCTCCTACCGTCCTATTAGCCTCCTCAGTGCCTTGGGGAAGATCTACGAGCGACTCCTTCTGAGTCGCCTCTGGTCCCATGTCAACGAACATAAGCTCCTACCCGATGTGCAGTTCGGCTTTCGAGCTCACCACTCCTGTCCCCAACAGGTGCTCCGCATCACGGAGCACATCCTGACCATGTGGCATCACACCTGGCCTGCCAGTACGGGAGCTGTCTTCCTCGACGTGGCGAAAGCCTTCGACAAAGTCTGGCACAACGGCTTGATTTACAAGCTTTCCACCCTTGGTGTGCCAGACAGGCTCGTACTCATCTTACGAGACTACTTGTCGAACCGTAGCTTTCGCTACCGCGTGGAGGGCACCCTCTCCGACCCCCGACCCGTCCGAGCAGGAGTCCCCCAGGGCTCCGTCCTCGCCCCGCTCCTTTTCACGCTCTATACCAGCGATATCCCCCGACACCCGCAAGTTGAACTTGCCCTCTTCGCGGATGATACAGCTCTGTATGCATCCAACTCGAACGCACGTCGAGTTGGCATAAGACTGCAAGCCGCACTAGACACACTAGGTGCCTGGTTCCAGAAATGGCGCATAGAGGTGAATCCGACGAAAAGTGCAGCAGTGTACTTTACGCGGACCTTCTCTAAGCCCAAAACACTTACCCTATTCGGCAAACCCATTCCCTGGGTAAAGTCAGCCAAATACTTAGGGGTGGTACTAGACCGCCGCCTTAGTTTCAAACCCCACATTCGTACCGTAATCAATCGTGCCAAGTTCATACTAAGCCGGTTGAACGCCCTCCTCAGAAAGAAAAGTAAAATGTCCCTTAGAAATAAGGTGACACTTTACAAATCGATCATACGCCCTGTCATGACATACGCCTCTGTGGTATTTGGCCATTCGGCTGATGTCCGCCACCTCCAGATTGTCCAAAACAAGTTTCTGCGTAAAGCCACGGGCTCGCCCTGGTACATGCGCAACAAAGATCTCCATCGCGATCTCAACCTCGAGTCCATCGTCCACTTCATAAAGACTGCTTCCCAGCGTCATTATGAAACGGCCTCAGAACACTCCAATCCTCTTATATCCTCCATACCCGATTATTGTATTGACGTCCCTCCCACGAGTTCTCTCCTCCGTAGACCTAGACACGTTCTTGGTGACCCCGTTGACCCACTCACTGACGCTAACCCGGAAGTGACGGCAACAACTCAGCTTCCGCACACTACACACCCGACCAATAACCGACCCCGCCGAACGCGGGGTCGAAGAATTCCCCGTTTCCGCCCTCAGGTGCACTCGTGCACCTAGGCGTTACCTCCCTACCCTCTTGTAGCATCTGGCAACAGCCCAAGCCGAGGTTCGCAACTAAGTGGTGGCCCTTGTGCGTGTTGCCTCAACCTAATTTTTACCGGCGAGGCGCCCTCTGCGCCCGCCAAAAGTCCGGTAACGCTGTCATGGCCATCTGAGGTCAACAGCATAATAGTCCATTCGAAAAAAAAAAAAAAAAACACAATTATGCTGCTAGGTTCCTATTGAATGCAGGGTGCATATTGGACTTCTGTTATATTATTTGAGGACCTATTTGTACATGTAAGCAATAAAACATTGAGAATTTATGTATGTTCTTATCTCTTTAATCCAATTTGAATCGTGGTCCGTTGGTATAAAGCTGATTGTTTCAGATGGGCACATGGTGAACACAAACTGTTCGGCGTCCCATCAACGCAAACACCTTTGCTGCAAAATGTCCGTGGAATACGACCATTTTCTGGAAAGCGGCAAGAAGTGAGTACCAATTATTTTAAATGTCCGGTGCTTTGGTCCATGCTCCGGCAGTAAATCTCAATTGGGCAAACAGTTCTTCTAGAACTATTGTTTTTATAGCATTTGGCGACTTTGTTATAAACTAAACTACTTACTTAATTTAGTTTATGACGCTACAAAAACAAAGAATACTACATACTTTACTTACTTAGCTTCTATTCCCGCATTGGAAAAAATATTTCTGCGATCAGTAAGTATTTATTCCGGGTATTTTCTATGTAATATATTGTATATCTGCTGTATACAATACAATACAAAAATACTTTATTGTACACCAGATACAGAACATTATGAAAGATATTACATGTGACAAGTAGAATGGGCGGCCTTATCGCTTAGAAGCGATCTCTTCCAGGCAACCTTTGGATGGAAAGAATTGTGTGAATTAAAGAAAGGCAGGGGGTGTACCAAGGATAGAGCTAGAATAAAAATGTATATTTATGCTATTATCTCTAGAGTCGAAACTACTGAACGGATCGGCCTGAATTTGCATACCTAGGTACTTAAATGAAATTTGCTGTATTTAAATGTAGTGTTACACCTGGATTAACATAAAAAGCTATTTTTAACTACACAAGATAGATAGATACATAGATTTATTTATTGCTACAAATTTGTTACAGTTTACTGTTGATAGCATCTCAAATCCTAACAAAATGTTACAAAAAGCGTGCGAAGCTGCGGGCTAAAAGCTAGAATCATTATTGGAAATGATTCAAGGGTCACGTCAGCTTAATTACCGACCTGATTAATCAGCATCTATCATTCCGGTTCAGATATGACGTGAAGCTGCTAATTGCTGAGTTATATCTCGGAATCATTACAGCGAGGTATCACTGATTGTAATTATTAGGCGTGGATTAGGTATACACTAACCAACTCGATGTGAAATGTTTGTAAACAGTCATCGCTACCAACCTTTAAAACTATGTTAAAGGAGCACTATTTGTCCTGCTGTCACTAATGCACAACTGAGTCCCTATGTATATAAGTAGTATAAGCATATATATTTTATGATAAGTATGTAGTATATTGCCATGTAAGTATTATAAGTATTATATTTTATTTTATAATGTATGTATAACCTGCAAGCACACAGATCCCCTGGTACTGTCCACGATCCTATCCATCCATGGTTGTCTGGTAGAGATCGCTCTTGAGCGATAAGACCGCCAATTGTATCTAGTTTTTTTAAGTTTTTATTTTACATTGTCATTTTAGTGTGCAATAAAGAATTATCTATCTATCTATCTATCAATCATCAGCCCGATCACTTCAGTAGTTTTTGCGTAAAAGATGTAAAAGATTAACAACCAAACTAGAATACATACAAACTTTTGCGTTTATAATATTATTAGGACTTTCCCTTGATTTTTTCAAAAGTGTAAATCGTATTGTGATGCTTTTATTCCGAATATAATGTTGCATATTTGAAATACAATAGAAAACGCACTATAAAGTTAGGAACTTCATTGTACTTGTACACTGAACGTATAAATTAGAAACAAACATACTAAAGACGCGGTACAATTGGGTATCTTTACATAAGTATAAATAATTATTATATTATTATGAAACAAAGTCGCTTCCCGCTGTCTGTCTGTCCCTATGTATGCTTCTTCTGCTATCTTTAAACTACGCAACGCATTTTGATTCGGTTTTTTTTAAGATAGAGTGATTCAAGGGGGAGGTTTACGAATCATTTGACACATAGATACATTTCCACGCAGGAGAAGCCGCGAGCGCAGCTAGTTTCTAAAAATAAGTCATAAATAATAGTAAGCCAATTGTATCTAGATTTTTTAAGTTTTTATTTTACATTGTCATTTTAGTGTGCAATAAAGAATTATCTATCTATCTATCTAAGCGGTAATTCTGTACCTAGAGTTTTTATATTAATATCATAATTTAAGATTTGTTCTATAAACTCATTGTTTATGAAGAAACAAACAAACCGCTAGACTGATCATGGCTTCAAGTTTTGTTTTTACTAAAAACAAGTCTCTCTTAACTTCTGTTTTTAGAAGCTCATCTGTAAATGTTTGCTCTCACTTTGTTTGCTGATACTAATGACCGTAGTATTTTAAACTTTTGTTATTATAAGGAACTATATGTTTAAAAATAACTTTAAGGGACCTAGGAGTGGGTTCGACTTCCAACGTTTTAGGACCACAATCAAAATGGTCACTATTAACTAACTGTACGTAGATATTTGGTCACAGTATACCCAGTATGTACCTACTCGTCCACATCTAGCAATACATCACAAGCATCTACGTATGTACATTGAAATAGCTCTAAGAATTAGCAAGCTGAAATGGCAGTGGGCCAGCCATATCTCGCGAAGAACCGACAACCGCTCTGTAGTAAACATGTGCGGAGACCGCGAAACGGCAAACGTATGGTAGGACAAGGGGTAGGACGTCCTCCAGCTAGGTGGGATGATGACCTGCGAAAGACTGCCGGCAGATGCTGGATGAGTTATGCTAAAGATAGGGTGCTATGCTATGGTGTTTGTTAAGGGAGGCCTATGTCCGTCCGTCCAGCCATGGACTAACATAGGCTGAGGATGGTGTCGCATACATTCTACTGAACGTAGCTCCTCTAAACATGGTTTTGGTGCTTGAAGCAATACCCACTTTAATGCCTAAAAGCTATGTCATTAATTACCAGCATGCATTCGAGAACAAAAGCGTCAAATCATTTTAAATTCGAATGTTAAAAACACGTAATGGATTTAACAACGGAATCATGTATATTGTCCTTTTAAATGTTTTATTGTGCTTCAAATTTTTTGTACAACACCATTTCATGGGTTCTTTTAATCTGTGGATGCTTACCTCCGATGTCCAAACACACAACAAACGTAATGGCTTTTTGAGAGCAACTCCAATATTATTCTGGGCTCACAATAATTTTTCACGCGTTTACACAGACCAGCCGAATGTTTTTGTTAGGAATATCTTGTTTTATTCCCACAAGAATGTTTAGACTTGCACCCCAAATGGTGGGATCGGGTTTCTGAGTAAACAAGAACCAAAACTCGTCAATGGAGTGTCTAAACAAATAGTTGATGGAGAACTGAATGACCACTCCTGATTTCTTGGAGCTTCTGAAGATATATTTTACGAGATAAGTGGCAACACGACGGCGAGACCAAAAAAGAATTCTAGAGCACCGTGTATCAAGTGTCATACATAACATCTGTTGAAATTAAAAATGCTAAGCTTGATCCATAAAATTACGCCCCGATTAAAATGATTTACGCAACTCGAGCTAACTATTAAAATAATTGCGTGGCCAATAATAAATACCTAGTTGCGGTGTGGAATTAAACAGCTGTCTTGCAATAACCGATCCAGTTTCGCAACGAACACTTGATATGCAGAAACCTGATACAGATTATAAGTCGGTATAGCGAGTGCCTGTCGTACGCCAGCCCACAAACCACAGTCGACTTAATAAATACTATTTGCCACCCTGCATAAATTCTTAGATCAAAGATGTGGAATATTCTCTTCGCAAGATTTAGAGGTCTTCCATTCAAAAATATTAGGTACTGAAATCCCTAAATTATACAATAAAAAAATAACTGTTTTATGTATATGTGTAATTTTGACGACCGATGTGGCCCGGCGGGCGAGCGGGTCTGCGACGCCACCTCCGGACAAATTTTTGTTTTCTGCAGATATTTGTTTAGGGTATTCTGGTCGTTTTCTTTGTATAATAAAAAAACATCAATCTATATAATGAATTGTTATATATCAGTACTTACCCATAACACAAGCTCTGCTTTGCTTGGGACTAGATAATGCTGTGTGAATTGTCCGCTATTAATTATTTTACTCCATATTTGACAGTTTACAGAGCATCAACTAGACCCAAACGGGGCAAACGTGTTCTTGAGTGGAGACCGCGACTCGGCAAACGTAGTGTAGGACGCCCTCCGACCAGGTGGGATGACGACTTGCGAAAGACTGCAGGTAGATGCTGGATGCGACAAGCTGAAGACAGGGCGCTATGGCGCTCATTGGGGGAGGCCTATGTCCAGCAGTGGACTGATATAGGTTGATGATGATGATGATGATGAACTAGACCCAAATTAAGCATAGCTTGTACATGATTTGGAGATAACTGAGATACATTATAATAGCACACAGTGGTAGTCCACATATTTTTATAGTCAATAGATTTTTGTTTGACCATCTCACCATTGTTTTTCAATATTAAAGTAGATCAAATTAACTGGGTGCTAGTTTTATCAAACCCATCATTGTTTGCGATATGTTTAAATAACGATTTGTCAAGAGGATGTTAGTCCGATTTCATTCGAAGGTAATGTTTACGGATATACTACAAAGACCATCATTGTTCCTTCCTTGGCAGACTCAACATTACTACATCGTATAATAGCAGTTAGTATCAAAAGTGTAGTAGACTAGTATAATCATAACATTTGGATTCTTATACAACTTTCAAAGTTTTCATATCTTTGTTATGAAAACTTTGAAAGTTTGCAGTGTATTCAGGTGTTCATTTTTATACAATTGTGGTATTGTATGACATTCATTCATAATAGTATGACTTTTTCGCTCCTAGCAATAACATTTGACGACCGATGTGGCGCGGTGGGCGAAGGTCCGCCTGCGACGCATGAGGTTGCGGGTTCGATTCCCGCCTCGGAACAATTGTGTGTACGATCTGCAGATATTTGTTCCGGGTGTTCTGGTCGTTTTCTATGTATAATAAAAAATATCTATCTATGTAATATATAGTATTATGTATATCAGTTATCTAGTACCCATAACACAAGCTCTGCTTACCATGGGGCTAGATAATGCTGTGTGAATTGTCCAGCATTATTTATTTTATTTATTATTTATTTATGTATATGAAATTCTGATTACGTTGTGACCAAACAAGTCAAATCATTTATTTCTTTAGGCTTACATAATAAACACTTAGACAAGTCAAATTTTATACTATTAATTATTATCAAATAACATTATTTTAATGTTCACTCAAATTTTTTGTCCACTAGTTGAATAAGTGAAAAAGAAACCACTAACTTAGTATTATATACTTTAATGTAGTTTCTAATGTATTTAGTTAAAACTTAATCCCGGAAATTACAACCATCGAGTTAGAATCCTACGTTGCGTGCAAGCGAGATTGAACAATATACAATAAAGATAAAGTATAAATTCGAGGAAATGTCATTGTGAACTATATAATAACCATGAATGTAGAACGGCGTTCAGGCATTTTTTGAGTATTGTCAGTTGGAGATTGTGACTATAGTATTCTAACTTGAAGATATACATACAATATATACAACAGACAAAAGGCCTATAAGTAGAGCAACATTATGCTGAGACAGGATATATTGGTTCGCTTTGTTGAGTCGCTTGTTGCTTTTATATAGATATGTAGTTAATTTTTTATTTCTTTATTTTCTTATTTACCTATACTATAATATGTAGTAACAAGCTGTACCTATTTGTGGATCAATAAATGTATTTTCTTTCTTTCTTTCTTAACGTAATATACGATTTTTTTTTTTTTTTTTTTTTTTTTTATCGGTAGATATAAAATTCTTTATTGCACTTTATATAGAAAACTATGTACAGAAAAATCTTAAAAATTAATTACAATTGGCGGTCCTATCAAGAGCGAGCGATCTCTACCAGACAACCAAGGATACAAAAATACAAAAAAATACAAAAATCGTTTATTTGAACAAGTAAACAGTTTTATCAGGTTACATGTTGAACGAGGAGACCACAAAAGTTAAAAACTGCGGCGTAGTCTCATCGCCCGCGATATATACAGTAAATAAAGTAGTTTGCTAATAATCTGAATGTTTATTCAAATAAACAGTAGCCGTATCGTTGACTGTACAGTGCTAACCGCCAACCATTAATCTGTGGCGATCTGCGACCGCAATATGTGGTACCTATAGTATAGCAGTAGATTTACATGGACTCAAACCCCACTCCTGTTATTTGCGTCAAGCGTAATGTCAGTAAATTATAGCGCAATGCTAAGCTAATTGGCACTGGACATAATCATTTTAGAGTTCTACGTCAATGTTCATTTGAGCGGCTCCATAATCCGACAAATAATGTTTTTATTTTAATACTAACTGCGCTCTGCGACTTCACCGGGCGGCGTGGTAATCTATGTGTCAAATGTATGAAAATATATTGACGACCGATGTGACGCGGTGGGCGATGGTCCGCCTGCGACGCAGGAGGTTGCGGGTTCGATTCCCGCCTCGGAACAATTGTGTGTACGATCAGCAGATATTTGTTCCGGGTGTTCTGGTCGTTTTCTATGTATAATAAAAAAAATATCTATCTATGTAATGTATTGGATTATGTATATCAGTTATCTAGTACCCATAACACAAGCTTTCCTTACCATGGGGCTAGATAATGCTGTGTGGATTGTCCATCATTATTTATTTATTTATTTATTATTATTTATTTATTTATAAGCCTTCCTCTTGAATCACTCTTACCGATATGCTGCAGTGCTTCGAGCATGTTCTCCGAAGCGGGAGTGCCCGACTTCTTCGCCATCGTCTGCTCTCGCGTCGCAGCTTTCTAGGGTAGGTTGGTCCGCTCCAAAAATAGCATTTTGAAGGCTGTCTCTGACCAGGTCTACAACAACCCCATATATATGCACTGGATTTCCCTACACATGGAGGGAAACAGAAAATGACGTGTGACAGCTTTAAGCGTCGTGATATCTTTTGTTTTAAGATTTTTTATTTTTAGTGCATATTTTAAAAATTGTAATTGTATTTTTTGTGATATGGGTTTTTTGCCTGAAATAAACGAATATTACATTGCAGAAACGTGCATTAACATCCGTTGACTATGTAGTTTAAAACATCTAAGCGAACAATCAGCGGAAGACACTTAATTTTATCCTATGTATGTCAAGATTTTTTCAATTAATATTTTTGATCTGTAATCGTCTTATTCATTGCTATATCATCATTGCCATAATTCTGCCAGTATCTGGAATACGCAATCAAATATTTGTCTTAATGACAGGTGTATAACTACATATCATAAACGTATTGTGGGGTGTAAAGTAAAGTAAAAGTAAAGTAAAAAATCATTTATTTCTTTAGGCTTACAAAATAAGCACTTGACAAGTCATATTTTATTTATAAATTATTATCAAATAACATTATTTTACTGTTCACTTAAATTTTTTGTCCACTAGTGGAAGAAGTGATGCCAAGATAAATGTACAATTGACCGGTGGGTGGGTAGTAAAACCCAAATACCCGTGTGATTCGCCCTGTAAATTTTATCAAAATTCCTACATGAATCAAGCCAAAGTAAGAAATTAGCTCCATCTTATGAAGCTAACTTCTAAGGTTCCTCAAAATAGAAAAACAGAAAATTATTTATTAGACACAGCACACAAACTAACTTAGTTACATCAGTATAGACTACTTAGTTTAGATAGTACTCTAGATCATCATCATCAGCCTATATTAGTCCACTGCTGGACATAGGCCTCCCCCAATGAGCGCCATAGCGCCCTGTCTTCAGCTTGACGCATCCAGCATCTACCTGCAGTCTTTCGCAGGTCGTCATCCCACCTGGTCGGAGGGCGTCCTACACTACGTTTACCGAGTCGTGGTCTCCACTCAAGAACACGTTTGCCCCATCGGCCGTCGGTTCTTCGCGAGATATGGCCGGCCCACTGCCACTTCAGCTTGCTAATTCTTTGTACTCTAGATAACACAATATATAATAATGCAATGTTTTGTCCCAAGGTGGTTCTGCCACTTCGATGACGACAACTACGTGAACGTGCCGCGACTGGTCAGCGTTCTGCAGAAGTACAACCACCAGGATGACTGGTACCTAGGGAGGACATCGGTTTACGAACCTGTTCAGCTGGTCCACCATTTACTGAAGAAGACCAAAAAGGTATCAATCAATCAAATCATTTATTTGCAGAACACATTATTACAGGTACATGTCAGGTCTTATAACTAGAGTAGAGTCAAATGTATTCCACCCGCAAGCAGGTGTGCAAATATTAAATCGTGTTTCAAGGTCGTTAAATTAGACAAGAATTAAAATAATCAATGAAAATAAATAAATAGCTACAATCAATAAATAGTTAACTTTAAAATTAATTCACAATCGTCAAAACATAATAAATTCATGTACACTATAGAAACATTGGTCAAGGAGCCACTTACTTAATTTTTGTTTAAATAAATTACCATTGAGGTCTTTAATAGATTCTGGTAACTTATTGAATATATATATATATATGCACATATTATATTAAAAAAAACATAGATTTGTTTGGGGCATTGCCGTAAAGTCAAGAACAGACATTTTATAGCATCACCGTTTTGGGTCATTTGAATCTTTCCATCTGTTTTAATAAATAAATAAATAAATAAATATTGCTGGACAATTCACACAGCATTATCTAGCCCCATGGTAAGCAGAGCTTGTGTCATGGGTGCTAGATAACTGATATACATAATACAATACATTACATGGATAGATATTTTTTATTATACATAGAAAACGACCAGAACACCCGGAACAAATATCTGCAGATCGTACACACAATTGTTCCGAGGCGGGAATCGAACCCGCAACCTCCTGCGTCGCAAGCGGACCTTCGCCCACCGCGCCACATCGGTCGTCAAATAATAATGGTAGCGTTTTACTTTCCTCAAAAAGAATAACCAATGTTCTATGATTGCGATGACACATAATGCTTCATCGTGCATCATCATGTTATTATATATTATGTCACCCATTGCCAGGTGCACCCATGTATCTTTATATTTTGCCACCTTCATTGATGAAATGTTTATATCTAGGTTAATGAATAGGGTTTTGAACTATGAATTTGTTGCAGCTGATGGGGTCATTCTGGTTTGCCACGGGTGGAGCCGGGTTTTGTGTCAGCCGAAGTTTAGCGCTCAAAATGTCACCTGTTGCAAGGTATTTAACTTCAACGTACATAAACATAGCATAAAAAGGCTTTTGATAAATCTCTTGCAGAAAAAATAAAATAAAATCGCTGAATCCGACTTTTAATGCTATATAATCCAGCTGATTAAAATACTACTTATGCGGTACGGTATTAAATTATTATTTTGTTTCAGTGGTGGCAAATTTATCAGTATTTGTGAAGAAATACGGTTACCAGATGATGTTTCGATGGGATATATTGTCGGTAAGTTATCTCTGTCAGTCATAATCATAACCAACATATTATACTTAATTTTAACTGTATTTGTTAAACTACTGGTTTGTTTTAACTTTGTGAATGGCCGACATATTCTGATGGTCACATTTTTTCATTGCCGAAAAGTTTGTTTGATTGGAGTATCTGCTAAAGAAAGATTTTATTTCAGAGGAAATCATGAAAAAAGAACTTACTCAAGTACCGGAGTTCCACTCTCACTTGGAGCAGATGAAGCTTCTGCCTTCAGAAACCTTCAGAGATCAGATCTCGTTCAGCTATTCAAAGGGAAAAGACGAATGGAACGTGATCAACGTTCCAGGGTTCGATACCAACTATGATCCTACGCGGTAAGTTTCGTTTATCTACAAAATCAACAATTACTTGTTAATCAAGTCGAGATAATCATTGACCATGCTTAAAATCATATAAACGTTCTTGATAAGATGTCACCGAGAACTCATTACGCTCAGAGAACTTCAATTACATGCCTTAGTTAGGCATGTAATTGAAGTTCTCTGAGCGTTGGCAATAACATAAATTCTTTGTATAGTGAAATATAGACTCCCTGTGTCAATAAATTGAACTCATATGTTCTTTCGTTTCAGATTTTTATCGCTGCATTGTTTCCTGTTCCCTCATTTGAAATACTGCCCGAGGTAGCCTCGGCGCCGACAAGGAGCTCGAATGTACATACATAATATACATATATTTTTGTTAACTGAAATTCATTTATGCAGAAAGCATCCAAGCTTTTTTTATCACATTTTTTAGTAAGTTTTTTTCATTATGATGAAGCTTTAAAGTTTAAAAACAAGAACATGAACAATATAATTGAAATCACTCTATTTTTCTATATAAATTTAAATGTATAAACTAAGTTTAAATACAACTTCATTGATTAATAGCTAGTATAAATTATAGAATATTTTTGTAAAACTTTTTAGAAATTGTACATATTAAAAAGTCTGTGATATTAGATAAGAGTAAAAACGCTAAAAGATATTATTGTAGTCTTCAAAGTCAAATTGTTACGTAGGATTTGTTTCTAAATAAACATGTTTATCAAATATATTTAAATGTTTTAATTTACCTAACGTCCTATCGTAGAAAAATACCTCATTTTTTATAAGGGTCCATTCCGACCACACCAAAATCAATACATTTTTTATGATTACTGATTAGGATTACAGAATTGTAGTTTGAACCTTTTAGTTTGTTTAGATTTCAATGTCCTCGGTAGTAATAATAACAACTTTTTGTAACAGAGATAATTCTAGGTCTCGTATGAGATTGGACTACGGATGAATTATACGTATTATGTCATATACATAGATACAGATGACAATAGTTCATCTTACGTCATCTACTACTAATCGAATTCATTTCAATGGAATGTAGTGATATTATTGGAGATGCTTAGAATGTTGGGACTGATTTATAACGTCCGACACTGATTGCCAACCAATACTCGCCATAACTTGGATCTTATCCTATTAAAAAGGCGAGAGTTTATGCCATTGTGAAGATATTTAGCAGAAGATAACGTCAAAACTACTGAATGGATCGGGAATTTTTAACACATACGAATAAATAATCATCATCATCATCAGCGCCATAGCGTCCTGTCTTCAGCTTGCCGCATCCAGCATGTACCTGCAGTCTTTCGCAGGTCGTCATCCCACCAAATAAATAATGCAGAACAATAAATAGGCTACTTTTTATTCCAAAAACGTATGCAAAGCCTCGGGCAGAAACTTGTTTACTATTGTAACTTGGTATCTCAAAGAATATACCTATCTTGTCTTGCTTTTTTTTTAGTTTTCTATGTATTTTTATATCTTGTGGCTGCATATTAGTACTGTTAATATCTATCAAAAGTAAAAATCTTGATTTTCAGAATTCCTTTATGCAATTAAAGTAAACAAAATCATACCTTAGTTCCTGGACCATCATGAAGAAATGAATGTAAGAAATACGAGTGTAATTTATCTTTACTAGACGATAACACGACCATCTGACAGATTAGACCGATGGCGTTGCCGTTCCTGGTATACGACACATGAATGGGACATTAATAATGAAGGTAAAAGCCCAAGGACTTACATTAACACCTCTAAGGCCAAATAGAGGCTGGCACTCGCAAGTCCTTCACTTAAACCATAAAGGGTCTAAAGGGACCATTTATAATCCAGCTGACTCTAAAGACCCTTCAGGTCTTTAGAGTCGCAACGAAATTCTTATATCTAAAATTTTAGTTTTATTATCGGGTATATAGTGAAGGTATGATACAATACAGTATATGTGTAGGATCTGATAAAATTAAATAATAAAACTTCCGATGCATTTAAGAAATTACAACAGGAGAAATGGTCTGGAAAGAAAATGTTCTATGAAGCAATTTGAATGATTAATTAAGCTGATTGACATGGCTCATTCGTTCCACAGTGGCAGGTCCAGCTTTCTGCCGGTAGCACCTGGCATTTTAAGGTTGGACCCCACATACCCAGTCTATTATTATATTCAAACTGATCAGTATTCATTTAAGTTTACTACAACATTCTTTATAAAAGACTCCATTATTTCCTACGTGTTCGTAAGTCATTTTAGTAAGTGTTCACTCCTAAAGCTGCAGAGTTCATAATTCACCATTTACCACTTACGCTTGCAGCTGCTATGGGCCTGTAAGATTTTCTCCGGGGTGATAACTCCTCTAGGCTGAGCAGGTGCATGACCAGATGATTTGTTTTTACTATCTTTAAGAATGAAATAGGAGATATGGTTTAAAATACTAACAAATTATCTCAGTCTGCTATCGGATTTGAGCTCACTGCTAAGTATGCTCCAACCCAACGTCGTCGTTTTGATCGATTATTACTGCGTCGTCACTGCGCTTAATTGGGTTCCTTCGAGATTAGTTCTGCCGCAAGCGACCGATCGCTGCAACGAACGGAATTGTAACCGATTATGACCCCTTTATTCGGGCATCCGGCTCGACATTTCGGCCTTTTTATGTTTCATTAGATTTAATTACGTAGTCGTTCTTAAATCGTGCTATAATGTGCTCGGTAACTGCCCTATCAAATAGATAAACGCTTGCTACTGGAACTTTACGATCGTAGGAGACGTCATCATTTTTCTTTACAGAAGCAATAGGGGGACTGATATCGTTACTAAAACCTCTCGTACTCAATCGAATCGATTTACCAAACTGGTCCGAATTGATGGCTTCAAATAACCATAATGAAGTTTTGAAAGCAAGCCATGCTCCGATTAGTTCTAATTAACATAAATTTAAAATGGGGCTGGATTCAACGCGCCTTAGTTTTATTCCCTAATTTTATTACTTTTTTATTTTTGAAATCGAACAAATCCATATCTACCTATAGAAAGATTTATCTTTGAAAGTAAACTCATTTTTGGTTTTATTGAGTTTCATGTTCATCTGAGTTCCTAACTTAAACCATGCGCAAAAGGTTGCTTGGAAGAGATCGCTTCTTAGCGATAAGGCCACCCATTTTACTTGTCCTATGCAATGTCTATTTGTAATGATATTATTCTGTTGTACAATAAAAAAATATATGAATAAACAATATATGTTTTTCTTAACACGAGAGTAAGTTTCGTATCTCCTGTCAAATCTCCTGCGAAAAAGTATGCAACGGCGAGAGAGGGGATTGAACTTGTTGCGGCGAAACGAAAAGCGAATGCAAACTTTTTATGTTTTTTATTAGCGGCCAGTATTATTATTTTCAAACACCATTAGCTAGCCGCTCGCACACCTTACAACATTATTAGCGCTCGAACACTTTTAAAAAACGGAAAAGCTTTTACAATCTTCCTTTGTCGTTATGTAGATATAATAAAAAATGTTGGAATTTATTGTATTACGTATCAGTTATCTAATACGGCTTTACCGATTCCATTCATCTTTTTTTTCAATGTTTTCTAATACTTCGTAGAAGATTCTTACATAAAAAAATTCCACGCAGGCAAAGTTTTGTTTGTTTATTAATTTCTTGTTTTGATTATTTTTGTTATTTTTTCCTTCAATTATCTCATGTTTATTTTAAATTTTTGTAGTTTTATGTGACTTTTTAATTATTATTGTGTACTTTTAAGTTTATATGGAGCCATGTAGTCTGAAATAAAGATCATTATTATTATTTATTATTATTAAAGTCGCGGGGCTCAGCTAGTTTTAATAATTTTACCAGCTTGGAAGAACACCTCATACCTATATAATTGAAAGATATGCGAAAGACTGCAGGTAGATGATAGATGCGTTAAGCCGAAGACAGGGCGCTATGGCGCTCATTGGGCTCATTGGCGCCTTTATCCAGCAGTGGACTAATATAGGCTGATGATGATGATTATATTATTGAGAGAACCGTTCCTGCATCTCATAATATAATTTCATTCGCAACTCGGGTCCCCAAGTTAGTCATTAGCGTACGCAGAGGACCGGTCTTGGCCAATTAACTCGGCCCTTGGCTTCGGACTTGTTAGCCAAGTAAAAAACGTACATAATCATTTTACAAGATAATTGTCAATTCACATCTGCTCGCTTGGGTGGTGGAGGTGAGTTTGTTCGGGATTGTGTTTCAAGATGAGGTTGTTTTGAAGACAATTTATATATAGGTACATACCTATGTTGAGGCGTTGACCATTTTACGGGTTAAAATGAACAAAACTGGATAAGACTAGACTAGAATATTGTTGTATATTCCAACCCACTATTATTGGCCGCCCTCCGACCAGGTGGGATGACGAGCTGCGAGAGACTGCAGGTACTGGATGCGTCAAGCCGAAGACAGGGGGCTATGGCGCTCATTGGGGTAGGCCTATGTCCCGCAGTGGACTTATATAGGCTGATGATGATGATGATTATTATTATTGGTCGTGGCAGTCGCGGCGTAAGAATAGACCCATCCAACTAGCCCGTGGATGTCGTTTGAGTCGACTAGGGAACCTTCGAGAACGCAATGCATGAAGTGGGACGTTAAAACCGTGCTGTGCTATAGTCTATAGGTACTAATATTATAAAGAGGATAATAGGCTCCGAAACTACTGGACCGATTTGTAAAATTCTTTCAGCGTTGGGAAGCTACACTATCCCCGGTGAATATAGGCTATATTATATTTTCCGTACTAAAACCGTGCAAAGCCGGGAAGGTCCGCTAGTTGTAAAAACGTGTATTGATTTTTACCGACTTACAAAGGATGTACATGTTTTGGCTTTGTTTTGACAGTTAACTTATCCAAATACAATGTATTATAACTTAAGTTTAGAACGAGTGGGGGCACCAATACATACCTACCAAATTTGGTTTAATGATGCAATATTGGCTGAAATTTGTACCTATACTTAATAAATAAATCATCATCATCATCATCATCAGCCTATATCAGTCCACTGCTGGACATAGGCCTCCCCCGATGAGAGCCATTGCGCCCTGTCTTCAGCTTGCCGCATCCAGCATCTACCTGCAGTCTTTCGCAAGTCGTCATCCCACCTGGTCGGAGGGCGTCCTACACTACGTTTACCGAGTCGTGGTCTCCACTCAAGAACACGTTTGCCCCAGCGGCCGTCGGTTCTTCGCGAAATATGGCCGGCCCACTGCCACTTCAGCTTGCTAATTCTTTGAGCTATGTCGATAACCTTGGTTCTCTGTCGGATGTATTCGTTGCGAATCCTATCCTTCAGAGAAACTCCGAGCATAGCTCTTTCCATAGCTCGCTGAGCGACTTTGAACTGGTGGACCAGCCCTATCGTGAGTGTCCACGTCTCAGCTCCGTAGGTCATAACGGGTAGGACGCACTGGTTGAAAACTTTCGTTTTCAAGCATTGCGGTATGGATGACGAGAAGACTCGACGTAGTTTCCCAAATGCTGCCCAGCCCAGCTGGATCCTCCTTTTGGCCTCCTTCTCGAAACTGTTTTTACCCAACTGCAGAATCTGCCCAAGGTAAGTGTACTCGGAAACAGTTTCGAGAAGGTGACCATGTACGACCACCGGCCTTGGATCAATGTGGCCATTGATCATGACTTTGGTTTTATCCAAATTCATGCCAAGACCGATACATCGGGAGGCTGAAGCTAGGCCGTCCAGCATCCGGTTCAGTTCCTCAAGCGACTCCGCCATTAAGACTATGTCATCAGCGAATCGCAGGTGTGAGATGTACTCGCCGTTTATGTTAATGCCCTTTCCTTTCCAGTCCAGCAACCTAAACATATCCTCCAATGCGCAAGTGAACAGTTTCGGGGATATGACATCCCCCTGCCTCACTCCTCTGCGCAATTGGATGGGATTAGATTGCTGGCCCTGTACTTGGACACTCATGGTGGCGGCCTCGTAGAGACATCTCAGCACCTCGATATAACGATAGTCTACTTGGCATCGCTGTAAGGAATCCAGAACAGCCCAGGTTTCGACGGAGTCAAATGCCTTCTCATAGTCCACAAAAGCCAGACACAGGGGCTGATTATACTCTTCGGACTTCTGTATAATCTGCCTCACTGTGTGTATGTGGTCTATGGTGCCATATCCTCCGCGAAACCCAGCCTGTTCCGGTGGCTGGAACTCGTCGAGTCTCCTGGCGAGACGGTTCGTGACCACTCGTGAGAACAGCTTATAGACGTGGCTCAAGAGTGAAATGGGTCTGTAATTCTTAAGAAGGGTTTTATCTCCCTTCTTAAAAAAGAGCACCACCAAACTCCCGCTCCACGCCTTTGGAGTTCTCCCACTGTGAAGGACGGTGTTATAGAGGTTCTGCAGCTCCTGTATAACAGGAGCTCCTCCGGCTTTAAGAAGCTCTGAAGTAATTCCGTCCTCACCAGGGGCTTTTCCATTTTTAAGCTGCCTTAGAGCTAACACGATCTCGTCTTGACTGATGTCAGGCAGTTCGTCGGTATAGTGGCGTGTCAGGGTGGCTCTGGAATCTCGGTCATCTCGTCGGTAACGAAGGGCATGTGCAGCGTATAATCGGCCATAGAAATCCTCTATCTCGGCGGATATCTCCGGCTTTGACAATACGGTCCTCCCGTCGTGCGTTTTAAGCTTTGTCAGGTGGCTCCTGCCAAGCTGCTGAGTGAATACTTTGGACCCTCGGTTACGCTCTATCGCCTCTTGAATGAGGCGCGTGTTGGAGCTTCGAAGGTCGTGCCGTACCATCTTCGCAATCCGCTTGTTCAGGTCTGACCTCTCTGACAAAGTCGCTTGGGTGGTCTCCCGTCTTTTTGTCATCAGCCCAAGAGTCTCATCCGAGAGTTTGGACTTCTTGCCAGTACGCTGCTTTCGACAGAATTTGATGCCCTCGTCCCTCAACGTTTCAACCAGATTGTGTAGGGTCTCGTCAGCGTCATCAGTGGGTTCCAAGGCAGCAAATCTATTCCCGAGAAGCTGCTGAAACTTCTCGGTGCCCGCCATGATTTGGATTGGGTCAGGTCGGAGCGTGGACTTCATCAGACGGTTTCTTTCAAGCTTCAAGTTGATATTCAGAGAGCCTCGGAGGAGTCGGTGATCAGATCCGGTATTGAACCTGTTGATCACTGAGACATCTCTGAATATGTGCCTACTATCCGTCATGATGAAGTCGATCTCATTTTTAGTCACAGTGTCGGGGCTTTGCCATGTCCACCTCCTTTGAGGCTGTTTCTTAAAGAAAGAGTTCATTAAGAACAGCCCCTCCTTCTCAAGGAAGTTGACAAGCATTTGCCCCCTGTGATTCCTGACTCCATAACCATGCGGGCCTATTCGGGATTCGTTGCCAATCTGGGTTCCCACCTTGCCGTTAAAGTCCCCCATAACAACGTTGAAGTGGGCCTTAGTGGTGTTATGTAAGGCTTTGGATATGTCTTCATACATATCCTCCACTTCATCATCCAAGTGTGCCGAGGTCGGTGCGTAAACCTGAATTACCTTCATGCTATACCGTTCGGACAGCCGAAGGATCAGGTACGCTACCCTGGTCGACACACTGGAGATTTCTTGGACGTTGTTAGAGAGGGCCTTATTGACGAGGAAGCCTACGCCACCCTGGGATGTTTTATCACCCTCGCGAAAGTAGAGAAGATGGCCCGAGTCTAGGGTTACAGTGTCCTCCCCCTCTCTACGGACTTCACATAACCCCAGAACATGCCATTTAATGTTCTCTAACTCCACTTCCAACTGCGCTAGATGGTGGTCAAGCCTCAGAGTGCGTCCGTTAAACGTAGCCAGGGTCAAATTTTTAACTGAGTGGCAGCCTAGTGTAGCCCGGGGATTCTTAGCACCCCCTGCCCCGCCGTTACCGTGGCCGCTGCCATGGCCAGGAATAGCGAGACGGCCGGGAACTGGGGGCCACTTTTTGGCGTGTCTCTTCATAAGGGGGGAATGCCCATAATCCCCACGCTGGGCATGCGGGTTGGGGATCGCAGTTCAATGAGTGTGCTGCAAGGGACGCTGCTGCCCGCCCCCCGGTGTATGTCCCTTAGTCGCCTCCTACGACACCCACGGGCAGAGTTGGGGTGGTGCTATTCTATCTAGGCCGACACCACACAGCCAGCCTTTTAATAAATAAATAAGATATGAATAATATTAAGATATAAGATATATAATATTCAAGACCAAGTTCGGTCTAGCAAGCCATATTAGAGCTCATGATAGAAAAAATCCGTGATTACTTAGGGTCGCCGTCATCGAAATCGATGAGGAAATATATATAAATAAATAAATAATGCTGGACAATCCATACAGCATCATCTAGCCCCAAGCTAAGCAGAGCTTGTGTTATGGGTACTAAGGTGACTGATATACATAATACAATTTATAAAATACATTACATAGATTTTTTTTTTATACATAGAAAATTATCAGAACACCCGGAACAAATATTTACAGATCGTACAAACATTTATCCGTATTTGTAATTTTGTAACTGGGTAATGGATTAATTTAAATTTTACTGTAAATATGAATTATTTTATACTTCATGACAGCCTAATTATACAGTTATTAATTACTTCAAATATTTGTAATATCTTTTTTTATTTGCCAACTCCAAAAACATGTAATATTAATATTATATAAGCTTAAACTATGAATTTTATATTAGTCTGTCTATGTGTAAATCCGTATTATCACAGTTAGACTGAAATTTTATTTTTTTATGATCGATAATATTCTTATTTAATATAATTTTATTGTATATTGAAATGAATATGATTTGTGACCTTTTATATGTGATTTTTAATTTATGATTTTGTAATGTAAAGTTAAAGTAAGGTTGACTAAATGGTTTTTTGTGTTGTTTTTCTGTATTATATAATGATTTCTAATTTTAATATTAAATTTAAATATGGGTAGGTACTCTATTGTATTAAGTGTTCCCGTAAAAATAGAGGAACGTTTGTAAATAAATAAATTAAAAAATAAATATTACCAAAATCACATAAAAATATGGTGTCAATGGAATTTCATTGAATTTTTGAAATTCCCATTGAAATTTCAAAGGCATTAATAGAAATTCTCTACCTACTCGAGAATCACCATAAATGAATAAGGATTCGAGCTCAATGTCTAGTACTTATACATACTTCGCAATTTGAGTTCCCTTTTACTGTAGCAACGTTCAACCGTTCCTTTACTGTGGAAATTCCGTTCAACGCACTGAAAGCATAGCATTTAGGCATAGATGTGTATCGTGCTGCAAACAGAAGAGACACTCTTAAGATTGGCACTCACACGTCCAACACCGTAGCCGCACATCATCATCAGCCTATAGTAGTCCACCTGGATATAGGCCTTCCCTAATGAGCGCCATAGCGCCCTGTCTTCAGCTTGCCGCATCCAGCATCTGCATCTGCTTTGCAGGTCGTCATCCCACCTGGCCGGAGGGCGTCCTATACTACGTTTGCCGAGCTGTAGCCGCACAACACAAATAATTTTTGTGTTGTGCGGCTATGCACTCAATTTATTTTTCTTTAACTCGTAATGCATCCAAAATCCGGCCATATCTCTCGAAGAATCGACGGCCGCTGGGGCAAACGTGTTCTCGAGTGGAGACCACGACTCGGTAAGCGTAGTGTAGGACGCCCTCCGACCAGGTGGGATGATGCAGCGAAAGACTGCAGGTAGATGCTGGATGCGGCAAGCTGAAGACAGGGCGCTATGGCGCTCACTGGGGGAGGCCTATGTGCAGCAGTGGACTGCTATAGGCTGATGATGATGATGTGTGCATCCAAAATACATTTTATATTCACCGCATCAAATAACAGACAGCTCGCGGGCAATTGTTTGAAGCTATTTATTAAAGAATGCCATTTAGACCCTGTAAAATTGATTTTCAGATAACAAGTGTAAACCCATTTTTGAATGCTTATTTTTGTGTTGTGTGGCAGCGGTGTTGGATGTATGTGCCCAGGCCTTTAGGCTACGATAACCCTCTACGGTACAGTGAAGTCTATGGGTACCTCGAGTACCTCGAGTTAGAACATTTTATACTTTGCACTAGCCCGCGGCTTCGTATGCATTTTTGAAGTGTTTAAAGTACTAGCAAAGTTTAAGCCCCAACCGTTTATAGTATGTATTATGATGACTCCAACATCTTCACATTTTATTTTGTACTAGCTGCGCCCCGCGGCTTCACCCGCGTGGTGATAGATATTTTTAATAATATACAATATATCTTTATACTTAAATTGTAGCCTATGTATTTTTTTATTTTTATTTTATTTATTAAACACACAAAACACATTACAATGTTATCTAAAATAATCATAAAAAAGTTATTTTAATCTACATTGTACCGTAAAGATATGTATGTACAGCTATACTTAGTAAATTATATTATAATAATTCGTACTAAAGGACTAATATTAACAAAAACAAAAACAATGTTTAACAGAAACTGGTGATAAAATTAAACAAGCACTACCTAGCTATAAGACCGGGCAATACTCTATTCAATTCCATCACCAGGTAGGATGGCCCAGCTTGGAGGACCAGCGATATGAGGATCATTGAAATGGAGGATACCTTTAAGTTCTCTAATTAAATAGTTAATAGTATTATTCTGATGTATAAGCTATATTATTGTAAAGTTTAATTAAAATCCATTCAGTAGTTTTTACGTGAAAGAGTAACAAACCTCCATCCATCCATCCATCCATACTTACAAACTTTCGCGTTTATAATATTAGTAGGATCGTGAAAAAAAAATGCAAAATTTGTTAGAAGTGTCCGATTTGTATTTTAGATAGTATCACATGCACAAACGGGAATGCAAAGTAACGTGGAATCGGTGCTCCGAGAATACCAGAGATAGCACGGGGAGAACAAACATTGCGGGCTGGCAATTATAATAAAGGCAGCTGTAAAAGTACCTAGGGATCTACTTGATTATTAAGGCTGGGGTAAACGTGTTCTTGAGTGGAGACCGCGACTCGGCAAACGTAGTGTAGGACGTTGAAAGACTGCGGGTAGATGCTGGATGCGTCAAGCTGAAGACAGGGCGCCATGGCGCTCATTGGGGGAGGCCTATATGTCCAGCAGTGGACTAATACGCTGATGATGATGATGACTGTATAATAAAGAAATAACTTTCTATGTATGCATGAAATATATCAGTTATATATAACATAACACCAAGTTCTGCCTACTTTGATGCCAGATAATGCTGTTTGGATTATTCAGCATTTTTTTTATATTATTTAATTCACGCAGGTTCGACCTAGCTATCAGTAAGGTTCACATAAACATACATATTCCCGATAATTAGCTAGGGTCTCTGAGCTTTCATCGCCTCACTACAGCTAAATAATCTTCATCATCATCAGTCTATAGCAGTCCACTGCGGGACATAGGCCCAATGAGCGCCATAGCGCCCTGCAGAGATTGTTCAAACAATCTTACATACCTATAATTCACACCAATCGCGGATACCAAGTTTTCTCTAAACACGCTTAGATTAAGGCTAACTGATAGGTGGGTCCGTAATTGAAATCCGTCTGAAATGCTAACCAGCACGATATGACAGAAACCGACGGCAATCTCAGCCGGCAGTAGCTGGGTGGGGCGGGTCACGAGTCACTGTGCCAGTACTGTGCTAGCAGGAAGTCTAATAGAACTCGGACAAAAGCGTTGACTACAAACACAGCGAAATACTTAAATATGAACATGTTTTTAGTGTTCCGTACCCAAAGGGTAAAACGAGGCGATGTAACTAAGACCCCGCTGTCTATCTGTCCGTCTATCACCAGACTGTGTATATCATGAACCGTGATAGATAGGCAATTTAAATTTTCACAGGTTATTTCTTTTATAAAAATAAATAAATAAATAATGCTGGAAAATTCACACAGCATTATCTAGCCCCATGGTAAGCAGAGCTTGTGTTATGGGTACTAGATAACTGATATACATAATACAATATATTACATAGATAGATATTTTTTTTATTATACATAGAAAACGACCAGAACACCCAGAACAAATATCTACAGATCGTACACACAATTGTTCCGAGGCGGGAATCGAACTCGCAACCTCCTGCGTCGCAGGCGGACCTTCGCCCACCGCGCCACATCGGTCGTCAAATGTCGTCATCGGTCGTCTGTTGCCGGTATATAAATACCAAAAAATCAAAAAAAGTGTGAGCACTAATACAAAACAATGTTTTTTTAATGGTGCAATATTGGCTAAAATATGTATGTACTTATAGGTAATTCTAAATGAATAAAAAATACAAATAAAAGCTATTTTTTTGCAACCTGAGGTGTGATGTTCGCATGGACGTGAAAAAAGTGGCTAAAAAATTCAGCCTTTTTGGTTAAAATAAAATAAACCGGATTAATTATTTGAAATTTCATCACATTTCATGGGGATTTGGTGATTTGTGCTCTGAATTATTGTAAAATAGCTGCGCCCCGCGGTTTCACCCGCGCGTGGTGATATTGTAAAGTTTAATTAAAATCCATTTAGTAGTTTTAACGTGAAAGAGCAACATCCATCCACACTTACAAACTTTCATGTTTATAATGTTATAGTAGGATTGTATGGACAACATCTCAAAATTCAGCTTCTTTGTTTAAAACTTATAAATTCGGATATTATTTATCTTGCACCAAATACCATGGGTATTAGATGACTTATGGTCACACACATAAGCTGTCTATGTATCTTATGTCTATGTAAATCTATTATAATGTTTGTAAATTGTAATGTAGGTATTATATAAAATATATAGTTTAAATCCCTACTACTTAAGATGTTTTGTATTTTTTATGTGTTTTCCTTTTTTTTGTAATTGTTTATTATTGTGTGTGGCTATAAATAAATTATTTTATTCTTTTTTTTATATTATGGTATGTAGGTATTTGTTTTCTTTTTTATCTATATATTTACTAAAGTACCATCGTCTATTTTGTTCCTTCATGTCCAGTCCATCAAAAGGTTGCCTGGAAGAGATCGCTCTCAGCGATAAGGCCGCCCTTTATACTTCCTTTATTCTATTGTTTATTCATGTATTGTTTTCTGTTTTGTGTGGTATAATAAAGTGTTTTCTATCTATCTATACGCTCTTGTTAGAAGTAGTATGGACAACTTCCAACAGTTCAGTGCACAAGTGTACTCGCGTACCCTTGAGCACGCCCTAGCACGCGCGCCGCATTGTCCGGCTCGCCGCCGCCGCCGCCGCCGCGCCGGTGAAAGGATACAAATCGATCTGATAACTTGTTCTACTTTACTGTACCTACTTGAGCTACCTAAGTTTACAGCTAAGTTGCATATTATCTTGGAAATAGGTTTGACAATCGATGTGGCGCGGCGGGCAAAGGCCTGCTTGCAACGCTGGGTTCGATTTCGGCATGGGGACAAATGTTTGTACGATCTGCATATATTTATCTCGATGTTTATCACAGAACACCCATTCTGGGAAGTTTCTAGGTATAAAAAAATATCTATGTAATGTATATCATGTCTATTAAATATATTAGTCTAGTACCCTAGCACCCATAAAATAAGCTCTGCTTAGCTTGGGGCTAGATGATGCTGTAAATTGTCCAGTATTATTTATTTACCTAGATAAGCAACTTGGCGGTAAAAATGATGAAGATTATTGATTATTCAATAGATCAGATAAATAATCTGTAATGCCTGGCTATAGAAGAGCGAGATTTCTAACACAACGTTCAATACTTAAATGAAGGTCTCCAGTACGGTATAAATAATTATTTATATATAAAACAGTTACAGAAATATAATTATTATTTTTATTATATTGGGTCTGTCCACTTATTAAAAAAAAAATTGGTTTTCCAAAACGACTCCAGCCGTAATAGTAAGCCCCATCTACCTCTTAAAATACCGTGATCAGTTAAACTCTCTTCTACGCTAATCAAGAAGCAAAATCTTGTAAGCAAAAGCCTACTAAACTAAGAAACTCAGATGAAATCAAACTGGAAATCAAAATAATCTAAAACTATTAATGACAATAAATAACACAGCAACAACAGTGATGTCTTGTCTGTTTGATTTCCTAATTTCACAAGATTTTTTTTTTGAGTACAGTTATGTATGATGTTTTTTGAGTACAGGTAGGTATGATGAAAACGCATGACGTATTTTTCTTAACACTTTGACTGCGATTTTGTTTCGACGACTGCGATCTTTTTTTTAACCTAAAAAATTCGTGCTGCCGCTCTTCACAGTGGTTGTGTTGCGCCGCACATGCGTTTCGTTCGAAAAATATTACGGCTGTGCTGAGTCACAAAGATCTATCTGTACATATTTTCTCAGCCGCTGCGCTAGTGTGGATTTACGCATATTAGTCACTTGTAGAAAACACATACCGTGTGATTTCAGCCCTCAAAGTGTTAAATTCTTGATTGCCTACACGAGATACATTATAAACACCATACATAAAAGGTACTAAATAATGGACAAGTACAAAGGGTCATAAAACTCTCGTCCGATGCATTGTATGATACCCCAATACCACTTGAATACTAATCTTCCTGCCGCAGTATTCACTGTATGCATTACGCGTTCGCAAGCCAAGTAGTCTAATTAAAGTTATTTAAAGTCACGAGTGTGGATAAAATTCCATTTAAACTTCTTTGACTCGTGCTGGTACAGAGACGCGTGCCTATAAAAGCATTCTAGGACATTATTAGCCTGCAATGTTTGCATCCTAATATTTCCTCGTGCTTAAATTCCTGAAACGCAAAATGTTCTGGTATAGGAGCTATTTCTGCCTTGATACAGTTGGTAACAAATAGTCGACATTCTTAGAGTTTCAGTACAATTTCACATGAATTTTGTTATTATAGTGCGTAAGCCCTCGCACTCGGGGTAACCTCTAAGAACAATAAAAAAAACGATTTCGGCGGGACTTGAAACCGCAACCTTCCCTCAGTACGGGAACGCTCTAGCTAACTAAGCCACACTTTTGGGATATTATTTAATTTCACAAGATTTTGATCCAGTACAGCTATAATGAAAACACATGACGCATTTTTCTTAAATTCTAGTTTGATTTCATCATTAACATCATACATAAAAGGACCATAAAGAACAAATACACGTTCAGTTCAGTTCTTTATTATATATATATATATACCTATATATGTGGATAGATATTTCATTTACTGCATCCCTTATAGATACAGAAATATTTAACTATTCCAACATTTTTAGTTGGTCGCTTAGCTTAAAAGTAGAGGACATGAAAACTAATTTCTATCTCCTTAATGGACGCGCAAACCTACCAAAACAATATTTTATATGTGACCGCGAAAATAAATTTTATTAGCTTCGATTAACATTGTAGTCAATCTTGGTAAAAACTTATCTATTATCATAAATGCAAAAAAACACGTACTAAATCTGCCGGACGAGGACCGACGCGCGACGGGTCGCTTGCAAGACTTGCCACTGAGTGCATTCTAGTCACGACTAGATCTCAGCAAGCGAGGCGATAATTTACTCTTGCAGGCAGGTGTTCGGTGAAACGGTTTTACATGCGAACTATTGAGTTCTTGTTCGCGACACGTTTTCTACGGCTAGAACACCGTGCTTATTCACGGCGAGTAAACCGTTGATTTTCACGGCGAAAAATCGTTTGTTAATGGCCTTAATACTAGAGCGTAGAAAGTATCGATCTATTTAAATATAAAACCAAAACGGTTTATAAAGATAGATATCAGTGATCAACCTTTTTGAATTGGTTCTTCCTCTTTCCGAATTGACGTTGACAAGAGATTTGATCATTGATTAGTTAATTATTGAGTAGATCAATCGGCTGCTTTAGTGATTTCACAAAGAAAAGAATTGACGTTGTAGTTATCCATCCACGCAAGTTATGTGTAGTCAAGAAAAATACTGATTAAGTGTTGAATGTAAGTCTTGATTATGTAATATTAATCCCCATGATAATGATTAAGTCTTGTATTATCATTATCATGGGGATTAATATTCGTTTTAATTTAGGAAAAAAGGTCGGACTTCCTCAAAAGTTTCGGTAAAAATATAAACCCTTTTTACTTGGTAACTTTTTTCATTACTTCGCAAAAACAGACCATAACGTTGCTTAGTTAAGCGTTGGTTAACGTTAATAGTTATTTCTTTAAGCCTACCTAAATCTTAATAGGTCATATTTTATGAAAATTATTGACGGAAATAAGCTAAAAGTGATAGCGTTTTTAACATAAATCTACGCATGTATATCTTGTTTTTCAGAGGTTATATATAAACTAATAATTAATACTATGGATCGCAAATCTAAATTGAATTATATACAAACTGCAGACAAAAACAAGCTCGATCCGACAATTAATAGCATTAGGTGTTTATATTTCATAGTTCCATTAGTAGAAGACAATTTTACAAAGGCAGTAACTTAATCCATTCGGTAGTTCAGTTCAGTTCTTTATTAATAAGAAATATTCTTATATGTAGCACGCATATCTTCTACTAATGGAATCTATTCATATAATAGCGATTGAACTTCACTTGTTAAGTTCTTTTAATCACCAATTGAACAAAAACTTTCATTCACCAACGCAACAGTTAGTTATAAAACTTTTATCGTAACGGAACCCCTTTCGACGGTCTACCAATATTCTAATTTGATTATTCTATCTCTTGTATCTTGTACCATATTTTAATAAACTGCTTTAATAAAACAAATCCAACGCCAGATAAATCGTGGTTCACAGCAGTCGAAGGCGTGGTCAAATCGTACCAGATTCTCGCAATTGTTTAATTAAATGCACCACGTGTATAACTAGAGAGTAGTAAAATACTTATAGGATACAAATATTTATATTTTCAGATATATACGATTCTTCAAAATATATGTATATAGGACAGTATCCTAAAAATAAATGAGTATCGACGTTTAGATTTAGTCGAACATACATAAAGAGTTGACAGCGTTGAGCTGCGTCGCGTTTGAGCATGCCAAGTTGTATGACGTCATTATTCTCGTATTCGTGCGTAGCGTGGTCGTGGGTTGCATTGCAGTGGTCGTTATCACATAGATTTTTTTGCAAAGCGTAGGCACACGTCCGTGCGCAACGGTTGGCAGTTCTAGGTTGATTGACGTAAGTATAACTAAGAAAACAAAGGTCAAACTTGTATTTTATCATCATCATCAGCCTATAGCAGTCCACTGCTGAACATAGCCCTTCCCCAAGTTGTATTTTATAGGCAAGACTTATTCAAAACTATGTCGACTGATCTTAACGTTACACTTTTGATTTCTGCTAAAAAAAATGCAGTCATCAAGGTCTAACATGTCTGCTATCGTTTTTCTAACGCAGCTCTACTTAGTTCCCTTACTCTGTGTAAACAAACCGGCAACTATCACCAGTCTATTACGAAATTTAAGAAAGGATTTGAACTGGATCAACATGCAAAGCGGTTCAATTAAACTTAATAAGTTCGTAATTGAAAACACAGACCGGAAACCAATAGTCATAAAATAAAAAGTAGCTAAATTGATCGGATTAGAAAATGTAAAAGAGCGGACACTTGCCCAAGTGTATTATATTATCTGTGCCCAAGTATAGTAGCAACTAGGTAGCAATCTCACGTAAGTGAGAACATAAATTATGATAGTGAAAGTCAATTGACACACTATAAAATAAGTAATCTGGAGAAACTTAATTGGTTTCTAAAGCATAATCGTAAAAATTAAGAGTGCATTTGAAGTTATCAACTTCTTAAACTGACTAAAATATTTTAAATATCTAAACAAATACATCACAAAAAGCGATCTGAGAGAGATTTTTTTATCAGTTTAATTAAACGTGATGTAAATTTTAGTTATACAAAAAAAAATACAAAAATCTTTATTCGAAACAAGAGACTTATAGTATAGGGTACAATTGTGGGCTGACTGCCGCAAAAGTTAAAACTGTGTAGCGGAGTCAGCCAGCGCCTTCCTCCGCAAACAAAATAAATAGGGATGTTTCTTTAAAGAAATAAAAAGAGAGATATACGTGTGTAGTGTGTGTGGTGTGGTGTGAATGTGTGTTGTGTGTGTGAGTAGGTATGTGAGAGTGTGGTGCTCCCGAGGACACAGGATATATACGAGTAGATCTAGATAAATATGAGATAGAGTCTAGTTTAGCCCCAAAAAGCAACATTAGACTGAACAGAAACAGAAGACTTAACTCGTCCATAATTAAGTAAATTGCATCCCACTCAGATAGGTAGGTATGTTAATGGCAAGGGAACCCGGAGCACAAGAAATACGGCAAGCATTAGTTGAACGCAAGGCGATTTACCAAACAATCGCCCTGGATTTCCATAGACTCGTATATCTCTGGTTGAAAGGTATATTGATTAGATACCTTAGTAAATGAACAGGCTGCGTCTAGCTACTGAAATTGTTATGGCGCACCTTGGTGGTAGAATGCGTTGGTAGTTCGAAGCGATAATAGACTTTGGCGATTTTAAATAAATAAATAATAAATAATGCTGGACAATTCACACAGCATTATCTAGCCCCATGGTAAGCAGAGCTTGTGTTATGGGTACTAGATAACTGATATACATAATACAATACATTACATAGATAGTTATTTTTTTATTATACATAGAAAACGACCAGAACACTCGGAACAAATATCTGCAGATCGTACACACAATTGTCCCGAGGCGGGAATCGAACCCTGCAACCTCCTGCGTCGCAGGCGGACCTTCGCCCACCGCGCCACATCGGTCGTTTTCGATTTTAAAAACCAAATTCCTAAAAGTCGCTTACTAGCTCGCTATATGGATATGCCTCTTGTTGTTATGCCTCCTTATGTTTTCATGATTCTCGAGCTGCTGTAACTAAAACCAGGATCTTTTTATTTCATAGCAACTACAGAAGATCTTTAGTGGTTTTCACAATGAAAGTAAAAAGGCTATAAATACGCTCACAGTCTCTCACAAAATTATTTCAAAAGACCTTTAGTGTAACAAGTTCCAAACCACAAGTTAAAGTCAATGGCTCCATTTAACAGAATTTGAAGTAAAACGAAGCTTTTTATTGCTGATACCTTGAGGGTGCGTTTTCGGGACAGAGCGAGAGCGGATTAAAAAATCCAAGAGCCTATGCCCAACACCAAAAGTCGTATTGCGACATTCCCTTAAAAGCTGACCAAATCCCATGACCCCCTCCCTCCCCCAGACTTTTCACTCAGACGTCAATATTTATCCTACCTACTAATATTATAAACGCGAAAGTTTGTAAGTATGGATGGATGGATGTTTGTTACTCTTTAACGCAAAAACTACTGAACGGATTTTAATGAAACTTATCAATAATATAGCTTATACATCAGAATAACACATAGGCTACAATTTATAAAGATATATTGTATATTATCCAAAATATCTATCACCACGCGGGTGAAACCGCTGGGTGCAGTTAGTTATTAATATTTATGTCCTTAGTGAGTCCAACAATGAGTAAAGTTTTGCCGAGTATTTGTTCTATGCACCGTGTATTCCTTAAGCGATTTACAATCACTTGGGCCACGCTCTCAGACAAAAAGGTTCAAGCTTAAAACTCCAGCGGGACAACCACAGCACTTGTACAATCTCTTTCATTTAAACTTTTTGTCTCGACCACGTCTTTCAGTAACCACTAATAGTTGATGTGGTTTGAAGAACTTTTTGATTCCGATGGTGCATGTTTAAGTTCGTTTAATCAGCTCGCGGTAACCGCATGTACCTACCTATATCTATATAGAAGGGATTGACGGATATTGGCTCCATTGACCTACGCGTATACATACAACGTGTTCTTGAGTGGAGATCACGACTCTGTAAACGTAGTGTAGGACGCCCTCCGACCAGGTGGGATGACGACCTGCGAAAGACTGCCGGTAGATGCTGGATGCGTCAAGTTGAAGACAGGGCGCTCATTGGGTGAGGCCTATGTCCAGCAGTGGACTATCATAGGCTGATGATGATGATGAATAAGACATACATAGGTTTATTATTTGCCTACCATAGGTACGATTCCATTTAATTAATCGTATTTAACTTGTATTTTCTCAGCTTTATCTTAACTAGCTGCGCCCCGCGGCTTCGCCCGCGTGGAAATATGTGTCAAATTGTTTATACACCTTCCTCTTGAATCCACTCTTAAGTTTTAAAGATCTAAGCATACATAGGGATAGACAAACAGCGGGAAACGTTTTATACCATGTAGTGATGACACATCATTTTTAACTTCCTTAAGGCTTCCACAGAAAAAAAATCAAGAGTAAAAATCATATACAAAACAAAACAGATCTCAATTTTAAGCGCTCTCATGTTAAACGAAATAGTCATCACGGGATACCACTTGCTTACCCATTTAATTTGGGTATCACGGACAGCCCCCTTTGCAGAGGGTGCATGAATGCAGAGGAGACGGCAGCGCATGTGCTTGTAGATTGCGACAGCGTGGCTTCACAAAGACTGCATCACCTTGGGACACCGAGGACGCCTAGGGAGGCATGCACCGGCATCAGCGAGCTGCTGGTCTTCCTGGAGGACATCGGGTGGTTAGACTAGCAACCCCCCCACCCGACACGCAAAAAAGGCCCACCGGCGGCCAAGTTGCGGAAACCAGTCCAGAAACAAGTAAGTACCACTTGCTTCCTCCATCACTCTTAGCTTCCCTTAAATTAATTAATTTTCATTGTTCATTACTCTCACAATCGATAAATTAATATTATATTGAATTTCAACAATATATCAGTATTGTATCACGCTGTGCTCGCGGTAACGAATGAGCCCAGTGCCGTATTATTACAGCGCTTTCATTGAAATCATTAGTTTTAATGTACAGAACGAGCCATAATTATTTATTTCAATTATTTTTCTTTGTTTTGTGTAGGCTTAATGGGTTAGGAACATTAGTCTTTATTGTATGTAGCATTTGTTGTTTCAATTTATTGAGCGATAGAGCTGAGTTATAATATTTATTAAAATATATGTAGATAGGTGAAAAATTATTATATAAAATAAATAAATAATGCTGGACAATCCACACAGCATCATCTAGCACTAGACTTTCCAGATTACTTATTTTATAGTAACTTTCTATACATAGATATGATAACTTTCTATACAATTTCTATTCATAGAAAGTTACTATAAAGAACGCTAAATAATCTCATCATCAACCTATGTTAGTCCTCTGCTGGACATAGGCCTCCTCCAATGATCTGTCTTCAGCTAGACGCATCCAGCATCTACCAGCAGTCTTTCGCATCGCAGATTGTCATCCCACCTGGTCGGAGGGCGTCCTACACTACGTTTACCGAGTCGTGGTCTCCACTCAAGAACACGTTTGCCCCAGCGGCCGTCGGTTCTTCGCGAGATATGGCCGGCCCGCTGCCACTTCAGCTTGCTAATTCTCAGAGCTATGTCGATAACTTTGGTTCTCTCTTTGGTAACTTTGGAAAGTTACTATAAAGAACGCTAAATCATTTATTTTTATTCAACTCGTTTTCAATCGCACCACATCGACGACCGATGTGGCGCGGTGGGCGAAGACCCGCCTGCGACGCAAGAGGTTGCGGGTTCGATTACCGCCTCGGAACAATTGTGGGTCTGCAGATATTTGTTCCGAGTGTTCTGGTCGTTTTCTATTTATAATAAAAAATATACAATACAATACAATAATTCTTTATTGCACACCATAAAAAACAGATACACTGGACAGGAAAAAGACAAATAAAGAATGTGTTGTACAATGGGCGGCCTTATCGCTTAAAGCGATCTCTGCCAGGCAACCTTTGGATGGACATGAAAAGTTAGAATAAGTATAGACGGTGGCGTGTTATATATAGAATAATATTTAATTGGGACAAATACATATTGATAGCTATAAGTATAAATACAAACATAAATATATAATATAAATATAAAATACACATATAAATATATAATATAGGTATGATGCATATAAATTATCAGTTTGATGCTGAGTTAAGGAAATGTTCATAGACCATATGTTTGAATATAGGGAGAGACTTAGCTTGTCGAATCGAAATGGGTAGAGCATTCCACAGTTTTATGGCATGTACGGTAAAGGATGAGCTATAGGAATGGAAGGGCCGGGGAGTTTTTAGTTGTAGAGTGTTTGTTGAGCGGAGGGAGCGGCTATGGGTTTGGTGAAGGTATTCAAAACGTTCCTTGAGGTAACTAGGTGTATTTGGGACGAAGAGGATAGAATATAGGAGGGAGAGGTAATGTGCATCCCGGCGAAGGCGGATGGGCAACCATTTTAGCTTTTTGCGGTACTCTGTGATGTGGTCATACTTTCGTAGACCGAAAATGAAGCGTAAGCTAAGATTCTGAAGCCGCTCAAGCTTATCAAGCTGTACTTGGGTTAAATCAGGATAGCTGGCGTCGGCGTAGTCTAGGATGGGAAGCAGGAGTGACTGGGCGAGCGCAATTTTGGTGGACGTCGGTAAAAGGTTTCGCAACCGTTTAAGCGAAGCCGCCGATGCGAAAATCTTTCGACTTACTTCTGCCAATTGGGGTCCCCAGGACAGTTGATTATCCATGATAATACCAAGGTTTTTGACAGTCTTGCTGATCTCAATTTGGACATTATCAAAGAGAACTAGGGGAAGGTGAGCCCAGTCAATCCTGGAAACCATTCGCGAGCTACCAATTATGGTTACTTGCGTTTTCGTAGGGTTCACTCTCAATCCATGCGCGTTACTCCAAGCAAGAATACCGTTCAAATCGTTATTGACCCTGTGGATGGCTTCACTTAGTCGTTCTACTGGAGCCTGACTGTATATTTGTAAATCATCTGCATAAAGGTGGTAGGAAGAAGAGATTTGTTTGGAGATAGAATTAATGAAGATAGCGAAAAGAAGAGGAGATAGAACGCCGCCCTGTGGTACACCGGCACTCAGTTGACACCAGGAGGAAATTTTGTCATCAAAGCTTATGCGTTGCCGGCGACCGAACAGGTAACTACGAAGCCAGTAAATTACATTTTGGGAAACGTTAAGAGAGCAAAGGATACCTAGAAGAATGTCAAAATCGACGTTGTTGAAGGCGCTACTAAAATCGAGAAGGGCTAGGACAGTTGCTGATCCGTTCCAGATACCATCTCGGATGTCGTCAGTAATCTTAACGAGAGCTGATGTGGTACTATGGCCTGGACGGAAACCAGACTGGAAAGGGTTAAGAAGGTTATTGGTATTAAGGAAAAGGCTGAGTTGTTGGTGAACAAGTCGTTCAAGGACTTTGGATAAGAAAGGCAAGATAGAAATGGGACGAAAGTCGGAGAAGGAAGAAGGTTTAGATTTCTTTGGTATTGGGGTAACTTGAGCATCTTTCCACGCGCTGGGGTAAGTGCCACTACTGATTGAAAAGTTCAAGATATAGGTGATCACGTGAACAATATCATCAAGGATGGGGAGGATCATTTTCTTGCTAATGCCATCGGTACCGACAGCATTAGAGGAGATGGAGGAAATGCAAAAAAAAAATATCTATCTATTTAATGTATTGTATTATGTATATCAGTTATCTAGTACCCATAACACAAGCTCTGCTTACCATGGGGCTAGATAATGCTGTGTGAATTGTACAGCATTATTATTATATATATAATTATTAATCAGGACCAATTAGCAAATGTCAATGTAATTGGTAAATGCCAATAAAATACGTTTCTAAAAAACTCAGAAGGTACCATTCAATGTATTATTTGTATAGCAGAGACTGTTGGCATACCAATTGAAGATAAGATCTAAAATAACATTCCCAATAGTGTGAAATACTATAAAACTGTCAATGAGCTACAACGAGTGATTATCTATCAACATCTTTATAGGTACTGTTCACACCATATTTGTATCTAATTAGTAATGAATCGATAATATTGAAAATCCAGTAAGCAACCATATCAAATTTCAAATTAATAAATGCGGATCTGACGATGAATATTTTCTGTGAGAGTAGATTATTATACATTGAAGAGAACAGCTCTTGTCAGTCATCATCATCATCATCAGCCTATAGCATATAGGCCTCCCATTGAGCGCCATAGCGCCCTGTCTTCAGCTTGCCGCATCCAGCATCTACCTGCAGTGCCTACCTTGTCAGTGCAATGATGCAATTTCCTTAGTAACTTTAGTAATAAGATATCATTAACACTTTGAGTGCTGCAAAACGCACGGTATGAGTTTTCTACAAGTGACTAATATGCGTAAATCCACACTAGCGCAGCGGCTGAGAAAATACAGATCTTTGTGACTCAGCAGAGCTGTAATATTTTTCGAACGAAACGCATGTGCGGCGCAACACAACCGCTGTGTAGAGCGGCAGCACGAATTTTTTAGGTAAAAAAAGATCGCAGTCGTCGAAAAAAAACCGCAGTCAAAGTGTTAACAAAAGCGAAAGTTTTCAATCAGTACCTATTTAGGTACCCACCTACAACATATAAAAAAAAAATGTATTAATTTATTTACAAACATACCTCTTTTATATCTGAGTTACATAAGAAACAGTACAAAAGGCGGTCTAATTGCTTTAAGCTATTTCTTCCAGGTGACCTTATTATAAAATGACAGAAGTTATACAGATCTAGAACCAACGCCATAAAAAAACTATACGTAAAAAATATTTAACATTCGCCATAAGCAATAACTTGTTCTGATTTGATTCTATTCTTTGGACCTAATTGTCTTTGTTAATTTCTAGTTAACCAGTAACGTAACGACTTAAATACAACGGTAAGTCCGTAGCGTGCTAGTAGACACACGCCTTTGCAACCTTTTTAATGACCCGGTGGGCGCCCTTTCTCCGGTTTCTTATTACAAATTTATACCTAATTACATTAACATGTTCACAATAAATTAACAATGAGTTAATGAGTGTGAAAATGTTACAAACATCAGCTAAGGTTTTGTTAAATTTTCTTAATGGGCTATTAGACATTTTGAAGTTAAATACGGCTTCATGTAGTAATTAATTTTGAGCCTTTGCTACATTTGTCTTAGTGAACATGGAGAAATATTTGTTTTTTGTTTTTTATTTAATTATCTCCGTAATGTTACACGAGTAAGGTACAGAATTATGAAATATATTAGCTTTGTTTGTATTTGTTTATTAATGTCGCAAAATAGTGAGGTGGGGAAGGAGCGAAGCCCAACATTGGAACAGTAATAAATAAATAATGCTAGATCCACACAGCATCATCTAGCCCCTAGTTAAGCAGAGCTTGTGTTATGGGTACTAGATAACTGATATACTTAACACAATACATTACATACATATTTTTTTTTATTATAATATACGTATATAGATAACGACCAGAACATCCGGAACAAATATCTGCAGATCGTACACACATTCTTCCCGAGGCGGGAATTGAACCCGCAACTTCCTGTGTCGCAGGCGGACCTTCGCCCACCGCGCCACGGATGTCGTCAAACAGGCAGTGCAGGCTCAGAGTTAGATAAAACCTAGACCGGCCTTGCAAAGGATTGAAGCGGTAAACCGGCTGCTTATGATGATGAGATTATGAGATAAGACAAATATAATTAAACCGATATATAACGATAGACCCAATAGGCTATTTGACAAATTTTGGAAATCGTTTTATCAGTCTTTATTACATTATAAACACACTACATTAATATTTCCGGGCGATCTACTGTATTATTTATAAAAATCAATGTTAAAGTTTAAATTTTCCAAACTGCGCCAAAACGATGTTTCTGTAATGGCGCTATTGTTTACCGCCGTGTGACGTCACACGCAATTAAAAATAACAAATATTTATGCCACTTCTTATAATATTTATCAAAATTTGACAGAAAATGCTTCCGAAATAACTCACAGATTGAATTTAACACCCAGAAAACGCAAAACGCGAACAAGTTGAAATATAATAATATAATAATAATAATAAATAATGCTGGACAATTCACACAGCATTATCTAGCCCCATGGTAAGCAGAGCTTGTGTTATGGGTACTAGATAACTGATATACATAATACAATATATTACATAGATAGATATTTTTTATTATGCATAGATAACGACCAGAACACCCGGAACAAATATCTGCAGATCGTACACACAATTGTTCCGAGGCGGGAATCGAACCCGCAACCTCCTGCGTCGATTGCTACAGATTGTGGATGACCACAATCTGTAGCATATTTTCAATGTTGTCAAATAGTCTATAATGAAATTCATAAAATATCAATAATAAACAATACTCGTACAATATCAGATCAGTTTTGTTTCAGTTAGCTTAACCGCCAAACCATTAATTATCGACTGAGTAGATATTTTTCATCCACAATTAAGCATTAAATATTTTGTATCGCTTAATCCGATTACCGCACCACAGGTATCCGTAAATTAAATTCAACGTTGATGCGGACTCGGCTTTTAATGAAAACGTGGATGATCGTGATGGACGATTTATAGCCGATATTCAAGAGATATATTACTAAAGTAGACGCAGTATTTTAACAAACTTATGAAAGGAAAAATAAAATGAAAAAAATAAAGTTTCCGAAACCAGTTCGATTGAAGTTCAGAGAATGAACTCGTAGAGGACGATTATGAAATACTGTAAAAGTGACAATTGACGATTTATTGACGGCTCTCTCAGCTCTGCTCTAAACTTTCAAATCGTATTGAATAAAAGAGAACAGAGACAAGAAGGTTATCTTAACTAATATTATAAAGAGGGTAGGTTTGATTTTTTGTTTGTAATGAATAGGCCCCGAAACTACTGGACCGATTTGAAAAATTCTTTCACCGTTGGGAAGCTACACTATCCGCGGTGAACATAGGCTATATTATATTTTCAAAAGTTAGGGATCGGTACTAAAACTTTGCGAAGCCGGGAAGGTCCGCTAGTATACAAATAAAGTAAATTAATAAATATAATAAAGAAAATTTTATAAGTTATACACATAATTATATACTTAATCCAAAAAGTAATTTTCGAGCTCCAGTAGTATAATTTTTGTGTTAAAGTTTTAGTTTCTACCTTTGCAATACAAATAATTCGAGGCTTCAAGAATAACATTAGTATAAACCAGTTATGATGACTAACTAGTCATAATTATTCTGTTAACATCTCGTAATCCTGGTTAACGGTAAATTAACCCCTAGACAAAGATAATCACATTAAACTTTAACAAGGCAGAGGTCATGACTTCTGTTCATTTAATTTGCAGACTCCAGGCAACATACGAGTATATGAAACAGAATATTACGACTACTTACCGTGTAGTTTGGTAGTGACATAAAGGGCTTTAAATATTAAATAGGTTTTATTATATTTTATAAATTAATATAATGCACACAGATCCCTATGTACAATCCAGCGATCCTATCCATCCACGGTTGTCTGGTAGAGATCGCTATTGAGCGATAAGACCGCCAAATTGTCACATATTTTGTATTTTATTCTGTCTTGTTTGTTTTATTTTTAAGTGTGCAATAAAATAATTATCTATCTATCTATTAAATCTAGCTTGTTTTTTGAAGAAATAGAGGTTTGAGCGTTTTTCTAGCTAGCATCTTAAATCCGGTATCCTGATCGTATCTTGTATCTTGATCGATGGTTTTTGGTATATACAGTTTTTTCTAAATACGAGCTTTAGCCCGCGGATTCGCAAGCGTTTCGAGTAACACGTACATAGCCTATAATTTATGCCATATCCAGATCTATGTGCAAAATTTCAACTCTATAAATTCAGTAGTTTTGGCGGTTTTCGGCCAAACATCTTCACAACGGTTCAAACTTTCGCCGCAGGATTTGGTTCTGCTTTATAGGTTTTTTCTTAAAAATTGTAACAGATAACGATCAGAGGAAAGTAGCAATTCAGTATATAATACATAAGTTACAATATATTTGTAGGTAAAGAATGTAGGTAGGTACTTTGATAAAATCATAATCAAAATACTTATCTTTCCATCTTCCATTAGTAACTCATTATGGCCTAATTACCACACATTGTTCGATGAACATGGCATAAGACAAAGCCTTATTGTGTTGGATCTTGTCTCAGTTATTGCAATTTGTTTCAATACACACGTTCGATTGAGACAATGATTTGCAATTCTGAGCGGCTTCAGTTGGATATAGTATATTCTGCAATAATATTTAACTAGCGGTTTCCCGTGGTTTTACACGCGTTAAATTCGAATTTTACATTTCCAGGACCTAAAATCCTAGAAGACCTATCCCGTGGGGGGAAATGAACCCGCAACCTCCTGCGTCGCAGGCGGACCTTCGATCACCGCACCACACAGGCAATTAAATCTATGACTCGTCTTTGCCTTACACAGGGCATTGCCCACGCCCGCTAGTACGTACATATATATAATCATCCTATATAAGTTTTCTACCAATATAAAAAGAACTAAGTTGATAACTATTCGCACCATCAATCAGACTTATTCGCAGTTTTTGATTCGTATACACAGTGTAATTTGTTCGGCCTGACTAAGCAAGCCACAGCCACCGGTCTTATATTTTAGTTAGAATGAATAAGGATAGAATTTATAAATAAGTATTATATAATGTATAACTAATAATGTAATGCAATTTTGTTTACTATTTTTATGTATAAATCACGCACCTGACGACCGTGACGTGACACGATCCCTTTGGTCTTCACTGAAAATCAGCGCTGGGTGGACACATTAGTGGGCACCCAGCACAATGCTGAGTGAAGGCCATATTTGCCTGAACACTGCTACGCACAATAATTTGTAAGATTATATAGTTTTTAAGGTAAATAAAAATATTTTCTTTCTTTCATCCCTTACTGTGAACGCACGTTTGCTCCAAAGAAGGCCACGTACGAAACAGACAGCTCTAGAAATCGGTCGTATCAATATTAAAACCATTGACCACCCAGTAAACATAAAGTTTAGTATAAGTCCAACGACTTTAAGAATGCTACAGACCCGCTATTGACCGAGACCCGTACAGCCTAAACCGGTGCATAGTAGCGGTTTATATAGATCGTTCATACTTAGTATACTTGGCACTTTATCATGACATTACCACAAATGGCGAACCCTTTTATGGAACCGTAATCGCATGTCTCCTAGTAGAGTAGCTAATAATGTCTATGCTTGTCTGGGACAGTAAAGTAATGGGCTTAGACTACGCAGGCTGACTTGGTAGGTAAGGTACAAAGGTCTAAGGATATTAATTAATAAAACGACCGTAAAAAGTGTTTGCGAAAGGGTCAATAATGAAAGTAAGACCGGAGCTAAAACAATATAAAATCAAATCCATTCCCAAATTGCTGATCACTTTGTTTTTCGCAATGAAACGACTTACGACGACGTTTTTCGCAGTTGTTCTGGAATCCAAGATATTATATACCTATAGGTATGTCAACAAGGAAGTTTATGAATGAAAACTTATAAAAATAATAAAAAAACAACAAGGCAATAACAAAAGCTTCAAAAATTGCAAACGCGTAGCGATCAAGATAAATTCGAGTTGAAAACGGAGAAGAAACAAATAAAAAAAAAAAAAACCAAAACTAACAAACTGTTTGAAACTTCTTCGATTAACTCCGATAATAATAGATCCCTTTCTGTGTGTTTAAAATTATACTGGAATCATTTTACCCCAAAGTTGATTTTTCTATTGCATTTTGACATTTATAAAAAAAAAATTAATAGGGATGAGTATTATTTGTGTTTTTTTATTTAGAAGAAGATTTTATATGTTAACCTATTGCTTGACTAGGTATGTTGTTAGTTTTGCAAACCTTTAAAAGTTTGTTGCAATGTTTAATGTTTAGTTTTGTTGATTCATCATCATCATCATCAGCCTATAGCAGTCCACTGCTGAACATAGGCCTCCCCCAACGAGCGCCATAGCGCCCTGTCTTCAGCTTGCCGCATCCAGCATCTACCTGCAGTCTTTCGCAGGTCGTCATCCCACCTGGTCGGAGGGCGTCCTACACTAAGTTTAAATATTTTGTTGATTGAGTAGTAGATAATTACAAAAAAAGATCTCTAATGAAATTAGAAGACTGCAAAAGTTTTGTGTAACTTGCTTACATATTTAAATAGTTATGAACAATACATAATGATTAAAATAAACAGCTGAGTGTTTTATTTTACTGATATTTATCAACTTATGGAATAAAATGACCCCTGGGATTATTTTACCGCTACCCCATCATTTTATACATAGGTGTATATAAAATTATCCTTTATTAAACTTAACAAAAACCTCTAATATAAAAAAAACTACAAAAATAAGTATGCAGTTACAAAGTTAAGTAATTTCACTACCTCCAACAACAGAAATCTTGCGATTTTGCCTTCAACTTTAGCTACAGTTAAGTTTTTCCCTTAAGGGAATCATTATACCTCACCTTCCCCTACTAGTGGTCATCGAAAACATTTTGCATCAAATATTTCTTTAATGTAGCCTTTGATTACAAAAACATATTATTATCTAGTATTCTTAAACCAAGAATAGTTAAATTACGAAGGAAAAATGAGCGTATTACAAAGCCCCATTATTTACCCTGACGAAGTACTGGCAACAATTTCTCTAAGCAGTTAAAGATGACAGAATTTACAAAGTAACTTACTTACCTCTTTAATCTGTGGCAACACTAAGTAGACCCATTTGAAGTGGAACAAAGGCCTGTACTCCCACGCTACGCAAGTGTGACCATCGCTTTTTACCATCAGGTAATGAATACATTACTTACTTTGGACAAGCATTACTCATTTCATAGGAACTGCTTACTGTATTGCTTCTTTGTTCTCTTGCAACGTAGGGTCAAGTTCGGATACATACCACTAGATGCCAAAATGTTAAAAAACTTAGGTAACTATTAAAAGTGGGTATACTGAACGGCAGTACTAAAATGCAACGTGTTACACAAACAGCGGGCGTTCGTGCAACAACACCAGAACACCCGGAACAAATATCTGCAGATCGTACAAACATTTACCTATCCCAAGGCGGGAATCGAACCCGCAGCCTCCTGCGTCGCAGGCGGAAGTTCGCCCGCCGCGCCACATCGGTCGTCAAAAAATGTATGTAGTGCTTGTTACTATTATGGTCCACTTTGACTGCGGTTTTTTTTCGACGACTGCGGTCTTTTTTTTTACCTAAAAAATTCGTGCTGCCACTCTACACAGCGGTTGTGTTGCGCCGCACATGCGTTTCGTTCGAAAAATATTACAGCTCTGCTGAGTCACAAAGAACTGTATTTTCTCAGCCGCTGCGCTAGTGTGGATTTACGCATATTAGTCACTTGTAGAAAACTCATACCGTGCGTTTTCAGCACTCAAAGTGTTGACAGATTTTTCTGAATAGCTTTCAATACTTAAACGTAAAGTTCTTTTGGATCTGTTTATTCAAGTTTCAAGTAGGAGAGTCTACAAAAACTAGAACAGGAAACTCCTCGAAGAGAAAATATTGAAGAAGCACTCGAAAAAGCATTAACAGGTGCTCAATTGTTTTAACGTTAAAAAGGCTAATATAGTTTGTTAAACATGTAGATACGGTATAGGTACTTACCTATCTTAAAATATTTGTCTTATTCTGAAGTTGGTATGTGGAAGGAAGGTTACTACACAAGTATTTGCATTTTTTTTTAGTATTCCATCTATTGTACACTAAGTTAGACTAGACAATTAATAAAATCGATGTAACAAGATTATTATGTCAAGTGTAGTAGGACGCCCACCGACCAGGTGGGATGACGACCTGCGAAAGACTGCAGGTAGATGCTGGATGCGGCAAGCTGAAGACGGCGCTATGGCGCTCATTGGGGGAGGCCTATGTCCAGCTGTGGACTGCTATAGGCTGATGATGATGATGATGAGGATGAGTGATAAAACTATTGAAACTATCATAGTTATTTACACAAAAGTTATTAATACCGGGATATAATAATGAATTGTAATAACTTTAATAATGAATAGTATAAAATATGACCTGTCTCAGTGCTTATTTGTAAGCTTAAAGAAATTAAAACTTTTCATTTTCATATTTACCATGATTTGATTTTTGAGTTTTCGAATATAAATATATCATTGTAAATATCCCGTTATCAAAATATAAACACGTAACATATGTATGTATAATGATTTTGTGTTGGGAATTGTGATAACAAAGATTTTATTGTGAAATTGTTTTTTGTTTTGTGCAAAAAACTCATCATCTAACGACCAATAAACTACCAACAAACTTTACAGAGAAAATAAATATAGGAAAACAAAAAATATCAGACAATATGCTGATATAGATAGTCGACATCTAATAATAAATTCAAATCTTATTATTTGTTGACGTTTCCGTTAGAGAAATGGAGGCTGGAAATGGCCATAGATTATTATTCGCCCACTCAGCAATTAACCTATTATGCCCACGCCCAGCTAACTGCCCGTATTTGGTGCTGCAACCGGACTATAGCAAAGGGCTGGATTGAGGTTTAAATATGGAGGGCCGGTTTGTGACTCTCTTTTGTTTCTCAGCAATTTAGGTTTTCATTTTATTTTTGTTATTCTGCTTAGTGATTATTTATCAACTGATCAATATCAGTATCAATCAGAAGCATCCCTAAGACGCTGCTGGCTGCATTGCCCCGCGCCGGCCGCGGCGGGCAGCATTGCCATAAAGCGCGCCGTACGACAATGCTGATGCGCTGCACCAGACACTAACCATCTCTCAGGTCACGCGTCGCTTCGACCAGACGCTCAGATATTTTTACTGCTCAATTCGTGTACCTGGAGAAAATATACAGTTATTGAAATCTTAAATCTAAAAAAAATATGAGTCGAAATACTTAACACTTTGACTGCTATTTTTTTTCGACGACTGCGTTCTTTTTTTTTACCTAAAAAATTCGTGCTGCCGCTCTACACAGCGGCTGTGTTGCGCCGCACATGCGTTTCGTTCGAAAAATATTACAGCTCTGCTGAGTCACAAAGGTCTATATTTTCTCAGCCGCTGCGCTAGTGTGGATTTACGCATATTAGTCACTTGTAGAAAACTCATACCGTGCGTTTTCAGCACTCAAAGTGTTAAGAAAGTATCCTAAGATGAAAGCCCGAAATAACGAAAGCTCCAGAAGATGCCCCTTTCACACCAGTCTGGCAGCAGCCCTGCAATCATTAGTAAGCGTTTAGTGGAATAAATAATAGGCGTCGTGTGGACTCTGAATATTTAGGCCGTTGTCACATTGGTTCAATTTTATGTCGAACCACAGAGACTAATAATTTTACATTAACGATGGCTGAGAAAAACGCTCGACGCTTATTTTGAAGAACGTTAATGTACAAGGTATCCCTCGAATAACTGCAATACCCTACCCTAAAGAGGTGGAACTAGTATAAGTACCCAAAATCATTGACAAATATGTATGTGTGAAAATGTGGCCAGAACCTCTTCCTCACTAAATAAATGCTGGACAATCCACACAGCATATTATGTACTTAATACCATAAATTACATAGATAGATAATAGAAAAGATGGGCCAGTTTTCGTTTCAATAGTTCTACCATTGAACTAAAAGGTAAAAAAGTATTAATAGTTCCATGGACCAACAGTTCTATAGAACTAATGGAGTCAGATATTATTAGTTCTAAAGAAAAAATGGGCTAGTTTTCATTTCGATAGTAGTACCATTGAACAAAAGAGAAAAAAAAACAGTTCTATGACGTAACAGTCCTATAGAACAAATGGGAGTTACTGAATTTTTTTTTTATGCTTAGATAACGATTATCAGAATAAATAAATGTCAACATGACGACCGATGTGGCGCGGTGGGTGAAGGTCCGCCTGCGACGCATGAGGTTGCGGGTTCGATTCCCGCCTCGGAACAAATGTGTGTACGATCTGCAGATATTTGTTTCGGGTGTTCTGGTCGTTTTCTATGTATAATAAAAATATCTATCTATGTAATGTATTGTATTATGTATATCAGTTATCTAGTACCCATAACACAAGCTCTGCTTACCATGGGGCTAGATAATGCTGTGTGAATTGTCCAGCATTATTTATTTATTTATTTATTTATTCCAATCTCTGACAGCCGATCACGTCCCCTGTCCGTGACAGTTTTTTTTTTGTTAGAGACGCTGATTCGTACTGCGTACGTGTGTGAATTTCAATACTGTTTACTTAAAAACAACGGCCTGTAGGCGTGATCCGCGTCACGTCAATGCTTAGATTAATATTTAGGCATAAAATAAGCGTCACGTGCATAGTACGTGATCCGCTGTCAAAGTGTTAATAGAAGTGGAGCTTATCTTCTTGCATAAAACGTTTGAAGCCCATTCACAAGTGGGCTTTAATACTGCGCCATTCTAGCCCAAAGCCGGCCAGTCATCCGTTATCGGGCTACGACTGTCACACTGAACAAAAACTTTGCCAAGAGAGCTGAGCCCTCGATAGCGGGTTCCGCATAGAAATGCAGATTACAAAATCCAACCGGTGATTATGCTTTCAAAAGAATCTAAAAGCTCTCAAAGAAATCAAGAATGTTATCAAATAAAACCTACGGTACCTTTGACAATATTTGGAAGGTGGGTCTGCCGGGTCCATTCTACAATATGAAATTAATATGTTTGGCTTTTTTTGAAAGGTGACAATTTGTCCTTCAAAAATGTGGCTTTTCCAACAGAAAATGAAGTGGCATGTAGCGCCGTCCTGCTGAAACCACATATTTGTTGAGTCTATATCCTCCAATTCAGTCCAAAATAAATTTGTAATCATCGATATAGTGCTCGGTATGATGATTATGGCGATCGTAAAAGGCGGCCGACGGCCGCTGCGCTGGGGTAAAATTGTTCTTGAGTGGAGACCACGACTCGGTATACGTAGTGTAGGACACCCTCCAACCAGGCAGGATGACGACCTGCGAAAGTCTGCAGCTACCTCCAGTCTTTCGCAGGTCGTCATCCCTGTCTTCAGCTTGCCGCATCCAGCATCTACATGCTGGAAGCAGCAAGCTGAAGACAGGGCGCTATGGCGCCATTGGGGGAGGCCTATGTCCAGCAGTGGACTGCTATAGGCTGATGATAATGATGATGATGATCGTAAAATGGGCGAAGCGAAATAAAGTTATTAAAATCTGAAATCCTTATAAAACAAAGGCAAATTGCCAACATTGTAATTTATAAACATACTAACATTCAATCAATCTGTTATTAACGTGCCTATTCATCCAGGCATATACCTACCGATTAATTGCAAGATGGCCGAGATTGCAGGCATTCGGTACGGAACTCCAAACCCATGATGAATAGAATCGTCGCCTTTGAACGTCGCTTGGGGGACTGTCCATGAATCTGTGGGACATTCTAATAGAACAGGGAACCTTATAGAAAACTTGGTGTACTTATTACAATTTTCGCATTATTAATAATGGAATCTTAATAATATAACTATTATGTTTTTGAATCCCGTGACCACAAACAGATGGTTTCATCTATATCTACATATATGACGACCGATGTGGCGCGGTGGGCGAAGGTCCGCCTGCGACGCAGGAGGTTGCGGCTTCAATTCCCGCCTCGGAACAATTGTGTGTACGATCTGCAGATATTTGTTCCGGGTGTTCTGGTTGTTTTCTATGTATAATAAAAAATATCTATCTATGTAATGTATTGTATTATGTATATCAGTTATCTAGTACCCATAACACAAGCTCTGCTTACCATGGGGCTAGATAATGCTGTGTGAATTATCCAGCATTATTTATTTATTTATGGACGAATCTCCAAATTTTCCTATAACCAAGTTAATTATAAATAATGTATATTGCACTTAAAAAATAGTCAAAACATAATTATACAACGATGTAAAAATCAAGTTACAAAATGCAATGAATATTGGTGGAAATATTTTAGGAACTCGTTATAACAAAGCAAAGCACGAAACAATTATTGGTTTTGGAAGGTCTCATTTAATTACCACTCGTTCGTTTTCCAATTTAAAATTTAAAATTTTTCGCTCCATATGTGAGATTATGCGTCGTTGTGTTTGACTTTTTGGTAACCTTGCTGTTTTCTGATATCGTTATCAGTTTTTGTTAAGTTTTAAATCATTAAATTAATAATTATTAAATAAATAATAGTCTTTGTTGACATAAAATATTTTAGATTCTAAATCGGAGTAGGGTATGGTACAGTAATAGTAAAATTAAAAAGCGCTCATATTAACACTTTTACTGCGATTTTTTTTCGACGACTGCGATCTTTTTTTTAATCTAAAAAAATCGTATCTGCACAGTGGTTGTGTTGCGCTGCACATGCGTTTCGTTCGAAAAATATTACGGCTGTGCTGAGTCACAAAGATCTGTATTTTCTCAGCCGCTGCGCTAGTGTGTATTTACGCATATTAGTCACTTGTAGAAAACACATACCGTGTGATTTCAGCAATCAAACGTTAAGGTACTTCCAGTAGTAAAAATTCTTAAAAAGTCACAATCGAGAACAAAAAATGTATAAAATCAGATATTTGCAATATTCGCCGAAACAAATGAAATTGTTCGAAGGCAACAAGTTTTTATTTGCATGAAATCAAAAAGTTTTTACTGAATATCGTGGCACAGTTCATTCGGCTTTTTCGACAACAGCTTTTCATTTGATAAGCTTTGTTATTGTTGCGGTTGAACTGGGTTGAACACACCAAAAGGTACTACTTTTCCTCTCAATGTACAGACGACGAAAAGAAGAACAACAAGCTTTATTCTTTGACAGTCGTATTAGCCATTGAAAATGAAAATGAAAAGTTTTTATTTCTTTAAGCTTACAAATAAGCACTTAGACAGGTCATATTTTATACTATTAAATTATTTTATAGTTCACTTCAATTTTTTGTCCACCAGTGGAAGAAGTGAGAAGAAACCACTAGTATGTTCATTATTTAGCTTACTCCCTTTTTATAATACCAAAGAGTTATATAGTATATTTTTGTATACCTATATAAATATATAGAACATTACATTACGTTTTTCGACCAGTTTGTTTAAATTTTACCAATACCTATACTCCGAATCAGAATTCAAGATATTTTATGTCAGACTTTTATGAACAAAAACTGATAACAACAACTAACTGCAAGGTTATGACAACAAACAAAAACTTCAACAATGCCTAATCTCACATGTGAAGCCAAATTTTTTACCTAAATTTGAATTTAAAAACGAACGAACGATCAATTTAATAATGAAAGCTTTCAAAAGAAAACTGCTTTCGTGTTTTGTTTCGATGTTACCAATGTCGTTAAAATATTTTCCACCAATATTCTTTGGTTTTTGCATACAAAATATTCTATAAGGTTTTTAAATAGGAGTCGCATAAAACTAGAGCATAGTAGCGCCATCATTACTATGCACCATCATAGATACATAGATAGATAATTATTAAGATAGATAGATAACACTTTATTACACCACACAAAACAGAAAACAATACAGAGATAAAACTTAGAATAAAGGTATAAAGGGCGGCCTTATCGCTGAGAGCGATCTCTTCCAGGCAACCTTGGGATGGACCTGGACATGAAGGAACAATATAGACTGTGACACTTTAATAAATAATGAATTATTTATTGCATACTTAGTTTATAATAAAATAACAATGTAGAATAGAATAGAATCTAGAATTTGTACAAATTTAGCGAAAATTTGCGACACAGAATAAACTAAAATAACCTGTACTTTGAAATACGGAACATGTGTTCTATTATTTAAAAAAAGTAATTCACGAAATGTAATCGTGTCTTAATTTTCAATAGTGTAGTAGGGTAGGGCCCTACTACACTAGTAAAAAGATAAGATGCTTTACAGTCTTATACTTGAACTGCAAGTTAAGTTAACTATACCTCTAAGTTTACGTGTAGAAAGTGCATTAACTCAGGTCTACGCAGCTGCAATAGGATCGCCGATAGCGTCGCGTGCGCAGAACATAAGGCGACGATCTACAAAAGTCTGAAATTAGACTATTCCATAATTTTCAACTCAGAAATGCTATCATCATCATCAGCCTATAGCAGTCCACTGCTGGACATAGGCCTCCCCCAATGAGCGCCATAGCGCCCTGTCTTCAGCTTGCCACATCCAGCATCTACCTGCAGTCTTTCGCAGGTCGTCATCCCACCTGGCCGGAGGGCGTCCTACACTACGTTTACCGAGTCATAGTCTCCACTCAAGAACACGTTTGCCCCAGCGGCCGTCCAAAAAAAAGAGAAATGCTATAGGTGAATGAAATTCCATGCTAATCAGATCCGAAATGGTGCTAAGCGAAGTAAAACCAATAATAACTCAATACTAACAAATATTTAAAAAATCTTATTCGCTTCAGAAAGTTCTATTTTGCATGCCCTTAGTACCGTACCCGTAAACGGGTTTTAATCGAGCCCAATGATATAAACGAGTAGTATGTTTTTTTTAAATTTATATTTTTCAAACATTGTACCTACACGAACATTACATTCATGCAAGTTAGTAGTTTCAGCTAGATTACAGAAAAGTTATGGAAAATCTTAATATATTTATATGTAACTATAAATTAATCTTAAAAAAGCAACAGGAGACAATTTCTGGAGGTAATTACAAACAATGAAAAATAACATTCAAAGGAAAAATAACATAAAAACTGCTAAAAAGTAAGTAAACTTAGCAACCAACCTATATACATAGATTATGAAACCAAAAACCTGCATCAAAATAACAGGCACTACATAATCAAGAACACAAGAACTTCCAAAGAGAAGTTCACTCAACTCCAAAGTCGCCAAAATAATTACAACCAGCAGTTCGCGCCTTAACTCCTGGGTTGTTTATTTAGAAGGGCGTGGTCCCTCACGATGCCCCGAGGTAGCACTTGCTACTTAGGGCCCGTAATTCCAAGCCCTGATCTTGCACACCTGCATGCAATGAAAGGGCTTTTGATGGGCATCTCGATAGCGAAACAATTTATTATAAGCGAGCGAAAGTCGAATGCAGCCTGGGTAGAAACAATTCTATTTGAAGGTTGGGTTTTTGTGCAAGGTTTAAGTTAACTTTTGATCGGTAGGGGCAGAATTGACACGGTATCTTTCGAATAAGAAATAACCTGGCTTTTAAGCGATAAAGCCGCCCACTGTACTTATGTCTTATTTACTTAATGATTCTTTGTTGGTGTACCTACAGTTAGTATCTTGGTTATATACTTTTTTTTGGAACCAGAACTATGGGGCACCTATGTCGAAGTCAATCCGTAGGAATGATCATCAGTTATATATTTTGATGCCTTCTTTGCATGAAATGTTGGAAATACCAAGTAATATTATCATTTCGGAATCTTATTGAAATGGGAAAGTTATTTACAAAATCATAACATCTATTTTACATATATTTTATTCTTTAGATAGATAGATAACACTTTATTACACCACACAAAACAGAAAACAATACAGACATAAAACTTAGAATAAAGGTATAAAGGGCGGCCTTATCGCTGAGAGCGATATCTTCCAGGCAACCTTGGGATGAACTGGACATGAACGAACAATATAGACGGTGGCACTTTAATAAAAAAATAATTATTTATTGCACACTTAGTTTATAATAAAATAAACAATATTAAATAACAATGTAGAATAGAAACCACTCACACATAAACCACTGTACGTATGTCTTATCTACTTAATGATTCTTTGTTGGTGTACCTACAGTTAGTATCTTGGTTATATACTTTTTTTTGGAACCAGAACTATGGGGTACCTATGTCGAAGTCAATCCGTAGGAGTGATCATCAGTTATATCTTATATATGATGCCTTCTTTGCATGAAATGTTGGAAGTACCAAGTAATATATCATTTCGGAATCTTATTGAAATGGGAAAGTTATTTACTACTTGCACACTAATACATATATTTTTATTCTGACGACCGATGTGGCGCGGTGGGCGAAGGTCCGCTTGCGACGCAGGAGGATGCGGGTTGAATTCCCGCCTCGGAACAATTATGTGTACGATCTGCAGATATTTGTTCCGGTTGTTCTGGTCGTTTTCTATATATGTATAATAAAAAAATATCTATCTATGTAATGTATTGTATTATGTATATCAGTTATCTAGTACCCATAACACAAGCTCTACTTACCATGGGGCTAGATAATGCTGTGTGAATTGTCCAGCATTATTTATTTATTTATTTATTTATTCCATACATTTTGCGAAGAAATTTTAACTGTTATTTCTCTATCTTGTTACGGTATCTTAAATAAAGAATATATTCAAATTATTTAATCATCCTGCTATCTACAGCGTGCTTGCTTTTACCAATTACGATTGACCAAACAGCCTTCAATAAAAAAAATATCGATCAATCAATTTAAATTAAAAATTGATCGTATAAACCTTAATTCTCCGGTGGAATTAAGGTGCAATGCTCAGGCGCATCAATCAATATCAATTAAGAACCCAACCCATATCGGTAACGCGTTTGATTCTCTCCGAACGAGATAAACTACTTGAGAAAACCATAAAAGTTATACTCTTAATCTTATTTATTCATTTCCAATCAGTTTTATGTCTTTTTTAAGATGTACTAACCAATAATTTGAAAACTGGACAGTGACATTATGATCTTCTGGCTTCATCTATTAAAAAAGGGCTACGACATAGATGTAACGTAAATTAATATCTTCTAACCTAAGTTACTTTTTCTCTATTATGTAAGTATGTATCATCATCCTCATCAGCCTATATAAGTCCACTGCTGGACATAAGCCTCCCCCAATGAGCGCCATAGCGCCCTGTCTTCAGCTTGACGCATCCAGCATCTACCTGAAGTCTTTCGCAGGTCGTCATCCCACCTGGTCGGAGGGCGTCCTACACTACGTTTACCGAGTCGTGGTCTCTACTCAAGAATACGTTTGCCCCAGCGGCCGTCGGTTCTTCGGCCCACTACCACTTCAGCTTACTAATTCTCAGAGCTATTTATTTATATATGCCGATTGTGCCACTAGATATAGTTAGTATTAAGATCTTTTAGAATTTTTATTATTTTTTTGTATTGATCGTGCAATAAAGTTGTATTGTATTGTATTGTATAGCCCATTGGTTTATTTTTATGACTGAATTAAATGATTTTATTATTATATTCATATATAATACTAGAAACGTAAATACTAGAATTCCAGATTCATTGATAATTCCACACACTTATGGATAAACCTTTCACCTTCGTATAAGAATAAAATCAGACCAACATTATGTTTTTTGTTCTAAAACAACAACATTGTCAAGCTTTATTAAAAGTAATAGCGGTACTCTACTAAACCTAAAAAATGGAATAGCGAAGCAGACTTGGAAATATGCTGTCCTTTATAATAAGAGACTTGTACCTAATCTTGTCTGAGACCAGTTCCACCAGATGCTCCCAGTGTCTCAAGCATAACGCGAAAAAGAAAAAGTTTGAAACAAGTTACCTACTAAGTAACTACTCTTGGCATAACCGGCTCTGTTTCTATTATTATTGCTATAGTTTTTGTGCTATTCGAAAGTCCCTACTTACCTACATTTAGTTATTATTCTACAAATTGAAATCGCAGTGTTTTGTGGATATAACTGGAAATTGCCAGTTTATGGCTTGGTTTCGGGGCAGTTTGAAAACCACTTTACGATGCGAATCTGGCTAAATGTATGAAACCTAAAAGTTTATTTCAATTGTTTTAAAATGTCTACGAGATGTTGAAGATTAGAAGATGAGAAATTAATCTTATCCAATTCAATTATTATTTATACTTGCCATATTTAACCAATACTTATTTAAAAATGATATTCCTATATATTTGCCATTTTGTTACTGGACTTACACGCTTACCAACACGTTTCCTTTTAATTTAAGTTTATTATTTATTTATTTATTCAGCTAATAACATCATTACATCATTATCATTATTATGTTCTGTGTAAGTTTTATAACAGATAAATTCATTTCATTTCATATAAATATTTCTATAAATATGAAGTAAAAAATTAAAGCTACCAATCTAACAAGAGCGAACACATTGCGCCCTGAGTCGAGTCGAGTAAATCGATAAACTATTGTAGTTTATCGAATGCGTTCCACCCACATTTAGGTCCAATAAAAAAAAAAGTTGAAAAAGTAAAAAGATTTTTATTTTGTCAGAACAGAACAGAGACTCTTATAAACTAAACTTAGATTAACAGACGACAGAGACTGACAAAACTCGGTCTCCACTCAGCATGTGCTATGGTAGAGCAGATCGTACCATAGCGCTGGTCTTCCGTGGTTTTTTAATTACACAGTTTGCTGCTAGAACTAAGATCAACAAAACACACAAACAACATATCAACCTAAACGTATACCCGTCTCCGTCTCTGTTCCTTCGCGGATAAAAATAAGTTCAGTTTGAACGAGTTTAAATTAGTAATATTTTATTACTATGTGACATGAAAGCTCTTGAACTTAATTTAGCGCTTGCACCAGATCAACTTTATGTCGGTAGAATGCGCTGAACTCGTTTAAACTTAAATCGTTTGTTGCACACGTGTGTTACATAACATTCTTATAATTATTATTTTACATGCACCCTGTAGGGAATGGGATTTTTTATATCGAGTTTGTTCACATTATATCAAATGTTCAATGATACATTTTAGTTCATGTTAAATTAGTGCACGTCTTTCGTCAAATATTTTTGCATACCGACTAACGATCAAGCATGTTGATCCACGAAAAGTGTATTATGTCTTTGGCAAATAAAAAATCTTTATCTTTATCTTCAATTGCAATGGTGAAATTGGACCTTGATGACCTACGAAGTAAATGTGAGAGTTGAAAGCCAATTGCAGTTGATATTCTGTACCGAATTCTTAAGCTATCTATTTGAATATAACTCAAAACGTTTACTTACTAGGATTTATCTGTCACCACATCTCGTCCGTCGTTTCCATTGACTCCACTAGATTTATGATCAGTCTATAGCACGGCACTCGTCCATTAATAAATTGATATCAAAACATCAAAGCCGGGAACATTTAGTTATTGAATGATTGATGGGAACGCTATTATCTGAGGCTTCCATACTAGCCGTCTCAAATGGGTTTGCTTCGGCCACAACTTCGGCTGATTGAATCTTATAGAAATCAAACAAAGATTATTTAGCAAAAAGTATAAGATAATATTTATTCGTAGCATTAACAAAGTTACTAAAATTAGTTCCTTAAATTACCCAACACCACCACTACATAAATAGTAACTTATTAAAAAACTAAAAGAGTTTTTGAAAGTGATTCAAAATAGTGAGTAGTATTATGTATTTATTTATACCTAGATATATTTTATAATACACGGAACAAATACCTTCATCAATGCGTCATACATCTACGGGGTCGATTCATACCATGGCGTATGAATCGACCCCGTATATGTACATACCTTAGCTTACCGTGTAGGTACTTTTTTGCTTGCAATACAAAAAAGTTTACTTACGATGTCTACGCTCTCTGAGTCTGAGTATCCTTCAAATTTTAGATAAAAGCATAAATTTTTGTCTCGATCTATCGCTTTTGGGTGGCTCAGATATCGATTTTTTTAATGAGTTGCACTATCTAATCGCCCTAATGGGGCCACGTTTGATGAGGGCAAAGAAAAAATGCTTATTCTTCGAAGATATATAAACCGAAGTTGAGATAAACACCTTCACAATAAACTTTTGTCTAGAGGAGTTTTCCCAATTTTCCAGAGGATACATTTTCCTGCAAAAATAAATGACCTAACGTCTCTATTTCGTAGAAATTTTACGTCTAAATACACCTTTGGTATCACTTAGACACTTACACGTGTGCCAGGACAAATGGTTTCTAACTTTTCAGCCCAATTGGGAAGCGCGGAACGTACAAAGTATTTTCAACTGTCGACCTCTATACTCAAAGGAGATAATAAAGAAAAGTGAATTCCGTAACACCTACAGAGAGTCATATCGGCAGCAGTCGACAAGAGCCGACACGTACACGAACAGGGGTCGACAACAATTTCGCATACTGAGCCTTGTTCGAATTCAAAGGCTTGAGGAATATACAGAGTTAATAAAACTACACCTTGCACTGGTACAATAGAGTTAGTTTTCCATTGGCAATATTCTAAGCATGTACCTATGTAATGTAGTGGCGCACGCACGAAGAATCTTAATAATGTATATCTTTGACTCGCGTTTGTTTATCCCTCTTATAGACATAAGGATTTCATTCAAACAAGCTCGTTTTCTATATTAACAAATCATGTTCTAATCTGGTTCACTATTTTTCAATGTTATTTGTTGCGTTTGAGACGTTTATTAATAACTTTAGACGTCTGACATTTAGTAGCTAGGTACACATTTAATTGAAACTAGTTCTGCTTGCTTTGGCTGTAAATCAGTTATTTTGCTTCTTTAGCAAAATATTACGCTGAGCCCAGGCCTTAGACATCTTACCCATTTATTTTAATTTAATAATTGTTTGCTTTTTCTTTGTTTAGTCAACTGTGTTTTATGTTTTTTTAATGTTCCAGTGTAATGTATAATTGTTGTATTTTCTATGTGTGTGTCTGAAGTCTGTAATAAATGCTTTATCTATCTACGTCTAGTAATGCGTCTTTTACACTTTTGGGCCATATTTAACCTACCTTTCTAAGAACAAAAATAATCTTTCTTCAAAAGCTTGTACCTACATATAATCTTTTAAGCTAAGATATCTAAATAAGTCTATAGTAATAATATTGAGATAATAATAAAAATAATTATCCATGCATTATCCTTTTACTTTATTGTCGGTCTTTGTTGTTTTCTAATATTGCTTTAAGATAACTGAGGCCATTAAAACTAATAGGCACAAAGCAACACGACAATAGATTAACTGGGTGTGTCTAGGCACAGCAAAACTCAAACGGTTTGTTAACTTACAAGTAGATAAGTCGTAGTAAGTAAGACAACATTTAACCCCATGTCTAATCATACCTATATAAATGGCCAAGGGCATTTTGGCCTATTTTCAGGTCAAGTTCAAATTGGCCTGAAAATAGGGTAAAGTGCCTATTTAATGTGCGTTATGCAATGAAATACACTCCAAGAGCATTCAAATGACATTGTTTTATCACTGTGTACTGACCGGCGGCGTTGCATTACGGGGCGTAATGTGCCCATTCGCAGCGAGCTCGTTTCGAGCGCCTTTTTTCCCCGTAGTACTTCTAAACTTTTTCTCTAAAGCTTTTGTAGGACCCATAGATTGAACAAAAGTGTTCATGGTCCTTTTACCGTTAGTAATTCTGTGTATTTAGTTTGACAACTAACCAATGAAGCCAGCTATATCATTTGCAAGTGGACCACAATGTCATTCGAAATTCTAAATGATCACAATCTATTCCAACACAGAAAGCCGGCCTATAAACAAAAGACGATTACGGTTAACCCTGGTTTAGTTTCCAAATGCCGCGATAAAACAACATCTGTTCGCTAACTAGCTCATGAGCTGCCATAAGTTAGTTAATTCTGAGCTATGTCCGAGCTATGTAGTCGCTAGATTGCGTGCGGCATGGAATGGGACAAGGCAGTATCATTACGTGAGGCTAGCACGAGCTAATGAGAACTGGCGGGGGATTGAATCTATGGTAATATGGAATTGATAGAAATAAAACAAGAGACAAGTGACCATTTTTCTAATACAATGGACAGTTATGGCAAACTCCGGAGGGAAAGGGGAGGGGTGCCTTTTTTGGCCCTTCCAAAGAAGAAACCTCTCTCTTTTCACCATGTTCAGCAGTGGCAGTAGGTATAGGGAAAGTTCTGGTTAAAAAACATGAAAATTATTTTACAAAAATGTTGATCAAAGTTTTGCAACAACAACGCCAAAAAATTACTCATTATTCATTTAGAGAGAGAGAGTAAAAGTTGGATTAAAAAAACTCATTTTACTTCACAGAGTTCCTTAAATTCGTCGTCGGCTCTACACGTGCGATAACACAAACCGTTGTAAGTCAAAATTGCCAATTTATCCCAAAAGGACCCCGGATTCAAGACCTCTCAAAGCGGCCCACTGATCAAAGAATCCTTATAACTTTTAACATTATGTTTAATATTTTTTTGATCATTAGGTATCTTGAACCTTATTTGTGTCTTATAAAGTATAAAAATACTTAATGTATGGATCATTAATATTTTCATGATATCACTTGATTTAAATTGCTACAATTTTTTATATTAAGTTATCTATACATCGTTACTTTTACTTATTTTTATGAAAGGAGATGTTAATTATCAAAACCTATACGGCACAAAACCTAAATTAATTAAACTAAAAATGATGCCATCCTTAGTAAAGATATTAAAAGGGATGGAATAATGTTCAGTCTATTTATTAGACTTACCTGTTTTCAATAATGTATTTTATAATGTTAAAGTCAGCTCTATACCTAGAATAAAATATACAAATGCTCAACTTAAAATTTCTCAGCCAGACACGGACCAACTAGAAGGCATTTAAGGTGTTGTTTAACTGCTTATTTAGTTAGTAAGACTGAAAAAAAACTCTGATTTTGAAACTTTCAGCAGAACTATCAGTCATCTAGTACCCATAACACAAGTTCTGTTTAACTTTGGGCTAGATGATGCTGTGTGGACTGTCCAGCATTCAAATTAAATCGAATCAAATCATTTATTTTCTGGAATGTAGGTACAAAAGCACATTAATTATGTTATTTAATGATTATTTATTTATTTTCAGCAGAATCGTGCGTTCGCGAATTAGCTGCTGGTCAGTCCCGTCAGGAACTAGATAATGTTCGTTTCACTCGAAATAACTTCCATAAATTGAGTTTCCCAACTATATATAGCCCTCTCGTTCGTAGAGTTTCTGGTACACTTTTACGGCAGAAAGTCACGGAACAAAGTGAGTCGTCTTTGGAACAAATCTATTTCTAGTGAAATGTTAAGGTTGGACGAAATATTTTGCATTACTTACTTAGAGATGTATTGGATGTCGTTCGTTTAAATGAATTTAGATTTATATGATTCTGATCTCAACTGGCTTAAATTTTAATTATACGAGTATGATGAAGCATATCAGATTCTAAACTTCGGCTAGGTTTATAGAAAATAGGCCAAAAAAATCATCTAGAATTTTAAACACCTTATGTATGATGGGTTCTTCTGTAAGATCTAAAAGAACATTCACGTGTTATGTTAATTGTAATTTTTGACAGATTTTTTTAACATCATATACAACCTATGTAATCACTTGTTCCACAAGTTCACAAAAAATTGAAGTGAACATTAAAATTAAAATAATGTTATTTGATTATAATGAATAGTATAAAATTTGACTTGCTTATTTTGTAAGCCTAAAGAAATAAATGCTTGCTTAATTAATGACTTTGAATTTGATATATTGTATTAAGTACGATGATATATTGTAAACTAGTGGAACAAGTAATCACTTGTTCCACTAGTACACAAAAAATTTAAGTGAACATTAAAATAAAAATAATGTTATTTGATTATAATAAATAGTATAAAATTTGACTTTCTTGTAATTCTTTATTGTACACTAAAAACTTACAAAATAACTTAACTAAAAAAAGATATGTACATAGGCGAGCTTAACCCTAACAAAGAGTTTTACTTGCTTATTTTGTAAGCCTAAAGAAATAAATGCTTGCTTAATTAAGACTTTGATATTGATATATTGTATTAAGTGTGTATATCAGTCATCTAGAACCCATAACACAGCTTAGCTTGGGGATATATGATGCTGTGTGGATTGTCCTGTACTATTTGTTTATTGATTATATAACGAACTGGAAATAAAGTGGTCTTGTTACCAGAAGCTAGTTATCCTGACGTTCAGGTTTCCAATTTACAACGATATTGTATCGAGGGTTTGCTAAGAATCCGTTTTCATCTTACCCTTGCTTTCGGATAGGCACATGTTTTCCTCTTTTCGATACCCTATAATATAGACCTTCATAAAGAATAATGATTTTTCTATAGGGTCTTGTAAATAATGTACAAAAAATTATTAACCTTTGCGAAATACAGTATCTTTCATGTTTTATTTGACCAGTTCTTAACCCTTTGCTGTATCGCCATTTTATTTACATTCATGTACCGGTATTGACTCTTTTCTCGATTTAGAAGTGGAAGTCAGCATATATTTGATTTTTACGCGCGAATGTTCCTACAAAAGGAACGGCACGATTTTTGCAAATGCAATACTGAACTGAGAATGGATCTTTGAACGTTTTTTGATATAACTTTATGTGTACCTACTTACCCACTAACATACTTACCCTTAGCTATCCAGGTGACTATACGTTGGTATAAGTTTCTTCCATGCTGAGTTGAGAACTAAGTTCACAAGTACATATGCATGTAATAAATAAACGAAACTTCATCCATGTATTACCTATCCCAAAACTTCTTTGCCTTACCCTTTCTAGAAGTGTCTAAAGAGTCAAATGTAACACCTTTTAGTTTATATCTAACTGACTAATATATAAATAAAATAATAAATAAAAACAGTCATGAAAATAAATTGCCACTTTCAAAATTAATTTTTAATTCACAATTAGATAGATAGATAGAAGATAGAATAATGATTTATTGCCTGAACTTATAACTACTTATAGATACATCACAAACTAAAAACATAACTTATCTATAATTAATAAGTAGGTACTTACATAACATACAATTCACATTTTTATTAACTAAGTACATTCTCAGGCAATGGGAGTAAGCTCAGCATAATGCCGACACGCTTAAAAAGCACGTTCGGCGCTGTTTTTCAGCTTACCCCTTACCGACTGGTGATCGTCGGCTTTTATAGTAGGTTTTTTTTGCGGGTTTGTCCATTAAATGCTCTACATACAAATATTGTAGGTTTAACCCAGAAATGAATGGTAAAGTAATAAAAAAAATTATTCAATATAAACTTATTTACAATTTAATTCTAATCGACGAATGAAGATTATCATCTCTCTTACAGAATTTGAACTTCGGATCTTAAGTATCTCATCTTGTCTTGGTGGTCTCCATTCTAGAAACGGTATTGGTGTACTTATTTCACGCTTATCATTTCCAATGCCCACGAAACATTATCCATAATGTCACATACAAAAACCTAATGTCAGATCTACGTCCCCACCCATATTGTATGAAAGACTATCCCCACCTAAATGGTACTTGGCGTATCAGTTTCAACGGTAATTCTTACCCAAATGAGTCTTCAGAAACTATCCCGTAACGCGATCTATGGCAAACTCTCCTCATAACCTATTAGAGCTTATGGTCTTTATAATAGAGTTGGGATTTGATGTTGAAAGATTGATCATCGTAGAGTTGTGAATAGCGCCCGCATTGCTGGTGGGAACCGAGGAACACGTGTTCCAAAATGTTCTGCGTGTGAACAAGACGCAAGGAGTGCCATTGTTTAGATACGGGCCGGTTTATAACCGCGGTAGTATAAATATACGAAGATTTTGAATCACGGCTATAACATTATTGGTTTCAAGCTGACTATACAACAAAACAGTTAGACATAACTAAAAATGTAAGAAAAAGCTGTGCAGAACACATTTATTTATTTATTTTAAGGAAGGCCTACAGCTTAAATAATACAAAATAGGTAACATTAACCTAGCAACAGAAAAGCTAATAAATGGCCTTCACGGCTAAATGACATTATGAAAATTAAATATATGCTATGCAATTAGATTAGAAAAAAGAAATGTATTGTTAACAATCGTCGAAATTGTGATAATTTAAATGAAATAAAGGGCTAAACAAAATTTTCGAAACAAACAATGACTTAATTAAATGAAATCTAAAGTACCTATTACTATATTTACTATTAACACAACAAATGAGAAAATACAATATTTTTGTTTTACTAAATAAGATCGTTTAAAAGTTTAACATGATAATTAATAGTACAGATAATTAACAGTAGGTACTATTAATTATCTGTACTATCAATAATCTGCAAAGAATTGACCGCTAAGCAGCCGCCTTGCCGAATGCACACTCGTACAATGCAAGTCAATATCATCGTTATTTTTGCACACTTTATTGAGAACCGAGCAAGCTCTAATCATAAACGAGTTTTGTCTATAATTAGTGTTAGTCGATGGAAGATTAAGGGGTGGACTATATCGCACACGCTTAGAGGGGACGTTTAAGTTGATTTTACCTAGTAGCTCTGGACAGTCAACTGAGTTGTTTAATAGTTTTAAGATGAATGTTATGTCGGCTATGTCGCGTCTAGTGGATAGTGGAAGAAGGTGGAAACGTTTACAATTATACAAGTAACTATCAGAGTGATAGGGGGATATGGAGTTTGAAGCATAAGAACTTGATGAATTTATTTTGAATTCGCTCCACTCGAGAAATATAGATGTCGTACTTCGGGTTCCATGAGAGAACACACTAATATTAAAAATAAGAGTACAAGTTTGGATGTATATCTGTTACTTCTTCATGCAAAAACTACTGAACGGATCGGGCTGAAATTTTGCATACAATAATTATATATAAAAATTAAATAGTAAAAACCTAAACAACTATTGGCCCGACCCGGGATTTGAACCCAGGACCTCTTTCAGGTTGAACAAGCCGACCACTAGACCAACAAGGCAGTTGTATAATATTTATCGTATTATGTAGGTATTTTTATAGGAATATGTATATAAGTAAATATGAGTGTTATAGGCCTTCACTTAAATATCTCTAAGTATGTTGACAAACTCTTTCTACACAGTCGACAACGATCTAACCCATAATTTAACCCCTATTCCGTATGAAGTGTTAACAGAATATAGATATCACCCATTTGTTACACTGTTTATTGAACTTCGCCCAATAGATGGACGTTAAGAGCCTCAGAGTAATAATAATAGATAGAGATTAACACTCTGAACAAGCTGGATACAATTGATCTCCACTCCAGTGGGAAAAAAGACATTTTAAAAGGGCAGGGCATACACATTGTTGTTATTAATAAAAATAATATGTAGTTATCTAGTACTGATTGGTCAGGAACTCCATAGCTAGTTGTGTTTGGGTGTCTTCAGTCACTAAGACAACATATTAGCTTATTAAACATATTTAGCTTAACTTTAGCTAACCTTAGCTTTGGTCTATTAGACAAAAACAAGACAAAAACGATAGCAATTGCTTAATAAGCGTTAGATCAACTTGATAGATCGTAGGACGAATTTTAATAAGAATAAGAATGTATTTTAATATAAATAAGGATAAACTGTCACTTTCGAGTGTCAGCTCAAAATGACGAAAGCAATTTGCCTTTTTCAAACGGGAATACTTCTAAATTCTGCTACACATCAAAAATACCAGACTCAATGAAGCTAGGTTTAAAAATGTCTTATGCTATTTTATTGTGTAGTAGATTAAAGGTAAATGGATGCGGCAAGCTGAAGACAGGGCGCTATGGCGCTCATTGGGTAGGCCTATGTCCAGCAGCGTACTGCTATAGGCTGATGACGATGATTATGAAAAATATTTTCTTTCTTTTCTTTTAAATAACCTAAGATCTCTGATGCTGCTCTAATCTGCCTCTAAATCCATAAGCGTTACAATCCTGTAAATGAGGCGATCTCAGCTTAGGTGTGATCTGATATCGACCGATTAACATGTAAATGATACGTATCAAATCTCATCAGGGCATAATCTACGAATTTAACACTAAATTACTGACGATAAATTAAGTAATAATAGGTGCCAGTATTGGGTTCAGTGTAGACTAATGCAGACTGCACCCAAAATGAATATCTATGTATATAGACACCATTTACTACACATACATAATAAACCTACTTTATAAGGCTGATAATAGTGTCACGCTGACCATCAGCGCTGACAGCTCAGCGCGTAGCAATCTGTATGGACGCTATAGAAAGATTTTAGAATAACGTCGCCCGTTCAGTGATGACTAGCGTCAGCGCTAACGGTACGCGCGTCCTACGCGCTGTTCGTCTGCGCGCTGAGCGGTCGGCGCCGACCAGCGCCCGCGCGCTTCTGTCTTCAGTGAGCGTTTTAGTGTCGCGCTGATCGTACATGCCGGTTGCATATAATCATGTCGAAAACGATTCAAAAATTTTGTTTCGTCATCCCTCAACTTGCCGTATAACTTAACAAAGTCTCCCGCGACTAATCTCTGTTCAATTAATGGATGAACATGTAGTCTTCTTCGCATTTTTTTTCCGCAGGTAGTACAAGGAAACAATAATTAATTCACTCCTCATTTTTCTATACGTCTGTACTCCGCAGCGATCAGCAGAAGACTAAAACGACCCGCGCTGCTCGTCGGCGCTGACGAGCTACGCGCTGAGTTGTCAGCGCTGATGGTCAGCGTGACACTAAAATCAGTCTAAATGACAGAGCTCAATATATAAATATTATTTATTCAATCATTTATATGTATTTACATTTATAGTGATTTTATGGTCTTAGGTCTTAGGTTCTTAGGTTCTTATCTTAGTGGGTACACAATGCATAAAAACCCTGTCAGGTATATATCAGGTAAATAATCATATATGTATTTACTGCATATTATGTATGTATTTGCAGTGCAGCAACAAAGCGAAAACGTGAAATATAAAAAATGATTTCACCGTCAACAAAATATCGAAATCAGCGGCAATTTAATATTGTTTCACAATATTTTAATGAAATAATAGCACAGTAATAGCTTAATTACTAATATTAAAATTCCTAAACTTTATGCTGTAGGTTGTGACACCACTGATGAGCCACCATTTTGGATTGAGAGGACGCGTGTCAAAAGTGTCAAGTATGAAACCATTAGGTATACATATAAATCTACCCGTGCAAATAGCATCAAACACACTATCTAGATTTTTTTTAATCTATGGACGATTTTGCGACAATGCCATTATCATAGTACCGATAATACTTACCAATCCTATCCATCCAAAGGTTACCTGGAATAAATCGCTGTTAGCGATAAGGCCGCCGATCGTGCCACTAGATAACTTTATTCCACTATCAATACAAAAAAGGAACTTAATACTAACTATATCTCGCTCTCAGGTTTTGGCTGAAAATCAGTGTTTTTGCTTTTAGCAAAAAATATCGCTGAGCCATGGCCTATTTGTTGTACTGCGGCACACACATATTTACCTACAGTAAGTGCTTTAGTAGCCATTTTATTTGCTCGTTTTATTAATTGTTTTATGGTAATTTCGTTTAATATTGTATCTTTCGCTATGTTATTTGTATGTGTGTGTTATTAGTACCAAATAAACGTTTTATCTATCTGTCTATCTATCTAGTAGCACGATCGGCGGTCTCATCGATAACAGCGATTTATTCCAGGCAGCCTTTGGATGGATAGGATTTATTGCAAATGTTTGTTACCAAAGAAAAATTTGGCCCCTGTATTCCTTACAATAAAGTTTCTTCAGCCATTTTAATTTAAAATTCTTATAACTTGTAGGCGTAGAATTATTGTTATTGCGCCATTGACTATTCTTTTACGAGATGTATAATTGGAAATATATTTCACGTCCTCATTAACAACACTCAGGCAACATTAACTGATCTTATTATGGGAGCTATTAAATACATTTTAAATTGAAGGTATATTTTGAGATCATTAGGTAAGTAGGTACCTATACATTTTTGTATTTGATATGTATGGTGACAGCAGTTTTGTTACATCTTTTTACCGAAATATTGTTAGTACTTAAATTTTTTAGCAAAAGAAAGTTAACGTTAGGGATGTTGGTTCTTTGTTAATTTTCAGTAACTAAGAAATAAAATAACAATTATCATACAACACAATACAATACAATAACTATTTATTGCACACCAAATACATAAAAAATACGCAAGGACAGGAAAATAAAAAAACAAATACAAAATATGCTGTAAAATGGGCGGCCTTATCGCTAAGGGTGATCTCTGCCAGGCAACCTTTAGATGGACATGAAGTCCATATATCAAAGTAAGTAAGTCTAGCTCTTCCCATCTTTAAACTCTACCAAACAAACCAGCGTTATAAATTTACCATAGTGGAAACTTGTGGTAGCTATTATTTTTTTATGTATTCATGTATATTTTTGTATTATGTGTATTAGGATTAGTATTATATTAGTTTTATTTAAGTTTCAGAACTCCTCTGAACATCCTTTGATTTTATCTTCAATCTTTGGTTGCCTGGAAGCTGTTGCTTTAAGCGATAAGGTCGCCAATTCGTCTGTGTTTTTTTTACCAAACTGTTTAAGATAAGTATAAGTTTTATTATTAAAGGATTAAACAAATTTCTATATATCTATTGAAATTGTCGTAAAAAGAATCATTTCGCAAATTTACTGTACAACATCTAGAAACATAGGAACTCAGTCGTTATTTCGTGTCCAATGGTCAATATTCGAAGTTGCAATTCACATAGATAACGAACTTCGTGTTTCCCTATCCCGATCTATGCTAATAGATAAGGGTGTTGCAGACACGCCGTGGCCCACCTGGTATCGGTCGATGACCCCAGCGAATAGAGAGTAACGGTTCGATTGCATAATGTTTACATTGGAACATTTGGAACTGATTTTAAGGTCCGTTCAAATTTAAATCTAGGCGGTATTCGTTACCCAGAGCAGTAGCCGTAAGTTTAGCTTGAATTTTGCGCGCGGTTTCGCACGGTTCGCGTTCGTCCAGTATGATGATAAAGCAATATGATAAACTGTATAAATACTTAACATATTTATATAAACAACTATGTAGTTTCTGCCCGCGGCTTCGCACGCGTTGTTTCTATGACATTGCAAATATCAGCCCGATCCATTCAGTAGTTTTAGCGTGAAGAAATAACAGACATTCTTCCATACATCAAAACTTTCGCATTTTTAATATGATGATTTGAACTAAATAAAGGAGTAAAATGTTTGAAACTATCATGGTTATTAAAGCCGGCCGTTCAAAACGGGATATTTGCCATGATAATATTATTTGATTTTTGAGTTTTCCAAATAAATAAATAATAAATAAATAAATAATGCTGGACAATTCACACAGCATTATCTAGCCCCATGGTAAGCAGAGCTTGTGTTATGGGTACTAGATAACTGATATACATAATACAATACATTACATAGATAGATATTTTTTTATTATACATAGAAAACGACCAGAACACCCTGAACAAATATCTGCAAATCGTACACACAATTGTTCCGAGGCGGGAATCGAACCCGCAACCTCCTGTGTCGCAGGCGGACCTTCGCCCACCGCGCCTCATCGGTCGTCGCGCCAAAACAGGGTATGTCTGCTTTTATTGGCAGACATACCGATCTACCCTCACGGAATAACTGACGACATTGCGAGTAAGTACTCGCAATGCCATCAGTTACTCCGTGATCATGGCGCATGAAACTGAGCCGAAATATTATATAACTCAAAAATCTAATAAAGGTAAATATACCGTTATATTTATAAAAGACTTGTTTTAGATAAGGAGTCCTTTAAAATTATACAACGCCTATAATATTCTACATGTTTGATCACTCGACGATATGATTAACATTCAATGTGTGTGCCAGCCTATCAAACGATTTCTTAGCACGTCGTAACTCAGAGCTACGACGTTCAACCAAATTTATGTTAGACGCAGTTAAGTTTCTGCCCGCAGCTTCGCATGCGTTGTTCCCAAGATAAAATTTAAAAAAAAAATGCTAGACAATTCACACAGCATTATCTAGCCCCATGGTAAGCAGAGCTTGTGTTATGGGTACTAGATAATTGATATACATAATACAATACATAGATGTTTTTTATAGTACATAGAAAACGACCAGAACAAATATCTGCAGATCGTACACACAATGGTTCCGAGGCGGGAATCGAACCCGCAACCTCCTGCGTCGCAGGCGGACCTTCGCCCACCGCGCCACATCGGTCGTCAAATCCCAAGATACAAAGTAAATGAGGTTATTATTATAAACATTTCCTTGTATCTTATACAAGAACAAATATCTGCAGATCGTACACACAATTGTTCCGAGGCGGGAATCGAACCCGCAACCTCCTGCGTCGCAGGCGGACCTTCGCCCACCGCGCCACATCGGTCGTCAAATCCCAAGATACAAAGTAAATGAGGTTATTATTATGAACATTTCCTTGTATCTTATACAAGGAAATGTTCATAATAATAACCTAGGGATATATAAATATTTTTAAAGTTACGCGATCTGAAGACAAATTGTAAGCACTAATACAGCTGGTCGGTGTTTATACTGTCATGGTCACCAGTACAAACGTAATGTCGTGGTACAGTGTGTAAACCTGCTGAAACGTCAGGAAAAATAGGTAAATAAAATCAATAAATACCGGTTGTATTACTGCTTATAATTAATATAGCGCGATTAACGCGTGTTGAGGCGTATTTTAACGTGAATAACTCGTGAAAAGATGTTATTCGCGTTAAATTGCGACTTAACACGCGTTAATCGCGCTATAATTAGCGTAATAAAGCTGATAACGCGCGTTACGTAATGTGTTAAATAGCATGGTAGCCCCCCTAGAAGTTTCTTCCATCCCAAGTTTCTGTCTCATATAATGACACATTATGGTATTCTTACCATAACATGTCAGTAGGGATATGACGATATCACGATACCATTATCATCATCATCATCATCATCATCAGCCTATAGCAGTCCACTGCTGGACATAGGCCTCCCCCAATGAGCGCCATAGCGCCCTGTCTTCAGCTTGCCGCATCCAGCATCTACCTGCAGTCTTTCGCAGGTCGTCATCCCACCTGGTCGGAGGGCGTCCTACACTACGTTTACCGAGTCGTGGTCTCCACTCAAGAACACGTTTGCCCCATCGGCCGTCGGTTCTTCGCGAGATATGGCCGGCCCACTGCCACTTCAGCTTGCTAATTCTTTGAGCTATGTCGATAACCTTGGTTCTCTGTCGGATGTATTCGTTACGAATCCTATCCTTCAGAGAAACTCCGAGCATAGCTCTTTCCATAGCTCGCTGAGCGACTTTGAACTGGTGGACCAGCCCTATCGTGAGTGTCCACGTCTCAGCTCCGTAGGTCATAACGGGTAGGACGCACTGATTGAAAACTTTAGTTTTCAAGCATTGCGGTATGGATGACGTGAAGACTTGACGTAGTTTCCCAAATGCTGCCCAGCCCAGCTGGATCCTCCTTTTGGCCTCCTTCTCGAAACTGTTTTTACCCAACTGCAGAATCTGCCCAAGGTAAGTGTACTCGGAAACAGTTTCGAGAAGGTGACCATGTACGACCACCGGCCTTGGATCAATGTGACCATTGATCATGACTTTGGTTTTATCCAAATTCATGCCAAGACCGATACATCGGGAGGCTGAAGCTAGGCCGTCCAGCATCTGGTTCAGTTCCTCAAGCGACTCCGCCATTAAGACTATGTCATCAGCGAATCGCAGGTGTGAGATGTACTCGCCGTTTATATTAATGCCCTTTCCTTTCCAGTCCAGCAACCTAAACATATCTTCCAATGCGCACGTGAACAGTTTCGGGGATATGACATCCCCCTGCCTCACTCCTCTGCGCAATTGGATGGGTTTAGACTGCTGACCCTGTACTTGGACACTCATGGTGGCGGCCTCGTAGAGACAACTCAGCACCTGGATATAACGATAGTCTACTTGGCATCGCTGTAAGGAATCCAGAACAGCCCAGGTTTCGACGGAGTCAAATGCCTTCTCATAGTCCACAAAAGCCAGACACAGGGGCTGATTATACTCTTCGGACTTCTGTATAATCTGCCTCACTGTGTGTATGTGGTCTATGGTGCCATATCCTCCGCGGAACCCAGCCTGTTCCGGTGGCTGGAACTCGTCGAGTCTCCTGGCGAGACGGTTCGTGACCACTCGTGAGAACAGCTTATAGACGTGGCTCAAGAGTGAGATGGGTCTGTAATTCTTAAGAAGGGTTTTATCTCCCTTCTTAAAAAAGAGCACCACCAAACTCCCGCTCCACGCCTTTGGAGTTCTCCCACTGTCAAGGACGGTATTAAAGAGGTTCCGTAGCTCCTGTATTACAGGGGCTCCTCCGGCTTTAAGAAGCTCTGAAGTAATACCGTCCTCGCCGGGGGCTTTTCCATTTTTAAGCTGCCTTAGAGCTAACACGATCTCGTCTTGACTGATTTCAGGCAGTTCGTCGGTATAGTGGCGTGTCAGGGTGGCTCTGGAATCTTGGTTATCTCGTCGGTAACGAGGGGCATGTGCAGCGTATAATCGGCCATAGAAATCCTCTATCTCGGCGGATATCTCCGGCTTTGACAATACGGTCCTCCCGTCGTGCGTTTTAAGCTTTGTCAGGTGGCTCCTGCCAAGCTGCTGAGTGAATACTTTGGACCCTCGGTTTCGCTCTATCGCCTCTTGAATGAGGCGCGTGTTGAAGCTCCGAAGGTCGTGCCGTACCATCTTCGCAATCCGCTTGTTCAGGTCTGACCTCTCTGACAAAGTCGCTTGGGTGGTCTCCCGTCTTTTTGTCATCAGCCCAAGAGTCTCATCCGAGAGTTTGGACTTCTTGCCAGTACGCTGCTTTCGACAGAATTTGATGCCCTCATCCCTCAACGTTTCAACCAGATTGTGTAGGGTCTCGTCAGCGTCATCAGTGGGTTCCAAGGCAACAAATCTATTCCCGAGAAGCTGCTGAAACTTCTCGGTGCCCGCCATGATTTGGATTGGGTCAGGTCGGAGCGTGGACTTCATCAGACGGTTTCTTTCAAGCTTCAAGTTGATATTCAGAGAGCCTCGGAGGAGTCGGTGATCAGATCCGGTATTGAACCTGTTGATCACTGAGACATCTCTGAATATGTGCTTGCTATCCGTCATGATGAAGTCGATCTCATTTTTAGTCACAGTGTCGGGGCTTTGCCATGTCCACTTCCTTTGAGGCTGTTTCTTAAAGAAAGAGTTCATCAAGAACAGCCCCTCCTTCTCAAGGAAGTTGACAAGCATTTGCCCCCTGTGATTTCTGACCCCATAACCATGCGGGCCTATTCGGGATTCGTTGCCAGTCTGGGATCCCACCTTGCCGTTAAAGTCCCCCATAACAACGTTGAAGTGGGCCTTAGTGGTGTTATGTAAGGCTTTGGATATGTCTTCATACATATCCTCCACTTCATCATCCAAGTGTGCCGAGGTCGGTGCATAGACCTGGATGACCTTCATGCTGTACCGCTTGGACAGCCGAAGGATCAGGTACGCTACCCTGGTCGACACACTGGAGATTTCTTGGACGTTGCTAGAGAGGGCCTTATTGACGAGGAAGCCTACGCCACCCTGGGATGTTTTATCACCCTCGCGAAAGTAGAGAAGATGGCCCGAGTCTAGGGTTACGGTGTCCTCCCCCTCTCTACGGACTTCACATAACCCCAGAACATGCCATTTGATGTTCTCTAACTCCACTTCCAACTGCGCTAGATGATGGTCAAGCCTCAGAGTGCGTCCGTTAAACGTAGCTAGGGTCAGTTTAGGTAGAGTTTGGTAGCCTGATGTAGCCCGGGGATTCCTAGCACCCCCTGCCCCGCCGTTACCGTGGCCGCTACCATGGCCAGGAATAGCGAGGCGGCCGGGAACTGGGGGCCACATTCTTTTGGCGTGTCTATCCATGGGGGGGTTGATGCCCATAATCCCCACGCTGGGCATGCGGGTTGGGGATCGCAGTATAGGGAGTGTGCTGCAAGGGACGCTGCTGCCCGCCCCCCGGTGTATGTCCCTTAGTCGCCTTCTACGACACCCACGGGAAGAGTTGGGGTGGTGCTATTCTATCACGGCCGACACCACACAGCCAACCATTATCATAGTGAAGTGATTTCTTTAACAGAATAGGCATAGGTATTATTAAATATTGACTAGTCTTAAAAAGTATAAAATATAATCGTATTCGTATATCATATCACCGTCTATATTATTCGTTCATGTCCAGTCCATCCCAAGGTTGTCTGGAAGAGATCGCTCTCAGCGATAAGGCCGCCCTTTATACCTTTATTCTAAGTTTTTATCTCTGTATTATTTTCTGTTTTGTGTGGTGTAATAAAGTGTTATTTATCTATCTACCATATCGTATGGTATTTTCTATCTATAATAAAAAAAATCTATCTATGCAATAAGTACATATATCAGTCATCTAGTACCCATAACACAAGTTCTGGGACTTGATGATGCTGTGTAGACAGTCCAGCATTATCTATTTAGCTATTCTTGAATCATATTGACTGGCAAAGTCGTAGCAAAAAAATATTTTAAAATAATAATATGACTTGCTTAAATGTATTCTTTGCAGATCGAAGCTTTACCTTAAGAGCTCCGGTTATACTGACGGGGTATCTTGGCGTAAGCCCATTAAAACCCTGCAAAAGGAGCTGGGTTCGTTTATGAATTCCAAAAGTGATCAGCGCCGATGACAACTGCAATTAATATCGTCCATCGGCCCCGATTACAGCCGGTTCTGGGAGCAATTAAAAATATTTGTAGCTCACAGTCACGGGCAGAAGTGGTGGGCTTTGTATTCTGTACTGTTTTTTATTAAAAACACATTATTAATTGTCATAATCGATTTGGTAGGTGCAATATAGGTGGTAACCAATTGCCGATGGTTGTCTGCTTAAATAAGATAACCTACAAGTAAGGAGTTACGTAATAATATGTCAAATATTTCTTACATATTGAAAATAAATACTTTTTATTATTTTTTATTTTTATTTTAAATCGTTCACTGTTCATACTGTGGATTGTCCAGCAGTAGTTATTATTATGTATGTACATTAATACGATTTAGTTCAAGCAATTGCTTGCCTGTTAACCTTGCTATAACTTAAAATCGATTGACCGTATTGATTTTCGCCGCACCTAAAAACATCATAAATGATCATAAAGTCAAAAGAAAAAACTATTTGACAAAATATTTGATCACTGATTTGGTATGGTTAATCAGCGTACGAACAAACTTTTGTAAAGAGTCTAGCGTTTCCTGTCTTCTAAACCATGGTATAAACCAGAATAAATTCTTTGCTAATCCACTTTTCGCTCTGACTGCACTAATCGGCCATGAGCAATCCGTATTAAGAGCAATTGAGCTGATGAACCAAATTGGTGGATTGTTGAAACACCAAATGGGTGATGGCGTAAGAGATCAGGACAATTTAATTTGTCCTAGAATCCCATTACAGAAGCGTGTGATTCTTGGTAGGCTGATTGAGATTGACAGGGCATATATAACCAAGATGTCCAAGATCTATTAAAGAAATATAAGAGAGTACGTATAAGTAATAGAAGAAAAGAGAAAAGTGTCATGTTAGAAGACTCTGCAATTTTTTTAAAAAGGAAAATTTAATTTTTGTAAAGGAATTACTTAAATTGCAAAAGCATGGGTAAAGCGGCTACATACATCATAATCATCATCATCAGCCCATCTTAGTCCACTGCTAGACATAGGCCTCCCCCAATGAGCGCCATAGCGCCCTGTCTTCAGCTTGCCGCTTCCAGCATCTACCTGCAGTCCTTCGCAGGTCGGCACCCCACCTGGCCGGAGGGCGTCCTACACACATTTCGGCTAGAACACATTGGGCCAAATTCAGTAACCTTGTGGTTACCTACATTTTATCCTCAAGCTAAGCAGAGCTTGTGTTGTCACAAGCTCTGCTTAGCTTGAGGATAAAATGATGTTGTGTGGATTGTCCAGCATCATTCATTTATATATACTATAGTACAGTCCTTCATTATTTTAAGTAGGTACATGATATTCTCAGGCGGAGTTCATTCACCCTCAACATAAAGATATATCATCACAAATGCAATAAACTGACTACACGTAAGGAAACGACCACCCAAGAGTCAATATTGACATCAATACACCTCCCACGTCCGTCTCCTGTTTGGGTAATGCAGGTTTTTGTTCCAATATATGTGCTGGAATTCAGCAGCAAAATATGGAATTATGAAATTACGATTCGCATTTCGAGATGTCGACGCTTCGTTTCGCTTTTTTACAAAGCGAGGAATATATTCGTCTTACGTAAGTAACAGGCATTTTTTTTCTAGAATAGTCTAAAAGAATTAGATATCTGGTTGTCTGTGAAAAAAATCCTTTACTTCTAGACTGGGATACTACGTAAGTTCCAGACTTGAAAAAGCATAAAAAGCTACTTTATCCCAAAAAAACGCTTAAAAAGTTACGGGCCGAAGCTAGTGACACAAGGAAACTGAAACAATGTAGAGCTCGACGAATGACAACCTCAGTGGCGCGGTGGGCGAAGGTCCGCCTGCGACGCAGAAGATTTATGGGTTCGATTCCCGCCTCGGAACAATTGTGTGTAGGATCTGCAGATATTAGTTCCGGTTGTTCTGGTTATGTATGTAGGTATAGTAAAAATATCTATATAGTACCCTTAACACAAGCTCTGCTAAGCTTGGGGCTAGATAATGCTGTGTGGATAAAAGCACTGGGGACCCATCATACCCCTGGGGGTAGGGTGGGACGAAACCATACCACTAAAGTAGTGTTGGGTATTGTTTTTTTTTAGTATGAGCTACATCGCCATACCACTGAACAATTTTTATACATTTTGTGGCGATGATGGAGAAGCTCCATAAACATCAAATCAAATTAGGATTACAAGGAAACATCATCAAATCAACTAGGCTCCCTCGATACAGGCCTAGCCTAGTGAGAGTGCCATCAGAAATTACATAACATTGTACATATGTACGTCTCGGCAATAACACAATGTATTACACTAAATTTCAAGTACAGGTACTTTAGTAACCTAATATCTTACCTCTTATAACTTCTCACCATGTATGTAAGTGCTAATTATAAGATTGAAGTGTATTTACTTATTAGTTTTGCTGTAATAAATGATTTTTATCTTTTTTTTTTTTTAATTAGTCATCAGGCAATATGCAAATGTTATAATATAACCGATTGCATTAAATCAATAGCTTATACAAAAAAAACTCTCTGTAAAAGTGTCAACTTCCAAGTTGTATACTAAAGTCAACAAAACTAGTTTTATAATTGATCAGTCATTCAATAAAGCCCTCTCCAGAGACAATAATTGGACCCATATATTTTCATTAGCGTCAAAATCCTACAACACTTTTTATTTCGTTTATCAAAATTGCCAACCATTAATTTAATTAAGGGATTCTTCTGGAGATCCCTGATAGATACCAAATCTTGCAAACATAACTTAAATAACTTGATGTCGAAGTTTTGTTTTATTAAATGTTTGGGCTGTGAATGGAATTTTAATGAAGATGAACACAAGCTTATATTTTCAAGGTCCGATACTTAACAATTCTTAACATTTTGCTAAGAAACATAAAAAAAAAAGAAATAATGCTGGACAATTCACACAGCATTATCTAGCCCCATGGTAAGCAGAGCTTGTGTTATGGGTACTAGATAACTGATATACATAATACAATACATTACATAGATAGATATTTTTTATATTATACATAGAAAACGACCGGAACACCCGGAACAAATATTTGCAGATCGTACACACGATTGTTCCGAGGCGGGAATCGAACCCGCAACCTCCTGCGTCGCAGGCGGACCTTCGCCTACCGCGCCACATCGGTCGTCATAAAGAATACACGATTTGAAAAGCTCTGCTAGTAGGTACCTATAATATATTTAATTCGAACTTATCTTTCAAATTAATTTGTGCAAAATCTGTATTTACTACCTATAGATCGAACAACTTATCTTTACTTCCTTACTATATTAGGCCACCTTGCGCACCACGGTCTCCACGGAAGACCAGCGCTATGGTACGATCTGCTCTACCATAGCACATGCTGAGTGGAGACCGATTTTTGTCAGTCTCTGTCGTCTGTTAATCTAAGTTTAGACGTTTTTTTTTCGTTTAGTTTTACAAAATAAAAATCTTTTTACTTTTATTTACTTTTACTTCTACAAATTGTTTACACTAAGTTAAATAATTATTCTCATGAAAGTGACTGTGCCTTTTTTGAGAATAAATATATTTTAACCTAAACCTAAACCTATAATAAATAAATATAAAATATAATTAATGCTGGACAATTCACACAGCATTATCTAGCCCTATGGTACCTATAATATAATAGTACGCTGGTCAACTATAATTATAAAAATTACACAGCCTGATAAAATAAGACTTTTGACTTTATGGTTCATGAGTTATATCCCACTAACAGACGGACAGACGGCGGCGGAGATTTAGTAAGGTGGTCACCCTTTGGGTACGAAACCCTAAAAAGAAACACAAACTTTCATCTCAACTCTCCGCTCCAAACAGTTACCAAGTAACGAGATAGTAAAAAGTTATGTATGAGTAGGAATCTAGTTAGAGTTGGCCGATTAACTATCTTTCAGAAGGACCAGTCAGGACCATTTCATCAAAAGTAATCTTGGAAAAAGTGATCTCGAACGAAATTTAGTAGTATGCTGGTAAGCTAGTGTTAAAAGACCTACGCATTTGACCCACTCTTGGTCTCTTGGAGTCGAGAACCTAGGTCCTTCGGGTATATAGGCTATTCAAATTTTCAAAAATTCATTAGACAGGCGTCTGGTAGAAGCAACATAACCCTGGGCTAGTAAGTACATGTCTGGCGTATCAGTGCGCATCAAAATTGCCGTCATCATCATCATCATCATCAGCCTATATCAGTCCACTGCTGGACATTCCAGCAGGCCTTTTCCAATGAGCGCCAAAGCAGCGCCCTGTCTTCAGCTTGACGCATCCAGCATTTACCTGCAGTCTTTCGCAGGTCGTCATCCCACCTGGTCGGAGGGCGTCGTACACTACGTTTAACTAGTCGTGGTCTCGGTCTCCGTCGGTTCTTGCAAGAATTGCAAGAACATGAAGACAGGGCGCTGCTGTGGCGCTCATTGGGGGAGACCTATGTCAAGCTTTGGGCTAATATAGGCTGATATTAATGATAATGCATCAACAGCATTAATCAAACCACATAAATAAGATCTCATGATGAGGTAGAAATAAACATAAAACGTTTCCATAGAAACAACGCGTGCAGAAACTATACTATTTACTATCTTAAATAATGGGTAGATAATTAATTGTAATACTGCAATTAATTATCTAGCAAAAGTACTTTCCAAAGTAGATGATCCAGAGAGCAGCTGAACCTATTTTTAGAATATTCCTTGAAGTACGAGGATGGTTCTTACGGAGAGCAAATTTAAATGATTGCCAAATGACCACCCGGGCGAAGCCGGGACGGGCCGCTAGTAAATAAATAAATAGATAAATGCCAAGTCTGTAAACGGTTTAATGTAAGGCAAGTTAGCTTCATTGCTATGAAACCTGCAACACCGGTTACGACGATGCAAATAGTAAAGAGACCGTTGAAGCATCGTACTTAGAGCAAAAACTAGGATAGCCAGTTTAAAATAGTTTCTGATGTAGGTAACTTAACACCTCATGAGAGTTAAGATATAGGTGTAGTATTTATGTATTTGTACATGTTTTGTATTGTATATAATTTATATACAACATTAGTCTATAATACGCCACCGCCTATGCCTATCCTATAGCTACGTGTCCATCTAAAGGTTGCCTGGAAGAAATCGCGCACTTTTCTCTCGAGAGCCGTATTTCAGGAAGAATATGTAGGTAAAGGTAGGTTAATATACACATTTTAACTATAATTATGTTATATTGCACTATAATGTATAGACCTAATATAAGTGATTCCTAATATTATAACTAACCCAGTACTTAACATTTTATTTATAAATCGACGACCGACGTTGCGCAGCGGCCGATTGTCCGCCTGCGACGCAGGAGGTTGCGGTTTCGTTTCCCTTTGGGAAAATTATAGTATGATCTATAAATATTTGTTTCAGGTGTTCTGGGTATTTCATGGGATAAAAATCAGCTTATGTTTTATTCCAGGCTAAAACCTACATTGATGCAATATTTCAGCCCGATCCGTTCAGTAGTTTTGCCGTGAAGAAGTAACAAACCTCCATAGTTCCATCCATCCATGCAAACTTTCGCATTTTTAATATAATAATAATAATGTAACATTGTGATAATCACAATGTTCAGCACAATTTATATAATATATATATATGTATATATATATTCATAGGAGAAAATAGTTGATAAGTATTTAACTGGAATTTCATTTATTTAGGTAAACATAAAACGAATAAGATATATTGTTGTTGAGCATAATCTTGCATTATTTTAAAATTAATATTTTATCAACAATCCAGCATAGAATTATCACAAATTCTATAGACTTTCAAAGTTTCCCGTTAAATAAATTGACTTTGCATAAAAAGCTAATAAAATCCGGAATAATCTTAAGCTTACTAATAACCAAAGTTCTTAAAATTAATTTGCATTGTTTAAATCCGAAAGGTAAACATCGGACCACCAATGTGGTCCAATTAGAATCTAATAACAAATCCATTTAGATACCAAAACAATGTGTCACAGTTATCATTTTCTAAAGAAACATTAAAACATTATCTTAAAAGCTCTCTAATGAATAGATACAGTGGTCTTTTTATAGACGGGCTACATCTGGTCTGGCTCAGCACTTGATGCGCTCAAGATGGAGACATCATTCCCATTCCCACGAAGGTTGAAATTATCTTATTTGAACAGCACCCTTTATGTGTGCTTTGAAATATTGAGCAGGGTTGATGGTTGGGAAACATGCGACCCTTCAAATGAATTGTGTCGTCACAGCTTTGTTTCCTTCAACTTATGTTTATTTATTATCATCATCAGCCTATAGCAATCCAATGCTGGACATCTCAAAAAAAAAAAATTTTGCACAGGTGTGTGTGTGTGTGTAGGTGTCAACATGTTTTACCGATTACGATGTACAAATTGTGAGAAATGGCAACCGGGACAGCAGCTAAATAATTATAAATATAATAAATATAAAAAGGTAAAAATAAGTAAAGTCAAATGTGATGATTTGACTTCATAGAAGCTGTAGCTTACCGATTTACAAATGTTTATTGTTTAATTGATTATTGTTTATTTAATTATAAATCATAATCATGTAACATAAAGCAATTTAAAACTAAGTCTTTACATTATAAAATCACAAAAAGACAAAAAAAGAGAATATTTAGTAATAAAATTAAACAAAATTAACACAAAGAAAGGGAATCAAATAAAAACATATTATAATGGAAATAATTCACAAAACAAGTAAAATACAAATTGAGAAAATAATACATAAAAAATACTAAATTTTTATTTATTTATTGAGATAATAACATCATAACAGGTTTTTTTATTAAGCCCTAAGGCGATGTTATAACTACTTATTATACAAAAAATTACATATTTTTGTACATACACACAACACTAAATAATTTATAATTTTGTTTCAATAACATTTTGTGCCTTTTTCATGGCTTTCGGCAGGTTTTCGTAAAATATGTCTACGCTGTTTTTGGACAGAACATTGAGTAAATATATAACACAAATGTGAATAAGTCTTTCGCATTTTTATGAATAGTGTGTGATTTCTTGACTTATAAGGAGTCTTTTTTCATGTTTAGATATATTCGCTTGCTCCAACTTTTTACCTACACACCACCAATAGGCACAACAACGTTCAAGTTCACCAGACCACTTAATCCAAGTTAAAAGGCCCGACGCGACATAATTTCGTTGGCACAACGTTAATAGGCAAATTAAGCGTTATCAAATCCCCTGTTTGTCTACTAAGAGCTTTTGTTTGTGCCCCTTTATAGTTCACGGATAAAGGGGCACATGTGGAGTAGAGGCATCACATTGTTTGTGTTTCTAAGCTGTGTATTGCATTGGCATTCACGCACACCTCCGCATATCTCGGGATATCATCTCGACCAGTGCTATAGACCTGTTGTCCCCTTCGCTTAACATATTTGGGTCACCTGAATAAAGAGTGGGTGTTGTAGTTATTGCTAGTTATTCTGTGATGCAGGATGGATCTACTTATGATGGCTGAATTTCGCTGATGCTTTTATGATCTGTTATTATGAGTGGGAATGGCGTAGGTGCTTGGTTTTTATGGCGTTTTAAGTAGTAGTGATTTGGCGACGATTATTTTATTGGCCGAATGTGTCAAACGAGGGCATTATGGTAGTGGGGTTCTATCTTAATTTTAACTGAACGCTAGTGTAATAAACCAATTTTGTACAATGGTAATTAATGAATTAAATAAACTAATATTTTCATGTTATTCGAAGTAAAAAAACAATGGTTTGCACGAGTGCCAAATAATTCAAGTCGGAAGATACCAAAAAAACAAGAAAACTCTTCAACAGTGAAGAAAGCGACCCTCAGAAAAGTGAACAAAGAATATACGTTTCAGTTGCCAGATACCTACTGTATTTAAACTAGGCCAGGAATAGCTAATACTAAAACACACTAGAAATATCAAATCCGCCGTAAAAGTGCCGATCACGAAAATAGCCAGGTCAGCGATTTTATTACCTTGGACTATGAAGTTGGCAAATTACCTACTCGAAAGTTATCTTATACATAAACCGACCTAATTTGCCAATTTTTCTGTTGTATCATGTCTTACCAACCGCCAAGAGAAACGTCATCGCTGAACACCTCAATGTCAAACGGCTGATCGTGAAACCCACTGAAATTAGTAAACAAAAGATGTGTGAAAAAAAAATGAAAAAAAAAGTAGAAGCACAGGTAGACACACAGCACACAAGGCTTCTACTTTTTTTCATTTTTTTTTTCATCTCTCACTTAATTGAATATGTTATCATCAAATCAATAAATACTCATCACAACGATATTCAGATCTTATTCGTATGCTGCATATTTGATTGTGCGTTTTATCAATCATTTATTATTATTTTTATTATGCAAACTCCTCTGTTTCCCCATGGTTTTAAACAGTACCTACCTGCATTGATATAGCTTCAGAAAAACCACAATTCATTTTCCCATACAAGCAATCTTTTAGTATAATTGGTTAACACATTTTACGGACCACTAAGTTTTCTGCATTTACCGCTTGCCCACGCAATTGTACATATTACAATCAACCACAAAAGGTATCTTTTCCAATTTAAAGCGATATAATGAACATCTTTACTATTCGTTGAAGCCAAGTCTACAGTTGTTTTTGTTACTTTACTTTACGACACAGGTTTAGAGAAGGAGATAGAAGTAGAAACTATCTATGGACCTATACTACCATAGAAGAGTAAGATCCTAACATAAACGCTATTATTATAAATGTTTGGATGTATGGATGGATGTTTGTTATTTCTTTACGCCAAAACTACTGAACGGAACAATTTGCACAAATGAAGCTTTATACTTGGAATCAAACATAGGCTGTCTTCCTTTCTATCCTGCGAAAGACTGCAGGGAGATGCTGGGTGCGGCAAGCTGGCGCTTAACAGACAGACAGCTGTGGACTAACATAGGCTGACGATGATGTTGATCATGAATTCATATTACAACCCACCCTAATTGTGCAGAACAATAATGTGGTCTAACATATATAGGTTGACGATGATGATGATGATTCTAGCCATACTAGCAATTGTGAAGAACAATGATGTGACCATACACGGCCCGTGACAAATCGCTGGAACGAACGAGGTTCCTGTCATTGTGCCAGTACTTATACTACTGTGAATCACTTGAGCCTATTATGTACTACTATAGGTACTTTAACTAGAAATTTTCTCCAGTTTTATTCTAAATCTCGAACACCGCTGCACGGTCGCTGGTCTCTCGTTGTTTTATGAGATACATTTCGGAGATTGCTCACAGGAACTACATGACCTGATGAATACTCTCATTGCCACCAACGCAGATGGAAGAATTCCACCAGCTGAGGCATGGCAGTGAATGCGTTAAAGAATGTCTACATTTTCTCAGTTTAAATTTTTTATAATCTTTGAGACAATGTTTGTTGTGAAAATAATAAGTAGGTATATCATATTAATAATTAATAAGATAAATACTTGCAATCAACTTGAAGTATTATTATTGATCTATCACAGGCGACATTATGCAACTTAACATCAACTTAAATATGATGAGATGATTCTGATGTTTTCGTAAGTGTAATCCTACTAATAATATAAACGCGAAAGTTTGTGAGGATGTATGTAAGTATGTTTGTTGCTCTTTCACGCAAAAACTACTGAATGGATTTTGATGAAACTTCACAATAATTTAGCTTACATATCAGAATAACACGTAGGCTAAAATTCATAAAGATATACATATTATAATTTTAGCCGCCTAATGCATTTTCATTACATATAATATAAAAACACTAGCGGACCTTCCCGGCTTCGCACGGCTTTAGTACGGAATTTTGAAAATATAATATAGTATATAATATAGCCTATGTTCACCGGGGATAGTCTAGCTTCCCAACGGTGAGAGAATTTTTCAAATCGGTTCAGTAGTTTCGGAGCCCATTCATTACAACCAAACAAACAAAATCAAACCTTTATAATATTAGTATATGTAGATATAGAAAAGATAACTACTAGTGAACCGTGGAAAAGTATCAGGATTACACTGAGGAATATCTATCTGATTTGACAGCAGCGACATCTGCTTGTTTCACCAAACGTTATGTACTAAAAAAAACTAAAGTATTTATAAAAACAAACAATCCCAACTTCCCTTACCTCTCCTCCGTAGACCGAGACACGTTCTTGGTGACCCCGTTGACCCACTCACTGACGCTAACCCGGAAGTGACGGCAACAACTCAGCTTCCGCACACTACACACCCGACCAATAACCGACCGGTCGAAGAATTCCCCGTTTCCGCCCTCAGGTGCACTCGTGCACCTAGGCGTTACCTCCCTACCCTCTTGTAGCATCTGGCAACAGCCCAAGCCGAGGTTCGCACCTAAATGGTGGCCCTTGTGCGTGTTGCCTCAACCTAATTTTTATCGGCGAGGCGCCCTCTGCGCCCGCCAAAAGTCCGGTAACGCTGTCATGGCCATCTGAGGTCAAAAGCATAAAAGTCCATTCGAAAAAAAAAAAAAAAAAACTTCCCTTACAATTTGCGTGATTTGCTTTGCACCACTCGCGTGTCCCTTGCTAAAACTGTATCGGCAAGAGCAACGACCGAACACGACAATTACCTACAGAACAATGTAGAAAAGACTAGTTTCTACCCACGCCTTCGCATGTGTTGTTTAAGGTTATTTCTATCCCATGGGAACTGACTTATGGGATAAAAAGTAGGCTATATTTTATTCCCGGCCAAGAACGACAAACTATAAGGTCTCAAGAAAATAAAGCATTTTGGATTTAAGTTTTGTTTAAATTTCTTAGTAGACTACTTTCAGCGACTTTTGCTATTGATTGTAATTACTTATTCGGCTTAAGAAGTTAATTAGACGACCGATGTGGCGCGGTGGGCGAAGGTTGCGGGTTCGATTCCCGCCTCGGAAGAATTGTGTGTACGATCTGCAGATATTTGTTCCGGGTGTTCTGGTCGTTTTCTATGTATAATAAAAAATATCTATATATGTATTATATTATGTATATCAGTTATCTAGTACCCATAACACAAGCTCTGCTTACCATGGAGCTAGATAATGCTGTGTGAAATGTCCAGCATTATTCATTATTTATTTATTAATTATTCTACATTTTAAACTTTGATAAAAAAACAACAGAAAAAATAATCACCCTATTAGAGTGATTCGTAATCTAATTCAGATGCAGAAGCACTGCATCATTATCTGAATAATTCTGAACAAATCTATCTCTATCGTAAAATATCAAAAAGCTAACGCTAACGCATTCTAAACAAAACCACAAAAAACGCTTTCACAAATCTATCGAGGAAAAAGTTGAATGAAATCGTGATTCAAACGGGGCTCCGTAAAATGTCCTCGTTTTTGGGAGCACCTAAAAATATAGAACAGACTCAAGGGGGGCTAGCATGAAGCACCGAATGCTTCCATTGTGCGTCCGTTAACTCGTATCTTGTATTGTCTAGTCGTCCTGGTCACTGGTACTCCTGTACCAGTACATTTATCAAGAAAATTAAAGTACAGTCGGTGGTTTGTACGTTTCTAATCAATGATCAAATGTCTTGTCAAAGAAAAATATTATAAAATAATGATGGACATTTCACACTGTATCATCTAGCCCCAAGCTAAGCAGAGCTTGTGTTGTGGGTAGGTACGAGATAACTGATACAGTTATGTACCTAATCATTAAAGAACATAGATAGATATATTTTACTATACATAAAAAACACCCAGAACACCCTGAACAAATATCTGCAGGTCATACAAACATTTATCCCGAGGCGGGAATCGAGCCCGCAACATCGTGCGTCACAGAGCGGGCGAAGATCCGCCCTTCGCCCGCTGCGTTACAGAGATCGTCAAATACTAAGTTCTTTTTTTGCCATATTGACGTTGACATTAGATTTGATCATTGTCTAGTTAATCATAAAGACGATCACCGTAATTTCTTTTTTTTAAAATGTTGTACTTTTCCGTATCACAATAGATTCATCATCATTACCATCAGCCTATATTAGTCCTGCTGGACATAGACCTACAATAGATTGCATAATAATATTTTTTTTTTGTGTGCCTGAAATAAACTGATTTTATCTTATTTATAATTACATAGGCGTCATTCATAGTAGACATAATCACGTAACGACGATGTGACATAAATTTAAGCGATTATCGCTTAAATTGCCTAAATTTATGTCACATCGTCAGGTGCTTTTGTCATGCTAACCCCCAAGTTTGTCCCATTTATGTCGAACGCATCAACTCACCCGAAAAAAGCAAAATCCGAGAGCAGAATCCCGTAAGCACAGCGACAAATTAAACCTTTTTCATTGTGTCATTATATTTAAATGCAGCGAGGTGCCGGCACAATTCACCGAAAATGGTAGAATCACCTGTCCTTACACCGTCAAACCAATTTAAGGCTTCATCTCTTCGCAGCAGGGGACGTTTTCGAACGACCATGATGCAACCTGTTTTAAGGTGCTCAAAGAGAGATCATTCAAGAGAAAAGTTGTGCTAATTTGGACTTTATGGCTGCTAGAGTAAAATATACTTTGACTGGGCATTAATATGGGGCAATAGCTTAAGTTAAAAGTACCCGGGTTAGGGTAAGAGCTGACATCGTGTCAGCAAGTACCGTTTAGCTTGACATCAAGGGGTCAGCTCAGCGTGGCAATTGGCCTTTTCTCTTTCGCTTTTTACCGCCTACCTACAAAACTGTTACATTGTAGACGGTAAAAAGAAACCAATCGGCTCTATTGCAATTGGACTGGGATCTAGGGAACGAGCAATATAAAACTGGGAAACAACAATTTCTCTGGATTTTCTAGGCTAAAGAATGGAAGATAGGATTTTTATTTGAGTAGGTCGCTTTGAAAGTTTAATATATTTTATTTCTTGGTAAAAGGTAAAATCACAGTGTTGTTGTAATACCTTTTACTAAAAAAAATATTTATATATTTACCAAATTTCACTGTTTCTAAACGTACATTACTATGTTTTTACCAATAACGGATTTACATTATTTATAAGTTTTTTACCTTGATAAGTGTCAGCTCCTTAAATCTTTTATCCTTTGTCTCCTGTAGGAATATGGAAATCCCTACAAGAACCAAAGTCACCCGCTCTCTATAGGTAGGTCCCGCCATGACATTCCTGCACCTATCGAGAATTTAAAAATGTTTCTGTATCTCTTGTACATCTTTAAATATTTAATAAATAAATAATGCAGGACAACTCACACAGCATTATCTACCCCATGGTAAGCAGAGCTTGTGTTATGGGTACCAGATAACTGATATACAGATACCAGACAGAGAACTGTATACTATAGGTATGCAGTTATCTGTTATCTGTGTATCTATAGGTACAATAAAATAAAAAATATAAACATATATTTTTATTATACGTCAAAAAACGACCAGAACACCCGGCACAAACATCTACAATTCGTACACACAATTACTCCGGCCAGGCGGCACTCCAGGCGGGAATAGAACCCGCAACCTTCTGCGTCGCAGGCGGACCTTCGCCCACCACGCCACAGAGGTCGTCAATGTATAAGATAAGACTGAGAAAATGTATAAGAGTGGTCTCATTAGTCCTGGTACCTACATTAGAGTCCCGCATCCGTGCGGGGTCATCACATGGGACATTATTGCCGAATCCGTCACGGCAATCGTGCTCGGTCACGAATTCAATATAAACAGGCATTACTGGCTGCTGCCTACATGAGTTGTTTATAGTGTCACTAATTAGAGATAGAGATAGAAAGATAAACTTTTATTGGACCAAGCACAATTACAGCACAGAATAAATATGGCGAGAATTATATAAAAATCATTATAATTCATTTATTGTTTGTGAATCAGGTTAATTGATAGTCAGATACATAAGACTTATTTTAGATCGCTAGTTTCCTCCGCTTAGGCGTACAAACATTATTTTCGAACGATGTGGCGCGGTGGGCGAAGGTCCGCCTGCGACGCAGGAGGTTGCGGGTTCGATTCCCGCCTCGGAACAATTGTGTGTACGATCTGCAGATATTTGTTCCAGGTGTTCTGGTCGTTTTCTATGTATAATAAAAATATATATCTATGTAATATATTGTATTATGTATATCAGTTATCTAGTACCCATAACACAAGCTCTGCTTACCATGGGGCTAGATAATGCTGTGTGGATTGTCCAGCATTATTTATTTATTTATTGAATATTGTAGCTAAGCTAGGTCGCAGGACCTTCGCCCACCGCGTCACATCGGTCGTCAATCACGAACTACTTTAGGAATTTTGTTGTATAATACTTACTGAATACTTAAAATTAGGAGGTATATACACCTGACCTGCCCACCCACCACAGGTGGGTGAGTATGAGGTGCAGTTTAACTACAAGAAGGTACAGAGCAACAGTCTACTGGTACAACAAACAAATAATTCAGTAACTAAATATAGTACTTACCGCAAGTTGAAATCACGGAAGCTACGATTTTAGAGTCACACGAATACACGTTTCTAAACTTAATTTGGATTTAATCATCGGAAGGATTCATCGTGCCAGAGTGAATCTTCTATTTATTCGTAATCCTGCGAAAAAACGGCGCGAGGAACTTAACACTTTGACTGCGGTTTTTTTTCGACGACTGCGATCTTTTTTTTTACCTAAAAAATTCGTGCTGCCGCTCTACACAGCGGTTGTGTTGCGCCGCACATGCGTTTCGTTCGAAAAATATTACAGCTCTGCCGAGTCACAAAGATCTGTATTTTCTCAGCAGCTGCGCTAGTGTGGATTTACGCATATTAGTCAATTGTAGAAAACTCATACCGTGCGTTTTCAGCACTCAAAGTGTTAATAGAGTAATTTGCTTTAATGAGAAAAAATATATGATCGAGATAGCTTAGGCTAAAAAACCGCCGGAAAATATTAGTCTTAGTTCATAAAATAACAAAATAAATACATATAAAATGCAATTCAAAATTTTCAGTTTTTTAAATCTTTTTTAACATATCGTTTTATATATGGATAAAACGATATGTTAGGTATCTCTATAGCTCTATAGCAGGCTCTATAATCGTAGAGCTACCGCTCTAGCAAATAAAAAGCTATAGAGAACCTACGATTGGCACGGCTAAGTAATTATTCGTAATCGCACGTCAGATCGAACCGACATCCGTTCTAAAATGGTCGTGTGAGGTTTTTTCTTTAATTGCAGTGTGGCTAGTACGAGTTTGCAAATTACCAACCCCCATTTTACATACCACAATATAGTCTGTCCAGAACACCCTGAACAAATATCTGCAGATCGTACACATAATTGTCCCAAGACGGGAATCGAACCCACAACCTCCTACGTCGCAGACGGATCTTCGCCCACCACACCGCCGCAGAGGACGTCAGTTATTACAGAATTACATGAGGTTGAATAATAAAACATGATATTTTTGTTCATTTTGTAGGTACAACGGAGAAAAACTAAAAGATGATAGGTACCTTCAAAGAGTAAAATCATTAAAAGCGTGCCTTCCAGAAAAGTTTAGATAAAGTCTCTCCACCTATTAAATAAACTTTTGACACCTGGGCCTGGCTAAATGTGTTAACGAAAACTAACATAGTTTTCGTAAACTGTGCAAAACTCATGCTTAAGTCTCAGTTTGTGGAAGATTCGCAAAAAGAAAACGCTGAAGTGATCGTCGGAAGTAGAATATTAGGATAAGAGCCATAGACAAGAACCGACTCTTAGTAAACGTGGGGTTGATTGGTTGCGTTGCAACTTCTAGTGTCTAATGGGCAAGGTTTAGTCTAAAGTCCCTTTTGGCGGATTAGAACCAGAAAAAAAAAATAACTTTTAATAATAATTGTAATTTCACGCTACATTATGTTAAAGTTTAAATCCCTACCACCTCTGTATTCTGTATTTTTGTGTGATTTCCTTTTTTTTTGTAACTCTGTGTATACATTGTTTGTGTATGTGACTATTAATAAATTCTTTATTCTTTCTTTTGCGGGTTTGATTCCCGCCTCGGGACAAATGTTTGTACGAACTGCAGATATTTGTTCAGGGTGGTAAAAAATATTTATCTGATATGTAATGTATTGTATTATGTATATCAGTTATCACGGTTGTCTGGTAGAGATCGCTCTTGAGCGATAAGACCGCCAAATTGTCACATATCTTGTATTATTATTGTTTACCTTGTTTGTTTTATTTTTAAGTGTGCAATAAAAGTATTGTCTATCTATCTATCTATCTTATCTAGTACCCATAATATAAGCTCTGCTTACCTTGGGGCTAGATAATGCTGTGTGAATTGTCCGGCATTATATATTTATATATCCTCTAAGTAGGTATTCATAATCTCACCTCAAGTTTACGAATCCTCAAAGGGCAACAAGAAGCGTCGGGGCGCTAGGTAAAAAATATAGTATAAACATACTTTTTTGAACTCCTGCGCCGGTCGCTTGCGCAGTGCGCACCTGCCAAGTTGCCCGCAGCCGATTGGCTGCTGAGAGGATTCACAAGGCTCGTTCCGCACTGCTCTATACTCCGATTCAAAAACCTGGATATTTTTTGTATACAAAGGGATTACAAAACCCAAGGAATATTGGTGGAAAATATTTAACGACATTGGTAATATCGAAGCTAAGCATAGAAACTCGAAACCATTTTTGTTTTTGAAAGCTGAAAGCTTTCATCGCTTTATTTATATAATCTTTAGTTTTCGAATTCACTTAAACATGTTTTTACTCCACATGTGAGATTATGCATTGTTGAAGTTTGTGTTTTAGTTTTTAAAGATAACTTACTGTTACCTCGTTGTTTTCTGTTATTGTTAACTTTTCATTCAAAAATGTCTATGTTAACATAAAATATCTTGGATTCTAAATCGGAGTATAGTTTTGTGCGCTCCTATAGGTTATATAATAGGGCACCACAGATAATTCTGAGATAAAGTTACCCAAGATGCGCGGCAAGCAATAAAACAATATAAACAGGTTATTTTAGGTAAATTATCGAGATAGATTTTATCGAATGAGAAAAATAAATATTTTCATTAGATAAACTACCTACCTTTAGGGAACAAACACTTCAGTTAATATTTTAACTACCTACTACATTTTGTACTTAGAATTAAAGGCTTCTCGAACCGATTTCAAAAAAGTGGCTGGAATATTTTAAATCATTTATTTGCAGGAATGTTGGTACAATAGATCTTCTTAATAATAAAGTAGTGGCTCCACTACATTCTGCCTCGTCAAAGCCTGCTAAATTATTACTATTTAGTTATAATATTGTTCATTTTTATTAAATAATGCCAAAAAGTTAAAAATAATAGAAACAGATAACTATACAATACTAATACACATCAATAATAAGTTATAAAAAATTGTTACTATGCTATTAAGAAGTCCTGCTATTCCAACTACGCATTAGAGCTCTTAGGAATGACCCTACGAGAAACAGAGTCAATAACATCTATGGCCACCCTCGCTCTTTTTGTCTTACCTTGCGTATCATTGAGATATACATAATTGAATCGAAAAACGCTGCAGCTACAAGAGCTATAAATTATTTTGCATCGTTATTAGTTGACTATTATCATCTTTTTTTCTCCACGCCTTATAAATCATCAACATCATCAACCTATGTTAGTCCACTGCTGGACAAAGGCCCCGAATGAGGCACCCAGCATCTACCTGCAGTCTTTCGCAGGTCGTCATCCCACCTGGTCGGAGGGCGTCCTACACTACGTTTACCGAGTCGTGGTCTCCACTCTAGAACACCTTATAAATGACCTTCCCTAAATAATGAGACGATCAATTTCATAAAAAGTGAGAAAGAGAATTAAGTTTCACAATAATACTACTACTAGCTACTTAAATAAAATTGGTAGGTGTCTACAATAATAATAATCTACTACCATTACTAGTTATCTACATAAATATGTAATATATATTAAATTCTCGTGGCACAATGTTAGTTGCCATACTTCTCCGAAACGGCTTGACCGATTCTTATGAAATTTTGTGTGTATATTCGGTAGGTCTGAGAATAGGACGTAAACTATTTTTCATACACCATCATCAATAATAATATACAAAAACAATACGTAAAATGCACCTAATCTATATTAATAATAATTAATTTGAAATTAATTTGCGCCTGAACGACCTAAACAATATATAAAAAACTTGGCTAGGATTTACTCCAAAGAACGATATTATGCTACTTTATCCGGAGAGTAGAGAGAAAAAAGATGAAGCCACGGGCAAAAGCTAGCTATTTACATAAAAGCTTTTGTGAAACGGCTACTGTCAAAACAGACGGTTTCCGCCCGATACATTAGTCAAGCGTATCTTCTGATCTCTCTGTCAAAATGCCTCTGTACAAACGGTACAAGATTTTAGACTGCTGTTGCCTTAGACATAGACCTAATAATAAATAGACAGACCATGAACCTAAACTTTGTTAGAAATAATTTAAACTTATTTATAGACCCTAGACTATGTCTCTACATAGTCTAGGGTGTTTGTCACATGCTTTTATAAATAAGTTTAAATTATTTCTCGGGGTATCTTTTAGAATAAGTCTATTCGGGTCTCTACCCGAATAGACTTATTCTAAAGATACCCCGAGTTTAGTCAAGTTTTCCAAAAGTTGTTGGACTCTATGCGTAAAAAAAAACAAATTAAATCATATTATTAAATAATTATTTGTATAAAATCAAATTGAGATGGCTGATGGCTAAATGAAATGCATTTTTATGACATCAATGAGTTTTTAAATGTTAGATAATAAATTATAATATCTAATTTAATTAGTCATCATAATTATTGCATGCTAGAATATAGTGAGACATGAGAGCATTAATCTATATATATAAAAGAAAGTCGTGTTTGTTACAACACTTATAACTCGAGAACGGCTGAACCGATTTAGCTGAAAATTGGCGGAGAGGTAGCTTAGAACTACATAGGATACTTTTTTTTATAATTTAAACCATTTAACACATAGATTTCCACGTGGGCGAAGCCGCGGGGCGCAGCTAGTTATAACTAAACCATCTTTGTACCATGTTTGACGCAATAAATAAATATATTTTAATTAAAAAAAACAATGTTTGTCACTTTTTGTGTTTTCCTCTGGCCAAACTCAATGAAGAATGTTTGTAAACATTACCCCTATGATTTACCTAAAAATCAGTTTCATTATGTTGATTTTTTCACAGAAGTTGCACTAGTTGTCGATTTCAACTCTTACCTATAATGCATATTGCTGACAATTACTTTTCCAAAGTCCATGTCTAAAAGATAATTTAGGATTTTTGTCGAGTAAGTGTTTAGTTATCATTAATAAGGTACCATAAAATACAAATATATTAAATGTATGTACAATGTATACAAGGCCAGTGATGTTGTTATTAAAAGTAGAGTGAGGGAGACAAACAGTTTCATTTACCTATGGTATAAGATACTTAAGAAGATCGGATTTTGTGCAGTTTAAACAAATTGCCATGTCTATTTTTGCTTTGGTCTTTATACTAAAGCTATATGAGATGAACAATAGTTGATAATACACCCGTTGGTTCAACTGGACTTGGACAGCTGAAATCTAATTGATTGATGTGATAATTCAAATAGGTATATCTAGATCCCTACTTAAAGAAGTACTCTAGCAAGCAGACTCCTTATCATCAATGTCGAACGGTCAAATATTGAAACTATAAACCAATTTACAATTATAACTAGATGTCGCTAATAAACGAGGACGAGCTCTAAATCGCGCTGACGAGAACGCCGGGTTATTAATAGACTTCCGAAGCCTACTTTTGAATTCATTCATTAAACAAGAACCTTTGTAACCAAAGGCGACTATTTTAGCCGCCATCGTATTAAATAATCAAATATTGTCATCATCATCATCATCATCAGCCTATAGCAGTCCACTGCTGGATATAGGCCTCCCCCAATGAGCGCCATAGCGCCCTGTCTTCAGCTTATCGCGTCCAGCATCTACCTGCAGTCTTTAGCAGGTCGTCATCCCACCTGGTCGAAGGACGTACTACACTACGCTTACCGAGTCGTGGTCTCAACTCAACAACACGTTTTCCCCAGCGGCCGTCGGTTCTTCGCGAGATATGGCCGGCCCACTGCCACTTCAGCTTACTAATTCTTAGAGCTATGTCGATAACTTTGGTTCTCTGTCGGATATATTCGTTACGAATCCGATCCTTCAGAAAAACCCCCAGCATAGCTCTAAAAATGTATTTGTGGCTTACTTCAGCTCATTACAATTTATAAATTTGATGATTTTTATGTTTTTCAAGAAAGTCTTAGGGAATTCAAATATTCCTGGCGTTTGGTCAAACAAAGTGCAGCAATAAAGTTAATACACCATAGTTCTAACTATGAACGTACATTCTAAAAGGTTCCATAAAAATATTCGAATAATGTATGTATTGACATACATACATTATTCGAATATTTTTATGGATTTTGTATCTTAAGATCAACAATGGCGGCCGCTTCAAAGTACCTACCGGCTACTGTAATAAAAAAGAATGAAAACAAATCTCACGATACCTGGGTTCCGTACTGTTCTAATGTGCACTGAAATAAACCATCATGGTTTTCATTGCTCAGTAATCTAAACCAATCGGAGTGCAGCAGACAAAACCCTTATCAACTTTGGAAGCTGCCGGTAAAGCCGTTGTCCCACCACCACACACGTTGTGCGTTGTGGCCCCATTTTACTTGCGTGGGAGATCGAGAGTGGAAACGTTAACCCATGTTGAGAAAAAAAACGATTTTTCGAGGTTTCCACTGCAGCACACATAATACAGTATACACCCACTTGCTGCTTGGCCAAATGCCGCTCAGTTCCGCACCGACATAGTAGGTATGTAAAAATTCAATGCTATGCTTAGCTTTAAATAAATATTGACATGAATCTAAAATCGCACTATATTTGACGACCGATGTGGCGCGGTGGGCGATGGTCCGCCTGCGACGCAGGAGGTTGCGGGTTCGATTCCCGCCTCGGAACAATTGTGTGTACGATCTACAGATATTTGTTCCGGGTGTTCTGGTCGTTTTCTATGTATCTATAATAAAAAATATCTATCTATGTAATGTATTGTATTATGTATATCAGTTATCTAGTACCCATAAGACAAACATTGCTTACCATGGGGCTAGATAATGCTGCGTGGATTGTCCAGCATTATTTAATTTAATTTAATATAGATTTAGATAAGCAAATCAAATGTATTAGACAGATACGTTATATGAACATACTAGTGGTTTCTTTTTCACTTCTTCCACTAGTGGAAAAAAAATTGAAGTGAACTTACAGGAAAAATAAAAGGGTTGGCGTGGAAACATTACATAAATCACATGAACTGCGTAGCCTCTCCGTGCGTGGTGGTGGGACAGCAGCTTAAGGCATTCCTTGGTCACTTGCCGAAACTCGTCAAGTATTGATTATGATCGGAAATGTTGGCATTCCTATTGACATCCAGAAGCTTTTTTAAGATCATTAAAAAACGTCTATTCCATAATAACCATTAAGAGAGTAGCGCGGCTAGAACTGAAGCGTAACGTGGGAGGAGTGGGGTTAATTATTATCTGACTAATTGGAATTAACATTTTCTAAGAACGTATGAGCTTCTCGTCTTTGTCTTGATTTTAGTAACGATCTGTCTGGGGATGTACCATGAAATCTATTAATAAACCTTCTTGGATAATAAATAAATAAATAATGCTGGACAATTCACACATCATTATTTAGCCCCATGGTAAGCAGAGCTTGTGTTATGGGTACTAGATAACTGATATACATAATACTATATATTACATAGATAGGTATTTTTTATTATACATAGAAAACGACCAGAACACCCGGAACAAATATCTGCAGATCGTACACACAATTGTTCCGAGGCGGGAATCGAACCCGCAACCTCCTGCGTCGCAGGCGGACCTTCGCCCACCGCGCCACATCGGTCGATAATGTTGAAATATTATTAATATAAAGGCGAGAGTGGAGAAAGCAAGGCTTAATTAAATTAAATTTATTCATACTAAAGATTCACAATTAACACAGTCAAGACACAAGTCAAACAGATTCAATACCTTTATTTGACGTGACCATATTAACCTATATGTGGCGCGGTGGGCGAAGATCCGCCTGCGACGACGCAGGAGGCCGCGGGTTCGATTCCCGCCTCGGGACAAATATTTGTACCTACGATTGTTCGGGTGTTCTGCTCGTTTTCTATGTAGATAGATATATAGATAGAAAACACTTTATCATACCACACAAAACAGAAAACAATACAGGAAAAAACAATAGAATAAATTAAGTATAAAGGGCGGCCTTAGAGAGCGATTTCTTCCAGGCAACCTTTGGCTGGACTGGACATGAAGGAACAAAATAGACGGTGGTACTTTAGTAAATATATAGATAACAGAAAAGAAAACAAATACTTACACTACATACCATAATACCTACATTACAAACATTATAATAAACTTACATAGACATAAGATAGAGCTAGCAATGTTTCCATAAGGATAAATAATGCTGATGCAGCAGTTTTTTGAATATACGGAGTGATTTTGCACGTATGATGTCCAGAGGGAGAGCATTCCATAGACGGTATAATATAAATATACAGTCGTGGTCAACTAATTAGGGACTTTCAAGATAGTGAAGAGCAATAACCGGTTATGTAAAAAAAGTATTGAGATTCAAATTTTGAAAATAGAATGCAATATCTCAGTGTCCCTAATAAAATGGCCAGCCAGCATTATTTGAATAAATAACACTATGATAATCTATCAGCTATACTGTAAAGAGGTTTAATGTTTAAGAAGTTGTTATTGTTTGTATAATCGGGCACATCAATGACTAATTATACTTACATGTAAAAGATATGGAATATTTTTAAGACTAGTTGAAAAAAAAAACACATTTTGTCTTAACTAGAGATTGTCCCTAATTAGTTGACCACAGGGTTGGCATGATTAAAACAAGTTGTTTTAAAACACGTGTTTAAAACAGTTTGAAATAAAACTATGTTTTATATTAAGAAAAAAACAGGGTTTAAAACTACCTTTAATTGCAAATGAATGTGTATAAATACCACAGACAGGCTGTGGTATTTATACACTGCATAGGTAACTCCCCACCAGTAAAGTCCCGCAGGGAAAGTCCCTATGTCGGCCGTCGAAAGAAAGTAATTCACTGGATTAGTTGGTACGGTACCTATTCTCCGCTCTCTCTCTAGTTCTCTACCTACCTACAACACTACATACAAGGTGTATGTAAAGTGTTTTGTATTGATTAATAATAATAATAATGTTTAATAATTAGATTAGAGATACTGAGATATGCAACAAAAGTAAATATTTATCGTTTTGTTAATTTTTACTAATGTGAATTAGGAAATAGTTTAGAAATGGATTATTTTATTATTCGCTATAATTGATCGCTCTTGAGCGATAAGACCGCCAATTGTACTTAATTTTTAAGTTTTTATTGTACATAGTTTATAGTTAAAGTGCAATAAAGAATTTTCTACCCATCTATCTAATTGTTTTGAAATTGATAAGTAAAAAAAAACACTTGTTTTGAACTGTTTGTTTTATAAAATATTAAAAAAAAACAGTTTTTTTTCAACCCTGGTTGACCACGACTGTATATGTATGTAATATATTGTATTATGTATATCAGTTATATCGTACCCATAACACAATCTCTGCTTAGCTTTAGGCTGTGTGAATTCAATCAGTTTGTTTACAAACATTTCACATCAAATTTGGCTGGAGTACATACTCGGTTGTATACAGTCATAAGAATAGATGTAGGTACGTAGGTAATTCTAGATAGGTAAGTGTAAGTGCAGGTCCATGGTCTGGTCAGACACCTGGAGGTCTACTTTGAAACAAACGAAGTTTATACCTATGATGGGTTCAACCTTGACACTTCTGACACGCGTTCCTTCATCTGTAGTTTTTTCATCAAAGGTAAAATGCCAAAATCTGTAAATCTGAGACGATACCGTAGTAATGGTAACGCGAATAATGTAACGGAACTAGGGCCCTGTTATCATGATGATGATGATGATGATGACGATGTTAAATACCATCATCATCAGCCTATAGCAGTCCACTGCTGGACTTAGGCCTCCCCCAATGAGCGCCATAGTGCCCTGCCTTCAGCTTACCGCAACCAGCATCATGTAAATGTATGTTCTCTTGCTCATTGACATGTGTATATTTGATTAATAGTTTTATTAAATTCGATGCTAGCGATTAATTAAGTTGACTACACTATTGTATTAGGTGATACCTGTGAAAATAGTTGTAATGCTTTGAATAAATACAAATAAATAAATAAATAATGCTGGACAATTCACACAGCATAATCTAGCCCCATGGTAAGCAGAGCTTGTGTTATGCGTACTAGATAACTGATATACATAATACAATACATTACATAGATAGATATTTTTTTATTATTCATATATAGAAAACGACCAGAACACCCGGAACAAATATCTGCAGATCGTACACACAATTGTTCCGAGGCGGGAATCGAACCCGCAACCTCCTGAGTCGCAAGCGGACCTTCGCCCACCGCGCCACATCGGTCGTCTAGTAAATACAAAAAATGTATGATGTTAAAGATGATAAATATCAAATATAATATGTTTAATTTCCTTTAGAACTTACAAGACTTTTGGATACCTACACTACAGGATTCCCACGCACACAATCTTACTTACGATATGAATATCAATCCGGACGTAAAGAGTAACCGCGATAATTTTAAAATATTGCACAAACCATTACAACCACATAGGTTTTCCTCTAGGAACATATCAGTAGATAAGTACCTAAATATTTTTATATAAATACTGGACAATACGTTGAACTATTCACAGTCTTTCGTCGATTATTGTGGAGTCCACTGGTTACAGATTCCTGGTACTAGGTAAGTACCTACTTTAATTAAATCCTTTAATATGCAATCATGGTTATTGTGCAGAGTTACCAGATGCTAGGATTTGTCAGGAGTTTTAGGCTTGTGTCAGGATTTCGGAGGCTTTGAAAATATAAGATATTTTAGTAAAGCACGAATAAGTAACAATTTTTTTACAAATCATCACAAATTTGTGTAGATTCTTATAATCTAAGTAAAAAATTACTTAAATACATATAATGTATTGTTGAATGCCGACAAACCGTTGTACAATTTGGCAGAAACTTTATAATGTTGTTTTTTAGATTTGGAAATAAATAAATACAAATGCAATATACAAATAGTATGTATTTGCATTTGCACTGACCAATTTTGTGCAAATGAAAATATGCATTCATAAATTGCGGGTCGCTCCGCTCGCCGTAACTTATTCCTTGCCATTTGATTTCTTAACTTTTATAAATGTATGCTACTGCCGCCAAGTTTTCGGAGATTCAAACCGCGTAACACATTTTTGCTTGAAAAGTTACTTAACACTGTGATTGCTGAAATCACACGGTATGTGTTTTCTACAAGTGACTAATATGCGTAAATTCACACTAGCGCAGCGGCTGAGAAAATACAGATCTTTGTGACTTAATATTACTCGAAAAATATTACAGCCGTAATATTTTTCGAACGAAACGCATGTGCGGCGCAACACAACCGCTGTGTAGAGAGGCAGCACGAATTTTTTAGGTTAAAAAAAGATCGCAGTCATCGAAAAAAAATCGCAGTCAAAGTGTTAAGGGTAAATTTTCCCAATGACGTAAGAAAAATTGCTGAGATAACCCAATAGTCCTCAAATAAATTTATTGCATCTGGCCGTATTCTAGATCTTGACCCCGATAAGAGTCATTCTATGCACTACCACGTTTTCGTAGCTCGGTCCGCTTGCGGCAACATAAATGTTTCAGTTTAGATTATTTATTTCCACCGTAGGTACACATGTTGCACTTAATGTCGTTAAATATTATTTTAAAAGATAAATTAAATTTTTATTATAATAACATACAATAATAACACACTTACTTTTGACAAAGGAAACACCATAGGGCATTGTGCAAAGAAAAGCAGACAAACATGCCTTCTTAAGAGTTGATACTATCTGAAATCGGTTATTTTCAACGATCATATCTTCCACAATTCTGAAGCATTTACTTTGAGATTTTAATATGTTATAGTTCAGGATTGATGCTAGACCACCAGTGTTTCGAAAACACGATTACATGAAATTTTCTCGATAGAAAAAAAATCCAAAGTTCACTCTAAACTTTACTTTAAACCGTCGCTATTCAATAGATACGTTAAAATAAGCCTTGATACTTTATACAGTAAACAATCAGAGTATAAAGCAGACGATGTGTGTTTTAGATTTTCAAAATTACTATTATTTTTACCGTAAAAAAAGAATACCTAAACATTCACGCGCTATCTTCCGTCCGGGCCATAATTCAGTCTAGCTTCGGCCTTCGGACGGGGAGCCTGTGTCGCTGCTCCGCGCTTCGTGTCATCGGACTTTGTATATTTGTAAATATGGGAAATCTTTATAATAAGTGTAGAAAGCGACGACGGAATCATAAAAAAGATGGAAAACACATGAACGACGTTATAAAGTAAGTACCTACCTACCCTACACGTTGAGGTGAGGTGAGGTGAGGATGTGGATTGTGATTTGTGAGTACCGAAGTAAATGTCGCAGCCAAACTAATTATTTTTTATTTTATTTTAGAAAACGTCGATTAGAAAGTACAGCTCCTATTGTAAGCGATGATGGCGACAATGATAAAGAAAATAATGTCCCGGTAAATCCGTGTGTACCAAACACCTACCTACCTACCAGTAAGGTAGTAGACCTTACTTGTTTATGGGACTGGATGGCGCTAAGTATGTGAAAATCGTATTTTTTATACTTATAGGTAAATACCTATACCTAGGTCCTACCTAGGTGTAAATACAAGGTATACCCACCTCAATTTGTATCTCCATGTGATAGAAGTAGTATTTTCACAACACATCATTATCTAGGTAGAAATATATATTAGGGTTCCGTTTGACTATCAATACTATAAAATATTTACACCTAGGTATACCCACCATAATATATGAATCGTTACTGATACATGATGGAAGTAACATCGAATGATCTGGACATTTTGGATATCAGAAAAGATCCGTACGAGATTTTTTTTTACCAATTACAAAACATTGAATTGTAAGTAGTAGGTTAGGTACCTACTATAGTTACTAACTATAGTACCTACTGTCTACACCTATAATGTATTATAACTTTCCTAACATTTTTAAGAGTTTGTAAATTTTAGGGTTCTGCAATAATTAATTTAGTCATGGTTCCAACCTTACGAACACAAGCTTTTCTACTTTTAGTTAATGAAAGTGAAGATATATCACATGGTTCAAAATATAAATGGGTAATAATGGACTTATACGGTTTATACCTTGAACGAGAGTCCTTATTAATTATTCATTATAATTCATTCATATTACTAGAGTGGGCATATTATATTTACATGTTAGGTACCTATTTTCTTGACATGTATGACTGTTACAGGATGGAAGTAACGTCGTATGATTCGACAAATGGTATAAATTCGGATAAGACAAATCTTTATCAATTACAGAACGTAGAATTGTAAGTAAATACTTACATATCTACTGAAATATGATTTGGTATCTGGTACTGAAATATGTAGGTATTATAATAAGATTGTGTTTTATTTTTCCTTTTTCAGACAAACACACACCTCTCCAGAGTCAAAGTCACTACCCCACCCTACCCAAACCTACCAACCTACCTACCCTACGCTAACCTACCCTGCGGGATAAAAAGTATCCTATATCCTTCTGCTGGTTCTAAGCTACCTCTCCACCAATTTTCAGCCAAATCGGTTCAGCCGTTCTTGAGTTATAAATAGTGTAACTAACACGACTTTCTTTTATATATATAATATACACAATAGATATAGATTAGTGTGATAAAATATCATTTCATTTCAGATGAAAGTTGAGATCATCGAAAGGGATGACGAATTTTGGGAACAACTAATGGGACCAAAATTTTTTTAACATATATTTTGTCCGAGTTATGCGATCCCTGGCATGTTCGCAATATGAAAATACGAGATATAAGTGAATTGAAATAAATTTAATATAAAGTAATATATATTGTTAATAAAGGTAAACATATTATGTATGTGCAAATATAATCTAGACTATTTTTTAATTTATTACAATATTTACCTGCACACTACTTGTCATACACATCCTATTTCCACACAATGTTTTTTTGGCAAAATTCAATTTTACTTAAAAAACTAATATGCGGAACCCTCACTCAATATACTTAGACATAAACTTGTATTCTATTTCATTGCTTATATAGGTTTTGTTGTGTTAGTTTTACCTTATATAGGTAGTAGTACCAATCTTCGTTTATATTAAATCTGTAAACAAGGTGTTATAATAAAAAAATCCTATTTACTAGTACCAAAGAATAAATAATAGTACTACGTACCTATTTTTAGGTTGGTAGTAGGCATAAGTATAATTTACATTTCGCAGAACACTATCTTACTACAGAAAAGAATGTTCCGAACCCTTCAGCGCTATAGCGACTTGTACCTGTCTAGTGTTTGGGTAGAAAATAACGTCTCGGGCGCGGTGGTCTAGTAGCAGTAGTAGGTATGTTGGCAACTACATTGAAAAACAATAAAATAAAATAATGTTTTGTAATTGTAAGTAGGTAGGTAGGTACCTACCAATATCCAACTATCATAATATTAGGTAGGTATAGGTACATACTAAGGTATAAAGTTACTAAAAAGCATTACCTACGTATTTGATAATTTCATTTCTTAGTAGGTACCGTATATATAATTAATTACCTACCTTTTAGACAATAATATTGCACCTACCTAACTTCAATAAGATTGTTTTGAACTAGCGTGAACCCAACCCAATATAATTTTGCGCGCGAAGTAATAGCGCGGCGAGTAGGTACGTTGCCACCGGCCGTCCGCCCCGTGGCGCCGCCCGTGCGCCGCGGCGCGGCGGCGTAACAAGCTGAGGCGAAATTTGATTTTCTGCTGAGGTAATGTAGGCCCTTAAAAAAATAAAATAAATTCTAAATAAATTAAAATAAATTTTGGACTTGGTAGGTTAGGTATCTATTCATTTACTAAATGAACAGATTTTTTAATTACCGGTATTCGGTTTTTCGGTGTAGACCTCTTTTTTCCTCTTAATTACAAATATATAATAGAAAATTTACAATTGAAATAGGTAGATAGATAGATAACACATTTATTTGACAGGTATTATAGTTGAGCAAACTGCAAACTATTGCCAAAAATCTAGGTTAGCTCAATCGATCCATATTTTAACTATATCTGCTACTTAATCATTTTAATTTCAGAATGTCTAAGGTAGATGGCAAGCATGTGGTTACGATGGAAAATGGCTCTTACAAGCTGGATGTAGAAGAACTCCAGTTGATAATGACGAACGAAGCTATCCAAGACTTACCTGTGGCTTTCGTCAGCGTCGCGGGGGCTTTTCGTGGCGGCAAATCCTTCCTCCTGAACTTCTTCCTGAGATACCTGGATGCATCACCGGAGGCTCGTGCGGACGGCTCCTGGCTTGAAAATGGCAACAACCCTCTTGATGGCTTCAGCTGGAGAGGTGGCACTGAAAGAAATACTACAGGCATACTCATGTGGCCAAAACCCTTTGTCATAGAGACTTCCAATGGCGAACACGTGGCGGTCTTTTTAATGGATACACAAGGAACCTTCGATAGCACCAGCACTGTCAGAGACTGCTCAACTATCTTCGCTCTGTCTACACTTCTTGCTTCGTTTCAGATATACAATATATCTGATGCCATCAAAGAAGATGATTTACAAGATCTTGAGCTATTTACGGACTATGGAAAACTCATGAATGAGAAAGAACAAAGTGGAAAAGCTTTTCAGGTATTGCAATTTCTCATCAGAGACTGGATGAACGACGAAGAATTTAATTACGGTTCAGTTGGAGGCGATGCTTACTTGAACAAAACATTAGCAGTTAGTCCTAAGCAGCCAATTGAATTGCAAAATATACGTAAACACATCCTTTCTAGTTTTGAAAGAGTTACCTGTTTCCTCATGCCACACCCTGGCCTCATTGTAGGGAAACGCAAATTCAAAGGTCGCCTTTCTGAAATTGAAGATGACTTCAAATTGGCCGTTAAAGATCTTGCATCCTTAATTTTCAGTCCCCAAACCCTAGCCAAAAAGCTAATTAATGGGCAGCCAGTAAAATGCCGAGAGTTGTTTCAGTACTTCAAAGTTTATATGAATATTTTCAATAGTGATAAGCTTCCTGAGCCCAAGACTATTTTTACATTAACCTCAGAGACTGGCATATTGATGGCTTATAATGAGGCACGGGATCAGTTTGAGCGTAATATGAAGCTATCATGTGGAACAGAGGCACCTAGTTTGTCACAGCTAGAAGTCGTCAATACTCACCATAGAGAGGTAGAAGCTGCTACAGCCATTTTTAAAGCAAAAAAACTAATGGGTGAAAAGGTTGTCATTGACAAAAAGCTCCAGGAACTTACTGACGAATTAAATAAACGTCAAAAAGAGTACTTAGAGATAAATGCATCGAAAACCATGCGAGCCAAAGACAGTGGGCTAAAAGCTTATGATGCAGCAATCAAAGAAGTGTCCCCGAGTGGATTGGAACAGATATGTGTACACGCAGCTGACGTCGAAATTGTTCACAATTACGCATTCGCAGCTGCCGAAACAGCATTTGACAAGGATAGAAAAGTCATACATGGTCAGAAAGATACTGATAGAGATCAATTTATTAAAGAACTGAAATTAAAGTTAAACGTTCTTAAATTGACAAATAAGCAGAATAACGTTTCTGCTGCCACCGACGTGAAATCAGAGTACTTTCAAACTATGGTTTTCAAATGTAACCATAAACCAAAGTACAGTAACGAAGAATTTGAAAAAGAGCACAAGAAAGCTTATGATGCAGCAATAGAAAAATTTGTTGCTAGGAGAAGTGAAAATACAGATATTCTAAAAAACACGTATACTTTGGATCGTTACAAATACAACTTAGAGCAGGCTCTGGTATTTCAGTTTAATTTGGTGAAACAAATCAACCAGAGTAATAATTCTGGTTCCTTTCAGACTGCACTTGCGGTTTTTCAAGCTGCTCACTTATCAACGTCGGAGCTTAAAGAAAGATGTTTGCATCCAAAAGCAATGGAATACAAAAACAAAAAAGCTATATGTGATGCGCTCCAAGCTTACCGCAAGGTAACAATTGATTGTGATACAGCCGAATATAATAAAGATGAGAAAGATGAATTACTCCTTCAAAGTATAATTAAAAATTCATTGGATTCTGAAGTAGAAATGAATAATATTGCCAATGAAACCGCTGAAGAGATAGGTTTTTCGGCATTTAAAAGCAAGTTTGACGAGTTAACCGACCATTGGTATTATTTGTTTGGTATCAGACAGAGCACCAGAAAGGAATATTTAGATGAAGCTCGAGCAATTGGACTTGATGCATTCTATAGTAAACGCCGTGACCGAGAATACCATGGTGATGATAAATACGAAAGTAATTTAAAATCAAGATGCAAGACTTACGCGCAAGTTACAGATGACTAGATGGGTGTAAGGTAGAGCTTATGTTCGCTGTATTGTGGACGTAGGTACAGTCAACACAGTATATATATTGGTCGATCACCCAATAGCGTAATTTAGTAGTCATATATCGACTAATCAATTTCTTTGTTAGCTGTGCCGTATTATTACTTTCTATTTACATAGGAATTATATTCATTAGCATAATATTCACAATAAAAGTGGATTTGCCCAAAAATTTTTTTTTTTATTTCGGAATGTTTCAGAAATTGTATGATAACTTATTACTACTGACAGACGTACGTACCTACGTGTATGATTTTGACCTACGCAAATATGTACCTACCTACATATTTGAGTAGCACAAAATCACATAATCGATATCACTCAAATTTTACTAGTGAAACCAAAGAAAAATACCAATATTTATCGCATTGTTGGAAACCGTTTGATCCACGACGGTTGACGTTTCGACGGTGAAGTCTACGACTCGATAAACGTAGTGTAGGGCGCCCTCGGGCTAGGTGGGATTACGACCTGCGAAAGACTTCAGAGAGTAGCTGGATGCGTCAAGCTGAATACAGGGCGCTATGGCGCTAATTAGGGCATTACCTATGTCCAGCAGTGGACTAACATAGGCTGATTATGATGCTGGTGATGTTAGATACTAGCGCTTTTGAAATAGAAAAGATAACTTTAGTAACTAAATAAATAAGTAATTACAAAAAATTAACAATATTCTCAGTGGAAAACCAAACGGCAATCCAGAGGCATAATTCGCTTACATCATCATCATCATCATCAGCCTATATTAGTCCACTGCTGGACATAGGCCTCCCCCAATGAGCGCCATAGCGCCCTGTCTTCAGCTTGACGCATCCAGCATCTACCTGCAGTCTTTCGCAGGTCGTCATCCCACCTGGTCGGAGGGCGTCCTACACTACGTTTACCGAGTCGTGGTCTCCACTCAAGAACACGTTTGCCCCATCGGCCGTCGGTTCTTCGCGAGATATGGCCGGCCCACTGCCACTTCAGCTTGCTAATTCTTTGAGCTATGTCGATAACCTTGGTTCTCTGTCGGATGTATTCGTTACGAATCCTATCCTTCAGAGAAACTCCGAGCATAGCTCTTTCCATAGCTCGCTGAGCATAATTCGCTTACAGAGTTGTGCAAATTTAAATTTGCGCCAGTTACTTGCTGTGACGTAGAAAGGTCATTCAGTCAATATAAACCGTTTTTCCGACCAAACAGAAGGAATAAAACTTTTGAAACTATCATGGTTATTAATACTAAAGTCATTTAAAACGGGATATTTACCATGATTTGATTTTTGAGTTATCCAATATTTCGGCACAGTGGCATGCGAAATCATGGTAAATATCCCGTTTTAAATGACTTCAAACAGAAGGAGCTTCAATTTTGAAAATTTTAAGAAACATTTGTAAATTTTAAGGAACAACAACAACACACATTGTTGTATACTGCAACAACTGGAATAAAGAGGCAGAATACATTTTGGCTAAGCAATTTAATTTCGTTGTTTTTTTTTTTTTTTTCAAACAATTAATATTAGAATAAGGTGTTTTGAGTTGTCTTTTTAGTCCATATTTCCCTTTTTTAGATCCATATTATATGTAAATATTTTGGGATTTTTAGCACATATTTATCCGAGCCCTATAGTTATCAGTTATTGTTAAGTTTTCAACATGCCTTTGCTGACACTGAATAATATCTTGGATTCTAAGATGTTGTAACTACTCTTAGCTAGGAAGCTGCGAGTAGTTACATCTTAAAATTTGTCACCTACCTACAAAACCCTACCTACTTTTTATCTAATTAACCTACCTATTTTTTTAAGCAAATTAGATAAAAAAGTAGGTAATGTTTTAGGTGGGGTTGGGGTTTACGTGTTCTTGAGTGGAGACCACGACTCGGTAAACGTAGTGTAGGACGCCCTCCGACCAGGTGGGATGACGACCTGCTAAAGACTGCAGGTAGATGCTGGATGCGGCAAGCTGAAGACAGGGCGCTATGGCGCTCATTGGGGGAGGCCTGTGTCCAGCTGTGGACTGCTATAGGCTGATGATGATGATGTTTTAGGTATAATTACCGAAAAAATAGGTTTAGTACGTCAACTAAACCAATTTTTTCGGTAATTTTATGACCAAACATTAACTTCCGAATTAAATCACGTATGTATAGGTACCTACTCACTTAGTGCAAACATAGCAATTTACTCTATGTACTTATAATTTAACAACGCTAAGAGGCGACGTGGAAAGCCCAGGATGAGATGGCGCGACGAGCTCGAGGTACATCTTCCATCATGGCCTGTTGCAGCGTTGGATCGCGAGGAGTGGAAGAAGAAAAGGGAGGCCTTTGCCCAGCAGTGGGACAGTAATGGCTTAAAATAAAATAAATAAATAAAATAACTTATAATTTATTACAGGCCGACGCGCGCGCGTTTGGTTCGTGTGGACTTTAGAAATACTTGTACCCCAATTATGGTTATTTCCGTTTCATTACATTTTTAATTTATTCATTCACAAACAATAATTATTGTGTCGGAATAACAAAACATATAAATAAAATTAAGAAAACAATTGGCCATATCGTTATCTACCACAGATATTATTATATCCCCCACTGGGGGCACTGGTTTTTTTTATAAGAACTTAGGTATTATTGTCCCCCACTGTGGGAGAGCGGGAACAGAATACTAGTAATTTGATTATCAACGCTGTTAATAACTGAGATATCCCCCACTTGAGAGTAGATACGTATGCATTAAAGGATAATTTGATGTTTTAAAATATATAATAAAATAATAATGTAATTAGGTCTCAAAGAAATAAAATGACCTCTCGCACGCAAGGGACCAAAACCTATAATGCTTCCATTGACCTTGAATCAAGATATACATTTAGAACGAAGCAATATCTTTTAATTGTACCCTCGGTGCGAGAGTTCGACTTGCACTTGACGTTTTATTTTAAAGTAAAAAGTAGCGTTCTTGTTCATCAAAAATTCAGCCCCAGTTGGAGGATTTACAAATGCGGTTAAGCGATTTCTGTGCACAGCTCTTTTAGTCTGTGACTGTTCCAAACTACCTACCTACATTATTTCTAAGCTCAATTAAGTCTTACATCCTATTATTATAATAATCGTTTAATTTATCACGCACACAGAGTGTCATAGATTTGGAGCTTGATGCCGTAGGGATTAATTAAAATTTAAAGCTCAGGCATTTCTAAGAGTAGCTCGAGGCGCCTTCAACGATTGCCCGAATAAAAAAGATACGTAAAAAGATATAATTAATAGTTATTTTAATAAATTGCTTTAGGTAGTGTAGTGTGTTCTTGTGTGGAGACCGCGACTCGGTAAACGTAGTGTAGGACGCCCTCCGACCAGGTGGGATGACGACCTGCGAAAGACTGCAGGTGCTGGATGCGGCAAGCTGAAGACAGGGCGCTATGGCGCTCATTGGGGGAGGCCTTTGTCCAGCAGTGGACTGATATAGGCTGATGATGATGAGTGTAGAAACTATTGGGATACCACATATAGCTTTTACACATACACTCTCAGTGTGACTGTGTTTTATACTCGGTTCTAGAATCCAAGATTTTCTTGTAAACATAGACCTTCCAAGGCGTCCAAGTAAATTTTTGTGATTATTTAATATTAACTTCTTTATATAATAATGTACCTACTTACGTCCATGAAAACTATTGTTTAGTCTAAACTAGTGCTCTCCTGACACCCAGGACACAAGCCTTGTGCTTAGTTTGGGTCTCACCAGAAATCCTTATGTAAGTACCTATACAAATTGTTGGTAAATAAATGAATTATGAATTTTGACGACCGATGTGGCGCGGTAGGCGAAGGTCTGCCTGCGACGCAGGAGGTTGCGGGTTCGATTCCCGCCTCGGAAAAATTGTCTGTACGATCTGCACATATTTGTTCCGGTTGTTCTGGTCGTTTTCTATGTATAATAAAAAATATCTATCTATGTAATGTATTGTATTATGTATATCAGTTATCTAGTACCCATAACACAAGTTCAGCTTACCATGGGGCTAGATAATGCTGTGTGAATTGTCCAGCATTATTGATTTATTTATTTTTATTTATGAATAGACTTTGGCTGGCCCCTAGCTAGCCCCTAACTCTCTACCACATGCATGCTATGCTCAAACGAACAAACATTGACATTGTAAAGCTTTAATGCAGCTGAAACGTATTAATTAATACGTTGGATTATTCACACAGCATTATCTAGCCCCATGGTAAGCAGAGCTTGTGTTATGGGTACTAGATAACTGATATACATAATACAATACATTACATAGATAGATATTTTTTATTATAGAAGTTAGAGATGCAAACAATCTACGCTTCTCTAATTTCTTGGTTATTATTTTTTCTATGTAGGTATACAAATCCAAAACTTACCAGGACAAAACAAGTTCATAGCGGGCGCTTTCTATCCTAAACCCATCCATTTGGCGAGCACTAAGATCTGCAGGCGGTCAGTCTCGATTACACCTAGATTTATTGAACGGCTTCGGCTAATTAAACTGCGGGCCTGAATAACTGGCATGAGAATATGGCCAGTAGGATATTATCGTGGCACTTCACATGTATTTGTGTATTTGGCAAACAATTACCATGTGTGGACAGTTTATTTGACAAAGTCGCCTTATTTGCCTATTTGACAAATAAGGCCAATACCGAATACGCGTTACCGTGCGCTTATCGGTTTCACAAGGCACATCAAAGTAGTCAAATACGCAATAAGCCGTCTCCACACAATGGCCGTATTGGCACCTTGCGCTCTGCTCAGTCTGCTGCCAAATGTTTCTGTGTTTGTTATTTGTGTGCCATGTGTGGATGGTCGTATTTGCCTCTTTTTGCATGTTCGTCTGAACGTCATATATTTTGCCAAATACAACAAACACCCAATAGCGAACACAAATAGCCATGTGAAGCGCCACCTTTATACGAAGAGACTATTTCGGAGTTTAGCCAGCATTATGCTGAGTGAGAGCCTTTTTGTAACAACTCTATAGTTAGTACATGTAATACCTATTTGGTCAAAGTCAAACTCAAAATCATTTATCTTCTTTAGGCTTACAAAATAAGCACTTAGACAAGTCATATTTTATACATTAAATTATTATCATATAAAATTATTTTACTGTTCACTTCAATTTTTTGTAAGGGTTGGTAAGGGTTTTTATAAGGGTGTCTTTTCACTACATCTTTTCATACACTTCAAATAAAGTCGCGTTCGCTGTCTGTCTGTCCCTATGTATGCTTAGATCTTTAAAACTACGCAACGGATTTTGATGGTTTCTTTTCATAGATAGAGTGATTCAAGAGTTAGGTTTGACACATAGATTTCCACGCGGGCGAAGCCGCGGGGCGCAGCTAGTGTTGTTATAAATAAATGTCATTCTATTATATTTATTTTATTTTATTGTATTGTGTCATCAGTACCATAATCCCGCTATCACACCAATAATTCATAATGCGAAAGTTTGGATGCAACGATTATTATCTCTTAACGACAAAAAAATTTAACGTCGAGATAAAAAAAATCATATTATAGTTCTACATCAGGATAAAAAGTATACATATTAGTAGACTTTTTATCCCGAATTCACAATTTGAAACTGTGAATTGAAAAATCCAGTGAATTTTGTTTAAGTCTTGTATAAATTGAAAAGGAAAGGGAGTCATTGAGGTGGCAATAATAAGACATGATCGGAGCAGGGTCATATTCAGGATTATTAGACGGTAGGTCTGGTCTGGATTATTCTTAAATTCACTCTAAAAGAAAAACGTGCAACGTTATTGAACGAACTCTACACTTGTTTTGGATTGGAATCATAGATTTGCTAGACAATCAAGCTTAGTTTTAAAGTACAACAACATATTATAACGTTGCAGGAGCATTTGCAGCATGCGTGACCATTACCTAACTGATCATTGTGCCACCAATTGGCGGCGATGGGTAAAATGGTACCCATCTCCGCCAATTGGTAAAAGAAACAAAAGATAAAATGCTATGCTATAGCATGAAATCGACACATTATCAAATATGGCTATAGCCATATTTGATAATGTGTCATATAATATGGCTATAGAAATATGGCTATAGCCATATTCGATAATGTGTCATTATCAAATATGGCTATAGCCATATTTGATAATGTGTCGATTTCATAAAAAACCTAAAGGCCACTGTCTTCCAGTCAGGCATATCTAGGCGGGCAACGGAAGTCATCCTTACTCGTAAGTAGTGCATTACGTATGTATAATGCATTTTATAAGATTCTATCATATAATGCCCAAGCCCTTAATACGTCCCTAGCACAACGGTTTTATAGACCCTCTTCGAATAGCAACTTTGTAAATTATGAATTCCTTTGTGCCAGAGATTTTCGTTCTGGTTCTGGTAAAAAGGAATTAGACATCTCCCATGCGTGTATGCGGTGAGCGAGAAGGAAAAGTGAAAAAAATGTTGGCAGTTTCTATAACATCAGAGAAATAAATTCGATAATGTTGCTAGGATATATACACTCGGTAAACGTAGTGTAGGACGCCCTCCGACCAGGTGGGATGACGACCTGCGAAAGACTGCAGGTAGATGCTGGATGCGTCAAGCTGAAGACAGGGCGCTATGGCACTCATTGAGGGAGGCCTATGTCCAGCAGTGGACTAATATAGGCTGATGATGACTAGGATATATCACAAGACTCGTATAATACATACATATCTCGTGATATATCCTAGTAACATTATCTAACCGTCCATTTGCATATTTAAATAACTGTTTTATACGACAAAAACATAATTACAAAACCTAATGTTCAATGCTCCTCATCTACGCTATAAAGCGTAGCTTGGCGGGCCTAAAATTCGAGAATAGAGATTGTTTTTTTTTTCTATTTAATTTTTGTCTAGAATCATCAGCCATCGCAAGATATTCTTCCTCTTACATAAAGACTCGAGTTTTAGGCTCCGTTGGCTTAGGTGTTCCATTTACTAAAAACATACATTTTAAGTTATTCACTCGGGCCAAACTCAACCATTATAACTCGGTTTTGTTATCATCCCTCGCTACGCTCGGTAGTAAATATAACAACCTCGTAGGTATATTATGAGGAGGTTTCAACCCTTTTAAAAAAATATACTATTTCCTCTTAGGCAAATTTTTTAAAGTGATGACTAGTACTTCTTCAAGGGTATAGTTGAGTGATGCTCAATAGATCAAAGTATTAACACTTTGACTGCGATTTTTTTTCGACGACTGCGATCTTTTTTTTAACCTAAAACATTCGTGCTGCCGCTCTACACGGTTGTGTTGCGCCGCACATGCGTTTCGTTCGAAAAATATTACGGCTGTGAGTTACACAGATCTGTATTTTCTCAGCCGCTGCGCTAGTGTGGATTTACGCATATAAGTCACTTGTAGAAAACACATACCGTGTGATTTCAGCAATCAAAGTGTTAACCAGATATTTTTATGCTCTTACGTATTTCCAGGATCAAAAGTAGCCTATGTTTTTTTCGGGGATACCATCCATAATCTTGTCAAATTTAATATAATAATGAAGGTACTTACAAATAGTGGCCTACATTAGAACAATTAGTTGATTTTTTGTGTCATCATACAAACATTGTATAATCTCTAACGTTTCTTATATTTAGGGAACAAATATTTGTCCTGTAGAATTTATTTGAAAAGCATGTCTTCGACCTAGTTGTAATGTAATATTTAAACTAGTTTAGCGTAAGTAATTCTAAAGTATGCATTGTTTTTATAATTAATCGGCTTTGAATATTTTGTATTTTGTTGACATTATATTATTTGCCTGTAAAACGTTCATGCTTTATCTTATCCCATAAAAAGATGTTTTGTTATCCTTTTAGTCTTATTTTTTTTTGTTTTTTTAAAATTTGTTAGTATTATTATATCTGTGATATTACGTTCGCATTTATATTTAAAATATTACCTTTGGATTCTATTTTTCAAAATGTCAATTGCATTTTGCAGTTTAATATGAGTCACTTATCTTTTTCTGGATTTTTCATAGAATTGCGATATTAAAATTTTTCACTAAAGGAGGACGACATCCAAGTGTTTAATTTAATATAAACTTGAGTAGCTAAAGCAAAAAGTTATACGTTTTTATCTAAAACATCCTTGTACTAAGCTCTATCTAGTACGTAGGTACTATGTAGTCTTATGTATATATAATAATTATGTGTAACTAACCTTGTTTGTGTGTTGTGTTAGTGTTTAATAAATAATTTTCTTTCTTCTTTCTTTCTTTACCTAGATACAGATAGGTACTTATTTCTTTATTGTCATAAATCAAACATAAAAAACTGTACAATATAAAGTTACCTAGAACATGTTTTATAAGTTTTATTAGGGAATCAAAGCAGAGCACAAAAAGGCTAAACTACAAAAGAGCTACAATACGATGTGCACAAGAGTCACGTGCAAGCACAAAAAAACCGTGGAAAAAGTAATCTTCACTGAGGCGCTACAAACTCGTGGCACGGGATGGGCACGGGGCATGTTGACCAAGCGTGGCATTTAGAAATCTAAGGCGTCGTCCTAATTGGCGTAAATCGTACAAGCAATTGGTGCGATTTTGTCGCACGGCGAGATTAAACACACATTTATTTTGTCGTGGAGACCTCGACTGTAAACGTAGTGTAGGACGCCCTCCGACTAGATGGGATGACGACCTGCGAAATACTGCTGGTAGATGCTGGATACGTCAAGCTGAAGTCAGGGCGCTGCTGTGGCGCTCATTGGGGAAGGCCTATGTCCAGTAGTGGGCTAACATAGGCTGACGATGATTTCAAAGATAGAAAAAAATTTGAGTATCTTAATTGAAGCCTGCAAGCTATCGCACGAGCATGGAAATGCTTAATAACGACCATGCGAGAGGTCTCATCGTGCGGTCGTGCAATCAAAGCTATATTATTAATATCTTATAAGTGTCCACATATAGGTCATATGACATCGCGCGAGCACTGACATAGACACTGACTGATATCTAGCATCACGTGATGCCAATCGCGCGTGGGTATCGGGCGACCATCGCACGATCTTTTTTATCGCGCGACGTAATCGATAATGTTTAAAATAAATTAAATCTCATCGTTCTGTGATACGGTCGTTCGTTGGCCAATTAGGATGACGCCTAAGCTGGTCGGCTTTCACCTCAGTTTCAAATTGTACTTTGGTCATGGTCCACTAAGCTCAACCCTGTGGCTGAACCACATCGATTTTGTTAGAAATATTAACAGATAGTAAATTGTTTGATGAATACTATTTCTATTCTTTGATTGTTATATTCTTTGCCAAAAATCAAAGTATATACATATCGTCAGTGGAAAGGAAAAAATGCTTAAGCGCCAATATGGCCAAAATGAGTTATATATATTATAATATTATATATATATTGATGAGCGGGATGAGCTCGATCTATACAATAAGGAGTGGGTTCTCCTTGCTGAGGACCGAGATGAGTGGAAGAAGGGGAGGGAGGCCTTTGCCCTGCAGTGGGACACCCCGGGCTAATATAATAATAATATATATTATAATTTTAAAAAATCGAAATTAAATATCCGTGTAAGATGGTAGAAGTTTGAGATAATCATGATCAAAAAGTTTTATTTATATTTTTAAATATGTTTATTATGTAATCGTAAATAATAGTCAAAATAAGGAATGAGAGAATGTCGGAATTACCGATTTGAGAATCATGTAAAACAAAAACTCTTTGTCAGGGTCTCCTATGGCATATCCTGTTTAGTTAAGTTACTTCTATGTATTATTATGTGTACAAGAAATAATTAGATTGGGAAAAATATATTTATATCGCCTAAATATAATAAACAAAATTACGAATCAGTTGACTCATAAAGCATCCCGACAACGGACGCTACGAGCACCTCCACAACATCGCGCCTCCCCAGCCCCGGCCCCAGGAAGATGACCGCCCGTGGCGACCCCTTCCGCGGGACCTAATCCCTGCGGAACCACCATAGAGTCCTTGGGTTCATTAAAAAAAAAAAAAAAAGAAAAAAAACACGAAAAAATATACAAATCAAAAGAAGCCAAAAAAAAAAAAAACATTGAGAAGGGGGAAAAAAAAATCCCTCAAAACCCAAGGACCGAGGGGTCATCACCCCTCAAGTTGGCGCCGCCGGGGTAATGAGGCCAAGCCTCGAGGCCCCTCTCTGTGCCCCCACCAGGGCCGGAATGAAATTTATTGATTGATAAAGCATCCCGTATCGTCATTTGTGAATTCATTTCTAAGCTAAATTATGAGGATATTCTTATCAGTTCTCGGTTATTTTCGAGAACCCAGCTGACCATACAAAAAGTGCAAGATGCTTGGACCACAAGCACGCTCGTCGCTGTCGCTGTATAGCTGTCGCTTTTTTTTAATATTCCGTCTTTTAGTTACAAAAAATAAGTAAATAAATAAATAATGCTTTACAATTCACACAGCATTATCTAGCCCCATGGAAAGCAGAGCTTGTGCCATGGGTACTAGATAACTGATATACATAATACAATACATTACATAGATAGATATTCTTTATTATACATAGAAAACGACCAGAACACACGGAACAAATATCTGCTGATCGTACACAATTGTTCCGAGGCGGGGATCGAACTCGCAACCTCCTGCGTCGCTACATGGCCTTGTTAAATATGGAATCACGAAGGCTGGGGGCACCCGGGAGGAATTTGCTATTTGATGTCATTAAGCTTGAAAAGCCTAAGTATCTGCACTTATAACTTAACTTCATCTCTGGTGAGAGGTCACTGACAGTAAGATCTGCACTTTCCTGTCACATTCGCTATTTTCATAAGTTTGTAAAACGACACAGAGTTATTTCGTTTCGTGTTTTTTATTAAAGAATTTTAAAATCGTTGCTTTGAACTCTCATAACTTAACTTCATCTCTGGAGAGGTCAAGATCTGCACTTTCCTGTCACATTCGCAAGACTACTGCTATTATGGGTATTTTAGGTATTCAGCAATGAATACCTAAAATACGCAATGAGTTATTTCACCCATAAATTAGTTTTTTTTGGCTGGAAGGATTTTAAGGGTTTAAATTAAATAAAATTGAAATTGCAATACTTTACTTAAATAACTTTGCTACATTGTTTTATAATTTTTGTATCGTACATTAGAATGCCGCGTCGTTGTTGATTAATAATCCAGCACAGGTTAACAATGAGTGAGAAAAATCATAGCCAAGAGAGATTTTCTTTAATTCTGAAGGTTTTAAAGTGAGTGGAAGATTGAAAGGTTGCCTCTATGATAATCTATAAAATGGTTATTAGAAAACAACATAAGTAGGCTCAGTAGTGACACCGCAGTCTCTCTTAGCAGAAATCAGCATGTATCCCTCGACGCCCCAGTCTGGACCCCAGGAGTTCTTCAGCACCCAGAACAGCTCTCCGTATTCAACGCCGTAGCCGACCAGAGTCACTTCGTGGTTTAATTGGGTAGATGTGCTGGGAAAAGAAAGTTCAATTTTTAGCGATCAGAAGTAACAAATACTAATATACGAGGTGTCCCATGTTGGGTAAAGCAAGAAGAAGAAGCTGCGAGCCTCTCGATCCTGAATTAGGTAGATCCACTTACTTTAATATAAGTGGATCTAACTAATTCAGGGTGTCCTGTTCACCAACTCGTATTTTAGGAAGACCTTCAATTGTTTGACTTCAACTTTATCGAAACAACAGAACAAAACAATTGAAGACATTTCAGTTGAGAAGCTTTAAAAAGGCATCCTGTGACTTGGACAAGACACCCGTTGCAATAATAGTATTAAATCTGTACAAAGCAGTATAAAAAACAAAAATGTACAATTCACACAACATTATCTAGCCCCAAGCTTAGCCGAGCTTGTGTTATGGGTACCTACAAGATAACTGATACACTGAATATATTACAGCAAGCATAGAAAACACCCGGAACAAATATCTGCGTACATCGTACAAACTTTAAACATTTGATCCGAAGCAGGAATTTAACCTGCAACCTCCTACGCCGCAAGCCTGATTCTGCTCCTCCTTCGCCCCTGCGCCACAGAGGTCGTCAATAAAAGCCAAGTTTAAGTTAAGGACCTTTCAGCACAAATTAAGTTTATAAAAGTTACTTTTTCAGTTTCTGTCACATACCATTTCGTATCGTAATAGACTCCGCTTGCATATAAGTAGAATTTGTCGGTCACATCAACTGAAACCGAAAGGGGTCCATGTTTCTGAACCGCCACCTGAAAACATTTTATACCATAAAATAAATAAATAATGCTGGAGAATTCACACAGCATCATCTAACTCCATGGTGAGCAGAGCTTGAGTTATGGGAACTGATAATTCATTTGATAAACTGAGGTATTCAGTTTATCAAATTAATTATCAGTTCCCTTAATTAAATTAATAAATATTTATTTTCTTACGTAGAAAAAATGTATTTTAAAATCAATACGTTGCTTAGATATTGCAAAACATCCCAAGCTAAGCATAGTTTGAGTTATGGGTACTAGATAATTGATTTCATAAACTTAATTAAATAGATAGATATTTATTATTTTACATATAAACATTATAACTGAAAATCAAAACGATGCTTAGATATTGCATAACACCCCAAGCTAAGAAGAGCTTGAGTTATGGATAGATCCGATAAAATAGATTATCAAATCTATTTTATCACCTATAACTTAATACATTCATTAAATAGAACGTATAATAATATAAGATGATATTTATTATATCTACTCTGAAAAAAAAAAGTTTTTATGTATTTTTCTGTCACGTCTTAACTAATAATCAAAATAATATCGAGCCTTGATCGACACCTGAAGAGACTCTCGCTAGGAAGTTGGATCAAGGGCCAGATCCAAAAGGATCTTTTGAACTCGGCACGTATCGTCAGGAAGTTCTTTTCTCTGCAACCCTAGTCACCACCGATCGCTTGAGCCTAGCTTCACGGTCGGTGATCTACCGTTTTGATATATTTTTTATAAAGATAAGTTTTATAATATTTTATTGTATATATTTTTTATAGTACGAGTTTCTACGAGAATTTTAAATAAATGAGTGTTAAATAATATTGTACAATTTTACCCAGCAGCGACATCGAGCCATGTGCTAAGCAGGGCTTGTGAGATGGGCGGATACTGCATAAATGACCTACAAAATCTTATCTAACGTAGGAAAAAATATTTTTTAATGTTATTTGATTGTATAGAAAATATGATATTTAATATATAAGCAGTTTTACTATAATTTAACTAATTATTCGTAGAAAAATTACCTTCAAAGCTTCCTTGTTGGTTGGGGTGACGTCTGTGTATCCTTTAATGGGGTATAGGGTCGTCACGTTATCGATGTGGCAGTAACCATTCTAGAAATAATATAAAAAAAACATGAGTACATACTGTTTCAAAATCTCAGCGCGCTGCTGCACCAAAATAGGCAAATAGGCTATTTCATTTGAAACATCATTTTTCTTATTGTTATATGTTTCAAACGAAATAGCCTATTTGCGAGTATTTTGCATTTGATTTTAAAAATATCATGTCATGTACCTGAACTCTTTCATTTGAAAATTGGGAACGGCAATGGCCTTCGCCATCGAAACTATCATTCCTTTTACCAGTTAAAAATTACGCAAAAACCCTGATTTCGTATGTCATTAAGGAACCTCATATTTGACTGCGACTGGCAGTTATCCATTGTGTATCTAGTTTATTGTAATTTGATGGAATCCAAATATTATTCATCCATTGATTTAGCGTAATAGGCCCGAGTACATCGCAGAGGACACAAAAAGTGTGTTTTGGTGACAATTCTAGATATAATTGTTATTATCTATGGTCTTAGTGTCTAAGTCTGCAACTCTCAATGTCAAATACAAATGATACCGGCCGATATACTCAATGAGTCTCCTCCTTCCTTCGGATAGCTCTCTTCTTCATGTAGAGTATTGTATTTGTATTTATTCAAAACACTTAACATCTATCTCACAGGATGACAGTGTGATGAGCCTTACAATAAAATATGGTCTCCCAATAACGTCTGTCTTTCTTTAAATGGAACGTCCCAGCCTCAGCCAACAACAAGACGAATCAATAAACAATTATCACCTTATTTTCATAGGATCCGTATTCTTCTTCGGTTGGTAGTCCGTAATCCATCATCCACTGGTATGCTGCGTCGTCAGTCCCGCCCGAACAGCCATCAGCTCCATATCTGTAAATTTTTATTTAAGAATAACATATTTCCCATCCATACTTATAAATAAACTACTGTCTACACATTGTCCGAGTGTCGGGATTTACCTAACATCCCCGTCTCATTCCTATGCGCATTTGGATTCAGTTCAGACAACTGGCCCTGTACTTTGTGTTGGCCTCGTAGACATCTCAGCACCTCGACCCAAGACTATACAAATCTATCCCCGCGACGGCGCTGGAACCTATCGGTGTCTGCCATGATTTGGATTGGGTAAGGTCAGAGCGTAAATTCTTTCAGAATGATTCTTTTCAGTTTCAAGATGATATTTAAAAAGCCTCAGAGCAGTCGGTGACGTGATCAGATTCGGTATTGATACTGTTGATCACTGAGATATCAGATTCAGATTCAGATTCAGATAATTTATTGTCATACTTCATACACATAATAAAATCACAATAATGTAACTTAAATTAAAATATGAGACTATGACTCGTCAAACACGATATAGATACAATAGAGATAGGTAATATAGAACAATTTTGCTGTAAAGGGGCAGTAGAAAAAGTATAATAAATATGCTTAAATCTAAGGTTCTTAAATCTATCACTATTATCTACACTATATTTGGGTAAGGTGATTCCACTAGGACGTCGGGTAACTTAGAGGATTTCACATTAAACTGACTGTAGTCGTTTTCTAAAAACTCTTTGATACTATATAGCGTTTTGTTAAGTAAGAGATTTCGTAATTCTATATTAAACCGATTTTCGTTTTTAATTAATTTCAATTCTAGAGGAAGCTTATTATAAAGTTTTTGACCCATTATTTTAGGGAGCTGTTTAAGCATGTTTAGTCGGTGCTGGATCGGCTCTATTATCATTTTATTTCGTGCTGTGCGTTTATTACTGCCCCCTCTTATAGTATATTCACCTAAATGTAGTCTGACATACTTTACTACCTCCATTATGTAGACTGCAACAGATGTTAATATGCGGAGGTTACTAAAATGATCGCGGCATGATTCTCTGTATTTTGCGTTTAATAAGACTCGGATGGCACGCTTTTGCAGTTTAAGTACTCTTTCATAGTCTGTTGAGCTTCCGAATAAGATGATGCCATATGACATAATCGAGTGGATATATGCGTAATATATATCTTTAAGAGATTTAGGTGAAGTAATTGGTCTAAGTTGCTTTAGTGCGTAAATTCCTCTGGCCATTTTTTTACATGTGGAGTCGATATGCTGCTTCCACGATATTAATGGATCTAATTCAAACCCTAACATTTTTACTAAGTTTGAACTTACTAAGGTGTTCCCGTCTTGTAACGGTATCGGTATTCTGTTAAGAGATTGCACAGTTGTCGTTGAGAAAAATAATATGTCGGTTTTATTTTCATTAAGTTGTAAGCCATTCATCTGAAACCAACTACTTAATTTAGCTATAGTGTCGCTTATATCGTTCAAAAGAACTTCGTTATTTTCTGCTGCTAAGATGACAGTGGTGTCGTCAGCATACTGGATGATATCACCCTTGATATCCATATGAACTATATCATTTAAAAACGCCAGAAACAGCGTATTTCCCAATGCGGATCCTTGAGGAATTCCTATAGTAGAGCATTTTGGAGCTGATCTGACCCGTTTTCCTTTAATTTTTACTTCTACTATCTGCTGTCTATTTCTTAAAAAAGATTTAATAAGATCTAAACTATTTCCTACCAAGCCATATAACTTCAGTTTTTCTAACAACAGTTCATGATTGATAGAGTCAAATGCTTTTGACAAGTCTAAGAAAACTCCCGCTACTTTTTTCTTAGCTTCAAGGTGGTTAAGTACTTTTTCAATTAAACATTGAGTTGCCGATATTGTGGATCTTCCAGGTCTATAAGCGTGCTGACTATATGACATAATTTTGTTAACAACTAGATGATTCATAATACTGTCGGATAAAACTGATTCTATCAGTTTAGATATAGTGGGGACTATTGCAATAGGTCTATAGTTTTCTATGTTAGACATTTCTCCTTTTCCTTTAAAAAGAGGTGTTATTCTCACTGTTTTCAGACAGTCTGGGTAACAATTAGATGTAAGAACACCGTTTATTAAAAACAGTAAGTGTTCACTCAAATATGACATGATTTGATACACAAAAGTGCCTGTCAGGTCGTACAAATCTTTTGTGTTAGATTTATTAATTTTATTTTTTGCTAGTTTTAATAGTCCGTCCAGATTTATACATTGAAATGTCAAGTGGGGTTGTTTAATAAGGTATTTTCTCAAAAATGTTAATGCGTTAAATTTATTAGGAATATTAGACTTTTGAAGCTTGGTACCGATTGAAATAAAATAGTCATTAATATAATCTGCAATGTGTTCTGATTCAATTTGTGTATTTTTCAAATTATCTCTTAGATCCCACTCCCATTCTTTTATAGCTTTGTTTGTTTCTTGCTTTATAACGTTCCATACCTCTTTTTTGGGGTTTTTAGAGTTCATAATGCGGTTCTCTACATAGTTAATTTTCTCTTTTTGAATGAGATCATTTCTACTTTGAATTTTTGCTCTGATGAGGCCATTTTTAGAAATTAATTCTGGGTATTGTCGGTTAATTACACACAAGTCATTAATGTCATTCTGTAATTTTATTATTTTGTGATTTATCCAAGGGCATTTTTGTTTATTATTAATACGTTTTAATTTACTTGGAAAATAAATATCTAAATTCCAAATTATTTTATTCATGAATGTCTTAAAACTATTATTGTCATAATTATCAAATATTTCATGCCATTCATATGTCAACATCGCGCTACCAAATTCCTCTATTTTTTGAACATTGAAAGTACGAGATTCAAAGTATCTAAATTTTTCTGTTCGGTGGTTAATGAGCTCTACATTAGTTAATTGGGCATCATGGTCCGACAACGCTGTAGCCAAAGGTTTTACATGAATTGAAAGACGTTGGATGTTAGTCACTACGCAGTCAATAGAGGTAGCAGAGTCATCTTTTATTCTCGTGGCGAAATCAACGATATTTCTAAAACCATTAGTTAACATTAACTCTGTTAGGTCTTTTTTCCTTTGTGTATTAAGTAGAAAATCTACATTCCAATCCCCCATAATGATTATTTTAATTTTTGCGACGCTAAATAGTATATCAAAGAGCTTTTTAAGTACCTCCATCATTATAGTAAAATCCCCCAATCCTGTTCTATACATTCCTATAATCCACAACGAGTCATAAGGAGTGCAAATCTCCAATGACGCTAATTCACATTCGTACTCTACTGATAACGAATCTATACTCTTGATATGTTTACATTTAGTGTTATTTCTGACTAAAATAGAAACTCCTCCGTGAATACGATTTTTCCTCACGTAGTAATTGGCATGAGTATAACCATTAATTACTAAATTACACACAGTATCTGTGGAGAGCCACGTCTCAGTTAATATTAATACATGGGGCAAGTAAGTTTCTACAATTCCTTCCAATAACATTATCTTATTTCCCACACTACAACAGTTTTGATGCATTATTTTAAATTCATTTAGGTCACAACTAGTGTTACCTGGGGGCTTTCTAAAAAAGAATTAGCATTGCGCGTGCTGGAATCAACCTTGAAGTTAATCTCGGTTGCATCGGTATTCCTTACAATATTATTTACATTTGAGTACGGAAATACACAGTCTTTTATAAGAATTAAATTTACATATGTATGCATGAACTCAAAAGATGAGTTATGTACAATTATGTTACCTAGGTACTTACAAAATTTCTTTGAAATTCTGTGTTTAGATGCTAAAAACTTATTTTTAAATAGATTAATGTCAATAACTGTCATTCCCGGAGAATGGTTAGCTAATTTACAGAGCTCTGTATTTATCCAGTAAATCAATTCGTTACAAGACTCATCAAATTTATTTCTCGCGTAATGATATGGTAATGAAGTAATTTGTAATTTTAACTTTTGACTTGCGCATAACTGTCTAATGTACCTTACACTCTCCAAGTTATATTGGCCGTAGTCCGATGCGATAATGATAACGTCATCTCCTTGGGAAAGGTCCTTTATGAGTACCTGAAAATTCTTTACAAGCTCTTCAATCGGCGCACCGGGCTTGCAGATGGAAAAAATGGAGTCGTAATCGGCATTGGTTCTCCGTATGTATTCTGCAATTGATTTCCCATACATGTCTCCTACAATTAACATTTTCTTTGGTTTTTTTTGTGAAAAACCGTCAATCGTTCTAGGACTGCAGCAACTGCCATTCGTCTCGTTGGTTTGACTGTCATGAGGTTGCTCGCTACTCAAGCGAATTGTATTGCATTTTGTCTTTCCACTTGAAATTTCTGTCGTTACTGTAGGGTTTTCAAATTTTTTGCTTTTCATTGTCTTGTCATCCTCAGGGGTTTTAATAATTTTTGTGCTATTTTTTTTAACACGCGTCGTACTTGAACTTATTTTGTCTTGTTTTTGAGATTTTTCTTGTAATTTCTGATTTGTTTTTGGTTTTATAACCGATTTCTTTTTATTATTACATTTACATTCCAAATAAACATTCTTGGCCTCCTCTATGTCTTTGTTTCGAGTAAGCTTAATAATATTATTTGTGTTTTTTAACTCAATATTTTCTGCCTGCAGGTCTATTACCTGATTTTTTAATGTATCTATTTCCCTTTTCAATAAATTCAAGGCATCTTCACTGTCTTTCTGACTTGTCATATGTAATTTTTCAAATAATGTAGCATTATTTTCATGCATTTTTATAATATTCAGAGCTTCTTCGTACTCCGATATATCTTGCACACTTTGCATTAACCGCTCCTTAAGTTTACTATTTTTTAAATCTAGGTCTTCCACCGCGCTTTCTCTGGATGCTAATGCGGCTTTGAGGTCAGCAATTTGACTCAGTAAATTTTTATAATCATCTGAGCAATCGTCTTGTTCCTTTAACAGTTTTATGTTAAGCGCCTGAGCTTTTTGTAACTCTGTTGTAAGTTTACGAATTTTGTTTTCTGCATCATGCATTGCTATCCGACTACGAGTTTGCATCATTTTCGGTTTATCTAGTGCAAATTTGTGTGCAAATTAAATAGTGCAAAAAGTCACTTAGCGGGGGTTTGAGCTCGGGGCGATCAGACTTTATACAATTTTAGTTGCTGCTGCTGACCACTCGTCTAGCTGTGCTCTTATTGAGGCAGTCGAAAATGCGAGATAGTCCGAGCTAGTAATATTGTGTTCGTTACTTTTGTCGGTTATTATTAGTCATGTTCATCTTTTGTCCGTTTTGCTTCTGTTCTTTTTTATCCAAAGTACCTCTGAATATAATAAGTATCTCTGAATATGTGTTTGCTATGCGTCATATATAATACTACAGTCATTCTCATTTTTAGTCACAGTGTCCTAACTATGTCCACTTCTTTTTGAGGTTGTTTCTTGAAAAAAGAGTTCATTAAAACCCGGTCCCCGGTGATTCCTCACTCTTTAGTAAGATTTATGTATATCCCGGGTACAAATGTTAGTTTTATCCTGCATATGTCTATGAAAATCAACAGGCAGAACTTAGTTTCCATTATAATGCCATCAAAGACCATAAAAGTTTATATTGGCTTCATTTATACCTTCCTGCTTCTGTGTAAAAAATATGCAAAACGTAAACTTACGCCCAAGCACAGTCGATGAGAGCCTGGTTGCTGAGAGCCATGAGCCTTCCTCCGTTGACCCTGGCCAGAGCTCCTTCAACGGCTGAAGTGGTGCCAAACGTCCAGCAAGAACCACAGTCTTCTTGATCTGCAATATTCAACAAATTATTGAATTTCTGTCTGCAGCTTCAACGCGTTGTGTCTATGGAAAAGTTCGAAGATGATTTAATTCTGCATCCTATGGGAAATGATTTATGATATAAATAGTAGCTATGATATATTCCACGCTTGTATCCAAAATTTCAGCCCGTTTCTTTCAGTGGTGACAGACATCTTAACATCATATGACTATAGCTGCAGTTGAATTTGAGACATAGGTTATGTCATTGGCCAAATTCAACCGCTGCTTTAACAAAATCGGAACTGGTTTGAAATTGACGGCAATAACTTACTTTTGACCGGCGATACGAGTCCCTCTACCCTAAGGTCAACCTCTTTTGGCAACGAATCAACAAGAGAATCCAAAGTATTTTCAGTATAAGGGAACGGGATATTGCCGGTAGCTCCTTCAGTACGTCTGCGGTAGCCTGTCTTCTTCATCTCTTCAGGAGTGCGGTCTGCGAATTTGTTCACCCCAAGCTTGTAACCAAGGTTTTGGCGATTCGTCGAGGTTATCAGTCTGCAAGATTATAAAGATAGGTTTTAATAATCATCAGTTTATGCTAGTCCACTGCTGAACATAATATGCCTCCCCCAATGAGCGCCATAATTTTTAATTTATTATAAGACTTACACAGAACATAATAAAACTTAAACTACTCGTAAGAGGAAACGTGTAAGTGTGTAAATCCATTAACAAAATAGCTTGCCTCAGCATGAGATGGATGACAAGCATGCTAACAACCAACGCTGGTCTTCCGGCATGTTCTGCTGTTGCTTACCTCATGTTCTGTTTGAATATGCTTTTCCTCAGTTGATGTTCCTCTTTGTGGGCATATTTGGGGTTGAATTTGGATTTAAAACTGGAAAAGATTTAATTATTATTATAGTTTAACATGGGGTTCTAATAAGAGATTTAAGGTCTGCAAGGCGCGTGTAATGACTCTGACGTTGCAATCGTACTTAGACGGCGGCGGTAACAGCTTCTTATCCAGGCGGGTCGCATGCTGGTTTGCCAATTTGGTAGTATAAAAAATCGGTAGGTACTGTCCTAATGGAGTTTTTGACGTTCTTTGTTTCCAAAATTGAAATAATATTGATTAAAGTCTTACTAACCTGTTGAAAACATGGTCAACATGTTCTTTGTTTTCAGGGTCCATAAACTTCAGGTCCTTAACAACAGCATCACTGTCTTTGGTAACTTTGACTGTTTTCGATTCATCGCAACCAACTGAAATATAAGTAAAACTTAATGTAACATATATCACGGAGAAAGGCCTATCACACCCTTTTTAAAAAGGGTGACGCCATCCGTGCTGACGTCACTATCATCCTCGTCATGGTAGGCGCCCAGTGGAAGAAAACACGAAATTGTTGTGCTAGTAGAATTAATTTCATAGCAGAGGTCCGTTTTGTCGACGATTCGACGCGTTTGTTAGTATTCATCTATGGACTCGAGCGAGAATGAATTCTAACCCTTTGTTTTTTTTCTAATGGACTATAATGCTGTTGACCGCAGATGGCCATGACAGCGTTACCGGACTTTTGGCGGGCGCAGAAGTCACCTCGCCGCCGGTAAAATAAGGTTGGGGCAACACGCACAAGGGCCACCTTGGCTTGGGCTGTTGTCAGATGCTATAAGAGGGTAGGGAGATAACGTCTTAGGTGCACGAGTGCACCTAAGGGCGGAAACAGGGAATTATTTGACCCCGCGGGGTCGGTTTTTGGTCGGATCATTAGTGTGCAGACGCTGAGTTGTTGCCGTCACCTCCGGGTTAGCGTCAGTGAGTGGTTCAACGGGGTCACTAAGAACGTGTCTCGGTCTACGGAGGAGAGATGAATTCTGGCCCAACCGACGACGGCTGTATTTATAGCAAAGCTTAGCCACGCATCAAAAGATTCCGAGCGCCAACGCGCAGCTAAGACTGACTTTTTTACAATGCTTTTCTATGTGCCGACATATAATTAATAATATACAAATTATAAAATCATCATCACCCTCAGTCAATTGGCAATTGACGATTTTTATATACTTAGTTAACTATTAGGAGTTTTCTATTTCTGGGTAAGATTTTCTACAAAAGGTTATATAGCTAGATATTCATTCAACTCACGTTCCGAAACATCGTAAACTTCTTCTTCATCGAAATCAACTTCAAATTCATAGAAGTCCCAGATCTCGTGTTTAGTAAGTGATCCCAATTTGTTGTTAAACTCTTTCACTTCGTATCTGCAAACAAAACGGACATTTAAGACTGGTTATAATTTCTTTCTGATTTAATTATTTTTTCCACATATTAGCAAAATATTGCTTTATTTCTTATATTCTACCAAGTTTGTTTATTAATTAAGTCCCATCGATAGGTACATAATTACAGTACATACAGGTAATTTAAATATTTATGTTTACACGTTTATGGCACACTCATAAAAAATACAGAAATTGTAAAAATCAACATAAATAATGTCTAATACTGAATGAATGATCTCATGCAGTCGACTTTATCTACTAGGCAATTACGCTTTTTTGGGTTTTTACATTTACATAAATTACATATACCGGTTTTTTTTAGTTTATACATTGGATAAGACGAATAGGAAATAAATCGACGTTAAAGAAAATTTCAAACAAATAATAACAAATTAGGACTACTATTTAAAACAAAACAAAAAGTTCGTAAAAGTTCGTAGCAAAAGACAAAAAATGAGGGTAGATCGGTAGGTCTGCCCATAAAAACTCGCAGTGCCTTCAGTTACTCCGTGATCATGGCGCATGCAACTGTGCCGAAATATTGGATAACTCAAAAATCTAATCATGGTAAATATCCCGTTTTAAATGACTTTAGTATTAATAACCTTTAGTATAAAAAGTTTTATTATTAAGACTATTATTTACAATTGAACTTACTGTAGACTGTACAGAGATAAACTTAACCGTGGTTCTAATATTGTAAGTATTTATAATTATTTAAATAAATTTATTATTTACCGGAGTGGAACCCATACCACATCATCTTCAACCGGAGTTTCAACGGCCCATAGAGCGTAGTACGAGTCTGTTCCTTCCGATTCATATTCGCATGCAAATTTGGTTGCCTCGTGTCCAAGAACAGTTTCATTGCCTGCAATATTTCTAATGGTTAGTGTATCCTCGCTTAGGTTGATTTAGTATTGGTGGGTGTATTTTACACTCGCAATTTTTTTGCCGCTTATTGAAATTTTTTATCTGTTATAAGCGGTGAAATTAGTATGAGTGCTACACTCATTCTCAGTTGTAGAGGTAGAGGTAATACCTCTAAAAAACACTAAAAAGTATAAGTAAATATATACTTTTAACAAGGTTCCGTCCAATTGATCGAGCCCGGAATATAAATCAGAAATATTCAAGATTTGAGTATGATTTTTGAATGAAATATGTATAAAAATAGGAGAATCTATTAGTTTTCCAACAAACCTATCAAATCATATTCATTGTCTTCAATATTGGGCACGCCAACTGTGACACTTTCTTCCATCTCAGTGCAGACATACTCGACGTTTTCGTCTTTGTCTGTTTTCGGATAAATCTGAAAATTGAATGAATGAATGAATTGATTTGTTATATGACTTACAAAAAACATAATAAACTTAAATAAGGAAACGTGTAGGTAAGTGAGTAAGTCCAGTACTAAATGACTTTGCCTCAGCATTAGCTGGATGACTAGCATGCTAGCAACCAACGCGGGTCTTCCGGCAAAGCAACTTGTTGGCGTTACGGACTGACTACTCACTACCGCTATACAAACTAACACATAAATATATTCAGTAATTATAATAATAAATTGAAAGTTTTGAGGATCTAGGCAGTTAGGTACATGTAGATATGTAAGTATGTTAGGTAGGCAGTACTTACTTCATATGCTGTTACTTCATCCCTCTCAGGATTTTCTAGGATTATATTTTTCACATATCCTTGATTACTGTCAACTCTTCCAGAAAAGTTTGACTTCCTTTAATACAAAATGTAACATTAATTGTTGCTTCAAATTTATAATTATTAAATGTTTTATGAAATAACTGCAATTATTGGGCCGATGCGGCCCACAGCCAACATAAAATATGTCGCATTTGCGATGTTAATTTCTTTATGGACCATTAAAATTAATCTTTATACAAAAACGAAAGATTCTTAAAATCGTTTAAGAATTGGCCAAAATATCACCAAAATTAATGAAGCTATTCGTGATTTTTCAAAAGCATTTTTTTTATTTTTAAGCCTGACGGGATATACGATTATGTATACTAATCCCTTGGAAGTAAAGTTTGTATTGGACCACCTCAAGATCATTTTCTATTTAAAATATACATACATATATATTCTATAATATTTTATGAATGTTTGTAATCTGTTAATGATAGGGTACCTACCTAGTTACTAACAAAGGACTATTAAGACTATTACCTATTATGTGTAGGTACCTACTATGAATAAGCGTCAACTAAAACCTAATAGGAAGTCTTAAGTGTTACAAAATCACTAACCAGTAAACGAAATCTTCGACTAAGTTGCTCGTGAGAGAGGTTTTCGTTGCCTTCACTGTGTACTTCTCGGGCAATACCGGATTGTCATCGCCAACCAAGGTGTATTCACCATCTACCACTGGAAAACAATCACTACATAGTATAAAACAAAGTCGTTTCCCACTGTCTGTCTGTCCCCTATGTATGCTTAGATCTTTATATTTTGATGCGCTTTTTTAATAGATGGAGTGATTCAAGAGGAAGGTTTTTTATACATTTGACGCATAGAATTCCACGCGGGCGAAGCTGCGGGGCGCGTCTATTAAACAATCATTTAAGACATAAATAACCTGGTTTTCTTCAAGACAAGAGTGAATAGTGTAGACCTTCGTCATTATTCGTGAGATTAGGGTAAAACCAAGGTCAATAAAAAATAAATTATAAAAAAGTTAGCTCGGTCAAGTAAGGCTAAACGAAACAATTTTTAGAGTAGGACACGGTTTAGGGCCGCTATTCCTGGAGTCGTTTGGGGGTGGCCTATGTTCAGCACTGGACGTGTACGGGCTGATGATGGTTCGAATAGAAAGGCTACTCATTGTTTTTTATATTATTTTTAATAAATGAATGGTACACGCGTGTCCGCGTGTGTTTATTCGCCATTTAGATTTAAATCAAAAGAAAATTAAGCAACAAGTGATGAAAATAGTATGACTGGTATACACAAATACAACTCAACAACAACACTCGTTAACTTACCGTCTAGGTGGGCTGATCTGCAGCCCATCTAGACTAGCTAAGTTAACTAATTTGTTAATACAGAATTTGTTCGTGACTCACCCCTTCCAGCGGAGAGTGAAACGCAAAATGCGCCAAATATAATGAGCCACATTTTTGATTGCCTACAATAATGCGATATTAGTAATCCTGATTCAGCTTTTATACAATTTAAAGAGCTTATTTAAAATTTACGATAATTTTATCGGAATTGATAACTCAACTTTTTAATTAGAGCATATCAGTTGATCCTTGGGAAGTAGGAGTGAGTATAGACTTGGCCGCTTTTTCGTACTTATGGCGGCTGTGTTTAGTTATTTTCTTCTTGTGGAGAAGTAGAGCAACATTATGCTGAGACAGGACCACAGATATCAGATCTCTATGGACAGGACCTATTGGTTGACTTTGTAGGGTCGCTTGTTGCTTTTTTTATAGATACAATACCTACGTAGTTAAATTTATATAGTATAGTTTTATGTTCTTATTTATTTTATAATATGTACCTAGTAATAGTAACAAGTTGTACCTACTGCACACTGTATCAATAAATATATTATCTTTCTTTCTTTCTCTTTTATTTTAACTTAAAACAGTGTTTAATAGTTTGATAATAGTTGAGGGAGATAGGTACGCCTCGTAGGAACTATCCATAGCAATTTACACCCGAATCTTCAAATGCAGCTCAGTTAAAAGCACGCTTCAGGACGCGAAATTGTATTCAACACCAGTCAATGATTGCGAATTGATAGCGAATTGATTGCATAGTTTGCATACGTGGTTAAATCTGTTTTGCGATTGAGTATTCGGTAGTTTTAGTTGATTATAGAATTACTCCACAAGTTAAAACTAAGTTAAATTAGAAAATAGAATTAACGATTATACAGACTGTCAATTGTTTATTTCATGTTTCCACTGATGTGAGTACCTACCTCTGCTATTACCTAATTAAATTGGTTCGTTAGTGTTTGATAAAACGTAAGTTTAACCAAAATGTAGTTTAGTTAGGATAATTTAGTTAAGATAACTAAGTATATACCTACTTAGGTAGTAGGTATGCTCGCTCTAGGAATCAAAGAGTAGGCTATCTAAAATCTCTAGGTAGAGTAATAAATGTATAAATAATGGCGGACAATCCACACAGCATAATCTAGACCCAAGCTAAGCAGAGCTAGTTGTGTAGGTATTACGGGATGACTGATATTTACCTACATAGATATTTTTTGTTATACACAGAAACTCCCTGAAACAAATGTTTGCTAATTGTAAAAACATTTATCCCATGTCGGGAATCGAACACGCAACGTCCTGCGTCGCAAGCGGACCTTCGCCCGCCGCACCACATGGGTCGTCTGAGTGGTAAGGTATACGACCTTACCACTCATACGGTCAAGAATATTACAATGAGACATTTCACATTACATAAGGCAAGTACGATTATACAATACGAAAATACATAATTGTACACCAGAAAAAGTCAGTGTGATTCTGTGCGCTTTTTTCATGTCTATTTTTGTATATATTATAATCTTGAATCTTAGAAATCATAATATTTCGGATTACAAAATAAGCTTATAGACAAGTCAAATTTTTAACTACAAATTATTATCACTTATATAAAGTGTATATTGATTTCTGCGATTTTTGATGCTGCGAATTACCCTCCAGTTAAATTTCCTAGCTTTCTCCATTTTGTTTGCATTTACAAATATAGGTAGTCCTCTTTTTTCTACTCTGTTGGCAACATTCTGCACAGAGGGCGTAGCTGCAGCAATGCTGAGATTTGAATGCATTTCTGGACTCAGGCAGCGAGCGTGCCCCGAATGCTAACCGCATTGCTCAAATATTAACATGAAACTAGCATAACGGACGCTCAAGATTGCATTGTCATAAGCTCACAAACTGAGGAGTTCGACACGAACCTGCATAAATAACTAGCTAACGTTCGCGATTTCATTCGCGGGGTCTTTGGGGTAAATAATCGGTACATAATTAACGGAGAAATCGACGAACTTGCAAAAACTCGGATTTCTATCCGTGAAAACCTTCAATAAGCTTTATAGTATGAATCAATTTGTTAGTCTGTTATAAGGCTCTGGTTTTCCTTCAAATAAATATAAATAAAAAACATACATCCTCCTCTTTTTTCGAAGTCTACGTGCTTCGCCTTCACATTTTCATGAATATTTTTTTGCAGGACTCTTATTTTATCTCTTAAATACAAAAATAAATTTAAATAAAAAACATACATACCCCCCCTTTTTTTGAAGTCTACGTGTTTCGCCTTCACATTTTCATGTTTTTTTTTGCGCGAAACTAATTTCTAAAATACGAAAGTAATGTGAGTTACCCGCTGTAACATCCATCATAGCCAAAACAAAAAAGTTATGTTTGGTAGTTTGTTTTTTAAGATTTACGAAACATTTAGCTGAAATTTAGATTGTTAGAATAGAAAGATTTAGATTGTTAAAAGTCAAGTAAATACGTACATTTTTTAACCATTGGGACATGAATCGTCGCAACAAATAAATGTCTGTTACGATAATTCTAAGGCTTATACAATAAAACAGTGCAGCACAAATAAATCGCAATAACGTCCAGAATAGTGGCCACCTATTCAAAGATCCGCCAATCTAGACGTATTGGCATATGCCTGAAGCAATTAATGCTTGCTTTGTGAATACTCGGATTCCGACCTCTGATTCCGCCTGATTCGGAGAACGACTGTTAGTAGTTTTATGTATTATAATATTTTTGACTTATTCTAAGCTCTGAAGGTAATATTTTGTAAAGGTTATTCGAGCGAATTAAGATTTTTAAGAATTCAAAGATAAAAAATATCATACCAATAAGAAACTCTACAACTTTGTTGTACTAAGGGGTGGGCTAGCTAGATGAAACTATTTAGATTGTACAGCAATAATAAAAAAACAGTTTTAAGGTTATTTCTGTCCCATGGGTTAAAAAAGCCTCCGTTTTATTCCAGACCATAACCATCTGAATGCAAAATTTCAGCTCAATCCGTTCAGTATCCGTTTGGCGTGAAGACGTAACAAACAACCATACATATAAACGTACAAACTTTCACATTTATAATATTAGTGTGATTATTTATTTAGCTATGTCCACTACACTAAACGACCACTTCTTTTATTAGTGGACATTTCCAGAAATCGCGGTATAGTTAGTATCTCTACTTTAGGAATTTTATTAGGTATTATTTATATTTATACACATTTACATTTATATTGCGAAATACTGCATGTAAATGCTGGATGCGTCAAGCTGAAGACAGGGCGCTGTGGCGCTCATTGGGGGAGGCCTATGTCCAGCAGTGAACTAACATAGGATTATGATGTCATTTTTATTATTTTACCTACTACTTCCGTAGCTGACCGCGTAGAAGTGGAAGGTCGTTCTTTAAATAGGGCCCATCGAAAACTATGCACGGCCGATAATTGGCCGGTATACCAATCTATCACAAATTCACAATAGAACGATGATGGGGAGATACAGATAATGACTGTGATGACATATTGCGAATCAAAGATACTGGAATATTAACTTTCACTGTTCTTACTCAGTCAGAACCATTTATCGAGAAAATAATAATATATTACAAGTAGTAGGTATTTACATACGTTTATCTATGTATCTCTTAATAAATAAAAGTATTTCTACTCTATTCTAATCTAATTCTGGGGTGCACTAGGCCCACCTGAGACGCAGAAGTGTGCAGGGTCAATCACGTCTTGTGTGCGCTGGATCTGAGATCGTGTCTGCCACTCTACCGGGTTCTGACTGAAAACCAGCGCTCTTTCACAAATGACCTGGGTTATTGTGATAGAGCAACAAGCTGAGTCAGGACCTATTAGACCTACACACGCGCGCTTATCCACTTTATGTACCATATACATACAATACTACTTACATTTTGTACCTTTTCACTTTTTTTTTTGTATATTGTGTCGATGTTACGTGTTTTATAATAGGTACCTAAGTAGGTATTTTGTAGTCTAATATTCTTTACATTAACACTATGATGATGATGTAATTTTTTTTTTAATTCTATAATAAATCATTAGATTATATATATATAATACGTCTGAATCAATAAACGAATTTAAATTTAAATTTAATATAATTATGTGTAATTCACCTTGTTTGTTTGTTGTATTAGTGTTTAATAAATAATTTTCTTTCAGGGTCAATCTATTTCATCAATGCAGACAGAAATAGGCCTAAAGGTCGTTGTTTTTCCTTATAAAAGGCTTAGTCGCGCACGCGATTATGATGCCCTGGTAAGTTAAATACAAAAAAAAACAAATCAAACCTTAGAACCTAAAATAAAATTAACCTAATTACCTAACATTACGACGACGTTTGAAAAACGTACTAGCTGCGTCCGAGAAGTGACCTATATCCCTATAACGAAATGACAAAATACTTTTTTATTTATTATTTATTTTTAGCCATTGTAGTCCCACTGCTGGGCAAAGGCCTCCCTTTTCTCCTTCCACTCCTCGCGATCCAACGCTGCAACAGGCCATGATGGAAGTTGTGCTCACGCCATCTCATCCTGGGCCTTCCACGTTGCCTCTTAGCGTTGGGTGGGCACCACTCTGTGGTCTTTTACCACAAGTCACACTAGACATACGGCAGTGTGTGCTAATTTAAAAAAATACTATTCAATAGTGGACGAAATTTTTACCCTTTTAAATTAGTTTCATCATTTTCCATTTCCCGATCACTCATGTATTCAATGTTCATTCCCGATATGTACTCTTAGTTATCGTGGATTAATTAAAATGATGCGGTAATCATGCGATAATCACTTATCGCATGGATTCCATTTCCTCATTTTCCTCCCATTTCGTAGGTAGGTACCTATTTAGGTTATTATTAATTAAATTCAGTGTTTAGCTACTCATTTTGTAGATTATTTATGTCTATTAATATAAATATACGTATAATTGCATACCTAATTTTATTGGTGGAACTATTAAAGGATTAGTAAGCTGAAGTGACAGTGGGCCGCGCCCATGTGTCCCAATAGATAACCGTTGCGCGTTAGGGTAAACATGTTCTTGAGTAAAGACTGAGACTTGACAAACGTAGTGTAAGATGTCCTCTCGCCGGTTCAGATGATGATCTGCGAAAGACTACAGGTAGAAGCTGGATGTCCCAAGCTGAAGACAGGGCGTTATAGTGCTCATCATCGGCCCATATCAGTCATCTTGTACCCATAAAGAAGCTCTGCTTAGCTTGGGGCTAGATGATAATATGTGGATTGTCCAGAATTATTTATTCAAGTAGCATTACCATCCTATTTAAAAGATCAATAGTAGGTGAGAGATACACAGAATCGTGATAATTATTCCGGTATTATCGAGCGAGAACATGCGAGAACACCGATCTTTCCCACTCTCAGGCAGCTTTGTTACACTGGAATAATTAGAGCTGTGCTAAAAACTTGCGAATTATCAAGCTATTGTGATTTTTAATGTCAGCAACCATTCAAAGAATTAGGAGACTGTTTTCGAAATAAATTTCTAACGCCCTGGCCGCGCGGTACTATAGGCAGTGAGACCGAAGGAGTTTAACGGTCGAATACCCAAAGGGATCTTAAATATTTAAGACTGTCTCAGTTGTCTGAGACGTTCTTAGTGAATGAAAAATTTGAACGCGCACACTTCAGTTTGATTGCTAGGCAGAATTTCTTACTTTACGAACCGAGATCGCTCTCAGCGATAAGGTCGCCCTTTATACTTCGTTTATTCTATTGTTTATTCCTGTATTGTTTTGTACCACACAAATCACACATCATAAAGTATTTTCTATCTATCTATCTAGTTGTTTTTGGTGAAACACCAATGTTCTCAAATGAATCGTTCGTAATAAACGCGCATAGTACATACATAATGAGTTTATTATGGATGTACGCGGGTTAGCTACAACTCTTCGGCTCAACTCACATCAAAAGAGCGTTGAAGCGCAGCGAAGCGGAGCGCAGTTTCAGTGTCATATGAATTTTAACTTTATTTTCATTACAATAAAACTTATTATCGCATGAGAAACTCGAACGAGTCGAATTCGCCGGAATTCCCGGGGCGCCGCGGGCATCCGCGCGACTCGTTCGAGTTTCTCATGCAATAATAAGTTTTCTTGTAATGAAAATATATATGTAATAATATTATGACACTGAAACTGCTCTCCGCTTCGCTGCGCTTCGACGCTCTTTTGGTGTGAGTTGAGCCTTATTTGTATTAGATTTACTCCAAAAAATTCCCTCTGTAAACAAAAGGAACGCGATAAATACCCGATAAATAATATTTAATACTCCCAAACGTCCTTCAGCAAAGCTAGACAACCATAGCCAACGCAGAAGAATCCAGAATGGACCCTTGCAAAATGACATGTGGATTAGCACGTTTCTTATTTCAAATATGGAATCGCGCAGTCTTCGCCAGCCAGCACCAACGCCCAGTAGATATGATGTTTCTCTAAGGAGTTTTTAATAGTAGGTACATTAGTAGTGTTAGTGTAGTCAAAATCGAAAGCGTTGATTTTTTGCAAAGCAATAAGAATTGCTTACAAAATAATGTCATGGACAAATCAGTATTATCAAATTAGTAGTCATTAGTCATTACTATATATCAAAGTACCTTCATTAAGGCTTAATTGGCAACTTCAGTGCGTATTTAATAATTTTTCGATAACACAAACGTATAAAACTTATAAACTTTAATTATAATTTTAGTTCGCATAATGCGAGCACTATTATTTTAAATTAGAAATATAGTTGGATCCAAAATGTTGCTTTTTACTTTTGCGGCATGTTTGATCGTGATGGCGAATGGGTTCACGGGTAAGTTTTAGAAGCGGCCTATGGAAAAAATTTAAGAGCTGGCGCGATTGTCTTTTCTTTTCAATTAAATAACGACCTCTCCAAAACATCCGGTGGATATCGTGAGAACCAACAAAGGGAATATCCCAACGGAAGGAGTGCAGTTTCCTTCTGTGTATTCGTCAACACCTCTATTGCGCCGTTTAGCCCGATCCTTTCAGTAGTTTTGGCATTATCTTTTGCGAAACATCTTCACAACAGCACTAACTTTCTCCTTTATAATATTAGTTCCTACCATACGTTAAATAAAATTTAATAAAAAACACATTTATTAAAAGCACCATACGTGTTGGTGTCTATATCAGTGGTTGTTATAATCCCCCTGTGTTACAGTATCCAAAATGGAGCCGCTTGGTAAACATCGAGCAAGCCTGAAGTGGCCTACGACATATACTGTGAAGGCCTCAAAAATGAACCTGGCCTCCGGGCTTCACGAAGAATTCACTGCATGGTAAGCAATATTTCATATTCATAATTCCTAGTTGTGCCCTCGTCTTTCCTCGCCTAGAAATCACATTATTCAGGTTTAATTTTTATGTGCGGAACGCCGTTCCATTTTATAGTTAATATTAAAGTGATTAAGCTTTTGCATAATGCAAAAGCTTGGATGTTTGTCACTTCTTGCGGAAGAGACTCACACTAATATTTGATAATAAAAGTGTGATTCTTTGCCGCCGCAGTACGCAGTACCTATACGACAAACAAAAAGCTTTCACAAATTTAACTACAGCAAGCGTTTGTTTGTATAATACCAAAATGTAAACGTGGAAATCTTTGTGTCACATTTTTTGGTATCAAATTGTTGTTTATGTGATTTATAACTTTCCTCTCTTGTAATTTGTGTACTCACTCTATCTATTATAAATACCGCATCAAAATCCGTAGCGTAGTTTTAAAGATCTAAGCATACATAGGGACAGACGGACAGCGGGAAGCGACTTGGTTTTATACTATGTAGTGATAGTGATTGTGTCACGATTTATGATTGATATAGTTATAGTTTTATAGTTATAGTACTTTTATCACTTTCATCATTATTTGATTACACTGTTTGTAATAATTTACATTAATTGTTAATAACTAACATAGAATTAAGTAATATTTGATACTAACATGATATGGACCTAAATTTAATTTTAATTATCATTTGTCGTTGTCCGAAATAAATGAATATTATTTTATTATTTATAGTTTTTATGTTTGTTCACAGGCGAACACCACGTTCATCCAGAGTGGACTTCAACCACGGGGCAGTCAAACGCATCACGCTGCTGGCCAAAGATTTGTCTGACGGTGATAAGTATGAGGTCAGTGGAAGAACAATTATTCTTGACAAGCTTATGCCCACAGCTATGAACGCGTTGTTTTCGGGAAGTAGCTAAAAGGTAGATCATCATCATCATCAACCAATAGTCCAGTGCTGGATATAGACCTTATAAGCGCCATAGCGCCCTGTCTTCAGCTTGCCGCATCCAGCATCTGCCTGAAAGGGTAGTAGAATAGTAGATTGTTTTTCAAGGGACTAAACCATCCCATTATATACGAGGTTGTTATACTCCCAAGCGTAGCGAGGGAGGATGACAAGACCGAGTTATAATGGGTGGTTTTGGCCCGAGTAAAACACTCTACTTTTCACTTCGATTGCGAGAAAATAAAACAATTCAAAATTAGACAATTTTCAGAAATAAACTCTATTTAACCCGCAACGAAACAGTTCGCATTCTACCGTGAAGGGAAGAATCAACCTTCATAAAACATCACCAAGACGGTTCTATTTTCAAAAAAAAAGATTGACGGAGCACCAAGAAGTCGAGTTTTTATGTAAGAGAACGAATGCTTTGTACGGGCTGATGATTTTAGACAAAAATTAAAAAGAAAAAATACTTTTTAGCCCGAGGTATTAAACTCGAGTTTTAGGCCCGCTAAGCTACACTATTATGATACACTTTTTGAGCAAGAGAAGTGAAAACTTTATTTCTAATCAACATAAATGGAAACACTATGTCTATGTGTTAAGTTGTTCTTATCTCATGGGTGGCATATCCATGAGATAAGAACAACTTAACACATTTCTGGAATAAAAAGCCTAGCCTTTATACCTTTCAAGAAGTAGAATAAATATTTGAAACATGCTAGTTTTTACATAATTGAAAATTGAAAATTCATTTATTGCATGTAATACATACATGTTATAAGTAATAGATGTCACAATGTATTCGGCCCTATTGGGCGTGCTATGTACTAAAATTGACAATAATTCACTACTATGATTCGTAAAAGATAATACAATAAATTCTCAGACAAATAAAAATAATAATAACAATACCTACAATCAATAAAAAATAAATTAATATAAGAATCCGAGCAAAGCGGGACTCGTGCATAGCGGAACTAACCTGAAAAATAAATGTTAATGTTTATATCTACAATTTATCGGTCATAAATTCATAATACATGACTTAACTACGGCAAAATTTTTCAGATACATCCTGAAACCAGAATTGGCGAATACAATACCATGACGTGCCACAACATTGGTGTACTTACGCCCTCTAAAGCAAAATTGGACGTTGTTGTTCCTGATGTTAGGCGAAAAGATTTAAAATTCAAGCCAGAAGGTAATATACTGACAACTATTAACTTTAAATTATTTGAACCAACACCATCTATTAACTTTGACTCTCAAACTAAATACATAACGTGGAAGGCACAGGATGAGATGGCGTGACGAGCTCGAGGCACATCTTCCATCATGGCCTGTTGCAGTGTTGGATTGCGAGGAGTGGAAGAAGAAAAGGGAGGCATTTGCCCAGCAGTGGGACGATAATGGCTAATAAAAAAAAGCTTCCCGTAATAAGCGCTTTAGTGTCTCTTATTAAGACTTCAGGATCGCAAGGCACAGCTTTTTTCACAACCCTACAACTGCCTGTTGATTCCTATGGTATTTAGCTGTGATACCTGATAGATTCACCTAAACAAATATTAATTTCAGGTAAGGAAGTAGTTCTGGAAAAAGAAACAGAAAAATTTTATGGCGTGGAAAATGATGATGAAGGACGACAAATGCAAAGGACTATCTGGGCTCAGTACAAAAAATTAGACAACGGCCACAAAGGGTGGATACCCGTCAGGTATTAACTATGTCCATACTTATAACTCAGATGAAATACGTTCACTGCTGAACAGAGCTTGCAATGACTTTTGGGTCTATTCTTTTGGGCCATAATCTTACGAATACGGGTTGGCCATGAATTATGTTCGAAGATCTTTATAAAATTTGGAAATAACCAAGAATTGATGGATGGAAAAAGTGCATAAAGCTGTCTGAATACTTTTTATGTTTCGAAGACGAGACAATTTTTTTTAACGTAGTTTTAAATTACTTTTAAGGCCAGGTTAATTAATTGAGTATTTTAAGTATTTGAGTATTTTAACTACCTTGAATCACTGCGACTTAATATTTGCACACCTGCTTGCGGGTTGAATACCTCCATTTGACACCACTCTAGTTATAAGACCACATTTACATGTAATCAGAAAGTAATGTATTTAGAAACTAAATCATTTGATTTGTTAATAATTTTATGAAAATTACAGGTACGAGTTGAAAGTTTTTAAAACAGATTTGGGAGAATTGACTCAACATGTCATCACTGAGTTTTACGAATTTTCCACTGATATTGAAGACAATGTTTTCGATATAGATGAAGGTAAGATATTTAAATAATGTTCAATGAACGAAAAAAACTTTAAGAGCGTGCCATACCTCAGCCAAAATTCGAATTTCGCTTCAGTTCAGAGCAGAATGACAAGATATGATTTTCTTGTGAGTGAGAAGTACAGAGCGATAGACGTGCTCCGTATTTTTTATCGACGTAAGCGCCAAAACTGCCTAATGCCTAATTACAAGTTATTTACACAACTAATCTAAAAATTAAAAAGACGAAAACGAAGAAATTCTACTACGTTTCTCGACAAAACAAAAATCCAACAAAAAAATTAGGTGGTTCCTGAGATAAATAGGAAAATGTGTGCAAAACATGTATTTTTCAAAAAATAAAAGTATCGAGAAAATTTTCACCAATCGTGTTTTCGAAAAGAATCGGAATCCAAGATAAAAGTTCGAATTATCATTTACCTAAATATGAAGGTGGTATCTTTCACAGATTCTGAGATAAATAACGATTTCTAACTATAAAATTACATAAGGTACACTCTTAACAGAAGCGTTAAAACAGCTATGGAATGGGGCGCTGACTTGTTTTGTAATTCTATGGGATTATGCCCATTGTCGAACACCTAGATAACCTAGATCTGATCCCACTGGGGATACTGTTTTTTTTACATACTTTCAGTCCGTGTATCCCCAGTAGGGAATATCATGGTGGTGGACGTCGGGAATAATCCTTCCTAAGTAAACTCAATAGTCACCTTATTTTTTTAGATGAATGCGGTAGTTTTGTAAAGCACGACATAAACAGTGAAGCGATAACTAGGGATTTGCTTTTTATTGACCCAGAAGACCCTGAGCATGTCGATCATGTTTTCAAAAGGTATTTTATTTATTTTTTTAATTTTATTTTAAGGAAAACCAGAAGCTTATATATAGCACAATAAAAAGTTCATAAATACTAGAAAGCTTATTTAAGGTTTTCACGGATAAATAACAGAATAATATAATAAGAAGAGCCTGTGAAAATAAAGTGAATTGGTACATATAGCATCTATAAAGTTAAATTAGATATAAATGAAATGGTATGAATATATGTATAAAGATTTCTACATTTTCTAAAATTATTTCTAGAAAAAAGCTTTTACCGGACACTGATTGGTAAAATATATCACAGTCTTGAATTTTCAGCTTCAAAAATAAGCTGGGGCATCAATACTCTGGCAATGAGCACGAGATGAGAAAACGCATTTTCCAGAAGTCAATGGAGTGAGTAAAAATATCCTTATTCCCGTATCTACAGATAATACTAAAGAAATCCCCGGATCTCTAAGATATCCTATAGTTATAGGAGGAGGAACTACCTTTTGAACTTTATCATCAAGAAAATACGTGTAATACAAAGTATAACTATAATACCGCCAATTTTTTTTCAGGGTAGTCTCATCAGTGAATCGTAAAAACCTGGGCTACAAACTCTCAATCAATGAGTTCGCAGATCGCACCCAAGAAGAGATGAAAAGCCATACTGGGCTACTAAGACGTCCTGCAGGAAAATCTGGGAACATTCCCTTTCCCTACACGAAAGCCAGCTTAGCGGACGAAGCTAGTACCGTGCCCAGGGAATATGACCTCAGGCTCTTTGGTCTAGTTTCTCCGGTAAAAAGTAAGTACCCCTATTTATAAAATGTTCAAAAATTTACGAAGAGATCCGTGTTACAGTTAAAAAAAATGATTTGTGTTCTGTTCATTTTTAGCTGTAGTTTATAATTTATACCAGAGGTTAAAGCAGAGCTTGTGTAAAGGGTACTAGATGACTGAGGATGATGATGATGATTTATATAGAATAGCAATGAATGCTTTCAGATCAAGGCACCTGTGGGTCTTGCTGGACGTTTGGCACCACAGCCGCTGTAGAAGGAGCGCTAGCCAGAGTCAACGGGGGCAGACTCCTGAGCCTCGCCAACCAAGCTATCCTTGACTGCGCTTGGGAGTATGTAAAAAAAAAAAAAAAAATGGTTTAATAATAATCATCATCATTATCAGCCTACAGCAGTCCATTCTATCGCTCATTGGGGGAGGCATATGTCCATAGGACATATATCCTATGGACATATGCCTCCCCCACTGAAGACAGGGCGCTATGGCGCTCATTGGTTCTCCCAATGAGCGTCATAGCGCCCTGTCTTCAGCTTGCCGCATACAGCATCTACCTGCAGTCTTTCGCAGGTCGTCATCCCACGGTATAGAGTTTATTTATTTACAAAATTTCGAAGAAACTTACAGCTAAGTTTACAAATATTTAGATGCAGATATAGAACATGCCTGGATAGACCAGTGTATGTTCACTGGTGCACATTGACGGCTAATTAAAAGTTTCCGCTGATAGGATGCTTAAAAATTAAAAATCATGTAGCTAAGTAGGTTGACGACTTTATGAAGATAATGTATAGAAAAACAATGCAAAAACACACACAAATTTAAACAGGTAACATAATTTAGTCAACACTACGTTGAGTTAAAAACATTATGAATTTATTGCAAGCTGAAGTTATATCGCGCTGATTTTCAGACAGATCCTGGTCTTGAACAATAGGCGGAACATCTAATTCCCTAAAAAAAGACCGCAAGGTAATGTTATTAGTAAACGCGAAGGAATCCTGGGCCCCATGGGGACTGGGTACCTCTACGTACCTTTAGAAAACAAAGAGGTTCTTAAACCTAAACAATTTTATCAACTGTATCAATCTACTTCAGTAATAACTGACAGCAATCGACGGCAACCAAACTTTGCGCACACGCAATCACCAGGTGCATACACCAGCAAATCTAAATCAATTGATTCATTATGAATTTAAGCGGGTTAACTAGGAAACTAGGTGTTCTTCCAACACAAACTGGGTTCGTAGTTAACCCGCTTGTATCTATGATGAATTCGTTAAACTAAGAAAATTAAATTTATTTCTGTAACAGTTTTACAACAATTGTTTCCACCGTAGTGGAGATACTTGTGTTGGAAGGTCTCGCTTTTCTATAACAGACATTACATGTTACATTACAGCTTTACATTAAGCTTACAGTAAGTCGGTTGGTAATTTTTTATTTCAGCAGTAAGGTTTTAGGGTAGAGTACTACTTAAAGATTAATTAATTTAAGTAGTACTCTACCACGTAGTTTTCGACGACCTCTGTGGCGTGGTGGGCGAAGGTCCGCCTCAGAACAATTGTGTGTACGATCTGCAGATATTTATTCCGGGTGTTCTGATCCTATGTATAATAAAATATATATATATCTATGTAATCTATTGTATTAAGTATATCAGTCTAGTACCCATAACACAAGCTCTGCTTACCTTGGGGCTAGATAATGCTGAGTGAATTGTCCAACATTTTTTTTTTTTTAATTTTATTTTATTGCGTGTTCAGTGCCGCTGGAGGGTGCCTCGGTGGTTCAGACAACGCTGCTTACGACTGGATGATGGAAAATGGCTTACCGACTGAAGAAGAGTATGGATCTTACGCAAATCAGGTTGGTAGTTTTATGATTTGTTTAAAAAAATAATGAAATGAATGCTTTTTTATTTGTAAGCTCCTCGTAGGTATGTATTTCCTACTAACGTAGGTACGTACTACAACCAAGGCTAGGCGTATGCTGGGACGCAGGCGACGCAGATCCGCACAGCGCAGGGCAGAGCAGATTTTGTAATGCATGAAAGTAATACATATGTATGTATCTGCGTCGCAACGTACGGAGCACTCGGTACTTTCATGCATTACAAAATCTGCTCTGCCCTGCGCTGAGTGGATCTGCGTTGCCTGCGTCCCAGCATACGCCTTTACATAGGTAATTCCTACCAACATTATAAAGCCGAAGGTTTGTGTAATGTCAATTTTATTTTGTTACTTACGATCTCCAAACTACTGAAGTAACTGAACAGATCAAGGTGGGCGTACATTTAGAACATAGCTCAACTTAGATAAAAGGCTACTACTTATAGCGAAAATACGCGCGCGCAGAGCAAAGTGTATAAATTAATACTCTGGAAGAATAAAAAAATCAGTTCAGTCAAAGTTCAGTTCTGTGCTTTCAGATTACTTAATTGAGTAGCATTTTGCCTAAGATTCTAGCTGGTTACTTAACCATCTATTTATTAAAAGATTTAAAAGTATAATATCCAAACACTACGTCGAGAATTATAAAAAGTTTGAAAGTTATTCCTTATTTTTGTTATAATCTGTTTACCGTACCTCTACCTTATACCTTTAAAGTGTAACTACCTATAACATTTTCTCTCAACTAATAACTACCGAGTGTGGAAAGTTGATTTGATTGGTTTGTAAATATGTTTACTAATAGCAAAACTCGGCAAAAGTTCGTCTCGTTATCTTGCGTGTTAGTCTATTTTCAGTATTTTATTATGTTTTTTCAGGATGGTTTTTGCAACATCAGGAACATGACCAAGTTGTACACAATCAGAGGGTACACAGACGTCCTTCCTTTCAGCACTAAAGCTTTAAAGGTAAACTTTTAGAGTATTAAGTAAGGTAGGTAGGTAAGGTAGACGCGGCATATAAGGCCCACCTAACTTGAAAGGGATAAAGAATTTCGTGATGTCAAGATTTTTGTAAGGTCCAGTTGAATAAGCAACTAACTGCTCGAGTTAAATTATAATCTTAATCTTCTATATCTTCTTATATATAAAAATCAATTGCTGTTCGTTAGTCTCGCTAAAACTCGAGAACGGCTGGGCCGATTTAGCTGATTTTGGTTTTGAAATGTTTGTCGTAGTCCAGGCAAGGTTTAAACGGTGAGAAAACATGGTAAAATTGCGCAGAAATTACCACGCGGGCGAAGCCGCGGGGCGCAGCTAGTCAGTAAAAAAAATAATTCAAAACCTTCCTTCGGGCTTTATTTTACCATAGCCGTAAAATAAGATTCAAATGAAAACTCTGTTGTTTTGAAAAGTATTTATTTAAATAAAATAATTTGAGACATGGTTATACCAAAACAAAAAAAAATTCAACATATACTTATTTACCCAGTTTTCTATAAAACTCTCTATTATAGAGATGCCTATATATTTTTTCGATTCCATCATGTTTGAGTAGAACCAGTAGAAACCAGTTTTCTATAAAACTCTCTATTATAGAGATGCCTATATATTTTTTCGATTCCATCATGTTTGAGTAGAACCAGTAGAAACCAGTTTTCTATAAAACTCTCTATTATAGAGATGCCTATATATTTTTTCGATTCCATCATGTTTGAGTAGAACCAGTAGAAACCAGTTTTCTATAAAACTCTCTATTATAGAGATGCCTATATATTTTTTCGATTCCATCATGTTTGAGTAGAACCAGTAGAAACCAGTTTTCTATAAAACTCTCTATTATAGAGATGCCTATATATTTTTTCGATTCCATCATGTTTGAGTAGAACCAGTAGAAACCAGTTTTCTATAAAACTCTCTATTATAGAGATGCCTATATATTTTTTCGAGTGACTTTAGTGAGTAGAACCTGCTGTTTATTTCTTTACAGATTTAGTTATGTCAAGATTATTATCTTCAGTAGAACCTTTTGAGACGATCATGGTTATCAACACTAAAGTCATTAAAAACGGGATATTTACCATGATTTGATTTTTGAGTTATCCAATATTCGACGACCGATGTGGCGCGGTGGGCGAAGGTCCGCCTGCACACAGGAGGTTGCGGGTTCGATTCCCGCCTCGGAACAATTGTGTGTACGATCTGCAGATATTTGTTCCGGGTGATCTGGTCGTTTTCTATGTATAATAAAAAAATATATATGTATGTAATATATTGTATTATGTATATCAGTTATCTAGTACCCATAACACAAGCTCTGCTTACCATAGAGCTAGATAATGCTGTGTGAGTTGTCCCGCATTATTTATTTATTTATTTAATATTTCGGCACAGTTTCATGCGCCATGATCACGGAATAAAAAATCAAATCATGGTAAATATCCCGTTTTAAATGACTTTAGTGAGTAGAAACTGCTGTTTATTTCTTTACAGATTTAGTTATGTCAAGATTATTATCTTTTATCTCATTTTTTTACTTATCTACAGGTTGCATTAGTGAACCACGGTCCCTTGTCAGTATCAGTCCATGCCAGTGAAGAGTTCAAATTGTACTCCAATGGTATTTTCTACAACGAGGATTGGTAAGTATAATTTATCTATGTATATATTGAATAATAAGTTAGATGTGCGCCTTCTATTTTACAATATTACTCAGACCATCAAGGGACAGAAAAAACTAGAATAAAGATAACTCTTTGGTAATTACATCATATTTTAAATATTAATAAAAGTAAACTACTGAGCATAGGCAGTGGGCCGGCCATATATCACGAAGAACCAACAACCACTGGGGGAAAGGTGTTCTTGAGTGGAGACCACGCAAACGTATAAGACGCTGTCTGGCCAGGTGGGATGACGACCTGCGAAGTACTACAGGCAGATGCTGAATGCGGGAAGCTGAAGACAGGACGCTATGGCGCTCATTAGGGGAGGACTATATCCAGCAGCGGACTACTATAGGTTGATTAAGATGAGCATAGGCCTCCCCCAAACGAAGCTACGATTATCGGCGATATTGTAGCGGTCGCAGGGAGTAGATGGATGGAGGCGGCTCAGGAGTCTCCATCCATCTACTCCCTGCGACCGCTACAATGTCGTCCGTCCAGCGAGTGGGAGACAATCCTATCTCAAAAATCCATCCGGTAGACAAAGTGTAAGCTTTTGCTCGCGGCTTCGCACGCATTGTGTGCCTAAAAGTACGAGTACGTGATACTCGCCGACATTACGTGCTAGTAAATAGGTTTATTTTATATATGTATGTTACATTAAGGTATATATTTTACTAGCGGACCTTCCCGACTTCGCATGGTTTTAGTACGGATCCCTAACTTGTTTTAAAATATAATATAGCCTATATTCACCGAGGATAGTGTAGCTTCCCAGTGGTGAAATAATTTTTCAAATCGGTCCAGTAGTTTCGGAGCCTATTCATTACAAACAAACAAACAAAAAAATCAAACCTTCCTCTTTATAATATTAGTGTAGATATGGGCCGTAGTTTTTAAGTATTTTCCATCCTGTACTAGACTTATGTTGCCTGAAATAAATGATTTGTTATTATTATTGCGTCGCCAGTCTCTTTCAGATATTGGTTGGAAGCTTTATCGCACGTCTCAATTTTTATTTATTTTCAGCCTACCCAACAAACTGACCCATGAAGTGGCTTTAGTCGGGTACGGCGAGCGAGACGGCGAAACCTTCTGGATCCTGAAGAACTCTTGGGGACCAAACTGGGGGGTCGAAGGGTTCATGTACATCGCAGCAAAGAACAACGTGTGCGGAGTCGAAACTGAACCTACTTACGTTGTGTTTTAAGTCCAATATTCTACGGATTAGTACCTACCTAATATTCTACGAGACGCTTGGGTACTGATAAGATGGCATAATGATTCTAGTTATTAAAAAAATATTCAACAATAATGTTTGTTTTTATTTGTAAATATTTATCTAGGTAAGTATACGATTTATAAGTTTTTGGTTGCACCTAAAAATATTGGTAAATATAACTATTAAATAAGTATAAAGTAGATACTATGAGTAGATAAAGATAATGAACACCATTTTACCGAATTATAATGACACAGTACTTCCTATGATAAAAATAAATATAGCTCTACAATGCTGATAAATGCACACTTCTAGCTCTAAGCTAAGCCTGTGTGTTTCACTCATTTACCAAGCAAGACCAACACAAAAAGACCACAGAGCTACAAATTCTTAGAACAGTCAGTGTGTCTTTGATCGAACCGCCAATTAAAATGCCTAACCTGAGACCCACCCACAACCGACACAAAAGGAATAAGAGGTGACACTCATTAGTACCTTCTGGTTCTGCTTTGGGAATATTTAAATGCCGGAGATGACAGAAGCCCATCCCAGCCTAGCTTACTGTGTGAATTGTATTTATTTATTTAGTTTATGACTTCTTATAAAGATATTATAAGAAGTCATACACTAAATAAATAAATACAATTCACACAGCATTATCCAACCCCAAGCTAAGCAGAGCTTGTGTTATGGGTACTCGATAACTGATATACGTACATAATACAATACATTACATAGATAGTTTTTTTTATCATACATAGAACACGACTAGGACACCCTGAACAATTAATATCTGCAGATCGTAACATTTGACAACACGGGGGGAATATCCCATACCTGTATAAATATCTTTTTATAACCCTCTGCACTTATTATGAAAAGCAATAAACTAGAAAAACTGGGCGAGAAGAACGCTCGCCAGCAAATGCAGTTGAAGTTGTTTGCAGGCGGCAGAACTTCTAAATTAGATAGCTAAGGAGTCCAGGTGTTGGGGTTATTTTGTGTCTGTCTGTACGTCTGTACTACCGCATGCATCATTTTGTTTAAAACAGGCACGTGGATTAGGTAGATAATATAATTCGGTTGAACCACGTTGATTAAATACGGCGTGAACAGAATTTGTACCCGAATTCAGCTTTGATAAATCAACTAGTACGTACAAGGGTTCTTATAAATAACAAGTAGGTGGTTCCAAACATGCACCCTACGAGGGCATGGCAATATTATGCTATGATAATTTATGCTAGGTGGCTAGATAATACTTATTCTAATTATTCTAGGCATAAGTAGTTAATATATATGAATAATTATACACCCAAGAACACTTCCCTGCGTATTTTGTTTTGTGAACCAACCTAGTTACTAAAGAGTAGAGAGTGAGTTACTAAAGAGTAAAGTAAGTGAGTAAGTCTTTAGTAAACTAGTTACTAAATAGTAAATAGTAGTTACTAAGGAGTAATGAGAGTAGTTACTAAAGATCCCTCTATAGTTACTAAAGATCGATTTACAATTTTATTCCTAGTAGATATTATAACTCTTTGAACCCTTTAAAATTTGAAGGGACCACCTATTTAATTTTACGTGGCCAAAAGGCATTTCATTTTGTTGGGTCCCTACCAACAAAATGAAATGCCCAATCCGTAATGAATGAGAACATTAATAATACAACAAAAGAGAACAGAGAATAATCAATAATGAGTAATTGATAATAAATAAAGTTATAGGTATTTCCAAGTTTCCTTCTCATACAATCAAGTTATAGTGGTTAGTGGTTTCTTCTCACTTCTTCCACTGGTGGACAAAAAATTGAAGTGAACTATAAAATATGACCTGTCTAAGTGCTTATTTGTAAGCTTAAAGAAATAAATAAACTTTTCATGTTCATTTTTCATTTTATACGTGAAAGTAAAAATATCTACGAAATTTGAACAATCTCCATTGTTTTAGAAGAACAAAACTTTTATTCCTACCAACCAGTAGATAGGGTATGTTATGTTCGGGGCGTATCTCCACATTCCAAAGGGAACGAACCGAGTTCGGCGCGAATTAATCGAAGGACCAATTTGACAAGAAAAAGAGAAGTGGGAACTATGTCGACATTAATGAGAATTTATCGCTGGTTCGGTTTAAGTGGACGTAGGTTTGTAAAGGTCAACTTACATTGGCTGACACTAGATCAGCGCTAGTTTACCTGATATCCAATGAAAAAGACCCTTATCTATTGAGGAAAAATGTACCCGTCAAGAAAAACATTTTCGCATTTTGATTGTGTATTTCATGTTGTACCATATAGGTAGATACCTACTTTTATGTATACAAAGTTGATTATTATTATGTCTAGATAGACTGTCAACGCCGTAAACGCAAAAAGTAGCGCCTAACTTTTTTCTTTGAGCATATTTTTGTGTATACTATGGTAAAAATCACTATTTCTAATAGGAGTTTCTTTTCAGCTGGTAGATATCATTATGCCAAATAATAATGGTAGCGCGGGTTTCAATCCTAGCTCTCGTGCCCGCACATGAAAATTGGCCTGATTTATTACGGCTGCTTTTTTACTAAAAATCCTACGCCATGTTTTCCTTGTGTTTCGCCTTTATGGTGAAATAGAGGGAGACAATGCAAAAGATGGACGAGCTAAGAGACGTAGCAGGGAAAACGTGGATAAGGTTGGCGAGAGATAGAGTAAAGTGGAAGGGGTTGGAGGAGGCCTTGGCCAAAAGAGGGCAAACAGATAATATAGATGTACCTAGTTTAAAAAAAAACCATATACTGTAAATATTTTCTGAATAAAAGGTTTTAAAATAAATTAATCATTACGGCTGCTTTGCAGTGCGAAGCTCGATTTAGACATAATATTATTATCAAAGAGTGACTGATACAGAGTGAGAGACTTATGGCTCAGGCAGGACGCACATGTCCATCTGTAAGTCCTTCCAGCACGGGATGGCTGTTGGGCAGTGAATGCGTTAACCAATTAATGAAATAACATACATACAAATTTAGAACACTTACCTGAAATCTAAGAGGACAGGTATGTACTTACGATATATACCTACATAGGCTTTACCTATCTAACGGTTCTGGATAGATCTATAGGGTAAAGTCGGGATATTGATTGTGATTTTCTGAAAATTGCAATCAAATTTATGTAGATTCGTTCAAAATTTAGCTTATTTTCTAGGCTTTTGAAGATAGGATTTTTAACACTGGGGCACATTATTATCTGCCTACTGACGACAATCTGGACTTAACCTATGTATCTTTAAAGGATAGGTACAATAAGTTATTTTTGAGCGAAGTAACTTACGCAAGCTAAATAAACTTTCTGATTTGGGTAGAAACGTAAGTGATAATTCGGACGAAAATATATTGAAAATTGAGTTCGAAATTCTTAAGAATGTTCTCTAAATATCAAGAAGGTCGAGGTCCATCTGCACTTAACCAAAAGCCAACTGAAAAAAAAACAATCTTCTAACCGCGGTTCTCTTCAACTTCCTTTCAGTTTACAACTAGTTCCACTAAAAACCGGAACTCCATCAAAAAACAGACAAGAGTTGAAACTTTTGAAGCAAAAGCTTTCAGCATTTTATTAGCTAAGCCTTAGTTCTAATTTCACGTCTCGTTTCGTTTCACAGCCCACCATTATTCCAGTAAGTTTTGGTGCATATTGAATGAGCTGATCCCGTGTCTGCGAACAGGGATGGAGTGAGGTTACTTGCGCACTGACAGGGGCGGCGCTGCTGCGCGCGGCTTAGGGGGGTTTACACGGGTGATTTTCACTGTGCGGCTAGTCGCTTCACAAATCTCCTCACCACTTTAGTCACTTGCGACCTAGCCAAATTGCCATTTAGACGGTCGATTTTCGCCGATCGGCAAAAATCGTGCGGCTTTAGTCACCTGTGTAAACCCCACATTACTTAGCGCCTAGCGCGTCACCTAGCGAGTAGCTTAGAAACACGAACGTTTTAGAATGTTCATAACCGCACTGTGTGCTTGGCGCGTACGCTAGTTGCCAATCGGTCGTAACGAGATGCCGGCTTTCAGCGAAGACGTAGCCTTAGGAAAAGTTACATAACATTCATTTGTAAAAAAATCTTACAGGCTACAGCAGTTTAAGCAGCAGGTATTGCCGTTATAGTCGGCATATCTGGAGGGAATTAATATTATTTTTATTCCGTTTATTTATGTTTCACAGTAAGTATTTATTAATCTAAAAGCTAACGTAAACGGTTATTCCGTTTGTCCGTAGTAAGCCTCATTAGTCTCTATTACATAACATTTCTGTAAATTACAAATATGTATCTACCTGGTTAAGTAGGTACATATTACCTACAGTAGAATCGTACAGTTACTAATTTAACTAAAAACAATGTTATTCCTTCGCGTCAGTAACTGAATGTGCGTTGGTAGGTAGCATCTGCGAGTCAAGCAGGCCACACCCATCAAATAAAAGCGGGGTACAATAATCAACTGTCCGGCGCGTGTAAAAAGTTCAAATACAAAAATCGACCCAAGTACCTACTATACTTACTCAGGTACTTAATGTGTTACTTACTTACTTAGCCAATTTGTATGTGTGTGTTTTATGTTCAGATAAATTATTTACTTACAAAATATATTATATTTCTGACCACATGTAAATTCTATTTCACTCACACAAGAAAAAATTGTAATCCGATTTGAAAGTTAAATTGAATCTTGGACTGGACTCTATTATTGCGACAGTAATGCAAATGTCTTTGCTCTATCTAGATGGTGTGTAAATATTATTAACCTTATTTCGTTGTACGGTAGGTTATCTTATCACCACATATTCCATCTCACACCTTCGTTCGAACTTACCTCCTCCAAACGAGGGGTTTTGCAATTATTATGTTTGACATATAAGAAAATTCTTATCAATAAACAACTGAACTGAACAACTGAACGCTTTGAAGGGAGATTATTAAAAAAATTGTCGGCTCCTACGAAATCTGGCTCAGCTGAAGGGGTCGATACGTACGTCACAATTGCCACAGCCACGGTAGGGAAAACTAAATACAGTAAATGCTGACAGCAATTCAATAGCCCTTATTGCGACCCTGTGTTAGATCTACACTCTATCTACAGCTTACTGAAGCACCACGAACTTGCGTTTCAGGTCTAAGTAGGGTAAACGCTTTTAGTTTTAATCTCACATGAACGTTTAGTATCAGGTGAATCAGAACATGTAGGTATATTTGTAAATGCCGACTTAAGTGATCATCAAATTAGGTACCGTCGAATCTATGTAGGATTACTTTTCTAGAAAAATAGTCGGTTACTTACCGACCACTTAGAGAACCCAAATAATTATAGGCTCAGTATGAAGACAATCCATTATTTAAAAGAATATGTAAGTGTCAATTACGTTTTATATATTTTTTTAATCATTGACAACATTAGAGATTAAATATTGAGAACAGCAAAAGGTTTAGAAATGAAAAAAGGCATAATATGATTTGATAAAATGTTTATTTATTTATGGTAAGTAAAACATAGAATTACAAATTTGATCGAACACTGCTTACAAGTGTAATACTGACTTCGGCCATATTTTACACACATAGTAACATAATGTTAGTTTTAATTTATTTCACAGTTGAACCTGTAACCATGACATAAATAAACCAAAATGATTCTTAAGATTAGAATTAGATATTAAAAAAAGTAAGTACAATATTTATTAGGATGAAATGTAGAAAAAAATTGTTACACGTCTCGAACCACCCTGTACTGTAGAAATATGTATGTATAATTTACCTATGTTTATAAACATTCAACTTAAAAAAATGCTAAACTAAGACTGAAATTCCACACGTATTCAGTTATTTATAATTATTTTATTTGTAAATTTTGATGGGTAGTGGGAAAATTTAAAGATTTGTTACACTTTGGATTGCCTTGTTCTATACAAACTATATCAGAATCCTTTATCTAAAGTTTTTAAACGTTTAATTTACTAATAAAAATTGCCCGGCAACCACTGCAATTCCACACGCATTTTTCTATACTTTGATGCTAGAACAAATCTTACCTTGAAAACAAGTAAATAATAGTAAGAGTTATCAAGCCAATCCCCATCGTGTATCTCAGCACCTGAAACAATACAAATACCTAACATAAACGTACGATATAAAAAATAATGAGTCGCTCATCTTTCCATACAAACGGGAAGAGGAAGGGTTACTAGTGTAACTACACTGTTTGATGTTGACCATTCAAAACTATGGATAAAATATCTATTTATCACCCAGAACCAGAAACGTAAAAAAATTATACATCTCATTTATATTTATTTATTTATTTCGGAACACCATTTATAAAGCGAAACTTTCGTATTTCAAGTTTCAACACTGATGTTAACCCAACTATGGGCGCATATAAATAATCGGAGAAATAAAACTCTAAAATAAAGTCATATTTTAGTTTTTAATAATTATTAGTAGTTTATAGTTTATAATTTTTAATAAAGACATATTTTAGTTATTTGAAATAAATGTATTTTGAAAAGATAACACATACATAACACACGTCTGTTCACATTTTTGCGCTGTCGTTTTTGGAATGAATTGTTGTGCATTTCATCCTAGTGCGCGTATGGCGGGAGATGTCATTAATACGTCATTCATCATCATACCATACACGTCCACTGCTGAACATAGGCCTCTCCAAACGGCGCCACGAACAGCTGCAAACAGCAGTCCTAAGCCACCTCCATCCAAGTCGCGGCCAAAAACTATTCTATTGACGACCGAGATGTGGCGCGGTGGGCGAAGGTCCGCCTGCGACGCAGGAGGTTGCGGGTTCGATTCCCGCCTCGGAACAATTGTGTGTACGATCTGCAGATATTTGTTCCGGGTGTTCTGGTCGTTTTCTATGTATAATAAAAAATATCTATCTATGTAATATATTGTATTATGTATATCAGTTATCTAGTACCCATAACACAAGCTCTGCTTACCATGGGGCTAGATAATGCTGTGTGAATTGTCCAGCATTATTTATTTTTATTTATTTATTTATTATTATATTACTAGTCTTATAAATTTTACGTTACCTTATCCTGCCATTGACGGTTCTTGACGCAATGGCTGTACGGCATGGTGGAAAAGGTGACCGAGTTATACAGAGGCACCCACAAGTTTGGAAACAGCCAGAATATAAAGTCGTCCACTGCTTTGCGTAGTCTGTACGACGGACGGGTTACCAGGTCTCTCATCTGAAAATAATCGATAGGTATTTTAAATTTTAGTAAAATCAACAAATAGGATCTTGAATAAACTTGGTTACATATGTTACGCTATTTAAACACCACCCATTGGGAAACTGTTTTGGAGTTAACCATTCCCGAATCCCGATATATGTCTTTCAGACAAATAAATTATGTAAACCTTTTTAAAATAAATAGAAGAAAACAAAAACTGCTAAGTAAGATTGTGTTTTAAGCACTAGATTAAAACTCTGGCATCGTAAGATTGTGTAGTTTTTAATTAAATATTATCAAAAAGCTATGTCCGGATCATGAAATTTACAAAAAAAATTGAAGGACACACAAAATTGACCACAATCTCACCTGATGGAAAGTGACAACAGTGTGTCACGAAGCTTTGTGATACACCGTCATCACTTTCTATCAGGTGAGATTGTGGTCAATCGAAGGTCTATCGGCGATTACGAATGCTACATATTTGCTCCGATGATATCACTAATTGTCCATTAGGTTTGTTTATAAAATAATATATATATGGTATCTAAAGTCGAGTTATACATATGTATGTCACTGTTTTATATCATACCTCAATATAATTATACATCGCCAGATCAGATATAGCATATGTATCCTCCCATCTTGTATCAGAAAACTCTGGCAGTATTTTGGTCAGATTGCTGTTGAACTTCTGAAAGAGCTGGTCCAGCAAAGTGCAGTCTTCGAAGCCAGCGTTCATTCCTTGGCCGTAGAAGGGGACGACAGCGTGAGCTGCGTCGCCGATGATCAAAGCTTTGTCTTCTACGTTGTAAGGTCGGCACTGCAATGGATAAATAAATAATGCTGGTCAATCCACAAAGAAATATCTATCCACAAAGCGAGCAGCGGAACTGATATATTTAGTACAATACATATACATTTTAAATTTTGCCTGAGCGACGAAGAACCAGCTGCCCACGTAGTCCTGGAATGCGAGGGAGTAACAGCGCAACGACTAGAAATCCTCCACCACCCGAGGTCACTCCGCGAAGCCTGTGAAGATCCCAGGAGTATTCTGCGCTTCTGGATGGAGTTAGGCTGGTTAAACTAGCGAAAACACCACGCACAAAGGACCAATCGGAGTCTAAGTGCGGAAACAAGAGCACAACTACCATACTACTACTACATTTTAAAATCACCCTGAACATAAGTAAAAAAACTTCGATCGTATAAACATTGGCTTGAGGCGGGAATCTCCTGCGTCGCAGGTCACCGGTCGTCCGATAGATTATTTGTTTTAGAGAGCAGATTTTTTTTAAATAATTTAAATAACAACTGAAAAATTCCTTGGCGTCTGTAACAGAACCTACTAAATTAATTAATTACATTACCTCTAGTTTCATCGTCATTATCAATGGCATTTAGCAGTTCATAGCTGGCCCACATAGGTCTCCCGAGATAATGCGCCTTATTGGCTCTTATCATTATATAAAAAAAGCCATTTATTCCATAACCTTATGCAATACTAAAATAATAGTGCATAATAAATTAATTGAAAAGTAAAAATAATAATTTTATGAATCTGTTCTGCCTTTCCCCGGTGGGATAATGACACCCGCAGGAAGAGTTGGCTTGGTACACATTTCTTAGCCGGCGCCACACGGTTCATTCATTTAATTTTATGATTTGAGTCAGTTTTATGAGTTCGTTTTATGAACGCCGAACAAAAACGTGTCGATTTTTGTAATTTATGTAGGACGGTCTCCTTGGTTACCAAAAACAAAAAAAAAAAACTGGAATACATACCTCCTCTGTAGAAAATTTTACCTTCTCTCATTCAGTTTTAAATTCAGTTGATTCCTCGAAAAATCACATTTTTGTAGTTAATTCTTTGTTTCGGGAACCCATAATGGTGACCAATGAATAATTTAGATGTCATGACCACAATAAATCTTTTATAGCTTTTAACAAGATTATAGGATCGGACCATGAACTCTGTTACCATAATGGATAATGTATTGCATAATATTGTGAAACGATGTTAATATATTGAAATTTTTGGACAGGTTAATTTGCAAGTTTTATTGTTGAGGGGACTAGGCGGAACAGGTCTGTTAAAAAAATATTTAATTGGTGCATTACTGGACCGGTTATAAAAATGATATGAGCAACATTCTCATGGACGCTCTAAGGTACGTCTTATCGTATCAGGAGGTAAGTCATAGACTGAAAATAGTATTTTACAAATATCTTCTATAATATAAAAATGATTCGCTGAATGTGTTGCTAAGCGCAAATCTTGAGAGCAGCTGAACCGATTTCTCTAATACTTTTTTTAGAATATTCCTTGAAGTACGAGGATGGTTCTTACGGAGAGAAAAAAGAGAAAAAATTTAAAAATTGCCTGAAACAAATGACCTTCCGGGCGAAGCCGGGACGGGCCGCTAGTTTTTTTATAATTTTCATATTTGTGCTTTTAGAGCTATAAGATCCACGGCTTGGTCTCTTTTTCCTTGTCGATAACTACAAATTGAAATAAAATCAATAGAATAGACAAATATCGATATCTTTCTTTAAACAAACGTTTAACTTTAATTTATTTTCTCTCAATGTTTCTTTATGCAGCTGATTATATTAATGACGATTATAATCGTAATACCTCTCGGTAAACGTACTCGTAGTGTAGGACGCCCTCCGACCAGGTGGGATGACGACCTGCGAAAGACTGCAGGTAGATGCTGGATGCGGTAAGCTGAAGACAGGGCGCTATGGCACTCATTGGGGGAGGCCTATGTCCAGCAGTAACCTGCTATAGGCTGATGATGATGATGATGATAATCGTAATAGGATAATTGCTACTACGATAATAATCGTCATTAACTACTGCAGTACTCATTTGATTACCTAAATTAATAGGCAGCTGAACTTCGACCTAATTTATTATTAAAATGTGCATATTCCACTATCTTACTTGCTGTTTGGTAGTTCGAATGACACAGATATAGTCATATCCTAATAATGCTTTACCGATTCGATACCGTCGATAATGACGTCTTACTGGCCAAGATGGCATCGATGGGATTTACTCTAGATCTACTTAAACTTTTTGCCAGCTACATGAAAGGTAGAAAGCAATACGTGGGCTACTGTGGGTACCTTTCTGAACCTTTTTACACCAATTCAGGCGTAAGTCAAGGAAGTAACTTAGGACCTCTTGAGTTTTTAATTATGATAAACGACCTGCCTAGTGTCATAAAGGATTCCGTTTGTCTTTTATTTGCCAATGATCTTAAGCTGCTAATGCGGGTAGAGCAGGTCTCGGACTGCGAGCGATTGCAATGTGACTGTGTGTCCCAGTGGGGCCATGATAACAGGCTCTTTTTCAACGCATCCAAGTGCTGTACTATTACATACGGCCGTGCAAAAAATCCTGTTATACATGACTATTCACTGGGTTCAGATTGTATGGATCGAGTGCATTCTGTTCGTGACCTCTGCATTCAAATGGACTTAAATTTTAGAAGTCATATAGTCGATATATGTAAAAAGGCTTTCAGAAATCTAGGATTTATATTGCGACAATCTGGCGACTTTCACAATATCGGTACCATTAAGGTACTGTATAATGCACTCGTTAGAAGTAGGCTGGAGTGTGGAGCCATGATATGCAGGCTTACCCTTGAATCCAATCCCAATCTCAATCAAATTCTAATCCGAATCAGTTCCAATCTCACCAAACGTAAAATTGGCACTCTGGAACAAAATCGAGATTGAAATTAGAATCGAGTATGAGATCGACTCCACATTGTAAATAACAGTGGTAGAATGAAATATCACGATGCGTACCGGCTTAGAAAAAAAAACGGCGGGGAATTACAAACAAGTGTCCCACTTTTTCAAGTGCTTCTCGATGTTTACACAAGCTTTTCAGCCTAATTAATCTTCAACTAGTTTGCTCCGAGACTTGAAGAGTGCAGCAAAGTTGAAAGTAATTTAATACATTCAGTTTTTTATCAATTACCAAGTTAAGCTGTAATCTTTTTTATAGTACGAGAATCCAAGTAAAGGCATCAAAGGCACTAAATTGGTACTTATAACGTTAAAAAGGCTTTTGCTGCCCCTGTAGCACTTTTTTAATTCGTCGTCGGTCATGGCAAAAGCATTTTCTGAATACCGGGCTATTCTTCTTGTATTTCGCCTTTGCCTTATGTCTTCTCGATGAGCATTGGTTAAAATATCACTTAAGAGCCAAATGTGCCATTTTCTCGTTTAAAATCACTCTGTAAATCACTAATATCCTCGCACAATCGCTAAAAAGTTAACTTTTGGCAACTGTGAAATTTCTATCGCAAACTCGATTCCGTTCTCAATACGAAACGTCAAAATCGCGTCAAGAGTGCCAAAAAAGTTGATAGTTTCGAGAAGAGTCGATTTCATTTAGTTCCATAAAATTCCACCAATTTCGATTCCAATCGTGCGCTAGTTGCGCGGTCAAGAGTACCAAATGGCACGATTTCGATCACAATTTCAAATTACGATTGGGATCGAGTCTCAAGAGTTGGCCGGATGGTCCCCTCATGAAAAAAAATACAGTAGTATGGTGGAAAAAATGCAGAATAAGTTTTTAAGGTTTCTCTATTTAAAGGCATACGGAGTTTACCCATTTTTCCCATTAATGTACCCTACCTTATTCGTACTGGGGATGGTAGGGTATTTTAAACTAGAAGTGAGAAGGGAACTGATGTTGATAACTTACATTTTTAGTGTGATTAGAGGCATAATACACAACCCTCTTGTTTTAATGCATATAGGGCTGCACGTACCTAATAAGTATGTATACGCACGCCGAAGACCTAAGCTACTTGCGATCCCGAAAGCAAGAACTAACCTCCTGAGCAAGTCCCCGTTCACACGGGCCCTTCGGGCTATTAATACTTTATGTGCAGAGGAGGATGTTGACATATTCTATATGTCCTTACCAAAATTCAGGGATGCGGTTTTAAAATTTTTGGATAGGACCCATAGGAATATGTAAATAGGTTTATTTTAAGTTTAATATTAAGTGGTAGTTAGTAGTGTGTAGAATGTTAGTTTTTTGGTTTGTGTTTTAAGTTTAAGTTTTTTTGTTATATTTCTTTGTCGCTTTGGTGTCCAACTGTAAAGGCATTGTAAATAGTTTATCAATAAATAAATAAATATTTTTTTTTATGACAATCGATATTGTTATTGTTGCTCAACATTTTGTTTCATTATACAAACTTTACCCAGGTGTCTAAATGAATATATTTTTGAAATCAGAATATTCAGTAGAATAAAATAGTAATATTTTTGTTATTTTATTTGCTTGTGTTCTATTCTAGACCTGGAACCTACCTGTATGATAAATTTCAACCCGATCCGTTTAGGCGTGAAGAGGTAACAAACATCCATCGATCCAGATATCCAAACTTTCGCTTTTCGAATAATGATGCTTTATAATATTAGTGTGATATAATATGGATAAATGGTGCTAAAAACAAACCAACCTTAATAGCAACCAAAGGCGACGGCGACCCTCCAAAAAAGTCCTGAACAAGCCTCTTCTCTCCAATCAACGCAATAGAATCCACGAAATACGTCCTGAAGAATTCAAACAGCTTAGCCTCAGTATCTATTCTTCGGAAGTGGACGAAAGGCATGAAAAGGGTCACAGTCCATGAGCAGTCCTGGTTTGGAAGAGCTATCATCATGAACTCGCCTCGTGGCCAGATATGGAGATAGTTTGGAGGCATCTGAAACTGTAGAAAAAGATTACTTAACTTGTGTTATGGTGAAATATCTCGGCTGTTATCCTGGCTTCTAGGCGAGTTACTCTTGAAAACAATCTGATTACAAAGTCCAAACCTCAGCTCGATTTGGCTTTTTTGATTGCCATGGAAACGGACATTGGGATCGGATTTGGTGGAATTTTACGAGCTTTATGCATTTTTGTGTTCAAATTTATAATCACCCTCTTCACTCATTTGATTTATTCTAATTACATTAGTATTTATTCTTATATATAATGTTACCACATACTAGTAGTAGGTACCTAAAGGTAAGTAAAGGTGCCGATTACAATGGTTTAGAAAGAATTTATCACGACTTTCATGAAAAAATAAACGTTGTTCAGGTTGATTGATTGTGCTTAACGATGTGTGACGATGTGTCGAGTATCAAAGCAATATTTTATTTTAAAACTTAATATCCGTCTAAAGAAGGAATTTAAATTCGCTTTAGCACTATCATTATCATGTCTTATCATTTATAATTGATGAACTTTAACGTATAAAACGCATAGACAATCGCTCCAAAGTAAACTGGAACGATGATATTGACACGAATAATGCTGTTTGTCGTGATAATACAATTTATATACTGCGAAGATAATTACAATATTGATGTTATAAGGGAAAATAACGACGTAAACCAATGCATAAAATCGGTTGTCCAGAATAACTTTCCATGTGGCACTTTAGTGCATTTAGTCAATTGCAACGATGGTGGTCTTATAGGAAATATTAATGATGAAAAGGATTGCTACAGTTTCATAACCAGATCTTTCAATGATCAGGATTGGTCGCCAGCATCAATTTACATTATAAAAGTGGAAGACGTTGACGAGTTTTCAAAAGGTATTTTATCAATCTCTAAAGATATTTTTTGGAATCCCAGAGCATTATAGAATTGAGCAAATTTGACGAAGATGTGGAAAAGATATTTGAAATTCTGCTACAATATAAAGTTTTCGACGTCATCGTTTTAAGCTGTCCCAATGATGTTATATTTATGGATACATACAATCCTTATAAAGATAATAACTGTGGAACAAAACTAGAAGTACAAACCGTTAGAAACTGCAAGGATGTACAACCGATAAATTTCTTTCAAACTGAGAGAATCAGTTTGAGATATTGCTCAATAAAAGTAGCAGCTATTCAAGATATCCCGTACATCATATTTAAGAATGAAGAGTACACGGAATTTGGAAAAGATTTACTAGGAATAGAACAATTGGTGCTAGAAATAATAGCAGAGAAAGAAGGGTTAATATTGGATTACATTTTGCTAGAAAATGATATAGGCTTTGAGGTGGTGTTGGATAACTACACAGCTACTGGTTTACTAACATTGTTGCAGCTTGATGAAGCAGATATAGTCGTAGGAGGATTTGCTTTAATGCGAAACAGAGTGTTATTGTTTGATTATTTATGGGGATACAGTTATGCTGCCTTCACAGTTTTTACTCCAGCAGCAGGGGAGGAGATATGGAAAGCATTTTACACTGAGTTTAGCGAAGAGACTTGGCTTGTTTTAATCATAGCATACTGCCTATTTGCCACTATTACCTCAATAAGACGACAGATATTCAGAACCCAAACACAACAATCCTTAGCATTGGAACTGTGGGGTTATTTCTTTTTAAATACAAGCGTGAAGCTATGTAAAGAAAACCGATTTCGAGCGACAATGGTGTTTTGGATTTGGTTCACATTCATGATGAACAATTTTTACACAACTGCGCTTAGCAGTCTACTGACGGGTCGAGATCAAACTGAGGGTCTCATAACCTTTGATCACATACGTGAATTACCCTACGAACCCTGCATAAGCACATCAACCAGGACATTTTTCTTGTTCGCCTTTAACCAAACTCTACCTGAAGGACCTGATTACCCTGAATGTATGCAAACAGATTCCGCGCTAGATTACGTCGCAGAAGAAGGGCACGTGTATGCAATAGAAATGGAATACTTATACAAGATTAATGACTATAAAAGCAACGATGAGCACAGTGAGTCAATGCTGGATATTTGGAGGTTTTCGGCCAGTAATGTGATCTCTATGATTCTCACGAAAGGGTTTCCTTTGAGGGACCGAATGCAGTCACATATATTGAGGATTTATGAGTCAGGTTTACTACAGCAGCAGTTAAATAAGATCATTCGAGTCAAGAATCATAGCCCTGATCCGGTGCATCATGTGCATTACGAAGATTTGTCGCTATCTGATTTGAGAGTATATTTTTATGCTTTGTTCTTCGGTTTTCTAGTTTCAATATTGTGTTTTGTTGTAGAAGTTATTTGGCATCGGAGATTTAATATTAAACCTGATCTTAATTTCACGATCACTTACATTAGATAAGTTATTATTTTGGCTGCCTTCATTAAATGTTTGCTATTTTCAAGGTTTGTCAAAAAAAATACTTACTGACCCTGGTAACTTGTCATTTCTGGTCTAATTATACAAATACTTACATCGTCTTTTTCATTGGCTGGTATGCAGAGCTCCAAGTATCCATGTTCGATATACTTCTGGCTGAAGTCGAAGCGCGGCTGCTTCATCATAGACTTGCGGACAGACGAGAAGGCACCGTCGGCGCCAATTATCAGGTCTGCTTTTACGTCTATGCTCTGTTTTGAATCCGTTCTGAAAATATCATATAAATTTGAAGTTTTGTTTTGTTTTCTTCGTGTTTTGTTAAAGATTATAAGTAGAGAATAGTGGTGTGGTAATTAAATAATGCATTTAAAATGGCAATATGCTGAAATTAGTTCACACAGCAATACATATTGTATTGTTTGCTGATGATGATTTATACATTTTTTTTAATTAAACGTCAAAACACAAACTTCGACGATGTAAGTAATGCAATATCAAAAATAGTCTATAGGCGTAGTGTCAATAACTTTTTGCTTAATGAAACCAAAACTAAATGTATAAGATTTATGATTAAACCTAATGTTAAGCAAGTTTAGGCTGAAGTAAACATTGTAGAAATTACCGTATTCTTAGGAATCACCTTAGATACCAAACTTCAATGGAGCAAGCTATCGAAGAGACTTAGTTCTTCAGCGTACCTATGTAGTACCTAAAAATAATTGCCTATTCTTAAGAAAATAAAGAGTTTTTTGGTGCATGCGATATTGCTACAACTTGTGTATGTTCTGTTAACCATTTTACAACTACCATGGAAATACCATTTACCTTTTACTATAAATAATTCTCAGAGTTTTAGCGTGAACTCAATTTATAGTTGCACACTAAACAAATGTTAAAGATAAAAACTTACTTGATAAACTTAAGCGACCCGCTTTCCAAATTCGCCTCACAGAGTTTGTGATTAAAGAATCTCTCGACATTTCCGTACTTTTCTGATTCTGTAATCCAATAAAGAGTATAAGGTTTGGTCTGTTTAGCTTTGGATATAGGTCAAATTTCCTTTTAAAAGTTTTCGTTGGTAAGTAGGTGTCTACCTACCGTACTTACCTAGTAGGTACCTACCTACTAGGTAAGTACCTAGTAGGTAAGTACCTAGTAGGTACCTACTAGGTAAGTACCTGTACAAAATGGGCGATCTTAGCAAGAAGAATTTCAAACAACAGATAATAGATTTATTTTTTGTCATTGTAATGTTTTTCATCATCATCATCAAAATCAGCCTATAGCAGTCCACTGCTGGACATAGGCCTCCCCCAATGAGCGCCATAGTGCCCTGTCTTCAGCTTGCCGCATCCAGCATCTATACCTGTAGTCTTTCGCAGGACATCATCCCACCTGGTCGGAGGGTGTCCTACACTACGTTTACCGAGTCGTGGTCTCCACTCAAGAACACGTTTGCCCCAGCGGCCGTCGGTTCTTCGCGAGATATGGCCGGCCCACTGCCACTTCAGCTTGCTAATTCTTTGAGCTATGTCGATAACCTTGGTTCTCTGTCAGATTCGTTTGAACTGGTGGACCAGCCCTATCGTGAGTATCCACGTCTCAGCTCCGTAGGTCATAACGGGTAGGACGCACTGATTAAAAACTTTCGTTTTCAAGCATTGCGGTATGGATGACGTGAAGACTTGACGTAGTTTCCCAAATGCTGCCCAGCCTAGCTGGATCCTCCTTTTGGCCTCCAAAAGGCAAAGGGTTTGTAATGTTTTTGGCTGATATAAATACCTTTAAGAAGTAGACTGTTCAAATAATTCCGTCCCACAGAATAGATGCACTGAAATATACAAACATGCTTAGACAAATAGAAAGGAATATAGTATTTAAATAAATTATCTTCTAGTCTAGAGATAAGGTTAATTCACGGACGTAATATTTACTTTCACAAAGACAATATTGACACTTAATTAAAATATTACATAGACACAATCAAAACATAACTTTAAGAAGGCGCGGTATGTAAGGTTAAGGGCAAATAGGCAAAAAAAATTAGATCTTATGTATAATTACCTACATGTTCGGTCCGTTTTTACAGACTATCAAAGACCCTTATATAACAACAACACCAGCTTATACCACTGCTAGACTAAGGCTTCCCCTAAATAACCCTTACGCTGGTCCTTACGGGTTGGGGATCACAGGCCACAACGTTATTCGATCTGCACCGCCCCGCCAACGCTGCTGCCGCCAATATTCAGGCCAGGCAGTTGGCAAGATGCATGTATTTTGTATAGATTGCACTCTTGCTGCGCTATACCGCCATGAACCGGTCAGAATGGGTCATTGAAGACCCAAGGGTCGTCGATGATCAACTCTCAAGAGAGTTGAGTGGGACTGACAACTTATAATTAGATTTCTTTGATTTTTTTACATATGAGCGACCGACGATGAACAAATTCCTAATCAATTATATTATTTAAACTGATTTTTTAAGCTTTTCGTGACACACGCGACTATTCCATTGGGAAAAAATATACAGTTATAATACAATATCAAAAAACTTATCCTAATCGGCCCACAAATGACGGAGCTTAACAAAAAAAGAATACATAAATACAAGCAGCGGAACATAGAACGTCCTATTTTTTTTTATGTGGGTTCAAAAAGGAACCTTACCTGGTTAGTCCTCGAGTCGTAAGGTATAGAATACGTTGTACCATCAGGTCTATGGATCATCCGTGCCCGCATGGGTATGCCGTGCTTCTGTATCATTTGTTCTTCCAGACCCACATCCTTCAGGGCTCTCCGGCCTCGAACGGACAGGGCTAGGTTGATAGACCTTCCTCTGACTTGCGGAGTGTTTCTTATATCTGAGATAATGATTAACTAATGATTTTGTATTGAACACATGTAATTTTTTCGGACCCTTGCATGTTTCAAGATGCAAATTATAATTATTAGAAAGGTATAAATATGACTTGTCTAGGTGCTTATTTTGTAAGCCTAAAGAATAAATGATATTGACTTTGACTTTCTATGTATTATTAATGTATTACTATACATTGTTGTACTATATATTGTTTACACTACTATTTAATTTATTTTATTTTATGTATGTTTAGTTTGGATCTAATTTTTTTCTAATAAAGCTATGTTAATTCCTATGCTTTTAGTAAAAAAAAAATATCTCTTCATATTATTCATCAAACTTACAGATTAAAATTATGTAGATATTACGCAAATATACATAATTATGTTTTTTTTTAATATATTGATTAGAATCAGGAAGCTTTGTAACCTAATGAACAGACATAATTAATTATCATTATATTATTTTGGACGTTATACAGAATGTTGCAAAACTTGTACCTTAAGAGACTAACCTAACCTCTCTGAGGTTAGGTGGAACCAAACGCAATAGCTTGGCGCCTATTATGTTTATTCCGTAATAAAATCTTAAATAAATGTAAAAACAGTGTAAACAAAATTTCTTAATGTTTACACTGTTTTTTTATTGACCATTCTCTTAAATAAAGTGAAGTGGCTTGTGAGGGTTAAAATACCCACAAATTTGCACTTGGTTCCCGCTCTAACCACGTTTTACGAACACCCTATAACTATAATATTTTATTGCTGTTGACTACGAATAAATAGACTTATTATTTATTCTTAGGCTGTTGAATAAGATTTCATTGAAAATTAATTATATTTAATTATTCATTATGGAAAAAATATTTTGATGTTAATTCATTAAAAATCGTATTCCACGGGAAAAGATCATAGTTTTTGGGGGGTTTCGGCAAAACGTGTCCCATAATGTAAGAAGAGGTAGAACCATATAAACTTAGCGGCTTTTTTAACTCTCGCTACTTGCAGGGCTGCCGCCGTCTTGACCCGGGGGTAAAAGGGGTTAGGGGTACACGGACGCTGCTAGGTCGTACTATGAAAAATACCAACCTTCTCGGTATTCAAATAAGCGCACTTTGTGTCCTCTTTTTGCAAGATATAAGGCTTCTAGTGATCCGACCTGTAAAAAGAAATAAAATATACCTAAATAGAAGTTGTTTTAAAAACATTTTAAACATTCTCATACGAGAATGTTGCCTTAATTTACATGACAGACAGACAGAGATAGCTACTTTCGAATTTATTTATGGGTTAATATAATTTTAAAAATTTTTGGTAAATATCTCGTTATAAGTGACTTTTGTGTTAGTAACCATGATAGTTTTGAAAAGCTTTATGCCTTTTTTATACCTATCTACTATTACAAGGGAGGGTTATTACCTGAGCCTCATAGAATAGAAAGAAAATCTTTATTGCTCTTTAACTATAAACTAGGTACAGTAAAAACTTAAAATTAAGTACAATTGGCGGTCTTATCGCTTAAGAGCGATCTCTACCAGACAAACATGGATGGATAGGATCGTGGACAGTACCAGGGATCTGTGTGCTTGTAAGTTAATAGATATTAAATAAAAAAATTAAATATTAACCTAATTACCACGTTCGCACTTTTTTGTAACAATATCCTGTTCTAGAACTGCATTATGTCGTCGAGGTATGTACAGGTCCTCGAGTTAAAAAAAAATTAAATAACGTGTTCAATACTCACTAAAGAAAAAGCCTATGCAAACTAAAATTACATTTCTCTTCGTAAATAATGTTTTGTTGAATACAGAAACAATATCAAAAACAAAAAGCCATGAGACCGAAGTCAACATACCTAAGTTTAAAAAATATTTAAAAAAAACTTACCAACCCTCCTCCAACAATAACAACATCCAATTGCTTCGAACATCCATTCTGTGCAGTTGCCATCACTTTAAAATAAATAAACACTGCGCAAGGAATTAATTAATTATAAAACACGAAAAATCTAATCAATTTCTAAGCAATAGACCGTTCGTGCGGGGGGTTGCCTCTAAAATAAGAGTTGTCACTTCGCTCGCTAAACCGTTTTCAAACGATCTACGCGACTACGTGTAGGCCTACCTACATATACATAGAAGATGCATAGAACATGTTGTATTAGCATAGCTTTGTTCGATTTTCGATCGAAAGTAAAGTTCACCGGTAGTTACACAAGGTTTCATTATATTTCAAATTTTATATTTTATTATTTTTTAGTTCATGTTTTTATTATCTAGGACTGACAAATACTATCCTATATTATGTTTATTTTTATTGATTTTTAAACTATTGCATTCGGTGCTTCTGTAAAAATATTGTAGGTAGTTTATATAAAAAAAAAACATTTAAATAAATAAATTCGTACTTAGAAGTTAAAACTGTTTGTTTTTTGCCAATTCTTATACGTAGGTATCTATTATGCCTTCACTGTTATATAGAAAGAAAGAAGGACTACCGCCGCGTCGGTGAATGTAATTTGGATTGGTTGAATATGGCTAAGTCAACCTATAAGGCGCAGCTTGGCTTCTTCGGTGCACGTATAAAAGTGTGAAGTGTGAATATTAAGATGTGGCCAAATGTCATTTGAATTCGATTATTTTGTCTGTGTCTCCGGTATTGAATAAAATTCTTCTAGTTTTTAGAACCAATTGTTGAACCAAAACAAAGGCGTGCCAAGTCAAGAGTGCCAAATTCTAGCTACAGGTACACATAATACAAAAATCGTTAAAATTTATCTAAAAATTGATCCTCGGATTAATTACTGGGTGGGTACTTACTACTAACCAATTACAGTATTATACTTTAGGTATATAACTAGTCAATTCGAGCAAATTTAGTGATTTAAACTCATTCAGAAGAACAAAACATTTAAAAGTAGGTATCTGCAGTAAAAGTGTCTTATTGTTCATAATCATAACGCAAGACGGTTTCGGCTCAATGCCAGCTAAGCCAAATTAATATTCGATCTACCCGCAAGACAAGTTATACTAGTAAAATGAAAATAAAAAGTTTTTCTTTAGGCTTACAAATACGAGTAGCTAGGTACATACAATAAAAATGGTCTAGCGGTAGAAAGATCCCCTTTTTTTTTGACTGCGATTTTTTTCCGACGAATGCGGTCCGTTTTTTTTTTAATTCGTGCTGCCGCTCTACTCAGCGGTTGTGTTGCGCCGCACATGCGTTTCGTTCGAAAAATATTACGGCTGTGCTGAGTCACACAGATCTGTATTTTTTCAGCCGCTGCGCTAGTGTGGATTTACGCATATTAGTCACTTGTAGAAAACACATACCGTGTGATTTCAGCAATCAAAGTGTTAAAAGCGGACATGCCGCCGACATTTATCGCCGATATGTCGCAAGAAGTCGGCTGGCACTGTCCCTAACATGCTTTTAAAAATGATGTTGCCTGTCAGCTAACTACATATGAACCTACCAAAGATTTGAGAAAACTGAATTAGCTAGACTACACTACCTATGTACCTACATTTGCCAACAATTTATAAGTCAATAGATGACAAGTGAGTAATATTGGTCTCCAATTAGGATCAATTATTTCCTCTGACTACTTCGCCAATTTAAACAGTCAATTAACTCGATTATTTCAAATTAATAGAGAAACAGCCTCATCACAAATTACTTAATATCACACCACACTGATATTTATAAATGCGAAAGTATGGATGGACGGATGATGTGGATATTATGTTTGTTACTTCTTCAAGCCAAAACTACTAGGATTGAATTGGCATCTAGCAGTAGCCAATAGTAATTGATCCCATGGGATTCAAATAACCTTTAAACGTTCCCATAGAAACACCGCGTGCGAAGCCGCATACATAAATTAGTTGATTATAAATCAGAGCAGACCTACTACTACTATATTTAAATCGTTGTTCTTTAAATTGGTATGATTTATTTATGTACATATTTAGAGTAAATATAGTCACCACCTTCACAAGCAAAATTTTTTTACATAAAATCTAAAACAGCGTTGTATTTTTCAATTAAGGATTTTTACAAATGCAAATATTTGTTCCGTGTGTTCTGTGTATTTCCTATGTATTTATAATAAAAAATATCTATCATCATCATCCTCAGCCTATATTAGTCCACTGCTGGACATAGGCCTCGAGTGAATAACTTAAAATGTATGTTTTTAGTAAATGGAACACCTAAGCCAACGGAGCCTAAAACTCGAGTCTTTATGTAAGAGGAAGAATATCTTGTGATGGCTGATGTTTCTAGACAAAAATTAAAGAGAAACAAAAAACAATCTCTAGGGGGTATTCCCGAATTTTAAGCCCGCCAAGCTACGCTTTATAGCGTAGATGAAGAGCATTGAACATTAGGTTTTGTAATTATGTTTTTGTCGTATAAAACAGTTATTTAAATATGCAAATGGACGGTAAGATAATGTTACTAGGATATATCACGAGATATGTAAGTATTATACGAGTCTTGTGATATATCCTAGTCATCATCAGCTTATATTAGTCCACTGCTGGACATAAGCCTCCTACAATGAGCGCCATAGCGCCCTGTCTTCAGCTTGACGCATCCAGCATCTACCTGCAGTCTTTCGCAGGTCGTCATCCCACGTCGGAGGGGCGTCCTACATAACTTTTATATTGTTCTTCGTTTTATCTATGTAATAAATTGCATTAAGTGATAGGTACATAACACAAACTCTGCTTAGCTTGGGGCTAGATGATGCTGTGTGGATTGGATTGTCCAGCATTATTGTTAGATAACGATAAAGATAAAGATTTATTTTTTATTGTTTTTGACGACCTAGGGATCCTAATTAGTACAAACCAATTAGGCCTTCAGGATCTCTAGGTAGTATATATATTAGGTATTTAGTAACCATACTTTACCTACTATAGTACCTACTTTTAATGACACTTATTGTTAAACCGAGCAAAGCCGGAAGCGGCTACATACAACGAAACCAAATACCCATAGATATCGATTATTCGCGAAACCGAATACTCACTAATCATATCGATTATTTGGGGCGTCGTAACTCGATAGGGAGAAAGTCATAGTCCGAGCTTACCACTAGGTACCTACTAGGATATTGGTGCCGCTATCGTATATATTTTAGGTACTCTTAAATTTCCTGCTATGAATTATCTTCATTAACAAAGAAATTAACAAGCAAATAATAGAAACAAATTATAACTAGTATTTACAATAATTGAAACAATTAAACTAACTGCAGACTGCAAAAAATTAAATATATATATATATATATTATATGTATATTTATAAGTCTATAGACTTAGTAGAAATATTATTTGACCAGTTTTGACACTGGTTTTAACTGATTTATTGTAGCACCTAATACCAGTATCAAAACTGGTTCAGTCGTTAATTACATTTTATTATAGGCACAAATGTATGCAACAACTCAAAAAAACATAAATAATGCATCATTAGGAAATGAAATACCCCAAAAATGATCGAACTCGAGTGCGAGGTCTCACGTACCATAATAACAAAAACCTAGACGTAAAGTTTGTATAATGTTTACTAAATGATATGACGTCGCTCAGCGAGGTAGAGAGAGATCTATGCTCAGAGTTTCTCTGTAGGATAGGATTCGTAACGAAAACATAAGACAGAGCACCAAGTTATCGACAAAGCTCAAAGAATTATCAAGCTGAAGCGGCAGTGGGCTGGCCATAATCTAGCCAAGAACCGACAACTGCTGGGGTAAAAGTATTCTTAAGACGTCGTAAGACCGCGACTCGGCAAATAAAGTGTAGGACGCCCTCCTGGAATGGTGATCTGCGAAAGACTTAAGGCAGATGCTGGATGCGGCAAGCTGAAGACAGGGCGCTATGGTTACATTATGTTTAAGATTTTGTTACGGCTTATATTTTCGGGGGTAGATGTGAAACTGTGACCACATATTCAAAACTTCTTCTTATATTTAAAAATATATTTAATACAATTTTTATAAATATTAATGCATAAAATTAATCAATAGACAAACCCATCTGCCATACAGTGTTTTCCACTCTAAACATAAACTCTACACTGCACTGCAACTATTTATATAAATCACAGTCCTTTGTGTTACTGAAACAAAATGGAGGATATTAGAAACACCATGTCCGAATTGGCAAAGTCATTTGCCCAGAGGATGGAACAGTTCGAGAGTGGGCTGCCTAAGAGCCCTACACCTTCCACTGTAGCTGGTTTATCAACGGACTACTTGGAGTTCAAGTCCTTTGTCACAGGGGCACTGCGAGCACTTCAAACACAGATTGCGTTCATGGCAAGGGAACTGGATAATCTGGAGATGCAAGGCCGACGTAAAATACTACTTCTTCATGGAGTGCCTGAGCAGCAGAAGGAAGATTTGGCAGCGGTGGTTGTGAAGACCTTGGTGGAGCGGGTGAAGCTGGCTGGTATTGCTGCGAGTGACATCAGCCGTTGCCACAGGATGGGTCGGGCCGTCGTTCCAGATCGTCCTCGGCCTATACTCCTCAAGCTAAGGGACATGTCGCTCCGAAGCAAGGTTTGGTCAGCCAAGACATCTCTCAAGGGCTCCGGGATCACTATGTCTGAGTTCCTAACCAAAGTCAGGCACGATACATTTATGCTGGCTCGGGAACGCTTCGGAATCTCTAAATGTTGGACGATGGACGGGACCGTGTACGTCGTGGGAGCCGACGGCAAGCGGCACAGAGTTCGTTGTCCTGAAGATCTTGACTCTGTCGGGCCCGTGCACACTGCATCTGGAAGCCCGCAGGCTGTGACCCAGAAGCCGACCGTGGTGCCCAAGGTATCCAAGACAAGGCGCGTTGTGCCGTCGTCAAAGAAGAGCTAGACTTCGTTTTGTGTGACTCGTCGTAGCAGTTTTGTGTGGCCATCAACGAAGTTACAGGTAGATTTGTTTTTTATTGTCTGATTATTGTCCAACCCTCATTCAGTTTTGTAGCAATTATTTTATTTAGATTATTTCCATTTTGTAATAATGTATGAACATGTTTTACACTGACAGTGACAGTTCTATGTTACTTAAATACTTACTTCTTCTTCTTATATTTCGAATACTTAGAACTTAGCTTCATTACCGCTGATGGACACACGGAATATTGAGTCCGATCGTAAATACGATATCAAAAATATCGTTTAGGTGTTTTGATGTCTCTTTAATATTATTAATTTTTCGTTTGTTTCTTTTTGTTGTATTAAAACTTGTATGTAAGTGTTAGAGTTATTGATAAGATTTCTTTGTTATCGTACCAGACACAACTGGCAGATGGATAGTTAGTTGTGAACGTACCTACACAAAATTATTAGTAGGTATTTTTATATATTTAATATTATTTTTATAATTTTATATATTTAGCTAAGGCATAATTAATGCCACTCACTGATTCAATTTCTGACAGCGATGAATGTGTGTCTCTTTTTGATAGTTCTGGTTCTGACAGCAACGATAGCTTCCATAGTCTTCCATCTCTTTCTGACTCAATCTCTTCTTTCTTCTCTGATGTTCCCATGAATTTTAATGTCCTTCACATAAACGCTCAGAGTGTCCCTCAACACTATCCTGACTTACTAGCTTCTTTTGACCATAAAAACATTCACGCCTTACTGGTCTCTGAATCATGGTTAAAGCCCTGTCTTTCTTCTTCCTCCTATGCTCTCCCAGGTTTTAAACTTATCCGAAACGATCGCATCGGATCAGGTGGTGGAGGGGTTGCCATATATCTGCGAACACATATCCCTTTTAATATAGTAAGTGTGTCAACTCAGCCACCACCTGCCAAAGCGGGAGAACATCTTTTTATTGAGATCGATCTGCGCCATGCTAAGGTTCTACTAGGAGTATTTTATTGTCCTTCTTCCAAAATAAATTTCTTTCTAACATTTGAAACTCTTCTTGAAAATCTAGCTCCATCTTACGATCATTTTATAATTATGGGTGACTTCAACACCTGCTTACTTAAGAAAGACAGTCGGGCCTCTACTCTTGAAACTCTGGTCAGGGGGTGCAACATGACAATTCTTCCTACAAATGCTACTCACTTCTTCCCAAATTCATCTCCCTCATTACTTGACCTAATCATAGTGTCATCTCCTGCTCACGTGGCCAAGCATGGTCAATGTGAAGCAGGAGCTTTCTCTTACCACGACATGTTGTATATGTCATATAAAATTCGCCCTCCTAAGCCCAAGCCCCAGGTTCTTCTGCAGAGAAATTTTAGTGGAATTAATTTGGAGAAGCTACTACATGATGCGGATGGTATAGACTGGTCTGAGCTCTTTGATGCACCGGACATTGATTGCAAAGTGGAGATATTTAGTCATGTTATTACCAACCTCTATGACAAGCATGCCCCGTTGAGGGAGATAAAGCTCAAGCATCTTCCTGCGCCGTGGATTACACCTGAACTAAAAGCACTTATGCGTCAGAAATGTGTAGCTAAATCAAAATTTAAGCGTAAACCTACCGAGCTGAACAAAGAAAGATACATAGATCGCCGGAATCACTGCAATAGAGCGTGTCGTGACGCGCAACGCCGCTATATCCATACGTCAGTAGAGAACTCCGATCCTGCTAAGGTTTGGAAGTTCTTACGGTCCTTAGGAATCGGTAAATCTAAAGAACGTACCAAAATCCCTTCACAATTTGATCTAAATTCTCTTAACAAACACTTTTCTACCACTTCCGATCTCGATATGCAATTGAAATCACAAACTTTGACTAATCTCTCTTCTACACCGATTCCTGACTACTCACCTTTTCATTTTAGTAAATTCACGGTCTGTGACGTTAAGAGAGCTGTTACATCTATTTCTTCTAAGGCTATTGGCAACGATAGCATTAGCCGAAATATGATAATTCCCATTCTTGTTCAAATAGCCCCCGCCATTCAACACATCCTCAACTCCTCGATATCCACTGGATTATTTCCATCTACGTGGAAAAAAGCCCAGGTAACTCCTCTCCCTAAAAAATCTAAACCTGTTAGTTTATCAGATTTCCGTCCTATATCTATTCTCCCTTTCCTGTCCAAAGTCCTTGAACGCCTTGTTCACCAGCAACTTAGCACATTCCTCTCCACCCATAATCTCCTAAACCCTTTCCAGTCCGGTTTCCGCCCAGGCCACAGCACCGTGTCAGCACTAGTTAAAATTACTGACGACATACGCTCTGGCATGGAAGATGGTAAACTAACTATCCTTTGCCTACTCGATTTTACCAATGCTTTTAACAATGTGGACTTTGAAATTCTCCTTGAAATATTACGCTCTCTTAACGTATCTCCAGCAGTGACTGATTGGTTTCGCAGTTACTTGCACGGACGTCGGCAGCGTATTCGTATTGATGATGAGTACTCGTCTTGGTGCGATATTTCAGCGGGCGTCCCTCAGGGCGGCGTTCTTTCACCTCTACTTTTCGCTATTTTCATAAATTCTATATCTCACCACATTACATCATCGTACCACCTCTATGCAGATGATCTCCAGATCTACACGCAGGCTCCGGTAGATCAGCTATCGTTTGCTATTGCCACCATAAATGAAGATTTAGATCGTATTCTGGACTGGAGTAAGAGCTTTGGTCTAAAAGTGAACCCTGCAAAAACACAGGTGATCACAGTAGGAAGCTCGCGGATGATAGCTCGAATAAATTGGAGTAGTCTCCCAAACGTGATCTTTGATGGGATCCCTGTCGCGCAAAGTGAAACCGTTAAAAATTTGGGGGTCCTCATTGATAGAAATCTGTCGTGGGGACCACAGATATCTGAAACCAGCCGCAGGATGTTTGCTTCTGCTGGTTCTCTTAGAAGGCTGCGTACTTTCTTACCCATTGCCACTAAAATTTCTCTTGCACAATCTCTCTTACTTCCAATTCTCGATTATGCCGATTCATCCTTTCTTGATCTTACTGAGCAACAGTTAGACAAACTTGAGCGCCTGCAGAATGTCGGGATAAGGTTTATATTTGGCTTGCGCAAATATGACCATGTCTCGGAATTTCGCAGGAAGCTCAAGTGGTTACCTATACGGCTTCGCCGTAATTCTCATATTCTATCTCTTCTCTATAATATTCTATTTCTGGCCTCTGCACCCCCTTATCTCAAAGAACGTTTCACCTTTCTTCATCTTTCTCACACTCTTTCTCTCCGCTCTTCTTCAACCCTTATGCTTCAAGTACCTGCTCACTCTACTTCCTTCTTCGCCCAATCCTTTACTGCCCGGGCTGTGCAACTATGGAACGCATTGCCAATATCGGTGAGGCGTGCTAAGTCATTACCAACCTTTAAAACACTGTTAAAAGAGCACTATTTGTCCTGCTGTCATTAAGCGCATACCTGAGATTCTATGATTATAAGTAGTATATGTATATTTTATGATATATATCTAGTATATTTCTATGTAAGTACTATAAGTATTTTATTTATAATATCCCATAAATTACAAGCACACAGATCCCCTGGTACTGTCCACGATCCTATCCATCCATGGTTGTCTGGTAGAGATCGCTCTTGAGCGATAAGACCGCCAATTGTACTTAATTTTTAAGTTATTAATGTACATAGTTTATAGTTCAAGTGCAATAAAGAATTTTCTATCTATCTATATTATTCTGTATTTCCTTTATTTGTAGGTACCTATAACATGTGTTTGCTATGGCTATGAATCAATTATTTTATTCTTTTTTATTCTATGGCGCTCATTAGGAGAGGCTTATGTCTAGCAGTGGATAATATAGCCTGATGATGATGATAAACTAGATGACGCTTTGTATTAAAAATTGGCAAATGTTAGAACGCTATCGAGAACTGCTGGATGGGTAGATTAAAACAACATTTTATAATAATTATAAAACTTTACTTAAATATTAATTCGTTATCATTATCTTATTAATTTATTTCACGTTTTAATTAATCTAATCTGTAACTTTTGATGAGTCAAAGAATTGGTAGACAATTTTAGATCTTAGCTAGTTGTTATCAAAAGATCATATTGCTCAGAATGGAAGACAAATCCATAACTTCATAAGGACTTTGAATAGAACTGAAGAAGTTGAGAGTTTCTCTAGTTTCATCCAAAACGCATTCAATGCCCAGCCCTTGCGGTGCCACGACCCGATGGGAGTCGCAACTTCACGAGACGAAGACATCCATTTGCGTCATTATGGTCCATGAAAGTGTTAATCCGTAACTGGTCATACACGGAGGTTCGAAATATTAAAGTTACAGACAATTTTAGACCTTAGGTATTGGTATTAGAAGCTCATATTGCTCGGCATGGAAGACAGATCCATAACTTCAGAAGGACTTTGGCTGGAACTGAACGAGCTGAGAGTTTCTCTTGTTTCATCCTTAATCCGTAGATGGTCAGTACTAGAAGGTGGTCTAGATTTGTCGCGATGTTCCTTGAAAGATTTGTCCTTGCTGTGTTTGTGTTTATGTTTGTGCTTGTGCTTCTTTTTGTCCTTCTTCTTTTTCTTCAGCTGAAAACGGTTGTTGGTTATTAGATCAGGTTATTGATAACGGTATTATTATAGGTTTCCGAGTAGATTTTTGATCGCAGTATCTTTGCAAGTTATAAGAGTAAAGATAATTAAGTTTTAACAAATTAATTGGCCTTTGCCCAGCAGTGGTACAATAATGGCTAAAACTAATAAATAAAATAAATTTATTTCGTTGATGAAATTAGAAAACAGCTAAATACATTTTTTTTATTATTTCTGTGTGTATATATAATATATATTGATAGTTGCTTCAGACGGACCTAACACGGAACTAATAATGAATTTTCATTACGAAAGAACGGCTGCCCGGATTTTGGTCAAACTCCAACAATACTTCATCAATTCAAGTTTTAAAAAATCGACTGTCATTATGTAGCTACGCTGGGTTACAAAACTCACCCCCAAAGCAAACAGTATAATTTTTCTTGTACCCGGTTTAAACAGGAAAGTTATAGTACAATTATTTAAATGAAGTATTACCTTAGGCGCCCCCATATCATCCGGACCGCCGCCGTGCCGGAACATGCCCGGTTCAAAGCCGATAGGACCGGATGAACCGGGTATACCCGGAAGGGCGACTGCGTTGTCTGATATGAACTCGCGTTTCGTATCGTCTTGCTGTAAACAAATGCCATTTTATTTTACTATACAAACTATAGTAGTTTGACGAACTAATTACGGATGCAAGCGGGTTACCTACAAACCTTATAAAATAAAATGAGCAATAAAATATATATTAAATATGAAACCTTATTTGTGTTGGAAGTTGACGTCTCTCGTTTAGTGATAAAACGTTAGTGTTCTTCCAACACACATAACGTTCGTAGTGGACCCGCTTACATCCGTAATGAATGAACTTTTCGTTTTTGTTCTAAGACCATGTTGTTTCGAATGCGGTACTATGAATCACTTATACACACCTTGCGACGAAGGACTTGAAATGATTTTAGTCCTTTCTGATAGCAGCATGAAAACACAAACATTTATAAATAAGTTAGATTATAAAACTACTAGATTTTCCAAATTAAATATTGGCTTTATAAGAAGCCAATATTTAACTTTCAACCATAACACATAATTACAAGTACTATTTTAGTACTTGTAATTATGTGTTATGGTCGCGTAAGTTTAAAAGTATTTATAAGAAGATGTGGAAAACAGAAAAATAGTTGTACTAATAATATTCTTTCTGTTATTTTTTTTTTATTGTGCGTGTTTTGTTATTTTAAAGATGTTTGTTGACCAACAGTGAGTAATCATGGCCAAGTCCGGCATTGAGTAATCATGGCCAAGACTGATGATGATACTCCCCATTGTACTTGTCATCATCATCATCATCATCAGCCTATATCAGTTCACTGCTGGACATAGGCCTCCCCCAATGAGCGCCATAGCGCCCTGTCTTCAGCTTGCCGCATCCAGCATCTACCTGCAGTCTTTCGCAAGTCGTCATCCCACCTGGTCGGAGGGCGTCGTACACTACGTTTACCGAGTCGCGGTCTCCATTCAAGAACACGTTTGCCCCAGCGGCCGTCGGTTCTTCGCGATTGTACTTGTCGTATGTAATGTATTTTTGAAATGATTTGATTATGGTGTACAAAAAGGATTTTTGTATTGTATTGTATACTCACGCTAAACACCCGCATAGGCGTAGGCACATCAGCAGGTATCGTCATGCCCCCAACCTCTACTTTGATATCCTCTTCCTTTATACTCGACAGAGGCACTGGTAAGTTGTCTAATGTTGGTTCCAGTGGTCTTTCGATTGGCTGAGCTAAAGGCATTTCCGCGTCCGGTATTTCCACTTCGAATTTGATCTGTAAGTTAATGAGATAAGGATTAAATTAGGTTAGCGGTGGATGTGTCCATTCAAAATGGCGACTTGGAACTTAATGTCGCGTTTAAATTGTTGGTTAAGAGATAAATTATATATATGAAGTCAGGTATCAAGCTAATTTTACAAAATATCATAAATCCCCCGCAATTTTAGGTACTCTGAATCATTATCATATAAGAACTTCCCGCACATGGCTATTGGCTAAGAACATAATCTATAAAGTCACGTTTGAAAGAAAAAAACAAAATCGGTCCGTGAGTTAAAATGTCATACAGTACCACAAACTCGCACCACAAACTAATAAAAACAAACCTCTTTTACATGTCGGGGGCTAAGAATGACGTGAGTCTAATACGACGTCGACCGCCATCTTGTATTTAATTGTAAGATTAATATTTTGGTCATTTGTTTTAGTTCTTGGCTAAATAAAACGCTAAATAATCATGCAAAAGTAATGAAAATGTATAAGTAACACTGCTTTTTGACTTACATCATCAACAATCTCCTGTTTTATAACCGGCAGAGGTACCGTAAGCTCATCCTTCGGTTTATCCCTCTCTTTTTCTCTCTCCCTATCTCTTTCCCGATCCCTCTCCATTCTTTCTCTCTCCTTATGATGCATTTGTTTCATCATAGCCTGTATCTCCACTATCGGTACGCACATAGGACGTTTCAGGCCGTACAACGTGTAGTATAAGTCTACGAGATCGCAGCGAAGTCTTGCGTCGTTCGATAGATGGCTGTTTATGTTGCCCCATAGTCTGAAAACAAATTTTGAGTTAATGTTTAGTGCAGATACGGATTATAAACTTACAAGAGGAAGGCAATTGTGAGGATTAAAGTAAAAATAAAAAATAACAGCGCTACAGGCCGTAGAAAGTCCCAAAGATTTTCGACTGCGGTTACTTGAATTAGTGGCTCAGTTGGTTAGAGCATTTTCGTACTTAGGGAAGTTCGCGGGTTCAAATCCCGCCGCAATCGTTTTTTTTTTTAAAGCTGCAATTTGACTTTGAGTCGGACTAAGTGCTTTACACCGGGGTCCGGGTCGCTTTCAACCGCTGTAAGTAACAATGACAGACCTAAATCTACGGATGATGAGAAATAATCCTAAACATAGTTACCTGTGTACAACAGCCTCAGTATCCAGCCGATGTCTGGTAGCCCGTTCGAAAGGCGGCATGTTGACCATGAGTCGCGCTAAGCCGTGCCTTACACCGGGGTCTGGGTCGCTTTCCACCGCTGTTAGTAACGATGAAAGGTCTTCTGGTTTACCATCAACTCGGACGAAATCTACTAGGCACTCGAATGCGGCGATACGGACGTCTGAAAAAGGGATAAAGATATTTAGATTTTTAGATTTGCAGAAACGCAGTAAAAATATTGGTAAATATTCAATGTACTCGTATGACACAACATGGTTGACCAATTTACATGTGTTTCACCATCATATCCTATGTTAGAGAACTGCAGGACATACATATCCTCTTGGTTTCCCTTTATTTTATGTGTTTATGCTATAAATTAAATCTTTATATTAGAAGTAGGGGGGGGGGGGGTATTATTTAGGATTTAAACGTTAAATCCTGAAGAATATTCCCCTACCAATATAAAGATTTGAGAGACTTTAAATTTTAAAGCATAGAGTTGCTCAGTCGATTTCCATGCAAGGTAAAAATAATTATTAAAAAAACTAGAATTTTAGGGGAATTTGCCCATCAAAATAAGCAAAAAAGCTTATTGAAATCTTTATGTAACTGTAAAGATAACGTTTCAAACCATCATATGTATAATTGAAAAAATAAATTCAAAATTCATCACCAAGTCAGTTGGTTTTGAAAAAGAAGATATTGGAAGAAAAGGGATAAATAATAATTATTTTCCTTTAATACTGGACCTCATCATCATCAGCAGCCTATAGCAGTCCACTGCTACATAGTAATGGACATAGGCCTCCCGGCCGGCCAATGAGCGCCATAGCGTCCTGTCTTCAGCTTGCCGCATCCAGCATCTACCTGCAGTCTTTCGCAGGTCGTCCTATATACTGACCTATATACTGCCCATACTGCGCATATGCCCTGAACACCGTCGGCAAGCTAGGCAGATGTCCGCATTGCTGCAACCGCCTCAAAGCGCGCAGACAGCTCACTGTGATTGTGTTCTTGTAGCAAGGCAGCACCTTTTCTAGGTTCAGCACTCGGGTTATCTCTTCTAACACTAACTTTGTGTCTGCTGATAGGGAGTCCGCTGTTATTGGTGCTCCCTGGAAGGTAAAAACAATCGCTAAGCATTTTAAGAGGATAGAAAAACAAAGCTTTAAAAAAAAATTAAACGTCTTCTTTACTTGAACTATCAATAAGAACGGCGACGAACCAGCGCGGTTGCCTACAATATTCATAGACAATATCTATAATGGCCACATCGGAAATAAAGTCAAGTCGGCCAATTTCATCCCATTGCTGGGTAAAGCCCGATCACGTGCGCTCTCCCCCCAATCTCTCAGGAAGGCGTTAAGGTCGTCTTTCCAACGCTTTCGCACCAACATTTAGCACCTCATATTTATAAAGACTTACCGGCTGTAAAACAGATATAACAGGCGTGATCGTAGCAGCCAAGGCGTCAACCAACGACGCCTTGTAATAGTTGTCCGAGAAGTGATTCTTCGAATTATCGTTGTATTTGAAGAGATCTAGAAGGAAACGGACGACCTCTGGCGGGCATATGCCGTGGATGTTTCGAAGACCTGAAAAACAAAATTTATGTAGGAATCTACTGGTAGAGTGGGTGAAAGTCAGCTCATACAGAGACGTGACGCGACGTTACGCGACACAACGCGCCGTGACGCATTTTTATCAAAATAGAACTTTATTTTTTATTTACAATTTTTATGGACATAATACAAAAACTCCCCGCGGCGCGGCGCTGCGTGCGAAGCTACGGTCAGAAACTAGTTTATAATATTAGTGCAATAGTGATGTGTTTACACCCTTTTATTTTACTCACTTCTTTACTTGAAGGCAAGTGAGTTTTATTGATATATATATATATATCAAAAACCATATATGGTTAATAAACCTTTCTCTTGAATTACTCTATCTATTTAGTTTTAAAGATCTAAGCATACATAGGGACATTCAGACAGTGCGAAGTGACTTTGTTATATAATATGTAGTGATTTATTCGAGTTCTTATCATACCTGCCATAGCCACCGGTATAGTCTTCTGCAGGTAGTAATGCTGTAGATTATCGAAAGCGTTCTGCTTGATGATATGTGGTGCTGCGAATGAACCGAACATTTTGCGGAATATCGTCAGCATGGCCGGTGGTCCGGCCCATGAGCTTATCATAGCGTTTGCTACCTGTAACAAAGATATACATTTTAACAACTTCGCTGCAAACTCCGCGAATTCTTGGATGAGGGACGAGCGCGGGGTGCTAGCCCCGCACATTGTAAAGTGTTAAGTGTGACTATGAAACAGTTCGAGGCCCGCCAGAACTGCGTTAAGTGTAAATTTTCTGTCTGGCAGCGAAGTTGGTAATGGGTTTATAACAGAAAGTGGCGAAAGACTGTGCTGATCACCAAATGAGCGAAATATGCATTTCGCAAAATGATGATCGTTGCTATTATAACAGATCTTATCGCTTTTGATAGATGGAGGACAGGCTTAGGTAATAAAAAAAATAAAAAAAAATACTTTTTATTTAATTTTTGTTTATTTTTTTTTATTTAGGTCATTAATTTTTTTTTTGGTTGGTTACAAATCGCTGTGACGTCACGCTCGTGACGCTAAACGTTACCTGGTAATCAAAGCTTCTAGCTAGTTCTTACCTTAGTCAAACAGTGCGCCGCCCTACACCGTATTTTATAAAACGTCTGCTCGTTCTCAATAGTATCCGTCAACGCTTTCCTCGTGGCCGGCTCGGGGTAGTTGTGCAGTGCGTCGATAGCCTCCGACTGCGCTGTGACGTCACGCTCGTGACGTAGCTGGTACTGCCATTGGTAGTCCGGTTGCGATATTACAGTGCTGCGTAGGAGAGACATTTCGGGGTCTAGGCGTATCCATAGAACTGGGGAATCGCTATGGAATAAAGAAAGAAAGAAAATTATTTACTAGACACAACACAGAAAGATAGTTACACGAATATAAGACTACTTAGTACTAGATGCGGCATGGATGTGGATGGATTTCCAGGGCGCTATGGCGCTCATTGGGGGAGGCCTATGTCCATCAGTGGACTACTTTAGGCTGATGATGATGATGATAGTTCTAGATAACGCGTAATACAGACAAAACAAAAAAGTGAATATCAAATGTACATAGGTATGTACACTAGTACCCCTCTCTGCAAGCAGATGAGCGCACGTGTGTAGGTCTAATAAAGCGTTTTGATTCGTTTTGGGCTAGATGTAATGTGAATCCCAAGTTTTCGAGTTGGCAGGGCCAAGTCAGAGTACTTGGCCGCCACTGGATACCTGACTACTAATAGGATTTGCTGGAAGAGTACTCATTTTAGGGTTAAAGTAACATTAAGCATTACCTCTTTATTTGTCTCTAGATTAAGCTTTTGCGTCAGCTGAATTATTATTCTATAAGTAAAACACCAGCAGAAATACGTAAAGAGACAAAACATCACCCATCTCGGTCACATTTCACATCGCCTCTGAGCAAGAGCAATTATCACGGAACAAAAATTGACACTTAAACACATTAAAATAAAGTCCAACTTACTCCATAGCCGACAGATCCATATCGACCTCCTCCCCCGTACACAGCGGAATCTTCTTCTTCTTATTCCTCCTGCTCTTACTATGACAGGTTATGTCAGATTTGACGACCGTATTCTCAATTTGCAGGGTATGCCTGAATGTGCCGTCCAACTCTTGCAGCTGTACCAGCAGTGGACCCACGTATTTACGGATACCACGGTCGTGAACGTGGTCTTGGCGGATTTCTAGTTCTACTGTGTTTCTGGAAAAAAAAACAAAAAAATTGGTAGCTTTGTTTAAGATCTTACCAGACTTCACATCACACTGTCATCCATCCAAACATTTGTCCAGAGCAAACTTTTTCATTTATTAATATTATTATGATATTAAAGTATTTAACACTTTCACTGCTTTCCTTTCGGTACGAACTCCAGGGGCGCGCGCCGCGGTTTCGTTAGTTTCGGAGCCTATTCAAGGCAAACAAACCAAATATCAAATCTTTCCTCTTTATAATATTAGAGTATAGGTAACTATAACACTTAATTGTATACTAACCTCTTCCTATTAAAAACGGACGTCAAATTAAATTTCGCATGACCACTCGTCCGCACCCACTGATCAACAAACACCGCCATATCCTTCCCAGTGACAGTAAATATAGCCTTCACGAATAAATTCGTGGACAGTAACAAATGCCCCCACATCCCACTACCAATCTTAGTATTCGCTGCGTTTGTAGCCAATGATAGCTGTTTGTTGAATACTTGGAGTAACAGCTCTTGGCCGATTCGTTGTTCTAACATTCGGAGGACGAGGTGGGATTTCTTCCGCATTATCTGTTGGAAAGAGAAAGTTATTAGATGCAACTGATAAAATAGTATTATATTTAAAATTACTTCTTTGCTAGACCTGGAGAAATAGGTAGCAATTAGATACATAACAGCAGATCAAAAAGTGAGAATAACAAGAGGATAAAAATTGTTTCTATCCCAATCTATCAATAGGGTAATTTACTCTATATGAGAAATAAAATAAACATACATAATGGATAAAAATGGCCACCTAAAGTCAATCAAATCAATCGATTTCAATTGTTTCTATCCCAATCTATCAATAGGGTAATTTACTCTATATGATAAATAAAATAAACGTACATAATGGATAAAAATGGCCACCAAAAGTCAATCAAATCAATCTATTTCAATTGTTTCTATACCAGTCTATCAATAGGGTAATTTGGTCTATATGAGAAATAAACAAAACATTTATCATTGAAATATAGTTCATATAAGAACGAAGTAAGTTTATTTAAAAATTATAGAAATGAAAAGTTTAAATTATTAAATTTTGGGATTCTAAATTATAGAAATTATAAATTAAGGCCAGGTCGGCTTCGCCCACCTATAGAAGTGCTTTAGCTGTAATAGGGGAGTAAGTAAAAGTAATCCTTGTGGTCAGCTGCCACGGGTCTAGGACTATTCCTCCGTATTGTTCTTTAGGTAAGTTTGTATGTATCAGTGAGTTATCTTACCTCTATATATCTCGGCGACATCGTCTGTACGTTCCTGACGGGGAAGTAGAAGTAATCCTTGGGGTCGATGCGAGCCCCACTCGCCGGCAGCTGCCACGGGTCTAGGACTATTCCTCCGTATTGTTCTTCGTATGCCATTACCTGATAAATTTAGATGTATTTTATTGCACACACGCATTGAAAAATGTTCAAATTCTAGATTAAAAAACGCATGGCTTTCGAAACAACCTAATTTTTAACTTCTGTGATTGGCTCCGATGATACCAGTCTTAAAATATTTTCAACTGTTTTTTTTTTTTACCTCATTATTTTTTAGTGACCGCACTGAGTGGAAAGATTTGGGAGAGGCCTTTGCCCAGCAGTGGGACGAAACAGGCTAAATAAAAAATAAAAAAATTATGGCGCTATGGCGCTCATTGGGGGAGGCCTATGTCCAGCACTGGACTAATATAAGCTGATGATGATGATTATTATTTTTTTGGAAATTCATATATTACGCCGCAAGTTTCAACAGTATTTCAATACTGAAAATAAAAGGTTGGCAGGCTACTTTTTATTATATAAATCAGTTCCCATCCCTTAAACGTTTCCGTGTACAAACCGCGTCCGAAGCTGCGGGCATAAACTAGTAACATAATGAATTCATCAAACTTCGATAGTTTCACAAAAATACTAACCTCTTGCAACTCCTGATGCACCCAATACTTATACTCATTATTCCCGAAGCACTTCTTAGAATACAGTCCACACAGAAACTCCGGTATCCCTTTAGCTAGCCAGAGATCTGACCAGTTCTGCATGGTTATGAAACAGCCAAAGAATTGTTCGGCTACTGCTTTGGCCATCGCTTTCCGGGTTACGTAGGTTTGGTCGATTATCGCTATAGAGTGCAGGAGATGAGTGCTAAGCACTGACATTGTTGTGTAGGCTGTTGCGTCATGTTCCGTCTAAAATAAATAAAAATAAACTCAATTATGTTAACAGCTTCCTGTGGATAAAAACAAGCAGTGGACTAATATAGGCTGATGATGATGGATAAAAGCAATGCTTAAATTGGGCTTGAACAATTTTGAAATTCAATTCAATTTGTTTATTTCTCAAACAATTCACATTGCGTCGGAATTTTTTACATAGGAGCACATGTTATTCATAAGTAAATTGTAAGACTAGAGCGACAATTGGTAAAAAATAGATCGTAACAGATTTTTTTTTATGAATCATCATCAGCCTATGCTAGTCCACTGCTGGACATAGGCCTTCCCTAATGAGCGCCATCGCACGCTTTCTTAAGCTTGATACATCCAGCATCTGCCTACAGTCTTTCGCCGTCGTCAGCACACCCGACCGGAGGGCGTCCTACACTACGTCTACGGAGTCGTTGTCTCCTCTCAAGAACACGTAAATGAACGGAATAAGTTCACTTTAAAAATAATTACCTCATCCACAAACACTTGCTTGTAACATGGATAGGGATATCTCGTAGATAATGTCTCTTCATAGAATTCAAACGCCTCGTGCAGAAAACGGACTGAATTCTTTAAGATCTGGATCAATTGCGGTAGGCAGTAATGCGTCACTTCATTCATGAATGGGTCTACATAGGTTTCGAACGGCCTGCAAGAAATAAATTAGGTATTTGGGTAATTCTTATTCTGAATACGCACGTTAGCGGCGTAAAGGGCTTCATATTTTTTAATCCATTTGGGGGGACGCTTGGTAGAATTCCGCCCCGGGTACCACGCTCAAGGCTTGCTACCGGTACCAATAATATAGGTAATTATGCTATTTTGGGGTAAGGCGGGCGCGCGCGCGAGCTTGCCACCTTTGTTGGTATCGATATTTTATTTTATCGATACCGATGAAGTATCGGTCCTTACAAGTATCGGTTAAATTTATATCGATACCAATGACGGTATCGGTACCACGTTATAGTCAGACGTACCGTTACTTGAAAATACCGCTATTCCAAGCCCTGACCACACTACGCCGCCACTGAATACGAAGTAGCAGAGCATTACTTTTTCCTTATGACGACCTCTGTGGCGCGGTGGGCGAAGGTCCGGGGCAAATGTTTGTACGATCCTCAGATATTTGTTCATTTCTATGTATAATAAAAAATATCTATCTATGTTATGTATCATATTATGTATATCAGTTAGCTATCTATCTATAACACATGCTCTGCTTGCCTTGGGGCTAGATAATGCTGTGTGAATTATCCGCCATTATTTATATGCCCACTCGAGAAATTATTGAAATTACTGCAAAACTTTCAAATACATACCCAATCGCCAAAGCAATATTAGGCGCGCAAGCTGGTGTATTCACAAGATAGTGGAACGTTTTCCTCCTGTGATCCGGAGTCGATATAACATCTACTAACTCTCCACACGACACCGCCGTCAGGCACTCGTCAACCGTGAACTCTAGCTTCCAAGTGCAGGGTTCTGCGAAGCTGTCCACACAGGGGAACCACAGGCGAGATGAGTGGCCATAGGTGTACATATGTGCTGATTTCTGGAAAGTAGAGTACAATACAATACAATACAAAAATACTTTAGTATACCCCACCACCAGACACAGATCATTACTAAAAGACCGCATAGAATTTTTTGGCCATGAAAACCAACCTCTGATTATACAACTAAACCACAGGACAATAAGAAGGTTTCTAATAAACTAATTCACCTTTTTTCGAACTGCCTCCTGAATATTCCAAAGAAAGCGTCATATAAAGAAAAACAATGATTTGTACTTGTCCACCTAAAATACCAACTCAGCTCATCTCTTTTTTGGATCCAGGAAAAGTGGGAGCAAAGTCTTACCTTTACCTGTGTACCTGAGCAGAAGCTAGTCATTTTATAATTCTTACCTCAATCAAAGAACCTTCTCCCTCAGGTACAACAAAATGCATCCCTCCCTGAGGAGACTCCAGTGAGAACTCTATCCCAATGCGGAGCCCCCTGCCTTCCCCTACCAGATGCGCCGCTTCATCGGGCACTTGGATATGCAGCTCCCCAGAGTTATGATCTGGGTCGATCTTCTGTGCGGCTGCTAGGTGGTAGCTAGAGAATACTTCAAGGGATCTCCTGAAAATGACAAGACAAATTATGTTAATATCATGGCTTAGGACTGCTTTTGTGGAGTTTGTTTTGGATAGTCAATGTTTAGCAGTATGCGGGTTAAAATGATTATCAATACTGAACTGACTTTTTATGTGACTGGTGATATAGTATAGTGTAATTGGCAGGGAATGTTTGAAACTCATTATAGTAAAAGAATCAATAATGAGGTCATTGGATTAATAGATTATTACCCAGCTGCGCAAGGAGGGTCATCCATGTATCCACTTTTAAATAGTTTCAAACAATTTGCCCATAAAGAGCCACTTAAACTTGTTTTACCATTTGGGAACAGAGATATTATAGAGAGCAAATGAACATGCAAAAAGTGGTAGCTACATAGGATTTGTGGATACTTACGTATTGGGGTCAGCCTGACAAATATCCAAGAAGGGGTCACAATACTGAAAGTTAGCTTCATATTGATCGTTCAAGCACACACGGTAGATGCGACACTGCTTGGCGTTCAAGCGAATTATACGCAAATTATCCTTCAGTGGAACTATGGTCAACTCCACAAAACCCTGCAAATGTTTGAAGTAATTACTGTCATCACACCTAACAAGGTGTGATGATAGTCATGATGATAGTCAAAACAGTCATGTATTTGAATAATGAAACTGTGTCTTACGATAATGCTTCTTCTCTCGAAACTTATTCCAGTCAAACTAAGGATTTGATGGGCTGTAAAACAGAAATTCTGAAATTAAACACAGTAAACTCATCAGCGTAAAGTTTTCATAAAATACGAGGGATACTTATAATTTGAACGGGCGGCAGTTATCCCCTGTTCTCTCCTTTTTTTGTTTTACTTCTGGTTTCATCGTGAAGATGTTATCATTACGGCTTTTTATTTCAAGAAAGAAAAGAAATAGAAAAACATTGAAATTTTCACGATTTTGATTGTTTTGATTGAATGAGCGAATGATGCTAAGTTTGACATTTACGACTGTGATGATCTCAGTAATTGAGTGAATGAATTAATTAAAATCCAAATGTTGCCCTCTGAGTATAAATTTATCCAAATGCCTAAAATAAGCTTTGTTTATTTTCTAAGCTTACCGGTTTTCACATCCCTACAAAATGGTCTGCGCTGTCAGACGAATGTCAGTCAAACATTGATTTACGAAAGAAAGAGAAAGATAGAAAAGAAAGGAAACGAAATCGTGCGTTGCGTTGTGATTTATTTGTGGAATAAAATCAAAAAAATAGTAGCGAGCGATTCCCTGAGCTATAATTTACCTATTTTCGTTTGAAACGTTTATCCAAAATTTGTGACAAAATCAGTTTACATGATTCAATGCGTTGATATTTACGAAAATGTGGGACTCACCTTACTTGACTTGTTTGGTTCTGTATATATTTTCATTTCAAATTATTGTTACTAATTCTCGTACATCGAATGTTTGGAAACTCAACGTGGATGAAGACACTATCGTAGACGGTAACACATTGTCGCAGGTCAGTTATAGTTTTGTTATTTCTTGTAACATTTTATGTAACCAGTGTACTAGATTTAGTTTACTCAGTGGCCTTTCGTCTTTATGTCCTAAGCTCTTCCTTACCCTGATTGCCTTGAATTATGTTTTTATAACTTAACTTGCTTCCGACTGTGGCTTTACTCGCGTAGCACTGGTCCATTGAGCTTTTCTTTCAGCCCAGACTAAGTATAAGATCAACATAATGTCATGAAATAAATTCAGAAAATAGCTAAGACTCCTAGCTATATTCAAGCATTATTCTGGTATTGTAGCACTTGAGAGGCATTTGTTTAAACTATTAGTGTGAATGTATAGAATATTTTACTTATATTTATATCCTACCATAAAATAAATCAAAAGACCTTTGAAAGAAAGAAGAAAGAAAATACATTTATTTGTTTCTATTCCTCTATTTCTTTCTCACATTGCCATCATTAAATATACAACAAAGTTGGCTAAAGATACTATATTTATTCTAGGATGATACTGACAAGAGTACAAAAGAAGAAGACCAGGTGTTCAATATACTGACATCCACTGTGTATGCCTACGGTAATACGTGGACTAAACATGGGTATGACATGTTCTGTACTGACTGCCAAACTTACGAACAGCAAAGGTATGTATTCTTAAAAACTTTTGTATAAAAGGACACAAAACTGATCTAATAAATTCAGTTGAACATTTTAATAGTCCATTGTTCAATGTCCAATCAGGAAAAAAAAAACAAAATTTCCATGGAAGTTAAAATTCTATATAATCGCAAATTTTAGTAGGTATAAATATAAATGGACCTTTATTATGAAATTTTAATTAGCAAATTCATTTTACTGTATTTACAATGAGCATACTAGACTCTGTTGTTTTAATATTTACCTATGATTACTTCTGGATACTAGATAAGCCATGATGATAAAAATATTATAATATTTTTATAAATCCTTTCATCTCTTTTGGTTTGTAGAGCTGCAGCAGAAAGCGATGAAGCATCTCCCACCGAGGCCAATAGTGATGCGGATGACGAGTACTTAGATTGTGGCAAAGCAGTCAATTTCACATACTACGACAACTTGGTCGGGGTGGCTCGACGGCATAGACATCCTAATGTACCTGAACCACAAGTAAGTAACACATCTATTAACAAAGAAAATTACTACTCAATGGTTACTTGTATTTACAAAATACATATGAAATGGTTGAGCTATCTACAGACTGTTGCAATCAATCTAAAGCAATACCAATTCGAAGCTCCCAAGACACTGACTGTATTGCTTTGCTGGATAACAATGCTGACTAACAATCCTTTATAAACTTATATTGTTTACTGAGATACAACGTTTTTTAAGATGCAAATAAAAACGTTGTTTGTGCCTTTTACTCCGTGGAAAAAGCCTTGAATATAAATTCAAATTCTGTACATATTCAAATCAACCAATAAATTAATTATAATTTATAACAGCATTCGAGTTATCTACTTATTCTTAAATAATGTTTATTATGAACTATTCTCACATGAGATCACCTACTATGTCTATAATTAATATAATTATATTGGTGAAGCATAATCGAGTTTTTATATAAAAAAACTTATATCTTATACACTTAAGACATAATTCCTCACGCATATATTGCGTCGAATGGTTGCCAACATGACGCAACCGCAACACTCGCAACTTACTCTCAAATAAGTGAGAATTGGCAAAGTTTACGTAATCATTGTTCTTAACTTGCAAATTTTGAGGGATTCTTAAACACGTCAATTCCTTTTTAGGTTGCCCTAATATTTACAAAGAAGAAGCCATATAAGAATGGTGTGACTGAATCAGACATAAACGTGCTTGAAAAGCGACTGAAAAAGGCCAAGAGGGAGAAACCGAAATCAGTGCAGCTTTACAACCAAATTGGCAACTTCTGGAGAATCAAAGGGGACACGAGACAGTCTATTGAGTGCTTCAGAAGAGCGCTAGCTGTGTCGCCTTATAATTCAGAGGTAAGTTGCTGATGATGTGAAAAAAGGAATCAAGCAAGGTTCACCTAGTTTTGTTGTCGTCTAGGACCTCGGTTACGACAGACACAGCGTTATCAGTTATCAAATCGAGGTTGTTCCTGTTCGTTTCGACCAACACTGAACGGACAGTCAATATCCCGGAATGCGTTTTTGAAAATGGAAAATACTCATATATTTTTTTCTTTACCTGACTTGACTTGTTTGGCTGAATTTAGCTTTAATTTGGCAATATGTGTCTGGTGTGCTACTTTTCTTTCTCACGACGACATTCAGTTAGGTTGTGAACAAAGTGATTTGAGAATTAAGAATTTTAGATTTCACGTCAGTTTTAGCTTTTACAACGCAGTCTTAAAGCATTAGAAGGACAGAATATTAAAAAGTCGTAAATTCCAGGTCCTACTGAACTTAGCACGAGTACTGTTCACACTACAATACCTTGACGATGCGATCTACCTCACACGGCGCTCGCTTGAGGTCCAACCGCCGGACCGCAGCGCCTGGCAGCAGTATTTCACTCTGGGAGAGATATTCAAAGCATATGGACACTATCAGGTAAGCTCAGAGATGTATTCTAATAGTAGAGACACTAGTATAAGTTTAAATTTAGGTTTTTTTAAACACTATAAACAAGATCAAAGTCCCTAAAAAGATGTTTTTTTAACAATAAACAAAAACCGTGTCAAGTTAGGCATCTTTTAAGGGTTTTAACTTTAAAAGATGCCTCACTTGATATTTTTAGTGATTGGTTAGGGAAAATACCCGATAGAGATAGAACATTAAATATGTATATATATAATAAGTACCTACTTCGAATTTTAAATCAGACATTCATCGCTTCTACCAACTATACGTATGTGCGTTATGGGAGAAATGCTTCAAGATTTTCCATTTCCAACAATAGGACGTCTCATGTCTCACATCGCAAATCCATACCAATAAAATCATCTGAATTTCATGTGACATACGTAATCGTAAAATACCTTACACCTGAGATATGTCAGATGTTATTCTCTTCGACTCTTGTACGTGTTGATGCTCCACCAACTTTTGTTTACTAAAGTAAATCATAGCACTGGTCAGCCTAAGTCACCTTTTAACAGGAAATTCCTCGCAAGCCACGTTATATACGAACCACTTTATCGACAAAATATCCTGTGTAAACAACCTAAATAATGCGCCGAAAAAAAGTAAATAATTAGAGCGATCAATTAATACCTACCATCCATAACAGACATCCTCTATGGCGTTGTGGGCGAAGTTCCGCTTGCTACGTTGCGGGTTCGATTCCCGCCTCGGGAAAAATGTAAGTCCGGCATTGTCCGGCATCTGCAGAAATTTGTTGTCTTAGTTGAGCTATGTTCCAAATTTCGGCTTTAATAAGTAGGAAGTAGAAGGATTATCTATCCTACGCCCATTGTGTATCTGTATCTTTGTTTGTTCTTTTCTGTTTTTGTCTGTGTTTGATGTGCAATAAAGCGTATTTGTATTGTATTGTATTGTATACTCACACATATTAAAAACCTTCTGTTACTCATCAGACCAGCTCAATGATACCATAACATTGCATTGTCACCGAACTTACATCGTAATCATCAGCCTATATTAGTCCACTGCTGAACATAGGCTTCCCCCAATGAGCGCCACAGCGCCCTGTCTTCAGCTTGACGCAGCATCTACCTGCAGTCTTTCGCAGGTCGTCATCCCACCTGGTCGGAGGGCGTCCTACACTACGTTTACCGAGTCGTGGTCTCCACTCAAGAACACGTTTGCCCCAGCGGCCGTCGTTTCTTCGCGAGATATGGCGGGCCCACTGCCACTTCAGCTTGCTTATTCTTTGAGCTATATCGATAACCTTGATTCTCTGTCGGATGTATTCGTTACGAATCCTATCCTTCAGAGAAACTCCTAGCATAGTTTTTCCATAGCTCCGAACTTACATAATTATGCCAAATTTCAGCTCAACCAGTTGAGGATTGGTCTTAAATTTAGTTGCAAGATTTGTCCCGCAAAAACTAACAGGGCAAGTAGAATATAAGCTTGCAATAACTTACACAGTAAATAATAATATATAATGCTGGACAATTCACACAGCATTATCTAGCCCCATGGTAAGCATAGCTTGTGTTATGGGTACTAGATAACTGATGTACATAATACAATATATTACATAGATAGATATTTTTTATATATATAATGCAAACATAAACTGAGTTTTTTCATATCGCTCGCAAATCACCAAATTCGTGAAACTGGATTATGGCTAAAACTATTAACTAGTAATAAAAATAAACTGGCTAAGTACAAGTCATATCCCGCACTAAGGGTTCTTATTCCGAACCACATTAGATAAACATAGATTATTTGTCGTGGTCGTAGACATGTAAAAATTATGTTGCAAATATTACGGTTACAAAGACCCTACTGTGACGAACAACCAGACAGACAGTCGGCTGCTGTGCGTTCATCATCATCATCAGCCTATAGCGGTCAACAGCTGGACATAGACCTCCCCCAATGAGCGCCATAGCGCCCTGTCTTCAGCTTGCCGCATCCAGCATCTACCTGCAGTCTTTCGCAGGTCGTCATCCCACCTGGCCGGAGGGCATCCTACACTACGTTTACCGAGTCGTGGTCTCCACTCAAGACACACACTGCTGTGCGTTACGTTTTACAAAAGGTCCCGCCCCGGTTTGCAGTTCCTGAAACAGGCGGGTTTAAAGTAAAGTAAATATTTATTGCATCAAATATGTACTACATGTACATTCACACATTGGGGCCAATAAGGTAGATAGGTGGTGTATGTATAGATAAGACACAGTGTATTTCTGCCGTTGTGGCGTGGAAAATCTGATTACAATAATTGTCACTTAATTTAAGTTAATTTAGTTACGGAACCCTAGAAACACGTCGCGGTGAATACATAAGATTAAAATAAATTAACCTTTCAACAGCTAAACAAACCAGAAACGCTTTAAAAGTAGGCCGTGAGCAGTCTCAAAAACTGCGCGACTATTTTAGAACCAGGAAGTCACAGCGCGACGCATCCAATGCAAATGCTTGTTGGGTATACTTTCAGGGTTTTTTTTTTATTTGTTTTGAAAAGGGCTTCCTTAATGTCACACTAATGGATAAATAAATAATGCTGGACAATCCACAGCATTATAAATAAATACATTATCTAGCCCCAAGCTAAGCAGAGTTTGTGTTATGGCTGCTAGATTACCGATATACATAATATAATACAGAAAACCCTGAACAAATATCAGCAGATCGTACAAAAATATGTCCCGAGGCGGGAATCGAAACCGCAACCTACTGCGTCGCAGGCGGACCTTTCGCCCCCTGCGCCACAGATGTCTAAATAGTATTTGAAAAGGTATTTAATAAATGCACAATCAATCAGCTTTGCCCATATTATACACTAGGTATATTATATGTAGAACACAAAACAATTAAGTGAACAGTAAAATAATCTTATTTGATAATAATTTATAGTATGCCTGTCTAAGTGCTTATTTTGTAAGTATACAAATTACTAACCATGATAGTTTCAAAAGCTATACAAATTAAATATAATTATGCGAAATAAAATATTTTGAGTTTGAGTTTGAAAGGATATGCACAGAAAAATCGTGTCTTTTAGAAAAAAATTGACTGTTTGAGCTTCTCTCTTCCTTGCCCGTGATGTAACTGAGAAAAAGGTTCAAATTGAAAACCAGCGTTGTTCCGCGCCACGCGTGGTTCAGCACATAGCTGAGTTTGACCCTTTTTGGCCAGCAGGCTAGCACGGTAGCCATGTATTATTATTATTTTTGTTTTTTTGTAGGCTTACTTTATTTATGTTTTTTTATACTGTGTACTGTGTTTTGTGTTTATAGCCTGTTTTCTTTGGCCAAATAAAACATTTCCTATTCTTATTCTAAAAACTCGAGCAACATTAGATAGATAAATGAGTTCAAAACAAGTTAATGTCAAATAAACAATGTTTACGAGGAATACAATAAATAAGGATAAAAACTGATTTTCCTGTATAATTGGGTTGTATGACTTTAGGTCGAATGACAAAATAACTAACACTTACCATGACCGGATATCATTTCGTATAATTTCATTTGATATAACAAACAAAACACCTATCTCACATCAACTTTCGTTTTCTTCTCATTCGATCAAACTTTCAAGCAAGACTATTAAAATTGTTAAAGCTTCTTTAGTAATCTACGATTTAGACTCTATTAAATGGAGTCCTCTTCTTCTCGATTTCCATTGACACGATACAAAGGTTAAAATTTTTCTTTTTCGCTTTCTACAAGGAATAAAACTACTTGGGTGGAACGTACAAAAATATCTGAATCTCGCGACAACTTGATGCTAATCCTAAATCGAACGCTCATACCTAATTCAGATATATCTTAGTACGTTTTAAGTTCACACGCGCCTATTGATACTTAATCAGGCTATTGTTTTATGTACCTACTGTACAAACCAACCATCAAGACTTGCTGTATACAGTGAATAATTAGCAGCATGGTAACAATAACCACATTTACGAAGTGTTATAATATGTTTTTTTTTCTATTTTAATAGAGGTAGGTATCGATTACTTTCCTCTTTGTGTTTCCTCATTTATATCATTAGTAGAGGGGTTTAAACCCACATGATTTAATATGGTCATCAACATAAACCGTGTAGACAAGCTTTAATTTAGGCTTGAATAGAGAAAATTTCGTACATTTAGTTATACATACATATATTGTACTTGCATAATACCTTAATCGATTAACCCTTAGTTAAACGCGCATAAAAACATACATAAAGTACTCGCAGGGCGTGCTTTCCACCCCAATTTTAGAATTAGAAAAATACTACCAAATACATACAAAATCAGACTTTTATTTATGATTAAGATTTAAAAATTAGCGTTGTAAATTCGAAACTCCAATAACTAGAGACAATCAAACAGCGATCGCACAATAAAACAACAATCGCGTGGGGTGTTTACCACCCCACGCGAGTAATTAAGGGTTAAGGTATTCTGCAAGTAGGTACGTATTCAAATACTTTCCGCATTCGCTAACTATTCGATGTCATTTTTGTCTTTTCTACCCTTGAGTAACTGGTTTAACAAAGGCCGTTAGAGACCATAAGACGACCTCTGTGGCGTAGCAGGCGTGGATAGGACGTTGCAGTTTCTAATTCCGCCTCGGGTCAAATGTTATTATGATATCTGTTCCGGGTGCTTTCTATGTATAATAAAAATATCTATCATATAATGTAATTTATTACTAAGTATATTTATCAGTTACCTACCTACCCTATACAACATCTTGAAGCATGAAGCTAGATGATGCTGTGTGGATTATCCAGTTTTATTTATTTAAATTATTTTAAAGTGTCTAATATTAATTTCCATGTTACAGGAAGCTGCAGTCCACCTCAGACACGCGTTGGACCTGCGGCCGGACTTCGAACCGGCACTACTCGCGCTAAAAGACATTGAGAACATACCGGAGGCGTCAGTCCATGTGTACACGTTGCTTATAATCGTGTGTTTGGTAAGTATTGGTTACACGTCATCTTCTGCAACCAGACTTCAACTAGTGCTGGGTATCATCATCAGCGTCCACTGCTGGACATAGGCCTCGACGAATGAGCGCCATAGCACCCGTCTTCAGCTTGCCTCATCCATTATAAGGCTAGATAATGATGTGTGATTTTTCCGGCATTTTTTATTTATATCTACTCACTTACACGATCTGAGTTGGTGGGGTCGATTCTTACACCGCGACCGACTAGAAGTCATCCGCATTTTAGCCGAAAGGCGTGACCTTCTATACAATACCGGTATATCAATATACCTGTGCCACTCCCTACGGTCCTGCTAAGGTCTCAACTTAACCCCTACTCCTGCGAACTATTACGCACTTAAAATAATGCATTTGTTTTGCCTGCTTAAACAACTACTATGCTATAATATACTTGTGCTACTTAGTTGCATCGATAATGTGGTGACTCCGTAACCTACCTTTGATTACGGAGCTACCACATTTATTGACGCATTATTGGCATTACTTGGTGAGATTTAAGGGGCCTCCGGAGGGACGAATTCTTCATACAAACGTAATACCAAAATGATTTCCAATTCAAGCATATTTCCACTATAATATTGTATTATTTGTATTTGAATAGTATTTATCTAGGTTCCTAAATAGATTTTTATTCAAAATACTTACTTACCTAAAATTAAATGAAAGCCAATCGCATTTTGCACATTTTTATGCGAAAATGGACAAGTTTTCTTGCTATTTGTTTCGTATTAAAAACATCAGTATCTTACGTTTTATTTATTAAGGAACATAGCTTATATTGTCTAGTTACAGAATAACAATACTTTGTGAATAATTCAAAAAGTTTATGTTTTAAGTGTATTACAGAACAAACCAAATTTTGAACGGCTAATATTGCTATCGCGCACGCATGAGGCGCAGCGCAAGGGTTACAGGGACAGCGATATTCGGAGCGATTTTTGCAAGCGAGGGTCGCCGGACCCTTAAGCTTTATGTTTGTAGCATAAGGGTGTTAATGACATCACTACATCAGTGTTCAGCCGTCACACCCGTCAGTTGTAGACTTACGAAGCCGATCCTGACCCTATGAGTAAATTGGGTGTGACGTTTAGCGTCCGTTCGTCCCACTACTGTGAAAAAGGCCTAGGTAACGCTAAGTGTTGCAATTTAACTTTATTTAGACCGAGGTTACCTCTGCCAAAGAACTTATGTAGAATACGCAAAACCCTCTAGTTTTAAAAACCTAATAATTCATCATTATCATAAGTTTACCATAATGAGCGCCATAGCGCCCTGTCTTCTGCTTGACGCATCTAGAATCTGCCTACAGTATTTCGCAGATCGTCATCCCACTGGCCGGACGACGTACTACGCTACGTATACCGAGTCGTAGTTTCCACTCACGGATACTAATTTTACAACTTCTGTAATGAATGAATGATCAAACACAACACAACCATTAGGTATGCCATTGAACCTCAAACCTAAACAGGAAGCGTGTGCCCATTGTACACATTCTTATCAATTTAATTGCGACCTTATCATTTTTAACTGATAAAAGCAGTTGGTTACACGCTAAGTGGATACTTCTACAGGCGTGAGAATAAACGATACAAGATTGTCAGTGTGTTATCAATTTGTAATGATGTATTCATTAGATGTATTGACACGTGTGGGTATTCGATATTTACATATATTGTATAATCATGCATAACAAGAAGGTGTAAATTGTAAACAGTCTAAAGGTACTTTCAGCACACCTGGGCCGATTACTCAGAATGTGTGGGTATCGTAAGAGACGACTAATGCTTCGGCTAAAACTACGCGTCAAACACGCGGGACGCGATGCGGGAGCGTCAGCCGCGCGGCGGGCGTTACAATAATTATATTAATGTTTTTTTTTTTAATTATTTATTTTTATTATATATATATATGTCAAAATAAATAATGCTGGACAATCCACACAGCATCATCTAGCCCCAAGCTAAGCAGAGCTTGTGTTATGGGTACTAGATGACTGATATACTTAATACAATACAGTACATAGATAGATATTTTTTATTATATATAGATAACGACCAGAACACCCGGAACAAATACATATCTGCAGATCAAATCAAAAAACGAAGTAGGTAGTCGCTGTTGTTAGGGCCATACAAATGTCCTTCATACAAATGTTCAAACCCCTTTAGGTGTCTTCTTCGTCTCGAAAATAAACGTACCGTACGTGACAAAATGTCGATTTCTTATTTCAACAAAACATTGCGCACCGTGGCAAAAACACAGCCAGTAATAACGCAGCTTCATTTATAGTTATCCTTGATCCGAACTAAAATACTCCGCATCTTCTTCAATTTATCGTCATCCGATGAATTGGCCACGGGCCTCGAACGGTATCGTTACCTTCGCCACTGACTGATCATAATGTTCATCATCAAGCTCTACGCAAGCAGTTATTTTAAAACGATTCTTATTCTTAGCAGACAGAAGACTAACAGCTTCTTAGCTGATCCTCTATCGGCGGAGACTAGCAAAACTGTCTATCTGCAGTGTCAGCTGTATCAACAGGCAGTTACAGAATGCGATTAATGTTTTGTTCCGTGTTTCCCTAGTGTTCATACCTACTTAATTAGTTTAATTTGTTTTTTTTTTATTAATTATTTCCTGAGTGTTTGTATTGTTCAAGGGCAGCGGTCGGCAACCTTTTGGCAAGCAATGGCCACAAGGCCGTACTTGTGACATTAACGTATAATTGGTCATATTTCATAGAAAAAATGCCAAAAGGTTGCCGACCGCTCTTCATCTTCATCTTCATCTAGATTCTAGAATCTAGAATCTAGACAAGGGTGTCATGTTCATAAAATTGAACAAACCTTAAATAAGCTAAGCAGAGCTTGTGTTATGGTTACTAGATGACTGATATAGATAATACCTACATTACACCTAGATTACTAGTAGGTAGCTGCCCTTCCTAATAAGTTCCCTTAGTCTTAAGAAATCCACGGGGTGCGCCGGCGCACTAAACAACGAATCGTTATCAGAATACCATATCGTATTCGAATCTACATACTTATCGTAATATTTTTTATTGAATTATCAGGGCTTATATCTCTTTGACTCACTATCATGTTTATTTTTAACCCCTTTATAAAACGGAGGGTGTTCTACCTACCAAAGTTTTACGTATGTAGGTACATATAAGCAAGTGCATCGCTGCATTGCCGTAGTTCTCTAACGGATTAAAGATACGTGTATTTTGTATTATGCATTCAGACTAGGCGTAACATCAGCGGAGATCGTTTGTGTACAGGCCGTTCGAACTGACTAGACGCGTAATGTGGCAGGCAGGTCTCATTTGACCGAATAGACGCGACCGATGATACGCTCGACGCATTTTCCGTCAGATATGTACCGACCCTAAACCTTATTGCACAAAAAGGTTTTGACAATTTGTTTGAATTTATTTACTGATTGATAGTTTATGCAACTCACTAGGAGTTTTGTTGTAGATGTCACTATTTCGTAATCGTCGAAGCTGAATCAACTGTTAACTGAGTCATCCTCATCATATTATTATTATCCCCTTAGGGCCTTCCCTGACTGCGACATATTCGCAGACGAATTGAAAGATATCAGTTTGTTTGCTCTATTGTGAGAGGGATGGGTTACTGATTTTTTCTTATGTAAAATAATCATTAAAGTATTCATTTTATACGTACTGATGTCTAATTTTTTGTTTGTATAAATAACTAGCCGACCTTCCCGGATTCGCACGGTTTTAGATCGGACCCTAACTTTTTTGAAAATATTATATAGCCTTTGTACACCGGGGATAGCGTAGCTTCCCAACGGTGAAAGAGTTGTTCAAATCGGTCCAGTAATATTAGCCTATTCATTTCACAAAGAAACAAACAAAAAATCAAACCTTTCCTCTTTATAATATTAAGTATTAGTGTAATTGGTATTTGTGCCGTTCTAATTAAATAAATAAATATTTGATCACAGCTTCTATCCTGGACTCACTATCATGTACTTAATTCCAGGTGATGGGAGTTCTTCTAGTGATCCTTTCTTCAGTGGACAGCGGAGGCGACGTGGAAGAGCACAAAACGCAGCGGCATTTCAACCGGGCAATGGCGATGCGCTCCCTCAAAGGCGTTGCACTGGGCTCGAGAGGACGGAAGAAAGGCGGCTCTTAAACTTACTACCTGTTCCAAAGGTTTGCGATCTCTGTTTTAGGGTTATACGTACATATATTCACTTTCTTCTTGCGCGTTTTAGTACAGAAGTTGAGCTGCTAGAGGCTCTGCTAAACATTTCAATCATAAAAATCATGGCAGATATTAGTCTTATAGATAGAGGAATGGGATTGAAAATTACATTCTATCCCTCATAGGTTATATTTGACAAAATATGATTTTCAATCCCTTTCTTGATCTACACGACATAATCAGAACGTTTGTTTCAAGAGTGATACTTAGATTCTACTAACTTATATGAAGGCTGACTCAAACTATTTCTGATACATGCAAATTAAAAGCGTCCGAACAGAATTATTATGCTCAATAGCAAGGCTCAGGCTTTCTCAAATCACTAAAGTTCGTACTTAATTATTTTTACTTTCGTCCTGTTTTAGCCGATAAATCTACACGAAATTCTTCCAAACGAGTATTATTAATTGCATTTAGGTTGTGAATTTTAGTATAAATGTAGGGCCGTTAATCTACGCGTTTATTCAGTCTTACGTATTACAGTCAAGTTCTTAAACATCCCGTTTAGAATTTTAAGCGAATCACGCAGAACGAAATAAGTATTAGCTTCCCCACGACGGACAGTATTCATTATTGCTATCCATAAATAAATGAACAATATTTGAAATAATTCCCATCGCCGTTGCGTAGCTGGAATACCTTCGTGCGATAAGGCGTTTAGTCTCATTATTACATTTGTGCGTCCGGCGACTTTTAGTCGCAATCACAACAAATGCGTTCTTCCTCGAAACTTAGAGACAGAGATCGTTAACTATGAAAAAAGCTTGAGAAACAAATTAACGAGTGATGTAAACCACAAAATATTGTATCGCTGTTGCATCGTAGGTGGAGGGCGGTATATTGTAGTACTGTTCTGATAAATAACGCTTAATTGTACTTATTATGTGGAAAAAAACAAGTGTTCGACTAAAGTAAATATATACATTGTTGTGTTTATGTAGAGATGCTACGACAAAATACCAATGACTGGTTGTTATTGTTATGTTTTATTTTATTTAACAGAACAGTGCTAACAATCAGAGGCTAAAAATGTACAAAATAATATTTAAGACCGCGCCGCCGGTCGCGCCATGACTTATTTGATCTCTGCTTCGTAGTTTACACCGTAATCGGTGTTCCCTGTAGCAGTTTTGAAAGTTTTATGGCTTTTCAATATTTACATTTTTTATGAGAATCTACAATAAATCCGCTCCATTCATATTTGTATTTAAGGTAAGATTGTTCTTATTTAAAGCTTTCGATAAGCAATAATAGTTGAACGTAGCTAGTTGATAAATGTTTGGCTCGAATTCTTATAAGCGATGTTAATAGCCGAGGTTTGGGCATAGAGCTTTGGCAATCCTACAAACTCAAAGCATATCTCAACTTGCTATAGCTGCGGTCATATAACTAGAATACACGATGTTAAAATCGAATAGACATAAAAATGTGTTCAATAACTAAAATGCTTAACATTCAATGAAACTACGTTGTACCTAGGATTGTCAAAGACCTATTAGGCCCGTATTATGGAAGCTAGCTCGGTCATCGATCTATGCTAAGGTTAAACGACTCAAGGCGCAAACTCGTCTGATAGGAGACCTAAATGTATGCTATCTCACCTGACATAGTGTATGTAATGGTGAACTTATTCAATCTTAAAAAATCCGTAAAAACAACTTTTGAATAACTATATCGGCCGGGTGATTATGTAACTCGCGACCGGTTTGCGACAGGCGTAAATTAAGCAATCAGTGCTGTCAAACGTCAATTTTGTATTAGTTTGACACCAGCTACAACATCAAAATTGGCGTTTGACAGCACTGATTGCTTAATTTACGCCTGTCGCAAACCGGTCGCGAGTTACATAATCACCATACGGAACGGGCTTTATTAATAGTTTATCATTCTTTCTCCGTATATTATTTATTTTCGCGAAATTCAGTGTTAAAGTTGGGTTTAGAAGCTTGTTTCATCAAATGTATATTTTTTTTACATTTATGGGTTTATACAAACCTAGATAATGAAGAGATAAATCGATTATCCTGAGGTTTGGATGGTCAACATCGGTGTCGTAGTTAACCTTCCGCATTTGTATTTAAAGATGAAACTCGTTTAACCAAGTAATGCTTATGCCATAGAAAAGCGTTACTCAAGCAAGAACAATGACTTCCCTGACATAATACGGTCCTTAAGTCTTACCCCCATATCTTTAGTCATCGTCGTCGTCCTCGACCACGATTCAACCTCTACTCAAACTCCAAACGCGTTTCGGTATGCTTGATCGTAAAAAATCCCTTCACTCGCCTACCTTGACACTTCAGACGATTTTGAGTGAAGGATAAGTTCAAGAATTAACTATATGATAAATATACAAGTGTGTTACCCATAAAGAAAGCTTGCGATGCTATCATGAGACAGACACTGGCAGAATTGCGTCAATCCAGACGCAGAGCCATCTAGGAAGCAGTTGAAGTTGAACTAAAAATATGGGGGTTAACCTCAGGCTACATTTGAAAGTATTGTAATGTGAACCGAGTACCTTAATACCTTCCTGATCGAACAATATACTGCTTAGTGCGACGTGAAACCACCCGTTGGCTCGCCAACATGCAATGAACTAATCATTTGCAACCTAGTCATTTCACTTAAACAAGTGGCCACTTGGCCTGTGTGTGTAATTCGTTAGTAGTGCATGCAGATACTTGTTAAGTGTTCGTAGCGTCTAAGGATTTTAAGGAGTCTTAAATTCTGAGATTGGTAAAAATGTACCTGTTTTCAGTGGTTCTTTTGTTATTTTTGACTATTTATAATACATGATTGTCTTAGCATCTATGTTTTGTTTTATTTTACCCTGCATTTTTTTCAAGCCACAAACTATTTTCACCATCACCATCAGCCTATACCTATAGTCCACATACATAGGCCTCCCCCAATGAGCAATTTTATCGTTACAGAAATTTATTTATCAAAGTTCACTAAAAAAAAAGTTTTTACATTTAATTTTGTACATCAGTTAAACCAGTACCTGCTTAAGAATTTTTAATTAAATCTGTAATTAAATTAACAGATATAACAGTCCTAGAAGGTTGTAGAAGCTTTAAATAACATATAATTACTTATTTTTTTAAACTCTTGTGGCATCTTTAATATCATTTGCAAGTTTGATATGCGCCCTCAATTTTCAATCTTCATAACTTTATCTGAATCCAGTTAATAAATACGAGCTTATTAGGATTTTCGATGCTACATTTCCTAGGAACAACTACACTAAACGAAGTCAAGGGTTAAATCGCAGTTGGACTTAAAAGAAAAATAAATTTTTAATAGAAAATTATATTGTATTTAATATAAAATGTATACTTGTAACTGCAAATGTTCCTAATTTTAATCATCTCAAGCTGTAAAGATGTGAATTCATTAATGGAACGTTGAAAAACTTTTGGATCTTAATGCAATTAAATTGTTACTAGTCCTTAAACCTAGTTAACTTAAAAGATGCATTTTTTAAATAGCATGTTCACACTGGAGTATGCATAGGCCTATTTCTCAAAAATTGCTGGATAATTATACATAAATAACTATGTAATTACGCTATACTCTTGAAACTAGTATTTTTGTGAAACAGGCCCCTTGTTCGACTTAAAATAGATGACGAATAGAAATATTATTGCCAGACTACAAGGCGAGATTTCAAAGCTTACAAACATCTTTGCTTTGAACAAACCGACTAAGAATGCTACAAAAACCCTATACTTTAGCCAAACTAAATAAGGAGAACATCAAAACATGGTAGATTTCTAAAATCGACGATCTAAATTCACTAGCTTGTCTAAAGTATAGTTCAAACTATATCCAAGAATATCATTCAACATGATAAATTGCCCACGACGCACATGTGGTTTAAGCAATGCTTCTATCTAGCTGTGGCACTACCCTCCGGGTCGCACCACAGAGGCTGGACAGTTAATGCGTTACAAGAAGAGTTCTCGCCTGGTGTTCTAGTTTTCCTTAGATCTGTGAGTTCTTGAGGCCTAGGCCGTAGCTATGTCGTGGATTCCGAGGCGGAACATGTCATGCTGGACGAAGAAGGAGTCTCCTAGTGGCTTCAAAACGAATGTTTGCATGTACGGGTGTGGAGGATCATCATCACACTGGAAAATAAAGATGATTATTTTAAAAACACAATATAATATTATGTAACTACACTCAAGCCATTCTCCAAAAACAAGAACACACAACATAATAGTCTATATATCTGCTTGGGATTGTGTTTGAAAAATAATTGACAGCATTATGCATTGTACTAAAGTGCAGCATTGTGCAATGTACTCGACTTGTCAAGTAGTGTGAAAACTGTTAAATCCTACAAAGTGAGAATTTATTCGTAGGTATTGATAGGAAGAAAATGTTTGTAATGGAGATAGCACAAACAGATATTTTGCCGAATTAGACATTTGTGGCACCTGTTTTATATGTATGTTAATGGGGTAAGTGATGTCATAAATAAGTCAGTATTTAGATTCTCGTTTACGTAAGTTAGAGGCTGAAAGTTAATTAATAAATCAAGTGGTATTGGGGTAAGTATAAGTAAGTGATATCATATGTCAGTATTTAGTATCTCGTTTACGTAAGTTAGAGTAAATTAAATCAAGTGGTATGAAATTAAATAATATCCAAATAATTTTCGAAGTCGGCGGGACTATCTTCGCTCAGTACGGGAATGCGCTAACCATCTGCGCCACGAAATCAAGTTACCGACGACGAAGAGTCAAAAATCTTTGGGACTTCCTTCGGACTCTAGCGTCTATGTACCTACCAAATAGCTTACGCACTTTAATAACAAAAAACTCAAGTGGTATATTTCATTTATCCCAGTAATCCTGTGCTATAAAGCTTTTTGTAAAGATTAATAAATGTGTCTATATCTGTAGATCTGTGCAGAACTTTTGGGAAATAAATTGGCTCAGCATTATAATATTGGGGTATAAATTGAGCCAATATTTCTGTGCACAGAACTACTGCTATATACAGATTATTCCCAGTATTTTTGTACAAAACTACAGCACAGAACTAGTGGGAATAAGCGGTATGTTTAGGTGGGATACTAGAAAAATAAGGTAAATATATGTTCATTGATAAGTAACATACAAATCACATGCAGGTTTGCAAAATAAATTATGTAAGTCATATGCAATTATATGCTGTGAAGTTATTTGGTCAGCTCCAGTTATAGGTATGTCTAAATATTTACATAAATTAAGGTAGGTAGTTATTTTATTGACAGCATTCGAACTTTATTATTAGATCAGGAAATAAATGGCCTTACTTTTATTTTTATTTTACCACTGATGTATAAATGTAGTTTTAATAATTATTAGTAGAATAAATATCAGTGACCAGTAAGTTATTAGGATTTAATTGAATTTACCGAAACTCCTTGTTATTTATTTGTTATTTATTACATAGGAGTATTTGAGCTGAATGTAAAGCATAATGATTTGTATTCGGTTTTAGAATCTAAGATGTTATGTAAACAGTTTGATCAAAAACTTTTCTTAAATTATAATAATAACAGAAAAATAAAAGTACATAGCAAGGTAAACTTACTAATTATAACAAGAAAAAAAAACGCATTCTTCACGCACAGGGAAAAAGGTGCAAATTCGAGTAGGTAAATGGACGAACGAAAGCTGAATTGAAATGAAAACTGTCAAACCAAAAACTACTTCGAGCTTCTGCGATTTGGCCCGATTTATTAAACCAGTGTCGTATAATATTTTCTTTCATTTTGTAACGCCTTGTTTACAAAAAAACATAGTATTCTAAAACCGAGTAGGTATAGAAAAAAGAATTGGAAAATGTCATAAATGTTTAAAAAGTAAGGCCGCATGGGTGTTTAAAGCACAAGCCTGCAAAGGTACTGGCTTACGTTCAGCATCTTAGACATCGTGCAGTGCCAGCCTGAATATGTCATGTTCTACGTAAAATGAGTTTGCAATCGGTTTCAGGACAAACGTCTGTAGGTACGCGTGTGGCGCGTCGTCATCTGTCTGTTTACACGTAAAAATTGCTTTATACTACAATCAGAATGTATAGTAGCATGTAGTCCTGCTATAAAAGACTTAGACTTTTATATCGCTCAGTGAGGTCAATAAAACTTAATAATAGTTATACAATGATTTATAATTATAACCCAAAGTCAAAGGTCAACGGTATGTTTCTGACAAAGAGCTCCGTTAAGACAAGTGTGTATAGAATAGGGCTCAATGGTTTCTGACCTTAATCAAACATCTCGCTTTCTGGCAAAAGATATTGTTTTAACTATTTTTATATATTTTTACCAAAACTTCAGGTGTCTTTTGCTAATATTATTAAGTTAGTACTTATTCTTACCTGAAGTTGTCCAAGAACATTGATCAGTACTCCACCATCAAACATTGGTTGAGAGTCAACAGAAGTTATAACTCTTCCGATTTTTTGAAACGTCAAACTCTGAAAATAGGAATTTTGTACGATAAGTGTCCATAAGCTACCTAGACAACGTTTAAACTCTATGTCAACCTTCAAATGCAAATGTAAACCTGTAGTTAGTCAAAACTTACATTTAACTTTTCCATGATTTTAACAGCACCTTGGAGTTGTACCCCCTCAAATGTCATAAATGATGTTTCAACCTGAAACAGTAAAAAACTGATTTAGACTATACTATATAACTACATAAACATCTACACACCTCGCATGACTGACTATGAATATGCTCTGTTATTTGTTTCGAGTCTCATAATAAGATAGTATTTTTTACCAGGCTTATAGGCTGTGGTGATGAGCATAGGTAATGCTCAGGCCTATTTTATTGGTACACTGCACTAAGTTTGTTCCGCCTAGTAACATTAATGCAATGCCTTTAATGAACAAACCCTATAAAATCCTAGCTAATGTAACAACCAATATTTATATGTGGTATGCATACAAATATGTGGTAGGTTCCCATAGAAACTAACTGAATACTTAAGGATGAAATGCCTCTAAATAATGCAGGTAATAACATTGCACCATCAATATGTGACTCATCAGCGGAGAGGCAAAAGTGATAGTTTGATGCTCTGTGAGACACTATCAACGAAGTCTAATTTCTTTCTATGACAAGGGAGCAAAAAATTACGCAAAAATATATTTTGGGCGGGATATTAGGATAACCTCGAAATTGATTTGATTTATTTAGAGTTTGGCGACAAACAACAGAACATTTTACATACGGAGAACGAAAGGAATGCATATAATACATCGAAGATTACTCACGTTGTACATATTGACGAGGTTTTGTCTCTGTACCGGATCGTCGAACAAAACGTAATATTGCTGTACAAAGCCCTTTCCAATCGCATCGTACTGTGGATTAAGCGCCATTGGAACTTATTTGTGATTCTATTTGCTACCAATCTAGTTGCGTACCACGTTTTCCAGTAGTTTTTGGCCTGGGGCCCTGGCAAAAACCGTCCACAAGAAAATTTTATTCAGAAAACTTGACAGAAAAAAACGCTAACTGCCAATGCCAAACCGAACCGTACCAAATCGCAACGCAAGCAAATGCAAAGCAATCAAGCAAGCAGCTGTTGACACCACGATTGGTTACTTGCTTTTTGATTGAATGAATGAGTGAGTGGCTCGAATATGTAAAAAGGCCATTGCATGCAACCATAGATTAATTATAACGTACAAGATGTCTGGGTAGCGTGGTTCGCGTGAGGGACAGATAATACGAAATAGTGTTGCCATCAAAAGTTTTTACCCCGATTTTAGATTTCTTATGTCAGGTTTTTGGTGATATTTTATAAAGCTAATAACCCCAATATCATAAGAAATTAAGATCCTATCAAACCTACTATCGCGAAGTTACCTGATGCATGCGAATGTTATTTCGGTACTTGGTTTATGCCGAATGTCCCAAAATTCCTGGGACATGATTTGTGATTTTCCAGTTTATAAATATTTCGGGCTTTTTCAAGAAATTCAGAACCTAGAATTTCACCGAACCTTTGTAGGTCTTTCCTATACTGGTAGGTTAATGTGGTGAATTTTGGTCCTTACTTTTTGTTACAGCCTGAAGGTATAATTCGTCAACCCAATAGGTCCTATTGTTTACTTGCGTTTTTCTTAGGAAATAAGAAAGTATGTGGAAATGGGTAAACAATTAATAAATAAAACAACAATTAGCTACCTATTTTTTATATTTAATTGGTATGTAAGCTCTTTTAGGTATAACAAAAAAAACTATCATTTTCAGGCATAGGCGACAGAATATTCTTTTTAAACCTTAATAATATAGAACCATAATACGTAAATTTTAAAATATCATTTATGGTAGGGAATCTATTGCTACGCGGTTATTCTAATTATTTAAAAAACTTTCTTTGTGTTTTATAAATTTGATATTCCTCTGTAATGAAATAGAAATTGCATCAATGTTATTACTTTATTGTCTACATTATTGGCTATCAAATAAGTCCTCTATCGTCTTCCTAGGACCTCTACTTGGGTACTAATTCCGTGCTTAGAGGTAAAAGAAAAACAAAATGGCTGCCTCATCATGGAGACAGAAAGAATGGAAAAGTGATTTGTCAATAAAATTTACCGTATTTGATAAATTTTGACCACTTTCCATACGATCCTTTTCTATAGTTTTTATCTTACATGTCTGAAATAAAATATTGATACATATGGATATCAAGTATAGGTATATATAAAAGTAATATTAGTAATACTACCCAATAGAATTAAAATATTTTGGTTGGTTTTGGTGGTATTATAGTAGGTAGGTAGTAGGCACTCTAAAATATAGTATCACAAACTTTTCCGAGTCTCAAACAGAGTTTCACCCACTGTGGCACGGAGGCATTATTTTAAAGTATTTTTATTACCAGCCTTGGAACAGCTTGAGGGCACAGATAAGTTCGTTGTTTCTTTTTTATCAATAAATTTTCATCAAAATGTTTCCTACATATTTTTAAATATTTATTGGGTTTTTTTTGTTTTTATCTTTGCGACCCGTGGGTTCTAGTCAAAGAAGACGTAAATTCGTTACATAATTCTATTTTTTATATGAATGCATTATTAAACAATGAAGGAATTCAAAATGTTTCAATGCGACATGTGGGTAATTTTATTTTCTAGTGCAGGCAACCCTAAATTTTCATGATTTTATGAAAATTAACTTTAAACACCATTTTTGAGCCTTATCTCGATGGGAATCTAAGAGACGGTACATTTTGAATCATTTTGTAGTCAAAATAAATTGTTCTTACTAGTGGAATGATGAATCCGGCACTTTCACTTCACTGTAACTTTTACACTGAAAAACTCTGCTCTGAACCATCTTCACTTCGGTTCTTTATTGATTGGAGGTGTAGTAATGTTCGCGGAATCACTCTACCACATTTAAATTTGAAGAAAACTTATTGTAAAGTTGAAAACAACAATATTGCGTCGAAACCCACCGATGTCCAGGCACATTTGTTGATCACTAGATTGATTGACCTTGACACGCTGAGCAAGACAGATATACAGTCAACCTATCTCATTTCTTCTCAGGCTTTGAGGATATATTGTTCTCTTTCTTGTGTGAAAGAGATGGCATTTGCGATCCTTCTATGGACTTCTCTTTCTAGGCATGCAACCAACACCAACACGCAGACAGAATCAACGAAGCACCTCGCTGTACTGACGTCATAGTGATGTACTAACTGCATAAAAAAATTCAATGGGAACGTTTTCAAGCACGACCCCTCTACATGTGCTTTGTCGACCTCGAGAGAGCATTTGATAGAGTTCCACGTGAGGCCCTCTGGCTTATTCTCCAAAAATTACGGTATCCAAAGAAGTTTGTCAACCTTATTCGCCAATTTCACGTTGGCATGAAAGCACAGGTTCAACATGAGAACGGACTTTCTGAGGAGATCTCAATCACGAGTGGAGTCAAACAAGGATGCACCTACACTTTTTGCCATATACTTTGCTGTATTATGAGCGATGCACTGAAATGTTGTGACAACCAAATCCAACTAATGTGAGAACTGAAAAGGGCGTGTTTAACATTACAAGGTTCAGAGCCAAATCTAGAATCGAAAGAATCTCCTTACTGGAGATACTTTACGCTGACGATGTCTGCCTTATGTCCGACAGTATGGCATATCTCTATAGCTACGTTGACGCACTTCATCTATCCTGTCAACGATTTGGACTTGTTATTAGTACCTATTAAGGGTCCGGCGACCCTCGCTTGCAAAAATCGCTCCGAATATCGCTGTCCCTGTTTAACCCTTGCGCCGCGCCCCATGCGTCCGGGATAGAAATATTAGCCGTTCAAAATTTGGTTTGTTCCGTAATACCAAAAATTATGACTGAAAAGTTTTTGTATTCTTCACAAAGTATTGTTATTCTGTAACTAGACAAAATAAGTTATGTTCCTTAATAAATAACACGTAAGATATTGATATTTTTAATACGAAACATAGCAAGAAAACTTGTCCATTTTCGCATAAAAATGTGCAAAATGCGATTGGCTTATATAATTTTAGGTACGTATTTTGAAAAAAGAACCTAAATAAATACTATTGAAATACAAATAATACAATATTATAGTGGAAATATGCTTGAATTGGAAATCATTTTGGTATTACGTTTGTATGAAGAATTTGTCCCTCCGGAGGCCTCTTAATAGTACTTCCAAAACTCAAATCCTCAAACAGCCACCAAGAGGCAGCCACGCTGATACAAGTACACTAAATCTAGATGGGAAACCACTGAAAAAGGTTTCTTCACGTATCTTATGAAGGAAGTACTATTAGTATGATGGATGGATGTTTGTTACTCTTTGATGTAAAAACTACTGAATGGATTTTAATGAAACTTTACAATAATATAGCTTACCTATACATCAGAATAACACAGGCTACAATTTATAAAGATATATTGTATATTATCCAAAATACCTATCACCACGCGGGTGAAACCGCGGGGCGCAGCTAGTGTTACATAACTACAATAAACGAATTGTTCGTCTCGTGCATAGATAGATGGGCACCCGTTTTATACTAACTTACGGAAAATTTCCGGTCTTTTTAATCTGTGCTGCACTTTGTTTCGTTAACAGGATAACAATCATTCAATCACTCGTTCGTTTGTTTTTGTTTGCTTTTGTCGTCCTAGATGGAATGAATTGATTTGATTGATTAAATTGTTTTCTTCTCAATTTTATTAGGAATTTAGAAGTTTTGTTTTGAAATTAATAAAACTTGCTACCGCTGATTCCTTAGATTAGTAAGTAGATTATGTCTCTTGCAGACGAATTACTCGCCGATCTAGAAGAAAATGACGATGGAGAACTTGAAGCTGCCATCGATAGCAAGGCTCCAATGGGCATGGATACCTCAAACGAATTCACTGTTCCTTATCCCGTAGCCCCTAAAGAAGAAGATGTGAAGAATATTTCTATCAGAGAACTAGCAAAACTGAGACATTCTGATCGTCTAAAACGTGTATGTTACTTTCATAACCTTTATGACAATCTACTAATTTGATTGCTCTTCCTTACATTTTCACATTATATTTTTGCAGGTGGTCACTGAGATAGAACAGAATACTGGTAATAGTAGAAAGAAGATTGAAGTCACTGGCCTGATGGAGTCAGACCCTGAGTACCAAATTATTGTAGAAGCCAATAACATTGCTGTGGAAATTGATGGAGAAATTAGTAGGTTTCTCATGATACAGTTTGTTCCTATTTGTGACATATATTATTTATAGCTAGCTAGTTTAGTAAATATTACATAGGCCACCAGCTGTTTTATCATATTATTATGTTGAATAAAGGAAATTTCCAATATTAATTAATTTGCTTGTTTTTAATGCCACTTTTTTTGTAAAGTTAAAGCAGAGAAGTTAAAATAGAGTTTGGCCACCAAGGGCAACTTCTTATCTGCCTAAATTATACAAAGTAAAACAAACTAGTACAGAGGCATTCATTAATAGGTATATCAATCAACAAGCTAGGAAAATAAGACTCCCACATTATTTTTCAGCTATTATTCACAGATTTGTGCGGGACAAGTACCAGAAACGCTTCCCTGAGCTAGACTCGCTCATTGTAACACCACTCGAGTACATCTGGAGTGTAAAAGAACTGGGCAATGATCTTGATAGAGCTAAGAACAATGAGAAATTGCAGAGTTTCATTACTCAAGCTACTATTATGATTGTGTCTGTGACAGCATCTACTACTCAGGGGTAAGAAAGAGAATATTATTTTATAATTTTTGTCGTTACAAGTTTCTGTTTAGAGCTTTGGTCCCATACAACTTGGATGAAACAAAACAAATAGGTACTTAGTACCTGAAATTAATGTAACTATCACAATCTCACTCCATCAAGTGAGATGAGGTCAAACGAAGGTCTAGCGACAATAACATTTCACTAAGGATAAATGCTTTTTTAATTTAAATTGAACCAGAAGGTCAAGCACAGATCTTTTGATGGACTGATAAGCACCAATTTTGTTTCTGAATTTCGTTAAATTAAACCCCCATTCTTATATATCCCAATCTCATCCACACCAAAAAAAAAATCATATGATAGGCTCAAGCACAAATCTTGTTGAAGATTGATACCCTTAACAAGATGAATGCTGAGATAAAGATAAATTAATGGTTTCTAGAAAATGTAGTTATAGTTGTACCAAAGATCACATTATATGAAGATTTATGTTTATTTTCAGAAAACTACTAACAGAAGAAGAGTTAGCTGAAATCAATGAAGCCTGTGATATGGCCGCTGATCTAAACAACATCAAATCTAAGATATATGAGTATGTTGAGAGCAGGATGACTTTTATAGCTCCTAATATTACTGCTATTGTTGGTAAGTTTACCTAAAATTTTAAAAGATGCTTGCAAAAGTAAAGAGCTTTCTAGTGGTCGCTAAAGAATAAGTGAAATATAGGTAAATATGAATGCTAATATCCTACATATTATTGTAAATTTAAATTTGATAGGTGAAATACAATATATTTTTTGAACTTGGTCATTATATTCGGCGCCATTGATGTTGTTGTATTTGATGCTTGTCTAGAATACTTCGAAATATAACTGTTTTCTTGTAAAATTGGGTTGTTAAGATGGATGGATGTTTGTTGCTATGCTAAAATTGTTGCAGAGAAGTAGCTAAATCTTATCCCATAAACCAGTTCTCATGGGATATAAATAACTTTTAAACGTTTCCATAGAAACAAAGCGTGCGAAGCCGTGGGCAGAAACTGGTTTTAAATAATTTCTGTAAAGAAGGTTCTCTATATTATTATTATCAGTATTTCTATCCTAGGCGCATCAACAGCAGCCAAGATACTCGGCATGGCTGGTGTTCTCACGAAGCTGTCATGAATACCAGCCTGCAATATCCTTAAGGACATTCTCATGGGATATAAATAACTTTTAAGCGTTGCCATAGAAACAAAGCGTGTTTACCCGCGGGCAGAAACTAGGTTTAAATAATTTCCGGTTCTCAATACCACAATATTTGTATCCTAGGCGCATCAACAGCAGCCAAGATACTCGGCATAGCTGGTGGTCTCACGAAGCTGTCACGGATGCCAGCCTGCAATGTCCTTACCTTAGGACAGCAGAGGAAATTGCTGTCAGGGTTCTCGCAGGCAGCGGCGCTACCTCACACGGGATTCGTTTACTTCTCCCAGATCGTACAGGACACTTCCCCGGTAAGATTTTATAGAGAGATATCATTTAAAAACTTAAACTAAATATCTTATTATCATATACAATGTTGTATTTTGTAAGCCTATGGAAATACAGGATTTTGAATTTTGAATGAAATGTGCGGATATTTGACAAAATATTATCGATAAAAATCTGAAAAAAATTGCATAAGCTAGCTATTAAAAGCTATCCCAAAAAAAATTATCTTATATATAAAAATCAATTGCTGTTCGTTAGTCTCAAGAACGGCTGGGCCGATTTAGCTGATTTTGGTTTTGAAATATTTGCCGTAGTCCAGAGAAGGTTTAAACGGTAAGAAAATATGGTAAAATTGCGCGGAAACTATCACGTGGGCGAAGCCGCGGGGCGCAGCTAGTTTCTTAATATAAAATTAGTTTCATTTTAAGTAAACGGTGTATTTTATTCAATATAGTGACATTATAAGCATTCCGCCTTACACCCAATGTTATGTAAACATGAAATTATGAAACTGTAAGAATATTGTTTATTCTAGGAACTTCGCTACAAAGCCGCTAAGCTGGTATCGACAAAGCTGACACTCGCTGCTCGAGTAGACGCCTGCCACGACAGCACAGACGGACGCATCGGCAGGCAACTACGAGAGGGGATTGAGAAGAAACTGGATAAACTACAGGTAAACTTGCAGAAAACCATATTTGACCCTAATGAAATATGTATGACGCTTCATAGGTATCGCTGTACTTAAGACGCTTCAGTAGGGGAGGCTTTAATCGAGCAGTATACTAGCATACGCTGATGATTATCATAATACAATTTGAATAACCTAACTAAACTGATAAACAATTTCACCAATCAAACCAACCAAAATCAAAACCTTCGGAAAACGAAGGAGGTTCTGTGTTCGGCTTTATGTATGTTTTTGTATGCGTCGATTTCTCCTTCAATCATAAACCGATTTTGAAAATTCTTTCGCTATTCTATAGAGCATGATCCCGAGGTGGTCCCATAAAATTGATAGTCCCTAGTTAGTATTTGGCTAGGATTAGTATTTATTGTCCCGCAAAACTCTTTTTTTTTCAGATTTCTGAAATTCTGTACAGTGTGTGCGCGCCTTTATTTTGCTCTGTACAGTATTTTTGCTAGCTACCTACATAATTTTAATAATATAGCTCGTACCAAACTACTAACAAAAGATAATAAGCTTATTTTGTTTCTCACCAGTGAGTATTAATCTTTTGAGAAGTAAATAAATAAATATCTTAAACCTAAAACTTTAAAAATAGTTTTAAATAGGGACTCATAGTCACTGTCAGATTTTTCAAAATAATGAAATTTATTAGAACGGTTTTAAGACCAGGTTTCTAATTATTGCCAATACAATTGCAAGTTCTCCCAACGAATGAATTGGTATTCAGTTTGCATGACAAGAGTCCAAAAAACCTACAAATGGTAATCTCAACATTTAAAAGCAAGATACTGTACTAAATCGACCACGTAGCTGCATTTATAAGCAAAACCCGTAGGAATTTGACCCAAGTAGGTAACTAAATCGTAAAGGTACATATACTATTGAACAAATTGTATACGACGAATGATTGTACAATTCTGTCAACATTACTCATCAAAGTTAAGTTAGAATGACATCACTTATATGGGGCCTTAGACTTAAACAAACATCAATGTGTTAGTAATAAAATTTTACCATCAGTTGTACTAAAAATCATCAGCCTATATTAGTCCACCGCTGGACTTAAGTCTCTCCTAATGAGCGCCATACCGCTTTTAACGTACCTAATCAACCTAACTAGAAAACCTAAATCAAAATATCAGCAAACAATAATCTCCTACAGTCTTCAGCGTGCCGCCGCATCCAGCATCTGCCTGTCATACGTTTACTAATATTTAAATATTATTTATTCCTTGTTTTTATCATAATCTTAAAATAGTAGTAAATAAGTAGTAGATTATGTCGTACATAAACTCCGATTCAAATAGATATTTTTGTATGCAAAGGGGTAACAAAACCCAAGGAATATCTATTGGTAGAAAATATTTAACGACCGATATAGTGATCCGTTTCAGTTGGTCTATTAGTTGGTTGGAGTGGAAGGACAGATAATAACGTTATGTTCTTAAATTCATATAATTATTTCCATCCAAAGGTTGCCTGGAAGAGATCGCTTCTAAGCGATAAGGCCGCCCATTGTACTTGTCGCATATAATATATTTTTGTAATGATTGATTTGATTATGGTGTACACTAAAGAATTTTTGTATTGTATTGTATTGTTATTATCGAAGCAAAGCACAGAAGCTCAAAACGATGTTTGCTTTTAAAAGTTTTAATTCATCATTTTGTCTTTTTTAATTGATCTCGTTCGTTTCTAATTCAAGTTTAAACATTTTTCAGTGCACATGTGCGATTAAGCGTTGTTGAAGTATGTGTTTTAGTTGTTAATAATATCTTTGCTGTTATTGTTATTAGTTTTTGTTAAGTTTTAATTCATAAATGTCTTTGTTGACATAAACTATCTTGGATTCTAAATCGGAGTATAGATATTAGAAACGAGTATCAAGAAACATTTTGTAAATGGCAGAATCATTTATGCAAAAACTACTTTCCGTTATGTAAAATATCAAGCAGAACAAGATTGAATATCTGAAAGCTATTGAATTACTACTCGTAGGTATTTGTTTTAATCTCAATAATCACATAACATTTTGTAGCTTACTAATAAGGTCTGTTACTGCGTTGAATCGCGAAAAGCAGGAGGAGGTAACTATTTATTGACGACCGATGTGGCGCGGTGGGCGAAGGTCCACCTGCGACGCAGGAGGTTGCGGGTTCGATTCCCGCCTCGGAACAATTGTGTGTACGATCTACAGATATTTGTTCCGGGTGTTCTGGTCGTTTTCTATGTATAATAAAAAATATCTATCTATGTAATATATAGTATTATGTATATCAGTTATCTAGTACCCATAACACAAGCTCTGCTTACCATGGGGCTAGATAATGCTGTGTGAATTGTCCAGCATTATTTATTTATTTATTATTTATTTATCTGAGCTCGAACTTTCAAAGAGTTTTTTGCCTTTAGGTGTCACGCACCAGAAATCTCACATTCAAACTTTGTCGACCTCTGTGGCGCGGTGGGCGAATGTCCGCCTGCGAAGTGCGACGCCGGGGGTTGCGGGTTCGATTCCCGCCTCCGGAAATATGTTTGTACGATGTGCAGATATTCATCAGTCATCTAGTACCCATAACACAGTCATATCTGCAGATCCTACAAAAATGTGTCCCGAGGCGGGAAACGAACCCGCAACTCCTGCGTTGCAGACGAACCTTCGCCTACCGCGCCACTAAGGTCGTCGAATTATATAACAACCTAGATAGTAACTGATGCATCTGTTCCCAGGAACCACCGCCGGTCAAATTCGTGAAGCCTCTCCCCAAGCCGATCGAGCAAAGCCGCAAGAAACGCGGCGGCAAGCGAGTCCGCAAGATGAAGGAGCGATACGCCATGACCGAGTTCAGGAAGAACGCCAATAGGATGAACTTTGCTGACGTGAGTGTAAATTTGAACGAGTTTTATTGATACTTTTCATACGTATCATAACCGGAACGTAGTGTAGGACGCCCTCCGGCCAGGTGCGATGACGGCCTGCGGGGGACTGCAGACCGTTGCTGGATGCGTCAAGCTGAAGATAGGGCGCTAGGGCGCTCATTGGGAGGCCTATGTCCAGCAGTGAACTAACATAGCCTATGTTAGTCCACTGCTGGACATATGCCCCCAGGATGATGATAACCTGAAAGGGATTTTAGGGTTATGTTTATACTAATGAACACTTCACACAACTGCTTATTGACCGATGTGGCGCGGCAGGCGAAGACCTGCGATGCACGAGGTCGCAGGTTCTTTTCCCGCCTCGAGACAAATGTTTGTACGATCTGCAAATATTTGTTCCGGGTTATCGGGGTTTTTCTATGTATAATAACAAGTATACATATATTTATGTAATCTATTGTATTAATTATATCTGTCATCTAGTTACCCATAACACAAGCTCTGTTTAGTTTAGGCATTATTTATTACTATTACTATACAAGCGCCAATTTCTGAGTCTCTCTGCGCTGTATTCGCCTATTATTCACCAATCAACCTATATTTTTTCACCAATCCAATTTACCAATAGCATCCAATTTAAGACAAGGCAATGCCCCAGCAGTGGTCGGCTACGGGCCGTGTTATGCTAACCAGTTCCTATTTCATAATAATTTATAGGCTCAGGTTCCTGGCCACAAGCCTGAACTAGGCAATAATTGGTTCTAATCATCAACAAACAAAGATAACCAATTAAACTGCTACCCAATTATTCCTGCTATGCTATTAATTACGGAAATTTATAAAGCTTTCGTAAAAAGCGGGCTGATCCGCAATCCATCTTTGATATAAATACAAGTAGTCTGGATTTTTTATAGCAATTATCTGACCATTTAGAGTATATTAGCGCATAAAAACCACATCATCCGACAAAGAAAATTAATTGTACGGAAGCGTAGACGGCAATGGACAGCTAGGTCACTTTTATACTTGAAGAAAAAACTTCATTACTCAGCTACATTTAGGTAAGCGGTTGATATAGGTGCCCCGCGGCAATTTGAAAAATATGAGCGGTATGAGAAGCGGTCGGTATCGCTGCACCTACTATCTAGAATTTATTTCATCTATAGACGATTCTGAGACGGTAGTGATATCGTCTCAATTTTTTTTCAAATTCACGTTCATTTATTGCATGTAATACATGTTATAAAAGTTGTTATAAGTAATAGATGTTACAATGTATTCGGCCCTATTGGGCGTGCAATGTTAGTACATTGCACGATTTTATTGACAATAATTTACTATTATAATTCTTAAAAGATAATACAATAAATTCTCAGACAAATAAAAATAATAATAACAATACAATCAATAAAAAAAAATAGAAAAATAAATGTCAAATTCGTCTATATATCATAGAGTGATTAGAATCATCATCTTTCCATCAGAATTCGGCCCCTGGATTTGTGACGTCGTCGTCAGCGTGGATAAATGTATGAAAAAAAGACAATCGCGGGAGCTTTTACAAAGTTAAACAATACGTCTTATATTGACTTGTAATAAACAATAAGCAATCTAGCTGTAACCCACGGACTGTGCCAGTGAAATAGAGTAGGCTTAATTGCCGAGCGACTTGCGGTTGAGTCGTAAATTATTGCCAGTATTGTCTGCTATAATCTTTCACGGAAACCATGGCGGGCTCCGCAGTCATATTGACAATAGAAAGCTATATCTCGACTGGCTTGCCGGTAGAGATGATTTGTCGAGTAATGTGATTCAATAGTTCGAGAGGTGTTACCGTGCCCATAAATATAAGTCAATAGAGGCTTTTTATTATTATCAGTACAGCCGGAAGTGTCATAATGCAGGGTTTTCTCTGACCCTTTAACAAGTGGAGAGAGTCCCTACACTTTAAAGAATTAGTTAAGGCTATGCTGTGCATAAACAGGACTCTACGCGATACGGTACTTGGCATTCCTAAAAAGTATTGAAGTTGATAGGGTATTGTTTTATTTTCCTATCGTTTTTTGATGCAAGTTGCGATGTATGACGCCAAACCAGCCATATTACCAACGCTGTCATACCAACCCTAGGTTTCATAAATAATTTCATATTAATAATGTATTGGTTTTTTGAATTTTCACAACGAAGAGCACAGTTCATTTCGTCCTGTAACCCAATTGAATCTTCAATGTTGCCTTGTATCATTCCCGTTTATCATCTCATAGAATAAGTCGTAAACCCTTACTTTACGAGCTTATCCTAACAATACAAGGTTTGGCTCAATGCTCGGCTGGGTACTGCAGCTGAGTCCCATAACTCCATGAATACAAAGTTTGGTTTAAGATGTGCCCGGCTGGCTACGACAGATGAGCCCATAAGTCCATGATGAGTATTCGGAGTAAGTCGGCTGCAGTTTTTGTGAGGCAAATAGACCGGAACAAGACCTGTTGGTGCGCGGACGTCCGTGCGAGGACCGTTGTGCGCTTGCGCACGTTTCGCGATTACTACACACAGCTAGATTGCCTTGGTAATAGTCACGGTCTTTTAGCAAGATGCTAAAAGCTCATGGGTGTCGGTTTTTATTCAATTTCATGCCTTAGAAGTGGTCTTTAGAAGTATTTTTAACAGAACTATCACTTTGTTTTCGTTTACCTTCTCATTGACCTTGGGGTTTTAGGCCAAAGTTGTTTTGACAAGCCTCTAAAAAATAAAAGTCCGTAATGGCTCGACATCGCTGACTATACAGGGTGGAATTTTGTAATGCCACCTGGAGGGAAAGTACTCTTAATACTGTAGATAGAAAATTGTACTCAAAGAAAAGATTCCTTTAATTTTGAAAAGAAAGAAAACTGCGTTCAAATATTTTTGAAAATTCGTGCTAGTAGATGATAAAGTAAACCCGGAGTTAGATTAAGATTACCTTTCCACCTGTCATTGTTAACATCATCTCATTGTTAGGCAAAAGGCTGGCCATTCCCGCCTCTCTCTAAAAGTTCACTTCCATAAGCGGGTCGCCCGACGAGAAAAAAAATTGAAGACGAGAAATTATCGCCGTGTCTCTAAAGTAGACAGATATAGTAGATAGGAAACAACTTTATTGCACTACTAAAAATAATACAAATTTGTGTATCCAAGAAAATGGAGCCCATTTCGAGCAACTAATTAGTTAGTTGACTTTTTATTGTAAATAATTAAAATAATTTAAGATTTCATGGTTTTCCTTTCATTTAATTTATTAAGTTTTTTAGAGAGATTTCATCCTTATTATTGACCCTAACGATCTATGCAATAAAAGTACAGTGTGTAATTTTTACAGATTTTAGTCGGTTCGATTCCCGGGTGTGGCAAGCGAATTTTCGAAAATCTTTGAATGCAGTTTTCTTTCTTTTCAAAATTAAAGGAATGTTTTCTTTGAGTTCAATTTTCTATATACAGTATTGAGAGTACTTTCCCTCCAGGTGGCATTACAAAATTCCACCCTGTATATAGCCCTCCTTAACCATGGCGTTTTAAGACAAAGTCGGGTTTTGAGGAGCCTCTAAAGAAATCAAAGCCCACGCTTTCACTTCATTTCTTTCACCGAAAGATAGAATGCAATATTTTATAGACTCTGTTTCTATTTAACAATAGTGATGCGAATTTATCGACTCGAAAGAGATTCGAATTTTATCGAGGTGTCAGATTACCAGTTATATCTTAAAGTACAGTCAGGTTCACATGTTTTATGTGTTTAAATAAATTAAGTACAACAGTATTTAGACATGGCGTCTCGTTGGTCGGTGTGACTAATATAAAATGTTATTGTAACGTAATGTTGGATACATAATTTATTTTATTACTGATCACTAAATAGCTTAGCGCAACTCAAGTTCGAATATCAGGTATAGTGACAATTCACCAAATAAGTAGAACTAAAAGAGATGCGAATAAAACTAAACTTGTTCTCCAAACAATAGCTCCGTGTGTCACGCCGAATCTTATTCATCACGCCCAATTGAATTGCCTCACGTTCATTGTAAACGATTATCGAACTGTGCTAATGCAATACGCTCTTATTCGCAGGCGAACCCGTATGTTACAGTTTTATTGAGACGGCCGGATTATCAGGTGTTTTGTCCAATGAAGCAATGGTATTATTACATTGACCGGTATATTTTTTCGTAACTTGATTTTTTTGAACTGGCAGGTGCTGTTTTTGTTATGGTTATAGTAAGCGCCAGTGTTTTATTCAGTACAGGTGCATTATTCTCTTTAACTTTCGAACACGATGTGACGTTTGGACAAGAAATCTATGTCATAAGAATAACCCCCCAGTACACACAAAATCCATATAAATCTATATACATGAGACTAGTTGAGAGTTAATGGAAAAAAGCGATTCCCGGAATAAGAAACCCTTTTTTTTTTACTAAGTTGGTATCAGTGCAATAACCCGTTCGTGATTAGATTTTTAATAGAAAGACTGCAGGTAGATGCTGGATGCGGCAAGCTGAAGACAGGGCGCTATGGCGCTCATTGGAAGAGGCCTATGTCCAGCAGTGGACTGCTATAGGCTGATGATGATGATGATGATGATGATTAGATTATAGACAATATATTTTAATTAAACTAACAAATCGGGGCAGCGGGTGCGATAGATTCTAGTGTCTTAAAATATTTTTCACCGATATTTATTATATATTTACATTAGTAATCTCAATGTTTACAAAAACATCTTGGATTTTAGATCCCATGCCTATGAGCGTAGTCAACACTACGAGTACCTACATAGAATAAAACAAAGTCGCATTCCGCTGTCTGTCTGTTCCATGCATGCTTATATCTTTAAAACTACGCAACGGATTTTGATGCGGTATTTTAATAGATAGAGTGATTCAAGAGAAAGGTTTATAAACCATTGACACATAGATTTTCACGCGGGCGAAGCTAAGGGGCGCAGCTAGTAGATGATAAAGTAAACCCGGAGTTAGATTAAGATTACCTTTCCACCTGTCATTGTTAGCGTCATCTCATTGTTAGGCAAAAGGCTGGCCATTCCCGCCTCTCTCTAAAAGTTCAATTCCATAGGCGGGTCGCCCGACGAGAAAAAATTTGAAGACGAGAAATTATCGCCGTGTCTCTAAAGTAGACAGATATAGTAGATAGGAAACAACTTAATTGCACTACTAAAAATAATACAAATTAGTGTTGGTGAAGAATGATTGTCACGAGAGTTTATCCGCGGGGCGATAACTACTTGACTATAATGTAATATATATATAATATTATAAAATAACTATAATAGTATAAAATACGACTTGTCTAAGTGCTTATTTGTAAGCCTAAAGAGTAAAACTTTTTTTGATTGATTGATTTGATTAGAGTGTGACTTTCGCTACGTCTCAGATTACGTTTACGTTTAATATTCATTTATTCTCAAAAAGACAATTTAAAGTCACTTACATGAGAACAGGATTCTTAGGTTAAGGTTATACATAGGTTGTGGTCATTCAATAGCTGGCTCATTTGATGTGTTCACTTAATAAGAAGTGACTTATCATTTATATTGTATACTGTACTGTATACTTATCAGATTTCAGATTTCAATACCTTTATTTCTTTACGAAATAAGCACAAAGACAAATCAAATGTTATACTATAAAGCTTTATTCACAGTCATCATTATCAATATTAATAGTTCACTGCTGGACCTCCCCCTAATGTGCACCCTGCCTTCAGCTTGACGCAAAAACCCTTATTTCTTATTTGATAATAAAAATTATTAAATGGAAATTAATTATTACCTAATAAGGGTATAGGGTATAGATGATGATTATCTAATAACAAAAAAGGTGTTGATTGATTTATCTTGACTTCAATTTTTATCTATGAAGTCGTAATAGGTAGGTAAGTCAGGTATGGATAAAGCCTATTAAAACGATAGATTTCCTTAAAGCTTCTTACACCGGCCGCTTACACCATTTATCTGTCAATTAATTTAACTGGCAATTTGGCCTTTGCTTTTTATGATGAAATTACAGCGAAATGTCAGCTGTTGTTGCTAAATTTGTTGCAATTTCCCTGTGACTTAACGATAACGAGTAATCTCTACATATTATATCAAGATAGAAAATGGTTGATAATTTGAATCTAATTACCTAAATCAGTTAGATAGTTCGACGACCGATGTGGCGCGGTGGGCGAAGGTGCGCCTGCGACGCAGGAGGTTGCGGGTTCGATTCCCGCCTCGGAACAAATGTGTGTACGATCTGCAGATATTTGTTTCGGGTGTTTTGGTCGTTTTCTATGTATAATAAACAATATCTATCTATGTATTGTATTATTTACATCAGTTATCTAGTACCCATAACACAAGCGGGGTTAACACGGGGCTAGATAATGCTGTGTGAATTGTCCAGCATTATTTATTTATAGTGCGATAAAAACTCTGAATCTATCATCTGTATAGGTGGGACAGTTCTGTAATTTGTTTCCGGTTCTATCATCAGTCACATTAGCAAGTATTTCATACTACTACAGGTGTAACAAGAAGTAAGGAACAAACTTTAATTTATTTTTAAATGCGCTCCGCGGCTTTGCCCGCGTGGAAATCTGTATGTCAAATGATTCATAAACCTTCCTCTTGAATAACAATATCTATTAAAAAAAAACCGCATCAAAATCTATTGCGTAGTTTTAAATTTCTCTGAGAGACAGCTTCCCGCTGTCTTTTAAGCTGTCCTATATAGGGACAGACAGACAGCGGGAAGCGACTTTTTTTAAGCCCTAAGGCGATGTTATAACTACTTATACAAAAAATTACATATTTTTGTACATACACACAATACTAAATCTATACTTCTATACTAATATTATAAAGAGGAAAGGTTTGATTTTTTGTTTGTATGTTTGTTTGTTTGTAACGAATAGGCTCTGAAACTACTGGACCGATTTGAAAAATTATATCGCCGTTAGGAAGCCACACTATCCGTGGTGAACATAGGCTATATTATATTTTACAACAAGTAAGGGATCCTTACTGAAACTCTAATAATGTAATCCAAGGTGTGAAAAATGTACCTATAAAATTCCTTGCATATCAATACGCCATTTTTTCTAAATAAACGTGGTTGCCTAGCAACGCCTTGACCACAAAGGTCTGATAACCTTTTTTCTAAATATTTATTGTATGGAAACTCTTTTGTTAGGTTGTAGCGTAAGACCTAACAAAAGAGGTTCCATACAATTTTTTGATTATTTTTTAGTAAAGCGTTTACATTATCTTTGATTTTGTATTTGTAGACAGGATAATAATTTGTTGTGGTTGTATTGTTCAGTGTTGATCTTTCAGATTATTTGCGAAAACTGACTACAATACCTAATACATAAGTTATCTATCTTCTATCATAACGGTTGAGACAGACTGGCGAGAAATATTGAGCTTCTCACAGCGAGAGCTCGGGCAGGCTGATAAAGAAACTGCGAAGGTCTATCAATGATGGAACGGACAATATTGAACTCATCATTTCAGATCTGAAGATACTGTTTAGACTCGCTCAAGATATCTTAAAATACAAAAACGGGATTCCCACGGGAACGGGAATTACGCGGGTGAAACCGCGAGGCGCTGCTAGTAATTAATAATTTTGTTTCAATAACATTTTGTGCCTTTTTCATGGCTTTCGGCAGGTTTTCGTAAAATATATCTACGATGTTTTTGGACAGAACATTGAGTAAATATATAGCGAGTGACATAGGGGTAAACTTAAGTAGGTTGGTCCTACAAGTGGGCACCTCCAGCATGGCATGGTTATCTTTAATAACAACCAGCAAAGATATTAGCAAATTATTGCTCCTAGACTAGAGGCTCATAACCTCTCCGTTCGTGTTCAGAATTAATGAAAAGGAAAGGTTTAAACACTGCAGCATTATATCATTTCGAAGACTAATCTCTGTAGGAATAACTTCGTGCATCCGCGTTGCACTTTCGCTGATCAAAAGTAGGTTCACCACGGGAGAATAATGGATCACGATTATGATAACGTCAACCGCGTAAACGTTGCTAGCCATAAAATGAGATGGTTAACATTAACGCCTTGTCTTAAGATCTCTTCCGCGACGGAAGTGAACGTTATTTCTGGATGTAGGCCTTAATGAGCGCCACAGCGTCCTGTCTTCAGCTTGCCGCATCCAGCATCTGCCTATAGTCGTAGGGTATCATCGCACCTGGCCGGAGGGCGTCCTACACTACGTTTACGAAGTCGCGGTCTCCACTCAAGCTAAGCAGAGCTTGTGTTATGGGTACCAGATGACTGATATACATAGTACAATACATAGATATTTTACTTACATAGATAGATATTTTTTTGTTCATAGTAACCAGAACACCCGGAATGAATATCCGCAGATCGTACAAACATTTGTCACGAGGCGGGAATCGAACTCGCAACCTCCTGTTTCGCAGGCGGACCTTCGCCCGTCGCGCCACAGAGCCCTATGCCCGATATCAGCGCAGATCGCATTTCTACAATGTCATTCTTTGATACAAATATACAGAAATACAAAAATATTATTAAAGGCAATTTATATCGTATAATTTGAGCAAGATTCTTAATATTATTCAAGAAAGTTATTTAATCAATTTCATCAGTAATACACAATATATATTCCATTCACATTAATTTTAATAATATCGTCTCATTACTTTTATACTTCATAAATTGCTACTCATAGGTAAATAAGATGTAGATAAGATTCGAGTATTTTTTATTATATAATAGCCTGATTTTTCCCACTGCTGGACAAAGGCCTCCCCCATATCTTTCGACTTAGTGCGATCACGCTCGATATCCCACCAAGCTCTAAAGAGAAGATTCGAATTCAATCAGATAATTTTCTAAGCTATAATAACAACTCCACAGATCGAAGACGACGCCTACCAAGAAGACCTAGGCTACACGCGCGGCACCATCGGCAAATCCAGCACGGGCCGCGTCCGTCTTCCGCAGATTGATGAGAAGACCAAGGTCCGCATCAGCAAGACTCTGCAGAAGAATCTTCAGAAACAGCAGCAGTACGGCGGCGCTACTAGTATCAGGCGGCAGGTGTCTGGTACTGCGTCGTCTGTGGCCTTTACTCCTTTGCAAGTAAGTGTTTTACTTCATAAAGTCAAAGATTTAAATCGTTAGCTGTGCCCGTACCGTGGTCAGACCGCACGTCCTTTTGCCACACGGCGTGAGTGAGATCACTCACTTGAACTCAGTTTACATCTGAACACCGTGTGAGCCGGACGCGTGGACTTTACAGATTTTGTTAATTTAATAGATTTAAATTTTGCATATAGAATGTTTTGTAGAGACTGTAAAGAATAAACGCGTGGATAGAGTCTGTCCAATTGTCCATGCGTTTATTTTCTTTGCTAAAGAAAGAATGCAATATTTCATGGACACATAGATAGATAACACTTTATTATACCACACAAAACAGAAAACAATACAGGAATAAACAATAGAATAAAGAAAGTATAAAGGGCGGCCTTATCGCTGAGAGCGATCTCTTCCAGGCAGTTCAGAAGTTTGACAGTTTATTTTTAAAAACTGCGATAGATGCGAATAAGATTAACGACATCATCGATATTTACCGAGCTGACAGATTAGGTTTCGTCTAAAATTTATTATTATTAAAAAAGATCTGAAACTAAATAACATAATTTTGTCAATTTATTCAAAGATCAACTCATAAAACGAGTCGAAAATATATTTAGTATGACTCGCGAAATGAAACTGATCATAATCCATTGCAACGCGCCCAATCGCTTATGATTCGACGCGTATAACTAACAATTTACAAATAGTTTAGTTATTATTGACGACCTCTGTGGCGCGGTGGGCGATGGTCCACCTGCGACACAGGAGGTTGCGGGGTCGATTCCCGCCTCGAGACAATTGTGGGTACGATCTGCAGATATTTGTTCCGGGTGTTCTGGTCATCTATAATAAAAAATATCTATCTATGTAATGTATTGTATTAAGTATATCAGTCATCTAGTACCCATAACACAAGCTCTGCCTAGCTTGGTGGTGGATGGTCCAACATTATTTATTATTATTTTAATATAAAATAGATTTAGCTCACCTGTCAGTCATCTGCGTTGTAAATCTAAATACACGAATTCTCGAAAGATGACATAACGCAACGAGACGAGACTATTCGGTGACAACCATCACATTGTCATAATGACGTAATGGAGACTGCTTGTCTCACGTTTGCATACAAAAAGGTGGCATATAATATCGTAATCTATGATCGTGGGTTACATAGGCATGTAAGGAGTATGAGACAGTTTTAGATTATGTTCAGACTTACCTATTGTTGTAAGATTTGCATGACCGCTATAATAAATGTAGAATCATTCATATCATATCATCATCATCAGCCTATGATAGTCCACTGCTGGACACAGGCCTCCCCCAATGAGCGCCATAGCGCCCTGTGTTCAGCTTGACGCATCCAGCATCTGCCCGCAGTCCCTCGCAGGTCATCCCACCTGGCCGGAGGGCGTCCTACACTACGTTCAGGTTAAAATTTATGAAAAGTATCAATAAAAACTCGTTGAAATTTACACTCGCGTCGGCTTGACGCATCCAGCATCTACCTGCAGTCATCCCACCTGGTCGGAGGGCGTCCTGCACTACGTTTACCGAGTTGTGGTCTTCACTCAAGAACACGTTTGCCCCAGCGGCCGTCGGTTCTTCGCGAGATATGGCCGGCCCACTGCCACTTTAGCTTGCTAATTCTTAGAGCTATTTCGGTAACTTTGGCTCTATCGGATATATTTGTTACGAATCTTATCCTTCAGAGAAACTCCGAGCATAGCTCTTTCCATAGCTCGCTCGTATATCATTGCAGTAAAGAGAAAACGATTAACGATTAAGTCCCCTAAAGACACAATTACCTTTGTATTGTAGTTTGCTACAATCGCCTCGTTTGACAGGCGCGAAAGCATATTAGCCTATCTAGATACAGCTATAGCTTTGGGGAAATATTAAGCAACGGCCAGAAGTCAATAACATAACACTAGGTAATACTATAAATTTTATATCCTACTAATATTATGAACGCGAAAGTTTTTAAGTATGGATGGATGGATGTTTGTTACTCTTTCAAGTAAAAACTACTGAATGGATTTTAATGAACTTTACAATAATATAGCTTATACATCAAAATAACACATGGGCTACAATTTATAAAGATATATATTGTATATTATCCAAAATATCTATCACCACGCGGGTGAAACCGCGAGGCGCAGCTAGTTTGTATAATAATATTTGTGTGATGTGATTGGCTTCTGATTTGGATGTTTGTAACTGCTTCACACCAAAACTACTGAACGGATCTGATTAAACTAAACATGGATTGTGGCGTCACCTACCATACATCTATGCATTTTCATATTTATCAGATTTTTTTTTTCATTGTTAAATCATCATAAAATTCATAAAATTCACAATAAAGTAAAGGCGCTTTATTCTACAAGTTAATTTCTGTGGTATAGAAATAATTTTTATGTTTATAAGTTTTCACAGGAACATGGGATGCGAAGTCGCGGGTAGAAACTAGTATTAAACATTCTGTCCCTGCATGGCCACATTTATAACTTGAATTAAAGAACAAAAACAGGTTCTCGATTATATTTCCTAAAGCGTAAAACAACATTTACTTTATTCGTAAAAACTTAACGTTCATGTAACTGCCGTAAGAAATGCACCTGCTAGTATCGATTTCGATTAAAATAATCGATTTGAACGGTTCTCAATTATGTTAGGTATCAAGTTAGCGCAAGTATACGTTGACATAAGAAATATGCAAAAGAATAAAATATAAAAACCAAGTAATCATTGGATACTTAAAACTAAAATCTACTCTGCTTCCAATCCCTTAGTTTTAAACAGTTTTTTTACTAAATAACTTATGCTGTATTCTTCAATGTACATATACTGTGTATTCTAAATAAATTATTATGTGAAACTGAGATTTTGGGAAAATGATGTCAGTCCCAATATTAACCCTGTATATCTGATATACACTGAGCATACTAAACCAGCGAAGCATCGTAGATAGGTATGTTTTGAAAGGTCGCCGCCTGTTGCATTTTCTCCGAGCTCTTAGATATTATCGTTAATCGATCCTTGCCCTTGAGATGCCAGGCTAGTATTGTAAGGTTTCGACTTTGGGAACATTAGATTTTTTGCGCGACTGCCGTGTTATTGACTCAACAAACTCGTATCTAAGCTAGACTAGTCTACTAATCCAATCCCGCATCTAAATCTTGGGTAATCAGTAATCACGCAAGCCTGCGAGATTGATGCTATCAAACCAGCAGCGGTCCAGGGGATTTGGTTTAACAGAAGTAGGGCTGAGATTTCCTACTTGGGTCAAACCAGATGCAACAATACAAGAATTTAAAGCTGGTTTGAGTCTAAGGCGTCTCTCCCAGATAGACGCGATAAGCAAAACGATTATTAATAGGCCTCTCCAGGACAGAAGCGGTCTGTGGTGGCGGTATATTTGACAAAATGCTCTGGACGCTGCTATTGAAATCGTCTGTTTTTACATCGGTAGACACAATTTTTTTTTCATAGACAAAAGTTAAACGTGCAAACGATACGATATTTAAAATTTGATGACATTTCAAAATAAGCGTTGAGATTCTTACTTATCAAAAGCTTTCGTTCAGAATATATCGAACCATTCCCCAGAGTCGAGCCCCACTGAATCTTGTACTGCACTATCGCAATGAAATCTACACGGCTCATCGGCAAACGAAGTAACGTTACTGCGAAGGTCTGTTACATTACAGCGCTATGCTATTGTTTTGAAGTGTGACGGATCGATATTCGCACATATTGTTGTAGTAATTGGAGCAAAACCTATTTAGGTTGTGATTAACATGAGTGGAGATGCCGTAATACGACGGGCGACGGAAAAATCCACGTTTTTACTTAAATAAAGAACATGCAAAATAATAACATGCAGTAAACCTTTTTGCAGGGCGTAGCTAGTCTGAAATAATTGGTTTGTATTTTGATCGGACAGTGGCGAATGGCAAGTATTGAGAGTCTTTGTTTAGCAGTGTATATTTTGCCGTCGGATCATAGAATGAATCCGTTTGAATGGCTAGGCCGTTTGCTTTTTGGGAATACCTAATTAATTTTAATTTCATTCATTAGCCATATTGATGAACGTGGAATGCTCAACAATCCGTATAGGAAATTAAATGAATTACGCCGTTTTGCAATTGGCCTAACTAATCTACAAGAGGGTTGATTCCACGACCCGGTAGCGACAGATACAAAACTGCTGATCAAGACGATATGACAATCAGATCATTGTTTCTTCATAGTTCCGTTTCAGTTATCAACAGAACGAATATCATAGCTTTCGCTTTTGCATTCGTTTGGTACACCTACACCCCAGAAGTGCATAACCGTTCAGCTTCTAAAACCAATTGCGATTTCTCTGTTATTTATAATAGACTCTCAGTTCCCTCACGATCTCTAGCTATTATTGCATCGTCCTCGGCAGCCTCAATAACGCTAATAAGCCCTACCAGTCCCACAACGCTAGGGAAAGTTGATACTTTATACCGGCGCATCTGGCTTCCCTAAACGGCTGCAATGTAGCCACAAAGATTATTTACAGTTGACAGCAGGTGATAACAATATTCGGATGGTCGATAACAATATTTTGAGGAAGCCTTTCGAGTTATGTCCACTGAAGTAACGTTTTTACCCGACTGCGCAAAGAGAGGTTATTAATATATATTTTTTAACCAGTCCACATTTGTTTTAACAAAAGGTTAAGAAGTTTATTTAAATGGTTGTTATTCCATAGAAACTTCGATGTTAGCTAAGATCCGAGTAGCTCGGTGTTAAACGGAACAGAATAAAATAATATTTATAAAACATCCAGGTTTATGACCCGTTTAACAATAGCGCTCACTGGTAAAGTTATTGTTAGAGTCCGATATACGCGCATTTGTTGAAGGTGTTAGTGAGCCATGCGATTTCTATGGCCAGTCACTGCTTATAAGAGTTGATCAGAAGAAGACTCTAAAACCTCGTGAACACACTAATTCACAGAAACCCCCTTAAGGGTCCGGCGACTCTCGCTTGCAAAAATCGCTCTGAATATCGCTGTCCCTGTTTAATCCTTGCGCCGCGCCCCTGCGTGCGCGATAGCAATATTAGCCGTTCAAAATTTGGTTTGTTCCGTAATACCAAAAATTATGACTGAAAACTTTTTGTATTCTTCACAAAGTATTGTTATTCTGTAACTAGACAACATAAGCTATGTTCCTTAATAAATAAAACGTAAGATATTGATGTTTTGAATACGAAACAAATAGCAAGAAAACTTGTCCATTTTCGCATAAAAATGTGCAAAATGCGATTGGCTTTCATTTCATTTTAGGTAAGTATTTTGAAAAAAAACTTTTTAGGAACCTAGATAAATACTATTCAAATACAAATAATACAATATTATAGTGGAAATATGCTTGAATTTGAAATCATTTTGGTATTACGTTTGTATGAAGAATTCGTCCCTCCGGAGGCCTCCCGGGCTAAGACACGCATCGCGATGACTGTTTGTCTTCCGTTTGGACATGCATTTCTTTCATAATTTGCGTAAAAAAGAACGAGACAAAACAGTCGATAAAATGTCGCAGCCACGCATTTTAAGCCAACTGATGTGGTTAAGGGGTTTTTCTCCTAAAACGACCAAACCCAGAATGGGGTGAACAAATACGACGTCCATGATAAAATCTAAAAGTCTAACAAATAAGGTTCAGACCGCAGCGCAGGAAGGTCTGAATACAATCGAGCGCATTCTCGACTCGTACAAGTCATTACATGTTGTGGTGAAATTAGCGATTAATGATTAATCGAAAGTTCAGCGCCTTCTGAAGTTAAGCGGGGTTGTAAAGCTTTCATCTTTATATTTTTTTAAGGCAATGGCTGCATCTGCGCGTACGAAACATGAGACGCAATCGTATATCGTGTAAGAATGGCCCTACACTTAACCTCAAGCATCGGCAATCAATCCCACGTTTAATTAATTAAATTGAAAACAAAATAGCTTCGACACAGTGACACCGTTCCTAGGTTCACAGATAATAACCACATAAGTTAATAGATTCACGACAAGTTCCGTATGTAGGCAAACGAGAAAATGGCCTATTGGTATTTCAGGTAGGGCCGTGGACCAACTAACCTCTAGATTCTAATAAATAAACGAGAGAAAAGTCGCTCGTAAACGTTTCAACATGTTCGAAAGCCGTTTCGCTTTTCTACGAGCACTTTTGTCATTTATAAGTTTGGATGTGGTTAGAGTACTGAGGAAGTAGAAACTTTTCAACGAATACATATTTTATATTTTACGAGCGCCTGTACAAAAGATCTATTCAGCGGAGTATATTTGTCCAAGGTGTTGGAGCTAGCTGGTTCTAAGGAACGAGTGTCTGGTGGTTTGTCAATAGAAATTAACGCGTTTCTGACGCGCCCAAAGAGATGTTGTAAAGTTGTATGAAGAAACTGTTTGGTTAGGGAATCCAATAACTACAACTATACGTATCACAAGACCGCGGGATCTGGGTCATCAATCTCTTAGAATTCCCTATCGTGTTTGACTTTGACCACGCTCGAACGCATAATAAAACCTAAGAAAACTCGATTGTAAATCGAAATTTATCAGTCGATTTAACTAAAAAAACATGATTGCTCTGTTTTCAATTAATGAACATATTCTGTAGACTGAAATACAATAAAATGCTGTAAATAAATTCATGTCAAAAACATAAAAAAAACTATTTTCCGCACAAACGCAATCACTTACTTCCTAAATATATTTTCCTTCAATTCCATTGCTTCTACTATTCTGCAAATCCCGTGGATACCGCAAAAATTTTACAAGATCCTGCTATTGGTTTTTTTTAATCATATTTATTGAAACTTTTACTTCGTAAAGTATGTCAGTCCTATCATAACCTAAACTTATAACTAACAAACAAAATGCGTTTGGGTTATTGGATTCCACACGATTGACTCTCCCTTAGAATTGGCACAAACTCAAATGCTTTGGACAAAATACGACATGTCACGGAGAATCACTACTGATCGGCTTGTGCTGGTAAGCTTTTGTATAAAGTTCGCTCCTAAAATCTGTATTTGACGGTCCCCTCGTCTATTATCTGATGACTCCGCGCCTCAGACGGGATACTTTCACCGTTTACTTACATTTCGCCTATTGGTATTTGTGCTATAGCCCGCCCTTTGAGAACACTAATAGAATGTGAACTTGCTCCGTGAATACATTTGCTTTCCACTTAATGAGATCGGTCGATCTGCGTAGTTCCCAACAAATTTTCTCCTTGTTGTTTATTCTTCGGTGCATAAGTTGGAATGGGTATGTTTCTGTTTTACCGTAAATAATTCAAGAATAAACGAATGCAATATAAGGAGTCAGTCATTAATCACGTGAGGCTCAGGAGGTTAGAAAAAATTACGAAATATCAAAAGTGTAAAACCCGACTATGTATCATCTTGGGTAGAGGGGTTTAAAAGGGTCTAAAAAAATCACATGATAAAATTGACGACCCATTTTACACCACAAAATGGACAGGCACTCAAAACAGAACCGATCCTTCATAATTCTTATAGGTATCAAGTTAGCTTGCTACGAATTCAAAGCTTCTAACAATGTTTCTGAAAAAAGCTCAAACATGAATTTCTTTAATAATTTTAATTAAATATAACTTATAATTACCGTTTAGTTAAAATATCATTGATTTATACGAATTGTTAGATTTTAAAAATTGCAATAATACATTAGGAATCTAAGAACTCAATCAAATAAATATGGGCAGGTTACAAATTGTAGACATTTCAAAATGCATAGACTAAAAACCAAACTATCTATACTTACTAGCTAAGATTTCTAATTATTTGACCGGGTTGCTAATCAAACTATAACTCTCGCACAGCCTAGGGTATCAGAAACAAGTCTGGCTGGGTAACCACACCCACCCCTTAAGCGGGCGCTGGGCCGCCGTAACTACGGAGTTATTACCCTCTCCCATCGGTGACCGGTGTTAACCTGCAACATCCAACTGTGGGTGTACTCAGGACGGGGTAAAATGGGGGTGATTACTCGCTTAGGCGAATAGAGTTTCGAAACGTTTCATGTATCACTCCCAAAATTCGAGAATACGGTGTAACACCATCCAATTGTTATTGTATTTTGATGATAAACATGTTTATTCTTTATTCTAATAGAAGGTTCAATCTCATTTAATAGAGTACTCCTAGTGACTAAATAACAATTTTTAAGGACTACTTTATCCTTAAAAATTAGTTAATTAGTCATTTTATCTAAAGTTTTTAGAGTATCATTTATTAAGATTATCAGAGTACCATTACAAATTTAATTATACATATATTACGTCAATCTATACCTACATTAATTTTACTCAATTACAATAAATTAAATATTTCCTCAAACCACAGTTTTACCAAATTACAATTAAATAAAATAAATTTATCAATAATTTTTAACAATAAGTTAATGAATAATACAACCTTTACGACTTCGCTCAGGGGACAGTGGAACAAGTCATCTGACATCGTGCTGTTATATATCTTGCTATAAAATCCCAAATACAATAATATCCTTTTGTCTCATATATAAAGCTTCATTAATTCGTTACTGGAAATAAAATCGTAATAGTTATGGTTAGTAATAGTTAGGTAATACCGTCTATAACTCACTGTTAGCGATCAAAGCGATTCCTTATAGCTACCGTCAAAGGCTTCTTTTATTAAATGTTATATCTCTATATCTTTACCGTGCTGTAACCAATTCTGTGATAGTCATCAATAATTGATTTTTATGTGCCTTTTTACGTAATCAGCAGGTGTTCCTGCTGATCAAAAAGGCTCAATAATCTACTGATGAAAAACGAGCATCAGCTCGTAAGGCTTCTAAAATATCCAGGATATTGTTTCCATACCCTCTATTCAAAGGGGCCGAATTGTGTAGTTATTGGGGTGTATAAGTTATAGACATGTTATTTTGCTCCGTGTTTTAGCGGAGTTTAGTATTCCTGATTTTCCTGTTTACAAGTTTGTCTGCCACCATCTCGAAAGATAACATGAATAGCAACAATAAATACAAATATTTTGATATGTTCTATTTACAGTACATACTTGTTTATAATGGTGATGTGTGATTTTAATGATATTGGCGTATAATAAATAAATCATCTAATCATAAATTTTGCTGATTCACTGTTATTCACTAGCACAACGTTATTTTTGATCATGACTCATCATTATTATTATATTTTATCGTATAACATATTAAGTACAATGTCAAGATCAAACAGCGTTTTCAAATTTTAATCCATTCTTTTTATTTCTTTAGCCTTACAAAATAAAAACTTAGACAAATCTATTATATTATTTAAAACTTAAAATTAAAAGCTCACTGTTTCACTGGACTGGACTACTCACTGGAGTTTTGTAGGGTAGGTCCCTGCTGTTGCAAGCGTTCATAGGTTCAGTAACCGCTTTCCATTATCACTTTCATGGGCTAAGATGCACATGATCGATACGTATCGTGCGTCAATACGTACGTCGAACGTCTATAGTGTGGCGGCGGCATACGTATTTATCACCTTGAAAACACTTAATCTGTCTTTTCTAGACAATTAATATAACGCGAGACGTAGAAAGACTATGCTACAAGTATCTTAAACAGTCAACATTATCTACCCCTAGACTTACATAGGTCTAGGGTGTTGATAGTTAACATTTTACTACTAGGGGCCACAATAGTTTACTAGAATTCAGCCCTGCATTGTGGTCATCCACTGTTACTTAGATAGCAATCAGCAATATGCTCTCAGCAAAGTGATTTTATGTATACGCTTAGCTATCGACTTTGCTGACAATAACTTCTGAAAGCTGTTGGAAAACAACCGGCTCTATAAAATTATTGTTTGAGTTGGAACAAGGTTATCATGCTACATAACCAGACTTGTTACTGTAAATATAATTTTAATAGCTACGAATAGGTATTTTGTCTTATTTGCGCAGTATCTGATTTATATCCAACTGCCAAGACAGAATCTTAATCAGTACCGATAAGGTTTGGACCTCGATATCTGCTTTTGTTATGCCTATAACAACATGGGAATTAGTTACATGGGAATTAGTCACATGGGTGGTGCTTGGTTCGTCGGTATATTCAAAACAAGAGTGAGTTGGTACTCACTCTTGTTTTGAAGATACCCACGAAACGAAGCCTAGAAGTCACCTGTCTTCTAGGCCTTCGTGATACATCGGTGACCACATCTTCACTTTACCAATGCGATGAAAAACAACAATCTTCTAATTTATTGAGTCCAAAACCTTTAATTTCTGCAATGATATTCGGATCGTGAGCCATTTTTAAATTACTAGCTGTTTCTCATACCGCGAACCCTATGGACATGTTTTGATTTTTTTGTTTTTGCCGTGAAGGTACGTCCGTGTCTGTTTCCTTCTGGCTTCTGGTCGCAATGAAAAATTTTTCTCTTCACGAGAAAAAAAGATGATATTACAATACCTATCACCTCATGCAAGAGAAAAAGCTCCCGAGGAACACCAAGTTACATAAAACAATCGATTTATATACAATTACAAGATAATTAATGCCACACCATGCATTCTCGTGCGTTTTTGCCGTAACGCGATATAAATGTGAACAATAGACATCAGAAAAAGTGACAGATTAGATCTCTGGCGCCGATTTGCTATGCGTGAAGGAGGACAACCAATGAAGCGACAATATGTACGCACAATGCAATTGTCACACAGTAAACACACTAGCTTCTCACTTCTTTAAATATGACTAATCGGAAAGGACAAAAACGAAATCGTATAACATTTTATGAAGCTACAACTAAGTTTACGTACTGAAGAAACAACACTGAACTTTGCGTATAAGCCTTCCCAATACGCCATCACGCGACTATATTTATAAAAAATACTAATTGAGAACCCTCTAAATTAAAACTTCTATTCAATAGTCCCTTTTGAAATAGAAGTTAGTTAAAACAAACACACAGTATCTTAGTGTCGGTCGACGGTGGGACCGACAATGTCTCCATTCTAAACCCATGTTTTATGCAAAACATGGCTTCAAGATATGAATGACTAAACGAATCAGGAATGCGGCTACGCAGGTACTTAGAGAATGGCGCTAATCCCGCCCGGGAAAGAATTTAGTTACGATATACTTGACTTTTTTGTTTTGGGTTGCATTCAGATTCGTAATTTGATTTTGTGACCTATCAAATCACTAACGTCTTGTATAACAGCTACTATAATATGATGATGTTGCATTTAGCAACAGTTTTTTTATGGATTTTAAGAGTAACCGCTAACTAGTGTATTGACAAATCCAGTGGTCTCATGAGTAGTTTTTAACAAAAAAAAAACAGCTGCTATACTATATCTAGCAAGGCTCTACCACCACACTCATTAGGATGCGCTCTACGATGCTCTGCCTCGCATCCTGCGTCCATCAAACTGAAGCATAGGTGTTCATGTTCATTTATGCCTTAGATGACTGCAACTTCATCTGTAATTTAATTACTTAACAAATAACTTGAGATTTCATGATAAACATGAAATTCAGTAAATGTGCACCGTCGCTCCTGTTTTCTCTCGATTTATTGTGCTAGAATCTTCAAATCAATAGTAAAAAAACTAACATGGTAAGCTAGAATTAAACTGTCATTATTCGTGATTGCTTTTGCCCGTACATGTGGTAACCGTACGGTAGATGACGTTAAGATAGGCACACTTTGCTATCTAGGATCTAGGAATTCACTGAGCCAGTTACAAAGTTACTTGTAGCGCCATGTTTATTACGCAAATTAAGGCTGGAATTGGTATGTGTGTCGTGCAAACGAACGATTAAAATTAATACATATAATTTCTTTTTTAACAAAATCTTTGATAAATGCCTCGGCCCACCCTTTGTAACTTACTGCAACAAAGTTTTTTTAATAAATAAATAATATAATAAATCTTTAGGTATGTGCCTGACTAAATCTCCAAACATGGTTATATTTTAGATTCTAATGAAAAACAAAGTTCGTACGAAAATAGTTTTCGCCTCAAGTGGAGGCATTGAACCCTCGTAAGGTTCAAGGTCTTCAAAACATTTCAAAACCTCTTCTGTTTATAAGTAGCACTTCGGCAAACAAGTGAAGAAATAATAAAATCATAAGCCTACTCAATGACATTAAAAAATTGCGTAGGATCTAACCGTTCTCACTAATTAAACCAATCCAAGCTATACGAACAAAGTATGTAAGGTTCTCTATATAATGGTGGCCCATAGTAAACAACAGCCACGGCCTTGCAATAACAATCTAAATACGACCTACTAATCACTGAATGACACGGGCTAAGCTACAGCTACACCGGCAAGCAATGTTCAGAAAGGTGTTGCATTCCAAATTACTCACGCTAACAATTGTTAGGCTCTACTAACAAATTCCAAGATAATAGAGATGCAAATGCCTTACAAACCTTACCGAATTCGAATGTGGGACTGTTTTCTGTTGTACCTTCGCTCGAACGAAGGACCTAAAACATTTAGACATAGACATACCATTTCAAATTTTGCAGGATAAACACTAACCCCTCTGGAACAACATTTTCATGAGACAATCTCGAGATAATTATCTATAGAACTGCAAAAGAATCTAAAACTTTTACGGTTCTTAATTCTTATTTGCACTAAAACAGAATAAAAAGACGTAATACTAGAAAAGGTTCGACAAGACCTAGTTTACTTATAATAATATTCCTATTCTGGCAAATCTTGTCGAGTCTAATCATTCTCCCCAATAAGATAAATGTTACCCCAAAAATCTAGCCGATGCTTTCCATGCTTTCGGTCTAATAAACTCCAAAGATGAGATGAATATATTCCTGGTGTGGTATCAGCTTAAGGTGCCACATCTTTATCCATTGTAATATAAAGTGCCGTTATAACCTGTTATAAGTTATTGTCACTATCATTATTGGCTTATTTGCATTGTATAGCGGCGTCAGCACTTTTTGAAATGCTGTCATTAGCGAACATCGTTGTGTTTCACGATTATAGACACTTATTCAGTTGACAATGTGGACATGTTTATGACGTCTTTGTTGAAGATCTATTTAGTTCTACTTTGAAACCTGTCAGTCATTAATGAGACATGCATTACAATAAAACGTGAGTTCTATTTAATTTGCCGAGATACAATGTCTACTAATTTCATAATAATATGATAATGCTGGACAATTCACACATAATCATCTAGCCCCAAGCTGAGCAGAGCTTGTGTTATAGGTCCATTTACATGTATAGATATATTGATTATACATAGAATAAAATACACAGAACACCCGGAACAAATACTTGCATATCTTATAAACATTTGTCGTAAGGCGGGAATCGAACCCACAACCTGCTGCGTGGCAGGTCACGCAATCGTTCGTCAATTTTTTTTCATTTTTATCCCCAGTCTTCCCCGAATTATCAGATTCAATACTGATTCGAAATTACTAGGTATACACATATGTAGATACCACATATTATTAACAAAGGTTACCCTTGCCACCTTTCTTAATCCTGCCTGCTTAGTAAATCATTTTCGTACCATGTTCTAGTATTTTATTTTATTATTAACCGAGTGGCCACGTTGGTTGGTGTAAAGTTTCGTGGGCGTAAAACAAACGTTACGCCTACGAAACTTTCTTCTTCTAGCCTATGAAGACGGAAGTTGCAAATTCTCTTCCACATGCCGATTCCTAACGCTTTATCTTCATTGCAGGGCTTGGAGATAGTAAATCCACAAGCAGCAGAAACGCGAATCAACGAGGCCAATGCAAAGTATTTCTCCAATACCTCGGGCTTCCTGTCCGTGGGTAAGAAGACCACTTGACACCAAGACCAGACCAACACAGGTGGGTCAAGTGATGTGATAACGGACTATATGAACGATGTATTTAGTGTTTCTAATCCTTAATCTCTTGTGCTTCGATCGATAAACTAATTCGATTTCCGACCAAAAATTTTAAAATATCCTAATTAAAATGATTTCTGACATAAGTTTTAAACCAAAATATAATAAATAATGTTGGACAATTCACACAGCAATGTCATTTGTAGGAACATTGTTAAGTGGTTGATTAATTTATGATTTACTCTTGTCTAGATAGTCACTTGTGTAATGTAATTAAAAAAAACTGTATGTATCAGCTTGAATCCAATAATAATAATTAATTTATACAGTACTATTTAAACGATAGTTCCGAACTTAAAACCTAAGACAACATTTAATGTCAAATTTTGTACAAAACTACCCAATAAATATTTGAAGTAACTTGTTGTTTTTATACGTTCCTTCCTATTGGCAAGTTGGTCGATGAATGTAAGCGTGTCCGAGAGATTTCTCTGAGCCACTTGTTTCGAGACTTGCAACTACAACTTGCTTCTAGCTTAGCGTGGGTAACGAAGACAGTTTGTTAGACGCTAACTAGGTACTCCATTTACTTTGGAACAGGCACGTACACAAATACTGTCGACTGCGAAAGCTGTAAAAAAGAAATAAAACGTCAAGTGCTAGTTGGGACTCGCGCACCGATGGTTCCTATATAATTATAGATAGCTAGATAGATAGATAACACTTTATTACACCACACAAAACAGAAAATAATACAGAGATAAAAACTTAGAATAAAGGTATAAAGCGAAGCCTGGAGCGATCTCTTCCAGGCAACCTTGGGATGGACTGGACATGAACGAACAATATAGACGGTGGCACTTTAATAAATAATTGATAACAAATACACTAAATACCTACATTACAAACATTATAATAAACTTACATAGACATAAGGCTATCAATATTTATTATTTATTTATTTATTATATGTTTTTTCTTGCCAAATATCATGATTATAGGTCAACGGGAAGGTATATCTATACTAATAATATTATAAAGAGGAACGGTTTGATTTTTTGTTTGTTTGTTTGTAATTAATAGGCTCCGAAACTACTGGACCGATTTGAAAAAATATTTCACCGTTGGGAAGCTACACTATCCCCGGTGAACATAGGCTATGCTATATTATATTTTCAAAAAGTTAGGGATCCGTACTAAAACCATGCGAAGCCGAGAAGGTCCGCTAGTTAGGTTATATAGGTTCCTTGCGATAATCAAATTTATTTTGTGAATATACTACTACGTTTTTCACATTTTGTAAGACCTTACTTCTTTTTAATTTTATGATTATACGTCAACGGGAAGTAGGTATTCCCATAGGTTTTAGGTTCATGGCCAGACTGAATCTTTTTTTTGAGATGGACTGTTCACTACACACATACATTTGTATACCTATAGTATACAAATAATACACTAACACATTTTAATAACCGGCTCTGCAGTGTATATTGCACGTACTTTTATGCTAACGAGATAATTAACTTTATAACCTTTGAGTACAAATTCCTCCTTTGTATGGCGGTGACAGAAACATAGGTAAATGGAAATTATTTAGTAAATAATTATATCAATCAAATTGCTCAGGTTTTATAACCAGCCTGTTTTTTAACTCTTGAATTGTTAACTCGCGAGTGTTGTTAATACTAAATGTTTTACAGTTTTTTTAATGTTACATAACATAGTAAAGAAACAAAATGAGTTTAACCTTTGATCATAATGCGAGTGAAACTAATGCGTTTGCTTCGAAGGTGGTTTCTGTGATCGTTAATTAGCATTTCACTCAATATATTTCTGTGTCATTTCCTAAAGGTAAATCTTGCTGTGAAGTGTCAAGAAAAAAATGTGGAAGAAACCATTTTATTATTTCAATAGTACTCCATTCTCAGATATTTTCAAAAATCCTATTTTAGGATTCCAAAGTCTTATCTGATGCCATTCATTCAATTAATTATATCAAACCTGGAGTTTAATTTAGCGTCGTTAGCTACGCAACGTTTTCATTATTATAATTGTTTCAGTTCATGTGCATACCGCCGAGGTTAATTATAATTATTCCTTAACTTCGTCAGTTGATAGGGTCATGAAATAAATTAGAAATGTATGAAACTCAATTTAGCGTAAATTTTATATAACTTTCCCTTGATAAACGGTGAATACATTTGAATAGGAGCAAGATTGCCGTGCGGCTAAGCATAGAAAGTTGAAAAGATAGTAGATAAAAGGGCATCCGTCGAAAAGATCACAATTCAACCTTATTATAAAATAGTTTGTTGAAAACAAGATGGACTGATTCAAGAAAAGGTCACGTAATCTTGCATAATACATTTTAAAAATGAGCATTGCTTTAGGGGCGTCATTTTGCACGTGATAAAATCAAAATTTTACAATTAGTTCCGGATTTCGTGAATTTCGCAAAGTTATTTCAATGTTTTGGACTAAATGTTGCGAGTTTATTGTAGAGAGGTATTTGGTATGAAGCAGGTCACTCAAGGCTGTGCGTTCGTAAACAGCTTACACAAGCGGCAGAAATAGAAGTCTCACAATTTACTTTTAAATGCAAACAAACCATAGTACAATGTACATATATACACTAAGACTCGTAGTACAGTGACGTTTATTACGTACCTGTGTGTGTGTGCTCAGTTACATTTAAATCTGATAACTATGAATAAAGAACTATTTAAAAACCATAATCTTTCGTTAAAATGAATAAAGCAAGCAGTTTTATAAAAAACACAATTTAATGATATAAATACAAAACTGATATAATATCGAGACTAGGAACCTGCTAGGGATGAACGCCACTGTATATACTTAGTTTATCTTTTAAATGTCAGGTTTTGTAAAGGTAGTTTCAATGCCTTTTTGAGGTTTATTAAATAATACGTTTCTGCCTGCAGCTTCGGACGCGTTGTGTCTGTATGAAAACGTTTAAAGGTTATATATATCCCATGGTAACTGTTTTATGGTATAAAAAGTAGCCTATGTTTGATTCTAGGCTCAGATCTACATCTATGAAACTTTCTTATACAAATTTTAGCCTGGTCCGTTCAGTATATTTCACGTGAAAAAGTAAAAACATACAGAAATACATCCATCCATCCATATAAACTTTCGCATTTATAATATACTGTATATGATTAGACCCCTAATTTATCTACCAACTAGCGGAACTTCCCGGCTTCGCACGGTATTAGTTCGGATCCCTAACTTTTTGAAAATATAATATAGCCTATGTTCACCGGGGACAGTGTAGCTTCCCAACAGTGAAATATTTTTTCAAATCGGTCCAGTAGTATCGGAGCCTATTTATTACAAACAAACAAACAAAAAATCAAACCTTTCCTCTTTATAATATTAGTATAGATATCTTCAAATAATAATTAGGAATCCAGTTCTTCACTTTCACAAAGCAACCGTCATTTGTTTTCAAAATCGTAAATTCTAACATGAAGCCTATCAAAACCCCTATTCGTCCTATGAGTCGCGAGCTTGCCTTTCCAATCCACAATCAGAATGGATTGTGATCTAGCACATGCTATTTAATGGAACTTAAAACATGTACGTAATGGTTAATATACTAGTCTCGACTATTAAACAACTAAAAAGGTATAAAGCTAGAGTACCTACCTATTACCGTGTTATAGGTTATTAAAGGCTAGGCCGGTATTCGCAAGACTTTAAACGTTCTTCGTGATAGGTTTTACCATAAACATCGAGGAAACGCAAGCTGTCTTTTCATTTAATAGGTTTTAGTCATATCATAAAAGCATCTGCTATCAATTACCACTGAATAAATCCATTAACAACAGCTGCAATCATTGTTAGTACATACCTAATAAGTTGTTTTAGATCAATATTGTGACTGATATAAATCAATAATTGGTCATTATGATTATATTATATAGCTTCTGCACAATAGCTACCCAGGACAACAATACCATTGAAGAAGTTAACGATCACTCATAATTTTCCTATGATTTTGTAGATACTGATATTTTTTTTCTCGGAGCAAATTGACGGTGTTTTGTAGTGAATTATTTGTCATGTCTTAATATGGATTTTGCCAGACCAATCTATTGACCTTCGCTATATGATTGATCGGCGTAAGACTGACGACATGGTGAGTCGCAAAAGGTGAATTGTCGGACAAATGTTTCCATTAAGCAAATCTACATACGTTCCTAATATTTAAGAGGGGCAATTATGAACTGGGAATTCGATTAAAATAGAAGATAGAAAATAATTTTACTGCACACTTAGTAATGCGAGAAACTATGTACAATAAAATCTTAAAAATTAAGTTACAATTGGCGGTCTGAACCGCCAATCTCTACCAGATAACCAAGGATGGATAGGATCGTGGACAGTACCAGAGGATCTGTGTGCTTGTAGGTTATATTTTATACCTATAAATAAAATAGGTACTTATAAATACTAAGTGATAGGGGATTACGTTTGGGAAAACCATACTCGTAGTCTCTGATCATCGTCATCAGCCACTGCTGGACATAGGCCTCCCCCAATGAGCGCCATAGCACCTTGTCTTCAGCTTGTCGCATCCAGCATCTACCTGCAGTCTTTTGCAAGTCGTCATCCCATCTGGTCGTAGGGCGTCTTACACTACGTTTACAGAGTCGTGGTCTCCACTCAAGAACACGTTTGTCCCAGCGGCCGTCGGTTCTTCGCGAGATATGATCCGCTGCCACTTCAGCTTGCCAATTCTTAGAGCTATGTTGATAACTTTCGTCAGTCTCTGATATTTATTCGATATTATCGTGTTTTTTAATACCAATCTCTTCATATTCCTAGCATCTCATCTCTCACTTGCTTTTACCAAGGCATTTAACGAAGCATTTGCTTACGCAACAAGATGCACCGTGCGCTCTTAGCAAACAGATTGGTACACCTCGCGTGCCATAAATTTCTCGGCACACCTTTTGTAATATCAGTTTCTTTTAAAGTTTATAAATTACAATATTAACCTTGACGATGTAAACAATACCGGCTTTTGTTTAGTCATTGTTTATAATGGGTATTGTAAATCAATCTATACTAATATTTTATAGAGGAATGGTTTGATTTTTTATTTGTTTGTTTGAATAGACTCCGAAACTAATGGACCGATTTGAAAAATTCTTTCACCGTTGGGAAGCCAGACTTTCCCCGGTGAATATAGGCTATATTTTCAAAAAAGTGAGGGATCCGTACTAAAACCGTGCAAAGCCGGGAAGGTCCGGTTAGTTGTTTATAATGGGTATTGTAAAATCAATGTTTTACAAATGGCATTATATTTATTTAAATCCTACTGTCTTTAATATATTACATACATATTCGTCGTATAGATCAACAAATCGTTGTATTCTAAGTGTTTTTTAATTTTCAAGTAAAAATCCAATTTTTTTATTTTATTGATATGTTCATAAAATTGCCCAGTAGTCGGATGAAATACGCTAAAGAAAAAATATAACCTAAATAAAATTACCCTATAAATAAATTAGCGGAACTTGCATAACTAAAAGTACAAAAAAACGTAAGAACTTACTTAATTCATAGGCGATCTGTCTGAAAAACGAACACTTCCCAACAACATTCTCATAGCGCGTGAGTAAATAAAGCGTGATGCAACTTCATTCATAGAGCGGCGATAACATCTTGTCAAATAGCTGGTAAACTTTTCGTTTCAAAATTATGAGATATTACGGCATTTTCAATGGGCTTGTAACAAGTTTAGAAAGGAAAAAATGTAGTGTTATAAAAGGGTAGGCCAAAAAGACAGGTTGTTTTTATGTTTTTTGAGATTTTAGAGATTATTTTGTAAGATAACCTCAAAAATTTGTAGCTTCTAGCATGCAATTTATACCCAGATTTTTCTAAGAATGATAAACATATTCTATTTCTCTGTACGTGTCGACCTTCGAATGAAACGGAGAATATCGACGTCCAACTTCTCGAGTAGCACGAACGAAGCCTTTTGCTTCTAAACGGCTGTTTTATATACTAGAGAAATGCGTGAGACTTTGAATTCTGTACAATCGCAATAAGATTGAAGATTTTCTACTTCTAGGCTCACATTCAGAACAGGATTGGCAGGATGCTAGTAAATTGCGTGTTACTCGAGTTCAAGGACAAATTTATGAGAAATTTGAGATGTTATAGAGATGAGTCCCTATAGAATAGAGAATAGAGTCATTAAATATTTGCTTTGATATGGTTCATTACAGTACCTGAAAAGTTAACATCTAATGAATGAATGAACACTTTATTGCACTTAAAACATAACAAAATAAAACCTTCTAAATACCTATTAAATTAACAGTAGGTACAATAGGCGGGCTTATCGCTGACAGCGATTTCTCCCAGGCAATCTATCTAAATATGTATATACAAGAGAAATCTTGTTTCCTGTTGTGATGAAGTATGTTGATGGACTGATGACATTGTAAGATTTTAACGGTACAACTAGGTAGGTACCTATAGAAAGATGAGGCCTAACGGATACTTTGCGTCGTGTATGGAAATAACGAGGAAATTCCTTTTGTATGAGGAATCCCTTTTACTATTTCTGTACCCTTTACTATTCGCAGCATTTGTTACATGTAGTATGTACATATTTAATTATCTAAAGCACCAAGGGTAAATGTTCTTATCAATTTTCTTTTGATTATTTAGAAGAAAGAGATACAAAAATGTCAAATATAAAACCGTTTAATATCAGACTAGTTTCTGCCCGTGGTTTCGCAATAGTAAATTTTTTGTTTCTATGGAAAAGTTTTAAGGATTTTTCTATTCCCATGAGAACTGATTTATGGGATAAAACGTCTATTATCTAAGCCTATGTTTTATTCCGGGCCTGGAAATACCTATGTGCAAAATTTCAGATATTCAGTAGTTTTGGCGTGAAAGAGTAACAAACATCCACACCCACAACTTTCCCGGTCATAATATTAGTAGGATATAGGTACGCACCTGCCCGAGGCACTCAGTGAATCCATAAAAGAAGAGTGCCTATCCATGTTCCAAATCAAAAGAAGACCCATTATAAAATCTTTAATTACATAATTCTAGTCATAAAAACTGCAGCATAACACTGTATAATGTCTACAAAAATTTAACATTCCCAAGTAGGTACTCTCACTTACTTTCTGTTTTATTATAATAGGTTTAACTCGAGACTGAGGCAATTAATGGCAATTTTTTATTCAAATATGGCGTCATATTCAAATCTGTGCATATTAATTTTGAGATCATTTCCAGACTAGAGTGGATTATACGCTATTTATTTTTACGTGTATTATTATTATATTAATTTTTTTTGTTATAATCGTCTCTTACCTAACCGGCCCGTAACCATCACTTAGCTTAAAAGTTTGTTGGCAAGAAACAATATTCGATAATAAGCGACACTTAGGTATGTTTGCGGGTAATGTGTTGCAATGTAGGGTTAAGTCGTTCATATAAGTACTTTCAACTTTTTGCGATTGTCCTTAGGTAACTAGGTGACTGCGTAAGTCGCTATTTTGTAAGTAGGTAACTAACTAAGTTACTTTTTGCTTTTACTCCCGATGCAAAAAAATGTTTTAAATGTAACGTGTGGTCTGTCCGACACACATTTGATTTTAACATCGTAACTCCCAAAAAGATAAAATAATCTTGATTACATGTTGAAGATGACTTAATCCGTAGCGCGTGTTTGTTTAAAAACGCACCCGCTCTTATATCTATTAATACAATGAATAGAACTCTGTTTACTTTCAGTGGAACTACCTGCAAGCAACATTTCAGCCCGATCTGTCCAGTAGTTTTTGCCTGAAAGAATAACAAACATCCATACATACAAACTTTCGCGTTTTTAATATTAGTAGGATATTAGCATAGAGTAAAAACACGCTGCTGTCATAGAAATTTAGTTTATTCTCTCAATGTTTTTATTTATTTACTAGCTGCGTCTCGCTGTTTCACCCGCGTGGTGATAGATATTTTAGATAATATACAATATATCTTTATAAATTGTAGCCTATGTGTTATTCTAATGTATAAGCTATATTATTGTAAAGTTTCATTAAAATCCATTCAATAGTTTTTACGTGAAAGAATAACAAACATCCATACATACAAACTTTCGCGTTTTTAATATTAGTAGGATATTGAACACTACCAAGCCAACAGAGGATACACTTAAAAAGAGACACAAAATCTCATAAGTCATCACCAGTTGTGATCCCCCAATTATAGGTCATCATCATCATAATGTCCACTTCTGGACATAGGCCTCCCTCAATGAGCTTTAAATAGCGCTCTATCTTCTTAGTTACGTTTGAACGTTTCTCAGTAAAGAATGGTACCTATAAAGGGTATCTATTAAATAAACATCTTAGGTTGAATCTATAGAGTTTCATTCTTGTAGTGCTAAGCTGACGACGCTAGCGATGCATTTCAACTTTTTGGATTAGGAAACTAATAAACGATCGCTTATGTTGGCCGACCTTCTTTTATTGACCTTCGGAATGGCAATCCAAGTCGGTATACTAAGATACATAATATGAACAGTAAGTTTATATATGCCGAAAGTATGGTAGTTTGTTTAGAGCTCCTTTATCCCTGGATTTCCTGAACAGAGTGAGTACAGCTAACTCTTCAGCTTACTTTATAGAACCATCTATGTAGTTAGAAATATCAAAATAATTAACTTGGGATGCCAAATAGGTAGGCTAATTCGATTAAGAAAAACAACGCTGGTCTGAAAGTTTACCTATCAGGATTCCACAACGATTGAGAAGCACACGCCCAAGAAAAGAAGTTTAACGGTTCATTGAAAGCAAAGCAAGTGAGCGCAGGCGCAGGACACAGATGACGCAACAGTTTGAACAGGTTCCGAAGGCGACATCCATGCGCTTGCGCCGGGCAGTGTTCCGCCGACCGCCCGCACTCACGCGCGTACCGACTCACCGCGTCTTATCATATCACCACTGAATACTGAGTAACATCTACGTAATTACCTCCAGTGATTATCATAGAATGATATGGTGTTGTGTAGTGTTTGTATTGGATCGCTTTGATCAGCAATGGCCAGCTTTGAGGACCTTGCGTTTGACTGGTCGACGCTCTGCCAAGACTGCCCTGAATGCTGGACGCCGTCAGGTGAGTCTCTAATCACCATAGAATTTCTTCGAACTAGACTGGACTTCTATTTGAACTTAAGTTCGATGTTTTTATCGATTTGTTGGTTCAAAATATATCTTCGTATGATTATTTGTTCTAACGGACATTAATGCGAAGATATTTGAATCGTCGGGGCAACGCTGGGGCTTTTCGTTTTTATCTACCCTCATTTAGACCGTAATGTATGCAGCTTAAGAAATGGATATAGGTATATAGGTACTGTGAAACTCTTTATTGAAACTTTTTTGAAACAGCCATATTGAAAGAAAGGAAATAAAAAAAAATATTAGAGACAAAAACAACCCACAAACAAATTTATACACTGTGTTCAAGGCAATCTCTCTGCTTTCTTTGGGGTGCTCTAAGCTGCTCTAAATGATGATATGTGATTTTTTATTAACATACATTTAAATAAAATAAAAAAGCCATTTATTTCATAACCTTAATAGTAACAGTAAAAGTGCATAAAGATTAATATGTAAGAAATAATAATTGCTTCTATACATCAGATTTTTATATTCCTTATTTATGTCCTATTAAATTAAAAATGTAATCAGTTAGATTTTCTTAATATAATTTCAAATAATTAATAATAAAATCATTGCATTCATTAAGTTTCATGTTTAATTGATTAATACTTTAATTAATACTTATAAATTTCGATATATTTAAATTGTATTTATATGATGTTTGGTTAGGACCCCTTTCGGGTACAGGCCTCCTATAACATACATTTAGTACATATTACATGCTCGTCTTTATGTAATATTGTTTGAGTTGAATCTTATAACATTTGCCTAGTTGATTTAGCTTCCGTCTGGACATTATCAAATAAATAGCCGCTAAACTAAAGGCGTTAAGTAAAATATTAATGAAGACGGTGTGTAAAGGTTAATCATATGGATGTGGGCAGACAAACTGCTAGCTTTGAACAAAGCGTCTGTGTTTACGAATACATTATTTTTAAACTAACAACTACAAATATTACCTAATAATACTCGTCCATAAATTATAATCACACTTACCTATATTATAAATTCGAAAGTTTGGATGTATGTGTGGATTGATGTTTGTTACCTCTTCATGCCAAAACGACTAGTATTTACATAGGTTAGGTATGATATATATCAAAATAATGTTGCACAATCTACACAATAATCATCTGCACCAAGCTAAGCAGAGCTTGTGTTATGGGAACTAGAAGACTGATATACATAATACAATACACACACAGATATATATTGTTATTATTCATAGAAATACCCAGAACACACTGAACAAATATTTGTTCCAAGGCGGGAATACAACCCGCAACCTCCTGCATTGTAGTCTGAGCTTCGCCGCGCCACATCCGTCGTTAATGATCACGTACAATCATGAAATTGGTAGTACATATAGGTAATAACTACCTTCAAAAGAATTATGAACTTCTCAATGACATACGTACAATAAATTTTATTAATCAACTTTTCAACATCATCATATCAACCCATACACGTCTACTGTTGGACAAAGGCCTGTCCCATACAACACCACAAACAGCGGTCCTAAGCCACCTCCATTCATCAACTCCCTGCGACAATCTTGTAATGTAGCTACCTAATGCTTAGATTTCTTTAAGTTACAAAAACATGTAGATCTCTTGCTTTCAAAAAGAAATTGCCCGCTTGGAACACTTTATTGTAGCCATCTTCATTATTGTACAGTCAATAACAAAAATAACTGATCGTTGACTATTAAAATAAAACATACGTCAAGTATTCTCCATTCATACTTTTAATCCGACGAATCTGACCTATAAGCATCTCGAAAAAATTCAGAGATTTCTTTCATAGACTGTATTAATGTTACCTGTCTCTACAGTAGTAGTAGTAGTACCAGCTAAATAGTTTTGTTACTAAGTAAGCCCATTACGATGATTGTTTCCAGCGATCGATAAAAACATACTTATCGTAAACACCACTACCTAGTGCCTATAATGATTTGACTTGCTTTACGACTTAGTGGATACCCCTAGGCATACTAGCGCCTCTTTCAACTTATTTTTGCGAAGAACAAAGCAAATTTCAAAAATTTCATCGATCATTTTGTGATACGAAGTTTGCCTTGGTGGCCACCAAACTCTATTTTTGCATCTCTGCCTAAACTTTACAAAATAAAAATATTACATAGGCATTAACAAAAAAGGTTATAATACTGGTATCACAAACTGCCCAATGAAATTTATGAAATTTCCTTAGCTTAATGTAATTATAAGGTAAAATAGGTGGCGGCGCTAGATAGGTGCTTCGGAGTGTAGGTACATTATTTGCCTCACATGTGGGCTTATTGGGGTGATGTCTGTTGAAAATAGCGCTTTGGAACACAGACGCAGGGTGTAGGGCCTCTGGCTACACGAATCGCAGACCGTTTCAACAACTTTCTAGTACTTTCTGCTACCTACGATGACTTGTAAACTCTTCTGTAAAGGTGGTTCCTGTTATGCTGTCCAAACAGAAGAATTGCCTTCTGTGACATTATTATAAACTGGTGTTATAAATTTATGATATTCACATTCTTTAAATTTGTTTTATTTTAAATCCTACCAACATTAAATACCGCGAAAAAATTATAAGAATGTTAGCATTTTTACAGTTAGAATTTCTGAAAAATGTTCTTTTTCTTGTTGGTATATCCTTTGTGTTTGTTTCTATTGTTATTAAACTTCTCATCTATCGATGTGATTGTTCTTAATAAGTTTATATGTATATTACTAATATCTGCTGTATTGCCGATGATGCTCGTATCCATGTTTTAGTTGGTAAATCTGTGTGAATGGCTTAACCTGCTGGTCAGAAAGCCGGTGGGCGAAAACTGAGGGTGTGGTCCTTGCTAAGCCAAATAAGTAGAGGAAATCAGGACTTAGAAGGTTAAATTTGATTCGAATTATGCTCCATGTATGCTGCATACAATAATTGTTCATTTTATTGATTGTTTCTAAGTTTAGTTTTCAGCCAATTAAACATAATAGATGACTATATCTAAAGCGTAATAAAAAGACACAAACAAGACGTGTGCAAAAATACATTTTCCATTTATCTGTCATGCACTTAAGTTCGATGTTATCTAGATCAGACGTGTACGTACAGGGTACATGCTAAAAAAGAGATTAAGAAAAATATGGGAGGGGGAGTTCAGTCTTCTACCTTTAGGTCAGTACTGTACACATGTTAGTGCTATAATTTTATTTAATTCCATGCCTTTATCCATGCCCCACTATTGGCACACAATAACTAGGTATACATATAACACTAACGCACTTTAGGTGAATCCCGTAGATCTATGGGTAAATCTGAAGTTCTTTACCAATATCAAACCCGTATACGATTTATAACGTATGTATAGTACTTATCAATAAATGTCCCTACCGTCGTTTGTTCCCCCTCGTCCTACTTTTCTCTAATTATTGGGAAGTGAGAATAAATCACATGAACTCATTGCGTATGAAGTAAGTTCCTATCAATCAACATAAAAATTAATATAATGGAAATACAGAAATAAGCATAATTTATTTGCACACATAGGTCACAAAGGTCTTAGTTTATAGAATATATATATATATATATACATGTATTGCCTTAGTCTAGTCTAGGCCATACAAATAAGTTTTCCTAGGGTCACTAAACATTTTAACAATACTCGTAAAAAACACGAACTCTCATAAAAATTACTAATTAAACAGTAAATCAGCTTCAAATAATATAATAACATAATACAAACATTTTATTTAGTTACGTCTACTTACATTTTATTTATAACTAGCGACCCGCCCCGGGTGCAAATGCATGTATTCATCATTTATCTATAAAAAAACGCATTAAAATGCGTTGCGTAGTTTGAAGATCTAAGCATAGGGATAGACAGACAGCGAGAAGCGAACTTGTTTATACCGTAGTATACTATGTAGTGATATATATACCGTATTAAGCCTAACTGTTGCGAAACATAAACTGAATAAGCTACAAGTTACCTTTCATAGCAAAATTAAAAGACACGCCTTATGATCGTAGACATCATTAACGTCAAGTAAATTGTAATTTCCCGTAACTCCGGTTGGATTTAACATACTCGCAATGCTATACATGCTTGCCAGTTATTTATACGGTTTGGTGAACCGTTAGAATGTGTATTCATTGATTTTTCTATAGAAGATGGAATTCATACTCTTTTACTAATACGACGGTCTCATGTGACTTAGTTGATATTTTATACCTAGGTTAGGCTGATTTTAATTTTGATTTGCTTAGTATCTGATTTATCCTAAACTTTCCCAAAAAATATTAGTTTGTTCTACTTGAAATTGCTACCAAATGGTCGTTCTCATACAAAATATATCAACGCACGCAGAGCTACGCCGCCGCCGCCGCCGCGTCGTAGCAAACAAAAATAACAGAACAAATAATTTTTGGTTAACTATCCATTCTTATACAGGAATGTACTTTAACATATACAGGGTGCCACGAAACACTTAACTCAAAGAGAGCTTTAGCTTTAGTCAAGAACACCTAGTTGAGGAAAAGAGGAGGAAACTCTTTTCGGTACCTACTGAAAAGAGTTTCCTCCTATGAGAACAAAAGAGTACTATAGAAAAGAGTATATAAAAACGAGTACTATTCAATCTAGCTAATCAAAACCTATGTATGTAACCTCTCATTAACTTTTATTACTAAAGAGCTATATTTAAATTAATAAACAACGATCTGCACAATAGCTTAAAGCCCATTCGTAAATGAATAGATTTATGAACTTGGGTCTAATTGAGCCATTGAAGCCATTGTGCTAAAGGCGAATTTCGCTTTCGTTTCACAGACAGATATACAATTAAAATGTTGTAACAGATGAATGAGTTATCGTTTCGACGCCAATTTACGGAGCTCTAGAGCTCTATTAAGTGGGAGGGGAATGACCTCCTGACTTTAAAATTCTCGTGTAACTTTTCTACATAGAAGGTAACCCAGGTATTTTCATACGAAGGTAGGTCAATCAATATAGTAAGATTAAACTGAAAAAAGAACGCAAGCTCAGTTTGTGTTATATTTACTATTTGTTTGGGTAGGGTTATTTTTAAATTATTTTTTAAACAATACGGCAGGTCTTATTTAATTATTTAAAGAATAGGTAATAAATTAAAGTAAATTTAAAAAATACTTATAAGTAGTACCTTAATGTAATTAAAAGATAAAAGGGTATAAATAAAATTATTAGGCATAAAAATTATACAACACCTTAAAACAATAAAATTAAATTATTTAAAAAAAAACAATAATATGGTAGAACATTAAGAAAATTATGAAAACACCTGAATAGTTTTTACCCGATAAAAACTATTTAGGCCACTGCCGGCTACCGACTCCGCAAGAATAAAGATAATGTTTCTAGATAAAGGACATAATTCTGTGCTCTAAAGATGTTTGCTTCATAACTAAAAATGTCTATTACATTAATGAACCTTGGACCTGCGTTAATTTTGGATGAAAATCAATTTAAAGACGAGGCAAGGATGTTTATTTTACGCTTGAAGGTGCGCATTTTCTCACGATGATGTTAGCCACGGAATAAATTGATGTGTCATTGACCCTTGGTTATTTACGACTTGATGATTCGATATTTTTATGTCACGAATAAAATTACGACTCTGTAAACGTAGTGCAGGACGCCCTCCGACCAGGTGGGATGACGACCTGCGAAAGACTGTAGGTAGATGCTGGATGCGTCAAGCTGAAGGGCTCTATGGCGCTCATTGGGTGAGGCCTATATCCAGCAATGGACTAATATAGGCTGATGATGATGATGAATGAAAATAACGAAGTCTTTTATATATTAAAGAATTGGAAACAACAATGGCGTACACGCGAGCTACTACAGTACTACCTAATTATGGGTCTCACTCAGTCGTTTATAGTTACTCAGGTCAAGTTTGACGCTGTTATTAAAATTTGAGTAAAGACTCAATCTGATCCACAACCTACCTACCTATCGACCGACGATAGCATCAATATTGAATACCTACTTATATTATGACGGCTCAAATGATAGTTCTCGTAGAAAATAAACTTTTCTATGTTTTGACAGCTGTCAGCACCACCTATGGTTGTCACGTCCGTTATTTTATAGAAAAATCGTGAAATTGAGGTTAATGTTATGTTTAACGTGAAAAATTCTCCGCCTACAACGGCACTGAATGTTGAGGTAACCTACAAAAAAGCTTTCGCGGAACTTGAGTACCTATATAGCAAAATTGTATGACAGAATGCCATGTTTCATAGACTCTGCTTCTTTTTAAGAATATAAATGCAAATCTATCGCCTAAAAATCATTTTTATCTGACTCAGAGTTGATAGTTAAAACATTAGAAATTGCAACTGCTACGTCACGGCAACTAGGATCGTCACCAGCAGACTAAGATAATGCCTGGTGCTGCTTAGATACCTTGCCGATCTGATATCGTGCTGATCTGATGCCGTGCTGATATGTCTCCACTCAAAACTCACCCATCTTCAAAAAACTGCATCAGCATTATTTATCTATATGAAAAGATTGATTATCTTATGTCTATGTAAGTTTAATTAATGTGTGTAATGTATTTGGTGATTTGTTTTTTTTATCTATACAGGGTGTAATAAGAGGGGTGGATCATCGGTGGATCGGGGGGTGCGGGACCTCAGGACCTATCGATTTAACCCCCTTGTATGTTCAGCGATATTGAATGGTTCAAAAGTTATTTGGACTTTAGTAAAATTATATTTAAAATCAGATTTCATCCTTAATTTCGCAATAGCCAAAATATTAGGTAACTTTTGAACCATTGAATATCGCTGAACATACAGGGGGGTTAAATCGATAGGTACTGAGGTCCCGCACCCCTCATCCACCGATGATCCACCCTGTATATCTACTAAAGTGCCACCGTCTATATTATTACTTCATGTCCAGTCCATCCTAAGGTTGCCTGGAAGAGATAGCTCTCAGCGATAAGGCCACCTTTAATACTTCCTCTATTCTTAGAATTTATTTCTGTATTGTTTTCTGTTTTGTGTGGTATAATAAATATTTCGATCTATCTATGTCAGCATCGACCTCAAAAGGGACCGTCCGAAGCACCGCAAGTGACATGACATTGTCGACGGAATATTAAAAGCTAACGGTTTGCTTCTGGGCTCCAAATTCCTCAACAATTGGTTTCATTGGTAAAGAATGCAGGAATCAACAATTCACACGACTGTTCCTGTGATTGTCTGAATTAGGAATGTATTTTCTAATATTATTTTAATTTGGGCATGCTGACTAGTTTCCTAGTAGAAACGAAGGTGACACGCCACATAACAACGGACGAGAATTAAAGAGCTGATTACACCAGCTTGCAGGTTAAGTTTGAAGCCAATTTTATTACCACTAATATATAAAAAAAATGTCTGAACAGCGTGCAATGGCATACAATGGGAAGGCATATGTCAAAGGACAGTCTGTCTTACCTACATCCGTTGTCAAAAATTAGTAAATAATAAATAAATAAATAATGCTGGAAAATTCACACGGCATTATGTAGCCCCACGGTAAGCAGAGCTTGTGTTATGGGTACTAGATAACTGATATACATAATACTATTTATTACATAGATAGATATTTTTATTATACATAGAAAACGACCAGAACACCCGGAACAAATATCTGCAGATCGTACACACAATTGTTCCGAGGCGGGAGTCGAACCCGCAACCTCCTGCGTCGCAGGCGGACCTTCACCCACCGCGCCACATCGGTCGTCAAATAGATAGATAATAATTACAATTAAAACTAAAACTAATGAGACAACCAACTTGAAAAGTCAGAGAATAAGGGCTTTTAATATTTATGTATTTATATTATAAAACAAAACAATTACGGTAAAATTAAGAAATAAATCTGTTCTACATATGTAAAAAAGATAGATAGATAAAGCATTTATTCGACACTGCAGCACATGATATAAGGTAACAATAGTAAAAGTAATAGTAGACAATAAGTAATAGTATAAAACAATTAAAAAGTGGAGATTTAAAAATTGTGTGCGTGCTGCAGCCTGTCAAAAAGAAAGAAAGAAAGAAAATACATTTATTTGACACCGTACATAACACAAAACAAAACACGACACATTAAATAATAATAGAAAAAAGGTAATAGCTCAGCGAAAAGCTTTGCTCTAAGAGCAAAACACTGATTTTCAGTATTAACCTTTGAGCCGACCAGAAGAACGATACACTAAAAAACTAATTTAATATCAAAAATCATAATCTTAAGTAGGTATACTGTCTTTTATATGTATAATGTACATAAAGACTTGAAACTGACAATCGATGCATCTTATTGTGCCTAGGTAAATAGAATCAACCGTGATTGGCTTTAGATAACTTTTTTAAATCGTTTATTTAGGGTTCTTTCAATTAATTGAACATGCCACCCTTGAAAAGTACTTTAGATAACTTAATAACTCAAATTATAACCTTTCCTATAACTCTAAGGTTTGCTGGAAGAAAACTCTTCTTCAGGGTTAAGCTCGCCTGTTTACATATACGGTTTAGTATTATTGTGAGTACAATAAAGAATTACAAAACTAATATACTTACCAAGGTCCAGTTATTTCATGCCATCATCAATCATCATCAATGACACCCTAAACAACGTCAACGCGTACTCTTGCTCTTTTTTCCTCGCCCCCCACCTCGCCGCACTTTCCTAAGGAGCGGTAAAGCGGTTTCGGTCAAACTATACCAATATTTCCCAGAATATAATTAAAATAAAATAAGAACAATTTCCAGCATCTAATATCGAACTTAACTAACGAAGTAAATTTTAGATATATTAGTTGCGACTAATAAAAGTAAAGTGGTAAAGCGGATAGTATTTTGATTTTCCATTTCTACTCGTGGGGCTCAAGCAGAACTTGATAGGTCTTAGATATCGATATATACCTAAGACTTCAAAAAGGGCAGTCGTCAATTTATCAACATGTTGATATCTTAAATCGTTAAAAATAATTACTGCCTCAGCCTCCCTTATGCAATAACGATTGTTTTTATGCGAATTACTTCCTCTGCTTAATTACTGGTAGGCATTATTTTTAAACGTCTTCGTATTTGTAATGACTTAGACCTATGTGCATTTACATAACGACATTTTTTGTGCCAAGATTTATGGTTTCTTAATGTATCTATTATTAAAATCAATAACTGAGTATCTGTTGTATTTGTTTATTAAGAAAACTTTTTTATAACACTGTTCTTATTTATATGTTATTCTATTTATAATTATTCTCATTTAGACACCATAAATCAGTTCCCATGGGATAGAAATAACCTTAAACCCTTTCCAAAGAAACAACGCTTGTAAAGCCGCGGGCAGAAACTAGTTTTATATAATTATATCGGACAATTCACACAGCCTCATCCAGCCCAATAACTAATATTTCATTTGGCATGAAGTAATAGATAAACATCGGTAATTTTTATCATAAACAAGTAAAGTCTTCGTTCCGAAAATTGTAAGCATCTATCCAAGCAATCTATACTTATCATCATCATCATCGTCAGCCTATATCAGTCCACTGCTGGACATGGGCCTCCCCCAATGAGCGCCATAGCGCCCTGTCTTCAGCTTGCCGCATCCAGCATCTACCTGCAGTCTTTAGCAGGTCGTCATCCCACCTGGTCGGAGGGCGTCCTACACTACGTTTACCGAGTCGTGGTCTCTACTCAAGAACACGTTTGCCCCAGCAATCATGATCTATACAACCGATATTATGGGTATTCGTTACGATTTGACAAATACGACGAACACCTATTTTGATTGTCAAATACGTACGTTACTTAAGAGATAGATAGCACGAACAGGTGCAAGGTAAAATGGTTCCTATACACCACGCAATAAGGCTGGCTATGTTGGTATTTTTCTGTAGTTTTTGTTAACCTCAATTAAACACTTGTGCTGACAAAACATAGTCCTTAGTTACCAACCACTTTGGAAATGGCACCTAACTAATCGAGGACCCACTTGGAAAACCAGACGCAGAAATCAGTGTGCATCTATTAAAAATAAAGACACATAAAACATCCTCCTTTTTCGAAGTTGGTTAAAAATATTACCCGTTCAGAATCCACACTCTTTTGTGCAGCAGCCATTTTATATTCTACCTAATTAAGATGTTGTTCCCCCCCCCCCCCCCCCCCCCCCCGCACCCCACTACAGATATTTTCTTAAAAAACAAGATGTTTTCATAAAAACAGGCAGAAGGCTTCAAATTTTGTTTAATTCTACGTAAATATTTATGGAGCAAAGCATACAAGATAAAAACAAAAACGAAAGCAAACCTAATCAAAACCTAATGACGGCAAGATACAAATTGTTCGACCAAACATACAGACGGACAGCGCCAATCTAGCTCCAATGTTCTATACAAGGCAAGAGACGAGAGAAAGGGTCTAACCGAGGATTAGAAGATTTATCTACCTTTAGTTTTCCTGTCCTACTTTTACTTGTCGATTTCTAAATTCATCACGTTCTTGACTATTTTCTTTAACGACTAAAATAGTTGATACAAACACTGAAATGATACTTCATTTAAATTAGACTGGACGTTAAGAACTACCTTAGATTTTACTCTGGCTATAAAAAGCAGCCTTCTAAGAGTGTTATTCTCAGTCAACAATTTTCTATGTAATTATTGTTCTGTTGAAAGGTTTTATCCGTTCTGTAGTTTTAACGTGAAATTGTCACAATGATTATTTCATACATTCGAGTGAGTCCACAGGTGTTCGTAATTTTTTTTAGAACTTCTGATACTTGTGTGGTTTTTAAATATTTCATTGCAAATTTATAAAAATAAAATTCGACCAAACACCATTTTCCCCAGTTAAGTAAAGATGGTCTTAGTTTTTATGAGCTCAGATAAGTTATGTATTAAAATACCAACTTAGGTAATAAAGTGCTATCATTCCTCCCCTAAATTGTATCCATTAACTTTAATGGCTAATTATTTAGAACTGTGACGATGAGTCCTAAATACATACTTACCTATTACCTAACGGAAGCTAGAAATATTGGATGACTGAAACTTGAGAATGCTTAAAATTCACATAGAATTATTTTACTCTAAGATGTTGTGCTTCGTTGATTCGCTATTTTTCTCTCTCATTTATTTTATTATGCTCGGATTACGTTACTTTACTAACTGTATTAAAATACTCTATTATCTATGATGCTATTTTTTACACCTTGTCAGTTAACTCCCAATTTGAGGTATTACTAGGTATTTGGTTATGGACGAACTTAGTTTGTGTTAAAAGAACACTATAATAGGGTTAGTGTAAACGTATGCTTGAGTGTAGACAGCGATTCGGTAAATGTAATGTAGGACGCCCTCCGGCCAGGTGGGATGGCGATCTGCGAAAGACTGCAGGAAGATGCTGGATGTGTTTGTATACACCCAAAACCGTGAAATGTGATTTGTAAAATACAAGCAATTAATCATTATGCATTTCATCCTAGCACGCCCTTTTGCACATTATTATCAGGTGAGATAGCATACATTTAGGCCTCATCTACCGATGAGTTCGCACCGTCGACTTATGTACCCTTAAGGGATGAAAAGTTGGTGTTCTTTTAACACAAACTAGGTTCGTCGTTAACCCACTTACATTCATAATGGATCTTGTTGAAATTCATGGATTTTGTCGTGACATTGATGCTACCGATTTCCTTATAAATTCGTATCAGCGCAATACTTTTACAAAATCTGCCAATAAGCTATTTATTTGCATACATACATCTAAATACCGTTATTAAATATAAATAAAACGACTTAGATAAGGTAACATCGTTTTATAAATAAGCGATCCTAATTTCTGCCTACTTCAGATTCGGAAAAAATACATCCAAATTACATGATTACTCCTAGTCAATATGTAACATCGTAATTTTTACATAATTTTTGCGGCCTATTGACAAATCGTAGGTGTATATTTCGTGTCATCTCTTTTTAGATGTGCCTAAAGTATGTAGGCATAGTTTTACAATGGGTTATGTAACGCAAGGGTATTTCTCAAACACACCCACGCTAGTCTTATCAATCAGACCGAACTGGTAATCCTTGAGGTCTACAATCTTATCAACAGCTGGTATAACATCTTTTACATCATCCCTTTGGCTTATTGACAAATCGTAGGTGTAGATTTCGTGTGATCACTTTTTAGATGTGCCATAAGTATGTTGGCAGAGTTTTACAATGGGTTTGTGTAACGCAAGGGTATTTCTCAAACACCCACGCTGGTCTTATCAATCAGACCGAACCGGTAATCCTTGAGGTCTACGATCTTATCAGCAGGTGGTATTATTTGAGTGGGCTGGTAAAACAGCATAACAATAACGATTGCAGAGCAAAGCGAGTTGGGATTACTTGAGCAGAAGCCCAACTGCTGTTTCTCCTGCATTGTTTTTCATATCAGCTTGTTTTGTGTCTTTAACTGTTCCTTAGGAATTCCAAGGTGATTGATGAACAGTGGACAACAAATGGACAAATACATATGTGCTCTCAACATTATATCGACAAAATATATCGTTATAGAGATATGCTCCTTTTATGTGCTATTTTTTGCGTAGCTTCTCCGTGCGTTGCGGTGGAACAGGAGTCTAACTTGATATTGCAAACAAAAGAATGTTGTGGCGTCTATTGTTTTGTTCAATAGTGGGATCATGGCATTGCGTAATATGACACTGCTCTGCATACTCGTGGGAGCCCGCAGATTCCCTTGAGCGGGTCCGCAAATCTGATGTCTGGTCACGGTGGGTTCTCTAGTATTAAGTGACACCCCTTTGTATTTAAACCTGTTTCTTTTGTGACTATTTTGTGCGGTTTGTGGAATACAAGACCTTGTCTAGCTGTTACATTTTTTTGGCATCTATGTAATTTTTATTGAATTTACTCAACGTTTTTGATCATACCACTACTATACATCATTATCATCATCATCATGATATAGGCCTTCACCAATGAGCGCCATAGCGCCCTGTCTTCGGCTTGACGCATCCAGCATCTACAGTCAGTCTTTCGCAGGTCGTCATCCCACCTGCTCGGAGGGCGTCGTACACTACGTTAACCGAGTCGTGGTCTCCACTCAAGAACACGTTTGCCCCAGCGGCCGTCGGTTCTTCGCGAGATATGGCCAGCCCACTGCCACTTCAGCTTGCTAATTCTCAGAGCTATGTCGATAACTTTGGTTCTCTGTCGGATGTATTCGTTGCGAATCCTATCCTTCAGAGAAACTCCGAGCATAGCTCTTTCCATAGCTCGCTGAGCGACTTTGAACTGGTGGACCAGCCCTATCGTGAGTGTCCACGTCTCAGCTCCGTAGGTCATAACAGGTAGGACGCACTGGTTGAAAACTACTATACATATACACTTAGATACTACATACATAGCTGATGTTTACAGATGAAGAAGCAATGAACATAAAACGGCCTTTTTATATCATTTTATGGAGGTAACTTTTAGCATGAAACTGTTCATCAAAAGTTTCTGTAATTCTGTTTCAGTTTTATTGACTACTAGCTGCGCCCCGCGGTTTCACTCGCGTGGTGGTATATATTTTGGATAATATACAATATATCTTTATGAATTGTAGCCTATGTGTTATTCTGATATGTAAGTAAGCTAAAATATTGTGAAGTTTCATCAAAATCCATTCAGTAGTTTTTGCGTGAAAGAGCAACAAACATACTTACATAAATCCTCACAAACTTTTGCGTTTACGTTTTTTTATTTAATATTAGTAGTATAGTAACTTTGAAGAAGCTCACTGTACGAGAATCATTTATTTTTTATTTATTTGTTCAAATATATGTACACTGTTTGGACGAGCACACCCAATACAACAGAGTACCTTTTTTAAATGTAATATATTAAATTAATCATAATTAAATTTAACATACATAAATTTACAGAATACATTTTATATATATTCTACAGATAAACTTTATTTTTTGTTTTGTAATAGGATATTTTTGAGTTTCGAATTACTCACTGCAATTTTGGTGTTCACAATTATTGACGAAGCGCGTTGAATTCTTTTGTACGGGAAATAGTGCTAACAAGAAACCTCTTGAAATCTACTTCGCTAGAATATTCTGCGTTCATAATCGGTTCCGACCGTCTATAATTTGCCCTGGAATCTAGATACAGGAACGAAACTAGACAACCTGTCCTGTCAGTATCCCGCCCCGCCTTAATGGATACCACATTCCATATCGTGTTAACCTCGCTGTTGGTACTTTGTTACCATAAACACTAGCGTACTGCCAATCGTCAGGCGATTTTCATCACTACATAGTATAAAACATAGTCGCTTCCCGCTGTCTGTCCCTATGCTTGGATCTTTAAAACTACGCGACGGATTTTGATGCGGTTTTTTTCATAGATAGTATGATTCAAAAGGAAGGTTTAGAAACTATTTGACACATAGATTTCCACGCGGGCGAAGCCGCGGGGTGCAGCTAGTTTGTTACCATTACAGTCTTTTAAGCTTTTTTTACTTGTAAGGTGCCAAGACAAAAATCGAACGTAATTTTTTTTTTCTTTTATTTATATTTCACAATAATTGCAACTTAATCTAAAAGCTAACTTAAACGGTTATCCCATTTGTCCGTAAGCTCATTAGTCTCTATTAATTAAAACATTTCAATAAAAACAAATATGTACTTGTGTTTACCTAATTAAAAATAATGAAACACTATGTTTTAAAAAAAGGTTGTGTAGATGTATTCAAATAATTGAGTTTTTCCATTTATTTGGACACAGGTAAAAATACAGGTTTATAATAAACTTACGGAAAAAAACAACAACTCGTGGAGGTAAGCGACACAAATAAATGGTGGTAAAAATAAAGGCGATTCTGCCTCTATGACCCTGCGCCGAAATACTGTGCTAAACATTCAATTCAATACATTTATTGCAAGAAATATGGTCTTAATCAAAACAAGACCAAAACACATTGGCATGAAAACATTTCTGAAATTAGGTTCCTATATAATGTAATTTTTAAATAATTTTAATGAATACCTTATAAAATATGAACATGTCAATAATGTGCTACTTTATTCTCAAATTTAGGTCCATGAGTTCTTTGACACTATAGAAAACTGTTGAAACTATCATGGTTATTAATACTAAAGTCATTTTCCAATGAGCCATAATTTTAACTTTTTTATAAATATATAGTTTTTTTTTTGTTGAGTTGACTGTAAACATTTAGGTAGAAAAATATAACTACGCGCCTGTGTTTATTTATTCGCAATCCCCTCTCACTGCTTGCATTTTCGGAACTCTATGGATGAGAAAATAAATATTATCCCAAAAATTTATGATTTCTGCGGAATTTGAATTCGTGACTTTCCCTCAGTACGGATTTCCAAACGCAAAAAAAAAAAGCAAACGCTTTATCCAAGTATTTTATTTTTTTGGGATATTATTCAATTTCTTATTACCCCGATTGCGAAGGCTTATGCACTATAATAACAAAAATCTATGGACAAGAGAAGAGTTCAATGTTTATAAGATATTCTGGCCAAATAGGACAGATTAACGCATGTAATGGGACCAGCTACAATAATCTCCCAGACAAGGTTAGGGACGCACCGAGTTTAGATAATTTCAAATTAAAACTAAAAACCTGGCTCATAGAGAAGGCGTTCTATACCTACGACGAGTTTTTATACTATACTTAATATAGAATAATCTTATTTTTGAAATTTTACTATAATTAGATATTATAATTTTATAATAGAAATGATTGATTTATAAAGTGTGACATATCATTTGACAAATTATGAATAAAATGTTTATCTGTTTACTCATTGAGATATTCTAATAATAATTGAACTGTAGGTATCTAATCAACTATAGGAACCTACCTATCTAGCTACCTTTTCATACGTAGTACATATACCTATGTTGTCTTTAACTTGATCTCCGTGACGGCGCGGCGTTCACGCCTTTTTTTACTTATTTAATTTTAGCGGAACCAGCAACAACAAGCATATCAAGTTGCATATTTTTCCGGCGGTAAAAAGCAAGCGAGACAATGTCATACGTAGTTAAGTTCTCTTTTTTTGCTAGAAACTGTATACCCTACGTCGTCAAAGTTATATTTTTTATCGTAATAAGAAATATAACTTTGACGTGACAACGCCAATGTTGGTTAACATTTTGACTGCCACAGCGACGCGCCGCCGCGTCGCCCCTCCGCAACATCGTCGAAGCTTGGCATTGAACGCGTTAAGCGCAGCTTATTTACTTAGTCAATCTGCCGCTGACACAGAACAATAATATCCTAACGGAAAGAAGTAAGACTCCATAGAGTAAAAATTCCAACACTAGAGCACACTAGCGCCTCTACCTTAAGCCCACGGTAATTGGCGATCTTTCTAAGGTTTTTTTTTAATTTCTCTGCGACTATAATTATTTATCAGATGGTAATTATTCAATATTTTATTGAATATTCACCATTTACCTGACAGATAGTCATAATTATAGAATTGCACCCAATACTTAAGGAAGGATTTTGGTTGTAATTAAAATGCCAATTTGGTATCTACAGTCAAAACAGTGAAAAATTCTAGGTATATATATATAATTTAGTAAATATAATATCTTTTTTCACGGTCCCAATCAAATTATCCAAACGAGGCGGAAAACATGTAAAATGAAGGTTGTTGTTTTTACGATCTACCGCCCGGCAGGGTTGTCATTCTCATTTTTACAGTGTTACATTTGAGTGTCATGCCGAGACTTTGAGCATAAATTTTGTTGCTCTGTCTAACATATAGCGTCCTCTCAAAAATGTTATTAGTCCCATGGTACTTGTGCTGTTGGCATTTAATGCTTAGCTAGTTGATAACCACTGGCCGCTGATTACTGACACACAGTGCTCAGTCCCACACGTGGACAAAATGACCTTGAGTTAACAAACCACGACACAAAAACGAATACTCACTTGCTTGGCGCGGCTTTCAGATATAAATTGTAAGCAATTTTTTTATTTTAGGAAGGATCAGGAATCGACAATCAGTAAAGTCATTTAATTTTCTGATTTTTTTTGAAACACAATTTCATGCGCCATGATAACTGTTATTCCGTGATCATGGCGCATGAAACTGTGCCGCAATATTGAAAAACTCAAAAATCAAATCATGGTAAATATCACATTTATAACCATGTTAGTTTCAAAAGTTTTATCAACAATCAGTGTAAATTCTCTATAATATAAAATTAACAAAATATTTTCCATCCTTAATGTTTAATCATTCAGAGATGTATAGATGGAAACATCGGAAGGTGGGCGACGGTATTATCCTCTTGGTTATTCAGTTTCTTAATGCTGTTGCCGAAGTGAAACCTTCGATTTTCGCCATTTTCCAGTCTTTCTATTGATTCCAATTCGTATTTTTGCGACGCGGTCACCTGCAAGAGAACTGCGAGGCGAAAATATTTTTATTAATTAACTGACCACCAAACAAATACAACAAAGAGTTGGTTCTCCTTGCTGAGGACCGAGATGAGTGGAAGAAGGGAAGGGAAGCCTTTGCTCTGTAGTAAGACACACCAGGCTAATATAATAATAATAACTGACTACCAACCAGCAAGAACATATAGTTTTGTCATTTTTGCTATTACATTTTAATGTCTTAAATACTATTAAAACCCGTCGGAGTGGAAAATTTTACATTTTTTAATGTCGTAGATATATTTTTGTGGTTTAAGATGTTAAATCAATACAAAGATAATCGGACAATAGTCAGATAGTCATTTTATTGGTAAAATAATAATTTACAAGTCGAATAATACAAATCAATGTACAATTAGCAGCTTCTTCGGTTAACTTTGCGTGAACGTGTAATGTAATGTAAAACGTCTGTCATTAACCATAATTAAAATCTTATCTTCTATGTATAATTTAAAAATGAATCGCTGAATGTGGTGCGAGCGCAAATCTCGAGAGCAGCTGAAGCGATTTCGCTAATTCATTTTTTCTGAATTAACATGTAACATGTTATTGGCACATTGGATCTTAAGAATACATATTGTATAGTTTGTGCCAAAAAATATTAGATTAGAAAGATTTTTTCCATCTAAAGGTTTGGTAATATTTAGGCCAACTACAGCGTCCGGAATCTCTTTATATTATTTGTTAATTTATCCCCCAAAGAGTCAGGATGGTTCCGCGGGGATGAGGTGAATCACACTGAGCTGTCTGAGGAAAAAACTGAGCTTTTACTTTGGGTTCCTTTTATATGACTAAGATATAGTATTCTTCGAAAATATTTCAAAAAGCCCCCTAAGAAAGCTGCGGTCTAGAGCTAGTTTTTATATTTTACTTACGAAAGAAGATCAAACAGCTTATGAGAATTCTGTGCATATTTACAGCCAACAAGTAATTTTCTTTATAATTCGAAACGTTGTTCTTGAAAAATACTAGTTTCAAAGTAATCATAACCAAAAATTTTAAACTTAATTAGAAATGTATTTCTAATTTAAACTTTAATTGATTTTATAAGTTCATTAAAGTTACAAGCCAAGTAATTAATTTTGACGACCGATGTAGCGCGGTGGGCGAAGGTCCGCCTGCGATGCAGGAGGTTGCGGGTTCGATTCCCGCCTCGGAACAAATGTGTGTACGTTCTGCAGATATTTGTTTCGGGTGTTCTGGTCGTTTTCTATGTATAATAATAAATATCTATCTATGTAATGTATTGTATTATGTATATCAGTTATCTAGTACCCATAACACAAGCTCTGCTTACCATGGGGCTAGATAATGCTGTGTGAATTGTCCAGCATTATTTATTTATTTATTTATATTCTGGTGTTGATTAGGCTTCTGGGTTTAATCCATACCTAAGCCCTGATTATCCTAGCTTGGTAGATAGAGACAAGCCAAGCAATAAACTGCGTACCATCCTTTAGCTTAAACTCGACTAAAATTATGTATCCTCGTAAATAGAATCAACGATAGCATTTTATATATCCATTTATTTAAGGTTTTCGATACAATATCACCATAATTTTAACTCCAGAATCAGCCTTTCGCCAGCCAATCTGTGGTGTACTTCTCGCATCAGGTATGCCCATCGACTTTTCACATAACCCCAGAATATGGCATTTGATGTTCTCTAACTCCACTTGCGAGAATTAAATTTTCTAAGAATTAGCAAGACTGGCAGTGTACCATATCTCGCGAAGAACCAACGGCCGCTGGGGCAAACGTGTTCTCGAGTGGAGACCACGACTCGGTAAACGTAGTGTAGGACGCCCTCCGACCATGACGATGTTGAAATGTCGATGGTTTCGTTACGATTACAGATCGAAAAGGAATATTTGGTAGAACATGGTACCTTCAGTGAGGTCGTTATTGCTAAATAATAAAATCCTACAGACATATAAAGGGGCGGCAATGGTCGCTGCATAGGTATATAAATAAATAAATAATGCTGTATAATTCACACAGCATTATCTAGCCCCATGGTAAGCAGAGCTTGTGTTATAGGTACTAGATAACTGATATACATTATACAATACATTACATAGATATATATTTTTATTATTGTATATAGAAAACGAGATTATTAGATTATTGCGTTGGATCGCGAGGAGTGGAAGGAGAAAAGGGAGGCCTTTGCCCAGCAGTGGGACAGTAATGGCTTAAAATAAATAAATAAATAATATAGAAAACGAACAGAATACCCTAATACAACCAAAATATCTGGAGATCGTACAAACATTTGTCCCGAGGCGGGAATCGAATCCGCAACCTCCTCAACGTCGCAGATGAGCCTGCGTTCACCGCGCCACAGAGGTCGTCATACAGATTATAAAAACAACAAAATATCAGTTGTGTTTGAAATTTAATTTTCTGAAATTGGATTAAACATCGGTAGATAAGGAATGAGGTCAGCCTTGTGTATCTCACGGTGATAGGCCGGTTGGATTCCTATGTTTCCGTTCTGCTTGTTTCCCGTTCCCCTCATTTTCGTTTTCAATTTTTGACTATTCCCGAAGGCTCTTCTATACGAAGTATCCGTATCGTCACGGTAATAATTATTCGGTGTGTCCATGTCAAAAGCTGTTCGTTCCTGTGATTCTATTGGATATTCTTCTTGTTCCACAGATAAATGCAAAGCATCTGTAAACATATTCATTAGGCAGGTACTTGCACTTAATAATGAGATAGGTAGAACTTGACTGCATATATAAAAAATCTCGAGATCTCTAGATTATTAACATACCTACATATACTTCAAAACTTCGCCCAATATAAGTTTAATACTTCGTAAAATATAGCTTATACATCAGAATAACACATAGGCTACAATTTATAAAGATATATTGTATAATATATATTTATATTGGTTCGATTCCCGCCTCGGAACAAATGTGTGTACGATCTGCAGATATTTGTTCCGGGTGTTCTGGTCGTTATCTATGTATAATAAAAAATATCTATCTATGTAATGTATTGTATTATGTATATCAGTTATCTAGTACCCATAACACAAGCTCTGCTTAGCTTGGGGCTAGATAATGCTGCGTGAATTGTCCAGCATTATTTATTTATTATCCAAAAAATCTATCACCACGCGGGTGAAACCGCGGGGCGTAGCTAGTATTATTATATTTATATAAGTTTTACTCACATAATAAAATAACACAGCATAGTTGAATTCTGTGCATGTCTTCAGCCAATAAGTACTCGAACGTTGGCAGTTGTTGTAAGAAATGAGGAATTTTCAGAACAATTTCGTTCATTCGTTAATTAAAACTATAATTTGATTTAAAATTCGTTTAAGTTTACATAATAAACAATTAAGATAGAAACAATATGCTAGTAGCTACAAGTGTAAGTTTTGTTTAAAATTCATGTTGATGGAGACGAATAACCTTCTTCTCTTTCCTCTTGAATCCCGGAGATGCATTTAGGACACTTGTATAGGTGTCATAGCTTCCTATTTTTGATATTGTACCTAATTTAAACTCCTAATTAAAGGATTTTTGCTTTTTTGTTACTTTTATTTTTAGGTAGGCAAAGATATTTTAAAAATAGATTAAATATATAAATAAATAAAAAAATAATGCTGGACAATTCACACAGCATTATCAAGCCCCATGGCTTGTGTTATGGGTACGAGATAACTGATATACATAATACAATACATTACATAGATAGATATTTTTTATTATACATAGAAAACGACCAGAACACTCGGAACAAATATCTGCAGATCGTACACACAATTGTTCCGAGGCGGGAATCGAACCCGCAATCTCCTGCGTCGCAGGCGTAGTTTTGACCACCGCGCCACATCGGTCGTCAAGATTGATTAATTACTATAAATAAGGTACTTATTTATTCCCTATTACATAGGCAAGGCAACTTGATATCATCCTTAATTTTGAGTTTTGTTATGTGATAAAGCTTTTGAAACTTTCATGTCACACAAAAGTCAGTTATTCCGTAGTCATGGCCCATGAAACTGTGCCGAAATATTGGAAAACTCAAAAATCAAATCATGGTAAATATCCCGTATAAGTGACTTTTTTGTAATTTGACTTTGACAGTTTTCTTTAAGTTTACTTGTAACTCGTAGAGGCCTTTTCAAATTTGAAGTATGCTTAATGCTTCTTTGCTGCAGACATAACGGACAAAAGAGAGTGACATCCTGCGCTTAAATTGAATATTTGGAAATGGAACCAGGCTAATTACATAACTCGAGAGTAGCGCAAAAAATTGCTAAAGGGCTTTCTGCAATATGTGTAGTATATTTACGTTTTGCAATCAACGTATTAATAATTGATGGGAGTGAGCGAAGCGAACGAAGATCCCAGGCAGGTGGCAGCTTGGGTGATTTAGCTGTATTGTTAAATAGTCACGTCCAACCGTTGATCCCTTTTGTTTGCGATTGTAAAGGCGGTTAAAATAAATCAATTAAATCAAGAAAGAGAATAAAGCAGGGTTATACTTGAGGATATTTCAAAATAGTTTATTTTATTTAGTTATTTTTTCTAGCGTGTATAGTATTTTAAAGAATATTAACCATCTCACAAGACTTTGGCAGAGATTTTACGACTTCATAGCTGATTTTTCAAAAGCTAAAACTTATTTTATAATTTTTGAGCTACATTACTTCTTGCTCTCAGCTCTTATTTGTTTTGTTCTGAAAACGAAATCAAAAAACTTTTATCTAGTAGTAAAACGATTCTGACGAAGTTTTAACTTTTCGTCGATTTTTTTACGAAAATGCACAATTATATTATGTGCCCTGTATATTCTCTTTTGATGTTTTATTTCTCAGATATTTTACCTATGTACATATGCTGGCTCACGAAAAATAACGAAGGTTTTTGTTGTTAGAAAAATCTACCAGATAGGCAGTAACTTAGTTGTAGGTCGTAATTTTCCGTCGGCCATCGGATGTGGGCGTGAGAATGAGAAATTGATTATGGCCATATCAACAACTGGTTGTCTTCCATCGCATTGCATTTCCGGTTGTTCTGAAGATGTCGTCCGAGCGTGCGACTTCGTAAAGAAAGTCGTATAGATTTATTCCGTTATCGTACAGCGATACTTCTGCGGCAGGTCAGCAGGTGGGTTGCTGACACAGTTTGATCGATTACCGACGATTTTGCGTTCGATAATGCTTCGATTATTTTACGATAAAGATTCTAGAGATAGATAGAAAACACTTTATTATATCACACAAAAACAGAAAACAATACAGGAATAAACAATATAATAAAGGAAGTATAAAGGCAGCCTTATCGCTGAGAGCGTAGGTGATCGATTCTTCGTTACCGTAGGATCTTAGGAGCGTCTAATTTGGAGCACAAGTCAAATCAAAACGTAAGTTTGTGAAAATTGTGATAAAGAAGAAAAAATCTTTAATCGAGAGTATGTGTCTTACAAACCTGGATGTTTTTTTGTTGTTAACAAATCAAGAAAAAAAAAATACAATAAAATCCCGAATCGAGGTGTAAAATTTATCAAAATCATACAGTAATTTGAATACTTATTTTTATGTAAATCTACTATACTCGTCCTTAGTGAACATAATTGTTCTTTTTGAGTATAAATCATGGGCTACAGTCTACGATGTCCATCTGCAGCGACGTGCCCCCGCCGTGGCTGGCTGGGCAGTGAATGTGTTAAGGTGAACAGCTCACCATTCGCAAAATTAACTAACGAGTTTCACTTTTGACAGCTAAGTCTAAGTAATAGTTTCATTGCCCGAGACAATTGAATCAAAGACGTGACGCAATTACTACAAAGCTATTAATTAATGTAATCGTCGTTAATACGGTATTACATAAGCCTTTCTTGGAGCTTAATATAATGCGGCCATTGTTGTGGTGTGAATGGGCCTTTATCGTAATGTAGTTAACAATAACAAACTCTGACTTTGCCTGAATTTACACGTAAGAGTCGTGAGCTTTTTTCATACAAACTGAGTATATGATGCGGTAGTTGCTTTCAAAGGCACCTTATTATTTGTCGGTGAGTAGAATAAGAACCTTCGAAATAATGTTTTTTCATAATTTGATTATTTTTAGACAATACAATACAAACACTCAAGTAATAATTTGATACGTCATTCATTAATGACGCCACCAGCGGCGGCCTTAATACGTACTAATCCTATTCGTCAGTGTAAGGCTACTAATTGTACCATATTAGATACAGTTAGGATTGTTCTTGTTTTTTTTATGAATTTATTGTGCAATATAGTAAATTCTATTCTATACTCTTTATTGCGCACCAAAATACAGATTTTACTGATTTATTTGTAGCTTACTTAAAATATTGACTTTCCTGAAACGATTAATTCACATTTCTGTAATTCTAAGCTGTTTAAAAAATAAATGTTTTTAGCAGCTCAAAAAGAACATCCTTAAACCATTGCAACATGTAATTACAGTTTAGTAAAGTAGTAAGATGTCTTCTATTCAATTACTTCATACGAATCGCGTTTGTATGAAAACGACGCTACGGTATAAATGCTTCTAATTGCGAGTTAGTATTATACAATCTCGACTGAGAGACTTTAGATAATCTATTACTTTAGTTTTAATATCAAATCATAAAATCTGCACCGGAAGAGAATAAATTAATTTAATTCTATTTTCGATAGGTATGCTTATTGCAGTCGGAAGAACCGTTTATCATTCCGTTTATATGATTCGATACCTAATTTACAGATTGAGAGAAACTAAGATGAATTAATTTTCGTAGTTAATACATCCAATCATTAGATGTTTTTGCGAAAACTAAAATAGTTTTTGAACTCTTTTATATTTACACAGTTTTTTTAAGTTTTCAGTTTACTATATATGAGACAGCCTCATGATCATTTTCTATACAAAACTAAAATCATCAATATATTTTATTGTATTTTGGTTTTATCCTTATATCACGCGTATCAATCAATAGATTTCTTTCCGGCTGGTGGGGGCACAGAGAGGGGCCTCGAGGCTTGCTTGGCCTCATTACCCCGGCGTCAGCTCGAGGGGTGACGACCCCTCGGTCCTTGGGTATCTCTATTTTTCCCCCTTCTCATTTCTTTTTTTTTTTGGCTGCATTTGTTTATTCTGTTTTTTTGTCACGCGTATCGTCATTCTGCTTATTTGATGCATGATGTCTTCACCTATAATTACTAGTAGGTACATACATACATACATATTGACGCATGACATGATATTTATTTATTAAGATGACTCAAAGTAAGTTTTTAGTGTACTCTATGTTGGTGATCGATAATAATCCATAGAAATCGGCAAACAAATCTCCTCTTTTTTTTAAGTCAGTTAAAAATAGAAATGCCTTAACTATGTATATCCAGAGCTTCTAACTGAATAAACAAAATTACTAATATACAGACTTAATATCATAAATAATAACTATCAAATAAAAACGACGACTTCCAAATTAAAAAATTCTGCCAGCAGATCTTATATGAATGACGACCGAATTGAACTTGACCCTAACAAAATAGATAGGTAGTCGATTAGCTTAGAAGGCACAGGCTTGGAAAATTATTATTTTCCTCATCCGGCTGATCGTTAGGTACGAGCGGGTTTTTAAGAAACAAAATAATATCATGTGGTAGATATCACACTCCGTGGCTAGGTACTCAAATATTATGTACACATTAAAAATATTTGTGCTACCTAAGCTCTACCAACACAGCTTCTTAGCAGCTTAAAACGCCTGTGCGTTTTACTACAGCAATCATATAATATTGCCGCTGAAAATGCGTAGGAACCTTGCATTTTAACGCCTAAGGCTCTTTATGTTATTTTCAATTTATTTAGGTAGTTAATTAGAACGGTCATACCTACTTAACCTCTTATACTAACGAATTATAATTCAAACAATGAAAATGTCGCATAAAAAAAGTAGCAACAAAATCTTAAATTATAATAGTAACTTTAATACTCCTATGTATATATAATATGAATTAAACTTAAATGTAACTTTAATACTCTATTGTCTTGAAGGAAATCCTACATCTACCATAAATTTCTAGAAGGTTATTGTCATGGTGGTGAATGTTCTCTCGCCTGCTGCAAGTACTTTTTTACCTATTTTAAAGTTACGTAGATTAGTAACCGGACCAACATTATATCAAAGTCCTCTCTTAATCGCATTTATATTATAATTATCAGCCGCAAGTTGCCTTGAGTATCGTGACGCCATTGCTGATTGCTCAATTAATTCCATCTGAGAGCGCACAGTCAGTCAGCCGGGCGTCCTGGCGCCGGCCGCGCATCGATATCATTCGCGTCCCCTAACATGGACCTAGTAGCAAACAAGCGATAATTTCCACGGGAATCGCTAAGTTCCTCGATTTCAAAAGTGTTTTGTTTTCCTCGATCGATGCTGAAAACGCGTAAGTTGGAAAAAGACAAAAGCTTTGTAAGAATTTTAAGGGCTATGCTTAAGTCCCGTCCCCCGCGCATGCGTCACACAACCCTCCAAAACGCATGTGCGGCGGTAGAGGCAGACACAACGCGACTCGCGAAGTTGCGACATCCACTGTCGCATAATTGATTGTCCGATACTGACATTGAACACTCGGTCGATTGGGACCAGTTATTTGCTTACAGCTACCGCGGCTGTGCGTTTCCGAACTCAATCCCTGTGATATTCTAGTCAACTTCTCTCGTTAGAGAGTAGAACCATCCCTTGGATGCCGCGTTTGTGATAGTGATGTGCCATAAGTGATCGCAGTAAACATGGAAGTGGCTAAGGATAAGCCTGGGGGCCGTGAGGAGTTCGATGATGACAAAACGTCTAGGAGGTCAATGTTGGATGGTAAGGAAAAGAGCCATATCGATTGAATCAGCTATATGTATCCCTGGACAAAGCCATGCTTAGAATTATTAGCGGCGCATATGGGAAACTACATCTGATGTCATTCATAAACATAAGTTAAAGCGGTTTATATCATATCTATAAATTCGCCAGTCAAATAAAATAAGTTAATAATCAGTAGAATAGTAAGCAGGGGCAAAGATCGCCGATGACGTGAGTGGTCAATGACAAGTAGAAGGTTGAAGCCACTGAATCTGAGGGAGCGTGGAATCTTATTGATTTTCCGCAACACGGCAATCCACTGTTTATACTCGCGCAGCATCTGTTTTACTTTAATATAGAAAAATCTTCGCTTCCTGACTGCTAAGGCTAATGCAATGAGTTTATTATGATTTGTAACATATTGGTGAGGTTCCAGATAATGCAATTAGAATTCTCTGCACGAGCCAAAAGACAATAACGACAGGTTTGCCACAAACCTTGACTGGGATGATACGTTAGTGCTCTTCATCATCAATAGAGGTCAAACCCGTTGTTTCAAAGTATTTTATAAAGTCGAAGCACGTGAACCAAAATACCTTACTGGTTTCTTTAAAAGTAGACCAAGCAACTTAGAGAACGATGTGACTCAACACGATAGTTTACATTCTTGGAAGCAAAACCTTTTACTGCTAAAAGCAAAAGAAGCGATTGTTCAATTCCATGAACAATGGTAAGTAGCTAAGCGACAGTTTTCTTTAACAAGTGAATCATGAGACCGGTAGTTTAAAGTTTTTAAATAAGTTTTTGAACTGTTAACCCGTTGACATTGAAACGACTTCACAGAGGCAGATGGTTCCTGTTTTGGCAAGCGACTCATTGTGGCATGCTTGCACGATCGTTCACCCCGGCTCCCCTTACTGGCAACATTTATAGGGTTTAAAAATCGATACAGACAGCCCTATACGATTGCCTATTAAAGTTTTTAACCCTATTATCTTTAAATCGTTCGTTAAAAAAAGGAATACACTGATCTCTCACCTTTCTTTCTATTCCTGGTCTTATTTGGACCGTTGTGGATTTTTAACGGAAAGGAGCTAGTTTATCAATGGCATATCATGTTGAATTTGGCGGCCCCACATACATAGGTAAATAAGTTTTTCTGTTTTTTAACATTTAGAAATGGCTTGATTGTTTAATACGTATAACGATACACACCTCACAAAAATAATAACAAACTTCCAAGGGTTATCGAAATTGAACCCAATCCTAAAGATTAACAACCATTACCTGCCACCCTCGAACAATAACTAATATGAAGTGAATATCTAATTTCCTTCAAAAATGTTACGTTCTTGTTATTAAAGGCAGCAGGTATTTTGTTTCTTTTGTACGAAGAAACCTTTTGATTCGTAAATCCGGTTCTAACGAAACTAAATTTGAACGTGAGTCAAAAAAATATCCATGTTTGTCAAAATTAAAAATTTGATTAGAATGACTTGGTAGGTATTAATTTTAACAACGTTTGTATTTTATTGGGGTCGCCGCGTAAAACGTTACGTATCTATTGAGTTATGTTCACATTCACAAAGTTTCATGTTACTGCGGTTTTTTGTTACCGAAGTTTAATCATTATAACAAGCTCTTGGAAACCAATCAACTACGGGCAAAGAACTTATTACCTACTTAAAATAAACATCCCCTCATAAGCACCCCAGGCTAGGTATTTTTTAGGGAAGAAGATCAAAACATTATTAGTCATAACCAAAGATCGGCGATTGGGTGCTATTTTAGACGTTGTCACTAACATGGATGTGACTTTCCGAAAATGGAAATTCCAGAATTTTCCGTTCGTTTACTTATGAAACTTAAATCTATTGTGCACCAACATTTTTCCGCCGCGGTTAGACTGAATAAAATTCAAATTGTTCTCACTTTTAGGACTTGAAGTTACTTTCCGCCATATTAAATGTAAACCATTAGGTTGGCCTAGGAACTACTGACAGGAGTGACAGGTGTTGATCAAACTTACCACAATAGATAATAAAAACAATGCTAGTCCTTACTGTTGTTGATTGGATTATCTATTGTAGGTTCAATAAATCCACCTACTTGCACATTTCTAGGAATTGCACGTGCATTCGTTTGAAGAGAGCATACACAGTAACGTAAAATATTATTACCTCCCTGTTGGTACAAAATTTGAAGTTATTGTAATTTTTTTGACTCATTCGCTTACTTCGGTTTGTCGAGTGCTGTTCAGTTTGCTATCCGTGTGTTTTGTGGCCTTATTTGTTGACCACTGCGCGTTACCTGGATTTTGGATTTCACTGCATAACTTGACATTTTTGGCTTGAAAAATGGACTACGAGTATTGCAACTGGACTGGATACCTTTGGCATTGATTGGACTTTGTTTGGGTGAGTATATTTTTTTAATATTGTGTTAAACTAAACAGGATTGCATATTATTTTTTGGTAGATAAAAGTGATATTGTAGCAATTTTTTACGTAATTCCTACCAACTTACAGTGCGGCAACTTGTTGATATGGACAAGCTGTGAGATTGCAAATTCCATTTCCCTTGGAGTCCTATTTGAAAATATTTGAATTCATATTAGTTTAGTTCTAATTATAGTAAAACTGCTCTTTAGCTATATAGGTAACGTGCTTCAAGTCTCTAGTAAACTTCCTCTTAAGCTTATTGTATTTCTTTATCTTAGATTTTCCCTGACTCTGCACTTTTGGCTTGATAAAACGTACTTCGATTTGCTGCTTTGATTGGATATTTTACAACAACTTTTGTCAAGGTGAGTAAATTAATAGCTAATTAATGTTTTCTATTTTCTGTGCTACTTGTTCTTTTTCTAAATTAATGCACTAGTATTGTTTTTAATCTGAGTCCGAAACAGATATTTTCCAATATTTTTACTATATTGCTACTTTACTGTTCTACTTAAATCAACAATTGTTTTACTTTGTTAGGTAACGGTATTTCAAGTGTTAAAGATAGATAAAGATATAGCTACAACGATACTTATTTTTATTAGGTGTAGCAGATATGGCGAATGTTACGCGACAAACTGTTCTGAAGTGGATAGATGACCACCCAGAGTTAACGTTCGATCCTGCGACAAACTCTATCTATTGCACTAAGTGCAAAATTACTTTCAAAAGTAAAAAATCAATCTTTATGAAGCACATCAATAGCAAAGTGCATACTCGCAACAAGAAAGTCAAAGAAAACTTTTATTTTGACTTCATACATATTTTTTTTATACAATGTAACATACCCTGGGCACAGGTCAATAATACTGCTTTAAAAAAAAATTTGAAAAATATTTCTGTCCATTTCGTTGTTGTACTTGTGACAGTAATTTAAAGTCTACCCAATGAATCCATTTTAAGGAAAACATATTTGGATAAAGTTTTTAATTCCAAATTACATGCAATACATGAAAAAACAATGAATGAAAAATTATGGATTTCATTGGATGAGACGAGTGATTTCCTAGGAAGGAATATGATACATTTCTTGATAAGACCATTAAGTGAAAATATAGCAAGCAAATCATATTTAATTGCTTCAAAAATTATCGAGAAAGTAGATGGTCACCATTTGAGCCAATTTGTAATTGATTGCCTCGAAACCTTATGGTCAAATTCATTTGAATTTGATATGGAAGTAAACAATGTCCTAATATTATGTACTGATAGTGTTTCATACATGTTGGCTGCTGGTAAAAAATTAAAATCATTTTTACCAGCCATGAAACATGTGACATGTTTGGCTCATGCACTTCACAGGGTATCAGAACAAATTATTAGAATATGCAGACGTAGATATTCTGATATCAAACGTAAAAAAAATATTGTTAAAAGCCCCGAACAGAGTTCAGCCAAACTTTTGATCGTTCGGATGACGAAACACTTTCATCATCGGAAGCTTGGCAGTGACGTTAGATGTAAAGGACGTTTGATACTTTCGGTCCGCAAATTTCGATATTTTTTCTAGATTTTCGAAAAAAGACTAAATTTAAAAAAGAAATTGTAATAATATTTTGTAAAACGCCGGCCTGGAACATTGTTTCGCAGCTGCTTAAACTATAGACAGGATATGAAACCTTATAGAATACATCTACATTCATTTAGGATAGTTTCAAATCTTGACTACGGTTAAATCAGCTGGAAAGCAATGTACTACGCCAGCGTTTTACAAAACATCATTACATATTTTTTTTCCACTTGGTATTTTTTGCAAAAACCTAGATAAAATTCATACTTCGCGCCCAAGTACGTCGCCATGTCCTTAAATTTTGTTATGTAAACTATTCAGCTTGCTGGACATCTCCAGGAGTACACCGAGGTGGATGGTGCGTAGTGGACTTAGCAAAGCCTGACATAGAACAACTATTCAAATGTTGGGACTTATAAAAATCTACTTCCCATTTTAACCGACTCTGTCAATCTGTAAGGAAAGTAGATTTTTGCTTTATTTTCTTAGCGTTCATTCCATATCCAGAGAACATTTTTGCATTTAGTAATAAAATGTCAGATTTCAAGCTTTGCTGGATTGTCTTTACCCTTATATTGTAAGGAGAATACTCACCGGGAAAAATATGTTTGCGTGACAAGTATTTAAATATATTTTTTTCCTGAAATATGCTTTTGGTGAGTACTATCTTATTCTGATATATTTTATATACCTACGAGATTTTATATTTTGTTTGTATTTTAAATCAAGAAGTATACTCTGTTAATTTATATGAGTGTTTTTTTAGTAAACAATTATCCTATTCGGAATCCCATCATTAATATTTTTACATCTATTACTTAGGCGATCAACACACTGCGACGCACCACGCTGCATGTTGCATGAAGAATGCGTGTTCTAACGTTGCTTGCATCTCCGTTTGTATAGAAAACACGCAACATGCAGCGCGCACGCACGCAGGTGCGTCGCAGTGTGCTAACCGCATGAATACCACATTCGCACTGAAGATATTTTTTTGTAGTATCCTAAAGATACTACAAAAAAATAAAAAACGAATACGACTATGACGTAAAGAAAGGATACTATCCTTCCTATCGTGATTCCAACATTCATCCATATTCGATATCCCAGTGATATATGTAATTCCGAGGTTTTCCATTTTTTGGTCATATCCATACTTTTGATAACATCTTTTGTTAATAGCACCCAAAAGTCCGATCTCTGGTCATAACACATAACTAATATAGGTACCTCGCGAGAGCTACATATTTTTAAATAAATAAATACAAATTCAAAATTGAATACAATGCTATTTTATAGAGCACATTCCAGTTTTAGTCTGTGTTAGATAGGAGTCATTAATCATAATCTTGCCAAATCACACTAATATTAGAAATGAGAAAGTTTGGATGTAAGGATAGGTACATATACTATGCTACTGAACGGATCGACCTGAAATTTATTATAGATGTAGGTAGTACCTAGAGTAATACATAGATTATTAGTAAAAATATAATTCATTTGATAAGGACCAATTATTTACCTATACATGGTTATTGATAATTCACTGAATCTGTGTATCACAAAAGCCAGTTTGTAAGTAACAAAGTTTTTAGGCCATATTTCGCGAAGAACCGACGGCCGCTGGGGCAAACGTGTTCTTGAGTGGAGACCACGACTCGGTAAACGTAGTGTAGGACGCCCTCCGACCAGGTGGGATGACGACTTGCGAAAGACTGCAGGTAGATGCTGGATGCGGCAAGCTGAAGACAGGGCGCAATGGCGCTCATCGGGGGAGGCCTATGTCCAGCAGTGGACTGATATAGGCTGATGATGATGATGATGAAAGTTTATAAAGACGCGAGGACTTAATTCATATAGTTTTACCCAAGTACCTACGAGTTTAAACATTAACCGTGTCTTTACAGATTATTTTCAAGACAAACAAATAGGTACCTTTATATGTACTTTATACATGTATGTGTATTGAGTCACTGATTAACCAGATGCTAAGAAACTTCGCAGATTGGTAGGTGGGTATTAGAAGTACTGCCATCTGTGATAACATTAAATCAAGGTTATGTCATATAACTTCTCATATTCTTTTATTGTCATTAGTCAGGTTACTTTCGGCAATTAAATACTGGTATAGTATTTAAAAGCGACGAAGTAATTTGTAGCTTTTGAATCTCTATGATAAAATATAGCGTACGTATGTCTTTTTATACAGGGTGTCCCATATTGAGGGGATTATCCTGCTGGTACGCCACTGCACCGCGCCAGAAGGACACAAAAGCCTAAGGACAAAAAACTAGATATATTAATAAAATTAGTTTATTTACGGTACACATACCAAGTGAAAATTAAGGTCCCTTATCAAAATAAAAATAAGATAGGTACACAAAACATGAACGCATAAAAAAAATAAACATTAACAAACTTTTATTAATTATTATATAATTTTATTGAATTATCTTAATGCAATTTTTTTAATACCTTGCCCTTTTTTCAAATTGCTACCGGGCTTAACGCATTCACTGTCCACCCCGGCGATGCAACGCGGAGAGGTGCGCACTAACTACATATAGCTCCTAAGGGTATGTGCGTCATACATAAGCTATGCAAATGTTAATGCTATCAGGCCGTCACTTGTTCTTCTCCCAAGTGGACGGATAACCAATGCTGGAATATTGAGTTACACCGTGTCAGAGACAGCCCTCAGGATGCTATTACCAAAGCGATAAGTGGTGTCGGTCGTACTGAGGTAGGCTACTACCTCAGTACGACCGACACCACTCGAGATCGAATGATGGCAAAGAAGTCCGGAACTCCTGCCTCGGGGTACGTCTTCGACGCCCAATAATACCTCTGTAACCTTATAAGAGTTCAATATAAAGTTTCATAGTAATGTTATTATTTGTAAATTGGTAAATTTCGTACTCCTTCCTTTTCACAACCAATAAAAATTATATGTTTTCTTGCAACCATATTGTACATTAGATATTAAATTATAACAGTCTTAAATATGGACATTTCAGCATAATGCCCACAATTGAAGCAATAACTTGAGTTTAATGAACTGTATTCAGAATTAGTAGTGCTCCTAAAAACATTTTACATGTTTTAATTACTACGCCCCGTAGTTTTCTAGACATCTCCAAAGATGAATTTTATTTTGTTCATTTATATTGCAAAATTTCGGTTTTTTCTATTTTTTTTTTGTATTTTCAAAATAATCTGTTAAATTTCATAGATAGTGGGTACCCTGGGTAGTAGTAGTGTCATAATACTTATATTTTGATATAGTTAGATGAAGTCTTAATAATAATATTGTAGATTTATATAGCTAGATTAGAGAGACTTATTGAGAATACTAATTGCAATTTTTTTTAACTATAACCATTAGTTAGGTTAACCTAAGTACTTCTCAATTTTAACATAATGAATGTCCATAATGCCCATATCATCATCCACTAGTGGAAAAAAAATTGAAGAAAAAATCAATAACACCTTATTTGATAGTAATGATTCTAACATTCGATTTATTCAAGTCCTTATTTTGTTAGCAGTAAGAAAATAGTTATTGAAATCTGAAATCAAAACCATCATGAATTAAACCACGTGCTGCATATAGCACTACGTCATATACTAAATGTGTTAAAAGAAATTAATATTTTCCACTGAGTTACAATACAATACAATACAATACAATACAATACAATAATTCTTTATTGCACACCATAAAAAACAGATACACTGGACAGGAAAAAGACAAATAAAGAATGTGTTGTACAAAGGGCGGCCTTATCGCTTAAAGCGATCTCTGCCAGGCAACCTTTGGATGGACATGAAAAGTTAGAATAAGTATAGACGGTGGCGTGTTATATATAGAATAATATTTAATTGGGACAAATACATATTGATAGCTATAAGTATAAATACAAACATAAATATATAATATAAATATAAAATACACATATAAATATATAATATAGGTATGATGCATATAAATTAACAGTTTGATGCTGAGTTAAGGAAATGTTCATAGACCATATGTTTGAATATAGGGATATAGGAGTTGATTTTTCTGTGTTAGGTTTGTATCACCATGTTTAGATTAATTCAACCTTGGCCCGTTTTAAACTAACCTGACCTAACGTTAACGATTATATTTCTGTAGACAACCTTAAACTTACCCAGGAAATACTTTATTCATATTGTAAATTATTTGATTAATAAATTAAAATAAACCCTTTAAGAATATTATTAATACTTTTTAATCTTATAAGTCTGCAAGGTACCCACCTAAGTATCAATAAAAAAATTCGCAAAGCAAATTCGCAAATGCTGCAAGGCATTAAAATGGTCTACTTTCTAAAACAAATCGATTCTACTTTCATCAAATTACCTGCGCAAGCGCCGATCCCGCGGCACGACGACGACGCGCTGACATTTGCTTCTGCAGGCTTCCTGGTTCATTCAATAACTAACTTTAACATTGTTCTAGCTAGCTTCGGCCGCCTCCGTCACGTAATATATATATTGAAGGATTAATCATAATTTATCACTACATATTATAAAACAAAGTCGTTTCACGCTGTTGTCTGTCCTATGTATGCATAGATCTTTAAAACTACGCACGCAACGGATTTTGATGCGGCTTTTTTATAGATAGAGTGATTCAAGAGGAAGGTTTATAAACCATTTGACAGATGTCCACGCAGGCGAAGCCGCGGGGCGCAGCTAGTTTATTATAAAAATGTTGTTTACAATGGTTCTTATACTCGTATGAGTAGGGATTCACACGTTTCTAAATTTTTAAGCGATGCGTAAATTTAATATTTAAACACTAATTAATTCACAAAATTTTATTAATATTCAAATCATAAATCTCTTGTCATAATAATACATCAATATAACAATGCCAGTGTATAAATTCATTTATATTATATATTATTTTTACTAAGTAGAGCTACTCCACATTCATCATAGGAAATTAATTTTTTACATATTATTGTAGGAGGTATATTTTTTTCTAGTAATTTAATTGTTTCAAACAATTTTTTCCTAACATAGTAATATAGGAACTGGTATTTTCCACTAGGATTTAAAATTAGCCTCGGTAGATATCAGTATTATGATATTCAGATGGGACTTTGAAAGTATAATACCTCTATATTAAAATGTCTTAAAAATGAATATCTCCGTTGATAGCTTAATCAATGCGATATTAACGTATAAAACCTGCTGATTACTTAAATCAATGTAACATAATATGATTCATATGTAACATTCAATTATGCATGATTCTACTTTATGTGCGGCGCGGTCCTACGTAGCGAAAATGTTCAATAGTTTACCTACCTATTTAACAAGAATAAGATTGGTTATGGAAAGAGCTATGCTCGGAGTTTCTCTGAAGGATAGGATTCGCAACGAATACATCCGACAGAGAACCAAAGTTATCGACATAGCTCTGAGAATTAGCAAGCTGAAGTGGCAGTGGGCCGGCCATATCTCGCGAAGAACCGACGGCCGCTGGGGCAAACGTTTTCTTGAGTGGAGACCACGACTCGGTAAACGTAGTGTAGGACGCCCTCCGACCAGGTGGGATGACGACCTGCGAAAGACTGCAGGTAGATGCTGGATGCGTCAAGCTGAAGACAGGGCGCTATGGCGATCATTGGGGGAGGCCTATGTCCAGCCGTGGACTAATATAGGCTGATGATGATGATGAAGATTGGTTTTGAAATGTTGAATTACCAGCTGCGCCCCGCGGTTTCACCCGCGTGGTGATAGATATTTCGGATATTATACAATATATCTTTATGAATTGTAGCCTATGTGTTATTCTGATATGTAAGCTATATTATTGTGAAGTTTCATTAAAATCCATTCAGTAGTTTTTACGTGAAAGAGTAACGAACATCCATACATCCATCCATCCATACTTACAAACTTTCGCGTTTATAATATTAGTAGGATTAGGAACCTGTGCACTTAACTACTAAGGTCAGTTCAAATTTCACCATATAAAGCAATAGCCAGAAAACACTTCACTAAACTTTTTAGGCATTTTTAGTATTACATATAATATCAGAGTTTTCATTGCTTTACGACGCTATTACTCCACTTTCTTAATACGTAGGTACATATACAACTCATAGTGAACGATTATACTCAAACATTTGTCATAGCAACAGAGCTCTTAATCGGACTGAACTAATTTCACAACTTTGACTGATTAATGATTATAATAAGGCATTATATTGGGCAAACGTTTTGTTATATCAGTTACGTTACATAACATAACATTTTGTAGTTGAATGGACTGATGCGTCTAACAATGGTCATACAATACGACTCTTACTGAGTCAATCATATACGGTAAAGTTTTTCTAGAACATCATCATCATCATCATCATCAGCCTATATTAGTCCACTGCTGGACATAGGCCTCCCCCAATGAGCGCCATAGCGACCTGTCTTCAGCTTGCCGCATCCAGCATCTACCTGCAGTCTTTCGCAGGTCGTCATCCCACCTGGTCGGAGGGCGTCCTACACTACTTTCTAGAACAACATAGTTAAAACTTTGATTGCTGAAATCACACGGTATGTGTTTTCTACAAGTGACGTTCTCAGCCGCTGCGCTAGTGTGGATTTACGTATATTACGTAAATCCACACTAGCTCAGCGGCTGAGAAAATACAGATCTGTGTGAATCAGCACAGCCGTAATATTTTTCGAACGAAACGCATGTGCGGCGCAACACAACCGCTGTGTAGAGCGGCAGCACGAATGGCTTAGGTTAAAAAAAAGATCGCAGTCGTCGAAAAAAAATCGCAGTATAAGTGTTAATTAATTGATCGGTCTAGACCAGAAATGAAGAGTTACTAAGTTCGCTTATGGACTTTTCTTCCATCGAACCAAATGATTTTCTTATAGTGAAAAAGGTTGGAGTCGAAAATAAATTGTTTGTTTTAAAAAATTTAATGTGCCCAAGGATGTTTTACTTGCTTGAATATGAATAAGGAATTGTCAAAGCGAAGGTCAAACGACATTTATAATAAAAAGTCACTTACAAAGAGGGATATTTAAGTACCAAGATTTGAGTATTTATTTCGTTCTAATGATTTTTGTATTTTGTTTGTTCTAACCATGATATTTTCAAAAGATTTATAATTAATTGTGCAAGCGGAGCTTTATGTAATAAGCCCTAATAACGGCCCTTACAACTCTATTAGAATAGACAACTTTAATCACACCATAATAAACATTACAAAATACAAAACTACCTTCATGCAACCGAGTGCAATGCTCGCGTGACTAGTTCTAAGAAATATGTACAAATTAGGTACACATTATGTACACAGATGGAAGCGACCGCTAATTAAGATGAATTGGCTACTGTGTCAACGACCGATGTCATGTAATAGGTGAATGTAGAATTCTGAAGTTACTAAGAGCTTGCCTGGTCTATAAATTATCAATTCTTTGTAAAATTGGCGTTTTGTTTCTCCGAGAAGGCAAATATTTGGCTCAGGTAGACTGTTTGGAAATACGACACAATTACCATTAGTTGCTGGGCTACTGCTTTAAAAGTAAAAAAAAACAACTTCGTACTGAGTTAACAGAACAGCCTGTTCATTCAACGACCTTGTATTTTTGCAAGTCTTTGTGCAATGGCAGAATCTTCCATCAGCCTTATCAGACAGATTTTAATTAAATCTTGTACTCTACATGCAGAGATGTGCAGTCAGCGACCCGAAAAATTATGTAAGAAATTGAGGCTATTTTTTCGTAGATAGTAAAAATATGCATCGACTATCGCAGAGTCGGAATAGCTCAGATTTTTAAAAACAATTTGCAATTTTCTTCATTTACGCAGGTAAAATGCGGTTAAATTCACACGACAAGTTTATATTGATGGTTTCTTCTTGAGAAAGTATTATTTGCATTCCGCTATGAAGGGGCGGTTACTTTGAAATAATGGGTATACGATTCGCAAGAATGTGCTTGCGAATCAAATCCCCATTACGCTTGATGACAGTTTCAAATGACTCTGCAACCGCATACGTGATAAATTGCATCGTATCTTTTACTATAAATGTAAAAAAACTCGTAGTAGGTATGTTTTTTCCTCGTAAGTTATATCTTAGAATCTATACAGGGCGTCCCTTGGCTATGCCACATACATATTATTATGTATGTACATGGTGTGTATTTGCAAGTATTGTAGATAGAAACTTTACCAAAATATTACTTCATTTTTATTTTAAAAACAATTTAAACTGCATTCAAAGATTTTTAAATTAATAAACGCCTGTCTGAACCAGCAATCTTGTAAAAATATTTTACAATACCGGTCAAGAGGCACAATCGTAAGGTTTATTTTTCCCAAATATCATAGCATCTTAAATAAAAGTAAGACCATGATTTTTACTTTTAACGTATTGTGACGAAATATTTCAACCAACAAAGGTAGTTACGTCGTAAAGTTATATGTGCTCCGACTAAAAATCGGTTCAGCACCAAGGTTGCAAGTATACCTATACTGCAGTGTGAAAGGCATGATCAAATGCCATACGTTACAGTTATGAGTCATACGCCGGACTCGGGGGAGTAACGACCAGAATACGTAACCAATGCTCCATTTAAACCGTGACATGACAATCACAGTTTCGGTCTACTGGTCGCGTTACACAGTCCGATCAACCGACACGAACCCCAGTTCCCACCTGTATTCCACTCCCTTCGCTCACTTGTCCATGAGAACTAAGGTTGGTTTCATTGAATCCATAATTGGTATCTCTACAGTGTTCATCGCCATAACAAAAGACGGACCATCACAATACAGGGTGCAATAAACTTTAATAGGAATACAGTCTACATCCAAAATAAATATCGTAAAAGCTTTTTCGTGCTGTGACTCGAATAACAAACCATGGCCCAAGATTTGCTTGTCCGTTGTCAAAGGAAAATGTCCTACATCGGAAACAAGAGAAAACACTCGTCTTTTGTAACATGTTGCCAGAATGTAAAACGTGAGAAAGCGTTTGCGTACTACAACGTTCGGTATCATATCAACTCCTTAATCGAGAGTTCGGTTCAGCACTTTCTCCTAAGATTCCATGAGTTTTTTCTGCTGCCGATTTGCATCTACTGTCTCCGACACGTTAATTTCTTCGAGCAATCGAATAGATTGAAATTAGATTGTACGCGATGGCGTGCGGTAATTGCAGTCGGCTTACCGCAGCGCTTGGCCAGTCCGCTTTGCGCCTCGACAGTGGCAGCGCCGCTCGCGTATTTTATTTACCACATAGGTACAATACAAAAGACTAACAAAATTATGACTGCAAAAACACGCCCGTGAACTTTGAACGCGTGGAAAATGGCTGACGAACAGCCGGATTCGTTCAACTCCTGGGAGTTAAATGGACTGAATTCTCTGGACTTGTGGGATTACACAGTGGAGCTGGAGTGCTTGCAAGGAACTGAAGGTTAGTGTTTGCCTCAGGCTAGGTTACGCGAGCCAGAATTACCTGATTAACTGGAACCTTGCGCCATCGTGGAATGATAGCTTTTTGAGTCAGCAATTTTGATGGATTAGGTTGGCTAACCAGCGCAACTTGTTTCCTAAGATTAAATCCTATGTTGTCTTATGACTTGCGCAAAAGGCAGTAACTGGATACCAGAGGCCATAATTACCTACTTAATTTAAGGTTTAATTGTCAAATTTTCTAAGAAGAATAGTTTTTCGTCGAATCTGTTTCCGTAAAAACGCAAGGCCGTGGTCAAGTTATGTTAAAGGTTATAGGGTACCAACCTAAGTTTATTTAAGTGACTAGACTAGTAAAGCAAATTGGCTCTAACGTTACTGTTCCCTTTTAGGTAAAGGTTCCCGTTTAGCAATGCCCATGTTCTGAGAGACACTTGGTTATTCTTTGTTGAGTCTAATTTATAGATTCCTAACTAATGATTTCCCATTAGACATATGTACATAATATACATTATTCTAATCATTCAACTTAAGCCACATTAGTAAAATGAAGAAATAATAGTCAACATTTGAAGACTCGACATTGAAGTTGAGGTTAAGAAGTATTAATACTCACTTCCTCTATAAAGTATGATTTAAGTAGAGATACAGTAACCGGATTTATTTGAATTTAATTATTAAGTCAATATAGCATACGTAGTTAATAAGCAAGCGGTTACACCAACGAACTAAATGGACCTAAAAAGTCTTAACAGAACACATTAAGTTGTGGTACAAGCATGATAGGCCGCTCCTGTGGCTTTTCTGCCTTTATCAACTGTGTCTAATACTAAGCTAGGGAATATCATACGAACGTCCCGAGAGAAGAATCAATTACGCAACTCTCACTCGTAATCTTCCCAATGCACCAATAAGGTCTTCAATTATTTCTCGGGCTACGTTCCAAATGGTAGAGCAATTAAAAGTACCGTTACATTTCTTTGTGTGGATAGTAAATATTACTTTTGGTCGGATCGGAAAATTTACTTGTCCAATAGCCTGATAAGAGCTGCATTATTAACTGTATTTTATCTATATTGGGTTTATCATTGAAGTAGATAGGACCTGTTTGACAAAGATAATGATAAAACAATTTTACTTCCTTTATAATCAAAGTGCAATCATTATTGGTACTCCAAAGACTCCAAATAAATATGTTTACCAATTTCTTAAATTTAAATTGCCTACTAGTCCATATTACTTTTATTATCGGCTGAATATAAACTGGGTACTGGAAGGGCCGTGGTATCTACAGCACAAGTCTCTGAACTCTGATTATCTCTTAGTGTAGAATAAAACTTGATATACCAAGCTGTCTGCCAGCAGTCTGCAGTCTGTAATTGTGATTTCTTAATGTATAAACTGTGATTATGCTTGTATTCCGAAAAACGTTATATTTATACAAGTTATTTATTTATTTAATCTATTAAAGAATATTCTGCTCCCACTTTGAGTTTGATGCGCGTTTTCATTGGTTATTCTTAAAATAATCATCAAATTTATATACCTATGTCATCTTTGGCCTAATCATTGTCGTGTCAATAGGTAATGCTAGGTATTAGGTACATATTGAAAACCATTTGGTAACTTGTTTGTGGAATATTTCGCTTGCACTTTGAACCGAGTTTTTGTTGTTTCTATCATGAATCTATGTATGATTTGAAATATGTTTTTGACTCCACATTTAATTGGTTGTATGATTGTACACTTTCCGAACATGAGCATAGAATTACAAGATTATAATCATTGTATTTTTGAAGCCAGTAAGTGGAACGCCCATTAAGTAGTCGCCAGTTTTCGAAACTAAAGTTATTACCAGTTGCCAGATGCTTCAAGGTCTTTGTACTCGAAAGCTAGGTTTTACAAGTACGGTACTATAATGTGCAGAACGTCACCAACCACCCATTTAATTTAATATATACGGTTTTTATGAATTACAGTATACATAGAGTATGGTTTTGTTTTTTTACAGACAGGGAAGCGAATGATTTGAAAGTGGCCACGTAATAATATTTTCGGATATGTAACCATACAAACTATTTGTGCATATAGCGTTTGCAATCACCTAATTATCATAAGCGAGGCGCTAGGTTTGCTTTGTTTATATTCCCTTTCGAAAGTCCCATTCTTTCTACATCGAGGTTAAATTACACTGTCGAGCAGTTAATCGTCCAATTGTCTAGTCACCAACGTAATTGCTCTATTAGCATCGTGTTTAATTGTCCTCAATCACACCACATAGAATTTATTGTACTGTGAACGCGGTGAAGTTGTAGCTAAGAGAAAAACTTACAGCTTTTATGGCAAGTAATAAAAATATTTATGTTTAAGTAACAATAAAACTTTTGAAAATACCTTGGTTATAAAAACCAAAAACGTTTAAGAAAAATATATATGGTATGCCTGAAAGCCTACCTGTCTGTGCAAATTATGAGGATAAACCCAAAAACCAAATCACGGTCAATCAATTATAATTTTAATTTCAATTTTGTCAGTTTCATGTTTCATTGTTTGTATGTAATTCTAATTAATTAGTGTAATTGGTGATTTTGCCGTTCTAATTAATAATTTAAAAAAAGTCTAAATGTCAAAATCACGGAATGTATCACAGCATACCTCGATTGACGACCGATGTGGCGCGGTGGGCGAAGGTCCGCCTGCGACGCAGGAGGTTGTGGGTTCGATTCCCGCCTCGGAACAAATGTGTGTACGATCTGCAGATATTTGTTCCGGGTGTTCTGGTCGTTTTCTATGTATAATAAAAATATCTATCTATGTAATGTATTGTATTATGTATATCAGTTATCTAGTACCCATAACACAAGCTCTGCTTACCATGGGGCTAGATAATGCTGTGTGAATTGTCCAGAATTATTTATTTTATTTATTTATTTTATTTATTGAGCTGTAAATATCAATAAAGAAACTGCGATAAAGTTCTACTCATTACTTAAAGCTATCATTATGCAACAATGTTCCAGACATCGAAATCGTCTAGCTGTAGGTAAAATTTCCAAAACGAATAAATAACAGCACAACCGTTCATTGCAAACGAAAGGCTATTTAATGATTTATTCCCACGACGTGAAATAACTTCAAAATAAACAGTTCAGTTCGGCCATAGCGATCAGAATAGCATGTAGAAAGTCTCACATCACAATTTGATAAAAGTTGTGATTAGAAATCGCGAGCGTATTGTGCGATGCACAAAGATTTGTGGTCTATGATTGACTATTGTTCGCGTTACGATAATTTTGCAAGCAAGTCTACTTTTTTGTATTGAAGACGATCACGGTACAATAGCCCCGAGTCACTTTGACGATGGTATCGAGACGTGAAGTCTCATTTTCCATAGGTACGGTTGGTACAGCGCCTGTATCGTGCGGACAGGGAACTGTAGGTACGCAAATATCTTATATGAGACGTCACTATCAATGGGTTCCGGTGGATGGACTTACCAAAGTTTCAAAAATGTATTAGCAAAAATAGTAGTGTTACTCAGAAAAACAAAAGAAAATTACTTAAATCTTATCATCTGAAGTATCTTTGTGACTGAAGCAGTCCCCTACAATAATTGATTTTAAAAACTAAAAACCGATTCAAAATTCCTTATTCACACTGTTTGAATTTGATTTTTGGGGCAATTATTTATGCCACTGGATTAATTTTATGGGATCATTTTCCATACAATAGTAAAATAATTTTCAAAAAAAATCAGTCCATAATTGACGAAGAAATCGACAAACATAGATAAAAACATACAGCCGAACAAAGAGATTTGTATTTGCAAATAGGTAAAACAGACTTTCATCAAAGTACCAATTTAACTTTTATTACAGTTTATCTACAGTAAATGAAATTTCAGGGAAGTAATTTTAGTAAGTAATTATAATTACTCATTAATCAATTATTGATTGCCCATAAATATTATAAATGGCAGCAAGTCGGGGATAAAGTGAATGACCTGAGCAAAGAGATGAATAATACATATAATCATATTATGCAAACCGCAGAAGGTAATCAGACTGCGCTTGCGCACGTAGATGGGTAAAAAATACCGGTCCAGCATGTATCCGACTCTTAAGAACCGGAAAAAATAGTAATGCTTAGGCATTAAAATTAATTGAAGTTTTTAATTATTTACAAAGACTACCTTACTACCTATACTTACCTAACTCATATGTATGCGTGTTTTCCTCTATGTAATCATCATGTAAATACTAAATACCATACCAGTTTATTAGCATAGAAGATTAGGAACCACTTAAGACAGGAAGTAAGATATTAGTCAACAGAAAACAAAACTTTAATGGATAGGTTTGTATAATCTGGTATCTATACTACAGCCATCCATCGTTGTCTGGTAGGGATATCTCTTGAGCGATAAGACCGCCAATTGTTACTTAATTTTTATTTTGTTTATTTTCTAATATATGTGTGCAATAAAGAATGTTCTATCTATTAATTTTCAAAACTCGACGTGAAGCGTGAGAAATTCAGTTTTATTTGTTGAATTTTATTAACAAACAATTAACACCGAATTATGACAAAAAAGTGCGTGTTTTGTAAAGTCCTTTTTTTTGAAGTGGTTTTTTTGAGATGTTGGAAATACAACATTATGGTGTAAATAAAGGAGGTAGAGTAAAGAAGGCTTGTAAAAAGCGACTTTAAACGCTGCTACATAAAACCATTTTCGCGTGTTTTGTTTTTTATAAACATCAGAATTATGTAGGTATACATAATAGGTAATTTAACCGACTGTTAGATAAGCGAAAGCGTTGGAGCGAAACCGTGTCTCTCGGCTCGTCAAACTTAACATGCAATGTTATTTGGAAGAAAGCCCGTTTACTGGATAATAGGCTGTCGTCGGCGGCTTCAGTCGTAATGCAGAATAGATTTCATAATAACAATAACACTGCACTCTTGCGCACTTTCATATGTCACTTTTCTTGTCGGAGGACTAGAAGAAGTGACATATTACACTACATACACTTTTCTGGTCGAAGGACTAGAAAAGTGACATGTCATAAATAAATAATGCTGGACAATCCACACAGCATTATCTAGGCCCATGGTAAGCAAAGCTTGTGTTATGGGTACTAGATATCTGGTATACATAATACAATACATTACATAGATAGATATTTTTTATTATACATAGAAAACGACCAGAGCACCCGGAACAAATATCTGCAGATCGGACACACAATTGTTCCGAGGCGGGAATCGAATCCGCAACCTCCTGCGTCGCAGGCGGACCTTCGCCCACCGCGCCACATCGGTCGTCAAACTTTCATGAATAAATTTAAAAAAAAATGCTGGACATTCCACACAGAATCATCTAGCCCCACGGTAAGCAGAGCTTGTGTTATGGGTACTAGATAACTGATATACTTAATACAATAGCTTACATAGATATATATTTTTTATTATATACATATAACGACCAGAACACCCGGAACAAATCTGCAGATCGTACACACAATTGTTCCGAGGCGGGAATCGAAACCTTACGGTTTCGCCTTCGCCCTGTGGACCTTCGCCCACCGCGCCTCAGAGGTCGCTATAATAAGTAATACGTGTGTGTAAAGTGAAGAAATTCACTAGAGCCCAAGAATGTGTCCTGGTTGCCTGGAAGAAATCGCTTTAGGCGATAAGGCCGCCTATTGTACTGTTATTATGTAAGATTTAGATATAAGGTGTTATTTTGTTATTTTGGGTACAATAAAGTGTTCATTCATTCATTCAATGTGATAACCGTCAGAATCAGAAGCATCAAAAGTTAAGCTTATCAAATTGAATTCAAGTGCCAGCTAGGTCTCTAGAATCAAGTAGCAAACAGCGCAATCTAGTCTACCTGGAACGATACATGAGAACTTTGAAGTCGCTGGGTCACGGCTTCTCCAATGTCATGAGAAAATGCTCTGATTGTCAGAGGAATTACTAAAATGTTCCCCGAATACAACTCGCTCCTGTGCTCAAGCTGTTCTCACACGATACAATGTTTGTAACAACCCGCAACGCGAAATCAAAAATTCTACTTTCGGCGTCGAATTTTAAGATAATATTGTCAGCATTGCAGCATGTTCGCATAATAGGAAAAAGAACTCAAATCGACAAGTAGTAGAAATACTGTTTAAATATCAACAACAAGAATGTGTCAACAAGGGTTAAGTATCTTAAGTTTGGCTAGAGTGTAGTTACAATAAGTAAATAAATATAATACATATAAATATTGCTAGATAATCGCAAATCTAGGCCCAGGCTAAGCAGAGCTTGTTTTATGGGGAGGTACTAAATGACTGATATAATAATACTAATATAATAAGTTTTTTTATTCTTATAGGTACATTATTAAAGGTACTCTGTTGCATTTGGTGTGCCCGGTCAAATAGATGTACCCGGTCAACGTATGTTTGTGAATAAATAAATTATAAAATGCCCAGAAACCCAGGAACAAATATTAGTAGATCGTTATAAGTTTGTCTCATTAGCAGAAAGCAAACGAAATGTTACATTGAGTACCTACGTAGAGACACATCATACATGCTAAGGCATTAATTTATTATAAAATGCCCAGAAACCCAGGAACAAATATTAGTAGATCGTTATAAGTTTGTCTCATTAGCAGAAAGCAAACGAAATGTTACATTGAGTACCTACGTAGAGACACATCATACATGCTAAGGCATTAATTTATTATAAAATGCCCAGAAACCTAGGAACAAATATTAGTAGATCGTTATAAGTTTGTCTCATTAGCAGAAAGCAAACGAAATGTTACATTGAGTACCTACGTAGAGACACATCATACATGCTAAGGCATTAATTTATTATAAAATGCCCAGAAATCCAGGAACAAATATTAGTAGATCGTTATAAGTTTGTCTCATTAGCAGAAAGCAAACGAAATATTACATTGATTACCTACGTAGAGACACATCATACATGCTAAGGCATTAATTTATTATTTAATGCGGAATTTCACGGTGTACGAGCTATGATAAACATAACCAATAATTCACCACACTTATGTGTGGTGGCCTTTAACCTCGAGCTCTTCGCAGCGCATTTATCATTTCTTTGCTATGGCTGTCAGCGTCAGCTTTCATCTCAGACATTCATTGACCTGAATGTTTTGTTTTTTCCAAGGCTGTTAGCTGATTCAGCTCCTTTCTCGAGCGACCTATGAGACGTGCCACAGATGCTTTGTCCCCAACACCTGTTCCAGATTCGATTGACAGATGGTAGATCTAATTGTTGGATGGATGTCGATTAACGGATAGTCCGATTTCGATTTTGTAGACAGATGGATAGGTAGAGGGTATGCTACTATACTGGCATGTCAGTTTTTTTATAGGTACTTTTCGAGGAACTGGTTATTAGTACCACCATGGACGAAACGCATGTAGATTCGTAGTCGAAATGATTTGATGTCGCATGAATTTTATTATCTAGAAGATAAAAAGCTTGGAACTTGTTTTGCTCTAATTCAAAATCTACCAATTTACAGATAAGCAAATCAAATGTACTAGACACATAAGTTATGAACATACTAGTGGTTTCTTCTCACTTCTTCCACTGGTGGACAAAAAATTGAAGTGAACTATAAAATAATTTTAATTGGTAATAATGAATAGTATAAAATATGACCTGTCTAAGTGCTTATTTGTAAGCTTAAAGAAATAAAAACTTTTCATTTTCATTGAAGAAGTTGATTTTACCCAAGTGTTTTCTACAGAAGACAAACTTACTTTAGTTCTGGTTGGCAGATCAACATTAAGTAGTATTATAAAGTTTTAAAAACCTGACTACACATGTATTGGCTTTTGTATGCGAGTCTTCTATCATAACGAAGTTCTCATAGGATATAAATATCCACATACCTATTTCACTTTTAAGATTCACAGCGTCCTAAAATGGCACGCAATATTATACTTATACACCAGCCAAACTCGATGTTGAATATCCGTAAATAAACCAACCATTACTTATCCTACAATGCACTTTGTTGCAGTGTCTTTTTATATAAATTTTACACTACGGTTTGAGATCTTTCACTAAATAAGTATTGCTTACAATTAAATCTGAAACTTGTCGCCAAGCAAATGAGTTTTTGTTTTTAGGTCGTGGATTGTTTACAAACATTCTACATCGATTTGGTGTTGGAGTATGGCTCGTGTATTGTTACAACCGACAAAGTTTTGAATGGATCTTACCTCGTTTAAACGAAGTCTGTCGTAACATACGTCGGTCATGCAACAGCCGGCATAACTAGGATGAGATGATTGCATTAACTTACGAGCTACACACATTGTAACGTAAAATTGCCGATTCATTGGGCAAATAGTAGGAATTTGGTACACACTGATTTCATAGCTGGTGTAGGTATGTAATCTACCGTTTGTGTAGTTTTTTCGGCAGCGTATAAATAATATAACAGCACCTATTTTACCAATTCAAAGACAAACAGACGTTTTCCTGGCAATACTTATAATTTACCTACTGAATAATATAGGGTTGGCATCGCACAAAGCACGCCACTGGATCCATATATGAATATGTTGTTTTTCCTTTATAAAATAAATATTTAACATGTATTTTCATTCTTTCCAGATTTGCAACTAGCAGCCGAACTCGGGAAGACATTATTGGAGAGAAACAAGGAGCTAGAGACTGCACTGCGCCAACACCAGAACATAATCGAAGACCAAACACAGGAGATCGAAGTAAGAAATGGTCCTATCATGTAAAGAACTTCGAACTTGATGAAACGTGCATTTTTAATATAAAATTTTATTATTCGAACGGAATCCATATAAAGTTAGGTTCAATGTTATCTGCTAGACAACATTAACCCTGACCGGGGGCTTACTGTCGAACTACACGTTATCAGAATGCTTATCGAGCTTGATTACGCTGGTCGGTATGAGAGTCAAAGTCGGTCGGTCATTGACTTAGCTACAATTTTCTAGCTTGCAACTTGCAAATACTAACATTGTTGTCACGTCGTCGACTTCCTGCCGCATTGGCACAAAAGACGCATATTTTAGTTAGTCCATTTCCATACCTACATAAGGCAAAGTTACGCTACTGTCTAAATTATAATGAGCTTAGAGGGACTCACTGGAACTTATTGGGATAATATGTTTTACTTTAATTTGACCCTAATTACAATATCCAATCAAAAAAGCAGAGCGAGCTACCTATATGTTAAAAATTAAATAATTTCGAGCAAGAAGTCTATGGATCTCATTATTTTTTTTACTAAATCTCGATACAATTCAAGCTCCCATTCGCAAAACGTGGCATTCCAGACTAATAAACTCCACATGAATTCAAGATATTTGCTAATGATTTCACTCGTAAGAAAACACTCTTAATATTGAGTGGTCTAATTATCCTAAGTACCTTACCTACATAATTCTTCAGGAAGAGCAAATAATGCAGCAGTAAATGCAGCACAACACATAAATCGTTATGGAACTACATATCTACATATAAAGGGATGGTAATACTAGATATTTGAAAGGAACAAAAAATGCTAGCAGCGAAAACAAAAAATATGGGGTGAGTAAATACACAAGGCAAAGTGATCTTAATATTTGTTCTTCCGCAGTACCTAACAAAGCAAACGGTAGCGCTGCGCGAGGTGAACGACTCCCGGCTGAGGATCTACGAGCAGCTGGAAGTCAGCATCCAGGACTTGGAGCGGGCGAACCACCGGCTCGCGGTCGATCATGCCGCTGATAAGAAGCATATTAAAACGTGAGTTATTTTTAACAGTTTTCAAAATTAGGAAGTATAACCTTCTATGTTCGGCTAAATGGTTTTTTGTATAGGTACTAGCTGCGCCCCGCGGTTTCACTCGCGTGGTGATAGATATTTTGGGTAATATACAATATATCTTTATGAATTGTAGCCTATGTGTTATTCTGATATGTAAGTTATATTATTGTGAAGTTTCATGAAAACCCATTCAGTAGTTTTTGCGTGAAAGAGCAACAAACATACATATGTACTTACATACATCCTCACAAACTTTCGCGTTTATAATATTAGTAGGATATTCGCAGATTTTCCCTCTATTGATGACCGATTTTAATTATTCTTTTAATATTGTATTGATAGATAGACGTCTATTGTATTATAATAACTTAATATTCAATGCTAACACTGGCTGTTAGCTGCTGCGGCTGTGAAATGTTAGCATTGAATATGCATAATGAGCATTATTAGCACGATGATATCAATATCATCATGCTAATACTCTAGCTAGGTTTGAACTTGGAAATTGGAGTCTTTAACAACGGAAGAGTATGAGGTCTAAATCACGTGTCGATCGGTATCTAGAGATTTGATTTAAAAAACAAAGTCAGTCACATCTACTTATCAGAGGAAATTTCCTGAAAAGCGTGACTTTGAACTTGAAAACAATGGAACGTAATCAAACATTAATGGAACTATTTCTGACTCCGTTCCATTACGGATTCAGAAATAGTTATTGGTGTAGGCAAAATAAATTTCAATTAAAAACACAATAGGTAATAATATCCAAGAGAAACTGGATGCTAAAAGACTTCCAAGGTGACAAGAAAGACATTACGGCGGACTAAATTACTTTTTCTTATCAAGATCAAGGCGTGTTGCATTCGCATTGCTAAATAGCTTTTGTTTTCATGGTATATATTATATGATATATACATTTTGCATTATTTTTATTGTTCTAAGACATTGTTTTCGTATAAAAAGATTATTATCGTTCAAAAATCTAAATAATCGATATTATCGAGTAGGTAGTTACGCCTAAATCTTCATACTGTTGTTTCCTATTCGTGGTCTTACCGACTCGATTCTCATCCTCAATTGGTCATCTAACTACGTAAACCTATAGCAGTAATAAATAACTAACACAATACTTATTTAAAATTTTCAATGCATAACATGCGTAGCTCTTGATAAATAAATCATAAAAACTTCACAAGATACTTAAAAAAACTAAGCTATAATTTAATTAATTCCAGGTTATGCGGCACCATCGAAACCCTTGAAGCCAAATGCGACGATCTACAAAAGACTGTCGACGACCTAAACGCTCAACTCGAGATCACCAGGCGGCGAGCTGAACGAAAACCAGAAGCGGAGAAGCCCAAAGAAACTCCTAAAGAGACCGTAGCGGCCAAGAAACCAGGAGTGAATGTGAATGTTGTAAAAGCTGTAGTCCCGCTTCCAGAACTGACAAAGGAAGACGAGGATTTGTTGAGGATAAGCGATGAGTTGAGGGAGAGTAAAGTCGCGTTCGCTCAGGAACAAAGGAGGGTGACTGAGCTGGAGGAGCAGCTAGCGTCTATGGTCCAGGAGAACAACAGGATCCAGGAGCAGCTGAGGAATTGGCACCGAGGGGAGGATGAGGCTAAGTCTATGCATGAGGAGTTTTCTATCCTTGAGGAAGTCAGGTCGGTACTAATCAGCACTATGTATTTTGCTTTTTGACCCATATCATCTGACAGATACTCTTCTACCCCGATCTGTTTCGGGAAATAAGAAGATATAATACTTCAATGGAGAATATAATTTCAAGTATATCAGCTATCTAGTATTCTTAACATAAGCTCTGCTTAGCTTGGGGCTAGATGCTGCTGTGCGAATTATAAATAAATCATTATTTAATTAATGCTGGACATTACAAATAATCATCCAGCCCTAAGCTAAGAAAGAGCATGTGTTATGCTTACTAGATATACTTAAAAGTATATCACATACATAATGTAGATATTTTTTACTTAACATAGAAAATACCCAGACATTCGGAACAAATATTTGCAGATCGTACAAACATATATTTTCAAGGCGGGAATCGAACCTGCGACCTCGCAGGAGGCGTATATTGCAATATACGCCTGCGACCAGCAGAACGTTGCATAACACAAATTCATTTGAAGGTTTTGTCAGGTCTGTGAAGGTTCTCACGCTTCATATTTCGCCTTCATTCATGAACTGAAAGACTTAACACCATTGAATCATATCTGACGAAAATATTTCTACGGTGCCTCTGCCAACCTTAAAAATAAATTATGTTATTCCAGACAAGGACAACTATGCGTTAGATGCTTGCGAGGCGCAGAGCAGGACGACATGTCCTCCATGCTAGACGGAGACGACGATAGGAGCGCAATCAGCTCTCTCATTCTATCACCATCTGGCCAGGACAGTCCCAGAGAAGATCTTGTAAATAACAAGCTCATCAAGTTCGATGTAAGTTTTTTGCAAGTAAGGTTTTCTGTGGGTTCTCTTACATATCACTGGTATGCGATGGGTTTATGTTTTGCGAAATAAAGTGTGAGAAATTGTCTAGAAACGACACCTCACAACAGTTCAAAAGCTTATGAAAATCATTTTCATTAACGGGGTGGAACATATCTATCGGTGAAAAGTGGCCCTAGAACATACACTGTATAAATGAATCTGTCTTTGTCACACTGTCCATAAATTAACTCAAGCTATAACTTCTGGGAATCTACATAGTTCTTACTTCCATGACATACCCAAGCCATCAAAAGAAAATAAAAAAAATACTTCCATTACTCCTCCGGGTTGGATCTATACAAGGTTATTAACTATATTTGATCTATAAGGAGGTATCTTAAGACACTCCTCTACAAAAGAGCGTATTTATTCTACCTAAACCTGTTGCACAACAGTGATTTGCAAGAACTTCTCTACGCATGTTATAACAAACTCTCTCTTAGCTTATCTTCTGTGTAGATTAGCCCTGTACATTAACATGTGTAAATTTCTAATTCCTTGTAAACTAAACGAATAACTCACGATACCGCAATCGCAACTTGACTAACAAATTAACCACTTAATCATTTGAGCGCATAAAACATGACCATGTCTCTTGTAAATACATTAAACATGTCATGGAAGGAGATGGGTAATTTTACTTGCGAATAGGTGTGAAAATTATGTTGTTTCCCCCTGCCACTATAAGTTGTTCCTTGCCGTTACACTCACACATAGCGCTTTCTAATAAGTATCGTAAAATCAAACTTGAAACTGAGTCCTGCTTTCCACAAACCTGTATTTACCAAGAAAATTCCTAAATTTTGTTAGGCTTTGATTATAATCCCCAAATGATTCGCAATCGTTCCTACTGTATCGTTGCGAAGTTCTTCATCTACCCGCAAGTATAATTTCCTATTCTAAATCACGGATTTCCCTCTGACGTGATCGTTTCGCATTTCTAGGCGTCAAAGCTTTTCCAACTGCCCCTGATGTTGTTGATCACGCTTTGCATATGCATTATGAAGCGCATCTGCAGTAGTTTTCTTTGGATTTATCGTATGTAGTAGAAGGTACGTCCATTGCCGGATATATAACACGATTAATAAGAACACGCTAATGTAAAACGGTGGTGGTTGTATTCTTCACGATAGTGTTAACTGTGCAATAAGGACACTGGAAAGAAATGCTGATTTGTAATGTAAATAGCACAAAAAAGTCTGATATTGAGTGAGAACTTGTTGGGAGGACAGATATTTAGCTATTGGAACCCTAATATAACCATATTGGGTGCATTTAGTATTCAGTGCCTAAATGTTAAAAAAAATGTTATCTATTATATTATTTCAATATTTTATATGAGGAAACATAGCCTAAAGATGTTTATTTATTAGACGACGATGATTTTATCAGACTCTGTTAGAGTACCAACTATCCTAGTCTGGTCTAGAACATCAAAACCAAACCAGCGTTTATTCTCTTATCGATTGTAGATAGGCAGGTGCTGCAGTATTTATTTCTTTACAGTATCCTTTCTGCTTACTATTATTTTATACACGTGTTGTATTGATATCACGTTTGCATAAAATGACACTTTTTATCGCAGTAAGTGTAGTGCCAGATTACAGCTTACGGAATATTTTATTTTATGTTGTTTATTTTACAGATAATAAATTGCAAGTGTCGTGATGTCTTATTACCAAATTTAATTGTGGTAATGGGTGTATCTTTGACTAATTTATAACTTAATCATAGTAGTTTGATCATTCCCCATTGTCATTTAGTTCCATTACATTTTAATTGAATCAACCTTCTCTTTCCAACTTCTGACAGATCTAATAATTGAATGAGCAATAATAATAAACAGGTTCAACTATTTCTTTATCTAAACTTACAAGGCATGGAGTTAACATACTTAAGTCATTATCGTCATTTTCATGAACAATATATTTAAAAATTGTTTCTAAAATAAACGAATGCATTACAGAATGCCAAGGAAAAGTTGCTGCAAGGCATCTGGGCGAACAAGGAGGACGGTCATGAGAATCCTTACAGAGAGCTTGTACAAAAATACGAGGCTCTGCTAGAGGTCCAGCTGTCACAGGTCAAGAACATCAAAAAGAAACCAACGTCCTTGAGCGTGACCAACCAATCAGGACCCATCTCTTTGCAAGACGAGCTACAAACATCCGGAGACTTTAGCGGCTTCAGCGTTAAAGACACTGATGATGAAAGCGGTCATGGGGAGGAGAAAGGCGAAAAACAAAAGATGACCGACCCATCGCGAAAGAAGATCATTCAAACCCCAGATTTCTCCGAAGCCGAAACATCAAGCTCTGGCTTCTCAGACGAAACGAGCAACAAGGCAACGCAGACGGATAAAGAGCGCCCAGGCTCATTTCTCTGCACTATCGCCGACGGAGAGGATTACCGCTTCAGTATTTACGATGACGTCAGCCCAATGGACAGTCGGTTCCGCAACAGACCCGAATACCGGGAACTGTTCAAAGAAATCTTTACAATCCTCAAGAAAGCGGCCGAAAATAAAGACGACGGCGAACAACTGCCGCTACTAGACGATTCGGGGAAAGTTCCTCCAGTAACCCCGGCCAATGAGGAGGCACCTGGGAACTACACGGATGATACACAGAGCGTTCTTTCATCCGCGATGTCTGAACAATCGATTCCAGTGTCTGACATAACGATTCCCGACACACCTACACACAAAGAGAGAACTCCACGCGAAAAAGAGCGCGCTCCCGAACCGATCAAAAAGAAGGAAGAAAAGAAACGGGAAATCAAAGAAAAGAAACCAGTGGCTGAAAGCACCACCGCGAAGCCTACAGAACAAAAACAAAAACAACCAGAGAATGAGAAACCAGCAGAACAAAAAGTAACAGAGAATGAGAACAAAGAGAAAGAACGAGTGTTGACACCGCTGGTGCGTCAGCCACTGGAGTACATCGCGGCCACTAGAAAGAAGTCCAGACATCGCAACAGAAAACAAAGCTCCGACAGACAGAGTGGAGCCGATTCCCCCGTGTTCCCATCCCCGCCTAAAGTGACCTATCAGAAGTCATCGAGCAAGAAGCGTAGGGATTACAGACCAATAGAAGTAAGCCCGCTGGTAAGGTCCGCGGAGGGAGATTGGAACGGGTCGACGCTCCAATTCTACAACCGAAGCATGAACTCGCCGACGCCCAGCACGAGCGGCCGGAGCGGCAAGGTCTACCAAGGATGGAACCCCGAAACCGACTCCTACGAAGTCAAACAAAGCACGGCCTCCCAGGAGATCCACAAACTCAGGAAACTAGAGCTTTCCTACGCTGAAGTGCTCAGGAACGCCGACAAAACCAAAGTCAGGCGCAAGAAGCACCAGTAATTTTATTTCTTCGACCCCTCTTATGATGTAAGAGTCGTGATCCAATCGCCATTTGTCTTTGCCAACTGGACATAAGTAACTTTAATTTAGGATTTGTGATCTGTTAGTATGTATAACTCTTAGTTTGTATCTTACTGTATTCACAATAAATTGCCATAATTCGAACCGGTATAGAACATATACCACAATAGTAATTGTAATCATTTAAATAATCCACTATTTATTACAATATTGTACACTTCCCTCCGAAACCGAAAGCATGTTCTTACAAATTAATTTGCATTTAAACTCAGAGAATCTAAAGTCTCAAATGGCATAGCTAAGTTTCTGAATTTTATGTTGGACAATTTAAACCGAACAAGTTTTTAATTCTTAACTGTTCTGTTGCTATCTTAGTCATTATTTTAGTTGTATATTATGTATCGTGAATTTGATTTGTAAATATGCATTTTAAGTTAATATTTTTTATTTGCCATGGTAATAATGGCAACTATTTAAATGCGGACAGTGAGAGGTTGAAGGTATAAATAAAAATTTGCATTGATATTAACTTTCGTTTTATTTTAAATGGTGATAACAAAATAAATATTGAAAGATTATATTGAGCTTTGGCCCGCATTGAACATTTGCGATCGCTTCCACATACTATTTTAAATAGCTACGTAACAAGGAAGAACTTTAACTGAATATACAATGTTTGTAAACATAGCCCCCTTAACCCAAACCTAAAAATAACTTTCTTGCCATCGCTTTTGGGACAGAATTTGTACTAAGCACTTTTCAAATTCTCCTTTGTTTCTCTTTTCTTAAATGCAAAACCCTGACAATACATTTTCGAAAACCACACCAAAAATAGAATTTTCTATTTTTGTGTTCACGAGTTATTTACAAACATTGTATATTGAGAATGAACTGAGCTGAAGTACTATAAAAAAAAATATGTATCTATCAGACGGGATTAAATATAAAGAAATGTAACTAAAAAAGCTATTGCAAACGACCAATGCGGACCAAATCTCTGCGTATATACACAGCTGTATATAACTAAGGCCTGTCATATTTTAGATATATATTCGTAAGAATGGTACATACCTACACAGAACGCGGTATATGTTATATTTGTTACATGAGTATATTTACCTATATATCCCTTTTGAGTCGAAGGTCTGACAGCGTTGTCTGCACACTTGACCTACGAGAACATTTTCCTGATAATGAGTTCTTTCTCAAAAAAATTTGATGATCATAATTGATTAGAACAATGATTATATTCATTAAATTTCCAATAATTGGATAAAATGTCCCATTGAAATAGTTACACATATTAATTTAAAAATCATAGTGATTAAAGTGATGTATAACAATGTTAAAATAAATATTTCGCTAGGCCACGCCATGGGTCTTGTGGCTAGCTGATTTTGTCAAATAATCAGGAAAAAATCCAGGTTCAAGCGAGACAACACTATCGGACCACCGTTTTATACCGGCACATAACCTGCGTACTCATAGAATAGGATTGAGATACTATTTTATATATCACTGAAGTCTTTACAACGGTATATTTAACATGATTTGATGTTTGACCTTTCCAAATTATTCCAAAATAGAGCCGAAATATTGAAAAACTCAAACCATAATCGTTTTTTAAAGGCTTTAATGACGTATGTTGAATAACGATGTTCGTATCCGATCTGAGCGGAACAGTTTGAGATGAAGTAATTTTTTCATTTTTTCACTTCTTCCTCTGGTGGACAAAATATTGAAGTGAATAGTAAAACAATATTTTTTGATAACATGTTATAGTATAACACTTGTGTGTGACTTGTCTAAGTGCTTATTTTGAAAGCCTAAAAAATTATGATATTGAAAAATTAAATATGATTGAGATATTGACTTTCTCAGTCCCATTCTTTAAGTACGCAGGTTCTATCTAAAATTCCTACAAATACATATCCAAAGATACGTACGGCCCGTATTTTGTCTACTTGTTGTTTTGCGCCTCCAGTTCTCTCTCGACTATCTTGCGATACTCGTCGAACCCTCCTTCTATACTCTCTACAGACCCGCCGCCGCACACCCACAGCTCTTTGCAGACCATTCGTATTAACCGCTCGTCGTGAGATACAAGGATAACTCCACCCTGAAATGAAAGAATAGATTTGAAATATAAACAAATACCTATCGCGTTATGTCATCATCATCATCAGCCCATATTAGTCCACAGCTGGACATAGGCCTCCCCCGATGAGCGCCATAGCGCCCTGTCTTCGGCTTGACGCATCCAGCATCTACCTGCAGTCTTTCGCAGGTCGTCATCCCAACTGGTCGGAGGGCATCCTACCCTACGTTTACCGAGTCGTGGTTGCGATATGTAAATACTCAATCAGGATGTTACAAAAAGTAAGTATCAAAATTGGGGGATCAGCTTTGAATAACAGAACAAGGTGATGCTCGACCGCTAGACCGGCCGTCGTTGTGGTCTAGCAGAAGTGAAACTATAAAAAACAACAAACCATAAAAGTATAAATACAAACTCACATTATACTTATTGATGCCTTTCCCTAACGCCTCAATCGTCTCGATATCCAAGTGATTGGTAGGCTCGTCCAGTACTAAGAAGTTAGGGTTGCCCATACACATTCTGGAGAAGGCCACCCTCGACTTCTGACCTCCGGAGAGACTGGCGATCGTTTGTAAGGCCATGTCGCCGCTCACGCCGAAACTGCCGAGTTGCCGTCTGTATTCTTCTATTGTTTTGCCTGGAAATAGAGTCTGAGCTTAATATTTAACTTATTTAAAATTTATTTAACTAGTGGAACATCCTAGGTACTAATATTATAAACGTCAAAGTTTGTAAGTATAGATGGATGGATGGATGGATGTTTGTTACTCTTTCACGTAAAAACTACTGAATGGATTTTAATGAAACTTCACAATAATATAGCTTACATATCAGAATAACACATAGGCTATAATTCATAAAGATATATAGTATGTTATCCAAAATATCTATCACCACGCGGATGAAACCGCTAGGCGCAGCTAGTTTTATATAAATCAAAACCAAAATATAATAAAAGAGTTCTCTATGTATAGAGAAAGTAAAACTATGTAAGCAGAGAGGTGAGTAAAGATTGGATAAGGCAAAAAAGAAATTCAAAACTCAAAAATTGCTTTATTTTCTCAAGACCTTTCAGGACTGGTGCGTGTCTATGAGGGTGTATTTGTACGTAATTTTTTTTATGTTATGCTCGTGGCACTAGGGATAAGCATTTTTCAATTTATTTAAAAAAAAAATTGTACCAGTAAACCAGTAAGAGTGTATGATTTTAATCTAGAGTGTGAGCACTCACACTCCTATTTAAATTATAAGTGCAAACCATAACCAAAAGTCAGCACACACCGAGACGCGACGCTGCACACACTTACATTCAAAATTGAACTTTATTTACTACACAAATTGACACGAGCGCGTCGTAGCGTGGCGTCGCGAGGAATTTTCGTATTATGTCAATAAAATGTGTACCTTCTTGCGTAGTAAATAAAGTTATATTTTGAATTTGAAAAGCGCACTCGTCGCGTCTCGGTATGGGCTGACCCTAAGCGACCTATATAACGTCACGTACCAGGATATTCCCTTTGTAATAATTCAACTGAATTTACATTCATCTCCAATTGATCTACGTGATGCTGTGAGAAGTAGCCGAACTTCAGCCCGCGGTGCACGCTGCGAATGCCACTGGAAGGTGATAGGATGCCCATGATGATTTTCAGTAGTGTTGTTTTACCAGCTCCATTGTCACCAACCTGAAAGTCAAGATTACTTGTGCTGTTACTACTGTTTTTTTACAAAAAAATATTACATTGTGAGTAGAACTATAGATAAATCTAGATAAGGTGGATTCGGTGGTAAAATAATGGTGATTCTATGATGGTTTTATAAGCTGGAGGCTTATAAGACCATTGGAATCGCCATTATTTTCATCTCTTCACGAATGTAGGAGATTGTTGAGGATTTTTTGAGGGTTGAGCCTTGAGGCCTGAAAACTTCATCCCGAGTTGTATATTATCATCAATTAATCTATAATAGTCCACTGCTGGATATAACCCTCCCCTTATGAGCAACTTTGAACCCTGTCTTCAGCTTGCCGCATCCAGCATCTACCTGCAGTCTTTCGCAGGTCGTCATCTCACCTGACTGGAGGGCGTCCTACACTACGTTACGTCAACGTCCTACGGCGAGTCGCGGTCTACTCAAGAACAAGTTTACTCCAGCGCTGTGTCGAGAAGTAAATATTGCCTATATAACCAACAAAATAAAATATATAAAACAAAATATATATAAACAACAAAAAAATTAAGAAAAAACAGTGCTAGGACGACTGTCAATGTCTGTCTATTGTTAACCACAGACTTGTAATGTGACGTCATCCATAGGTTCAGCCTGAAAACCAGCGTCGTTACAGTCTTCGGGCAGTAGCGACATTAAGCGCGCTAATTAGAGGCTGGAGCTAATTAGCGCGCACTGAGGACAGGCTACATTATTTTTACTTATTTTATATTGTTTATCTTTTAGTTTTAGTATTCGTTTTATACTTATTTTCTATTGTTATATTTTAGTTTTAGTGTTAGGTATATCTTATTTAGCTTAATGTGTTTTTTTTTAATGTACGTTTGTCTTGTGTGTGCTAATAAAAGTTTTCTATTCTATTCTATTCTATTGCTTTAAAATAAAGTACTCACTATACATATCCTAGATTCAAGCGTGGCGCCGAGGTTGACATTCGTGAATATAACTTTATCCTTAGTGTAGTAGAATCCAACTTCGTTTAACTGCAGGATGGGTGGAGAGAGAGGCTCTGTTTCTGGAAACCGTAGGACTACGTCTATCTCTTTTTCTATGGGTTTCAGTTCAGGCCTGCAAATATAGAATATACCATATACACATATGCCACAACTGAAAATACCTCCCCCAATGGGTGATTTACCATAATCACCAATTGGTAATCGCAGTGGAGGTGTAAAAAATATAAGGAAGATAGGTGAACCCTGCTGGGTTTCCTTACAGGTTGAGCTGGAGGGGTCGATTCTTATAATATTAATTTGATTTGATCCGCATCATAAGAGGCGATCACACCTATCAGATTGTTGTACAGATTAATTGTCTGCCGCCGCTGAAAATCAGCGCAGCATTGACACCCGCGTCAATTGAGCATTTAATGCTGAGCCGGTAGCCTATTTGTGTTCTCACAGTTGATATAAGTTCTTACTTTTTATTGTTTGATATTTTGAAACGCAAATAAATATTTTCTATTCTATTTTATAAAACAAAAAAATATTCAATTAAGAACGACGCTGTCTGTCGTGATATGTAATGAATAAGTGGTAAGGGACTACTTTTATACTTCTGATATCTTGATTATCATTTTCGACTAAAGAATCAGAGTACTTAGGCCAGCAAGAAAACTGGGGTTAAAACAGAACTATGTTTTTAAAGATTGTGCGTCTTCAAAGATGAATTTAAAAAAAGATTCCTGTATAATTTTGAAAAATAAAATACTTTAACGACTACACCTGTGCAATAGTCACGGTTGCTCTTAGCGATAAGAACGCCCATCGTGCAATTGGTTGTGAATTTGTGTTTTAGTGTTCGGTATTTCTCTAAATTGAGTGCAATTAAAATACTTACAATTTCTCCAACATTTTGATCTTGCTCTGTACCGAGGACGCTCGGTTAGCGTTATACCGGAAGCGGTCAATGAACTCTTGCGTGTGCGCACGATGTTGTTGCTGCGCCTCGTACTCCCTCTGTTGGTTCTTTAGCTTCTCTGTCTTTGTTTTGTGGAATTGCTCGTAGTTGCCCCTGGAATTTGGGATTTATTGTTAGGCAGGTAAGGTGTGTTTTTAAATTATTAATTCCTTACGGGTCTCTTGAACATTTCCATTTTTTATGCGAATAAAGTAATGTTTCTTGGTGATGTTTTTAGGCGTTAGCAGTGAAAATCTTAAAAAACTGGAAAATCAAAACCAAAGCCTCAATAAAAGATAATGTGAGACTTTTTCTTGTGAGATAGAGATCTAATTCTTTTATCAGCTCAGCAATAATCATTTTATGTGTTTATTTTGTCAGAACTTCTGCAAAAACACGTTACCTGTATATATCTAATCTCTGCGAATGTAAATGCATGATGTCAGTCGGTACTGTGTCCAGGAAATTCCGGTCGTGAGAGACGACAAGCAGCGTCGTCGGCCAGTTCTGAAGATAGTTCTCGAGCCAGATGATGGCTTTTATATCCAACATGTTAGTGGGCTCGTCGAGTAGGAGTAGATCGGGTCTGAAACAAAGTTGTTGTGAGAAATTGGACCTTACAATTTTATATTAGGGTATTAAAGTTTTGACTGGCGCAGACGGATTGGATAAAATTATAAAGTAAAATAAATCATGTATTGCCTAGAATTTCTCAAACTTAATAAAATAAAAATTTATTAATATGCAAACTTTTAAAAAAACCTAAGAGTACTTACTTACACTAAAATTAATTTATGTGCTGCATACAAAGAGAATTGTGTGTGACGTTATCGAACTTGGAGCAATGCTTTTTTAAGGCATCATCAACACGATCACCACATCAGGCAACGAAGGTGACCTATTTGGCCACCTTCGTTGCCTGTGGGGCATAGGACCCAAAAAATCGGCATCATCATCAACCTATTATAGTCCACTGCCCTAAGACCTAAGCCTCCTCTAATGAGCGCCATAGCGCCCTGTGTTCAGCTTGCCGCATCCAGCATCTGCCTACAGTCTTTCGCAAATAGTCATCCCACCTGGCCGGAGGGGGTCCTATACTACGTTTGCCGAGTCGCGATCTCCACTCAAGAACACGTTTACGCCTGCAGCGGTTGTCGGTTCTTTGCGATATATTGGTTGTTACGAATCCTATCCTTCTGAGAGACCCTTAGTATAGCCATAGCTCTAAAATCGGCATAGTAACTAGTATTAAGCTACCATCCAGCAGCAGTTTCCCATGACCTTCACCAGCTCATTGGGCCAACTTGTTTGCATGTCTACGCACGCAACTTAAGACTTAATTGGCTTGCTTGCTTCTGGCTATTACATTTTTACAAATCTAAGTAGTTTAGACACCAAAAGTGTTAGGTCGTCTCAAGAAGCGATTTTTTTAAATGAAAATATGTCAAAAATTCGTCACTTGAGACGAACTCAAATTTGAAATGCGTCTGAATATTTGGCCGTAAGTCTAACTTACTTGGAGAACAGCGCCCTAGCTAACGCCAGCCTCATTCTCCATCCACCAGAGAAGGTCTTCGTAGCTCTCGCCTGCATGTCCGGAGTGAAACCCAAACCACTGAGTATTATGGAAGCTTTTGCAGGTGCTTTGTCCGCTTCTATTGTTTCTAACTGCACGTAGATCTCACTCAGTTCTGATGATAGGTTTGTGTCTGTTGATCTGGAAGTATATTTATGGTTATTTAGAATTTTCATATCATCGTACATGCATGAAATTGCTGCCAAGAAAAATTCATCGAACAAAAAGTAGGTACGATATACCTTATTTTTAAGGAAAACAATATGTTGTCATATAATATTTAGACCTATTTGGATAAACTTTGGGCTCTTTTTTGAAAGTAATATTTGGCGAATGACACCTGTTTTAGAACTCAAATCAATAGTTAAACCGTTGTCAAGTGCTTAGGGCTCTTATTTCCGCACGCCTGCAGATCTGGTCCGCGTGCGGGCCAACCGCAACCGTCCGCGCAACGCGTGAGATTGGCCCACGTTATAGGAAAACATTAACTGATATTATACGTTTCGGCTCGCCCGCACGCAACGGAAAACAGCATAACAGAAAAAGAGCACTTATTGGGTTTAATTTGAGCAAAGATATCATTTATTTATTGTTAGTTGATAAGTCTGCTAGCTAGATCATTGATCTTTAACCAATCTATCTCATCTCTAAATGCCGGCCGTAAGACTAAAACACCCTGTTATTATTAGCATAAAATTTTCCACAAATTATCAAGATGTTAACGATAATATTTTAAAATACCATCCAATTAAACGCAAGTCTAAGTTCCCATAGACCATGAGTCGCATCAATTTGTATAACAATCAGCAATTATCAGTCATCAAGCGTTTCTCAAGTGCGTCACTTACCCATTGTTCACAGCGGCCGTGATCTCTTTCTCCCGTCGCAGCAATCCTTCGCGAACCGTGTCGCATTCAAGTACACTCTGGAAGAAAATAAGGATTTTCATAAAGAGAAGCAGTGGAGATAATAATAAGGACCGGGTAACTTCATGGCCCGAGATAAAGGAAATATAAAAAAATATAAAAAATAATAATTCATTTATGTTAGGCAAAACGTCGTGATGGTCAAGTGACACTAATTTATTATAGTTATAGTTGTTGCCCGCGGCTTCGCACGCGTTGTTTCTATGAAAACGTTTAAGATTATGTCTATCCTATGGGAACTGATTTATGGGATAATAAGGAGCCTTTTTTTATTCTGGGCCCATAACTACCTGTATGCAAAATTTCAGCCCGATCCGTTCACTAGTTTTTGCGTGAAAGAGTAACAAACATCCAACCATACATACAAACTTTCACGTTTATAAGGTAGGATTGACCACGTCGAAGTATTGGTCAAGCTTATATTTAATTGGCTCTGTTAGTATCTATGCGAGGGACAATTCTTGCAATTGAATATTATACCACTTATTCTGAGCTGATTTTGCTGAAATGTGCACATCTACTGTGTAAATTCGGTGATAATTTTATGGTACCATCGAGCTGGTCTGATTATGGAGAAAGGTGGGCATAGGAACTCCTAAAAAAAACGACGTAGCCCCGTCGAGTTTCAGTTCGTTGGATTTGTCTTCCAAAGCAGTTTAATCCTAGATCATGAACAGGGTTCTGATGATGAAGCCGGAGGGAGGCCTTAGGAAGTAAACGAAACGACGTAACCTCATTGAGCTTGGGCTCAATTTTTTATACTTGTTTTTCAATATTATTGATACCATGCTCTTGATAGATAGATAGAAAATTCTTTGTTGCACTTTTAATAGAAAACTATATACAGAAAAAACTAATTACAATTGGCGGTCTTATTGCTCAAGAGCGATCTCTACCAGACAACCATGGATGGATAGGATCGTGGACAGTACCAGGGGACTTGTGTGCTTGTAGGTTATGAGATATGATAAATAAAATACTTATAATACTTACATAGAAATACATATACTACATACATATCATAAAATATATATACATGTACTACTTGATTATTCTATTAAAGATATTAACCTCGCGTGGTTTGGGCCGCTAAATAATGAAACATTTAAAGCTATACTCAATACATGTTTGCTTTTAAAGTCGACATTCAATGCACATAATATTATTACATGTTTGGAAAACGCTTTCATAACACATAACAGAAGTTAGACCTTGAATTAGTTCTGTAATGAAAAACATCTACTGTTGGTCCTCGTAAATGATTCAATTATTTTCATTGATGTATAATTGATTAATATTATTTATTGTATAATTGATTAATTAAAATACTCGGTTCTAGAATAATATATTTTGTGAACAAAGGAATAAAAAAAATTATGACAGTGGTATGTATCATCGGAGAAAATCGCAGAAGTTCGAAACAATGTTAGTTTTGAAAGCTTTCATTCATCATAATTTCATTTGTCTCAAGATTTTAGTCAGTAGTCTAACTCGAATTTGCACCTTTATAATAACACCGATATTATAATGCGACAGTTTGGATGTTTCGATGGATGGATGGATGTTTGTTACTTCTTGACGCCAAAACTACTGAACAGTTCAGGCTGAAATTTTGCTTACGGGTAGTTTTAGGCCTGGAATAAAACATCACTACACTACTTTTTATCCCTTACACCAGTTCCCATGGGATAGAAATAACCTTAAAACATTTCCATAGAAACAACGCGTGCGATGCTGAGGGTAGAACCTTATTAATATTATTTGTGTAGCTAAGATTACCTGTAAAGCCAAAGTTTCATCCCCCACAACCTCCTGTTCCACGTGCAGTATTGATATATGGGATGGAATCTTCAGCTGTTTCGCGGAGATCATTCGTAGAAGTGTAGTTTTACCGAGACCGTTTCTACCGACGAGGCCGTAGCGTCTGCCAAATGCTAGGACCAAGTCTGCTCCTTGTAGTAACACCCTGGAAATATTGGAATAACTTGAATTATATACGCTTCAGTCTGTATCTTTGAACGCGTTTTTCTTGGATCCCTATTACGCTCCTGGCGATTATCATCATCAGCCCATATCAGTCCACTGCTGGACATAGGCCTCCCCCAATGAGCGCCATAGCGACCTGTCTTCAGCTTGCCGCATCCAGCAGACCTGCAGTCTTTCGCAGGTCGTCATCCCACCTGGTCGGAGGGCGTCCTACACTACGTTCCTGGCGATATCATGTAGCATTTATGTATGGTATTATGGTATCGCCAGGAACGAAATAGCTTAATGAAATTTGGCTGAACGTATAAACATTTGTCCCAACTCTGGAATCGAAACGCAACCTCCTGCGTGGCACGCCGATCTTCTCCCGCCGCGCCACGTATGTAGGTTTTCAATTTAAATGTCAAATTTATTGATGACTTTACTGATATACTATTGTTATTATTTATAAATAAATTGCTGCGCCCTTACAGGGTACATGTACCTACCTCTAATCTAATAAGATCTAAGCTAATATTATGACAATGTATGTATGTGTATGCAATAAATAAATATGAATATGCAATATCCATTCAACCATTGTGGTGTGAAAAGGTAGCAGACAGACCGACAAGTATCTGTAGATCATCATCATAGGTAATTTCATCAACTTCTATAAGTTAATTAAGTCAGTATCAAAAATATGAAAGAGTTAAAGTAGTTTACATAAGATATGATAGCCCAGTAAACTGGTGTGCTAAATGGTAATTGAGTTCAAAGGTTACTTAGCAATTAGGTAGTGCGGAAGTGTTGGTTACTTAAATGATTTTCTTACTTGTACTTTTTTTGTAGAAAAGTAATGCATGAAGAGTATTTCTGTTGAGCAGAATAAAGACTGCAGAATATACTTATTAATAGGCAAATCATACAGGGAACCTAGGTTGACGACCGATGTGGCGCGGTGGGCGAAGGTCCGCTTGCGACGCAGGAGGTTGCGGGTTCGATTCCCGCCTCGGGACAATTGTGTGTACGATCTGCAGATATTTTCTGGTTCTGGTTTTTTTCTATATATAATAAAAAATATCTATCTATGTAATATATTGTATTATGTATATCAGTTATCTAGTACCCATAACACAAGCTCTGCTTACCATGGGGCTAGATAATGCTGTGTGAATTATTATATATTTATTTATTGTTTGGAAGTTTAACCAATTGAATACAGGACACGCAGTACCTTATTAAGTTCCTAATAGAGTCTGTGCAAAAAGAAAAGTCTATTAGGAATGGAGGGCGCACGCGCGCCAATGTACTACTTTTGTTGCGTTAACACTTTGACTGCGGTTTTTTTTCGACGACTGCGATCTTTTTTTTTACCTATAAAAATTCGTGCTGCCGCTCTTCACAGCGGTTGTGTTGCGCCGCACATGCGTTTCGATCGAAAAATATTACAGCTCTGCTGAGTCACAAAGATCTGTATTTTCTTAGCCGCTGCGCTAGTGCGGATTTTCGCAGATTAGTCACTTGTAGAAAACTCATACCGTGCGTTTTCAGCACTCTTTTTTTTTTACCTAAAAAATTCGTGCTGCCGCTCTACACAGCGGTTGTGTTGCGCCGCACATGCGTTTCGATCGAAAAATATTACAGCTCTGCTGAGTCACAAAGATCTGTATTTTCTTAGCCGCTGCGCTAGTGCGGATTTTCGCAGATTAGTCACTTGTAGAAAACTCATACCGTGCGTTTTCAGCACTCTTTTTTTTTTACCTAAAAAATTCGTGCTGCCGCTCTACACAGCGGTTGTGTTGCGCCGCACATGCGTTTCGATCGAAAAATATTACAGCTCTGCTGAGTCACAAAGATCTGTATTTTCTTAGCCGCTGCGCTAGTGTGGATTTTCGCAGATTAGTCACTTGTAGAAAACTCATACCGTGCGATTGCGAAGTGTTAATACATATGTTAGTTCGCCGTTTCGCCACAAGACTTTTCTTTTTGCACAGACTCTATAAATTAGCATTTAGGGATGAAATATTGGTGTTCTACCAACACAAATAAGGTTCGTAGTGAACTGGCTTATATCCGTAATGAGTAGGCAGGTACCCTAACTTGTTAAAGCATAACATCCAACACAGGAAATTAAAATGTTCACAGGTTGCCTATCATTGGAAATGATAGCATAAGTGTATATAAATTTTTAGTGTGTGTATGTTTCTTCAACTATCAACTTGCAAGTCACATCAACAGTCTTTTCTAATCTCCATGCTGAGCTAGGCATTGTTTATCAAAGAAGTAAATAATGCTGAACAGTTCACAGAGCTTGTGTTATGAATGATAAAGAGTGCTAGATAAATGATAAAAGTAATACATTACATTATATAATTTTTTTTTTATAAACATAGATAACATGCAAATCATACAAACATTCATTCATTAAGTCCCTAGGCAGAGGCCGCAACCTTGGACTTTAGCTCGATGCACCACAGAGGCCATCTAAAATAATATTATATTAATAGGATAAAAATGTAACAAACCTGTCACCATAAGCAATGTCAAAGTTCTCTATCCTAATATCTTGTGTACGGTTAGTTCCTTTAGCTTCCAGCTTGCTATCTTTCTTCGATGTGACCTGTGATGCTGTGGCTGTTTGGAGGACAGGGGCTGGAGCTGGTATGTTCTTTACATCTTTTGCCTTTTGAAGTTTTTGCTGGATTTTTGCTTCAGCCTTTTCTAGCTTTCTTGCATCTACTTTCTGAAAGGTTTTTAATTTTTATTTTGTTGTGAGATCAAAACTAGACACCAAAATCAAGGTTTTTCTTGTGTTTGATAGTAATACAGCTTATGGCTTATATCTTTTAATTGAGGAAAAACTGAGTAAATAACCTGTTTCAAGTAATTTTTTTCTTATTGTTCTTGTGTTTTTAGGTATTATAAAATATATGAATTTATCTTATCTTAATTATTGCCTATAATTAGTACATAGCTTAGGACTTAATTCTTTTTAAGAGTTGTTGCTGGACTTTATCTGTTGTTTGAAATTATGGAATCTGAGCAACTCACCAAACTATCATCTCTCGTTTGAAGCCATATACTCCTGAGGTCATCAGTGTCATTCACAGGAACTGTCATGGAGGCTAAGTGGATCGGGGCATCTAGGACTTTTCTCGGACCATTATTTATTGAGCTCATGTTAGGCTGGAGCATGTGCAGTAATTTCTCGCAAATTGCTCTGTAAGATACTCAAAGCTTTAAAAAAAACATTTCATATGAGATTGTTTATTGTATATTATTGTCCCACTGATATGCAAAGGCCTTGTTTACATTGGCTTATTTAATTTTTTTGCTTTAGAAACAGGTTAGCATTTAGGCGCAATTGTACCTGTCTTGAGATAAGTTCTCTTGTAATTTAAGAAACAGCATTTTTTGTAGCTTGGGATGTGTGATTAACAGGATGTCTGCATGTCAGAGTTCATAGCAATTGGTGCAAGTTAATAACATACCTTATGTCATCCTCGGATTTTCCAGAGATTCCAAGCAGGACTTCGCCGACGGCCTCGTAAACTTCGTCCTTATCTTCAAACTCGCCAGCACTTCCGTCCAGTATACCTAGATGTGGTAAATATTAGATATAGCGACAGGATTACGATTTCTTTATTTAACGTGTGTCAAAATAATTGTTTTAAATTTTAACTGGCTGTTATGGTATCAGCTATTCCATTATATCTTTAGTAATTATATTAAATTATTCCTTCCTTCACAATTTAATCCCAGAGAAATAACTTTTCTAACCTAAAACATACCTTCAACATAATCTTTGAGTTCGTCATCAATAAGTGGAAATTGCTTTTTGATAAAATCACCACACTTTGCCATTTTGCAGTGATTAAAATAAAATTGTTTATAAAATGTTAGCTCAACATCGATTCAAGTTTACTGAGTAATGGAAAACGAAAAATATTTCTTTCTCCGGTGGATAATTTATTTCCTTTGCTTTCTTTCACTTCACTCACGTCACGTCACAAAAACTGTGTCTGAGATGTGACTGCCTGATGACTTGACTTAACGTCTTCTTGACATTATGACAGTTTTGTGACTTGAAATTAAACCCTAGTCCATACCTAGTCTTAAACCAAGGCTGTGGACATGCTGTGGATAGGTGTAACATTCAATTATTATTACAATATGAAAGCTTATGTTAAGAAAAAGAGGAGCTAGAGTTTCCCTACAAAAATATGTAGTTACTGGCTGAGTGGAAGAAATTATAATTCAACAGAAACTCGGAAACTTGAACTCAAAAACTACTTAAATAAGCAAGCCCATAAGCCAATCTAGAGTTATGATGACATAGAGCTCTGGGTTTATCTTCCTAGGGATCTGGGACTGTATTATAAAGACAAACGTAGCATTCATAAAAAGATTCCAGAACAAAGTACCTACTGAGGTCAAATTATTAATGTTGCTTGGTACGTATACATTTGAGACATTTTCGCAATAATGAAAATTGTTTTACGGCGAGGGCGCTTTTTAATCCAGAGCGAAGTGAGGGATTTTAAAAAGTGCCCTCGCCGTAATATTATTTTGCTCTCTTATACAATCTACTATTACCATAAGTATAGAGACAATAAGAAAAGAAAACTATAGATACTCTAGTCACCTCTAGTGAATATATAAATTTTAAACAAGTTATTGTATTCTCTTTAGTTATAAAATATGTATAGGTTCTAATGCCGGAATGCCCTGCGCGTCCAGTATAAGAACGCATTCAGGGCGCTACCGGGACTGCGCCGTTCTGTAGCGCGTCCGGGATTTATTTTCCTTATTTTTTATTTTCCGGGATATCCGCGTTGATGACTTTTACGCAATCATCTGCAACAGAACAGCATCCCTGCCGCGCCGGGTGAGGGGCAGTACCAGTACCTAGCTATCTGAACTGAACCTTATAGCTGGAAGGCTGGACACGGACTGCGCTTTAATGAAGGACGCACACACATAATGAAATGCGTCTGTACACGCAGGATGTGTACCGCTTAGAATGTTTTTATTTTATTTTTAAATTATGTAAGTTTCCTTGTTCTACCTAACTATGGCTGTAACATGTACATACTTTGTGAATCTCATTTAAATTAATTGAATTAAACATGAATGAAAAAAATAATCTATGGAATTGAAATTGAATAAGCTTCGTGTTTTCACTCATTCATCATTCCATTCTCTTCTCTTTGATTCATTCATTAAATTTAATTTCATTCAGCCCGCCGCGGTGCAAATTTCTAGAAAAATAATCGTGCACCTGATAAATTAGAATTACCTAGCAATGACTGATCTAAAATATAAAAGATACGAAAAATCACTAGGCTTACTCACAACGAAGTTTGTATACCTTCTTCAAAAAGCAAAAGACGGCGTTTTAGATTTAAAAACAGTGAGTATTGGTTGTAAACAATTGTGAGTCTAAACGCCAGTTTGGCTTTGGGGGCAAAAACAACGATATTCAAATTCAACTAACGCATTACTTGTAATTACAGGCGACTAATTTATTAGCTGTGCGCCAAAAGAGAAGAATTTACGACATTACTAATGTATTGGAGGGAATCGGTTTGATTGAGAAAAAGAGCAAAAACAGCATTCAATGGAAGTAAGTTGTTTACATCAGCAAGTCCACACTGCAATAGTGTGGACCATAACTCATTACAGAAAAAGTACTCGTTTAGCTTATGTATTGATACATCTTCCCTCTTTTACAGAGGAGCTGGTCCTGACTGCAATAGTACTGATATTGCCAAAAGAGTTATTACTATGCGTAAACAATTAAGTCAACTGGATGAGTATGAAACAATGCTCAACAAGTAAGTAAACCTATCAATGTGTATTGTAATGTATCATTTGGGTTTTGAATTGCACTCTCAATGAGTATCTTATCTGTACATAAAATATTATAACAGCCAAACTGGATATATTGATCTGGATATATTGATATCATGAAACTGTGCCAAAATATTGGATAACTCAAAAATCAAATCATGGTAAATATCCCGTTTTAAATGACTTTAGTATATTTACTTTTCTATCTTTCAGCCAGCTACATTATATCGAACAAAGTGTTAAAAATGTGCTGGACGATACAGACAACCAGGACTTTTGCTATGTATCAAACACAGATATTCAGAATTGTTTTAAAGACAATCAAATGCTTGTTTTGGAGGCACCTTTAGGTGCTAATTTATCTGTTGGCAGTGAAGCAAATAAGGTATGTGTGATTAAGTTTTTAACACTGTTAATTGTACCAATTTATATTATAAAAGGTTTTTTACAATAATTTAAGCATGCATGATGATATTTTTAATCATAAGTAACTAGTGTAATTGTTTTGTATAAATCATGTTAGTTACATAATAAACTCTTAGAACCTGTTTATTGTGTTAAAAGATAAATAAATAAATTATATTGAAACAAATACAAATGTGTAAAAAAATTGTTTGAAAATGATATACTTAAGCTAAAAGAATCTGTTTTGTTTTAGGATAATGATCTCAACTTTTTCCTACATTTAAAAGCAAACGAATCAATGGGAGTGATACATTTGAATGAAACATCAAAGGTAAAACATTCAATATATACTTTGTATGTTAAACAAATATGAACTATTCTTTGTAGTAACCCGAATACCTATAATTTAAACTTTACAGAAGTTAGAGGACACTGATGATGATGATGAATCCATGGACAGTGAAGTGGAAGGATTCACTACAAATTGTACTCTTAGTGCGAAACGTAAGTGCAGTAAATCTAGACAATTAATATTATAAAAAAGCTTGTGATGACCAAACTTAGAAACATTTAAAATCAATTCCAAAGTTCTATATGTACAGAATCATTTGATATTAATTGACTGTATCAGTATGCATTCATATATTTTTTATATTTATCTGATAGTCCTGTACTCCTTGGATAATCATAGCTTTTTGTTTCAGATTGTGTCCCAAGATTGAGTCCACCGATACGAAAATGTGACTTTGCATTCTCATTGTGCGGAACAGAAGGCTTGTGTGATCTCTACGATATTCCTTGCTAACATTAGCTAGCTTTTGTTGTTAAAAAAAGCTCCTAAGTAGATTAAAAAATCATGTTCAAGGTTAAACGAGTCAAAGGCGCGAACTGGTTGGTATGCGAGGCCTAAATGTATGCTAAATCACCTGAAATGAACAATGATTGCTAACCAACACGACCGCGTAAAAAAATTTAACCGACTTTTAGCACAAGGGTTAAGTATTATAGAATAGGTAATTATTGAGTAAAATAAATCTATTAACTTTTGAATAACTATGTAAGAACGGGATTTATTTAAGATATTTCTTTCTCCGTATATTTTAATAAACTAAAGTGTGTTGAAATACGAAAGTTTAGAAGCCTGTATTTTTAAAATGTAAAACACACATAGATATTGGCAAGAAAAATATTGTTTTAAATGGTCAACATCAAACAGTGTAGTAGTTATAGTTACCCTTCCATGTTTGCAAAAGAAAGATGAGCGACTCATTTAACCTTAAGAGGCAGAAGTTCGGTGTCAATGATGTAAAATCATACTCATTGTAATATTTTATTTACAACTTTTATATTACTTTAATTTTTGTAAGACATTTTTACTTAAAACCTATTGTTTTCCAATCATGTTAAAAATGTACATAAATCATGTAAATATTATTCCTGTTCTCAAAGGAAATAAAATAATTTTAAGAATTATGAAAGATGTTTATTTTTTCGATACAAAACGATCTAGGACACCAAATGACTGCTTGGGGGCTTTGTTCTGCACAGGTAGATCCAAAAGTTTCTGTGCTTCTTTGGCCTGTTGAACAAATTCCTGAAAAAAAGAAAACATTAGTAGGGTAGGAAGTTTAGGTCATCCAGCAAATTATTCAACTAAGAACACTCAAAGAAGCTCTGAGGAATTTAACAAGTAGCCTGGGGTAGAATCTTCTCCTTTTTTTTTCAAGTTGTTTGAAAACCAACTTGAAACAAAAAAGAAGTTTCTATGTATGGCTGTACATATGTTTTTTGTTTTTAATGATTACATATAATCATTTAAATCAGTCCAAAGCTGACCGGGAAATCGGCAAACATTTTGCTATTGTATAGATAAATAATGTTTTCTAGAATTCAGTATTTGTCCCTGCATAAACAGTGTAGGTGTTATATTAAGAAAATTGAAATAGCTTTTAAGTTTTTTCAAAAGATTTGGATAAGGCTGTTATTACCTGGCGCCCAACTGCCTTTATTATCTTCTTTCTGGTTGCTTGAGTCTTGCCTTTGTTTTTGCGTCTGGGAGTCGTATCCACTTTCCTGGGCTTTAGATACTGTAACAAAGAAGAGTTATAATAAGTTAAAGTTACTTTATTTTCAAATAGTATTTTACTTAAATAAATAATGCTGAACAAACAAATCTGGGCAAGCACCTGCATAGCTCAGACGAGCTACGAGACATCACCCCGAAGAAAATCCTACAGTTGGAGCTTGGAGCTTGGAGCTGCAAGGGTTAGTGGGGAATTGTGAACTTCGGGGCTGAACGAATAAAGTGGCGATCACAATAGGCTTATCATGTCTGCAGTGACACTTAAGCCACCCCAAGGACATAAAAAAAACCACACATTATCTAGCCCCAAGCTCAGTAGAGTTTGTGTAAGTACGTACTAGATAACTGATATACAGGTATATACAAACCAAAAGGTTCTTCTTGGCTTCCATTAGCTCTTGCATAGAAGGTACGTCGACCTCTGTAACTTCAAACGGATTGAGAGTAATAAGTTCCGCGGGAATCTTGTCGAGAAGTGCTTTGACCTCAGCCTCTTTTCTTTGCGTCTTGTTCTGGAACGGATTGTTCTCCAAAGCGTCGAAATTCGGTTCGCCGGAACCTGAAAGATTTTGATTATTTTCACTTGTCATCTTTAAAAAGGAAATTAAACATTGTTTTTTATACAGCGCCATCTAGTCTGACTAAGTCTAAGGGCTTAGGTGAAAAAAAAAAAGAATGCTAAAAATAAGTTTACCTGGAATAATAATGCTGGTAAAACCGTTACTCGTTCCAATTCCCAACACGTCTTCAAACGGACAGAATTTGAAGTTGCTGATAGATTTCGCCATTCTGTGCCTCATGTACGGCCTTTCCGTAGTTTGAGCGCAGCAGTCACTGAAAAAAATTTTTTTTTTATCAAATGTTTCTTAAACCAGCCCAATATCTTTCGTCATGTCAGCCCAACATCTTTCTTTGGGCTAATATGAGACGTTGTTAGTAGGCAAGTCCTAGCAAAATTTATAAGGGCGCGAAAGCGCATCGAGCAGAGTTGATGGCGACGCTATTAAATCTTCAAGCTTTGCTTAGATGGGGTGTAGAAGCGGTAGGAATGTAATGAATTGGTTCACGAATATTTTGTTTCATTATTCACAGTGCATTTCACCGCTAATTTTTCTAGGTTGTTTGTCTTACTTGAAAACTTCCACAACATCGCCCAAGCCGACCGCCAGCATATCTTTCTGCGAGAACTCGAGATCGACGGCAGGGGTCCGCAGTCGGTACACTTGCAATGGTCCATCCAGGTTTCTGATATCCCATATCTTCAGGCTTCTGTCAACGCCCCCTGTTGCCATATATCTGAAAGTGCAGTTGTGTTTTGTTTCATAAGGTTCCTAATTTTCTTTATTTAATTTTATTTTTATTGTTTCAACAAAATCAACAGCCCTTAATCTAAATAATTTAAACGTTAATAATCAAACTTACGGCCAATAAGAGATTTACATTATATAAAATAAACTAACAAAATACCAACAGTCTAACATTAACAAATCAAACAAACAAACACAATACAACTTACAGAGATTATAAAACAGGTACAGTACAGTTAGAAAAAAGATTATTTTTATGAGAAAAATTAGATACAATTAAAACAAATAAAGAAAAAAAATTACTAAAACTATTATTTATACAGAGTCCTCCTGCAGAACTTAAAAAACTTTTTTTTTCTTACAAAATACAAAAAGTTTATTTTCAAAAAAAGCTTACAAAAAGCACCTTAGTATGAACAAGTCCTTGATTTCTTATAGGCGAGGTTATTTTAGTCGGCAGTAATTTTCGGTAATTCTATGCGAGATAAGTTCCAGCGTCAACACGAATTAGGACGATTCTAAACAATTGCCAACATTTGCTCAATTTTTTTTGGTCGTATTTAATTCGTGCGGAAACTTACGAATACGCATGAATGATCCCGACCTTCCAAAATGCCACCACTCTTGTGTTCCTTTCTCTAGTGAGGAGGGCCTATCTTTTGTGATCAAATGATAAAAGTATTATTTAGCAGGATAAATGTAGGTATACTCACTGTCCTCTGCTGTCCACAGCAATACTAGTCAATGGCGTCTTATGGCATAGTATTTTAGCCAGCGGCTGTTTAACGGTAGGCGTCCAAACCGATACTACGCCCTGCGAGTTTCCTAGACATAGTGTCGCGTTGTATGGATTCTGCGTCATGACTGAAGAACGGCCCATTCCGTTCTTGTATTGGCCTACGATCTCGCCTACTGATATATCCAGCCATGACATGAAGCCATACTCATTCTGAAATTATATGAAAATAATTCAAACTATCTCTGCTCAAGAATGTATTGTTTCCATCCTGGTCCAAGCAAGGATAAACAAAACTGACATCGCATACATTACGTAAATTTTCAAAGTTGGAGATGGAATCATTTTCGAATATGTTACATACTCATTCTATGGCGATTCAACGTGATTTTTCGTTATTCTAACCTGGAGAACATCACTATGCTTGGTCTACTAATGGTGGAGACTCCTTATCTTCCCTTTTCTAGAAAATGGATGATAAACATAAACAAGGTAGCATTACTCACAACAACACCCAACAGAAAATGATAAGGGAGAAACTCCATTCGCAATATCTTGTTCATTTTCTTCACACAATGTAATTCTGTGCCCTGATTGTCGTAAATGTAAAGCCATTCTTTTTGTGCCACTGCCATCATTGTTTCTACATGTAACCAGCTGAAAAAATATTAAAGATAGGAATCAGAAATCAAAAACATTACAAAATAAGTTTATACACAAGAATAGCTAAAAAAAAAAAAAAAGCAAATACAATAATTTATTAACATTTTAAGGAGTTTGTCAATATTTTATTTTACTATAAAAACTATAGCAGTTAGATAAATTAATTAAATGTTGGTTTTATCCAAAACAAATAAGGTTCGTAGTGAACCTGCTTACATCTGTTAACAATATTTTTTTAGCTAACATTTTGAATGATTCGAAAATGATTACTTGCCTGATATCATGTATAGATTCCATAACATTGGTCTCATAATGTAGCTTCTTTGTAACCCAGTCAAATGCAGCAAGATGTCCCTTTCTACTGCCAAGAAGCAAGTGCCTGCCGTTCCTGGAATACTTGGCTCTGTACGGACCAAACTCCAGTTCCAATTCAAATATTTTTGAAGCTGCAGCAATGTCAACATTTTGAGCAATGACTCTCTGATGAATAGCTGTTGTCTTGGTGTCATCACTAATTTCTAAGCCTCTGGAAATGCAGGTAAACAGTTTTAGGTTACAAAGAAATTTAATAATTTGCCAAAAAAAATCGACTCAATCAGACTTGAACCCATATGTGTGGGATATTACCCCCAGTTTTTGCATGATAATAGCAAAAACCAGTTTTAGGTTAAATTAGTTGACTTAGTCAAGAAGAGGGGTTAGTCTTAAGTTATTCTATTCTATTTCATGTAAGTTCATAGCAGCTTATTGCAATCTTAAATTTACCCTTTATTCTCAGTTAGTAATATTTCAGCTCGAGCTGCTTGTTCTTGAGCATAATTGAGCTTCTTTTCTTTCCTCTTTAGTTTCTCTGCATACAAGGGATGTCTGACTCCAAAACCAATACCTTCACCTCTTGAATGATTTTCTAATTTCTTCGGGTCAACAGGAGCTTTGCCAGGAAACTTCTTATTTTTTTTTTCTCTTATTGGCTTTTGTGGTCTTTTAGCAATCTATAAGAACAGAACCACTAGTTAAAAAAGTACAGAGATGAGCAACAAAGATTGAAATACAGCCAGTAGTATTCACACCTTGCGATAGAGAATCATGAGGTCAGTAGGCCAAGCAGAGAGATTGTTGTATAAGAAAAAATAGACAAAAATTACATTGCATTAAGTAATGAACAAATTCAATGGTGATGTGACCTAAATCATTATTTATTAGAATATTCTCTGTTCTACCATATTATGTAAGTCTAGTACAGGATGTAAATACTTAAAAACTATGGCCCATAAAAAATATACCTTCTTCTACCTTAGTTTAACATACATAAATTATCCTCTCCTCTGCAAGCAAGCAATCCCTTAGCTTGATTATAACAATATGGCCCTTAGATTATAACAATATGGTTATAAGTTATTATTTAAGTTATCTGTTAACACTTTGACTGCGCTTTTTTTTCGACAACTGCGATCTTTTTTTTTACCTAAAAAATTCGTGCTGCCGCTCTACACAGCAGTTGTGTTGCGCTGCACATGCATTTCGTTCGAAAAATATTACAGCTCTGCTGAGTCACAAAGATCTGTATTTTCTTTCTCAGCCGCTGCGCTAGTGTGGATTTACGCATATTAGTCACTTGTAGAAAACTCATACCGTGCGTTTTCAGCACTCAAAGTGTTAAGTGTGTAAAACTGTTTGTCTTCCGAATAAAGCAAAATAAAATAAACCTATTTACTACCACATAGTGTCAGCAATATGTGACACACTATATGTCCTGTGACTGGGTTAACAATTCCTATGCTTGGCTTACAGGGGAGTGACACATAGTAAATTAAGATTAAAAACATGATATAAACATACCTTAGCCATGTGTCTTTTTACCATACGTGCAGTGAGGTTTACATTGAAAACTTCTACATCGTTACTAGATTTATTACTATGTGTCTCTGCTTCTGCTGCCTGAAGTTTTTTATTCCTTCCATTCTTATAAATTTTATTTATGCCTCCAGGCACTTTTCCAGGCAGCTTAGATTCTTCATTTGAGTCAAAATAGCGTTTCTGTAAGTGGTTTATTTGGTTAGAAACATTAGAATAGCAAACTAAAAGTTCGATACGAGAAGTAGACTTATATTTGGCTTTTATTTGGATATAAAAAGGATGTTGCGAATTTAGTGCCAATTGGAACATTTACCTTTCTATCTGCTTTCATTCTGCAAAGTTAGTTAGTTCCCAGAAGCTTTTTAAGCATAAGCAAATTCATAAAATTTAGAAATGAGAAATATTTTGGTGGTTGTTCATTTAATTACCATGTCAACATAAACATGCGGTGTTGACATTGATAGCTTGATCGTTCTAACACTGACAGTGACATAAACATCTAATTTCGACATGGACTTTCACACATCAAAGAAAAGGTTAAAACGACTCATGACCATAGAGCTCATCGCATCTTACTCATCCGGTTTTTTTTGCAAAGCTAACGGAGAAAGCGCGGTTTTTTGTAAAAAAATATTAAGTCCTTTTTTTACATAGAATGTCGTTTTTCGTCGAATCGAATTTAAGTTTTTTTATATTACAGGCAGGCAAAAATTCACAAACCAATTTCACATGACTTGACTTCTTTTATTTGGCAGAGTTCTATTCTAACGGCAGTAGTAGGTCCTAAACATTATTGGATGTAACTTGTAAATAACAATCAATCATAACATTCATCACTAATCAATCATCAATCTTTCAGTGAATGTAACATTTTAGCCCTATTTTAGCTAGTTTTACACTTAGATACCTTAGTTAGGATTTGTTTTGTGAGTTGTGGATTTCTCAAACGCCTAACTTGTCGGATTTTGGGGATTATTTATAGACCCTACCTACCTAATATTACGTCCTTCATTAGGTACCAATATAAGTTGTTCTGTAAGTGAATTTCTTATATCAGATATAATATTTTTTCTTTTGCTTTTTCCATATAAAACGCTTTCATATTTAAGGTACCTACAGAGTTTAACATATAAACGTGGAAAGATAACTACTTACTGGTACCTAACTGTTTGATGTTGACCTTCCAAAACTAAGAATAATATTATCAATTTATCTCTTCATTATCTATGTTTGTATAAATACAAGTAAAATATAATATAAGCTTCTAAACTTTGGTATTTCAGCGCAGCTTTGATCGAAAATCAATGATATACCTACGGACAAAGAAAACCCTAAAATAAAGACCGTTCCGACTTAGTTATTTATAACTTGTAATAAATTTATTTTGAAAAGATTTCCTCAATAGTTTCCCTTGTCCTAAAGGTCACATTTTGTTAAAGCGGTTTTTTTACAAATGAATCATAGTTCATTTCAACCTGGCGCGCCTTTTCGCATATTCCTTATCTCATCCTCAACAGCCTATATTGGTCCAGAGCTGCACACACTCCACCTGATAAATTTGTCAGGTGAGATACATATAGGCTTGCCTACAAAGGAGCTAGCGACGTCGTCGTCGACTTGTCTACCCCTAAGGACCTAATAGATAGCTAGGTACCTACATATCACTTGCATGACATACCTACGCGATGTTATAGCTAGGTACCGCGTGAGTGAACCCGCGAGCATAAAATGCTCATAGTTCGTTTTAGTACCTACCACCGCTAACAGCCAAGTAGGACCTACTTTCACACGTAATGATTATAGGGTTGGATCACAACCACCCACACCCTCTGGATCATAGACCTGCATAGATAATTTTCCTATGAGTGGATAGGAAAATTATTTAAGGAATTCACAATTTAATGAAACCGAATAAAAATGGATTTAATCTTGTATTTATTTTATTCTCTTTAACAACACATACTCATATTTTACAGAAACATATAATGACAATCAGAGTAGTAACATATTTTTTTATTAAATGCGAATACCGTTACAATCCTTTGTATCAAATGTAATAAAAAAATAACTGAACGCCTTGCGGTTGACCCAAAATGTTTAATTGCACATTGTTTAAGTAATACGTACTTATAAAGCGTTTGAAACAAAAATAGCAAATTAACAATTAATTCGAGATTAATCTATCACATTCCGTAAGTAACAATAAATAACATGTAACATAATCACAGCAAGTGAACATTGGCTAACAAAGAAAGTATGAATTATTTTATTCCTAAAATTTATTATCAATTAATGACTGAATTATGTTAACTTGATCTAGTGAGATCGCATTATTTCCTAGTACGAATAGTTAAAAACGCCATTGCGACGCGACAACTATCAATATTCACAATTTATTTACAAAAAACTGACTAGAATGTCCTCTAAGGAATCATTTTGTTACATCGTCGTGTCTATCTCAATATTTAGTCTTAATACGTCACCATTGGGAGCCGCTGTGAATCAGAAGCTTTTGGCACATTCCCAGTATGAAATTTTAAGACAGAATAGTTTTACTTAATCACTATTTTACTATAAACCAGTTTGATAAGACCTGAGACTTCTGAATATTTACTCTAGACAATACAGTGGCTTCTTCAGAAACCAGACAAATCAGAGATATCTTATTATTAAAACAGACATTAGGTACAATATTTACATAAACTTTCAGTGTACGTGTTGGCTAAAATCCCTTATCAATACAATAGTAGGTATAAATTCACCTAACATTAATTTTAAGCATACGAGTAACAGTATTTAAAATTTAATTTAGGTCTACAAGTCCAGCCTAGTGATTAAAAGTCGAATGAATCGAGTGTTATGTGATGTTAATGAAGTCACACATCGTATACAACGGTTTACAAAACAGACATCTTTACCCTAAAATAGAACACAAATCCGCGTCTTTGCGACACTTCCAATTCCATGTTCTGGAATATTTGTCCATAGCTAACTCTTTGGTGTTGAGCTGAGTGTTCGTACACGACACAGTTGCACTAGTTTACTAATAAGCTCCGCCGATGCCTAGGCTTTCACTGACGGTCCGAATCGGCGGCGCTGGGCGTGTTTTATATGGGGGTAGGAAGCACTGTAAAGTCCTGAAGCGCGTTTTTGACGGTTTCGTAGATAGGTCTGTTTTCGTCGGGACAGTAGCCGTCTGGTGAGCAGAGGTTCTGTAACTTTGTCAGATAGGAGTCGAAGTTATCATGAGCTGGCTTCTCGCCTGCGACTAAGACCGGAGGCCCGCCGGGCGTCGCTGATGCTGAGGGGGGCACCGTCCCTCCGCCAGGTATCTTCGCTTGCTCAAGCAGAGTTATCACGTTGTTGCGCAGATTCTCGTAATATTCGTTCAGATTGTTGTTATGCTGCAATCTGATCTGGTTTTCCTGAAACATAAGAGTATAATTTATTCAAGTGACTCCATAACATATAGCAATGTGTTTTTTTCTGGTGAAACTGGCACATGGCTGCTGGTTAGTACCCCTGTGGTACGGTGACATGAATCGATGAAAATTAAATTGTACTCACAAGTGGATGTAGTGTGACACTCAAAGTTCGAAGTTTGTAGCCAAGATTGAACCATCTAAGTTGTTAAACAAAAAATACTGGATTACAATTTCGTGAAAAAAACTTAGGACTAAACAAAAAAGCTGGCAAAACAGACCTTTCAAGAATTTTTGCAAGTGTTTTTGAATGGCTAGCCATGTTTCAGTTCCACGAGCGATATTATCAATGTTTACTTACCCTCTCTCCGTGCGTGAGATGAGTTTCCATGGCGTTGATATCAGACTTGAGACGCATCATTTGGGACTCTACACGGGCGTTCTCTCGCTGCAACTCCGTGATTTCCTGCTCAAGAGTCATAAGGTCTTCACCGTTTCCCGTTTGCATATTCATCTCCATTCCTGGTAAAAACACAGAGATTAGAACTAGCTCTATTTTTCGAAATGCCACCTAGAACTTCGTGGCATAACTGGAACTTCCAGTTATTCTAGTAACTCAGTCTGGAAGAACATACTTCATTTTAGAAGTGTATGATATAGGTACCTGGATATGGCTTAGGATAAAGCGGCGTGATATCATCAGGATATTTGGGTTTCTTCGACTGAGGAGTGGGTGTGGTAGCCCCAGCTACTGGACAGCCTGATAAGGACCGATGCGTTAGAAAGGACCCGTTTATGTGTCCGGAGCCATCACAACCAGGGGTCGGGCAGTTCACGCCATCGAACTTTATAGCTGACGCCGCCGCAGCTACAGCAGCTTTATGCTGCTCCACAGTTCCTCCACTCTCCAAAACTCGCATTTTGTTGCGGTTCGCAATCGGACAGCCTGATGCGCTGTTGGACAACCCCAGATTAGTTAAAAGCCCAAATTACTAGACTTTCAAGGTATAACATTGCAGCACAAACTCACAATCTACAATCCAAACATCTACTGTCATAATCTTACCTCCGATGCGATAAGAATTTCCCTGTAGCGTGTCCAGATCCATCACAGCCCGGTATAGGGCATCTAAGCAGCGTGAAAATTACCAAATCTTATTGTAAAGGTAAACAAAAGATATTAAAGTGGCTAGCTAGTGAATGAGACATCTGTTTTACGTCATTTGACCTAGAGGTATTGTTTAACGCGTTTTGTGACTCGACTGATTAAAGTGACGGAAAACGCGGAGGAAAAGAGAATAGAAATGGGGCATCAAATCTCTGTGGTGTTACTCACCTTAAGGGTTCAGAGTCCTGCCCATCCCTAGGCTTGCTCTTGGGCTTGTTGGCTCTAGGGCAGCCGGAGAGGGAGCGGTGTGACGAGTAGTTCCCGGTGACGTGGCCGGAGCCGTCGCAGCCTGGCGTGGGGCACTTCAGCTCTTGGGAGTGCGGCTGGAGCTGCGAGCGGTCCGCGCGCGGGCAACCGGATAGGCTGCACATATACAGACTGCTTACAATGCCGTGCAGGGGCAAAATATTGTAGCTTTTAGAAGCCAAACGGTTAGGTAAGATCATTTTTGTGCGTAGTCGAAAGTATTTCATTTCATATTTTTTCGCTTGCATGTATATTCATTCTTAGGACTAAGTATATTGTTCGTTAAGTTGATGGTATTATGTTGCATTGGTGGCTGTTTTTGCCGCAATGTTTTCGATTAGTGTGAGCTTGTACAATTTCGTTCTTGAGTAAGGCCTAGGAGGATAGACGATCGGTTACCTACCTAGTGTAAATGTGTGAATATTTTCATAGGATTCATTTGATATGTATGCATATATAGCATTTACTTTGAGGTACTTACAGAGGTTTAAGGGAAATAATGTACTTAGGTACCTACAAGTGCCTACCTGTGGGTAGCCTAAATGATAAAAATGGTGTCAGTTTTAAAAATTAATGGGAATAAAAACGATAATACTGAAATGCTATTAATTGTGCAGTTACGTAGTCACTAACAAAAGTCTACCTACCTAATATTTAGAACATATTTTCCTCATTACACGGTTTTGTTAAGTCAAATCGATCACAAACGGCAGTGACAAAAAGCGTATCGTATCATCAAACAAAATAAAAAAAACAACACTTAAAAACAAACTATATTATAAGAGCAGTAAAATTAAAGCCGAATAAGGATGAAATATCAATCGGGATAGGAAAAGCGGAACAAAAAGGCATGCTGTTAGTTTTGCATCATAATCTCGTGGGAGTAAGCCAATTGGCACGGAAATGCTCAAATTGCTGCTCAGGGGCGCAATTGTCGTCGGCAAATGCAAAATACTTATGAATAATGGTCTAAGATACATACATACATTCTAGTTTCCATACTTCTTATTTTGCCATAAAAAACTAAGCAACAAATTTGCGCATTAGCATATTTTACAAGTGTTGAGTTTTGGTTTAAATTTGTACAGCCGTGAACTTTTGGTACTGTGTCTGTATGCACTTATCTATCATGCAGTTTCTTTGATATAAAAGGTACAAAACTTTTGTGACAAGAAATTTGCGCATTAGTGGAATAACAAGATTTGACGAGTGGTTTAACGATCGCAGCCATGAACTCTTCGCACTTGAAATTTATCTGTGTCATACAGTCTCAAGTGTTGCAATTCTAATTTAAAACCGTGTTCTGTTTAATTGTCTTCAAAATTTATATTCGCATGTGCCTTCTTTATTTTAAAATGTAGGTAAGTGGCTACATAATTTTGATTATTAAATTGTTTTGACCTTGAGTAGTCTTTCATTTGCTGATAGTCTTAATTATACTGACTGCATGTACTGATTTATTTGTCTGAGAAGGTACATGTACTTATTTACTGTATTTAAACGTAGGTACCTAATCTACTGTAACATACTAAGAGCGCAAGGTTTTCTTAAATGTAAAAAAATAGTAAGTATAGTAGGTACGTAATTAAATATTAATCTATATAATACGCCACCGTCTATACTTGTTCTAACACTTAATGTCCATCCAAAGGTTGCCTGGTAGAGATCGCTTTAAGCGATAAGGCCGCCCATTGTACAACACATTATTTATTTGTCTTTTTCCTTTCCAGTGTATCTGTTTTTATGGTGTGCAATAAAGAATAATTGTATTGTATTGTACGTACATGTTAAGTTAGTTAGATGTTAATTAACTTTAAAAAACAACAATCGTGCGTACCCACTAAGGGTTAGTCAGTAAGTTAATTTAAAAAAATCACGCGAATTATCCCGCTTGCCTGCGGTGCGTGGCGTAGTTGCCAGATATATGGCCAGTCCCGTCGCAGTACTCCACGGGACATTGGATCAGCTCCCTGAAGTCCCGAAACCGGTACAACAGTCTCCCGCAATACTCATCGCGGTAGCTATATGCGATAAATATACATAATGTGAGCCTGTCTCAGCAAAGGGGGCAAAAAAAAAAATAATAGAAAATTGATTGTGAGAGATGAAAATTGTAAATAGTTAATACCATGATGCTCGTATTAATTATACCTACCAGAAAATAAATAATAATTTGTTACCTATATGGGCAATAATGTACCTACATAAAGTAAAAGAGGCTGATTCAATACGTAGTGGTACCTACCTAACTAATAATACGGACATTATCTTATATAGAAGTGGTAATACCCGAACAATATAAATACATTTAAGCATAAATTAAAAGGAAAATAATATGTTGGTTAAACAAGCGGAAACTTATTAGTGTTTGAATGATAAACAAAATGTATGTCATGAACTGCTCACGACCGAAACCAATGATATGAGTGAACAGAATCACCTTAAAATAGCGTTATCTACGCAAAGTAAACACGTAAAATAGTTTGAAAAGTTTTCTAGTATTTTTAACTTCTTTTATTTTTATCGCGTGAAAGTTTCCAAACTATTAAAAAAAAGTTTTTTCTTACCTGTTCCGCCGCATATTGATGTCCTTGTCTTTGTGTATGTAGAAATATTTATATGAATCTTTCTTATCGTTTATGTGTTGGTTATCTGACATGATCATGCGCCGTGTCGCGAACGCGCCTGCGCGCACGCACGGTATATTTAGAATGATCTACCAAGTCTGCATTTGTTGTTTGGATACGCTGAGCTGGGTTTTCATAACCTCTAATACAGTTTTGAGCGCAGAAGTTATTTCGTTTGTTTTGAGTAAGTTATTTAGTTTGTTTGTGTATACCTAAAATTAAACCAGATTTATGAAATTTGATGAATATTTATTCAGTATGGCAGCTTATTATTATTTTTATGTATTCTGCATAAAGTTGTAAGTAGAATTGCTCACAAGTTTAGTGACATGTATCCGAACATGTTTTTTTGGCGGGACAGTGTCAAACCGTCTCGAGATCCCTTTCATTATTAGCTTCATTCATTGTGTGTTCATCAACAAAAGAACCAGTTTATTTGTTGTATTTGCGAAACAGCTGTGTTTTATGCGTTTTATACCAGATACCTTCCTACCTTTGTTTTTACGTATTTAAGAAAGTCCCCTATTTTGGCAAGTATTTTTCTGTTAAAACACATTAGGTAGTTATGTTAAGTAGAAGAGAAATGATGCTCCATTTTATATTAAAATGATTGTTAAGTAAATCTGATATAACGGTAAGTAGACCGAAACAAGAAGAAGAGTCACTTGTCTCGTTTTTTGTGGAGCTTTAAAAAAGCGGGGAAAATCGTGGATTCATTCGATCGTGTCTACCTACTTTGATGATCATTCACTGAAGTTTTCCATTTTAGACGGTAAGTATAATACTTTTTGATGTCCTTATGGGTGGTGTTACTATGATCCAATCCATCTATCCTCGTAAGTCCTTGTAGACACGAACTGACTTCAAATAAGTCCTCCTTGTTCTAACCACTTTGAAGTCAACCAATACGTAAAGCAGCATTTGTCTTCAGAACCTTACGCTACACAGTCTGTTAACCTTCATCATCATCAGCCTATGTTAGTACACTGCTGAACATAGGCCTAATAAGCGCCATAGCGCCCTGTCTTCAGCTTGACGCATTCAGCATCTACCTGCAGTCTTTCGCAAGTCGTCATCTCACCTGGTCGGAGGGCGTCCTACACTACATTTACTGTTAACCTTATACGTTTTGAATTATCCTGAAAGTCACAAGTTATCCAGAATATTCACCTGCTATCCTTAGGTTTGTCGTGCGGCGCGTGCGGCGGCGGCATATAGCAGGGCGGGGAGTAGGGCGCCGCGTGCGGGGGATAAGTGGGTGGCGGGGGGTACGCTCCGCATTGGTACTGGTAGCCGCCGTAGCCGGCTGCGGCAGCCGCTGCCGCGTAGTCTGGCTGGGCCAGACCGTAGCCTGCTACTGGGTGAGGACTGACTCCACCGTAACCTGTACAAACAATCATAATTTACCAGAACACCCGGAACAAATATCTGCTGATCGTACACAGAATTGTCCCGAGGCGGAAATCGAACCCGCAACCTCCTGCGTCGCAGACGGACCTTCGCCCACCGCGTCACAGAGGCCTCAAAAAGAAAGGAATAAACCTATTGGTCTGTCTGTACCTATTCGCAGGTCACGTTCATGTATCTACTTCCCAATTGAGAGCGCCGGACCGTTCCTACCTACAAGCTCTTGAAGTTTATTCATTCATTTCGTCATTGGCACTCAATGTTTAATCAGTGTTGAAAATCAGCTGATCATTTTGACGGTCAGGGCTTTGTGGCACGTATTGTGTTATTCTTTAACCCACCTCTCCCAATAATTTCAGGTTAATGAACCAGTTTAGACTTTATTATTCGTTAAACTCACATTGAAATTAAACGTGTACCTAATAGTTTGCAGAGCGTGCCTTCAACAGCTAAAACGAAGCACTGAAATCACAGAACTCCTTTATTACGAGCGGAGAGCTTCAAAAACACACACTGAAGGCACCATATCTCCGTGGGAGCGTAAAACGGAGCGTGAGAGTTAGCGCGTTCATGAATATTAATTAGAGAGTTTAGTTTATTCATAAAAAGCGTAGGATACCAGTGTATGCGAGTGTATGAAACCACAAGGTGCCGCAAGGTTTGGCACGGTGAAGTGGGATTAGCTACGTTCTGCTCGCGGCGTGTTGCGGCACGGAACCCGGCCGGAGTGATTATCGCGGTCGCGTTTTAATTTGTACGACGTGTTTTGTGTAAGGGGTAACCCCCCCTGTGGGGGCGAGCAGCCGGTACATCTACTAGATTACAAAATTTTAAGCGAGATTAATCAATTTCGTGTATGTTCTTCGTACGTCTAATGTTTATAAATTTTATCTCCATTAGAAAATTACAGCTAAGAGATAATGAACGACGAGCAGAGGCTGTTTTGCTATAACAATTACAGGAAAAGGCCTTATTTTCTGTTGAATTTCAATCAGGTAAGTGTATGAGACTTACCAGCGGTGTCTCGATGATAGGCTTCTAAATATGGATGACTACCGCCACTATCTGGCGTTGATTCTCGACTGTACGATACACCTCCAGGAAAGCTGCGACTGTAAACAAGAGAGCCAAACATAAGCATTCACATAGAGGGTTAATGAATGATGCACAGTTAGAGTAAGGAAAGCCTCACCTATGTGGTAAACGGACACTAAGGTCTAGGGTCTGGCCCTGCGGACTGGGCACCTGGGGGCTGGCGGTGAGCTGCGGCGAGGCTCCCGGCTGTGGGCTGCCTCGGGCTCCGCACCCGCCGCCGCCGCCGGCGCTCGTATACACCGGCGATGCGTATGGACCCTGTTGTGAAAAGTACTTTTACAAATCGTATTACTTTCGGCTCGATAAAAAAGAGCAACCAAAAATTAATAGCAATTAGCAAAACTAAGATCCTGCTACTAAATATTGGGATCGCTAACGTAATTCTGAATGGTCCTTCGATAAATTTTGTACGTTTTTATTATGTCGAAGGCATCAGCAAGCGCTCGGTCTCACCTGTGGACTGCCGCTTGAGGTGGACAGATCTATCGCCGGGCGGGGGTCGCGCGGGTCGCGGGGCGTAGGGCTCCGGGGCCGCTGCGCTTGCGCCGCCGCAATCTTCACCGACAGGTTGATGGCTGAGAAGCCGGGAGGCACGCCGGGGCCCATCGGGCCCACCGCGCCCACACCGGCTACTCCGGTACCCGTTTCGTAGTGGTACATTGGTCTGGACGAAAGAGTGTTCCGTAAATACCGCGATATATCTCGATTTGAGTTAGTTAATTTTGTTAGCCGATTTGACCGTTATTTGACCGCGAAAGAGTGTCTCGTTTACCACATAATTGAAACATAGAGAGCAACGCAAGCAGGCACGTACCTAGGGTAAATTGGTCCGGTTGGGGTCTCCTCCGACTGGTCTGTCTTCATCGGCGTGGGTAGGTGCGGGTCGTGGTACCTTTCCTCCTCCCAGCCGTAGGGCCGCTGCGGGCACTGCGCGGGGTCGTACCTCTCGAACGCCGGCGCGCCTTCGTAGCACCGGGCCTCATAGCCATACCGGTTTTCGTTCATTTGACTAACAGAGAAATACGGGATTGAGAATTTTGAATCGAGTTAACGTTAAGGATTCGAAGTGATTTGAATGTTTTTGGGATTAGAAACTGTTGGGTGTGTTTAATAACAACATGTTTATGAATATAACGGATTAATTAAGACTTATCACTTATACATTCAAGACATGATTTTAATTGGAAATCGATAGTGAATTATTAGAAAATAAAAAATGGATTACTAGAACAAAAGTTGATTATAAGAACAGTGGCGTATCTATACCGTTCGAGCCCCGCCCCCCTTTATAAAGAACCTGAACCAATAATAACGGACCCCCAGCCGGAAGCGCCCCCTTTGTCTCTTTACTAAATTAAAGACAAAACAATTTTATTTACTAAATGTGTAATTCATAAAAAAATATTAGGAGTTCAGATTCTCTGACAGGGGGAAGCCCGTGGCATTTTGCTTACTTGCCACCCTGTAGCTACGCCACTGTATAAGAAGAACAAACGTCTAAAGCACAAAAACTAACCTGTACGACCTCACATGGTCATCGGAGGGCCGTTCATACGGCGACCTCTGGTCGGGCGGCGCGCCGTAAGCGGCGTGGCGAGTCTCCATCCCGGCGGGTCCGGCGGGAGAGTCGCGCTCCGCCTCGGCCGCCTCGCGCTTCGGGACCAGCAGCTCGGGAGCTTCGCGCTTGACCACGGGGGGCGAAGGTAGGGCCTCTCGCTCTCGCTCGCGCTGGCGCACGCTAGCGCTTTCGCTCGATATGGAGATTGGAACCGAATGCGGCACTGGTAGAGATCATACTAATATTATTTTCATTTTTTACTGCTGGGAACTCAAGCATCGTTTTGGATAATGCAGAGAGAAACTAATTCAAGAATGTTGTGCTACACAGCAGGGGTCGAAGGTCTCTCGAACTGATTCGCGCTTGCACACAGTAGCGTTCTTGAACGAAATAAAGTCTGGCACCGAAGGCGGCACTGGTAGAGAACTGATAGAATACCTAATTATATTTTCATTAGCTCTGCTGGGAACAAGCATCGTTTCTAAAATTCGAAATGGGAAAGTATATGAAAGGTTAGGTATCTTTTGACACAAAACAGGAACATGTAGGAAGATAATAAAAGAAACAGGGCATAGACCGACTAGTTTGTTATGTAGCGGTAACACATATTCATTAGAATAGGTAGCTCCTTAGTTAGTTATGGAACAAGTTGAGTGAAAAATTCACTATAAAGTATTAAAAATTATAACTTGTTAGGTAGATCCATAAAGGTAATTTTCTCTCGTTACATCTCTATCTCGCCATCCACACTAAATCTTGAGACGCGTGATCCAGTCAGGTACAAGCCAATCGGCCACAAAGGCAATTTAAACAGAATTGGATTAAGGTGCTTGCCGCGTCTTTTTAAACAAGGTTTTTTTGTCGACTGTGGTTGTTTTTGTCAGGAAAACTAGAAGCTACTCCTTCTATTTTTCTTGAAAAAACAACCACGTTTATTCAATTGCATTAGTGGCTGATTGGCTTGTTCCTTCTTTCGTCGTCTCCTCCTTAGACTGTTCGTCTCTTCTCCTCCTTAGAATACGAGTAGATGACTGTTGGCAATACAGCCCTCTCCAAAAACAAAGATTCAAACTTACATAGAGGTCGGATCCTTTGAGATCTGGCAGCTGCTTTCCTAGCAGCAGCAGTGGGACATCCGGAGAGTGAGCGGTGGGTGCTTCGGTTTGAGCTGACGTGGCCGCGGCCGTTGCAGCCTGGCGTAGGGCACTTTAGGATTGTCTCGTGCAATGCCAAAACTGTAAAACATCAGAAGTTAGCGAGCCGTTTTGTGAAGAGTGTAGAGTGGATTTGGTAACAAGAAGATTGAAGATGATTTTGGCCTGTTACTAAAATCAATACTAAGTCAATAGACTCAAAAACATAGTAGTTTTTGAGTCTGTTGACTTAGTATTGACACGAAAGCTATAACGATGGTTTTTGTAAAGATTCATAGCCAATGGCTTCTAATATCCGTAAAACTTCTTATCTGCTTTCTAAATTTCTTATAGAACCTACAAAATAGTAAAGACCCGATTTTTATTTTCCTACTACCTAAGTGACCTAACCTACTCTTCCAGATATTAGGCTATGTTGTCTGTTTTTTGATCAAGTGATTAGATAAGTTAGGATATATTGAAATATATTGTTGTTAAGGTGAAAGTATGTAAAAAGTACATAATGTAAGCTATTACTTGAGGTTACTATTACTATCTGAGGTTTCTGGGCAGGCCTTTGAGGTTAGCTGTTTGATTAAGTGCTACTATGAAACTTTAACATTCAAGAATATCTTTGCATCTATTTATGTAATCAGCCCATAATCCTTCTGGGTGAAACCCTCATATTTAAGTCAATGATTTTACAACAGTATCACCTATATAGCTAAAATGGTCAGCTAAGTTCTTATGCATGAATAATAGTAAAGAACAAAAAAATGTAACCAAAAGGACAAAATATAAACCTACTTATTTAAATTTAATAACGCAACTGCTATTTTTTCAATAAAATAATAATACTACAGTAAAAATACTAAGAGTGAACAGTACAACATAAAAAAATATATTCTAAAAAATCTTTATCGTTATCTACATGTTTGTTTTGATTCCGAGATATAATAATAAGTACTTGAAAATATTTTGTAGCTGTCACCAAATAAAAAGAAGATAACTAAAAAGCAAAACTTTTACGAACATAATTGCAACTCAAGTTCAAAATACTTGTAAATCAAGCATCGTGTACTCACTTTCTGGTGTAACTTTATCCTTTCTTGGACATCCTGACAGACTGAGAAAAGGAATTAAATTTCAGTAATTAAATCTTACTACTTATAAAGTTACAAAGGTTTTCAGATACCCTCAGGAGCTCAAGACAAAGAGCATTTAGCTTCACGAGCAATAAAGTTGAAGTTCTATTGTTAAGCAGTGATTAAATTCTGCGCTGATGCAATATCACAGCAAACATGTATTGCAACTACGGGAAAGTTCCGCCTGAACCAGAAACAAACTTCTGAAAATCGATACTCGGCGACCCGAGACGTTAATAAGGCTGTTTCTCTACGGAGAATTCGTTGGTGGTTAGGCTTGTTCGTAGGAACGTAGAGGTGTCATGCCTAGCTCGTTGACGAATCATCATGATGACTCACCTTCTATGGTGCGTGTAGAGTCCGGTGACGTGGCCCTGCCCATTGCACCCGGGCGTAGGACACTTGTTGCCTTCTGCGAACAAATCGACCGGTGCACAAATTAGTGTTTTCCTAATCATCGGGAGGGGGGCGTGCGCGATCGATACGGCCGGGCGTGTCGCCGGCGGGGCGTACCTGCGCGGCACCGCCCTACGCAACTCCAAAGAAAAAATAAAGAACGTAAAGCGGCTGCGCGCGGACTAACAATTTTTCTTTCAGGAAAAAGGGGGGCGGCGCAGCGCCCCGCCCATGCCCGTCCTGACCCGTTTTTATTGCTTGACGTAAAACCGGCTATCATCCAGCAATACGAGGAAAACCTTTAGGTACTGCAATATACTACGTCTGCGTAGGTGGAGTCTAACCTTATTTTGACCGTCGCCAACTGAATTATTGAGACGTCTTACAAATAAGGCATGATTTGTTTCAGGCTTCCATTGTCCGTAGGAAACGAGCATCGATTTGAATAAGAACATCGGAAAATGAGACTAGATTTAAAAGCGGGTATAATATTTTTCATTTATTGTTTCTCTTTATAGCTAAATGCAAGCATCGATAATAAAGTTCGGCTATCAGCTGTTCAGTTCGGAAGCGGCGAAACTGTTACGTTATGAGATATCGCGGGGCGACCTTGAAACAAACTTTGACTTAGTTCATAGCGGAGTTCTACGTTACGGCCAGGTCGTTAAGAAAGTTTGGCTATCGTTGTTTGAGGTGAACGTGGCCGGTACCTCTGGAGTTAGTCGGGGAGAAGGTTGCTGGCGGGCGGGTGTCTCTGGTCGGCTGCACGGTGGGCACCGTGCGCGCCTCTTGCAGGGCCGTGGCGGCGCGTGAGCCCGCGCCTGCTGGCTGCAGCACCGTGTAGTGCTTCGAACCCCTGTTGCCCGCACTCTTCTCGTGATCGTTGGAATATCCACCGAACGGTTCGCTCGGCAGCGATGGATTGTGCAGCCTGTGCTTCACCTCCGCCGGAGGCTTGAACGCGGACTGCGTAGAGTACGGCAGCGCGGCCGTCGCAGCCTTATAAGCGTTGAAAAGGGATTGTTTGTTGACAGTAACCATTTCAGGTTTAAGTTCTTCTTTGTAGTCACTTTCATCATCATCGCAGTCAATTTCTAGTTCATTCGACGAGTCGCCCAGATCGTCGAAGTTTGCCGCTTCGTAATGGGAGTATTTGCTTTGTCCGTCGTACTCGCTCTTTTCTTCGTCGGATCTGTTACGTTTTTCTACAGTTTGATTTGTGCTGTTTGTGTGAAGATTTTCAGTTCTATTGTCATCGTTATACGTGAAGCTTCTAGCGCTCTCAGAAGACTGAGAAGGGGAAGAAGGAAGCATTTTATCTGAGCGTTTGTCGTCGAAAAGGTTATCAAAGCCGTTTCCGTCGTCGTTGTCTTCACTGCTAACCGGCGGGGACTGGTGACGGACCCAGTTGCCTGAAAGAGACTTCAGCGCGACTTGGGTTTCACGTATAAGGTTATCGTTTTCGTTGTCAATCTGTCGAATTAGTTGCGGCCTGTGTAAGGGAAAGGGACGGCGTCGGTCTATGTCATGTCTCTCATCATCGAGCAGTCTTCTCCGACGCTTTGCAAATACGTCTTCCTCTTCCATTGAGGCGTCGTTGGCTCCCAGTCGTCGGTCGTTCAGCCTAAACGTCTCAACATCCACGCCGAACTCCAACCGTCTCTTCGTGATTTGGGAGAGCCCTGACTGCGCACTCAACGGCGTCGTCCTGTAACAAACATCAGTGTCAGGTCCCACGATCTAGCTACACACAAAACAACACAACATCCATAAAATATAGTAAAACATTGTACTTGCGATTCGATTTTCCATCCACAACCATAATATTTTTACGCGGAAATGATTCTCGGCGTTTTGTTTCGACGTTAACACTTTTGAAGCACTTGATTGTTTGTATAGTTGCACAAAAATCGTTCCCACGTAAAAACCATTTCACTCAAGAGCTTTCAGACCAGGTTATAGTTTTAAGGATAAGGATATAAAAGCATTATGAGGCAATTAAAGATCACCAATATAAATCTAACTAAATGCCTAATACGAACGAGGTACAAAAAGTATGACGTGAATAATGACGTGCGCGAGTCTTATTCTATTTTAACCGGGGTCGCGATTTAGTTGTGTTTTTGGGTATAGATCATGAAAAATCGAAGTACCGTTCATTGTTTCCTGAGCCCGGATTTGTTTTAGTCAATTTCTAAAAAACTCGGAAAATAAAACTTTGTGAACTTTGGACAAAACTTCCACGAAACTTTTTTTGATGTTTCTGTAACTTATGTCAAAGTTTTTCAAAACTTTTTTAAACTTTCTGAATTTTTGTGACAATAAACAAAACAAAAAGGTTAGTTTGGTTTGTCTCTGGTTAAGGGCGATATCAGGAAATTATTACCGGTAACAAAAGAGGTTTCATATTTATTTGATAGGGGTCTGTAGAATAGTTGTATAGCGGTAGTGAAGCTAGAATTATTAGTAAGTTGTCGTCGTTTGGAGGTCGTAACGTAAATAATACAGGTTATTAGATTAGACCTAATCAAATTGCACTATTCTACAAACACACGCAAACCAAAATCGCACACACACGCATTCTAATACACGGATATCCCAGAATAAAATGGATCACGTAGCATGGGTTGATATGTTTTTGCTTTTAAAACGCTCTATCTTTATGATGTTATGTTTATGCTTCAATAGAAGGCTTTTTACGAAGCATAGTTTTCATTATTTTCATTTTTCGCCGACTAGGTACGTTTTCTAGCGTTCTACATTCCTTTCTCCTTTCTAGCTTGATTTAAACGCGTTATGAATCGCCATGTATTACATAGCCATTTATTTTTGACGCGAAAGGCTATTTGAATATCGTTTATTCTTCATATCAATGCAACATTTTTCATAATTTTTTTTTGTTAAAATATTTAGAGAGCGGGACATATCTAAGAGCTTTACGGTAATATTGTAGGTGGTGTCACCTAACGTTTTACTTCATCCCTTTGAACTACCGCTATCAAACAGCATAATCTTCCTCCCTACTAATAACAAAGTCATAACTTCGCGGGGTCTGATTTATCGATCGGCAATCTTCGGCTGTTCTCGAAAGTTGTGCAATATGCGAGTGGAGATAGCAATCGATGGTCCTTGAAGGCCCCACCGGAAGGCCAAGACTGCCGAGACTACCGAGACTACCGATAGGTAGGTACATGGCGCCGGGCAAACACTTATACGGGCTCTCCCTAGCTGAGAGGTTGAGAAACTGGGGTTTAGGAGAATTATTCGAAGAAAAGAGGTGACTTTTATTTAGCTCAGTTAGTTTAGGAGAATTTATGACGAATTTAGTAATTCATTTTTATAATAAGGTAGTATAAGGATAGACATTAATGTACTGTATTCAGTATATAAGTCATCTGGTACTACCCAAGCTCTGCTTAGCTTGGGGCTTGATGATGCTATGTGGATTGTCAAGCATTATGTATTTATTAACACTTTCATTGCCTATGATGCACATAACCGTCTGCAGTTCAAGTATGGCAACAGCGTGCTCCTGCGGGTCGCACCATCGAGGTTTAGTAGTGAGTGTGATATTATATTGCAAAGATGTTTCCAGAAACAACTTGCAAAGTAAAACAGAAATATTTATTCCTAGAACGTGGTAAGTAGGTTGATTTTACTAACAAATAACCTTTTGTGGTAAAAAAAACCTCTATGACCACAAACTGGCCAGCTTAGGTTCGAAACGATAGGTCTAAAAAAGGTCTAACACTATATTTCCCTTCATTTGAATACACTGATTTCTAGAAAGACACTTCGAAACACAAAAAAATATTTTTAAACTTACGCCATCAGAAAACACAATCACAACTACTATATTAATGAAATACAGTTCATCAGATTAAATTATTCACTAGCACATTCAAAATGAAACCCAATTGTACCAGCACAAAACCGAAAATGCATGCTCATTTCTCGCTCAATTCAATAAACTGCTCTACTCTGACGCAGCAAGAACCTAGCCACAACCTCAGCCCACGTTACGTATACAATGGCGTTGTAGCCACATTTCGTATATGTAAGCCACATGTACACTCGACCTAAAGTAACATCTAATAGCGCATAGGTACAATGCAATTTTAGAAGCATTTAAAACTAATTGAATTTCCTAAAACGGAATAATATAACTAGGTAGGAAAAATACCCACTACCTACTAAGGCAGAATTTATATTAGATAATGGAATTAGGTTATCATTAATTTGAATTGTTTCAGGTGCAACACTGACATGACGTACCTTGAGTCGAAGGTCCTAGAAGTAAAAAGATCCTATCTGCTCGTATAGTCCTAGAAATGGCTATAGTTATAAAAGATAACACTGAAGTTATCTGACCAGTTTTTTTGTATACATTAATTTTGCCAATTGGCAGGAACTTTATTTCTTCTTTCATTGTTTTAGATAACCTACCTACACATCGTTTTTCGACGACGAACGTGACGATTTCCCAAACAGTTTGATAGTTTCTATAGCCGACCGTACACACATGAGCGGTGTGGCCACAGCTCATGTCTGTGTGCATCGTAATTAGATAAACCCTAAGGGTGGATGCTTAACCAGTTTAAGGCAGACCTTTATCAGTGGGTGGCGAGTCGGGTTATCTCGGGCCGCGTTAATTGTAATGCGGAGATTAGGTCGCGATATAAGACGGGGCGCGGAAAACGTGACTAGGATCGCTTGCGCCGAGTGTCCCCAGATTTTGGAAACTCGAGGTTCGAGGCGGTTAATTTTGTTGCGATTCGGTAGATAACAAGTTTTGATTGGATTTTGATTTTGGCTGTACCAATGTTAGAGCTAAAAGTGATAGACATATTTAGTTTCAGTTTAAATATTTAGGCAGGTAAAGGAGAAGACAACAATTTTGTAATGCTCAATATGCTCATGGCGAATTTCGTAATCTTACAAGAGCTTGTGGTTCGTTTAAACGAAGGGGGTAAAGTCTTCATTACAATGAAAACACGCACGTTTTCATAATTTCCCATAATTCCTTGAAACTCCATTATAATTCCTTAGAAAATGAAAGGTAAGTCAAGAGACCCTTTCCCGCCCTTGGGCAATAACAAACACGCGTCGGTCTCCCGCGGCCCCTAAGACATCTTGGCTTCCAAATTCAAATTGCACCTTAGAATTCTTAATTATTGAAATCATAAATCAAAACGTGCCGTCTGCGCGGGCGACCATAAAATTGGGAGGCGGGGTGAATACGAGCAAACTCGAGTGTGGTAGGATTAAGACATTATCACTTTTCTTTCAAGCAGCGCCCTCCTTGGCTTCTCTCGACTGTAAATCAGCGGGTAAATCCTCTGGATTAGATTCATAGAGTTGGCGCGGCCTGCGGATCCCACCCGAGAGATAATGGCGTCGTGTGCTCGCGTGATTTTGCTTTTAAATCGACTACCCCGAAGATAAATACTCTGCCAATTTGGCCTGGAATTGAGTTTCGTGTTTAAATGGCTTAAAACGAAGCCCGGATGAAGTTTATAGCGAATAACAACTGAGACTGCCTGATAAGTGGACAGGCTTTAGCGCAGCGCCGTCAAAGTTTACGAAGCGGTATCTATCTATACCTAGATAGGTAGACACTTTGAATCTCCGAACCAGCAGCGGCATTGTTAACATCATTTTGTAATATGAATATCTATTGCAGGTGTTGGAAGTTTAGTTACAGGTATATCATACAGAAGAGTTCAACGCGCTTGACGCCATTGTAAGGATTTTGTAAAAAAGCTAGTCTACATTCTTTTTGCATGGGCGCCTACTGTAGTAGGCATTCAAAAATATTTATTTGTAAAAAAGATAACAATTATTAATAAAAAAGGTATAATTATATCTAATAGATCTGTGAACTGATTAAAGAATCTAATAGATTATTTTATCAATTACTTTAGCCTAATTGAACAGGAATGTGCATTAAGTTCTTAAAAAATGTCACGCTCTATGATCTATGGTCACTCTCTAAGCTTGTATGTGGACACGGTGCCTAGCCACCATTAGCAACGTAGGCTTGCATCATCTACACATCGTCACCGTTATCACAAATAACGTGTTATTCATTAAATTTTGTATGTATGTTACAACGGAGTAAAAAAAATTAATAAAATAATTAACTAACATCGTGCAAGTTTAACTTATACCACTGTTAAAAACATCATTCAAAGACGCTACAAGAAAAATCATACTGTTGTTTATAAGACTTTCTTTCAGAGAACGGTAATTATTATTTATTATTGTTATTTGACTAATATAAATGCCGTAAATGTATGCCTATTGAATTGAAGAAATTGAATTGAGTTGACTGCCTTGAGAAGCTAACAATGAATTCCTTGCACGCTTGCTCAGTTTTAAAGATAATCTGATGATAGAATAGAATAGAAAAAACATTTATTTAGACACAGGTACAATATACAGGCATAGAATAAACAAACAAAGAAGTTTGTCATGGGGGTAAACAAATAGGTTATATTAAGTCTAAAATAAGACTACCTCCATGACCCTGCGCCGAAATAGGGGAAATGATGCAACTAGGATTGTCTCCTCTCGGGTCAGTCTTAACGGTTTGTATGAATATATGCTTAGGTGGATATGCACGCTTAGGTACAATATGTAGGTATAGTAAAGGTACGATTTATTTTGGTTGCTAAAGAACTTGTCCCTAAAAAGTTTTGGCAGCATACATAATTGATAACTTTATTAGAATTTAGATTTTTACAGAAAATTATTATGGGAACTTGTTTTCACAAACATATATTGTTAAAAAGAAAATATTTTCCTCGATTAACTTTTTAAAACTTATAAGTTTAGCCGCAGTTACCTAAAACTTAACCCTAAACAGCGCAAACTTCAAGAGTTCAAGCCATGACCCCCTATCGATTAGTTCGTAGCCCAGTACAAAGAAACATATGAGTTGAAAAAATCAATATTACAACAGTTAAACTGAGTTAAAATAAGTAGGGTAATAGTACTTCGTGCGTTGCATTCTGACTGTCGTGCGCCCTAACCCTCGCGAATTTGCGCGATATGGTTGCCACGTAGAATATCCATCAAATAAACTATAACGTTAACGTTATTATAACCCGCGATTTGTGGGTTAGAATAACGTTAACTTTATAGTTTAAAATATTATATATGTGTTTATATGTATCTGGTTGGCGGACACTCTTTATTAGATACAAGCATCGAAACGGCTAAAGCAATTTTAATAAATGTAATAAATTTATGAAAATACTCGTCTGGTGTGTATGATTCTTAACAACATACATGTTGTAGGCCTTTATAAGAATAAAAAAGTGAAAAAGCGACAACCTAGTCAGGTTTTTTAAAGTTTTCATCTTTTAAAACATAAATGCCTTCCCAAGAATTTATCCATTTGTTGTAAGGATGAGAATTAATGTCGCGATCAAGCAAATCTTTTATATGATAGAAAAAAATTGAAAAATATTTAATTGGACACAGGTACAAAATACAGGCATAGAATAACAAACAGCAAATAAAGTAGTTTATCATGGGAGTAAGTAGAAAGTATGTAACGTGTTGTTTTGTAAGTATGTATATCCAAACAAAAAATCCTGCTACAACCAGTCAAAAACCGATCTAGTGACAACCCTAACTCAAGGGTTTCTACAACACGAGGGGTTATCGCAGTGAGGATCGGACCCCTCACACGGCCCACACTACACTCCCGTGTTTAGCTTGCTACTATGATCCGTTAAACACGTTTCTTTCATAAAGCCGTATGAAGCTTTTCCTTATTGTGGCCTTGAAGATTTTGAAGGTTATTTTTTAGAGCATAGTTTTTGGTTTGTAAATCTTCATCAGCACACGTATGTCCGCATCTGAACACGCCGCCCCTGAACAATGGAGGTTTTCTCACTATCACCACGCTTGGCAGGGACTTGGTGAACGCAGTCAAGGTGTTAAACATCCATAAGAGCTGTTAATCTCTGATAGGTTTTGCATTAGCTCTTTAAAAACATCTACGGTGTAATATGGTTGGGTCGATTCTTACGCTGCAATTTCCACAGTTAATATTAAAAGTAATTAAATTCGTTCGTTCAAGCCGTTCAAATTTAATGATGGTTCAATTCAAAAGGTATAAAATGTATGTGAATTAAGCTTGATTTTATCAATGAGTAGGAACAGCCCGATTTCCATTGATCTGAATTTTCAAATTATCTTTGGTCGTTTTGATGCTTGAAGGATATAAAGACATGTCAACCATATAGGAACAATCGAAAAATACGTAACATAAAAACTAAATCATAAAATTTAAAAAATTAACTTTTTCCATCCAATTTAAAATCAAAGCCAGTTTTCCACGGTATAAATTTGAAATACATGGATCTAAATTGAAAAACAAGCTTTAAAATGCTCGTCCGCCCATCAGATAGCCGAGTGGCATGAGTGAAAACAATTTCAGCCTTATCAGATGGGCTCGGCTACCTGAATTAAACGTTATGTGAACTGTTGCGTTTGGGGTAGGCATTTTAAAATGTTGCTGAAATTTCGTTGCAAAATTTCAGCTGTTTATTTCTGTGTTATATTGATATCGAGTCAAAGTTTGGGTACTTTTTATTTATTTATTTATTATTTGATTGTTTTGTAAAACAAAAAACGACAAAAAAAAATATTTAGTAGTGATACTGTTTTTTAAAGTGTTTGGCGACTAATGCCGATCCCATTTTTATGAGACCACCCCAGGATTATTCTACATATAAGCACATGTCATAACGAAATCATTTTCTAAATCGGTCCTAATTGACGCAGAAATCAACGAATAGATATAAAAAAAATATACATAAAACCGAACCTATAGAACCTCTCCTGGTATCCGATTTGAAAATCACATTAAGGCTAAAACGTGCACTATAGCATCTTATTATCTATGTGTTTTTTCACACATATGGGACGCCGCGGCGTCCACAAAATATTTGCTACACTAAACTAATCATAATAAAACAAACAGTAGATTTTTATTTTCCTACCTATATTGTAAATTGACGTAACCATGTGTGCCAATGTCCTACAGTGAATAAATAATAATGAGTATACCTAACGTTGGTGTGCTAGTAATTGTAAGAATTCTTTGGTTTGGGGTTTGATTAGATTTTTTTTTGTATGGGTATAAGAAGTACGTTCAAGAACTAGGTATTCGACTTGCGATGTTCTTCCACTCTCTGATGTTTCGCCATGACCTGACTTCTTTCGTCTTCACGATTGAATTGCGCTATGTTTTTTTTTAAAAGCTACTTACATTTTTATAATAAGTTGTACCATCACTTGGTTTGAATACGACGGATGCGGCTCAGAGAGGACTGATTGTGCAAGTGGGTTAAAAAGGAAACCTGTTCTACCCAGTAGTGGTAGAATACGTAATAACTTGTAGTATTGAAACTGCAGGTCAGTTTCAACACTATAAGTCTGGTAGTTCTGCTTAGCTTGGGGTTAGATGATGCAGTCCAGCATTATTTATTTAATAACTTTATTTATTTATAAGAAGATAGAAAGAAGGTGAGATTTTCTATCAGCTATTTCAAGTATCGAGAGAAGTTTGTTTTTTTTTGTAATCATTAATGATTTATTATAATAATAACGGTGGTGGTTATTTATTAATTTAATATTCCAGCCATTATTTCGTATTTTTGTTATGCAAAATTAAAAAACTCAACGACACAGAGTTATACCTATAGAGAGAGTTATACCAGAGAGCTTACCTATAGTTCTCTGTGTAGTTGAGTTTTTTAAATTTTTTAGTCACTATTTACGCTTTCACTTATTGGTTTAAGTTATTACCATTCTTATTTATTGTCTTTCTTGTGCAAAATTTTGTTGAATTTTTTTAAAGCCGTGGCACCATTATATGTTTTTCTCAAAATTGCGTGAAATAAACAAACAGTTCTTTTAAATTCCCGCAAGTCCATCATTAATCGTTTCAAATACAACTAAATTATCTTAAAATTAAGACTCCCAAGTGTTAAACAGTGGAATAAAGCCCTGGCACCATTAAGGTGATAACTTGAGAGTTATCAGATTGCTGCTTTCAAGGGGCGAGCCGTGAAAATCGTTTATGCTTACCTGAATTCAGCTTGCTTGTATTATTTAAATGGTAAGATCAAGAAGCTGTAGGTTCTGTACATCTATTTATTAAACGCACTAGAGAAAAGATTAATAAAGTAAATGTATAATTTGTTCTGATCGCGTAGTTTTTTTTTTATGTTTAAGTTAGTCGTGAAAATCGTTTATGCTTACCTGAATTCAGCTTGCTTGTATAATTAAAATATGCTTATATTATTTAAATGGTAAGATCAAGAAGCTGTAGGTTCTGTACATATATTTATTAAACGCACTAGAGAAAAGATTAATAAAGTAAATGTATAATTTGTTCTGATCGCGTAGTTTTTTTTTTATGTTTAAGTTAGTCGTGAAAATCGTTTATGCTTACCTGAATTCAGCGGTTTAAAAATGCTTATATTATTTAAATGGTTAGTTCAAGAAGCTGTAGGTTCTGTACATCTATTATTAAACACACTAGTGACCAATTTATAAATTATAAAGTAAATGTATGCTTTGTTCAGATCGCGTAGGTATTATATTTTTTACTACTTATGTTAGTCGGCTATTTGGTTTATAAAAAACATAAAGTTTAGTATATCCACAGATATCCATTTTACATAGTAATTTAGTCAACTTATTTTGTTGGTTGAGTGTTTTCCTTTATTTATGTACGAGTAGGAGCTTATAACTCTGGTCCACTGGCAAGATTTTATATCTCAAATATGTTAAAACAACCATCTTAATTCTTATTGTTCTTTTAAACTCACGTTTCAGGTTGTTTGTAGTTTTTATAAGTATTTTCTTTATGTAAAACAACCTTTATTTAAATTACACGCTTATATGTCTATTAATTTTTTTTATACCTACTATAATAAACATAACAAGGATATTTTACTATCAAATTAAATTATTTAAATTGTATCTCCAGCGACTCAACTTTTCAACGTTATTTGTAAGTTAAATTAGCCCTAACATTTTCCCACTGACAGAACCACCCTACATTATGTGATTTAATTGTCAACACATCAATTGTGCCTATTAGTATTCCGCATCTCACCGCATTATTTACCTCCAAGCGGTTAATTGTGATTCGATTACCGCACACTTGCCGAAACGGGGCAACAATCAACCCACAAGCATATTCAAACATACCTCTACTCAATGCCTCATTCTCCCTACAAATAATATACCAATATTGAAAGCATTTTGTGAAATGGTTTTACGAGCGTGGGATTTGTGCGTAAACGATTTTTTTATCACTCTTCACGAAGAATAACACCGCTGAAATATCACCGCATCGCGGAACACGAACGCATAAACCGACTAAACAAAAGTGGCAACTATTCAGCCCGAAAAGAAAATAGTTGTAAAACTTCCGCAATTACGACTTACCAGACAGGTCGAACGAGGGCCGACATTATGAACGGAGAGGAATCCTCATCGCGCACTACAGTTTATAGTACACTACACAGAACTCACTATTTTTACCGTTTTTTTTATTTCACTGGTCGTGGGGTATCGTAGCGCGGCGCGTAGCGGGTCTACGGCGGAAAACTTTTGCCGTAGCGGGAAGGTGTCGGGTGTGGAGTGAGGTCGGACGGTGACGGTGCGGCCGGTCCGCGCGCGCGCCTCGCTCGCTGTGCGGAGAGCCCCGAGCGGGGCAGCCTGCGCGCGCACGCAACCGCCCACCGCCCCGCCCCAACACCCGCAACCTATTTATTTCTAGTTACGTAAAATTTACGCGCAATACCCGATACTGCATTTAGCTTATGTTACAATCTTGCCTTGCTTGTATAGAAAGGTTTTTGTGTAAAATATTGCTGCAACTTTTTCAATCAAGCCTCGCCACAAATTCAACGAATTTCCTTAGTATATTTAGAACAATACTAAATATACGGCCTTAAGAATGGTATTAGGTTCAGAAATCGAGGGTCAAATAAAAGGCAGACGACCCCGAATTAAACGCCAATCAGTGTATTTCACGCGAGACCACTTCTGCCCCGGGCAGGTGAGGCGTAAACTGAAAAAAGAAGTGTCTGCGATCGCCGGAGGGGACGCCCGTCAAATTCGGCAGACGAGTTTTTCCACCGCAGCCGATGCTATCGATGTCACTTAAACGAATTGAATAAGCGCATCAGAGGGCGCTATCTTTCAACCTTTTTGCGCGTCGTGTCCGATTTTATCGCACCGACAGCTTTCAAAACGCCTGTCAAGGGTTCTCCATATTCATATCGTGTTTTGGATTTCCTTTAACGAGTGATTCATTCAAGGCTCGGTTGTTACGGATAGTGCATGAGTTAGGTGGAAGTAGTACAAAGTGTGTCGTCACAATCAGCTGTTCGAGTCGCGAGCGCAACAGACAATGCGATTAAGATCTACGCAGGACAACTTTCGCCGGCGCGCCGAGCGGCAGTTAGTTGTTATGAAAGAGAGAAATTTGTAAATTGTTCGCGCCCGAGTTCGCGAACTCCGTCGAACCGGAGTTTGTTTTAAGAGTCCAACCTTGAAACAAGAAGAAAAGTAGTCCTGTAAAACAAAGTTTTGCGGCCGCCGCCGTCGCCGGCGCAAGCGGTTCAAGGATTGTGCCCGAACTGTCTGTCTGTACAACTTTACCGATTAAAAGCTCAAAAGCTTCCAAAGTCATTTTAAAAGTTTATCTGCACGCGGGCGCGCCGCGACGGTGGGGGTGGAGCGTAGGCGCCGCGTTCGTTATCATCCCGCCGCTCATACTCTAGTTAAAACCTAGTTTAAGTTATTTATAAATCGGCAGCGGTCGACGGCCGAGTTGGGTGTAGTCCTCGTAAACTGTCAAAGTTCGGATGCGCGAGGCCCCGGGAAGGGCCGCCGCTGCCGCCGCGTCGCACGCCCAGCCGAATACTTGCCAACGTACACAGTGAGTTCCTAGACCCTTCGCTACTTTGTTTTACAGCTGTTCCACTTAGCGAACTATGCCTGGAGTTGGCGCGAGTTCTTGCATGTGTATCGGCGGCACACACCCGTATCCGAATAGTTTCATAAACATAACCCAACTTAGTTTTGGACGACTTTTCAAAGTCAATGCATACTAACTTTCGATGTCTGGAAGTGCGATATTACGATTGGATCAGTTTGGGTGACTTTAATGCATTCGTTTGTTCGGAACTTTGTTTTATTGGATCAAACTTCCCAACAGGGCTAAGTGGGTCGGTAGGTGTCTTCGTACTTCGTGGGTAGCTTCAAATTGTTCACAAATTATGATCTAACCGTGTGTGTTTTATTTGGAAATACTTTTACGAGTGTACCAATGTTTTTTGTTCTTGTTTGGTAAACGAAATATGTTAAGGAACATCGTTTTAAGTACGAAAAGCTATTTCTGCCTTACCTACTGAAATAAACCGTAAGTAGGTGGTTCAAATATAGAAATCCTTGGAAACAGTTACCTAACTGTTGTTGGGAATCCATATACAGGGAATTTACCTACACGAATATGAAAGCTGAAGGCCATATAAATATCTTCTTATTGAAAATAGTTTCTAAGATTTGATTCATCTTAGAAATCCAATCATTCATTTATACAAATATAGAATATAATTTATTTTAATAGTTTAAAATTTAATAGATATAAGAATTACAAAGATGAATAACGTGCGTACATACATACATAATGGAATTGACAATAATATCATCTCTCATGCTCATCGGATTCGAACTGAGCATGACTGGATGAGAGATAAATAATAAATAAATGATGCTGGACATCATTTTCAATCCCATTCTATAAGTATGCAGGTTATACCAACAATTATCGACGTACATTTACGGATATTTCAACCCCAGCCCAAGAAAATGACTCAGAAAATACAGCATTCATCTCATAATCAGTGTAATTACCAAAATCTCTGCCCGGGAGTCACGAAACAGTCAAAACGCGTAGATAAAGCAACACCGCCACCTTACTCTGATCCACCTGGTGATGCCAGCTACTTGTAAAAGTTAGATGAAGAGGGGTTCTTGGAGCGCTGGTTGGTGTGTACGTGTTATCTTCCTGTGCCAATAAGTCACGCAATAATTACCGCGACTCCGGGATCACGCGCCCCGCACATATTTATGCAAGTTACGTAAATATACGATGTACTGGTGGTTTTCCGCGACTTTTCTTGGTTATACATTTGATAATACATTTTATTTGGCAGTCTTAAATTAATATTATCTAAGGGTTATTTTGTTAATAATGGTTATGTAGTAAATATACGGTGGACTGTTGGTTTTCCGCGACTTTTCTTGGTTATACATTTGATAATACATTTTATTTGGCAGTCTTAAATTAATATTATCTAAGGGTTATTTTGTTAATAAGGGTTATGTAGTAAATATACGGTGGACTGTTGGTTATCCGCGACTTTTCTCGGTTATACATTTGATAATACATTTTATTTGGCAGTCTTAAATTAATATTATCTAAGGGTTATTTTGTTAGTAAGGGTTATGTAGTAAATATACGGTGGACTGGTGGTTTTCCGCGACTTTACTTGGTTAGAAATTTGATAATCCGTTTTTTTGGCAATATTAAATTAATATCAGTAGAATTTCTAAGTCGTTTATTGGGTTCATTTGTAATTTTACAGTTTTTAGTAGAACCTTAACTGTATTTTAATCCGGAGTTAAGGTTTTGTTTTTCCTCCACAGAGATGTAGTCCCATTTAAGTCATGATCATCATCATCAGCCTATATTAGTCCCCTGCTGGACATAGACCTCCCCCAATGAGCGACATAGCGCCCTGTCTTCGGCTTGACGCATCCAGCATCTACCTGCAGTCTTTCGCAGGTCTTCCCACCTGGTCGGAGGGCGTCCTACACTACGTTTACCGACTCGTGGTCTCCACACAAGAACGCGTTTGCCCCAGTGGCCATCGGTTCTTCGCGAGATATGGGCCGGCCCATTTAAGTACTTTCAACAAAATATACGAATTTTCTCAATTCTACCTTATGTCTATATTGTCTCCACGAAGGTAGAAACGGCTGCTATTGTAAACAATAATATAATAATACATTGAGTCTTGATCAGGTTTAAATGTACCGTCAGTCAGATACGCCAGCTTTATATATATTTATCTAAATATCGCACGCGACTTGCAGTTTATGGGCTGGCTAGAGTAATTGGCGCCGCGGGCGAGTCGTACCACTTTATACTGTCGCAGTTCTACGCTCGTGACTCGGGACTGCTTAATGCATTAAAATTATGAGCATTTTTGCTGTTTTTATTATTGTTATTATTGTACCGAAGATACAATGTATGCTTCAATACAGGGTTATACTGAAGTAGATTTCATCTATACTAATCTAAACTAATATTATAAAGAAGAAAGGTTTGATTTTTTGTTTGTTTGTTTGTAATTAATAGGCTCCAAAACTACTGGACCGATTTGAAAAATTCTTTCATCATTGGGAAGTTACACTATCCGCGGTGAACATAGGCTATATTATATTTTCAAAAAAGTTACGGATCCGTACTAAAACCGTGCGAAGCCGGGAAAATCCGCTAGTAATGCAATAACATTATGAGCGTTTTTGTTGTTTTATTATTGTTATTATTGTATCGAAGATACAATGTATATTTCAATACAGGGTTATACTGAAGTAGTTCTAATGTTCTTGTTAAGAATAGTTTCTATGTCTAAGTCTCATGATAAACATTAAATTAATTAATTCAAATTAATTGTAGGTATATAGTTGCAATTAGATGCTTCGTGAATTTTTGAAACTACAGGGGTTCGTTTCTTGTCTCACGAAAAAGTAAACTTCGATAATATTGACGACCGATGTGGCGTGGTGGGCTAAGGTCCGCCTGCGACGCAGGAGGTTGCGGGTTCGATTCTCGCCTCGGAACAATTGTGTGTACGATCTGCAGATATTTGTTCCGGGTGTTCTGGTCGTTTTCTATGTATAATAAAAAATATCTATCTATGTAATAGCCCCTTGCATAATGCCTTGTGAATTGTCCAGCATTATTTATTTATTTATAATAATTGTGATAAAAATCTTTCTACGTAACTTGGTTACCTATATAGACGTTCTCTAAACTAACTAAAATCTATATTAATTGTATATAAATCTGTATAAATGATTATGGGTTGTTGAAGTTTGTGCTTTAGTATTTACTATTAACCCTCCTAGCTAACCTTTACTAGCTAACTTCTTACGCTAATAACTTTTATTATATATCAGTTTTTGTTAAATTTTCATTTTTATTTAGTTTTTTAGCCTTTGTTGACATATAATATCTTGGATTCGATCGGAGTATAGATTGCTGCCTGATTTGAGAGCTCTTGAGTTTTGAACTGTGTTGTGAATGGAAAAGTACGCCGTAGAATATTGATAAGTATACTCATACAATTTTTGGACTCACATGGATGTAGAGGGTCTGAACAGTTTGTGTGTGATGGGTCGCTCATCTTCAACCTGCAACAGAATAATAAAATATATCACTACATAGTATAAAAAAAATCGCTTCCCGCTGTCTGCCTGTCCCTATGTATGTAGATCTTAAAAACTACGCAACGGATTTTGATGCGGTTTTTTTGTATAGATACAGTGATTCAAGACGAAGGTTTATATATCATTTGATACATAGATTTCCAGGCGAGCGAAGCCGCAGGGCGCAGCGTGTTATAAATAAAATAAAAATGTGGTAGGTATTAAAGTTACGTAAAAGTAAGAGAGACCAAAAGATAAACTTACGTCTAAATATAAATTAGATTTCAGATTTTAAAAGTTATTTTCTTAAAAAATAAGCAATTATAAAAGTAATTTTTTGTAATATAAATTATTATCAAACAAGAAAAAAAAATATTTTTGATTTTCTCTTCATTTTTAATTATGTAAGGTGGGACACAATGCAATGTTATGGTAATATGGATGATGATGATGATGTTATGCTGGTCTGATGATGGAGACAGAAGGTGGCCATAGGAACTCCTAAACGAAACGACTAAGGTAGCCCCGTCGAGTTTGGGTTCGTTGGATTTGTCTTTCCGAGCACTTTGGTCCTAGATTATAAAAGCTTCCAAAAAGTCTTTTAAAATATTTAACACTAGCTGCGCCCCGCGGTTTCACCCGCGTGGTGATAGATATTTTGGATAATATACAATATATCTTTATGAATTGCAGCCTATGTGTTATTCTGATATGTAAGCTATATTATTGTGGAGTTTTATCAAAATACATTCAGTAGTTTTTGCGTGAAAGAGCAACAAACATATTTATATAATGTACATCCTCACAAACTTCCGCGTTTATAATATTATATATATTATAGTAGGATTTATTTTAATATATTTCCCAAATAAAATCCGTATAATCGGTAATAGTAAGCCCCGGCTTCGCTATCGGATTGTTTCGCCCACATGGAAATGACGGCCTCACGTGTCGTGGAACTACAGAAATGTGATTTTAATTGATGTTACATTCGGTCACCAAACACTTTAAATTGTAGCGTCAGCAGAGAAAATTATTTTCTGCAGTTTACTGAAACTGTATTTTTCTGGTTTAAAATACTTAAATAAATATAAATAATGCTGGACAATTCACACAGCATTATCTAGCCCCATGGTAAGCAGAGCTTGTGTTATGGGTACTAGATAACTGATATACATAATACAATATATTACATAGATAGATATTTTTTATTATACAAAGAAAACGACCAGAACACCCGAAACAAATATCTGCAGATCGTACACACATTTGTTCCGAGGCGGGAATCGAACCCGCAACCTCCTGCGTCGCAGGCGGACCTTCGCCCACCGCGCCACATCGTCGTCATATAGTCGAATACTTACGTTGTCGGTCTATGTAACTAGCCCGTAGTTAATAGGAGAAAAATGAACAATGAGTTATACCTATATAGAAATGCCAAAAAAAGATACATATGGTGAGACATATTCAGACACATACAGGATTTAAAATGAATACGACCGCTCTGATCTGGCAAGTGTGTTGCAAAGAAGAAAGGTGGTATTTATATAAAGCAAATTTAGCTTTGAATCAACATGTTTGTGAGAAATACAAATTAATGTGTTTTTCTAATATAATGGAAAATAGTCTTGTTAACGGAAAACAATATTTTTTCCCTATCGGCTTTTATCAAGCTAGTTGCATAAAAGTTTTCAAACTGTACATAAAACCGACGTTTATTTTTATACCAACCGTACTCTTCCAGCCAGGCAACATTCGATGCTTAGGCAGTAAAGCAGGGCGTTCCGTAAATTCGATTTTAATATTGAGCCCTGTAATGCCCTGTTTGCTTTCGTCCAGTAATTGATACGTCCCTCTTAGCTAGCGTCTAATGCCAGTCATTATTTTCAAATTCATCGGCACAGGATTTTACTGGATTATTACGCTTTTGAAATTAATTTAGGGGTAGAACGTGTGTTTAATTTAGGTTAGTTTGTTTTGTGGCTAGTCGTTGATATAATGTGCTTTACTTTCAATTAGGACAAAACCTAACCACGCAGCTTAGGTACTCATAATTTCATTTGTATGTTTGTTGGTCATGAATAACCTCGGGATATGAGGTCAAATTGAAAATGTAATATAGTGTGTTTTTAGTGCTATATTGAAATAAGATACCACATGAGGTATATAGAATTGTATTTTTGTCTTGCTTGGCTTATCGCAGCTTAGGTACTCATAATTATATTTGTATGTACGTTTGTCATGAATTACCTCGGGATCTGAGGTCAAATTGAAAATTTAATGATGATATGAGGTAAAATGATATTTTGATGACTTACGCGGCTTATCACTCTTTAGCATCAATTTTAATTATTATTCCTAACTGATGTTTCCTGTTCCTATTTTCTTTCTCCACTTCACCGCCCTTCAATTTAGAAAGAAGCCTATCAAATTACACACTTCTCTACTAAGAAAAGATCTACTCCATTCACCATCCTTTCTAACACGCCTGAAGAGCCACTCACCACAGTGACTCAGGCATTCATATCCAATACAGGTACAGCCTCCCCACCGCAGAGATTATGGTGGTGCCATCAAATATGCATAAAAGCCGTAAAATGCCACACTTAACCGCCCCCGACTGTGCTGTGCCTGTGGCATGTCGGTAGGGAATGACAAAGATTTATATCTCAGAGATTATATTCGGTTCAGAGAGGCTGATTGTAAATCACTCATAGTTTCTTGGATAACGTCGTTGATTAGTGGTATTCAGTTTGTTTTATTTAAATTGATGGTCGAGATAATGAACGATCAATGGATATACATTGGTAACTAAAAAACATCTAACCTCTTAGTATTCTTACAACCATAAAGTTGTGAAGCAATAGCTATAATAGTAGGTTGTTTACTTGTGTTGAGATACATATGTCGCAATTAGAAAAACACCGCTTAGGCATACTGTTTTGGATATAAAATTTAGAGATTTTGGCTTATAACTTAGTGAGTACTTTTTGCCCGCGGCTTCGCACGCGTTTTTTCTATGGACACGTTTAAAGGCTATCCCATGGGAACTGAATTATGGCTTATGTGTTATTTCCGGTTTAGGCCATTATCTATAAAAGAAGAAGAAGTAACAAACGTAGATCCATCCATCATTAGTGTGTCTATAAGTTTTCTTTGTTAATCTGATAAAAAAGCGGCAATTTAAGAAAGGGTATAATTTTGTTTACCTTAAAACTACTATAAAAAATCCTTAAAACCTTAAAACTACGCGAATTTACTTTCGTAAGCTAAGTGTTGCGCCACTTATCCATATTTTCCTGTACTAGACTGCCTCAAGGCGACACCTACGACGCGTCTCGACACAGCGATCGTCTCGACACAGATGCTTAGACGTAATTAAAAATTGCCACGTTACATTATTTGCATGAGAGGCGAAAGGATGCGAGGTGATGTGCGATCGCTTTGGAATTGTAAAATTATGGAAAGCTCTTGCTTTTATTTCACTTTGTTATTTCAAAATGTTGAAGTCAGATTTCTTGTTTTTGGTTTCCGTACCATACGCCTACGGGATTGCCTACTAGGTGGCCTACCCTATTAATAAGTTGACAAAAATGTACCTATAGAGAAATAATAAAAACAATATGTGTATTATTATTATGTGTTTCTCATTATCATGTTCTCGGGCCATAAAGTGAACCGGTCGTTTGGAGGGCTTGCGTGGGGAAGCCGAACAAGGTTTGAAATTGAGAATAATTTTTCAAAAGCTGAAAGATAAGGGCTATTCTGGAAACCCAATGTTATCACCCCGACATTAATTTTAGAAAATCCGCATTAAGAAATGACCACGACATCTGAAAAGAACAGACCAACATATCCTGTCATTTTAGATGGAGTGTTTGTTTACCAAAGCACTGCATTGACAAAATTGATTACCTAATCAAGCCACCTCGTTCAAACCAGCTTGGCAAACACTACAGCGTCTACAAAATCTACAATCACATTATAACAATCATCTTCCCGTTCATTACGGGAGCTAAGATACTAAATTTAAATTAACATCCCCTTGTTAGTTAAACTATGCTACAGCTGAGAATGAATGTTCATTTGTGATGTCGCGAGTGACATATACATACGTAGCCTTAGTGTAGATAGTGTTAATGAACTTCGCGAGAGAAGATTTTGGTGGAATATCGTCAGACTTTATGCGAAGGTCGGTAGAGAATCTCGCAATGTGGTTTGGAAAATGTGTTCTTGTACGTAAGTGTTTAGACCTTTGTCAGCCGCATTATTGACCAAACGAGGTCATTGGCATTTTGGATTAATATATTATCAATTTTTAAGTAAATTTTCTCGAGCGAAGATATGATATATATGTATATATAAGGGGACATTTGAACCGACTATGGTGTGCGCTAAAAACTAAAAATGTTTTTTTTATTTATTCTAGGTGGTTTTCATGACACGGTCTCACGTGAGACGCTAAGATGTTGCATCCGTGCCTAGTAGACTGCTAAGTTGTTGCATTAGTGCTCCAAGCCACTAGGTAAGAAGAGCACGAGTGGTAAATAGAGCATTTTTAGGCAGATACCCAGCTACAATAATAGTTTAGTTTTTATAACCATAAAGTTAACCAACATTTAGGTACAGCTACGTACTCTTTAGCTCAGAAATTAAACCGACTATGGTTTAATTTCTACTACTACTAGCTTTTATTATTTTACAGACACATTTCCAATACTAAGAAACTAAAGCAAACCAAAAAGCCAAAAGCCAGTTCTCAGCACAGTCTAGTCAGAAACAGCCAATTTAGCCGTCGCATCCTCCGTCTTTATCTTTAATGAACACTCATAAGCGTACCTACACACTGTTTAGCGAAATGTGTTGGAGACGTCAGGCTTGGGTCTCCTAAGCATGCTGCAGTACGCGTTTTAAATGTATTATTTAATTTTTTAACTGCTATTACCCACAAAATATCTTTATTAACAAAGAAAGTTACTATAATTTAAATTAAGTTTGGTTTTGTTGATCTTGTGAGGTAACGATCCATCGACGAAACGAACCGTCGAGGTAGAAACATTTCGAGGTAACGACTCATCTACGAAACGTACCGTCGAGTTAGACACATCGAGGTAATGAACATCGAGCTAACGTCGTACGAACTAGTACCTACTTACTAAAGTCATTTAAAACGGGATATTTACATGATTTGATTTTTGAGTTATCCAATATTTCGGCACAGTTGCATGCGCCATGATCACGGAGTAACTGAAGGCACTGCGAGTTTTTATGGGCAGACATACCGATCTACCATGACACCAGCCTACAGAGTGAGTTGACCCACGTCAGAAATGTTTTAGCAAGGAACGGCTATAAGGTTCGATCATTGCCAGCTCGTTCCGGCACCAACCTTAAACCACACAGGAGAACAGTGGAACGCAAACCAGCATTCTTGCCTTATATAAAAGGAGTGACGGATAAAGTCGCAAATATCCTGCAAAAATCCTCAATTAAAACCATTTTCACGCCGCTGAAAAAGATCATACACTACCTGCGCACGCCTAAAGACACGTTCCCACTTGAGAAACCAGGGGTGTACAAGATCGATTGCAGCTGTGGAAGCTCCTATATAGGCCAAACGAAGCGCACTATCTCCTGCAGAGTAAAAGAACACATACGAGCAGTTAAGAATCTGGCAACCGAGAAGTCTGCCATAGCGGAACATCTTCTCGAGTCAGGTTCCAACCACTGGATCGAGTTACATAATCCACAAGTAATCTCAACAGAGCGACACTACATACCAAGAATGGTACGGGAGGCTATTGAGATTACGAAACACAGGAACTTCAACCGAGAAGATGGCTTCCAATTATCGGGAACCTGGAACCCTGTTGTGAGAATGTGCAAAAACGGAAGAAGTGATGTACCAACCGCTTCGCGTTCTGATACCGTCAGTGTTGTGTGTCGTGATCGAGCTGCTTTCGATAATAGTGAAACCGGTGGTAGTGGCAACGTTCGTAGCAAAAGACAAAAAATGAGGGTAGATCGGTATGTCTGCCCATAAAAACTCGCAGTGCCTTAAGTTACTCCGTGATCATGGCGCATGCAACTGTGCCGAAATATTGGATAACTCAAAAATCAAATCATGGTAAATATCCCGTTTTAAATGACTTTAGTATTAATAACCATGATAGTTTCAAAAGTTTTAGTACCTACTTATTAAAGTGTGTTAAACGTCAATGAAGTTTAAAGTCTCATGAATTTACATGAAGATAAAACTTTTTAGAAATACATTATCTATTAAACTTCCAAGAAAACCTACAAACTTGCCCGAAAAATCTACAAAAGATCAAAAACACGCTGTAAAAATACTCGTACTCCCCCTCGTTTATAGAAACAATGTAGGCTTCCACGGAAATGCTAATATGGGCCGTTCGGCACAAATTGATACTCGATAGTCGCTCATATAAAACACTGGAGCAAGACTGCTCCATGAATAATAAAGAATTGCCGGGCGACGACGCGACGGTACGGGTCTCTTGCGACGATTTTTGCTGGCTGATGTTTGGAATATTTAATTATATATCATCTTCGAGTAACACTGATAGGTATGTTTGGAATATTAAATTATTTATCACTTTTGAAGTTTGTTTACTTACTATATAAATATAGTTTATAGTATGATATGAGTGTCAAGTGAATTCAGTTAAAGGCATTCTCAATGATGTCTTCAACTTTCCACACTTTGATTAAAACTAAAGGTAATTAAAGAATAAAGAATATTTATTTCAAAATTTACAAGATTACCTTATGATCTATGCAATTTTTATTTGTTTTTATTTTTTTATTAATAGTTACTTATACCACAACTATAAATAAATCTTATTACCATGCAATTAAGTAGGTAGGTATACGAACTTGCTAAGGCTTCCATTTGTTGCATGAATCATAACTATCGTGTTAGTAATAAATACTGTGTTACGGCAAGTTAGAGCTCAGTACCTCGCATGGCGCTTTTATTTTAAATATTTGGTTAAATTAAGTTAGTAAAATAACGAAAACAAACAAAAACATGGTAAACAAATATTTTATCAATTATATATAAACTATCAATAATATCCCATCAAGATTTTTATTATTTCCCAGAATCCTTCAAGATAATTATTTAGAAAGGTACTCTTGATTTCTCAAATAATGCTTATTATGTACAAAGTAAAAGTTAATAGCATTTATTTCTTTAGGCTCACAAAACAAGCACTTGGACAAGCCATATAAGTTGTACATTACGTGTCATCATCATCATCAGCCTCCCCCAATGAGCGCCATAGTGCCCTGTCTTCAGCTTGCCGCATCTAGCATGTACCTGCAGTCTTTCGCAGGTCGTCATCCCACCTGGCCGGAGGGCGTCTACACTACGTTTACCGAGTCGTGGTCTCCACTCAAGAACACATTTGCCCCAGCCGCCGTCGGACGTTACGTGTAATTTTGACATATTCTGTAAATTCTGACTGTAGCTGATTTTTTATACGTTACTAGTTTGTAACGATTACTGTCACTAATGATAGTATTTTTTCTTTTCATTTTGACAGCTATCATTGAAAACTATAATTTTATTATATCATCTTTCGAGGCATAGTCACTATTGAAAAAGATAAATAATAGATGATTGTAAATCACGACGTTCTAATTTTCGTGAGACGACGCTATAAGTACATGTTCGTGAGATCTTGAGAATAACTCAAAAAAGTACTTTTGCCACTTGGTATACCTATCAATCGCCAAAAGCAAAACCTCGTAGCATTCTGCGTAACAAACCGCTACGAGTGAGAATGAGAAATGTCCTTATTCACCGCACGTCCACTATAAAACATAACTCGGATTTCCATACTGACTTGTGTTTTCATCCAGCATTCCCCTTCTTGACATAAAAACACCCCAAGCTGTAAAACCTATGCACACTGTTCGCTCGTAATCGTAATGTTAAGTTGATTCAAGGTTTACAATGTTGACTGACTTTTAAAGCTTGAAGTTGGATTTTTATGATAATAAACGAGCACTATTGCGAATAAAAAGTTTGCATTAGGCTATAAGGACGCCTATAGCCCTTACTTTCTATAGGATTCAGTTTAGTTACGAACAAACTGTTTTATAGGGGTTTGATAAAAAAATCTATCTATTTCTATAAGTCTTTCTTCTTGTGTCTTTTGTATATCTTATGTAGCGGCGGGAAGTGAATGCATTAAATGTCAAGTCGAACATCATGGTCTTTTTTACTTACACCAAGTGTGCCAAACGGTGTTGAAGGTGGCCCTTGTAAGCATCAAGAGTGACCAAAACATTTTCATTTCCACGTAAATCAATAGGTACAGAAATTGAACTATATAAATCACACAGTAATCAAACCAAATGGCATAATCATTTAATGAAACCATTCAACCACTAAACCTTATTTCAGTATCATTCGCGACCCCAACCATTACTGTAATTCCTTAACCATACGTCATACCAACGTCGGTTATTGAGTGTAATTGTCATCAAACGAAGCGGTCTGAAGGTAGCTACGCGTGAGCACATACGTAATGAATCAGTAGGAATTAAATCACTCGTCGTGGAGTAATCCCCGCTTATATCGATGCTTCGTGTTGATGTGTATTTGTAGAGGTGAACTAGGAGGTACAAATCGTATGTCACATTTCAGGATGCTAGAGAAGTAATGTATTTTGAGAAATTGCAAGATTAATACAGAGATCGTCTACGCGCGAAGAGAATCGGACGGAACCTTGAAGACATACCACTTTTTAAACTTCAACGATTTGTAAAAATATATTAGATTATTCATTTATCGTTTATTGATCGCATACCTTTGGTTTTATTTTCACCTGGCATTTAACATGGTTTATCAGACATAATGATATAGAAAAAAACATGTTGAAATCCTGACGGGGCAAGCTCCAGGCCCGTGGTAAAAAGGGTGCTCGGTTATTCCAAATTTTACATAAGTAAAGATTATAGAACATAGTTGCATATTCAGAAAAATATTACCACCCGAAAAGAAAACAATAAAATCGTATATTTTTTTACGTCTATATCGAAATAAATGTATGAAATGTTCTATTTTATTCTTATCAATACGTTCTCGTTACCATTAGAATCATATACCACCTCCATCAACTCGAACCTCCTAGCTGCGGTTGTGTGTAAATGGCGCGTAGTGTTTACCTGTGGAATCCGCACAGACAATTAGCTCTTTATGCGATTAAACGCTCCACATACCCCGCAGGTGTCGACAGCCGTCGCGGATCTGTCAGACGTTGAGCTTCGCACTCGAGTCTCGATGTCATGTTGTTACAGAATTGGACTGTTTGTTAGCTTTGGTGGACTATTTAGCGGTTTTTGAAAATGGATCGTTCTAAATAGAGTTGTGTTGTGATATGTGAACAGATTTTTTTTATTCGTGTAATTGTTTGTTTGACGGCTGATGTGGCGCGGATAGGGTTGCAGGTTCGATTCCTGCCTAGGGACAATTTTTTGTTCTATATGCAATTATTTGGTATGAGTATTCTGGGTATTCTGTATGTATAGTAAAAACTTCTATCTATGTAATCTATTTTACTAGGCAAATCAGTCATCATAGTACCCATATACATGCTCTACTTAGCTTGGGGCTAAATGACGTGTGAATTGGACTTACTACTACCGACTTTTCGATGTTACAATTAACGCAAAATTATTAATTTAAGGAGTTACATACCTACTATGGTATGCAAAATACCAGTATATTTAAAGAATAGTTTTGGAAGAAATAAAGTAAAAATTCAATTACGATATTAAAAAGCATCACAAAATTCGCATTCAACAGACACCGAAGTTAAATTCAGTCCATATGATGAACATATTTAACAAAAAGCATTGCACCCTCGTTACCCAAGAATGGCGTGTGAGGAGCAGTTGCATTCAGGTGAGAGACGTCCGAGGAAGGAAGCGGGACAAAGGAGAACCCACGCTGTCTCCCGCAAGATGGGTGACAGGACAGAACAGACTACTTACATGAAAATGTACCTACTTGAGCACCACTAGTCTAAAAGTTACCCTCGCGAGCGCAGGGAACTTTTGAGACCAAGTGTTCGTCGCGAGCGAAGCGAGTAGGTTATAAGCGAAGCAAAATGCTGTTGCTTTTTATTTCGCATTAACACATTACAAACGAGGTAAACGCCCATAAAGTTGAACAAAACTCGAATAAATGCATAATTAATTCTAGCTCATTACTCACAGCTTCCAGTTATTCGATTTACTGGAAGCAGTTCAGAAAATTGCAAAAAATTTTATTTTTATAGAATAACATACGTTTACTTTGTATTCACTATTTTTTCAAGTAGACCAGCTTTCATTTCGGAATAAGTAACTATATGTTTTAAACCACACGGTGCTCTTGATTAAAAGTAGGATTCGTCATCTCTCTGTTAAATCCATAAAACAGAAACATTACGCCCTCAAACTTCTAAAATTAGTCTCCTCTGTACTGTACCCAACTAATCTTTGTCTCATAATAAACACCCAAGAAGCTGAGTGCATCGGCCTTCACCAGAAGGAGCATAAAGATATTGAGCCCAGTCAGTCTATTGTACTGGCTCATAAGATAACGCCGACCGACCGGCATTGTCTACCTAATTGTTATACTCCTAACAAAGACCCACCAGAAACAAAAGCTAAACGCCCGTGTAATAACATGTCAGGTATGTTAGGAAATTGCCGATGTCGATGCGCTTTTGTTAGCCGACTCTTCGATTTCGATTCGATTAATCTGTCCTTTGATATCCAGCACTATTGAGTTTATTGGAAACTCAAGGGTTTTGCCATTACGTAGCTATTTTATGAAAGTTTTAAGAACTAGGATTAGTCAGCCCACAGCTATTTGTAAGTTTAAATTACAGACGCAAATGTCAAAAAAACCACTCACAAATGCGACTCACTAACTCACCCTCATTAATTGGCGGGAATAAAAATAAACAACTCGAGAAAAATCTCAAATTCGATTGGGCAATGAATCGGCGGGAGCCAATAGCGCTAATGATGTTCATTTTCAAATTTGGAACGGTTCGACGTTTATTCGTTTTAAAACGTGCCAGTGAGCGATCGTCCCCCGGCAGTGCGGCATCAATCATTTTTAGAGGGTTTCGCTTATCCAAGTTTTCTTCGTGCCTCTATTCCCAACTTTTACATCGAATGATCTCCGCTGAACCAACAGAGCGTTCCTTTACCGCATTTTGTATTATTTTTTGTGAATAAATAATATTAATCCTCGAGGGAAAGGGGATTGGATTTCGTTAAATATGGTTTAGTAATTGAATTGAAATCTCTCAATGTCGACGTTCAATTAAGCTTTAGATTTCGTGCCTAATAAAGGCATTTTCTTTGTTTCTCGAATAAAATTAATTAAAGGGTTTGCTATTTGATTCTATTTGCGATATCCATCTGAAATGCTTATTAAGGTACGATTAAATTTTAAGTGTGCTTAAAATTTTGCTGGTACAATCGGGTACAAACCCGGTACAATCGAATAGGATCAAAAAAACATGAATATTTCAAAGTCGGTTGCTAGGTTCACACAGCTTGCTTAGGCACAGTTGAAAATCCGAAGAAATTGATCGAATTTATTATTTATTTATTTTCAGCTTGAATTGTCACTTTTTTCACACGTTCACTGCAGGGCAAAAACTGTAAGGCTATATAGTACGAGTAGGTAGGCTGTGGCGCTCATTGGGGGAGGCCTATGTCCAGCTTTGGACTCACATAGGCTGATGATGATAGTACATGAGATACATGTTTTATTCCCAATTTTTTACAGATTTTTAAAAAGAGTTATCGAAAGCTGGCTATGGAGAGGTAAATAGGTACGTATATTTCCAAAGTATGTATAGGTATCTTATACTATTAGCTAAATCTACAAAATTTAATTACTCGCGAATCAGCGTGCAATATCCATTACAGGGTATGTCAAAAATGATTAATGCTAATGTCGGTCGCAAGATTTTTAACTAAGTTAAGATTAAAATAGCTTAGGGTATCGAGCTTGAGGCGGAATTCGTCATCTCTCCCTCGAAATTATAATGACACATCCGCCGGGAGGTTTTAAGCCAATTCAACTTGGGGACTCCTGATAGCGATGGATTTTAAAAGGTGAATTTCGATATGAACTAAGTAATTGGACTCTATTTGTAGGGCTGTGATTTGAAATAAATAAAGAAGTACGAAAGAAAATTTGTTTATTGATGTTCAATGAAGTAGCTTGAATTTAGTGTTTTTTTGCACTTTAAGCATTAAAAAACTGGAGTAAGCACAAAAGAACTTGTTAATTTAAAATTCATGTAAGCACACCTTTCCACCAGCTACAGATCTACACAGCTACAGTCGGGGACGGAGACGAGTAAGGATTTGAAAAGGCCTTTGCTCGTTTCTGAGATTTAACGAAAAATTGCAATAGGTATGAAGAAAGAAAGAAGAAATTGTATGAAAAAATTACATTGCATATTTCAGTAAAAATATCAGATAAAATATCTTTATGCAAAGCCTACCGTCTGCTGATCATAAAATGTCCAAAGAGCGGATCGGAAACATTGAAAACCGTTTACGCAAATGAGCGCAAGGACTCCAACTTAATTCCATTTTTTATAATGCCATCCAATAATATTAAGAAAACCCGCGACGCCAATACAAACAATATCGATTCGCGAGGGAAGGAAACAATTTGCGGTAAAAATCCGCGCGATCAACGCGATATGAGCAGCGGACCGATTTTTTACTTATTTTTGCCGCACGGGGGGAGATCGGCTGATCTTTGTTTTATGAGAACGATTAAGAAAAGCATATTTGAAGTGTGTACTCCGCTTTATTTGCGCCCCGAGAGGGAAGGTTCGCTTCATTGATCCGTAATCGTTTTTCGCATTTTATTACCGTACTACTTCGTTTCGAGGGTTATGAGTGCTAGGGTCGCGAGTTTCGCGATGTTTTGTTTTTAAAATTAGTGGCTTTCGGAATAAAATTAATGCGTCTGATGTACGGTTATATATAGGTATTGTTCTGTCACTCCATCCAAAAATCTTTTTCTCTAAGCGGCATTACTCTCTAGACTCTCACTTTCTCTAGACAATTGCAACTGCCCGCGTAATTAAACTCACAAATTAGATTGTTTAAAAAAAAAAATATATATATATTTTATAATATTACTTTAAAGCTGGACGATATTATAGCTAGTCATGTATGTGGTCGGATAATTCTATAGTTGGATATTTTTATGGACAAATTACTGATTCGACATTTTTAAACACTTGGACATTTTTATTTTCGGACATTAGTCGTGCGACGGTTATTATATATTTCTAATTTAATTTACCTCATTTCAAACATTTTGTTCTGAATAAAGAACTGTAAGCCAAGGTGTTCGGACCGGCCCAGCACCATGTATCTTCGAAATTACAATTGCGACATAATTCACTGGGAGAGATCCTGTTATTTTCGCACTTAATTTTGTGGCGTTAAGCGTTGTATTGTGGCGCGCGTCTGCTTGCGAAGTGATTAGAATGCTAAGTACGCTTCGGAAGGGTTTCCCTTAATTGTGCGGTTCTTACCGCACCCGGCGAAGGCGGCAAACGGTCGATGAGACGTGCTGTGGGGAATGGTAGCATACAAGATCTTGCTTGCGGCTTTTCTTACTTATAACCTGAACTTAGGCCAGGTATTAGTCAACGTATTTTGAGGACCTGTCTGAAAACCAGTGCCGCTATAAAGTCGGCTTGTAGCTGTATACTGCTGAGTCAGGGACCTTTTTGGCTCTTTATAAAACACATTATTTGCAAGTTTTATGTTCTTTCTGCATATAAATCTGTTTCTTGTTTATATACTTATCTATTAATGTAATGTGTCGTGTTAGGTGTTATGTATATCAAATTAATATATTGTCTTTCTATGTTCTTTCCTTCAATTTTTTGCATGCTTAAATGATTCGGGTTGTCCATCTTATCAAACTCAAATTCATATCAAAATATAAAGCCTAAGGAGCCCGGAACCATAACCTAAATTATGCAAAAAGGCCAAAAAGTATTAGAAAGGATTACCAATTAAATAGAATAGAATACCAGGCAGGAACATAAAATGAACATCCCGCCGCCATTGTCACACCGAGTTGGTAATCACAATAAAAGCCACGTTTTATAGTCAAAAAATTAATTGCAACTGGCGTCACCGTGATTTAGACGACCGAAATGTGGTCGTTAGTGCGAATTCAACCAAAGGGTAGGGGATGTTTTAAGCCCAGATATAATTAAACTTCACCCGTTGAAAATATTCACTGAAAATATAAAACTATCTGTCGCCTGTTCTAGTTTGTTTTTGAACGCGAGGCTGCAGTCATCGATGTAACGAGAGTGCATAGTTTCAGAACGTTTCATTTCAGTTTTCATTCTGACAGTTCTAAAACCACCGTTGGAACTATGTTTTTTGCGATGTGTCGCTACTTTTCCGGTGAACCCGGAAATAGGTAAATAATTTGTTACCGACTGTGTTCAAAATGAGTCTGTCTGTCTTTCTCAAAAACATGACCATTTAAAGCGATTCCAACGCAAGAAGATTGTGTGACAATTTTACAGCTGTCAAAAGCTCCAAATTCGGGGTTTGAAATCAGAAATGATTGCTGCCTTCTTTTGTTTAGGCACCGCAGCGTTAAAATAAAGGCGAATTAATTATTCCGCGCCACACTCGACGCAATCAGAATAAGTGGTGATGTTTCTGTCAGTGGTGCGGCTGCGGCCGCGGTGGCGTGCATGATTAGAATTCTTAAGCCCCGCCAAAGGCACTTGATTAGAGGAAATTAAAATCATTATACTCCAGCGCGTAGCACCCGCAGATTTACCCGACTCACAGAAAAATAGAAACGCACATAAAGAAGCAGGCCCGCCGGAAACGGAAGCGGCACCATCTTGGAGCCGGCGGGCGGGAAAACAATGGATTCGTTAATTAACATTTTCTTACGCCTCGCGGCTGTCGAACGAACGGTTTATCGGACAAAATATTTATGACGCAGACACGATGAAAATTCTACCATGAAATTGCACAAGTGAATTTCTGTTGGATCGTAAAGATTATGAAAATTTGCGCGGGAGATCCCTTTAATTACTTTTCTGATTGCGTTTCGGGGAAACTTGTGAGGCAGGGACATAGGTGCGTGATTCATAAGTATCGGTGCACCTGTTCAATCTTATACATATTTTTTAAAGATTTAATTAACTAAATGATGAAATCCTCCACCCTAAATTCCAATAGGTTCACTGCAACCTACAAGTGAAAGAAAGGAACATGAGAAAGATGGAAATCTTTGCCTAGCAATGTGATAAAGAAGAAATATTGCCAAAAAAGACAAAAAAATTATCATTATTAAAAAACACATATATTTCCATCGGACGCGTCTATTCACCATGACACGAAACATATCGCCGACAAAACTGCGGCCGATAGCCGAATGATTCCGGTGCAGTAATAGAGACAGAGTGGCGCCCGCGGCCAGTGAAAAACACGCCCTATCAATAACACCTTATCGGACGAGTGAAGCTGGGCGGGCGAGCAGGAGTCGCGACTTTTGGTCGCGGAAAACGTCGAACTGGAACGAATAGAAATATAAGGTTATTTATTTTTCTATTTCTCGTTAGTGCATTAGTTTCGTAGGAATCCATTTTAAAAAGATCTTATAAACGTGACGTTTCAAAAATGGGATGGTGATGAAGATTTTTATTTGAGATTTTTGTAAGGACCTAATACGACAGCGATCACTTTTTTTCACACTCACTCAGTTTTTTTTTTATTTGGAGGCCACCATGGAAGTTGGATCTTTGGATATATACAAATAAAAAATGACAATAACGTCCTAAAACGTCAGATTCTGAGATATTCACAGATTAAATAAGCTCGATTTTTTTTGTATAAAATCCTTGACAAAGTTTCGGGCGTAAGTTGCGTCCTGTGATTCAAGAGAACCTATTGGGCACATAAAATGGCGGCGTTGCTCAATGCTCATACTTCTAGCAAAACGTAACAAAACATCGCGGATAAGGCCTCTCCTTGTACCATAGGGATTTTCCTTTCTCTATGGTCGCGTCCGATATTTCCACGTGTGGTTATGTGTGTTTTCGCGTAGGCTGTTTGGAAACCGATGCTTGATTGAGTGTTCGGGCGTTACGAGTGACAAATGAGGTTTTTGATCGATGAGAGCAAAGTTCATACATTTTATTTACACAATAAATATATGGAATGACTACGAACGCTGCAACCCATACGACACGTTAGGTCATAAGAACAAAATTATACGTAATAAATACCTGGGATCTCGAGATATTTCTCACGGCATGGCACAGGTATTTCTTACGGCATAGCACAGGCAAAAAATGTTCTGACCATTTCTATCATAACTGAAGAGATACTTTACATATAGAAGTAAGCACCCTGAGATGCCTTAATAAAAATTAAATTTATTTATTCATTGCTAATACTTAAGTATGTAGCTCATGTTTTAAATATAGCTTAAAGGTATTTGGTACACCCTGTGCTTACACCATGTAATTTAAAACTAGTAGTAGGTACCTCTGTACTTAAACCTTGAAGTTTACTATTTACTTACACACTGCCATTTTTTTTTCTGAGCTGGACTAATTAAATTATTATCTTATATCAATGGGTATTTATGTAGTCCTTGATTATTATTTTATTCAGAAGTAAAACTAACAGCACGTCTCCATCTAAACGACTTAAATCTCTTGAAAATAAAACCCAGTCCAGGAATATTCCTGAAGAACAAGCATTCAAGAAAATTTGCTGGAATTCCGAGACAAAAGTAAAAATTATGGCAAATTATATGGAAAAATTGAGTACACAGAGTTTTGGTCTATAATTTAATAGATTCGATCCTGACATCATCAAAAAATTGCTTTGTAATATTCGATGTAAGAAAAGTGAATCAAAAATAGTTTATATCCATTGTAAACTAGTACTGATCATAGCATAGCATATCATATCATATCATATCATCATAGCGTCCATTTGTTACAGCAAAAAATGATTTGATATGATTGACTGCCAACTTCTTCACATGTAGTTTTCCCAGAAAAATAAACTATGACCTACCATCATATTGTCGAATTTCTATAAGATCGCCAACCGTTCAACCGTGAAAAAGTAACAGACAGACTGAGTTACCTTCGCATTTATAATTATGTAGTATTTATTTTAATTCATCCTCATGATTCAGAGCAGTAGATTTCGGCCGTAACTGTGCAGTAAACCGCTCTTAGTGGCGGATTACGCCATTAACCGACCGGTTGTAAAACAGTGATCGATGCAATGTTTACTGCCGGTGTATGAGAGGGGATTTACGTCGCTTTAATCGTTGTTATTGGACGCTGAGGAGATAAGCTTGTTTAATCACTGGACATGGGATGTAAAAATTGCTTTTTTGAGTTGGAAATAAGTAAGATAAGGCTGTGCAAGTTTCGTTCCAGAGCCTACTTAGAAAAGCTTTTAAAGAAGATATGACTCTGATGGGCCTTATAACTGAAATTAGAATCACCAATAATTGAAAGTTTCTTGAATGTAGAGTCAACGCCAATTGAGATTTAATGAGATAAAAGCCAAAATACTGAAAAGAAAGATAAAGTAGTGTGTCATATTAAATAGTGTCATTATGTTCATTTAATTTGACTTATATAAATGCAAGTCTTTTGAATAGACAGCATCTTTTGCTTTGGTGAAAACCGAATGAAGACCGACAAAAGTTAGGTCGAAGCTAATATTTTGAGAATTTTATAAAGTCTTACCAAAAGCCGCAGTTGCAGCGGCAATTGTCTCAATTATTAATTGTAATTTTTGACAGGCACCTGTCAATTTCGCAGTGCCTCAACCCTTCTAATCCCCCTCAAGACGCGAGCTGCCGTCTCCTAGCTCCCTCGGAATAAATTAGCTTCCTCCCGGCCACATCGGGATATAAAATTTTGAATATGAATGGAAAATTTTGCATTTGTAATAAACCGCTTTTGCCTGTTACGCTGCAGATGCGTACTAGTGGATAGAAAGAGTCCCCGTTTCTCAGGTGGCTCGCCATAAATATTTATTAATTATTTTTTCAATAATCTCTCCTCTCGTATCCACGGAGGACGGAGGGATATCTGTGCCGTTAATTGCTTTTTGTTTCATTTGAATAAGTATTGTTCTTGACTGTTCGAGCGTGGCGGCAGTTTTAAAATCTCGGTGATGAATAATTTTTGGGCGACGATGCTAATTGAAGGTTCTATTGATTTCTTTATTAAATATTTTATAATAAAATTTAATGTTTAAGAACGACCAAAGCTAACTTATTCTCTAATACGTCGACGTATGACGACCGATGTGGCGCGGTGGGCGAAGGTACGCCTGCGACAAAGAAGGTTGCGGGTTCGATTCCCGCCTCGGAACAATTGTGTGTACGATCTGCAGATATGTGTTCCGGGTGTAATAATCGTTTTCTATGTATAATAAAAATATCTATCTATGTAATATATTGTATTATGTATATCAGTTATCTAGTACCCATAACAAAAGCTCTGCTTATCAGTGGGCTAGATAATGATGTGTGAAATGTCCAGCATTATTATTTAATAAAATTGCCAGAAAGAATTTGAGAGGGACTCAAATACTTTCTAAAGTAATAAAATATAACCTTTTCAGTTAAGTATAAAGATCACCTCATGTGATAAGGAACAAAAAGGTCAGATTAAAAATATATTCAAGAATACGATGTTAAAAAAAAGCAAATACATTTGTAAAGAGGTTCAGCAGGCTAATCGAGTCGACTCGATGCCATAATATTGGTTAATCTCGGCAGACAAGAAAAAAATCTATTCAGCCACGTTTCCCGCCTAATTGATTTTGTAATTCGAATGAAATTCAAAAAGAGAACATTTACATTCGTCGCATGCCGACACGTAGAGATGCTATTGCGGATTGTAATAATGCCATTTGGGGGAATTCGAATCGAGGGAAGTGTCTTAATCTTTAGCATAAAAATATTGAAAAGGTGGAATGAAAATATGGTTACAAATTAATTTGGTGTGTTTTAAAAAACTATAAACCGATTTCAAATTCCTACAATGAAAATAATTTTGGAAGTCGTTTTCAACCTGATCTAATTAGCACTATCAAATTTATCAAAAATTGCCTTATCAGACTATGGCCATGACGTAATAACAGTCGAGTGTTATATTTTCTTGTCAAATACCTACTACGTATATCTCACCAGTACTCCACCAGTACTCGCAGTCGCAGTGCCTTCAGTTATTCCGTGATCATGGCGCATGAAACTGTGCCGAAATATTGGATAACTCAAAAATCAAATCATGGTAAATATTCCGTTTTAAATGACTTTAGTGTTGATAACCATGATCGTTTCAAAAGTTTTATCAAAAATATTTTCGAAGACTCGCTCAATAAGCAGTTGCTTAATCACGGAATTAAATAAAATTAAAAGTGAAGGTAAAGTAAGTATAGGTAATTAGTAAGATTGACCAATTGTACTAATTTGCCGACAGCACCAGCCCTCCCTTAGACATACAATTTTTTCGAACAAGTCATCGAGCAAATAGTTTCATAATAAGCCAATTTTTTTGATCATACCTCGCAGCCATTTTTGAGTGGATTTCTTTAAAGTAAGGAGTAAATTACAGTGCGAGGCGTGTCATTTGTAGGCAATTTCAAAGTCGTTTGATTCCAATTTATCTTATTTTCTTGTTACGATTTATTAATTTAAAGACGGGGTTGTTAGTCCCGATTGTAAGTAATTTGCTTGATCGTTATAGAATGCTTTTTGTTTCGCATAATAAATGTGTATTGAAATGTATTGTTTACGAAGCAGTATTGGTTTTCTTTTTGCTGTAAGATTTATAGTAACTCAGAATTAAACATACCATCATGAATTAAAAAAATTGTGATTTTATGTTGAAGAAATAGCTATTGTTTTAGAATTCGTAGAGCCTCTACGCCGTAGTAGTGCTACGAAATAATTTCTTGTATTGGTTGTGGTTTACAGTCGCTTTATCTACCTTGTAAAATGTATTGTTTTTTGTCACTTTACTGATAAAAAATGATGCTTTCAGGGCAAGCACCTGCTCAGCCTAGACGAGCTAAGAGACATCACCCCGAAGAAAATCCTACAGTTCCTAGCAGCTGCAAGTGTTAGTGGCGAATTATGAACGCCGCAGATTCAAGGCTGAACATATAAAGTGGCGATCACAATAAACCTATGATCGCAGAGACACCCAAGCCACCCAAAGAAAAAAAACGCCTTCATCACCTTGTTCTAACCATTCTCAACAAACTGTATAGGACCTCCTTTGACTAGCATCCATCTAACCTCAGGGTGTTACCCGCAATTTGTCTCCTGGGCTTTGTTATCCTCAAATTGATAATCGATGGGCGTCTACAAAGGCAAGCTAACGAGCCAGCCTCTGCTATCAATCTTGTAGCCAAGGTCATCTAATGAATTATGACAGAAGCCGCCCCATTGTCGGGGAAATATGGCAAGACGTTGATTTATTCCTTGTGGGATTGCATTATTTTATACGTCTCAACATCATAGTATAGTCTGACTTTACTCTATGCTGATAAAGCGCCTTCAAGTTCTGGTGCCCCTAATCCTTCTTTCGCCCTGCGACGCTTCCACAATAATCCAACTACCTCGCTCCTGGACAAAGATCTATCACAGCTATAACAACTATGTATAATAGCAACAGTTTTTTATGGATTTTAAGAGTAACCACAGACTAGCGTACTTACAGATCCAATGGTCTGACGAGTTCTACTAGTTTGCAACAATAAAAAAAAAAAAAAACAGCTATGTGTACTGTCGAAGATATTTAACATATTAGTGTGTATATGTAGAGGCAAATAAATGATATGTCTATGTCTATATTTTAGTCTAGAAAATTGGATTCTGAATAAATATTTATCTTGTTTTTTTTTACTGGACCTCAGCCTGTAGCGATATTTCAAACAAGGACCCTCATTTGTTATTGGCCGAAATACAGCGCAAACAAATTGATCGACATTGACAAAATTAAACACGCACCGCATCGAGTGGACGTGTACGTTGCGGCCCGATTGGACCCGATAAGCGACGTAGCTAGGGATGTTCCGATACTTATCAACATCCTACCCCGATAAAATCTTTATATTGTCGGGTCGTGGCGGTCCCGGAGTAAGAATCGACTCCGATGTAGTCATCGATGTAGTAAGACCTACCAGAGCAAGGGAAGCAGCTTCTTTCTGTGTATTTTTAAAACCACTAATACGCCAATCCGCTTGCCAAGTGTGGTGATGTGACAAAACCCCCAAAATCAAAATGCAAAATCCCTCTTGCTTGGGAGAGGCATGATTCGCAATGGGTACTGTCGAAGGTATCGCAATTTTCAGTTAAACTTGTTTTTTTAAATAGCTAAAAAACTAGTAAAGTGTTGTCGCAGTAAAGGAGAACCTCAACAATAATCATCTTTTTCAGGCATCTTATGAGACGCGACTTCGAATCCTAATTTATCCTAGTTTTAAACGGTTGTACTTTTTTTTTTTTGACGATTGATGTGGCGCTATGGGCGAAGGTCCGCCTGCGACGCAGAAGGTTGCGGGTTCGAATCCCGCCTCGGAACAATTGTGTGTACGATCTGCAGATATTTGTTCCGGGTGTTCTGGTTGTTTTCTATGTATAATAAAAAATATCTATGTATGTAATGTATTGTATTATGTGTATCAGTTATCTAGTACCCATAACACAAGCTCTGTTTACCATGGGGTTAGATAATGCTGTGTGAATTGTCCAGCATTATTTATTTATTTAAGTTTCTCGGAATTTAATCTTGTTGTTTCAAAAGAACTGAATCGATGGTACTGTAACCGGCAACTGTCCTGACTCATGTCCAGTCCTTTTCAAAACGAGTGTGTCCCATCCCTAGTATCAAATTAACCCGGCAGGCACCGCGGCCCCAATACGATACGCAACGCTATCAGGCATCTACGCCATAACGACATTGACTAAACTGATACGAACGGAAGGGTTGTACGTGGGATAGTTGGGGAAAAATATATGATCGGTGTACATGCGTAAACAAATATTACACTTGTTTTTCTATTGTAAGGTAGATTTATGGTACTTGGTTTGACTTATGGTTTTTATTTTTTTAGGTTATTCTTTTTGGATTGATACTGAGCCCGCCAATACGAGTGATATGATATCACTACATAATATAAAACAAAGTCGTTTCGCAATGTCTGTCTGTCCCTATGTATGCTTAGATTTTTGATGCGGGTTTTTTAGAGAAGAAGATGGTTTATGAACCATTTGACACAGATTTCCACGCGGGCGAAGCCGCGGGGCGCAGCTAGTTTCAGTATAAGTATGAATGTTGTAGACAGCCGTCCGTGGTTTGTCTTATATTAACTTGTCGGTGGCCGCTTTGGTATGTATCTCTATTTTCAAATATTTTTTCCCAAATTATAGGATTTTCACAAAAATACTGCTTATTTATTGAAACGTTAAATTTACGCCAAATCACAGCAGTTTATATTACAAATGTGAAGATACCCTCAGATCCTACGCGCGGTAATGCGCGGATCGCGTGAAATTGGACAATATCTAACGACGATTGACTCGAGGAAATGAATAGATTTCATTTTAGTGTCATTTGTAGGGTTAATAGCGCCTTCCATGTCGACGTGTAAACACTGGGGCGATTGCTGTGCTGATTGCAGCTAAATGCGGATAAGTGGTTTGATTTATTTGTTTGAAATTGCAGTTTTTGACATGATTTGTAACGCGCCAGCAACAGAAAATGTTTACTTGATTGAAAATTGTAAATTGTTTATTTGTATAAAAATATTTTACTCGACATGCTAGACAGTTGTTAATAATGATTTTAACTATGTCCTAACAACATACTTAAAAGGAAGTATATCATGGGTATATTACATGCCTTCACTTACGCACAAAATAAAATGAAAAATAAACCTTTCTTTGTTTTAAGAAAAGTATTTGATACAAGTCCCTATTTCAATTATTGATAAACTTCGATTTATATTTCATTTTTGTTACAAAAAAATAAAGTAATTCATTTCACCGACGACGTGTAACAGATAGAAAGGGAAATTATTCCCAAATTAAAAGTCTATTTTCTTTTACAATAGGAAATTGCCTTCAAATTGTACCGTACCCCAATAAAACGAAGCTCAATTACGTAACAAATGTCTTCTTTGTATTTCCAGAAAAAAACTGCTCGTAATAAATAATACCGTATGTCATTTCTCAGCACGTATGAAATTTATAACGCACGGAACCATTTCTAGGGGCAATTTATTTGTAATAGAGTTGTTCTTTAGGACAAAAACGGCCTTTAGGCAAGAGAGGTTACACGCAACTGATGCAAAAGCTAAAATTATTACCACAGCAGTTAAAATATATTATATTAAGCTTGTCATTTGTTCATTTTAAGTTATAGTTAGCAAATATTTAATAGAAATCGGTTCAAAACCATATGAGTCAGCGTAGTACAGTTATGAAATGTTGGTAAAGAACTTATAAAAGAGCTGTAAAGATAACTCAGTTTTACACGAGTCAGCTCTAAACGCGAGAGGGCAACAACACAAGACAAAGAAACGGGAAGCAAAAAATAAAATTAAAAAGCAATATTCCTTTCCTGGTAACTGTATATCAGTATCGAGCAAAAGGCCGCCGTGCCGCCACGATTTGTGACTTAATCACTTTATTGGCAGCAGGGGAGCTTATCGGAAAGAAATGTCTACCGACCGCTGATATATGAGTAAACAAGCTTGCACTTTTCCTCGACTTTTGGCGGTCACAGAGGCCATAAACTCGTCGCACAAGTTTGGATTGCGCTTGCGTTACCGAGTGCTTTTTGAATGTTACTTTTAAGTTCTAAACGTTTCACTTAAACTAAATTATTTACCTTGTTGGACTCCTCGTCAATGCCGTCTCGAGCATCTGAAAAAATAAAACTCGAATGAAACTGAAATTACGTATTGTTAATATCGAGAAAGGGGTATAATGCGGAGCGTATACAGGCCCAGTTCCCGGCCAGTGATTAGCCAGCGCACACTAGCAACGCACCGGACCTAAATATGTTTGTATTTCGGCTTTACACTGTACACACCCAATATCGGATCCCTCCTGAGGATCAGCCATTACGCAGCCTCTTAACAGCGGACGGTTTTAATTAAAAACTTCTTGCATTAGCATGTGTCCGTCCAATCATGATACTAATCCCTTCAAAATATTATTTAATTTCGGTCGAGAGTCTTAACCGTTCCGAGTTTGGGCTCAGCGATCCTGTGCTACTTCAGCGGAATAAAACGATGTTGTTTAAGGAGGTTGATTTGAATTTGCGCGATCGATTGGTTAATTTCGGTATTATTAATGTATTATAAGTGGGTCAGGGGCCCCCTGCCTAAACAAACAATACATCTCTGTGCGGTGGAGAGTCTTAGCGATAAACAAGCGCAGGTGTGTGCTTCAGTACCCGCCTCAACCGCTGTCCGGACCAACTTGGAAAGTATTCGTAAGCGTTCAAACATACCGGCCTCGTTATGCATGCCTCGCTGGGTTTAATCACAGGCGGACCCCGCCTCGGGCGGAGCTAATGTTTTCACTATGTATTTTTTAAGCAGCTACCAGTATTCGAAACTCGCGGTTTGCTCGCAATGTTCTTATAGAGCTCTGGGTTTTTTCATCCAAGATTTTGCATTTTTTCCTCGTAAATTTTGGGTAGAAATATCGATTTTATTATTTCGTACACAGAACTTTTCACTGAACAGATTTGTATCAGCTAGCAAACTGAAAACAAACCTCAAGTACTGATCAGAAAGGTCTCAAACATCTATTAGCTCTGTTGTATCCGACATCGCCCACATCCGAATCATGCGTCTATTATGGGAGGTGTCCAATATTGACACAGTGTCCCGGCGATTGTGCTCTGCTTACAATGATCCCCTGTCAGTTCCCTTGAATATGGGTTTCGGTTGCTTCCTCGACAAGATCATTCAATCTTTGTGCATTCAACTCGCCAGATTGATAATATAGGCTCCTAGGAGACAGTCTAGTCTTGATAACATCGGAATATTAATCACGCAACGCTCGAAAGCCACCGCTAATTTTGTTTGACTTGGCAAAAAGTTATGGCGTTATTTATTTTTTATCAATTTCACCATGGCGAGCCTTAAAAGCGTCGCTCCGTTTTATTATAGGGACGTGAATTAGCAAAAAGAGAATGGATTTTGGCTGTGATTATGTCAAAAATAATTAATTATTATCGATTCGGTGTCGGGCAAGGGAGCGGATTGATGGAGGCACGGAGCGCCGCGCTCTTAAAATGGGAAAGCTAATTATTCGGCTACCGCGACCAAAATGGGGTAACGATAAAGATTAAACAAATTCTAATTCGATCTCTCGGTAAGCCTACGCGGGTAAATGAAGGTCATCTTTGTGTTATTCCGGAGTAGCTAGGAACGGGTCGTTAAAGCGGTGACTACTCTCAAAGTTTACAATCTATGCGAGGGAGGCTACCGCCGAGGGGCACGTGTGAGGGTTCCTCGGAATTTCTTCATTCATTAAGCCGGCAGCTCCGTGATCGGCCTGCCAAGCCCGGCTCCTGTGCACACTGCCGATGAGCTAAACTTTAATTTGGGCTGCGGTACCTGCGTCCGCTCATTCATAATGAATCACCCTGCTTAGTTTGTTGGTCCGCTAGACTAGTGTGACTGACATTTTATGCTCATGCTTAAGATAGCCGAGCATACTCGCCCCACCAATAAATCACTTGAAAAGTCAAGAGAAGAAAAATCACAGTCATCGGCCTCTTTTTAAATTAACGCCATTAGCTTCGAGATTTCCTCTTCGGAATAGAGTGCAAAAATTACCTCTCTTCGTTTGAGCGGCTCGAGTAATTAGTAACGCTCCAGTTTTATTTGTTGACGTTCATTACTCGTTGATTTTCGGAGAGGGGTGCGAGTGAGAGGGGTTGGTTTTCTTGTGCGATTTAGAAAGAGAGGTTGACATTCAATTGGGAGACTGCACCTGCCGCGGAGGTAATTTGCAATTTAGATTTTAGGAAATATTCTAAAGGACCTCCTTAACACGACATCTGTTTAAATCGGCGATAGAGTGACTGCTGCGGATGGAACCCGTTGTGATTGTGGCTTAATTGAAATAAAACAACCCTTCGCTGATGATGACTTCGAAATGGTTCACCCTCCAGCTATTTTCGTGGAATAACTTTCAATAAATTTTGAATTGTTTCTTATATTAATTGAAAAGTATTAAAAAGCTCTTATGAAATAACGTTTATTTTGTAAATTTTCGTAAAAAAAAACAAAGACTTAACAGTCATTTGGTACATAATTCGATTTCGTAAAACCGTTTGGATTTTTTCGTGGCCAACCACAAACGAACGAAGGGGCTCACTCGGGTGACAACCAAACACTTCAACTTCAACTTCTTATTTTTATGGCTCGCTGTGACTGTGTTGCCACAACTCTGCCAGTGTCCGTGTGAAGAGTCATAAACTTTAGTAGAGAAAAAGAGAATGAAATTTTATTAATGATAACTAAGCGTAAACAGTTTTATCTTTTTGAGTAGTACCATTTTGATTTGTACCTGGAAAACAACACAAAGTTAAGAATGCATGCACACACAAAGGGTTAATAAATAGAAAATGTACAAATTTGGAATTAATATGTTAGTAGTTATTTACAGTTTAATCTTATTAGATTTTACAAATTTACATAATAAAAAGTTTACAGGAGGGGAAAATATAAGGGAGACAATCAAACACATGCCACTTAAGTCATCTTTGACAGATCTAAACAGGCCGATGCTGACGAGATATTGTTAAAATCAAAATCTTGTTACTTTCTTCAGAGACAGACCACAGCACCAAGCCCGCCCACAAGACCAGTCCTCCAAATTGATTGATCCTCTCATATTGGATGATATATCGGCCTGTACGTTCTAATAGGCGCTAGTGGGTGAATAAAGAGTGCAAGCGGAGTTGCGGGTCATTAATAACTATACACCCCACTTCATTAACGATCAATCACTGGTGAACGGTCCGGACGGGTTGCGGTGGGCAGTTTTTTTGTTGCGTTTGGTTTTTCTTGGAGATTTTATTAATCGACTGCTTATGACAGGGTGGAATCTCAGGGAAACTGACGGTTGTGGTAAAGTAATGAACGGGAGATGATTTTAAAAGATATTTGATATTGTTATAACTTTCAAGATAATTAGGGTTATGAACGAACATGTAACAGTTTGGTTATACGTTTAGTTTTATTATATTACAATACAATGTATCTTTATGTTGTTGTTTTGCTGTTTGTTTTTTGTTGTTGTTGTTTTTTATAGTTTAGTAGTTAATTTTTAATTTTATTTTATAAGTACTATGTAGTAGCAAGTACAGTGAATCAATAAATATATTTTCTTTCTTCTTTTTCTTTCTTTCTTTATTGCACCATCAATACAAAAAAAAAACAATAATAATAAAGGACATTAATAATAACTAAATCTAGTGGCACTATCGGCAGCCTTATCACTAAAGCGATTTCTTCCAGGCAACCTTTGGATGGATAGGATCGGTACGTATTAAAGCTGACGGTGGCGTAATTACTTAACACGTTGAACGCCATGGGGGTCACCATTTGGCCGACAGTACATGAGCCCAGAGGGCCGAACCGGAAAACATGATTTTCATCAATATACATAATTCAGAACATATTAGTCTACAGGGCCGCGGGGGTCCCATTGTATTGAAAAAAGCTAAGTTAGCATCTCCGTTTGGCCTGGCAGAAGGGTTTGAAGTCAACACTAGATCGCGGTCACATGGTGTCCCCCATGGCCTGAACGGGGCATTCTAGTGTCGCCCAAATGGTGCCCCCCATGGCCCAAACAGAAAATCACAGAATTTCCGTCGGCGATCAACGTGTTAAGATAGTTAAATTGTATATGAAATACTAATTATTTATCTTAAGAACGTAGATATATAAAAATAGAGCAAAAATACACAAAAAAACAGGAACAATTAACATAATAACATAGAAAATAAAAATCAAGAAAACTTATCAAGAGTGGTCAGATAGTGATAGTGTGATATTACGTATTATTTAGCGAAATTTGAGGGATTTAAATTACTTGTTTTAAATGGTTAATAACACATATTTCAACGTCAGTAACTCAAGATCATAAAAATGGTAGTTTTCGAATATACTCGTATTTTGAAGATCATTGGCAACTCCAGTAACATACTGCTACGGCGTAGAGGTGCTACGAAGATGCTACGCCGCTACGAGCTACGCCTTAAGAATTTTATAATCCCCAAATCCAGATGTAGAAATAATTTCTATAATATATTGTTTACTCACACATTATAAGCTTTTATAACAAGTACATGCGCAAAGAAAATACCTTTCCAAACTTTCGTATAGACGCTCATACGATCACGTACGAAAGAATGACTGTCGGATGTAGTTAATAATCTTATTAATTTGTTCACGAGTTCCCGCAGCGTGGTCCCGACGTTCTTTGTAATTAATGTGAACACCTCATCTATTAAATTAGTACAAGGGCCCGTGAACACACGTGAGCTATTCACCACTGTAATTAGACACATCACACCACCCACAAAGGAATAATGTAAGAAGGGAAATCGTACGTGTGAAAGGTCGTTGTAAGCTGGTGGTGTTACAGTCTTGGAATAAATAAATTGCGCGGAAGATGAAGTAAGAAATTTCATTTATCATAACAGTGTGAGATTAGACACAGTGTATACAGTAGATGTTTATTGTGCTTTATTATTAGGCATAGAAATGTACAAAATTAAAAATAATATTTTGAAACAATCATGGTTATTAATACTAAAGTCATTTAAAACGGGATATTTACCATGATTTATTTTTGAGTTATCCAATATTTCGGCATAATTGCATTTGCCATGATCACGGAGTAACTGAAGAAATATTGAAAATTGAAATATTGGATAACATAAAAATTAAATCATGGTAAATATCCCGTTTTAAATGACTTTAAAATTAAAAATATTTATTTGATGAAAACGTTTTAAAAATCCAAATAGTGTATTACATTTGTTTAGGAAGGAGACAACGAGACAAGAATATTTCATAATGACTATTATAATTGGTCTTAATTGGTGGTTAAATTACTAAAATATTTTTATAAATGGGCTTTTCTACGCTAAATGGATTTTTTTAAAATAAAAAAGTATTCATAAAGAATCTTGACTATTTTGTTACCAAATTGATTATTCTGAATCAAACATCAAACTGCTTTATAAACAGGACTCTTGGATACGTCATAAAATAATAATAAATAATGCTCGACAATACACACAGCATTATCTAGCCCCATGGTAAGCAGAGCTTGTGTTATGGGTACTAGATAACTGATATATATAATACAATACATTACATAGATAGATATTTTTTATTATACATAGAAAACGACCAGAACACCCGGAACAAATATCTGCAGATCGTACACACAATTGTTCCGAGGCGGGAATCGAACCCGCAACCTCCTGCGTCGCAGGCGGACCTTCGCCCACCGCGCCACATCGGTCGTCAAATCAAATTCAAATGATCACTTTTGATTTTTTCTTCACTTCAATCTTGTTAAGGTAAAGTAAGAAGCGAACAAGAAACCTTTATTTATTTATTTATTTATTGTAATAAGTTTCTAAAGCAGTTTACAATCACATTTATGCATTAAATAATAGAGTTACAGTAGTGAACCAGATTGTAGACCTAGATGTAAACATAACAAGTTTAGAAAAGTGTTGCTAACATAGCCAAAACAATTTCCGTATAACTAAATGTTTTTTTTACCGTGTACGGTTGTTCGTTTTAGAGTTCTAGCAAAATTCATCCTAAGCTTTTTTATCCTCTACATAACCTGATATTTTCTAGTAAGTATTTTTACAAAGAGTAAGAATAACTCACAATATTATGACTAGACATTACAATTTCCATCAATTACATTTTATTACATGCGTTAATTAAGGGATCCTTCAAAATGAACGATTTATCGGTGGTCTATCCTCATAACCTAAGCTTAAGAGGCATTACTCAATAGCGGGTCTTCGAGTCGAGTACACTATTAAAGGCCTGAAGTGGAGGCTTTGCCGGGTATCGGATGGGAAACAATAGCCGGAACTTGTGTTAGGGTCCCCGGAATGTTATGTTTTCTAGTAAACCATGCTGTAAAACGATGTATTTAAGTAGTGGGTAAATGTAAGTTACACATTCTTTACTATTAATATATTTGTAATATAATTGTATAATTGTATTTATGTTTAGTTCCTTGACAATGCCCCTATGCAGCAGCATTAATTTAAATCATGATTTAAATGTAAATTTAAAATTATTCTTCTTCCTTACATTATTTCATTGTATTTTACTTGTATATTATTTAATTTTGTACAATATTTTTAGTATAGTTTGACAATGCCCTTATACAGCAGATTACTTTGATATTTTATCTAATTTATTTTCAATTTAACTTATACCATTATTTATTATCTGTTTTATTGTGACAAATTATTATAAATAAATTTATTTTAATTTTTTAAGAAGGCATGTCTGTCTGCTTTTCTTTGCACAATGTCCTATGGTGTTTCCTTTGTCAAAAGTTAGTGTGTGTTATAATAAAAATGTAATTTATCTTTTAAAATAGTATTTAACGACATCAAGTGTAACATTGTGTACCTACGGTGGAAATAAATAAACTGATAATAAAGAAAGTTACAATGAAATAATGGAAACAAATTAGAAGTAATGTTTACAATCACACCAAAAATATTAAGGTGTAAGTTTATAGTGTGGTCTCAGTGGTTTGGTTGCTTAGTTCAACCTTACTTTTTTTATAAAGGTGTTGGTGATGTACTGTCAGCTTATTATTATTTTCGAAAGATTTTCTTTTGATCAAGTGACAGCCAATGTCAAATGCCAAAGCAAATATCAAATGTGATAGAAACTGAAACAGTGTTAAAAGTTACAGGAAATTTCCAAATATTGTGTTTGTATGTATTGTGTGTACATGTTTATTACTCCTTCACGCTAAGATGACACATTAAACTACTTTTGTGCTGCGTTCCCGTGGGATGATCAAATATGTTTATCAACGGATAAAACCACGGAGCGCAGCTAGTTTTGTTTATAAATGACAGACCAAAATGATATTAGCCAATTAAGTATACCTTGCAACGTGGTATACTTAACTCGAAGCGAACTAAATAATGCAATAGTTCAGCGAGCGGAGATAAGAAGAGTAAACTAGACGCGGCAAATACAAACAAAAGTATGATCACCCCACTCTCAGGCAAGACACAATAAGAACTTCCATGATATATGCGCAGTAAATTCTAATGACGTCACGAGGCGCGGTACCCAAACGCGGAATCATAATAAAGTATGATTTCTTGGCCGGGGACGCGGCTCAAACTCTGATAATCACTCCTTAGGCGTACCCATATAATTCCTTAGTGCATAATGAAAGTTGATTAACATTATACAGCGAGTGTGTGTGTGTCCGCCGCAGATTCCGAGTCCTAATTAAGAGAGGGCGGGGGTCTCGGCCGGGCCGGGTATCGATCATCGCCCGCCAAGGAATCGACGCAGGGACCCGCAAAAAGGGGCAGCCCTCATCTCAAAATCAGCGTCCGCTAAGCCGGCCACCTCTCAGCATATGTGTTTTCTAAGGGTCAGTTTACGCTCGGAGCGAGATTTGCAAATCCAGTGAATAATTACATGGCTTAAGGGTTACCTACTGCCTTATAGGCATTTGCATATTTTCTTGCGGCTTTATGCCAGCCCGACGATCCGAGTGAGCGCTTATTACCATCCTAATATGTGTGTCGACAAGCTATTGTCTGCTTTAATTTTGCTTGTCCTTTACAATTACTTAACAATTGAACATGGAATGAAGAATTGAATGATAAATTACATCGAATATTCAAGTGTTAGAGTGATGCTTCAAACAGTTTTATTCAGATAATTGTGTTGTTTCGCCAAAATAATAAATGTCAATAGCAAACAAGTGCCATCTAGAACACTTTGTTATTTAACAGTACCAAGTCCACTCTTTGTTTTTAAAAATACAAAATGAGAAAGAAACAAGAAAACACTAACAAAGCTCCTTATAAAAAACGTTGGAAAACACTTATCGCGCTCGAGTGCAAATCGTCGACTGTCACTTCAATCCCGACGACTCCGCGACAAAACGGGAAAGAGTAACAAAAATAACAATCAAATAGACCATCCGCTGAAATGAGATCTGAAGGAACGATCGCGCGACCCCTGGGATCGGTCGCCTCTTCAAAAAAGACTAATCTCTCAATTCACTAAGGAGTTAAGCTTTAAAAAATATTTCGATAGGCAACAAAGGGCCTCTCCCCCGTCGCCTCGCGGTGTCTTTGACACGTCGCCGCCGGATTTTTTCGCGAGATCTCTTTAGAGGCGGGATGTCACTCACTTTGTATCGGCTTTGTCGCGAGAGGTTAAGCGCCGGTTTATTAGGCTTCACTTCCGTTTACCAAACAGAGGGGCCGTTTGCAGATTCATTTTCGGTGTAAAGCTTATTGGCGAAAATTTTAATCCTATCGATTCAGATCGTAGTAACGAGTAACGTAGTGCGAGTGCACCCTCATGCAATCGATATGAAAATGTGACGAGTGGGGTCGCGCGCCCGCGGCGGCTCTTAATTAAGACTACGTGACAAAAGACGAGACATGCACACAAACACAAGTAGTACGCAAAAAGGTCCGGATTACGTAACCCTTTGCGCTTTTGATTTTAAACGTCGCGTGAAGTGCGAACGTCGGACCGTGGCGTCTAATTTGAAAGGAGCCACGACAAATCTGGCTCCGGGCAGACCCTCATTTAATCGAGCTACACGTGACGATATGAATGTCGCTACAATGAAATAATAGAGCGCCGTGGGCGGTCACTATGGCAACGGGGTGGTCCCGAAGTCTTGTTTGAATGGAGCGCTGAAAGGCTTTTAGCCCCGTTTGACCATTTAGATCGGGTCAGCGTTTCGGGAGCTGACTGCGCCGGGATAATTAGCAGGCAAACAAGGAGCAGGGCGGCGCAACTTTCGCGGACCGCTCAGGTGCTCTGCAAACACACCTGCAAGAACTTTAACAGCAGTTTAATTGCGGAGCGAAAACAGAAGCGCACTGGAAACAGTTTAGTTTTCTGCGAAAGAACCTCCTTATTGAGGTGAACGAGCATAATCAAAGCGCCGTTTGAGTTTGAAGTTTATTGAAAATGTGGAAACATCGAGGGGGAATAAATTAAAGTTCCTATGTACTTAATGAACTGAAATATTCTCCTTATAATATATAGAATAAATCTCATACAGTACCCTCATCATCACCATCATCATCAGCCTATAGCAGTCCACTGCTGGACATAGGCCTCCCCCAATGAGCGCCATAGCGCCCTGTCTTCAGCTTGCCGCATCCAGCATCTACCTGCAGTCTTTCGCAGGTCGTCACCCCACCTGGTCGGAGGGCGTCCTACACTACGTTTACCGAGTCGTGGTCTCCACTCAAGAACACACACAGTACCCTGAATGAGATTTATTCAGCTATGTTGATAAAATGACAAACGTATTAAAAGCTAACATAAAATAACAACGCGTACCTACAAACACGCGGATAGGAGTTAACTCCACAATACCGCTGATGTTCCGTTTAACCTAACCGTAACCAGTAGATTTGTTTAGCCAGTACCCGGTCTATAAATCTTGCCTGTCACCAGCATAAAGGTGAGGACACACTGCGGCGTCGTGGTAAATCACCGCACCGCGGCGTGACGTGCATGCGTCCGCACCCGTAATCCGTCCCTTGGACGTGATGGTGAAAGTTTAATGTGACGTTAGTCTTACGTCAATCTATTGTTGATTAGTATGGATTTCTTGTCAAGATTTGATGGAGATCCTTGCGTGTATCAATGAGGAATTTTCTATAAAAAAATACAGTTTAATAGTAGTTCGGCAGAACAGAATACACGGTGCTTTTCAAATATAAATATAAATAATGCTGGACAATTCACACAGCATCATCTAGCCCCGAGCTAAGCAGAGCTTGTGTTATGGGTACTAGATGACTGATATTCATAATATAATACATTACATAGATAGATATTTTTTATTATACATAGAAAACGAACAGAACACCCGGAACAAATATCTGCAGATCGTACACACAATTGTAATAACCAATTAAAGTACCTATACGATTTTAATATATATATGCATATTTTGGCATGTACCATACCATTGCATTGTCACCCTCTTTACGAAAGAGTTCCATCATCTATTAAGTTTTGAGGTAAATAAGGGCATTACTAATTTGTAAAATGCGTCCGTAGTCGAAAAACATTTATTTTGCCCATGGTATAGGAGGATGTAGGAGAACATATTTTAAGAATGCAAGTACTTGAAGTTGACTCTCTGTTTTTATTGTTGTATTTTCCTGATATTTTTTAATCATTGTTTCAACTTAGTGCATCAACTCTAGAAAACAATTAGCGCACTGCGTGTCTCGCCAATAATACCAACACCAAAATCCTAAGTCCCTTGCGGCTCACGCACGATATAGCCAAGTTCTAATATATAATTGGGAGCAAATCCCTATTGGAACTCGAAGGGACAGCCTTCTTAGTGCGTGCTCGGAGGGATATTAATGAAATTAACCGATACAAGGTAAACCTGAACGGAGGGAGACTAATTTGTGGATATTAGATTTGGCCTTTCAAATCAACCCTGTGTGGTTTTGGTAGATGTGAAACTACACGTGTGGCTTTGCCTTTAAAACAGAAATCTTGAGATTTTCATCACAATTGGCGACTGTGTGGCGCGGCAGGCGACGCAGGAAGTTACGGGTTTGATTTCCGCCTTGGAAAAAACATTTGTTCGAACATTTGATACTGAAGAAACATTTCTACGATTTGAAAGTATTTGTTTCGGGCGTCCTGGGTATTTACTATGTATAATCAAAATATCTATCTATGTAATGTATTCTATTAAGTATATCAGTTATAACACAAACTCTGTTTAGCTAAGGGCTAGTTGATATACATATGTGGATTTTCCAACAGTATTTATTTATTTAAAATTTTGTTTAGAATCTACATAATTATTTTAATTCACTTTTTATGTGTTTTATTTATTTTTATGTATATTGAAATTTTTGATTGAAACCGATAGAAATTACATATGACTGATTTTGAGATTGAAGTCAGTGTGAGTAAAAACTAATTAGAAGTCGTTGTGAGTCACTATCATTTTAATATTCGTAGTCGGTTTAAGTAATTTTTCATAAAACATCAATTAACCGTCTATACGTGTTCTAACACTTTATGCCCATCCAAAGGTTGCCTGGCAGAGATCGCTCTAAGCGACAAGGCCGCACATTGTACAACACATTCTGTATTTGTCTTTTTCCTGTCTTGTGTATCTGTTTTATTTGTGTGCAATAAAGAGTAATTGTATTGTATTGTATTAACTAAGCCTTTAACTATCAGGTTTTGCGCTTTTCACATGAATGCCAAAAGGCAATCCATAATGACATAATAACCCAAATTAACGAGTAAAACTAGCTGTTGTTACGTTCGTTACCCCTGCGATTCCCTGTCGAGCAGTGGTTGACTTGTATCACTTTCAATTTGAGAAAAATCTACGTGTAAGATACTAAAACGAACAGTTAAAACGTCCGAGAGAGCAACCAAGGTTAGGTGCTATTAGAGTATTCGAAAAACTATATATTGAATCATGAAAATAAATACATCAGCAAAGAAAACGATTTCTGTACTATAAATTGTATGTTGTGAGAATCTTTTTAGATAATATTTGGTCTTAATAGTCTCCAAATTATTATCTTTTAACATATTTCGGAGAAATTATCCAATTTAATGTATGAACAAGAAGAGAAAGTGTTCTATATGCTTCAAAAAATTAAATAGGTAAATAACTTGTAAATTATACGCAAATATCATGCAGAATCCGAGTGAAACCCCAGAACACAAGGACTGCTACCCGCTCTGTGGCAGTTTATCGATCCGAGCGAACGACAGAAAACTTTCTAGACAGCTTTTATATGCACCGACTTACAGCAAGTACGGGTATAGGTACGGAATGCGGCGCATACCTTGTGTGCGTGTGAAACTGGCTTTAACTGAGGTATATTTCAGTGGTACTTAACTGGGTTGATGTTTGACATTTGACAATTGCCCTTTCTGATCTTTAGCATGCTGACTCATTTTATGACGCAGAGCCATCTAGCAAGAAGTTGAAGTTGACTTATTTTATATTTTGGTTGATGGTAAAAGATTACTTAGAAGAAATATCATCTTGAATTTGATTTCAAATGTAATTATCACAAAAATATTAAATAGAAGGACTTTGAGATTTTAAAAATGGATACTAGTACTCTAGTGTCTAGATAAACCTATGTTAGGATTTAAGATGCTATCAACAAACTGTAACAAATTTGTATCAATAAATAAATATATCTTTCTATACAAAACTAGACAAAAATAACGCTAATCAAAAGAGAAAAGAGCGAATAAATCATGTCACATCCGGAATCCAGATAAATGGAAATAAGATTCCCAGTCACGACCTTTGAATCCTTAAATCAGTCACAAACAAACAAACTTTCGCATATATAATACGGGCAGTAACCAAACTCGAGTTTACACCGCGGAAGCTACCCCTATCATCTGTCGGATGCAAGCCACGTCACCGCTGACGTCACATTTGACGTCTTCCCGATGAAAAACAAACAGAAAATATGCCGGTTATCTCCCCAATTAAGAATTAGGCGGATTGTTTAATTAGGCTTAGCGAGAACAGTAGAGGTATAAGATAATTTCAAAAGTGGATTTACGAGGCTTGTGTATATGGCAGTACGGATTATGGGGGCCAAACACCTTGCGCAAATAGTTAAAAACTTACTGAGATAGCAAGCCATCGGCTGAGGAGCGAAGGAAATATATATATTTGATAGAGAAACTTGTTAGTTTGCATTTTTTTGGTCCTTTCATCATCATCATCATCATAAGCCTATATTAGTCCACTGCTGGACATAGGCCTCCCCCAATGAGCGCCATAGCGCCTTGTCTTCAGCTTGACGCATCCAGCATCTACCTGCAGTCTTTCGCAGGTCGTCATCCCACCTGGTCCTTTATCTCTTACGAAATACCTACATACGCATATAAATATATACGTTTATGTACATAGACGTACATAATGTTTAGATAATATAAAATAATACATTTTTTATTTCCTGGCACGAAATCCATTTCCAGACATGTGATTCATAATAATAATATCAACCCTAGTCACGCCGCTTGAGTTTAGCTTCGGTGATCTACCGTTTGGATATATATTTTTACTGTAGTTTTATTATATTTTCTATACTAAAATTTGTATTTTTTAGCAAGAATTTCAATAATTTAAGTGGAATACCAATGATAATATCCATAAATAATATTTGTACAGAAAATCTTTCAGCATTTCCGTCGCCAAATCTATATGGGTACGCTGATAACTTATTACATCCACGATTAAACATCAAAACGCTTCCTGCCATCAAACCTATGTAATATTTGGAAATAGTAATTAAATTCTACATTAGAGTACAAAGCGTAAGATACGGAACCTAATTTTCATAGCTGATTAGACGCACCCCACCCGGGAACGTTACTGTGTGATGAGTTTTCATGTGAGGCATCAACTACAGCCGGAAGAAGGCAGCAAGACGGGACAGCGAGGTATTTTGCTGATGACTAGTAAATAGAGTTGGGAAGGGGTTTGGGAACGATTTCGTCAGTAGTGGGACGAAAAGACCCGACAAAATTATAGCAATAATTCATTTTATAAAATGTTCGAAAGAGGTTCTACAATAAGATATATTATTCCTTGACTTACGTTGACTTTAGTTGACTTACCTGATTTTTGAATTTTTCTGTCAGTTTTGTACAAACATAACGATAAATTAGTTTTGCAGTATAACATAAATAAATAATAAATGAGAATCCACACAGTATCATCTAGCCCCAAGCTAAGCAGAGCTTGTGTTATGGGTAAAAGATGACCGATATACTTAATACATCAAATCATACTTAATACATCATCATAAATATTTGCAGATCGTACACACAATTGTCCGAGGCGGGAATCGACTCTTCCCAATCCCTCAACCGCCTGGAACGCAGGACGTTCCAGGCTGTTCCTTATCACCGTACCTCTTACCTAAACAAATTAGATTACCCGATAAGGCACTTGCATTCAACTCCAAAGTCCAGCCATCAGATTAGAATTTGAGCGAGCTTCCTTTCATCCATCATCCAATTAGAGGAGCGATCTATCATAGCGATCACTCCCCAGGCTTCGATGATTTTTCCGCTGTTCCATGTAGGCCGATGGGACTTGTTAATCACTCGTGTGGGTACGTGGGATACTGATAGATTTTACCACTGATTTAAAAAAATCTCGTTTCGTAAAATATATACATCACAAAATTGTTTAGAACTTTGGTTCCGATGACGAGTCTGGTAGATGGACTACTAACCAGAGCCCTACCTAAGTTTCAGTTACTCGATAGTATAGAAAGGTCTCATTTTTGTATGGGATTAGCGTAGTTCCATATCTGCAACCATGCAGAAAAAAAATATAATAAAAAAAAAAAAAAAAAATACAGCTCATCTTGGTAGATGCGCTGTATTTTATTTTATTTTTATTTTTTTGTATTTTACCAAATCCCATATAAAAATGGAAAGTTTTATACTTAATACGATACTACTTAGTACGATACTATATGTAGTTACCAAACTCTACATACCAACTCTCTCTCGCTTTCTTGTTTTCAATTTATCGAAATAAAAACCGCTTAGGTTCAAGTAAATCTGATAAACTTAACAAAAACGCCTTCAAAAGACACGATTTAAAAGCAGCACTTCTCAATCACGATAATATAAACCTCAACAAAACGAAACGCTATAAAAAGATGAACAATAATTCTTTTTTATTACGCGCCAAAGTGGGAATCTCATTGTCGGCGAGGAAATAAATAATAGCGCGATGAAAAGAGAAAGGGAAATAACACAACATAAAATATTAAGATTCACCCTGAATTGGTTCATTCTGTGGTCGCTACGGATTTCTTAAGGGGACCGTACATCTTTGAATGTTAATGTTATTTGCATATCCGAAGTCATGAAATAAATCAGCCGAGACGGACAGCGGGGACGCGATTCACTCCACTCTCTTTGTCTACGCAAGTAGCAATTAATGAAAAAAAATGCTAATGCGTTTTGATTTCCCCTGATTTTCATTGTGATTTTACAATAGATAACGATATTCAGGGTATTTTATTCTGAATCTCCGAAATAAGGTCTAAATCACGATTTCCATTCGGAAAGCGGAAAACCTTTCGAGTGGAGGTATGCCCCCGTTCGGATAATGTCAGGATCTGCCGTCAAATTGCACCGTATTGTGCGTCAAATGCGAGAAAAACTGAGAAAGTGTTAGGGCAGAATTTACATAAGTTGTGACAGAGGGTCTGAGGATATACAAAAATATTCAGGGCCGAGGTGATGAGAGCCCTCCGGCCACGCATGCCTTTATGGGGAAAATATTTACAGCCGGCGCAAAAACGTAATATTTATGGAGCAACTGAAAATAGTACAGCGAGGGAACGATGATGCGGGTTATTGTTTTACATCGGGTTCGTGTGATTGAAAGTTATTGCAGCGTTTAAACATAAATCAACGAAAAACGTTTATTTTCTCGTAACTGTTCTTTGGGGTTTTCTTAGGGATTTACAGAGTTACTTATGGATATGACAGTATCGCACTCATGAGATGCGGAGCTGAGAATGAGGAAACTAAAGTCGTAAATATAAAGATTAATGTTCGTGGTAAAATGAGCCAAGTGTTGGCTAGTTGGTCCGCGTGGCTTTGTTTACAAACTGACAGTACGATCGCCATCGATTGTGCTGGCGGCAAAGTTTTTATGAATTAACCGTCAAACAAGTAAAGAAGAACAATGAAAAAACAAACTCTTCAAACAAAAATCGATGACAATCTGGGCCAAAAACTTTGTACAACTTTGCCGGCAAAAAGATTTATATACTTATAAAAAAGTGAACGGGAAAAGTAGTTTTGGAAAAACTTTAAATTGCGACCTTGAACCGGTTGAACTTTGTTTTAGATTACTATTAGTGGGTGGGAAGTTTTTGAAGGGGTTGACGCGGCGCGGACAGTTCGTTTCACTAGCTCTGGTGTAAATATGATGGGGTTATTTGGTCTGGGGTCTGGCCCTTGGAGCCTGCTGCACAGCGGATAGGGAGCGATGAACCGGGATCGATCGCGGATGGGTAGCGCCCGCGGACCACGTCAAACTTTTGGGTCGGTTTAATGAAACAATTTCGGAACTAACTGAAATGAGGTCACTGTGTTCGGCTGTGCGCGTACTACGCTCCGAGCTCCTCATTTAAACAATTCAATGCTTACTCGCCTCTAGGATTGCTTGTGAAACTGACAAACAGAGCAGTAAACAAACAATGAACAACAATTCGATTTAACATTTTATAACGTCGCAAAGGAGGCATCTTGTTAAACAATATGCCATCAGAATTTCCATCTAAAAGGCGTTTAAAGACTGCTCTGTCAATTGCGACATTTTCTTTATTAACTGTTAACTAGGACCGGGTGTTTATGTAAATTGTTATTGCTTTTTTAAGAATGCCTCGTTTGACACGTCTGTAGAGACTTGGAGGCTCGTTACTCGAGGCCTCTTGGCCCCGCGCCGGTCACAATGGGATTTTGAAGGTAAATAAGTCTTTAAAAGAGGAATAAGTAAATTAGAAGCGACAAGATAGGATCTCCCCTTATTTTTTTTCGAAGGTTGGGGCGAGAAAAAGACGATCGCCTTAAAGTACTTCGGCTAGGTTTGTATGGAGAGGTAACTTTATCTGGATGTTACCTTTTTTACCCGACTGCGCCAGCAGGATAGTTATGTTTTACGATACAACATAATATACAATAAATTAATAAGCAACAATTCAAATACTCTTTATTCTACTACTCAATATTACTTTACTCAGGCATGCATACCTAGCATCACAACGATATCGTGAGGTCGTGAATTTTTATGGAGTCCTAGTAGAGGACTAGCTCCCATTATTTTGGTGCCGAAACGATGAAAGACAACGTATTTTCGTGTCAGTTTTTCAGAGCTAGGGTACTAAAAAAATAAAAATAAAAGGCTTCCCAGCAGTGAGACAATAACGGCAGAAAATAAATAATACTCCGATAGTACAAAAAACTAGTTACCTACAGTGACTAAATCTCTTACTCTAAAAAGCCGCCTCCACTGTATCTAGCTAAAAAACCTCTTTGAGGGTGAATGCGGCGACACTGGGCCGGCATCAGCTGCCGCCAACGATACCTACTTGCTATCACGTCCAAGGAGGTTCCATTACAAGCTCCTCATGTTTTTAAATTATAATCTGCAGATGGATTACGGAAAAATTGCGAGCCTATTAACTTTGTTTTACCTGAGACGGCTGCTTTTGGGACATTATGTAATGAGATGGGGAGATTAATTTTACCTTGTTGTGGGGAAAAAAAAATCTAGACCACATGTGTTATTTTATTTTCTAGTGATATGCTGGACAATCCACACGGTATCATCCTGCCCCAAAGTAAGCAGAACTATGATAAACAGAGAATTATGCTACTAATTGATAAATCAGATAATGGATTGTGCTACTAGATAATTGATAAACTTAATATTAGTTCTTTACATATGAAATTAACGCTTTTAATGGACATAAGAAACATTTTTTTTTTATTTATTTGATAAATATAAGTACTATTATTATCTAAGCAAATTAAGGTAAAGGCATAGAAAATACACAGGCTCGGAATAAATATCTGAAGATCGTACAAACATTTGTCCCGCGGCCGGAATCGAACCCTCAAACATCTATGTCGCAGGCGGACCTTCACTTGCTGTGCCACAAAGGTCGCCAAATTGAAAAACCGACGGCCATTGGGGCAAACGTGTTCTTGAGTGGAGACCACGACTCGGTAAACGTAGTGTAGGACGCCCTCCGACCAGGTTGTATGTATGACGACCTGCGAAAGACTGCTGGATGCGTCAAGCTGAAGACAGGGCGCTGTGGCGCTCATTGGGGGAGGCCTATTGGGCTGCTGGACATATCGAGCAGTGGACTAATATAGGCTGATGATGATGATGAAACACATTAAAATATTTATTATGGACTATTGTGTTAATATTATTTTAGTTAGAAATTACTAGATATAGCAAAAATATTATTATTAAAACCAGTCTTATTAAAATCGAGATATCGAATGAATTATGACTTACATCTGGGACAGCCTTGAAGGGTTCGGATTAGCTTCGTTTGCCGAAGGGCTGTCTGAGTGTGACAGCTGTCAAAATATTCCAATTTTAAAATTATTCGCGGACTTTTCGGTAATAATAACATTTAACTTGTGTATTTAATATTTTTAATTTTATATCTGACTCATAAGCAAGTTATTGCAAAAATGGCATATTTGTCATTTATAACGGGATGTTTATTATATTACTCCATGATCATGGCGCATGAAACTGTGGCGAAATTTAGGAAGAATTAAAAATCAAATCCCGATATTAATTATTTTTGTCTTTATAATCACGAAAGTTTAAAAAAATTGCATGATTGACTAGTGAAAACAATCTGGACCTTGCGGTTATCTTCTCTTGTATAGAGCTAATAGAGATACAAGATTCTACCCGTAATTCACAGTTGAAATATTTTGACAGCTGTCATATTTGTTGGTTAAGCAACCATTAATACAAATTAAATGTGAGCAATTAATTACTTTCTGACGCCGTATCACAAGAACAAAACCGCTGTTATTTAATACTGTTATATCATATACGTTTGAATATCTTTTACAAAGTCAAGTTCTGCCTCAATTTCCAAACCGCTAAAGTAATTTATGTCTTCCACGAACGAGCCCCCGTAGACCTTAGCTTCAGCAAAGACTGAAAATGATCTTACAAAGTACAGGCATCCCCAGAACTGCCTCCGGGCTCCGAGGCGCTCCGACACAGAGTTTTAAGAGTTATGCAAATGTTATGGACAACAAAAAAGTTAATGTCAATGATAAGTGCGCGCCCAGGGGAGCGATCATGCGCTCTCTGACTTTTTTTATCAACTGTACCTAAGAGGGCCCAATTTTTTGAGGCTAAGGCCTTGCGTAGCCATTGTGTAACCCTCTTTAATTTATTTTGTTATTTTTGCGAGTCGTTTACACTGTGCGCTTATTGCTGGCAATCAAATTTCATGTTCTGGGGAAAACAACAATCTTACAAAAATATATGTAGATTGGCTTGGTTTTATTAGGTGTCTGTTAGTACTTACGAATAAAACGGACCATTTAATTTTCATCCCGAATATTTTTAGCTAACAACACGATTGACAAAATTGTAACCAACATACGAAGTCAATACAAAGACTTTTAAAACGTAGGAATTTACTTGGACCCAGAGAAAAACTATATAATCTGTAATTTATATTGTTAGGTTTTCTGACTAACGCAGATCCAATAAGGGAATGACGACTGGGACGAGATAACTTTATAATTTAAAATTTTTATTCACATCAACAATCATATCCATCCATGGTTCTCTGGTAAAGACTGCACCCATTATTTTTATCTTTTGTTGATTTGTTAACATTTTGACTGCTGAAATCACACGGTATGTGTTTTCTACAAATGACTAATATGCGTAAATCCACACTAGCGCAGCGGCTGAGAAAATACAGATCTGTGTGACTCAGCACAGCCGTAATATTTTTCGAACGAAACGCATGTGCGGCGCAACACAACCGCTGTGTAGAGCGGCAGCACGTCTTTTTAGGTTAAAAAAAATATCGCAGTCTTCGAAAAAATACCGCAGTCAAAGTGTTAAGTGTGCAAAAATATTCTATCTTAAATAAAAAAACTCTTCTTATAATGTGCCAATAATTATTTCTTACAGATTTTTATAATATTTTACAGTCAAAAATCTGACGCTAATTCAGACTCTCAATCACGCAAAACCAAGTCACCATCTCGCATCTGATTATCTTCAAGAGGGCTAGAGTGTCTACAAAAAGTACTTAACTGAAGTAGGTGGAATTAGAAGCAGGTCTTCAGGGGTTGCGGGGCCATTAATGTGGCGGTATTACTGTACCTGGCTTAGTACAGTCGGCTGCGATAAGATGTACCTAAATACGTATCTTGTCATAGCAATGAGTGCTTATTGACGCCTGTCGAGTAAGTAACTTTCGTGTGTGTGCTATTTGCGAAGCAGTTGAGTTTCGTTTATTTATTGATTACTTTTTTGGTGTAACATATCATGTTCTTAATTCTTCTGGTATATAAAAACGTATGAATATCAAAATAAAAATGTATCTCCGTGCTGCCATCAGGTGCTTAGTGCACGTCCTATGCGCGTCCATTCTCCTCTGGAGTACTTTCAAGATGTCGAGTATATGTTTTGTTTTTTCATGCGCCGTGGATTCAGCTTACCCAATGTGACGAAGTAAAGAAGTTGATGTAAGCAAGAACTTGTTTTATCCGACATCCGCGTTCCGTCCATTAATATACAGTCGATGGGATACCGTACCTACGGAATAAATGTCGTACTTGTCGTTATGACGACGAATGAAGTTGAAAACCATGATCTCTCAGAAGTGTTCCGAAGAAGAAAACGTTTTTCAAACAGTTTTTTTTATTGAATACACCTTAGGTTAACCACAATTTCATCTGGTAAGTTTCACTGTCACTGTGACCGATGATATATCATGATGGTCTAGAAGTCTTGAAGAGAACATAAACGTATTCGTGATGATGGGCAAAACCTGCAGTTCACGTATTGTCAGTTAATAACCAATAACCCTGTATATTTTTTTAGGAAATATTACGGCTAAACTTAAGTATAAATACATATATGGACGGTCAATTAAAAGTTTTCACTGATAGTGTAAAAGAGTATTGAAGAGAAAAAGTGGTGGACAAACAAATTAGGTTCGTGTGAAGTTATATAGGTGTTTAGGTCTTGATGCAGTTGACTGTACAATGCAGGTGTCTCGCGAGGCAAACGAACCTCTGTGGTTCCGCTAAGTATCGAGGGTTTTGTCTAGTTAGGAAAATGTTTGGGTAGTAAACGCTAATGGGTTAGCTTATGAGAGAAAAAAATATTTTATTAAGCGAATGTACATGTTGAAACACTCGTAGGGCATCTTTGAGACTTGAAAGTAAATTCACTACAATTCTAGATTGATCCAATTATTAGATACAAACAATAGAAAATTCTATATTGCGCACTTAAATGAAAATTAAACTATTAACAATAAAACCACTTAAAAGCTAAGCGACAATTGGCGGTTTTATCGCTCAAGAGCGATCTCTACCAGGTTACCATGGATGAATAGGGTTATTGGACAGTACAAGGGGATCTGTATGTGTTTTATCTAAACTTCAAATTTTTTGAGAATTTACAGTAGATCACTAATTTACCTAGAACTTACCTGAAAAAATACTGTTTGTTTTGTGTCTTAATTCCTAAGCTTTTGTCATAAAGTGAAAAATAAAATGATTTTAAAAAAGTATTATTTACTAGCTGCGCCCCACGGTTTCACCCGCGTGGTGATAGATATTTTGGATAATATACAATATCTTCATAAATTGTAGTCTATGTGTTATTCTGAGGTATAAGCTATATTATTGTAAAGTTTCATTAAAATCAATTCAGTAGTTTTTACGTGAAAGAGTAACAAACATCCATCCATACTTACAAACTTTCACGTTTATACTATTAGTAGGACTAGTAGGATTAAAATCATCAATTAAATGGCCAAAAACCTAAAAAGTCCATATCATTTCCTTCGCGATATTTCCCTTACCCTTACCTAATCAAGTACCTAAGGAGCAAGTCTAAGTACATGCAAATGAATTAATTCTTCGCGTCTGAGTGTAGGTGCATCGCGGCGATGCCTCGTTGCATTTATAATTTGAGTTCATTACAGGATGACTAGTCTACACTCTGCCGGCATAGATTACATGAGAATATTACGTATAGATGTGAAACTTGCATAGATAACTGGATGTTTATGAGAAACTTGATTAATACTAGAGTAACTACTAAAGTCATTTAAAACGGGATATTTACCGGTTCACCGGATATTCACCGATTTCACTATTATCGAACGCAGCTCGATCGAGCTGCGTTCGATAATAGTGAAACCGGTGGTAGTGGCAACGTTCGTAGCAAAAGACAAAAAATGAGGGTAGATCGGTATGTCTGCCCATAAAAACTCGCAGTGCCTTCAGTTACTCCGTGATCATGGCGCATGCAACTGTGCCGAAATATTGGATAACTCAAAAATCAAATCATGGTAAATATCCCGTTTTAAATGACTTTAGTATTAATAACCATGATAGTTTCAAAAGTTTTACTAGAGTAACTAGACTGCAGGGAGATGCTGGATGCGTCAAGCCAAAGACAGAGCGCTATGGCGCTCATTGCGGGAGGCCTATGTCCAGCTGTGGACTACCATAGGCTGATGATGATGATGATGACTAGGTAATAGTCAGCATGCACCGAGACGCGACGCGATGCGACGCAGCGATAAGAGTTTTAATTTTAAGATAGTGATTCAAAATATGACTTTATTAACTACGCAAAAAAATAAAAACTTTGTTGACATAATGCAAGCTTATTCATCAGTAAACTTTATATAATGCAAATTATTTCTTAATTTTTTCTGTAAAATCATTTCAACAAGAATTGAATACTTGTTCTTAACCTGTGCTACGGGATTTGCTACGACGATGGCGGCATAGCTACGACGTAGCAGTAAACTTGGTAATAAGAATTTTCTCTGACTTGATGAAATAATTAAAATTTTTTTAGGTTTCTCCGAGTTACCTTTCTATGTAAAACTATTCCCGTAGCTACGAGCCGAGTAATGGGTTTGGAAGAACGCTCGCTTCAATTATGAGTGGGATATTAAATCGGTAGCTATCGGAGATACATGTGTAGAAGATTGCTTCTCGTCAGAATGAATTTCGAATTTTCTAGAAATATGAGGTTTCACTGTCTAACTTTGATATTATGTGGGAAAACTTTTGTTTTCATTGTAAACATCGACATGATTTGAAGTAGATAGGTTTCTGCATACTCTGGTTATTAGCGAATTTTTAAAACGATAAAAACATATACATACCTATTGTACTTTGTCATTTTATTCGTTGGAAAAACATTCCCTTATGCATTTGCTTAATAATATCAAATATTAACACTCGGGGACTTTTTCAGGACCGTAGTAGAAGGACAAAGAATACAGAAAGATGCCGAGACAAAGTCTGGTAAATCACATCAGCTCCTTGACAAGAATCTAGTCGTACATTATGACCGTGCCTATTCTGACAAGAGTCTTTCAAAGTTCCCAACCGTACCACCAGGAATTTGTTTATACCAGCTACAACATAGTCCTAAACGGCACGCCGCCGGGCGTGTTGTACCCGGTGCTTACAGTACGTTCGGAAGTAGCGCTCCCAGAAACGAAGAAGACGCGACCCTGCACGTGGTACACCTTGCTGAATAACGAACTAGACTCTGGTGAAAATATCAAACAATCTTTATAATTTAATAACTCTTTAATTTCACAATTTTTTTCCATTACTTGACACTGGCAAATCATTCACTGTACAAGCTACCCGTCTATGGAATGCTCTCCTTCTGGACATCAGACGTGCAAAATCACTCCGTATATTTAAAAAACTGCTGCATCAGCATTATTTATCCATATGAAATATTGATAGCCTTATCTTATGTCTATGTAAGTTTATTTTAATGTTTGTAATGTAGGTATTTAGTGTATTTGTACCCAATTATTTATTAAAGTGCCACCGTCTATATTGTTCGTTCATGTCCAGTCCATCCCAAGGTTGCCTGGAAGAGATCGCTCTCAGCGATAAGGCCGCCCTTTATACCTTTATTCTAATATTTTATCTCTGTATTTTATTCTATTTTGTGTGGTGTAATAAAGTGTTATCTATCTATCTATCTATCTGGCAGAAAGGTTTCCTACCAGACACAATAATTGCCAGTAACAAATAATCATCAACACTTTTTTATAAAAATACTCTATAAAAAATATATGCTTGGCTGTCGCATGAAGCGACTATTCTCTCCAATTTCATAACATTTTTCTTTGTTTACCAAAATTAACATAGCAAACAGTGTAATAAGGGTGCAAGTGACTATTAACCGACCCCTGTTAATAAGATAGAGAGTGGCTAGCTCAGTAAAAATTCATCGCGTCATCCGTAGCTCAGGTTGTAAATATAAAATATGCACACAAGCTCGGCACTTCAAGGAAAGTATGCTCAACGTGAAACCAGTTCAAATATTAAACGGGGGTTTTTAAACTGTTGCCTTTTAGGTGAGCTAAGTATTTTAATAAACATTTTAGTTTTGCTTGTGGCATGATGAACACTTTTCGGTAGTTATATTGACGACCGATGTGGCGCGGTGGGCGAAGGTCCGCTTGCGACGCAGGAGGTTGCGGGTTCGATTCCCGCTTCGGAACAATTGTGTGTACGATCTGCAGATATTTGTTCCGGGTGTTCTGGTTGTTTTCTATGTATAATAAAAAATATCTATCTATGTAATGCATTGTATTATGTATATCAGTTATCTAGTACCCATAACACAAGCTCTGCTTACCTTGGGGCTAGATAATGCTGTGTGAATTGTCCAGCATTTTTTTTTTTTTTTTTTTTTTATCTAACCCGGGAGCTTATTCCACTAAATAAATAGCTTAACTATAACAATTGTATCGTCTCAGATTTACACATTTTGGCATTTTACCATTGATGAAAGAAACGCGTGTCAAAAGCGGTAAGGTTGAAAAATCATTCTATCAAACTCTTCATGCAAATAGCTGTCTACGCACCATCTAGAGTTTTGGTTCATCTATGGACGATTCTTTGAGGATACTATTGTAATAGTAAAGTGATTGGTTACGAGAATGCAGCCCCAGATACCAACCACCTATCATCATCATATTTGCCTATGCCTTTATTAGTCTACTGCTGGACATAGGCCTCCCCCAATGAGCGCCATAGCGCCCTGTCTTCGGCTTGACGCATCCAGCATCTACTTGCAGTCTTTCGCAGGCCCACCACCAACCACCTATCGAGGTCCGGGTATTTTTTTTTAAACAAAGACCATATTAACTCCATACAATTGTGATGGCTATTAAGTCTGTCGTTTATTTGCCATCCTATTAGATTTTCATTGCTGTCTCAATGACTTAGCAGTAAGTGTGTCCGAATAATAAATCTAATAAATATAAAATGCCCCTGGCCTTAGGTTTCGTTTTCATAAAATTATGAAAATTATCGTCGGAATTAAATGTTATCTGTATAGATAACAGTTGTATCACTGATCTTAATCAAATAGGGAGGATCGCGCTCTTTCTCAGAAAAACGTCTCGCAGGGTTTGTATCAATCTAAAAGTTTCTATTAATATCTAGTTACTTCAATATTTCTAACGACATTTCACACGATATGAATAATCTATGTTCTCGTGAGAACTGAGTTGTTAACAACCGTCTGCGAAGTTTTTGATAAAAATAGTTCTCTGCGTCCGCGACTTGCTAAACGGTAGACGAATTTTCAAGTGATTTCCCTACTGCTGAGAGATAACAAGTCGGTTGCATTTTGCTTTTATATCAATCTCATGATATAGTATCGAGTTTTAATCAAGAGCTGTACATAAATCACATATTTATTTTGTTAGATTTTGTATTAATGGCTGCAATATTATCATAATATAACTAATAATAATGAATATTATGATGACCTCTGTGGCGCAGGAGGTTGCGGGTTCAAAAGGAAAAATGTTGGAAGATCTGCAGATATTTGTACTGGGTGTTTTGGTCGTTATCTGTGTATAATAAAAATTATATTTATTTAATGTATTGTATTATGTATATCAGTCATCAAATACCCATAACACAAGCTCTGCTTAGCTTGGGGCTAGATGATGCTGTGTGGATTGCCATTATTTATTTTTTATAACTGGAAGAGTGAGCCTTCTCGTTATATTTCACGCCCTTACACAAAAAACCAAACGGGTCACATTCGATTATTTCCTTAAAATCTTCTTGACAAAACTGTTTCCTCAAGCAAAAGCATTCCCAAACTTTTTGACTTAGGTCCGCGATAAGAAATCCTCCGTCACAGCTAATAAAACATAACCCTTCCGATATGTTTATCACTGCGTGGCGCCATGATTTAGCGCGTGACGGCTCTATTTCACGCGCACCGTGCGTTCAAATTGAATTGATATGTTTCCGCTAACGGTACGGTGCGGCCGCGGCATTTTTCAGAACATATCTACGTATCGTATGATCCGAGCCAAGCGGCCGGAAAAGTGTTTCGGAGGGTTAGCAAAAAAAATTGAGCAACGAAAAAGTGTTCTGCTTTTCGATGTTACTAAAACGAAACATCGATGTCGTGGTCTCTGAGAAACTGTAATTTTTGTCTTGGTGCGAGTATTATTTGGATGTCGTAATAAATATTTGTTATAAGCGTGATATTCAATATTTTTAACTTTCGCGATGAGGTAACTATTATGTACATATATTAAAGATTATTTAACGGGTATCTATCGCGTATATTTTGTATTATGTTCTCCGGGGAAGGGTATTAGTACTAATACCCTTATAGAAAACATAAATAAACACCATATTAAATATACACAATGCTATATTTATTTTAACGTTATACAGGCCTAGAACTACATGTATAAAAAAAACCTAGATCATTTCTGTAGCATAAAGGCGCTATGAAAACAGAAAAAATTCGCTGAAGAAACATCAACTTTTAATTATTTTTTAAAATATTATTTTTATATTATGTGTGTTTTTTAATATTATTCATACAAACTTCTTTCTATGCTGTGTCTTAAAGGCACAGTTTAAGAACAAGTTTGTATCTAAACAGCTAGTTTCGAGTTGCTGCAATAGTTGTTCTGTCTGTATAGGGCGTAAGCGTGTAGCGATAACACACATCTACCTGAACATCAGATGTCTGAGCATTCGCATTTATAATATAAGTGTCACATTTTATCATGCGAGAAAAAAAATGTCTGTCGATACTCTGCTTTACTTACTTTATATTCTACCTGTTATATCTAGCGACTGTTTTCCTATCAGTACTCGCGATATGAAGTGTGGCAAAGGGATGTAGTAAAGAGTGCAAACGATCGGGTCGCAGTGTCAGACGCTTAGTAGGAACATTGCCAATCCCACTATATCACCTCGCAGCCTCCCTGAATATGTTACACCTATATCACCGTGATTTATTTCTGACGCTCGTTTATAAAGATTTCACGGTATTGAACGTCCGTTTTTGCAGTTCTACAAAAAAAAAAAAAACATTACTTACTTAACTTTTTACGTGTTCTAACAGTCAGAATTAATGTGCAGAGGTTTCTTGATTCCTACGACTGAGATGGTCGGCGAGTATATCTCTAGAACTTTACTATGTGCATAATAATATAAATAATGGTAAAACAACGAAAAAACTCTAGTTTTAGTCTCAGGCACCTAAATGTCATTTACTACAAACGACCTTCTCTGAACCCAGGTCTATCGGTAAAGTTTTAATTGTCTATAGTATATTGTATATGTATTTAAAATCCATCACCAGCTAAGCCAGGTACACACAAAACTTCCTTAAACTCCCAAACTATGTAACCCCTGCAGCGCAAACTAAAGCGCACCTTGCCCCCGCAACTGTATCAAAATGATAAAAATGTTGAGATCCAATAACCATTCATCCATCAAGTGTCGAGATATAATCTGGGGCTGGCAGCGCTTAGCCCTCAAGTCTCAGAGCAGCCGAATATAAAAATGCCTGAGAGATTTACAGGTTTCGCGGAGATATCGCTTACAGATTTTGGTTGCATTGTGCCGGAATGGAGCCATTTTACTTTAGCAAGTTGCGGGAAATTATATTTGGATTCCTTCTTCTCATCTTTCGGTATTGAATGAACGAACACTTTAGGAATCATATTTGTATTTCCTTTGCGATTAAGTTTATTCATAATTAAAGTGAGTGGAGCTTGGAGAGAACATACCCACACTAAAAGATTTATAAATCCCAAGGAGTTAAATAAAATAAATAATAATAATAAATAATGCTGGACAATTCACACAGCATTATCTAGCCCCATGATAAGGAAAGATGCTTGTGTTATGGGTACTAGATAACTGATATACATAATACAATACATTACATAGATAGATATTTTTTATTATACATAGAAAACGACCAGAACACCCGGAACAAATATCTGCAGATCGTGCACAATTGTTCAATTCTTCCGAGGCGGGAATGGAACCCGCAACCTCCTGCGTCGCAGGCGGACCTTCGTCCACCGCGCCACATCGGTAGTCAAAAAAAAAAAAAAAGTTGCTTGCCTCTTATCGTATCATTCCTACAAAGCGTGGGTCCGTAAGAAATCTGTTTGTATCTGGCATTCCGGGCCAGCGACCGATTTAAATCTCTTAAGCTCACAGCGACCGGCCGCGGGCGCCACTCGAGAACTCACAAATCTTTCATAATCTCACAAGATCCCGCGAGGGGCGTTTGTCATAGTGCACACCCGCCCTTACAGGTTGAACTCGGACAAAAAAAACTACTTCACGTAAAAAGGTAACACGCTTTTTTGTCGGCACAAATTGAGTAATGGGTTTTAATATAAAATGACTCCATCAACAATGTTTTAATTTTATTTTCCCGTATCGTATCGTATATTTATATTTCACAATATGGGGCAGGTACGGCCGGTATTCATAAGCAAATACAAGGCGAGGGTCCCCATAATTTTCGGTTTGCATTTTTCCATCGCGACCGCGAACTCGATTTCCACTCCCAAGGGCGGACGCTCGGCCTCAAAAATATTAATGAAAATTTTTACATAAATTTATTCGACTGAGGGAACCATGCGTCGTCCTGAGAGCCGATGGGGTACGCTCCTGTTTTTTATTTATTAATTTAATGGTATATTCGGTCTAATTACCTGACTGAGGTATAATTCATTGGCTTTGTGGAGCGTGTGTTTGTTGTGGGATATTTATTTCACAATTATTATAAAGGGGCAAAAGGTGAAAAATTAGTGAAGGCCCATGCCTATAAGTTAAAAATACTAACTGGCTACATAGAAGTTATCATTCGCCTTATTATTTCACGGTGAATATACGTAAATTGAGATCAAAAACACGCCAAATATTTCTGCTGGACCAGTTTACAATAAGGCAGCTTTCGGACCGCTCTCACCCCCGGATTATTGAGTTCTATAAAAAGCAAAGCATTCTTGGCTTCAACCCTTCACCGGTAGCTTCAAAAGAACAAACGCAATATATCGGGGGTCGGCTTAATTTGCCCTGTACCAACTTAAATGCGAGTAGCCGCTCGAATGCTCCAAATTACTGCGCGATTTTTAGAGCTCGGAATGCACCCGCGTCGGGTTACGTCCGAAATTAACCGGATTGTCGGTATAACCCAGGCCACGAAAGGGTTTAAGAAGTCCATTTTCCTATCAATTTACTACGCGCTACACATTTTTGGAATATCGGTCCACTAATTAGAAGAAATCAAAGTGTTCCTTTACGCGGAAAGCATAAACACGAGGGGGCAATTCCTAATTTGCCGCGCTGTGTTGAGTCTAAGATTTTTTCATCAAATGAATTTCGCATCTTGGGGGACATTGGCTTCTTGCCGTGTTTACAGAGAGCTCCCGACGAGTCCCACTTTGTTGTTTAATGAAATTATCGGTTTACCAAGTAAATGAACAAAGCCAGATTTCGCTTTCGACGGCCGAAAAACGAGGGGAGTGGGCCTTGTTTTTGTTTTGAAGGTGGCCGAATGGACTCCTTTGTGGTATTCCTTAGATCGGAGCTGTACTTAATCAATTATGATCGATTCGTTAATTCGAGATGCAAGAGGGAACCAACACAAAAAGGCCGAATAACGTCAACATTTAAAAACTATTGTTGATTAACCGACTATCCCTCCTCAACTCCAGCGTTAATGAGTTCACATACTCGTAGCTATAAACCCAACACGACGTAACGAGACAAAATAGTCTAAGCCAAGGGAGAGCAATTAGAGAAAGAATATGGCGTCCCTCGCACTAATGGGCGCTCGACTTAATTATATAAAGTGCTTAAGTAAATGATAGCTAATTCTCGTGCCCGGTGTCCCGTAAACAAGAGGTGTGACTTTTCACCATTGTCGACGATCTGTCATTCCCACTTCCGGTTCTTTTCTAAGCTCCTTCTTTGTTGCCCTTTCCGCTCAAAAGAATTCATTCTTTTCTTTTTTTCGGAGTGTGCAATTGTCACCCTCCTGTTTGTTGTGCTCTGATTAAATACTCCTGTCACAATTTGGCTAATTTTTCCTTCCTGAGTGATAAGTTTGGAGGTGTTTTTTAAACTTTACGAACAAATGGTTCGAGTGGCTGGCTGGGCCTTTTATTTTGGGTCATATAGATTCATGGGTTCATCAATATTTGTAGGCAAACAACTAATGATTGATAATTTATTATTTTTACGTCATTCAAGCTTAGAGTTATGAGTTACAGAAATAATAAGCATTCTTTAATCATACAATATATTAGTTCAGTAATCTTATCGATGAGACAGGCTCGTCAAATATTTCGTTTCCAATTTTTTATCCGTTTCGTCGTCGTGTCAAAAATTTACATTTAAATAGAACATCTGCGAGCGACCCTTATGGCTTCCAAGGCGTTTTTCTTACCCGCTAATTTGTAAATCGCTCCGTAATATCGAAAAATTAAAATGCTGATGTCATATTTTACTGTCTATTTATATGCAAATATTGGAAAATCTTGCTTTCTGAAGGGATGGTTCATTAAAATATCAATGGGTAATTTGCGAAACGTTTTCTTGACTGAAAGGCAAAGCAGTCGTGAGAGGAATTTATGCTGAACGTTATGCTTAAGTCTAATGTCGGTTATTACAATGCAAAATCTCTTCAGTACAACAAGTGAGATGGGCTTTAATCTCGCTCATCCCATTCCTCAAGCCGGGGCATCGCCGCGATCATTTGTAAGAAGGGTTGAGACGAGCGCACTGAGCCTAATGCCGCAATATTCGTAAATTAAGTACCTTTCTCGAGACTGGGGCCAGTAAATATTATTTTTTTATGTTAATAACCGCCCGATTGCGTTAATAAAGCCTTACATCTCGTAATTAGCTGGGCATTGTCTGCGAGCGGCGGCGCGGAGCCCGAGAAATGAATTGAAATAATTCCGGTGTGTATTTAGCTACCTTCGTATTGTAAGGATTTGTAAATGTTGATGTTGAACACATCACTTACAAGTGCTTATTATAATTAAAATTTATAAATGCTAAGCGCAAAGTCTGATAAATAAATGGCATACAGTGAATTGTGTCGAATATCACAAATATTCGGCTGATAAATGAAAATAGACAAGAGAGCGCATCTAATCTGTTACGCCGTCATCATCGGTGCCGCAACAGTGACTCCATTAATTAATAAATTAAACAATGCGGCCATTCTTATGCGGTGTGGTTTATTTTACCGCATTTACAATGGAAGCAGGTAGCCGGTACTGAAATTACTTTTATATTTATATCAAACATTGATGTAAGTCGAGAAAACAGTGTTTGAAGACTACTTTAGATTTCTTCATTAAGGTCGATAAGAAGACCTGCATGTAAATGCATATACAATATGTCATCATCATCATCATCATCAGCCTATAGCAGTCCACTGCTGGACATAGGCCTCCCCCAATGAGCGCTATAGCGCCCTGTCTTCAGCTTGCCGCATCCAGCATCTACCTGCAGTCTTTCGCAGGTCGCCATCCCACCTGGTCGGAGGGCGTCTTACACTACGTTTACCGAGTCGTGGTCTCCACTCAAGAACACGAATACAATATGTACGCAGCAAAAATGGGTGAATCAAACCAATTGCGCTTGATTTTTTTTTCTCATCTCGCTTGGTGGGCCTAAGCTCTTCTTCTTAAGATTATTATCAGTTTTCTACGAAAATGTTGTATTTCTTGAGTACTGAGCGGCACTCAAAATATTTGCCGTATAAATTATGTTGGATGATGAAGACACCCTTCAACGCCGGCCTGTCTTTATAGCTCTATTTGTGTATTTTAATTACTCTCATTATATGCTAATGCCTACCATCCCTTTTTCTTATCCCGCTAAATGGGTTATTCCAGACTTATATCTATATTGCCAGCAATTTCGTGGATTTAAATGATAATAATGGAGTTTTTTGCTTAATATTTTGATGGATTGTTTTGACTGGAGGATTTTGGTAATTTGTTTTGTTAATAAGTTGCCGGGAAGTTGTTCGCTGAGTCGGTTAATTTGAGTCATTATGTTCACGACTATTTTGATCGGTTTATGATTGTTGCAGGTTTGTTTGTGGCTTTCAGGTGGACTGTTTACATGTGTTTTCTTTGTGGATTTTTCTTGAATTGAAATGCAATTTTAATTACATTGAACATCGGCACGCCAGTTTTTCATACATAATAGAAAAATCAAAATGTTAAGATTTGTCACAAAAACCAATGCCGAAGGTAATCTTTATGAGTGCACTCATAGATTATGCTAAATAGGTACTCGTATGTATAATTTCTACGAACAAGGAATACTTAGCGGAGTTTATCAGGCGCCCCTACAGAAGCTGTTATATTTCCAACACATGATTATGTAAAAGAATTGCTGAAACACAGAATAAATGACACGAATTCTGAATGAAACTTCACTCCGAATCCTTATTCCGTTCAAAAACTCCAGGAGGGACAACAAGTCTTGCTAAATTGTATGACGAAAACCAGTACTAGCATTCAAGCAAAACTGAATCCACAATTTACGGGTATAAGGCATATTATGCTATAACAACCAAATTGCAGTAAAAACCCCGAGATTCAAGCATGTGAGGGAATGAAAATGTGTGTCGTTAAGGCGTAGAGCATGCGATTTGCATCTTTACCACTCTTTCGAGGGTCGTGCTTTCTCACGATAAACCACATTATTAATATGTACCTACCATTCAGCTACCTAATATGGGCTTGCCAAGAGATTTTAACACTGCTTTAGAGGCATTTCGTGTGTATTAAGGTTCTAATTATTTGGTAGTTGTATTATTATTGCTTTATACTGTTGGTATAGTCGAACTAGATATTCCACAAAGATATTTATGCAAACGGAAGTTCTAGTTTCATATAGTGTATCAACCTTATTATTATTATTTATTTAGAAATTAAATCAGCTAGTTTACCATAAAATCAAAGAGAAATTATCGCCCCATGATAATTTTTATGGAAGTGCCAGTGAAATCCAAAATATGATTTTAATATCTACTGCATCAATAAATAATTACCTTTGCACGTCTGCAGGTAAAAGCGTCTACGTTTTTACCGTCATTTTGACGTCGGCAAGACATCGTCTGTCCATATTTACTGAGATCGTTGCTTTTTACGAAGCGTCATTTTGTCGTGTTTACGAGCTTGTCGGTTTATTGTTATGTTACAAGACGTGAAAGGGGTTATGGGCATTTTTGTACTGCAGGTGTAACGGTACCACTTTGTCACGGGTAAGATGGGCTAACCGTCTAAAGGGTCTTGCCATTTCACTTTTAAAGCAACTCCATACTTGGATAGAAGACTCGACTCGCAGAGAGTAGAGTGGACTTACATTCCGTGAAATTTAGTTACAAGAAATTTTAGATCAATACTGAAGAAATATTTGAAGATCTTTCCAAAACCGCATTACCATTAGTTTCAGACCAAATATGTTTCAACAACTTATATATACTTTATTAACTGATAAACTTCAGCATTCGCATAATCCTCGCATATTTCTGGAGAAGCTCGGCAGTATTTATTGCCATTGAAAATCCAGTTTCCTGAAATGTATTCGGATGCGGGCGCGTGCCATGTTCCCTTGTCGCATTAGGCATAAGTAGTGCTCTCTCCTCACCCTATTAACGTTGATATATGCGACAATTCCTGGAACAATTCTTTCGCGGAATCTTCGAGAAGGGGCGCCATATCTTGAAGCCATCGACACCTTGCATATGTGACGCGCTAATTCGACGCTGATAAATGATTTGAGGAATGGAAATTTCTGGTTTGTCTCCCTCTGAGCTTGTTATTGGAAATGCTGTACGTTTTTAGGTATTGTACTTGCGGCACATCATTTTTTTTTGTATGCGATCCTGAACTTCGTTTGAATAATAAATAAAGCTGGACAATAAACTCAGTATCATCTAGCCATGTTATAAATGAAAATTACAAATAAATAATAATAATAAAATAATGAAAGTAATAAAAATTTATAATCCTTAACTGCACAAATAGTTTGTAAAAGTAGGACTGAATGTATACACACGTGTGTTTTTCAGATAAAATATTTGATAATCGGGCAAATGGATGAGAAATATTACGAATACCGATTTACCAGGTTCTTTGAAGAGAAATTAGCGTACAAATTATACGGATTCACGCAGAATATGAGATGTAAATTCTCCCTCGAGCGATATAAGAAAAACCTCACCCAATCCAGACTAATAAGAAGCATACACGGGCCTCAAACGAGATTCACGTGTTCAGACAAAAACCTACTCCCCTCAAGACACCCATGTGTGAGATGTATGCAAAAAGGGAATTGAATAAGGTGATTTCGTTCCGCGGGGTCGTTCCCAAAGGAAAAAAATCCTGCGGTAATGGCGAATACAATAAATTTTCATAAACAAATTGCGTTTTGATGGCGGAATATCCGCGTATCGGCAAGTATCGGGGCGCGTGCGCCTGCTACCAATAAGGATTGATAGGGAAACAATGTCGCGACACTGATTGAATGTCAATTTGAGGGATGTGCGAATAATTTCGCGTAATGGTGTACACGTCGCCTTAACGATGTGTGGATCGGCGTGCTCTGAATTCTGGGTGGTAATTCTTAAAAACAGTTCCAATATCAATTTAAATTTCTTCGCACTTTTTTCGCACGATTTCTTAGAATTTGAACCACCCTGTTGAGCTATTACTTATATTATATTATACGGCTTGTCGTAGTGAGTATAAAATATATAGTTTTTCAAAATTTTTATTGTTTGATTTTAGTTAATACCTGACACTATCCTAAAAATAATAGTGTCAAGTTCATTTACTCAAGCTCTCCTTTTTTTGGGGCTAGATGACGGCGTGTGAATTGTCTAGCAATATCTATATATTTGTTTTTATTACTTTTTAGCAAATGGCATCCATAGTTCCAAAGCATCTTCATTTCCAAAGCAATGGCATCCATAAACCAAAGTATCGACATAGCTCTGAGAATTAGCAAGCTGAAGTGGCAGTGGGCCGGCCATATCTCGCGAAGAACCGACGACCGCTAGGGCAAACGTGTTCTTGAGTGGAGACCACGACTCGGTAAACGTAGTGTAGGACGCCCTCCGACCAGGTGGGATGACGACCTGCGAAAGACTGCAGGTAGATGCTGGATGCGTCAAGCTGAAGACAGGGCGCTATGGCGCTCATTGGGGGAGGCCTATGTCCAGCAGTGGACTAATATAGGCTGATGATGATGATGATCCATAGTTCCTACCTTTAGTGGTACCTACCTACCTATCAAATAAAACTTGTATAGAAAAGAGGTACTATTCTATTGACGTTTGCCAACTTCAATTTCAATTTTACAATTAAAAAAAATCATTAATGTGTACTTTTGTGTATGTATTTTGCAGATCGAATGAATATTATTGAATTTCTATAATAAGACTTACAACCTAACAACGGGCAACAGGCTTTGACAGTAAATTTACTATGATGCTTATAAAAGCATCATAGTAACCATACCAAACCAAATAAACCACCATACCAAAATATTATTTTCCTCATAAGAGGAAAATAATATTTTGGTATAACTTTAAGCCTATTTTAAAAAATATTGTATGTCCGAATAGTATTAAATTGTTGATACTATATTTTAATTATAAAACCTTCATGTAATATGATTCACACAATTTTACAAGGCAATGGGACAATGAAGTGATCCTATATGGTCCGTACCATAATAAGAATAAAGGGTTTTTATTCCTTTTATGGTACGGAACCCAGAAACAGAAAACTATTTTGATTCCTTGAAAATCGGATTCTATTTAACTAGCTGTTCATACCCCTTACCAATTGCTAGCGTTTTAAAGCTCCACACAGATGGCGCCGCCCAATATGAAAATTCACACAGTTGCCACCTGAGTGCCGCCTCACACGTCAAGGAGCTTTGACTTGCAAAACAGCGCGGAGATTTTTCAGAAGGGAGGTAATGACTGCTTGATGTGCCCAGATGCTGTACTAGTATGGAGAAGAACATTCTACTACCCAACAAAAAAGTCCTAAGCCTCTATGGAAAGTATAATGTAAAATTAATATGTACCTTTACATACCTATATATATGTACATATGTACGAGTGTGCGCCAAAGTAAGTAGATACATTTGTACATCGGACCGCGTGATTATGGAAAATGTTCGCATAAAAAACTACTGTTCCTTTGTTAAGTAACGAGGAATAAAAAGAGAGGTTTTTGCCCAGCAGTGGGACATCAACAAATAAATATAACTGAATTCATGGATATTTGCAAAACAATAATTAAGTTATCACGAATCGCAATTCAATTATATTAAATTAACAAATAACTAACAAACAACGTTGGCAACATCTTGTGATTTCCATAACAATTTGTCTCAGATATTGAGATAAGGCGTAAAATTCAAGGTTAGAGCAGAGTTACAACAGAACAGACACAAACTTCAGATCCATTATTTACGATAGGCAGATCAGGGCCGTCATTAAACATTCAAATAACATTTCCTCACGTACGAAGGAAACGGGATTGTCACAATCCGTATTGTTCCAGATCTCATAACGCGTGTAGCCCTTTGACTCGGCATTTCCATACAAAATGGCATTACAAAACGACGAAGATAAAGGCGTCTCCACACTTGGCTAGCTCGCAGGCACGCCACCTTTGATGCGCGTATGATTGCCCGCGCCGCGACACATTGGATCTATATTGTTGTCTTTTTCAAGTTTCGTAATAAGGGATGAGGGTGTATTAAAGCCTTTTATCCGGCTCGTCACGCCGGTTCGGGGTCGGGAAGGGGTTTAAGGTGAGCAAACATTAGCTCTTTTACATTTTTGCAATTTCATCTACGACGCCTCTCGGCTGTTTGCAGTGGCATGAGTTCGGGACTCGAAGGAGGTTGGGGGCGTCGCAACTTCAACTCTTTTTAAAAGGGTTCGGAGAAAGTAAACGAGTTTTTAATGTTTGTTTACAGATGTGCTTAGTTGTGTTACTAAAAGCGGCTGCTTCGAGAACTCCCGGGTAAGTTAAGTCGGTTAAGCCCGCGCTAGGCCCGGGGCCAAGAGTTCGCCGCAAATCTCTACTGCGTTCTCGAACATTCCAGAAGATGTAGGTGGATTAAACGATGCAATATATTCGACAATTACAGCGTATCCCGCAGGTAAGACTGCATATTTCAGGAGCGAGACAATATTAGCTGCACCCGGGTGGAAAATGAGACTGTTTTTGGTGCCTAATTTACAATGCTTGTAATTCCAGGGAACACGTTCGCCTCACGGCGAGGTGTGGGTTATGTGAGCATTCTCTAATGTATTAGTGAAGTTCGCAAATATGCACAGTGGAACAATGTAGTGCGGTGAGCAAATGTTGCCTTTGAAAATCTGATAATTTTAGACGAGCAAATAATCTTCACAAATGTTTCTACTTTGGCTATTATAGCTAAGTCACCGATACTTGTAAAACGTCTGAGTTTCACTATAATATAACCTTTCTATCGGTATATTCAGAATGTAAACAGAGTGTCATTAGCCCTGCAACTTAGATTACACTTATAGGGGCAATAATCCCGTAATCGCGTTCTATTAGGACAACGCCTCATGGTTAATTACCCAACACAAAAGACGCGATACCGCAAGACGCGAGCGCGCCGCGCCGCGGGCGACCACAATTCATGCTCCTCTCATAATTCAGCCGTAATCGGCGACAGTCGCGCAGCAATGCATCCGCAGATACCAAGATCTACCAGTCTTTAGGTATTAGCGCTTTGTTCCGCCGCCCGATGCATTTTACACGGCTAATTTACTGCCGAGGTATGGCAACGCTTACGGCTTCTGCCGAGACAAATTTCGTAGATATTTCGTAGGTAATACGAAAACTTGCGAGACGCGATTCGAAGAAACTCTCACAAAATATTATTATTATACACGCTCCTGTGCGTTATTAAAATCTATAGGTAGAATTCTATCAAAACAAAAGCCATCATTAACGCACCCGCTCAGAACATTATTCAAAAAGCACGTGAGGCAGGAAACCCTTAAAATTACACACGAAACAGTGCTCTTTACCAACTTTCCCATAAGAGCCCATTATTTACGGAGCCACCGTACCATTAAGATGCTCCACATATCTTCGAAAGGCGTTATGGTAATTACGGGTCGCCATTTTATCTCGTGACTTTGCGATTAGAAGTCGCGGGTGCGCGCTTCGCTGCACGTGGAAATAACAAGTCCGCGAACTTGCTTCGTTTCGAACGTTCTGGAATTAATTCGGATGGAAGATATCGGGCGCTCGCGATAGTACCTTCCGCGCCATTTATTGCTCGTGTGGCTGGTATCGGCGAAGGGGTAAAGAATATCAAGATGTAACTTGCACCAACCGGAAGGTTCGCAAATGAGCTCGCCGACTTATCTGTGTTAATGTGGGTGAGGGTTAATTTTGTCTTACATGAGCAATTTGGAGATACCCCCCTCGTTCCGAACTCGCATTCGGTAATACACGCTTCTTGGGTATTATATTGTGCTTTGTTTTTGCGGTCATTGTCTACAAAATCACATAGGATACACTACCAACATTTTCATGAAGGTGTTTGCGTTGTTACTAAAAGTGGTACCACATCTTTTGTTACAAATAAACTTATGACTAATAAATATTTTGAAACTTACGAAATCTTAGTAAAATCATTTATTGCCTATAAATTGCTTAACCTAAACTAATATTAAACACTAAAATAAATGACTGATAGATAGATAGATAGATAGATAAAGTATTTATTTGACACTGCAGCACATGATATAAGGTAGCAATAGTAAAAGTAATAGTAAACAATAAGTAATAGTAAAAACAAATAACAAGTGGAGATTTAAAAATTGTGTGCGTGCTGCAGCCTGTCAACAAGGTAATAGCTCAGCGAAAAGCTTTGCTCTAAGAGCAAAACACTGATTTTCAGTATTACCCTTTGAGGCGACCAGAAGAACGATACACTGACATGATAATGATGTGTGATTGCATAATATTTTGGATACAATCGAATGAATGACTGTGCACTGATAACAGGCAAAGGGAGTGTATTCAGCATTGTGCTGCATGCCAAGACATGCGGCGCTGGTTTTCAATACATTCCCGTCGGGCAGGTGATCACCGAGGGGATGACAGTATATTTGTACAATTACAAAATTAGAAAAACTCGGTTCATTCGGTTAACTCTATGTGTGTTCATACATTTACATGGGAAGGTACAGAAAAAAAAAATTGAACACATAATTATAAGTTCTAATAAAACGCGATAAATACCCGTTATACTAGTAATTATAATTGCAATATGACCATAGTAAAACTATAATGAAATTTCCCGCAATAAATGTTCGGTATCGTGGACAGGCTCCTTCATAATACACCATCTTACATTTTGTACCTTGAAATTTTAATAGCACTCACATCTCATCAGAACTCGTACTACTTAAATATTCGTTAAGATTTCGTCTAGACAAAAGGAAAATATGGTATCCGTCTAGCGAGGAACAAATGCGGTGCAGGGCAAATAGATGGATGCTGGCTGCTGGGCAAACACGGAGATGTATTAGGGAATGAAATTAACTCTTGCTTGATTCACATGAGGTGAGATTTATTGTAACTCTCTTCTCTTATTCTTTTTTTTTTTTTTTTGGGTTATAAACAGTATATAAAACTTAATACTACGAAACTTAAAATATACAAAAACCAAAATAATTTCCTCTATTATGTAAATATGTATATATTATTATATATATATATATATGTATTCTATTATTATAGTGGTTTTTATTATTAAAGTGCGTAAGAAGCCTAAGAAGTTAAAAAATATTATATTATCCTACTAATATTATAAACGCGAAAGTTTGTAAGGATGTATGTAAGTATGTTTGTTGCTCTTTCACGCAAAAACTACTGAATGGTTTGTGATGAAACTTCACAACAATATAGCTTACATATCAGAATAACACATAGGCTACAATTCATAAAGATATATTGTATATTATCCAAAATATCTATCACCATGCGGGTGAAACCGCGGGGTTCAAGTCCTGTCAAAATCAAAAAAATTTTTGGGGTATTATTAAATTACTCATTTATTCGCTATAGGAACTCAAAGAATACTTGGTTTCGTCAATTTAATTTAACATAAAAATTTCTAGGTACTGAGTAATATTCGAAGGGACTTTAACCCGCAACCCAAAACTATGCACATTAATAATAATAATATAATAATGCTGGACAATTCACACAGCACTCTCTAGCCCCATGGTAAGCAGAGCTTGTGTTATGGGTACTAGATAACTGATATACATAATACAATACATTCCATAGATAAATATTTTTTATTATACATAGAAAACAACCAGAACACCCGGAACAAATATCTGCAGATCGTACACACAATTGTTCCGAGGCGGGAATCGAACCCGCAACCTCCTGCGTCGCAGGCGGACCTTCGCCCACCGCGCCACATCGGTCGTCATAATTAATGTCCACCCAGCGCTGATTTTATAGAAAGTCTATATAGTACCTAGCCTCCTATTAAGAGTACTATGGCGTAGTGCCTCTACGATTTACCATAGTACTACGGCATAGAGGCTCTACGGTGTAGCATAGTACTACGGCGTAGAGGCTCTACGGTGTAGCCTAGTACTATGGCATAGATGTTGTTACGGCGTAGAGGCTCTACGGCGTAGAGCCTTTACCGGTGTAGTAGTACCACGCTGTAAAACATCCACGGTGTAACGAAGCCGCGAGCAAAAAATTGTTTATAATATTAGTGTCATCATCATCAGCCTAAAGCAGTCCACTACTGGACATAGGCCTCCCCCAATGAGCGCCATAGCGCCTTGTCTTCAGCTTGCCGCATCCAGCATCTACCTGCAGTCTTTCGCAGGTCGTCATCCCACCTGGTCGTAGGGCGTCCTACACTACGTTTACCGAGTCGTGGTCTCCACTCAAGGACACGTTTGCCCCAGCGGCCGTCGGTTCTTCGCGAGATATGGCCGGCCCACTGCCACTTCAGCTTGCTAATTCTTTGAGATATGTCGATAACCTTGGTTCTCTGTTGGATGTATTCGTTACGAATCCTATCCTTCAGAGAAACTCCGAGCATAGCTCTTTCGATAGCTCGCTGAACGACTTTGAACTGGTGGACCAGCCCTATCGTGAGTGTCCACGTCTCAGCTCCGTACTCGCCGTTTATATTAATGCCCTTTCCTTTCCAGTCCAGCAACCTAAACATATCTTCCAATGCGCACGTGAACAGTTTCGGGGATATGACATCCCCCTGAATATTAGTGTGACTATTATTATTTATATACTTGTTTCAAGTAGCTTCTTGACACACCGACCTCAGCCACTAGTCAAAACATATTTAAAAAGTTGTCAGCTGGTCTCCCGAACCGATATTTAGATGTGAAATGGTCAATGTGACATCGAGCTACTTGACCCAACAATTATTCGTAGCATCTTATCAAATTTTTTTGAAAAAGTGGTCGACCGGTGTTCTACACCATTACCGTATAAAATGATGTTGTACTAGTTTCTGCCCGCGGCTTCGCACGCGTTTTTATAAAAATAAACAATCCACAAATTTTTAGTAACTAAGTTTAATGGGATGAAAACTATATTTGATTCCAGGCTTATAGCTACATTTCTGCAAAACATCAGTTTGATCCGTTCAGTAGTTTTGCCATGAAGATGTAACAAATATCCATCCATCTAATATTATAATCTAATATTAATCCATCAGATATTTGTTCCGGGTGTTCTGGTCGTTTTCTATGTATAATAAAAAATATCTATCTATGTAATGTATTGTATTATGTATATCAGTTATCTAGTACCCATAACACAAGCTATGCTTACCATGGGGCTAGATAATGATGTGTGAATTGTCCAGCATTATTTATTATTTATTATTATTTATCTAAATGCTTGTCATAATCATAATAGTGTGATGGAGTCTTCCGATATTGGTAACTCTTTCATCTTCATCATCATCAGCCTATATTAGTCCACTGCTGGACATAGGCCTCCCCCAATGAGCGCCATAGCGCCCTGTCTTCAGCTTGATGCATCCAGCATCTACCTGCAGTCTTTCGCAAGTTGGTCATCCCACCTGGTCGGAGGTAACTTTTTGGTCAGTGGCATGGTAAAAATCATCCCGTGTAGAACGGCCCTTCTCATGAGCAATCTACTCATTCAATAATGCATCTATTGTGTGGCTATAATGGGACCGAGCTCTATTAGAACACAGTTCGAACTGCAATTTGTTAAACTAAAATTAATGGAAATCGAATTAAAACTTTTTGTCGAAACTATAGTTATACTGCTTTAATTATGGGAGCAATAATATTAGTTAATGGAAAGTGTTAGAATACTTACACTGCTGACAATTCCAGACACCCTATTGTCAATAATGTATACTGACTGTCCCTGTTGTCATACTAAAGCTGGTCATATAAAAGGTGTTAATCAGAAGATAATCGGATAGTTAGCAGCTTCGTCGGTTAACTTTGACGTTTAATATAAGAAATATTTTGTCAAAAATGTTAGTTAAAATTATTTTTTTAATTGCCTGATTCACTTTTTGGGGAACACCAGTTATAAAAAAAATTACGTCCTATCACAGGTTTTTTCAATCTGGAAACGTACCTCACGTTTCAAGATTTAAAAAAACCTGAGTTTTTATTGAAAACATATTATACCCAGAAAGTTTCATATTGAAAACATATTATACCCCGTTGTGAGTTTTTCATCAGATAGAATACCATAGAATATCTTTGTAGTTTTACCGTTTTTGCGCGCTTCGTTGGAGACGCGAGCTAAATAAATTGAATTTAAGACAGGGCAGAGGATTCCCACGATGAAATATTGAAGGAATCAGGAAAAGTTGGTCTCATGTAATATGCAGCGCTGGGCGGCCTCGGAACCGCCCTCGCGTTGGTGGCGGTGCTTGCACATTTTGTTTTGATCCGTATACGCTAGCTTTAATAGCTATTTTAGCTTGAGTATTTTTTATAAAAATCTGTAAAAATTGTGTATCTCAATGCACAGATTTGTCTTTAGTTTTTAAGTTTGTATCGAATATAACTATCACTTTATATGATGAGTGACTTTGAAGTCAAGCGACTTCAAAGTCACTCATCAAGTCAGTCAAGTGAAGTCACAGTTCAATAGTAAGTCATACCAACTATGTAAGGTATTAGCTTTATCTGGTATTGTAGGTATTGTAGTCAATGGTCGTCCAATAAATTGAAGTGAACAGTAAAATAATTTTATTTGATAATAATTTATATGTAAAATAATGACTTGTCTAAGTGCTTATTTTGTAAGCCGAAAGAAATAAATGAATTTTTACTTTACTTTTACTTTTAATGGTTGCATTGACTACAAATTGCAAATGAATTTATAGACCCATGTCAGTAAAATTATATCATAAACGCTTCCCTAGAGTTCACACAAACATTTTGCGGTAGAGGTGAGAGCTCAAAGGCCGGCGCGGCGGCGTCAAAAGGATTGACCGATGCGTCCAGCCGCAAACAGCCTGGGCCGTTTGGCGTTTTTGGTGAATAGGCGATCGTTGAGGTTCATTTTGCATTCAGGATTGTGTTTACCCAGCAATTTGCACTCTATTTAGGGAAACTTATGTCTAAAGATATATTTATGTTATGTGTTATGTCGAGGAAAGGAGGCATTTTTCCTGCCTTTCCCTAAAAGTCAGCTTAACAATGAATGTTTAGGACACAAATGCAACAATGCTTTTTTACAAGCTTTTATTCTACTTGTCCTGTTAGTTAGTGCAGGAAAAAAATTCGGGAGTTCGACGGGAGTTCGTTGGAATTACCTTTCCAAGCATGGGCCTAAATTATTATAAAAAATTGTTTTCGCCCGCGAAACGAGGCGGTTATAGCAAAACGCATCGCAGTATGCTAAATATACAACGAAGAAAGCTGCTGTCCTTCCCATGGTTCCCAAAACATTCCCTTAGTTGTCTCTTACGCCATCCGGAAGGATCCGGTGGACTTTGCTGAAGGGATCAATTCATACGCCGAATCCCAAGACTTTATGGGTCTCAAACTCGTACAAGCACTATTATGAAAACGTTGTATGTTCTACGTAAGGTTGTGCCAACTATGTTGAAATTGCAAACAGCATTTTCAACGTCTACAAGAGAACGTATTCAACTACAAACAATCTAACCGAGCTGAAGCACTAGACAGACGAAAGGAGCTGCCAAGTGAGCTGTTTACGTGAGGGCTGTCGGCAAACACCTGTAAACGCCTTTACCTCGCCTCTGTTTGCACTGGACGGTCACGATTGCCGTGTACAATTAGCCTTAGATGTCTCGCCTGCGGACCTGATTGTATTTACTAGCGAATCTCTGGGATACAGAGGAATACAGTCTCTATGGCAACTACAGAAAGGTCATTTGATACTCAAAAGGCAGTGTTGGTGTCTGCGATGGTGTCGCCTTTTGAGAATCGAGGTGTTGAGCTTTTGAAGTGTTAATTTGTAAACAAGAATCTGTATCTCTCGACTCCGTACCCCTAGCGTTTCTACAGATACTTGCATACCTATAAGCTTATATGCCCTTCAATTATTATTAAAAACCTGACTGCGCTTGCATCGTTATCCCACAAAATGAACTACGCCCACAAAAAGAATTTCAACTCAGAAAATCAGTTTCATATTTCCGTAGCGGCCCTTGAAAGTCCTCAATCGCGTTCGCAATGTTGACTCCTGGAAACGATACGACCTCTCGACTCGACATGATCATAATACCCTTCGCTGCATCCGACAACCCTTCTACATCCATAAACCGGCAACAAATCTTAGCCGAGCATTCGGCATCTTTATAACTGGAGGACTCGGATCCTTTAACCCAACATAATGGGCAGGTTTACTGGTAGGACCGTCGTAAAGTGTCCCGTCCGAAGCGGACCCTTCGAAATTTCACGAACTATTTGGCCCGCACTAGCCCTCGCTCAGCTTTTTTGTCGAGGTTTATTGTCCGGATTTTCTGCTCACCTTTATCGTTATTGTGTCCGCTCGGCTTCATAAAGGAGCGCGGTTCACTATTAAGACCTCATAACCGTGGGAAAATTGCGTGGCTTCCGTGAAAAAAGGTCAGAAAAACGGGCTGGTTTTGATTTGGGCTGTGCCGATAAATCGTTGGTCAATTGAGCGGGATGCAATAGGCGTGTTAATTGGCTGGGTGCGGGATGTATCGCCGCTCGAGGGAGCGGGTGGACAGTGAGCAGTCATTGCGGATGATAATTGCCACTGCCCGCTGCCGGACGCCGCATAAATTCGGTCTATTGGTGTGGAATTGAATGGATGCAAACACGGCCCGGTGCGGGATCATTGATGTTTGGTATAACGGATGTGTGATAACTAGAAGTGATATCACGAAAAGATGTGACCTAGAACTACTGCATTCGCTCGAAATTAATACAAGTTCACATTTCAGAATGCTATCGTTAAAGTTATTGTTATTTTTTCTTGAACTTTATTAATATCCATTTAAAGTCAAAGTGTATTTGTTTTGTATTTTTTTAATGTATTTTTCAATTTTAAAACTTACAGCTATGATTTTACAATAATGTCTTTGCTTAAGATAAGCATGATATGCTACTGAGGGCTAATTAAAAGTTTTCACAACACAAAAAGAAATAAAGATATCAGAATAAGAAAACATAATGACAAAAAATAAAGAAATATAGTTTACGGCCAGGATTTGAAAATATCAAAAAAAATACTTTGAATATAGTATGCTACAATCATAGCCAGTTTAAGCCGCTAGTTTTGTTCCGCATACTAAGAGCTATAAAGTATAAACTTGTTCCATAAGTAGCTATATCTTTGTAGTGCATGCGGTCCCAGAGATAAACGCATACGATTACACGTACGAGCCACAGGTGGCGAATAACATTTTTCACTCGGGACATCCGACGATGGCCACCCGGCTTAATTCGAAGCCAGCCCAGCGATTTGCGCAGTTTGTTTTTATTGAAAAGCGTGGGAAAATTGCCCGATAGGTACTTGTTTATTTAAAAGGGATAAGGGGATGCGTTTTTGTTTTTATTGGACCTTCATGGAGCTTAACTGGGATTCTACGTACATATCTCTCTGATGTGATTTTGGTAGACTGCTTAATGCATTACAGCGCTGATAAAGTAGATTCGTATTTTGAGAGAAACAAACAGCCTTTCATCATTAACGTATATTAGCGCCATAGCGCCCTGTCTTCAGTTTGCCGCATCTAGTATCTACCTGCAATCTTTCGCGGGTCGTCATCCCACCTGGCCAGAGATCGTACTACACTACGTTTGCCTAGTAGCGGTCTCTACTCAAGAACACTTTTACCCCAGCGATGATCGGTTCTTCGTGATATATGGCCGGCCCATTGCCACTTCAGCTTGCTAATTCATTAAGCTATGTCGAAGAATAACCAAGCCGCCTAAAAATTAGAGTTTCTTTAAAAATCACTTTCGTTTTCGCCACATTTTTTGCTCGAGGTCCTATAAAGCGGATCTTCTACACAATAAGGCAGGGGCTGCGGAAAAACATATAATAATAATAAATAATAAATAATGCTGGACAATTCATACAGCATTATCTAGCCCCATGGTAAGCAGAGCTTGTATTATGGGTACTAGATAACTGATATACATAATACAATACATTACATTGACACTGAAATCTGCATATCACATTTCTGGGACAGTTACCCCTGTAATTACAGGGGACAGGCTAACACATTTCAAAGGTAAGCAAATTAGTTCCGCACTTAATGACCCGACAAAGCGCGTAAATCTTTTTAAAACGCGCCCCAAGTGTTTCCTTTTCCTGTGGGACACAGAATTGTAGGAACAACTGGGTAAGTTCTATCTCAGTAAAGCAAACTAAGTGTCCTATCAGTCAGGTGGTTTCCAAAGTGTACGTTTTTACTTGGGAATTTATATATTCCATAGCGTTTCGGAATAAAGAGAATATGTATGGAAACCCTACAGTTTGTTTTTTATCATGAATGCAGGTTACAGTGTCATGTATTTTCAGGCTTTTCATATTATTTGTGATTTCAGCGTATATTGTAAGAGTTGTTTTTTTTTTGTTCTGACAAAATAAAGTCAATGAAACAGTAAGCCCTTAGCTTGTATTAAGGATACCTACGTAATAGCTCGCTACGTGTTAGAAAGAACGAAAATATTTTAATCTACTAAACTACGCTAATTAATACGACATAATATGTTAAAAAAAATTGTACGTATGTGTTCATGGTAAATACCACCTACACTCAGCGTTATGCTACGAAGTGCTGCAGTGCTACGCATCATATGTGAGAGGAATGACGCCGGTAGAGTGGTCGTGGTCATCATATATGACGATTCATAGATAGATAGATAGATAGATAGAATATACTTTATTGCACAAAAAGTTGTACATAGGCGAGCATAATGCTAGATAGCATTCTCTACCTGCTAACCTTTGGGTAGTGTGGACAACAGTTTGGTAGGTAGTGCCATATAATAGAGATAATAAAATATACTACTCATAATGATACTAAGCTACTTATATATACTTAAACATTAATATATATACCTATATAAATAATTAATATATAATTATAATTACGTACCGAATTATTCTTGCGAAAGAAAATAGTTATAGACTCATCATATATGACGACCACGACCACTGTCAAGAGTGTAGCGACTAAGAAGAAGAGGCGAAAGATAGGTATCGGTACTAAGGAAGGTACAATAAATGACGTAACTGGCTCGACTACATTGAGCCAGCCGTTTCAACACCGCGTACGGGGTGGGTAAACAGTACGTAAAAAAATATTAGCATAATCCGCCCTGCACGTATGCAAATCTGTCGGCCCGCACGGGAAAGGAACTGCGGTAAAATTGTATCAAATTGTTACAACGACACGTAGGTTTTGCCGGCAATTTGTCAAGCGAGCAATAATTATTTCAAGCCTCACTCCCCGCCGCGACGTGAATAGCTAATAATGTAGGTGGGAAGTGGTAAAGCTTTTTATTGGGCAGAAATAATGTGTGAGTACGTGTTTTATAATTATTATGATAGGTGTGCATTAGATGAAGGATGTTCTTTGAGCTTTTAGTAGGTGGTAAAGATGTATTTTAGGGGCTATGCTTCTTGACGAGATTTGATTTAGGACTGTGAGAATAATTCTAATCAAATGAAAGAGGAGCATCATTTAATAACGACCTTGACGACAGATGTGGCGCGGCGGGCGAAGGTCCGCCTGCGACGCAGGAGGTTGCGGGTTCGATTCCCGCCTCGGAACAATTGTGTGTACGATCTGCAGATATTTGTTCCGGGTGTTCTGGTCGTTTTCTATGTATAATAAAAAAAAAACTATCTATGTAACGTATTGTATTACGTATATCAGTCATCTAGTACCCATAACACAAGCTCTGCTTACCATGGGGCTAGATAATGCTGTGTGAATTGTCCAGCATTATTTATTTAATTTATTTATTTATTAATAAGTACGGCACACTTGACATAGGACAAAAGAGGCTGGCAGGCGAAAACAATGTATGTGGTCCTCTAGGGTCATACACATACCTGGTTTAGACATGACATGAACAACATGTTTGCAATAAAAATATGTGTTGATGATGATGGTCTGTATTGCGTTAAAAGCAAGATTAGCTGACCACTACTGAGGAAGTAAGTACTCAAACCAAATTTTATTTTTATTTGCTGAAATCAAACCACGCAATTTTAATTTCCACATAAAAACTTACAAGGGCGTAACTCCTCAGCGATATTGAGCATGTGGGAATCGTCGAAATTAAATTTTCTTTGTTTTCGCGGGGATCTTGCCGTTATTAAATTTCCTTGTGTTTTTTAACACAGCCGTATCATTAGATCGAGGGTTTCCGTCAAGAGGAAATTGTGGCGAGGGGAGCCGAGCACCTAAACATATTGAAAAAATAAAAATCCCGGCTACTTATTGCGTGCGGTACGGATGGTGCTCTACTTCATGTTTTCCTATTACATTTACTTAGAAGATACTTTTTCTTTTAATATCCAGTGATGTTTCATTGATTATGCTGCGTATTGTTTTTTAATTCCATCGGTACACATGAATCACATAGAGATGATTCCTAAACTATAAGGAAGGTACTCTACTCAGTTTTGCTAAAACAAAAAGTCATGGATCACATTGGATTGGACATTGGATAACAATTAACAACTTATCGTTCACTGAGACAAAAAAAAACGTGAAAAAAATTTACAGAGTTATTACAACCCTTTCAGATTTGCTTTTACGTACGAATGGTTAAGTCCAAACATCAAAGAACTCAAAAAGACAATCCTATTCTCAAAAGTTCGCTTCGACCACAAACCTGAGCCACTTTCGTTCCTATCCATCGCCACAGAAAGACGTTTGAAGTGGTCTGTAATAAGCACGACCGCGACAGAATTCCTCCGTTTTTAGTACCTCACCTTAAGAAGCCCGTTTTAAGCGGTGGTGCCCACATTGAAGAAATTGGGAATGTTGGGATTGAGTTGCTCTATATTTTTAAATTTGTGGGTGTAATTTTTGTAGTAACATGATGGCTGCGTAGTTCGAGACATATGGTAAACAAGAAAAGATGTCAAAGTGAGTAAGTACCTTATAAAATGGCATAAGCTCGTAATCGTATTTTTGTTTTCATCACCACCTGCCCGCAAATTCCCAAAAACCTTCCTAATTCAAAGCTAAAAAGCTTCGTATAACGCATTCGGTTTCTGGTCCTTATAATAGAGATATGATTTTCTAATTTGGATGTCATGAAAATGAGATATTTTGTCATTAGTCTTTGACATTATGGCCACACAGTAGCGGCGCCACCAAACGCGACTTCATATCCCTAAATATACATATTACATTACGTGAAATTGCCCATTTTTTCCACTCTCCACCCTAGCAATTAGGGTACCTTGTGTATAAATATTGCACGGCCCTCATTAATGTGCGTGTTCGTTTTATACGGAACCATTTTTATACTAGCTTTTTGGTCTCAAGACGTCGTGGGACGCAATGAATAATTAAGACATGTTGGGGGACGGAGACGAAACTGACTTTTTGATATTGATTGTAAAGTCTGCGCTGATACTTTGGGAAAATTAAAACGATAGCAACGTGGGCCACGGCCTTATCGTCTCTTGTTCGAAAACTCTCATGGGAAAAGTAAATCCCAATGTGTGAAGCTGCGAGTTACTAGTAATAATACAATACAAATACAAAATTCATTTATTTACCAACACAACAAAAATGCTTGTATTTTACTGGTGGTCCCCGCACTAGGTTCAGAACCTGTATCGCGGGAGGCCGGATTACAAAAAGAATTACTAATAATCTAGACTGTAGTAAACAGGGCAGCAGTTCACACTAGGAAAAATACTTTAGAAATACAAAAGTAAAAAGCTAATACAAAAATAATAAATATATAATTATGGTTCAATTTTAAATTTAATATGACATTTTGTTTAATTCCTTTTATGATGTATTATTGTGTAACTTATAATCTATGAATGTTTATTTTTTTGTTTATTTTTTAAGCTGTGTGTGTTTTAATTTTATATGGATTTTATAATAATCTGAAATAAACGAATAATAATAATAAAAAATAACAAAAATAAAATGAAGTGGAAAAAAAATTTATAATATACAATTTGATCATAAGTACACAACACACTATGAGTGGGACGGTTAAGGACGGGGGATGGAGGGAGGGCATCAATCGGAGGGAAACGTAATAAATCATACAAGATCATAATTCGTCAAACTGTTGATATGTACGTAGGTACGCTCATTAAAACAGGCCTAGTTACGTCGAGGTCTAGCATACGATAATAGGGTGCTAATTAAATTATCTCCATGGTTTTTCGTTGTGTTTGGTTTTAAAAAAGAATATAAAAACGTTTTACCCATTCAGGATTTCTTACCTTGATCTGTAGGGGACGGTGCTCGATGCCGCAAAGAAGCCTGTAACAAAACAAATGCATTAAGATAAGGAACTACAAATAAATCTGTGGCACCTCTTCTTAATCTCTCAAGAAATTCATTAGCGTCCTGCCAAGATCAATCAGTAAACTTTCTCTAAATTAAAATATGACGCATTCGAATGATTAAAAACCCCTCGAGAAGATTGCATTTCGACAATTAACGCATTAAGACTTCTCTTGCCAATAAAGAGAAACTCTCTTAATTAAGGGTCCCTTAAAAATTGAGTACAAATTCACGTAGCAAATCTCGAATCTCTCCCCTCTGGGGTTGTAGTGAATGGTCTGTAATATTTTAGTTTGGTTGAAACAAAAAGTCCCAGTTTGTAGACTAAGAGGATAGGTTACAATTTGTACCTTATATTGCCACATCTAGCATGATTATAAAATTTGGCAAGTCATATAAAGAACACCGAATGCAATACAAATAAGGTAGCTTGCTTTCACTGAATTAAAACAAACCGTTCGCAATACTTGATGCTATAAAATTGCATTTAAAACTCAGGAAGAAAAACCCATTTTCGTCGAAGTAATTTGTGGTACGCACTAGTAGGTTTAGACTGGAGAACAAACTCAATATATTTTACAAGTTTTTGCCCACGGCTTCACACGCGTTATTTATTGTTATTTATATGCCATCTATGCCATCAGGATCTTATTAATGGGATAAGGAACCACCTGTAGGTAGGTACGCCAAATTAAGCCCGATTTGTTCTGTAGTTTTGGTGTCAAAGATGGAACAAACATCCAAACTTTCGCATTTATAATATTAGTTGATTTCCATAGAACTGTACAATACCATCAAGTAAAATGTTTAAAAACTACGTAGATGCTATTACTGGTTCAGTTTATTTCAATCTCTTTTCTGTAGTAAAAACTCCGCTATTTAAAAAATAATAATAATAATAATGCTGGACAATTCAAACAGCATTATCTAGCCCCATGGTAAGCAGAGCTTGGGTTATGGGTACTAGATAACTGATATACATACATAATACTATATATTACATAGATAGAAATTTTTTATTATACATATAAAACGACCAGAACACCCGAAACAAATATCTGCAGATCATACACGCATTTGTTCCGAGGCGGGAATCGAACCCGCAACCTCAGGCGTCGCAGGCGGACCTTCGCCCATCGCGCCACATCGGTCGTCAAATGTTAAGTAAAAAGTTTAAAAACTACGTAGATGCTATTTCTGGTTCAGTTTATTTCAATATCTTTTCTGTAGTAAAAACTCCGCTATTATGACTGTCTCTTGACCTATAAACGCTCCTTGCAAGGGGCTGAGCTGTCACGTAGACACAATAAGCCTTTTAATTCGATTCGTCAAGACGGACTCGCGAGACAAAGAGTCGGAGTTATCATTCAATGGGGCACTCCTACCTTTCTTATTACTTCACTCCGGCGCTTGTGAGGTGGACGTTTCGGTGCACACGAGGTGTTTTTGTGACAATTTGCTTGGCAAAAAAATACCTTGTGTTGACAAAGTTTAAATTTGTGGAAAATGTTAGGTAGGTACGCGTTATCAACGTAATTGACGGACCTCGAGAACTATTTATTAAGCATTTGAATTTAATGTCTATGTAAAAATTTGTAAACCTATCAAAATCAAAATTGTGTACTAATATTATAAAGAGGAGAGGTTTGATTTTTTTTGTTTGTTTATATTGAATAGGCTCCGAAACTACTGAACTGATTTGAAATTTTTTTTCACCGTTAGGAAGCTACACTATCCCCGGTGAACATAGGCTATAATAATATGATATTTTCAAAAAAGTTAAGGATCCTTACTAAAACTCCACCTAATAAAGTGAAATTCGAGTTTAACGTGGGTAAAATCGCGGTGAACAGCTAGTAAATATATAAATAAGTATAATTTACATTAATCAAAAAATATTAAATTATTCATTCCGATAAAAATGTCATAATTATTTAATTAGAATCAATCTTTGCAAATCAATTCAAAACCTACCGAAGTTCAACAGTTGGGCCACAGTTGGTTCATATCACAGGATTTATTAATAGTGTTGTTTTGTTGCTGAAACTGGATGCTAGATATACCTAGCATCCAATTTCAAGCAAAAAAAATCAGAATATAATCCCCAGACATATCCCAACATTCTCACCTCGTGTGCCCCAAACTTGCACTTGATCCCGTGCCGTGACCCGACTGCCGATGTGTTTATTTGTTGCCACCGCTCTTTTAAATTCCCCTAAATCCACGTCATATTAGCACAAACTGCGGTTTACTCAGCTCTTATTAGGTGTAATAACATTTGTGGTGAGCGCTATATCAAAGAAAGCGAAGGGAATCACTAGGTATAACAAAGTGATGCTGCGACTTTTAGCCGACAAAATGTTTTACAGTTTGGCAGAAACTTTATGATGCAATGTACTTTTAATTTAGAAATAAATATATACTAATACAAAATTTTGTACACAAAATCATTGCACACAAAATCATTGCACACAAATTATTATTTCGCATTATGTTTATAGACATAAATTGTCTCTCTTGGTACTATAGCATTTCAGGTTTACCTACTTACCTACCTAAAAATGTTTCATTTCAATAATAAATAATGCTGGACAATCCACACAGTATCATCTAGCCAGAAGCTTAGCAGAGCTTGTGTTATGGGTTCTAGATGACTGATATACTTAATACAATACATTACATAGATAAATATTTTTTATAAATTATATTATATTATTATACATATTATACATAACGACCAGAACACCCGGAACAAATATCTGTAGATCGTACACACAATTGTTCCGAGGCGGGAATCGAACCCGCAACCTCCTGCGTCACAGGCGGACCTTCGCCCACCGTTCCACAGTGGTCGTCAGACACACTGCTTGGTAAAAATTTACCTTCTCTCATTATATAATTAAATTTCGATTTTTAGCCATGGTCTTCCAGTCTGCAATCAACATGAAACTCCTAAATTTATAATGCAAGCAAGAACAGCTGTTCCTCTATAATAAACCATTTAAAACACACGTCTGATCCACTGTCAGACATGATAGCTACATTTCATTTAACGCGGTGCAAACCCTGATAGATAATTAACCTGCCAGACAGATCACGACCCCTTTTTACCGCTTAAACATTATGCGAGTTCTAAGGATTCATATATTCATTTACAGAGCAGATTTTTCGTAAAATTCTGCAGGTTAGTCAGCATTATTTTATCTCGCGATATTTACTGAGAAACCTTTGGTATTCTACAACGTATCATCAGCACACATCTGAACGTGGCTCCCCCAAACAAGGGGGTTTTGCGTGTTATTAATTTAGTGTTTTTTATATTTTATGTATGCTAGTTTTAGGGTATATTACATATTACTATGAACCGTAGAATAAGTTAAATAATATCTGTGTCTTTTCTATGGTCTGAAATAAATGATTTATTATTATCATTTGCCATAATCGTCCACTCTTGACAGGTGTATTGGTGATCGCAGTTGAGGTGTTTAATTTATAAAGGAGTTCTCTCTTAGTTGACTCTGACTCCATCATCCACACGCTGAGTTAGGGATTATACCTATACTACTATAGATCGTAATTCCTATCTACAAGAATCCTAAAACACCTCTAGCGCTTACTGAATTGATTGCGATCGTTGTAACTCAGCAAGTTTTATTTTCCCAAATCTGTTTTACGAGAAAAACTTCGCATGACAATACGACTTTCCCCCAAAAATCCTAAAACACTTTACGTATAAATCTAACAAAGACAATGGCTTAGAAAAACGGGACTAAACCGACCGGCGAAAAAGCGACAACTTGAAAAATATCACATTAATTATAGTCTTATTAAATGGCCATTAAATCACGCTAATTGCGCTTTGTTTTTATTTTGCGGAACATTTTTTGTTTTTTTTTTGTTCTCCGTTCAAAAGCGCTGAATGGAATCCCTTTATTTGCAAACAGCCTGTTTACCGAAAGCGAACGACAAAGGACGTTTTTAAATTATACCAGCCATAAATTGAAGGCAGATTTTTTAGATGAAAGAGTTATTAGGTTTTACGTAAGAGTTATGTTTTTGCCCCGAACATTTATAAGTACTTACTCGCATGTAGCGTTTAGTCGAAATTTACTCAATGCTGCCACTGTAAAAAATCTAAAGCAAACTTTTGGTGATATCTCGGGGCTGCGGTATTATCATTCACCATCTTAATAGAGTTGCTCATGTAGATTTTAACCTATATACCTATTACAATTTTAGCGACGCCTTTTCGCAGTGAAACTAATTCACGCCATATACAAATATAATCATGTAATGTCGAAAATATAATCATAAAATGACGACCGATGTGGCGCGGTGGGCGAAGGTCCGCCTGCGACGCTGAAGGTTGCGGGTTCGATTCCCGCCTCGGAACAATTGTGTGTACGATCTGCAGATATTTGTTCCGGGTGCTCTGGTCGTCTTCTATGTATAATAAAAATATCTATCTATATAATGTATTTATTATGTATATCAGTTATCTAGTATCCATAACACAAGCTCTGCTTACCATGGGGCTAGATGATGCTGTGTGTATTGTCCAGCATTATTTAATGTACTAGAAAGTAGGTGCTTTTATTTTGAAGTTGGTTTAATGACAGAGGTTCTTTGATCTCGCCAGGAAGCGGTGGCGTCCGGTGCTATTGTCCATCCATGTCTCATCTTCTAATTGTTTTCTTTGCACTCCCAACACAATGGTTGATCACGCTTTGATCTTTGAGTGCATTGGCAGTGCTAATTCCAGTGACCATTTTGTGGTTGGAAATGGATGGTTCGTTATAATAACTATTCAGATCTTTAGAGATGAAACCAAGGAGGAACAAAGTTTTATAGAGCTAGAAAGAAAGAACGTTGTTGTTACGTTTCAGAGGTCGAGAAAACTTAAAAAATATTGCTGCGCATACAAGCGTCAGAAGAAGTTAGTATGTGAAATGCTAAGTTGAAGGTTTTTTGCATATAGATAAGGAATTCAAAGTCATAATTATGATAACGTCGTTTCAATCATTGATGGTTAAGTTACAGAGCAACTTGTGTGCGTACCTAAGTATAAATTACGCATGCTCTAAATCCGTTGATTAGTCATTAATTTGGCAACAATTTCACAACTGAAAACCCTTTCTAAGCGGTCCAGTCACGTAGGTCGAAAACACGTGACATTTAGAAAACAACAGGCGCAAAACAAAATTACGACGCAACCTCCAGCCCTGTGCGGAACCATCTAAAGTTGAGCTGTTTGTGCCGCTGTGTGCGTGCGCCTGAATTAGACGCGAAACTTTCAAAGTTTTCCCAAATTTCAGCCCCCTCGCCCCTCGCCGCCCCGCGATCGATACGGGCGCCGAGCGAGCGCCAACTCAGACCAACCCAGCCAACACAGCCTCATGAAAATACCGGACAACAGTTTACCATGACGTGTTTTGGTATTTGGTAATTCTAGTGAGTGGCTGGGAGATTTCATTGCTTTATTGCAGGGAATGTTTGGAGCTTGTCCTGTCCAGAGGTGTGTCATGGTAGTTTGGAGTTTTCATGGCTTGATTGCTTCGCTGGCATTTACAATGGTGCTTGCTGATTTAGTAAATAAATGAATAATAAATACGATACAAGATAACCAAATGAAAGCTAACGCTAAAAACGTGTTTTTGAGATACATTTTTGTGCCGCTTTTACTTGAGATTTAATTAGGTCTCATGAAAACGCTGCCTATGGATAGCATAATCACCCTATCCATAGGTAATTAAACAAAAAAACATGTATAATTTTATTTCTTTTATTACACTTCATACTCATGATATAACCCATTCCTTTAGTTTGTCCAATAACTATGTATATAGTATGGCTAACCAAAGGTATTATTATATATAGCCATACCTCTATTATGAGGGGAAATCGAAATAGGTCAGAAAAGTAGTTGATTCGTCCATAAACATTGATAGACTGTCGCCACAAACTTAATACCACAGTCAAATGGCACTGGGAATAAAGACAGGCTCGCGTGTCGACCCGTGCCAACTGTCACCGGGCAAAACGAGAGCGACAACTGAAAATTGGGCGCGCGACACCGAGGTATTGTTTGTCATTAATTGAAGGCTTTGCGATGATCTTGCGCTTGTCCCTTCGAGCGCCGAGGGCCGAGGGCTCCACTCCTGGGAGATATCGGCTCGCCAATCGCGTTGACAGCGACCCTCCGTGCTCGACTGGACGCTCGCAACGAGGTGGGAAAAACTACAGCCTGACACTACTTAACGAACGGACCACCATCGCTCGGGAATTTTCTTGAGTGCTTGTTAATGTTTTATGGGCGGAACTTTTCAAAGTAGTGCGTAGATTGACGCGCTAAGTGTACCTTAATAATTTAACACGTTTCCCCTTGAAGGTATGACTAGTCAATCGATTCTATTCCCATTTGAAAACAATAAAATTATAGGTCCGGCGTTGGCGGGTAATATGGCTAATTTTTTGTAATAAAAATCCAATCTCGAGAGCGGCTATAAAAACGAGAAACTTTCTCTGATTTATAACAATTAATATTTGAAATATCGACAATATTAAGGGAAATGGCCGACAGTCGACAAATCATACAAAACCGCCCCGGAAGGAGGAAGCACTGGCCCGCTGCTCGGGGACTTTATTTGGAAATGGAAAGTCTAAAAAAATAAACGAGTGCGGGAGCGGTGATTTATCCGCGGCGAGTAGTGCGCGCTTCGATTACGAGATGATATTTCTCGATATTAAAGTGTTGCCAGGACCGGACTGTGGACAATATGACCCGCGGAAGATTTATTGGGCAATTCACGATGACGTCGACTGCCGTTACGATTATTTCATTATATCGTCGGCGCCGTAAAAATGGTTAGCGTTTTATTTGATTGCCAGTTCGCGAACAAATTTTTATTTCAATATTTTATTGGGTTATAAAATTGGACTGCAGTGGGTTTAGATTTGACAAAATTTCTGCGCATCGCTGCTTCGGAATGCGAAAGTAATCATAATAATAAATTCAGAAGGCAATAGAAATCATAATAATTACTAACACAAAATTTACTTATTTGATTTCTCTACGCGGAGCTTTCGTAGCCGTAAAATTCTGATACTATTTCTGTCCGCAACGTGACTCAAGTTGCGAAAACCTCTCGAACTCTCGAACGTTTAGATTTCTTTCATTTTTGGTAGTAGAATGAATTATTGCGAAAGCACCATGAAGGTCGCGCAGCATGTCGCATGATTTGTGCGCAGGGGTCAAATAAGTCCCGTGTCGATTCCACGTGCGTCCTTGCGTAAACAGAAGAAACGAAAAAAACTAAGTTTGTAAGTTATACAAACAACGCTGTTTTTCATCGTTTGAAGTCCTTATTACCTAAAACTTACCTAAAAACATTATTAAGGTTGTTGAAAAGACGAAATTTCAAAACAAGCTAATTATGAAACCATAAAGTATTGCAGGTTTTTACTTCTTAGTTCTTTGCCCTTCAGCACACAGGTTATCCAAATAAATTATTTTATTTGTATGATTTCTTAATTTTCTTCTGTTCAGAGGCGTTTGTGTAAGAATATCATGTCGTATTCCACTAAAAGCAGTTGAAACATCGTTATAATCAATTTAGATTGCTAAAATGTATTCAATAAGCTTCCAAAAGGCATGCCATTCATAACATCTACGTTACGTATGACGTCGAAATAAATAAATAATGCTGGACAATTCACACAGCATTATCTAGCTCCATGGTAAGCAGAGCTTGTGTTATGGGTACTAGATAACTGATATACATAATACAATACATTAAATAGATAGATATTTTTTATTATACATAGAAAACGACCAGAACACCCGGAACAAATATCTGCAGATCGTACACACAATTGTTCCGAGGCGGGAATCGAACCTGCAACCTCCTGCGTGATGTTCTCTTTACTGCATTAGCTCCGGGGCCGGTAAATCCGCACGACAGTCTCGGCTTATTGAATAACTGCATGAATCACGCGGCATGCTCCGCTGGGCTCCCCTACCATACGTTTTGTTCGACCATCGAACGGCACAGAAACTTCGGGCCAGGGTCGGACACAGGCGTAGTGAAGGGGCAAGTTTAATGATGGGCAGCGATTTGTAGATTATTGTGTAGGAGTCGATGAAAAATTGATTTAACATTTGTCAAACACTGATTGTTATAATTAAGGAAACGTCCCAACTGTTATGTTGCTGTAATTATTTCTTATCATGAAGCCGGGGACAACTTTTATTAATCTATTTCTCTGTGCACAGATAAATACTCTTATGTACAACAGTGTATGTCATAGCTATTTTGTCATACTACTCATAATTTTTTATATTGATCTTGATATTTGTTAAATGAATTAACTTCTAGATAGAGCTTGGTGATCTTAAGGTGGGTAATGGTCAGCGTTTCGGCACGTTAATATAACGCGTTACTTAGCAAGAATTCGTGCAGTCAGCATGGGGAAAGAAGGCACTCGCGACGAGCAACGAGACGGATTTAAGCACACAGTGTAAAGTATTATGCTTGCTGCAAATGACACTACGTAACACCGGCCAGTACCTTTGCGATGAAAAACAATTTCAACATAAAATACTCTAGCCCCAAATAATAGTCCCTAGATACGCTCCTGCCGCTCGGTTACGGCTTTCCGCTCAACGGTTACGTTCTCCGCTTTTTATTCCGCTAATGCCATCGGCGACATGTGTCCGCCACTTTTGTCATGATTATAAGTTTCCAATAGTTGGAAGATAAACGTCAGTTTTCTGCGCTCTGCTGGCCTGGAAAGAAATGCTTTAAGTCAGAAAATTTCCTATTGTTATGCTTACAAATATCAATAAAAAGTTCTCTATTTAATGCATCTAGCATAACCACCGTATAACTTTATACTCCTAGGTATATTTTTTTTATTTGACCTCTAGACCAATAAATAGAAGTACGTAATAATCAAATCTTCATCAATTAAAGCTTGCGAAGATGACCAAGTTAATAAAAAATGAAATAAATAATGCTGGACAATTCACACAGAATTAACGACCGATGTGGCGCGGTGGGCGAAGTCCCGCCTGCGAAGCAGGAGGTTGCGGGTTCGATTCCCGCCTCGGAACAATTGTGTGTACGATCTGCAGATATTTGTTCCGGGTGTTCTGGTCGTTTTCTATGTATAATAAAAAATATCTATCTATGTAATGTATTGTATTATGTATATCAGTTATCTAGTACCCATAACACAAGCTCTGCTTACCATGGGGCTAGATAATGCTGTGTGAATTGTCCAGCATTATTTATTTATTTATAATTATGTTAGTCAATTTTATACGATTACGTGCCAACTAAGTATACTTAAGTTAGTGAAATTAAATTAAAAGACAAGAAGCACTTTACCATTCCGTAAGCCAGTAAATTGTTTCAACTGGAAACCTGAAAACTACCACCAAATCCCGGATTCCGGAAAGAGCGCAGATAAGTATAGTCCATTTAAGCCACGTTCACACGAATCAAGTGACAGACATTGTCATGTAGAGACTTATCACGGTATTCAGGCGGTCGCACACGAGAAACTTATCCGCTATGAATGGCTCCACATCAGCGCTGAATTTGTAAAGAGTAGACGTGTGCCGCATGCATGACCAGGCTTTATCTCGAAGTGATAAAGGAGGTATCAGACTTGAGGTACTGTCGTACCAAGTACGTGTGACACGTTATTTTAACACTTTGACTGCTGAAATCACACGGTATGTGTTTTCTACAAGTGACTAATATGCGTAAATCCACACTAGCGCAGCGGCTGAGAAAATACAGGTCTTTGTGACTCAGCACAGCCGTAATATTTTTCGAACGAAACGCATGTGCGGCGCAACACAACCGCTGTGTAGAGCGGCAGCACGAACTTTTTAGGTTAAAAAAAAGATCGCTGTCGTCGAAAAAAAATCGCAGTCAAAGTGTTAAGAGTAGGTTAATGGGCGGTATTCGATGTCATTGATGTCTTGAGGAAGCTTATGGACATTGTATTACAGACATGAGTTGAAAGTTCGCGATGATCGTTTTCATTCGTTTTTAGTTGATTGCGTCATCAACACGTCGCGTCGCCGTAATCACAAATGACGTGTCTTAATGTGACGACTGATGTGGCGCGGTGGGCGAAGGTCCGCCTGCGATGCAGGAGGTTGCGGGTTCGATTCCCGCCTCGGAACAATTGTGTGTACGATCTGCAGATATTTGTTCCGGGTGTTCTGGTTGTTTTCTATGTATACTAAAAAATATCTATCTATGTAATGTATTGTATTATGTATATCAATTATCTAGTACCCATAACACAAGCTCTGCTGACCATGAGGCTAGATAACGCTCTGTGAATTGTCCAGCATTATTTATTTATTTATTTATTTTAATGATATTCTTATGTTTTATTTATGCTAGTTTTAAGCTATATAAATAATTGGACAATTCATATAGCATGATCTAGCCCCAAGCTAAGCAGATCTTGTGTTATAGGTACTAGATGACTGATATAATTAATACAATATATTACATGAATAGTTATTTTTTATTATAGATAGAAAATGCCCAGAACACCCGGGACAAATATTTGCAGATTGGAAAAATATTAGACCCAAGGCGGGACTTGAATCCGTAACGTCCTGCGTCGTAGGCGGACGTTCGCCCGCCACGCCACCGGTCGTCGAAATAGGCGAACGAGCCATATATTACTACAGTAGAATAAATAAATAAATAATGCTGGACAACTCACACAGCATAATCTAGAGCTTGTGTTATGGGTACTAGATAACTGATATACATAATACAATACATTACATAGATAGATATTTTTTATTATACATAGAAAACGATCAGAACACCCGGAACAAATATCTGCAGATCGTACACAATTGTGCCGAGGCACGAATCGAACCCGCAACCTCTTGCGTCGCAGGCGTACCTTTGCCCACTGCGCCACATCGGTCGTCGGTGTTTCTGTGTCTTTCACTAAATTGTATAGACTTTCGTTCCAAGATAATTTGAGCAAGAAAATATCTTTTTAGCTAAAGATCAACCATCAAGATCACTCATCATTTGCATCCGTCTTTAAATGTTGTGCCGTAGTCTTCTGTGTGAACACTCCCTAACATCTGCAAGTTTTCGTCGCCGTGAATAACGCGGACGTAGATTAGGTCCGACGTCGCGTGACTGTGAGACGCATTGTGATCTGAACGTGTAGATTCTGCATTATAAAATTAATTCTCTTTACTCTACCGACTATTAACTTTTCTAACTGTATGCCCTATAGGATATTTACCATGATTAGATTTTTGAGTTTTCCAATATTTCGTGCTGCTTTCCAATTTTTTATTATGAGTTATTCCGTGATCATGGCGCATGAAACTGTGCCGAAATATTGGAAAACTCAAAAATCAAATCATAAAATTAAAAGGTAAATATCCCGTTTTAAATGACTTTAGTGTTAATAACCATGATAGTTTCAGAAGTTTTATTGTATGCCCTATTTCGGCGCAGGGTCATGGAGATAGTCTTATTTTCTTAATTTCACCTATTTGCGTCACTTACCTCCATAATAAACAACTTTATTTGCCGTTTGTTATTCTATGCCTGTATTTTGTACCTGTATCCAAATAAATGTTTTCCAATTCTATTCTATAGAAATGATGATAATGATATTTTAATTCGCTCAAAATTCCAAAATCCTAAATTCAAAATTCTTTTTTTCCATAGGCTTACAAAATAAGCACTTAGACAAGGTCGAATTTTATACTATAAATTATCAAAGATGTAAAGAAAAAAATATCTCTTAATAAGGAAGATATAAAGCATTGGTTTGTTCAGAGCATATTTAGTAGGTATCTACTTTGCATACATTGGATCGAATGGTCAAACCAGCCTAGAGTTCCACGAAAAAAAGCTGTATTTAATTTCACACAATTCATACAATATTCTCGATTCACTAATACTACAGCTGCAAGTACCACTTAGAGTGGTGAAAGCCTCCTCCAGGTTCCGGTCCTTCCATGCTTCTCTATCCAAAGCTTCCTCTATCCAGCGTTCCCCGAAAACTAAATTTTAATAAGTGTATTACTAGTATAATAGTAATATTAAAACACTTTTCCAACTAGCATATACGTCAGCAGACAACTGCTTAATCCTCTATCTATTTAAATACACTTAACTGTGCACATCACCTTTTAATCTTAATAAGCCAAGGGTCCTAGTATAATAGTGATATTAAAAACCTCTCCAATCAACACATACTTAGACAACTGCCAAATCCTCTATCTATTTCATCATCATCATCAGCCTATATTAGTCCACTGCTGGACATAGGCCTACCCCAATGAGCGCCATAGCGCCCTGTCTTCGGCTTGACGCATCCAGCATCTACCTGCAGTCTTTCGCAGGTCGTCATCCCACCTGGTCGGAGGGCGTCCTACACTACGTTTACCGAGTCGTGGTCTCCACTCAAGAACACGTTTGCCTCAGCGGCCGTCGGTTCTTCGCGAGATATGGCCGGCACAATGTCACTTTCTCTTTTTATCTATTTAAATACACTTAGCTATGCACATCACCTTTCAATCTTAATAAGTCAAAGGTCAAACCTTCAAACTGGAATAACGTATGTATGTAGAGGTAGAAGGCCGGATTTAAACCTCATTATTTAATTAGATAGGGAATCACATGAGAGTCGTAAGTCGTCGCCAACTCCTGCAGACCTGTCTCGGCCGCCCTGTCCGTGATGCCGTGATTAATTAGGCAAAAGCGAACTTCTCCTGAGCCAACCTGTACCTACGCCTAACCTGTATACATATTTAGCACATGCTGTTCTGATAAATTAAATTTTGGGACATTTAATGTCAGTGCGAGAAATAAATGATACATAGAAGTTTGCAAAATGCTTGCTTTTGTTAATTTTATGCAAACTTCAAATAGAACAGAATATAATAGCATTTATTACGATACATACAAAGTGCATAAAAACAAACAAAACTAAATATAGAATACGGAGGTATACAAGCTATATTACAAAAATAGTAAGCGTCAAATCAATCTTATTATATTCAAGATAAAGATCAATCATTTGCCAAAAAAGGTACAGACATCAATCGGTATAACACTATTTAAATTAAGCTTAAACATAAAACGGTTGGTAGATAGACACTAACCATCTTAATGTTTAAGCATAACGTTCTTTTTTAACATAAAGTCTACAGAAAACCAAACAAATACAAACTCTAATTAATCAAAATCAATAGCACTGAACCAGGACCCATACAATTGTACACCAAACAAATGGGCTCGTATTTGAATACGTAACGAATAGAGAGGGCCACGCACGCTGAGCCATTCTTTAGCTTACTCCTCCGGATAAAGAGCTAAACTTGTTTTCAAGGGATGACCGATTGTTGAAATTTATGTATCGCGAACAACGCCGGCGGCTGGACCCGTGGACCCGTGCAAAAAGTAGGGAGGATACAGGAAGACGCCAGATGGAACGAAGAATTATGCTCCCCGTAGGCTGATGAGGCGAATGCGATTGTGACTTTCTATGCAAATTGGACAGGGTAGGTATATTCCGGATACGCTGATACGTTTTAGGAAGAGGTCGGGTTTAAGCAGATTTGAATTGTATTGTAAGTCTTGTAGGACTATTTTGGTTTGTGTTTTTATGGCATATAAAGCTCGAGATATCAATTAATGTACTCAGTTTTGTTACTGTAGCACGTTTTGTTTTCTAGCATTGTGTTACGCTTGGAGATTCTAAACGCTCTAATATTTACCGGGTATTAGCAGTTAGAAAAATCTGATGAATGTTCAGTGTATTAAAATTTCATTTACTGTTGATCCATTCGAAAATAATTCACTGAAAACTTTAGAATAACATATCACGCTTCAATTTCACGATCGATGGTACGATAGTTTTGTTTAGATAGGCCTAGTGTTTTATTGAAATACAAATGAGTGAGCCCCGCGACCCACACGAGTGTGCCTCGAATAAAGGGGCCGCATTAGAATAATTTTCCAGCGGAGCGTACAATTCTTCACATGAAGAGACCTTAAATTTCACTATTTTACATACTTGGGATTATCATATCTGTTCGGGTGTCGCGGACCCCAACCGGCCCCTACTTTTTGTGATCCGCACCCAACCTCTATCGGACCGTCTCCGAAATATTTAGTTGTTACTTTTTGTTGGGCAGCACGTGAGAGAATTCTTAATCATTCTGGCCTGTTTCGCTTTGAGGAAGTTTTTCAGGCAAATATCTATTTTAGCACGTAGAGGGGCTGTTGTGCCCTGATAATACTGTTTAGATGGGCTTCAAAGTTTTTGGCTTTGTATTCATAGCACTTTATATTTTTGAAGTACCTACCTGGTAAAAAAAATGTAATGCCAAATATATAATTTAATTATATCGTATTACTTACAGAATAGATATTCTCTGGCATGAACGCACTACAAAGGGCGTTAGAAAAATCTTAGCCAGTGGACTATTTATTTATTTATATAAAGTACTTACACTATTTTTACAGGGGCACCTAATACAATAGTGTAACAATAAAAACAATAATAGATAAATATAAACATGAACTAAACATTTTCTATAAGATATAAAATTCTTCAAATTAATAACATAAAATTACATTATGTCAAACCTACTACTTACCAGAACTGATTCACCAATTTCAAACTAGCTGGTACATCTAAAATCTCTAACAAGGAACACAACACCAAATATTGAGGCTCACTTAACCCCACCGCGGTATTATTGTAGCAGACGAAGCCTCAGAGGCCGAGGGTTCCTGATCGAAGGTGGGCGAATTAGCCTGACTCTAAAACCTCAATTAAGTCTCGTCTAGAGCGGGACTCTATTCTATCAGGAGTAAAATGACGTATCGGTTTATAAGACAAATAAATAAATAAAACTTCATTGTTTCAAATATTGCTGTTTAGTTTCTGACCGCGGCTTCGCACGCGTTGTTTCAATGGAAACGTTTTAAGGTTATTTATATCCCATGAAAACTGATTTATGGATATAAAAAGCCTAGGTAATTTTTAGTACAAATTTTCAGCCCAATCAATTATGTAGTTTTTGCGTAAAAGAGTAACAAACATCCATACATAGAAACTTTCGCGTTTATGATATTAGTAGTATAGATAAAAATAAAATGCTTGCGCCATTATCTATTTTAGTAACAAAAAACCTATAATATTTTATATCAGAGATGTTCAGATTATAGAAAATTATTGTGTGAAAATAAGACTAAGATTTTCCTGGATTCTCTGGGGCGTGCAAGAATCCTAATTTTTATTAGACCTAACTAAATACGTATAGTGTGTTGTCAAACCATAGAAATACATACGTTAAATTTAAATAATGTTTATAGAGGTAAATGTGACTTACAATAGTTAAAATTCATATGCAAGCGGGGATCAAACAAGAACACCCGAGCCACTCCTTTCATGCAAGTAAGTATTAGTCAGGTATTCACGTGCAAAATCGTGGGCAGAAGCTAGTCTACACCAATCTATTTATTCGTGATACAGACTCAGAACGACCACATCCAATTATCGCAGAACCTTTGTTTCTACTCGAGTAAAGTTTCAGGCGTTTCGGTTTCGATAGAATATGTAACGACGAGACGTGTTCATTGTGATTTTGTACGTATTGTGCGATCGAGCTCCTTACCTTTCAATTTGGTGAAAATTGCTCATATCTAGTTAGGAACAAGTTGAACGCAATTTGGTAACTGTTTTCATTTTTGGTTGTGAAAGGGAATGTTCGAATGAGACGCGTTAATGATAATGTATTCTTAAAATATAATGAGTAAACAGAGTTTATATACCTTACTAGCTTTTATTCCCCAAGGTTATTTTTATATATCCTACTAATATTATAAACGCGAAAGTTTGTAAGTATGGATGTTTGTTACTCTTTCACGTAAAAACTACTGAATGGATTGTAATGAAACTTTACAGTAATATATCTTATACATCAGAATAACACATATGCTACAATTTATAAAGATATTGTATTTATTTATTTATTTTAAGCCATTACTGTCCCACTGCTGGGCAAAGGCCTCCCTTTTCTCCTTCCACTCCTCGCGATCCAACGCTGCAACAGGCCATGATGGAAGATATGCCTCGAGCTCGTCGCGCCATCTCATCCTGGGCCTTCCACGTCGCCTCTTAGCGTTGGGTGGGCTCCACTCTGTGGTGGTCTTTGCCCACAAGTCGCTGGACATACGGCAGACGTGTCCAGCCCAGTTCCACTTCAGGCTTCCGGCTGTCTGACCAACGTCAACGATGCGTGTTTTGGAGCGTAGTATGCTGTTCCGCACGCGGTCTGACAGCTTGACTCCTAAGATGCTACGCTCCATGGATCGTTGGCAGACCCCAAGGGCGGACTTTTGACGATCTGTTAGAGACCAAGTTTGAGCGCCATAGGTGAGGATGGGAAGAATGCGTACGTCCATGAGTTTCTTTTTAAGGGATAGAGGTAGTTTGCCCTTCATAAGTTCTTTCATTGACCAATAGCATCTCCAGGCGTTTTCTGTGCGTCTTTCGATCTCTTGGACTTGTCTCGCCTGGAGAGAGACTATTTGGCCAAGATAAAGGTACTCTTGGACGTACTCAATCTCCACACCGCCGACATCTATTTGGCGCTCAGTACTGTTCGTCATTATCTTGGTCTTTGTCATATTCATGTGCAGTCCGACCTCGAGGCTTGCGATGTTTAACTCGTTGATCATGTCCCTTAGCTCAGCTGCAGAAGAGGAGAACAGTACGATATCGTCCGCAAATCGTAGGTTGGTTAACCTTTTGCTACCGACGATAATTCATTTCTCTTCCCAGCTATTGTATAGATTCCGAAATACTTCTTCTAAGGTGGCCGTGAAGAGTTTGGGTGATAAAGGGTCACCTTGTTTGACGCCTTTGTGTATTTTGAAAGGTGGGCCAGAAGTGTGGAGTTTAATAGAAGCTGTGCTGCTTTCATAGATGCGTTCTAATAGGCTGATGTACGTAGGCTGTATTTTCTGGTTGTGGAGAGCACGGAAGATGGAGTGATGGTATAGGCTGTCAAAAGCTTTAGAATAGTCGATGAAAGCGAGGTAAAGAGGAAGTTGAAACTCAATGTGTTTTTCCAGTACCTGGTTTAACGTATGGAGATGGTCTGTTGTGGATAAACCCCGTCGAAAACCAGCCTGTTCAGCTGGCTGGTTTGAATCAAGCTGGCCAGATATCCTAAATTCTATTATTTTGACAAAAGCTTTGTAGAGATGAGAAACGAGGCTAATTGGTCGGTAATTACCTATATCTGATTTGTCTCCTTTTTTATGTAATAAAATGATTTGAGAGTGACAAAGATCTTTTGGGAATTTTCCAGTATTAAGGATTGTGTTAAATATGTGTGTGATATGGCGGAGGAGGGCAGGTTCACCAACTTTCAGGGCTTCTGTGGTAATCCCATCGTGACCGGGACTTCTGTTGTACTTCATGTTAAGAAGTGCGCGATGCACTTCGTCTTCTGTAATCGGCTCTACATTCTCTGAACATGAGTACGCTGATGTGGTTGTTTGGCAAGCCTGATGAGAGTCATTCGAATATAGTGATTTATAATATTCGGTACAAATTTGCAATATTTGTGATCTATCACCTGTTTTAACGCCGTTTCCATCTTTCAAACAGCCTATGACTGATTTTCCTACGTGTGTGCCCTTTATAGCTGATTTTAAATTACGATTACTTTCTAATGCTGTTTGAACTAATATTTCGTTATACTTCCTCTTATCTCTGCGAATACTTCGTTTAACCTGTTTATCTACGATTTTATATTCCTGTGTGTACATAGTTAATTTTTGCCGTTCCTCTATAAGCAGTTTGGTGGCATCGCTAAGCTTTTTGTGTTTATTTTTTATTAATTTAACGTTTTGGGAAGCTAATTTTATGCTACTTTGGATATTATTGAACTGATCTTGTATATCATCCGACTGCAAAGGTAGTGAGTTGAAGCTGTTTTTTAAATCGATAATGAATTTTTCTCTATTAGTAATTAACGTGAACTTATCTATCCGTTTTATGGTGTTCTGAATAGCGCGAAGTCGTTGAATTTTAAAGCTAAATTTAACAGTTACCCGAAGGGGTCTATGGTCGGAGCTGAATTTAAAGCAATTCAGCATCTCGATGTTATTTACGATTTGGTTATTTGAAGAGAGGCAGAAATCGATCTCATTTTTTGTGATCTTATCTGGTGAGAACCAGGTCCATCGGCGCTGAGGTTTCTTGAAAAAGTAGCTGTTCGTAAGGCTTAAACTTTGACCAAACGCGAATTCAAGGAGACGACGTCCACGATCGTTTCTGGTCCCCGAGCCATGAGGTCCCAGAATGTTGTTGTCGTCTGCGTCAGTTCTCACTCCTACTTTTGCGTTAAAATCTCCTACAACTAAAGTCCAGGTGCCTCTGTGGTCATCACATGCTTTATTGACGAGATCGTAGAAGTCTTCCACTTCATCGTCGGGGTGAGAGGAGGTTGGTGCATACACCTGGACAATGGTAAGGGACTTCTTTTTGGAGACCTCAAGCTTCAGAACTGCCACTCTCTCAGAGAAAGAAACGAACTCGATGATGTTGGCTTTCCATTTCTTGGAGATCAGGAAACCAACGCCATGTTGGCTGCCGTTGCCGGTATAGTAAAAGATGTTTCCATCACTACGTTCGATGATTTCTTCTCCATCTCTCCTGACTTCGGACAGTCCAATTATGTCCCAGTTTACGTTTTGTAAGGCATTTTCAAGTTCTAACAATCGCTCTTCTGTGCGTAGTGTTTTAACGTTAAAAGAAAGTATCTTAAGCATTTCGGAATCCGTTTGACGAGCTGTAGTTGTCAGACAGAGGGACCTCGCCCGGGGATTGTAAACGCCCCGTGCTCCAGGGGTCACCAACCTACTGTCATCGGTGGTATTCCCACTGGAGACGCCGGGCACTAGGGGCCTGTTTCTTGGAGTGTACATCATAATGGAAAGGGGTTTAGACCGTAACCCACCACAAAGATATTGTATATTATCCAAAAAATCTACCAACACGCGGGTGAAACCGCGGGGCGCAGCTAGTATATAAATAATAATAATAAATAAATAAATAATAATGCTGGACAATTCACACAGCATTATCTAGCCCCATGGTAAGCAGAGCTTGTGTTATGGGTACTAGATAACTGATATAAATAATACTATATATTACATAGATAGATATTTTTTTAGTATACATAGAAAACGACCAGAATTTATAGAAACAGTATATATAATTCCCAGCTTTTTTACTTGTAGGTAATAAGTATGTGTTCAAAATTTCATTCCGAAGTTTTGGCGTTGTCTTCAATCAAACATCTTCACTATGGCACAAACTTTCGACTTTATAATATTAGTAGGATTACGACACCTACCAACGCCTGGTTTAAGAACTCTAATGTCATCTTTCTTTTACCAGGAAGAAATATTTATTTAATATTTCAATGGGTAAACTCCAAATGCCTAATGGTAAAACAGCTTTCCTACAAAAAAGTGTAGTCTGTATGTCATGCAAAATATATAACAAAATACCTAAATCATTAAAAGATCTTGATGACAATATATTTAGGACTAAATTGAAACAATTATTAATTACCAAATGCTATTATAATATAAACGATTTTATGACAGATAAATTTTGCCCTTTTTTACTATTTCGCCTCTTACTATTATTACTTTAAGATTTTTGACATTATATAAAATTATCTACAATATACCTAGGTTAGAACATTACTAAACTCTACTGTGACAGTTGCATGCTATCTTAATTTTGCACGCCTCGATGAGGTAGTAATGTATTGGAAATACCATTTTTAATTAAGAACTTTTGTACCTATATTACAGCAAATAAATGATTTGATTATTGATTATTGATGGGATTAGGTACAGACCAACTATTATTAAGTCTTAAATCTTTAAAATTTTCCTTCGTTCCTCTTCGAGGCAGACTCTACCAACTTTAACGCACTCAATATTAAAAGTCACTGCATAAAAATAGCTAATCATCCTCTCACAATAAGTCACCCCTTCTATACAGGGTGATGCTCAAATTAGACGTCATAAAGACGTGTCTCAGCCGCCGCCGGCTATGACGGATGGCAGAGCGACAGTCATCGTCAAATTAACACGGAGCTAAGTGCGGAAATGTGTACACAATGTCACATCTTGAGGCTCGAAATGGATGTATTCTGTGTCATAGTCAGGAAAGTGGGGCATAAAGGTAAACGGAAATGCAGTAGGTGAATTGGCATATCTTGATTATACTACGACATATCTTGTTGGTAACCCTGTATAATGCCTCTAGGTCCAAGTATGTCTTTGGATGTCTCATCATCATCATCATCATATCAGCCCATACATGTCCACTGCTGGACAACGGCTTCCCCCATACAACGCCAGAAAGAACGTTCCTGAGCCGCCTCTATCCATGGACTCCCTGCGACCGCTACGATGTTGTCGGTTCATCAAGTGGATGGTTTTCCAACACTTTGTTTCACGTTATTGGTTTCCATGATTTGCTATATCTCAATAATATTGTTAGAAAATCAAGTATATACATAATAATAATATAGACTTATAATACCTACGAGTATAATAGGTTCAGGTTAGGTTCTATAATGACCGAAATCGCTGTACCGCGCCTGAGGTATGCGAGCGGCGAGACGGGGGGGAAATCTGCAGACTGATGGATCCTGAGCTCCGTCAGTCTGCCGTCAACGCGTACTCTTGCTCTTTTTTCCTCGCCCCCCACTTCGCCGCACTTTCCTAAGAAGCGGTACAGCGGTTTCGGTCAAACTATACCAATATTTCCCAGAATATAATTAAAATAAAATAAGAACAATTTCCAGCATCTAATATCGAACTTTACTAACGAAGTAAATTTTAGATATATTAGTGGCAAGGTGAAGCGGATAGTATTTTGATTTTCCATTTCTACTCGTGGGGCTCAAGCAGAACTTGACTAGCTAATTGAAAATACTAGGAACTTACAGAGTTGTGGGCTGGAGTTGAACCCACGTTCATTAAATATGCTAGGTCGGACTATTTAATGATACGTTTTGAAGTTGCTATTAGCAAGAACTAAGAAAGTTAGATTAAAAATTAATTATTTTATGTTCGTTGTTTGTTTTCAAAATAAACATAAATAAAAAATATCTTCTCTTCTGAGTTTTTTATTTAATTATCATGCTGAAAAAAACTGCTTGGATTATGTACAAAAATAGGTATGTCGGTATGATTTTATTGAATAGCCTTGTTTTTTATTTGCTTACGAGTCTTGATACACCTTACAATACTATAGCTGACTCTTTTGAAAAGAATTATCTAGAATTAAAATATAATATAATAATAACTAAAACATAATATTGCCAGGATTAGACTCCACAAAGAATTTTTTAGATCTAGGCCCTAGAGGTAAAATAAATATAAGCTCGACTCTTCTTACTTCGGAGCTCATAAATTACGCAAACTGAAAATTATCATCATAATCAGCCTATATTATTCCATTGCTCTAGCAGTGGACTAATAAATATGCCACGTAAAAATGTCCACCAATAAAAAAATCGAATCTGCTATCACTAGTTTTTCAAAAACATTTTCCTATCCCCTAGTTAACGCTGTATGAAGCTCAAAGAGATCACCCACACATCAAAACCCCACACACTCACACTATCTAATACTGTTTATCTAAAAACCCGTCCGCCAAAGCTCAAAAACAACTTTGAGCAGGCGAGCATTAGTAATTGTAATTAGAACTCTCAGCAGCGACCTCCGGCGATAAGATGTTCCATGGAGCATGAAATAAGGCAGAGCACACGTCCTCTGAGCATGCATGGACCATGCAAATCCACTCATGTGGCAAGAATGAGGCTTTTGCGGTCTAAATGGCTACTTAGCTAAGCTTAGATAATTCTTGGGAAGTCTGTAAATCCGAGTGGGCAACACTTGAGTTTGAGTCTTTTTAACTTTCCTTTCCAGTTTGAATTTAATGTTTGTTCTCTTTTCAATTTTGCGTTCGAATTATTAGCAACCGTGGTCTTGATGCTCGCTTAGATAATTCACGTTTTAATTACGAAAATGCTTGATTTTCCAGTTCATTACCTTTAAAATCCTCAATGATAATGCGAAGTCGTGTTGAGGCTTTTAAATTAATTGCCAAGAGAGCAAAATAATGGAATTAACTTAATCGAATAGTTGTTTACACCGTGTCACTGAGAGCAATTAAAATTGTTTCGGAAGACAATAAATCATTGGCGGGAAAGTGAAACATCACGGCGCTCTGTGTGCACACCTTGCTATAAATTTCCCAATTACTGGGAGAATTCTATGCTGGCAACACCGAGGGAGCGAATAAAATGAAATTAATTATCGGTCCTGGTTACTTGCACCGGCACAGACAATTTAGATAAATAGTAATTTCCCTTCTCGACTTCAAATACGGATCTAATCTAGAGGTATATATAAAATGCGAAGGAACTACGAATATATCTTTTTTTTTTTTTTATTTATTTACCAACTTAAAGATATTGTTACGTAAAAAAGCTTAAAAATAACACGAAGGAAACCACAAAGGTTTGTATACATACAAACTTATTATTTTTTCGTAGTAGGTATACATCTATTAGCCTTCTTGTGACTTACCGGCTAAACAGACTGTAATTAAATTCGGCAAGTAGATAGATTTATATAGAAGGATAGATAGATATATTTTTTAACTAGTTTATTGTTTTTTTAAATGAACTTAATAACAACAAACCAGATAAAAAAAATACAAAATTATGTGAATAAGTTGGTTTGGATATATGTACTTTTTATTTATAAAAAAAGGTAACTACCTACCCCGAGAGTCACGACCGACAACGTCAAAAAATTGTTGTGAATTACTCGAACCCGTGCTATATTTGAACGTGGTCTTCATTATAAAACCAATCTACAATCAGACGAGAGCACTAATACCATAGGAGTCAGGGTTCGTCATTACACGGCCCGCACACAGAATGGAATTAATTCCCGAGCTCGCCGCAGACAAACGATTTCCATGTTGCAACCGTCTTACAACCAGACTATTGTTAATCTATTGATTTATTGTTTTGTGTTGGGTGCGAATTAAGAGGTAGGTTCGTAGAAAATTTAAATATTGAAGGTGAAAAAGGTAGATACAAACTTAAATTTTTAACATTTAATATACGGAAATTAATAAGCTTAATGCCTTTATACGGAATAATAAAATAAATATTTAAAAAGTTGCAGAGAACCTTTAAAACTCAAGCATTTTCTTTTTTTCTTTTTTGGATTTTTGGACAGGACGTCGTGCTCTATCTCGTCAACCAGTATTCAATGGAAATCGCTAAAATATAGGTTAGTTGAGAATTTAGATTCTTAAAAAAAACACAAAATCTGGCAATGATGTCATACCGTATTAGATTCTGATTTATTCGCCAGTAACCATGTAAGGGTGGACGCATTCTTTCACCGATCGGAAACCAGAACAACTTGAACTACCCTGCCCTTTACTCATCATAGACGACGAGATATTTGAGGAGATAATGATAGTCATGTAAGTGTCTATCGAGGGTGGTCGTCTCGACCTAAGGAAACAAAGATTTTTCTCTACGGCCGATTGAGCCCCTGTAGTAACTTCCTTGCCATTTAACGCGAATTCAAGCAACAAAAGAACTCTCGCGCGAAATAACAAAACTACCAATCCTCGTATAAGATGAATGTTTATTTTATTTTGGGCATTTTCTTTTCTATTTTACTCAAATGTTCTATTGAAGTATCAATGCACCTAGCATGTATTCAATCTTTTCAAAAGTTCGATGGATAGGTTCAGTTTTCGTTATTTTTATTTTGTTTCTTAGAAATTTTTACTATTTTATGAAGAAAATTTATAAAATATATGTATATCTTGTATACTTTGACCTGGAACTCTCAAGGTAAAATTGGATTCCACCTTGAGAGTTCCAAGTCAAAGTCATTTGAATATCAATCGTATTTACACACTCGAAACATCCAATAAATAAGAGATATTCGACTACCCTCTATTTGCAATATTCTTAATAATTACTTCTTCCGTTTTGTTTACCTCGGACCGAGGGTAGGGGTGAGTGAAAGCCGAATCCGGGGGCCGTAGCGAGTCAATAAATAATAATGCTAAATGCCCAATGGGTGACCGGGGGCGCCAATACGGCTTGTTCCTGTTTAGGACTTTTCAATAGGCACGAAAGTTTGCGAAATGTTATTTTCTTGCTTTATTGTTAGAGCTGCCTACTGGTATTGCTTAGTACCCTTGTATTTTTCTCTAGCGTGAAGATATTGTATGGTGACACGTTCAGGTTGAGCAAGTTAGTACACTTTCAACTGTACTATAAAATACACTAATCTCGCCCCTTACCGCATAACATTTTAATCTTATTCACACTGATTTTGGTCTCTCTACTAGCATTGAACATTATTTTGGACTAAAACTGTCAATAACAACGGAACACAACGGTCAATAGGGGCCCGCTAATTATTTAGGATCTATTTTGTTAGGACGAATGTTTGGGTCAAGCTTTCCACTCGATTCGTCGGCTTTCGATTCTAATCAACATTCGGAATGTTGAATGTTGGCCCAATGCTTTGTGGACGATGGGGATTTGTTAAAAGCTTGATTAATTTCAACTACCTACTCGTAAAGTTTGAATTGCGAATCGTTTTTTTTTAGATTTCAGATAATGCTTACGACTAGATATTTTTAGGATTTGATGGATTATTTCTTTGGTTCTATAGCTCGGTGGCCATTTTACATTACCTATGTCAGGCGCCCCGCCGCCGCCGCCGCCTTGAAAGCACCCTAGTAGTATAGCGCACTGCACTATTTTTATGAAGAGATATCTTAAACTTTATTTATAGCTGATACCTATAACTTTAATATGTACTAAATAACCAACACCGTATAACGTATACAATATGTTTTCAATCGAGAATATGTTTGATTGTCACAATCGCGAAATACGTTTGTGCACGAAAATATTATCTTAAATATACTTAATATAATACCAAAATACATGCATAACTATTTTACAAACTAAATACCATACATACATGACGGTTTCCTTATTTCATGCTCCCGATTGTCCATGTAAAAAGAGGTCTTATTCTGAAAAAAAATCCGTTCGCGGTAAAAGTTTTTTCATATTCGCGACCCGGCCGGCGCTCAAACCACAGAGGTTCGGAAAAGTCTCGCCGTTGTCGAAGCTTCAGACCACAATACTGCTGGACAATGTGCAGCCAAGTGTGATTTTTCTGAAATTATTAAACTAAGCTCGATTATTTTAAGCATTACGGATTTTTATAAAAAAAATATCTCTTTAAATAAATTTGGAAGTTACAAATTTAAATGCACATACAATACACACGTTCAGTACCTCTATAACGCCGCTGTTAGCGTCACAGTAACTTTTGTAATTTGAGTAAAAAGTTAATATCCGTACCTTTCTATGTTCGAACCCAATAAAAGAAAACAATTGTAACTTAGACGCACCCATAAACATAAAAAATTTAAGTATTTCTGTCGTGTCTCCCAAAATTAGCCTTCAAAAATCGAACATCAGCAGGCTATTTACATGAATTAGCTGACATTTATGTTTCCTCCGAGACAAACCGCAGCGCCACCTGGCGGTAGGAGAGAGAATTATTCGCTCGTTAACCGCTCTGCCGCGCGCGACCCCAGTTACCTGCCTTATATTGTATTTATTTATTGGTGAAAGTAACGCGATTTGATACGAGTTATGTCAAGGTGAGCTGGCAAATTGGCTTAGAATATTCAGTGGTAAAATCAGTTTGTGGTAACACTTTTCATAAAACTGGAGCTAGTTTTGGTAAAACTGTTATTTGGTAAATGTTTAAAAATTATTTTATTTTGTAAATTTCACCATTTACATATGGCATGCAGGTGAGTGCATGGTCTGTCGAAAAGCTAGCATGTTAATCTTTTAACCTCTTCATTAATATCATCATCAACCTATGTCAGTCCACAGCTGGACATGGCCCAACCTAGTGAGCGCCACAGCGCCCTGTCATACTCTTTTCCTGCAGTCTTTCGCAAATCGTCATCACACCTGGCCGGGGCTGTCGGGGCTACACTATGTTTGCCGATACGCGGTCTCCACTCAAGAACACTTTTACCCCAGCCCTAATAATTTTATATAATTCCTGTCCCGCAAAAAGTAAAATCCCAAAAAAATAAATCATACATCCTAAACATAATCAAAGCCTCAACACTCATTCCATTTTCAACCAATCCGATGCAAAGAGCATAACACCATCAACCTGTCACGCTGTACTTGTCATGAATTTCCTTGCTACATGTCATGAATTACCGGCTGCTTACCCGCTCCAGCGCCTGGGGGGTTATTCCGGCTCCAACTGCTATCTCTAATAGCTCCTTGCGGGAAATCTATAAGCGAAACCAAAGAGAGGATTGTGGGAAATGTATGCAAATTCGCTGTATCCTGGCTGGTTCTAAGCTAGCTGCTTTTTGGGAGGAAGTTTTGATGTATGGTGGAAGGGAGATCTAGTATGTGGATGGGATTTTGTAGAACTGTAATAATGTTCTAGAAACATTTTGAGGCGAAGCTAAAAGCGCATATGCATAATCTGATCTGTCATTATTTTTTATTTATTCTAGCCTTATTTAAAGAACAATTTTTAAAAAATGGCATTCCTAAATTTATTAATTCTATAAATGTGAAGTATGAAAGTAAAGTTACCAATACCTACAACAAGACAGTACCCAAAAATTGTTGCGCCCTGACGGAGTTTTTATGCATTGCGTACTCACTGAAACCACTACACCTTAAGGGTCCAGCGACCCTCGCTTGCAAAAATCGCTCCGAATATCGCTGTCCCTGTTTAACCCTTGCGCCGCGCCCCATGCGTGCGCGATAGCAATATTAGCCGTTAAAAATTTGGTTGTTTCCGTAATACCAAAAATTATGACTGAAAACTTTTTGTATTCTTCACAAAGTATTGTTATTCTGTAACTAGACAATATAAGCTATGTTCCTTAATAAATAAAACGTAAGATATTGATGTTTTTAATACGAAACAAATAGCAAGAAAACTTGTCCATTTTCGCATAAAAATGTGCAAAATGAGATTGGCTTTCATTTCATTTTAGGTAAGTATTTCGAAAAAAAAAAACGATTTGGGAACCTAGATAAATACTATTTTAACACAAATAATAATATATTATAGTGGAAATATGCTTGAATTAGAAATAATTTTGGTATTACGTATGTATGAAGAATTCGTCCCTCCGGAGGCCCCTTTACCAAACCATTATGCAAAAAATCACCATAAATAATAATAATAAATTATTTATTTCAGACACGAGACACATAATTATAAGATAATTATGATCTTTCTATGCAAATTGGCTAGTTAGATAACTAACGACTGACTATTCTTTCTAAAATTTAAATAATCATCCATCTCAAACCAGGTCATGGGCCTTATTATTATTACTAGGAGGGCAAAACTCAACTAGAATTCCACCTTTTCTACTAACTTGACGAAATACAAATTACTCAGTAAGGTGACAGGTAGTCGTCTAAAGCAACTTTATGGTTGTTCGTTTTGAGCGAGCCGTCATTCGAAACTTCGTATTTCGTGTTTCAAGATTACTGGACTTTTATACATTTATAATGTATAAAGAATATGATGCACATACATCGAAATAAACGACATTTGATTTATACTAAAGGCTCACGGCTCGATGATTTTTATCGGACATATTATATAATATCACACCGCACGAAACAGCCCCATAGTTCGCGAATTATGACAAGGCGACAAAGATACGGCATTCCCAATTGAAAATAAGTCTCTTCACGTTCCCTGTTCCGGTCCGGCGCCGTTTGTCTCCAGCGCACCTCTCCGTCCGATTTATGGCACAGTTTTGTGAACTCTTAACCGTTACGTGATCTGCTTCCGAATCCAATTTATGCCCTCCATGGGAAAAGTTCGCGAGACGCCTATTCTTTACGACGACTCTAAACAATGGCGCGATTGTTTTAAATCCCACTTTCGATTGATTGGTAGGGGAGCTGCGAACTATAGAATAGTCTAGATGCTCAATAAGCAATTCTCGGATTTAGAGTGATATCTTAGAATAGAAAACTTAGATACCTACTGTGAGAGAAGGAAATAGTAAACAAACCTTAGCAGTGCGGGTCGAGTGACCGCCGACTAAACACTAATTTATTTACCCCACGTATACAAGATCAATCAAACCTTTGGCAATTACTCGGCTATTGATAATTCCACATACAATAACATCTTAATACAACCCTATTAAGATCCCCTAAGACTCGGCCATATCTTCGTAGGTAGGTAGAAACCCCATTTCTCTCGCCTTGTCGGTTGCTTGTTTGGCTATATTCGGAGGAGGCAATCTAAGAGGTATTCAGCCTTGGCCGACGACAGGCCAGCCCCACGTAGGTTTTGGTTCCCAAGGGGTTAGGACCTCTGGATGTGACGAGCGAACATGTTAGAAACAAGGGAGTTGGATGCGGTATTTACCTAAGAAATATCAGCTTAATTAGTTTCAGATGAACCTTACCTTCTATAATAGAACAGCATTTAAGCGTTTGATATAACGCTGAGCTAGAGCATAACAAACATTGCCATAAGTTTAACTAACGTCTGACTCCTAGATGTCATTCAGACAAGTTAGTTTTGTCGAGTGTCCTTTTACAAATGGGACTTGAAAACGTAATGGACGTGATGTAACACTAAAAAGATCATCGTTACCGATATGTCACAGCCCTCGCACTACACGCCTTCTCCATTAGGTATTTTTGTCCCACATCTCAAGCTCAAGGGCTGCCCTCTCATTATTTACGAAGGGCCGATGGGCTGAAGTGCGTGACACGGCACGTACGTACTAACGAGACGCTTTGTGACCATCTCCACGGTCAAGTGTGGTCAATGCTTGTTGATTTTTTTTAATGGACAAATTATATTTGCCGAGAAATCCCAGCGGAGTCGCGTGGCAGACTCTATTGTACGAAGTGGTGAGCCTTTTAAAGCCGCAGGGGACACGCGAGACCCGCATGCGATGAAGGTATTTCGCTGCTTTTAAAAGTTTTGATAGCTATCGAACTTTTAACACGTATTGAGCTACGTGAGCTGTTACAGGGATTCAGTGCCGGGTGTCAAATTATCGTCAAAGCTGTGACAAATTACAATTCAGATAACGATAATCGTAAACGGAAAACGATAGTGCATGAACATAATATTGTTACGAATGTGTGCTCTGCACAATATCCCACGCCGTACATATCGGGAACTATAAAATCAAGCAGACACTGCAAAACCGTTTTCCTCCGATTCGCTCTCACAATAGCTCATTTGTTATAACCTGATAGCGTAGTTATTACGGCCAAACAAATTGAGTCGAGTCTTCGCCACCTCAGACTAATGTAATTCCGGAGTGCGCTCCCAAGAATAGATATTTAGAGTGGATTGTTTTCGACAGACCGTAATGAAACTCTGATGCCGGGGCCCAAATCAGTTTCGGAGGTGAGCGCGCCGCAGGGGAGGCTACATTGTAATAAGACGTGGAATAACCTAAAATAAACCGGCGAACGCGTCCGTACAAAGATGGACACGGCCTGGCGCGGGGTTCTGGCCCCTCACTGCTTAATTTGCCTACCGTAATTACTGTCCTCTCGGGTCGGGAGGCCGAAGGACCCCGAGGCAGGACGCCGTCTTCCAGGTTATTGCGATGTGCGGGCACCGCGTGTGTGCTTAGCAAATACTACCCCGGTCGTTAAGTACGAATACGGGTGTGGACAAAATGTATTAGCTTAGGCTGAGATTCGGACCGTGTTTGCTCAGCGATGATAGATTTATAGTAATTGTGTTATTAACGTTATGGGATAAGGGTTTTACGGGACTTAAGTAATGAAAGCTTTTACCTAATGCTTAGATTTATAGTGAATTTGCACACGTGGTGCGTGGCGTAATTAAGTTGGGAAGGCGAGTGGAAAATTTAGGGGGTGGTCGAATGTAAACTTTAGTTTGGTATTCACTAGGTCGTCAACAGTTCGTTGCACTTTACTACTCGCTGATTTTTATTATTTTAAGACTATCAGTACTCTTCTCGAAACATTATTTTATTGTTCAGCAAATTTATGCTAAGCATTAGGATTTTATTGGTCGAAAAAATCTATAAACGCTCAAAGTTGGAGAAGAAACATCCAGACTCACGTAGATGTCTACTTCGCCGCTGAGGAACGGTAACGAGTAAAAATGCAAAAACTTTTCCAACTCATAATGATGAGGACATACTTTCTTTTGTTTTGGCGCAGGCTCCAATTGAATAAAACATTTATGTCAATGGAGTCCATTAGGATTCAACGGATTTCCAAGTTTTTTTTATGTTCGTATGTATGGCGCCCCCAGAGTCCGAACAAAAGCTGACCCGAATTGGGGCCAAGATTTTTGTCTACTTAATTGACCACAAATTATGCATCCTAATTTTTCACCGCAGGTTAAATATGTCAGAGGAAAATAAGGTCCTCTAAAAGATAATTAACACTTTTACGGCGGCGGTTGGTCGGGATGATCCCGTAATAACCTTGTTAACCCTGGCGCGCCGAGCGAGTTGGCTAGCCTTTTAACAGCCCTGTACATGGGCATTAATCCGAAAGCCATCGCCTTTGTCCTTTTCTCTCCGGTGGTGAGGCAATGTTGCGTCTCGGCGGGTCAGCGGGGACCGTGCCTTTTAGTGTGAGGTTTTCGCTCGCCTTAACGAAGGGAAGCAGAGCAAAGGTCGTCATTAGGGCAAGCGTGGTGTAAACAAGGTCCGAAGCGGCCGCTAATGGCCAATTCGAGCGTCCTCCTCGAGGTGACCCCAGTCCGTCTCAGGCTGCCGCTGTAAATGGCCTTTTAATTGCAATTTTGATAGAGCACAGCCGGATTAGTTTTGCTACGCGCCTATTTGTGAACCGTTAACGTGTGTGTACGCAATTTGTGAATAGCTTTATGGCAATTAAATTGACATAAATGCTCCGTTCCAAGATCAAAATACAGTCTTAATTTCCAACAGGAGATTAGTAAGTGAGGATCCTATAAGCAAAATATATGTGAAACTTTACGCAAGTATTACAAGTTGCTTATATTAATATCGATGCGGATCCACTCCACCTTGGTCGGAAAGTCTTATCGACGTATTAACAATAGCTAATCAAGGCATTGTTGTGTAAGGCCGCAGCACAGTGAGCGCGATACTTTAACGTCGCGACGCATCGCGTCACGCTGCGACACGTGAACGAAGCGGCGAGTGTTCCCGTTCTTGTTCGGATGTGAAATTTAATTTCCGCTATGCGGGAACCTGTCAGGGGAGGCGGGGTACAGCAGCGAAGAAATATGCCCCGCTCTAAACTTTGTCAATTTGTTTGTGGAGCGAAATTAACTCGATCCAATCTGCGGGCGTCGCGACCTGCGTTCTGATACCCGCTCCACTCATATTTCCGGCGAAGAAAGTAATACAGGAAAAGGTGAAGGCTGACAAGCCTTCCGCAGCTTCCTCTGATATTATAATTCACGGCAAATATAAAACGCGAACTTGCGGTAACGTGATCATAACATGTTGTTTATTCGATCAAAACTTGCATTATGTTTTTCGCGCCAACAATTTTCCCTTGTATCGTTAGGGAATATTAGAGAGTTGAGATGTATTTTCGTTTCGTGCTTCAGTTAATAAGCATACAATATCGCGTCTCTAATGTGAATTTATGAGTTCGCACTTAATTTTTCTCCCCTTAAATTACTGAGGCACAATCCATGGAAACGTAAAAATATGTTTTCGACTTCGTTATGGGTATCACAGGGCTGTCTCTCATGAGAGTACCAACCTTTGTTATTAAAATATATTGTGTGTAGGCAGGTAGGTACAAGCGCCTTTATTTTGTTAGCCTTTTTTATGTAGAAATACGTTTTTAATAAGAATGATGTATTTCGATATGGATTTAAAAACCCAATAATTCTCACAATACTTTTACATATGTAGTTCTCGTAGTCATAAAATGAGACTTTATTCACATTTTTGAGTACTTTGACATTATAACTTTTTCTTTGTGTCGAACCAAGAAATTTTACTCACACCTCTTTAAATTAATCTACCAATATTTCCACCCTTCGCTAACTGTACGGAACCCGCGGAAATTGACAGACGTTTATCAGACGACTTCATATAATTCGTTTGTAAGGAGTTTTTTATAATAAGGTGCAGAAAATTCCCGCGTACTGATATTAGCAAAGAGCTCACACAGGTGACGCTCTAGTATAATTACATTCGCGAAGTTTCTATGGAAGTTTGCAGATCGTGCTGGGTTTCTTGATACGTTTTATGTCAACAAAATATTAAATAGGGTTTATAATACAATTATTTTGGTAGTTAAAAATGAAATATCTCTCGTAACTTTTGAAACTATCGTAGTTAGTTATTAACACAAAAGTTATTTAGATATATCGGGATATTTACCATGATAAGTTTTTTGTGTTTCCAATGTTTCGGCATTGTGCCATGATCAAGGAATATATTTATTTAATATTTATTTTATTTATTTATTTAATTATTAACTAGCACGATTACTTATATTACGAACAATTACACTAGTAAATTACAATATCTATACATATATTAGAAATAGAATAATATAATAAAAAAGACTGTGAACATAAAGTGACTGGTTTAAATATAACATCTATAAAGTTACATAATTAAATATTTGAGTTAAAAAAAAAACACAAGTATGTAATAAGTTTTGACGACCGATGTGGCGCGGTGGGCGAAGGTCCGCCTGCGACGCAGGTTGCGGGTTCGATTCCCGCCTCGGAACAAATGTGTGTACGATCTGCAGATATTTGTTTCGGGTGTTCTGGTCGTTTTCTATGTATAATAAAAAAATATCTATCTATGTAATGTATTGTATTATGTATATCATTTATCTAGTACCCATAACACAAGCTCTGCTTACCATGGGGCTAGATAATGCTGTGTGAATTGTCCAGCATTATTTATTATTTATTTGTGATAAGTTTTCTTTTTAATGACAATCTTGTCTTTATAAATGCTCCTCGCTCCATGCATCTACATAAGTATTCAAAATCTACCACGATGCGAGAAAAAGACTTTGACTTTGCCTGCATAATTTATGAAATTCCAAAACATCCAAACCAAATATCAAAACCAAGAGTAACTCAAAGCCTTCAAAATTACAGAAAATTATTTACTCCACACTCATCAAAGCCTAATAGGCATAGCCGACTATCAAAAGCAAATATTAACCGACAAATTAATAAATCCCAAAGTTTCTTTTGAGATGTCGCGCTGTCGCGGCATCTTTAATTACGTCGTATACAAATAAGGAGTGTTTAATCAGGGAACCTATCTGCTTGCGTCTAAATGAAAGCTGAAGAAGTATTAAGAAACTATGAGTCTGTTTATTTGAGGATATATATGGAGGAACGTGGAGAAGATTTGCGTGGAAACGCTTGTTTGTTGAAATACTTCGAGACAACAACATAAGAAAACTGTATTTTATATTATTATGTTGTTTAATTGGATTGAACCATTGGACCATTCTATTGCGTTTAGATAATATGAGGTTTCGTTAAAAACAAAAATGTGGCTATGGGTAATTTTGGATCATTTGGGTTATATGATTTAAAAACTAGATAATTTGATAAGTAAGGCATTAAAATACAACTATAGTCTTATGTATATGACGAGATCCTGCCACATACTAACTACTCTACTAACACAATTAACTAGCAAATTTCCTTTTTCGCACAGCGCATCCACTTCCGCGTCACTTCTAGTTAGCGCACTAACTCTTACGCTGTCTGTGTTAAGAGTTGCAAAGTTGGCTCGACAAAGGCCTCGAGAGGAAACCATTATGGTCCTCGACGTCGGCACCGCGGCCGCTTCATTAAAGAGTACCCCCAATGCTTACCCGACCCCCCTTCTTAGGCATGTGATTGTTGAGTTTCTTATCTGGCTGTGTAAACGTAATTTAAATGAGGGTTTTACGAATGTTTTGTTTGGAGACTGACACACGAATAGAGGTTTTTGGGAAACTCGCTTCCCATATAGTTCTTTGAAATTAAATCGTCTTCACAACATACAGCCTTGGCCAAAAGTATTGAGCACCCCTGACATTTTTATTTTTTTAAAGAAATATTGAATGGAAATAAAATAAAACGATTATTATACCTATTTATTAATAAAAAAATTATGTTTTGTCGGTCCACCCTTCGCCTTTATAACACCAGAAATTCTTTTTCGAATTGTAAATAAAATGACAAAATTTATTGCACCCAGGTGTTTTATTGCTAGATGCAGTTTGGGTCATTGTTTAATGCCTATTCAGATGCCGACAAAGGGATACGTAAACAAAAGTTTTGGTTTATTACAATACTTTCCGTACAGATGCAAAATGCTTAGGGTGCTCAATACTTTTGGCCAAGGCTGTAGTGTTCTCTAGATGTGTGTCGCAATGAAGAGCGTGGACTATACCCATTTCAGCTCATTGACAACCGCTGATGCGAAGGCATTCTCTTTAGTTGTTCTCTTTTCGTAATACATGTTTTGAACACATAAGCATTTGAGACGGACGCACTGAGCCATATTGCTACCACAGAGCACGTTATTAGACGTAGCTTTAAGGCATATGACGTCATAACGTGATGAGACATGCACTACGTGAGCAAATTACTGCCTAAAATGTATGTGAGGCGAAATAACAGAAGGTACTAAAGATAGGTGACGACCTCAGTGATGCAGTGGAAAAGGTTCGTCTGAGATGCAAGGTTGCTGTGGATTTAGTTCCCGCCATGGGACACATTTTTGTAGAAAATATGTGTTGCACTTCCGAGCTCAGCTCAGTTTATTTTGGAATAGATGATGTAGTGTGGAAATATCTACCATTACTATTATTACAAGCATTTCATAAGGACTCTTGCGATAGTACTGCGACAGTCGAGATCTAAATAAAAGGTACTTCAAAACAGTAATTAGTTCAAGGACAATGCAGTCCATAGACTGGAGTCAGAGTTCTTCAGTACCGGCTAGTACGAGCTGGCGCAATGCAGTCTCGATATCTATCATGTTAAGTTGAAATATCAAATGGCAACATTCTGCATTGTTCTTATAAACGAAGGAATTTCACGTTCTCTTTTTAGAAGACTGTCGAAAAGCCATATGTTTGTGTAATATACATATTTTAATTGACGATGATTTGATTTGACCTTAGATGATTTTTTGTACAGTAAACGAAAGTGGACCGTCACGCTCGGATCTGTTACGCTGATGTAAGTTTCCTTGGTTCTAGCTGTTATGAGTCATGTACTCATGCCATGACAGCTAGAACCAAGGATTGTTAAGGCAATTTCTTATAAGGAATGCACCGTTTAAAGAATTATGTACTGACATTTTATTTGTGCCTATACGTTTTCACTCATATCACATGGTCATAATCTCGCTTCTCGAGATTTAAGGTGAATTTAATTGTACATATTCTTAGATGAAAAATGCCTATATAAATATGAACAATTTCATGTTTCTTATTCGTCTCCAAACTCGAGTACAAGTCTCATGCGAACTCTCGTGCTGCGTCAGTCACGTAGCCCGATGGAGATGGGAAATTGATGTCGTTATGGAATTGATAGATCATCTGTTAGGGTGTAATTACACTACACACCATGGAAAGGCTTCTTCCAACTGACGATCGACTTCTTTGGCGCGGTGGGCGAAGTTTTGTTGCAATGCAGGATGTTCGAATTCCACCTCGGGACATTGTTTATAGGATCTACAGATATTTTGTCCATGACTTTTCTATGGTATAAGAAATATCTATCTATGCAATGTATTTTTTGATTATAGTCAAACAATACATTGCATCAGATGAAGTGCATAGTCAGTTATCTAGAACCTGAAAGAAAACCAGCAGAAAAACTGGAAGTAAGGGACCACTTCCAGTTTTTCTGCCTTTTGCATATTAGTATAATACCAAAAAAATATAACTATGTTCTTTTTTACACAATTTCGAGAAAAATACATTAAAACTTCTTTCTTCTCTAAAAGTTTTCCTATAGTGCTCTAATACATCATCATTTATCGTTGATCAATGTCATCTGTCGATAGTGTATCAGCACCCTTAGCACGTGCTGATTAGCTTTGTTAGCGACTCTCCTCTTCCACCTGAGGACACTCGGGGCCTGCGCAACTAATTTGACAGATCGATGGTCCGTCGTATAGTGTGAGATGACCTTAATGACTTGTTGTTCGATGGCTCTTAGACACTTGGCCTTAGAGAGCTGAAATGTTACGTAGGTATAGATCTGAAACACAATGTTCGTAGACCAGGCGTCCTTTTTCGACCTAGGATTCACTTTGCTAGTGTATATTAATGATTACCTACGCAATTTATATTTCTTGTTGATTATACCTACATCTTTCCTTTGATTACATTTTTTAACAAATATAACGGAAACGCAGCGCCAAACTTGTGACTTATGTATCTTGCTGATCCTTGGTAGATCTGTGTAGTTTAGAAAAGGTAATAAACAAACGGACAAATCGCATCTTAGTGTGATATTGCCTGACATATACACGATGAATTGTATTGTACTTACGCGCTCTTTTATCAGGGAAATAGCAGTATAGTGTAAGAACGCAATAGGACTACAAGCTTTTGTGGCTCAATAACAGTAATAAAACATGTTCCACTTGATTGCATGCAAATTATGTCATAGGGAAACGTCAAATTTCGTGTGCGAGCAAAAGATATGTTCACCCTAGTGGCTTTACCCCTTTATATTATGTGTAAAAGGAACGTCCTGATGAGATGAACCGTGTTAGGTTTGGTGGTGAATACATTATTGAAGTCTGCGTATTAGTAGAGTCTTTAAGTCTTAGCCGTAAGTTTTAGACTAACATTAACAAAGTTAATTGGCGAAACGATTGGGATGCACTTTGCAGTGTTTTATTCTATATTTTTTTGCACAAAATGTGTAAAACCTAGAATCAAATGGAAAAATCATGACAAAGTCAAGCTTAATTCTATTCAACGAGTTTTCTTCAATCAAGCCTTGTTGGAATGGGAAATTTGAGGTTTCATGGAAAATTTCGTGTGAAGCCGCGGTTAAATGTAAGTGTTTTAAAATATTTCTTTATAATTATCCCAATCTTACTTATATTATAAAGGCGAAAGATTGTAAGTATGGATGGATGGATGGATGTTTGTTACTTTTTCACGTAAAAACTACTGAATGGATATTAATGAAACTTTACAATAATATAGCTTATACATCAGAAGAACACATAGGCTACAATTTATAAAGATGGGGCGCAGCTAGTAATCAATAAAATTGGGGATTTTGTCGATGTTTAAACTGTACCCTACATTCATAGGTACGAGTATGCTATTAGTGTTGCTGTCAGTACCCAGTACCTATAGCATACATAACCTAGCATACCCAACTCCACGCTGCAAATTAAACGTTTCATCTTGGCATTTTCACGGAGCATGTCACTGTCAAGCATACGTCTGTTTATTAACTTTTTGCTAATTAGACAGGCCCGAGGCTCGAGTATGTTGGCATTTTTAATTACGTACGGGATACAGCCTACATACACAATTACATTGGGCTAATCGTTTAAGTGGCTTATTGAGTGACATGTGTTTATTCCCTCGCTCATTTACATGGGTACTGTTTATGGAGAAAAAAATGTGAATTTGTTTAGGTAAATATTGTTATTCGATCAAACAGATAAAAATCATCCAGAAAAAATTTAAAATGTCTTTCTGTTTCGGTACTATTGGTTTAATCGTGACAAAACCAAGCGAGTGCTTGCGTTTTACGTTTGCAAATGGCCAACAGTGGACGCCATTTTACAAGCGAGAAAAGCAAATTAAGCACACCATTTCCAAGCAAGTAATGAAAAATATGAATCATCGCAAAATTCCTTCGTGATGACAAATTTGAAAGCCTGTAGAAGCTTGATCTGGCGTCTTGGGCAATAGTAAACACCCATTCTAGAACGCAGAGTTATATATACGAGAATAATTTACCCCAAATATGCAAAACCATGATGAAATAACTTTCTAATACCCAATTGAAAAACGTCACGAATCAAATTAAGCCGAATCAAAACAAACAAAAGGAGGGGTATGCGATGTAATCACACAGTACTGTCAGACGCACTCAGGTACCGACGGCTTACGGCCCGTTTAAGTTAAAATTTTCACTCCCCATAAGCTTTTTACTAATTCGCCAAGTGAAAAGGGTTCGGAAGTAATACAGTTTACTGCTTATTCAGTATTTATGCGATTGGGGGAATCGAATGCAAGAATTTCGGAATAATTATTCCAATTGCTTATAATAAATGCTGTATTTTATTTGTGTTATAAACAGCTTGCTTCTGATTGTTGTGTGATGGCTCATAATCCAGCACAAATGTGTGAAATGCCTAAAAACATTAAATTATATAGATATAGATTTAAGCAACAGAGCTATGCTCGGAGTATCTCTGAAGGATAGGATTCGCAACGAATACATCCGACAGAGAACTAAAGTTATCGACATAGCTCTGAGAATTAGCAAGCTGAACTGGCAGTGGGCCGGCCATATCTCGCAAAGAACCGACGGCCGCTGGGGCAAACGTGTTCTTGAGTGGAGACCACGACTCGGTAAACGTAGTGTAGGACGCCCTCCGACCAGGTGGGATGACGACCTGCGAAAGACTGCAGGTAGATGCTGGATGCGTCAAGCCAAAGACAGGGCGCTATGGCGCTCATTGGGAGCAGTGGACTAATATAGGCTGATGATGATGATGATGATGATGAGATTTAAGCAAATGACATCTCTAGCATTTCATTATTTATCAGTTTTATTTAAATTTATTAATTATTATAATATACAAATTTAAATTAAGTGACAATTATTGTAACTCGATTTTGCACGCCACTAAGGTAGAAATACATTGTGTCTTATTTAAACATACACCACCTATGTACCCTATTTACATGTATTTGATGCAATAAATATTTACTTTACTTAAAATATCAACTATTACGCTTACTTAAAACCATTATATAGAATAGACCATATTTGTTTTCCTCCTGGGCTATATATAATGAAATCTGTGAAAGACTGACCTACATGGTCAGTCTTTCGCAGATTTCTTCATTGTTTTGATGAAATACCTACTAATGTATTTGGATTCTCCATAAAATGTTCCAAAATAAGCATGTATTTATTTTAGATTTGTGCGTAAATGTCTAAAATAAAGGTTAGATAGACAGGATAGGTAAAATTGTGGCAAAGGTTCGTCAAAAGAAAGAAAGAAGAAAGAAAATACATTTATTTGACACCGAACATAACACAAAACAAAACACGACACATTAATAATAAGAAAGAATACATACAAGAAAAAAAAATTATAAGTAGATAGATAAAAACATACAGATAGGTACAAATACGTGTTACATAAGTGGCCAAAAAGGTCTCTGTCTCAGCATTATGCCGCTACAAGCCGGAGTTAGTAGCGGCGCTGATTTTCAGACAGGTCCTGGTGTGGTGGCACAAAGCTTTAAAACATTAGGTAGGTACTTACATAAAAGAAGACAAGAGTACAGGTAAACATATAAAAGCCATATAGAAAAGGAAAAACGAAGAGAGGCAACATTAAATTACGCCTTAAACTTAGATAGCACAAAAATAAAACAGGTAATATATATTTATTAATTTTACATTACTAATTTTATACAGTCTATGGTAGACCCGTATTGCCAAATCAATGAAGTCAGGTAGTTTAGCTATAGAGAAATAAATCTAAATTCCATGATTCCATGATTCCCGTTCTGACACATTGTCTATGGTCTAATGGTACGTCCGATGCACTGATTGTAAAACGTGATCCCGATCAACAAAATTAAAGTTACAAATTGTGGGTGGTTCCTACCAAATTATGAAGTGCATTTGGTGCTTGTTTAAAAGCGGTATATTTTAATAAAAATAAACGATTTTGATGTGATGTGACAGTTTGTGTTTTATTTCAAAGTTAGAAAATAGATTGTTACATCCGTAACTTGTATCTAAACACGTTGAGAAAATGACAAATAATAACAAATAAATAATTCTGATGACGTACTAGTCGAGGTCCGATTTTTATTAGCTAGTAAAATTACTTCTAAATAAAAATCTATGACGGATATTATGGCTATTTCGGCTACAGATTTCATGACGTTATAGAATCCATGGGAATGGATTCTATAACGTGACAAATGTGACATTTATTTCATAAACTAATGCCCTTATACAGCTGCATTAAATGATCTTGACATGTATTTTTATTTCAATTCAATCTAACTAATTTATTATTATTTTACTGTGATAAATATCTTATCTATGAATGTTATTTCAAATTTTTAAAGAAGGCATGTATGTCTGCTTTTTCTAAAACAATCCCTTATGGTGTTTCCTAAGTCAAAATTAATGTGTGTTTTATAATAAAATTGATATATTATTTTTATGTACAACTGACCGACATCAAGTGTAACATGTGTACCTACGGTGGAACTTAATAAATGAAATGAAATGAAACCGTCCTCGGCTTCGCACGGGTGCAAATGCATGTATTATATACATATACATTACACGTTCCTCTTGAATCATACTATCTATTAAAAAACTGCATCAAAACCCGTTGCGTAGTTTTAATTAAATGAAATGAAAAGAAATAATTCATTTGACACATTAGGTACATTTTAAAAACATATAGGTAGGAAAGCTAAAATCTCTCAGCATACAAAGGGACAGACAGACAGCGGGAAGCGACTTTGTTTTATACTATGTAGTGATGTGTTGCATAAAAGAAGACTTTGAAAATGTAATATTAGTAGGTAGCTATAAAATCACTTCCTCAACGGAGTATAGACGCAAATCGTTTTCTAACAGTCTTCAGATATTGCGATAAAACCCTGCAAAGTTGGATCGAAGGAGTTAGATTGAACGGATCTTGTTTACGGTGGGATCAGGTTCTCAATCGCGCGTAATGTATTTATGATTATTGTTCCGGCCATGCGGGTAAGGAGATGGAAGTCTCAATGGTGTATGGAAGCTTCTGAGTGGGGTTGGAGCTGCTGAAAGAATGGTAGATGCTGTCAGTCATTGTCTATGGATCTTTCTCGGATTGGTCTAGTCTGGATTGTTATCATAAAAAGATTGCAGGTAATTTGGTCGTGAAATCGTAACTTACTACCAGATTGCTATTCACTATATAGTATAAAACAGTCGCTTCCCGCTGTATATCTGTCCCTATGTATGTTTAGATCTTTAAAACTACGCAACGGATTTTGTTGCGGTTTCTTTTAATAGATAGACTGATTTAAGAGGAAGGTTTATGAATCATTTGACACATAGATTTCTACGCGGAGGAAGATGCGGGGCGCAGCAAGTTAGATATAAAAATGAGATTTCTCCAGTAAGGAAGGTAAAAGTATCCCATGATCGTGTTTCATGATCGACTTGCGAAAGACTGCAGGTAGATGCTGGATGCGGCAAGCTGAAGACAGGGCGCTATGGCGCTCATTGGGGGAGGCCTATGTCCAGCAGTGGACTGATATAGGCTGATGATGATCGTGTTTGCGATTACGTCACTGCCCTGTGACGCTATTTGCTCACTATGGTTTCATGGTTGTCCCGCTATTTTTCATCAACTTTATTAATGAGGTTTGTATCAAGTTGGGAATAACTCAACTTTCATACCAACTATACATAAATACAAATAGTTGAAGCGGAAACACTTGTTTTCCCTTGCATTGCAGATGGTAAGCCCCTTGCAACTCAGAAATTCCTTTATCCATTTCCACCGAAGCCCGAATACCTCGACTAAGTCTATCGACGAGCAAACATTGTATATTAGCTCGAGATGCCCTAAATATGGAATCCCCTGTCTTAACTCTTAACTACCTACCCTCTATTTTAGTCACGCAACTACCTACCCGCGGTCTGTGAGACGTCTGCGATATATCGCTCCAGCAAAAGAAATCTATGGCAGTGGGAGATAATTGGATATAAAACGTATATTTTAATAAGTTTTTTATTTATATTAAAGTAACAAAAATATAAAAAAGCAACATGGTTTCTTCACTAAACAAAAATCTCTTCTAAGACCTGAGAAATAACATAAAAAATCTACATATTTATAAAATGAGATCTACAACAAAAGTTACAAAAATCACGAACTTCTCTTTAAAATTTCTATAAATTCAGGAATCAACTTATACAACAACACAGTAATATCAATATAAAAAAAGTTATTTTTATAAAATTGCATGTCATGAACTTTACAGCTTTTCGCGGCAGTAAATACACAACATGTTTGCGCATCCTAGGCAAATTGCTTTCTTGCAATGAAAACACAAGTATTGGGTCTTGCGTTTCTTCTTAGGGTCACAAACAGAGCAGGTCTTGTGAGTTTCCAACCTATCTGCACCAGCATCACTTCCAGCAGCTGCAGGAAGCTGTTCTGCATTGAGCTGCAATACCCGACGAAGAGAAAGTTTGATATCCCGCTGTATGGACGAATTCAATTCTCTACGCTTCATGTGTGGTCTCAAAAGCTGTTTAGCCAGCTTTTTCATGAATTTGAATCTGCTTTCTTTTCATGTTCTCATGTTTTTGTCCGATAGGACGGTGGTAAAGACGACCAACAAAAGCGATTCTTGCCAAAAAAATAATTCTTCCTTGGCCTGCAACTCAATTCTTTTAATGGGATATTGTCGTCATCATCTGATGAGGATTGCGTCGACAAGACCTTTGGGGCCGAAAATATTTACTTTCTTCCGCTAAAAATGCTTCATATTCACCATCAATTTCGGAATCCGACTCGCGAAACTCTTCCATCAGAAAATCATCTCCTATGTCTATCTCCACAATATTACAGTCTCCAATTGGTAATTCCTCATCATCGGAAGGGTCTTCCTCCAACCAGCGCACAATATTTTGATCGTCAGTAGCCATTTTGCACTAAAATAATAAAAATCATTTGATAAAAAAAAGTCACATAACTACCTACCCGCGGTCGCTCAGACCGCTGACAAATGTTTTTTACTCACCAAAAGCAAACGCGCGCAATTGTGACCTCGACAAGCGCAGGCGCGATGCTGCGGATAGCGGGGAAAAGGTACATAGACGCACGAGATGTTACAATGAGCACTCACTTCGTAATTCACAAAAATATTACAGCTGGTGTCTGTGAGACCGCGGGTAGGTAGTTAAGGGTTAATCCATCGGTGGCGAGGCAAGCCGCTTCTTAATCCATCACGTACCCGAGAGCCGCGGAGAAATCGTGTTACATCAACGAAAAATGTATTATAGAGGGGGTGAGCCCCCCTGATCGGACAAACTTTGCTAATACCACCCTCTAACATAATCGCGGAGCCTTTTACGAGAGGAATTTATGAGGATGGTCCCGATTTCTTGGTGTATTTATGGTGGAGGTAGCTGTTACGTGCCGGTGTGGCTCGGCAGTTAATTAGGACAAGTAAAAACTCGGGCCTGCTGTCGACAGCTTGATGGCGGGTTATTGGGGTAGTTGTCGTGAGCGCACACGTAATGCCCTTATTTTATACCCTATCTCCTTTTTTTGAGGATTTATCTGTGATCTTTATATTTATTGTAATTATTAGGAGCATTTATATAAGCGTAATGGCTTACTATAACATAAGAACTCATAACAATAAGAATATATGTATATTATTTATTTAGCTGGACCTACATTTTTATCATTTAGTTATGTATAAGATATCCTTAGTTGATTTATTTTTTGATGTATATTTATTTATAAAAATAATGCTGGACAATTCACACAGCATTATCTAGCCCCATGGTAAGCAGAGCTTGTGTTATAAGTACTAGATAATTGATATACATAATACAATACATTACATAGTTTTTTTTTTAATTATACATAGAAAACGACCAGAACACCCGGAACAAATATTTGCAGATCGTACACACAATTGTTCCGAGGCGGGAATCGAACCCGCAACCTCTTGCGCCGCAGGCGGACCTTCGCCCACCGCGCCACATCGGTCGTCAAACAGGATTAGACATACTAATTGTATGTAAATATCAGTTGGAGAAGCCATTGGTTTCTGAAACACAGTTTAATACTAGTTCTGGAGCCTATTGACTCGTATTGCCTGATTCATTGTCTATTTTGTCAATAAATAACATTTTTAGGTAGTTTTAGTATTAGTAAAGTAAAAATGTTATTTATTTTCAGTGGCTAAATCAACTACCTTGTAGACAAGGTAGTTGATTTTGCCAGGAAAATTCCGTTTTAGTTAGTGGAGTGGCATCTTTATTTTTGCTTTTATGTGTCTTTGTTTATGTGATTTAATTAATTTGTTTCATATTGATTATATAAATAGTTCCGGTCTTTTCCGTAATCCGGAAAAGACGCCGAAGTTGTAACCAAGCCGCAATTAAACAAAAAACTGTCGCAACATATTAATTTCCAAATGACTAATTATTATAGCAAATCGACCTATTTAATAATCTAGGTATATCTAGATTATTAAAAATGCAGCTGTTGTTGAAAGCACCGTACACTATAGTGTACGGTGCTATTAATAGTGTACGGTGCTTTCAACAACAGCTGCATTTGCTTCTGACCCTACCTAAGTTAATGACAAGGTAGTGCATAATCGACAACGATCAGAAGACATTAACATTACAACAACTTCGCAACTTTCCTTTTTAAAAGATGTAAAGAAAACGCATGGAACTTTCCTCATTAAAATTAATGAAGTAAAATAAAGGGCTGTTCCATAAGTTATTGCCTATTATTAGAGGTAAAGCTGGATTCAAAGGCAATCGATTGCGGCGGTTACCTCAGTAATTCGAGCGCATTGAAGCAGCCGTCAAAGTTGCGAAGTCTTAGCAACTCGGCCCCAGGTGAGAATGTGCTAGAGCGGCTAGACTGCCCGCGAGCCAATAATGTTGCATGATAAAAGACGCTGTCTATCATAGCAGAACGCACCTAATATGGTAAGCCATTCAAAAAGCTCCTTCGAAAAACACCTTGTGGCCGAATTGCCACGTAGAAATCTAAACGGTGAATTTGAATAAGAAATGGAATTCTACGGGGAGGTAGAAGTTAAAAAAAATATGCTTAAGGTTTATAAAGCTTTTTGGTCAGAAAGATTAAAAATTCGTTTATCAATGCCATGACATTGGAAAGCTTTACACATCAATCATGATAAAAACAAAATAAACCTTTGTTTTTTGTTGACTTTAAGAGTTTAGCAATGCGTCTATTTTCAACACATGCACTATCAAACCAAGCTACTTGATTCGACCTCGTTGACTTGTCTTTATGGATCTATACAATCCAGGGTTATCATCACCGACCACTATATTATAGAGGTACACATCCATTTAGACTGCGCTTCAGTGGACGACAGTCGTTACCCCATGCTAACACGCCTGACTCAGCGCCGTCAAAGATGTCGAACAGAGCTGCTGTCACGAAGTTGGTACATGTGGTTTCTCTGCAAGGTGCAGTGTATGGCGGTCTGATTTAAGTAATTATGTCAGGGAATAACGTGTAGGGTTTGTTGCCTGTTTGTTTTCGTTGTTCGGAATTTCTCGGCTTGCAAACTATTTGCAGCTAAACTTGACACTAAGAATGCTAGCAAGCTATGCTTTCAGTTAGGTTTTAATAAACTTGAACGCAAGAATGAAAAAATCTTTATTTAACTAAATTCAACTTCTATGCCTATAGCTTGCTTCACCTTTATTAGCTACATACAATGTCGTAGCTTGCTCGTTTGCTACAAACTCATAACTACGCCCTTGTTTTATATGCCGGAGTGGATATGTGCTTGTTTGTTCCGCCAATCTTGCTATAGCTGGCGATTGCTAAAGATATATACAAGCAGAATTAAATTTTCCCTCAAATCGTCGGTACAACTTCAACAGTCAATATAACAACCTGTGTGTCAGCACCGTTTAAGTGAATTCGACATCGCAGAAATAGGTTCTTGCAGTATAAGTGAGGCGGTGGCTTTGTTCTCGAAACTTCTCCCGTGTTGTGATGTATCATATTGTAGCCTTTATACATCACTTGGTTTAAAATGTGTAAGAGACCATAACCACGAGCGAAGATATAAGAAATATCAACCGTCGCGTCGGATAGTTATGAGACATGCTCATAGCGTTGTTACAGAAATACATATGTAATCCTGTGGTAAACATTTGCCCGTAGAGATATCAAAAGGAGGTTATGAGAAAGGTCACAGTTGATTGTAAAGTCATAAAAAATCGAATCTAGAAATCTACGATTTCTATCATTAAACTCTGTACATTATTTTGACGACCGATGTGGCGCGGTGGGCGAAGGTCCACCTGCGACGCAGGAGGTTGCGGGTTCGATTCCCGCGAACAATTGTGTGTACGATCTGCAGATCCCCGGATCTGCAGATCGTACACACAATTGTTCCGAGTGTTCTGGTCGCTTTCTATGTATAATAAAAAAATATCTTTCTATGTAATGTATTGTATTATGTATATCAGTTATCTAGTACCCATAACACAAGCTCTGCTTACCATGGGGCTAGATAATGCTGTGTGAATTGTCCAGCATTATTTATTTATTTATTATTATTTCCATAAATCCTTCACAAACAGATCATTCAATTAACTAGAACACAGTCAATTAGTAACTAAAACCCTCGAGCTTTTAAATTTATTTAGTACTTTGAATAAATACAAGTTAAAAAACACAGCGAACGAAGCTGAAAACTAATTATCATTCGCAAAACTCCCCGAATCAGCCTACGCGAAATCTTTACGCTTCAATTGAGCCAGTTTATGGGAAAATTAATTACTGGCTAGAGAGGTTCGACTACGAGTATAATAGTTTCCCTACAAAATTATCGCGAGGGTCCACAGAGGCGAAATTGTGTCCGAACAAGAAAATTAGTGAGCGTAAAACGGGGCGTGAATTTGGGAATCAAAGAGCAGATAGAACTGGGTGTATTGTGATGTCCATCATTTACATGGGACGCCACCTTCCCAGTATGTAGTGGAGGCTCGCTCGAATTAACATTTTGGCTTTTGAGAGCAATTTGGGACGATTCAATTGTTCTACGACGGTTTGCTTGTTCTCAATTTTCTCTTGTCTTACAAAATAATTGGGGTTTCCTTTCTGGCTGACTTTATTCCGTCGTCAAGGCGCTTCAGATTGCATCGGAACGTTATCCTGACGTCTAATATTTCTATAGGATTTGATACAGACGAGAGATCTTGACAGAGATATTGACGACCGTTGTGGCGCGTTGGGCGAAGGTCCGCCTGCGACGCAGGAGGTTGCGGGTTCGATTCCCGCCTCGGAACAAATGTGTGTACGATCTGCAGATATTTGTTTCGGGTGTTCTGGTCGTTTTATATGTATAATAAAAAATATCTATCTATGTAATGTATTGTATTATGTATATCAGTTATCTAGTACCCATAACACAAGCTCTGCTTACCATGGAGCTAGATAATGATGTGTGAATTCTCCAGCACAAAAAAAAAAAAAAATACAACGCGCAGACATGGAACTACGCAAAGCCAATACAAAAATGAGACCTTATGATGTCTCGAACTCCGAACTCAGTGCTAAGTAGGTTTATTTTGAAAAACGAACGAAATTGACGGATGACGTATATCGCACTGATCTTACAACCTTACAACCAAGTGTTTTCGCGCGTGTCACTAATTGACACCTTTTGTTTCGGATTTCTAAGAAATAATATCAGAATCATTTTCAAAGTAAGATCACCGAAAGGATTGGCCGACTTCGTTTTGTGCGATCTGACGTCATCCGTCAACTTCGTTCGTTTTTCAAAGAAGAACTCCTGAGCCAAACGTCTTGCGTCAACGTTTGACGTCCAAAATCAGTAGTTTGGACGTCAAAATAATATCCTTTAGAAAAATGAGAAAGTTCCTAATTTTGCATTTTGGTATAAAATGAATAGAAATAATAAATAATCGTACTGTATCCTTTCAACTTTTTATTACAATACTAGCTGTTTCCCGCGGTTTCCCCGAGCTAAATTCGAAGTCACATTTCTAAAAAATAATATAGCCTATGTTCACCGGGAATAGTGTAGTTTCCCAACGGTGAAATAATTTTAATCGGTCCACTAGTTTAGGAGCCTATTCAATACCAACAAACTAAAAACGAAACCTTTCCTCTTTATAATATTAGTATAGGTATAGTCTAAGTAATTGTTTGAAGGTAAAGGAGTAGATTTTTTAATGTATTTTTTTTTATTTCACTTGTACATACGTACAAAGTTACATATGTATACTTTATTTTAAGATTGAAACCCGAGGAATGTAACATTCGGGTCAAACCCCCTTGGGTTTGACCCGAATGTTACATTCCTCGGGTTTTTAAAGAGTGTTAATATAAGAAATGATGTATACGAGTATTCTTTAAAAATAAATAAATATAAACATTTCCAATATCTAAGCTTCAACCAGCTTAAGATTTAGCATGAGTTATTTCCACACGAGGGCTAAGACAAGACAGACGCAGCTCAAAGGGCGGTTATAGGGATGTATGGCTGCCTGGGGAGATCCCGCGCCTTGCAGCTGAGATTCACAAATAGATTTATAGCCTCACCTATACGAATATTAATCAATTTGAAGAAAATATATGAAACATCAGCGTCAGAGACTTTTACAAAATAAACGCATTTGTATGTTGGATTAATTCTGTGGCAGCGAGCGAAGGCCTGCGGTGCAGGATGGGTTCGATTCCCGCCTCATACAAACATTTATCATGTTTGTACGATATGCAGATATTTGTTCCGAATATTTTCTACGTAATTACGTAGATTTGTACGTGATATATGTATACCTTTTGTATTATGTATATCAGTTATCTAGTACCCATAACACAATCTCTGATTTTGAGGCTATGTGATGCTGTGTGAATTGCTGTCCAGCATTATTTATTCCAGTATTATCTGATATTATTCCACTGGTAGCAAAGTTTTGGCCGAACACCCATTTTACAGGTAGATTAGCCATCGCAATTTTAACTTGTAATTTTTTTATCAAGATGGGTCCAAAGCAACATTATGCTTACATGATACAGTACCGTCTAGCCACGGCCGTCTATAATTATTCTGGATTTAATAAAATCCAAGAGCGCTAATAAACAGAGCAAGTTCCCTCATATCCTGAAGAGCATAAAACCTTAGAAATCTGTCTGGTTTCCTTACCACAACAGGCGGATCATATTTACGCTCTGACGTCTATTTAAAAGACTATTAGCCTAAAAGGCAAACCAGTACAGGTGCATGCAAGACTGACGGCCATAAACTACACAGGGTGTTCTCAAACGGGAAAGAATTAAGTATGAAATATGCGCAAGCCTACAACTCACAAGGAAGAAGGTAAGGTAATGATTTATGTGACGGCTATCTGGTTTAAATATTGTTCGGAGAGTCTTAGTAGGTGTTTGTTAGGGGGACACTGCTTTTGGGGTAATCATAGACCGCGGAGACATTTAAATTGAGATCCGCTTTTCTCTGTTTTTGAGTGTAATAAGAAACGCTAGGAATAATGGTAATAGAAAACGTGTTAATTTTAAAAAAGGAGAAACGAATAGAGAAGTCACGACAACAAGTAAGGAACCTATGCTGTTCGATCAAAGTAGTTGTAAGAAAAAAAATCTAAACGAAAACATGCATTGAATTTTAATTGTGCAGATAATGATAGAAGGCTTGTCACTAGGGTTGTCACAAATTTAAATTCCATTCTCATATATTATTATTACGAGGTTTTAAGAGGGAGGCAAGAGTCTAATGTGAAAAACCGCAGTGTTTTATCAGAAGCAAGCGAGTGACGGCGCCGCGTGACGAAGGTTCGCCGCGAAATGCAGGGTCACCGCAGCTGTGACAGCCCTGGCTCTATTGCAATTTAAGCCCATATATTTTTGTTTATTTATTTTATATGTTTCACAAGAAACGTAAGAACGTTTTAAAATCCCAAGCCAAATTCTGTTGGCTTCTGGTTTCAGGAGATAAAATGTTCTTCATCGAGGTATCTCTTATTTGATAATAATTTTTAAAATGAAACGTTTTCCAAAGCTTATTTTGCAAGCAATTTAACAGAGTTCTTAAAAACTAAAATCTAATAAGGTTGATTTATAAATTATAACAATTGAGGATTGCGGCCAGTTTCCTAAAATATTGAGTAGAGGTGCGTAAAATAAACAAGTACGTTGTGCCCACAATGACAATTTGTCGATGGAAGAGAATATAGCTAATTCGAATAATTATTACTCTATATCACAGGTCACAGGAATCATGCATGTATTGCTTATTCGCTCTTAGCGATAAGGCCACCTATTTTGTATCTGTATCTTTGTTTGTTTTTTCTTTACTGTTTTTTTTTCTGTGTTTGATGTGCAATAAAGCGCATTTGTATTGCGATAAATGTGCAATAATAATATAAAAGACGAAAACGTAAATTCAATCCGACAGGTCCAGGAACCGCCTTCACGAAACGAAAACTTTTGGAAATGCCCCGTCGACCAGCCTTTATTAAATTCGCGAAACGTGGAGCGCAGTACAGTACTCATTCTGCCTCGATTATGTTGTAAACAGACTTGGTAGAAATAAAACACATAGGATACAATAATATTTGTCTATTTTGATTTGTTTGTTTTATATATATGTATAACTAGCGGCCCGTCCCAGCTTCGCCCGGTTGGCCATTTGTTTCAAGCAATTTTTAAATTTTTATCTTTTTTCTCTCCGTAAGAACCATCCTCGTAACTCAAGGAATATTGTAAAAAAGAATTAGCGAAATCGGTTCAGCTTCTCTCGAGATTTGCGCTTAGCAACACATTCAGCGATTCATTTTTATATTATAGATATATATTGCATGGTACTAGAGAAATAATTGCATGCCCAATTACATTGTTACGCTTTTTTATGTACGATCTTTAACATATGTAATTGCAATAAATATACTTTGACTTTGATTTTATAACTATTTTCCAAATTAGCGTCTGTAACGTTGCTGAGTTTTTTTACTTAAAATTATAAAAAATACAACATTAAATAATGTTTCTATTAGTAGTATCTTGATTGGTGTATACAAAATTATATTACTGTGAACTTTAAGAATACTGTAAACTGTTTATGTTCTGTTAATGTGCCTTAATAAATGAAAAATAAAATAATAAAGCGGTACGACCGAAACTGTACAGCAGGGCACTACTTACTCGAAATAATATCAGAACTATCCACCACTTAAATTTATGTTATGATTTTCTGACAGATGCGTATTAAAAAAAATCATTTTTTTTTACATCGAGCTTAATAACCTACTACAGACTCACTATTAATGGTCAGATTTAATTATTCTTTTGACATGGACACTAGCAGTGTTGTGGCAATAAAGACACAGCGAGCCATAACAAAGATCAGAACAAAATACGTCAGCGGACAAGAAATTTGCTTTGTTACGAACTTGGTAATCTAGAGTCTAGTAGATCAAGTTCTTTTGTTTCACCATTCCTCTTGTTTCATATTCAACTTCAAAGCGCACTAACGGCGATGAGTTGGGATTAGTACACTTTTGAGCTTTCAACTTGAGTGGGACTTCTTCGAAAATCATCTCGTAGAAGTCCAGCAGTTACAGAATAACAGCCGTATAAAAAAACACTCAAATCGTGTTATTTTTTTTACTTTGAATACAGTGATAGAACATAACAGGAATAAAAACCTCAAAAACCATACAGGATCCTGTATGGTTTTTTACTTCTGAGTTTTTGTATCCCGAAATAAAATCTAGTAATCGGTAAAAACTGTCAAGTACCATCCACATTCAAATAATATATGTAGTCGAATTAAGAGCCCCCAGATTTTATTGAAGTCCGTTAATAATGCATAACTGCTTTTACAAAATTGTACGGACTACTTGGGTAATGCTACGTGGACACACCTTTACTCGCCACGAATTCAATATTCAGAGCGGACTGAAAAGTTTTATTATTGCGGCGTAAATATAATGAGTGCAGGTGAGTGCGGATTTACGGCGGGGCTATTATTATTCAGCGTTAAGACGTCGGAATTAAGTTGTGCTCGTGGAGTTGTTTGATAGTTTTCTTGACTTTACTGAAAATATTTCGTAGTTACGTCTGTTTTTGGTCTTTTTAAAATAGCAACATCTTCAGTGTCTGTATCACCACAATTAAGTGAACTTTTCTGAGGAAATTTGAAAAGCAGATGAAGTTTGCGTTTTCTAAGGTGTTTATAGGCCGTTGACGTTTTTACTAATGAAGAGAATGCAATATTTCATAGACTGTTTATTTTGAAGAATAGTGATGCGAATCTATCGGGATTAACGAGAACTTCGTTAGTTTACGCGAGTATAAAAAATATTACCATATTATCATTAGGTGTAGGAAATAAAATGCGTGGATTTAGAAGGTAAGTGCAAGAATCAGTGACCGTTATATTCATCAGAGTGAGTTAACAGAAAAGCTACGTATTGTAAAAGTAATGTGTATCATGCTTTCGCACAAGCCTCGGCGGGTGGCGGAGAAATGAACACGATGGCGTTAAAACTTCAGTAGATTGCATTAACACCATTTTAAATCTTCTAAACAAACACTGGTTTCAAAATTTGTACCTACAAAATACACAAACTCATTACTGATTTTCTACAGCAGAAGTTGCACCCCGTCTAATAAACCAGTGTATTTATTAGCTCAGCATAAATGCGGACATATTATCGGGCACACCTTGTCGGAAATTGTATTAGATGCAGGAGGATGCAGCAGGGTGCTTACTCTTCTTGCTATTTACTCTTGTTTAGGGATGTACAGACGTGCCGGAATATGTTCAATGTTTTAGGGGAAATGTTAAATAACCCCAGGAAAGAGGTCCCCAATATACAGATTTATCCGTTTTTGGGATCAATTGACGTAATAATTTTAAATTCTTTTTCAATAATCTTTATTTCAATTTCAAGTTTGTCTAGAAATATCTATCGTAATCGTCGAAATATATATCTATCGTATCTAAAAATCCCTAGGATCATCAAAAATTACGAATTAAAATTACGTTGCCCACTTAGTATTCCATGTACCGGCTGGGGTAATAAATCCGTTTATTTTTTATATCATGCTTACGGATTTGTTATTAAGACGAGTTGATGTTTTTGACAAATTAGGTTTTGTGACGGCGGAATTAAACGCACACGGTACACCCATATGCATTTCATTTAACTACCTACTTGAATTGCTAAATAAACATGAACTTAATAATAAAAAAATGGATAAAAAAGGATATTAATTTACGCAAGCACGTCTATCTTATGTAACGGTATTACAGTAGAGTTAGAACCGTGTATGTCATCAATGTGTTCTATCCACAACACTGACCGACCGACTTCCCAGTATTAATGATATAACTGTCAAAGTGTAAAACCCGTCTGTATACAGCCAGAAAGACGATAGCCTATTTGCTCACGGGCGTGTAAGCTGCATAGGTGCATCGGCTGCATGACGCCTTCACAACTTTCTACGCTGAGCTCGTGGCTCCTCAGGAAATTGAAGTCACTTCCCACAAGGCTCACGAACAATGCTTTGCGAAAGAACGTCTAATTTATCTGCGAGTTGTTTTGAACGATTTAAATTGAATATCGATTCAGCATCCTGTATAATACGCTTTGTTGTCTGATTCTCTGTTTCGCTTTGTGTTACTATTGTTTGTCTTCTATTAGTGGCGCGGATATTGCTGCATTTTCAATACGCTTATGCAACTTGGTAACATTTTGAAATGCTTTGACGGTACCGTTTCTGAATACGTAACTGCGTGGCTATAGCGTACAATTTCCGATAGTTTTAGTAGTAAATAACATATCCGGTAAACATAGTGTAGGACGCCCTCCGACCAGGTGAGATGACGACCTGCGAAAGACTGCAGGTAGATGCTGGATGCATCAAGCTGAAGACAGGGCGCTATGAGGTCTATATCTAGCAGTGGACTTATATAGGCTGATGATGAACATATCCGTTCTGATCGTTTTTGATCTATGGCAGAATATTAAAAAGCTGAGAGTTAATATCAAAGGTGTACGAACAAGATCAAGGAATTGCAAAACTAATTACATCGTACAAGATATTGGTTCGGATAGAGACCGCAAGCTAAGGTGGCACGCAAGCCATTGTAAATATTAGTTCGCAAAACTCATCAATGCCGCGCTCCAACTTAATAAAATACTTGGAGCTTAATTGAAAATGAATATCTACTGCGATCGATAGAATATTCCGCAGCCTTAATCCGCGATAATGAAGCGAAGGGTTGCTTTCTGAGGGCGAAGTAATAAATGTTGCGTTTCAAATTTAAAATCAAAGTGCGGAATAAATTTTGATTAAGCGATTAGCTGGGTGTTTGTGTTTCTTGCGACGCCATTAGTGACGCTGTGACGGTCATGGTCTGAAAACACTATACCGAGATACAAAAGTAATAATTGAAGGAAAGGTTTATCGTCAAGACCCAAAATGAAACAGATTCCCGCGGTTACGTTTGCACCATTGATTTGTCCCATTAATGGTGCAGGCGTAACTGGTTAGTTATGTTTGCTCCATCAATGGTGCAGACGTAACTGGTTAGTTATGTTTGCTCCATCAATGGTGCAGACGTAACTGGTTAGTTATGTTTGCACCATTGATGATTTGTAGCCTCGAACTTGTTGGTACAGAGGGTGACGTTCTTGAAACCTACCATAGCCTACCTCGTATTGCATTCAACACCTCGATGATAACCTCTGTGGCGCAAGGGGCGAAGGTCCGCTTGCGATGCAGAAGGTTGCGGGTTCGATTCCCGCCTCAGGATAAATATGTTTGTATTATACGATCTGCTGATATTCGTTCCAGGTGTTCCGTTTTCTATGTATAATAAAAGTATCTATGTAATGTATTGTATTGTATAATCAGAATAGCAGTGGGCAATTGTTAACTCATGAAAGTTCTAAATCGCCTACGTGAAAAATTTACAAAGCAATTTATGTCAACATGTAAAATCTTATTAATTTTTATTTTATTTATACTTTTTGCACGATAAATTATATACAAAACCTATTCTAGAAAATTAATACAAAGGCGAACTTAACCCTAAAAAGAGTTCTCTTCCAGCAAACCTTATTGGGAGAGAGAGATAAAGTGAACAGAGAAGTGGGTATATGTGCATAAATAAAATTATAAATAGACTTAAACGACATTATGCTAAATACTGTTTGTATTTATCTTAAATTTTATCTTTATCTTTCAGGTATCTTTTGTTAAATTGAATACAGAAACAGCATTCCAGACCCTATTAGTATATCTTAAGATTGAAAGCAACCCTGCTCTGCAAGTAATGCATATGCGGCGGAACATTTGATAACCGCTGGGATAATGTTCGGTTGAAATTCATTATTATTTTATTCCAGCACTATCCCTACGTCAGGTTTATTAGAAGGTCGTAAAGGCGAAGAGGTAATGAAGATAGTGGTTTTAGAGAATATGTAGCGAGCTTGTGTTCGTCTCAAAAGAACTTTGGAAGTAGTTATTGTAATAATGGACTAAATGTTATTTTCATATGCGCAAAGAAAGCATAGATATGTTTACTTGAGCTATATGTACCTAATAAAATCACATATACATGAGTGTACCGATGGATGTTATAATACAAACTTCTTTACGCCAAAACTACTTCACGATTTAGTTCTAAGCCTGAAATCAAACATGGCTACCTATTTAATCTCATTTGTCGGATAAAAGGTAGCCTAGAGGTTTATTTCTATCCCATTGGGGTTGTTTTATAAAATAATGCCCATGGGATGGAAAAAACATTTAAACGGTTCCATAGACAACGCGTGCGAAGCCGCGAGCAGAAACTAGTAAAAACGAAAACAACCTATTTTTTATGCCAATGATCATGAGATCTACAATCACATCACACATCTTCCAGTTTAGTTCAGTTTCGTTATTTATTGATAAGAATTGTCTTATATGTCATACATAATATACATGGGTAAAAAATAGATAACAAAAAAACATAATGAAGTACCCTCACCCTCACCCAAACTCACACACACACACATGCACACTCTTATATGGTCTCCAGTTGCCCAGACTCTCATGAGACTGGTGCCTCAGGAGAGCTAGCATGCACACTCATTGATACTCATTCACAAACCCTAAATAAATGTGTATAATAATAACGTATTATATTGGATAATACTTTCACTAGTAATTTTTGTTTTAATATGTTTATATATGAGTTTTTAATTGTACAATTGTAAGTATAAGAGTGTACTTTTAGCCCGCTATCCCATCCCCTCGGTGACCACCTGCCCGACGGGAGTATACTGAAAACCAGCGCCGCATGTCTTGGCATGCAGCACAATGCTGAGTATACTCCCTTTGCCTATTATAAGAAATTTCTTTTTGTATTTAATATTAGTTTAGATTAAGAAATGGCAATAAATGATTTTAAATGATTTTATTATTATTAAGTACAAAATAGTGTAAAAACTAAGTCAAGGAAAACTTATCTCCCCATACATCCCTACATCTCCGGTATTTAGGGAAGCACCAGTAGTAAATCACACATTCTCACGTACAGTAATTAACCTTATGACTCGGGGTTTTACCCAAACCTCCTCGGGTTATATCTGCTCCTGGTATACCTCGTCTGGGTATGAACGCTGTCTTACTGCGCTCTTGATGAGTTATGTTTTATGGGGTTGTGGAAAGAGGTGTTTTGACTGAGAAAGTAATAAATAATGAGAAAATAAGGATTACTATTAGCGCAGACTATGGCATGTGTAAGCCAGTGTTATTTCTACTTTTTCGTTAAAATATATTCAAAGGGTTATTATCAAATTGTTCGCGCCTAATTTTAAATATTATACCTGTAGCCACACCTCTTTCCTCTCACCTCACATATTGGAAAGAAGAACGCATCTTTTTATTTCTCTCTACACCTCAATATTACAGCAAGTCAGGCCATCAGTCTTAAATTCAAAATAAACACTTTGAGCGCTGAAAACGCACGGTATGAGTTTTCTACAAGTGTCTAATCTGCGAAAATCCACACTAGCGCAGCGGCTAAGAAAATACAGATCTTTGTGACTCAGCAGAGCTGTAATATTTTTCGAACGAAACGCATGTGCGGCGCAACACAACCGCTGTGTAGAGCGGCAGCACGAATTTTTTAGGTAAAATAAAAGATCGCAGTCGTCGAAAAAAAACCGCAGTCAAAGTGCCTAACTAAGAAGCAGCAACACAAATAGTTAATATATGAACTTAATTTTATCCTAATCACCTTATATATGTATATGAACATGTATGTATCTTCTTTCTTTAAAAACTGTGTGAAAATGGAAGAAAAATTATGTGAGCAGTTTAATTCGATGCGATTTGTTGTTATTTATTTAGTTTATATACCTACGTGTATTTTTTTATTTATTTTCGTTACTTCATTTTTTTTACCAAGATTTTGTTTTCCTATGAATTCATCCTCTGAATTCGCGAAAAACGTGCCTACAAAACGTAAGCAGCCCACAACACAAATACGAGCTACTAATGAGTTTGCATCAAGCGACTTGTAAAAGTGCACGAGTTGGGTCCTACCTTGCAGTAGCAACGACTGAGGCAATTTAACTTTGTGAACTGTTGCTTTAGAGAAATTCGTTTGCGGGGAATTTACATTGCGCTGGCACTGTTGGGAGATTGATCAAATGCTTTACAATATTAATTTGTTACCCTATACGAAAGGTTGCATAAAAGAGATCGCTTCTAAGCGATATCCATTGTACTTGTCGCATGCAATGTATTTTTGTAATCTGTATCTGGTGTTCCTACAATAAAGTATTTTTAGGTTATGATTTGTATGTTATATATTGGTAATTGGTAATGTAATATACCTATGTATACTTGTTATGTAGTGTCTTTAAATACAAGTTCTTGCTTGGGACTAAATGATGCTGTGAATTGTCCAGTTTTATAATTATTTCAAGAGAATTTTGTGTTATTAAGTCAACATTTAAAGACAAAGAAAAACAACTTTAGATTTTTTTTACCTTTATAATAAGCCTTTTTTTAAGGGGTTTCATAATTATCAAGTGATAACTTGTCACTGCTAGGTACAGTCCTTATCTTGTTCCTTCCATGCATAAAAATTTCGAGCCAACTAGGCCTACCAGGTTTCGTATTTATTGTTTTAGTTACATTCAAGATCAAAAGAAGATGTTTTTAATGATAAACATTTTTTTATAGTTATGTCGAAATAAATGTTTTTCCTTCTATTACAATTTTAAATATAACCAAAATAGTCGTTGAAATATGTATTTCTAGTCCCGAAAAAATTGTCTTAGTGGACCAAACGATACGAAATATTTATTAGTTTTTCAATTGCATAGAACTGCAATAAATTCCCAATGATTGAAGTGCAAAACAAAACATTTTTCATAGAGGCAGCTCTAATCCGGTGGCTCCTGGGGGCCGTAACAACGTTAACCGGTCCATTTCTCAATTTTACCCATAGAACCCCTTTATTCTTACACGTTTATATCGAAAACAGGCAACAAGCGCTGGTTTGTTTCCCACCATTTTTTTATAGAATCACAGGCAAAGGAATTGACTGATCTCACGCACGAATACCTCGTTTATGGTAACATAGATGCACACGCAAGAGCTATGCTCGGAGTTAACCAGCTCAGAGTTTTTCTCATAGGATAAGATTCGTAACGAGTATACCCGACAGAGAACCAAAGTTATCGACATAGCTCTAAGAATTAGCAAGCTGAAGTGGCAGTGGGCCGGCCATATCTCGCGAAGAACCGACGACGGCCGCTGGGGCAAACGTGTTCTTGAGTGGAGACCATGACTCGGTAAACGTAGTGTCGCCCTCCGACCAGGTGGGATGACGATCTGCAAAAGACTGCAGGTAGATGTTGGATGCGTCAAGCTGAAGACAGGGCGCTATGGCGCTCATTGGGGGAGGCCTATATCCAGCAGTGGACTATCATAGGCTGATAATGATGATGATGAGATGCACACAGAGTTGTGCAGGTTTAAAATGTTATGTTTGTATTTAAAATTAACAAATCTAGAATAGTCAACAGATTGTAGAATTCGTATTTTTCTTACAAACAATCGCATTATACCATGACCTAGGACATTATTTTTTTCTTAATGGTCCTTGAATAATTATGTTTACAAACAGACAAAAATTGTACACTTAATATATAATACATATATCTATCTATAAACCTTTACAACGTTAAGTGGAATAATAGTAGTTTTACACCAAACTTTTCTGGACACATTTTGAAACCTGTTTTCTTAGTGAATGCGGGCTACCGTTGCGTTGGACGCATTTCGCTGGTAAGACCCCTTTATTCTTAGCGATGGACGCACAATAGATATACTATCGGTAACCCTTCAGCCTAAGGCACTTCGACAGAATCAGAAACCGTGTATTTTATTGCTATCAGGAATTTTGGTGGAAAATTTAACGTGGAATAAAGTTCGGTAAATATAAGGTAGATGAAGTCTTTGATAATTAAGATTTGCTGCGTGCTTCAGGGGGTATAAGAACAGAAGGTTTCATTTTACAATGGCAGTTATAATTATGTCATTTGACGACTATTGTGGCGCGGCGGGCGAAGGTGCGCCTGCGACGCAGGAGGTTGCGAGGTTCGATTCCCGCCTTAGGACAAATATTGGTACAATCTGCAAATATTTGAATAAAAAAAAAATTGGTATCTATATAATATATGTATTGTTTTAAGTAAAACTTTTGAAACTATCATGGTTATTAAAACTAAAGTCATTTAAAACGGGATATTTACCATGATTTGATTTTTGAGTTATCCAATATTTCGGCACAGTTGCATGCGCCATGATCACGGAGTAACTGAAGGCACTGCGAGTTTTTATGGGCAGACATACCGATCTACCCTCATTTTTTGTCTTTTGCTACGAACGTTGCCACTACCACCGGTTTCACTATTATCGAACGCAGCTCGATCGCGACACACAACACTGACGGTATCAGAACGCGAAGCGGTTGGTACATCACTTCTTCCGTTTTTGCACATTCTCACAACAGGGTTCCAGGTTCCCGATAATTGGAAGCCATCTTCTCGGTTGAAAATCTCGGACGGGAGGCTATTGAGATTACGAAACACAGGAACTTCAACCGAGTGTAGTGGCAACGTTCGTAGCAAAAGACAAAAAATGAGGGTAGATCGGTATGTCTGCCCATAAAAACTCGCAGTGCCTTCAGTTACTCCGTGATCATGGCGCATGCAACTGTGCCGAAATATTGGATAACTCAAAAATCAAATCATGGTAAATATCCCGTTTTAAATGACTTTTGTTTTAAGTAGTAGTCAGTTAGACACATAACACAAGCTCTGCTTACCTTGGGACTAGATGATGCTGTGTTGCTTGTTCAGCATTATTTATTTCTGCGTTCAGTCAGAATACCTTATAGAAGAGAACAGTGTTTAAGTATAGCTAATTCTGCCTTCTGTCAGCTTTTCGCGAAGAACCGACGGCCGCTGGGGCAAACGTGTTCTTGAGTGGAGACCGCGACTCGGCAAACGTAGTGTAGGACGCCCTCCGACCAGGTGGGATGACGACTTGCGAAAGACTGCAGGTAGATGCTGGATGCGGCAAGCTGAAGACAGGGCGCTATGGCGCTCATTGGGGGAGGCCTATGTCCAGCAGTGGACTGATATAGGCTGATGATGATGATGAATTCTGCCTAAGATAGGTCAAGTGGATATGTGTCAACTTAATACTTTTCATTTTATCATCTTCAAACTGCTTTAGGTAGGTATAAGGATTCTAAAGTAATAATGATTTATCCATCTTACCTCAAGAGAGGCAGCAAGAATCAGTCAAACACACCGTACTCAATATCTATTAAAAATCCAAATATTATAATAATTGACGACCGATGTGGAGCGGTGGGCGAAGGTCCGCCTGCGACGCTGAAGGTTGCGGGTTCGATTCCCGCCTCGGAACAATTGTGTGTACGATCTGCAGATATTTGTTCCGGGTGCTCTGGTCGTTTTCTATTTATAATAAAAAATATCTATCTATGTAATGTATTGTATTATGTATATCAATTATCTAGTACCCATAACACAAGCTCTGCTTACCATGGGGCTAGATAATGCTGTGTGAATTGTCCAGCATTATTTATTTATTTATTTATTTAAATAATTGCTCCGTAAAAATTTATTAAAAATAAAAATACAGGATGATCCATCTCGAAAGTTCTCGTTCCGAGCCGATGCCGTCTGGCATTGTGGTGCGGTGGTCGCATCCGTTGCCCCGTGGCATTATATTAAATTTTATTATCGCCCTGGACTAAGTAATGGGAATATCGTGTAAGGAGCGGCCGTCCGGAGCCCCAGGCGACTGAGGGGGCTGCGGGGAGGGGGTGATTAAAATTTCAAATAGAGTTGTGACGTTGACAGGAACTGAAGATGAAGAAGATGAGCTAGAAAGATGGGCCTTGAATAATAAAAATTTGTTATTGATAAATATTTGTAACATTTTTTGCTCCACTGTATTTGCGATGTCTCAAACATTTCGGAGTACCATAGGCCGAGTCGGAGTTTAACCCTTTACCCCAACCCTACCGTGACTACTGATGACAGCACAGTACTGGCAGAGTGGAATCGACACCTAAAATTTTCTGCTCCACTGTATTTGCGACGTCTCAATCATTTCGGAGTACCATAGGCCGAGTCGGAGTTTAACCCTTTACCCCAACCCTACCGTGACTACTGATAACAGCACAGTACTGGCAGAGTGGAATCGATACCTAACATTTTTAGCTCCACTGTATTTGCGTCGTCTCAAACATTTCGGAGTACCATAGGCCGAGTCGGAGTTTACCCCTTTACCCCATGCCTACCGTGACTACTGATGACAGCCCATCACTGGCAGAGTGGAATCGACAACTAACATTTTTACTTCCGCTGTATTTGCGTCGTCTCAAACATTTCGGAGTACCATAGGCCGAGTCGGAGTTTAACCCTTTACCCCATCCCTACCGTGACTACTGATGACAGCCCAGCACTGGCAGAGTGGAAGGATTACGGCAGGGTTTATGAGTGGATTACACAACGCTGTAGTGTTGCTGAGATTTCATTATTGGACGCGGGCCTATGAGTTCTGACAACTGATTTTAAGACTTGTTTTGATGTTAGTAGAGTTTATCTTATGTTTTGAATATTTCAATATAAAAAAAATATATTCTACAAAATTATTCGACGATTTCTATTGACGACCGCTGTGGCGTAGTTGGCGAAGGTCTGCCTGTGGTACAGGAGGTTGCGGGTTCGATTACCTCCTCGGGACAAATGTTTGTACGATCTGCAGATATTATACATATACTTATATCAGGGTGTTCTGGTCATTTTCTATGTATAATAAAAAAACAGTAATGTATTGTATTAAGTATATCAATTATTTAGAATGTCTAGTCTAGATGACCCTGCGTGGATAGTCCAGTTTTTTTTTAAACCATTCGGATATTTACAAAAATATTAGAAAAGAATACAAATGACAAACCCGCTTTTTCTCATTTAAATAAAAGAATCTCAAAAATCTACATTTTTAATTTGCTTACTTTAATTACTTTGCTCAAAGTGTCCGTCCATAATTATTTCCCAATAAATCTTAAACGCGCCAGTTGCCGCGTTGATCTTTCAAGTGTGAACGTTTATTTAAGGGCGGCAATATTTTTTTCCCGCCCCAACTCCGAGATCACTTCGTTATATTTATTAAAACATCGCCCGAGATTACAAAGAACACGATATTTTTTACACTGTAAGATGTGAAAACCAATTAAGGAGATAAAAAGGGAATCCGGCGAGGTGCCTGCATTAATTTCTTTTTTGCGGGATTATTTTAAAATTGCATTATATTCTTGTTAAGACGCGGCTCCTGGTTAATGATAGCACTACCCCTTGCTTTTAATTGCCTTGGGCTATTGCGAAATGAGTAATCTGAAGGTGCGCTCGGAGATAAAACTTTTCAGACGAGCTACTTGAGAGCGGACCGATTATTTCGCTTGATCTAGCCAAAATAAGCTTAGGAACTTATCTTAATTAGTTATCGCCCTTTGTTTATCATTCAATAATACACAAAATATAATAGAAACTATCAGATATTGAACATTGATAGGGATTAAAAGTATTAAAACCATCATAGATCTAAAGTTCATGTCACATGCCAAATAGTTCCGAAATATTGAAAAACTGAAATAACACGATCATAGTATAATATATCGACCACATTCTACTAACCAATCGCTTTACTATGGCAATGGTATCGGTGAAGAATCTTCAATAGATGAAAGAAATCCTTGATAGCACCGCACGCAGGTGCTTTATGCACTGAGAGTGGTTGATTGGTTTCAACCATTTCAACCTTGACACTTTTGACAAGCGTCCCTCCATCTGTAGTTCCTTTCATGAAAAGTAAAATGCTTAAATAAAGTAATTCTGAGACGGTGATAGTAAAGCGATTGATTGAGTTGAATTCGGCCCCTGAACGATAGACTTTAAATAATACGTGAGGCGCACAAATATATCTTGATAGATAACCCCTAATAAAATTGTTACGACACCGTGCAACCGAAATGGAAATGAAGAAATAAAATCGTAATATTCCCACGAATTATGCGTCGATACGCGTATACACGAATCTGACACGGACCGCTCAATTCGGGGGTGAACTTCTAAAGTGTTTGGTAGAAGTGGTCACGATTATAACCTGAGCAAGTTTTCTGTGCTGCTCGAGAACTCGAAACCAGTCGTTATGTGCTTTGCACAAGATTCAATTTCACGGTAAATCACGATTGCTTCTGATTACTGGATAGCGAGATTGTCTTCGCGCTGGGTTTTGTATTTGAATCTGTATTGTGAGGCGGAAAGAGTTGTTTTTTGTTTGGGTGGGTTTGTTTATTAGTCATCGATGGTGCACGATAGTGGTGCCTGGCACGGGCGGCGCGCACGCAGTCTGTCAACGCGGCCCTAATCTACGGCAGTTAGGCCACGCACGTGAGGCTAAATGTCGCTACGCTTCCTGATGTAATTTTATCGTAATTTGTGCGTATTTATCATGTGAAGTGAATTATGGATGTTTTAGTTTGAAATTATTAAAACACCTAAAGGTATTTGCAGTTGTTTATTTAAAAGTAAAAAAAAATTGACAATAAATGAGATGGAGACCTAAAAGCTGTCCGCACCGCAGGAGCCGCACTCGGTTTTACTGAAATTCGGCGCTTTCGGCGCGGATAGGTGCACATTGTTGCATACTATTTCATATAAAAAAAGAAAATGCGATGACTGTGACAATTGTGGCTCCTGTGACGCGGGCATGACAACGTTCAGCTTTAAAGTTCTTTTTAATTTTTATGAAGAAAAAATATCGTGAACTTTTTGTCAATATCACAAGAAATTTAATTCCCAACACTAATCTCATAAACCAACCAAACAAATTGTAGCTGCAATACAAATTTACTTGAAACTGCAATTCTTCAGTGATAAGAATCACGAGAAGTAAAAATTAAGGTTATACCACTAAGGATGCTAATTACAGTCGGTATTTATGCGACTGCAAACGCGATCGTTCGTGCCGGCGCAGCGACAAAATAAATCGCTAGATTTATACTTGCGGTACGGCGGCAGAGTTAGATACCAATCATTATATTAGCGTATCAAAATGTAAGCCGAGTCTGGGTGAGCCTTGTGTCTTGACTAGGATTGAAAATGGTGCCAAATCAACGAAAACAACAAATTATCATAGAAAATCAACATGTGTGAATCGATTGCGCAACAATCGATTCACATTTTATAACAATTGTATTTTATACTGTATTTTTTGTCAAAATATGTATTTTCTGTTTTAAGTTATTTCCAAAAACTTCCCGTAAATTATAAATCTGGTCATGCCGTTCTTTTTTCTTCAATATAAACTTAAGTTTTAAAAGAAAAATTCCGTAGGTAACTAGGCAAAAAGAGGTAGCAGCCCTCTAATACGGAAATCTTTGTTTTTCATTGAAGGTAAAGGTTATGTTCATTGAAATCGTCCAGTCAGCCATTTCATGTTACATTTCACATGTATGTTTCATCTTGTTTAAAAAAAATAATGTACCAAAAAGCATCAAATCTCCCATCAGTACCGCGAAACACTCCCTTGCAACAGCGCAGGGGCCTAATTCCACTAAGACAATCTCCTCACAATGACAGTAGTATCGCGTCTAAATCGCCACTATTGACACCTATTGGTATCCTACAAGCACAATCTTTCTCAGTCTCAGTTGTATCGTGGTCGTATCTATGAAACTTACAATTGTGACAAGTTGTCGCATTCAACTAATCACAGTCTCAATTGTATCGCTTGCGATAGGCGCAAACATGGAATTCTATTGTTATTTTGACGGCTAATTTAGTCTATGGTTAGAGATTTTGACGAGATTATGGACGATTGAACAAAGGTAGCTCTCGGTGCTATTGTGCTTGTGAAATAATAGTGAAATAATAAAAAGTTCAATGAGTTTCCTAATTCGAGCGCGTCTGCAACTCATTATAAACTCTCGCCGGCTGTTAGAGCGTCAAAACCGGCGACGATCTAGAGCTCTTCTGCGAAAGACGCTGGACCCCTTGCATTGCAGGACAAGGAATTTACAAAACCTATCGTCTTATCAAGGGGACAGTCAAAACATAAGCGGAATATCTCAATCCTCATATTCGTAAGGAACGCCGGCCGTACTGATCCTGATGGCATTTCCATAATGACCAATGTAAGTAAAACAAACTATCTTTGTTGATCAAATTCCCTCTTGCCTAAGCTTTATAATGTTTATTTTATGTAACTAGATAGTACCTACTATTTAAATCAATTTATTTTGCAGATATTGACTACACTGGCATTTGTCGCTCATACGCGCCCGCTGTTTCCAGAGGTGTGAGGGAGGTGTTGGTGGCACTTATTTTGGTCTATCCCATATATATGTTCCTTTGCCAACACGAAGAGATCAAAGCAACAAATTAAAGAGCAAGTGAGTTCATGAATATGATACCTATATATAGATTAGAAACTGTCGAAATCAGATAAGTGTCTGTCTCCCTTAAACTCGAGACCTTTTACTTACCATATTGTCATGATTAAAACAGAAGCTAGCTTAGCTGTTTAGTCTTGGTTGTACCTGAACCCTAATTATACATAATGTATATACATTCATTGTTATAATTTTCTACAGATTGCAGAAGAATTGAAAGCCAGCGCTGAAAGCTGTTGTTGTAGAGTCAAACCAAAACTTCTAGCCGGTCGAGCAATGCAGCAAGCTGTCGTTGGCAAATAGTGGCAAGGCATGGAATCAGCCATGTCGACAAGATAATGGCTATCATGATGATAATGTAAATAGTATTAATAAATTTATTTAAACACTTTTAACTCCACATGTGAGATTATGCATTGTTGTAGTTTGTGTTTTAGTTTTTAAAGATAAGCTGTTACCACATTGTTTTCTGTTATTGCTATCAGTTATTATAACTTTTCATTCAAAAATGTCTATGTTGGCATAAAAAATCTTGTATTCTACTGAGTATCCAAGAATCTGCAGGTTTAGAGTAAAAATAAATACCATTTTTTATATACACATTTTTTATTCATTAATATAATAATGTATGTACACTTATGCTAATTAAAACAACACTTAAACTAATCAAAAGCGCTCTAAGCTAAACACTTGTCTAATTGTTTTACATAGGTAGGTTATAATTGTGTTATGTTTTGGAAAGACACAAAGATTGAGTGGGAAAAATAATGCTCCGCAGACCATGTAAATCTTTGTAGTTGCAACAATGAAGCGACGACAGCATACATTTTCATATTTTGTATTCATTGTAGTACTGAAAAAGAACGGTAGATTATTATTAGGTATTAGTAGGTAGACCTATACAACAAAGAGTGGGTTCTCCTTACTGAGGACCGAGATGAGTGGAAGAAGGGGGGGGGGGAGGCCTTTGCTCTGCAGTGGGACACTGCGGGCTAATATAACAATAATAATAAAAATTAGTAGGTACTAGTTTATGCTTGTAAAAGTGTGAAACTATCTAAGCAACTACATGGTATTATGGGCTCTCTGTACTTGTTTGCGATAAAAAATGAAGTAGGTATTAGTACAGGTTCATATAGAATAGAATAGTAGTTGCATTTCTTACCAATCTCCACTCGTCTCCCGTTTTTGATGGCGAGTCTGAGCTAATACCATTTCTTTATGAGATCGTTCCACTTCCTTCGAGATAGCTCTAGGATAAGATAAGGCATTCTAGATTAATGCCCTAGCGCCAAATATCGGTGGTAGTCAAGGAGGGCCTTAATTTGTTTCAGCAGTACCATTATCCATTGATTTTGTGTGGGAAATCACGAAAAATCAAACATAAATAACAAAATATTTTCTTTCTTGAATACGAGTAACTTTGACATGAGTTGCTATATGACGTTTACATTGACAACTTGAAACTCTTTTATCTATGCTTACTACTCACAAATTTTATTAAAATCGTGATTTTGTTGCGTTGTAAGTATTTGTGAGCGATGTAAATAGACTTTTACGCAATTGCAGTAATAATTTGATTTGTTAGATACCTATAAACCCTTAATTATGAGTGCACGGATTCATAAATATTTGGTCCGCCATTTCATATTTATTTTATGATGTATACGGCAACACCTACCATACTACTCAATAACAATACAATAGTAAGCGATTGAGACAGCTGTCACAATTTAGTAGGATACCTTATAAACGTAAGACACAATAGCTATGACAATTGTATGGAGCCATAGTCGTGTTTGTTTTAAAAATAGTGGAATTAGGCCCCAGGCGGTTTGCTCGCACGTGACAGTGTCGCAGTGGCGCGGATTCCTCTGATATACTGCGATTAGCTTTAGAGCTATTGCAATTTACACTTTAAAACTATGCCCGTTAGATACGTGGCTTATGAGAACTTATGACGACAGACTGCTAGGTACTTTACACTGTAGGATTAAACGGAAGGATAAATCTCTGGTTCTACGTTAAAGATTTGAAGCTGTATTCATTCTTCAAGTACTTGTCTATGGTTTGTAACTGGGTGTACACTTCTTATTTCTTACCAGTACTCGTAGCATTGACGCTGAGCCATTTCCTATTTTTTTAGCTACAATCCGCATGGCTACCAAATGTACTTTTATAATTAGTTTTAAGATCTTGTATGTGTGATTGGTTGTAGTTAAAAATAAAATATCTTTCTTTCTTTTTCTTTTACTTTAGTGTCTGTTTTCCTCTTAGATCAAGGATCGATATTATTATGAGACTGAGGGAATAGATAGTGCTCCTGTGTTTGCGCACACACTTGTGCTCTGCGTATCTGGTTAGTCTTGTAAAAAAGATTACCAACCATTCTTTAGCTTTATTCCGTTCTTCGGATTTAGACGTAGAAGTGGTTTACCTGCAACAAAATAAATATAAAATTAGCAGACAAAACTTTTGAAGCAATCGTGGTTGTTAACAAAAAAGTATATATTCGTTTATAACGGAATATTTACCATGACTTGATCAAATAAAAAACCAATCAATTATTAATAAATTAAATCACGGTAAACTAATAAATAAAATAAAATAAAAAATAGTTATTAGTATGTACAATTTTAAAACAATAATAATAGTAAAATAAAGAATTAATAGTCGTGTAGGCACATTATAATTTTAGAATTGAATTGAATTTAGAATTAATTATGTCAGATTTTTTTTGTGTCATATCCTGATATGGACCGCCTTCGGCGGTGTATGCCTCCTCCAAGGATCACGGTAAACTATCCCGTTTAAATTACTTTTGTTAAGAAGACAAAACGTTTGAAAATGCAAACTAAAACATCAATTTGTGAAGCATGATGTGGAAACATCCCTTTCAAAATCAATTAATAAACCGGTGCCAACAACCTTGTTCCAACGTAATACTTTTAATATGATCTAAAAGTAACGTAAGCCTTCGCATCCGTGCTTTTAGCGTAACAGAATGCGCTAGAACGAGCACAAACAACACTCCATTACAAAGTTACTGCGATGCGGTAATTTTATAATCAGTCTGCAAAACCTACGTCGTAAAGCTTTCGGCGTTTGAGAGTTCTCGGTAGTCGATGCTGGTTCGTGCTAGGGACTAAAATAATAAGTTACTCATCATCATCATAATCATCAGCCTATGTTAGTCCACTGCTGGACATAGTCCTCCCCCAATGAGCGACATAGCGCCCAGCATCATCTGCCCAGCATCTGCCCGCAGTCCTTCGCAGGTCGTCATGCCACCTGAGGGCGTCCTACACTACGTTTGCCGAGACGCGGTCTCCACTCAAGAGCACGTTTACCCCAGCGGTTGTCGGTTCTTCGCGAGATATGGCCGGCCCACTGCCACTTAAGCTTGCTAATTCCTAGAGCTATGTCAATAACTTTGGTTCTCTGTCCAGTCTGCAAAACCTACGTCGTTAAAGCTTTCGGCCTTTAAGAGTTCTCGGTAGTCGATGCTGGTTCGTGCTAGGGACTAAAATAATATGTTACTAGGAAATACTAATTAGCTTATTCATTATACTAATCACACTAATATTATAAATGCGAACCTACATATTAAGCGCTGTATATATATTTGTACGAAATAAAATAATTTGCACTTTTTTAATTACATCTGGTATAATTACATCTTAATAATAAAATAAATATATACGATATATCTCGGTTATTAAAGTAGTTATAGGCATGCAACGTGTTAAAAAGTGAAAATTTAAAGCGTTGAACTTTTTATTGAATTAAAAACGTAACCTGACCTTTCAACTCACTGAAAACTTCTCTAGTTCATTGCAAAGGTATGTCACACATGCGTCAAAAATACATAACAAAATAAGCGCTTATTTAAACAATCTACTATTTTTAGCTTATACCTACCTAAAGTTTTAATAACGAGAACATATTTCGATAACCATCTAAACAATCTAGCCACCATCACAAACTCAAATACAAAGATTTATAAAATCCATTTCAAAATTCAAAACCGTACAATAAACCATCCAATTTCGATCCCCAATAACATTTCCCTTAATCTTAGCGTTTTAAAGCGGCCTTTATCCACAGTCCGAGTTCTCCCGTAAATTACACCCCATTGTTTTATGCGCGCTCATTACATAGATTGTTCTGGGGTGTTTTGATGCTATGGCTTTTCAAAGGAAAAATAATATGGGATCTATGTTTTGGAAATGCAAGCAGAAGATCGATAACCGGACTGGATAAAGTGACGTAGGTAATGAAAAAACTAATACACACAACACAGGAAAAAAAATTGGTTTAGATGTTAAAAATATGTTTTATCTTCCGCGATCTGAACACAATTAAATATAAGTACTATTTAACCAGTTATAGCCAAGTGTACTCGTCGTAAACCGGTTTATCAGTGCGTTGCGGACACTGTTAGTGTTGTATGTCCTCCGTGTGTAGTACATGCCTAGTTTCAAAAACCTACTGAGGGTAGTTACAAATAAACCTGCCCCCTGTTCGCAGAGGCAGTAGCTCCAGTAGGTACTCTAGTCATTCCGTGACCACGACAGTGTGTAAACCCGGACAGTGTGTAATATCGGAAAAAATACGTAAAAAATCGCGATAAATACCCGTTAAATTTTTAGATGTGTATTTTATTGTAAAAAGACGAATTAAGCGATAGGAAAAAATATATCGTATTGTACAGCACTACAAGAATGCTACGCGCTCGTAGCGCTACGGAGGAGTAACAAAAGAAAACTTTCCGAGCTTTATAATACAAAGCAATAGTTTAAGAAGTGACACTATAGTCTTTACTATAAGCTAAGGGTATGCAAGAAAGGTCCCCTTGGCGTCATTAATTGATTTTCCAGATAAAACCGGAATGTCACTATTGCGCTGAGGACGTGACTGGCGTTTTCTGAGAATTCCGTTATTTTACGCTTCACTGATTATATGCGGCTGTTATATTGAAGTTTTGGGTGGGAATGCAGTTAGCTGTGTAATTCGCATCATTATTTTCGCTTGAAAATACTGAGTTCGTCACCGTCGCCGCCACTATAGCCCATATACCTACTATGATGACGTCATATGACTTTATATATACATACATATTGTCTCCTTTTATTCTTGCTAGCCTTTTCGTCTTAAGCTTTCGCATCCGCGTGCCCTACTAGCATATCGTATTAACTATATTATAAATTTTGTTCAAAGGATTAATTGAAAGGTAGGTACGGAAAGGCATTTGGCCAACACTCGGAAAAATGTATAATTACAATAGAATTTTGTTAACAAATCGTTCCTCAAAATTATCATCCAAACATTACATCCAGGAATTAATTTTCATGACTGCTTGCCTGATCTTTTAGACATTCCTCTTCTGTTTACGCGTGACTCCAAAGAGTACGTACAGCAATGGGTAGCTATATTATTTATTTTGCGGAAACGGCCATCGACGGCGTCCGGGCAAGGCGCGCCGCTTCCGCCGAGCTGTCGACAAATTGTATTTATTTAACAGATTTCTAGTCTATTACGATGTAACTTTTATCCTCATGGCCATTTTGACTTATAACAGTTATAACTGAATATTAAGTATCGTGCAGGGAATTAAATATTTTTATTAAATTTGAAGGCATACACAGATGCTGGAGAAAGACTGCAGGCAGATGCAGGATGCGTCAAGTGGAAGACAGGGCGCTATGGCGCTCATTAGACTTCCAAACCCATTTTCATCAAACAGTAAGTTGAAGTAGGTTTATAGTTTTTTAAAACATGCCAAAATATTAATCACTAGCTGTTTCCCGCGGTTTCACCCGCGTTAAATTAAAATTTCACATTTCAAAATTTTAATATAGCCTATGTTCACCGCGGATAGTGTAGCTTCCCAATGGTGAAATAATTTTTCAAATCGTTCCAGTTGTTTCGGAGCCTATTCAATACAAACAAACAAATAAAAAATCAAACCTTTCCTCTTTATAATATTAGTACAGATAAAGAAATATTTCCTTTGTGTGGATCCTAGTTCTTTAAAAAAAACTCCCTCTCTAAAACTACGGCACTTGCCCTGCAAGTAACGTTCTTTTATCCCACCTTATATTTACTGTTCCAAGATATCATATCTATACACTGGAATGAACAACTCAAGAAATATAAATTAAAATTAGAGCGGGCCTGTAATTCGGCAATAAAGCCCAGCTGAGCCCCCTATCGGGCGATCTTGATAAACGATCAGCCGTGAGACTGCACTCTCTGAACCAGCGGAGAAGGTACTGTTGGAAATAATTGAACATTGCAGTGGGGAAGGAAATTATATACCTACAGAATATAAATAAATAAATAATGTTGGACAATCCACACAGGATCATCTAGCCCCAAACTAAGCAGAGCTTGTGTTATGGGTACTAGATGACTGATATACATATATAGTTTTATTTTATTTTACATAGATAGAGCAGATAGACCAGAACACCCGGAATATATGTATATCTGCAGATCGTACACACTATTTCCCCGAGGCAGGAATCGAACCCGCAACCTCCTGCGTCGCAGGCGGACCATCACCTACCGCACAGAGGTCGTCGTTATCGTCGTCATATATTTTATCTTTACCTTAGGTTTACTGTTTCATAGGCAACGCGTGGAAGACCTTCTATAGGCTGGGCTCTCATCTGAGAAAGTGGCACTGTTACTGCAGCAATAAACAGCGAAGAGTGGAATGGAAAGAAAGTTCTCTGGATCAGCAAGGGCTGAATAAAGTTCAGTAGAGTTGTTCTAATAGTCCGTTGAGTTCAAATCACGATGAAAGAAACAAAAACATTGATTATGAGATTTCATAAGAATAAATGATTGAATTGTTCCTCAAACTTTGACTAGAATCGAAGCAAATAAGAAAATAAGTTTTAAAAATTCAGAGCCTTTTGAAGCACCGTCGGGCCGAACTATGGTGTTGTTTATTTACCAGCAGTTCATTTAGGATTTAGTCAGGCTAGGACCCAGACAAAATGACGACACCAAATAAAAAATACACGGCAATGACAGAATAGAAATAATTACTTCGTATCCCAGGCAAGGCGCCGTAACGCCAGAAAAGCGCCACATAAAAATAAAGCTATCCCGCTCAATCGAGCACGTATTTTCATGGAGCAGAAAGAGACGGCCCAGGGTTGCCTAAATAAAACATAACGGTTGAGAACACAAGCCATATTGCCTCGCTGGAAAAGTTTTAAAAAGTTTTCTTTGCCCATTACAAGTACGCGACTTGTGTGTGTGGGTTGGTTTCGTTCAATACAAGCGGTCGATGGACTTTAGTTAGAGACAGACAAGACAGGGACAAGCTGAAACTCAGGTGTTAATATTTAACAACACTGTTTTTAACATTTAAAAATACACACTTCTTAGGTTTTGCAAACGGCGTAAACAACGTACTTTTTTTTATTGTCTAGGAATAATGGAGCCCATTACGTTGCATTATTCATTTGCAATTTTCTTTGTTGTGTGTAAACCGTTAATATTTTTAACTGAGAGTATGTCTTCGGGACCTCTACATTTCTAGGCTAAAGATTATAGCAGATTTTTGTAACAAAAAAGAAACAATTTGTGTATCATCCTCGCTAAAAAGATGCTAGCTAAGCGATGCCAAACTTAACAGTAAGTTTTTCTAGAAATTGCCATTAGGATTTACCAAAACTCAGCTTAATTTCCACCTTTTAATCCACAGAAATCGTGTGACCTCCACCATTCGTCTGTGTTACCAGCTACGCACACAACGAAAAGAGGCCGCGTACAACGAAAGTAGGTTTATTTCCATGAAAAAGTTTTGAAAATCGATGGCTTCAGCTTCTACGCGGCGAAACTTTTGCCCCATATAACCATAAATACGCTGCACGAGGCTCGTGTTTTGCTCGCTGTTATGCCAGGAGATCTGCAGGATTTTTCTCTTATTTAGATTTTTGGTTTGGAAGATTTTTATAGAATAGAACAGAAATACATTTATTTATAACAACATAAATTAACAAAAGATACACTTATGGAATAGGTATATGAATAGAGGTGTGATAAAAAAATATATTAAAAAAAATAGATTTTCTTTTTATTTTAAATATTTATTCGTCTGGGCTACAATTGTTTATAAAAACGACAGAATTAAAATAAATAAATAAATAAATAATGCTGGACAATTCACTAGCCACATGGTAAGCAGAGCTTGTGTTATGGCTACTAGATAACTGATATACATAATACAATACATTACATAGATAGATATTTTTTATTATACATAGAAAACAACCAGAACACCCGGAACAAATATCTGCAGATCGTACACACAATTGTTCCGAGGCGGGAATCGAACCCGCAACCTACTGCGTCGCAGGCGGACCTTCGCCCACCGCGCCACATCGGTCGTCAAAATCGGCATAATATTTTTATGCGTCAAGTGGTCTTATCAGAAAAAATACGATACTATAAAAAAATATACAGATGTGAGTCTGTATATGTAATTTAGGTTATCTTAAGCTGTAACTTACCACAGTGTGTGAAGATGTAGGAAATGTATTCCACGTTATTTTATTTAGCAAGTTACTCGTAGATACAGTTCCTTAATTTTTCAAGCACTAATTAAGCATAAGCAAAACTTAACAAATAAATTAACCCGCCCGTGCGCGCTTTATGATGCATAGCTTTTGCGGTAAGCGCCATCTTGAAAATATCGCTTTGATATATTATCGTTTATAAATAACGACTGCTAGACCCTCGCAATTTAATTGCGGCGAACGGCTTATTAACCGTCCGGTTAATATTTCCTTATTGGACGGTAATTAATTTGGTTACTCAGGTGCTATGGTGCCTTGGGCTAAGAGTCATACTAACTTATTGCTAATCTGTGCCGATATCTTTAGGGAGTCATACTGAGTACTATTTAATCTGTGTCGTTATCCCGAGACGGTGAAGTACTAACTGTGTTTTAATCTGTGCCGCTGTATTGGATATTGTCTTCTAATATTCCTTCGTGGCCAATTTGTTTGAAGCCTTTTGATGTACAGCGGTTAATCAGGAGATGAAGAGAATTATGGATTTATTGACATCGGTGATTTTGATAAGGGATTTGATAAACGGATTTTAATTAGAAATATTGAAATGATTCGATTGTATGTAACAAAAAAATATGCATAGTATTTGTTAAGCTGTCCCCAAAACAATTCATACAAACAGTACGTGTCCTATATATTGATTTATTTATATGTAGTGTGAGTCAATAAAATCTTATCTCACTAGAAGTTAAAATTTATTTTAATTCTTTGTATTTTTCCTAAAACCTTTTGTGATATTTTCAACCAAGTAATTTATTTTTAGAAATTTAAATTTATATCTAAAATCCAAATATTTCAACAAAATTCTGTTTGTTTATAAACTTTAGCGGCACTTTTTAGTAACTATCTCATACTGTGAACTGCGTCGTTACCATTATTATCTAAGATTATCGTAGCCTGTTTAATTAAAAAATCGTCAGAAAATCTGTTTTTGAACATGCCACCTCATAAAACCATTTTCTACAAAAATCCTTCTCCATCCAGGCCATAAGGTTGTGGAATGCACTGCCAGAGTCCATTAGAAAAACTATATCCTTGCCTGTTTTTAAAGCTCACGTCAAGGAGTTTTTCCTGCCAAAAGAATGAATATTGGTACTTACTATTTAATTATTTATGTATTTAAGTAGTGTATTATTTATTTTGTAATTTGTAATATTTATTTTTTGTTTTTTAGTATTCTTATTTAGATAACATGTGGTACACCCCCTGCCTTTTCTTAAATTCATATAATTCTTTCCATCCAAAGGTTGCCTGGACGAGATCGCTTCTAAGCGATAAGGCCGCCCATTGTACTTGTCGCATATAATGTATTTTTGTAATGATTAATTTGATTATGGTGAACAATAAAGAACAACAAACATCTAACCATAACAAACGAAAAAAAAACAATATTCCGTAGTAAATGCAAGTCATTTCAAAAAATAACACGGAACCGCCTTTGTTAGCCATAAGCCTAGTTATACATAAGCCTTTTTACTAAAATTTCCGAAACTTATAATTCACTAAGTAGAGTGACTTTTTTTGTTCCCTTGATTTTTTTTTAAATATAATATACAAAATCGATGACAACGAATACCCCACGCACTCAATATCCCAACTTGCAAGACACAACATGAGTACTCGCCAAGGCCAAATCCAGCAACAAAACCAAAGTTCCGGCAAACTGCCCCAAACCCAACCTGAACAAGCTAAACTATTGTTCCAGAACTGAAGTTCTGCGCAAGGTCGAATTAGCACCATGACCTTCTGCAGCCCTTAGTCCACTACTTTCCAACAACTGCCATAACTCGACTGCTCAGAAACTGGGTGACGCGGGAGGCCGTTGACTCTGAAAAAGTTCCCTTTAAATATCCTCAACTTTAGTTTAGCAACTCAAATTTAGTTTGGTAACAAACAGTAACAACAAGTCGCGGAGAGTCGAAGTTGCGCGAGAGTCGTTTTCAAGTTCAGAGAGTTGGCTCGCGTGCGTGTGCTAGTGAACTTTGCAGTTGTGCTGGAAGGGTTGTTAGTTGTTTTAAATATGCGAGGGAATAGCCGCTGAAGGATATTTTGAGAATGGTAAGAAATATGAAAATGAATACAATTTCAGTAATTAAGGAGTGTGAAAGTCTTTGCCAAGAACTGAGAAAACAACAAATAAATAACAGTTCCATAAAAATAAAAGGCACCATCATTTTTAAATATTCGTTAATAGTGCGTTGTGTTTTTTATGGTACAGGCATAGATGTTTTAACGGTACAAAATTATAAAACTTCTATTTTTTCTTCTCGAAAAATTTCAAATACCACTCCTGTCCTCAATTTCATTCCTAGTTGAGAATTTCACCACATGAATTTCCACCCAGATTTTCAACCAGTAAATGGAAGTCGTATAATCTGGCTAGAGCCTGCATAATGTCAGCAAATCCGGGATGTAGATTTCAGCGAATCAGCAGTGCTACGAGTGCTACGGAATTCCGTAGCGGTCCGTAGAGCGGCTACGGCGTAGCCTCGTAGGCGGTGCCAAAGTTAGCTACTACTTGGGGTGTGAGGCTGTATTGATTGTGAGCATGACCTGGGCTTTATGACCTGGTTTTTAGTAGCTTTATACGCTTTAGTTTAGATTCAAACATGGCTCTCAATGGATTTGAATATGGTTTTTGAATATACGGCAGATTCCGTAGGCATTTTTAAATCATCAAAATTTAGTTTTTTGCTGCCATTTCTCATATTACCTACTCAAAAAACAAGGCAAAAATTTTCTTGGAAAAAATATTCAATGATAAATCAAAAGTCATCAAAATCCATCAACAGTTACGTGATACAGCGCATCTTCGTCATCAAGCCGCAAAACCCCTGCTCATTTCCCAAAGTCCCGACCAGGACTGTAGCAGCAGCCTTACTTGCCACCACCACGCATGCGTTATCCCCCTCCCCCTACCCGCAACACGGAAAACTTTCTTCCAACACAGCTATAGCTAGCCTACCTCCACTTTTTGCCCCCACCGGGGGGGGGAGTAAAACTTTTCCCAACCCGGCGGTACTAACACATCGCTCTCCCACTTTTTCCTGTATATTGAAATGGAGGTGCGGAGAAAAGAGTATTTAGAAGCGGTAGTACAAATTTTAATGAGGAGTGAGAAGGTGAACGTAAATTGAAATTTGAATACACGTGGAAGTTGATGGCTGATATGTAATTTTGGCGATGAACATTGGACAATGAATTCGAAGTCATTTGGGCCCTCGCATTTCGTGAGACAAAAATAAGTATTTTAAAGTGATATTTATGCTTACTATTGCTACTTTGGGTTTAATTGATAATATTAAACCCAAAGTAGCAATACAAATACAACAATTAAACACAAATATTTTTCCGATGCATCAAAATAATATTTTGATGCATCGGAAAAATACTTAGCTCAGGACGATGATATTTAAAGGGGATTGGAGCTTTTCCCTAGCAGTAGAATGGCATTAAAAAAACTTAAGAGCACATTTGGATGTGGTCAAATAGGTTACTTACCACTGTTACTAGGTCTCTTCGATTCGTCTTCGTCTTCTGGAACTTAGTAATATTATATAATATTACTAAGTCAAAGTTGCTAAGATTTTAGTTGTTTTCTTAGAGGTAATTTATGACTAGTAAAGTCGTCAATTGACTTTACTAGTTATCCTCTAGTTAGGTATCATTATCAGCCTATGTTAGTCCACTGATGGACATAGGCCTCCACTAATTAGGGCCAAGCGCCCTGTCTTCTTCTTTTTTTGCAGATCGTCATCCCACCTGCGTTCAAACCTAAGTGAAATCCCTTGGTTGGTTAGTACCAACCATTACTGAGTAGTCTCAGTAATTAAATAAAGGATGCCCTGTGGTCAGTGGTCAATGCGGACGGACACCAGGTTAGCGATCATTAGTAGCCGCCACTTCATCAAGCCACCACTATTCGATAACAAGGCTGAATGATTAATAACGAGTAGCGGTTTGTTTGCATTTCGACCGTCCAAGAACCCTTATGAATAATGCGAGATAAAGCACGGTGTACACTAGTGATGGTCTTTGAGAAATGGCTTGACATACCAACAAATATATTTTAGCAAGTTCATTAATTTGTTCCGGTAAGAGACAATGGTATGGCACCAGACTATTGTGGAAATATCGCGTTACTGTTACATGTCTTCATGTCTATCTAAAGGTTGCCTGGCAGAGATCGCTCATAGCGATAAGGCCGCCCATTGTACAACGCATTCTGTATTTGTCTTGTGTATCTGTTTTTATTTGGTGTGCAATAAAAATTAATTGTATTGTATTGTATGTATGTTTATTTTATTTATGTATGTATTTTTTGTCGAAAGTTATTGACTGCAAAGCTTCTGTTTTACTTAATTTGTAGCGTTAGGTACGATGATATGCAAAAGGTGTCGCGCAGTAGATATAAATGTCACAGTAATGCGAGATTTCCACAATAGTCTAGTTTTTGATTAGCCCATGAGTGAATACAAGCCTTAGAATTAACAATGGGAAACACTACATATATCGACGCAGAATCATAATATCTCGCGAAGAACCGACGGCCGCTGGGGCAAACGTGTTCTTGAGTGGAAGTGGCCTCCACTCAAGAAACGTAAACTCGGTAAACCTACTGTAGGACGCCCTCCGACCAGGTGGGATGACGACCTGCGAAAGACTGCAGGTAGATGCTGGATGCGTCAAGCTGAAGACAGGGCGCTATGGCGCTCATTGGGGGAGGCCTATGTCCAGCAGTGGACTAATATAGGCTGATGATGATGATGATGATGATGACATATATCGACGCAGAATCAGCTACAGTCAATTAATAAAAGCTATTATTATCTATATCGTAAGGGTATACATTTTTTTACTCGGTTCATATACGTACGGTGTCCCGAACAGAACAGACACGAAACGGGTCATTTTTACATAGAAAAGAATAAGCCCAGTCGTCCTCGCTCCCGTTGCGTGAGCACTACGCTACTTTTGTATGTAACGATGTTTAAAAAATTTCCCGCTCCGTTCCTGTTCCGTACGGTACACGTTACGTATGCCTTTAGTGGACGAAAGCGTCACACAGTATCTCATATCAGTTTATTTATTTCCACCGTAGGTACACAATGTTACACTTGATGTCGTTAAATACTATTTTAAAAGATAAATTACATTTTTATAATAACACACACTAACTTTTGACAAAGGAAGCACCATAGGACATTGTGCAAAAAAAAGCAGACAGACATGCCTTCTTAAAAAATTAAAATAAATTCATTTATAATAATTTGTCGCAATAAAACAGATAATAGACGCACTTTCAGACCTGCTTTCGTCGGCGTAAATATTCAGTATTTATAAGTTGTTCTTTACCAAAATCAAATCAAATGCGTTTATTTGTATTAATACATTAATATGTACACTTAAATAAACGGTTACTTAATAAAAACAATACGATATCAATGATACATCTGTAACTGGTGTAGAATAAAGTATATTTGTACTGTATTGATATACGACGATAACATAATATTATTTAACTTAGTTTACTAGTCGATTTTGAGTCAATAAATATGGTGTAACCCTAGTCCGTGCCTCAAGGATGAATCGATTTCTTCGAGGCCACCGCCACCATCTCCGCTTTAATTGCATGGGTTATTCAAACAACCGTCAACGGCATATTTGAGGTCCGTTAGCACATTCATCACGGCGGGTTAGTGCAGCCTGACCCGCCGTTATCTATATAGAGCAGCGACGGGTTGACTGATGACTGGCCTTAATTAAATTTCCGTAACTATTAAAAAGTTAGCAGTTAGACGCATCATCACTAATGGAGGGTGATGGTGTCTGGAGTAACTTTACAATTCTAATGTAGTTGGCTATTCGGCCTGCTGAAACGGCGAACTCCGACGGCGCGGCTGAAAAGCAAGGTATAGCTAAATGTTGGTGAGGGAATATGAAACCAGAGGATTCATAAAACGGCTAGGTATTAGTATTTTAATAAAACGGCGTAATTCAGACACGCGATAGATGGCTTATTTGATGTTACCATACATAAATATTTCTGACAATTCAGGGACATTAAAGAAACCTGAACCCTGTTTTGACAATGTGTAAAAACTGAAGAAGTGATGTACCAACCGCGCCGCGTTCTGATACCGTCAGTATTGTGTGTCGTGATCGAGCTGCGTTCGATAATAATGAAACCGGGTGGTAGTGGTAACGTTCGTAGCAAAAGACAGAAAATGAGGGCAGATCGGTATATCTGCTCATAAAAACGAACTCGCAGTGTCTTCGTGATCATGGCGCATGAAACTGTGTCGAAATATAAAAAACATTCAAAAAAGGAGGAAAACTCAAAAATCAAATCATGGTAAATATCCCGTTTTAAATGACTTTAGTGTTAATAACCATGATAGTTTCAGAAGTTTTATAATTCAGGGATTTTTTTTATGAATTACCGTTATTTGTTTTATAATAGGTATAATATATAGTAGAGGGAAAAGCAGTTGTCTGACTAGAAATGAATACCGGTGATGTTATTATGGTTTATGAAATATATAAAATAATACTAAAATTTTTGATTTTTCTGTTACTATGTTTGACTGTCAGAACAGACAAATAAATATACTATATTTTAACTTCAGCTAACCAACATACCCTTTTAATATTCTTTAATAATCTTTCGCTTTAAAATAAATTAGTGGTATGGTTTTAATAAAAAAATTACATCTAAGCATTTTATAAATAGTCTGATTTCAGATTTAGCCAGCAACATAAAGACGAAGTCCACAACGCCACACGTCCATCTAACGTGTGAATCAAAGACCAGGCTTCACTCCCAGCTCCTGAATTAGAGTTGTAATCCAGCCTTAAATAAACAGACGCCATGAGTCTGTGTGTGTATGTAGGTATGTGTGAGTGTGTGTTTGCTGTACGACATTTACGAAATTTTAATGGAGTTGTAGATTATTAAAACCTAACTTTATCTCGCGACTGTTCTCGGGTTTAGCTGAACATAATATTTGATATTCTAAGCTACATAAGTTCACTTGCCGTAATAACGATAGATTTTATTGTAAAATAGAGCTTAAATTAGTATCTAAAAACGCATAATTGAATTAGATAATCAAAAATAATATCCGTTATAAAAATTATTATCATAACATAACTTGACCAAAAATAGAGAAATGCATACAATGTAACATTTCAGTCAACTAACATCAGAAACGTACGAACGAATAACATTTAAAACTGTCGAAATGAAAAAAAAACTGCTTTCAAACTTTGCTCTTACCCCGTCCGACCAAACACTATTTATAACGGATAGAATCGGTTATTCCAATGGTTAATTTATGTTTTCAATCTACGTTCCCGGTTCAATTTATTTTAATGAACACTAGGTTCAACTTTTGCGACATAAATGCTAAGGTTTTAGGTTTTTTTAAATGGAATTATGAATAAAATCAGATTTGATCTATTAAAACTGTTCTAACTGTCAATTAAATACGTAGAAGGAATCAGAAACATCCAACGCTTCTTTTTATTTTCCTGAACAAATATCTTGCCTTTGAATGCAAGTTCCCACTTTCATAGTCTAGTGTTTGACAAGACCAATCAAAACAAAAGTGAGTTTCCGCGTTCAAAAATATAAAACAGTAATTTTCGAACGCAGGTTAAACACAAGGAGGTGATACAAAAATTCCACCAATTTTAAAATCAGAACACAAAACAAAAAGAAACAAATGATTCCTCGCAGGTCAAACAAATCATTCAAGTATCACAAGATAAAACAAAAGAACAGCGGAATTTATGCCAAGACGTGGCGGTAACTCAGTCCCACGGCTCCGGTGGCCACTCAGATTTATCGGAGCAATTGACAAAGTGGCAAATGGCCCATTAGAAATTAGGAGTTGCTTGAGGAGTGAGAGCGAAAAATGTACACCAATATTTCCCTGGTGTAAGCGAAATTGTTCGCAATAAATAATGTCTGTGTTCCTGAGAAATGAGGGCTTTAAAATAAATGGGTAAGACAATTTAGTGTCAAAATTTGGTCTGATGCAGTTAATGAACGATGCAATAAAAAGAATATTGTACAAAATTGATTTAAATGTACATCAAATGAATTTCGAGTGTTTGAAATTGAGCCATTAGATATTAATTTAACACTTTGACTGCGATTTTTTTCGACGACTGCGATCTTTTTTTTAACCTAAATAATTCGTGCTGCCGCTCTACACAGCGGTTGTGTTGCGCCACACATGCGTTTCGTTCGAAAAATATTACGGCTGTGCTGAGTCACAAAGATCTGTATTTTCTCAGCCGCTGCGCTAGTGTGGATTTACGCATATTAGTCACTTGTAGAAAACACATACCGTGTGATTTCAGCACTCAAAGTGTTAAAATGTCCCTTATTGGCTAAATCATTTCCTATTGGCAAATTTGAAAACGACTCTCAACGCGCAATATGATTGTAAAGTGCAGTCAATAAAATTGTAATTCCACTATTAACCAAATAACAGTCCAATAAAAACCCAAACAAATCTCGATAATCGAACACAATAAACGTAATAATCGAATCGTAACATCGGAACGAGGGAACTAATTCTATGAATGTTTTCAGTCGGTATCTCGCGACATGTTTATCGTCATAGAGCAATAAAAATGCGGCTAATGACTCGAGAAACTCGAATTGGAGGCGGGATTGTCTCACTATTTCATATATGGGTTAATAAAATTTTATGTTCAGTTAAACTTTGTTAAACGGTTCGTCTTGGCGGGGAATAAGGCGAATAAACTTGCCTCATGTTCGTTTTTTTGTCGATGCAATATTAGTTTTCATTCAAACTAATACTAAATTTTGATATGTGACGTGTGTGAGTGACATCATATTAAAATTGATGTCATACGAAGGATGCAATTTTTTTTGGTTTATATAAAAAAATTAAGAGCAATAAAAACTTACTGACACAGATATTTCGGAAAATAAAACCATTATACTAAACAGCTTTTTTGATAGAACTCAACAAGAGTACAAAAATTTTATAAAAAAATATTACGAAATCCTCACAGGATCCCAATCTGAAGCTTCTTCCTGTTAAATGCAAACCCAAATAATTCCACATGCAAAAATATACAGCGAAATTTTTATCATCCTCAAACACATCGGAAGTTCTGTATAAAAAGATTATCTGGTAAGAGCGGAAACAAGTAAACAGATTATAAAAAAGACATTTCGTTCCCCGTTCCATCCCTCCAGGCTAACTTGTATTCATTGAGATGTTCAGATTTTTGGGTGGAAGAAATTGTGTTTTTGTATTTTTTTTGTCGAATAACTTTGAAAATACTGCTGCTAAAGCATGGTGCTATTTTTTCAGCTGATATATTTGGTCAACCAAATTAATGATTCGGTTAAATTTACTTATATCTGTATTTTTTGTAATTGTTTGCAGATACACTATTTTTTACATGTCTATTTTTAATGTATATGGGTATTTTCTGCATTTTATAAATAATTCTTCTTGTTTACAGTAGTTATAGTCATTTTCTGAAATATAGGTTTCGGTTTATATGTAATTTTAACAAAAAAAACTTGAATGATTACCCCGAGTACGAGGGCGGTTTTTCAAGATTATTATCAACCCAAAAACTAGTCTACAACTGGAAAAGGTCAAATCTCTTTGTTTATATTATGTCATATATACAACATAATATAAACAAAGAGATTTGACCTTACCTTTATGTTATAATATAGGGTGTAATTTTTACAGATTTTAGTCGGTTCGATTCCCGGGTATCGCAAGCGAATTATCGAAAATCTTTGAATGCAGTTTTCTTTATTTTCAAAATTAAAGGAATGTTTTCTTTGAGTACAATTTTCTATCTACAGTATTAAGAGTACTTTCCCTCCAGGTGGCCTTACAAAATTCCACCCTGTATACAACATAAAGTTAAGTGTAGCTTTTAAAAGAAATATGAAAAAAAGACCAAAACCAAATCTGGACCTTTGCGATTCCCAGTGTCGAAATTCCCTCGCCGTCGACCCATAATCAACAATCACCATATTATTAGGGTCAGCAATAAAACAATACAAAAACCATCCAAGCGCCACTATCGCAATACAAAGGTCCCCCAAAACACAGTTTTCCCTTTAAACCTTCTTTTTGTCTCCTATCAGGCCTTTGTTCCCGCGGGTGCAATGCGTCGATGTCGTCTTCACCCTATATCTAAGGGCTGTAGTACACTTAGCGACGAGTTTAGGTATTTTGTCTGCCGGAATTTCATATATGATAAGTGTAGTAATACGTTGGTGAAAAATAAATATGACAATAAATTTTCAGCGGATTTTTATTGTATTTATGAAGAAGGCATTTTGATTTGTTATCCGAAATATGAATATCAATAACACCTTATTTCTTTTTTGATAATCATTACTGTAAAGCACTAAGTAGTTTATAGTAAAAAATTACTTGTATAAGCGCTTATTTTGTTATCCTAAAGAAATATTCTGATTCTGAACTAAACTAACAATTAAAGACTTCAGAGACAGAAGTAATCTTCATACAACGCTAATTATTTTTTTCCTTATAAATAGTTTTTATTTTCATCAATGCTCCTTGTACCCTTTACCAAACATCTACCTCTGTTCTAGCTACAATATTACAAAGCTGGTTTCTCAAATACGAGTTCACTGTGCAGGTACTTGTAATTCTTTCCCCATTTCGTCTACTCGTGCGTGTCGATAAAAAATAATTGCTTCCGTCACCGTGAATTACAATACAAATAGCTGCGATTTCTGAGAAATATTTATTAGAAAGGAACCCTTGTTTTTTCTACATTTTCGAGGAGTCGCTATAAGCTGATTATTATTTTGTTTGTGACGTATCAAAACGTTTCTGTTTTATTCAAACTTACCTCGCGGAAATTCGTAAGTACTTTTACTACCAATTATTATATTTTTCGTCTGTGTTTTGTGATCTTTAATGAATAAAAATAAAAATAACCTAATCGCAGGGTAAAAATCGCTTCCTAAAGTTAAAGTACCTTCCAGCTTTTAGCATTGAACGTTCTATTTGCTGCACAGAATATTAACATCTCCAGACCAAGTTTCGAGTTAATCAGTTCATTCTCGATTTGCTCCGAATGGTATCGACTCACAATAGATGCACTGGAGTGCTACTGGTATTATTTTATAATGTAGCACTGGACAATATCGAAGTCTGGAGAATGTCTACCGAGATTTGAACTGAGACGGCGCGGCGGTTCCAAGATGGAGGCTAAGATTTCGCATATTCACACTGTTATGCCACGAATTGAACGCTTATTTCGTAGCGATGTCATGAAAGCCAGACTTAATCAGTTTTAGCAAATTGTAACTTCTTTATTAAGAAGCTTATGGGATGCATATAAAGTTAATGGAGTATAATCAGGCTGAAAAGAAAACTTCCAATCGTCTTAGAAAGTTTTCAACAAATAGACCAAGTGCACACGTGAGGGGCCCCATTCAACAAGTCAAGTAACCACATTGTGTGCGGCGGCGCGATCAATCATAATCACTGGCTCTTTCACCTCGACTAATGGCGCACGAAATGGCGGATTCCGTTTAAAATCTGCGAGTGTTCGAGGGTATTCGAAGGTAACCGCTCGGAAATAGGCACAAAGAGCTACCGGCTGATCCATCATGTGTCGCGAACGCTCACTCGCTGCGGTTTTTGAACGGACCCATTTGTTTTCGAATGTGGAATGCGGCTTCTATTATCAAAACTATACGGCTGTGATCAAACAGGAATTGCAGACAATAGTTCGATTCGTATTCGGGGACGTTGACAAAGAGGTTTTATGTCGAAGCAATTTGAACTCCACGCATCGTACAAAAATCGTGGACAAACTTTAAAAAAGCAAAATGTTCTAAGAATTTTTAATTTCATCAGCTCCTCCAATGTGTGCCGCAAATCAGTCGCATCCCACGCGCCCCCGCTTTGTTATTTTAATTTTTCCCCAGCGAGGAATGTCTTTGAAACATTTCAAATGACGCGTGTAATATCAAGGTTTGGTTTCGCCGTTTGATGTAAAGATTACGGTATTTGCAGATGAGAATGAAAAATACGAGATTTTTCATTGTAAGAGCAATGAGCTTCGATACTGGTATCCCTTTCTGCGGTGCGCCGACATTGTTTGAAATGGTTTTTTGATGTGGCTGCTTTGCTGATAAATTATTCAGCGCTTGGCTTACATTGCAGATTGATTATTTTTACAGAGTTAGAAGTGGGGGCTGATTGTGAAGTTATGCGCCTAAGAATAACTTTTTCTAAATTTAGATACGAAATTTCAAAAGATACCTGGGTAAACAAAGCGTCTTTATATAACCCAAATAGGTATTGCATTTCCTAAATGCTTCCAGTGATTTTTAAAAGTTTGTGCCATAAATTCTAAAGCCATCATACAAGTAGGTACTAAACTTTCGGGCATGAGTCGTTTCCGGGCATGAGTCGTTCCCAGGCATGAGTCGTTCTAGAAATACAGTCTCTAATAAAATTACCCGAAATTCTGAGCAATACGAGTACGAGACTCGCATTATGTCCAAGACAGCGGCCAAGCTGTCCGCGCCAATCCTCTGGACGCTGAGCAGAAAATACCGCTGAAGTTTTGATTGTCCAAGGCAGATGGCATTCTTGGACACATTTCGCGAATGGTTGGGAATACCGCGGTTTATTGTGTTTAAAAGTTTGGTGGTGAACTCGAAGTGTCATTTGGGAAGGTGGAGCGATTGTTACGAGCCATCAATGGAAATGTTTATTTTAGTTATGTTAGGAAAACAAAAAACATCAGCAATAGAACATTTTACTCATCAAAGTAATAAACAATAATGATAATGTGCGAAAGACTGCAGGTAGATGCTGGATGCGACAAGCTGAAGACAGGGCGCTATGGCGCACATTGGGGAGGCCTATGTCCAGCAGTGGACTGCTATAGGCTGATGATGATGATGAAAGTAATAAGAAGGTAGAGGAAGTGTATATCTGTAGGGCAGTCTATATATTTTATTAGTATTTGTTTTTAATGTTGTGTGGATTAACTGGTGTCATTATATATTTTGCCTGGAAGAGATCGCTCTCAGCGATAAGCCCGCCCTATAGACTTATTTTATTCTAAGTATTCATTTCTGTATTGTTTTCCGAGTTATGTGGTATATTAAGTGTTTTCTATCTTTCTACCTATATATAATGTACCTGCTCTAATCTTACCTGCTATAATATGAGCCATTAACGAACACTATTATACTTAATCTACTACACTGAAAATACAATTGAACAACACTTCATCTTCTCTAATAAAAACATAACCAAACTACGAACAAACCTTCATAATTAAATTAAGCGGCAGAACAGAGTGCAATCTCCTGCCAGAATGTAAACAATGCTTCCGACCCTCCATTTTTATCCTAATTGTAATTTCATTGATAACACAGTTTACAGTTTGACCGGTCCATTAGTGGACACAAGGTGCCGTCCGGTCTGCCCGTATTTATAACGTTACGGGATTCATATAGACTTGCAACTTTACGATTTGCTTCGGTGTGGCTTTCGTATCACGGCGGCCATGATAGGCCTATTGTGATCGCCACTTTTACGTTTCAGTCTCGAAGCCGTGGCGTTCATAGTTCGCCACTAACACTTGCAGCTGCTAGGAACTGTAGGATTTTCTTCGGAGTGATGTCTTTCAGCTCGTCTGGGCTATACAGATGCTTGCCCAGGTGGATGCTGCGTTTGTGCATCAGTGCTCCACACTCACTTAGCAGATGGAGGGGCGTTTCATCCGCCTCCTCACAAAATCTGCAGGATTGTGTCGCTTAGCCCTAGTTTGAAAAATGGTGGTGGTGATGCTTAGTGGTAGATAAGGCACTTCTTAGTCTTCAGCCTATAATGATTGATGACCACAGTTGGTGATAAATTATACTTTTGACGTTAACTGTACTTACAATAATTTCTATATAATTTTTTGGACGAATCTGGACAAATATTATCTTGCGGGACGAACAAAGACTTTTTAATTAAGTGGGCCGAATTAGGGATGAATCCGGCATAAATCCATTTTCTTGACATTTTCCCCTTATAAGAGCCGTCGCGTCGGTACATGTTTTTTTTTTTAAACTTACGCCACCTGAACACTTAATTATAAGCATATATTAGTTTATAATTAAGTGATCAGGTCGCGTACCTACAACGTATATTTATCGCGTTTATTTACATTTTTTTAACTATTAGTGTGTAAACCAGTTGAAACGTCGGGAAAAATAGGTAAACAAACGCGATAAATACCCGTTGTATTAGTGCTTATAGTTACATTTTTTTTCTTCTCACTTCTTTCAGCCATGGCAGTCATCTCAGCACCTGACTAAAAATCTTCGTGAATGGATCTGGTTTGATATAATACTCGTTGGACAGCCTATGATGTGCTGAAGAAATGTCACTGAGTCACTGTTCTGTCACTGTCAAATTAACTCTCCCAGCGTCAACCAAGCCACTTTCGTCGCCAGTCTACAACGACGCCTGTATCCCTAGTATAGTTGCGGCAATAATTTCATTAGCGGAGCACAACTACAGGCCGGACAAGACAAATGGTGGCCATTAGAGGCCTAACGACGGCCCTCGTCAGCCCCCCGCAAACTTTTAACGACGGGAATCAAAGTAAATACGCCGCTATCTTGCCGATTCGCTAATCATAATTCTAGAAGGGTTGCCAGGTAATCGGTTACCTGCCTACTGACCATTAGCCCCATGATGAAATCTAAATGGATGATTGGGCTGATTTGATCAAGGGTTAAATTTAATCTGTTACGTCAGAAATAATAACGAAATGTCAACCATCTACTTGTGCATCTGTCGTTTTAAAAATTAGCAGATGATAATGAAAAGTAGAAAAATCAACAAATGTTTCAAATGCTAGACAATTTGCATGTCTAGTTTTCCTAACATCATACTTTATGGGTGTAGAATAAAAACTGTTAGAATTCGAGGGAATTTTTATCCGATTCAACGGTATTCACAAGAAAATTGCATTTCCACAGAGCAACGAATAGCATCGTAACTATGTTTCCCTAGAGGCGCGAGAGAATCAAGCGCGCATTCTCTGGGAGTTATTGTGACCAGCGCTGGTCATTAAGGGCCATTCGTGGCCATTCGTGACCATTCGTAGTCATTCCAAACTTTTCTGAGACCCTAATGTAGAGAGATAAGATTGACGGATTTATAACATCTCGGGTTTATATGAGTTTGGCTGCTTGTTTGGTGGTATTTTAAGGCTGGTGTGAACCTATTTTTGACCTTTTATGTAGACCATATATAATTTGATCGGTATCACTGAGCTCTAAGCTGTGAGTAGCGGTAATAATTATTTATACACATAGATAAAAAAAACCAAGTACAAAACGAATCTTTGCGCCAAGTACAGGTTGAATTATTTTCAAAAACTAACGATTGTTGTAGCGTGCTGTATCTTAGGACACATCTTCACTTTCTCAAGTGAGATGTTGGTTAAATGCTTCACTATCATAATATTAAAAATGGGAAAGTTTGGATGTTTGTTAACTCTTCACGTCAAAACTACTGAAGTTTTGCGAAATAAAGCGTGTGAAGCCGTAGACAGAAACTAGTTTGTAATAAGAAAGAGATGGCACTGCTGTTGGAAAACATCAGCAGAAAACAATGTAGCCGTACAAGTACTTGTCATGGAAGACATCCTTCAAATAAACAAAACGCGACACCACCACGTCCAAAAATAATAAGCAACCCTCCTGACACGTAAGATCAACTAATATACAAAATAAAGCTTATCGATACTAACAGTAATCCCCGACTCTTGGGGAAGTCGCCGGCTCATTACGCTCATTACCCCCTGACTGTGTATGGGGCCTAATGCGTGTAGATCGGAGATATTTGTGACTTTACTTATACATATAAAACCTTTACCTATTCTCATTTACCATATAGGAAATGGCTCAGCTTGTGATCGAAATAAAATTTACGAGTATAGGACTAATTAGGGTATTATTTTTATATACATATCTTAGACCAAATAAATAAGTAACATAAGTACGTAGATTTACGCCATCTCGTCCTGGGCTTTCTACAGATCATGCCATCTCGTCCTGGGCTTTCTACAGATCAAGCCATCTCGTCCTAGGTTTTCTACGTATGGAACGTGGAAGGCACAGTAGGATTAGCAAAATACCACCATACAAAATGTAAACAATACCGAAGTGAAATCCTCCTGATGAACAAAACTGCTGGAGGGCGGATCTTCATAAAATTACTGCAAGTGTCCGCCGCGGCGCGAGTTACGTCAACTCGTTTGTACGAGCAATATTGTTGATGAGCCATAAGTAGCCTGGCACAGGGTGCTCTGGTTTATAGAAAGAAATAAAATATTAGTAATTTGTTATATGTAATAAATATATCTTGGAAATCTCGGATAGGATTTTTTATTAGTGAACGAGCTGGCAACTTTTGGGGCCGCCTTTTGCTACATTCGTGCTTGATGCTCGTACATTATATTGACTGTATTTCCGCAGTTCGCTACGCAATGGATATATATATCCTGTGACTTTTGTATTAATAACCATAATAGTTTTAAAATAATATTATTGGAACGATCTGTTACTTTCTATATCATAACCAAAAATTTGTATCGCAGCTTTTTGTTAGTATAAGAGCGTGCTACGGTTTTTAAACTGATGATTGGTGTTGGTGGAACTAATATGGATAACCACAAGTTCAAATCATCATATCGGTTTTATGCCTACAATAGCAATGTTTCGCCGGCTAAAATATTACTTTTGCAACATCCTGTACCCACAAAGTATTTCATTTCGCACATATTGCGAAGTACAAACCATGCCGTATTAAGTTAATGAGAGACAACGCGTCAGAGTTTCGCGCAAGTAGGGGAGATTGGACATATGATGTGCACGAGGAATACGAATTTATTGTTTCATTAACACGGGATTTGGTGACTGCTTTAAGATATCAAAGCATTCGGGTTGATATTATTTATGTTTCTCTTGGGTGTTTGTAATGTTACAAACATATAAATTCAATATCATTTGAATGTATCTCTGTAGCTATGTCAATACATAGTATAAAACACAGTCGCTTCACGCTGTCTGCTTGTCGCTATGTATGCTTAGATGTTCAAAACTATGCAACGGATTTTGATGCGGTTTTTTAATAGATAGAGTGATTCAAAGGGGAGGTTTATAAACCATTTGACATATAGATTTCCGGCGCAGCAGCAGCAGGCGCATTTAGTTATATTATAATATAGCTTTATATATTATATATAAAATTGTTTGTCATTTTGTGAAACAACTACAAAAACTTGCGTTTAAATAAAGATGAATTAAATAGGATATTTAAAAGAAATAATAATAATTTATTTATTTAGATTATTTAATTGTAACTTTCTTTAATATAAAAATTTTAATTATAAGAAAAATAGAAATGGTTAAAAATAATGTAAGACTAATTCTTGTTTTTTCCGAGTATATTTATATCTATACGCCGGAGAAAAAACATTCATCATCTTAAAATAAAACAGTTCAAAGTCGCTCAGCGAGCTATGGAAAGAGCTATGCTCGGGGTTTCTCTGAAGGATAGGATTCGTAACGAATACATCCGACAGAGAACCAAGGTTATCGACATAGCTGAAAGAATTAGCAAGCTGAAGTGGCAGTGGGCCGGCCATATCTCGCGAAGAAGGCCGCTGGGGCAAACGTGTTCTTGAGTGGAGACCACAACTCGGTAAACGTAGTGTAGGACGCCCTCCGACCAGGTGGGATGACGACCTGCGAAAGACTGCAGGTAGATGCGGGATGCGGCAAGCTGAAGACAGGGCGCTATGGCGCTCATTGGGGGAGGCCTATGTCCAGCAGTGGACTGCTATAGGCTGATGATGATGATGATGATGATCTTAAAATAAACGAAACACAATCAAACAAAGACTTTTCTGCAGGTACAAACAATATCATCGGCATGGAAGAGAGAAGGGGAGATCCAAACACACGCACTTTTATTCATTATTTTTATTAATTCACGGAAAGTTTTAATCTTGTTAGGGCAGACTCCATTGTGCACGTTACCTGGACATTGTAATAGGATCAACTTATTAAAACACTAAGTACTGACATCAAAGCATCAAAGAAGAGGGGAAATTTTTGTTATTGTCTATGGTACTTAATAATTTCTGGGTTCTACGGTAAAATTTGCGACTTGGCAGATCTGAATGTCAATGTGAACACACGATAATATAAAAATATCATACAGAATGATTTAAAATCTGAAAATGATTTGAATTAAGGTGTTGTGGAATGACTTTGACGTATTTATTTATTACCAGTTTCTGTCCGCGGCTTCGAACGCTTTAAATGGAATCGGTATGGTTAGTTCGGATAGAACTAACCCTTATGAGAACGGTGTCCTCAGGAGTACCTTACAAAACACACACTCAAACACTCACGCATACACACACTTAAACACACTCCATCAGTGTATTTTTTACTTAAACAGATTTATATATATATATATTATTATTATTATTGTTTTTTTTTTTTACACTTGACCAGTAAACTAAGCACAATTTATAGCGGGACGTATGTAATAAAATGTTTATAGTTTATGTTTTTTGTTTGCATTTTATGTATATATATATTTATAGTATCGTACCATGGTTTTTTATTCTTTTTATTAACTTTTTACTCGCATGGTGTTGGCTTAAAGTGATAATATAGGTATTAGCCTATTATTATGTTTTTTTTTGTCAATGGCTTTTTAAGTGTTCTTATTACTACAATTATTATTATTTTTTTATTTCATTGCGTAGGCCTGTTCGTGACGTCACCTGTACGGGCACTAACGGAAGACCAGCGCTGGCTAAGTCTCTCACGGAGCTTAGCCAGCATTATGCTGAGTTGGAGCCCTTTTGTAACAACTCTCTAAATGTACCTTATTATATTCTATAAGTGTGTCTTTTTTTTATGTTAATTTAAGTTGTTATGAATAAATGTCTTTCTATTCTATTATATTCTATTCTATTCTAACTAATTCGGATAGAACCATTTAAAGCATGGGAACTGATTTTTGTGACAGGCTAGATTATATAGCCATAATATATAGCCTATGTTTTATTCCGGGTCTGAAAAAATGCAGCACAATCTATTCAGAAGTTTTTGCGTGAAAGTGTAACAAACATCCAGACATCTATACATACAAACTTTCGCGTTTAAAATATTATTGGGATGATGTAGATAGAGATTTTTCCACAACAGGCGAAATAGTTAGGAGTAAAAACATCGCCCTTTTCATCCATCGTTTGTCCTTGGTATAATATAGGCTGTTGTAAGAACGTCTATTAGTACCAAGGGTAAATATGTAGAACTAAAAATATAAGCCAAGAAAATATATTTATGTATTCTAAACAAAAAATATCACTAAGATATTATATAATATTAGAAAAAAGAAATCATTTTCGACGGGATTTGAACCCGTTACGCTTCCCTAATACAGGGACGTTATAACCAACTGAGCCACAAGATGAACTGACCGACTAGACGAAAATCTTTGGGACTTCCAACGACTCTAGCGCCGTTAGGGGAAGATCGCAGGTTTAAATCCCTTCGAAATGTTTTTTGATATTATTTAATTTCTTAGATATTACCCCGAGCGCGAGGGCTTACGCAGCATAATAACGACGACCGATGTGGCGCGGTGGGCGAAGGTCCGCCTGCGACGCAGAAGGTTGCGGGTTCGATTCCCGCCTCGGAACAATTGTGTGTACGATCTGCAGATATTTGTTCCGGGTGTTCTGGTCGTTTTCTATGTATAATAAAAATTATCTATCTATGTAATGTATTGTATTATGTATATCAGTCATCTAGTACCCATAACACAAGCTTCTGCTTAGCTTGGGGCTAGATGATGCTGTGTGAATTGTCCAGCATTATTTTATATTATAATAATTTAAAATAATATATAATATATAACATCAAAATTAAACTCTCACTTTACAGCATTTTCTTGCTCGTCATACTTGTCTCATGCAAACCGACCCTTACCTACAATAATGGCTACAGCGTTTTGCTATAACATTTATGGAGCAAAATATTTGGGATCCATTTACAAAGGATATTAGCCGTTTAAGAGGTGCTTGAAAGGCAACGGAGCCTACCTTCGGACCCTTTGGGCGTCTCAAGAAGGTGTTGTGCCCCTGAATGCGATCTAATTACGAAATAGTTTCGCTTCTTGATTTATAGCGTAAGTTTAACCCGCACATGGCGCCACTGACATAATAAAATCCCTTCTAATTTCCCTGCTCGGCTGTCCGAAATTCAATAGTACAGTTTTGAGAATGCGCACGGGTCAATGGTTGTATGTAAGGATTAATCTACATAATCATGTTGATTAAACCTTCTTTAATTAAATAAAGAAAAAACAATGTTTGTTTTGGAGACCTTTCTAGATGGTTATAGTAATTTATAGCAAATCATTTATTGTTTGAAAGGTTCATGGTAAATTAGATAGGTCTTGTTATACTAACAGATTAATAAATGGCAATCGTTTATTGCCCTTTATTAACCTAATATTGGAGACCACGACTCGGTTAACGTAGTGTAGGACGCCCTCCGACCAGGTGGGATGACGACCTGCGAAAGACTGCAGGTAGATGCTGGATGCGGCAAGCCGAAGACCGGGCGCTATGGCGCTCATTGGGGGAGGCCTATGTCCAGCAGTGGACTGCTATAGGCTGATGATGATGATGAACCTAATATTTAAAAAATACAATGTATATTTTGATTGTATCATACAACAGTAATTTTTGTTTACTAATATCTATCAACGTTAATGATCAAGTCCATGATCAATATCATCCTGGACATAATATTTTTTGGCTTAATATTTTTCTAAATTTTAATTCAAATTAAAAAAAGTCTTTATTTATTTAGGCTTACCAAATAAGCACTTAGACAAGTCAAATTCTGTACTTTAAATTATTATTATCAATTCAGAAAAAAGGTGTTTTTGATCTTCTTACTATTATTATTATTGTGTTAAATTAATAAGAGTTTCTATTTCAAACATTTAATCGTAACTAGCGTTTATCTTCATATAAAATATGCTTCCATACATTACAAGCCTTCCCAGAACCATACTCTAATATTAAGCACTAGAGGTGTTAGAGGAGAGTCGGGACAATCTCAGTAGCTTTATCGGATTCCACGGGTGTTGTCCCACAATGGATGTCCTGACCGGGCCCAGCTTACCGCCGAGTGCTTTGTACCAAATCACTTGGTGTAGATTTATGGGCGAGTCCCGCTTAGGGTGTTTTACACTGGGCTTGATCAACGTCGAGTGTTTCTGCTAGTGGTATGAAGTTAATATTTTAAGAGGGAACATTTGTATGATGCTCTGTAAGTTTGTTTGTGATGGAACATCTCGGGAACTTATTGGTAAGGGGAAGTGACATTATTCTAAAAGCGTTGAAGTAAGTAATTTATTTGTAGACCGTATTTTTTTAAGTCTGGGAACTACTTTCGCTTTTACAATATTAGTATGGATAACTTTTCTGCGAAAGTTTTTCTTATAAAAAAAAATGCTTAAGCCTTCAAAGTTGGGGTAATTATTTTGGGATATTGTTGAAATGTCTGTGATGAAATGATTATGCAGTCCGCACGCTACTCAGGTAATCGAACATAGCCTAAAATAAACGAAAAAAATATACGGCCATCTCGTAAGTGTAAACCCGCCTTACCAGCCCTCCGTATAAATTGTGGAATAAGTGTTGCCATATTTACTGGTGACGTATTGCAAATGGGCGCCTTCTGCGCTTGTCGTGAGTAGTAATCACGGAGTACTAATCTGCTGGCCGATGACGGATGTGAATAATTTATACTGGCAATTTATTGGTCCGTGGGTCTTAAGACATAGTCGATGTAGAATATCTAAGGGTGACGCGAGAAGTGAAAATCTACCAATAAATAAAATAAATAAATAATGCTGGACAATTCACACAGCATTATCTAACCCCATGGTAAGCAGAGCTTGTGTTATGGGTACTAGATAACTGATATACATAATACAATACATTACATAGATAGATATTTTTTACTATACATAGAAAACGACCAGAAAACCCAGAAAAAAAATCTGCAGATCGTACACACAATTGTTCCGAGGCGGGAATCGAACCCGCAACCTCCTGCGTCGCAGGCGGACCTTCGCCCACCGCGCCACATCGGTCGTCAAAAATAACGAAAACATTTCGTATGCGGTAAAGTGTTGGTATTACGACGACCGATGTGGCTCGGTGACCAAAGATCGGCCTGTGACGCAGTTTCCGGGTTTGATTCCTGCCTTGCAACAAATAAAAAAAATACATTTATTTCAGACCATAGAAAAGTAACAGATCTTATTTAACTTATTCTATAGTCCATAGTAATATATACCTTAAACAAAAAAAAAATATATAATATTTGCAGATCGTACAAATGTTTGTACGATCTGCAAATATTTGTTGTTGATTATTCTTTCGTATTCCCGTAAAATTTTAAGATTTAATAAGTTCGAAGAGTTTATTTTCTTGACCCTAGTCAATACTATAATTCCGATATTCTGTCGCACTTCTGACCACTAATGTGTTAGATTCCTACGTTTAAAACCTTCGATGGACGAAAATACCGTTTGATTTAAAATCAAGACCCGTACCTTGATTGGTATCTCAAAGGCGTTGGAAATCTGATCAAGTCCTTTGCAAATCACGGGTCCAATTGACCGTATCGAATGATCGCGCTGAAGGAAACGGACCACCAAAACCGAATTACTTCTTTGACCTATCGAACGAGTTGATAGTTATGAAGTAGGGGTTTAAGTTTATCAAAAGTAACAGAATTTTTAGTCTTTTAATAAATAATAATTAAAATTAATCTGGGCAATTCACACAGCATTATCTAGCCCCAAGCTAAGCAGTGCTTGTGTTTTGGGTACTAGATATCTGATATACATAAAATACATAGTAAAGATAGATTATTTATGATACAAAGAAAACGACCAGAGGACCTAAAGTAAAAAAGGAACTGTAGATCGTATAAAACATTTGTCCAGAGGCGGGAATCGAACCTACGACCGTCTGAATCGCAGGCGGACCTTAGCCCACCGTGCCACAGATGACGTCTTTCCCTTTTTTGTCTGTAATTTTAACACTTTGACTGCTGAAATCACACGGTATGTGTTTTCTACAAGTGACTAACTAATATGCGTAAATCCACACTAGCGCAGCGGCTGAGAAAATACAGATCTGTGTGACTCAGCACAGCCGTAATATTTTTCGAACGAAACGCATGTGCAGCGCAACACAACCGCTGTGTAGAGCGGCAGCACGAATTTTTTAGTTTAAAAAAAAGATCGCAGTCGTCGAATAAAAATCGCAGTCAAAGTGTTAAAATCAATAATAATACAATTAAAGTTAAAGAATGTTATGATAAAAGAAAGTGACCATGAGCTTCCGATCTATAACCTCCCAAACCTCCGATGAGACCAATGTCAGGTGTTATAGAAACGAAATTAGTGGAGAGGTTACATTTGCTAATGGCCCAGATTATTTAGGCGAGGCCAAAGTGAATTTGTAATAAGGCCAATCTTAAGTCCTGTCTTGGGGTCTACCTGGGGTTCAATAATTTATTTACTTTGATGATACTCTAAGATGTTAGCTCGTAGGTAGAGGGAAAGTTTCAGGGAGGTTTATCTAGTGTAATTGTTTTGGTTAATGTTCTGAAATTTAATTGTTTCTACTTAAAGAACTCGATTGAGAGATTTAGGGAAAAAGCAGACGCTAAATGTTAACACGCTAATATCATATTCAATAACTTCATCTTACTAATATCATAATTTGGCCGCGAACTGTGGAAAAGCCAATTTTATAGACCCTACTCTTAGAGTTTTCTTTTGTTTTTCATCATATTATATATTTTTTTTATTCTAATATCAAATACATAATGTTATTTGAAGAAAATGAAACTTCCAGAAGCTAATAGGGTTATGGAAAACTGTAGCCGCGTAATATTCCACAGACACTAAAATATTAAATATAATATTAAATATTATTATAGAAGGAGGCCAAAAGGAGGATCCAGCTGGGCTGGGCAGCATTTGGGATACTACGTCAAGTCTTCACGTCATCCATACCCCAATGCTTGAAAACGAAAGTTTTCAATCAGTGCGTCCTACCCGTTATGACCTACGGAGCTGAGACGTGGACACTCACGATAGGGCTGGTCCACCAGTTCAAAGTCGCTCAGCGAGCTATGGAAAGAGCTATGCTCGGATTTTCTCTGAAGGATAGGATTCGTAACGAATACATTCGACAGAGAACCAAGGTTATCGACATAGCTCAAAGAATTAGCAAGCTGAAGTGGCAGTGGGCCGGCCATATCTTGCGAAGAACCGACGGCCGATGGGGCAAACGTGTTCTTGAGTGTAGACCACGACTCGGTAAACGTAGTGTAGGACGCCCTCCGATCAGGTGGGATGACGACCTGCGAAAGACTGCAGGTAGATGCTGGATGCGGCAAGCTGAAGACAGGGCGCTATGGCGCTCATTGGGGGAAGCCTATGTCCAGCAGTGGACTGCTATAGGCTGATGATGATGATGATGATGATGACTAAAATATTAAGTCAACTCAGTCACTTGTCAACTCAGTATGGTTTGTGTTACAATTTCGTGTCCGATTCCAAAGATTGGGATGGTTGCTGAGATAATACAAAATAGTAAAGCTAAAACCAATTAGACGTAGTCATTTTGCTTGGCAACTTCTACTTTGAACCGTGGTGATACAAACCACGACATGCGACTATGCCATAGCTTACGAGTAAAATCTAACTTGTGTTCAGCATTGCATTGCATGACATTTATTATTTATTTATTATTATTTATTTTAAGCCGTTATTGTCCCACTGCTGGGCAAAGGCCTCCCTTTTCTCCTTCCACTCCTCGCGATCCAACGCTGCAACAGGCCATGATGGAAGATGTACCTCGAGCTCGTCGCGCCATCTCATCCTGGGCCTTCCGCGTCGCCTCTTAGCTTTGGGTGGTATGAAATTTATATATAAATAAAAAGATAAATCTTGGTAGACTTTTTAAACTTTCGCAATTTGTTATTAGTTGATTAACCATAAAAAATATATATATAAAAAGCCATTACAAATGTTCTGTTATCAACGGTTTGTCTAAAACGAGGGATGCGACCAAAAATCGCACCGCTGACGTCCCTTTACACTGCAGATGTGTGCAGTATCTCCAACTTATACACTTAATTAATTAAAAGAGTACGAAGCAATCTCCAGTCTCATTCCTGTTTACCGGAACCAATGTTTGTTCCGCTAACGAACTACTTTTAATCACTACCTTGCCTTCCCGCTCAAGGGCGTTGCAGACGAACTGGTCGTGACTGACCATAACTCTTATCATCATTAATTATCTAATATAATTTATCACTATTAACATCATCATGTATAAATATTATAATTTATCACAAAATAAACTGAAATATTATAAATTTATTAAGTATACTGCGCCCCGCAGCTTCATCCGCGTGGAAATCTATGTGTCGAATGGTTTATTAAAAAAAAAACACATCAAAATCCGTAGCGTAGTTTTTAAGATCTAAGCATAAAAAAGGACAGAGAGACCAGTGGGAAGAGACTTTGTTTTATTCTATGTAGTTATAATGAAGGATAATTATGATTATGATAACAATGGACGTGTAAAATGTTATTTTTATTAATAAATTCTTGTATTCGATGGCAGAAGTGGAAATGATGGTGCATTTCCACTTCTGCCATCGGATCGTAGAATAAGCAAGTTTGTAGTATAGCTAGGTGGATTACAAAACGAAATAATATCAGATCTTTTGATTACGCACCCGTTTAGTCGTTTTATAATTGGTTTGTTTGCCCATCTGAAATTTTCCAATTTGGATCCCTATCTCGTTTCATTGAATTATTTCAAATCAATTTTCAGGTAGTGGCTCGTTTGCGGCGACTTTTATTGAATAATGTCGCAAACACCCAATCAACGTAATGCAAAATCACCTCTTCTTTGTCTAGTAGACCCATTAATCACTGACAGTTCTGTTAAAATTTACACAAGACCCGAAATTCATTCGATTATCTAATTAAAACGGGTCCGGTATCCGTTGGATAAGAAAATTGTATTAAAAATCCTTATTAGCCGGTTTAATGTGTAGGTGTTAAGTAAATTTGGATGTAATCTAGAGGGTTTTTTAGGGTTGCCAGAGAGAATGCGAACGGTTTTTATTGGCTTGTTACCAGGATTTAAAAAAGGGCCCAGACGTAGGAATGCGAGGGCTTTGATGCTTTGAAAAAGGGCCACTTGTTCTGATGTTCATTTCGGTAATCGTTCTGATTATTTTTGCATCTATTTCTTTGGTGGAGTATTTTCGATCGTTTGATGTTCGAAATATCAGGAACCAAAATATAAATAACGACACCGAATATTAAACCTATACAATGCTACGTGTCCTCCCAAAGGTTGCCTGGAAGGAAGAAATCGCTCTTAACGATAAGGCCGCCCATTGTGCATGTTTCTCTTTATTTGTTTGTTCTGTTTTGATTTTTTTCTCTGTCTTGATGCGCAATTAAGAGTATTTGATATAAAATATTATGATGGACGGTATTGTCAGTGGCATGGCATTGTTAAATTGTGTTGTCAGTATAATACCTAATGGCGGAAAAAAATCCTACAACATGCAAAAACCATCATGATTTTTTCTTAAATAAACAGCCTCAATTTGCTACAAAATTCCAGTTCAAAAAACACAAATTCGTTAAAATTCAAATAAACAATCGCGTATTCAAGCTGCGAGGTCGCGGTATCATGAATATTTTACGGAAAAGTTGCGTTTTAGGGTTCCGTACAAATGTTATTAGGTACTTTCTATATCATTTTACAGCCATCGCTTAACGCGAACAAGGAATCAACTAATACATATTTTATTGCTTTCTACTTGCCTCTTGGGGTTTTAGATGGTGATAGAATAGGCCCATATTAGTCTTGATATGTTTGTCCGATTTTTGTGGTTTGGTTTCCAGACCGACGATGACTCAAATGAAAACATCGAACGATAGCCATAAAAAACTTTTGAAACTATCATGGTTATTAACACTAAAGTCATTTAAAACATAGGATATTTACCATGATTTGATTTTTGAGTATGTGATAGTAATGAGAGGTATGTCTGCCCATAAAAACTCGCAGTGCCTTCAGTTACTCCGTGATCATGGCGCATGAAACTGTGCCAAAATATTGGATAACACAAAAATCAAATCATGGTAAATATCCCGTTTTAAATGACTTTAGAGATAGCCATAAAACTAAAAAATGATGGTCGAAACTTTTAAAATTTCCAAGGAACCCTTTGAACCACGTGTTATCCTCGTTGTTTCCTAAATTTTTTCAACGTGACGTCAAGGGGTTGTACGATGAATGAGGTGAATTAATAAAAGAAAGGGGGCGGTTAGTTACAATTACGTTTTTAAATGTAAGCAAGCCGGGTTCTTGTTGGCATTTGATTTTTCTTGTGCGACACGCCGTTCGCCATTTGCAGACATTTATCAGGGTCGCGGTTTTGGAAGAAAAGGTTGTAAGAGTTGGAAGATTGGAGGATTTTTTTATTCAAGTGCTATCCTATAACAATATAATTCAGATTTGAGAGGGATTGAGATCCCATTCAGGTAGAAAGAGTGCTCTTGCGGCGAGCACTCTTTCTACATTAATGGGATCTCAATCCCTCTTTGTTAAATTTTACGTTTTAATAGCTTCAAAATGAACGATGGACGCTTTCTTTCATTCGTATATGGTATACGTACCTATTGTAACGCATAGTTACTTTAATAATCAGAAAGATAAAACGGATAGTAACTAATAAAAAAACATTTAGAAAATGCAATTACTGCCTTATCAAAGTCACTCGCTATCAAGCTTTGATTTTGCAAAGGGTTAAGAAAGAAAAATCGCGCCCTCCAAGAAAAAAATCCCCTAATATTGTACCGTTGTTTTCTTGTGAAGGGTAACCAGGTAGCCAAATGAATTGCAAACAGCATTATTATTTCCTCAAGGAAGTCGTATATATTCCTGGTTTTATTTTAACGTTTTTTCCTTTCATTTTTTTACCCCTTTTTATTGCTGGTAGATCGTAATATATTGTAAACGCCGTCGGTACCGGTTGTAAACAACTATTACAACTTAATAGGAGGGTGCCTTTTACTTTTTCCGAAGACTTTTCCTTTAATTTGAAAATAGACTTCTTTATCTAACGATGTAGCCACCGTTTTAATAACTTTATGGTTAACTGAATTTCACAAACAATGTTGAGGTGGGGTGTTTAGATCTACGAGTAACTATTCTTATCAGGGAAAGCCGATGTTCAGCAGTGAACAGGTAGGGTGGAAGGGCTGTTGATGTGATGTGTTAGTTAGAGATAATATGTGTAATGTGTACGTGTGATGTAAGTTCGAGAAAAACAATGATCATTGTGCGTGCAGTGCACTGCAATCGCCATTTTTTCGAATTTCTGATATTAAGAAACTGACAAATGTTCGCTGAATGGATATTTTGATCATTATCGCAATAAACGCCAATAATCTAAAGCCATCCAATGAAATAGCCTTGCAATATCAACATAATTAATCCAATAGCACTTTTACAAGAGAAACAAGAACATTTCTCGGGTGAATAGTTCCTGCCATAAAATTCGCTATAAAAGGGCGATAACTGCCGATTACGCCCTCTAACGGGACTCTAATAATGAATCCTCTTTAGTATAAATATAATGTCGGATCGTGATTCTATAAGGCTATTGTTCTTTTACAAGCTCCTTAATCTACAAAACATACAAGTACAAGAACATACAGAGTTTTCTTAACTTTTACGAATATCATCCGGGCAAAATCTAGTAAAAATTAACAACGAATAAAAAAAATTAAACATCAAAGAACTCTTTTAAAAACTAGCTTTTGTCATCTAGGACCAAAGTGATCAAGAAGACAAATCCAACAAACTCAAACTTGACGGGGTTAACTATTTTCGTTTAGGAGTTCCTATGGCTACAGAAGTACAGAAATACAATTTATTGGTAAAGTTAATTTACATGTCATTTTTTCATAAGCATAATTATAATACAAGTTGTATTTTATCATCACAAGCATAATTTAAAATGTAAATATAAAAATTAAAAAGTTGATATAAAAAAATTTGATACGGAAATATAGTCATATTAAATTTACTTTTCTAGTAGTTCGTACCGTCTGTCTCCATCATCAGACCATCTCGGTGGTACCATAACATAGCATTGTTACCGAACTTACAAATGCGTGCATTATTTCAGCTCAATCAGTTGAGGATATCTGGTCTAAAATTCAGTTCACGATTTGTCTCACGCATACTAACAGGGCAAGTAGAATAAAAGCTTGAAAAAAGGATCATGTTCAAAAAGTACCATAGCTTTACTTAAATATTGACATGTATCGAATCATATTATATTTAGACTTAAATAGGCAAATAACCATGTATTAGACATATAAGAGATGAACATGCTAGTGGTTTCTTTTTCACTTCTTCCACTAGTGGACAAAAAATTGAAGTGAATAGTAAAATAATTTTATTTGATAATAATTTAATGTATAAAATATGACTTGTCTAAGTGCTTATTTTGTAAGCCTAAAGAAATAAATGATTTTTTACTTTACTTTACTTTACTTTAATGACCGATGTTACTTTACTTCTGACAATATAAATGAATGTTAAAGTGTATATTAAATATTCCAAGAATTATCTAAATTTGTAAACTCTAAAAGTTATGTATACTGTAGATTTCTAAAGCTTTCCACTATTATGAACAGCATGCATAGATATTTTGCTTTAGAGCCATTATCGCTCAGCAAACTCACCCGTAGGTAAGACATATATTTGAAGAGTGCAATAAACCAGGAGAGGAGCCAATAAACGTAGATTATCGGGAGTTATGATGCGATATTCGTTAATGCGACATGACAATAGGCCCCCGGGTATTACGCTAGGGATATGTGTAAAAATGAACAACATTTCCTTATAGTTCAGTTTGTTTGAACTAGATGTCGCTTGTAAATGTTTACGGGATAGATTCCATTTGGACTATTTTGTTCTTATGTGTGTCTTGATTAGTAGAGTAAGCATTATTCGTGTAAATAGCATGTGGTTAACAAATAAAGTGATCAATCAAACCACTGAAACAAATAAGAGAGAAAAAAGCAAAGAACAGGTCAATACCGTGCCTTTACACAGCGCAAACACTTTGACAAAGAGTCAATGTTGACATGCCCCGACCTCCCCCATGGATATCGACAGAAATCGTATAAATAAATTACCTTTGTCAATCTACTGCGATGATCTCGTTTGTTAGTTATGGATAATAGAATCAAATATATTTTCTTATTGCTGTGTTTTATTGGGGCTTGCTAGATGAGATTTACTGTAGGTATGTTGACGTTATCTTAGGAGTAAACGACAATCGATTTTTGTCATACACGCAATCCTATAACTAACTTTCAATGTAGTTCTAACTTTGGCAGTCGTGTGGTCGTCAAGGTACTCGTAGGAACAGTTAAAATTTTTGACGAATTGAATACCATGATTATTAATGACGTGCAACTCAAAATCGGAAGATGTCTGAATGACTACTCGTAGCATGATGCTACATCGAGTTTTGTAAAGATATGTAAGCCTTTATTCAATTGACTTAGAACTTAATGCAAGTCAATACATTTCCGTGTGGGATATTTCCATCTAAATAGACCCAACAAAAAATAGCCCCACTTTTGGGGCGAACCAGGGAATAAAGATATCGGCTGCGGTCGCAAACAAAACGATATGTTGACCGTGCCGTCGTAAAAAACACGTTAACATCCATTCACATTTATGTCCCCTATTTGCCGCGAGCCACTGGTCACGAGACAAAGTAACTGATTGCCTCAAAATAGTGGTTGTTTTTGTCTTTCTAGGCTTGATTTGATAATATATTGTTTTGGACTCGACTTTGAGTTGAGCGTCAAAACAACAATTTGTTTTTGACATTTTGTATAACCTAATAATAATTGTCATACCTGTCTTACCTGCCTCTGGATTCCACAACAAAAATATATTTCACACCCTTGAGACAATCATTATAAAGTTATAAAATAAATAAAGATAGATAACATTTTAACACTTTTAATTTAACCTTATTTATTCTACGAAATTTTCAAGCTACCATGCATTTTTCCGTAATAAATTTCGCTTTGTTACATTGCTCTCTCAAGGCGCACAAAACAAAAGTTTCGCCAAGTTTTATCACAGTTTTCCAACAAAGAGGGAGTCCTTTGACCTATTTTCTCCCGAGGTGTTCTGAAGTCGGCTGAATGAAATTTTTTCGTGCACAGAAGAGTAGAATTTGTGACGCGATTCAGGTGATATTTTCATTTAGCTTCATGGATAGATAATTCTCGGACAGTCAAGTCACCTATGGACCTAATTTAGTGTGATAAGTGTCATTCAATTCTGTAGTAGTTTGGATTCAATCAAGTCAAGTTTCCATCTAAAAGTGCTTTTACATCCTTGACCCAGTTTGATAGTAAACTACACCTAGAACTTTCTGTCTCATATTTTCATCAAGAATTGTTCTTCAACCCTGTAAACAGACTCACCGTTCGATCTTATTTGTTTCTCGTTGTAATTCGTTTCCGTTCTCCGTTGATTACATTCCAGTCTCAAGAAACTCTGAGATGGAAATAACTCGTTACTTCTATTAAGTAATTAGTCAGCATAAAGCGATGTTTAAGTAATGAAGCGTAATTATAGGAGAGGACACGTCTTAGAAGAATAATTAAATCAATCATCCTACCCCGTGGTGTATAATCTTTTCAGTAAAATTAAGTTTGGATTAAATACTCTTAAACGAATGAAGTCTCCGCTTTGAAGTTGATAGCGTTTTGGGATAGAATTTGAGATGCTTAAAGTCCTTCGAACTTGAGATATTGAATTTCGTCTTTGGCCGGTCATGTTTTCATTGTTGATTTCATCAACATAAGTCATCGCTGAGGCGGTCGCGGCGTAAGAATAGACCCCAACTCAGACCGTGAATGTTGTAAGAACATGAAAATATAATAATAATAAAATTAAAAATAAAATAAACATATGATACGCATAATTCAAGAACTTGTCGTAGGTGTACTATAGCAAACAAACGGGACTTGCCAGTGAAATTCACCTCCAACGTTTGATTGGTAGACTAATAATTTGAAGAGAACGCCGAACCCTAGGGAGTTAGATGCGGGGCTGGCAAACTTTTAAAGATATTATCCAAGAAGGGTTGAGGGCATGCGTCCTACGTGATCTGAGACGCCATCTGTCTTCAGTCAGCTGAAATTTGTTTATCTCTTGGAAGGCCTTTTTGTAGGAAATTTAAGAAAATTATTCTAATGGTTTATCATGAACAAGTAAGTCATTGGTATCTCGTTATTTCATTGATCTCGATATTACAAACAAAATTAAAATGAATTGATAGATTTGTATATAGCAAAAGTTTAACATGCTTAATAGATTTTTTCTATTTATCATACTAATATTATAAAAATTAAAGTTTGAATATCAAGATCTTGGATGATTGTTACCTCTTTTTACAAAAATGAAAACGAATCAGGTATTTAACATAAGTCTAGACTTGGATTAACATTTAGGCGACTTTTTATTAAGGAAAATCGCGTGCGACGGGCAGAAGCTAATTTCAAAATAAATATAAATAAAGTTTCGAGTCTAAACCATAAAATCAAGAGTGTATTGAAGCAGGAAACTGGACGTCCATAAATTTATCATTTTCCACTGCATAAAGCATAAATTCGAATCATTGGTGCTTCCTAGAGGGTCCTATACAGTTGAGGAAATGAAACAAAATCTTAGTCTGCCTTCGAAAACTTAACAACAGTGTTATGGTTACACATCTAGATATATATAAGTATTGTTCATGGGTATAAAGATACGTTTACTCTAATTAAAAAACCTACAGATGGCTACAGAACGTGGTGGTATCTTCTATAGTAACCACAAAAACACAACTTTTTAACAACAACTCTTATTCTAAACACTGTAGAAAGAAAAAGTATACCTAATAACAATGGCAATACAAAATGTCATAGTCTAAACAGAGATAGAACAATTCCTAATAATATTATAAACGCGAACGTATTTATGTATGATGTTTGTTACTCTTTCACGCACAAACTACTGAACGGATCGGGAATTTTGATTCTGACATTTTGTATACAGGTAGTTACAGGCCAGAAAAAAAACATAGCTACTTATATCCCATGAATCAGTTCTCATGTGATAGAAATAACTAAAACTTTTCCAAAGAAACAACAGGTGTAAAGTCGCGGGCAAAAACTTGTTCTCTATATAATTTGATCGTTTTGAAAAAAACTACAACTAGTTAATGACAAAGGTCTCACAAAAAAATACTCTGCAATCGGGACAAAAAAGTTTTTTTTTTAAATAAAAACCGGTAAACCTAAATAATCTCTCCAAAGGCACAGCCCCTATACTGACTAGAATCAACTACAGCGTGTCACCCACATGAGTCCGAGATGCGAAGGGTCTACGAAAAATATCCATATTTTAAATTTGATTTAGACCCGGCCGAATGTTTGCCATTGGAAATTGGACATAGTGAAGTGAGAAATTCAATGGAACTGCGGTGAATAATAAAAGAGTGGATTGTAAGGGTGTATGCACTTGAATTCTGGGGCCTTTCATAGGTCTCCATTTAATATTGTAGCACCGGATACTGTTAAATGTACTTTGAGTTTAACTTACTTCTTAAATATTCTATTCCTTAACTTTACATCATGCTAAGCTTAACATTTTCAAGAAATTTTTATCGACCTATTCTTGTATCAATTTTAACAAGCAATTGATAAGTGACTGAGCACTTACTAAAAAAACAGCGAAACGTATTTGCTATAATATTGGAATGATGACTTTCTTTTCGATTTATTAACTGTAGGACCAACCTACTTAAGTTTGCCCCTATGTCACTCGCTATATATTTACTCAATGTTCTGTCCAAAAACATCGTATATATATTTTACGAAAACCTGCCGAAAGCCATGAAAAAGGCACAAAATGTTATTGAAACAAAATTATAAATTAATTAGTATTGTGTGTATGTACCATATGTAATTTTTAGTATATGTAGTTATAACATCGCTTTAGGGCTTACTAAAAAAACCTGTTATAAATAAATAAATAAATAATGCTGGGCAACTCACACAGCATTATCTAGCCCCATGGTAAGCAGAGCTTGTGTTATGGGTACTAGAAAACTGATATACATAATATAATACATTACATAGATAGATATTTTTTATTATACATAGAAAACGACCAGAACACCCGAAACAAATATCTGCAGATCATACACACATTTGTTCCGAGGCGGGAATCGAACCCGCAACCTCACCTTCGCCTACCGCGCCACATCGGTCGTCACACTGATATTGGGTGTATATGTTATGATGTTATTATCTCAATAAATAAATAAATAAAAATAAATATTGTGAAGTTTCATTAAAATCCATTGGTAGTTTTTGCGTGAAAGAGCAACAAACATACATACATTCTCACAAACTTTCGCGTTTATAATATAAGTAGGATTATGTGTACAATAAAGAATTTCAGATGACCAAAGTGGATTTGTTAAAAATACACAAAGAATTGCAGTGATTTTTGCTCTCAAACCACTAATTTAGTACCTACTTTACTTGGTTAAAGCTGAGTGTGCAATGTCCTTTAGACCCGTCCGGTGTTATTGAAAGTTTCCCTGGTTATTGAAAGCTTCTTCGGGGTACATTGTTACTAGTGTGTTGGGTCTCTACGTGTCTTTACAAATAAACGCAAGAAAACTTTGCATAAGTACTTACTTTGTAAAATTTTTAAGTTTTTTTTAGTTTTTTTATATATTGGTCGGTATTCACTTAATTTAATTTTGGAAATATTGAGTGTTAATTTGATTATTAATAAAACTTTTGAAACTATCATGGTTAAGTCATTTAAAACGGGATATTAACCATGATTACATTTTTGAGTTTTCCAATATTTGAAAACTCAAAAATCAAATCATGGTTAATATCCCGTTTTAAATGACTTAAGTTGATTATTAGTTCCATTTTTTAAATTTTGAGACTAAATTTTGAAAAATTTGAGACATATCTTTGATACGTATCGCCTCAATCGTACGTGTATGGAACCAATTTATCATTTTAAAGACTCATAAGAAAAAGGTTTGTGTCTTTATTCCATACTCAGTTTTCTAATAGAAAGACACAATTAATGAGGAATGTTTTCCTCTTAGAAGCAATCATACAAGGAAGTAAATACCCGTTAAAACCACAGCTCTTGATTATATGCATTCTGAAATGAAACCCGTATATGGGTTCAACATAAAACGCCACTGGGCAGGAGAATCCCAGTAAGTAAATAGTCGTGTCTCAATAGCCGCTAATAACTGAGCGTAGGCTAGCCTGAGGCGCTTTCCCTTGGTACTGTAAAACTTTACGTACTTGTTGTATAAGGTGGCCGGTGTAGTAGTGTCGTGTGAAGAGGTACCAAATAAAATTAGAACTCATTTGACTTAAGAGCGTGCCATACCTCAGCCAAAATTCGAATTTCGCTTCAGTTCAGAGCAGAATGACAAGATATGATTTTCTTGTGAGTGAGAAGCACAGAGCGATAGACGTGCTCCGTATTTTTTATCGACGTAAGCGCCAAAACTGCCTAATGCCTAATTACAAGTTATTTACACAACTAATCTAAAAATTAAAAAGACGAAAACGAAGAAAATCTACTACGTTTCTCGACAAAACAAAAATGCAACAAAAAATTAGGTGGTTCCTGAGATAAATAACAAAATGTGTGCAAAACATGTATTTTTCAAAAAATAAAAGTATCGAGAAAATTTTCACCAATCGTGTTTTCGAAAAGACGGAATCCAAGATAAAAGTTCGAATTATCATTTACCTAAATATGAAGGTGGTAGCTTTCACAGATTCTGAGATAAATAACGATTTCTAACTATAAAATTACATAAGGTACACTCTTAATCTAAAAGCCTCGAACTCGTATTATTATTATAATTACTTTATATTTGCCAATATAAATAAATAATAAATAATGTTGGACAATCCACATAGAACCATCTAGCCTCAAGGTAAGCAGAGTTTGTGTTATGGGTACTAGATGACTGATATACTTAATAAAATACATTACATGGATAGTTTTTTTAATTATACATCGATAACGACCAGAACACCCGGAACAAATATCTACAGATCGTACACACTTGTTCCGAGGCGGGAATCACCCGCAACCTTCTGTATCAGGCAAACCTTCGCCCACCGCGCCTTAGAAGTCATCGAGCAATTAAAGTTAGTCGCAGTTGACATAAGAAATTAGACAAAACCTACCACAGTACCAACACGTGAACCTCAATTCGGTTGTATCGAGAAATAATTGTCGATACCAAATTATACTGTTTATTCCGGTACACCCAATACCAGTGTGCACACATCTGTGCTGGCCGCAGACCAAGTTCTGCCAGTGTAGCGGTGACGGCTCTCAGATATGTCATATTTGAAACTACGCGCCACCCGCTCCAGTATTGGACATCTTGGAAGACTGGTTGTAATATTGTAGCTTGGGAGTTTTGTTTAGGTTTTATTTTTCAAAATACTTCTAAATTCAAATAAAATTTCCATAAATATTCAAGACGACAGTCGTTTTGGGTATTTATGAGGAACTTTAGGAAGTTCCTCATGAACACCATAAACACAATTATGGAATTTTTTTTGAATTTAGATGTTAAAAATCTTCACTTGGTATTTACACTTTGACTGCGGCTTTTTTTCCACGACTGCGATCTTTTTTTTAACCTAAAAAATTCGTGCTGCCGCTCTACACAGCGGTTGTGTTGCGCCGCACATGCGTTTCGTTCGAAAAATATTACGGCTGTGCTGAGTCACACAGATCTGTATTTTCTCAGCCGCTGCGCTAGTGTGGATTTACGCATATTAGTCACTTGTAGAAAACACATACCGTGTGATTTCAGCAGTCAAAGTGTTAAAAATGTTGTTATTACTATTTCAAAATGAAAACCAGGTAACAAGATTTCTTTCGGAAATTTCTATAGAAACTGCTATACCATAATATGGTATAAAGATAGGTATGCGATAGATGGCATATGGTAGGGTATTGCTGCTATTGCAGCTATAACTACTATTTATCTATCTAATCAGCCAGTATCACTGCTGTGGTCTCTTCCTTATCACCAAGGAAGAAAAAGACGAGCTATTCCTACAAAGGCCAATTATATGCAAGCGAACAAATCAATCCCAAAATAGTGGACGGAAAGAAGTAAATAGTTGATTAGAAATAGCTATTTCTATTGAAGTGCAAAATATCTGAAGATATTATCTCAAGATATTTTATAAGATATCTAAAGATATTTTGCACGTCAATAGAAATAGCTATTTGTTATCAACTCTGATTTCAGTGACCAGTGAGGGGAAAGTCCTTGGACACCACCTACCCTCTAAGAATAGTCGTAAGTCTATGCATGCAACTAAGATTCCTTTCTCTGCGGGCAGCGTGGTGCTCGGAATTATTTCACCCCATCTTAGACTATAAAATCTTACATTAAAACATAGGGAATTCTTGTAGTGGAATGCAGCGTGGTCCGTTGCCCAAGAATTTCTTGGTAAAGGCGTTCCAAGATGGTTTATTTTAAGACAAGTTCGGGTTAAGCTTTGTTCACATGGACTGCATTTTTTCCCTACGACTTTCAATTACACAAAATAATCAAATGAAAGCTTTGTATCGGTTAGCTTATGTAAACCGGATTCCTAACGGACACTTGATGATTGACAGACGGACTGAATGAAAAACACAAAAGAAAAGGGATACGTTAAGAACTCCATATCCTAAATAAATAGTAGAAAAAAATAAAACACTTCATATTTAAAGAGTGTTCGTTCATGACGCAAAAAAATGGCACGACTCGAGCACGATGAAAACAAAAAACAATTGATCAACGATAACCATTTAAGCCATGTCCAGCAGTGGACTATCATAGGCTGATGATGATTATGACCATTCAACAAACAATGCGTAACGCTGACTATTCACTATTCAAGAATCAAGACTTGCTACCTCGTTGCAACAGCCCAAGTAAACCCTAAAGGCTCGGCTATATCTTAAGGCCGGGCTATATCTTAAGGCTCGGCCACATTAGAGGCGCTAATTGCTTTACACAAATGCCTTGCGGTCCGGTACGGTGGACAGTGGCCCGTGTTCGCACTGACCCTTGTCTTGCGGTAGGGCTGTCGAGTTTATCGTCTGTGAAGTTTCGGACCAGTTTGGACGTGTTTAGCTGAAGTTTTACATGTTCCGCTTGGAAAACGTAACGTGCATTTAAGTCTTAACAAATGTTGGGAAAACATAAAGCATGCGTGTGAACAAGAGTTTTCAGTAAAATAAAACATATTTTGAAATTTTAGTAATAAAATCGAATATTATAACTCTATGCATTACACATACCTACTAATTAAATAATAAATAATGCTGGACAATTCACACAGCATTATCTAGCCCCATGGTAAGCAGAGCTTGTATTATGGGTACTAGATAGCTGATATACATAATACAATACATTACATACATAGATATTTTTTTATTATACATAGAAAACGACCAGAACACCCGGAACAAATATCTGCAGATCGTACACACAATTGTTCCGAGGCGGGAATCGATCCCGCAACCTCCTGCGTCGCAGGCGGACCTTCGCCCACCGCGCCACATCGGTCGTCTCACTAATATCACATATGCGAGCAAAGAATTGGCAAGTCCTTACACCATTAAAATCCTGAATGAGTTCGATTTAGTGTCCGAAAGTTAACATAAGAACAGTCCAATTTAATTTTGCCAGACTAATGTCTGCATGATTGTATCAGTGAGTATCACAGTTCCAACTTCATTACAGGATTATCTTATCAGACGATCTAAAAACATTGACATGACAACCCTGACTATAAGGGGCTCAGATTAAATGCGTTGAAGTTGCTAATGCCCTTCTAAAAGCGAATTGTAGTCGCCGGCAATGGTTTATAATATCGTTATAACGTCCAGGGTAGATTAAGAGATACTTTCGTACGTTGTTTTTAGAAAGGGGGGAGGCCCCCCTTAATGGAACGACGTGGTCATTCGGAGAAGGCATCGCTCTGCTGATTTCAAAGGATACCCAGAAATTTGCGACGCGCTTAAAGTAGAACGTGTGGTGAGACCGGACTTTGAAATGCTTTTGGGATAAACTTGATTTCGTGTTTCGGATTCTGTTGAATGCAGTCCGATATTGGCTGTAAGCCTTTGTTGTTGTTTATTGGGTAGATCCATTTTGTTACTTCATTTATTACTTTCAGGGTTATTTATATCTTTATTTACAAGAAGGTTTTGCCCTTTGGCTAACCAAAGGGTAATTCTTTAATCATATTGGACAAAAAAACTACTTGTGAAAACTTGTAATTGGCCGTCCTTATATATATACTTAATCTTTCTTGTTATATGTTTAGCCGTAAGTTTTCCGAAAATTAAATAAATAAATAAATAAATAAAGACCTGATAAATTATGATTTATATAGTATATAAATTAATTAATTAATCATTTATGATTGTCAGGTCTGCACGCAAATATGACTTGATGATCTTTATATCAACTTCTGTATAAACTAGACTTTATTTACGAAACGTTAGATATTTCTATGAAAAGCTACATATTCGTTTTCCTGCCCCGTCGTAGTTGGCCTAACACAATTTCCGACCAGCGTGTCCCAATCAAACATGCTCCTTTGAGAGTTCGGAATGTGACTCCTTCTTACAGATAAGGCAATGAGTCTCAATGTATAATAATATTGAAATTTACCTAGACTAACCACTGACGACCTCTGTGACGCGGTGGGCGATGGACCGTCAGTGACGCAAAAGGTTGCGGGTTCGATTCCCGCCTGACAAATGTTTGTACGATCTGCGGATATTTGTTCTGGGTGTTTTGGTCGTTTTCTAATGTTTAATCAAATATAATGTAAAAATGTATTATGTACCTATATCAGTCATTTAGTACCAATAACACAAGTTCTGCTTAGCTTGGAGCCAGATAATGCTGTGTTAATTTAATTATAATTATAATAACATTCTTATTTTGGTCTAGAATAGAGGTTTCCATGGAGCAGATAAATAAATAAATAATGCTGGACAATTCACACAGCATTATCTAGCCCCATGGTAAGCAGATCTTGTGTTATGGGTACTAGATAACTGATATACATAATACAATACATTACATAGATAGATATTTTTTTATTATACATAGAAAACAACCAGAACACCCGGAACAAATATCTGCAGATCGTACACACAATTGTTCCGAGGCGGGAATCGAACCCGCAACCTCGTGCGTCGCAAGCGGACCATCGCCCACCGCGCCACATCGGTCGTCCGAAGATAAAGGTTTAAATTTATTTGAGTAAACGGAAGCGATCAATCAAACAATTTTATTATAGAAGTTTCACTGGATCTTTATGTTCTAAGTTTTGCCAATTACTTCGCACTCTTTAAATGTATGTCATCTCATTAATCTGTAACCTAATCTAGTCTCATCATCATCATCATCATCAGCCTATAGCAGTCCACTGCTGGGCATAGGGCCATAGCGCCCTGTCTTCAGCTTGACGAATCCAGCATCTGCCCCCAGTCCTTCGCAGGCCTCCCCCAATGAGTGCCATAGCGCCCTGTCTAAGTATAAGAGATGAACATGCTAGTGGTTTCTTTTCACTTCTTCCACTAGTGGACAAAAAATTGAAGTGAACAGTAAAATAATTGTATTTGATAATAATTTATATATAAAATATGACTTGTCTAAGTGCTTATTTTGTAAGCCTAAAGAAATAAATGATTTTTTACTTTTACTTTTACTTTACTTTGTCTTCTTTCGCAGGTCGTCATCCCACCTGGTCGGAGGGCGTCCTACACTACGTTTACTGAGTCGTGGTCTCCATTCAAGAACACGTTTGCTCCAGCGGCCAATCTAAGTCTAAAACTACATATATGTATATTCGTAAAATGACATTAAAATACTTTAGTAGTTCTGACTATTTGGTAGAAACACATCTGCACACTCATTCCACTTTGACTGCGATTTTTTTTCGACAACTGCGATCTTTTTTTTAACCTAAAAAATTCGTGCTGCCGCTCTACACAGCGGTTGTGTTGCGCCGCACATGCGTTTCGTTCGAAAAATATTACGGCTGTGCTGAGTCACATAGATCTGTATTTTCTCAGCCGCTGCGCTAGTGTGGATTTACGCATATTTGTCACTTGTAGAAAACACATACCGTGTGATTTCAGCACTCAAAGTGTTAACAAGTACACTAGATCTATAAAAGATGCTGTGTGGATTGTCCGGCATTTTTTTTTTTTATTATATACAATCCACACAGCATTGTCTAGCCCCTAGCTAAGTAGAGCTTGTGTTATGGGTACCTACTATGTAGATAACTGATATCTTATATATAAAAATCAATTGCTGTTCGTAGGTCTTGTTAACACTTTGACTGCGGTTTTTTTTCGACGACTGCGATCTTTTTTTTACCTAAATAATTCGTGCTGCCGCTCTACACAGCGGTTGTGTTGCGTCGCACATGCGTTTCGTTCGAAAAATATTATAGCTCTGCTGAATCACAAAGATCTGTATTTTCTTAGCCGCTGCGCTAGTGTGGATTTTCGCAGATTAGTCACTTGTAGAAAACTCATACCGTGCGTTTTCAGCACTCAAAGTGTTAAAACTCGAGAACGGCGAGGCCAATTTTGCTGATTTTGTTTCGAAATATTTGTCTGAGTCCAGGGAAGGTTTAAACGGTTAGAAAATATGTATATACCAACGCGGGCGAAGCCGCGGGGCGCAGCTAGTACTTAATATATTACATTACATAGATAGATATACCTTATCCCCATCAGAACTCACCTATACCTTCCTTCCATCGAATACCAAACGTAAACAAACCAGAAACGTATATAAATTTATTACAACAATATCGGTGTACCCTTGCCTAAATGGTTATCGCCTATTTAATTGCTCCTATTGAGACAATGGCTAATAAGAACCTGCCTCAGCACTATCCGATGATTTATCGAGTATTTGCAAGTTCCTTAGCAGATTATGAGAATGGCTTATTGTAGGTGCTTGATTTATGTAGAGGATTGCAGAAGGCCTTATATCACCAAACCTGTGCCCAACAAATGTTCAAATAATTAGCTATTTGAAGGTATCCAAGACGTATAATCTATATACATATGTATTTATACGGGTTCGAATCCCGCCTCGGGACAACTTTGTACGATCTGCAGATATTTGTTACGGGTGTTCTGGTCGTTTTCTTTGTATAATAAAAAAACTTATTGTAGGTGCTTGATTTATGTAGAGGATTGCCGAAGACCTTATATCACCAAGACTGTGCCCAACAAATGTTCAAATAATTAGCTATTTGAAGGTATCTAAGACGTATAATCTATATATATAAATATATACTTATTTATGCCTGTGGCTTCACACGTATTGAAATATGTAATTTCTATTTCATGGGAAGAGATTTATGGGATGAAAGTAACTTAAGAAATCAGCAGATGCCCTATAGCTTCTAGATAAATAAATAATGCTGGACAATTCAAACACTGTTCTGCTCGTTATCTATGTATGTATAATGAAAAATATATATCTATGTAATGTATTGTATTATGTATATCAGTTATCTAGTACCCATAACACCAGCTCTACTTAGCTTAGGGCTAGATAATGCTGTGTGAATTTCCCAGCATTATTTTTCTAAGCAGAAGATGAAATCACCTACAAGATATGAAAACAAATGAGAGCTAAAACATTCAAAGCGTTGAAGATGGAAATGTCTATAAGACAAATTACCATGTTCCTAAGATAACCCTTTCTTGTAGTACAGATGTTCGACTCAGTTCAATTTGAATAACACAAAGACCGGACGTCTCAGAATGGTAATCAATTATTTAGCCTTTCATCTGCATTGGAAATAGAGTTGGTTTGTTCAGTTGTAATGTTTGCAAGTCTGGTGATTGTGGAATTGGTATAATGTTAGAGTAACCAAGCTAAATCCTTGGGTCTCTTGATCACAACGAAGTACGCTGCGGTATGTGGTGTCGATCTCATTATCGTATGCAAACGCCTAGAGTGGTTTTTTATTCTGTCAACCGTGCATTAGGCATATTTAAAGAAGAAGAAAGGCCGTTGATTCGTCCGAAGACCTCGCCGTATCATTTACAAGATCCCAAGGTTTCTCTACGGCATGCAAGCGCTTAACGGTACGGCGCCGCCGTCACTGTGCCGTGAAGAAAAATGTCTCGTGAAGAATCTTCCATTATGATCCTTACAACACTGATGACAGCGCTTTTTCACTCCGAAAACGTGTGTTAACAAAAGCCCAGATGCATTCAGTCGAAAACCTAAATAAAATATATATCTAAATAAGAATATACAGTTAGTATCAGAAGACAAAATCTCTTCAAGCTGCCTCGCAATCTCGATCTAATGAAACACAGTCAGCTGACGCGTCGGACAAACTTTCCTTATCTACAAAACACTCTTCATAAGAACTGCACTCGGGTAGGGGGTGGGATGTGGGAAATAAATACGGCGATGTGGCATTTTGTTGATATTATAACTGAGGCAACCATAAACAAAGGAAGAGGTGGTTCTATGTTCTGTATGTATTTTTTATATATGTTCTTTGATTTCTGGCAATTATGTTACGATTTGTAAAAAAAAAACGCTGTTGTATCATGAAGGACCTGATGAATCTAAGGAATAAAAATTAAAATGTAAATAATGTACTAAGGACTTTGAGATCGGCTTTTAGTTTTTTCAAAATAAATCTGTCATGAAATAGTCGAATTACCAAATGATTACACGTATGTTTCTTAAGTGTTATTTTCATACCTACATATATACTTATTACAATACTATAATATATTTTTATTTAACATAGAAAATACCCAGAATATCTGTAAAAATATTTGTAGACCGTACATATCGTAGTATTAATATACTAAGACGATCTGGCTAGTCTCTCCATTGAGACTTGTCGCCATAGCCAAAATTCGACTAGGAGAACATCATAGACAATTTGAACAAGATCTTTTTTTTTCATGTATCCATCTTTTGAAATTATAATCCTTTCCAAATCCCTACATGTTGCGCCTCCATATTATCCTACATTCTAGCTGCATTGTTTGTACGATCGCTCGTTACGATAACGCGACATATTGTGCTCGCGATAATCGACCACAGCTGGACCCTTGGTAGCTTTCTTTTGTTTCACTTTAATGGTTGTATGACCACGATTGCGATTTAGATTTAATAGAAGAAAAACCGATCTTTCTTCATAGAGACTGATTTACATAACCTTACTAGAGTCAAGATATTCATGTTTTTTGAAGTGAAAACTTCTTAAGGCGCGTTGAGCACAGATAAGTACTTATTTCACTGTCTATTAACTGCCGCCAACTTATGCTATATATGGTAAAATGATTGAAAATCGTTTGAACCTGCGACGAAGGCGGTCGATCGCGAACTGAGTAAATTTAGGTAAATATGCATTGTGAATGCATATTTACCATATCTGCTGCGTGGTCGGTTTACCTGAACAGGTAGGTTTGTTTTTACGATTTATTTAGGATCAGTCAGACGTTGTCAAACAATCTAGAAGTTGGTCACAAACATTCGGCAGACAGTGCACGGCCTCCCCTCGCATTAAATTCGGTTATTAATCCGCAAACTTTGATGAAGCGAGTTGACCCCGGCCTGAGTTCATCGATCCGGGCCGACTTTCACCCGGATCATAAACTGAGCCACCCACTTTCAAAACTGAAAAAACAGTTCCCGACTCACTTCAAAACTAAGTCTCCTAATCACGGCGCGAAAGTTCCAAGTTTTTTCCAAGTTCAGAGTTGAACTTCATCGATGTGGGGATCGTTCACCCTGGACGGAAGGGACACTTGCATACGGCCGCGGCCATTCAAACGAAATGTGGAGCAAGGTTGCTCGAGATTACTTTCCGCGCTAACTTTCCGCGGATCGATATGCAAGTCAAAAGTTTATTAGCGGCGGCGACAACGCTCGTAAAGGCAACTTCGCCTGCCGCGGCCGCCTTTATAACCCGCGAATGCTCTGATCCTCGGATTGAATCAACCGTCGCTCAAAGGAACCTCTATTTACATTACATATCAGAGCCCGTAGCTAACGAGCGTAATACCTGCTCAGCATTCGTATCACAAAAGGTTTTTGTACCTACGCCGGCGGCGGGCGTAAAATAGGAGGCGAGCCGAAGGAGGCATAAAGGAAGAAAATAAAATAAAGACGGCGCCAACGAACGGATGCGAGGTCCGTGAAAAAAGTGGAAAGGAAAGCTGGCTTGATGGTGTGCCGCAGGTGAGGTGGGCGGGGTTGTGTGGGTGGTGCGCGGGGATTGGTCGGCGCCGCCCAGCCGGGGGCACGCCCCCACCTCCCCCCACCGCCCGCGGCCACCGGCTATCGGCCACCTTCCACCCGCGCCGAGCTATGCCTGTGTCGTGAATTAGTTTGCCAACTCTCTGTCTATGGCGGAGCTCTGTAAGTATGGACGGCGGGCTGAATAATCGATAAAGGTGTTTATTGAAAACGGGTAAGGACGAAGCTCTTTACTGCTTCTTTATTATTAAAGGCAATGCTGGAATAGCCGAGCGAGCTCTGGGATTGAGCGGATCGAAATAACCTCTGCACGTTGCCGTTTCTATTTACGTCGAGAGTTTATCAATACTTTGTAAGAGGCTTCTCGGCGATAGATTGAGTATTACAAAGTTGGTGTGATGAAGCGACCTGGGTCAGTCAATAGCTACAAAGTTGCATGGGCTTTATTGACGGCGCGAAGTTAAACAAGGCTACGAGGTTGATTTTCGATCCCCACGGTCTTGCATGCTTTGTTTCTAAACTTACCTATACAGCCTCACCTGCGAACAGGAGGTAGCCGGTTCGATTCCCGCCTTGAGACCAAGTGTTTGTACGATCACCAAATATTTTTACCGGGTGTTCTCGGTATTTTCTATGAATAGTAAAAATATCTACTAGGTACATATATATTGTATTCTTTCATCTAGTATCTATAACATAAGCTCTGCTTAGCTTGTAAATTATTATTTTACCAATAAAATGACTATCTTTGGGCTAGATGCTGGATTGTACAGCATTATTTATTTATACCCGATTGTGCAAGGAAGGTTATGATTTTGTAGTTAGTGAATGGTATTGCTTGGTAGGTATTTGGTTTTTAAAAGCTTTATCCTAATTTGATAAGATGACTAGCAGATTTGGAAAACCTGATCAAAGAACATAGCACAAGTTTTAAGCCGCGCTGTATCACCGCTTCATATTGTATTGTATTGTATTTATTTATTTTTAAAGAATATACGATAGGACTGGCTAGTTAATTGAATAACAAATGTACTGACAAATAAATTCGAATAACAAAACTATGGTTTCAGTTTACCTTTTAAATGTTCAGCGGCTTATTCCGAATATCTCTCTCTTCATAGAATAACAAAAAATAAACTTTATCAGAAACAAGATACTTATAGTATAGGGTACAATTGTGGGCTGACTACCAAAACAAAATGAAACATACTATTTTGGAAATTCCAATTATTATGGTAACCATTTTCTAATGAAGAAACTTGAAAGATACCACACCACAACAATGGCGATGAAGATTATGCAAACAGCCGCACCTGACGTGGAAACTATTATAATATTATTCGAGCGCCGAGCTACTGAGACAGGGGTGCCAACCGCGACGCACTAACCTGTTTATGGAAATAGGTGCTTCTAGGTACTCCTGGCATTAGATATACATACCAACACTATATTGTTCCTTCATGTCCATCCTAAGGTTGCCAGGAAGAGATCGCTCTCAGCGATAAGGCCGCCCTTTATTCTAAGTAATAATTTCTGATACTCTACTTTTAATCGAAAACTTAACAACACTATATTGTTCCTTTATGTCCATCCTAATCTGATTATATAATAATAATCATCATCATCATCATCAGCCTATATCAGTCCACTGCTGGACATAGGCCTCCCCCAATGAGCGCCATAGCGCCCTGTCTTCGGCTTGACGCATCCAGCATCTACCTGCAGTCTTTCGCAGGTCGTCATCCCACCTGGTCGGAGGGCGTCCTACACTACGTATAATATGATATAATAATGAATAGTATAAAATATGACCTTTCTAAGTGCTTATTTGTAAGCCTAAAGAAATAAACTTTCATTTCATTTCTAAGGTTGTCTGGAAGAGATCGCTCTCAGCGATAAGGCCGCTTTATACTTTCTCTATTCTAAGTATTAATTTCTGTATTTTTTTTTTGTGTGGTATCACTATCTTTGATTATGTAGAACCCTTTCCAATGTTGCAATAGGATATTTAATTTTATGTAAGTAAAAACTTAAAAATATTATTATTGAGATTAGCTTTATCAAAAAACTGTTAAAAATTATACTTTTATTTTCTAATAAATAAAAAAGTTAACAGTAATCACTGGATTATTTTTTTTATTTATTTAGGTTTAAGTCCAATACCGATAGATAAAAAACTGGCTACGTCTAGAAAATATCCAAGAGACTGTTTTCTCACACAAGAGGGAATTTGACCAGTGTTTGAGATTCTGAATGCGTAAGTTCAAAAACTTTAAAAGTTTCCGAGACGAAGACGTGACGCTTGTTCACCAACTATTATTCTATGCAGGTGTCTAGCTCATGATTTATTTAAAAAAAAAAGCCTTTTATTCCTTAACCTTAAATAACATTGATCAATCATGCTTATGAAAAATTTGTTAAATCTAAAGTAAGTATGTCAAATATTATAGAAAATGTCAGTAGATTTTTTTTGTTCTGATAGCGCAGCAACACGGCACTGACCATCACACACGGCTTGATCTACACTAAATTAATTTAGATATGTCTATTAATAATAAAATATATTTATATAAATCAATGCATATTATCAATTATATACTTTAAGTCTTTTTAAGTCGTGTGCTGTATTCCTTTACTATAGTTAGATAATTAAGTTTTTTTGCTCTATCAGAATAAATATATTTTCATTTCATTTCATTTTCATTTCATTTCATTTCATTTCATTTCATTTAATAATATTTAATAATGTATTTTAAAAGTTGTTTATTTCGATTAAATTTAATGCATATATTGAATAAGTAGTTAGGACCCCTCTCGGGTAAAGGCCTCCTCCAGTTCTGTCCAGGGTTTGCGGTCTTCTGCGACGCTGGTCCAATTTTGTGTTTTTACATATTTTTTTATTTCATCTGACCATCTTGCTAGGGGTCTACCAATTCTTCTTTTGCCTTTAGATTTTTATGATTTATTAGCTAATAATACCAATAAACTATGAATTAATCATTGACCGTATTGCCTGCCAAAACTCATAGCAGTACAACTGCTTTCCAACTTTTGAGCTATAGATCGAGCTCGGTCCTTTTACTGCCAAACTACATGTCGTCAAAGCCTAAATAGGACTTTTTAACAGAAAAAATAATTATATAAAATATTTTGGTAGTGAATTGTGGTACAGTTTGCGTTTTATTCCTTGATATATATAATATATTTTACGGGGGTCTTCCGTTTGGAAGATGTGAATGGAAGATGCGGTATAGGACTGCCTGCGATGCATGAGGTTGCGGGTTAAATTTCCGCCCTGGGACAAATAATAATAATAATAGTGTGCTTCAGTTATTACCGGTTTCTCTCTAAACCGAGAAGATAAAAATCTTAAGTCAAAATAATAATAATAATTTATTTAATCAAAAATACATGCATACATAGAAACACAATCAGATCAACTTAAGATTATTCATATTTTGCTAATATACTAGGACTAAATATTATAGTGATCTCACTTTGATCTCTACACTAGGATACCCTGTGCCGTAGAGACCAAAAAGGAGTTTGGTTCTAATTTAGAGTGACAAAGCTAATAAAAAATGTGTGTACGACCTACAAATATCTATTCCGTGTTTTCTGGGTATGTTCTATGTATGGTAATTGATAAAAAATATATATCAATGTACAAAAAAAAAATTACAAAAAATTTATTTACCAAAAGTTTACAATTATAATAACACCTTAACTTAGTTTATGTACATACATTTAAGAGTTTATTGGTTGAGGTGTTGCACTGAACAGTGACCCCCGCACTAGGCTAGGCCTGTTTCGCGGGGTATCAAAACATTTTCTGTTTGCTCGTCGGGTAAGGAAGTGCACTAACAAAAACTATAGTAACAATATAAAACTAAATCTAAACAAAACAATTAAGGCAAGTGCCAAAGGCCATACATGTGACCAAAAATAATCAGTAAATGAGCTATGAACTACTAAAGAACAAGAAAAAACGAGTAATGAAGTAAAGTAAAAGTGATGCATTGTATCAAATATAATCATTCATCTAGTATCCATAAAGGCAAGCTCTGCTTAGCTTGGGGCTAGATGTTGCTGTGTGGATTGTCCAGTATTATTTAACTTCCAATAAAGATAAAGATTCATTTATTTGCTTCAACATAATTTAGGTGATAGTTGTAGATCTTAAATATATTGAAAGTTTCAATTATGTTTTACCTTAAAACTAGGCATGCAAATATTAATGCCAATGTTATAGTGAATACAAATATACTACGCGAGAAAGTAAGGCAAAGCAAGCCGATAACAGAAATCCTTTATGTATTTCCAATTCCATCCTATCAAGCCATCCAAACAATTCTCCGTTTCAACTTGACATCCATCGTATCACTTGCGAATTCAAAATTGAACGTATACAGCGTGTGCCAAAAAAACGATAGACCCTCACAATGGGCCGCGGACACAATGCCTTTACGACACCGGGCAAATAACGTCTGGCAAAATGTAAAAAAGTACCCGCGTTTGCGGGTTACGGGTAAACACGTTGTGTACTGTCGGCGGTGGAGGTTACTGAGGAAATTGATTGCCCATATTTAAAAATAAAAATTAGTCTTTTGGAGTCGGGTAAAAATAGTATATGTAGTGTTGAACGCCCTCCGACCAGGTGGGATGACGACCGGCGAAAGACTGCTGGGAGTTGCTGGATTCGGCAAGCTAAAGGCAGGGCGCTATGGCGCTCATTGGGGGAGGTCTATGTCTAGCAGTGGACTGGTATAGGCTGATGATGATGAAAAATAATATTTGTGTCTTTCTACTACATACTTTATATATGTAGATACCACAAGGAATACAGATTCCTTGTGGTGGATGGATAAGGTCGTGAACGGTACTCTGTGGTACCGTTCATGACCTTATCCATCCATGGTTGTCTGCTAGCAATATTAATTGAGCAATATTACCGCTAATTGTTACTTACGACGTACCGAGTTTAAGTTTCTATTGTACATTGTTCCTTCCAATTTAAGTGTGAAATAAAGAATATTCTACTCGTATTTATACTAAATACATAACTTATTTAGAATTGTTGATCTATTATTTGACATTTACATGCTTAAATTTATCATTTAGAATTTTCAAAATTAAATGAATTTAAAATGATTTTGCAAAAATAATTCCTTTTAATGTATTCTGAAGTATATGTGACACAAATAATTGAAATCCGATTCATGGTAGATCGCTAATATAGTATATACTAGCGGACCTTCCCGGCTTCGCATGGTTTTAGTAAGGAACCCTAACTTTTTTGAAAATATAATATGGCTAGCACCGGGGATAGTGTAGCTTCCCAACGGTGAAAGAATTTTTCAAATCGGTACAGTAGTTTCGGAGCCTTTTCATTACAAACAAACAAACAAAAAATTAAGCCTTTCCTCTTTATAATATTAGTATAGATGTATGTAGGTAGGTGTACAAACTAAAATAATTAAAATTTGAATTTCTACTAGGCAATGGATTCACATTTAAACTTAAAAAACATTAAACTACCTTCGTGTGTCAGGCAGGACTACAAAACATTAGAGAACGATGAGAAATTGATTATGTCACATAGTTATATCGCTGACAGTACTACCCCTTACAAAGTTGATCTGGCCATTTGTACGGCCCTCGCCCTTTCGAGAAAAAAAATCTTGCGAATTCAATTTCCAATATCCATTTTTGACGTGCCATGATTAGAACGCAGTTTCCTCGTTAGCGTTGTTCTGTATGGAAGTGTTCGTTTGCTTATTTTTGCGAGTTATCGATTCAAAGTGTGAATCTGTCTGTTCTTTTGAGGTACCTACCGATTGTGTTGCTATTGAATATAGTGATTATTTTGACGTGCTATGATAAGAACGCAGTTTATTCGTTAGCGTTGTTCTGTATGGAAGCGTTCGTTTGCTTATTTTTTCGAGTTATCGATTCAAAGTGTGAATCTGTCTGTTTTCTTTTATTCTTTTGAGGTACCTACAGATTATGTTGTTATTGAATATTGTGATTTTTTGGAGATTTTTTTTTTATTTTTAAGAACTCAGTTTTCTCGTTAGTGTTGTAGTAGTTCTTTGTGGAACCGTTTTTTTTCATATTTTTAGAGTTATCGATTTGAAGTATGAATCTTGAATTAAAAAAATTAAATATATTTTATTTTGAAGTTTATTTACGGTGTAATCAAACAAATTAATTTGTTTATTTTACAAGGTTTTATTGCTTGTTCTTGCCCTGTTAGTCAATAATTGACAACCACTGTGGAGTGGCGGGAGAAGGTCAGCCTGCGACGCAGGGGGTTGCGAGTTTGATTCACGCCTTGGGACAAATGATGGTACCTACTATGTATCTGCAGATATTTTAGTTCAAGGTGTTTTGGGTAATGTGTATAATATACTCGTATAATGAAAAAAGGTCTATCGATGTAATGTATTGTTTTATGTATATCAGTCATCTAGTAGGTACCCATTACACATGCTCTGCGTAACTTGGGGCTAGATGATTCTGTGTGAATTTTATGATTTTATTTTATTCTATTTTTCTTCTTTCTTTTTTTTTCTAATAAATAATGCTGGACAATTCACACAACATTATCTAGCCCCATGGTAAGCAGAGCTTGTGTTATGGGTACTAGATAACTGATATACATAATACAATACGATAGATATTTTTTATTATATATAGAAAACGACCAGAACACCCGAAACAAATATCTGCAGATCGTACACACAATTGTTCCGAGGCGGGAATCGAACCCGCAACCTCCTGCGTCGCAAGCGGACCATCGCCCACCATAATTGTCCAGCATATTCCGTGAAAACCTTCAATAAGCTTTCTACTTTTTATTGTGTTGTATATAAGCTTCTGGTTTTCCTTTAAATAAATATAAATATTTTTATCTACTATCAGTGTAGGTGAAATAAAGGGCTTGATGACGAAGACGATTTTTTTAAATAGTTATGACCTAAACAATGTTTCCTACACTATATTTTCATTTCTGTAACAATGTTTGCATGCGAACTACGACTTCGCGATCGCGAGTTGTAGAACTCGAACAACAACCAGAAAAACTTACCAGTTACTAGTAACCGAGTTTAACTTTGAACTTCAGGGCCCGCCCTCGACCCTGAGTTGTAAGTTCAGCTCAGTAAAGTTCAGTTTAGCACAGTAATGAATACTGTTTGCATGCAAAACGGTTTAGTTCACATGTCTAGACTAAATTGAAAATTAGCATTCATAACTTTGGTAGTTGGGTAGGGGATTTTTAACTAGATAGTTAAAATGAAGGAGCATTGATAAGGTGTAAGAAACGACCGAATATTTAAATAATGATCATGCAGATCAAAACAAAAACGTATAAACATAACATAATGTTAACGTACAGTCAGCAACGAAAATCGCTGAATCACTTAGAAAGTGCACTTCTTCTCCGTTATTTATTTTAATGCATTCTCATTATTCTATCCATCCAAAGGTTGCCTCGAAGTAATTGTTTCTAAGCGATCGAGGCCGGCCATTCTTTATTCGTGTTGTTTATGTTGTATATACTGTAGTTTAGTTAACTTTTAGGTTAAAATTAACCCTTAAACTGGTACATTCCGTTTTTTGTCATGACGCTCAGTACCAGAACTTTTAAAGAGAAAACGTTATCCCAACACCACCAAACACCTTCCCAGTTTAATCCAATTTCCCCTGTACCATAAAACATTCACGCCGAGGTGTCGTTTGCGACACTACGTATTCAGACGGAATAAATCCGGGGTCTAGGACACCCCGGGGAGTGCTGCGCGGAGATGACCGCTCTACAAGTACGTGCAGATTAGACGCTCTTAGTGCGGGGGTGGACGGGCGGGAGAAACGCTGCGGTTTTGACGTTGAACTATCGTTTAGTTAGTAGTGCAAAGAACTACGCTTACTTAAGCTCTTATATGCATATTTAATAGTCTTTTGTATTATTCTATTATCTTTTAAATAAAAATATAGAAATGTTTATTTCATTAATAAAATATTACATTAAACTTTGATCCGTGTTCGGAACCTCTTATCAATATATATAAGTATCCGTAAAAATCATAAATAAGCGTTCTGGTATTTATCAATATGTAAGTTTGTTAATTATATAGCTCTGGTTTTTCTTCAATTAAATATAAATATAGACTCAAAGATTATATGTTTTGTGTAGTTAACAATCGTCGATTATTTAATTAAAAAAAGCTCAAACTATTTTTATCTAGATACAAAGGTTTGAAAATAATATTTCACATAATTTGATGGATATTTCAGGAAAAAGTAACTAAATTGTCATTTTAATTAAATAGTTTCGCAAGAACACCAAAAAAACTCTGTCATGTGGTTTGAATTGGTAGCTTATTTATTTCGTAGCTTAAGCACGATTTTTTCCGAGCGATATATTTATAATCAGCGTTATTTTGTTTAAGAAGCCCGTCTGCAACATCCATAACGTGACAAACGAAATGACGATACACCCCCGCAGCTACTTGAGGGAAGGGATGTTTACATTTTAATGTAAGAATGCGCTACGGTACCAAGGTACCTACCGCTCGTTAAAGGGTTAATTTCACGTACGGTAATAAAGTACCTCTTTTTACTTTAAAATTAATGAAATGATTACAATAAAGTTTTGAATGGAAAGAAAAAGAGGTTCTGCGTAAAGTTGTTTGCTGTAATGTTTCTAGTTATTCGGAAAGTTTAACACTTTCAAAACTAAACGAAATTCCTTAGTACTTATTTATATTTACACAGTTTTTTTTGTTTTTTTGGTAAAAATACTTATCCCTCGGATTTTTTATTAAACCACCTCGGTGTCATTTAGTACATACAAAAGTGAAAGATTTTTCCAAATCGGTCCATAATTGATGGAGAAAAATACATACCTACAGCTGAACTAAAAATCTTCTCCTCTTATATTTTTCGTTTAAAAACGTTTTGCTTACTGAAGTTATATGAGAAAAAATTCTATTTTCTAGTTTCAATTATACAACAATTTTTTGAATTGACAGTTATAATATAAAATATGGGTAGAATAGGCGAGACAGCGTCCGACATGACCTATTATTTTTAGCCTGAATCGAAACGACCAACTTTATTATTTGATCGTCATGAAACGAACCGAACCAAATGAATAACGACAGCTATAACTCCAATTTCCACAGCTACCTTCAAATTTTACGACAATTCAATCCAAACTTAAACTCTTTCGATAAAAGCAATAAAAATATTAAATCTACGCAATAAAGGGCCCAATAACAATTTCAGTTAATATTAATCGTTTTTCTTTCGCGACCCTTCCTTAGACGGAACGATTTGCTTTATTTTCCCTTTTATTTGTCCCTAAGGGATAACTATGATATATTTATTATTGCAGCATGATCATTTGAAGACACTCCCGAGATGTATTAAGAGGTGTTCCGATCGTTTCCGCAAGTAATATTGTTTATTGTCGGTTTTATTAGTTTTCAGTGTATTGGCCTTATTGAAACAGACCCACGCGAACTAAGGAATAAGATTTTAGCAAAAAATTAAATCTGCTTACAAAAGAAACTAGACAATTCACATAAAATTATTATGTGAATTGTCTAGTTTCTTTCCGTGAATTTTTAACACGTCTATTGCGTCACCAATTTGCCTGCCAAGCGTGATGATTATGACGTAGATAACCCTCCTTTCGTTTGGGGGAGGCAAGTTTAGCGGATGTACATAATGTGTGTCCTATAGTTAGTGCAGCATTATTTATTTATATGCAAAGGAAAATAGTAACGGAAAAGATGAAACACATTAGAAGAGTCCTTCAGTTCATTTTGCAGACAACGACTACCACCAAATACATGAATCACCAAACAAAATTAAAAGAGCTCCAGCATTCACCGACGCACACCTAAATCAGAATTACGAAGTTAAGCAAAGCGGTCTCTTAATACCTTCTAACGACTAAGAAGACGGCCGAATTCCTTAATTATTTAGCTCTAATGACAGTCGAGTTTGTCCTTTGACGTCCCCGGTTTAATTTAGGATTCCACCCCCAAATTAAAAATATAATGAGAGCGAAGTGAGCCGCTGTTAATTGGAAACCGATCTGTGTCGGGGGCGTTTAGTTAAAAGTGTTACATCGACAGGCGAAGCCGGGTGACACTTTAATGGTACAGATTTGGGACGCGGGCATTCTTCGATTCATTAAAAAACTTTATATTAGAAAAAATCGTAAATTAGTTTCGCTTTGGTTTATCGACAGGTTTAATTAAACTGGGATAATGTACGAGGAAATTTACTTACCGTCCGATAATGGTCTAGTGACTGACTTATAAATACGTATTTCCACCGAAAATTCTCAGAACGACGTGAAAATCTGTCAATAGTTTCTTGAATACTGCATAATCTTTTTTTTAAAGTAAGTTACAATCAAATATAATAGAGAGCAATTAGAACGGGTCGTTCGTCAACTCACATCAAGAATCTTGTCCCAACTGGTGTGAGTTGATGAATCGTAAAAAAGCTATACTCTTCGTTCTGCAACTCACTTTTCGCATTTCAGTTAAGACAGGCCACTTTTTATTCCATTTTAATAACCGGTTATGAAATAAGGAGTAAAAAGTGTCTTTTCTTAACTAGTTGTAAAAAATAGTTGTGAAAGTGGACCAAAGGAACATTTTTACTTTGGGTGAATTTTAGTACAGTCAACCAAAATATAATTAGTAAAACAATAGACAAAGAATATTTAGAATTGAAACAATTGAGCTAAATTCAGACTGTTCGAACAATCTACATGTAGTTCAACTGATCCATATCAATACCAGTCGGAGGCGTCCTCAAGACGCTGGTTGCATTGTCCCGCTATATGATAGATAATGCAGCTATAAGCAATTTCATTATTATATTGAAGACAATCATGTGATACTTCATAGTTTAACATTTGTCTTTGCTTTGCTCCATTTTAATAAGGTCCGACCCTTTTAAGTCGGCTAAAAAGATGACCTTCATATAGCAATATTTTGACTACTATACTTAAAACTTTAGTATTATATTTGAACTGCACTTAATCAATTCGCTTGCCATATATCACTTGCCATTAAATTCATTGTGAAGGTTTTTTTACACAAATTGATATATTCACGCCTCGGCGCCAAGTCTTGTAAGTAATCGCCGACATTTGTCGCCGGCAGATGGCACTGATGCCGGATTACCGTGCGAATCTTTTCTTTTCGCTTTTAAAAATAAATTGGGCTAATTTATCAGATGTTACTGGTGTGAAGTGAGGCAACCGTGAAGAATGCAATGGTGTACCCTCAATAACAACCCCTGGCTGATACGTTTAATCTATTGTTACCTACCTATTAAATTTGTATAAAGTTTTTTTCGGGTAAAATTGCTGGCTTTCGAACAATAGGTAAAAGCACTATTAACGGTTTTTTTTTACAAAACGTATTTATAACAGACATAAAACAAATCATCATCATCATCATCATCGGCCTATAGCAGTCCACTGCTGGACATAGGCCTCCCCAATGAGCGCCATAGCGCCCTGTCTTCAGCTTGCCGCATCCAGCATCTACCTGCAGTCTTTCACAGGTCACGTCATCCCAGCCTGGTGACCTGGTCGGAGGGCGTCCTACACTACACCAACACACGTTTACCGATTCGTGGTCTCCACTCAAGAACACGTTTGCCCGAGCGGCTGTCGGCATAAAACAAACGAGGAGCAGTAACTATATTTTTTCATGTACGTTAGTCTTTTTTTCCGCCCATGGACCGATTTGGAAAATTGTTTCGCTATTGTATGAAAAATAATTTCGAAGCGGTCCAAAATTTTATTTCCGAGGCATAAGTATTTGTCTCAAAAAACTTATGAAGCGAACATATTATTAGGAATTGAAAGTAGGGCTCAAAATTTTTCAAAACTATTAATTCAAAACCCCCAAATTAAATTTTCATCAGTATGTATCTACAAAAGGTACTACCTACTCATAATAATCTAATTTGAGGAAAAACCACGTCTATTCAGGGCATAAAGTCAACAACATACATAGAAACTGTAATTTTATCATAGAGCCAGTGAATTCATATTCATGGGCAAACATCGCCCGGGCGGGACCCGCAAATAAAAAACAGTAATAGAATCAGAGAACAAAATCCATCAGTGTGACGTCCCGTGACGTAGACACATGAGGGATATCGTCACACAGTTGTGGTACAGGATGTTACGAAATAATTCCTGGAAACTAGCGTGTGACTTACTTGAAGGATTAGTCACTCTGTGCTTCTAAGAACAGGGTCCTACTTCCACTCTCCCACTTTAGTGGGTCCCTTTCTTTCTCTCCTACTTCAGTGGGAAAGTATAATCATTGGTACGAAAGTAATTTATAACGGGATCTTTCCCATGATTCGATTTTTGAGTTATCCAATATTTCGGCACAGTTTCATGCGCCATGATCATGGAATAACTGAAGCATCAACAGCATCCTGGCGCCGCTGAAAACCAGCGCTGCATTGGCTTATGTCAATGTAGCATTTAATGCTGAGCCGGTAGCCTTTCTGTGTTCTCGTGTTTTAATTATTTATTCGTTCCTAATTTGTTATCTTTATTATCTTTATCATTTATTACAAAAAAAAAAAAATGAAATTTTTGAGTTATCCAATAAATGCGCCATGATCACGGAGTAACTCCGTGATCATGGCGCCGAAATATTGGATAACTCAAAAATCAAATCATGGTAAATATCCCGTTTTAAATGACTTTTGTATTAATAACCATGATAGTTTCAAAAGTTTATTATTATTAGTTCTTAAGTTGTATTATTTTTGTATTTGAAACACAAATAAACATTTTCTATTTCTATTTCTATTTCATCTGAATTTTCAAAACTTTAATAATTGATTGTCTACAAAATTTTTGGTGACATTCGTTTCGGAAAATATCATACACTCAAAAACAAAATTATAGAAACTTTAGAAGACTTTGCACTTATTTTTCTTCTGTACACGTCAATTTGTTTATTTACTGTATTTGTGTTATTATTTCGAAATAATTATGATCAAAGCGGTTTTTTGTGTGAGCTTTCTAATTTCATGAAGAAATCAAATGTAGGTACATGCAATATCACAGAATTAAAGGAAAAACAAATATCTGTTTTATTCTAAAACATCCTGTATCTTTGGCATTGTCTCGAACAACGGTAGTGCAATATTTTGCCCACCTTTGGGGTCTGACATTATGCATAACTGATAAGGTAGATTTCGTATGCATACGATCCTTGGCCCGTGCGTCGTATAATGACAAGAGTGCCCAAGAGAATAGCGGTTTTTACATAGTGTGAACACGCCTTAACGAGTAAATGACGACCGATGTGACGCGGTGGGCGAAGGTCCGCCTGCGACGCAAGAGGTTGCGGGTTCGATTCCCGCCTCGGAACAATTGTGTGTACGATCTGCAGATATTTATTCCGGGTGTTCTGGTTGTTTTCTATGTATAATAAAAAAAATCTATCTATGGAATATATTGTATTATAAGATCTATCTATGGAATATATTGTATATATAAAGAACTAACTGTTACAGTTTTTAAATGTATCTTTTTGACCCATGTTTGGAAAGCCAGCCTTGGCTTTGGTCGACATGAGCTCAAAGGTGTATAAATCATCAAGAATTGATGAAGACTTAAGGTTACTTTAGTGAGAGATGGGTTAGACAGTAGGTGAAACAATACAAGCGTTGTTTCTGTTGACCCTTCGCCTTATAATGAAAACAGAACAAAACTACAAAAACAACCGAAATTTAGCATTCTACCCATGCCAATCACGAGTTACGCCGGATATTCAATTCTTGGACATGTCCGAACAACGAAACAAATATTTATCAAACCCCGCAAGGAATACACAAAATGACATAAAACACGGCTGTCCGGTGGACAAACAAATAACGGAGCCGGCCGTGATGGATTATTGCTGACCACGTCTATTTCCTATTTGAATAAGGTATTACCATATGCGACTCCTAGACTATGCGGCTGGGGTGAGGATAGTGTGGAGATGGACTTTTAACTTTTATTACTTCTAAATACCCTTGTATTTTATGCAAGCGAGACACTTTGTTAACACTTTGAGTGCTGAAAACGCACGGTATGAGTTTTCTACAAGTGACTAATATGCGTAAATCCACACTAGCGCAGCGGCTGAGAAAATACAGATCTTTGTGACTCAGCAGAGCTGTAATATTTTTCAAACGAAACGCATTTGCGGCGCAACACAACTGCTGTGTAGAGTGGCAGCACGAATTTTTTAGGTAAAAAAAAAGACCGCAGTCGTCGAAAAAAAACCGCAGTCAAAGTGTTAATGAAACGCATCAATGATAGATTGGACAATCGTCGATAAAAACAGCCAGGGGGTAGGAAGACGGAAGACAGGGCTTTTCCCTACAGTGCGACAAAGCAGGTGTTCAGAAACAGTATTTTTCGAAATACATTTTCTGAAGGTAAACATTTAACATGGGATGACGACCTGCGAAGGACAGCAGGCAGATGCTGGATGCGGCAAGCTGAAGACAGGAAGGAAAATCATTAGGGAAGTTCTATGTCCAGCTGTGGACTACTACTACTATAGCTTGATGAAGATGACGATTAAATATTTAATAGGCAATTTATCACACTTTGCACGAATTATTTTGTACATTTCAGTTTTAGCCGACGACTGATGTGGCGTGGTGGGCGAAGGTCCGCTTGCGACGCAGGAGGTTGCGGGTTCGATTCCCGCCTCGGAACAATTGTGTGTACGATCTGCAGATATTTGTTTCGGGTGTTCTGGTCGTTTTCTATATATAATAAAAAATATCTATCTATGTAATGTATTGTATTATGTATATCAGTTATCTAGTACCCATAACACAAGCTCTGCTTACCATGGGGCTAGATAATGCTGTGTGAATTGTCCAGCATTATATATATATATATACATTATATATAGTTTTAGCCAGTAAATTCATACGTATATTCATATATAAATTTAAATAGCCATTTAAATAATATGGCTATTTGAATTTACCTTCAGCAACCGGCCCAATTTTTTAGGTAAATTCAAGAAGGCTGTTCCACATTAACCTAGCTTTCATCTCCGCAAGCGGCGTCGGTTGGGACCCTTCAAAAAGTTAGATAATAACGCGCGGCCACGGGGCGGTAATGTGACAGCCAATACGTCCGTCACCACAGCACACAGCCTTTGTCCATCGACGAAGGAAATAGCACTTTGTCCAGAGAGGAAAATACAAGGAGCAGCTTACCTGTAAAGATGTACCTAATGAAACTACTTGGAGGGGGGTTATGTTGAATACAAACTTACTGTGCATTGGCAGCCGAGGAAAGGAGTCTACCGAAGGCTTACACGGCGCCGCGCCGTCAACGAAGCTCGTTACTTACCTGAAAGGAAAGCCAACATGAATTTATTTGTCTACCAAATTTTACGGCTATGGGAATGTATTAACTTAGAAATTAAATATTATCCCAAAAATTTTCACCAACTGAACCACGAAATCAAGTGACCCACGAGTCAAAAATATTTGGGACTTCCTAAGACTCTAGCGCCATTACGTACTATAAGAACAAAATCTTTAGAATGTGTTAACTTTATTTAAAAAAGTAACGTTACATTCATCACCGACTATCTTACAACCATGAAGAATGGTTTATGCAGTACTAGCTGCTCCCCGCGGCTTCGCCCCCGTGGAAATCTATGTGTCAAATTGTTTAAATGATAAAAAGTATCCTATGTTAGACTCCTGGTTCTAAGCTACCTCTCCACCAATTTTCAGCTAAATCGGTCCAGCCGTTCTCGAGTTATAAGTGTTGTAACAAACACGACCTTCTTTTATATATATAGATTTGTATTTCGGCAGTTACGTAGATTACATAAACTATGGGTAATACAATAAATTGCATGAAAACCTCTTCACGTAGCTATTGCTTGATACGAACACACCCTCAATGTGTTCGTATCAAACGTTCGTTCGGTTAACAAAACAGGTTAGAAAGACGTTAAAATAAAATCAAGGTAATTTCAGGACATAAATATAAATGAGCTGGAGGAGGCCTGTACTCGAAAGGGGTCCTAACCAAGAAATATCTAATAATGTTTTAATTTAATTCATGGAAATCTATATGTATACGTATACAAAATCAACATCTAAGTAAATGCATGCAATTTTATTTTTAAGTCTAGATGATTGTATTGTATTTTTAATTTTAATTTTATATATCAATGATTTTATTTTATTTGACATACATACATTAGTAACATTACATATAGAATCAATTATTATTATTATTTTTTACTTGTCAATTACTTTATACTTACATATCCATGTATTGAGCCTGAATCTTGTTAAGTTATACATTATAATAGTTTTAAATATGGATGCTTTTTTGTAGATACTAATTGAATTAAAAAGTCAATACTACTATGTTTTCACATAAATTTTAAGGCTTTTTCTAATAATTAAATTTATTTTTATTATTTAAGATGCACACCTAAGTCTTGTACAATAACAAAACTTCATAATTGTAAGGGGAAGCACTCACTACCAAACCACAAGTTATTCTCAGAATAACTTATATTGGTAATGAGAGCCCTAAATAAGTAGCATGTACTTTTAATGCAATAAAGTATTTTTAATTTTTTTTTAATTATACACTATTATTTTATAAGGTTGTGGAATAAATGGCTTTTTTTATTTATTTTAATTTCAGGACAACAGTATATAAACTAACTACATAGGTAAGAAAGAATGCACTAATTCGTAGCTAGCTACCAAATCTGGCTACGAGATGGGGCTAAAGGCAATTACCTACCTTCCAGCTAAATACATTGACATGACATCTTTAAGATGCTTAGATACTACGTGGTTAATCTATCGAGAATCATCCTTTCGCCTCATATAAGACGAGGGCGTGCATAAAAAATAAACCACCAAATTGTGCTTACCCAAAGGAAACAATGACTTGGCAATTTCCGTCGTATAAAAGAATAAAGCGGTCGTAAACAGAAGAAATTGAAAGAAAAACCGCGATGACAATGCTCATAATGTGCTCGCGATGATAAACGAGGGATTCATGAGGTGTCGTGTGGGATCTTGGCTAGGGATGCCTTCAATCCGGTTTTTATTCCGGCTAAATAATAATCCGTCTTTTAGCAAATCAGATATATCATGTATTATAAGTTACTGTTGAGAGACTTTGGCGAAAGGACTTTAGAACGATGTATTCAAATCAATAAACGATTCAATAATTGCAAAAATAAATATATATATATACTATATATCTGTACTATTTCAATTATTTGTATTTATAATATAGGCAGGTACATAGAAAAGATAGTGATTATACGAAACATCCTTATAATATTTAATTCAATAATTTATATCCTCAGGTCATCAAGCATTTGCTGGCTCATCTGGCCAACACAGTGAGAGCCCCAGCAGTGGGACACGTGGACACAACAGACTTAATGTAATTTAAACCCTCAATATTTGGTACTTTGGTACCGGCACAACTATTTGACCATTTCTAGTCCGGCTATTATCTCCTAACGTTTTGTAAAAATCTATCCGGTTATTCTGATATTCCATCAGACAACACTATAGTGGGTGTCATGCAGGATTACATGTGTCGTTGCCGACTTAATGCACCGGAAACGTGGGGCCACGAAGGAAAAACGAAGGTCAGGTGATGATGTGCCTTTTTACAGAGAAACATATGATTTATTGCTTTTGAATGATGATGGGTAAGGAAAACACTTATTTTTTTTATTTTTTATTCTCAATATTATAAAGGGCTTTGTCGCACACGCGATTATGTCGCCCTGGTGAGTTTAACAGAAAAACACAAAATCAAATGTAACTAATATAAAGTTAACTTAATTACCTAACACTACGAGTTTGTATAGCGCCCTAGCTGCGTCTGAGACAGGCTCAGGAAAACACTATTGTATTGCAATAGTTATCTTTACTATACTGCAATATCAATTCGATGTTATGGCTATGTTATGGTATGGCTATCCCTACAAAAAATACGCATTCGCCGTAGAATTCATCAGGTACAATGATATAGAACATTTAAATACCCTTTGCCACTGGTGGACGCCTAAAAGGTTAAAATATATAAAATAACAAACCTTTTTGGAGCAAATTCCAAACAGGAAATTACTATGCAGACAGTTTTTATATCTAGTAGGTAGTAATTATAAAAAAAAGTTCACCATTAAAAGTAAGAGAAAAATTGAGTAGTGACTAACGAGTGAGTTTCTTACTATTTTTTCCGAGTAAATGGAAGCAAACTCGTTCAATTTGTAAAAAGATTTCAAATAACAGAATTAACAGAAAGCACTCAACAAAACCCGATGCGAGTTGACAAGCGAGATGCTAATCAACCCTTTAGGTCGACAAATCGGAAATTACGGACGCATGAGCGCTCGCGGGTTAACCCTGACTTCTGGGCCTTTTGGACCCCCGAGACGTACCCGTCTTGTTCTTTGAATATTTAACACGGGGCAGGTACGCATCAGTAGGCATGAGACAGCATGTGTAACGAAGTAACCAAGTTTCAGGTTCAACATTCAGAAAAGGTATTGATGGCATTCAGACAACTTATTAATAAACCGGGCAAGGGCGAGTTGGACGCAAGCACTTACATCGTCATAGCGCGTGTTATTAATTTAATCTTTTTATATTTTTGTATCCTAGTTTTAAAGTATATATTAATATTGACCGTAGAATAAGTTACATAAGATCGGTTACTTTTCTATGGTCTTAACACTTTGAGTGCTGAAAACGCACGGTATGAGTTTTCTACAAGTGACTAATATGCGTAAATCCACACTAGCGCAGTGGCTGAGAAAATACAGATCTTTGTGACTCAGCAGAGCTGTAATATTTTTCGAACGAAACGCATGTGCGGCGCAACACAACCGCTGTGTAGCGGCAACACGAATTTTTTAGGTAAAAAAAAGATCGCAGTCGTCGAAAAAAAACCGCAGTCAAAGTGTTAAATAAATGATTTATTATTAGTAGGTATAGTTATAGTCACCATAGTCATAGTTCTCGCAACCGTCAAAAGGGCTCCGTACCAAAATCATTAGGTTTATCATTATTTTGATAGTTATGGCTGAATTAACATTTATAAAAGCTGAATATTTAGTTATCATCACAGTTGCTGAGGTAATATAGATAAAAATAAAATAATGCTGGACAATTCACACAGCATTATCTAGCCCTATGGTAAGTAGAGCTTGTGTTATGGGTACTAGATAATTGATATACATAATACAATACATTACATAGATAGATATTTTTTATTATATATAGAAAACGACCAGAACACCCGAAACAATTATCTGCAGATCGTACACACATTTGTTCCGAGCCTCCTGCGTCGCAGGCGGACCTTCGCCCACCGCGCCACATCGGTCGTCAAATAGTCAGATAGGGCATAAGACGGACATAGTTTGTCATCCTATATGTGTGGCAATGGCGTATAAATTGAACACTAAAAATTAAAAATGGACTTAATTTTTAAAAAACTTTTCAAAACATTGCAAAAAGATTCAAAAGTATGTTAGTTATACTCGTAATTTCAACACAACCCATTTCACTAAAGTCATTTAAAACGGGATATTTACCATGATTTGATTTTTGAGTTATCCAATATATCGGCACAGTTTCATGCGTTCCATGATCACGGAATAACTGAAGGCTCTGCGACTGCGAGTAAGTTTTTATGGGCAGACATACCGATCTACCCTCATTTTTTGTCTTTTGCTACGAATGTTACCACTACCACCGGTTTCATTATTATCGACCGCAGCTCGATCACGACACACAACACTGACGGTATCAGAACGCGACGCGGTTGGTGCATCACTTCTTCGGTTTTTGGAAACTGTGCCGATATATTGGAGAACTCAAAAATCAAATCACGGTAAATATCCCGTTTTAAATGACTTTAGTGTTGATAACCATGATAGTTTCAAAGGTTTTATTGACAACCCATTTCATTTGATCGAATCTTAGCGCAAAAAGAATCGATATGAACAATTTTATACAAATTATTTGTGAACCTATATGAAGCCAGAGGTTTGAGCTCTCGGGTCTGAATACAAGTTACCAAACTTAGTCAGAGCGAGGTTTGAACCAAAAATGAAAATGAAAAGTTTTTATTTCTTTAAGCTGACAAATAAGCACTTAGACAGGTCATATTTTATACTATTCATTATAATCAATTAAAATTATTTTATAGTTCACTTAAATTTTTTGTCCACCATTGGAAGAAGTGAGAAGAAACCACTAGTATGTTCATAACTTAAGTACATTTGATTTGCTTATCTGTAAGTTGGTAGATTTTGAGTTGGAGCAAAACTCGTACCAAGATTTTTTGTCTTCTAGATAATCTGATATTTTGTAATAAGCGTTTTTACAAAGAATATTTTTCACAATTTTTTTAAATTTATTTATTGATAATTCTTGCAACTCGCTTGGAATCTTGTTGTAGAAGCGTATACATTGCCCTTTAAAAGATACATTTATCTTGTGTAGCCTAGTTGCTAGTAGCGAGTTTATTCTTATTTCTAGTATTTACATTACATATGTATATCACTTTTTTTAGTTAACCGATTGATATTTTTATGAGGAGGAAAAGGTTTATTACAAGTAGGAATGTACATAAGGAAAGAGCAAACCATCCTTACTACACCAAATTATGTAATAGAATGTAAATTCCTTATTACTTATTGTATTTTATTGTTCCTACTTTGTAAACCCATCTCTGTGAATAAATATCTTTTATTATTATTATTATCATAAAACGAGTTGGAAACCCTAAAGTTTAGCGCTCAGTCGATTATAAGGCAGGAGCTTTGATCATGTTACTGTCCGCAAGTATCTAATCTACTCTCAAAGGCATCAATTTACTACAAATTGAGCTCTGGTAACTCACCTTGTAACATTATCTTTCGGTACCTACCTACAGTAGAAAATTTAGATCTAACTAGAACACTACCTACGGAACTGAGATGGTTGGTTGGGATTATTTCGATGTCTTATAAGTTAGGCTAGTTAGTAAATGATGTAGGTGATGCAGGATTACTTGTATTTCTGTAGGATTGTATGTTAACTACAGTAGATATAATCAATTTATGTAAATTAAGTGAGAACTAAGTGCTAAGACAAACCTAACATAGGCATTAAGGCATTGTTAACTAAGTTATGTAACTTACTTTATAATGATATATCTAACTACCACCGATTTATGGCGGTGTCCCGACACCTAAGCAAATTTTTGACTCTTTTCATTATTATTGCTATTTTGCCTGGTTAAAAATATAGTCATCATCATCATCATCAGCCTATATTAGTCCACTGCTGGACATAGGCCTCCCCCAATGAGCGCCATAGCGCCCTGTCTTCAGCTTGACGCATCCAGCATCTACCTGCAGTCTTTCGCAGGTCGTCATCCCACCTGGTCGGAGGGCGTCCTACACTACGTTTACCGAGTCGTGGTCTCCACTCAAGAACACGTTTGCCCCATCGGCCGTCGGTTCTTCGCGAGATATGGCCGGCCCACTGCCACTTCAGCTTGCTAATTCTTTGAGCTATGTCGATAACCTTGGTTCTCTGTCGGATGTATTCGTTACGAATCCTATCCTTCAGAGAAACTCCGAGCATAGCTCTTTCCTATTCTTTTCCTTTCAAAAATATAGTAACATTAAGAAATAACAAACCTCCATTCTATAAACATCAACATTTCGCGCTTACGGTTAAAAACGAAACCTTAAAAATAGGTATTATCTTTTGGAGTTTGAAATAATGTATATAACAACACGAGACTTCAGACTACAACAAGCGTTGTAATCTGTAACTTACGCAACTCCTTGCGGAGCCACATGTTTCGCATTATTCCACGTCCATAAATTATTTAACCGTACATTCCTCAGTGGCCAGATGACGGCGACATCTTAAAATATGGCTACCCTTTCTTCAAGAGTCTTCCCCCACCCTCACATGGTAATAATTAATAAATGACCCGGCCGGTCCCTTAGGCCGCGGCTGTGACGGGTTAGTGTGAAATTAACTTGGATTAAACTAACCCAAACAACGGAATAATAGGTAGGTTTATTCATTTAATCTCACCTAGCGAGAAGGTCAGCTGTAAACACATGAAGGGTTAAATCGTTGTTTTATTTACAGAAAAAATACGCGCGCTGGACGTAGAACCTTCGCCGTTTTCGTCGCCGTATTGTTTGTTTTGCAAATTACCGAACAAAGAAAACGTACGAGAAATATATCGCAAAATTCAAACGAAATTGTGTTCTGCATTAACCTTCCAAAGTTTCCAATTAACCTTGCAAGCAGAAGACTTTCCCCAATCAACGTAACATATTAGCAATCTAAATCGCAAATCTACTATGTCCGACCGTCTGCACCCATTAATTACTTAAATTTAATTCATACGAGACCCCACGCACCACTATTTACATTCAAAAACCCTACTCCCGCATCCTTAACCTAACCCTTGCCAAGAAACTTGCCGTCCCTAAGACGCGAACTCCCAAGAAGAGTTTCTTTGATAGTTCACTCCGGTGACTTTGAATAAAGGCCATCGGGTCGATAGAGTTTTGATCTGTAATTTTATAGCTTTGAGTACGCCCCTAGCTTTGCACGGTTGGATTGTGGCCTATTGATCTCTTCTGTTTTTGCGAGTTGAGGAACCGGCACAAAGCGGTGTTTGATCCGACTAAGCGATAGTGCTGGAAAGTTTTATGATGGTTATTTGCCGTCTAAAATGGAAAAGGAAATTCAGAAGGTTATTTGAAAAAAAAATTGGATGTAAGTTCTACTAGATTTGGTTAAGGTCTTGCTAGATTCAGTGGTAGACCGGTCATTACCCGTCGTTCACCTGCGTATTTCACCAGTGTAGAGCACAACAGCAAATAATTTCCCGATGTCCACCAGAACATGGTGGATATCTTTGAAATGAATTTACCTTATCATATCGAGAAGTAAATAGATTGAAAGAGATCGATCTTTTATCATTTTGAATTTTAAACCATACCAAGTCTTACGTCGAAGTTCAAGACGCACAAAATACCTGCACAAGCAGCTAAATCGGGAAATCTAATAAATAAAGATCAGCGTACGAGGAGAGAAGGATTAGCCTTTATCACAGTGCACGTAAAGCGGTGATACTTATACGAGTGCCCCTTTATTGCATTAGCAGGGGAAAGGGTTGAGCCCGCTCCTTAGCTCAGCTATCTTCAATGCGGGAACATTTTATAAATAAGTTAGAGGGCCCGCCTTATTCTTCGCCTCGGCATCTTACTTTGTTTTATCATATTTAAATTATTAGAGTCAGATGTGGAACGTGTACCTAATTGCTGTACTTTGTTAAGATAATGTACCTTTGGCGCGACTCCACTTTTGTTTTCTTGTTCTGGCGAGATATAAATTCACGGCAGGACGCACCGCCCAACTTTTGTGTTCCGTTTTTGTTCGGACAAACATTTCGTAGGAATTGTTATGGTGCTTCGAGGAGTAGGTGCTTTATTATACAGAGATTTAGCTAATTATGAATCTTCAACTTTATAATTTAGGGAAAACATAACTTACGACTTACGTAAGCTTTTACCTAAATGATTAATTAATTCGCTTTACGGGTAGGCGCTATTGTGTTTCGAGAAATCGACTATAATTATAATTTAATGAAAGTCTTTAGAAAATTTAGGGAAACTATATTTCCATTTTTGTAATAAGAATTACGAAGAAACTCATAAATTTATTCTAATTCAATTCATGCAGCAGCAGTAGATCAAAACGAAAACACGTGCATACGAAACGCCTTAATTTATACCAAGAAAACAATGTCTTATTCATATTATAATATATTTTCTATCGTAAATCAAGTTTAAGTGTTGTTTCATTTCCTACGGGACCCCAGCATGCGGCACACGCATCGAACGAATAAGTAATTGAAATCTGAAACGAACTTTTGATTTTACAAAATGATTTCTCCCTCCTCGTGAAATTATTATGAATTTCCGTTTATTCGAGAGATGGGCACGTCTTGGGCTCGCCTTTTCACATGTACGCCGGAAAATTTGCCCTCATAATGTTTACATTTCTTCAATGTGTACGTTAAGGGGTTAGAGTAATGCGATTTGGAAAGGGATCTCTTGAAAAGGAGACTATTTAGGCGAAAGTTGGGGCTATACATCGAAAAGCGACTTATTTACTTATCAAACGTATGATGTCGTGATTCGCGAAGCATCAAATAGTTATCATTAGTTTCTTTATCTTTTAGTCAAATATTTTATTAAATCTGACTTAGAAGGGCAAAGTAAGTAAACGTTAAAATGAAGTAAGGACCATTGTAGCGTTATTTATATATTAATTTTATTTCTATTGATTATTTTATGGTATCTGTCAGGCTCTTCATTAAGCTAAGCATGTATCGAACAAAGACAATTGATTTTTACAACAGAAAACCTGTAAAATGCGAATGTTTATCTCAAGGCCAGAGCATTTCATCGCAACCAAGTCAAAGTAAGTTCGTATTTACGACAGTTCTCTCAACTATCACGCCTCGGGCTCACAGTGTCAAGACGATGTCAACACAACCCTTGCCTGCCTGCGATGATAGATACTTGTAATGCCTTGTCAAACACTCGGGTGGATTATTATTTGACAGTAGATTAGCGCTTTGAATGGTTAACATTTGATTGTTAACCTTTTCATCCAGCTTTCACTGAAGTGAAGAGATAAATAAAAAATAATAAAATTTATTCAAAAATATCTTAGGACTAAAGAGTAACAAAAAGTACCTTACTTAAATTCTGATGGAAACAACAATGTGGGTGCCTGAACTAGGTGAAAACCTGTTTTTCAGGCTGAAAGAGTGCTAACAACAAATAAATAATCAATTTGAACTTGCTTATTATACAAAGCGACGAACATGTATACTTTATGATATTAACTTATGCTACTTACACTAAACTAAATTTAAATAATAAAGGTGTACACAAAGATTTTTAGGTCTACTTAAAAACAGTCAATAAATTTTCTGTGTCATCGTATGACATACATTGCAGTGTATCCTTAAGTTTTTTCTAACAACTATTATAATTTAAGGGATAAATATTGGCTAATACATTTAATCTATGAAGACAGAAGGTTTGTAGAAAAAATAAAAGGACGGAAAGTTGATACTTTAAGTATCGCTCTTTGTGCTCTTTCGACAGTTAGTTATAATGTTTTACCCACTCCACCCCATGATTTAATGCAGTAGGTCAAAATGGATTCGCATAGGGCCCGGTAGACTTGTATAATAAGTTTTTGATCCACAATATGGCGTAGATTTTTGAAAACAAAAATCAGTTTGCGGACTCTACTTACTAAAACTTCTTTATGGGGTTTGAATGAGAGTGTTGAAACACTGCCAGTAGAATATCCAACCTCCGTGGCCATATTTTGTTATTTTGACAAAATTCTGGTGATTTTTTTACAAATTTTTCCTCTGATCCACCATCCTTGGTGGAAAATCTAAAGGCCAATTTAAATACATTAAGGCGATACCATTCAAAAACTCTTCAATGAGCTGATTTTGTAAGACTATCTGTATTTATGTATTTCAAAAGCCATATAAAGCATCATTCACTCAGGAAAAAACAGGCAATCATGGGATCAGATGAATTCTCATATAGTATGGTTATCATACGATTTAATAGACCAGGGTCGTTTTATAAATATCACCGCCACATATTTATGTATAAAACCATGGAATTTGATTTCTACCTCAAATTTTGTATTTAGTGATCTAATAATCCTTGCTTGTAACCCAGCAATAGGTTAAAAACAAGAGGAAATACCAACAGCTATTCCAAATCTGTTCAACAACAACGTGACAAAGTAAAATAAATTAGCGCAACCGCTGCAGCGCAAACATCCAGAACATTCTTAATGCGACTATTAAAACGCAGTACAAGCAGCAAGATGCTGGTACCAATAAACAAAGAGGGAACGCGGGCGCGAACTTCTGAAGTTTGAGGCGCGTGGTGAGTCTAGAGGACCAGTAATGAGGGTTAGAAATTGTGGCAGTGTACAGTCAGCTGGAGCTGTTTTGAGTCTTCATGAAAAAAATCAACTCCTAGCTAAATTTCCTAGCTAAACTGATGTTAGTTTCGGGTGCTCTCCATTCGTATTCGTCATATTCTATATAATGTATAGTATGTATATCACTTGTCTGGTACCCATAACACAAGCTCTTATTAGCTTGGGACTAGATAATGCTTTGTGAATTGTCCAGCCTTATTTAGTTATTTATTTAATTGTCTATCTTCAGCAGTGGCTTAACAATACACAGGAAAGTCTTCCACGTACTAGTCATTATATGGTCATGGATCATGGTATCTCTGGCTATAGTTTCTGACGACCGATGTGGCGCGGTGGGCGAAGTTCCGCCTGCGACGCAGGAGGTTGCGGGTTCGATTCCCGCCTCGGAACAAATGTTTGTACGATCTGCAGATACTTGTTTCGGGTGTTCTGGTCGTTTTCTATATAAATAATAAAAAATATCTATCTATGTAATGTATTGTATTATGTATATCAGTTATCTAGTACCCATAACACAAGCTCTGCTTAACATGGGGCTAGATAATGCTGTGTGAAATGTAAAAAATATAAATAATATAACAATAACAATAAGTTACAACATGCTCTGATGCATGTTGTGACTATAACCAGAGTGAATTTTATTGAAATTTTACAAAGTTTTTTTTTTGTTTCTCTAAAGAAAATTTGCTTCGGTATTGGTATTAATTGCGACAATACACACTTAACTGATATAAAATATATAGCTTCATTATTCTTATTTTTCAGGTATCTTCAGCTGATGTGAACGGTATTGGTAGCTGCAGCGTAGAGTGCGGATTTTGCTACCGCATTTTGGAGTTTTCGTACTAAAGAGCCATGTATACTAATTACTTCATCGCTGACTGTACTCCAAACCACACCCGGCATCTGGCTTATTATTAATTCCGTAAGACGTGTCCCCGATGTCCAAGACGTGAGCTGAGATTCGAGACAAAAGTCGGGGTGCCCCGCAAGACGCCCGAAAGTAGGGAGCCCCAAGTACGTGTGGGGAGTAGCAAGGCACAGGGCTTCTGTGGGCTTTACAGGTGGTTTTAATAACGGCAGCCACTAATGTTGCGAGATGAATACTTAATGGATGGATCATTGTGGGATCAGGATAACTTGGCTAATAATGCAGCTTGTTTATTTCGGCATTTTTTGAGTACTTGGCTTTATGTAATCGTATTTTAAATGTCACTGGCGTTTGTTGTTGTGATGGATTTATGACTAAGATGATAATAAAAAAATATATAATCACTAAAACACATGCATAATACATATACTATTATATACATAATACATGTACAGTGGCTGCGGAACTCAAACTAAACAAGAATGCTGACGAAATGATGATGATGATGGTGATATGCTTCTAACCGAATCTTTGGCCACGGCGTCTACTCTCAACGGAGACTAGGGTGCACAGGACATATAGTATCCAAGTGTGTGCGTTAACACAGGTGCACTCTCTATTCTGTCACTCGGTCTGCCGACCCATTTTATATTAATTTAATAAAACTCATAGTACATACTCTCAGTAAAATTTATCAACATCAGCCCAACCAGAAAAGTTGATTGCGGTACAAACATGTAACATCAAGTGCTTTATCAAGTGATTTATTTCCTTTAGCCCTCAACGGACTAAAAACGGAAATAAAGTGACAGTTTTGTTCACTTCAATCTTTTTAAGGTAAAGTAAAGAAGCGATTAAGAAACCTTTACCTTGTAGGTTGTTAGTTTTTGAGTTGTAGCAATACTCGTCCCAAGCTTTCTACTCGTTTAAAGCCCTCCAAAGACCGCTACTTGATACTTATCTTGTAGTTACTACTGTTAATTGTTTATTAGTATTTTTTAAGCCAATGTTGTCCCACTGCTGGAAAAAGGTCGCCCCCAAGAAAAACCATGACTCACGCTCTGTGTTGTGTCCTATGCTTTTATTGACGAGGCTCATCAAATGCCCAAAGTTGGCTCCAAGTTTTGACAAGCAAACGCTTCATTTACGAGTACCTCTTTGAAGTCTGATATTGCATGCATAATTTTTATCATCCAATTGATCATAGAACGTGCACTTGTACCAGAATATAGCTGAACAGAACATAGCTTCAAGAGAATAGTGGTTATATCCATTTCAAGCAGACAATTTAGTTACAAAGTGCAAATCCCTTTAAGATGGCTGTCAGGGGTTGCTTTCAAAAACTCGTTAGGAGGTTGGCATTTTGCGGTGTTGGGTCACGTCTTGAGACAAAATGTTACGCAGAACTTTCTAGAGGCACATTTTGTAAATTCGTGCTTACAAAATGTTTGTGTAGCCTATGTAGTTGAGAACTCGGTTGATTGTTGTTTTGTTTGGCTTCATTGCGCAGGCTTACAAAATAAAAGTTTGCAAGAAGGTGGTAACAATTTCATATTTTTTATCTATCTAATGTGTATATATCTAAGGTGGTATTGTTTCTGCTATTCCTGTGTCGTGTTAAGAATATTTTAGGGCTAAAGGGGAAGACTGCCGGTGAACTTATAAAACACTATCTTCAGCCAGCGGCTTCGCACGCGCTTTTTCGGGATAAAAATGGCATGTTTCTTTATAGAGAGCTGATCTGGATCTGGAGTTGATGCTGTTCTGGATCAACTCCAGATCCAGATCAGCAAATAAATCAAATAATCAAAAATCATTGATGAATCATGAATCGTTTGTTATGGCCGACTTGACGTGCATCTTATACAAGCTTCACATGAACCTCCATACACTAAGATCTAATGGGTTTAGGAGGCAAATTAAAATAATAGAACCCTAACACAAAGTTCTTCAACGCTTCGCACGGTTTTAGTACGGATCCCTAACTTTTATGAAAATCTAATATAGACTATGTTCACCGGGGATAGTGTAGCTTTCCAACGGTGAAAGAATTTTTCAATTCGTCTAGTTGTTTCGGAGCGTATTCATTACAAACAAACAAAAAATCAAACTTTTCCTCTTTATAATATTAGTATAGATCTATGATTTTAACTTCATTTACATCACTTTTTCGCGAATAGCCCAAGTTATTTCTAACAGCAACATTCAACAGATCGTTCCACGTACAACATCATGAGGATCGGCAATGGCCCGGGGCGGTGGCGTGAGCAGCAAGCTTTATCCGCGTTTAGATTCGACAAGTGGTCGCGCGGGAGGAATAAAATGGAAGAATGCGATGTATTCGGACCATTCCGATGGATTGCACGTCTTTTAGATGGCGTAATTGATTGTTTTATTATCTAAAGAACGGAAAGGAAGAGATTTGTTTGGGTATATTTTGACTGGTTCTAAATTATTTTGCTTGTGTTAAACTAAACTACATATCAATTATTTTTTTTAAATAGAGATAAAAGTTAGGCATCGCGTAAGTAAAGTACTTACTGTATCAGAATAAAGTTATACACATAGATAGATACATAGAAAGTGCCTTTATTTATATAGAAACAATACAAAACAATATAACTAACTTTTTTTAGTGACAATCTCTAAGTACATCTTTTTCATCTTTTAAATCCATCGCTACAAGCAATAAGGTTCTATATTTTATTATAAAAACTTTCATCAAGAAACGTTGATGTTTCTCGAACACAAACTAGGTTCGTAGGTCATCCACTTACATCATAATGAATAATGTTCACACCAATAAATAATCATTAGTCGTTACATTTCAATCGTCCGCCTTACATTACCGGCCCGCACTAAATTACCGCCTGGACGCAAAGAAATATTGCACTGAACGTCTTTGTGTGCATTACTAGTGATGGGGTTCGGAACGTTGGTCATAGCGATATAAATAGCAGAGTATAACAAAATTAGATGTACAGTAAAAGTATTATAGTTAAACCTATAAATACCGAAGGTACGCGATCGCTACGATGCGTAGTAGTAGGAATTAAGCAGAATTCTTAAGTTATTTATAAATTTTTAATTACATAGAACTGACAACCGCTGTAGTAATCTTATTCTTCAGCGGAGACCACGACCCGAAAAGCGTAGTGCCGCCGACCAGTGGGATGACAACCTGCGAAATACTGCAGGGAGATGCTGGATGAGTCAAGTTGAAGACAGGTCGCTATGGCGCATATTAGGGGAGGCCTATTTCCATTAGTGGACTAACATAGGCTGGTGATTATGTAGGTAGCCAAATAAGCAATTATTGGTAGGAACCGGAAGCTAGTTTAGTTAAGTATTAGGTACATAAATTTTCAATAGGAAGTGATTATCAGTAAAATCTAAAAACGCTCGTAGCACGTGCTACGAGCGCGTAGCAAGCTGCTACGAAACGCATTCATCGATACAGTTTAGCATTCATCGATACATCGATAGTTTTATAGTCCATCCCTACGTTATACAGGATGTTTAGAGCTGTAAAACAAATTGCCGAGTAAGAGACCGCTCGGCCACCCGCCGAGTACTTAATCACCTAACACTCGCCAGATTACGGGAAAATTTATCAGCAGTAAATACTCTAATGGTGGCCTTTTCTTTTCTTTCGTAGAAATTGAGCAAAAAGGTGTCATTTATGTCTAGAGTATCACAAAGCTAGTTTTAGATACAGTTTCATATATATTTGATAAGGTGATAAAAAATTACCTGACTTAATTTCTTACTTTATTGACATCACAACACAAAACCGTTCCCTAAAATGGAGTCTCGCAGGTATTTTATACTATCAATTTATTTTTAAATGAAGTAAGAACTATAGTACTAAGACAAACCTAACGTAGGCTGGCTTTAAGGCACTATTAACTTAATTATGTAACCTATTTGTATGAATAAATAATCTATCTATCTAATTGAAATATTCGTCATTCTCAAACATGTCTGAGAATATTAACGCTTTAAGGCAAAAATAAATGAATACGAGCGGAAAAATTAACGTTATTTTAATCCGAGATGTATTTTATTAAAGAACACAGGCGAAGCGGCGGGCGAGTAAAAGCTTGAGCGCTCAATTGCAAACACAGACGGCAAAAGAAAAACATTTGCAATAAAATTGTCCAACATTTTCTCCCCGTTCGTTTACAATATGTCTCCGATGCACAAATAAAAGCCATTCCACCAGAGATTTCCCTCAAAGAGACATTAATTCCGAGTAGAATAGGATCGAGACAAACGAGGGACGGACACGCTCTTGCGACTACTACCGGTACCGGCCCGTGAAAAGAAACCCTTTACTTATATGATGGCAGATGTATGGATACGACTTTGGGATTAATCTAGATTTTTGACATATGAAAAAAATTATCTTGTCTATCCCAAGATTGCCTGGTAACGACCGCTCCCTAACGACTCCTCCTTGTACTTCTTTTATTCTACGCATTTCTGTCTGTATTTTTTTTGTGTGTAAGTAATTCTATCAATCTATGTATATAGTATTTGATCTGGTAAGTGCTCCAATAAAGAAATATTGATTACAATTAAAAAAAAATGCATTCATGCAGTTACGAAATTGACAAAAAACATCGAATATTAAACAAGAAATTGATGTAAATCACTCTAACTTTGGCTCACGTCTATACGATTTAGTTGATATCATGGATATCGAAAGTGATAAAATACACATTTCAATCTAAACAACTCAAGCTGGCAAATATTATTATTATTTTGATGTGAAGCGTACACAAAAACTCTAAGTAAAATAATTTTCCAAATAACAGAATTTCCCAAGTATAGAAATTTAATCCACATTATTCTTTCGTCACCCTTAACCAAAAACGACAATCGTATGTTTGTACGAGGTCACTCGCCGATCAAAGCAATCGTCCAATAAATAAATAGTTTATTTGCTTTCTAAATAAATACTGAAAGGTCGTCTTGAATAGTTTCGGAGGAATGTTGGAGGGCTGGCTAACTAACGTGAAATAAATAGATTTGTTTAAGGAAAGGGTTCAGCTTTTTGATCTTGCCGAGTTGTTTTAAAACGAATAGTGTTTGAAAGTAATGTAATTGAGTTCTTTACAAAAATTCAGTCAAATGATCTGAGAGCTAGAATTAGTCAGTGTGAAATGCCAATGCTAAAGTTTTAGACTAAAATCTTGTTGAGCATTGCATTGCGCACGCATTGCGCAAAATAAATAGAAAAATCAACACATAAGGTAGGTGCTTTTGCTGGGAACTAAACAAAAACTGTGAATTTCAAACCTTAAAATCAGCGCCATCTCTACGGCGTAGCCCGAACTACATTCGCTACACTCCATCTAAGGCGGCTACGGGAGTCGTAGCAGCTGCCCTCTACGAAAGGGTGTAAGAACTAAATCTTAGGAAAGCCGAGATTTGAAGGTTCACGCAGCTTCAGAAAGGTGAAAATTTTAGTTAAAGTTAGAACGTAAGCAGTTAGAACCTTTCATATTTTAATGTTTTACAAATAGTTTTATTCTTTTTGTTTAGATAAATTTTGTCGTTATAAAGTCAAAATTGAAATCGATTTTTAGAAGAAAAATGCATACAAAATAGAGATTTCAAGATTCACTCATAGTTTACTCTGGTTTCCACCGGTGGCGTGACGGTGGCGCTATGGCTACGTACAATAAGAAGTAAACTTCAAGATTGCAAGCTACGACAAAACGTTGATAACCTTCTTACGTAATATAATTTAGTACCAAATTGTATCAAATTAATCTCTTTTGATAAAAGTTTTCAAAAGAAGGATTATTCACATTGTAAGATTTCCCACCACCATCATCATCATCATTAAAATCACAGTTTTACCTATTTCAAGGCTTTTACTTTTCTATGCCACTCTCTAACGGGGCGCTAGCGTCAGCTACAACGACCTATAAAGATAGATAGAATACACTTTATTATACCACAGAAAACAATATAGAAATAAACAATATAATGAAGAAAGTATAACGGGCGGCCTTATCGCTGAGAGCGATCTCTTCCAGGCAACCTTAGGATGGACTGGACATGATGGAAAAATATAGTCGGTGGCACTTTAACAAATATCTCGATAAAAAGAAAATAATACTTTATACTACATACCATAATACCAACATCACACATTATATTAAACTTACATAGACATAAGATATAGGTATGCATGGTGACCAATTGTTGAAAAAACAACTTTAATTAAACAGCTCAAAATAATTGAATATCAATCGAAATCGAGTAAAGTTCAACGCACAGCAATTCCAGCAATGAATCACTTGAATGTCGAGAGGCACTCTACGAAGACCAATAATATTTTGAACGTAAATTACGGAATGCATTAAGGAAACGAACACAAACTGGAGTCGCATATTCCTGTAAAATGTGTATCGAAGGGGTTGAATTCAATAAATCCATTTAATATGAAGAGGATAGGGGTTTTTGAACCGATTTACAGATATAAAAAAACTTTGTTTTATAATCGTTAATAGATCTTCGTTTCATCACATTCTCACCTGATGGTACTGACGATGTGGCTGACGATGTTTTACGAAAGTCTAGAAGAAACCTCTTACTCTTGTCTTGAAGATACCTAAGTTGTAATTGGCCAGAAAAACTGAAGCAGGTAGCGAGTTCTAATCATCATGCTGTCTTGCTGTCATTAACTACGAGTTATTATAGTACTAGCCAAGGGCTCCCCCTTGGCTAGTACTATAATAACTCGTAGTCTCTTCTATGGTCTCTTCCTTTCAATGCAAAGCGTAGCCAAGAGAACCTCATTGACAATTGCAACACTTAATAAAATATTGAACATGATAAATCGCGTCTAGTTAGTAAATATGGTTTTAGTCTGTTAAAATTAATACCCTATTTCATCCACTATATATTTGTTTCTTTGTACACTTCCTCTATCTGTTCTATCGCTTCTCCTTTAAACCTAAGGTTTTGCTGTAAGAAAACTCTTTGTGCGAGCTTAACCCTATTAAGCTCGCCTACGTACATATCTTTTTTTTAGTTAAGTTATTTTTAAGTGTTTTGTGTACAATAAATAATAATAATAATAATAATTCATTTATTTTTCAGATAACAATAGATCCATAATGTTAGTAAGAATAAAAACAAAAACAAAATAAAGAATTACAAGAATTACTATTGAATTCACATCAAATGACCTGTTTCATGGTTATCACAAGGTTATCCATTCCCATTCCCACCTGTAAACAGAGCCGGTTGTAAATAGCCGTAACTCATAGCCTCTGATAGGGTTGTCAGTTTTACATTGTGCGATGACATTTTGACAAAGCAGGTTCTGTTGGGTCAACAGATACAACATATATTTATGTAAAACTAAACGTGTTCTTGAGTGGAGACCGTGACTCGGCAAACGTAATGAACGGGCTAGGACGCCTTCCAGTCAGGTAGGATGACGATCTCTGAAAGACTGCAGGCAGATGCTGGATGCGGCAAATTGAAGACAAGACGCTATGGCGCTCATTAGGGGAGGCCTATGTCCAGCAATGGACTATTATAGGTTAACACTTTGACTGCGGTTTTTTTTCGACGACTGCGATCTTTTTTTTTACCTAAAAAATTCGTTCTGCCGCTCTACACAGCGGTTGTGTTGCGCCGCACATGCGTTTCGTTCGAAAAATATTACGGCTGTGCTGAGTCACAAAGATCTGTATTTTCTCAGTCGCTGCGCTAGTGTGGATTTACGCATATTAGTCACTTGTAGAAAACTCATACCGTGCGTTTTCAGCACTCAAAGTGTTAATAATAATGATCATGAACTCTCCGTCTTACGCACGCGGGTAAAAAAAGACAACAAAATATTGAACTATGAAAATATGATTTTATTCTGTTAAAATTAGTACCATATTTCATTCACTATTGAATTCCGATTAAATGACATTCGGTTATCCATTCCCATTCCCACCTGTAATCAGAGCCGGTTATAAATAGCCGTAACTCATAGCCTCTGATAGGGTTGTCAGCGTTACATTGTGCGGTGATACTCTGAGGCAGCAGGGGCTTTTGGCTCAACATATACAACATGTAGTATTACCACTAGCTTCGGCCCTTTTTGGGATTAAAAGTAGACGTCATGGTATTCCAGATCCATATCTTTGTGTGCATGGATCTAGAATGAAAACCGAAGCCCGGGGCGCAGCTAGTGTTATAAAATACCTAAAAATATAATTTTCTAAACAAACTTTCGCATTTATAATATTAGTGTGATACTGTCAAGTACGTACTATTAAATAAATAAAATAAATAAATAATGCTGGACAATTCACACAGCATTATCTAGCCCCATGGTAAGCAGAACTTGTGTTATGGGTACTAGATAACTGATATACATAATACAATATATTACATAGATAGATATTTTTTATTATACATAGAAAACGACCAGAACACCCGGAACAAATATCTGCAGATCGTACACACAATTGTTCCGAGGCGGGAATCGAACCCGCAACCTCCTGCGTCGCAGGCGGACCTTCGCCCACATCGGTCGTCAAATTCGTCATCGTCGTATTTAGCGACTAAACCCTATTTCGTACGCATTTCACTAGACAATTATAAGTAATAATATTCTTTACATAGTTTTAGTTTTTGTTTATTAATTTACATTTTAGTTTTGTTCCTTGTTGTATTAGGCCACCTTGCGCACCACGGTCTCCACGGAAGACCAGCGCTATGGAACGATCTGCTCTACCATAGCACATGCTGAGTGGAGACCGATTTTGTCAGTTTCTGTCTTCTGTTAATCTATGTTTAATTTGTAAGAGTCTTCAAGTAAGTAGTCTTCTGTTCTGACAAAATAAAAATCTTTTTACTTTTACTTTTACAAGTTTTATTCTGATTGTTAATATGCGTAAGTAGTGTAATATTTTCATTTAAAAAAAACTGCTTCGTGTCTTTTCTTGCTTAGTTTGAAATTCATAATCGAACGGACAAACATAATAGTCTCGCTAGTGGCATTGAATTATTCTATTTAAACACAATATATATATTATTCTGCTTTATCAAAATATTATTATCGTAAACAGAATATCAGATTATGTTGAGTGCTAATCAATTAATTTAATTAGCTTCGAGTACGTTTATCTCGGGTCAAGATCGGTTCAAAGAAGATAAGACACCTACACCTTCGTAAGAATGTTTCAATATTAAACTGAATGAATATTTGATAAAGTATACCTATTTTAATTCTCCAAAATATGGAATCGTTTGTTCCCGGTGTACTGGTCGTACTCTATGTATAATAAAACAATATCTATCTATATAATGTATTGTATTTTGTAGTAGATATATCTGATAATTAGTACTCATGAGAGTGGTAATGCGCCTTGTGTCTGCATCATCATCATCAGCCTATATTAGTCCACTGCTGGACATAGGACTCCCCCAATGAGCGCCATAGCGCCCTGTCTTCAGCTTGACGCATCCATGTCTGCACTGATTCCTATTAGAATCCTCTTTATGAAGAAAGTTAGATTCCGAAAATGAGGATGTTTTATCTCATTTAATAGGACCCATTCCCTCTACATTATATTTTAGATAGATAGATATATTGAGGTATACAAAACCTTGTGTGCGTGAGTCAGTCGCGCACACAAGTATTTGTAGATGTAGGACGGGAAGGTCCTATATCTTACGCGACTGTAAATAAGAATGCCCTAATTTCATAAATACATGAAAACCTATGTAGATTGTATTGAGTTATCGAGGTCAGTAAAAGGTAGGTTGCTGGCCGCGATGATGATGGGTGAAAGCGCGGCGTAGCGTAGGTCCAGGCCATCACAGCGTAACCCTTGATGGATGAGCTGAAATGAAGGCTGAGATCGAAGGTCGAGGCCTTTATAATGCAGTCAACAAGGGCTGCAACGATCACCAAGTCGGAGGGCCGCGCCGAGATCATAGCAATCTTAGCTTAAGGCCATCAAAGCATGCTCAGCAGAGCAGTCAAGGCTTTAATAGTGCAAGTAATTAAAAAAAAACATAAACGTCATTATATTTTGCGGCAATTTACATAGCTAGCCGCAAAACACGACAGAAATGGAAATTGCAAGCTAATCTCTCTCTATATATCTATCTATGTAATGTATTGTATTATGTATATCAGTTATCTAGTACCCATAACACAAGCTCTGCTTACCATGGGGCTAGATAATGCTGTGTGAATTGTCCAGCATTATTTATTTATTTATTTATTATATTTAAACATATTTCTGATCTATGATCACTTTCTTTCTTTTATGTTAGTATATTTATATTAAAGTACAAATAATTATGTATTATATTATGTTCTGTTTAGTATACATGAGTATATGTACATATAATACGCCACCGTCTATTCCGATACAATAGTTACGTGTTCAATCCAAAGGTTGCCTGTAAGAAATCGCTCTAAGCGATAAAACTGCCCATAGTGCGTATTTGTATTGTTTTGTATTGCTGGTGCCTTTTCGAGTAAGCCGTAAAGGTCGACTTTGTTCAGAGAAGGTGGTAAAAATAATTACCAGATTACGTATGTTTGCGTTAATTAATTAACTAACTTTGATTTAGTTTTTGTTTGAAAGGAGACTTCATCGGGAGTGTGTAAGTATTAGAATAATGTAGATGTAAAATAAGAATGGTCGTTGTAGCCGCGCTAATGTCAATAATAGTATATCTGTGTAACCTATCCGAGTTTCAATGTAAAGTAAAACTTGATGTGGGGTAAAGGAGACTCCAACATCTCGTCTCCCAAGCCAACCTACCCTGCACGTGGTACATAGCTGCTAGAGAACGAATTAGGCTCTGGTGAAAATATGAAACCATCTTCATGATTCGATAACTCATTAACTTTACGATTATTATCCACTAGCTGCGCCCCGCGGTTTCTCCGCGTGGTGACAGATATTTTGGATTATATACAATATATCTTTATGAATTGTAGCGTATGTGTTATTATGATATGTAAGCTATATTATTGTGCAGTTTCATCAAAATCCATTCAGTAGTTTTTGCGTGAAAGACCAACAAACATCCTCACAAACTTTCGTGTTTATAATATTAGTAGGAGATTACTCGACACTGGCAGAAAAGTTGGTGTGATTTTCTTTTGACGTAAGATTAAAGAAAGAAACAAAAGAGTAAACAAGTTCGCACGGGTTCGCAGTAAATCCGTTTTCATCGAAACAAACAACATTGTTGAGAGTTAATATTGAAGAACAGCAACACTTAATACTTTTAGCACGTGCCAGCCCTAGTTGAGTACAGATGCACTAACCTTGGTGCGAAGCGAAGCTACACGTGTAACAAGAGATAATATTTTTTTTATTCGTGATACTGCAAAAGCCTTTTAATATTCGCTTGCTGAATTTAATTAGCTAAGAGAGAATCTTGCAGAGCAGAGCCTGTGACAAATGACAACATATCAATTGGATTTTTAATTTTATTGTTTTAAAAAGTAAAAGTAAGAAGTAAAGTAAAAAATTTATTTATTGACAAAATAGACAGTGAAGCAGGCAATATGGGTCCATAGGCCCCTGAACTAGTAAAAAACGGTGTTTCAGGAACCAATGGCTTCTCCAACTAAAGTTTACAAATTCAATTATGTCTATCATCATCAGCCTATATTAGTCCACTGCTGGACATAGGCCTCCCCCAATGAGCGCCATAGCGCCCTGTCTTCGGCAATTATGTCTATGCAATTATGGATATCAATATGTATAGATGGACGCTATTTATATTGTTTGTGGCACGGACATTTGCGGGCTGATAATATGGAAGAATTTATTTTTTAAATCTATTTAAAAACCGCATCATAATCCGTTGCGTAATTTTAAAGATATAAGCATACATAGGGACAGACAGACAGCGGGAAGCGACTTTGTTTTATACTATGTAGTGATTTGTAGAATCTATAAATTTATTGAAAAATTGTGAATGAAAAAAGAGCGGCCTTATCAAGCGATTTCTTCAACTTTTGAAGACAGAATGAGAAAGATAATTCTCTTCATCGTGTCAGTTATCGAACGTCTCAGATTAAATGGGGTGGTCAACATTTTCATTGATATATTTTATGACCAAAATAACATAGACCTTTCAAACTAACTGGAACTGCAACTGGCCTAGGTAAAGCAATCTTGATAACTCAATATCAATAACGTACCGGATTTAACTGGAATTGGACAGACACGAATGTGTTGTGTAAGCTCGACGAATTACTGAGCAAACGAGGAGAATCTAGTTATACTGGTCTGCAAATATTGTAGTAATACTGAACGTATAGGTTCCTATGGGACAGCATTTGGGAAACTACGTCAAGTCTTCTCGTCATCTATAACGCAATGCTTGAAAAAGAAAGTTTTCAACCAGTTCGTCCTATCCGTTATGACCTACGAAGCTGAGACGTGGACACTCACGATAGGGCTGGTCCACCAGTTCGAAGTCGCTCAGCGAGCTATGGAAAGAGCTTAGTAAGAATTAGCAAGCTGAAGTGGCAGTGGGCCGGCCATATCTCGCCGACGGCCACTAGAGCAAACGTTTCCTTGAGTGGATACCACGACTCGGTAAACGTAGTGTAGGACGCCCTCCGACCAGGTGGGATGACGACCTGCGAAAGACTGCAGGCAGATGCTGGATGCGGCAAGCTGAAGACAGGGCGCTATGGCGCACATTGGGGGAGGCCTATGTCCAGCAGTGGACTGATATAGGCTGATGACGATGATGATGAGGTTCCTATGACATGGAGGCGGCTCAGGAAAAAATTTAAACTTTCGTTTTTTACGAGTCCCATACTCGTAAAAAATGAAAGTTTAAATTTTGTAATTCGTTTTCGTGGACACGCAAGTGACATAAGGGGTTATTCACGTCAACGTCTCACGGAAGTCAGAGAGTGATTATTTAAATTCTTCATAATCTATTTATTTATGTTTTTTAATAATGATTAAAAAACTAAAATCGATTCGTTTTATTTCTATCTATCCAATGTATTCTATTAAGTATATCATTATTCTATTACCGCGGCATTTAGCGAAAAAAGGGAAAAAGCGGTCTCCGAATTGGTTTTTTAAAAGTTTTCAATGAATTGCTTGTTGTCTAACACTCACCAAGAAGCTGCACTTGACTAATCATCATCATCATCAGCCTGGTATCACCCTATGCTGGGTAATAGGCTTATCTCGTTTTTGCCTGGTTTTCAGTTTAAAGATTCTGTATTTTCGCAAAGAACATACATTTCGTTCACTTAATTGTTAGTTTGACGACCGATGTGGCGCGATGGGCGAAGGTCCGCCTGCGACGCAGGAGGTTGCGGGTTCGATTCTCACCTCAGAACAAATGTGTGTACGATCTGCAGATATTTGTGGTGTTCTGGTCGTTTTCTATGTATAATAAAAAAATATCTATATATGTAATGTATATCAGTTATCTAGTACCCATAACACAAGCGCTTACCATCGGGCTAGATAATGCTGTGTGAATTGTTGTCCAGCATTATTTATTTACTTAAATGAGAAATACAAACTTTACTTAGTACCTACTTATAAATACAATACAATACAATAAAAAATTCTTTATTGTACATAATCAAATTAATCATTACAAAAATACATTATATGCGACAGGTACAATAGGCGGCCTTATCGCTTAGAAGCGATCTCTTCCAGGCAACCTTTGGATGGAAAGAATTATATGAATTTAAGAAAAGGCAGGGGGTGTACCACAGGTTATCTAAATAAGAATACTAAAAAAAAAAAAAAATATTACAAATTCCAAAATAAATAATACACTACTTAAATACAGAAATAAATAAATAGTAAGTACCAATACTCATTCTTTTGGCAGGAAAAACTCCAAAAAAAAAAACGTACTTAAGTATCTGCTTATAATCTATATTAGTACGAGTGTGCTTACATCTATACTAGCATAGTGTACTTACACGTTTCCTATGCTTTTCGCATATGACAAAGAAAACAATTAACAAAGAGAGAGGGCGTGAAGTTAAAGTTACCGTAAGGTAAGTAAGTAAGTAAATCATTTATTTGACACATAATACACACACATGCAATTAATCAGCTTAATCATAAAAGTACAAAATTAAAACAAAACATAATTATCAAAAGTAATTACTAAGAAATGCGTGTGTGTAGCAGTGCCAAAAAGGTAATAGCTCAGTGATAATATTGCTTTATGAGCAAACACTGATTTCACCTTCAAGGTGACGAAACAAGGCGAGCCCAGCGACACACGTCTGTCAGTAAATATACCTACCAACCTACTGTCTACAACGATAACCAAGAGTTAACACTTTGAGTGCTGAAATCACACGGTATGTGTTTTCTACAAGTGACTAATATGCGTAAATCCACACTAGCGCAACGGCTGATACAATACAGATCTGTGTGACTCAGCACAGCCGTAATATTTTTCGAACGAAACGCATGTGCGGCGCAACACAACGGCTGTGTAGAGCGGCAGCACGAATTTTTTAGGTTAAAAAAAAGATCGCTCTCGTCGAAAAAAAATCGCAGTCAAAGTGTTAAATATAAGAAGACATCTATTACACTACATATGCACCTACAAATAACGATAACCTATTTAACCTACGAACTACAAATGCAACCTAAGATGGGTGGAACTCTCCTTTCGAAGGTCAAAGTTATTTCTAAAGAGGTATGTATTGAAGTGTTTGCCTTTGTGTTTCAATAAGTTTATTTTCTTTTTGTCTTTCTAAACTTTGAAACGCTTGAAAAGTTTTGACGGTACGAGAGCATTTTTATTTCTTTCGTTACGTAGTCTTAGGTGTCATACTAAGATTTTTTTCTGATTGTAAGGTTCATAGATAGATAAAAACCTCTTGCTTATAATATTAAGATATTTAAAAGGGTATTTTTGACCTTTCTACCGAGGCTGGCGAAGGCGTAGGCGGCCTCTTTGGATTATTTATTCCTACTAATATTATAAACGCGAAAGTTTGTAAGTATGAATGGATGGATAGATGATGTTTGTTACTCTTTCACGTAAAAACTACTGAATGGATTTTAATGTAACTTTACAATAAAATATCTTATACATCAGAATAACACATAGGCGACAATTTATAAAGATATATTTTATATTATCCAAAATATCTATCATCACGTGGGTGAAACCGCGGGGCGCAGCTAGTAATACATAATTTGCATTATTTTATATTTTGAAACGTAAATTATCATAATTATAATTTTGTATTTCTATTTCCTTTGGCAACTGGATATGTACAGACTTTTACGCTTATAAAATTCAAGTATATTTCTGACCTTGCTTTGGACGAAGATAGCTGCTCATAGGCGGGCTCTTCCGGCCATTTGGCAACTGCAGAAGGTATCGAATGATGTAGCCTTGTCGGGATTTCACTCTATATCATTTAATTAGTAGACAGTTATCGACCTTTTGCTTATAAAGATAAAGTGTATTTCTGACCTTGCTGCAGGGGGGAGTGTGACTGGTCATAGGCGGAGGGCTTTTAAGGCTGCAGTAGGAGTCGAATGTTGTAGCTCTCTACTATAATCTATATTTGATTAAACGATTATCGACCTTTTGCTTATGAAGTTAAAGTGTATTTCTGACCTTGCTGCAGGGGAGAGGATGACTGGCTGTAGGTGGAGGGCTCTTCGGACCATTTGGCAACTGGAGGAGGTGTCGAATGCTGTAGCCTTGTCGAGATTTCCGCGACATTCTGTAGAAGAAAGAACTTGCTCAGAGATTTATTTATAACTTTTCTGTTTTTCTTCTAACGACATTGTGGGGGTTGTAGGGAAGCAGTGGATCCGACTGGCACAAGACCGCCAGGGGTGGCGAGATAAAGAATAGGCTTTTACTCAGCAGTGGGTGATACCAGCTGATTAGATAGATAGACTCAGTTCACGAGTTCGCACGGTAATAACTAAGTAATATATGTTTGCAATAGAGTTAAAAAAAACTGTTAACAATAGATACATATGTAACGACCCATACTACGTGATCCTTTTTAACCTCCCTCCCCTTCTCTAGTATTCACGTAGTAATTTATAAATATCGTATTAAATATGTTTTTTGCAAACAGAACGTAAAAAAAAACTCATAATTTTGTCTTCATTAATATATACATAGTGCGTATAAGCATGCTTCATAATTTGAATATAGCTTGAAAAAGCGTGAGATTTCCCTGGAGGATATTGATTGAATATCTTGACATAGACCTAAGACCTCCCTCCTCTGTGACCAAGCGTGGTATTTTGAAGAACCCCTTCGCCCCTAAATAGGCACGTAGTATGGGAAAGTTCCGTTATTTCAGACAGTTAGCCAAAAATTGCAAATGGAACAAAATTTAAAATAAAATAATAATAATAATAAATTGAATTTTAAATAAAATAACTTAAACTACATCCAACTTTTTGCATTTATCGAGATAAATGATTAATTTGGTTGTTTTGAAAAACCAAAAAACCGGCTTCGGATCCCTTGGTTTTAAATAGTTTGTAAAGTTTTTTTTAAATACTTATCGATCGGGAATAAATTGTTATGGGACTGCTTAGAATCTATACAACCGCAAAAAATCATCTAATTCGATCCATAAATTATGTAGAAATCGACGTACATACAGCCAAATAAAGAACCTTCACCTTTTTGGAAGTCGTTTAAAAAGGGCAAGATTAATGATAATGAACTTTTGTGCCGGGAATCGAAACCTTAACTTATGCGTCTCGGACGGTTCTACGACGACTACGCAACAGATGTTGTCAAAATATTATTACAGCCATCAAGCACCACGACTGAAAAAGGTACGACGAATCAACCCACGACAAAACATACAAAACAAATAGCTTTGTTATTATACGCTACTGGATTGATTGGGATATAAATAAAGAATTCAGGAGAATTCACACAGCGTCATCTAGCTTCAAGCTATGCATAGCTTGTGTTATGTACGGGTTAGAAGCTTTAACACTTCGACTGCTGAAATCACACGGTATGTGTTTTCTACAAGTGACTAATATGCGTAAATCCACACTAGCGCAGCGGCTGAGAAAATACAGATCTGTGTGACTCAGCACAGCCGTAATATTTTTTGAACGAAACGCATGTGCGGCGCAATACAACCGCTGTGTAGAGCGGCAGCACGAATTTTTTAGGTTAAAAAAAAGATCGCAGTCGTCGAAAAAAAACCGCAGTCAAAGTGTTAAGACTACATATTGATTTGACTAGATATTAGTTAGGACTAAATCGCTTTCTGACTAAATCTCGATAGGACATCGCGTTAGGATGAAATAGCTATCCGACTATGCATACGACCTGTTATCAGATTGACTTGATATCGATAAGACGTACAGTGGTATCAAAAAGTTTTACTTAGTTCATATTCACACTTCAACAAATACTCGTACTAGTTTCAGCACGCGTCTTCGTACGCATTGTGTCTATGGAACCATCTCAGGTTATTTCTATCTCATGGGAACTGTTATAAAGGATCATCATCATCATCATCATCAGCCTATATAAGTCCACAGCTGGACATAGGCCTCCCCCAATGAGCGCCATAGCACCCTGTCTTCAGCTTGACGCATCCAGCATCTACCTGCAGTCTTTTTTTTAGTTTTTTTTTTTAGGGATAACAGGCCTTTTTTTTGATTACAGGTTTTGAATTATAAACTTCAGCCTGATCCATTCAGTAGTTTTTGCGTGCAGAAGTAGGTAACAAACATTCATTCTTACATCCATCCATCAGAACATCCCAACTTTCGTAATTATAATATCAGTGTGACTTCAATACGTGTTTTTTATTAAAAGTATGTATCAAAACATCTAGAACACAATAGGTAGACCAATTGAGCTGTCTGTAGACTATTGTTAACAATCTAGAGATAGCTCAACAGATCCAAATCAATAGTAAATCATGTGTTCTTTGTATATTTTGTAAAGAAAACGTAGCAGATTGAATAATAAATTTCAATCAACCTACATTCATATACTACAAAGAAAAGGTCTTTTTTTCAGTGTTATTCGAGGCTTCCTTTACAAGAGTTGAACAAAAAAATACGAATCATAATAATCTACCTTTCCTCCACAGTTTCAATCAAAAATAAACACTACCTTCAACTTATAAGGTTGAAAGTTGAATAGTGAATCGCTAGCTGAAGCACTGATGCATAGAACATCAAAAGCGTTTATAGAAGTTTTCTAAGAAGTAGTTTATTTATTTCTTGGAAGCGCTTTTGAAAGTTGTTTGTAAAGGTTAAGTTTCCAGTTTCATGGGGCCAGTGAATGTTTCAAGTGGCAAGTGAATGTTTCAAGTGGCATGTGTAGGTTTCAAGTGGCAAGTGAATGGGTGTGAAATGAGGTTGTTGACTTTAAATTAAAGTAGAACAAAACTTACACTAACATTTAATTGTACCTATGTGTGGACAAACAATTGAAGTGAACAGTAAAATAATCTTATTTGATAATAATTTATATAGTAAGTATGAAGGGGAGGGAGGCCTTTGCTCTGTAGTGGGACACTCCGGGCTAATATAATAATTAAGTATGACTTGTCTAAGTGCTTATTTTGTAAGCCTAAAGAATAAATTATATTGACTTTGTTTTTGAATAGATAGACTCAATCGCAGTGTATTTCAGAGATTAGTCGACATTGTTTATTAAGCACAACAAGAGCTACCTTTCAGAGGTCATGATGAGTCTAAAACTTCATTGAAAATAGGATATTTCTTAGAGCATGTGTCTTTGCTTTCCAAATACGACCTTGTTTTAGAAAAACATATGCAACAACAAGATAGCGGCAAACCGGGGCCTAGTTATTTTTCAAATCGTATCTCGGGCTTGCCCTGTTCTCAAGCACTAGGCACGCCACTGGATAGACTGATTCAAAAGAAAATGAAGGCTTATAAACCATTTGACACGTAGGTTTCCACGCGGGGTATTAAAAATCCGCATCAATATTTGTTGCGTAGTTTTAAAGATCTAAGCATACATAAGGACAGACAGACAGCGGGAAGCGACTTTGTTTTAGACTATGTAGTGATAATGGTTTGTACGGTGAAACTTTTGACATGAGCGCGTTCTGTAGTATTTTTCATCAATGAAGAAAAAAATCAAAAATGTGAGTTACAATAATATTGTTATTTTGAAGTGATTATTTTGGTGAAATTAGGGCCAGATTTACAAGATGTCTATATAAAAACTTGTAAAACGGACAGAAGATAGCTTTTACAACAAAACCTGTCCATCTGTTCATAAATAGAGGGTTTATATTTTAATATAATACCTATTTACATTCATTTATATTCATTAGGCCCACATTAAAGTAGCCTTAATTTATCCATGCTCTATGAATAAAATGAACTCTATGTCAAGCGGAATAAGATACAAAACAAAGGCTGTTTCTATCTATTGAAGCACGTCCACCGTAAACGATGTAAAGGAAATTGGATTATATTCTATAGCAATAAAGGTCAGATTTGAGTGTTTGATAATTTAACTAACTTCTGCTCCCGGCTTTCTTCCCGTACTAGGTGACCGAGTAACTGAGGAATAATATAACTAAACATATATATGACGACCGATGTGGCGCGGTGGGCGAAGGTCCGCCTGCGACGCAGGAGGTTGCGGGTTCGATTCCCGCCTCGGAACAATTTTGTGTACGATCTGCAGATATTTGTTCCGGGTGTTCTGGTCATTTTCTATGTATATTAAAAAAATCTATCTATGTAATGTATTGTATTATGTATATCAGTTATCTAGTACTCATAACACAAGCTCTGCTTACCATGGGGCTAGATAATACTGTGTGAATTGTCCGGCATTATTTATAATTATAATTATACATATAATAATATATTTATAAGAAAATAATAATATACATACATATCTATCATTGATAGAATTTTAAAAATAGGACATAGTAGATTCAGATTACCCTTACTCACAAACAAAGGCGTAAACAAATAAATGTTATCTCTATACATAGAATATGGCGACCTCTGTGGCGGGGTGGGCGATGGTCCGCCTGAAATACAGGTTGCGGGTTCGATTGCCGCCTTGGAACAATTGTTTGTACGGTCTGCAGATATTGGTTCCGGATGTTCTGGTCGTTATCTAGTATAATAAAAAATATATATCTATGTAATGTATTGTATTAAGTATATCAGTCGTATAGTACCCATAACACAAGCTCTGCTTAGCTTGGGGCTATATGATGCTGTGTGGATTGTCCAGCATTATTTATTTATTTAATATACCTATTGCTTCTGCTCGCGACTTCACTCACGTGGTAGTTACCCGTATAAAATATAGCGCACATTTACGCGCCAAAGAAGCCGTATATCACATCATGCACCGATCCGCGCTGGACGAGCCGCATTTTAGTAAAATAGTAGGTATAGGTACGGATTCCACCAAAAAATTCGACTATTGCGGCGATTGCAGTGCGGACGACGGCGCGGGCTGAGTCTGATCAGATTTAGTAATTTTAAATGATTTTTTAGAGGAAGTTTTATTTATTGTTTTATTTTTAATCCAGTCTTTTGGGTATTCTTTGTTCGTTATACCGGTAAACCAATTTAAATCTGGATAACGAGTGACATGAACCAGTATTCAATGCCTGTCCGTTGGACTGGATCTTGAAATATGGAATGGAAGTGAACTTTAGAACTTTTATAAAATATGGAATGAAGTGAACGTTTGAAAAGAAAAAACTTTTCCGATTAATCTCTACAAAGTTGTTATTTTGTTTGTTCTTTGATGGTAGCGTATTTGTTAGTAGGGAATTTTACAATTATTTGATTCTATGGTAACAAAGTAGATTTTATGAATGAGTAGCTGTTTCACGCGGTTTCACCCGCGTTAAATTCAAATTTCTAATTTTAATATAGCCTATGTTCACCGCGGATAGTGTAGCTTCCCAACGGTGAAAGAATTTTTCAAATCGGTCCAGTAGTTTCGGAGCCTATTTAAAAAATCAAACCTTTCCTCTTTATAATATTAGTATATAGATGGGTCAGCTCAAACCTTGAATTCTCAAAGGCTCAAACCGAGACGCAACACTACATGCACTTTGATTCAAAATACAACTTTACTTGCGACGCAAAACGATACAATTTGGCATAAGCGTGGCGCCGCGGGGAGTTTCCGTATTATGTCAATAAAATGTGTAACTTTTTGCGAAGTATGACAGATAAATAAATAAAGCGACAAGTAGTAGAATCGATAAAACGAATGTCTCTGTTCCTTAAAACTTTTGAAACTATCATGGTTATTAATACTAAATTCATTTAAAACGGGATATTTACCATGATTTGATTTTTGAGTTATCCAATATTTCGGCACAGTTGCATGCGCCATGATCACGGAGTAACTGAAGGCACTGCGAGTTTTTATGGGCAGACATACCGATCTACCCTCATTTTTTGTCTTTTGCTACGAACGTTGCCACTACCACCGGTTTCACTATTATCGAACGCAGCTCGATCACGACGGACTGACGGTATCAGAACGCGAAGCGGTTGGTACATCACTTCTTCCGTTTTTCAAATCAAATCATGGTAAATATCCCGTTTTAAATGACTTTAGTCTCTGTTCCTTGTTCACAGTTATACAAATCGTCATAAAATTTAGTATGGATCTAAATATTGTTCTTTACTTAGATATTAGCGCTGTGATGTAAAAATGGACTGTTAGAATAAAAATACTGTTTAAGTAAATATTGTCTCACTGGTTGAGTAAATTTATTAATAATATTTATTCGACGACCGATGTGGCGCGGTGGGCGAAGGTCCGCCTGCGTCGCAGGAGGGTTCGATTCCCGCCTCGGAACAAATGTGTGCACGATCTGCAGATATTTGTTCCGGGTGTTCTGGTCGTTTTCTATGTATAATAAAAAATATCTATCTATGTAATGTATTCTATTATGTATATCAGTTATCTGGTACCCATAACACAAGCTCTGCTTAGCTTGAGGCTAGATAATGCTGTGTGAATTGTCCAGCATTATTTATATATATTTATATTATACTAACGCTTTGAAGTAACAATGTACAAAGTATTTAGTCAAACAAACTTACGGGCAAAGTCGCACTATGTGCAGTTGTATTCTTTTTAACCATTTTTGTACGGAACCGACTTAAAATTTACGCTAAATTCTTGACTCAGCGTAAACTCTTAGACCAAGTTACTTTGGTACTTCAACAAACAAAATTTAAACTTCACAGAGGTTTGAACTTCAAGTATCAAAACTTTAGTTTAACATTTAAATTAGACACTGTCAAACTCATGACAAAAGGTTCACGAGTTTTATGTTCCAATAGAGAACTTTTATTCACAATTTTATGACTTTATCCGTCAATTTTTAGCGTTCTTTTGAGCTTAAATTATTCAAGAGTTTATAAAGAAAAAGGAAAAATGTTATTTAAATTTGAACTCTTTCTACATTGATATAAAGTTTGTTCCAAAGTTACACGAGCCTAATCAAAAGTTTTATATGAAACTCGTAAATTTTCAAATCAAATCGGAAACAACATTCGCATGAAATCGCATGTCATGTAAACAGAGTTGTTTAGAGCCCATTTGTTCAAAACAAATAAAAAGACCCGGAGCCTATATGAAAACGGCAACGTAGCTAAATTTAACACGCTATTAACCAAATCACAACCTTACACAATAGATATAAAACTAATATTTGAATATCTGTAACCTTCGCAAGCTTTGACAATTTGAATCAGCAGGGTTATAAAACATCATCAAGCAAACTGCGATCTTATCCTGTAATAATAAAACAGATATTTGCACTCCAATGAGAAGGGAAGCTAAGACATTCTAAATTGTTAGGATAATGTCCGCATCAAGCAAACTGGAATCTTTTCCTGTAGCAATAGAACTCATATTTGAATGAATTAACTAGAAGAGTTGTGACATTTCAAATTGGTAGAGTTATTACGGTTTAATTCAGGAGGTAGAAGTAAATTGTACATTCGCTAGAATATAACAGAGTGCACAATTAAATGGTGGTTGTTGTACTGGGCTTTCAGGTTACTGTGACCTCGGAAACAGTGCAGAACATCTTGTACTAAAGTAGAGTAGGTAGAGTAGTTAAGTTAGCTAACATTATTTATGTAATTTTGCAAGCTTTTTGTAAGAAAGGACTTTACCAGCCAACGACGCGCATGTGCATCTAACAGACCTACTAGCTGCGGAACACCCTCTCCCCCTTCCTCCCCTGCAGGTCGCACCGCAGAGATCCGGCAGTGAATGTGTTAAGGAAAATTATAGTGTTAAGGATTTATAATTAACCTTCGTTCAAACAATGTCACAATGTCATTTTACTGAATTGTTTCTCCAATATTTTAGGAAAAAGGGGCTTATGGTTATTTCAAATATTACTTATTCTTACTTACTTTGTTTGTCAATCCATTGGTTACAAATTTTGCAATCAAATAGTATAATGCTGAATTTCAGTTTAAACAAAACAACTGATCTATAAGAAATTCTCTTAGTCAAACAATAAGTGGAAAATGGGCAAAAAAATATGAAAATTTAAATGACTTATAAAGAATAATACAAAGAATAAACTACATAATTAAAGTACAACGTTATCGCAGAATTTTATAGGAATTCTCAAACTCCTCAAGTTCTACGAGACGAGTAACAAAGTTTGAAAACATTCATGGAACTTCCAACCTTAACTCGGAGTAATAAAGTTAGAATTAGACGAAGAAAACTTCCCAAGTTTATCAAAGTAAATCAAACTTTATTTGTAAGAAGCTACGGCGCTATTTCAATTGAATTTATGTTTATACAAATCGTCTGTACCATATTAAAGACGTGTAAGCACTTTTGAGTGAGATTATACTTCTAACAGATTATTTTGCTCGTTTATACCTATTGGCTAAATATCCAAATCCATACTAAAATATCTTTACATCATATAAAATGAAGACGCTTCCGCTGTCTGTTCGCTTAGATCTTTTAAACTACGCAACGGATTTTAGCGCCGTTTTCAGGAATGGATAGAGTAATTCAAGACGAAGGTTTATATGCCATTTGACACATAGATTTCCAAGCGGGCGAAGCCGTGGGGCGCAGCTAGTACCTACTTTATAGAAGCAAAATGTCTGTCTACCTTATTACGACAAAATAGATGATCTGATCCTAATGAAACTTAGTAGATAGATTATATTGTAACCTTTGAAAAAGCCTTTTTTTTTACCCGTTTGAAGCCGCGGGCGTATGCTAGTAATTCTATATCTTACACCAGATAAGATTAATAGCCTGGGCTTTATGCCTTCATAGTAAGGTTCAAAATTGCTTGTCCATAGTCAGCAATAACATGTCAGACCTTTCCTACGATATAATTTGTTCAAATGCTGAAACGGAAGCATTCTTTACTTTCAGTGTCCTTAGCATGAATCAAATACGGAATCGGATTGTATTTTTGCTACGCTACCGTAGCGGCTTCATAGCGCTACGAAGTCACTTCAAGATTTTTTAATATTCTATGAAGTTGACCTACATGGCGCAGAGAAAAAACGTCTGTTTATGTGCAACGCAGGAGGTTATATTCGTTCACACGATATTTCATTCTCCTTTTGAGATGTTTAAAACGTAAAAATAAAGGCGTATACTCGTTTACATCTTGTTGGCTTTCATAGTAAGGTTGACCCAATTTTTTGGCTACAATGACTGGAATGTAACGTTAAGTAAAAGATACGTTACGTACTCTCCTTTTGAGACGTTTATAACGTCAAATTAAAGGCGTATACGAGCTTACATCTTGTTGGTTTTCATAGTAAGGTTGACCCAATTTTTTGGCTACAATGACTGGAATATAACGTTACGTAAAAGATACGTTATGTACTCTCCTTTTGAGACGTTTATAACGTCAAATTAAAGGCGTATATGAGTTTACATCTTGTTGGCTTTCATAGTAAGGTTGACCCAATTTTTTGGCTACAATGACTGGAATGTAACGTTACGTTACGTACTCTCCTTTTGAGACGTTTATAACGTCATAATAAAGGCGTATACTCGTTTACATCTTGTTGGCTTACATAGTAAGGTTGACCCAATTTTTTGGCTACAATGACTGGAATGTAACGTTACGTAAAAGATACGTTACGTACTCTCCTTTTCAGACATTTATAACATCAAAATAAAGGCGTATACTCGTTTACATCTTGTTGGCTTTCATAGTAAGGTTGACCCAATTTTTTTGCTACAATGACTGGAATGTAACGTTAAGTAAAATATATGTTACGTACTCTCCTTTTGAGACGTTTATAACGTCAAAATAAAGGCGTATACGAGTTTACATCTTGTTGGCTTTCATAGTAAGGTTGACCCAGTTTTTTGGCTACAATGAGTAAAATATAACGTTACGTAAATATGATACGTTACGTATTAATAGTTAAAGTTCATGATAGAGGCAAAGTTCGTATACCTATGCAGTGTCTGCAGGTAACAATGTTGCCAACTTATGCAAAACAGACAGATTATCTACTGTACAAAGTTACTGAAACTGTAGCGTGATAGGTTAACTCAAACGTAAAGTTCTAGAGCGCACTTGGATTGCCTACCTATGTAAGTTAATGTATAACTTACAAAGGTAGGTAATGGCTATAACGCTCATTAGGGAAGGCCTATATCCAACAGTGGACTGCTATAGATTGACGATGATGATAGGAAGGTAATCTCTGATGACATCGTAGCGGACGCCGGGAGTTATTGGATGGAGGCGGTTCAGCAACGCTCTTTGTGGCGTCGTAGTATGGGGAAGGCCTATGTCCAACAGTGGGCGTGTATAGGCTGATATAATGCGGTGGATAATTATAATACACCTATTTTACCCTGTCTTGTTTTTTCACCGTTTCAGTAGGTGCCTATTTATGTATTTTCAGGAACGTAAAGAAATATATTGATGATGATGAACTGTCAAAACTTCAAAGAAGTTTTAATTATGATAAATGAGTCTTAAAACTTTATAATGTCAAAACTTTTCTACAGCCAGAGGCCGGATTGAAACGACCAATCCGATTTTTTTATTGTAAGTAGGTATTTAAAAGTAGGGTAAACTGAGAAAATCGCGTGTTCAAGTCCCGTCGATATCGATAAATTTGGGATATTATTTAATCTTTTAGTAGAGTAAAGTTACCTTCCAACCAAATTTTAATCCTTCCGATTCTTACCTACATTAAACAATAGAATATCTATCTCATTCCATATTTTGATTGTTAACCACGGAAGAAAATAAAAGTACTTACTTACTAGACTATGCATGTTCTTGTAATAATAAAATACATGAAAATAACTCAAATGAATATTCCGACAAAGCCATATTCCCTGGGATTCCGAGAAATCTGATTAATCCGGCTGTCACAACTTCCGTACATTTATCAAACAAAAACATAACCGAATCGATACACACCTACCAACAGCTGCAGGCGCCATTTTGAAGTGCTTATTTTCATTATAACATTGTACTAACTACACTGAAATGTTCTACAAAAGTTCGCGTTTTGCTTCGTGAAGTCCAGAACTTTCTACTCGACGAACTAAAATAACTCCGCAATTGGCATTACGCGAAAACAACGTTTATTACAAGCGAGTACAGATTGAATTAGCTCGCGGTGGAATTCCGCTTACAACTTTGCGCAAATAGCCCGAGTTCAAGTTATCTGAAAAGTTATTTAACAAAGTTTCATAGCTTTCTTGGCTGCTGTTGGAGATTGGGCTTTACGTTCCCGAACATTGGGTTAATTCTTGTTTACTTTGGTGATTACTTAAGTCGTTTTGGAGTGGATTGGTGTTTGCGTTATCCCATCGAGAACCGTGACTGTAGAAAGATTTTCCTTCTACAATGGACTGAGACTGGGCTCGGCCGCTGAAATGACTCTGTAATAGCGTCCTCAACAAAACGACGCTGTATGGGCTTTTTACCTTATTTATGAGATAGTTTCATTGAACTTGATGAGATAAATTTTATCCCGATAGACCCTCCCTTTCATCAAATCCATCTAACAACTGCTGGATATACAATACTTACCTTTTATTTTCCTGCCTACTTCAGCCTTGAGATAAAAATAAATATTGGCTTGACTTGTTCATAAGAAAATCTATGTCTGTAGAGTCAAGTTTGCGAACAAAGGAAATTATTTTGGGGCTATTATGGAGCGCCTCAACTTCCATCTTCGTGATTTAACAGTTGCCCTAAGTTTTAACGAGCTTAACTTTGTATAATTAAGAGCTTTACAACTATGGGCATTATTATTATTACTTTATGGTTTAGAGTAATTGAAGAAAGTAGTTAAATGAGTACCTACCTATAGAGAATGAGATTATAGAAGAGTCTGTTCTATAAAAAGAGACCTTTCTATAATAAGTGGGCTATAATAAGTGGGTAGTAAGAAATTGAACTGAGTGGGTTTGAGTAGTTACGAAGAAAATACGCAGAGCAATTTTCTTATTACGTGTTCTAAGAAAATCTTCAACTGTCAGTGCAAATTGCTTTCTACAGATGTATATTTATCTCTAAGATTAAATTTGTAGAGATAATTTTACGGCCTTATGTTTACGTAACTTCGGATTTAATATCGCTTAATAAGGAACAGACTTAGCATTTACGATTTTGCGAACTCAAAACCAGGAATGTGTGTCCCTCAGACCGAAGGACTTTGTAGTGAAAATAGTTTACTCAAAACTAAAGGTACTTTCATCTAAAACTTTTTACCGACACAACTTTCAAACTATCTTAAAAAGTGGTAAAACTAAGTTTTAATTTACTTACTTGTCACTTTTTATGGATCTCTGACCATAAACAGACCAAAAAAGTACTCCTAGAGCGACCTTCTTACTGTCCCAAGAAGTAAACACAAGTCACAGTAACATCCAGGTATGTCACTAGAGTTTCACTTCAAAACAATATCCGAAATCCACATAAACATTCCTTTTTAACACTTTCACAGTCACATTAACACATTAAAACCACTTTTCAGTGACTAAATACGTCTTTCGCCTTTCAGCATAACCTCAAAACATCTTACTGACACTCCGCGGCCCACAGGAATTAATAAAAAGTTTCTTTATAAAACAAGTGGCTTGTGAGCATGTTCCAAAATGGCGGAACTTTGCGTTAACTTCGGAACGAACAGCGACCTGAAGTTGTAGGGTGCGCGACTGGCTCTCTGCGCGGTAAAGTACAACAGCCACCCCTAACTTTTCACGCTTTTCCTCATCGCTCAAACTTTATAACCACCATATTTCCACATTAAAAGTTCACGAACGTCTATTAAAAGTGTTTTTTAATCAATTCACGCACTCAGAACTAGTTTTCAGTCAGTTTTCTAGGAGTTACAAAGTGACAGGCGGCGTAGCGCTACCGTACTTCACCGCAAGCCGCGTAGACGGCAGGGGTTTGGTTGGGGAAAATCAATAACTTACGGCCGACTCTCTTCGGCGCTCTCCGCGTTTAATCATACACTTTGTGAGCAAAACATTAAAACTTGTCCGTTTGTTTGGAGCGGGGCGCGGGGGGCGGGTGTTTTAGCGAGCGAGAGAGCGGAGCGGGCGGCGTCGCCGGAGCCCGCCGACCGACTTGCCTGCTTTGCGAGACTTGGCCACTTCGCGAGTTTACTTCTAGCTACAAAGTACTACAAACTTTGCCGAGGTGTTCTTACAAAGAAGTAAGGTTTTATACATAGGTATGTACCTAGTGGAAGTGGCGACCTGCATTGTTATCGGTGACTGCAATTTAAAAGTTTTGAAGTTGTTTGTCGTTCGACTTTTTAACTTTTAATTACCTTTCGTAGTTGCATCAGTTTTTATTGTATCAATTTTATTTTAGGCAAGTAAAACTTTAATTAGATTTTGCTCGTTCTAAACGACACACAGGAAATCGTTTCCAGTAGGTACTTAGATAGACAGGACAGGAGGCTATTTATTGAGATATATTTGTCTAAATTCACATTTAATAAATTCGATACAGATAGTTATAAAATTATTATATTATAAATATTACGTTTGAGAAGCCACACAGAGCTGGACAATCATTAGATCATAATGTAAACAGTGATTTACCTATTTGTTCACGAAAATGAACCTAAATATGATAGCTGAAGTCTTAATTTCTAAGCCGGTCTATTAGTAAATTGCGAAGGCTTTGAAAGGTTATTTTTACTGAAGTAAATCAGTTTACAAGAATTTATAATTAAGAAATTCTATTTTGAGATACCTAGCTTCATTTTGTTTTGAGCTGGCCTTCGTCAAATGGTTAACATACCTTCCTTTTGAATCACAATATCTTTATAGAAAAACGCATCAAAATCAATTGCATAGTTTTAAAGATATACATACATGGGGACAGGCAGACAGCGGGAAGCGACTTTGTTTTATACTATGTAGTAAATAAATAATAAAATAATAAATAATGCAGGACAATTCACACAACATTATCTAGCCCCATGGTAAGCAGAGCTTGTATTATGGGTACTAGATAACTGATATACATAATATAATACATTACATAGATAGATAATTTTTTATTATACATAGAAAACGACCAGAACACCCGGAACAAATATATGCAGATCGTACACACAATTGTTCCGAGGCGGGAATCGAACCCGCAACCTCCTGCGTCGCAGGCGGACCTTCGCCCACCGCGCCACATCGGTCGTCAAAGGTCGGTAGTGATGAGGCGACAGAACGACACGACCGGGCAGAGCTCATGCGCACGACCAATGACAACATTACTGACAACTTACTGACTGCGGGGTATTAGGTAATAAATAAAGAAATAAAAATAAAAATAAAATGTATAAATTTCAAGCATTTACACTCATATTAGAAAATAAACAAGAGAATGAAGAAAAATTACAATAACAATTTTGGCTTGACCGAGGTTTTAAACCCGTGACCTCATTATCAGCCGTTGAACTCGCGACCGCTAAACCAACGAGGTAGTCTTTTAATACCTTCCTAAGTGATCGAAATTCTTACTGTAGCCAAGGTTAAGGTTCGCGTTCTGAAAGGTAGGTAGGTCTACATGATGAGTAAAGTATTAGGAAGGGTGTATTTGTATTTTTTTTTTAATTTTTTTTGTTTTAATTTGTATTTTAACAGCCAAAAAAGAACTAAAATTCTCGTGTTATTTTTTCCAATGTTGCCCCGTAGATCAATGATGGATCTGAACTTAATATTTCTCAGTAGAGCCAATCTTAAAAGTGATGGCAAATATAAAAACAAAATCTATAAAAATGTAAAAAAAAATATGGACAATGATGAAATTGAAAATTTATGAAATGGGTATATAAGAATATATAATCATTATTTTATTTATTTTAAGCCATTACTGTCCTACTGCTGGGCAAAGGCCTCCCTTTTCTCCTTCCACTCCTTGCGATCCAACGCTGCAACAGGCCATGATGAAGATGTACCTGCTGATGATGTACGAGCTCGTCGCGCCATATAAGCATAAGGGATCTAATTTATTTTTCGAGAACTTTCTGTTTCAGTTTTGCATCGAATCATTGTCAAAACAAAAGAATAATAATAATAATAAATACTTTTATTTTCCACTCACAATAAGGTCTTACAAAAATGTTCGTATATAATATGACGGCACACAGGCATTTGTTTAATTATAATTTTTTTTTGTATCACCTACATATATAATTGATTAGTTTTATTTTCTTATTGTATTTGTTTGTTTGCCCTGTATCAGTATCAGTTTCTTTAAATCTGTATCGTTAAAGTTACCTTTGTAAACAGGCTTCCCGCGACACAGGCTTGCCTCGTGCGGGGGCCGCCAGAAATGTGTACATATATCATAAGTGAAATGGCAAATAAATAATTTTGTATTTTTTTTTGTATTTTTTTTAATATACATTTTATGATCACTTTATTGACCTGTTTTGTGAGGGGCTCGTGCTTGAGGTAGGTTAATAAAACCTGTATATAGTGCCCCCACTGCGCGGGTGTTATAATGATAAAACTAAAACAATGAGTAGGTAAATTACCAGTAAAGTAAAGCAAAGTCAATTAACTGCCTAATTTATAGCTATAAATATAAGATAATATACAAAATGCTTTAGAGAATGACTAAGAAAAAACACAAAAAAGAGCTACGAATAAGAAAACAATACTTATTTATTAACAGAGAAAAACCGATTCATATTAAATGTAGAGTAGCAAGTAAATCAGGAGTATTATATAGATCATGTGTGTGCTAAATCCCTCCCTGTATTTAAACATATGGTCTTTGAACACTTTCTTTCTTCGACCTCAAATAGTTAATATTTTATGTATCAGTGTCTATAATCAGTATTTATTTCCATTAACGTTTATACAATTATTTATGTATTTGTATGTTTTTTTTTAATTGTATATAATTTATAAAGTAAAGTAAAAAGTAAAAAATCATTTATTTCTTTAGGCTTACAAAATAAGCACTTAGACAAGTCATATTTTAAATATAAATTATTATCAAATAAAATTATTTTACTGTTCACTTCAATTTTTTGTCCACTAGTGGAAGAAGTGAAAAGAAACCACTAGCATGTTCATCTCTTATATGTCTAATACATGGTCATATATTTACATTAGCCTAGAATACGCCACCATCTATACCTATACTATAGCTACGTGTCCATCCAAAGGTTGCCTGGAAGAAATCGCTCTTAACGATAAGGCCGCCCATTGTGCGTCTGTATGTTTGTTTGTTTGTTCTTTACTGTTTTTGGTGTGCAATAAAGCGTATTTGTATTGTATGTACTGTAATGCTATACTTGACTATGGGGAGGAAGTTGAGTGCTGTATCTACAATGTAAGTAATAATGAAAAAAGAACGATGTTTCTCGATTATCAACATTTCTAACGCAACGTCATCGTGATTTCTCAGCTATTCATAGTCAGTAAGTACTACTTGAAGAGCCAATTAGGTACGCTACCTGAAGCAGCTACTGTATCGCGAAGCCACAAATAGGTTGTATACGATTGTTACTTCATTTGTACAACCTTGAACCTTAGTGGCGTGACGTAGAGTTCACAATCATTCGTTTTCCAGTAGGCTTTTAGGCTTTTGTATGTAATGGAATATTCTCGATTGCATTTCTGTTTCATTGGGTCAATGAGATTGAAACTATCTACATAAAATTATAATACGACATTTCTGGCGCAGTGGTGGATCTGCATTAGAAGATGCAGGGTCTATGATCAATATGATTATCTGCAAATATTTGGTTACTCTGCACCTAGACGGTGCATGTATGTTTTGAAGATTTATAACATACTAGATGCGCCCCGCGGTTTCACCCGCGTGGTGACAGATATTTTGGATAATATACTATTTATCTTTATGAATAGCCTATGTGTTATTCTGATATGTAAGCTATATTATTGTGAAGTTTCATTAAAATCCATTCAGTCGTTTTTAAGTGAAAGAGTAACAAACATCCTTCCATCCATCCATCCATACTTACAAACTTTGACGTGTATAATATTAGTAGGATATAGGTATGCATAAAAATACTTTCTGGTACTTTCTGGTCCTTAGGGTACGTTGACATAGCATCCGTTCTGCTAAATCCTTTTTTATTTGCAGATGTTGTTTAAGCGAGTTTACATACATTGCAAATGTCTATTAATACAAGAGTTTACATAGATATATGTATATTTTTACTATACACAGATAGGTACCCTAACACCCGAAACAAATATCTGCAGATCGTACACATAGTTGTCCCGAGGCGGGAATCGAACCCAACCTCCTGTATCGCAGGTGGAACTTCGCCCACGGCGCCACAAAGGTCGTCATTATAGGTTGATAATGTTTATGACCTACGAAGCCTGGCCCACTGTACCAACCTACGCGTCTATTTTTATAAAGGTTTATTTCCCTTTGTTTGTCTGACTCCGGCAGCCCTGCATAACATGATTAAAAGAGTCTGGGACCCACATCACACATTTCCAAATCGGTGGCATGTTGACCTCTTTAGTTATATTTAGATGGGTTGCGAGTTGCGACACTAACTTTATATCCCGTTCGTCCACTAACTTCGTCCCACAAGAGGGACGAGTGGGAATTTAAGTTTGAATTACAATATTTCCCGTTTGTTCAATCAATGGACATCGATGCATATTAGAGGGACGAACGGGATTACAAATTTTTTTCTTTTTCTTTTTCTATACTGCTTCTTGGCGATCTGTTTATGTAAACAATAATCCAATCTGCTCTCTGATATTATCCGCTTTTTGTGTTGTTAGTAGAGTTGACTCCAGTGAGTCACCTCTAGGCTTTTGTCTGTGAATCTTTCAGCTAGGTTTGAGATACTGTGTCTCTTTAGTCTAGAGAATTCAAGAGTTCCAGTTCCTTGTAGTTGAGAGGCGAGTTCTTTTTTGTGATTATCTAGCCGGAGCTGATAGTTTTTGCTGAAGACTTCAATTTCCTGTTTGACTGAGTTTAGCTTGATGACCGTATACATAAACTTGTTGCTAATATGAGGTGATATTTGTAGCATGTTTCTTATCGTTTTGTTTTGAAATCTTTCTTGAATCTCAATGTTGTGACTGGCAGAGCCCCACAGCTGTATCCCGTGGGTCCATATTGATTTCACGGTGCATTTATAAATTGTCATCTTGCTGGATTCCGCTAGTTGGGATCGATTACCAATTAGCCAGTACATGTTACGTATTTTGAGGTCTAGTTGTTTCCGCTTGGTCCAGATGTGTTTTTGCCAAGTCAGGCGGCGGTCTAAGTGCATTCCAAGATATTTTGCGTCTTCTGCTTGTGGGATTGGTGCGTTATAGAGTAATACCGGCGGACAGGTTTTATTTCTAAGTGTGTAGGTAACATGTACTGATTTATCTTTATTGGCTTTGATGCGCCATCTGTCGAACCACTCCTCGATCTCGATCGGTTTTTCGAGGCAATGTCTGGGTCCTCATCCACCGAAGGTATCGTCAGCGTAAGTAGCGGTCGTGATAGTTTCATCCGAAGTAGGCGATCGGCGGTAAATAAGAGATAAAGAATGGGTCCTAGAATGCTACCCTGTGGCACACCGGATTTGATTTCTTGCATTGCAGACAGTTCTTCATTGAATTTGACTTCAAAGCACCTTTTGTCAAGGTAAGACTTAATCAACAGGAAGATAGAGTGTGGAAGCCTTTGTTTGATCTTGAATAGAAGTCCAGCGTGCCATACTTTGTCCAATGCTTGACTGATATCTAGAAAAATTGCTGAGTAGTATTGTTTGTTTTCGAGTGCTCGATTAATGATGTCTACTAGGCGGTGTATTTGTTCAATTGTACCGTGCCCTTCCCTAAATCCGAACTGGTGTTTGGGTACAATGTCATCCAGGTGTTCACGCATTCTAGAAAGTATGGTCTTTTCGAGTAGTTTCCCAGTAATTGGTAGTAGGCTTATGGGCCTGTAAGAGGTTACTTCTTGTGCTGGTTTGCCTGGTTTTAAGATCATTTCAACTTGTGCTATTTTCCACTGACTTGGGAAAATTGATAATCGTAGACATGCATTGAATATAATGACTAGAAGCACGATCCCTTTTTTCGGGAGGTGTTTTAGTAGGGTGGCGTCAATTTGATCATATCCCGGATTACAAATATTAAAAATAATATGTAATTATATTAATTTTAAAGTAGTATTCCCCATTTATCCCACCTCTGCGCTTAACATTAGAACGAGTACACAATAGGCGTTTTGAATCGCGCACTTTGGTAACGCGCGTTATAAATAACTAGCGGACCTAGCGGGCTTCGCACGGTTTTAGTACAATCCCTAACTTTTTTGAAAATATAATATAGCCTATGTTCACCGAGGATAGTGTAGCTTCCCAGGTGAACATAGGCAGTCCGGTTGATTCGGAGCCTATTCATTACAAACAAACAAACAAAAAATCAAACCTTTCCTCTTTATAATATTAGTATAGACATGCCTTATCATACCTACTTTTAAAGGGTTATTTGTATTTAGGTGAATCAGGAGGATACAGAACATAATGAAAGATATTACATGTGACAAGTACAATGGGCGGCCTTATCGCTTAGAAGCGATCTCTTCCAGGCCACCTTTGGATGGGAAGAATTGTGTGAATTAAAGAAAGGCAGGGGGTGTACCAAGGATAGAGCTAGAATAAATATGAACATAACATTAATATTTAAAGATAAATAAATGTTAAATATATATATATATATATAAAATATGTATAATATACTACTTAGTAATACTTAGTTAATAAATAAATAATAAGTACCAATATTCACGATTCTGACAGGTAGAATTCCTTAACGCGAGCTTTAAAAACTGGTAAGGACACTGTTTTTCTGATGGATTTTGGTAGTGCATTCCACAACCTTATGGCCTGGATGGAGAAGGATTTTTCGTTGAAACTGGTTTTGTGAAGTGGCATACTCAAAGCCAGATTTTCTGACGATCGGAGGACACGGGAAGGATGAGGATGAGAACTGTGGAGGGATTCAAACGCTCCTTTAAATAAAACACACAGGCTCAACACAAGCTCTGCTTACCATGGGGCTAGATAATTATCTAGCCCCATGGTAAGCAGAGTTATCTAGCCCCGTGGTAAGCAGAGCTTGTAAAAAAAATAATGCTGGACAATTCACACAGAATGCTGTGTAAATTGTCCAGCATTATTTTTATTTTTTTTAAATATCATGACCGAAATATCTGGCAAAATTTTGTCCATCTGAGCAAAAAAGTAAATAATACCCATGAGTGCTCAACAAAATAATCCATATTCTTACTAGAATTGGGTTTCATACGATAAAAACAACATCTTGTATTTACGCAGTCGGAAAGAAAACTATATTATATGATGTAGGGAATAAGGATCCAATTACAATGGAAGCTGAATACTCAATAATAAATTAAAAGGGTATTTGCTATTGTAGCAGCAATTTATTTGGATTGAGTGACGTCATTCCTTATTGTACAGCTCTGAACGTGCCTTTATTATTTACAGGAACCAAATATATATATATAGGTATTAATAATTTCGGTTTCCTCTAGATATTTTCATTCCTGGGCAGTTCGTATAATTCCTAATTTGTACAATCGATAAAAAATCCTGATTTACACAATTATTGCTATGAATTCGTACAATAACCTTCAGCTTGAAATAGAGGTCAAACAAAATTAAACAGAACTTTTGAATTATTGAATTATTTAACTTACCTGTTTTTATTAATTATTTTATTTATAATGTATAATGTTGACTACTCTATTGAACAAGTAAGAATAGATTTAATTGTTTTGAATAAATACAAATATTTTCTTTCGTCGTAATAACTTTATTGATTTACTAGCTTCTATCCGCGTCTTTACATGTACTTTACCAGGGTAAAAAGTATCATATGTCCATCTCTGGGTACTGTCTACCTCCCTGCCAAATTTCACAACGATTGGTATAGCCGTTTAGGTGTGAAAAGGTAACGGATAGACAGAGTTACTTTCGAATCACACTCATAATATTTGCGAAACTTTGGATGTTCAGATGGATGGATGTTTGTTACTTTTTGGCCTCAAAATTACTGAACGGATGGGGCTGATTTTTTTTTTTGCGTACCTGTAGTTCTAGGCCAGGAATAAAACAAAGGCTACTTTTTATCCCATAAATCAGTTCTATGGAAACGTTTTAAGGATATAAATAGCATTAAAACGTTTCCATAGAAACAAAGCGTGCAAAGACGCGGGCAAAAACTTACGTATATAATAAATTAGCTTGGATTTTCATCAGGTACTGACTGTCCCACAACTGGTCATTGGTTTCTGTTTTATCACTCCACTCCTGGCAATTTAACGCAGTTCTTACGTAAGTCTTCAAAAACTTTACGGTTGAGCTTTTAACCCTTTAGATGAATTATGAAACTTCAACCATTTTGATAATCCCCGAAGATTGGGATACTTTCCACTCTGGCAACACTGCTATTCTTTCTTTGCTCTCTTACCTTTTTAACTAAACCAACTCGAAAAATTCTTCTACCCATAGAAAGCTTTTCACAGTCTTCCTAACTTTTGCAACAAACAAAAGGCCGGAGTTTTCATGCGCTATTATAAAGGACTGATTTAAAAAGTTTTCGAGCAAGGGAAACTTTTATTGAAGTTGGAATCACTCGAAGAATTTCGGCTCGCCGTGGAATTTGAAATGAAATGAGATAATTATTTCAAAGAGGAATAAGTATTAGATAAAAATGTTTCTCAAAAATCAGATCGTATCCGGAAAAATATTCAAGGCTGGCAAAGTTAATTTCAAACGAGTTGAATATTTAACAAAGAAATATAAAATTAGGCAATTTAATTAAGTTCCTGTCAGAAAAAATAATCCTACTTATATTATAAACGCGAAAGTTTGTAAGTATGTATGGATGGATGGATGTTTGTTAATCTTTCACGTAAAAACTACTGAATGGATTTTAATGAAACTTCACAATAATATAGCTTACATATCAGAATAACACATAGGCTACAATTCATAAAGATAATTATATTGTATATTATCCAAAATATCTATCACCACGCGGGTGAAACCGCGGGGCGCAGCTAGTATAATATTTTTTTTCCTGTAAAACTTGTTTGGGTGTCGTAATGGGTGAAATAAGTTATTTTTCTTTGCCGTGGCCCTATTCTGCTAAATTAATCGCTACACTATGACAATAGTATCGTCACAGAATAACACATTTTGGTCAACCTTAGATATAAGCTACAGGTAAGGAAGGACACGCGTCACATGTGTCAAGGTTGAAAACATTCTACCAATCTCGCCATGTAAAATTGTAAATAGCACCGCAAGGATTCTATGTACAAAAAATACAAAAAACAATTTATGTACCAAAAAGTTTACAAATAATAACACCTTAATTTATGTACATATTCTTACATTTTAGAGTTGATTGGTTGAGGTGGTGCAGTTAACAGCGACCCCCGCACTAGGCTAGGCCTGTATCGCGGGGTATCAATACATTTTCTGTTTGCTGGTGAAGTAAGGAAGTGCACTAACAAAACTTTCGTTAAAATAAAATAAAACTAAATCTAAATTAATCAATTAAAGTAAGTGCTAATGGCCATACATAATTGGAATCATACATCACAGTTCTGCTACAATAGTTTTCTTTTATTGTGATAAATTATTATAAATCATTTTTTTTAAGAAGGCATGTCTGTCTGTTTTTCTTTGCACAATGCCCTATGGTGTTTTCTATGTCAAAAGTTAGTGTGTTATAGAACAAAAATGTAATTTAACTTTTATCTAGTATTTAACGACATCAAGTGTAACATGTGTACCTACGGAGGCAATAAATAAACAACAATACGATTGCCATGGTAAAGCCATTAGATGGCAGAATCGGGGCTCTAGCCAAGTTGAACCTGCATTTCAAAGCTACTTACATATTCACGACCGCTGCGCTACAGGAGTCAACAAATAAAACAATGCCAAAAGCCAGCCACTTAAAGCAAACATGTGGATACAATTTAATTCAGTAAGTAGTGTAAACAACTTACGTCCTTTGGGTTTACGCAAACAAAGCGAACCAGTACATCAAGACCCGTCCTCTCAAATACCCAGTTAACTCAATAAGCGAGTGTTGAGCAACGAGATACATATTCCAGGCTCTTGATAAAGTGGACTTTTGTCGGATTTGTATCGACTGATAAATCCAGCTAAGAGAGAGATAAAAGAAAATCGCCCAGTGAGCTGGGCAACTGATCCGGAATATACAGGGAGTGTAGGACTAGTTGGCCGACGAGTCCAACTTTGGAAGTAGTCTGGGAAACCTAAACTTCGTCTTGAATTCCCGAGGTTGAGCGTTTACTACAAGTATTTGTGAGATAAATAAGTTGTTTGGCTTTATGATATTATTAATGTAGTAAATTCAAGTTACATAATAAATTATCTTTAACGTATCTTTTCTTGTTAAAATATTATCGCCAAAGCCTAGCCTACCGCAAGGTCGCTTGTCTCTCGATATTTTATAGGATACTAGCAGCGCACCGCGGCTTTGTCCGCGGAGAAATCTGTGTAGTTAAAAGTATATAATATTAATGAAAACCTTCCTCTTCAGTCACTCTATCTATATATAGCTTTAAAATCCGTTGAGTAGTTAGTTTAAAAGATTTAAGCGAACAGATAGGGGAAGCGACTTTATTTAATCATCGTTCTCGCAATGATAGCTGGGAAAGTGGACTGCCCGTACACCAGGCACTGTTGTGAGCGCCACCTTCACAGTAATCCTTTTAGTTTTTAAGATTCTGAAGAAGAATCTTAAAAACTAAAAGGAAGAGAATCTTAAAAACATCTCAAAAGTGTAAAGTTTTATTTATTTATTATTATTTAATACTATGACATGACGTGATCCCACCACCCCCTTCCACAGCCTGACAAGCAGACACACAGCGCATTTTTCCGGTCAATTTTATCTGGACCTCTTCGAGATATGAGTGAATGTCTCGAATATTCTAGACCTTTCTTAAACATCGTCGGCTATATCTTTACTATACACTAGGTGATATTGTGGTCAAATGAAGGTTTATCTATAAAAAAAGACTACATGTAACTTGTAGAACAAAGTACTTTTGGATTATAATAATTTAAACATCCGTAGTCGTCCTGTGGGTAACAATTTTTAAGGACATTTTTAATTAGCCTTAAGCATTTAGTCATATACATATATATTTCGACGACCGATGTAGCGCGGTGGGCGAAGGTCCGCCTGCGACGCAGGAGGTTGCGGATTCGATTCCCGCCTCGGAACAAATGTGTGTACGATCTGCAGATATTTGTTTCGGGTGTTCTGGTCGTTTTCTATGTATAATAAAAAAGATCTATCTATGTAATGTATTGTATTATGTATATCAGTTATCTAGTACCCATAACACAAGCTCTGCTTACCATGGGGCTAGATAATGCTGTGTGAATTGTCCAGCATTATTTATTTATTTATTTATTTATATTCATTAAGTTAGCTGTTAATTTCCTGAACATTGTTAAAATATTTATTAATTCAATTGTACGATGATAAATCTCCCAGAATAAGCATGAAACCGAATTAGCTAAGTGTAGAGTAGGTACCTATTTACTTATTAAATAGCGAACTCCCTTTTATTTAAGTAGTAGGTAAATATTTCGGGAATATCTTTTTGCAATAGGAATAAGGAAGATAAACCAAAATCACTTTATAATATCCGCCACAAACACTTTCACTGCTTCTTTTTTATTATAATCATTTATTTATCTACTTAACACGTTTTCGCTCTCCCCTACTTTATATCTGACAACTGACATTCTTTAACCCTTCCCCGACCGTGCTAAATTATTTCCCGTTTAAAATATATTCTTAAAAATGTTAATTAATTATGTATCGCCCCATAAGGGTGGATAGGGATGGGTAAAAATAAAATACCTTTTATATTTTCAGCCAAGAAGGGTTGCCTTTATTATAAAAGGGAGGTCTGCTCTACTTTGCACCATTTACGTATTTAGTCGAAGTTACTTTATTTGATGCGCCTTGATCACAGAATAAACAATAAAATAAATTAATAATGCTGGACAATCCACACAGCATCATCTAGTCCCAAGCTAAGCAGAGCTTGTGTTATGGTTACTAGATGACTGATGTACTTAATACAATAGATTGCATAGATAGATACAATACAATACAATTATTTTTTATTGCACACCATAAAAACAGATACACTGGACAGGAAAAAGACAAATAAAGAATGTGTTGTACAATAGATAGATAGATAGAATATACTTTATTGCACAAAAAGTTGTACATAGGCGAGCATAATGCTAGATAGCATTCTCTACCTGCTAATCTTTGGGTAGTGTGGACAACAGTTTGGTAGGTAGTGCTATATAATAGAGATAATAAAATATACTACTCATAATGATACTAAGCTACTTATATTATACTTAAACAGTAATATATATACCTATAAAAATAATTAATATATAATTATAATTACGTATCGAATTATTCTTGCGAAAGAAAATAGTTATAGACTCTAGATCTGAAGACATTTATCGAGGATGCTTCGCGATATTCAATGGGAAGACTGTTCCATAGCCGAGTGGCCTTTACAGCGAAGGTGACAAATGAAAGGTACAATGGGCGGCCTTATCGCTTAAAGCGATCTCTGCCAGGATGATGAACAGGATGAACCTGTGGATGATTTAGATATTTTTATTATACATAGATAACGACCAGAACACCCGGAACAAATATCTGCAGATCGTGCACACAATTGTTCCGAGGCGGGAATCGAACCCGCAACCTCCTGCGTCGCAGGCGGACCGTCGCCCACCGGGAAACAGAGGTCGTCAAAAGAGAATAGAATAACTAAAGACACTGCGAGTAAGTGTTGTGTGTCGTGATCGAGCTGCGTTTCATAATGAAACCGGTGGTAGTGGTAATTCGTAGCAAAGACAAAAAATAAGTAATATGTAGATCGGTATGTCTAATATAAAATATAAAAACTCACTCGCAGTGCCTTCAGTTATTCCGTGATCATGGCGTATGAAACTGTGCCGAAATATTGAAAATCACAAAAATCAAATCATGGTAAATATCGTTATAAATGACCTTAGTGCAAGTCTGGCCTACCTGGACTGTATGTAACCATTTCACGACACCACAGGTGACTTTATATTCAGAAACAGCACGTGCAAAGACGCGGGTAGAAGCTAGTGTGTCATCACTATCATCAACAGCCCATATGAGTCCACCGCTAGACATAGGCCTCCCCTAATGAGTGCACTGTCTTCAGCTAAAGCTTCTTCTAGTGTAAAAAATAATACCAAATGCGGACAGCTCATACAGCCTTAAGGTAAACAGAGCTTGACTTGTGTCATGGGTATCAAACAATAATGTGTAACAAATATCTTAATATTCCAACTCATTTCAGATTTTCCAACCTTGTCTCGCGGCAGGATACGAACGTCACCCATGTACAGGAGTCTATCCTCGTTAATAAGAAGCGTTTATCGCTTATGTCAGTGACGTCCGTCGGAATCTATTAAGAGGATTATCAGATGCAGCTGAAGACGAGGGTATATCCATGTCTCGTATGAATAAGGCAGTTACACCTTATTATAACAAAGTAACACCTTTTTGAAATGAAAACTTCTTTAGGAGCGGTGAGCACTTTTTGGGTGAAAAATCATGGAACTCGCGTTATCGTCACCTTTCCGTACGCTTGTACGATCCTTGCTTTTCTAACTGTGTAGGTAATATATATTTTTTTTGTGTACCTACCCATGTAAATGCATGAACGCATATAGAGTTCACCGAATGAACAGACGGAGTTTTTCTAATTGTACCATTGTTATATATGAATAAGTATAGGAACATACTGTTAGCTCGCTATGCCATCCCCTCGGTGACCACCTGCCCGACGGGAGTGTACTGAAACCAGCGCTGCATGTCTTGGCATGCAGCACAATGCTGAATACACTCCCTTTGCCTGTTATCAGTCATTTATTTTTTTGAATTTGAATCTTTGAATTTTGAATCTTTCTATTCTATTCTATCTGTACTTTTTGGGTGAACAAAAAGCGTGAAACTCGTGTCATCGTCACCAAACGCTTCCGAGTATTAAAAAAAATATAAACTTACTTAGTTTTCACTTATATCGGCAGTCCCCAAAGACTGCCCCGCGTTTTTTTAATATGTATTTTTTGAAACTATCGCGATTTGGTTTTTTCGGCGTAACTTCTTATACGTCATCGCTGTACAAAGCAGGAGATGTAGAGAAACATGAGTAAAATAGGTATGTGATAAAAAAATAATGCTGGACAACTCACACAGCATTATCTAGCCCCATGGTAAGCAGAGCTTGTGTTATGGGTACTAGATAACTATATACATAATACAATACATTACATACATAGATAGACATTTTTTATTATACATAGAAAACGACCAGAACACCCGGAACAAATATCTGCAGATCGTACACACAATTGTTCCGAGGCGGGAATCGAACCCGCAACCTCCTGCGTCGCAGGCGGACCTTTGCCCGCCGCGCCACATCTGTCGTCAAATACATACCTACCCAATCATCATCATCATCTGCAGCCGGATGGCCTACCCAGCAGGGGTTAAAATGCTGAAGTTTATGCCAGATAAAGAACTCGAGTAACCTATCAATAAAAAATAAAAACCATATCTACTCCTTTCACTTTTATATTACCCCAGTAAGTGTTATATAGATCCTTCTAAACATAATCCGACTTAAACCGAACCGTGTTCATAGATACATTAACTTACATTTTCATTTCACTGTACTTCTGTCCTAAAACGAATCTGTCGTAACCAGAATCTGACCTAATCCCCGACACTATCACGAGCACAGTTTTTATTTGTCAGGTACCAAAATCTTTAGAATATTTTAAGATCAAATCTAAAGATCGGTACAACTCGGTGTAAATTCATCCGTCTGATCCGCCGTCAACTGAATTATTTATGCATCTAAAAGGATTTACTCTTAAATATGAGGTGTAGCGGCGCGGTCACGACTTCCCTGAGTCACAGACAAGTTCATTAGGCATTCATTAATGTTTATAGAGTTTTGGTAAGGGAAGACAGACTTCTTAAATACACATTTAAATTATGTTATAAAACTGGTGCCCTTATGTAATGGTATTTTCTTTGATAAAGTGACTCTTCTGTTATAATGACGAAACAAATCTTCTTCGTCATCATCATCAGGCTATAGTAGTCCACTGCTGGACATAGGCCTTCCCTAATGAGCGCCATAGCGCCCTGTTTTCAGCTTGCCGCATCCAGCATCTGATTGCAGTCCTTCGTCCTTCGTATCTTATTTGTTCCTAAATCCTAAAACTTTTCTCAAACCCAGAAGGACTAGAGCAACCCAATTAATTCAAATGCTCGCCCATATCTGGAAATATCCATATCGAAACCCACCTACCTACGTACTAATCTTGTTTGTTGCTTTTCATCCATTGAAGATTGGCACGTGAGTGGGTCCCGGACGCACGACCACGGCCACGTGGAATGCCCAAGCGGAGATGCGTGGGTTGAGATAGACATTTTTGACGACCTCTGTGGCGCGGTGGGCGAAGGTCCGCCTGCGACACAGAAGGTTGCGGGTTGTATTCCCGCCTCGGGAAAAACATTTGTACAATCTGCAGATTTTTGTTCGGGGTGTTCTGGTTGTTTTTCTATGTATAATAAAAATATCTATTTATGTAATGTATTGCAATATGTATATCAGTTATCTAGTACCCAGTAACAAATGTTCTGCTTACCTTGGGGCTAGATAATGATGTGTGAATTGTCAAGCATTGTTTATTATTTTAACAAGGATTGGGTGTGAGCTGCTTACAGTTGACTGAAAATATGGAAGGGTAGGAGGGCCAAGGGCAAGCGACAAGAACAATTAATACGTTTTCCTCAGTCAAAAATACTAGGCAGTGCGACTCAACCAATTATAAAGTTTGAACACCTTTCAAAATAATGCGGGTGCGGTAGGTAGGTACCTAAAACTGTGTTACCAACTTCTGTCATTGATTGGCGTGTTTGCTAAAGGTTTGCGACTGGTTCCGAATGTTTTGTTTAAGTTTAGCCGCCTCGGGTTGTTTTGTTGCAAACTCCATCGGGATTAGGAATGACAATTAATCAAAATTCATGATATTGGTGTATTTACTAAACATTTTTACTAATTCGGAACTAATTAGGGAACGACTATTTAGCAGTTTTATTAATCGAGTCACCAAATATTACGCTTCTGAAATAGGCGAAGCTTTTCGCGAAATCTTCTCCAAGTTTTACAGAGAATTGATCGAGAATCTTTGGTTTCTGACTTTTGTTTTCGTCAGAGATTGTTGCATTACTTGCAGTAGTATTGCTCTGGCTAAAGATATTCATTTTAGAAAGCGTAGTATTCTGTCCCCTCTTTCTTCCACGACTCCATTCTTCCAGTGCAGCTATATTTGTGTTATACGCATCATGTTGCGTTTTAGTCGCGTTAAAGTTCGTAAATTCCACATATAAAGGGACGCTACCAGCTGTTCCAGGTTCTGTAGTTTCAGGATTAGTAATTTCAGGATCCACAATTTCAGTTTCAGGTATTTCAGGGATTGTTAGAACATTTATTATAGGATACATGCTGTCATCATCAGTACGGGGAGTATGGGCTAAACCAGAAACAGAATATACTGTCAATAAGTTCAGAATAACGACATATTGCCGCAGGTTATTCAGCGGGGCCATTTTAGAGATTCACAAAAATTTTTGAGTGATTCTGAGATTTAAAATTGTTTTCTAGTTTCTTGATATTTTTTTGCTAAATTTTGTTCTAGCTTGACATGCCTAACAAATCTTTGTGATTGACATCTATCTTATGTAGCAAAGAGAATACATTAACTACGTTAGTTATTGTATCCTCTTTGGACATTTGGACATCTATACTTTTCTTGTCATCCTACGCCAAGTATCGAAAGAAGGTAGGTAACATGTAGGTAAGAAAAACAAACAGATTTTATCAACTTCTATTTGACTTTTTTAAATAGCGAGGATCGTTTGAGGTGATCGCGAAGCGACAGGCGCGGGGCGGCCAATTAACGGCTGAGCTTCGCGATCGCGTCAAGTTCGCCCACGTAAGTAAATGAATAAGGCCGCCTTTACAGAAGATTTACCGAATTATTTCAAACAATTCGAACGACAAAAATCACATGCTAGGAGTCAAGAGATATTTAAAAAAAATTGTAAAGTATGGATTTCAAACCCTGATGTAGGTCCTACTCGGTCGTACTTTAACTTGCGTTTAAAATCAACATCAGTACAGCTAATGTTAGGTAGTACTGGGGGATGGTTTATCTTTTTTGCAGATCTAGAAAAAAATCGAGTACTTATATAAAAAGAAACGTATAACACCGACCACGACATTACAGTAGCTCTACCTTTGGCCTATGACAGGCCCAGCCTAGACCAATAGTCATAGAAATAGATAACTGTACAAAATAGCATATTGAACCGTTCTACACGAATTTATGAATGTTTTAAACACCACCGCTTAGGGCCTTATTACACTGGCGATTTGCAAGCTAGTCCAAAGCGAGGCGATTAGGTAGCGACTCACAACAAGCGCGCGCCGAACAAGCCGCAAAGCGCTCGCAGCGAGGTACTCGCTGCGCGATAGGGTTCTTATTCTTACTCATCTTTGGACTCGCTTGCAAATCGCCAGTGTGAGAGATAGATAGATAGATAATGTATTTATTTGACACTGCAGCACATGATATAAATGTAACAATAGTAGGTAATGGTAAACAATAAGTAATACTGTAAACAATTTAAAAAGTATGTAAGTAATGACGACCGATTTGGCGCGGTGGGCGAAGGTCCGCCTGCGACGCATGAGGTTGCGGGTTCGAACAAATGTGTGTACGATCTGCAGATATTTGTGTTCTGGTCGTTTTCTATGTATAATAAAAAATATCTATCTATGTAATGTATTGTATTATGTATATCAGTTATCTAGTACCCATAACACAAGCTCTGCTTACCATGTGGCTAGATAATGCTGTGTGAATTGTCCAGCATTATATTTATTTATATATTTAGTAGATATTTAAAAATTGTGTGTGTGCTTCAGCCTGTCAAAAAGGTAATAGTTGAGTGAAAAGTTTTGCTTTAAGATCAAAACACTGATTTTCAGTATAACCCTTTGAGGCGACCAGAAGAACGAAACACTGACAAAATAATTGATGTGTGATTGCATAGTATTTTGAATTTCAGTAATTTTGAATACAATCGAATGAACTTTGATATGTGATAACGTTCTTACTGACCTTAGTTGCTTACTACGGAACTTTGTGAAATAAAATAAAAAAAACTTGAATGCTAACTACCTCTACATAATAATTTGCCCGAAAATAAAGTCATTTCTGATGTTTCTAACCACAAATCACACAACAATCTTAGTTCCAAAGGTATCATCTTTCGCCATCAGATAAGACGTTTTCTACCAAAAGGATGACAGTATTTTTGATGCGGTGGGGGCGACCGCAGACTTATCCGAGTTTCAAAGCCGCGGGCCGGGCAAACGAATAACTTAAAACTTGCCCTGCCCTGTCTTAACTTCCCCCGTTTGTACGTTGGAACCTTTATTTTTGTGATAGCTATGGAGAAAAGCTAATAAAACCTCTGACTATAATTATCTAAGGAGTTGGTACTTTGTTTTGGTTTGATTTGTTTTTTTTATTCGTAGAATGTAAAGACCGTGATAGCTTTAAAAATCGCGAATTAAATTGCGGGCGGGTCAGCTAGTTATTTCTTAAGGAACTTGTAAATAGTATCTATTCTAGTAACCTTGACGGTTCAACAATTATCTTGATTTTTTTTACCATATACTAATCCATATGTGATTTGACAATCATTTAACTTCAGTACTTTGACACACACGTGCGTATACGAATAGGAAATTGAGACAAATTAGTAGATTATTTTTGTCATCACCTCGTTTGTTTCTATTACTTCTATAAGGCAGTTATTTTAGACTGTGACAAAGCTCAACAAAACAGTGAAAAACAGAAAATCGGCGTGAGAAATGCTTGTAGCAAAATTATCCCTATCTCAGTATACTGACTTTCTAGGTTTGGCTTTGGACTGGTATTGATACGGACCAGTTGAGCTACCTGTAAATTGATTGCAACAGTCTGCAATTAGCTGAATTGTTTCAATTGTAAATACTACTTCTAATCTGTTTCTATTATTTGATTGTAACTTTATTTGTTAATAACGTGTAGGTACCTTTCTAGGGAATTTGAATTTTCCGTTATTTGTCAGGATTTGACTACCCACTACCCAGTCCTTAAATGATCTACCTGTTACAGAGGTAATAACTGTTAAATAAAAAGAAGACATCAGAAAAACTTTCCTAAAATATTCCAAAGAAAAGTTTCACAAGTGGGGTCGCAGACAATCGTCGCGGGGATTTCCCCACGGAGCGATCGCCAGTTCGATTCCGCGGCCGGTCAAGCAATCATACATGTAATTGGTACTGAGAGATTTATTAGTGCTGGTACAAATAAATAATAGCAATCAGGGTGTTTTACAAACTCACGTGAAGTGGGGTAGGTCCCATTTGTTCTATGGAACATGACGTAATAGAACAATTTGAGAAAATATTGTCCCTATTTGTACTATAGAGTGATTGCGACCAAAGAAATACAAAGGACATGTTTTATTTGCAGTTAATAAAGTATATTTTAATTCAAACTGTACGTTAGCCAATTTGAATGTGAAATGTTTGCAAAAAACGACCCATACTTAACCTAAAATCCACTCAGTATTTTTATAAGCAAATTAAATTCCTTGTCGATTTAGGATCGATCCTGCAATTATAATGTCTGAAACTTGACGCAAATCTTTTAAGATTTAGTTTTTGTTGATGTGGTTTGTTTACAAATATTTAACATCGAGTTTGGCTAGAGTATATTGAAAAGTCATCATCATCATCAGCCTATAGCAGTCCACTGCTGGACATAGGCCTCCCCCAATGAGCGCCATAGCGCCCTGTCTTCAGCTTGCCGCATCCAGCATCTACGAGTACCTGCAGTCTTTCGCAGGTCGTCATCCCACCTGGTCGGAGGGCGTCCTACACTACGTTTACCGAGTCGTGGTATCCACTTAAGAACACGTTGAAAAGTAATAGGTGCTTTTTGGTTTCGTCCCTGGCCCGTTACGTACGCATGTGAATACCCTTCCCTGTCTTGTCCTGTTTACTATGAACGTTTTATCTAATCAACTCAGTCATTATTCCTTGATAGAGTGCCTGCTTTGTTGTTATTATTTGTTATTTGATTATAAGGATTAGGGTGAATCTGAGCTCTTAATTAGATTATGTTAGCTTTTATTACCAGCTTATTAGTCAAAGCTGTAGGATCTTATATTATTTTTGTTAGAATTCTGAATAATAGATAAACAAAAGTCAAAACTCTTTACAACCGTTGATACAACTTACACCTAAGTAAGGCAAGTATACGGTCAGAAAGTATTTTTTTACATTAAATTAAATAAATAAATAAATAATGCTGGACAATTCACACAGCATTATCTAGCCACATGGTAAGCAGAGCTTGTGTTATGGGTACTAGATAACTGATATACATAATACAATACATTACATAGATAGATATTTTTTATTATACATAAAAAACGACCAGAACACCCGGAACAAATATCTGCAGATCGTACACACATTTGTTCCGAGGCGGGAATCGAACCCGCAACCTCCTGCGTCGCAGGCGGACCTTCGCCCACCGCGCCACATCGGTCGTCAATTAGACATGGCAATCCATACTTATTTATAAACTAGTTTCTGACCACGGTTTCGCACGCGTTGTTGCTATGGAAATGTTTTATAGTTATTTCTATCCCATGGGAACTGATTTCTGATAGATAAAACATACTTTACTACAGATGAAATTTGTCATACGAATTAAAAAAACACAAATCAATAAATTATAAAATACTAGCTGCGCCCCGCGGTTTCACCCGCGTGGTGATAGATATTTTGGATAATATACAATATATCTTTACAAATTGTAGCCTGTGTTTTTCTGATATGTAAGCTATATTATTGTGAAGTTTCATCAAAATCCATTTAGTAGTTTTCGCGTGAAAGAGCAACGAACATACATACATCCTCACAAACTTTCACGTTTATAATATTTGTATGATGTGAAAATTGGCGGTCTTATAATAATCATGAGCAAACAACCGTGGGCGTATTAAGAACGTGTATTGGAAATTAGAACTCTAAAAAAGTAAAGCAATTTCCAAAAACATTTTCAAAGCCATGACCAAAAACCCAATCCCCGCATGAACGGTTTCCGTAAAAAAACAAGCTATAATGAGCCAAGGAAAAATACCTCTAAATATTCAGCATCGAAACCCGAAGCCGTGTTTTCATCATTCCGTCCGAAGTTACTTAAAATTATCTACTCTCTTGAATCATAATAAGAATCATAACTGCATAACACTCATTCAAATTAGGCTTGCTGCAATAAAGGAAAATGAGTTTTTTTTACGTTGTGTTGGTTTTATTGGACACGGAAATTCTTGCCACTTTACCACGGTATAAATAAGTGTTGGTGGACGAAAGTTTCACTCTCGTGTAGTCTTTGTTTGAAATATTTATTGGGAAAAAGATTTTAATTGTTAAATAATTTCACAAAAGTCAATCATTCTTTGTTTCCGTATAAACACTATAGGAACTCATGCTACTCAAATTCTTGGATACAATACTTAACATGTCCACTCACTTATTTTATATTTGGTATATGCACAACTATGAGTTCCCTAATTGTTTTCCTCTATTAATAGGTGATTGAATGTGGACTGAATGGCAGAATGAAGTTTTTCATAGACACAGTTTGACAGATAGAGATGCTAATCTTTACACTTGAAAAATGTAAGGAACTTACGAAAGTTTCGATTGTTATCGAGCCGACAAAGTATTTAACGAAGATATTTCAAGATGATTTTTCCATGAAAATGGAATTAATAATACTATTATATGAGTTGCAAAAATTATCAATAAATAAATTTAAAAAAATTGTGAAGCATATTCTTTGTAAAAAGGCTTATTACAAAATATCAGATTATCTAGCTAGAAGATAAAAAAGCTTGGAACGAGTTTTGCTCCAACTCAAAATCTAACAACTTACAGATAAGCAAATCATATGTACCTACTAGACACATAAGTTATGAACATACTAGTGGTTTCTTCTCACTTCTTCCACTGGTGGACAAAAAATTGAAGTGAACATCAATATAATAATGAATAGTATAAAATATGACTTGTCTAAGTGCTTATTTGTAAGCCTAAAGCCTGAAGAGAAATTATAAACATTCATTTCATTTCATATTATAATTACAGTAGTTTTACCACAGTAGTTCAATGAGTTATACTTTTAATCATGGAAGAACTCGTGTAGGTAGGAAGTAAAACGATAAAAGTAATATACTACTTTATTCTGTTGAATATTCCGTTTCCAACAAAAAAGTGTTTTAGACGGATCTATTAGATCTATTTAGAAAAGATATTGGTTGGCTGAACCGAAAAATATACTACATTTAATGACATTTCTATTTATAGAGTACCTACTTACAATTTAGGTACATGCTATAATTATTCGATAACTTCTATTTGGCCCTATTAATGCAAATGAAAATCTAAAGACAAGGAAACAAAGCTCATTTCGCACTTACATCCATTTTGAAAGACGTTCCCACTGTACCCTCCACTGATTAGTTCGTTTATTTCAGGGCGGATTTATTATGATTTCTTTCCCGTCTATTTCTTACTTGGTAAAGTTTTGTTATGGCTTGGCATCGAATGCTGAGATGTTATGGTTCGAGAGATTCAAGGTTTTTATGGAATAATATTACCGTGTACCTTAATTTGATCGAATTGCAATCGAACAGCTATTATTTATTTGGGTGTTCTTGAGTGGAGACCGCGACTCGGCGAACGTAGTTTAGGACGCCCTCCGGCCAGGTGGGATGACGACCTGAGAAAAAAAAGTTAGTTGGAGTGCAAAAACAACTCATACATATATCACCTGCATAGGATAGCGTTTGCACGGAAACGAAATAGAAACTTCGATTTACGTTATTAGGAGTGAGCCCGTTCACAAGCTCGACCGACGTGGCGCGGTAGGCGAAGGTCCGCCTGCGACGCAGGAGGTTGCGGGTTCGAATTGTCTAGCATAAATAATGCTGGACAATTCACACAACATTATCTAGCCCCATGGTAAGCAGAGCTTGTGTTATGGGTACATAGATAGATATTTATTTATTTGCATGCTCACGATTGGCTTAAAAAGCCTTATTAGGCTTTATTATTCCTATAGCGTCGTAAGAATCAAGCAAACGTTAACAAGTACCAATGTTAAAGATCTAATTAGACAAACAAGGGGGAAATTCTCCCCTCTGCCACTTGGTTTGGTTTTTGAAGACATTTTGGCAATTTGATATGGCTACTCGACGATTCAGCTATGTTCTTAAGAAGGTTCCAAATAATAAACTGTGGTTAGAAATAACTCGCGCGTTTATTTATTTATTTATCGCGTTCAGGGTTTCGAACGTTTGTCAATAACCAAAATATGTAGGTACTAATTGACGACCGGTTTGGAGCGGTGGGCGAAGGTCCGCCTGCGACACAGGAGGTTGCGGGTTCGATTCCCGATTTCCCGCCTTTGGGCAAACGTTGTACGATCTGCAAATATGTATTCCGCGTATTTTCTATGTATAATAAAAAGTTGTATCTATGTAATATAAAAGTATAGGTATTGTATTAACTATACATATCAGTCTTCTAGTACCCATAACACAAGTTACGCTTAGCTTGGGGCTAGATGATAATGTGTAAATTGCCCAGTATTATTAATTTACTATAGGAGCTGGTGAGAGACTTCGCTATTTAATAAAAAGGTGAATCGACTTTTTACCAAATAAAAAAGTATAAATACTACATATCGGAAACTTGTTGAATGTACAAACTGATACCTACGAGTAACTACCTTTCATTTGATACCACACTCGACAAGGACCATATTTAAAAAGTGTTCTACTTACAGACCTCTATATCTTTCCTGTAAAATATACATATAGGTATAGATATATATAAAAGTTACATTACAATATATTTCAGATGGATCGCTCTGCAAACTTCGGATTTAAGGGGATGAGGACGATACAAAAATAAAAACAAACTTCAACAAACTGTTTTGATACAAACTGATATAATACAAAATCATTGATATACAAAATACTTCAAGGTGGTACAAGATCATTTATAAATCATTTTTTAAACGGCAACATATTGCCCTTTTTCGTCGTTTCATTCTCTTATGTCTAACAAAAGTAATAAAAACGAGGCCAATTTCTCAGCAAAATTATCTTTATTTACCACCGAAATATTGTCCGTTCTATACAGTATTTTCCGGGTGCTCTTTCCTTGAGGCTATACCGCCTCTTTAATTTATGTGTACTGAGATAAGGTGTAATAAATAGGCAAAAGGAATACCGCTTTAAAATAATCACCCTTAAATTGCTGTTTGACTGGACAGAAAAGGCGTGGAGATTGCTAAAAGTAACACAATATCAGTAATTAATCTGTCGGCTTTGACATAAATAAGTATTGCTGGTGTGGTGGTATATTTGGTACGAAAACGTTGTCTGCCTAACCAGTAAGTAGCCATAGTCATCTTGCCTTTAGAAAAATATTTACTATTTATTCGGGTGTTGCTTATTAGCTATCACCAATGATATCAGCCTATATACACTGTTGGTCATAGGGCTCCCGCATACAACGTATCAAATAACTGCCTTAAGCCGCCTACATCCATCGACTGCCTGCGACCGCTACGATATCGTCGGTCCATCAAGTGGATTGTCTCCGTTTCGCATTGAATAGCGGCCATCACTCGAGAACCGTTACTCCCTAGCGGTTATCAGTTCTGCGAACTATATAGCCTGCCCAATGCCAACACAGCTTACGAATCCAAGCTTTGTTGTGTTGGTGACTTTGGTTATTCTACAGATTTCCGTATTCCGGATTCTATCACATAGCTCTCACCCAAAGAAAGTGATATTAAAACTAAATCCTACAAACTAACTGGTTAAATATAAAAATAAAATTAAGAAAAAATCAGGTACTCAACCAAAGGCGGCTAAAAATTCAAAGCTTCTAAAATATATAAAATACAAATACTCAAACAGATCAGCTAACTTCAGCCTATATTACTAAGAGCTTTAAAGTTTTAGACCATAGCCACATTTTCAAACTTCACATCATACCTAACATCTACTCCATTCGTTTTCTGATCCCATTTTCCCTGTTTTAAGAAAAGAGCGACTTTCTAAACGCCTCCGGCACTCTCTATGTAGGCCTGTTGTCTTAGCATTACGGCTCCGACTGGGTAAGAGCATTCAAAATGAGATTACAATCTTAATGGTTTCATAATCAGAAAAAGTTTTGGTACGGAAACAGATGTTTAAAAATTTGACCGTCGGATAACATAGAGGTACTTTGTATACATTATCTTACGTATTTTTTAAATCATATTTATTGTAGGAACCTTCATAATTAAATACATGGCGGTCCTATTGTGAAAACCTTGGATAGATGCATGGGAGCTAAAACGAATCGTTTCACAAGAATAAGGAATATTTCAAGATATCAATTTGGTAAAAACTGATGACGGTATCATTAAAAAATCAAAGCTGTAATAGTTTTATTTTGTAGTTTAGGCAGAGATACGATATTGCCCTTGGGGCCACCAAGAAAAACTATAATGGGGTGACTTAAACGAAAGAGGCTACAAAAGAGTCAGCGTTGTAAACAATACAAATTAAAAACTAATCAAAGAAGTGCAATAGAAGGCACGGGAAAGTTCTGATTTCATTAACATTCTTGGTCGGTACCACGGACCTCGTCGGTCCAGTCGCTTCTAATTGCTGCTGTCAACAGCAGGGAGTCGCCGGTCGCCCTTGCGTCAAATTGTATAATTTCATTTACCATCGGGCCTTCTATTCTGATTCTTGGGTTTGGTTTAAACAAGCTGAGGGATTAACCGATTGATTTGCTATTTTATATCGATAGTAGATAATTTACATTCTTCTTGTCATCCTTCACTAGATAAGGTCGGCGCAATTATGTCCTGCGCTACGTCATCTTCGTATACAAAATAGTGCTCTGGTATTTATTCATTCTGGTATTTCATATACCTAATAGATATATCTATTACATGTTCCCAAAAGTACTTCTAATGGTTGGTTTTTTGGCCGCAACATTGCTGCTACGTAGAAAAACTCAAAATAGAAGTGATGTCTAATATTCATTATTCATACGTGTTGGTGATTACATTATTCGTCACAGTGGGAAATAGATTTTTTCGCTTTTAAGGTAGAGAGAAGTTAAAATCTGCTGTTTTGAATTCGACAAAAAGCTCTTACGAGCAAAATTTAATACCTACATTATAAAAATACAATGTTAATAACTGGAAATTAATGTAAGCTAAAACAGAGGCGGTCATAAACTGAGAACGGACGCGTTTGCAACGAAAGCATTTTGAAGGCAAGCAAGCTTGTAGCTTAAGAAACAGGGCCCGTACGCGTAAAAACGTAATTAAAGTGAAAAATATAATAAAATTAATATTTAAGGGGGCTCCCATACAACAAACGTGATTTTTTTATAGATTTTGGTACGGAACCCTTCGTGCGCGAGTCCCACTCGCACTTGGCTGGTATTATTTTATTTTTTGTTCAATTCAATTTTTTGTCCGCTAGTGAAAGAAATTAAAAAGAAACCACTAACAGTACTAACACTAGTAGTACATTCAATAATTTATGTGTCTAATAAATGTTTGTTTTGATTATCAAAATGTAAATATAATGTGATTATTAATACATGTCAATATTTTATGTAAAGCTAAGCACAAAATTGAATTTCATGACGGACGGATAGACAGAGGGACAGACAGCGAAGGCTTAGTAATAGGGCGGGACCCTATTACTAAGCCTTCGCTGTCTGTCCCTTTTGATACGGAAACCTAAAAACATAGAAGTGATTTCTTGAAGTATCCAAGAGTTATTTATGATCTTAAAGAAACAAAGCACTTTGAGTTTTGAGATGAGTTTTGACTGTTTCTGTCTACATATTTATGTTTTTTAACTTGATAATGCCAGAACACCTGCTATCTAACTAACCTCGATCTACCCTCAGGGGGTTATTAAAGCTGCGGATAGCAAAGCTTTTAAAAAGTAGTAAAAACTCTCAGACATTAATCCGTAACAGTTGGCAGGTGAGCGCGATCGATGCTGTGCCTTACCTTATTAGAATAATTAAAAAACTTCCTAGGTTATACAAATTGCTTTGCTTTGTTTCGAGTGGACTTGGAAGATTTTTGTAGATCGCTACAGAAATCTTCCAAGCTCACGCTATGTAAGAGGGAAATGAAAAAATACTATAGAAAAGCTATAGTATTATCATCATTACTCGTTTATAACTTCGTCTTTATCTCCCATTAAGGTTTGCTGGAAGAGAACTCTTCTTAGGGTTATAGTTATATATATATATAGTTTTTTAGTGTATTTTGTATTATGTTTTTGTAGTGTAGGACGCCCTCCGGCTAAGTGGGTTGACGACCTGCGAAGGACTGCGGGCAGATGCTGGATCCGTCGAGCTGAAGACAGGGCGCTATGGCGCTCACTGGGGGAGGCATATGCCCAGCAGTGGAATAACATAGGCTGATGATGATGAAGATATGTTTTATCGTACGAGAAATAATAAATTAGATAAATTCATTAAATTAAATCATCATAATTATTATTTGCTATATATATTGCGTAAGCCTTACACTAATTTTCAAACTTACACAACATTTTCAAATTTCTAAAAAATATTTAAATTGAATCGGCGTTTAAGTCCGAAGGAAGTCCGAAAGGTTTTTGACTCAAACGTCACTCGTCGTTTCCTACCTGGTAGCGCCATAGGTAGCGTATCCAGTACTAAGGGAGGGATGCGGGTTCAAGTCCCGACCAATTTTTTTGAGACATTATTAATTTTATCTTTATTCTAGCCCAGGATTATCTACTGGTAAAGGCGCGTCCTTTCGCTTCTTATCGTCCTATGCTTCTCGCATATGCCATGTGACTTTTATAATGTCATCCACTCATTATACTCATACAATACACAACAATACAATATATCTTGATTGCACTATCAATACAATAAATTATAATAATAATGGATCTTAATACTAAGTCTAGTGGCACAATCTCATAGAATAGGACTAGCTATCATCGGAGAATGTAATGAGTTCCGTAGACTTGCCTACGACCTAGATGTCTACGGGCCTACGAAGAGTCGTAGACCATCTACGAATGAGTGCTACGACATAGTAAAGATAAAATTGCTTTGCTTGAGTGTTTGTGAGCTTAGAAGATTTCTGTTGCTATTTATAAAAGGGACTTGATACATACCAGAGATGACGTAGACTACTAGGCGTTAATGACGTAGACTGCTAGGCGCATTAATGACGTAATTTCTAAGGGCCTACGAAAAGACGTAGACTGTGTATGAATGAGTGCTACGACAAGGTAAATAAATTTACATTTCTTTGCTTGAGAGTTTAGAAGATTTATGTTGGTATTTATAAAAAGGCATAGTTACGAATACATCCGACAGAGAACCAAAGTTATCGACATACATAGCTCTGAGAATTAGCAAGCTGAAGTGGCAGTGGGCCGGCCATATCTCGCGAAGAACCGACGGCCGCTGGGGCAAACGTGTTCTTGAGTGGAGATCACGACTCGGGATGACGACCTGCGAAAGACTGCAGGTAGATGCTGGATGTGTCAAGCTGAAGACAGGGCGCTATGGCGCTCATTGGGGGAGGCCTATGTCCAGCAGTGGACTAATATAGGCTGATGATGATGATGACTAGTTACATACCACGGGAAATCTTGATGCCGTAGACGTTTACGCGACTACGACGTAGACTGCTACGCTCTAATGACGTAATTGTTAAGGGCCTACGAAGAGACGTAGACTGTTTATGAACGAGTGCTAGGAAAAGGTAAAGAAGTTCAAATTTCTTTGCTTGAGTATGTTAGCTTAGAACATTTCTGTTGATATTTATAAAAATCAATGAAATATTAGGTATAGTTACTAAAGCGAAAAAAAACACTCTTTTTAGAAATAGCAAATTTGTAGGTTGGGGGTAGTTTTAAGCAAATTTTGTTGTTTCTTACTTACCTAATCAAACGAGACCTCAGTCCCCCATTCAGTATAAGCATGACCAGGACCCATAAAAGGTGATTCTCGCCCCTAACACCGGACAGATACGCCGACCATAAAGCTGCTCGCCACTAACAGGGTTTATTAAACAATCGTAAACGAGAACCAAGTGGCAAGGGGATGCAGCCTATAATTACTGTACTTAAAAGACGACGCGACGTTAAAAAAACCTGCGTCCAGCTAGATATTGAGTGTGCTATGTTATTTTTGTAAGACACTGGTGTATGTAAAATCAAGGTCTGAATTCTGCTAACCAATAGTTTTTACTTTACTATGACAGTAGAATTATCTCAGAATCGTTCAAAGACTCTTCTACTTATTCATGTGCAGAAGTTTTAAATTATAGATTTATTTGACCATGACCACAAACATTCCCCTATAGGTTATTATAGAGGTAGAGGTATATCTCTATAATTATTATTATTATTTTCAATCATTTATTTAAAATTCTCGTATCAAATACATTTTTTACTATAGAAAATACAAGAAAATATTATAAACTATTCTACAGTAAAAAATATATGAAACGTAGATCACCGACCGCGAAGCTAGGCTCAATTATTATTATTATATTAGCCCGGAGTGTCCCACTGCAGAGTAAAGGCCCCCCTCCACTTCTTCCACTCATCTCGGTCCTCAGCAAGGTAATAGGTAATATTATCTAGTAACACAAACGTTCTAGCAAATGATAGACCAGTTTGCGGGAAAGCCCAAAGCATCAATATTTATGCCGATAGTTTAAGTAACCATCCTATGAAAATAAAAACATGTTCGGCATCGCTACAGAATCTGTAAACATGTTTTCCAGACTTCTCCGGATAGGTTATCTAAGTTGAATAACAATCTCACTAACCGAAACAAAGTTTTGTGGTACTAAGTATACAACTTTCGATCTTATGCGAAAAGTTAAAGGAATCATTTTTGTTAAGGAAATATTACAAACTTTTTTTCGCAATCTTTACACCAACACATTTATACTATAAATGAATGTTTAGATGGATGGATGGATGTTTGTTACTTCTTTACGCCAAAGCGACTAAACGGATCAGGTTGAAATTTCGCGTTGATGAATCTTTAAACCTGGAATATAAATAAATAAATAAATATTGCTGGACAATCCACACAGCATTATTTAGCCCCATGGTAAGCAAAGCTTGTGTTATGGGTACTAGATAACTGATATACATAATACAATACATTACATAGATAGATATTTTTTATTATACATAGAAAACGACCAGAACACCCGGAACAAATATCTGCAGATCGTACACACGATTGTTCCGAGGCGGGAATCGAACCCGCAACCTCCTGCGTCGCAGGCGGACCTTCGCCCACCGCGCCACATCGGTCGTCAAACATAGGCTACTTTTTTCCCAGATATCAGTTCACATGAAATAGCCTTAGAACGTTTCAAAATAAACAACACGTGCGAAGCCGCTGGCAGAAACTAGTACTTACATAATTTGAAGGTTGGTAGAATGATAATACAGGGCGCTATGGTGCTCATTAAGAGTCGCCTATGTCCAGCAGTGGACTAATATGGGCTGATAATGATGAGTATGATTCTAAAATATTTAATCATGAAAAGCAAGTGTGTAGGTCCTCATGAAGGTACCTCTTTAATACCTGGTTTGAGAGGTCCTAAATGGCAGTTTATATCTCTTACATTTTAATAAATGCACCACCCTTATAATTATCGAATTCACAGTTCAACTAACTCACACACAAATTCAAAGCCAAACTATATTTAAGTTCAGGAACAATAATTATCGACAACAGCTCACTCCACAATAATTACTTACCTCGGAATATATCACACAAATTGAACCTTACTTGAACGTGATAAGAATGGATGGTATGGGTTCTAGTTAGTAATTATCGTCCTACGGGAAAAGACCGAAAACCGTTTACTCTGTATGAAAGATAGATGAGCATGGTTGTGATTGCCGGGTAAGGTCTGTGATTTGGGAACTCCCGTGTGAATGACATGTGTGACCTATGGGGTTGAACCCTGCGTGACATGTGCAAAAGGGTTAAAGTTTAGGTACTTGTCATCATGGAAGTCTAAAAGCCGCCACACACAGAAACCGTGGCCAGGCCGGAGGCGAAAGCGTGCGGGTTGTTTCATACAAATTTACGTGCACCGCGCCGCTTCCGCCCGGCAGTGTATGTGTAGTCTTTCATCTTGATTTGTATGATACAACCCACACGCATTCACTTTCGGCCCGGCTACGGTTTCTGTGTGTGGCGGCTTTTAAGGCCACTTACCACCATGAAGTTGAAAAGATTGATCTCAACTCAACAGCCTTTAGCAGTGTAACAGATGAACGTATAGGTATGTACCTAGGGAGGTCGAAACTGATGAAAAGCTTAGAAAAGTAATATAACTTTACCATCGCGGGAATCAAACCCGCAACCTCCTGCGTCCTGCCTCCTGGTTGCAGGCGGACCTTCGCCCGCCGTTGTGACTAAAAGTGTAATGATGTCCCGCTTAAATAATATTTCAAATGAAAACGATGAACGTAATTTAGCTTTTAATTTAGCTTCGCTGTGGCGCCGTGGGCGAAGGTCCGCCTGCGACGTATAAGGTCGCGGTTTCGATTCGCGTCTCGGGTCAAATGTGTGTACAATCTACAGATATTTGTTTCGGGTGTTCTGGTCGTTTTCTATGGATAATAAAAAATATATATCTATGTAATGTATTGTATTATGTATATCATTTATCTGGTACCCACCCATAACACAAGCTCAGCTTAGCTTGGGGCTAGATAATGCTGGGGGAATTGTATTATAGTATTATTTATTTCTTATTTGTATGTACCTAGGGAGAGTCAAGACAGAACTTGCTTGATAGTCGGGACTTCGTAGCACAGGTAGATACCACAAGAACTTCGTTAGTGCGAGATTAGAGTCTCGGTCTAGTGCTAATTGCGCATAATAATAGTGCTACTAGGGTCACCATCACTTATCAAATTGCTGATTCGGAGCTGATTTCTTCGTTTGTTATGGAGTCTCAACAGTCGGCAGGACAAGTTGGCAAAAGTCTCGGCTACAATATTCATATACTGAAATATCGCAGAAACCCGCCGGGTTGTCGCCGAATACGGTGTGTAGACTAGAAGCCTTCTTGTAACATGCTAGGCAGTTGGCACCTAGGAGTATTAGCAATCGTTGATTTACATGCAAGTATTTGTTCCTGTTCTGATAGTCTTGCCTGAATAATGGTCACACTACCCAAGAACGGTGAAAGGGTACGTAATACGAGGGAAGTCACGTCGTGGTCGGGCCAAGCCTGCAATTTACGGCTAGTCATGTCGAATTCTGCCGATATTGTCGAGACGTGTGGTTTCTATAGCGTGTACCTACATACCTACCTATTAGCTATGCAGTAGCAAATTGCTATAAATTTGCTTGGGAAATTATTGACTTGGTTGCTAGTAGGGTTTGAACCTTCCGAACATAAACTACTAGTTTCTACCTGCGGCTTCGGACGCGTTGATTTATGGAAAGATTTTAGTTACTTCTAAAGGGTCTGATTTATGACCTGGATTATTGACGACTGTTTTACGTAGGTAAGATTATGAAAAAAGTAAGTAGGTACACAAGTGCTGAAATATGGTTATGCAACAATAAAGTGGTTGTCCTACCAGGTTCGATTGCTGTTCCATCTGGATCTGATGGCTGTTCCTCGCGTTCTCTGGTTCTTTAACTCCCTTCTGATACCATATGATTGTAATATCTACACAACCTATGTACCTATGTACGGTCAAAAATCTATCTAGTTTCAATTGTGTGAAGCTTTTGTACCTACGCGACCTATTGAAACTGTTAATGTAAACAGCTTTTGTCGTAATTTTAGTATAGATGGTACAAGAGATTCTTTGAGTAAAGGTTTTAAATAAAACATGAAATCGTTTAATTTACTTTATTACTTTAAACATATCCATACGATGATGATCAAAGTTATCATTACTCTAACAATGTTGTCATACGTTTATCGCGATAACAATATAAAAACATTGCAATTGTAAATATAAAATAGAAAAATTAATATAGGATTCTAAAAATTCAATCTTAAATCTAAACGATTACATTACACTAGTTGCTATCAAATATGCTATTAAAATTTAAAGTGCGTTACAGAACTGTCTATGGGCAATTACAGAGTGCAAAGTTAAACAGTAAAATTTAGAATGTACTAGGTTATTATCATAAATTGAATGGCTAAATCGATTAATAGTCACATAGAAAACATGATTTACGCTTACCAAGAAACTACACGACTACATTTAGTTAAACAATTTCCATCAACAAATACAATGAACGCGCGCTAGCGTCCAACCAAGTTCTGAATTAATCCTTCACTAAAATCGTACATGATTTCTAACACACAAATTATTCTAAAATTACAATCAGCTACCGGGGCGTTTACTTCGAAAATGGCAGTCAATCTTTAAAAATAATTTAAATACCACTCACTCAATCAAACAGTCTTATTCTTTGAAAAATAATCAATCAATTTTTAAACGTACGAGTAAGTTACTACACGTCGTCTACCGGTCGTTACGTCAAATACTTTAAATGCTCAAATTATATCAATTACTCAACTAAGATATCATACGAATTTAAAGCCTATAGAAAAACTTATAATATTTTTACCCTATCATCCGATTATACGCATCTTATACGAACGCGTACAAAAATGGCGATATAACCGACGCAAGGCTCTCTGGCGAGAGAAAACATAATAAAAATAAGGTTCAACGCAAATTTCAAAGTCAATAACATTCTATTCCGAATTGCTGTCAAAGTAGCACCAATAAAGAAAATAAGCTCATGGAAGCCAGATTTTTAGATGCTATTGTATCACAGGTTGTAATATTGTGTGCCGATATGGCACTGCAGATGTTTTGTTGTTCATTCTCTCCCAATCAGACTAAGACTGGCTTAGCCTAATTTGGAAACTAGACATACAAATGTAATTTTTGTTTTAATGTGAATTCTTGAATACATGCTTACCTATACAAATAGACACTTACTATGAAGAACAATGCATTTTAATATTTTTTACACGGATGCAACCGCGATCAAATCGCGTATATTTGAGATGTACTTTGTTTTGTTTCAATGAGCGCTGATGAGATTGCGACTGCATCATTGAAAAACCTATTTCAATGCATTCAAACATTTGATGACAAAATCAGTGTAAGAGCATTCTGAGATAATCAAATCAATACCTAATTATTAAGTTAAATTATACATAACATCGCCAGAATAGACCATTGTAACACTGACGGCATGGTTAGCTCTCAATTCTCGTACAAGGCAGGATTCTGATCCATATAACAAAGCGATAAGATAAGAGTACCAGGAAGTTTCTTTGTTTCAAGGTTTCATAGAATTCACCAGAGATCGGTAAGTATTATCTGCCCGATATGAGAACATCAAACAAAAGGAAATGGCACTTTCCAAGACACGCGAGAGTTATGCTCTTCGGCAATTGACGTTTTTCAGTCAGCGCTGATAAATCAGCTTCACCAGCAGAGCTATTCACAAACACCGTAGAGTCTTAAACACGGAATCTGGTAGTATCGTGCGAAATACAAATATTTCAGGTGTTTTTAATATTTTCTGTGTTTTAAAAGGAATATAAATAGCGGAAAAGAATCCACGTTTTAGATTCAGTCTACTTTTGGAGCAATTAATAATATAAATAAAGTACATATTACTAAAAATCAACATATTACCAAAAGCTCCTTCATTTCGCGGGAATCTGTGGCTGATTCCGTGTCGATGACTCTGATACGGAGTTTCTAAATAGTCCTGCAGGGCTTTATGAGTTGTAGAAGTTTTGCCTATATTTTGCTGCCATTTGTGACTCAGATCGCGCTGTGAACCACCGCTAGGTATTTAAAGGTCGGTGTCATACCAAGCGGCTACATTATTATTATCGTGAGGCGGCTCGGGAAAGGCGAGGTCAGCCGAAGCTGCCCCCGCGCCGTCCGTCTCACCGATATCCATGTCCATGCCGAATCCGCTGCCGATCTCGAGGCCCTGCATCGAATCTATCGGAATTTGATCGTATCCTGAAAGAGAAGAAAGGTTGAATTTCGATTGACGGGCATTATAGTAAAATCGGCTAAGAGCATTGACAAAGCTGTGGTACAAACGATTAAAAAAATAGTCCATAGAGACGTTTTAGTAATTGATGTGATGACACAATGCTCTCGGCCAGTTTTATTAAGTTTCTGGGTAAGTTCAATAATATTACACAAATGTATGAATGAGTATTTATTTTCGTCATGGCTTTTATTTGTGAACCCCTGGCCAAAATTTACATATTGGCGCAGTTTTAATGACGATGAAATCAAATGAATAGCTTACCTTTAGTCCGATATTATGATAAGCAACTGAATGAAAAATCTTAGGCATTGTAAGTTTAATCATGCCTGCACCAAGCAATAAAAAGTATTGCAAGCTCTTAGTATTTATGATTAGTCAAGGATTCACCCAAAAACGTATGTTAGTGCACCAATAAATAATTTGTGAAACGCATAAAACGTAATAATAAAATATTCCCATCACCTGGATTTTAGTGATAGATAGGTCCCGGATTAAGCTGCATGTAAAGAAGAGAGAAAACATTGTATTTATACAGTCATCTACATAAAATAACTATAGAAGTATAGTCTGGCAAAAAGTGCTGAAAGGAATATCAGTGGGTACAGCTTACTACTCTATTTTGCCAAGCTATATTTAGCGCTGCTAAAGTGAGAAGTGTTGCTAGAATAATGCGAATAAACGTACGAATCAAATAAGAACAGAAGACAGATATACAAAGCATTTAGTTCTTAGAATATAGTTTTATCCCATCCCATATTGTTCCTAAGATACACATTCTAAGGTTGTTTTGTTTTTAACGCTGACTGGATCGTCGAAGCTGAAAATCGACTATATTACCAGAATAAATTTAGTACTTCACGAGAGGCGGTGGCATTGTTTTGATAGACTGTGAGCATGCAATGTGCGAGCTGAGCGGCAGTCGATATAACAAGGGTCTCACCATAGGATTCAAGTGGATAAAAAGCTTTTTAGTTCGGCCTCGTTCGGCATTGTTTTGAGCCTGCGCTTACTTCATTGCTACTTTACGCAGAAATCAATTTATTTATTTATTTATTGCAATTTAAACACTATTAATGCCTCGAGGCGTTAAGGGTGTGATGAAATTGCATTTCTAACCGCGTGAACACCATGGTAAGGCTTATAAATAAGGATATCTGTGCCTGTCTGTGTAAAGTATGGTCATAACGCTCACTTTTGAATGGCCACTAAACCAGTAAAATAACTTCAGAACATGTGCAGCAAAACCAATAGATCTGTAAGGTGACCCGTCCCCAAGTGTTAGTCTCGCAAACCAGCTACATATCTCAAGTCTTAGTCTTACCTTGTTGATGGAACGACGGTCTCGTTCCGTACAGCCCTTCGTATCCTTGCTCTGGCCCAAGCATGTCCTAATGAACGGACGAGGGATTTAATTAACAAAATAAAAGAACGGAAAATAATACACGCTGTGAAAGAATGCTGAGTGGCTGGGTAGGCATTTCCCTTTTTAATATTTAGGTACCCGCAGTTTTCAACAGTCTGCAGATAACTCAACTGTTTCAATTGTAAATACTAGTTCTAATATGTTTCCCTTCTTTGATTGTAATTTTCTTTGATGTTGATCATGAAATGCCATAACCAGCCACCCAAGTCCATTACACTGTAACAAAAATTAAAACATCAAACACAACTACTCCACTCCATTTGAAACCTACATACCTGTAAATCAGGCTGCATGGCCAGATCATTGGGCCACATCTGGTGGTCGTCGCGGAACAGTGAGTTAGTGAGTTCCATGGAGAGGCGCTTCTTGTAATCATGTGGCTTGTCTTCGGACATGCGGAAGAGAACCGCAGCGGCGTAAGTAGCTACACCTGTAAAATGCAAATAATTTTATAGGTCTTTACAAATTGCCAGTATAAGTAATTCAGATAACTTACATTTATTGTATTATTATTATTTATATCAGTTATCTGGTACCCATAACTCAAGCTCTGCTTAGCTTGGGGCTATACAATACTGTGTGAATTGTCCAGCATTATTTATTTATTTGCCAACTTCACAGTCGAAGGTAATAAAATAGCTGATTTAGGTCTTCTCTGGATCTCAAAAACTTTTTACAGAGGTGTTATTGAGAGATGGGACTTTACATAATCACACTAATATTATAAATGCGTAAACTACTACTATTAGTGTTATTATGATGGCTGGATGTTTGTTACTTCTGCACGTCAAAATAACTGAACGGATCGGGTCGACATTTTGAATATGTGTGAGCTATGAGCATGAGCTATGAACCTAGAATTAATCATAGGCTACTTTTTATTCCATAAAACAGTTCCCATTGCATAGAAATAAACTTTACTTTGTGTGAAGCCGAAACTAGAAACTCGTTTTATATAAATGTTTTATTACAATCAATTTCACTAAATTCAATCGTGTTTAGGCGATTTTTATCGTTGCTCATATCATTGTGTAGTGCTCAGTTGTGTAATCCTGTAGAGTTATGTAGATAATTTCCCTATTATGACATAACCAAGTCCCATAATGTGACTTGGTTTTGTATCCCATTATGGACTCCTCTTGGCAAAATAAATCAAATAAATTGAACTGCTTTCTGTTTGGTAAAATCGGCCTTAACGTTATCCTGCGTTTAGGCGCTGGGAGATTCGTCACAGTTTTAAACGTATATACTTTCCAGTGTTCCGTTGTATTTTAGTTATATTATGTCTTTGTTCATTCATGAAATTGAATTGAATTGACCTTGCGGCGGCAAGCTAGGCTCTGACGATAATATTTTAACGAGAGAAGATACAATAAAGGTAATTTATTATAGAAACTGACCAGGTGGGATGACGACCTGCGAAAGACTGCAGGTAGATGCTGGATGCGTCAAGCTGAAAACGGGGCGTTATGGCGCTCATTGGGAGAGGCCTATGTCGAGCAATGGACTATCACAGGCTGATGATAATTATAGAATGAACAAAGACTTGTTCTTCTAAATAAATAAATGCAAATTGAATTAAATTGAACTGACCTTCATTCCGTGAATGCAGCAACTCGGTGAGCGGAGCAGTAGCCCCCTCAGCCTCTATCATCTCAGCGCCTTCCTTCTCCACAGCCAACTCGCAAAGAACTCCGGCCGCCACGCGCTGTGAACAAAACGGAAATTCCAAGCTTGAAGCCTGAGAGTCGAAACTATAAGACTATATAAAGATCATTATAGGCATTATAGACTATATTATATTTAAATGGGTTTTCATTTCAAAGAGAATTCAGAGTTTAGAAGTTCTTTTATTTAGGTTCTGTCATCAAATTAGGTACTTGTAGTCTGCTTATATACATTTGAAATACTCAAAGTAGATGTTGCTGCTCAATACTCGCTCATCTAGTACTTTAAAGGTGAGGTAAGGTTCCTTGCGGTTACGAGAGTCCGTAACACTGAACCACTAATAATTCTCGCATCTCTAGCGTCATTTAGCAGATAGCCTTTGAAGATACTATTATCGATGCTGTCTCGGTCACAGAAATGAAGTCTCGGTGGTTTGCACGTATTAGTGGGCCAAGAAGCTTGTAGACATACCTGTATATCGGTAACGTTCGTAGCAAAAGACGAAAATGAGGGTAGATCGGTATGTCTTCCAATAAAAACTTACTTGCAGTGCCTTCAGTTATTTCGTGATCATGGCGCATGAAACTGTGCCGAAATATTGGAAAACTCAAAACGGTAAATATCCCGTTATAAATTACTTTCGTGTTAATAACCATGATAGTTTCAAAAGTTATAATATCATACCTGTATGTTCTCGATCTCGTTGAACAGCAGCTGCACAAAGATGGGGATGACGTTCTGTTGCCGGATGAGCTGCCGGTTCAGGCTCTCCCGCGCCAGGATGTGCAGGGCTCCAACGGCGCCCTCCACGATCTCCTCCATGCGGACGCCATCAGCGTAGGCTCCGCCGGCGCCGCCGCCGCCGGACGATGTGCGCTGCTGTTGGGTTAATTTAATAAATTAATAAAAAATGTTGGACAATCCACACATCATCATGTAGCCCCAAGCTAAACAGAGCTTGTGTTATGGGTACTAGATGACTGATATACATAATACAATTTAACCAAAAAAATCAAATTGTTTACAGATCGATATTTTTATTATACATAGATAACGACCAGAACACCAGGAACAAATATATCTGCAGAGATTAATGTAAGGTGAATAGTTTTTAAAAGTTATTGTTTAAGTTTTACGACATTTAACCAATAATCTTTAAATTGTTAGCAAGCTCTATTGGGTGTTGAGTCTTCTATTTAAAAAGCTATAAAAAATCTTTAACACACAAAATTATGTCCTTATAAACCTTATTTCATACTTTCTTGTGTGCTCATTATTCTAACTCTATAAGCTTACAATGTTGTCTAGAAGACTCGTGTCCAAATCCGGGTACTGAACGGTGTAACGGGGCGTAAAATAGCATGATACGTTACACCGTGTGCAGAAATACACAAATACAGAAAGGTTGCATATCAGGGTAACATGCACAAACAACCCCTCAGCTCAGTTGGTCGTGGTTACAGTTGTACTATTTTGTTACCAATAAATTAGTCTGCTCTAGAGCAGAATCGACCAATTTCTCTGGATTCGAAGGACTTACTAACAAAAGGATCTGTTCTTATACCTTAAAATATATACTAAAATTAGTAGTACATACCCGCTGGGTATCGTTGAAAGCACGCATGAGAAGTCTAACGAGATGATGTACAGCCCCATGTTCGCGCAGCGGCGCAAAGTTAGCAGGAGACAGAGCTAAATTACGGACCAGACCGACAACCGCCTTGACCAGAGGCCAACGCGATGGCGGCTGTAGGAGTTTCACGATCACCTGGAACAACAGTAGGCGGATTATGATTAATCAGTTTCGCTAAAGATGGTGATCTTTACACCATTATTTTTATACAGACTTGTCTCTGAATGCTAAAATATCACAGAAAAAAACTTGAAATAAGTCCCAAGATACCAGTTTATCGTAGTTTGGGCATCAATGGTATGATAATCGTGACAATTTTAAGTCTTCATTTGGTTTCTATAAACGTTATTTATTATATTAATAATCTGAGAGTGAAACAAGTATACACGTAGTTACGATCTCCTATTCTGTAATACGACTTTCTGTAATGCGGTTGCATTACAGGGCTGTGGACGAACGGACAGACAGTCGTCACGGAGCCTTAGAGTAAGTAATAGTTTCCCGCTCCTTAGGTTACAGAACCTTTAAAATAACTATACTAAGTACCAAATAAGGTGGCACTGGACAAGTCGTTCACCTCCACGAAATCGAAAATGCATTGAAATTTATCGCTATTCTGTCGCTGTATTTTGTATGTGTGTGTCTAAAGTTGTTAAAAACGAATTTATCTATGTTCTGTCTTGTGCTTCTTCGCATCAAAGTATGCCATGCGAATCTGACGAGGTTGTCTGTTTATTGGGAGAGGATGACGCGAATCTATAATTATATGATACTTACTGGCAGTCCATAGTGCAGACGCACTGCGTTCTGTGCCATCTCGCTCTCGACGTGGCGCGAGGTAAGATGGCGGAGGGCGCACACGGCGGGCTCGGTGATCTCCTCGCGATCTCCCGCGGATACCACGGTGCGAACAAGAGCGTCCACGCCTCCGGCTTGGCATACTGTCACCTGGGAAGTTTGGTCAAGTTAGATTTTATATTTTTCACCTCGGCCCTCCAACAGAACTCTTTCAGAGACCATTGGAAAGTGCTTAATGGAAATAAAAGTTGTCTCTTTCCTAATATTGCAAAAATCATTTGCATTGGGTATATATACCTAATATTTGGAAGTACTGGTCGGAATCTCAAATAAATTTTACTGATAGATTGTACTATACTGCAGCGAACCTGGCGAAGTAGTTTATTTTAAAACTTTTGTTACTCTCTTCGCTCTTATGGTTATTAACACAAAAGTAATTTATAACGGGATATTTAGTACGATTTGATTTTCGAGTTTTCCAATATTTGGGCACAGTTTCATACGCCGTGATCAAGAAATAACAGAAGGCACTGCGAGTATTTTTTTACAGACATACCGATCTACCTTCAGTTTTTTTCTTCTTCATATTAGAAAACTCAAAAATCAAATCATGGTAAATATCCCGTTATAAATGTCATTTTTAGTTAATTTTAAGCCTTTATTCGTCTCATTATCCAGTTCTAGAATAGGCACCTGCAAAACTGCCAGTATTTGTTATCTTGGTATCTTGCTAATCCTCTATGTAAATTATAATAAAGCGATGCACGAGGGTGCGGGTTCGATTCCCGCCTGGAGACAAATGTTTGTAGGACCTGCAGATATTTGTTCAGGACGTTCTTGGTGTTTTCTATTAAATCAAAATATCTATCTATGTAGTATAATGTAAAAAGTATATAAGTTTTCTAGTACCCATAACACAAGCTCTGCTTAGGTTTGGTCTAGATGATGCTATGTGAATTGGCTTGTATTATTATGCTTCATAAGCAAGAAAATGAGTTACCTTGTTACGCTGGTTGTTGCAAGTCAGATTAGACAAGATGCCAGCGGCGCAAGTGACGATGTTGACGTCAGTGGACGCCAGGACTTGCACCAAGCTCTGCAGAAGGGCTTCCAAACCTTCAACCTGAAATAAAAATCGTAAAATATTAGCTGTGTCTTTGGTTTTCTGTTACATCATTGTTTGTATGACTAGAACCTGTGACTTTTTAGTTAACGATCTGAAACTTAGCCCATTTAATTTAATGAATAATTTACGTAATACAACAATCTTAATATTTGCATGCCTAATTTTAAGGTAGAACATAATCGAATCATTTATTATTTTTAAGATCTACTCCTGTAACCTACATTATGTTGAAGCAAATAATCTTTATCATTATCCTGATAGGTTTCTCAGGGCTTGATATTTCCCTCTATGTTGCGCACTTCTGATCCAAGTACAACCTCGTCGGTTTTCTTACAGAAGCCATTAGCCAAACTATAATGATTTTACCTTGGTAGCAGCATCAGACAAATTCCTCAGTGTCCAAAGGCAGTTCTGGACAAGACGGCCGCTCGGGTTGCCGAGATGCATAGCCAAAGCTTGCATACCGCCCGCTTCGACGATCGCCGGCTTGTTGCTCGAGCATACCGATAATACCTAAAAATCATAACAAGTAATTTAAACCTTAATGGTTTGGATGAGAATTTAGAATTGCGTGTGAAATTTTTTGAATAATTTACGCACCAAGTTTAATTTATACCATTTTGCTTCAGATGAGTTTTAAATTACACATAATGATAATATTTGTACGTCTTACCTTCAAAACACGAGAAGTGGTCCACAGAAGCTTTTCGTAATCGTAGGAGCGCATAATGCGCACCAATTCGATAGGTCCTTGAGAGGCCAGAATTATCAATTTCGACTCTTGATTTCCATAAGCCAGGATCTGCAGGCAATCGGTAACAATCGCCAGGAACTTAACATTATTTCTCTGCAGCAAAGCAACCATCTTCTGGAGACCTCCAGCAAGACGAACGGCCATCTTGGATCCGTCTTGATGCAGAAGCAGGTTGTGGAGAGTTGTAATCGCGTAGAAGAGAACAGCTTCCACTGGAGAAGACAAGAGCTTAACCAGAGCGGGTATACCGCCGCTCTTGAAGATAGCTAGTAGACCTTGACGGTGATGGGACAAGTTGTGGAGAGTTCCCACGGCTCCCTTGGTAGTTTCTAAGTCATTGCTGTTGGAGATGGCTCGGACGAGCGCAGCGACCATCTGCGGCGAGTTCATGATGGCATGGCGAGAGGCTTCCTTCTTAGAAAGTTGGTGAACCATCATGGCAGCTTGGGATACTACAACTTGATCTTCATCATTGAGAAGCTTGATCAACTCAGGGATGGCTCTAAAAATAGGAAAAATCTGGTTATAAACGCTTCGATGCCAAATTAAGTTTCTTCCGACTCACAAAATCAAACACATGTCTGCTGGCAGATGCTGGATGCAGCAAGCTGAAGACGGCACAATAGCACCCAATAACCTATGTATTTGATTGCTATTGTATTCTATCTATGACTTGTATTTGTTTTACAACTACTGATAAATAATTCTTAGACTAATGTTTTATGTTATGTTGCAAATAATATTTATATAAATCGACCTACCTACTTTAGGTTACATACTACTTACTTGCTATTATTCTGTATTATATTGTGCATTATATAAGTCAAGTCTAAATAAATGAATAAATAAATAACTGTCCAAATTGTCCAATAGTTTAGGTTAGTATTGATAATGCTAACTCCAAGCATAAACTTTATCAAGATAGTTTCTCACCTGGTAGCCAAATCAGCATCATCCTGATAATTGATCAGGTTTACAACAGCATGCTTCAGCATCTGAGATGGCTCAGCCAGGCGCTGGACAGCGGTCGGCTGGGCCGGATCCAGCTGGGTGGATGGGATCTCTATACCCTCTTCTAGGGTCTCAGGGAACATGGCAGCCCGGACACGCTGGGAGCGAGTTTGGGAGAGCTGCTGGTTCATGTCTGAAAGCAAAGGTATTGGGAGACCTTTCATTTGTAGTATTTTTTTGGGTCTTTTTTTGGTGGTATAAGTACAAAATTAGTTTTTTTTTTTTTTTTGATGAAACCTAATAAGGTAAAGATTTCTTGTTCACTTTACAAAAGACTGAGGTGATCAAAAAATCTGAAACAGAGAAAGTCCTGTAAGGTCAAGGAAATATATCATAGAGTTTCGAGTTTTGGTTGTTAATTCAATGCCAGGCTTCGTTCATTTAAACTTTTATATTAGAGACACAAACTCATTGTGATTGATATAATCAATCATACCATCCAAAAGACTGCCGGAGGGTGCTAGATGCGTCATGATAAAGACAGGGCGCTATGACGCTCATTAGGGGAGGCCTATGTCCAGCAGTGGACTAACATAGGTTAATGATGAAACATACCATCCACTTGTTCCTGAGTGAAGCCCTGGGCGAATCCTTGGTCCAAGTCAAACATGAGCTGGTCACCTTCCATCTCGTCATCTTCCTTGCCAGTGAGTGATGGAACCTGGAAAACCACACTTTAATATAGATTGGCATAATTTTGTGTAGCAACCTCTAGATTGTTTGCAACAATCTGCAGTTAGCTCAACTGTTTGAATTTGTATTAAAATTTCTTGTATTAATATAATTATGATATTTTAATTGTGATTTGTGATTAGCTTATTTTTATGTAACATAGCTTCAGTTTATTTTTGACAAAACAGTATGTGTTTATTCAAATAATCAACAATGTTGTGGAATTGAAGCCCTAAATATTTAATTTAAAAAGTTAGATGATGGAAGAATCTGGCATCTGCAGAAGAAGCCATTACATCCTGTGTCAATTCAGTTGAAATTTGAAATGTTTTAATAAATTCTCAGCAAGATGACAGATGACTATACATTATACTCCCATTAAAAAACATGGATAATTTTGTATACAAAGGGATTACACTTTACATGGATCCCAAATTGGAATATATTCTTTAGCCAAACTGAAAATATAATGGTCAACATGATACCCTGCCCCCCATATGGGTTATTTCCCATGCATAATGCTGACAAATATTAAATAATAATAATAATTTTAGATTTTTATGTGATGAATTGTTTATAAACATTGTAACTAGAATGGATTAAGAACCTTATTCTTAAAGAAATATGGAGTATCAATGTAATGTAACTAACCTGAGTGGCAGCTCCAGAGTTAATGCCAGAGTCAACCAAGTAGGAGTTCTGTTGCCAAAGCAGCGTCTGCTGCTCCTTACTTTGAGCCATGGGCACATCGGAAGCACCATAGTTGCTATGAGACACTGAAAACATTCAATTTGATATTGAAGTCTGGAATGTTTTGCACATACTGGTTTTACACTACAGTGCTTGATTATATAATTAATTATTACAGAATTATATATATTAATATTATGAACTTGAAAGTTTGTTTGGATTGTTAATTCTTCATCGGGACTGAATCAATCATGCTGGACAATCCACACAACATCTAGCCCCAAGCTAAGCGGAGCTTGTGTTATGGGTACAGCTACTATAGATGACTGATATACATAATATGATACATATCATGGATAGATATTTTTATATCCAAACAGATTGGGTTGAATTTATCATATACATAATTTTTATTCATATGAAAGAATAACTTTTTTATTGGAATAGGGCATGCAAATCCAGGCAGTAAAATATTGAATACTGAAGGCAGCAGCTAAAAATAAAGTTATTAAATAGAATCAGAAGTTAAAGGATGTACCTTCGACTCATAGCTGACTGTATGAGTCACAATTACAATGATCTGAAGTCAAAGGTGCTGCTTACTATTTATCTTAGCATCTGTAGCATAAAGTTATTAGCATATTACTTACTATTGCGGCTTTGCGACGTCGGTATCTGATAGCTCATGATTCAGATGCAAAGTGCACCCTGCGTCTGTAAAAATACCATGAACGCTTTCACACTTAGCACATACTCGAAATATTATTGATTTTATCTTTCTCAGTCGTTAGGAACAAGCGTTGTTGCAGTTTAGCGAAAACTATAACGCACTTGGGTGTGTTGAGTAGGAAGGTATAATACTACTTATCACCAAGAGCTGATCTACGGAAAAATAAACAATCACTCCATGAACTAAATTCCAATCCAACACCACACCCGAACCGAAACGTTTGATGTTGTTGATATTCGAACAAATCAAGTTTTAGCGATCTTGCTGTATGAATAGATGTTACAACAACATCCATGAGTACACACCTTAGCTGAGTAAGCCGCAAGGAACAGTAAAAAACACAATTTTATTTAGATTTTGGTAAACGAGCACAATAAATCCACACCACCGTCACAAGATTTACGTTTACAATACAATATGGCGTCGTTCGTCGTGCTATTCAGTGCTGCCAAAACAATAAAACCAACATCGAGGTGCGCCACTGAGAGGGAAGTGTGTGTGGCCAGTTCTTTCCTAGATTGACTTTATACTACGAAATGATAGATGGCGTTCCACGAAATTTAAAACAATTATCATTTTCATTGCCATTTTATTTGTTTATCTATTTTAGGAACGTATGTTAGTAGTATCCCACTGCACGGCAAAGGCCTCCCTTTTCATTTTTTTAGACCTCACTATAGACACTATAGAGAGAGGATACTCGTGAGTTGTGACCACTCATTTTTGGGGCATCCAGTAGGTAGGTAGGTACAGTTTATCTTTCCATCTCCATGTTCTGAACCTTCCATGTGGTATTCTCCCATTTGGATGACTCTCTTACAGTTCTCCCGGCATGCGAAATACTTTATGGTCCCAGACCAAGTTCCATTTCAAATTAAAAACTGCGTCCTGAAGCACTTTTTTGTTTCTGATGCAGTCTATTAATATACTTATGGAGTTTTTAAATTAATTTTGTTCTTCTCTCCGTATTGGTCAACACATCACTCAATAACATAACATCACAACACATTTGTCTTAGTCATGTTCATAGAGAGTTCCACCTCGACACGTGATGTGCATAGTTTCAGAAACCGTTGAGGAGAAGCTTTTGATATTTGATATTTTGATTTCTTTGAATATGAATCAATCCATCATCATCATCATCACCCTATGATAGTCCACTGCTGGACAGGCGTAGGCCTCCCCCAATATTATGGTATCATTAACTTATCAAAGTTGTATAATGTTCTGAACTAAAATTACGATACTGATATGAAACAAATACGTTAATAACTTAATTAACTACCTATTTTAAAAGTATATAATTTATCCACATGATTGTGAGTGAGCAATACTACATTTTGCGTAGTATAAAACACAAACACATTTTGCTTTGACGCCATCTAGTGTAGTTCTATATAAACATTTTTTTCTTTTTAGATCGTAAAAATATAGTTGGGCTGGCTGGCAGCATTCTATCATAACGACCAACATTGAAATAAACAATACGTTCCATTTGACATAGAATTTAGAGATAAGTTATAATTTAATAGGAAGGAACTGTGTAAGAACGTAAGTACACTACTTAAAGTAAATAAATAAAATTATTATTTGATAAAAAACGTAGGTAAGTAGGATTACCTTCTCCCACGATATGCTATGCTGCGAGGCTACATAGGTATAAACCTATCTCTTAATACAAAAACTGGTAGGTACCTACCTAACTTACCTTAACCTATTATCTGGATCTACCTAGCCTATCTCTTACCCTTTGGCACTCGTACCTTACCTACTGCTGAACACCCTTTTCAATAGCTTAGCCTAGTGTACCAACCTATTAATACACAATCCAGAGGTCCTATCCATCCACGGTTGTTTGGTAGTGATCGCTCTTAAGCGGTAAGACCGCCAATGGTGCATAGGTATTTTTATTTTACTGTTTATTGTTAGCAATAGGTATAGTGAAAGAATTTTCTATCGAAATGTGTGCACAAAAACCGACATCAGATACTTTTTTTATTTGGTTATCTGGCCAGTCTTGGTCGGTAATTATTAACATACGTAAAGTAGATCTCTACATATTGGCCCAATACCTGTGCCAATACCTTGGTCCACCCTGGTCCACCCAACAACGCCTTAGCCCAGTGTAGGTACAGCGGGCGGGCATAATACGTATACGTACCTACCTTACCTATGCTATGCCAGTCTTTTAGGTAGTAGAATAAATAAAAGATTGCAAAGAAATAAAAAGCAAAGAGAATAATTAGTTACTAGGTACTTACAATAACCTAAGTGAAGTTGGCAAAAAATTCCTGATAGTGAAATAAAATTGATAGTAATATTAAAAAAAAAATATGGTGAGGAAACGTAGACCGAGTTACTATATTCCCAGTTTATATGAGGAATCTCCTTGATGAAAAACAAATTCTCTTTGGCATAAAGGAACCAAAGAGAATATAAAGTATTGCTACATTAATTACCAAAGAGAATACAATAACTACAATACAATACCTAAAACCTCAGAGCCTAAAACTTATATGTTGTAGGTTGGTACTTCCTGTATATATGTTCCTCGCATATAATATTCATATTCTTGCCTACATTTTAAAGATTAAAGTAACATAAGAGCTACATTTTCAAAACCACTAAAATGACAAAAAACTACTATGATTTCGAGTATATCAGCAATTTTAATATATCCGAAAGCAAATCGGACATTGAATTTCTAATCGCCGAATACAGAGAACGGATCAAGAACTACACGAGAGCTGAAGAGGGTCGTACGTCCCCATATATTTCTTTTGCCGCAGCAGCACATCGCCATGTGAATAAAGACTGGCTTGATGATAATGAAAACAGGTTTTTCAAGGAAAATAAGAACGAAACTCTGGTAAAAGAAGACTATCTTGCTGAAAGTGGATATATATTTTGCATGCTGTATTCGGCTGACGGGAGCTATGTGCTCACTGGGCACTCTTCGGGCATGATTCAGGTTGGTCCCTGCCTACATATACTCTGCCCTAACTGAATATACAATGTTTGTAAACATTCCCTCGATACCCTACAAAAACTTCCCAAGCTTTTGTAAACTTTGGGAAAGAAATTGCAATTGGTATTTGTCAATTTGAGCTCCTTCTCTACAATGCTTATAATGCTGAACACCACACCAAAAAGAGTAATTTGTGTTCAGATTTGTTAACAAACATGGTTTTTTTTTTCTTTCTTAGGATTTTATTGTTCATTGAGATTGGCGGGAGTAGGTATAGGAATAGAATAGAAAACTTTTATTAGCACACACAAAAAAGCCAAACGTACATTAAAAAAACACATTAAGCTAAATAAGATATAACACTAAAACTAAAAACTAAAATATAAACAATAGAAAATAAGTATAAAACTAATACTAAAACTAAAAGATAAACAATAGAAATTAAGTAAGTAGAATAAGACCTTGAAGACGTTAGTTGGTATGTTGAACGTAAGATAGGTAAGAACCTACTTAATTTTAAAATTTAATAACGTGGAAAGTTACAATCACATAATAAAAACAAATTAAAAGTTGTAATTACAATTTAAACAATTGAGCTAACTGCAGCCCGTTGCAAAATCTACAGGTAGCTCAATTGATCCATATCAATACCAGTCGTAGTTAACGTGTTTGTTTACGTCGCTGACTGTACCTACCCACAACAACGGTACCGGTCCTTCCACGTTACCCCAGTAAGTGTTATATAGTTTGTCCTAAACAGAATCCGACCAAAACCGAACAATGTTCATAGATTTATTTACTTACATTTTCCATTTACTGTACTTGTGTCCTAAAGGGAACGGAATCTGTCGAAATCAGAATCTGAGATTTAAACTGACTTTAAATGAACAAGGGGATTGGGCCTTATAAGTAGGCCTACTTACCAGGGCCAATCTAGTAGGCTTTATTCAAAAAATGGACACCCAACAAATCATCAGAGAATACAAAACATCCATCTACGATTACTACAAAAATGAGCAACGCCCTAATCATTGGTGCCCTATGTTCCACGAAGGGAAATTAAAAAGAGACGACGATTTGACATGGATCCAAGAAAACAACGACAGATTTCTGAAAGGGACGAAAAATGAGATGAAGTATTACAGATGGTTCTTCTCTGAACTGGGGGCTATAACTGCGTTAGCGTACTCGCCTAATGGCAATCATATAATTGTGGCCCATTCTTCAGGTATGATACAGGTACTGGTTTTGTTCCCGCTTTAAATTTACCCAATTTTTATGTTTATATTGAACAAGCTGTAATTTTACACCCTTTGCACTTAAGCCGATGAATCCTTGAAATCAATATTTGGTATTTCCTCCTCTTGCTTTAATTGTAGCCTGCATTCTCCTTTTTAAAGACCTTATCAAAACTGCAATGGCTCCTTGAGGTACTCGCTCGTTTCAGATATGATTGTAAGCAATATTTATTGAAGGAAGGATCACAAACTCGGTCTTCTTTTATTTATGATGCTTGACTTGGAAAATAATAATACTTACGATTGAGCCTTTTGACCGGTATCATTACATTAGGCGTGAATTTTTTTACAATTTGGCGGGTTCGATTCCCGTTTCAGACAGGCGATTTTTCAAAAATCTGTGAATTCAGTTTAAATTGTTTTTTAAAAACAAAATGAAGTCTTCTTTCAGTAAAATGTTCTATCTACAATTATATTTAAGGTACTTTCCCTCGATGTGGCATGGTTGTGGGACGCCCTGTATTTACTAAAAGGTATAGGTTTTTCCAAATTCGAAAAAATCTAATTCTCTCTTCTCAAAAAACTCTATTCCGCTTTCGCACTCGGTGCATAATCTACTATTATACATTTTATTATAAACAGAAACAGAGCAAAAAACACCAAAATGGCGTCTCTGGCATGAGATTGCTTGCATTAACTTTAATCTGTTAATTTTTCGCTGTTGGAAACACTATTGTATAATACAATATAGAGTTATTATTACGGTCCATACATATAATCCAGCACGCTGACAGAAGGACAAACAGACAGACAGCGGAGGCTTAGTAATAGCACAATATGTTCCCGTGGCATTCATTTTATTACGAAACCCTAATTAATGCTGAAAATCAGCGTTGTGGGGTTAATCGCAACATTCAGGTGAGCATGAACCTGTTCTGATAGCGCAGGAACACGGCACTGACCATCACACACGGCTTGATCTACACAAATTTAATTTAGAAATGTCAGTTTTGTTTAAATCAATGTATACCTACTATTCATTATTTACTTTTAAGTCTTCTTAAGTCGTGTGCTGTATTTGTTTACTGTTTGATAATTAAGAGGCCTCCGGAGGGACGAATTCTTCATACAAACGTAATACCAAAATGATTTCCAATTCAAGCGTATTTCCACTATAATATTGTATTATTTGTATTTGAATAGTATTTATCTAGGTTCGTAAATAGTTTTGTTTTCAAAATACTTACCTAAAGTTAAATGAAAGCCAATCGCATTTTGCACATTTTTATGCGAAAATGGTCAAGTTTTCTTCCTATTTGTTTCGTGTTAAAAACAACAATATTTTACGAGTTATTTATTAAGGAACATAGCTTATATTGTCTAGTTACAGAATAACAATACTTTGTGAAGAATACAAAAAGTTTTCAGTCATAATTTTTGGTATTACGGAACAAACCAGATTTTGAACGGCTAATATTGCTATCGCGCACGCATCGGGCGCGGCGCAAGGGTTAAACAGGGACAGCGATATTCGGAGCGATTTTTGCAAGCGAGGGTCGCCGGACCCTTAAGTATTAGCTAAATAAATATATTTTCATTAATTTCATTTATATATCGTGATTTGATATTTGATGTAGGTATCGTGTCCAACTCTCACTTACCCGGTTTATAATTCTAGATGCGCCACGGAGGGACTGGCGTTGTGCTGCATACCCTGCGAAACATACAGTTCCCGCCAAGGCCGGTATACGCGTTGCGGTACAGCAGGACTGATGAACGGATCTGCTATGCGGCATGCATGGATGGTGCTATTTACCGGGTGGAGATACCGCAGGTTAATATCTCTCTCTCTCTCTTATAAAGTTGTAGCTTAACACGTAGCTTTTGTTCGTAGCACTTTTCCTTAATAACGGTAGGCTAGGTATCTACATTCAAATTGGTAATTACACGAATTATATTAAATTCACCCTGATCCGATCCACATTGTCTTCATAATCAGCCAGCTGACACCCTGTGTTATATGCACCGGGTGAGTAAATAAATAATACTGGACAATCCACACAGCATCATCTAGCGCCAAACTAAGCAGAGCTTGTGTTATGGGTACTAGATAACTGATATACTTCATACAATAGATTAATTGGATCGATATTTTTTTATTATACATAGATAACGACCACAACATCCAAACAAATAGATATTTGTTCCGGATGTTGTGATCTGCAGATGCAGATAGTACCTACACACAATTATAGTTGTCCTGAGGCGAACCCGCAACCTCTAGCGTCGCAGGCGGACCTTCGTCCATCGCGGCACAAAGTTCTTCTTTTAAAAGAGGCCTATACCCACTAGGCCTCCTCTTTTACAAGCCAGCTTAAACGGTCCTATGTGAACTTGATCAACGCCTTCCAGCCTCTATCTTGTTTAATATTAATACGATAGTGACGTCATACCCATAATACTCAGCCAAGTTGTTTATCACTAAAGTCATTTAAAACGGGATATTTACCATGATTTGATTTTTGAGTTATCTAATATTTCGGCACAGTTGCATGCGCCATGATCACGGAGTAACTGAGTTGTTTATCAGTCTGCTCTATATTCTAGCAAAATCTTCGAATCGGCAATACCAAGGACTTACGTAGCTACAATTTTCATGAGACCTACTTTGAATACTAAGCCAAGCCGTACTAAAGGTTTTGTCGGGGATTTGGGTTCCTTGCCATATTTCTGTCGCCTGGCCTCAATAATATATCTGCCTACCTTTCCATTCGCGTGCTACATTATTAAGGATGTGTCTAAGCCTTTTTTTGTATATATCTAGAGCTTTTCCGTAGACGGTATGAATGTATACCAAAGTAGGTACCTTACTAGCTTCTGTTAGTGGCTTCTTCCAAGCTGTATCTTGAAATATAGCCTATGCTACTCAGGGATATCGTAACATTATTTGTTCAAAGAATTTTCTAAACAGGAACAGTGTTCCCAGTTTACGCTCAAACAAATTCCACCTCTTCATAGTAAAAGAGTAAATAAAAGCCCAATATTTTCCTATCACCTAGCTACTCGATAGCTACTCGAATACGTGCGCTCCATATCTCGGTTATTTTTAAACATCTCCGTTCCATCTCCAAAATATTTATACTATATATTTTGGTGAAAACCGACCTTCTGCCCCACACTTAAGATAACAATTCAATCAGAGAAGTTTTAAAGCTTTTCGCATTACACACGCTTAGATATCTTTCTAAAACCTTTACCTCATTTTTAGCTTTAGGAACTCTTATCAACGAATAAGTAGGTAAGTAAAACTAAATGAGAATACGCTGTCTAGCATCTTGAAATAAAAAGATTTTGTTAAACTAAACAAGATTGCATACAGTAACGGCTTTCGAGTAAATTGAACAAAAGATTCAGTCAATTTGTTAGAAACCCAACAATTTCAGCTCTTTTTCGGTGATAATACTTAATACAGAAATTTTCAAGGGCACTAGCTCATTGGGGAGGCTTAAATTAGGTATGAAAATAAGAATTTAAAGGGCAACTGCTCCTTAAATTCATTTTATTCTACACTAAAATGAAGGGTTTATTTGATATTATTTGAACTAGCAAAGCAAAGCCATATATGGATTATAATTAAAATTGTGTAGAATATACTTATTAAGAATTATTTTCTTCATACTTGTATTATTTTATTGAACAGCTAGCGACCAGTATTGCTAATATTTGTAAATTGCTTCGTTTACTTAAAAACATTTCTATAAGAATTACTTAATCGCAGCGAAGTCGTTGGCTAATCGTTATTTGAATTAATTAATCTCAAAATAAAATCGAGACGCGCGATAGAGCGCCAGGGTCAGAAAGAAACGACTAATTCAATTCAATTCATTCTATTCTCAAACAATTTACATTGTGTCGGAAATTTTACATAGGAGCATATGTTATTCATAAGTAAATTGTAAGACTAGAACGACAATTGGTACAAAAACCAACCAACGCAATATCAGTATGTATGTATGTCCCTCTTTACACACCCCATTGGGCACGCTTTCGGTCACAGTCTATATTAAAATAAGTCTACAATAAACTAAAATTATGACAAGGGTTGAGATCTGCAACCTTAAGTGATACAAGAGTTTTTTTATATTATATATTGTCGCCGGCAAGATGACCTCAGAGATTGATGAGAGATCGGGCGTGACAGCAACGTGTGGAATGATTTGCGGGAGGCTAATTTATTAAAAAAAACTAGCTATCCCCGCGGCTTCGCCCGCTTGGAAATATAGGTATATGTGTGAAATAGTTTATAAACCTTCATCCTTATAAATCACTGAATCACTCTATCTATTAAAAAAACCGCATCAAAATCCGTTGCGTAGTTATATAATTATAGGGACAGACAGAGAGAGGGAAGCGACTTTGTTTTATACGAGTACTTTGTAAATATTGGACCCAAGTAGTATCATCGGCCATAACATGGCTTTCTTATTGGACCTGACTAATTTTCTTTTTCAGCTAATAGCATCAGTGGACGATCCTCCTCCGAACTGTATTCGCGCCGACCCAGCCCTCGAATGTCTGAACCAGCAGTTCTACGGGGCTCCAGGAGTATCGTCCAACTCTACACCTATGTTAAACCGTGAGTAGGTTTTAACCAGGTAGATTCATATTTGTAACCTATTAAAATTATATATCGTAGAGACCAATGCGGCTTACGAACAAACGGAATTACCGTTAAATTTAGCTTCTAGATTAATAATATATTTACCGTGAAACATAAATAAACGGAAAAAATGTAATCGTGGCATCAATCGCCATAGGCGCTATAGGGCGTTTATCATTAGGCGACCTGTGGTGCAGCAGGCGAAGGTCCGACTGCGACACAGGAAGTGGCGAGTTAGATTTGGGAATCTAACTCGCCACTTCCTGTGTAGTCGGACCTTCGCAGATCCTCGCCTTTGCAGATCGATTAAACATTTGTCCAAAGGAGGGCCTCGAGACAAATGTTTAATCGATCTGCAGATATTTGTTCAGGATGTTCTAGGTTCTATGTATACAAAAAAAAATTGTCTATTTACTACCTAAAATGTATTTAGTGTATCAGTTATCTAGTACCCATAACATAAGCTCTACTTAGCTTGGGGCTAGATGATAATGCGTGAATTGTCTAGTATTATTTATTTATTTATCAGGGGAGGCTTATGCATGTCCAGCAGTGGAGTAGTATAAGCTGATTTTGTGCTGTACGTGATGTGAAGTGTACCTATAATCAAGCTTTTTACGCCCTGAGCTAGCAGACTAATGGCATGGATATCTATGATGACGGGTGATGAGTATAATAATGGTGATGAAAGTAACCCGTATGCTGAAACAAAAATTTTCCAAACTTTCTAGATATTATTTTACACACATCGGAGATTCGTTGCAATTAGCGGGCCAGGCAACGCACCAACCTATCATCCTATATCTTCCGCATTCCTTCAATTTTACACGATAATAAGTAATCAAGCACTTATTTATACTACAAGCTAGGAGACCATGAAGAAAAACATTATTTCCATAATCAACTCGATACAAATCGTGGATGCTTGGTTCTACCGAAGCACTTGCCGTAGCGATTTTCGTAACAGTCTACGAGGCAGCCGTAGCAATTGTTATTGACAAAATACTGCAGCATGGCAATCCCTACAAATACCCTGATTATGTACATCAAAATGTTCGGACATAATGCAGACATTATGTCTATTAACTACATTATTAACTACATAATAACGCACCCAGATCCCCTTTTTCAATCCAACGATCCTATCCAACCACGGTTGTCTGGTAGAGATCGCTCTTGAGCGATAAGACCGCCAAATTGTCACATATCTTGTATTATTATTGTTTACCTTGTTTGTTTTATTTTTAAGTGTGCAATAAAAGTATTGTCTATCTATCTATCTATCTATGTATGTTTGCTTTGCATTATGTGTTTACATCAAACAGTGATGTGTACAACCTAAACTTTTATATTTCCCATCACTTGAACATATTTAATGTAGCATCAGAAATCAGCTCAAAATCATCATCACCTCCCAACATGCCCATAGTAATACTAAACTCTATGTTGTAGAAAATAAGATATTTATTTCTACGTACAGAACGTACCTCTGCCCTCTGCCTTGGGCTGACAGCTGACGGAGTCAAGGTTGTGGTTGGCTACTCAGATAGCTCGATAAAAATCTGGGATTTGGAAACAGAAGTGGTTAGTTTGCTGTCTACCTCTTTTTTGGCCGTGGCGGTTATGGTTTTCAGGTCAGGCCGTAGATGTTCTAAGAGCCGATTAAGGAAAAAGAGAAAACCCAAAGGCAAAGGCTCTATTCTGCGTATTTTCAACACCTTTCCTTTCCACCACCACTAACTACAATGACACACCCGCCTCCACGCGTGGTGATTATACTAAAGTCATTTAAACCGGGATATTTACCATGATTTGAATTGATTGATTTGAAAAAGACGGAAAATGAGAGTAGATCGGTATGTCTGCCTTTAAAGACTTACTCGCAGTTCCGTGATCATGGCTGTCCCTATTTCTGACTATCCCTATTATTTTATCTTAAAACTACGCAACGGATTTTGATGCAGTATTTTTTATAGATGAGAGTGATTCAAGAGAAAGGTTTATGAACCATTTGAAACATAGATTTCCACGCGGGCGAAGCCGCGGGCAGCTAGTTTTAACTAAACTGATGTCGCATAAAAACAGATCGCAGACAGGGTTGGCTATTTGGTTTTTTCTTACAAATTGCTGGATGCATAGGCACTTGATAACGATTTAGGGTTTTGTGTGCCAAAGAACCCATTTCAAAAAATAAATTCAAATCATTTAATTTGACACCGAGCTTCGTATTAAGATCAGAGATGGAGCTAGAAATCGCTTTTGCACCCCAAATAAAATGTACATATTCTGTCCAACGAGGAATACTCAATCCCTTCGTTGATATGAATCTGTCTCTCTATATGTCTGTATCGAAATAGAAACAAGTTGAATCAACCAATAACTTGAATATAGCCAAGGTCAAGCAAAATTACTGTGTCTATGTTAAAAAAGGTAATCGTTTTAATTACAGTACCTACCATCATTGGTAAAGGAGAAGAGAAAACACTAGAAAAATATTTGTGGATGCAAGCATGGACGCATGCATATACTCAAAATTGTATTTTTAGAAGAAACATTTGCCTTTAAGTCTTATAACATAACAGAGCAATAAAATCGCTCAATTATAATCATCAATAAATCTTTTAAATAACGATTATTGATAGAAATTTTAAGTCCTACTGAAAACTAAGTGGCAATTCATATGTATAATCTTTCATAGTCATTACTTATTTTGAACAATCACAGGGTGAAAATTCACAGGGCGCCGTATATACTACATATAAAATACTAGCGGACCTTCCCCGCTTGGTTTTGGCATGGTTCGGATGCCTAACTTTTTTGAAAACATAATATAGCCTATGTTCACCGGGGATAGTGTAGCTTTCCAACGGTGAAAGAATTTTCAAATCAAATCGATCCAGTGGTTTCGGAGCCTATTAATTACAAACAAACAAACAAAAAATCAAACCTTTCCTCTTTATAATATCAGTATAGACAATCTATGCCCTCTTAATTCAGCCCTGGGTGAGTGCGTAATGTGCGCGGAATAAAACCACCAATAAAATATTACGGCCTAATCTCAGTTTACGACGAGTAAATTCTTCATTGCACTGGTTTTTAGTCCTTCATCTCGGTAAAGTGGGACGCTGGTCAAGTGCTATATAAAATAAAAGTTCATAAGGTATAATCAAGTCTCTCTAGCACCTATATTATTTGATACGGTTCCTTTCCCGGCTAAGTTTTATAACTAGAAATAACAGCGATCGTTCTGAGCTATTAATAAGACATGACTACTGTTTTTAATATGGTTACGTGCTTCTGTAAGGTGGTCTAAGCCTGGCAGTTAATGTGTTAATACTGTTGAAATGCATACCGAATTAATTAAATAAATGATAAATGGAAAAAATGTGCACCTTACCTATAATAACATTCTAATAGCATGTCGCAAAATAGGTTATTTAAAAAAAAATCTATCAAAATACAAGATAAATACTGCAGGCAGATGCTGGATGCGGCAAGCTAAAGACAGGGCGCTATGGTGTTCATTAGGGGAGGCCTATGTATGACTATTATAGGCGCGATTATGATCTATCTAGCAGAGACAAAAATAACCTTCATTACTTTTTTCAGACGCTGATAACATACAAAGTGCATAAACTTCGTCTTCAATACATCCCGAAGAAGCTGCAGCGGATGCATTCCGGCAAAGTGTGTGCGATGACGTGCCACGAAGAGAAGCCCTTTATGTTCGCCACTGCCGGCTGGGATAATACAATGAGGGTCAGTATGATTCATCATCATCATCATCATCATCGGCCTACAGCAGTCCACTGGTGGACATAGGCCATCTAATGAGCGCCATAGCGCCCGGTCTTCAGCTTGCCGCATCCAGCATCTGCCCGCAGTCCTTCGCAGGTCGTCATCTCACCTATATTAATATTATAAAGAGAGGTTTTAATTTTTTGTTTGTTTGTAATGACCTATTTCATTACAAACAAACAAACAAACAAAAAATCTCTCCGAAACTTCTGGATCGATTTGAAAAATTCTTTTACCGTTGGGAAGCTACACTATCCCCGGTGAAGATAGGCTATATTATATTTTCAAAAAGTTAGGGATCCGTAATAAAACCTTGCGAAGCCGGGAAAGTCCGCTAGTCATATATAAGCACATAAGCTAAATTAAAAGTAAAAATATAAATAAAAAACAATGTCGCTCATCTTCCCATACAAACGTGGAAGGGTAATTATCTACTACACTGTGCACTGCTTGATATTGACCATCGATAATATCAACTTAACTCGTCATTATCTACATATGTTTGTAAATTTATACCCAGAACCGTAAAAAAGTAAATAATTGACAACTTTCGTATTTCAACGCTTATTTTAGCCCTTTGGTCGAAAATATATGATTGGTATATAGAAAGAAAAATCTAAAATAAAGGCCGTTTCGACATAGTTTTAGTTATGACGACCTGTGTGGTGCCTTTTGCAGGCGAAGGTCCGCCTGCGACGCAGGAGGTTGCGGGTTCGATTCCCGCCTCGGGATATAGTAAAATATTATTAACACTTTGAGTGCTGAAAACGCACGGTATGAGTTTTCTACAAGTGAATAATCTGCGAAAATCCACACTAGCGCAGCGGCTAAGAAAATACAGATCTTTGTGACTCAGCAGAGCTGTAATATTTTTCGACCGAAACGCATGTGCGGCGCAACACAACCGCTGTGTAGACTGGCAGCACGAATTTTAGGTAAAAAAAAAGATCGCAGTCGTCGAAAAAAAACCGCAGTCAAAGTGTTAATAAATGAACAACCAATTGTTTGTTTAGTACATAATCTACGAGTATCAAAGTAGTGCATAATTTTTTTTTTTAAATAAAAATAGTATACAGATTTACTGCAAACAATCTTTGAATTGGACAGCAAACGTTTAATCATTTTGTATCGTCAGGTATGTGTGAAGTTGGGTACTTAGGTATATTTACCTTTTAAAAAGGGTACTCCGGGATGTCGTTACATCCGTTCACATAACCGCAACGCAGTCGTCGACCTAACAAACATGCGTCTTTGATCATCTATCAACTGGACCTCACCCCTCTCAAGTACCGGTCAATACTCAAGTTTAATCAAGTACCTCGATATACAGTGATCCTATCCTACCTATCACCCGAAAACTCAAACGCAACTCCAACAAGGCACGTCTCGGCGACAAATGTAGTAATAAATATTTTATTACTACATTTACATTTATTTGTACGTCACCAGAATACGCGAAACAAACATGATTTCCCTGGCGTCAGAAAATATCGACAGAATCACACGGGAAAGAGATCATAGTCAATTAAATATCTATGCGTGAGAACAGGCAGTTTCACCTCTGTTGCTTGCACTTGTCGCTACAGGCTTGAGACGCCATTTGAATATGCCGGTGTAATTCATATACATTATTAAACTCACGACACACAACTCAACAACTCATTATTAACATCAAACGAAGGAAAACTTCGTTTGACCATAATCTTATCTCACCAAAAGCAACATTACCCCTAAAAGTTCTACGGCTATTTTTGGGCAAGGTGTGGTAGGTCCACATGAATAAAAGCCGCAAGCTAAAACTAATCATCGAATCAATCAGTTCATCATTAACAACAGCGTCTCGGCTCTTTCACAAAATTCCGTTGCATGGCGACTATTTTACGTCCAGTTGCTGAACCACCAGTTCCACACACTCATAGCTATTCCTGCAAAGTAGGTATGTCTGAAGCGAGTAACTCAACTCAACTTGTAAACATTCGCTGAATAAAACATACACCGACCGGACTCAAAGCATTCCCTGTCGAGATTAAAATATTTCGCTCCGCGGTTAAATGCTCAAATTATTTATTAACTCGTGTTTAATGAGAAAATATTCCTTATGCATACGGAGATACGGAGCTTTTTACTGTATTTTAATTTAATATGCCTCTTTGTAAAGCTTCTCTTTGGAAAATTACACAGACAGCGCATCACTTTGCAGAATATGAAATGAATGCAAAACGAAATCAACGACATGTAAATTTCCTTTGAATGTTTGTTTAAATACCTACACATTGTAAGTTTATATCGATTTTTAAAAAGAAGAAATACTTAAGTAACATTTACAACATCAATGGTCTTGGGCTCTAACGTGACAATTATTTGCGGTTTTAATATGCCTCCTCTTTTGTATATCCTTATGAAAAGAATAAACCTTATACATTTTCTTGAATAAGCTTTACGCAATATGGCCGCCATTTCTATTACCTTCTATCGCATGAAACCTTAGTTTGTTTTCTTTTAATTAATGTAATAGATTTTAGTAACCGTTTTTATTAAATAAATGAACAAACTGTTTTAGTAATACTGTTTTAGTACATAGGTTTTATGAATGTTCATAATATGAATCCACTAGTATGTACTATGTTTCTTTTTCACTTCTTCCACTAGTGGATAAAAATTGAAGTGAACATTAAAATAATGTTATTTGATAATAATGAATAGTATAAAATTTGACTTGTCTAAGTGCTTATTTTGTAAGCCTAAAGAAATATATGCTATTGAGTTTGAGTTTGAATAGATTCTAAAGCAAAAGATACATTATATATCTAGCATCGAATTGATGTATTACAGGTTTGGGACACGAGGTGCAAAGTTGGCTGCATGATGACGTTCGAAGGACTTCAGATTTGCGGCGATAGCCTCGACCTAAACGTAAGTTTTCAAACAAATAGGTAAGTACTTTTCTAATACGTCGTTAGTAACATTAAGCACTTTATTTGTAAATCGTTTTTCTTAGATAATAAAATAAAGATAATAACGCATCTGATATCTCAGGCACGTTCGTTGAGATAAATTAATTTTGCTAGAAGTATTATTATACCTTCAACTGACATTTTGTAAGAATTCTATAACTAGACACGCGACTACGATAAAATGATGTACTATGGTTCTTTAGAACATAAACGACGCTTAAATTTTCTTGAAAGGTGAAAAAAAAAACAATAAACCTAGATTTGGCGGTTGCTCCATACCTACTTGTCTATTAACTATTTTCTGTCTATCTTTCTAACAAAAGCTAGTTTAAACAAAAAAAATACGAAAAAAATAGCGCACTTAGTACATGCTATGGCAGGAAAAGCTCTGTCATAGCACAGGTGTTTAATGGACGCCGAAATAGAGCACATGTCGCTATTATGCTCTTCGTTCTGGCTTCCACGAAATTATTTTAATATGAGGTACTTACATATATTTTCTACAAGACGAACACAAGATAAGTTTAATTAAAAACTCCTTACAAAAATTTCAACCACAGCATTGCACCTTGTTATGAAGTTTGATGTGCCTTTGAAAAATAATATTGTACCGGTTTTCATTGTCTGCTTTAAAGTTTCCCGGCGCTTGCAAACTTGGTTAAGTTGCCTCTACTATGTGGTTTTGTCACGTACGGACTTTAAATTCTTGTATATCTTTCATGAGCTTATAACAAGGATAGGAAATATTATTTTGTAAGCGAGAATTGTTAGTTTATAAGTGTTTATTTGAAGGACTGGACTATGAATAAGATTAAGACGAACTTTACGTAAAAGGTTAGGTATTATCAGATAATAATTTTTGAAATTGGAGTAAGAAAGGTTTAGTTATCAGGAAGATCAAACTAGGAACAACAATGCCGGTTGATATAAGCCTTTTATTCCTTTGATGCTACGACCGTTTGTGGATCTTGGTATTTTTATAATCATCATCATCATCATCAGCCTATATTAGTCCACTGCTGGACATAGGCCTCCTCCAATGAACGCCATAGCGCCCTGTCTTCAGCTTGACGCATCCAGCATCTACCTGCAGTCTTTCGCAGGTCGTCATCCCACCTGGTCGGAGGGCGTCCTACACTACGTTTACCGAGTCGTGGTCTCCACTCAAGAACACGTTTGCCCCAGCGGCCGTCGGTTATTCGCGAGATATGTCCGGCCCACCGCCACTTCAGCTTGCTAATTCTCAGAGCTATATTGATAACTTTGGTTCTCTGTCGGATGTATTCGTTGCGAATCCTATCCTTCAGAGAAACTCCGAGCATAGCTCTTTCCATAGCTCGCTGAGCGACTTTGAACTGGTGGACCAGCTCTATCGTGAGTGTCCACGTCTCAGCTCCGTAGGTCATAACGGGTAGGACGCAGTGGTTGAAAACTTTCGTTTTTAAGCATTGCGGTATGGATGAAGATTTTTATAATACGAACTGGTATTATGATTGTCGTTTAATCATAAAATGTTTGCAATGGACTTTAAATAAATTTACCATAGTTTATAGCGTAGGTACTAAGTTGTGCTCGTTTGTACTTAGGTCGGCCTATAAAGGGACGACAGATCCATCGCTCTACTTAAAATAATAATCGTTTTTTCATCAGTATATTTTTAAATCCTTTTCTAGACTTAAAAAAAATATACATAAATAAACTTACTATGTTTTATAGATAGATAGATAGAAAACACTTTATTATACCACACAAAAAAGAAAACAATACAGGAAAAAATAATAGAATAAATGAAGTATACGCTGAGAGCGATCTCTTCCAGGCAACCTTTATAGCATAGTAAGTAGTGCTCGTTTGTACTTATGTAAGGCCTATAAAGGAATGAGAGATGCCTCGCTCTACTACCAATAATAATCGAGTTTTCACCAGTTATTTGTAAATCCTTATCCAATACGAGCTATATTAATGCAGTGTTCGCAAAGAGATTTCCGACAGAACGCATCCATTTCAATCCATTCATCGGACACGGATTAAAACGTCTATTTCTGATGTTGATTGATGGATGGGATTCACTGGATGGCTAGTTTTTTCCGTGTACAATGTTTGGAGTGGTAGTAATAGCAAATAGTCGTGTCGAGTTTTAATCCGACGTGATACAACACGTCATATATCAACGCAAAGTCATTGCATAGGTACTCGATAACTAGATAACTTCTTTAACTACATCGAGTGTAGCAGAAAGATTCTTTATGGGTATCACAAAATTTGTCGCGGATAAAAATAATGCTGACCAGGCGAACTTCGTACCGCCTGGTCAGCTAGACTAGCTATGTTTGACAATTACGACACTCATGAAGGAACATTTTGATCATTTTGAACATCATGATTGTCTTTTATTTAACACTTTGACTGTGATTTTTTTTCGGCGACTGCGATTTTTTTTATCCTAAGCCATTTGTGCTGCCGCTCTACACAGCGGTTGTGTTGCGCCGCACATGCGTTTCGTTCGAAAAATATTACAGCTCTGCTGAGTCACAAAGATCTGTATTTTCTCAGCCGCTGCGCTAGTGTGGATTTACGCATATTAGTCACTTGTAGAAAACTCATACCGTGCGTTTTCAGCAGTCACTTCGACTGCTGAAAACGCACGGTTACCACCAACTCGCATAATAATATTATAACTCAATATTATCAGGGTGCATGTTTGAGACAACCTTGTTAAAAACGGGATATTTACCATGATTCGATTTTTGAGATTTCCAATATTTCGGCACAGTTTCTAATATGAACTGGATGAAATAATGGAAAACTAAAAAATCTAATCATCGTAAATATCCGATCATCAGTGTTAATAACCATGAAAGTTTCAAAAACCTTGGTACTTGAATGTACAACATGCTTGCAATAAAAGAACTGACTTTGACTTATTTTGTTTATGATTTTGTTGCAGAGGAACACCTGTGTAACCGGCAGCTGGCAGCCAACAGAAGCCCTCACCACCTGGGACCTGATCGCCAAGAAGAAGATCAGCGTGGTCCGAGTACAGAACCGAAGACCAGATGTAGACGGAGAGTACATCTACGCTTGCAGGTTCTGGCATTCTACTGATGTGAGTATAAATAATAATCTTGTTTCCATAATATAAAAGAAAGTTCCTTGCCGCTGTCTGTCTGTCCCTATGTATGCTTAGATCTCTTTAAAACTACGCAACGGATTTTGATGCGGTTTTTTTAATAGATAGAGTGATTCAAGAGGTAGGTATATATTTATATGTAATACATGCATTTGCACCCGTGCGAAGCTAGGGCGGGTCGCTAGTATTGTATTAATCATTTAATTCGTAGGTATCGTTTTTACTTCTCCTAAAATGAGCAAATTATAGCCTAGTCGTTTGATAGTTTTACCTAGAAAGTTTGCCCGGAATTTTAAAAATCAGATGTTTCCTTGAAAAGATCACTCTTACAAACTATGTTTTATAATTTTTTTAGTGAAGCTTCACAATGCAAGTCATAAGCGGTGGTATTCACAATTCTTATTACATAATATCTTAGTACCTAGGTACTATAAGCTTTATCGTCAAAAGGACGTTGCCTTCTGAGGTCGATTACCTCGTAGATATGAATTGTACTGAGTTTCTCTGTTTAAGTTTCATTTGTTAATGTTATCAATTTACTGGAAAGTGCGGTTTTCATACAAAGAGACGTCAATGATGACGGTCCTACAAGGATATAATTTCAATCTTCTGGCAGAAAAGTGGCAAACTAGACACATATTGCCAAATAAAAAAACTCAAGTCAAGTAATGTAAAAATGCCTAAACGCATTCACTGCCGTCTAATCATCCTATGTCTAATCACGGACCCAGCATTTAACACTTTGACTGCTGAAATCACACGGTATGTGTTTTCTACAAGTGACTAATATGCGTAAATCCACACTAGCGCAGCGGCTGAGAAAATACAGATCTGTGTGACTCAGCACAGCCGTAATATTTTTCGAACGAAACGCATGTGCGGCGCAACACAACCGCTGTGTAGAACGGCAGCACGAATTTTTTAGGTTAAAAAAAAGATCGCAGTCGTCTAAAAAAACCGCAGTCAAAGTGTTAAATGTTGAAAACACGTTAATAGCCTTCGCCATACAATTGCAAATTACATTCGAAGAAGGCCATTCAAAAAGCTTTAGACTATAGTTTGACCGAAACCGCTGTATCGCGCCTGAGGTATGCGTGTGAAATAAAATCTGATTTTCTGTCTGTAAAGAGACCTAAAAAACTAGAGACCCAGATCCTACCTTCTGTTTAAACTTCGTACGTAAGTAGCTTAGACTAATTAAAAACTAGCTTGCTTAGCCTAATTTAAAATAAGTCGTGCAAAAGTAGCTTAGTTTAACAAAATTAAAAGCAAATGGAATGAGAAAGCGAGTTTTCACCCAAGAACTAGGTACTAGTGTATGAAAACTGCCATGACTGGCGTGTTCATAAATAGATTTCAAAGATCAAAGATTTCAAAGTTCAAAGATAGGTAGGTATTTATCAAAAATACCAACCGAATACAACGTTTCGGCAATGTTAATCTAGATACAAAATACAATTACCGCAAAATAAACCTCGGTTGTTATTCGAGATTTTGTGGCTGCCAGGAACAAATGCGTAGGTTGTGTGCGGGTTGTGTTACTATGAGTTCTAACTGCTTTCATCATCATCATCAGCCTATAGCAGTCCACTGCTCCATAGCGCCCTGTCTTCAGCTTGCCGCATCCAGCATCTACCTGCAGTCTTTCGCAGATCGTCATCCCACCTGGTCGGAGGGCGTCCTACACTACGTTTACCGAGTCGTGGTCTCCACTCAAGAACACGTTTGCCCCAGCGGCCGTCGGTAACTGCTTTACTTTTGTATTATGTTCATGAACTGTAAACTATTTTGGATGAATTATTTTTCAATTGAAATAAGGAACCCTATTCTGCTGACACGTAAACTAAATGACGACTACTTTTTAGTTCTATGACAGCCTTCGAATTTCAATTATTTCAAATGATACTAAAAAGTTCCTCAAAACAAAATACTTTTAAAATTAAATTTACTTTACATTGATACTTAAAAATATCTTATACCAACTGCTAATTTCGGTCATCCCGTGACCACGACTGTGTGTAAACCTGTTGAAACGTCGGGAAAAATAGGTAAATAAACGCAATAAATACCCGTTACATAGTAGTATTCTAATTTCACCTTTTGACAAAAAATAATTCATGCCGAGACAACTAGACGTCCCTTAGTAGTCTCTGCAAATTCTCTTTGCAAAGCAAACTTAGGCACTTTGTTTTTCTTTAATAGCCACCTGTAATAGGAGTTCGGGTAATTTCTGGGCCGTTGGTTTGCGGCAAGGCCGTGGTAATACCTGCTTTAGTTGGACCGAGAAATTTCACTACACTGAGTAAGCAATTTCCATTGTCTCGTCGCTGAGTTTGTAGAATTATTTCTGTTTCAACAAGTTCTATTATCTACCTTTTCTTTGTTCTGTGTTGGGGAGGCGAGGTATATAGGTAAAGGTTGTTCGATACTAAGGCCTAAGTTTTCTCCTTGAAGGAGATTGGTTTACTTAATGTTTGTTGTTGTCTTCTTGGCAAGGTAACGGGTGCCCTTACTTTAGATTTGAAGGCGTTAGGTTTGAGCTGAGTCTCTAATTAGAATAATAAATATAAATAAATAAATACCTAATGCTCGGAAATCCACACGACGTCTTCTAGCGCCAAGCTAAGTAGAGCTTGGTTTTTGTTATGTTTTTGTCTGATAAATTAGAAGATTACATTACATGGATATATATTATTATTAAATTAGAAAAACACAGAATACCCGTAAAAATACTTGCAGATTGTATATACATTTGTCCCAAGTCGGGAACCGAACCGCACGGGTTCGCACATCGCCGGTCGTCTTAAAAAAGAATAAACAAAATTGAGTTTGTTTTCATAAATTAGTCACAATATAGGTATTTGCCTTCAAGCCATTCATACAAGTGGGTACTGTGCTTCTATCACAAACTTCTATTTTCTTTTCAGTACAACCGTAAAGGAAAATACGCGATCATCGGTGGAAGCGGCACCAATTGCGTAGAGGTAATAAACCTCCACAACCGTTACATAGCATGCTCCTACCCAGCTCCAGGCACTATATTAGCAGTCACCAGCCACCAGGACCGCATAGCCTACGGAGGTACAGCTACCACGTTCAATATCGTTAAGTTCCACGATCCCAAACATGAGAAGGATATGTACCCAAAGCCTGAAGCAGAAGAATTTGATTATGCTCAATGCATTTACGATTTCACGGGAGATAACATGGGAGACAAACAACAAAACAAACATGATGCCTTTTCTGCTAACCGTACAGATCAGTAATGGAACAGCCTCTAAAAGACAGTAAATTCCTTCAGATACGGCCAAATAGGCTTTGATTGAGATACATACCGAAGCTAAAGTCAATTCTTTTTAAATCTATCTAAGCAAATTATGTTTCACGCTCTCTTTCGTCACGTATCGAGTTGCTCATGCTGTATACATTATCTCGAATTGATGCAAAGCTTTCACATGCATGGTATATTATGTAAATGATGATGATACGAGTATGATGGCTCGAATTACCACTCCACGCGAACGCTCCATCATCTTGAACGTAATCCGTTTCAATTTCACTAACGGGGACTCATATCGACCCCACTCGAAACCTCATTCAAATAATTCGGAAACCTTGTCCAGAACAAATTGGACCGCATCTGCAATAACAATAAAGACCCTCGGAACAAACGTGTCGAAATTCGTGAAATTGAAATCCAGAAAACAATGGAATAAGTTTTTGTTACGGCGCGCTTGGTCAACATTGAAAAATTAGAGTCGGCATTACGAATTCAGAGAATACAATGGCGAGTTGCAATAGAATTTAAATAAAGAAGCGTTACAGTGCAAACTCGTGCGGGCGTTGGTGAACTTTCAACTTTTACCCGCTTATACCGGTGCCTTCCCACTCATCCTACTGTTCTAACCGGGGTCGGCCGACGGGTGGCTTTCCGTACTTGGACGGCATATTTACAGCGCAACCTAAATATAGCGTGCCGCTGCTCAGCTGGTACGGGAGGGGAGAGGGTAAACACTGCCACCCTTCACCACCCGCTGGCTTCCACCGCCCGGAGAAAGCCATTCGAGCGTCAGCCGCCCAGGTGAGCAGACGTCTTGGTATGAAATGAAAGGTCGTAATTCGACCATGACCGGAGTAGACGAACTGGTAATAAAATCATTTTCACGGTCATCATTGGGTTTAGAGCACGACAAGAGAAAGCAAGACTTCCGCAGAATTCTATAACTATTTTAAATTCGATACTTTACTTAATTTATAACTATAGATAGTCTGCTTATTGTTTAATAAACATATTATAGAAGATAGTTATCTTATAATATTTTTAACGAAATATAGCACACCATTTTAGACTCTAGTAAAAAGAAATACTTCGTGTTAAAATAATAAAACAAAGCTTAGCTCCGATTATAGCCTATTATGCTGAGGCACGTTCACAATTTTTATAAAGCCTCAAAATAACGATGATTGTACTGTTAATGTGAAGTTGGAAGAGACATTTTAGCCTGTGTTTTAGCTTCGTGGAAAATATCCCTATTTACACAGCTAACAAGGCTTCTTTCAAGGAATTAAGCACCAATGCATTTGTTTTGAGTTTCATTAGTATACTGTTAATAGTACATCTTAAAGTAACTTTTCAAAGTTTTATGATTTGAAATAGCTTTGATCCCATCTAATAATGTCTCAAGAAAAGCGACGTTGAATTATCTGCGTACAAATTATAATGAATTTCACTTTGTTCAGGCCCAGGCGTGAAAAACATACAATATTCAGTCCGATCCGCAGTAAATACAAATGAGATTAGCTTCTCACAAACTGACAGGTTGTTTGTTGGCAAAACACTTGGATTTATTATTAACGAGAATTTGGTTCTAATTTGTAAGGGATTTTATATGGATTTTGTAAGTTTATTTTCAAGAGCTGTGTATTGTTATATTTTTAACCGACTTAAAAAACGGAGGAGATTCTTATGTTCAGCTGTAAGTTTTTTTAAAGTATTATTATTCATCGATATCTCCGTCATTTATTGATTGATTTGCATGATTTAGAGGATAATCCTGAGGTGGTCTTTTATTAAATTTTCATTTAGGAATCTAAGAGATTTTTATGGATTTCTCGTGATGAAAATGGCGTCGCGGCCGACGATGTATCATGAAGGTCAGGACACCTTTCTCACTCTGGTTTTCGCGCATGATGTCATAATATTCATCATCAGCCTATAGCAGTCCACTGCTGGACATTGGCCTCCCCCAATGAGTGCCATAGCGCCCTGTCTTCATCTTGCCGCATCCAGCATCTACCTGCAGTCTTTCGCAGGTCGTCATCCCACCTGGTCGGAGTGGCAGTGGGCCGGCCATATCTCGCGAAGAACCGAAGGCCGCTAGGGCAAACATGTTACGTGGTTACCTCTAATTTAAAGAACACTAGATTAAGTATTTTGTTTTTTAGTTTTTAATTCCTTTCTGTTTTATCTTTAATTGGTTACCTTATATAAATAAATAAAGATATTTTTCGATGGTCTATATTATTAAGTTTATTAAAAGTAAACAAAACTTAAGCTGCAATCAATAGGAACTGCTTAGAAGTGTTCTTTCTTAGAAAAGCGGGTTAGATTTCGTTATTCAGTTAAATTGTGTGTTAATCCAAATTTACAAGAAACTTACTCGTAGCAATTACTTGAAGTTATATTTTTCTAGAATAAAATGCTGACCTCCTCTCTACCTGAAACACTCCACTTACATTCCCAATGTTGGAAATGGAACCGTTCGGAAACTCATTCTGACCAATAAGTTCTTCTACAATAGTTTTGGAATTGCTTCAATTGCGTTTGCAATGGCTATTCGCTTTTATGCGGCTTGCAATAAGAAATAATATGGACTGTTTCACTTGCTGTTTTTAAGATCAATCGCTTTTCAGGATTTCCATGCTATTTAATTTAACCTGGTTGTTGTTTTCAGTTAGATATTAATATAGGTGCAGTCGGATTTTTTCCGTGTAATGCGGGTAAACTTATCTTAATAAAATATCTACCTATGTAGTGTTATAATAAGGATATCAGTCCATCTTACCCATAAAACAACCTCTGCTTCGCTTGAAGCTAGGTGATACTCCAATCAACCCTTAACAAATACTACACTTAACCTACCCACTACTCTACCACTACAGTAGCAAACCAAATCCAATACTACAGCAACATACATCACCCCTTTTGTTTTGCGTGTTTGGAACCCAGCCATTAGTTTCCATGTTGTTTTTACATAAAACCTATTCCGTAATAGGTTTATAATTTACGTTTTTGTTATGGTTTTTTGCCTTGAACCCTGTCGTAATATGGTGTTTTGATTTTGGTATCGTTAATTCCTATGTATTTTGTGTTCTATCAAAGTTTTTCTCGTTTATTTGTACTCATATGGCTAAAACTAGCGTATAAATAAACATTTTAAAACTGAAATGAAATGAAAGTTTATTTCTTTAGGCTTACAAATAAGCACTTAGACAGGTCATATTTTATACTATTCATTATTATATAACAATAACTAAACGTGAAAATTATTTTAAGTACCTATCGTTTTCAATGAGCTAACATTATTAACATATAAAATATGCAGGTATATCTTCCATATCGTTTTAACATTTTTCACCTCATCTCTTTTATCTCATGAAAGTACTTTGCCGTTTCTAATTTTATTAAAACCTGCACTGAAGCTCCTTATTAATATTTAAATTCTGAATAAAACTTGCTAGAACTTATAAAGAAGACTGGCAATTCACAGCAATAAAGTGCTTAGAGAAAAATTTAAATGAATTATATTATTAATTTACTTCAACACTCAACATCCGCTTCGTGGATCGTCTTTTTATTGCGATAAATATATATAAATTAGACTAAGAAGAAATAACCGTAAATTACTAATGTTAAAAACTACTCAGCACTAATTTTTCTCTCGACATTCTTAAGCGCAGAGTTTTGGCTGAAGGGTGTCAAGTTTCGAAGGTTCACTGGCCGCCTGCAACGGGACACCGCTGCACCGCCCGCGCCGTGCACCGACGTCAGCTGACACCCTGATTACGACATCTACACGCTGTCGGCGTCATAAAAAAAAAGCGTGTTATTAATTTAGTCTTTTTATATTTTATGTATGCTAGTTTTAGGGTATATATTACTATGGACCGTAGAATAAGTTAAATAAGAACTGTTACTTTTCTATGGTGTGAAATAAATGATTTATTTATTTATTTAAACATGAAGTAGATTATATCGTAGCACTTTATATCCGCGATGACCCATTATATTACATTTTATGTGACGTCATATAGCCTGTAGCCCGCGCCACAACGCGACGCTTTCCAACGATATTTCACTTGCTAAAATACAGCTTAGGAGATAAACTGGATCTGAACGTAAACTATTTACGTACACTGAAATTAAACTCCACTGTTGGCATTAGCGTAATGTATTTAAAATACATTTCCTTGGATTTAAATAAATAAATAAATAATAAATAAAGCTGGACACCATTCACACAACATTATCTAGCCCCATGGTAAGCAGAGCTTGTGTTATGGGTACTAGATAACTGATATACATAATACAATACATTACATAGATAGATATTTTTTATTATACATAAAAAACGACCAGAACACTTGGAACAAATATCTGCAGATCGTACACAGAATTGTCACGAGGCGGGAATGGAACCCGCAACCTCCTGCGTCGCAGGCGGACCTTCGCCCACCGCGCCACATAGGTCGTCACGCAGAGCTTTAAAGTAAAAGAAGTGAATGAATATTTTAAAATGCATCAGTCTGCTTATTTTATTTCTGCCGATTTTGACACTTCTAGATAAGCAAGAATACAAGAACTAACTCTTACTTCTAACAATATAATTAAACAATGTCTTTAATATATAATCTAGTATCTCTATATAAAATAGTATTAACTGTTTCTATATTTGAATTATTTGTCGATTCGAGCGTATCAAACATTGGAACTTAAATAATATATGCAATTGAGTTCCAAGTTTACTGATTAAATACATAGGTACAGTATTTCTGAATCATTTTTTATATCATTATTTATTAATGGAGTTTTGTCACAAAGTGACTATATCACTCAGGTCTGATTAAATCGAGTTGTAAACTGATCATAAATATTGGAAAGCTTTCCAAATAGATTCTGACAAAAATGCGAGGTTTGAATCGATTTCTACATTTGAACTCGAGTGATTCGGATCAAACAATGGTACTAAAATACACGCATAGTATTTTTGTATAAATAGAGTTCTAAAATGGTTCCTTCATTTGAAATCAGTGTAGTTTCGGGCGAAGAAACGCGTAGGTTCGGGCGTAGCATTGGTGGCGTAGCGGGGAACATTGGGCGGGCGGGCTTGCTGCATCGATCGCGGGCCGTGACCTTGGCCCGCACGCTCAACCGGATGTACGTAGTTTTCTACCTACTTGCGCTATTGCCGTTCTACGGGGCTTTTATTAGCCTTTTATTTAGCTTACCTCATGGGAAGGTGCGTCTAGACTTAGTTGAATTGCGCTTTTTATGTTTGTTTATTTTGAGTGACTATTCTTTTAGTATTTACTACCTATTCACCAATTGTTGTCCTATTTTGATGGTTCTTTTGTATTAGTTTTGTTTAAATGATTCCGAGGTGTTCTTGAATTAAGTCCAATAAAACTTTTATTCCCGAGGCAACTACTATTTTTATGGGTTTACTATGATTTTTTTGTTAGTTATCCAGGATAACTTAAAAAACAGTATCTACCTAACCACAAATATTCTGTTTGAAGTCAGTTTTTATGTTTTGTAAAACACACCAAATTATTTTAAATTTTTTTTTAGTTTTAACGAAAGTTCAATTAATTACATAGTGACAATACACATACATAAAACAGGTTAAAACTGTATATTTTGTTCCACCTAAGGTTTATTCGCGTAGATGAATACATATTTTATGTGAAATTTTTTCTCCAGTAAAAAACCCGGAATGGATAATAATTTATAAAGCGAGACACGAAATTGCGAGGATTTTACCTGAAAAAGCTTTAAGAAATTTTGACTGAGTACAATAGGAAAGAATGAAGAGATAAATGAAAATCGTAAATAGATAGTGATGACTCAATCTGTTTTACTTGGAAAGGAAACCTTATTCTGTTTCAATCATTTTATCCACGCTTAGAAAAGAAAATATTGGGTTCGGACCCTAATAAAGCCTCAGATAATACGAATAAATTCTTCGAATAAATTTCAAACGGTGATGAAGAAATGATACAATCGGTATTGTTTAGTCTCAGTTGTAGTATGAAAACCAGCAATGCCTTCCTAAAATCCCGTTAGCTTGTCACTTCACTACATACGTTAAGTATAAAACAAAATCGCTTCCCACTGTCTGTCTGTCCTTTTGTATGCTTAGATCTTTAAAACTACGCAACGGATTTTGATGCGATTGTTTTTAATAGATAGAGTGATTCAAGAGAAATTTATGTAAACCATTTGACACCTAGATTTCCACGCGGGCGAAGACGTGGAGCGCAGTTAGTCTTAAGTAATATGGCGCCATATTGTTCTAAAAATATTAGAAATATTGTAAGGAAATCAAAATTAGTTATGGATTGGTTTTGTTATATCAAATCGTATGAGATATGGCATAGCGAAGGCATGTCGGTGTAGGTACTACGTTTTGTTGGGTCTCATCAGAGCGGTTTTTTACGAGAGATAAATAGATATTTGGTATTTATTGGATTATTTAGAATCGGTTTCTGCAATGAAACTCCTGAGACTATTAGTTACCTTGGACCCTTCCAAGGTAACTAAAACTTTTCAAAATTATTTTCCGATCTTATAAGTTATGCGTTAAAGTCTATATTTGCAGAGCATTCTGTGAATTTCTACAATCGATAGTTTAAATTGCGACTTGATTGTGACCTACTAAACTGGCACACATCTGGATGACCTAAATTCGGATGATGAGTACGCATGAAAAATCTGAGTTAAAACATACATAATGCTTACAGCTTGTATTGTAGAGATTTTAAGCTGTGCCTCCTTGCATCTTGTAGCACTAGATATGTAACTCTTTTTTTTATCTATACTAATATTATAAAGAGGAAAGGTTTGATTTTTTTGTTTTTCTGTTTGTAATGGTATAGTTTGGCTCCGAAACTACTGGACCTATTTGAAAAATTCTTTCACCGTTGGGAAGCTGCACTATCCCTGGTGAACATATGCTATATTATATTTTCAAAAAAGTTAGGGAGCGTACTAAAACCGTGCGAAGCCGGGAAGGTCCGCTAGTAGTCAATAGACCTTCGTTTGACCAACGTAAATCTATACTCGTTAACTCCCAAGTGTAACTCTATACAAAAAATACACAAAAAGAAATTGAAAACGTATGAAGGACTAGTTTCTGGCCGCGGCTTCGCGAGCGTTGTTTTTATGGAAACGCGATATTATTTCTATGCCATGAGAACTGATTTATGTGATAAAAAATAGCCAGGAGACCGATGGTGGCCATAGGAATTTCTTAACGAAATGACCTAACCTCGATGAGTTTGGGTTCTGGTCTAACCTGATGGCTAGAAGACTAATTAAACGAAGAATTAAGGTATCATACCTTCCCGCCTGATTTTACCTTGTAAATAAAAAAGTTTTTTTTAAATATTACACGTTTATTATTTATATTCAGACAAACCTTTTCAAAACCACAAGCCTCATATCGTAATCCTCAAACAAAACAGCCGAAAAGCTCAAAATATAATCCCAAGGCTTTCCAAGTTAAAATTAAAGCGGCAACGCCACCTACCGAGCTAAATCATGCGCTATCTTTTGATTAACATACATTGTTATTCGCGGTCGGGCAGACTGCATCTATTTGCATAATGTTTGTTGTTTGACGTCATTGATGTTGGACAACATGACGTGGTGTTAATAAATATTATTTATTTATTTTTAGCCATGTCCCATTGCTGGGCAAAGGCCTCCCTTTTCTCCTTACACTCCTCGCGATTCAACGCTACAGGCAACGACGGAAGGCATTAGAATTATATTTATGTAATAGGTAAATATAAATAAAAAGTTTCTTTATTAAAACATTCCTCCTTTGTGTAATGTACCTAGGAAAGCTCTATGACGGTTCCTCCATAATGTTGCTCACACAAACATATAAAACACCTAAATGTTCTGAAACTTGGATAAAAACTGGTAAAAAATATAACACCAATAATAGTAAATATCCCAAGGCCTGTCTTTTTCTAGTTTAAAAATAACCTGGCGGTCGCTGCTTTTTTCTCTCAGCCCAGTACTCAGCCCGTGATATCCGCTAGAATCGACTAAGGGAATCAATAAGAGTAAGGCTAGCAAAATCTCCATTGAGATAACCATTTTGATCTTGACATGTAATTATTGTATTCTGCAAATAAACGATTGATTCTGATTCTGATTCATTTTGCCTGCCAACCGTCCCTTCATAGATACATTAACTTACATTTTCCTTTCACTGTACTTCTGTCCTCAAGCGAATCTGTCATAAAATGAATCTGCCGTAACCAAAATCTGACAAATCAGCTAACAGAATCCGACTTTAAACGAACAAGGGCTAGTGATTATGGCTAAACTCTTGGTTGAGGGAAGCATTTCCATAAGATATGCTGATGAGGGGATGTGAGGCAGTTTCAATTTACTCTAATTCCAAACTTTAAATGCTATTACGTTCACAGCTTTATTAATAGGCTCCCTCGATACAGGCCTAGCCTAGTGAGGGTGCCATCAGAAATTACATAACATTATAGATAGACACGTCTCGGCAATAACACAATGTATTACACTAAATTTCAAGTACATGTACTTAGAAATACCTGTTCACCATGTAAGTGCTAATTATAAGATTAAGTGTATTTACTTATTTTATACGGTTTAAATGATTTTTTATCTTTTATTTTTTATCTTTTAGCTCTTTTGCTTAGGTACATTTAACTTTTCACCCCTTTCTATGAAGGTCAACCAAAATAAATTGAACAATAATTCAGAAAAATCGATTATACCTCAAAACACTTATAAAACGCTTAACCTTTTCAACTCCCTTTCTAGTTATTTTTGTATTCGGCTACTAACATTTCTGGTTTGTTATTTACTCGATAAATATAATAGACATTTCCTAGTAAGCGTGGGTGTTTCTGCGGATAAGTGATTTGTTACTTTATTATAATGGAAAAAAGGGTCGCATTTAATATTGAACCTACAAGTAGAAGTAATCACCATACAATTTATAACCCTTGTCACAATATGTTTTGTACATGAATTTAACAATCAGTGTAGCTTGACATTGTCGAAGGTTATACAGTATCAGCAGTTTTGAAGGATAGGTAGGAAACGGCGCAATGTGTAAAAATAGCCACGAGAAACTCTTTAATAATAAAATCGAGTGAGACTATTCGAGGACTTTAACAAATTTTACCGTTTAGTTTCCTCTCACATCTTTGGTCTAAGCTGCCATATCCCATCACCCAACCTTTCTCTATAATTATGTAAGACTGGTTTCAGTCTTATACAAACTTTTTGAACTTAGAAGTAACGAAAGTTAAAAGTTTCAGAAGAATATAAAAAAATTTAATTAATTATTTTCCATCTAAGGTGTTTTTCAAAAGTTGTTTCACTGTCTCATATTTCAATTAAATTTAAAGTTAAATCGTTAATATTCACGCTAAACGTTTTAAAGCGTGTTTGAAATAGAGTCCATAAATCATGAAAACTTTTTCAAGAGCACGCCAAAAGTTCGTTTGCTTTGTTTTGCTTATTATCTAAATGAGTGGATGCAAAATAACCTTTGATGAGAGTAGTAAATAGTAGTTAGCTATAGCGGGTACGGGACGTAGGAATTCATCTCAACCCGTGGATGTTGTTAGATTCGACTATCGGAACCATCAAGACCACCGACATAACTTGCAGTACATACATAGGCAGTGTACCTATGTTCATACACTTGTTATAAAGTGGTACGTGTAAACCTCTTGCATCCTGTAGCTGAACTCAGGCGCAGTGGAATCGCTTCCCTGAGCTGTTGCTGATTGGTTGATTGCCTGTGTGCGTGCAGCTTCCAAGCCATACAGCGGACAGCAATGTCATTGTACTTGTGTGCGTGGCTGCCTACCGCACTAATTTCCGATGCTACACTAACTTCATTTAAGTATTGTTAAGAGAACCCTAATACGAGTATCTAGATAAACCTATGTTAGGATTTAAGTCGCTATCAACGGTAAAATGTAACAATAATTAAATATATCTATCCATCTATCTTCACTACTCTAAGCATTCACTGTTTGTGTCAGTGAAATGAGTCTTGATATTTGCTTTACAGTCCACTGTTTGCAGGTTGATTCGGTTAAAAGTAATATTCTACTGTATTTCACATTACACTCTAAAGATAATGTTTTAGAAGGTTAATGCTACCGGGGTTTTGTGTAAGGTTATCTTAGGGCAGCTTGTTTCAGCGTTTCAGGCAATGTTATGAGCTTCAAAGTATCTTTGTTATTACTGCGGTGCCGCTGGAGCTACCATTTATTGCTTCCCTTCTCACTCAGGGGACTCTCAGGGGAGTTTTAGACATCGAATGATTTTGAGAGCTTTTCTTTAGTATCTTAAGTAAAAATAATAATACTTAGAATTGTAGGTTTTCTACGTTTAGGAATCGGTAGAAGATCAGCGCTGCGTGTATTGGTTCTACCAGTACCAGTAGCAGTCATGCTGAGCCGACTCCAAATTTTTTAGCTACAACCCATATATACCAATAATATACATAATATTAAGTGCTTGTCGGTGTAATTGGTTGTAGTTGAAAATAAATGTATTTTCTTTCTTTCTTTTCTTTGTATAACTTCTTTATTTCATGTTTTCTACTATCATTAGTCATTAATTTATTTATAATTGATAAATATTTCATCTCACAACGTGCCTACAGATAAAATATGAATATCTGAGGCGGAGGTTCAAACAAAAAAGTGAGTTTACCTTAGGTTATTTAAATTAAATATATTTAACGAGTTCTATCAATTTACTCAGGTACTCCAACCTTCATTTTCCCTCCTCGTTGTATGAAACAACGTGTTCAATTAATAAAGGCCGATAAGCGGGAGACAGAATCTGATCAAAGGCCAACAGAACGGTCAGTTTATTAATTACATTCCTGTCCCCTGTCAACACCTGGGGTTAAACCCACGCTTCAAAGGTTAACACACGGACAACCGGTTGTGCCGTGATGGTGGAGCTTTTGCTTTGCATAGTCTAAAGATACTGTGCCGAACGTAACTTCTGCAATCCATTTTATAACAAGCCTTATCCATTTTTAAAGCGTCGTCAGTCTAAAATGTAATAATTTGAGCTTTTAATATTTTGTAGTAGGGGTGGGCAGGCCATATATGTAATGTATTTCGCAGAACAGATCCTAATAATCAGTTATTATTGGCTGTTATACATTATCGTGACCCTGTATAAGTAAAATAGGATAATTCATCAATCGCATTACTAGTCGTAGGTACACACTAGAGGTAAATTACCTTCCCGTGTATTTACGAAAACAAGATAACCACGGAAATTACCTTTGTTCCGCTAACTCCCTGCGATCGTGCCTGGTGCCCGGCCTAATGTATTTTAAATGAATGAATCAATTATTTATTTAACGGAAGCTGTGCCATGTAAGAATGAAAAAGGGTTAACTTGTGAAATTTTTATGGTGCAATGAAATTGCTTTGACGCTGGCAAGTCGTTGGCGAAAATTGCCAGCAGATACGTGGATGTTGATGGGAATATCTTTTGAGCCCTGACGATGGAAATGAAAATATATTTGGCAACCGTTTTAAATATATAAATAAATACATAAGTAATGCTGAATAATCAAGATTGTCAAACATCTATACCTAAAGTAAGCAGAGCTTTGATAATCAATTCAGTTCAATTCAATTTATTTAATTCAGCTTCACAAAATACATGTTACAGCCATAGAGAGTTAAGAGTAAAGCAAGACATATATAATTACAAAACTATAAATAAAACATTTTATTGGAAGGGACACATCCTGCGTTTACAGACGCATGGCATTATGAATATGCGTCCAGTGCTTCATAAAAGCGCAGTCCGTGTCCAGCCTTCCAGCTATAACGTTCAGATAGCTACTGGTGCCGCCCCTCACCCGGCGCATCAGGGATGCTGTTCTGTTGCGGATGATTGCGTAAAAGTCATCAACGCGGGACTCTGCAAACATCCCGGACGCGCTACAGAAGCGGGGCATTCCAGTATTTCTGCGTGTAGTTAACCCACAGACTGCACGTATAAAAAGATTGGCAGTACGCTCTAAACAAACTTAATTTAACTGCTCTACTGCATCGCGAGAATCTGCGGGCCAACATATTTGCTCTTACCGATAATGCCCTGCGCTCCCTTTCTATATCTAGGTCATCTGAGAGAGTCTCGGAGACCCAGTGGCCCAGATACTTGAACTCGGCTACCTTCTTCAGTTCAGTGCCTGCCAGCGAAACTGATGGGACTGCGGAATACGTCTTTGCTCCAGCTTTAAAAACCATCAGCTCGTATTTGCTGGCGTTGTATCTGAACCCATGAGCCTCCGCATAACTCTCGCAGATTTTTAACAGTTTGCGGAGGGCACTGATCGATAGGCTCAGCAGCACCATGTCATCGGCGTAGCTTATGTTGTTTACTGTCTTGCCATCAATCACGGGGACGCACGGCTTTGGATTTATTTTATTTGTTTCTTTCCAGAACTTACTAAAATTTTTAGCAGAGTGATGAGAAGCAAGAATGTCCATTTTTATTTGAATCTGATGGTCCTGACACCATTTAAGCTTTGCTTTGAATTCTCTCCGTGAGTCACGCATTCTGTCATACAAAGATCCATAAGATGGCTTCCCATAAGCAACCCATTCCCTAAACCAGAGCCGAGCCTCACCATGAGCCTTTTTTACATGAATATTCCATCCTATTACATGCGGCCTCTTTTTTCTATTATTCCCACTATTCTTTTTATTTAAGCAGCTACTAGCCGCCGCTGATCCTGATATTTTAATTATTTTATTGTACATTGTATCAATTACTCTTCGATGATCGATGTCATTACAAACGCAATCAGCACACTTTCTAAAAATAGGAGGGAAATCTACATCTCTAAGCATACTTGAACACAGCTGCGTGTATTGCTTGATTTGAAAGCTGTCTCTTTCCCCCAGATTGTATTATTATAAGATAGCCGATGGCTATCAATTTTGGGCTGTAAAGTATTAAAATTACAAATAATTTCAACCGGGAAATGATCGGACCACGTACCATCATAATTAATTTTTATGTCTGATATTGTGCTTAGTGCTGCTTCGGTAGTAACAATGTGGTCCAACCATGAACAAGTGCCATGCACATCACTAAGGTAGGTATACCTATCAGACGTAGAACCAAAAAAGTCGACATCTGCACACAACCATTATATGGTGTATGGGTACTACAAAATTGGTATACATCGAATCGAATCGAGAAATAGATGAAGAATAGAAATGATGATGATTTGATTTAACCAAGGTTTGACCAAGGTCATTTGTCAAAACAGATGGATTATTCTCGTATGGATGTTACTCCTATTACTTCTGTTAGTAAAATATATGTACATATAATGTTTTGTAGACCCCATTGACGACCGATGTGGCGCGACGGGCTAAAGTACGCTTGCGACGCGCAGGATTGCGGGTGCGAGTCCCACCTTGGGACAAATGATTATTTGATCTAAAATATTACAATAATATTTTTTTGCGGGTGTTCAGTAAATTCAATTTATTCACCATTGCATTATAACTAATATTGTTCTGGGTATTTTCTATGTATAGTAAAAATATAATATCTATGTATTGTGTTGTATTAAGGATATCAGTCATCCTATTACCAAGTTCTGCTTAGCTAGGGGCTAGTTGATGCAGTGTGAATTGTCCAACTTCACTTACTAAACTCTACGAAACATTAGTCATTCTACTCCACCAGTAAGGGAATTTACTCTACCGAATAATAAAGTGCCCAAATTGTTTATGATCTCCAAAGTCAGGGCCCAGGTGGGGAAGGAGATGAAATACAACGACGTAGGATCGTAAAAATCTTAGGCGCGGGATCCACTGGTTATGTTATTATAGCTATCAGTCATGAACTAAGCGTGAGTTTATTTTACAGCTGAATTCTTCATTGGTTTTTGATCTAAAAAAAGGGAAGCATGTTAAACAATTGGTTGGTCGCTTTTCTTTATATAATTGCACCTCATTATTTTTAACAATTTATAGTATAAAATTATACTTGTCTAAGTGCTTATTTTTTTAGCGTAAAGAAATAAAGATTTAGAGTTTATTTAGAATATACCTAGTAAGAAAATGTTTGAGTCTAAAACAGGTAGAGTTAAAATGAACGAACTTTTAATCATCAATCTTTTTGTAATGTCTACGAATAGAGATAGAACAACGAAATAATGCTCTGTCTCTGTTTACACTAAAATAATTTGACGGAATAATGGAATGAGCATTCGCTCGTTTGGTCTAATCCTACCTAGTCTAAGCTTTCTGCTGTAGTTTCGTACTCTAGAACCTGTACTGGTAGTGTTCGTATATCTACACTGTAGTTATCTAAGAACATCTACGTCTATGTTCACGGTTGTCTGGTAGAGATCGCTCTTGAGCGATAAGACCGCCAAATTGTCATATGTTTTGTATTTTATTCTGTCTTGTTTGTTTTATTTTGTAAGTGTGCAATAAAATAATTTTCTATCTATCTATCTATCTACCGCGTAGACTTTTCGTAGACCATCTACGGCGTAGACTTTTCGTAGACCAACTACGGCGTAGAATTTTCGTAGAACCTCTACGGCGTAGACTTTTACGTTACATTAGTTTCCACGCCACTAGTAACGAAAATTTAGGAATATGTTGGTTGAAGGCAACGCCGAAACAACTTTTGCATCAGGTGAGATTGTGGTCAAACAAAGGGCTATCGACGGTAAAAAAAATGGATCTGCCTGAAATTTTGCGTATATTTTTGTAATCAAGGTGTTGGTTTCTACTGTCCCGAACACAAGAAAGCAGATATTGCCTTAGTTATTAAACAAAATGCATTCTTTAGTGAAAGGATTTTGCATGTAAATAAATCTACTAAATGACAAAATAAAGGCCACGTTTAAAGTCAGTCCACGTGCCACGCAAAAGACGTTACCAAAAAGTTATTCAGAACAAAATGGTAAAAGCAACCGTACCAGTAACGTCAACAGTTAACACACTTTACGAAACGTATACCATTCCTTTGGAAAACAGGCTAAAGGCAGTTTCTAGAGCATAAGTAGCGCTCATATAAATAAATAAATAATGCTGGACAATTCACACAGCATTATCTAGCCCCATGGTAAGCATAGCTTGTGTCATGGGTGCTAGATAACTGATATACATAATACAATATATTACAAATAGATATTTTTTTATTATACATAGAAAACGACCAGAACACCCGGAACAAATATCTGTAGATCGTATACACAATTGTTCCGAGGCGGGAATCGAACCCGCAACCTCCTGCATCGCAGGCGGACCTTCGCCCACCGCGCTACATCGGTCGTCGAATTATTATATATACGATATTAATTGTTTTATAGTACTGTACCTGTGTAACTAAATTATAATGTAACTAAAGATATTTATTACGTTTGCTTCAGTGGTGTTTTAATATTTCTATATTGGTATTATGTTATGTTTATTATATTGATTACTTGTGATTTTACCTCTGGTTTGTATTATTATAAGCATTTCTGTATTTATTAGCTTTGACATTGATGGTTAATAATACTGACGAGTAGTTTCTTCCGGTGTATTTTTAAATACCTCCACTGCCATCAGCAATTCGCCTGCCAGTCATGGTAACTATAGCAAACCCTCCTTATTTGGGAAAGGTATGTCCAGCTGTGGACATGTGATGTGTGATGATGAGGACGCAGACGTGACATCGGCCAGAATATAACGCTTAACCGGTTTTACCACTAGTTCTAGTTAGTATTAAGTTCCTCTATTATTATTATTTTTTATTGATGGTGCAATAAAGTCATATTCTATTCTATTCCCACATTCATTCATTAAAGTCATACGTTTATTTTGAAGGATTTTTGTAATAATGATGAGGGCGCTACTCAGCCCTATTACGGCCCCTTAACAGGGACAAAGTTACAGCTCCTGGGTGAACGGACATGTTGACAAATTTAGTGTACATCAGTAAGACCGGGTCATTTGGACACAGGCCAACTGGTTCTCTTGGTTCGCAAAACTGTTGTTGCGTGTTATAGGCATGGCAGGGTATATAAAAAAATATTGTACGTTTGTTCTAGAATATTCTAGATGATTTATACAGTGTCTGGGACGATTTACTAAGCAAAACTAGGTCTTTGTTCTACTTAGATATGGTGAGTATTGTCTGTGGGCTTATTCAATTTAAGAATTTGTAGTTATTTATTTATTTATTTAACAAAATCCACAGTCCTTATTCTAGACAAACTTAAAATACTATGTTTTTCCTACGACCAATGACGGATTTACATTTTATACATGGATATTTTTAAACAGACAGTCCAATAGCAAGTTTAAATGTTAAAAATCAAAACAAAAGTACTATATTTCAAGGTAGATTATAAACTCAAAGAAAATAAGCACTTAATTAACACAAGATACATAAATAATAGAAGTAGTAGTACTTAGATAGATAGATAGATGAATCGTTTATTTGGTACTAATAACACACACATACAATTAACATAGAGAAAGATACAATATTAAACTAAATTACCATAAAACAATTAATAAAACGAGCAATTAAAATGGCTACTAAAGTACTTACTGTAGGTAAACATGTGTAGTTATTGTATGTATTTGTAGAAAATTTACGAATGACAACCTACTGTCTAACAAATACCTAATTTCGCCAAGGAGAATTACTCCTTATGAATCTTCATACGAGACATTCCGAAATTCCGATAGAATATTATAGGCTATTGGATGGAATGTTCCAAGTTCCGTCGCTGATAGGCTTTATTCGTCTGGGATCAATATATGATCGTAACTTTTGAAGAAAAGCAAAGGTAAATTCAGTCTAAAAAACATCATAAATTTATTAATAGTAGGGCTTAAGTAAACACGAACGAAATTTTAATTAACTGAGAGCGAAAACTTAGATTTATACGAAAATCTGTCTGATGCAAATCAATTTAATTGAACAATACTTTTATCGTTATTAATGTGAAGATAAATCTTATTTGGAAGCTGAAAGTGACTTTGAAATGTGATGTTTTTGTGTCCTTTGGGATAAAGACAGTCAACGCCAAGAATTGATGAAATCTTTAAATTTTACAAAAGAAACGTCCAATTTTGTTTTAGCAAATAGTAATGCTTATTTTTTAAGACGAATGTGTACGTAAAATTCGAATAAACTAGTCTAGTCAAAAATCTTAGAATTGCTCAGAAAAGTAGTGATAAGGAATCTTGATGAAATTTTTAGTAGCAAAATTGATTCCATGAAATTAAATAAGGCAGATGATTTTTATCGTACACTAAGTAATTCCCTAGATTTATTCCCGTGACGATATTCCAAAATAATTATGAGATAACACAAATTCCAATGACCTAATATTCAATTATATACTATTAGTTTTCCCTTTGTGCTTAATAATTCTCAAACAAAACGCTATTATATATTAAGTAAGTACCATATTAGTTCGCATCTTCGGGACTCTTTTGTTTCTGATAATAGGCACTGGAAGATAAACTCTATAGCTATAAGCAGGCAAAGTCCCTTGTCCAAAAGTCGATCAAGGCTGGCACTAAAACGCCTATAACAAGTAAGGGTACTTAAATATCCAGAGGGTTCTCGTAAAAAGCTCGATGGCCGTGGCTAAGCCCTTGAACAGCAAATTCGTACATGTCTGAACTGAGCTTGCTTTTTCAAGTTTTCCAGTTATAATCTCCATCATTCTGTTACTACCTTTAGATAAATAACACTGAAGATTTAGTTGATCTTTAAATTCATATTCAAATAGTTTTTTCATGACATGGTACTCAGAGACATGTAAATAAGAGAGGTTATTTAAATGTGTTATGTTTACGCTTAGTCCCAGACGACGGCGGACTCGTGGTCACAATGATTTGTTACACCAGTGTGACTACGAGACCTACAGGAATGACCGAATCAATCTAGGTATCCTGTGAACAAAGCCTCTGATAGCTTCTGCTGCGGTTACATTTACATGTAAAGTGCTGACCTAAATAGAGTACCCCCAAGTCTCTCACAGAGATATGGTCAAAATGCTACGGTAGGTCGAGAAAATGAACGTTTACTATTATACTTCTATATCTTTATTGCAAACAAATCATACATCAAAGTAAACAAATAAACAACATTTAAATTGTCTTAATTATTAACTCGTTGATTTCGAATTTACCCATAAAAGATACAAAAATAATTATAAATGTAATATGTAAATAATCATAACAAATTTTACTAACAAAAAACAAAAAAAAACTATATCCTTGCCAGTTTTTAAAGCTCACGTCAAGGAGTTTTTCCTGCCAAAAGAATAAATATTGGTACTTACTATTTATTTATGTATTTAAATAGTGTATTATTTAGTTTGGTATTTGTAATAGTTAGATATCTTGTGGTACACCTCCTACCTTTTCTTAAATTCATATAATTCTTTCCATCCAAAGGTTACCTGGAAGAGATTGCTTCTAAGCGATAAGGCCGCCCATTGTACATGTCGCATATAATATACTTTTGTAATGATTGCTTTATGGTGTACAATAAATAATTTTTGTATAGTATTGTATTGTATTGTATTTTCTTACAGCAAACTTATGACATACAATAACTTTTATAGTACTACGTACCTATAACTATAAAGAAAATCAATTAAACGAGCGTGGATAGATATTGTGTACCTGCATAGAAAACAGAAAAAATATAGGTACATCGAATAATCTGTTTTATAACAACTTACTATCATAACGTACTTCTTTGTCGTGAGCACATGGCACAGCGGCCATTCGCTCTTTTATGTGAACCCGGAGCTTCAAAATGTCAGACGAACGGTATCGTATCGGAGTATTGCTTGGTTAGATGAATCGTCAGTTGTTGTATGTTGTATTGTCAAATAATGATTACCTAACCATCCTCAAGGGCCATTTCTTAACTGCAACATAAAATGTTCAACAAATAACCAATATCGAATGCTATTTGCATCTAACGTAGCAGAAACTAAACCTAAAACGGTTATTGGCGGTATGCAAAATACAAATTGGAGAGTTTTTGTATTTTCCAGTTTCATAACCCGACTGCAATCGGGTGGCATATGGTTTTCCAGACTCGGTGCAATAACAGTTGGCAGTGTTCCAAATGTGTCTGTAGGCAAATCGATTGAGAGGCACAACCGCCGAGCAAAGTATAATTGTAAAGGCGGAAAACATGAAAACATCCTTGCCAGATCGACATGAGTATTTTTCCGACTTTTTGAGCCGAGGGTAGAGGGTAGTCTTTTGATGTTGATTTCCTCGATGACCGCGTTAGTTTTACCTGCCTACCAGCTATCAAGAAATAAAAGAAAATGAAGTAATCAACAAGAGCATAATATTCCAGTGTTGTTTCCAAAAAATAAATAAAATATAAAGCTTTATTTTTCTTATCGGCTTCGCACATATAATATAATTAGGCTATATAGCTTAAAACATTAATATAATTAGGTATCTAATCAAATTAATTATTAAAGCAAAAGCGAATTTGCTCGGTGTAGCTAGTTATTGTGCGGCAAGGACTATTCTATCAACTTTCATCATAAACAGCGTATGGTGAAAGTAGATAGAAAATTCCATAATGAACACTCCACAAGAAACAAACAGAAAGTTTTTGGACTAGAACAGCACGAGAAGAAGCGTGCATGAAAAGCTTGAATAAGCCTGTTGTAACAGGCTTATTCAAGCTTTCATTTCGCTTCTTCTCGTGCTGTTATATTATATCATCAAATATTACGAGATATAATTTACAGTAGTAGAGTAATTATTACAGTCCCTTGTATAAAAAGACAGATACCCTCGTTAGACAATTTCCTCACGATATCCAGAAAAGAAGCAAAAAAACGAACAAACAAGCATCAATTTGTCTCCAGTCTCTAGCGACAGAGAATCCCGTATAAAAGTTATAACAGCCTAGTTCTCGTGCATTAATTGGAGCAAGTTTCCGATATCTCAAAGCGGTGCTCTAGTTGGAGAGTGGAAAATAGCTTCAGAAACTTCGCGTCAGAAGTTCCGGGCATTAAAAGAATGGATCAGTGGGAGTGGAGGTTATTATTTTTTTTCTTTTTTAGCTGCAATACACAAGATGTTTATGTAATTATAACTCCAAAAAATTATAAAGAGGCAATATTGGTTTGCAGATAAAAGGAGACGGACCCAAAACCTCTGCCTGAGTCGTTCTAGGTTTGTTTTTATAAAAATCGAAACCACTATTGAAAACTCGGCTTTGTACACTTTTTTTACGTGGCAACAAACCTATAGTTACGTAGTATAAATATCTGAACATCTAGACTTTCGCATTTATAATAATTCAGTATGATTTTCACTAATGAGTGAAATGAAATGAAATGAAAGTTTATTTCTTTAGGCTTACAAATAAGCACTTAGACAAGTCATATCTTATACTATTCATTATTATATTGATGTTCACTTAAATTTTTTGTCCACCAGTGGAAGAAGTGAGAAGAAACCACTAGTATGTTCATAACTTATGTGTCTAGTACATATGATTTGCATATCTGTAAATCGTTAGATTTTGAGTTGGAGCAAAGTGCTGCTTATCGCCCGATAATTCCCAACAAAAGCATTTTATTCCATGGAGGAAAATGTATAAACAATAAAAAAGACTATTTCGTCAAAGGATAGGATGTAACATTTATAATTAACTATCTGAGTTTCAATCAAACCTACCATCACATCTCCTATAGTAAACAAACTTGTTACAACACTGAGTACGACACCAATACCTACTCGATACCACCGAGAAAACGTTGTCACAACAGAGTGAGCACTCAACACTGTTTTCTTTATGTTAGCGTGGAGTTAATGTAGCGGGCGCCAGTTCTACAATCAGGACCGACTGGCAGCTAGCCAGGAAGAAACCTTGTTGAGAAGTAGTACGGTGCATTATATCCATCAGAGTAGACCAGAACCATTAGACCATAGTTCAACATAAAAACACCGTTCTGAACTCCTGCAAAATTATGTACACACAATAACTACAATAGTTCCAAATTCATTCTAAAGTCCCATTTCTTGTCTTCCTCATTTTTTGAGGAAGACAAGAAATGAGGGTAGATCGGTATGTCTGCCCATAAAAACTCGCAGTGCCTTCAGTTACTCCGTGATCATGGCGCATGCAACTGTGCCGAAATAATGGATAACTCAAAAATGAAATCATGATATATCCCGTCTCAAATGACTTTAGTATTAATAACCATGATAGATAAAAAAAAACTACAATAGTTATTTACATATAGTAAAAACACACCACAAGTAGTACTATTACAAAGCTCATGCTTAGTGAATTTGGATCTATATAATAATGAGCATAACGTTTTCTAGCCCATTAGGCTTATACAAAAATTAAAATTTGTTCATAACGTCATAGCCTAAAAATATATCCCTAATAAAATGGCACAGACTTCAGGAAGTCTTTGCCGGTGATTTTTTTGTCCAGATTTTGGTAATATGTATTCATTCCACATCGTTTCCAGATTCCAGTACGTGCCGGACGATACTGGTAGTAGTTAGTAATGTGCTACTCGGTTGGTTCCTACCTATTATTCTTCTAAACTGAGATAAACTTAGTCAGCGTTTTTTGAAGGTTCGTACTTTACGAACATTCCAGACCGGAGACAACGGCAAAAAGCTGTAAAAAACAAGGTTGGCCTGGACGAAATAGATTCTGGATACCTACTAGGTCAGGTCAATCGAGACACATTTGTCAGACAACCCCTATAAAAAGCAATAGGCGCTCCAGGCTATATTTTGTCTCTGGCAATGATACAGCCTTGGAGAAATAACTCTGAGGACGTCGTTGAGTTTTATTCAGTACGACGACGTGTCGAGTGTTTCCGGTAATATTGTAAACGTTTGACTTTGATTCAAAGAAAGACAAATAAAAAGGTAATTAAAGCCTTGGTTTGTTCAGCGATGGAGTTATTTCGAAAGAGACACATTTTGGATTACTGTCAGCGTGTTCAAAAAATAAATAATGCTAGACAATTCAGACAGATAGGTATATCTAGCCCCAAGCTAAGCATATCTTGTGTTATGGGTACTTGAAAACTGATATAAAGGTACATAATACCAACATAGATTTTTACTATACATAGAAAACGTCCAAAACACTCAAAATAAATAAATAAATAACGTACAAACATATTTTGTCCCGATAGGTACGCAAGAAGAAATATATCTGAACAAGGTCAATTTTCAAAAACACTTTGCTGTTGTGCAAAAATATTTTTTTGTTTTGTCAAGCTTTGCAATAGAAATGTTATATTTCAGATTTTCTATTTCCTTCAAAATACATGCTCCACATATTTTTGTAGAAATTGTTCATCTAATGTTTTCCCTACCAACATTTTTAAATTTATCACAGAAAATGGTTCTATTACTTAGTACCGATAGTATCGCGACACGAAACATTTAGCTGATGCCTGCGTACTACCGTCATCCTATTTTCATAAAACGGATGATCGCGTGACGGTGTGTAGCGCTTCAAGGCAACATTTTTATTCAACACGTGCGAGAGAAGGCTTGGGCAGTGCAGACGATAAGTGGCGACCACTTGCTGTGGCGACCACTTGCCGCGGCAACCACTTGCCGTGGCGACCACTTGCCGTGGCCACCTTGCAGAAGTGAGACCACTTGCTAAGTAATTTTTATTTAATTTCTATAATTTATTCCACCGTAGGATCACTTACTGTCTAATTGTTCTTCATTATTACAACACGTGCGAGAGAAGGCTTGGGCAGTGCAGACAATAAGTGGCGACCACTTTCGGTGTCGAATACTTGCAACTAGTAGTCGTCTATGTAGATCGGTTATCGCAGCCTTCTTTACACAAATCAGTCCCACTAATTAGCAACAAAATGATGGCATTTCAATCATCTCTTAACCTTTTATACCTGCTGAATTTCCTACAAACCGAGCTATCTGAAAAGAGCTAATTAAGGTCATTCTATTGTTATGTTGCTACTATAAAGGTTTCGAAGGTCAAGGCTAGACATTATGGGTTTTTAGGAAGCTAACAGTGTATACTTTAATTAAATTGAAGTTATATTTCAAATTAAACTAATTAAAAAAAAAATGGGTCGAAATGAAAAAGTAGGGGTGTGCGATTTCTATGCTCTCGAGTGGAGTTATTACGTAATATAAAGAATTTTAATTTTTAGTTGTTAATACGGTGCTTAACTCATTTTTTATTTGTGCAAAGATTCGAAGGCAATGATTGTCTCTAGATTTATTAGCTCGAGGAGTTATAATTGCACATAGATCGTTAGTGATAGATAATGAAGAACAGTAATAGATTATTAGACACTAAAGTGTATCAACATGTACCTACGGTGGAATAATTAATGAAATGAAATAAAAAAGACTTAGCAAATGGTCACTTCTGCTATTCGTGGCCACGGCAAGTAGGCGCCATGGCAAGTGGTCGCCACAACAAGTGGTCGCCACTGCAAGCAGCCTGTCTGTTTCTCGCCTTAGCCTTCCTACTCACGTATATTATGCATGGTTACATATGTATTTTATCTTGGAAGTAACAAAGAGGCCGGAGAAATTGTCGGGAAAGGCTGAATGAATTAAACTCGGAGGACGCCTGTTAATCCTGCCTGCCCGAGTTTTATTTATTACGTTTTTCTTAGTAATAAGAGGTGAACGAACTGTTGTGTTGAATAAGAAATATTACTGTTAGCTTAAATAATGTTTTCCTAGAAAACGACTTCTTTCTCACTTCAGTAAATATAAAAAGCGAGGTCTTCTGGTTCAATAATATTTTTCATTCACATCCTTATTTTATTCTCAAAGCTTGCAGACCTTTTAAGGCGGCTATAATGTTCTTTTTTTATTAAAAGCGATTTGAGTATTTATAAATGTTTGGAACGAATGGTTTCAAAATAAAATTGAATCGTTGTTTGTTTTATCATGGCTTCATAGAAAATGGCTTACGATTTGCGGCAAATAACTTTTAAAAATTATATACCACAAAAAACGAAACGATCAGTCTTAAATGAATTATTGCAAAAGTTGGAAACAAATTATAAATTCTTGTACGAGTGTTGCCACTTCATTGAAATTAAAAAGTGAGAGAAAACCGGCTCGCTGGCAGCATTCCTAACTGAGCTAACAAGAGTAGTACAAACTTACACTAATTAAGAACATGATTCTTGGTTCAGACCTATGTTCCTCCTTTCCTCGACCAAGACTTCATTCATTTATGTCTTCAGCAACGTCAGTTTTGGAAACCATATTTTATAGCTTACTTAAATTATTAGACAACTTTTATTCAGAATTACAAACTGGGGAAATCCTTCTACCTTCTGGATACAGGCAAAATAAAGGCTTCTTTATAAAGCCCAAAGTTTTTGCCATTGTGAAAATATTTGGCAGAAAACAACGCCAAAACTAGGAAATGGATCGGGATGAAATTTTACAAACATAAAGAACGACACCTGGAATAACCAATAAGGTGCTTAATTGTGCTTATTATTCTGCTTCTATAAAATAATGCGTGTAAAGCCTTGGGAGAACCTGGATTATTGCACCATAATTTTGTTCTTCGATATAATGTAGAATTCAATAATAGTTATTAGTATTTATATGTATGTATATTATAATCTATTTTGCGCGGCGGGCGAAGGTCCGCCTACGACGCACGAGGTGGCGGGTTCAATTCCCGCCTTGGGATAAATGTACGATCAGCAGATATTTGTTTCTTTGTTCTTAATTTTGTCTGTGTATAATAAAAAAAACTATCTATGTAGGTCGTGTTTTGTTTATTATCTTTATCAGTTATCTAGTACCCATAATACAAGCGTTGCTTATCTTGGGACTGTGTGAAGTCCAGCACATCGTTTATTTATTTTGACTTTTTGCGAAACATTCTGCTTCATTCCTTTTCGGTACTTTAAATGATAATTTTGCCGCAAATCAATGAATCCAAAGCATTCAAAACGTTACCTACCAAACAGTTTAGCGACGATCTGGAATTCCTTCCTCGGCAGCCATCCCGGACAGGCGCCCCGAGCCAATTATTCAAATGCTATAGAAATTGACTGCTTGACTCGCAGATAGTGACAATGGTGTTTGCGAGCAATCTTCGATCGCAAGTTATAAAGGGACCCATTTGAGTTCAATGCGCTATTTTATTTATTTATGCCTGCCAGAACTGGTAAACCTCGCCTCGGGCTAAATGTTTGTATGATCTGCAGATATTTGTTCCGGGGGCTCGGTGTTTTCTATGTACAATAAAAATATCTAACGACGTAATCTATTGTATTAATTATTTGTGTTCTAAATTTCAGCTCGACCCATTTATTAGTTTTTGGTTAATTCTTCAATTAAACATCTTCAAAACTGCGCAAACTTTAGTATTTCTAACACTAGAAGGATTCCCGTCAAATAGGTTTTATCCCTCTCTGACAAATTTCCTACATAGCAACCTAACTTTATCTCAGTAGATAAAATATTCCACCAAAAAGTTTTTAGCAAAATGAGCGATAGATGCCGGGAATCTTCTAAAAAAGAAAAAGTTAAATCGTTCTTCTGAGGGAAAGTTCCTTGGACCGAGGATCTCATTAATTTACGATTCCCGCGTTAATTGGACGTCCAAGTTCCTCCTTGCTGGTTGAAGTAAACAAATAAATCTAATTTTACTTGTAGAGCTGTAGTTGGCCTCGTTTAATTAGATTTACAAGCCTACCTAACGAACGCCCATCTCTTAATGTATCTAACTGTAAAGTAGGGTAGTTTCACAAGCTTGTGAACGAGGTTCTATCTTCAGCAAAAATATATAGATCACCGTAGCATAAGAATAGACAATAACATGCTGTATTGTCTATTTATAGCGGGATATTTACCATGATACTCACGATAGGGCTGGTCCACCAGTTCAAAGTCGCTCAGCGAGCTATGGAAAGAGCTATGCTCGGAGTTTCTCTGAAGGATAGGATTCGTAACGAATACATCCGACAGAGAACCAAGGTTATCGACATAGCTCAAAGAATTAGCAAGCTGAAGTGGCAGTGGGCCGGTCATATCTCGCGAAGAACCGACGGCCGATGGGGCAAACGTGTTCTTGAGTGGAGACCACGACTCGGTAAACGTAGTGTAGGACGCCCTCCGACCAGGTGGGATGACGACCTGCGAAAGACTGCAGGTAGATGCTGGATGCGGCAAGCTGAAGACAGGGCGCTATGGCGCTCATTGGGGGAGGCCTATGTCCAGCAGTGGATAGGCTGATGATGATTTACCATGATTTGATTTTTGGGTTTTCCAATATTTCGGCCAAGTTTCATGCGCCATGATCACGGAATAATCGATAAATTATCGGTAAATGACCGTGGCCAAAAGCGGCGGTAAATGTCATCATCTTCAAATCTATACTAATATTATAAAAAGGAAAGGTTTGATTTTTCGTTTGTTTGTTTGTATTGAACAGGCTCCGAAACTACTGAACCGACTTGAAAAATTATTTCACCGTTGGGAAGCTACACTATCCCCGGTAAGCATAGGCTATATTATATTTTCAAAAAAGTTAGGGTTCCTTACTAAAACTCCAATAATGTAACCCAAGGTGTAATAAAATCACCTACATAATAAAGTGAAATTCGAGTTTAACGCGGGTGAAACCACGGGGTAACAACTAGTAATAAATAAATAGTGTTGGACAATTGACACACCATCATCTAGCCCCAAGATAGGCAGAGCTAGTGTTATGGGTACTAGATGAATAATGTACTACTACTACGACTATTATACATAGGAAACGATCAGAACACCTGAAACAAATTTCTGCAAATCGTATAAACATTTTCCTTGAGGCGGGCATCGAACCCGCAACCTCCTGCTTCACTGGCGAACCATCACCCACCGCGCTACAGAGGTCTTCACGTTAGCTTATCCCGGAATATAATTTATATCTCAACTTTAATGCAACCTTAGCAGATAAAATCTTGCAATGTTGCTGGGCCATTTAAGTTTTTGAGATATTATATCGTCGCTCCACTCCAACTTTGGAATCAACTTTATCATTGTGTGACCTAGTTTTCGGTTTACAGCTCAAAATACGGGCTAAAATTTACCGGTGCTATGTTGCGTAAACAGGGTTTGCGTCGTCCGAAATCTAGTTATCAACGTTCGCAGCTGAATTTTATCCTTTGCTAGGTAAATTTCTCCTGAAGTTTTTTTTTTTTTTTTTTTTAGCTGGACAATTCACACATTATCTAGCCCCATGGTAAGCAGAGCTTGTGTTATGGGTACTAGATAACTGATATACATAATACAATACATTACATAGATAGATTTTTTTTTTTTATTATACATAGAAAACGACCAGAACACCCGAAACAAATATCTGCAGATCGTACACACATTTGTTCCGAGGCGGGAATCGAACCCGCAACCTCCTGCGTCGCAGGCGGACCTTCGCCCACCGCGCCACATCGGTCGTCCTTTTAGTATGTATTATTATATCTGTGGTATATAGTTACTTATATAGTTAGACTTATAGTAGATCTATGTAGTCATTCTGTGCTTTTCCATAAGTACAGCAAACATATTTTTTTTCTGTCTTTTTCTTCCGGATAATTGTTGGATCGATATTGATGGGAAGCTAGCAAAGGCTGGCGTTAAATATAATTAACTCAGAATTAGGTATAGTTTGACCGAAACCGCTGTACCGCTCCTTAGGAAAGTGTGGCGAGGTGAGGGGCGAGGAAAAAAGAGCAAGATTACGCGTTGACGGCAGACTGATGGATCGGAGCGGCCGATATTTCCCCCCCGTCTCGCCGCTCGCATACCTCAGGGCGCGGTACAGCGGTTTCGGTCAAACTATAGTAACAAACTCGATACGACACGGGTGAAGACGCGGGCGTTGCTAGTCGTAAAGCATAAAAACCTGAAGCATATGAAACAGGTAGAAAACTTTAAATCGCAGGATTCCGGGTCCTACGATTTTAAGTCTTCAATCGATTAAAATTTTATGGATACCAGAAGGTATTCGTTAAATTTTAATCGACGTTTTAGAAGCCTTATTCAAAAGCATTATTCTCTTATCAAATACGGATAATATAATCATAAATTAGATTAACAGCGCTTACCGCAATTGGCAGCATTGTCTCAAAGCTGAGTTATAGGTACCTTGGCTGTAATGTAGCAGGAGATATAATGCAGTAGGGTTGTATTATACTTGCCTATCTGAATACAATACCTAAAGACAATACTTATTAGTGCCTTTTCACACGTCCCGGTCACCGGGTAGCCGGTTCCGGGTATCCGGCGGCGAAGCAAACGTAGTTTAGGACGCCCTTCGATCAGGTGGGATGACGACCTGCGAAGGACTGCAGGTAGATGCTGGACAGTGCGCTATGGCGCTCATTAGGGGAGCCTAAATACCATCTTGGTATCTATCAACAAGGCGGTCATTGTATTTAGACGTCACGTGGAGTCCGTTGATGATACTACTCCACTTCTGTTCCTATCTAATTTGTTTTTGTACAAAAGGCTATTGCTTCTGAATATCCACAGAAACTATTTTATTTATCAGAGTAATAAGTTAGGTAATTGAATTAAAATGCAAGCTAAGTATCTAAATAAATTAGGTCAATTTCAAACAGATTTAAACCTAAGGTGCTTAGTACTAACTTCTGGATTCGGAATTAAGTGATTGGTCCAATCGTTAAAGTTTGGTAGATTAAGGAAATTGAGAGACTGCTTGAAATTAAATACGGAGCTCTGTTAAATACCTATTCTTCAGTTCTAATAATGATAGCGGAAGAATACGCATATGATCGTGAAGCTGGTGAGTATCCGGCGCAGTGCATATACATATAAGCATTGCCATACAGCGGGCTAATGCAGTCAGTGTCTTGGTAACGCTAACGACTGGTCGGATCACTTGAGCTACCTGTAGATTGCTTGCAACAGTCTGAAGTTAGCTCAATAGAAAGTAGTTCTAATTTGTTTCTATTATTTGGGTGTAATTTACGATAAAATATATAATGCTTTGTGACTTGTCCAGCATTGTTTTAATTTCTTTAATAATTTATCCGTTGTACTTGAATAATGTTCTTACTGAGAACATTACCCTACGTTGAAGTTAAGGTACCAGGTGGAAACAATTGGATAAAAACAGAATGCTTCCCGGGACAAATCGTCTATCATCTCTATTGTTCAGAATGGGGAAGATATCCGACCGGGGTGGAAGATTTTATGTCCTGACCCAGTTTCCGACCTTTCACTGGTAAACACACTAATCTTCATAAGGAGTCATAAGAAAAGTTTTATCTTTGGGTAATAAATAGGCTTGGATGGAGGATTCTTATAATTTTTGAAGTACTAAGTAATTAGTAGAAGTATTGGAAGATACTAAAATAATTATAAAAGCAAACAGTACTGAAATTCCAAAACTGTTTGAATTACCAAACGAAAAAACAGAAGCGACCTGAAAGAACGTAGATTTCAAGACTTATTATTTAATTTGATTAATTAAAGACAACCTCTCTGGTACGGTGAGCGAAGGTCCACCTGCGACTTCGATTCCTGCATCGAGACAAATGTTTGTACGATCTGCAGATATTTGTTCAGGTTGTTCTGATCGTTTTCTATGTATAATAAAAAATTTATATCGATGTAATGTATTGTATTATATATATCCGCTTACCTTGGGGTTAGATAATTCTGTGTGAATATAAATTTAATTGCGAGTTGATTAATCTAAGGCATTTCTGTTTCCCTGCCTTCAACTTTTCCACGAAGAAACTTCGAAAAGCGATTCTTGTGTGGAACATAGAATGTTAAAAGTTTTCTCGTTATCGTTCGCTAAATTTTTGACAAACTTCCTTTATCTAAGAAATCAATAAGTCTCGTGCTCTCTGTAATTTCCTTGCTGCGGAGGTTAATACTATTACTATTAAATACTTTTAGAATGGAAGTAATGAACATCACAGATACCGATCAGTTCCTGGTAAAATATATAAGGCTGTTCATAGAATAACGACTAAAAACTACTTATGACGACGTAGGTAGCGACTGCTACGCGAAAGGGTCTACGAGCACATTGTGCTACGAAACCGCTACGATGCTACGAACCTACGTGTTTCGTAGCAAAGTTCTACGCTCATATTAGTTTGTCTCTTCTTACTCTTCTTTGATTACGAACAGGATCAAAAGAAAAACTGATATTCAGTAGTTAAACTAGGAGAACCTTTAGAACATAAAACTGTCATAGCCTGGTTTCTTCAAAAACCTTTCTTGATACGGATAATAATGTTACCAACTATCTGAGAGTCTTTTTTTAGCTATAGCTCAGTTGGAGAGATTTAATCTCTAGTGTAACAGAATGTAATACTTAACCACCGTCTTTAATCTCTTAGAGAAAGCTTTCTATCCCTTCACCTAATCTGAATAAAGACCAGTGGTGGTGAAGATGTTAGTGGCCAATGGAAACAGACGAGAATAGGCTGATAATGATTTGTCCTGCACTTTTTTAAGATTTAGTAGTAGAAAAAGAAAAGCCCTTATCGTAGGTAGGCGGTGCTTGGGGCATTGGAATTGACCCCACCATCTAGTCATAGATGTTGAAAAAGACAACTTAGGGTATCTACCAGGAGTATCTTGTTTTTTGTATTATTTAACAACTTAACTGCGATCACCTATCCGTCCGCCAGGCATGATGATTATGGCAAAGCTTAAGAGAGGTTTGTCGAACAGTGGACATATGCGTGCTGAAATTAAGTTGGTGAAAAGTATCAATAGCTTTTATTTCAACTCTGCGGTAAATTTAGAAGAAAAAGATTTTCCGCTGGCATTTTCCCGAGCGAGGTGAAATGTCGGGAAATTCAATAAAGTGGTAATAAGTGGATTTCATTCCAGGAGTCATATTTTCGTCAATTTTGCCATTGAAACGTTTTATTACGTGCCATTCTCGCGTGACATTTCACCTCTGTAATTTGATGGGGTATTTCATAAAGAAGTTCTATGATGGAAATGTAGGCTTATGGTAACTTCTGGTAGAGTAGGCAGCAATATCCCATATATTGCCGCCTACACTACCATAAGTTACGTACCGTAGGTAATATTGAAGCACACAGGGGTCCGTGTCGTTGAAAAAATATATGATATGGGTCTGATGGAGCGGTTATCGTTATTAAATTCAGAAGAAAAAGAAGAAGAAGTAAGAGCTTTAAAGCTCAAAATAAATAAATAAAACTGGACAATCCATGCAGCATCATCTGGCCCCAAAGTAGAGAGGATACTAGATAATTAATTATATTGCAAGTGCAAAATCTACATAGAAATTTATTTTTACTATTTATAGAAAACACCCAGAACACCCGAAACCATCATCTGTAGATCGAACTAACGTTTGTTCCGAGGTAGGAATCGAGGCCGCAATTTCCTGCGTCTCTGGCAAAATGATACTTTTCTGCTTGTAACTCACTTTTCACAGTATTTTAATACATTGGTTTAGAGTAGTATCTGCCCTGGACTCTTGGGTTTATCAGACAAAACTAGTACATTACGGCAATTAAAACAAAACAAATTAAGCCATTTTTGTCACGTATGGCTAGCACGGTCAATCCATACTGAGCAGTCGTAACATTTGGAGCTTTGCCAACTCGCCTATTTTCAACCCAGCGAAACACTGCGAAAACTACTTTTTGGCCTTATAACTTCAAAATCAACGATGCCCGTCGCTATACAGAAAACACACTTTAGGTGTGTTGCAAGTTGCATCCGCGGGTAAATGACAAAATACCAAGGAAGGTGCTCTGTCGCGCAAACAATCTGATTATTTAATATTGACCCTATTAATGTTTGGCCTTATTTAGGCGCGTATATCAGACATAAATTTGCATTGCGATAATTGCAGCTCCACATTTGAACCGAGAAACATTTATCGCCCCCGAATATATGCTCGAAAGCACACATACCAAGAACACATTTTTAGTAGGCAGATATTTTGTCAAACTAACATACAAAACCATACCATACCTAGGGTAAATTATTTTCCCAAATATTATTTATTTATGAAAGTCTCATGAGCGGTTTATCTAACAGCCTACCCATGGGAGATCTGTTATTGTATCTAATGGCAGTACAAGTTCGCAAATAAACAGTGTGACGAAATTTAACGAATTTTCGAAGTGAGTTTTCTGGGTGAAATAAGCCATGGGAACTTTACTGTGTTCCAACAGTACCACTCAGTGCCGGCCGACTTTTAGTCCGTAAAGGCATTTTATTTGGAGTTCCTTTGTGCTCATCTAATGCAACTTCTTTACAAAAAGTTTGGACTAAGTCCTAACTGAAGTTAGTGAAGAACGGGGCTGTCAGCTGTCACTGGTCAAATTATTTTTATTGAAATGAACTTTAAGCGGCGCCAAAACAAAAAGAAGTTGAAGTTAGTTGATTTACTGTTTACTGACCTCACTTATAAAAATCTGTCAATAATATTTCTTTTTTTATTTATATGGTCAAGCATTTGACCACCAATCTCACTTATGTGAAGATATGGTCATGGTTTAGCCCGTGTATTATGTGAGCGTAATTAAGAGTAGTGGGTTTTTTGAGTTGCGTAAAATATTATACTTTAAAAAAAAGGTAGCTCATTGTGCGACGCTTTGTATAAAGCGAGTCATTAGCCTTAATGTGACTATGTCAATAACTGAAGAAAACAAACGACTCTTAGCTAATATTATTGGATTTTGTATGAGGGACAGTGTGCATGAACTTTAAAATAAAAGACAAGAACCACTATCCTCTTACCTGCTGCACTCTTTGCTATCAGCTCGTATATCCAGATAGATGCCTGACCTAATAAAAAGACACAAAATGTTTAACAAAGAGCTTTACAACGAAAAGGTATTTTATTTCGTGTCGAATTTTCCAATGGAAGTTCAATATGCCTTCAAAGCACAATCCTTTTGAAGTCTTTGTGCAAAATGGACAGGCACACGATCTTGCTACATTCTGACAGTGTTTTATTTTGTTCACGGAGTATTCCGTGATATTTTTTTATGTTGTATACTGGTAAAACACAGATGTACATAATAAATATAATTATGGTAGTAGAACATTGATCACTTATAATGAAGCCAGAAAGGATTTACACCACTTATGCTGCACATATTAAGGCTTGAGCTGACGATTCATCTATACTAATATTATAAAGAGGTAAGGTTTGATTTTTTGTTTGTTTGTTTGTAATGAATAGGCTCCGAAACGACTGGATCGATTTGAACAATTATTTCACCATTGGGAAGCTACACCATCGTCGGAACATAGGCCATATTATAATTAAAAAAAAAAATTGGGATCCGTACTAAAACCGGACAAAAAATTGAAGTGAACAGTAAAATCATTTTATTTGATAATAATTTATATTTAAAATATGACTTGTCTAAGTGCTTATTTTGTAAGCCTAAAGAAATAAATGATTTTTTACTTTACTTTTACTTTACCGTGCGAAGCCGGGAAGGTCCGCTTGTTAAATTTAAACTCCTTTCTACAATCGAAAGGACTGAAATAAATTTTAGGTACAAGCATGTGCCTGCAGCTTCGTTTATATTCGTATTTGAATTAAACAAGACTATAACTTAGAGATAATGTAGCCTACCTGTATTCGTAAATGTTTTTTTTTAACATTCAAACAACAACAAAAATTAAATTTAACCTTTTTTTATCTCGCTTTTTTCGTTTATGAACAACGTGTGGAAAATTTACTCGATATAATTTGTAATACGTTTGCACATAGATTTATAAATAAAAATAAATTGTATAAATAATGCTGGACAATCCACACAGCATTATCTAGCCCCATGGTAAGCAGAGCTTGTGTTATGGGTACTAGATAACTGATATACATAATACAATACATTACATACATAGATATTTTTTTATTATACATAGAAAACGACCAGAACACCCGGAACAAATATCTGCAGATCGTACACACAATTGTTCCGAGGCGGGAATCGAACCCGCAACCTCCTGCGTCGCAGGCGGACCTTCGCCCACCACGCCACATCGGTCGTCAAATGCACTCAAACCAATAATATAAAGCTAGCTGTGCCGTTTCAGCTTATTCCGAGAATGTCAGGGGTCGCGCGATCGATGCAGCTGCCTAGGATTGCACTACCTACGTTCGTATCATCAGATATATGTATACTTATCAACCATACCTATCAAATTTATTTAAGTTTTGGCAACACTGAAATTCTGAATTGACACCATCATCAACTTCTTTTTTGTTTTGGCGCCGCTTGCTTTTCGCTACGACTCTGCCAGTGTCTGTTTCAGAGTGTCATAAACTTCTTAAATAGAATGAAGAGGTAGTTAAATGTTATCAATTGAACGGTTGTGCTAACATAGCGATTCAAAAGACGGATGACGTTTACTTTTGATTATTCAGTTGACACGACATCTGATAAATCTACGTGGAGTGAAAGAAAAGTTCCCTGTTTGTTCAAGCTTCCTTTTCGGAAGGCGCTCTGATAACGTAAACGCTTCCTTCACGTGAAGTAAACATTTCTTTGTTGACACATCAAGATAAATTATTAGAACGCTCGTGTAAGTTTTGTACCGTGTCTTTTCAGAGTAATATTGGTGATTTTCTTCACGTGAAATTATACAGCGTGTTTGGTATTGGGACTGCCATATTTTTTTTGTTTTGTGGACCATGGGCTACATTTCTCCTAGACTCAATGTCCTAAATGTCACGATTGATGAGAAATGACTTAAGTTTTTTTCGAAAATTACCAATAAATACTTATTCGACGACCCATGTGGCGCGGTGGGCGAAGGTCCGCCTGCGACGCAGGAGGTTGCGGGTTCGATTCCCGCCTCGGAACAATTGTGTGTATGATCTGCAGATATTTGTTCCGGGTGTTCTGGTCGTCTATGTATGTATAATAAAAAATATCTATCTATGTAATGTATTATATTATGTATATCAGTTATCTAGTACCCATAACACAAGCTCTGCTTACCATGGGGCTAGATAATGCTGTGTGAATTGTCCAGCATTATTAAAAAAAAAAATGAAAATATAAAATAAAATATATAATATAATAATATTCAAACAAATTATCAATTGATACGATTCAAAGCCTGCTTAGTTTGGGGCTACATAATGTCTGTTTGAATTCCCTAGCATTACTATTATTTTAATCTGTCGAATTACTCTAAGCTGCCTACATTTTGTATACTCGCAACTCTAAGACTAAGAAAAAGAACATCGCCTCTTCATCATGATACAAACAAGTAAAACCCAGAAGTCTTGTTGACTGTACTAAAACAATTCGTGTATGTGAATGGGTTTTTTTTTAATTCGATAAATACTGCGGGATGTGATCAGCAATCTTTTTTGTGATTTTGTTTCCCTTCCCAGAAGGAACCAAATAGAAGAATGACGTCAAATTAAAATATCTATACATAGAATAATGTGTAAAACTCTATGACGTAAATTTCCGAACATCAATGTGTGCGTACGTTGTTTGAGAAAGTACGTAGATAGAATACGTGTACGTTGCGTATGTGTGAGTGACCTAGTTTCATTCAGTGGCAATTCAGACGACGTTGGGGTTTTAGGCTACACCTTCGTAATGGGGATTCATCCTGAACGGAACAGTGGTCGTTTATTTTTAGGTACATTTATTTAAGGCTGGAATCTGAGTGGTATTGTGTAGTAAGATAGGGCACATTCAAAGATTAAAACCAAACAGATGGCCATATATAGTCACAAACTGGATACCACTTGACCAAAAAAGGAAAAAAGGGAGACCATTCAAAAGATGGAATGATGACATCACACAAGTAGCTGGTAAAATGTGGCCACAAAAAGCCAGAGACAGAAACCTCTGGAGATCCTTGGAGGCATACACCGCCGAAGGCGGTCCATATCAGGACATGACACAAAAAAATCTGACATAATTAATTCTAAATTCAATTCAATTCTAAAATTATAATGTACCTACATGATTATTAATTCTTTATTTTACTATTATTATTATTTTAAAATTGTACATACTAATAACTAATGAGATATGGAATAAAGCTGTTTTTTTAATTTTATTTTTTATTTTAAGATAGGTATGTACAGTTCAATAATAATATAATCAAACATCAAAGTTCTTTATTTCCTTTAATCCTTAATGCGTCACAAAATTAAATAAAACTAAGAAATAAAGTTGATCCCTTTGATATTTTGTTAACTTCAATCTTTTTAAGTTAAAGTAAAGAAGCGAACAAGAAACCATTACTTTGTTAGGTTGTTAGTTTTCGAGTTGTAGCAAAGCTCGTCCCAAGTTTTTTTATCGTCTAGATAATCCACGATATTTGATATTTGACGACCGATGTGGCGCGGTGGGCGAAGGTCCGCCTGCGACGCTGAAGGTTGCGGGTTCGATTCCCACCTCGGAACAATTGTGTGTACGATCTGCAGATATTTGTTCCGGGTGCTCTGGTCGTTTTCTATGTATAATAAAAAATATCTATCTATATAATGTATTGTATTATGTATATCAGTTATCTAGTACCCATAACACAAGCTCTGCTTACCATGGGGCTAGATAATGCTGTGTGAATTGTCCAGCATTATTTATTATTTATTTTGTAATAAGCCGATAACTTTTACAAAAGATTTGCTTGACAATTCGTTTGAATTTATTTATTAATAACTAGCTGCGCCCCGCGGTTTCACCCGCGTGGTGATGGATATTTTAGATAATATTCAATATATCTTTATATAAATTGTAGCATATGTGCTATTCTGATGTATAAGCTATATTATTGTAAAGTTTAATTAAAATCCATTCAGTAGTTTTTACGTGAAAGAGTAACAAACATCCATCCATCCACCCATACTTACAAACTTTCGCGTTTATAATATTAGTAGGATTTTTGCTACTCACTTGGAGTTTTGTAGTTGAAACAAAATAATACAATATTTACCCATACAAATAATTTACCCATGTTCAGTATTCGAGGAACCGCGTGAAATGCTTGCTTCAATTAATATTTTCCGTTGAAATCGAACAAGAAGATAATGTAAATTGATAATAATGAGTATAATTGTTTTGTACATTTAACTATCTTCCGCCAGCAGCTTCGTATGCGTTTTCCTGGAAAAGAGTAGCTTAGAAACCATTATGACTGGACATATGTCCACGGCTGGAAATGCCTCCCCAAACAAAGGGTTTTGCTATAATTACCTCGTATGGCAGACTTATTTAGATTTAGGTGACAAACGCACGCATAGAAGAATGATATATATATTAATGAGCTGCGCCCCGCGGGTTCACCCGCGTGGAAATCCATACAAAGTGTCAAATGGTTCATAAACCTTCCTTTTGAATCACTCTATCTATTAAAAAAACCGCATGAAAATCCTTTGCGTAGTTTTAACTATCTAAGCATATTTAGGAACAGACAGACAGCGGGAAGCGACTTTATACTATGTAGTGATATAGATAATGATAGGTACCTATTATACGATTTATTTAAAATTGAATATTACCATTTATGAAGAGGAAAATGGAAACACAGCACTGAACCAGAACATAATTAATGGATGCAATGAACCGTGTCTCTTGATTGATGCGAGTGTGTGCCGGAAAATACGAAATGTACGATATTAACGCTAATCTTTGTTATGAATGCGAAGATGGATTTTTTGGGGGTGATCATCATTATGATAGAATGTTTAATAAAAACTCCTTCGTATAGCCGAACGAATTACATTGCCATTTATTCTTGTATCTAATCTTTATATAGCTGTAAGTTTTCCTTAGATTGTAAAAATAAAAAATAATTAAATTAAAAAAAAAGTTGAATGTGGCAATGCTGCCAGCATTCTGGGCAATCTGCCAGCTTTAGGACTGGAAAGACCGAAGTCCGAAGAAGACGAGACCATGGAAAGTCTTCTTCCAATCTCCACTCTCTTGTCCTAATCTCAAGGCACATATTTTTTCATTCTTAATTCACAGAACAAATATCGATAAAATTTGTACTTTTTATAGCAAATTAGTTATAAGGTTTTTTATATACATAGTCATTTATATCGGGATATTAACCATTTTATTTTTATCAAATCATGGTAAATATCCCGTTATAAAATGACTCATGTGTTAATAAAAATGATAATTTTAAAAGTCTTAAGGTTATTTCATCATTATCATAAGCCTATAGCAGTCCACTGCCGGACATAGGCCTCCCCCAATGAGCGCCATAGCGCCATGTCTTCAGCTTGCCGCATCCAGCATCTACCTGCAGTCTTGTGCAGGTCGTCATTCCACCTGATCGGAGGGCGTTCTACACTACGTTTAAAGAGTCGTGGTCTCCACTCAAGAACACGTTTGCCCCAGCGGCCGTCAGTTCTGCGCGAGATTTGGTCGGGCCACTGCCACTTCAGCTTGCTAGAGACATTGAACTGGTGGACAAGCCCTATCGTGAGTGTCCACGTCTCAGGTCATAACGGGTAGGAACCCGTTATGACCTACGGAGCTGAGACGTGTGCGACCAGTGCGTCCTCGCACTGGTTGAAAACTTTCGTTTTCAAGCATTGCGGTGTGGATGACTAGAAGACTTGACGAAGTTTCCCAAATGCTGCCCAGCCTAGCTGGATCCTCATATTGGCCTCCTTCTCGAAATTGTTTTTACCCAACTGCAGAATCTGCCGTTGGATAAAAATGTGCTGTTATAAGTTCTTACAAAAACTGTTAATTTATTCATTCCATATCCGTATATTGAAACAGGTCCATTACCATCCATCCGTTGCGGTTAGTGTATCCATCACAGCCTCTAAGCTTCTATCTATAGCCAATCTAATTACGCCTCAACGCCTCCGCAAACCACTTAATTTAGCTCCCTCGATAATTCCCTGAAGCTCTGACCGTAACCTGTCCTGATTTCCCTGGTAGGGGCGCCCCAGCTCTGTAGCGTATTCTGTGTCCCAGTTCTCAAAGTGCAAAGGTGAATGCAGTAGGTCTATTTATAGCTCGGTGCTCGCCCGGGCAAACCCCTACCACGGTAGGTCGAAAGTTTAGGAAATATGAGGTAGGGTGCCCAAGTAACTAATTAAGATTTCATACTACGAGGGATATTGGTAATGGGTTGTTAAGTTACGTGATAATCATTTGTTTAGTGAGCTATGTTATTCCTAAGTGAATCTAGGTGATAGCGCCTAGATTCACAACAAATATCAAAGTGATTTTTTACCTTTAGACCATAGAGGACACGACACAGAATTAAAACAACACTTGTAAAAAAAAGAAATATAAAAATATAATATATATATAAATAATGCTGGACAATCCACACAGCATATCTAGCCCCATGGTAAGCAAAGCTTGTGTTATGGATACTAGATAACTGATATACATAATACAATACATTACATAGATTGATATTTTTTATTATACATAGAAAACGACCAGAACACCCGGAACAAATATATGCAGATAAAGTGATCACTTTGTTTTTTTGCTCGCTTCAATTTTTTGAAGGTTACAAAACAAAGAAACAGTATTTTGGGAAGTACATATTAGGAGTAAAAAAGAGAACATCTTAAATTTTGCATAAATTTTAATTTTAATTTTTGTATAAAGCAGACATTATGGAAAAATAAACATAATAAAATAATAGCCTATATAAAAAAGTAACATTATAGGAATGTAAACATTATGCATAGAAGACTTCCTGAGATTGCACACATTTTAAATAGCAGACTTTTTGAGAAAGCTGACAAAATATAAGTGCTAACATTGTGGAAACGCAGAAGTTTTGAGAAGTGAACATTTTAGGAAAACAGATATTTCAGCTGAGCCTGAGCCATTTATTATAATTGACCAATGAACATGATAAAACTTCAAGATCCCCTTGTCACAATTCACACTTTGGCAGCAATTTTCACATCACAACATTTAAATGTAGAATACAAATTTTAAAACTCCAATTTCGTATATGAAAGGTCAAAGTGCGTCATGGCGTACCGATTTGCTGGAGCAGGCACAAGCTCTTCCTAGCTACCTGTCCCTTTCCATCAATCCCCGGGAGACCTAGATTCAGACCCAGGGCAAACGATATCAAACTTTATTGCATGTAAAATATGTAACAAAGTGCAAAGCCTACGACCCAGCAATGGACCACCGAACCTGTTGCTAGGTGCCGATCAATATTACTATGGAATGAATTAGTACAGCTTGCCTTGCGTTGTAAAAGCTCTCTTCCATAAACCTTTATTCACGTAGAAATAACTATTCCGTTGTGGCCTTACATTGTGACAAAAACACTAGAAAGCAACTGCATGAATTTAGAAAGTCGACACTTCGTATCGTAAGAGGTCTCCATTGATCAAGTGAGACTTGGAAGGGGGTAAAAATTATGTATAGTGAGATAACGTGTATATTTTTTTTTCGTTGAGCGTGCTATTATTAATCTAACACACTTTTTTTCACGGTGCTTAATTTTCCAGAATTAAATTAGATTAAACTTAAGTATACCTGTGTGACTCCGGAGATTGCGGGTTCGATTCGCCTCGGTACAATTGTGTGTACAACCTGCAGATAATTGTTCCAGCTGTAGTGGTCTTTATCTATGTATAATAAAAATATCTATGTAATCGTAATGTATTGTATTAAGTATATCAGTTATCTAGTACCTATACCAAAAGCTCCGCTTAGATTGGGGCTAGCTGATGTTGTGTGGATTGTTCAGCAGCCACGTCTCCAATTTTGATATTATATTACTTGAGATTCCAACCTAGATTCTAAGCTGAAAACATAATAGCAGAAACTTTACTCGATATACATCTTTGACCAAAATGATACGTTTTAGAATTTAAAATTGAAATATTTTGATAAGTAGTATATACTACCAATTCTTACAAACATTTTAAGCCATAGACAGCGGTATATAGGAGCTACGTTTCCATTTCTGGTTTCAGACTACCTAGGTCTGTAAATTCATTATTTTTAACACGGCTGCCAGTAATGTACTCGTTTCATGATGTCGTGCTTTAGCTCCATTCACTTGTCGTGACTGCAAAAACTGGGTTCCGACTTTGAGGACCAACTCGATTTATCTACAGTAGAGCGATACGATTTGATTTTATGCTCCTTCTAACTTAAGACTTTAAACACATATAAATTTTTCGGAAATTTATCGCGTAATTTTTGTTTCCTTATGTTTCTTTAATATTTTAACAATAAAAGAAACATAATATTTATAAAGCTTGTAATGTAGGTAGGTAGTGTAAGTATTTGTTTTATTTATTTTTTATCAATTATTTATTAAAGTGCCACCATCTATATTGTTCCTTCATGCCCAGTCCTTCCTAAGGTTGCCTGAACGAGATCGCGGCTTTTTTTTATAGATTGAGTTACTCAAGAGGAAGGGTTATAAACCATTTGACACATAGATTTCAATGCGGGCGAAGCCGCCGTGCGAAGCTTGTAGCTTATAAAAGCCTGTTCGAAAATATATTTAATTCATTTAGGTTCCGGAATCGGGGCCCGAATTGACCCGCCTCGGCATTGTAATTCCAATCAATTGATTGCTTCTCAATACCTCTGCTACGATGGTAGGGTATTCAATTGATTCCTATTTCGTTTTGTTCGCTACAAGCACAGTCCTTACAAGGTATTGTATAGAGTTCATGCTGAAGTTTAATTCTGTTTGGAAAGCTTTCGGTAATGCGATTCATCGTTAAAAGTTAAGTTATTGTTATTATGTTGTTGTTATTGTTATAATTAAGACTTGTAGAAGGGTAAAAAAACGATTTACTCGTAGTGTATCCTTTCAAGATAAATTTATTAACTTTTCAATAAATAGATAATGCTGGACCATCCACCGCATTATCTAGCCCCAAGCTAAGCAAACTAGAAACCATAACTCACCTATGTATGTCGTAATGGGCTTTATTTTAGAGTTTTCAAACAAGTTGTTTAAAAACTTGTATATTTCAAACTTTTTACTTTTTACGGCTTTGGGTGTAAATCAATTCTAATTTGTCAATTTATCTCATCATTATACATAGATTATATTGTAGTTAAAACAAAGTTAAATAAATTATACCATCGGCATTTTTTTTTAAAGTTGCGGTTTTTTAAATTGTACATAATTATAATAATTTATGTTTTACTACAAATAAACGCATTTCATTTTATTTGATATTATCCTTAGTTTTGGATGGTCACAACAAACAGTGTAGTAGTCACCCTTTCACGTTTGTAAGGAATGATGACTCGCTTGTTTAACCTTAAAAGGCGCCACACTCAGAAACCGTGGCCGGGCTGGAGGCGAAGGCGTGCGGGTTGTATCATACGAATTTATGTGGAGCATAGATCGCCGGGCGGTGGCGGTGCGGTGCACGGAAATTTGTATCCCACCAAAACATAAATGTAAAAAAGGAGAGCCAAGTTCAATACAAAAATTATGATTGGCTGTGGGCTTCCCCGCAAAAAGAATGGAGATCTAAATGAGTGCCAAGTCAAATCTATGTAGCTTAGATTTGACTTGGCCAGTTTTTATCAGAATTGTACATGTCCTTATGGATATAATTAAACACACGTAGTTTTATGTGTTTACGTTAAAGAGGTTTTGAGTTATAGAAGGGTCAAAAGTGGCACCAAGTGGTTCGTGTAATGATACACTCGGCGCGTTCCTTTGCTTGAACTTAGCTTGGACACGCTGCCGCGTGTCCTAATGAAACAACTCGCGCGCCTTCGCCTCCGCCCGGCTCGGCCACGGTTTCTGTGTGTGGCGGCTTTAAGATGTCGACACGTCCACTTTTACTGCTTCACTCCAAGCCCAGTCTTGTCCTACATTTATTATTACTTATCTTAAGGTGCCGTTTAACAGTTTCACTCGAGCTCCGGAATTGATGGCGGGCACTTTGTTACGGTCGTAAAATTTCAGCCATCGGTAGTAGGTGTATTAATGTAACGAATTTAGGAAGAGCCTTAGTTAGCAATATCCTGGAAAAAAGACCTGTATAAACCTTGGTATTTTGTGATTTTGGTTTATAAACCTTCCTCTTGAATCACTCTATCTATTAAAAAACCACATCAAAATGCGTTGCGTAGTTTTAAAGATAAGCATAGACAGGGACAGACAGCCAGTGGAAATTTTGTTTTATACTATGTAGTGATGACAATATAATTAAATTATATTAATGTGTAGTATAAAATTGTAATAACAGTATTTAATTAATACATTTCGGTAAAATTATTTAAGCCCCAATTAAAAAACAATGCAGACAAGGACCTACTGAGGAAACACCACAATGAATCACGTAGGTAATTAATAAATTACTTTCCTTCCTCATTATCGTTTTATTTCAAGGTCAATTCACTTCCATTTTCCTGAAATTATTCAGCTGTATTTTTTAAAGAAGGTATAAAGGCCAGACTCCACTAAAGCTGATAGCAAAGAAGATATGTATTTTAAATAAAAGAAGAAAAAAAAACAAAATACAAATAACCAAAAGCTGAAAAACTTCAATTTACATCACATATCTCCGCTTCGATGGTGTTTGGGACTTATTTATAAGTATTATATTATTTATAAGTATTATATAATTTTATTCAAACCAATGCCACTTTTTCTAAAAAGGCATATCTTCGGCTGTATATAAGTTTTGTCGTCAATTATGAATCGACTTTGAAAATTCTTTCGCGTGCTGTATAGAAAAACATTAATTATTATTTCCAGCCAATGCCAACCTAAAAACATATGAATTTGGTTGGTTTTGGTTTAGGTGGAAGTACTCCTCTATCATCTAAACTCAAAATACATCTGCTTGATAAGCAAAAACAGGGAATTCCTAAGCACTTCGATCGCTGACTATAAGCAACGCGCAGAACGTTCCTCTTTCGACTAGGTAGGTGGGTAGGTTTAAGCGCATAATAATATATTTTTATTGTTTTTCTACACAGTTGGAGGGCTTTTCAATGTTGCCCAAACTCTTATGAGATTGGTGTCCTCAAAGGAGAGTTCCACCCATCTTAGGTTGCATTTGTAGTTACATAGATAGATAAATCATTTATTCGACACTGCAGCACATGATTATAAGGTAGCAATAGTAAAAGTAATAGTAAACAATAAGTAATAGTATAAACAAATAACAAGTGGAGATTTAAAAATTGTGTGCGTGCTGCAGCCTGTCAACAAGGTAATAGCTCAGCGAAAAGCTTTGCTCTAAGAGCAAAACACTGATTTTCAGTATTACCCTTTGAGGCGACCAGAAGAACGATACACTGACATAATAATGATGTATGATTGCATAATATTTTGTTTTATTAGTTCGAAGGTTAAATAGGTTATCGTTGTTTGTAGGTGCATATGTAGTGTAATAGATGTCTTCTTATATTTAACTCTTGGTTATCGTTGTAGACAGTAGGTAGGTAGTATTTTATTTATTATTTACTGACAGACGTGTGTCGCTGGGTTCGCCTTGTCTCGTCACCTTTTAAGGTGATAGCTGAAAATCAGTGTTTGCTCATAGAGCAATATTATCACCGAGCTATTACCTTTTTGGCACTGCTACACACACGCATTTCTAAGTAATTACTTTTGATTATTATTTTTTGTTTTAATTTTGTACTTTTATGATTAAGCTGATGTTTTATGTGTCAAATAAATGATTTACTTACTTACTTATCCGCATGTCTGCATTTGAACATCTTCATCAAGCATCCATTAGGATTTGTAAAATTAGTGTGAAGCATAAAATAATATCTATCAGACAGAGAAGTACAATTTGTGACTCAGAAACTCATTCCTTTAATGTAATCTATAAGTATAATAATCGTAAACCTGTCTCACTAATTCCATATCGCAACAACTTGGATGATTTGGAAAACTTTATCCAAACTTTGTCATTACCAGTCCTCGGGTAAGTCTTTCGATATCTTACTTATTATATATTTGATCAGTCACGACTTGATAAATCTCTAGTCTAATATTATGTTCTGCGGTGCTTATTTTTTTTTTAATTTAATAGATCTTCCTTTGATTACTCACCTTCGCTTCACCATAACCATGGAATAGGTACTACTAGTAGGACAAAATAGTGGGACCACGAGAAAACGCCCGTATCTTCTCAGAATGAAACATTTTGCCTTTGATGAAAAAAGCTATAGATGTTTTTTTAGGAGTTACGCGTGTCAAAAGTATCAAGATTGAAGAATCTATGAATCTCTTCGTGTAAAATATAGCACCGCACGTAATACGAAATAGAGTTTCTTTCATTTAGGGACGATACTGCGACAATACCACTGTCATAGTGAAGCAATTGGTTGGTACAATTCGGCCCCTAGTGTGCGACGTTGTGTGAGTGACGATGTGTGACGCGACGATGTATCACGATCGTCAAGATTCTAAAAGATATTTCATCCTAGATATCAATCCTAGTTACTCTGTCCTTGAAAGACATATTATCTTAACTTCCACGCGGTTTCATAGCATTTATTCATTACAGTAAGTATTATTTCGACACCAACGGACACTAAATTAACCGTAGATATCTACTAAAATATATCTAACGTTCTAAGATCCTTTCTTTACGTTTAAAGCGTAATCGATTTGTTTTAGTTTTTCTTTGTAATTGGATGGAAAAAACAGAACAGCAACGTGTAAAGCAAAAGCCACTCCACTATCATAGTATCAATCCTGTTTGTTATTGTATTAAATCGAAGGTTTTTATTATTTATCGAAAAATAAATTACAAATACAATCGATTTACTTTACTTTGTTACTAGCGTAACATAGAAAAAATATTTAGGTCTCTGTTGTATTATCCCGTACGAACAGCTACGAATCAAAAACATATCCAATTAACCTTTATTCAATCGTAATAGCAAACCAAAGCAAGAAATTCATCAAATTATCTAAACTCTAATGAATCCTAACCATCGTTAATTTTGCCGTACAGATATCTCGCCACCGAAGACAGAATGCTAGATTTCAGTTTTGTAATTCAGAGATGCTAGTATAAGTTTGCACAAAACGCAAAACTGTAAAAGTTTTCGTTTAAGTACTACTGCTAATTTGTCAAAGTTCAATCTACTGCTAAAGTGAAACAAATCATTCGAATATAAATTCAGGTATTCGAATGATTTGTTGCGTTTTAGCAGTAAGTATTTAATTTACCATTTATAACATATGTAGGTTAATCAAGTCACGACCCGGATAAGACACTATAATCGAGTTCGCTTCGTTCGCTTCATTCGTGTACCCAAGCTATTCATGCAGTTATAATATGAAAAGAAATTTCCTTCAGTAACCGGTAGGTGCGGTGCAAGGCGCTAAACGTATGGAGGTAAACTATTATAGTTTTCTTACAGTATGGAAATCTCATCCTAAGGCTTCAGTATCTGTTTGCTCCCAATGAAGACTCGCAAGCTGTCACGTAAATTACACAGTCTCGACAGAACGTGACCGTACATAACAACGTAAGCGTACATAACCTAGATCTCGTAAAATATGGTACCCTGGTAGTTTTGGTTGAACCAAATAGCTACTCGCATGTTAAATGTTTAAACTTACAGTAAGTTTAAACAATTACGCGTAGGCACTTCATTAAGTTTACTTTAAGGTTAGACTTTTTATCATCCTATGCTTTTTAATATTGTACTCGAAAATTATTTCTACTCGAGCTCGGACTTTCTGAGTATGAAGGAGGTTTCAAGGAAGATGTTGCTCAGATTCCCTTTGCTGTTGGATTGACAAAAACTGTATCCCCAAGATCTTTACTTAATATTGTTACTGTGTGTTTGGCTGCTTGTTACTTCATTTTGTGATAATTAATGTGCGAGTCTAGTTTGTCGCAGTACCTCTTTAGGCTTTTATCCCTGGAAATACAGGGATAAAAGCCTAAAGAGGTACTACAATAGGTATGACTTCGGTAGTTGTTTTCCACAGTCGGGTTATCTATACTTTTAAAGCGTTATAATGTATAATACACAACTAACTTATTTTACTACTTTGCTGATAATTATTATTAGATTTTCATGATTTCTATATTATTTATTCTTTACTAGCCTATATATCTATTATTATTTTCAGTTAAATGTAGCTCTAGACTTGTAGTCTAGAACTACATTTAACTGAAACGGCTGAAAGGATTTGGATGAAATTTGGCGGTAGGTTTGCTTATATCCTAGATTAACATATATGTAGTAGGCTACTTTTGATCCTGGAAAAGTGCCGTGTTCCTGTAGCAGTGGAGTTATTCACCACAGGTAAAACCGCAGGAGAGCTGATAGTTTCTAATATTAGTGTGACTATGTTTTAAAATTAATATTATCATCTACCTTTTGTACATCAAACAAAGACAATAAAACTTTTTGATTACATTAAACATTTGTAATTAACTACGTTATAATTTGATAACTCTCAACCAACGCCTCTGGTACAAAATGCGTGTTCATTAAGTATGTAAATAAGTTTTTACAACTTGGAGCGTTTTGACTCATTCGGGTGGATTTTCAGCGGTTTAGCTCGTAACGCAGAATTTTGCTAATTTACCTACTGTCAGTTCTGAGAGTTTATGAGAAGGGGTGCATTTCATTAATAATCGCGCCTAATTACTTACCCATGATTTCGTAGTCTTTAGTTAAAATGAAAATCCGCCTTTACATAAATATACACAGTCATGTATACCGACGGCCGCTGGGACAAACGTGTTCTTGAGTGGAGACCGCGACTCGGTAAACGTAATGTAGGACGCCCTCCGACCAGGTGGGATGACGACCTGCGAAAGACTGCAGGTAGATGCTGGATGCGGCAAGCTGAAGACAGGGCGCTATGGAAAGAAAAAAGAAAGAAAATACATTTATTGATTCACAAGTAGGTACAGCTTGTTACTAAATAATAATTATCTATAAGGTAAACAAGAACATAAAGAAATAAATAAAATTAACTACGTATGTATTATATAAAAGCAACAAGCGACTCCACGAAGCGAACCAATAGGTCCTGTCTCAACTATGGCGCTCATTGGGGAGGCCTATGTCCAGCAGCAGTAGACTGATATAGGCTGATGATGATGGTGAAGATGATGATGACACCTGTATAGGCTTTACCATTCATTACGGATGTAAGCGGGTTAACTACGAACCTTATTCGTGTTGGAAGAAAACCAATGTTTCATCCCACAACGAGGGATTTCTTCGTGTGAGAGCGATCCTAGACGCACGCGTACCACGACCCTTTATGTAAATGTAATGAATTCGTCAAACTGCGATTGTTTTTATTAGCTTACCATTAACACCAAGGACAAAGAATTCCTTCGAAATCAAGACCTCGACCTTTGAGACAACCAAACTTCAAAATAGAATTACAGCAGATATCAAGTCTATCGTCTATCGTCGGAGAGATACGATATTATGTATACCGTCTATATATATCGTATCTCTCATCATATAACCACAACACACAATACGAACCCATCACTCTGTCCGTGAACTGTTAAAACCATTTTCTTGTTCATAGTACATCATACAACGCGGTTAAAAACTTCACCACCTTGTTATAAAGTTTAAATTGAATTGGTATTCGCGATGTAATATCGAATATTTACGGCACAAGATCGGGGGTTAAATTAGGGTGTATTTGGGTCAAGGTACCGGCTTGGGAAAGCTGAATAGACGAAGGTTAGGGGGTGATCAATGAGTGGCAAGTTGAGTTGGCAAATTGAATTTGTGCTGAGTAAAGTAGATAAGGTTATCTGAACCTGATTTGGCTTTTAGTGGCCAAATTTCCTTATTCTATATATAATGTACATCCCAAATTAATTTTAGATTTTTGCATGGACTGGAATGGAGATCGTGAGAATATTAATCACCAGCTAGTCAATTCATAATGTATTTGCGAGGGTATAACTCATATTTTCGTAGCACATTGGCTAAATCTTATTACGAATAAACCTAACAATATAATAATATCTAAAAAAATAAAATATACTATGAATAAGCGGCAAAAATAGAGAAAAGTCTACGCTGGGTTTATGTTAAAAACCGTGTAGTGTACATTAATCCAATACCGCTACGACCTATCACAAAAACGTGCACTCATATATGGGCCTTAGCTCGATAACTCAAAGATAAAAGATAAAGATATTTTATTTGCCAAAGACATTTGTTTGTAAGGTTACTGGTAATAGGTATTTATTTCGTGGTTCAACATGCTTGACCGTTAGTCGGTATGCAAAGATATTTGAGAGAATGACATGCACTAGTTTAACATGAATTAAAATATATCATTAAAAAAATCGTCAATATTATAACATTTACAAATTAGTAACATTTTTAATTTCTTTCTAAAGAGTACACCATTTAGCTCTTTCAACTGTTTAGCACTTCGAGTGCTGAAATCACACCGTATTTGTTTTCTACAAGTGAACGGCGAAATACAGATCTGTGTGACTCAGCACAGCTGTAATGTTTTTCGAACGAAACGCATGTGCGGCGCAACACAACCGCTGTGTAGAGCGGCAGCACGAATGGCTTAGGTTAAAAAAAAGATCGCAGTCGTCGAAAAAAGTTCGCAGTCAAAGTGTTAGGTAGCTTATTAAAATTTTCAATATTATAGTAACATTTACAAATTAGTAACATTTTTAATTTCTTTCTAAAGAGTACACCATTTAGCTCTTTCAACTGTTTAGCACTTCGAGTGCTGAAATCACACCGTATTTGTTTTCTACAAGTGAACGGCGAAATACAGATCTGTGTGACTCAACACAGCTGTAATGTTTTTCGAACGAAACGCATGTGTGGCGCAACACAACCGCTGTGTAGAGCGGCAGCACGAATGGCTTAGGTTAAAAAAAAATCGCAGTCGTCGAAAAAAGTTCGCAGTCAAAGTGTTAGGTAGCTTATTAAAAATGTTAGGAGCCATACCAACAACACTTTTTCGCATTAATGCTGTGTTAGCTTGGTGTGTTTGTAGTCTAACTGTCATCTCGTCTGTTTCTACACACATTGTCAGATAGTCGGGGAAACAGATGAGGATTATTCTTGACTTAGATGATCTAATATGTAGAGGGACGGAAGTGTCAGAATTTTATGCTTTAGGAATAGTAGTCAATTGTTTATTAGTTTTAATTTTAAACATAGCCCTCAGGCACCGTTTCTGCAGCTTAAAAATCATCTGTTTATTTGTAGAGTTGCCCCAAAATATTAGGCCATATCTTAACACATATACATTTTACATTGACAAAATGGCTCCTCATAAGCTTCAAATGACCTGGTCTGCGAGCTGTCTGTCATGGTACTTCTCCGGATGAGCTACTTTCCCGGAAGAATTGGTATGCTAAAGTTCATTGTACTTCTCATCCCTGAGAAATTTCATCATAACAATTAACGCAACAAAAGTAGAACGCTCAAGTTGTATGTGAGCCGGGACAGTCATTCAAATCTTCTGGCAGATTTTCCTTATGTTCTACAAGTATTGTTCTTTGTTGAGATTGCGTTTTGTTTTTTGCTGGAATATAGTTATTTCTAGGTTATTCTGGAATCATTTTGATACCTTCTTAAAATATTTATTCCATATCCTACTAATATTATAAATTATTCGTTTATTTTGTTCTTTCATGTCCAGTCCATCCAAAGGTTGCCTGGAAGAGATCGCTCTCAGCGATAAGACCGCTCTTTATACTTCCTCTATTCTATTGTTTATTCCTGTATTGTTGTCTGTTTTATCTGTGGTATAATAAAGTGTTATCTATCTATCTATAATAAACGCGAAAGTTTGTAAGTATGGATGGATGTTTGTTACTCTTTCACGCAAAAACTACTGGATGGATTTTGATGAAACTTCACAATAATATAGCTTACATATCAGAATAACACAAACACATACAATTCATAAAGACATATTGTATAATATCCGAAATATAAATCACCATGCGAGTGAAACCGCGGGACGCAGTTAGTGATACAATAAAAAAATGGTAGTGTTTTCAGATAACCTGAATATAAAGAACACTTACAAAATTAAATAATTTAAAAACTTATGCTTCCAAAATAGTTATAAAAACTTTCTAGGGTTCCGTACCCGAAGGGTACGGTAAGTAAAGGGCAATGTATACGCTTCTACAACAAAACTCCAAGTGAGTTGCAAAAATTATCAATAAATAAATTTAAAAAAATTGTGAAGCATATTCTTTGTAAAAAGGCTTATTACAAAATATCAGATTATCTAGAAGATAAAAGGCTTGGAACGAGTTTTGCTCCAACTCAAAATCTAACAAATTAGAGATAAGCAAATCATATGTACTAGACACATAAGTTATGAACATACTAGTGGTTTCTTCTTACTTCTTCCACTGGTGGACAAAAATTGAAGTGAACATCAATATAATAATGAATAGTATAAAATATGACTTGTCTAAGTGCTTATTTGTAAGCCTAAAGAAATAAACTTTCATTTCATTTTATTTCATTTCAAGGGTGAAAACGGTATCCTTATTAACCTTCTGCTGTCTGTCCGTCCGTCCGTCAGCCGGCTGTATCTCAAGCACCGTACAAGGTAGTCAGCAATAATTTTATAGGGCGTGTCAAATACGCCCTGTAAAATTTCTGGAAATTTTACTTTGTTTTTAAAAATTTCACATTAGTTTAATATTAGCCTGCGACGCAGGAGTTTGCGGGTTCGATTCCCGCCTCGGAACAAATGTGTGTACGATCTGCAGATATTTGTTTCGGGTGTTCTGGTCGTTTTCTATGTATATTAAAAAATATCTATCTATGTAATGTATTGTATTATGTATATCAGTTATCTAGTACCCATAACACAAGCTCTGCTTACCATGGGGCTAGATAATGCTGTGTGAATTGTCCAGCATTATTTATTTATTTATTAGCGGTGACAAAGGCCCGCCGAATGATGGTATGACGATGATGATGATGATTATGTAGGAACCATGATATACCACAACCATGGTTAGGGAATTGAATGAATGAAGGAATGAATTAACACTTTATTGCACTTAAAACTTTAAAATAACACCTTACTTATATCTTAATATTACACATAAAAAGTACAATAGGCCGCCTTATTTTTCTCCAACTCTTGGTTTTTATTATTACTTATACCTATATATGTAAAACTTTGTTATGTTTAATCTGTGGACCGTTACTCGATACACGACGTCACCCCAATTTAAGGTCCAGCCTGAAAAGCAGTGTCACTATCGTCCTCGGTCGATAATGACAACAAGCTGAGATTGGTCCTTATTAGCCGCGCACATAGGGAAAGACCAGTTATTCTTATACTTGGGACTCTACTACCACGCTACATTATGTATAGTTTAAATCCCTACTACTTAAGTTGTTTCGTATTTTTAATGTGTTTTCCTTTTTTTTTGTAACCTGTTTATTATTGTGTGTGGCTATAAATAAATTCTTTATTCTTTATTCTTATTCCTTATCGCTGACAGAGATTTCTCCCAGGCAACCTAGGCATGGAGAAAAAGATATAAGTTAACTAAGAGTGAGAGGGAATTAGTAGTTACAAACAAATTCGTTGTTGAATATATTGATATAATTTTATCAAGTAAGCTAGGAATAAAGCTCGTATGTTTCAAATATCGTCGGTAGTTAATATAAGTCGTATTTACGATACATTTCCAAGAAACGACGGAACTCCAATGAGGTAAGTTCTTCCATTTATATCAATGGAAACCAAGATTAAAAGTAGGAGGTCAATGACTTCTTATAGGTAGCTTTTGCCTTCGGCTTCTTACACGATTTACCGTAATACTAGAATCTATCGTCCTGTCATATTTCATTTAATATATTTTTATATATTCAGTTATTATGTGTATTAGTATATATATATAAACGTGTTCTTGAGTGGAGACCACGACTCGGTAAACGTAGTGTAGGACGCCCTCCGGCCAGGTGGGATGATGACTTGCGAAAGACTGCAGGTAGATGCTGGATGCGGCAAGCTGAAGACAGGGCGCTATGGCGCTCATCGGGAAGGCATATGTCCAGCAGTGGACTGATATGGGCTTATGATGAGAATGATGATGTGTATTAGTATAAATAGTTGATTTATATCGCCGTACAATGTGTCTCCTTATTATCTATTACGTTCCCTGAAAGAAATTTGGCTTTAAGCAATAAGGCCCCCATGTCCATTGTTTTTCTTTGGAATCAAGATAAATTACGTACAACTTCTTTTATAGAGAAGCTAAAATAATTTTACTAAGCATAGATGACTGAGTGTAGCCCACCCAACGCTAAGAGGCGACGTGGAAGGCCCAGGATGAGATGGCGCGACGAGCTCGAGGTACATCTTCCATCATGGCCTGTTGCAGCGTCGGATCGTGAGGAGGAAGAAGAAAAGGGAGGCCTTTGCCCAGCAGTGGGACAATATTGGCTCAAAATAAATAAATAAATAATAATAGTGACTGAGGAAGCTATTATAATATGGGCCTTAAAGTAAGTACCAGCGGACATTAAGTACCTATATCAGAATCTGGAGTTACAGTAAAAAAAAATCAGTTTATGCGCGAAACTTTAACAAACATACGTCCTAACCTACACTTTTTTATTAATATTGTGAAGCCTTGATACAAAGGTAGCATACATACGTCTGTATACCTCGATGAAAATATTTCTTTCGAGAGAAATTTCCGTTTAACCTTCCAGATTGCGAGGGAAAGAAAGAGGAAATTGAATGGAATTGGTTTGAGAATTCTTGATTGAGATTACTTTAGTCGGGAGGTACTTAGAAATCTGGAGAAGAGAGTAAGTACTTGCATTAGTTATGAGTGCCTATTGTTATTTATAATTTACTAGCTGCGCCCTGCGGCTTCGCCCGTGTGGAAATCTAGGTGACAAATGATTTATAAACCTTCGTCTTGAATCACTTGATCTATTACTGAAAACTGCATTAAAATCCGCTAAGTAGTTTTAAAAGATCTAAGCGAACAGACAGCGAAAGCGACTTCATTTTATGCTATGTAAAGAAGTTACAAATACCCGCGGCTATGTACCTGTTATATGTCATAAAAAGTAGCCTATATCACCTATATGTATGTTTTTCCAAGTCAAGGTGTGTGCGAAAAATTGTAGCCAGATCCATTAGGTAAATTTGGCGACTTCGGCCTAATATCTACACAACGCTGCGATGACACAAACTTTATATATTTATTTATTCAAAGCATCTGTTCTTATATCGTAGAGTAGTTAACATACATAACTAGCAACCAATTCAAAAAAACCAATAGGCAAAAATAATCCAATATTATCTAGATGTCAATGAGCAAAATAAAATAAAACAATACAATTTTTACCTTTATAGTATTATTAGTATTTGACGACCGTTGTGGCGCGGTGGGCGAAGGACGCAGGAGGTTGCGGGTTCGATTCCCGCTTCGGGACAATTGTGTGTACGATCTGCAGATATTTGTTCCGGGTGTTCTGGTCGATTTCTATGTATAATAAAAAATATTTATCTATGTAATGTATTGTTATGTATATCAGTTATCTAGTACCCATAACACAAGCTCTGCTTACCATGCTAGATAATGCTGTGTGAATTGGCCAGCATTATTTGTTTATTTATTAATTATAGTATTATTAGGAATATAAAACTAGTTTCTGCAGTGGCATATCACGCATCATCATCATCATCATCATCAGCCTATATTAGTCCACTGCTGGACATAGGCCTTCCCCAATGAGCGCCATAGCGCCCTGTCTTCGGCTTGACGCATCCAGCATCTACCTGCAGTCTTTCGCAGGTCGTCATCCCACCTGATCGGAGGGCGTCCTACACTACGTTTACCGAGTCGTGGTCTCCATTCAAGAACACGTTTGCCCCAGCGGCCGTCGGTTCTTCGCGAGATATGGCCGACCCACTGCCACTTCAGCTTGCTAATTCTCAGAGCTATGTCGATAACTTTAGTTCTCTGTCGGATGTATTCGTTGCGAATCCTATCCTTCAGAGATACTCCGAGCATAGCTCTTTCCATAGCTCGCTGAGCGACTTTGAACTGGTGGACCAACCCTATCGTGAGTGTCCACGTCTCAGCTCCGTAGGTCATAACGGCTAGGACGCACTGGTTGAAAACTTTCGTTTTCAAGCATTGCGGTATGGATGAAGAGAAGACTCGACGTAGTTTCCCAAACGCTGCCCAGCCCAGCTGGATCCTCCTTTTGGCCTCCTTTTCGAAATTGTTTTTACCTAACTGCAGAATCTGCCCGAGGTATGTGTATTCGGAAACGATTTCGAGAAGGTGACCATGTACGACCACCGGCCTTGGATCAATGTGTCCATTGATCATGACTTTGGTTTTATCCAAATTCATGCCAAGACCGATGCATCGGGAGGCTGAAGCTAGGCCGTCCAGCATCTGGTTCAGCTCCTCTAGCGACTCCGCCAATAGGACTATGTCATCAGCGAATCGTAGGTGTGAGATGTAGTTGCCGTTTATGTTTATGCCCTTACCTTTCCAGTCCAGCGTCTTAAACAAATCTTCCAACGCGCTTGTGAACAGTTTCGGGGATATGACATCCCCCTGTCTCACTCCTCTGCGCAATTGGATAGGTTTAGACTGCTGGCCCTGTACTTGGACACTCATAGTGGCGGCTTCGTAGAGACATCTCAGCACCTCGATATAACGATAGTCCACTTGGCATCGCTGTAAGGATTCCAGAACAGCCCAGGTCTCGACAGAGTCAAAGGCCTTCTCATAGTCCACAAAAGCCAGACACAGGGGCTGATTATACTCTTCGGACTTCTGTATAATCTGCCTCACTGTGTGTATGTGGTCTATGGTGCCACATCCACCGCGAAATCCGGCCTGTTCTGGTGGCTGAAACTCGTCGAGTCTCCTAGCGAGACGGTTCGTGACTACTCGTGAGAACAGCTTATAGACGTGGCTCAAGAGTGAAATGGGTCTGTAGTTTTTAAGAAGGGTTTTATCGCCCTTCTTAAAAAAAAGAGCACCACCAAACTCCCGCTCCACGCCTTTGGAGTTCTCCCACTGTGAAGAACGGCGTTGAAGAGGTTCTGTAGCTCCTGTATAACAGGAGCTCCTCCAGTATCAAGAGCTCGGATGTTATACCGTCTTCACCGGGGGCTTTTCCATTTTTAAGCTGCCTTAGAGCTAACACGATCTCGTCTTGACTGATGTCAGGTAGTTCGTCGGTGTAGTGGCGTGTCAGGGTGGCTCTGGAATCATGGTTGTCTCGTCGGGAACGAGGGGCATGGGCATGGGCATATCACGCGTTGTAAACTATTAAAAAATTTTATCCCATGGGAACGGATTAAAGGTATCAAAAGAATGTATTTGCGTTATTCAAGGTCTAGATCTACATCTATTCAAAGTTCAGCTGCATCCGTTGAATAGTTTTGGCGTGAAAATAAGAAACAAACATATAACTTCTGCATTTATAATATTATTGTAAAGGTATACCTAGAGTTCGTAAGTTTGCGTATCAGAGGAAAGTCGGCAACAGTTGATTGATCGATGAAATTTTTCACAAATAGGGAATTCAACATTGCTCTTGAGTACCGGATTTTATTACGAGAGAAGAAGATTAAATACAATAGAAGAAGAATAAGAATCAATTTTAGTTTTAAGGTATAAATTACTATGGACCGTAGAATAAGTTAAATAAGATCTGTTACTTTTCTATGGTCTGAATGATTTATTATTATTATATACACTTGTGCCACGAGGAAGTGTCTTATAAAAACCGGCCAAGTGCGAGTCGGACTCGCGCACGTCCCTTTTTACCCTTTCGATAAGGAACCCTAAAAATGTGACTTTCGGTCGCGATTACTTGCTACGTCGAGGTCTAGTTCTAAAAATAAAATGAACAATAAAAAACAACGTGAACGTAGACGGCAAAAGGCAATATTTGCTCCTCTAATCTCTCCAAGGAATAGGTATTTCCCAAAATTGCTTAATTCACCATTTACCGAAGCGAGTTCGGGAGATAATAGCTCTCTCAGCGTTACTTAGCAACGAATGGGCATTGTGAATGGGATTTATGATCGGGGAAAAACGTCGTCGTTCTGCTAAAATACTTTCGCTTATGCCAGTAATAACGCACAAAGTAGTAACCTACTTTTGAGTAATAGAAAAAAAGCTATAACCAAAGCTTTCATTATTTTCGGTAGTAACTCCTATGCTGAATAGTAATGTAAAATTTTGCAACTTTTGTCTATCAATAATAGGAAAGTTATCTCCGGGAAAGGTTAGTTCGTTTCTAATTTTTATTTTAATAATAATAATTGCTTATTTTATAGGTTTTATAGGAATGGGCATTGTGAATGGGATTTATGATCGGGGAAAAACGTCGTCGTTCTGCTAAAATACTTTCGCTTATGCCAGTAATAACGCACAAAGTAGTAACCTACTTTCGAGTAATAGAAAAAAGCTATAATCAAAGCTTTCATTATTTTCGGTAGTAACTCCTATGCTGAATAGTAATGTAAAATTTTGCAACTTTTGTCTATCAATAATGGGAAAGTTATCTCCGGGAAAGGTTAGTTCGGTTCTAATTTGTATTTTAATAATAATAATTGCTTATTTTATAGGTTTTATAGGAATGGGCATTGTGAATGGGATTTATGATCGGGGAAAAACGTCGTCGTTCTGCTAAAATACTTTCGCTTATGCCAGTAATAACGCACAAAGTAGTAACCTACTTTCGAGTAATAGAAAAAAAGCTATAACCAAAGCTTTCATTATTTTCGGTAGTAACTCCTATGCTGAATAGTAATGTAAAATTTTGCAACTTTTGTCTATCAATAATGGGAAAGTTATCTCCAGGAAGGGTTAGTTCGGTTTTTTTAATAATAATAATTGCTTATTTTATAGGTTATATTGTTTATGGGTTATATTAGGCTCTGTTATATCCAGGTATCCGTTTAATCAAGACTTATACTTGCAAATATATAAGATTACGTCCGAGAATAAAAAAAAATATGGAAAATACATGAGTAATTTTATTTTTACGAACTGTAAAACGACTTCGAATCACTTAGATGTCGAATGTTTTTTTTAATTTTAGAATTTGTCGAAAAAACTAAAAAATAAAAAAGTTTTTTGGGACAAATATGGATTCCTTCGGGAATAAACATTTTATTGGACTTAGATTTTATGGGACCACTTCGTGATCATACATTGACGGAGAAATGGACGAAGATACAAAAAAGACTTATTTCGAAGTCGGTTTAAAACTATGCTCGACTTCGTTACTCCATTTGCTAACTTTATTAGAACTCGAAGCGAATTATGCGCTAAATAGTAAACTCACTGAAACTGTTAACACTTTGACTGCGGTTTTTTTCGACGACTGCGATCTTTCCTTTAGCCTAAAAAATTCGTGCTGCCGCTCTACACAGCGGTTGTGTTGCGCCGCACATGCGTTTCGTTCGAAAAATATTACGGCTGTGCTGAGTCACACAGATCTGTATTTTCTCAGCCGCTGCGCTAGTGTGGATTTACGCATATTAGTCACTTGTAGAAAACACATACCGTGTGATTTCAGCAGTCAAAGTGTTAACAGCTACGCTGAAGCGAAACGGTTATTTGATAAGACTATTAATAAGGTAAACAGAGCAGTTTCTTCGTTACAAAGTTGTTACAGTCTGCCCTTCCTATGTTATCTTTCTTGTTATGAAAATAATATATTTTTTAAGCCAAGACACCTGATACGATTGTAGTACTTTAAAGTTAATATAATATATATTGCTGGACAATTCACACAGCATTATCTAGCCCCATGGTAAGCAGAGCTTGTGTTATGGGTACTAGATAACTGATATATATAATACAATATATTACATAGATAGATATTTTTTATTATACATAGAAAACGACCAGAACACCCGGAACAAATATCTGCAGATCGTACACACAATTGTTCCGAGGCGGGAATCGAACCCGCAACCTCTTGCGTCGCAGGCGGACCTTCGCCCACCGCGCCACATCGGTCGTCGGCATGTTCTATATATGTACCTCATTTGTAAACCTAGCTGTAAGTTTCTACAAAATTTTGTAAATAAATAAATAAATAAGTTATTCTGAGCTGAGCTGCTGGTTTTCATTATCTTAGAATCGGTTTTAGGCTGTACCCCGAGGCACTAGCGCCAACAAAGGAAATATCAAAAAATTAATTTTTTTTTTTTTTAATTTAACTTTTTATTTGCCTTTTTAATTAATGAATTTCTCAAATAGTTTTATTTTGTATAGTCCACGCAGAGATACGATGTGTAAATCGATTTGGAAAATCTCATCCAAATCCGTGAAGCAGTAACAAACACACATAATTATTTATACATAAACTTTCGCTTTATAATATTAAGTGCGATAATTAAGCCAGAAACTTAAAAAATATCAAAGCACTTATAAGTCCCATATAAACCCTTTATGGGCCTAAAGGACGTCCTAAATAAAAATCAGGCTATATATCAGCTCAGCCTGGTGCCTAAATCACCTAGCTCCCGAACGCTCCCGACCTAAATGTAATCCCAGCTAAATATAGGTCGCCTGGGCCCACAGGTCCTATCTAGGTCATAACTACCCTCGTAACTTTGATACTTAGTCCAGCTATACCTAGCAGAGAATAGGTATTTTAAAAAGAATTTACCAATACAACACAATACAAATACGCTTTACTGCACATCAAACACAGAAAAAAAAAAAAATAATAATGCTGGACAATTCACACAGCATTATCTAGCCCCATGGTAAGCAGAGCTTGTGTTATGGGTACTAGATAACTGATATACATAATACTATATATTACATAGATAGATATTTTTTATTATACATAGAAAACGACCAGAACACCCGGAACAAATATCTGCAGATCGTACACACAATTGTTCCGAGGCGGGAATCGAACCCGCAACCTCCTGCGTCGCAGGCGGACCTTCGCCCACCGCGCCACATCGGTCGTCAAGAAAAAACAGTAAGGAACAAACAAACAAAGATACAGATGCACAATGGGCGGCCTTATCGCTAAGAGCGATTTCTTTCTATAATATAGGTATAGACGGTGGCGTATTATAGGCTAAAGTTGTATATACATTTTATGCAATACAAAACACCTAGGTATCTTGAATACATAATTGGATTTTTTTACAAAAGCTCAAAAGGTTACTAAATGGTCAACGAATAAGGATTTCCGTTCAACGTGACAATGCGTTCTGGTCAATGACGGCTTACATAGATTTTTAGGAATTGTTTATATAGGTTGTAAGTTTAGCTGTAATTTTTCGTTTTGAATCATAATTCGGTTGAAAAGTGATTAGATGTCTTCTAGACTTTCGTAATACATCGTCGGTCACATCGTCACTTATCAACAGGAGAGATTGTGATCAAACGAAGGTAGATTTACGGGAAAAAAAAATTACGGTTGGTTTCGGAGTTTTATCTATATATTCTTGATTGTCTGTCTTGTCTGGGTACATTTTATGAAGCACTAGCATTTGTCTGCGGCTTCACACTCGTCTTTTGCGATAAAAATACCTAGCCTGTGTCCTTCTTGGGATAGCTTTTATATCCTTGCCCAGCTTCAGATAGGTGAATCTCCAGATCATTCAGCCGTAGTCGTGGAATGATAGAGAGAGACAGTATTTATTTATTTATATGTATATCGCTTGATGTATAACATTTCATTGATCACTCTTACAGAATTAAATATTCATTTCTCAAGATAATAGCGACCCATTTCAATTCAAAACTCAGCTCAATCGATATCTAATTCCCTGAAATAAAAGGCGACTTGAGCTTATCTTTATGGTTATTCTATGGAGCGTTGCGAGCTTCAAATTAGAAAAACAATACTTTCATAATATATGTACATATATCGAGCCAAATCCTTTGTTACGCGGAAAGATACAAGCGTTAAGTGCGAGATAAAACATCCTTATAGCTCTATTTTATGTCGAGCCTTACGTTGTTTTTATCTTTTATTCCCTTCTACTAGAATAGGTTTGTTTGTGAATTCCGCGAAGTTCCTGAAGAATCGATTTGGCAAAAAACTGGGGAGAATTCGAATGTTGTATTCGATATAGCTTGGAATGCCTCTCAAAAATATTTTCCACGAATTGTTTCATTTATAAAACGGAAATTTGTCGTTTACCTTTACTTCAACTATAATACAGCTCAAATCAAAATAAATAGGTAGGCAGGTAATTTATAGATTTGGCGCGGCGTTTTATCCGAATAATATTTCCAAAAATCATAAATATTCTACTAATTTTGTAGATTTCAAAAACATTATTTCTTTTGGCTTACAAAATAAGCACCTAGTCAAATTTTATACTCTCAATTATTATCAAATTAGAAATAAAGTGTTTTTGATCTTCATTTAAAGTTATGATAGTTCTAATCTAATGTCCCCAGAATGAAAAGGTATTTTGTACGTAATGATAGTGGTGTTAATAAATAAATAATGGTGGACAATTCACACAGCATTATCTAGCCCCAAACTAAGCAGAGCTCGTGTTATGAGTACTAGATAACTGATAAGTATACATAATACATGATAAATACATTATGATGACATTTTTCTGTACGTAACTTCACAAGCGGTTAAAATGTATACCTCAGCAAATGTAAGAATAACAATTTGTACCTCTCAAACGAATATATGACGACCGATGTAGCGCGGTGGGCGAAGGTCCGCCTGCTACACAGGAGGTTGCGGGTTCGATTCCCGCCACGGAACTATTGTGTGTACAATCTGCAGATATTTGTTCCGGGTGTTCTGGTTGTTTTTCTATGTATAATAAAAAATATCTATCTATGTATGTAATATATTGTATTATGTATATCGTTATCTAGTACCCATAACACAAGCTCTGCTTACCATGGGGCTAGATAATGCTGTGTGAATTGTCCAGCATTATTTATTTATTTTTGTTTAAAAATATATATTAAACTTCATGAAAATATCATTCCTATTAGTAAAAGTCAATGTTACGTTTCGGAGAAATACAAAATCCAGCAAACCAATAACAACTTTTTTGTTTTTGTTCGTGTTCGACTAATCAAAAATTCTCCGCGCCGGATATCAGAAAATAAAATGAAAAACATAAACATGATCTGTACCAAATCGAAATACAGACTAGACTTTTATTTAATTTAAATTTATTTTATTAAGGTTTCAAATTATCGAAATATGATCTGGATGTTCTGGAAGCCTTTTATGATTTACTTTAACTTTTTTCTATGAGTTTGGTCCAACAACAACCTAAAAGCGCAACGAAACGTGAATGTGATTATATTAGAGGTACCTAATATTATAATGCGAATGGATAGACACATAGAAAATTCACAAAAAACACACTTAATTTAGAAAGTATTTACAAAAGAAACAATGATAGAATAAGTAATAGTAGTTGGTGGTCTTATAGAAAAAGACATACATAATCTCTCCCAGACATTGCCTTAAAACACTATCCAAATCGATTAAGACTCGCTGCGTTCAATCGTAAAACAACTTACAAGATTGCAGCGCCCCCTCAAGGCTGCAAAGTGCATCACAGGGTTGCGTATTTTTAGAGCTATGACCCATTTCCAGGGGTGCTTCGTCCCGGGCGCCCGCTCTATTGACCCACATGCGCTCTGACGTCAGAGGGAATGACGTCACAGCTCTGCCCTTTGTTCCTGCTTTTACGTTCGCCATTGATTGTGCGATTGTGCTACCTTGTTCCTTGCGTCGTAAGGAGCTTGTCTAGGGGGTTAGGACTAAGTGTTTACTGAAAGGGAAAAGTTTAATGGTTTGGGGGCTTAAAAATATTTCTTTGCAAGAGGTAAACTGTTTCTCGTATCAAAGCCTTTATTTATACAGGGTTTTAAAAACATCATGGGAAATTCAATAACACTGGGGAACTGGTAGTGAGAGATAGGTCCTCAGTTATGTATTATAATTACATTATGGGTAAACATATTCTTTAGTAGGGACCACGACTCAGTAAACGTGGTCTAGGACGTCTTTCAACTGAGTGACGACCTGCGAAAGACTGCAGGGAGTTGCTGGATGCGTCAAACTGTAGACGTCGAACTGAAGACAATGCGCTATATGGCGCTCAATTTTCAGCCGTGGACTACCATAAGTTGATGATGATGATGACTATAAAACAACCCAAATGGCTAAAATTAAGGTGTCTGGGTTACGATCTGGCGAGGTAAAATCCTTAACGACTTTTCATTTTCACTTACCCTAACCCCAACATTAATTATATAACGCACGGCTATAACTGCTGTAATATAGGACAAAAGCGACACTGTAATATGGCGTTATTGCGTCATAAAATTAAATTAAGCTCATTATTGTATTTAATTATCTTATTATTACAAATATGTACATTGTACCTATATGTACATATATTCGACCCAATTTGAAGATATTATTTGATAAACAAATCATAAAAATCGAGGATTCTCTTTTTATTTAGAGCTTTCGATGGAGGGCGTCCCGGACGTTTTTAATCTCGAAAGCGCTAGATTTCTGCCTAAGACGGATGCGGCGTCCGCCTCAAAGAAATAATTTAGCAATTGCAGTATTTCGATGATATGATTTGTGCAAATGACTCGTTCAGATGGCGCCTGGGCGCTAATTATTTTGGTAAAAGAATTTTGGATCATATTACTCATTTATTTAATTTTTTCTGTGGAAAAAACTAATACAGAAAACCAAGAGGTGGAAGAGCGAAGCCACCTTACACAAGTATTTCCATAATACTTAAAAGGTGTCTTCTAATATAATTAAGACTGTGTATCCTTTATTATTGAATAAACTTTTTCTATTTGTATTGTAAGAGGTAAAAAGTAACCGACAACTCTTTATTGAAAGTGAAAACAATCCTATTTTCAGACGGACAAGCAACGGGTAGATAACGAGACTTCACATAGCAGCCACCAATGTACCGGAATGTAGCAGACCATATCTTAGAGACATAAGGTCCAGACTAAAATATGATGAAAATACTTGCTATCTCTACTCTGGACTCTGTTGTTCTTGCTTAGCAACAAGAATAAGATAATATTTATTCGTAGCATTAACATAGTTACCAAAACTAGTTCCTTAAATTACCCAACACCATAAAACTACTCAGCATTATGTTGTGATAGCCATTGTGCATAGCAACGCTGATCTTCCGTCGGAACCAAACCCACGCGTCACGCACTCTCACCCCCATATCTTTAGTCGTACCTCGACCACGATTCAACGTCTACTCAAACTCCAAACGCTATGCTTACTTACGCTTGCTTCGATACCGAAGCAAGCGTAAGTAAGCATAGCGAGGGATTTTTACGATAAAGCATACGCTTTATCGTAAAAATCCCTTCACAAAAACTTCGAAAATTTTCTCATACAAGTGAAGAAATGAACTGTCAAACCAAGGTACCTAGCGACCTACCTTGACACTTCAACGAGATTGAGTGAAGGATTAGTTGAAGAATTATCTAAAAATGGGTGTCAAAGTCCAGTTTTGTGGGATACTAATGTCGTGGAGAGACGACACTAGTTGATGACTTTCGTTGATGGGTTTAAGTACCTACCAAGCAGAAATAAAATTAAATAGTTCAAATAAAATAGCTTAAATAGGTTTTTAAGCTATTTATTTTTGTGTCCAATTATCAAACAGTCTAATGCCGAGCTCCTAGCCAAGCTAACGCCCCGTATTCCAATTCTGTCAGCAAATAAAACCCTGGAACCCTCATTCCATTGGATGCGAACTGAGATGAGTCTGGATGGGTATCACAGTTCTAATCCCGCCGTTGGAGATTCCGAACATGTGGATATGTAAGACGAAGACGGGGGACAAAGTACGTTCAGTACGTTTGCTAGTTTATTTGGTGGCGGAATATTGGCAAATAAAGTGAAGTCTCCTTATGGAATTTAATATAGAACGAACCTACATTTCAATGTCAATAAATAAACCTATTTTGGTTTTACAAGTCGAGTTTATATAATACGCTGTTGGCATTATTCATTTAACGATTATGTACGTTCTATTAATAGGTACATGAAAATCATTCCATCGATGCTTTTTCTAATACCTACTAATATAACAAAATGCTTTATTTGGAACCCTAATTACGAAGTTTCGGGTGATCGCACGAAACGAACAACCATACCACCAAGTTGCTTCCGGCGAGTCACCAACTGTAACCTTTCGTTCTCGTTTCAGATCTCTAATAAAATAGTTAAAATAATAATAGCAGGGTATCTGAAAGAACGAAGGAACCGTTTACTTCTACCTGTTCTGTTGACAGAACTACTGGGAGTTTCTTCCCATTAGCGGTTCGAGGGTCTCAATTACAATACAAAAAAAAATATACAATACGTACGGTACAATTCGTCATCCATCCACTTAATCCACGTAACTCGTATTTCAAAGAAGGTATCCCTGTATGATATATGTGCATTTTATACCAATAAGTACTGTAGCAAATCACTCCAACCAACCATGATTTACCCTAAACCATACTCCCTAGCAGTAGACGTCAAGTTTTCCCACAGAATTCGATTTTCCAACACTCCTACCTCATAATGGGATCCTTATCGTAAATTAAATCGCTAAACTCCGTGGTCAAAGGCGACAATGGCTTCTTCGGCCCAGTGGTGTTTGCGATAGATAGTTTGGACTCCCTCCACGAGACCACGACCCTATAATGCTCCATAGGTACTATCAATGTGCATCCAATTTTAGTAGACATGAACTCGCAAAGAGTTGAGGATTGATATTGTAGTCGACCGATGAAATTGGCTGATTAAAACCCTCTTGGATAGAAGCTCGACTGATCGTACAAGATAAAAAGTAGGCAATATTATGATATAACAATAAACCAGAAAATATGTGTTGTCGTTATATAAGAAAATAAACCGTCAAAGTTAATCAAAAACACTTTATAAAAATACTCTAGATTGGTATCAATAAGCATCTGATTCTATATATTATCTAGATAAGAAAAGACATGTAAGTTTAAAGGTTCAAACAAACTTTCTGAAAGCTCTCATCCTTTTCTCGCGAAGAACCGACAACCGCTGGGTTAACGTGTTTTTAGTGGCGACAACAACTCGGTAAACGTAGTGTAGGACGTCCTCCAGCCTGATGGGATAACGACCTGCGAAAGACTGCAGGCAGATGCTGGATGCGTCAAGCTGGGGACAGGGGAGGCATATGTCCAGCAATGGACCAACATAGGCTGATGATGATGATGAAAGCTCTCATATTAGGTCGTAAATAATCTTCGGCTGAACAGAATGAAATGAAAACATAATTATTTATTGAGACGTAAGACTATAACTTTCATTAAATATCGACAGCTTTCTTGAAACAATAGCTTTGTCAGAGATATTTAATATAAACGCGAGAGCAAGGGGCAGGAGAGTGCGGGTTAGATTCCCACCTCGGGACAAATATCAGTACGATCTGCAGATATATGGTGATCTGGGTGTTTTCTATGTATAGTAAAAGTATTATTTATGTTATGTATCTACATATATTAACGTTATTGCTATAGACCATAGCACTCATAACATACTGCTATGATCTACTTAGCTTGGGGCTAAATGATGCCGTGTGAATTGTCTGTCTCTATGGTGGTACAAACAAAACGTCTCGAGACAATAGACGCAACACGCCAGATACGAAAAGAGGGACCTATGCCCTACCTAAGGCAGTTGTCTCACCGGGAACGATGAACGAGTAGCGAGCAGAGCTAGAATGTAGAAACGAGTCGGCGTGAAGCGGGGAGCGAGTACGTAGTTCCGATAGTTGTGTAGCTCGGCTATAAGCGAGTGTGCGAGTTAGACGAGCGATTACTCGCATCACTCGCTCGCGGCCAAACGACAGTCCGCATTGTAGAGAAATGACCGCTGGTAGCTCTCTCGGCGTGAGTTTTCTGATCGCTGAGTGAGTGTTATTTTCCTGGCTCTCGTCGCCCAGCGACAAACTAGTGAAGAGAGATCTCGCCGGCAGTGTGAACAGTCAGCGATCAACTATTTGTATATGCATCTCTTTTGTTTACACGGAATGTATATCTAACTGTACGTTTCTTGGGCGAGAAAATAGCCGATAGTTAGTCGTTTTCTCGCCGGCGCGGTGAGACAACTGACTAAGTTCTACAGGTATACATATAACTCATCGGGCCAACTCTATCTACTGCCTGCCGTAGGGCATTCAAGACCAAGTTCTGTCTAAAGAGCCATATTAGGGCTTTTGATAGAATGAAGAATCCATAATGTCTATGGTCGCCGTCATCAAAATTGATGAGGAGGCCTATAAATACAAACAAAACGACCTTATTTAACGTTAACAAAGAGTAGACAATAAATCAAAGTCAAAGACAAGATCCAACCCCAAAGAAACAATTCCATAACTAAGTAATTAAATTGAATAGAGGCTTTGTTGGCTATATCAATATTATAGCTATTCTTCATTTTGGCTTACTGTATAACCGTTTGGGGTGGATCCGCAAAGACACACATGATCCTTGTCGAAAGAGCGTAACGTTCAGTTCTCAAAGTTATGTGTCGCCTGCCTTTCCGTTTTCCCACTGTCTCCCTGTATGACTTAACGAAAACTCTCAGTGTTCGTCAGCTATTTATTCAACGTGTTATATCGGCTTATCACAAAACATTTCGTTCCCTGACAGCCACCGATACACCTGAATCACGCCGACGTATAAAAGTTAAAGTTCCTGTCGTGAAAACCAAATTTGCCGAGCGGTTTAAAAACATTTCCTTCCCTTTCATTTATCGTTGTGCCAATAAGCATTGTGAACTTTTGTGCTTGCTCTACGTGGTGAAAGAGAAGGTACGTAGGTGGCTGCTCTCCCTTGATTACGATGCGACGGAAAGCCTTCTGGCTATCATTAGTTGAACATTTCCCTTCCACTCCTACTTTATATATTATATATTTTTGTATCCATTATTATTTTCGTTCGTTTCTAGACTTTCTCTGGGTAACCTAATCCGCCACTTTCGTACTTTCAATGCCAACACGTCAACGCCATTGCTAACCTTCTTTCGCGACACATTTCTTTTTTCTAGATATTATCAGAGCCACTCACTGTTCTTTGGTAGCATCCTGCAGGCAGAAGGAATTGTATTATACGTATAACAATGTCCGTGAATTTTTACTTTACTTCATTACTCCTTTTTTCTTGTTCTTTAGTAGATTCATGTAGTTCATAGTAAGTTCATAGCTCATTTATTGATTATTGATTATTTTTGGTTACAGGTCACATGTATGGCCATTGGCACTTGCTTGTATTGTTTTATTTAGCTTTAGTTTTATTCTATTGTTACTAAAGTTTTTGTTAGTGCACTTCATTACCTTACCAGCAAACAGAAAATGTTTTGATACCCCGCGAAACAGGCCTAGCCTAGTGCGGGGGTCACTGTTAACTGCAACACCTCAATCAATCAACTCTATAATGTAAGAATATGTACATAAATTAAGTTAAGGTGTTATAATTTGTAAACTTTTAGGTAAATAATGTTTTTTTTTTCTTCGAAATGCAATGTTCTAAGATGTGTCGAAAATTAGAGAAAATGGCTTTATACTTACAAGGTGCTAACAGTTTTATATTTATTGGTTTAAAGTGTTTCCTATATAATCAATATCTTTGCGGTTAAAAACCTAATAACACATTTGAATAGATGGCCCTACGCTATACAGGGTTTTTACTTTTTATATAATAGCTGCTTTATTTACCTATATAGTGTACATAATTATAATTATTTCATGATTAAGAGACGCCAGTTGTTATTTGAAGAAAATGTACAAATTCATACAAATAAACGGTAAATAGTTTAAATTTAAGAAAAAGAAACTATAAATTAAAAAATATATATATACATACGAATAGCGAAAGACTGCAGGCAGATGCTGGATGCGTCAAGCTGAAGACAGGGCGCTATGGCGCTCTTTTAAGAGTTTAAAAAGCCGTCAAGCTATAGCACCTGGTTTCATATTATTAATTTATGTATTTACATTTTATCCATATGTTACTCGCTCAAGATTGTTTTATGCACGCTGTCTTCACCTATATTGAGACATGACATGATTCTTACCTCAAAGCTAGATTTGGTGTACTCTATGTTGGTGATCAATAAATCTTTACATAGTATAAAATGAAGTTGCTTCTGCTGTCTGTTCGCTTATAGATCTTTTAAACTACTCAACGGATTGTAATGCAATTTTCAGCAATAGATAAGAGTGATTCAAGAGGAAGGTTTATATGTACATATATATTATATATATTGAAAACGTGCGAAGCCGGGGCAGGTCGCTAGTAAATAATAAATAAATCTACAGTCTCAGTTTCCATATGAAAACGTTGTGCCGAACACCCTGTATAATACACCCAGTTTAATGCACTGATCTCATCATGTCGAGTTAATTAAAGGGTTCCCGTTTAATACTATAATAAAGTTTTTAATCAAGCAACCCTTATTTATTGATATTATAAATTCACTTTATTATTCAGTATGTTCCCAGTCTAGTTATTTAAGAAATATACTACGGTATGCAAATGTATTGCTAAGCTTGCTGCTTTTGACTACGACTAATGTTTTTGGTATGCAAGGATAGAAAAAAGATGCCAGACCGATTCCGCACAACTAATGTTTGCTTTGGGACTAGATAATTCTAGTCCCAAAGCAGAGCTTATAAGATAAAGATAAGAAAAATGTTATTTGGCCAAAAAAGACAGGTTTAGGTTTAAAGAACTTTATTCTCATACAAACATACATGGTTCACTTATAACGAGATACATAAGAAAAAATTAATCTATGTTTTACAATATTTAAAACTAGCCTAAAATTAAATTATACTTAATATTATTTATGACTTTATACTACTACTATTATCATTACATATACAAATACCAAGATTATAGCAGCCAGAAATAAATCAAAAACCGGTAAGTATTTTATTCGTGTAGGTAGGTACTGTTACAGAGTACGTGTAATTTAAGTTTATTTTTATAGGCATTCAAATTAATACACTCCTTTACCTCCTTTCTGCAGAACCGTGGCTCGCGCAAACTCTCCACTGCCTCGCACTCTCACCGCCCTCAACAGACTTCTTGAACAGAACCCGGACTGTGATATATTTGCGGACGAATGGAAGGATATTATGTTGGTGTGCCTGAGGTTTTGCGAGAGAGATGAATGATAGGAGTAATATTTTGAGTTTGTTTGTTTAATTTATTCTTTCTAATATATGTATAGGTATTGTAATTAACTAGTGTAATTGGTTGTAATATAAGTAATCGTGCTAGTTAATAATTAAATAAATAAATAAATTTACATTGTTTGGTAGATTGTTGAACAATTGAGCTCCATCTGATAATATTGTTTTTTTTTACCATACGTGTGTCATAATATTGTTTTGTTTAGTACGTGATTTCGGCAACTGTAATTTTATTTTATTTCTGAAATTGTATTTACTTTCTTTTAGATGTAGTTTGATGTTTGATTGAATGGAGTTTGAAGTAATTTTTTTTATTAGTATGCATGTTTTATAAATGTAAAGTTTTTCTATATTAAAAATATTAGTTTTATTGTATAGTTCTTTAGTTGGCGTAAGATGATCATAATGGTATAGGACTTTTATAATTTTATTTTGGGTTTCATTACAATAACACAATAAAACAAGTAAAAGACACTAAAACACAGTAAACAATATAAAAAAATAAGCCTACAGAGAAACAAAAATAATAATGTTATGTATACTAGAAAATTGATAAACATAAAATATCACATGATATCTGTATACTGATATTTTTCATTATTTTATGTACAAAAACACCCAGAACACCCTGAAGAAATATCAGCAGATCGTACAAACGTTTTTCCTGGAGCGGGTATCGATCCTGCATCTTCCTGAGGCACCCGCTGCACTAAAGAGGTTGTCAACGAAGAGGGACTTCAATGGTTTTTGATAAGTCTAGCATCTAGGCCGTTAAGGTTATAAGTAACTTTTTATAAGACTATGCTCTATTATAAGCACACGCATAAAACTCATCTGGAAATTATTTATATCCACCATTTTTCTTTCCTCGGGGGATCCGGTCCAGAGATGTCATTGTAAGTAATTATAAAAGCTTTTATTTAAATTATTATCTTCTCTTCATAATAACTTCCATTCAAAATCTCAGTGAATTCAGATGAACCCAATAAATAGAATTTACTTTTTCATAGCATCCCGGAATAATTTTGCCCAATAATAAAAATTTCCTTTTTCAATTATTATTTAAAAAGGATATCTTTTTAAATAATAATTTATGCAGCTTCCCGTGCATTTTGCTTCGTCTTATGCAAAGTCTCCCTGCATCGAACACAGCATTGTATTAGTTTTCGTTTAGTTTACGGGCGCCAGAAAGAATTTGCAATCGAATGAGTCTGGCAAATGACTTAAACCTTCTGAAAACGATTTAGATTTTCTAGGGACAGAAACATAGCTGAAGGCGTCTAATTTTTGTCGGGAACATAGAAAAAAAATATGTATTAATATTCAATATTATTGAATTTTTTTTTTTTTCTTTAAATATGTGACAAAAATGAACCTTACATGCTTATACACTTTCCGATCTTTTTACAACATACTGATTTACTGAGCCCTTTTAAAGCTAAGAAATCAAATGTAACCCAAAAAAAAATCGACTTCGATTTACTAGTGCCTAATACCTTGCTTTTTGTCAATTTTCATGATCAACAGGAAGTACCCTACATGTTTTTTGTGCATATTATTCAATTGAAAATATAGTCCAAATCGCTTGTAAGATTGCATTGAATAAGAACTTTGACTTGCATCACATCTCCTAGAGGTTACGAACCTGAGTATTTTATGTTAATTTCTACTCGATACCTCTTCCAGAAAATAGGGTTGAAAGATAGACGGACAACTAAGTGATCCTATAAATTGTATACGAAACCTTATTGAATGAGAGTTCCTTATTTCGGATACGAAGAGTTATTATTATTAAGGTACGGAGCCCTAAAAAAAGTCGACAAAGAAAAAAAGCCATCAACTCATCAAACCCAAAAAGATCTTTAAAAAACAGCCAAACAAACATTAGCTTACGATTTTTTCATTTACGAAAACAATTTCTCGTTTACAAAAGTAATTTCAGCGAAAATTCTTTGTTACTTTCTTCGTCAGCGACCTGCCCCTGAAACTGCTGAAAGGTCTCATGTTTGCGTTTAATTTAATTCGATAGCGACGAAAAACAACTTTAGGAGCGATAAAAACACGAGACACGCAGAAATAGTAGGTAGGTATGCATCGTCACTTGCACTTACGACGACCGATGTGGCAGGAGGTTGCGGGTTCGATTCCGAACGAATTTTAATGCTCCTGATTTTAATTCGTTAGGTAATTGATTAATTTGTTTGGCAATGTTTTTTCGATTTTGATGATTCTTTATTAAAGAGAATGATACCGAGTGTACAGAGTACTTCAATGAAGATTCGTATTGATTTTTGATTAAAATGGCGTATAATTTTTCTTGTCTTCGCATTACATGGCAAATTTTATAATAATAAGGAACGAATGAGTGAAGTTACACAGAATGAAAGAAATGAATGGAAAAATGAGATTAATACACAGATTAGAAATAATTTTGACAGCTATGGGTATCATTGACTCTTGTTGATGTAGTTCCACCGTGATCGGGTAGATGGCGCTAGACGTGGCTTCTGAACACCGAGATTGTTGTATATAAGTTTTATTTATTCCCAAATATGTAGTAAATAATAAGTTGTACCTACTTCAGAGAATCAATAAATGTATTTTCAGTTACGACTTAGTTTTACCGGTCTGCTCAACTCACCGTTAAAAATAGTTAGAAAAGTAATTTACAATGAGATATTTACCATTAATAGATTTTTGAGTTTTCCATTATTTCCGCACAGTTTCATGCGCCATGATCACGGAATAACTGAAGGCACTGTGAGTAAGAAAAAAAAGTCATATTTGTCTTTGTTACCGAGATGAAACCATCAAATCATATCAAAATAAAAGTGGCCTAAGAAAATAATTTTAGCAAACTGGCAACATATCGTCAGTAACGTAGCTTGGTAGACAAGGGCCCCGGTGCACAGAGAAGGAATCAGGCCCTCACCGCCCCTCTTTACAGTTTCCACGTAGCAATGAACATCATACATTAGAATAGATGCAAAGTAAGAGCGAATGTAAATTAACTAAAAAGTTGACGGCGTCAAGCACGTGAGCTTATCACTGATACAATGTGCTACGGACGTGCTCAACCAAACTACCAAATAACAGTAACAAAAAAGTAGAGAATTCTGTGATTGTTAATGTTCATTTAAAATCATTAAAAACACTTGTGAGCAGGCTTGAAGCCTAGCTTCGGAAGCTGGCTGACCCTATATTTTCTAAGCCTAGATATAGGGCCTAGCACCAGGGCCCTGGTGCACTGCACCGCCCAGCCCTACGATAGCTACGCCACTGCATATCGTGTACAACCGCGATAAAAATGTGAAGTTTCAGACGTACGTGCCAGTGCATATCCACGTATGAATATTAACCACGAACCTACTACCTACCACCCTACACCTTACACAACGACCAATCATCGGAGAGCCAATAAAAAAGTAAGAGTCCTGCACTATGGAAAACGTTATTATACCTAACTTTAAATATACCTAACTGTCCGCAGGGAAGGAAAGATCTGTAAAGTGGCGTACATGTTTAGCTGACCCCCCGTTAAAAATAATTGCTGTCTTCATTAATTCAAAAAAATAATGGTTTTTATGAATGTGTATTTAGAAATGACGAACTGCAGGGGCTCAGATTGAACAGAAAGCCATTTGACCTTCAATAACTAACGCCACAAATACTGATATATATCATGAGTCTGTAACGCCAAAATTGCTGATTAATTTAAATAAATGATTGCAGACTCGATTCCCGCCTCGAAACAAATATGTGTACGATCTGCAGATATTTGTCCTGGGTGTTTTGGTCGTTATCTATTTATTGTATTAAGTATATCAATCATCTAGTACCCATAACACAAGCTCTGCTTAACTTGGGGCTAGATGACGCTGTGTGGATTGTCCAGCGTTATTTATTTATTTAGACAGGGCGCTATGGCGCTCATTGAGGGAGGCCTATGTCCAGCAGTGGACTGCTATAGTAGGCATAGATGATGATGATGATGATTTATTTATATAAAATGAAAGCGTATACGAGTTTCCTGCTGGTTGATTCTGATTATTAGGTTCACCTTATATTTTGGCTAAAATGAATGGACAACAGGGATACAGGGTGTCGGGTGTCAGATAACAAATGGTGAACGACGATGAACATAACGTAGGAAAAAAACACGTTTTTTCATCAACACGATAAATATATTCTAAAATATGTGTGCGTACGATCTGCTCTACCATAGCACATGCTGAGTGGAGACCAATTTTTGTCAGTCTCTGTCGTCTGTTAATCTAAGTTTAGTTTATAAGAGTCTCTGTTCTGTTCTGACAAAATAAAAATCTTTTTTTTTTAAAGAATCAAAATAAAAATCTTTTTTTTTTTAAGAAAAATTATATGCTTAGTATTAAAATAAATCTAATTAAAAAGTAAGGTATATTATTATTATTACCTTGAACTAAGGTAAAAATAGTATGTATAAGTTAAAACAATAAATATTAAAGCGACAAAGTATATAAAACTCAGAACAAAATGACTGGTCAACTAAATAACTCCTGGCCATCGCGACAATTCAATAAGATATATCAAAATACATAGTAAAAAAACTGGTACTGTTTACTCCAAACTCGAATAAAGACGGACTATTTCATTTAAATACACCGGCACTTAAAGAATATGTATAACAGCACTATCTACCTCCCTCAAATGGTCTCTTGTTGGCAGAAACTTTAAAATGGTTCGCGTTTGTGCATCATTGAGATGTTTGGTTATGCCTCAAACCAAGGACAATTTGTGACAAATAGGGACCTGTTAAGAAAAAATATATACATGGTGTCCCATAATGAGTGGATAACCTGTAAATAAAAATAAAAATCTGATTGGCCTTGACCTGCCGCATAAGCACTTTAAAGGTTATCCACTCATTATGGGACACCCTGTATATAAAAATTATACGATACTGCTACACTGCTGTTACTAGTAACCATTGTTAATATAAAGGTCGGTAATGACCGGCAGATAGTTACGAGGCGTATTGTAACGGGTATAGTGGTTTCAAGATATCTTCGAGCGCAGACTTGCAACTCTAACAAGATTATCTAATCAAGATAGACCCCAAATATGGTGACCTGTATAAAATTAGTGAAACTTTCCCTCTGGACATCTACGTATCTATCCCTTTCGTGGTCCCACAGGAACGTAATGGCGTTGTTGTAGCTCTGAGCTCTCTTCTCGCCGATGGTGACGACGCTGATGACGCGATAGCGGTTGAAGTTCATGTTCTTTACCTTACGCATCGTCTCGCCGGCTATGCGAAGAGCCAAGGCTGGGGACTCCTAGAAAACAAGAAATGGGTGCTGAATGATGCAGAGCATATACCTCATTGACAAATCATGTTTTGATTTATATCAGACAGATGAAGGTTCATAAAAATATACCATAGGAGGAAAGGCATATCAACACAGATTTCTAGAGAAGTATATTGAAAACTAAGATCTACTTTGAGACACTAAGCCAAAGTCGTACACAGAATAGACAACATAATAATAGACAATAATACGTTATTATCTTTATGGTATGACATCTCATTATGTAAGTATTTTTTTCTAGTAATTGTACATTATAAAGAAGAAGTAACAAAACTTACTGACATATTATACTTGTGGCCAGTCCAATGAATGTTGAGCGTATCATTGATCATATCTGTGACTTTTGGTATGTTAAATACTTGATGTAGATGCGGGTCCAACTGGTATGTGTTTGCATACAGCAACTGGGGTCTTTTAGACTCTATTGCAGCCTGGAAAATAAAAAAAAATCACCTCGGCTCGTTTGCTCACGTGGTACAAAATACATAATGTGACATAACGAAAAACACATCATGAGAATCGGTAATTCCGGAGATTTACGTGATCAAATAAAGATTAACGTGATCAGATAAGAATTAACGTGATCAGATAAGTACTCAATCGTAACTCACATTTCAACACGTCTCGTATTCTGGATGTGTTTTCAATTCGAAAGGCACTTAAATGTGAGTTGCAATTAATTATGCGGGAGTAACTCCTACAAATCAACAACATTACCAGGGACGACGTAAAATATTACATTATTCTAAAAAATAAAGAATCCTGGACAATCCACATAGCATCATCTAGCTAGTCCAAGGCTGCCCAATAGATTTTCTAGGCTTCTCACAAATCACAAGCTCTGATTACCTTGGGGCTAGATTCTAGCCCCAAGCTAAGCAGAGAGATATGTCATGGGTACTAGATAACCTTTCCTCTTTATAATATTAGTTTACATAGATAACGCCTAGAACACCCGGAACAAATATCTGCAGATCGTACACACAATTGCCCCGAGGCGGCATGGCGGGTCGATTGCCGCCTCGGGACAATTGTGTGTAGTTGAGTGTCACAGCCAGACCTTCGCCCACCGTGCCACAGAGGTCATCGAATATGAACCAAAAGGTCCTTAGCACAATTTAATGTTTAACTCACGGAAATTTTTTCTTGGATCTTGATCCCAGCTACGCCTCCGAATCCAAAAGACATTCTTCTCATTTTCATTCGGCTTATGGACCTTCCTAGGGACCTGTTCGCCATGGCCATGGATTTTTCTTGAACCACCAATGAAACTCTGCTTTTCTTTCTCTGTTCGTCTGTCATTTTAATGTGAAATTGATGTTCGATATGGGACCGTGTGTGATGATTGTTGAGTCGGTGTATAATAGTTAGTTACAATGAGTGAGTGTACTAGTGTACCGTAAAATACGTTATAAAGTTCTTGAATGTAAAAAGCAATGAAAAAGACAACCCGTCGAGTAAAAACACGCTGCTGTCAAAGATAATACATGGCTGCTGTCACAGCAGACGGATCACAGATTTATAAATTACTAGCGGACCGTCCCGGCCTCGCACGGGTATTTATTATTCATAATTTATTTGCGGCCGTTTATTTCTTAACATTGACTTCCCGTACCCCGTACCCCAATGACTGACGCCTATATCGCATATAATATTTGTTGTATAATCATTGTCTATGGTCTAATGGTAGGACCAATAGACCATTGACAATGTGTCGGAACAAAGGTTTATCAGTCAGTTCGTGGACGACGAACCGTGCGTACGCTTACAAGCGCCCCTACCGCGCGTACACACTAACACCAGTGCTACCAAACCTTTGGTTCTAACCTTACGCCATACTACATTCGCGTCTTAAGAAGGTACCTACAAACCTTGCTATGTTTCATTGCACTCGCTGTGACGCTGAGTTTCGCGACGGAGCGGAGTGTTCCGGCTGCCGAGGTCAATTTGACTTCCCGTGCGCGGGCATCACCGAGCAAGGATATCGTCGACTGGGAGAAAGGAAGAATGCCTGGAAATGTACTTCTTGCAAAGGCCTGAAAGCACCTAAATCTCCGACGCCGGTTGATATGGAATCTGTCTTGGCTGAGCTGAAGAGTTTATCACTGACGGTGGCAATTCTACCCACGCTGGATGAGAGTATCAAAAGCATGAAGGCTGAACTATCTGAACTCGTACTCATGAAGCCTGAACTGGCGGAAATTAAGAGCTCCATAGACTTTGTTGATCGTAGATTGGTCGGTCTATCCGATAAAATCGTGGAAATGGACAAAGAGATCCAGTCTCTTAAGAAAGCCAAGCAGGATATTGATCATCTGCAGCTGAGAGTTTATAACCTTGAGGCACAGGTGAAGGAGAATGACCAGAGATCACGACTCAACAATGTGGAAATTAAGGGAGTACCTATCACCAGCTCCGAGAACCTGTTTGACGTCGTTAATAAGATAGGATCGCATATAAACTGCAAGATCCCTAAGGAGCAGATCAACTATATTGCTAGAGTACCTATGCGCACTGATAAAAATAATAAGAGCATAGTCCTAGCTATCCATAGTAGGTACATCAAGGATGATTTTGTAGCCGCGGCCAAAAAATGCACTACGCTTGCAGGCGACCTGGGACTGCTGGGTGACAGCCGTATCTACGTCAACGACCATCTTAGCCTCGAAAACAAGATTCTTCTTAGCAAAACAAAGGCTCTCGCAAAGGAAAGGGGCTTTGCTTTTACATGGGTCAAAGGATGCAAGATTTTTGTGCGAAAAAACGCGGGGTCGCCTGTGATCAATATAAGATCAGAATTAGATTTAAAAAAGCTTTGAATCCTCTTATAAAATTATTTTTTATCTACAATAATAATCGGGTTGTAACACTTTTGTCAAAATTAGTTAAAATACGTATGTACAATATCTCATATCATGAACGTAAAAACATCCGCTACCATATGTTGTTCAGCCCTGCCTTGCAAACTTGTTTACGCGCTGAGTTTTACGCACTTACCGTGAGCTGTTCCGTTTTGCACTTGTTTTTGCCGCTACCCGCTAATACTATTATGCTGATTATTCGCAGCCAAATCCTCTATTTCTGCATTATTTACACTTACATTTCAATTATCTATCTGCCTAATTACCTAATTTCTGTATCATTTATACGCTATCTCTTATTCTCAGTAACATTTCAAAGCCTAAAAACATTTTTTGTTTATAATGATGCCGATTAGCTTCTACTATCAAAACGTCCGAGGGTTGCGTACGAAAACTTCATTATTTTATAGAAACTTAAACCTTGCTTCGTATGATGTTGTCTGTCTGACTGAAACGTGGCTAAACGACACTTTTTCGAGCTGTGAACTGTTTGATGATCGGTATGTAATCTGGAGGCGAGACCGTAAGTACAGTGAAACGAATCAGTCACTTGGAGGTGGTGTTTTGATAGCCGTACGTCGCGAACTTATGGCTGAATGTCGTAACGAATGGTCCTCTTCTGCAGAGGATATTTGGGTCACATTAACATTGCACAATCGCAAACCAAGGTCTAGTTATAAAATGCATATCTGCACTGTTTACATTTGTAACCAAAATGCAGGTAACTCCATGTCCCTGCAGTTATCAAACTTTATAGAAAATCTAACAAACATAGTTCTTGAAAATGTAGCTGATAAATTTGTAGTTTTAGGTGACTTTAACCTACCAAATGTTTCGTGGACAATGAGCAGCGATGGTGTTTCGCTGACACCAGGAAACATTCAGGGTCCGCTCCAATGTGATCTATTTGATAGTTTTAATACATGTAACTTGCTTCAATATAATTCTTCTCTTAATTTTAATGAACGTTTGCTTGATTTAATATTTTCAAACCACGATGTCACGGTTAAATGTTGCGACTCCCCCCTAGTTAGCGAAGACCCCCACCATAAATCATTAGTAGCTATAGCAGATTTCGTACAATTGCATACCATAAAACCGGTTTCTTACACTAAGTTTTTCTACAATAATGCTGACTTCCAGTCAATTCGCGCCGAGCTAGACAAATATGACTGGCTCACTGAACTTGGCTGTAGTAGTATTGAGGGTGCAATGTCTTTATTTTACAATGTTCTTTACAACTTGCGTAATACTTTTGTACCGTCTAAAATTATCACACCGTCTCGTAAGTATCCTTTGTGGTATAAGCGTCCACTGATTAAATTACTTAAGGAAAAATACAAATTTTATTCTAAATATAAAAAGTACGGAAACGCATACGACCGCGATTCATTCTTATTATTAAGGGAGCGTGCACGTACAATGGAGAGCGAAATGTTCGATACATATATAATTAAAATTGAAAATTGTATTAAGGATAACCCACGCGCGTTTTGGTGTTATGTGAAGAGTAAAAGCCAGTCTAATAATTATCCGTCCGTTCTTCAGTACAATGGCAGAACATCGGATCAAGGAATTGAGATATGTAACATGATTAGTGAATTTTTTCGCTCTACTTTCCTCGCTAATAGTCCTAGTACATCATTAGATCCCGAAGCCCAACCCGTACTCCAACAGCCATGTACCTCTTTAGCCGACATCTGCGATATAGAAGTCCTGGAAGATGACGTGTTTAGGCTACTGAAATCTTTAGACCTCAGCAAGTCAGCAGGGCCTGACAACATCCCTGCTGTTTTTATTGTAAACTGTGCAAGTAGCTTAACCACCCCCCTATCTATTTTATACCGTAGGTCATTCGGCGAAGGCCTTGTACCTACAGTCTGGAAGTCTTCTTACATAACACCTATACACAAAAAAGGGCCTAGAAATGTAGTTGAGAATTATAGACCTATCTCTAAGTTATGTTTATTTGCTAAAATCATGGCTACAAAATGTACAATTAACTAGAGTATCTAAGATAAAAGATCTGGGCGTTACGTTTGATAGCAAACTCTTATTTGACGAACACATTAATGCAGTAGTTGGCAAGGCATCGAAAGCATTAGGTTTCATCCTTAGAATGTCCCATGATTTCGCAAATGTTAAAACGTTTAAGATACTGTACTGTTCTTATGTGCGCAGCCACTTGGAATATTGTTCGCAGGTATGGAACCCTAGGTATAATATGTATATCTCTCGCTTGGAGGGCATACAGAAAAGGTTCCTACGATATATACAGTTTAGGGCAAAAATATTTTTGCCTGATTATTATACAAGATGTCGCAAATTCCATTTCTTGCCCCTCCAGGAACGAAGAGCCATAGCAGATTTAAGTTATCTTTCTGGCATCATCAACAGCAAAGTAGACTGCGCAGAGCTGCTGCAACAGCTAGGATTTAACACAAACTTTAAAACTAGATACACTAAAACTTTCCATCTTCCAACGTGTAAAACCAACTACAGGCAGAACACATTCTTGAAAAGGTCATGCGGATGTTTTAACATTCTATCCAGAGAGCTTGATATGGATATTTTCATTGATCCTCCCACTAAGCTAAAAAGAATAGTGAGTGGTAGATTTTTTGGTACATCCTCTTCTTGATTATTTTCTTAAGTCGTAGAGGTATAATAAACCAAAATTGGTTGAAATTTATAATTATATGTGTACAAACTTTTAGATTAAGTATAATAATTTTACCATCAGTAGTCGTCCTGTAACTTTGTTTAGCATTAATTTAAGTAGCTTTTTGTGGAAATTTTTAATTAGCCTTCAGTATTCAGAAGTAAGATACCTACTCATTAAGTTAGCTGTTAATTTCCTGAATATTGTTAAAATAAAATAAAATAAAATAATCTAAGCTAGCTGCGCCTCGCGGTTTCATCTGCGTGGTGATAGATATTTTGGATTATATACAACATATCTTTATAATTGTAGGATATGTGTTATTCTGATGTATAAGCTATATAATTGTAAAGTTTCATTAAAATCCATTCTGTAGTTTTTACGTGAAAGAGTAACAAACATCCATCCATACTTACAAACTTTATAATATTAATTAGGATAAAGGATGTCACTTGGGTATTTAAAATGGGAACATACCTGCTCGTTTTTGTATTTTAAGATATCTTGATCGAGTCTAAACAGTATTTTCAGATCTGAAAAGTTGAGTTCAATATCGTCCGCTTCCATCCATGATAGACCTTCGCAAAGTTTCTCTTTATCAGCCTGCTCGCGCTCTCGTTGTGAGAAGCTCAATATTTCTCGCCAGTCTGTCTCAACCATTATGATGATAGAAGATGGATAACTTATGTATTAGGTATTGTAGACAGTTTTCACAAATAATCTAAAAGAACAACACAACCACAACAAATTATTATCGTGTCTACAGATCAAAAATAATGTAAAGGCTTTTACTAAAAAATAGTCAAAAAAGGCGTACAACCTAACAAAAGAGTTTCCATACAATAAATATTTAGAAAAAAATGATCAGACCTTTGTTGTCAAGGCGAGCGTTGCTAGGCAACCACGTTTATTTAGAAAAAATGTTATCAGAACTTTGTTGTCAAGGCGATCGTTGCTAGGCAACCACGTTTAGGCTAAGCTAGGATTTTAAGGTAAATTTTTCACACCTTGAGTTACATTATTGGAGTTTTAGTAAGGATCCCTTACTTTTTTGAAAATATAATATTTGGGAAGTTACTCTATCCCCGGTGAACATAAGCTATGTTCACCGGGGATAGAGTAACTTCCCAACGGTGAAAGAATTTTTTAAATCGGTCCAGTAGTTTCGGAGCCTATTCAGTACAAACAAACAAAAAATCAAACCTTTCCTCTTTATAATATTAGTATAGATTTTTTTACATAGTTTACACTACAATTGTAGGGCTACGATCAAGGAGTATATGGATGGATACGCTATAAGGGCTTATTTTGCGTAACTACCTTTACAAACAAACAGCTGTCCGTTTATAAAATAGTGTTTGACCCACATTTTTATCGACATCGATGAACATTTATGAGTTTTAATTTAAAACTAAAGCTTGTTGAAACTAATAAGCTAATTTAAATGTGATGTTTAAGGTGGTCCGGTAAGTTTCACCTTCGAGGAATTGATGATGTACTCCGAGTTCGTTGTGATTTTTCAAAAATATTGTTGTTTTTTTTATGCTTGAGCTTAAGGCAAAATGAGTTCGTCTTTTTGAGACAAGGACGAACGAACGCCGCGCGGGGAAGGCGAGAAAGGGAGGCAAGAGCGGCAGAATGATCGGCCCGTGCGCAACTTTACTGCTTTTTATTTTTAAATTTGTTATTGCTCTAAAATAATACTGTTTCTCAAAAAACTAAAACCATAATTGTCTAAAGTATTTATTAGGGAACACGTAGAATAATATTAAATAAGTAGCAAATAAAACTGGTTTTTCAGTAGAGATATCTCTGTAAAAATGAAGATTTAGAGGTAATTTTTCCATTTTTTTCTATCGAGCCAAGTTTAGTCAATCGTGTTTCGACTCCCATAAGTTACTAACTAACAGGGTTGGCATGATTAAAACAAGTTGTTTTAAAACAGTGTTTAAAACAGTTTGGAATAAAACTATGTTTTTTATTAAGTGTTTAAAAAAAAAACAGGGTTTAAAACTACCTTTAATTGCAAATGAATGTGTATAAATACCACAGACAGGCTGTGGTATTTATACAATGCATAGGTAACCCCGCCAGTAAAGTCTTGCAGGGAAAGTCCCTATGTCGGCCGTTTTATACACTGCACACTGCATAGGTAACTCCCCGCCAGTAAAGTCCCTCAGGGAAAGTCCCTATGTCGGCCGTCGAAAGAAAGTAATTTACTGGATTAGTGGGTACGGTACCTATTCCCCGCTCTCTCTCTAGTTCTCTACCAACCTACAACACTACATACAAGGTGTATGTAAATAATTATAGTTTTGTTAATTTTTACTAAAGTGAATTAGGAAATAGTTTAGAAATAGATTATTGTATTATTTGCTATAATTGATTTGAAATTAAAACCTTTAAGGTAAAAAGTAAAAAAAAAACACTAGTTTTAAACATTTTGAACTGTTTATTTTATAAAATACAAACAAAAAATCAAACCTTTCCTCTTTATAATATTAGTATAGATAAAAAAAACAGTTTTTTTCCAGCCCTGCTAACTAATATCCTGAACTTTTGATCCTCATCAAAATATATTCGAAAATTAGGTGTTTTGATCCCTTAAAATTGATTTTCCGTTTAGTCAAAACGTGCGTTTTGGGACTCATTTCACCTTAACGAGATACTTATCCCATCAAGCTTAGTTCCCGAGATTATGAACTTAGTAATACCTCGGGAATAAAATGCTATCGGACCAGATCGGGATGCATTCTCTATAAATCAGCGAAATAATGTTCACAAGTGAGGGAGAAATTGATGAAAATCCATTACAAAAAATATATACAGCCGAATATAATAACCTCCTATTTTTTTGAAGTTTTGACGACGAGACGGATAGAAAAGCCTAGCTTATCTTCATTTAACCGAAATTCAGTTTTTTTACTTCTATATCTATAGAAATCAACCTCAAATTATATAACACGGTGTGGGGCATCAGCTAACGAACGATGAACGAAACTGGACGTTTTATTTAATTCGTCATTAAAAAAAACATGGTTCATCATTAACAAGTTAAAATATATTCTAAAATATATGTAAGGAAAATTAAACATATGTAGGTATCTAAGACATAGTGACATTTTTGTTATAGAAAAATACTTAATATTAAAATAAATGTTATAAATAAATGGAATTAAAAATTCATAATTATTATTATATCTCCCATTTACCATGATATCGGGCCATAAAGTGACCCGGTCCTTTGGAAAGCTTGCGTGGGACCGAAACCAACAGCACAGAGGCCCTTTGAGAAAGTTAATCTAAAGGCGAAGGCTACACATAGCGGGTATCCTCGGGTGCACAATATGGATGCACACCCAAAGATGGTATCCGCCAGGTGTAGAGACTATTGCAAATAAAAATGAAAGAAATAAAACCAGGCTATTATTATGTCTCTCATTTACCATGATCTCGGGCCATAAAGTGACCCGGTCCTTTGGAAGGCTTGCGTGGGGCCGAAGCCAACAGCACTAAGGCCCTTTGAGTAATTAATCTAAAGGTGATGGCTACACATAGCGGGTATCATCCTCGGGTGCACAATATGATACACCCAAAGATGGTATCCGCCAGGTGTAGAGACTATTGCAAAGAAAAATGAAAGAAATAAAACCATTATTATTATTATTACGTTGAACAAAGATAAGGTATATATTAAGACAATGAATATTAAACGATGACTCTCGATAGTAGAAAAACAACCATATTTTATTTCTGATATTTATATACCAGTAGGTACGCATTTTAATATCTAATACAAACGGACTATCTAATCGTAATACATCTGCATTTAAAGATTCTTTATAACAGTACTTGCTACCTCCCTGTAGTGTTCTCGTGTCCAGAAATCTTACAAGGGTTGCCCTTGTTTCATCTCTGACATTTTTAGATTGTGTTATTATGACTCAAACATAACACAGATTGCGACGAGTAGTGACTTGTAAAGAAATTGTACGGTACTGACCAACAGCTGCTGCTATTGCGGTTTGCGGCTAACCCTCAACATAAGGGACGACACAAGAAGAGTAGGTATAACTACAATCTGTAAACGTAAACGTCCGTCTGAGGTTCTAGAGTAAAGTATAGTGGTTTCAAGACTACGAGCGCAGACTTGCAACTCTAACAAGATTACCTAATCAAGATAGACCCCAAATATGGTGACCTGTATAAAATTAGTATTATTTTCCCTCTGGACATCTACGTATCTATCCCTTTCGTGGTCCCACAGGAACGTAATGGCGTTGTTGTAGCTCTGAGCTCTCTTCTCGCTGATGGTGACGACGCTGATGACGCGATAGCGGTTGAAGTTCATGTTCTTTACCTTACGCATCGTCTCGCCGGCTATGCGTAGAGCTAAGGCTGGGGACTCCTAGAAAACAAGCAATGTGTGCTGAAGAGCGTATACATGACAACGTATGTTTTGGTTTCTATCAATTTAAACATTACCTACTCGTTTTGATGGAAGTTATTTAAAACTGTTAGTATTTTTGTACCATAAGCTATGCTGCGACAAAAGTGGTTTAATGCAAATAATGATTTACAGCAAAAAATATTTTATTGTTTATGAACGTGTCAATGCATTATAAAATGTTGGTAAGTCACACATATACACGAGCTTAGTATCAAAATAAAAAGGTCGATGGTTTTTTTTTCTATTGTTAAAATATATGTTAGAATGAATTTTAAGCCACTTCCAAGTTTTAAGACACAAAAATTAGTGAGTTTTATGAAAATTTTCATCGAGACGAACTAATTTGTGAATATAAAGTACCTATACTGTATCCATCCAGAATGGGGAATGTTACTAACAAAGCCACAGACAGTTCAATCAGCCGATGTAGGGGTTAAAAACATTTTTAGGTAAGCTTTTTTTTTCCAAGGGAGTAATGAGTTTGAATTTGAAACCTCAAAATCTGTAGGTATGGTGATATGAACTATCATTGTTGATTTTAAACCGTACTGCTACAAGAAAAATGTATCCCTATGTACAAGAAATGCAATAAAGATCAAAGTAGACTTACAACCGAAAGGCTGAAAATTACTGGACCGGCGAAACCAATTTTCATATCAGAAAACTTATCTTTTAAATTAAAGAAACTGTTTTTCTTGGCACGGGAATTCGCTAAAGCAAACGATTACCAATTTTGTTGGACATCAAATGGAAAAATATTCCTTCGCAAAAGGGAAGATTCACCCCTGATCAGGGTAAACGACGAAACAGACCTCACTGCTTTAGTCCCGGCTGCTAGCCAACAGTCATGCATATACTATTATTTTGTCTTGTAGTCCCTTCCCCTCTGATGCATATTGTAACTATTTCCTATAGTGCCAAGACAGTAGAAAATATAATTGTAAATGTAAATATTTTTATCATAGCCTTAAACATTTTGCTGTTAATGATGTAACTCTAGCCATGTCCCATACATTATATTTTTCGCTTATTAATATTACACATACACACTTTTACACTTACATAAACTTGTGCCAGCTTTCAGCATTTGACTCAACTAGCGTGACAGCTATACCTTGGAGAATATTTCTGTTTCAAACTCTCTTGTCTGTCAACCCGAAGATATCTCTAAACATATACTAGTAAATAAAAACAACCTAAAGATTCTTCGATCATAACCACGATAATCTCTGTGTCCTATTACATCGAATTAAAACAGCTTAATGTTATTATTGTTTCTGAATGCTGGCTCTCCAAATGTCCCTATATACCTACACTGGACGGCTTTGACCACTTTGAGTCAGAATTTAACAACCAAAATGAAGGAATCGTTGCTTATGTTCGTTCAGGAGTAAAATGCAACCTGTAACGCCCTAGATTTCAGGATGCAAATTGTTTAGTCCTGAAATTACAACACAATATAGCTATAATAGGTATCTATCGTTCTCACAGACCATTTCCCACTCTTTATATGCTGCTACACTAAGTTCTTCGAAAATACTCAAAACCGGTTCAGCCGATGTCCCCTCTATTGTTAAACAAATTGTAAATACTGATTTTTCCCTTGCTACCACTGCTACAGATCCAGACATTCTAGCTGATTACATTGTCCAAACCAACAGTAACATCGTAAAAGAAAACACTAAATCTATCTCCATCCCCAGCCGTAAACGAATATTAATACCCTGGATCACTCCTGGACTTCTACGCTGTATCCGAAACAGGGACCAGTTGTACAGAAAACTCAAGCAAAACCCTAAAAATGAAACCCACCACTCGCATACTACCGTTATAGAAAATATTGTAACACTAATTAAGAATATCAAAACAAATGATGAACAAAATGAAATAATAAAAGCAAGAAAGAACCCTAAAGCTACATGGAACTCCATAAAACAAATTGCTAATCTAAAAAAGAAACAATCACATGCTTCCAATCTTCTGACTACATGCGACACTCCCATAGCCTAAGTAAACCATGTAAATAACAATTTTGCCAATGTAGGAGAAACTTTAGCAGCTCGCATTACAGCCAATTCCTCTTCCCTATCCTCTCCTTCATCTCCGATTCTCCCGCAATCAGTTCCTAACTCTATGGTTCTGTATGACGTTGACGAGAAGGAGATAAACCATAACATACACATAATTCTTAATATAAAATATAATTGTGCGGTGGGCTGGGACAACATATCCACTTTCGTTGTCAAAGCAACCAGCCATGTACTTACCCCTATAGTATATAGGCGTTTTCCCCGCTGCTTTCAAGACAGCAGTTGTTCATCCATCTTTAAAAATGGCAATCAGGATGACGTCACAAATTACAGGCCTATATTAGTACTCTCTGTTTTATCGAAGATCTTCGAGAAGATCCTTAATAGCAGGCTTACCAAATTTGTCAATGCTAAGAACATCCTATCTAGGAACTAGGAACCAATTCGGTTTCAGACCTGGCAAATCTAAAGAAGACGCAGTTATTGAACGAATAGTTACTAACTTCGACAAAAGACTTAAACCTTATGGAATCTTTCTGGACCTTACAAAGACATTTGATACGGTCTCTGTGCCAATTTTGATTCACATATTGGAAAGCATCGGCATCAGGGGTATCGCTCTAGACATTTTCAGTAGTTACCTCACAAACCGTAAACAATATGTTACAGTAGACGGCTGCAAAAGCTCCTGCGAGTCCATCCGCTGCTTTGGTGTCCCTCAAGGTAGCGTCCTTGGGCCTACACTGTTTATAATATATATAAACGACTTGTGCAATCTCTCCATTCCTAATTGTAAAATTGTCACTTACGCCGATGATACGGTTCTCCTGGTACACGGTACTGTAAACTGGCAGATAGCTCGCTGGCTGCGCTCCAACCTTCTTACACTAAATCTCTCAAAAACTAAGCTCATCCCTTTCTCTCTCAAACAGATAAGCTCATTCATCCTCTACTCTTCCCGTTCGTGCACACTCTTGTGAGGGTGATACTCTAGATGAGTGCCATTATTGACTTCTTGCAATAAGCCAATGAATAGTTTATTTTTACAGTTATGAAAACTTTAGGTACGGTATGTACCTACGTATAGAGCGCCAAAGTATTTGCTAGTTTACATTATGCAGTAACAAAACTTACTGAAACGCCATACTTGTGGCCAAGCCACAGTTGGTCGAGCGTACTATCCACCATCTTCGTGACTGATGCAACGTGAAATGCTTGATCTGGATGCGGGTCCAACTGATATGTGCTTAAAAACACCAATGGAGGTCTTTTAAACTCTATTGCAACCTGGAAAAAAACAAAGGCGATTATGAAGCACTTGGCCTTGGCCCCTGGTTTTAATCGCGTGGTACCAACCTATCCTTTAGTTAAGTTTTCAAAATCTAAAAAGAACTGGAGATTTACGTTAAAAAAAATTACACCCGAATACTCAATTGCTACTCACATTTCAGCACGTCTCAAGCCTCAATTTTTTTACAGTTTTCCATGAAAATCCGTAATATAATCACTAGATAACTTTATGTTTGAGATTTTTAGGTGATCAATGGTGTAGGTAAGCAAGGTAAGCAGAGCTTGTGTTATGCGTACTAAATGAATGTATACAATAGATTACATAGATAGATATTTTTTATTATAGGTACATAGATTACGACCAGAACACCCGGAACAAATATCTTCAGGTTGTACACACAATTGTTCCGAGGCGGGAATCGAATTCGCAACATCCTGCGTCGCAGGCGGACCTTCGTTCACCGCACCACAGAGGTCGCCACACCGTGGACCTCGCCACACTGTACCCACTTAAGCCACCCGTGGAGTTTCGTTTGAATATTCGGGGGTAACTCCTACAAACTCTACAACTTACAAACTTAAAAATATCAGACATTACTATATTTTATCCGCATATGAACCAAAAGGCCTTAACATAATGTTATATAGGTACCCTGGTACCTATGTTTAACTTACCTGGGAGGTCCTGTCTAGGCCCTTGATACCCCCAATCCCTCCGAACCCATAGGACATTCTTCTCATTCTCATTCTGCTCATGGACCTCAATCCACCCAATCCTCCGAGGGACTTACTGGCCACTAGACCACTCATTCTGCTTTTAGGAACCATCATTGATACTCTGCTTGGCTTTACTTTTTCTACATCTTGGTCCCCCATTTTGATGTATAATTAGAGTTGAAGCGGTATAGTAAGTAATAATGACACGTAACAATTGTTAAATCTTTGTTATTTTCGTCGTTTTCTATCGTAGGTTTTGTATTCTCTTTGGTTTTTTATATGAAAATGCCGCCTGTACACACTCGTTAGACTATGGTCGAGACGTCTCGTGACTCGGGCGCTCGTTTGCTCAATGAATTTTGCAATTAATGGCATGATATATGCCATGTTATAGTCAAAGTCAAAAATCATTTTTTTCTTTAGGCTTACAAAATAAGCACTTAGACAAGTCATATTTTATACATTAAATTATTATCAAATAAAATTATTTTACTGTTCACTTAAATTTTTTGTCCACTAGTGGAAGAAGTGAAAAAGAAACCACTAGCATGTTCATGTCTTATTTAAGTCTAAATATAATATGATTCGATACATGTCAATATTTACGTAAAGCTATGCACAACAACAAATTACTTACATACTATTGTCGGTGCGAAACTGAGCGACATCTGGCTAAGCATTAGCATCAAGATAATCATTTATGGAGTAGAAAGCCTTCTTGATGAGATTTTGTTTTATGTAATTATAAAATTTACGAATAGGGAGCTCAGTTGTTGTCAGATGGAAGCTTATTATAGAAGCGCACGCTATTGCCCATAAATGATTTCCCTACCTTATGTAATCTATATGATGGGATGTCTAACTTGTTCTTGTTTCTAGTATTTCTATTGTGAACATCACACTTCTTGATAAAGTTATCTTTATTTCTTTGCGTATACATTAAGTTTTCATAGATGTATTGCGATATTGCAGTCAGAATAGTAACGTCTTTAAATAATTCCCTCAAAGAATCTCGTGGCTTCAATTTGTAAATTGCGCGTACCGCTTGTTTTTGAAGAACAAATATTGTCTGGATGTCAGCTGCATGTCCCCAAAGCAAAATACCATAAGACATAATACTATGGAAGTAACTGAAATAAACTAGACTAGCAGTATCTTTATCGTAATATATCTAATTGCAAATATATACTCGTAGTACGCGCCAAGCAATATGTCCGGTGACATATGAGTATAGAGCATCACCTAACTCTCAAAAGAGACTTTTTTAAAAGTCACCAATGCGTTCAATTAAATATTCACACCCAAATCGATCGTGGTCTTAGAAAAACTTAACTTTAGTGAGTGGGCAACACTGGAACACAGCGTTTAGGAATAAGCAAAAGTTGTGTGATCTGTATAAGTAGTGAAAAATAATACAATTTTAGCCAGGAATTAAAAGAAAAAGTAAAAAATACTAAAAAATGTTTAGAAAAGCGCGCAACAGTCGTTTACTGTTTATTATAAAAAATCATATATGTAAAATTACAGCCATTTAAAACTAAGTCGTTACATTATGCAAATTATAAAAATAAAAATCACAAAAAGACAAACAAAGAAAATAATTAGTCCTAATGATGAAAATGAATCAAACAAAATCACATAATTAAACTGGCCCAAAAGAGAATTCAAACAATAAGTAAAATATAAATTGAAAAATAATACTTAAAACATACAAAATTAAAATTATATTACACAAGAAAGTACAGGGTCGTGCTCGGCCTGTCTCGGGAATCGAAGTGTACTACCGGCATTAGATGGTTTTTATTTGATTTATGTGACGTAATTCTGTCCAGTGACAGTGTCTGCAGAGCAAAGGTTGCCGAAGAAGTAACTCCCAAAAAGATTTCATCATAAATCCAAGGGCACAGTAAATTAAGGACAACTTTAGCTACCGTAAACAATTTAGCTGGTGGGTTCAAGGACTAGGGACACTTTCAAGGATCTCAACGAGATCGCACCGCACTCTATAGGCTGAAAGACGCTACTGTAACATTACAAATAACTCGAGTAGGTAAAATAACTTTGCAATCGGTTATGTCCTATATATACCTAATTTTCTAATTTCCCACCGTGAAAATCCACGATACTGTGAAAAATCCCCCTTCACACTCTTTCTACCTTTATAAAGAGTTTTTTTTCGTAGAGGCTTCCTTGAAAAGTATTCCTACGGTATTCTTTTGGCATACGGCATTTCTTTGTATTCGCGTCACGTTTTTGTCGGGTCACATACATACACGCCTCGTCACCTGAAACCTTGTGCTTTTATTATTCCTACTTGTTAGGGAACAAATGGAGTTGCTGGTTGTGCTGTGCCAGAGTTCAGTATCGTCGACCTTCAACAGTTTAACTTATCTATGATTAATTGATTAGGTAAAAAATCCTCCGACCAGGTGGGCAAGCTGAATACAGGGCGCTATGGCGCTCATTGGGGGAAGCCTATGTCTAGCCGTGGACTGCTATAGGCTGATGATGATGATAATTAAGTTAAAAAAACTTTGTGACCTATTCTGTTACTAACTACGCCCCGCAGAAATCTATGTTTCAAATAATTTATAAATCTTCCTCTTGAATCACTCTAACCGCATCAAAATCCGTTGCGTAGTTTTAAAGATCTTAGCTTTTATGATGTATTTTTATGATGTATTATTGTGTAACTTATAATCTATGAATGTTTAATTTTTTGTTTATTTTTTAAGTTGTGTGTGTTTTAATTTTATATGGATTTTATAATAATCTGAAATAAACGAATAATAATAATAATAATAATTAGCATACATAAGGATAGACAGACAGAGGGAAGACTTTTTTATAGTGATGATACAATGTCCTATAATAATATGCTCGTATAAAGTTATTGTTCATATAAATAAATTTCGATTACAGTTAAAAATTTACTCGTACTATAATAACTCTATGCTAAAAATATCCTATAAAACAAATTCGATTTCATTTATTTCATTTATTCAGTTCCACCGTAGCTACACCGTAGCTACCGTAGGTACACATGTTACACTTGATGTCGTTAAGTTTTACCATGGAAGAATAAAAACTCATCTATGGTTTTACATAAAATTAAATTATATAACAATTTTATTATATAACACACATTAATTTTGATATAGGAAACACCATAAGGGATTGTTTTATAAAAAAAGCAGACAGACATACCTTCTTTAAAAATTAAATAGGTACAACATTCATAGATATTTATTACAGTAAAATAATAATATAAATTGAATTGAAATAAAGAATACACGTCAAGATAATTAAATGAAGCTGTATAAGAGCGTTACATATCATATCGTCCCGTTTCATACCAGCACACTTAAGCAAGGCGTCACATGTCTCTTGACTTTTTTGGCACTTAACTTAGGTCTAGGTCGATTCTTGATAATTGTGTTATATTCTGTTTTATGTTTTCTATTATTTTTATCACTAGTTTAAGTACGAACACTTTATGGTTTCCCATAAAGTACGCTTTCTTTCTTGTCACAGTGTTGTTGGTGTTCACACATAATTTAGCTTATTTAGATTCTATTATTAGCTCTCTGTTGTCATTTTTAAGTCTATAGATATATAGTAGCTGATGGTGTTGCGAAATAAATAAATATTCCCTAAAGCTATTCTTTATCGCCAAATCTCAGACGAATTCTCCAAGAAAATGTATAGCGATTGTGTTATTAAAGCATTTTTCTCATTCTTGTATTCTCTCGAAGCACCAAATTCATCAAACTCTATGCTCACTACATCATCAACTAAACACTGCGTCATTCCACGAGCGTCGACCTTCTGAAACCAGTTCTTAATAAACGGCGAGAGCTTTATAGCTGCCGTGATAATCCACTGCTGGACATAGTCCATGATGAACCGCTTTTTCAGTTTCGTTATTTATTAGTCTCCATGATGCTTATATTTTATTACATGAGTATATTATTTTTTTCTAATAAAACACAATTTTCTTTGTGCAGATTTTCTTAAATGTTTTCGAGTAGTTGAGGGTTGGGTTGGGTGGTTATATATAAGAAAGTATAACAGGTCATATAACGTAGCTTCTCTAGCACCATGGATATCGTATAGTCTATTCCAAGTCAATTTCTACTTCTATAAATGCCAAGAGTGGCCCAATCTGTAAAGTGTTACGTACGTATTCTCTTTACGGTACGGTACGTTATTGTATTCTCTTTGCATTACTGTTCACTGTGTTCTTCACTACTCACTACATAATATAAAATGTATGCTTAGATCTTTAAAACTACGCAAAAATTTTTGATGCGTTTTTTTAAAATAAAAAGAATGATTCAAGAGGAAGGTTTATAAACTGATTTGACACATAGATTTCCACAAGCCACGGGGCGTAGCTAGTTGTTTATAAAATGCAGATTATTAGGTATTGTTATATAATATGCAAAGGGCAGAAATCTGTTTTCAAAGCAAGTGCAAAGATACGTGACAATCAGCTGCTATTAAGTGTTTTTATATTTGGCTGTGAGTTTTGATGCCACGTTATAATACGGACGCTATTCTCGCAGCTACACAGCACCTTACACAAATGCAGCATAAAGCATCGAGCTGCATTCACCTCGTAGATGCAAGAGATACCGCTACGTCATACGTAAGATTTCGGGACGTTGCAGACAGGATACTTTTCTTGTAGATGGGACCCTTTTCTTCTGGAATAAAACATTACTCCCAAAACCAGCCAGAAAGCAGGCCACTGCTGGACTTTTCCTAATAAACGCCTTGGCTCATTATGGACTAATTTAAAAAAATAATAAAGCCTGATTCGTCCCACTGCTGGGCAAAGGCGTAATCAGTATTAATAAAATGGGTATTTATGCACGTCTATTTACTTATTTTTCCCGACGTTTAAATATAGGTTTACACACTGTCGTGGTCACAGGATGACTGGAGTACTGGATTAGTAGTGGATGAAGTACTGGATTTACCGCCTCTGCGAACGGAGTCTTTCGCAGAGGCGGTAAATCCAGTACTTTATTTGTAACCCTCACTTGGTTTTCGATACTTGATACTTCGATTCCATTGTATAAATACTTCTAGCTATGTGTTCAGATCGCGTAAATTTGAAAATATTTGTGGGCTAATGTCGTAATATCCATGCAGAGCCACGGATTGGCGGTCGCACAACTTGTTTTACGTGCGGAATTGTTTGTTGATCATTAGTTTGTAAGCATCTAAAGCAGATCAATGTAATAATACTACTTATAATGAACGAACTTTTAAACGCAGTAAATTACAAAGACCTTTTTCGGCACTAAGATCTGAGTGTGTTTTGGATGGGCAAAACTAACAGACAAAGGAATAAAACCGGCCAAGTGCGAGTCGGACTCGCGCACGAAGGGTTCCGTACCATTATCTATAAAAACGAGCAAACAAATCACGTTTGTTGTATAGGGAGCTCGCTTAAATATTTATTTTATTCTGTTTTTTAGTATTTGTTGTAATAGCGGCAACAGAAATACATCATCAGCTGTGAAAATTTCAACTGTCTCACCATCACGGTTCATAACATACAGCCTCGTGACAGATGGACAGATAACTAGACGGACGGACAGCTGAATCTTAGTAATAGGGTGCCATTTTACCCTTTGGTTACGGAACCCTAAAAAATGGAAAGAGGAGAGGAAGGCGTCTGCTATGCAGTGAAAATCTACGGGTTAATAATAAGAACACACACACACAGTCAGACACACTCTTGCCACTTAATAAAGACTACAGATACAAAAGTTTCCCGTCTATCAGACCCTCAATGGGTCAGTTAAACGAATATTCACCCTGAAACAGTGAACGGGCACGGGCGGGACCAAGATGTGACCGATAGTACCCTGCACTCTTTCACTGAAATTACGAAACATGAGGAGAGTTTACGTAAACTGTATGAATTGCTATTCATTTGGGTTGGATTGCAGTTCAATCATGAGAGTGAAAGGGTTTTCGTTGCTATTCAGAAGATAAATATATCTTTTAAAGGATATACGCTTCTACAACAAACCTCCAAGTTCAGAGTTACAGAAATTATCAATAAATAAATTCAAAGAATTTTTTTTTAAAGAAAGAAAAATCCACAGCTCTTAATTATAAATTAACTTATCTTAAAAATACCACTAACAGCCAAAAAAGGATATACATTATTATTATTAAGACAAATAAGGACGATATCACCAAAAGTGTCATTATAGAGGCCAAGATGAATAGAAAAAGAATAACATTGAATAACAGCTTAAAGACAATATAAGAGAAAGAAGTATTTTAGCAAAAAATTTGGCATTTCCATAACAAGCAAATTCTAAAAAAAAAATTTGCTTCCGAAAATCGAAATTTTGAACCAAATAAAACTTCATGGATATTTTCAGAAGCGACTTTCTGGATTAAAACTATTTTACGCCTAAATTATAATAAAGTGTGTTGTGTGTGCAGGGAGCACACACAACATACTTTATTATAAATCTGAACATCTCTGATGCATATGCATCTACCTCAAATTTATAAATGAACTAACTAAAGTGTAATAATCTAAGAACTAAAATAACAGAAAAGATTTTTAATCACAGCGTTACACTTTGAGGAATATCTGCTTTAATTTCCAAGCAAAACTTTCCTCACATCAGTTGCAGTAGCTGCAAATAACAAGTATTTGAATACTGAAACACACTGAAAAATACTTGCAACATTGTACAACACTTTCATTATGTTGGAAGCGCAATAAATGTGCATTTTAACAAAGCTATGCAGCTTAGTGACGTCACACACAGGTCTTCGTTGTAAGGGCTATGACCGGTTGCTGGCAGGTATATCATTTAGTGATTTTCTGTTTAGAGTTGAACCTCGGGGTGGAAGATTACTGGCTTGATGCATCGCTTATTCTAACCAAACTTAATTTATTAATGCCTCGCGGCTTTACCCGCGTGGAAATATATCTGTCAAATGATTTATGAACCTTACTCTTGAATCACTCTGTCTATTAAAAATAACCTCATGAAAATCCTTTGCGTAGTTTTAAAGATCTAAGCATACATAGGGACAGACATACAACGGGAAGCGACTTTGTTTTATCCTATACATAGGATAAAACGATGATGATGAGGTGATGATGTGCTACATGTAGCGATCATCATCACCTTTTAGAGTTGAAGAAGGTATCGGCTGAAAATTGATCCTTCCTACACGATCCTGCGCTTGTATCCATTGGTACCCCTGTTAACCTTTTTTAAATTAGAATTCAATAAATTATCCGTTATCTGTTTGTAACTATTTTCTGCCAACGGCTTCCTTCGCTTTGATTAAGGTTTTCGTAAATAATTTCCCATGGAATAGAAAAAATTATTTACGAAAAAGTTCCTATGTTTTATTCCAGGGCTAATATAAAATCAATAAAAAAAATACATGAAAAAATTACCCTCTAAATATGCAAAATTTCAGCCATGTTTCAGCCCGATCCCTCCTGTTATTTTGGCTTACCTATAGTGGTTACAAACATCCAAACTTTAAGCGAAAATTAAAGTAATAAACCTGTTTTTTTAACACTTTGAGTGCTGAAAACGCACGGTATGAGTTTTCTACAAGTGACTAATCTGCGAAAATCCACACTAGCGCAGCGGCTAAGAAAATACAGATCTTTGTGACTCAGCACAGCCGTAATATTTTTCGAACGAAACGCATGTGCGGCGCAACACAACCGCTGTGTAGAGCGGCAGCACGAATTTTTTAGGTAAAAAAAAAGATCGCAGTCGTCGAAAAAAAACCGCAGTCAAAGTGTTAATCAAAAAGCTTATTCCTTCCTAAGTGTTCTAGTTTTCTAGTGATTCGACAAAGTCGGGATCAACGGTCAGCAAATTGAATTTCCTGTCCGGGAAGACCGTCTACACGGTGGATGATAAAAATGTCAACATGTTAGAAGAAAATAGTGGCAAATGAAAATAAACAACTAGCTTAAAGCCAGTCACGTACTCTTGCAGTAAAACTTTGGCTTTGATGAAGATTAGTGGCAAGTAAGTAGCAAAAGTAGCTGAACACCTCAAGGAGGTTTTTATTATACGTACCTAAAGTGCTCTGATACCCTCATCTTAAAAGACCCTGCTCACACCACCTCATTCTATGGAAAATCTTTCACAAATGAAGGCGAAGGTCCGCCTGCGACGCAGAAGGTTGCGGGTTCGATTCCCGCCTCGGAACAATTGTGTGTACGATCTGCAGATATTTGTTCCGGGTGTTCTGGCCGTTTTTCTATAAAAAATATCTATCTATGTAATGTATTGTATTATATATATCAGTTATCTAGTACCCATAACACAAGCTCTGCTTACCATGGGGCTAGATAATGCTGTGTGAATTGTCCAGCATTTTTTTTTTTTTTTTTTTTTTACTGTACATGCTACCCGTCTATGGAATGCTCTCCCTCTGGACATCAGACGTGCAAAATCACTCCGTATATTCAAAAAACTGCTGCATCAGCATTATTTATCCTTATGAAAACATTGATAGCTCTATCTTATGTCTATGTAAGTTTATTATAATGTTTGTAATGTAGGTATTATGGTATGTAGTGTAAGTATTTGTTTTCTTTTTTTAATCTATATATTTAGTATATTACCACCGTCTATTTTGTTCTTTCATGTCCAGTCCATCCAAAGGTTGCCTGGAAGAGATCGCTCTCAGCGGTAAGGCCGCCCTTTATACTTCCTCTATTCTATTGTTTATTCCTATTCGTATTGTTTTATCTGTGGTATTATAAAGTGTTATCTATCTATCTATAGTGTTTCACTAAGTGCAAGTAGTTTGTTTTACAATCTCTAGTTTTATATATCTAATTATTTATTTATTTTTTCACACAAAACGCATTACAATTCTAGAATAATCATAAAAAAGTAGTTTTAATTACTAGTTTCTGCCTGCGGCTTCGCACACGTTGTTTCTATGGAAACGTTTCATGGTTGTTTCTATCCCATGGGAATTGATTAATGAGATAAATTGCCTATGTTTTATCCCGGGCCTAGAACAACCTATATGCAAAGTAAACAACATTTCTTTACCTCAATATCAAATTAACTATTAATACATCTATATACACTATATTGGTATATATAATACTAGCTGCGCCCCGCGGTTTCACCCGCGTGGTGGTAGATATTTTGGATAATATACAATATATCTTTATAAGGGCTACAATTGCCTTTATGTTATTCTGATGTATAAGCTATATTATTGTAAAGTTTCATAAAAATCCATTCAGTAGTTTTTACGTGAAAGAGTAACAAACATCCATGCATACTTACCAACTTTCGCGTTTATAATATTAGTAAGATTTGTAACTATCAGTAGGTTTTTTATATAAAATGTTCTAACTAAATATTATTCTGTGTAACAATTCACTGTCTACACTTGTTCTATCACTTCCTGTCCATCCAGGTTGCCTAGCAGAGATCGCTTACAGCGATAAGGTTATTTTACAATGAAATCTGTAGGTCTTACAATACAAAAATACTTTTATTATACCAGATACAGATCATTACAAAAAGACATTACATGCGACAAGTACTTAGGGCGGCCTTATCGCTTAGAAGCGATCTCTTCCAGGCAACCTTTGGATGGAAAGAATTATGTGCATTCAAGAAAGGCAGGGTGTGTACCAAAGGTAAAGCTAAGTTAAATATGAAATAACATGAATATTTAAATCAATTTATTTATTTAGGTCTTTGTGTTTTCCTCCTGAGAATAAGCGTATTAAACCTTTATCGACTTATTCCGGTAGGTAGTTACTATTTCAGGTATCAACTTATGACACAAAGTTGTTCAGCTAAATCTGCCCCTCTGAAAACTGCAGGTCGTGACGCAAGAGTTCAGGGCCAACGACTCTACCCTGCGGCACCCGCGGTTGCATCTTATTACGAGATCGCGGTGCATTCAACTGTACCCTGTGGTACCTTTGCGAGATCAACGTTTGCTCGAACTATGCGAACTTATATAACATAGTTTGAGTTTCAATTACGGCGGAGTATCTAGGAATGATACAAGATTATTGAAAACTAGCTTTTACCCGCGGTTTCGGACGCGTTTTTTTGGAATGAATGTGGTCTTCGGGTATTTCATTTCCAGAGTAAAATGCCAAATTTCGGTTAGGGGTCCTAAGTTTCATAGTTATGTGGTATTAACTAACATCCTCACACAATAACTATTAAAATCAGCTAGTTAAAAATAAATATATACTATATCTTCGGTCGGTAATATTTTATACCAAAGTCAAAATGCAAGCTCTCAATCGAAGAATATCGCAAGCATATTACACTTCACACACATCATCAACCTATATCAGTCCACTGCTGGACATAGGGCGCCATAACGCCTTGTCGCCGCATCGAGCATCAACCTGCAGTCTTTCGCAGGTCGTCATCCCACCTGGTCGGAGGGCGTCCTACACTGCGTTTACCGAGTCGTGGTCTCCACTCAAGCATATTACAGCGAAGCTATTAATCCTCTAATGCTCTGGACTAAACTTCTTACTCTCAAAGTGTTTCGAACTTCTAATAGAAGGTCTTTAAAAAGCCGCCATAAAAGCTTTAGAGGAAAAATTCAGCTTCTTATGCGAACCGGGTACGGATGTAAAAACTCTGGTGTCTAGTGAGAAGGGTTAATGAGGGCTGAAAGAACTTAAACGTTAAATAAAACCGGCCAAGTACGAGTTGACTCGCGCACGAAGTGTTCCTTACAATTATTTATAAAAACTGCAAAAAAGACATGTCTGGTTGTATGTGAGCCCCCGTAAATATTAGTTTTATATTAATTTAATTATTTTTAAAGTATATATATACATAACTAAATATTCTGTGAATATTTCAAGCGTCTACCTGTTGCCGTTATCAATTGAGCAAAAACGAGCAAAAAAATCACGTTTGTTGTATGGGTGCTCCCTTAAATATTTATTTTATTTTATTATATATTTTATTTTGTTTTTTAGTATTTTTATTAAAGCGGCAACAGAAATAATCATCTATGAAAATTTCAACTGTCTATACCACGTTTCATGAGATACAGCCTGGTGACAGATGGACAGACGGACGTACAGCCGAGTCTTATAGTGTGACCGAAACCGCTGTACCGCTCCTTAGGAAAGTGCGGCGAGGTGGGGGGTGAGGAAAAAAGAGCAAGAGTACGCGTTGACGGCAGACTGATGGATCGGAGCGGACGATATTTTCCCCCGTCTCGCCGCTCGCATACCTCAGGCGCGGTACAGCGGTTTCGGTCAAATATAGTAATAAGGTCCCGTTTTACCCTTTGGGTACGGAACTCTAAAAACTAGGAGTCCTTCAAACCAGGCTTTTGTGGGTAATTTTCAGCAAGATTTGTTAGCCATTGATCGGATACGCAGTTCTTTGTAATCCCGTTTTATCCAATAGGATCGTCAAGAATCTATTGCGCAGTTCGTCTCTATTGTGATGTATCTTTATAGCAGTTCGACAAGAATGCAATATCTCGAAGGGCAAAGAAAAATCTACCCGACTTTGGCAATAAAAGAACCTAAATATTACTTTTATCGATTATATCTGACGACCTCTGTGGCGCAGAGGGCGAAGGCGGGGTGTGAATTATCCAGCATTATTTATTTTATTTTATTAATTTTGTTCCATTGCTGGGCAAAGGCAGCCTCCCCCAAATCTTTCTGTGTGTGAATTGTCCAACATTATTCATTAATTTTATCGCTAGATCCATCCATGGCATAGTAAACAGGCAACCGAGATCCTTTGAAAGTCTCGTTTACCCAAGCTCTTAAAAGGACAAATTAATTGCGCCTATTTTGCCAACGGTACCTAAGCTACAAAAGGTCAGTGAACATGAAAAGAGAAGCGAATTTATTTGCGGGCTAATGAAAGTTGCGGAGGAAAGATTGAATAATATATAAAGGAGCGGATCTGATCTCCCGGGAGCTGTATGTCAGAGCGTGGATTTAGACAGACTGCCAACACATTCCTAGGTTTAACTGAGTGGGATTTACTCTATGAGATTCCTCTATAAATCTGCTTGTAGGTTATATTACCTATACAAATACAAATACTAAAGTTTTATTCAGTAATAAAGGATGCACAGTCCTAATCATATTAGAAGCCAACTTTTAAGTATTATGGAAATACTTATGCTAGGTGATTTCGCTCTTCCACGTGTACTTTAATTATGTAGGCTTAACTCTAGTATATAAAACTAACAATAGTAATTATACCTATCTTGCAGAACTAAGTTGGGAATCATTGGACATCCCTGGGGAGCGGAAACAATAGCGCGCAAATGAAGACACCTAATATGCAGTCATCATCATCATCATCATCATCATCATCAGCCTATATTAGTCCACTGCTGGACATAGGCCTCCCCCAATGAGCGCCATAGCGCCCTGTCTTCGGTTTGACGCATCCAGCATCTATCTGCAGTCTTTCGCAGGTCGTCATCCCACCTGGTCGGAGGGCGTCCTACACTACGTTTACCGAGTCGTGGTCTCCACTGAAGAACACGTTTGCCCCAGCGGCCGTCGATTCTTCGCGAGATATGGCCGGCCCACTGCCACTTCAGCTTGCTAATTCTCAGAGCTATGTCGATAACTTTAGTTCTCTGTCGGATGTATTCGTTGCGAATCCTATCCTTCAGAGATACTCCGAGCATAGCTCTTTCCATAGCTCGCTGAGCGACTTTGAACTGGTGGACCAGCCCTATCGTGAGTGTCCACGTCTCAGCTCCGTAGGTCATAACGGGTAGGACGCACTGGTTGAAAACTTTCGTTTTCAAGCATTGCGGTATGGATGAAGAGAAGACTCGACGTAGTTTCCCAAACGCTGCCCAGCCCAGCTGGATCCTCCTTTTGGCCTCCTTCTCGAAATTGTTTTTACCTAACTGCAGAATCTGCCCGAGGTATGTGTATTCGGAAACGATTTCGAGAAGGTGACCATGTACGACCACCGGCCTTGGATCAATGTGTCCATTGATCATGACTTTGGTTTTATCCAAATTCATGCCAAGACCGATACATCGGGAGGCTGAAGCTAGGCCGTCCAGCATCTGGTTCAGCTCCTCAAGCGACTCCGCCAATATGCAGTATTGGATACAAACGCTCTGAAATTATGATAACAACACCAGTCTACAACAGTTCATTGTTGGACCTAGGATTCCGCCTAAAAAGCTTCTTGTTAAAAAAAAAATATATATAATTCTGGACAGTTCACACAGCATTATTTAGCCCCAAACAAAGCAGAGTTTATGTTATGGGTACTAGATAACTGTCATACATAATACAGTATATTACATAGATAAATATGTTTATTATACATAGAAAACGACCAGAACCACCCGGAAAAAATATCTGCAGATTGTACAAACATTAGTCCCGAGGGGGGAATCGAACCTGAAACTCGGACCTTCGCTCACCGCGCCACAGAGGTAATAATTTCAAAATTATAATAATAAATGATGATAATTTTACATCAAAAGTCAAAAATCATTTATTCTTTAGGCTTACAAAATAAGCATTTAGACAAGTCATATTTTATACATTAAATTTTATCAAATAAAATTATTTTACTGTTCGCTTCAATTTTTTGTCCATCTTATTGAATGGTGTTTTTAAGAAAGTGATTATAGACTTTTGCTATCAAAACTTTTCTCAAAGTCTAAATCAACTTAAAAGAGAAGCTACTAAAAGGAACGAAAACACTATTTCATGGACTTTTTTTCGAGCCTCTACAAAGCCTTTGAGCCATAAAATCTCAATTCAGTGAGCAGAAAAATCAATGGGGCAAGAGGAACAAGGACGGCTCCAAACCCGCGTATTGACGAATCGTGTTTTAAGAGGCCTACGGAGGGACGAATTCTTGATACAAACGTAATCCAAAATGATTTCCAATTCAAGCATATTTCCACTATAATATTGTATTTCAATAGTATTTATCTAGGTTCCTAAATAGTTTTTTTTTTCAAAATCCTTACCTAAAATTAAATAAAAGCCAATCGCATTTTGCACATTTTTATGCGAAAATGGACAAGTTTTCTTGCTATTTGTTTCGTATTAAAAACATCAATATCTTGTGTTATTTATTAAGGAACATAGCTTATATTGTCTAGTTACAGAATAACTATACTTTGTGAATAATACAAAAACTTTTCAGTCATCATTTTTGGTATTAAACTACAAACCAAATTTTGAACGGCTAATATTGCTATCACGCACGCATGGGGCGCGGCACATGGGTTAAACAGGGACAGCAATATTCGGAGCGATTTTTGCAAGCGAGGGTCGCCGGACCCTTAAGATGTGAAAAAAAAATATTGGAGAAGATCGATATTTATAACCCGTGTATAATAGATAAAGATTGGTATTGAAAATGTCCTGGGGCTGAATTCGACTAAATTGATCGCTTCACCATTACTGGTCATCATCATCATCACCCTATAGCAGTCCGCTGCTGGACATAGGCCTCCCCCAATCGCCCTGTCTTCAGCTTGCCGCATCTAGCATCTACCTGCAGTCTTTCGCAGATCGTCATCCGTCCTACACTACGTTTACCGAGTCGTGGTCTCCACTCAAGAACACGTTTGCCCCAGGCAGCGGCCTTTTGTTCTTCATTACTGGTATCGTCTCAGAATAACACATTTTGGCATTTTATCTTTGATGATAGAAACTAAATATACTGATAGATTGGTTTGAATCTTGACTCGTATAACAACGCGTCTTCATCGGTAGTTTCTTTTAACGGGTAAAATAAGTATAAAGTAAAATACCTACAAGTGATATTCTGACAGGATATTATTATATTAATCCATTATTTTTATTTGTAACTTATAATAGAAATTTTAATATTGTTTTAATTGTAAAATAAACATTTGCATGCCTATAAAAAAAATTAAAAATAAAAAATAAAATTCTTTTATTTCGGACTACTGTAGATCCATAATTTGTTAGTAAATCTTAGAATAAATGTTAGTAATTCTTACGAGCTAAAATTAAATTTAATTAAAATGAATAGTAATAAATTAGAATAAATTAGAAAAAATTAAAATAAATTAAAACAAATCAAATTACATCATCATTAAATTCAAATTAACCAATTGCATTTCTTATAAATTTCCGCCATATTGGCGAATCAATCCTGCCCGCCTATGTAAGGTAGAATATAACTGCACATATGATAAATTTAAGACCTACATTGTAAAATATATTCTGGCAAATAAATATCTTTATCTTTATTGTACCGATATAGACGACCCATGTGGCGCGGTGGGCGAAGGTCCGCCTGCGACGCAGAAGGTTGCGGGTTCGATTCCCGCCTCGGCACAATTGTGTGTATGATTTGCAGATATTTGTTCCGGGTGTTCTGGTTGTTTTTCTATGTATAATAAAAAATATCTATCTATGTAATATATTGTATTATGTATATCAGTTATCTAGTACCCATAACACAAGCTCTGCTTACCATGGGGCTAGATAATGCTGTGTGAATTGTCCAGCATTATTTATTTATTTGTTGTTATTGTGAAGCTATGTCTAGCAGTGGACTAATATAGGCTGATGATGATCATGACACTTTTCATAAGATTTATATAGATACACATCTTAGAATATTCAGAATTTTTAAAAAAATTATGTTTTTATTAAAAAAAATCCCATGACCTGAATCATCAAAATGAATCCTGTCAGTCCATGTAACATCCTAATCTATATGCGAGGACACATAAATCTATATGCGAGGACACATAAATGGTGATTAGTTTTTATTTAAGTTATCTGTTAAGTGTGTAAAACTGTTTGTCTTCCAAATAAAGCAAAATAAATAAAATAAAATATCTGTTTTTCACTGGTTTGAATGTCACCATAGACATACAGAAAAGACGTTTCCGGGTGGTTAGGTCCGAATGTCATAATGTACTGATCTACATAACGTACGTACTTCAAAAAGAACTTTTCCCGAAATTACTGATTTTCTATAGGTCTTCCTTATTAAATGTCGGAAATGAAACTGTCAAATGTGACAAAGCAATAGTGTAATGTCTACTGAACTGGTGGTTCCCAATATTCAAAGGAGATAGAGAAGCAAAACCGTGAATAGCTTGGATATTGCGAGTGGTCCTAAATCAGTGTACACTGGCCTTAACTATGTGTAGGTAGTTATTTGATTCTGGCTATAATTAATGGACGATGAAGCCTGTCAGTAATTAAATTGTAGACTAATAATGGTGATGGTTCGTAACGAATACATCCGACAGAGAACCAAGGTTATCGACATAGCTCAAAGAATTAGCAAGCTGAAGTGGCAGTGGGCCGGCCATATTTCGCGAAGAAACGCGCTGGGGCAAACGTGTTCTTGAGTGGAGACCGCGACTCGGCAAACGTAGTGTAGGGCGCCCTCCGACCAGGTGGGATGACGACTTGCGAAAGACTGCAGGTAGATGCTGGATGCGGCAAGCTGAAGACAGGGCGCTATGGCGCTCATTGGGGGAGGCCTATGTCCAGCAGTGGACGGATATAGGCTGATGATGATGAATGGTGATGGTATCAATAGGGTCCATTATGGATGGAAATAAATGGGTGGGTTTATTGATTTTGTTTTGTTGGCTTTGTTTTGTAGGATTAAAATATATTTAAAAAATAAATAATGCTGGACAATCTACACAGCATCATCTAGCCCCAAGCTAACCAGAGCTTGTGATATGGGTACTAGATGACTGATATACTTAATACAATAAATTACATCGATAGTTTTTTTTATTATACATAGATAACGACCAGAACACCTGGAACAAATATCTGCAGATCCTACACACAGGTGTCCCTAGGCGGAAATCGAACCCGCAAAATATATTTAAAAAATAAATAATGCTGGACAATCTACACAGCATCATCTAGCCCCAAGCTAACCAGAGCTTGTGATATGGGTACTAGATGACTGATATACTTAATACAATAAATTACATCGATAGTTTTTTTTATTATACATAGATAACGACCAGAACACCTGGAACAAATATCTGCAGATCCTACACACAGGTGTCCCTAGGCGGAAATCGAACCCGCAACCTCCTGCGTCGCAGGTGGACCTTCACCCACCGCGCCACAAAGGTCGTCAAGTCTCTAAATTACCGTGTCTACAATCCAAGTGGGCGTTAATAACATGCCATCCTGTAACTGCAACTACGCAACATTGAATGACAACAAATTGCCAATCAGCTCCATGATTCATAGCAATTACTAAATAGGTGTCTAGCAGTGCATAATAACTGCTAGTTAAACCTAGGTCTTTCTAGGAACAGCTACTGGCTTATGATGACATTAACTTTATAATGAACGCGTTTTTGCCCCTGGCTTCGCGCGCGTTGTTTCTATGGACACCTTTTAAAGCTTTTTCTATCCCATAGGAACGGATTTATGGGATAGAAAGTAGCATTTGTTTTGAAGCTTGACGGGATGAATACTAAATATTTACCCCGTCAAGCTTAAAAGCAACATAGTTGTAATTTCCTGGGAGTTTGTAGCTGCCTTGTAGGATGTTTTCAATGATAAATCTTCTTTAAATTCAGGAGTTTATTCAGTTTTACAAATTCAATCATGGATAGACGCACGAGTTGGTAGCGTCGGTCGAGTCAAAAGAGGAAATTACAAAAATGTCAAAAAAAAGGTCAAGTGTGAGCACTAATCATTTTGACATTGACAATTATAAATTTTGAGACTTCTTGGAAGGCTAGAACAATAGTACTTTTGAACGACTAGCTACAATAATTTTGGCTAAAATCTTCGCCAATGCTAATATATGTTGAGGATTCCTTCATAGTTGTATAAAAGTTGTAGTTGTAAATAACTACCTATGGATGGTTGTCGCTTAGCTAATGTTCTCAGGGGATTTGTAGGTTGAAAGATTAGACGCACGATTACACACAGATTTACAGATACAGATTAAGTATATATTAATTATACAAATTGACAGTTCAGTATTATAACAACTCAGGAACATAAATAATGCACATTTTGGGCAATTGGTAATTTTAACAACAAAAATACAGGATAAAAGAATCCACCTCTCTGCGCGTTCTACCGGTCCGCGGCTTCAACTTCTTATTCGCATCGCACTCGCACCAACCGTAAAAGTGTATTGCCAGCTACGGTTGGGTCGAGTGCGATGCCTTTACTAAATAGGTCTTAATACATACAAAATTAAATTAAATATATCTAAGTTAATGAAAAACATCAAAGATGGATTTCTTACTACTGATAATTATAATAATAGTTTGCAACACAAGTTGAGATCGCATAAAACGAAGGACGATTTTTTTGCTGAACTGGCAAACGTGTTTCGTGCTATCCGTCAACCGAAACTTCTTATTCCGTGTTTCAAAGTAGGCCTTCTTTTATTCGGCGTTACATCCAGGTGCCATTTAAATTAAACTCGAATTTCAACTAGATGTCGCCAACTATCATGGTTATTAATACTAAAGTCATTTAAAACGGGATATTTACCATGATTTGATTTTTGCTCGCAGTGCCTTCAGTTACTCCGTGATCATGGCGCATGCAACTGTGCCGAAATATTGGATAACTCAAAAATCAAATCATGGTAAATATCCCGTTTTAAATGACTTTAGTATTAATAACCATAATAGTTTCAAATGTTTTATTTATTTTTTGTCATCGGCTATATCCTCCAAAAACACCAAAAGGAATAGAAAGACAAAGCAGTAGAATACAAAGCAATTTAGTTAATCTACTAAATAAATTTTCATAAGCCGAAACAGTACCGACTCCGCGTAACACAAACTCATTTCCAATTCACAGAAAATTCATAAAGTTCCTCAGAATTAATTAATTTTCAACGAAAATTATGGGTTTTGCTGTCATCTAAGTTTCTCTGGTCTTGTTTAGTGGGTACATCTCTATCTGGAGAAAATATATCACTTCCTAAGGATGATTTTATGCACCAAAAGTTTATAAAATATAGCTTTATGCGCAAAGTATCAATAGTCATCATACTCGTAGGTGATTGGACAAAAAATTGAAGTGAACAGAAAATTAGAAACACCTTATTTCTATATTTGATAATAAGTTCTTAGTATAAAATGTTACTTGTCTAAGTGCTTATTTGTAAGCCTAAAGAAAACAAAGGATTTTTAAAATAGTACATAAGTACATACAATAGTAGTAGTAGTTACAGTGGGTATTTAAGTCTAATTTGGACTTGGAAAGTAAAAAAGTGAATACACAAAATGTTGAAAACTGAAAAGATTGCATTTAGATAGATAACTATTTCGATTTCAAATCGAAATCCTTCTTCGTTTTTATTTTTATGTTTCGTCTAGGTAAAGTAGCAGAAAGGTCCTAACGGATCGCCGAAATTTGTGCCAAAATTGAATATATTGTGTAGAACGTTTATCCATTCAGCCTGTTCAACGTTTTTTTCTATTAAAGTCAACAAATACGATTTTGAATTATTCATCTTCTAGACCTTAGCGATACATTATCTGCTACATCGTTACTTACCGAGAGGTGAGAAGTAGCTATTTAGTATTCAGATAAAGTTAAAGACGAATTGCTACGATAGACGAACTATTGTTTTGTTTAGCTCACTTGCAGATATCAAAATTTCAAGATCTGTATACAAAAATATATTTTTAGACGTTTTACTACTGTTTTGACTAACTGTAAATTTCTTGATTATGTTTTTAGTCAACTTTTCTATGGTAATCAATCATTTATATATTCGACCACCTGATAATAGCTGATAGCTCAATAATACAATAAAAAAGTACTTTTTTTACACTAGATACGTACAGAACAATACAAAAAGATGCGATAAGTACTATGGGCAGCTTTTTCTTTTAGAAGCGATCTCTTCAAGGAGAGATAACAGTTTAATTAATTATTTTAGATCCGGAATATTATCAGAGAAACAACAACATAGAGTCGAGCTCTTCAGTTTCATTTCTAAGTTTACTTTATCCTCCAAGTTCAACAACCTCTACCTCCACGTAACATCTTTTATTTCCCACAAAAGCCTTTGACCCTATTCTCTTTTATAAAAGAAATTTACGCAAAAGTAGAATTTCGCCCGCAAATTCCAATTTCCCTTAAATTTATTCGAATGAAAGCGTTAGGATTAGATAGGTAACCATTTAGAGGTGTTTCTAATTGAACCTTTTACCTTCGTGACTGGCATATCTCTATAATCTAGCTATAGCATAATATTTACATGTATGTAGGTACACAAATGACCACGTGTCGTGATAATTTCTTCAGTGTTATTTTTTATGAACTACATATATTAGATACTTATACCAAAATAGATAGATATATATCACTTTACTTTTTTGAACAATATTTGATCATGATTTAACACAAATCATCTATAACAAAGCTATACTATAAGTTAAATCCTAATCCACATTCGTCTTCTTGAGAGTAGAATGTCTAGAAAAAATTCCTTATTATTATTTTCTAAAACCTACTCATAAATGGCTGAGATCAATTGCCACATCCCATATTTACAATTTTCTGTATCTATACGGGTCACCAAAATAACTAAAGTAGGTATAAATTTGCACGTCCACTGCATCGGAGCGTGCGGAGCGTAAGCAGTTGTTGCATTTTATTGATTTCTATCGTACAGCGAACACTGGCACTGGATCAGCATATCTGCCGCTACCGATGCCAGGTATAATGTAAATTCCGACACCGCGTACGCTGCGTACGCGACAATTCGATCCGATGGACAAACCGCATAATAGTCAATTCTCCGATTTATGAAGCCACGATAACTTTTGTACCATCTGCGATATGTTTGATTTACGGCGCTGTGGTTTGTGTGGCCAGAGATTAGTGGACGTGTAACGTATGTAGGCATAGTCTCACTATCTTTGGGTTACTTTGGGTCATCTTAATGCGTGCCCAAAGGGCTACTTTAAGTTAGTTCTAAGTGTAACTAATTGTCTAACTTTGATTCTAGTTTGGGGGAAATTTTGATGTTGCAAACTCCTTTATTGACCCTTTAACAGTGGGGGTAATATAGAGATCCAAGGGTTGTATTTATTGTTTTGTAGGCATCGGTATTGTATTGCAGAATATATAGAAATAATGTTTGTTTGAGACAGCACATACTTATTACTTTCTCTTAATACAAGGGATAGCCAAATTTAATTTAGGTATCGTTCGAGCTTTCTTTTTCCATAGTGCCTTTACTTATATTTCAAACATTTTTAACCGATCAAACTGGGGAGGAGGAGGGGTTCTATGTTCGGCTGTATATTGTTTTTTTGCTATTGCATGGAGAAGAGAATGGTTCTAAAAATATTTCAGAGGGAGTATTTTTGCCGAAAAACTTGAATTTAAAGTCGATATTTAGTTTTTTCAATAGAATAAAATTATTGTGTACTTTAATATTCAATAAATAGAAATCTAGGATATCTCACTTACAAAAGCAATTTAAATGTATAGGTACAGTACAGACTACAGATGTATCATTATTATTTCAGACCATAAAAACGCTTGGATTTTTCAACTTGGAATCAACGTCGTCGGTCGGTAGGCGCCGGGTAAAGGAACGCGGTGAAATATTAATTTGTGCCTAGAAGCTAGAAACAATAAAGCCTCCGGCGAAATACCTAGTAGCATAGACTAGTAGGCACCTTAGGGAAAATGCTGTTTGCGCATTACCATCATCATCATCAACTTTCGTTTTCAAGCATTGCGGTATGGATGACGTACTTGACGTAGTTTCCCAAATGCTGCCCAGCCCAGCTGGATCCTCCTCTTGGCCTCCTATGAACCTATAATAACATTAAAGCTACATTTATTTAAAAAAAACATGTGCAAAGCCGCGTGGGAAGAACTAGTATTCCAATAATGTAAATGTAACGCAGGCTCAGTAATAATTTCCGCAGTAGTGAGGCTCATAAATAAATATTTATTGTACGAATCCAATTTCAGCACACAATATTAGGTATTTTTCTGACGTATGACATAATAAGAAATGCCAGTGTACCATATTGGATGAGCATTGAGCACATACCAATACCTACAGTAATAGATATTGCTTTTATCCGATCCTTCAAATCAAAAGGAAGCTATGTTCATTGTACAAGAATGCCTAATTCTATTTTAGGGTGATAGTGGAAAGTTAGGCAGGAAAGGGCCGCCTTATTGCTCCGATATCTTCCAGGCCACCGGTAGTTTACTTCAATGTTTGAATCGTAGCCGAGTAGAAAACCTGTGAACTGGAACAACAGCCATGTATCTTGAAAATGTCACTGAAATATTCAAATTGCCTTAGCTATTCGTTCAATATATTTCCTAGCAAAACGGAGCGTCAAGCGCTCTTGCTTCTCGTCGCTCAATGTCACGCCCAGGTGACTTGGGCATATTGCAGGGTAAATGCGAACCACCTGCACCTATTAGATCAGCTTCAAACAACGTCAAAACTTCTTGAAGTTTAGGAAATATGCGCATTAAAACCTCCTTGTTAAAACTTATAAGACCTTTGTTTTAAAACTTTTGAAACTGTCATGGTTATTAATACTAAATTCATTTAAAACGGGATATTTACCATGATTTGATTTCTGAGTTATCCAATATTTCGGCACAGTTTCATGCGCCATGATCACGGAGTAACTGAAGGCACTGCGAGTTTTTATGGGCAGACATACCGATCTACCCTCATTTTTTGTCTTCAATTAAATCATGGTAAATATCCCGTTTTAAATGACTTTAGACCTTTGTTTGTTCTTGACCTAAGCTAACATTCATTTTGTTTATTTCGAAAAATGTTCATGAGAAGCAAGAAATCTTAAAAATAATGCTTGATCTAAATATTACGCTTTACCTCCGGGGCCAGGAGGCGGTAAGTATGGTAAGTAAATGTATATCTAATAAAGTAAGTAAGTATATCTATGCTGTTATAAACTATAAGTATAGATAGATAGATAGATAGACAATACTTTTATTGCACACTTAAAAATAAAACAAACAAGGTAAAAAATAATAATACAAGATATGTGACAATTTGGCGGTCTTATCGCTCAAGAGCGATCTCTACCAGACAACCAAAACCAAAAACCAGACAAACAAGTATGCTTTATTATCATATGTATCTATGATCCTATGTTAACATGTTCTAAATAAAGTTTTTTTTATTAAAGTTATCATACAGATGTTTTTATAATGCAATAAACATTGTATTCAGATCTAAGCTGTATAATGTACATGTGAGCAACATAAATTAATGTAAATATTTTTTAATTCAAATGGATTCCACTGTCATAGAGTAAATATAGGCACTAATTAGACAAGGAAACGGCCTCTCAGACAGAGCTTGTCCAGAAAGGTCGCATTCGCCGCGATTTTCTCGCGCGTATTTTCGCGATTGTTGCGTAGGAGCTTACCAACGTGCGAATTCCGTATCAAACGTTTGGTTCTTCATTTCCCTTGATACAAGCAATCGCTTAATACAAGATTTCGTGAAAACTGGACACAACAAGGCGTCTCGGACGCGCAAAACCCGCGTATCTAACGCGATTCGACAGTCTGACGAAGGGCAGCCGATTTATGCGCGTACTTTGAATACGCGCGATGCATCGTCGCGATGAATGGGCAGGGCACCCAGTACCTCGCTCACACCCGTATGAATTCGCATGAAACGATTCGCGGCGAATTCGCCACTTCTGGACAAGGTATGAGAGAGAACGGCCAGATCTATATAAAAAACAAAAGCTATCGTAGTTTGACGGATTCCTTATGAATATAGCAAGCGGGTTAACTACGAACCTTGATATATCTTGAGATACCTTAACACAAACAAAGTTCGTTGATAAGCCACTGTCATAAACAACATTTTGTTCATCATCAACCTATAATAGTCTACTGCTGGACATAGGCCTCTCCTAGTAAGCGCCATAGCACCCTGTCTTTACCCACCTGGCCGTAGGGCGTCCTACACTACGTTTGCTGAGTCGCGGTCTCCACTCAAGCACACGTTTACCCCAGCGGTTGCCGGATCTTTGCCGGCCTACTGCCACTGTCACGATTATCTTCACAATCATAACTTATATCCATATAACTTGCTTAGATGTCGAAAGTTATACGTATTTCCCGAATTGCACGACAATATGGAACTCCATGTCTCGGGGGAATTCTAGGAGTTCATAGAACTCTTAGAAGTCCTAGAATTCTCCCGGATCAACGGAACATCTCTAACATCCTTACACATTTAAATCCGAAAGGGTCCCAAAACTTACAGCAAATTACAGTCTAGTAACGCTTAGCTTACCTTTAATGGAAATTATAAATTGCGAAGTACAAGCACGGTGTTAGTTATCAGTATCGCAAGCAATGCTGGAATAACGAGGACTGTGCGTTGAATGCTGGACAATCAACACAGCATCATCAGCCCCAAATCTAAGCAAATTTTGTGTTATGGGTACTAGATGACTGATATACATAATAAAATTTTATATATATGTAGATATTAAAATATATACATAAATATACATAGATATCAACCAGAACACCCGGAACGATTATCTTCATAATCTGCAGATCGTACAAACATTTATCGTGAGGTAATCGAACCCGCAACCTCCTGCGTCGCAGGCAGACCTTCGCCCACCACGTCACAGAGGTCCCTCTACCAGTAAACTCTATGGGTTGTCTGTAAAAAAGTCTTTAGCCTCAAAACTTGTATCACTGTACTAAAGCTGGTCTGTGGTTGTAACCAGCATGTTTTCTCCTTTGCGGCGAGGCTCATTGTTCTATAAGTTGTGGTCGGAGTTCGCGGCGTGTCGGCGAATTTAACCGAAATAATCCGAATTCAAGTTGGCTTATAAGTACTGTTTTTGCTCAGATATTTCTCGAGATAGGCGGCACTGTCTGTGTTTTAGGAAGTTTGAGAGAGATTTTTTGCTGTAGTGGTTTTGAGGGCATTTTGCTTTCAAAACCACTACAGCAAAAAATCAGTAGATTAATCATATATTAATCAAGTAGAAAAAAAGTATAAAAGTCATATATTAATCAAGTAGATTAATATATGACATTTCCCCAGGAAAGTTAATAATAAGAAAGCAAACAAATTTATTTGAAACCATACATAACACGACACATTACATTAACAGGTAAGTATATAAGAAGCATATTTATATGAAGAAAATAATGATCAACCTTAGGTGACGAAGCGGGCTGTGACGCAGGCGGTTCCGGGTTCGACACATCATCATCATCAGCCTATTATAGTCCACTGCTGGATATAGGCCTCCCCCAATGAGCGCCATAGCGCCCTGTCCTACACATACAAATTTTCAATTAGATACCTACCTACTGTGCTCATATGGTCAGAAAAAAATGGAAGTATAAGGGTCCCTCCCGCACTTTCAGTTTTTTGTGGCCTTTATCCTCCAGTGTGACAATGCGGGCTGTAAGAAATATAAATCCGTACCTACGTATACTGTATCCTTGAAACCAGTTATCGTCAGCTGTCGAATTAAAACGTGTCGGATTGAAAAACGTGACGTAAGAAGTTCTTTGATAACAAACATCCATCCGTGAAATATACTATTGATAACCACGTAAGACGTCAAACGAAATATTCAAATTTTCAGCTCTATCTTGAGCAAATAACTAAGGTTACCTTTTTCGTAGAACTGAAAAGATGTCTGGATTTTATATCGAAATTGTAGCTTCGTCTTTCATAATTACTGACGCCGTTAAAAATACGTAACCAAAAAATACATGTCTCGGGCCTAAATGAAAGACAAGACAAAGAAATGGAACCACAGGGTACATGGAGGCTATATGAACCGCAATCATTGGAAGTTCAAAACAGTTGAAAACTGACGAAAAATCACGTGTCGAAATGAAAGGCGTGACGTAAGAAACTAATTGATCCTTTGGCGAATGGATCGAACGGGACCAATGGAACGAACGGAACGGTCCAATTGTTCGTTATCACAAGGCCGTCTGCGACAATGATGGATGGAGGCTTGATGAATCGCCGTTACTGAGAGTTTGTGGCGAGATTAAAGCGGTTTTGAAACGGTATTTATTATCTGCAGGACAAGGTTGAATGCTTAGGGAATATTTTATTGAAAAGCATTCCTACTGTAAAAAATTTGGCATTTCGTTTCATTTCTGCAAGGTGGTATTTATACCGTCGTTACCTCCCAGACTAATATAGAGACGTAAAGATGCCAATCAAAGTTACTCATTCTCAAAATCGGTCAAGCAGAAAATACACAATTTATCAATGCCCCGAATGTCTAAAATATGGCTCCTATGAGGAACCAAACCCAAACTCATCAGGGTTAAGTCGTTTCGTTTAGGAGTTCATATGGACACCATCTGTTTACATCTTCAGACCAGCTCAATGTTACTAAAATTCAGTTGCACGATTTGTTCCACACATACTAACAGGGCAAATAGAATTAAAAAAAAACTATATTTACTTACTTCTTATATATATATAATTCAATAAGTGGCGGGGATCTTTCGCCAAGAGGATCTAATGTCAAACTACACGATCCACTTTAATTTGACAGCCAGGACAAGAAAGCGCCCTCTTTTCTATCTGGCTGAACTATTTTCTTTATAACACTATATGCCCACGTCGCACATGCACTAGCAACAAACATCTGCATGGAACACCGTGCCCCTGCGTGTCACACCTCCGAGGTTGGGCGGCGAAAGAATTAAAAAAACGCCTTATGTCTAAAATAAATTATTTTATTAAATTGGATGCCAGAAGCACTAGATTTATTTATTGTTCAGCAACAATTGAGCGTCACGGGTAACTTTAGAAAAGCCGTTTAAATCCAAAGCTGAAATAACATTAAGATAACTTTCCCAATGACGTCAAAGGATTTGAATCCAGATAATTTAAGGGAACAATTTAAGGTCAAGTTAGATAAGTTTGGTGAACGAAGTTTCTGGATAAACTTCTGTGGGATTATTCGTGGTTCTCGTTGGAACTTTAAAGTCCTAGGCGGGTACAGGGTTCTGCAACTAGGAGGATCCTGGATCAGAATAGCAAATTCAGCATCATGAATAAGTAAAAAATATTATAATACACGATGCTACTTAATGAGTAAAAGAGGATGGACCCCAAGGAAAAAACCTTCTGTAGTACGATTTTTTTATTTAAAATACCTTTTAGTATAACTGAATAAAATTAAGCACGTAAGACGCACCTATGCCTTCTGCTTTGAGATTTTTCTACCAAACGCTAAAAAATGGCACAGGTCTACCAAACGATCCTTTCGCAAAAAACTCAGTAAAAAAAATCAGATTATCAGCATAGAGCCTCTCAATGTGTCTCACTGTAAACTCACTTATAATTAAAGAAGAGTAAGAGATTCGCGCTCAGGTGGTTCGCTTGTTTTAATGCATAGCAGAGATCCGACGAGGAATATTAAAAGTTGTTTGAGTCGTTATGACTGCATTTTGTAAGACATACTGGGGTTTTACTTGCTTCACGACAACTGTTCTCAGGTTTCTTCGCGACATTCATTGTTTTTTAATGTAAAAGAAAAATACTAACACAATAACGAATAACATAGCAACACTAAAAGTATCTAATATGTACATTATTTAACGACCTATCATAGCGTCATGTATTTCCGTTTGAAAATGAATTACACATCATAAACCGGCACAGCGGGCGGTTGCGGGTTCGATTCCCATCTTGGGACAAATGTTGTTCGATCTGCGAATATTGGCTCCGGGTGTTCTGGGTATTTTCTATGTAGTTATAGTAAAAATATATCTATCTATCTATATAAGTATTGTATTAGGTATGGTATGTATATCACTCATTTCGTACCCATGTTTGGGGCTGGATGATGCTAGTAGATTATCCAGCATTATTTATTATTATGATATTTACAAAAGACAAAAATCAAAGGTATACATTAACACTTTGACTGCGATTTTTTTTCGACGACTGCGATTTTTTTTTTAACCTTAAAAATTCGTGCTGCCTCTCTACACAGCAGTTGTGTTGCGCTGCACATGCGTTTCGTTCGAAAAATATTACGGCTTTGCACAGATCTGTATTTTCTCAGCCGCTGCGCTAGTGTGGATTTACGCATATTAGTCACTTGTAGAAAACACATACCGTGTGATTTCAGCAATCAAAGTGTTAACGGTAAGTTGTTACGATGGCCTTGCAAGATTTACCAAATGCGTTTGCAAAAAAACATACGTGTAATACGAGAAGAAAATACTTTTCTTGTTGAAATGAATATCGTAAATTATCATGAGTAGCTGTTTTAAACTGAATGCATACATTTTTCTTTTAAAAAAAAGTAGCAACTACACTACGTTTATCGCATTTTAAAATTAAAAATACAGCGAAACCCAATTTCACGCAACACCTCCCCCGACATCATGCACGTGAACTTTACACAGAATGATATAAAATAACATTTTGTGCATGCTCAAAATACTGAGTTTTGTGAAATCTGCTCCTAGAACAATGAATAAATAGGAACATATCTAGAAATAATAATCATTGTCATAAAATATTGCCAAATCAAAGAAGTCAAGTCATATAAAATATAAAACCCTCTGTAACCCACTATCCCCTAACTACCTCTCCGAATCCTTCAGCCCACTCTACGGACCCCAGCGACCTGCGAGGGACAAAACGACTGCAGCTTCGAACTCCTGACGCCTGTACAGTATCATAGAACCTTCGCTGTAAAGGCCACTCGGCTATGGAACAGTCTTCCCATTGAATATCGCGAGGCACCCTCGATAAATGTCTTCAGATCTAGAGTCTATAATTATTTTCTTTCGCAAGAATAATTCGGTACGTAATTATAATTATATATTAATAATTTATATAGGTATATATATTACTGTTTAAGTATAATATAAGTAGCTTAGTATCATTATGATTAGTATATTTTATTATCTCTATTATATAGCACTACCTACCAAACTGTTGTCCACACTACCCAAAGGTTAGCAGGTAGAGAATGCTATCTAGCATTATGCTCGCCTATGTACAACTTTTTTTGCAATAAAGTATATTCTTTCTATGTATCTAAGTCAAGTCAAGAAGAATTTGGCGAAAGAAAACAAAAGGGAAGTTTGTTGGTAGAATGCGGCAGCTACGTTAAGATGTTTCAAAAATAAACAAATGCAATGCACTTCGGTTCATCCACTTGAAAATATCCGTTGTCATGGTTGTCATAGAATCTCTACCAAATGAGAGCTCTTGTAGCTCCTGCTTCGTAATTATTTTTGTCATCATATTTAATACTTATAATAATTACTGACCTCGTCAATAATGTAAGTAACATTATTGACGAGGTCAGTAATTATTGGGTTGCTTCATTACCTAGCCTTTGATGAACAAGCTAAAATCAAATGACATGGTTAATTTATTAGAGGCCTATTTTCAGCAGTGGAGTAATGTAGGCTGATGATGATAAAATGTACCTACTACTTACTGAACATCTTCCTACTCACACAACTGGGTTCAAAGTAAGCAGAGCTTTTAATATGGGCAGATACTACGGCTGACTGATTAAACATTTTTTATTACAAATCCGTACACATTGAAAAACATCCAGACCCGGGTCAAACATTTGAAGACAAATAAAGAGTTACAAAGGCTTTGGCTACAGGTAAATAAAATCCATCCGCAAACAAAACTGTTTCCATCGGATGTAATTAAACCCAGGTTCTATTTATTCTGCGCTGCAGCGACTATCAAAATCAATACAGCAGTCCAGTCCCGGGGATTGACGCATTCACTTACAATACCAGGAGGTACCTACGGCCCGAGCGAGCTCGGATTTCCTGGAACATTATACCGACCTTTGTTTGAATATTCCAGGTAATATGGATTGTGGGTTATTTGTACGGTGCGCTTTGACTTTGTGAAGGGAATATTGAAAGGGGCTTTAAGCCGGGTATTTACCGGTGTTACGACGCGGTTGAAGACAGACAGCACGCTACGGCGCTTATTAGGGAAGGCCTATGTCCAACAGTGGACTATTATAGGATGGATGATCGATCGATCATGTCAATCTGAATACTGCGGTTCACCGGAATAGTTGATTAACCATAATCTCAACCGCATGCTAGCTATGACGGCACATGCCCGTAAAGCGGCTATCCGCTCAGTGCGCACGTAGCCTTAAACTTGCTTGAATTTTCAAAAGGCTTATAGGTTTACCTATCTTTAGTTTGCACATAAACACCTACTTACCAAGACTATTCACAAGCATAACTAGACGATCTAAGAGCAGCAGTACTTACATACTTCGATAGAGTTTCGTCAGAAGCGAGAACCAAAACTACCAAAGTAGATTCAGAAATATTTTGGGTGAATATTTGAGTTTCCAACTAATTTTCTATGATAACTGAATGTTTTTATTTATTTATTTTATTTTTGTTTATTTGGAAGACAGACAGTACATAGACATTATAAAGAGTTACAATAAGGATTTACACAGACCAGTGAAGTCTCCACTATTAACAAATTTAAACATAAAACTAGTGAACAGATATACAGTTAACAATAGAGTTTTAACATAATTTAAACCAAACTAAGTCAGTTATTGGCGGCAGCATTGGCTGCAATGCTTCTACGAAATGAGACAAGGGTTGAGTTGAAAATATCAATTTCATTGAAATATTTATTATAATTATTGCAAGCTCTGTTCAGAAATATGTTCTGCCTATAATTAGTTCTAGAGGTTGGAGTCCAAAAAGTTTTCTTTTTCCTAGATGAAGCCCGTGGGCAATACAAATAAATATTTTCAAGTAACAACTGGGCGTCAATTTGATTATTTAGTAATTTATATAAGAACACCTGATCTCGTATAGTGCGACGAATGTCAAGATCAACTATAGAGTCCGTGGGGCTGTCGGAAAGCGGAATAAATAATGTTTCAAAAATTTATTCTGAATTCGTTGTATTTCTTCTATATGTATCTTATATTGGGGATTCCAAACCGTTGATCCATATTCAAGAATTGACCTGACGAAGCTATTGTACAGTAGGATAAGAGTGTTAGGGTTTTTGAATTCCCTACCAATTCTCATAATAAAACCAAGCATTCGATAAGCCTTGGGCGTAATTATATCGAAATGATTTATAAAAGACGATTTATATGTTGCACCATCAATAATCATCATTCATAATGTTTGTCGCTTCGAATCAAATAAAAAGAGATAAAGCCACAATTCGTAATCGAAAGATTGGGCATATACCTAGATTATTTTTCAAAGGAAATTGGCAGTTACTCACATTGGCTGTAATCAAATGTATCTTATTCAGAAATAGAACAAGCATTCAACCTTCTGACTCTGACTGACCCTACTCTGTCGGCGTGACATGGTAACGCTATTAAAATGAGTATTTTAATTCAAATGTCACTGTGAAAAATATAAAAAAAAATTGTCTATGTCATATTATAGTAATTTAATCAGGTTCACACTAATATAAATATAAATATAAATAAATAATGCTGGACAATTCACACAGCGTTATCTAGCCCCATGGTAAGCAGAGCTTGTGTTATGGGTACTAGATAACTGATATACATAATACAATACATTACATAGATAGATATTTTTTTATTATACATAGAAAACGACCAGAACACCCGAAACAAATATCTGCAGATCGTACACACATTTGTTCCGAGGCGGGAATCGAACCCGCAACCTCCTGCGTCGCAGGCATACCTTCGCCCACCGCGCCACATCGGTCGTAATATTACATATGTGTAAGTTTGGATGCTTAGATGTATGGATGTTTGTTTACCTTTTCACGTCAAACGTTTGAACGGGCTGATAGTTTGCATTCAGGTCGTTCTAGGCCCGGAATAACACATACGTACCTACAGACTTTTCATCCCATAAATGAATTCCCATCAAATATAAATAACCGTAAAACGTTTCTGTATAAACAAAGCGTGCGAAGCCGCGGGCAGAAACTAGTATAGTATAAAAGCGCAAAGGCATTAGGTACTGAAACGCGACGCGACGCAACCAAAATAATTAAACACTTACACAACACGAATCGCATCTTGTCGGGTCGCGTGACGTTTAAATTGTGTGTTTCCACCTTAAAACTCGTGCACTGAACCAAAATCGGAGGTAAATATCGGGGAAATCTTTCTAATTAATCCGTTGAAATCGCAGAGGCATTTGACCAATAAAACACTTATTACCGCTTCATAAAACAAACACGTAGGCGCGATTATTACCATTATCTCTGTGACAGATCCGTAGCGAGTGGTAATGTTACAACTAAGTTAACACTGGCAAACTAAATTATGAGACCCTGAAGTGTAGATCTAATGAAAACAGGTTGGATAAAACATCGGCGCGCGTGGCAACACTAAGTAAATAGGCTGTACCTGTTTTTATCTCTAAATATAGATCCCCAGCTGAATAAATACCATCGGGTGTACAGGGTGGATATTGTATAACGCCCTTGCTGCTGATGCGTTTGATGACTGTCGTATGAATGATGATGACATTGATGACATCAAATGCAGCTGTGGAAAGGCGCAGAATAAATCTGCTAGAACTGCCGTGTTATATACATAGAAGATGTCACTCACAAAAACGAATTTAGCAAAAAGGAATTATCAGTAAATTGCAATATTATGAGTAATTTTATCTCTTTATCGCTTTCAATAGTATATTTTTTTTTGAACGATAAAAGATATACTTACAAAATATCTATACCAAAGGCGAACATAACCCTAAAAAGATTTCTCTTCCAGCAAATCTTATTGGTAGAGAGAGAGAAGGGGGTAGATACATGTGCATAAATAATTAAAATAGACAAAAGATTAAATTAAACTTACTAATTCAAGTTACTACTACAATAAAAAAAATAAAAAAAATTGCTTTATTGTTCCAAAAAACACTAATGTTAACAATATTAACTAATAAAGGCTTAAGTAAGTATACTATTTGTTTATATAAAAAAAGAACTTTCCTAAATTACTTATATACTTAGGTAGTGTTAGGACCGCCTAGAGCGGTGAAAGACTCCTCCAAGTTACTCCATTTCTCTCTGTCTATCGCTGCTGTGCGGGGCCAGAGTTTGCCCGCTACTTTTATTATATCATCGTCCCACCTCTTCAGCGGTCGTCCGCTTTTTCCACTACTACAATATTATTATTATTATTATATTAGCCCGGGGTGTCCCACTGCAGGGCAAAGGCCTCCCTCCCCTTCTTCCACTCATCTCGGTCCTCAGCAAGGAGAACCCACTCCTTATTGTATAGATCGAGCTCAGCCCGCCATCTCCGCCTAGGCCTTCCTCGTGGCCGTTGTCCGTCCGGGACCCAGTCAGTGGCGATCTTCGCCCACTGCTGGGTACAATACACAATACACTACTACAATACTAAACATAAAATGATATTTTACCTATATTGCAAATAACAAATTCTATAGTTAATTTTAGTTCTATAATTATGCAGTTATTTCGTTCAAGCAATCTTTTTGTCTACGAGATGAAAAACACAACGTGCCTAAAAGAAACGTTTCCTGTGTAAAATCACCTTACCTATGTCATCTTTCTCATTCATATTCATGAGTTAATTAAAACAAATGACTGAAGGTATTAATTTATAAACTCATTTCAAGTGAGAAATGGCACCCCTCGGAGATACCTGAAATGTTCGAGTTGTTTCAAGTTATTTTTGCTCCTGAGGGTGACTTAGTTCGGGTGATCACTCTGTATCAAGATATTGATGTTGACCTTTTAATATTAACGGTACCTTTTATTATTAGGTCTTTAACAGCTTTTCCAAGCCCCTTTGTAGCTTTAAAATGTTGTTGTGGAATTTAAAAAAAGACAGTTATTTTACTTACGTATGTGGTCACTGGACCCATACGAGGACGGTAAGATTTATATGACCATAGTTTTATTTGAGTTGTAAATAGTTCTAAGTATTGTTTTTTTTATCATACTTTAACATTTATTTTATACTATTGAAATAAAAAATACGACTTATAAGCACTAATTAGTAAAAAAAAGCTAAATTCATCCACCTCCCTCCGCTGCGTTTCAGTGACACAACTTCAGAAACACTTTTTAACTAAAAATATACAATTACCCGCAAAAAATTGATCTATATATTTGAATAGGGTTGTGATGAAGTAAAATATCATGGTTACCCACGTTAATTTTAGGTAATTTGTAAGTGACACTAAAAAATATGGCCGTACTCGTATGGGGACGGTGACCTCTAATGGGTTAAATAAATAAATAATGCTGAACAATCCACACAGCATCATCTAGCTCAAGGTAAGCGGAGCTTGTGTTATGGGTACTAGATAACCGATATACTTAATATAATATATTACATACATATATATATATATGTTTTGTATATAGGTAATGACCAGAACACCCGGTGGTGGGAATCGAACCCGCAACCTGCGTCGCGGGCGGACCTTCGCCCACCGCGCCACTTAGGTAATATTAGAAGAGGTCAAATAATATTATAATATAATACAAATGTTGATGACTATCGAATATACTCGTATAGGCTTCTTTTATTTTTGTAAGTCTAATAAATATAGCGAATATTTTAAAATCACTTGCTGAAAGGCTGTCAAAAATGGGGAAATTATGAAAATGAGAGCCCAGAAGTAAATGGGTACGGCCTACCTATTGATCAAGGACGATCAAAGTGAAGACAGTTCCTTACCTCTGATGAAGCAGCATAATATAAAACGACCAAGTACGAGTCGAACTCGCGCACGAAGAGTTCTGTACCATCTATAAAAACGGCAAATAAAAACGGTTCTTGAGATACAGCTATAAAAACGGCAAATAATCATATCTGTTGTATGGGAGCCCCTTTAAATATTTATATTAGTTATAGCGGTAACAAAAATACATCATAATATGTGAACATTTCAACTGTCGAACTATCACGGTTCATGAGATATAGCTATAAAACGGCAAATAATCATGTCTGTTGTATGGGAGCCCCTTTAAATATTTATATTGGTTATAGCGGTAACAGAAATACATCATAATATGTGAACACTTCAACTGTCTAACTATCACGGTTCATGAGGTATAGCTATAAAAACGGCAAATAATCATGTCTGTTGTATGAGAGCCCCTTTAAATATTTATATTGGTTATAGCGGTAACAGAAATACATCATAATATGTGAACATTTCAACTGTCGAACTATAACGGTTCATGATATACAGAATGGTGACAAACGAACAGCGGAGTCTTAGAAATAGGGTCCCGTTTTACCCTTTAGATACGGAACCCTAAAATGGCTTATTTGTAATCAGCCAGCAAAATATCATCAATCTATTCCACGGCCTTGAATTAAGTACTTCCAAATGACTTCCAAGACTCTTCCGATACAAAATTCAATTTGCGAAGTAGGTAGGTAGGTACAGAATAAAAACCTTTTTGAAGCACACTCGTCTAATATACTGGCTGGTAAGAAAGAATATTTCATATTGTTGTAAGGAGATCGTTTGCGAGACTCGGCGATGAAGAAATAACTTCTTATTTTTTTACTCCTTCTTATTTTGTACCCTTGATATAAAAAATATATATATACTTACGCTCGAAAAAACATATTACAAGTATTACTAAGTAGTATATTACACAAAGATACACAAAGATTATACAAAGCAAATAAAAAAAAAGTAGTATATTATATTTTTTTATATATATATAGGTATTTAACATTTATTTATGTTTAAATATTTATGTTATGTTCATATTTATTCTAGCCCTATCCTTGGTACACCCCCTGCCTTTCTTTAATTCACACAATTCGACGACTAAAACCATCCATAATAGCTCAAGGCTTTTTCGTTTACGATGACATTCATAGGACATTTTTTGATAAAATGGATTGTATATTAGTGGAAAAACACAAACGAGGCCTATTAGTAATCAATCATAAATTTTGCGCTATATTCGCTAGTTAAAACGTGTTCGCTCAGGGACGTAATAAGGTCTTACTGGGTAATTTAACCGGGGCACAGTTATTATACCGATGTAATAATAAATAATGCTAGACAGCATCATCTAACCCCAAGCTAAGCAGAGTTTGTGTAATGGGTACCTACTCGATGACTGCTATACTTATCAATACATTACATATTAGATATTTTTTATTAAACATAGATAACGACCAGAACACCCGGAACAAAATGTCTGCAGATCGTACACACAATTGTCCCGAGGTGGGAATCGAACCTTCTGCGTCGGACCTTCGCCCACCGCGCCACAGAGGTCGTCATATACCGCCATGGAAAAACAACTAGAAAATTTAGCCTTCCAATTGTAAAAAAATTGGTCGTCTTCTAGTGAGCCTGCAACTTTTTGAGGAACAATCATCGAATAAGACGGCGCAAAACAATGTCAATTAAAGTTTGGACATTAAAGTTTGTCTTATTTTGAACGAGGAAACGAATGACATTCGATGGCATAGCAGAATAGCCATTGAATGCGAATTCGCTTATTTCAGTACCTGTAATACTTCATTGTACGATAACATAATGAATTGAATAACTTGACACGAGCTTCGATTTTTTCCTCTAAGGTCCATAAATATGAAAGTTTGCTCAGTCATTTATGTTACTCAAGCATAGAACGATGACTGAGCAATTTCATAATGCGGGCCTTATAGACTAGACAGCTCTGGCGTTTTAAATATACCTCGTAAATCTCTAGATACTAGGCAATGATGGAAAGAAAATAGTGGAACTAAGATCAAGTCCTGAGTACGTCCCACCTCTTATTTTCCTACCGTTTGCTTACACGTCTCTTATCGCGTTATTCAATGCCCCATTGTACGTTATCAGTTTTACATAACGTTAGCGTTACTTGTTGCAAAACTTTGGGTCAACAATTACCTAGTGATGAAAACACACCGTTACCTATGCGTTTTCCGGGTAGATAAATAACAGTTTTTGTCGATGGGTGTGATGAAAATCTGAATTGTTAACGGAGTATCGGGTATATTGATGGATTAGCCTCTCAAGGGATAAACATTGGCCTTTGCCCCCACTACTCAATCAATCCCCGTGTTTGTTCCCTATTCGAGCCCTCCTGAAACATATGCGCCACTCTTGGCGATTTTGTGATCGCATAATATCATTTTGGATAGTGGGCGGCCTCTTCGGAATCCCAGTAAGAGAGAAACCCACCATTTTAAAAAACCAAGAATTAGTTCTATGGTTTACCATAGAACTAATTCTATAGTTAAAACTTGTTTTCTCATGTGCTTTTCATTTTTGCTCAGAAAGTGCCCATACCAGCGTAACTGGTAATAAGTAATAAGAACAGCCAGTAATTAAGCGAAGCAAGTTAATAATAAGGATAAGCAAGATATGAAGGTACATTCAAGTAGGTAGGTACCTACTGCATAGTAATTTAGGTAGAGAATTTACTGTCGGCCTTAAAAATAACAGATTGGACAACCGCTAACTCAAGAAGATGATAAAATTGTCTCGAGATGCTGATAATGTCAACTGATATTGATGAAGTAACCAAAATGTAACGTGGTGCCAAACCTAAAGACGAACCTGAATAAATTGTATGTATTATTTATTTTTGCTTATTGGTTCTATTGAATTCGTTTTTTCGTATTTATTATGTTATTGTATTAGGTACCTTACATACAGGTAGGTATTACATCTATTCTTACAGGTTTGTAAGAATAGATGTAAGGTACCTACCTACCCAAGTATCATCTCCCTATAGGATATATTGGTTAGCTAAATTATACACAGCATCATCTAGCCCCAAGCTAAGCACAGCTTGTGTTATATACAGATAGTAGTAACCCACTGTATTTACTTCTATGCTACTCGACGCAAATTTATATACTTAAGTATATATATCTGAAAACTAAAGTAAATATTCGGCAATTCGAAGATAACGATCTATCCGATAAAAAAACCAATAAAACTTATCTAAAAAAGAAAAATTATAATAAATTTAACCTGGAAGTCTAGACGAGCAAATGTTTCGTTTAGAACCCGTTGCTTTTAGTAGAGTTTAAATAGTATATCCATTTCATACGTTTTGGTCTGCTAAGGAATTACCCAAAAACAACCCAACCTATATTGACATTTGAAACCCTTTTGAGTGGCCTTCGTAAGTTTCAGTTGTATTGCTAAAGTCATTAAAAGGGCTTTCAAGGCCATTAAAATTGCTTTCAAATGTCAATTATAGAATGAGTGGTTTAAGCGTAATTAAACGGCTGGTCTAGTCATAAATTTTATCTTGGGCTCGCGCGATGCAACTTATTGCGATCCGAAATGAGACTAACTCACCACAAGCTTGTTATTTGTTTGATCTGACAGCCTGTAGGTACAAATTCAACCTGACACCCTATTTAGACCTACGAAGTATTCATTTCACGGAGCGGCGGAAAATTTTGCACGGAAAAAAATTATCGCGCTTCATCCCGTCGGACATTTTATAATACCGCATTGGCACTGGAATTATGCAAAAACTACTCATCCTTTAATGACATTTAGGTAGTGAATACGAAGGTTTCAACAGGCTATAAGCGAGCCAAGGCTCACCATGACTAGGTCAGCACTGAATATTACAAGAAGGAAGGAAAACAAACATATCTTAACTGCATAATGGCCGAAGATAATTCAACACCGGACAAAAGGTAATCAACAGCCTAAATGAATAATTGAGTGCAATGTTGCCATGAATCGTTGAGGAAAGGTTCAATAGAAATAATCAGAGGAACATAAAGGCCTGTTAAATAATTCAGGTTGCTTAATACTATCTGGCAAGGTCGACCGAATTACCCTTGTAGCTAGGGTTGCCATCTAGGGCGGGTAAAGGAAAATAAGTCGGCACAGGATAAGTTATTTGGAGAATTGCAGTTACTACCAATATTGTGGCTAGAGCCATAGCTTTTCAATACAAGAGAACAGATCTTTTGTGTTTACATCACTAGCCATAGCCTTTTTAAACTCAGAAACTGCACTTATTTTGTGTTTTCACGAATGTTTTGTTTGTTTTTATCCTATGACCTGAGTTAAAATTGATTTGTATAGGATATGGCTAATAGGATAAACTTGGCAGTATTTTTCTCACTGCAGTTTTAAAAACATAATTTAATCATGTATCTTCCTCTTACGAAATTAAAGGGTAAGGTAGAGGTTTCTTAGCCGGAAAACATAAAGGTCGAATGGTTTCGTGCAAGCCCTATCTAATTAATAATTCCATCAGATACTACTTGGGATTTGGGCTTAATTAGTCGAACAAAACCGTTCTCTTTGGTACATAAAGCAAACTAATTGAAGATATCAACGGGAAAGAGACATTAACTATTGAAGTTGCTAGCTCCGATTATCTAAGTAGTTTTGTTTGTCTTAACATCTATACCTACAGGTTATTTTTTTGATATGGGATGACCAAATCCGAAACTACGAGAGTTAGAGAAAAGTAGTAAAGGAGTCATGCATGATCTCGATTTACGAGAAAACAATAACTGCATAATTAGTTCTTTTATTTATATATATTTATTATTAAATCATTAGGTAAAGATTTTTTATCGATGATAAACCCCAGCTAAAGCTAGCAGGTTTCGGATTTGGCCATCCACTTTCATTTAAAAAGCTCTGGTGCATAAGTCGATTGTTCATCTTAGCAATCTAAGGATATCTATATCATTGGTGTCTACTTATGTCGAAGTTTTGTGCAGAATAATTTACCAATACAACAAAACAATAAACTTGGTTTATTGTTCCAATAAATTATAGATATTTTTTATATAAATTATTTGCGGAAAAAGTTTCAAGAATCTTTTATAAGACAAAATTATCTCTCATCTCAACCGAGTTTCTGCGGAGGCTAGATTATGTTCTCCCGAGTTTCTTAGATTAGACGAAAATGTGTTTAGGAAAATATGTTTTTGTAGGGCAGTGAGAGGCTGGCAAATTGAATGAGCTCTAGCTAATATTGTACTGTTTTTCATTTGAATATTATACATAAACGGAAGCAAACAACGCGGCAACGCAGTGACGGAAATTATTTTCTTATTAGGTTATTATCCGCGTGGTTGACTCGCCCTTCGTGTTTTACAAGTTAAAAGGTTTTTCATTACGGAACCTCAGGATACAAGCTTTAGCACGGAGGTTTGCTTGTGTTGAATACACACTATTGTATCGTGTAGACAATCTTGAAGAGACACATGGAATTATTCCCTAAATCTTACATGAGACGCGCCTATTGGCATCACGCATGACTATTCCCAGCGTCTCATGAGAGCCGTGACTATTTCAAACGTCTCACGCAAAGTAGTTCTAACGTCTTACGAAATTCATAGTTCTTATTTTATATATGTATGTTTTTATTAATACATCCCTACTTACCATACACTACAGTAAATAATAACAAATACAGTACCTAAATGAAATGTCACACGATTTTTACTCGAATTGGCTAACATCAAAGACTATTAATACCTATATATTTTTAAACTTAATAATAATTATTATGTACAACGGGTATTTATCGCGTTTTTTTTTACGGGATGTAGAGTCATCCCGTGACCTGTGTGTAAATCTGTTGAAACTTCGGAAAAATTGGTAAATTAACGCAATAAATACACGCTGTATTAGTACTTATAATTATCAAGGACTATTTCCTCTTTAATCAAGGTTTTCAGATGAATCTGCGGGCAGAAGCAAGTACATGATAATATAGAGCAAGAGAGATTCGTGGAGGAGTTAAGAGGGAAGAAGGAAATGCGTTTAACGGAGCCTTGGCTGCAGTGATTTGTCACGGTACACGAACTTACCGAGCCGCTGATCTCGTAGATTTATCTACGCTAACCGTTAAATTAGGTTAGCTACGAGTAAAAACCTTTGAGCAAATAATACAGAGATTTCTGTGGTTGGATCACATTATCTACTTATATAGTGAGGATGATACAATATTGACAATAGTGCCGATATAATAGAAGCCAAATATTGATTACGGCACACCAAAAAATTCAAATACAATATAGAAAAATATAAATACAGATAACGTCGTCTTACAATGGTACTACTTTAATGGTAATGGTAATGTAATGTTTAGTTTTTTTTTATTTCCACCGTAGGTACACAATGTTACACCTGATGTCGTTATATACTATTTTAAAAGATAAATTACATTTTTATTACACACACTAACTTTTGACAAAGGAAACACCATAGGACATTGTGCAAAAAAAAGCAGACAGACATGCCTTCTTAAAAAATTAAAATAAATTCATTTATAATAATTTGTCACAATAAAACAGATAATAAATAATGGTATAAGTTAAATGGAATAATAAATTAGATAAAATGTCAAAGTAATCTGCTATATAAGGGCATTGTCAAACTATACTAAAAATATTGTACAAAATTAAATAATATACAAGTAATGGTAATGGTACACTATGATTCAAAGCCTGATTTTGCAGCAGGGTAGGTACATACATATTATTTTGCTACACATTATTGCTTGCACATTATTTTGCTATTGGCTTGGCCTCATCTCTAGAATTACCATAAACCGTGGAAAACAACAACGCAATCTCGAATAATGCCTATTAATAATAAACCCGACTAGGTAATCACAGATTCCTCATTCTAAAGCAAAACAAAACACGTAACGACGAAATCAAATAAATACAATTGTACGAAACACAGTAGGGTCCAATTTCAATCCGGGCAAACGATATAACGAAATGTCAATCTGGAGTTCGTACTTTAGTCTTCAATTATTTCCTATTTTTCGAAAAAAATGCAAGGGCAAGGGATACAGGCCAGGTCCAGCGGTGGACTGGTAAATGCTGTAGAATACATGGATATTCGATCGAATTATTGTGTGCATTGCCTACTTTCACTCATATATACCATATATACACCTATTATTTTACTCATACCTTTTTCTTCATCCTAAGTTTGTCTGGGAGAAATTGTTTTTAACGATAATGCCGCCTTTAATACTGTTTTCAATTTAAATTAAGATATCATCTTCAGCTTGTTGACACATGCTGGGTCAACGAGCTGCTATTGTATTTTGGATAAGGTGCATGTGTCTATAGTATACCAATTGGCCAAAATGAAACACAAAATTTCGTGTTGGAGAATTAATATAGGCCCTCTGTGCGAGCAGACACACTCTTCGCGGCTTCGCTCGCGTGGAATTTTCTGCGCAATTTTACAAAATATTCTCACCAGTAAAACTTTTCCTGGACTGTGACAAACATTTCAAAACCAAATAAGCTCAATCGACCGTTCTCGAGTTTTAGCGAGACAAACGAACATCAATTCATTTTTATATATAAAGAATAAGAAGATTATATTGTCCTTATGTAGAATAAAGAATTCAAAAGAATTATTATAGCTATCAACCAAAATTGCATCCCATCATCCACTTAACCTCGTAACTAATTTGGAGTGGCAAATCCAAAATCTGGATGCTCCTTTGCCCTGATTTGGGAAATCCACGCGTCATGGCGAAGCAATTTATCAAGCGCCCGCACCAGTGCCCTACCGATGGACGATCGATACACGGACGTGGGTGGCTCTGACGTAGATATGTTTTGATAAGGATTGCTTACAATAAGTTTTTCCATTCAATTTTACTGGTAGGCAGCTAAAATTGTGGTTGATATTTAGAGAGGAAATAACTTGGTAAAAATATGTACCTACCTAAAATTGAAGGAGACGCAAAATTGAAATTAAAGAACAATCATTTTGTTCTATAAATAAAAGAGTAACAAATCCGTTTTCACCAAAAATTCACTAAAGCATTATTTTTAGCAGATATACATAATCCGGAATCAGAATGGCTCGGAACCATGTCCAACTATATACTTTACGTTACTATCACTACTACATAGTATGTTTGTTCCTGTTAAATGCAATCCAGTCTCCTTTAGTTTGTTAGTGTTAATAAACAAATTGACTTATCGTATTATTATTTTATTTTTTCATCGAGGTACACGGGTAAACAGGAATTACCCCTACACCCACCGGTGGGTGAAGCCAGTGGGTGCACGGGTCGCGGGTCTATAAATCAAAGCCGCTTCCCGCTGTCTGCCTGTCCCTATGTAAGTATGCTTAGATCTTTAAAACTACGCAACGGATTTTGATGCGGTTTTTTAATAGATAGAATAATTCAGGTACCTATATAAACTCATAGATTTCCACTCGGTCGAAGCCGCGGGGCGCAGCTAGTTTCTCATAAAATCGCCATATCAACACGGGATAGAGCCTTGTCAAAGTAAATATCCGACCGGTTATTTTAGTTCGAAGTCGTTCCATCACATTTTGATCGTGCGCGAATACACTAACCATTGCAAGGCCTCCATTTCTTTCTTCCACTCTACGACCTTGAACGTCTTTAAGACTTCACAAAGAAAATAATACAGCTCTGAATAAAAGCAAACAAACTGTAATGCGATGCGGATCAGGAAGGTAAAAAACCTGCTCACTCGTTCGCATAACTTACTAGAAAAACAAATAGGGACCTTTGAAATTCTAAATCAAATTCTGGATTGATGCGGGTTCCGTCGTAAAAGTTCGGATTATTCCCTTCGGGTAACCTTCGGCATTTACATTTATATGAAAACAATAATGGGTTTTGATATAAATTCAATGTTAGTACATATTTCGTGGGATGGTTCTATCCACGAATAATAAATAATAGTTTACAACAAAATCCAATAAGGATAAATAAGTAATGCTGGACAATTCACACATCATTATCTTGGCCCAAGCTAAGCGGAGCTTGTGCTATGGGTGACTGATATACATAATACAACTCAGTACATACATAGATATTTTTATTTTAACGACCAGAACACCCGGAACAAATATCTGCAGATCGTACAAACACTTATTCTGAGGCGGGAATCGAACACGCAAGCTAATGCGTCGCATCGAGGATTTTGTATCTATTTTCTGAGCGACTTCTATCATTTATTATTCCCTTCTGATAAGCTTCTCTTCCTAGTTAGCAAGTCGATTGAATACTAGGCAGTGTTAAGATTTGGAACTCCACGCTTCTTGCCATACTACCATAAAACCTTTTTACATTTTTCGATACATTTCAATCGGTCTCATGTACAGACCTTGGACTGAAAAGTTGATATCTCCTTGCCTTGTGGGAAGCCAACAATCGCACTATTGTACAAGCTTTGAATGTTTGTATGTTTATTTGGATATTCATACACATTCACGGCGAAGATGAGGCCGATATTTCAATTTTTTAGATTTGATTCAAGGATAAACGAGTGTTGATAATTTAATTGTTTAAAAAAACTAAAAACCACCTCTGGATCATTTTTTATACAATAACGAAATAATTTTTAAAATCGATCCATAATTGACGGAGAAATTGACAAAAATAGTTACATCAAGTCAAATAAAGAACGTCGTCCCTTTTTAGAAATCGGTGAAAAAGCGGACCAAAACTAGTCAATACTAGTTTGCCAAGGTTACAAAAGGGAAAGATTTGAAGGTCAATACGAAACACACCCTTCTATTCACCCTTGTTCAAGAGCAATGCATTTTCTTGACATTCGTCTACAATAGTACCTTCGCCGCGAAACCTCAGGCCACGGCCGCACTGCAGGGTGGTAGCCTGGATGGTTGAAAAGAAAAGAAACGTATAAAAAACCTACTGGACCAGCCACAAGCTTAGCTAGTCAGCAGGATATAAGAAGGCGATGTCTGTGTTCAGATTTTGAACTCTACCAGTGCGTGGGGACATTGCCTAAGCCACGGGCCTAGCCGCCTGCCGTCAATGCAGTTTGCTAATTTACCATTTCAAAGCAGTCAACCTAGAGTAACCAAATAGAGATACATGTTTAATGAATAAATAGAAATACAAATAAACCTAGCCGCCAACCATTCTGCTGTGCAGCCTACCGTGGCCTTACCGTTCTTCAAGACCACAAAGCATTTATGGTTATCGTGCTAAACTATGCGTAAGAAATGATCAGATAATGCCCGTGATCAGAAGGTAATGTGCAGGCAATTTTACATCGTTCAAACGTTTATACGAACTCTATACGACCAGACTTTCTTTCTTGTTCAAGTCATCGGAACTAAATAGGATAATGAAGCTGGGATCCTTTGCGTTTCAAAGAGAAAAGTAAGGGTCGGTACATATCTGACGGAAAATGCGTCGAGCGTCTCATCGGTCGCGTCTATTCGATCAAATCCTCTGGGTTTCAAAGAGAAAAGTAAGGGTCAGTACATTTTTGACGAAAAATGCGTTGAACGTCTCATCGGTCGCGTCAATTCGATCAAATCGTCTGGGTTTCAAAGAGAAAAGTAAGGGTCAGTACATATTTGACGAAAAATGTGTGGAGCGTATCATCGGTCGCGTCTATTCGGTCAAATTAGACCTGCCACATTACGCCTCTAGTCAGTTCGAGTGGCCTGTACAAACGATCTCCGCTGATGTTACGCCTAGTCTGAATGTATCATACATACACGTATCGCGAAACGTTACGTCGACCGACTATGCGTTGACGAAAACGTAACAGACGCTGTACGCTGGACGCACTGACTCGTCATCGGTTGAGTGTGAATAATGTTTTATTAATATTTGCCTGTTCTGACGTAACGCGACGCATGATCCGTCAGATATGTACCGACCCTAAGATGGAAAAATGAAGCCGGGATCCTGAGCGTTTCAAAGAGAAAAGTAGGTAAACCTCTTTCGAGGGAAACTTAAACCCTGGAGCTAGTTTGATTCAAAGAAAATCACAGGATGTCAGAAATTTTTAAATCGCCAAGAGAACTACTTTTACTAAGGGAAGTTTTCCTTTATAAACTCTTTAGAAAATCTGTCAAGAATAAGTTTGAAAAGAGGATTATTCCCGGTGTCCGCTGCTAAGGTACTCCACCATCACTGTTAGTGAATCAAAATACTGTTAAGTACCTACCTATCTTAATATCCTATGTACTTCTACTTCCCTGGTACTTTGCCTGAAATAAATGTGGTTTAAAAATATCCTACGGGAACAATAATCCTACTAATATTATAAACGTCAAAGTTTGTAAGTATGGATGGATGGATGGATGTTTGTTACTCTTTCACGTAAAAATTACTGAATGGATTTTAATGAAACTTTACAATAATATAGCTTATACATCAGAATAACACATAGGCTACTATTTATAAAAATGTATTGTATATAATCCAAAATATCTATCACCACGCGGGTAAAACCGCGGGGCGCAGCTACCCATAAATTCTTATAATTTTCCCTTGGTGTGGTACGAGTATAAAATAAGAACCTTCTTAATTCTTGATAGAGTAAAACACTAAGCTAACTAAACTCAGTACCGTCTATATGACAGTCTCTATTACAAACATTTTACATCAAAGTGTCTGAGCTGTTTGAAACTTTTAAATTGACCCGCATGACCATGAACTGAAACATGTCACAGAATAACTGTATACACTGCTGGTGTACACGTGTTCTTGAGACTGGAGACCACGACTGGGTAAACGTAGTGTAGGACGCCCTCCGGCCAGGTGGGATAATGACCTGCGAAAGACTGCAGGCAGATGAAGCTGATGACTGGGCGCTATGGTGCTCATTATGGGCCCATGTCGAGCAGTGGACTAACATAGGCTGATGATAATGATGATAACACATGGTGTACTGATGTCGTACGTCGTACAGACTGTAACACAAGATACTTATTTATAGTTATTCTGATGTCGTACCTACTTTTGATATAAGTGTGTACCTTCCACACACTTATATCAAAAGTAGGAACGACATCATCTACTAACTTCCTAAATATTATTCGTACCTACTTTTGATATAAGTGTGTGGAGGGTACACACTTATATCAAAAGTAGGAACGAATAATATTTAGGAAGTTAGTAGATAGGTGGTATTTTTTCGTATAATTCGTTGTCGTTATTCGTTTGCGTTGGTTTCCTGAAAATAGACGAAGCTATTAAATAAATATATAAATAATGCTGGACAATTCACACAGCATCATCTAGCCCCAAGCTAAGCAGAGCTTGTGTTATGGGTACTAGATGACTGATATACATAATACAATACATTACATAGATAGATATTTTTTATTATACATAGAAAATGACCAGAACTCCCGGAACAAATATCTGTAGATCGTACACACAATTGTTCCGAGGCGGGAATCGAACCCGCAACCTTCTGCGTCGCAGGCGGACCTTCGCCCACCGCGCCACATCGGTCTTCGTTTTTCAGGAAACCAACGCAAACGAATAACGATGTTTTGATTTGTTTTATTTTTAATTATTGTGAAATAAAAACCGTATGTAAGTAAAAACATCTGTTTAAACGTCGTGTGATAAGAAACGGCGAAAGTGTAGATAATAATAGTTTCCTAATTTTTAATATCGATCATACCAAAAATCCAGTTTTTCATTTATTACCCTTATTTATCACTAATGGTACGCTCTGAAAAGGTATTGATAGACATTTTTTCAGTAAAATTCTTTACTTATAGGAATCGATGAAGATGTGTCGTGACTTCAACCGGTTATCAGCTGTTATACATTAGCAATCGATTACGACACGACGCGGCGCCTTCACTCGATTATCACATACATAAGGAACTGTTGATTTAGCTCAGAATATTTATAGACCGTTTCTATGTAATAAAACGAATAATGCAACCAAAATATTCAAACAATTTAAGGCAGTTCTCGATTCGTGCCCCAGTGAAGACCAAAACTTTAAAACAAAAGAAATGTATCGGGTACCTTTCGGGTAACAAGTCGGCTAGAAACTTTTTCAATCAAATTTTTTCGTATTCGCCAATCCTTGTACCAAAGTTTGTTTTTCAATCACGATTGCTACGAAGCTGCTACGAAGGTCTACGGCGCTACGGCACAAACCTTTCCCGTTACGTAGGCGTATGTCTAATCACGTCTAGTTATGTCCTTAAACTTGTCAAGTGATAGCACGGTAGAGTGGGCAAGTGCAGGCCCAGTCCCCGTGACCTAGATCCGGCGACCCTCGCTCGGGAAGCTGCTAATTTCCAGCATCGGTGTGCGCGTCGACGTCACGCGGGGCTCGAGCGACGGCCGCCTCAACGCCAGTCCGCCGCCCCGCTCCCAGCCGACAGCACGCGTCGGCCGCGACACCCGCGCACAACATCGCGACGCAAACAAAACCTCATACTCAAGACCGCCTAAAAAAAATATTTTTTTATTAGTGCCGTACCCGTATTTTTTTAAAGTGCTAATTCTAACTGTGAAAGTATTTTTCTAATCTCAACTGTGATAGCGAGAGGCGGGCGGAGGCTCGGGTGGGGCGCGTTCTGCTGACACAGTGGCTCAGTCGGCCGCCGGTCGTCGAGTGGCGAGCACCATCGATTGTCTCCATAGGAGTACGCGAGGTAGGTGGATCACGCGCTAGTGCCGCGGCTATTTCCACGCGCGCGTATTTCAGGCGATCTGCTTAACGTTCAAGGCCGCGTTTGTTTGCGATGGCGTTTACGCTCAGGGATGGTTTACGTTCATGTTTTATTGTAAGTGATGCCTATCGTAATGTGTTCGTTGTCACGCCTCGTACATTTGAGAGGAAGACGAATCGATTTCACAGTCGATCATTAAATCGCGCATTGAATGTTTAATACGATAAAGATAATGCCAAGGTTTTTCTCGTAAAAATTACCAATCTGATTTCGAAACTATATTAGTAAACACGGGATAGCTGATTTGCAGAAGCTATATCTCTTGAAGGTGACTTCTTGGTGACAGTAAATAAATATGAATGTGTCGTCCGAGCGGCCAGGTGTACGCTGGTCGTGACCTAGGATCTTGCACTCATTCCGAAAGTGATGCGCGACCTGGCAAGGGCCTGACAGGTTCATTCAGTGTTTGTGATGATCGTGACATCATACTTCAGCTAATTCTGTAACTGTTTATACTTGCTCGGTTAAATAAGGTAATGGTAAGTTTTGTCTCAAGGTTTTGCCCAGAAATGGGTTCCAATATTTTATATTTTATAATATGGGCTTCATCGTATTATAATGTTTTTTTTATAATCTTTAATCAATGACCTTCAATTAAGTACCTATAAAGTGTTTCAAGCGTTTTTATTATATCATCTATTATTATTATTATTTTTATTATATCTAGGTGAAATGAAACAATCACGAGAGTTCTAATAGTTTTGCTCATACGAAAATATAAAAATCTTTCGCAAGAATAGCCGCACTGTTTTTAACAAGTAAATTAAATTTTTATCGATGCATTTCGTAAGCGGGTATTGGTTTCTTATCGCATCTACAATTCCCTTCACGCCCAAAATCTATCAATCACATAAAAGTTTTACGTATTTTTTATTACAGCAACCACTAACAGATTTCCGTTTCTTTTTTCTTCGTTGTAAAAACTAATCTTTTAAATCAGTTATGGTGTGGTATTGACAGCTACGCGTTTTAAATCGTCGGTAACTATAGATAGACTTACTTAGGTTGATCTCAGTTTTACGTTTAGTGACATCTGCCCAACTTCTTTTTTTTTTTTTAATTTATTTACCAACTTATAGATATTGTTACATGAAAAAGCTTAAAAATAACACGAAGGAAACCACAAAGGTTTGTATATGTGTTATTAGCTGAGAGTCAGCTGAATAGAATTTAATAAGTTATATCTTTCAACAAGAAAAAACACGTTATAGACTTGCTTAGACTGATCTTAGTTTTATGTTTGGTGACATCTGCCCAATCTCTTATATCTTTCAACAAGAAAAAAGACTTTATAGACTTGCTTAGACTGATCTTAGTTTTATGTTTGATGACATCTGCCCAATCTTTCGACAAGAAAAAAACAGTGAACATCAAGTCTCATTCAGACCAGCCGTTGTCTAAGCAAGAGTTAATTTCCTCTTACTTAATATTATCAACAATCAACCCTTTAACCCCCAGGGGAGTAATTTCAGCAGGGTCGTATTTCTTTGGTAATAAAACCGAAGAATTTGTTTTGGTTACATCACGAATAAGGAAAAGAAAAGAAGGTTGGCAATAAAAGACATACCTACTTCCTTGAGTATTTTTTGTAATGTAAGCCTCAATGGAAGAATTCTCATTCTTACTTCAACTATAATATTTATATTTATATCAGTAGCTTTTATTGTACACTAGCTGCTCCTTGCGTCTCCGTACGAACTTTTCAAGTATCCTATGTTCAATATCTCCGGAAATCCAAATTTCATAAAAATCCGTTCAGCAGTTTAGGCGTGTGAAAGCAGACATCGATTTTCATGACGTCGACATTACGGATTCTTCATTCTGTCATGAGCCCTAATATGGCTCGGTAGACCGAACTTGGTCAGCAAAACAATATATAATAAACAATATAGTTGGACAGCAGACATACAAAGTTACAATCGCTTTAACAATATTAGTAAGTAAAAGTTTGGATATGAATGTAGTTGTCTCAAGCCGTATTTAAATTTTTATTTATTATAGGTAAGTGCAAGCCACTCAGACAGGCTAGCTCTTGCACCATGTTGTATCTTTGTGGTCTCCTAGAGACATAATGATGTAAGAAACTCTTAGAGTGAAGACTATGGGGGAAAAAAGCCCCGGTGGGACGTCCGCAAATGATGGAAAGTCGACATCAAAAAGATAGAGGGCAGCAACTAACTGACTTTGGGCAGTTAATGTCCTGAAGGAAATGATAGAGTTTGAATGAGGCCTACACTAGTCTACTAGTTGACAAAGGTTAGAAATAAGATTAATAATTATAATCACACTAATAATATAAATGAGACCGTTAGGATAGGTTTTGTTACTTCTTCACGGAAAAACTACTGAAAGGAAGTATGAAACATTGCATAATTATGTCTTTGTAAATCTGAAATAACAAAATATTACTTCTTCTGAAGCTAGTTTTTGATAAAACCGGTATTTAATTGGTATTTTAAATTTTAACGTAAAATTCTAAGGCGATGTTTTTATTCTAAAATTTCGGTTGGTACAATTGAGCACCATTAAAAATGAGTTCATGTGGTCCGATCCGTAGGACGAAGCGGAATTACAGTTCCTTGTAATCCGATTAATCGGACGAATAGGAAAAAAAAGTTCATGTGGTCCGATCGGTAGGACGAAGCGGAATTACAAATCCTTATAATCCTTATAATCGAACTAATAGGAAAAAAAGTTCATGTGGTCCGATCGGTAGGACAAAGGCAGTAGGACCACGTGGCCAGAGGGCAATTTGGTTACTTTAAAGCAATAAAGAGTTTTCGCCAGGCTTTTACTATTTTTTCTTCTAATTTATTTTTATTCAAGACAAGGTCAAAGTCGAGACTTGTAGAACTAAGTTATTGAATAGTTTTAATTAAACTTGGCGCAGTTTCTTTTTATTCAAAAGAACTACTAACTTAGACAATTCAACACTACATATAGTTAACTTCAAAAACTTTTCTTTGCCAAGAAGTGTTCGAGTAATACAGTGGTTATTAAGGTTTGTTTTTTGTCAACAAAATAGAATATTAGATCGATTCGATCGAATATATAAATCAATAATAAATAAATAAATAATGCTGGACAATCCACACAGCATCACCTAGCCCCAAGCTAAGCAGAGCTTGTGTTATAGGTACTAGATGACTGATATACATAATACAATACATTAAATAGATAGAGATTTTTTATTATACTTAGGAAACGTCCAGAGCACCCGAAACAAATATCTGCAGATCGTACAAACATTTGTTTCTAGGCGGGAATCGAACCCGCAACTTCCTGCGTCACAGGCGGACCTTCTCCCACCGCGCCACCCCATATCCACCATAGCTAGCTACCCTATTTCTTAAAATACTTATAATATTCGTAATATAATACTAATAATAGTACTACTAGACTAATAAAATAATACTAGGTACTACTAGACTAAATATAAGACTTGTAATATTCGTTTTTTACTTTTTACATATAAATTGATTATTCTGATTATTCAAATAACGTGGCTTGCTATTGGTAAAATAAAAAATATTTCAAAATCGGTTCAGTAGATCCAGATTATTCCCTACAATCTCAATAACTATACCTCTTTATAATATTACTAGCTGCGCCCCGCGGCTACGCCCGCTTTGAAATCTATGTGTCAAATAGTTTCTAAACTTTCTTCTTGAATCACTCTATCTATTAAAAAAACCCCATCAGAATCCGTAGTGTAGTTTTAAAGATCTAAGCATACGTAGGGAGAGGCATACAGCGGGAAGCGACTTTGTTATATACTACGAGTATGTAGTGATTAGTACCTATTATATATAATATTACTAAATCTATGTGTCAAATAGTTTCTAAACCTTCCTCTTGAATCCCTTTATCTATTAAAAAAAAACCCATCAGAATCCGTTGCGCAGTTTTAAAGATCATAGGAGAGACAAACAGCGGGAAGTGTCTTTGTTTTATACTATGTAGTGATTAGTACCTATTAGTATATATTAAAATAGGCCTCCTGTGCGAGCCAGGATGAGGTTTAAAAGATGGTTTGGTTGGCCGATGGTTAAAACCGGGCACCCCAGCAATATTATCTGGCTGGCTGTGTAAGGTTGTTAGGTTTAAAGAACTTTATTCTCACACAAACACATGGTTCACTTATAATGAGATACATATGAAAAAAATAATCTATTTTTTACGATATTTTAAACTAGCCAGTTTGAAATGAGTTTAAAATAAACAATACCTTCAGTTAGTGGTTAGCTAAGTACCTATCTACTTTTAATAACTGAAAGACGTCGTGTTTCTGTAATTTTTTTAAAACCGTTTCAAATTCGTCTTTCACGGCAAATCGGCTTCGACCAGTACAATCGACTTTGAACAATAGGGATTCATTCATTTTGATTAACCTAATTGGTGTTGTTTTAATATTTCTTGAGACAACAAATTAAGTATATTGTTTGTTTAAAGGTATTCCAAAAAAGGCTTACCTAAGATCTCGACATGAATACGAGGTGCGCCAAAATGAGTGTTCTATACTGATGGGCATTATCTTGATCGGGGCGCTCAGCAGTCCCATATCGGATGTCATTGATGATGTTTGTATAAACAACCTCAGTTATGCCGATGATATGGTTCTGCTGAGCGCCTCGATCTGCGGATTGAGGGAGCTCATGAAAATATGTGAGGAGTACGCCCGTGGTCACGGACTGGTGTACAACTCAAAAAAGAGTCAGTTCATGGTTTTTGAGGTCGGTACAAGGAGGCTGCATAACATTCCCCCCGTTCGATTGAACGGTGTTGACTTAGAGAGGGTGTACTCTTTTAAGTACTTAGGCCACATAGTTACTACCGACCTCAAAGACAATGAAGACATCGAAAGGGAGCGGAGGGCGCTGTCGGTGCGGGCGAATATGGTTGCCAGGAGGTTTGCGCGTAGCTCAGAGAAGGTAAAGTTGACACTCTTCAGAGCATACTGCACCTCTGTGTATACGTGCAGCCTGTGGGCGAAGTATACGCTTGCGACGTACAGCGCCATCCGCGTCCATTACAATAATGCGCTGAGAGCGGTCTTGGGGCTGCCCCGCTACTGCAGCGCCTCAGGGATGTTTGCGGCGGCGCGAGTCGTCTGTTTTCATACCACCATGCGCAAGCGCGGATATACTTGTGATTGGTTTTTAATTAGTTTTTTGCAAATCTTTTCTTTTGGTTCAGTACACGAGTTACGGGGAACCAATAACCATGTATAATAAATAGTAATGCCTAATTTTTGAGTAATGTAGTCGATAGCGATCTTAATTACGAAAAATGAGCTCCGCGTAGTTCATATTTTATCGAGATAAGTCGATAGATTCGTTAGTACTCAAAAAACCCGATAATCATAAAAAGTCCCCGACTTTTGTCGATAAAAGATGTTTCTGATAATGTTATAAGTGTAATGTACCAAATGAATAAACCATTTCGAACGCTAGCCTCGTAAATATAGAGTTGGAAATTGACTAAGCACTTTCTTCGCTCTGTTTTTGGCCAGTCGCCATAGCACTTCAGCCAAAACAGGTAGAAAAACCAATATAGAAGTCTAGCGAATATAGTGTTCGCTTAGGTCAAGGTTTGGTGTTCCTGGCCAAGTTTTATTTAATACTTTTATACGAAATTATTTAATTCAAAACAGAAGAGAGAGAGAGAATGATCCTATACGATATGACAGCGTCTTAAGAAACATCATAGAAGGAAGAATTTCATCTCAGTAGTTTTGGAGTAAAGAAGTAACAAACATCCTAACTTCGCAATTATAATACTAGTGTTATTAGGGCCCTCGCAAAACTTACTCATAGTCGTATGAGACGTAATAATCTTCAATATATTTCATGAAGCATATGGCTCAAGTCTTCATAACACTGAACATTGAAGAAGATTACTCAAATGAAGCTTTATTAAGAATATGTAAAAATTCGAATATTCTCAGTTTTTCCTTTCGTTACTTCAAAACAACTTTTAAAACAAAAGAAACAGCTAAGATAGGTCCGTGTTCCTTGACTGTCATTTGTTTTCAGTGAAAACATTGACATTCTATAATATTATGCAAAATATTATATATGTCAATGTTAAATTCAATGTTAGCGTTTAAACCTAATATAATGCGGAGAAAAGCCCTATCTTTTGGAATTTGTAAGAGAGGTTTTAAAAAACCCATTATACTTAAGATAGGACGTATAAAACGTGAGCACGAAGATGATTTTTTTTTGATCGGTAAATATTTTCACGTTACCGCGAGACGTCAGCATTGGTACAGTTTGGTACGGCTTAAGTGCCTTTATTGTGCGAATTTAATGAAGGTTTTAAGATATATCCAGCAGATTTAAGTGGGTTTTAGAAGCAGCCTTTTGCGTTTGACGGAGCGCGTGAATGTAGGGCGGGATCTGCATAATGATGTCGTTAGGATACGAGGAATAGAATATTTCGGATATTTTCGAGAGTAGTGTGATATTTATTTTATATTATATTATAGATATTTTGACTACGTTATTTTTTGTTATATTTTTGGTATGGTAGCTGAAAAGGGCACCGCTGCCGAACACCACAAAATCGTGCATTCAAATATGTATGTTGACATATTCTAATGTCCTTGCCAAAATTCAGGGATGCGAATTTAAAAATGTTGGTTAGGACACATAGAAAGATGTAAATAGGTTTATTTTAAGATTAATATTAAGTGGTAGTTAGTGGCGTGTTGGCGCATCTTACTTATGAATGTTAGTTTTTAGTTAGTGTATTTTATATCTAAGTGTTTTTTTTTATTTCTTCGTCGCTTTGGTGTAAAACTGTAAAGCCATTGTAAATATTTTATGAAATAAATAAATAAAAATAAATGTACTTTGTAACACTTAGATGCGTTGATATTGACGGTATCAGATGACAGATAGCTCGCGGGTACATTTGAAGCTTGTGCAAAGCTAGTCTGTCTTTGTAAAATGTATCTAAAGATAATTTGATAAAGTCCATATTTGAATGCACGTTCTTATGTTGTGTGGTATCGGTGTTGGGTTAATGTGTTCAGATTTAAGATGGTTTTAATTTTTTTATTTATTTCACGTTTTGGGGACCTAGCGTTGTTAGGGTATAGTTATTAGAAAAAACGAGGGCACGCTTTACTACCTTACTTTACGTAAGAATCGCAGCTAATGTAAAAAAAAAAAAAATTTCGCTGTTACAACTTAATAAATTTTGTTGTTTATTTCAAAAAACACGAACGAGCCCGAACGTAAGCAAATAAATCTAGCGATGTTGTAAGCATTTTTAAATTTAAAATTATGTTTCATTTAGGTAAACCAAATACAAATTCAGCAAAACTCTCATCAAAATAAAAACTTTTAATAATGTAGCCACTTTACAACGACTAAGGACAGCCTGTATTCATGAATAACTTAAAATCTCATTTGAATTTCTAGCATTTCACGACCTTGATAAATACAACGAAAGTCTTAAGTATTTAAATCTAATAACTTTCTTTCAGATGGCTTTTAATATATTTTTACTAAGACTATACTTTTCTTAGTGTTTTCTGTAGACGGACGCAGTGACCTTGGAGTGGGGTGAGTCAAGACACGCACTATCCTGTGACTGTCACAACGTTTAACGTTAACCTAATAATGTAACATAACACCGACGACTTTTAACGTTCCCTAGACATGCGATCACGATATCTGAAGCTTTTCCTTTATAAACATATTTTTATGTACAAATGTCGATGCCATAACACCAGAGGCGTAAGTAATAGTTTGAAAATTGCTATAATTTCCACTTCAACTTGTAGGTCACCAAACGTAACCTTTTAGGAAAATTGCCCGGCTTTTTGGACTATTCGGTAAGAAATTGTTTTTTGATTATGACGAAATAATGACGTGAGTAAAATATCATCGTTGTAAAGTACACGTGCCCTCAGATTGGTCGATAAGCACGCAATTCGACTATTTGTTCAATGAAATTATGTTTATGTTGCTTTTATCGGCATCTGGTTATAGAGCTGGGTTTCTTGTTTTTAGTTCGGTCGAATACGTACTTTTACGGAATATATTATATATTACGTTATATTATAATAATACGGGCATTCCTTCATCTATCCTACAAGTTTCGGTGTTTATGCGTCATAGTAAACTGAAAGAAGTCGGGACAAAATGAAATCCATTAGGTCATTTCAAGGTCATCGCAACTTAGCACCATAATACTCGTAGGTAAACACCAAAAGTAGGTACATTTTGAATGTTTTTACGTTACCCTCCGAAACTTTTTAAAAGTTACCATTACGTTCCATTTCAAAAAGAACGGGTCCGTACCTAACTTATAACTTTTTGGGCATAAGATTTTAACTGAAAATAGAATAAGTGGGTTGTTGAGATACCAAACGTTCATAACTTTAGCGAAAATTATTTATTATAAAATAGTTGAGAATTTGAATGATAATTAGTCTGTCCTTTGAAAGTTGGGATAAGCCAGTCATAAGAACAATAAAGATTATATATATTGTGTCTGCCAAAGCCGATCAAACAACATAAAAAAGTGTGCTAACATCCATTTTCATTACTTACAAAAAATATTATTGTATGGGATATTTCTTGTTTTCGCAACAAAGCTATATTTTTAATTTGTTATACAATCAATGTAGCTCTCCCTCTTGAGAATCTTTTAAATTTTCATATAGATATCTTAATCACGAAATCTCTAGAAACTCTGCCATACTAGTTACATATCCAGCAAATTCACAAAGGTACCTAAGGTAATATTTTATCAGACGATGATAAAATAACGCTAGAGAACGTTAAAGTTCAGCTAGTTAGTTATACTAAAACGCCTAACCTAAAAAATATAGCCCACAAATCATTATAACGTGAAATGTATGATCATTTTATATACTGTTATCAATAAATCGGGTTAAACCAGGTCTTAGATTATGATTTGCAATTTTTTTTAAATAGTTTCATATAATTAAATGGTAATCTTTCAAAGAATTTTAGACAAGGGCTCAAAATATGAATATTTTCTAATTAAACTTTTTTTTTTTACTTTATTTGTAATCTAAAAATAAATATGAATCATCAATCTTCACAAAATATGGATGGATCGAGCTAACCTTTATTCAAGGTTAGCTCGTTCGATCCATATTTTCCCGAACCAGAAAATACCAAAAATTTGGTAACTATTTCTATTTTGAGCTAGACTTATTATTTTTATTCATAACCCGAGAAGGTATTTTACGAATTTACTCCACTAAAGCCTAGATTCGGGTTCATAACTCAAAAGCATTCCGACCCTAGGGATAGGCATAGAGAATTGCGTTGTTTTTTACGTCTAGGGTTGTTTATAAAGACTACATGAGAATAGAATGTTTTTATTGAAATGGGTTTACTGTTGTTCAGATTTTGGAACGTTTTTTAACAATGCTTCTACATTTTTTGGGTTTTTTGCAAGTAACTTTGAACAGTGATATTTTTTTAGCCTGTAGTAGCCTTTAGCAATTACTTACAATTGTAGCCTTTATTATTCACAATGCATACAACACGCAATTACTAGCACCAAAACTAACAAGGTAGGTAAGTATTTTCATTATCACACGATAATAATATTAGAAATGCGAAATATACTTCAACTTCTTGAAAATGGAGCTGTAGCTGATTTAGAAAGGTATAAGCAAATAAAAAAAATTAAATAAGTAATGCTAGACAATCCACATAGCATCATCTAGCACCAACCTAAGTATGTTATGGGAACTAACAATATATATTATTAATATAAAAAATACCCAGACCAGATATTTGCAGATCGTACAAACATTTGTCTCGAGGCGGGAATCAAACCCGCCAACTCCGGTGTGTAATGTTACAAGCTAGATTTGACCTCTCTCAAGTCTTAGTTTCCTCATGTCATTGTATACAAAACAATTACCGTTTGTCTTCTAAATATGTAGTAATAGAATGACAATCCAATTTACATTTATAGCTACGTACTATGTTTTGTGCTGTGGCCTCACTATTCATAGAATAGAGAAGCAATATACTCTGTAACTACGGTGCTATAGTAGTGTTTACCGGTCGGTAAGGTCAGCAAAAATATACAAATACAATACAAATACCTACGCTTTATTGCACACCAAACACAGAAAAAAACAGTAAAGAACAAACAAACAAAGATACAGATGCACAATGGGCGGCCTTATCGCTAAGAGCGATTTCTTCCAGGCAACCTTTGGATGGACACGTAGCTATAGTATAGGTATAGACGGTGGCGTATTCTAGGCTAATGTAAATATAAATTATATACAATAAAAAAAACATACAAATACATAAATACTTGTATAAACGTTAATGGAAATAAATACTGATTATAGACACTGATACATAAAATATCTATATATATACTGTATATAGTACATTTTAAAGCTTTAAGTAAAAGGAACAAATTTCATAGCATCTAATAATATTATGTCAATGAGTATGCCTCCATCTTTTAGAACTTTTAAGTGAATCAATGTATTTTTTTTTATTTATGAAATGTAGCAGGTAGGGGCACCTATTTCTAATCCTTACGTCGCACCCCGCCTACAGGCGAATGCACAAAACTTTCTGGCCGTATCTGTCCGAAATCCCTCCGCTCAAAAATGGCCATTTATATAATAAAACAATACTCTATGGTTAATCCTTACAACAAAAGGTTTTCACCAAAAAAACATTCGCAACGTGATTCGGCAAAACGTCATGATTGAAAAAGTGATACAAAGCGTAATTACTTTATTATAGTACTAGCTGCGCCCCGCGGTTTCACCCGCGTGGTGATAGATATTTTGGATAATATACTATAATTATATGTTTATGAATTGTAGCCTATGTGTTATTCTGATATGTAAGCTATATTATTGTGAAGTTTCATTAAAATCCATTCAGTAGTTTTTACGTGAAAGAGTAACAAACATCCATCCATACTTACAAACTTTTACGTTTATAATATTAGTAGGATATACAAACTGTATCATTCTGATTTTTTATTTGCTAACCGTACCTTGTAGTAATCTGACGTAGGTAGTAGTATTGTATTCAGGTGTTTTCACGTACCTACAGTATCGATGTACCAGCTACGTATCTACTATATTGTTAACATTGAAGCCATAATGTAGACAATAACTGTTGTCGATCGAGTAGTCTAAGGTCACTTGTGCCTAGTTAAAGAAAGGTTAGTAGAACATTTTTTTATATTATCCTACTAATATTATAAACGCGAAAGTTTGTAAGTATGGATGGATGGATGGATGTTTGTTACTCTTTCATTTAAAAACTACTGAATGGATTTTAATGAAACTACACAATAATATTTTTTATTTATTTATTTTATTTATTTATTTGCATGAATGTATGTATAAAAGGTCTTAATTCTAAATATGTCCAGATACAAACTACCTACTTAGGTGTGCAAAATCGTTAATGTCTCGTAAAATATGTATAGCTTACATATCAGAATAACACATAGGCTACAATTCATAAAGATATAAAGTATATATTATCCAAAATATCTATAACCACGCGGGTGAAACCGCGGGCTCAGCTAGTATTATATATAATATAAAAAATGAAATATTTGTTTTGTTAATTCTTCAGTAATAAGTTAGGTACGTTGATTTCTTTAGGCTTAAGAAATAAGCTTATAGATGAGTCTAATTTTAAACTTAATTACTACCAGATATCAAACTAATTGTTAAATTAAACACAAAATTATTATAAAATCCTACGCATATTATAAAGACGAATGTTTTCAACGTTTTAAAGATGCTTGGCCAAAGTAGACGCCTAAACTACTGATTCGATTAGACTGAAGCTTAAGCAAAAATTATAATCTGAATCATCAGACCTGAAATAACTAAAAGGTTGGCTGGCTGGCGTGCGAAGCCGCGGGCATAAACTTGTAAGTAATAAAGCGTTACTAAAGCGGCTCCCCCTTTTTTCATTGGTAGAAGAGTTTTCAAGTTATTGTAACTAACCTTTATTTTCAACTATTAAACAACATAATTATTGTAATATAAGTATTCTAAAAACTGTTCTATTAGCCTTTTATTTTCTTAACTGGACTGAATGACCAAATATAACCTTTGCCTTGCAACAATTTAAATGCAACGAATAAGTGACAGAAAAAAAACTCAGTTATACAAATACGAGCAGATTAACCAAGCGCAAATAACAAAATTAACCTGATAACATTGGCGTTATAATGAGGGCTCGTTTTGGCCATTCGTCCGAAAACATCGTATGTGGTCGCATTTACCCCACATGGAGTAATTAGGGGTTAACTGATACACCGAAAGTTATATTAACCCTCGTTTTTATTAGCGTGAAAAATGTATTTTATAAAGCGGGGGAAAGTGCCCTATTTCGTTACCGTTACAGTACCTATTTACAGTTCCAATTTAATTGGTCGACTGACCTATTTAACCTTTCTAAATGCTTCGAGGAGTAAACTGTAGTTTTTTTTATTGCTGTGGTTTATTTTAACTGTTTTTTCTAGCAATTAGTAGAAAAAGGAAATTTCTATTTAAATCAAAATAACTCTATTAAGCATTGTAAGAAACTAGCCTGCTTCTGTGTATTTTAAACCTACTTCAAAAAGAGGAGGTTCTCAATTCGATTGTATTTTTTTCCTCAAAACTTTCGACTGGGTGAACCGATTTTGATGATTCTTTTTTATTTAAAAGCTGATGCTTCCCGTGTTCCCATTTCAGTTTGGTCCAGTTCTGACAATGGCATCCATGAGATAATCATATCAGTTTTAAATTTGCATTAACACTTTGAGTGCTGAAAACGCACGGTATGAGTTTTCTACAAGTGACTAATATGCGTAAATCCACACTAGCGCAGCGGCTAAGAAAATACAGATCTTTGTGACTCAGCAGAGCTGTAATATTTTTCGAACGAAACGCATGTGCGGCGCAACACACCCGCTGCGTAGAGTGGCAGCACGAATTTTTTAGGTAAAAAAAAGAAAAGAAAGAAGACCGCAGTCAAAGTGTAAGTAGTGTAAGTGTTAAGTATGTGCACGACTAATGGACGAATAACTCAATATCACGCCACACGATTCTTTTTTAAAAACAAAGTTTTAAAACCATTTTCATTATTTACGAATTTGAAGTCGTTTTTTTAAAAGACGCCAAATTATTAATACCTCCACTGCGATTGCCAATCCGTCTGGTAAGCGTAGTGATTATGGAAAAACCTGTGTTTTCGGAACGAATTTCCAAAAGTGGACGTATTATGGGTACTTCGGTTCCTACACGTGTCAGCTGCAAGTTCAACCTCAGCCAGGAACTAGTGCCGGAAATTGGATGATGAGGTGGATGTGGCCTTTGACATCCGTAGTTTTTATTCGATTCCCTTCATTGACAGGGACAGACTGGCTGATTTATATAGTTTTGGTTTTAATCAGGAAATTGTTTCCTGTTTTGTTGATTTGTGATGAATGATTGTCATATTTACCTACCCGACGAAAAATAAAAAGTGTTTATTATGTTTGTTTGTCGATTTCTTAGTCAATTATGGAACGATTCGAATAATTCTTCGATTCTATTGTGACTCTATCTCTATTGTATGGAAAATGATCCCAAATGGTCCTATAACAATTAATTAAATAAATATATAATATATTTCCAGAGGACTAGTATCTGTTCTAAAAACTTAAAGACCAATGTACCTATACCTACTAAGGAATTTGAAATTGGATTGAGTTTTTTTTTTTAAACAATCAAATTACGTAAATTGTATACTAACAGTAGGCAAAAAAGTTTACATAATAAACAATATAGAGTAAAATAAGGTTTTAATTTAAAATAAAAACTAAGTCATTACTTAAGTCCAATGTTCGAATAAATTTACTAGTAATTTTTTTTAGCTCTGATATAAGTTTTTAATTAATTTGAACAAAATAAAACGCAATAAAGATGATATAAAAGTATTTTTTGAGCTTTTGCCCTCTGCGTTAGTCAATTATCTACTAATTTTGAAACTTAATCATTTAACTTTTTAATTGCCTATTTCTGAACAAAGCTATAGTTTAGGTTATACAAAATATGTCAAGCTATTTTACAATTTAATAGGAGATAAAGAGCTCCTTTCTTTAACAGTTTAAAATTCTTGTCAATAGTAAAGTAAAATAAAAAAACATTTATTTCTTTAGGCTTACAAAATAAGCACTTAGAATGACAATGACAATGACACCCTCTCACCCACATAGACGACCTCTGTGGCGCGGTGGGCGAAGGACCGCCTGCGACGCAAGAGGTTGCGGGTTCGATTCCGCCTCGGGACAATTGTGTATACAATCTGCAGATATTTGTTGTTCTTGTCGTTTTTCTATGTATAATAAAAAATATCTATGTATGTAATCCATTGTAATTAGTACTATCAGTCATCTAGCCCGTGCATCAGTGCTTACCTTGGGGCTAGATGATATTGTGTGAATTGTCCAACATAATTTATTTTTTATTTAATCAATATATTATTTAATTAATCAATGACAGCCATTGCATGTGGATAAACCACTTTTCAATGCCAAGGACCTATTGGATCAAAATTGTGGTCAGTAACTTAATCTGATTGGGTGAACTTGAAATTATAGAAAGCAAATTCGGTAGTAATTGATTTTAAATATTTAATAGCTTTGATTAGCTTACGTTTATTTTATGATAGCTTCTTCTAAAAGCTTTTAGAAAATTGGCTTTGCTTAATTTCGGGCTATGTATTCATCATCAGCCTATAGCAGTCCACTGCTGGACATAGGCCTCCCCAAAAGAGCGCCATAGCGCCCTGTTATGCTATGTATTATATGTCGAAAAATATTTAATACGAGTTACTGTCCTTCCGCGGCTTTGCACGCGTTGTTTCTATAGAGACGTTTTATGGTTATTTCTAGCTCATGGGAACTGATTTATGGGATTAAAGTAGCCTATATTTTATTCGGGGCCTGGAACTACCTGTATGCAATATTTCAGCCTGATCCGTTCAGTAGTTTTGGCGTGAAAGAGTTCCAAGCCTCCATACATACAAACATTCGCGTTTGTAATATTAGTAGGAGTCATCGTAATTCCCTCCTCGAAAGTCGTAACCTACTCCCTGTCTGGTTACAGGTTGTTTCTACCTTAATTTAGTTTAAGTAATTTTAACTGTACCTAATAGTGACCATGATTAATGAGTTATCATCAACAACAATTTCAAATGTTCGTGGCAAACCCGATATTTGAATATTTACGAGTATTACGCAGGCTGATGCTGGATATTGAAAATAATCAACGAATAAATAAAATTATCAACAATTAAATTTAAACAAATTGTCCAACATTTTATTTTGAAAAGGCTTACTACAAAATATCAAGATTATTTAGACGATAAAAAACATGGGACGAGTTTTGCTCCAACTCGAAAACTAACAACAGAAGATAACAATTTGTTGTTCGCTTTATTACTTTACCTTAAAAAGATTGAATTTGATTGAAGTTACCTTTACGGTAGACACGTATGTTGACCCTCAAGGGCGCTTAATCACTACATAGTATAGAACAAAGTCGCTTCCCGCTGTCTGTCTGTCCCTATGTATGCTTATATCTTTAAAACTACGCAACGGATTTTGATGCGGTTTTTTTAACACTTTGACTGCGGTTTTTTTTCGACGACTGCGATCTTTTTTTTTTCCTAAAAAATTCGTGCTGCCGCTCTACACAGCGGTTGTGTTGCGCCGCACATGCGTTTCGTTCGAAAAATATTACAGCTCTGCTGAGTCACAAAGATCTGTATTTTCTCAGCCGCTGCGCTAGTGTGGATTTACGCATTTTAGTCACTTGTAGAAAACTCATACCGTGCGTTTTCAGCACTCAAAGTGTTAATAGATAAAATGCTTCAAGAGGTAGGTTTATAAACCATTTGACACATAGATTTCCACGCGGGCGAAGCCGCGGAGCGCAGCTAGTTGGTTCGAAATCAAAGTGGGTATATTTAGCCGTCACGGCTCGATAGCGAAGCGTGCACACTGCTGCCAACCTGACGAATGACCACGATGACAATGGATCCCGTGACATTGCAGTGTTTTGACGCGTGACCTTAGATTTGATGTAATCTAGACGGAGCAATATAAAAAGTGATACGGGACTTTTTAAGGCTCGTGAGTTCTAGGCTAGGGCTTATTTGATGTTATCTAGACGGAGGAATATAAAAATTGATATGAGTCCCTCTTGAGAAATCTCCTTTAGAGGAAAACTTGAAACTGAATTTAAAAATGTTCAGAATTCCCCCGCAACGTTTGTACTCATCTTAATTTATCCCCTTGAGAAAAAAAATTTAAGGGGAAAACTGAAAACTTCGGTAACTAATACCACCCGGTTTAGCATAATTTATAATAATTATTATTTTCGGATATTTTTTATTAAATTACCAAAGAAAAGACTGAAGAGGATCTCGTGATATTTAACCGTATTGTAGTACCTAGTCACAATAGTAGGTACAATTCTTAATAAAATTAAATTCCTAATTTTGCTCTCTGAAAAAGTATGTGTGTTTTTATTCAAAGCATTACAACTATTTTTACAGGTATTACCTAATACAATAGAATAGTCAACTTAATTAATCACTAGCATCGAATTTAATAAAACTAATAATCTAATACACATAAAGTTCAGTTCAGTTCAGTTATTTATTGATAAGAATATTCTTATATATCAAACATAATAATAAACGTAACAAAAAAATACACAACGAATTACAAATCATACACACACAGGCGTTTACAGGAGTTTCTTATAAATATTTTTTTTTTGGTAATTTTACAGTAAAGAATGTAAAGACAATAGTGTCAAAAATGAATGAAAGCTGTGTCATTGAGTGTTGAGCTATGACGTGGCCTCATGTCACTACGCTTCAGTATGTATAGTAGTTGTCCTTTTCCTTCAAGTTGTCACTCCATCTTACAAGATACATAAAAAATGACTTCAGTTCATCAGTTTATCCAACCATATACAAACTCTGTCATTTAATAAACATAAAAATAACTTTATTTCAGGCAACAAAGTAAGTGTACAAAGTAACTTAATTAAGGCCCATATAATAGGTAAATACCTAAGAGACTGTTAGTCTCTAAGGTTGGTAAATCTATGTTACTTATAGATAAACATATTTAAAAACATTTGAGTACCATAGGTATTACCTAAACCCACAAATTATCATAATATAAATGATAGAGAATTAATGGACTCAGGTAAGATCCTAGAGATATCACTACTAAGTTAATGTGTTTTTTAATCAAAAGGAAGGAAAAATCCCCGATCTAATCCGAATTGACCTCCCGCTGACCTTAAAATAAGGTCGATCGGGATTTACCTGATTCGAAATTTAAATGCCTGCATTGCATAACCGTGACCTTGTGACGTCACGTTGCGTGTCATCGCGCGGGGCGCATCGCCGTGGCATTAAGGTGCGTTCTCATTGATATAGTGCGAGTCGAATGACGAACACGTCAACGTTAAAATTACTTATACTAATTGTTAGCTTTGTTTCTTTTTCGGCTTCATAATTAGTAGAAATAAAGGGATGAGAAAATTTAGGAAGAAAAGTTGGATCTGATTTTTCTCGGAACAGAATGTTAAAATGCTTATTCTAAATCTAAACCTTTTCAACTTTAGTATCTTTCTTTGATATTATTGATAGAAATGAAGCGGTGCGACTATGAACATAGAAAATATCTATCGGTATCTTGTGACTGGTCTATTTTCATGATAAATATTCACAGATAAAATATAACATAATTAGCCAGGTAAATCTAGCAAAGATATTATCACATAAAATTTTAATTAATAAATTAATCGTTTATTTGAAATTTTAATTGACATTTTGACACTTAGACGATTAATTAACGACGCAATGTCATCGAAACAATTCATAACGTCAGCGTCAGTGGAAACGCGGCCTAAATGATCAATTCGTCTTGTTCGCGCTACAATTCTGGCTGACCTCGCCAATGTCACGGGCGCTGCCCATTGTTCCGAGCGACCTGGGGCTTGACGTAATTCTTTTTCATCATTGATTATTACCGATGTTGACTGCATTTGTTGGATGTAGCGGTTCAGTTTTGTTGTGTTTATTCTGAACAAGGTGGTTCTCAATTAAGTCGTATTTTTTATGTTAAACTTAAATGGTACGCAATATCTTCGGGATTGGTTTAAGATAAAGATAACGGATAAAGATAGAGATCATTTATTGTCTCATCATCATCGTCATCAGCTTATAGCAGTCCTCTGCTGGACATAGGCCTCCCCCAATGAGCGCCATAGCGCCCTTTCTTCAGCTTGCCGCATCCAGCATCTACCTGCAGTTTTTCGCAGGTCGTCATCCCACCTGGTCGGAGGGCGTCCTATACTACGTTTACCGAGTCGTGGTCTCCACTCAAGAACACGTTTTCCCCAGCGGCCGTCGGTTCTTCGCGAGATATGGCCGGCCCACTGCCACTTCAGCTTGCTTATTCTTAGAGCTTACTGTCTATAGGTACACAAAAAGTAATTATACAAATGCTATTTAATTAAATGCATAGGCTGTGTTAATAAAAAAAAAACCTCCGCTTCATTCATTACATACACACATATTATCAATCTTCTAAAAGAAAATAATCATATAAAATTTGCAAAGGCTCAATTATAACAAAAACCTTAATTTGATTCCTTTAAAATTAGTCTCTATTCATTATCTCTTCTACTAAGTAATCAGGAGACTTTTACATTTGAGGAGACTTTTTGTCTGTTCCCCAGACAACATTATTTATAAACGAAAGAAAAGGGAAGACCATGGTGCTATATCGGGCCTTTTACCATACTTTCCTTATTGCTTTCCGCACGAAAGGTTTTATCCAAGTACGAAAGTATCCGTGCGTACATGCTTTTTGTATAAGCCTCTTAAAATTTAACCTTTATAAGTAGGTTAGTTCTTACTTAATTCTTCGTTATAGTAAACTAGGTACTTACTAAGGTATTTTTACTCTGAGTTCGTGATTTAGCAAATGGACTTATCGGCTTTATTAAAGTTTTGGCACGTATCCTATTAAGGCGAGCTAATCCTGACCTTGCTGTTAGAATCGACCCTATACAATTAAGTAATATAACGGTATTTTTATGCTCGAAGTTTGGGTATTTAAGTTGGGAAGTGAAACAGTTTGGGTTTTATCGTCTTATAACAATAACTCATCATCATCTCATCATTATCAGCCTATGGTAGCCCACATCTGGACTTAGGCCTTACCTACTGAGCGCCATAGCAAGCACCCTGTCTCCGGCCTGACGCATCCAGCATCTGCCTGCAGTCTTTCGCAGATCATCATCTCACCTGGCCGGATGGTGTCCTACTCTACGTTTACTGAGTCGTGGTCTCCACTCACAAACACTTTTATTGTGTGGTTGTCGGTTCTTCGCGAAATATAACCGGCCCACTGCTACTTCAAGTTGCTAAGTGACGTCGAGCTTTGTCCATAACTTTGGTTATCTCTGTCGGATGTATTCGTTACGAACAGTCGGTAAAGGATCGATATTAAAATTCTTAATATACTATTACTAAGGTTAAGCTAAATGTTTCTGAGGTTGTGATCATATATTTGTATTGTTTTGTGTTTCTTATTTCCATGATCTCAGGCCAAATATTGGCTTGGCCCTTTGGGAGGCATTCGTGGGGCCGAAGCCATCAGTACAGAGGCCCTTTATGAGAGTTAATCTAAAGGCGAGGGTTACACGTAGCGGGTATCATCCTCGGGTGATTATTACAATCTAGGAAACTAAATATTGCCTTGGGACATTATAATAAAAAGGGTACATCTGTATGTACCCATTTTATTGTAAGGTCTATATATATTGACATTCAAAAGGGTACAGTACATATTCTGTATCATTATCAGCCTATGGACTTAGGCCTCCCCCAATGAGCGCCATAGCGCCCTGTCTTCAGCTTGCCGCATCTACCTGCAGTCTTTCGCAGGTCGTCATCCCACCTGGTCGGAGGGCGTTCTACACTACGTTTACCGAGTCGTGGTCTCCATTTTAGAACACGTTTGCCCCAGCGGCCGTCAGTTCTTTGCGAGATATAGCCGGCCTGCTGCCACTTCAGCTTGGAGCTATGTCGATAACTTTGCTTCTCTGTCGAATGTATTCGTTACGATAAATAAATATACAATGTGTCTGGTCACCGGTGTCGCAGACTTTGGGGGGGTGAAATACGGTAAATTTTATCGACAAATCACTATCCCTATTTTTTTTTCTACCTCCATGACATAATGGTAGCCATTTTGTTTTCTTTTGCCTCGAAGCACGGGTGCTTGTACTGATTAAGCTATAGCTACCCATGATGAGGTCCTAGGAAGACGATAGAGGACTTATTTGATAGCCAATAATGTGGACAATAAAGCAATGATAACATTGTTTCAATTTCCATTTTATAATAGAGGAAAAAAGAATTTATAAAACAAAAGTAAAGTTTTTTTGAACATTTTTTTTTTAATTATTAGCTTTTTCATAGAATCGAAACTGTCAAGCTACAAGTTTTTTTGTTTTTGAACGATAAATACTGTGTGCTTCAAAATAAGTCTTGCATCTTAGCTATAAGTAAGATAGTTTAGAAGTTATGATGATTTGAATATGACCCTTGAAAGCACAATCCACATCAAGAAATTTCCAAAAATCCGATTGCCCCTTTACCCTTTGTATACAGGGTTAATCATAAAGTTGAATACCTATCTACCCTATAAAGGCACCATAGACTACATACATGACGTAATACTTTAATTCCGTTCACAAAATACGTTTTTTTATTCTATAAAATACGTTATGTTATAATTACAGAAATATTATAAAACAAAAGAGCGGAACTCAAACATTCTCAGCATTCATAAACCGGCTTCATTGTAATTTAACCTTTCTTTTATAATCAGAAAGGTTAAACCTCATAGAATTTTCAAATAATTATTATTTTACTACGGGAAGGTAAATAAAGTAGGTACTTATTACTTATGCCTACGAATGCCGAGGCTACTGACTGGATTTAGGCGTTATGACGACCGATGTGGCGCGGTGGGTGATGGTCCGCCTGCGACGCAGGAGGTTGCGGGTTCGATTCCCGCCTCGGAACAATTGTGTGTACGATCTGCAGATATTTGTTCCGGGTGTTCTGGTCGTTTTCTATGTATAATAAAAAATAATCTATCTATGTAATGTATTGTATTATGTATCTCAGTTATCTAGTACCCATAACACAAGCTTTGCTTACCATGAGGCTAGATAATGCTGTGTGGATTGTCCAGCATTATTTATTATTGATTATTATTATATTAGGCCTTTTATACCTTACATTCTACGGGCATGTTGAAGGTCACCCATAATAAATGTCTAGACTCCTATTCAAGCTAGACAAAACTGTAAATAAATTTCGGAACTCTCTATTCTATTGATTCTAGTCTATTGATTCTCCATTCCTTTATTCTACTTATGACCCTCTGAGGAAAACATAAACCCATAAAGTATGTCATTTATTTCCCCTCTGACACTGTCATAATAGAATATAATATACTAACATATAACATAGTATAATACATAAATAAATGTGCTCAGATCCTGTGAGATAAAAGCGGTAAGTACGTCCATAATGATTTATGTCCGCCATTTTATTTCTTATACAGGGTGTCTCGGAATATCCCGAGGGGGTGATTGATGGACGATTTGGGAGGGTTTGTGGGATATCCTTGTAACGAGAATGTAGGTTAGTAGATCCCTAGATCCTTGGGAAAAGTTATTTCGATAACCATAAAGGTTTTGAACGTTATAAAACGTAAAAGACACTACTTATCGTTTTTTTTAATAATACTACTTACATAGCAGAAGAAAAAACGCATAAGTAAAAAACGAATAAGTAAATAAGAAAAAACATTTTCTCTTCATTAGTTAATAGATAACCTATATATAACTACATATACGTTGTACCTGAAGAAAAGTTAGATATCACATAATTATTTCGCTTATGCAAGCAAGCATTCAGCTATCTAGTATATACCCATAACACAAGCTCTGTTTTGCGTAGGGCTAGATAACACAGTGTGAATTAATCCGAAAATATTTTTATTTAACTTGGTTTTAGTTAGGAAATAAACAGTTATATTAATTAAGATTACAATTGAGATTTTAAATTAAAACCAGTAAGTGTTTCCACCGTTAAAAAATAGTACCTAACTACCTACTCAAATTAAAAAGTTATTCACTCATAATTTTCACATATATTAGTTAAATAAATTGTATTGAAAATTACCCATTACAAAATTACCTATTACAAATTTTAGCACTTTAATTGAATACCAGAATAGAATTATACTCGTATATCAGTATAGATTTCGTACGGAAGCATTTCCCCCTATAACAGCTCAAAACTCTCATGAAACACATAAAGCAATTCCAACTCAAACACCTCCTATTTACGTCGCAATTTGCGTCAGCCAGTAACTACATGCTAAACTGAGGTTAATTTTACAGTAACTAGTTTGCTTACGTCACGCGACACCCCATGCTATTATAGTCGTTATCGTTTCCCCCATAGGTGCTATTCTCGTTCGATAATATGCCGCGACCGAGACCCATTTTCCTCGGCTTTCCTAATGCGAAAACTTTGACGTCGACTACCATGCTTAGGTTTGAGTTAACACGTGTTGTTTTAGTTAGGTTGTTTGAGTTTTGAAGATTTCAATACCTACCCAATAGTTTGGCCGTTCTGTTATCGCTCGCTTGGCTATCTATGGATATTACTAGTTAGTACTAGTTTGCACCAGTTGGTAAATAAACTAAACTAGACCATTCTGAACTAGTACTTAATAAACTAACTTAGTAGTAAATTAACTAAGTAAACTTAGCTACTACAGTGAATTTAATATAAATTTCATTAATTGTAATATATTTTAAGTTTTTTACATGTACATTTGAAAATTTTTGTTTCCTTTATAATTGATACTCTTAAATCAATAATGTAGCCAATAATTTGGCGTTATATATAGTTATTCTGTGATTATAATAAAAAAATGATCAAATAAAATGAAAAGTTAATGTTGTATTCCAATCTGATTTGATTGAAAGGGAACATCATACATCCAAACTTTCGCATTTGTAATGTGAAGAGTAGTTACGTAATAAATCTTTTGTTTTCCGAGTCCAAATACATATAAATTATAGATTGAAATATTGAATTACTGAATAATAAATTGATCTATGAAACTTTTGACTCGTCTCATTCGCAAAAATAAGTCAAGTAAAGTCAAACGGGCATAGTTATTACATAAATAAGAAACTACTAAATTAGAAAGGGACTTAAATTATTTAATTTGACTTTTTAAGCTTTATTCAACTTAATTTCGGTAATTCATTACGCCCGGCAAACTTTTAAATAGGATTTGTTAAGGTCTACTAATTTAGAAAAGCAAAACAGTGTAGATTTTGGGTTACCTATGTACTAAGGTAACAAGGCCTAACGAAAACAAAGTCCGTGATTAAAGTTTGAAACTCGCGGGAGTTTCGAATGGGAGTGGATCCCTTTTCTAACTGAACTCATTGCTTTGCTCGAAAATTGGTAATTTATTCGTCATTTCATTACATTACGATCCGTTGGTATTTGAGTAACGGTGGGTACAGCCAGCAAACATTCATCGTAAAAAGCTTATTATATCAGACGAAAATTATTGGATAGACAGGTAGGAAATTCAACATTGGCGAGCATACTGCTAAATAGCATTCTCTACCTGCTAACCTTTGGGTAGTGTAGAGAACAATTCTAGCCAATGAAAACCGAATAGCTTCTATGTTTTGATCCTTTGAATGAACCTATACCTATATGATTTTTTTATTTGAAATTCAAATGTCCACCTGGTTGAGATGCGCAATAGGGCTTCTAGCCAAGTTCGGAAAGATTTCGTTAATTCGAACTCTTGTCGATAAGGATTTATTTTTTCAATTTGATCTTCGATTCGATTCCGGGGGGTTCTAGTCCCGCCAAAATCGAAAAACTTTGGGATATTATTAAATTTTTTGGAGATTACCCCGAGTGTCCGGCTTACGCGCTATAATAAAAAAAACGATTAGTTATATCGCATTTTCCAAATGAAAAGAAAAATGGCCATATTGGAGCTTCTGTTGCGGCCTGTACCAGCGTGCGCTAGAAGCCTCGCTAACCAGGATTATTTAAATTCCTCTAATGGATCCACGATTACTTTATTGATTGTATAAACGACGTTTTACGTCATAGTCTGCAAATTGGAACTCAGCTGTGTAGGTACCTACTATAAATACATAATGTATGTAGATACTCCACTTGCCAGCTCTAGCAATTTATGTCCCTTAAACTTGGCGCTATCCGCACATAATATATAAAAGCGAAAGTTTGGACGAACGTTTGTTACTCACGCCAAAACTAATAAATGGACTGGCATTTCGCGTAGGTACCTATATTCTAGACTAGGAATAACATAATTGTCTGGTTTTTTATCAAAAGCGTACGAAGTAAACAGGACCTAGAAAAAAACAAATAGAACACTGAAACAAAACACTGTGAAACTAATTCTTTTTTCAAATTAAATAAAAAGGTGGCCAGCTTTTACTTAGAACTTTTTGTGCATATTTCAGTCTTTTTTTTCGCATGATGTTTTTTGCGCGTAACTTTGTGTTGCCTGGTACTCTTATAACCTGAAACCAAAACGGCTCAATTTTGATAAATAAGGTACTAAAACACTTATTTTAATACTGTAAGTGTTATTTGCTATGTTTTGTAGGGATTTACCCACTAATGTTTCTTTAAAAAATAATTTAAAACACAAAACATTGAAAATGCGGGAGCCGAGATTCGTTTTTTATACAAAGGGTATATATCGCGTTTATTTAAATATTTTTCTCGTAAACTACATATTCTACGTATACTGTGATTGGGTCAAAACACCGCCTCAAAGACCATTGACGTTTGGCTGTCCTAACTGTAATAGGGAAGCACCTTGACACGCTTGCTCGACTCTATTGTCACCAACAAGCATTGTTTGCTATCGTACTATGATATGACATGTCCCTGAAATATTATCATGCAGAAAAAGGTAACTAAAATGAGAAGGAATTCAATTTACCTACAATGTAGCTTTTCTTGATATTGGAAGTTAACAGAAAAGGTTATATTTCTGACTTAATAAAGGTACCAAGCCGATTTTATGCAAAATTAGTAGGAAAGTGTGAACATTTCCTTTCCCACTTTCCTAAAAATAAAATGTTTAAAAACCCGATTATAAATGTTTAATGGAATTAAGAACTGATATTAATATAAAAGTGTTTTTGTCTACTATCTACATATGCTAACGCTGTTATGACCATATGCGGGCTACATATAATGCTGCCTTTAAAAAAACAGCTCTATATAAAAAAACTCGTATTACCCTGTATATTTTGTTTTGTTGAGACTTTAAGTGACGCCTAGCTTATACATCAATATTCGATTTACGAAGCCATAACCAAATAATGCCTCTTAACAGCGTGAATATCGTAAATTTCATCTAAAATGTTTCAGAAATTCAGCACTCGAAAATGGATTATTCTCTTTTATAAAGCTTAAAGCTTTTTAGTTAAATATTTTACTAAAAAAACTTTTCATTTGACGAAAGCTATTGTAGATCCAGGTCTTTATGGTTCTTTTTTTATCACCAACATCAGCCATCTTGTATCAATAAAATATGATGGAAGTAAAAACCACTTGTTTTGAAAACGACTGTAATAGCGATTACAGTCGTTTTCAAAACAAGTGGTTTTTACCTGTGTCAGTGCTCCAAAGCTTTTGGACTTTTTCTATGTAATAGCAATTACAATAGACAAAGAAACAAAATTTAGGAGACCTAATCTATGGCAACAATATACCTACAATTAAGGTGATTTATAATTAACTAGTTACTACCCGCGGCTTCGCCTTTGTTTTATTCCGGGCCTGGAACTACCTGTAGGCAAATTTCCGCCCGATCTATTTAGTAGCTTTTGCGTGAAAGAGTAACAAACACCCAAACATACTTTCGCGTATATAATATTAGTAGGATGATAGGTATTATATAAATTCCGTGTAGACAGTGATAAGATTGAGTGGTGAAGAGAGAGTACGTAATTTGGTTGAGACCCCTCAACAACGTCTTCACTTAAACAGCCTCTAATTGAGGCACATCAGCCTCAATTCAAGGCTATTCTAATAAAAACCCGGCTCAAATATATTCAAATCAATCAAAGTAGGTATTAAGCGTATCTCGAGTTTCATCTCGAGACAAGTTGAATATCAGTGATGATGGATGTGTGAAATTTATGTAACCAAATGTATCTTGAATTTCAAGGCAACTTATTTACGAACGCCGAACAGAGTTCAGGCTAAAATTTGCTCCAATTTACCTTTGTATACACGGTTCGCTAATTTTGTAGACTTTGCAGAATTAAATTAAAAGATATTATTTTTGTTTCAGGTAAGGGTGGAAGCTTTTTCATTTACGGAGAGAATCGAGTGAGAACGGTTAGAGTTGAATTTGATTCAACCAATGCCGTTTAGGTGAAAACTGTAAGCGGGTATGTATATGTGATGGCCGATATGGCGCGGCGGGTGAAGGTCAGCCTGCAATGCAGGAGGTTGCGGTTTCGATTCCCACCTCGGGACAAATGTCGACCAGCCCGCCGGACGGTGATGGTGGGTTCGGTGTGCAACTGTGGTTTTTCTTAAAGAAAACAAAATAATCTTAGGCTAAGAAAGGTTTTATAAGGGAAAAGCGGGAATAATCGAATCTCAATCAATAACCTGAAAGTTCAAATTCAAACAAATGTTAACGTAACGATAGGTATCATAATGTTAAGTACAGCACCAACCGTGGTCCACAACCTACCAGGCTCGCTCGAGACACTGCCACATAAAAAGTACGTTTAGGTAGAGCTGCCTACGTTCTGTTTATTGGACACGCATGTTGATTTAAACACGTCGGGTTATTATTGGCCTTGCTCTGCATTACGGTTGTAGATAGGTCGTTTGCGTAATTTATTAGAGCAACAATAATATTTTATGAACGTGAACAGAGGAATTTCTATGCATATTTTACATTTCTTGAGGGGAAAACCCATCTTATTCAGAAAGTTTAACGATTTTTGATGAAAGAGATAGGTGGATAAGTCTTTATTTTACCACAATAACACAAAGTGCAATACAGAAGGATATGCTGAGAACCAAGGAAGTACAAAGGGCGTCCTCACTCCTCATAGCTTTGAGCGATCTCTCGATGATTTGCGTCTAAAGTCAAAATTAGTTATCATAAAATTATATCCCCAGCACACACCTAAATACAGCTAAACTTGCTCCTCCAAAAACAAGGTAATATCCTAAGCTTTATGAAGAGACTCAATGAGACCGCACATTAATGATGATTCATCCCATTTCCCAACATAATCTGCACATCATTGCGATAACATCAACGAACTTCATCCTATCACTGTTGACGTCATGTTGAAATTGGAAATACGTCACTAGCTTTCAGTTTACACCTCAGCAATTTCAAATTGTATTGCAAAGGATTAAGGCTGAATGTTGCCAGGCATTCGATGTGACGTGGTAAATATCCAGTTATCTAGCGTAGTAGGTAACGTGCCAGTCATAGTTTCATTTTTATGTAAAGCTATTAGCATGTAAGTCTTTTGAAATGGCTTTCAGCCGTGGCCTTCAGCCGTTCATAATATCTTTAGACAATTTTCCGAGACACCATAAGAAGGTAGGTATTAAGATCAAAGGAGATTTTCGAACTCCTGGATTTACTTTTGTAATATTATACATACTTGCTCATTATTTTTACTCACGATATTAATTACCTTCTCTTTTTGATGTTACATATAGTAAAGATGGCTCTGGTTTTGGCTTGGCTACAGTTTTGGATTTAAATCAATTTAGAAACCTAGTAATAATTGGCCATGTGCCACAGCTTTAAGCCGTATGTAGAGGCTTTCAAGCTATCGCTACGTTATCGCGGTTTATGAAGCAATTAAGATTAGGTTACATAGCACGACTTGCACAGAATTTTTATACTAATTGCACTGTTTTAATGGGGAATTTATTCCCTTTTAATAGTAGTTTCTTAGATTTCAAAACATCAATGTTTCAAAAACAACACAATAGGAAATAAATGCTCACTATGATTTTTTTTCACTTCGATCTTTTTTATAACGCGATCAAGAAACCTTTACCTTGTTTTATCGGTTATTGAGATGAATAGAATAGAATAGAAAAAACATTTATTTAGACACAGGTACAAATACAGGCATAGAATAAACAAACAAAGAAGTTTATCATGGGAGTAAACGACACAAATAGGTGATATGAGGACTAAAATAAGACTACCTCCATGACCCTGCGCCGAAATAGGGGTTGGCTCAGCGTGTGCTGAACATTATTTTATTCAGCGCTGTTTTTCAGCCAAAGACCTTAATTTTTAGTTGAAGATGAGTTAAATAAACTTAAAAACGTATGTTGCCGTTTTTAAACGTTGACATTCTTTTTATTTTATTATTTATCCATGATATTATGACGATGATTCTTGAAAAAGATTAAATAATTTTTCTTCATATAATTGAGTTCTTTAACATGTATTCTTACATTACACTGTAGGTCGTAAAAAGGAAAATACATTCAGACCCAGAAACACAATTCCAATCCGACTACTGGTTATACAATCCAATACAAAATATATATAATTAACCACTAGTTAGTATATAAGTTATTATAATAACAAAGTTATTAAGATAATAAAATAATCTATATATAAATAAATATTTTTAAACTTACGCGATCTCAACTCATTATTATAAGTACCTATTGATACAACGGATTGATACAATTTATTTAATTAATTAATTAACACGGTTATATAAACCAATTGTCATCCCGTGACCACGACAGTGTGTAAACCTGTTGAAACGTCGGAAAAATAGGTAAATAAACGCGGTAAATACCCGGTATATACCGTTGTATCAATACTTATCTATATATAAAAGAAAGTCGTGTTTGTTACAACACTTATAACTCGAGAACGGCTGGACCGATTTAGCTGAAAATTGGTGGAGAGGTAGCTTAGAACCAGGAGTCTTTTTTTCATTTAACCAATTTGACACATAGATTTCCACGGGGGCGAAGCCGCGGGGAGCAGCTAGTAATTAATAAAAGAATAAATTCGAAAGATACGATTATCTTCTTTAAAAATAAACAATGCAGATTCCTCAATGTAAACAAAAGCTCGAAAAGAACAAACAACAGAAACAAGTATACAAAAAGTAGAGGCGACCGTTCACAAAGAACGAATGCAATAATATTGATCAATCAATAGAACGGAGTATTTCCCAGGGCGATTTCTTTGTACCAATAAATGCAATAAACAGAGAGATTGGATGCCTTTTGGAGAGATGAGCTTGGCAAGCCTACTAGTCGATTGTTTTTTTTATGCTTTAACGAAAGAAAAAGCTTTATTACATAACTAGCTGCCAGCGGCTTCGCCCCCGTGGAAATCTATGTGTCAAATTGTTTAAATGATAAAAAGTATCCTATGTTAGACTCCTGGTTCTAAGCTACCTCTCCACCAATTTTCAGCTAAATCGGTCCAGCCGTTCTCGAGTTATAAGTGTTGTAACAAACACGACTTTCTTTTATATATATAGATGATAAGCTTTTAAATTACTTATACTCTAGATTTAGATTGATAGATAGATATTTTGGTTTTATTTTCTTCGTTGTAATTGTATTTTCCTTTTTGTAATTTGTGTATGTGTTTTTTATGGACCTTTGTTGTCTGATAATAAAGAATTTGAATTGAATTGGAAAAAAATATGGTCTAGTTTCTGCCCGCGGCTTCGTGCACGTTGTATCTTTGAAATGAATTGAAGTGAACATAAAAAAAATGTTCTTTCATAATAATAAATAGTATAAAATATGACCTGTCTAAGTGCTTATTTGTTAGCCTAAAGAAATTTAAAAAAAATCATTTTCTATGGTTATCCTACGAAAACTGATTCATGTGGTAAAATATAGCCTAATGTTTTATTCCAGGCTGAACACTACATCTTTGCAAAATTTCAGCGCTATGCGTTTAGTAGTTTTGGCGTGAACAAAAGTAACAAACTTCCATCCATCCATTTAAAGCTATGGCACAAGGTATTTTTTTACATTTTATAAAAAAAAAATATATAATACTGGACAATTCACACAGCATTATCTAGCCCCATGGTAAGCAGAGCTTGTGTTATGGATACTAGATAACTGATATACATAATACAATACATTACATAGATAGATATTTTTTATTATACATAGAAAACGACAAGAACACCCGGAACAAATATCTGCAGATCGTACACACAATTGTTCCGAGGCGGGAATCGAACCCGCAACCTCCTGCGTCGCAGGCGGACCTTCGCCCACCGCGCCACATCGGCCGTCAAACATTAGGTACAATGTTTTTGTTTCTTCTGTTAAATGGGGTTTTAAAAACATTTATGGGGATTCTCAAATAAAGGAATCAAAAAAGTTTGCATACGCATAATCACATTAATCACACAAGAAAATCAAATGGAAAAATGGAAAGATACAAAATCACATTAAACAAAGATATGTAAAGCCAAAAAACAAATTCCTCTCAACACATAATAATGTAACGTTTAAATGCCCTAATTATATAAATCCTATTAATTATACGCCCACGTACTAATAAATTACAGAACGGCATTTAACGTCCCTAGCGAATTAATTTCGAATTTATTTTCAAGAATACCTACGCCTAAATGCTTGTTTTAAATGGGACGAGTAGTACCTACTACGAAGGCATTTTAAGTAGGTACTTTATAAATAGGAAAAGGATTTCTTTTGTGTATCATCAAAGGGTCTTGTTTTATTTCACCCAAGCAGGGTTATTTTTATTACTGAAGTAGCGATAATTCCTACTTACGCTTAACAGTACCTAGTTGCACATAAATCCAATACCTTTACCACCCAGTACAAAATGTGCATTCAGATATGGGATTTGATTCTTTATCTTTAGATATATTTTACAGTAACAAAATGGCTTCCCACAAGCTTCAAGTGGCTCGCGAGCAGCCTGTCATATGATGCCGTCATTATAAAAAAACCTATTATATAATTCCCGAGCATAGCGGCACTTTTATTTAGATATTTTAGAATCCGAGCAAAGCGGGACTCGTGCATAGCGGAACTAACCCCGACAACGTGTCGAAGCCCATATTTGAATATAAACTTTTGTGCTGCGCTACAGGTTTTTGATGGTTTTCAGGTGTGCGACAAGCTTTATACTTCATTGCGTTAGTACTGTACAGTTATTCTGTGCCCTACCATATTTGCACTACTATACTTACCAAATAAATAAATAAATATTGCTGGACAATTCACACAGCATTATTTAGCCCCATGGTAAGCAGAGCTTGTGTTATGGGTACTAGATAACTGATATACATAATACAATACATTACATAGATAGTTTTTTTTATTATATAGAAAACGACCAGAACACCCGGAACAAATATCTGCAGATCGGTCACACAATTGTTCCGAGGCGGGAATCGAACCCGCAACCTTCTGCGTCGCAGGCGGACCTTCGCCCACCGCGCCATATCGGTCGTCATGAAAAAGTCAAATTCATGGTCAAATTCATCAAAAGCAATTTTTTTAGAGCATGGAGCCTAGCTCTCTAATAGTTAGCTTTATGCGAGCTCGATTAAAGTACCCATCAAACTACCCTCAGGGAAAACATCAACACCCGTACGAACCTGTCAGTTCAATCCAACCTTAGACCAAGAGCGTCGATCGCGTAAACGAGTTTAGGAAAAGCAATCTACAGATCCACAGACTAGCTTAGATACCTTATAGAAAATTGCTTTTTCTCAGCTCTCAGAGTAGATCCAGCACGTGGGTAAATCCGGCAGCGATTCTATAAGCCAAATGAGCTAATGCCGGTCACGCGCTTGGCTTGATTTATCTCAGGACGTGCAAAACGATAGTGCACGATGCTCTTTCTAGGGCACTTCTATAGATCTTTTCGTTCATTTTAAACACGGAAATAGTTAGAATACTATTAACCCTTTCATCGCCCAAGCAAGTGGTGCAACCCAAAGGGGCGCATCGCCGTAGTAGTTCTACTAGCTGGTACATGGAGATGTGCAGCATAGGCAGCGAAAGTGTTAACGCAATCATTCCAATAATTCATTTAAAAGCTCTCCTCAAAGAAATAGCAAATAGACATGACATAATTGTACAGTTTAAAATTATGCGTTCTCTTATTTAGACTAGACCTTACTTTAACGGTCAGGGAGACAAGATGGCGGTGAAATGGTTTTTTTATGAATCTAGAGACTGATGCAATACTGTAACCATAACAAGTCAATTCGTAGGTAACTGTTACTATTTTACCCATTGTACTGAACCTCACGTGATTGCTGATTGGGGTATTTACCACGCCAGCGACCGATCGATCAATCAATCAACTGGTTGATAGGACTCAGCTGAATCTCAGTACAGTTACAATCATATCTAAATACCGAACACATGGTGCATACCTAAAAGAGGTCAACTGCAAATCGACGTACAGCTTTAACTTGAAATATCAGAAACCTTTCAGAGGTACCTACCTATCCTCTGAAACGTGGCCTCATTTCGTGGCAGGGGTAGAAAAAATTCGTTTGCGTTTTATTTTTTGGCGAGTTCTTCTGAAATATAACTCCGCTTATTTATAGGTATTATTCACCTGTTATCAGTTTACTAACAACTAATGTGGGCACAGAATGTTGCTGATTCGATTCCCAAATGTTTGTACGTTCTGCAAATTGTTCCGGGTTTTCTGGGTATTTTCTATGTAGAAATAATATCTATATATGTATTGTATTAAGTATATCATCTAGTACTCATAACACAAGCTCTGTGTAGCTTGAGGCTAGATGATGCTATGTGGATTGTCCAGCAAGACCTTTGGCGGATGTCAACACGGGCAAACCACAGATAAAACACAAAAAAGAGATCAGACAACTTAACACTTTGAGTGCTGAAAACGCACGGTATGAGTTTTCTACAAGTGACTAATATGCGTAAATCCACACTAGCGCAGCGGCTGAGAAAATACAGATCTTTGTGACTCAGCAGAGCTGTAATATTTTTCAAACGAAACGCATTTGCGGCGCAACACAACCGCTGTGTAGAGTGGCAGCACGAATTTTTTAGGTAAAAAAAAAGACCGCATTCGTCGAAAAAAAACCGCAGTCAAAGTGTTAAGGGAGACCCAATGATAATGCTTCTGAGAAATTCCAACGGGAAAGTGGAGCGTTTTTATTAGTTGTAAGCAGATATCTACCTCGTCAAAGTGCGGCATACGGGCGTTGCTTGCACGCCGCTTGCAAAAGCCTGATAACCCACATTGTTATCGTATCCTAAAAACGTGTGAAAGTCAAACTAGGTAGGTAAAATTTGCATAGCCGATAACGTCGTCTAAATAGAGCGCGTCTGGTCGGTTCATTGGTCACAAAAATTCTATGGAATTATATTAATTCTATCGAATTATATCAATTCTATGGAATTATATCAATTCTATGGAATTATATCAATTCTATGGAATTATATCAATTCTATGGAATTATATCAATTCTATGGAATTATATCAATTCTATGGAATTATATCAATTCTATGGAATTATATCAATTCTATGGAATTATATCAATTCAATTTTATAATACCTATCTTTATTTATAAACATAACAAATAACAGTTATACAAATCCATACATTCATCCTAGACAATATTAAATTTAAACTAATTTTTAAGGGATATGAGCTTTTTCAAACTTATATAAATAATAGGGAATTAAATAATGCTTATCCATACATTTGTTATGGAATTATATCATTATTTTGTATCTAGGTTTAGTAGCTTTAAGTTTTCTTACTGCCAAGATCAATCGATTGAAAAAAAACTATAAATCGACTTCAAGTTCCTTAATATTTACACTGTTTTAACACTTTGACTGCTGAAATCACACGGTATGTGTTTTCTACAAGTGACTAATCGAAAAAAAACCGCAGTCAAAAACACTTTGACTGCGGTTTTTTTTCGACGACTGCGATCTTTTTTTTGACCTAAAAAATTCGTGCTGCCGCTCTACACAGCGGTTGTGTTGCGCCGCACATGCGTTTCGTTCGAAAAATATTACAGCTCTGCTGAGTCACAAAGATCTGTATTTTCTCAGCCGCTGCGCTAGTGTGGATTTACGCATATTAGTCACTCAGAAAACTCATACCGTGCGTTTTCAGCAGTCGAAGTGTGTTTTCTTATCCCTCGGAATAAATTGTAGTACACGGGACCACCTCGAGATCATTATGCGGAAAAAATATCAAAATCGGTTCATAATTGACGGAAAAATCGACGAATATACATATAAAGTACGTACAGCGGACCATAGAACCTCTTTTCGTTTTTTTCGTCGGTGAACTGTATATATGTATATGCAAACGTGGGCGGAAGCTTGTAAATAGTAACACCTAACCCATTACCCATTTAAACGGATAGAAATTTCGGTTTCGGTTACGGATCTTCTCATCAAAGAAACTCAATAACTTGCTAGCTCAAACAGTAATTGAATTATTGGGAATTCGTAAAGTTCTACATAAATATGGAACATTTTCCCAAAATAGGCCGCCATTGACCCACGAAGTTGTAGAAGATTAATTCAATATTTGAACTGAACAAAATGGATCTTTGTTGTTTCTTATCTTCTACAAGTATCGAGAAACAACAAAGATCCATTAAATCCAAAGATAACTCTTAGTGTCTATGTAGTTACTTTACTATATCCGGGAACCAAAGTTTTATTTTAATAAACCAAATCACCAATACACTTTGAAACGGCGAAATACGAAACCAATAATGATGTATTTACAAAGCAAATGAAATGAAGCAATGGAGCTTATCGAGTAGAGTTTTTTTTTTCAAAAGGTGTTAAAGTTCACCAACAACGCTGAGGCACTTTTAAAACAAAAATATTTCCGCATTTATTCATAGTCTAAACAAAACCAACAACTATAAATAAATAATGCCAGAAGAATTCACACGCATCATCTAGCCCCAAGCTAAGCCAAAACTTGTGTTATGGATACTAGATGTCTGCTTAAGGTACTATATATATATATCTATACATTACATAGATATTTTTATCAAACATAAAAAACAACTAGAACACGAACACACTAGAGGCGGGAATCGAACCCGCAAAGTATACTAAGTGGCAGATTTTTCGGTACATCTTCTTGATTATTTGTAATTTTGAGTACCAACTTTTTAGATTGTAATAATTTAACCGTGAGTAGTCGTCCTTGAACTTTGTATAGATTTAGATTCAGTAGCTTTTTGTGGAAATTTTTAATTAGAATGAAGTACTTAGTCACATTATATTCATTAAGTTAGCTGTTAATATCCAAAATATTGTTAAAATAAAATAAAATAATAAAATAAACCTCCTACGTCGCAAGCGGACCTTCGCCCACCGCGCCACAGAGGTCGTCATCATCAATGACACAATGATAGCGACACAGCCTTGACTCACTCTTGTCCACTGGCCTACAATAGTGATCCAAAACCATCAGGCTTTATTTGTCATGAATAGCCATAAGTAATCTATTTATAGGTGATAATGATAAATCAATGCAGTACAATACAATCAATGACCTATTAACGTTAATTAAATAATTAGAGTGCTATTTAATTAATCGGGGTCATCGACACGTGCGTGATAAATTTTAGCTTGCACAGTTTATAAGTTGGCCATATTATTTAACTTAAAACGAAACCCAAAGAGACTTCACACTTTTAAATTAATTACGAAAAGGAATAATCTTATCAGTCAAAAGTTTTACAAGTAAAACAGGTGCACTGCTTTTAATCAAACATATGTAGAAGAAACAGCTTTTTAAACTTTCGCGATTTGTTAACATAATAAAGACTAGTTGCGCCCCGCGGTTTCACCCGCGTGGTGATAGATTTTTTGGATAATATACAATATATCTTTATAAATTGTATAGCCTATGTGTTATTCTGATGTATAAGCTAATGTAAAGTTTCATTAAAATCCATTCAGTCGTTTTTACGTGAAAGAGTAACAAACATCCATCCATCCATACTTACAAACATTCGCGTTTATAATATTAGTAGGATTATTTATTCGGATATTTAAAGAGTACCTTTAAATATCCGATATTATTAGGTTTTATTTCCCCCTATGTTCTGTTCCATAGTTTTTAAATCTTAGGTAATAAAATTTAAATTCACATTTCACAAACTTTCAGCATTATATTTTAGTTAAACCTAGACATATTCATACGCCTTTTTGTTGATAGCCACTCACAATGATAAACAGTTACAAAAAAAGGAAAACACAAAAATACAGAACAACATACGTCGTAGGGATAAACTTCACATAATGCTAGAGAAGACAGGGCGCTATGGCGCTCATTGGGGGAGGCCTATGTCCAGCAGTGGACTAATATAGGCTGATGATGATGATGATGAATGCTAGAGTGGTAGTAGAGTCCCAAGTGTAAGACAAACTGGTCTTTCCCTATGTACGCGGCTAATAAGTACTCTACTGTACTTATTAGCCGCGTTTAATAAATCGCAAGTTAAGTCACACTATCGCCGTAGCCAAAATCAGCTAGGACAACAGCATCGTCACGTGCTTCAGCATTAAAAACTCGTTCATAAAAAACGAGTCTGCCTTGATAATATCTTTTTGCCGTCATCGTACGATCTGTGACGGCCACGTAATCAAACCTGGCCCCAATTCCACGAAATCAATCGCCTCACCATAACAATGGTATTGTCTCAAAACGACACATTTTGGCATTTACCATAGACGAAAGAAACGACAAACAGATGGAGGGCCGCCGTGTCAAAAGTGTCAAGATTAACAATCTATCAATATCTCCGTGCAAATAACACAGTACGTACTATCTAGAGTCATTAAAGTAATTTATTTCATCTCTCAACTTATATAAAGCACTTAGACAAGTCGAAAAATTACATAAAACTTGTACAATGTACCTACATCTCATTTATTCAATAACATAATTATCTTTACAAAATAAAGATATTGTGTCCGTCAGTTTCTTTACTCTATGGACGAGATGCTGATGCCATTGTCATAGTAAAGCGATTGGTTTGCAGAAATTTGCCCTGACATGTCCAACCTTGCGACCACTTAGCATTACAATGAGAACGCATATTCATGAACATAGTATGTGTTCAGTTCACTTTGCATGGTTCTTATTACTAAGTACGTTAGTTTCTATTTCAGCCGGTGAGACATAATTTACGTTTCAAAGCTGATATGTAGACCATTGTTCCGTAGTTAGGTATAGGTCACATGGGGATATAATGGAATCCATACAAAAATCTATATCTATATATCTATATCTATATATATAAAAGAAAGTCGTGTTTGTTACAACACTTATAACTCGAGAACGGCTGGACCGATTTAGCTGAAAATTGGTGGGGAGGTAGCTTAGAACCAGGAGACGGACATAGGACTTTTTATCATTTAAACCATTTGACAGATGAATTTCTACGGGGGCGAAGCCGTGGAGCGCAGCTAGTTATAAATAAATAATGCCGGAATATTCACACAGCAGTATCAAGCCCCAAGCTAAGCAGAGCTTGTGTTATGGGTACAAGATAACTATCTTGTACCCATAACACAAGCTCTGATACACATAATACAATCCTAATGGGACCCGCTCGCTGGACTGACAACATTGTAGGAGTTGCATCCATCTATGGGTGGAGGCGGCAAGGGACCGCTATTTGTGGCGTCGTACATGGGAAGTCCATGTCCAGCTGTGGACATCTGTGATGATATCAAGATTATTAAAATTCATTTTTCTTGTGGTACGGTATGAGTAAAAGTATTTTTTGCTACGACAGCTACGGCGTAGCGCTACGTAGCTACGAGTTTCTAGAAATGTCAGATTTTTACTTAATTCAGAACGAAGAAACGTAATAAGTATTCTGAAAAAGAATATTTACATTTAAACAACACATTCAATACAACTCCATGAATAATTGATGGAGTATAGTTTCCAACTTTTGCATCGATTTTCCTTACAAAATGATCGTAAGAATAATTTGATCATATCGGAACAATTTGATCGTTTCTTTTTTTGTTTCTCCTTTAACAAACCTATACAGTTTGAAGTGCCTACTTACCCCATACAAAATCCTGAGTATGGTCATAACATCGTAAAAGAGCAAACTTAGCTACTTTGCCATGGCTCATAATCTCAACGAAAAACCAACCTCATCTCCTACCTAAAAAAACGGCCAAGTGCAAGTTTGACTCCCATGCATAGGAGGGTTCCGTATAATCTTTAAGTAGTTCGTATCTATGTTTATCCATTTCGGAATCGAATCTCAAACATTTTTAATATCGTCCGACTGTTAATTTACGGTTATCACATTTTTTCTTTTTAGGTAGTTATGCTATTACACATTACTTTTTGCCATATTTATTATAATGCCAACTAAAAGTAATCGCCTATCCCTCTTTTAAACACGTTATCTTGGAAATGTTTCCATTCACAATTCGAGATGGCTTCAATGGGTTGCAGACCTGATTATTAAATATTAATTTTAACTTTATACCCCCTCGCGTTCCTGAAAAAAACCTTGTAAAAAACAAACTGACTAACGTACCACACATTGATCTTGGAAGGGTTACTTTTACCATTTGAGTCACGGATCCCTAAATAGATACAAAAACGGAGAAAAACTCTCGACGCCAAATTATCCCTTCCAGTACCTAATAAAGGATAAACAATGTTTATCACCGTTATCAGAACAAGACACGCGGTCGTTTAACTCCATTGCCGATAGATGGCAGGACTAGGAGGTGGAGATTATTAAGCTATAACAATACATCAGGCCATTAGATGGCGAAAGCCGTAACGTGGATGAATGCAACCCATTTGTAAGTGTGTGGTGTAAGAGTTGAGAAAAGCTATTGTATTTCTGTATTGATTTATAATTGCTTCGTTTGTTCGTAACATGCTACGTAGAAATAGGGACTTTCTCAATTTGCTACGTAGGCTACGGTGTAGCTGCTGTATAAGAATAGTTTTTCCGTGTGCTACGTCGTTACTTACTACGTAGAAATAGGAGTTTCTCCATTTGCTACGTAGGCTACAGTATGTGCTCGCTGGCTACAGTGTAGTCACTGTATACGAAAACTTTAACCCAATGGTCCGTCGTAGCTTGCTACGAAGAAATAGAGACTTTCTCCATTTGCGTAGGCTACAGTGTAGTGGCTGTACAGGAATAATTTTCCCCTGTGCTACGTCGTAACTTGATATTGCGCGGCGTGACTACTACGTAGTTATTGGAATTATAATGCTTGGTCTAATGCCTATGATACATTGTGACTTACCACAACATAGCTGCTACGAAAGACAAGGTATCTTGCTCTGTGCTATGTCGTAACTTGCTACGGCGTAGCATTATTTTTGTAAATATCGCTATTTTCTAACAATTAACTTATAAAGCTTAAGCGTAAAGCTGCAGTGGTTCAGAGAATAACTGTTTTCTCTGAATCGCTTCAGCTTTACCCTCCCACCATTCTTTAGTATCTCAACACTTTCCCGCAGCAGAAGGCAGCAGTAATACTTCTCTGCAGATACATCTGCTATTTACTACGTAGGCTACGAACGTACTATACTTAATTCTACAATCCGAGATATTTTTTGGAAACAAGGGGGTTGGAAACCAAAGAAATGTTGGTGAAATTTTTTTACGCCACGATCTTTGGAGCAGGAGTTCGAAACATTTTTAGTTATCGAAAACTGTTATTCGTAATCTAAAATTCAATTTTAAACCTTTTTACGGTGCGTTATGCGTAGTTGTCTGTGTTTAATGTTTTGTTACTGTTATTATTTGGTAGACTTTTGATAAGTTTTCATTCTTAAATGTCTTGGTTCACATAAAATAACTTGGATTCCAGAACCAAGTAAGTAAGGTAACTTAGTTACCTATCGGTTGTTTTTACCATCTGCTTCGTATCCAGTCTCGTAAACTCTTGTTTTTATTTTGATCCTTGTCTGTGGGCTATAAAGTTCAATTTAAATGCCATCGCAACTGTTCAGTTTTAATACTTGGTTTCTGCAAGTTTCAATTGAGTTATCGTTATGGATGTTTTACATTTCAGGATCATCTCGAATTTGTATTTTTATACGCCATAACTTTGGTTAGTATTTATTTTAATGTTACTGAAATACGTTCCTCAAATTGAAATTGGCTAGGTAGAGTTATAATTATATTATTTTAAGCCATTACTGTCCCACTGCTGGGCAAAGGCCTCTCTTTTCTCCTTCCACTCCTCGCCATCCATTCCATACCTAGGTAGAGTTAGACACGAAAAAAGTAAATTGTGCATCACTTAGTAAAGGTTATTTAATTTTTATTTATTTATTTGTTTGAGGAGATCTTTCAGCACCATATATGTACATAATAGTGCTGTGTTAAGAAACAGGTTAAATAGCTATTAGCAAGTTCCCATTTATAGTTAAGCATTTTTGATCAGGTCTTCGGATTTTCTCTTTACTTGTGCTATAAGATCTTGCTTGTTGCCAAATGGTAAGATTCTAGGCGAACGGGAAGTACCATATAATATAGGTTTTGTGTGCATATGAATCCTTTGGGAATTTCAAAAAATATGGGCATAAACGGCTGTAACTTTTGCTTGCGTTGAAATGAAGTTTGATTTCTATCACGGCTCCGAAACGTAACAGACTTGAGTATTTGATGTTAAATTAAACTCTTCAACCCGTTCCTGATAAAAGAAGGTTAACAGACGAACAACAAAATTATCATAAAAGGGTTTTGTTATTTCTTTTAGAGTTACGGAACCCCAAAAATTGATTAATTTGCATCGAATTGAATTACGCACAGCTATTATATAACCTTAGTTTTAATTTATTTACAAACTTAAAAAAATATTACAGAGAAAGGGTAATAATATCATTTTTGGTATATATAATATAATGCTGGACAATTCACACAGCATTATCTAGCCCCATGGTAAGCAGAGCTTGTGTTATAGGTACTTGATAACTGATATACATAATACTATATATTACATAGATAGATATTTTTTATTATACATAGAAAACGACCAGAACACCCGGAACAAATATCTGCAGATCGTACACACAATTGTTCGGAGGCAGGAATCGAACCCGCAACCTCATGCGTCGCAGGCGGACCTTCGCCCACCGCGCCACATCGGTCGTCGAACATTATGAAAACCACAACGTTTGTAAAGAAGTGTTGTTATTAGCGAATCAGGCCGAGTAACTATCACATGAATATATAGCTTTAAAATGTTTTGGGAGAATAAACAAATGAACGTTACCTATGATGATAATGTTGATATTACATATATGTACGTAGATGATTTTTCAATTTGATTTTAACATATTTAACACTTTGAGTGCTGAAGACGCACGGTATGAGTTTTCTACAAGTGACTAATATGCTTAAATCCACACTAACGCAGCGGCTGAGAAAATACAGATCTTTGTGACTCAGCACAGCCGTAATATTTTTCGAACGAAACGCATGTGCGGCGCAACACAACCGCTGTGTAGAGCGGCAGCACGAATTTTTTAGGTAAAAAAAAAGATCGCAGTCGTCGAAAAAAAACCGCAGTCAAAGTGTTAAAATCAAATTGAAAGAGCACTTCCTATCATCATAAAATTATCTATCTAGAGTTATTTATATATATATTTAATTAGCTATATATATTATTATTTTGTATTGAACTAAATCTATTTATTAGGTTTATTGATCTATTATTTTTTTAATTTATGTATGTATATTATAATCTCATTCCGTATTGTATTATTAGTCTAATTTGTCTCTTGTACACTTCCTCTATCTATTCCATCGCCACTCCTGTAAACCTAAGGTTTGCTGGAAGAAAACTCTAGCTCAGGGTTAAGCTCGCCTAAATACATATCTTTTTATATAAGTTATTTTTAAGTTTTGTATGTGTACAATAAAGAATTAAAGATGATTCCTAATCAACCTATTCCTACACCATTCACACTCTATACAAAAAGAACTCTACAAAACCCAACACATAAAAGCCTACATCCGTATAAAAATACGATAACTTTATACTAATACCGCTGGAGATTGCTATTTAAAGTCCAGCGAGCATGGAACTCTGGTCGTTATTGCGAGGGTGGTAGGTGTGAAAGTAGGCTGTAGGGGGTAGTCGGGCAGTGGGGCGGTCGATCGATGGAGGTTAGGTACAGATATAAATAGGACAGAAGTTAAAGGCCGCCCCAGAACGCTCGGTTTCAATGTGATCGATTCTCGGATGCTGGATTTGTTCAGATGCTGGACTAATGAAGGTGTTTGATGGAATATCGGGAGCCATGGCTTTTCAGATGTCTGCTTAGAATGGTTCACTGATTTGAACAGCATTTAACGTTTTTGTTTTTGTAGTAGTTAAACTCTTACTTTTCTATGGTCTGAAATTATTTTATTATTTTTTATTATTATTATATAAGCTCATAAGCTCTAGCAATCGGAGTCAAAAGGCAAATCTCTAAGAAATTAAATATCGATATTATATACATATAATTCGATGTAATGATATAATTTCGGGTGTTCTGGTCGTTTTCTATATATAATAAAATAATATCTATCTATGTAATGTATTGTATTATGTATTTCAGTTATCTAGTACCCATAACACAAGCTCTGCTTACCATGGGGCTAGATAATGCTGTGTGAATTGTCCAGCATTATTTATTTATTTAATTTCGATTTCGACGGGTCTTGAACCCGCGAACATCACCATTTTACGTGTCAGCTGTTATTTCGTTCAGGAATTAGATTGCGTCTGTGAGTAGGTACTCTTGTAGTATTGGGTGGTTTAACAGTGAAATACACTAGGTATTTAGGTCAGGTACTGGACCTAAGTATATTGCTAAAGCTAATCTTATCGTATCAGTCCTCTCGAATCCCACTGTTGGGCAAAGTCCTTTATTCCCACCTTAAAATTGCATAATTCCCATTTATTAAAATCTGCTTTGTATGTAGGTCGTGTGGTAGGTATAATTATGATACGGCACGATTCCGAAACAGTTTAATTTGCATAATCCTAATGAGTTCCGATGATAAGGAAGTTTGTAATCTGTAGGTACGGTACGGATAAAAATGTGAAAATCGTTTAATATATAAAACGTCGATCGTGCCACGCTATATATATATTTTAATAAGTAGATCTTGTTTAAATGTTTTGATTGTGCCATAAATGGATAATCTATATATCATCATCATCAGCCTAAATTAGTCCACAGCTGGACATAGGCCTCCCCTAAAAAGCGCCGTAGCGCCCTGTCTCCAGCTTACCGTATCCAGCATCTGCTGAATCCAGCATCTGTCTTTGGCAGATGGTCATCCCACCTGGGCTTTATCTACATAATATATCTATCTATCCAAAACTGAATTATAAAATAAAAGACACAGGCATGGATATACAATACCTAAGCATTCGGTTTGGTAAGTGAGAGTAGCTTAGAAATATTAGGTATGTGCTACCTATGTATCCATAGACACGATGCTGTGTGGATTGTCCAACATTATTATATTATAGATACATATATAGAGTACAGGTTTATCTGAAACCTATAGCAAGCTCCAGTCTCTCACAAAAAAGGTTTACTAAGCCCTTTTAGCATAACAATACCTACTGTAACAACTACATACACTAAAAAAACGTGACGAGGAAAATAAATGTCTTTTTTTTATTACTATCTTTACTAGATGAGTTAAATTCATGAGTTAATTTCGCTACATCTCGAACCCTTAGCTTACAACGCACAAAATAACAAAAAGGTCACCGCCCACAGAAAGACTCATAACAAAGCAGAAACAGAGATCCGTGATTAATCCGAGGTAAATTAATTACGCAGTCCACAGAATGAGGTGTAGTTTTACCCTCGACCTTCATACTTCACGGCTCACATGTTTAGGCAAACTGCGGACGGCCTGGGAACCGCTGGAGATGCAAGGCGTTGACAGAAGCGATTGAATACTGCACTGAAGAATTTCATGAAGCGTCAAGAAAAATAATGAAGCTTTGCCATTTACAAAGCACGAGTACCTACTACCAGAAAGTAAGAAAGATCGTAGTACATATCATCAGGTTATTTTCCAGTTTAGTGGTAAATTGTAATTAATCCCTCGGGAAGAAAATGATCTCGTACTTTCTATACAAAACCAAAAGAATCATTAAAATCGGATCACATTCACAACTGACGCAGAAATCAGCAAATATATGTACTGCCCACAGCCAAAAGAAAGAGGTTCTCCTTTTTAGAAATCTATTAAAAATAGCCAGCTGTTTCAAAATTTGAACGTTGTATACCTAAGCTTAGACCAAACGTAAATTCCGCCGTTTCTCATCATGACCTTTCTCGTGACAAGGGTAGCTTTGTTCGAAATAATGGTGAGAACCGCTTACTCGGAAAATATACCTGGGTGCTTCCGTACTACGCCGAGCGACTCATCATACGAGACGTTTTATTACATTTACTACAGGACTTGTTGGCACAAGACAGCCAACGAGACTGATTTAGTAGTGGTGTGGATAGAAGATTTAGGTGCATAGATGGATAGAAAAATTCTTTATTAACAACTTCTGACACACACATACAACAATTATACAGTATACAGGAAAACAAAAAATATGAACACACACACAGTTGACTAAAAAAAAGAAAATCAAACAATGATATAATTAAAATATGGGTAAGATCCTAGTAAGATCATAAGATGTCAGTGTGTGCTGCAGTATGTCAAAAAGGCCTCACGTTATATTTTGTAAAAGAACTGATTTTCATACAGACCTACATATATATATATTATAGAATATTAGAAGTACATAGAATATCTAGGCTAGCAGGGCATCATCCATTATCATCACTGCAGGATCCCCCCTGAACAGAGTAATTTAAGAAAAATCACGTACAGTAGAGTCGAATAGAATTTTTGACTTATGTAGATGCTTGGACCTATAGGTCGCTACCTCTTAACATGAAATAGACTGGGTATTTGTTCTAAAACGGATAGTTACCAAGAATTTTGGGGCTGCAAATAACAAAACTTTCTTAACCAAGTTTCAGAATTGCTATTAGTCTCCATTCTATTTACAGACAAATTGTTTTCCCAAAACATTCTTTTAACTTTTAACTTTGTTTAGTAAAATGTGGACTCTAATTTAAAAGTTACTACGCCAGTTTGCCCTCATTTTTTCCTTTGTCAGTTCTTGAGATAACCAAGAAAGGTAAGTAGGTACGACCTAATTCATTTTATTACATTTCTCTACGCTAACTTCTCTTAGCGTTGTCGTTCATTCAAAATAAACTTATCTGAGTTAACTTCCCTGGGACCGTCAAAGGACCTCAGAAATTGTGGACTCTTTCATATTTCTTGGGAAACCTTAAATGTTTTATCTCGGGTTTCAGAAAAATGGGTTTAGGTCAAGGGAGTATCAATCTTTTGCTTCTCTTTGATAAGATAACGTTGTTTTCATGATACCAACGAGATGGTTTTAAATTTTTCGTAATTTCTGGAGATAAATCTGGCAAGTATATGGTTCAGCACAGAAGAAATAGGTACCTATAATATGAATATTGATCAATAAAACTGAACTGCGTTAAACAAGATTTTCGTCAAAATCTATTCAAATAAACGTTAAGCAAATCCAAGCACCATCGTCTATAAATAATCGTCAGTCTTGTTTTCATTCCGAGTCGCGCCGTTTGATCTCTGAAGTAAATATTATTGTGACTGCCTCCAGCCGTGTTTACTTGGATATTACTTCGTTTTTATGTAACTTTCGTCCTTGACTGACGATTTATACGCCTACACTAGCTATATGGTGCCCAGCTCCGTAAACAACTCGTAGGCTGCTAAAGTGCTAACTTGGTTTTCACGTTATTATTTTTACTGTTTTACCACTCTTTTTTCCAACGTACGATATATATCTCCTATTGGTATTAAATTGTTACAACTACTAGAGACCATACAAAATTGAAATATTGCAGCAGCAAGTTGCAAGTGCTCTATCATTTACGGCAACTTGGCAAGTTGATCTTGCACAGCGGTCACGTCCGAGAAATATATATTACTACTACCTACTGCCAGTGGGTGAAAAACGCTTTAGAACTTGATGATGAATAGTTACCTACCTACTACCTACCTAGTTAGGTTTGCGGGCCTGAACAAATATAGTTGGCAATGTAAACAGGAAAGGGTTTTGATGGTGTGATGTAGGTACATCAATAGACTCCTGGGAAGTCGTGGGAAGTACCTATAAACAGTGGAACTGATGGACGGTAGTTACTCGGGTAACTTTATGTTGATGGATAGTTTTCAGGCAGTAAGATTTATTCTTAGATAGGTACAACTTCAGGCTATTTTTAACCAACTTCAAAAAAGGAGGTACTCAATTCAACAATTTTTTCTTAATATCACGCCAACCGATTTCGATGATTCTTTTTAAATACAGTTTTAAGGAGTCGGTTTTATAGTCGACTCAAAAGAGACGCTATCATATAGCATTCTGAAGCAAAATTTGGGAGGGGTTACCTGCTACATATACGTATTTACGAAATCGATGACAACGTTTGAGGCTACGCGCGTGACTTGTGCACAAATAGATGCTACACCTGCGGGATGTCCCAGGCTATCTATAAGCTATGAAAAACTCTGCCAAAATAGAGAAAACGTACGCATTTCCAAACATAAGTATTACGCATAAGTTAAAAAATCGGTTGGGAATATCGGCTCTTTTTACGATCATAATAATATTTTTTCAGTGATATTGCACGTGCAGAGAAATTAATTAAAACGCCTGAGCACGTCATATTTTACGCATTATTTTGTGTTTGTTCTAGCGATTTGGTTTATAATTTTAGTTTTTCTAAACTTCAGAAACGTGTAAAGATTTTCATCGCTTCCCAAATACCTAAGATCGTTATTTTCTGAAATTACCACACCAAACGAATTGCCACATCCAGACTAAATTAGAATGCGTAACTCCGGGAATAGTAGGTACCCACCCACTCACTGTCAGAAGGCCAAAGTAGTTTCGTGCGGAAATATTAGCCAATGTTTGTCATGCGGGAGCGACGACCGGGCAACGCAACGCTCGACCCTGAAGACGAACAACTTTTAAAACAATTAACACGACACTTCGTTTGATAATCAAGGTTGCTAGTTTGGCAAATAATGTTTGAACTGAAGCCAACGCAACGGTGGGAACTAATGTTAATAGCAAGGATATTCTTCTGCCTTATAAAGACAAAAAATATCGAACTTTTGAGGACTGGATGAGGGTGACATAAGACCGGACAGAATTGCGTAATAGAGAAAAGGCCTATACCTAGCAATAAATAAATAATGCTGGACAATCCACGCAGCATCATCTAGCCTCAAGTTTATAGCAATAGGTAGGTAGGTACTCATGTTATGACGTGAAGTAGGTAGATAGATGTTAAACTTTGCAATGCAAGCTAGATTCGAAGCAAAATAGGACAGCCTATGCAACTACATTATACATTTTAAACCAAATCGATGCCTTCACGGAATCCTTCTTTGAATATTTGATTGCAGTCACTTGATGATATATTCTAAGAAAGTAGGTAATAAATAGCACAGGCTTTATCGACTGCTTTTCCATTACGTATATAGCAAGTAAGTCGTCGCAAGAAATTGATTTGTGCCATTTTATGGCTATGAAATATTTGGTACGTAAGTACTCCTTACGCAAACAAATATTTATTCCGTGCTGCTCTAGATATTCGCCACATAAAACTTTTATGCTCCACTAACATCGATTGCTAACCTCAATCTTTTATTTGTCCACAGAGAGACCAAAAATGCATATTGAAGTGCAAGTCGCCCTCAACTTCGTCATATCTTATTTATACAACAAACTGCCTCGGCGTCGCGTGAACATCTTCGGCGAAGAGTTGGAGAAGGCTCTAAAGGAGAAGTTCAGAGGTCACTGGTACCCTGACCGGCCATGTAGAGGATCTGCTTACCGATGCCTGAAGACTGGAGGACCCATTGATCCCGTCCTGGAGGTCGCTGCGAAAGAATCCGGGGTGCCGGTGCGGGATGTGCTTGAACACCTGCCAAGAGATCTCGCGGTCTGGGTTGATCCAGGTGAGATCATTTTAACATAATTTTGTACGTGTAAAATCTGAGCTTTTGAAGTGCTAGAATTTATCACAATTCCGAGTTCCACTTACCCTTTTGCAACGTCTCGAGCAAGTTTTATTTCATTTATCTGCTTGTTATGCCTTACCTTACCTAATCAGAATTTCGTAAGCAAGCTGTTTTCTTCTTTTATTATATGTACATAGAACGTATATTTCCCACAGAATATATAATATTTGTTTCAATAACGATGGCCCAAACGACTGGGGATCATGAGCTAAGTAGAACAGAGCTTGGTTGCATAACTCGCTAAACGGACGAGGTCACATTCACATAACATCATCGCGAGGACAGTAGTTACGATGATTACAGCGACCCTACTCAAACTAGATAGCCGCTTCAGATCTAGATCTACGCAGAACTTCGCTCACCAATCTTAATTTCAAGAGCTCTTATGATGGGAGCTGTCCTACTTTGTCTGACATGATGTCAAATTTGTATTAGAATTGTCCTCATATTATTTATAGATTGACCATAAAAAACAATTAAAAATTTGCTAAACAATCGCCTTCTTTTAATTCCAGGTGAAGTTTCGTACCGGATCGGAGAAAAAGGTGCAGTGAAGGTGCTATTCAGCAGCGATGAAAGGGCAGCCGATGAGAGGACTGATAGAGAGGTAAAATAAACAACATATTTCTTAGTTTTAACTCCTAAAGGCACCTATAGTCCAGTTTCTGTAGAGACCGAGAGCAAGTGCAGTTCGAACCCAGAGGCTGTCGTGGCAAGGCAGGAAACATTAATTGACTAGATGGTAATCATTTGCACAGCAGCCGTTAAGTCGCTCACAATCCAAATAACAATTAAGGAAAATTTATCACGTGCGTAGACAATAGTGGAATCAATCATCTGCGTCTGGCGCAATGTTTTGGCAATAAAACGCATCAGGTGGCACAACCCAGTTTATCAATGATAAGTTGCCTTGGTGACTACTCTATTTAAAAACATGATTGAAATATCATGGTTATCATACAGAGCGATTGCGATGCGAGGGACGGTATCTGGGTTAGCAATTTTATTCTACATCAGGAGGTATTGTTTGTTTTGTTTGAGTTGTAAGCTTTCATGGTAACGTTTCAGGTGACCCGCGCGTTCAACCCTGAGGCGCAGTGCTTCAGGCCCGTGGAGCCGGCCGCGGCGCCGTCTCCGCCCACCCCGGCGCCCTTCTCCCCTGCGCCGCCGTTCCGTGCGCAGCCGCTCACCTTCACGACGGCCACCTTCGCGCAGACCAAATTCGGCAGCACCAAGCTGAAGACAAGCAGCAAGCGCGCCAACCGCATGTCCCCCACGGAGTTCAGCAACTACATAAAGCAACGCGCTGTGCAGCAGCAGCTGGCGGCGCGCGCGCTGTCTCCCGCCGCAGACCCCGCGGCCTACTTCGTGACGCGCCGCGAGCCCAACCCCCCCTCCGCGTCACCCTACCCCCCCGCGCAGCAGCACCTTCTGCTCGCCAACTGAGCAGGCCCTCGCGCGAACCGCTCATAGATATTTACTTTTGTACGAGAGAGGCGCGCGCCGCGATTTATTTTTTTATTTTCCGCGGGGGCGTCCCGCGCCGCCCGCCGCTTGTGATATCCTTACGATTTTTCATAACTTTTTGTATTCTCGTTCGTTACGTCGATGTGTAAATTTATCGATAGGAGCAATAATCTGTCGCGCGATTCGCCGGCGATTTATTTTCATAATATTTAATGCCGAGTCTCGAGTTTTTGATGTCTTCGTTCGATATCGATAATGGTAGGGTGTAAGGGAGCAGAGGCCGGACGGCCGCGTGCGCTTACGACGACGTACCTTTTAGAGCGAGTCTGTATACATTCATACGTCCTCTGATTCTGTAAGAGTACTTTATAATACAAAATAATAGGTGTGTACACATAATATATATTCGTATGCGATATTCGTCTAATAATTCATGTGAAAATGGATAGCCATAGAGAAAATTACGTATTTTTAATATTGAAATTAATAATTCATACTTACTACTCTACTTATTCTAGTGTACTTGTATGTATTGTACTTGTATATTTAGATAAATGTTTGCATATCCGTGGGACGCGGTCGGACGGCGCGGCACGACACGGCGGCCCGCCCGGAGGCGTCGGAGATCTCACATAGTGTAATCATACCCTTGTAATATTAACATACCTATTATACATAATACTATAGGATTAGCTACCTTTCAATCTAACAGTATTTTTTTAAGAAGATATTAGTCTTTGTGTACATTACCGGTCGACTGCATCGCGGCGGCCGTTCTAGAATGTATGGTATACTTAAATTGTTAAAAGACATGAATATGGTATATGGATAAGATAGGGAATTATTCTCAAATTCATTTAATAACGGGTGCATCCATCGTTAAATGGAAATACTATGAGTTATTTATATCTTTTTTATATTTCACTCGAGCATCCGGCTCAGTTTTTCAATGGGGGTGTAGTATTGAGTAGTTAGTTAGAAGTAGGTGCATGGGTAGGTACGCGCAGGTAGTCGACAGCTTGTTGTGTTGCGAGTAGAATAGGGAAGGCTGCGATCCGAAAGGCTGCGCCAGACGCAACGAACCGATGATCGCAACCTCATAATTCCAAATTCCAAGCACAACACTCACAAGTTGTACTGAATGGAAATGTACAACTATTTTTTACTATTTTTATATTTTTGATTTAGAATTAAGTGTAGTTGTATGATTTTCATTACCTTTAACGTACTTTCTTAACCTATTATAATATATGTATGTATCGAGTCTACTCGATTGGAAAACTGACCGTAACGCTTCAGTATTTTGTAGATAAAATCTAAAATGTAAGTTTAATGATTAATATAATTAGCGTAATGAGATTTTTTATTATAATAAAATAAACTTTTTATTTTCTTTCTTTTGTAAGATATATTCGATGGAAGTGTTAAAGGTACTATAAAATTTGCATAATATAGAGCGGCCCTCCATGCCCGCTAATATAATTAGTCAATAATTTTTCATATTGTTGTACGACTTTTTAAGTTTATATTAAAATGTTTTGTGCAATCTAGTTTGCGTGTATTTATTTGAAATCCTTTTTTCTATAGCAATAACTGCCTTAAATATCCCTACTACATGTGCAAAGAGTATCAACCTAACAATCACAATATGATTCAAATCTCAAGTCTTTTAATCTAACTGTCTTAAAACTTGATAGGGTAGGAAGGAACTTACAAATCTATTTCAATAAAAGGATGTATTACAATAATTAAGTCACTTTATTAATTAAAACCACTAAGTTGACGTCATGAAACCCCATCTATGGAAATTGATAGGAAAAACAGAGTTTGTATTTTATGGTGACATAATTAAAAGAAGAAATATCCATAAGATATAGTGGGATTGTAAATGGTAAAATATTATTGATCACTGGTTACTACGGTCATTAACTATAGGTACAGTCAAGAATTATTAACAATTATCAATATTAAATAATTTTAATAACAAATTTACCTCAAAACATTGTCGTTTTACAAGGTACTTTATTTTATTTCGTCAGAAAACTATCCTCACACGAGATAATTAAATAAGAAAGATCTGATAAGTTGTGTTGTCCCAAACTGCATTTAAAACAAAATAACCACTTTTCGTTAAGTTTGGAGAATCAGCGCATTAATCTGTTTGTAGGACCAAATGTTATTTTTGCTCAATAACCTATATAACATATACTTCCCTCTAAGTAGGTACATTTGGGATATTTCCGTCATTATAATAACCAAATGTAAATAATATTAATCTTAGCATCTAAAACAGATGCTTAGATTAATTATAACACGGCAGAAAACTATCGTAGGTATCATGTTAGTAAATAGTGGATTTAAATCATTTGATCTTCATAAAAATTACTGTATATTAGCAAGACTAAATATTTCAGACATGATACTTGAATTTTCTTGCCTATCTTTGGTTCTTTATCTATATTTGAAAAAATAATCTTTAGGACGATTACGAAATGGTTCAAATTGACTCTTAGAAATATTACATGGATTGGGATTATAAAAAGGAGATATTATATATAACAAGTTAAAATCTAGTATTATAAAATTTAACGTTAATTTACAAACATTTATTTTTACAGGAACCCTTTAAAAATCACCATTGAATAAATTTTTGAACAGAACATTTTTAATACTTATTTTTGGCACTCTCGTCATATGATCCAATTAAACTATGATTGGTTTGATTGATATAAAAGATTATATTTATTCAGTATCATTATTTATACAAGAAATTTCTTAGATAGCTAAAAACTTATTCGAAATATTTGTCAAATCTATTGATTTAAATCGTGGCTAAACACTATTTTGACTCCATAGATGAGGCAATAGACCAAGTGGTATGATAAACAGTTTAAATTAAAATTAATCAGTACATTTCAATAAAACTCAAACGACATTTCTTTTCGTATAGACAAATCATCACCCTATCGAAAGTTATTTACATTTTTTTTTAAAAGACACAGATGGTCACACAACATTGGACTGGTAAGAAAACCAAGTCAGTTGAAATAGTAAATACAAAGTTAAGATAACATAATAGTAACGCATGCCGACATTATTTAACAATCGTTCTGTATGACTGATCAATTTTGACTACATTGAAAATTTTGGCCCGTTTTCAATATTAAAAATAAAATTCTAACCTATTTTCTTAAAAATAGCTTTACTAAAAATAAAATCATAATTCAGTTACAATATGTACGAAGAGTACTCAATTACATCGATAATATTAAATCTAAAGAAACCGTTACAGTATTTTTAATATTTGTAACAGTCTTTACAACTATACAGAATCAAGTAAAATAAATAACACAACTTGTGAGCAAGGTCTCAAAGACAACCGCGAATTGAAAATAAAAATCATCCCACCGGATCAAATTTAAAGTGATGACTACGAATGATTTATCGTTGTAAAAGATTTGCCATGTTACAAACACCTAACTGCGACTCTGTTCTTGCAATGGGGATGAAATTGATAAAAAGCTAGCCTTTCTGGTCAAAAACAATAATCAATGAACCATATCGATGTGTCGCTGTAAACTTTTTTTGTTCATGTAGAAGCGATCACACATGGCACACGGGAAGAATACTTTCTCATTGTCTGCATGCCGCGCTCGCGTGTGCGATGACAGATCCAAAGCCCTGGCGAAGTACACTTTGCAGATATTACAGAAGAATTTAGTGTGCGTTGAGTGTATCGCGCGATGCGTGATCAGATCGCGCGCCGTGGCCACGCCATCCCCGCACTGGCCGCAAGTAAACTCGCCGGGCTGCGCCGGCATGGGCACTTCCCCGTCATCCTCCGAATCACCTGAATCCTCATCACCATGATGTCTTATCTTGTGCGCGCGTAAAGCGTTCTCTGTATCATACTGCGCACCGCAAACTTCGCACGGAAACCCTTCATCTTCATCAACTTGAGCCGTGGAGCTACCTTCTCCGCCACCTTCGTAATGCTTCTTCATGTGAACGAGCAGAGTCGATTTTCGCGTGAAACTCTTATCACAGACTGGACAAAACACGGAGTTTGGCTGGTGCACCTCGTCCATGTGCCGTTGATATGCCGCACGTTTCGTAAACTCTTTGTCACATATCGTACAGTACTTGCCTTCCACTGCGTCACCGTGCTGTTCCATCTCGACAGAATCGTCAGAGCGCATCTTTTTGTTCGGGTTCACAACGGTCACTTCCACTTCAGGAGGGAGTCTCCTTTTCGCTACGGAAGGTGTCGATTGCGATCGTCCTCCTGTAGGCTGGGCAGCTTCTAATACTTCGTGCTTGCTAACCTTACTGGTAACTTTATGTTGTGGCATCCAAAGACCGCTATTATTAGCAGCCGCTTTGCCATCGGGGGATCTGAGATGCCAACCACGATGGCTCTTTAACGCAGCGATCGACGTGTAGCTTTTGTGGCAAATTTCACAGTCGAAAGTCTGAGGTTGCGATGGAGGTTGGCTTACACACTGATGATTTTGCAAAGACAGTAATCCTAAAAATTGTTTACCACATGTATCACATGGGTACCTCGCTTGATATTCAATGTTTGGATTGGCAATTTCTGGTTCGTCGTACTCAGGATCCATGTCATCCTGATTCTTACTCGTACTTTGGCTGGCGTCGTAACCGAGCAACAAGCTAGCATGGGCCGCTTTTAGATGTTCATACAGCTCCTGCGTCGAGTTAAGGGGCTTGCCGCATATTTTGCACATTTGCGTAGCTGATTTGTGGACGTTCTTTCTGTGACGATAATAAGATTTTTTGTCCGCAAATGTAATTTTACAAATGGTGCAACTGGATCGACCACCACCTTCGCTAGGGGAAGCTTGTGATTCAGTTTTAATGGCATGGTTTGTATTAACAATTCCGTGCTTTGCACGTTTGTGCTTAATCAAACTAGACTTCAGAGGGAATTGTTTTCCACATAATTCACATTCATGAACGCTCGGCGAAGGTTCCACCGGAAAAGCGAAACTATTGAATTGCGGCGTTGAAAGTATAGAGCCGTTTTCATCGACGTTGTAATCATCTTCTTCGGTCGAGGCGTGCATTGTATTCTCTTCGCTATCGTTTCTATCATTAATAATATCGGCATGCAACACTTTTTTGTGTTTCCAAATATTTTTCTTGTGCATGAAACCTTTGCCGCAAATGTCACAAGAATAAGGAGCATTGGGCACATTTGCGTTTGGCTTGAAGTTGTAGACGTTTGAAGATTGAACTAAACTAGACATGTTGAATTGCTTGATGGGTTTCCCAATTATTCGTGGGTCGAACTCTTTGAGTGCCTGTGGTGTTTGTGGTTTTCTGTTAGTGGTTGGTACTTTAGCATGAATGCGCATATGATTCGAGTAGGCCTGGCGACTTTTGAATGGTCGAATACACATTTCGCAGAAAAATTCATGATCAGGGCTAACATTGGTCCCGGCACCAGGATGCGAGTTTTGGACGTGATCAGCCAACTTTTGCGGAGTGCTGTAAGAGTTTGAACAAACACTGCAGGGATAGAATTTAACTCTCAAGTGGGTATTCTTGTGTTCTGCAAGCTCTGAAGGTCGCAGGAATTTCTTTTCGCATTGGTCGCAATGATGCGCCACTTGGTTATGCTCAGCCACTTGGTGATCAGTCCATTCGTCTACAGTCTCGAATATTGCATTACACTCGGTGCAAGAGTAGTGGTATTCTTCAGCCTCTTCTTTGACAAGGGACATATCGGGATGGGTGGCATTCAAATCGGGAGTTTGGCCGGGATGCTCCAAATACATGTGTTTGTTCAGATCGACTGGTTGTTCAAATTTAACTCCACAAAATTGGCAAGGATGCAATATTTGATCATGTTCCGCTTTGAAATGTTTGAGCAAATTTGAATAGCTGCTAGTCTTTGTTCCACATAGATAGCAGTCTGTGAGCCGTCCATCGACACTCTGGTTTTCAGATTTGACAAAGTGCTCAGCATGAGCAGACAACGCATGATCGTTAAATTCTTGCATATTGGTAAATTGTTCTGAACATAAATCGCAATGGATATACACAGTACATTCGCCGTTCCGAATATGTTTCTTGAGTAATGTTTTATCTTTGAAGGATGCTCCGCAGTGGACACAGCCCATAGGAACTGACGACTGCCCGTCCTCGTGGAACTCAGAAACATGTTTCATGATAGATTGCTTCAGTTGAAATTTGGCCGTGCACAATCTACACGCATACGATTTCGCGTTGAAAATATCTTTGGTTTGTATTTTGCTCTTAGGCTCTTCGATGACCATATCACTGGTGATTCCGTTATCCTCGTAAATAATCTTCCAGAGATCAGTGCAATTGTTATGCCTCATGTGACTTAGCAGAGCTCCAATGTGAGTGAAAGTAACGACGCAATTATAGCAAGTGTGCTTTGGGACTTTATATCCATTTTTCTGCAGATGTTGAATCACGGATTTTCTACGCGGATATTCTTTGTCGCAACATAGACATCTCTGGGTGTTAATCTGTAGGATGATATCACGATACCTTTTGATGAAGTCTCTCTGAGTGCTGGTGACAAAGCCTTGTGGAGCGTCTGGCTCCTCGGCTTCACCGTCGACAGTATCGTTGCACTCAGCGGTATCGTCCATTTCTTCTTCGTCATTCATCTCATTAATTGTAGAGTTGTTTTGCATCTCTTCGTTCAACTCGATTTGAGGAGTAAGTCCGAGAATTGCTTCATCATCCTCATTTTGTTCAGCCTGACTAGCGTCTAATTCGTCATTATTAGTTTCATCATTATCTTCTTCATCTTCTTCTTCTTCATTGTTTGGCTCGTCTTCTTTAGTTTCATCATTTTCATCAATAACCATATTTTGACTGTCATCTTCAGTTGCAGCTTGAGTTACATCTTGGGGGCTCGCTTTTTCACTATCATTTTCATCCTCTTTGTCAGCCTCATCAAAATTATTGTCGTCGTCTTGCTGATTTTCCTCTTCATTAGGATTTTCTTCGTTATCTTCGAGACTTTCTTGCTGCCGAGCTATCTCTATTTCATTTTCAGAATCCATATCCACTGTGTCATAGTTTTGACTTTGATGGTTGTGCATTTCAGAATCACCCTCCTCATCTTCATTTTCATCATAATCATTGGGCTCTGAGAGAATAGTTTCAACTTGGAACGACGCTATTTCAGGTTCAGAGATCAAAGTCTCCGGGCTCTCGGGGCCAGAATTCATTATTTCTGGTTCCGAGACCAACACCTCAGGCTTGGCGGTGAGTAAAGTTTTTAAAATCTGTGGTTCTTTTTTCTTTATCTGCAAATCTTTGAGAGCTTTGATACGAAGCGGATAGGGTAAATTGTTTTGTGGTGTCTTTGCAAATTTTATGGGTATCGGTTTCGGAGGTGTTATTATTTTCCTATGGAATTGAGGATTCTGGTGCTGCGACATGAATTTCGGGGACATTTTTGGTAGTAATTGCATTTTGTGGCTAATAGGATTAGGCATGAGACGCGCTTTCGGGTTAAAAGGGTTTGGTCGGAGTTTTGGCTGCATGCGAGTATGGGATTTCGGTTTGTTTATTCTGTTGGTGTAGCGGTCGAATTTGTGTGTATTGAGTTCATGTCGCCTCGCGTTGTGCGAGTACCGATAGCTGCGTCCGCAGATGAGACAGTCTTTAGAGGCAATTTGTTGGATACCTTGTCGCGACTGCAGCGTTTCTCCCGTGGGCCGCATTACGGTAATGGATACTTCGGGCATGTGGGGCACCTTCACAGGCTGCGGGATTTTCACTTCGTCTTCATAATCTTCATCTTCGTCTTTGTCACTCTCCATTCCCTGGAATTATAAAGTCTTTGGTCAAACAAGTACATACTTCTGAGCCTACTATGTGATTAAAGAGTGATTTTACCAAATAAACGGGGTATGACGTAATCTATCTTCATGGTTGAATGAGTGTCTGTAAAGTATATACCTTATCTATAAATTTACAGGTAAAGATATTTTTTCAACTATTCATATAAAATCATGTTTTTTAAACGTTGGTTCACCTATTTTTGCGTTAAACGGAATGAGCTTTTTGGCGCCTAGTTTTTAGTTCATATATTGAAATAATAACATTGATATAGAAAGTTACTATTAAATAATAGGGCAAATTAAAACCAGTATTTACAATTGAAACTATTGAGCTAACTGCAGACTGACAAACAATCTACATTAAATTGATACAGTACAGTGACATAATTATGATTATTTAGATACATATTGTTATTAATGAGCTTATTTTTCAGATTGTAAATGAGATATTACTATTAGTAATAAAGACACTTGATTTAATCATTGATTTTAACCGAAAAAATTTGATGAATTAATGATTTTCAAAATGTTTTAAGAAACAATTATGCCAACCCTGATATACATTTTTTTTTATATTTTTCTGACACGGATATGTACGTAAAGGTATAATAAACATTTTAACACCAAATTTTAATAACTAAGATATTTTTTGCTACTTTAGTATAAAATTATTGAAACCATAACATTAATGTTATGGTTTCATTTAACATTTAACTTTTAAATAAAATAACAAAGAACAAACTGAAAATAAAAATATATCATGAAACTATCTATTTAACAAGTAAGCAAATATTAATTAGAAACAAGTCATATTGTTCACAATTATCTTGGTCTAAAAACCAATCACTCCGTGGCTAAAAAAAATTTAAACTTATTATGAAATTTTTTTTATTCAATTTTTATTAATTACAAATTAATAAAAATTAACTATTAAAACTAGTTCAGAGTTGATATACAAATTAACACTTTGACTGCGGTCTTTTTTCGACGACTGCGATTTTTTTACCTAAAAAATTCGTGCTGCCGCACTACACAGCGGTTGTGTTGCGCCGCACATGCGTTTCGTTCGAAAAATATTACAGTTCTGCTGAGTCACAAAGATCTGTATTTTCTCAGCCGCTGCGCTAGTGTGGATTTACGCATATTAGTCACTTGTAGAAAACTCATACCGTGCGTTTTCAGCACTCAAAGTGTTAAAAATGATATGACACTTATAATTATTGGGATAAACTTGAACACAAGACAAACTTTTCATATATGTACTTAATTATGCGCGCAAGTAGTGCAAACAAACACAGAATGCTCTCTGCAAATAAACTGACCACACTTGAGGCAATACTGTGTAGTTTTTCTGTCTCGTTTCTCCTTGGAAGAGTAACATATTCTGCACCGTTTTCTCTGTTTAAAATGTGTTTGTACCACCTGCGACACAGGCGCTGTGAATAGTCTTTGACCATCCGACCCCGGAGCGCTTAACGAAACCAATGACAACTCATCCTGCAACAAACTTAATCCCAATTCTTTGATGAATAACCGTCTTTGAGTAACCGTAGAACCCTGGGTGCTCCATACCACCTGAGCATTTACTGACGCAATATTCAACAATATAAAGAACAGTGATAGTGTCCAATCGTTCGTATTTTGCAACGTAGTATAGTAATGCATTAAAACATCAAGGACCTCCACAGCCGATTGGTCTTTTTTGTAAGCTGATACTGATGTCGAACGGTTCGTGTGACCTTTCTTATTGAACTGGGGCAGGTTTGTCACAACGTTGATCGCTCTAGACTGCGCGTTTATGTAAGAAGTCAGCGAGAATTCGTCGCTAAATCCAGTAATGTAAGTTTTCCTGTGCTTCGACAGAAACAGCGGAGGTATCGCGTCGCTTTTCGGATGCAGGGCTGCCATGGTATACAGGTTATAATTTTTAAGGCCTTCCATCAAGCCAGTGGAAAAATACCAGCTGTCCATAATAATCGTTTTTCCAGTACCATACAAGTGTTGAGTGATCTTTTTAACAATCTCGTCGCCTGCGAAATATGGGTCTGTGATCACATCTAGGTTGCTCACGTAGAAATTACTCGGATCGACTAGCAGCACCATTTTAATTCCACGTTTCAATGGTTTCTTATCGATGTCGTATCGAAACGGGCAAGGTCCGAAAACTGGCACAATGATCTCATCAACGACCGCGGTGCTCTGCACGTCGAATGTACTTCTGCAGTTCATAACGAATATCTCGAACACTTTGCGGATTCGCTTCATTGTATCGAACTGCATAATGTTGTTGTCATCATCTTGGCTATGGAAACAGAGGTTTCGTAAGAGAAAGTTGAAGCGTTCGTTCGTCATCGCGTTTATAACGGACGGGACGCCAATGTGTTTGTCCCAGAGGTCACTGCATTTCTGATGAGTTGGCCTCATTATACCATTCAGGTATAAAATTCCAAAAAGACTCCTGACTTCCCCGACACTAGTGCAGCCATCAAACACTTTGCTGTGCCTGAGAATGTTTTCGTTGGTTGCGGAGACAATGAGATCGAGAAGGTCTTCGGTAAACAGTAGCTGCCAAGCACTTTTGGGGCTACCACAGTGTTTATAAATATTATGTCTGCGTTTTTTCACTTTCATAGTATTTTCTTTGTATGGAATGTTAAGGGGTCTTTTGACCAGAATGGTCTTGTTTCTGCAAATGTAGCCAGTTTTACAATCGGTGTAGATATCATCTATGTCCGGTTGGAGTTCTGCTTCCGAGTCTGAGTCATGATCGGAATGGTGCAACTCATCACTCTCTTCGATGGACTGTAGAGAGTCGATAACATTATTCTCTTGAATCATACCCAATATGGCATGAACTCGTTGCCAATCCATTCGTGGATCCACATAATTCTGTGGATGAAATTAATTCCATTGAACTATTCTAATGCTACCTTATCTGCTATCACATTTAACCTTTCATTAATAACTCATATGGATCAGTTAAGATTGCTTGAAACAGTCTGCAGCTAGCTCAACAGTTTCAATTGTATATACCAGCTAATATGTATTGCTTTAGTTTATTTTCTTTATTAAAACATCACAATATAATATTCTAATAGAAAAACTATAGCAGCTTGTAACCAACATAAACAACATTCGTAGATTACACTCATTTTTTTTTTTTTTTTTAGCCCGTTTCGTCCCACTGCTGGGCAAAGGCCTTCCCCAAATCTTGGAGATTGGTGGGAGATCGCACGTGAACGCACTGAGTGGAAAGTTTACACTCATAATAAATTAAATTCGTTTACAGGAAGGTATGTTGGAAACTGAAGTGTCTGTTATATATAATTATAAGAATAGATTCATAAGCTCATTTTGAAAATCTTACCTTATCACTCCTCGGTGTAAGTCCCAACGAGGCCAGGATCGGGGGACCTTCTGGCTGCAGCTTTGAAGCCACCGCTTGCTGGAAATCAGAAACAAAGTATAGGTAAGCGAGGTATATAAGTATTATTAAATATATACGAACTAGCTGCGCGCCGCGGTTGGTGATAGTTTTTTTGGATAATATACAATATATCTTTATTTATTTCATGTTATGTTCATATTTATTCTAGCTCTATCCTTGGTACACCCCCTGCCTTTCTTTAATTCACACAATTCTTTCCATCCAAAGGTTGCCTGGAAGAGATCGATTCTAAGCGATAAGGCCGCCCATTGTACTTGTGCCCATTGTACATGTAATATCTTTCATAATGTTCTGTATCTGGTATACAATAAAGTATTTTTGTATTGTATTGTATTGTATCTTTATGAATTGTCATATTGTGCCTGTGTTATTCTGATATCTAAGCTACATTATTATGGAGTTTCATCAAAATCCATTTAGTAGTTTTTGCGTAAAGGAGTAACAAACATACTACTTACATCCTCACAAACTTTCGCTCATATAATAATAGTAGGATTAGATTTCAACGGTCTGGTTTGCTTTTAAGTTAATCACAAGATCTAAATTATTAATATGAAGTTGATCAAGAACTATAGATTAGCTACATTTTGAAGTTTAGGTGAACATTCAGGATATTGACGAGCTTTGTCTTAGCATACCTTATGTGAACTACCTCTTGGATAGCTGTTCTAAAAGACTATCAGCCTAGTTATAAGAAATAATTTATTATGCCATCTTATAAAGACCATGGTATTAAGGCTATATGAAATACAGTAAGAAACAAAACTTCACAGTTTTACAGAAACAGAAACATTTCAACACATTTGTTGTTTATGCAAATTACCAGTAGGTAGTTTAAGCATACAAGTAAAAAATTATCTACTGCCCGTGCTAGTGTAACTCTGTGTTACTGCGTGGTAGTGATTCTCGTCCCTTGCATAGTTGGTTCTTAATATAGAACTAATTAATCAAATATTTTTCTAAAAACTGACAGGACATGGGCATAAAAACCATGAACTGATCTACCTTTCACTAGGTCAATATGATTCAAAAGAATGACTGAGTCAGAGATTCAAAAACTTTTGTTTCATGTAGGTAGTATAATGCTGTTAATATAGGCACAGAATCTCCTTGCTGATTGTGGCACAAGGACAATCCACTGATAAGGACAGGAAAATCCACTGGTTCAGCAGTGGTGGCTTATTTAAATACCTAGAATGGCATGGCACGGCAGACATCTTGCATGATTCAAGTGTACAACCCAACAGCACTGGTCACATGACCTTGACATGAAAAATCTACAAGCCAGTCCAATGTGTTAGCCAACAAGAAATCATATCCCTAGAAGTGTGGACAAGTAGGTATAGTATATACTTAGCTTCATTCAGATAGTGACTTGATAAACTAGGTACTTTCTTATCAATAAACAACATTCAATCACATACCTCATTTTCAGGGTATATTCCATCAATGACCACTCCATCATCATAAGCCTCATCAGAAGGCTCGTTTTTTACTTGGACCTGAAAATACATCATTATTTGTAAACAAATGAATCACTGGGCAACAGAATTGCAAGCTCAAATCTAGAAATATCCAACCTCTTCTAGTAGGCTTCCATCCTTTCTTGTGAGAGACAGTAGTTTGTTTTGTGTCTTTGCACATACAGTCTTGAACAAATGCCAGTTGTTGACATTATCCACGCATTTCCTGCAGATGTTCGTCGGCAGCTCGTCATTTTCGTTTATCTGGAATGGTAATCATACGCAATCAAAACATGCAGGGCGAATGGGCGCAGTCCACGACGCGGCTCACACTAGTTTCATCAGAACGAGCGAGGCGAAACCGCGCCACGAGTAGATACATAGATACGCAGGAGAAACTCAGTAAGTAGGCGTAGGTATAGCCGAGCGTCGGCGACGAGTAGTGGCTGCTCCTCGACCGAATAAGTAGAAGCGAGTCGAGTGGCAGCCGTGAGCCCCTCGAGGGTTACCGCTCGATATACGCACACAGGCACAGCGCACGCCGACACCAACCGACGCTCGCCACGACCCGTTCCACGGACGAGCTGCAGGCTGGTCTCGTGCGATAAATCAATACGCCCGACTGGCCCCAGCGAGCGCGGGGCATTCTCACTGCAGATACACCTCCCCCTCCCAACCTGACCCCCGGGAATAATGCCAAGCCCGACCCTCATGATGCGCGCCATACCTAGCCGGCTGCATGGAATGTGACGCGACGCGACCACGAACCGAGCGATAGCGATGGAACATTACAAAATGGTGGACGATCTTACGACATCCCTGCTGCTCTGACATTGCACGATCTGAGCCGGATGACGAGTTCCCACTATGCCGAGGGTCTACTTTCACTAGAAACTTCGTGCTACAGCTTATTTTATGGGTCACTTACCTCTACAGACACACAATCCTTGATTTTTGTTGCGAGGATGGAAGGTTCCAACTCATCCGAACTGATGGTAGGAAAAATCGGCAGTAATTCGCCTCGAAATGACATGCACAGTCTACAAACACGATCATAGTTCACAGTCATTGTAAATATCCACGGTTTTCAACACTTCCACAACTAATAAAGAAGAGACGCCATGTCCCCACGAGCACTCAACACAATGCAATGCACATCGTTCCTGCCAGAGCACGAAAGAGCCTGATGATGAGCACGAGAAGTCGATGTTCGTGACGGCAGGGTCGAGTCGCCGCCGACCACCTGTCGTTCTGCGCATGTGCGCGTAAATGGTTGTCAATGTGACCAACTTAATGAACGGAATGTTGACAAATCTCAGAAGTCTTGAACATTTGGCTCAATATGATCATGTCATACATAACATAAATCTTGTCGTGAATGTAATGTGGTAAAACATGGAAAAAACTTTAGCTACACTACTCGTGCGTGCATAATATAAGTATTTTTTACTATAGGATTATATTGAAGAAAACATTATATGCTACATCGAAGTGTACATTATTTTGTTTGAGTAGGTATTAAATTTTTTGGTATTTTTTTTCGATGTATATTTATGTATGATCATTGGAATTTAGACTTCAATCTCATGTCCCATAAATTTAGTCAATTCAACTACAAATCTGTGAGTCCATAAACCAATCACCCTGTACCTATCTGTTAAACTACGACAATTAATATTAATAATGTATGCTTTGTATAAAAAAATTAAATTAAGAATCTAACACAAAACCATCTTGAAATGTAACACATTGCCTTTCAAGTGGCATTGACATTAAGCAGCATATTTTTTTTTACTAACACAATTGCAAAGTAGACAGATAGTTATCATGCCTTTGTTTCATTAACGAAAGACAATTATATCTGTACACTTATTACAAAAATATTTTACGCATTATCCATCATACCACACGGAACGTAGGCTACTAGCATCATTTTATAAATTCAACATGTACCAAATGTTTACGTGCTCTGCAGTTTGACATTAAAATATATCTTTCTCTTTCTAAACCAGTCCTCGCACGCGGCGCGAAGTTTGATGTTTGGCTAACTTCAGCGTATTTTCACAGGTGGCGGGAAATTCAAAGTTTTGTTTTTGATAAAGTTAGAGGCAAACAATATTTTTGGGTTCTGTCACAGAATAACTATAAAGTAGGTACTAACGTCTATGTTCTGATCTTATTTTTGAGCTGAACGTAATATAATAAATAAGTGATTGAGACAAGAATTAAGAATTAAATTGAAAATTGTTATTTGCTGCCCGCTCTTAGTTTAATTATGAATTTTACAATTAAACTTTTACTGAAAAGGTCCAATAGGGAAATTCCGACTCTTTACGACTAGCGTAGATTAAAAAAGTATGGTATGTAGGTACATTAACATTTTTAACCCTTTGAGAATTCAAGTTGTATTCTCAAAGTTTTAACCCCCATCAAATTTTTTATATTTTTATGAGATTGACATCTCTCTCATATTTTTTTTTTTTTATATAGTGTTTAGTACTGGTTAAGTAATAAATAAAGTAGGAAGGTTTCAAAATAATACACGAGGTTTGATATTGTTGATTAATTTATTATTTTGTCTAAATACATTTTTGCATAAGCAACAACAACGTCTACGTATAAAATACTTAGGAAGGACAATGGTATATATAGTAGGTACTTGCTTATAAAACTTAATATAAAATAGGTACCTACCTAGGCAGGTGCTTTACTTAGGCGCCTTCCTACTATATGTAAAAATACACTTCTCACTACCGCTATGGTTTTATTGATATGTAGGTAGGTTCCTAGATATCAGTGTGTCGATAATTGTATCTAAATAAATTATTTTTACTGAATAAATTATTTTTTACTGACTTTTTGTTTATGTAGGCAGAGATGACTTTTTTCAACAATAGGTATATTAACTATTTCGTTAAGTTTGTTTCTTCAAAAATGTGAAAGTATATAATATGTGAGGATAGGTAGGTACATCCAAACGATCACGATGTTGATGATTTTTCCTGAATCATGAGCTTATCAGTAGGGTAGGAAGGTAGCATTTTGTATTGGACTGACATAGGTAAAAAGTAGGTGATATGATAGGTACCATCGAAAGGGTTAGACTAGGGAAGAAGCTAGACACAGGGTGAGCAATACGTACAATAGGTAAGGTTACCTTATTACAATAAAATGTCACCAGCATTTCGCTGTTCTTTACTATAGATGGGTAGGTACATAATCTGCTATTTCACATTATACAAGGATACCTAGCATCTTGGGAAGTAGGGTACCTATACATTTATTTAAAAGAAGGTAGTAACTACGACGTAGGTAGTAGTAAGGTAGTAACTACGTGACTACGAGATCCAAATTCCAGTTATTGCCCAAATACACTGCACACTAGCAAATCAGTTCACCATTGGTCCAAAACACGCAGCAGATTTGATTTAAGAACACGTCGGGCACGATGAAGTGCGGGGCTCTTCGGTCGGTTGCGCGCGCACCGCGAGCCTTGATGGGTCAGCCGGGTTGGCTTTCGCCACAAGCGAGCGGGCCACGTGCGCGAATGCAGCCTCGACGTTCAATCCAGTTTTCGCTGATGTCTCCATAAAAGCGACTTGATATTCTCGCGCCAGTCGCATGCCCTCCTCTCTCTTTACAGCCCGCTCTAGGCCACTGTCCGATTTGTTTCCTGCAAAATAACACAATTTTAGCAAACTGGGTTTTTAATTCCAAAATTAAAATGGCTTATTATCTACATACATATGAATTAAGAATTTTCTGGTGACTTGTTTTTCGAGATGATAGATGCTCAAACGTAGAAATTATACCTAGTTTGGGAATTAATGAACAACGTACTAATCAAGTAATGAAGGATAATTAAATAGGTATTTTAGTAAAATTTTCTGATTATTAAATTGTTACCCACCTAGCAGCATAATAACGACGTCATCCTGTGCGTACTCCCGTATCTCTCCAAGCCACGCCCGTATGTTGTCGAAACTGATCTTGTTGGTCACGTCGTAAAGCAGTAGCAGCGCTGTTGACAGAAAAAAAATTAAGCGTTCACCAAGGAAGTTGTATTTCTGCTGGTCTGTTCTTATCCTACACATCTATTCGTGAGAGTATCACTCAAAAATATTAAATTACTTAAGTTGTAATTTTTGGGTCTCGTAGATAGGTACTCTAGTTCGATTCGAAAAAGGCTCTATGTCTCTACCCCTGTAATTTCTTCATGGTCTCTACCTCGACGGTACGTTAATACGTTTCGTCGATGGGTCGTTACCTCGAAAGATCATTAAGTACCTCGAGGGGTTTCTACCTCGACAGGTCTCTATCTCGACGAGCTAACGTCATTCGAAGTAGAGTACGAGACCCGTAATTTTAGGAACTTAGCTTTGATGAAAATGCATCCAATGAGTGACCAAAACCAAAACAGTATGATTGATACACTCAAGAATACCTAGGTTTTATAAATCGATCAGCTAGTTAAGAATAACTACTATTACAGAGCCTTCTTTTCTTCTTCTACAAAAAAAATTGCCTCAATAAAAGCAATGACGATCATTTTGAAACGAATGATGATAATAGTGTTACCTACTAATAAATTGAATAAAAATTATATTTAGGTAAGCTAAAAAAACCATTGATACAGGTCACAGATGAAGAGAGAGTAAATAGTTGGCATAAAACACAAGAGGTGATTCGGCGTGACAAAATCGAGTTCCACAATCGAGTGCACATGACAGTCATGTTAGTGAATGTGCACGCACTGTGTGAGATCCGGTTATATGAGTTGAATCTATAGAAACTGTTTGCTAGTCTGTGGCGTGGATACTAGTGCGTAAAGAAACGGGTCGAGGTCAGCATCTGGTATAACGTGGCTTCCATCCATCGCGCATGAAGTTCTATTTACTCTACTGATAAAGGGTCGGTAGAATCTAAACCCATCAATTCAATTCTGCTTCCTCTAAATGAAAGCGCTATAACTGGACACCTACAACATTATTGTAATTATAATATTATTATGACTACATATGAATAAAAGATACATTTTATTAAAAATCAACATTACCAAATTTTAGACTATAAAATGGCCGGTTAGTATAGCATTGAATGAATGCATGCCCATGCATGCCCATTTCAAAATTTTACTCTCAAACCCAACAGATGGCGTTACACATTACATTACATATCAGTAAATTAATAGCATAATCTTCAAGTCATAAAAAAAACTTTACTGTTTATGGCTATGCAGCAAAAGTGAGAAAAAAATGATATATTGGTAGAAAAAATAGATATAATATGTACTAACTAGGTAATTAATACAAAAATAATGAGTTTTTACCGTGTGCATCTCTGTAATAAGCGTGTGTGACGCTACGAAAGCGCTCCTGCCCAGCCGTGTCCCAAATCTGAAGCTTTACTTTGATGCCGTCGACTGTTACCACCTTATTCTGCGGACAGATGGCGGTAGTTGTTAGTATAAGAGATGTGGTCTGAATCACTAATATATTTTTAAGGTCAGGAACAAATTCAATCTTAAAATCGTTTTATTGAAATAAATATTGCGATAAAATAAATTCAATATAACTGTCATTTAAGACTTAGCTTGAATTGATTTAATTGAAAATGTTGAAATCATTAATTAGGTAGGCCTACCTACCTATTCAATTTAAAACTGTTTTTTGTATTTGTCTAAATGCATAGTGTCTAAGTGTAGGTAATAAACGATCAGTAGGTATCCACTATTCAGACATTTTCCAGCTTTTATATGAATAAATTCTGGAAAATATCTCAATCGTCTCTCCAGTACCTACCTACTTACTGTTTTGGTCTATAAATAATTATAACTAGACTAAATACAGTAAGTAGGTATAGGTACTAGGGATTAAGTTGGATAGGCCCCCTGAAAGTAGTCAACGAAAAAGTAGGTAGGCAGGTAACCTTGTATAGGTTACCTGCCTACCTACTTTTTTCGTTACCTGCCTACCTTCTTTTTGAAAGTACAAGAAAATATGCCGTGTCCAAGTTGACCCGAGTAAGTACAAGTAAACTTATCAGTAACTTTATCATATTATGCTAACTTACTTAGTCCCAGTCAATGACAGGCAGCTGCGATAGATTAGATCACCAAAATTTTAACAAAAAATCAAGAACCTTCGCGACAATAAATCACTCAGGCAGTCGATTCAATCACAGCTGTCAAGTCAAGGGGGCGGTAACAGAAAAAGCGCGCCAAGCTAAAACCACCAATAGCGTGCGGTTTGCTGGCCGTAAGCTGCAAGTTGACTGGCCCATTTGAATTTGGAACCCTTGATGGGTCATATTTCTTTGAAGAGACAGATGTAATAAAATAGAATAGCAAATATAGCAATGGCGAACTGTGCAGGCAAATTACAAAGGCTGCACCTTTGCAAACATTTAAGTTTCTTTGCTTAGCTGTTGATAACAATCGGTTACCTACTCTGTTAGTAGCTCAGTGGAGAGCCCAACATACCCCTCTACTCTAGGCCCTCCTCAGGCTAGAGGCAATAGTATTTTCCCAACGTAAAAAAAAGGTAGGTATGTTAGCTGCATTGTCCATCGTTTAGATCCAATACCTATTTACCTCATGACATGAAACCAAGTACATAATACCGTTATACCCGTATACCTTCACCTACTCCTACATAATCTACTCAGTTAAAATCACGATTGAAACAGTTCAAATATTATTTCAGGTAGGTAAGGTACCCGGGTAGTACCAGAGACCAGTTATATCAGGTCTCTGGTAGTACCTTACCTACCTACTGTGAACGGAGCTGCTGTTCACAATAAAAACCTCGATATAAATTAATAATTCCTATTTATTACTTACTACAGATAATAATCAAATACTATACATCCATACCTACTCTATTAGGACACGCGGCAGCGTGTCCAAGCCAAGTTCAAGCAAAGGAACGCGCCGAGTGTATCATTACACGAACCACTTGGTGCCACTTCTGACCCTTCTATAACTCAAAACCTCTTTAATACCCCATTAAACTTCTACAGATAAAATAATACTATAGGTAAGTACATACATATTCTACGTATCAATCAATAAAGTCAACATCATGGACGAGTAAAACGCACATTTTCTAAATGTAACGATTTAGAGTTAGTTCACTAAAGGAAGGATACAGGAAAGGGATGTAGGCGTGTATGTCGGAGCGTCCTGTACCCGGAAGTCGATGCCAACGGTGGAGATGTAGTTTCCGGCGAGGAAATGCCCATCTCGAAAGCGGACGAGCATGCATGTCTTGCCGACACCACTGTCGCCTAACAGCATCACCTGTAAATACAAAGATGGATAGTCTTATTCAAGCTAAAATGTTGGCAAATAAAATGAATAAATAATTATATTAATGAGTCTAGATTTCAGCCAATGAATCAATAATATTGGCCGTCTAACATAGTAGGTAGACCTCACAAGAATGTGTCAAATACATTAGTTGGAGCCATAGATGGACTAGGTGTCACGTAACTTAATAGAACGTTAAAATTATTGTAACTATAATGGTTATTAACGTTATTAACACAAAAGTCACTCGCAGTGCCTTCAGTTATTCCGTGATCATGGCGCATGAAACTGTGCCGGAATATTGGAAACTCAAAAATCAAATTATGATAAAATATCCCGTTACGAACGTTCTCATTGAGCTTAGTTAAGTAGTAAAAAGATCATAGCACCGGTATTTTTATGAATACCTAATCGTTCTACCAACATATTTAAGCTGCTTAATTTTCGCGATATTAGACATCAAAGCCGGAATAGATTAACGAGAGCTCAAAGAAGTAAAACCCTTGAAAATATTCGTATACATTGGTAAGTAAATTACTGGCACAAGGGGATTTAGAAGTATAGCCGGCTACGACTTTAAATCTTTCATGAGATTTTTTGTAATTTCGAGGCATTTATACGATGTCGAACGGCCAAAAGTGAAGGGAAAATAAAGTAGGTACCTAAGTACTTCTATTAGATACCGGCGAATAGCCAAGAAAGAGTGATTTTTGCTAAGACTGATATTTTCTATCGGGTTTCAAATTGATATTAGTTCGTGTAACGACATTGCATATGCATAGGCACCTAATAATTCTGGGAAGATAAGGTAACCAACCAACCTTCTTATTAGGTATTAGTTATTTCGTTCAGTTCCAGTTCTATTTATCTTACATTATTTTAACAATAATTTGAAAGAAAATGATGAGAAAGAACAGGAACGTATTCGACAGAGAAAATTGTTATAAATTAATTCGTTGAAATCAATCACAATTTGCGGGCAATTCCAAAACCCGAAATAAACCTCTAAGGTAGATATTATTAACCTTTATTATTTTATTCTACATGGTTATTTTCATCTCGGCAGGCACTAACTCATTTTACCATGTTACGTTTGGTACGGCAGAATACGGCATTTTCTTCTTACCTATCGATGACCGGTATATTAGACGTAGATAATGAGAAACGGTTTCTTAGACTTTGTTGGACTCGAGAATTCTTATTAAGGAACTAACCTTATTATTAAGGTAGGTTCTAAGTATACCTATAGTTAAAAAATTAAGTGAACATACCTTCCCAAACACATCGTATTTGTCATCCGGTTTGCTCTGCTGTCCAGACGGGTCAGTCGGCGAAGGCGGCTCGCTATGAGGCATGAAGCCTTCTTGATCCTCTTTATCATCATCTTCTCTTGCCTCTGGAAGGTTCTTGGCCCAAGTGGGTCGAACGCGACCCACCACCACTCGCTTCTCCACGGGGTTACTTGAGTTTGGGTTCCACATTTTTCACTGAGCTTGTAAGCGTTCAGCCTGTAGCCATTTTCATTGCACTTTTGTTTATTTCCAATAGTAGGTACAATAAAGGTTTTTGTCAAATTGTTAAGTTAATGTGTTATTTTTATATTTAATAGGTATCAATTTCAGTTTTCTTTACTGTGACTGAAATGATTAATGTGTATTTTGAGAAACGTGATGAACGTTGAAGATGCGTTAAAAAGTCGTTGTCCGAAATAAATGAATTTTATTTATTTATTATTTATTTAAAAAATGCGTATTGCAACTTAGACCTACTCGGTAAGGTAACTTGAGGTATGATCGGACGCAAGCTGAAGACCTTTTAAAATTAATTTTAGTTGAATAAATATACTTAGTCGAAATAAGTCATTATTTCCTAATGCTGCCAAAATTTTCTACGACGTTATTAAATTGGTGTCATATCCCAACGCAATATATCTCCGTGCAGATAACTACATTTATAGAGTAACAAAAACCGGACACGCACAAAAAAATTAACTGCTTTTTTAAAGAAAACCAACCTTGGTGGGTAGCCTATTTATTGTTTGTGTCTGTATAATAATATAAACGAGGAACCTACATGAACCACAGCACAGAGCCAACAAAACCTACGACGGCGGCGCCGGCGGCGGCACAGAGATTTAGTAGGTGAAATGAGAATAGTTAATGCAAAAAACCCACGAGTTAAAGCACAAAGGCAAAAGCCTTAGCGGCAGAGGATTAGACCTACAAACGAATGCCCCATTCGTTTGTAGGTCTAATCCTCCGCAGGTTATACAATTTTCAACTGACCAATAATAAAACAAAAAGAAAATATAGGTACTGATTTATGTATGTAGATTTACTTCATAACAATAGAATACTTATACAAAATTTAAAAAAAAAGATGTGTTAAAATAATATCTTGAAATCTCGCAGTTTTTATTTGTTGGAACCAGTAATTTTCGCTAGCGGCAACACTGCAATTTTGGTTGAGTCGAGTTGTTTGTTTTTACTTCCATAAGAGAGAAAATTAATCGCATAAATCGTAAAATATCAGCAATAGAACAACTATACGCAGTGGGGCTCGTGATATAATTTACATTATAATTATATCGCATTATTATTAAATAGGGGTCCCGGAAGGAAGCCGCGGGCGAGGTCGGCCAAGAAAGCGCTGCGCTGGAGAGATTGGTGGGAGATCGCGCGTAACCGCATTGAGTAGAAAGATTTGGGGGAGGCCTTTGCCCAGCAGTGGGACGAATCAGGCTAATGTAAAAAAAACTTTAAGTAATATAATTTTTTTAAGTGTTTATGAGATGTTGGGCCGAGTAGTTATTGTGAACAAGTAACAAAAATACATCCGTGATACAGACAGATAGATAGACATTTGAATTTATAAGTATGGATAAAGTCAGACCGAAATAGGTTACGTACCTATCACAAAATGTAAACGGAATTGCCTCGTCTGTTAAAATATTTAACATTAAATCCTCGGAGTCGTGCCGAGTAGAATACCTTCATCAGTATTTCATTTCACGCTCGTTATCGCACTTGCTGAAGCCAAATGAGACCTTTGCACGGAGATACATATACATACATGTGAGAGAATAGGTACCTACTCGTACAAGGCATTCAAACCAGCTGGGCACAAAGAACTGTATTAGATTTATTTTAATTGGTCTTCATTCAAGAACACGTGTTTTTGAGTAGAGATCACGACTCGGTAAGTGTAGTGTGCGCCCTCCGGCCAGGTGGGATGACAACCTGCGAAATACTGCTGGGAGATGCTAAATGCGTGAAGCTGAAGATATGGCGCTCATAAGAAAGGCCTATGTCCAGCCATGGACTAACATAATATATAGGCTGATGATGATTTTAATTGATGAAAGTCTACTTTTATTAACTTGACGTCTTCTATGGCGAATGTCTGCTTGCGACGCAGGATGTTGCGGGTTCGATTCCCGCCTCGGGACAAATGTTTGTACTATCTAAAGATATTGTGATGCGGGTGTTCTGAATGAACCCGCAAGCTCATGCGTTGCAGGCGGACCTTTACCCACCGCGCCACAGAGGTCGTCATATGCATATATAGGTTTCAATATTGTACTGTTTCATATTAAAATTAAAGACTGAAATTCCTACTAAGCAAGCGTCTCATAAAAGCATCTACATAAACCTACGGCATTTATTTGCTCTACTGAAAGCTACACGTGTTCTGTGCACTGAAGTAAATTGAGTTTCCAGGTAAAACAGATGGCTTGGTTATATTGCAGGAGTGATTGCTTTGCAGTAAGGCAGGTATGACACAAATTTTGTTTAGAACTATACGAGTACATAGGTAGGTATACTTACTTGGTACGCACCGACAATGGTATGTAAGTAATTTAATGTTGTGCGTAGCTTTACATAAATATTAACATGTAATAACATCTAATCACATTATATTTAGACAAACAACCATGTCTACAGACACATAAGACATATATGAATATACTAGTGATTTCTTTTTCACTTCCGAGAAATTTATGTGAACAAAATATAAATTCACCTTATTTTTTATTTGATAATAACTTATAGTATAAAAATGTACTTGTCTAAGTGCTTATATTGCTTACAATATAAGCACTTCAGACAAGTAAATTTTTTATCAGGATAAAATTCAAAATCATTTATTTGCCTTAGGCTTACCTAAGGCAAATAAATGATTTTGAATTTTATCCTGTGGCCTGTGGTAGAAGTAGTTGCCGTTTATGTTTATGCCCTTTCCTTGCCAGTCCAGTCCAAATCTTCCAACGAGCTTGTGAACAGTTTCGGGGATATGACATCCCCCTGTCTCACTCCTCTGCGCAGTTGGATAGGTTTAGCCCAGTACTTGGATACTCATGGTGGCGGCTTCGTAGAAACATATTATCTCAGCACCTCGATATAACGATAGTCCACTTGGCGTCGCTGTAAGGATTCTAGAACAGCCCAGGTCTCGACAGAGTCTAAAGCCTTCGTCAAAAGCTCTGGGCTAAATTATGGTGTATATATTGTCGAGCATTTATAATTATATTTTTTATTATCAACGACTCTACAAGTCATTTATCAGAACTGTAGAAACAAGTTAAATCTAAGGTTTTTGTTATTATTATGTATATTATAGTGCGTTAGCCCTTGTACTTGGGGTATCTTTTTGAGATATTATTTAATTAAGTAGGTACCTTAATAAGTAAAGTAAGTAAAGATAGGTATCCTAAATTCAAACCGTGATTTGTAGGACCACTTAAGACTTAGTCAACTTCACCATTATTTTAATGTTAGCATTGAAGGGATGAAATCTCTTGCCCGAAGGATAAGCTCGATTTCCATAAGCTTACCATAATGTGCCTTACATTGGCCGCCATTGTTGACAAGATTGAACCAGCAAGTAAGGACCTATACTCCGATTTAGGACCCAAGATATTTTATGTCAGTAAAGTCATTTGAGACTGAAAACTTTAGAAAAACTGATAACAATAACAGAAAACAAAAAGGAAACAGCAAGGTTATCATTAAAACTAAAACACAAACTTGAACAATGCTTAATCTCACATGTGCAGCGGGAAAATATTAAATTTGCATTCCAAAACGAACAAGACATTAGTAATTAAATGAAAGCTTTCATAGCTTTCAAAACCAAAAATTGTTTGAAACAATTTTTGATCTGCTTTGCTTCAGTCGTTAAATATGTTCCATCAATATTCCTTGGTTTTTGTATACAAAAAATATCCAGGTTTTTGAGTAGGAGTAAAGTAATAAGTTCGTATAAGTCTCTAACTAAGTTAACTAAGTACTGTAAGTATAAAAATAAGATTTTACTTTAAATTTTAATTTTAATAATTTTGACTTTTGCGCTTATTTCATTTTAAAACATTTTATTCAGAAAATATTTACAGTATGTGGTTTTACTTAACTACTATTGCTTAAACTAGGTACATCTATATTATCTGTTTGCCCTCTTTTGGCAAAGGCCTCCTCCAACCCCTTCCACTTTACTCTATCTCTCGCCAACCTTATCCACGTTTTCCCTGTTACGTCTCTTAGCTCGTCCTCCCATCTTGTGCGCTTATTGGTAGTAGATAAATCAAAACTAACCAGCAAGAGCCTAGAAGAGCTTTTTTTCTAGGCTTCAATAAATTTGCAATTTTGGTATGGCTTTTGGTATTTTACTTTTAATATCATAATTATCTAACCTATCTCTAGTCAGCAACAATGCTAATAATGTAATTATAATAATATGTTTTTGACTTGTTACTTTTCTATACTAAATATTATAAAGAGGAAAGGTTTGATTTTTTTGTTTATAATGAATAGGCTCTGAAACTACTGGACCGATTTGAAAAATTCTTTCACCGTTGGGAAGCTACACTATCCCCGGTGAACATAGGCTATATTATATTTTCTAAAAATTGTGTTAGGGATCCATACTAAAACCGTGCGAAGCCGGGAAGGTCCGCTTGTTTACTATAAAATACATCTTTGTTATAATGGAACACTCATCGTAGATTTTCTGAATAAATCCAAAACAGGAAAACTCTATATTCGGAATTAACCCAGAACACGTCACGCTTTTTCATCCCGAGATTTAATTTGGAGCGGGGGCGCGCGTTTTTTGGCCTTATTTTATTTTTGTCTTTATCATGCACTTACCAAGCCTTTCAAGGCATTATGTTGTTACTAAATATAAGCAGAGATATACATTAGACACATATAACATATACGTTTGATAAGTAAATAAAAGCATAAACGTTATTTATAATGGGATATGCCTTTGGGGGAGGCCTATGTCCAGCTGTGGACTAATATAGGCTCGTGGTAAATATCCCATAATCATTATCATGATGATGATGATGTGATTTTTTAGTTTTCGTATATTTCGGCACAGTTTTATACGCCATGATCACAGAATAACTGAAGGCACTGCGTGTGAGTTTTTATTGGCAGAAATACAGATCTAACCTCAGTTTTTGTATTTGCTACGAACGTGACCACTACCACCGGTTTCATTATCGAACGAAAATCGATCACAACACACAACACTAACGATATCAGAACGCGCACGATCCGTACTTCTTCGGTTTTTCTTACAACATGGTTCCAGGTTCCCGAAAATTGCAATCCTTCTTGAAACTTTAAAAATTATGACAAAGGCGAGTTTAACCCTAAAAAGAGTTCTCATTAGTCGGCGACCTTATACCATTATTTCAAATCAAATAAAGGTTTCTAGTATAATGTTTAGTATATACATATTTTATCGTGCAAGAAATATATAAGGTAAACGTCCCATTATAAATGACTTTTCGTTATTAACCATGAGAGATAAAAAAATACTAGCATAATTATAACATAGTAGGGTTATTACCTAATGGTGTCGATTCTGTTGTTTTAGAATTAGCTAAAATTAGGATTTAGGAATGTCAAATAGACGAAAGCTATTCTATGTTTTGAAAAATTAGACTGACAGGTTTAAAATTAGAATGACAGCTTTAAAATTAGGCTGATAGATCTAAAATAACTCAACTTAGTTAAGAAGAGAGTTAGTAGAGTTTTAGTAGGTACCTACCTAATATTTATTTTGCTTACAGCAACAGCAACTAGTCAACTTAGAGAGTTTTGCGATTTTCAAACACATTCTAATTTAGGTATTTTTAGGATCTGTCTATAGAATACCATATTTTTAGGTCAACCTAACTTGGAAAATTTAGAAAACGTAAAATTTAAGTTAGGAATCCTAAACAACAGAATCGACACCAATACCTACCCAATCGCCTGCTACTTCTGTTCTACTCAATGTTTTTTTCAGTTGGTAGGTTCTTGTTTCTATCTTTCCTTCCAAACAAAAAGAAGTCGGTCCCTCGATAAAGACAAATAGGTGATTTCCATGCCGTCAGACGGACAGGATTTCTAATATTGTTAAAACATCCTTCTTCACTCACTTTATTACATGATCCTAAGTGAGCTTAGGGTGCTATTGCTGTAATACAGTTTTATCACCGGCTTTTGTCGAAACAAGACTCAAGGTAATTGATGACTGGAAAAAGGTTTTTAGTAACAAAGACTCAGAAACTAACCTATACGGTGCGCTGACATGGTCGCTGACTAAGTTATAAAAATCCGGGCTCGAGATAAATAAATATATATAATCTATGTGTCAAATGGTTTATAAACTGAAAATCAGCGCTGGGTGGACACATTAGTGGACACCCAGCACAATGCTGAGTGAAGGCCATATTTGCCATGAACACTGCTACGCACAATAATTTGTAATATAGGTAGTAATAATTTTCGTAGTTTAAGTTGGTTGTGTATAGTAGGTGAATAAAAATATTTTCTATCCTTCTTTCTTTCTAAACCTTCCTTTGAATCCTTCTATACAATCTATATGTAATTTAAATCCAAATACCTAAAATCTAAATAAATTATAACCGGGGCCAAATTCTGCTAACCAGTCGCTTAACTTCATGATATTTTAAGATTATCGTCGCAGAATCAACCATTGATGTAAAAAAAACTCTAGATAGCGTGTGCCGTGCTGTTTGCATGGAGAGATTGATAGGATAGTTTCAACCTTAATTAAATGATTTACTTATTTACTTACATAGTTGACACGCGTCCCTCTCTCTATCATACATACATACATTACATACTAGTTGATTCTTATTCACTTCTTCCACTGGTAATCAAAAATTTAAGCGAACATCATATCATCATAACACATCTGCAAGTAAGCTCAAACGCTTGCTTAGCGATGAATTCTTTTTAAAATAGTTATTTCTTTTTAAATTTAATATCGTCTTGTGTTGTGTATTTCGTTTTTCTTTTAATTTTATTTAAGTCGTCTACATTTACTGTTCGTCATTTGTTAGTCTATTTAAGTACATATCTGCGGAAACTTTTTAATTGGCCTTCAGCACATATGCGCTGGTATTTTCCGGCTTGTACTAAGAAAACAACTATTTTTAAGACCTAGCTGTAAGTTTTCCTAAAATTTTAAAAATAAAATAAATTCAAATAATATTATTTGATAATAATGTATAAACTATGACTAGTCCAAGTGCTTATTTGTAAGCTGAAGAAAATCAATAATTTTGAATTTAATTAGTACTTTCTTAAATCAAAGGAAAAGTGCCAAAATGTGTCATTTTCAGATGCTATTGATAAGGTGAAGCGATTAATTTAGTGGACATCGGCCCCGGGCAAGTCCGCCCATTGTACAACACATATTTGTCTTTTTCCTGCCTAGTGTATCTGTTTTATTTGGTGTGCAATAAAGAGTAGATAATTGTATTGTATTGTTCAATACGACGTGTTATGCGTGACCTACAAAGTATTCTAAAATTAAACCTTTCGCTTCCATGTCGCGTTCGACATGAAAAGGAGTGCGTTCAACATCGAATTAGTCATCCGTGCTGCAAAATATCTATACGAATAAACAACCTAACAAGCACTGTTTACAGTTCACTGAGCTTCTATTGGTGAATAAGCTTTATCTTCACGCTTCCGTGGGCATGGGATGTATTACAAGCATGGACACTGTGGGGTGTGGAATCCCCAGGGACATGTGTTTCGTGGGGACTGGACCCAGATATAGGTTCGTTAAAATATATCGCATGCGACATCATTATAAATATCGAGAACCCCACAATAACTATTATTCAATGTGAATTGTCGAACCTTGATCATATGAGATGTACATTATATTTATCGATAAAAATAAGAAGAAGAATAGATATTTTTGGTATCTCAAAAACCAAGCTTTTTTTTAATGAAATTACATCATCTGGTTTACTCTAAGTTTTTTTTAAACAAACGGTGTATTTTATTCAAAACTAATATGAAGGATAGATAGTCTAACTAACTAAAAAAAATCTAAAGAAAAAATACAATATCGAACATACGAAAATAATTTTGCAACATCAGCGCATTTGATGATATCCAACCAACTGACGTCATGACCACATGGATGGAATGGCGGACGGATCTGAGGACGCCATTCTATGTGGTCATGACGTCGCCAAATTACGCGCGAAGCTAGAAAATGTATAAATTTTAAATGTATTTTTATGTCATTTATGAATTGAATATTTTATTTGTTTTTTAGTGCTGTAATAAGAACCTTATTGAGAGCCTCTTTAAAAATAGGTGTAATACACTATTTTCTAAATCGATCGTCATTATTTCTGCCAATAGAAGGTCTAATACACTTTTGTTTGTACCGGTCCGTAATAAAAGACCAATATAATAAGTAAGAAGGGCGCTATGGCGCTCATTGGGGAGGCCTAAGTCCAGCAGTGGACTGCTATAGGCTGATGATGATAATAAGTAAGTATATACCTATCTACCTACTTCATAAAGATACACGCCTAAAAAAGAACATCACAGAAATAATAACTCCACATCATTTTTCTTGAAAACGTAAACTTCGTTTTCTCGAAATCCCGCGCAAGCAATTATACGACGTAAATATATATGCAAAAGTAATAAAATGCCTTTTGATGTCGTAGCCTGCTTACACCTACTTAGGAATCAGGTTTGCAAAATGAAAGCCCTCGGAAAATACACGTCCATTTTGTTTACGATTGAATGCTTTTATACAAATAGCTCGAGCTCGAGAACTAGTCGATCATGAAATGGTGTAATTAAAACTTCAGGAAATAAACAATGCTTGTTTACTTAAATATGTTTTCAGAGACCTGAGGGACGAATGAGGTTCTTTTAACGACCGCTTAGCGCAATGGGTGGAGGTCCGCCAGCAACGCAGGAGCTTGCGGTTTCGGTTCCCGCCTCGGTAAAAATGATTGTACGAACTGCAGATATTTGTGTCGGGTGTTTTGGTAATTTTCTATGTATAATAAAAAAATATCTATCTATGTAATGTATTGTATTATGTATATCAGTTATCTTATACCCATTACATAAGCTGTGCTTAGCTTGTCCAGTATTTTTATTTTTTATGTTTATTAAGGAACAAAGCAACGCAATTTATATGGGTGACAAAAACTAGGCACAGTAATTCACTACCTCTATTGTTCTACACGGAAATCCTACTTGCTCTACAGCCTTGAGTAATAGGTAATACGACGGTAATTGGTACTACGAAAGTTTTACGCCTCCGCTACGAGTGAAAGCCATGCTACGCCATTGTGCTACGTCACCGCCACCTACACTTCTGATATTTATTACAGCCTTGAGTAATAGGTAGGTAACCAGCCTTGAGTATATTGTATTTCATTTATTTTAGAATATTAATTATTCCGAATTACACACAAACAAATTAGAAAATTAGAGTCAATAAAATCATAAATAAGATATTAGGTAATAGGATAATAGGTACTACGACGGTAATTGGCACTACGAAAGCTCTACGCCGTAGCACTGTTGCGTAGCAACTCATAGCAATCTATGAGTTGCTACGTAACTGTGCTACGCCACCCCTACGAGTCACCTACGCTTCTGCTATCTACTCTTAGAAATCAATTAATTCGTCGCCTATAATATACGCTATATAATTATATAGATTTGACTTGTCTAAGTGCTTATTTTGCAAGCCTATGGAAATAAATGATATTGAATTGAACTAGCCAAACTCTATGTAGAATGTTGGAACACAAACGCCAACTTCCAAAAATTCACTCTGTTGCCGCGCTTAATACCTACGATTATTTTATGATTTGTACCTATTACTGATTGATTTATTATTATTAAAAACCGCATCAAAATCCGTTACGTAGTTTTAAAGATCTGTGTATACATAGGGACAGACAGACAACGGGAAGCGATTTTGTTTTATACTATGTAGTGATATAGACTGATGATGATGCTGAAGGTTTGATTGGTTACTAGTCTCTCTCGATAGTAAATTGTTTCCAACATCGCAAGCATGGGATCGATACTAGGCTATAGATACTCATCGAGTGATATTGCGAGCGGGCAACATCAAAAGGGAACGTAATCAGTTTATCTCAGAATACTGCGAGGTGAGTTTATCTTCCGGGTTGTATACGTTTTGAGTTGCTAAATTGATTATGCTGGTGATGTTGTTGCTTAGTTGGCAATACTGAAGTGTCATTATGTACCTACGTTATAAAAACCTTTTGGGGACTGCCGATAGAAGTGAAAACGAAGTAATTTTATATTTTATTTATACTGGGAAGCGTGCGGTGACGATAACGCTGGTTCACGCTTTCTGTTCACGTAAAAAGTACACATAATATTATATGTATACACAGTCAGGAAAGCTTTCGGTGACGATGTCGCGAGTTCCATGATTTATGTTCACCTAAAAAGTGCGAAAGACTGCGAAAGACTGCAGGTAGATGCTGGATGCGTCAAGCTGAAGACAGGGCGCTATGGCGCTCATTCGAGGAGGCCTATATCCAGCAGTGGACTATCATAGGCTAATGATGATGATGATGAAAAAGTACTCAACGCGCCTAAACAAGTTTTCACTTAGATAAAATATGCTTAGAATTTAAGAAAGACAGCTATATAACAAAAGGGCTCAGGTTGTGATGGTTTGAATAAGGGTTCTCGGGGCGATTTTGCAGGGCTTTACCTATGATAGAGAAAAGGGTAGTCCATATTGCCCATTATTTTTAGTAGGAAGGAACCTACAATAATCAGCCCGCGATCAGATTAAATTTCAACTAAAATAAAAGTGGACTATATTTAAATATATTCCAAAAAATCTAAATCGGCCGGGTAATTATGTCAATTTTGTATTAGTTTGACATAGCTACAACGTCAAAATTGGTCAAAATTGGCGTTTGACAGCACTGATTGCTTAATTCACGCCTGTCGCAAACTGGTCGCGAGTTACATAATCACCATACGGTAAAGCTTTAGAAAGGTCATGACTATTTGATTGTCAGTCGACAACCAAACAGCAAAATAAGACTATATTTTGTTATTTTACCAAGATGGCGCGTCGTAACCATGGCAACGGTCGCAAGCTGAAACAAGCTGTGATCTCAAGTTTTCAAGTATGTACCTTCCAATTCCAAACTATTCAACTGAAATGCGATATCTTCCTTTGTTGTTGCTACATACCTACACAATGAAAAGGCCTCTTGTTCAAAAGGCCACGGGGTCATTTTGATTGACACCAAAGGACTTGCCCTACTTCATTTATTTGGCGCGACATAATCAAGTGTTCATGGCGTTTTGAAATAAGGGTTGTCTGTGTAACATTGACACAGCTTTCGGAAATTCAGGCGGGAGAATATAATTTGTTTATTCATTATGTTGCATTTGTTACTCTTTCGCGCAGAAACTACTGAACGGCAGGCTGATTATGTAAAAGCAACAGCAACAGCGACGCGACCGCGACCGCAATTTTAGGTAGCAATTTTTAGTTCACCGATTGTCCGGCAGAGGGAAACCTGGTGTCATCTAATACAAAATTGGCTTTTGACAGCACTGATTGCTTAATTTTCGCCTGTCGCAAACCGGTCGCAGTTACATAATCAGGGGGCGGATCGGGCTGAAATTTGCGTACAGATAGTTCCAAGCCCGGAATAAAACATCGAGTACTTTTTATCCCATAAATCAGTTTCCATATGCGAAGCCGCGGGCAGAAACTAATATTTATATCTATAATAACTCGAGTACCCTTCCTACTTTAGGTTATTAATAATGTTTGACATTTTGGACTAGTATGTTATTCTGTAAGTTCAGTAATATTATAAATAAATAAATAAATGATGATTATAAGAATATGCCTCCCGATCAATCAATTTTACGAAAACATTATTCTTAGCTTCAAAGTCAAAGTCAAAGGAAATATTTTCATAGAAAGTATAACCCAAGTTTGCGAATTTCCCAATCAAAACAGATGGAAACAAGTCTTGAAAGAAAGTTTATTAAAGATCGCTGATGGCAGGATATCCGCCTTCAAGAGTGATTGGAAGGCTTCAGATGAAGATACATGGCTTGGTGATATGGTCATAGTCATTAAGGTTTTAAGTACCCACATCTAAAATTTTAAAGCCTTGTTATGTTGTATTTATAAAAATGCTGAAAACCGACTTCTCACTTTTCTATATAACTGAAAAATAATCATTCAGAAACAACGACAAGGGTATCCCATTACAGAGAGCAACAACTATTTCTATCTCTAAGGTATTTATTGGAGATTTTTGTAAAAATTTAACGATGTGAAAGTGGCATTTTAGTTTTTCTCAATAATATAAAACAGTGCTTTGATTTGTTTCTAAAGATCTTATCATTTAAACTTCCATAGACAAATCCGAAAAAACATTAGGTAGGTATTTAACAGGTACTTTACATTGGTTAAATTCTTAACCGGTACTTAATTGATAAACTGCCAAGACCACGGCACCTAACCATCTGCGGTCAGATTTGCCTACTTTCCTCCATTTTCCGTAGCTCGAGGCGAGGGACTGTCAATAGATAGTATTGTCCAATTTCAACAAAATGATTCTATTTCCAAGAGTTAGGATAATGATGGATGGCATTTTAGCAGGAGATGGGATCGCCTCGGGTGTAGTTCGAATGAAAACAAAGTAAAGGGGGTCACCAAACATGTGTTTGGTGACCCCCATGTGGTTGATAGAGGGTGATTCTGGGAGATTCTGGATCCCGATGGGGTCAACTTTTGTTCTACGTTTTTTTTAGATTTAATATTTTTTACTTTTGTTGAATAGAATTTGACACTCTTTAAATTTCTAAAAAAAATAATTATATATTATTTTTTGTAATAATTTCATGACGAAATACTGGTTTTGCTGAACAGACAAGCAAAAACTTTTGAAAAATATTATATCAGGTGAGATTACATACATTTAAGCCTTGACTACAGACGAGATTCCGCTGTCAACTTGTATACCCTTAACTACGAATAAACGACTCTCCGATAATAAACAAAAACCAATTTTGAATCCCCTAGTGCATCTATCCATTAACAATAATATGCTTATTAAAAACTATTTCAAAATCGCAGCAAAACTTTCAAAAGCGTTCATAAACTTTTTGAAACAACCTAACCCATACAAAGTTTAATTAAATTGTCCAGCGCACGCCCAGCTCTATATTGCACCATTTGAATTGACCGCTCCTGCTCTGGAACATTCCATTTTCGAATTTCGGTGTTCGATTTTCAAACCGAGGCAGGGTAGAGTAGTGAATCATGGAAGTAGAAATTAATTGCCGTTGAACGTAGATATGTTAGCCAGATGTATAAATAGGTACTCACTAATATTTATACATAGTATACGAGGTTCTGCCCATAGCTTCGCTTGCGTTTTTTCGGAATGAATACATTACATAACATACTTGTTGCAAACAAAATTACCTATTTCAAGCCTGGAACTCAATCTATGCAAATTTTTATACTAGATCTTCAGTTGAATATTTCAGATACATAGTGCATAAGGCATCACACTCATGGTAATTTCTAAGAAATCAAACCCAAAATTTTCGATCAAACGAAAAATTAAGCATGAAAAAAGTGTTTTCCAAATGGCTACAACGAGAAGACGATTCAGAGAGTTAAGTAGAGTAGTAAGAGTTAAGTTATAATATTGTCTGAATGATTGTATTGTACTTAAAGGATGAATTGATGAATAAAAATGAAAACAAAATTATGTTGTTTTCTAAGTTAGTTCCGGGACTTCTAGAACGATCTACATAAATACAAAAATATGTAATTTTTAGTATAAGTAGTTATAATATCGCCTTAGGGCTTCATAAAAAAACCTGTTATGATGTTATGATCTCAATAAATAAATAAATAAAAATGTATTAGACCTATATTTATATTATACCAGCTACGCCCCGAGGTTTCACCCGCGTGGTGATATTTATTTTGGATAACATACAATACATATATCTTTATGAATTGCAGCCAATATGTTATTCTGATATGTAAGCTATATTATTGTGAAGTTTCATCAAAATACATTCAGTAGTTTTTGTGTGAAAGAGCAACAAACATACATACATCACAAACTTTCGCGTTTATAATATTATTAGAATATACTTACATCAACGTAACATTTTTTACCGATCTCTTTAGTAGTTTTGTGGTCGAGAAATAATAAACATTCAAAATTCCATTGCATATCTGTTCCCTTTTCTCAAGTGAAGCTGAAGGCCCTCTAGAAAAGCTGATTACATCTTCCGTATATTTACTCGAGGTGAACCCTGAACGTAATATTGCTTAAAATCCTCTCGACAAAAGCTTCATGAGTAAATTTTTGATGAATATGTACATTTCTCTCGTAAATAAAAATAGAGATAGGACTCGGGAAAAAAAATATAAACATAATATAGGATAAAATATAGCCTTAGATTGCACTTCTTATCGAACCTACATCATTATCAGAGGGTTTGATTCAGTTACTGATCAATTTAGTTACCTATTTCCAATTTATAATCTTATTGCCTGAAATTGAATAATTTTATTGTTAAACCGAACGACTAAACGAACGACTCGGTAAACGTAGTGTAGGACGCCCTCCGACCAGGTGGGATGACGACCTGCGAAAGACTGCAGGTAGATGCTGGATGCGGCAAGCTGAAGACAGGGCGCTATGGCGCTCATTGGGGGAGGCCTATGTCCAGCAGTGGACTGCTATAGGCTGATGATGATGATGAATGATGATTGGTAAACCTATGAGATTTTATTCAGCTGACTCTCAGCTAATAACACATCTATACAAAGCTTTGTGGTTTCCTTCGTGTTATTTTTAAGCTTTTTTATGTAACAATATCTTTAAGTTGCGAAATAAATAAATAAAAAAAATACCTTAGGTAACGTATGCGGTATAATAATTACTAGCTATGTTCTCGGTGTTTTTTTTTCAAATCAATTCATTTATTCCGTTTTGATACATGTAATTGTACACTAGAAAAAGTCAAAGTTTGATAAAATCCGTAATAGTTGTTCTAATTCTATGCTAAAATTTAGTAGGTTTATGATTTTTTGTAATATTTGCTTTAATTTTTATCGCTACTTGAAACCATTTTTAGACGTGCGCGTTCAAGTTCAAGAAAAAACTGGATGTGAAAACTTTTTATCCCATAGAAACGCTCTAGATAATTCAGGTAACTACATAAATAATTAAACAGTCTGCAGCTTAGAAATAATTGTTTTCTTATATGATTTGATTGTCATTTTCTTTGTTCATAAAGTTAATTTTTAACTTTTAATCTTAATATTATTTGATAACAATTTTCATTGTTAATAAAGTTATATACATATTTAAAGTGGCGCGGTGGGCGAAGGTCCGCCTGCGAAGCAAGAGGTTGCGGGTTCGATTCCCACCTCGGAACAATTGTGTGTACGATCTGCAGATATTTGTCCCGGGTGTTCTGGTCGTTTTCTATGTATAATAAAAAATATCTATCTATGTAATGTATTGTTTTATGTATATCAGTTATCTAGTACCCATAACACAAGCTTTGCTTACCATGGGGCTAGATAATGCTGTGTGGATTGTCCAGCATTATTATTAATTATCAATTAAAAAATATACAAATTATTTTGTTCACGATTTATCACCATTTAAAGTATCACGAGGGCGATGTTTTGTACAAAAAGGCGATGTACACAAATAGGTCCAAAGTCCACGTGTAGCACGGCTAAATGAATATACGTGCTATTTTTAGGTAGGCAAGGGTTGTGTAGGGCGGCCATGTTTTGTCTATGTGATGAGAGTTACCAGCGCATTTAATTTAAAAAGGAAGGTCAGGAAAGGAAATTAGTTTGCTATTTTACCTCGTGCCTATAGCATTGTTTTCTAATAGGTTTAATTGATTTTCTCTAGTCTTTCTCGTTCCAAATCTGGACAAATACTAGACTAGAGTAGACAAGTCAAAACAAGACTGACAAGAGAGATTTTATTTTAATCAATAAAATAGAATTCGTTGGCTCTGTAGAATTGTAGTTAGTCTACAATATTCTCTGAAAACTTCTCCTATTCTCGTATTTTACTATGCTGGCGGCGTCCATTTTTTAAAGCTTTGTAAGCTGTTGGTGAAATGAAATAATTTACAGAATCATGGCCACCCTACAAGCGATATCTCCATTTTAATTCTCCGTGTCCCTTAGACGAACGGGGGCTGAATTTGTTATGAACCATAATAGCTCCCATTAAGGTAGTGATTTATTTACTTTGCAACATGCTGGCAACACTCTTTGTTCTGCGGAGATTTCAAATAAGGAATGATTGATGTTCATAATGGAAAGGGATTTCAGTTGGTTTTGAGTTTGAGTATCGCAAAGACGAAATTAATGCTAATGAGTTATTTTTAGATTACCTACTGAAGTTTTAAATAAGTTATCTTATAAATGCGAAAGTTTGGATTTTTAGATGGATGGATGTTATTTACTTCTTCACGCCGAAACTACTGAACGGATCGGGCTGAAATATTGCTTACTGGTTACTTACATTTTTTATCCCATAGTTCTAGGATTCGAAATAAAACATTTTTTATCTCACAATCTCAAAGGTAGTCCATTGGTTTAGTATTAATAATCTTTTGCTTAATGAAACCAAAACAAAATGTTTAAGATTTATTCTACCTCATGTAAAACAAGTTAAGGCCGATATAAACGTAAAAGGAGAAACGCTAGAAATTGTAGACAATACCGTATTTTTGGGAATAACCTTAGATAGTAAACTTCAATGGGGCCCACACATAGATAAGCTATCGAAGAGACTTAGTTCTGCAGCATATGCAGTAAAAAAAATCCGTCACCTTACAGACGTTGATACTTCTAGACTAGTCTATTTCAGCTACTTCCATAGTATTATGTTATGGCGTACTACTGTGGGGGAACACTGCAGATATAAACACCGTATTTGTGTTGCAGAAGAGGGCTGTTCGTGCGATCTATAATATGGGTCCCAGAGAATCCCTACGTGAAAAATTCAAAGAAATAAACATAATGACAGTACCGTGTCAATATATTTATGAAAACTTGTTGTACACTCATAAAAATATCAATCGGTTCACTAAAAAAAGTGATATAAATAATGTAAATACTAGAAATAAGAATAAACTCGCTGTGCCCACAACTAGGCTAGCCCACTAACTACTAACTACACAAGATAAATGTATCTTTTAACACTTTGAGTGCTGAAAACGCACGGTATGAGTTTTCTACAAGTGACTAATATGCGTAAATCCACACTAGCGCAGCGGCTGAGAAAATACAGATCTTTGTGACTCGCACAGCTGTAATATTTTTCGAACGAAACGCATGTGCGGCGCAACACAACCGCTGTGTAGAGCGGCAGCACGAATTTTTTAGGTAAAAAAAAAGATCGCAGTCGTCGAAAAAAACCCGCAGTCAAAGTGTTAAAGGGCAATGTATACGCTTCTACAACAAAACTCCAAGTGAGTTGCAAAAATTATCAATAAATAAATTTAAAAAAATTGTTAAACACATTCTTTGTAAAAAAGCTTATTACAAAATATCAGATTACTTAGAAGATAAAAAAGCTTGGAACGAGTTTTGCTCCAACTCAAAATCTACCAACTTACAGATAAGCAAATCAAATGTACTAGACACATAAGTTATGAACATATTAGTGGTTTCTTCTCACTTCTTCCACTGGTGGACAAAAATTGAAGTGAACTATAAAATACCTGTCTAAGTGCTTATTTGTAAGCTTAAAGAAATAAAAACTTTTCATTTTCATTTTCATTTTCATAAATCCGTTCTAGTGCGGTAGAAATAACCTTAAGACGATTACATAGAAAATACGCGTGCGAAGCCGCGGGCAAAAACGATGTCAATTTTTAATAACCCTGGAACAAATACTTTTAAATCTATAATATACTAATTAATATATAATAAACAATTACTAATTTCTATTACCTTCAAAAATATATAGGGATATTTTTTAGGTGAAATAAAAATACCTGAAGCTTGTTACAGCGGATGTAGAAGCTGATTGCTATTTAAGTATCGAAACATTCTTAGGTACCTTATTGTAGAAAAATTCAATTTATTTAATGTCAAAACCATGTTCGTCTTTTAATATATTAAGTGATCTGAGATGAGACTTGATTTTACTCCATCTAAATAAAATCTAACTTACATAGGTACCAATACTCCGATTTAGAATCCAAGATACTATTTCATGTCAAAATAGAAATGTTTGAATGAAAAGTTAACAATAACCGATAGCAATAACAGAAAACAACGAGGCAACAGCAAAGTTATCTTTAAAAACTAAAACACAAACTTCAACAATGCATAATCTCACATGTAGAGTAAAAAAATGTTTAAAATGAATTCGAAAACTAAAGATGAATAAAACGATGAATGAAAGCTTTCAAAGACAAAAATGGTATCGAGCTTCTATGCTTAGCTTCGATGATACCAATGCCACCAATATTCCTTGGGTTTTGTAATCCCTTTGTATACAAAAAATATCCAGGTTTTTTTATCGGAGTAAAGATACCATGCGTCCTACTCATGTAAGGTTGAGGTTGACAACCGAGGGTAATGGTAAGGGTAATAATTTTATACCTAACCTAGGTATCAAATTATACACTAGCTTAACTCGATGTAGAATGTTTCTAAACAAACTATGACACAATTAACTAAACTTCTCTTGGCATCGAGTTTCAGTAATAATTATTGTAAACTTTCATTAAAGTAAGAGGATCATACATAAATCGACAAGGTAAAGTGAATTGTAATTGCGGAAAACGAATATATTTTTGAATAGATTCGAATAGAATAGATATCGCGGCAAAAAAGTATATTTTAGAAGAGATTGGAATATAATAGATATATATTTATTTGTTGGATTTACACAGAACATTAAAACCTAAGAGGAAAGTAAGTAAGTGAAAGTGCGTAAGTCCAGTAAGAAAATGTATCTGCCTTGTAGGTTAAGTTTAGTAAGGTCTGTTTACAAACATTCGACATCGAAATTGGCTACTGTATTGACTCAGAGAGTGAATTAGAAGTATCAGCATCGTCTTAGTACCAATTTAATTCACCTGGGTGGACAATTTGGTGGCGCTGTAAACGTTCATACGAATCACTTTGATCGTGAACTGAACTGGGGTGTTTATGTTTACTCAATATGGTGTTTGCACTCGATATTGAGATGGCTCGGTAAATATGGTTTCGTATCTGATATCCTATAATTGTAGAGCAAATCGTGTAGTAAGAGGAAAAATGGGTTATTGATTTTATAATGTATTGCGGTTATAAATGAAATAAAAGAAATATAATAGCTACATTAAAGCAACATTTTTCAGAGGCAGCATTTTGGTCTGTTTCGTAAACACATAAATAATATATATAAAAACCGGACCAATTTATTTGTGGTTTCTTCCTTTCAAATTAATATTTATACTAAACCGACAACCAAGTTCATCGTCGTCATCAAAAACTGTTTATATTTTCATAATCATATATTTATTTAATAGTTAAAAGTTAGTAAGTTATTTTAGTCCATTAGAAAAACTATATCCTTGCCTGTTTTTAAAGCTCACGTCAAGGAGTTTTTCCTGCCAAAAGAATGAATATTGGTACTTACTATTTATTTATTTATGTATTTAATTTTAAATTTAAATAAATTTATTTATTTTGGAATTTGTAATATTTATTATTTGTTTTTTTAGTATTCTTATTTAGATAACCTGTGGTACACCCCCTGTCTTTTCTTAAATTCATATAATTCTTTCTATACAAAGGTTGCCTAGCAGAGATCGCTTCTAAGCGATAAGGCCGCCCATTGTACCTGTCGCATATAATGTATTTTTGTAATGATTAATTTGATTATGGTGTACATTAAATAATTTTTGTATTGTATTGTATTGTATTTAGTTTAAAATTGAGTTATGTTAGGTATTTATTGATTTTTAATCTTGAGCCAACATCTCTCCATAAATGTCCTGTCCATTTCATAAATAAGTATATCTAAATAATATCCTCAAAACAACGGTCCATAAAACTGAGAGGCTATTTTCAGCCAGTTATTAAAATGTGCACTCGAGCGCAAACGGAGCTCACAAAATGAACAATTAAAACAGAAAAACGAACAACCAACAAAGTATCTACTCTGAAGAGGAAATTATTACGGTGAAAAGTTTCAAACCCTCTCTATAAAGTCTGCATACGCTGCTGCAGACAGATTTTAATAGAAAATAGATCTAGCTGCATTTATAATACAGTTTAATTTAGGTGGGTAGGATGCCATAATTGCTTGCTCTGAGAGTTTGGAACAAAAGGTATTAGATGCTGCCAAGCCATATTACTAAAGTTATGCACATCTCTGTTTTGATTCAATCACGGTACATTACAGTTTATAACGACTCGATAATACCGTCAATCTTCCTAACTTCGCCTGCGCTACTGAACTCAATGATGATGTGCTCTTGTGCTATTTGTGCTCTTTTTATATATGTACGTTCTTATGATAATGTGTGTGATGTGTTCTTATGATTATATCTAATGATGATGTGCTCTTGTGCTATTTGTGCTCTCTTTTTATATATGTACGTTCTTATGTTATTGTGTGTGATGTGTTCTTATGATTATATCTAATGATGATGTGCTCTTGTGCTATTTGTGCTCTCTTTTTATATATGTACGTTCTTATGTTATTGTGTGTGATGTGTTCTTATGATTATATCTAATGATGATGTGCTCTTGTGCTATTTGTGCTCTCTTTTTATATATGTACGTTCTTATGTTATTGTGTGTGATGTGTTCTTATGATTATATCTAATGATGATGTGCTCTTGTGCTATTTGTGCTCTCTTTTTATATATGTACGTTCTTATGATAATGTGTGTGATGTGTTCTTATGATTATATCTAATGATGATGTGCTCTTGTGCTATTTGTTCTCTCTTTTTATATATGTACGTTCTTATGATAATGTGTGTGATGTGTTCTTATGATTATATCTAATGATGATGGGCTCTTGTGCTATTTGTGCTCGATTTTTATACATGTACGTTCTTAATATAAATATTAATTATTTTATATATTATATAATTATCCTAAATAATTACGCCACCGTCAGCTTTAATACGTACCGATCCTATCCATCCAAAGGTTGCCTGGAAGAGATCGCTTTTAGTGATAAGGCCGCCGATTGTGCCACTACATTTAGTTAGTATTATGATCCTTTATTTTTATTATTTTCTTTATATTTGATGGTGCAATAAAGCTATATTGTATTGTATTGATGATGATGGAAATTGTATTTAGTTGGACACTTTTCTGTAAGTGTCAAGTAATGAAAAATAATTGTAAAATAAATGAGTTATGAAATTATGAAGATTGTTTGATATTTTCATCATCGCCTACTTTGTTATCTAGCAGGGTGTACCACGTACAGGGTAGGTTGGCTTGGGAGACGAGATGTTGGAGTCTCCTTCACCCCAAATGTATCTACCAAAGTCGTTAGTTTTATCAATTTATAATAATAATATTTTTCACGCTCTTAACGCTCTCAACGGATTACTTAAGGCCTTCCCTGACTGCGACATATTCGCAGACGAACTAAAAAAAATATTGTCAGTTTGTTTGATCTATTGTGAGAGGGATGGGTGACTCGTCTCTCTCATATGTAAAATAATTAGTGTAATTGGTGATTGTGCCGTTCTAATTAAATAAATAAATAAATCAATGTCATATGAAAGGAAAATAACTATTATAAATATAAACTTTGTATAAACAAAATATTTATAACCTTATTTCTGTATAGTTTTCAATTTAAGGCTTAAAAAAGCAGGAAGCTTAAAAAAAGTATTACCTACCCTAAACATAAAAAATCTTAGACGACATTGATTCCTAATTCTGATAGTTTTCACGACAAATCGTATAAATTAAGAGAAAATATTATATGAATTTTATATATAAAATATTATATGAAATGAATTTAGGTTTACTACATTTGTGACACAAGACCGCCAGGGGTGGCGAGTTGTGGAAGAGGCCTATATTCAGCAGTGGGTGTTACCCTTAGAATTAGCAAGCTGAAGTGGCACTGGGCCGGCCATATCTCATGAAGAATCGACGGCCGCTGGGGCAAACGTGTTCTTGAGTGGAGACCACGACTCGGTAAACGTAGTGTAGGACGCCTTCCGTCCAGGTGGGATGACGACCTCCGAAAGACTGCAGGTAGATGCTGGATGCGTCAAGCTGACAGGGCGCTATGGCGCTCATTGGGGCAGACTTACCTATGTCCAGCAGTGAACTGCTAAAGGCTGATGATGATGATGATGATGAGATGCTGGATGCGTCAAGCTGAAGACAGGGCGCTATGTCGCTCATTGGGGGAGGCCTATGTCCAGGAGTGGACTAACATAGGTTGATGATGGGTGTTACCGGCTGATTAGAGTTTTGTCACCTTTGATTCGGTTAAACCAGCACCCTTCACCAGACGTCTAGGTCAGAAGGCACGTGACCACATCACCGCTAAACCACAAACTGTGTTACTGTGTCGACGGTGTTGTACTACCGTATATTCTGTACTATGTTCTATACATTGTGGACTACTGCATATTCTGTACATTGTCTGGAGACATTGTGGGAGATTGCGGTTTGTTGGACACCCTCTACGTGATCGAGTACGATAACGGGTGTTAAAGTAATAAGTGTCTACTAGGGTCGTTATCTGGGTTTCGCACTGACATAATACATTTTGATATACAAAACTTCTGGAATGAGAGGTCCAGTTTACTGCACCAGCGATGTGATTTTATAACGTCGGTCATGTGATTCAGTCAACTGGACCACGAAGTGAAAGAAAAATCAGTGCTATTTAAAAAATATGTATATATTTCTAAAATTGGTGGTCAACTGGACCAGTTGAACGGGACCATGGGGAAGGAGCGAACGCATCAAGTTGAAACAAACGCCCTTAAACTTTTTTCTTTTCAATCTTAATACATGGCTTGCGACTTTAACTCCCATTTGATTACTCTATGAATTACCTACTAATTAATGATTAAGGTTACATAATAAATACTACATATGAAAATATGGGTAAGAAGCTTTCTTTTTTATACATAAGATATTCATTACATAAGACACTAGTAGAATGGGCGGCCTTTTTAACACATTGACTGCGATTTTTTTTCAACGACTGCGATCTTTTTTTTTACCTAAAAAATTCGTGCTGCCGCTCTACACAGCGGTTGTGTTGCGCCGCACATGCGTTTCGTTCGAAAAATATTACGGCTGTGCTGAGTCACACAGATCTGTATTTTCTCAGCCGCTGCGCTAGTGTGGATTTACGCATATTAGTCACTTGTAGAAAACACATAGGGTGTGATTTCAGCACTCAAAGTGTTAACAAGACAGACCTTGATAACTTACAGGCCGTTATATACGCTTGGAACATACCTACATGCCAAACTACATCAGAAAAAGGTTACAATTGAGAAGTGATTACTTACATCGATGCAGGATCTATCGCTGGGGCAATATAAGACATCTATTATTGCCCCAAGCGAATCATGAAGTCGCAGAAATTTCGGTCACACATCAACAGCCATTGTATTAACTATTAATTATTGCAGTAATAAATTAAATAGTATCTAAATATCTTACCAACGTGGCATCAAACGAATGAGCACTTAATCACCAAACATTAGGATCGATATTGGCTAACTGTCTATCTACTAGCAGGGAACAGTTAACAAACTCAGTTTCCGCGAGCTAGAACAAATAGCTATTCTAAACTAAATTAATTAGCTCAGGTATTCAATTGGCCGCTGTTTGACTACACAAACTACTTCACCTAATTAATTCATCTTGGGGATGAATACCCGGATCAGTTTCCATGGTAATATTTCCTCTTAATTATAAATCTCGCTTACTACTATGCAATAGCGTAGTCGAGAAATTTGTTTTAACTGGAAAGTTTTTCGGGTTTTGAAAATGGGCAATTTTATATATTTTGATGTGTTTTTTCTGACTAGGCACTTCGCCTCTGCAGCCGGAGCTAGGTGTGAAAAAAGGGTATTTTTGCGAGTTTTTAAAATAATTAAAAAAATATGATATCTATAAATAATTCAAAAACTCTAACGTTACTCATATTCAAAATACCAGGTAACCACTAATTGACTAAAATGAAAAAAAATTAAAATGACTGGCCATTGTTTCGAAACAACGGACTTGCGGACTCTTAAACCAGATTAAGAGTTTTATCACTGCGGTTTGCAAACGATTTCAAAGCGAGTAGAGTACGTACACTCGCAAATCGCTAGTGACAAGGCTCATAGGTCAAATTTATTATTTTAGTGTGGCATTGAGTGAATAAAACAAAATTATAGGTAATAATTTATTTATTTTTTTATTTATTTATTTGTTGAGATAATAACATCATGACAGGTTTTATTAAGCCCTAAAGCGATGTTATAACTACTTATAATAAAAAAATTACAAAAATTACATATTTTTGTACATACACACAATATTCATTAATTTATAATTTTGTTTCAATAACATTTTGTGCCTTTTTCATGGCTTTCGGCAGGTTTTCGTAATTATTAAGGTTAGTTTAAGGATTGGTTTTAGGAATAAAAAAGAAATAATGAATTCAATTTAAAAATGGATGCTTCAAGATCTCACATATTTTTATTTTAAAGTTTGTAAGTACAAAATGGCAAATTAATTATCTGTAACTCAAACTTCCCTCATCGAAATATCTAGAATGAAATACATCAACGTTCGGAACTTAGTATATTATTGAATAAGACAACTTTTGAGGCGCAGTATATACATAATGTATTTAGCTTTGAAGATGGTTTGAACAGACGGACGAGTAAGTATGTTAAATAATTTATTACAGTAATTCATTTTAATTTTAATTTAATTTTAGTACGTAAGAATTACTAACATTTATAATAAGATCATTAAGTGCCTTCTAACAAATTATCATAATCATCATCATCACCACCATGGTAAACTTCTTTGTTTGTTTATTCTATCTGTGTATTTTGTACCTGTATCTAAATAAATGTTTTTTCTTTTTTTTCTATTCATCAGCCTATATCACTCCACTGCTGGACATAGGCCTCCCCCAATAAGCGCCATAGCGCCCTGTCTTCAGCTTGCCGCATCCAGCATCTACCTGCAGTCTTTCGCAAGTCGTCATCCCACCTGGTCGGAGGGCGTCCTACACTACGTTTACCGAGTCGCGGTCTCCACTCAAGAACACGTTTGCCCCAGCGGCCGTCGGTTTTTCGCGAAATATGGACAAATAAAAACAAATTATGGATCTTAGTAATCCGAAATAAAGGAATTTTATTTATTTATAATCCTTAAGGACTGGCCCCTTAAAGATTATGTTACTTACTCGTCCGCGGACGGTGTCCATATAAATAAATAATAAATAAATAATGCTGCATTATCTAGCCCCATGGTAAGCAGAGCTTTTGTTATGGGTACTAGATAACTGATATACATAATACAATACATTACATAGATAGATATTTTTATTATACATAGAAAACAACCAGTACACCCGGAACAAATATCTACAGATCGTACACACAATTGTTCAGAAACGGGAATCGAACCCGCAACCTCCTGCGTCGCAGGCGGACCTTCGCCCACCGCGCCACATCGGTCGTCAAAGTTAATGTTTATTTTTTATAAAAAAAATATATATATTATTTATAATTCGAGCATATTTTTGTATTTAAATAGTAGCTATTTATATAGGTCTCTGATTGGTTTTTCTAAAATACTTTACTTGAAACGAAATGTAAGACAATTTTGCATATTTTTATGTTGAAAATGACATGATTTCAGCCAATTTGATACGAAAACAAATAGTTGCAAGAAAAATCACAAAACCTTCCTTGGTATCACATTGTTAAGTACAATAGTATATACATAACAATTTGCGTCATAAATCACTCAGTTATATGAATCTGAACCGAGTTATTATTATCCGAAGTGAGGCAAATTGATATTGGAATCTCAAAGGCGTCCCCTTCTTAAAGCAATCGGTACTGTCAGCCTAATTTGCTGTTTCATTCACTTCAAAGCATCTGCCTTGATATTCGAAATATTCGAATCAACATTCATTTTTCATTTGAAACAAATCTTTTGACATTTCAATTTTTGTTGTGTTTTTTGTTTATTATGAAATTATCAGTTTATCCCTCGTGAGCATAACTACCACAAGTACTAACCTGTGTTGTCTGTGTTATTCAATAAGTACCTAAAAGTTTCTGTTTTATCGATAAAAACCATACATTTTTTTGACGCCATATTGCTCTGTGGTCATGCATGACTCAGTTGGATGTGTGTCTGTGTAGGTATTACATCTATACTAATATTATAAAGAGGAAAGGTTTGATTTTTTGTTTGTTTGTTTGTATTAAATAGGTTCCGAAACTACTAAACCTAAATTCATTCACCGTTGGGAAGCTACACTATACCTGGTGAACAAAGGCAAAGGCAAATATATATATATTATATTGTCAAAAAATTTAGGGATTCGTACTAAAACCTGTGTTGGCAACCGTAAAGAGTTTCTTCTTATTATTCTATCTACAGCCCCCGACCACCCTGTAGTTGTTAGGGGTTAAGGTAAGTTTCCATCTGAAAGCGTTTTCATCACGAACTGCATTTCCTCTGAACTAGAGTTTCCAGAGAACTCAAGCATTCAATTTGTGTTTCCTCTGAACCCATGCAAGGACATATGCGGCTTGTTCGTTTAAACTTGGTACGAAACAAGTTGTTTTGTTTACCTAGTTGTTCTTACAGATAAGAAGCTGTGTTCTTTCTAATTTTTTTTTCAATGAAATTCCTTAGTGCCGCATTTCCAGAATAGGGATTTTACTCTAATGAGAAAAAAAACTGTTTAAATATAGTTCATAAAACAACAAATATATTTTAAAACTAGCGGACCTTCCCGTCTTCGCACGGTTTTAGTACGGATCCCTAACTTTTTTGAAAATATAATATAGCTTATGTTCATCGGGCAGCTTCCCAACGGTTAAAGAATTTTTCAAATCGGTCCAGTAGTTTTGGAGCATACAAACAAACAAATAAACTTTATTTACACAAACTTTTAATAATTATATTTAAAAGAAACCCTCTCGGTGCGCGAGTCCGACTCGCACATAATATACGTATAAATACAGCAACTATTGTTTTATGTCTTTTAATGTTTTGTTGCGTCAGTTATTACTTTTTTCATTATATTAAATTATTTTTTCGTTCATTTTATTTATTTAATTTCATTGATAATGGCCTATGGTCGGTTATATTATAACATTTGGTTTAAGATTTTCGACTTACCGAATTGTCGTCCGTGACTTCAACTAGTAATTAAGGTCTTTGGCTGAAAAACAGCGCTAAATAAAATAATGTTCAGCACACGCTGAGCCAACCCCTATTTCGGCGCAGGGTCATGGAGGGTCTTATTTTAGTCCTAATATCACCTATTTGTGTCGATTACCCCATGATAAACTTCTTTGTTTGTTTACATCTAAGCCTGTATTTTGTACCTGTGTCTAAATAAATGTTTTTTCTATTCTATTCTATTCTACTTATTTACGAGAGCGCTACAAATTCTTACAAAAGGCTTAAGCAACATTTTAGGTTCTGGTTACAAACATGTATGTATGTTTGGACTTAACAACTTCAACACCATTACACGCTGAGTTGACATTACCTCAAAACTTTGGTTGAAAGGGTTTCATTTGCAACTATATTCACTAGAATATATAATTTTAGAAACCTAGCATTAAATGGGTCTCAATAGTTATGAATACATTAACGTAGAAGCGAAAAGCTTAATAATTTCAGGAGGTAAGTACCTATCTAAATAACCAATCAGAATATTTTATTTATACACCTATGGGAATTTTACTTACGGAGTAGGTAGGCAACGTAAGTTCAATTATAGAGGACTTGTTTCTAGCCGCTGCTTCGCACGAGTTTTTCGAAGATAATAAATATATGTACCTATATTATTCCATATGTTTATCCCGGTCTAAAACTACATCTTTGCAAAATTTGGGTAGGTACAATCCGTTCAGTGGTTTGGAGTGAAAATGTTACATGCTAGCACATCCAAACTTTTTAAATATAAATGTGGTGTGAAGTGTTTTATATTATTTAAAGAAAGAAAAGAAAAAAAAACATAAAAAATAACAAATTATTCACGAAGGTAAATGAATATCGACAAACAAAAAAATTAATATCGTGTAGGTAGGTACTAACACAAGTAGCATGGGTTGGTTTATTTGTGTTGGGTATATAAAAATATCTGAAAGGACTGGTCCGATTTAAAGTATCGGTATGTAGGTACTACTAAGATATGATGCTGCTTAATTTTCACATTTATTATATGGCGAGATTAATTTGATGGCTTGCATAGTTATAACGCCACCCATAATTAAAACGTATCGACTAAGAATGTCGACCAAAGTCTTATAGAGAACATTTAAGATACAATCCGTACAATTTTCCACCGCTCACACAATCAATTTGTACTTTCTTCCATTTACCCGTCCAATCTCAGTGGGTGGTTAGGCTGTGAAGATGGGCGTTAAGGCGATTGGTATCGTGAACGGCCTTCCTCACTGTGTTTGATGGCTTCTGTGGCTAAGCGGGGAAAGGTCTGTCTGATTACGATACAGTGGATTGCGGGTTCGGTTCCCACCTCGGGAGAAATGCTTGAATAACTACACGATATACAATTAAGAATGGATATAGATAGATAAAATATTTTATTGCTTACTCGAATCAAAAACAGTAAAACAAAACATAGTACTTGGAATTTCCCATATTTCCTCAATTATGATAAAAACGTTGGCGAGTTAAAAAATGTGTGTGTCTATCTGTTTCCCGAGTTGGGCTCAATTTTCATGTTCCGTGTTTTTATTTACAAATAGATTGGATATTATTATGCAATTTGGAAGTATAAAACATGTCCAGCATAATTTAAACAAGCTGTCATCAACAATGGCAGAAACTGTTATAAGCCGCCCCCTGATTATGTAACTGCGACCGGTTTGCGACAGGCGAAAATTAAGCAATCAGTGCTGTCAAAAGCCAATTTTGTATTAGATGACACCAGGTACTACGTCACCCAGCAATCGAGCACTAGGTTTCCCTCTGCCGGACAATCGGTGAACTAAAAATTGCTTGCTAAAATTGCGGTCGCGGTCGCGTCGCTGTTGCTGTTGCTTTTACATAATCAGCCTGCGGGTCCCGTGACTTTTTATTGAATATATTTCTTTTATTAATGTTTTTACATAATATGATAATATAGTTTCACGACTCGGTAAACGTAGTGTAGGACGCCCTCCGACCAGGTGGGATGACGACCTGCGAAAGACTGCAGGTAGATGCTGGATGCGTCAAGCTGAAGACAGGGCGCTATGGCGCTCTTTGGGGGAGGCCTATGTCCAGCAGTGGACTGCTCTAGGCTGATGATGATGATGGTATTACTAATTTACTAATACGTTGTATTAGTAGTAAGATAGTAGTAAGATTATCCCCCTGCATAACTAAGCCTAAACCAGTCTAACTCTCTGTGCGTTTTGAGATCATTATATATATTATGATTAACTCAAATAAATTACTAGAAAACTACGATTTCATAATAATTGGATGTTACTATTCTCTTAAATTCTTTTCTTTTATTCCTAAAATTCAGAGGATTTGGAAGATTATAAATTTTCTCGTATGTTTTTTAGATTTTAGCCGTGATATAAATTCGCGGAAACCTAACCTAGGAACGTGGAAAAACGTTTAGTTGTTGGTAAACTTACCGCATCGCAGGAACAAAGATTTGTTCAAAAAGCCAGGATTTGTTTCTTTTTTTGAATGTGGAATTTATTAAATTGCAAAAAAATATACCTAACTCTAAAAATCTACAACTAGGGATGTGGTGTTTTAAATAAGTGTAATAATGATGGACAATCCTCACTGCATCATCTAGCTCATAGACACAACGCGTGCAAAGAAGAGGACAAAAACTAGTTTTTAATAAAAGTGTAATACGAATACGAGAGTGAAAGACATAAATCCTACAAAGGTTGGTCCGTCCGTCGCGTCGTGTTGTGTGGCCGATTAGCGCGCTCTACCGCGTTCGCTCTCGGGGAGATGCACCAACGCTCCCGGTACACCCTGTACGTTCGTTATAGCCCAACTTGTACCTTGTAAATCCTGACTTATATCGACTGACTTTAGGCCGTGACTATAAAGATATAAACTATGCAAATACAAAGTACTAGTTTCGCAGGCCTTGTTTCTTTGAAAACGTTTTAAGGTTATTTCTTTCCCATGGGAACTGATCTAAGGGATAAAAAGTATAAACCTATGTATATTTTATTTCAGGTCTAGAACCACCTGTAAGCTAATTTCAGCCAGATCCGTCCAGTCGTTTTTGCGTGACGAAGTAACAAACATCCATCCAACCATCCAAACTTTCCAATTTAGTTATTTTAAACATTTATAATATATTAGTGTGAAAATTCTGATTCTGAACACACAATATAGTATTCTTACTACTTAGTAAGAATTGGATTTAACTTTACAATTGTTACGCAGTTCGCTGGACTCAAACTCGCAACTTCCTGCGTCGCAGGCGATTTAACAAAAACCTCTTCTGCTATCCGCGCAGTTTACAGGAACCTTTCTCACTTTTACGCTGTCAAAGATAACTACCTACCTAAAAGGAATAGACGCCCCACTTACCATAAGTAGATCCACGTATTTAGAGGCAAAAACCACTTCACATCCTGACTTTCGTCTTTGTAATGCTAGTGTGATTTTGTCTAGCTCCAAGTCTTTACAGACCCTCTTTTATAAAGAAGGTACCTTTATAGGGTATAAGAGTACAAAGGGCATTAGTGGCCGAAGCCATGCAGAGTTCATTCCCTCTGAAGAGAGATTGGCTGCGGTTTTGTGAAAAACGGTGATTGATATATTACGGCCGTAAACTGCATTAATGTCAACATTGCACAGAATAATCCGCGACTGCGATGCCATAAATATGAGCCAAAAATGTCGCATTATAATTTTTTCCGTGAAATATATTTTAAATGAAAGTAATATTTGTTCAATTATTGTTGTTTGTTGTTGTCTTGGGGATGCTTCCGACTTTGATATGGATTCGTTGAGCTTTCTATAGATTATTTCAATTATTGTAAATACTAGTTCTAATTTGTTTCTGTTATTTGATTGTAACATTCGTTGTTAATAAAAAATATTACGGTAATATAGGATAGTAACACAAAACTTGACTTTATGAGGACCTATGTATATAATAGTCTTGTAGGTTAGCATTCTTTTACTAGAAGTTTCACATTTTATCCTCAAAATTTTGGGTTTCAAAATATTGAGATTGAAATCCATCAAAGAAATTACATTTTAAGAGACTCGTTTATCTTCATTTACAAATAAATTATTGGTAAAGTGCAAAAATTTGTCAATTTGACCTGGTATAAGCTTCCAAAACAACGAACTCTAAACTCCGTTTCAAAGTGTTACCGTTTTCTAGGAAACCGTGACTTTTCTCTTTGAGCAAGTACAGATAATAGATTTTCTCGGTAAGTTTCTACCTAAAATTTTCCTCTCGAGCTCCATCGATTTTCCTCTTGAGTTCCATCGATTTGCACGGAGCATCAGACAAAAAACTTGTCGGGACTTGTTTTTCTCCGCAGTACTAAAAAATATAATATAAATAAATAATATATATATGTATATACTAAATAATAATAATAATTGTGCACCCGAGCTATGTGTAGCCAGCCATCGCCTTTAGATTAACTTCTCAAAGGGCCTCTGTGCTGTTGGCTTCGGCCCCACGCAAGCCTTCCAAAGGACCGGGTCACTTTATGGCCCGAGATCATGGTAAATGAGAGACATATATATAATACTAGCTGCCCCCCGCGGCTTCGCCCCCGTGGAAATCTATGTGTCAAATTGTTTAAATGATAAAAAGTACCTAGTAGTAGACTCCTGGTTCTAAGCTACCTCTCCACCAATTTTCAGCTAAATCGGTCCGGTCCAGCCGTTCTCGAGTTATAAGTGTTGTAACAAACACGACTTTCTTTTATATATAAGAGATGGAATCATATTAATTATTCCTTTGCCCTTCTGTTCCAATTGCATATTATTAACTTAATTTAAGCTCCATGACATTTTCAATTATACATATATATAAACCACATTCACCATCAGTTAAATTTGTAGTCAACAAAAAATTTCAGTGTTTTCGCGCTACTACTCATTTTTCTCAGTGTATTCGTTACGTTCAAAAACCTACGTATGCATAGGAAGAGTCACAATAACATCCAACAATCACCAAGAAGGCGCATTTAGTTCCATTTTCAAAAATAAATTCGATTAAAAAATTAAATGTTTGTTCTTTGTAAATAGAATACCAAAAAGTCTAGTCGAATAAATGTCTTGCACTGGCTGATGATTTCAGACAAAAATTAAAAATGTAATCCCAAGGGAGCAGACTTTTACGCCAGCTGAGCTACGATATAATGACACGGTTTTTGAGCAAGAGAAGTGAAAATGTAATTAAAATTGTATCGGTAAACCAACAGAACCTTTTTATACCAAGAAATATTAAATTTAATATCAGCCCTCGAATTAATATCGGCTTAAAGGGCGTTAAAAACCCCAACCGTAATAAGGGCGTCATAATCCATTTCGGACCCATAATATTATCTTTTGATCTCAAAGGTGGCCCTTTTAATTAACCCTTCGTCGATACTTACTGTACCATTTTTGTATTGTAAATGAAAAGGCCTATCATTTTTAACCGTCGAAACGAAAAACAAAAGAGGAGATCGTTCTACATAATATGTTCGGTTGTTGGTATGTTCTTTTGTAGGTTTGTCAATTACGGACCGATTTTAAAAATTATTTCGCTATTGCATGGAGAATGATTTTGAGGTGATCCCATTAAAATTATATTCCCGAGGGATAAGTATTTGTCTTGAAAAACTTAAAAAACAGTGTTTAAACTCGAATTTGATTTCGGTTTCTGGTTTTTGCAAACAATAAATATTTTAAATTCAACAATGACTGGACTATCTATTCTAATGCTACCTACTTACAATTAGAATTCTACTTAAAAGAAAGAATGAACGAGAAGAGGTCTCCATAGGATATATCACTTTTCATAAAAAAATGCAACTTCAACGCCCATCGCACGTTTCCAAATTCAAAACTACAAACCACAGCTTTTACCACTTTGAAATTCAAGTAAAGAACGTCGACTTTTAAAAACAAATGACGCGTGAAGTTCGCGAATTTTCCGGCCAGTACGAGAGGCGTCTTTACTCTACCGTTCCGATTCCCGACTGGCTGGATCCCCGCGGAGCCTGGATGCCGTCCATAGAGCTATAAAACAGGCAGACACGCCTATCGACGCTTAGTCCGTCAGTCACTCAGTCTTTTACGCTTCGTTCCATTCAGTTTATTACGCCATTTAATTACAGATTATTATCCATCAGCTTATACTCGCGGCTTCGCATGCACTGTTCTAGGATAAAAAGACGCTCATTATCCATGTCAGATTATTAAGAACACCAGAAACAAGTATCTGCAGATCGTACAAAAATTAGTCCCGAGATGGAAATGGAACCCGCGACCTCATGTAGTCGCAGGTGGACTTTCGCCTACCGCGCCAGATGCGCCGAAGCCATCTGTGTACGTATTAGTGATAAATTATGTAGTTTTGGAGATAGAGACGTAAAAGTAGAATGATGTTAAATGTTCTACGAGATTTTAAGCTCTATTGCAATGTAGGGACTGTACTTAAAGGTGAAGGGGGGTGAAGGTAAGTCCTCAACAAACTGTTCAGTACCTAAGAGAGCTGTTGATTTCCAATCGGGATCGGGTTATCTGAGTGTTTACGGACAAAATTATCCCAAGTTTCGAATTTCCAAGACTTAGTCGATTTTGAATTAAGGTTAAGATTGATAGGATAGGGACGGTAGGTAATAGTTACTAAAAATCACTAAAATTATGTATTTACCTAATTATACCTGAACCATAGATTACAAAACACGCATTATCCGTTTATTCTGATCAAGACAAATAAAATAAAATTATAAAATTCAGCAATCTGCCATGACACGTTGAACACCAACCAGAGCATTACTTAACTGTGACGTCATGTCATCACACTGTAATGTAAAGGCACAGAATAACTATGGTAATGGTCTGATTTTCTTCTCTTGACAATATTTATGATCATTCTGTATCATCAGATGTTCGTACATCTGTGACGTCATACACAGACGTTACTAGTGGTAGCGTTTTAGAACTAAATTGAAATCGCATTTTTAAAGGCTCTATTTTTCGTAAAAAATCCATATTTTTTCACACGAAAAACGGCAAACAAAACTTTTTAGTTTCATGTGCTGTTTTTCCCTCATCTAATTTCTATATTTCGGAGTATTTTCTAAAAATCAATCATCATGCCTGTTGAGTCTATGCCATTATATATAACCGTCAAGCGTCAGTGAGAGTCAATTGACTCTCTTAAATTATTATTTTACTGCAATATTTACTTATAGGTACTTCGAAGACAAATGCAAAAATGCAGGGAAATTAAAAAAAAAGACTGCACAAGAGGGTCTTATCATTAAAAGCGGTCTCTGCCAGGCAACCCAGGATGGAGACGAATCACGTGTATAAAGATAGACCAACAAATTACGTAGGTACTTACTAATATAGATAGATGGATAATATTTTTATTCATCATCTTACAAAATAATTTGTATTTAAATAAACATTATTATTTATTTATTAATGTAATCAGAACGACCTTAAGAATTATACTAATTACAGAGGTATACTATAAAAGCAATAATATAATATAAGGTATATTATAGAGAAAAGCAATAGATTTGGCCCGCCGCCGTATGTTTAAAGCGATTTCTTCCAGGCTACCGGATAGGTAGTAGGTACAGAGGCAATTTAGTACAGAGTAGTAGGCAGGAATTATTAGAGATAATAATTTGTAGGCTCTAATCTCAATACAATGGGTCTAAAGATAATAATAGACACTATATGAACAAAATAGATAGTTAAGTAGTACAGTCAGCCACGGAGATTTATCAATTCCAACTCACTGATAAAAAATAGGAGTTAAATCTTATAAAAAATATTTCAATATGCATATTCATAAGACAAAAAATCCCGTCGACGACAAAAGTTCAAGACTCATCAATAATTAGGTACCTACGTGGTTTTATTATTACCCATCAGCTACAGGAGTAATTGAAATTGGTTTCACATCAAAGTGAAATATTATGAAATGAAATAAAAGGAAATTGTTTATCTGGCTCACGCGCGAAGCCGCTACCAATGAGTGGACTCGCATATTATTCGCCCCTCGCGGTGCGTTCGCACATAATTCCCGTAATGATTGCGTATCCCGTGTGATTCGTGCGCGAGTATGGAGGACCGTAGTCATTTTCTAGTTATGATTAATTTTATTTATTTATTTATACTTTTTGCACGATAAACTATATACAAAACCTATTCTAGAAAATTTATACAAAGGTGAACTTAACCCTAAAAAGAGTTCTCTTCCAGCAAACCTTATTGGGAGAGAGAGATAAAGTGAAATAATAAACTAATTTTATTTGATTTTGTGTGAGATTTTATTAATTTGTACTATGATTCGTGCGTGAGTATGGAGGACTTTAGTCCTTTGCTAGTCATATTTAATTTTATTTGATTTTATGTGACATTTTTATGTACATTATTACGGATTACGAATCTGAAAATAAATGAGTTAATATTAGTAGTTTTACCGCGATCCGTGCCGTGATTTGACACGATAATTCACGCGTGAGTTTTGAGAGGCCTAGACAGTTTATATAAATTCGACAGCTGACTGTACTCTGCCTCCGGCGACACGCATCATCGGGTTTGTATAATGACGTGTATTATGATATAAATGTATAACAGGGGGGCGGCCACCCCACAACCCCCTATTAGCTCTGATAGAATGGACAGCGCTGGCCAAGTTACAGGACGTGAGAGGAATTTAAAAATAAATCTATACTAATATTATTGTCTTCTTGAGTGGAGACCACGACTCGGTAAACGTAGTGTAGGACGCCCTCCGATCAGGTGGGATGACGACCTCCGAAAGACTGCAGGTAGATGCTGATGCGTCAAGCTGAAGACAGGGCGCTATGGCGCTCATTGGGGGAGGCCTATGTCCAGCAGTGGACTAATATAGGCTGATGATGATGATGAATATTATAAAGAGGTAAAGTTTGCAGTCAAATGATAAATCACTTTTTATTAAGTGAACACATCAAATGAGTCAGCTATTGAACGACCACAACCTATGTACTATCTATACTTAACCTTAGAACCCTGTTCTCGTATAAGTGAATTACATTAATTGTCTTTTTAAGAATAAATTAATATTTAACTAAGTTTGTGAGGTTGTAGAGCGTTATCTCTGGATCTACTGAATCGATTTTGAAAATAATTTGACCAATAGAAAACTACGTTATATGCGAGTGTAATAGGTATATTAACCCGACAAATGAAAAGATTTTTCGTACATAAAGATACATTTTACTCTACGTTCATCGCAAAATGTTTATGAAAAAATGTCCACTCGAGCGAAGTCGGGACGAGCCGCTGGTATTATAGATAATTGTAAAATTTTATTAAAGGGTTTGCTCACGTAATATCATGATTCACTTGTCGTCGTTATAGGAATATTAACAAATGGTTGAATAAAATATCTTGCACAGCTTTATTTTGTATTTAAAACTGGTAATCCTACGGATACCCTGGAGAGGTGAGATTGTGGTCAAACAAAGATCTATTTGGAAAATTAAAAAAAAAATTACACTTTGAGTGCTGAAAACGCACGGTATGAGTTTTCTACAAGCTGTAATATTTTTCGAACGAAACGCATGTGCGGCGCAACACAACCGCTGTGTAGAGCGGCAGCACGAATTTTTTAGGTAAAAAAAAATCGCAGTGGTCGAAAAAAAACCGCAGTCAAAGTGTTAAATTGTTTATTTGTATATAAAAAGTATCATTACATGCTAGACAGTTGTTAGGACATCCTTTTAACACTTTGAGTGCTGAAAATGCACGGTATGAGTTTTCTACAAGTGAATAATATGCGTAAATCCACACTAGCGCAGCGGCTGAGAAAATACAGATCTTTGTGACTCAGCAGAGTTGTAACATTTTTCGAACGAAACGCATGTGCGGCGCAACACAACCGCTGTGTAGAGCGGCAGCACGAATTTTTTAGGTAAAAAAAAAGATCGCAGTCGTCGAAAAAAAACCGCAGTCAAAGTGTTAAGTATGTAAGTATATTGTGCCAGGACGTCCTGCTCTTCCTTACAAATACATGGATTTTACAAATAAACTAAATTAAATAATTATTGATTATAAAATAAATAACTTAAGATAGTAACTCTCCATAACTACTCGTATAAACCTAAGTTAGTATCTACGTCTGTTATACTTAAAACAATGTATTTATAAAACATGATTTACCTGTAATGAATAGGTAACGCATGTTTATTTAACAACATTAGGTATTTTATTTTGTTATTTATTGATCTGTGAACCGAAAGTACATAAATAAATATAGCTGCAAACGAACTTAAAAACTATTTACAACTTTTCAAATTAACAAAGTTTTTTACGACAGTGGTAATCAGCCAGGCTACAAACCAACATCGGCGGAATGCTGCGCCGAGATGTTGATAAAATACTAGAACACCTACCTATCTAGATATGTATAGGTATACTAGCCAAACTCTTTGTAGAATATTTGTAAACAAACCACGACACAACAACTACAACCCACTTGCATGGCGTCGAGTTTCAGTTATAAAGGATTTTTTTTTGTTTTTTTTTTATTTTTATTTTAAGGAAGGCCTACAGCTTAAATAATACAAAATATGTAACATTAACCTAGCAACAGAAAAGCTAATAAATGGCCTTCACGGCTAAATGACATTATGAAAATTAAATATACGCTATGCAATTAGATTAGAAAAAAAAAGAAATATTGTTAACAATCGTCGAAATTGTGATGATTTAAATGAAATAAAGGGCTAAACGAAATTTTCGAAACAAACAATGACTTAATTAAATGAAATATAAAGTACCTATTTACTGAAGGAAAGATCACAAATCGACAAGTAATGCTAATTCTGTGTAAAAAGACGCGACAACAAAGTGAAGGTTACGTTAAGTATTGGCGGCATGTTAACAAAATTCCCACATCGAGTTCGGCTAGCGTATACCTATAATATTCATACACTGAAAAGTCGCACCAACCTGCACAACTGTGTCGCACTTTGCTCTTTCGACTCCATACGAGTCACAGTATAACACGGCATATTTTCTTCAAATAATAATAATTCTATTTCAGTCCACACTCCAAAAATAACCAATGCGTCCAGTAATTAAACCGACGACCGATGTGGCGCGGTGGGCGAAGTTCTGCCTGCGACACAGGAGGTTGCGGGTTCGATTCCCGCCTCGGAACAATTGTGTGTACGATCTGCAGATATTTGTTCCGGGTGTTCTGGTTGTTTTTTATGTATAATAAAAAATATCTATCTATGTAATGTATTGTATTATGTATATCAGTTATCTAGTAACCATAACACAAGCTCTGCTTACCATGGGTGTGAATTGTCCAGCATTATTTATTTATTTAAAAAATTAACGGTATTCTGTACAGCAGAATTTTGTGACCACAAACAGTGAGAAATTTATACTTTGGTCTCTAGACCCCATTCCATACGAGTTACAGTAAAAACACGGCATATTTTCTTCAATTCATGACTATTCTATTACAGTTCACGCTGCAAAACTAACCACTGCGTCCACAAATCAATAAGGTATTCCGTGCAGTCCTGACCACAAATAGTAAGAAATTTATACTTTGGTCTCTAGACTCCATTCTATACTAGTTACAGTAAAAACACGGCATATTTTCTTCAATTCATAACTATTCTATTACAGTTCACACTGCAAAACTAACCACTGCGTCCACAAATCAATAAGGTATTCCGTGCAGTCCTGACCACAAATAGTAAGAAATTTATACTTTGGTCTCTAGACTCCATTCTATACTAGTTACAGTAAAAACACGGCATATTTTCTTCAAATCATAATTATTCTATTTCAGTCCAAACTCCAAAAATAACCACTGCGTCCACAAATTAAATAAATTAACGGTATTCCGTGCAGTCCTGACCTCAAAAAGGGAAATACTGTTAGTTGGGAAGTGGGGCAATATTTACCACAATTGGACTTACCGTGAATCCGATGCCGACGGTGGCAGAAAAATTCCCTGATTGGAATTTCCCCGTCTCGAATTGCACGAGCAGAGAGGTCTTGCCAACACCACTGTCGCCCAGCAGGATTGTCTGCAAACAAAACATTGATTAAACACCCTTATTTGAATAATCTAATTATTACCCAAAGGTTTTTTGTTATTAGATACATATAGTGCGTTATTATTATTACCCAGCTGTTTCCCAAGGTTTCACCCGCGTTAAATTCAAATTATAAAAGATAGTCCGCCGATAGTGTAGCCTCCCAACGGTGAAAGAATTTATCAAATCGGTTCAGTAGTTTCGGAGCCTTTTCAGTACAAACAAACAAACAAAAAATCAAACCTTTCCCCTTTATGATATTAGTATAGATAAGCCCTCGCACTCGGAGTAATCTCTATGTAAGAAATAAAACAAAATCCCAAAAAATTTTGATTTCGGCGGGACTTGAACCTAGGATTATATGTATAGCCCCAAGCTAAGCAGAGGTTGTGTTATGGGTACTAGATAACTGATATCATCATCAGCTTATGTTAGTCTACTGCTGGACAAAGGCCTCCTCTAATGAGCACCGCAGCGCGCCCTGTCTTCAGCTTGACGCTGCATCTCCCTGCAGTCTTACGCAGGTCCTCATCCCACCTGGTCGGAGGGCGTCCTACGTAACGTTTACCTCAACGGTTGCCGGTAAATTATTTCCCAACGGTATTTTGTTGTGTGTAAGCCCTCGCATTCAAAACAATTTCTAAGAAATTAAATAATGTCACACAAATTTTACATTTCGGCGGGACTTGAACCCGCGACCTTCTCTCAGTACGGGAATGCTCTAACTGTTTGTATAGGATCTTGAGATTTTAATAAATTACGTGTGTAAAGTAAAAATTAATTATGTTTCAAATACAGACCTAACTAGAATTTTGGTTCCGATCACTTAATTAGCTACCACCAAAATGTATATTTACAAGAGAAGTAAATTGAGTTCTTTAATTATTTTTCGCTTTGTCGGTGGGTAGGTACTTACCTATTGTTTTTTTATTTTTAATTAAAACCCCAGGGGAGGTTTCATTTGTTCAGAAATTATCATGTTTCATTTTCGTGATCAAAAGCTGAGAGTAGACATTACATTGTTCTTGTTTGTATTTGTCCAAGTTAAATGTTAGAGGTTTAATTTTATAATACGTGTAATAATCCATTTTTCTTTCATAGTGCCCTATGAAAGAAAAATGGATAATATTAAAATCATTTATTAATAAATTTTGCTTTGTACTAATTAATACTTTGAGAATACTACATATAATAATATAGGACCATTTTGACCATTTTTATAATAATATAGGCTTCACCCGATTTGAAATCTATGTGTCGAATACATAAACCTTCCTCTTGAATCACTATATCTATTGCTGAAAACTGCATTAAAATCCGTTGAGTAGTTTAAAAGATCTAAGCGAACAAACAGCGAAAGCGACTTCATTTTAACGAGTACTATGTAAAGAAGATAATAGCAAAAATGTATTGTGTATTGTATAGAATATAAATAATAGCAAAATAATCATCTACCTACATATATATCAGTCTTGACAGAGTAATTGACGAACATATAAAAAAACACACATACAGACAAACAAAGAACCTCATTATTGTTATTTCTTGAAATCGGATAAACAAAACTAAAGCGTGCATACTATCAAAACGCGACGCGATGTGTCGTGTCGACACCCGATGCTTGTCGTGCATATAGGCAACACGCCACGCGATGCTACAATACAACACGCATCGTGTATAGTCTCGCGAAAGACGGAATATCGAAAGAATGATGCGTGGCGTCGGGTGTTAACTAGAAACACATTACGCTGATTCGTCGGGTGGCGTGTGTCCCCCCTCTCCCAGTAACACGCTGATCCAAATCGATTGGATTTTACGGCGTGTGGTCACATGGCGTGTTGTCTATGCGCTTCTGACCAAATTAAATAAATGGAATTGATAAGTACTGACATGCGTCGGGTGCTGTGGCGTCGCGACACGTTTTAGTAGTATGTTTCCGCCTTTAAACACTAAATTTACATAATGACTGATTGAAACAAATTTTAATGGTTTTTCTATTGTGACCAATTAGAAAACTTTTTTGCAGAGCCGGGTTGTTGCTTAAATCAAAAGTAAAGCAATATTGCAACAAAATGACCTACCCGTTGCAAAGGTATAGACATAATATGCATACTAACCGTTAACTACAATATAAATATCTTTTGCGCAAAATTAACTAAATTGGTCTTTTAATAAATAAAGTTGAAAACGTACACGACACTTAATTAGTATCTCTCCCGTACCGCCCGACCGCGACCGCGCCGCCGCCGCCGGCGTCAGTACTGCCCTGGCTCTACATTGTGTATTATTTAATCAGTATGTCAACTTAAAAGTAATTAAAAGGTTTGTTATACTAATACATGCATCCGACAGAGAATCAAAGTTATCGACATAGCTCGACATAGCTCTAAGAATTAGCAAGCTGAAATGGCAGTGGGCCGGTCATATCTCGCGAAGAACCGATGACGGCCGCTAGAGCAAACGTGTTCTTGAGTGAAGTCCGGTAAACGTAGTGTAGGACGCCCTCCGTCCAAGTGGGATGACGACCTGCGAAGGACTGCAGGCAGATGCTCGATGCGACATTAGGGGAGGCCTATGTCCAGCAGTGGACTACTATAGGTTGATGATAATATCAACTTTGAAGTAATTAAAAGATTTGTTATACTAGTACATCACTACATAGTATAAAACAAAGTCGCTTCCCGCTCTCTGTCTGTCCCTATGTACATATGCTTAGATCTTTAAAACTACGCTACGGATTTGAATGTAGTTTGCAGAAAAATAGATTATCCATTTTCCTTTGAACATTTCTTAGAAATAATTTGAATGATAAGTTTTGTGGAAAAAATAATAATGTAGCCCTTGAGAATATATTTCTTTTAGGTCCGCGGCTTCGCCCGCGTAGAAATCTTTGTGTCTAATTGAGTTTATAAACGCTTCTCTTGAATCACTCCATCTATTGCTGAAAACTGCTTTCAAATCCGTTGGGTAGTTTAAAAGATGTAAGCGAACAGAAAGCGGAATCGACATTATTTTCTACTATGTAAAGATAGTGCGCAAACACTCGTACTAATAATAATCGGGGTTATCTCTAAATAGAGATTTTTTGGGGTATTATTCCAAAAAAATTGAGACTGCGTGGCGGTTACCTACTCGATTCATTGCCAGTTGGTTAGAGCATTCCCGTTCTGAGTGGAAGGTTTCGGGATATATTTCATTCGCACAAAATCGTCGCTTTGCGAGATCCCCAGAACCGTAATCCTGCTTTTTTCTCGCGTCTCGCGCCAGTATTCGTACTATCAAACTTGCGCTGCTGTTAAAACTTTTACTACGGCACATCGACAGAGAAAAATAAATTGGCTGACATTTATTTAAACTTTATCATAACAAGTCGAGTAACTCTGACGGTGGTAATTTGTATGCTTAACAAGTTCCCATAAGGTTTTGATTGAAAAACTTGAGGACGCTTTCATTAAAATGGATTGATTTTATTGTCAGCAAAGTGGAACAATATTTTACCAAACTCTCTCTCTCTCTCTCTCTCTTTAGAGTTGAATCTCTCTTCAGAAACGAAAAAGTTTAAAAACTGTGACATGTACGTACTTTATTTAGGTATCTAGTGTCTAGCTAGATATATCTTAAAATTTTATAAGACGGTGTCAATATAAATAAATTATATCATCTTCTATCTATTTACTAAGACAAGTAAGAAATCAGATTTTTAACAAAATTAAATCGCAAGTAACCTTTGTTTCTGAACAGGAAAAGAATAGTTCAATGGTCTTTTGTATATTTTTTAAACAAAGCTATAGGTACCGTAATTTCTTAATGTAAAGAATTACCACAATCATAAATAGAGTTGCCGCGAATATTTGTTATTATTCGCTGTTCATAATTTTTTATTATTCGTCAAATAGCGAATAATTTATTGTGTCTTGTATTCGCTATTCGACGAATAATTAAGAGCTCATCAATTTGAATGCAAAAAAACGGTTTTTTTTAACGATCAGACAATGTTTTTGATTTCTTACTTTTAATTAGTATTATGTATCGTCTAACCTACTCGTTGAAGTTGACGATCAATTACTAAAATGTCTGTCAGTAATACCTCCTACTCTTGATCAAAACAACCTAAATTCAATACATTCAGTGCCTACCTATGAAGGTATACGATAGGGGGTCACACAATATTGGTCATCTCGGCTGTAGAATTTCAGAGTGCTGTGCAAACCCCGCGTCCATTATATGTGAAAGCTTTATACAAAGGGATTTATCCCATCATAACCATCACAGATTGAAAGGTTTTGTAAATTGAAGCCTCGAGCTTTTCAATTCAATTTATCTCATAACATACACGTGCCAATGGTTCTGTCAGAAAACCACGCGTTGCTCTACTTCTTGTGGAGAAGTAGAGCAACATTATGCTGAGACAAGACCTATTGGATCGCTTTGTAGAGTAGCTTGTTGCTGTTTTTATAGATACGTAGTTAATTTTTATAGTTTTATCTTCTTATTTATTTTATAATATGTAGTAACAAGTTATACCGACTACAGTGAATCAATAAAAAAAAAATATTTCTTTCTTTCTTTCATAACAGTAGGTAATTACGCTACGATTCAACTACGCAGAGATGTGTAAAAATAACCGAATAGAGGTACAGTCAGCATAAAAGAGTTGTATAATAAATAACTTAATATTGCTGGACAAAGCTAAGCAGAGCTTGTTTTATGGGTACTAGATAACTGACCAGAACACGCGGAAATCTCCACAGATCTTACAACTATTTGTCCCGAGGCGGGAATCGAACCCGCATCGTCCTGTGTCACAGACGGAGGCGCAGGCGCAGGCCCACAGCGCCACAGAGGTCGTCAAAAATAAATAAATCAGCATCATCAGCCTGCTAATACACTGCTGGATATGGGCCTCCCCTAATGAGTACCATAGCGCCCTGTCTTCAGCTTGACGCATCCAGCATCTTTGGCAGGTCAACATCTAGCCAGGTGCACAGGACATAGTATAGTGCACAAATGTGCGCGAAAACACATGTAATTTTTGTTACATTTCAATTTCAATTTATTTATTTAGAATGAACAAAGACATAATATCACAAAAATACAATGGCCGGGTGATTATGTAACTCGAAACCGGTTTGCGACAGGCGTAAATTAAACAATCAGTGCTGTCAGACGTCAATTTTGTATTAGTTTGACACCAGCTACAACGTCAAAATTGGTCAAAATTGGCGTTTGACAGCACTGATTGCTTAATTTACGCCTGTCGCAAACCGGTCGCGAGTTACATAATCACCATACGGAACACTGAACACGGAAAGCGCAAGCATAAGTTTAAAACTGTGTCGCAGCTCCCAGCGCTCACACTCAGGGTAGGGTTAAGGCCGATTTCACGAAACAGACGGTTTAAAATTACCTTATGCAGCGGCATATCATCATCATAATGCCTGGCGACTGTCTCCGTGGGCGGCTGGTAGTCTCTGTACCCGGTGGGCGAGGGCGCCTTGCGCTGCGCCGGTGCACGCAAGCTGTCCTCTTCGAACACATCGTCGCTCATACTGTCGTCCGTTCCCATTTGCTGTGGAATACAATACAAGCCAGTTAATGAATAAATACGTATTTAATAGAGGCAGGTAAATGGTTAAAGGACAGCACAGCACAGGAATCCAGCACTGGTAAAATTCTGGCCGTAAGAATGATAAAATATTTTCCATGGAGGTCTACTCGTATGCCTGTCTTAATTTTTCCTTTTCTCTCAGTCTTTTTAATGTTACCTACTTATTTTATGTACCTACCTAATGTGATCTGTATCTGGTGAACAATATAGTATTTTTGTATTGTAATGTATTGAAGCTTTGTGCCACCTCACCAGGACCTGTCTGAAAATCAGCGCCGCTACTAACTTAGGCTTGTAGCGGCATAATGCTGAGACAGGGACCTTTTTGGCACCATAAGTAACACGTATTTGTTCTTATCTGTATTCTTGTTTTTATATTTTCTAAGTGTCAAATAAATGTATTTTCTTTCTTTCTTTCTTCTATCCCCACTCGAAGCTGAATACAGGACTGTGTTCAGCACACGTTCAGCTCGTTAATTATAATCCCACTTCGCAAGAAGGAGATTCTATACCCAAGCTAGGATTATGGTTATCCCCGAAGGCTCGTAGGAATATATGCATTTTGTCTATATATTAATTGTTAATTAAAATTATCAGATAATTATTCAGGAGCGTATTACAAGAACACTGCTTAGCTAAAATAATAATCTCTCTAACAAAGATCAGAATGTATTAACATTTTATCAAAAACTAGATGCGCCCACGTGGAAATTTATGTTTTAAATGGTTTATAAACCTTTCTCTTGAATCATTCTATCTATTAAACAAAAGCGCATCAAAATCTTAAAGATTTAAGCGTACATAAGAACAGACAGACAGCGGGTAGCGACTTTGTTTTATTTATACAGTATAAATATAAAATCACTACATATTATAAATTATACTATGTAGTATAGATGAAAAACACGCTGCTGTCACAGTAGAGAGACACTATCCCAGTGTCATTCAACAAATTTCTTGGTTTTGTAACCAAAAACTAATTCTATGTGTGAGTTGACAAGCATATAACCTATAGCTTCAGTACATACACACACAAGTGAACGTATACGAATAGGAAATTGAGACTTACTTAACCTTAGTCTTCGTTTTAAAATGAACGTGGAATAAAAATGCCGTAGAAGTCCCATTACATTTATTCTTACCCTTTATCGCTTACGTACGTGTTTAGTAGACCACAAGATGATACTTACTTTATTTAATATTATCACTTCAACCCTGTTGAAGTGATGCTCTATTATAACAATATAGAAAGAAATTAATGAGAGGGCTCAAATCTGCATCGAATCTTAGGTATGTATGTTATAGGAATATAGCTAGGTACATACATGAGGTCAAGGTCCATACCTAGACCTAATCTTATCTTGTTCAAGTTGTCGAGCAGTCTTACATGAGGTCAGGTCTAGGTCCATACCTAGACCTAATCTTATCTTGTTCAAGTTGTCGAGCAGTCTTACATGAGGTCAGGTCTAGGTCCATACCTAGACCTAATCTTATCTTGTTCAAGTTGTCGAGCAGTCTTACATGAGGTCAGGTCTAGGTCCATACTTAGACCTAATCTTATCTTGTTCAAGTTGTCGAGCAGTTTTACATGAGGTCAGGTCTAGGTCCATACCTAGACCTAATCTTATCTTGTTCAAGTTGTCGAGCAGTCTTACATGAGGTCAGGTCTAGGTCCATACCTAGACCTAATCTTATCTTGTTCAAGTTGTCGAGCAGTCTTACATGAGGTCAGGTCTAGGTCCATACCTAGACCTAATCTTATCTTGTTCAAGTTGTCGAGCAGTCTTACATGAGGTCAGGTCTAGGTCCATACCTAGACCTAATCTTATCTTGTTCAAGTTGTCGAGCAGTCTTACATGAGGTCAGGTCTAGGTCCATACCTAGACCTAATCTTATCTTGTTCAAGTTGTCGAGCAGTCTTACATGAGGTCAGGTCTAGGTCCATACCTAGACCTAATCTTATCTTGTTCAAGTTGTCGAGCAGTCTTACATGAGGTCAGGTCTAGGTCCATACCTAGACCTAATCTTATCTTGTTCAAGTTGTCGAGCAGTCTTACATGAGGTCAGGTCTAGGTCCATACCTAGACCTAATCTTATCTTGTTCAAGTTGTCGAGCAGTCTTACATGAGGTCAGGTCTAGGTCCATACCTAGACCTAATCTTATCTTGTTCAAGTTGTCGAGCAGTCTTACATGAGGTCAGGTCTAGGTCCATACCTAGACCTAATCTTATCTTGTTCAAGTTGTCGAGCAGTCTTACATGAGGTCAGGTCTAGGTCCATACCTAGACCTAATCTTATCTTGTTCAAGTTGTCGAGCAGTCTTACATGAGGTCAGGTCTAGGTCCATACCTAGACCTAATCTTATCTTGTTCAAGTTTTCGAGCAGTCTTACATGAGGTCAGGTCTAGGTCCATACCTAGACCTAATCTTATCTTGTTCAAGTTGTCGAGCAGTCTTTTATACCTAGCTATTGATTCAATCAAAGAAATTTATCAACAAATCTTACCCGTGATATGTTACATTTTTATAGCCTTCGAAAATAGGAGGAGATTCTATGTTAGGTTACATGTGTATATTGTTATGTACGTACATAGTGTCCATCGATTTTTCTGACCGATTTGGATGATTCTTTTGCAGTTAATGGATGATCCCAAAGTAGCCCCATAAAATATTCCTGGCGGATTAGTATTTATCCCGCAAAACTTAAAAACAGTTTAAAACTAAGTGAACCAATGTCGGTTTTTAGTTTAATAAAAAATCTAGTTATTTTTAATACGTGTTTTTTAATTTCAGCATTTTTATGTCGTAAATACCTTTACCTTTTTCAATAAGAACATTTTTATCATTATTATGTCGTAAATACCTTTGCTTTTATAACTTCCATAACGGACTTCCTTTTCAATTTCCTCACTTCAAAGCACGTTTCCAACGCCATGATTTCCATCTGTTTTATTCTATTCTCAAAGTTGCTACCTTTCTATTATTTATAATTATTTCTTCTTCGATTTCCTTCATCTTCGATGTCATCCTTTAATATTATTTGCGCAGTGCCAAATCTTCTGAATCTCTTATTATTTTTAGATTTTGCATATCAGCCAGAATATCAAAAATGTTTTGCAATTCTATCTTGCTTGCGCGTAAAGTTTTTGATCAAAGTACTAAGCTGTTTGGTAAATTCTTCGTAGTTGTCGTAACATAAAAATTCACGTGAAAATTCTCTTTTAGATAGGTCTAGAGCTGAATCTGACAGGCTATGTTGCGATGATCTTCCAAGGTTAGAGGTTGTCAATGTGGTCAAAGACAAAGATTTGTGAGACATGGTTCTTTAGTATGAGCTCTATTATTATAAGTCAGTCCTCAGCGAACGCAATGCAATAAAGACCTTGAACAACCAGCGATGTCAATGTCAATTTCTCAATATACAATCGGAGCAACTACCAGGAGAGCAGAAACAATAAGGTAGTCTCACAGTGCAATAAAAACGCGACGGGTGATGTAATGTAAATTAATTATCTCACCTTGTAATGTTATTGATCGTTTACGGACTCACGTGATTGTCCGGTCTTCGGTTAGCTGGTTTCGTCGTCCAGTATAATGGTATCCAGTTTAGCGAGATCTCTCTATGGTAATGAATGTAAATTGCCACATGTCTCTTTGTTTTTATATGGTAATGCAACCGTTGTTGCTGCTGGTCGTCGATATTGATTGGTATCTCTTCGAGCGTATGCTCTCCTGGTATGAGCACTGATTTTATTGCAAAATATAAAACTGATTATGTATTAATTATGTTAATTCACTGTTTATGTACGTATACGTCTGAACGTTTCAATGATAATAACGAGAACTATAAAAATTGTTTATTTAAATAACAGGTAAATAAATAATTTAAATTGCTAAATATTATTTTAAATTCATTGATTAATGTCCTGTTTTACGATAATGTATTTTTGGTGTTCTCTCCTTGGCCTTTCTAAATTTAAATATCTAGATAAGATAAATTTTTAAAAGGATGAAGGATTTATAAATCTGTAATACAGGGTGGTGTGTTCCACGCATAGTAGATCAAATAAAATGAGTTTAATTTATTTACTGAATTACATCTTAGAATGAACAAATAACCTTAAAGTATCTGAATTGAAACGAGGTTCAGTCTAAATCTCTTTTCATATACAAATTTAAATAATAGCACATGTTCTGCAATTTATCATTAAACCTGATACCTCCACCAGGCCTATACCCCTTTTTAGGAGACTGATGATTTCCTCTGGGCAAAATAATACCCTAAATCTCGCCACTTCTATGAACAACCTTTTGAAATCTGACCATTAGTACCGGGTTATATACAAACTGTAACTACGGGTATAAGCGTCCTTTCACAGAACATAGATAATTATCGATGCAAATCGGAACGGCCGAACGTCAACTTCCTTTGGTCTTCTATAAACAGAACACCCTGTACAATAGTTTCTTGAGGTTATATTTTAGATCAGATGAGATGACAATTTTATACTAGTTACTCGATTTTATTACTTCTATAAAAGCTAGCGATAACATGTAATAATTATAGGCTGTCGTAAAAGAAGTAGATAAATTTGAAGAATCGTTATTATGTAGGTCAGTGGAGCTTTTATAACAAGAATCGAAAGGATCAAAGTCGTACCTTTTTGAGATAACACGAGAGCATTGTCATTTGAGGCGGCGATGAATCGCCTCCAATGCCGGAGTTTGGGGGGTCGAATCCCGTCTCGGTACAAAAATATATATTTATTTATTTTTAAATAAATGTTTGTACGATCTGCAGATATCTGTTCTGGGTTTTCTGTTGGTTTTCTGTGTAAATTACGTGTGAAATCTTTAAATTGGCCGTCTTAATACATATGTATATATTATATTTAATTTCTTGTTGAGTTAGGTTTAGCCATAAGTTTACCGAAAAAAAAATAATAAAATCTTTATATTTTTGTTGGTAATAACTGATATTATAATTGTAGTATGTAATATCAGTCATCCATCAGCTAGTACTCGTAACACAAGCTCTGCTTAACATTTTGACTGCGATTTTTTTTCGACGACTGCGATCATTTTTTTAACCTAAAAAATTCGTGCTGCCGCTCTACACAGCGGTTGTGTTGCGCCGCACATGCGTTTCGTTCGAAAAATATTACGGCTGTGCTGAGTCACACAGATCTGTATTTTCTCAGCCGCTGCGCTAGTGTGGATTTACGCATATTAGTCAGTTGTAGAAAACACATACCGTGAGATTTCAGCAGTCAAAGTGTTAACTTGGGGCTCCCCGCAACCAAGCGGTGGGCAAATGCCCGCCTTCAAATGAAAAATTTCCGCATGAAAAAAAAGAGGACGAGGATGCAAGTGTTGCACTGCAATGCATTTGAAAAAGTTTGGGACGAGTTTTGATAACTCTCTCGAAACACATCTCCAAAAGTAACAACCTAACAAGTCAACATATCCTGTTCACTTCTCTTATTTAGGTAAGTACCTAGTACCTACCTTAAAAAGAAAAATGATTGATCGCTTTGATTCACTTTTCACTTCAAGATCAAAAAATCAAAGTGATCACTTTCAATTTTTTTTTTTTCAAATTATATCATCATCAGCCTATATCAGTCCACTGCTGGACATAGGCCTCCCCCAATGAGCGCCATAGCGCCCTGTCTTCAGCTTGCCGCATCCAGCATCTACCTGCAGTCTTTCGCAAGTCGTCATCCCAGCTGGTCGGAGGGCGTCCTACACTACGTTTACCGAGTCACGGTCTCCACTCAAGAACACGTTCAAATTTCAAATTATATAACGCTGGACAATTCACACAGCATTATCTAGCCCCATGGTAAGCAGAGCTTGTGTTATAGGTACTAGATAACTGATATACATAATAACAATATATTACATAGATAGATATTTTTTATTACATAGAAAACGACCAGAACACCCGGAATAAATAGAGAGTGTGTTATTGATACATGTAAGCATCTGCGTAAATATCTGCAGATCGTACACACAATTGTTCCGAGGCGGGAATCGAACCCGCAACCTCCTGCGTCGCAGGCGGACCTTCGCCCACTGCGCCACATCGATCGTCAAAACTTTATTTCCTAGTTTAATTTCTATTTGTATGTATCCGTCGAGTCGAGAGCCGTCCTGTAAAGTCTTAAGAAAAAAAAGCACTTTGATGTTTGTATATAGGTAGATTTATACCACTCTATTAAAGATGATGGGAAATATTCATCGTAATAACTACCTACCGAATGAGAAGCAATTCCTATAGCAACACAAACAATCAAAAAGGTTAGTACATACGTGCACAAAAGCTTCTCCCACATACAAACATCAAAGGCATTGCAATACCTGCACCTGTGTGGGTACAGTCCCGAACAGCAATTAATCAATAACTGTGTGGTGAACACTGCACTCGCTCTGGAAGCGTAGTAACAGCTTGCTCAGTCCGTGGTACGGTTAAGTATAAAATTGATAAAAAGTAGTAGAGCAAGTTTATTTTGAAAACATTATAAACAGAACAAGCTCATGTTATATGAATGTTGTACCTACATAGTAGTTTATTTTTGACTTCTTCCATTAGAGGTTTTTTTTTTGTATTTCTATCCGTGCGGAATCGCAGAATAACTTTTAAAAACATTGGAACAATGATAAAAAATAAAAGAAAAGAAAAATCTTCCCATACAAAATATTCATGGGTTTCGTAACTGCCAAACATTGACTGAGGCGGTACGAAGTTCGCCGGGTCAGCTATAATCACTACATAGTATAAATCAAAGTAGCCTCTCGCTGTCTGTCTGTCCCTCTATGTATGCTTAGATCTTTGAAACTACTAAACGGATTCTGATGCCGTTTTTTAATAGATAGAGTGGTTCAAGAGGAAGTTTAATAAAACATTTGACACACACGCAGCAAGTCATTTATAAATAAGTGGGCTATTTGTTGTTTGTCTGCAGTATGATGAGCATCCGCACAGAGAGATTATGGATTCCGCAATATCGCGCGCACGTAAGGTTATCAACGTCACATCATATTGGTGGTTTCTATTCACTTTACAAGCGAGTTGATTCTGGTGTTACTTTCATTGGATCTACAGATGATAAAAGTTCTTGTTAGAACCAAATCATCAGAAATTTATCATAATTTTTTAAAGATAAAAAGTTTTCTCAATGGAATCAAATGGATCTTGATCACTGGATCTACAGAGAGTAAACGATAAAGATAATTATTGTTTGTAATATAATATTATTAATAATGTATATATCATATAATAAATAGTATCAATGTAATACAACTTTAAGTTCAAAACGAGTGTAAGCACCTAAACAAACTAATGTTGGTTTAACATTGGTTTGTATTGGTGAAAAATTTGCTAAAATATGTACTATAAATTTAGAAATAAATAAAATATTATACTCTATTAAATAATCTCCATCAACAACATAAGTGGAGGCGAAGACCTTAGTGGCGCAGCGGTCTAAAATCGGTCTACGAAACCTGAGATTTCGGGTACGACTCCCGCCTTAGAACAAATAAATGATGCTGGACAATTTACCTACACAGCATTATCTAGCCCCAAGCTAAGCAAAGCTTGTGTTATGGGTACTGATAACTGATATACGCAACACCTGTTTACAGCTCCTCTAGTAATAACAAATAGCGGAAGTTCTGTGAAACTGTTTGTATTCCTGAAAGCGACGTAAATACGAGTTCCATGATTCACGAGACGCAACCTTCAGCTCGCGAGGATTGTATTGCGGTGCTCCACTTTGAAACTAGATGGCGCTTTACAAATACGTATATAGGTATTTTTTAAAAGAATTTTATTGGCAACTAGCTGCGCCCCGCGGCTTCGCCCTCGTGGAAATATATGTATAAAATGCTTATAAAAAATTATTTTAAAATATCTATTAAATAAAACCACATCGAAGTCCGTTGCGTAGGTTTAAAGGTCTAAGCATACCTACAAAAGGACAGACAGACAGCGGGAAGCGACTTTGTTTTATACTAGGTATATGCAGTGATTTCATCTGTTACCGTTGTTTTCATTTGAATCTTGACCTATAATAGGCGATATATTTTTTAAAGTTTCTTTTTGTATCCTTATTTATTACCTAGGTTTTGTCAAAAAATTTGAACACTCGTCACTCGGACATCGGTTCTATATTTTTTTTAGTCTGTTTTTATTCCCTTTTATACGCATAGAAATCGTATATTACCATACAATTTTAGCCAGCAAGTTAAGGAGATAGGGGAAATATGGGTCAATGTCACGCGATCAACTGGTGTCACCCCGACCTCCCCTCGGTTTAGTTTAGTCCATTAACTGTTTATTGATTTTGTGTGTTGTTGACATTGTGATAGAAGTTAAATTTCATGGTTTTAACGGAGAACAAAGTCGTAGATACACAGTAGTACAGTCAACGATTAAAGTTGTTAAACCAGGTCAATTAATTTTATACCTTGTACGAAATTAGTGAACGACTATGCACTCGGGGCGGGCTAGAATTGCGATCATCCGATCCCACTCGTCGGTAGGCGATTTCATCTGACACCGCTACACGCGCACTAGGATGAAATGAACAATGATAAAATCACAAGTGTTCTATAATGTAGGTAGGTACAATGTCGCTTAGAAGTTTATTCTATCGATGTGAGTGCCTATTTAATTTAGGTAAATTAGTAGATACTAAAAAACCTAAAAAATCTCAACAAAAGTGCTTAGAAACATTGCAAGCAAAATTTATCCAGTGTGGTAACACTGTCAAGTAAGCACTCAGAAAATTATGAAAAATCTGTTAATAATGCTATATACACTGTATGCGATAAAAAACTCCTTGTACAAGGATTTAATAAAAAGTCCTTGTCTCTCCTCCTACAAGGAGTTTTTTGTAAGTAAATTGGGGTCACTGACGACCCCGTGCAAGCAGTTCTGTGATTTTCTTCTAACGAGCAAAACCACCCCTGGCAAGTTCAAAGCAATAATCGTTAAATTCAGTTCCATTTTCGTATAGAAAATTATTTGTTTTAGAAGAACGGAGCCCGTAGGTCGGTTGAGGTTAGTTACCTACTATAGATAGTCTATTGAACTCACTCCTCTTATTAATATGGATTAGTTGAGCTTGTAGATTTTTCGCAAAAGTCTGCATTCATCTTCAGCCTATGTTAGTCCATTGCTGGACAAAAGCCTTCCCTAATGAGCGCCATTGCGCCCTTTAGCTTAACGCATCCAGATTCTACCTGCAGTCTTTCGCAGGTCGTCATCCCACCTCATCAACATCTTACCCTGGGTATGTGTCCCACCGGGCGTCCTACACTACGTTTACCGAGTCATGGTCTCCAATCTGCATTAAGCTCAATTATTTTAATTGTAAATACTAGCTATTGTTTGTTTCTATTACATAGGTATTTGATTGTAATTTTCTTGAGAATTAAGATTATAATTTTTGGACTGTATATAATACAGAGTTTCATATAAAATATGAGAGAGATATCTAAGAATAGAATATTGAAGGATACAATAACGCGGTTCAAGCCAATTTGCCAGAATAATGGAAAATCTTGAGTGCACTCAGAGTCTTGTATGCTCTCAGTAGCTTTCCAGTTGAGATATTCTTACAGACTGTAGACAAGGAAACAATAAAACTGCAAAATAGTGAAATCTCTTAGTAAAAATAATTAATATTCATTATAATTTATGGTGATTTTATGCATTTTCTTAGGTTATCTTAGTGGGTACACAATGCATAAAAACCCTGTCAGGGCACAACAATTAGATAGTTAATTATATGGTACTTCATATTTATAAAAAAAATATACATTTAGTTATTAATGTAATTGAGTGTGCCGACGAACTCGCGCGTTCTGTGGCATACCTAAAAGCTTGGCGCAAAGAACACTCCTCGGATCCAACCTCGAGGAATCGCACAAGCTCTGGAGCAACTCCTCGGGTATGGATCATTAAAAATCTCTGATAAAAGCCTTCGATAGTCGGTATACCAACTGAATCCTAGCGCTAAGCAGAGGTAACCTTCGCATTATGACAAGAGCCCTAACTGGACACTGTCGCCTTAACAAGCACATGTTCAAACAAGCGCTAAGCGACATACAATCCTGCAGATTTTGTGAGGAGGCGGATGAAACGCCCCTCCATCTGCTAAGCGAGTGTGGAGCACTCATGCACAAACGAAGCATCCATGGGCAAGCATCTGCATAGCCCAGACGAGCTGCGAGACATCACCCCGAAGAAAATCCTACAGTTCCTAGCAGCTGCAAGGGTTAGTGGTGAACTATGAACGCCACGGCTTCGGGCTGAAACGCAAAAGTGGCGATCACAATGGGCCTATCATGGCCGCCGTGATACGAAAGCCACCCCAAGCGTAAAAAAAATATGTAATTATACCCCAAGTAACAATTTCTGGTTCTATAGCAGTCCATAGAACGTATCACAAACACCACTTTTGGTACTATAGAGGCCCAAAGAAGGTCGAGTAAAGCCGATTTGGCGCAATTATATCACCAAAAAGTGACATAGTAGACCTGTAGAAGTGTTAGCGGTGACATTTTTGTTCTATAAAGTTGATATAGTGGTAATCGTATGACAATCTATTGACATAGTGGGTACAGTAACGCTACTTTAGTGTCATTTTATACTGTAGTAGCGTTCGTGTTACCATTAAAGTGCCAATTTGTTCTATAGTAGAGTCCATAATTCCAATACATCACAAATATCTTTCTTTCGGCACCGGCAGATGGCACGGTCGAAAAAAAATATTATCTGTGTAAAGTGATTTCAGTTCAAGGATTGTAACGTGATTCGTTTATATTATCTTATTTTGACATTGAATAACTCGTTCAATACTGCAAAATTTTCGTGCGACAAAAGTTTTACCGATAGATGAGTACTATTTTTATTTAGTATTTTTAACGCGCCTCCGGTTTATTGAGTTTTGAAGAAAATATAATATTAAAGGTACCGCAGTTTTGTACTATAGAGCAAAATGGTAACTCCGTAACCCTTATTGGCCAACTATAGTACTCATGACAAAGTTTCCGGCGCCATCATGAGTAAAATTATCATATAAAGGTGATGAAATATCCGCTATAGAGCAAAAATGCTCTATTTTGGCGTCGTTAATACTACTAAAGACCATGGACTATTGCAGTGATTTGTGGAACCACGATGTCACTAAATGGTTCTATTGTTGGATATTCATCACTGCTATAACGCAATATATAAAACGGTAATCAGGGAAACCTTATAGAGCAAATTAGATACGACAAGGTGAATCAAACACTACTATAGAGTAATTTTACTCTGTACTGGCATATTTGAAACGTTTATAATACCTGTCTATAATGGCTCTATAAAATGGTGAAGTAAACCTTTACATCGACAGGTAATAGGATATTTTGGCTCTATAGCTTACAGAGCAAAAACGTTTCACCAAACGCTTCTATAGAACCCGTAGGTACGCTAAAAACCTTTATACGACGTTTACTCAACCTTTTAGTGATATAAACCTAAGTTATAGGTCCAAAATGTTACTTGGGACATTTTTAAATATGTAGTTAAATTAACTAATAATTGTATTGGATAAGAATAAGTTAATAACGACGTTTGTAATAACAATTTTTAAAGGTTTAAACTTTCCGTTTTCTATACTAATATTATAAAGAGGAAAGGTTTGATTTTTTGTTTGTTTGTTTGTTTGTAACGAATAGGCTCCGAAACTACTGGACCGACTTGAAAAATTCTATCACTGTTAGGAAGCCTAAATATCCGTGGTGAACAAAGGCTATATTACATTTTCAAAAAAGTAAGGGATCCTTACTAAAACTCCAATAATGTAACCCAAGGTGTGAAAAATGTACCTATAAAATTTCTTGCATATTAATACGCCATTTTTTCTAAATAAATGTGGTTGCCTAGCAACGATCTTTTGACAATAAAGGTTTGATAACAATTTACTGTATGGAAACTCTTTTGTTAGGTTGTACGCCTTTTTTGATTATTTTGTAGTAAAGCGTTTACATTATCTTTGATTTTGTATCTGTAGACACGATAATAATTTGTTGTGGTTGTGTTTGTTCATTGTTATTCTTTCAGATTATTTGCAAAAACTGACTACAATACCCAAATCATAAGTTCTCTGTCATAATGGTTGAGACAGACCGACGAGAAATATAGAGCTTCTCACAGCGAGAGCTCGGGCAGGCTGATAAAGAAACTTTGCGAAGGTCTATCATGGATGGAAGCGGGCGATATTGAACTCAACTTTTCAGATCTGAACATTACTGTTTAGACTCGATCAAGATATCTTAAAGTACAAAAACGAGCAGATATATTCCACTTTTAAATACCCAAGTGACATCCATTATCCTACTTAATATTATAAACGCGAAAGTTTATATATTATAAGAGGAAAGGTTTGATTTTTTTGTTTGTATTGAATAGGCTCCAAAACTACTGGACCGATTTGAAATTCTTTCACGTTGGAAAGCTACACTATACGCGGTACATAGGCTATAATATATTTTCAAAAAAGTTAAGGATCCGTACTAAAACCTTGCTAAGCCGGGAAGGTCCGCTAGTTAAAAAATAATTTTAACGAGAATTTATTACTCTGCAAAGTCACGAAGTAACTGAGAATAGCTCAGTTATTAAAAGTGGCTCGTTCTAACCGTATCTTATTATACTGATAGAATAATCTACCCCAAACTCGTAATGTTAGTTAATTAAGTTAATTTTATTTAAGTTAGATTTGATTTTGTGTTAAACTCACCAGGGCGACATAATCGCGTGTGCGACAAAGCACTTTATAATAATGAGAATAAAAAAAAAAAAAAAAAAAAAAAAAATCTACCCTTGAACTCTGAATTAGGCATGCCATGGCAACTTATGAATAGATAAGGCCATGCGGCATGGAAATGCAAAGCAGCGTGATAAGCGATAAATATTACTCTACAGTAGCGTACTTATGTAGCGAGAAAGAGATGACATTATTTTTGTAGGTTACAATATACATTTTTATAATAGTGTAGATACATCTATACTAATATTAGAAAGAGAACGGTTTGATTTTTTGTTTGTTTGTTTGTAATGAATAGGCTCCGAAACTACTGGACCGATTTGAAAAATTCTTTCACCGTTGGAAAGCTAAACTATTCCCGGTGAACATAAGCTATATTATATTTTCAAAAAAGTTAATGATCCGTACTAAAACCGTGCGAAGCCGGGTAGGTCCGCTAGTAGCTCGTAATTTTATTGACAGAATGGCTTTTAGAATGTATTTTTTTCGATAGAAGACAGAATGTAGTGTCAATGAGCTTTTGGAAAATGATAACATGTAATGTATGTATAATCCGTAGTAATATCACCTGACATCGTAATATCGCATAGTCTAGTCCCTTCCGACGCACAGTACCAGAAACGCAAAATATCTTATACGCGGATGACCAGATGCACATTTCGCGAATCCTGGTAATTTGCGTAATGAAATTCAGGTCATCCACGTATCAGGTATTTTACGTATGAAATTATGGTCATCCGCGTAAAAGATATTTTGCGTTTCTGGTATTGTGCGTCGAAACGGTCTAGTCTAGAGTGAGTGATACCCACGTCACTATTACGTTTTTAAGAGACTTTGTTTATATGCAAATAAATTATCTTAATATCTTGCCACTACACTACATATATACCTACAAAGAATAGAACAGAATCATAATTTTATTTAGCACACACAAAAGACTGACTGGAAATAAGGTCAATAAAAACAGACCTACATTAAAACGCATTAATCTTCATAAAATTAACTGTCATAGGTACTAAAAGAAGTGGTATAAAACTACATAAAATCATACGGAAACTCTAACACATATCAAAATTGTATTTATCGTATTTTGACGATAAAAATTGTATACTTTTAATATCTTTGAATTAAAACATTAAAGAAATCCGAATAAGGTAACCTAAATTCATACTTAACTTTGTGGTAAATGAGAGCCAGCCAGCCTTTTCTTAACCTATGAACTTTAGAAATTTCCTTAACTTACGTCGAGTTTTCAGGTCACTTCTTTCTTACCCAATAAAAGAACCAACTAAGTAGGTACTTAGACTTACTAAAGCACTACGTCTAGACGTAATTTTTAATACCTAAGTTCTCTAAAATTATTAAATATGATGTAATAAATGTATCTATATCTATTTTGCTATACCTATAAGTACTTAGGTGCCTCTATTTAAAACTTATTTGATATTGCATATAAAGTTAATGTCATAATGTAAGTACTTAATACTCGTACTTACGCTCATTATTCCTGATTTCGCCTGGCAACATCAAATCCACACTATAAGTTTTCGCGAACACTGTCACTAAACATCTGATAAAAAGGTCCGTTTTCCACCCCACATCCTCTTAGCAACTCGTTCTACAGGCTAAAGATAAATCACTATGAAAACCGCCCTAAAAACAAAATTCAACGAAACTAGAACGTCACTGTACGCAAACCACTAACATCACTCTGTTACAACACCAATTTGAACTTGGAACGTAATGTCTTTGAATTTAGAAGCTATTTCAATGATTTCTTCGAGCTTACAACTGAAGTTTTGAGGTTAGCTTTCGGATCACTGAATGTAGGGCGCATTGAGAGCAACCTAGCTTGGTATAAGGTTCAGAATGGCTTGTCGCTTTACGTCTGTGTGTAGTATTTCCTATGTGTATTGTGTTGTGCAAGGAGGGTGTGGGGGTGGATCTGTAATGCGCATGTGTGAGTTTATACGGTACACACGAGATCATGTGTCTGGGATATAAGTGAAAATGTATCGTTTGACTCCGCCAAAAGTCCAGTAACGCTGTCATGGCCATCTGAAGTCAACAGCATTATAGTCCATACTACAACTAAATAATGCATCCAATTATTGTATTATTTGTTTTATCTTTGTAAACGAATGTTAAGTTATACAGTAACCAAACTAACCTTTGCTTCTCCGTGCAAAAATACAATTCTTAAAAGCCGAGACTAGGTAGAATTTAGTCACGCAATAAATATTGTTAACTTTCAAAAACTAAATTTAAATACACCTCATAAAAACGAAACTACCTAAAAAACAAGGTACGAAAAAACTCTAAAGTAAACTTACTTAACCTACAAATGGCTTTTGCAAGTTAGACATTCAAATCATCGATTTTTGGAGGTAACTGTACATTTCACGCAGCAAAAACCCTTTTCGCCATAAAAAGTCGTCGTAGCTAGTCTTAGATTTTATTTATTTTATGAATATCGATGATCCGAAGAAACTTATCTCTTGCAGGGCGGAGTTCGGAGGCAGGATCGATTGCAATTCCGAACGTACGAACCTACTCCGAGAACTCGAGTTATTCTCACCATTACTTTCTTTTCGGGTAGGTATTGTATAAATAGATAAATAAATATAAAAATAAATCAATAATTTTAGCTTAGTTTTGGTTACTCTTTGTTCGTTCGATTCGTTCCCCTGTCCCTTGTTTTCATTTGTTTTAGTGTTCCCCAGAAATATTATTACTACTAAACAAATAATATTACTAAATGGTACTTTCCTACGTACCTACTTATATTAGTCATAAGAAAACCGTCCTAGATTTTATTAAGAAACCTAATAGAAACACAATATTGCATTGTTTAAAACTTCAGAGCTAAAATAAAGTCACAAAAAAAAATGCGACGCGTTGAAATCTTTTGTATAGAAATGAATGGTCTACGACTTTGCTACGAGGGGCTACGACTCCTACGAACAAATAAGATTGTATTCGATTTTGCAATTTTTTCAAAAAAGTTGTCGTTCGAATTTTTGTTATTGTTGGTTTTAAACGAAAATTCTGTAATCTAAATTTATTTTGTCACCAGTAGTAGTGGTTCCTGTTGGGATTGTATTCGTCAATTAAAACTCACACAGATAAGAAATAAACCAGCGTTTCGCCTTTTACTGCGAATATGACTTTATGCTAATGTAATAAGGACCGTTTTACAAATGCTTCAAACGCTGTACTAGGTTAAAGGATTTTAATGAAAATTGTTTGAGTGAGACACACTTAGCATAAGCGTGAAGAGTGAAAGGGACAGAGCTTGGATTAAGTTTTCGTATGAGTAAATTTGACTATTTATTTGTGAGTCGTATTTAGTAGCCAACATAAATCTACTTACTTATTTATGGAGTTTTATGTGTCATTATGACGACCTCTGTGGCGCTGTGGGCGAAGGTCCGCCTGCGACCCAGAAAGTCTACATACATATATTTGTTCGGGTGTTCTGGTCGTTTTCTATTTATGATAAAAAATATCTATCTATGTTATGTACAGAAGCTGCAGAATCTTCTTATAAGAGAGGGAGAGCGCGGAGGAGAGGTGGATATGTTGCGGGATGGAACAAACATGTAGCAGGTTTCCACAGAGAGGCCAGGCTGAAGTTCTTGATCTGGATTCAGTCCAGATCTGGTAAGCCAACTAGGGGTAGAGTTCATAACGACATGTCTGAGAGCACAAGTTTTAAAGCCAAGGAAGTTCAAAAAACTATTCAGTCTATGCAACGCGGCAAATCTCCTGGACATGATAGTCTCAGCATTGAGCATCTGAAATACGCGGGTGTTCACCTGCCGCACGTGCTCGCCATGTTTTACAATCTGTGTTTGTGTCATGGGTACTTACCCGAAGATATGACCAAAACAATTGTGGTACCGATTGTAAAATGCAAAACGGGAGACGCGTCGGACAAAACCAACTATCGGCCTATCTCACTGGTGACCATAATGGCAAAGATTCTTGACAGCCTGCTTAATGACGAGCTGCGACACGTCCACCTAAACGATGCCCAGTTCGGTTTCAGGGCTGGGCTCTCGACGGAGAGCGCGATCTTATGTCTTAAACAGGCTGTCAGGTACTACACGGAGAGGAAGACGCCGGTGCACGCCTGTTTTCTTGACCTGTCTAAGGCTTTTGATACAGTTCTGTACGATAAGCTTTGGTGCAGGCTGGGGGCATCGGGTGTGCCGGCGGATATCGTCTCCATACTAAACAATTGGTATTACTGTCAGCGAAACCAGGTAAGATGAGCGGGTGCGTTGTCCGACACGTACAGAATGGAGTGCGGGATGAGGCAGGGCGGTATCACATCTCCTCTGCTGTTCAACCTCTATGTTGATGATCTAATCGGCGAGCTCAGCAGCACCCACACTGTTCGCCAACTAGTAGGAATTTGTGAGGTATATGCGGCTGAACATGGACTGAGCTATAACTCTAAAAAGAGCGAAGTTCTCGTGTTTAAGAGTGGTAGAGTTCGATCAGTCCATGTTCCGCCTATTATGCTCAATGGTCTTCAAATATCTAGGGCATATTGTCACCGAAGATTTGAAAGATGACGAGGACATTGAAAGGGAGCGCAGAGCGCTGGCGGTCCGGGGTAACATGCTCGCACGCAGGTTCGCTCGCTGTTCGAGAGAAGTGAAAATCACTCCGTTTAAGGTATACTGCCAGTCCTACTACTCGAGCAGTCTATGGATAAACCACAACCGGCGAGCTGCCAGCTCTCTGCGAGTCCAAAACAATAATATCTTTAGGATGTTGATGCGGCTGCCTCGCTTTTGCAGCGCATCAGGGATGTTTGCGGAGGCGCGCACGGACGACTTTCACGCGATTACCCGCAAGAAAGTCGCTTCCCTACTCCAGCGTGCGCGAGGCAGCGCAACGGCATCCTGAAGATGATTGTGGCACGGACAGACTGCCAGGTGGATGCGGGTGCTGATGGGCTCCATCGGATCCATTTTAAATGTTAATTTTAATTTCTCATAATTTCATTTTTATTATATAATTCTGGTTCAATTTTAAATTTAATATGACATTTTGTTTAATTCCTTTTATGATGTATATTGAGTAACTTATAAATTATAATCTATGAATGTTTAATGTTTTGTTTATTTTTTAAGTTGTGTGTGTTTTAATTTAATATGGATTTTATGATGATCTGAAATAAACGAATTATAATAATAATAATTAGTAGGATAGTGTGATATCCACGTAGAAAGAAAGTTAAATAGAAAACACTTTTTACCACACAAAACAGAAAAAACTACACAAATAAATATTTATTAGAATAGAGGAAGTGTAAAGGGCGGCGATCTTTTCCAGGCAACCTTAGGTAGATTATAAGTATTGATACCATGGGTGGGTATTTATCGCGTTTTTTTTATCTATTTTTCCCGACGTTTCAACAGTTTGACACACTGTCGTGGTCAAGGAATCACCCGTTGTATCAATACTTATAACTATGTATGACTAACTTAGGATTGTTAAGTACGCAGCTGGAGAAATAGCTGGCTTTGCAAAATAAATTAAAATATCCATATTTTATGAAGTATGTGAATCATTAAATTATTTAGGTAGGTCTCTTCTTTTAGATTATGTATCTATATCCTTATAAAAATTGTCGTGTTTCACAAAAACTCAGCTTATAAATAGCCGATTACGTGCATTCGGTCTCCGTCCTTATCAGTGTACTTGACATGCGCGCCGGTTGACCCCGAATCGATGCCAGCTTTGTTTGTTATTGTTCCATCGCTCTCACACGCATTAGCACCGCCTATCTCTATCTCAGTCGGTGACTTGAGAGCCGACGTCACTTGCGACCAATAAGGAAAGTTGTGACTGTTGTGAGGTTAGAGCAAGGAGTTCGCATATATTTGGATAGATGGCGTTAGGAGTCACTGTTGGCTACTGATGAAATGAATTTTATTCTTTACGCTTGGTTAGTTATGTAGAGTAGAGTAAAAGAGTAGTGTTGAATAGAAATCTATAGAACAAAATGAAAGGCAAAATACCTGGAATGGCAATGTTATTGGAGGTCCTATCGCTGAAGAGTAATCTCTACCAGACCATTTGTATGGCGGATAGGATCTTTCACTAACCGCATCTATAGTGTTAGTGCTATTATTATCACTTAATCTGAGAGAGAACAAGCAAATGTTACTTTTGTGTGATTCAAGCAAAAATCGAGTATGACAGTTTTCAAACTGGTTTTCATAGTTTGTTTGTCAGCCTCGCGTCTATTTCCTTCGTAAATGGACAAATTTGACTGCAGTTTTGCCTGCATTCGTAGTTTCACATATTTTACAATAGCTGACAGGCCAAAAATACAGATCAATATCAAATCAAGACGCCGGTCTTCGGTCTTTTTCGCTCGAGTAGTGAGATAAACCTCCTCAAAGCGAAAAAGCGCTCAAATGTTTTTGATTTTCGTTCCGTCCTAATTTAAGCTAACCGAGAATAAAAATAGAGAAAGAAAATAAAAGAATAAACCGAATAACCTAAGTAACCTGTTCAACAATTTAGTTGGCGCGAAACTCTGCAGTGTCACGAATGTCTCATCACGACACGGCGTCAGTCAGACGCAAGAGAAATGATGCAACTATAATGATGTTCGTTTTCTGCGAACTTTTCGAGACATTTGAAATTGGAATTAAACCATCATAGGTTAGGCATAATTATTGTCTATTCTTATGGTTTAAGGTCGCGTCTCTGTGTGAGCTGAACCTTAGAATTACCTATAGTTGGTAGGCGGTAAGCCTCTTTATTCAAAATTCAAATGTTTTAAAATTGGAATCACACGGATTTAAAAACTCGCTACGAGCGTCTAATCCAGGGAATTCTGAATTGGAGTTATGGTGACCTCTTCAAATTAGAATTCGATATAGAATACCTATGTAGGTATTTATTTTTAACTAACTTCGAGTTAAAAATAATGTTCGGCTATTCTATGTTTGTCGACTTCTACGTCAATTATGGACTGATTTTGTTTTTTCACTATTTTATAGAAAACTAACTGCGCCCCGCGGCTTCGCCCTCGTGGAAATCTATGTTTCAAATAGTCTATAAACCATCCGCTTGAATCACTCACTCTATCTGTTAAAAAATCAGTATCTAAATCCGTTGCGTAGTTTTAAAGATCTAAGCATACATAGGGACAGGCAGACAGTGGGAAGCGACTTTGTTTTATACTATGTAGTGATTTTATTTAAAAAAGTGAAATTTTAATTAAAATGTAAATCCAATACAAAAGACAGCTCCAGTCTTTATCAGACACAGCCTCGAGGGAAAAGCCTTAAAAGCTCTGCCTGCCGTTAAGGTAATAGGGCTACTTTTAAGTCGATACAATACCTACTTTGATTTATATTGTATCTGCCCGCAGCTTTGCACGCTTAACGTGTTTGGAAACGAGTCAAGGTGGTTTATTTCCCATGGGAACTGTTTTAGTGGATAAAAAGTAGGTAGCCTTATGTTTCAGGCTTAGGCTGATGATTTTAGTGTCACGCTGACCATCAGCGCTGACAGCTCAGCGCGTAGCAATCTGTATGGACGCTATAGAATGCTTTTAGAATAACGCTGACCGTTCAGCGCTGACGGTACGCGCGTCCAACGCGCCGTTCGCCAGCGCGCTGAGCGGTCGGCGCCGACCAGGCGCCCGCGCGCTTCTGTCTTCAGTGAGCGTTTTAGTGTCGCGCTGGTACGCGCCGGTTGCGTACAATCATGTCGAAAACGATTCAAAAATTTTGTTTCGTTATCCCTCAACTTGCCGTATAACTTGAGAAATCCTCCCGCGACTAATCTCTGTTCAATTAATGGATGACCATGTAGTCTTATTCTTCGCATTTTTTATTTCGTTTGTAGTACAAGGCAACAATAATTAATGCACTCCTCATTTTTCTATGCGTCTGTACTCCGCAGCGATCAGCGTGAGACTAAAACGACCCGCGCTGATCGTCGGCGCTGACGAGCTACGCCCTGAGAGTTTTGGCGTGAAGAAGTAAAAAAACATCCATCCATCCATCTTTCGCATTTATAGTGTTAGTGTGCATCGCCTATCTCCGAAATGACTGTAAAAATTGTGGTCCTATTAAAATGTAGAGTCGATAATGAAACTAAAATCAAGACATCTTGTAAATATTTCGCCTAACGTCCTACCTACCCGTTTTTTTGATAAACGTAAATAATATGTAAGTTAACAAATCATAACAAAAAAATTTCTTATTCATTATTTCTTTCATTTATTCTGAAATTTCACAATGATAGTAGATTTATAACAGATCACGAAATAATTAGGCAATGTGAGATTAATTAATTTAACTTATAAGGCATATTACTTTTTAGACATCCATGTTAGGCATTTTGCTACAAAGGCTAAAAGCGTTTTAGATGACCCGCTCCATGAGGGATTTTAAGGTATAACCAAATTGGCGACATTTCATACTGGCTACTAACTCGTTGAACGTTTTAAAAAGATTTAAAAATCCAGATGCATTCGAAACTCGAATTCGAGCGACCGCCTACCGCAGTCAAAAATAGAAGAATAAATATCCAACTAAAAAGAACTGCTCTTCCCAACAATGTCTCAATTTAAAAGTAAATTTTATTACCCTGGAATATGAGCTATTTTGCTGTAACTTCAAATGGTTTTTAGGCTTATTATGAACTGTCTGTGTTGTATTTGTTCACTTGTTGGAAGCAATTAATTTTATTTGTGGTTGAGTGAGCAGCTGAAAAATCGAATGGAGATTAAACTATCGAATACAGCGTCGAAAATTCGAGACGTAAGTCGTCGTCATCGTTTCTAAGAAAGTTTTTATACATACTAGCTGCGCTCCGCGGCTTCTCCCGCGTGGAAATTTCTGCGCAATTTTACCATGTTTTCTCACCGTTTAAATCTTCCCTGGACTACGACAAACATTTCCAAACAAAAATCAGTTAAATCGGCGCAGCTGTTCTCGAGTTTTAGCGAGACTAACGAACAGCAATTGATTTTTATATAGAAGAAGAAGATTTCTAAGTAGGTATATTTATTTATTCACAAAAATTTTATAAACAGGTTTACAAATTATTATTTATATATTATAGATCATGTCTGTTGATGGCTAATTAAAAGTTAGAAGTTTCCGGATAATTATATTGTTTTTTTTATATAAACAAATTAACCAATTGCGATCTATCTACGATCCTATACATTCAAGGTTATTTGGGAGAGCGATAAGACCGCCAATTGTCGATTATTATACCCTACCTAACTTAAACGATTACTTACCTCTTAGGTAAGTAATCGTTTAACATTAGTTTTCCTTCATAACTATAATTTTTTTTATAAGTTTAGTTTTGCAATATTTATTTATTTTAATTTATATTGTTTTGTGTGAGAAATAATGATATTGTTTTCTTACCGGTATCAATTATTGTTTTGTGCTGTCTCTTATTGTGGACCAAATAAAGCATCTATCTATCATTATGTTATTATTATCATCAAAATCCAAATTAATAACTTTTATTTCTTTAGGCTTAAAACGACACTCCAAAAAAAATTAAAAAAAAAACCCTTCCTTTTCAAACGATAGCACCTAGGTACTTAATTAAACTTGAAAAACAATTTTATGTTCCCAGCAAAAAAAAGTAGCAAACGAGTAAATAATGTTTTTGTGATATGTGAACTGAAACAAATTTGCAAATTTATATTCTTGGTAAGTTTCTAACAGAAACGACACTAGCTTTTTAAAGTGATTAAGGTTTTGAGATATCTTTAATTTGTTTTAGTTCCCATATTGCTGCCTACTGGCTCCCTCTGTGTAGACAATGTACACTCACACAGCTCTTCTTAGCCATTACATTATGTATAATATTAAAGGAAGTTTCCTCGAAAGTAGATAAGTAATGTTATAAATCAAGACGTTTTGTTCCAGACCAAAAAGTCTAAACATCCATCAGAGCGCGACAACAAGGTCACCTCGACGTAAAACGGAGGATCGACAACGTCGCATTACTGTGGGACAGAGAAAGCAGCAAGCACATATCACAAAACAGAAAAAGACGACAACATTCCCATTGTGCATTCAGAAAAGAACGGATGTGAAGTGTGCAACTCCGTGACCCGCGAGAAAGCATCCGAGACAAATTGAATTTATAATTTGGTACAAAATAGGCGCAAGGAGACGATAGAAAAGTTTTTATCGTTATAAATTAATTGAAAACCCTGAAATAACTGTACTTAGCTATTAGCTAATAGGTACCTATTAAAATATTATCACCAGATTGCTCTACCTTTTCCCAGTACAATTCCATCTAAACGGATAGTTTTAAATTTGCGCTATTGGTAGACACATAAAATTAAAGATAATTAAAGATACAGTCATAGTTACGTCATTTTATTTCATACGGTTAGTATATATTTCCAATATAATAATTATAGCTCAACATGATGAAACTACGAAGAATAGGTCATAATAATTTCTTCCCTACTTTATTTACCCGCTAAAGAACACATTGCTGCTCTACTTTGCCTCTACTGTGCCTCTACTTCAATATTACTACAATAATTATAAATATTCTATAATAGTTTTATTATAACTTCTTCACTTCTATAAATTACACTATATTTTCTAGTTATAGTGTACCAGGCGAGCATGAATTGGTAAGAAGTGTTCGAACTGCGAATGGAATCGTTCGCGCCACATTTAGGCCTACGCACGCTCCAATACAGAGGCGCGGCCGACGGCATAGAACCGTATATTTTGCCATTTCAGTAACGTTTTCTAGATTATTCTGCTTTCAAATTACTGATTTTTTATGGTGCCTTCATTTATTCATTTTCAAATATACAATTAATAAAGAATTTTAATGATAACGATGCTATTTCTCTACAAATCTGTGATGTTCTCTATAAAAAAACCGCTATTAGAGTTAAAATAACAGAAAACAGGCCTATTCATTTTCAATCGCTGAATTTTTACAATTGTTTTACATGTGTGATTAAACGGGATGGTTGATTGCTGTGTAGGTGAACCCAAAAAATAAGGATATCGTTAGACTGTATATCGTTTTCACTTCTCTTGCTCAAAAAGTGTATCATAATAGTGTAGCTTAGCGGGCCTAAAACTCGAGTTTAATACCTCGGGGCCCTCTCGGGCTAAAAAGTATTTTTTCTTTTTAATTTTTGTCTAAAATCATCAGCCCGTACAAAGCATTCGCTCTTTTACATAAAACATTTACATACACTACATTTACATTTCTCTTACATAAAAACTCGACTTCTTGGTGCTCAGTCAATCTTTTTTTTTGAAAATAGAACCGTTGTTATGTACCATTTTCCCCAACACTTACTCCTTTAGACATAAGTTCCTAGAACTATCTATCTATCTCCAAAACAACCCATTATCTTGTTTATCACATGTTTACTTCTTAATGTATCTCAAACTTCTCACAAACATTTATTCATTATTAGTTAATTTGTTTGTTTACTCATCTTAGTTAATTTGTTTGTCAATATTAGTTAATGATCACTTTTGTTTACTACTCTCATGTCCTTAGTATTTAAGCGTAGACGTAAGATAAAGTCAGTCAGTTCAATCCTGTCTTCAAATCAAGTACAATCTCTGTAAAATTACTGATTCAATAAAGTCTATTTTTTTTAAAGTGTTTTTGCAACCTACCAGTTAACAAATTTGGCGCAGACGGTAGGATACTCGCGGTCGCGAAATAAGACGAAACAAACGTTCTACAACGGTACCTGAAGGGTTTTAAACGTTTCGCCGAAGCTACGCACGCGATGTTCCACATCATCCTGTTACTCTGGTAAGTGGCTAAACATATCTATGCTCATTCCCTACATCCATTTTCCTTAAAACAAACTCTTGTCCTAAATCTCTAAATCACTAAATCGCTAAATCCAAGAACTAGATCCTCAAAATCGAAACCTAACTCGACCAAATTTTTCTAAGAAACTAACAATGACGTACGAAAACAAGCCAACTGTTTCTAAGGCCACAAACCTCGACATACCATTTAACGCAATACAGGGCATGATCCCCTCCTTTGATACAAATAAACAGTCCGAGGTCTACCTCTTTGTTAGGGCGTGTGATTCCGCTTTCGAACTAGCATCGCCAGTTCAACAACAGATACTCCTAACATATGCCTTAATACGAATAACGGGGCCAGGGTCGTCAGACATACATGCAAGAAAATTTGAATCCTGGCTAGACTTAAAAAAATTCCTAATTCAGAAATACTCCCAAACAAAAACTTTGGCACACCTTCAACTAGAGCTACAATCACTGTTCCAAAAACCGCAAGAGTCAATCACTGACTACTTTCACAGGGTAGACCTATGTAGAAGTAAAATAATAGAAAAACTAAACGCAGAATGCATAGACACAACTTTAATAGGTCGCCTGGCCACAACAGATGAAACAGCGCTCAATGTTTTTATAAACGGCTTAAATTCAGATATAGGAACAATGTTACGGGTGAAATCGTTCACTGACTTGACTGATGCTGGCAGTTTTGCCATCCAAGAAGAAAAAATTAGGAGAATGAATATTGTCAGACAAAACCTTTTTAAAAACGTAGCTCCAAGTCCTATACCTCGTAATCCACAACGGCTAGAGAACAAAACATGCAATTATTGTAAGAAACCAGGTCATCTGATATCTGAATGTCGAAAACGGGCTTACAATAATAACCTCCGACAAAATCCAAATCCGCGACAGCCACAAGCTCAACCCACCTCATCTCACGCGAAAGTGAATCATTTAAACTCGCAGGCGACCGAGGAAACGGGTACGTCCTCGGGAACCGCTTCGAACTACTTAGACAGTGCCCAGACACCGACCTCTCCTCAACAAATGACGAACCAGTCCAGCTTGGTTCTGTCAGTCGAGGCCCTCCAACTAGAATGATAAAACGCCAATCAGAGTCGACTCGGTTCAGTAATCAGGAAAAGCTCTATCCAGTCCATCGGGGACAAGCTCTTCCTGAACCCCTAGCATCGCAAAAACGAAGACAAAATCGCAAAATCTTATGCGATGCTAGCACTCAAACCGAGCCTCAAGATTCTAAATCCAATCAAAATCCTAACATCGTTCAAATTCCTAACTCAAACTCTAAATCAAACCCCAAATCCAAATCAAACTCCAAATCTAAATCTAAATCTAAATCAAAATCTAAATCGAACTCTAAATCAAACTCTATCCCTGAAATAAAACCAGAATTCATCACGATTTCATCATTAAACGTTCCGCCAGAAAATCTTTTACATTGCAAATTCCATATTGAAGGAAACCCAGTCACCCTGCTCGTTGATACAGGAGCCGCTATTTCCATTATCAACAAATCTAAGATAGGAAACGCTCCTCTAGATGTATCGAACATCGTATCAATTGTAGGGATCTCGGGAAAGCAATCCTCAATCCAGAGCTTCGGAACGGCTCGACTATCACTAGATAACCTCGCAAAATTCAAATTCCATGTCGCTAATTTAAATATTCAGGTAGATGGCATTTTAGGAAACGATTTTATGTCTAAATTCAATGTCTCCATCCACGTACAATCAAAAACAATGAAAGTTCACGATAGAACTTATAAACTTTTCTATATTAATGAAGAAAATCCAGAAACTGCAACAAAGAGCGGTCAATTTTTAGGTCAACGATCAGAAACAGTAATAACATGTGTCACTAACGATATCAAGGAAGGATTTGCGATCGTCGAAAAACAAGAAATCGATAAAAACATAACAATTCCTAATGCCCTTGTTTCAATAAAAAACAACCGATTTCTTATAACGTGCATTAACTCTAGTAACCAAGACAAAGTCATACTAATCCCTACGATTCAAACAATACAGCTTCCGACTATCGATGAATGCGAAAACTTATATACATTTTCAATAAATACTTCTAACACGACTTCCCATAAGCATAAAACAATCGACGAACAAATCCGACAAGACCACCTCAATAATGAAGAAAAAGAATCACTTCACAAAATCATCCATGAATTTTCTGACATATTTTATACTGAAGGACAACCATTAACCTTTACAAATCACACGAAACACTCAATTCCCACAACCTCAGATGCTCCTATTCATACGAAAACTTACAGGTTCCCTTTTATTCACCAACAAGAAGTAAAATCACAAGTTCAAAAAATGCTCGATCAGAATATAATACAACCAAGCAACTCTCCCTGGAGTAGCCCAATTTGGGTAGTCCCAAAGAAACTAGATGCTTCAGGAAAACAGAAGTGGCGCGTAGTTATTGACTATCGCAAACTTAATGACGTCACTATCGGAGACAGCTACCCGTTACCAAATATTACCGATATCCTAGACAAATTAGGTCATTCCGTTTATTTCACAACGTTAGATTTAGCATCAGGATTCCACCAAATCGAATTAGATTCCAAAGATATTCAAAAAACAGCTTTTAATACGCCTTACGGCCATTACGAATTTTTAAGAATGCCTTTCGGGCTAAAAAACGCTCCAGCCACATTTCAACGGGTAATGGATAGCATCCTTCATGGACTACAAGGTGAAAGATGTTTCGTCTACCTTGATGATATTGTCGTTTTCGCTTCCAGTCTTCAAGAACATGAACAAAAACTAACCGAAGTATTCACTCGTCTCAGAAAACATGGTCTTAAGATTCAACCTGATAAATGTGAATTCATGCGAAAAGAAGTCGCTTACTTAGGTCATACTATATCCAGTGACGGTGTAAAACCTAATCCTGATAAAGTAAAAGCAGTCAAAGATTTCCCCGTACCTAAATCATGTAAAGACATAAAATCTTTTCTAGGTCTTGCTGGATACTATCGTAGGTTCATACCTAATTTCAGTAAACTTACCAAACCGATGACAGGCCTTCTTAAGAAAGATGTTCCTTTTATCTGGGGAGAAGAACAACAACGGGCTTTTGATGGATGCAAAGACGTTCTAACAACAGCACCCATTTTGCAATATCCTGATTTCCAAAAACCATTTAATCTCACCACCGATGCCTCAAAATATGCAATCGGTGCAGTCCTTTCACAAGGAGATATCGGCAAAGATTTGCCAATAGCATACGCTTCTCGCACCTTAAACAAGGCCGAATCAAATTACTCAACAATAGAACGTGAATTATTGGCCATAGTATGGGCTGTCAAACACTTTAGGCCTTACCTATTCGGGCGGAAGTTCAACATCTTGACTGACCATAAACCTCTAACGTGGGTTATGAACATTAAAGACCCAGGTAGCCGGCTAGTTCGGTGGAGACTCAAACTTGAGGAATATGATTACGAAGTACAATACAAGGCCGGTAAAGCAAATACAAATGCAGATGCTCTCTCTCGTCCACCTGTAATGAACTCAAACGTTATTGACTTAACAGAATCACCCTCTAACTCACCTTCACCTCCACCAGAATATCTCCAACTCAACTATGAACACTACACCGCTTTGGAAAGCCTAGAACGTAAATGCTTCGATTCAAGTAAAATCAAATCTTCGCCAGACCGACTATTAGACACTAAACATAAAAACATATTCATCCCGACCTCTTGCAATCTTTCCGATCAAAATGAACTAGCTAAAGAAGCGTTAAGCTTGTGTTCTCAAACAAACCCATATTTAGAGAAAACTAAAGAACTCTATGATGCAGACCTTCTCGTCTCTAATGAAAAACAGAATTTAATATTCTGCTGCACAAGACCAAATCATTTCGACCCATGGGATTCCGAAAGTTATTTCAAAGCTCTGCTTTCTTGTCTTCAACGTCATACGGTTTCCAAACTCTATGTCCCTGATCTTAAGAATGACCATACTTGCAAACTCATTAATAATGAACAACTCCGTATAACAGCATACCTGGCTGAAAGCTATGATTGTGAAATCATGATCTGTGAAGGTAAAGTCAAATATCCAACACCAGACGAAATCCCTAAAATCCTGAAAACCTACCATGACGAACCTCTTTCAGGACATCGAGGTATAGTAGAGACAACGAGGAAAATTCGAGAAGAATTCTTTTGGAAAGGAATGAGCAACGACATAAAGTCCTATATTGATTCTTGTATCGTGTGTCAACAAAATAAAATTCAAAGAAAAACCTTTCAAGCTCCTATGGTTATAACCTCCCAATCTACAGAACCTTTCGAACGCGTCTCAATGGACTTAGTCTCATATTCAGATATTAGTGATAGCAATAATAAATACGTTCTCACTCTTCAAGATGATCTCACTAGATTTGTTCAAGCTTATCCAATCCCAGACAAAGAGGCAACCACGGTAGCACACCGACTGCTTCATTTCTGCCAACATTACGGAATTCCCAAAAGATTTCATTCGGATCAAGGAACTGAATTCATGAACAATGTCATGAAACAACTCATGAAATTTTTCGGCTCTAGTCACACATTTAACACAACTTATCATCCCCAAACAAATGGTGCATTAGAACGTTTCCACGCCACACTACGAGATCACATTCGTATGTACCATAATCGAAGACTTAAGAATTGGGATCAAATAATTCCTTTCGCAATCATGTGCCACAATACATCATTAAACAGCACCACAGGCTTTACGCCCCACGAACTTCTTTTCGGTTATAAACCACGTCCTTTTTACTCCCTTAAACCAATTCCTGACTACACTGCATGTGATTACTTAAAAGACCTTAACGAACGTCTCAGATCATCCCGCGACGCGGCATTAAAAAATATAGAAAACATGAAAGAAAAAGCAAAGGAAAGATACGATAGCAAAATTAAAAATACCGCAGAATATAAGATAGGCGATAGAGTAATGTTAAGGATACCAAATCCTAATAATCTAGATGCTAAGTGGGATGGCCCGTATGATATTACGCGGGTAGGCTTTAATGAAAATTATTTGATTAAGAAATCAGGAAAAACTTCACTCGTGCACGCTAATCGCCTGCGACCATACGTAGGCTCTAACTCTAATACTGTAAAATAATATGTAAATAATAACAAACAAATTCTAAGTTTAAGACTAACGCTAGATGTACATATTTCAGGGTCTGTCAATACTCAACGGCCCAAACAACTCCCTTTCTACAAATTTTCTAAGATCCTCATTACATTATAACTTCATCTTATGCTCATTCATCAAACTTCTAGACGGCTTTGGCTCTGTTCTTAAATGGCTCATAGGTACACCGGACGCAAACGACGCAAAGAGGTACGACTCATGTATAGACCAGTTAGAAAAAAGCGAACTTGATCTTACAGAACTCATGCAAAAACAAATTCAAATCACGTCATCTACAGTTAAAAACTTTAACGAAACAATTTTCAAGATTTCTTATGACGAACAAGTAATTAATGAAAACATTAGGCGACTCGATAACTACCTAAATGAAACTAAAAACTTAATTTTCGACATTAAAGTCAGTGAGGACATTTCCACAATTTCCCTTCAAATAATCGAACTGGTTACCAGTCTTCAGAACGAAATAGACGATTGTCTATCCAGCATCCTATTCGCGAAATCCAACATAATCCACCCTTCTATAATCAGCACTAAGAAATTATTCGAAGAATTATTAAAATCCAATAAATTAAGATCTCACAAAAGACTTGTCACCCCTGTCACTATTCGTAACATCCATACTCTCTTGGATTCATCATCTCTAACATCCTATGTTTATTCAGATCGCTTGGTTTATATTATAGAGTTTCCATTAACTTCAAATAATCCCCTCACCCTATATCATATATACTCCACTCCAATCCAACATCCTAACTCCTCACTCCACTCTACCATCATTCCCGAGCATATTTATTTGGCCACTGACCCCAGCGGGCAGTACTACGTGTCCACAAGCACCCTGGACACCTGCACTATCCTCACACCACGGAGAAGAATCTGCAAGGACCTCATCCTGTACGATGCTACTGAACGTCCAACCTGCGAAGTCCAGATCCTGCGCAGCAAATCAAAAGAAACTCCCGAAGAATGCGTTACAACGACCTTCCCAGCAGAAATTCAAACGTTCCAACCCTTGGACTACAACAGGTGGCTCTATATCCTGACGAAGGAAACAAGCTGCGTCCTCCACTGCAACGACGATGTCTCGAACCACAAAATCCAGGGATCAGGAATTATAACCTTACCTGAAGGCTGTAGGCTCCACACCGGCTACACACTAGCACACTCTCGGCTTTCTCATCAACCACCGACAACTACACCGACCCGATAATAATCCCTGATATAAGAGACGACTGCTACGAAGCCTTCCAAGGAATCGAAGATCCGCAGCTGATCCCAATCCAGATTAATGAAACACCTTTGGACTCATTAAAGCAAATCAGATCTCACCTAGAAAAATACTCCGACGAGTTGAAACGCTTCCAAACATCAGCAAAATCAAAGACTTTCGTCGAAAAATACAACCCTATCTTTTCGATGGTTTATTTTGGAATAGGCATCATTCTACTTTCATACCTCCTTGTAAAACTTTGGAACAGATGCCCTAATGCCTTCATTGGAAGAAGAAGAAGAAGAATATCAGACTCAAGCTGCATCCAGATCTTCAACAACTGCTTCGACAACTCCAGGCGTCATAGAACAACTCAAGTTGCGATACCACTCCGAGACATGGGACAGACAACTTGCTGTGTGACAGACGACGAAGAGGAAGAAACCCCATCATCGCCGCATTCCCAAAGATTGCGCACTAATGCCCAATCTTTATTCTAAGGGGGGAGATGTTATGTACCATTTTCCCCAACACTTACTCCTTTAGACATAAGTTCCTAGAACTATCTATCTATCTCCAAAACAACCCATTATCTTGTTTATCACATGTTTACTTCTTAATGTATCTCAAACTTCTCACAAACATTTATTCATTATTAGTTAATTTGTTTGTTTACTCATCTTAGTTAATTTGTTTGTCAATATTAGTTAATGATCACTTTTGTTTACTACTCTCATGTCCTTAGTATTTAAGCGTAGACGTAAGATAAAGTCAGTCAGTTCAATCCTGTCTTCAAATCAAGTACAATCTCTGTAAAATTACTGATTCAATAAAGTCTATTTTTTTTAAAGTGTTTTTGCAACCTACCAGTTAACACCGTCTTGGTGATGTTTTATGAAGGTTGATTCTTCCCTTCACGGTAGAATGCGAACTGTTTCGTTGCGGGTTAAATAGAGATTAAAAAAAAAGATGGTATTGGCGCTAAATCTCTAGAATTTTCTTCATTTATTTTCTCGCAATCGAAGTGAAAAGTAGAGTGTTTTACTCGGGCCAAAACCACCCATTATAACTCGGTCTTGTCATCTTCCCTCGCTACGCTCGAGAGTATAACAACCTCGTATATAATGGGATGGTTTAGTCCCTTGTAAAACAATCTACTATTAACCACTCTTAATTACCTCCAAGCATCAAAACGGCTACAGGGATTTTAATAAATGCTGTGTCAATACTCGTCTGGTCTGGTTTACTTTAAATGGTTCTTAGTTAGATTTCGTGGGCCTTTGCTCTCTCTTCTTGGGGAAACTGAAAATACTAATGTAGGACTTGTTGAAATATTGAAGATCTATTCTTTATCCTTATCCTTATCAAAATCTTTTTTTTTTTTTGCAGTGAATGGGTTATTACTTGTTACTATTTTTATTCTAAAGCATCCCATACGATGTCTTACCAGCTAAAACAGCTTTGGCGTGCAAAATGACAAAGAAATAACTTTAGCTTCTTTCGTAATTGTTGGGTTTTTCTCTGGACCATTAGACATTTCTACTACACTTCCAGGTGGGATGACGACCTGCGAAAGACTGCAGGCAGATGCTGGATGCGGCAAGCTGAAGACAGGGCGCTATGGCGCTCATTGGGGGAGGCCTATGTCCAGCAGTGGACTGCTGTAGGCTGGTGATGATGTTGATGACTACACATAATTTCTATTATAGATTTATAAATAAAGCTTTATTGAAGGGAAAGGATAGATGTGTCATTATCGGTGTTGTAGAAGAAGTTCTTAAAACTAACTATCGTATCCTGTAATTGGCGGTCTTATATCTTGCAGAGATTTCTTCCAGACAATCATAATACAAGGGCCTTATATCTAAGGCTACCTATGAACAAGTTGTAGCTAGCTCTGCAAATAAGTTGGGCTAGGCCAGCGTTCCACGCGGAGCGGAGGGTTCCACGATATGTGGAGCGTCACTGTATTCCCCGCGTTCCCTAGCATACATATGCTAGGGAATGCGGGGACTTTCGGAATGCTTCTGCAAACCTCAACAGTGACGCTCCACATATCGTGGAACCCTCCAAAAAGCTTGACGCTGGTGGGGGACTTTCGGGGACCTCTCCTCACCGGAGAGGTTTATGTCAGTAGGAGTCTGACATTATCTATCGTCCACTTGGGGACAGAAGTATAGTTCTTACTTAGTTCATTTATTGATAACATTTGTGACAGGTCACATATTATATGCAATATGTAAAAACCTACATAGGTATGTACATCACATATTATAAATTACATTTTAAAATCATAGATTCACTACACACACTACACACATTAGTGGATTATGTAAGTAGGTACAAGTGTAATAATATTTATCTTATTATATAAACAAATACATTAATTGTAAATAATACAGGTAGGTTTAACACTTATAATTATAAATGCACACACTAATAGATACATATATGTTTGGATGTTTAGATGGATGTATTGAAAGATGTTTGATACTTTTTCACGCTAAAACTACTGAACGGGTCAGGCTGAAATTTTTCACAGATGTAGGTACATATCTCTAAAGCACGGACTCAAATATAGCCTACTTTTATCCCATGGGATAGATATAACCTATGCCATAGACACAACGCATGCGAAGCCGCGGACACAAAGTAGTACTAATATTCAAGATGCAGTATAATCTCAGTGCTAAGTCAAAAACTCACTACATTTTCAACTTATAAACACACCCCGTTCAAAATAATCACGGCTCAGCCCGTCGATTAATTACCCTCTCTTTGTGTTTCCATCAATAAATAATATTGTTATCTGTCATAACAAGCATTCGGGCAACCCCTCGGACCCAATTCTGATGCCATAAACTCTATTTAGTCATCAATTAGGTCGTCATTCGATACAGTGTTTTTTTTATCAGGAACAAAAGACTCTGTATAATAGCGAATGAAGCGTTTTCATAAAAAAGCAGTAAAAATGATTCGATTCGAACGAAAAACGGCGCTATCATTAAAATATTATAAACCAATGAAAATAGAAAACTCCTTTGGTACACGGAAGGTCCTTATCATAGAGTCGGTATGATGACTTCTTATTCCATGCCGAGGTCAGTCTAGCCATGTTTTTTTGGCCAAAAATACTTCATTTAGGTATACGGCACATCACTGGTATAGTTGTAAAAGTAAAAAATCATTTATTTCTTTAGGCTTACAAAATACGCACTTAGACAAGTCATATTTTACTGTTCACTTCAATTTTTTGTCAATTTGTTGCCATGTTTTACGGATTTTTTTGTGTAGGTATACCTACACCCGAATTTTATAGTTAGTGCGTATCTATAGACTACTAAAATAACAAAAATAATAAACGTAACATCCCAATGACAACTGCTATTCTTCCGCGAAAGCCATTTTTGAGTTACCAGACACATATTGCCCAATAAAAGAAGTCAAATCAAGTCAGGCTATTTTTGAGTTCTGAGGTGTGTTTTTATTTCTTGAAAAACGCCTCTTTAGTTGAGATATTACTCTTAGAAATTACTTAATATCCCAAAAAAATACAGACTAAGTGTATAAGACTTAGTGCTTATTTTGTAAGCCTATGGATAAAAGATTTTGAATTTTTAAAAGGTCCGGGTTCAAGTCCCTTCAAAATGGATTTTTCGGTATATTACGTATTTAATTTCTTAAAGATTACGCACTATAATAACATTAATATCAAAAACCTAAGATACATCTGTCGTATTGTCACAAATTAAAAAAAACTTAGAAAATCGTTGCCTCAGCGTCGGGGCCCAGGAGGGTGAGGGTCGAGGAGCGTGTTACCATAGATAATGGCATATCAGCATGTAGGGAGGTTACTTTCATAGCTGGGTATTATTAAAACAGAGTACGTGCACGCCATGTAGTAAGAACATAACCCTCTTTCTTGCGCAGTCGGATAGGAACTTACAAGATAATTTTTACCTACCTATGCTTTTCTAATAAATAATGCTGGACAATTCACACACAGTATTATCTAGCCCCAAGATAAGGAGAGCTTGTCTTATGGGTACTAGAACTGATATAAATCCTACTAATATTATAAACGTGAAAGTTTGTAAGTATGGATGGATGGATGGATGTTTTTTACTCTTTCACGTAAAAACTACTGAATGGATTTTAATGAAACTTTACAATAATATAGATTATACATCAGAATAACACATAGGCTATAGATATTTATAAAGATATATTGTATATTATACAAAATATCTATCACCACGCGGGTGAAACCGCGGGGCGCACCTAGATTACTAGGTAATATATTGTATTAACAATATATTACATAGATAGATATTTTTTTTATTTTACATAGAAAACGACTAGAACAGCTGCAATATCAGCACATCGTACAAACATTTGTTCCGAGGCGGGAATCGAATCCGCAACCTCGCGCCACAGAGGTCGTCAAATAGTAGGTAACAATAATTATAGTTAAGATTTCTCTTTTACTACGTATAAAAGTTATCGTAGTTTGATAAACTCGTTACGTCTGTACTGTAAGCGATATGATTAGGCTAGGTTCTAATGGATAATTTGGAACAAAGACAATGCGGTTCTTTTATTTAGATACGACTTGTTACGGATGGAAGTGGGTTAACTACGAACCTTATTTGTTTCACCCTGAAGAAGTCACTCGTTAAGGGATGAAACTATACCTAATAAGGTAAATTATTATATCACTATAGGTAAAACAAAGTCGCTTCCCGCTGCCTGTATGTCCCTATGTATGCTTAACGGATTTTGATGCGGTTTTTTTAATAGATAGAGTAGTTCAAGAGAAAGCTTTATAAACCATTTGACACAAATATTTACACGCGGGCGAAGCCGCGGGGCGCAGCTAGTAAAAATATATAAATATACATAGTAAAATATAAATAAAGTCGGTTGACAAAAGTCATCATAAAGTTTGTTATGCTTTTTTTTCCTAAAATGAGTACCTATACCTAACAGTATTTGTGAACGGCTCCTAAGTGCTAATAACTAATAAATAAATAATGCTGGACAATTCACACAGCATTATCTAGCCCCATGGTAAGCAGAGCTTGTGTTATGGGTACTAGATAACTGATATACATAATACAATATATATTACATATAGATAGATATTTTTTATTATACATAGAAAACGACCAGAACACCCGGAACAAATATCTGCAGATCGTACACACAATTGTTCCGAGGCGGGAATCGAACCCGCAACCTCCTGCGTCGCAGGCGGACCTTCGCCCACCGCGCCACATCGGTCATCGGTCGTAATAACTAAGTAGAAAGAAGAATAAAATGAAATTGAAAATTAATGAGCATTGACGACGCTTTCCCCATTAATTAATCCACGTCGTCGTTTCAGGGTGACACGTTCTGAAATGTTTTATGTTTTGAAAAGCTTTTGCCGGGTCGTGGTTCTGTAGATCTGCAATTTTCTTATGGGACAATTCACACGACTTTAGACTCGTACCATGAAAATGATCCTGAGATCATTCTCCATACAATAGCTAAATAATTTTTCAAATCGGTCTATAATGATGGGAGAACATACATAAAAATACATTATAGCTGAACATAGAACCTCCTTCTCTATTTTTTTTCGATTTGTTCGATGTTAAAAAATTGTGAGTGTTTGAAAGTGCATTAATTAAAAAAAAAACGAAAATAAATTAAAAACCAAAACTTGCTTCTACTTTTAACCAACTTAGAAAATAGGAGGAGATTCTATGAGCTGTGTGAACCTAGCAACTGACTTTGAGATATTCATGTTTTTTTGATCCTATTCGATTGTACCGGGTTTGTACCCGATTGTACCGGCAAAATTTTCGTTTGTACCCTAAGGGTGTAAAAGTTATGGGGAAGGGGAGGTTTTCCAATAGTGGTTTTTGACCTAAGTGGGTAAAGTGAGTAATTTAATATAAAAGTTAAATATTTTATAGCACTTAGCCATAGATTTCGTAAGACCTTAAAATTTTCAATATATTCAACGTATAACAATTCGTTTTAAGACTGAAACAAACGGGTAAAAAAAAAAAAACATTGACTTAAAACAACGAAATTGTTAAAAAGTAGCCGGTTTTTGGAAATTCACATAGTTTCTTCAGAAAATGTAAGCTCAGGTTCTACATAGGTACATATAATGATAGCTATTGAATCAACTAACATGATTTGAGTCAAATCTGGAGGGTACAAACGGGTACAAACGAAAAACTTTGACTTGAAACAACGAAATCGTTGAAAAGTTGGCGTTCTTTAGATATTGCAAAAGTTTCTTTAGTAAATCATAAGAAAAGTACAAGAAAAGCACAGATTCTGATAGGTATTGAATCAATTAACAAGATTTAAGTAAAATGTGGACGGTACAAACGGGTACAAACAAAACACATTGACTTGAAATATCAAAATCGTTAAAAAGTTGCCGATGTTTGGATCTTGACATGGTTTCTTCAGAAAATTTAAGCTTAGGTTCTACAAAGGCAAATACAATGATAGCTATTGATCTATCTAACAGGATTTAAAACAAATCTCGAGGGTACACACGGGTACAAACGAAAAAAACTGACTTAAATCTATGATTTTTTTTCAAAAGTTGCCGATTTTTGGAAATTGATATGTTTTCCTCAAAATCTTTAAGCTGAGGTTCTACAAAGGTACATATAATGATAGCTATTGAATCAACTAACATGATTTGAGTCATATCTGGAGGGTACAAACGGGTACAAACGAAAAACTTTGACTTGAAACAACGAAATCGTTGAAAAGTTGGCGTTCTTTAGATATTGCAAAAGTTTCTTTAGTAAATCATAAGAAAAGTACAAGAAAAGCACAGATTCTGATAGGTATTGAATCAATTAACAAGATTTAAGTAAAATGTGGACGGTACAAACGGGTACAAACAAAACACATTGACTTGAAATATCAAAATCGTTAAAAAGTTGCCGATTTTTGAATATTGACATGGTTTCTTCAGAAAATTTAAGCTTAGGTTCTACAAAGGTATATACAATGATAGCTATTGAATTATCTAACAGGATTTAAAACATATCTGGAGGGTACTAACGGGTACAAACGAAAAAAACTGACTTAAATCTATATTTTTTTTCAAAAGTTGCCGATTTTTGGAAATTGATATGTTTTCCTCAAAATCTTTAAGCTGAGGTTCTGCAAAGGTACATATAATGATAGCTATTGAATCAACTAACATGATTTGAGTCATATCTGGAGGGTACAAACGGGTACAAACGAAAAACTTTGACTTGAAAAGACGAAATCGTTGAAAAGTTGGCGTTCTTTAGATATTGCAAAAGTTTCTTTAGTAAATCATAAGAAAAGTACAAGAAAAGCACAGATTCTGATAGGTATTGAACTAAGTAATAAGATTTAAGCAGAATGTGGACGGTACAAACGGGTACAAACAAAACACATTGACTTGAAATATCAAAATCGTTAAAAAGTTGCCGATTTTTGAATATTGACATGGTTTCTTCAGAAAATTTAAGCTTAGGTTCTACAAAGGTATATACAATGATAGCTATTGAATTATCTAACAGGATTTAAAACATATCTGGAGGGTACAAACGGGTACAAACGAAAAAAACTGACTTAAATCTATAATTTTTTTCAAAAGTTGCCGATTTTTGGAAATTGATATGTTTTCCTCAAAATCTTTAAGCTGAGGTTCTACAAAGGTACATATAATGATAGCTATTGAATCAACTAACATGATTTGAGTCATATCTGGAGGGTACAAACGGGTACAAACGAAAAACTTTGACATGAAACAACGAAATCGTCGAAAAGTTGGCGTTCTTTAGATATTGCAAAAGTTTCTTTAGTAAATCATAAGAAAAGTACAAGAAAAGCACAGATTCTGATAGGTATTGAACTAAATAATAAGATTTAAGCAGAATATGGACGGTACAAACGGGTACAAACAAAACACAATGACTTGGAATATCAAAATCGTTCAAAAGTTGCCGATGTATGGATATTGACATGGTTTCTTCAGAAAATTTAAGCTTAGGATCTACAAAGGTACATACAATGATAGCTATTGAATTCTCTAACAGGATTTAAAACATATCTGGAGGGTACAAACGGGTACAAACGAAAAAAACTGACTTAAATCTATGATTTTTTTTCTAAAGTTGCCAATTTTTGGAAATTGATATGTTTTCCTGAAAATCTTTAAGCTGAGGTTCTACAAAGGTACATATAATGATAGCTATTGAATCAACTAACATGATTTGAGTCAAATCTGGAGGGTACAAACGGGTACAAACGAAAAACTTTGACTTGAAACAACGAAATCGTTGAAAAGTTGGCGTTCTTTAGATATTGCAAAAGTTTCTTTAGTAAATCATAAGTAAAGTACAAGAAAAGCACAGATCCTGATAGGTATTGAATCAAGTAACAAGATTTAACCAAAATGTGGACGGTACAAACGGGTACAAACAAAACACATTGATTTGAAATATCAAAATCGTTAAGAAGTTGCCGATTTTTTGATATTGACATGATTTCGTTGTTTCAAGTCAAAGTTTTTCGTTTGTACTCGTTTGTACCCTCAAGATTTGACTCAAATCATGTTAGTTGATTCAATAGCTATCATTATATGTACCTTTGCAGAACCTCAGCTTAAAGATTTTGAGGAAAACATATCAATTTCCAAAAATTGGCAACTTTTGAAAAAAAATCATAGATTTAAGTCAGTTTTTTTCGTTTGTACCCGTTTGTACCCTCGAGATTTGTTTTAAATCCTGTTAGATAATTCAATACCTATCATTGTATGTGCCTTTGTAGAACCTAAGCTTAAATTTTCTGAAGAAACCATGTCAATATCCAAACATCGGCAACTTTTTAACGATTTTGATATTTCAAGTCATTGTGTTTTGTTTGTACCCGTTTGTACCGTCCACATTCTGCTTAAATCTTGTTACTTGATTCAATACCTATCAGGATCTGTGCTTTTCTTGTACTTTTCTTATGATTTACTAAAGAAACTTTTGCAATATCTAAAGAACGCCAACTTTTCAACGATTTCGTTGTTTCATGTCAAAGTTTTTCGTTTGTACCCGTTTGTACCCTCCAGATATGACTCAAATCATGTTAGTTGATTCAATAGCTATCATTATATGTACCTTTGTAGAACCTCAGCTTAAAGATTTTCAGGAAAACATATCAATTTCCAAAAATCGGCAATTTTAGAAAAAAAATCATAGATTTAAGTTAGTTTTTTTCGTTTGTACCCGTTTGTACCCTCCAGATATGTTTTAAATCCTGTTAGAGAATTCAATAGCTATCATTGTATGTACCTTTGTAGAACCTAAGCTTAAATTTTCTGAAGAAACGATGTCAATATTCAAAAATCGGCAACTTTTTAACGATTTTGATATTTCAAGTCAATGTGTTTTGTTTGTACCCGTTTGTACCGTCCACATTTTGCTTAAATCTTGTTACTTGATTCAATACCTATCAGGATCTGTGCTTTTCTTGTACTTTTCTTATGATTTACTAAAGAAACTTTTGCAATATCTAAAGAACGCCAACTTTTCAACGATTTCGTTGTTTCATGTCAAAGTTTTTCGTTTGTACCCGTTTGTACCCTCCAGATATGACTCAAATCATGTTAGTTGATTCAATAGCTATCATTATATGTACCTTTGCAGAACCTCAGCTTAAAGATTTTGAGGAAAACATATCAATTTCCAAAAATTGGCAACTTTTGAAAAAAAATCATAGATTTAAGTCAGTTTTTTTCGTTTGTACCCGTTTGTACCCTCGAGATTTGTTTTAAATCCTGTTAGATAAATCAATACCTATCATTGTATGTGCCTTTGGAGAACCTAAGCTTAAATTTTCTGAAGAAACCATGTCAATATCCAAACATCGGCAACTTTTTAACGATTTTGATATTTCAAGTCATTGTGTTTTGTTTGTACCCGTTTGTACCGTCCACATTCTGCTTAAATCTTATTACTTAGTTCAATACCTATCAGAATCTGTGCTTATCTTGTACTTTTCTTATGATTTACTAAAGAAACTTTTGCAATATCTAAAGAACGCCAACTTTTCAACGATTTCGTTGTTTCATGTCAAAGTTTTTCGTTTGTACCCATTTGTACCCTCCAGATATGACTCAAATCATGTTAGTTGATTCAATAGCTATCATTATATGTACCTTTGTAGAACCTCAGCTTAAAGATTTTCAGGAAAACATATCAATTTCCAAAAATCGGCAATTTTAGAAAAAAAATCATAGATTTAAGTTAGTTTTTTTCGTTTGTACCCGTTTGTACCCTCCAGATATGTTTTAAATCCTGTTAGAGAATTCAATAGCTATCATTGTATGTACCTTTGTAGAACCTAAGCTTAAATTTTCTGAAGAAACCATGTCAATATTCAAAAATCGGCAACTTTTTAACGATTTTGATATTTCAAGTCAATGTGTTTTATTTGTACCCGTTTGTACCGTCCACATTTTGCTTAAATCTTGTTAATTGATTCAATACCTATCAGGATCTGTGCTTTTCTTGTACTTTTCTTATGATTTACTAAAGAAACTTTTGCAATATCTAAAGAACGCCAACTTTTCAACGATTTCGTTGTTTCATGTCAAAGTTTTTCGTTTGTACCCGTTTGTACCCTCCAGATATGACTCAAATCATGTTAGTTGATTCAATAGCTATCATTATATGTACCTTTGCAGAACCTCAGCTTAAAGATTTTGAGGAAAACATATCAATTTCCAAAAATTGGCAACTTTTGAAAAAAAATCATAGATTTAAGTCAGTTTTTTTCGTTTGTACCCGTTTGTACCCTCGAGATTTGTTTTAAATCCTGTTAGATAATTCAATACCTATCATTTTATGTGCCTTTGTAGAACCTTAGCTTAAATTTTCTGAAGAAACCATGTCAATATCAAAAGAAACTTTTGCAATATCTAAAGAACGCCAACTTTTCAACGATTTCGTTGTTTCAAGTCAAAGTTTTTCGTTTGTACCCGTTTGTACCCTCCAGATTTGACTCAAATCATGTTAGTTGATTCAATAGCTATCATTATATGTACCTTTGCAGAACCTCAGCTTAAAGATTTTGAGGAAAACATATCAATATCACAACTTTTGAATAAAAATCATAGATTTAAGTCAGTTTTTTTCGTTTGTACCCGTTTGTACCCTCCAGATATGTTTTAAATCCTGTTAGATAATTCAATAGCTATCATTGTATGTGCCTTTGTAGAACCTAAGCTTAAATTTTCTGAAGAAACCATGTCAAGATCCAAACATCGGCAACTTTTTAACGATTTTGATATTTCAAGTCAATGTGTTTTGTTTGTACCCGTTTGTACCGTCCACATTTTGCTTAAATCTTGTTAATTGATTCAATACCTATCAGGATCTGTGCTTTTCTTTTACTTTACTTATGATTTACTTAAGAAACTTTTGCAATATCTAAAGAACGCCAACTTTTCAACGATTTCGTTGTTTCAAGTCAATGTTTTTTCGTTTGTACCCGTTTGTACCCTCCAAATTTCACTCAAATCATGTTAATTAATTCAATACCTATCATTATATGTACCTATGTAGAACCTGAGCTTACATTTTCTGAAGAAACGATGTGAATTTCCAAAAACCGGCTACTTTTTAACAATTTCGTTGTTTTAAGTCAATGTTTTTTTTTTTACCCGTTTCTTTCAGTCATAAAACGAATTGTTATACGTTGAATATATTGAAAATTTTAAGGTCTTACGAAATCTATGGCTAAGTGCTATAAAATATTTAACTTTGATATTAAATTACTCACTTTACCCATTTAGGTCAAAAACCACTATTGGAAAACCTCCCCTTCCCCATAACTTTTACACCCTTAGGGTACAAACGAAAATTTTGCCGGTACAATCGGGTACAAACCCGGTACAATCGAATAGGATCAAAAAAACATGAATATCTCAAAGTCAGTTGCTAGGTTCACACAGCTGATTCTATGGAGGTTTATATTGTACTTACTTATATATGTATAGGTGCTTTTTATTTATGATCATGATTAAGGCTAAGTGATAAGGCCGCCCATTGTACTTGACGCATGTAATATCTTTTTGTTATGATCTACATAATATGGTGTGCAGTACAATAAAGCATTTTTTTTATGACGAGCGACGTGGCGCGGTGGGTAAAGGTCTGCCTGCGACGCAGCATTATTATTATTATTATTTTTGTATTGTATTGTTACAATACAATACAAAAATGCTTAGTATTGCTTTGTATGATTATTGATTTCTCCATCAATTGATTACATTTACGATTAGGTATTACTTCGATTCGTTTTTTGTTAAAAAATGGCACAGAACTAATAAAACATTCACGCTTTCCTACAGACAAAAGCGATTTTTACAATATTTTACTAGTTACATCACAAAACATCACGTAGAAAAAGCAATTACTTTTTGATATCTCGCCACGAACGCGTTGCGGGCCGCGGGCCCCTAAAAGCAGGAGCGTTGCCACCCCGGTCGATACCCCACCCCCACCCTTCTCCCACCCTGTTTAATAAAGCTCCCCGAGTGGCTTCGTTAGCTGAACGAAATGTATCATTTTCTTTTTGATCACGTTTTTTCGCCGCTGCCAATGTTGGAGTTTTTTATTTTTTGTGTAGGTATCTGTACGAAGTTTACGATCAATTAGGTAGATAGATAGATAGATAGATAAAGCATTTATTCGACACTGCAGCACATGATATAAGGTAACAATAGTAAAAGTTATAGTAAACAATAAATAATAGTATAAAACAATTAAAAAGTATAGATTTAAAAATTGTGTGCGTGCTGCCGCCTTTCAAAAAGGTATATACATATATATGCTCAGCGAAAAGCTTTGCTCTAAGAGCAAAACACTGATTTTCAGTATTACCCTTTGAGGCGACCAGAAGAACGATACACTGACATGATAATGATGTGTGATTGCATAATATTTTGGATACAATCGAATGAATGACTACATGTTAGATGATATTTTTCAATAGTAAATACTAGTTCTAATCTGTTTCTATTATTTGATTGTAAGTTTGTTACTAAAGAATATTACAAGTAAGAAGCAATTTATTAGAGCAGTGGACTTGGCGATGTCTGAACCAACCAGTAGACATGTTTATATAATAATAAATAAATAATGCTGGACAATTCACACAGCATTATCTAGCACCATGGTAAGCAGAGCTTGTATTATGGGTACTAGATAACTGATATACATAATACAATACATTACATAGATAGATATTTTTTATTATACATAGAAAATGACCAGAACACCCGGAACAAATATCTGCAGGTCGTACACACAATTGTTCCGAGGCGGGAATCGAACCCGCAACCTTCAGCGTCGCAGGCGGACCTTCGCCCACCGCGTCACATCGGTCGTCAATAATAGGTACCTACTAGGTACTACTTTCTGCCCGCGACTTCGCACGCGATGTTTTTATGGAATCGTTTAATAGTTATTTAAGTATATCCCACCGGAACTAATTTATTGGATAAAGCAGTTGATAGACTATGTTTTATTTCATGCCTAGACTTACATCTATGCAAAATTCAGTTTCACTAATTATAAGCAAAACTCATTTTTCAGTAGAGCAGTAGCTACATTCAACGGTTTGGTCGATATCCCCGACCTCGATGATTTATTTGATTCTAAAGCACAAAGAGTTAAAACCCTCCTGACAAAGCGCTGGTTTGATGCGTTATCATCTTAACCATAAGTTATTAGGATTCTTTATCATTTTTCTTTGTAAATTCTGCTATTTTGTTTTTTACTATATATTAGTTTCTGTATTGTATAATTTATAGTATAATTTTTGGTAATTGTTAGTAGGTACTTGCATATTCATATATCATAATATTTTTATTGTCTATTGTTAGTTCTATTTATTTTAATTCAATGTACCTATAGATAGATAGATAGATAGATAACACTTATACACGATACACCACACAAAACAGAAAATAATACATAGATAAAAACTTAGAATAAAGGTATAAAGGGCGGCCTTATCGGTGAGAGCGATCTCTTCCAGGCAACCTATGTGTAAGTTATAAGATTAAGCTATTTCTTAATTTTCATTTATCCTCTGCAAGCAAGCAATTCCTTAGCTACTACATGCGAGGACACATAAATGGTTATAAGTTTTATTTAAGTTATCTGTTAAGTGTGTAAAACTGTTTGTCTTCCGAATAAAGCAAAATAAAATAAAATAAATAAATAAAATTTCATCCAGAGATCCTTTCGGCACTTTTGCCGTGAAGAAGTAATAAACATGCACCCATCCATCCATCTAAACTTTCACCCTATCGTACTTTGTATCCCATAAATCTGACCACGTTCCTGAATATTGCGCTAAACTCAAGCCTGGAATATCTATGGAAACGTTTAACACTTTGACTGCGATTTTTTTTCGACGAATGTGATCTTTTTTTTAACCTAAAAAATTCGTGCTTCCGCTCTACACAGCGGTTGTGCTGCGTCGCACATGCGTTTCGTTCGAAAAATATTACGGCTGTGCTGAGTCACAAAGATCTGTATTTTCTCAGCCGCTGCGCTAGTGTGGATTTACGCATATTAGTCACTTGTAGTAAACACATACCTTGTGATTTCAGCAATCAAAGTGTTAAAGGTTATTTCTATCCCATGGGAACTGTTTCATGTGGTAAAAGTAGCCTATGTTAGTCCAGGCCTAGAACCACCTGCATACAACATTTCAGCCCGCGATCCGTTCTGTTTGTTTGTTGTTTGTTACTTATTCCGTTTGAGTGAATAAGTAACAGACAACCAATAAATACATCCACCCGATGACGACATGACGACCTCTGTGGCGTGGAGGGCGAAGGTCCGCCTGCGACGCAGGCTTTGCGGGTTCGATTCCCGCCTCGGAACAATTGTGTGTACGATCTGCAGATATTTGTACCGGGTTTTCTGGTCGTTTTCTATGTATAATTAAAAATATCGAAATATGTAATCTATTGTATGAAGTATATTTGTCATCTAGTACTTATAACACACACAAGCTCTGCTTACCTTGGGGCTAGATGATAATGTGTGAATTGTCCATCATTATTTATTTATTTATTTATCCGACCGATGTGGCGCGGTGGGCGATGGTCCGCCTGCGACGCAGGAGGTTGCGGGTTCGATTCCCGCCTCGGAACAATTGTGTGTACGATCTGCAGATATTTGTTCCGGGTGTTCTGGTCGTTTTCTATGTATAATAAAAATATCTGTCTATGTAATGTATTGTATTATGTATATCAGTTATCTAGTACCCATAACACAAGCTCTGCTTACCATGGGGCTAGATAATGCTGTGTGGATTGTCCAGCATTATTTATTTATTTTTTTATTATTTATCCACCCATCCATCTTAACATCCAAACTAACGCATTTATAATAATTAATGTGATTGCATCATTCGTATAATTTTAATTTAGTCTCTGATGAACTGCATAGGGTAGAGTCGACTAAAAAACTATGTAGATTATTCTTTAGTAAGTAAATTCTTTTGTAAATAGTTGTAAGGAATGCAGAAAATAACTTGTTTTCGATAATTACGTGGACTTTAATAAAGAATTTGGTCACACTCGACTCTAGAATGGTCAACTGCAACAAATCGCCAAGAGATGGCGCTAGTAGTCTACATGTATAAAATATCATCACATGACTGTGTGTATGGATTTTTGTTACCTTCTCATACCAAAAGAACTGAGCGGATGATGCGGAAATTTTGAATACAGGTAGTTCTAAGCCTGGAATAAAACAACAACACATTTTTTATCCCAACAATCATTTCCAGTAGAAATAACCTATATAGATTTTCGTAGAGACGCGCGAGATTGCGTGCGAAGTCACGGGAAGAATCTAATACATATTTTAATACAAATTTTTGCCCGTGTCTTCACAAGCATTGTTTAAGGCTATTTATATTTATATCCCATTGGAACTGATTGATGGGATATACGAGTATGTTTGTTTGCCTTTGTTTTATTCCAGGCCTATAACTGTGTGCACATTCTGCCCAGGAGTATTATAATCAACATTTCAAACATTCTTTAAATGAAAAAATGAATTAAAAGTTTTCGTAATAACTAATAAGCTTACTTTATGAGAGGTAGAAATAAATTATCACAGTGTAGTTTTTAGTGGTGGTGCAGACCTAATGCTGCCAAGAGCAAAATACTTAATGAAAATAAATCTAGGTAGATCGAGGTATCCATTCGCTTTGGTATCAATCAATTTACTGACTTGTTTGCTTTTGGTTACTAAACCTAGGACTCCTAGGAGCTCTAGGTAGGTAAAGCTCAGAAAAGAAACTGAAGTTTTAACAAGACTTCTGTTTCACGAGAAATAATTAATCCCATTTTATTCATTAATTTTCATGTCAACGCCTAAACTAAGAATGAAATAAGTGAAATGTCCATTTTCAAAAATGAATTTACGCCCTTTTTGTCACTGAAAAGCCGTTTGCAAAGTTGAAACGGTCCAATGTTTTTGGTCGTTTACTGTTAATTTCCCACTATCGAGAATAAAACTCGCAGTTTGCTTATTTGCAGCCAGGAAGTATCGCCCACACTGCTATCCACCATAGAGTTAACAAAAACTTCCATCACAAAAATCCCGCTCTATAGCAACTCAAGGTGAACAACAAAACCAAAAATAACTCGTAAAAATAAAACAAAAATGAATCATCGAATACCTACAAAACTAATAAAAACCTGTCCGTCCGTCGGTCAGGGGCGGCGCCGCCCCTCCCGGGGGCGAGGCTGGCTCCGCCCCGCTCCGCCCTTTCGCTGGCCCTTCGAGTCTGTACTCGAGGACTTGTGGTTGCAGAATTCGAAATTTGAAATGTATGAAGTGTTGCAACCTTATTTTGTTTTTATTATATCAGGAACTTTTTAGTAGGTACCTACCTACAAGGAATTTGTACGTGTAAAAGGAGTTTTACCTTTGAGTGTTTGACCTCAAGTAAGTAGCGGACTTTAGGTCTCGAGATGACGGATTCGAAAATCTAAATTTGAAAAAATGTGTTGCGTTGCATACATACATTGTACCTACTTCGTTAGAATTGTTTACATTCCCTTTATTCACGTTACTTTTTAGGAAAGCATTTTTAGTTTTCCTGATACATAAGGACTTTGAAAGGGGATTTCAAATACCTACTTAAACTCTTGGTTGACGACTCACTGCCTGAGACAGGCCGAAGATAATTAGTGTGGAAGCGGTTCATCAGAGTCTTCGTGAAAGCTTTCCAGGACGGGCACCTTCAGCAATGAAGAATAGGACAAAGAAGAAGAAAAAACTCTGGTTTAGTTAAATTTGTTTGTAGAAAGAGGTATCTCAAAGACCTGTTACTAAAATGATAAGTCGTTTTATTTTAGTTTAAAGCTATAAAGTTAAGGCGGATAATCTTTGAGCTTATTTGGCCAACACAGACCTCTGTTTTGATAAATAAAGCTCGCTCAAAGTGCTCAGCAAAAGCCAGAGCCGACAATCAAAATTTCTGTGCATTAACAAATAAAGGAAATGCTTTGGCAAGTTAGTCTTATTCAGCGGGCTTCACTATGCCCATGGTACCAAAATACGAGAAGCTCCGAGAGGTACCTGCCTTTTTTATTACATGACAGGTGCACAGGACAGGCTCATTGTGCATCTGTAACTTTGTTTGTTTGTTCTTTACTGTTTTTTTCTGTGTTTGATGAGCAATAAAGCGTATTTGTATTGTAGGTATTGTGGGTAGTCTAATTATTTTGCTGCACATTTGATTTTAGCTCTTAGTCTCCCAATGCTGGGCAAAAGCTTCTCATTTTTCTATCTCCTCGTACGTCTCCGAACCCGAAGTCAAGTCCATGCACGCGAATTTTTTATAGTGCATGCCAACTGGTTCATCACTCTCTTAATACAATGGGTTTGACCCGTAATGCATGACCGGAGGGGGGTCAGGTGCAGGAAGTTGGTCCTGCACCTGACCCCCCTCCGGTCATTAACGGATTACCGTAGTTTTCGAAGCAAGGAGGTGTAACGCCAAGTACCAGACTACGGGCTGCCATAACTATGATTTTTTTTCTAGATAAAGCTGTTTTTCCAATCAATTACAACCTGTGTCACATCAAGATAAGAGTGAACAGGTAGGTATATTCTAGAGTTTAGAAGATACCTACCTGTTGTGGCCGACGATGTTTCACGAAGGTCTAGAATCTAGACCTTCGTGAAACATCGTCGGCCACATCGTCACTTTCCATCAGGTGAGACTGTGGTCTAATGAATGTCCATTGACTATAAAAACAGCAAATGTTATTATTTGCTGTTTTTTATAGTCAATGGACATAGACCACAGTTTCACCTGATAGCTATCGCACATCATCTGGATTGAAAAACAAATATCTAAATAATGGCGTGTTTGAAAGGATATGATTGTTTGTTCATAACAATTCTTCACGATTATCTACATTTATGTACGTTGAAGTTCAAACGACGCGTGACTCGAGAGCTGGTGAGTATCTGGCGCTGATGCGTTGCATTGCCATACCGCGGGGCAATGCAGCCAGCGTCTTAGGGAATGGGGACGCCTCCGACTGGTATTGATATGGATCAATTGAGCTACCTGTAGATTTATAGATAAATAGATATATAGACAAGTCTTTATTGCACACTTAAAAATACAACAAACAAGATAAAAATTACAAAATATACGACCATTTGGCGATCTTATCGCTATCAAGATCGATCTCTACCAGACAACCGTGGATGGATAGGATTGTTGGATTGAACATGAGGATTATTGCAACAGTCTGTAGTTAGCTCAATTATTTCAATTGTTTATGATATTTATAATTTGTTTATTTTATTTGATTGTAATTTTCTATTAAAGATTATTTTCATTTAAAAAAGAATCTGCTGAGTCCGTTGAGCTATCTATAGATTGTTTTCAACAGTCTGCAATTAGTTCAATGATATATACCAACTAGTTTTATTGTTTCTTTTATTTTAATGTAATTTTCTTAGTTAGTTTCAGTTGGATTAAAGTAGAAAGTGTTGAACTTGCACTGACTTTTGGCCCGCCCCGCCCTCCGACACGCCTCCCATTGGCCCTAAAATGAGGTCGACTTATATTCCTAGAACATGCTAGTCAAGTAGGTTAGATACTTTAAGTTAGGTTACTAATTCCGTTTTTGTTAACCGCTCAAAAAATGGGTCGAGCAAGTAGGTATCTATCGATGGGTTTTTAGTTGGTATGTCACTATCTGCTGACACTGTGTAGTAGCTCAGTGAAGAATCCAACATATCCTTCTAGCCTCAGGCCAGAGGCAATGCGCAAAAAGCATTTTCCCATCGCAAAAAAAAGGTAGACAAAACTTGCTTGAGAATTTCGACACGTGGACCAATTGTTCTGTGATTTTTCCTTAAACAATAAAACCTAAATGTAATCACATTCCAATTTAGTGTCCGATATAGATTTAGAACGTCGGAAACCATTCTTGTCATAAATCGGAGCCTAAATACGATTTAGGCGCCACCTTCCTAAATGCGATTTAACTTCTTTGAATTTAGGAACGACTAAATATCGGGTCCGATACATGCTACCGCTCAAAACATGGGTCAAAGCAGGTAAATAAAAACTTGCTCGAGAAATTAGATACTGGACCAGTTTACACACGTTTAAAAAAGCTAAAAGAACTTAGTTGTTTTTAAAATAATCTGCAGGCCAAGTGTAAGCGCATTCATTTTTTAAATTGACATTCGTTTGGACCTCATTAGAAAAAAATATGGAAATTCATGATTATTTAGGTACGTCTAGTATTTCCTAATAAAGACATACATTTTGTAGTTTTTGTGTTGTTGAAGAATGCTTATTAGGTCCTCTGAATAAAACATAAATAAAAAATGTATTATAACCAAATTAAATAATTGTTTAACCCCTAAACTCAAGACACTTAATTTTTTTTCTCAGATATGGTTAACTTTTGCATTAGAATAGTACCTATGGACTATTCAACGCAGAGCCTCCTAACAGAGGTATAGGTCAAATACACTCACAAATAACGTACCTAGCTTTTTATTGGTAAAAGAATTTTCAAAATATGTAGGTTCAGTAGACCCAGAGACCCTCACAACCTACAACCTCAAAAGCTTAACCTCTTTATAATATTAATAGGTATAAGTAGGTATATGAAGTTCTAAACCTAAATAGGCACGACTCTTCCGTCATCTCGCATGTTTACCTCCTATAAACAGTAGGAAGGAACGTCGGCAAGAAAGCGATATCAGTACAAAATCTGTTTACCTACCTAAGCCTTTTTTCTGTATCTGCAAGTATGTATTGAATGAAGATCCATAAACAAAAGAGTGAAGCTATGACGTCACAACGTCAGGCGTTTGACGTTGTGACGTCATAGCTTCATTCCCACTTTTATGATGGCCATAGTTATGACTGAAAAGGAAAGAAATTATAGTGAATAAAATAATAAAGGTAGGGCGTGAACAAAAAACTACTTTACCATGTATACTGAACTAGGTCACAAAATAATCATACATCTCAAAGAAAAAAGCATAATTTTACTATATTTTTTTGTACTATCAAGTTCTTATAAATGTTTGCGTCCGAGTCGGGAAGCAAACTAGCGAGACGCTATCTCTGAATTCTATCCCGAACTTGGTTGTGTTGGCCATCTCTCCTTTATCGCCAACTTTCCTAGACCTTACCCATAGTATTTTTTATAGTCTAGGTAAAAGTGTTCTTGAGTGAAGACTGCGACTCGGCATACGTAGTGTAGGACACCCTCCTGCCAGGTGGGATGACGACCTGCGAAGTACTGCAGGCAGATGCTGGATGCGGCAAGCTGAAGACAGGGCGCTATGGCGCTCATTAAATATAGGTAAATAGTTAGGTAAGTAAACTCTTCTTTTTCTAAGTTTAATATGAGCTTTTTGTATATTTATTATTTATATTATACTTCTTGTGTGATTTTTACCTAATTTTTTTTAGTTAATATTGGTATGTGAAATTTTTCATCAGCCCTCAGTAGCATAGGTTTCATTGATGTTATCTCAAGCTCCCTTATTTTAAAATCTTGCTGTAAGTTTTCTTAAAATCCGTATTTTTTTTATGAATGACTCCTTAGGATTCGTCTATGCCTATTTCGAGTATGTTCTATGGTCTCCAAAATTTGGGCCCGCCAACACTGGCTCCGCCCCTCGACCCGCCCCGTCTTCTTTTAGCCCTTCAGTTCGCGCGCTTCTTTCAAACACGCTTCTAATTACAAAATCCAATTCTCTGTTGAATCTTTGGCTAAAACATTAGGAATAGAAAACCATAAGAATAGACAATAACGTATGATATTGTCTATTCTTAAAGTGAAAATTCGATTTAAGGTTTAAACTCCGAATACTCTCCGCCTAGCCTGGTAATATCACCTATGTAGTATAACTACCTACATTTGTTTTCTTTTCTTTATCTAGGTATATATTTATCAACAGCCACCGTCTATAGGTATTGTTCCTTCATGTCCAGTCCATCCTAAGATTGCCTGGAAGAGATCGCTCTCAGCGATAAGGCCCTTTATACTTCCTTTATTCTATTGAATAAAGGGCTAGCTTTATTAGAGATATAGAGTCCGTTTTGTGACTCAGTTACAAAAATATGTTTTGTCCTTTATTTTTTAATCATGTTTGTTTTATGTTTTTGTATAGAGTTACAAATAAACTATTCTATTCTATTGTTTATTTCTGTATTATTTTCTGTTTTGTGTGGTATACTAAAGTGTTTTGTATGTATCTATCTAGTCTTTGACAAATCGGGTCGGATCGTTTACTTACTCAATAGATTTCACAAGTTAGGTAGTTGCTGGTAGGAAATTTCTATAATATCATTTCGAATTTCTAACAATTAGGAATTACATGGTATTTTACTGAGAGCTGGCACGATTGTCTTTTGTTTTTCATCAAATCTGTTGACACTAAGAGCCTTGTTCTTTTCATACGCAGATGTGGAGTAGGTGTAGCTACTCTCGCTTAGTGACTTTTATCTTTGCAAAATGAAAAAACAGCTAAACTTTATTTGCTCCTTTGATTAAAGTGCCGATCGATCGAAACGAAACTAAATTTTGTAATGAAAATAGGCCTCCTGCAGTAGGTAAACAAGAAACAAAAGACGATCGCACCAGCTCTTTGTAATTTATGTACCTAAAGCATATTATAGTCTTCTTTTCACGACCTAACCATTTTGCGTTTTGGCTGGCCTCAGACATCCGGAATGACTTTCTGAATTCAGATTCTTAATTCAGAAAGCCCGGAATCCATACAATTTGTCTATACATTTATCTCCACATTAAACTGATTTTTTTCAGATTCTGAATTTATCAGTTCGATCTATATCTAGGTACTTACTTTACCTACCTACTTGTTACTTGTTTCTGGACTAGTTTCCGCAACTTGGCCACCGGTGGTGGGCCCTTTTTGCGTGTCGGGTGGGGGGAGGGGGCTGCTTGCTATTCTAACCACCCGATGTCCTCCAGGAAGGCCAGTAGCTCGCTGATACCGGTGCATGCCTCCCTAGGCGTCCTCGGTGTCCTAAGGTGATACAGTCTTTGAGAAGCTATATGTTGTCGCAATCTACAGCACATGCGCTGCCGTCTCCTCTGCATTCATGCAACCTCTGCAAAGGGGGCTGTCCGTGATACCCAAATTAAATAGGTGTTTGTTTAGCATGCAGTGTCCCGTGACAATACCGACGACTTCCCGGAGTTTGTCACGTTTGAGATTGAGGAGTTTTCGGGAGTATCGTGGGTTTAAAGCCGGGGATCGATCTGTAAGAATGATAATGATACCTACTGACGAGCGTTCTGAATTCAGAATCTTAATATTCCGATATTAAGATTCTGAACTCTGAACGCACGTACCTAATTCCATACATTTGAATAGTGTGGCACACACATACTGAAATCTGAATATTCAGATTCTGAATATTTCCGTTTCTGAATTCAGAAAGTCATTCTGGATGTCTGAGGCCAGCCTTAATATCAGTTTCGGATCTCAATCATTGTTTGATTAGTCAAACAAAGATTAAAAATTTATTTTTTATCATCACAATACGGTGCCGTTTCCACTTCGAGCAATATGTCCAAAACATTAAATTCATCCATCATTTTCCCACTAAGTGGAATCGGCACTACAAGTTTTCTTCTTCTATTCCCTTCTCTCAGCTCAGTTGGCATCTCAGTCATTGTCATCATCCCTTAATAAGCCACATGAAAAATAAACATGGAATTCTATGTTTTTGTTATTATAGTGTGTAAGCCCTCACACTCGGGGTAGTCTCAAATAAATTAAATAATATCCCAAAAATATGGAGAATATTGCGAGTTCAAGTCCCGTCCCGTATAAGTATTATTTAATCATTGCTAGTTTTCCAAGAAGTTTTGTTTTTGTGATGGACCGGAATCTCTTTTGAATTCTCTGTTCTCTGCTGAGCGAACCGATGGAATAATACTTATTATTTGAGACGTTTACGTAGTGTAAACGTAAACGTAGTGTAGGTCGCCCTCCGACCAGGTGGGATGACGACCTGCGAAAGACTGCAGGTAGATGCTGGATGCGGCATGCTGAAGACAGGGCGCTATGGCGGTCACAGGGAGGGGGGAGGCCTATGTCCAGCAGTGGACTGCTATAGGCTGATGATAATGATAATGATGACGGACTTCCATAAGGACCGTTAAGCACCGATTTTGTCTTAGGTATCATTAAAATTACATATAAAAACAGGTTGTTTTTACCATAAGTGGAAATGTTTCTTTACATGTTGAATGATAAAAAAATGCCTAAATTCAAAAAGCCTGGGGCTTTTGTCTGCACGTTCAGTTCAAGTTTAATGACGCTTTAAAAAGTTTAGTTGCTAATTACTCGGTCCTACCTATTTTACGAAAATCTGGTTATGGTACACATCTATTTAATAATGTCACCAGAATAATAAATAAATATATATATAATATAAATATAATGCTGGACAATTCACACAGCATCATCTAGCCCCAAGCTAAGCAGAGCTTGTGTTATGGGTACTAGATGACTGATATACATAATACATTACATAGATAGATATTTTTTATTATACATAGAAAACGACCAGAACACCCGGAACAAATATCTGCAGATCGTACACACAATTGTTCCGAGGCGGGAATCGAACCCGCAACCTCCTGCGTCACAGGCGGACCTTCGCCCAGCGCGCCACATCGGTCGTCAGGTTACAGAGATACTCCAATTTAAATGTTTAAGATAAAATTATATGTAGAACATAATCCAACTTAAAAAATAAGAAACACCGAAATCGAATTTAATTAAGCAATAAACATATACGGTTTATATACAGTGGTGGACATATAATTAGAAACACTACCCACGGAACTTAACATTATACAAGATATTTGACCTTAATACTTTTTATTTGGAAATGAAACCACAAATAGCATAAAATATGTTCAATAACTAATCATTTATTTAAAAAAACAACAAAATATCAACTAAACAAGTACAGATTCAATATTACATTTCATACAAACAACTAAATGAGTTTTAAAGTACCAACAGTAATGGACAACTAATTAGAAACAATACAAAAAAATAAAAGATAAATCATATTTAATAGGTTTAATTATTTAGAATTATATAATTTAGGTAATAGATACTGTGTATAGGCTAAAACTTATAATTAATAATTTGTTGCGTATCCTTTATTATCAATCACAGCTCTACAATGACGTGGCATTGATTCAAGCGATTTCATACATTTTTCTACGGGGATTGAATTCCATGCTTCTACAAAAGCTTCGTAGAGTTCGTTGTGACTGGAGTTACGTTTGTTTGAGACTTTCTTTTTTACGACATGCCACAGATTTTCTATGGTATTTAAATCAGGGCTATTTGCAGGCCAGTCTAAGACGGAAATACGCTGTTCCCTAAGAAAATATTTTACACTGTTGGCAGTGTGTTTAGGGTCATTATCATGCTGAAAGATCCAGGTTACAGGCAAATTGTCGTCAGAGTAGGGAATCATTTTCTCTTCTAAGATATTTTTGTACTGTAGTTGATCCATTGTACCTTCAATCTTACGAACGGGTCCAACTCCACATCCAGAAAAACATCCCCATACCTTGATATTGCCGCCTCCGTGCTTGACTATGCTTCTAGTGTATTTATAATTAAAAGCATGGTTCATTGGACGTCTAACGTAGCGCTTTCCGTCTGAATTTACCATGTTTATTTTAGTTTCATCTGAGAATAAGACTTTTTTCCAATCTCGGGCCGTCCAATTAACATACTTTTTAGCGAATAATAATCGCTTCTCTCGATGTTTCTTGGGAAGAAGCGGCACCTTTCGAGAAACCCTCCCAAACAATTTTGATTCCACGAGACATTTCTAGCGTCATCAGGCGAAAAAACTTCATTTTTAATCTGGTTGGAGCCTTTAAACGGGTCTTTCTTAGCAATACGTACGTTTAGCTTATCTTCTCTGGGCGAAGTTTTCCTCGGTCGAGCTTTTCTAGGAATATTTTCAATAGTTCCGTGTCTTTTGTAATGGTCAATAGCATTGAAAACTTTCTTTACCGAACATTTTAAATGATTAGCTATTCTCCTGTACGTCCATTCTTGGTCGATGTGCAAATTAACAATTATTTGCCTAGTTGACGCGTCACAACTTTTATTTTTGCCCATTTTGAACAAAAAATTGTAAACGGATTTTCAATTTGATGGTCAATTGCCGCCAAAACGATGGAAAATAGCTAAGAAAGAAGTTTTATTTTTTCAATTTCAAAAATGGAATGTGCCTTGGATGTTTTTCTAAAGTGTTTCTAATTAGGCGTCCAAGAGGCCCGTAACAGAAAATAAGCTATGTATGCCTTAAACTCTTTTTATGATGAAATTTAGATAGTTTTGTTTTTTTAATGTATTCTATGAGTATTCTAAATTGAGTGGCTATATTTTTGCATGATTATTAAAAATTGAATTTATACATTTTTCAAGAATGGATGACATGGACTTCAAACTTTCATAATTCATATTAAGTGTTTCTAATTATATGACCACCACTGTATATACAGTACAATGTAGATTAAAACTACTTTTTTATGATTATTTTAGATAGCATTGTGTGTTTTGTGTGTTTAAGAAACAAAATAAAATAAACGTTTACTTTTTTTTACTTTAATGCAACCTTCTCCAAAACTTTCTATAGGTACCTACCTAGGTATTGACTGAGGTGACGTCATTGTGAATATTTCGTCGTGTTTAGGATTAAAGAATGAGGAACCTCCAACAAGATATGAGTTATTGTCTATTTGTGTGTTAGAGGTTTAATCGGACACTTTGCCCACGCGTGGTTCCACAAAAACACACCTTATTCGGTGAGAGCCACCTTCGTGAACCCAAAGCCCACAAAACTGATACGTAATGGTTTGTCTTCGTATGGATGCATGTCGTGGCCAGATCCAAGCGGTGTGGTGTGGAGCCTAGATTTTTAACCGACTTAAAAAAGGAGGAGGTTCTCAATTCAAATGTATTTTTTTAAATGTTTGTTACCTCAGAACTTTCGGCTGGGTGAACCAATTTTGATAATTATTTTTTTATTTGAAGGCTTCTCGTGTGGTCCCTTTGGTTCAGTTCTGACAACGGAATCTATGAGAAAACCATATAAATCTTAAATTTAGCTTAAACTCCATGAAAAAGCCAATTAGGCGCTATACCGGGGGAGGCCAGTGTCCAGCAGTGGAACAATATAGACTGTTGAGGCGAGGAGGTTAAATTATACACAGATCACAGGATCTCACTCTGTGGATATTTTCTATAGTAGTACCTATAAAAAAAATTAAGCAAAAGATTACGATAGCAACCTAGGTATAAACATAGAGGAATACTAAAAATATCTTTAATTTTTTTTATAACGCGTCGAGTGATCTTAAGTTAAATAAAATCTTAAGTTCCGTAAAGCAAGGCTTGCCCACTAAAAACTAAGCAAACTAAAACAGCTTGCCATGAAGTACTTTACTAATAATGATCGCGTTTCACTAACATAGTTGCATGATAAGTAATTACATCGCCCTTTTCAATGCTCGCATAACTCCGTTTTACCATTAACAACATTCCACACAAATGATTGCGAATTCCTTAAATTTCCATAAAATTCCCCTGACTCAACAGCAGCCCTACCTGGAAATAAAAAACAGGCTAACTATGACCATTAACCAATCTTCCCTTTGTATAGCGTAGAGGGGCGATGTCGTGGGCGTTCCCTCTGAACTGTCTTAGAGTGGGGCTCTACATCGCTTTGCAGTTATGCGACCCTGGTACCGCTGAGTCGATTTTACCTGCGGGTTTGGTTTTCGTTCTTTGTTACTTACTCCGTTTTTCGTTTTACCTGGTTGTTTATTCGGTTACCTTATTATTTGTTGACTGCGTTTTTGTGTTTTCAACTTTGGTTTTTCATAGAAAAACTGTCATAAGTATTTTCAAAAAAACATACAAGTTAGTTAAAGCTACTTTTTGAAGCTCTTTCAATATTCAACCACAATTCAACCTAGTAAAACTAAGACAAATTAAATATCAAATAATAAAACCAAAGCTTTTATAGTTTACAGAGGCATATGAGAAAAAAATAATGCGAAAGAATAGTAAATATCACCGACAGTAAATAAAAATCACAACTTCGTATGTACAATGACGTCTATGTTTGCGTAAACCAATGATACAACAAATCTTTATAGCTGTCACATTGATAAAAAAACATTTCGATGCAAATTAAAAACAAAGGAGAATCAGGTTTCAAATCAGCGATCTAAAAATATTAAAGTTCTGCATAGACTGTTAGATATTTCAACGTTATTAATTATGTATAATGTGTTAACATTATTAGGGATATTACTGACTTAATAAGGGTATTTTTGAATTGGTTATTTAAATATAAGTTAAACAAGGAAGTTTATAATGTAAAGAAAAACTTCTTCTAGTCGGATATGCATTGGGAATCCTTGTTTTACTGTGTAAAACAGCGAGCACAAAATTGCCACGGCTCCTTACAAAAACTCATCATTTACCTATTAATTAAGAGGAAAAACATGGCATATAATCATTCGATTCCTTCATTCTACATAGATTGTTTTGTTAGCGATTTGTTAACAAGTGGTTTTGTTTTATAAAATGATTCAGTTCGATAGGTACAGTACAAAAGAGCTGATGGAGCTCAAGCATTGGCAGGAATATGTCATAATATTATAAGATTTTAGTCTAAGGCCTTGGTACCTAGGTTCTTGAGACTATCAATGAATATGGGGAACCATGTTATTATTTATTAGGTACTATTAACACTGAAGACGAAATCTTGCTAAAAGACTACTAACAAGATGAACTACTAACAAGAAATGAAACAAACGAGCAGATTAATAGTGTAAACAAGGTGAAGTAGCAAAGAGTCGAGACAAGCGCTGTTATAATTTCAAAAATATAATAAATCAAATTTCTCAGTAGACTGAGGAATTTTTGAATAGATTCAAGAATCATCGCTTCTACATCTCAATCTACCTCATCGACATAAACCGGCAATTCTTATGACCGGAGCGTGCCCGTCGTGTACATGAATCTATTAACCAGTCAAGGTGACTGGATCGATGGATTCGCGCATGCGTCTCACGCTCGCCACGTGGCTGTCAACAGATGGCGGTAGCGGCCACAGCGCATGCCTCGAGTTATTGAACGCGCCACACAAACAAACCTTACACCAACACTCACACATTTATAGCTAGGTAAGTACGCTCGTAACCATACGGCTTCAAATTACCTACCGTAATGACGCAAGTCTGCCCAGCAACTGGATTATCAAGTCTATTATCTAGACGGCAAAGCATATATTACGATAGCGGGAATCCATAGAAGTGGTCGAGTGAGCTAAATGTTCCGCAGACGTCAATTAACGTCGCCTTTCTGCTTGTTTGAAGTTTGATAAGCTACGTTCGTAAACAGTTTCAGCCTTGGCGGTCTATTTTCATACAAAACACCACACAAAGCTCTGCGGAATCAACTTGAATTCCATTCAGCATATCGTAGCTTGTACACAGTTATTTCATAGATTTTGCCGACAATGTCTGTCTTTTCTACGTCTGCTTTAAATTCAAACGCGAAACTTCATCGTCAATAACAGATGAACAACTCCATCTACCGTTCTTTACGACCAGAAAGTTCCCGTCTGCAAACTTCCATCGTAGGAGTTATGATATTTACCTACTGCATTTTGGCATACAAAGTTTGCTCGTGCCAAACTATTCAGGGGCATAACTTTGTAGGGTGCAATTTTAAGTGGCTGTTATCCAACTTTCTTGATAAAGCATGGGTTTATTTCTTCTATTTATGACGTGCTATTTCATACTAACAACTCAAGTTCAAAGTTACGGCTGTGCCAAGTCGTTAAGAGTAGAAAGTTCTTAAAACTTAATTAGATAGAATTGTTCAAAGATTTCGATGGTTAAAAAATGTGTTGCTGATTAACATAATAACCAGTTAGTAACTAACAAAGAACCTCCATAAATATAAGTAGCAAGAAATGTCTACAATGTAGTCAAAGAAATAAACAAACAAGACACTTTTCTTATCGAGAATACAAAAGATATTGAAACCAATGAGGTAGCAGATAAGAAAAAAACGTCACCAGCGTGCCATATGGTGCGCAGTTCGGTGACAAGTACTAGGCGAGCATAACGTACAAAGAAGTTATTGAACGAGAACAACGGAAGCCGAGTGGGAAAATGTCTCGTGATTGCGGCTGCACGCACATAGCCGGCTGGAATGTCATTGTGTGCGAATGAATGGTTGTTGACATTGATAACACGATACGAGTTTAAAAAAAGAACATTGTGACTGATTGCAAATTTTATTATTCTAGAGTTTGAATTATAATAATGTTTCAAGCAATAGGTACTTTGAGTATTAAATATAAAAAAAATTGAACGAACACAGATATTAGGTAAATTAAAGACAGTGGCTTAGGTAAATTACTCAACGCGATTCTCTGTTGTTTTTCGTATACCGGAGGCGTACTTTTATTATGAAATTACGGCTTTGTTTCATCCGTAGATACTCTAATCAATCGAAAACGGAAATTTCATACGAAATGGAGCTGCTCTTTCATTCTGGAATTATGACCTACAGAAGGTCTCCAGTATTGACAGATTCGTGATGTCAAGTTATTATTATTATATTTTTTTTTATTAGCTTGAGGTGTGGCTTTCGTTTCACGGCGGCCATGATAGGCCTATTGTGATCGCCACTTTTACGTTTCAGCCCCGAAGCCGTTCATAGTTCGCCACTAACCCGTCAAGTCAAAGTCAAATAGTAATATTATACCTACCTACTATTTTATTTTTAAACTTACTCGCAGTGCCTTCATTCATTCTGTGATCATGTGACGGATGAAACTGTGCCGAAATATTGGAAAACTAAAAAATGTAATCATGATAATAAAATACCTACCCGTTATAAACTATAAGTGACTTTTTCGCTTTCTAGTAATAAGTAAATATACGAAAAACCAATAACAAGACAATCGCGCCAGCTTAAATATTTACCTGTACTTATAGACAAGTCTTGTCGTTTATTTAAATAGATTATCTTCACGTTGTATATTACCGACAAACAGTTTGTCCGTCATTATTAGTCATTTTGTAAATTGGACTTCTTGGAATCCAGTAATTCATTCGAGAGGGGATTCGATGTGGGTGGGCGGTGTTGCCATTAGTCAATGGGAGGTGTTAATTCTGGCGTTTAGCTTTATGTTATTGTGGATTGCTTTGATTGTCCACTTTATTTTATACCTACACAAGAATCATTAATCATTTTGGTCTGTGGGTCGATTCTGTGGTATTTAGAACCATACATAAGGTATAATACAAATAGCTGTATTTTGCTGCAGCGATTCTAAATTTTACTTGCAAGGTTTATTTTTTGTTATAAATTACTGGTTTTTGCCAGCGTTTTCGCATGCGTTGTTTCTATGGAAATGTTTAAAGGTTATTTTATCCCATGGGAAATTATTTATGGGATAAAAAGTAGTCTATGTTAGTATTTTACAAATACTATGTTTTATTCCTGACATAGAACTACCTGAATGTAAAATTTCAAGCCGATCCTTTAGAAGTTTTAGCGTGAAGAGCAAACAACATCCATCAATCCAAACATCTAAACTTTCGCATTTATATTACTTAGTGTGATTTCTAAGTTTATTAATTGCCTCATAAAAAGAAATGCGAAACGAAGACAAAAGTATTAAATTTAGTTAGGTACTTACATTTCAATAAAATCACGACTTTCGTTCCTTTTTGAATTCCTTGGTTGCTATTAGACAAAAGAATCATCCACATCATCAAACAAGTCAAAATCAAAGTCAAAAATCATTTATATCTTTAGGCTTACAAAATAAGCACTTAGACAAGTCATATTTTATACATTAAATTATTATCAAATAAAATTATTTTACTGTTCACTTCAATTTTTTGTCCACACATCAAGTTATGGTCTGTTTTTCTCCTTTACTTATTTTGAAGTCAAAAAAAAGTGTGCTAGTGGTAGACTTCTACCATTAAGCAACAAAATAAGAGTACCTATAACAAAGCCTTTTCAATGCAGGGTTCTCATTATTATTTCAGAGGCGTACCTAAGTAAAGACCCCTATAAGTCTTAAAATCCTCCAATCTCCTTTAATCCATCGTCAACAGCAAACATTATCAAAGTTTTCTTCGCGACCTTAACAAAACTTTGTAACATCTGCCGTTTTCTCAGGAACGTGCCCCTAATCGCTTGCCTGGCACAAAGGAAGCATACGGTGATCGAGCTGAGACAGGGATAGCTAGAACTAACAGGAATGAAAGAGACGGTAGCTAACCGGAACATTACACAAGTCCCGTTTCGGTTGACGGGTCCCGAACAAAATGAATGGTCGTAGAGATTAAACCGGGCCTACGCCACTTTACTGTGCTTTGTTGAGGAAAGTGAGCTCTATAGCGATGATTTTAGATAACATTTTTGTAGAAATTAAGAATTTCGTTCAACCCTAATAAAGAAAAGAATAGTTAATCGAGCAACTACGTTGTCCCAAACGTTCCATTAATACTTACGTTACGATCTATTCAATGGATCATACTATACTATACATATAATATCGATAGTAAAAATCTTTGAAGTGGAACATCTGTACAATCGTGAACATTTCCATCTGTGGCATAGCATCGGAATGAATGAAAATAATAAAAAAAGGTATAATTGCGTAACACGAGGCCAGTGGGAAGTTGAAATTAGAGAAGATGATGATGACTCGCACGATTTGGAACTGGTAATTATTGAAAATGAGTCCACGCGTGCACTTGACGTATGGTGCCGGCTTAGAAATAGCCGTTTGGTGCCGGCTAAGAATTTGCACCACCCTAACTCTTCCCGCTCTAAGAGTCAGCAAGCTGAAATGGCAGTGAGCCGGCCAAATCTCAAGAACCGACAACGTGGGGCAAACGTGTTCTTGAGTGGAGATCACGACTCGGTAAACGTAGTGTATAGGACGCCCTCCGACTAGGTGGGATGACGCAGGATGACGACCGCGAACTGCGTGGGTATTATGGGCATTACCCCCCATAATATAAAAGCCAATAAGGCGTTTATAAGTAGGAGGCCTGCGTCCAGCTGTGGACCATTAGGCTGTTGAGGAGGCGTTCACACTTGTCTATTTTATTGCAGTAGATAAGACATGCTCGGGGATTGTTGTCGAGGGTAGATTACATAAAAATTACGTCACTTTGTCATTGAATGCGTAAATTATTTGAAATTCTTCCCTTCTAGCTCAATAATGTACGCAATGTATGACGATTGATGCGATGTCTTTGTCTATTCTACCCTAGAGCATAATCCCCCACGCTTGGTCTGTTATCTGGACGTTAACTTAAAACGTAAAATAATGAACGAAAATATTGATGTGATCTAGATAATTAAGAATTACCAATCATTTTTACGATAATTGTGACTTAATTTTTATAGTTTTTAAACTATTGAGCTAACTGCAGGCTGTTGCAAACAATCTACAATTAAAAATACGAAACCAATCACTGCACACCTGCACAAAATCAAATCAAATGATTTTGTGTTTAGGGAATCCCAAACACATGTTTCCAATCAAAAGCCATCCCCTAAATCCAATTACTGCTAATAACATCATAATAGCGAATGATTCCGCAATAATTCAGTGCATTTCCGCAGATATTGTGAGCGGGAAGCCACGGGGCAATTAAAACACCCTCTGGTAATAATAAACAATAGGAGTGAGGGCGGGCCGATGTTATCATTGCTGATAAAGGGTTGATAACCTTTTGGTCACCTTTTATTGCTGGTTGACTGTTGGAGGAAAGGGTCAAATTTTCAACTAACTTTAAATTTAAATAAATAAATAATGCTGGACAATTCACACAGCATTATCTAGCCCCATGGTAAGTAGAGCTTGTGTTATGGGTACTAGATAACTGATATACATAATACAATACATTACATAGATAGATATTTTTTATTATACATATAAAATGACCAGAATACCCGGAACAAATATCTGCAGATCGTGCACACAATTGTTCCGAGGCGGGAATCGAACCCGCAACCTCCTGCGTCGCAGGCGGACCTTCGTCCACCGCGCCACATCGGTCGTCATATATCAGACAATCACGTAACGTCAATAGATCAGACATTTTGTTTTTGGTGGCTCCAGTTCAGAAAACATCCTTCTAAAGCGACTATGTTACAGCTCTAGCCGTCTATGGAATGATCTACCTGTTGACACATCTCATCACACTTTGAAAAGGAAAGTAGGGACCTATAAGCTTATTATTTAGGTCATTCTTCAAATGTTTACAAGGTTTTATGCTAATCGCCTTGTTACTTTGTGTGGGACAAATCTTGCAACTAATTTAAACCAGATATCTTCACCCGGTTGAGCTGAAATTTAGCATACTTACGTAAGTTCGGTGACAAATGTGACAAAGCTTTGGTATGGTGCCATTGAGCTGGTCTGATGATAGAGACAGAATGTAGAGAAATATGTGTAGGACAAATAATTGCACCTGAATTGTAGACCAGTTATCCTCAATCGATTGAACTGATATTCTCTACGTTCCCATGGTAAAAACTAATTAAAGGCAAAACGCATTTTTGTTACGAGCTAGCAAATCGTTCAACTCATTGGTCAACAAAACCAATGATGTTGATTTATTTAACACATCTGCAAGTAAGCTCAAACGCTTGCTTAGCGATGAATTCTTTTTATAATAACTTAATTTTATATCGTTTTGTGTTGTGTGTTTCTTTTAATTTTCTTTAAGTCGTCTACTTTCACTGTTCGTTATTTGTTATGCTATTTAAGTACATATCTGCGGAAACTTGATAATTGGCCCTCAGCACACATGCGCTGGTATTTACCGGCATGTACTAATTAAATAACTATTTTTAAGAACTAGCTGTAAGTTTTCCCAAAATTTTGAAAATAAAATAAAACTTATGTAAGTTCGGTGACAAGTCAGTCATGGTATCATCGAGCTGGTCTGATGATGGAAAAGACAGGTGGCCATAGGAATTACCCCACCGAGTTGGAGTTCGTTGGATTTGTTTCAAACCTCTAATCACAGAGATCACTTTGATTTTTTGTTCACTTCAATCTTTTTGAGATAAAGTAAAGAAGCGAACAAGAAACCTTTACCTTGTCTAAGCCTAAGCTGCAAGGCGCAGCTAGTTAACAATATATTTTATTAAAGAAAGGATATCAAATCAAAAAGTGCCTACTTTGTATTGTGTTAAAAATCGATATCAAGAAAATATAATTTAAGGTTAAGAACCTACTGTGGGATCGTTTATATTTATTGCAGATAGGTAATGAAAAAACTTTACAAATCTATTTCAAGTAATGGCTAATTAGTAAGTATTTTTCTCATTCTAACGTACCTAGATGATAACAATTTTGATCAAATAAAAGACATTCCTTAATCACACACTAATAATTTTAATAAACTTACAATAACAAATAAGAACTTATCTAAGAATCTAAAGTTTCGGAAAAGGGTGCAGTAAGCTATTTAAAAGTTTCTCCTATTTTATATGTATAGCTATTTTTCCCGTCCCATTTCTTTGGGACTGCTGGACCTACACCGGACCTACACCGGACCTTGGTTCATAATACCCAAAGGTCTTAAAAAGGTATGTAGGTCCGTCTTCGTTGCTATGACCCTATAATATTGACATCTTCTTCCTCTCCTATTTGCAGGATAGCCTTCTGGATGATCCTCTTCAGCTTCCTGCGGGAGTCGGGGCGGAGAGTACGCAGCTCTGAGGCTACGAAGTCGCCGAAAATCTGTTGACGAATGAAGTCCTTATGAATTGGTGGAAGTTGTTGAATTTCCCGGATATACTCAACAGGTACCCACAATTATAATTCGTTATATTTTTTTTTTCTATGTAATCATAATCACCTTATCAGACATAGAAAACATCCAGAGTAAGAAAATAAATAATACTTATTCCAAAAATTTTACTTGATTTTTTTTAGGTGAGATCGCGGTTTCATGTCCCGCTGAAGTCGAATTTTAGTGGGATATTATTTAATTTCTTAGAGACCCCGAATGCGAGAGCTTACGCAATATAATTATTATAGATGATGTTAGTAACAAAAACCTACGGATCGTACAAATATAGTCGGAGGTTACGGGAATCGAGCCCATATTCTTTCTTTCTTTGAACCCGCAACCTGCATCGTCATCGCAGGCGGACCTTCGCACTGTAGGTACGCCACCAGTGTTTACCTATCTTATAATTTTATGCTAGGCTCACAGAAGCGTAGTTTACCCATGAATAATGAATGAATCGTTATGAGTAAATGTAGATTTGTGTTAAAAACCGTCTTTTGTAAGGTAAGAGTTTTAAACAAAACCAAAACGTCGCATGATCTTTCTCGTTTTTAAAAGACTTCAAAAAAGGAGGATGTTCTCAATTCGACTGTATTTTTTTTACGTTTGTTGTTCTACTAGGTGAACCGATTATGATGATATTTTTTTATTTGAAAGCTCGTGCTTCCCGTGTGGCCCCATTTCAATTTGGTCCAGTTCTGACAATCGCATACATAAGAAAACCATATAGGTATCTAAGTCTTAAAGTATGTGCGCGAAAAATGTACGAATAACTCAATATCACGCCAATCAATTTCTTTTATATAGGTATAACTAAGTTTTGAAAAATAATCATCGAACCCATTTTCATTATTTAGGTTTTTTTTTTTTTTAATCATATTTATTGTTAAGGACTTTTACTTCGTAAAGTATGCCAGTCCTATCATAACCTAAACTTAAAACTAACAAACAAAACAAAAGATACAGCAAAATAAAAACATATAAATTGTGGCTATTTTTAAAGGGAGTCACTGATGCATAAAATTTTGGAATTTGAAGTCGGTTTATAGTTTTTTAAAATATGCCAAATTGATGACTTTCAAAAGTGTTTACCTGACTCTCATCCACGTTCAAGCTGGGCTGGATACTCGGCTGGTCCGGCCACATCCTCGGCAGAGCGCCGGGAGGCATGGGCGGCGGTGCTGAAGCCGCTACCCTCAAGGTCGGCTTCTTCCGGCCAGGGCTGCCATTGGCTTTGTCAGCAGCTTCTCGCTCAGCTCTGGCGCGGGCTAAGGCAAACACCTGCTCTTCTTCCACTTGGAATTCTGCAAGCTGAGAAAGATTGATGAATATTGAAGAAATGGATAATGCTAATACAGCTTTTGTTTACATAAAAGTAAAAGTAAAAAATCATTTATTTCTTTAGGCTTACAATATAAGCACTTGGACAAGTCATATTTTATATATAAATTATTATCAAATAAAATTATTTTACTGTTCACTTCAATTTTTTGTCCACTAGTGGAAGAAGTGAAAAGAAACCACTAGCATGTTCATCTCTTATATGTCTAATACATGGTTATTTGCCTATTTAAGTCTAAATATAATATGATTCGATACATGTCAATATTAAAGTAAAGCTATGCACAACAACAAATTACTTACATACTATTGTCGGTGCGAAACTGAGCGACATCTGGCCAAGCATTAACATCATTGAGATAATCATTTATGGAGTAGAAAGCCTTCTTGATGAGATTTAGTTTTACATACAAAGATTGATGAACATTGGAGAAATAATGCTGATACAGGTTTTGTTTACATGTAGGTATACCGAGACATGGAGGACCTTGACTCGCATAAGTTTTTATAAGCTTTCAAATCAAACATTACAAGCTATTTCCAATCAATTTTTGTGTTTACCTACTCGTTCTTAATATTTGCGGATCAGTAAATCGGACCACCAATGTTTTATTCAAGACTGGAATGCACCTTTCATTCATGAGATTTTATAGGTCAAGGGGTCTGGTAGCTTCGCAAAAACTTTTATAAACAACATTTGAGAATCTGGCGTTCTTTTCATTACGAAGGAGGTAGGAATAAATGATGACAGCCTTTTTGAAACAACCTCATTCAATACGTAGGTAAATTTTAATTTTTCTGTATAAGGTACCAACCTATTATTGTAATTCCAAAATAAAATTTGACTTATTCGGATTTTGATAAGTCAACTATGACAGGCATCAAACTGACACCATATCGACAAGGAAGGAATGTGGGTGGAATAAAAACAAGGGTGTAAACACGGGTTTACAATCTAGCCGCAAGCAATTAGGACGGCCGGCGCCAGTGATCTCACGACCTGTCAAACCCATGCCTGAATACGAGGGTTGGCAAACAGGATTAAACGAGCGATTCTACCGGCCTTTGTGTTGTAGGAATTAATATTCATTGTTGCTAAGGTAAATTTTACCTCGTCGGTTGCTATAGTTATAATACTTAATCCTCCTAGCTAGATGTAGGTAGCATGATATGGAAATATAATTCTACTATTGCAACTGGTTGCCGAGAAAGATATGTTACACAGTCACAACTGGTTGCGAAAGTTTGTTGTCAAAGGACTGACCTAGAAAATCAATGAATATTGGAAATAGTGGAATGTTTCTTACCAGGTTTCTTACCTCAATATTAACGCAATCCATGCCTAGCGGGTCCACCAGCATGGAGTCGTTCATGGCGGTATCTTCCCGCAAGAAGGACATCAGTTCGAAGTACTCCCACCCACTCCCCACTCCACTCGTCCTATCCTGCCCCGTTTCTTGCCTCCGCTTCAGCTTCCTCAACTCATTATTGTGCTGAGACCTCAGGTTGTGCATCTTACGGCTTATTTCCTCCGTGGTAGTACCGAACAAATCCGCCAGGTATTCCATCTTCTCTTGTCGCGCGACTTTGTCTTTGTACGCCGAATGATTTTGATTCCATAGAACAGGGCACTCCGCTCCTAAAGTCTCGATGAGTTTCTTCGTCATTGCCTGATTCCATGTTAGTCTCGGAGCTCTGGAATCGCGATCGACATCCGTTTCTGTCTTTGGAAGGAACGAATCGAGCGAATTTGAATTGGAATCCATCTTGACGCGGGGTTATGGCGAGAGCGCTCGCGAGACTGGCGGGCGAGTGGCGCGGTGCACGGGTGCAGAGAGAGCGAGGCCGCTTGCGAGCGAGATCGGTGTCCGGTGGAGCGACTACGCCGCGCGCGGCTCGCGGCGTTGCCAGACCGTGCCCGGGTACAGTGCGGTGCAAAACGCGTTATAAAATCTAAAGAGGCTGAGATTTTCCATTTGGCATAAAGATGTTAAAATAATCTGACTATTCGATCCTACAGGTAAGCCTAGTTTCTCGGTTTCAAGCAATAAAAAAATAAAGTTGTTCAAAGAAACAAATCTACTTAGATAGATAGATACCTTGTTCGATAGATAACATAAACACGGCATCACAAAAATCGCACTTCTTAAAAAGTCTACATAAAAATACTTTTAATCATATTTGATTATTATAAGGACTAGAATGGGTATCATTAGAAAGATAATTTATCCCCATTTCAGATAAACAGGTAGTGCTTTTTTTAATGTGATAAAAAAATCTTTTTTGTAAGGCAAAAAAAACACGATTGCTATTCAAGTAATTTTCTTATAAAAATTATTTAAAATTTAACAATATAACAAACCTTAGATTATTTACTTGTCAAATAATCTAAGTGAATGACTTAAAATCTAGTGTTTCCCTCTTGGCCTTGATAACAGCTTCCAACTAATGTGACCACGCGTTCTTGAGGAATGTTCTCCCATTCCGAAACGAGACGGCATATACGGCAGCTTCGAGCTCTTGATGCGTGGTAGGAGCAGATTCACTTGCGCGCCGTTTGACATCATCCCAAAGGTGTTCGATCGGATTTAGATCTGGACTTCGTGCTGACCACTGCATAACAGGGATCATGACCTCTTGTAAGTAATTCCGTACAATGATTGCGGTGTGGCAACGGGCGTTATCATGCAATAACTTGAAGCCATCGCCTACAAAACCAGCATACGGGGCCACATGCTCTTCTAGGATCTCCGTTATGTACCGACTAGCAGTCAGCGACCCTTACCCGCGACCATTTCTAGCCCAGGAAACGCGTTCCGTTTTCCTAACGTTCCGTTTTCCCATCAATCTAAATGCCGCCCCAGAACATGCACGATCCACCTCCGTGCGACGTATTTTTCGAAGCAAATTTGTGCGAATAGCTCGCCTGTTCTTCTGTATACCTACTCTTTTACGACCGTCGTTACCGAAAAGGGTTACCCTCGTTTTATCAGAGAAACAAACATAGTTTCGGAGAGGTGCGATTTTTGTGACGCCGAGTGTAGAATGGGCACAGACACTAAGAAGGTTAGAGGTCAGATAGTTTTTGAGTGAATCTATGATCAACTCCTTGAAACTCCAACCAAGAAGGTTTGATTTTCAAGGTCAAATAAGGTCCAAGAAAAAAACCATAATAAGCATAACCAGAGCATAACTCGTCAGGATAATAAGGCATACCTTTTTAAGAGTTTTCAAGCCTAAACAGCTGAATGGATGTTAATGAAATTTGACAGGGCGGTAAACAGTATCATAGGGACGGACAGAAACTACTTTTTATACTAGCAAAGTGCTTGCGAAGCCACGGGCAGATGCTAGTAGTAAGGTAACTAACTAAAAGTAGGTACCTATAATCAATCATGGAATGTTTTTAATAGCCATTTAGAGAATCATAGTGAAGAAATAAAGTCGTAATGACGGACACGTGTTAGCCAGTCATCGATGATGCTCGTTAACTATGTCCTGTTTACAGTAATTAATCCCTTAACCAGTCTCTGAACTATAGAACGCTGATGCATGTTCAGTCATAAAATTTCGATCTATTGACCACACGGACTGGAAATAAAAATAGGTAAGGTAGATACCTACCTGGTCAGCCAGAACGCCGCCGTGGAATTACCCTAAAACCACCTATCCTTTATTGCCATTTGAAAACCCTTAGAATGCCGAAGGCCATTGAAAGGTATTAAATTTGCAATTGTATGGCACTACAACAGCTTTGAAGGCTTTTCAAATCTAAATAAATAATGAAGTAAATAAATTATGGGTGCCTACTAGATAACTGATATTTTGGCGTTTTTAGCTTCGACGTCGGCTCCATCCTGCCAGGGGGTGTAAGGGGGACTCCAACATCTCGTCTCCCAAGCCAACCAAACCTGCACGTGGTACACCGAATTAGATAACGAACTAGGCTCTGGTGAAAGTATGTAACAATCTTCGTAGTTTGATAACTTAGATGATTTAGGTACTATTATTTTCCTCTACTTGACACTGGCAGAGAAGTGTCCAACCAAACACAATTTCCACTAACAAAGAATCATCATCATCCTGCCAGATAATTGTGGTTGTACCTACCATGATGGAAACCGAAATCGCTTATACCTAGTCTCCTCAGTAAGCGATCCGTTGAATGAGATATTTTACCGTAATCGTAAAACCAGTGTCACTACACTATCATCCACGGTCGATAATGACAAAAAAGCTATGACGTTTTTTTTTAATACATCAATGCTATGACGGGACCTTATTAGGCTGGCCTCAGACCTCCGGAATGTCTTTCTGAATTCCGGCACCTTGCCTCACACAAATATTAAAAATTTTGAATTTCAGATTGAAATTCAAAATTGACAGTAGTCTCGTGGATCTCAGCACATGCAAACGTCTACTATGGAAGAGGAATTTTAATGCTATTCGCACTTCTTTTGTAACTGTCAAGTCAACTGAATATTCAGAATCTGATTTCAGTATGTGTGTGCCACTCTATTTAAATGTATGGAATTACGCGCGTCCTGAATTCAGAATCTTAATATTCCGATCAGGACTTCAGAACGCTCGTCAGTATCATTCTTACAGATCGATCTGATAAATTCAGAATCTGAAAAAATCTGAATGTGCGTGGAGAATGTCTAAATTGTCTGGATTCCGGGCTTTCTGAAAACCGTTTCTGAATTCAGAAAAATATTTCGGATGTCTGAGGCCAGCCTTATATTACTGATATTATGCATTTTATTTGTGTTTTCCTATTTGTACAAAATACGTACGTGTCTGTGAATAAATTATTTTATTATTTTTAATTGCACAGAGTCCTTGAGTAACCAGACGATAAGTAGGTTCCTTCAAGCTAAATCAGGGTCATGATCTTATTCATTTATTTCATGGTTTTCCTACCTTTCATAGATATGGGACAGTATCTCTCTATGCTACCTTGTGTGTACCTAGGTATATGTTTACATCTCATAACAAGGTCAAGCGGCAACGTGTTCTCTACAAGGGTTAGCAACAAGAGCAACACGTGCTAAAGTAGGTTTCTATTGTAAATGTTCCCGTTATTCATTACGTAGGTAACACGTGGGTTAATCCTACCCGTGACTTATATGACCAGTCGTTATCAAAGGGTTTTATGGGTATTGTGGTTTTCACGAAAGAAGAAAGTCTTAAAAATTAATTAAAATTACAGCTAGAGTGATGTATTCTGTGGCTAGAGCTACATAGGCTCTAGCTACTACCTATGCAGACTTTTTTCAACATTGCATTTTCAACATTAGACGCAATGTTGAAATAGGTAGTAGCTAGAGCCTATGTAGTTCTAAGCCTATGTAGTTTAATGTGACTGAGAGAAATAAATTAATGAAACTAAAACCGTATGGTATTTTTTTTTTTTAGACCATAACATTTTTATAGACGACCTCTGTGGCGCGGTAGGCGAATATCCGCCTGCATCACACAACATCACATATCTATCTATGTAATGTTGTAATGTATTGTATTATATATATCAGTTATGTAATACCCACAACACAAGCTCTGCTTAGCTTGAGGCTAGATAATGCTGTGTGGATTGTCCAGAATTAATTATTTATTTATTTCTTATATATTTATAAACCTTCATTTGACCACAATCCCATCTGATGTAAAGTGAAGATGTCGCTGACATATCACAAACGAACGCTTAATAAAGTCCAGTTACATTAGTACAGTTCAGAGCTGAAAGTAATAAAAAATTAAATAATGCTGGACAATTCACACAGCATTATCTAGCCCTATGGTAAGCAGAGCTTGTGTTATGGGTACTAGATAACTGATATACATAATACAATATATTACATAGATAGATATTTTTTATTATACATAGAAAACGACCAGAACACCCGGAACAAATATCTGCAGATCGTACTCACTTGTTCCGAGGCGGGAATCGAACCCGCAACCTTCTGCATCGCAGGTGGACCTTCGACCACCGCGCTACATCGGTCGTCAATGTCCAGTAACATTACAGTCCAGAGCTGAAAGTAATAAACATCTAAGCAGTCTTAGAGTTGCGCCGGCGCAGCATGTGCTAATAATTTGAGCTGCTAATTGCCAGCTCGAGGGCAATGTCTTGCGAAGTGGTGAAGCTTTTGTCTCAGAGATGTTTTCTGAACCAACAGTAGTTTTCGCTCATAACTAATTGTTTCATGCATGCTGTCTTCATCTATATAATTATACTTAGTATAATAATACTATATACTATACCCAGTATTATATTATATATAGTATATTTCTATGTAGGTAAGTACTATAAGTATTTTATTTATAATATCTCGTAACGTAACTTACAAGCACACAGATCCCCTGGTACTGTCCACGATCCTATGCATCCATGGTTGTCTGGTAGAGATCGCTCTTGAGCGATAAGACCGCCAACTTGTACTTAATTTTTAAGTTTTTACTGTACATAGTTTATTTATAGTTAAAGTGCAATAAAGAATTTTCTATTCTATTCTATACTAGCTGCGCCGCTGCGCTGGAAATCTATGTGTCAAATATTTTATAAACCTTCCTCTTGAATCATTCTGTTTAAAAAAAACCGCAATAAGATCCGTTGCGTAGTAGTAAGATCTAAGCATACAACACACAAAGGACAGGCAGACAGCGGGAAGCGACTTTGTTAATATAATGTCAAGTGTCAATCACTACATAGTATAAATATGTAGTAAGTACCTATGTGGTGATTGACACTTGACATACTATTTATTAAGGTAACTGAAAGCTAAATTTAGTGTTCACTATGTTGGCGATCAATAAATAAATAATGCTGGACAATCCACACAGCATTATCTAGCCCCATGGTAAGCAAAGCTTGTGTTATGGATACCAGATAACTGATATAAATAATAAAATAATACAATACATTACATACATAGATATTTTTTATTATACATAGAAAACGACCAGAACACCCGGAACAAATATCTGCAGATCGTACACACAATTGTTCCGAGGCGGGAATCGAACCCGCAACTTCCTGCGTCGCAGGCGGACCTTCGCCCACCGCGCCACATCGGTCCTCAAAAAAATAAATAAATAAACCCATTTTCTATATTAAAGAATTTGAAGTCGGTTTAATTATTGATTATAACTGATGTCTTAAATATTTGTCATTTATTTTTTTAATAATGGATTGACATGTGTGACAAGACGTATCAAATGACATTTGACGACCGATGTGGCGCGGTGGGCGAAGGTCCGCCTGCGACTCAGGAGGTTGCGGGTTCGATTCCCGCCTCGGAACAAATGTGTGTACGATCTACAGATATTTGTTTCGGGTGTTCTGCTCGTTTTCTATGTATAATAAATAAAAAACGATCTATGTAATGTATTGTATTATGTATATCAGTTATCTAGTACCCATAACACAAGCTCTGCTTACCATGGGGCTTGATAATGCTGTGTGAATTGTCCAGCATTATTTATATTTATTTATTTATAAATGTTTCTATGACATTGGGCACATTACCTACCTATTCAATAAGGCCACCTGTAAAAGATAGACTTATTAACAGTTTAATATCTAAACAAAGACACTTTTAACAATTTGTAACAGATCCAATTCAGAAAATAGTTTTTGGCACTACGTTTCTCTTTTTGTGTTGTTCGGCAGTGGGGTTGGATGTGTGAGCGCCAACCTTTAGGTGTAACAGTGGCATGAATGAAGGTGACTAATAGGTGCTGTATAATAAATCGAACCCCTACAAATCGACACAGTGAATGCCTCCCGTTCTATACAAAGAGCGGCAACGTGTGGGTGTTAATGCTAAATCACACCAAACGACATTTTTTTCCGACGCTCACCCCATCCGCAGTCGAGTGCTGTCTCGAGAGATAACGTACGGTTCGCATTCACAGGCTTTATTATTTTAGCTTAATGTTTTTTGTTATTAATAATAAACAAATATCAAAAATTTCATTGGGGATTTTGTGATACCTTTAAAATTTCCTTTGTTCAACGTAATAGTATCGATACCCCGAGGATATCGAATTAACATAATCGGAGCAATGACAGTCATATATTTAATATATTACATATATTTAACAAAAAAAATCGGATTTGAAATGTTTTAGTTTTTTTATATTCAATTAAAGCAATCAATAAAAATCCAAATCAAGTCAGGCAAGAAAGGTGAGCCAGTCAGTCTATGAGTAGGTACCTACCCTTACCCTTCTCGAGGAAACTTTTTGAAATGCGTGAGAAATCTCGACTTGAATCAACCAAATAAACCATTTGGAGTCCATTAATCTAATCAAGGGATCTAATCATCAAAATGTTTAATGTGATTTGAGGAGTAAAAAACTAATCATAAATACTCTAAGGTAGAAAACTAAACTTCTTTAGTCCCTCGACAATATAAAAACAAATCCTTAAAAAGTAATCTCTAACTCTCCAAAATATAGTTAAAGCTAAAGTTTGAGTTAATCCTAAAGTTTACACAAGTTATGAACTTGTTAGCTTTTATTGCGAACGGTACACGATAGGGGCGGGGCACTGGTCTCATTATTTAGATATTATTCCTCCACCCTCAGTTTTCCATTGCAACAATTCTGCAACTGTTGCAACATTGCGTGGTGAAGTTCAAGAAACAAATGAAATGAATCATTAGATTTTTGAGTTTTCCGATATTTCGGCACAGTTTCGTGCACCATGATTACGGAATAATTGAAGACCCATGATATTCGAGCCAGTCCATCGCTTAACATATTTAAAATCAAATTGAAAGAGCACTTCCTATCATCATAAAATTATCTATCTAGAGTTATTTATATATATATATTTAATTAGCTATATATATTATTATTTTGTATTGAATTAAATGTATTTATTAGGTTTATTGAACTATTATTTTTTTAATTTATGTATGTATATTATAATCTCATTCCGTATTGTATTATTAGTCTAATTTGTCTCTTGTACACTTCCTCTATCTATTCCATCGCCACTCCTGTAAACCTAAGGTTTGCTGGAAGAAAACTCTAGCTCAGGGTTAAGCTCGCCTATGTACATATCTTTTTATATAAGTTATTTTTAAGTGTTGTATGTGTACAATAAAGAATTAAAGAATTAAAGACACTGCGAATAAGTTTTTATTGGTAGATATACCGCCAACAAAACTCTAAAATCAAATCATGGTAAATATCCCGTTAGAAATGACTTTTATCATAACCATGATGGTTCCAAAAGTTTTATAAATGAAATGAATATACTTATAGGTAAAAAAGAGTACCTAGCTTGCTATTTGCGCTTTTTGTGTATCAACTGTTGCAACATTGCATGGTACGGACAAGAAACAAATTAAATGAATGAGTCGATTTTTGAGTTTTCCAATATTTCGGCACAGTTTCATGCGCCAATGAAGGCGCACTGTGAGTGTGTTTTTATTGGTAGAAACATCGCCAACTAAGCTAAAAAATCAAATCATAATAAATCAAATCAAGAAAAAATAACAAATCCTCCTAACTTCCGACGTTTATGTTGTATTATCCTCCAAACGCGAAAGTTTGTGAGGATGTTTGTTGTTCTTTCACGCAAAAACTACTGAATGGATTTTGATGAAACTTCACAATAGCTTACATATCAGAATAACACATAGAATAGAATAGAATAGAATAGAATAGAATAGAATAGAATAGAATAGAAAAAACATTTATTTAGACACAGGTACAAAATACAGGCATAGAAGTAAACAAACAAAGAAGTTTATCATGGGGGTAAACGACACAAATAGGTGATATTAGGACTAAAATAAGACTACCTCCATGACCCTGCGCCGAAATAGGGGTTGGCTCAGCGTGTGCTGAACATTATTATATTCAGCGCTGTTTTTCAGCCAAAGACCTTAATTTTTAGTTGAAGTCACGGACGACAATAGGCTACAATTCGTTAAGATATATTGTATATTATCCAAAATATCTATCACCACGCGGTTGAAACCGCGGGGCGCAGCTAGTACCGTTATAAATTACTTTTGTAACCATGATATTTTCAAAATTTTTCAAGTAGATACTAATAGGTAAAGTAGAGTATGAAGGAACCTAGCGTGCTTTTCGCGCTTTCGTGTTTTGTTTCCATATGAGGTGTATCTAAGTACTGTTTCTGTTTTTCTGTTATTTTCCAGTGCTGTTTGTGTGTTTGGATCTAATAAAAAGTCTCTATCTATCCATCTTCACGGAAGAAGTCCCCTAGAAGCACGGAATGAGGTTTTGTGGCCACGCCATAAGTAATAAGTCTTTGAGCATTCTGAAAAGGATTTCATATGAGATAACAAATTTATTTTGACCATAGAGATTATAACATAACATAACCACTTAGCCTAAACCGTTATACTCTAGCTAGAGTCTACACAATAGACACATTAAAGACAATACAAACACATTAAAATCACGATAAAAATCACACAGCAGAATACTATAACTGTATACCTAGACAAAATAACAATAAAAGACACACAATACTCGTAAAATGGCAATAATTGGCAGGAATTTGGCCCATGGTAGGCTTAGAGAATTAAACCAATGGTAGGTAGGTACCCAATGGTGCATACCATGGGCCGAATTCTGCTAGCTAATCGCTTTACTATGACTATAGATTACCCCTCCCCCCAAAAACACGTTCGTTAAATTTGTTTGTAGATAGACGTATCTCAAAACCCGTTACTAAAATCACCACGCTTTTTTACATTCAAATAATTTATTATGTAGCCTGTAACTTATTTGAAACCTACAAATTGAGATAGGCAGCGCTTGCGTTTTGACTTTTGGGCGCTATTTTGACTCTCCTTTACCTAGTACTTCATAATTTTAGTTCGGGTAAACTCCGTTTGGCGCCACCTGTCGATGACGTCGAGCGGGTCGCTCGCAAAGTTTCCTCAGTTGGCGTTTGTCTTTCGTTGCGACTAGTTGGGTGCAAAAAACGACGAAGTCGTTCGAAATATATTTTGGATTTATTCCTAAAGTAATATAGTAAGTGCAACTCCAGACAAACTGTAAGTAAATTCTTAGAACTTATAAGTAAAAGGTTTTAATAATTTATTAATCTTTGTGCTTTTTCTTTTAGTAGAAATATGAGTAACAACGAAGCACGAGGAAGTGACTCTCCAGTTCCAGGAACGAGTGGTGTGGGGAGGAAAATCAACTACAAGCGACCGCGGCGAGTCTACAGTAGCAGCGATGATGATGGTGACGATGAGGGTAGCACTTTGCTACCGACACCAAAACGTACCTGTGCGAATGACGTAGCTGATCAGAGGTTGGATTTTCTACAAAAACAGGTTAGTGAGCTTAAATATCTACTGACTAGAAATTGCCATGACGTGCAAAAATCTACGGCCGACAATGAAGGCCTACTTGAAAATTTAAGAGATGATGATTCAGTAGCCTCGTGTCTAATTAAACCCGATGAATTAGATTTCGAGTGGGACGATTGCACGATTACGTCGGAGGCTGTAAAACGTACTGCTGAATCAAAGCTCAAATACCTGCGTAAAATTCAACATTTTGATAGTTCAGAATGGAATAGCGTCCGTTATACGGATGTTCAGAAGAAATATATTTCTTCACCAGCGTTTACCAATCTAGCAATAAATGATGAGCTTATGGCCTACGAAACGAAATTCTGCCAATCTAGGTCACTTGATCAAAGTTTCGGAGCTATGACGAATATGCTTATTGCACAGAAAGAATCTTTGCAGACAGCACTGAAAGATTTGCTAGCCTGGAGCGCTGATAGTGACACACAGTTGACAAGGGCTTCGTTGGCAGCCAAAGTTCACGAGCTTTTTTCTAACACGTGTCCCTATATGTCCGTGTCAAAAGATTTGTTACAGATGGTCTGCGGGAGGCGTGCTAATATAATAGAGCACAGAAGAGAAAACGCTTTGTCCGCGGTAAAGGACAAATACAACAAAGCTATTTTAAGGAAAATCCCTCCTAGCTGCGAATATATCTTCCAGGCAAAAGAGTTCGGTGATGCCGTGGTAAAACTAGGAGGAGGCTCTAAAGTGTTTCGAAGACCATTTTTACCTGCCGAGGGTAACCAGGTCACACACAACCGGCCGTACGTGCCTGCCGAGGGCAACCAGGCCGCACCACGGCGGTCAACCGACCCCGTGGTGCCCTTTCGAGGGTATATCAACCCAAATCGAAACCAGCAAGCTCCCGCTTCTGGTAAAGGCAAGTCGCTCGCTGGAAAACGACCGTATTCCAATGCAAAAAACAAATCTCATCAACGACCAAGAGATCACTACCGAGACAACCAACGAAAACAATGACTATGCCGTGACTTTCAAAGCCGGTCAATTGCGCCATTACCATCATATCTGGCAATATATGAGGGCTCCAGCCCACATTTTAAAAATAATACAGGGTTACCGAATACCCTTTTTGGCGAAACCACCTTTACGACTTGTTTACAAAAACCAATCCCAAATGCTGTCGTCCCAAGAGCTAACCGCGGAAATACGGCAGATGTTCGAAGACTCTGTGATCGAAGTAGCGCCTCCAAACCCAGGTTTTATCTCAACCATGTTTCCTGTAAAAAAACCAGACGGTACACAGAGACCGGTTTTAAACCTAAAAGCCTTAAATTTTTACCTGCAACCAAAGAAATTTCGGCTGATAAATATGCAGAAAGTACCTCATTTCCTGCAAGCCGGAGATTTTATGATGAAAATCGATCTACATCAGGCTTATTTTCATATACCGATCGCGAAATCGCACCGTCGATTTCTAAGGTTCATTTTCAACGGCACAACGTACCAGATGACCTGCCTAGCATTCGGGCTCGCAAGCGCGCCCAGAACCTTTGCGACCTTGTCCAATTGGATAGCGCAAAAGCTCCGAGAAAAAGGTATAAGGGTCATAGTATACTTGGACGACTTCCTCCTGGTGAGTCATTGTCCTCAAGTTCTTCGGCAACATATGAAAAAGGCCATCGACCTTATGACCAAGCTCGGATGGATAATAAACAAGAGAAAGTCGTCCAATATACCCGCTCAAGATATAGAGTTCCTCGGAATTCACTGGAACACCCGAATAAACCGAAAAAGTCTTCCAGCAAAGAAGGTAACCTCACTAAAAAACCTACTTCTTCGCGCTCAAGAATCAAAGAAACTATCACTATTAGATCTTCAAAAGATCATGGGAACGCTGCAGTTTTCCAGCTTTGTAATAAACCACGGGATCCTAAGATACCGCAATATTCAGTCGTGCCTAAACCAGGCGCTGAAAACGGGTGTGGAAGTCCCACTGAGTCCTGCTGCCAGGAAAGACATCGAATGGTGGCTACAGAACACATTCACAACAAGCGAAATTTGGTCAGCCGCAGTATCCTACCATATAATCACAGACGCCTCAGCAAGGGGTTGGGGAGCGTACGTCAACGGCAATCACATTCAAGGTCCGTGGATGCCAGAAGAGCTGCATTGTCATTCAAACCTAAAAGAGTTACTGGCTGTTTACAAAGTACTTACCCACCGGAGTGTAGCCATCAATTGCAGCAACAGGACCGTCCTTGTTCAAAGCGACAACCGAACTGCCCTAGCATTTTTACGCAGACAAGGCGGCACGAAATCCATCGGTTTAATGCAATTGACAAGAATGATTTATCATCTTCTAGAACAATACAACATCAATCTAATAACCAGCTACCTTCCAGGCACACTGAATGGTATAGCCGACAGCCTCTCCAGGTACAAGGCCCTAGCGGAATGGCACCTGTTGCCTCAGGCTTGCCAGCTGATCTTCGAGAAGTGGGGGACCCCTCAGATAGACCTGATGGCTTCCAGAAGAGCCCATGTAGTAGCAAACTACGTAGCTCTAGACTTGAAAGATCAACAAGCTATATCACACGACGTTTTCAGCCAGGTTTGGGATTACAAATTGGCATGGATATTCCCCCCTCCGTGTCTAATGCACAAAGTCCTATCATTCCTGAACGAAGCCAAGGGAACATACATAGTGATTTGTCCACGATGGAAGAACGTGTTCTGGAGGACAGATCTAAAGAAACGGGCAATAGCCCCTCCGTTCACCATCAAGAACCTAGAATCAGTACTGATAGACACGAGAACGAACCTAACCCCTGCGCAGGTAAACCAGCTTGTATTAGAGGCATGGAAATGTCGGGGTGGGATGATCTTTTAGGTAACTGGACACCTACAGAAATAAATATTATTGAATCAAGCTGGAGACCTAGTACACTGAAAACCTATAAACCTGCCTGGACCCGCTGGTTAAAATGGTGTAAGGAATATGGGGTAAATAACAAAACTCCAGGAGGCCAAGGCCTCGCGAAATATCTTATTCATTTACATACAGTAGAAGGCTTAAGCTACAAAACAATACAAGTACATAAATCTGTTGTATCATCATTTTGTAAACCAGAATCAGAGGAAAAACTAAGCTCTAACATATTGGTACGACAAACATTAAGAGGCTTAGCAAATAAATCTGCAGCTAAAGATAAGGTAAAGCCACCGGTATGGAATCCGCAGGTAGTTGTAGGTAGAGTGGCTGCTGCAGTCAGAACCCAATCTAGACAGTATGTTCGAAGTAGCTCGCCGATGTGCCACATTGCTCCTGCTTGCCTCGGGAAGAAGAGTCCACGATCTGACGTTGTTATCTGTAAAAGAGGATAAATGTATTATCGAAGCCGGTTCTATAACATTTTGGCCACTTTTTGGGTCAAAAACAGACACAATTAATCACAAACAGTCTGGCTGGCTACTTTTATCTGGGGATAACTGGAAAATTGACCCTGTTTTTTGGATTAAAAAACTTATACTAATGTCAGAACAAAAACGTATTGAGGGTGGAAATATAAGCAGTCTATTCGTCTCAACAAGAGGAAAGCCCAAGCCCGCAAGTCGGACAATCATCGCTGGTTGGGTTAAAACAGTCTTGGCTGATGCTGGAGTTCAAGACTCACCTGGTTCAATAAGGTCAGCGGTGGCATCTTTGAATTGGGTTAATGAAATGCCTTTAGAAGATATTTTGGCTCGTGGAAACTGGACATCTTCCAACACACTTTTCCGGTTTTACAAACGTCCTATAAAACCAAGTACAAACACACCGTGTCTTGCTAATAATTTTTCACCTTTGTAACCAATGAGTATCTGTAAATAAACTTGATTTGGATTAATTTGTAATTAAATTACATTATGTTTATAAGTTTGATTGTGAAAACATTAAGATATTATGTTCACTACTTACCTTTGTTGGAAATAAATCATTTCTTGAAATCACAGTTGGCTTATATATTTAAACCTAGTCGCCACCATGCGAAAATAAACAGGTCTCAATTTGTAGGTTTCAAATAAGTTACAGGCTACATAATATTAGAATTTTTCCTGAAATAAAAATTACTTATTATGTACCTAACTTATTTGAAACCTAAGTAAGGGCTGCATGGTGATGGTGAGACCTAAACTGAGGAAACTTTGCGAGCGACCCGCTCGACGTCATCGACAGGTGGCGCCAAACGGAGTTTACCCGAACTAAAATTATGAAGTACTAGGTAAAGGAGAGTCAAAATAGCGCCCAAAAGTCAAAACGCAAGCGCTGCCTATCTCAATTTGTAGGTTTCAAATAAGTTAGGTACATAATAAGTAATTTTTATTTCAGGAAAAATTCTAATATTTTATCTATCACTCTTATCCATAATTTGAATTATTTAAAAAATATTCTCTACTTTTTAGTTCGGTTTATTTATAAAAGCGTGGTTTTTTAGTTTTTTTTTAAACTATTATTTATGTTCTATTTTTAGTTCAAATTATTGTATTGTCATCGGTTATTAATAAGTTTACTAAGTTTAAATGAAATCTGACCGTTCAAAGTGGGTCAAAATCGAGTCCAAAGGAATCTTTTACAAACAAACATACAGGTGAAGCTAATAAAAGCATGGTAATGATAAGTCGTTTTAGTTTAAGGCAATAAAGCTGAGGCGGATAATCCATCTTTGTACCTAATGTAGGAACAAAGATGGATTATATATTAGTTGAGGCGGATAATCCATCTTTGTACCTACATTAGGTACAAAGATGGATTATATCATTACCATGCTTTTATTAGCTTCACCTGTATGTTTGTTTGTAACCGAGTAAATTGTAAATTATTTAGACACTGCATTGTTTGTGAGGATACACCCCACAGATTAACTCCCGGGGGTAATAGAAAGAAGAAGAAAAAAAGAAAATACATTTATTTGACACCATACAGAACACATAGCACGACACATTACATAGTAAAAAAATATAAAAAACAAGAAAAAATTACAAGGAAATGGATAAGACATACAGAATAGAGCAAATATGTGTTACATAAGGGGCCAAAAAGGTCCCTGTCTCAGCATTATGCCGCTACAAGCCTAAGTTAGTAATCTGTGAAAATGACAGAGGTATCGTTGCAAAATCGTTCATAGATAAAATAAACTCTGAATAGCGTGAATGAATCCGTGCGGTGCTTTTTCCACTGGGAAATTGATAGAATAGTTGAAAAACCTACAAACGCGTCCCTCTTTAGTTTCTTTCGTTAAAGGTAAAAGGCTAAAATGTGTCATTCTGAGACGATACCACTGTCGAAGTGATGGTGAAGCGATTAATTTAGTGAAATTAGGGACCATAGTTCTTTCACAAAACAGGTCATAGTCGATATTTGGCACAATAACTTTAAAGTTCTCTATGTTGTTATAAGCTTGAGGCATTCTTGACGTATACACTAGCTAAACGCGATGTAGAATATTTGTGAACAAACTGCCCATACTTAACCTAAAACTCGCCGCGTCTTTAATAAGCAATTGACATTACTTCTCGATTTGAGATACTTCTTTGTTACGTTAGGTACGTTTTTTCCGTCGTGGTTCTTTATAAACATTCTACATCGAGTTTGGCTAGTGTATAGGTTATACACTTAGTGTTTTTATTTAATTTTAGGTATGTTATAATAATAACCTATTGTGAGATACGAATAAATACTTTTTTATTATAAATGTAAGTATTCCAGCCATTCGGCTTTGTTCTGCGCTAGTCCATACTGCAGTCACAGTTTTTAATCCGATTAGGTGCCAGAATTGAGTCTTGAATTGAATGTTCAGTTAACTTGTACCAAATGCGTACCCTGCTACATCACAAGCTCAATCCAGTCTTGTTTTATTGAATGTGCCGAGAAGCGATCTTGAAATGTTATGAGATAAGTTTCGCCGTCATATAAAAGGAAACTCACTCATACACGTAAGAGGCTTCTGTATTCAATGGAGTTACAAAAAAAGAAATAAAGGGAAAAAAGTTTGAAGACTTTTATTTTCTTAGTTTTTCGTTGAAGTATTGGACATAAGTACACTTTTCCATAAAGTCAAATAGCATAATTATATTTCCTTAGGCTTACAAAATAAGCACTTAGACAAGTCAAATTTTAAACTATTCATTATTGTCAAATAACATTTTCTTTTTTTTTTTGCTGGACAATCCACACAGCTTTATTTACCCCCATGGTAAGGAAAGCTTGTGTTATGGGTACTAGATAACTGATATACATAATACAATACATTACATAGATAGATATTTTTTATTATATCTACATAGAAAACGACCAGAAAACCCGGAACAAATATCTGCAGATCGTACACACAATTGATCCGAGGCGGGAATCGAACCCGCAACCTCCTGCGTCGCAGACGGACCTTCGCCCACCGCGCCACATCGGTCGTCCAATTGTATTGTTCACTTCTATTTTTTCATAAGGATTAAGGGACTTTTTCTGTATGAAATAAACGGATTTTTTATTTATTAATTAAAAATAAAGTATTTACAAGTAAAACGATTTTTATTTTCCCAGAACAGAGAGGAATAGTAGGTATATTACATATAAATTAACATAGAAACAGAGAATCGATCTCCACAGCATGTGCTATGGTAGAGCAGATCATACCATAGCACTGGTCAAAGTCAAAGTCAAAATATTTTATTTTCTTTAGGCTTACAAAATAAGCACTTAGACAAGTCATACTTTATACAAGATTATTTTACTGTTTTAATTTTTTGTCCACATGTGGACAAAAAAGCCGGAAGCCTGAAGTGGAACTGGGCCGGACAGCCGTATGTCCAGCGACTTGTGGGCAAAGACCACCACAGAGTGGAGCCCACCCAACGCTAAGAGGCGACGTGGAAGGCCCAGGATGAGATAGCGCGACGAGCTCGAGGTACATCTTCCATCACGGCCGCAGCGTTGGATCGAGAGGAGTGGAAGGAGAAAAGGGAGGCCTTTGCCCAGCAGTAGGACAATAACGGCTTAAAATAAAAATAAATAATAATAAATAATGTGGATAAAAATTTAAGTGAACTGGAATGAACTGGTCTTCCGTGGATATGGATACCATAAAATAATATTTTATAACTTTTCTGTATTTTAAAATATTTTTTTACAAAGTCTCGTATTCAAATCCTTTTTCGATAAAAGTTGAGCATTATCCAGCCTTTTCTGATATTCGCACCCCGGTTCGAATATCCGGTTTATCGAACGTCCGGAGTATCGAGTTTCGAACTTCGTCCGATTTTATCGAAACAGCAGTATTGCCACATTCAATCTAACTTTGCCGGTTTTATTCGCAATGTGTTTTCTTTGTTGCTTTTTTATGGTTTTTCTGAAACGAATAGAAAGGTTGTAAAAGAGAATGCTATAAAAATAAGGTTGGTAGTGAAATCGCAGTGGTTTTACCTAGAGGATTATTCCCATACGTAGGTATAAATAATTCGGGTTGATTATGATTATGATTGCCATTAACGGCAATTGATATTTTATTTTTGTCAGAAATAATTGATCTCATTTTTGGGTGTTACAGAGAAACCAAAATAATAGGGATGATGACAATAACTAAAATCACATAATTTTCTTTCGAAATCTATTTGATTTATTTGTATACGGAGTAGTTTCCCAAATCAGTTTTCATCCCGTTTCTTTCAACAGGAAGAAAATAGTTTCTTGTGTGCGTGATAATGATTGTAGAACAGATATTTTGTAGTTGGTTTGTATGCGTTGAACTTAAGTACGAGGATAACAGATGGCGCTAGTAGTACCGTTCAGGCGCGTTACAGCACAGCTGCCAGCATTGAAATATACAACTCAAGCCTATCCTATCCTATCCTAAATTCTATGAATCATAGGGTATATCATTTTTTTGCTTTGGCATCAAGACCGAAAACAAACTTCTCGCGATAAGTTATTTAAATTTTGAAACAAATCACTACCATCACCGCGCATTCCAGTAATTTCTCAACCAAACTGCCAAATAAATTCTGGCTGCATTCCAAACAATCTTGGCTTGTCAGTCGCCACAGATTAAATAAGGTTACTCGAGCCCAGCCGCAAAAAAACACGAAATCTCAAAATATATTTTAATAGCGGCGCGGTGACGGCACAAAGGCGGTTATTTATCGCCCGCCCTCTCTCATTGCTTCGGCGAAACACGCTTCAAAAACAACATACATTTCACTCCGCGCTTCAAAAACTCACCTTATTACATGCACATTACAGTTACATTTTAATTAACCCCAACTACGAATACGACGTTCGAATTCGAACACGCGAGGCTAGTAATCATTCGATTTTCGAATCCAGTACGGTTTATGTTCAGCTGTGGCAAGACTTAACTTTCAACTCTATAGTGGTGTACTTAAGGTTGAAAATCCAGTGTGTTTTGAGAAAGGAATGACGTCGAAGTCCCGTCTGGAAGCCGGGTAATGAATAGCCGTCGGATGAGGAACAAGTTGTGGTTGATTCAAGTTCGCTTCCCGTAGTGTACGATGCAAGTGCCGAGATAAAGATAATTAAACACAGTACCTACTCGTAAAAACAGATTTCATTATTTCCTGAGGGTAGATTAACGTCCGAGGCTAAGAGCTCTTTCTCAGTATAATATTCGAAGTCCTCGTCACAAGACATGCTTCGCGATATCATTCTACTGTCTCACAGAGAAAAAAACAATTGACTCAGTACTAAATCTTTTATAGGTCGCTAGCTATCGAACCCTTAAGTTACCTAAAGTAACCTTTTAAAGTAGGTACCCTAAAGTACCCATTCACTGGCCCACATAAAAACATTTTCTCGGCCCGCTACCCAAACTGTATAAGAAAATAACTTCACTATATTTTACTTCTATAAAAGGACTCTACCTTTTCCGTTGCATCAGACCGTGGCCCTTTGCAGGGTCTTTTCCGTAACACAGCCTTTAAAGTCTGGCAAAAAACAGTTTATAACAATTTAACAAAGAACAAGTTAATTTTTAGTTATATTATGCACTCGATGGATTGACGACATTGCAACGGTCACAGGGAGTCAATGGAAGAAGGCACATAGGCACTGTTTCTGGCATAGTATGGGGAAGGCCTGTCTCCTGCCATGTCCTGCAGTGGACGTGTGTGCACTGATATGAGAAATCTCATACAGAACCTTGTTTAAAACTGTTCAACCTCTGTGCAAAGGGGCGCTGCTCTAGCATTTATAACATAGAAAGACACATACACAACACTCAAAAGGGACACGTGAAGACCACCAGACTCGACGACCGATGTGGCGCGGTGGGCGAAGGTCCGCCTGCGACGCTGAAGGTTGCGGGTTCGATTCCCGCCTCGGAACAATTGTGTGTACGATCTGCAGATATTTGTTCCGGGTGCTCTGGTCGTTTTCTATTTATAATAAAAAATATCTATCTATGTAATGTATTGTATTATATATATCAATTATCTAGTACCCATAACACAAGCTCTGCTTACCATGGGGCTAGATAATGCTGTGTGAATTGTCCAGCATTATTTATTATTATTATTTATTATTTACTTGTAGACTCTACCAGATCGCAGGTCACGTTCTCTACCCATGTGCCCTTTGTCGAAGAACATCCTGCACGTATGCATCTACTTTACTTCGTCCTAATAGTGGCCAAGTGAATAGTAAAACAATATTTTTTGATACTAACGTGTCCGATTTATCACCCCAAGGCAAATTAAAACTTTAAAACTTTCACGATTTGTTATCATTTGATTACTTATCGAGTACCTATTTATCGCGTATCTTGTATTTTAATTTCCCAAAATTTCCCATCGTGTCGCAGCAATCTTGATTCCCCTAGACCTTGATTCCATATTAGCCCTAGGCAGATTCCCGAACAGCCTGTCATTTTACCGGCAACCAAAACGAACAAAACCTATTTCGAGCCAAAACTTTACCAATGTTTGAGTTAACTATTTTTCTGTAGTTAAACGTGCATATGTGCGTGCAACGTGTATTTTATAATACAGAACAGAGAATTGCTTGCGTAATGATTAAATTCACATTATGTTAGCTATTAATTTAGCAAATTTATTCCAGAACGACAGCTAAATCTACGAAAAATTTCAAACGAGTTCGTTGTAAGTACTGACCTTTTTCATTTAAATTGGATACAAAAACAGGAAAAAAACTTCCCTTTTCCAACGGCAAGAGAAATACGAGGTTAAAAGGATTCTAAACAAGCCTGCCATCTATTTTTCACACCAGCGTCGTAGCAAATAAACAAATCTGAGGTGCGAACGTTATTTATTCAGATAAAGGGGATGAGCGCCGAGAAATTGAAGGAAAGCTGCGGAAAATGTACTTAAAGGAGAACATGATTTTGCCTTTTTCGTATTTTTAGACTAGTTGCGTTTTAGGTGAGAAATTCAAAATTCAATATATTTTATTTCTTTAGGCTTACAAAATAAGCACTTCGACAAGCCATACTATAAATAATTATCGAATAAGATTATTTTACTGTTCACTTCAATTTTTTGTCTATATCTCTTATGTGTCTAATCTAATACATGGTTATTTGCCTATACATATGAGTCTAAATATAATATGATTCGATACATGTCAATATTTAACTAAAGCTATGCACAACAACAAATTACTTACTACTATTGTCGCGTCGGTGCAAAACTGAGCGACATCTGGCCAAGCATTAACATCAATGAGATACCTAATCATTTATGGAGTAGTAAGCCTTCTTGATGAGATTTTGTTTTATGAAATTTTTAAATTTACGATAAATAAATAATAAATAATGCTAGACAATTCACACAGCACGATTATGGAGCTCAGTTGCTTCAGATGGAAGCTTATTATAGAAGTGCACGCTGTTGCCCATAAATGATTTCCCTACCTTGTGTAATCTAAATGATGGGATGTGTAACTTGTTCTTGTTTCTTGTATTTCTATTGTGAACGTCACACCTTATCATAAGGCTATCCCTATTTTTGTGGGTATACATTAAGTTTTCATAGATGTATTGCGATATTACAGTCAGAATATTAATGTTTTTAAATAATTCCCTCAAAGAATCTCGTGGCTTCAATTTATAAATAGCGTGAGAAGCGTTTTAGACCTAGCTAACTAGACCATCTGAGCTTTAAACCACTTTGTACTAAGACGAGCTGCTTTTTTAGACGAGGTGATACTAACCAAGATTCTTGTTTAATCTATACTAATATTATTTATTTATAATAAAAAAAGAAAAGGTTTGATTTTTTGTTTGTTTGTATTGACTAGGCTCCGAAACTAATGAACCGAATTCAAAATTCTTTCACTGTAGGGAAGCTACACTATCCCCGGGTGACATAGGCTATATTATATTTTAGAAATGTGAAATTCGAATTAAATGCGGGTGAAACCGCGGGTAACAGCTAGTTTATTTATATTTTTCAAGGAATTTTACGCTCGAATTTTGTTACGAGTAACGTAGGACAAAAATTCATCGATATTTTTACTCGATAAAGTTGAATATTTGATTGTCATTATTAGAGTTTCAATGTCGTCCTCTCAATAATTAACTGGCTATTATCATTTCAAAAGATTTTTTATTACGTTGCTCAGATTTTTAAGAACTTAATAACGTTTTATTAACAAAAAACAAAGAAAAAAGTAGGTATTGTTTGTAATTAAGCTAACTGCAGGCTGTTACAAACAATCAAGAGGTTACCATACCAATTGTATCGTAATAAATGAAAGTTTTATCAGCTTTAATACACGTACCGATCCTATCCATCCAAAGGTTGCCTGGAGGAAATCGCTGTTACCGATCGGGCTGCCGATTGTGCCGATAGTAGTAATGACAACAAGCTGAGATTGGACCTTATCAGCCGCGCATATAGGGAAAGACCTGTTTTTTCTTTTCTTGGGACTCTACTACACGCTATAATGTTAAAGTTTAAATCCCTACCTACGACCTATGTTGTTCTGTATTTTTGTGTTTTTTTTCTTTTTTTTTTGTAACGCTGTATATACATTGTGTGTGTGTGTGTTTAACTATTAATAAATTCTTTATTCAGTAGATATATGTAGTTATTAAGTTTTTGTTTAATTAAAGACGAAAAAAAGACGGCCGCTGGGGCAAACGTGTTCTTGAGTGGAGACCACGACTCGGTAAACGTAGTGTAGGACGTCCTCCGACCAGGTGGGATGACGACCTGCAAAAGACTGCCTGTAGATGCTGGATGCTTCAAGCTGAAGACAGGGCGCTATGTATGAACTAGCTGTAAGTTTTCCCAAAATTTTGAAAAAAAAAAAAAAAAAAAAAAAGTCGCTCATTGGGAGAGGCTTATGTCCAGCAGTGGACTAACATAGTTTGATGATGATGATGATGTAATAATTGTATTAAGCATATCAGTAATCTAGTACCCATAACACAAGCTCTGCTTAGCTTGGGGCTAGCTAGATGATACTGTGTGGAATGTCCAATATTATTTATTATTTTGTTTCAGATTTTTCTCTGCTCGACGTAGAGTCGGGAAAAAACTAATAGACACGGGCCTAAGCCAAGTGTGTATTAGTAGGGTTGATTTGATATGGGCACTAGAGGTTAATTGTTTTGTTAAATGCTCAGTTTGCAAGAACTTTCGGACAATCCGACAAGTGTTCAGAACAGCGGCTTTTTGGAGCAATATAAATGTATTTTTGTATAGAATAGAATAAGTTTATTTGTAACTCAATACACAAAAATATAAAACAAACATGATTATAAAAAATAAAGGACAAAACATATTTTTGTACATGAGTCACAAAACGGACTCTATCTCAGCATGAGTTAATTGTAAGCATGTTACAACCAACGCTGGTCTTCCGATAGAGCCGCTTTTGGGTAAATCTAATGACGCCAGTGATGTAGAGAGCTGTTTAGGGATTACTACTGTAGATGAAAGTACGATTGGGATGTTTGTTATTATTGTAACCTTGCAGTGACCCCTTGAAAAGGTTAACGGGGTAACCCCAACAGCCAAAATGACATCCAACAAAACAAAAACAAAGCCTATGTTCTAAAGTCCGCATTTCCTTTTAAACTCAAACAAAGGCTTACCCGGATCCTTTACCCCCGTCTGGAGTAGAGGGTTGCACCCCCTCCCTGGGGGGTCGTTTGGTGGACCGTGGCCGAGAATTTACGGGGTCTTCAATTTTTCATGCAAATAAAACGATTTGGCTGCGAATGAAAGTGTTATGGATGATGACAGGGATAAAGAGATAATGTGAAGATTTTGTGAATGTTAAATTTGGGCTTGGTGGAGGTGTATTAAGTTACAGACCGGGTTTTTATGGATGGTCCTGCACGGTCTTAGGGAAAAAATAAAGTGTTTTAATGGAATTTCATGCTGAGAAATAAAGTTCTCGATAGAAACACACCTTTTTAAACCTTATACAATACAATACAATACAATATAACTTTATTGCACCATCAATACAAAAAAATAGTAACAATACTAAAGGATCTTAACACTTTGACTGCTGAAATCACACGGTATGTGTTTTCTACAAGTGACTAATATGCGTAAATCCACACTAGCGCAGCGACTGAGAAAATACAGATCTGTGTGACTCAGCTCAGCTGTAATATTTTTCGAACGAAACATGTGCGGCGCAACACAACCGCTGTGTAGAGCGGCAGCACGAATTTTTTAAGTTAAAAAAAAGATCGCAGTCGTCGAAAAAAAATCGCAGTCAAAGTGTTAATACTAACTATAACTAGTGGCACAATCGGCGGCCTTATCGCTAAAAGCGATCTCTTCCAGGCAACCTTTGGATGGATATTATTAGTATTACTGAGAAATAAAGATCTGAATAGATTTTCTATACCGTGAAATAAAGGTGGATTTATTTAATGTCTTGATTAGTTAGGGCTGCTTTGAAAAACTTTAGCAAAGTAACTATAATACTTCATGGGCTTAGAAGCTAGATAATAGAAAATTTCCTCCTCCTCTCACCTAGAGACTACACTAAAGAAACACGGACCTAAATGTTTTCGTTTGTTTTGGCAAGGTAGGTGTCTAAAAATTTTTCTTATTGCGTAAAGTTCCGAGATCTGGAATAATTCTACTTTTCAGCACGGCAATAACATTATTTAGGTACAAGATTTGAGCACTCTTGGTGCACTTATTGAGTTTTAAGCTATCTAATATTTAATTAATCTAATATTTCGGCACGGACACTATGCCGAAATGTTGTATAGCTCAAAACTCCAATCATGGTAAATCTCCCATTCAAAATTTTTGTACATAGAGCAGTGTTTGAAAATTAGTCATGATTTTTAATTAACATTTTCACTAATGGATGGCGTAATGATCAACCGAGTCGAGAAATTTGCGTTGGCAATGGAAAATAAAATAAATTCAATAACGAAAGGTCCCGCTACTTAAATAAGTACTCAGCTCAGTTAAACAATTTGAGTTGACCATCGGTGAAATCGCGATTCCGCAGTACCTACCTATAGCATCTTATCTGAACCAAGCATCTCCAACATCCCTACCGCTAGATTCTTTCAAAACTCGGTCACTCATCAGTAATCAGCGCGCGTAAGCAAGCCTCGAACAATATACCTTCCTAGTCATTCAGTGTCGAAACACGAGGTCGCACGAAGGTGAAGCGAGCGCTAACACGACACTCACGAACACAGCCTTACAACAATCAATGCATACATTACACACACCAGAACACATAGACCCCTCAACTAATATATCTTTCACGAACAAACAGCTCGAGTATAACCAGCTACACGTGTGGAAACCAATTTCTGTAGAGCTGTTTTTATTCTTGGCTATAAGTGGGATAGAGGTCAAGTATACGTGGTTGGTTGGATGTGTGTGGTTGCTATAGTTGTTGTGTATTACATTGAAACGTCAGACACACATTGACAACGGTCTCGGCTCGGCACGCAAAAGCAAAACATGCCGTTGAAAATGTGTGTAGAGCTAGCAGAAAAATATCAGTTTTTACAATGATTTTCATCATAATAATCATTATCATTTCACTACCCAATTTTTTTTCCGTCGTTATAATTTGTCAATAATTAATGACTTACTTGCTTTTAGCCAAGTATGCAAGATTGGTTCTCATGCAAATGAATGTTTATGAGAAATAGAATTATGTTTTTAATCAGATTTCTCAGGAGTATGGAATTTGAAAAGGAAGGAATTTGCGCTGAGCCAAAATCATCTTGCTATTGTTACATATGCCTTAGAGAGTCTCTTTTGAACAGTTAATTTTGAACAGGTTTAATCGCGTCCATTAGCTCTACCTCGGTAGGCAGCGGGTATTATTGAGATTAGATGTTTTATGAGATGCAAGCACCTTTGACAAACACTAAGCGTGCCAGTAGAAGTAAAGTTTTCTTTACCTATAGATCTATGGGCTCATGATACTTTATTTCAGATGGCTTAAATTCGAATTTAAGCTCTAGCTCTAGTGGAAACTTTATCTCAAACGATCAGGATTCTGTTTGATTATGTCTGCTCTGGTTCTCATTCGTTTTCTTTGCAGTTTTCTGTTCTGTACTCAAGCTGATTGTGTTCTGTCCCAGCTAGGTCATCATAAGCCCTCGTTCTCTGTCAGTCTATCCATGCGTCACAGACACAGGCCTCTATCTGTGAAAATATAATATATAGCGCGTTCATTTTTTGACTGATGCGTATCATTATCTCTTGCACTTGGTAAGTTTATTTATTGCTTTGCTTACTTTTAATTTTAATTTTTTGATATTTTTATAAATTTTAATAATAAATATAATAGGTGCTTTGTCTGCGCACGGTACATTGTCCGCACCGCTCCAGGCGTCATTTGCATTGGTAATGTGGCGGGCGGCGGCGTATTGGTAAACAGAGTGATTTACCTCGTGCTTCGACCCGTACGCTAAATACTAGCGAGGATGTAGCGTCTAGGACCTGTGCACTAAATACTAGCCGAAATGTAGCATCTAGGACCCGTGCACTAAATAAAGTCTAGATGATAATAAGACATTCAGTAGGTATTGAGTATAGGACCCATGCACTTAATACTGGACGAGATAATATAGCGTCTAGGACCCATGTACTAAATACTGACCGAGATGTCGTGTCTAAGCTAGGCTATAAAACAATCCTGCCACGCTCTAGCTAGAGCAACACACACAAAAACATCGACCAACACTAATAGATTACTTAGCGAAGTGTAAGTAATTACGCAAACAACTCATCCGATCAGATGGGTGGTTTACATAAACAGAATGTTTTCCAGGAATCGAACCTGCGGATCGTGTTATTATCGAATAACATTCTGCCCCCGTGTCAATTAAACATGCAAGATTTACATCACCAACATTTATGTAGGTAATTGTATACCTAGGCTTTCACCGCTGAAAGCGGTACTCACATATGTATAGATAGAGATAATATATAGATTTGTATTTAACTCAAGTGTGAGAAATAAAAGCCGTTTTATTTTTATTTATTTTATTATACCTAGTTGATGTGCTGTTTAAGCAAGATTACTTTCTGACCCCAAAACTCATCGGATGAGTAGTTTGCGAATGTTGATTTTATCATTGAACGGAAGCTGCGTTGTTTCATGTAGGTAATAATAATCTGGGCAGCTTCAAAAATCGCATTAGGTACCTAAGATATGTCTTTTAACATCTCAGTACACTAATGATGATCCGGCGGTCTGTGGCCAGGCGGAATGACGAACGACAAATTGAAAGAAAGACGAATTCAGCGTCTATACACTACAGCCAGTCTGGCTGTAGTGTATAGACGCTGAATTCGGCATGTTTATTACAAAAAGCTATAAACTCTTGAACTGGTGAACTCGTGGTCTGGCCGCCGAGGAGTTATGAACGACGAACTGAAAGACTGTCTGTAGACGCTGGATTCAGCAAGCTGAAGACAAGAAGCCACTCTTATAATGGCAAAGATGCATTCCTTGTTTACCTTAAATAAATCCTTGACATTTTCCTGTCTTCTATCTATTAAGACGAGCTCATAAAAGGGCTACCAAATCAACCGAGTCAACCAAAGAAAGGAATTACGAAAACTTAATATTTTTATTAAAATCCTCAAACGAAAAAGCCGGCTTCACTATAAATCGTCTACAACAGAAATTAAACCCTATTAACTTTAATAAGCATCTTAATGAGTACTAGACAGCTAATTTCGCGTAGGACACTGACGTATTCGGTAGAGAAATGAGCCTAGTCGTGATTTACGCCATGATTGATAGAAACGTAGAAACGTCGGCAATCGTGCGCCGGCGACCGCCGAGTAGAAAGCGCGGTTTCTCTTGAGCGACGACCTGTAACATTGGAACTCGAAGTCGAATTGAATTGTAGACTAGATTGTGACTTACATTGTGTGGAGCAAACCAACGAAGGCAACCCGTACCTAATTTTGTTTATTTACTGTAGAAGAAGAAGAAACAATCATTTTTCATCACTTCTGCACGAAAATGGTGACTTTGCTGCTCAAATACAGTGAACATAAACGGGTCTTGCTTACACATTACAGTGGAATAATTGGTATTTGTTCAACAAATGGGCAAAACTATGTTAAACATTTTTCACCGTAATTAACGAGAAAATATATCGTCATATATAAAAGAGGTCGAATATCAGAATATTCATTTTGGTGAGCAACCATGAAGGGTTAGAATAGATTGCTATAAACCAGTATAAACCGCTTTGAAATCGTGAACGAAGGTTGACACTGACAACTTACAGAGGCGCAACTTCTATATAAAGTGTATAAACATGTTGCTTGGGAGATTATTTATAGATGGCGCTGTCCACCTAAAAGTGGTCCTTATAAGCCAACACAACACTTTAAAATGACACTGTTTTCAGTGAGAACGTGCACCTCCCCCCTGGTGCAGCCCGCGTAGTTTTTTCTTTTTTTTGGCGCGGACCATAGAGTATAATTAACAACATATTACACCATCGAAATTCATCGAACATTCTGAATACAAATTACTTTTTTCAAACTGTTGAATAAAGTTGAATCTATATATTTGTGCTGATGACGATGATGATGTTACTGCATGAACCTGTTTTTACTATGCAATCATTTATTACGGCTGGTTCCATTCTTGCCAATTAATTTCTCACAATTACAATGGTAATCTTCACTTTGACAGTTCGTGTGTCGTTGATTCGACTTTCGTGTGAAATGCGCATGCGTGTAACTACAAAAGAAAGTCATTACTAACATTTAATAGAGCTTGTTTGGTCACGCGTTATTTTTACGATCTTGCGTTGTCTATACAATTAAAATAATAGTGTTTTTGAACATTAAAATAACAGTGGTTTTAAACATCGACTTGCTTCATTTCATTCAAACTGATTTCTGAATTTATCTGGAAATATGCTTTTCTCAGACTCTAGGTACCTACTGTATCTCACTCTACGCCGTTGCCATGGAAACCATTACTAAGTGATGTTGAAAATTATCATGTGATGATGTTTTAGATAAGTTTCGAATATCACAATTCCTCGAGAATCAAACGCTTACGAGACCACCTTAAAATCAACCTCAATATTACAAGGAAATAATCATCAAAATCTATTAAGAATTGGCGAAGATATCACCAAAATTGTTGTAGCTTTATAAATCTTCAAATGTAGGTATAATGATTTTTCCAAAGCAGCGAGTTTTTTTTAAATCGGTCCATAATTAACGGAGATATCAACGCAAAATATATTAAAAAACATACTTTTTTTTTTATTTATATACCTACTTAAAAATATTGTTACATAAAAAACCTTAAAAATAACATGAAGGAAACCACATGCATACCTACCGCCGAACAGAGCCTCCTGAAGTCTGTTAAAAACAAAATACCTATTTAGATAAAACTAGTGCTTTCAAAATCACAACATGCGTAAGCAACAAGGTAAAATCCCAAAGAAAATACAATAACTACGTAAGAGTAACTCTACCTACTCAACAACCATAGCAATAAAACATAGCATGCAATAAGCACAAAAACAAAAACAGCTGACAATAAATTATATTTATATCTACGGCAATACGCAGTGATAATGTGTTCATAATGAAGACTTTGTTCCGTGAGCTTAATTATATTAACGTACCAATTAAAACTATAATTACCCGAAACAGTACAAAATAATTACCCATGAAAGTGGCCTAAAGTAACCGTAACTCAGCTAATTTGGCTTAATGAGCGCCACAAAACCGACAAAGGTGTTATGAATAAATAAGCACATTACAATACCTTTAAAGAGAAGAAAAAAAGGACAAAAACTTTATTGATGATGCGCCAGAGTCCCTCTTGATGCTATCTTGTTCTCGGAAGGTTTACTGTTGTCTCCTTCTAGCACGTGGTTTTTAGCTATAGTTGTCCTGTTTCTGCTTCAATCGATACCCCTAGACACGAGCCGTGAATGTAAAGTGGAAGAATGAACTGCGTTGGGGTTCTGTAGAATTTCAATGAATAAATTAATTGGTTGACAAATTGAAAAAAAAACTCCGTGACTGTGGTTGTCAAGCACGGTTCCGATCGATGCCTGTTCAAAGTTACAATACCTCACACAACAATCCAACAATGTGCAAGTATAAAAGAGGTTCTTTATTATTGTTTCAAAAACTAAAGAACAACGTTAAATTCTTAGTATTTACACTGTTTCTTAATCCCTCGCGATTATTTTTTCTCGGAAAAGGAAAAGATTTTAGAAAAAAAAAATCCAAATCGAATATAATTAATAGCGAAATCGACGAACATACGATTAAAAATAATATATATCTACATACTGAACATGGTATAATATCTTTTTTTTTTTTGTTTTTCGTCAAAAAATAAATATTGGTAAGTCTTTATAATCAAAGAAAATAACGTTTAGATTGTTTGCAACAGTCTGCAGTTAGCTTAATTGTTTCAGTTGTAAATAAAAGTTCTAATTTGTTTCTATTATTTGATTGTAATTTTCACTAATAGCTTTGAAAGGAAGAAATAAAAATATTTTACCTAATTACATTTTTAATTAAATACAAGGTACATACTAAATCTAAAATTAAAACTATACAAAAGAAGTATTTATTTATTTATTTATTTAATTTTCGGAAAACTTACGGCTAAACATATAACAAGAAAGATTAAGTATATATATAAGGACGGCCAATTACAAGTTTTCACAAGTAGTTAGAAATAATAATTAAAAAGAATGAGTAGTGGACAAACAATATGAATATGTGAAGTTATACAGTAAAGAAGTGATTACTACAAATACATTTGAAGTTACTTGGAGAGGTATTGAACAAATCAACTTCATCTGCCATTGCATTGAAAAATCTGCTCGCACGTAGAATATATGAGTTCTGCCTGTAACGCGATTTAGATGATGGGATATTTAGAAGATTATGGTTTCTGAGAGATGCTGGTGTTGTTCTGAGTCCTATGCAACCAAGTAGTTCTCGACAGTCCACCCTGCCACTCGCAATATTGAGAAGATACAAAACATCCGCTACACGCCTTCTCTCTGCTAGTGGAAGAATGTGAAACTTCCTACAACGTGAAAAATAATTGGGTATATAAGTCCTGGCGCGATATTGTAAGTATTTGAGGAAACTTTTTTGGATGCCCTCGATCCGATCTATATAAATCATATAGGGTTAGGGTTCCACACCTGAGAAACGTACTCAAGATGGCTCCTGACATACGCACAATAAAGAATTTTAAACGTCTTAATTTGCTCAAACTCTGCCGACATTCTGATCAAAAAGCCTAGCGCTTTGGATGCCTTTTTGACAATATATGTATACGTAGGTAAAGAAACAAACATATAAATAGGGTAAAAAGGGTCCCCTCAGCATGTGTAGATAACATTTGCCTAGCCTATGCTACGCTGGTTTACTTTGATAACCATAGCATGCATTAGTATTAAAGATGAGGAAGTTTGGCTATTTGTAACTCCACGCCAAAACTACAAGAACAGATCGGGCTGAGATTTTGTATAGATGAATAATAACATATTCCTTTTTATCCCCAAAAAAGCTTGCGAAGTCACGGGCAGATCAAATGTAAAGTATAAAATACACGCATGTAAAAAGACAAACTCAGAATAACGGCACACATGTCAATTCCTAGAAGATCAAACTTCTTCAAAACAACTTCAAAATCAACCTTTATACAACAAGGAACGAATCATCAAAATAAATTACGAATTGCCATAGATACCACCAATACTATTGTAGCTAGTCGTGATTTTTCAAAAGTATTATGTTGTTTTTTAAGCTTTTCTTTACAATAGGAAAATAGTTTTTTTTTTTTTAAATGGAAGTTAATAAAATAAAATAAAAAATAAATAAATAAAATAAATAATGCTGGACAATTCACACAGCATTATCTAGGCCCATGGTAAGCAGAACTTGTGTTATGGGTACTAGATAACTGATATACATAATACAATACATTACATAGATAGATATTTTTTTACTATACATAGAAAACGACCAGAACACCCGGAACAAATATCTGGAGATCGTACACACAATTGTTCCGAGGCGGGAATCGAACCCGCAACCTTCAGCGTCGCAGGCGGACCTTCGCCCACCGCGCCACATCGGTCGTCAACCAAAGACAAAGTAACGGTTCGTTTAAATCATACAGAAAGTAAATAGTACGTTCTGTGAGTAAACCCAGGTAGAAAAAACTACTTATAAATTTATTTGATACGTTATAGTTTATTTAAGAAGTATTTTTCTGAATTAAACGCTAAAGTATCTAATAAAGTGCCTTTAATGGAATTCCATATACAATAATAATAAACTTTTTATAGAAAGGCTTACTTACCTTTTATAGAAATCAAAATGATAGCGAGGAATGCGTGAACGCGATTGGTTTATAGCTCGACGCAGCTATTCATTTGTTTTTAGGGTTCCGTGGTAGTGAGTGAATCATATCTCCAGCCGGGCTATAGGTATGTACCTACGCACCACAATGACTGTTTCTCTTGCGTTTTGTCCTTTATTTGTTTCATTTTACGCCAAAAAGAGCGAGAAAAAACAGTCGACAAATATTGGCGTGACGCGTATTTTAAACTTGCAGTTTACCCAATACTAAAGACACGACGACGAATCAAGTTCTTGATTTTCGATAATAGAGCTTGATAGTACTTTATTACTTCCTCTAAGTTGTGTTCTAATCCCCAGTCGTTATAAACTTATAAATAATAAAATAAATAAAATGATTTTATTTCAGATGACTTAAATGATCCATAATTTGTTAGTAAAATTAAACATTAAGAACTTATTACTAGGGTCACTAGAAATTAAAACTAAAATTAAATTAAATCACTCTCCCCACGAAACATTTCCACAGGGGAGAGGTGATTCTACCTGCTACTTATGGCTATAAGCCTGTAAAGTCGACTTTAGAAATTATTTATTATTTTTACAGAGCGTTTCAGTCATATTGAATGAAGTCGGTAATTCTACTAATATTACCGATAAAGGCGAAAGTTTGTATGTATGGACATATGTTTGTTAGCCTTTCACGCAAAAAGTACTGAACGGATCGGGCTGAAATATCGCTTATAGGTAATTTCAGGCCAGGAATAAAACATAGGCTACTATGTTATATTAGGGCTATTTTGATCCAATAAATCAGTTTTCATTAGATAGAAATAACCTTAAAACTTTTCCATAGAAACAACGCCAAAAACTATTTAATTATAACTTGATTGTTTGGACGAATAATTTAAAAGTAAAAATCACTCATTGAATACAGAAGTATTATTGAAAAGCGCCGTCAAATCCCGACTAATTGGCCAATAACCCGCCTCCCTCGGGAACCCTCGTTCACTATTGACTACTTTACGGCCGCTGTAGGTAATTGACACGGCCTGGCGGTGGCGGCTTCTTCTTCAATTACTTTACGAGTTGTAGGAAGTTCTTACGAAAGTAAAAGCATTGCTTTTAAACATTCAAATAAAATGTTAAAAAACAATGATAATTATTAACTTGGTATGTACGGAACCTTTCTTTCCTTTTCGAATTCCTTTGTTAGATGATTTTGAAAATGGATCATGACAATTTATATGGACCAATATAATATACTATTGTGGCTATGTCTATTTAAACGAATTTTCGTAATCATTTGCAGACAACACAAAATCGATGACTTCATTTATAGTAAACAGCGGAAATTGAATATAATTTAGGAAATATCTAAGCGAGCCAAGCTGCTGGTCTGGTACCTATACGTTCCATTGCATCCGTTGTATCATTTCAACAAGCTAATTGTAAAAAAAAATAAGAAAACTACATACACACGACCTCATTTCTTGTACTTTATCACGATCTTATCCATCCACGGTTTTCTGGTAGAGATCGCTTAAGTGTGCAATAAATAATTTATATCTATCTAACCTATTAATAATCCAAATTATGGTCAGGTATTGTTTAGAGAAGATCACATGACTTTCTTTCTTCCACCATAATTATGAACCCTTACAATAGGTAATACTTTTTACTCAGGTACCTACATGAATATTTGGTTTTTTGAGTATTCGTGTAAAAATCCTCTCCCACTACGATCCAAAAACGCACCCTCAAAATCACACACCCCAGACATCAAAAAGTTGAAATTCCCTAGAACATTATTGTTTGATTAATTTCCCAGCGGAATAAGTTGGAAACTTTCCACTCGTGGCAAACTTTGCCCAGTTGGCAACTTTGTTTCCGGTAGTTACTCTCCTTTATTAGGAACTTGTTAAAGTTTGACAGCATGAAGTGCTAAGGCGTGTTCGGTGACTAATGAAACGTGACATAATGAAACAAAAAAAAAAACCAATACACCCATAGAATAAAAATAAGGCTTGGAATACATAGTTCGAATGATAGTAGACAGAAAGGAGGTTTTATATTAAAAAAGAGACAATAGAGTCTCAATTTCCTATTCGTATGCGTGAACTTGTGTGTGTCAAAAAGTAATATGCTTGTCAACTTACACATTACCTACTTATATTCGTTTTTGGTTACAGAATCAAGAAAATTGTTAAATTACACTATCCCTCTGTGGCAGTGTGCCGGTCATATCTCGCAAAGAACCGACGGCCGCTGGGGCAAACGTGTTCTTGAGTGGAGACCACGATTCGGTAAACGTAGGACGCCCTCCGACCTGGTGGGATGACGACCTGCGAAAGACTGCAGGTAGATGCTGAATGCGGCAAGCTGAAGACAGGGCGCTATGGTGCTCATTGGGGGAGGCCTATGTCCAGCAGTGGACTGCTAAAGGCTGATGATGATGATGATGACGATGATGACTATCCCTCCGCTGATAGCGTGTTTTCTACAATAGAAACGACACAGCCTATGGTCCAATAAAAAATTTAACATGTAACATGAAAAACACACAACCCTTAAATCCCCTCCTTCAGAGGGAAGACTACGAATCCCCAGAGTTAATCCCTTGCTGCGTAATTGCGAAATCGTAAATTAGTTCGTGACAGCGAACTCCAAAGGACACTGTAATTGGCAGGAGCAGTTTTAAACACGTAATTAAGAGTTGAACTCAACTTAAGCCGAACGCGCCGAAGTAGCCGAAGAAATCGACTAGCTACGATATCTCACGCAATTATATACGTATAATTAAAATATTTATGTAATCTATTGTAATAAGTACATCAGTCATCTGGTACCCATGAGACAAGCACTGCTTAGCTTGGGGCTAGACGATGCTGCCGACCGCGCCACAGAGGTCGTCAATGGATCTTTTTTATGCAATGAAAAGTAGCCTATATTTGATTCTAATTTCCAAGCTTATAGCTACATCTATGCAAACATCTATACAGAGGGAGGACTGCGTCCAGCAGTAAATATAAATAATGCGGTACAATTCACACAGCATTATCTAGCCCCATGGTAAGCAGAGCTTGTGTTATGGGTACTAGATAATTGATATACATAATACAATTCATAGATAGATATTTTTTATTATATATAGAAAACGACCAGAACACCCGGAACAAATATCTGCAGATCGTACACACAATTGTTCCGAGGCGGGAATCGAACCCGCAACCTCCTGCGTCGCAAGCGGACCTTCGTCCACCGCGCCACATCGGTCGTCAATTTAGGCTGCTAAAGAGAGAAGTAGGTTAGGATTAAGGTTTCCCCGTTTATATTTGTCTTTTTACGTCAAAAGACATTGATACTGATAACGTCAGAAGACACGATATAAAATAATATGTTTTATCTGAGAAAATTACATAAAAAGACTCTTATCTCATGTCGGTCGGTACCTACAAACTGTACAAAGTGATGATAATATCACTTTGATCCCGATAAAAGTGGAATACTCCGTAAACAAGTAGAATCGGCGTGCAGAAAGCACTTACCTGCTAACTACCACTAAATCAGATTACAGCGCCCCTCGGGGCTTTGGTATGGGGCGAGGGGAGAAAAAGCCGATCTGTTGCGGCGAATCTTAGCGAATACCATACGAATGTATTATTAGATGCATATTTTTAAGGCAGGTGGATTTTAGCACATTTAGTAGCCTTCTAAGTGGCCTGCGGTTTAGCTCCGATGTCCCTTGATATGTTTAGGCTTATAATTTATGAAAGAAATTAAAAAAATTGAATAATAACTAGATATACCTACTTACCTCCGATCCGTTCTCGAGACGAAACAAACAATTGTTATCCAAACCTTTTTATATATCTAATACCATTTCTGTACATTATTAGAAACTTCATTAATATGTTTATAATAAAACAAATAGGTACAACTAATATAATTACATTTAAGTATATGCATAACCGTCACCAGAAGGAAAAATCTGTATTAACAAAGAAAATTACAATCAATTATGTATTTGAAACAAATTAGTATTCACTATTTTAATACCTATATGTAAGATCCAAAAGAACGATCATGTTGCTCTTCATGAATGAAATTAATGATAAATCAGCATGGTTATCGCAAACATGAATTCTAAAACCATATTCGGGGTAGGAGACCCGGTCTAGCAGGTATGCGACCCCCCGTCTAATCGCCATATAAACCCCTGTCGATCCCTGGTTACTTTACTTCTATCCAATTTATACAGTAGGCATTAGGTAGTAATAGTCAGAATTGTACAAAAGATACCTACCACCACTTATTGGATACACAGGCTTACAGTTTATATTTTTATATTATATTTTATATTTATTTAAAGGAAAACCAGAAGCTTATATATAACACAATAAAAAGTTCATAAATACTAGAAAGCTTATTGAAGGTTTTCACGGATAAATAACAGAATAATATAAGAAGAGACTGTGAAAATAAAGTGAATTGGTACATATAGCATCTGTAAAGTTAAATTAGATAATTATCTTTAGGTTACAAAATTAACAATAATGATTACTCAAAAAACTTATCACCAACATTATCATTATTGGTGCCAAAAAATTATCTGCAGTTATATAAGAGAATACCTAGTTATTTAGCTTAGTGTACCTACTTATTTATATCATTTATGTATATAAATAATTAGATTATTTTGTTTGAACAAAAAACCGAAATTAAATTATGTACTAAATATCTTCTGTGTCGAATTTTTTTGGAATATTATTTAATTTGTTAGAGATTACCCCGAGTGTTGGCTTATGCACTGTAATAACAAAAAACCTTAGAACAATAAATCGACTTACCTACACTGTTTTTTTTTCAGTTTTGCGGGACGCGTTAATCCCTTAGAAATATTCCATATAATTGAAGAAAAATCGCCGAAAATACTTTAAAAACATACATACAGCCGAACACAGAACCTCCACTCTTTTCGTAACATCGGTTAAAAATAAACAATATCAAAACACTACCAATTCATCTTTGCTTTCTTTAGCCGCCAAGAGATGGCGCTGCGTACCACAAACTGACGCCCGCCACCGCCCGATCCACCGTGTTGGTTCATTAATTCTCTCCACTCTACGAGTAAATACCATTAATTCTCTACAAGCTTTTGTCCACAGCTTCCTCCACATTTTAAGCAGAACTACTAAGCTAAAATAAAACCACGCTATCCGAATACCAATTCGTCGTTTTCAGCCAACAACACGATCGGGACGGATGGCACTGGGAAATAAAATATTTAATTTATTCAAACGGTTCGATTTCCTGCCAAAGTTAGCTGAATGAAAGCAAAAGTATCAAAATATGTATCAGATAATTATTTTTGAATGCATTGGATGGGTATTATCTATACCGACGAAGACGACTTACCTTAATTAAATTTACACCTATTTTATAATAACCTACATTAACATTTTATATTAAACTATTTTATATTAGGTAACTTAGTTCTCATGTAAGTGACATTGTGTCTTTTTGAGAATAAATGTCTTTAAACCGAAAAGTACCTGAAAAAAATCTTAACATGCAGTTTGTGTTGTCTCATAAATCGTGGTTCGATGTATTGATTTTTTCACAACTACTCCAACTCTTATGGTTGCTTTCCATTCCCATCTCAAAAAACAATCCTGTAAAGTCCAAGGACGAGAAGAAATTCCTGTATATTCGTAAAATCCGTAGATTGAATCGCCTGTGGGAGACTTGTATGCTGAGTGAAAGAAGCGAGCAAATAAAAACAGTAAGCCAGAAATATGTAGGCAATTACGTTAAAGTATACCGCAAACACCACATCGGGGCGCCCGCAGCTTCGCCCGCGACCGAATCGAATCTAGCTTCTCAGTAAAACCACTTTTCACGATAAACACCATCATAAACCAACAAAAAAGAACCTTATTCCATCAACGTTAAAGTTTATATTGTGAGTGAAAAGAGAAACTGCAAATGACTGCGTGTTCCGCTAATGGTCCATGAAATTGCCGCGTGCTGATATCGGATATTTTATATTTGGCCTTTAAATTATTTTGATAAGATTTTTGATGTTTTTCTTGTGCAACTTACGTACCTACCTGCTATAAATTCGATAAAATATTCAGACAAGATTATGAACTTAACTCCAACATAAACACGCCAGTTTTTTATTTCATCAGTCGCAGTTCGCTAAAACAACGAACACCACGACCAAGGCTCAAAATTGGAACAATGTAGAACACGTGATTAGAAAAAACAAAAGGAGGGCGAAAATTTTAGATGTCGTAGGTACATATGCCACTGACAATGGTGCAAGACTGTTCGGGAGACTAAATGTCATTAGATTTCCGTCCCCTAACATTAGGAAAACAATTAAGGAAAGTATAGTTAAGCAAACTAATAGTGGTCATCACTATTGAAAAACAAAACAAATTACTTTGTGGCGTCGTATAAAGAGCTCCATAGAATAGAAAACACTTTATTATACCACACAAAACAGAAAACAATACAGAATTAAAAACATAGATTAAAGGAATAAAGGATTAAAAATCTCTTCCAAGCAACCTTGGGATGGACTGGACATGAAGGAACAATATAGACGGTGGCACTTTAATAAACATTCATTCAGATCTCCATTTCAGATTTCAAATCTTCATTTCTTTAGGCTTACAATCTAAGGACTTACCTACACTTATTATATTAGCTCACACACGTCCACTGCTGGACATGGGCCTCCCTCATAAAACGAGTGAAGCCACAAATATTATAGCGGTCCTGAGCCGCCTCGATCTATCTACCTACTCCCAGAGACTGCTATATACCTCAATGACATTGTTTCAGGGTACCTACTAGAGAAGCCTTCTACTTCAATGTAAGGAACCTTTTCACTTCTTCCACAAGTGGTCTAAAAATTTAAGTGAAGAGAATACCAAAAACACATTGTTTCTTATTTGACAATATAGAAGGTATATAATTTGAATCGTAAGAGTTTATTTCGTGAGCCTAAAGAAATAAAGTTTTTGAAATCTGATATGGAAATCAAACTACGTCACAAATAGCGGTCCAGATAGCGGTAGAGACTGCTATTGAGCGATAAGACCGCCAATTGTAACTTATTTGTTAAGATATTATATACAAGGGTTTCTTATATATATGTATATATATACTAAGTGTGTAATAAAGAAGGTATTATCTATCTATCTGTCTATCCAGAGCCGCCTCCATTACACGTCTCCCTGCGATGCGACTGCTACAATGTCTTTGGTCCACGGTACTGGTGAAAAACATACCATTGACATCACTTTCAATGTATTTTTTTCACGGGTGAAAAGATTAATCTAGGTAATCTGATATTTTGTAGTACCTAAGCCCTTTTTTTGTAGTCTTTTACAAAGGACATATTAGACAATTTGTTTGAATTTATTCGTTGATATTTTTTGCGACTCACTTGCAGTTTTGAAATATACGTATTGCCCTTTAAAAGATACATTCATCTTATGTAGCTTAGGTGTGGGCATCATCATCATCAGCCTAGAAGTCCACTGCAGGACATAGGCCTCCCCTAATGAGCGCCATAGCACCCTGCTTCAGCTTGCCGCAACCAGCATCTGCCTGCAGTCCTTCGCAGGTCATCATCCCACCTGGCCAGAGGGCGTCCTAAACTACGTTTGCCGAACGGTCTCCACCACGTTTACCCCAACGATTGTCGGTTCTTCGCGGGATATTTGTGGGCATAGCGAATTTATTCTTATTTCTAGTATTTGACTGGAAGAAATCCTTTATCGAAAAATTCGTCATCATAGCTGTATCGTAGCATCTTCGAATCGTTGTTTCTGCGAAGGTTACTTTGTTCGCCCCATGTTAGAATTCTTCCCATTTGCAGGAACCTACCGGGTGGCTATTTATAAACAATGTTTATTATTCGCGGGCACATACCGCGAGCCAAAACACGCGAATGGCCGTGACTAAATGAAAATATTTCTCACTCACTTGTACAAACATTCGTACCTACCAGAGTGCCATTACAGGGTGTTCGGAAATATTAACGAAATAACAGAAATACATTTTATTGGTAAAATCACTTTACATGTCACATTTTCGTCTAAGTACAATAGGTACATATTGTTAAAATTGAAAATAAAAATAGATCAAATATATAATAATAAATTAAAATAAAGTCAGGTTTACAATTGTAATAGTTTGTTCACAGAATAGAAATTCTGCGCGACAAGCCAACGTTTAAGTCTAAGCATGATAGACTGCCATCAGATGTGACAGAATCTGGTAGTTTGTTGTATACTGCCGGACCCATCACACGAGTAACCTTTGAGGACTTCGTGAGGGAGCGGGCGATGGTCGACAGCTCACCTAGTTCATTTTGCGTTTATAAAAAAATTGCTTGGCCGCTCGGTTGATTTATAGAAAACATTACGACCGATGTGGCGCGGTGGGCGAAGGTCCGCCTGCGACGCAGGAGGTTGCGGGTTCGATTCCCGCCTCGGAACAATAATTGTGTGCACGATCTGCAGATATTTGTTCCGGGTGTTCTGGTCGTTTTCTATGAATAAAAAAAAAATCTATCTATGTAATGTATTCTATTATGTATATCAGTTATCTAGTACCCATAACACAAGCTCTGCTTACCATGGGGCTAGATAATGCTGCGAATTTTCCAGCATTATTTATTTATTCGAGTCCTAAGTAATAATGTTGGACTTCCACACAACATCATCAGGCTAAGCATAGCTTGTGTTACGGGTACTAGATAACTGATGTACTTAATGCAATAGATTACATAGATATTTTGTATTACATAGATAACGATCGGAACACCCGCCCCCATAATTAGACATATTCAAATCTATTCATAGCCAAAATAATATTCGTTGAGACCCGATTAGGATACAAATATCATCAAAATTTTATAAAAAAGGGAATAACCCGAGCGAAGCCGAGTTTTCATCTAATATATACATATTTCTTACCCGATTACCTATGTATGAAAAATTTAATTGAAATAAAGGATGTAGTTTCCATATGAATCGGAAAGTACGTTAATATGGGATTTAGGCGTTGGCACTAACCTTAACCATTTTAATTCCATGTCGTTTACATTGCACACGTTACGTTTTCAGAACACCCTGTAGTTTTGTTGATAAGCAGAGCCGTGAGCTCACCGCTTGTGAATGCGTCAGCGGCTGATAACAGCAAATAGCTCTTGCTGATAAGATAATATACCTAACTACGTTCCTACTTACATAGTTAGGCTTTATCTGCTTGATAGAGCCTATTATGTTTCACGTACTCAAAACATGTTGGAGGTGGATTCTATACTCCAGCCAAATTCGATGTAATTTTTTTGTAAACAAACTAAAATTGACGAGCTTGGCGTCAAGTTTCAGTCATAATATTATAATATTGAAGGAAAGATCTCAAATCGACAAGGAATGTAAGTTCCGTAAAAAATACATAGGAACAGAGAGAAACTCAGGCTATGTATGGTCGGTTTGTTTACAAACTTTGCACATCTAATTTGGCTGGAGCCGCGAGCTGTTTTAAAACAGTGTTTAAAACAGTTTGAAATAAAACTATGTTTTATATTAAGAAAAAAACAGGGTTTAAAACTACCTTTAATTGCAAATGAATGTGTATAAATACCACAGACAGGCTGTGGTATTTATACACTGCATAGGTAACTCCCCGCCGGTAAATTCCCGCAGGGAAAGTCCCTATGTCGGCAGTCGAAAGAAAGTAATTCACTGGATTAGTGGATACGGTACCTATTCCCCGCTCTCTCTCTAGTTCTCTACCTACCTACAACACTACATACAAGGTGTATGTAAAGTGTTTTGTATTGATTAATAATAATAATAATTTTTAATAATTTGATTAGAGGTAAGTACTGAGATATGCAACAAAAGTAAATATTTATAGTTTTGTTAATTTTTACTAATGTGAATTAGGAAATAGTTTAGAAATGTATTATTTTATTATTCGCTATAATTGATTTGAAATTGATAAGTAAAAAAAACAAATAAAACAAAAAAAACACTTGTTTTAAACATTTTGTACTGTTTGTTTTATAAAATATAAAAAAAACTGTTTTTTTTCCAACCCTTGCTGGAGCATAGTTTCAGCCCGCGCGGTTTTAGTACACTCTCATGCGGGATAGAAAGTATTGTAACATTATTCAAAGTAGGTACGTAGAGTCATTCGGGGTAAATAGTCACACTTTTGTCTTCTTTTGTTATTAACTAAGTGTTAAAAACAAAAGAAGACAAAAGTGCGCAAAACTGTCAGGACATTAAGAACACATTGCGTTTCATATAGCAAATTTATTATACTTCCAAGGTGCATAAGATTTTTGGCGATAACTAAAACAGTTTTTTTCATATTTGAAGAAAACTGAGTATTGGTCGGAGTGCGTACCTTTAACCCTTGAAATGAAATTAAATTAAATGAATGTTTATTTCTTTAGGCTTACAAATAAGCACTTAGACAAGTCATATTTTATACTATTCATTATTATATTGATGTTCACTTAAATTTTTTGTCCACCAGTGGAAGAAGTGAGAAGAAAACACTAGTATGTTCATAGAAGATTGAAGTGGGTAAAAATATGCAGTAATTTGGGCAAAAGTTCGCATGTGGGGTAAAAGTTCGCAATGGGTATATTAGATAATGTTTATTTTCTACAGGTCGTTCCTTGGATACACGATCTAACGAAGTGGTATCTAGGGAGGTCATTAAGACGCAATTAGACTTGATGATTTTACGGATATTGTGTCGAATTTGAAACTTTTTTTTAGATAGAGAGTTATAATTTTTTTCAGTGATTCATATTGTGGGTTTATCGCATAAAATTATATCTTATTTTATCCTCTCAATATTTAGAGTTTTTTAAACGGAATTTATGTATTAAAATTAAAAAATGTAAGGTCAACTGCGGTTGGCGTCAATTCAGATAATAAAAAATAAAAATGAACATATTAGCTAGCTCGGCAAGCAACTTCAGAAAAAGGATGCGGTTGTATGTTCAGGTGTATGTAGGTATTTTTTGTTTGTATGTTCGTCTATTTTTCCCTTAATTATGGGCCGATTATGAAAATTATTTCGCTGTTGTATAGAAAATGATCCCGAAGTGATCCGAGTGAGATAATTAAATGAAAATAAAAAATATTCCCGAGGGATTAGTATTTATCTCGGAAAAAAAATTAAAGTAGGTATTCAATATCATTTTTTCTTGAACATTTAAAATGTCATTCCATTGCTTCTCAATAAGGTTATAATGAACTTTCGCACATAAAATTAAATTGTCTTTTTTTTCAATAATAACCCCAAAGGACAAATTGCAGTATTTAATCATTTCCTACCGTCAGTACTACAAAGGTCCAGCTGCAATGGCATTTAACTATGTCAATAAAATAATTATCCAATCATGAGGCAATTTACTCCGATTGTTCCCTCATCTTCCATCTCCCTCCCTCGCTATACCTCTATATCTCCGTCTCATTCTAAAAACGACGATATTCGAGGACGGTGACACGGTTCGCTCTTGTCTGGATAGAGCTCTACCAATGCATTCTGCAGATTAAATAACCCCTATATCGTAAAAATAAAGTTGAATTTACTTTGTGTTTGCGAGAGAGCTATTTGGCTACAACTGTACACATTGGTCAGTCCACTTGGCCTCTCATGAATTTTCTCTAGTTTCAAGGTCTAGACTTTATCGCGCCGTTTTGAGGAATTTCGAAAGATCTGTTAATTGGTTGGTGGTTAGGTACTGGTTAGCGTCTCTTACCGATCCGTATTAGGAATGAGTATCATTCACATAACAAAATGTTTGATTTCTAAGTATAGGAGTGTATGAACGATAACATTTTGGTAATTTCGGTTTTTAAATGATTTTAATCCATCAATAAATGAAGTAGTTATTAAAGTTTTCTTTTCGGCGATTCCGAAACGTGCGCTCGGAGCTTCGCGTGGTATTATGACGTCACACATAATGTAACGACTTAGTAGTTTTTTAATTGCTGTAATGTTAGGTACATATAATTATGATTATTTTCTTTTTTTAATAATCAATTAAACAATTAACAAACATCTCACAGCGCGAGCCGTGCAAAATCGGTAATGTCTAAAGAGCCTAAAATGTAGAGTACCTACTATTTTTATTGTAGGTAGGCCCGAAATCCGAAAGAACGTCAATATCTTATTTCGAAAAATGCACAAAAGGCAGCAGCGAATGCAACATTCATCAAAAAGAAATGATAACAGATTGCGGAAGAGCTGACAGCTCAACGAGTTGACGATCTCGCCATCAAGCTGCCTGCGCCGTTATCGCGCGTCGGTCATCGCACTCATTCGCGAGCGGACAAATCACTTCACAGTTTTCGTGGCCCGCCTAATTGCCAGGGCTGTCGCAGTCCTGCTAATAAAAACCCTTAACGTTACCTCCCGCATGAAAGGACCGTGATATTATCGGATATTGCGATAATATCACGATTCTTAGACGTTTTTTTTCTAAACTGTCTGTAATTTTTTTTAATTAAAATTTCGATCACTTTTTGTGGACTGCTGAAAGGAAGCGACAGTTGATTATTGACATTTTCGATTAAAAGTTACTTCACCGTGCGAGGCTTTGCCTTAAAAAATTGTCAAACATACGCAACCGCTCGCGGACGTTTCCTAAACATTGAACAAAATCTTTTCTGAAAATAATCAGAACAAATGCGACCAAACCACAATAATAGATCAGAGTATTATTAATCCTATCCGATTCAGATTGGAACTCTTAAACAGCTTACTCCGTTTTTTATAATTTAACGATGGAACAACCAGTACAAAAACTTAATGAATGCATTAATTATTATATTTTTATTCCAGATCATATTACAAACAACAGGATACATAAACAGAAACAAACTTCAGAATAATAAATTATAACAAACATTGACATTACACTAAATAGTATACTAATGTTAATAAAAATGTATAATTCGCTTACATAGAGAAACTTTTACTCACATTATCTTATGCTAAAAATACCCGGACTCTACATTTATTGCTAACTAATTTCGAGTTATTTATTTTATTCAAAAATGTATATAATGTTTAAATCAAATTATGAACTTATTAAGATCAGAATGCTTTCTGACGATCCCAATACGGCCCATTATAGAGACAAAGCGTTTGGAAATAACACGGGAAAGCTATCAGCTCTACCATCCGCAAACATTCCTTTATACCACAACCTCCGCAACAGCCTATATTGGTCCACTGCTGGACGCAGGCCTCTCCCCGATAAACACCTTATTAGCTACATTAACTCTGGTGCAAATTGGAAACTGGCATCACACGGCACTATTCTAATTCCATTAGAGGTAATAAGGATACATCATCATCATCAGCTTATAGCAGTCCATCTGCTGGACATAGACCTCCCCCATAATGAGCGCCATAGCGCCCTGTCTTCAGCTTGCCGCATCCAGCATCTACCTGCAGTCTTTCGCAGGTTGTCATCCCACCTGGTCGGAGGGCGTCCTACACTACGTTTACCGAGTCGTGGTCTCCAATCAAGAACACATTTGCTATGTCGATAACGTTTGTTCTCTGTCGGATGTATTCGTTACGAATTCTATCCTCAGTAATAAGGATAATAGATTATAATAGATTTTTTTGGCTAGGACTATCCAACTTTAAGCGTTCCGAAGTGAGACTTATCCTAGAAGATTTTAATCTTAACGTAGAATACGGCCTCACCACAGCTTTGTCTTTTAGGATTAGGATTTTTTTCATGGTAGAAAGCGCGAGCTCAATTGCGAATACCAAATATATGCGCGGTTTCTACAAAAAAAATCCTGAGATTTAAATCTCCATCTATCAATGACGGATCAAGTGGTATCCTTAACTCTTATATTAAATACTGTTAAGAAAACGTACTAAGCATTCCTAGAAAAAAATTACAGCTTCATAATTTTGATAAAACTAGTAGGTACGTTCCCTAACTTCTGTTATTTTCTTTGAGGGTAATTAATAAACCCTGAATACGTGACTCGAGTCTCGACAGGAATGGCGTCTAATCGCAGTTTCATTAGTGCTGAAAGACTTGCGGTAGCCCTATTAATAGAACGATTGCATCGAGCAGAGATTCTTCAGATGACGGCACCGGCATTTGACGGGGACATAAACTGATAGTAATGTGCCAAGAATGACTTACAAACTTTCATAGTGTACATAGATATACATATTTTGTTTTAAACGTTTGAACATTGTTGTTTGAAAGTTAAAATTAAATAAGCATTAAAACTTTTGGAACTAGCTTGGTTATTAACATAAAAGTAATTAATATACCATGATTTAGGTTTTGAGCCTTTCAACATCACGGCACAGTTACAAACGTCATGATCACGGAATAATGTAAATAATAATAATAATATATATTATTATTTATTATATAAATGACTTTTTTAAAAGAGCATTGGTTTATTATGATAGATCTTTTTTACGACGAGGAATGTTAGTTATTCAAGTGCTAAATTTTCATGACATTCTGCAAAAGATACCTTCACGATATTTTGGCGATGGATATAACATATTATAAATATTAGCACGCCTTGACGAGGCATAATGTATTGGAGTAATTTTTACAATCGAAACACTTTCATTATTAAGACCTATTTATTATAACTACATTCCTGCAGATAAATGATTTATGATACTAGACAGTATCTTGACTGTGAACCGTAGCTTTATATCCAGGTGTGGATTGTCCAGCATTACAGCCTAGTCTACTAAGATACCTAAACCATAGTTACATCCGTAATGTAACGTCCACCGCTGCAACAAACCGCCGGCTTTAGTGAGCGGCCCGGTCAACGTACTGCACGTCACGCGACGCGCTCTAATGCGCCCAGATTACTGCCTACTTCAACGACCACATCAACCAGATCCACCATTACCACCAAAACTCCCCTTACACAACCTCTTTATTTAACCACCGCAGGGGCGCGGAAGGTCTAGTTAAAATAGCCAGTGTGTGCTACATTGGCAAGAATTGCGCGAACACGGTGAGATTTCATTCTCATGTCGTTTGTTATTGGTTTTTATGGAGTTACAGAATTGCGAAAATTTTATCTGCAATATTCTTCTTTAACCTGTCTGATAATGGAAGATTACTTTAGAAACTACTTACTTTAGGAAAGTTAGGGATCCGTACTAAAACTGTGCGAAGCCGGGAAGGTCTGTTAGTACCCCATAATTTAGTATTTGTCCCGAAATAAATTTAAAGTCGATTTTTATTTTTTTATTTTTAAATAATAATAATGATTAAATGTATCCTTAGCACCAAATTACATTCTTTATTATTATTGTTGAGTGGTAAACGAGGAACCTCATACTTCTTTATGAAATTCTCATTTCCCAGCTCGCTTGGCATTCAGTAATAGGATTCCGATTCCCTCGGCGCAATTCATGGAATAATTTTAGAAATTCCCTTCGCCGCTTTTAGAACCTCTCAGATGCCATTATGGATATTCTCGTAAATTGCTTCAATTTATTATTTAAAAATCAGGACAAGAAAGAAGTAATAATTTATTACTTCTTTCTTGTCCTGATTTTTAAATCAGGACAAGAATTTATCTTTTTTGTGTGTTTGTATTTATCTAAATTGTTCTTTGAGAGGTCGATCTTTAATTTTTTGTAGCTTTTGAAATTGATGTATAAATTTTAATGTGTTGATTTCACACGACAGATCTACCAAATAAAAAATCTTAGGAAGATCTGCCGTCTCTATCCGTATGCCGTATCTATTTATGTGGCCTACATTTTAGGGTAACCATTTTTTGTACGTTTGTTAATAATTAATATTTATTTTATTCGTTTTTTAGTACTTACTGGTTGTTAAAGCGGCAACAGAATAAATAAATAAATAATGCTGGACAATCCACACAGTATTATCTAGCCCCATGGTAAGCAGAGCTTGTGTTATGGGTACTAGATAACTGATATACATAATACAATACATTACACAGAAATACATCATCTGTGAAAATTTCATGATTCATGAGATACAGCTGGTGACAGACGGACAGCGGAGTCTTAGTAAAACAGGGTCCCGTTTCACCCTTTGGGTACGGAACTCTAAAAATGAATTGGAGAAGGACCTTCTCTGACGTCAACTCTTCGCTCGGAGTGAACAGAAGCCTGTGGCTGGTGTCGGTATGGTGTCGTAGGCCAGGATCCACTTCAGGTTGATGCGACAGATTAAGTTTGTTCACTATTTTGATGTATAAATAACGCACCTGATGACCGTGCGTGACGTGACACGATCCCTCTGGTCTTCACTGAAAATCAGCGCTGGGTGGACACATTAGTGTGCATCCAGCACAATGCTGAGTGAAGGCCAAATTTGCCATGAACACTGCTACGCACAATAATTTGTGAGGTATATAGTATTAATTTGCGTAGTTTTAAGTTTGTTGTGTATGGTAGTTTTAAGGTAAATAAAAATATTTTCTTTCTTTCTTTCTTCAATGCAATTTTTCGACCCCTTGGTAAGGTGTTGTGAGATTTTGCTCGAACCCCCGTCTAATCTCACGTGAGATTTTTCAGGACGTGTATTTTTATGTAGTTAAATTTGTTACTGGTTTTAAATTGTACAAGGAATAAAAGTAACAGAAAAGTCACGTGTCGCAAACATTTTTCTATTCCATCTATGTATTACAAATTTAATTCTCGCGCCAACACGAAACGAACAGCCGCAGGACCTGCTAAAACTCGTGGAAAAAATACGTGATATTTGCAAAGATCCCTGCGACCGCGTGAGATTGGATGAGATTCGTCTGGACCCCCTCCCCCGCCTAAAACCCACACGTAATGTAATGGACCCTCTTAACTCGCTCTCATACCGATCTTATTTTTTGTTTACGACTGCTCAACGCAAAGTGCATACTGCATTCTTAATATTCTTTGATAGAAATGGAAACTACGCTCGGAGTTTCTCTGAAGGATAGGATTCGCAACGAATACATCCGACAGAGAACCAAAGTTATCGACATAGCTCTAAGAATTAGCAAGCTGAAGTGGCAGTGGGCCGGCCATATCTCGCGAATAACCGACGATGGCCGCTGGGGCAAACGTGTTCTTGAGTGGAGACCATGACTCGGTAAACGTAGTGTAGGACGCCCTCCGACCAGGTGGGATGACGGCCTGCGAAAGACTGCAGGTAGATGCTGAATGCGTCAAGCTCAAGACAGGGCGCTATGGCTCATTGGGGGAGGCCTATGTCCAGCAGTGGACTAACATAGGTTGATGATGATAGGCTCTGTGATAGGTTAGGTCGGGCGTGTTTCGCGCTTTGGCGGTTGTCCTTGACTCTGGACCAGAACATGACCAGGAGCTGCTACTTCGCTTCTGTCCATTCGCTCCTTCAGTACGGCGTGGAGCTTTGGGGGAAAGCCGCTGATTGGGAGCGAGTGTTCAGAATGCAGAAGAGAGCTGTTAGAGCGATAGTACGCGTTCCGTGGGACACACCCGCCCGCCCTATTTTTAGAAAGCTAAGGATTCTAACAGTCCCTTGCCTGGTTATTCTACAAGCAGCCATGTACGCTCGTGACCACCTTAGTGAGTACGCTAAATTCGGTGACGGTCACACTTATTTTACGAGGAGCAGAAGCAAACTAAGGGCCATGCAGAGGCGCCTTACTAAAACCTCCAAGCTAGTTCATGTTCTAGCGCCGGCGGTATACAATCGTCTCCCAATCATGATAACGAGTGCGAGCTCAACGCAATCCTTTAAATACAAATTAAAGAACTGGCTGGTCGAACAATCCTTCTACAGGATTGACGAATTTGTAAAATAGGATGCTTAATATCGTTATTATTTACTATTATTACTATATAATCGAATAATTAATTATAAATTTATTGTATAATTTAATTTAATATTATTGCTAGATGACCGAATAATTAATTATGAATTTATTGTATAATTTTTAATTGATATGTATAATTTCACATATTTTAATCGAATAATTACCAATTTATACCATCTAATACACTTAAGTATATGTTAAGGTATGTACTATTTGACGTGTAATATTTTTGTTTACCAATAAATTGAACTATGAACTATGATGATTATTTGATAGTGAACGTTTTTATGTCAAGCCAGTGTAAAAGCGCTTGCAATCAAATCCTGACTACAGAATTCTGTTTGACGCCAGGAAACTTACCTGTGAATTTGAGCAGTATGAGGCTCCCACTGATGAAAATCAGCACAACCTTCCGCAACTACAAATTATTGAGCAGTGTAGACTCAGTACTCCAAGGCGCTAATTTAGGGGAGGCCTAATGAGCGCCATAGCGCCTTGGAGTACTGAGTCTACCTATGTCCAGCTGTGGACTATTATAGGTTGATGATGAAGACTCTTAATTGCATGAAAATCGATTAATATAGTACTTAAGGTACTATATTAATCGATTTTCATGCAATTAATTTTGTTTTATTTTATTCGAGACTAATTCTGTCTCTCTGTCTGTTATCTATTCACGCTAAAAAATGATCCATTATTATGACATACTGTGGGCTTAAATCTAATTAAAACTAACGAAAATCATATGTACATAATTCCATGCGGAAAATGTAGGTAAATACGGGCGTTTAATAAGTGTGATGTGATTAAAAACTAAGACACATCAAACCGGATTTAACCGGAATCTAAAAACATCCCTTCGAATCTCATCAATACTTCGACATCTACATACAACATAAAAAACGGAAAAAACCCAAGCAGTGTTAATTAAATATGTTTCTTATCACAAATCATACGTTGAGCTCGAAGTCACTGTCATAACACAAATAAAGGCGCCTACAGACGAAGAATAAAGGGGCTTACAGACAGGAAGAGCGTCTGAACTCGGCTCTAATGGATTTATTTAGATGTCATTTTTTATGTGGGCGGGGGCTCTCAGTGGGACGTCTGGCGATGGATAATGTGGATAAGACATTAGTGTTTAGCTTTTAAATATTTGAACATCGATTTAATGATTATATCTTCAGATACCTTAGGTACCTAAGTATTTTGCTGAACTGGTCGACTCGTAATAGGTACCTGAGGTTACAGGTAGGTTAGTATAGGTTGAGTTTAGCAGAAAACCCTACGTTAGATACATTATTTCAATATTATTAAATAGGATTTTTGTTATTATTATAAGGGTTCAAGAATATTTTTGGTATATGTAGATATTATAACATTTCTTAGAATTAAATAAGTAAACGTTTTTTTAAGAAAAATTGTTGGCATTTAGGTTTATACAGAATTCCACAAAGAATTCGAAAAATCCATAACCAACAAATGGTATCTTATGTTTGCGGTGTTAAAAAATATAGGCATATTAACTTCATATCTGGATATTTAACAATTAATTCTAACACTTGCTATTTCCAAGTGAATTCTCGGAATATCTTTGTTGTTACTGTCAGGATTTCTGCTGATTTGCATCATCGTTTTTGGCGTGATGATGAAATGTCTCCTTTAGAGGACGCAGCCCACTCTAGAAGAGTTCTATGTTTAGTCTGTTTGTTTTTAAGTACTGTGTATGTCGCAATAAATCCTATTCTATTCTATTCTACTCATTATGTTTGGGCCAGATTAACTCTACTTAAAAAAATCCACAACGCTGCTCAGGCCGCTGAGGATATCGCCGCATGGTATGTGACTAAAGATAAACCAACATATAAAAAAGAGTTCAAGAGTGAATAAGTATCTTCTAGACCTGCGTGATACATCATCGGCCACATCTTCACTTTCCATCACGTGAGAATGTTGCCAAAAGAAGGTAGACCGTAAAAAAAATACAACTTTATCTAAATAAAAGGTCATATCCACACTTAGACTAACTTTGATAAATTGTAAGCCCTCCGTTATCCCTCGAACGCGTGTTCCATCTCAGTGGTTATTACGTCTGTGTGTACTCACACATGCGCACGCCTAATGCATTTCCGTGCACACAAGCGTAACCCTATCTGCACGCGCACTGTTGATTCCCTTGAGTGCTGCCAGCTTCGCTAATTTAATTTTAACTATTTAGTGACTTCGTAGTTGTAGGTGTTTCAGGCACTGCGGAACATTAGGTTATATTAAGGTTGGCACAATATTAACAACTTGGCTGGTTCCTATTAACTACTGTGGGATTTTTTGCCTGAGGGTTGTTGAATTTTGTTTTACATTCAGGTAGATTGAGATGAATAGTTATTCGTCATTTTGTCTAAGAGCTGTTTTGATTTTAGTTAGGGCATATACAATTTTGCTTTGTCTTTATTTGTTATGTAATAACTAAGTTTTTCCTAAATAAAAGACTCGGCCACTACGAACGCACAATCTGACCACTACATGAGACAAACTAGTGTAGTGAAAAACAAAGGCACTGTGAAATAGACAGAATTATCAGCACTCAGCTGCTTATCTATAACTAAATAATAATAAATTATTTGAACCTCATTCACAAAGTAATCAATTTAAAGATTTATTTTTTAAGTTTTCCTAAGGGTCATGTAAAAATTATTTCTTTGAATTTTTTCTTGATTGTAGATTCCATCATCAGCCTATGTTAGTCCACGGCTGGACCGTGACCGATCTACCTGCAGTCTTTCGCAGGTCGTCATTCCACCTGTTCGAAGGGCGTCCTACACTACGTTTACCGAGTCGTGGTCTCCACTCAAGAATTGTGAAAGATTATAATTTGACCAAAGATAATAAAAGTATTACTATTTACGCATGCTTATAAGAATGAACACCAGGTTTCTGGCTATTTCCAAACAATGGAGCGAGAGGTTTGAGCTGGCCACCCTGCCCGACCTATGCAAGTGTGCGTGAACCGACATTGGTATTTTGATTGGTCATGCATTTTACTTATTTACGATCGTCTCGCGGCTTCTCCCGGGCTAGCATAAAGAGCTGTGATTTAAGGGGCGATACAAACAGGCCATTTGCTAGCGACCACGATTGCCAGTTAAAAAAAACTGATCACGATATTATGAATAGAGTTCCAAACTGGATAGTCAACGAATAAAGCTTTAATTTAAAAAAAAACATTTTTGAACGTAAACTTATATAAAGGACCAAAGTGGTTAGGAAGACAAATCAAACGTTCCCAAACTCGACGGGGTTAAGAAGTTTTGGTTAGGATTTCCTATGGCCACCTTCTGTCTCCATCATTGCATCAGCTCGATAGTATCGTGCGTGACATTTTGCTCAATCAGTTGAGGATAACTGGCGTTAGGAAACTTGGTCTAAAATTCAGTTGCAAAATGTCCCACACAAACTGACTGGCCCCCATTGTCCTATCCTTTTGAGAATGTTAGAGGATAGGATAGAAACGCCGCTCGTCCATGTCCGGAGTACCTTACATGGACGAGGCTGAAGCAGAGAAATGCATGTACAGCATTTCAAATGCTGTACATGCATTTCTCTGCTTCAGCCTCGTCTATGTTCTAAGTATTGAGAATGTTAGAGGATAGGATAGAAACGCCGCTCGTCCATGTCCGGAGTACCGAACATGGACGAGGCTGAAGCAGAGAAATGCTGTACATGCATTTCTCTGCTTCAGCCTCGTCCATGCTCGGAGTATTGAGAATGTAGAGGATAAACGTCAGGCTTCGCTACCTTCAATATTTCCAAGTCACAACTAAATTGCATCCTATTTGTCCCCACCAGGAGGCCCAAATATTACTTTCCTGACAAGAAACTGCCGAGTCTGCCGACTAAATAAAAACTTCTTCACTATCGGAGGAACGGAAAGCCCACGATGAAGAATCAGCCGCAATACCTTCCGCCTGTAAAGATAAAACAGAGAAAGTGTCAAAATTCTATTAAAATCCAATTTCAAACCCAAGTATAGGTCGAATCTACTGTGTTTTAAAATTGACAATGCGACTTACTACGATTTCTTTTTGTCAAATCAGAACAAAACATCCGTAATCTACAAACGTAAAGCCAGTAACTCAGTGCAAGTCAAGTGGCGGCCATGGATGCAAGATTTTTGTTTAAACCTAATTTTACCTATAAGATGGCAGTTTTATATAATGTAACGTCGACTTGCCAGATAAGCAATCACCATAGTCGGATTTCGAGGCTTTCGGTCTTATTGCATTTGAATATGCATTAGACGTGTTGTTTATTCATTTATTTAGTAAAGGGAATTTATTTACTGTTAAGTGGTTTGTTGGATTTGTTGGATTGTATTGCTGTTTTCTGTAATTCTCTATTGTAAACAAGAGAAAACTTAAAAATAACTTACTTAACAAAAAAGATATGTACATAGGCGAGATTAACCCTAACAAAGAGTTTTCTTCCAGCAAACCTTAGGTTTATAGGAGATGGAACAGATAGAGGAAGTGTATGTGCAAAGAAACAAATTAGACTAATAGTATATATACAAGATGGGATGAGATCTGTTTTCAAAGTATTCTTTTTTCAAAGTATGACGACCGATGTGGCGCGGTGGGCGAAGGTCCGCCTGCGACGCAGGAGGTTGCGGGTTCGATTCCCGCCTCGGAACAATTGTGTGTACGATTTGCAGATATTTATTTCGGGTGTTCTGGTCTATATATATATATATAATAAAAAATATCTATCTATTTAATGTATTGTATTATGTATATCAGTTATCTAGTACCCATAACACAAGCTCTGCTTATCATGGGGCTAGATAATGTTGTGTGAATTGTCCAGCATTATTTATTTATTTATTTATTATTCATTGATCTTAGAGTATGTATCGTTAGCTCCTGTTTCATTAGAATGCATCGATCTCATTATTACATTTATGTTTAGATATAATTTTGAGGTGAGAATTTGACATTATTTTCATGGTTCTTGTTCATACCTACACCCATTTTTTACGAAAACTTGTTGCGTAGAAATTTTTCAAATAATGTAAGTAATTAGCTGAGTAGTACTGAGTAGATATACAAAATTACTTTTGGAGGCATTAAATTATTATAAACGATTTTATTTTGAAGAGAACTGCGAAAACCTCTTCCTTTAATTTGAAGATGAGTTTACAAAATCCTCAATTTTAGTTATGAAAATATAATTTTCATAACCATCATCATCATCAGCCTATGATTGTCCACTGCTGGACATAGGCCTCCCTCAATTAGCGCCATAGCGCCCTGTCTTCAGCTTGACGCATCCAGCATCTACCTGCAGTCTTTCGCAGGTCGTCATCCCACGTCCTAAACTACGTTTACCGAGTTGTGGTTTCATAACCATAATCATTTTCTGAACAGCGGGGACTACACATTTCACGTTATTCAGTTTAGTTGTTTCAGGAAAACAGTTGTTCTACGAGAATGAGTTTGGTCGGAAAATGCTTGACACTTCCACGAAATTATTTCGAAATCACAACAAACTGCACACTTCAGGGTGCGGTTCTTAAGAAGAAATTATTCAATAAATGGGAATATGGTGAAATGGGAACAATTATGAAATAGGAATTATTAAGTAAGAAGCATAGTATCATCATCATCATCAACCTATGTTAGTCCACTGCTGAACATAGGCCTCCAGCTCCAATGAGCGCCATAGCGCCCTGTCTTCAGCTTGAGGCATCCAGCATCTACCTGCAGTCTTTCGCAGGTCGTCATTGTATGATTAGTAAGAAGATTATGACTAGGGAGATTTCTGTTTTTAATATTATTTTATCGAGTATCCTCGAGACAACGATAGCTGTAACGTGATAGTATCGTTGGAGAAAATAAAACAAACGCGATAAATATTCGATAAAGATCACAATAAATTAGTTCTTGTATTAAAATTAAATTGTTAAATATAAATCCTACTTATAATATTATAAACGCGAAAGTTTGCAAGTATGGATGGATGTTCGTTACTCTTTCACGTAAAAACTACTGAATGGATTTTAATGAAACTTTACAATAATATAGCTTATACATCAGAATAGCACATGGGCTACAATTTATAAAGATATATTGTATATTATCCAAAATATCTATCACCACGCGGGTGAAACCGCGGGGCGCAGCTAGTAATATATAAATACAAAAGTTTGTATGTTAGGATGTTTGGATGGATGTTTGTTACCCCTTCACGCTTATCTACTGAACGAATTTGCCTGAAATTTTGAAAGGTAGGTATACCATAAACATAAGCTTCTTTTTATTTCTTAAATCAGTTCCCATTAGATAGAAATAACTTTAAAACGTTTCCGTAGAAACAACGCGTGCGAAGTTGCGGGCAGCAATTTGTCTTTTATATTTTATTATGTTAACAATAGCGAAAGTTTTAAAATATCTCTGTTTGTTAATAAAAGTTACAATACAATACAAACATACTTTATTGTGCACCAGATACAGATCATTATAAAAGACATTACATGCGACAAGTACAATGGGCTGCCTTATCGCTTAGAAGCGATCTCTTCCAGGCAACCTTTGGATGGAAATAATTATGTGACGTGTGTGTGTTTAGTTACTTACCTATCTTCTTACTCCTAACTTCAATTAAAATAATTGTATGATAATATTGAAGTAAGTATAAGAGTTCGGTAGAGTCTCATCTCAAAATCATTAATATAAAGAATGCTTGAAAATAGAGAATAGAAAATTGATAATAAGATGGGTAATGATAATCATCTTCCTCAGAGATTGGTGGGAGATCGCGCGTGACCGCACTGAGTGGAAAGATTTGGGGGAGGCCTTTGCCCAGTGGGACGAAACAGGCTATATAAAAAAATCAAAAAAATTAGATGGGTTTAAGAAAGCCGAAGAACACTAAATTCAGTGTACCTACTAAGCAGAAAAGTTTTTTTGAAAGTATCCGGTACTTTTAGGCTTGGAACAGTTTGATAGCATACCGCGATATTTGATTTTTTCAGTCAGCTAAGCTGTTAGGTGAATTTCCAGCCAAACAAGAAGTAACCTAAATCTGTTGTGGTCATCCATTCCATCTTTTACGATCAAGCTCAAAATATCTATTACTAGTTTCTGACCGCGGCTTTGCACGCTTTGTTTTTATGGAAACGTTTTAGGGTATTCAATCACATGGGAGCTGATTTATAGGATAAAAAGTAGTCTATGTTTTATTCTGGGCCTGGCACTACCATTATGCTAAATTTCAGCCCGATCCGTTCAGTAGTACATATTTTCGTAAAAGAGTAACAAACATCCATATAGATATAGGTACGTACAAACTTTCGTGTTTATAATTGAGATTGGATTGTCGTCAAAAAGGTAAAAGAAAGTCATTACCAGCTTGTTGTCCGCCCACAGCTGGAATTAAGTAGGTATTTAATTTACCCTGGTAATTAAGGGTAGGAGGCTTCCTACGGCTGTTCTTATTAAATGTCATGCCACCTTCACTATTTTGTTTTTTATTCTGTTCCAAATTCGAACGTAGTAAGAGTTTCCACCTAACTATTTTATAGAAACTTTTTAACGAGACCATTGCTCATTAAAATTCTGAACCATTGAAGCGATTTAAGCGCTTTATTCAAACTCATCGACAAAATAATCAACGGTGGTCCAAAAGCGCTGAGCGGTAAAGTAGAAATACAACAACATTGCATGTGTGCGTGAGACTCTACCGAATAAGCGCTTACAACGCTGTGGAACTCTACAAAGCAAATCAAGCAGTCTAATGGACGGTTCTGTTGGTAGCGATGAAAGCGCTGGATGGTGCTGCGGTAAATCGATAGCGGTTACCTTCCCCTCGGGTCTTTGTACTCGAAGAGGCCGCGTAGGTTTTGTAACTTTTCATGACGCCGTATTTTGTTAGGATTGTGAGATATTTTACTGGTTTTAAGCAATTAAATAACGTAGGTTAGCTCAAGCAGGTTAGTTTTATTTGACTGGAAGGTATTTTTTCCGATTTAGCTTTAAGATTTTCTACGATAATTATGTCCCATTGCCATTTCGACTGATCTTCATTGTTAAAACTCTTTACCTCTACCTAAGCTTTGCAGATAGCAACCACCGAGGTTTTTTTAAGTGGGTAGGTAGGTCCTTTTTTCTTAAGCATCTAGGTAGGTACTTTGGTCAGCCAATACTTTGGTCAGCCAATTATTTATCTAGACCTAGGCTAGGTACTAAACTGGTTAAGTTAGAGACGCAAACAAAATCCCACCGCATAACTCAACAACTCTGAATGAACTTAGGTAAATCCTATTGTAACAAATGCACCCATTTTGTTGAGCTTTTGTAGAATCTTTCGTATTTCCTGACTTCTTGGAAAGTCCCGGTAAAGCGCCCCATTGGTCAATTCCGACCAATGGCAGCGCAGCGCGAGCATTTTCTCTGCACGAAACTTGCTGACTTCTAGGTCCGTTTTCCGGATTATTTTAATCAAAACTAATTATCTACAGGATTAGTATATAATTTATTCAACTATAGTATAAGTATATTATGTATTAAGTATATATACGCAGTGGACCGGCCATATCTCGCGAAGAACCGACGGCCGCTGGGGCAAACGTGTTCTTGAGTGGAGACCACGACTCGGTAAACGTACCTCCGACCAGGTGGGATGACGAACTGCGAAAGACTGCAGGTAGATGCTGGATGCGGCAAGCTGAAGACAGGGCGCTATGGCGCTCATTGGGGGAGGCCTATGTCCAGCCGTGGACTGCTATAGGCTGATGAAGATGATGATTTATAAGTATATTATTATACGGTTGCTTTATTTGATATTTTTTGTGTTTTTAATTTTTAATTCAAATTGGAATATGACGCGAGTAGGTACGCGTTCGGCGCGAAAATAAAAGTATGGGACCGGGTTTTCTTTTATTATCTGAGATTATGTAGTCTATGGATTGATATTTTGAAATCTCAAGCAAGAGAAGGAAAAATAAGATTTTCCTTACAAAATCTTGCAAAACATCTTTTGCTCACCACCACTCTCAGTTTCTAGGTCCTTATCTCTACAACAAATTGAGTAAAGTAGTTACTCTACATCAGATATCACAACTAGAATGCAAACGTTCTATCACACGCTATTTACAAAGCATAGACTACTCGCAGGTAGAGCACTTGTTGGATATTCAATCTTAATTCTTGGGCTATATTATTGTTCTTAATATTAATATTAATTTATACTTACATCTATTCACATATATTTCTATAGTAGTTCCATCTTTCTAATTAATTAGCATTAAGGTTTATTATGAAGTAGAAACATATGTATTACTTAAATATATCTACTTTTTATCGAGTTAGTAAGTTAAGTAAACACTTTTATACATATTATTTGTGAACCTATAAGAAGCCAGAGGTTTGAGCCCTCGTGTCTGAATACAAGTTACCAAACTTAGTCAGAACGAGGTGTCATGAACTTTGACCCTAAAAGGTTTATTACAAGTAGGAATGTGTACCTAAGGAAAAAGCAAACTAGCCTTATCCACACCAAATATGTAATAGAATGTAAGTTCCTTATTACTAATTGTATTTTATTATTCCTACTTTGTAAACCCATCTCTGTGAATAAATATCTTTTATTATTATTATTATTTTAGTTTAAGATTTTTATCTTCTCGGTTTCGGGAACCGGTGCTATCCAAAGCGCACGGGCCTAAGCCAAGTGCGTTTCAGTGGAGTGCTCTACGCTTGGAAGTTCGCTTTGCAAAAACTTCCTCACGATTCTACAAGTATTTAAAATTACTGCTTTTTGGAGAAGAACGTATGTGTGCTTCGGTATGTCTAAGAATTCTAGAGATTGAAAGAGTTGTTTTGGGATGACACCCGTTGTCGATATGACTATTGGGACTATTGTTACTTTTCGCAGATTCCACATGCGGGTTATTTCATTCTTAAGATCAATATATTTGGATAATTTCTCCGCAATGGTACTCTGTAGGTTGTGAGTGTTGGGAACAGCAATGTCGATGAGGAGTGCTGTTTTGTTGGTTTTGTCAATGAGTGTTATGTCGGGTCTATTGAAATGTGTGGTTTTATCATATTATTATTATATTGAATGATATAGGTAAGAGATTTATTACAATAATTGGCCGCAGTCGCGAACAACAGCTATTATAGGTAAGTTGTATTATACTTGGATCACGTGAAATTTGATTTCTTAATTTAATGAGTGTTTTTGTTGTTCCTGAAAATACATAGGTACCTACTTAAAACTTATCACTAGTTTATTTAAGTACCTACGTATTCAAACCAATGTCTGCTTTGTTAAAATACTTAGGTAGGTACTTACTTTGAAATGTAACTGAAACGTTTATCAATTCAAATTTCCAAACAACAAAGTTTCATAGAAAAAAAAACAAATAACAAAAATAATGCAATTACAGCGAAAAAAATAAAACCAAAAACACTCTGATCTAGTTATTTTGGTTAAAAAAAATTGCCCACCTGGAAAATCTATTGGCCAGCCTTGATCTAGATTTCGACGAGAGGTGTCGTCGACAGTCGTCGTATTGGACAGTCAAAAAATGAATCCTCTTTACTAAGTAACTCTATTAGGGCGTATTTCTGTCTTGATGATTCAAATATTAGTATTTACCATCAATCGTGATTCGCGACAGCCAATAGCGACAGCATGCGTTGTTGTTATCAACGAGGTTGTTCCAGAAGGAATAGTGCGGGTTAGATTTCATTTTAGCGAGATTTGAATACCTAATATAATACAACATAATGACTGCTTTCTAGTAATTACTTGATCTCGCGTTCGCGACATAAGAACTTACTTATATCTAACATAGATGGATAGAAACAAATATTTATTAAACACTTAAGAAAACAAACAAAAATAATAAAAAAATATAAAATAGTTATCTCTACGTCTGGTAGAGAACCGTAGATGGATAGGATCTTTGCACCTGCATTGAACATGGGGAACTGTGTATATTATTATACCACATAGGTACAATTACACTGGCACCTACAAGCGTTCATAACTTAGGTCCACCTTATCAGTGTTGGTAGATAAACATCACGTGTCGCCTACGTGCAGCTAGCCCAAGCCAAGTGCAGTTATTCAATAATAATCTGAGTCTAAAACGCGACGACCGCGACCAGCCGACAACTCTACACACACACACACAACGCCAACAACACCCATTCCTCTCTCGCGCGCAGCGCTAGAGCGGGACAGGGCACTCTCCCGACCGGTCCACGCACCGCCGACGATACCGAATGACGCAATATCTTGTCAGTACCGCGACAGTAGTCATGCAGGAAGGTTACGCCGTTTACGTGAACAAAATGGAAAATAAAATATATGTACAGAATAACTCCGAGAAGCCACTAGTTCTAGACCTGCTAAAGATATACAAAGAGAACGAATGCCTGTGGAATGCGAATAGTCCCTTTTATGGGAATAAAGTGGCGAAAAGCGCAGCGTATGTTCAGATGTTAAAGCGATACAAACTTTTTGACCCGAACGCTGATATGAAGATGGTCAGGCGGAGAATAGACAATTTGCGATCGTCTTACAGAAGAGAACATAAAAAGGTAATAACTCACTTACTTTTCTTAGGGTTCCGTTCCCAAAAGTTGCCAACGGTACCCTATTACTTAGCCTCTTCTTTGCGTCTGTTAGCCATCTGTCAGTACTTCAGTAAGCTGTAAGTTAGTACCGAAGTGGGTTTGGTAGAGCGATCGAATTTATTTAGTAAATTTAGAGCTGAATTTTTTTTCTGCTAATGCCGTTCGACTTCTTGATGTATGGTAAATGTAATAGGTAGACAGTTGAAATTTTCACAGAGTAAACATAAATAAAAGTATTTTTTTATTATTATTAATGCTGGACAGGACAATTCACACAGCATCATAATGATATTCACAAACTAAGCAAAAAAAATGTAAAATGCTAAAACATTGTCTCCCTCTGGACGCTCTGGATGCTCTGCCTCTGGACATCCGACGTGCAAAATCACTCCCTATCTTCAAAAAACTGGTGCATCAGTATTATTTATCGTTACGAAAACATTGCTAGCTCTATATGTCAATGTAAGTTTAAGTATTATAATGTTTGTAATGTAGGTATTATGGTGTGTAGTTAAAGTATTTGTTTTCTTTTGTTTATCTATATATCTATTAAAGTGCCACCGTATATATTGTTCCTTCATGTCCAGTTCATCCAAAAGTTGTCTGGAAGAGATTTCTCTCAGCGATAAGGCCGCCCTTTATACTTCCTTTATTCTATTGTTTATTCCTGTATTGTTTTCTGTTTTGTGTGGTATAAAAAAGTGTTTTCTATTTATCTATTGTTCGAGCCTAGGTTTTTCGTAATATGCACTTATAAGAAAAAAAAATAACTTAGTTACTTACCCTAACAGGTCCTCCGCGACAAGCGTCACTTGCCCGGCCTCTGGTACTACCGCAGCATGACGTTCCTAAACGACTCTATGACATTCCCGCTCTCGCCGATACCAACTTATGACGACGGCAATGAAGTATGTATTTCTTACAGGTTTGCTACCTAGTACCTACGTATAAATCCTTTTCAGGAAAAAAATTCTAGGGTCAGCTTTGTTTACCTACTTATTTAACCGATTTAAAAGAAGAGCTGGTTGACAATTCGGCATCTTTTTTTTTAAACGTGCTTTTATACAATTTTTAATGTTGTGTGTAGAATCCAGCAGCGGGCGGCTCTGGCGACGGTCTTCAGCCAAAGAAGAGGCTTTTTGTTGATGGTGTCAAAGACGAGGTAAAAGACGATGTAAGTACATTCGCCGCGGAACCCTTGTTACGCGCGTCTATACTCACCGTTTCCTGCTTTGTGAATTCCCCGTTCCTTCTAATTAAAATATTTTTAAAATCAGTTTTTTCTTTCTCTAGGAATCAGGAGCAGAAGAAAACTATATAACGGAATATTTAGAAAATGAAACGGTAAGTGTTTTAACATCAATTAGCATTATCTAACCTTTCCATAACGAAGGAACAGATAAAAAATATATAATTATTATTAAATATCAGTTCGTAGGTCATTTAAAAAATATGGCATTATTTTGGTTAAAAAAAATATACAACGTGTTGGGTAGTTATTATTAGCCATTTCAACGATATGGTATGTAGGTACATGTAATAAATTAATTATTATGATAGAAATACACACTGATTGAACGTGTCCATAAAAACAAGAACTGCGACCGCGACTTCGCACGTCTTGTTTTTATGCAAACTTTACAAACACAATGCAGCAACTAGTTTTTTATAAATAAATAAATAATTATTGACAATTCACACAGCATCATCCCCAAGGTAAGCAGAGCTTGATCTATAACAATCTACCTCTAATTTACAGGAAGAAGATGTACACCAAGAAGAGACCTACCAAATCAAACTGACAGAGGAGCCCTACGTCATACAGCCCAAAGAGGTCGCGACTGAAGCGAGCGTCTTCGGGCGAGCCGTGGGCCTACAGTTGGACGAGTTGACAGCAATGCAGAAGACGATCGCAGAGAAACTCATCAGTGACGTCATTTACAACGCGAGACTTGATAGGTTGACTACGCAGACTTGTCTAATAAATCTTAATAATGATGATTGTTTATAAGTTTTTAAGGTAGGTAGTTTGTAAGTTTTAAACTCTAGTTTAATTGCCATTGAATGCAACCATAATTTGTTGATAATATATTTTGATACTTAAATAAACATTTTAAGTAATTTAAAAGTTCGTGTTTTTTTTATTTAATTATTTGTTATCATACTAGGTAGTACTTATTATTACAGTAGAAGGTTATTGGTATGTAAGTAGATAAGTTTTAAGCAGCTCTCCCTGTGGAAGCCATAATAATTGTAAGTAGTATGTAATTTAATTACATATAATGTATACAAATAAATAACCCTAGCTAAAACGTAGAACGGTAGGTAAACAAACAGAAAATCGCACCCAAAGTTCTGTAAGCGTCAAAACATTTTTAAAACCTACCTAGATGAAAATCTAAGGCTAACAGTAAAATACCTACCTACCTAGATTGTCTTTAACAAAATTCAAATACGTTCAAGGAGTAATCATTAAGTATAGCTATATGAATGGTTATCAACCTCTGTCAACTTACTGTGTGCCAGTTCCTATTATTATAGCCGCCGCCGCCGCCGTGTGAGCGTGACCTTACCTCGTTGGAAAGGCGAGTAATGCTCTCTCTGTCTTTTACAATACCACAGACAAGGACGCGTGGTAAACCGCGTTCGTTGCCAGGCAGCTGCCAGCCAAACGACCTCGATTTCGAGTTAGTATACATCAACTGTCAAAGTGAACGCACGGACGATTATCCTTTCATATTTCCATAAAATATTTCAATAAATTTATAAAATGTCTGTTGCGTATTTAGAAATAGAGAGAATGAAAGAGTTTTTGCTATTATACAAGGGATTTCCTTGTTTGTGGGACTGTAAAAGTGACCATTTCAAAGACAAAGGAGCCAGAGAAAAGGCATTAGACGTTTTACTGGATAAATACAAGACCATGGCTCCCGATGCTAATAAAGACACATTGAAAAGGAAGATCGATATGATGAAGTCAAGTTATAAACGAGAATTGAAAAAAGTAAGTACCTGCCGCCTATCTTTCTTACTGCAATCTAGTTTACCTACAGTCATTGGACACGGGCAGTTGAATGAATCAATCTAACCTTGATCCGAACTGATACACCAAGGTGACCTAGGTGTCTAACGAACGCCGTTCTGCTGCGGGCAGCCACGGAAGTCAAACGCAAATTTAAATGCAATTTTTCATGTAGGTGAGTACGGGTAAAACCATTTGATAGGTACAATTTTGTTTCCGAACTTTTTGAAATTATTACTTACCTATACTAATTTCTGCCCGCGGCTACAGACGCGTTGTTTTTTTGGAAACGTTTTAAGGTTACCTATTTCAATCCCATGAGAACTGATAAATAAAAGGGATAAAAAGTAACCGTGAACAAAAAGTTTTATTCCTGAGGGATTAGAAAAGTACCTGTCCAATAAAACTTAAAAGACTTTGAACCAATGCAATTATTCAGGAATTAAGAGCAGGTTTTCAGTAAAAAAATAAAAAAAACGTCAAATTATTGTAAGCTTTTGTTTAAGGTATTAGACGATCACAGCCACAAACCATCTCTATGGTATTTTCCTTACCTGAAATTCCTGGACGAACCTACTTTCACCGTATTGGTCCATTGTGGTAACAGCAGTGAAGAAAATACAGCTTCAAACTACAATTTACAAAACCAGGTTAACGATGATGAAGCTGATGATGATGCTATGGTATCTGTATACCAATCCGATGATAAAATTGATGAGGAGAAAGAGACTCTCACAATTTTTTACCATTCCGATGATGATGTTGATAGTGATTATGAACCCATGAGGGAAAAGGTTGGTTGATTTTGATTACTCTTAGGTATTTGTTGATTACAATGTTAGTTTCATACATTTCGTATTGGTGTCAGTAAGCCTAACATAAAATAAGTAACCTAACTAAGGTACCTACATGCCTTTTGATTTCTCCTTATTCGTCTGCCTGTTCTACCGACATAATGATGGCAATCAGCGACAGGAATCTATACGGAATTTACCCATTATGATTTTTGTGCCTGTTAGCCGATTGTTCGTTCGTACGCTGATCGAAGACTTTGGTTAAGGAACAGTTTTTCTTTCTCAAAAATAATCTATGATAAAATCTCTTGTCAACGACAGTTTGGCAAGAAAAAGAACTACTTGACAAAAGATTTTATAATTTATTAGTTCATCTAACAACTGACTGTTATGCATGTTAGATACTTTATCTTATTAAAATGATTCGTTCCTTAATTTTAGGTTCCAGAGCAAATTCCAGAGTTACCGAATACAGCGGCACCCCAAATTAACAAAAACTCTGTACTATACAGTTTACTGGTAAACACAAATCTTTAATTATATTTTTCACTTATTTCCACAAAAATACTTAAAATAATTCCTACCTAACACGTGTATATATTTTCAGATATCAGACGTCGATAAGCTAAAAAACGCCAAACTCCATTTACAGACATCAAGCAAAAATCCTTACGAAGAGATGGATGAACCTTTAGCGAAAATACTCAAACCGTTTACACCATCCACGACATCCTCCGATAGAGAACCGTCCGACAGACAACAGTTTATAGAAAGACAGCCTATAATCATAAAACGTCAGTCAGCTAGAAAACGAACCACCCAAATCCCCTCAACACCCAAACGAACCAAACCAGACCCATCATTCCACGCCGCAGAATCAGCTGTTCTACAATATCCGATATCTCTGAGCTCCCCAGAACCCGAAGCATCAAACTCCAACAAATCAGAGGACGAGACAATAGCTTTCGGAAAAGCGATAGGTATTCAAATGAAAGAGCTGACTCCTCTCCAGAAGACCGTAGCTACGAAGTTGATAAGCGATGTTATTTTCTACGGTAGGCTGGATAGACTGACAACTCAAACCAGTATAAATAATCTGAAGAAAAATTGAATTTAATGCATTAGGAGAATCAGAATCAAAACCTCAAGATACACGGGCCCACTAATTGCCGAGTTTTTTCTTGACTGTATTTTATTAAAGAAAATAACTAGGGAATGTGAAATTTCAAGCACTTCATCAGAAGATAAAAGCAAAGCTTACAAACCCCGTAACGATGATAATACCAATGAAGAAAATGACGAGGGATCTGTTTTGTCGTCACGCAGAAAAGAATCTGATCAAGTATCCGGTTATCTCAGAACTTTTGGTGGAACTGTGGCAAGTCAAGTCAAGCCATTTGTCAGTTGTAGGATGTTCAACCGGAGCAGAAACTGATAACCGGCGGCGTCGTAATCTTTGGAAGAAAATATAGATTGAAGAAGAATTTGCTGTTATTGACAAGCAGCTGCTGTTAATTTTATATTAAGAGATTAATTAAATGACTGATTTTTGAATACATTTAATTTATTTTTCATTAATTCGTCAAATTTTTGGAAGTCAAAATCGAACCGCACTAAGTTACACCACACCTACCTATCACTAGCCTACTTTTAATCAAACGCTATAAGTACATTTATCTTGATTTAAAATACTATGAAGTAGATGTGTTTCAGGAACACCAGATAAATTAAGACTGCTGAGATGATTGAGCGCATTACGTGAAACTGAAATAAAATATATGCCTCTTTGTAACTCGGAGAAACGCTTGCGAAGCCGCGGGCAGAAGCTAGTTCCACTAATATATGGCTGGGGCTCGTAATCATGTTGCCATTGGTCAAGTATAGGTGCCACCACCACCGCATGGTCGGAATATAATCCGCAAGTCGCCGCGCGGTGCGCGAGGTACCAGGCGCACAGTAACGACGAGGAGAGCGACGACGATGCGACGACTAGCGACGCCGACGGGCCAAACGTAGCCATGGCCACCACAGTCAATAACGAGTTCGACTGAAATTACGATCTGTCTGACGGTATTTTATTGATTGGTACAAGATCGAAGTTGTAAAGCCTATAATATTGTTCCTAGCATTGGAACAACGTAGCAGGTTCATACTATAATTAATCAAGTGTATAGTAAGTCATTTATATACTTAGGTAGTACCTACCTATGTATATAAATCATGTATAATTAAATTGATTTAATCATATTCATGACGACGCATGAGGTTGCGTCGGGAAATGAGGAGGGTTCGATTCCCGCCTCGGAACAAATGTGTGTGTACGATCTGCAGATATTTGTTTCGGGTGTTCTGGTCGTTTTCTATGTATAATTAAAAATATATATCTATGTAATGTATGTTGTATATCAGTTATCTAGTACCCACAACACAAGCTCTGCTTACCATGGGGCTAGATAATGCTGTGTGAATTGTCCAGCATTATTTATTATTATTTATTTATTAGTAATTCATTACATACATGTTACTATTAGCAACAGCGAATCAAAGGCAACTGAATACAGTTGCCTTGTTTTTTGCACACTTTGTTTCTAAATTCGGTGATCTCTAACTAGAGTACACCGAATTAAAAAATGGCAACCAACTGGTTGCCCTTAGTCATAAACATAAATAAATATATGATCACCTGCTGCATCAGGTAGGCTATGCGGAGAAAAAACATAAAACATCATTAATGATGCGCTTCAGTATAAGATGAGTGCCGCCCTCGCCGCGAGATCAAAATTAACTCACCGTACGGTGCGCCAGATACCAGGGAAATAGGACTTTCGAGGAGCTCTATTGATTTTTCTCAAGTATATGGCACATCATCATCATCCAGCGGATGCGGTCCTGCCCCACCCTTTGTCTGGCTATGGGCACATCGCTCATGCGAGGAGATTAGTGAAGAAATTTCGTCGAAATGGAGGTCGTTGTTTACTGGTGCTATAGTTGTCCTAGTATATTGTATTCTTTTTAGTCATCCTATTTAAATAAAACGTGGTGTGGTGAGTGTTTATACACACCCGGCCGACACTCACAAATTTCAATATTTTTAATGTCAAAGTCTGTATTAGCAAAACTAATAAGAACTTTGTAATCGCTTAAAGTTTTTCCACGCTTTTATTACTTTTCAGACAGTTCAACTGACAAACAAAATTAAATAGCCATGTCCTCATGCGAATATCTTTTAATGATATGTAGCTAATCGATTTTGTTTTGTATTTTTCTGCTCAACATTTTGTAATAATTTACAGACAACATAGGTACCTAAGTAGGTAGAGGTACTCAGGTGTCTAAATGACTTTGACGTGGACAAATTGGTGGAGTAGTGCAGGGTAAACAAACAGTCTACAGTTTAACACAAGGTAAATCACTTCAAAGTATAAAACAGAGTCGCTTGCTGCTGTCTGTCTGATCCTATGTACCTATGCTTAGATCTTGAAAATGGATATTGATGCGGTTGTTAACCGGCCGTGGTCTTTTCTTTGCAATTAGTGCTCTATAATTAGTAATGATATGCAGAGCAAAAGCAACACTCCACCACAATTACCAGCTGAAGGGTTCACAGTTGAAGAGATTTGACTCGGTGAGGGATTTGTCTGGACGACAAACTGCATTTCTGAGGGTTTGTGGTGAACATGCAAAAAGGCCTTCAGGACTAAACAAGACTAGGATTTGTACTCCATAAGACAAACAGCTTCACAAACCTGAAAGCAGTGAAAACGCTGTAGTACCTATGTTTTTGGTTAGAAAACATGCAGCACTATTGGCTACACACGAAGCCAAGTACCTTTAACTAAATATACCTAGTGTATTTTTATTATATTAAGAACAAATAGAGCTTATGTATTTAAATAAATAAATACAAATCTAGTGTTTGCATGACAGACAAATTTTATGACATCATTCATGGTCACGCATATTAAGCAAAGAAGTAATATAATATGAACATTATTATTATTGAAAACACATTATTAACTATCAAATTTTTTCACTTAGTGAGCGATTTGGTCAGAAGAATGATGGATTTGGTTATAAAACAGCGTGTTTTTGCCAAGGAAATTATTTTCTGACGTGATTTTCCTCCGAAGATTGCAAAAACTGGGTCAGGGATTTTACTTTTTAATATGAAAGGCAATCTGTAGGAAATTTGAACTTGACGTCAGAAATGGTTGAACGAGATGAATTTGAGATGTTTATTTTAATTTTTTTTAAAAGCCTGATTAATTTTATCTTTCATAAGATTTCTTAAAATTAATTTAAACAGTATTGCCGAAATTCGACTTTACATGCGTATGAATGTTAACAATTTAACTTATAAATAAGATTCAGTTATAAGAAAAAAACATACAAAACTAAGAAACATAAATAATAATTATCAACATTTTGAGAGCTACCGCTCCCTTTGCATCATAAAAGGACCTAGGAAGACCAAGGTTTGGGACGGAAACCGTCATAGAGCATGATATCGTCAAGACGACAGACGTCTCAAGGAGGTTACCCCTTCTCGTAGGGCCTCGGTAGCGCTACCGAGGCGAGGCGACCCCGCCGCGCCCGGCGGCGCCGCTTCAACGAAATTGCGATCGCACGGTGCGCAAGGTACTAGGCGCACAGAAACAACGAGGAGCTGTACAGAAATGTACTGTATATCCAAGCCGCATGGCCAACTACATGGACCCCCCTCGCTGCCATATCGCAACGTTATCTTCATACAGAGAAAGACGATTCAAATACAAACAGGGGTCAAATTAAACTGGTGAGTTGTAAATAAACGTGTGTGGGCAATAAAATGAGCCGTGCCGTGCATTAATTTTCCGAAATGAAGATGAGAATTTAAAACGTCTAGCGCAGTGGTCGCCGATTAAATTATGATCATTTTGTTTTTGATTGATAGTTATTGAATTTAAAAGTTTAATTTTTCAGTTTTTGTAAGTACATACGACGACTATTATTTAGATAGAATATGCTGCCTAGGTTCAACAAAATTTTAGTACCCAAGTACATAATTCCTGAAAGTTCATAGACAGATTAAGAAGGTAGGTATTAATTGGGCTGGCTGATTCGAAAATAATCGTAAACCCTATTAGATAATCAATAAAAACCCAGAAATGGTTTATTTCAATAATAAAATTTGAATTAGGGATTGTTAAAACAAATAGCGAAACACGAAGAGTATACTCGAGATGAGAGATAATACTCGTACATACAACCGTTTTCCATAGCTTCTACATTCCAATTGATTCCAATAATTGAATTCGTGAATAAGTAAATAAATACCATGGACTAAATGAATCATGAATTGTTATTTTCACACAATATTGCAAGCTAAGGTATATTTGATTTAATATATAGACATATAATCCTTTATTTATAAAACATATATCTAAAACAGTTTTGTTAAAAAATGTATTTACACCAATTGGCGGCCTTACCGCAGCGATACTAAATAACAAATACTGTTTATTAAACAATTACGTTTGGATTAACAATTTTTTGAAAAAAGTAGGATATTAAGAGCTATATTTGATTAATATATCTGTTAGCAGCCATACTACCTAATTTTATAATGATTTGATAATTTAGGTAAATCGTTGGGAATTTTCTCTCAATAGAACAGAAAAGAACCTTAAAATAAAACTCTTAGACGCAATTAAATAACCACCGTAATTTATCCTCTCTTGTCTGATAGGTTACTTTACTACTCAGTACTTCGCTGCTAACAACAGAATTCCTTGTGTGTTTGGGACTTGCAGTGACGTCGGTCTCAGGAGTTGCGCAGTGCGCGCTGTTCACACGGAAAGCATACATGCCCAGCAGATGTCTTATACATTCCCCTACTACGTGGCCTACTACATTTACTACCCACGGTTCTTCACTCAAACAATTTCCAACCTTATCACTCAGTCGTAAAGATAAGAATATGTTTCTGGTATTTGATGAAGTAATTTATATTCAGAGAGCCAATTGCACGTGAACGAGGGCCGGCTCCGGGGTATAAGATAGCTCCTCTGTAATCATGCAGTCCTGGTACTTTGCGCAATGTGTTGTGCCGCGCGCCATCGTTTCACAATACGTAATAATTTGATGGACGCGGATGGCGCAGCAGCAGTGGTTGGTATATTTGCTGGATGTCTCTAGCCACGTAGTTTTGTTATTCGATAATTTTTTGTTTGTTTCCTATTCTTTATCTTCTTATTCTTTATTAACTCATACTGATGGCAATGCTTATTATTGCGACCAAGTTGTAAGAAACAACTGCTTTAAATAAAGAAGTACTTACAAAAATAAAGTTAAAAAATAATAAAAAAAACTTTAAACTAGGTAAGTATTTTTTAACCAAAATATTTTAAGAAAGTAAAGTACTTAAATATTTAGTTCAATAATTGTTAACTCACAGGAATCTGGATTATCGTGGGAGGGTTTAATATTTTTAGGTACCTTTAGTAGTGGTACCTGTCTGGATTCCCGATTAAGCAAGAATGTCTACAGTTTTGATTAGTAAACTACATAACTATTTATTTTTAAAGATTAAGAATAAACATTTCAACTGTATAGGTCAGATTTTTTAATCAGGTTTTTATGGAAGTCTTTTTATTCTACTGTCCCTAAGTTTTTTTTTTGTGTATAAATACAGTTTTATTCTAATATATAAGTATTTATTTATTCAAACAGCAAACCAAGGCACAGGATACAATTATGTTAATTTGTCAGCAAAGGGTCTTATATTCCCTTTCCTGCCATAGCCAAGATTCACATGAGAGCATCGACTAATTCGTCTATGTTCACATGTGTACTAATAATATCGCTTCTCTTCACATGCGCTGAAATAATGACATACCTAGGCGGCAGATGCCGATAAAACAGACAACAATACCGTTCCCAACAAAATAAACTAAACATTTCATTCACTTCGTATTTATTCCCCCTTGATGTTTTTGTACAAGTTCCGATAGTTCTCACAAGTTCACAACACCAAATACGGAATTTCAACCACGCCAAAATGATCTCTAAGCATCGAAAGTAATAGGACAACATAAATCTATGAATGTATCAGAATTTCTCAGCGTAGCATAAACTTCAATTTTTGTGACAAAATGAAATGGCGGTTTCGATAAAATTCAACAAGTTTTATTAAAATTGTGGAAAATGTTTCTTAGGTCGATAAACACAAGGCTTACTATTGTTTCATGTTGGATTTGAGAAGGTCGTTTGCTTCGTTCTAATGAGCGAGGGTCATCGATAGCGCGAGCGAGATGGAGCTAGTGGTGAATTGATCGAGTAAAGCGAGGGTCGTTGTTGCCTGACTCAACGCTCGCTCGCGCTTTTCCAGCTCTTTAGTTGTATGGGCTCCTGGTAGCTTGGATCGCTTGCATGTAGGCAGAGGTGGCGCGGCGGCGTAGCACCGCAATCCGCACCACCCGCGGGGAATCTGGCCTCGTGGCATAGCTGGGGGCGCCACTGTTGCCGCGAATGCCACTCCCTAGTATGGAAATACAGTACTAACTGTTAGTTATCTGTAAACACGCCCGTCACGTTGAATAGGGCCGAAACTAAAACTCATGTTTGTAATTTTTCGCATCCTAGAACCCCATAGAGATTAGAACCATAAACCATTTGAAAATGCAATGCCCCTTTTAATTATCTAACTGTACATCAGTTAAAATATATTTAATTAAATTGTTTTAATAATTATTATAAATATTTCAAACATGAAAACAAAACACTATTTCGTTGTGTATGTTGTATTGTATTTTTTATTTTATATGTTGTATTGTATTTTTATATTGTGTTAAATCGGATGTTAGATAAGTACCTACCTAGGTATAGAGTCCCTACCTACCTATAGCGTCATAAGGTTAATACAATCTGTTATTTTAGGCATATACTTTAATCATTAAATAAACAATTTGAAATTCTTATTATTATTGAATTTGTACTTGAAAACCGATAACATGCGAATTAAGTTCGTGTTATCAATTTGAAAACATCAAATTAATTAGTAGAACACAGACAAAACTTCAAAAAATAAAGTATTTATTGATTCATCTCAATACTTCGTTAGTTATAGGGATAAATGTGACATCAGACGAAATTGGGGACCTATCTAGACAACAGGGTTTAGGACCCCTAGTTAGGTAGGGGTCCAAAATTCCAATGTTAGTAAATTCGTTCGTTTAGGACATCATTGCAAAGGCCTTTGTTTGTACTTTTTAAAACTGTCTCTCAAAGATTAATAATGTTAACTATTTACAAGCCATCAGCAAAAATATATAGTTAAAAACTAAAACCTACCTACTGCCTGCAGTGTTTCGCAGGTCATCCACCCAGTCGAAGGGCGTTCTACACCACGGTTCCCAAGTTCTCCTCTTAAGAAAACTTTTGCCCCAGCGGTTGTCGGTTCTGGTAATTTTTAGAGGATACGAGTAGGTATATTCATTACGAATCATATCTTTCTGAGAAACTCCGGACAAAGCTCCTTCCATAGCTGAGCAAATTAGAACTGCAGGATCAGCCCTACCGTGAGTGTCCGTCCACGTCTCAGCTCCGTAGGTCATGACGGATTCCTATTCCTACCCGTCATGACCTACGGCCCTTTCATGCATTGCGGTATGTATTACCTATATATTATTTTAGTGATATGTAATTTTCGGTTTAAAAAAATTAAATATTAATCAGATCGATGGGAAGACTAAAGTAGTAATAAATAACTTCTTGTTGGTAAGTAATTCAACTCTGTATGCGCTGCGCCAGCGCATTCTAGATCGGAATGCGAGATAGCACGATGAATGAGCCATTTAATATTAATTATGTCTAAGGAATTCTATTGAAACTTTTTGCGATTTCGGAATGGCTTAATTGTTAAGTAAAAAAGGATTGCTAGATGTGATCTCAAGAGGGGCAAATATTTAGGTCTCGGCAGAGCCTAGAATATAAATTATCTTTTCTTTTGCTCTAAAAGTATGTCATTATACGGTATATGTATCTATATAGGTATATATAAGCCTCCTCATCAATTTCTATGACGGCGACCCTAGATAATCACGGATTTTTTCTATAATGAATGAGCTCTCATGGCTCCCTAGACCGAACTTGGTCTTGAATATCCTACGGCACGCATGGCAGTAGAGTTGGCCCGATGAGTTATATGTACAAGTGTAGGAGGGCTTAGGTCTCTGTTTTCGTATCTGGCGTCTTGCGTCCATTGTCTCGATGCGATTTTCCTCATTATACGGTAACTAAGCGGCCGTAAAACTCGTGTCTACTCCCTAGAGACTAAATGTATTCTTTATTTTAGTCTTTATTTTATTTTAGTGAAATCATCAGCCAGAACAAGACATTCGTTCTTTTACATAAAGATTCGACTTTTTAGTGTTCCATTTACAAAGAACGTACATTTTATTATTTGCAGTTCCATTTTCGAAAATAATGAATTTATTTTCGAAAATGGAACTGCAAGCGCCTGCTTGGTAATTTTTGGATGTTTATAAAATGGGTGATTCTTCTTTTGTGAAGAACTAGCTGTTCCACGCGGTTTCACCCGCGTTAACCGAGTTTCACTTTATTACCTAGATGATTTTTTTACACCTTGGGTTACATTATTGGAGTTTTAGTAGGGATCCCTAATTTTTTTGAAAATATAATATAAGTAGCCTATGTTTACCGGGGATAGTGTAGCTTCCCAACGGTGAAAGAATTTTTAAAATCGGTTCAGTAGTTTCGGAGCCTATTCAATACAAACAAACAAACAAAAAATCAAACCTCTCCGCTTTATAATATTAGTATAGATTTACGCAACGCTCCACAAAATAAGTTGGTAGATATTAGCGCGAAATCACTGGAATTTTTTGTTTACTATAAATTGAACTAAAGGTAAACGTGGCTTATTTAATTGTAATTATTAAGAAAATGGAACAGAAGAGCAAATAATTAATTCGACAAATTCGAGAAGAATACAAGTGTGCAATAGGAAGATTAGTTTTGTAGGTGTTTCTACTAACACCTGTATATGCTGAGTTGGGGCCATTTTGTAGTTTAAACCTACGTTTAAACTAAATTTAATAATATTATATTTTCGCTATATGTCGTATTTTCTTTAAGTGGTTTAAGTGGTGTGGTGGTGACGATTTTTTCTGTTTGTATGTTTTATTTATGTTTAACTACAAATAAACGATTTGATTTGATTTTTTTATTTTCTCACAAACGAAGTGTTGTTTTTGACTCGGGCCAAAACCACCCATTAGAACTCGGTCTTGACATCCTCCATTAACAACCTTGTCTAAAAATAATAGTGTTTTGCTCCCTCATTAAATAAATTACTATACAACATGTTTTGAACATCTTTTTATATATATACCTAAATCAATTGCTATTCGATAGTCTCGCTAAAACTCGAGAACGGCTGGGCCGATTTAGCTGAATTTTGAAATGTTTGTCGTAGTCCAGAGAAGGTTAAAATTGCGCAGAAATTTCCACGCAGGTGAAGCCGCAGGGCGCAGCTAGTACAGAATAAAACAGTGTGCGATTCACAAAACTGTCCCCGTCTCAGTCCGAGTAGGTTATATTAGCATACAACTAACGCTGTTTTTCCTACAGAACCTTTGGGAACCGTTGTTCGTCCCTGTATATACTAGTATTATAACCTATTAGAACACCCTTAACTTTATGCATACGCCTACATACGCTTTTGCTACCCTTGAATTACTGGGTCTTTTAAAACCATCCGTCCGTGGATAGGGTACCGAGGCTCACCTTTAGACACCTTCAGATGTGAGCAGCGGAGATCCGAGAGCTGGTGAGTGTCTGGCGCAGCGCATCAGACAGACAGACATCATGTAGACAGCGTCTCGGGGACGCTTCCGACTAGTATCAATATGGACCATTAGAGCTAATTGAGCGATTAAGCTGCAGGTAGATGTTGGACGCAGCAGGCTCAAGCATAAGCGCATAATAACTTAAAAAATTTAAATTAATAATAAATAATTTAAATTGTAGTCCGTGACTTCAACTAGTAAGGTCTTTGGCTGAAAAACGGCGCTGAATATAATAATGTTCAGCACACGCTGAGCCAACCCCTATTTCGGCGCAGGGACATGGAGGTAGTCTTATTTTATTCTTAATATCACCTATTCGTGTCACTTACCCCCATGACAAACAACTTTATTTGCCCTAATGTTTTTTCTATTCTATTATAATCTAACTTTATTGCATAAATGACTGATCAAGCTTTTTATACTTATTCTAATACCAAAGGGCCTCTAAGATCTTCTATTTCTTGGATTTGATGACGACCGATGTGGCGCGGTGGGCGATGGTCCGCTTGGGACGCAGGAGGTTGCGGGTTCGATTCCCGCCTCGGAACAATTGTGTGTACGATCTGCAGATATTTGTTCCGGGTGTTCTGGTCGTTTTCTATGTATAATAAAAAATATCTATCTATGTAATGTATTGTATTATGTATATCAGTTATCTAGTACCCATAACACAAGCTCTGCTTACCATGGGGCTAGATAATGCTGTGTGAATTGTCCAGCATTATTTATTTATATTATTTATTTAGCGAAGTCTCCAGCTGCGAAGCTCCAGCTGGGTGGAGAAAATCCTCGTTAATCCGATGACTTGGGCATGTAGTCCGCATGGAGGAGGATAGGGCAGCCAGCAGAGCGTGCATGGGTCTCCCAAGACCGAAGGCCTATCGGTCGTCTGAGGTAGCGGTAGGGCAACGGAGTTGAGAAAGACCTATATAGGTATATAAGAACTTTGTGCCGTCGACTGGACTGAAACGGTAAGGGACCGGGACAACTGGCGATCTCTGGTCGTCGAAGGCCAAGATCCACTTCGGGTCACTCTGCCGCGCCAATTAGTATGTATTCTCTAAAGGTTCCGATGGTGTTTCAGTCTGAAAACAAATTTGATTTAAATGTTTTCTACAATTAAACCACGTTACCCTAACTTTTCTACCACGTCACAGGAGCTGAGTTGACAGATGACAACTCATGACATTGACAAATAAGGTTGCATTTTACCTACTGTTTTTTTTTGTTTGTTTTGAGCATCTCTCTTCCATGTCCGTGATGTAACTAATTAATCAGGTTCAATCAAACTGAAAACCAGCGTTTTTCGCCACGCTTGGTTCAGCACAAAGCTGAGTTTGACCCTTTTTGGCGAGCAGGCTAACACGGTAGCTATTTATTGTTTCTCTGTAGGTTTATTTTATTTATTTTTAAGTATACTGTGTAGTTAGCGTGTTCTATTATTATTTGTGTGTAACCAGTTTCGTATGGCTGTTAGATATAGTTAGGTCAAATAAATTAATGTTTATCTTTATAATACCTAAGCTTTATTTTTTGGAAAGCTGTTTCTTTGCTGCTGGTAAGGGTTTTTCCCAAATCTTACTATTATACGTCCTTAGGGAAGTTGTTATAAAATTGGTTTAATCTCTTTTAATTGTATAAATCCTGCAGAAAGTAACCTCAAAATGGGGTGTATGTATAAGTACCTTATTGATTTATCTTCAATCAAAGCGTTGTTTCCCTTCCATTACGATTTCCCGCCCAAAGCGTCAACGAGATCCAATCTGGCTCTCATCATATTCGATAGGCACTCACTGCTTCATCAATCTTCACTCTACCAACTTCCAAAAACCATCCAACTTCTCTGTGCCAAGGGAACATGAACCTTAAGACTAATAGCGTAGTGTAGAAACACTTTTATATGCGAGCTGATTTATAGTCATCAAAAGAATACAGTCTTGAAAGTTTCGATGTAACCCGAGGCAATGCTCGGAGTTTTTCGGCCGGTAATTCGTTTACATGACAAGGATAGTAAGACATTTGTGCAATGTTAGAGAGGGAGGCAAGGTGGTAATAGAAGAGGGTTTTGAAATTGATTGCAAGGGGAGAGACTCCCCATGGTCGGCCCTAGGCGGGTGGGTGATGCATGCCGCTGGCATTTTTTTTTTCTTTCTGTTATTTAATTTTGCAATGGAGGATAATTTGAATATGCAATGTGGAGGACATATTGCACACATGATACCTGCATATAATTTTAAAGACTAATCATTGGTTGAGCTGATGACTGCACAGAATAATTTTATAAGACTACATGCTCACGAAAACACCATAAAATAATCATCATAATTATGGTTTTCATTTTGATTAAAAAAAATACTCGCTTGTCCAGTCCACGTATAGTAATTTGTAAAAAATATATTATCATCATCCGCCTATGCAAGTCATAGGCCTCAGGCTAAAGGCTATAGCACCTGCCTCTGAAAAAAAATGTCTAGTATAAAATATAGAATAAAAAAGGAGAACAAAACTTTTATTTACAACAATCTAGGAACGTTTTCATTAATACCTGCTACAAAATTTCCTTCATATATTAACGCCAAGAAGTACCAACTTAAGCATGAATTTGGCCTCCACTCAGCATCAGCAAGTAATTAACTCAAAACAATAAAAAATCGAGTCGGTCCCCGCTTTTCACCTACAAAGTAGCCCAATGTTTTATTCCAGCCGTTCATTAGTTTTGGCGTGAAGAGGTAAACATCCAAACTTTCGCATTTATAACATACTAACTGCGCCCGCGGCTTCGCCCGCGTGGAAATCTATGTGTCAAATGGAAAACAATACATAAAACTTCCTCTTGAATAACTCTATTGCTGAAAACAGCATTCAAATCCCTTGATAAGTTTAAAAGACCTAAGCGAAGTGACAGAGGAAGTGACTTAATTTAATAATAGGTATGTAGGTAATAAAGATGTGTAATGTTGGAAAATATGAGCTTAAAATCCCTATAATCAACCAGGCGAATATTTTGATACTTCATCTATCAAAATCTTCAAGGTAATATGCAGTATCAGATAACCACAAAGACTGCAGGTAGATGCTAGATGCTGGATTCGGCAAGCTGAAGACAGGGCGCTATGGCGCTTTTTGGGGGAGGCCTATGTCCAGCAGTCGACTGCTATAGGCTGATGATGATGATGAGATAACCATAATAGAAACACTCGAAAAATATAACCCACCCCGCCGCGCTGGATAAAAATCAATCAAATTGAATGTGATTTCATTGCTTTCCCTCATAATCATGCGACTTATCAAACTTATTTCATCGCCATTCATATTTTCGAATTCGGAATCTTACTTCTCCAAATTCAAACAATCTGACTAACATGGACATACACTTCGTGAACTTTGGTAAAGGTCTTCAAGCAAGAAGGTCCTTATGTATATATACTGTGCAAGAAGTTTGTAGCCGCTTTAAATCATTTTGTGTAAAGTTTGAGAGTTACGTATAGTTTCGCGCGATAATCACCGATATTATCATTTTAATGGCATTGTTATCGGCACGTTGCAGCGCGTTGGTAGGTTAATTATTATTGACGCAGAGCTACCTACTGCTGTACACATTTGAAATACTCATTATGTTGCCAATGTAAATACCTACTGAGACTGAGAAACAGAAAAGAAAATTCATGATTGTAAGACTCCATGCTCTAAAAAGACATAATCATTTTTAAAGCCATAACGATCTACTGAATGAATGAGGCTCATTAGGCTGACATTTTACATAGCTATATAGTAGACAACCTATGAGACCTTAATGTACCCCGAGTTCAATTGACGATTATCATTATCATTATCAATGTAGGTAATGGTAATGATTTTCTTATTTTAATATTAAAAGATAATAAGACTTGGCTAAAAGATAAGGTACTCTATTGTATCGGGTATACCCGTTAGGATAGAGAACATGTTTATAAATAAATATGGAGACCTAATCGTGACGTCTCATTTGTATGGGATTCACGATAGTTCCCTGTACGCACGGTAGAGGCGCTGTACCAAAATCTATGGAAAATGAGACAAAAGTAAAGTAAAAAATCATTTATTTCTTTAGGCTTACAAAATAAGCACTTAGATCACGTCTCGTTACTATCGTCAAATGAACTCTGGAATAAACTACCTACCTACTTACATATAGTCTTTTAATCCTGGAAAAATAACTAAAGAAGCAGCCATTCTGATTTCGATATTGCCAACTTATTTACGCCGTCATAATATTGTTTTTCTCCTTATTATTCACACTGTTGAAGTTTCTGGAACAAACCTATCCCTCAGGAATACAATTTTTATGGGGCTACTTCTGGATCATATACAACAGCGAAAGGTTTTCCGAATCAGTCCTTAATTGATGGACAACTCGACGAACAGCATACAGCCGAAATAGAACCTCCTCTTATTATTATAATGATAATATATATAGATAATATAATATTATTAGTATAGATATGCCTATATTGACATACATATTGTAGATACATAGGTTCTATTATTATTACAAGTGATAACGGCTACGTCTTTAGTATTTAAGTAATATAATTGAGCTATTTTTATTCATGGTTCTGACGTAAAGACTGCTGGCGCCACTTCATGACGCAGACAATGCCAAACAACCATATTTAGGGATGATCTCATCAGAATTCAAGCTGTAGATTCGAAGGCACTCCTCGTGGGTTTCATCCTTATCACCGAAATTAGCGCCTTCGAAGCTAGTCATCGCTGCGTGCCGTCGTCGTGGCGAGCTTGCTGCATCGTCGCGGCATGATCGCTGAGCAATCGCATCGCTTTGAAAGGCTTGCAAATCGCCAGTACGATAAGTTCGGTAGGTAAGTATATAATTAGTAGGCCTTCGCCTTCTCATGGGTTAGTAGTCCTTACCACCGCAATAGCGTCTTCGACGTGTTCAAAATCGCTGCGTGTCGTCGCGGCGTGCTTGCTGCATCATCGCGGCATGATCGCTGCGCAATCGCATCGCTTTGAAATCGCTTGCAAATCGCCAGTAAGTACGATAAGGTCGGTAGGTAAGTATATAATAGTAGGCCTTCGCCTTCTCATCAGAATTCAAGCTGTAGATTCGAAGGCACTCCACGTGGGTTTCATCCTTATCACCGAAATTAGCGCCTTCGAAGCTAGTAATCGCTGCGTGCCGTCATCGTGGCGAGCTTGCTGCATCGTCGCGGCATGATCGCTGAGCAATCGCATCGCTTTGAAATCGCTTGCATATCGCCAGTACGATAAGGTCGGTAGGTAAGTATATAATAGTAGTCCTTCGCCTTCTCATGGGTTTGCAGTCCTTACCACCGCAATAGCGCCTTCGACGTGTTCAAAATCGCGTGTTGTCGCGGCGTGCTTGCTGCATCGTCGCGGCATGATTGGGATTCTCTCTTTATATGTTAGATTTTATATTATAATTATTATTTTTTAGTAAGGTACCACCTTATTAATAAGTATTTCAAACGTACATCTTGATTTCTATATGTTTATTTGTTTTACAGCCTATTTTTGTCCCTCGTATGATTATTTATGCACATGATATATATATTTTTATTTTTCTATCAAAGGCACTACTATTATTATAACTAAGCTAGTATAATTTACTTATTATTTTTAATATTTCGTAATCGCAGGGTCCTGTGATGGTTCTTATTCTGGTCTAGGCAGAATAACAGCGCCTTCTGTTCATTACAGTTGGCATTATGGTGAGCCTGGACCCATTTGCTACTGCAGCACACATTGTTCTCCTACTTACCTTCTTGTTTTTGTTAATTAGTTTTTCAATGTATTTTTTATTGTGTTACTAATAATAATTATTTTTATTGTGTGTACATATATGTAGTGGCAAATAAATGATATGTCTATGTCTATGATCGCTGCGCAATCACATCGCTTTGATCTCGCTTTGAATCGCCAGTACGATGAGGTCTGTAGGTAGGTTTCGGTCGGTAGGTAAGTATATAATAGTAGGCCTTCGCCTTCTCGTGGATTAGTAGTCCTTACCACCGCAATAGCGCCTTCGACGTGTTCAAAATCGCTGCGTGTCGTCACGGCGTGCTTGCTGCATCATCGCGGCATGATCGCTGCTCAATCGCATCGCTTTGAAATCGCCAGTATGGTAAAGCTATTCGGTAGGTTTCGGTCTGTAGGTAGGTATATATAGTAGGCCTTCGCCCTCTCATTAACGAAAAATGTGAGCAAGCGACGACCGAGTGCAGGGTTTGTTTAGACGACGCTACGTTGATAACATAACACCATTCTTATTAATGCAAAAGTTTAGATGGATGGACGTTTGTTATTTCTTCACGTCAAAACTAGGTATCTGCTGAACGGGTGGGGCTGAAATTGTTCAATATAATAATATATACAGCCGAACATAGAACCTCCTCCTCTTCTGTTTTACGTTTGTAAATAAAAGTGAAAGAAATTCTGTCTGTCTGTTACCTTTACAATGGTTACCTTTACGGCCAACGCATTTTAATGTACGGAGAGGTAGGCTGTATCCCGGGGACAGACATAGGCAAGGGACTTTTTTTCCCGAAAAAGAGCTTGCGATGCCGGCCAGAAATAAATAAATAAATAATGCTGGACAATTCACACAGCATTATCTAGCCCCATGGTAAGCAGAAGGTATAGTTTCTTTTCAATTATTACTGTCTGGTTTTACTTTGTAATTTATTTAAGTGTTGCGGGATAAATACTAATCCCTCGGGAATACAATTTTTAAGGGACCACCTCGGGATCCTTTACACAACTACGAAAGTACATAAGTAATACATAACGGAGAAATCGACGATCGATGTGGCGCAGTGGGCGAAGGTCTGCCTGCAACGCAGGAAGTTGCGGGTTCGATTCCCGCCTTGGAACCATTGTGTGTATTGTCTGCAGATATTTGTTTCGGGTGTTCTGGTCGTTTTCTATGTATATAATATATATATATACGTTAAAAAGTAGAAATAATAAGATACAATTAGTAATAAGGAACTTACATTATATGACATATTCGGTGTAGTAAAGATGGTTTGCTCTTTCCTTAGGTACATTCCTACTTGTAATAAACCTTTTAGGGTCAAAGTTAATGACACCTCGCTCTGAATAAGTTTGGTAACTTGTATTCAGACACGAGGGCTCAAACCTCTAGTTTCTTATCATCATCATCATCATCAGCCTATATCAGTCCACTGCTGGACATAGGCCTCCCCCAATGAGCGCCATAGCGCCCTGTCTTCAGCTTGCCGCACCCAGCATCTACCTGCAGTCTTTCGCAAGTCGTCATCCCACCTGGTCGGAGAGCGTCTAGCTTCTTATAGGTTCACCAATAATTTTTATAAAAGTGTTTTACTTACTAATTCGATAAAAAATAGATATATGTATTTAAGTAGTACATATTTTTAACTACTTCGAAAATAAACCTTAATGCTAATTAATTAGAAAGATGGAACTACTATAGAAATACTCGACTGGTCTCCTTTATATAATTCTTACTAGGTATATGTTCTACGCTTTCGCCCTGTTATTTGTCTTTTGTTAAAATAACCACTGACTTAAACGTGGATAAAATGAGTATTTATCTTTATTTCCCCTGGTATCTCTGGCACAGGGGTTATCATCAGAAACGCTGAGATGATATACGCGTCTCGTCTACACGAGCGGGACCTTGGTCACACTCAGATGTACTACTCTGGTAAGACCACGGTTAACACTGTACACCAGTATTGAAACTGGCTGTACTACGAAGAAGTTAATTTAGCCGTAATCTAAATTAACTTACTGGTTTCATATATGTTTAGTAGTACAAGTATATACACGCCGTAAACCTATGTTTATGGTGTGTATACTCCGATTCTCCGCACGGAGACTCTGGTTGTTCCATGGTCCGTGGTTTTGTTTTGCTAAAGTAAACGGCCTAACTCTATGCAGAATCAAGAAAGAAAAGAAAGAAGTACAGAATTTTCCTGGCCTTTTATATAAATATAAACATTATACATTCGATATACCCCGACCTCTCTGGATAAGTAATTTTTGTTACCCGTCGCCCAACCAGTTGTAGGTACATCTCAATTAGACCACGGGTCGGGCCCAATACATCAAGATCAACCCTCGATAGGCTATATAGAAACATTCAATATATCCTACCTCTCTGGGTAAGTGATTTTACTTACCCGTCCTCGCTCAACCATTTGTACATCTCAGTTAGACTACGGGTCGGACTCTATACAACACTCTATAGGCTATCGATAAGCATTATACATTCGATATACATATCTCTTTTATCAACCACTTGACCTTTACGCGTCCACGGCGTAATTGCTTGATTTATTAGGTGTTTTGAAGCTTTTTGTTTGTTTTGTCTTCATAAATTATCTAAGTAGGTAAATTAAATAGGTGATTAATAGGCTGGTTACGGAGGTATTTAGTGCTAGAATTCGCGTTGTAGATGCGGTCAGCCATGCGGTGTAATGAATGTAACTCGAAAATAATCGATTTAATGACTTGATGTTCAGCAAATTATGGAATTACTTTTAATCCTATGTCCTACAAATATTAACAAACCTGGAAGTTTGTATGTGTGGATGTTTGTTAATCTTTCACGCAAAAACTACTGAACGGACCGGGCTGAAATTATCGTGCATATTTTGCATTGCATAATGCATATATATAAGTTCTAGGCCCGGAATAAAACATAGGCTACCCCATAGTTTTTATCCCATAAATCAGTTCCCATGGGATAGAAATAACTATAAACAACGCGTGCGAGGCCGCCAACAGAAACATGAAAAAATAAATAACATTTCGAATGCTATGTATGTACGTAGCACAGTATTACGTAGTGCTACGCAGGCGCTACGAAACACGCGTTTATATCTTTTGTACAGATTTTTCAAAATTATCTACCTACCTCTAGGTAGGTACTCTCTTACAGTCCAGGATAAACCGACGTTCCTTACTACGGCGCATTACCACTCTTATCTCGCTCTCCATGGTAGAGATCGCTCTTGAGCGTTAAGACCGCCAATTGTAATTTATTTTTAAGTTTTTTCTGTACATAGTTTTCTATTTAAAGTGCAATAAAGAATTTTCTTACTATGTATCTTAAAATCAAAATCAAATCACATTTATTTCAGACATACCTAATACAAATTTAACACACACAGTTCATATATAAACACATGTTAAAACATAGAAAACCTTAAATTACACTAAACAATATGAACTTTTGTCCAGTGTTGCATGAAGGGGGAGGCTGTGTCTGTGTCCAGCCTTTCTGCAATGACCTGCAGGAAACCTATGTGTTCTAAGCCTAGAACTCTATGCATAATACAAATTTCAGCCCGATCCATTCAGTAGTTTTGGCGTGAAGAGGTAAAAAACATTTATGATTTTAGTGTGATTCGTGTGATTACACCAAAATTAATTGATTTTCATAGGCTGAAAACATAATGTTTCGAGTTTTTAGCTCCCATTGGATGAAAAATACATGACAACCGGACAAGCTTGTTGCGCCTAAAATCATAACAAGGTAATGAAGATTAATTATCACATATCTTGTGTGTACGATCTGCAGATATTTGTTCCGGGTGTTCTGGTTGTTTTCTATGTATAATAAAAAAATATCTATCTATGTAACATATTGTATTATGTATATCAGTTATCTAGTACCCATAACACAAGCTCTGCTTACCATGGGGCTAGATAATGCTGTGTGAATTGTCCAGCATTATTTATTATTTATTTATCTTGTTTTATTACGTTTCCAAAATCGCGTCAGTTTAACAAGTTGTAAAGTACGATAATGTTAGTAAGTACACAGAGATAGATACAGCTAAAAACAGAGAAGTTCTTACGCCAGATGAAAAGAACAGCAGAAAAAAAAAAAAAATTTTACTGCACACTACGCGGGTGAAACCGCGGGGCGCAGCTAGTATACAAATAAACTAGCCGCGCGAGAAGTACATTTTCGAAAAGTCAAATTATGTACTCAACTTTATGCGATCCTTTTCTTTCAGTGATTTATCAGATCCTTTTCTTTGAGAGTAAGGTACCTTACTCGCAAAGAGAAGGTTCTGAAGGATAAACTACCTACATCCAACGGAAATTAGTAATACATACCTACAATAACGAGTTGTTCTCTACTTTGTAGAACTAGTGGTGTAAAGGAGGGGGGGGGGGGGGGGTACTGCCCGGTACCAATTATTCCATATCATCTTAGTTTCTTTGGCTTGTCGTAGCCTTTTTCAAATAAGTGAGATTCACTCACTTATTTGAAAAAGGCTACGACTGCAGTAAATAACTGACTAAATACAAAATGATTTTAGTGCACTTGTAGGTAATTTTGTTTTATGAGCACTGTAGTTAATCAACTAACAACAGAAGTACTTATCGAGTACAAAACCTCCCGAGTATCAACAGAAAAACAAGTCAGAAACCGCAACATAGAAACCATATTTTATGGTCAGAAGTCAATCGTAGCGTTGGCAATAAACGCGCACAATAGCTCGTAAATATTGTTTAAAGCGGGCCCAAGGTTGGCTACTCGGGTTATAAATATGTTACTGCTGAAATTAACTAAATTTTAATGGTCACTTATTGTGTTTCATAATTGCTTTTTGGAGGGAAACACGGGAGTTTTTATTATTGACTGAGTTAGCGCGTGCGGTGTCCCACGGCTTTCAATGTGCATTCTTGTTTTTTAAATGTAAAAGAAAGTTTATGACAAAATGTGTCGTTTTGTATCCTTAGAACCAAGAAGGTTTTATACATATACAGGGTGCCTGATTATTAATGGATAACCTCGTAGGTACTTATGTGTAGGCATGTTTTTTAAGCTATGGGGACCGAGAGCTAAGGGACCACCCAGGTCTCGATACGTTTTTTATACCATAGGTACTCAAACTTTGTTTTGAACACTTTGACTGCTGAAATCTCACGGTATGTGTTTTCTACAAGTGACTAATATGCGTAAATCCACACTAGCGTAGCGGCTGAGAAAATACAGATCTGTGTGACTCAGCACAGCCGTAATATTTTTGAAACTTTGAAACGCATGTGCGGTGCAACACAACCGCTGTGTAGAGCGGCAGCACGATTTTTTTAGGTTAAAAAAAAGATCGCAGTCGTCGAAAAAAAATCGCAGTCAAAGTGTTAAACAATCGAAACAGAGATTTTTAATTCGAAGTATTTAAAAAAAAAATAGTTACAGCTAGAAATATTATGTGTCTCGATTGCTTCTGATTTTCGTGCGAATCCTCAGCTACTGACTGGCATCGGTCAGGAGAAACCGTGTCGAAGTTGGTAACTTCTATACGACGACCTGCAACGCTGGAGGTTGCGGGTTCGATTTCCGCCTCGGAACAATTGTGTGTACGATCTGCAGTTATTTGTTCCGGGTGTTCTAGTCGTTTTCTATATATAATATAAAAAATATCTATCTATGTAATGTAGTATTAAGTAGAGGTATATCAGTTATCTAGTACACATAACACAAGCTCTGCTTGCCATGGATCTAGATAATGTGTGAATTGTCCAGCATTATTTATTTATTTATTTATACGCTTTTGCCTGACATAGGCTACGACTTTTTAAAAACAACGAGAAAAGGCGAAATTACGTTCACAACGAATAACGCACTTGATCAACATCGACAAGTAAAAGGTAGAGTTCATCTTGGAGTCTTTAATTCAAATCCAAAGTTAGGTAATACGGCCCTTCCAGAAATGTGCTCAATTTTAGGCCACGTCTTCACTTGCTTAACTTAATAACAGTTAAACTTTATTCCAGGAGATTATCAACACAATTTTATACTTATATGTAAAAATTTGGATGGTTTGACGTTTAGATGTTAGTCCGTTTGTTACCTCGTTTCGCCAAAACTACCAAATAGATAGGGCTGTAATTTTGCATTCAGGTAGATTTGAAATAATAACATGGAATAAAACATAGGCTACTTTTATCCCACAAATCAGTTTCTGTGGGATAGAAAAAACCTTAAAATGTTTCAATAAAAACAACGCGTACGAAGTCGTAACGAATACATCCGACAGAGAAACAAAGTTATCGACGTAGCTCGAGAATGAGCAAGCTGAAGTGGCGGTAGGCCGGCCATATCTCGCGAAGAACTGACGGCCGCTGGCTGAGGCAAACGTGTTATTGAGTGGAGACCACGACTAAAACACGGTGTAGGACGCACTTCGACCAGGTGGGATGACGACATGCGAAAGCCTGCAGGTAGATGCTGGATGCGTCAAGCTGAAGACAGAGCGCTATAGCGCTCATTGGGGGAGGCCTATGTCCTATGCCTAGGACTAATATAGGCTAATGATGATGATGATGATGATGTACGAAGCCGCGGGTGTTTTAAGTTTTTTTGAATCAATTATTTTATTATGAAAACTGTTCCCTCGATTTCTAATACCACCTGTCTAGTTACGGTCCCCTGGGTTGTGGTCAGTTCGAGGAAACAGGACAATGGCAATAATGGCGGAATTCTGAATAATGAGGAAGGAAATTCTATTCAACACAGACAACGAGGCCATTGTCTGTTTGTTACATAGGGCAACGTTATTTATGTTAGGTAAACGGTTTACGGCGTCATTCACCAGTTATTTTATACTAGCTGCGCCCCGCGGTTTCACCCGCGTGGTGATAGCTATTTTGGATAATATATAATATATCTTTATGAATTGTGAATTGCCTATGTGTTATTCTGATAGGTAAGCTATATTATTGTGAAGTATCATCAAAATCCATTCAATAGTTTTTTCGTGAAAGAGCCACAAACATACATACATTCTCAAAAACTTTCGCGTTTATAATATATGTAAGTAGGATTGTTAACGATGACCTCGGTGGCGTAGTGACCGAAGGTCTGCGAGTTTGTGGGTTCGTTTTCCGCCTCGGAAGAGATGTTTGTACGATCTGAAGATTTTTGTTGCGGGTCTGATGGTTGAATTCTCAAAGGGGTTATCTTTGTATAATGAAATTATACATCTGTGCAATATCTTTACTAATCTTATTAAAACGAAAGGTTTGATTTGACCGATTTGATAAATTCTTTACCGTTGGGAAGCTACACTATCCCCGGTGAAAATAGGCTAGATTATATTTTCAAAAAAGCTAGGGATCCGTACTTAAACCGTACGAAGCCGGGAAGGTCCGCTAATATGTACCTATGTAGGTATATATAAATAATAAAATAAAAAATAAATAATGCTGGACAATTCCCACAGCATTATCTAGCCCCATGGTAAGCAGAGCTTGTGTTATGGGTACTAGATAACTGATATACATAATACAATATATTACATAGATAGATATTTTTTATTATACATAGAAAACGACCAGAACACCCGGAACAAATATCCGCAGATCGTAAACACATTTGTTCCGAGGCGGGAATCGAACCCGCAACCTCATGCGTCGCAGGCGGACCTTCGCCCTCCGCGCCACATCGGTCGTCAAATATAGGAGTAGCTGCGCCCTGCTGCTTCGCCCGCGTGGAAACCTAAGTGTCAAATGATTTATAAACTTTCCTCTTGAATCATTCTATCTATTAAAAACCCGCATCTAAATCCGTTGCGAAGTTTTAAAGATCTAAGCATACATAGGGAGGGACAGACAGTGAGAAACGACTTTGTTTTATACTATGTAATGATTAAAAAAGTACGTGTATTTGTCATGTATTGTCCTTTTAAGCGGCGGAACTGATTTCGATGAAATTTCGCTTATATAATTGGATCCCTGGATGGTTTGAATATACAATTGAACCCGATAGATGGCGTGGTGATCGCGTTTTCATTAAAAACGCACATTACAACGTCTGTCGGTATATTCACCAAAAACAGCATTTTCATGAACAGATAATTACACAGCCAGCTTTCCCGAACCACAAGTAGAATAAAAGAACCTTAGCCGTACGAATGATATCATTTAGACTCTAAATGATATTAGACTCTAGGTATTATGAATTGTTTTCAAATTGAAGAAAACTTTCCTGTAACATTTTACACTTAAATAGGCAAATAACCATGTATTAGACATTATAAGAGATGAACATGCTAGTGGTTTCTTTTTCACTTCTTCTACTAGTGGACAAAAAATTGAAGTGAACAGTAAAATAATTTTATTTGATAATAATTTAATATATAAAATATGACTTGTCTAAGTGCTTATTTTGTAAGCCTAAAGAAATAAATTATTTTTTACTTTACTTACTTTTACTTTACAACAATTCTTATTATCCAGAAATATGGAATACAATATTCTACAATATTCGTTAGAATGAAGATATAAGCATAGTTATAACATCCAATGGTCTTTTCGACATAGCTCTGAGAATAAGCAAGCTGAAGTGGCAGTGGGCCGGCCATATCTCGCAAAGAACAGACGGCCGCTGGGGCTAACGTGTTCTTGAGTGGAGACCACGACTCGGTAAACGTAGTGTAGGACGCCCTCCGACCAGATGGGATGACGACCTGCGAAAGACTACTGGTAGATGCTGGATGCGCAAGCTGAAGACAGGGCGCTATGGCACTCATTGGGGGATTCCTATGTCCAACAGTGGACTAATATAGGCTGATGATGATGATGATGAATGGTCTTTTAAGATAAAAATTAACCAATTGTAATTTCTTACTATTACTTGGAAAATACGGCTCCTTCCCACATCCCAACCTCTCTATTCCTCTCTATTAGGTTATTTCTATCCCATGGGAACTGATTTACTATAAGATAAAAAATAGCCTATGTTTTATTTTGTTTGACGACCGATGTGGCGCGGTGGGCGAAGGTCCGCCTGCGACGCAGGAGGTTGCGGGTTCGATTCCCGCCTCGGAACAATTGTGTGTACGATCTGCAGATATTTGTTCCGGGTGCTCTGGTCGTTTTCTATGTATAATAAAAAATATCTATATATGTAATGTATTGTATTATGTATATCAGTTATCTAGTACCCATAACACAAGCTCTGCTCACCATGGGGCTAGATAATGCTGTGTGAATTATCCAGCATTATTTATATTTTATATTATATTTATATTTATTGCGGGCCTGGAACTACCTGTATGCAATGTCAGCCCGAGCCGTTCTGTATGTTTTGCGTGAAAGAGTAACAAACATCCATACATATTGTACAAACTTTCGGGTTTATATTATACTAGCGGACCTTCCCGGCTTCGCATGGTTTTAGTAGGTATCCCTAACTTTTTTGAAAATATAATATAGCCTATGTTCACCGAGGATAGTGTAGCTTCCCAACGGTGAAAGAATTTTTCAAATCGGTCCAGTAGTTTCGAAGCCTATGACAAAAAACAAACAAACCTTTCCTCTTTATAATATTAGTATAGTATAGACTACTGCACTCCGCGGCTTCGCCCGCGTGAAAATATAGGTATATGTCACATAGTTTATATAAACCTTAAATCCTCTTTAATCACTATCTATTAAAAAAACCGCATCTAAATATGTTGCGTAGTTTTAAAGATCTAAGCATACATAGGGACAGACAGACAGCGGGAAGCGACTTTGTTTTAGACTATGTAAGTGTAGTATTCACTTACATAGTCTAAAACAAAGTAAAGGATTTTCAGCCATTACTGAGGGTCTGAGGCAAAGGCCTTATCTCCTTCCACTCCTCGCGATTTAACACTGTCGCAGACCATCATCATCATCATCAGCCTATAGCAGTCCACTGCTGGACATAGGCCTCCCCCAATGAGCGCCATAGCGCCCTGTCTTCGGCTTGCCGCATCCAGCATCTACCCGCAGTCTTTCGCAGGTCGTCGTCCCACCTGGTCGAAGGACATCCTACACTACGTTTACCGAGTCGTGGTCTCAACTCAAAAACACGTTTGCCTCAGCGGCCGTCGGTTCTTTGTCACAGACCATGATGGAGAATTTGCGGCCACCTCGTCTTGCCATCTCATCCTGGGCCTTCCACACCGCCTTCTAGCGTTGGCCAACCATGTATTAAGGGCCTACATTACCTCAGCAGAAAATCAAATTTCGCCTCAGCTTGTTACGCCGCCGCGCCGCGGCGCACGGGCGGCGCCACGGGGCGGACGGCCGGTGGCAACGTACCTACTCGCCGCGCTAGTACTTCGCGCGCAAAATTATATTGGGTTGGGTTCACGCTAGTTCAAAACAATCTTATTGAAGTTAGGTAGGTGCAATATTATTGTCTAAAAGGTAGGTAATTAATTATATATACGGTACCTACTAAGAAATTAAATTATCAAATACGTAGGTAATGCTTTTTAGTAACTTTATACCTTAGTATGTACCTATACCTACCTAATATTATGATAGTTGGATTTTGGTAGGTACCTACCTACCTACTTACAATCACAAAACATTATTTTGTTTTATTGTTTTTCAATGTAGTTGCCAACATACCTACTACTGCTACTAGACCACCGCGCCCGAGACGTTATTTTCTACCCAAACACTAGACAGGTGCGAGTCGCTATAGCGCTGAAGGGTTCCGAACATTCTTTTCTGTAGTAAGATAGTGTTCTGCGAAATGTAAATTATACTTATGCCTACTACCAACCTAAAAATAGGTACGTAGTACTATTATTTATTCTTTGGTACTAGTAAATAGGATTTTTTATTATAACACCTTGTTTACAGATTTAATATAAACGAAGATTGGTACTACTACCTATATAAGGTAAAACTAACACAACAAAACCTATATAAGCAATGAAATAGAATACAAGTTTATGTCTAAGTATATTGAGTGAGGGTTCCGCATATTAGTTTTTTAAGTAAAATTGAATTTTTCCAAAAAAACATTGTGTGGAAATAGGATGTGTATGACAAGTAGTGTGCAGGTAAATATTGTAATAAATTAAAATATTGTCTAGATTATATTTGCACATACATAATATGTTTAACTTTATTAACAATATATATTACTTTATATTAAATTTATTTCAATTCACTTATATCTCGTATTTTCATATTGCGAACATGCCAGGGATCGCATAACTCGGACAAAATATATGTTAAAAAAATTTTGGTTCCATTAGTTGTTCCCAAAATTCGTCATCCCTTTCGATGATCTCAACTTTCATCTGAAATGAAATTATATTTTATCACACTAATCTATATCTATTGTGTATATTATATATATAAAAGAAAGTCGTGTTAGTTACACTATTTATAACTCAAGAACGGCTGAACCGATTTGGCTGAAAATTGGTGGAGAGGTAGCTTAGAACCAGCAGAAGGATATAGGATACTTTTTATCCCGCAGGGTAGGTTAGCGTAGGGTAGGTAGGTTGGTAGGTTTGGGTAGGGTGGGGTAGTGACTTTGACTCTGGAGAGGTGTGTGTTTGTCTGAAAAAGGAAAAATAAAACACAATCTTATTATAATCTAGATACCAAATCATATTTCAGTAGATATGTAAGTATTTACTTACAATTCTACGTTCTGTAATTGATAAAGATTTGTCTTATCCGAATTTATGCCTTGTCAAATCATTCGACGTTACTTCCATCCTGTAACAGTTACACATGCCAAGAAAGTAGGTAGGTAAGGTACCTAACATGTAAATATATGTGCCCACTCTAGTAATATGAATGAATCGTAATGAAGAATTAATAAGGACTCTCGTTCAAGCTATCAACCGTAAAAAGTCCGTTATTATTACCCAATTTATAAATGTGAACCATGTGATACATTTTCACTTTCATGAACTAAAAGTAGAAAAGCTTGTGTTCGTTAGGTACGAATAGTTCTAGGTTAAATTATTGCAGAACCCTAAAATTTACAAACTCGTGAAAACGTTAGGAAAGAATATACACTAGGTATATTTATATTTCAGTAGATATGAAAGTATTTACTTACAATTCTATGTTCTGTAATTGATAAAGATTTGTCTTGTCCGGATTTATACCATTTGTCGAATCATACGACGTTACTTCCATCCTGTAACAGTCATACATGTCAAGAAAATAGGTACCTAACATGTAAATATAATATGCCCACTCTAGTAATATGAATGAATTATAATGAATAATTAATAAGGACTCTCGTTCAAGGTATAAACCGTATAAGTCCATTATTACCCATTTATATTTTGAACCATGTGATATATCTTCACTTTCATGAACTAAAAGTAGAAAAGCTTGTGTTCGTAAGGTTGGAACCATGACTAAATTAATTATTGCAGAACCCTAAAATTTACAAACTCGTAAAAATGTTAGGAAAGTTATAATACATTATAGGTGTAGACAGTAGGTACTATAGTTAGTAACTATAGTAGGTACCTAACCTACTACTTACAATTCAATGTTTTGTAATTGGTAAAAAAAAATCTCGTACGGATCTTTTCTGATATCCAAAATGTCCAGATCATTCGATGTTACTTCCATCATGTATCAGTAACGATTCATATATTATGGAGATACAAATTAGGTGGGTATACCTAGGTGTAAATATTTTATAGTATTGATAGTCAAACGGAATTACGGAACCCTAATATATATTTCTACTTAGATAATGATGTGTTGTGAAAATACTACTTCTATCACATGGAGATACAAATTGAGGTGGGTATACCTTGTATTTACACCTAGGTAGGACCTAGGTATAGGTATTTACCTATAAGTATAAAAAATACGATTTTCACATACTTAGCGCCATCCAGTCCCATAAACAAGTAAGGTCTACTACCTTACTGGTAGGTAGGTGTTTGGTACACACGGATTTACCGGGACATTATTTTATTTATCATTGTCGCCATCATCGCTTACAATAGGAGCTGTACTTTCTAATCGACGTTTTCTAAAATAAAATAAAAAATAATTAGTTTGGCTGCGACATTTACTTAGGTACTCACAAATCACAATCCACATCCTCACCTCACCTCACCTCAACGTGTAGGGTAGGTAGGTACTTACTTTATAACGTCGTTCATGTGTTTTCCATCTTTTTTATGATTCCGTCGTCGCTTTCTACACTTATTATAAAGATTTCCCATATTTACAAATATACAAAGTCCGGTGACACGAAGCGCGGAGCAGCGACACAGGCTCCCCGTCCGAAGGCCGAAGCTAGACTGAATTATGGCCCGGACGGAAGATAGCGCGTGAATGTTTAGGTATTATTTTTTTACGGTAAAAATAATAGTAGTTTTGAAAATCTAAAACACACATCGTCTGCTTTATACTCTGATTGTTTACTGTATAAAGTATCAAGGCTTATTTTAACGTATCTATTGAATAGCGACGGTTTAAAGTACAGTTTAGAGTGAACTTTGGATTTTTTTTCTATCGAGAAAATTTCATGTAATCGTGTTTTCGAAACACTGGTGGTCTAGCATCAATCCTGAACTATAACATATTAAAATCTCAAAGTAAATGCTTCAGAATTGTGGAAGATATGATCGTTGAAAATAACCGATTTCAGATAGTATCAACTCTTAATCACATAAGAGATATATGAATGTACTATTGGTTTCTTTTTCACTTCTTCCACTAGTGGACAAAAAAAGTGAACAGAAAATCAAACCTTATTGCTCATTTCATAAATAATTTGTAGTATAAAATTTGACTTGTCTATGTGCTTATAGCCTCTAGAAATAAAATATTTTGAATTAGAATTTGGGTACTCTCCACTCTATAGTACTCTTTGCCTACAACTCGCTGGACATTCGGCAGAGTCAGTTCTTTTTCAGGCTACCAGCTTTTGCCCAGCGCAGAAAGAGATTTAGTCATAACTGCTATCTAGTCAAATCAATCTTGATTTGACTAGATAGCAGTTAGATAGGTAGTCCTAAAGCTTGTAACCCGCGTCATCGATGCGTGTATTTTCTCTCAGACCACGTGTGGTCCTTCAGTTTATGGTAGGTACTCATAAACTACGCTTCATGAAGCGTTGGCTAGGACGATCTCGTTGGAAGATATACCCCGAGGGCGGACCAGCTTCGAGTTCCGAGTTAGTGGCGATTCGCCATCAGACCCTTTTTGACCAAAGCTCGTAAGATGATCCTGACTGCACTTTGTCGGTATAAAAGAAAATGATGGCAAATCACCACTAAGAATATTAAAATATTTTGAGTGATGGCAAATCACCACTACTTTTTTTGCGATGACGAATCACTACGATGGCGAATCGCCACTAACTCCGAGTTCCATGCAAGACGCATAGAAAACGTCTGAAGAAATGTTAGTCGATGGAAGTACCTATCGGCATTTTGCCTTCCATGTGTTCTTTTATCAACTCCCATAACCAACATCCCTGAAAAGAAAGCGAACGAATTTTTCCCATTCTCACAGCGGTATTTTCCCCATAATGAGTTGTTTTAGTAACAAAAATGTCTCCACGCGTTTCTTTGCGTCTTGCAATCTTTTGGGCTTGGCTTAGACAGAGACTAGGTATTTGACCAAGCACATATATATACTCTTGGACATAATCTCAAATTTTATATTATTTCTTTCATACTTAATCCACTCTACCCAATGATAAATATATAACATCAGTGACTCTACCTACCATTATGATACAGTGCAATCTACCAACCTTCGCAATTTGAGTTTACTAGAAGTTCTAATTATAGATACATCACTTCTGAAAACAAAGTCCGTCTGTTCTGATGCTTGTTATGGAGAAAACTTGATGATGCTTGTAAATTTTTTGTCCACTAGTGGACAAAAAAGTGAACAGTAAAATAATTTTATTTGATAATAATTTATATATAAAATATGACTTGTCTAAGTGCTTATTTTGTAAGCCTAAAGAAATAAATGATTTTTTTACTTTTTATAGAATAAGAAAATAAGTACCTGCTTGGTACTTTTACTTTTTTTATCTAGTTTCCTCCAATATCTACTAAATCTACTTTGATTAGTAGACTAAACAGTTTAAAGGTTATTTCTTATTAAGGTAATAAAATTATAGGTAGGTATAGGTACTTAAAAGGTTAGGTAAGGTACCAGTGAGATCCCTAGGGACCAAGCTGCTTTATGCTAACATACCAAAAGACAGTAACAAATAGCACGGTTTCGTGATTTAGTAGAGCACTGTCTAGTAATCATTCATTCAGCGCTATTTGACGAAAACAAGGCCAAAAAACGGTAAAATAAAGATTCTGCCAACTGACATCGATTCTATCGCGATCAAGGCTCGTAAAAAACGAACACAATGCGTCAAGCGCCAAGCGTCCCGCTACCCTCTGCCTATCGTTGCTTCCGACAAGGTTCTATAAACAACCTCTACCATAAAATAGACTCTAAGTTGCAACAGATAAAGTTGATATTCATTGCCCTACACAGCTATTATAGAACTCTATCACAATAATAATCAGAATCCGTAGTCGACCGCCGCGACGTTGCCGCTCTTGGCACGCTACAACATCGGTCTTTATGTATATGTGTGTACTTCTGGCACAACTGGCGCCGAATATTTATTGTATACTAACAGAATACTGACAAGTGCTTAGGGCGACAGGGTTCTATTGTATAGACGAGGAAAAAGTGTGCTTTGTGTATTTGCGTTAGGGTTGCTTTTCGGGCTTGATTATCTCGTTGAGACCGTGTGATATTAGGTTATTTTTCTATGTGACCGTCCAGGTGGCTATGTATAGGTTTCATGGTGTGTTCGATACGCGGACTGAATACCCTGAGGCGGCCTGAGGTCGGACTTGGTTGTTTCAACTGATAATTAATTTATTATGAAGGCTTTACGAGGGCAGTCTATCCGATAAATAAATAACAACCTAACTAATAATGATGTGGAGGTTGAGTGACATATTCATTCGTCTCTTCATTGTGTAAGAGTATTTAAAAAAGTAAAATCATAATATACCTATTTATAACAAATAAACTTCGTTTTATAGTTTTACATGCGTTGTTCGGATTAAAAAATTGTTTATAAAAGTATGCCAGGTCTAGATCTACATCTATGCAAAATTTCAGGCTTATCAGTTCAGTAGTATTGCTGTAAGAAAAAACATTTAAGCATCCAAATTTTCGCATTTTATTTGTTAGACAGTGGTATTTTTCACTTCTGGCTTAACGGAAAATCACGTATTTACAAAATATTATAAAATTATAATGTTACATAAAGATAATAATAAATTCCATACAAAATTCCAACCTACTGGATGGCAGAAGTTATGTATTCCACGCTAAAAACATAAATAATCAACAATCATTCTTAAATAATATGTATATAGCTTTAATATAGGTAATTCAACTTTCCTACAGCACAATCGCGACAAAATTAATGCAGAGTCTTTCCCCCTAAAAGAAAAACTCAGAAATCATCAACAATCTTCATGGCGGCTTCATTGAGAACTCTTCAGAAAAGTATCAATATCAGATATATACGTATAAATGGCACCACTGTTCAATAGACAACGTAAGTTATAAAAAGGATTTTAAAAAGAAATTGTTCAAAATAAAACGTCAAACAAATTTTAAAAAACGAAGTGATTTAATATTTTTCTCAGAAATTCTAGAGCCAAACAAAATAAATATAGGTATTTGAATTAAATAACTAATTATATATAATACTAAGTTCTAATGCTAATGCGCCTCACTAAACGAACACCAATGAAGTGATGCCATTCACAGTTCATCAAAAGGAAATTCTCAAAAGATATAGAGTTTTTGTGTATATAAATATTTAGAAAGTCCAATTATTTAGAACAGTTTTTGAGCTACCTTTATCTGGATTCATCTAGTGAGCTCATTTATAGAATCTTGAAGACGATCAGGACTGCAGTTCCGTCTTTTCGGAATAAAACAAAAAGAAAGAGCTGAAACTACTTAGACCTAAAACTTTTTATTTCTAATCTAGTAGCTAGATATATCCACGTATAAGTAGGTACATGTTATAATAGGAATACTTCTATTGAATAATAAATAAATTGTAATTCATTATTTACATATACCGAGACGTTAAACAAGAAGCATGAAGTATCAAACGACTTATCAACGAATTAATAACAACTCATCCTGAAAAAGTGGTTTATCTAATTTAAGTGACCAAATTAGATTTTTAGCTCAGGCATTTATCTCAACTCAAACTCATTTATGCTTACGTTACTCATAACAAAATTTTGACAATCACATTACTCAGAATAATAAAGAATATTTAACAAAAACCATTGTTTTCTAAACATTACGCGGCTTTTGAATTTCTGATACGTGTATTCTTTGGAAATTTACCAAATGTAGAGGCTTTTTCTATTGGAAAAAAAATATTTTTCATTTTTGTCTGACAACTAGGAATATCTACTTCGATGTGGTATATTTAAAATATGAATTTTTCATGTTTTAAAGAACTTACACAAGAAAATTAAGTGGCTGGCGACAAATAGTAATGTTGTCAACCACTAAAAAGCCAGAAAATATGGATTCTCTCATATATTCGTCCAAATATTTTACTTTCTGGCAAAATTATAAGGTAGTTACTTATGTATTTTATTACACAAAATATTGAATTATCAGGAACAGCCATTTTCTTTGCATGTAAAATACTGTAACAAACATTATATCGTCAATATTAAATTTAGAAACCAATCAAAATTGCTAATGCAGAAGTCACCATACCATCGCACTATCATGCCAAAGTAAATTAGCACATTGCATTCTCTACTTTATAAATCGACACAATACATGGCAGACAATCGACAACGTTTATAAACTGCGGCGGTTGTTTAAATAAGTGACACAAACAAGCCGTGCGGAGCGGCAACGCCGCATCGGAGTGAGGCCGCCTTATAGAAAGCAACGCGTTTCTAATCTGGACGTTGCGCAGTCATTGACTCCGGTGGAACGTTCGCAACTCACGAAAACGACTCAAATCGAACGCTGCTGGCTTTCTTGTTGAATATGGTAGCAAACAAACTAAAGGCCAGACCTAGGTACCTATACATTTTTTGGTTCTTTTTATACAGGGAATTTTTTATAACCCTGTAAGTATATTATAGAGTCTATAATATAGACCGTAGAGTTTCGATTCGTGCCTAAGTACCCATATTTTTTAAATAATCTGGTCGAAAAAGGTAGGCACAGCAAAAACTTATCGTTACCTAGTAAATATTAATTTTGCATCTCATTTATAATATTATTTGCCAGCAACGTTTTAAAAAACCAACACCTAGGTAATTAATTGAACAATCCTAATGCTCTACCATAGACATCATGCAGTAATTCGCGTTATTCTGGGCTTAATAGTTCAAGAGGTATTAATATTAACGTCTGTATTTTTTCCCGTCCAGCTACTAGCTCTACCATAAGTAGAACCCCTGAAATAGTAAATTAGGAACTATGTGGAATTTACTATCCGAATACATCCGCGTAAACGAAGTTATTCTTTCAAACAGACCAAAAAAACTGGTAAAACATATTTCAGCAGCATAATAAATAAATAATATTTGGAAATCAGAACTATATTGACCACTCACGCATTTTTATTCGTGTTAAGGTATCTGAAGTGGCAGTGGGCCGGCCATATCTCGCGGAGAACCGACGGCCGCTGGGGCAAACGTGTTCTTGAGTGGAGACCAAGACTCGGTAAACGTAGTGTAGGACGCCCTCCGACCAGGTGAGATGACGACCTGCAAAAGACTGCAGGTAGATGCTGGATGCGGCAAGCTGAAGACAGGGCGCTATGGCGCTCATTGTGGGAGGCCTATGTCCAGCAATGGACTGCTATAGGCTTATGATGATGATGATGAATATAGGTACTTAGTAAGCAATTATATTGGAGACTGAACCGAATTCTACCAATGTGTAGGTACACTGCACAGTACTTGATATCTACTTGTATTTTTAATCGTCTAAAACTGTTTACGAAGGTTTTGTCTTTACAAAACCTTTATGTCTGGTAGCATATTGCCAAGCCTCATCTTGTTAGGCTTTAAATCCTAGTTAGGATAATAAATCCTTAGCCACCCAAGGTCCCGTCACATCCGTGAAGATCTAGGAAGACTCTATGGTCAGAATATGACTAGGAAGACATCAACGGCTGGAGATGGGAACAGCAAGTTTGAGTCCAATGCCGGCATTTACGCTGGTCTTCTGGCAAAGCAACACCCTTGTTGCTTTGCCGTTTCCTCTTCGTTTATAATGTTCTGTGTAAGTCTTATATACTTAGGTAACAAATAAAAATTCATACATTCAAATTCAAATTTCCTGTCAGGGACACCCTTGTTTGCATTTGAACTCAATCTAGTCATTCTCATCACGTCCATAATTAAGCAGCGATGTTTTCCTAGCGTAACGAACACATCCGACAGAGAACCAAAGTTATCGACATAGCTCTAAGAATTAGCAAGCTGAAGTGGCAGTGGGCCGGCCATATCTCGCAAAGAACCGATGGCCGCTCGGGCAAACATGTTCCTGAGTGGAGACCACGACTCGGTAAACGTAGTGTAGGACGCCCTCCGACCAGGTGGGATGACGACCTGCGAAAGAGTGCAGGTAGATGCTGGATGCGGCAAGCTGAAGACAGGGCGTTATGGCGCTCATCGGGGGAGCCCCTAAGATGATGATGTTTTCCTAGCCTTATTTTGACCATAGAATGTTCTTTGATCTTCCCAGATGTGAAGAAACCTCGCCTTGGGGTGGCAGAGGATACGCACCAGGAACTATGTAGGCAGTTGATTTATCGTTTCTGAAACACTAAGAATTGAACTGTCTGTTGCTCCGACACCAAAGAGGTGATCGCTCTCGGGTGTCCTATGTCAGAGTGCGCCAGGTTTCTTTTAGTCTTGTTGAATTTTGTAATGCTGATGGTAGTAGCGCTTTATGCTGACATTCTTGAAAGCGAACTTCTCATCAGTTGTTATTTGTCACGGTTGACGAATATTCTAGATTCTTCTAACGGATTCTAGCAAGGCAGCAAGGCACGTAAATTACCTACTTGGCTGCATTTCCCTTCGAAGCCGATGATTTACCGTGCGTCCAAGAAGAGCTATTTTATTAAAATGGAATCAGACAATGGGATCTAATCCATCCGGGCCATGGATCAGAGTGGAGGAAAATTTGGAATTTAAGTGCAAGTTGCAAATCAGAGGAGCTCTAGGAGCTACCACGAATCACAAAAAACGTATTAAAATATGGGTTAACTTGTTATATTTTATAATTACTTATTATATATCCACGGAAGACCAGCGCTATGGTACGATCTGCTCTACCATAGCACATACTGAGTGGAGACCGATTTTTGTCAGTCTCTGTCTATTAATCTAAGTTTAGTTTATAAGAGTCTCTGTTCTGACAAAATAAAAATCTTTTTACTTTTACTTTATATTTAGATGCATTTCATATTCACAGCATCAGATGACAGACAGGTCGTATCATTTAAAGCTTGTCATTTACACCGTAAAATGTATTTAAAGTTAACGTGACTAAAAAGCAATATAAGGACATTAAAAATTTACTAATCAGAAATGTAACAACATAACTATTTGACTAATTTCTATCTGACTAATGACTTTGTCTAATGATGATAGTATGTAAGTAATTTGTTATTGTGCATAGCTTTACTTAAATATTGACATGTATCGAATCATATTATATTTAGACTTAAATAGGCAAATAACCATGTATTAGACATATAAGAGATGAACATGCTAGTGGTTTCTTTTTCACTTCTTCCACTAGTGGACAAAAAATTGAAGTGAACAGTAAAATAATTTTATTTGATAATAATTTAATGTATAAAATATGACTTGTCTAAGTGCTTATTTTGTAAGCCTAAAGAAATAAATGATTTTTTACTTTACTTTACTTTACTATTATACGATGTTTATTTACATATTTTTCTGTCGTGACAACTTACTTTAAAATGTTTAGTGACTATAGCCGACCGTGGGAAAACTAATTTGCATGCCCTAGATTAAGGCAATACATGTAGGTACGGTACATATTTTATAACAAAGACCAATGTATGTGATCCATGTGCGCAAATAAAATATGATCTGTTTCATACTATATTTGAATGCAACTTTTTTGTGTTGTGCGGTAATGGTGATGGATTGTTAGATAGATAGATAACACTTTATTACACCACACAAAACACACACGATACAGAGATAAAAACATAGAATAAAGGTATAAAGGTTGGCCTTATTTTTGTACCCGTATAATAAATATAAATAAATTGTTTTATTTATTTCAGGATTGATGTACAAATCAAATCGTTTATTTGTAGTTTAACATAAAATAAAACATACAAACAGCAAAAATCGTCACCTACCACTTAAAGAAAATACGACAAATAGCGAAAATATAATATTATTAAATTTAGTTTAAACTACAAAATGGTCCCAACTCAGCATATACAGGTGTTAGTAAAAACACCTGCGCTGGTTTTCTGCTGGGTACGCAGCTTTAATTTCCTCATTCGAGTCAGCGGACCAACGAAATAAGGTGAAAATTTATTCTACATAAGGATATTATTTATCTACTCTAATGTTAGGTTATTCCCAGTAAGTGAATCACGAAAAAACCCGTTTTTCGTGAGATAAATCATTGAGCGAACGATTTAGGTTTTTCCAAGCCAGGCGGTATTCTACAAGTGCCTCTGTAGGTAGTAAGGAAAACAATAGTAATCTCTAGCCGCTAATCTGCAGCTGGCAGGAAGTGATAACGTGTTGATAACGTTATCAGCAGTTGGACGCTGCGAGTGCCGGCACCTGGCAGGGTAGGCGTATAGGGGCTATATCTCTTAATGTGGCCTTAGAGCCCGGCCACACGCTCCGTCTTACCTGCGAACATGCCTGCATGCCTGATATTATGGCTCCTCTACACGATGGGTCATCATACTAGCCCACTAAGATGGGCTACCGTGTGGAGAGCGCACACAACTGCTCCCTCCACACGGTGGCCCATCTTAGAAGGAATAATTTAGGATGAATTCTTGTTTTTTAATGTTTTGTATGTGCTGCTGGTTTTCCTTAAATAAAATAAATAAAAATAAAATGACATAAGGCGCGGTGGGTTGGCGATGGGATGGCCACGGTGTCGGTTTTTCGTCCACACATCAAAGGTAGTGGGCCAGCGCTGGCAGTACGCATCTACACGTGGCCCATCCACAGTGCGTGCCACGAAAAATGACTACTACGTAGCCTCATCATGAAGTAATGAAGTTTCCTTCATTTCTTCCACACCATTTCTTTTTAATAATTTTATGCTTATGCATATTAAGATAATATTGATACGTGGTGTATAAATAGATTGCCGCAGCAGGTAATGCTTCCATCTCGACACAACTTAATCGCAACTGAATGTCGCCATCGTGTAGTCGCCAACGCCAACAAGCTGCTTTGCCGGAAGACCAGCATTGGTTGCTAGAATGCTAGTCATCCAACTCATGGTGAGGCAGAGCCATTTTGTTACTGAACGTGTAAGTGTGTATTTTTGGGATATTATTTAAATTCTTACTAATTCTTTCTTGTAAAAACGATGGTTAAAAACATATAAATAGCTCATTTATTTTCTATCAGTGAATACCGTACCTATAATTAGCTCTCTGTTGTAATTTGTAACTCTATAGATATTACTCTAGATGACAGTGTTCCGAAATAAATCAATAAAAAAATCAGTTTTCATGAGGTAGAAACGACTCAAAACGTTTCCATAGAAACAAAGCGTGCAGAGAAGATCCGCGGTCAGAAACCAGTTTTATACTAAAAAATTCATCACCAAATAAACATCTCTTCAACGAAAAATATCACCGATCAATAAACAACACTTAATTCAAGATAACGGGCTCCTAAACGAAGCTAACGATCAATGGAGACGTCCAATCATGCCCAATCAGATGGACGCGCGATAAGAGCCGAATAAACATTGATGGATTCCATTCATAGCTTGATGTGATAGATCGTGCTTGTGTTCGTCATTAACCAGCGGTGATGGACATCATGAGATAATCGAAACACGGTAGTAATTCTAGGGAGAACTAATTTAGCTATTACCAGCGGACCTTCCCGGCTTCGGTTTTGGTACGGATCCCTGACGTTTTGAATATACATATAATATAGCCTATGTTCATGTTCACCGGGGATAGTGTAGCTTCCCAACGGTGAAAGAATTTTTCACATCGATCCAGTAGTTTCGGAGCCTATTCATTACAAACAAACAAAAAATCAAACTTTTCCTCTTTATAATATTAGTATAGATAGATACCTAGCGTTTCTAGCTAATAATAAATATACATATAGATATTATGCACAAAAATTATTCGTTGGCCGGCACTTTTAACTTTTGGTCCAATAATGTATGAAACTTGATGCCCTTTCTAAATGGCTACTAAATTTCTGATATTAAACTCTTTATTTCTGTAGGCTTACATAAAAAGCACTTTAAAAAGTTACATTTGAGAGTTGAGACTCTACTCCACTTTGGTAATCGTCTACATGTAGGTACGTATTTAGTTTTTAGTGATGAGGTTTCTCGGTGTAAGACTCGTTCCAAAAGATGCGATGGTCGTTAAGACTTCAATATTGATATAACCCATGTCCAAACCTCTCGAGCACATACTCGTCCCAAGACGTTGATCTATGGCCCGGTTGACGGCAGACTTGGCGCGATGTTGACAAATTGCCAAATCAACCGACCGTGACTGACAGACGGCAGCCGAAGCTATAACTTAAGAAAATGAATCCCCTGTGGCTGCTTTAGAAGGTGACTTGCTACACTAGACCTGCGCAAGAGCTTTCTTATTATCTATTATTTACTTATACTATATTTTTATATATACTCAGTACTAGCGCCGTTAGTACCTACCTAAGTAGATACTTTAAGAAAGAAACAACCCATGTCAAAACCAGTAACGTGCTTTTCATGAAAGATTTCCCTTAGGCGCAGCGCTGTAGGCAATGCGACCGAACGAATTTAGAAGAATTAGCCTTGAAAAAAGATTTAGTACCACTAATTGCTGCGGGACTTGTTTCGTGAAAAGCACTCTATCTATCCGTCTCAAGACGTTGATCTATGGCCCAGTTGACGGGAGTCGCGGCGCGATGACAAATTGCCGAGTCACCCGACCGCGACAAACGAACGGTAGCAGACGTGATAAGTAGGTACTTGCCTGCTTGGTAGCCTGTCATTGTCATTGTTTTATTTTAAAAACCCTTTAGGCTGTATTTCATTGAAGAGCAAAGCGTTTTCCTCCTTCTAAAAACGCAGCCTGACAACATAGGTTATAAACATTAACAATTAAATTATTTAAGTCATAGACAGCTTAAACTTACTTATTTAATAGGTTAAGAGTAGATTCACAATAAATAACCTAATAATAAATAATATATACCGCGTACACTAAGATATGTCTGCCTACATTAGGATCTTTTTTTCCACTGAAAGGTAAAAGACATAGGTATAACTACAAAGTATAAAACAGACATACATAGGTAACTATAGCTACAAAGTATAAAACAGACATACATAGGTAACTATAACTACAAAGTATAAAACAAACATATGTACATAGGTAACTACGAGTATAACTACAAAGTATAAAACAGACATACATAGATAACTACAAACTACACAACGTATTGATGCGGTTGTTTTTAATAGATGGAGTGATTCAAGAGGAAGGCTTATAAACGATTTGACCCAAAGATCAGTATTAAATATAAGTTACATATGTACATATATCGGTATTTATAGATTTATCATAAATAAACTAGGATAATTATTGTGTCGTAAAGTTTTCATTTTGTATTATTTCTCATAATTTCTGTAAACCTAATAAAGTTCGCACTTTGAGTGCTGAAAACGCATGGTATGAGTTTTCTACAAGTGACTAATATCCGTAAATCCACACTAGCGCAGCGGCTGAGAAAATACAGATCTTTGTGACTCAGCAGAGCTGTAATATTTTTCGAACGAAACGCATGTGCGGCGCAACACAACCGCTGTGTAGAGCGGCAGCACGAATTTTTTTGGTAAAAAAAAAGATCGCAGTCGTCGAAAAAAAACCGCAGTTAAAGTGTTAAAAATGCTATTAATGGTATTGATTCTGTTGGAACTGGCTTAAAAATACAGCTGTTTTTTAAAACGATTGAAAAATAAAGGTACAAATTATGTGTTTTCTGTAATAATTGTCGCGACTGTTTCAATAATTCTATTTAAAATTTAACACGTTGAACGCCATGGGGGTCACCATTTGGCCGACAGTACATTAGCCCTGAGGGCCGAACCGGAAAACATGATTTTCATCAATATACATAATTCAGAACATATTAGTCTACAGGGCCGCGGGGGTCCCATTGTATTGAAAAAGCTAAGTTAGCATCTCCGTTTGGCCTGGCAGAAGGGTTTGAAGTCAACACTAGATCGCGGTCACATGGTGTCCCCCATGGCCTGAACGGGGCATTCTAGTGTCGCCCAAATGGTGCCCCCCATGGCCCAAACAGAAAATCGCAGAATTTCCGTCGGCGTTCAACGTGTTAAACATTAGGTACATATTCTAGAAAAGAAAGAAAGAAAGAAAATACATTTATTTGACACCATACATAACACATAACACGACACATTACATGGTAAGAAAATAATAAAACAAGTTTTTTTTTACATGGAATAGATAAGACATACAGAATAGAGCAAATACGTGTTACATAAGGGGCCAAAGAGGTCCCTGTCTCAGCATTATGCCGCTACAAGCCTAAGTAAGTAGCGGTTATGTTCAATCAAGTGTCAGCCATATCAACTCCATCATGATAATCAATCTTGCGATATCTCATCAAGCTACTTTTGTAGTGGATTACAGTAGCTAAAAACTAAAACCTCGGTTAGAGTTATACTAGTAAAGTGCCTGCCTGCCCGCAGCTTCCTACAGAACAATTTACCACCGAACTACGATCCCCAACTTGCATGCCCAGCATGGGGATTATGGGAATTATACCACCGATAAGCTGAAATAAAGGCAAGGACCGAGGAAAGTCTAACTTGAGGCCATCATAGCGTGGCCAGCAAGGCAGTCATTTTGCTTTTGTTGATCTGTCGAGGTAAAAACCCATCGATGAAACGTACTCAAAATCGCATCGAATGAAGCTGTGATACATAATGACGAGATTACGTGTAGGTAATGTCGTGGAGACACGACACGACACGACTCGGCAAACGTAGTGTAGGACGCCCTCCGACCAGGTGGGATGACGACTTGTGAAAGACTGCAGGTAGATGCTGGATGCGGCAAGCTGAAGACAGGGCGCTATGGCGCTCATTGGGGGAGGCCTATGTCCAGCAGTGGACTGATATAGGCTGATGATGATGATGAATGTCTGAGATAAGTTAATTAGACTTTCCTAGTATGTACGCTGTGTGTGGGGGTAAATAAATAAAACCGTAATTACTGAAAGTTCACGTTTTCTCGTTAGTACATGGACCGACGAGATTTTGTAAGATTAGGGGGTTTTACAACAATCCCACAATATTTTTATGACGTAGGGACTGTTACGTCTATAGCAGTTATATGCCACAACAGCTTCCGGGCGCTTAACTAGGAACAGCTAACTGTAACCGCGCAAGCTAGGGCTGCCACTCACAGATTCAATACTCATTATATATATTGTTGTCATCACAATAGGTAGGTGATTAAGTAATAGGTAAGTATCAGTGTGAACCCTATTGGGCGTAAACAATAAGTGGAAGGCAGAACGAGGTTGTTTTTGGTTAAAAAATATGTACTGCCTACTAAGGTAAATAGTATGTTCTTGTCTAGTAATTTATTATTTAATTTATATTTTTTTCCTTATCTCGTCGTCGTCGTCTCGTCAGTTAGTAGTTGTCAGTTTTCCTTTTCAAAAAAAATACATGACCAGTTTCTGCTCGTTGCTTCGCACGCGTTGTTTCTATGGAAACGTATTAAGGTTATTTCTATCTCATGGGAACTGATTTATGGGATAAAAAGTATTTTATGTTTTATTCTAGTCCCAGAACAACCTTAATGAAAAATTTCAGTACAATCCCTTCAGTAGTTTTAGCGTGAAGAGGTAAGAAACATCCATGCATCTAAACATCCGCATTTATAACATTAGTGTTATTTATTCTTGAAAGTGTATGTTTTAATATTAATATTTCTAATAGATTTCAAGATTTTAAGCTTTAAAATACAACAAAAACACCTATTTTTATGACGCAGCGACAGTCGTCACTGAGGTGCCACAACAGCTTCCGGGCGCGTAACTATGCCTATACTTACAGCTACTGTAACCGCGTGAGCTAGGGTTGCCACTCAAGGAGTCGAATGCGCGACGAGGAGGCCAATTTTTAAGAAGTGTAAGTTACCAACCTTCCTTTTATTGTCACCATTTTTATTTTCGATGCGAGAATCGTAATCGTTTTCTCCGTCATTTATGGACCGTTTAGTTAGGATGATTATTTTGCACTTAGGTATAGAGGATAATTCCAAAGAACATAGTAAGTCCAGTTTTTATTCCCGAGGGATTATTATTTATCCCGCACAACATAAAGAAAAATGTTTAAAACTAAAAGATTCGGTAGGTTTTATGTTTTTAAAAACAATTAAATTATTTTGTGATCCTCAGATACCACCAGAACGCAAGAGCGTTCTTGCCGGTTGTCCATTTAGGTATAGAGAAAATCTCTAGCCTTTGCCATTACCCACCTACAGGCTGATAACAAAAAGTACCTACAAACGACGTTTATGATTACTCGGCCAAAGAATTACCGTGCTAAGAATTTTCAGCCCTTTTGCCAAACATGTCAAAGAGCTATCAACATAACAGCTTTTAGGGGTAGCTACCTAGCTACGACTAATAAAATAGCTGTTAATAAAAAAAATACACGATCTATTTATGCCATGGTTCTAAGCTTGTATTTAAAATGATAAAAAGAACAGATTTTCGTGCTTAAACTGATATAAGGCGTAGCTACGACTAATAGCTGCTAATAAAAAGTTACATGATCTATTGATGCCACAGTTTTACTCTAGTGCTTCAACTGATAGAAATTATTGATTTTCATGTTTAATTAAACTGAGATGAAACAAAATTGGAGTTCACTTGCGTAGGTTGATCACTCACGGTAGCAAATGTATATATTTAAATGGACGTCAAATTAAAGATTGATGATCGATATAAACGTCCTTCGTGGAACATTTCATTAGAATAAATCATGGGACGTACAAACAGCATCTGGAATTAAATTGGAGAAAGTATTCGTTGTGGGGGAAAATGACAGGTATCTGAATATTAACCAAAGCAGGTCGTCATTAAAAGTATTAGATCGCGCAGTTCAATAAAGCAGGTACCTAATGTGTTTAAATTTTATCTTAGTTATCCCACGTAAGACTTTAAGGTATTTTTAAGTATCATAATAAATTTATTACATGAAAAATTGTTTTATAAAGGATATTATATTTATCATAATAGTTTAGGGTTTTCTGCGAAAGACTGCAGGTAGATGCTGGATGCGTCAAGCTGAAGACGGGCGCTATGGCGCTCATTGGGGAGGCCTATGTCCAGCAGTGGATGCTGATGATGATGATGAATAGTTTAGGTCTTGACCTAAAATTAGTTTCATGTTATACACCTATTAACTCAGCATGCAAAATAAACACCAAAACTTAAATATAAAATCAAATTGAGCAAAATATAAAAAAAAAATGGAAAAGAAATATGAAATCTGGTCGTTCGAGTCAAATCAAGTGAATTTATAAATGGCAATCTCGATAGATAAGGAATTCAGACACAGTATAAAATGATTTTTCAATAAGCCACTTTATTAACTTCGTATATGCAGAAGCTTTTAATAAAGTAAGCACGTTACGTATTATTAATTTGGCATGTAATCATTTATTACTAAGTGGGCGAAGGTCCGCCTGCGACGCAGGAGGTTGCGGGTTCGATTCCCGCCTCGGAACAAATGTGTGTACGATCTGCAGATATTTGTTTCGGTCGTGTTCTGGTCGTTTTCTATGTACCGATATAAAAAAAAATATCTATCTATGTAATGTATTGTATTATGTATATCAGTTATCTAGTACCCATAACACAAGCTCTGCTTACCATGGGGCTAGATAATGCTGTGTGAATTGTCCAGCATTATTTATTTATATTTATTTATTTAATTAAGAGGGGAGCTACGACCGAAACATGGTATCTCTATATTATAAATTTCAAGTTTTTATAACAGTTTTTTAAATTTCAAATTTACTTCGTAGAAAATTGAAATGAGTCAACCCTGTGAGACGCTATCCATAACTTAAAACACACCCACTCGCACCAAATTGAGCTTAGTTAATGCAACGTAGCCACAACTTTTTAGTCATACATAAAAGAAGAATACAAAGTCATTAAGAAACAAAAAGCTACCTCTATTGCCTCAATGAGGCTATCCATTACGAGATTTATTGCAGTCTGGTTTTTGTTATGGAAAAGAGCAAGAGTTTTACGAAATTATAAAGATGTATTCATAAGTTGAGACTTTTTTGGAGGTTTTTATGTATTTCCGCATTTGGACGAAGACCACCTTAAAGGCATGAACGAAATAATACTTACTGGAATTATTACTTAGTCTATGCTTAAAGGATAATGTTCTTATTTTTACTTAATGTTAATAAAATGTAAAAATTGTTTTATTTATTTTAGTTTTAGTAGAAAATAGAAAATCAAAATGAGTCAACCCTGTGAGACGCCATCCATAACTTAAAACACACCCACTCTCCCAAATTGAGCTTAGTTAATGCAACATAGCCACAACTGTTTAATCTATGCCTCCATAAAAGAAGAATACAGTCATTAAAGAGGCTTTCCATTACAAGATTTAATGCAGTCTGGTTTTTGTTATGAAAAACAGCAAGAGTTTTACGAAATTATAAAGATGTATTCATAAATTGAGGCTTATTTGAAGGTTTTTATGTATTTTCGCATTTGGACGAAGACCACCTTACAGGATAATGTTATTGTTTTTACTTAATGTTTTAAAAACATTTTATTTTATTTAGAATAGTCGGAGGAATCTACGAATATAACAAAAAAACATACATAGGAACATCCGAACATAGAATCTTTAATTTTTCGTCGATCTAAAAGTTTGCAAATATCTCGACATACGCCAGATCAAAGTGACAGTAACATATCAGTCACAGATGCAATATATTACAAGATAGATAATTATGAAAAACAAGTATAAGCCCGAAAAAAACTAGTGCGAACGTTTTTTTCGAAATCTTCTTACTATGTACATTGACAACGACCGATGTGGCGCGGTGGGCGAACGTCCGCCTGCGATGCAGGAAGTATCGGATTCGATTTCCGCCTTGGGATAAATGTAAATAAATCTTCAGCAAATATTTCTACTATTATATTTTGGAACATTCCATCTGTAAATAGCAAATAAATGGTCTCTAAAACAGACGTATTTATATAACACGACATTTAGTATTTTAAGGCAATCCCAATTTGGTAAATAAGAAGGTGAATTACCATAAAAGTTAATCATCAAATTTACCTTCCAGTTATTTTATCTCGCCAAAGGCTCCAAAGGTTAACTTTAGTCATGTTGCCGCTTTTGTCCAGCGGTCTCATTTTACATCCAAAAAAGGTTTTGGCCATTAAATAAATAAAGTAGGTATGTGTTATTCAAGAAACCTTTTTTGGTTTAAAGTAACCGGCCGTGCTCATTCGTGTTCATTGTTTCATATGCAAGGATTTAGTTTCACAGAACGATCTAATGAAATTACTGTTTGTATTACCTTACAAATTATGTCTTCAACATAAATAGTGTTTATTAGAATCTAGCTACGCCCCGCGGCTTTGCCTGCGTGGAAATCTATGTCTGAAAACGATTATAAACCTTCCTCTTAAATCACTTTATCTATTGGTTGCTGGAAACTGCATTAAAATCTGTTGAGTAGTTTAAAAGATCTAAGCGAACAGACAGCGGAAGTGACTTTATTTTACACTATGTAAAGATTACTAAGCATTTTAATAGTCAGTTTTCATTCTATTTATTTACTTCTTTTAACTTATCCCTGAAAATACATAATACGTTCATATTTATTTTGTTTTTTTTTTGAATCCCTTAAAAAACATAATACGTTCATATTTATTTTAATTTAATTTTTTTTGAATCCCTTAAAATACATAATACGTTCATATTTATTTTGATTAAATTTTTTTTTAATTTATTTTATTTGAATTAAAAGATTAAAATCATTATTCATAGCTAATCATTACACAATGCGTTTGTGTACAGATACCTAATTTTTTATTTATCTTGAAAATAAGTCAATAATAAGTCTCATGAAAAATTTTGAATTTTTCATTTTCCTGCGGTCGCGCGGGGCTCAAGGGCTATACCGAGTTTTGAGCCTGGCACTTGAAGAATCATGTGATATTAATACACCATATAAAGGTATAATTACGATATGTAATAATCATTATTCCTTTATTTCTTTGGCACGCGATATACCTACTTTCTTAGGTGTCTTGATTACCTTCCTTTGATCTTAACATATTATCACAAAAATGCATAAGTTCCATCTATAAAACGAAGGGTTTATTGGTAGCAGATACTCCTAATCTTAATTACCTACAAAAGCAAATGCCAGCGATTAAAACTGGCCCTATCAGACACACCTGCAAAATTTTGTTGAAATTAAAATTCAGCTAGTAAATTGAAAAGTAGTAAGCCTTGACGACATTCTCGCATCCTGTGCTGCGCTCGATAAATGGCAATTTTGTTTTTTTTTCTCAGTGGATTCTGCGAAGCTAAAACAGGTCGGACTGGACCGCCGCGAGTTTTTTCGGCGAGCAACTCTGAGCACGCACGCATTACGTGGTGTTACCAGTTTATTGCACTTCTATTTCGTATTTTTAGTTAATCTTTTGGAAAATCTTTTTTTTGTTTTGTCAATTGTTACAGTCTTTGCAATAACATTGTTATATTTAACACACGCCGAGAAAAATGCCAAAATTACAGTTATTTACCACTGTTCATTAAAAATCCTTTATTTCAATGAGTTCTTTACAGTACCACTAGATACAAAATTAGAGACCCCCCTCTCAAAAGAAGTAAGAATTTTCCAATATACGTGCCTTCCTACAGCCTTTTCACCTTTACACTATTAGCAGTAATTTTTACCATTATTAAAAGGTCAATTATCCGCGAAGAAGCCTATAAAATGCGCAGCTAATAAGAATTTAGAGGTAAGCAATTTTTTTATAGGGTAAAAACTCCCCGATTATGGAATCCATCAAGCATTATGGCAACACTTGCAACTAATTGACGGTCTGTCGTGGAATACTAATCGATGGATTAAAATAGTTTTATGGTCCATAAATGTTGCCCAACACGGACGCATAACACATTTAGAACTACTTCAAGAAAATTACAATTTACAAAGAATCAAACAATGCAACAGCTGGAACCTACCTATTCTTAAATCTATAATTTGTTTTATGTTAATAATACTTTATTATATAATATAGGTATATAAAGAAAATATAGCTTTTAATTTTCCAACAATATGTACAGACAGAAGCATTAATTGGTAACCCCCTCACAGAATATGTAATAGTGTCATTCAGTGGCATGCAGGTTCAAACCCATGAAAATAAAAATATTGATTTTAGTTTACATTATTCTCGTTAATTTGGCTTTTTTACTAGTTTTATTTTATTATAAAGTTTATTCAATTATTTAAATAAAAACTAATGTTTTTTTTTCAATACTGACATTTTTATTATCACGAGTAACGATACTAAAATTTCAAGACTTTATAACATGTAACTATGGTGGCCTATAATAAAAAAAAAAAATCCTGATTGCATCACTCATAGGTACTATTTTCACCAATCGATGGCTGCATTATGATTACAAATAAAAGGCAGAGCCAAAGTGAATCAATAAACAATTAAATAATGAATAAAATATTTATTTATTTATTTAACAAAATCCACAACTAATATACTATAGTATATTTAAAACTTATAAAAAGTAAGTCCGTTTTTGGCCATAAGTTTAGATTTTAAGCATGTTTGTTATAATAATTAAGAGTTGTGGATTTTGTGAAATAAATATTTTATTCATTATTTAATTGTTTATTGATTCACTTTGGCTCTGCCTTTTATTTGTAATCATAATGCAGCCATCGATTGGTGAAAATAGTACCTATGAGTGATGCAATCAGGAATTTATTTTTTTATAGCTAACTTGCTACGCCCCACGGTTTCACCCGCGTGATGATAGATATTTTGGATAATATACAATATATCTGTATGAATTGTAGCCTATGTGTTATTCTGATATGTAAGCTGTATTATTGTGAAGTTTCATCAAAATCCATTCAGTAGTTTTTGCGCGAAAGAGCAACAAACATCCTCACAAACTTTCGCGTTTATAATATTAGTAGAATATACTCCCGAATAGATTTGTTAGCGAGTTAAATGATAAAGTAGGGTGCCGTACTTAAATGTCATTGTTTACAATAAAATTCTTGGATTCTAGAACCAAGTACTATGTAGCAGTGGGTGAAGTCGAGTTGCGGGTGATGATGGGATGGTTTTTGTTTATTTTCTTTGTAAAATTTTAATAAATTTAATACCTATGGTTGGGTACATTCGCTTTATTGATGGAATGATGGATAATCCACACAGCAGCGCTTGTATTACGGGTAGTAAGTACTAGATAACTTACCTACAATACATGAGGCACCAAAGTTATCGACATAGCTCTAAGAATTAGCAAGATAAAGTGGCAGTGGGCCGGCCATATCTCGCGAAGAACCGACGACCGCTGGGGCAAACGTGTTCTTGAATGGAGACCACGACTCGGTAAACGTAGTGTAGGACGCCCTCCAACCAGGAATGACGATCTGCGAAAGACTGCAAGTAGATGCTGGATGCGTCAAGCTGAAGATAGGGTGCTATGGCGCTCATTGGGGGAAGCCTATGTCCAGCAGTGGACTATCATAGGCTGATGATGATGATGATGATGATTAGGTGCATAATAGATATTTATGTAATGTTTTTATTAAACATAGAAATAATAAATACAAAAATATAAATAAATACATTAATGAATAGTATAAATATGACCTGTCTAAGTGCTTATTTGTAAGCTTAAAGAAATAAAAAAAATCATTTTCATTTTCGGAAAACACCCAGAGCACAGGGAACTAATTTGCAGATCGTATAAATATTTGCCCCAAGGCGGGAATCGAACCCGAAACATACCTTCGCCAGCTGAGCCTCTGTGGTCGACAATATTTAATGTTCATATTTCTCATAAAACTACCTTCACTTGCACCTCGATAATTATGCCATAAACTTTAATGGTGTATAGGTTATCATCGACTTACCACTTCTTCAGCAAACATGCAAAAACGTTAACCTAGACTCTAGGTTATTATATTACTATAGTTTGACCGAAACCGCTGTACCGCTCCTTAGGAAAGTGCGGCGAGGTGGGGGGCGAGGAAAAAAGAGCAAGAGTACGCGTTGACGGCAGACTGATGGATCGGAGCGGCCGATATTTCCCCCCAGTCTCGCCGCTCGCAAACCTCAGGCGCGGTACAGCGGTTTCGGTCAAACTATAATGCATGCTTTCTGAATTTTAACCTCTGTTTTCTGACCTCTCTCTTTCTTATATCTCTCTCTCTCTCTTTCAGATCGTAATGGACTTTTGTTTATTTATTTACCAAGTTAAAATAATATTACAAAGAAAACTTACAATAATAACACTAAGTAAACCACAGAGGTTTGTAAAGGTATTAATTAATTTTATTATTAAATGTATTAAGTAGGTAAGTAATTTTATTATACATAGGTATATATAACGACCGTTCTGGTCGTTATAGGTATATGCAGATCGTACACACAATAATTGTGCCAACGCGGGAATCGAACCCACAACCTTCTGCGTCGCAGGCGGACCTTCGCCCACCGTGCGTACAGAGATCGTCAAATATCCTTTATTTTTATATTTTCCCTTCTCGCTACAAAAACCACGTAGAATAGAAACTCACAGTGAGAGCGCAATCAGCTAAAAGCCCAATCATTTTCCAATGCCGTTTCCGTTGTCCGTGGAAACTGAAATAAAGGGGCTTGCAGACGACCCGCTGTTAGCCATCAGCCCTCACCCCCGGGGTGGTGCAGATTACACTGTAGTTTGTATAGAGGTGGACAAGCCCTCCTGGATTATAAGTGATGCGTACAATTTCTTGCCAAGCTGTGGGATTATTCGTAGAGTTTTGATGTTAGATAGATAGATAATTCTTTATTGTAAACTAAGTATACAAACTATGTAAATGAAATAATGAAAAATGAGTTTACAATTGGCGATCTTATCGCTCAAGAGAATATCTCTTAATGGTGATCTCTACCAGACAACCATGGATGGACAGGATCGTGGACAGTACCAGGGGATCAGTGTGCTTGTAGGTTATACATATATATATTATAAATAAACTACTTATAATACTTACCTAGAAATATACTACATTTATACATGATATACGGTAAATTTTAAAAATATCTTTGAAGTTAATTTGACTCTACAGTTATAGTTGTAAACTGGCTCTGTTTTCCAATCAACCAAAACTTGGCTCTCTTCCGTGAATGGAGTCTTCTAGATCGTGTTCTAGAGTGGAGACCGCGCCTCGGCAAACGTAGTATAGGACGCCCTCCGGCCAGGTGCAACCTGCGAAGGACTGCAGGCAGATGCTGGATGCGGTAAGCTGAAGACAAGGCGCTATGGCACTTATTACGGGAAGCCTATGTCCAGCAGTGGACTACTATGATGATGATGATGAGATCTGTGCCTATGGGTGGGTAAGTGATACATCATCATATCATCACGTACCATCAGGTACAATTGCGATCAAATGAAGGTCTAATACTATCTTACTATGTTTTATCGCGATGAAAAATCTACGGTTCACGAGGGAAATAGAGATGCGGTAGTATTTAAACCCCCGATGAAAATGAGGGGTGTTCTATTATAAGTTAGACGGGTGTATTTTGTGTCTCTGTTTCATCGTAGCTTCTACTTGAACTGATTTAGATTTTTTTTTGTGCGAGAGAGTTATTACGACCGATGTGGCGCGGCGAGCGAAGCCTGCGACAAGGTTGCGGGTTCGATTCCCGCCTTGGAACTAATGTTTGTACGATCTGAAAATATTAGCTTAGCTTGGGGCTAGATGATGCTGTTATACAGCATTATTTATATATTTGTTCCAGGTATTTTCCATGCTCTGGGTATTTTCTATGTATAATAAAAATCTATCTAGTAATGTATTCTATTACAGATATCCGTTATCTAGTACCTACTCATAACACATGATCTGCTTAGCTTGGGGCTAGATGATGCTGTGGATTGTCCAGCATTATTTATATATTTCGCTCTGTTTAGTGAAAAACGGTGGCTTCATTCCAATCTTATGAATTGGAACAAAGCAAACTTGCCGTCGGGGTATTACATTACATTAGTAGTACTTATATCATCTGGAAAATATTTTACTGACTGTATTTTATTGCTTACAATTGCTAAAAACCAAATAATAATAAAAATTATAGTAAACGTAACACAAAAACTATTAAGTACCTACTAACCAACATTTTATAAAATTCCAAACCAAATAGTAATTAGTTAAAAGCAAACACCTAGTTAAACCAAATTGCGTAGCGCAATTTCGGCATATCTAACCAAAAACTTATAAAGAGCCTTATCCAAACAACATAAAGCTTATTTTCCAAGCTCCCCTGTACAAAGTGATAGACCCCTTAAGGGGTGGGACCTCCCTACACCCGCGGGATTGCGCTCACTAATTGCACCCCGCGCCGGGTAATGCACAGCGCGCTTTACTTTTAATAAAGGATGACGTGGAAAGCTGGATCAAAGCCGCCATTTGTTTTAGTTAGTGGGGGATTTTTCTGTCATACTTTAGTAGTCGCCCTCCGGCCAGGTGGAATGATGACCTGCGAAAGACTGCAGGTAGATGCTGGATGCGTCATGCTGAAGACAAGATATGGCGCTCATTGGGGGAGACCTATGTCCAGCAGTGGACTAATATAGGCTGATGATGATGATGATGATAAGGTACATAATAGATATTAATAATATTTTTATTTATATTTTATTTTGTACATAATTAGGGGAGGCCTATGTCCAGCATTGGAATCAACATAGGCCAACATAGGCTGATGATGATGATGATGACTTTAGTAGTTAAGTATGGGTAGGTACCTAAGTAATTTTCGTAGGTTTTAACATTATACCAGGTACACCAGAATCTGTAATCATCGTTACAGATTCTGGTGGCACACGGTAGAATAGAATGGAATACAAAAAACTTTTATTTGGACACAGGTAAGGAGTTAATCATGGAGGTAAGTGACACAAAAGGGTGATAGTAAAAAAATAGACTAAATAAGACTGCGCAGATAGATACAAAATATTTTTGATTAATAATATTTCATTTATTTCAGGCAACATTTAGTCTAGTACAGAATAGAAAATATTTAAAAACTATACGGTTCCTATTACCCCCGGCGGTTATTGCATTTTAACGAAATAATTGATTAAATTAAGTACAAAATAAAATAATAAAAATATGTGACAAACGGCAGTCATAATCGCTCAAAAGCAGACAAGGCCTTTTAACACAAATAAATACTATTTCATAAAAATGTAATCGTATTGTTTATATTTTATTTAACAATTTCTGTATTTTAAACACTGTCATAGGACTAGGACTCCTAAGTCAAGATTTCCGTTGAGTAGAAAACTCAAACAAAGAACAGCGATAAGAAAAATATACAATCCATAGAACAAAATGTTCCGGTAGCGTGACATCGAATCTTATCATAGGAACGGTGCATTTCCCCGCTCAGCGATATTTGTCCCGAATGTGGAACAATACAATACGCAATATCCTTGCTGTCACGCACACGCGGCGTCCACCACCTGACACCCCGAACTGTGGACAAAGCGCACAGAGTAAAGTTAGCGAATCAATATCGCTCAGCTGAAAGGGACTTGGCGATTCTGTAGAGTTTGTTTACGTTGCTTTATTTCCTACTTTACTAAGCTTGGTTATATAGTTAAATTATAAGGATATAAGTTAAATATTGTACGTCCATAATTAATGGATAAACTGTTGTATCACCTAGCTTTTAAGATCTTTTTGTACACAGTTTCTACTATTTATTTGAAGTTTAATTTGGTAACTTTTTATATTTGAGGTTAGTTTTTCAATGCAGCAAACTCGAAAAAACCTTGTCTAACACCAGGCGCACCCTGACGCGGCACAGCGGAAAACCAAACCAGTAATATTAGATTGAAAAGCCGTAAATAAAACATGTTGCGTCGCCCTTCGCTCCGCAGTTTCATTTTATTGAGTTACGACTCCCTTAAGCGTTTTGCCGCCAAAACAACGAACATTTCGCCCCCCGGCGCGTGTAAAAACATCCACAGAACGCTCACGACGAGCGACAGAGAACCTCCAGGCCGAAAGGGACGGACACCTTAATATTTTATCAGGCATCTTCTCATCAGTTACCTTATCGCTCCAATTTAAACCCTGCAGTGAACCATTTAAAGTTGTTAATGTGAAGTTGGGAGTATGGATCGCGTGTGTGCCCTTACGTTGGTAAAAGGAAATTACTACCACACCCACGTATAATGTTGCTGCAATAAAAAAACGTGTGAGAAGAAATAATGAGCGGTTACTGGTGCGTCGGAGTCGAAGACGATTTCTTTTTTCCCGCTAATTGATTTGAAAGAATCGTCGGTTTAAGCGCTGTGCTGTGTCGATGAATGATGGATGAAGCTGTGATCTGATTACAAATTTAAATGTGGGATCCAGATGAGTTGCTGGTGGAATGGGGCATCGCGTCACAACTCTGTTTGTCATTCATTGCGCTGATATTTATCACGCTGTATGACATCAGTATCGAACAGTCTAAGTAATTATTGTGTTAATAAATAATAATCCTACAGTCGCAGAAATAAAAATCCTACAGTCTGGCCCAAGCCGAGGTTCGCAACCTTAGTTGTGGCCCTTGTGCGTATTGTCCCAACCTAACATTACCATAGAGGCACCTTCTGCGCCCGCCAAAAATCGGGTAACGCTGTCATGGCCATATACTGTCAAAACATTTACGTCGTTTCGAAAAAAATCCTCACTCACGTCGATTTTTATTGCTGATAGTCCGAGACCTTTATGTAACACCCTGAAGGGCAAACAAATGCGCTACATGTTTCTATCGGGCTCGGTATTCCACCGGACAGGTAGCGACATTCATGCTAAATTCCAATTTATGCGTCTTTAGCCAACGAATGACTCCGTTCTCGCAATCGTTCTCTGTTTTATTGCCAAGAGCCTTTCCAGGTTGTTTCCCGACAAAGGTTCCCAATTACTCAATCCTATCAGGGTGTGAAATTGAAGTGAACAGGAAATCAAAAACACCTCATTTCTTATTTGAAAATGATTTATTTATAGTATAAAATTTGACTTGTCTAAGTGCTTATTTTGTAAGCCTGTAAAAATAAAGGATTTTGAATTTTTGAGGCCTGAACTATGGACATTTTTCATATATTTTATTTTGTTGCCGTTTTTTTACCTCTGTTGTTTCTTAATGCTTTATACATTAGATACCATCGAGGTGCTCTGATGATGGAGACAGAAGGTTTTTAATGAATGAATGAATGAACATTTTATTGCACTAAATAAAAAATAACAGAATAAAAATCTTATATCTAGATATCAACAAAAAGTACAATAGACAGCCTTTAATATATTCAATTAACGTGTTGGGCACAAATCTTTCAACTGAATTTGATACCAGTTACCTATCCTCAATCGATGTAGCTGAAATTTAGCATACTTATGTAAATACGATGGCAATGCATGATCATGGTAACATCGAGCTGGTTTGATGACGGAGACAGAAGGTGACCATAGGAACTCCTAAATGAAATGACTTAGCCCCGTCGAATTGGTGTTCTTTGGATTTGTCTTCCCAAGCACTTTTGTCTTCGATAATATCCGATTTAAAAGCTCGTTTTAAAGAAGTTTTTTTTAACAGGTACCAGGTTTAGTTTGTTATGTATGGGTATTGATGGTGCAATAAAGTAATATTATATTCTAAATAATTCTAATTATGGTTATTAACACAAAAGTCATTTATAACGGGATATTTTTAGAAATCATTATAAATATTCCGTTGTAAATGACTTTTTTGTTTAGGTGTATTGTGGAAATCATGATAGCTTCCGACCATTCAATATACATATGTAGTTTTTGATTTGGCTAGTCTCTGTTCAGACTGGCTGCGCGCCGTGGTCGAATTTCGGCTAGTACAACATCATCAAATTTCAAATAAACACTCCAGCATTTCTGAAAAAACGTAAACAGATCTCTAATTGTGATGGCTTTCGGAAACCTTGTTTGCGGAAAATTATGTTTTGCTTTTGTGTGTTGTTGAGGAATATTAAATGTTTTTTTTTCTATAGAAACGAACAGAACAACTTTAAGTGGGTACTAAGACCGTCTTGGGTTACAAATAGGCTAAATAAAGGTAACCCTACATAAAGACTAGATTCAGTGACGTTGTGCTGTGCAAATAAGCTGGTTCAATGAACGTTATTAAAATACTTAAGATAATTGTTAATTATATATTTGACATTAGGAACTTTACTAGTCTTGACTTATTGATGGTTTAAAAATGCAATTAACATTATCAAAGATATAAAACATACCACTACAACTGTATAATTAAAACGAAGGTCTTTTAACTCCTTACAAAAACTCGTATCGCCATATGTGATCCCTTACAGCAATAAAGTGGGTAATGCGAGTCATTACTGAAGCTTGTTTGCACACTCGACCTACAGCAATACTGCCCAAATACCGCCACAGCAGAAACACTGCATCAGCGCTAAAAATACTTGATACCGACAAAAAGCCGAGCGGGAGCCGAAAGGTGCCGAAAACAAGCGCGAGCTAATGTCGACTCTACGACCGCACCCGGCTAACGAAGCCACACGGCAACAGCGTGCGTACAGGGTAACTGCGGTTGTGTGCGTTGAGGTACGAGTAAATTCTCGATTCTATTCGAATGATCGCGAGCAAACGCGAGCGTGTGTGTGTTCTCTTTTCAAACGTTTGATACGTCCAAATGAGGTATTAGCTGTGCGTGTGTGCCCTTTGCGAGTAAGCGTGAAGGGTATTTTTTTTATTTTATTCTACTTTGTCCCGTCTCACGGCGATTGTGCCGAAAGGGTCAAGTGCGTGAATGAAGCATTATAAAGACGTCTCACGATGTGACGTGGGAACGACTGAACTTTATCATTGTGTGCTCTGATTTGATTTATAAACGCTCCCTTATTTTAAGTGCTTGTGATTCATTGACTGAAGAAAGATGTTTTACTTCGTTTTTGAGTGGGTGTTGATTTATGCATTGTAGGTAATCGTAAATTAAAACAAGAAAAGTTATTTTCATGTGTTCGTGACTTAATTTATCCCAGCCCTACCTTACTTATTACCAAGGTAGTTCCATTTTCTATTGTCTCTCTCATAATTTCATGCATAAGTCAAAACCAAAAGTTATTTTATTTAAGAAATGTTTACCCTGAGTTTTTTTGTAGATACCGTAAACTCAACGGAGAAAAGTTTCTAAAAAATATGCTATAATTAAAATCTCTAATACTTGCTGATAATTTTCTTCCTTAATGTCATGCTTAACCCTTAGTTACTCACGCATAAAAACATACATAAGTTCTCGCGTGGCGTGCTTTCCACCCCAATTTTAGAAATAGAAAAAAACTACCAAATTCATACAAAATCAGATTTTTATTTATGATTAAGATTTAAAAATTAGCGTTGTAAATTCGAAACTCCAATAACTAGAGACGATCAAACAGTCGCTGGGGTGTTAAACACCCCACGCGAGTAATTAAGGGTTAAACGATACGTACGTATACGTACACCACTGTGACAGAAATGTTGCAAAACAAAACGAAACTTATTACATTTCTTCATAATATTTTTTATTTTTATTTTTGCGGTCATTTTTTGTTTATTCGAAATTGTAAAGAATTAATAGAGCAATGCACAATAAATAGGATATAAATACTTACTACTTCAATTCTACTTTTATTTTCTAAATCTTTTTTTTTTATTTCAAACGATACATGTTAACCAAACGGGTACGGTAAAACCTATGTATTCATTTTGTTTTTGTGCTCTACCTATCAATTTTACAGTCCAAGTGATTTTAGAGTAGTATTTTATTTACTACATAAAAGGAGATATTCTACCACCGGGCGCACTGGGTTTTTGATAGATTCACGGACACTGTGTGAACTGCAGTTTCTGTCCGTTACCATAAACACGCTCGTTCAGATGCCAGGTCTTAATCCGTTATTAATCACCTCTACAAAATGAAAATATACGATTGTCAAGAACTCAATAAATAACTAAAGACCTATCTATGTAATGTATTGTATTATGTATATCAGTTATCTAGTACCCATAACACAAGCTCTGCTTACCATGGGGCTAGATAATGCTCTGTGAATTGTCCAGCATTATTTATTTTATTTTATTTATTTTATCTTCCACTCCCACACAAACTGTAACTTCAGGGCAGAGCCGTTTTTAAGTTTATTTTCAAACAAAGCCTCTCTAAGGGTGCAAACATCGCTATGTCCAGCAGTGGATTAACACAGGATGGTGATAAAAGGTGCAAACGCACTACGCGTAAAATTTTACCAACTTAACAAAAAGCTGCGTTGTTCGACGTTAGTAGAACTGCGTAGTGTATTCTATCTTATACGATTTCATACAAAGAAAAATTGGCCGCGTCGCGTCCTACCGGTGCCTTCTGCCAATACCTAATTTATGATATAAACCTGGCGTGTTCCTGATAAGGGGAAGATCTTGCAGATCACGCAGTGTACATTAATTTAAAATAACCCTGTATATTTAAATGCAAAATTAATTATCAAAGGCAAGTAGATATTTACCTATCCAACTATTTCTATCTATTAACCTTTGTTAGGATTTAAACTAAAAATTACCTCAACTTATGTTAGTAATTTTTAGAAAAACTACAAACTACTAACCCAAAAACACTACAATTTTTTTTTACTAAAAATTACTAATCAATGTTAGGATATAACGCTATCAACGGTAAACTGTTACAAATTCGTAACAATAAATAAATCTACCTACCATTTTAGTCTTCTAGTGTATAATGTACCAACAGTACAACTTCCTATCCCAGAACAACGCGTGCAAAGCTGCAGACAGAAGCTAGTCTAAGTTATACCTAGGTCCTAAGTGTCCCTCAGAACAGCTCTCGTAATTTCCCCGAATCAGGCAGTAAGTACCCCGGCTCGCCGTGTGCGCCGCTCGTTAACGACCAGTCGGAATCCTGCTCCGCTCCACAAACAACCAGTCCGACTGCTAGGCACGCCTGTCCGGCTAAAGTCGGATAACAATTCACTCCAAATCACATAGACGCTCTAGGAGTGTAGAACAAGGGTAAAACAAGGGCTTTGAAGCAGCCAGCATCTGCTGCTTAAAGATGGCGACTGCATAGTAAGGTAAAAAGATGTTTATTTTGCCAGAACAGAGACGAATAGTATAATTATGTACATACTCGTATAAATTAACAGAGAAACTGACAATATCGGTCTCCACTCAGCATTTGCTATGGTAGAGCAGATCATACCATAGCGCTAGTCTTTCTTGGAGGCTGTGGTGCGTAAGGTGGCCCAATGTACGAAACGTGTGTTAGGCCACCTTAAAGAAATGGAAGGCTTCTATTTACAGACACTCATGGAAACGCTCCAGCAGAGTCGAGCGGTTCACTGTGCAGTCGCAGCTTCAAGCAGTCGATCCTGACTGATTAAAGCTGCCCGTTTACCTAGTCTCTGTTTCTTGAGGTATTATACCTGTGAGCTATTGACTATATGAGTATTTATAACAACAGTAAAATAACACACACTAATTATAGAATAGGAAGTAGGAAGGTGTCCTATCATATCCCATCCATCTTCTATATTGTCAGGTTTGTGAATTAGCCGGAAGAACAGTGGATGACACTCTTTTTCCGGCTATACTTTATTTATACTTAGTTACTCTAAGGTTAGGGTTACATACCATTATATTTAAAGAAAAAAAACCGTGCCTGTCTCATATTCTGAGAAGTCGTTTTCTTTTGTTTATAAAAAACGAACTAACAGCCTTATCATACTTGCGATTCGCAAACGATTTCAAAGTTACTCGCTGCGCAATCGCATCGCTTTAAAATCGCTCGCAAATGGCCACTGTGATAAGGCTCTAATAAAGATTTTTAGTAGAAACATTGAAATTATCTTTAGTCTTTATTTGGCACCTATGGCTTTTAAACCGAATCACGAACATTATTCATGAGCATTATAATAATATGAGCTATTGAGCATATTGATATTGTCTGCTGTTAATCCGGACACAAGTCGTCACTGGATATCGCCCAGCCCTAATAGTCGTATGTGTACATTCGAGTTTAGGTGTAGATCGATGTGTGAAGGACAATTTAGAAATACTTGTCAATTTATAGCCTCAGACTCTACTGACCAGTTCTAAAATGAGCTCTGTCGGTCTTACCACTTTATGCTCTACGTTTATGTTGTCGTAAAGAGAAACTAGTAAAGCGCTTTAGCATCGAGTTTGTAAAATCATGTTATGGTAATAGATTTTCTTGATGGTGGGGTAATAATCATAATCGTTGTTAGATTGATCGCTGTCTATTGGGCTATCGAATTTAAATTACAGTTTGATGTTTATTGCAAATTGAAAATAATATTTTAACATAATAGAGCCATTTGATTTCAATGGATTTATTGACGTTATTATAATTGAATAAGGTACGTTTAATAGTAGTTTTGCTGGAATTCGATTTTTTTAGATCAATGATCTTCTCTAGCTTAATCAATAATCAATTTTAATGAACGATTTTGTATTATTAAATCTACATTAAAATAACTAATTCAAACCAAAGACCAATTTCAATATATATATTAAGTAAGTTGAGCTACCTGTAGATTGTTTGAATCAGTCTACAGTAAGCTCAATTGCTCCAATTTATTTATATTATTTGATTGTAACCTTCTTCGTTAAGTAAGTGATGTTAGTACATTGGGTACCTTACCTACTGCGTTTTTATAATTTCTACGAAATAAAAAACAAAAATACCGAGAAACAAAAACCTAAAACAAACTACAGTTTACAAGAGATGATTTGAATTCAGAACGAACTCCTAAAATGAGTTTGTGGATCTGAGTTTCCAAAGAGTATCTACTCTACCAAAGAAAGAAAAGGTTTCAATGTCTCTTTCTGTCATTGTGTCTCCATTTCACACAAATAGCACAAGAGTACAATGCTTTTTGAAAGCGTGGCCCTAAGCCGCTGTTTTCTAATTGTCTGCCACGCGTTGCCACATGGCCGGCATATGTTATGTCTTCAAATTAACCGTTTAATGCACGAATAATGGCTTATTGTTGCGCCAATTGTGGTGAGATTAACGCTAGCCATTATGTTAAGTGCTAAACGAAACCGTTGTGAATTTTCGGGTGATCTTCTAATAAATTATATTTAATTAAACTTATCTACTGATAAATTTTGTCATCCCAAATAAATCTATGTCATTATTATAAAAATGAATGAATTGAATACATAAATATTATTAATAAATATCCAAAAAAATCGATTTCGGTGGGACTTGAATCTGCCACGTAAATAATTTTAGGATAAAATTTTCACCGATCTTTTTTCTTGGAAATTACAGTGCCTAAGGCTTAATCACTAGGTATAATAACAAAAACCATACGAGTACATATTATTATCATTAGCCTATCTATACTATCCCACTGCTTCATACGATTGATCCTATTACATTAAATACTTATCTGGCAAAGGCCTTTCTTCCAATTAATGAATTACATAATTTAATAATTATTTTAGAAAAATATTCTTGCTTTTATAATATCTTGGTTCTAAAGGAGGCCAATGATCATAATAGCCTAGCGAACCCTTTCGGTTATCTATACTAATACTATAAATAGAAAATATTTATTGGTGTTTCATATAAAATAATACAAATTAAGAACTAATAGTAAAAAAGAAAAATTAAATAAATAAACAAAGAATAATAAAAAAATAGGTTAATTTTGTGTGGTTGTAATCTCTGGATTTTGAAAATTGCCTTACCAATAGTCACGTTATTTGTGTCTTTTATATGCTATAAACCCGAAAAATGAAGACTTTTTCGTGCTAAAAGATACATTTACTGTAAGTTCATCGCAAAATGTTTATGAAACAAATGTCAACCCGGGCGAAGCCGGGACGGGCCGCTAGTTGAAAATAATGATAGTGTACTGATGTGCCAGTCCAGTCCAACCTCAGTTGCAGTGCACCTGACGTCTGAATGGCAACGGTGATGGATGGGAACCGACCCCTGTCTCTCGCGCTATTGTCTTGTCTTCTATATTCAAATTGCCTGGCGCTGACATTGTTTGTAAACAAAGTTTTAATCGAAATTCAAACTTTGTTTAAAAACAGGTGACTTTGAGTTCCTGCAAGTAAAAATTATAAGGTGGCATGAACATTGGCAGAGAAATTTTCCGCTACGTTGAAAAATCTATATTTAAAAAAAATACAAGTCAATCCATGCAGCATCAAGCTCTAAGCTAATCTGAGCTTGTGTTATGGGGTAATAGATAGTATATATGTATAATACATAGATAGTTTTTTTTATTATATGTAAGTACATAATACAAAACAAACAACCAGAATACTCAAAAATATCTGCAGATTGAATTATAGATCAGTTGAGCTGCCTGTAGATTGTTTACAACAGTCTACAGTTGTTCCTAACGACCTATGTGATATTCTGTGACTGTAATTGAAAAACCACAATAAAGTCATGTAAACAAAACTAGGTATTGATATGGATCATTTGAGCTATCTGTAGATTGTTTGCAACAGTCTGCAGTTATTATCTCAGAACCTATGTAATATTCTGTGACTGTAATTGAAAAACGGCGTTAAGTCATGTACTTACCTAACAATAGCGTGACCGTCCGCGATTGTTTGATAGCTGGTGAGGTGAAAGCGACGCGAAGAGCTCGTGTTTGTGAATAACTCAGAGTTCTACATATTTCACTACTCAAGCACTTGGCACTCAAATACATGTATTTTCTTTCTTTCTTTCTTCTTCATGTGTAAATAGCTGATTAATATCAAGGGAATACCTAATACCCATTTAGTATACATATGTCACGAAAATTCGGGACGTTATTTTTTTTTTAGAAATTGACCCCAGTGCGAGGCTTCGCACTACAACAGCAAAAACCTTATGAGAATATTAGTTTCTGCCCGCGGCTTCGCACGCGTTATTTCTATGGAAAAATTTTAAGGTTATTTCTATCCGCTGGGAACTGATTTAATGTAATTTCGAGACCAGTGACTCTTGGGACTCTACACCACATACTCTACTCGCTACATTATGTTAAAAGTTTAAATCCCTACGACTTGTGTTATTCTGTATTTTTTTGTGTTTTCCTTTGTTTGTAACTATGTATAATATTGTGTGTGTGTAACTGTCAATAAATTCTTTAATGAGATAAAACGTCTATTTTTTATTCCAGGCCTGCAACTGCCTTTATGCAAAATTTCAGCCCAATCCGTTCAGTTTTTGCGTGAAAAAGTAACAAAAATCCATAAATACAAACTTTCGCAAAATATAACCTAATAAAAATAAGAAAAGTTTTATTTGGTCAAAGAAAACATTAAAGCAGTAAACACACATAAAAAAATACAGTACACAGTATAAAAAAAACATAAATAATGAATAACATCAATTACCATTATGGTGGTTACTATAAAGGTCATCCTTCGAAATTCCCTGATTTGAAACATTTCGAACAACTTGGACCTAAGTTAAACTAACAACGCTGCCTGACTAAGTTATGTCATCATCACAGTAGGCCACGCACTTAGGAATGTCGTCAAAGATGTCACAGAGATACAGTGTTGTTTATTCCACCAACGAACCATCCACGTAGCTAACTAGTAGGTATTTTCTCTATCTTATGGACACGGGGCACGCCTTGTAATAACACTCGCATATATATGCCTTAGTGAATACCTAGTCTCGGATTATGAAAGTGAGGGAAGATAGATTGCACCTGTGTATGCATTTGACGACCTGTGTGGCACGGTGGGCGAAGGACCGCCTGCGACGCAAGACGTTGGGTTTGATTCCCGCCTCGGGACAATAGGCTAGTTGACAAAATTTGGAAATTAGTTTAAAACTATAGCTAAGCATCTCACCCCAAAAATATTAAAAATATTATTTGTAGAAAAATAGGCCTTTTATATTATTATTTTGAGTTTTTAGAAATGGACTTGGAATTGATCGCGAAAAAGGCCAAGACTGTCATGGCGTCTTGAATGACGTCACACCTCGCGAAACAAGATGTTCACTTTATACGAAAATGACATCTACCACTGGCGTTTCGCGAGGTGTGACGTCACGCTACCATGCGCTTCTCTGATTGTGGTTTAATGACGTGATTAAACGCCTTATTCTTCGATTTTATTTTCCAAAAATATTATTAATCTTTTAATAAAAAGTTGTTTTTTTTCTGTTCACTAATTATCATGGTTAATCATTAGAAACTCTAAGTCATCCGATTTATTCTTAGTGGAAACAAGCTTAAGATTTTTTCCGGGTGTACTGGTTGTTATCTAAGTAATAATAAAAAAAAAACTTTCTATGTAATCTATGTTATTAAGTATATCAGTCATCTAGTACCCATAACACAAGCTCTACTTACCTTGGGGCTAGACGATGGTGTGTATTTATCCATAATTATTTATTTAGTGTTAGCTATAGGTACCTACCTAGCACTATTTAAGGTCTGCGCACATGGATAATAGTCTTCGTTAAAACTGACTGCCGTATTTCGTACTTTAGGCGTTGGAAAGCGTCGAACGCCATTTAACTATTACCTTTTACTATTATATGTTGATTAATTTATATTTTTGTTTGGTTCCTCACTATATAAGGCCACCTTGCGCACCACGGTCTCCACGGAAGACCAGCGCTATGGTACGATCTGCTCTACCATAGCACATGCTGAGTGCCGACCAATTTTTGTCAGTCTCTGTCGTCTGTTGAAATCTAAGTTTAGTTTATAAGAGTCTCTGTTCTTTTCTGAGAAAATAAAAATCTTTTTACTTTTTTTACTTTACTTTTACTATGTAATATGCAGTGCCTATCATAGTACCTTTAACTATAACTATTACCCATAACTTTGGATAATTCTTCAACTAATCTGTCACTTAAACTCGTCTGAAGAGCCTCGAGCATTCCTTCAAAACATACTCGAGTTCGGTACCTATGTTTATAGGCGATAATTTAGTCATCGTAGATGTTTTGTCAACGCGAAGTTTGTGAGGATGTATGTAAGTATGATAGTGCTCTTTCACGCAAAAACCACTGAATGGATTTCGATGAAACTTTACAATAATATAGCTTACATATCAGAATAAAACATAGGCTACAATTCATAAAGATATATTGTATATTATACAAAATATCTATCACCACGCGGGTGAAACCGCGGGGCGCAGCTAGTTAGATAGATAGATAACACTTTATTATACCACACAAAACAGAAAACAATACAGGAATATACAATAGAATAAAGTGAGTATAAAGGGCGGCCTTATCGCTGAGAGCGATCTCTTCCAGGCAACCTTTGGATGGACTGGACATGAAAGAAGAAAATAGACTGTGGTACACCTACTAAATAACAGCAAGCTCTTGTGAGGGGCATTCAACAAGAGATACCTACTCAAACACCCGAGCTTAATCTATTTCACGCGCCCCGTGAAGCTATAAGATCTGATGATCTTTGGCGCTATTTGAGGAAGATTCGGCGCTTTTCGTCATCGTCTCGGCCTAACAGGGGCCCTCGTTTAGTCAGTGACGATCTTCGCTCAGTAATAGTCTGATATACATCCCTATTATCACATTATCCTCAGGACAGATAGTCATTTTATTGGTTAAATAATATTTACAAGTCGAATAATAAAAATCAATGTAAAAACTAACAATTAAATAAAAAAAAAAATTATGATAATAATTTGTAGTAAGTACTTAATATGGAACATAAATAAAATAAAATTTGCAGTAATATTATAATACGCAATACAATAAGTAATAAATAATAAAATTATTCACAATCATTTAAATAAAATAAAAAAATCATATTTAAGTACCTAGTTGATTTTGATTTATAATCTGCATTACCATTTGTTATTAGACATGTTGCCATCACTTTTAAATTTTAGCTTATAAAGTCTCGTACCTACGTCATCATCACAGTGGTACATGCTGAAATAAATCAGCGTTGTGGGGTTAATCGCAACATTCAGCTGAGCATGAACCTGTTCTGATAGCGCAGGAACACGGCACTGACCATCACACACGGCTTGATCTACACAAATTTAATTTAGAAAATATGTCTGTTTTGTTTAAATCAATGTTATATTATTATTTATTTACTTTTAAGTCTTTTTAAGTCGTGTGCTGTATTTGTTTACTAAGTAGTTAGATAATTAAGTACAAGTAATATAATTCTTACAAGCACACAGATCTCCTGGTACTGTCCACGATCCTATCCATCCATGGTTGTCTGGTAGAGATCGCTCTTGAGCGATAAGACCGCCAATTGTACTTAATTTTTAAGTTATTACAGTACATAGTTTATAGTTCAAGTGCAATAAAGAATTTTCTATCTATCTAAGTCTTAGCTCTATCAGAATAAATCTATTTTCAATGTCATTTCATTTCATTTCATTTCTTTTCATTTCATTTCATAATTTTCTTTCGAGAAAATCCTCGACCCTACGGTACGCTGTATCGATGACCCATATCTTAAGTTTATTTTAAAAAAAAAAGCTAAGCTGGATACGGTAGGCGGTTATCTGTCCTCAAGAAAATACAACATAAAACAAACTCCGCTTGAGCCGTCGATCGATAACGACTTAAACTCCACTCTGGAAAACGGTTCAATTTCTCCGTAAATAAAAATTGGTATTTTTACAGATAATCTCCTGTGAGAGCAGAATGTTTGTAGCTACAAGAAATAAGATTGGGTTTCCACATCTATAAAAACCTATATAATATTGGTAATACACCTATAATATTTTATAGGTTTATAACCAACATTTTGGAACCAACATTTTACGAAGTACCTAAGGTACCAAACCATAAGTATTCCATGAACAATTTAGCGGCCACAAATAATCCAAACAGCCATAGACTATAGAAACCGACTATGACAACGGACTATAGAGACCGTTTTTCTGAGCTAATATCTAGACAACGATTTGAAATAAGTAGTTTAAAATAGTAAAGAGCTTTGGCTGTATACACAGTTGTAGAGAATTTTATCAACTTTTATTATGTAGTACCTATAACAAAATTTCCTATGATGCATCGTTTACGAGATGAAAACAAAAAACTATGAAACGGGATCTTCTCTGTGCCCCCTCCCCTCACCTCACCCCAGAGGGGTGGAAACTTTTAGTATTTTCATCTCCTATAAGCCTATAACTAGTCCAAACAAAGTCAAACTTTCTACTTTCGACCTTTCCATTAGCAATGACTTATTGACTGTGGCAGTGGGCCGGCCATATCTCGCGAAAAAGCGACGGCCGCTGGGGAAAACGTGTTCTTGAGTGGAGACCACGACTTGGTAAACGTAGTGTAGGATGCCCTCCGACCAGGTGGGATGACGATCTGCGAAAGACTGCAGGTAGATGCTGGATGCGTCAAGCTGAAGACAGGGCGCTATAGCACTCATTGGGGGAGGCCTATGTCCAGCAGTGGACTATCGTAGGCTGATGATGATGATGACTTATTGACTGGACTATGTATAGTACCAATACAATTTAATATTATAAATTAAAAAGTCTAACTTTGTCCCTCTTTCTGTCTCTCTGTTTTACTTAACGGCTAAACAGAACTCAATAAAATTCAGCAGGTAGGCAATACCGGTGAAGGACATAGGTACCAAAACCTAATGCTTTTTTCGGAAAAGTGCTGGCGACGCCGCGTCCAAGAGCCAGTACAATTACAATATATATAAAAATAATAATTAATAAATAATACTGGACAATCAACACCACATCATCTAGCCCCAAGCTAATCAGAGCTTGTGTTATGGGTACCAGATGACTGTTATACTTACATAATACAATGCATTACATAGATAGAAAACGACCAGAACACCCGAAACAAATATCTGCGAAGATCTTATAAACATTATTCCCGAGGCGGGAATCGAACCCGCAACCTCCTGCGTCGCGGGCGGACCTTCACCCACCGCGCCACAGAGATCGTCGAATATACACCAACTAGGATCTAAATCATAATTCTATGAACAAGTCAGCCTGCACAATAGGTACCTACATCCATCGTCACAGAACGGATGGATTATTAAAATGAAACAGCAATTAACAGCAAACATCCATTGTGAATGAATGAATCACGCGGCACTCCGCTGCGCCCATACAAGTGCGAGCGACTCGCTGATACAACCCTAGCTAAGTGAACGGACTCAGGATATACGCAATGGCTTGTTTCGTTTCGTTTTTTTGCGCAATTCAATATTAAAAACTACACAAAAACAACCATAATTATAAGGGTACTTCAAATCAACAACAGGACTTAGGATATCCTAAGTCCTGTCCTAACATTTAGTATTATGTCCTAATATGGGGTGTGTCAAATTGATGTTGATTTGAAGGACTACACAAAAACAACCATAATTATAAAGGTAGGTACTTCAAATCAACAACAGGACTTAGGATATCCTAAGTCCTGTCCTAACATTTAGTATTATGTCCTAATATTGGGTGTGTCAAATTGATGTTCATTTGAAGGACTACACAAAAACAACCATAATTATAAAGGTAGGTACTTCAAATCAACAACAGGACTTAGGATATCCTAAGTCCTTTCCTAACATGTCCTAATATTGGGTGTGTCAAATTGATGTTGATTTGAAGGACCTACCTTTATAATTATGGTTGGTTTTGTGTCTCCAACATTATAATAACGTATATCTAACCAAAAAAACCAGCACAGCACTTACAAACCCAGTCCGGCCCTGTAAGCCGAGGGTGGGTCGGAAGCCGGGTTTTCAATTTCCGCCCCCACCGGCCCCACAGCCCCTCAGCCCCACCGCCACCACCCTCGCCCCGGGTAATTTTATTAAAAACACGACAGCGGCCCGGCATCGCATCGCCTGAATATTTATCTCTACTCCGGACGTGGAATTCAAAGGGTAGAGTTTTGATGGTAGTTCGAGTGTTGCTGCTAAGTTGAGAGATAGGGAATAAGCGACTCAAAATTACGAAAATTCATTACGGATACAAGACGGTACTTACAATTTTTTTTTAATTATTTTGAATTCAGTTCTTTAGGCTTACAAAATAAGCACTTAGACATGCCAAATTTTATACTTACTATAAATTATTATCAAATATGAAATAAGGTGTTTTTCTATTTTTTTGTCCACTAGTGGAAAACACACAGTCCACACTCCACGGTTAATTATAGATAGATAGATAATTATTTAATGCGCACTAAGTTAAAAAATGAAAATGTAAAATAAAAACTTTAAAAAACTAGATACAATTGGCGATCTTATCGCTCAAGAGCGATCTCTACCAGACAACTATGGTTGGATAGGATCGTGGACAGTACCAGGGGATATGTGTGCTTGCAGGTTATACATATATTATAAAATAAAATAAAATACTTATTATACTTACATGGGAATATACTACATACATATCATAAAATATATATACCTTACTTATTGGAAGAACACCGAAATCTACATCCATATTTTGAATTTAAAACCAAGTATTCATTAACAATTTCTTAAATTTAGTTTTAAATTAAATTCAGTCATTAAGCTGGTCGCTCTTTGGTATTTTGTTGTAAGTATTTGGTGCCAATTGATACTATGCTCTTATGGGTAGGTATGTATACGTTTGGAAATACTCCTAATGTATGAAGGTAGGTACCTTCATACATTAGGAGCATAATAACAATAGGATAGTGTGAAGAATTATTTATTCCGTCCGAGCCAGGTAATTTACTCGTACCTTCATAAGAAAGATTCCCGCATCATGGAACCCTGAATAACGATCTGAGGTGTCGTTTTTGAACAAAGAGGGCCTGAAATTCAAAGTTCGTTCATGATTACGTAAGGAAGCCATGTTGAAGTTGATGGCATTGGCAACAATCTACATGGTAAGTTAATTAAATTATTCTTATTAGTGTGCTTCCAACGTCACTTTAAAAAGCCTTTAAATCACAAAACTTCGACACTGACAGAAAAGTGACACTCAAACGTAAACAATTCCCAAACCCAGGTTTACATTTTTCACAATAATTTTAAAGCTATCCAAGTAAAAGATATTTTTAATGTTTTATACTATTTAGAATATTAATTTGAACTTTATTTTAAAAAGATCTGACTGCAATGCAAACTGATATCATCTTTTTTCAAGAAAATAGAAACAAATCCCAGGTAAACAGTGTTTTAAAATAATTTCAACCACATCAAACCAGACATACCTTCTCACTAACCAAACTAATTTCATAAAACCTGGAAGGCCGTTGTTGATTGTTTAAAAATAAACATTCGCAACTGTATCTCACAAAAATCTCTATTGTTTTCAAAAAACCAGGTTCAATTACCCAACTCGTTCCATTGTAAGGCGCCCCAAATGCCACATGGTGACTTCTTACAAAATTCGCACTGGCATTGCAAAAAGGAGCCGTTTCCCAGAACATCTATTGTCGGGACGTCATTACGACGCGCAATTTCGTCGGATCTCGCATCCCCTTTATGTAAGCCAGGGTTATCTCAAAGACACGAGGCTATATTCGAATTCGTACTCTAAAGCGTAGACCTAGAGTCGCTTGTTGCTTAAATGGTTCGGTATTCCGGGGATCAATGAGATACCCCAGATATTTCGCTCCGGGTGCCTGGCGTCGTATTTCTCTAAGCGCCTAAAGCGCTGTTTTTATTTCCATACATCCTGTTTGCAGGATTCCTCAGCTCAGTAAAGCGCTTTTTCGCTAGCTGGCTCCATAGCGGGAAAGGTGTTTGAGAAACCTTCGAGCGCTTTTCAGACTCATTGTTATTTGAATTTCGAACCTTTCCTTCGGTTGGAATTGAAATCAGGGTAGGTTATTTACAAAGCGACGCCACGTTGTACTTTTAGTCCAGGCTTGGTGCGACCTGTTTGGTGAAGGACCGTAAAGATTTTATTTATGGCTGTAAAGGCGGTGCCATTATGTTATGATTAGTTGGTTCTGGTAGATAATTACGGATGATGAGATCGTTTTTTAGCTCATTGTCTGGTTATGCATTGTGTTTTTTGTTTGGTTGCTTTAAATTTTATGCAACATGATTCAATTATACCAGGTATAAAAAACCTTTACGCTGATCGGGTTTACGTTGATAATAAGTAGGTATTTTAGATTTTTACTCATATAGGTGGTTAGGTACTTGTAGGTAGTAACTACCACAAACAATATTACAAATGCGAAAGTTCGGATGTAAAGATGGATGGATAGATGGGTGTATGGATATACCTAAGTATGTTACTTCTTCCCACCAAAACTGCTGAACGTATCTGGCTGATATTTTGCATACAGGTAGGTAGTTCCAGACCTGAAATAAAAAATTGGCTACTTTCTCTCTCTCATTCATCTCATAAATCAGTTCCCATAACATAGAAACAACCTTAACACGTTTATATTAAAACAACGCATGCGAAGCCGCGGGCAGAAACTAGCAGTTGTTATTCCGAATATTGCTTGAATCTTTGGAAATTGCATCAAATAAAACGAACACTCCAACAAACAACAAACAGCCTGCAATAAATTTCCAAAGTAACATGAAAATCATTCTCGACAACATCCCAAACTTCAATGTTCGAAGTTCGAATGTAAAACCCATTAATTCCCGCGCATACGAATTGGAACATCCAAGAAACTGATAAGATCGCGGCCGACCCACGCCACAGAATAACACAAACTTACTATAGGCCCTCAAAGAGCCCATGGCAAATAATAACCGGCAACAGAATTTCATTTTTTTATTCCAATCGAGTTTTTTTTACCATTTGGGACTTTCTGCTTGGCTGGATTTTGGAGATTATGATCACTTCCGCTCTGTTTTAGGCTGATGCACCTTTTCGTTCAACAACCAACATACTTGAAACATACCTACCTACTTGTTTTAATTACGTAGTTCTGTTTTAGTTAGAGTTTTAATTTCATCGTCTTAGCCTGTAGATACTTAAATAAATAAATAATGTTGGATCCAATCCACACAGCATCTTCTAGCCAGAAGCTAAGTAGAGCTTGCATTATGGGTATCTATTATTATACCTACTGATATACTTTATCCTACTAATATTATAAACGCGAAAGTTTGTGAGGATGTATGTAAGTAGGTATGTTTGTTACTCTTTCACGCAAAAACTACTGAATGGATTTTGATGAAACTTCACAATAATATAGCTTACATATCAGAATAACACTTAGGCTAAAAATATTTAAAAAAAAAAGATAACGCCGGACAATTCACACAGCATTATCCAGCCCCGGTAAGCAGAGCTTGTGTTAGGGTACTAGATGATATACATAATACAATACATTACATAGATAGATATTTTTTATTATACATAGAAAACGACCAGAGCACCCGAAACAAATATCTGCAGATCGTACACACAATTGTTCCGAGGCGGTAATCGAACCCGCAACCTCCTGCGTCGCAGGCGGACCTTCGCCCACCGCGCTACATCGGTCGTCAATCACGTCGTCTCTTGACACCCACTTTAGGAAGACAAGGCAAAATTACCTTACCTACTTGATCGGCCACGGTGAGTCACACTAATGTAAAAAATGAGAAAGTTTGGAAGTTTGGTTCGAGTGATAGATGTTTGTTACTTCTTCGCGCTAAATCTACTGAATAAATCAGGCTGAAATGTTGCACAGATGTAGCCCTAATAGCTTATTATTAGTTCCGATGGCATAGAAATAACCTTAAAGCCGTTACCATAGTAACAACGGTGTTGTGCGAAGCTGCGGGCTGAAACTAGATTTATCATATTGAGACGCGCGCAAGAGCGTCAGCCAAGTTCGGAAAGAAACTGACTACGCAATATCACTGAGTAACAGGAATCATTGGGCACGCTTTTGGTCCCTTCTATCACCGAAACACTCCACTTATCCGGGATCAAAAGTAGCCTATGTTTTAATTCAGGATAAGCTATTCTGGTACCTACCAAATTTCATCCAAATCCGTTAAGGCGCTTGAGCGTGAAGGAGATGCAAACAACAGGTGATATAACAAAGTTTCTCGATATTTATTAGTCTTGTTTAGTGTTTGTGTATTGGAATATGCGTCTAGCAGACCTTCCCGGCTTCGCGCGGTTTTAATAGGGATCCCTAACTTTTTGAAAATATAATATAGCCTATGTTCACCGGGGATAGTGTAGCTTCCCATCGGTGAAATAATTTTTCAAATCGGTCTAATAGTTTCAAAGCCAATTCAATACAAACAAACAAACCAAAAATCAAACCTTTCCTCTTTATAATATTAGTATAGATTATGTGTGCCTCTGTGCCTCGCGGCTTCCCCGCGTGGAAATCTAATTGTCAAATGGTTTATAAACCTTCCTATTGAATCACTCTATCTATCTATTAAAGAAAAACCGCATCAAAATCCGTTGCGTAGTTTTAAGGCTTAACTCACACCAAAAGAGCGTCGAAGCGCAGAGAAGCGGAGTGCAGTTTCAGTGTCATATGAATTTTAACTTTATTTTCATTACAATAAAACTTATTATCGCATGAGAAACTCGAACGAGTCGCGCGGATGCCCGCGGCGCCGCGCCGCGGGAATTCCGGCGAATTCGACTCGTTGTGAGTTGAGCCTAAAGATTTGCATACATACGCTTGCATACATACGCTTACATTTGCTTGCTGCTATATACATAGGGACAAACAGCCAGCGAGAAGCTACGTTGTTTTATACTATGTAGTGAGAAGAATTTCATCAGACTATGCAAGGCTCGTCCGCAGTCATTCGAGCATATCGACGAATTATCCACCATGAAAGACCTTCTCATGAAATACAGTAAGTATATCTGAAATAACCATTTTTAAATTCCCAAACCAAGTTCATTCATATCAGACATGGTAAATTAGAGAGGTGGTATTATAAATACATTGTCCTCATATCTCGCCACATTACTGGCACGTGAATACTAAATATGTTCCAAATAAGTTTCACAAACAACAAAATATTTCAAATAATAATTCTCAAGCACCATTTAGCTCTACCATTTGAAAAATAACAAAAATCGCTGTATTTTAGCGATTTTCCAAATTAAGGAGGACGGAGGTTCTATGTTCATCAATTTATTTAATAAAAGGCCGTATGTGTGTTTTTTTATGTACCTATCTTTGTCTATTTCTCCGTCAATAATGATATACCTAGAACAGATTTTGAAAATGATTTCGCTATTGTTTAGAGAATGATCCCGTGGAAGTCCTATGAAAATATTATTCGCGAGGGATTAATATTTCTCCCGCGAAACGTAAAACAGTGTGCAATTCAGAGATACGAATTTGGTTTTAGTTTTGAAACAAAACGATCAAATTATGTTATAGCATTCCACGCATTTAGGTATTAACTTTGTGACGCATGCACGCCTAGAAAGTTCCCATGCTCTTGACAGGAGAGTCAAATGAAAACCGCATGAAAGAATTAATGATTATATAGACACAGTTAAGTACTTTTCAAAAGGCATCGAGCAACATTCTATTTTCGTAACGGCGACACTAAAAAATGAGGGTAGATCAGGATGTCTGCCAATAAAACTTACTCGCAGTGTTTTCAGTTATTCCGTGATCATGGCGCATGAAACTGTGCCGAAAAATAAGAAAACTCAAAAATCTCATCATGGTAATTATGCCGTTATATCTAAATGACTAACCATGGATAGTTTTAAAACTCTAACGTCGACACTTGTAAAGGTGACCGCAGGTTCACCTACCTACAGTCGACCGCGGCATAAGGAAAAATATCAATATCACTCTATAATAATAATATAGCTCTGCTTAGCTTGGGGCTAAATGCTGTGTGGATCTTCCAGCATTATTTTAATTTTATTTATTTATTAATGAGGCAAAGGTTAGTGAAAATAGTGGGGGTATTGTCTCTACCCTCTGGATTATCTTGGTCTTTTAACGGCTCTATGCTAAGCTCGCTCCAGATGAGCGTGCCCCGATGACAATGCTGCTACGTCATACATAATGCTGCTACGTCATATTTATCTTCCGAATCCACAATTAAAAATGAGACATTATAGACGATGCTACTAGGTCGCCATATCTGTTCCGGGGGGCTGAGCTCGCTATATTTTTGAACCAAATACACAATGAAGAATTATAGACGACTACACAGAGAGGAAGGCTCTAGCATGTTGAGCCTTTTTTCTTGTCGAGTCAACTGGCATGTTTGATGATGCAGACAGATTCGTATTTATGTTCCGGGGGGCGCTTTTTCATCTGAATCCACAATTAACAATGAAGAATTATTGACGACGACACAGAGAGGAAGGCTCTAGCATGTTGAGCCATTTTTTCTGGTCGAATCTAGATTAGGTACCTATATACCTACTAAAGATGAGTATTTTTCGGATCTGTCTGCATCATCAAACTGTGTAGTAGGTAGAGACATGACTGACAAATTTTCATTACGCCAACCTAGCTTGTTTAGCGGTGTACCTACCTACAGTCAGTGTCCACCACGGCATGGCATTGGAATACTTATCAATAATGCCCCCGTTATGATTTCCATCCATAGAAAACAACACCCCCGTCTTGGTCTTACAACGGCTCTATGCTAGGTTCGCTCCAGATGAGCGTCCCCGACATAATGCTGCTACGTCGCCATATTTATGTTCCGTGGGGCCGCATTGCACTCGCAATTTTTTGATCCAAATTCACAATAAACAATAAAGCATTATATACGATGATACAGAAAGAAAGGCTCGCATGTTGAGCCTCGTCGAGTCTAGATTACCTCTATAAAGAAGAGTCTTTCGCAGACGTGTCTGCATCATCAACTGACAGCGATGTCTCGCTGTCTCGATGTCTCCCAGGCAACCTAGAGAAGGTTGCCTGGGAGACATCGAGACAGCGAGACATCAAATCGCTGTCAGTGATAAGGACACCTATTGTACTGTTTATATTTAGATATAGGTAATGTTTTATTTTGTTACGTTTTTAGGTGCAATAAAGTGTTCATTCATTCATTCATTCTTGCCACTTAGTCTCTACTAACTGGCAAGTTTGATGATTCAAAAAAATCCGCGCCTGAGTTCCCTTCACGCTAACCTAGCTTGTTTACCAGTGTACCTACAGTCGACCGCGGCATAGGAAAGATCAATAATGAGGCAGAAGTACTGAAAACACTCCCATCTTGGTCTTACAACGGCTCTATACCTATGCTAAGCACGCTCCAGATGAGCGTGTTACAACGTACTGCTGGTATGTCGCCATATTTATGTTCCGAGGGGCTACTCTTGCACTTTTTTATCCGAATTCACAATTAACAATGAAGAATCGTAGACGAAGACACGGAGAGAAAGACTAGCATGTTGAGCCGTTTCTTCTGGTCGAGTCTAGATTGCTTTATTAAAGAGTCTATCAACTGGCATGTTTGATGATGCAGACAGATCCGTATTTATGTTCCGGGGGCGCTTTTTAATTCGAATCCATTGAGCCTATGAAGAATTATAGACAACTATATAGAAAGAAAGGCCCTAGCATGTTGAGTCTCTTTTTCGGGTTGAGTCTAGATTCCTACTAAAGACTTTACCAACTGGCTTGTTTGATGATGCAGACAGATCGGTAATTATCTTCATTAGAATATTTATTTATAAGAATTCTATTAGAATATAGTGTTTAGCAATGAATAATTATAGACGACGACACAGAGAGAAAGGCTCTAGCATGTTGAGCCGTTTCTTCTGATCGAGTCTAGATAAGGTACCCATAGGTAGATACTATAAAGGCTCTACTAACTGCCAAGTTTGATGATGCAGACAGATATGAATTTATGTTCCGGGGGGCACTTTTTCATCTGAATCCACAATGAACTATGTACCTATATAGAATTATAGAAGACACAGAGAGGCTCTAGCATGTTAGGTGCATTGCCCTTTGGCAAACATTAAATTTGTGTTTTTAAGAATCGGTTACAGACCAGGTTAGCGCACCAACGTAGGTAGGTATTCCTCTAGGTAGTACGGGAAGAATAAACACGACGAGTTTGTGCTTCAGTGACTGCAGATAGTTCTCTTCATGTGCGCCTCCTTGGACCACAATACCTTCTTAACGTAGTCGAAACCATCGAAAACGACTGGTGAAGAAACCTTGTTTCATAACCATTCTTTTTCGATGATCGATCTTCTCTTTCGAAGCTGCTAACTGGCCGGTGGCCCAAGGAGATGCACCAAAGTACGACCCACTTTAATAGGAAAACCGCCGCGAACTGGGTAGGTATGTAGGTAGAAATAACCGATCATTACGTAAAATATTTCAGCTACGCGCTCATAACTCGAAAAAGATTCATAGTTAAATAATTTTTTTCTAAATATCGATCACGTGTAGAGACTACGCAAGCCCTTTCTTCTATTTATCGCGCCATACCTCTCCCTACAACAAAGGCGAACAAATAAATAAATGTGTTCGAACCGCGCCCGGATCCGGCGACCCTTCTCGAAGCACGTAATCCAAAATGTCCGTTTATTTTTCTATGTGAGCCGCGCTGCGTAAAAACAATCTCGATTTGATCGTGCGAGCCGCCTAGAAAGAGACAGGAAATAACAGCAATCGACACAGCGGGCGGGGCTCTCGCGTCGCGCATTCTGATTGGCGCATATCGAGCAATACCCGCCGCCCGTTCACGACGACCAATCGCGAGCGCCTGCGTTGCTGCCGTCCCGCTACCCGCGAGACCCAAAATGCCGACCTTTCACGAATACCGGCCCGATTCGATACGACCGAATGTGCCTTAGTTACTTTTCACGCGTTCTGTTGGCTGGTCGTTTTCGCCACCGTTTTCAGTAATCAAATCAACTAGAAATCGATTTCAGGTTGCTCAGTAACAAAGTGTGCGTGTTCGCTGTACTACGCACTACGGATAGTGGCTCCATCATCTGATTAAATCAGGTAGCTATAACTAAAAACCTTGCATATTAGTATTCCTGAATATCCCTACGAACTTATATTTCAAACAGAAAATTCGTAGCACGTAAAACTCGCGAGATAAACACAATTATTCGTGCCGGATGATCGAACGTAAAAGCGGTGTCCTCGTAATCAACGTAGGCCGTTCGGGCTGGCAACGCCGCGCGTAAATAATAGGGTAGGCGCTCGGTCTTTCTCTCGCAGCTGGCGCACAGCGGCAACGTCGCGCTGCCTCCACTGTGTGCCGCGCTCCCGTGCTGCCGCACTCTGTGGGGAATCGCCCGCCACCGACTCGAGCGAGACGCATTCTCTACTACGCAATATACCTACCACTCCGATACCAGACGAATTTTAATGACGATCTCACTTTTAGTTTATTCAACAACTTCTGGTTCTACGCCTTATTTTTGTTATGAGTTTTTGAGGAAGATTATTATAGAATTCAGTAGTTAGAGCTTTGCCTATTCCACGTAGGATTATATCTACCTAGCTCGCATTTACTAATTATGAGTAGGTAATTTACATAGAAATAGGGCATGCATGTAATTTAATTAAGTAAGTACCTAACCTACGTACATAACTAGGTATTTATAAATACAAATAACCGAAAAATAAACCATATTATAATAATAAAATAAATTCGAAACATGCAGAAGTAATTGGCAATTAGTAGGGCTTATTATGAAAATTCCTCGGCTGAAGATGAAAATAAAACTTGTTTACAGAATATCGAGCGAGTGTTGTCGGACTGCTAGCGCGCTCTGTCGGCGAAACGTGGCGAGAGCGCGCGGTGCGTGCGGGGCGCGGGTGGCGGGGCTGCCTCCCCCTTCCTCAGTTCCAACCGAGACGCTGCGTCGGAAGGCCGTATCGCCGAGCTCCGCAAAAAGGATCATTTGCGCGGCAAGTTTGAATCACAAGTGACAGAGACTGTGCTGAAAAAGTGTTGTGAACTTGTGACATAGCACATGCGTGCTGGATTGCAGTGCCACTCTCAATATCGGATGCAGTGATTGGATCACATTACTTGGATTGCAGTGTTTTTATTGGATTTTGAAATTTCGAAGCCTTCCAAACTGGGGATGCACAAGATGGAACTCGGTGACAGCGTGTACGCCGCTGAGCGTATCATGAAGAAAAGAATTAGAAAGGTGAGTGTTTATTTTGATACTATTTGAACCGGCATGGCACCTTAGCAGATTGGGAATTGCGAAACCTGCATGCGAGATCACATATCCGTGGCTGATTTTATTGGTGTGCTTTATTTGTAAACTGCTTGTGTCGCAACGAATGGTTGTTTTGCTTGCACCGAATTTCAAAACATGCTTGAACGCTTTACATAAATGCATGAGCCTGCATGATATTTAGATTTTGTTTTTAATCCCAGCATTGTGATCATCTGTAGCAGCTGTTCGGAAATTATCGTAAGGGTTTTGTGTTTCTTTTCACGCGTGTTTTTCGTTGCTTATTATTATCAGGGCTCCCCTTACATGGGTATTCTTGGAGACTGGGGTCGTTTTCTGTCGTTGAATGCTCCTTTACAAAGACGTCTTTCTTGAGATTACATTTAGTTTTTGACAGTAAACAAGTTTTACATTCTAGAGATCCATGTGAGGGTCAGCTTTCGATGTAATATAAACTGGCTGTTTTGTATTTGCATTTTCATTTTTAAGTATGTTACTAACCTGATTCTGCATGTTCTTATAAAAATTTGTTTTGGATTCACAAGTTCTAATAACAAGTGGATATTTTCGGTGTTTTTAGTACTTCGGTACCTACCTAGTTCATGTGCTGTTTGTAAAGAAAACACGAACTAAGTAGATTCGTAAAAAAAACTATAAGAAGTTCATGGTGTCATTTGTTTGATGCGTATCTACGTAATAAATAAAGGTCTACTACCAAGTAAACTACCTACCAAGAAAAAATTACAAATACATTTTGAGTTAGTTTCTATGATTAAGATTCTTAGGCATCTCCATTTGCATGAATGCTCTGTTTCTTTTCGAAATCCAGACCTTATTCAGATTAAATGTTTTAGCAAATCATTCGTTTTTGGCGGAGAAAATGCGATAGGTAACTTTATTTAAGAAAAATTTTGTACATACGCCCATACATTTAAAGTCAATAATCATTAATCACCTTATAACTTTTGGGCTTTTCTAAATCCTCTAATATTATCAATCCAAATATTAGAGTCACAATCTTAGTCATACAAATTGAAAATCGTCAACATTTGTCGTAGGTCATAACATTAAAATCAATAATCACCATATAACTTGGGCTTTTCTATAGGTTTCTATGTCATCACATCAGTCATCATCTTGGTCAGTTTTACCCAGATTCTATCCTTTTTGTATCTCTACGTAAATTCGTAATCAAATCAACATTTTTTTCGATAATCGACAAATCGACATTAACATCAATAATCACCATATATAACTTGGGCTTTTCTATAGGTTTCTATGTCATCACATCAGTCATCATCTTGGTCAGTTTTACCCAGATTCTATCCTTTTTGTATCTCTACGTAAATTCGGAATCAAATCAACTTTTTTTTGCCTGGATCAGGATCATATTTTCACAAAAAATCATTTATAACGGGATATTTACCATGATTCGATTTTTGAGTTTTCCTATATTTCGATACAGTTTTATGCGCCATGATCACGGAATAACTGAAGGCACTGTGAGTGAGTTTAACATTCTCACCATCCTATTGATTTGATATCGTACCTACCTCTTAAGATTTCTGTTAAGTAGGTAAAGCCCCTGGCAAGGCATCCCTGGGCACGTAATTACATGATTCCAACTTAAGTTGTCTTTTTATAACAAACCTGAACGGCAATTTCTATGAATGATTTGAGGTATTATTTTTTTAATAACAGAGTCTCAAATAAAACAGTAAACAAACTTGAGAAAACACTGCCATATGCAGTGTTTTCTCAAGTTTGGACTAATAGAAATGAAACAAAATATACGTGATTTTTAACGGTGTAGTCGCAAAAATAAGAATCACGATCATCATCAGCCTATGGTAGTCCACTGCTGGACATAGGCCTCCCTAGCAAAAATAATGATAGGAATTAATTTATTATTTTCATTGAATGGTACCTGCCTATAGGTACTTATGTTTATTTTAAGATGTACTATTTTACGTGTAATTCTATATTTGACCAATAAATGAACCATTGAATAACTTAATAAGAGTTGGTGTTGATACCTACCTTCTTGATAAACAACAAACAATATCCGTAAACAACAAGCAAGAGCTATTAACGAGCAATTTGCAGTTTAAGGTCTTAGTCTCAAAGAATCTACTCATCCTACTAAGGGTAGATAAGCTTAGTGCTTTGATCAACAACATCTCTCTGTATTTGAACTGCTATCTTACTATTACGTTTACAAATCATGGCACGAAGAGAGAACAGTTTAATATCTGCACGTTTACTTAGGTACCTACTCTCTTACAATCTGTATTAAGTACCTATGACTTATGATGGTTCTCCAATACTCGAGGTAAGTCGACATCTTCTCGCGAAAAAGGTTTACGACGCGTTGCGTTAGAAACGATTCTCATTCTGATTCTTTGCTATTTCGCAACCATTATATTCTTTCGTATTTATAAATTCTATCATTTGCACTAGAAGAAGGGTTGCAAGTCAGATAAAAGTAAAAAATATATCTATGGCTGCATCTTCAACAGCTTCTGTATCATTATGTAGGTAAGTCTTTATTGAATTTTAACTCTAGCCTTACTACTTAATAATAAGTCTCAAGATTATCGGTTCTTGTGGCAATTATACCACGTAACCAACAATAACTATTCCGTTGATGCTCTTGCATGATGATGCACAAGTTATTGTAATGGAGTTGAGAGAATTGTATATTCTTCATCATTAGCCTATGTTAGTCCACAGCTGGACATAATATCTTCATAGCTGAGTTTGACCCTTTTTGGCCAGCAGGCTAGCACGGTAGCCATGTATTATTATAGTTTTTGTTTTTCTGTAGGCTATTTATTTATGTTTTTTTTTATACTGTGTTTTTTTTATGTATGCTTTAATTGTGTAGCCTGTTTTTTTGGCAAAATAAAACAATTCTTATTCTTATTCTTCTTGTAAGAAAACAACTAGATACAAGAGTATAAACTCTCATTATGAACCTGGGACTTAAAAAATATTGAATACCGGGTCATAAATTATTTTTGTGATAATAACTATGATAATTTCAAGTTTGATCTAAAAATCTATCATAATCAACGAGCATGTCTGATTTTGATTCAGTCAGTTTTTTATTTTCGATTCAATAAAACTTAACTGCTCTCAAATTAAGTAGATAATAAAAAGACTTCAAAAGCCCAAAACTCTTCCACTAGCGCCTCGTGTCAAATAAAGGAAACTACTTAATGGCAAAAAGTTTGAATAAACGGAACAAAACTCTACTGCACGAAAATAAAGTCCAATTCCATTTGAAACTCGCCCGCCTTGTTATCTGGCGGTATCGTCTAATATAAACGAACCTCTTTCCAGCGAAGCATTTTCAGTCGAGTCTCTTGGCGTTAAGGTATACTTTTCAATGTACACGACCACTTAACATTAACTCCTACAGAGCTCTGCAGCCCTGGTATCTGAGCGAAAACGCGCCAGTATTCGGCTACTGCCGACAGCGCATGCTCCCCACCGTTTCTCTCGACCAATCAGCGTCGACCAACATTTTGTTCTAAGCGAAAATGTTTTTCTACGAAGTGTTGCTGTGAAACAAGTTGTTATAAAATCACTATTTTACAATATTTGATGCGCTACAATTTTGCTACTCTTCCACATTCAATTTCATCATGAGTGGTTAGACCTGTAAAAATAATAGCAACTCTAAAACTTCCTTCTCACCCCGTAGTCAGTTGGTGAGCAGTCGTATGACATAGTTCCAAGAGTATTGGTTAGATGGCGCCTTTTTAAGTAATTTAAAATTTAGTAACTATACGTTAAAACGTAAATATTAGTGCTAATGATATTCTAGGATTTAAAGTCATTTACAACGGGATATTTACCATGATTCGATTTTTGAGCTACAACCCGTTGTAAATGACTGTGTTAATAACCTTGATAGTTTTAAAGTTAAAGTAGTATTTGTAGGTATAATTTTGTACCTACAAATACTACTTATAGGTATAAAAAATATGCCTACTTAGTAAAATATTCATTTCACAACGCTTATCTAATCAAAGCTGTCTTTAAAAAGATAGTATGGTCTTACCTATTTAACACAAAGTAGGTGTTTCGTTAGGATGTTTTCCTCAAAAAACAACGTCTGAGAAAGAAAATGGTAGACAAATATGATGTTATAGGTAAACGTGTCATTCCATTTTACAAAAGAGTATTCATTCATGCCTAAAGATTATGATACAATACAGAATAATAACGATCTAATTTGGACCCCGACCCGATCCTAACAATATAATTTTGAGTAACGGTTTCCCTTGACACCCGAAATAAAAAAAATAAGATAAAAACACGATATCCCAGGTCACAACGATGAGGCGCCGATAACAATCGCAAAAGAACGGTCCGTTCAAAAAATGCACTCGGAAGGAACACAAAGCAACCAAATTTTCTATAAATAATCGCTTGACAATGCTCTACCGTAATTTTATCCATCCCTGTATTGGAATGAAATAAAAAAGCTGCAAGGGGATAGTGAAACCAGTGGAGTCGAAACTGTACAACATCGATTAATATTTTTTATGTATAATTATAAAATTCTGTGATTGAGTACCAAGTAATAAATTAACTTAATCTAGAATTAAAGAGCACAAAAAAGATTGAATTTACCTGCTGGGTAGCTGGGGCTTATAGTGACATAAATACTTAAAAATGATCTTAATAGTAAGTACCGCTGCTGAAGAGATATAGAAGCGGACTTGTGAGAACTACAGGCAGAACTGACGGAAACTCACCGCTATGGAATTTGCATCGCTAACGTTTGATATACGATGCCCTCTGCTATTACCCAGCCAATACAACCCGGGTATCGAAACGAATAGGAGTCTTCTAGAAAATGAAAATGAAAAGTTTTTATTTCTTTAAGCTTACAAATAAGCACTTAGACAGGTCATATTTTATAGTTCACTTCAATTTTTTGTCCACCAGTGGAAGAAGTGAGAAGAAACCACTAGTATATTCATAACTTATGTGTCTAGTACATTTGATTTGCTTATCTGTAAGTTGGTAGATTTTGAGTTGGAGCAAAACTCGTTCCAAGCTTTTTTATCTTCTAAGTAATCTGATATTTTGTAATAAGCTTTTTTACAAAGAATGTGTTTAACAATTTTTTTAAATTTATTTATTGATAATTTTTGCAACTCACTTGGAGTTTTGTTGTAGAAGCGTATACATTGCCCTTTAAAAGATACATTTATCTTGTGTAGCCTAGTTGTGGGCACAGCGAGTTTATTCTTATTTCTAGTATTTACATTATGTATATCACTTTTTTTAGTGAACCGATTGATATTTTTATGAGTGTACAACAAGTTTTCATAAATATATTGACACGGTACTGTCATTATGTTTATTTCTTTGAATTTTTCACGCAGGGATTCTCTGGGACCCATATTATAGATCGCACGAACAGCCCTCTTCTGCAACACAAATACGGTGTTTACATCTGCAGCGTTCCCCCACAGTAGTATGCCATAAGACATAATACTATGGAAGTAGCTGAAATAGACTAGTCTAGAAGTTTCAACGTCTGTAAGCAGACGGATTTTTTAACTGCATATGCTGCAGAACTAAGTCTCTTCGATAGTTTATCTATGTGTGGGCCCCATTGAAGTTTACTATCTAAGGTTATTCCCAAAAATACGGTATTATTTACAATTTCTAGCGTTTCTCCTTTTACGTTTATATCGGCCTTAACTTGTTTTACATTAGGTAGAATAAATCTTAAACATTTTGTTTTGGTTTCATTAAGCAAAAGATTATTAATACTAAACCAATGGACTACCTTTGAGATTGCAGTATTTACATCGTCGAAATTTGTGTTTTGTCGTTTCATTTTAAAAATTAATGAAGTATCATCAGCAAACAATACAATCTCATGATCATTCTTTACAAGATGAGGTAGGTCATTAATATAAACTAAAAATAGGAAAGGACCCAAGATAGAACCCTGCGGTACACCCATTGTAACAACAGACCCTTTAGATCGTTTCCCATTAATGTCAACTCTTTGTATCCTATCACTCAAGTAAGATGTAAGAAGATCCAAAGAGCTGTCCCTAATTCCATAATGATGTAGTTTCCTGATTAATGTTTCGTGATGAACGCAATCGAATGCTTTTGACAAGTCGCAAAAAACGCCTAAAGCATCTTGCGACTTCTCCCAAGCATCAAAAATATGCGATACCAACTCTACACCGGCATCAGTAGTTGACCTGCCACGAGTAAACCCAAATTGCTTACAATGTAGCAGGTCATTGCCATTAAAATGTCTAAGCAATTGGTGTAAAATAAGTTTTTCAAAAACTTTACTGAATGTAGGCAGTACTGATATTGGTCTAAAGTTAGTGGGGTCAGACTTACTACCCGATTTAAACAATGGGATTATTTTACTATGTTTCATTAGATCAGGAAATACGCCACAATCAATAGATTCATTAAATATAAAAGCTAGATCTGGTGCAATAGTATCAATTAAAGGTTTAATAATTCTAACGGAAATACCCCAGAGATCTGCAGTTTTTTTAATATTTAAAAGTTTAAAGGTTTTTTTTATATCGTTTTCATTAACATGGGTGAAATTAAATTTACTATCGCATTTAGGTACATTTTCTTTAAGTAATGATTCGGCTATTAATTGAGAAGAGTTCAGACACTTTGTAGTACAGATTGGAATGTCAGTAAAAAAAATTTCAAATGCTTGTGCTACCTCAACATCATTTTTGATGGAGCAATCATTAATCTTTAAATTGTAATCATTAAAGTAGGTACTGACCTTTCCAGTCTCACTATTAATTATTTTCCAGGTTGATTTTATTACATTTTCACTATTTTTAATTTTCGAGCTAATATAATTTGATTTTGCTGTATTACAAACTTTTCTAAATATTTTTGAGTAATTTTTTACTTTTTCTTTGAATTCCTGACTAAAATTGTACTGCTTTTCACTGTACAGTTCATACAACTTTTGTCTACTCTTATGTATACCTACTGTTGCCCACTCACTAAAGCTAAGTTTTTCTGAGACCAAGATTGATTTGGGTATGAATATTGAATTGAACGCAGTAGTGAATTTATTAAAAAAACTGCAATACGACTCATTTGGGTTGTTAAGTAAGTAGTGAGGTGATGGTTTAAAATCCCAATCCAATTTCAACCGTTCAAATCGATCTGTGGTCACAGGGATATACTTAATTCTTTTTTTACAATTATTATTTTTAACTTGATGTTTTAATTTAATTAGTTGACCTAAGTGGTCTGATTTTAAATTGCTTATAATTTTGTGACTGTCAATTTTTTCATATTGGAAAACAAATATATTATCTATACATTTTGCTGATGTTTCAGTTATTCTAGTAGGTTCCATAAATGTTGGCCTAAGATTATAAGAATTAAATAAATTTGTTAATCTACTACTGAGGGAATAAACTTCTAAAAGATCAATATTAAAGTCTCCACATACTATGAGGTTTTTATTTGATTTTGATAATTTAAATAAGATATCATCCATATTTTTTTCAAATATTTCAAAAGAAGCTGACGGTGGGCTGTATACGCTTGCTACAATAGTATGCTCCAACTCAACACATGCTACTTCAATGTGGCTTTCAACGGATAAGCATACTATGTCCTTACGTTCTTTGAATTTTATAAGTTTATTTAGTAATATTAAAGAGCCTCCACGAATAGCATGTGATCTGCAAAAAGACCTTCGTGAATCGAGATAAATCGTCACTAATACTTACATAATGTCAGGATGCGATTTAGGTCAAACGAAGGTCTATTGTTAAAAAGAATGCAAAACTCACACCAAAATTAAGAGTTCACTTATTGGAGGCACCACACGTTCGCTAAGCCATATTATGAGAAATATGTAGTCTTTACAACACTAACCTATTCCATCTGTTTCCATACAAATTAACATCAACTTAAATTACTATAGCATTAAAAAAATACGTTAACAAAAAATTTTATAATTGTATATTCTATGGATCTCTCTGTTATAGAATCGTTCATTATAACAGAGCGCTTATATACCCGTTCCGTAGTTACCTCGACCCTTCGTAATATAAAAACTTTTTGTATGTGTGAAGGGTTCCCCCTATATTTAGAAAGCATACTTAATCGCATACACGTCGCTACGAATATTAAAGTGGATAGGGAAGCGTCATATGGGAGCCCCCACACAATTAAAGCAACGTTGGCATTGTCTCGTGCACACTTCAACACAATCGCATACCGTTACACAATCTCGGGCCGCGCTGTGAACCGACTATCGGGTGATAAAGTAAACTGCCAATGAAATCTCAATCGTAAACTTGTCGCCGCGACGAATCGATTCTATTTCGGTAAAATCAGTTGGAAACCCAATACTATCTTAGATTCGATCTTAAGGTTGTTGCCGGTGGTCGATTCTCTTTTTACCAAGTATTGCACCACTGATCCTTCAGAACAGGCTCGTAAAAACTTAGAAGCAAGATAGCATGGTGCAGCTGATGATGTTGTCATTATAAATGTTGCGCCTTTTGCCTCGCTGGCGATCATAACACCCTACGCATTATTATGTAAATTTGAAACGAAATGGAAAGAACGACGGTGGTTCTTAATGTTCCTTTATCTGATGCAGATAAGAGGCATAATTAGTGAGGGATGGTGCAGGACACCGCTCTGCAGGTGTTATATTCCCACGTTACGACACGAACAGCTGATGCTTTGTTGTATAATCCCACCCAAGACTCATTACGAAAGTAAACCCTAAACATGTCGTGTCTTATTTAAATTAGATTAAGACACTCGTATCGAATAACTGCAGTGTTTGTGCATTGTTTATGGATCCAATAACAATGGAATGTAATCAGTTGCGGGTCCGTTTTGAGGGGATGAGACAAGGGTATCTGGAAATATTTGTGTCCCCCTTGCGTCAAAACCACCCGATCACCCGGTTCGTTTTTTCTTATCGACCTCAGCACCATACCCTGCCACTCCCGTATCTATCCCGCTGATCCAGCCGCGAGCGTTGCTCTCCCTTAATTGAGTTATTACTGGCGTATTTGATTAGGGATTATTATGATTACGTTGAGAGATTTTATCATTATTGTCGGTAAAGGGTGAACAATGCATTAGCTTATTGAATAGCTGCAATCGGAATGGATTATATGGTTTTTTGTTTACTGAAAAACAAGGTTGTTGGGCTTGATAATATTTAGTTGAATTAAAAAATCAAATCAGTTTTCCAAATAATCAATTTGTGTCTCATAAACTGGCAGTGAATGTTGTTCGATAAGCTTGCTGCACATGTTCCTAACCAAAAAAAGAATCGAATACAACATACAAAACGCATTTGTCGTCAAAATTCAAATCATTAGTGAGTCACGGAACTCACAAATCACGTCTAAATTCTCCCTCGTAAGGCGACACAAGTGTTTGCTCTACAACTTGCCGCAAGCCGAGGGTCGGAAGCCCCCTTTGTACCAAACAAGGGCCTGTTCTGCTTACCTTGCCCGACCGAACCTGATAATTTGTTCAAATATCCCCTCGGAAACAGTTAGGCAGGTATTCTGTCTGAGCGAAACAATTCAAGAGAAGCTACCTATTTCCCGCAAATTAGATTTAGGCCACTGAATCTCTGAATAATGTTGTATCGACATTATAAAGCCAACATCCGACATTATCGTTCCTTCTATGAACCAGCTAGATGTAGGTATAGAGACGTACACTATAAAACTCTAAGTTGAACTCTATCTGCAGCAAAGCTATAGGTTCCTTCTATTTGCGCTAGTAAGTACGTATATCACATCACATCACCGATGAATGATCAAATAAACATTTTTGTTGTAACTTCAAACATCTTCAAGTGCGTGGTGATATGTCGATTTAATTGTCTGTAAGTCGATGACCGTATAACTGGAACCGCTAAGTGCAGTCCCCTTTACGAAACCGTTCTTCGATTCCCATCAAAGGACGTAGGTATCTCCTATATCAATCACAAATTGAAATACAATCTCACGCTTTGACAGCATTGAAATGTGAGAACTGAACATACCTAACATTATAAAAGGTATTTGAAATTTCTCATAAATCGAAATTAGTACTAAAATTAGGTTCAGATTGTTACAAAACACAAGCATTCATCGATGTAGTGAGAGTAGAAACAAGTCAAGCCGCAACCGTAACTAACTCAATTCACACCTTTACGGCTTTTGTTGATAATGGAACGGACGAGTAATAAAATAAAACAAGTAGCATACACGTCCGCCGCACAGCGATAACACGCTGTGACTGCCGTGACTGGCGCTCTCCATACTCTACGACCGGCCGGCCGCCGACACTGCTACGCCGCAATGACCCTGTCTCTGTTTGTTCCGCCACCCGGCTAGCTTGCTTACCTTGTCTCACATATCAATTTACTGCTCGCACACAGTGCTGTCTCAAGTTTCCAAGCCCGCAAACCTTCTAGGCAGCTCTGTGCTCCTGGTATTTGTGTTACGAAAGAGTCGCGGGATGCCGACTCTGGCCGGTTTAGCGAATGTCACAAAAGATTTTGTTGTTTTGGATGAGGAATCCTCACCACATCATCTATATTGACTTGATGCTAACGCTATAAAATTTTATAGACTTGCTTATTCATTAAAAAAAATTAAGCACTAAAGTCATAATTTAAAATAGCTGCTTTATACGTGTTATTCAGCATACAATAGGCAAGGCAGCGTATATTCCGCGTGCATTCAAGGTACAAGGACTCCTATGATAGAGACGTCACGTCCGCCTTCTGTGGAGGTCTGGACGTGGCCAGAATAGATAAGCGATACTCGCTGGGTGTGAACATGTCCAATTTAACCCATTTGTAACCAGGGACGTGGACGGACTTATCCTGAAACGAATTGGTAGAGACGGATCTGAATATTCAGTAGCAAAAGGATAGTTAGCAAAAGGAAAAAGGCAACAAGAGCCCATTATCTTTTTGGTAGAGGAGTGCTAGATATGCCGATTAAACCGAATTGTTTTTATTAAAAACTTGTTTTATAGAGTAGCAACAGGAAGTGCGGAAGTACCTAACTTACAAATAAAATAACAAAATTAACAAGTAGACTTTAAGGGAGATTTGTCTGAAAAATTTAATCACTGTAGCTTCATTACGCCCGGCCCTTTCCAATATTCGTGACATTTTTCCATCTAAACTCCCCTCTCGATCCCTCAAGCGCCCTTTTGACGCCTCGGGAGGGTCTCTCCCGGCCTAGGAAATTAAATGCTTCAATTGAATTACACTCAATTTTACACCGTCAGGGGTTGGTGATTGAGCTTGTTATAGCTTGCTAATGTCTGGACCTTGAAACGTCATATAAATTGTCTTCTCAATTGATATAATAAGATGAAAGACGTGATAAAAGTTCATTGACAGGTCTACGCATATTCTTAATTCAAGTTTAGTAAGTTTTGAGTCTTCTCTGAGTCGTTTTAATCTGTTGAAAGCCTAATAAAGTTATCATCTCCAACATTTTCTGTTCTACGTCATTCTAAAATAAGTATTTTTGAATGATTATTCTCGTGGAAGTCTTTAGAGGCTGGTTTATTCAGTAGTTCCAAGGAGCATTGTAATGAAACGGCAAGTATCGGTCGTGCGTCCGCCCGTCACGCTTTCCTCCTGTGACGGTCACGCGCCGTGATCTGTGTCCCAATATCTAGCTTGTGGTTGGAAAGTACCTAGATTGAATTACCTACTTCACGTAGATAAGATTCTTGATATAGCTCCAAGGTTAAATTACGCCTATTACTTGTTGCAATACCTTCTTGCCTAGTAAATATACTTCAATCATAGCGACAATTCGATGTCCATGACGATTCTGAATTAAGCTAGAAACCGACTGGCCCCACGTATGCAACGTACCTGACGCAATATGAGATCTAGTCGGTTGAATTTGTATGAAAATAGATTGGTCTACTAGAGAAACACTATACCTATACGTAAGCCACCGTGACGTCGCTACGCCATTCGACGACGACGTTTCCCACATTTCGTCGCGTGCGTATGTTTAAGTTGGTGTGGGCTCAGTGTGTCTCTACGCTTTCTTAAGCTACTATCAAAACAAGTAAAGAACCTTTAAAATAAATCAAAGCTGCAATAGCAGGTTAAGCCAAACCATCATCAAAAACAGATGACACATTATATCTAGAAGTCAAAACAACTCAAATTTAAACGAAAGTCATAGGTACAATAAAGCAATTATTGCAAACATCTATTCATTCAACCATTCGTTACTTAGTTTATCATACCTAGGTACTTCCTCTAAATTAATCAACCGTGAACATTCCCACAAGTAATATCTCCGCTCTACGACGCTACAAACAAACCCTTTCACGGTCATTTGCCAGAGGTTCGGGCAATTTAAGAGGATTCGTGTTTAAACGGGTGATCGGTCCCCGTGGGCGAGCTAACGCTCCAGCCATTAATCTAACCCCCTCCCCTCCCAGACCCTCTGATAAATCCGGCAGAGTTGTGCCGAAGCTGAGAGCAATTTGCGGGGGTTGATGCATGGAGAAATTTAACTGCCGAGAGAAATGTGCTCTCCTTCTGAGGGTATAAAACTCTGCGCGTAGTGATACCTTCTTTATAAGATCTTTTAGCGTCGATATAACAAAATTTTGCAATACCCTATCAGGGTGCCTAATATGAACATGAAACCATTATAAGATAGCATGGTTAGAAATAATTGTAAATTTGGCGTTGCTACAATAACACAAAACCTTTGAATAACTAAACTAAAAACTGTTTGGTTTTTACGGGACAAATAACGAGGGAAATAAAACTTTCATTAAATTAAATAAAAAATCGCCAAATTCGTAATTTTTTATATTTATTAAAATTCTTTGATAGTGCAATAAAGTTTTAAATAAATAATACCATACAGCTGCGCTGAGAACCTATAGGTAGGTTGATAAATACCTAATCTTAATCGGATCCGATCCGTTCATTACATTAAATTGTGAATTAACTTAATCCCTATTAGATTCCTAACATTATTGAATACAACTTTGAATACCTATATATCTTTACCTACATAATATAAAGTTAGGTCGTTTCCACTTTCTATTCTTGACGACCGATACGGCGCGGTGGGCGTGGGGTCTGTCTGCGACGCAGGACGTTGCGGGTTCGATTCCCGCCTCGGAACAATTGTGTGTACGATCTGCAGATATTTGTTCCCGGTGTTCTGGTTGTTTTCTATGTAGGTATAGGTAATAAAAAATATCTATCTATGTAATGTATTGTATTATGTTTATTAGTTATCTAGTACACATGCACAAGCTCTGCTAACCATGGGGCTAGATAATGCTGTGTGAATTGTCCAGCATTCTTATATTATATTCGCTTAGATCTTTTAAACTACTCAACGAATTTTAATGCAGTTTTCATCAATATATCAAGAGGAAGTTTATAAACCGCGGGGCGCAGCTAATAAATTATAAAATACACTGAACACGTTCCTAATATCTTGCACTTAATATACCACGGTTTTAATACCACTCAATATTTTATCGGCAATATTTACCTACCTGAAAACGATAAAATATCTTTACACGTTTCATTTCAATGGATATTGAAGTGTTATCGTTATTTTTCCATTTTCCTTCCCCATTGCTCGGGGCTTGATCCTCTGAAACTCTACGCTAGACATCAATATTGGCGAGGAGCCAACCAACAACGGTCCCCTTGTTCACTAACGTCTGATAGACTATTATTTTAATTTGATTTTCATCAATTTACGCATGTTTTGACATTGAAAATTGTTTATTTTGCAATTGAAAACAAAAGAGAGATCAATAAAATGATGAAAGAAAGCTTTCAACAAAATTATGTGCTTCTGCGCTTTGATTCAATGGTATACCATGTCGTTAATTATTTTCCACCAATATTGAAGGAACGTAGGCATCTATGCAAAACGCTTATAACACTGCTTTACAAACCTTTCTGGCTAAGTTGGGCAAATATGCACACGATGAAAATCGTTTGTCACAAATATAAGTTTGAGTTATCATCTAATTAAGATTTAGGATCCGGTATTAGCTATTTGTCAGTTTTCCTTAGAACACCGGTCGCGTTATCTCTATTTAAAACTGTCGAAAATCTGCACTAGTTTCCGTGGCACCATAAACTTTGCGCTGTCAACCAACATAAACGATTCTTCATAGAAAAATAGATATACAGAAAACACTTTATTATACGACACAAAACAGAAAACAATACAGAAATTAATAATTATTCTATTATAAAAGAATAAAGGGCGGACTGTCGAATAAAGGAAGTACCTATAGAGTGATCTCATCCAGGCAAAATTACAGGATGTGTTCATCTTATTCCTAGAATAACATCTTGTCTCTCTGTATTTATAGGTCTTTCATCATTACTTACACACCTATCTCCTCAAACCACGAAGTCAGACAGCTTGAATATTTAAAGAGAATCCACTTGACCCCCGTTTTATCAGTGTTAACTGATTTATGCTCTGTTCTATCGTTAGCCGGTACAAGTGCTCGTTTTTAATATGCGGGTGTTTTGATTTGCTTAACTAGTTCGATGAATTGGTTTGGTTTTCCCGAAACTGTGACTTGTTAAGTGACTATACCTAGGTACCTATACTTACTTTTACTGCTAACTTGCACCCGTGTAATTTAGAACCAGGCTTGGTAGATAAAATAATAATGCTGTACAATCCACGCATACCTACCTATATGATAAATCACATTCCTACTAAATGCCAAAGCTTAGATGTTTAAATGGAATGGATGTTTTTTACTTCTTCACGCCAAAACTAGTGAACGAAACGGGCTGAAATTTTGCATCCACGTAGTTCTGAACCAGGAATAAAACAGGCTACTTTTTATCCCATACACCAGTATGGGATAGTAATGAAAGTTTCCATAGAAACAACGCGTGCGAAAGACGCGCCGCGGGTAACGAGCTAAGTAACGAGTAGAAAGAGCTTACGAATTCATGAGTTCGATATGCGAGTTTTAGGAGTGATCATTATAACTTCGGAATGTCTTTGTCTAACGTGAACCTGATCTCAAAGTGAGTTATGTTGTTTACTTGAAGGGATCAGTCCAATTGGCTAGGTTTTTGCTAATTGGCAGTGAATCCACGATGAAGGCACTCATTGCAATTCGGGTACTACAAACGAGTCGAATGCAAAAAAATCGACAGCCCTGCCATCGACTGTCATTAATCAGGTGCCTAATCAGCATGAGTGTCGGTGAACACACCTCATTACGCATTCATCAAACTCATTAACACCGAGCGGAGTCTGGGATTATCATTAATTATTTGCGTTAATTACAAGAACCGATCGCACGCTAATTGGCGTTTAAGCTTCCGAGGCTCGATCCGCCCATGGCAAGATTATAACCATCAAATCTGCCATCTTGTATTTACTGCCCGTTGTTGTAAAATGGACTCTATGTTGTTCACATAAAAGCTATGTGTCATGTTTAGGTAAACTGGTCGACACGGGCTGGCGGGGGAGTGGGGGAGGGGCGCTCCCTTCGCCCCGCCCGCCCCGCTTGTGGGCCAATGAGAACGCGGCAGCTGAACGACCTTACCTTGTAAGAGCGTCCCTTTAGTTCCTCTATTTTTTGTTCTTTAGTTTTTGTTTGATACGACTTTGTTAACGGTGAACAAGTTTTGTATAATATAATATTATATTGCTTCTTACTAGTGTCTGTTATGAAGGTACCTTACATTATCATTTTGTTTTGATTTTTTTTTAAATTATTATATTACCTATAGGTATATTTAGTTTATTAGTTAGTATATCTTTTATCGTTCGTTAGTAGGAATAGTTTTTGTATCATATTGTTATTAGGACAAATTATGATCATCCTTACTGTTTCTTTTGAATGACATTTATTGATTAGAAGAAATTATTACAATATTGGAGTACCGGACCTTCGGAGTTGCTTGTCTCTGGCTTTTCGTAATTAGCTAGGGCCAGCTCAAAATCTCATTTTTTAAAACCCTAGGTCTAGTTTTATCAAAATATCTTTATAAACTTATCGAAGGTCCATATTTATTATTTATTCATATAAATTATTATAATAGCAATATGTATGGTGTGTACTTACTTATTAAAAATATCTATTAGGATAGAATACCTCATAGATAAAAATAGGTTTATGAAAAAAACCATGCCGCAAACGACGACGTCGAAGCAAAGTCACGTCGTCGGTTCATCTTATACTCACCCTTCACCATAAAAACCAATAAGAGGCGAGGGTCTAAATAGAGGGCCCGAAAAACGAAACGCCCTATGATCAAACACGCCCAAAAGACTTTGTACTTTATAAGTAAGAGCTGTAAGGCTCGTTTTCGTTAGTTGGCTCTGTTGAAATTAAAGTGTAAAGTGAAAGGTTCGAGTTAATATCCGGTCGTATTGGGACAATGTCCGAAACGAACGTAATTATGAGCGTGGTGTAATTACTGAGCATATTTATAAAATTGCGGTAGCAGCACTATTTTTAAAATGCTTAATCGCACCTGAGAACCGCGGGTTCAAGTCCCGCGAATTCGAAAATTTTGGGATATCATTTATTTTCTTAGGTTAGATGTAATTTTACCGAGTATCTAGATCCTACCGAGATAATAATTCTACTTTTAATAGCACTATGCTAAGCCTAGGCACAACCTTTTAATCAATACCTACCTCAAGCCATTCTCAAGATCAAATGTTTGTAAACAAATCGCAACACAAGAAAATTCTCTTTTTGGCATTGTTTAAGAAATAGGTAGACACACATTCAAAACTTCTATCAGGTATAATTCTGACATCTGTGGTAGATATAGAAAATTCAACTCATTTAAGACCATTTATTGGGTCAATTATTTCGGTCTGTAGATAAGTTACATACCTATAACTTACGATGCATGTCGATTGCATGTCAACGCTTTGTGAAACATGTTTGGGTAAAAGGGCTCTATCCGCTCGGCAATAAAGCCGAGTTTGCATGAACGGGTTCGATGCCAGGGGAGATACCGCGACAGCTGGCCGGGCAGGTGCTCGCGAACTCCAAAATAACGTCGGTGTTTTGGCCCGCGTACGTTTTATTTATTCCTTCATAATCTTACAAGCAATTTCGCTTCACTGCATGCTTTTATACGCGGTGCCCAGACATAAAGCTTAAGACTCAAAACGTTCTACCCTTGCCCGTTTCCGACCTGTTTAGTCTGTATTATTATCGCGAACAATCTGCAAAGGCTACGTGCGACCCTCCCGGCGCTCGCACGCTAGCCAGTCGCGTCGCCCCTGCCTTGCAGTGCACACGCATCTGTGCTCACTTTGAAAACGGTTCACTAACGGTCACTCTCTCTCCCTTCCAGAGCAAAGTGGAGTACTACGTGAAATGGAAAGGCTGGAAGCCGAAGCACAACACGTGGGAACCGGAGGAGAACATTCTCGACCAACGGCTCATCGACAGCTTCGAGCGCGGCGAGGAGTCGCGCAAGCAGGGCCGCAAGCGCGAGCGCGACCACTCGCCCCTCGAGCGCGCCCGCTCCCACTCCGACGAGCGCCACCCTCCGCCCGGCAAGCGCAAGGCGGAGGTGCTCTCCAAGGAATCCGGCAAGATAGGGGTCACCATAACCATGAGCCCGCCGGGCAAGCGGCACGAGAGCAAACTGAACGGTGCTCGGACGCCTGCTCCGGCCCAGCCTGCGCTGCCGGCTGCCCCGCCCGCGCCCGTCGGCGGCGCGCCGCCGGCACCAGCGTCTCCGGCGGCGGAGGCAGCCGCGCCCCGCACCACCGGCCCTCGACGAGCGCCTCATTCCCCGGAAGAGGCGGACGCGCACATCCCCCATGAGCGCGAGAGACGCACCGACACACAACCGACGGCAACTGCGACTCCTGCAGAGCCGAAAGGCGCCCGACCACCTCCCCCCACCGTAGAGTCCCCCGCCGCCGCCGTCCCCGAGCCCGCGCCTCAGCTGGACGATGAGGACGAGTGGGAGGAAGCGACAGTCGTACTAGCTACCCCTCCCACCCCCGCGCCGCGCCGCACCGCCACCTACTGGATGAACCGCGCGCCGGTTGTCGACCAAGTCTTCATCACTGACGTCACAGTGAACCTACAAACCGTCACCATTCGGGAGTGCCGCACAGAAAGAGGGTTCTTCAGACCACGCGATGAGCGACCCCTCGATGTGACGTAAACGGACACAGTGAACTCTTGGACAATGTACAATTTATTTAGGTAGCTATTATTTATTATTGACGTTAACCCGACGAAATAAGTAACAATGCTAGGCCTAATTTATTAGTAGTTAGAGCGCTCAGTCATGTAATTAGTAAAGACGGCCCGGGGTGCCGACACAGGCCGCCACAAGGGCAGATGAGCTGTCTCTTAGGCATGGTTAAGTTATCTCTGTAAGTTTATATTCTAGTTGTTTTGTGGTGCGAACCAAAGCCTGGAAACGGCTTAGTTTTAGCAGTGATGGCTCGTGCATAAGCTTTGGGATAGATTTTATGATACGGAATAGACAACTAGCTCTTATTTGCTATTTCTAAGTCTATCATACGCCCTGTAGTTATATCAAATTATGACCTCTAGGACTACGAAAGAAAGGAACCTATAGAAGAGTAGGTAATACATTAAGAATGGTGTTATGTCAATTTAGATATCACAAAAACCTATTTAAATGCCGTTCCTATCTCATCGATCGAAATAATAGGACAGCCTAGATGACAAGATAATTAATACTTATGACATCTGTGATGCCGGCATTTTGTTTAGTTTAGTTCTTATTCCATCTGAATTGACACCAATATATTTTCCCTAGATATGAATGGTGGTGTTGTCCTGGGGCCCTATTCTGCTAAACTGATCGCTTCACTATGACAATGGTACGTAACAACAGCATTCGGTTGCGAAAGGTACACACATTTTGGAATCCTACCTTAAAAGCGAAAGCAAGCAAAACTAGGTTAGCGAAACTAGGCCCCTTTTCTTGTTACAATATGAAAGACTAAGATAGGTACCTACGTGTCGCTCTTGTACGTGACTTGAGTTTCATAGACAAAATTATTGTCAATTGTTAAATTTAATCCATATTTTATACTGTTGAATTTTGTATTATGGTCTGGGTGAAAGCACAGTTGCCTTTAGACGTTAATGTAGTTAGATGGATTTGACTTGTCTTGTGTGAGGCATCGTCAATATAACTATTAGGTGAATAACTTCAACCTTCTACCTATACACTAGCCAATCTCGATGTAGAATGTTTGTAAACAAACCGTCCATACTTAACCTAAAATTCAATGTGTTGCCGCGTCGTTTTAGTTAAATTAGTTGTCGATGTGAGATCCTTGCTGCAAATAAATATTGCATACAAAAACCCTAGCAAGTGGAGTTTTAGTGATTTGTGTCGGGGTTTGCTTACAAACAATCTACATCGACTTTGGCTAGTGTATATGTAGACTATTGGTGGATTTTTAAACTTATATACCTAAGGGATCATTCATATTCATTTAGAAAATTGTAGAGGTACCTATACCAACTGAATCATGCATAATTTTATTATTAAGAATCTCTTTGTTTATTATCATATTGAATTTAATAATACCCAAATATTTTTGGGGTTTATTGTATTTCTGAGTATCATTTGCAGAAATACCCAAGTTTTGTTCCTTTAAAAACTTTCGTTGGTTGATGAATTCATTAAGGATATAATCGGGTTAGCTATGAACCTTATTTACCTTATAAAGTTGGTGTTCTTCCAACACAACTACGGTTTATAGTTAACCCACTTACGTCCGTGAACAATATCTAAGAACGACGAGCGATAGTGGACTGATTTATGTCGATTCATTTTGTTATTTTATTCATGTTATTTTTGTGATAAATTGTCTAAATTGTAAAAACTGTTTTCTTCCCTTCTACTGAAATAGCCGTATAATGCTGTAAAAAATCATTACATTTATTTCTTTCAATTGTTCATATGAAAAATTGAAACAAACCTAATTTTATATATTTGGTATCTTTTTTAATCCTAAATAAAAGCTTGTAAAGTGTTTTAGTTATTCAACTATTTATTTTCTCTGATAAGTTTTTTAAGTAATATTTTAGTTCCTGTATAATATTAAAATATTTTTATTGTGAATTATTATGAAGACAATTTTATGTTGTATGAAAATTGCATTTCTGTTTAAGCATTATTATGTATGTACATAGTGTAAATATTATAGCACCTGTTTTATAATGTGGTAGTCACATTGTAGTCTGTAAATAAAATGAGAATGAATACATAATACAATGCTTTTCAATGAGATACTTACCTAACTAGAAACAAATCACCAACCTCGAATAATGAGTAACTTTCTAATTTGCTCATTATTTACCTACTACTACCGTAGGAAGCAGAAAAAATAATCATCAAAGAGAACATAAAATTAACTACGTATAATCAACCGTGAAAATTAAAATCACCCACGCAATTTAATCAATGTTTGTAGTCAGAGACAAGACAGACGTGTTCCTTTCATGTTGGAATAATTTTGTTCGTCCATGATAAGTGTTAATCTGACAGTGACATTTGTTGAATGAGTTATTTATGACAGTTTTACGCTTTTTTTTCCTTCGATCGATCGTTGTTTGTTGTTGTGTTGTGAGTTGATTGTTTTGTTTTGGATCAAAAGAAAACTGATTTTAGTTGATGAATATATACTTTTTATGAAAAAAAATAATTAATTAGGTAATAAAGCAAACAAATTATTGAACTGCACTGCGTGTAAGCGTTATATAAGCATCGAACCCTGATCAAAATACGTAATGGAGTGGTCTAAAGACAAAACGATGAAGTTGGTAGAATTATTGCAAGTAAATGCTAATTTGTGGAACCCATCGCTGTGCGATACTCGTAGAGATAAACAGAAACGAAGGGAGGAGCTGCGGAATATCGCCGATTACCTCGAAGTCTCGCTAGCCGACGCTACCAAGAAGATACAACATCTTCGTAGCCAGTACAACAGAGAGTGGGCCAGAGAAGCCCACGCGAACGCCCAGAACCCGAACGATAGATATATCAGTAACTGGTATGCTTACGAGTATGTTCACTTTCTTAAGGATTCTAGTAAGCCATATAGAATTATACAAACGGTAAGTAATTTGTACATACAGTCGATACTTCCATGATACCCACGATAATCTAGTTAACGTGGTTGTAGAACAAATTTGTAGGTACATGCTGAAAGCTAATTGTAAACCTATCATTCCAGGATGCCAGTGTACACATGAACTCTCAGCCCGACAATGTAAGCGAGACCAAAACTCTAAACCAGAATCAGCCTTACAAAATTTCCAGAACAGATTTCACAAACACTTCTAAACCTGATTCTCCTAGAACCAGAGATGATTTTTCTGTGTTCGGTGAATATGTTGCCAATGAACTGCGCTCATTGAGAGGAGAAAAAAACCAGCTGATAGCAAAGAAAAAAATACTTGACATTATATTCGAAGTTAAAATGGGCACATGTGAGCGGCAAGAACAGGTATGCACTGTGTTCCCGAGCCACATTGCCCGCAATATTCATGGTGATAAAGTATTCACCACCCCGCTGACAACTGCACAGATTGAGCCTTTGACTGCACACTCAACACCGACATCAGGGATGAGCGAGATAATCATTAACAGTGCTTGTTCATACTCGAACTTTAAGGTTGATACTCAATAGCATTGCCAATCGCTTCCCAGTGAGGAAGTGGATGAAAATGTAGGGTATATAAGAAATTGAATGTTAATCTTTGGAACTCATAGCTGTGTGCTGGACTCTTGACTCTGGACTGGAGATAAACAGAAACGAAGCTGCGGAATATAGCAGTACAGAGTCTACTTTCAGATTTTATGAAGCATCTGTAATAAGACAAGCTATTGTTACTTTTCAATATCAATATACATAAAACTTCTGAAACTATCATGGTTATTAACACTAAAGTCATTTAAATCATTCTTTAGTAGCATATACTTGTAAGTATATTGCTACTAAAGTATTTTTATTTTTACCTGACTTTATTTTAATTTACTATTTCTATGATTTAATTTGATTTTCAATTTTAACAATAATGTACCTATTGTACTTATACGAAAATGTGACATGTAAAGTGGTTTTACCAATAAAATGTATTTCTGTATTTCTGTAAATCAGTAGTCTATAGGTGTTGATTTATGATTATAATAGCTAATTACTTCTAGCTTGCATTGTTCAAGTAATATAGGAGGTTTTAAGTAATTAATTAGGTCTGTGTTAAACTGTTGACTATTTGTCCATGCCTATAGAAATACAATAATATTTAGGACATAATGATGTTAAAGGTACTGCAATATTTATATTAAAATTGAAAATTTATTTATTTCAGACTTAACATTCATTTTGTTAGTAACACTATTATAACATAAATAATAATTCAAATTCAAAAGTTTTTTTTTCTTTAGTCTTACAAAATAAGCACTTAGACAGGTCCAATTTTATACTGTTAATTATTAATCAATTAATAGATAGATATGAACATTCTGATGATCTATGTTTTTTTCTTTATGGTGGCTTAGGTGTCACTACGGCCATGATATGCCTATTGTGGCACTGATGTTTATAATTATGTATTTTAATCAATCAAGTTTCACCGAAACATAATTAGACAAGTAGATAGCTTCGTCTTTAATTTTGATGTTTAATGTATGAAATCTAGAGACAAAAACGTCAAAATTACTATTTAAAATTTAACCATCTGTTTGTGAACTCCCGCTTTATGTTTAAATACAGGCATAACCTGAATCCTGTTCTCAAGCAACAATCTTAAGTCCATATCATGATCTCATAATATCATTAAACTTATTATATAATATTATTACTATTTGCTAACATATTTGTGGCATTTTATTATTTTTTAATAATCCTTACATATATGTTGTATGTAGACAAGTTTACACATTTTATGTAGTTTTGTTTTCATCATGTAAGAAAAAAATATCTTATTTCCTGTATAATAATGGCATATTCGTGTGTACAATAATAGCAATAAGCTAGCCCATTAATTAATTATGTGCCTGTATGTACTTCCCTCTCAAATACAACATATAACAAAGCAGACATAATAATGTTTATAAACTATAAAAGATTGTATATGTTGTTTTTTTTTCTCTTTACATATCTTTATGGAAGCCAAAACTGTATTTTTAAAATTTTTGTCTGTCTGTCTGTTTCATGGGTTCACATCACGCCGTAACTACTGAATGAATCGAAATGAAACTTGTCATGATTTGAGTTACTACGAGAAAGGTCGTAGTAAGAAACTTTTTATCCCAGTACGGTTCCCTTGGGATGAAAGTCGAAATGTATACATTATTCGACGACCTCCGTGGCGCGGTGCGCTAAGGTCCGCCTGCGACGAAGGAGGTTGCGGGTTCGAATCTCGCCTCGGAAGAATTTTGTGTACGATTTGCTGATTATTGTACCGGGTGGTCTGGTATAATAAAAATTATCTATCTATGTAAACTATTGTATTAAGTATATCGGTCATCTAGTCTAATACCCATAACACAAGCTCTGCTATCGGCTAGATGATGATGTGTTGTGGATTGTGCAGCATTATTTATTTATTTAATTGTTATTCATAAACCCGTTGTCCGATTCCATTATTAATTATTTTTTGTTAGATACAGTTAATTGCAATTACGTAGGTATATATCATCATCAGCATAAATTAGTCCACTTCTAGCCATAGGCGCCTAGTGAGCGCCAAAGCGCCCAGTCAGCTTGCCGCGTCCAGAATCTGTCCTCAGTATTTCGCAGGTTGTCGTTCCATCTGGCCAGAGGTCTTCCTACACAGCGTTTGCCGAGTCGCGGTCTCCCCTGAAGAACACGATTACTCCGGCGGGTTGTCGGTTTTTCGCGAGATATAGCCGGCCACTGCTACTTCAGCGTGCTAATTCTTTGAACTAGGTAGGTAGGTAGGTACGTCAATAACTTTGGTTGTTTAGAGAAACTCAGAGCATACATATGTATAGCTCTTTCCATAGCTTGCTGAGCGAGTTTGAATTGAACTGGTGGACTAGCCATAACGATGAGTGTCCATGCAGTGCTAGCGCCCCCGCCCGAGCCAAGTTTTAGGATAGAGCGAGAACCAATTATGTGGACTTTAAACCAATGCACCCGTGTGCAACTAGTAGTAGGTACCCAGGCGCCTCTTCTCTAGTAGACGCGTGATCAAGATGATTACCTACCTACGTAGTAGGTACCAGTACCTACCGTCTTACAAACAACAAAACACAAATCGACGATAAAAGTAGCCTGAGAAAAACGGTATCAAAACAAATATTTACCGACCTATTTGAAATTACTACTAACATACCTACGTTCAGTTGTGGTTCAGTGTTAGAGTTGATTGCTGAACAAGTGGTAGTTCTATTGATAACGAAAGAGTTAAGTCGGTTTGACATCTTTTTGCTTTTAGACAGTTTTGAGTTGAGCCCACCCCAGTGGATTAATAAATTTACTACGGTAGTAAGTATGCCGCGCTTGTAACCAAACCAATAGGTAGATACCTAGTTAGGATAGACGCTACGCTTATTCTGTCCCTAAAGTTAAAATTTTGTTCGGTATTTAATTCAGCACGATCAAGTCTGTTATCCCTAATCGATTCAACCGTATGTGTAACCGTTCTTGAGCATAATGTAAAATATGTTTGTATTTATTCATAACTAGCGGACCGTCCCGGCTTGGCACGGCTATTAGAACCTTTGGCTACATTATTGGAGTTTTAGTAAGGATCCCTAATTTTTTTGAAAATATAATTTAGCCTTTGTTCACCGGGGATAGTGTAGCTTTCCAACGGTGAAATAATTTTTCAAATCGGTCCAGTAGTTTCGGAGCCTATTCAATACAAACAAAAAAATCAAACCTTTCCTCTTATAATATACAAACTTTCACGTTTCTAATATTAAGTAGGATAAAGGATGTCACTTGGGTATTTAAAAGTGGAATATATCTGCCCGTTTTTGTACTTTAAGATATCTTGAGCGAGTCTAAACAGTATTTTCTGATCTGAAAAGTTGAGTTCAATATCGTCCGCTTCCATCCATGATAGACCTTTGCAAAGTTTCTTTATCAGCCTGCCCGAGCTCTCGCTGTGAGAAGCTCTATATTTCTCGCCAGTCTGTCTCAACCATTATGCTAGAGAACTTATGATTTGGGTATTGTAGTCAGTTTTCGCAAATAATCTGAAAGAATAACAATGAACAAACACAACCACAACAAATTATTATCGTGTCTACAGATATCAAAATCAAAGATAATGTAAACGCTTTACTACAAAATAATCAAAAAAGGCGTACAACCTAACAAAAGAGTTTCCATACAGCAAATTGTTATCAAACCTTTGTTGTCAAAAGAGCGTTGCTAGGCAACCACGTTTATTTAGAAAAAATGGCGTATTGATATGTAAGAGGCGTACAACCTAACAAAAGAGTTTCCATACAGTAAATTGTTATCAAACTTTTATTGTCAAAAGAGCGTTGCTAGGCAACCACGTTTGTTTAGAAAAAATGGCGTATTGATATGCAAGAAATTTTATAGGTACATTTTTCATACCTTGGGTTACATTATTGGAGTTTTAGTAAAGATCCCTTACTTTTTTGAAAATATAATATAGGTAGCCTATGTTCACCACGGATATTTAGGCTTCCTAATGGTGATAGAATTTTTCAAATCGGTCTAGTAGTTTCGGAGCCTATTCGTTACAAACAAAACAACAAAAAATCAAACCTTTCCTCTTTATAATATTAGTATATTATATAAGTATCGATATTTCATACGTAGGTATGTGGTATATTTTTATACATATCATAGTAATATAATTGTTGTTTATTTACATAAGACCATAACATTACTTACAGATAATTCCAAATCGTTATGCCTAGTACATTTTACCATCTTAAAAACTATAAGATACAATGAAATAACACACTAGAAAATAGTAAAATAACATAAAAATTTAGGTACATAAAACCAGTAATAAATAAATGTAGGTACGTAATACCAGTATTACATAAACTTAACAGAATGTCTATGAATGAACTAAGTTTGTACTCGTCCCTGGAATGAACTTAGAGAATTAAAGGTTTTATTCTCTAAAATGCTCTCTAATTAGACCTCCTTGCCTTAATTTTGACCAAAGAGAATACCTACAATAACTACATGAGCTTTTGACACATGAACAGCAAAGTTTTGTTTGATGTTGTTTTTGTTGACTTTTTCTACCGTAGTTATCGTATTCTCTTTGTCTTCTACCTTACCCTACGGTTTTGTTTCTTAAACAGTTAAAATATTGCGAGTTAAGGTGAGAAATGGCAATTTCAGAATAATGCGGTCCGTTTTGCTGGTTATTTGCATGCTCGTTGTAACAAAAGCAGCACTACACAATAACAACGAGTTAAGCGAGATAAAAAGATATGAACCAGAATGGAGTGATTTGGATAAACGACCGTTACCTCGGTGGTACGATGAGGCTAAAGTAGGGATATTCGTGCACTGGGGCGTCTACTCTGTTCCAAGCTTTGGGTCTGAGTGGTTCTGGATTTATTGGAAGAGTAAGTTATCATTTATCATAGCTACCTACCTATTAGGTTCCTACTACCTACTAATTAATTCTCAACCTACACGTTTTCCGTTTGTGCTCGTTCTGCTCGCTCTCAGGTTTTGGCTGAAAATCAGTGATTTTGCTTATTAGCAAAAAATATCGCTGAACCATGGCCTATTTGTTGTACTGCGGCACACACATGTTTACCTACAGTAAGGACTTTAGTAGCCTTTTTATTTTCTCGTTTTATTAATTGTTTTATTGTAATTTATTTTAATATTGTATCTTTCTCTATGTTAATTGTATGTGTGCGTTATTAGTACCAAATAAACGTTTCATCTACCTATCTATCTACCTACCTACCTTCACTTTGAAATCGGTGTCTCTCTATTAATTATGATTTAGTATCTATCTGCCAATAAGTAGAACAGTTACTTTATAATTTGTATGAAACATAATGATTGCAGGTGGAGCCAAGAAATATGTGAACTTCATGAAGAAGAACTATGCTCCTGGGTTCGCGTATCAAGATTTCGCTCCAATGTTCACCGCTGAGTTCTTTGATGCTGATGCATGGGCGAAGCTCTTCGCTAAATCAGGGGCTAAGTAAATTATACTTACACAGAACATGTTATTCTTCCTTTTATCTTAGGAAACTGATAAGAGGTACTTGTTTTTTTTTCAGGTACATTGTGCTTACAAGCAAGCATCATGAAGGTTTTACACTATTCCCTTCAAAGAAATCATTCAGCTGGAATTCAGTGGAGGTTGGTCCAGGACGGGATCTCGTTGGTGAACTAGCTATGGCTGTTAGAGAGCATGACCTGAAGTTTGGCGTCTACCATTCTCTTTATGAATGGTTCAATCCCTACTACCTAGATGATAAGAAACACAACTTTACTAAAACCCAAACATTTGTGGATACTAAACTGTGGCCAGATCTTAAGCAAATAATTCATGACTATGAACCCTCGGTGATATGGTCCGATGGTGACTGGGAGGCGTATGACAGTTATTGGAAGTCACAAGAGTTCCTCGCTTGGCTCTACAATGACAGCCCCGTTAAAGATCAGGTGGTTGTTAACGACAGGTGGGGAATAGGGACACCTGGAAAACATGGTGACTTTTTCAATTTTGCAGACAGATTCAACAAGAGTGAGTACCTATCTTATAAATAACTCCTGTTTCAACCAGAGTAGGTGATATAGAAATTATCATACCTACACACTAAAGCCTGTTAATTTTGCGATGCCTATTAATTAATTTTTCAGGAACTATTCAAAAGCACAAATGGGAGAATGCATTTACTGTGGACACAAAGTCGTGGGGCTACAGAAGGAACATTGATATGAATGAAGTGTTAACTGCATTCCAGTTGATTGAGGAGTTGGTCACTACTGTCAGTTGTGGAGGTGAGCATCTCACAGAAAACCAACAAAATACTAGTCCTATTTTAGACCAAGAAATGCAATACAGTAAATTTATAACTTTAACTATGCCAAGTTTGACATGTTTCAGGCAATGTCCTCATAAATGTAGGTCCAACAAAGGAGGGCACAATCTGTCCCATATTCCAAGAACGCCTGCTTTCTCTCGGCGCATGGCTTTCCTTCAATGGTGAAGCAATATATGGATCTTCTCCCTGGATCTCACAGAACGACACTTTAAACGGCAATGTTTGGTACACCTGCACTAAATCCACATACAATGCTGAGCACCCTACTGCCAAGGCCAAGCCGACTGATACATTGACAGCTATCTATGCTATTGTGTTGAAATGGCCAAGTCAAGGGATTCTACCAATACGCGAAATAACGCCTCATCTATATAGTAACAAATACAAAGCAGAGCTCTTGGCCGTGGAGGGCAACATACCTGTAACTGTAAGTATAACCTTGGGCTATTTTTCTAGACAAAATTATTTTTGATAAGCGAAGTTCACACAATAAGTCCTAGTAGGACGCCCTCCGACCAGGTGGGATGACGACCTGCGAAAGACTGCAGGTAGATGCTGGATGCGGCAAGCTGAAGACAGGGCGCTATGGCGCTCATTGGGGGAGGCCTATGTCCAGCCAGTGGCGGATTTACCAGCAGGCTGAGTAGTCTGGAGCCTATGGCGGCATAATGTAGGGGGCGGCAAATTTGCCATAAACATATTTCTTATCTTACAGAAAAATATTATGTTATAAATGTTATTAGATCCACACACACACACACACACATTTAAATCAATGCGTATAATGTTTCACCAATCACTTCTTAAATATTTTATGTAAGTATTTACTAAGTATTTGCTTGCATAGTCATAATGGGGCGCGGGAACGAATGTTATTGACCCAGGGGCGGCTTAAGCGGGTGTGTGGTGTGCTCTCCTGGTGACGGTAGGACGATGCGGCGGCCCCCCCAAAATCTTAGTTTATGTGTAAAAAATCCATTCTACCAAACATGTAACTTAACAATAGGGTTAACCAGTATCCACTGCAAAAATACAAAATAGTTGCATACTGCGGTTAAAAAAAAACGTGTCTCTCTCCGCTCGCCGATATTACTCGTGTTTTGGGCGTTTTGTTATGTTTCGTATCAGTTCTGCAAAAGCAACGGCACCTATTTTGCTACAGTCATTTTCTATCAATTCAATCACCACAACAAATAGCGCAAAATCATATTTCGCACAAAAAAATCTAAGGAGACAACACATTTTTCGAGATTAGTTCCACAAGCCAATAACAATTGTTCCTTCTAGCTATAGAAAAAAGCGAACCCCCGCTATAAAAATTAATACAAAATTCTAACGAAAACCACAAAAAATTGTCCGCTCCGCTTTTTTTAATTTTTTTATAATAAGACTAATCAAATTATCGATTTCATTTGATAAATGAAAATGAAAATAGTATCAATTTGTACAGGTCAGGGGCGGCAATTTGAAAAGCCTACTAGCGGCAAATGTGTAAATCCGCCACTGTGTCCAGCAGTGGACTGCTATAGGCTGATCATGATGATGATGATGACATAATAAGTAATAGTATGTACGAGTATTAATGTTTTTGATTAATGTACGAGTACAAAGAAATTATCAAATCAGACATTCCCATAATTTACAAAAAAAGATTTTAGACTCTTGTTTGCTACCCTGCCTATCCTACGCCAGCCAAACTTGGATCTAAGATACAAACAACACAAAGAGCTATGGAAAGGAGCATGCTAAACATAAAAAGGAAAGACAGACACAGAAATACCAATATTCGAAAAAAGACTAATGTTATTGATGCTCTACATCATTGTCGAAGACTGAAATGGAAATGGGCAGGCCATGTTGCAAGAATGAGCAAGAAGTGGACAGGAGTGGTAACAGCCTGGCGGGGACCACCTGGTAAAAGGAAAAGGGGACGTCCACTTGAAAGATGGGTCGACGAAATTTCGTAAACAGAAAATAATTGGGCGGACATAGCGAAGGATAGAAAGAAATGGCACAGTCTGGAGGAGGCCTTTACTTAAATAGAGATGAGAGAATTATAAAAATCCTTATTTAATAATGCTCAATAATTAAAGTTTTCTTATTTTTTTAACAATGTTCAATTTAATTTTATTATAATTCAATTATTATGTAATTTATTCTTTGATAATAAATGGCTTAATTATTATTATTATACACTCATTTATTAAAATTCTCGTATAAAATACATTTTTTACTATAGAAAATACAATAAAATTGTATACAACTACAGTAAAAAATATATCAAAACGGTAGATCACCGACCGCGAAGCTAGGCTCAAGCGGCCGGTGACTAGGGCTGCAAAGAAAGGAACTTCCTGACGATACGTGCCGAGTCCAAGAGTACCGCCTTCTGGATCTGGCCCTTGATCCAACTTCCTAGCGAGAGTCTCTTCAGGTGTTGATCGAGGCTCTTCGCTATTACGCCGTTAACCGAAACGACTATCGGGACTATGGTCGCTGAATCTACATCCCACATGCTGACAACCTCGTTAGCCAAGTCAAGATATTTGCTAAGTTTATCTTTCTCAGCTCTAACGAGGTTAGCATCATGCGGTATGGTGACATCAGCGAGCACCGCCCTCCGTTCTAACCGATCTATCAGTACAATATCAGGCTTATTCGCAAGAATAGTCCTGTCCGTAATGATAGATCGGTCCCAATAGAGCGTGGCACGGCCATTTTCAAGAACTGGCGCCGGTGTGTACTTATAGTACGGAACTTCAGGACCAGTAAGGCCGTATCGGAGAGCAAGTTGCTGGTGTATAATTTTGGCTACTTGGTTGTGTCTGTGCAAGTAGGTACTGAGAGTTAGCTAGGTGCGAACAACCCGAAAGTATATGACGGAGGGTCTCCCCAGGAAGATGACACGCTCGACAAATATCGATCGTGCCGTCTTTCATGATTATTATTATTATGTAAGAGTATTATGTTTGTGTTATTGACGATCGATGTGGCTCTTCAGGCGAAGGTCCGCTTTCGATGAAGTAGGTTGCCGGTTTCGTTTCAATTGCCGCCTTGGAACAAATTTTTGTACGATCTGCAGCGTATTTTATAGAATAAACTATATTTTGCAATATGTTGTTTTAAGTACATATATTAATATCCATAACATAACACAAGGTCTGCTCTGAGTAGAGCTAATTTTATCTTGTGTCATTAGATGATGCTGTGTGAATTGTCCAGCATTGCTAACTAAAGTATGATATTACAGTAGCTATGGATTGTTTTAAAAATCGAAATGAGGTAAAGATTACGAGAACTGATATTATATTTCCCAATACCACGCAAACTACATTCTGTGTCTATCCTTTGTTCCAGTGGTTCCTCAAATACGGAGTAGCTCAGATTCGTCTGCCATCAGAAGCAATGGCGTCTCATTTGGCGTGGACTCTGAAATTCTTTTAAAGTTAAATACTCAATTAGATGTCCCTACCAAAGTCAATTTTTGTTATAATTTCAATAGCGATTTACTCACCTACCTACTTAGTATATTGTTAATACACAGTACCTATGTTTTAATTTAATCGGAAGACAATAAATGTATGTTTCACTACCAAATGTAAAGAACAATACAATACAATATATCTTTATTGCAGCATCAATACAAAAAATAATCATAAAAAGGATCTTAGGTAATACTAACCATAAATCTAGTGTCTAATTTATTTTTATTATTTGTTACTGTAGCGGCAATAGCAATCTACATTTTGTCAAAATTTCAACTGTCTGACTACCTCTACTGGCTCAAGAGATATTTTGGCAAAAGTAGAGCATAAAAGCTCAAAGAATTACGTTTATCGTATGGGAGTCTAAGTATGGGACCACCTTAGAGAATTCAACCAAATCTGAATTCTCTAAGAGGAGCACCGTTTAATTTGACGACTACCTACTTAGTTCTTATCGTGTTGTGTTTTTTGTTATGTATTTTTTACCTATGTACCTGTTTTTATTATGTTTGACATACCTATAAGAAAATTCTTATCAATACACAACTGATCTGAACTGAATCTCATTGACTTCGCAGGGCACGGTGGTGGATGGTAGGTACGAATTTGGGTATGATGTAGGAATACCCCGAGAAGCTTTTACTTTACATTTGATAAGTATCAGTAATATCGGTGCTTTATCCCTGCAGTGGGAAATTGTGATTTAGTTTATTTTTAACCGACTTCAAAACAGGAGGACTATGTACTTAGCGGTGTGGGTAGTCGGGTGGTCAGTGGTGTGGTAGTAGACTTTACTACTGAACGTCTACGAACGAACATGATCTTGCCTGAACTTTTGACACATGAACAACTGAATATGTATTTTTTTTAAGTTCCTATTGTGTTTGTCATAGATTTAAGTAATTCCAGATGTATCTGCCGATCGTACACACAATTGTTCCGAGGCGGGAAACGAACCTGCAACCTCCTGCGTCACAGGCGGACCTTCGCCCACCGCGCCACATCGGTCGTCAATATAATAGTTTTAAATTACTATTAAAACATTACTACGAGTCCTACGGAATCACAAGTCAACAACAGCAATGGCGGACTTGTCATAAGTGAGAAATGCCAACTGATGAAAAGAAATGCCGATAATTTTTTATTAAATTTATTTTCATAAAATTTTCTACAAATCACAGATCACATATCAAGTAGGTCTATTATTTTTTTAAAAAGTAGCGTAATGCTTTAGTCACATAAATGTTATAGTTTTTATAGGACCTAGCTACTACGTAATATACTAACCTATGATTATAATTATTTTCCTTCCGAACGACTGGCTGGTTTTTCTACTCGAAAGAAACCATCTATACGATCCTGCAATCAGAACACCTAAATCGGTAGTACACTCAAAAGGGGGGTTCTCAGAGGGCAGGGGGGAGCAACATTTAGTTTGCATTTAAAATCACTGGTGTCCTCTGTACACCCCCACTATTATTTTTATGCAATATGGCTCCGCGTAGACGCCACGGGGAGGGGAAGGGGGGTGTTCTGGGGGAGTAAATGTCAAAAAGTTGGAATTTTTCTTAGGTCACCTCAACCCCCTCTATAGGTACCTCTATCTATCTATCTTCCATAATTTGTTAGCTAAAAATTCACTTTAGGTAAATATGCATCCTATTATCCGATCTCTAATTATAATATTCAATACAAAGATTCAAACATTTTTAATAAACTCCCACATTATTCGGAAATTTAGAAGTTTACGTGCTGGTAACACCGGCAAGATTTGTGTTTTTTTTGTGATTTTTCTGTTGATAGTTATTTGCGTTCAATCGAAGAAATAAGTGGATATAATTCGAAACTTACGTGTGAAATGTGATTCTGTGTTTATTATTTACTAAACATTGATTTCGGCAACATCTGACCACATAAGAAGACATTTTTCATTTTTCGATCTAAGTCACTTCACTCTGTTGGTGTCTAAAAGAAGTAATGGCGGACGAGCGGTCTATTCATTGTCAATGTCAAAATTCGTTCTTCGGTTGATAAGACGCCATCCGAGTGTTTTTTCCATTCATGGTTTTTGTTTACTTTTTCTACCACCTCTATCTCTCTCTACTCTATACTCCTCTATGGTTTGGTTTTGTTTCTTGAACGGCGAAAAATATATATTGTGAATTTGTGTTGTTAATGTGATAAGCTTTCTAGGGTGATAGGGTTCAGTCAGAGGTTTTTTTGTGAACATTTGTGTAGTGTTTTCTCTTTGGATAATGTGAGAAATAACTACAGAATAATGCAGTCAGTTTTGTTGGTTATTTGCCTGCTCGTTGTAACAAAAGCAGCAATACACAATAACTACGAGTTAAGCTCTAATAAAGTGGTGATTGGACCTAGCAGAGAGATAAAAAGATATGAACCAGAATGGAGTGATTTGGATAAACGACCGTTACCTCGATGGTACGATGAGGCTAAAGTAGGGATATTCCTGCACTGGGGCGTCTACTCTGTTCCCAGTTTCGGCTCTGAGTGGTTCTGGATTAATTGGAAAAGTAAGTAACAATAACTACCTTTAATAATTTAGAATCGCCCTACTTACCAATAAGTAGTACTTTGTAATTGTATGAAACATAATGATTGTAGCTGGCACCAAGAAATATGTGGATTTTATGAAGAAGAACTATGCTCCTGGGTTTGCGTATCAAGATTTCGCTCCAATGTTCACCGCTGAGTTCTTTGACGCTGATGCATGGGCAAAGCTCTTCGCTAAATCAGGGGCTAAGTAAATTATACTTACAGAGAATATAAATGTTATTCTTCCTTTTATCTTAGGAAACTGATAATAGGTACTTGTTTTTTTTTCCAGGTACATTGTGCTTACAAGCAAGCATCATGAAGGTTTTACACTATTCCCTTCAAAGAAATCATTCAGCTGGAATTCAGTGGAGGTTGGTCCAGGACGGGATCTCGTTGGTGAACTAGCTATGGCTGTTAGAGAGCATGACCTGAAGTTTGGAGTCTACCATTCTCTTTTTGAATGGTTCAATCCCATTTACCTAGATGATAAGAACCACAACTTTACTAAAACCCAAACATTTGTGGATACTAAACTGTGGCCAGATCTTAAGCAACTCATTCATGACTATGAACCCTCAGTGATATGGTCCGATGGTGACTGGGAGGCGTATGACAGTTATTGGAAGTCACAAGAGTTCCTCGCATGGCTCTACAATGACAGCCCCGTCAAAGATGAGGTGGTTGTTAACGACAGGTGGGGGATAGGGACATATGGAAAACATGGTGACTTTTTCAATTTTGCAGACAGATTCAACAATAGTGAGTACCTAGCTTATAAATAACACATGTTCCGCCCAGAGTACTGTTAACTTCAGTGTTAGAAATGATCATACACTCAAGCCTGTTAATTTTGCATTGCTAATTAATGTTATCTTTTCTCAGGAACTATTCAAAAGCACAAATGGGAGAATGCATTTACTGTGGACACAAAGTCGTGGGGCTACAGAAGGAACATTGATATGAATGAAGTGTTAACTGCATTCCAGTTGATTGAGGAGTTGGTCACTACTGTCAGTTGTGGAGGTGAGCATCTCACAGAAAACCAACAAAATACTAGTCCTATTTTAGACCAAGAAATGCAATACAGTAAATTTATAACTTTAACTATGCCAAGTTTGACATGTTTCAGGCAATGTCCTCATAAATGTAGGTCCAACAAAGGAGGGCACAATCTGTCCCATATTCCAAGAACGCCTGCTTTCTCTCGGCGCATGGCTTTCCCTCAATGGTGAAGCAATATATGGATCTTCTCCCTGGATCTCACAGAATGACACTTTAAACGGCAATGTTTGGTACACCTGCACTAAAACCACATACAATGCTGAGCACCCTACTTCCAAGGCCAAGCCGACTGATACATTGACAGCTATCTATGCTATTGTGTTGAAATGGCCAAACCAAGGGGTTCTGCCAATACGCGATATAACACCTTATCTACATAGTAAAAATTACAAAGCAGAGCTCTTGACAATCAAAGGCAACATTTCTTTATCTGTAAGTAAAGTGAGCCTTGAGCTATTTAGATTAAAGTTACTGTTAATGAAAAATACCTAGTTCTGAAGATTGTCTTAGTACTTGAATATATGTTATATGAATTTTAAATATTGACTAGCGAAGGAGGTGGCGGGTTCGACTCCCGCCTTGAGACATTTGTACTATCTACAAACATTAATTCCAAGTGTTTTATAAAACATGTTTATCATTTATTGTTTATCAATTTATAAACAAGCATATCTAGCCCCAAGCTAAGCAGGGCTTGTGATAGATGATGCTGTGTGAATTTTCCAGCATTGCTATCTAAAGTATGCAATTACAGTAGCTATGGATTGTTTTGAAAATCGAAATTAGGTAAAGATTACGAGAATTGATTGCCCAAGACTAACTAACCTACATTCTGTGTCTATCCTTTGTTCCAGTGGTCACTTAAGAACGGAGTAGCTCAGATTCGTCTGCCATCAGAAGCAATGGCGTCTAATCTGCCGTGGACTCTGAAATTTTCTCAAAGTGAAATGGTGAATTAGGTGATGCCAAAGTTAATTTTAATCATATTTTTAAAAATTTAATTATTTGATTGGTCTATTGTTAATGCGTTTTAGTTCAATTGGAAGACTTGTTATCAATTAAACGTTTTAATGATTATGTAAGAAAACCCTGTTTTATTACACCATTGTCAACAAGTAGGTTTTTAATAAAATTCCAAGAAACTTTGAACAAAATATATTCATTTTTATTTCGAATATTAGCTAAATGGTAATTGGACACAGTTCCTATGGCTATTTTAAACGCCTGTGTCAAGAGTGACTTAAAAGAACACATGGATTTAGATGCATTTACTGTAATGGGCCACGACGCACATGTATGTCTGCACTAGCGCGAAGCTGGGCATCAATGCATTAATCTCAACCCAAAGTCTTTTTATTTTCAATCGGTTGTAGAATGTTTGTAACGCGCACGTATTTTACTAGATATCCATGTCATCTTTTACAGCCAGCACTATAGCAAAAGCAAAAACAATTTATACTTTCAGATATTTCCATAATTCAGCAAAAATAGGTTAATTAATAATAACATAAAGCTAGATCGTTATGATTTGATATAAGTTTGTATTGTCAATTTTATATTATAATTATTGGAATAAGTTTAAAGAGCTATCATATATTCAAATCATAGCTTATGTGAAAACGTTAAAAAAGTTTATCTTATAATAAAAACATTAATTTTACTTTAGAATTGTTATTACAATAATAATAAAAATCATTTATTACAATGTAGAATCAAATAAACTGCATAAATTCTAGTCTAGAAAGGATTTACATGTAAGCTGACTTATATCTATAAGGCTTTAAATTACATTTGGATAACAAAATAAGCTTCTAAACAGGTACTTATAAAATACGGTTTTTCACAAATGTATGCACATAAAAATAACAAGTTCCTTTTTACATTCTTATGAAAATATATATTACAAGCTGCTCGCGGTTTCGCACGCGATTTGTGTTATATACCGACAGCTTATGTTATGCAAGTCCAAAACTTCAGCCTAATCGATTTATCGATCGAATCCATTTAGTAAATACTTTTGGCGTTTTCTTCCGCCAATCATATTCACATGGGCACAAACCAACATAATGTAAACAACAAACCTTTATAATTTTAGTATTGCTTTTTTTATCTATTGGTTATTTAGTAAAAATTGCATGCATAGCACCGTTAAATTTTTGAAGCACATAGTTATATTAAATTTTTATGTGCTATGTACTCGTATCATTATTGAATTAACTAGTGCAATTTTATCATAAAATATGTGAATGTAAACTATTCCTTTTTGTACTAAATAATAAACATTTTTAGCTAATATTCCAATGCTATCAGTAATTTTTATATAACAAATTAAATGTTACAATGCAAGCATATAAAATAATGTGGAATGTAAGCTTTAGCTTTGACTATATTAATTTGTTTCTTATAATAAATATCATTTATATCTTCATTTTAGGAATTCAACTTTCTGTTCCTGAAGGATAATTTTAATACAAAATATTTTTAACGCAAGCCTTTATGAGCAAGCTTGTTTTTTTGAAACTTTTATTTAAGCATACAATAATTGGGTACAAATAATTGGAATCTATATACTTTCCCTAGTCAATAAGAACACCGGGCATAATATGTAGACCAGTCATACCATTACCACATTCCCAGCCTAATTAATTCTACCTCTTTACAATTAATAGTACATATAATTTCTAGAAGTTCGGTACTTTGGATCTTAATGACTTCGCAGGACCGTGGTAGATGGCACAAAGTTGGGTGTATTGTATACATATAGGCCTCATCGATTTCGATGACGGTGACCCTAGACATTACGGATTCTTCTATTATGAGCCTTAATATGGCTCGCTAGACCTAACATGGTCTTGAATACCCTACGCCTCGAGACAATGGACGCAAGACCCCAGATACGAAAAGAGAGATCTAAGCCCTCCTACACGTATGTATACATATAACTCATCGGGCCAACTCTACTGCCATTATTGTATACTGAGCAGTGTATAAAATCCGGCTACGGATTATGTCTGCCTCCTACGATATACTTTGCAGCCTATCTCGTTGCTTCAAGCTTTCCAACAGCGGTAACAAAGGGACGCTTTCATTGAAGAAACATTCTAAAGCTTCTTCAGTTAACATTGTGGCCAGGAACTGCTCGAGAGATATCGACCAGGAGCCGTCGGGAGAAACCCTTTGCTTTGAAGGAGATGGTCTTGCACTGGCTAGCTCGGGTTCTGTCGCGTTGCCGTTTGAGTCAAACTGAAACCAAAAATATTATGTTTTATATTCATTTATTCTCAATAAGATAAATTATATGTTGTACTTACATACTTACATGAGAACAGGGTTCTTAGGTTAAGTATAGATAGATATATAGGTTGTGGTCGTTCAATAGCTGACTCATTTAATGTATTCATTTAATAAGAAGTGATTCATCATTTATGATTATGTTGAGCTAATTTGAGTTTGAACACAAAATGAGCGTAATTTAAAACTACATTAAATAATAATAAAGCTCAGTAATATGAGCTTTATTATTATTTAAATGTAGTTTTGTGTTCTAAATCTGGAATAACAATAAGCAATTTTTTTTCACAAGAACACTTGCGAAGCCCCGGTCAGGAGTAAAAAATTTTCATACTAATATTATAAACGCGAAAGTTTGTATGTATAGATGTTTGTTACCTTTCCCGCAAAAACTAGTGAACGGATCGGGCTGAATTTTTGCATACATGTAGTTCCAGCTACTTTTTATCCCATAAATCAGTTCCCATGGGATAGAAATAACCTTAAAACATTTCCATAGAAACAACGCGTGCGAGACCGCGGTAGAAACTAGTATAATACAATATATTGCCGTGCCCTAGCAGGGTGTATGTTTGAAACATTTTAACTTTAAGGTCCCTTGTACAACATGTTTGCAATAAATATTTGAGTATAATACAGACAACCAATACAAATACTAAGATAACCTCGTAGTAATATTTTATTAAGTATCTACCGTTGCAGCGGCGGCTACGCAGAGACTATCCATTGAGAGCTCTCTGTCTAACGCAGCCCTGTGATTCAATTCGCCCAGTTGTAGAAGTACGGTTCCTGTAAAACAAACACTAATGTGAACACAGGTACCAAACTAATCATTCATTGAAAACTGTAAAAAATCGGGCGTGGTTCTAGCTTTTCAATTTTCACCAAATGAGGGGGCGAAGGCTTTCTAAATGTACCTACGAACCATACGATTCATAGAAGAGTCCAAACGAGGTATCAGCATATGTAACTATATCAGGATAACTACTATTCTGATACCTCATTTTTCACAATAACTTCAGCCGTTCTGATTTTTGGAGGTAATAAGAAAAAACTCACGCCTGGCGGGTTAAAAGAAATAGTTTACTAAGAAATTAGCACGTCTAAGTATTTTTTGAGCATGGACATAGAAATTTCTTGAAACCATAAGCATAAGTAATATACAATTGATCTTAAAATTAGTGTTAGGTCAGCACAATGTACTCTTAAAGCTTACAAATTACATATCCTGGTACTGTCCACGATCCTATCCATCCATGGTTGTCTGGTAGAGATCGCTCTTGAGCGATAAGACCGCCAATTGTACTTAATTTTTAAGTTATTACTGTACATAGTTTATAGTTCAAGTGCAATAAAGAATTTTCTATCTATCTATCTATTTTTGGAGTTGACAGAGAGCATGCGGATTATTGTATAATTAAAATATCATTAAATATAAAATCATGCATGTTCATTTTTATGGGGGTTTTGTCATAATCACCACTCAGGCGGTGTGTAGTGTAGTGATCGCAGTGTAGGTGTTAAAATTACTCAAAGGAAACTGCTGCCCTTGCTCTACGTATGTACGTCCCCTTAGTCGGCGCTTACGACATCCACGGGATGAATTGGAGGAGTTGATATTCCTACGATACCCCAAGAGAAGCGAGAGAGGGAGAAAGAGAGAGAGAAAATTGCGAAGATGATTACATACCTGCAGTGACGACCGCTTCGTAGAGCCGCACGTTGTGCTGCGTGAGGTCGTGCAGCGCGGCCAGTAGCTGGAGGAAGTGTGCGCGGGGCAGGGGCGGCGCGGAAGGGGGGTGCGCGGGCGCAGCGCTCGGGGTCGAAGGCAGAGAGCTGGGCAGGCCCGCGAACGCACACGCGCGGACTGCCTCGGCTGAGTACCCGTCGCCGCTTGAACCTGAAAGTTTATTAAATGTAAATAAATAAAAAGTTTCTTATTCAGACATTATTGTCCTTGTGTAAATAACCTCGACCAACAAAATCATAAACATCTCCCTAAAACGTCGTCACTTACCTCTCGAAACGAAAGCAGAATTGCTAAAACTAATGGCTCTGAACAATACCCTATAAAGCTGCATTTGAATAGAATTCATTTAGTTTATGACGTAGGTATAAATACTCTTTGTTAATAATGAAAATAATATTTTACTACTAGCTGCGCCCCGCGGATTCGCCCTCGTGGAAATCTGTGTTTCAAATAGTTGTTGAATCAAAAATGGGTATCTTCAGGCATTATTTATCAAGCCTAGAAGGCTGTTTTACGCTGTTTTTGCGCTGTTGCTAGTTATTTTCCTTATAATGTATTTGTTAACAACAAATAATTTGCAATTAGAGTTGATAGATACATACAAAATAAAAGTAAATAATAATTACCTGATTGACTAAGAGCACTATCACAGGACTTATCCATAGGATTGCTTTCACAGACTTCGCTTATGGAACGATGCATGTGTACGGGCACTGTTGGTTCGGGCGTAGGCGGCTTCTCGTCTATACTGTAAGCAAATATCAACGTTATACAACTTGTTTTAAGTTTCACAACCTAAAAAAATGCAAATAACAACTGTGACACAAAATACAAATACTATGGGAACTTTGGGAATGAAACTGATAAACTGACGAGACTGCTTTTTTGCATCCTACTGTGCATCAGACGGATTTTTGTTCACTGTGTCACAGGTCGTCAAGGTCTCATCTTAAGAACAGCTAGTTTAAAAAAAATCTAGATTTTAGTAGAGGTGAATTAATAACTAAATAAGATTAAGATAAGCAAATGATATGTATTAGACACATAAGTGATATATGAACATACTAGTGGTTTCTTCTACAAGTGGACAAAAAATTGAAGTGAACAGTAAAATAATCTTATTTGATAATAATTTATAGTATAACTTTTGACTTGTCTAAATGTTTATTTTGTAAGCTTAAAGTAATAAGTTATTTTGATTATGATTTTTAACCTGTCAAAGAAAGATATAGCATCCGTCGCAAGCTCCTCTCCCGTCTCAGTAAAGTGCGTCGGCCGTAGATCAGCGGGCGACAGCAACGGCGGCGCGTGCGCACAGTACAACGCGCGCAGTCGGCGCTGAGCGTCGGCGCGCGCGCTTAGACCGAGCGCCACGCTGAGCCCGCGAGCGCTGACGAAACCATCTTCATCGTTGTCCATTAACTGGAAGAAAATATATATAATTAAAAAATTGATAATTCACACAGAAATATGTAGCCCTAAGCTAAGCAGAGCTTATGGTATAGGGACTAGATAACTGATAGATTGAATACATTACACTACATAGAAATATATTTTTTATTATACAGGGTTAAGGTTAATGAATTAATATTTCGTGAACTGCCGGTTCTGCCCATAATCATGAGAACGTCTTTGAAGACGCCAGGTCTTAACTCTTGTCACAGACCACAGAGGTCGTAATAAAAAAGTTAAGTAAAAGTTTACCCGATTAATAACTAGATGTCGCTAGTAAAATCCCAAGGCTAGATCACGCTGGCAAGACTGCAGACCATCCATCATAATATATTTTGTGTACTTTAATTAGTGTCTTAAGACATCGTTAGAACAAGCGAACTGTTCTAAATAAACAATTTCTCTAATTCCTGACTTCTCGGACTATCAATTTGGTAATAAGGCGGTATTTTTGACGAAACACTCCCCTCGTTACAAAGCTCCAAGGAAAACGTTTTTATTATTACCTTGAACATCCTAGCAGTGATGGCTTCAGCATAATCGCCCCTAGCCCAAGGCGATAGAGCTGTGAATAAAGTCTTGAACTGCATGAAGTCTATCCTGTACGCCTCGTAAGGCGCCTCCAATCGTTCGCAGGGTACCCTTTTAGCCCAGAGTAACTCTTCTCGTATTATGCTTAGAAGTTCCTGTAACAATAATTATTGTAAACTTACTAATATTATAAACGGGAAAGTTTGTATGGATGGATGTTTCTTACTCTTTCACGCAAAAACTACTAAAAAAAAAAAAAATTACATACAGTAATTCCAGGCTAGAAATAAACATGGGGTATATAGATTCTCATTTTAATCCCAGCATAGATTACCTCTAAAAATCTGAACTAGATAAAGGAGAATTGAATTTTATCCGAAAACAACGAGTCGAACATACTCGTCATTTTAAGTGAATAGAAAATAGATTCTGTAATGTTACCTGTAGTTCAGCCGGTTCCAACAGCCTGTCTTGCTGCAACGCCCTCAAGGTATTTCGTTCTAAGCTATCCTCCAACTGCCTGACCACTCGCAAGCGATGCTTTAGCCTCAAGTGCTCGATGTGTTCGCTTGTCACCTTCGCACCGTATGTGCAGTAGGATTTGTATACTAGCTCTTGGACTTTTATTGTCTGAAAAACCAATTATTCTTTTTTATTATATGTGATTGTTATAAAAAAAATATTGATTGTCTCGTCATTTTGCCCCAAAAAAAGCTTATGTTGTCCCACTGATTCGCAAATCATGCAAAAATATTTGCCAGAGGAAGCAGAGCTTGTGTTATGAGTATCAGATAGCTGATATACATAATAGACTTATTATTTATTCGTTGACATAATACAATACATTACATAGATAGATATTTTTTATTTTACATAGAAAACAACCAGAAGACCCGGAACAGATATCTGCAGATCGTACAAACAAATGTCGAAAACCCGCAACCTCCAGCGTCGAAGGCAGACCTTCGCCCACTGCGCCACAGACGTCGTCAAACTAAGAGTTTTGTCAGACAGACAGAGCTTTACGAAGCTGTACCTATATGCTTGAGTGTCTCTGCGCAAACTTCCCATTTTCGCTGCCCCTCACTGGACAAGATGTTTGGCGGTAACGTTGACGACCGAGGTGGCGCGGTGGGCGAAGGTCCGCCTGCGACGCAGAAGGTTGCGGGTTCGATTCCCGCCTCGGAACAATTGTGTGTACAATCTGCAGATATTTGTTCCGGGTGTTCTGGTCGTTTTTCTATGTATAATAATAAAATAATCTATCTATGTAATGTATTGTATTATGTATATCAGTTATCTAGTACCCATATCACAAGCTCTGCTTCCCATGGGGCTAGATAATGCTGTGTGAATTGTCCAGCAATAAATATAATAAATAATAAAAATATATAGTAATTGGTTTTAATGTCAATATCATATTAATTGTTTTGTACCTTTTCTGCTGTCCTAGGTTCCGTAGACAGAGCCATCGCTTCTTCATTGTAGATCCCTTCTAAGTACTCGCTGAGGACTTGCATAGCTTGCCCGTCCTCGGTGCATTTCAGCAACTTCTCCCGGTTTATGTCCAGAATCGTAAGTGTTACCTTAAATGTAATTATAGAAATTAGTTTAATAATATTTATCGGTATTTCTGTCTTCATGTAGCTAACTGTTCCCAAACGGTTGGACCGATTTAGTAAGTTATTTTGTTTGACGCCTTTACTGATGAAGTCCATCGTATTTTTTCCTTTTTCCTACAGTATTGAATGAAGGTAGATCTTCAGATTTTTCTTTCTTCAATAATGGTAGATTCTACACAAGTGCAAAGAATTTTTAGTGAGAGTGTCGACAATCCGAAACTAGCGAAGTAGTCTGGATTAGTCTAGGTCTAGATCACGAGCGTAGGCACTAACCTGGAATATAACCTTAGCGCCGTCATAGAAGAAGCAGTCCATGATGTTAACAGCACACTCGTAAGGCATCACGCTGATGAAGAGTGTAAGAAACCAGGATAGGGAGATCATCTTCATCATTCCCAGCTCGTCTAACTTTGCGTGGAGCTCTGGTAGGTGGGCCTCCGTTAGCTCTTCCAGGACACCTTGGTCTACCTGTACATTAAAAGTATAATAAAATAAATATGCCCGACTATTCACATAGCATTATAGTGTTCTGGTTATTATCTATGTATAATAAAAAATCTATCTATGTAATGTATTGTTTTGTATTATGTATATCAGTCATGTTTATGACACATTAGCGGACCGTCCCGGCTTCGCACGGGTATAGGAATTTTAAGGTAATTTTATGTAAAGTTTTAGTAAGGATCCCTAACTTTTTTGAAAATATAATATAGCCTATGTTCACCGGGGAACGAGTAGCTTACCAACGGTGAAAGAATTTTTCAAATCGATGCAGTAGTTTCGGAGCCTATTCAATACAAACAAACAAAAAATCAAACCATTCCTCTTTATAATATTAGTATAGATTTGTCGTCAAGCAAGTAATATTCTACCACACGCCTATTAGCAGTGATATCCGTACTTTAACTTACACAATGTCCTCGAATACCTTAGTAAAAAAATCCATCAATTTGTCTCTCATTATAATTTATAGTCGATGAATCAAGGCTTTGCTGATCATCAATAAACGCCTGAAAGCGTGGGCGGCATCATTTGTTGCGTTCTGAAGTTCAGATCCATAATGTTACTCATTTTAACCGCTGATTTCGCCCGCTTTATTCAGTATCAAAAAAGCCGTACAACCTAACAAAAGAGTTTCCATACAGTAAATTGTTATCAAACCTTTGTTGTCAAAAGAGCGTTGCTAGGTAAAAAGGTTATTTAGAAAAAATGGCGTATGCAAGGAATTTTATAGGTACATTTTTCACACCTTGCTGTAATATTGGCTACTTGGTTGGTTATTATTATTTATTAACTTACCAAAGCGCCCACAACCCTAGTGTTGTAGTAATCAGGCAGCAGAGTTTCGCATATCGTCGCTAACAGCCAGAAAGCTTGCTCTTCGGGACAATAGATGAGAAGGACGGACGCTACGATGTTCATGGCTTGGCAGTAGCCGATTGTGGGGTTTTTCAGTGCGTATGCGCATAGTACGCGGCGGAGGGCGGAGATTCCTAGAATAGAAAAGAGATTTATTTATTATTTATTTATTCGACCTCGACCTCTGTGGCGCGGTGGGCGATGGTCCGCCTGCGATTCCCACCTCGGGACAATTGTGTGTACTATCAGCAGGTACTTGTTATGGTTGTTATTTATGTATAATAAAAAATATCTATCTATGTAATTGTATTATGTATATCAGTCATCTAGTAACCATAACACAAGCTCTGCTTAGCTTGGGGCTAGATGATGCTGCTGATTCATTTTCATTTCATTTCATAATACGTCGACACGCAGGAACTCGTGCACGAACTTATTCATAAGTTGGAGGGCAAGAACCGTTGTTGGTGCGTTGTCTCCATGCTTTGTTCGCAGGGCTAAGCCAGAAAACAAGCCATAACTTGATTGAACTAATATATGAAGATGGTAGATCCCACAGCTGGGCAAAGATCTATCCCGTCCTTCTGGTTTAGGGCGTTAGTGGAATTACGAGTAAGACGCTCATTGTTCGGCCTGTCAGAGTTTTATTCGTAATAGAACTTAATTTTACACAATTTTAGAAATTGGATGCAAAATAAATGCAGTTGATTTTTATATTTGAATTAGTATGAAAATATGTTATGATGTATAATGTGTACAAACATTCTACATCGAGTGTGCCTAGTGTATAGGTATTCAGCTTGTCAGCAACACTAATGTGCATATCAATGCTTTTGCACCATCATTCACTCTTTTTCGGCTGTCACTTGCACAGTGGTCAGACATGGATCGTCCATGTCTGACCACTGTGCAAGTGATCTGTTTCTTTGTCTTTGACCGTCTCAGGGCCACCATCAGAGAGTAAAGAATGAAGTAAGTAGGTAGATAAATAAAAGCTGTTCTTACCAACGTCGTTCTGAAACGCCCTGTGCTCGGGCAGGGACCTGTGCAGATCCCTTTCGATCTCGTCATTCGCTGGATTTTTGGACGACAGCGCTTTGTTGACTAATCTTTCGTATAGTCCTGTAATATAAAAGATATACATACATTGAAATGAATAAAGTTTATTTCTTTAGGCTTACAAATAAGCACAATATAATAATGAATAGTATAAAATATGACTTTTCTAAGTCATATTTTATACTATTCATTATTATATTGATGTTAAAGATATGATGATTAAAGATACAATTAAGTTTTTTAACCTAAAGCATTCGTAATGTTTTCATATTATAGTGATTATTTTATTTGTCCTACCTCCTCCTATGTGAATTAGGATTATTTTAGTTTGTATTAGTCTTGAGAATTAGTAAGCTGAAGTGGCAGTGGGCCAAAAACCGCAGGGTTAATAATCACAATTATAGAGGAATTCAAAATCATAGAGAATTCTCGTAATGGTAATATTAAGCTTAGCTTAATAAATCGCTTCCGCCTGGTATTTGAAACAAGAATTTTATAGTCTATTAATGAGTGATAGTAAAGTAAAGGGTGTCTCAAAAAGTGTTTCGTTTTTTTATTTGAGTATTACGCGCCAACCAACAAACTTAATAATCCCGCCAAACGACTGAGACCAATCCCGAACCCCTGCTGTTTGTGGATGGCCTCAAATGAAAAACATCAAATCAAAAACGATTGTGAGACAACCTTTATAATGAACCTTCCGTACCTTTATTTTGTGCCTTCTGCAGTATAGAGCCTGAAAATACGCTCCACAGTTCTCCTCTAAGCAGCTCCGGTATCCCGTTGACCACCAACTCGCTTCCGTCTGTGGTTTGGTACATGCTCACTCCTCTACCGACCTCGGCCATGTGGTCTTCCCATTGTTTTTCCTGATATTATTATAAATTAGTAAAAAAAAATGAGAAGTCGATAGATAGACTTCGTCCTCCCATTTCTTGCAATCACAATTTGGCACAATAAAAACTGTACCTGCTTTACAACCTCACCATTATCCCAACAAAACTTTTGCAACTACTATGGTAACACTAAAGTCATTTATATGATAGGATATTTATCATGATTTGAGTTATGCTAAAAAACGCGGTATTGCAGCGAAATGGTGGACCGAGCGTTGAGATGTAGCTAACTTCCGAGCAGATCGGTGGAATCGCGCGGGAAATAGATATAATTATAATCAAATCTATGAGACTTAACAGGCAGTTTCGCCTGTGTTCCGCTTGTCGTAAAATGGACCAGTCATGGCGAAATACTCCTCAGGTACGCAGTATTTTATATTATGTCGTATCTTAGCAGAATACGAAAAAAATGTGGTCTTTCTTCTTTTTAAACCTAAATAGTTATTGAACGCAGTATCTCTAATGTTTTATTTTAGCGCAATCAGAACAATTAGTGGTCTTATTACCTTTTTCTGTTGTATCTGCTTGATAGGCGAGGTCTGGTGCATCCGAAAGAGTGTCATAAGAGGCGGCTGCGGTATCCACCCTTCCACTTCTTCAATAGGCAGCACCCTGGTCGATTTCTCCCTGCAAGAATCACTGTGTCACACAATCAGTGTCGAGCCAAACTGAACCTTACAACTATCAGACGTAAAGGTTGAAATATTTGTCCCAGGAAGCTTCATGCAATGTTGTCTCAGCTGGAAGGATACTTATGGTTCGTTAGTCACCTGAAACTCTTGATGAATACATTAGTGTAGAAAATATGATTAGGGTATTATTATTAGCAGCCTTCACATATTAAGGTCGCTAGCAGAGCGGCCGCCACGCTCTTGTATAGATTAGTGATCGCACGCGGCTGCCGCGCTGCCGTTAATCCAAACAAGTCGAGCGGCTGGCGCGCCGTCTTGCGAAGTTGCGTCCTAATGAAGCCAGCCTTAGGGTCGAAAATATTGGAAAACATATTTTTAAAAACAGCAGATGTTAATTTATATTTATGGAATGAAATGACTAGCCGTATTAGCGGTTTTAAGCTTGAAGTAAGCAGAAATGCTCTCAAAGTCAAACTTAAGAATTTCTCTCTATTATTGGTGTCGTAAAAGGAAACATTCAATACCCCAGTAGTTGCGTTCCCAATCCTACCCATGAAAGAAAGAAGATAACGATGAAATAAAAGAAAAATAAAGTTATATAACATATAAATAAAAACAGCAAAATCTGAGAACGTTTCAATCCAATTCCTACCCATGAAAGAAAGAAGATTACGATGAAAAAAAGAAAGTTAGAAATAACATAATAAAACAACAGAAATCCCAGCATTTAAAAAACTTAGTACTTAATAACAAACTAACTTGGGCAGTTTCGCTAGCAGCTCCGATATCTTGTGGACAATGAAGTCCCTGTCAGCGATATTGCCGAAGAGGAAGCTGGTGTGGTGAGCTGTCGTGATGAGGATGCTGCCGGCGTCGTTGGAGCTCCCGCTGGATGCTGCTCGTTCTACTTGGTGCACGTTCCGGAGAGGTATGGTCAGACGGACTAGATTTCGGACCTGGAAAATTTCGGTGTCATTACATTGAGCATAGTTTTATCCACAACTAGCTGTTTCCCACGATTTCACCCGCGTTAAATTAGAATTTCACATTTCTAAAATATAATACGAAAGAAAGAAAATATAGCCAATGTTCACCGTAACATATAAAACCTATGTGGATACTAGGTTACGTCATAAGCCAGTTTTTTATGTTATACTACTTTTTGCTCGCGGCTGCGCACGCGTTGTTTCTATGGAAACGTTTAAAGGTTATTTCTAGCCCATGGGAACTGTTTTAGACTACTTGTTATGAGATAACAAGTAGTCTTGTTATCTCATAACAAGTACGTCAACAAGTATGTTTGATTCCAGGCTTAGAGCTACATTTCAACCCGATCCCTTCAGTAATTTTGACGTGCCGAAGTAACAAACATTCAAACTTTCGCATTTATAATATTAGTGTGACTTATTTGCTTGTCAAGACACAAAACAAGCAAATTAGTCATTCATTACATTATGGTTGTCCTGAAACATAGTATTGAAATTTTTAGTGAATTTAAGTTTATAAATTTTCTAATTCCTTAAAATTCGATTAAAACTTTTGTCTTGTATCGTAGCAAGGTTGTTGTTTTAAGCTACGCGTTGTCTGTTAACCAACAAATAATTACGATAACAACACAAGCGCAAACAGATCTAGTTTGACTCATGCTCTGTGTGATTGTAAAGTTATTATGCGATAACAGAATGTGCTAATGAGCTCTTAGTTGTACCCGAAAATGTGTTGATAATAATAACATAACAAAGAAATAAGTTATTTCGAACCTTAGCTCTTTAAATAATCTCTTTCGATCGAGCCCCAAGCTAAGTAGAGCTTGTGTTATGGGTACTTAATCAATTATAATGCATTACATAAATAGATATATATTTTATTAAACAAATATTAGCAAAAATTTTGCATTCTTTTAACATCTTGCTCTAATAAGATTTTATTACTAGCATCTATCTGCTCGCGTCTTATCGTACGTAATGCCTACCTATACTCCAGCCAAATTATGTTTGTTAACAAACCACAACAAATAAAAATCAAATTATTTGGAGCAACATTTATTGAAGGAAAGATCTCAAATCAACAGGGAATAAGAATTGCGTATCAAAATACACGGCATTAAAGAATTTTTTTAAAGTATTTTAGTTGGTTGCTAAGTATTGGCGGTTAGTTTACAAATATTTCGCGTAAAATTTGGCTGGAGTATTGACCTATTTGTACACTACATTTGTACACTACGTACGTACAAATAGGTCAATACTCCGGCCAAATTAGCAAAATAGGTCTTAAAATCATATAACAGAAGTCCCTGCAAGGGCATTGCAATATAAATTTTATGTCAAATGCTGTAGAACGATGTACGATGTAGAACAAAGATGTGACACGTTAGCGCGAGCGCAGCGTGGGGAGAAGCTAGCAAAATCTTAGAATTAAATTATATTTCCAAGACGGTATCGTACTAAACAAAGGTTATTATTATTACTCACCCGACTATCAAAACAAATAAAGTTCTGAGATAGGTACAGTCTTCCCCAATTATGCCTCTTATTGTACGGCGTCCATAAGGTGCATTCTTCCGTGCCATCGAGCTTCTCATTCTGTGGTAATCTGAACCTTAACGTGTAGAGATTAGATTGCTTTCTAGCGTCTAGATCTCGCTTGAGGAAGGACGGTTTCTTTGGTACATTTTTGCTTAGTTTTGTTAAGAGGTCTTTATCGATATTGAAGCTTCCGGATTTGTCGTCAATGAGCCTGGAAATACATATAATCAATGTAAGTCCTAATCCATACTTTCAATTTCTATAGTAAAATTATTAACGCATAAGAATGTACGTATGTCGTTCATATCATAGGATGCTTTCTATCCAAGAATAACGCGTGCGAAGCAACGGGAAGAAACTAGCTCCAAGTACATAAAATATGTTTGGCCTCTTGTTGCGAGTGCGGCGCGCTCCGAGCTATATCTATCTACCATATAACTATGAACACAACAATGGCCACTTCGGCAAAACATTCCATAATCATTCATTACATTAGGTCGTTGCTAATGGCCGACTAATTTGTTTTTGCTCATAACTCTCAATTTTCTGTTGGTTCGGAAAAAAGATTCTTTAACCGATTTCGAAAACAGAAGGTTCTAAGTTCGACTGTATGTTTTTTATATATACTGGTCAATATTCCTAGCCATTTATATATCGATTTCTATTGCAGTCACAATCACAAGCTCCTGCGTCGCAGGCGGGCTTCTTCGCGAACTTTCTTTTCTAGTTCACTGTATATATGTATATTTTGGGGAGACCATGTCCAGCAGTGGACTAACATAGGCTGATGATGATGTTTTTGTTATCGTGACCATGGAGAAATCGTTTATTTATTTATTGAGATAATAACATCATTATAGGTTTCTTTATTAAGCCCTAAGGCGATGTTATAACAACTTATACTAAAAATTACATATTTTTGTACATGCACACAATACTAATTAATTTATAATTTTGTTTCAATAACATTTTGTGCCTTTTTTGTTGTGGCTTTCGGCACATCGTGACATAATTAATTTAGATAAGTATGAAGAATAGAATCTTCATTAAAAACATGAATTATTTAATTAATAATAATTAAACGATATTAATTTTTAATTAAATAATAATATTTTCAATCAGTAGATAAATGTGAGTACAAGCTACCAAACAGGGTTGGAAAAAAAACAGTTTTTTTTATATTTTATAAAACAAACAGTTCAAAATGTTTAAAACAAGTGTTTTTTTTGTTTTTTTTTACTTATCAATTTCAAATCAATTATAGCGAATAATAAAATAATCCATTTCTAAACTATTGCCTAATTCACATTAGTAAAAATTAACAAAACAATAAATATTTACTTTTGTTGCATATGTCAGTACCTCTAATCTAATTATTAAAAATTATTATTATTATTAATCAATACAAAACTCTTTACATACACCTTGTATGTAGTGTTGTAGGTAGGTAGAGAACTAGAGAGAGAGCGGGGAATAGGTACCGTACCCACTAATCCAGTGAATTACTTTCTTTCGACGGCCGACATAGGGACTTTCCCTGCGGGACTTTACTGGCGGGGAGTTACCTATGTAGTGTGTAAATACCACAGCCTGTCTGTGGTATTTATACACATTCATTTGCAATTAAAGGTAGTTTTAAACCCTGTTTTTTTTCATAATATAAAACATAGTTTTATTTCAAACTGTTTTAAACACGTGTTTTAAAACAACTTGTTTTAATCATGCCAACCCTGCTACCAAATGATGATCATGATTTGACTTTGCAAGTGCAAACTGATAACCTTTGTTTCCAATTTCCATACTGCATGATACAAGGTAATACCTACTGGAAACTTATATAAGTGTGGTTAGAAATTAGGTAAACAGGAAAGCATTTATTTATTTGTACTGGCCATTATATATTTCTCTACTCAACCCAAATTCATCGTAAAATGATTAGAAACAAATCACTCACTTAACCCAGAATGCACTTTCTTGCCATTGATTTTTTATCACAATCTGCCCTGCTTGTTCATTTGATCTTTTCTTCAATAATAAGCTTAATAAGTAGCTTACGCCAAGTGTGTAAATACAGTATGAAATACCTCCCATTTAGTCAGTTATGTGGATACAGATGATTGTTTTGGTGTTTATCGATCCCCCCCCCCCCCCCTCACGGCTTTGCATCGACCTTCCGGACACCCTGTTATACTTGAATATGGCTGAAATACAGAAAACTTACTGTTTCATAGCAATATTTGCAAGCTGTTGCATCAAAGCGAATGTCTCGGTTTTCTTCAAAAACATCGTGAAGTAATGCTCGCCATCTCTCGTCACCACTTTGACTGAATCAGGGAATAGTAAGCTATTGGTTTTAGCCAACTCTGTCACGTCGGCCCATCGTATCTTAATAGTCGTCTTCTTCCCAAATATGTACGAGTAAAAACACATGTAGTGGACAGATAGGTACATCCAACCTTGCCGAGGTATTTTGCTTTTCCAGTAACTGGAATGGAAGAATTTATGATAAAGTCCAGATCAGATATAAAAGTGAATTGGAGCTTTGTTAATTAGTTAATAGAGGGTTTATTTATGTCGCACACGCGAAGGCTGGGTCAACGCACCTTAGGTCAATTACCTATATTAATAACATAAAATCTCGACATGTACTGTCTTCTATAAGTCATGCATAAATATTATAGATTTTATTATAGTTATTATTAATATTGGATAAACAACCCTAAAATCCAGGCCCAGAGTCTTTATTTCTACTGCATTTTAATACATCAAATATTTTATGAGCCATGCATTATGAGAAATCTCTAATCTATCAAGTTTTTGAAGCATGATGTTGATAATATCGACGACCGATGTGGCGCGGTGGGCGAAGGTCCGCCTGCGACGCAGGAGGTTGCGGGTTCGATTCCCGCCTCGGAACAATTGTGTGTACGATCTGCAGATATTTGTTCTGGGTGTTCTGGTTGTTTTCTAAGTATAATAAAAAATATCTATCTATGTAATGTATTGCATTATGTAAGTATATCAGTTATCTAGTACCCATAACACAAGCTTTGCTTACCATGGGGATAGATAATGCTGTGTGGATTGTCCAGTATTATTTATTTTATTTATTTATATGTATAACTATGTAGTCACTCAGATAAGTATGACTGTTTTTCAATAAATAACTTACCTGCAAGAATAGTAACAAACCAACTTCTCGTCTTTAGGTAAACCATCGAATCTCTGATGGAATTCATAGTCAACATTTTTGTATGTTAGTGTATCTTCATCTGCAAATAGGTATATCATAACTATATTTTTAATCCAAAACAATATACAATATAAGCTTTTCTACCAAAGAGTCCTCAGTAGAATAAGTCTTCATTGTATTTAATTGCTTTTGTTTGTTCTGCTGTTTTATTACTAAAAGGCAGAGACAAAAGTTTCGTTGACTACAGCAGCTAAGAGCTGTCTGACTTACTGAAGTCTACACAAGACCCATAAACTCGATCAATCAGAGAGCATATTACATTATTGTTTACACAAACAAAGTTAGTCTCAGGTGTTCTGGGTATTTTCTATGTATGTATACCTAATAATAAAATATCTATCTATGTAATATGTTGTATTAAGTACTTATATTAGTCATCTAGTATACATAAGACAAGCTCTGCTTAACTTGTGGCTAGATGAATGTGTGGATTGTCCAGCATTCTATATTTAAATAGATTGCCAAGAACCAGAAAAAGTTATGTAAAAATAAATTAAGTTAATTATGATCTATCTCAGTGGAAACTGAGTGGAAAGATTTGGGGGAGGCCTTTGCCCAGCAGTGGGACGAAAAAGGCTAAATAAAAAAAAATAAAAAAATATGTTCTTTACCTTCAGCTATACTGTCTTGCTCAGTCACAATGACAGAATTTATCTTACAGCAGACAAATTCTGTGACTTCTTCTTCTGTATCAAATGAATGTAACGTTGGACACACATTGTCGATCAACCACTGCCAATCTTGGCGAATCTCTTGCTCCGTTAACGCTGTTGCAATAACTGTCAACAAAGTTCAACAGTTCATTGTTTAACCAACATATTCACTATGGGCAGCAGTGGGATTTTCAAGAATGTACCACTGCTCTATGAGCTCTGCATGTATTTCAATGTATTATTTATATACAGACAAGAACCAGAATGCTGATAGGCATGTCTATTTCACAGAGTTGAATGTCTTCGTTACAGTGGTTTGTCTCGGTTGTCTGTTTGTGTGTTTTAACCATAAGTTGAGTCTTTAAATTGACTCAAACTACTCAATCAAATATTTAAATAAAAAAAACTAATAAAAATTATGGATACACTAAGGTTTCATCATTTAAATCTTTAAAGTTGAGAGTTATAATTAATGGCTGAAATTGTATACCTATTTGTAGAGTTAGGTAGTGTTATTTGATGTCTAAACATGTTGGATAGTAGATCAAAACCAGATGTAAGACAAGACCTATACATATACAAACACACACACACAGAAATTTCATGGACAGGCATCATGATTCACTGGTTAATTTATTTGTTCACAAGACTAATTTAAAAGAAATTCATGAATGTGCAGACCCTATAGATAGTTCTGACTAGATTAGTAAGTTATTAAAAAGGTACTGTATGGTGTGTCTATGATCTATAACTCACCATAGTAGATTTCTGAGTTAGGAGTTTGGTGCAGGATCCTGTATGGGGCTGGTTTGGTATCACGAACACTATCCAAAGTACCCACAAGCAACGATGAAAGTCCTCTAGATTTACCGTGCCCTTTTCTCCTCTGAAGGACGAAATACAAGGACGTTTCATCGCAGTCCCTGCAGGATACGATTCAACAATTCAAAACTTTCACACAAACGGTAAATAATAAAATAACAAGGGAACAAAACATTACCACAACGCAGTTTTGATGAAAACTTCCTGCGGTTTCACCCACATCGTTTTCTTTTTTGCTATCTGTTTAACAATACAATGGAAGTTTGTATTTCTCTCGTACTCAAATTATTTTGATAAGCGCATTTTATTGATTTAAAATAAAATATAACGGGTGGTGTCTCCCGTACCTACGTAAATCCAAGAAAAACACAAATAATCGCACTATTATACACATATGTACGTAGATATGTACATTACATACAAATGATACAAACAATATAGTACAATAGTATTGCCAACTCGTACATAACCAAAGAGAATACAATAAAACTCGTAATTTAGAATTTATGCCACAAACAAGGAATGTTTATTTTATACCATGACCTTAGTATAAAAATTCCTTGTTTTTCCACAACCACATAACACCAACCCCCTAGAAAGAGACCACCCCGCTGCTGTTAATTCAATAATGGATGTAAGCTATAGGGTATCTATGTATAATAGGTTTTTGTCAAGCGAATAACTTTTAAATTATGTCCTTGCTTCGATCCGATCACGACGATGCGCTATGATGGATGATCGACCGGATAGGTTTCAGCGTGCTAATCCAGAGAAAATAAACTCATTATCATTGAACTTGTAGCCGTAGTGCCCAATGACGTGAACAAAGGTATCTGTACTTAAGAAAAAACTTAATATATCCTTGACTGCTGCAGATTGGTCGTGGTGACACGTGCCTGCGGGGTTAACCACTAATTATCGGACACCCTGTATACCTATCTTATTAAATACTTACTTGCCATTGAATGTGCAAGGGAGAAATTGAGACTGCGAAAGACCAAAAGCGCTGTAGTTGACGTTACTGTTAAAATGGCCTCGCATAACAAATGGTCGAACCACTTCAGAATTAATGTCTTTATTTACTACAAGTACGGACAATTTATCTTGGCCAAACTACGCACAAAGCGGCGCAGTAATATTTTTTATAAACCAAATGGTGTCAAGGGTGGGGTGCGCGGGGCGGTGGTAGACCAAGAAAAAGTCTGTAAAAAAAATTATTTTATTGTTATATTTTAGGGACTTTGAGTCATTTTCCTGCGTCGCAGGCGGGCCTTCGCCCACTGCGCCACAGCAGAGGTCGTCAAAAATGTTTAATAACATTATATTTTCTCGGTTTAACCGAGAAAATACATGTTTACTTAAATTTTAGAAATCTATTAAATACTTCTTGAGTAACAACTATTTGAGAACATTTAAAACCTCATTATAAAATCGAATAGAAACTTTTTTTGTTTTATTTCTATCTTTATATCTGTCTTGACCACAGTCAGTTACAAAAGTTTTGTTCGTTTTTACTAGTCTGTTGATTGCATCATAGAGCATTAAGGCGATATGAGTTGTCTTTTCGAGACAAGGACGAACGATCACCGCGCGGGGAAGGCGAGAAAGGGAGGCAAGAGCGGCAGAATGATCGGCCCGTGCGCAATTTCACTGCTTTTTAATTTTTAATTTGTTATTGCTCTAAAATAATACTGTTTCTCAAAAAACTAAAACCATAATTGTCTAAAGTATTTATTAGGGAACACGTAGAAGAAATTTCATTACAATAATATTAAATAACCAGCAAATAAAACTGGTTTACCCGTATCTCTGTAAAAATGTAGATTTAGAGGAAACTTTACCATTTTTTTCTATCGAGTCAAGTTTAGTCAATCGTGTTTCGACTCCCATAACTTACTAACTAATATCCTAAACTTTTGTTCCTCATCAAAATATATTCGAAAAATAGGTGTTTTGTTCCCTTAAAATTGATTTTCCGTTAAGTCAAAACGTGGGTTTTGGGACTCATTTCACCTTAAACCAGACCGGTTGATTGTTGTTATTGGTGTTACGTTTTTTGGTTACTGTTAGTGTGGGTGGGCACTTATTTAGCTATAAATAATACCTACAACATACATACTTTTAAACTTACGCGATCTGAACACATATTTATAAGTATTAATACAACGGGTATTTATCGCGTTTATTTACCTATTTTTCCCGACGTTTCAACAGGTTTACACACTGTCGTGGGTCACGGGATGACTCTCATCCCTTTCTCACTGCATTAGATATTTTCTGAACGTATAGTTTATCTGGCGATAACAGTTTTACCACATTACTTGAGTAACTTGTGGTAGGTACCTACCTACCTAATGACTTCGCCTAGGTAAGTACCTACCTATCTATAATTATCATTAACAATAAATAAATATATAAACAAACAGCGTCAGTTTTTAGTTAAACAGTTGTAAAACAAACACAAAAAGGTAGGTACCTAGGCACTCTTGTTTCTTTTTTGTACTTAGTATCCTTTTATTTGCCTAAGTAGGTAGATAATTCACAAAAAATGGATTGTAGGATCATATTAAGAATTAGGATTTTCTAATTAGCTAGTGTTTATAAGTATTAAATTTAGAGAAGAAGGTTGGATGAGGTGCTGGACTCGGACCTCAATAAAACGTACCTAACTCAAAAATTACATTTATAACAAAATTGGACTGGACAATTTATTAAAACACAAGTAAAGACAAAAAAACATAAAATGTTAATGTTCGTGCTCTTTTTCGGCGAATTTCCTTTGAGTTTCAGCCCAGCTTCTGTAGTTTGCGTCTGATCTTGCTAAGTCGTCGATTTTCATAAACAGATAGAAACCGACTATCCAACCCATGGGATAATACATCCATATCCAGTTTGTCCTCATGTAATAGAATATCGGAAATTGTGCTATCTTTGCCGAAAATGTGTAAGGAAACTTCATGTGACGTCCGGATTTTCTAGAAAGTAGGAGGGACGCAAATCAATGAAGAGCTATTAGTGCCTGCAGCAGACATGGCAGGGCTTTTTGGCGCTCATTATAATTATATACGTATAGGCCTAATATCATGCTGTGAACTAGTACCTACATAGGTACCCATGAGCTGATGAGGACGATGATATTATCATCATCATCATCATCAGCGTCTAGCAATCCACTGCTGGACATAGGCCTCCCCCAATGAGCGCCATAGCACCCTGTCTTCCGCTTGCCGCATCCAGCATCTACCTGAAGTCTTTCGCAGGTCATCATCCCACCTGGTCGTAGGGTGTCCTACACTACGTTTACCGAGTCGTGGTCTCCACTCAAGAACACGTTTGCCCCAGCGGCCGTCGGCTCTTCGCGAGATATGACCGTAAGTGTACTCGGAAACAGTTTCGAGAAGGTGACCATGTACGATGATATTATAGGTAGGATATATTAGGATAGGCTTAATGTTTTTTGTATTCAGTGTTACATACACCTCTGTGCTTTGATATAATATATCTTATTTATGTAGGTACTATAACTATTCTTCGTTCGTCTTAAGACTTTTTGTATCCTTAAATTTACTTCACACATATGTAGCTAAAGCCAGCTAAGTTTGTTGAATAACTAGGTAGGTGAATACGATCAAACTAGCGCTTAAGCATCCACCGGGTGCAGAATGGCGTACCTATATGGATGGAGGAGATCCATATACGCCATTCTGCCCGTTTCTGTGATACCCCACCCTCATCTTACCCTGCAATAAATCCAGCGTCTCTCATCTTATTTTCTATCATGGCATACCATTTTGCAAGCAAAGTTGGAGTTGGCATTCTGAAGGTTTTTTGTAATATTAATGGAAACGTATGAAAATTGGAAAATTTAAATTGTTTTCAAATGCCAAACTGTCCTGACCGTAGCTAATTGTATACTCTTTGGTCCTGATCAAAGAGAATATAAAGTCTTAGGTACGTATTCATTACGTATTATAGTTATTGTGTTATTGTATTCACTCTATAAAGTATGGTCCTGACGTTGTATTGCCAAAGAGACCAAAGAGAATACAATAACCATAGATGAATACTAATATACCCGAAATACTATATAGATATAATTAAGAGAACCGTACTTTACCTACTCACTCCGCTCCGTGTCACTCTCGTGTCACTCCGTTCTATGCTATTATTTTCATTCATATATTCACTTCAATTCATTAATTTCTTTTCAATTTCATATTCATGTCATTAAAAAAATACCTACCTACGGTATTGCAATGCTAAAAATATCAAAGAGAATAAGTTTTTACTCCTTTGTATGTACTTAGAGTATATAACGTAGGCATTATAGAAACTTTAAATTTTGAACCGTAGCTGTAGGTACTTTACCTACTGTCTCTGCTCCGTGTCACTCTTGTGTCACTCCGTATTATTATTTTCATTCATATAATCACTTCACTTCATTCATTCATGTCATTAAAAAAAAACAAGTTTCCTTCTGTTTCCTTCCTTCACAAAAAATCTAATATTTTGCATTTAGTAAATGGTACCACTGAAATTCAGTAAAAATACTGATTTTGCTAATAAATTGTAACAATTACCAATAAACCCGTTGAAATGTGCGATAACGAGCGAGAAGAAGCTGCTAATTTGGTACGTGTGACCTCCCCGTTCCGCCAAATTGGTTATCAAATTTTGAAAATAATTGATTCATTGCCCCTTTCCTGTAACATGCTAATCATTTCAGAAAGAAGAGTTCGAATGGGTGCTCCGAGAGGAAGTTCATGCTATTTTGCATCAATTACATTCAGTTCTAGTCGTGAGTAAAGTTAACTATTATATTCTTGTAACACATCTCTAATCGCTGTTTTCAAAAGGTTGTTACGTATAATTTTGTTCTAGGAATGTGCTCACAGGTTCCCGGTACCTTTGTATGGGAATGAGGGACAGAAACAAGACAAGTTCATATTGACATCCCAACCAGAGCAACTGAAATGTATTGTGACCTTAACTGGGGATAGCATCACACATTCTGTAAGTGCCTTCTTTCTTTGACATCCTTATTGATTGGGCCAAGGTTTATTCATAATGGATAAATTATGCTGCGGTGATTGGGCTAAGAATCCATCAAATCAACCGAAGAATGTAGTAAGAGCCTTCTGTATTTGATTAAAACCTCTACTGCAACCAGTCCAATTGGTCAGGGCTAGTCATGTTCAGCATTGGACACATTTGTACTGATCAGTATGGTTAAGAGCACCATTTATCAGAACATCATAAATTTAATTATATCCATTTATTCTCCTAAAAGTTAATCTTTATTCTCAGGACATAAGTTTCAAAGTGATGCGTCAAATGCACACAATATGCCGTACATCCATCAATCAAGACGGACCATGGAAACTTCAGCAGATTCAGGATGCTGCTAATCATTTGCAACAGGCTATTGGATACATTGACAATGTTGACAAGAACTATGTGTTCAAGTAAGTTAAAAAAACTCAGAGATCGTTTTTATCCCTCATATATTAGCACTTTTACTGTACTTCAGCACAGTTGGTCCAGTGCTGGACATAAACCCAGTGAAGCCATTATACTTATTCTGTCTTTTCTGTTAGTTCTCAGTTCTTTTTGTCATATATGTAATATTAAATAAAAAATTTACAATGTAGCTTAACATTGTCCATTCAGAGTTGGGTAGACTGTTTTTGTAGATCACTGCCTCTCTAGGGTACATTCACATGGCTGATTTGTTATAAAGGACCATTTTTATGGATCATTAACATTACCTAAAGAGTAGGCTACTTAGGAAATGATTGTTTGTTGGATCCAGAGTACCATTAGGTGTGTGAACTTGCTCTACTATACCTACCACCAGATGCTCTACTATTATATTAAAACAGATGCTGTGAATGTACCCTTAGAGGCCAATAAAGTAAATAAAAGGACATTCTTTACAAATAGCTTATATAAATTTGTATTATGATTACATAATAAAGACTTAACACTTGGTATAGGCTGCTGTATAGGGATATATTTAGCAGATGGACAAATTGGTGTTGTAGGTCAATTCAGTTAAGCTAATGATGGAATCCTAGTATCATCTGGCATGGTTAAGAATTGTTTGTTATAATGATAAATAATATAGTAAATACTCAAGATTCTGAGTCGCTTAGTCGCGTAACAATGTATGAGTGGTGTTATTATTATTTCAATTTCACACTGTAACATAATTATGTCCACCCTGAAAACAATAACATGCTTAACATAATAATATGAATATGTTTGAATACAATATTGCTTTAGCCTACATCTGTAGGTACATTCTAAGCAAGGTCATCCATCACCAAGCTAACCTCGCGTCTTATCTGGCGTTATTTTGATTAAAGCAAATATCTAGCTAACAATTTAACAAAGTACGTAGTAGACGTGTGCGCCGATCGGCGTGGCGCACGCCGCCGATCATTTTAGCCACGCCGCCGCCGCCGACGTTTTCGTCGGCGTCATCGGCGTCACTTTATTTAACAAATTTTGTATGGGGAAATTGACATGGCAAAGCCCCGACACTGTGACTAAAAATGAGATCGACTTTATCATGAAGCATGTGCAGCATGATAACAAGCATATGTTCAGAGATGTCTCAGTGACATGTTCAATACCGGATCTGATCACCGACTCCTCCGAGGCTTTCTGAATAATAACTTGACGCTTGAGATAAACCATTTGATGAGGTCCACGCTCCGACCTAACCCAATCCAAATCATGGCGGGCACCGAGAAGTTCCAGCAGCTTCTCGGTGATAGATTTATTGCCTTGAAAACCACTAATGACTCTGATGAGACGCTTTTTTTTATCTGTATATATATATTATCTTTGGGTGGCTTGGGTATCACAGCGGCCATGATAGGCCTATTGTGATCGCCACTTATAAGTTCAGCCCCGAAGCCGAGGCGTTCATAGTTCGCCACTAACCCTTGCAGCTGCTAGGAACTGTAGGATTTTCTTCGGGGTGATGTCTCGCAGCTTGTCTAGGCTATGCAGATGCTTGCCCAGATGGATACTGCATTTGTGCATCAGTGCTCCGCACTCACCTAGCAGAAGGATAGGCGTTTTATTCGCCTCGCAGAATCTGCAGGATTATATGTCGTTTAGCCCTAGTTTGAACATGTACTTGTTAAGGCAACAGTGTCCAGTTAGGGCTCTTGTTATGATGCGAACGTTGCCTCTGCTTAGCGCTAGGATTCGGTTGGTATACCGATTATGGAAGGCTTTTATGAGAGATTTTGAGTGTTCCATGCCCGGGTAGTTGCTCCAGAGCTTGTACGATTCCTCAATGCAGGATCCGAAGAGTGTTCTGAGCGCCAGGCTTTTAGGTATGCCACAGAACGGTTCCCCTTGGCCCATGAACGCGCGAGTTCATCGGCACACTCATTGCCGTTGATTCCTGCGTGCCCCGGAACCGATCTTAGGAGGACTCTGTTATTTGGGCCCAGAGCGTTTAGTCGTGACAGACAGTCCTCGACTAGCTTGGATGTGATGACCTTCGAGTCCATCGCTAGTACTAGCTGTCAGAGTTGATAATTATAGTTTGGTTGGAGTAGCGCTTTTTCAGATTTATATCCGCGCATTCTAGGATGGCGAATATTTCTGATTGGAAGATAAAGGCGTGATTGCCAAGGTTTATGCTTATGCCAAACCTGGGTCGCTCTCCGTAAACTCCACAGCCTACGTCCAGTCCCATTTTGGAGCCATCCGTGTACCAGATTAGGCATCTATCCTTGCAGAGAAGCTGTCTGTTTAGCCAGTCTTCTCTGGAAAGAAGTTCCACTGTATGAGACGCTTTACAATGGTTTGATTTTTACAATGGTCGTAACGTTAAGCGACGAGGGCATTAAGTTCTGCAAAAGTAGCGTACTGGCAAGTAGTCCAAACTTTCGGAAAATACTTCTTAAAAAATTCAGACCCATCTCACTTCTGAGCCACGTCTATAAGCCGTTTCACGAGTGGTCACGAAACGTCTCGCCAGGAGACCCAACGAGTTCCAGCCACCGGAACAGGCCGGGTTTCGCGGAGGATATGGCACCATAGACCACACACAGTGAGGCAGATTATACAGAAGTCGAAGAGTATAATAAATAAGCCCCTGTGTCTGGCTTTTGTGGACTATGAGAAGGCATTTGACTCTGTTGAAACCTGGGCTGTTCTGGAATCCTTACAGCGATGCCAAGTAGACTATCATTATATCGAGGTGCTGAGATGTCTCTACGAGGCCGCCACTATGAGTATCGTAATACAGGGACCCATCCAACTCACGGTAGGGTTGGTACGCCAGTTATAAGTCGCTCAGAGAGCTATGGAAAGAGCTATGCTCGGGGTCTTTCTGAAGAATAGGATTCGTAACGAAATCATCCGACAAGTTACCGACATTGTTCAAAGAATTAGCAAGCTGAAGTGGCTTATATCTTATATCGCGAAGATCCTGCAACCGCTGGGGTAAACGTGTGCTTGAGTGGAGACCGCGATTCAGCAAACTTAGTATAGGACGCCCTCCGGCCAGGTGGGTAAAGACAGGGCGCTATGGCGCTCATTAGGAGAGGCCTATGTCCAGCAGTGGACTATTATATGTTCATGATGAACAAATTTTCACACCCACGCCGATTACGCCGATGACGCCGCCGCCGCCGATGGATTTGACGCCAGACGCCGCCGCCGGTCAAATGAGCATCGGCGCACATGTCTAGTACGTAGTAAGTCTGCATATAATTTTTTTTCTTTATTAATAGAAGATATTCTTTATTAGTTAAGAAAGTTACAATCAAATAATTGAAACAAAATATTAAACAAAGTATTTACAATTGAATCGATTGACCTAACTGCAGAAAATTGCAAAAAATCTACAGGTAGCTCAACAGATCCATATGTTACTAGTTGGCGTTGTTCCCAAGACACTGGCTGCATTACCCCATTGTATATATTTATTTATGAGTTGGATAAAAATTATAATTTGCTATGCTGTAATTTTAAAAAGTGCGTCCAATCTGTACGCCTTTGTAAACAACATTATAAGATAGATAGATAAGCAATGTCTTTACTTTATCTCCCTAAAAAAACTATTCTGTTTAGATTTTTTTTATGTCCCAATGGAACAATGAAAGAAAAAAAACGGCGCAGTTTTTGAGGACTGCCGATAAAAGTCAAAATAAGTATTTATTTATACTGGGAAGCATGTGGTGACGATGACGCGAGTTCCATGATTTTTATTCACCCAAAAAGTCCTCAACGCGCTTAATTTTTTTATTATTTTTATTATTATTTTTAAAATAAATAAATAATGCTGGACAATCTACACAGCATTATCTAGCCCCATAGTAAGCAAAGCTTGTGTTATGGGTACCAGATAACTGATATACATAATACAATACATTACATAATATATAGTTTTTTTTTTATTTTACATAGAAAACGACCAGTACACCCGGAACAAATATCTGCAGATCGTACACACAATTCTCCCGAGGCGGAATCGAACCCGCAACCTTCTGCGTCGCAGGCGGACCTTCGCCCACCGCGCCACATCGGTCGTCAAGCTTAAAAAAGTATTCACTTCAAAAAAAAGTTAGCAGGTTTTTTTTATTGTTTATCAACATCAGCCTATAGCCTCATAGACATAGGCCTCCCCCAATGAGCGCCATAGCGCCCTGTCTTCAGCTTGCCGCATCCAACATCTAAATGCAGTCGTTCGCAGGTCGTCATCGCACCTGGTCTGGGTTTATGGTTCTTACACAATGTAATTTAATTTGCAGGTCATCAGAAGAAGTCCTGCACATAATCCAGTGTCTCATCGGCTCTCTGCAGAGAGCGCGAACAGCCCTAGTCTTACCAAAGAAAAAAGCTATTGATGAGCTTATGAAAAGCAGAAATATGGTAAGTGTTATTTTTTTCTCTTATGAACGGTTTTATGTCTAGGAAACCTTCGAAGAGTTAAGTTAGAACTTAATCACACTATAAGTTATAATATTAAGAATGCGAAAGTTTGGATGTTGTAGTTTCTGCGTGAAAGAGTAACAAAAATCCATAGATACAAACTTTCGCGTTTAGAATATTAGTAGAAAGTAGAATATAAGAAAAAAAAGAACAGGGCGCTATGGCGCTCATTGGGGGAGGCCTATGTCCAGCAGAGGACTGCTATAGGCTAATGATGACATATTACCAAAAGCTCCATGATATCATAATTTATTGTAACATGGGCTCATAGATAGGTCTAAGATTTCTGGAAAACTACTTTAATAAAACTACTATCTTAATTCCTTGCAGATAACAGAAAATATTAAAATGCCTAAAATATTTGAATTTCGTGTGTATCTGTGTTATATTCAAAGTCGACTCTGTAACGGAGTTTCTGAAAAGCCCTGCTGATTCTATTTAGATAGATTGATAAATATTTATTTGGTACTAAAGACACATGCAATTAACATAGAGATTTATTACTATTTCTGTTTCAGCAAGCCCTCACACCGAATCTACCTGAAGACCTAGCAATATCATTCTACATCCAATCTCACAAGTTAATATTCGTTGCGTACCAGCTCAGTTCTGTGCATGGTACGATGCGTATCGACTCCTGCCAGGCTGATTGTGCGGTGCCCTGGCTGAGCGATGTCCTGTTTATGCTGACCGCTGCGTTGCATATGTGTCAGCAGCTTAAAGATAAGGTGAGTGGAGTGATGCTTACAACCGTGTGTTTAGTTATTTATTGTGTGTGACAGAGTATAGAGTAATCAGTATTAGTGGCGCGTCACTCGGGATGGGACCGCGAACTAATGAGACTTAGCAACTATAATTAAAAAAATAATGCTAGAACTGCAGGTGGGACACTCCATGCTAGTATAATGATATAATAAATAGAAAATATCCGGAACACCAGGATCAAACATTTCTAACAAGGCGTCTTCGACGACCGATGTGGCGCGGTGGGCGAAGGTCCGCCTGCGACGCAGGAGGTTGCGGGTTCGATTCCCGCCTCGGAACAATTTTGTGTACGATCTGCAGATATTTGTTCCAGGTGTTCTGGTCGTTTTCTATGTATAATAAAAAATATCTATCGATGTAATGTATTGTATTATGCATATCAGTCATCTAGTACCCATAACACAAGCTCTGCTTAGCTTGGGGCTAGATGATGCTGTGTGAATTGTCCAGCATTATTTAAGAATAATCATATTTAAGGCGGGAATCAAACCCGCAATCTCCTGACCTTCGCTCGCCCGCCGCGGCATTGTACTTATTGTCGTCATAATAAACGCACACGAACACGCACTGAGATCCCAACTAAATATTCAGAAAGCCAAAGAATTCTAAAAAATATTAATATTACTATTAAAATTTTACACTTGAGATGTCAGCATATAATCCATATTGCAGTTTCCTTACCTACACTTAGATATCTATCTATATATACAAAAGAAAGTCGTGTTAGTTACACTATTTATAACTCAAGAACGGCTGAACCGATTTAGCTGAAAATTGGTGGAGAGGTAGCTTAGAACCAGGAGTCTAACATAGGATTTTTTATTATTTAAACAATTTGACACATAGATTTTCACGGGGGCGAAGTCGCGGGGCGCAGTAAAAAATACTGGAAAGCAAATAATAAAGTATGACGGCTTTCTATATCACGCGATAACTATATTCCAAAATAATCTGCGATCTTATTATTATAAAATGTATACTGTACTAGCTGCTGGCCGCGGCTTCGTATATTCCAGGATATAATGTAGCCTATGTCCTTCCCCGGAATTCCATCTACCTCTGCCATATTTAATTAGATCCGTTCATCCGTTTGTTTAAGCGTGAAAAGTAACAGACAGACATACAATAAGCTTCGCTTAAAAACATTAGTATAGATATGTACTTGATGTGATTTACCAGGATTTTGTAATTTCGTCGATATCAGAAACGATACCTCGACGAGTTGTCTACGCTGTAGAGTTTAGCAAATCCTGATAACATCTTCATAATAGTATCTGAATTGCTTTTTGATAATATCGGATATTGGCGCATACTCATAAAACGTTGATTAGATAGTTTTTTGAATATCTATGCAATCTACGCACGTACTGTGTACTGAGCTGATATTTTTCCAATAAGTACGATAACGGCTCCCGGCTTTTCATAGTACACACATCAACATAGCAAACTCCAGATTAAAACCGTTTGAAACCCTCGATTCCAGTGAGCGGTGAGTTGTTTGAATTATAGGCGATGATTCGTCTGTGAAGACTAATCTGCACAGCCATGAACACAGAAGTCGTGTTGCCAGATTATCAGTAACAAACATTATAAAAAAAACAAATACCTCTTTAGTGATTGCTCCCAGGATAAAACTTCTGAAACTATCATGGTTATTAACACTAAAGTCATTTAAAACGGGATATTTACCATGATTTGATTTTTGAGTTTTCCAATATTTCGGCACAGTTTCATCATGGTAAATATCCCGTTTTAAATGACTTTAGTGCTCCCAGGATTTACATGACTTTATCCCTCCCTACCCCTTTCACCACTGGAAAAGTAGACGCAAAGTAGTAAGTACTTTGCGTCTACTTTTGTACCTTCAGTACCACTCATACTTGATCCACATCCCACATTGCCGAACCAAACGAATATGCTCTACCTTAGTTATGAGTACATGCCGGTAAAGTACCGAACTTCCTGCGTCTATATTTCCGGTAGAGCACAATCTCCGTGTCTTCAAAGACCGAGTTCTTTTTGGGAAAGCGTACCCCATCTTAGGCCACATCGTCACTTTCATTTGCCTGTGTGATGGGTGGAAACGCTTTTCTAATAAAAATAAATAAATAAATAATTTCCCTAATAAAAAAATCAAATGCTGCATATTTCTTAAAACAAATGTTGGTTCTACAATGTGGGTGTTGTTATACCATGCCTATAAAACCCTAGTTTGGTATCGGAAATTTTCTATTTACAATCATGAATTAAGATACTATGTTTTTGTTTCAGCTCTGCGTGTTCTCACAGTACAAAGATTTCACAGTCGGTTCAAGATCTGCATCCATGCTCCTGAACTAAACGAATGTTATAAAGTTATCCGCAGTCTAGCATAATTCTGAGGAAGCCTTGAGAAATTAATTGTTATTGGTTAATTACTAGATAACTTTGTAAGACCTTAAATTTGACCTTAATGGTACTTAAACTTGACTAGGGTCAGTCAAGTCGTCTCTTAGAGAAACTAAACGATGTGAATCTATTTTTTAAATATGTAATGACGTTGATTACATGATATATATAACCAAAGTAAAATTACTATGGCGTTGCGTTTTTACTTCCAAAATGAGTAATATCGTGGCGGTGTCATTTAGAATTACCTTTTCCCCGATACATTTTATATGATTCCATATCTTTTGGTTAATAAAAACGAAAATTACTGCTTATTTATTACGTATCTATACATACTCAAACGCAACTCAAGGTTTAAGCCCGTCTCAAGTGACGAATTCCGACAGATTTTCATTGAAAACTGTCATAAAACCGCGTATCTGAAATACGTTTTAGTACCTTCGGGCATTATTGGTCATATATTCTGGCTGCCACATTATAACAATTAATTTCCAAGGCTGCATCGTACCTATTTATCTAGTTATAGCTATCGTCCATTGTTGATATTCTTGTTGAAAATTTTGTATTATATTGTATATTATTTAAAAATAATTACGAAGTATTAGTCATAGGAGTAGGTATGTAAATTATTGTCTAACAATTTATTGTTACCGTATTCATGTACTAATCCTATTTAAGGTGGTTGATCGATCACACATCCATAAGGTTCTGCATAATCAACTAAAAATTAACGGCATGTACGGGCATTGTTATCTAAGGTAGAATAGAGAAAAATTACGACATCTTGTCATCGAATGCGTAAATTATTTGAAATGTTTACCTTCAACTTCAATAATGTACGCAATGTATGACGATGCGATGTCATCATTGTTGTTTATTGTGCCGCAGAGAATAATCTCCGTGCTTAGCCAACTGGTTGGTTTTTGCTACAAAATCAATCAGGCGAAAATATTAGCAATATTTGATGGAATTCCTTTTGAATCAGTGTTGTATAAAAATTATATCAGCTACCTGGTTCCCTTACGAGCTTTGCTTGTTGGGACTGAGTGCTATTATAATCGACCCTATTTCATTTAGGTACGTAAGTATTGTACACTGTAATCTACACGTAATATTTATATAGTGAGTAAGTGCACAGTACCAAATAGATCTGATTGTATGGATAAAAGAATTTCGATGTAACTGAAGCAATAAAGAAGCTTCTTTGAGGTTAATGCAGTTAAGTATTTATTAAATTGTGTAAGCTAGGCTATATAACTAATATTCCTTGAAGATTTACATTATAATCAAATAATATTTCTGTTGATCAATATAAAACAATCCAATGCCGATGAAATAAGTTATAATCTTATTTAATTAACAACGCATCAACATGTGATGTTAATTAGCAAAGCGAGGATTGTATTCTATAATCGTTGTTATACGAATTTCTTTAAACATTATCTCGAATCTAGAAACATGTCTAGTATGTAATCCAAAGTTAACGCATTCACTGCCCAGACTCCAGGAGCGGAAAGACACCATGTCCATGGTCCATGTCCTTTATAGGCACCGAAGTGTAAACAAAACGGACGCCGCGATTTCTTTTTGTTTGTTTATTATTTGCGTGAAACATTTCGACCTGCCAATAACTCTTTATCTAAATTTCAATTTCGCATGATATAATTCAGCCCAGTTTCACACGAAATATTGTAGTCAATTATACATTTATACGAAATGCAATTTTTAAGACCACTATTATACAAAATATTGTATGCATAATGGATTATATATTTGGCTTTAAGAACTCACTACTAATATAATAAAATTGGAATTTGATAATTTTAAGATCTATGCACCTTTAAAATTTAAACACGCCTTTGAAACTTTGTGCTCTTAATGTACGTATGAAATTTACTTTTAATCTTCTTTCTAAATACCTTAATTGCATTTAATTGGTATCTATGTGGAGTTATCTATTAGCTTAGTAGTCAATTTCAAAAAATGTAGCCGCGATATAATCTGTCTAAACGACACTTGTTTGAGATGAGTATGACGCTCGAATACTCAAACGGAACTCGCATCTCAGCATGTCCCAAGTCGCGATTTTTTGACACTTTTCAATGAAAACTCAAAATTTCGTCACTTGAGACGTACATATCGGTGTTGCGTTTGTATCGGGGGTAAGTCAGATTTGCTGATTTCATTTGCAATACTTTACTGTATGTAGCTTATTATAGCTATTGCTATTTTAAATACTGAACAATGAAGCTTGGTTGACATTGGTTGAATGTTCAAGTTTGGTTGACATGATTGACAATAATATTAATGTACTATGTAGTATTATTAGATCTATTTATCTGAATGTCTAACTAATCTGTATATTAATTTATTGATTGTGTTTGTAATCCATTAAATCAAATGCTGTTATGATCTTTTAGTTTTATTGATTGAAAGCATTGCATTAAAAAGCATTATCTTGGCACGCCATTTTCCGTAGACTGAAATTATTCTGCTAATCATTCTTTCCGGACCTTGTGGGGGGTGCGGGCGGAGGGGGGTAGAGGCTTGGCCTCATTACCCCATTAGGGTAATGAGGCCAAGGTACGGGCGGCGACTCATCTCGAGGGATGACGACCCTTCGCCTCGGTCAATGGGTTAAGCAGCGCCTTTTTATTTAACTGGAATGTCAGATTTTTATTTTACTAAGCCGTAAATTTTACTATGACAGCTTATTTGTTTTACCTCTATAACAACAATAAAATAAATTTAAGATTAATGGGACTAGAAGACACCTTTTTTGCTCTACTTTTGTTGAAGTTTGAATGGTAATAAGTAGACAGTCAAAATTTTGACTGGATGTAGATTACCTACTATTGCCGCTATAAAAACAATTTTTACTTTTCTGCCATTTTATGGAAATTTCATAGTCGTGGAGTGGAATGGAGGCGTACAATAATAATATGAGTGGTTTTTGAAAACCTTTTTTAGGGATCCTTTTGCGTAATAGTTAAATACAATGGTACGGAATCATCTGGATTCGACTCGTCCGCGCTTGGCCGGTTTTATTTAATAGATTAGACATAATAAGCGTTACAGGTTAAGCAATAGTTCCCTATTGCTTAACCTGTAACGCTTATTACATCTCTATGATTTCTGAAAAGACGTTTTGAAGAAAATAATTATAAATCGTTAAATATACCTATCGGTAACTAATGGAATAAAGCCTTGTAGTTATTCAATTGAGAAGAAGTGTAGGCTCGTCTATGACGCACACGAAACAAAGCAGTTATAGCTAACTTCTGGCAAAAAAAACCGGTTCTAGCACAATTTCGCATGTAGCTGGGATCACCAAAATATTTTTCAAATAAACAAATGAAATGTCAAATTTTTGTCAACAAGGCGTAATGTAATCATTAAATTTTTATTTATTTTCTATGTTTTATGTAGCAAAGGGATTGTAAAGTTGATTTTCATTAATGGTTGAACCAAAGATACCTTAAGAATTATGACAATGAAGCTCGCAGGGTGGTTTTGTTTGATTTCCGTCATAATAACCGGACTGCTTGGCTTTGGATTTTACCTTTCGTTTCTCTCGTTATTTGCTTCATTCTTCTTCGGGTGAGTCAGTTTTACTTTACCGTATTTAGTAATTAACTCTTACCTGTTGTTTCACGGAGTGCGTGAAAACTGGATGACCCAACAGCACTCTGTAGGAACATTGTTACACTTTCTGTTAGAAACTGAACTGCCCCCAAGTTCACCCTAGTTACCCAATTCATTGTTTTGCAGAATACTCACGGTCCTGTACTTCAGCTATGATAAGAAAACAATATTCCCAGCTGATATAGATGTGTTCGACAATCCATTGCAGCAATCAAACTTTTCTATACAAATTCCATCGGTAACTATATATACCTACAAATCTTGATTTTATGCTTTATGAATATCCAGCATAATATTTATTTTACTAAGCACTCCATGCCTAGTAAAATAACCTCCACTTGCAGCTGCACCACTCTGCTTAACATTTGCTGCAATTGTATTGGGCACCTAAAGTTGTTAATCATAAATTGATTCAATTTACAGGTTCTAGAACTATTCCAACAATCAACCCCCATACCAAAGTTTGACAACAGAATAACTGGTAGTGAAACAGTTGACTCTTTTCTCAACGAGATTATCACAATTATCATCAATGACTATGTAACTCCGTGGTATGAAATACTGACTGATGATGATGAGTTCTCTGATACAGCTATAAGACGGCTGGTATTGGCTGCAGGAGTTAATGTATCTAATAGGTATGTTAGCATTTGTAACTGTTCTAAAATACTACAAAAAATTATATTGCCTGTAAAAGTAGTAATTTTATAATTTTATATTATCTCATTATTTATATCAGATTATTTTTGCTTCAAAAGAAAATATCTCGACTTTACTAACTTAGGCCTATGGCTCAAGGACCGAACTTGCACTGAAGAATAACTGATACTTGGCTTCCTACAAGAGGAATCACCATTTTTTACTTGAATATAGCTTTATAAAATAAACAATAATATGCAAGTAGCTGACATAGCTGTTCTTTTCAGAGTAAAAGGTGTTGATTGGATATACCTCTTATCAACCAGGTTTCCGGAAGAGCTCACAACACATTTGAAACTATTTAAACAGTCTCGCGTTAGGCTAAAACATGTAGACTTGATGAGTGCCAAAGACTTGGCTAATGGCTCTAAAACTAGTCCCAAGAAGGATGAAAAGAAGACTCATAGGAGAAATAAGAGTGATACTGATTTATCTTGGCCTGCAGGTAATTTACAAAATATTAAGACCAAATGAAAAACTTAATTGACATAAGAGAATTAAAAGTAAATTCTGTGTATGAACATAGGCTAATGAAAAGCGTCGCAAAGCCACAGCAGAAGCTAGTAAAATATATATATAATTATAATTATATATATTTAAATATATATAATTATATATATTTTACTAGCTTCTGCTCTCATAATTATCAGAGCAACAAACTATTAAAAATAATTGCTTGATAAATTCTTAATTGATTTTAGATCAGATAATATGGTTAATCTTTTTGTTATTGTAATGGAATAAATATTGATTGTATTTGTTATTGTTAAGACCTTAGCCTTTGTTATTAATTTTCTAGTTTAATATTTTGTTTATATCTTATTGTGCCAGAAGAATAAATAAATAGGAAAAATAATATTTAATTCTCAGATGCCCAAACATTTGGCAAGTCAAAGTTCTACGACAGCACAGAAAATTTGACTGGTAAAACACTGAAAGACATATTCTTTGAGCTTGAATGCTCTATTGAGAACAGACAAATTTGCAGGGATATATTCTGCATTGACCCTGAGAGGGAGTATGGTAAGCTACTGTTTGTAGTATTGTATTTGTCCATTTTACTAACAAAGAAAGTTACAATCAGATACATAATAGAAACAAATTAAAACTAGTATTTACAATTGAAACAATTGAGTTATACTGCAGAGATTCTACAGGTAGCTCAAATAAGAGTCAATATTTGTCCATTGATTCAAGTAGTAAGTTGTCAATGTTGAATTAAATGAACTGTACACATACTTATGACAATAAATCATCTCAATCCTGATTTAAAGTGAAGATAATTCTTATATGATAAATTTATAGTTATAAAGACTTGTCTAAGAGATAATTTTGTAAACCTAAAGCAATAAAAGTGATTAATCTCTAATTTCTGATTTCAGAACTGCTATGCGAAATCTCCGAAGCAGTTCTTTACCTGATCGCGCCGGAAGAGGCTTGGCGCTGCCACGCCCTGAAGGTCCTTCTCATAGAGCTGGTATCATCAGTGGTGCTACGGCCGATAATAAGTCTGCTCAGCGACCCTGACTGCATCAATAGGACTATTGTTAGATATGTGAGATATTCTGATTACTGGAACTTTGATATACTGTTGATATTATTCACAAAGAAAGCTATTAAGATCTGTCGCAGGAAAAAATCTTGTATTTTATTAAATCTAAGGTATCTATTTGGGGGTTTCTTTATGAAATTGAATTTCAAAAGGGATTCGTAGGCAAACTGAACTCCTTTTAAAAATCTCATGATCGTTATTTAGGCTCGAACTCAGTAGAAAACGCTTTTTTTTATTGCAGAGATTCTAGGGATTACTTTCAGGAATAGGCCAAGCATATCGATTTTTGTCTAGGGTAGAATAGACAAAAGTAATATGGAATCATTATCACTTGTAAAATATCTATTTTTGAATTTGATTCTTACAACTATATATACTATATTACTACATATATCTATACATTTTCCAGTGCTGTCGAGATTCATGTCTGCCTTCTGAACTGTTCCTAATAGTCATCCGAAGCTGCGGCGATGCTGAGGAGTTGGATGCTACGTTGGATCTGGTGCAGAAGGATATTCAGAAACTGGTGAGTATCAATAAGTAAAGCAGAGCTTGTGATAGGCTCGATTCACACCTGAATGGTAGCGGTCGGCAGCGATTACTAGTCTTATAAGACAGCAGATAAAGTTTAAAATTATTTGTCACTGACACTGTGCTTACCACGTCGCTGTTTTCTGTAATTCCGGTATGAATTAAGCTTTATGCGTACCATAACTGATATGCATGAAACATATACAGCAAGACCTGGAACAAATACTTGCAGATCATACTGACATTTATGTCCCGCGATCCGAAATCGAATACAGAACCTCTTGCGTCACAGGCGAATCTTTGCTCACTGCGTTATTGAGGTCGTCAAATCGTATGCTAATAATAACAGTTATTCCGTGAATCATTACGGTTACTTGAAGCAATAGCCAAGCGTCACCATCTATGGATATTAAACTTCATGTTTATGCAGTAAGATGTATATTTATTTGCAGCATTCTAAAGACAGCGCGGGTGAATGGGAGCTACAAGACCGTCAGAAGCTATCTTCGCTGCAGTATCTGGTTAGAATAATACAGGCTAAACGGGCCACGTTGGGACCGCAGGAAGGTTTGTTATATTTATACCTGATATCTAGACTAAACTCAGCTATTGCTGTTAAGCTGGGGCCGAATTCTGCTAACCAATTGCTTTACTATCACTATAGTAGTAGAATCATCTATAGATGAAATAAACTGTAGATAATGCGTGCGGTGCTTTTTGCACGGAGAGATTGATAGAAGGTTATTAATATTTTATTAATATTAACTATCTTACTTATAGCTAAGATGCAAGACTTATTTTGAAGCACACAGTATTTACTATCGTTCAAAAACAAAAAAACTTGTAGCTTGACAGTTTCGATTCTATGAAAAAGCTAATAATTAAAAAAAAATTTTCAAAAAAACTTTTTTTTTGTTTTATAAATTATTTTTTCCTCTATTATAAAATGGAAATTGAAACAATGTTATCATTGCTTTATTGTCCACATTATTGGCTATCAAATGAGTCCTTTATCGTCTTCCTAGGACCTCTACATGGGTAGCTATAGCTAAATCAGTACAAGCACCCGTGCTTCGAGGCAAAAGAAAACAAAATGGCTGCCATTTTGTCATGGAGGTAGAAAAAAACAATAGGGATAGTGATTTGTCGATAAAATTTACCGTATTTCACCCCCTCCAAAGTCTCCGACACCGGTGACCAGACACATTGTATAACTACCGGCAACGACATAAAATCGCTGGGCAGGATGAACTTTCCAAATGTGAAACTAAATTTGAGTCGTAAACTTAGCGCTTAACTTTCATGCGCAAAATAGACATAGTCGATTCAACGAGCTAGTTTGAAAGAAATAAATGTTTGAAATTATTGAATTTAGGTTCATAAGTTCTTCAAAACACGAATGATCGAAGACGAATGATCTTAGCAGAGACAACTTTCGTCAATATTCTGTCGGAGATAAAGTCCATAATTGCCTAATCCCATTTATTCCCTAGGTTCAAACAACGCGATCGCCGACAAGATCTCCGAAGAAGTTTCTAGATCACTCAAGTTTATCCGCGCGACGGCCGCGTGGCGGTCCAACGCTCAGTACCTACTAGAGATTGAGATGAACGAAGCCGGTAAATCAAAGTTCTATGTATGTACGTATGCATGTATATTCCTTGCTTTATTTTATTTATTTATAATTTTATACTTAAAACTGTAATTTATTAACGACTTTATCGTGAAAAAGGATTTCTATCTAACAATTTTATCTATTAGTTGTGTTTAATTAATATTCTATCTCAATTAGTATTTGATAACTATTTAGACTAAAAATAAGTAATTACTTTATAAGTATTTCATTTAGCATGGCACTAAAACCTCCTAAAATCTGTATTGGACACTGTTTTAGAACACAGTTTCACCAATTTCACCCAACCTTTCTCCTTAATAAATTGATTTATGCCATTCTACACCTTATCGACAGACGCTCCCCACACATCAAAAGCGGTCCTCGACAACCTCCGCTCATCAGCGTTAGAGCTCTGCGATCTGTACCTATCACCGAACCGACCTTCTGTGATGGGGGTACCAGAGAACTGTCACTCAGAACTAGTGAGGAAAGTCACTACGGAAGGCGAGGAGTTTACGAACAACCCTGTGACTTGTTTCGATGATGTGCAGAAGTGTGTATGTGATGCTCTAGAGGTGAGTTGGCCCATCTTATCTCTTATCCTATCAGTCTTTGTATCACCGAAGTGGTCTGTGATGGGGGTACCAGAGAACTGTCACTCAGAACTAGTAAGGAAAGTCATTACGGAAGGCGAGGAGTTTACGAACAACCCTGTGACTTGTTTCGATGATGTGCAGAAGTGTGTATGTGATGCTCTAGAGGTGAGTTGGCCCATCTTATCTCTTATCCTATCAGTCTTTGTATCACCGAAGTGGTCTGTGATGGGGGTACCAGAGAACTGTCACTCAGAACTAGTGAGGAAAGTCACTGCGGAAGGCGAGGAGTTTACGAACAACCCTGTGACTTGTTTCGATGATGTGCAGAAGTGTGTATGTGATGCTCTAGAGGTGAGTTGGCCCATCTTATCTCTTATCCTGTCAGTCTTTGTATCACCGAAGTGGTCTGTGATGGGGGTACCAGAAAACTGTCACTCAGAACTAGTGAGGAAAGTCACTACGGAAGGCGAGGAGCTTACGAACAACCCTGTGACTTGTTTCGATGATGTGCAGAAGAGTGTATGTGATGCTTTAGAGGTGAGTTGGCCCATCTTATCTCTTATCTTATCAGGCTTTGTATCACCTAAGTGGCCTGTGATGGGGGTACCAGAGAACTGTCACTCAGAACTCGCATGGAAAGTCACAACGGAAAGCGAGGGGGCTTTCTATCTTCCATTTGTGTAATAAATGCAGCAGTGAGGGTAATCGATCGACGATCAACTTCTGGGTTGTCCAATTCGCCTTTAGATGAGACCTTAAAAATATGCAATAACTGCAGTAAAAAGTATTTTTACTGCGAGTTGCTGAGTTATTTTTTGCCTTTGTATTATAATACTCAATAACTAGGCCACTTGAATAATCTGTGAGTAAAGAGGATAAACAAGATTCCCCTACATAGGTAGAAGTAGTTTTTTTATTTATAATGTTTTGGTTGTTTTAGGATGATCCGTCATGGCAGTCAGATTTCATGATGGATAGCGAAGAAGGCGTTGAAAGAAGTCATAGGTAAGTTAAAATTTATTTATTTACACACATTACTATACCTATTACTATGTTCAAATTTTTACTATCAAATAATAGGCCTTTTACTTTCTTTTTACTATAGATATTTGTGGCTAGAGGAATCCTAATTCAACTGTTCTTCTTCTTGTTCCAGTGAATTCAAAAGGGACGATAAGGCGGATAACAGAAAGTATAGTGGTAAGTACACAATTGAAAATCTCAGACTCTAAACGCCTGTTTGTACTTACGAAGTATTTGCTACCCACCAAGGCAGATAAATCCGAATGAGTATGCGATTAAACAGTTATCCCTGTCACTAACATACTCGGTGACTTGAGTGAAATTCTGCGTGGGTCTGGACAGGCCTTAACACTTTAATTGCTGAAATCACACGGTATGTGTTTTCTACAAGTGACTAATATGCGTAAATGCACACTAGCGGCTGAGAAAATACAGATCTCTGTGACTCAGCACAGCCGTAATATTTTTCGAACTAAACGGAGGTGCGATGCAACACAACCGCTGTGTAGAGCGGCAGCACGAATGGCTTAGGTTAAAAAAAAAGATCGCAGTCGTCAAAAAAAAATCGCAGTCAAAGTGTTAAGGCCCGTAGCGCATACCTGCTGCGAAATCATAGGCGAAACTGGGTTTTTGACAACTTTCAAAATGCAAACGTTCCATTGAAAACTTACAAAATATCCTCTCCCGCCCCTACATTGGTTATAAAACAAGCTTGGCTCAATGAGTAACAAACATCATGAAATGAATCAATTTGTTTATAAAAATATTATAATAATATAATGCGTTCTCGTTATTATAAAGAATTACTACGTTGTTCTCGCCGACGACAACAGAATCTGGAGCGGAATCGACCAATCAGGAACCAGTGGAAGACAAGTCGAACCAATGTGATTGGTTGATCGATTACGCTCCGCTCCGCCACACAAGCAACATTTTGCTTCCTTTTCCCTTTGTATTAAAGTCGTAGATTGCACAGAAAAATGCAAGAGGCTAATGAAGAGCTGCCTGAACCAACTGCCCAAGTTGTTTTCAAAGTCCAAGTTCAAATACGACTGTCCTTACAAGTCGTCAACGTTCCCGAGAACGATGCTACGAAGGACGCCCAATTACAAGAATCATACGCTGCCTAAGTGCAAAATATTTGGTAGTATTCACATGGAGATTTACTTTGTAATGTAGCAACTGTAAAATTTGCACCTGTAGAAATAGTATTCTTGTAATAATGTTAGAAAATTACTTAGTTTTTTCCTGGGGTTCTAGCAACACTATTGTTCAGATAAAACAAAAACGTGTTACGTTATCTACGAGTAATTCATCTATACTAAAATTATAAAGAGGAAAGGTTTGATTTTTTGCTTGTTTGTTTGTAACGAATATGCTCCGAAACTACTGGACCGATTTGAAAAATTCTATCACCGTTAGGAAGCCTAAATATCCGTGGTGAACATATATATATTTTCAAAAAAATTAGGGATCCTTACTAAAACTCCAATAATGTAGCCAAAGGTTCTAATACCCGTGCGAAGCTGGGACGGTCCGCTAGTTTAATATATTTTCAACTATTAGAACGCAAAGGAGCACTTAGTTATGTCAAAAACTTACACGAGTGTCTAATGTCTAAATAATATTAAACTTAAATTAATTCAATTAAACGCAGAATATTTGGCTGTAGAGAGACTTCATACAAAATTGGGAAAACAATATACAAACATAATTCAATAAATACAGACGTCATCTATACAGACATAAGTTTTAATTAGTAGCTTACCCTGGGCTTGTAATTGTGAATAATCAAATATTTCTATTAAATTTAAGTCCTATAGTAACAGGACAGTAGCAGCATTATGTTAATCAATGTATGTCTTGTACACAGAAATATATATCGATAATTCTGTGGTTATGTTCTTATTGTAGAGAAATAGTAAAGGATTATGTAGCCATATAGCTGTAAATACTTCTATAATCGGTACAATTCTTTATATAGAATAAAGGGGTTCAAAGTTATCAGACGATTTTATTTTTTATTAATTTAGTTGATGTTTTTTAATTTCAAAGCTGACACACTACCGCTACCTGGGTCTACAAGACATAACAGATCGCGATCCGACATCGTTGGCAATTTAGCGCAGAAGATGATCAACGAAAGTGCAGGTATATTGAACCATAATCAACTATTCATAAGACTCATAATCATCAGGACACATACATATACCTAATGCTGAACGTGAAAGGCTCCCCCAAAATATATGTCCAATGGCGAACATGTCTTCCTAAATAAGGTAAATCACCACGTACCATAATAAAATAAATGGACAATCCACACAGCATCATCTAACCCCAAGCTAAGCAGAGCTTGTGTTATGGGTACTAGATGACTGATATACATAATACAATACAATACATAGATAGATTTTTTTTATTATACATAGAAAATACCCAGACCACCTGAAACAAATATTTGTCCTAAGGCGGGAATCGTACCCGCAACCTCCTGCGTCGCAGGCGGAACTTTGCCCCCCGCGCCACGTCGGTCGTCGCTGCTACGAAACTACTGGTACGTTCTCTGCCCTTTCTCTGGTAGGCTCCCTTCGTCGGGCATGGTCTGAGTTTGAGGGGTCGATTCTAACCGCGTGACCCCCTCGGCCCGCGAAGACCATTCTCTATGTAAACCACCACACACTGCTGAAATTATGTATTCGCTGTATTATGGGTATTCTTTAGTAATAATATTGTTTTGTTTGTGAATTGTGATCTTTATTACAAAGAAATAAACTTTATAATATTGCAGGAGTTCCCGGACCGTCGAGCCTAGCTTCAGTGAATAACAGCTTATCCCTGTCGCATTCGGAAATAAGCAAAAACGCAAGGAATATAATCTCGCCATTGACTGCTTGTATTATTGAAACTGGTAACTAAACTTTTTTGTTATTTAATACATACATTGATGGCTTTAGGTAACGGAGTTTAATAACCGACAACCGACAGGGGTAAACGTGTTCTTAAGTGGAGACTCCGACTACGTAGAGTAGGACGCCCTCTGGAATGACAACATGCGAAAGACAGCAGGCAGATGCTGGATACGGCAATAGAGATTTGGGGAGGCCTATATCTGGCAGAAGACGAGATCTTCTGTTTTGCTACCGCGAGTACAAAAAATATTATTATTTTATCCTGTGCTGTCCCACTGCTGGGCAAAAGCCTTCCTCCTACACCTTTCCAATTTTGCGCAAAATTACGAGAAAAAAAATTAAAACTACAACAAATAATAAATGTGGGTAAAGTCGCAAGTAACTGCTAGTTAAGTTTAATATCATGCTATATTTTCTAAAGTTAAACATTATTACAGCTCTAGTGCAAGAAAAAGGCAAAGCGTTCGGAATCTACGCCATAGCTGTGACGAGACTCGCGGACGGCGAGGTGTGGCATATTTACAGGAGATACAGCGACTTCTACGATTTACACGGCTCTATCAAAGATAAGGTCAGTACGACTTAGACGACAGTACGAAAGTGTCGTTGTTAACTACTTGATGCCCGATGTGGCGCGGCGTGTCGAACCCGAAACCTGCAACCTGGGCAACCTCCTGCGTCGCAGGCGGATGCCCGCCTTGGGTGGGACAAATGTTTGTACTATCTGTAAATATTTGTTCCGGGTGTGTATTTATAATAAAAACTATCTATCTATGTAAGTCACTATCTATATATCTCTTAGGTTAATTTGCTTTATATAATATGTATATGTATATATTTGTATCATTCATGCATGATTTGTCTATTTTGATTTGTTGTTTTATTAGTTTTCCAAATTAGCGTCTGTAACGTTGTTGTGTTTTTTTAATATAATGTTTCTATTAGTGGCATCTTGATTGGTTTATACAAAAATATATTACTGTTAATTTTAAGAATATTGTAAACTGTTTGTGCCTTAATAAATGAAAAATAAAAATAAAATAATACACGGGGGTACACATGACACGACACATGACTGATAGTGATAAACTTAATGCAATACATTTATTGTATTAAGTTTATCAGTCATCTAGTATCCATCAGGCTCTGCTTGATTCTAGCTCCTATTGTTACAGTGGCCAGAACTGGGAAACCTGCCTTTCCCTGCAAAGAAAACATTCCAGAATACATCCCGAACTGTGCTAGAGAACCGGAAACGGATGCTGAACAACTACCTACAGAGCCTTGCTAACCTGGCGAGAGAGGCTAAGTACCTGGCGCTGCTGTCTCAAGACTATTTGGGAGGGTTCCTTAGTCCGGAGAATAATACTGAGAAGCATAGCAACTCGGTAAGTTAAATCCATATAATGTCGTTGTTGTGGAGAGTGCTAATTTTAACTGTGGATGTAACTACTTGTAGATCAGTTAAGCTACCTGTAGATTGTTTGCAAAACAGTCAGTTAGCTCAATTGTTAATACTGGTTCTAATTTGATTCTATTTTTTTATTGTAACTTTCTTTGCTAATAAAGAAGTTAATGAAAGAAAATATATTTATTACTTTTGAAACTATCATGGTTATTAACACTTAAGTCGCGCCATGATTACGGAGTGTTACTCCGTGATCATGGCGCATGAAAATGTGCCGAAATATTGGATAACTCAAAAATCAAATCATGGTAAATATCCCGTTTTAAATGACTTTAATATGATTTATTGATTCACTGAAGTACATAGGTACAACTTGTTACTACATATTATAAAATAAATAAGAAAATAGTTTTGTGTGTTTTTTCCCCTATAAACTACTTTGTCTCATCAGAGAAGTTCCTGCGCGGAATTGTTTGCTTAATATTTTCAACGTTATCTTTTGTTGATTTTACTTATATCATTATCTGAATAAAAACTTCCAATAGCTTAGGAACCTGATTCACGCGGAAGCTACAGCAAAGTTCGGTATCCCTATCTTTTCAAAAATACGTAGGTATTTCTTCTAATTCCCGTCATATGTTTTAGATTGACGCCGTCCTAGTGAACTCGCTGCGCGCGGGTATGAGAACACTGAAGAATATGCCGGACCAATTCGCGAACACTGTTGATGGAGTTATGGATGGTAATATACTATTCTCTAACGGTTTACGTACGATCATTTCTACCTGTAATCACAAAAGTTGGATAGTAAATGCAAATCAATTAAAACTTAAAAAAACCGCATCAAAATCCTTTGCATAGTTTTAAAGATTTTAGCATACATAGGGACAGACAGACAGCGGGAAGCGACTTTGTTTTGTACTATACTTAGTACAAATAGTGATTATATATTATTACTTTTTTAATCTCATTGAGTAGGCCTCTTCGTGACGTCACCTGTACGGGCTCTAACGGAAAATCAGCCTATGTCTCTTACGGAACTTAGCCAGCATTATACTGAGTAAGAGCCATTTTATAATAACTTTATACATGTACCTGTTCTATAAGTGTGTCTTTAGTTGTTATGTTGTTATAAATAAATGTCTTTCAATTCTATTCTATTTCTATAATGTCGTTGTAACTGTGTTATTTGCAGGTATTTCTAAGGTGTTTCAAGGCAAAAGCGGGGAGAGTGAGTACGAAGGGTTGAATAGTGCAAACGCGACTAACAGTCAAGATGTGAGTATTCCTTTACTCAGGTAATACGATAAACTTTGCGGCCTGTTCATCTCAATAGAAAACAGCATCTTTGCTGCTCAAAAATTCACAACAAAATCTATTTCTGTTGCTAGTTCTTGAAAGCTTTAGAGAAATGATTAGAATTTTAAAAACCTACATTGGCATATGTTATGGATTGGACGACCGATGTGGCGCGGTGGGCGAAGGTCCGCCTGCGACGCAGGAGGTTGCGGGTTCGATTCCCGCCTCGGAACAAATGTGTGTACGATCTGCAGATATTTGTTTCGGGTGTTCTGGTGTTTTCTATGTATAATGTATAATAAAAAATATCTATCTATGCAATGTATTGTATTATATATATCAGTTATCTAGTACCCATAACACAAGCTCTGCTTACCATGGGGCTAGATAATGCTGTGTGAATTGTCCAGCATTCTTTATTTATTTATTTATGTTATGACCTCTGTGACGCGGTGAGCGAAGGTCCGTCTGCAAGGCAGGAGGTTTCGGGTTCATTTCCCGCCTCGGGACAATTGTGTGTACGATATGCTATGTAATGTACATCAGTCATCTAGTACCCATAACACAAGCTTGGGGCTAGATAATGCTGTGTGAATTGTCCAGCATTATTATTATGTTGTATGCTTGTTAATGTTATTTATTTATTTATTAATTAAAGAAGATAGGAGTCTACAGTATGTATAAACCAAAGCATTATTGTATTATTTTTCGCCATTTCTGTTAGTTACGTTTGTTTCTCGAGTCTTATTAGTTATAATTCCACAGGACGACGAAAGCGTTCCCCTAAAACTCCTCGAAGAAATCCTGGGTATACGAGGCCTATGGCTAAGGCGTCGATTGCTAGCGCCCCTGCGGACGATGATAGCTGACCGAGTCAACAGGAAGGTTCTAGAGTTCGTCTCTTCTTTGACTTCACCAAGGAACGTCGTTCAGTATTTGAAGACTTTCAAGTAAGTAAATAGTCAAAGCGTCCTACTCCACACTAGAATAAATTAGGGATATTTGAGGCCCTTGGCTGAGGCGTCGGTTCTTAGCGCCACTCTGGATGATGATAGCTTACCGAGCTCATCATCATCATCAGCCTATATCAGTCCACTGCTGGACATAGGCCTCCCCCGATGAGCGCCATTGCGCCCTGTCTTCAGCTTGCCGCATCCAGCAACTACCTGCAGTCTTTCGCAAGTCGTCATCCCACCTGGTCGGAGGGCGTCCTACACTACGTTTACCGAGTCGTGGTCTCCACTCAAGAACACGTTTGCCCCAGCGGCCGTCGGTTCTTCGCGAAATATATCCGGCCCACTGCCACTTCAGCTTGCTAATTCTTTGAGCTATGTCGATAACCTTGGTTCTCTGCTTACCGAGCTAAGAGGAACGTTCTAGAGGACGTCTCTTCTTCTCTCTAAAACGTCATTCAGTATTTGAAACCTTTCAAGTAACTAGAGTGTGACGACACGTAAGCGTTTCGCTCAAGCTTCTAGAAAAATATTCGATTTCATTGGCTGAGGCGTAGCTGCTAGCGCCACTCTGGACGATGATAGCTGACTAAGTCAACAGGAAGGTTCTAGAGTTCGTGTCTCTTGACTTCGCTAAGGAACGATTTTTAGTATTTGAAGACTTTGACTTCTATAATTCTTCTATGATTATGAGAAAAGAAAAGCTTTTATTATTATATAAACCGGGTTTTTATAAGCCACCTTTCTTAAGAAAATAAATGAATATACAAAATTAAATTTATTTCAAGTTTTACAATACTCAGCATATTATCGGGCTTAATGAGAAAGTAAATGTTCGGATGGCTGGTTAAAGTTATGATACTCAATAGATTTTGACATATCTACTAAGCTCCATGGTAAAAAATTCATCATCATCATCAGCCTATAGCAGTCCACTGCTGGACATAGGCCTCCCCCGATGAGCGCCATTGCGCCCTGTCTTCAGCTTGCCGCATCCAGCAACTACCTGCAGTCTTTCGCAAGTCGTCATCCCAACTGGTCGGAGGGTCCTACACTACGTTTGTGTGTGGTAAAAAATTACCACAAAGGAATTGCAGGCTTTTTGCCCGATCACTTCAGTAGCATTGGCGTTTAACAAATAGCAATTCAAACAAACATTCAGACTTTTGTCTCGATAATATAACCGCGACATGATTTATCGAAAATTGCATTATATTTAGATTTACTTATAAGATAATCAAATGTATTAGACACTTAAGTGATGTATGAATGTACTAATGGTTCCTTTTTCACTTCTTCCACTTGTGGACAAAAAATTCAAGTGAATAATAAAACAATCTTATTTGATAATCATTTATAGTATCAAATTTGACTTGTCTAAGTGCTATTTATGTAAGCTAAAGAAATAAAATATTTTGAATTCGGTTTTGTTTTTGAATTTTTTAACAACATCATCATTTGTTTTAGGCAGTGGTTGACGTCTCGCAACGGCTCTAACTACGCGACCCGAGATGCAGCTACTAAAGCCAGGACGAGAGTCGCCGCTAAAGTCGCGCTACTTTCTGCATGTTCAGGTAACTATTACTTTTTTGTCGCGCGTCTATTAAACAGTGGAAATGGTAATCTTTGGATAAATGTCACAACATATTATATAAAAATATATGTGTATGCTTATGAATATGAACAACATTATAAATAATGTTGTTCGTTAACATGCCCGTAAATTGAGTTTTTTTTAAATATTGTTTTTGCGTTCTAAAGTTATTCAATAGTATTAAATTAAATTAAATTCGTTTATTGATTCAGACTTATTATTATATCCATATTATTATATCCATATAATTACATCATCATCATAGTGTTAATGTAAAGAATGCAATGCAATTTGACTGAAATTACATTACATTCCTTACACCAACACCTACAATTAAATATTACCAATTACTAAATATTATACATTCGAAAATAATTCTGTCTCTCCTTTTCACGCCAAAAAGCTGAACGGAATTTAATAAAATTTGATAACATATAGATGGTAACCAGAGGACGCACGCATATGAGCTATGTTTTATCTAGGAAAAATGCGTGTGGACTCTATAAAGCTTGTGAAAGCCTATAAAGCGGACCCAAAATGTACAATCAGCAGAAATTAAAAACACCTATTATTTACAGATGAATTAAAACACATAGTGGGAACAGATTCTACGAGAAGAGGATTGCTGACGGTTTTCGATCTCTTCCAAACGCAAGAAATCAATCGAAGACTCATATTCGTATTACTTGAAGGTAAATCCTTGCATAATATAAATAGTGTAAGTACCTACTCACTAAATAGAAAGATATAGAAAGAGACAACAGTAAGGGCCTCCGTTCGTTAACACACGTTTTTCTCGGCGTGAAAATCTACGGTTTCCATGGGAGAAATATATCTTCTGAAAGCGACCTAGTGACAGAATAATCACTATGAAACCCGTAGATTTTCATGGCGAGAAATATAGATAGATAGATAATTCTTTATTGCACACTAAGTATAAAATGGCAATGTAAAATAAAAACTTAAAAAACTAGATACAATTGGCGGTCTTATCACTCAAGAGCGATAAGACCGCCAATTGTAGCCAGCTCTCTACCAGACCACCATGGATGGATAGGATCGTGGACAGTACCAGGGGATCTGTGTACATATATTATATATGAGTTAACTAGGACCCCAAGACATTAAATAGCATTCTAAAAAATTTAGAAGCGCATTCCCTTACTGAGGAATTCTGTCGAAGTCGATTTGTTTTAAGAAATTATTTTAAGAGTGTGAAATAGGAGAAAAGCTTTTTCAGTCGTAGTATTAGGAATAAGAAAATAATACGCAGTCAGTCCATGCCTATATCTATGTCTAAAACCTTTTTATTTTTTCAGTGGCGCTAACAAATCTCTTCCCGGACAACGACATCCAAGGATTGTTCAGGAAACTGTACTCAAACTCACCGAGAGTACCTGCGCCTAAGAAATCTGCTAATGTATAGTTTTTTTAAACAAGTTATCGAGTTTGATGTTTATTACGAGATGAAGGTCGAAACTTGCTGTGCAAGAAGATTCTACCGCACTGAACTAACTACCTGACTTTGAATGGAGAGTTTGTTATAATTATATTTCATATATTTGTTATACATAGGCAGCTATCAAACATATTTGATAACGTAAATTCAAATTGTGTTCCGAAAGTACGCTGACATTGTAGACGAACGCGAAAAGTGACTTTGTTTTATGCTAATAGAGTTGATATTTAATGAGACCTCAAAACTGAGTCTAGTGAGGCTCGAATTCGCATATTTGCTTCGTAGAAATACGAAGACAAATTGTGAAGAGCTGTTGTGAAGGCAAATTCGGTATTGATCGAATTTAGTTAGAGATTATTAAGATATGTAGCTTGAATACTATTTACTGTAGCTAGATCATTCTATCGTCTTATTAAGACATGTACTATTTGAAAAGACCATCGGAAAATTACATTTTAATTGACGTTTTAACACAAGCTTTCTTATACTCAAAGTTAACCGACGAATCTGCTAATTGTTCCGATTATCTTTTGAACCCTTACTAGTTTATAGTTGACACTGTTAAGGTATCGAATCGCGAAATGATAAACAATATTTAGTTATTGTACCTTGATCCAAAATAAATTACTTCCGAGAGAGAGAGAGAGAGAGATAGAGAGAGAAGTGAGAAGAACAAAAGAATGAATCACGAAGAGAAGACTCAATCTTTTCTGAATTTATGATGATGATTCTTTGTTTATGGCAATTGTTTCTGGTTTGACACTTTTCTGCCAGTGTCAAGTAATGGAAAACAATTGTTAAATACTGAGTTATCAAATTATGAAGATTGTTCACCAGAGCCTAGTTCGTTATCTAGCAGGGTGTACCACGTGCAGGTTAGGTTGGCTTGGGAAACGAGATGTTGGAGTCCCACCTACACCCCTTTCTGAATACATCCCTGAGTAGGTAACAGATAATACGTCGTCGTCAAATTGACCTTAATATTTCGCACAGAATGGATCTGACGTAGGTATATCTGCATACGTAACAACCTCAGGTCAATCTCGACTATAACAACAAAGTTCTGAGATTTTACCTTATTTTTCTCTAATAATGATTGGCTCTCATTGGACAGAGTTCGTCCAATGGTCGCGCTGTAAAATGTTAACGCCCACGACCTCAAGGCCATGTCTTTACTTTCCGTGAACAATTAAAAATGAACTGTGATTTCCTTGTCTAAATAGAATATAGCGGGCGATTATTTTCACGAAAATGCGGTGCGAGGTCACGTGATTTAAATTATCGTGAAGTACAGAAGAATTATGTTACAGTGTGTTCCAGTCGGATGATCAAACCAAGTTGGGTGGAAACTGTTTTGAATGGCGCCGTAGTAGCTAAAAAACTGACGTTTTTCGCGATTTTAATCCATCAAAAAGTCACCAATGCCGTGAAGTTGAAATACAATACAAAAAATATATATTGGAACGCCTGCGCTCGCGCTCTTTTAGTCCTCTACTACTATAATATTATAATACTTGTAGCCACAGATATATTGAGTTCTTGTTTTTAGAGCTAAATTTGTATTTTGAATCTCCATGCCTGGAGGATAAAGTTCAAATTAACTTGTTAAAAAATCCGTGCTATTTCTACCGTTATTGTTATTCTATTAAAGGTTATAAGATTCAGTTTGGTGCTCTTAAATGTGACTTATGTGACGTATTGGTATTTTACACGTCTAAGGGTTAAGGGTTAGCTCACACCGAAACGCGACGCGACCCGAGGCGCAGCTCGGCGTCGTCGCGAGGAGTTTTCATATTATGTCAACGAAATTTGTATCTTTTTAAGTTACATTTTGAATCACTGTCATTAAAAGTGCGTGCTGCGTCGTGGGGATATTTCGCATTATGTCAATAAAAATTTTATTTTTATGTGTAGAAAACTAGTTATATTTTAATCACTGTCATTAAAAGTGCGCGCTGCGTCACAAGGCGTCTTGCTGCGCAGCGTAGCGTCGCGTCTCGTCGCGTCTCGGTGTAAGCTGTAAGCAAGAAACTAGAAATATATTTCATTATGTTCCAAAACTAATGTTTGTTATAAATTTAGCTAATAATTTGGCTATCTATGTGATAAATACTGTACCTGAATTGGTACCTAGATGAAGAAGTTACTCGCGTTGTCTTTGAGATGGATTTGTACCTACGAAATGGAATAACGATCATTTAGTATCGTTTTACAATGTCAAGGTCTGATATTATTGTGAAAATAGTAGGAATATACCTTCGTGTGACATTATCTTAAAGTTTCATACAAAATATAATATTTTATATTTATCATTGTTGAAAGCAATTACTTTTTCATAATCATGTACCTAACCTACCTAGCAAATTTCTATCATAAATTGTTAACATTCCACTTTGTTGTATTCAAACATGAATTTATTTATTTGTAAAATAATAAATAGGCAATATATAAATATTTATTTAGTCAATAAATTTTTTGATGAAATACTAAAGTTTTTCTCTTAAATAACTAGGTCACCTTCTCCAACATATCGTAATTAGAAAATATGATCTTTAAATAGGTAGTAATTTAGATAGTAATTAAGCCTAACTCAAACCGCTTGATGATAGCAGTGTCTTCTAGGTGTCTATTCAGAACTTCTACTTCAGTTTCAAATTTTCTCTTTCATATTTTGCCTAAACCCATTAGAGTTTTCAAAATTGCTCAAAAATTCACCCGTGCCTGGCCGTACGCGTAAATTATTCAAAAGGTATGATAATGCAACACGAATTGAATGCACATCACAATGCGGCGAAAGATTGCCAAATGAAGGCGGTAAACGGTGCGACCACTTTGTGTTGTACAGTCAACCAAAAAGCTCGCTCGCCTAAGGGGAAATTCAGCTTTATTTCCACGGATTAGGGGTCAAAAATCTGGAGGTGCTTTAGGGGTAGGTTGTACCTACTTTCCGGAAGGGTTGGGCGTGCGCCAGCGGCGGGAGCGGGTTGCCAAGAGCTCCCGTTAATGTCGCCTTATTCGGACTTTTTCCTAATTACAAGCAATAAATTCCGAAGGAAATCTTGTCTAATGTTAGTTCTAAAAGTCCTGGCAATTCTTAAATTGGGTCTCTCGGAATAGTTGTTGGTCAAACGTTCGCTTTCGACTTCGGTTCTAAACGTTGTTCATTAACGTGTCATATTGTTTTCCCTTAAAGATTTTTTTTACTTAAATTAAAAGTGAAGTGAGTTTTAACTCTAAAATTTTCTTAAATCATCTGACTTTATAAAACGTTGCCTACACACAAACAAACTCTAAAATTTCTGCAATAGAAAAAAACCTATAACAATCCATTACTCTGCACAAAGTCCTCTTCAAATTGTTTCGCCTAAAAATCCAGTTGGAATCCGGCTGGGATTGATTGCCCACACAAAAGTATCGAAATCAAAGCAGTTAAAGCGAGTGTGTCCGCAATTTGAACACGTTTGCTGACGCGATGGTACATTTCTCCGCAGATCCCAACAGCTATTGTCGCCGGATACCCCGCACACGTCTCTCCTAACTTGATGAATTGATGCTACCAATAAAAAATCAACCATACCATAAGAATATTGGATTTATTTTTCCACGGGTGGTATGTGTCTCACATAAATTTCACGAGCCCTATTTCTATTCGCGATGAATATAACAATATATCTTTGAATATGTATTTTTCGTTTCGATTTCTAAGGTACCTATTGCTCTTTTTGGAAAACACGATAATTTATGGATCTACGATTTTCGTAGCCGAAAAACTGGGGATCTCCGAACGGTAAATAATTTCACGGTGAGTGATCCAATTTAATTGGGTTTTATCTTTGGATGTGGATTGCTTGCTCCTACCGTTGTCAGTATTATCAGTGACAGACGACAAATGATGCAGCAGGAATCAGGCATCGGTAAATATGGGCAGTTGGGTCTAGCGTCTGCCAGCGGTACTCATCTTCGTTGTCTGTATTTTATAATATTTCGACACAAATCCTGTGACCCCTTGCATAGTATAGAAATATTTCTACCGAGTGTGGTACGTCATCTGTACCTGTCCGTTTTAGTGAAAAATTACATGACCCGCTTTTTTGCGTGTGTGTATTTGTTTTGTGTTAACTGTTAAATTAGTTAAAAACCTGGTTTAAGGAGCAAAACATCTTTCTTTTTTTATCATCCTCCTCTACTCTGTCTATCAGTAGTATAAAAAGCTATGCCAGTGGATTTTCCACAATTTTAGCGTAACACTTTGGAAAACACTGTACCAGGACACCGGACAGTATGGAACCGCACTCAACCCCAAGGACGTTTGTCTGCTAAAAATAACTTTGATAAATGGATCAGACGGATCCTGCCAGATATTGTAGGTTTGGTGCGATTTCAATCATTTGAAATATTTGAAGCATAATAAAGCAGCGTGAAGAGTTCTTAGTAACGCTGGCTTAGTAGGTGATGCCATAATTCGAAGCGATTTGTTTGGTTGAGAGCAACAGGAGTTAGTTCAAAGCAAAGTTCCGTGCTGATCTCTACAGTTGACCCTGTGAAAGGTCAAGTTACTTCATTTTCATTTGACAATAAAACACTGGTTTTCTAAAAAATCCAATAAGCATATTGTACCTACTTACAGGGAGTTTTCATTACATTCGCCTGCTGAAAAATTCACAGCGTACCTGAGCTTTGTCGAAAAAGCGCCTACTCAGCCTTTGAATAAAGTATCCTAGGAACGGAACGTTATTGCCATTTATACCGCCGATCGGGTCATACATTACCCAAGTCCTACCTACTGTTTTAAAGGCAAAATTGTTTCCATTACAGTAGCCTTCCCAAAGTCCCCGCGCCAATAAATGTAGGTGGGTATTTAGTAGACTATTTACTGCCCGACACAGCGCTGCGCGACTCTCTAATACTCTTAATTATTTTTGCTAGTGTAAGCTGTTTTTCTGACGGGGAAATGCAATTGCAACATTTTGCATTTTGCCTCCCTTTGGTCTCTCATTACGTACTCTGCTTGCGTCCGCCCGGCTGAGATCGTAGGATAATTAGACTCTAAATCAAGTGCAGCTAAGCGGTCAACCGCTCGAATGTGGTATGAATAGTCAATCGTCATTAAATTGTTCAGCTTTGGTAGTCTAATGCGTTCGGCTTCGTTCACTTTCGACGTTCACCCTATCGGAGACTTGCGCGCAGGAAGTCGGGGAAAATGACTCCCCGATGTTTTCTTTGCTATTTTATGCAGGGTATTATGAACAATGGTATTATTCCATTCAACCGTAATATTTTGTAGACATTGCGATACTGCTTTTGAAGCAACCCTTACAGTATGATATTTCGGGGAACGTCCTTCATAATAATAACTCATCGCAAAACAATATCATACCGAACGAAATTGCATTAATAAATAATAACTACGCTTCGGTGAAGTTCGCTTCAAATAGCTGTGCAAGATTTAAACGACAGCTCACATTTCGAAGGTAGGTACGTAATTATGCCAAGGAATAAATTATAGTAAACTTACAGCTTCCACCACTGAAACCAGTCCCAAAAAAATTTTAAGCACTAGTTAAAGTAGACCTCGTCCAATTTAAACAGGGTTGCCAAAAGCATTATTTAGGTAAAACCTGTAAGGCGTAGCAAGCCACATTAAATGCCACTCCACTATAACAGGATGCTTTGATTTCTCAACCCACAAATCTCTGAATCACAAATTGCCTAGTTTCTTATTTAGATTATCTATCTGTTTACTCTACTCTTCCAAAATATAGATATTAGAATAGGTGTACTATAGGTATTCTTTAATAGGATCTTAGGTCGATACCCTCACATACAGAGTAACCAATTTAAATCTAGCATCAAAATCATAAAGCTCATTTTCCATCGATGCTCGATTCGCAGTGCTCCAACACGATTACAGGGAGGGTCGCCTCCGAGCGGGCGCAATGTGCCAAAACGCTTACTCGCGGTATTGCACTACTATTGTTCCGCGATAACGTTTTTTTAGCCCTAGAACGGTCAGAACAAGGTTTATGAGTGTTATGCTTGTTAGCCAAAAGTGTGCGCTTTTAGGAGCTTGAGATTTAATGGCTGTAACGCGATAAGAGTTGGTTAGCCTTTTGAACTTACATGAACCGCAAAAGTAAACTGCAACATTGTATGTATTGATGTAATCTTAGCCACGTCTAATATAATGTAGGACCTCTTTTATGAGATATTTTGCAAACTGATTAGGTAGTTAGTTGCTTTATGGTTATACCGAGAACCTTTAGAGATATATAGGTACTTATTTAAAATACTAAGTAAGGTACCTATGCTCTTGCATAATCCACTGAGAATGTTTTTCAGCGACTGCAAACTAAGATTTCTAAGGAGGAACTTTTCCGTACAGAAAACTTTAATTTAGAGCGTCTTTTACATCTCCAACTCCAAATAATTATACCTGAACTGGATTCTAACATACTTTCGCTGGCACGGGCACTTTTGAATCCGTAATTCTAGACTTTGTAGAGCTTTCCATTGAGTTTCATTCGAGCTCCCCGATCAAGGTCTATTTTTCAGCGTCATCACTTTACTATTGTCTTTGCTGATTCCACTTTCGGGGCCGAAACTTTCCAATTTCGCCGTCATACATTATAGAGAAGACCATGGTGTGACATAATGTTACCTTTAGGTACTAAGAAGCTTATAAGAGGACCAACTTTATTCTAGGTCCTTCTTTAAATAGTTTCGGTTGTAATAAAATATTTGCGCCGGGTGTATTTGCCATTAATATAACACTATCAATATAATATCCATGTATTTTGTTACATAAAATGTTGGCCACCAATGAGAAAAGAAATCAATAAGGAAACTCGGCAGGACACGGCAAGACATGGCTGCACAGACTATGCAAAGATTTGTTTCTTAAAATTATTTACTTTTGAGATTGGTATTTGCGTAAAAAGAGACACTGAAGTAGCTCATTCCGACTTCGATTAAAGATTCGTCCACACAACTGCTGGTTGGATAACTTCGATATTCCGTCGTCTGCGGCGGAAAAGTGGAGGAGACTCCACTTTTCCGCCGCAGACGACGGAATATAATTACAAAGTTTTTCGAGTTCAGTTCGAGTTCCCCGATTAGTGGTATCCTGAGTCAGCGCTTCGGTCCGCTGCGCCCGCTTCCTGTCACCTTTGCTGCACTTTCAGTTGATTCCATCGTTTTACGCAAACGTCATATAAATTATTTGGCATTGTGCTTTTCTTAGAGCATTTGATTTTATAAATAGCGGGAAGAATGACAATAGAGGTTTGCTAGACTATTCCATTACGATTATTCTCGCGATTGCGTGTACATTTTATAATTTATCTAAAAAGGAGGCGGTTCTATGTTCGGCTGTATGTATGTTCGTCGATTTATCCGTCAATCTTACTTTTACTGCACTTTGCACTGATTTTATTGCACTTCGTGATCATCAACTATAAAACATAGAAGATGATCCCGAAGTGCTAAAAAGAGTATGTGAGAGTTTAAAAAAATTGTTCCTCCCAATCTTATAAAAAGATCTAAGGGATTCCAAGTCAGTTTTCAGTTTTTTCACAACAATCAAATTACGTCAAGAAACGTTTTAGTAGACATAAATGTGAGCGATTACAAAATAAAGTAACGAATGCAATTGATAATTTAATTAGCCACAGAATAGACTGAAATGTAAGTATGGTTTCGAACAAATTTAAACCGATTTTAAGTCACAAAGGGGACGAAAACGCTCCAAATAGTCTTGTTGTAACTATTCGAAATACAAAGGTAAACAATCTATTGCTGTAAATCTCCGCATACCAAAGCACTCAAAACTAGCATTCGATTAACCTTTAGATACCCCCAACAGTGGAATTGGGTGTCCAGTTCAGCTTCGCTTTAATAAGCATACCGGACTAGCTAATAAATCATGCTGATTTGATTATTTTCTGCTTGTGTGTGCGTAAGATTAGGTATTGGAATTCCTGTTTCATATGACAAAGTAGAGTAAGATATGTAGGTACGCATTATGCAGAGCGTTTTTTCTAAGAAATGTTTCTTTGATAATATGAAGTTATTATTATCAAAGAAACATTTTAAACATTAACACAACACTCAGTTCAGTCCGACTGAATGGCTCCATCATCTTGCTCATATCAAAACCATGCACATTTCAGAGTTCTTACATAAAGAAATTCGTATTCAGCTACGAATTTCTAAAAAGGTTTCGAAAAAAAATAACCGTATTACGTTCCGCTTAGAAATAGAAGCACTTTACTCTTTTCCATCCACATCCTTAATTTTATTCACAGTATAAATAAAAATATCGGACTTAATTCCTCCCTAAGGTGCCCCATATTTCCTCTGTTCTTTATTGCCGTAGCGAGAATGCAGAATAAAACTCTGTAAAGATTATTGCACCAATGGAAATAAGAATTAAAGCTGGTTTTCGGGTTAGAAACACAAACGGTACAACGCTAATCGTCCTAAATCAACAAATGGTCCAAACTTAATGGACTTTCGTCAAAATAAAATGTCCCCTACGTGCCCGACCGGTCAGATTCACAGGTTTTTTAATATAAATAAAAGAGTGAAATCGCTCGTGAATTTTCGTCGAATATTATAAAAACAGAACGTGATTAGATTTGGGTCCTTAACTTTTTAGCTTAGGCTATGGAAATTTGTATTTTTCTATCATATAAAGTAGACAGGTAGGTACTTAATTAATTAAATAACTACCCATGCGTGATTCATGAGCATAGCCCAACAAAAAACATTGTGATAAATCTCAGTTAAAAACATGTGTAATTATTTGGCTACACAAGGTTTTCTAATACAACTACTTAATACTAAAGTCATTTATCTGTTCAATGTTTATGATCATGGCGCATGAAACTGTGCCGAAATATTTGAATAACTCAAAAATCTAATCATGGTAAATATCCCGTTTTAAATGACTTTAGTGTTAATAACTACAACTAAAAGAAAAAGAAAGAGAGGAAGGCCCTCAACACGCTGGGAGGACGAAATAAAAAAAGTCGCTGGTCCAAAGTGGTGGCAAACAGCTCAAGATAGAGAGAAGTGGATATCGTTGGAGGAGGCCATTACCCAACCTGGGGACCCTGCTATTAACCAAACGTAGTGTTATAAATATCGCAATAACAGTAACTAAATCAATGTAGCAGGATCAAATAAAGGCTTATTTATTTTATAACCAATGAAATGCACAGTTGAGAACTAAAATGCAGACACATGAGATATTCCCCAACCTAATTCTAATCCACTCCGTCTGCCCCACGCGCATAATAGTTAGAACGCTTCGTCGTGCTAGACATACAGAATCCCAGGCTTCAAGTAATCACTTGTTGTTCTTAGTAAATCCTAGTGAAGTCCAATCTTAGACAATTTCATAGCCCTGATGGGACCTATTCTGTACCGGACGGATAATGAACTACACAATTTTAAAGTAAATTAGTGCTTTTGTTTCTTGAAACCGCAAAGTATGTTTAAGTTTAGATTTTATTTTTGCGTTTTTGTTTTTAAAACAACCTGCTAAAACTAGTGTTTTGGCTGGTAATTAGTTCTTTATTATAAGTTAGTTGCGATTTTGTGAGTAGCAAAAACTGATCTGTGATCTCAATGCTTTATTTAATGATACCATGCCGTAGAGACAAAGCAAAAAACTTTAAGGGTAAGGTTTTTCCTAATTACTCCCAATCCCCCTTGCTTCTCAGTTTTTGCTTGTTTGTCTCCCATCAGTCTATTAATTCGAGTCCTAGAATCCACTCCGGGCACTGCCTTAGGCCATATCTCGCCCGTTAATTGTAATCACGGAGGGGACGTTTTGACTGGTGACACACACACCCACACATTTAATACCTTGCTTGTGAGGGACTAGCAGGAATCTCGTTTTGCATCCATTATTAATGTTGCTGTAAGGCGTACATGAGACAGCATTCAAGAGCCTAGTTTAATTTGAAGTATTAGTTTTGAGACTGCGGTGATGTACTTTTGATTTTGCAAAGCTATAGTGCTACAGTGATGGACGTCCTCGTAGCAATACTGCTACACTTGCGGGCTTCGTCGTAGCAATTGTGCTACAGTTGCGGGCTTCGCTGTAGCAGTTGTGCTGTAGCTACGGGTGGCGTCGTAGCAATAGTGCTACAGCTACGGGCGTCGTTGTAACAATATCTTTTTTATTTATTTATTTAAACTTTATTGCACTACTAAGTGTACAAAGGGTGGGCTTAATGCCGAGGCATTTTCTACCTGCCAACCAGGCGGGCATGTCGTTGCAATTATGAGTGCTACGAATATGGCGTAACGACAGTGCTACAGCTAAGAGTGGCGGCGTCTGAGCACTAGTGGTACAGCTACGAGCATTGCTTTATAATAATGCTGGGCTACAGGTACGCGCCACTATACCGACGAACTGCCTGAAATCAGTCAAGACGAGATCGTGTTAGCTCTAAGGCAGCTTAAAAATGGAAAAGCCCCCGGCGAGGACGGTATTACTTCAGAGCTTCTTAAAGCCGGAGGAGCCCCTGTAATACTGGAGCTACGGAACCTCTTTAATACCGTCCTTGACAGTGGGAGAACTCCAAAGGCGTGGAGCGGGAGTTTGGTGGTGCTCTTTTTTAAGAAGGGAGATAAAACCCTTCTTAAGAATTACAGACCCATCTCACTCTTGAGCCACGTCTATAAGCTGTTCTCACGAGTGGTCACGAACCGTCTCGCCAGGAGACTCGACGAGTTCCAGCCACCGGAACAGGCTGGGTTCCGCGGAGGATATGGCACCATAGACCACATACACACAGTGAGGCAGATTATACAGAAGTCCGAAGAGTATAATCAGCCCCTTTGTCTGGCTTTTGTGGACTATGAGAAAGCATTTGACTCCGTCGAAACCTGGGCTGTTCTGGATTCCTTACAGCGATGCCAAGTAGACTATCGTTATATCCAGGTGCTGAGTTGTCTCTACGAAGCCGCCACCATGAGTGTCCAAGTACAGGGTCAGCAGTCTAAACCCATCCAATTGCGCAGAGGAGTGAGGCAGGGGGATGTCATATCCCCGAAACTGTTCACGTGCGCATTGGAAGATATGTTTAGGTTGCTGGACTGGAAAGGAAAGGGCATTAATATAAACGGCGAGTACATCTCACACCTGCGATTCGCTGATGACATAGTCTTAATAGCGGAGTCGCTTGAGGAACTGAACCAGATGCTGGACGGCCTAGCTTCAGCCTCCCGATGTATCGGTCTTGGCATGAATTTGGATAAAACCAAAGTCATGATCAATGGTCACATTGATCCAAGGCCGGTGGTCGTACATGGTCACCTTCTCGAAACTGTTTCCGAGTACACTTACCTTGGGCAGATTCTGCAGTTGGGTAAAAACAGTTTCGAGAAGGAGGCCAAAAGGAGGATCCAGCTGGGCTGGGCAGCATTTGGGAAACTACGTCAAGTCTTCACGTCATCCATACCGCAATGCTTGAAAACGAAAGTTTTCAATCAGTGCGTCCTACCCGTTATGACCTACGGAGCTGAGACGTGGACACTCACGATAGGGCTGGTCCACCAGTTCAAAGTCGCTCAGCGAGCTATGGAAAGAGCTATGCTCGGAGTTTCTCTGAAGGATAGGATTCGTAACGAATACATCCGACAGAGAACCAAGGTTATCGACATATGTAGCTCAAAGAATTAGCAAGCTGAAGTGGCAGTGGGCCGGCCATATCTCGCGAAGAACCGACGGCCGATGGGGCAAACGTGTTCTTGAGTGGAGACCACGACTCGGTAAACGTAGTGTAGGACGCCCTCCGACCAGGTGGGATGACGACCTGCGAAAGACTGCAGGTAGATGCTGGATGCGGCAAGCTGAAGACAGGGCGCTATGGCGCTCATTGGGGGAGGCCTATGTCCAGCAGTGAACTGCTATAGGCTGATGATGATGATGATGATGACAGGTACGTGGATGTGGTAGCAATCATGCTGCGAGCATAACATAGCAATAGTGCCACGAATCGACGTAGCAATTAGCGCTCCAGTTTTATTTTATACCCAAGCGTAAAAAACTGCTGCTACAAACTGCATAAATATGGTCCTTAGAAATAATTACAGTATTTAAAGTCTAGCGATACTATTAAACTAGTCAATAAAATGGCAACATAAAAGAGCGATTAAAGATTATTGGTTGTGAATTGTTAACCAATTACAGTTTTCATAGGTTTGTGTATAGATGGCGCTATCTAGCAATCTTTATGTACTGAGCCTGAGCAGCCCCCGGCTATATCCAGCCAGTTAATTGTAATTAAGGAGAGCCAATTCGACAGCGTACACTAATGTCTTGTTAGGAGGGCTACTGGGCGAAATGTTGCCAGCTATTAACTAATAACCCTACGCTAAATGCTTTGATAATAGTGTATTAGCCTGGAGTTAGGTGTCGTGGTTTTTAATTTGAAGGTTGTAGGTTTGAATCTGAGCATGTGGCTAAGGGCTGTTGAAATTACGGAATGGTATGTAAAGGCATCGTTAAGGTAGTCGCCTAATACTTTTACCGCCCATATCATAGGCTTTATTATATTATTTTTAAGTAAGAGTATGGCAGCAGGACATTCCATTTAATCCAATAATCCTAGTTATATATTAAATACCAGATGAGTTTTTTAATATTTTCACCATTAAAATTGATCTATTTATCTATCTGAAAGGCAAGCAAAGTTCAGTTCAGTTCTTAATAATAAGAAATATTCTTATATGTCAAACATAAATATAAATACATAGGAAACAAAGAAAATACATAACGAAATAACAAGAAAAATACAAAATAGTTCGAAATCTAAGTACAGGAGTTTATAATAAGTAATTCTATAATTTCTTTGGTAATTTTACCAATAGTGAGTTATTCAAACCAAAGTTATAATAAATAGTATATGTGTGGATCAGCGACATTGGCGTCATCAAATTTGTCATTTAGAAACTCTTCTAAACTGTAGTATGCCCTGTCCACTAGGATTCTCTTCAGTTTGTTAAGTGGTTTTTGTCTTATGTAGAATATACAATATTGACGCCATACAATGTGTACGGAAAGTTGCAAGTGTAAAAAAATATTTGAATTTCTTGAACTTTCATCTCCAATAATTAACGCTATGTACGCTTTTGTTCTACTCACATCATCATTATCAACTTATAATAGTCCACAGCTGGACATAGGTCTCCCTTAATAAGCGCCTCTGTCGCGCGCTCTGTCTTCAGCTTGCCGCATACAGCATCTGCAGTCTTTCGCAGGTCGTCATCCCACCTGGCTAGAGGGTGTCCTACACTACGTTTTCCGAGACTACTTTTTCTACATTACATAAACTTGCCAAGTTAGGGGTAAAAATCAAAGGCTATATTAAAAGACGCAAACGAAAATCAACCTAAATGCACAGAATAGCTACGTAAGTTCTCTTACAGCATTTGATAGTTAGTGCAGCTACAATAACAGTTTCACAAGCAACCTGTGTAATTTCAGGTGTGAACACTGATAGCGTAATCTCTAGCGTTCTGCTCGGATACTCAATTCGTAGCTAGGTCTCGGTAGATTTATCCACTTAGATTTAAATTAAATATCCTTGTAGTATGTACTTATGTAACATAACAGGTTACATACCTACCTACTTTAATTCTATTCTTTTATTTTCTTACTTCAACTCGATTAATTCAAAATCGACTAAACTAGTGGCTAGTCTAGTTAGTCATTTGTCAGCACACTAACTAGACGCAGGTAAATTCACTTCCCTAGCTTCCTAGAAGCATGAAATATAATAATTGACTGGTTTGTCATACAAAGGTTCTTTGATTCGATCAAATATTCAATTTTTTTTTTCAATAAGAAAAAAACATTTCAATAATTTGATTGCTTTGTAAAAACTAAAAACCGACCTTGAACCTCTTGATTTCACACTGTTTTTTAGTTTTGCGGCATAAATACTAAATCACTCGGGATATTTATTATAGGAATACCTCGCGATCATTATCTATATAATAGCGAAATAATTTTAATAATCGGTTTATAATTTATACATAAAAAAAACATACATGGAGTCGAAAATAGGCGCTCTTACAAGAGAGAGCAAAACGCTTAGACTGATCTTAATAGACCGTAACAAATAAAGAATTCAAGACTTATAGACCAACACTACATTTATATTAAAGTTAATCCTAAATTATAACACAATTTCGGGCCTTTACATGGTTGCACTAATCTAGAGTCAGTTCAGGCGCGACGCGAGGCGAGGCATCTCAAGACGCAGCGCGGCGCGACGGGGAGTTATCGTATTTTACCATAAGATTTTTATCTATTTGTGTAGTAAATTATGTGTATTTTGAATCACTATCTCCAAAAATGCGCGCTACGTCACGCGGCGTCTTGCTACGTAGCGAGGCGCAGCGCAGCGCTGCGAGGAATTTTTGTATGTCAATAAAAATTTGAATCTTTTTGCGTAGTAAATAAGGTTATATTTTAAATCACCTTAAAAGTGCGCGGAGCTTCGCGTCGCGTCGCGTCACGGTGTGAGCTGACCCTTAATCGACCATAAAGTATCAAGAATTCAAGAAGTACCGACCAACACTACCTGTATGTTAATACGGATTACCCACGCCTCGCCTGAAAGCTGGCATTGGCGAGTATTAATTAAATGCACTGTATGCGACACGTAAAAGCACTTTCCGAACGTACCTGTCGAATTATACGGACGAAAAGTGAGCGTTTTTGAATGATGCTTTTTGCAGTGAAGATGGGTTTTTAAAGTTACTGCAAAAATGTAGATTTAATTCAGTTGATCTGTTTGTTGATGCATTTCTGTAATTGCAATTTTATAAGCGAAAAATGTCACGTCGCCAAGATAAAACAACAAAAAATCTGCCTAAGTTATATTGATTTTGCATTAAGAAGATATACCATATTGGGTAGGTAGTCATCATCATCATCATCATCAGCCTATATCAGTCCACTGCTGGACATAGGCCTGCCCCAATGAGCGCCGTAGCACCCTGTCTTCAGCTTGCCGCATCCAGCATCTACCTGCAGTCTTTCGCTAGTCATCATCCCACCTGGTCGGAGGGCGTCCTACACTACGTTTACCGAGTCGCAGTCTCCACTCAAGAACACGTTTGCCCCAGCGGCCGTCGGTTCTTCGCGAAATATGGCCGGCCCACTGCCACTTCAGCTTGCTAATTCTTTGAGCTATGTCGATAACCTTGGTTCTCTGTCGGATGTATTCGTTACGAATCCTATCCTTCAGAGAAACTCCGAGCATAGCTCTTTCCATAGCTCGCTGAGCGACTTTGACTTTTTTTTGGGTAGGTAATAGTTACCTTTAATACTCGAGTGAGTATTACATCTAATAATTATAACATTAATCAAGATAATCTATAAAAACATAACAGTAACAGTGTATATCAGTTATCTAGTACCCATAACACAAGCTCTGCTTACCATGGGGCTAGATAATGCTGTGTGAATTGTCCAGCATTATTTAATTTAATTTATTTAATTTAACACAAATTCGTAATGTGGCTTACTCCATCTATACTAATATTATAAAGAGGAAATGTTTGATTTTTTTGTTTGTTTGTAATGAATAGGCTCCGAAACTACTAGACCGATTTGAAAAATTCTTTCACCGTTGGGAAGCTATACTATCCGTGGTGAACATAGGCTATATTATATTTTTTAAAGTTAGGGATCCGTACTAAAACCGTGCGAAGCTGGGTAGGTCCGCTAGTCTAGAAATAAACACAGATAGCACTTATTCTCAAGTGTACTGTTATAGCTACAAAATAAGCCCCCATAATAGAGACCCTTATACACCAAGTGTTAAGGACGGAGTTCTCCGGCTCGTAGTCCAACTGTTATAGTCGGAGTACTCCGATACGTAAATTTCGACGTACGCTCCTTTTTACTGTGTGCTGGTTAGCGCACGCCGCCACGCACCCCTGAATGCGTAGGTTCGGGTACAGCAACACAAACAGTCCTCCTTGGCCTCTTGCGGGGAAAGGAGGAGGGTTCCTCGGCTAACTTTGCAGGGGTGTGAAAAAAGTCCTCTTGTTCCAGTGGCAGCTCTTCTTGAGGTCCCCTACTAGGGATAAAACAAAATCACTGCACTGAACTTCACTATTTATTTTCCTTAAGACTTATTCACCACTTGCAAAACTACTGAACACTTCAAAATAAGCACTCACTTCTCAATTGGAACTCTTGATTGGAACTGCTTTTTTATTAGAACTCAAAATTAGAACTGACTAAATGCATAAACAAGCTCGCCTTTTATACCTCCGTCGACCCTTACTAGAATATTCTACGATTTTCCGGGCTATACCTACCTCTTTCTAAAGTCTAGAACATTTTAGCTTTCCTTGTCTTTCTTTTTCATTCGTTCGAGAAAATGCACATAGTTAGGTAGGTATACACGACCCGGTCCATAACAACTATATCTTAATCTATGTCGTAATCGGAGGCGCGAGTACTATTATTACCTATTCTGTGTAACCTTTCAAACAAAAATAAACCTTATTATCTAATTAACAAGATTCTAACTAGATTGTGGGTTCCGTCGCCGACATTCTCCCCCTCGTGCTTCGCACCATCCACCTGGCTCGGCGACTCTCCCGGCACCAACAGCACCACCCTCGTAGCTACTCTGCGCAGCATTCCTCCTCATGTTTCTACGTCGATGATCCGGGTATACCCATCTGGACCAGGTTGTACTTGGTGTATCCTTCCGCGTGGCCAGGTGCGTCTTGGTAGGGCGTGGTCTTATCTCGTTCATGACTGTCGCGAGGTTCCCATGATTGAAGCGGCGGTGAAACTTCTCTACTATGAGTTGCGTCGCTTTCTCATTACTATCGAACACGATGGGTCGCTTGTAGTCCCTTGTCACGCCCTTTATCGTGTCGATCCTTCCTTTCAGTTTTATGAGTCCATCTTCTAGTACCACGTCGAGCCTCCTCAACTTGCTGTCGCCCCTTACTTGCTCCATCCGTTGAAGATCCGTTGATGTCCTCACTGAAGCTCCTTTCATGACTCTTCTTTGGTAGCAAGGTTTCAGCTTGTTTCAGGAGCTCTGTTTCTAGTGGTATATACTTATCTCCTCGTGTTGAAGAAGATGGTTTCCTTTCTCCGGCCTTCTTTGGCTTCCTTATCATCTTTTTCCAGTCGGGGTCTCCTTGGCTGACGTTGACCTTTTCCTTCCTTCTGCAGAGCTTGATGAACTGCAGCATTCTCGCCGTAGCTCGCCATAACCTCTTCCATGATGAGAACTTCTCAGGATCTGGTGATGGGTAGATTAGTCGTACCGCTGCTGTGACGTCCGTTGTCTTCTCCTCACCGGTGGTGACCTTCCTGAAGGTCCTCACCGCAGGCCAGTGGACTTCCTCTTGCCATAAGAAGTCTGGCCCGATGAACAACCGGTGGTTGCAGCCGAAGTTCTCCGGCACGTTACGCGTCGCGTCGTCTGCAGGGTTTTGTGCTGTGGGGACCCATATCCAGTCTTGAGGCTTCGTGAGGTCTTCGATTTCTGCCAGACGATGAGCCACGAATGTCTTAAATGTCCTCGGGTCCGTCTTGATCCAAGAGATCACGATGCTGGAGTCCGACCAGAATGTCTTTTTCGTCACCTTGAGGTCAATTTCCTCCTCCACTGAATGCGCCAGTCTGCTTCCTAGGAGGGCTGCCTGCAGTTCTAGTCTGGGGATGGACACAGGTTTCAGTGGAGTGACTCGTACCTTCGCTGCCATCAAGCTTACGTGGTAGGTTCCATCTTCGTTTTCCGTCCTCCAGTATACTGCAGCAGCATACGCCGTCTCGCTTGCATCCGTGAATGTATGCAGCTCCCCCTCGGTGCGATGTGGCGTCAGGCATCTTGGGATCAGGAGGCCTTGAAGCAGCTTCATTTCCTCTAAGTAGGTCTTCCATGCTGCGTACTCCTTTTCCTCGATTTCTTCATCCCAGCCGATGCCACTCAGCCAGATACCTTGAAGCAGTTTTTTACCCTGAATAAGAACTGGCGATGCCAACCCGAGTGTATCAAAGGTCGACATTACTGCGCTGGTGACTTCTCTCTTTGTGGGCACTTGGAGCCCCCTTGCTATTTTCATAGGTATGTTGCGAAGATTTTCCCTGAAGCCGATAGAATCTCGTTCCGTGAACCAGCGTAGTCCCAGAGTCTTCTCCTCTTTCTCGCCGAGGTCCACTTCTGTCTTCTCTGTTGCTTCAGTCTTCACTCCTTGCAGTAACTCAGGTTTGTTTGATGCCCAATCCCTGAGTTCGAAGCCCTTGGTTGCTTCTTCTGCATAGTTGCTGTCGATAAGGTGTTGAATCTGCTTACCATATTCCATTTTCAACTGCGGATCCTTATCGATCTTCCTTTCGATGTTGAAGAGGCGATTCTCTGCAGACGTGTAGCTTTCCGGCATGGGCTCCTCTTTATTTTTCCACAGGAGTCCAGCTTCGAAGTTTCCATCATCAAGTCGTCTGCAGGTCCTCTCCAGGATGGTGAGTGCTCTTCCTTCAGAGTCCGTCGTTGGCCTTCTCGGTTGCACTCCGAGTGCTTCGATGGTAAAGTGGTCCTTGATGGCCTTATGCATCTCTTCCTCCGGCGCGCTGATGTGAAAACACGTGTTGAGGAAGTGCACTGGCTTCGCCCTTCCAACATCAGTTCCATGAAGCACCCATCCAAGTCCTGTTCTGGAAGCAACTGGCTCACCTGCCTTTCCTTTCCTTATTTCTTGAGTCACGATCAGCTCCCAGTTATCTTGTCCGATGAGTAGCTGTGGTGACTCCCCTTCGTAGTGTAGGATATCGGCGATCTTCTTCAGGTGCGGATATTCTTGAATCCTCTTCTTGACCAAGAACTGCGGTGCCAGCTTCAAGTTATTTAGGGTCCGGACTCTCCTGGCGGTCTTCCGTTGTCCTTGATGAACCCCCTTCACCATGAGGTCCAGCACCTGTGAATCCTTCTTCTTAATGAGCTTACCGCCAACTGTTTCGATTACCAGTTCTTCCTTGGTCCCTTGAGCACCGATCTCCTCTGCCACCTTCTTGTCCAGAAGTGACACTGTTGACCCTTCATCCAAGAGGGCCAATATCTTCTTTGATGTCTTCGTCCCAAAGATTTCCACTTGAACAATCTTTAGGTACGCCCTTGCGTTGTTCACTGAGTTCACCGACCCAGTGACGCCTGATGCCTCTGCTGGTGCTGCGTCGATGTCGTCTTCATTCCTCTTTGAAGGCCTGTCTTCATACTCGACATGCAGCAAATAATGATGCCACCTCTTGCACTCCTTGCACGACGGCTTCTTGCAGCTTTCCTTCCTGTGGTTCCCTTGGAGGCACTTAAAACAGATGCGACTTTTCTTAATAGCTGCCCAGCGATCTCGTACCGACGCTTTCAGGAACTTCTGGCAGTCCAGGACGAAGTGACTGCCCTCGCAGAATGGGCAGGTCCGCTCCGCTTTCTTTGGATCCTTTTCATTGAAGTCCTTTTCTTTGGTCGAGTGCGCCGCTTGTTTAGTCCTCTTGAGGCCTCCGCCCTTGTCCTCTGGTGCTGCAAAGGCTCCGCATTTATCCGCTTCTGTGTTCAGGAACTTTGAAACAAGAGATAGGTCAGAAAAATCATCCTCTCTTGTTGCTGCAGCGAAGTCGTACCAAGGGAATTTGAGAACCATTGGCATCTTCTCAATTATCTGTTTCACCATCTCCGGCGAATTCAGGTACTGTGGCTTCTTCAATCCCTTGATTGCTGCTATGCTGTTGCTGATCTGGCTCGCGAAGATGCAGATGTCCCTCGGATTCTCCGTGATCTTCGGCAATGCTCTGACCTTGTCCAGTTCAGCTAGCACCAGTGCATCAGGTCTTCCGTATCTTCTTCTGAGGGCTTCCATTACTTCCATCGGAGGAGCATCAGAGTACAGCAGACTCCTGATAGCTTCTCTTGCGTTGCCCTTTAGTGCTCTTCTCAGTCGAGCCATGTTCTGGACGTCGTTGAACATAGGTGCCGTGTCGGTGTAGACGACCTTGAATGCTGTCCACTCGCTGCTGTTCCCGTCGAAGTAGGGTAGCTCGTGGATGTACTTCGGTTGCGATGCGAAGTCTTTCCCTCCGGAGAAAGCCTCCTTCAAGGCCGTCGTCAGGGCTCGAATCTCTATTGCAGCTCCTGCCTTAAAAGGATTCTCTTCAGCTTCCACCCTCCAGGGTTCTTCCGGGGGGTCCGAACTTTGCTGCTCTCGTTCTGCCTCGTCGTCCTCCAATATGGATGTCTGGATCCAGTTCTGCACCTGTGTTGTCCTGTCCTCCCTTTCTTCCTGGTCTTCACCCACAGAGTCTTCATCATCACATTGGCTCAGTTCCAATCTGATACGGGCCAGCCTTGTTACCGCCTGAGCTTGCTTCAGCTCCAGGCGTGCCAATTCTTCCCTTGCTTCCAGCTCCCGTCTTCTGGCTGAAGAACTCGTGGTCTTCGTGGACCAGGCTCGACGACCGACCGCCGCCGGCTTCAAGGTCGTGGCTGAACCACCTACTCCTTTTTCCGGGGCCAGTTCCTTGGTCTTCTTGGTCGTCTTCTGTGCGGCTTCACTATGCTGTCCCTTCCCGGACGCCGCCGTGGTTGCAGTAGCCTCCTTAGCCGAGGTTCTTTCCGTTGCTGTACTCATTGAATCCCGTGAAGTTCCCGTAGTCCTTGATATGCCCGACCGTGACGCAGACGTGACTCCTTCTGGCCCTGCAACTGCCTCGTCCTCTTCCTCTGGACGGTACAGTGGGCATGAGGAGGCATCCTTCTGTGACCTTGTGAACGGCATCCTGATCTTCTTTCTTCTCCGGGTTCTTCCTCTGGGTTCTTCTCGCAGGGATCCGGCTCGAAGGACCAACTGTTAAGGACGGAGTTCTCCGGCTCGTAGTCCAACTGTTATAGTCGGAGTACTCCGATACGTAAATTTCGACGTACGCTCCTTTTTACTGTGTGCTGGTTAGCGCACGCCGCCACGCACCCCTGAATGCGTAGGTTCGGGTACAGCAACACAAACAGTCCTCCTTGGCCTCTTGCGGGGAAAGGAGGAGGGTTCCTCGGCTAACTTTGCAGGGGTGTGAAAAAAGTCCTCTTGTTCCAGTGGCAGCTCTTCTTGAGGTCCCCTACTAGGGATAAAACAAAATCACTGCACTGAACTTCACTATTTATTTTCCTTAAGACTTATTCACCACTTGCAAAACTACTGAACACTTCAAAATAAGCACTCACTTCTCAATTGGAACTCTTGATTGGAACTGCTTTTTTATTAGAACTCAAAATTAGAACTGACTAAATGCATAAACAAGCTCGCCTTTTATACCTCCGTCGACCCTTACTAGAATATTCTACGATTTTCCGGGCTATACCTACCTCTTTCTAAAGTCTAGAACATTTTAGCTTTCCTTGTCTTTCTTTTTCATTCGTTCGAGAAAATGCACATAGTTAGGTAGGTATACACGACCCGGTCCATAACAACTATATCTTAATCTATGTCGTAATCGGAGGCGCGAGTACTATTATTACCTATTCTGTGTAACCTTTCAAACAAAAATAAACCTTATTATCTAATTAACAAGATTCTAACTAGATTGTGGGTTCCGTCGCCGACACCAAGCTTCTTGTAAAATACATTATAGCTGACCAAGACGTAAAAAACTTGGAAATGAACTTCAGTGTTAATAAGTTGAATACTTAAAGGCTAATAAAGTTGTAGTAGAAGTTTCCCAAGGCTTAGGTAGTTTCTTACAAATAACATTTTGTTATCGCTCTTAAAGATATTTAGCGGCCACAAGTTACAGAAACAAGATAACTAGAATATAAATAATAAATAAATAAATAATGCTGGACAATTCACACAGCATCATCTAGCCCTAAGCTAAGCAGAGCTTGTGTTACAATACATTACATAGATATTTTTTTTTAATATACATAGAAAACGACCAAAACACCCGGAACAAATATCTGCAGTTCGTACACACAATTGTTCCGAGGCGGGAATCGAACCCGCAACCTACTGCGTCACAGGCGGACCTTCGCCCACCGCGCCACATCGGTCGTCGTATAATGATATATAAATATATGTATATAGATAGATAGATAGATAGATAGAAAATTCTTTATTGCACTTGAACTATAAACTATGTACATTAATAACTTAAAAATTAAGTACAATTGGCGGTCTTATCGCTCAAGAGCGATCTCTACCAGACAACCATGGATGGATAGGATCGTGGACAGTACCAGGGGATCTGTGTGCTTGTAATTTATGGGATATTATAAATAAAATACTTATAGTACTTACATAGAAATATACTAGATATATATCATAAAATATACATATACTACTTATAATCATAGAATCTCAGGTATGCGCTTAATGACAGCAGGACAAATAGTGCTCTTTTAACAGTGTTTTAAAGGTTGGTAATGACTTAGCACGCCTCACCGATATTGGCAATGCGTTCCATAGTTGCACAGCCCGGGCAGTAAAGGATTGGGCAAAGAAGGAAGTAGAGTGAGCAGGTACTTGAAGCATAAGGGTTGAAGAAGAGCGGAGAGAAAGAGTGTGAGAAAGATGAAGAAAGGTGAAACGTTCTTTGAGATAAGGGGGTGCAGAGGCCAGAAATAGAATATTATAGAGAAGAGATAGAATATGAGAATTACGGCGAAGCCGTATAGGTAACCACTTGAGCTTCCTGCGAAATTCCGAGACATGGTCATATTTGCGCAAGCCAAATATAAACCTTATCCCGACATTCTGATGAAATTAAATATATGTATATCTTCAAGAGATATACATATATTTATATTTAGATTCTAAAAGCCACAGGAGTTCGAAGATCTGATGTTCAGCTCCTAGATAAAGCTTGATTAAGAGATTTATCAGATCTACTTCTCCATAGCCTATGAACAGGCTATGGAGCAGTATATATGTTACCAGCAATCTGTATAATTCAGGTATTCTAAACAATACCTAGGCAATGTATGGAATACCTGGGGCGTCCAGACAATGTAGGAAATATTATGAAACTTATTGTCCATTACATACTTTACCTAGGTAATGAATACAATTCCTAGGGATTGTATAGTCAAAAGTCAAAATCATTTATTCTTTAGGCTTACAAAATAAGCACTTAGACAAGTCATATTTTATACATTAAATTATTATCAAACTAGCTGCTCCCCGCGGCTTCGCCCCCGTGGAAATCTATGTGTCAAATTGTTTAAATGATAAAAAGTATCCTATGTTAGACTCTGGATCTAAGCTACCTCTCCACCAATTTTCAGCTAAATCGGTCCAGCCGTTCTCGAGTTATAAGTGTTGTAACAAACACGACTTTCTTTTATATATATACTAGCTGCTCCCCGCGGCTTCGGCCCCGTGGAAATCTATGTGTCAAATTGTTTAAATGATAAAAAGTATCCTATGTTAGACTCCTGGGTCTAAGCTACCTCTCCACCAATTTTCAGCTAAATCGGTCCAGCCGTTCTCGAGTTATAAGTGTTGTAACAAACACGACTTTCTTTTATATATATAGATTAAATTATTTTACTGTTCACTTAAATTTTTTGTCCACTAGTAGAAGATATAGTATATACATCGAAATTAAATTCAAATATAGATATTATTGTTTACTGAGAAACTGCGCACCAATGTACCGGATGTATTGCATATAGCCGGCACGAATAGAATGTTTTTGAAATTCAATTGAATGTCAAAAGTTCTCTGCTACGAGCTACGAAAACTCCTAACTTGGGGGTGTTTTTGAAAAATATGATATAACCGAACGAGGGGCTTCAAGTTAGAAGAGGAATCGCCCCCAAGAGGGCCGTGATGAATCTTTCAAGCGTTTTATCGTTTTGCATCGGGAATCGAACCTTAGACCGATCTTTACCTAATACAATTTATAACGGGGGCTATTTATTAAGATGCGTGCTGGATCATACGCAGCAAAGCTTTGAATACCAATAGTGGGTTTGTTTACGTTTATTTATTTTTCGGAAAACTTACGGCTAAACATAACAAAACAAGAAAGATGAGGTATATATATATACATATATATAAGGACCAATTACGTTGTGGGGCATCTATCATGTAGGAACGCATTTAATACAGAAACTGCTAAACGGTTTTGCTGAATACTAGCTTATTTTCAGCTAAATTTAGCTTTTTTCTAATCTGGGCTGTTTATCCGGGTCCCATAGATACAAAGTCGCCTACAACCAGCTACTAGAGACAAATCTATACATATTCAAATAGCCGCTCTATGCTACGTTTCAAGAGTTTCTCGCCAATTTATTTAAGAATTTCTTCACAAAAATCTCAGCAAACACATTTTTTGCTTCAAAACACCAGTGATTTTCAACTTTCTAACAAGGCAACTACCAGGAGTGCATAGAACCGAGGTACTGGACATAGTTGCAACTTACGAGCACCAGCGGTACACCACAGCCGCTCAGTTCAAGAGCACCTTACACTCACTACACTTGTGTTTACCTCGCCTTGTTACGTGACTTAATGAACTGGTATTTAAGTCTATTTTGGCTGTGGAAATATTTGCCGGGAAGACTGAAGTTTATTAGAGGGAATGTCGCATTCCTGAGAAATTCCAAGGAATAGTTATACATAAATGGAAATAAGATTTTTCTCTTCACGTTGGCATTCCTTTATACACTTAACACTTTGAGTGCTGAAATCACACGGTATGTGTTTTCTACAAGTGACTAATATGCGTAAATCCACACTAGCGCAGCGGCTGAGAAAATACAGATCCGTGTGACTCAGCACAGCCGTAATATTTTTCGAATGAAACGCATGTGCGGCGCAGCACAACCGCTGTGTAGAGCGGCAGCACGAATTTTTTAGGTTAAAAAAAAGATCGCAGTCGTTGAAAAAAAATCGCAGTCAAAGTGTTAACAAATATATGTATATATGACTAATGAACGTATATTTCGGCAGTTTTCTGAATGGTTCAAACAGGCAAATTGATATTTCTTTAATTAACTTTATTAGGACTGTGAAAGAGGACTTCAAGAAAAAGTCTTTTGAAAAATTCCCTAACATAACAAAAAACCCTCAACACCTCGACTTTATAAAACCTATTCAAGAAAATTTTCCCAGTTACTAAATAGTAGACACGAAAAGCTTTCCCGAGATCTTTTCAGCCTGAATTTGAATAAAAGAAACTTCGTCCAATATAACTTTTTTCAATTTTAGTATAAGCACGTTGGAGCTATTTATTTGCTCGTAGTTCTGGAAAATAATATGACCTTTTACTCCCAGGCCTTGGTTCATTTTAATCTACTTAGGCTTCTTAGGATTCCCTTTGTAAAATCAGCTAGACTAGAATAGAACAGTTTGAATTTCAGATAACTATAATTGAAGACTAGTTAAGATTGCGAACCAATCTCACACTACAGTTAAATAAAATTAATTTAAACTTTCCTAAGCGCATCTTCCCAGAGCGTGAGCATAGTACAGAGATTACAGAAGCGCAATGTATTAAATTAAAACCAGAAAAAAGGTCTTGTTCTTCATTTCGCTCAGCGGTTTACCTAATTTAAAAATCACGTGCTTGAATCTCAGAATCTTAGTCACATACCTATAAATATGTAATTTTTTCTTTTAATATTATTTATTATTTTTATAGTCATTATTTAATAAATAAATAAATAATGCTGGACAATTCACACAACATTATCTAGCCCCATGGTAAGCAGAGCTTGTGTTATGGGTACTAGATAACTGATATACATAATACAATACATTACATAGATAGTTATTTTTTATAACACCCGGAACAAATATCTGCAGATCGTACACACAATTGTTCCGAGGCGGGAATCGAACCTGCAACCTCCTGCGTTGCAGGCGGACCTTCGCCCACCGCACCACATCGGTCGTCAAAATCGTAATATCGCTCATAAAAGCGTATCTGTGCGTCTGAGACTCAGGCAGCCCTCTCAGTAAATTAAATCTGAAATCCATGAAGCATTGTTTATCTGATTTGCAATTGACTGTGTCGCGATTCTCCCCGCTCCGACTATGCCTGTAACTGCAATAAGTGTCACAAAACTTTCCCAAAACATCCTTTACTTCCGCGTTAGAGATGTCTGCTTTTTAGATTTCTCTCGAAGTTCTATCTTGTTCCTTAGTTATGGGTCACTGTCTAACTCAATCGCGATCTTGATTCGATATTGTTGTTTGTTCGATTCTTGGTATTTTCGTTATAGTTTGTACAGTTTTGTTATTGTGAATATTGGATAGGTGTATTCTTGTCTGCACCGTCTACAAGTTTTGGAAAATGTTTGAATAGGATTCCTGATTGAAATGGTGTGTTGTTTGGAATTCTTTGTTTTTTTTTATAGATCGTTCTGTTAGCTGCATTTTAAAGACCAGTTTACCTATGCAGAAATTGTCAGTGCTGTTTTTTGCACACAATAAAAAAAAAGTAGGTACACAAATGGTGGGTATAATGCCGATGGCATTTTCTACCTGCCAACTACATAGGGTCATCAACAACAAAAAAGCGTGCTTTAAATATAACTAGGTCTACCAAAAATAGAAATGAAGTTTTAAATAACAGATTCTCAATGCAAAGTATTACGTGGCAACTTTAGACTACATTCAAGTAAATCAAATTATAAGATTCTAGGAAACTCTGGTTTCTTCGTGCTCTCTGTTGTAGAGATACTTAGAAAAGGAAAAAAAACAGGTTTTTATTATTACAATGCGAAAGCCTTCGCACTCGGGGGAGTCATAGGAAGTACTAATAATTTTCGACTCGTCGGTGACTTGATCTCATGGATCAGTTGGTTAGAGTATCCCTGTACTGAAGGAAAGGTCACTGGTTCAAGTCCCGGTAAAATCGATTTTTTTCTGGAATATCATTTAAACCAATTTAATTTCCCTCGTGTTCCTACACTAATTATTTTGATAAGTACGCAGATTTAGCGCAAGCCGAAAACGTAAACCACTTAAACAGAATATCACACGCAATTTATAATATCCATTGTCTCCACCACAATCCAGTCTACTTGTAACCCCAAAGTTGTGCCAAACATTATCCAACTGAGTTGCTCCATAAAACATTCAACTCAAGTTTCTAAGCACTGTAGTGCCTCAAAGTGGAAATACGAAACGTTGCTGACAGACAACGAATAACTTAATTCTGATGAAGAGCACTCAAAAAGAACGGGTCTTAAGGCAACAAGTGCCGCGAAAGTGCTGCCGCTCGCAATATTTTTGAGACTAGTATATAATTTGCGGAAGTTACACTTTTGTGACCGACTGTGCAAGGAGGGTTAAGTTTTACCAGATGAATAAAAAATGCCATAGGATTCTGTTGATTTCTTAAATTACAGATTTGGGATATTAAAAATCTATTATAGTATTATTAAATTCTGCTCTTCCTTATCAAAGGACAAGTGATACATGTTTCAATAGATATGATTTTATGTTATCACTATACAGTGTACCACGAAACATGATCCCTCGGGGTCCGGAATCCCTTCCTTTCGGCTTAGTACACATGTAACGGGTCAACCTGTACAAAAGTTTTGGTATTGTGTCATCAGGATCATCGTAAGAACAAATCGTGCAACTGCGTTGTGGGGTGGCAGCACTTCATCCGCTGTTTATACCTTAAAGCACGATTGTCTCTTCAGATGTGCAGACACCGTGGAAATCTGTAAAATAATACCCCGAGACAGAGAAGTATCGAGGATTTCTACGCAATCGGGAAAGGGGCTAAATCCCACTATCAATCTTATAGAAAATATTTGTATGACATTTAATTACCCATTTTGAATAATTCGTTGCTGTTATTGATGCGAGCACCGGATTATTCAAAAATCCTATACTTTTCATGAGATTATTCATCAAAATAAGTTCGTAAAAAAAACTGATTATTTTCAAGTCAGACTTAGTCGTTATTTCAAATCACTCAGCAGCAAATTGGTATTTTATGGCCAACTGACAGTAAAGTTAGTGGCTGAGTGTTCGTTGGCTATAAGAAATACCAATTTGAAAAAATAGAATTTGAGTTTCTACAGAATGGAATAGACAGATATAAATTTGCCAAGAGAGCGTTGGTTACGACGTGCCCGTGATTTGGTTTTCGTTTTGTGGAATTAAGTAGATTCTTAGTTAAAAGTAGTATGGGTGAAGATGCTTTGACGATAATATGAAATATAAAGTGCATACTTTGAAATCACAGGATAGAGAAGGCGGGCAAAAGCGAAAGCAATCCTATGCCCAGCAGTGGGTATACAAGGCTATAATAATGATGAGTTAGTAGGTTTTTAAACGTAATTTAAGTTATAATAATTATTTACATAACCTGAAAATAAAATACCTAAACGGAGCTAATTAGCTACAATGACGTCGTTTGTAGTGACCCTGAGTCCGACCCTGTCTCGGCACTAGTTAAGCCGGTCCCTAGCTGACGATACAATAAAATAAGCAGGACTCAGGGACTAAACTACAAATTAAGAGAGCGGACTCAGCTTAAAATAATTAAATTTCTTTGTCCGGTCAGACGGCAACTTTGCAGCTGTAGATCTGTGTTCGCAATCATTTGCATATAAATAAATATAATTCTGCTCATACCATATAACAAGTACTACAGATCTACACCGTAACACTACTATGTTATTTTATTGACTGCAACTTGTTAAAATACAACAGACAAGCGGCCTGTGTAAACTGACAAGCGGCAATTTATGATAAAGTAGGTACCTAATGATTTAAAATTTTTGATTGACCATTTATTAAGAAAACGAATTATTTTACTGGGTATAAGGTACGTAATTTTTATAATTTTAATAAATTTGGTATTTCAAGCCATAGACATAGGTTAATAAATTACACGCTATGAACTAGTTAAACATGAACTCATAATTATATCTAAATAACTTTCTATACCATGTTTTATGAAATTTAAATATCATTTATCACTTATTTACTGGCCTGAAATGTTGGTACTGAAAACACATCATCTAGACTATCTATAATATCTAAGTCAATCAATCATTTCATTTCATTCAGTTTATCGGTGTCATTTGTCAAATAGCACTATGAAACTATTTTAGCTGACGTTCAAAAAAGTTTAATTGAATCCGACACTTCTGTTTCAAATAACAGTTTTATGACACCGGAAATAAATCACAGATAGGTTATTGAGTTTGAAACTCCGCGTATGACGATATTGTGAGATCGTTGTCAAAAGTTTAGCTGGAATTTTGCACAGTTATTTCCTCATGGAACAAACTAATATATAGTCATACCTTTTGTCTACGTTCCACTTCAACAAAACGCACACTGACGTGAAATACGAGAATATGCTTACAAAGTTAGCTCACAAAATTCGCTGAAAATGTGAATAACGTCTGGAGCAATTCGATTCTAAATCCAGCAGGTCAAAGCTCATTCTAGTTTGCAATCAAAGTGAAGGTGACAGAGGTCTGGGAAAGGTAAGTTGGGGCGGCGTCGCTCTCGACGCCTGGAGAGGTCGCGGCGTGCAAACTATGTCTTTGTTTCCAAGTGTCTGCTTACTTACATGTTTATTTGACGACGCGTAAAAGAATTTAACAATACCGACCCGAATAAACAATATTATGGCATTTTTCCACTGGGATGACTGTTGGCGGAACAAAAATACATTGAATAAGACATGCGGTCCTTTTGATGTCAGGCTCATGTTAAGCTTACATTTACACCAACTTAATCAGGCTTTCTGCGGTTTTATTACAACCAGTGCTATTATTAAAATCTATTAACTACCTATAATGAAGACGAAAAATCAGATTTTGATTCATTTAAATCCAATAATCCAAGCATATATATATATGTATGTAGTTGGTATTTCAGGTTTATTTTACTTTCAAATCAACTTCGATGTAATATTGTTGCTTCATACTTCCAAACTTCCTCGTCTTAGACTTTATTGTGGGGGACGTTGTCTAAAATAATTATTACGCAAAAGTAATTTTGGCGACAAGAGCCAAGGGTTATTTCATCGTTTCAAGCTTGTCGGCCTAAAAACGTGATATGCTGGCGAGTGTCGCGAGGGAGCGAGGTCGGCCGCGGAGGGTGCTCCGCTTTGTTCCACCCGCAACAATAGAGGAGCCCCAGTACTGAGGAGCCACTTGCGAACACTTGTAGCCGATGCAAGCGATGTTTCGTTCGTGTGGATTAGGGTTTGCAGCAGGGTCGCACTCCTGATCTTTTGTGAGCGCGCGACGCGAGGATTATGAGTGTTAGTAATGTTCTTTTCAAATACTTTGTTGAGCTGCTCCTAAGCTTTTCTCGAGAGGAATTTTCTTGCACAGTTTCCAGTTAGTCGCATAGAAACCTTCTGCGTCTTTATAATGTGCACATACACACGCAGATGGGAAACGGAAGTCTAACAGCTCCATAATATAACTTAAAACTTATGCGGAGAAATAGTTTTACAAAACGTCCCATTTTATAACAGTAATATTTTACTCAATGTATTTAAAATCCAACTGGGTCACAAATGCGGCCCTGGGCAATGGAGAGTAGTAATTATGTGATATTTATGCGAACTGCCCCTCCCTTGTTTTCTTGAGAGGTTCTTACACCAACGCGATACTGCTGTCGAAATTTATGAGCCAACTTACAATAGATTACTTCAAGGCTAGGTATTAAAGTTGTGGGCAAACAATGGATTGGACAAGCGTAGCATTCTATCTCGCCAGTAGGTAAAGTTTAGAGATTATAATGTCGCGCAAAAGCTGGCAATAAGGTGTCATCAAAATCATTTATTTATTCCAGAAACGTTTTCTAATCACTACAAAAACGAATTATATATGGAGTAGGTACTAATTATTATTAGAATATGTAGCCTATAATAACCTTTTTCATAAAAAAATACTTTTTAATAGTAGTTTTAATAGTTTGAACAGACTGAATAAAGGGCGGTGTGCTGGCCTAGCTTTCAAAGTAAAGTAACATAGACCGTAGTTTGACACTGATTGACGTCTAAAGCTCTCCGCAATATTGGTGTTTTTCAATATTTAGCGCTCATATCATAAAAGGTATTACGCCTCCATTCCATGACAATGAAACTTCTATGAACTGGAGATTGGCAGACAAGTGGCCAAGTAGACACATATTGGCAATAAAAATGAAGCCAAGTCAAGATCCCCACCAATTATTGAGTTCTAAGGTACACCTAGGAGTTTTTTGTTTTGGAAAACGCCGCATTTGCTAAACATAATACGAACCATTTAGCCAACAAAAAGCTAGAGTAATAAAGTCGTTTTTAAGTAGGTAGGTATGTAAGGCGGGGCACACTCGATCCCTGCTTAAGTACAAGTCCGGCTAAACGCCGGAAGACGTGAGGGTTCTCGCATTGTTACTGCGACAATGGAAGGGAAATGTCTTTCCACTTCTTTCTCAAATATGTACATTCGATGAAAAGCAACATTTCAGTACATGCTATCAATAGAACGCATTGAATTTAATGGTGACATCGAGATTTAATAACGAATGGAAGCTTAACAAAAGGAATATATTTTGTAGGTACTAAAGATATTTGTTCGTGCACTATTTCCGCGGTTACACTTCCCAAGCGGAAACGGACGGCATAAAAACTTTTGTAAAATTGTGAGAGTTGATAGTAATGTTCTTACAAGCAAGTTAATAAAATGTGAGTTTTGGGTTACCACTAGGGGTCGTGGCATGTGCGATCGTGCAAGACTAAGCACCTTTACCTCCCTGCAAGCGCTATTTCCCACCGTCCGACAACTGTGAGAAATAAAGGAGCCAGAACAAAAAGGACATTCTTTTAAAGTTCTTTATTTCAAGGGATTGTAGCAGTAAAGTGCGGTTTAATTGCACGGCGGAACTTTCACAGCTCTGCACTTTTATTTGTATTCGATGAATTTAGATTTCGATTTCTTTCAACTCGAGCACCGAGAAATACAGATATCGGAGCAATCTCCTCGGCGTGACTACGACCATTTCCATAGAATAGAACATTAATACAAGGCTTCTGATTGTGAGACTCGTGTTGCGTTTTATATCGGTTTTCTTCGATAGAATGTGCAGTATTAAAGTGGAATGGGATTGTTTAAAAGTTGTTCGTGCATTGTTCGCTCTCGGTGCAGTGAGACGTTTGTCGCAAAAATTAGACAAGTTTTCTGAGTCCAGTGAAGGGGAACGGCAAGTTCGGGGCGCGCTCCGATAGTCGCCGGCTCCTGCCCTCATCTTCACCCTCTGCCCTGCAAGACAATGCCGCCCCAATAAAACTTTTACTGTCTATGATCTTTGGGCCATTTTTGAGATTACTTCTATAAAATTTGTAATTTATTAACTTTGGATAGAAATTCTTCGACTTTATCGACATTCAAAAGCTTTAAACCACGGACGCATAGGAATTTTTTCCTTAACCTTTTGTCCTTCGATTTGATGGACGTTTTAGAACTGAACTCCCATTTAAACTGAGCACCTATCAAAACGTGTTTATTTTATAAATGTGATTGGTCTGTTTCTCGTTAATAAACTCTTATTTCAAAAGAAAAAAAAAACACAATGGAATATCCAATTGCAATGTGCAATTCAAATGGCTTCAGCGTCCCACCGACATTTTAGTCGCTACGCGAGAATTTAAAGCGTTATCTAGGTACTATTAAATTCAACAAAGTCGTAGATCATACACTTTTTTAATTTCAGTAAAAACCAACCCTGGAAAATGCCTGAAAATATATGTTACAAAGTTGCGCAGAGTTCCGCTGCCTCATATTTGTAAAAAGATAGACGATCTTGTCTCTGAAATGGACTTTTTCTTCACAAAGAAAACATTTTACCTGTTTATATTTTGGCTGTCTACGTGGCGGCGGAGTGGGGCTCGGGATGAGATAAGAATCAAATAGATGTTGTTTCGCTGCATGGAGCAGTGTCGACCATATGCACGTGATGACAGCCAACTCGCATATCTTGAAACTTGCGGAATATTCGGGCACACTGACATTTTACGACTCATTCTTGCTACGTGTCGCCACTTACCCAACTACATTGTTAATTGTCAACTAAGTTTAAATAATACAGACTAATACGGACCGTGTGTTATCTTCTTAAAAGTTAGACACGCACTTAATTTGGATTAGCTACTTGTTCGTTCGTAGGTAATACATGCCAAGGTAACGTACGATACCTAGACTGGCATAAATGGCTCTTGATTCGACAACAAATATTTTAATTTCATACGAACATTTCAGACGCATTTCAAGTTGTAAACAGATTTTTAACCATTATTATGAAATACCAAATGCTTTTAAAATACGCTAAAAGATTGCAATGGGCTCTGATGTAAAATATTTCTGGCGATATTGCGGTTACCTGCGACAACCACTAGCTATAAATATATTTTTTATAAATGATCACATTTTGTGTAATATTTTCACAAATATTTAACTCGACAAGCGAGAAAAAATATTTAAAACCGCATAGCATAAATAATCAAAATTGTTCGGACGCAGTACGCTTTTACCTGAAGTATGTTTCATCTGACGTAACGTATTTTGGCAGAGCGATAAGGAAATGACACAAAGAAAACAAACTACGGTCCGTTTGGGGCGATTTGTGAGAAAGAGAGAGATGTAGTATATGGGCGCGATCGCGATATCAGTATGGTAATGAAAATTGTGTATCGTTAGTTAGAAGCACAAAGTCATTAATAACGGGATATTTACCATTGTGTTATTTTTTATGATTGAATTCTCACTTTTAAGTTTATATCACCCATGCTAGTTTTAAAATATTATTTTGTGTTGTCAGTTCATTTATTAGAAAATAATATTCAAACCCTAAATGGCAAGGTGGTTTAATTGAAAAGGGTTTTTTCAATCACAAAAAATGCGTCACTTTACTCTAAAGTCTGAAAAACTTAACACAAAAGAATCTAACAACGCTCGATTACCGCGGGAAAAATTAATAAGAACTTTGAAAGCTTTTTAATTAAAAGTCCGCCAACGTATTGAATAGTGCTTTAATTGATAAATCTTCAAGAATATTAATAGTCTAAATTAATTTGAAACGATCAATTTTCTGTTGCCACATGGCTTGGATACTAAGAAATGAAACAGATTTCCATCAACTTTGCAGATTTGAAACGTTTCCTCAAACCGAAACAGAGCCTTCTCAGAATTCGATGTAGAGTTGAGTTCCAGTAGTGTAGAGATGTGGAGTCCGCTGGGCCATTGTCCAGCACAGACTGTTAAAGAAAGAGTTGGTAATAGAACGGACATTTGTAAGATTGCCTCTACTCGTAAACCAGATCGATAAATCGCGGGCATTGTGTATTCACCGGCCTATTTCAGGTTGGAAATGTTAGAATTGAACGGACACGCCACGCGAACACGATTGACGTATTATCGTTTTGTCTCGGAATAGCCTTCGTAGAAACGATTTCAATAGCCGTCGACCCATTTAATTTAACAGACAATGTATACAGAGTGCAGAGCGGCGATTTGTCAAGGGAATTAATTTCAACAAAGGGCGTTCATTTGAATGGCAACTTGTTGTGCGAGCCCGTTTTAATTTCATAAGTCGTTTATCATAATCAACGGCGGGAGGAACCCGTGTCAGTGTCTGGAGGAAACGTCACATACCTGCACGGACAATGCGGACATTGGGCAATGGGCATGGCTTTCCTTCCGGCAGAAGCCAGATTCCCTGACGATTAGCATTTGCGGCATTCAAAGCAAGGGTTGAATTAATGGGAATAGATCGACCAAGAATTGTAATGGCTAAACATATTCTGTATCTTTTTCTCATCAGCATGTACTACATCATGCCTTCACGTTTGCCATAATCACCACGGGAGGCAGAAGGGTTCGCTTCATACCATCGAGCTCATTCTTATAACTCCTACTCTCAAATAAATCATCAACAGTCAATCAACTGTAAAATATATTCTTCTCGAACTACAGATGAGGTTCCGATCATGAAAAATAATATGGTCGTTAGAGACCCGATGAAGATCCACTAAGTATAAAACGTAAAAATATTTCAGTAGAAACTGGCACCCAATCCGATTGGGTGATTACTCTCAGATAGATAACTATCTGATAGACCTGGACTAATCCAGGTCTATCAGTTTTCAAATAGAAAACTGGTCTTATCTATTATGTAGAGGTAGGTACTGTAATGTCTACGCAGCGCTAGTGTAGTTTTTACTTATGTTTGGCTTCTGGTGAGAATTTTGATATCATGCATTTTTTGGGAAACTGCATGCTATCTTTCTACGAGTACATAGTATGTATTATCGCTAAGTTGAGAAGAATATCGTTCCTATTTTTTGGTAAAGAAGTAGCAGTACAATTCCTATAATATATGTATACTATAATATTATAATTTAAGTGTGGATGATTAGATGGGGGTGGATAGATATTTCGAAGACCGATGTGGCGCGGTGGGCGAAGGTCCGCTTGCGACGCAGGAGGTTGCGGGTTCGATTCCCGCCTCGCAACAATTTTGTGTAAGATCTGCAGATATTTGTTTCGGGTATTCTGGTCGTTTTCTATATATGATAAAAAATATCTATCTATGTAATATATTGTATTATGTATATCAGTTATCTAGTACCCATAACACAAGCTATGCTTACCATGGGGCTAGATAATGCTGTGTGAATTGTCCAGCATTTATTTATTAATTTGTTACTTCTTCACGCAGAAACTACTGAACGGATCAAGCTAAAATTTTGTTGAAATGTAGCTCTAAGCCTGGAATCAAACAAAAACAACTTAACACTTTATATTCCATAAAACAGTTCCCATGGAATAAAAGTAACCTTTAAATGGTTTTATAGATAGACACGTGCAAAGACGCAAAGCTTAAAATATGTGCAGTCAAAATATATATTATATAGATCGTAAGGTTAGTAGAATGATCAAAAATACCCTGAACAAAAATAAAATTTAAAGCTTTTCCACAACCCCGCATACTAAAAAATAACTGGCGATTCTAACTTTCCAAATAAGACCACCTGTTTAAAAATTGATAGGGAAAAAAGTAAATTCAACATTTTGATCATAAAAAGGATATTCGTGTTGGAATCATCCCAGAGCTCCGTCCTTCCGTTCCCTTTTTGTATGGCTCTAACATTATGTGAAATTGGTGCCCCTTTTACAGTCATACGAAATTCAATGAAAATACAGCATGTTATTTTTTCAGCCCTACTTCTCTTCATTCCTTTTAAACAGTGTGTGAGAGCTTTATAGCAAATCATATCAAAAATATTCTGTTCATCTTTTCGTTATTAATCTAATTTTTATTTCAAGTATTTTATAACCTATCATCATCAGCCTATGTTAGTCCACAGCTGGACATAGGCCTCCCCTAATGAGCGTCCAAGGGTCATATCATCAGCTGAACGTTTCCAGCATCTGCTTGCAGTCTTTCGCAGGTCGTCATGCCACCTGGCCGAAAGGCGTCCTACACTTCGTTTACCGTATATATAACTTATTAATGTATAATATTTATATGTAATAAATGTTTTGTTTTCTTTGTTTGTTTATCTATTATATTTATATAGAGGTATAAAATTGTGTATGTGAAATGGTTAAATAAATAAATTTTAAATCTAACAGACACCAAGCTCAGAAAATATAAATCAAACGGAAATTTGTAAGGTCCACTTTCTTATCATGAAAATTGCAAAATAATACAAAAATACATACCAGTGAGTCCAATCACACTGAGTAGTAGCCATTTTCGAGTAAATATTTTATTCTTATCTGTAATATCCATTGTATGTGATCTTGTGAACCATTATAAAAAAATCGAATCAATCACTCTGCCGTAGCAAGCACTACGCCGTAGCCAGCACTACGCCGTAGCAAGCGCTACGCCCCGTAGCTAACCAATAATTACTAGCATCGTAGACATCAAATTTCCCGTCATCCAATCGTGAATTCTAAATCAAACAAATGCATTAATATTCAATGGCATAGGTTCTGCCTAAGGCTTTGGCCTTGTTTATAACTCTACAATCGGGTCAGTGGTTATAGCAGTAGTGTTCAAGAGTCCAAATATCACAGAATTTCGTCATCAGCTCTCAATGTAGGCGTGAGAGAGCTTCTTGACACGACAACTAGCAACTATGAATAAAGATATACCCGCTGAATGAAACTCTTCTTATTTTAGAAGTTGGTTAAAGAGAGGCCGTGATAAGCGCGTCAAAAGCATCTCAACGGATGATTTCTCAAGTATCATTATATTTTTTCATTTTCTCTCTTGTTTCTTGTATTGTATGTAACCACTTACTTACTCTTGTCTCCTTTTATGTACCTACCTAATGAAATCCAGCTTAGTGCCACCACACCAGGACCTGCCTGAAAACCAGCGCCTAAGTTCGGCTTGTAGCGGCATAATGCTGAAACAGGGACCTTTTTGGCCCCTTATTTAACACATTATTTATATCTGTATGTTTTATCTACTTTTTTCATATAAATATGTTTCTTGTTTGTATGCTTACCTATTAATGCAATGTGTTGTGTTATGTATGGTTTTAAAGAATTCAATTTTCTTTCTTCTTTTTTGTTTCTTATCCAACGTATGCATCCTTTAAGACGGACGGAAAAGTAAACAATGCTTCTAGATAGATAGATAGATAGAAAATTCTTTATTGCACTTTAACTATAAACTCTGTACAGTAAAAACTTAAAAATTAAGTACAATTGGCGGTCTTATCGCTCAAGAGCGATCTCTACCAGACAACCATGGATGGATAGGATCATGGACAGTACCAGGGGATCTGTGTGCTTGTGAGTTATGGGATATTATAAATAAAATACTTATAGTACTTACATAGAAATATACTACATATATATCATAAAATATACATATACTACTTATAATCATAGAATCTCAGGTATGCGCTTAGTGACAGCAGGACAAATAGTGCTCTTTTAACAGTGTTTTAAAGGTTGGTAATGACTTAGCACGCCTCACCAGTGACCACTCACCACTAGTGTCAAAGCGAAACGTGGCCAACAACAAAATCTACACAATTTTACCCTGATTCGAGTACATAACTAAATAGTTCGGCAACGGACAACCCTAATCTAATACGCTCGATTCGGGAGTCGAAGCGGCTTGGGAGTGCAATCTTCGACTACTGCGGTGTCATCTAACTCGGTCACTCTCCATTACCTAAAGATAGTCGAGGGGAAGTAGTACATCATTTTTATATTGTGCCTACCGTTTCACATTTGAATTTGAGTATGTTCCACTTGGCCACTTCAGAACAAGCTCTTGAGTTAAGTTTGGTTTTGAGATAACACAAAAAAAGTTAAGTTATTAAGTTATGGGGAAAAAGAGCGTAGGCTATCCTCAAGCTCAATTTAGAAATAAAAAAGTAGATAAAACAATCATTTTTTGGAAAACTTTTGGCCAACAAAAAGAAATGTATTATATCCGTCTAAAAATTTTGGTTTATCAATAGTTTTACACCAAACTGCAAACTGTAGCCCCCACCCAAGAGATCATAGACCCTTTAGTAATGGACATTTCCATTGTATCACTGTTCCTGGCCAAATACTCTGCGACATGGTAACGGCACTCGGACCTTTGCTGGCATACCCTAACTACCTACACGAATTTCAACTCTAAGTGTACTGGAACTGAATGTCGATAGAATGAAAATCGATATCTTTATAAAGGGCAACAATAATGTATCACATTCTACGAATTCGATTATTTCTACATTTCAAACACACATTCGAGGAACTAAAGCGAAATATAATTAATATGATATAAGATTCCTTAACATGTGCTTATTAGCGTTATTAGTCGATTATGCCGCTGATGTTACTTGACTATATTTAGATCGTAACCAGAGATCATACTAGTATGGCTATGATCAACCAGCAAGGTTATGATCAACCCCAAAAATACATTATCCGGTAACGCTGACACGGCCAACTATGGTCAACAGCATTTATAATCCTTCAAATATCATCTAAAATACAGCTAAGTTATTGTTTGGGTGTGGGTTCAAGTCTTGTTGGAAGCGAAATTTTTCATAAGCATATTTATTTAACATTTTAATACTATATATTTATTTAAATTTATATCCATAGTCCATAGTTCTGTTTGTCTCTAATTCAAATACCGTATCAAGTAGATTGAGTTCTTATCTATAATATCTAATCTTATATTATCTTAAAACGATTCTTATTTAGGTATTTAGTAGTATATTGAATAAGTAAATTTAAATTTAATTTTCTGTCTATTTATAATTTTATTTATGCATATATACCCACTTCTCTCTTCACTTTGTCTCTCTCTCCCAATAAGGTTTGCTGGAAGAGAACTCTATTTAGGGTTAAGTTCACCTTTGTATTAATTTTCTAGAATAGGTTTTGTATATAGTTTATCGTGCAAAAAGTATAAATAGATAAAATAAATTAAAATGTTTTCAAATTACGAGTAATTTTGTATTATTTTAGAACACAAGATTAATTTAAAAACTATATAATTATAACTTGTATTCTTTTAGAATACGAAATTAATTTGAAAACATTTTCCAAAACTACAATCTTTTGAGCAAGGGGTCGAACACTCACCATTTTGATTGAAAATCGGACTTTCTCCTACTAAACCAACACAGCTGTCCATGCCACTGATAGTTCGACCTTATTTCATGTATGCACTATTCAAACACACAGTTGAATATGATTACAGTAATTTTGTTCTGAGTAGTGATTCCGTTAGTCCATTTAGTTTTGACATTTCCAGAAATGCTTTGACCATGGCTTAACAAGGAAAGTGAAACCGTTAGAGATTGTAAGGGTCATAAATTTGTAGGCACTATTAGGATTAATTAATGTGTCAAACTTTATGTTTGGACAAAGATCTTAAATATGTACATATCTAATGTCTATTTGTGCTTTAAGTTTAAGCGACTTTTAGCTGATTTTTTGTACCCACGCTGATTAACTTATCAATTATCAAATATTTTGTGCCATAGTTCTTTCTCTTACCAAATTGATTTGGTAATTAATAAGTTAATTATATATATAGTTAGTTAATTATATCTGGCAGATTGTGTCGAACTAAAAAGTTTTCGAATATGTGGCTGACAAATAACTAGATACCATGAGTACATATGTATGTATATTAATCGATTTTCATTTACTTACAAATTTGTGCACCTTCTATCGTACACTCAACGAATATTTACTCATTCGTGGTGAAATATATCGATTTCACGTCCCCCACACGATTATAGTTAAACTGCACCCTTCGTTTTGTTTTAGTTCTTTGATCCCTAATTGGAAGTTTGTACGTTGGTATTAGTAATATCAGATAACATGGAGTATAACATTTATTGAGAATATCCATTAGAATTGAATTTAAGTTAAGGTTTATTTAGGTATAGATAGAAATATTTTATGGGGATTTGGTATAATCCCCATAAAATATTTCTATCTATAATGTAAGCATATATGATGTTGTCAAAGTAGCTGATGATGACTTAAAGGTTTGGGTATCCGTGGTCATCCTTGTAAAAAACAGAATAAGGGTTCTTCCTAATTATGTATCAAAAACAAATCGAAGTCTTTCTTCTTTATTAAGAGTCTTCTAAACCTTATTTTAAATTCTCCACGAGTAAGCTTTCAAAGCCTCAAACATACCTAGTTCGTTTAAAATCTTCAATGAAGTAGTAATCGGGCAAAGTTTCGCTCATTAAAACTACAATACTTCTCAGAGCTTTGCACTGGTAACGGCAACGTTGCATTCATTTTGCAGACAAATTATATGAAAAGCTGGATTCCATGGAAGTGCACAAAGTTTGCATTGGTTGGTTTTTGAGCCGTTCTAATTTGGGTATTGATTCTGTGTTTAATAACTAGAGGTGATGTTTTCTCAGGATTCCAATGATTGTCATAAAAATTTTGAAACTATCATGTGTCCCGGCTTAGAACAACTTCCGCTGAGTTACTACTCGGATCGGAAAGTCCACTGAAAATGAAAATGAAAATGAAAAGTTTATTTATTTCTTTAAGCTTACAAATAAGCACTTAGACAGGTCATATTTTATAATTCACTTCAATTTTTTGTCCACCAGTGGAAGAAGTGAGAAGAAACCACTAGTATATTCATAACTTATGTTTTTGATTTGCTTATCTGTAAGTTGGTAGATTTTGAGTTGGAGCAAAACTAGTTCCAAACTTTTTTATCTTCTAAGTAATCTGATATTTTGTAATAAGCTTTTTTACAAAGAATATGTTTAACAATTTTTTTAAATTTATTTATTGATAATTTTTGCAACTCACTTGGAGTTTTGTTGTAGAAGCGTATACATTGCCCTTTAAAAGATATCTTGTGTAGCCTAGTTGTGGGCACAGCGAGTTTATTCTTATTTCTAGTATTTACATTATGTATATCACTTTTTTTAGTGAACCGATTGATATTTTTATGAGTGTACAACAAGTTTTCATAAATATATTGACACTGTGTTACTTTCCGGTTTTCGAGCAGCAACTCAGGATTAAATTAAGGTTCTAAGTGAAACACAATTAAAAATGGATTACAAATTTTAGTTCTTAACACTATAAGTCATTACACATTATAATCATGATAATCATTTAAAACGGGATATTTACCATGATTTGATGTTTGAGTTTTCCAATATTTCGGCACAGTTAAAAATCAAATCATGGTAAATAACCCGTTTAAAATGATCATCATGATTAGTAAGCTACTACCTATTTATATTATCACTTATTTGATGAGGTAATTCAGAAACTAGAATGCAATGACACTGCTACTTAGCGAGATGGAAAATAATGAGCGGCAATGGAACAAATAAATAAATAATGCTGAACAACCCAGACAACATCATCTAGCACCAAGCTAAGCTTGTGTTAAGGGTACTATGTTACATGACTGATATACTATAATAGATATACGATAAATAGATATTTTTTGTTATACTTTTTTTCAAAACGTTCAAAATTTGTCCCAAGGCGGGAACCGAACCCACAAACCCACCCCCCTTTTGGGTTGCAAGCGAAGGTCCGCCTGCTCCATCGTCGAATGCCATATAATTCACATTTTTGAATGTTATTACTAGAACCTGTTTAAAGTCGTGGTATAACAATGAAGTTCACTTCACTTATACATCAATGTGTACTTTAGACTAGATATTTTTGCTGAAAAGTAGAACAATCAAAACAACCCGTTGAACGATAGAACCGAATAAAAAAATTCAGTAAAGCGATTGAAATCTAAATAATAAAGATCGCGAGCCATCCCTCGGATGGGCTTACTCGTACTAAATTGGCGTAATAAAAGAGGAATGCTCACAAAAGTTTTGCAATAAAGGCCAACGAGTATCGACTGCTAAGAAGTAAAGAGTTCGTTATATGTTTCAATGTAATGAAGATTTTGTATTAGTTGTTAAATTGAATTATTGTTCACCCTAGTGTGTAAAACCTGAAGGCTAGAAAACATAGATGTCAGGAAAAATTTATAATAATGTAATGGTTTTGATCGACTTTCAAACAGTTCTTTAAGTACCGCGGGATAAATGAGTATTGATCCCGCTGGGTACCCTCTAGAATTTTTTTTATACTTCGGAATCATCCTTCTCTATAGTATATCTATAATGTTTTATATGGACTGATTTGGATGATTCTTTGTCAGCCTCTCTGCTAGCCTAGTACATATCCTTCCATAGTTTAGTAGTAGTTTTTATTTAAGTTTTTTATGTATTATTGTGTGTCTGTACAATAAAAATATTAATAACATTAAGATTTATTATCCAGAGTCTATACAACTGAAGAATAATCATCCAAATCGTCCTATAAATAACGGAGAAAACATACATTAAAAATAAAAAAAATACATACAGCCGAATATACAATGTGTATTGTCGAACCTTGATCAAACGAGATGTGCGGATACACGACATATATTTATCGATAAAAAACAAAAAATAAAAAAATATCTGTTTGTTTTCCGTAACCGCCTAGAAAATACGAAAAACACTAGTCAATAGTAAAACACCTGGAACCTATTAAACAAACAGCTAAAGCGCCCGCTCTAATGAAGGTGGGCGATAGACAAATTAAACCGTCCCCATAGAGTAACGAGTCTCGCAAAGATGCTGCTTTTTCGAGAGTAACGTGAAATAATTACATGGTGGCCGTGACATACGAGCGCTATTTAAGCCTCACCCAAAGAGTAATAGCAACGATAAACACGAGCAATTAAAGCATTGCCACGCGACGCACGCTTTCTTTGCTCTAAGAGGTAAGGAGATAAATAACGCCGGGCAAAAAACTTGGAGATTTCGTATCGTTATGGCCAGATGGGTGCTAACTAGGTCCGCTGTCGGAAATGTTTCTTTTTCTTAGATTTATATTTACCTACTTGATTTTGCCAGCATCTTTGCTCTCTTTAGTTCAGCTTAAAACTTTCAAGGCCCATCACTTATCCACTTACGCACTCACTTATCCGTCGTTGATTTCCTCGGGCTGCGAGGCGTGCCCCTGCGGGTTGCACGCAGTGAAAGCGTTAAACCCCAGTCATTGTCACATTTCATCATCTATTTGCTTCTAGTTTCATCGATTTGAAAATAAGTAGGTACCTACCTAAATTATGAAAAGTTTGCTCGGTTGGTATGAATTCTGCGGCAAAAATATATCGACGAACGAAACTGCGTTCGTCTATTTTCTGGTAGGCAAAACTAACGGGAAAGTTATTTCATTTGCCGATAACTAACTGAGTTGAGTTGGTGAATTTTTGCTGCTTTTTTGAGTTGTATTTTCGATTCATCTCTTGGGGCGATTTGTACATGGTTTTAATTAAGGAAGGTTATGAAATTAGGAACTTTGCTTCGAGGGGATTTCAGTTAATTCTTTACTTGTAAAGCAAATCCTTTCTGAAAATGATTCAGGACGAGATAAATAAATAAATAATGCTGGACTATCCACACATCATCATCTAGCCCTAAGCTAAGCAGAGCTTGTGTAATAGATACTAGATGACTCGTATACATAATAAAATACATTACATAGATAGATATTTTTTAATTAACATAGAAAAACGTCCAGAACACCCGAAAAAAATATATGAGGATCCTACAAATATTTGTCTCTAGGCGGGAATCCGCAACCTCCTGCGTTGCAGGCAGACCTTCACCCACCACGCCACAGAGGTCGTCAAATAATGTGTAGAATGTTCAACGTATGAAATTCTACTGAACATGACATGTGATAACAATAAACAATGAGGGCACTGGCTTCATGAAGCACGATCCAGCTTAGTGCTAGGTAAACATGAGAAGGAAACCGGTCATGCATCCGTGCGCGTACCTTCCTGATACCCTGTAATTCAACTTTATGTTACTCAACTCCTAGTTATTGGTAGCTTACAATTTCGACCAACTTGCGCTGGAAGCTGGTTCATAGTTGCGCTCTTAGTTCAATTCTAATACCTTCAAGGAAAACTTTCTGGTAACTGTTTGTATGATACTGGTTTTGGAATTGAGTTAGAACGAATACTGAAACGAAAAGTAGAAGAAAGGTAGAAGGTATGTAGTAATAAAAAAATGCTGCGCGCCAATAAGCAGACGTTTACTTCCCTGTTAGCTTTATAATCACCCTAATATTATTAATGCGAAAGTTTGGATGTTTATTGCCTCTTCATGTAAGAAGTACTGAACGAATCAGATAAAAATTTTGCATACATGTAGATTTAAATCTGGATTAACATAAATACTACCGGAAAACGCACGCAAAACTGCGGAAAAAAGCTGCTAGCTAAGCTAGCAAACAATAATGCAAAAGGTGACCCATAGAATAAAACTAGCAACGAACTGTGTGTCGTAGTTGCGATAGATAAATTCAGATAAAGCTAGATAAAACTAAAGCTATACATAAAGCTTTGCAAAAGTTAGACTGCAAAAAGTGGTTTTAACTATTGTTGGAGGTACGAAAAATATTTTATACTAGCCGCTGCCATTGTTCATTTACATCATACATAGTCCATTGGCCGCTATGTTAGGCATGCTGGAATACACAACATGCGTGCAAATGCGGTTAGCAATGCAAATTTATCCTAGTTCGGATTAGTGGCTCATCATCGAGCTACTTCGGTAATTATGTGAGCGTGGATATGCCTATCCACTTTATAATGCTGTCGAAATATGCCGAAATACCGCGTTATCCAGTTTCGTTAACAATGGGCCATTACTGTTCCATTTTCTATAGGGGCCAAGACACTCAAAACAAAAAAAAATAGAAATATAAAAGCGAGTTTTTACGTAAAGTCCTTATATTTTGTGTTGCGGTGAGAACGAGGCCGATCCAGAAGACTCGACATTTTTGGAGTGCGCACTTGACCACGGCTTGGAGGTTTCAAGATTCCATTCCTCGAGTTTTGCCCCTCTGCCGCTGATATATTTGCACACATTTTATAACAAATCCTACAAAATATGAACCTAGGTAAATGAAAACTTATCACTGTAATGGATTTTAATTTATAAATGCGATGTGGTAAACTCTTTGCTTGTTTGTTGAGAGATAGTAATAGAAAAATGCGCTGGAAATACTAAGGCAATTTTATTGTAGCAAACCAGCCTCTACACTTAATGAGATTGAAGTTCAGTGGTGTTTGTGATAGGACTCCTCTGAAAACTCCAAAAACAAATCGTATTTGAACAAAATACACAAAATATTTGTAAAATCAAGCAATAGATGAACTCTGCTGCATTCTAGCACTTTATAAGTAAAAGTTTTGTCAACGAACGGGGATATTCTAAAGTGCGCGCCGCACACTCACCAGTAGTGATGCAAAACGTTTTCATTTGAACATTTTATTGAGCTTGTTGTAACTGATTTACGTTCTGTCCGTTCCGGCCAGCGTTAACCTTTCCGAGAGCCGCATCATAAACGGTTTAGTGCCGGTTATGGAGCTCAAATTACGAAGAATGGAAGTATAGAGCCTCCCTCATTGTCTGCCCTTTATGAAGGGTTCGAGTAGGTATATAAAGGAATACAGCAAAATGGCCTGTAATCCAAATAGCATTTCTGCGACCTACAAAAACTTTGCGAGTGTTTAAGGTAGGCTTATACGGGGTGTGGATTGCTTGGCTCGTCAAAGGCCTGTGAGGGGCACAGAAGCGTGCATTAGCTGACATTAGCTGATGAATTTTTGAACCAAAAATGAGAAGAGGCTCACACTTGTAGCTTTTATTTTCGTGTCAAATTATGCTAATGTACTTTACAAAAGCTTGTAAATGAGAAACTCAAAGATATCAAGATTTCCGTACCCAGTCAAATATCCTGTTGTACTGAATTAAACCACACACATATGATATCAAGTAGTTCTTGTCTATCTTACTAAAGTATCGTGCGACGAGACTCGATTTTTAGTGAATTTATAATAAACAAGTTAATTATACAAACTGATAATGACCTACAGAGAGTGCATGTATTAAGATAAGAAACATTGTACTTCTAAGGGTAAGGAAAACCTTCTATTTCAGTCTTTTGAAACTTTAACGGACTAAGAAGGTCACAATGGATCTACTCGTATATCTAAACTCTGTCCTAAGTTTACATACATTATTCTTCTTTTACATATCGGAACTTAAATCGGAAGGCTTTTTATTTACATAAGTTTGTTGGGTTCTCGCAACTTATAGATACCCTTTTAGATACAATACGGGTTTGTTTGTAAAGTGGGGGCTTAGGGCAGAACTTTTCCCAGAAGTGGGGCAGTCGATTCTTGTAAGAAGGAAATGTTTAATACATTCTTGTTTATTGTAGTGTTTGTCTTATGTCGTAAATGAATTTTCCATACTCAAATACGCCCATGTATTTTAGTATGGAATATCCATGTTAGTATGTTAAATATAAAGTTCTAATGACTATAATGATGATCGTTTTAAAATAACCTACATTTCTTTCTGCATAACCTAACAACTCTACTAATAGAGACAATCACCTACCAATAGACACAATCACCTACCAATAGACACAATCACGGTAATAACAGGAATCCAAAACAAAAACGAATCAATCCACGAAAATCAGACAGCGAGCCAAATTGCTGGGCACTTGAATGCGTTAATAAAAATCGTGGGGCGTCGAAATTAAGGCTCCTATACGGAGCGGTGTCATTAGGACCGAAATAGGGTTGTATCCTGGTGGCTGTAATAAGTCATGTCTGCCACAGGACCCGCCCTTCGCCCCCTACGTCCCGCGCTATTTCTCGCCAGCTCACTACTCAATTGGACCAGAGAGCTAGGTCACTTTGAGACTTGGTAGCAAATTTCAATAAGCAAAAGAAAACAAGGATTTTTTCAGTTTCACTTGTTATCAGGCCGAGAATCTGTGATCACGAATTGTGCTTGTCTATGGCCTTTTCACTTGATACATTATAGATTTCTGCAAACATAGATTTAAGAATATTTGATAGGGATTTGCTTGTCACGGTTTTAGTAAAGCTATGGTTGCTTTTTGTTTGTAGCCTAGAAAGAGCTAGTGTTGAGTGAGCTAGCTACTGAGTAGTTTTCCTCACATCGCGCCATTTCTCTGCCCTGAAGATTATCGCGCGCTAAGTATGATCAATTGTCAATTTAACGGGCAAGTAGCTTGAGCTGATTGCATTAATCAGTGACTAGCCAAGACTCCGTCAATCGCTGTTCATTTGTATACATTCATCTACCACAAAGCTCTGGCTTCTACACATTTTCTTGCCACTTTTCCATGTTGGTTAAACTTTGTAGTGTGTCTTCTTTCAATTATATTTTAGGATTTAACGTACCACAGTATAAAATTGTATCTCAACATACAACGTGTTCCTGTATCATATGGCTTACAACGACAAAACAAAACAACCCATTTCCAAGGTAAATTGCAATAATTTATCGCGTTACTTCCTACATATGATTCCATGTAAATATCTCGCCTACAAATCCTAAGCGTAAGCTGAAGCGCTTTCCTGGGCCCCGGTATCAGTTCGGTCCATAAACTACACCCCCCGGCTCTGATTCTCCCTCCTTCCGCTCACGGGGGAACATAAGCTGTGCTATTTTTTAAAATGCGTGCTTCGGACCTAGTAGTTATATGTTATATCGACGCTTCGAAGGTATCTAACTTTTATTTTCTTGCCAGGTTATTTAGAGGTAGACTACAGGCGATAGGGGCGTTGCAGTAACTCAATGTCTCTAGGTGCGACGTTCGATTAACTTTTTCTTTTTCTGTTGCGTCGATTTCTCGTCCAATACTCTCGATGGCACACGTGCGTTGACTAGACGCTGCACTTTCAATACTTTATATTTCGATCTGTATATTACAGTGCATCGAAGCGGGTCGGAATCTCATTTCATTACTTTTCTGCGTCGGAATTCCATATCGAATTGAGTAGATTGCTATTGCATTAGTAATAGTTAAGACTTTATTATCATATTCATTCATTCATTTATTGCATACACAAACATGACGACCGATGTGCCGCGGTGGGCGAAGGTCCGCCTGCGACGCAGGAGGTTGCAGGTTCGATTCCCACCTCGGAAGAATTGTGTGTACGATCTGCAGATATTTGTTCCGGGTGTTCTGGTCGTTTTCTATGTATGATAAAAAAATATCTATCTATGCTATGTATATCAGTTATCTAGTACCCATAACACAAGATCTACTACCATGGGGCTAGATAATTTTTTTATTTTATACATACATACATTTTAGGTTAGGTGTTACAATCTTACTTTTCATTCCGCTAATCACATTATCAACATAAACATTTGAATTCGAAATGTATTCCTGTCCTATTTAATTTGGTTTACAGAAGATAAAAAATAAAAAAACAATCAGTTTAATTACCTCTTTGACAAGAGAACTAGTGACCACAGTTAGACACCGTCCGTTGCTTTATTTGTTAGCATAAAATAAAAAAATAATAAAGGCCTTAGTTTCTACCGCTCTTGACATTCGCAAGTTTTAATTGCTACACTCAGCGCCACTCCTGCGGTCTGAGTGGGCAAAACGTCACCGCTGAACCCGGCCACAGGGACCCCAGTATAACAAGGACATCTTTCTACTTACTAAACTAGCATTCTACTAAGAGATATAAAAATTTACTGAACTAGAATTATTTTTGATTTTCAAAAATCGACTGACGAAATGGATTCTGGAGAATACATTGTGTTCTGTAGCAGAGCTCTACGAATTACCAATTATTTAAATATTATTAATTATTAATAAGCTTGTATAAAGCTTATTACTTTAAATATTATATTTAGTCAATATATTCATTTTTATATTGAATACCCTTTTTTGTATTTAGAGATATAATAATAATATCTGAGAGAATATGTCATTTTCAGACGTGGACGTGTTTAGATTTTTCGTCATTGAACGTATTTTTCATAGCGATCTGGTTTTAACACCTGCAATGTAACTTACGATGATACTCAAGTCTCGTCACTTTTAATTGGAACGGAAATACAAAAATACTATTTCATTACGATACGAAGAACTAAATAAATAAATAATGCTGGACAATTCACACAGCATTATCTAGCCCCATGGTAAGCAGAGCTTGTGTTATGGCTAAATAACTGATATACATAATACAATACATTACATAGATAGATATTTTTTATTATACATAGAAACAACCAGAACACCCGGAACAAATATCTGCAGATCGTACACACAATTGAACTGATGTGAATCTCCGAATGGATTTGTTGGATATGTATATTTTATTTTTTTGTAGTTTTCAAATACTTATTCGCTTAGCGAATATCCTTGTCCCGTTTTACAGACACAAACTCAACCCTTACAATATCTGATAATATTACATACCATTATGTACAAAGTAGTAGGTTGTATGTGCCCTAGCGGCCTCTTACCTGGGTAGGACAGTAAGCTTTGAACTAAACCTAATTCTGCGAGATACAAATTACAATCAACGATCAATTGATCTCTACTGACTGAGTCCAAACAAATACGCTAAAAGATTGAATAGGTTTGAGATATTGAGAAATAGGCTGCCGTGACTTCGCGAATAACCTCAATTCTATTGAGCTTTCCCTAGGTACAGACTAGTGTTTCTGCACCAACCAACCACTCTGTGTCACTCGCAAAAACTACAACAGAGAGACGTATATAAACACATCGCAGCGTACCGCAAGTACACACCGCAAGTATGTCCCCATTGTTGGCTGCTCGCTCCGTAACTCCACCCGGATTCATGGTCAGAAGCCCGGCTGTAGGACAGTTTCGGTGACATTTGAATCAGACGGACTGTGCAAGTTTAGCTGGACTTGGCTTTAGATTGTTGTACCATGTTCTACTCTACCTATCTGCATATTAGATGTGCTCCCGCATACTCAAACGTAACTTACATTTGAGAACTTGCACTCAAAGCGTTTTAAATAAAAATCTGTCAAAACTTAGTGACTAACGTGCCGTTGAAGATAGATAGATAGATATATAATGCATGTATTTGACGCTCACTGCAGCACATGTAAGGTAAACAATAAGTAATAGTATAAAAAATTCAAAAAGTAGAGATTTAAAAATTGTGTGCGTGCTGCCGCCTGTCAAAAAGGTAATAATAGCTCAGCGAAAAGCTTTGCTCTAAAAGCAAAACACTGATTTTCAGTATTACCCTTTGAGGCGACCAGAAGAACGATACACTGTTTGTGGTATTTTATTGAAGTTAAATCTGTGATGCATTTGAGTATTCTGGCGTTGATGGGGCGTTGGCAATAAAGAGTGATATCTGGTCTGGCTCTTAACTCAAACGTCACTTTAAAATTAATAAGTTGATCTACATGGACATGTTAAAACAAAAGAATTAGCCTCAGTTCTTTCCAATTCCCAACTCATCATAAATTCCATTTTCATTTATTCTGAATCCAGATTTTATCAGGTTTTTGCGGTTCTTTTGAATCAAAATTCCGTGTATCATCATTATTAACATAATACTGATACCAATTTTTCTACAAAATGTGTGTTATACTTTTTCCATTAAATATATAGTTTGGAATTGCCGAATTAATTAAATACCTAAAAAAAATCTATGTCAATTCTGCAACAAACGAACTTCTTCACCGCATGATCGTTACAAATATCTGTATTGTGCAATAGCGACACAGTTGTTACAAGTGCAGGTGCTTTAATCAGACCACTTGTAGCAAGAAGCAATTCTAGAGCTTCGATCGACCGTGGATAACGAACGGTATGGTTCAGCTGGCACACTATCTTCGGCCTTTGTACCTAGCTTTACGAATATACAGTTTCTACAATGTAAATGCATCAGGGAAAATGGCACACGTTGAGAATTCTAGGTCTAGCGGTGGACTAATATAGACGGATAATTATCAAGAAATTCTTTAGGTAGATTGAGTAGATTTCTACTTTTTTGTGTGTATAAAGAAATTTTTCCATTTCATAAGTTTATATTAAGTTATAATCCTATCCTACTATAATATAATAACGCATAGGCTACAATTCATAAAGATATATTCACCACGCGGGTGAAGCCGTGGGGCGCAGCTAGTGTTTTAACACTTTGACCGCTGAAATTTCACGGTATGTGTTTTCTACAAGTGACTAATATGAGTAAATCCACACTAGCGCGGCTGAGAAAATACAGATCTTTGTGACTCAGCACAGCCGTAATATTTTTCGAACGAAATGCATGTGCGGCGCAACACAACCGCTGTGTAGAGCGGCAGCACGAATTATTTAGGTTAAAAAAAAGATCGCAGTCGTCGAAAAAAAATCGCAGTCAAAGTGTTAATAAATAAACAGACAAAATGCATATTATATTCTAGTCCCGACTTTAAGTTTTGGTTTACAACACATGTAAGATATACAATCATGATCGCATTTTTTCACCTGGTTACTTATGCTAACACTCCCAGGTGAAATGTAAAGGACGTTTCATACACCTTTCTCACAACACTCGTACATAACCTAGAAGCGATCCAATCCAAACTCGACTGACTATATGAATCCCAAAACGCCTGTAACGCTCACAAAACGCATACAAAAGCGTTGTAAAAGAACGTGAAACTCGGAAAAAACCATTCCGGTCCATCAACGAGGTCATTAACGATTTCATAAAAGGGCTTATAGGGCTCTCTTCCATTTCCCCGTATCATATTTTTCATGGGCTCGGCCGTTTCCGAAGTACTTTGGCGTGTAGTTAGGGCAGAGCAAGGAAAGTCGGAGGCATCTTTAAATAATTAAGTAAGTAATATTTGTTTTTACGATTCCCAATCACTCTTGCTGCTTTTTTTTGTTGCTAGCACGTCGTCATAGTAGCTGAAAGTAGGCTCAAAATCTTAGTGTTGGCTACGAATATTAACGAAACATACGAGGGAAATATTGATTTTCAATGTAGTGCGAAACTATTTACTTGAACCATCAATCACTCTTATGACTTGAAATTGTTTGCGCGAAACTATATTTTGATAAAAGCGTGAAACTAGTTATTGAACACAATGTTACTAACTTTTAAGGGACAATTCCCACGTACCACAACCACACCACATCGCAGCGACGAAAAGTGCTTAAGCAGTCAGTGGTAAGGTACGAGTAAATTAAAAGGGTCGCTGCAGATTTTTGCAGTTGCGTTGTAGTAACAACAAAATGTGGATGTGGTTGCGTTGACGCTAGTAGTTCCAATGTGCCCAGCGTGGTTGCGTTGCGGGTGCGATGTGGTCGGTACCAATCACACAGTTCAATCAGAAGATATAATGTGGTCCGTGTGAATTAAATTATTCATTTTCATACAAATTAGCACCTGACCACGTGTTGTTGTCGTGTGGTTGTGATAACTTCACTTAAAAAAATGGGACAAAGTCGATTTCAGAACACAACTAAAGTAAGAAAAAACTGAGAGGCCGGCTGTCCGGCCAAATTCACATAGTTTGTCACCCTACACGTAAGACAGGTAATATTACCCAGGTAGGGGTAAAACTTATCCTGAAAATTATACGTCATTTGTTAGTTCAGGAGGTTATGTTTTCTGAAATCGGTTTTGACGGGTGAGGGCTTTACGTGAATAGGGGCTGAAACATTAGGTTATGACTAGCAAATATTGAGCTTTGTTCGATATGTTGCCTGATGATGAGTTTATTGAGATGAGCGCTAGAGCTTCAGCCAAGTTCGGGAAGAAACGGCCGACGCAATAGCAGCAAGTAACTATACACGAACAATTGGGCACGCTTTTCGCCGCGTCTCTATCACAAACATTATCAAACCGCAATTTTGCATGTCTAGGTTTATTCACGAAAAGATTTGAAAAAATACTCTCTCATAAAAGAAAAGATGGGTCGGAAAAAAATTAATTAAGCCTCTTATTTGGTATGAAATAAAAAAAAAACTGCTTGAAAAAGTAAATAATATTAATAAATTTATATAGAAAATAAATAGCTTATTTTACAGTAAATGGGCAGCAGGGGCCTAGCAGTTTCCGCTTATGGGTAAGTATGTAATGCAACGTGTCATTGAGCTGATCTGATATTACCATAGATTAAGAATAAAAAGAATAAAAAATAAAATAATTAATTTATAGCCACACACAATAATAAACAATTACAAAAAAAGGAAAACACATAAAAAATACAAAACAACTTAAGTAGTACGGATTTAAACTTTACATAATGTAGCGTGGTAGTAGAGTCCCAAGTATAAGAATCTGGTCTTTCCCTATGTGCGCGGCTAATAAGGTCCAATCTCAGCTTGTTGTCATTATCGACCGAGGACGATAGTGACACTGGTTTTCAGGCTGGACCTTAAATTGAGGTGACGTCGTGTATCGAGTAACGGTCCACAGATTAAACATAACAAAGTTTTACATATATAGGTATAAGTAAGAATAAAAACCAAGAGTTGGAGAAAAATCAATGGTACAATAAGAGGTTAAAATGTATAATTAAACAAATAGATATGATAAGTATAATCATATTAAGTACATGCAGAAAATTAAGGGATTATGATCAACTTCAAAGATTGATTGCAAGAACTTTACTGCACATTTGCACAATGCCTAGGATCCAATTGCCGGTCTTATCGATCATCGAACCCAACCTCTATCCAACAACATGTAACAAATGCATGTTATTGAATAAAACACACATTAAATATACAAATGCACCGAGCAAAAACAGTTCTTTCACATTACATTCAGCTTAAGCTCGTCTCATAATTACCCATGACGGTGCTCTATTCGGAATCCCCCGCTCTGCAGTGCTGTGTGTTTTATTTAATTATTATGGTTTTGAGTTGTCACAATTAGAGAGTACTTACACCCTAGGGAGGCTCTGTGTTGTTGTCAACGTTTCAAATACTGTGACGCGCAACGGGAAATGCACGATGTAAATGGCTAATTACTTTTCTGTATGCGAATTCAGTTTTCAGATGCATGCTTTATAATTTTTATCATAATAAATAAATAAATGAGTGTATAATAATGATAAGCCCGCAGGGCGGCTTGTGGCGAGCTGTTGGTGAGTAGCGACACCACGGGTACCGAGTGCTCCCGGGGAAGTTCCTGGTTCTCGTCTCCGCTTGCGGAGTGGCATCCCAAGAGAACCAGACCCCCACCTCTTGCTTGCCTTCATTGGCCGGTCTGAGTGGAGTCGCGAGAGATGCATCTAAGGATGTAGACTCGGGGGTGGAAGTGTCTAATGGCGTAATAGCGAGGAAACCCGCTCACGAGCAGTCTTCGTGATGGTGAAATCGGGGCCGCACCTCTCGATACCCCTCAGTCGTTTGCGCCGATGTTGTTTCTCTCCGGTAATTTACTCCGGCTTTTTAAGGAACCCATCCAGCATTCGGCAAGCCACCGTCTGCCACTCTTCTTAACATTATGATTGACTTGTTTATGGCAGACGTCCGCAATCTCCCCTATAGCCCGATTACCCAGTCCATCCATCCATCACAATAACCTGGTTTTATTTATTTCATTTTTCTTTGCAATAGTCTCTACACCTGGTGGATACCATCTTTGGATGTATCATATTGTGCACCCGAGGATGATACCCGCTATGTGTAGCCATCGCCTTTAGATTAACTTCTCAAAGGGCCTCTGTGCTGTTGGCTTCGGCCCCACGCAAGCCTTCCAAAGGATCGGTTCACTTTATGGCCCGAGATCATGGTAAATGAGAGATAATAATAATAGCCATTTATTTCAGGTCATAAAAAGAAACCCATAGGCTATTTATAAATAAATTAAAGTAAACATTAAAATAGAAATAGACCTACTTACAGTTCCCACTCTGGTGCACAGAGAGCCAGAACCTGTACAAAGGGCTACAGATGTTGTTAGCCATACAACTGAGGATGCCATTTTTAGATCTTCTAATATTGGCCCAAAATGACGCAATACGAGATCTGATAATAGCGAAAAATCCGGAACCCGTGCATCAGCGAACTTGCTTGACGCGCTGCAAAAACGTGATTTCTTCATAAGGATGCGAAAAGCGTCATTGTATTGCACCCTTATGGTACTGTACGATTTTCTTTTGTATTTGAACCAGAGCTGACAAGTATACATACAGAGGCAGTATGCCTTAAACATGCATGGAGTTTTATGCATGGAGTTATTTATTTTTCATAATTAAGCAGATTGTGTCATTCTCCTTAGTCGTAACACTCTTGACAGTGGTGGCCTTTGTCATCGAAATGAGGGTGGTGGTACGCCTCAAAATCTGGTGCCATATTTCTAGCACATCTACTTTCCTGGTACCTTCATGTAGTGAACCGATCAGTGAAGTTTTGATTTGGATATTGTATGTGTATTGGATGTAGTAAGATCTCCCTGGTTTCCAAATATAATACTTATTTAAATACTTTCTTAGTATGTATCTAATGTGTCTCTATTGACAAAAATAAGTTCAAATTCATGCTGGTTAATATTTGTATATTAACAAAGCTTATCTCAGCAGAACATGAAAATTAAGAGTTATATTTACATGTTCCAGTTTTTGATACTTTTCATAAATTACTGGAATTCTGGATTCTGGAACTGATCCTCTGTTTAATCTAGATCTGGCATAAAAAAGTCTATCCCTCATATATATCACTTGCTATTCCTTCTACTTAACACTTTGAGTGCTGAAAACGCACGGTATGAGTTTTCTACAAGTGACTAATATGCGTAAATCCACACTAGCGCAGCGGCTGAGAAAATACAGATCTTTGTGACTCAGCAGAGCTGTAATATTTTTCGAACGAAACGCATGTGCGGCGCAACACAACCGCTGTGTAGAGCGGCAGCACGAATTTTTTAGGTAAAAAAAAAGATCGCAGTCGTCGAAAAAAAACCGCAGTCAAAGTGTCATACAATACATGCAAACTCTACCTTCAAAGAAGCTCGCGAAGAAAATCAGGTACACTGTAATTGACAGCGTTAAATATGGTAATATTCAAAAGGCTTTACCTAGTAAAGTCTCGGGGTGCGCTAGAATCGTAGAATCAATTGTGCGGTTGTGGGTAACGGGCCACAAAAGGCGATAAGCTAAACTTACGATGCCTTTTGTACTCCGACACTCTAATATTTTATTGTGATCTTCAGTTGGATATTCATATCCAACTGCCTGCAGTTTCGGTGTTGGGAATTGTTTGGGGTTGCATTGGGAATGAAGCGGTTTGTTTTCTAATTTGTGTGCGCTGTATCTTCGGAGTTGAAATTTGTACTTACTAAGAACTTTTGAATGATTTCTTTCAAAGATACTTTATGATTAGCGGATTATCTTCTCGGATTATAAAATACTAGCTGCGCCCCGCGGTTTCACCCGCGTTGTGATAGATATTTTGGTTAATATAATGTACAATATATCTATATATTTTTTGATTATAAAATTGAAGACGCCTATGTGTAATTCTGATATGTAAGCTATATTATTATGAAGTTTCATCAAATTCATTCAGTAGATTTTGCGTGAAAGAGTAACAAACATCCTCACAAACTTTCGCGTTTATAATATTAGTAGGATTGTGTGTAGGAGGAAAATTATTTCACTATTATTTTGGCTATACAGGATGCCACGTAACATACAGTACAATATACTAAGCACAATTTTTTTTAAATATATAAATAAAAAAATTCGCAAAGCAAAAGTTGAATCCCTCGGGATCCAAAATCACTCCCTGTCGGCTTAGTACACACGTTACATGGCCCCTGTATTATACGTTTGCCATGGTTCAGTTTACATTGACATTTACTTTGCAACTATCAACTGAATAGCTAACCTTTCTGTCCCCTATATCTTCCCGGAAGACGGGTCAGACCCGCTCCTTAGAACCCCACTCTATAGTCATTAGGCAAAAAGTAGGCAAATGATCCCAAGCCAAAAGATACCACGCCACCTTCATTTTACTTGACAAATAAACTATATACTTTTTGGATTGTTCATTGAAAAGTTGTATATGTTATTGTTTTAGTTTTTGGCATCGTCTCCGCTTGTTCAGACTATAAGACAAAAGACGATCGTGGAATACCGGAGAGATGACCGACTTGAAATTCTAATCTTGAATGAAGTCACTCCTCCCACTTTATGGGATTACCTCGGGATCATTCCCTATCCCTAACCCTATTTATTCCCTATCTTACTACAATTTTATTCTTAAGGGTCAAATACAACTTTGACTTAAAAAAAAAATAAGGATTCGAAGTAAATTTTTAGGTTTTTCTAAATAATCAAATTATGTAGTACTCTGATAGTACCTCAACGAGTAAGTGCTCGTATTGCTCTGCCTTTACCAACATATTTACTTCGCAACGCAAAACCAAGCAAACTCAAAGATTGCGTACTCTACCCGCACCTTAATCATATTTATCTATACTATTATAAAATTTTACGACCATTAGTCGAACTCATAAAATATAGTTTTGAAAATTGTTCCACATATTGGTAGATGGCGTTCAAGTAACAAATAAAGTAGTAGTTGTACGGTGTCCACATCAGAGCACATATATCATTTTTATCGCTCGCACTCGGCCCGGTCGTTTATTCATTGCTTACCTATTGCACACGCGGTTCGTATGACGACCGATCTTTTACTTTTTGTTCTCGAATTCACTTTGAGACTTTCATACGTGTTAGAGTACCCAAAAGGTGCCAACGGGACACTAAGCCTCCTCGTCCGTCTGTCCGTCTGTCAGCGCCCTGTATCTCGTGAACCTTAATAGATGGACAGTGCAATTTTCACACGGTATTTACTAGCACTTGGCCATTTGTATAAACAATTTAATAACAGCTCGTAGCAGTGCTACTAGCGTAGCGGAAGCGTAGACGGTCTACGAAACTGCTACGAACCCTTGTATCGCGTAGCATTGCCCGTAACAACCAGTTCTTCTGACTCCTTGTTACTCGATTTCATAGATTTTCTACGTTAATTATTATAAAAACTCGGTTTGATCTCGAAAACTCATGGTAACGAAACAGTATGTAGCAATCGCACGCTCAAGTGCGACCGTACTTCTTTTTTAGAAACGCCGTTTAGTCAACTATGTATTGAAGATGAATGTTTATCGGTTGTTCCATTTGTTGGAAAAGGCTACGCCGTGATTTATTGATTAATACTCACTGTTCGTGGACTATAAACTAGTATTTTGAACCTCGGGCTATGCGGACCTTTTACAGAATTTAACTTCGCGATAAAACTTAAGTGCCCGTTAAAGTTCAGAGATACTTTCATTCTGGCATAATGGCATAGGGCCAACGGATATAATTTAACAAAATATTTCAATGTTTCATTCGAATCTATAAGGGAAAATATTTCGTTGTGTTTTTTATTTTGTTAAATACGTTGGTAATATATGGCTGAGAAGGTAAATAATACGGCAGTAAAATATTAACTCTGCCATCAGTAAGGCTCAAACCAGCATCGTACGTGGAAACCAAAGCCGCAGCACTCAAAGCACACCTAGTTTTTCCTCCCACACTCACCGCTAACTAACTTACATAAGTCACGAGGTAAATCTAATTTCGAACCCCAACAAAATTACTAGTTAACTACGTCATGCTGCAGTGTACTACATACATCTTTATGTATAACGTGCCCTGTGTGGGTATGCATATGTAACCAAATCCAAAGCGTGAACTATTTAATCAACTCATGAAATATGCATTCGCCGAAATTCACCGGCAGTCCGTCCATCAGCGTAAGGCCTTATCGACGACGGCGCTTATCATCAACAGGTCCTACCGCCGCCGGCTCGTGTGCTGTTATCTCTCGCTACAAATAGTCACTGCTCTAACATAAACTAAAAGCCTTAAAACCTTCACGGACACACACGAAACACGACCGAAACTCTGCGACTATAAAGCTGAAATTCAAGGTTCGAGAACAACGTAGTGTGCCACATAATCAGGGATAAACGCATTGTCACAGTGTATTACGGGGCCGGTCGCCTAATGCGCCTAATTCACGACAATGTAGACAAGTCTGCAATTGTACTTGTTATTATTTCGAATAGGACAGTTTGTGTTTGAGACGATGCTTTGTGCAATGCACGTGGATAGGATGTCACATTCTAGAATATGCTATATTCTGGGTTATATTACATAATATGAAACGGGCCTTTAGTATATAAATTACACTGCTCCCTTTCTTTCCTTCTTTGATTCAGGCTTATTTGTTCAGATGGCGTTTTTAATAAAGATTTTACGGGATGAAATGACAAAGAGGACGGGATAAATCTTTAGACCGATAAAATTCGAGACCGATTTTAGTTTTCTGTGAGCTAAGTTTTGATGTTTTCCTGCTAATAGATGTTCTTTTTAACCGACTTCGAAAAAAGGAAGAGATCTCTTTTATCCTGTATGCAAATTTTTTATGTCCAATTTATGTAAAATTCTCCGTGATTTACAGGCCGATTTGGATGATTATTTTGCAGTTGTATAGAAAATAATTCAAAGATCCCAAAAAATATACCCAAGGGATTTGTATTTAACCCGCAAAGCTTTGAAAAACATTTTAAAAGTAACCATTCGAAGTAATTAGATTTGTTTTTTAATTAGATTTTGATTTTTATATAAAAAAAAAAACAAAAAATTATGTATTTATTTACGTAAAAAGAGTTTTGCTTGTAGGGAAATAATTGTTTTCTTAAGCTCGTGTAGTCGTATCGCCCTTAAGTACCTGACTGTACTAACGACCGTATCCGTCAGCAATGCCTCAGACCAGCAATTACCGGGCCAAGTGTCCACATTTAATTACTGGCCATATATCTACATTATTAGTGGGGGATTAAGCTGGTCTTCCATTTCAAGAGATTATTCACTGGTAACGTAGACGCGTAGGTAGAAAACCTGTTGTGAAATTAGATAACTCTTAGCGATAAGGCCGCCATTGTGCATTTGTATCTTTGTTTGTTCTTTACTGTTTCTTTCTCTGGCTTGATGTACAATAAAGCGCATTTGTATGGTATTGTATCGTTCGTAAGAATAAACTTCCTTGAGGAATTAACTCAAAGTCGCCACGGCATTTTGATCGCTGGTATTTGGGAAACCATTTTTAACCGAAGAAAAACAAAAGTGGAGGATGTTCTATATTAAAGATTATTTACCGCGTACCTTTTGAAGATTAAATAATTAAAGAGAGGATGTTAAATATACGTCTGTCTGTATTTTTTTATGTACTCGTATGCTCGTCAAATTCTCCTTCAATTATGGAATGATTTGGAACATTTCTATTCTATTAAAATTCTTTCGCTCTTGAATCCCGAATGGGTCCGATAAAAATTGTATGTTTACTAAAATTAACGTGCATAGAAATTATGATATCGATTTTTTTATATGTTTTTTTCTGAGCCACTTTCTATAGCTCCTTATCTTTCTGACATTTGACAAAACGAGACTTTCTGTTTTATACGAAATGTTGCGCAATATGGTGTGACTTTACTTGACTATGGATGCTTGAATATAATTGTACGGACCAACACATGAAACAATAGCAAACAAGAGATGAAGGTTGCACTGTGTATCATAAACAAATGAGTTTTTAAAATTCGTTTAGCTACACTCTCTAGTATTGGAAGGCCAGCCTTACATAGCCGAGCTTTGAGAAATGGTTCAGCAATATCACCGATGTGTCACCGACACCGTCTTAATAGATTTTCTCAGCTAATACACGCTAGCAAACAGCTTTTGCAGCGAAGTGAACTCTAATTAGAACTCTGTTGCAGTTATGTAAGGGCCAATCTAACATGTTTTATAGATGTCGAAGACTGATTATGTTTTCTATCCTTGTCCAGTTATAAACCTCTGCAAATATTTTTATTTTATTTTTTTGCTTTATTTGGAAGACAAACAGTTTTACACACTTAACAGATAACTTAAATAAAAACTAATAACCATTTATGTGTCCTCGCATATAGTAGCTAAGGGATTGCTTGCTTGCAGAGGATAAATGAAAATTAAGAAATAGCTTAGTCTTATAACTTACACATAGGTACATTGAATTAAAATAAATAGAACTAACGATAGATAATAAAAATATTATGATATATGAATATGCAAGTACCTACTAACAATTACCAAAATTATACTATATATAATACTATAGATAATATGGTAGGGTAAGTCCATAAAGGTGGACCTTTAATTATTTTATTTGTATGTCTAAGAAATTATCCCGTTTCAGTCTCATCCTTCATCAATAATATGGCTCTGTAAGTGAACCATCACACCAATATTATTAATGAATAAGTTTGACTGGGTATTCAGATGTTTGTTACTTCTTGCTTGCTAAATAAACTGCTTGTTCAGCAGATCGAGCTAAAATTTGGCATAGTTAGTACTGTAGTTATGCACTCGGAGCCGGGTGCATCACTACAAGTACTGCCCGTGTGAAGCCGCGGGCAGAACCCAGTTATTAATAAATAATAATAATAAATATTGCTGGACAATTCACACAGCATTATCTAGCCCCATGGTAAGCAGAGCTTGTGTTATGGGTGCTAGATAACTGATAAACATAATACAATACATTACATAGATAGATATTTTTTATTATACATAGAAAACGACCAGAACACCCAGAACAAATATCTGCAGATCGTACACACAATTGTTCCGAGGCGGGAATCGAACCCGCAACCTCCTGCGTCGCAAGCGGACCTTCGCCCACCGCGCCACATCGGTCGTCCTCAATAACAGATAGTTTTATTTTTATTTCTGAACATGCCAAGTTTAGTCGAAATTATATCTAGTATAAACTGAGTTCTGTTTCATAAAATGCGAAAAGTCATGTAGCTCAAACAATTCCATAAAATGTAACACCAAAAAACCGTAGTGCTTAATACTATGTCCGAAGTTACATCGTTGAAAATGTAGTAGCCTGACATTTTAAACCACCATCGATTCGAACCTTTTAAAAAAGCTCGAAAAATATTGTTTATCATTTTAAAGTAAGTGACACTAACTACGCTACAACTACTTTAACGTAAGTGAAGGCTATTAACAAGACCTCTTTGAAAATTCCTGTCAGCAAAAATGACGCGCCACTTAGCGCGCATTGTCGCTCGATACAGCGACGTTTTACACAAGCAAGGATGCCCAGAATAATAATTAATAAAAAGCCGGATAATCGTAAAGTTTTAGTATTAGTCTCTTTTCGCAACGCAAATGGTGGCGGCCGGCAACGACGCGGCGATCACTTTCAGTGCCAATCTGGAGTCAGTGATTTTAAACCTTATCTATGTAAATCTTTATCATATATCTATATACATAGAAGACCAGTATTGCTAAGAACCTTGAAAAAAATCTGCGCGCGACTGCCCGCGCGTCCTCGATCCAGGAGGTAAATTTTGCAAAACGAAGGAAAGAAGGACGGCCAATCCGTTCTTTTCTTACTATAAAATGATACTGACATTTATTTCTTAGCTACCCCTTATGTAACGGTTCACGAACGTTTTTAAAGTATGTAGTTTCTAAAATTAGTTGGTTTATAGATAATTTTGCGAGAAATTATACTCAGCCGTGTTTCATCCGGCTTTTGTTTTATTTGTCCGGCCCATTTTCTATAGCCGGTTATTCTATGCTAAAGACCATCCCTACAGTGGACAACTGCCTTAATTACGCCCAGTCGATGTAACGCAGTTAGTGTCCGCGTAAAAATTCGCCAGTGGAACGCACCCTTTATGATTATTTGCTCAACAGGTTTGCTTGTGTGTGTGGTGTTAAAATTTGATGGTTATTACTTTACAGTATTTTGAAAACGAACGATGCCTCGTTGCTTGTTTTTTTACCGGATGAGAATGTGTCAACTTTTTATTGGTATTGTTTTAATCTCACCGATGGAAAGAAAAATATTTGGCTGGTAGTGAAGACTAGATCATGAAGGTCTAGACTAGAAGACCTTCGAAGAATAGAACTTCATCTATTATAGGTGTCTTCTATGGATGTTTTATAATGGATGAAACATTCAAAAACTTCAAAAAAACAAACATCAAAAGCTTTTAAGAATTTTGTTTATCTAGGTTAACCATTAGGTATTTACAATTTGTGAATTTAGTTTTCTAAAAATACCAACTACCTATTTTAGCTGCTTAGGAAAATTTTAGTAATTAAGCTCTAATACAGTACATTTTTTCTTTCATGTATAAAATTATATATTTTCAATAGTATTTAATCTACGTAGCTAATCGTGCGTACAATGGCCTTGTCCTTAATACCGTCCAGAATGCTTTCAACTTATCGTCAGTCTTTGAACCCATGTCCCGCACGATAATCGACCTAATGTCAGCCACACTGCCTTTCCGAAACACCCTGTATAACCGAACACGGCTCCTTACGAAGGAAACTCAACTTTACGCACCAAGTTTGAAGGTTAATTATCTCCACGATAAATAATTTGCGTACGCTATTAATCAATAGTTGGAAGCATAAATTCAGCACTTATTTTCGACTTTTACAACGATTTTAAAAGTATTTCAGGTCGAAAATAAAGTATTTTCGGACCGAACCCATATTAATATTTTATGATAGAAAATTATTTTCTCGATTACGGTTTTACGATCACGACATTTTTGCCACAAATTATTTTCTTCATATATACTAGTTATGTCGGTACGTCGTTCTTATTTTATTTTATGAAATCATACTTACTTTATGAAAAGGCTCTGAAAAGGCTTCAGCCGGCCTCTACTAACTCGGCCTAAAATGTAACTACCTATGTCATAAAACAAGAATCGCGTCACAAGCTCCAAGTGGCTCCTAACAAAGCAGTAAGCCAGCCTGAACAGCTTAATAACATAATACGGGCATTAATATAGTTCGCGTAGCACCGTTACGGCGTCCGTAACAATTGGCGTAAAAATATGACCTATTAAGTGCACCCTGTTACATTATATTTTATACAAGTCTACCCACAATACGTAGGTGAGCAATAAATATAGCAAAGAGCGTGTAAGATACAATAAAAGTGAATTATTAGTACAAAACGTATTCGTACGGAGTCGTATTTATTTATTTGTGCCCTGTTTTACCTGCTATCTTTACTGATATAAAGGGGTTTAGGTTTTTTTGTCTCCGTATCGGGGGCCATAAATTTCCTTTTGGTCTTTTGAATTTGTTTTGGGGTTGTTGCGAGCTTACGTTGCAAAGGCCGAATCGTGGAACTAGCAAAATGTTCATTGTATCATTTAATAGCTAAGCCTTATGGAGCCTTTTCAGTATGTAATAGATGTAACGACTGCAAAAATAGGCGAACAAAATTATACCTAACCTTAGATTTTGTTGTAAGAATCAAAATATCATAACATACATACATTCCACTGAGAAATAAGCTTAGAAACTAAGGCTACAGTTTCCATCAGGTGAGATTTAGGTCAAACGAAAGTCAAACAAGACGTTGATAGCAAAAAATCCTATCTGTTTAACAGTTGAACAATATGTTAACCAGATCCTAAGATGAATATGAGACAAAGAGTGTTGAAGTGCGAACACGTATGCAGTATCTGGCAGTGTTGAAAGGTTCTTGAAGCTGCACTTCTCTATTAGCATGCAAATGAACGAGAATAATATGCTCCACATAAACGACGATACGACATCGTGTCGTGAATTTAATTTTATGGATAAATTATCAAAGATAAAATTGCAGCGTGATGCGAACGAACGAGCTTTTTTCTACTAACAGCGGGTGTAGAACCTAAGAGTTTGCGCAGAATTTATGTATGTGTATTAATAAAAAAAGCTAAAAATGTTCTATACTTCTACATAAAACTACCCTCAGAATGCTTTTAGTCGTAGCATTCTCCTCGTGGTTCTTACAAGTTTTTACCCGAGCTTAAGGAGAAAGGCCCACAAATCGACAGTTCACAAATGGCTGGAGTTCCCGAAGTTTGCACATTTGTTTATAATAATCACAGCAAGGTACAACACCCCGATGTTAGTAGTACTTACCATACACCGCAACTGATTTCACCAGCTGTCACCCTTCAAAAATTAACTTTACCGCGCAGATTATAAGGGTTGATTTCCCGTGGGAGGTGTTAAGTTTGATATCATTGGCTTTGTATACATATTCATTAATTATTGGGGTATCCAGAATGGGTTGGCATCAGGAGCTTCAGAATAACTGGAATTTATGGTAATAATAAGTAAATTATTTATACTTATCATAAACTGCTATCTATACCTTCTCATGTGTTGTGTCGTTTTTTACTTACAATGATTGACTTCTGACAAGAATTTTCAATAGCCAGAAAATGCTTGTCAGAATTCAAGCATTTTTGATTCCTAGTAATATCAATATATTACATACTGGCACAATAGTCGACGACCGATGTGGCGCGGTGGGCGAAGGTCCGCCTGCGACTCAGGAGGTTGCGGGTTCGATTCCCGCCTCGGAACAAATGTGTGTACGATCTACAGATATTTGTTTCGGGTGTTCTGGTCGTTTTCTATGTATAATAAAAAAATATCTATCTATGTAATGTATTGTATTATGTATATCAGTTATCTAGTACCCATACCACAAGCTCTGCTTACCATGGGGCTAGATAATGCTGTGTGATATGTCCAGCATTATTTATTATTTTATTAGTATTTGCAATTCCTTACGTATATTTATTTATTTAAAAACAAAAAATGAAAATAAATATATATATACATAATAAAAATTACAATAAAATCATACTTAAAAAAATATAATAAAAAAAATATTACAGCAAACAGTCAAGCCATAAGCGTTCACCAGATCTTGATTTAAAAATGTGTCCATGAGTAAAATGAGGCTGGAGTAAAAAGAGTCTTAGAATTTTATCACACTGACGATTTGCAAGCGTTTTCAAAGAGAGGCGAGTTCGTCGCGATTATAGCGCCGTTAACGCAGTGTTCAAATGTAGCTACGTGGTCGCAGAGCTGCTTAAACGCCTCGCTTAGAAATCGCTTGCAAATCGTTAGTGTGATAAGGATCTTAGACTTTTTTAGCTCCAGCCTCATTTCCCTCGTAGGCACATTATTCAATCGCTAATTAAATAAAATTAAATTCGTTTATTGATTCATACATTAATAAATAAATAATAAATAATAAATAATGCTGGACAATTCACACAGCATTATCTAGCCCCATGGTAAGCAGAGCTTGTGTTATGGGTACTAGATAACTGATATGCATAATACTATATTTATTTTATATTATTTTATTTTCAAAATTTTGGGAAAACTTACAGCTAGTTCTTAAAAATAGTTATTTAATTAGTACATGCCGGTAAATACCAGCGCATGTGTGCTGAGGGCCAATTATCAAGTTTCCGCAGATATGTACTTAAATAGCATAACAAATAACGAACAGTGAAAGTAGACGACTTAAAGAAAATTAAAAGAAACACACAACACAAAACGATATAAAATTAAATTATTATAAAAATAATTAATCGTTAAGCAAGCGTTTGAGCTTACTTGCAGATGTGTTAAATAAATCAACATCATTGTTTTTGTTGACCAATGAGTTGAACGATTTGCTAGCTCGTAACAAAAATGTGTTTTGCCTGTAATTAGTTTTTACCATGGGAACGTAGAGAATACTTGGTTTTCTCAATGCAGCAGTATTTGTACGGAACCCTATTTGTTCAAGCAGCTCTGGACAGTCTACATAGCCATTGCAGATGTTTATGAGGTATGCTAGGTCAGCAGCTTGCCTGCGATTAGAAAGTGGAAGAAAATGAAACTTGCGACACCTTGTAAGATAATTAGGTAGGTATATTTTAGCTCGGTATTGTAGGTATTGTAAAAATCTTTTTTGTTTGGATTCGAGACGTGATGAATAAATCGCATAGTTCGGGTTCCACACTTGCGATGCGTACTCGAGGTGATATATTACATAGATAGATATATTATATATATATTACATAGATAGATATTTTTTATTATAAATAGAAAACAACCAGAACACCCGGAACAAATATCTGCAGATCGTACACACAATTGTTCCGAGGCGGGAATCAAACCCGCAACCTCCTGCGTCGAAGGCGGACCTTCGCCCACCGCGCCACATCGCTCGTCAAACATTATAAGGTACATCCATATTATGATTAGTATATGACGTAGTTAAAATTTACATCACATTCAAATTACATTACATTTTTCACATTAACAGTTACAATTTAATTTATATAATAAATTTGTTGAGCATAAGGGTTCATTAGACTTGAAATCCAGTGCCTTCTCAGGCTACTGCAATGTCTGTCCACCAGAAACCTTAGCAAGCTATTGGTGATTAATGTAATAAGGCTATAAGGCAAATCGTTTTGGTAGGAAATAGTATTATTTATGTTAATTAGGTAAGTACTTTCACGGGTTACATAATATTTAGCTGACACGTCGGAAGTACTCGGTTTGACACAACAACAACAAACCGTGTTGTAGGACGTGATTATAGGTCGGTTTATGCTAACATTTGGGGCAGGCAGTGGTGGCTGTTCTATAATCCGATTAGTGATGGACAAGCTCTATGTAGACAGGAGGAACTGGGAACTGGAGTCGATGCTAATCCGATCCAGGTTCATTAAAAACTGATAACGAGAACGGAAAAGCACTCATTTGCATATGGGAAATTTCATCAGAAAAGTTTAGCTAGGTACCTTTTTTACTTTTTTTATAACCTAGAGGTAAGTGGATTTCTAGTAATATACATATGTAATATATATATATATATATATATATTGAGAAGCCTAGTAAGATATTTTATGGCTCATTACTACTAACAAGATACAAAAATTAAAGAGAAAGAGGTATTTTTGAAGTGTGTGAAAGTTTTTTTTACTCTATAAAAAAACTTAGCGATGTTATCACAAATGAGAATATACGACGGCGTGCATTGCCAAAATATCTTTATCATAGGTTATTAAATGTACGAGGCAATTAAATGTATTTTTCATGCATGCAGCTTTTTATCTTGGCAGCATACGAGCAAAACCGAGTGCTCAAGCTAATCAGTGAGTATTTCAAGTTAATGGGCACATAAACAGCAGCCAGCAGCGATCGCGCATATTTATCAACAAAAAGTGGTAATTTTATCGTACCTAGTCGTCTAAAGTCCTCTCAGTTATGCGAGAGTTGTTAAAACTTTATCGAAAACGACCATAATGTGTAGTGGTTTGTTTAGCCGATCAATTGGCGCTGCGTAGGAAATGTACAGCTTTATTTGCGAGGGAGAAAAGTTGGAGTTTTAGACGTAAATTTGGTACCAGACCAGACTAGTTTTACTTACTAGACTAGCTTACCCGCACGCTATTTCATTTGCGTGGACTTTAGGGTAAAACGGTTTCTAGAAGTTCCTGTTCTTTAGCTCCTCTTGACCATGACCACCGTCTTTTGATCCGTTGATCCGAAACAACTTCAAACGTATAGCAAAAATATTTTAACAGTTATAAACTTATAAATAAATAATGCTGGACAATTCACACAGCATTATCTAGCCCCATGGTAAGCAGAGCTTGTGTTATGGGTACTAGATAACTGATATACATAATACTATATATTACATAAATAGATATTTTTTATTATACGAGTACATAGAAAACGACCAGAACACCCGGAACAAATATCTGCAGAACGTACACACAATTGTTCCGAGGCGGGAATCGAACCGCGTCGCAGGCGGACCTTCGCCCTCCGCGCCACATCGGTCGTCAAACAGCACATTTAGAATTTTGTAACATTGAACCTCATATATGTAATTATTTTCCTCTAGGGTGTGTCTATTTTTATTCATTCAAGAGTTTGCACTATCTGACATCTTTTCGTCTTGTGACAGAAAAAAAAATTTGTTCTGCTGTTATTATCTAAAAACCTTTGACCATTGATAAAATACCTACTATCACAAGTGTTGAAGAATTCGAATAAAAAAAGGAAATAAATTAGTGAAAAAATAGAAATAGAATTAATTCTTTATGTTTGCGAATGTTCTAACAGTAACCTCCATGGAAAATGAAAGCCTCATAGCTCTTGTAGTTCCAGAGATTTCGTGATAAGTCAGCGAATAACCAAACTTTGACTCCGCTTACATTGACCTTGGGGGTACGAATTTCAAAGCAACCCTAAATACGTGTATGTTGATTTTGAGTCAAGAGCTTACGCATATAATTTTAACGGGCTAAAAGTTACTGTTTCGAAGTTATTATATTAATGACATTTGAGTTATATTAACAACCTTAGAATACGAATTTTCAAAAATTATTTCGCAGCCAGTACCTGCATCCTTGCTAATTTCAGCATCATACATGTTGAAGTTGCAAAGATTACTTGACGAGTCAGTGAGTTTTTTCTCTTATATATACATTTTATCAGGCTTTAGTCGAAAGCTAAGGGTCGAGTGCTAAGCTAGTCAACCGAGATTTTTTCTTGTTTCGTAAAAAATACATCGTTCGACATCATTTATGAATCTGAATTAGATTGCATTAAATTGGGAATAAAATCTCAGCTCATTTTCATATAATTTTTATTAAAGAATCGCATTTTGAAACTGCGGTTTAGCTCAACTTTATGGACTTCGAGGACTGGTAGGAACGCGTAAATACATGGCTTTAACGCTCTTGACTAGTGTAAACTGCTTTTGACTGGTTTGCGTCCGTCCATCTAAAGTGATATCATGAGGAATGTCATCATCAAATATTTAGCTGACAAATGCTAACGCGTTTAGCAGAATTACACGTTTTATTTAGTTGGACTATTTGTTTATTTTTTTTTTGTGAAATTTTGACATTATTTAGGATGTTTCCAAACAATAACAATGATTGGCTTCATCAGGGCCAGAGTATGTACATGTGCTAAAATTTGATTATTTCCCGGAATCTTGTAGAAATCGGGCTGCAGATCGAAAACTGAGCTAAGCCAAGTTTTGGCTTAAATCGCGTAGCTGACGTAGTTTTTCATATATGTAAGCAGAACTATGCTTTTGTTTATACAAACAACTGAAAAATTGGATTCTTCCTTAACTACTTTTTATTTATTTCTTATTTATTATTCACGATTTGTCTCCGTCCACTTTGATTTTGTTTTAATATGTTTTCAGGTATGTGTATGACGTAGCCACCTCAGGCACCTCAATCACGGCGGAAGGCCAGCTTTATGACATGATTCGTTCTGAAATAGCAAACGCTGAATGGTAACCATTTTTGTCACGTCTCCTATATTTATAATAATAATTTAAATGCTGTTTGTTATTCGTATTCTATGTGACAATAAAAAAAATTATAACTTTAACTTCTCACAGTCTCCGCTAGACATGCTAAAATCGGGTACATAACCCGATTTTAGCATGTCTAGCAGATACTATATAGATATATTTTATAGCATTGCATTTAGCCCGTAGCCTCTAGGGCCTAGAGGCAACGGGCTGAATGCCTAGAGCCTTCTGCTAAAAGCCTAGAGTCTAGGCTCAGGCCCCAGTTGGGTCCAGTCTACCCTTCGCCCAGTCAACGCACAGTACTCTACACCTGAGCGATACGGCCGGTAACAATGCGCATAATAATCAGACGAACTGAATGGCGGTAATTAGTGACGGTGACAGCGGCTGTGTTTGCGACTGCACTCATTGTGTCGCAGGCTTTGTGCGGCTTTGTGTGGGCTAGTTCTGTTTCAGAACTTTTACGGGTTTTGCAACAAGGCTGTAACAAGGTGAAACGAAATCTCTATTGCCTGTTCTATGCAGCATCACTAAAACGAAGCGAATGAAGCAAGGTGAAAATAAGGGAGGTTGTCTACCTTAAAAATTCAAGAAGGAACTTTATATTCTTAACCGTCTTCTAAAATAAAATAAAAAGAACGAGGTTCTATGTTTGCCTAACTATATGTATATTTTATGTACGAATATGTTTGTCAATGACAATTCTCATTTTGATAGAGAAATCAACAAACATACATTACATCCGAACATAGAACCTCCTCCTCTTTTGTTTTTCGTCGTTGAAATTGAATTGAAAATTGTTTATTCACACAATTTTCAATTCAATTTCAATGTAGATTTATCTTAATTTTGATTCACCTCCCCGTGTGTCACGTCTAAACCTTATTATTTCAGAGACAATAGAGCCGGTTAATATTATGAAATAACTTTCGACTTTATGCGTAAACTTGTGTACCTAAGGCAGATCACACATCAAAGTTTATTCATGCTATTACAAGCTTAGTTTCTTCGACTTAGTTTACATACGTGTTAATGGCAAAACTTCTAAGATTTCATACATAATTTTCCACTTCAGATAATACTGAAATATACGCATTAGAAGCATAAACTTAATGATAGAACTTATATCTACCAAATAATAGAATTAGGTAAATGTAAATCTAAAGATGAATCTAAGGTACGTTACGAATAACCATTTACTGTGGTAAACACAAAACCTAGCATATGTCAACATAAGCTAAAGTGCGAATAAGACAAGCAGACTTATCCATCGATAAGTCTAATACACTGCACTGAATAATTTATCATATTTTAAACGTTGATAGATAAAAAGTCAAAAAGGCCTTATTTCATTTTATTTTCCATATCTATATATTCTCTATTATATTCTATTGAATCTAGATAAAGCGATGTCGAAGCCGTGACGGTCGTGACGTAGGAATGGACCCCGTGGATATCATATGAGGCGACTTAGGGAACCTACCAAAGAAAAGGCAGGAGCTTCTTGTATTTTTAAACCCTCTACAGCAATCGCCAATAATATGGCCAAGCGACCACGCTTGACCATTGACCATCAGATAAAAGCAAAAGCCCCTTGTTTGCCCCCATATTTTGGGGCACGTTCACCCGTGGATATAAGAATATAAATAAATAAAATAAATAATGCTGGACAATTCACACAGCATTATCTAGCCCCATGGTAAGCAGAGCTTGTGTTATGGGTACTAGATGATATACATAATACAATACATTACATAGATAGATATTTTTTATTATACATAGAAAACGACCAGAACACCCGGAACAAATATCTGCGGATCGTAAATACAATTGTTCCGAGGCGGGAATCGAACCCGCAACCTCCTGCGTTGCAGGCGGACCTTCGTCCACCGCGCCACATCGGTCGTCATGAAGAATGCTGATACGCATATAGAATCTGCGGTGTGTATGTAATGTTCAGCGCTTAGTGTAACTCTGTCAGTGTCAGGCCTAATTAGAGCTATTGAAATAGGCTGATTTATATGCGTGTGCCAGCGATGTATACCGATGCTCTATTGTGACCTCCTCAGTGAATTGTGCGCGCGGCAACGGAATTATATGTATATAGGAATTTTGTTGAGCTGTTTTAGGTCACGTGAGCTGGATAAGTCTATGGGATCAGTTTCAGTTTAAAGAATTTATTACTCAAAAGAACAGAGTTCACTTAAGTCATTTAAAACGGGATATTTACCATGATTTGATTTTTGAGTTTTCCAATATTTCGGTCAGTTATTCCGTGATCATGGCGCATGAAACTGTGCCGAAATATTGGAAAACTCAAAAATCAAATCATGGTAAATATCCCGTTTTAAATGACTTTAGTGTTAATAACCATGATAGTTTCAGAAGTTTTAGAGTTCACTTAAATGAGAATGTATATTCAATATACTTAAGATTACTACATATCTTAACACTTTGACTGCGATTTTTTTTCGACGACTGCGATCTTTTATTTGACCTCAAAAGTTCGTGCTGCCGCTCTACACAGCGGTTGTGTTGCGCCGCACATGCGTTTCGTTCGAAAAATATTACGGCTGTGCTGAGTCACAAAGATCTGTATTTTCTCAGCCGCTGCGCTAGTGTGGATTTACGCATATTAGTCACTTGTAGAAAACACATACCATGTGATTTCAGCACTCAAAGTGTTAACTAATTATATTATGTTAGTATTACAGTTGTATTACAGTTATACAGGGATTCTATCATCATCAGCCTATGATAGTCCACTGTTGGATATAAGCCTCCCCCAACGAGCGCTATAGCGCCCTGTCTTCAGCTAGACGCATCCAGCATCTACCTGCAGTATTTTGCAGGTCGTCATCTGGTCGGAGGGCGTCGTACACTACGTTTACCGAGTCGTGGTCTCCACTCAAGAACACGTTTTCCCCAGCGTTTCTCCTAGATATTTTGTAGTTTTGACAAAAACCGGCCTTCCGCCTCCATAAACCATAAAGTTACAATTTATTGAGTATTTAATATTTAATTGTCTTTCAGTTAAAAATGATCTACTCTATTCCGCTTTAAATATTCGAAACGCCATCACGCTACAGCGAAATGAATAATGGGATAACCATCCGTCATACGTCATAATGAACTTAAGCCGATGCCGAAGCCAGAGAACTAAGCTTCTATAGAAGTGATTAGATTGGCTTTATATTGACGGATTTTGAAAAACAATTGGTATATTGACGACGGGCAAACATTTGATAACACTTTGACTGCTGAAATCACACGGTATGTGTTTTCTACAAGTGACTAATATGCGTAAATCCACACTAGCGCAGCGGCACAGCCGTAATATTTTTCGAACGAAACGCATGTGCGGCGCAACACAACCGCCATGTACGCGGCGCCAGCGGCAGCACGAATTTTTTAGGTTAAAAAAAAGATCGCAGTCGTCGAAAAAAAAAAAGTGACATATCTATTATTACTTATTTTAAATTTCATCTGGTCGCATCCAGCATCTACCTACAGTCTTTCGCAGGTTGTCATCCCACCTGGTCGGAGGGCGTCCTATACTACGTTTACCGAGTCGTGGTCTCCACTCAAGAATACGTACCTTACCGTACTTTGAACATGTACCTTTTTTTTAAATGTAGGCATTTGATGCAATAAATTTTACTTTACTATATGGACTAGCATAGCAATCTCGTTCTCCACGCCACCACTGCACCACAAGCATGGCGCTTGAGTGCCTCGCGGATCTTATAGTTGAAGGTTATGTCCCTTGTAACTATAACTACAAAACTAACTTAAAAACTGTAACTGTGTTAGACATCCAATAGTAGAAGAATAAACATTATTTGTGCCCTCTGACTAACATACTTTATACAAAGTCAAACAACGTAATAACGATAATAGTTTGAGATAATACTTATAAGCTCGACGTCATAAAACGGCCTCTGCATGTGCAGATATTAGCTTATAGCTATCTACCATATGAATTACTGTTGTTTCGGTAACAAAATTACTTCAACAAATCGTATCTATCTTAAATTGTTTACAATCACAAGTGAAAACAGAACGTTCAGTTTGAGGAGCGTTGTATGAAAACGTGCCCAGGAAATGCAGAAAGAGAACGTCAAAAATTACTTTGCCTGTACCCCTGTCGAAAAATGGAGTTGTGCCTGCCCATTTCCACGGCAGTATGTAACGGAACTAGCTGTCGCGGACAGCCCCGCGCTAAACTCTGGGATTGATTTGTCAGACGCATTGTTTTGCAATATGGAGGCCTGTGTGAGATTGAAACAATTTAAATGGCTATATTTCAATTCGCAAAACAGATTTTTTCACTCGCGTCATAATATTTGTACAGCGTTTCGTCATTTATTTGAAATCCGGCTTTGTTGAGTTAGCGGCACGGATTTTGTGCCCTAGGTTGGGGAAGTATGTATAACTGAATCTTTTTTATTCTGTTTTAGTCTCTCCTAAATCAATATTACTGGAAATTGTATACAGAGAGACAGGGACATTGTATGCGTGCTATGAAGATAGCACGCAGCAAAATATGTTGGGTGTTGGTAGAAACTGAATCACTTTTCCTTGATTAAATGTACAAATAACACATTTTCTGTATATTGTTTAATTCCTGTCCGTTGATTAGGTACTTGTTCGAGTCAATTGAGTTGTAACTAGAATTACTGTTCTTACTATGGTATTCAATAAAATAATAAAAGAACATTAGAAACCCTCAAAACTAACAAGCGGGAAATAAGCTCCGCTAAACAGCTGTAGTCGGCGAAAACGGCTTGTAACTACGTAAATGAAAGGTTGCAATCGCGGCACCCGCTTGATTACAGTTCTAATTAACAACAAAACTTGGGCACGAGGTCATTAAAAATTGAAGCGCTCCTTTGAACTAATTAAAAATGGGCTCGTCGCCGGCGCAATTTGGACTATTTAAGTGCTTACCCTGTCCAAGTAGAAGTTGCCTCGAATGAAGAATTAATTATGAAGAGAAGAAGGCTCTACTTGCAAGTTGAACCCGGTTACAATTTGTGGGAAAGTAGCAGGTGTGACACAGCCCCGGAAAACTTGGAAGTCGCACACACTTTGTTGCCTTCTCGGATGATAAAGTTGATTTGAATCACAGATTGTAGGTGTTTTAAGTAAAACTTGCCGACAGTTTTGCACGTCACGTTTCACTATTCCGTGGAAATAGTTTTTAAAGTTTCGTGCTTGACTTTTCGGCTTTGCATTTCATTTTGTCGTTATGCCTGACTATGTTCTTTTTAAGGTAGAGTTCCGTAGTGCTTTTGAGAAAAGTGGAACCTCTTCAATACAATACAAATTAATTGATCAGCTGTAGAAAGTAATATACGGTTATTACGGTCAATAATAACTATTTAGACACAGTGTTCAATAATGACGGTAATTGTCTATGACAACGGTGTTTATGAGGTTGGGGGCGTCTTGTGCCACAGTAACGGCAGAAGGCCCATGTGTCAATTCATGTTTCAAAAGAAGAACTCTAGGCCCCTCATGCAAAATGGTTGATTGGCTTAATTTCATTCGTGAGCTGAATCCATAAACAATACGTCAATTTAAATAGGTATGATAACATATTTTAAAATTCCAAACAAAAATGCAACTTTATAGTTGTAGTAGTACGAAACGAAAGCTAAATTAGGTGATTGATTAATCTCAGAATTATGGATAAAGCGCTTTATCCGGAACCGTATTATCTTTGAACGACTTCCGACAAATGTTCGCTGTATTATTTATATTGTCTAAAAGAAATTATGCAGAATATACTACTTTACCTTCTGCATTATTTTATACCGAGAAGTGACTAAACAATGGCAATAGGACGACACGATTATCTAACGTTTTACTATCCAGGCACTAAACAATAATGTCGAGTACAGCTGTCAACAACAATATAATGGAAATTTCTCAACGAAATAATGGTTACGAAAATTACAATACTACTATGTATTGAAACAATAACTCACTACAAGTTAAGAAGCATTATTTTACCGGTAAAAGCAGTATTCCATACGACCTTCGAGAAACAGTTCCGTGGATGCAGAATTTATTTAAAAAATTATTTATAGTATTTATAGTGTTTATAGTTAACAGTAAGGCTGTAATAGTTTAGGTACATAGCTGAGACACTTGAATAATGAGATTTGTATTTAGTATTTTAGTTTTAATTTTCATGTTTCTTTTTGCTTTAAATTTAGTTTATACTCTTTTTTTCTTATGTCATTCAAATTGTTCATTTATATGATAGTTCATTTATAGTGATAGTCATTTTTTAATTTTATACAAAGTAAATCTTTTATTGGCCTTAAGTTTAGTTATTAAATATGTTAATATTAGTTTTAAAGGCTGTGGATTTTGTTTCTAAATAAATAAATAAATAAATAGAATTCCATAGGTAAAGGCAAAACACAAAACAATTTGTGCAATCTTAAGTAGCTCTGAAGTGACTTGATCCACTGAACACTTATGTGAATAACTTTGAAGGGTCTTCCATAAAAAAGTGAAGTCTTTATTTTGAACTTACTTAGGTGCTAGTAACAAAAATATGAAGCGATGCGACCTGCAGAAGTAAAATACTGTGTCGCAGGTCGCAACGCCCTCCTCCGGGAATTATAGTTACCTATAACATCTACATGTTTGCCCAGTTATGTCCAGGTTACGGAAAATTAATATTAGTATCGGTCGATCGAGACATCTCGATCATAGTCGAGTACCGTCACTCCCCACGGACTCGAGTGCTGGCCAATTAATTCAATTAATTGCTTGTCATCTGTTGATTGTGCTTCCCTTGCACAAGTCATTAGTCAAAACGAACGGTCCGTGCCCACGGGCAGGTCCTAACCTATTGTCCTATATATAGGACGTGTCCTAAATCACGTGTTAGAGCTATATTACTCGTGTAGGTGCTGTGATGGTTTTGTAAGAGAAACTTGGAGTTTTACCTATCTCATTTATCATTCATCTAATTTCTTATTCATAATAATCTGTTAACTTAAACTACAATTGCTAAGCAGGGTTACCTCTTTACCTCTGAGTTAGTGGCGATTCGCCACCTTGGCTTCTTTTATTGACATAAGGGAAAGCATAAGTCAATCAAGGTCAATCTTTCATATTGAATTTTCATATGGATTTTTTTTTTGACGAGCGTTTTATCCTGTTATAGTTTCTATTTTCCCGACCTGTGATATTTCTCGAGGCACGAGAATTCTTGAAAAGGATTTCTCGAGTATCTTGAGGAATTTTGATTTTTTTTACTAAACACGATGTTTTTTCATATTTGGCTAATAAACAAATAAGACTGACAGATGAGATCAGTCAAATGGTAATTTTTTGTTACTACAAATTGCACTAAATTTCACAAAACAACACCAAACAATCAATACTCCCCTGGTCTATACAAAAATAATATAAAGAGCACGGATTTATAAATAATAAATAGGAATAAAATTAAAGTCATACAAAACGGGATATTTACCATGATTTGATTTTTGAGTTATCCAATATTTCGGTACAGTTTCATGCGCCATGATCACGGAATAACTATCCCGTTTTGTATGACTTTAGTATTAATGATAGTTTCAAGAGCTATGGAAAGAGCTATGCTCGGAGTTTCTCTGAAGGATAGGATTCGTAACGAATACATCCGACAGAGAACCGACGGCCGATGGGGCAAACGTGTTCTTGAGTGGAGACCACGACTCGGTAAACGTAGTGTAGGACGCCCTCTGACCAGGTGGGATGACGACCTGCGAAAGACTGCAGGTAGATGCTGGATGCGGCAAGCTGGAGACAGGGCGCTATGGCGCTCATTGGGGGAGAACATTCCGTCGCTCGCGCTCGCGCGAGTCGCACGTCCGTTCCCAGAGCCCCCGTAGCTCTGTCCGTCCTGCCCGACTGCTTGCGGTCGTGCACCTGCGCGCTGTTTCCTTTGTTTCGTTTACGAGACAAAGGAACAACCAAATCAGTTCTTCTCAGAACTACCATTTGTTTCTCTGGGTATTTCACTTATCAGTTCTTGTCAGAACTGTGTTTCTTAGACTTACCACTAACGTTTGCGTTCCGCTCTTTTCAGAGCGGCGCACCTCCCGAGGTTCTTGCTTTTTTCAAAGCGGCTCCTCTATCTTGTTTCTGGTGACTTTCTAATCGTTTTAAAATCCACCTTAGTGGTCAACCAAGGGATACGTAACCGTGACAACGAACTTGGTTGGGCGTGGACCCGGAGCGCCTACTTTACTTCTTCAAAGTAAAGTAGAATCCGGCTGGGCCTGGAACCACCGGCCTTGGGGGAGCACCCTCGCCGACCCCAGGTAGCGCTAGGTAGTCACACACCCCTTTCGCCCCGTAAGAGTGGCATAAGGGACACACATTTAGGCAGGACACGCAGGCACACACCCCCCCCCTGTCTAACCCGACAGGGAGGGTACACACACACACACCCCGGGTGTCCCCCCCGGGCTTAGGGATCTCGCCCCCCACCTCCAACCCTCAGTTGCAAAATGTCTGCGATAGACATAGCAAAGCTCGACGCTGAGGATTTGCGTGAATTGCTCATCGCAATTTGCAAGCAATACCCGCAAATCCTTGCCGACTTTGTCCGCGATACCGCGTCACCGGAGCCCTCCGCGACTCCCGAGGCCCCTGCCCCGTCACCGGCCACTCTGGACTCTCCGGAGTCTCCGGAGTCGCCCGCCCTCCCCGATGTCTCCGTCCCTTCACGTCCTTCCTCTCCCGAGATGGACCTGTCCCCCTCTCCCGAGGAGGACCGGCCCTCCTCTATTGAGGAGGACATGGAGGTGAACGAGATCCCATCGGAGGCCGACCCCACGGAATCCTCTGACGAGGACTCCGCTTCCCCTCCCGCTCCTTCGTCTTCCTCCGATGACGGGTTCATCACCCCAGGAGTTAAACGGAAGAAAAATAAAATTAGACCCAACACCCCGGCGGCTAAAAAGCCAGCCATCTCCGCCATCATTGGTCGTTCGACCTCCCCCCGCCCCGCGGCCCGCGCGGCCTGCGCTACCCCCTCTACCTCCGCGACTTCCGCGAATCCTCAGGCCCAGTCCGATCAGCCTTCTGCTCAGAAGGAGAGACCGCCCCCTCCGATCTTTCTCCGCGAAAAAGGCAAATGGCCTAACATCGAAAAACTTCTCGCCTTAAAAGGCATTCACTTCATAAAGGCCCAATGTGTGAAGGAGTCCATCAAGCTCCAACTCCAGACGTCGGACGATCACCGACATCTCACCTCTCTCCTTCGCTCCGAGAACATAGGTTTTCATACCTATGCCCTCGAGAGCGAAAAATCTCTCCGGGTAGTTATCCGCGGTATACCCGCGGAGTTCAACTCGGAGATGTTAAAATCCGACCTCCAATCCCAGGGCTTTCCCATCAGGGAAGTCCACCGGATGTACAGCGGCCGGGATAAGCGTCCTTTCGACATTATCCTGGTCATTCTCGACCTTTCTCCGGAAGGAAAGGCTATCTTTGGCCTGAAATCTTTATGTCGCCTCTCCGGCCTATCCGTAGAGGCCCCCTACAAATTTGGTCCCCCTGGGCAGTGCCACAGATGCCAGCTTCATGGCCACTCTGCGCGCAACTGCAACGCACGTCCGCGCTGCGTCAAGTGCCTGGGCGACCACGGCACCGCTGACTGCAAGCGCACCCGCGATGACCCGACCCCACCTAGTTGCGTGCTCTGCAACGCTGAGGGACACACCGCGAATTATCGCGGGTGCCCAAAGGCGCCCAAAGCAAACAACAAGGTCCGCTCAAGGGCCCCGGAGCGCTTCGCCCCGGTCCCTCAATATACCAAGACAACCTCCAAGGTGTCTATGGCCCCCCCTCCCCGCCCCCCTGCTACCTCAGCATGGGCAAAGCCCCTCAGTTACACGAGCCTAGCCCCTCAGGCGAAAGCTTGGCCTGCGCCCCTCCCCCGCTCACAGGAGCCAACTCGCGGCCCCGCCCCTACCCTACCTCGCCCCACCCAACCAGCACTCACCTCTGCGAAGGCTGGTTCGCCTGGGCCCACCCTAACCACAGATTTCGGTAAAGTGTCTGCGCTCCTGCAGAAACTAAACAAAGCCGAAACCGCCATCGAAAAACTGATGATCATCTCCGATCATCAGGACGTCATGGCATTCCTTGACTCCCTCTCTTTTAAGTCTCAATAATGGTTGTACAACCTGCGAGACTAAAGCCCCGCTCCATCTCGTTAGCGTTCTTTAACGCTAACGGCCTCAAATCCCAGAGAGAACTCGTCCACCACTTCTTGGTAAATCACCAAATAGATATCATGCTAGTGCAGGAGACATTCCTGAAGCAAGGCATCAAAGATCCCAGGATAGCCAACTATCACATGGTCAGAAATGACAGAACGTACGGCCCTAAAGGCGGTACTGCCATTTACTTCAAGAGGTCCCTGCACTGCATACCTCTCGACCCCCCGCCCCTACAAGACTTAGAAGTCTCAGTCTGCAGGCTTGCGATGACCGGTCATCAATCGGTCATCATCGCATCCTGCTATCTCAGTCCAAATAAAAAGCTTCTTCAAAGCGATTTAGAGTCAGTCCTTAGTCTAGGAAGCTCAGTCATTCTGGCTGGTGACTTCAACTCCAAAGACCCGATGTGGAACTGCCGTTGTCGTAATCGAAACGGTCGCCTCCTTACCCAATGTCTTGAATCCCTTGATCTAGACTTGATCGTCCCCATGTGTCCCACGCGATACTCTCCCATCCCCGGCCAAAGCGCTGAGTACCTGGACCTGGCACTGCTACGGAATGTATCTCTACGGATGCAATCCATATCAGTGATTCAGGAACTAGACTCAGACCACCGTCCCGTCATAATGAGGCTCGGCCCTCCTCCCATTGACAGTCCTCTCACCAAGACAGTGGTACAATGGTATAAGCTTGAGAGCGCTCTCAAGAATATCCACTCACCCGCCTTGGAAAAAATCCCCGATGATATTAGCTCCCTAGACGACATCGCAATTGCGGTCGACTCTCTGACTAGTCACGTCCAATCCGCCATCAGCGACTCATCGAAACAGGTGCCAGCGACGAAAGATCGCCGCTGGGACCTGCCAGATGATATCAGACGGCTGATCACCGAGAAGAACGCAGCGACTCGTCGCTTCAGTCTCTATCCCTCCTACCTAAATCGCTTTAGAATGAACTCGCTTCGCCGTAAGGTTAAGCGAGCCATTCAAGAGCACCGAAACTCCTCCTGGGACACACTGCTTTCATCGATCAAACCAGGCCACCTGGCTTACTGGAGCCTGGCTCGATCAATGAAAGCAGATGGAGTCACCATCATGCCCCCTCTCTTACGTCCGAATCATCAAACGCCGGCGTTTGAAGATAAGGACAAAGCTGATGCTCTGGCTGAAAGTCTGGAAGCCCAGTGCTCCCCCAGTCTTGAGCCAGTCGACCCTGTTCACCTCGATACGGTGAATAGTGAAGTCGAACGTTTAGTTACCCTACCCCCCACCGCCACCCTTGATCACTTCAGGGCGGCGGAGGTCGCGGCGATCATTAAAGATCTCAGACCGAAAAAGTCCCCCGGCTCGGACGGCATCAGCAACAGAGTCCTCAAACGGTTCCCTGTCGCCCTCATCTACCTCCTTGTAAGCATCTTCAATGCAGCCATGTCCACCTGCTCTTTCCCTGATGTCTGGAAGGAAGCCAATGTTATTGGAATCCACAAACCGGGCAAACAGGCGAATGAGCCCTCCTCCTACCGTCCTATTAGCCTCCTCAGTGCCCTGGGGAAGATCTACGAGCGACTCCTTCTGAGTCGCCTCTGGTCCCATGTCAACGAACATAAGCTCCTACCCGATGTGCAGTTCGGCTTTCGAGCTCACCACTCCTGTCCCCAACAGGTGCTCCGCATCACGGAGCACATCCTGACCATGTGGCATCACACCTGGCCTGCCAGTACGGGAGCTGTCTTCCTCGACGTGGCGAAAGCCTTCGACAAAGTCTGGCACAACGGCTTGATTTACAAGCTTTCCACCCTTGGTGTGCCAGACAGGCTCGTACTCATCTTACGAGACTACTTGTCGAACCGTAGCTTTCGCTACCGCGTGGAGGGCACCCTCTCCGACCCCCGACCCGTCCGAGCAGGAGTCCCCCAGGGCTCCGTCCTCGCCCCGCTCCTTTTCACGCTCTATACCAGCGATATCCCCCGACACCCGCAAGTTGAACTTGCCCTCTTCGCGGATGATACAGCTCTGTATGCATCCAACTCGAACGCACGTCGAGTTGGCATAAGACTGCAAGCCGCACTAGACACACTAGGTGCCTGGTTCCAGAAATGGCGCATAGAGGTGAATCCGACGAAAAGTGCAGCAGTGTACTTTACGCGGACCTTCTCTAAGCCCAAAACACTTACCCTATTCGGCAAACCCATTCCCTGGGTAAAGTCAGCCAAATACTTAGGGGTGGTACTAGACCGCCGCCTTAGTTTCAAACCCCACATTCGTACCGTAATCAATCGTGCCAAGTTCATACTTAGCCGGTTGAACGCCCTCCTCAGAAAGAAAAGTAAAATGTCCCTTAGAAATAAGGTGACACTTTACAAATCGATCATACGCCCTGTCATGACATACGCCTCTGTGGTATTTGGCCATTCGGCTGATGTCCGCCATCTCCAGATTGTCCAAAACAAGTTTCTGCGTAAAGCCACGGGCTCGCCCTGGTACATGCGCAACAAAGATCTCCATCGCGATCTCAACCTCGAGTCCATCGTCCACTTCATAAAGACTGCTTCCCAGCGTCATTATGAAACGGCCTCTGAACACTCCAATCCTCTTATATCCTCCATACCCGATTATTGTATAGACGACCCTCCCACGAGTTCTCTCCTCCGTAGACCGAGACACGTTCTTGGTGACCCCGTTGACCCACTCACTGACGCTAACCCGGAAGTGACGGCAACAACTCAGCTTCCGCACACTACACACCCGACCAATAACCGACCCCGCCGGACGCGGGGTCGAAGAATTCCCCGTTTCCGCCCTCAGGTGCACTCGTGCACCTAGGCGTTACCTCCCTACCCTCTTGTAGCATCTGGCAACAGCCCAAGCCGAGGTTCGCACCTAAGTGGTGGCCCTTGTGCGTGTTGCCTCAACCTAATTTTTATCGGCGAGGCGCCCTCTGCGCCCGCCAAAAGTCCGGTAACGCTGTCATGGCCATCTGAGGTCAACAGCATAATAGTCCATTCGAAAAAAAAAAAAAAAAATCATTGGGGGAGGCCTATGTCCAGCAGTGGATTGCTATAGGCTGATGATGATGATGATGATAGTTTCAAAAGTTTTATTAGGAATAGAATTGTATTTATGAATATAAACATTGACGGATCGTGCACTGTTATTTTTGCGAAACAAAACCAAGCGCTTTGTCGCGCTAATTTCAATAAAAGTTTGTTCTCGAGAACTAAAAATGAACTGACAAGACAATTTCGAATTTCGGTTTAGTAGGCTAAAAAACTACAAGAGTACAACGAAGTATAGGGCGAGATTGGCTGAGTAACGTGTCCCGAGGTTAATAAGTCTTTGGGCGACAATGCGATACTCTAGACTCGCTCGTGACGTTTTTTTTTAGTTACCTAGCGCACGGAATCGCTTTCTCGAGGCGTTGAGCTTTTTTCCTCGACTCAACTAAACAAAACATTCTTGAACATAACACATGTTCAAGAATTAGAGTTTACGCTGAAAATTTTAAAAACATTAAGCCTATAAAACCGTTGACTATATAATAAGTTACCTAAGTAGGTATAGCAAATTGAAGCATAACATTAGTGCAACTTATGTTGTACATAATCTATTATTGAGCTTACGTTAGCAATCTAGTCATGCGTATTATGCTTAGAAAAGCGCAACTAATAAGAGCTAATCCATCGTTCTATACTACTTTATAGCTCCACGTGTAAACTATGTTATGAATTATAAGTAGATCGGTATGGTGATTATGTAACTCGCGACCGGTTTGCGACAGGCGTAAATTAAGCAATCAGTGCTGTCAAACGCCAATTTTGACCAATTTTGACGTTGTAGCTGGTGTCTAACTAATACAAAATTGACGTTTGACAGCACTGATTGCTTAATTTACGCCTGTCGCAAACCGGTCGCGAGTTACATAATCACCCGGCCGTTTTTAGTAGGTATTTGCTTATTTTTGGCAAATACCTATCTACTAATTATTTGCCAATTTTTGGCCATTAAAAATTTTAGTACGAACCGCGGCAGTGTAATGGACAGTTTTTTAATAGTTTTTGATTTTTCAACGTATCAAAAGCTCAGACATATTAGTGAAGGCGAGCCCTGACCGGGCCTTCAAAACTCTAGCGTTTCGACTGTCGACCCATTCGCCGCGGGCAAGTCTCGCCCCGCAGCAGTCGAACCTGCCTCTAATGCAGACCCGGCTTTATATCAGAAAACAATTTCACGGAATACTAAGCCACGTACACACGCGTGGGACAGTAAACCGGAGGACTCACGATTACGGCTGACAAGGCAATTAATAAGGACAGATGGCGATTGGGCACGAGTCACCCGCTCGAGCGGAATTAATCATAGCCACTCGGCTTTATTACATGTGCTGATGTCGAAAGGTTAGATCGGATTGTGACATGAAATCTTGTATACTTAATGAGACTTAGGCGCTGACCAGCAAAACCCTCTGCTTCCTGTATTTTCATATCATATAATGTGATTTCATGCATATAGGTAATTGTTCTTAGTTGTAGTATCTGACGACGATGACGACGAAATGACGACCGATGTGGCGCGGTGGGCGAAGGTCCGCCTGCGACGCAGGAGGTTGCGGGTTCGATTCCCGCCTCGGAACAATTGTGTGTACGATCTGCAGATATTTGTTCCGGGTGTTCTGGTCGTTTTCTATGTATAATAAAAAATATCTATCTATGTAATGTATTGTATTATATCAGTTATCTAGTATCCATAACACAAGCTCTGCTTACCATGGGCCTAGATAATGCTGTGTGAATAGTCCAGCATTATTTATTTGTTTATTTATAGTATCTTAGTGGGTACACAATGCATAAAACCCTGTCAGGGAACAACAAATTTTGGGTTTTTTCTTGTTAGATTGGTAACTATACTTATATACGAGTACTTCATATTTATAGAATCAATTAATATAGGAATGTTATTTTTAAATGAGTATTGGTTGAATTAAATAATAATTGTATTGGATAATGTTTAACAACTAAGTAACGTTTTCAATCTAATAAAACGATCGCAAATTAATGTCAGACTATGTCAATTTTATCACACTAATGTTTATTATTAACTAGCTGCTCCCCGCGGCCTCGTCCCCGTGGAAATCTATGTGTCAAATTGTTTAAATGATAAAAAGTATCCTATTAGACTCCTGGTTCTAAGCTACCTCTCCACCAATTTTCAGCTAAATCGGTCCAGCCGTTCTCGAGTTATAAGTGTTGTAACAAACACGACTTTCTTTTATATATATAAGATATGTAGGTATTAAACATTAGTTTTATTTTGTTTTAATAACACTAGGTAATTATCATCTTTATCCAAACGCAATGTATTATAACTATACCTACGTTCAAAACAAGTTTGAGCACTAATACAAACCAATCTTGGTTTAGTCATCACCATTATTGAAAGTTTGTGTATAGATATTTGTTACCTCTAACATCTGTGGTCTATATGTCATAAGTACCTTAATTCTTGTCAATTGTAACTATACTCAACGTCAAGTCAAGATAGAAGGAAAGGTGGATTTATGACAATTCAGAAAAACTACAAAGTTGTCTCCTATCTCCATTGGTTTCTGAGTTATAGGCTTTTCACTGAAAATCATTAATTATCTGTCCATTGTCAAACTTTTCTATGCATTATCCAATAAATGGGATAGCCCGTTCCTCAAGCACTGCAACCAAGTAATGATGAAATAATCACTTTCATCATTATTTGATTGCACTGTTTGTAATAATTTACATTCATTGTTAATAACTAACATAGAATTAAGTAATATTTGCTACTAACATGATATGGACCTAAATTTAATTTTAATTATGATTTGTCGTTGTCCGAAATAAATGAATTTTATTTTATTTATGCTCTGTCTACAGATGTAATTTTTTTTTGTATTAAAACTCAAATAACTCATTCAAACAATTTATTGCTAAACATTAACATTATGACTATGTTTTGACAACAGGTTACAAACATTACACCAATGACTAAACCATGTTTAACGCCAAATTAAGAAACTGGCTATTAGAAAACTGTTTTTATGATATCAAAGAATATTTGAATTTTAAAACTAATTGACATATCTACTTGTATGACTAATTTATTTTAATTTTATAGCTTTATATACTGTTTTTTCTATCTATTTAAATTTGTATAATTTTTCATCAGTAAATCAGTAATATCTATTCACATAAAACATGGTACATAATACATTGGTGGAATAACACATTAGAGCTTGTATATCTCGCCCGAATACAGGCACGTGAATATAAAAATCTATAAAATTAAATGTCGCTAATAAAATAAAATAAAAGCAAATATAATAAATTGTCAATTAAAATAGAGCTCTCTAGGTCAAAACTTAAAATTAAGGTAGTCTTCAACCGAATAAAAACAATGTTCAATTAATAAATTAAACAAATTTCTGTTGAATAAGGGACCCTTTAGTTCTTTTACATCGTCATCATTATTAGATATTAGTTACGATTTTGTATGATTTTTTTATTGACATTAAAGACATTAACGATTATAATAATTCCTAACATTTTGCACACCTGAGTAGGTAGTTTGTATCGGGACATATTTTGTATTAAGACCTTTTATACATACATTAATGCAAATAAAGATTATCATTATGATTCATCATCATCAGCCTATATTAGTCCACTGCTGGACATAGGCCTCCCCCAATGAGCGCCATAGCGCCCTGTCTTCAGCTTGATCATCCAGCATCTACCTGCAGTCTTTCGCAGGTCGTCATCCCACCTGGTCGGAGGGCGTCCTACACTACGTTTACCGAGTCGTGGTCTCCACTCAAGAACTCGTTTGCCCCAGCGGCCGTCGGTTCTTCGCGAGATATGGCCGGCCCACTGCCACTTCAGCTTGCTAATTCTCAGAGCTATGTCGATAACTTTGGTTCTCTGTCGGATGTATTCGTTGCGAATCCTATCCTTCAGAGAAACTTCATTATGATTATGAAACATCAAAAAGGCATATTCCTTTTATACTTTTTAGTATGTTACGTTGTAATCTATCTTAACATCTGGGATAGTGACCCTAAACCAGGACAACGTTATATAAAAGCAAACCTTTAAATTATGTTGGAGCATCAAAATTAAACTCAATTTAGAAGGCCCTCATTCCACCGGTTCTTTTTACATTATCCTAAAGTTTGGATGAAAAATTAGGCATTTTGCTTTATAAACCAGAGAACAGATGACGCCGGGCTGTTATGTAAATTGACCCACTAGCCATAATAAAGTAGGTAAGAATATTCTAGACCTAAGTTATGAAGCTTAATAGTGCGATCTTTTGGAAAGTTTATTACGAATTCTAAGAAACGGACTGTGGGTTGAGGCATATTCTGTTTGATATTTGTTCAGAATTTTTATAACCTTGATAAATAAGGTGTGAATTACTTGTTTATGCCTGCGGCTTCTCACGCGTTGTTTTATGGAAACGTTTAAAGGTTATTTCAATCCTCATCATCATCATCATCATCAGCCTATAGCATTCCACTGCTAGACATAGGCCTCCCCCAATAAGCACCAATGAGCGCCTTCCATTTCAATCCTATGGGAACTGTACTATGAAATAAAAAGTAGCCAATGTTCTATTCCAGGCTTATAGCTACATCTATACCCAATTTTAACCCGATCCGTTTGGTAGGTTTGGCGTGAAGAGGTAATAAACATCCAAACCTTCGCATTCTAATATTAGTTATTATTAAATAACAACGATAAACATAATTTATACGCAAACATACGTGTAAACAAAGATAGTAAGTAATAAATAATAATTTGATATAATATCAGTATAGATTACTAGCTGCGCCCCGCGGTTTCAACCGCGTGGTGTTAGTTATTTTGGATGACATACAATATATCTTTATGAATTGTAGCCTCTGTGTTATTCTGATATGTAAGCTATATTATAGTGAGGTTTCAACAAAATCCATTCAGTAGTTTTTGCGTGAAAGAGCAACAAACATACTTACATACATCCTCACAATCTTTCGCGTTTATGATTTAAGTAGGATATGGCATGAATTTATATAGCAATAGCACTGCTAATAGCAATAGCAATTGTCTGTACATTGCATATCTAATGGCGCACTGCCACGGTTACACACGTTTTCGATATATAATCGTTAATTATTTGTAGTTCAACCGAACAAATATCTACCTAAGTAAGTTAGATTATTAAGGTTGTAACACGCATCAAAATCAACTCATCAAACGACACTAGAAGTCAAGCCAAGCGCAAACAAATCGGGCCGTTCCTTAACTAGATGTCGCTGCTAAAAGTGAACCAGCGCTAGATCGCGCTGACGAGAACGGACGACTTTGAATGACATGCTTTTGTAACATTCTGTTCTGGGAATTCTGTATCCAATCTTAGTTCCTCCATACCAATTATTCCGGATCAATCGGCTATTGGTATTGGTAGTTTTTGGGTAACTTTAGCTAACGGAGAAGTGAGACTCGGATTACTTTATTAAATTATTTAGATTAAGGGCTGTTTTTGTTGAAACAATAAAAATAAATAACCAGTTTCTACCCTTCTATGGAAACGTTTTAAGGTTATTTCTATGCCATGGAATCTGATTTGGAAGCCTAGCTTGCAAGCGTATAATAATAATCTAATCTTGGACAAACAACACAGCATCATCTAGCCCCAAGCTAAGCAGAGCTTGTGTTATGGGTACTAATAATTCTTTTAACTTCTTCCACTAGTGGACAAAAAATTGAAGTGAACAGTAAAATAATTTTATTTGATAATAATTTATATATAAAATATGACTTGTCTAAGTGCTTATTTTGTAAGCCTAAAGAAATAAATGATTTTTTACTTTTACTTTACTTTTAATACATTACATATAAATCTGCAGATCGTACAAACATTTGTCCCGAGGCGCGAAACGAGAATCGAACCCGCAACCTCCTGCGTCGCAGGCGGCCCTGCGTCACATTGCTGATAATGTATCAGTAATATCAATGCAATAGATAGTAGCAGTAGTATTTGAATGGTGTTTGAATATGTATCATCGATCACTACCAGATAACAAAATCGAAACACTCAAGAAACACACCTAACCCTCACGACCAAAAAGAAAACACCTTTAACAAAACGCTTCCATACGAAAAATATACTAAACTACCCACCTCTCCCAAAGTAGGTTATTCACATTCCATACAAAGGGCAGGTCGCACGCACCGTATATGAGCTCCTTAAATCAAGTACCTGCCGAAATTAAAAGCAGGGTCGTCTATTAGTGAAGAACGTAGAGTGCAGGCGACGGCGACTGATTCCGTGGTATTGTAAGGCCCGAAATTGAGACTTGGTAACACCTGGTCCTGTATTGCAGCTGGTGATTTGTACCCTTCGTGGTACGGGATAAAGTACGGCTATTTGACTTGTCCGGGGATTATTTTAGCTCGGTGTGCATTGGCTGAGAAAGTTAGCGTGTAGAATTCTATTAGTAGAAAAGGAAACACTTCTGGGGCCTAATTCCAGTAACACATTCGCCTCACTATGACAATAGCATCGCTTCTAAATCACCACGATTTATTTTATGGTTTACTAGCTGCGCCCCGCGGCATCACCCGCGTGGAAATCTATGTGACACATTATTTATAAACCGTTTTCTTGAATCATTCTATTTATTATAAAAAACCGCAACAAAATCCGTTGCGTAGTAATAAAGATATAAGCATAAGTAGGGACAGACAGACAGCGGGAAGCGACATTGTTTTATACTATGTAGTGATATTAGTAGGAAGCTTCTGGTAGCTTGTTTCCAAGTGTTTGTACATCTTTTGTGATTATGTTGACACTAGCTTCTGCTCGCGACTTCAAGCGCACTTCACCGAGATAAAAAGTGAGACTATGTTCTTCCCTGGATACCGTTTATCTCGCTGCCGAATTTCATTGAAATCCGTTCAGCTGGTTAGGCGTTAAAAGGTAATGACTACTGGTATTGTATGTATGTCAATTTTTTATAGATTTTTCTAGAAAATATATTCTTTAATTTCTTTCTAATTACATTATTGTTAATTAATAGGCAAACAATGTTAAATTAACGATTCATTAAACAACATAATCAAATTCATCGAAATAGTTAGCAAATAATTAGCACTGAGTTTTAGAGCGTAATTTTACGCTATCTAGTTTCGTTCAAAGTCATAATGATTGTACATAATATGCGTCGACTATCAGAGCTAACCAAACAGATATTAATTTTATGATATCAGTAGTGATGTGTGCAAATGGTTTGATTGTTGGGAATATGCAGGTAAGTACCTCGTTGGTTAACAAATAGATAGGCAGGTATATCTTTCCAAAACAGACCCTATATAGCTTTGATGTAAAATTATGCTCATGGAAATAGTATATAGACAAGATCAGGCCCCTGAAAATCTAAAAATCAATAGGCAATCAGAAGTCCGAAGTAAGCAGTATTAAGACCTTTTTTAAAAACCCGACTCGCTCTTGGCGATCTATCAGATTAAATAGCTCCTCGCTGGGGGTAGGTCGCTGGATTAGATACCAGTGCATCCGTGAAATGGACGGCTTCATTCAGTAAGTCCACAGGTGCCCGATAAGCGTGGCGCCCTCCATTCTGCTTGATGAAATTGCAGTGTTGTATGTTGCATAATGCCATCCAATTTCTTCAACTCTGGCTCTCTGACCCAGTTGAGTTGTGTAAATAGTATTCTGATGCACTGCTTTGATAGTTGGAATACTCAGTTTGTGTTATTTGGTTGCAGTGGGGACTTGTAAGTTTTGTGGGACTTTCAGTACAAGGTTTCAATGAATAAACAACCCTTTCCCGCGGTACCTCATTTGGTACCTGGATATAAAGGAAGGCACTCAACAATAGTATACCCAGCCATCCCACTACGGCTCAAAGTTCTCCCACATATGCGTCCCGTCCACTCAACACGAATAAAACTTTAAAATATTTTTAGAGGCTCGAATAGACAAGATTTTTATAAATCCAACCATATATTTTTCAAAAACATCAGCTTTTGTAGTCAAAGCATTTTTGCCGGGAGTGCTAACCTCACTTCGCTCAACATTTCACCCTATATTTACAGTGTTGCCTGCACCGGAGTCGTTAGAGAACACAAATTCAGGGAATTATTAACAACTTCAATAAGCAATCAACATCACACCGTGTTCCGACGCGTAATGAATAAGCCAAACTAATTCTACGTTCCCGCCGACGTGAAAAGGCGCACTTAGCTATACAAAGTGCACCAAATAGGCCTATTCAGTAACATTTCGTGTGTTAAGGCCTATTGCTCGTTTGAATACTAACCACAACCGACGGTAGATATTTATGTATAAATACGGTACTCAAAGGAGACCATGCGGTTAGTTACCAGATTTATCAGCTTTGTTTAAATTAATATATTTTGTCGGCCGGTGTCTTTAAATAACTACTGACATACTATCCGAGCGACAATGGTTCGATCCGATTGAGAGCTATGGCTTACACAGATATACACGTTTAATTTCAAATATCCAAAACACAAAAAGAGTTCGGGCAAAAACGTACGAGATTTTATGATGTTTAAAAAAAGTTCGGTTTTAGTTTTGGTTTCTGCTGAAAATCCAGGACACTAATACAGACATACTGAGAATGTAAGGTAATAAGTACTGCACGTATCTTAAATTTCCACCGCGTACCTAAATCTGTCACTCAACAGCAAACTTTCATAAAAAAAAATCTTTCGACGGACATGTTGAATCTAGAAGCTTCCCTATCTCAAGCTCATGCACATATACAATTATACATAGGATGTAGCCTCCACCGGAGCAGGTTGGCACATCCGTAGCTGAGCCGGCATATTTCGATATTGGAAGTCCAACTTTAATGCAATCGTACTCTACATCCCAGCCATCTGCTTAGTATAGGTACCTAACTTTATACGCAGCTACAAGATAACTTGGAAAATTTAATGGAAATCCCTGGACTGGAATGATTTTATTGTAGCTGTATCTGTGTTGGGATTTTATATAGATTTTCAGGTCTAGCAGCGTTGCTATCTACACATAAGCCTAATAAGTAATACCTCTTAACCTAATATAAACTCTTAGCCTAATAAGTAATAACTCTAGTTTTGACGACCGATGTGGCGCGGTGGGCGAAGGTCCGCCTGCGACGCAGGAGGTTGCGGGTTCGATTCCCGCCTCGGAAAAATAGTGTGTTCGTTTTCTATGTATAATAAAAATATCTTTCTATGTAATATATTGTATTATGTATGCCAGTTATCTAGTACCCATAACACAAGCTCTGCTTTCCGTGGGGCTAGATAATGCTGTTTGAATTGTCCAGCATTATTTACAGCAATATTTACTATAGTAGTTTCATTTTCACTTCTTTTAATAGTGGACAAAAAAAATTAAGAGAAAAGTTATACAATCTTATTTCATAATAGTTTTAAGTATAAAATTTGACTTGTTTTAGCGCTTATTTTGTAAGCTAACAGAAATAAAAAAAAATTTATTTTTTAATTTTGTTCTAAACTTGATGTAGAATATTTGTAAACAAACCGCCCAACTAAAAATTCACTCTGTTGCCACGTCTTTTTATATGCAATTTATATTAGGTACTTAGCGTTTTGAGATTCCTTCCTTCAATAAGAATTAATTTTAACGATCTATGTCTGAAACTCGATGCCAATCAAGTGAGTTATAGTAATTGTGTAAACAAACATTCTACATCGAGCTCGGCTTTAGGAATGGCGAAAAGTGTGTTATGAATTTATGGTGTTTGGTTTTGACTGTCAAAACTGATAATTTGATGACGAATAGTGCCTGACAATATATGACCACTCTACACAGTTATCTGTCTCTAGTCTAACTCTTTCGACCCGTGAAAATCTACAGACAAAACCTCAGTAGGTAAGGTCTATAGGTTTTCAAAGGTCTGAAGGTTTCACTAAACCTGTTTATTAACGTCGATTGCTGAAATCACACCGTATGTGTTTTCTACAAGTGACTAATATGCGTAAATCCACACTAGCGCAGCGGCTGAGAAAATACAGATCTGTGTTACTCAGCACAGCCATAATATGTTAAACGAACGAAACGCATGTGCGGCGCAACACAACCGCTGTGTAGAGCGGCAGCACGAATGGCTTAGGTTAAAAAAAAGATCGCAGTCGAAGTGTTAAATATTGGTAAAACCTTACTTTATCAAATACCAAGTAGTTTAACCAAGTATACATTTAAAACTTCTAGGTAAGTATTTAACTTTACTGTTTGAACATTACACGAAGTAAATTGCCTTGAATAAAACCAAGGTAGACTTACAAACTTTGTTAAACGCAAAACCTCAAGATTAGAAAATTAAATAGAGTTGCAGATTTGAGTTTTATTATTTCGAGATGAGAAGTGCAGCGTAGCGGTTTAACAAGGTTCCATTACGGTTCAATTTCTGTTTCATGTAGAAACAGCTTTTATCTTGAACTTGTAGTTTCAACGAATGAAGTTATATATTTCATGTCTCAAGTTTGTATAACAAGGGTATTATTATGTTTCATGTTGGTTGTATAGGCAATTTTTAGGAAGCTAGCGTCTATTGTATTTTTTTTATACCACTAACGCGGCTCAGCGAGCTACGAAAAGAACTATGCTCGGAGTTTCTCTGAAGGATAGGATTCGTAACGAATACATCCGACAGAGAACCAAAGTTATCGACATAGCTCTGAGAATGAGCAAGCTGAAGTGGCAGTGGGCCGGCCATATCTCGCGAAGAACTGACGGCCGCTGGGGCAAATGTGTTCTTGAGTGGAGCCCACGACTCGGTAAACGTAGTGTAGGACGCCCTCCGACCAGGTGGAATGACGACCTGCGAAGGACTGCAGGCAGATGATGTATGCGTCAAGCTGAAGACAGGGCACTATGGCGCTTATTGGGGGAGGCCTATGTCCAGCAGTGGACTAACATAGGTTGATGATTATGATGGTTGTATAGGCAATTTTTAGGAAGCTAGCGTCTATTGTTTTTTTTTATACCATTAACCATGTTGACATCATAAATCTGTCGATACTGAAGCCTAGTTCTTTTCATCCGCGTACGAAGCAAACATTAAATGGACGAATTTTATGATGGTGCGATTGTCTTTTAATTTTTATTACAATTAACGATTGTGACGTCACAAATCTGTCGATACTGGACAGATACTCTAGTTTTTTTCATTCGCGGGTACGAAGTAGCCGTAAAACGGCCAACGGCCTAATTTATGAGTCATTAGAGTATATTTTTACATAACAGCCATACCGACTATCATCACTTCAAAATAAAAAGCAGTTCAGCTCGTATAAAATTTTACGTATTCCTTCGTTTTCTTAGAGTTTGGAAAAAAGTAAGTTCGAAATGAGAGTAGGCCTCCAAAATAAACCACTCCAAAATAAAAAGCAGTTCAGCTCGTATAAAATTTTACGTTTTCCTTCGTTTCCTTAGAGTTTGGAAAAAAAGTAATTTCGAAATGAGAGTAGGCCTCCAGAATACGAAAAACAAAAGAGGATCGCGCCAGGTTTAAGTTATTTAACTGTAACGGCCTCAATCTAAAAAAAAAAATTGTACTTAATAGATAAATGTGCGAAATACACGTCTATTGGTCTAATTACAAGAGCACTTTGATATTAATTTTCATAAAACATCCAAATTAAGACCACCACTTAAAATTACTGACCCTGAACAAAGTTTTAGCCCTCATTTTCAATTCTAATTGAATTAAAATTCAATAACAATTCAATTTAAAGGATATTATTAGGGAGTTTTGAGTATTTAAATCATTCATTAATAATGAGTTCTGTATTTCTACGCAGAGAATAATTTCCTCTCCGGGAGTTTAAATTCTTAATTCTGTACAAATTACAAAATAAATTAAACAAGTACTTGCATATTCTACCTTTGTGGGTTTACAATGGGAAGGAAATTCGAAGGTGGGTGAAGAACAAATTATAACAGCAAGAAGGATTACGCGACTTCGAAGAAATCTTACCTACAATATAGACGCCTCTGCATTCTGCTCTGGATTCCCGCCTTTCGACAAATTTTTCGGGTGTTCTATGAATTTCCATAGTATATAATAAAAAAAAAACGATTTATGTAATATGTTAGGTACTAGCTGCGCCCCGCGGTGTCACCCGCGTGGTGATAGATATTTTGGACAATATACATATATCTTTATAAATTATCCTATGTGTTATTCTGATGTATAAGCTATATTATTGTAAAGTTTCATTAAAATCCATTCCTTAGTTTTTACGTGAAAGAGTAACAAATATCCATCCATACTTACAAACTTTCGCGTTTATAATATTATTGTAGGATATCAGTTATTTAGTACCCATAATACAAGCTCTTAGTTGGTTTGCTCTTAGTTATGGTGATGGTACGTGGATCGACCAGCATGTACTTATTCAAAAAGTGTATGAGTCTTAAACATATCATACATATTTCCGGGTTCTGGGGTTTTTTTTAAATCTTTTATTATTTTTTATACAGGGTTTTTAATTATTATGACACCCTTATGATTTCAGTCTAACATTATCTTACAAATTGGTATAGCTAAGGTATCGAAACAGAACGAGTTCTAAAAAACGGAAACGGAAACAACCTTAAAAATCCAACTGAAATATGAACCTCCTTTTTTATATAGAATAAAAATTTAAATTTTAAGTATTTTTACTAATATTCCAATATAATTATAACCGGATCTTAGGAATTCTACAGTATTCCATGAGTCAAATAAATGATTTACTACTACTTCTAAGCTCACAAACCTAAGATGCAGTTTTCTCTCAAAGCCACGGAACTCTAAAACCCCATCATACCTGGCTAGCCACTTCATTCTCAACTGATCCCCGTCTGAAAGTATTATCGAAGTATGAAGTTTCATTCCACGCATCGTCTAATACGTTCCATGCAGGGTGTGGACGATAAAATATGTGAACAGGTACTTTATCATACGCAAAGCCTCGTGTCAGGTGCTGCGGTGATGTACAGACCTTCGGGCTTAGGCCAGCCGAGGGGATCTTACGGGAATATTAGTAGGTTCGGTAATAGATTTTCGTTTCGTGTTTTTAATTTTGGAAATTTCGGTTGGTAAGTTTTGGAAGGATGTGGACAAAAGTTGTTTACGTTGATCAGGTTCTATCTTCATCTACCAAATTCGTTTTTGGCAGGTCTTTCTTTTGACGTTAGCTGTATCGCTTGTTAGCTGCTGCGCACGGAGAGAGAGAAAACCTTGTTAGATTAGCTAAATAATAGTTGGTAATATTCAACTTAAAAAAAACAATTATTAATGTAAAAACAAAATTGCTGTAAACTTTTCCAGATAATCAATATTCAGTGCTACAGTTTTCTCATTTAATTTCCTTCAAAAGCACCAGAGAGCTATCAACATATGTATATATATTTATATATTCTAAAGAAAATTGAAAGGGATTTGTTATTCCGCTATAATTAGGTAATTACCACAACTCTAGCCACTCTAATCAGGGCGCAGTGAAAGAGAATAACTTAGCCGATTTATACGCTAATAGCGCAAACAAGATTAGGTTGCAAAAAGCTGATTTTAAAGCGTACTGCGACTAAAAATCAATGCTAATAGTATTTCTTTTTCTTTTGGCATCACTTACGAAAATGACTTACAAAGCTTAGGTATACTGAAATGTACACTGCAAAATGATTAACCGAATCATGCGACGGTTTATGCAAATGCATTAACTGACAGATGTAGAGTGGATAAGAATTAGCAAGCTGCAGTGGCAGTGGGCCGGCCATATCTCGCGAAGAACCGACGGCCGCTGGGGCAAACTTGTTCTCGAGTGGAGACCACGACAGATGACGACCCGCAAAAGACTGCAGGTAAATGCTGGATGCGGCAAGCTGAAGATAGGGCGCTATGGCGCTCATTGGGGGAGGCATAAGTCTAGCAGCGGACTGCTATAGGCTGATGATGATGTAGAGTGGATTAGTAGTATATGTGCAGTCTCTGATGATCTTTGTCGTTTGTTATTTGTTTGTACAAATGTTGACCGAATCATCAAGAAACGTCATGTAATATTTCTTTATTTCATTGCAGTAGAATTGTTAAGATTAAAACAGTGCACTGTATTATTTAGCCGGAAATGAATACATGCGATTTTATATATAATTCTCAAAAGTGATCTCATTATCGGGGCATTTAATCACAAATTGGAAATTTCTTTAGTGAACTTTTGTCGCCATATTCAAGAGTAAGATTGAACCATGTTTCTGATAATAAATGGTTATTCTGTGTAAACTAAAGAGGTATATATAGTATAGATAGATTTCCTACCTTGTTACAAAATCCTTACCGAGTTGAATATACATGTCTATTCACTTAACAATCCGCTGTAAGCGTTGTAAAATTATTTCCGGTTCGTTCGATATAATCCAATATTTATTTATTTATATTATAAAAAACTTGTACACTACAAACTTCTTTGTATTTAACTTGATAAAATAAAATATGTATCATAAGAAAAAATCCAAGTTTACTTTAGATTTTAGGTTTTTAGCCCTTAGGCAATAGGCACCTATCAGAGGAGGCCTATGTCCAGCTGTGGGCTATATTGTATATGATGATGCGGTCTCTATCTGCTGCTGATTCGCATACAATTAGGTAGGTAGGCTATACTTAGGCCATACATATAATCTATACTATAATAATATTATAAAGAGGAAATGTTTGATTTTTTGTTTGTTTGTATTGAATGGGCTCTGAAAAAATACCTCGAAAATTCCAATACCCGTGTGAAGCCGGGACGGTCCGCTAGTATTTAATACCAATCAAATATGTTTAAGAGTTTGACAACTTGAGTCTCAATCAACTGTAAAACTGCAGGAAAACCTGGGTCATGTTATTCTAGAACATTCGAGCAGTTATTACAACATAACTCTGACAACAATTGTTACCTTCGTTATGCGCTTCAGGAAAAGTAAAAGTATTCTACAGTACCGTTGTAATCCGTTCAAAACTGACTTAACACTTTGACTGCGGTTTTTTTCGACGACAGCGGTCTTTTTTTTTACCTAAAAAATTCGTGCTGCCACTCTACACAGCAGTTGTGTTGCGCCGCACATGCGTTTCGTTTGAAAAATATTACAGCTCTGCTGAGTCACAATGATCTGTATTTTCTCAGCCGCTGCGCTAGTGTGGATTTACGCATATTAGTCACTTGTAGAAAACTCATACCGTGCGTTTTCAGCACTCAAAGTGTTAAAAATTCCAATACCCGTGCGAAGCCGGGACGGTCCGCTAGTATTTAATACCAATCAAATATGTTTAAGAGTTTGACAACTTGAGTCTCAATCAACTGTAAAACTGCAGGAAAACCTGGGTTATGTTATTCTAGAACATTCGAGCAGTTATTACAACATAACTCTGACAACAATTGTTACCTTCGTTATGCGCTTCAGGAAAAGTAAAAGTATTCTACAGTACCGTTGTAATCCGCTGAAAACTGACTTAAAATTCATAATTTCGCTCAAATCGGTTTGCAGATGGAGTGATGCCTAAATAAATGATGGAATACCTCGCTTTAAACGTCCCCATAAATGAATAAAGGCTTTGCGATGAGTACGACGTAACTCAAACAACACAGTACCTACCTAATGACTTTATACATAATAAAAATATACCGGGTGTGCAGAAAAGGTTGCTATTTGAAAACCTGTTTTTCATAGATGTCTGTTTGTTAGCAAATTTGCGTGAAACTTTGAAATAAAAATTGTATATAATAAAAAAAAAACGATTTATGTAATATTTTAGGTACTAGCTGCGCCCCGCGGTGTCACCCGCGTGGTGATAGATATTTTGGACAATATACATATATCTTTATAAATTATCCTATGTGTTATTCTGATGTATAAGCTATATTATACATAATAAAAATATACCGGGTGTGCAGAAAAGGTTGCTATTTGAAAACCTGTTTTTCATAGATGTCTGTTTGTTAGCAAATTTGCGTGAAACTTTGAAATAAAAATTGTGCAGTTTTTTTTGTTAATATTTTTTTTTATGTATTCATAATGTGTCTTACATGACATATAACATTTTATTACGTGAGTTAGATTTAAAATAAAAACTTTTTGTATTACTATGATATAAAAAAAAAAAAATAAAAAAAAAAAAAAAAAAAATTGTTTATTTTGAGCACAGGACTCATACAAAAGATAACATAAAAATTTACATACCAATCAATTACATAAAATAAAATAAAAATAAAAATATGCGGACGCGAGAGACCATCAGTGACCGGGGCACCGCCCCTTAAAATGATATACCCGCGGCTTTGCACGCGTTGTTCGTATGGAAACGTTTTAAGGTTATTTATATCTATCTTCTATATATGTTTGATTCAAGGCTTATAGCTATATTGATACAAATTTTCAGCCCGATCCGTTCAGTATTTTTTTTGAAAGAAACATTGATCCATTCATACATCCATCCGTCTAAACATACAAACTTTTGGCATTTATCATATTAGTGTGATTGTTCTACAAAACTAAAATATTAGTCATGTAATTTTTTTTACATAATTAGGCTTAGCTAACATTATTCCATATAAAATTTTATTAACACCCCTAGTTGAGTACCCCTGTGAACAACACGTGTCTATATACTCATACTGTGTTTGAAGAAATGTTGCGTATCCATTCACATAGCAATACTTTTGATGATTCGTTTGCGAAGCTGAATATTTCATTTAAAAGGGAACTCCTGAAATTATGCCGTATTGGCATCATTGTACAGTTTACGTTGGAATTATAAAAGAAAATTCCTTTAGAGGAGACATTTTAAATAGGTACATATATTTATAATGACATTTAAAATGTTAGCCGTTTAAACACAATTTTCGTTGAGAGTTATAATTTTTTTGTATAATTCGTTTGTACTCATCAATAAAACGCTACGCCCTTTTTATAAATATATGTACCTATTTAAAATGACTCCTCTAAAGGAATTTTTCTTTTATACTTTTTTTATGTTTGAACCACGTATGAACACAAAAACAAAAATAAACCTTAATTCATGTCATTTTTTATTTGACGACCGATGTGGCGCTGTGGGCGAAGGTCCGCCTGCGACGCAGAAGGTTGCGGGTTCGATTCCCGCCTCGGAACAATTGTGTGTACGATCTGCAGATATTTGTTCCGGGTGTTCAGGTGGTTTTCTATGTATAATAAAAAATATCTATCTATGTAATGTATTGTATTATGTATATCAGTCATCTAGTAACACAACACAAGCTCTGCTTAACTTGGGGCTAGATGATGCTGTGTGAATTGACCAGCGTTATTTATTTATTTTGGGAGCTATGATACACACATTATACATTATACAGACTAACAAATCTTAGATACACGTCAAAATTATAACACTCCTCTTTTGTCAGGATAAAAATATTGAATTAAACCAATAATATTAAATACACGATAACTTAGTTAATCTCTCGCCCGCGGTTCCAATATAATCCGGTTTAGACAAAATGCTATTAGTTGCAATAATATCCGGAAATGCACTTTATTGGGTTGGGATAAAACCGGATAATCCCTGTAATAGGCAATAAGGCTTTTGTTCAAAATACCTATGAGCATGTAATATGTATGCCATTTTAAATTGATCTTCTCGATCGCGGATTTCATTAATAAATTGTTCGATCATTCGAGTAAAGATCTCGCTCACAAATTGGTCGATTAGACACAATTCTTTCGTTGATATGTATCTGAAAATGTTTTCCGGTATAATTTTCAACTGTACGACTTTAATAAAACTAAAATGTTTCTCTTCATTACAAATCTATTTTTTTCCATGTGTCCCCGCTTTAGACCTGATTTCTTTAGGTCTCCTACCATAATGGTTTAATAGTGAGCAAAATCCGTTGTCCAACGGCCCAGCCAGTAAACCACTGGATGTCATTGCACATATGTAAACACGGCCAGTACTGGATTGAAGGTGTATTGTCCATGTTCAATGGCCACCCGAATCTATGTGCTACTCGATATACAAGGGATAAATGCAAAGTAGAGCTTATAGCGACCACAGACGAGTTAAATTAGTTTACGAATCAATATGATATGCGTTTCTTGTAAATAAAATGCGATTCTCGAGCATACTTATTAGTTATTACACACAATAAGTTTTTGATATATTTTTTTTCATAACTCTGTTTAGTTTGTACATACAGTTTGAATTTATGTAGCAAAAACGTAGTATTGGAGATTTCATTAATAAATCAAATATTCAGTGCTTCCTGAAACCACATAGCATGACTCTTGGAAATGGTTTGTGTCATGGTTTGTTAAATAAAAACGCGTATGAGATTACAGGTAAGAACATAAAACATCTACGGGTGCTAGTTCGATGAACCTTTGTTTTCCGTAGTTTTGGTAGAAATATAACTCTACCTACAACAATGAGTGATGTTGTTTGGGCGATTATTTCTAACATAGTTTACGTGTTATCTAAGCCCTTGTTTACACACTGAACTAGCGGTTTCTGACATACCTACAAGCGATGTAGAGGTTTGAAACATAGCCACACAACCTACATTATAGGCAAGTATGTAGGTACATAAGCCCCTACAACATATTGCAGGGTAATTGCCAACTTATGTCTGTCGATAGCTTAATGTCCTAACGGGACGCTGAGGTATTATTCCCACAACTAGCTTTGGAAGCTGTCTTCGCCTGCTCGGTAGCTAAAATAAGTTTCAACTTTTTAGGGAGTTCGTTTTAATATTCGGTGAGCCTCCCGAGTGAACTACCTAGGGGTCCCGTTGTAAATATTAACATTTAGAGACACAAAAATGTTATCAAATTTGGTTTAGCCGTGAAGGAGGAGTTATATTTTATATATCATATTATAGATATTGTACGCCTAATTATGGTTTTAGAACACAAAAAATGCCAAAACGTCTAATAAAATCAATACGCAATTAGTAACTAAAGTTCGTTATAATACCTAAAATCTGAAGCTCAAAGCTTATTTATTAACATTGCGTATCCGCTTAGGGTGGGAAAGCCCCGTGGAATCAAAAGCAAAAGCATGTTAATTTATAGGCAGGCACCGACAATGCGATCCGCGGAATCAGATTACTTTATTGAATGCGAACAGATCAGGAATTAAATTGATAAAATCGTCTGTTGTGTGAATCGCAATTTATATGAGTTCGGACGCTATCGATTGCAGGCATTCGGTGGAAATTTCAAAATTTTTGAAAGCATGTGTTGAAGTAATATTTGTGGAATTCAAGGAAGTAAATTGTGAAAAAGAACTTTTCTTTCATGAAAAGTTAACGTACTTTTATTATTTTTCTATTATTCTTTATTTTGAGCCATTATTCGCACTCGGGCACCGGCGGGATCAAGCCGGGGTCCTCGCTAATGCTGTCACCTGCATTACAGCTATAATGAAGCTGACGGCAGTTAGTGCCCGGTGTCGCGGCCGCCGACGTCTGGCTAGGACGCCGCCCGGCCGCCCGCTGGCCGCGCCGTCGTCGCCGCTGCCGCGCCTCCGCCTGAGACGCGCTCAGCGGCAGGCGACAAAAATTGCATATATGCGTCGTCGTCGCTTCGTTTGAACAAGCTGCGGCGGCATGCCCCACTCTAACACACGCTGGTTTTTTTTATGTTTAACAAATATATATATACACGTTAGTTTTGTTGCATTTCGTTCATCTATACATGATATTCAACGTGTACTATGCTTTTCCGTTACTTTGTTTTATTTGTAAAACGACTTTGCATTGTCCAGTGGTCATAAGTAAGTATATATCTTAGATCGTAAATAGTTTAAGACCTGCCAGTTACAATAAGTTTTTTGTTTTTGTTGTCATTACGAGCGAAACCATTTTTATGTACATTAGATTTAATTTAGTTTTTTTTTAAATACTTGTACCAATCACGTTACGAGTCTTTTTGTTTGCTTTCAGACTATAATAGGTGTGTACCAGGGAGCAGACCCTGGTTGCTCCCAATATAACTATAAAAAAGTTTTTTTTTTAAATACATGTTTCTAATAGATAATGCTGTGTGAATTGTGTCCAGCATCGTTTATTTATTATTATTTATTTATTTCTATTATTGTCCTACTGCTGGGCTAAGGCCTCCCTTTTCTCCTACCACTCCTCGCGATCCAATGCTGCAACAGGCCATGATTTTTCTCTAAAGCTGGACAATTCACATAGTAATATCTAGTCCTAAGCTAAGCAGACCTTGTGTATGCGTACTACAGCCATAGCGCCCTGTCTTCAGCTTGACGTATCCAGCATCTACCTGCAGTCTTTCGCAGGTCTTCATCCCACCTGGTCGGAGGGCGTCCTACACTACGTTTACCGAGTCTAGATAACTGATATAGTTATATCTTTTACTTACTAACACTAAGATACTATGTTTTTACTAGTAGACCAATAGAGCAAGCGATTGTTCTCAAGGGTAGAAAAGACAATAATGACATCGTATCCTCATACATTGAGTACATTATTAAAGCTGGTGCAATGAGTTTCAAATAATATACGCATTCGATGACAAAGTGTCGTAATTATTCTCTATTACAGACAACAATCGCCGGGTTCGACCTACAGGATGACTTACCTATAGGAATACAAATACAATAACCTACATCTCCATCAAGGATAGGATTCGCAACGAATACATCCGACAGAGAACCAAGGTTATCGACATAGCTCAAAGAATTAGCAAGCTGAAGTGGCAGTGGGCCGGCCATATCTCGCGAAGAACCGACGGCCGCTGGGGCAAACGTGTTCTTGAGTGGAGACCACGACTCGGTAAACGTAGTGTAGGACGCCCTCCGACCAGGTGGGATGACGACCTGCGAAAGACTGCAGGTAGATGCTGGATGCGGCAAGCTGAAGACAGGGCGCGATGGCGCTCATCGGGGGAGGCGTATGTCCAGCAGTGGACTGATATAGGCTGATGATGATGATGATGAACCTACATCTGCTTGAAAATTTAAATCCAGCCAATTCTAACAAAATCCCACTGAAGTTATAGCACAAATTGTATATGGCATCCACAACGCTTTAACAGATTGGGTCATTTTAGCCCCAAGAAGGTAAGGCTAGAAAGAGGTCCGTTGCTCTGCAAATAGAGTCACGTAATGTATAGAACGCCCCATATTATAGGCACAGAATAAAGGTACCCACTGCTTATGTTGCAAAAGTTTCACTCAGGTCACATATGATATTAGATTACTAATTAGGTTTTTTGGTAAATTTATTTATTGTGCCTATTGGTGTTTTGTTGTTTTTGTGGTTATAAAAAAAATACTCTATTTTATGTTAGCGTACAATACACAAAAAATCAAAGATTTGCACATTATCGCCTCTGTGGCGCAGTGGCCGAAGACCCGCGACGACGCAGGTGGTTGCGGGTTCGATTCTCTTAGGACAAAATATTTGTACGATCAGTATACCATTATTCCGAATGTTCTGGATACTTTCTATGTATGATATAAAAACTATTTTGTGTATTGTATTAAGTAAACCTAATATCAGTTATCTAGTACCTACCCATAACACAACCACTATTTAGTTTGGGTCTAAATAATGAACGAAATTGAAGTGAACTATAAAATAATTTAATTACTATTAAATTATTTTATAGTTCACTTCAATTTTTATACTTAAAATATGACCTGTCTAAGTGCTTATTTGTAAGCTTAAAGAAATAAAAACTTTTCATTTTCAACGAGTACTGTACAACTGTATTGCATTAAGTATACCTAGTATCAGTTATCTAGTACCTACCCATAACACAACCACTATTTAGTTTGGGTCTAAATAATGCTCCGTGAATAATAGTCTTATATTTTTTTTTATCATTTGTGTATTTTTACTACACTGGATATTGCTTTCATGAACAAAATAATTATTAATATCTTGTAAGTCAAAATTTGGATTTATTGGAAGGAATATGTAACGATTTTTTAGTAGTATCTATCGACACAAGTTCTATACCACATTTGGGCCGATCAGCACTAACTCTCGTTAGTACAAATTATTAAAAATAATATAAGACTATTATTTATTATCATCATCATCAGCCTATAGCAGTCCACGGCTGGACATAGGCCTCCCCCAATGAGCGCCATAGCGCCCTGTCTTCAGCTTGCCGCATCCAGCATCTACCTGCAGTTTTTCGCAGGTCGTCATCCCACCTGGTCGGAGGGCGACTATTATTCACGTATCATTATTTAGCCCCAAACTAAGTAGTGGTTGTGTTATGGGTAGGTACTAAATAACTGATACTAGGTATACTTAATGCAATACAGTTGTACAGTACTCGTTGAAAATGAAAAATGAAAATGAAACGTTTTTATTTCTTTAAGCTTACAAATAAGCACTTAGACAGGTCATATTTTATACTATTAAATTATTTTATAGTTCACTTCAATTTTTTGTCCACCAGTGGAAGAAGTGAGAAGAAACCACTAGTATGTTCATAGCTTATGTGTCTAGTACATTTGATTTGTTTATTTGTAAGTTGGTAGATTTTGAGTTGGAGCAAAACTCGTTCCAAAAGATTGAGTAAGCGTGATTCAATAAAATAGGTATTTGGCCTGTTTATTAATACTAAAAAAGCTTAAGCTTGGATTTGTCCAAGTGACACAGACGTTCGCAAGGTGACTTTTGATTCCCGAAGACTAGGAGCAGCCAATGAATGGAATGGTCTATAGAGTTCCTATCCTATTTTATTTCTATTAAGGTGTCCTTTAAGATTTCTGCAGTTTTACAATCTCTGCTTTGGATTTATCAGTAACTTGACGCTTGATCAATTTTTTTCCACTTTGTTGTGATTTCAGCAGCAAAATTATTGTTTTGCAACGATTATAAGTATTTGCTATGAACCCATGCTAAAACAACCGTCGAAATAATTAATGTTCAGAACAATGACATTTACGAAATATATTAGGTACTAATCATCAAAATAAGCTTTATTTTGAGGTCGCACTCCTGAAATGCACTGCTGCACGACAACACAAAAATGTGCATCCAATTATGGACTTTAATATGTAATATTTAGATGTATTTTATATTCACGAGCTCTCGTTCGTTACTTGTGGGGAGCCATTTTTATTAAATGTATCTACAGGTAACGAGTGTAAGCCCATTTTTGAATGCACATTTTTGTGCTGGGTGGTAGGAATTATGTGCGTAGAGCTTAATGTCGATAAACTCCTAAACAACCACGGATTCAAAGCTTTTTTGCAGGACTTCATATCAGATGACTCGTGCGTAAAACTTCTCATCGTCAAAAACGAGACCTTCTCGTCGTGAGTCGATCAACTCGTGGATATACTACGACGACCGATGTGGCGCGGTGGGCGAAGGTCCGCCCGCGTTGCGACGCAGGAGGTTGCGGGTTCGATTCCCGCCTCGGAACAATTGTGTGTACGATTTGCAGATATTTGTCCCGGGTGTTCTCGTCGTTTTCTATGTATAATAAAAAAATCCATCTATATAATATATTGTATTATGTACATCAGTTATCTAGTACCCATAACACAAGCTCTGCTTACCATGGTGCTAGATAATGCTGTGTGGATTGTCCAGCATTATTTATTATTTATTTATACTATTTGGAGACAGAAGCAGTCGGTTTGGTACATTCAATAAGGTTAGAGTACGTTAACGTGTTGTACACATTAATAATCTGTTTCTAACCATACTATATGTATGAACCGATATGCTTCGAAACCATCACAACACACAACAACACCAGGTGATTCTAGTTTAGGTAGGTACTAATATGAGGTGCGTTTCTTCTTCATCTAAGTAATTTTATTGTAAAGAATAATATTATAACTAGATTGGAAAATAAAAATGACTACCATTCTATGGATGAGGTAGATCAAAGAGGTAGGTCAAGGGGGAGGGATTATTTACCGAAAAATTATCTTGAAAAACATTCAATAATTGGTTAGTCAAGACCAAATTAATTGTTGAAACAGCCGAACATAGATACTTCTTTTGTTTTTCGTTACAAAATGTTTACCTCATGCATGAACGTATATATTGCACTCTCAGATCAGTATCATAGTCTAATCTACCTATAGGAGTGACCGGACTGGCAATGTCATGAATAGGATTATACATGCCATGCAATGCTACGCACCATGTTTGTATAATTCGATCTGGATATACATAGTTAGTCGAAACGTGGCTTGAAATCACTTGAGTTATGTTGTTTTCTTATTGTAATTCTCTGTGTTGGGCTACTCATACCAATCTTCTTATATAGGTAGATTTCAGGAAATTTGTTTGAGGATACTATCCCCCTGCTATGAAAGTAGCGTGTTTTCCCTCTATGGTTACTTGGTTGACTGTGCCTTTAAATCTTCTTATATAGGTAGATTTCAGGAAATTTGTTTGAGAATACTATACCTCTGCTATGACAGCAGCGTGTTTCCCTCTATGGTTACTTGGTTGACTGTGAATTTCTTAGTGTTTTGAACCTATTTCTTTATTTCTCGTTCTTAAATAGATGTACAAACCCATTGAGTCCTCCATCCAAGTGCTCTGTCGACGCTCCAACTACAGTTTTCTTAGTGTTCTAGCCTCGTAATTTATACATTTTTGGAACCTGCGTTCAGCTATTTCAATATAAGTAGAGCTCTGAGAACTTCAAGTTTTTCAAACAGATTTTCAAGATTAATGAGTTATATTTTTATGAACGACTTTTATGTCTGTAATCCTGTGCAGGTATAACTAATTGAAATAGTTGTAACAAAAAATAAAATCTTGAAAATTTGCTCTTCCGTTCAGTTGTTCTTCTAGAAAAGACTGTCTGACAGACTTGCTTTTTAGCGATAGGGGTAAAAGGTTGGTTTAAATAAAACAACTGGTAATTGTTTGAACAATGTCCAATATTATATTTATTACCACATACACACGGCATGATGTGAACCTTGTCTTAAATCATTGTATTATATTAGGTATATGTACATTGCACAATGTGTATTCATACATCGCCATACACGCTCGCCCCGAGAGGCTGTATGAGACATCTCATAGTATGTACGTACGGTATATAATGTAATATTCCAATAAGAAAGTGCATTGGTGCACGAAATCGGGGCGGCGGACAAACCCACCGCATTTTACAAAACGTATTGATATTATCATTATTTTAATAAAGAGATGCGTAAAAACTAATTTTATTTATTCATTCATTACGATTTATATCCATATTGTATACAGATTCATGTAACATATTATACACGAAGAAATGACGAAAATATTGCGCCGACGCCGCGACGAGAAACGTCGCTTATCATTCGCCTATCATTATCTCCTTTTCACTAATATTTTAAATGTACATGACACCAAATTCGAACGTATATAAATCCAAATTTACTTTAATGTAAAATCTTAGGTAATTGATTTTTATTGCTATAGAAAATCAGTCAGCACGCGAAGCACGCAATCGAGAAGTAACCGCGAGAAAGAAACCAAGCGGGCAGCGCGGCGGTGCGCGGGCTAGGCGCGTGTGAGGCGCGCGGGTGTAGCGCGTGTGTAGCGCGGGTGTCGCGCGGCGGACTGCGGGCGAGGCGCGTGTCGGGCGGCCCCCCAGTGACTCTCGGCATAGCTAGACTCGTGACACGCTCGATGCTGCGATGGACGACCGATCGGCTGGGTCGGTTCGTGCGGAGCCAATGCGCTTCCGGTTCTACGCGAATAAGTATACCTTTGGTCCTTGAAACATTTACTTGGCCGTTGCCGAATATGCAAAGCTACTTGATCTATGGCCGCCACGGCGACTCTACGAACTTTACCAGTCTGTCACGTTATTAGATTAAAATTAATTTATTATCTTTAACAATATAAAGTAGATCCAGTGTAAAATAATATAGAATGTCGTTATACAAAATATAATAAATTATCTTTAATTTTCATTATACATACGATAATCGCAATATTAGGATCACATAATGAATTTTAAAATAAATTTGAGATCTCGCTTATTATTACGTACGTAGTCTTTATTTTGATATAGAACACATCGCTAAAATGGTGACTGAAGTAACCGAACTAACGCATATTACTAACAAGCGAGAGAAAGCCGCGCGTGCGCAGCGCGGTGGCGGCGCGTGACGTCAGCGTGTCCCGCGCCGCACCACGCTGCGCGGCGCCTAGCTCCGAATCGACTGGCCACGGTCACTGGTTGCACTTCTAAATACAAGTAATTGACATATTTTCTACCAATTAAACAAACTTACTTATTATCACAAAACTACCTTCAACGGAAATTCTACGAATGATCTAAACCGATTGAAACGCAAACGTGCAACCCGCGACATGACCCGCGATCGCTCTAAGATGACTAAATAAATAAACTCACAAACAGTATTAACAAAAGCATAAACAACGAAACTAATTGTCGGACTAAATTGCGGCTCAAATCAATCTAATATCGACCAGATGGTATCGACCTATAGACTTCCGCAGGCCTACTGACGTTGTGAACGTTCAACGACCTGATGTTCTAATAATTGATCTATGTTTGGTTTGCAGCTGTATGTTATGGCTAGTGCTAGTAGGCCCACGGGTCGGCCACACGCGGTCTATGCCAAGATGAGGCGCCTACCTAAACGTCTTTTTACACATGCGGCTAACTATTTATATACAAATTGTCATTATGTATCGTCATGATGCGATCGCGGCGAACCGATGGCTTCTCACAAACGCGGGAGACGGCCACGGCGCGTGCGCCGCACAATAAACGTCGGTACCAAAATATAGTGAGGAGAGTGAGGGAGTATCATTCGAATTAACATCCCATCGTCACAATTCAATCTAAGAAAAAATGTCTTAAATACCTACAACACCGTAAATATAAAACGAACGTTATTTTGTTAGGTATGATATCCAACCGTCCTACAGACTCACACCATTCGATTTCATTATCAATTTCCTAGCTAACGTTTAACAAACGACGCGGTCGCTGCGGGGCGAGTGCGCCCGAGTGTCCGCGTCACGTCGTCTCTGCGAGCCTTCGGCGCGAACCAATCAACGAAACAAAATGCGAAGCGAGCGCCCGCTGCGGCGAGCGCGCTCTCGTACATTCCTTTAGGTATTCAATTAACTACACTCATAAGTAATAAATTACGTTTAAAAAGAATATTGATTTACTTCGTATCATTTTCAATATTTTTTTTGTAACAGGAAACATTTATATTCATAACGTATTTATAATAATAATAGCATTTAAAAGATTGTTTATTATAATTACCTAAAATTTAATACCTAGTTTTATTGTAATAATGTAATTGATGTGAGTAATGAGTAAAGGAATAGTTATGAATGAATGCAACGGAGTGCGTGTGTAGCGAGCGGCGTTCGTAGGCGGACGGCGCCGCTGCAGCCGTAGCGCGTCTACGGCGTAGTGCTCTACGGCGTAGCGCCCTAAGGCGTAGTGCGTCTACGGCGTAGCTCTTTACGGCGTAGCACGTCTACGGCATAGCAGTTGCGGCGCTCGTCCTTTTTTGCTGCAAACTAGACAGTGATCATAAAATGTCTTCAGTACCTAACAAATATGATTAATGAATTGACTTCATATACTTTATTCTATTACCTCGAACCTGCGCCTTCGGCTGTTATTTTTAGTATCCCTGCTTTTAATTTATTGAATTGTTGTGACATGTCAATTTACCAATCTGTACGAAAATTTAACTGATCATTATGGATTTAAATTTAACAACTAATTACGGTGCGCCTCCGAGTATTTAGTGGAGACGTGTGATGTTCTCAACAGTGGCCTTAAATTTACGGTTACATTATAGTCGTAAGAAACAATGAAATATTAATTACGTAATGCACAAGATTGTTATTATTTAATATAATAATTACATTACCTACGTCAAAGGTACAAGATAGAAACGAATTATTATCTTACGCGATGAGAGATATTCTGAAATGTTCCGACATTACTTCCCAAACGTTCTTATTAATTGTAAATACAATCGTATTATCCTTAGGATAAAAATTTATACCATAATACATAATAATAATTATTAGAAATGTATATACGCGTAACTAACATAGTCTTATACAGAAGTAATCGAAAAACTTGATCGCTACTGAAACGGAACAGCCGTCGAAACGTTGATTTTATACAATTCGAATTAGGCAAAACAAATTACATTCATAGGTAGAATATGCATATCATAAGTAGTATAATAATTACGATAATATTAAAAATTGATAGAATAAAATATGTGTGAGTTGGGGGGCAAGGGGGCGCGTGTGTTCGAGGGGCAAACCTCGCCTCGCGCGCCCCCCCGCGCCCCCGCGAGCTAACGAGGACGCGGTACTCCTACTACGATCCACTATCCCGGTACACAAAATCATCGTAAAAGCGTCAACTACTTAAACCGTTAACATGCGAAACGCGATTGACAATGGGTACGTACGAAACCGGATACATTACTTTATCTACAGAATTAAAAGTCCCGAACGAGGACCGATTACACCTTAATATAAACTGTAATTTAACTATGAATTATAAAATATTTAAGATATACCTCCCTGCAATAAAATCGTCTAGATGCATATGTATTATAATTATTATGAAATGTATTTTTTTTTGTAGTTTAAACGTTATTGACAACACATCTACGGTACAGTCGAAAGCGAGAAAAATTTGAAAAAATACCTGTTGTATTAGACCTATTTCGTTCACACGACAAAAATGTTATAGTTATTTACAATAGACGGGGTGAAAGGGGGTGGGGGAGGTTATGGGGGGGGATAATAGAGGGGGGGTTGTGTTGCGTCCGCGGTGGTCGTGTCCGCGAGTGGACCGGACGGAGCAGCGTCGCAGCTCCGGCGGCGCGGCGCGGCCGGCCGGCGCGCGGGCTACACCGCTCGCCACCTGTAAACCACACAACTGTTACCTAAAGGTTAAAGCCCTGCCATTAATAGAGAGAAAGTCATTCAAAGTGAAGAGAAAGTCGCTTCCCTACTTCAGCACGCGCGAGCCAGTAGTAACAGCATCCTGAAAATGATTATGTCGCATCTGGACTGTCCCATCCATAACAAATGGATGAGGATATTAATGAGGTTTAACTCTAATTAAAATGTAATTAGGTGAAATAGTAAAATGTTATTAGAGTAGGTATTAATTTAGTGTGCTATGTTATTTTGTCATTATGTAATCTTCTATTTTAATTTGATATTGTTGCGACATTTCTATTATTTTGTTAGGTTAGTAGGTACTTTCTTTTATATATAAGTTTTATAAAATTGTATCATTATTTTGTCTTATATTTAATTTCATCTGATTTTACTGTGACATCTATTACTATTTTTGTATGTTTGATGGGTAGTAAATCCGAAATAAATGAGTTACTAATAATTAATCCAATGCCGCTACTTACTACTACCCAACACATAAATGTGCATTCAAATATGGACTTGAAAATTATCCAATTTCTAGATTTTCAAATCATGCCTGGTATATATGTGTGTATGTATAAGGAACAGACAAATAACAGACTAGTGCCACTTCATACTAACTCGTTATCTTTAGATAAATTTCACAGGGTCAAAATGGTTTTCCACAAGCTTCAAACGAGTGGTTCGCGAGCTATCCGTCATCTGATGCTGTCGTTATAAAATTAATCTAAATGTGACGAGTTAAAGTCCATTCGCATTTTTTCCACATTTTTGTGCTGTGCGGTAATGGTAAGATGTGTTACGCAGCAAAATAGTTTACGCGTTTTTAAAGTTGTTATCCTTTGTAATAAAAGCGGCGACACTGGCTAAAAACACCCAGAGCAAAATAACAACAATTATCCAATTTCTGGGTTTTCAAATCATACGTGGTAGACACGTAAAGGAACATAGACAAATACCTAATAGACTAGTGCCACGTCATACTATGCCACAAAGTTGGAAATGCCTTACAATTGATGGTTCAGAAAGGCCTAGTCACGTACTTTAACCACTTATTGATCGAAGGGTTCATAAATAGACGACTAACCGCTATCAATTATGACAAGTGCATAAGAAAGTAGGTAATTGCATGTTGGTGCTTCAGCGGTATTATGGCGCATTAAATATGCACAAATAAACTCGTATGTTATACCGTAGAGCTGTTTGTCTTCTCAGATCGTTTAAAAAACGTTTTGCTATGATAATCACCGGAAATTCATTTGAACAGCTGCAGGCCACGCACACCAGGCGTCGACACTTTTATTCGCTATAACGACGTTTTAATAGACTCAGCACTAAAAGGGTATAAAAATGAAATACTCACGTAAAAATTTGTGCTACAACACTTTCAATGATAACCGTTGGTGAAAGCCGCAGGAATCAGGGGGCCCTGAAACGGAAAGAAAAGAAGTTGTTACAGACGACGTGTCGCGACAAAAGGACAACACGCCTTCTTAAAATTGGAGAGCATCGAGTTTCAGCTATAATTGAATGGACGTATAAACCGTTCAGTGGAACATTAACCTCTCTGGGGGCAGATTTAAAGGTAGTAAGTTTGGTTCGCAGTCGATAGAGCGGTAGCAGGCTCGGCGACCAACAAAATAAAAACAGTAAGAGGATGAGTTAGAGCAACGCGCGACCGCTCGGCAACGGTAATTACACCGCTTGTTCTCCTTGATTTACGGTTATTGCCCGTGGGGGCATTCCCGTTACCTAATAAGACCGTTTTACACCCGGGAACCACATGCGCCGGTCCGGCCGACGCACGGCTCATTCTCTCATTAGCGACGTATTTGTTTTGCCCCAGCGATTACAGACGATTGAGTTAATATCCCATTTGATATATCATGCGCCTGGAACGGAAGGGTGGCTTACGAGCGCGATCGACTTGAATTAAGCCTCGGGCCACACTCGCCCCGATTGCACTAAAGCCCGACGCTTCAAGAGGCAGAACTCACTGTACATAATGGACGTTAACAATGACAAGTGATCTCCACTGCACAGACAGCAGATGGCCGATGGTATCTCTCGTGAAGTTTACGGTTTATATACCTGCTTTAAGAAGATATATGTAGTACTGCAAAAATTAAACGTTCTAGAGGAGCGTTTGAAAAATGTTTTAGAGATAGTAGTACGTGAGGAGTTAAGATGTTGCTTGGGGTCGGCGGCGGCGCTGGCGGGCGCCGACAAGCAATGAAGACTGATGGCATCTCAGCGAAGCAGTTATGTGCCTCGGTCGCAGTTTTAAAAAGCCATTACCCGCGGCGCTGCACCGCGTAGATTGCCGCCGCCTGCTCATATTTCGGAACACTTTATAATCGCATCTCTCATGCTTCACTCGCTCGCTAACTTATGGTGATTATGCTTTAAGAGCGACAAGGAAGATCGGTTCTGTAATGAGATTGGACCGTCTCGCTAAAATTTTAGTGTCGTCGGCTGCTAATTGCGTCTGGGTCGGCGGCGTCGACGTCGCGGCGCACTTTGCGCGCTCTTACGTGCGACAACAACTCGACACCGAACAGGGGATTTTGCTCTTACTACCTTATCCTCCTGTGACTAACTGCTAATGAAATTTTTACTCGGGCCAACTCGCTGAATTTACGATATTTTCTGAGAAACGGAAAAATGAAAAATTATGTATAAAAACATTTTTGTATTGAAATCAGGGATAAAGCAAATAGTAGGTACGGAATCGAATGTTCAGAAGGGAAAATAAAACTGAACAAACATTAATTTGAATGTGACAGTTAAAACTTTTTGAACGAGGACAAATTTTGAAAATTGCCTTTATTTGGTTCATGGCTAGGTATTTCAAGCATGACTGACTGTAATAAACGAAAAAAGTTACAATCAGAAGATAATACTTCATCCCATTCATCATGGAAGTATGAAGTACTCGTAGGTAGATATGAAACTTTCTTTCCTCCGATTAAGATATTACGTTCAGTATATTTTTCTTGCTGAATAATATTAGTTCTGTTTTGTCTATTAATTCTATAACAAAGTTGCTTGTTCTTTCTCCGAATGATACAAATACATAAACATTAAAAGAATACAACTATATTATATATATATAGAAACTTGGCTGTAAAAATCAAGTGTTTACGGCAACAAACGGCTGAGCGTTCCATATGCACTTCATAGATTTAAATCCTACTAATATTACAAACGCGAAAGTTTGTAAGTATGGATGGATGGATGTTTGTTAATCTTTCACGTAAAACCTACTGAACGGATCTTGATGAAACTTGGAACATACATAGAATGTGTACTGGATAACATATAGGCTTTTTATCCTGGTACCACGCGAGCTAAGCCGCGGGCAAAAGCTAGTATAATGTACAAACGTAAATATAACAAGTCAGCCTAATGGTAACATTGCGATGGCAACAAGTTTCAACAAGTAAGTAAGACTATCTGTATCCACTACTAAACCAATAACTGGGGCCAGCTAGAAAACGACAGTAATGTTTGTGATAAAGTCCACTCATCATCATCATCATCAGCCTATAGCAGTCCACTGCTGGACATAGCGCCATAGCGCCCTGTCTTCAGCTTGCCGCATCCAGCATCTGCCTACAGTCCTTCGCAGGTCGTCATCCTACCTGGCCGGAAGACGTCCTACACTACGATTGCTGAGTCGCGGTCTCCACTCCTGAACACGTTTACCCCACCGGTGGTCGGTTCTTGGTGAGATATGGCCGGCCCACTGCCACTTCAGCTTGAACTTAGAGTCAACTCACCGGGGTGTAATTGAGGGGCGCACGGCTGACGGCAATCGCGGGGAATCCAGATGGCTGCGGGCTAGCGGCCTGGACGTATCCAACGCTGTCCGCCGCTGAGCCATAGACATCGAGCGCAGGTCCTGGCGAGCTGGCGGAGGGAAACCCAGCGCGGCCACCACCACCGTGCGGGGACGCGGGGGGACCAAAACCAGCTGCAGCAGCCTGGTAGTTGTTCATCACTGGGGAACCAAGATATACCGATTAGCTACCACACTGCTTTACGTTACATATCAAGCTTATGTCAAAACTCCGACGCTCATACCTCTTCAGAGATAAAATGCCAGCTTGTGGCCTAGCCTAACTCGGCAATTTTATAAAGTGTTTCATGCCGTACCACTAACCCATATTTTAAGTAACAAGGCCGGGATAAGAATTTAGGCCGGTATTGAAATATCGTAATATAAAATACTCCGGCTTATTTAAGAATGGAATAAAGTGGAATTCGAATCTTTTTAAACAGGGAAGTTGATAGAGGTCCCATTGAGACACTCAACGTAAAGCAAGTTTAGAAAAACTCAAGTACTAATAAAAAATTTAATGGCCAATATCTGATTCCAACAGCTCCTCATTCTATTAACGATTTAATAATATTTTGTGAGCAAAATTCTAATATAAATTGTTAATTCGTTACACAAGACGTCAGCACACAAAGCAAACATTTAGACAACACAAAAACACGAATATACAGTGTGCATAATCTAAAGTCGACGCGCAGTCGATGTGGTGTGTGAGTGAGAGGAATCTGACATAATGTCGGAGTGTGAGATTGAGTAGTGCAGGCGACACGACACAGAAGGCGGCCTCACCTGAGAGCGCTTGCGCGAGCAGCGGTGTGTTGTTGTTCGGAGTGAGTTGGCCGTTGGTCAGGTCAACTGCAACATACACACGGTTCGCATTCGGGCCACGCACACAACGGATCTCATCAACAGCACACATCCATGACTGAACCATCGAATATCAAACTAAAAACTTGAACCGCGTCCACACCTCATCTTTTCTCAATTTAGCATATTGAACGGTAAAGTGACTATCGATGTAATCCCAACTCAATATTAAAGTTCTCCAGCGCGGATAAAGTTGAAGCGCGTAAATGCATGAATAATTTAGCCGTTGAAGACAGATGCCGAGCTGACGAATGAGGACGGCGGGCGCTCCCAAGATTATGTCGGAACAAAAAATATCACGTATGTCACGTGCATTCAAATGAAAAAGAGAGCTAGAAGTTTCGCGGGTATAAATCACAGAGGGCGAAAAAACTTTTACAAAATATCCAGTAAATTATCCGACGTGAGTTCTCGGCACGCGGTGGTCCGCTTATTGAATAGGGAGAGGTATTAGCATACGCCGCACGTCGCAGCATCTTGCGCGGGCGAGTGCGTGCGCAGCGGCGACCAACTACCCGTGTGCGACCACGCTTAACTTTAGATAACACAATAATCACCATTTAATAGTTGCTCGCTTTAAACAACATTTTATTATAATGAATTTAGTAGCCCAACTTTCACAAAAAATTATAGAAACATTGCCTTAATATGAAGACAAGATACAAGATTTTCCAAATAGGAAGCGCCCGAAACATCGATTTTTCTAAATTAAGGTAAATGGAAGAATGGAATGGAAGTGTTATCCGCATTTTTCGCCAATTCATAGTCATCATTACCCATTGGCTTGTGCGACAAATTTTCTGTAAGATGCGCGGGTTATTTGGCGTGAAAAATGGAGGTGCCCGCGGCCACCAGGTGATTACCGGCCTACCAGTGACTTTGCAGAAAACTACAATATAAGTAATGGAGTATGAATGATAGATAGTCCTGCCTGCTTGCTGCTTGCGTCCACTTATACGCCCAAATGTTGCCTTACTTCACGACGAGCCTCTTTACTTCCAACTGGGGTAATAGTAAATTTTAGACATTCTGTCGATTGGTAGAAACATTTCGTTTCCCATTACTGGTAATAACGACCGCGTTGAGGTTTATTGTGATATCATTTTTAATGGGTACTGCGTTGAAACATTTCCACGTATACCAACTTGCAAATATTCAGTATAAATTACTCTTATCAAAGAATGTTGGATTTATGACACGTACAAAATAGTGCGGCGTGCGTAGTGCTATAAACCGGAGGTTGTAACTTGATATTCCACCGCTCACGGGGAGGCACAGGCAGCCCTAACCAAGTTGGAGCGAGCGTGTTTCTGACCTCATATAATTTACGACTTCAACAATCCAGTTCACAGATGAACAGGCGTAACTAGGGGTCTATCTGCGCCGAACGGCCGGTGATCCTTCCATGTTAACACGAGCCATAACCGGACGTAAATGTGCTTGTAATAGTTTAACTTTCTTGACGCTTTGAATCCATCTAAGGAGCGAGGCGCAGAAAGTGGAAATAATTAATGCTCGTAAGATGTTAAATTGGCCTGCTGTTTGTGTTGCGTCTGTTTGTGTCTTAGTCGGTAACTTTGCTCCAACTTCCACAATGATGAGTAACAACGAGGCACTTTTCGAGTAGTCACTGTTGGGACTAAATGTTATTCGAACCTCTTAGGGGAAGTCTCGCCAGCGGCGCTACTTTATGTTCATTTTCGCTCGTAATTCAGTTGGAAATATCGGGGCTTTTACTAATAATACCCGCCAGGTACGGGAGGGGATCACACATTCATCTATAAATTCAGCGGCCGTCTTGCAAGAGCTATTCGAACTTTCATAATTGCGAAGTTCGGGGAAACTTAATAATTCTTCTTCAGAAGTAGGATGACGGTCGAAGGAAATATTCACAGAGCGTAGGTACTCTCCGTGGCAGCGCCCTTGGAATCCAGCGCACGCCAGCCTTTTTATATGTAAGTAACATTGTTCAAACTCCTTGAATCAACCCTCGCTATGCTTGGAACGAGAAGGTAAGTATTTTATTAATATACTTATAGAACTCATAAAAGAAGTTAGGAGGAGAAAGTTTTGAATCAATAGACAGCCAGGTGAACGGTGGTGATTTGATACTATGGATGGTTAAGTTTGAGCTCTGCTGTTGTTCACGAAAACTACAGCAAGGCCGTTTGATTTAGTTTAGAAAGGTATTATTTAAAACAAAAGTTAGCGCCTTATTATCGAGATTTCTCCTAATCCAAAGTTCTGATGTTTCTATTAGTTTTATATTTATGGCTTAGAACCAGAGAAACGTGCAATTTTCGCTTACGTTTTAGAAAGAAAGTTCAAGAAAAAGGCTACGAGCTTTTAAATAAGTTTGATTGAACCACACCCGTGGCGCTCCATCTCATCGGCTCGCATCACTCAAAGCAAGATCCTAATACTTCATTGCCCATACGATTGATATGTTTTATTTGAGCACCCACGGGGAAACGCTTTCGCCTACTGAAACGTATATTTAATAGACATCATCAATAACTACGGTTAGATACGGATCGCGAAGAACTTCTCTCCATTGGAAATTAATCGAATTTCTATGTTTGTTTGTTGGCCTAGGTGAGACGCTACTTTCTCACTGAAGTTTGGAAGTAATAAAATGACTTGTGTCTCTCAAAATTTTAAGTGAGTGTTCTGATATGACAAAAGATATAACGAAAAGCTGATACTTAGCAGCAGATGATCAGCTTGGTAGGATAGATGCTATCGCCGAGGCTTTTGTCGGGCTCGCACACCCCATACTCGGATTTGTAATTCAAAGAAGCTCGCCCTCTCAATGTATGTGGGAAGCTACTCTGTTTTTATTGTGGATCGTTCCTTCTATGTACTAACCCTAGACGTGGTTCAGTCATAGAAATTAAAATTAAACATGTAAAGCGACATTTAAAAAAGCATAAGAATTTAGAATGGAATTGAACACACAGATGTATAAATAGGAAAAATCTACACAAAATCTAGTTCCTTTAAAGTTTCTACCCATGAATTCAGATTAAAATTACTTGCGGAATACCTCCGTTACTACATAATGTCTATTGTTATTTGTTTTACAGTTTCTATTCTATTTCAAATATTGACTAATCTAGTTATACATTTTATAATTTAATACATTTTGTAAAAAATCTGTGTCACTACTTGAAGTCATCTGTCTAATGCAACATTTTATCAAAATTCTATTCTATTTACGAAAATCTTAAAACTAAACAACAGTAAACAAGTTCTATAAAGTTTGCACCACCAATCACAATTTTGTTACCACCAATTTGCCTAACTAGTCTATGGCTTTCTCTACCTAAGGTAAGAAAGCTTTAAACTCCAGCTTATACAATGTTAACACACATACCATAATTGAGGCTAAATTAAGCTCCACTAAAATTACATTAATAAAATCGCCCGCCATCTTTAATCTATACTAGTTTCTATTGAATATTCCGCTATGAAAATTATTTAACGTCAGAATCTACAACTTCAGCTTACAATATTTTGTTTCTAACTCTTCGTCTATTCTAGGGACTATGTATCTGACTACGCTGTTTCTATTTACGTCGTTAGTTTGAAAACTCTATCTCTACCACACTTTTTTCACAAAATGTCGCCTACTCTATTCTATTACAAAAGTATAACGATTCAACGTTTATAATGTTCAAAATTACTCGCCCTATTGCTGCAGTGGACTGCACTCTCCGTTCGGGTCAGTTGTTTTCTTCATTGTCACAGCACACGTATAGTGTGGCATAAAATCTAATGTAAATCCCTTATCCCCAGTTGAATTAGCCCGAAACTGGCTCTGTCAATAGGTAGTAGTTGGTTTAGTGCAGCTGATGCAATCAAAGCGGCCTGGGGAGGAAGGACTTACAGCTTGCTGGGCGAGCCAGACACATTGGCGCTGGGTTTGGCGCTCAATACGAATCTAACTAGAAGAGATTAGTATGCTAATTGTGGCTGATATTATATCTCAAACAGGCTTAATACCATGAACTCTACGGTTATAAAGACGATGGAGCTAGGCTAGCGTATTGATATTCAAATCTATGGCATTCAGAAAGAAAACTATCTAGAAATAATTTAATCAACCTGACTCATCCAAACACAGCACTCGTCTAATTCAGTATCGACTGCTGAACTAAGTACAGTGAGTACACTAGACTAAGGTACCTACGTATTTACATTGGGTGTAGGTTTCTAAGTGTTAGTACGAGCTCTGTTCCAAAGCAACAAGCACTAAACGGAACAGTTACTAACACAATTAACGATCAAATATCTTAAATTACAAATGGAGTTGGCAGGGTCCGCGCGCGGCCACTCGCCGCCCCGCCAGCTAATTACTGGCCCCGAACCGACGGCTCGTGTTCTTATAAGTATTCGGTGAAACTGTAGTTTTTGAGGCTCGAACTATGCAACAACTATTTGCATTGCGGGTGTGTCGGTCGCGGCTGCATTCTGAGGGCGAGCGTGTTGAATGCAAGGAATGTAGAGCAAGACGCGGCGCGCGGCCGCGCGTTCCTACAGGACCTAGCCACAACTGTACCTGCCTATAGTCTAAAGAGAATAGCCGGTTTCAAAATTCAAGAAAGATTGTACATGTAACTAGTGCGTCCTCATGTCTTGTTTATAATGAATTCAGATTTTGTCGCGTTCGCGGATTGAGCCCCGACTGCTCTCTTTAGGCTGATCGAATCCTATCTAACCGTCTCGGCTTACCCACTTGGTGCGTAGGCGCGCGCCTCAGCCACGCTGCATATGTTGGATGAGTCAGAAAAATAAGTGATTACAAGATATCCGGAACGCGATAGAACCGCTCGGTGTACTCGTTACAAGAAACGATCAAACTTCCCTGCACGCTAGCCAACTCCACGCTAACACACTATCTCTTCCAGTTTATTTCGGTAGCAATCGATATGCCGAATTACTAGGGCACGATTTTCCATTTATGAACGAGTAGATAATAAACGATAAACGTTTTGCTTATACAACGGCAATTTCCTTTATTTTAAAATATAGCGGCTCACAATATCATAAAACTTACGAGTAATGATATAAGACGATATGTCGAAACAGCGATAAGAACAAACTATCTTAGGAATATAAAAGTTGACTTAATTATGAATTTGACACACGGGTTACAATAACAATAATCATGAAAAGTGCATTATAATAGTAAAGGTTATATTACGTATCTTAGGTTATTGGCATTACTTCCTGAGGGATACCGCATTTTAATCTGATTCAATAATAAATTGATTACATTCAAGCAATTTGTAATCGAGCTATATGGGCGAACCTAGCTGGGCGATTTTGTGGCACGCATCTGCGAAATCGGGCTCTTTGTTAATGTAAATGAGACTTAGCTTTGCGACATTGCATTCCTTGTTAGATTCGAGAGGGAAAACGGAGGGCGAAATACCAAACAGTTATTCGCTGGAGAAAAGATTTATTTGGGTAAGAGATTCCGGGGGCCGTTAACGGGTGTTCCGGTAAGAGAGTGGTTTAGCGGGGCGGGCGCGGGCGCGTGACGCGGGCGGCGCGGGGCGGCGGCGCGGCGGCTACGAGCCGGAGCTACGCCCGCGCCTTAGTACTCCGTGCCGACCAACATCCGACTTTCCGCCGGTAAAACTCCCACTACACCTGCGGCAACAAAATAAAAAAGCTACAAAGCCGGCTACGCACTCTTCCGAGGGTTCCGTACGTAACCGCGCTTCAAATAATAATACTCAAATTAGTCGGAACCCCGAATCTCAAAGCTAATTCAAAAATTAACATGAATGAAAACAAAGGTTGTTGAAAAAATGCGCGGAGGGACTCTTGCGGATGGCGCTCATCGAATCTTTATGGGGAAACTTGGAATTGATAGTTTCCTGTTTACTGTTTTTCGAGCTATTTAAATTTGTTCGCACGCACGTAATGATAGAGTAGCGTTTTATGAATGTTTTGGTATAGAATTGTGGAGGCAGTGTGTAGCACGCACCGGTACCGGCGCCATGCGAGAGCGGGGTCATTACGTGCCATATCTAACTATTGATTCGATCATCAAAACTGTATCAAGAACATGGTGTTATTTACTGAATTATTCATTCAACATTAGTATAACTAAACACGCAATACGTTAAGGGGATATAACTACCGCCCGAACTGATATATGATTACAAATTACACAGTACTGTAATTTTTTTGATGGAGATATCAAAATGAAATGTTCGATAGCTTAACCTCAAATGGCCACACATTAGATACCCTTAAAGTTAAAACGCGATATATAATTTAAGCTTAGTTTAAGTTTGACTAGTTTAGAGGATGGCGATTAGGACGGTCGCGCTCGCAGCGATCTTGTACAATCAACGATCGATGTAAACCTTAATTTTGAAAATAATATTGCGAGGTGTGGTGATATAATATAGATAAGCAACGATTTATTTGCTAATATTGCTTCTTATTCGAAATTAAGGCAGTCGAACCTTACTCTTACACGGAAACCGCTTTATATTAACAATAACACGAAGGAGATAGCATAATACAGTTGCTTCCAAAAATATTAACAACAACGATAATTTAAATATTAACAACATTAATATTTAAGCAGTGTAAATACTTTAAATTTAATAGAGAAATAACTTTAAACAAAATAGGTACATATAATTACAATACCATTACAGCAAACATTTAATAATACTAAAAGAACGTTTTCAAGCTCGATGTATCGTTTCTTTTTTCAAAAATTACAATGAAGAAACAAAAATTCTAAGCTAATGCTAATGATAGGCTACGCAAATGAATATCTAAATGTCTCGGTTAGTTTTCATCCTCTAAACTTAGTAATTCCAAATGAATATCGCTACTTTACTAGCTATTAATATTTATTAGATTATCTCCTACTCTTAGACTTATTAAATTTCTATCTAAGCTGAACAACACACCAGACTAAACCCGTCGTAAAACCACTTAGGTACTCAATTATTCATTGTTTTCAAACTATAAAAATTCAATAAAATAGTGTATTATTCCCGCGGCCCTGAATAAATAACCAATGTTATTACGGTTTACCGACCAATGAGCTCGTCATTCTTGTTGACAGCCGTGAAGGTTTTATTAATCGAGACTGTATAGTGGCGAGGATAACGTATGGTCAACATGGAGACACAGACAAATTACACGTTATAATAATTTTATTGTTGAACCTATACTAGGGTTCACAGAATCATTTCATATGCATGCACTGGGATACCAGATGTCCCTTACTATTGTGCGGATTAATGACATTATGAATATGAGATTAGCCATTTTAATTCTTTAGTACAGGTACACTCTTCAGGTATGTTTTGTTGAACTTGCAATATTTGAAAAGGAAAAACATTTTCATTGTGGTGAAGCGAAAAGAAGGCCAAAAAGATTATTAACTTTATGGTCTGACTTGTTTGCTCTGTTTTTTGGTTTCATGTACGTTTTTGTCAAGTGTCATGTTCAGCTCTCCTAAATCCTATGAATTCTAAACACTACCAACTCTAAAGTATGCTAATTAGTTTAGAAGTAATATTGGCTCTAAGAGAAACGCTAAACTACTTGCCGCTATTTATATTTTTATTTACCTACCTAGATAATAGAGAAGATAAAATGTCTACGTAAATCTAATTTTATGACTATAGCTGGGTGTTGATTACTACTAAAATTTAATAGGGGCTACGATTTTCAATAAATATGTAAATAAGGTTATGAGCTCGGTTGTTTGAAGCTTGTAACGATTAACGCCTTGATTATCTTTGCCATCACGGTCTTGTGATTGCGTTTTCGTTGTCAACGATTCAATAATACTTTCTCGGAGGTTTCTCGCTTATTAAACCCTGGTAGGGGGACGAAAATTTTTCACAGAGTTATTCGCCGTCGTACCGCGAACTACGTGTAAACTATGCCCAAGCGGCTTTATCTTTTCTGAGGATATGTAACGAGCGCGTATGAATTTTTAAGCAAACATTTTATTATCATACATTAAAGCCCAAGCAACATGGGAGTACTTGGGAGAATAATTCAGTTCCATTGGAAACTGACAAAGTTGTTTACGATGTTCGAAAACTGTCATCCTCGTGAACGTAGCTACGTGCAGGTCGTGCAGTCGTTTTTCAACTTTGAGAAAACGACTGCTCTATAATAAAGGCAGCGAAGAAGTTGTGGATCGCAGTTTCACGACTCAGGACTTTGTACCGCCATCTTGTGCATCAAAATATCCACACTTTTCATTAACTTTAGATAGAGCTAAGAATGATTGCATTGCGTTGCGACTTAAAACTCTATTTCTTCGATTATCTTATTTCCTAAACTCTTGGGGACTACGAAGCCCCTTTTTGACTCATACTTCTCAGTCACGACTTCCTAAAAAGACAACGCTAATTGAACCATGCTTTGGTAAAAACTTCTCATTTTGATCTCTAATTAGCTTGGATTCAATAATTGTGGAGGATGTAATACGTAATAACAACGTAGATGAGGTTTCCAATAATCCGTCGTCGGTCGCAGTCGCTCGAGGAATGCTAATGGACGAAATGGACGCACATTAATTGTTGCCGAGCCGCTTTGTTGCATATGCCCATTAGACAAATCTAATCAATGCTCATTAGCTACGGCTTGCCCCTATAAAGCCACCGCAGCTAGCCATCCGTCCGAATGTAAACGGACATAATAAGAGAATTTAATGTTTCATTTCGTAAATACGAGTACGTAGACACTAACAGGATTAAAGTTGAATGCAAAAATCCCGCAGTGCCGTTTAAATGTTCTTCTCGAGGGTGGATTATTTAGCGGAGCCGGCGTCCGCTCGCGTTCGATAACGCCATTAATTTAAGCGGCTCGCCCGGACACCTGTGTAATTATTGGGACGCTCCATTGTTCAATTATGTGTTGGTATTTACAATCGAATGCCCACATACGACCAGTTTTTATGAATAGATAACAGAAAACGTGATTCTTGCGTGCCGTAAATCACCGGTAAGTAATTAACGCGCAACGATTTGTACGAGCGTAATATGGAGTCCCTGTGGAGCGCGATAGCATCAATCGCCCGCAAACCAAACGGAACTGCACTTTTCACGATACGCTCAATTAGAATTTCCAATATCTGGCGCTCGCTTTTCTAGATTCCGTTTGCGTTCAACCGAAAAAATCTTGCGGCAGCGTGCTCTTCTCGCCGAGAAAAAAGTAGAAAGCCAAAGCTTAGTGGCGTAATTACGGTGGAGGGAGGCGGCTCAACACTGAGTGTGGACAAATAACGAGAAGATATTTGTGCAGCTGGGCCCGCCGGGGGGCTCGCGCTTCATTGAGCTCAGCTTCCCGCTTGAGGCTTGTCCGGGATGTCATTTCATGATGCAACAAACTACACCCAAAACCACAAATAAAAAATAACAATCTCTTCGCATTGGACAGGATCAGCTGTCCGAATACTTTTAATTAGAGTAAGTACCGAGGTTTATATAGAAGTCACCACAAAAAGGACGTCATTTCTAGGACTTTTGTTTGAATCTGTTTAAATCTCTTTTGAGAGCTTTCGCCGTTAATGAGCAGCGGCGTTTTTTGTGAGTGTTGTAGGTAGGAGACGATAGGGCGGGCGGGGGCGAGCGACGCGACGCGACGGCGGCGGGCGCAGTGTTTGCGCCACTGTTTGCTCGCCCAACGCGTAGCATTTGAGAATCGTTAGGGCGAACAGTCTGCAAACATCGAACAAGGCGCTCGCAATTGGCCGGATTGTCACGACAAAATTCCGGAGATAAACAATAAATAGCATTTCACGAAACGTGGACGTTTTGTAATTGACGGCCGCGGCGTGGCATTTGTCTAGATGGTTCAGTCATTGTTAGGGGTGTTAACTTGTTAGTAAAGTTGTTAGTGAGAGTTCACACGAACTTTCGCCTCGGCGAGTTAGTCGAAATGGAAGTTAGGACATTGTCACCACAGCGGATTACGAAAATTAGCGTATGTGTCGTTAGTATAAATGAGGAGCATGTCAGTTTTGAAGCTAGACTGGCTATTTTTGGTATCGGTTAGCAGTTAGTGGAATGCATTGTCGCGGGCGGGCGCGAGTTCACAGATGCATGGCGTGTACATTGTAAACCCCGCTGAGCTCGAGCGGGTGGTATGGCAGGAGTGTCGCCAAGTGGTGGTAGTGATTGCCGGACAGTTGGTGGTGCAAGCTCGCCAGGGGATTACCTGCTGGGTACGGCAGCCCGAAGCTAGGATAGCCCGAATAGCTACGTCCTGCCGCGTACGCGGCGTACGCTGCGGGGAAACCTGCCGAACAAACAAAAACATATTCATAACATCAAAAGTAATGTAGAACAGGTGAAAAGCGGGGTTAGTTATCGGATTGCATGCTGTCGTTGGCATCGTGTCGATTCAGCGTAGTTTTAATACGGCGTGGTAACATTTGGTATGTAACACGTGTCCCGGTGGCCCGTTTCTAAAATAGAGCCGTCACATAAAAGGTAGGAGAGTGTATCGCGCATGTTCAGTGCGACACCGCTTTGGACATTGTCCAGCGCGCGATATTTTGTAAACATCGTTTAATATGGCACAGTATAAGTGGACTACGGCTTCGGCTGTAAAAGATAGGTACCTACTGTATTGTTAGCTATAAACAAACTACTCTATATCAAAGATAAACTAACTCAAACAAACATTACATTAGGTTCTGTTGCATGTGCGATTAATAAACACTACATTTTACAATCCATTAGGTTGACAAAATGATGTTGGTAATAGAATGAGGGATGGATGATGGCCGAGCCGTCCACGCGGCTGATATGATTGCTAAGCCGGATCGTTGTTATTATTGCCAATCAAAATAGTGTGTCTGTCAGCGGCGCGATGCTTCAGGCAGATAGCGAGGACTCGGCAACTCGCGCGCACCACGGAACAAAACATTAGTGTACCGCACCGACCCGACGACACGAACAGAACCAAACCGAACCGACGCGACCCGAACCCAGTATTAACACAAACAGTAACGTCTCCACGGAGACAAGTGAATGATCTAATGCGGGTAGAATGTGAACGTGACTTTTGAACAAAAAAATTGAGAATCAACTTACCGTCAGGAAGAGCACCCAATGACCACATGAAATCTAGAAATGTAAAAACATTTACATAAATCGATCTATCCTATGTTAAAGTTAAGTAGTTTTATAAGAGATTATATTTTAAAGAATGTACTGTGCCGTGAGACACTATTTTGCTTGGCGAAGTTGTTTTTGAATACAAGGCTGAATATCATGAAATTATTCTACGTACTCGTACTTAAAATATTTAAATAGATAGCATTCAATTACTAATAGCAGACTACAAACTCTTCTAATGTGCCTTTAGATAATATATTGGGGTATGTTAGTGTCACTTGACCACCACATTTGATCACTGAATATCGTCCATTTAACATGTTACACTATTCTACACATTGTTAGTCTAACTCTAAACATGTTAAACAAACAGACAATATTTAAATATTTTAGAAATGATGTTTATTAAGCTAATATCTACCGAAAATCTCCTACATTAAAGTTAATGCGTACAATTAATTCTATTTGTTAACGAGTACTACTGTCGAGTATACAAATTGGAAATATCCATAAACCTTACGTATTTACTGTTAAAACAGCAATAAAGTTAATTATAAATATTGGAAGTATACATACAAGAAGGTAACTACTAAAATAATACTAATAGTGAACATAACTTTTAGTCAATGCACATAAATAAATAAATAGGAATAAAATAAATAACCTTATTTAAGATGTCTAGGAACACATTGATACTGTCCAATTTTAAAACCTAGTTTTTACAACACAATTAAAACAAATAGGAACAAAACATCTATGAATCTTAAGTACATCCACATAATATAATAGGTACCTCTTTTCTTCCAATGATAACATTTTTGAAAAGCCGACATCAAGCTGTGAAGCTATTCATGGTAAAGAGCTAAAGAATGCAATATAATTTAGGAAAATATTTTCAAAAATCACTTATTCAACTGGCCGCAATAGATGACATGACTAACTCTGTCCGCTAGCAGGAATTAACTTCATGGATGGATAGTAGAAAACTGGCAAGACTCAGGACCGCAAGGCCTGTTTATATTAAAGCTAGAAATCAGAAAACTCCAGGCGCACAACTATCGCCTGCTATCTATATAATATTCTCAATGTCAATCAAATCGAAAAGCACCTACTATCAGGTAGAAAAATATCAGCTTTTCTATCAACCCTACGTAAAATTGATCCAATCTCTGTCTCTATTAGAAAATTTGTTTTAATGATAGTTATAAAAGTATGCCTAATTTAAGAGTGACACTATGGCTCTTCTATTTCGGTACACAGTTCGAAACTCTGCTAACTAACCGTTCTAATTGCAATTACTAAAAATAAGACACTTGATATCATCAGTTTTAAGTACATTTGTCACTTGGGTTCGGCGGGAAGAAAGAGAGAGGAATGTAACAGAGAGAGGGGACTCCGACGCAGCATAGAGGGACCCGACTAGAATGGGTGCGGATGCTGCTGGAAGAGGAGCGCGGATCAAAGGGGCAGAGGAGTAGGCAGGGTCGCGTGAGTCAGGGGGGAGTAGAGGGTCTGGAGGTCGAGAGCATGGGCGCCGAGGAGGTCGGAGACGGAGTATGTGAGGGGGGGAAGAAGAGGGGTTAGAGTGGGGCGGTGAGGGCGCGCGGGCTGGCGCAAGGCGGCGAACGCGCGGCGGTAGGCGGCCGCGTGCGCACTCGCCGCCCCGCCTGCGAGCACCAGCTGCGTCGGCGCAGGGACCGGGTAGGGAGCGTAGCGTACGCCAACGCCGGCGCCGCCCACCACGGCGCTACCTAGTAACTCACCGTACGCACCGCGACCGGCGGCTCTCGTCTTCGCCAGATTCGCTGGGAGCATTACTTCTTTTGGTTGTGCCTTTTTGCATTCCACCTGTAACAAAGATAATTATGGTAATTAAAAAGATGTTATAACATAGGGTAAATTAACCAATTTATACCGAATCCAAAAACCGGTAACTTTCCAACCCTTAAAAATAAACCAAGTTGCAAATGGTTGGTTTTGTGAAATTTACTGATTGCGATCACGTTAGACGACGAAGACCTATGCTTGCATTTTTATCGATGTTTATCATCAATAAACGCAGACAAGTCTTGCTATTCGGAGTTATTATGAAAAAATCTGTTGTCTCAGATTGTGATTCAAAATAAAGAAAGAAAGCAGGCGACGAAACCTGTCGACAATCCTATACTTCACAGCTCGAAACACAAATTGAATTTTAATTTGATTTGCTGAGTCAAGGAGCTTATCGTCGAATACTTATTTTACAGCTCAATTCCCACGATGCCAAAATCATTTACAATCATAAAAGTTTTATTTCCTATCTCTGAGTTATTATAAAGTCACGTCATGGAACCTGTTGAGTTCCACACCCGTAAAGTTTAATTTCCTTTTATATACCAGCAAACGGCGGAATAAAACCATCTTTATAACTAATCTTGATACCCCACCGCAGAGTGGCGGCGAAAATTAATGTACCTCATAATTAAACTCTACGTTTAATCGATCCATTAAGTAATTTTAACGAACAGTGTGGCTCACTCCGTCCTGTATCTCACCTCGCTGCGGTCGGGAGGAAGCGAGTATAAATTACCCAATCTAAGCTAACCCATCCAATAGAATTTTCGAGAGCCAACATTACGGAAAAGTACATAGTAACAAATTAAAGCCACAAAATAGATTACTCCTGTTTTATAATTCGAATAGAAATGTTGAACGTATTAATTTGTTTCGTAAGAAATCTTCCCTGTCCCCATTTTTCATAGTGGTGCATAATCGCGCGGCGGAAAGTGCGGGGAGAGGGGGAGTACATAAAGTCCGCGTGCACATTTGTCACGCGGACGTCAGAAGCCGACAAATGAAGGCTTTGCCACGGTGCTCGCGCACTTTGTGCACTTTGCACAACTTTCTGCGTTGACATGAAACTACGTGCTTTTGCATTAACGCGGGGAAGTGAGTGAGCGAGGCTTTACAGCGCTGAGTGTCTTTCCACCAAGTTTTATGCCTAGATAACTAAGGTTGCATAATCAACATGTAATATAAAAGTTGGAATCTCTGATTATTATAGCTTTGAGTGTTTATTTGAGCTCGAAAGAAAATACGTCGCGCTAAAGCAAGGAATAGTTTCAAGAGGGAATAAGAAATGGTTTTGAGAACTTTATTTAGTTTCAGTCTTGCTTGCCTTTCTAGGCATATTGTGTGGTGCTTCTCTGTACTAAACTGTCAACATAAAAAAAGTGAGAGCTGCTATTTGTTAGGAGCGACAGAGCTTTACAAATGAAAAGGCGCGTATTCTAGCCGAACCACTGGCGTCGTGGCCGCCCTCGATTTGTCCCGCCACACGCAATGAAGGGGACATTCCGGATAATGCCAGAGCACTTCAAACACCGAAAATGAGAATCGATACCGTAGAAAAGCCAGCTACGTAGCCCTACTCAAGAGACAAAATTTAATCAAATAGACCGATACAAAATGCTTTAAATCAACGTACAATATGGACGGCCATGAAGAAAATTCACAGAGGGGATTCGACGTTAATTGATGTCGCGTCGCTGGCGAGCGGGAAACAAAAGCTCACAAGCAATTCACATCGGAGTTCGCAATTCCGATCGAGTCGAGATCTCGACGCAGTTTAATGACACGAAAAATAACACAGGTAAATTGTATTTAGCCGAGCGCTAGGCGCGCCCCGATATATCGATCCCATCGAGTATTCGACACCGAGGTAAAGATGTCGGTTCAACCGAGCGGATTTAAGATCTACTCGACTGCGCCCGGCTTAATGCCGCCCCAGCCTAGCCTAGCTCACCTCCTTCTAATCCCGCCGATGTATGGAAAATTTAATTGTTTCGCGAGAAAACACCGAGTTTTACGCACCACCGCCTCTCCTCTACTCTACCGGGTAGACGAAATTTAATATGAACTTGAAAGGAACCATTAAATTTACGCTCGATTGGTTTTAAGTGAAACCCTTCATTGGTGAAATACTAACGTCAATAAGCTGAAATTTTAACGAGATTTATTTTTCGATACGCTTCCGGCGAAATGGCTAAACGGACTCGACGTTTAACTTCAAGATATTAATTACCATCCTTGGATAATGCTGAAATCTGAAATTTAACGTTATCTGCGTACGCTGTACGTCCCAGATGATTAATGGCTGACTCGAGGCCATAGGGACCGTTAAAACAAAGACAAAATTAGCCTATAGCGTTCTAAAACAATACATTACAAAAGGTATCTTGTTTTGTGTCGACGGTGGGAATTTATATTATGTTGCGACACTTTTGCCCTACCAGAACATTATGTGAAGATTCCAAGTAGCGTAAAACTTCACCGTGGACATTATTCCGGATTCTTCTCACGCTTGAAACTACAAAATAAAACAAGTTTCTTTTACACGCGCTCACCGGACCGAAGCTCGCATGTGTGTTGACATTAACTGCATTTTATAAGATTTTGCGTTTGTTTCCTTGTACTCCTATTTCTGTTTCCTTTGAAATACTTGTGGCAGACTTCGGGCAGACGGCCAAATAGACAACTTTATAAAAGGATAAAATATCGCTGCTGTTTCTGAACGAATACCTCTATTGATGTCAAGAACAAATTATATTCTTATTCCAAAGTTTAAATCCTAAATGTTACATTTATGAGCGGTTTTCTAATATTATTTAGGTACGCCTTCAAATGGCGTTAATTCTCGTTGGATTTCCATATAAAGCATGAGTTTGCTGCGTTGTAGCGTTACATCTTAAGAAAACCAAAAGTCTCTATATTGTTGCAGTAACGTAGCAGGAACATAGGTGAGCGATAAACGGAGGCGACGGGTGTAAGGGGCGGGGGGAGACTTGATAAGTTTATCAGGGAAACCTCTCGCCTTCGTATTGACAGAGCGTCGTAGCCTGCCCCTGATTGCCGCTAAACGGAAGGCGGCCTGAGAACCGGATACTAGGTAAGAGTTCCAGAATTACACGATAAAAATATACAGATAACGCAACTATTTAAGCTAGCCCTCTTGAACTGATTTTATCTCATTTTTTTTAAGTCAGATTGTTGTAGCAGTCCTGACCTCATGCTCAACAGGTCATGGATAAACGAATTCGCGCTTCAGACTTCCATGTTTACGTAAGACGAAGCTAGGTGCTTTCTAAGAATGTTGGCACAGTTGCTTAAAGTGTTGGAGTGTTTACCGAAGGGGTGAAGTGGGGGTAATGCGCCAAATTCAAATCAGATAAAAGCGATCGACTCGCGACTGCTACCTGCAGCAGAGATAGCCCTCCGGCAACTTGTAAATTGCACACACTTTATATCGAAATGTCGGAAATACATCTGAGTGCAATAAAGCGAAGTTTTGCGTGCTCCGAATTTCTAATAAGTTTCCGGTCAAGAGACGAATGAATTCCCTTATATTAAATGTTTTTTATTTACAAGGCTTTTTATGTTAAAGGTAGATCGTCAATAATAAACAATAAACTTTATTTACTCAAATGGAAAAATTCCTTTGAAGTATAAAATACCAGGTAAACGAAACGAAGGCTTCCCTACCCGCAACACACACACACATGTAAGTATTCACAAACGATAGTAGCACATAAAGCCATGGCGTAGCAACGTATTTCATTGCATCGATATCGAATTATATTTTCAAACAAAGAAAAGTCATTAGGGCAAAATACACACCACCGTAATTGTAGCGCTGTTGCGTGGTACCTTTTAAAACAGGAACATATTTCAATAAGACAGCCTATACAATTTATATCGGTGCGGTAGGTTCACCGTCATAGAAATGTTAGGAACACATTAAATATAAAGGCGCATCACACAGTGCAGCACGAGCATCATTCATTCCCTTATTGAAGCACGTTAAATACCCCCGGCTATTTCTAGAGAAATCGATACTAGTCAATCGTAAGTCACTGTATCAATTATTACGAATATGGCGATATTATTATTTGTTCTATTGATTGTCAAATAACAAATGAGTTTCTTGCGAGAATCGGGAAAAAACTACGTCGATCTTTAAAATTTCTAAGCTGCCATTGAAAATGATTTAATCGCTTGAAATGGTAGAGCAAACGAAAATACCAATTAAATTGAAAGCGACGGGCGGAGAGCGGTATTGGCAGACACTCAGCGGTATTACCGGCCGTTTGCAATTGTAAGCAAACAAGATTACCGCTGACTCGTTGCTTAACTAATTCGCATCACGCTCGAGACTCCACTTTAGCGTGGGTAAAAGAATATAACGATAGGAAGCGTCCAGCGCCGGCAACGCCCGGAAAACGCTTTGCTATAATGAAATCTGTTTATTACACGAACGGAAGCGACTACCTTAAAGTGTTTCCATGTACGAATTGAAATTGGAAAATTGCCCCTGGAAAATTCCTCGAGAAAATCAAATAAAACTGCAAACGAGGCATTGGCAGCGTTAGAGGCGTATGAGTGCAGTTTGCATTAAGTAATTGTTGATAGTCGGCCGTTTGCGGTCGCGCTCTGTTCACGTATCAGCTTCAATTTGCAAAATTAGATGTTGCTATCGACGCTGAACAGACTCTTTCTATTCATTAATGCAAAACGCTCTCTTAATTAAAAATCTAATAGTCACCAGAATGATTCAGTTTCAACGAATCGTGTTCATGATTTCTCTGAGAGATAAGATAAAATCTGCTTTTCACTCTCAGAATGTACAATCAGGAAATGCATTTAATATTAAAGTTAGACGGGTTTGATGCGCTGAATTTATTCCTATCTGGGAGAAAGTTTATGACGCACGTACAGGCATAAGCTCAGGCAATTAGTAGTAATTAAGTAGGTAGGTAGATCGCGGCGCGGGGCGTCGGTCGGCGGGCGCCGCGCCACCTCCTAGATTAAGGTCTAAGGTCTGTGGCGCGTGGCGTCGCCGATCGTAACTTGTTCTGCATGAATCTGTACACGAATCTCATACGACTCTCCCGAGGAGCACCTCTAATGTAAATGAAATTGTGTGCAAGAAATAAAGCAGAGCTCCTCGGCCGGTATTTATCGCCGCTCGCGTCTCCTAACTCCCCGGTAATGGGAATGCGGAGACGCCGCGCAGTAATGAACCGGCCTGCCCTAACGTATGGCCTTTATTGATGACACCCGCGCCCTCCACTCCTCTACTACTCCTACTTACTCCGCTTTATTGTCTCCCTACGCAGCGACACTGTTTCAATTACGTGGGCCTTCTTACGATGCTTTACGACTTCGTCTTAAATCATTTCTCCTAAGCCGAGCACTGACTTCCTCAATCTTTCGGGGATTTGTATTCCATCGTGGATTCCATCAATTTGTCAAAGCATTATCTGCCGAAAATAATGTAAGCGTTTTCTCAGAATAACTTACCTATTTTCGTAACGTAAAGACAGATAAATCTTTTTTTCGAAGTGTCTTATACTCAGAAGGTAGCTTTCCTCATGAGAATGGGTAATATATTTAGGGTTGAATCACGAAAACTGCTCACTTTTTTGAACCGCTCAAAAATACAAATGTGTTTTGCGTCAGAATATGATCCGCACACTGTTGACACAGATCTCTTTGACGTAAAGAAAAGAAAGTCACCAAGGTTGTCAAACTGTCAATTTCTTTGAAGGCACCTTTTTGAACTTGCTTTGTTCTGGTCAAAGGTTTTCGTAAAAGATTTAGGTCGAATGTTTGTGCGTAATGTATTATTAATCGTATTGAATGGAAGGTTTGACGTAAATGATTTGAAGCGCGAGCTATTATTTATCTGACATGTACCTACAGCTTAAACAGAGTAATGCACAATGCATTACAGCATTAGCCGGCATTATTCCAAGATTGAAGCCTGAGCGTATGATGTTCGGGACTACAATCCGTCAAATGGCGCGTTCATGCACGCATGGACGCTGTGAGATCGAATTAACAGCTAACGTTATATATAGATTTAAATAAAGCCGCCATTTAAATGAAGTATGGGCATATTCAGAAAGCGACCAAAATTTTAATTCATCATCATCATCATCATCAGCCTATAGCAGTCCACTGCTGGACATAGGCCTCTCCCAATGAGCGCCATAGCGCCCTGTCTTCAGCTTGCCGCATCCAGCATCTATCTGCAGTCTTTCGCAGGTCGTCATCCCACCTGGTCGGAGGGCGTCCTACACTACGTTTACCGAGTTTACCGAAATTTTAATTGGGTACTATTACTTTTGAAATTATCTATTTGAATTAGCTTTACATATAATTTGTAAAATGTAGCGCACGAGAATATTATAGGTAGGTGTAGAGATTTATTTTCTTTCACGCTTCAAACATTAGTTGGAGTAAAAATCGTTAACAGCCGGAAAGGCCTGTTGAGCCTTAATTTACGTCTTTTCCTTCGACTTCAGTTAGTTGCGTCATTTAAGAGTTGCGTGCCGTGTGCTTTATGACCATTAAATTTATATATACATCTACCTATATAGGAAATAAGGTAGTTGTTTGAATACTGATTACGATCGGTATTAATAAATTTCTACTGGAAGTCTTGTAATATTTTCGGTTCGAAATTGCTAAGATATCAACGGATACCTATCACGTCGGTATATACGGATACCTACCGTGAAAGTAGGTTAACAAGCCAATGTAAATAGTGATAAAATTTTACGCGTATGCAATAAAAAGATAGTGATTGACTTTCTGAATGCGTCCCCCAATCGGGCGCGGTCATGCAAGTCATTTCGATGCCGTCTCTATATTATAGACGTCAAATATATAAAAACTTTTGCGACTGTCTATTGTTTTCTGATGAACTTAAACTGCTTTTACAATTGTATACCTACTGTATATAGCATATATACTGTATATGGGCAGCATTTGGGAAACTACGTCAAGTCTTCACGTCATCCATACCGCAATGCTTGAAAACGAAAGTTTTCAATCAGTGCGTCCTACCCGTTATGACCTACGGAGCTGAGACGTGGACACTCACGATAGGGCTGGTCCACCAGTTCAAAGTCGCTCAGCGAGCTATGGAAAGAGCTATGCTTGTAGTTTCTCCGAAGGATAGGATTCGTAACGAATACATCCGACAGAGAACCAAGGTTATCGACATAGCTCAAAGAATTAGCAAGCTGAAGTGGCAGTGGGCCGGCCATATCTCGCGAAGAACCGACGGCCGCTGGGGCAAACGTGTTCTTCAGTGGAGACCACGACTCGGTAAACGTAGTGTAGGACGCCCTCCGACCAGGTGGGATGATGACCTGCGAAAGACTGCAGGTAGATGCTGGATGCGGCAAGCTGAAGACAGGGCGCTATGGCGCTCATTGGGGGAGGCCTATGTCCAGCAGTGGACTGCTATAGGCTGATGATGATGATGATGTATATAGCATAAGGATGGAATAAGGACAACACCGCCGACAACAAGCTTATCTTAGTAAAGATCGTATCGGCCATCTATTGTCAGTCACCCGGCCAGTTTGATATCTATCCGGAAATTACACCTGGCTCTACTAATTAAGGCTATATTATAGGGTGAGACGGCGTAAGATAGTCAACCATCGGAACGTACGCAATTCATACGAAAGTAGTGGCTTATTTTTACGATTTATAGTAGGTAGATAAAGATTTTTGTTAAAGTTTTCTCTTTTTTATTAAAGATTTAATTATTTTGAGAAAAACATATCATGCTCAGCATGATCTTGTTTTTTAATTTCATTAAAAGTCCTTTTGTTTTCTGCTGCAATTGACCACAGACTACAAAATGACCAATATAATATATCCTCAGCATCAACTTAGTGATAGTTCCTAAATACCAAATTTGTTGTTATTTGAAATATTTAGATATTTCCAAATGCCCTGTTAGTTATTATTCTTCTTTCCGCTGAATGATCCTCGCAAGGACGTCATTCACCTAACTTTTCCAGTTTAGTTTCTGTTTTGCGTGTCTCTATCAGTTGTTGATCAGGACCCACCATAGTTCATCTCAGGAAATTACATCTAACTAAGGCAAGTATATCACGGAGACCAAACCTCGTTAGACGGGCACATCCTGAACCCACCCTGATATAAACTGTAGTTTGCGTTATTAATTACACAGGTGACAGTTTATGCTAATTTGTTCCTAAGCGGATAATACGGGAAGACGAAAGTTGCAATCGAAATTCGACTTTATAGCTGAATTTTAAGGGTTGTCTTGCCGTGATGTCGTATTCTTGCCGTGGTTTATGTCACTCGAGTCTAAGGAAAATTGTAGTGACTAAACAAATCTTCAAGATACATATAAAAGTGAATTCTAAATACCAGATCTTCAGACTTTCTACCTTTTGTTCTTAAAAAAGTACTAAAATTATTTAGCTTGAAAAGCTGGTCACGAACAAAGAGTCCGTCAATACTGTTGAGCTGAAAAATACATATTAAATATACACCATCCACTTAAAATTCACGAATGTGCGCTCAATTCTCGCCAACTGGACCCACACCTTCTAATCTTCCATTAGTATCTGAATGGAAAAGTTCAAAACAGACAAAATCCATCCGAATCTAACTTGCCCATTGCAAGTTTCAATGAAAAGGGACGATCAGACGCTCAGAGCGTCACACTTGATATATTTTATGTGAAGGCACAAAAATGGGACCGGATCGATGGAGCTTAGAAGGCTGGGACCTAAAACGGGAAGTTTATGGTAATCAGGCACCGTGATTGATTGTGCGCTGAGGGTGGACCTTAGCAGATAGCACCAGCATATTACATTTTTACTCGCGGATAGACGATAGAATTAAAGGATGACTCCCAAATCGTAGCAACAAGAAGCTGCATAGGATACTAAGTTGATGGTGACAGAGAAATGTGTGTCAAATGAATAAAGAAATATTAGCTGAACTATTTCCGTGATTGTGCTCTTGATAATAAGACACTAACGTTAAAAGACACCTCCACCCTCCGCCCAACTGCCTTACTGATACTCCAAGACAAATGGCGATTGAGGATCCCAAGATTTAAGTGGCACTTTCAAATGTGCCTACTTTTAGTGTTATTTCCTAAACGGAAACCATTTGTTTCCCTCATGCACGATTGGGGAGAAAAATGTGTGCGATACCCTTTGCAATAAGTTAGGAGTGCATTTACAATACGGTTGCCATAGTTTTTGGTAAAAAAAGGGCGTTAAAAATATTAAAACCAATATCGGAGCTAGTGCGTGAAAAACAAAAGAACCGCGCATGAATCATCGGGTCCTGCTGTCACGTTGTTTTGGGAAACCATTAGTTAAACGTTCAATAAAAAGTAACGCGCGGCGCAAAATAAAACCCCTACGAATTTGTTCGTGCGGCTTACGCTATAAAAGTTGCTTATTCGTGAAACTTGGCCGATCTACGAAAACTTCTAACTCGGCTTTTGTGACAGATACAGATATTCCGTTCGCGAACTTAAAAAATAAACCCGCCGGCAAATGTGTCGTGAAATTCCAATAGTGAAATTGCCAAGACTTTATGTACCTAACCGTGTGAAACTTTTCAACTATGCGGACTACGCAGGCCCATTACCATTTTATAACAATGGAAATCTATTGAAGGCTAATTTATGAACGACAGCCAAGCGTCATAGTTGCGAACGTATCAGATTTGAGTTCAAGCAAATACTTGCTACTTGCTTACATTTTGGGCGTCCCTACCAAGTGCGACCTCGTAAAGAACACAGGTGGTGAGTCCCAGCAAGCTTAAATCCGCCAAATAGAAATTGATGTTGGAAGGTGAAATCTAACTACCTACACTTTATTTTACCCATTTTGAGGCGCGTCGTTGCTTTGTTGTTAAAATTCATGGTAAGCGGAAGCAATTAAGGGAGTAATGTGTAAGGACGTAATGGAGTGACGAGAATTTGTTGCGAGCGTTTTAATGGAGGCCGTATTTATGTTTGAAAATGCAACGAAGCCTCCTGTCTAGTGTTAATAATTATACAATCGCTCAGTATACAATTATACTTGATAGCGGTGTCTTGTTAAAATTACTCGTATTAAATCACCAGGCCCAAATTAAATGTGATGGAAATTACAATTGCTTTTCATTTATAATCGTTATAAGCGTTTGTCTCAGAGTTAACAAGGATTCTGCTAGAAATGAAATTATTTTGTTCGATAAGGAAATATTACAGAAGATAACAATGATTTTTTCATTATCGTATCCTTCAATCAATATAGAGTACAAATATAAATTTACAATTTTCGAAATAGGTGCCTATTCCCCTCTGGCCACGTAGTCCTACTACCTTTGTCCTCCCGATCGGACCACATGAACTTTTTTTTCTATTAGTTCGATTAATCGGATTATAAGGATTTGTAATTCCACTTCGTCCTACCGATCGGACCACATCGATTTTTACTTTTGTAGAAAATCACTACGGCACACCTACCCAAAATAAGCTCCTTTCCCTTCACCCTATCACTTTCTGGTGGGAAGGCGGAGCAGCTATTAGCTTAACGACCATTTTAATATAAGATATGACATATTAAATTTACGAGAGCAGCTACTCCCAGCAAAGCGCCGCTGCTGACATGACGCCTGTCTTCTTTATTGCCTACGTAAATATAACTATCGTATGTGTTTATGATACGCTCAAGCAAATTTTTAATGGCGCTATTTGTTTACGAGACACGTAGGTACTACGATCGTAACTTCACCGGAAAAAGCACGTTTCCATCAACTTTGTCAAACTAATGCAACTTCTACATTGTTTACAAAAGAAGTGGCGGACATTGATCATTTTCCCGACACGCAACAAAAAAGAAGCGAAATAATAAGCGATTAGTTAGCGTCGTGAGCTCACTTCATGCACACCTCTCGTTCCTCGGAAGCGAACCGTAATTACTCTAAAACACTACCCATTTGTTTGATGTCTTTGTTCGTTGTTTGCTCCACTTAGGGCGAGCACACCCTTGCGATATGCCGACACATGCCGCGAGTTTCGTACTGTCATTAGACGAGACAATGGAGCAAGACACAAAAAACAAGCATTAATAATCAGGAATATGCATCGACGAGAAAGGGTTTTTCTGCGGTCCTTTCAGCGGGCGGAAGATAATGACGATGGAAACTTCAAGTGACAAAGACAATGTAGGTAATGGCTCGAATGGACGTAGACTTGTGGCAGAATTTTGTGAACCAGCTTTTTTAACGAACGTTGGCTGAGTCATTGTTGACGTTGTAACCCGAATAACATGATTTTTTGTTTATTTTTATTTTCATATTACGTCGCCTAAGGTGCGATACAGAAAAGGTGGCAAAATCTGTTTTTTACACGACAATGATGGCTTGTTAGATGACCACGACCTTTCCAGTCCTAATCTGAACGTTAATATGCTAATTACTACCGGCATTGTAATTCAATGGTCAGCGTTCACATTTTACAGCACCATAAACCTTCGCGTGAACAGTCACTACGAATTTGATTATGTCCTAAAATTTACACTAAAATAATAAAGTGGTAGACAGCGGCTGCGTGCGGCGAATGACGGATAAAAGTTAGTCGGAGCGAGGTTTACGGGTTCACATGATTGTAATAGACTTGTAAAGGGTGACTGGTAATGTATTGCATGGACGGCTTTATGCTGTAAATTGTTAAAAAAGAAAGAATTTGACTGTTACTGAGCGTTTTTTCCATGACGAAACTTGATCGATGACAGTCTGATTATTCGTTCTATTTTGTTAGTAAAAACTCAAATTGGTTTATCATCATCAACATCATTATCAGGCTATGTTAGTCCGCTGCTGGAAATAGGCCTCCCCTAATGAGCGCCATAGCAACCTGTCTTTCGCAGGACCTCGGGTCAGGTGGACCTGACCCGAGATTGTCGTATACTACGTTTACCGAATCTTGGTCTCCACTCAAGAACACGTTCAGTGAGGACAGATGACTTACGAAAATCACGGCAGTTGTTCGGTTATTCGAACACTCTAGTCTAGATTCTCAAAATAGGCAACCAAAAAATGTTCGACTAGCTGAGTACAAAACTAGAAAGTGTAATTGTCCAATCATCCTTTAATCTATCCGCAAATTTTGTGGTTTTATCTCGAATGTGGCGTGTCAGTTGATGACCGTCCTCCGGCTTGTGGGGAAAAATCTAAACAGAGAATAAGCCCGGTTTAGTGAGGTTTTATTAGCTCCGTTTGGAGCGCCGCCAACCGGCGCCTCTCTCCTCTCTAATTGATATCTGACCGACAATGTAGAAAAATATACTTGTGCAAGGATTTATATTGATTTTAATACTGGTTTTAGTTAATATCATTATTAACTGGTTATTGGTTTTGTGGTAGATAATTAAAAGAATATAATGTCACGGCTCGAATTTCTAATGACAATTTTAAGTTATTTTAAATCTTTGTGTAAAAACAATGATGTTATATATACGTAGATACGCTGTAACGAGGTCTGCGTGGCAAGACGAAAATCAGGTAATTGTCTGAATTGAACATAGTCTGTCCTTCTCCTGGCCGACTTTGGATTTCGGAATATAAATAAAACACTAAAATGCCAAGTTATGTGTTCCGAAAGTGCAATACCTATACTACGACGGCTGTAAAACGCAGAAAGTATGTATATTTTCATTTGTAAGTACTGTTTAAAATGTAAAATCGTAAATATTATTTTACTCAACAATCATTGCCGCGGAGTTGCCGCTTTGCCACCTACACAAATGAGACAAGTAGTGCGATGCACTTATGTGTGACATAATGCCGTGCGTAATGTTGTTGTAATGTTTATATTTCTTTAAAATGAGTATGACGTCTCTATATGTAAAATCTCATTGGAGGGCATTGACTTTATACACAATCGAGACACGATATGTAAACGAAAACCTGATAAAGTACAGCTACAGTTAAGCCAGCACTCAAAACCTTTCCTGAGAGCAATTTAAATCATTTTTGTTTCCCCATTCAAACCAGCAAAATAGAACTTTAGGGAACGAATAAATCTCCCGCCAAGACAAACAACAGGAACATGTAAGTAAAGAGATGATAATACCCCCAGCATTTACGGAAGTTTTAACAAGTGGGAAAACGAACTTCCTGTTGTTTTACTAACAAAGTTTTTCAAGGATATCATCAAATCGATAATAATGTATTGTTATCCGTGGAGGGTACGTAAGAATACGTTCATGTCGGTTGGGTTATCTGATGCGTATTTCTATTGAATTTATTTTAGGATGATAACTGGGTTTTATGGATTTGCGTTTGGAGAAAAATGATCCTTTAGATTCGGGTAACTTTGTTGGGTTTAAAACTGAGTGGCGCAGCCGGTTGGGTTGAGTGCAGGTTCGATTATACCTTATTAAAATTTGCGTGTGATTTTGATGTGTATCTTCTTGTTATTTCTAAGGACCAATGTTATTGTTATACATACACATTGTTTGACATTATTTTAATGAATTTTCCAATCAGTATACATATTTGCAATTAATATTATATAATTTTGCACGCCAAAGCTGTTTCAGCTGGTAAGTCATCGCATGGGACGTTTTAGAACAACCCTACTAAATTATAACCCCAACTGCAAATAAATGATTTTGATTTTTTTCATGGTACAATCTAAGATCGGCGTAATCACTACAAAGTATAAAACAAAGGCTGTCTGTCCCTATGTATGCTTAGATATTTAAAAGTACGCAACGGATTTAGATGCGGTTTTTTTAATAGAGTGATTCAAGATGAAGGTTTATAAAACATTTGATTGATCAAATTGATTCCACGCGGGCGAAGCCGCGGGGCGCAGCTAGTTATTGATAAAATAATACGCTCTAAACTCATGATTGTAACGAGTGTAAACGCTTTGTGAAATCTCAAGTCTCTAATAAGTTACTAAAAGAATATATGTCGACCAACCTAAAGTTCTCAATGCACCTCTTGCTCTCGCAAAACATGATGGTATCTGCAGAAGCGCTGCAAGTTTAAATGAAAGACTTGTTTAAAGAAGCTTAAAGTTACAAGTACTCACCATTTTGTTGTTGATTTCGTGAAAGTGTATTTCGCATACTTTATCTACTATATCTTCACTTTGAAACGTGACGAATCCGAAACCTGAAACAAAATAATACATCTGTCACTATTATCATATAAAAAACGTCCTAAAAATAAACATTTAAAATATTTTAAACAAGCATGATGTTGAATCAAAAGGTATTACCTACTTGATTCAACATTATTCTTGTCAAAACTTAAAACCTCTAATACTTCTCGTATTTAATTAACGTTTCACAGAAATGATTAAGAAGCACTCGAACTAATTAAGTTTAATTTAAAGTCTTTGATATTGTTTAAAAGGCAAAGGGGGTTCGAAGACGTCAATCAGTCATCAACAATAGAGTTTTGAATAGCGTAGGCATTGTTTCTTATATTAAGTTTTCCAATAAAAACATGAAATTGTATGCCCGTATTTATATATGAAAGAGGTAATAGTATATCCCAGAAACTTATAAACTTTCGCAATATTCAATAAATAACGAGCATTTGCAATTTTATGAACAAATCGCCTTCAATGTTTACACCGAATTCACTTCCGCGCTTACAATCTGTCGTGTAAATAAATCCTTCAAGTTAGCAACACGGCGCCCGCTCGGCAACGTAATCACCTGGCGTACAAAGTTCCCGGTTAAAGTGGCAAACAAAACAATGCGACTAGCAACCGAGTTTCTGTCTGCTAACGGTTAAGACACACACGCGTGATGTGACGTGTCCAGGTCCTCCCACGAGGACAAACAGCATTAGTGAACTCGACAAACAGAAGGTGGCGCCCGATTATGCTGACACGAAGAGCGGCCGCACTCAGAAACTTTCCTGCGCACATCCCGTGGTCGGCCGGCGACCGCGGCGCTGGCACGCGTTCGCCTCATACATCTTCATGACATCGGATCAACGTCACTTTCCCCCAACTTTTTGTCAGTAAACGCTACACGCGTGTTGTTACTTAGTTCGGCTCTCTGTTAATATTTAGTTCATCACCTTCCTCGACTCCGGTTGGCCTGAACAAACAGCACGATCCGTTCACAGAAACTGGGGCGCATTTGGTATTTCACGCGCGGCCGGGTGGCTTTGCGTACGAATCGAGGCAAAGATAGTAACACCCCGAAAAGGCAAATAAGGGTTCAGTGGAGTTTCGTGGATGACCGTATTTTCTTTATGCATTATAAGGTCGGTGCGGTATATCACGAGAATCGTTCCTACGTTATTGCTTTACCGATAAAAGCGATCGGAAACAATAGCCACTTACATAAAATATTGTGTCGAAGGGAACGGACGGGGCTTGATAAAGCTTTAATAAATAAAAGAGAAACACAAATTTGGTTGTTTTGATCTTCAGTCGCCATAACCTGTGGCAGCGAGTGGCCGAACACTGAAATCGAAACAATTGCGTTCGTAATTCACCATTGTTTGAGCTCAGATTAGTAGGATGAGACAGATATGTAGTTGTGCGCCGAGTGGAGCCAATTCGCCTTTATTTATGCGGGTCTGCAAACCAAATAAAGTAAGAAGCAAGCAACAACGTCGCCGCCAACCAAAGTTATCTGCGGGCGAGACTGGCTGGGTAAATATCACAGAGGACCGCTCACAAACTACACGGCGTTCTTTTAACTAAATGAAACCTTAAATTCATCATGATTTGTTGCCATAAACGCAACGTGAAAATAAATACAATGCCACTAAAGTTGGAAATGAAACGTTAAGAGAAAAGAGAGAAATAGCATTGTCACTGACCACGTAAAAAGTTTTGGGTTTCGTGTTGCCTTTGTGTGCTCTCCGTAGATAAATGGGGTATTTTCGTGAAATTCGTCCGCGTCACTTCTCCTAACAATGGAGAAGATAAATAATCTCTGCGTAAGAAAAGGATTCCGTAAACATAATTATTTGAACTCGCAATTGTAGCTGTGAAACGCTAATGAAAGTTCTCCAGGGCCGCTCCAGGAATTAGCTTTATTTTTCCCCGGCTTCAATTAGAGCGCTTTTATTTTTCAGGAAGAATATAATTAAATCTGGAGGGTTACAGGTGATTTTCATGAAGCGTCGAGTTCGGGCTCTGGGATTCTTTGACAATCACGGAGAGCCAAGTACCCACCTACTTCCTTTTCTTTTAAACGAATAACTGGAGCAACTTCTAACTAAAGAAAATAAAATTGTACAACCAACGTACAAAAAGCCTAATAAGAGCCGAAAAAAATCAATTAGCGCGGCCCGATTTCCTCCACTAAGTTAGAGGAGAATGTATCTCGGGCCCTCGATTGGATGTATTATTTACCGATCCAGTAGGTAACTGCCTACCGAGCCGTATAAGCGCGCATCTGTGTAAATCCCGGCCAATTTTTATTAATTCGCGTTGAGTTCGCACCTGCGTGACGCACGTTATTTTAATATAAGAAGCGAGAGGTTGAGGCGAAGATTATAAATGTGTCTTCCGATATCTGATATCTCGACACATCTGTCGGGAGGCACGTGGAGTTGACAGGGGGCGGGAGCGGCCCCCTCCGACCCGAAATCGGGGCCATAGGCAGTATAATCTGCCCCGGCAGTGTATGAAACACCGGCCGGTGGCGTTTATGGTGCTATAATAACCGTATAAAACGCGACTTATTGTAGGCGTCGATAACTGACGTTACAACCTTAGGCCCCACTTTGCGAGGGCCGCGCCGCCACCACAATTTTTGCAACACCTTTACGTTCGCGATGTTATATCCGAATTTACTGCCATTTCTTTCACTAATGTAATAATGGCGGGAATACATTCGTCTAATTGAATACTATATTACTTTCCTTAATGAATTATTCAGGGAAATATGTTACTTTACTGATGAAAATGTCTTCGGGTATTAGAGCTTTTCGTTTCAATACCTACCTTCTTATGTAAGGTGGTGGGTGTGGGCAATTTTAGGATAGGTAGGTGAACCAGCAAATTCTCGAGATATTTCCATTTTATAAAATAAATATTTACCTGTGAAAAATTCAATGTAGCGAGCTGAAAAATCGAACTTGTACCTCACGTCAAAGAGCAATTTTCCTAACATCTAGTGAATGCATGTGAATGCATCTTCGAATATCTAAATTAATGCTTTTATAAATAATTTACCTTCTTCAGACAATAGATTATTCAAATATTTACCTTTTTATTTTCTACAAAAATTTCTACAAAGATTATTCAAATATTTACCTTTTTATTTTTATTTTTTAAAAAATATTAAGTCAATAGTTTTCGCAGGGAACAAGAATCCAATTTCAAGAAATCACATACACTATAGGTTGTAGTTGGTTGCGAAATTTGATCACATTCTATTTCGGTGTCCATCAATCTATCATGCGAGCTAATGTCAACTTACCTCTGTAATAGCACACGCTTTATCAACGTCAATTATAATCACTTTTAACTAGACTGGACTAGTTTGCCGCATGTGAAATAAGACTTTGCTGTGCCCATAATAAGAGTGATGTTGTAGTAACAAGTTTTCATCAGAACTTGAACAAGCACTCAAATGATCAGCAGAGTTGGATGCCGCCGTCCAAACTTTTGTTATTGTTCTCTTCATTATTGTTATACAAATTCGCGACGCTCGTAATTAAGAGATGCTCCGGAATTGCCCCCTCTGACGTCATACTTCCCTAAAACTTTTGTACGTTCTACTTACTACTGCTTACTTTATATCTTCGTTACGTCAATAATATATTTCCTCTGTTAATAACAAGCTAATCGTGTTGCTATTATAGTAAAGTAGGTTACACGAAATTGCCTGTAGGCGATCAATACTTATTAGAAACCTATTAGGTAGAGCATTTTGTTTCTGTGTAATTTATGAAATAGCGTATGAAAATCAAAGCGCTTATAATATAGCTGGCTGACCTCTACCCAAGTTGCTTATATTGAAGTGCCAATCAAAGGTTTTTCAGCCGCTATATTCGATTAATCACGAAAAGAAAAGTGACGTGACTGGATTATTTAAGAACCTATTTATTTTAAAAAAGAAACTCTTTTTGCTTACGAGATTTGAAAGTAGTTTTAAACGAATACTGTAAATTTCATCTATATGTAAATACGCATGTCAATTTTTTTTATCATCGTCATCATCATCATCATCATCAGCCTATAGCAGTCCACTGCTGGACATAGGCCATATATTTTTTTTATAATGTTCATGAATTCACATCTAGCCCCAAGCTAAGCAGAGCTTGTGATATATAGGTATTATATATATAGTATAGTATAGTATTTCTGTATTACACGCCACCGTCTATACTTGTTCAAGCACTTCATGTCCATCCAAAGGTTGCCTGGCAGAGATCGCTCTTAGCGATAAGGCCGCCCATTGTACAGCATATTTTGTATTTGTTTTTCTTTTCCTGTCTTGTGTATCTTTTATATATTTGGTGTGCAATAAAGAGTTATTGTATTGTATTGTATTGTATTGTATTGTATTGTATTGTATTAGATGACTGATATACATAACACTACTTAGAGATAGATAGATATGTGTTCACGCCAAAACGACAATGGATCGGGCTGAATCTTTGCATATATGTTTTAAGCCCATAAAATAATCCCGTTGGGATATAAATAACATTTGAACGTTTCCATATTATCAGCGTGTGCGAAGACGCAGGCAGAAACTAGTACACAAATAAATAATAATTAGGTATTCAGAGAATCGCATCAATAGACGTAAATGTTGTTTGGTGTCTAGTCAACAGCTGTTTGCGTCTAGTAAATTGAGAAATAAGCTGTTTGTAATAATTTGAGAGTGTCTGTTTGTATGTAGGTAAGAACAACAAGCAGACGTTGCACGAACTACACTAATCTTTCGAGAATGCAAACAGTTTATCGAAATAACTGCACCGTTTTATGCCAATATAAATAGTTGCAACTCTAATGTGTTTGAACAGAGGTTGAAATCTGAATGTAAACTTGCCGAAAGCTAAGAAAATAGTGCATAAAAGCTGAAAGGATTTGGTTCTCTTCATTTTCTCTATTGTAAAGTCGACGAAAAACTGTTAAGTCTATCGGAGGAGGGATCGCACGTGGAATCGTATTGTCTACATACAGGTAAGTAAAATAAAGGCAGTACATTGCGGCTTCCACATCAAGATGTTCAACTTCTAAATCCCCAACTTTCCACAAGTTCTTTTATTGCTTCAGGAACGTTTTCGAGCTTTTGACACGAGTTGAATTTTGGAAGCACTTCACATTCTTTGTGAAGTTATCGTTTTACACGTCTGTATAAAACGGACAATTTTTCATCTTTTAGTGGGATAATCGTTGGAGGGAGTTCGTAAAAACGAGTAAAGTATTTACCGGAGAGTTTTCCTTGGAACTTATCAAAAGGCGTGAAAGGAAATTATGCCATAAATCAAACACATCGAATTTTTTAGGGCGATCCGTAACACGAGAAATATTTTGGAGAGTGGCCGTTACGCCGCAACCGGCAGGACAATTTATCAAGGGCGACGGAACCCTCGTCCAATCGGTTGATAGCATTGCCATAAATATTTACTTTAATAAGATTCCGTCCTTTTTATTTGTGCGTGTGTTGTTTTACGACACAGTTTGGCCCGTGATAGCGACCTGCCGCACCCGGACCGGCGTAAGCGCATTCTTATTTTTAGTGCCGCCTATCGAAGCTAGGTAAGTGAAAACGCTGTTGTTTTATATCAATAAATATGCGAGGGAAAGCTTCCGTGACCTGAATTATTTATCTAGCAAGCTCAATAGTATATTACAACATATATACAAGATCTCTTATGGTAAGACAAAATTATGAGCGCTAAATCTAAATATCTCTGGGTGGAATTTGGAATTCCTTAAGGAGATAGGTAGGACGAGGTACTTAAGCTAGTCCGGCATGATTGCTGCGGTCAGTCGGCATCGCGAGGTAATCCCGCCCGGCGGGAGACGTGCTCGGGACCCAGCGAGCGGGATTTGCGGGATCATCGACAACACTCAAATACCCTGCGGTTACAACACTAGTGCTCCTTGAAATCACTAGTTACTCATTTCGTTTGTATTACAGAAGACAGATCACCGGATAGCATATTCACAAATTCCTACTCAATACCGCTTTGATTAGATAGTTGAAGCGTAGTTTCAGTTCTGTTTGAGTAGGCAGAAAGTAGGATATAAAAGTTTGCGAGGGTGGGTGCATGGTTCTGATAATATCGTTTTAATTGCGATTGAAAGAGGATCGGGAAAGTTCACATTGTGATGCTGGCGGCGAGCGGCGCCGCTTGGAATGAAGAGGCGTACTCACGTACACCACGGTTCACTTGTTAAGAAAACTGCGGCGAGAAAACCTAATATTTACAATTGCATCCAGTAATACTAAACTTTACACTGGAAAGAGCCATCTTAAAGTTCGGAGCGCATATGGACTGTCCTCGAGCGATCGGACGGCAGGTTATTGCGGCTGCTTGTTTGTTCACTACACAACTGTTGCCGGCGATTTTGGGCAATATCTGCACACTTACCTTTGCCTACTTCAACTTCCTCTGTTTCAATTTCAGAGCTGAAATATTTCCATATTATAACGCGCTATTTTATAAAACAATTTTCTGCGAGAAAAAATGTACAGTAGTCTGATCTCGTAATAAAAGCGTCCACTCAACGTCGTGATTCACAGGCTTCCTTCAAGTGGGATGAGGAAGTCAAAGGGCATCCGTCTCATTCTAATCAGAGAGAGGTTGTATTTATTGTCTCGCTCTGTGACCGGTCCGCTCTGTCAGCGCGGCTTAGTTTAAACGATGCAGTTTCTCGTTATCTCAATCCCGGGTTATGGAGTTTTTACTCGGTCGTACAATACAATAATGATGATAAGGTTGTTCTCATAAAGTGCATCCCTTTAGTGTTGCCTTCATTGGCTGCCGGGTTAATGTAGCGTGCACTGCAAGGGACGGCTAATCTACGACTTGTCAGAGACAAATCACCAGAGCAATGGATGATGGAGATAGGGTGATGTAGTCACGGGTAAGTAATAGGAATCGGTTCCCCCGATAACTACGGGATTATCTGATAATTTAAATAACGTTTACTCCAATTACAGTATATTGAACCTAGTTTAAGTATTTCACACAGTACCAGGTAGATATCGGCACATTTTCGTAACATATTGAATTTATCGTTGAGACCTGAATCAAAGATCTAAGAAACTAATGCAATCAGTTGCTCCTTTACAACAAGTAAACTAAAAGGCGACCTTTTACCTACAGAATAGCCATACAAAGTCTTTTGTATCACAACTCAGGACCTGTACTGAAGTCCAACACAAAACTGAACCCGAGCATTATTGAAAAGCCGTACCCTTTAAACTCCATAGCGCTTCATCCGCTCGCTTTGTTCGCTGTAAGGACTTGGGTACACAGGGAGCACCTGTTTCAAGTATCTAGCAATAAGTGCTGAACGTATTTGCGGAGCCCGATTACGCGTCGACCTAACGCCGAGAATTGAGATGAGCTGAGTGTGCTACATACGTCATTGTTCTTGATTGCTTTTCATATTCGCATATGGGTTATCAATAAATGTTGCGCAAGTTTTAACTATAGAGTAACGAGATGAAAAGATTGCCAAATGGGATATAGCCAGATATAAAAACCACGAATTCAAAGCATGACAATGACATCAACTGCTGTTGAAGAAACTAGGTATTCTGATATAAAATTTTGTCGCCAAATATGATATTTATCTTTATCATAATAATCTCTGCCAATAACTTCATAATTTGCAAAGACTTTATACTATATGTTGTGTCTAAAAATCCCCGCTAGGTAAAATAATTGTATTACATCCTAAACGCTCAATCTACAAGTCCATCAACACAAAAAGCTTAATAAGACACAAAAACACAATCCAGATTCATAGTCTACTAAAAGCCAGTAAAGTCTACCTAATCAGAACCGTTAAAAGGGCATCAGATTACAAATTTACAGGTGGGTCGATAAAGATGAGCGTAAGAGAGAGTTAACTGCAAACCGTAACCGAGTTTATGAGTCTGATTTTGCATATCCCGCCAGATGTTTGAACAATAAACTTGAAGAGTAGGTACTGAGGTTAGCGGCACGGGCATTGGGCCATCGACTGAACTTCACAGAATAACGACAGAATAAAAATAAAGCAACATCTCTTTGTCTATAACGTTCGTCTGGTGGATCGAGTTTAATTGATAAATGAAATGGTGCACGAGAGGGGTTGATCAAAACTGAGCAAATTCTTGATTTATCAGTAAGATTGTTTTACGAATAATCGTTAAACAAAGTACTGTTCTTATACCGCAATAACAAATAAATCCATGGTCAACATCATCATCCAAAACAACGGTTTATTCTCCTTTCATCATTAAAAAATAACCAAATGGGAAGTATAACAGTATCATGAACAAGAGGATTTTTTCATTTCAATACTCAACCAACAATAAATATTCCTTACCTTTGCAATAAATGCTTAATAGCACAAAACAATGCAATGAAAATAGCCACTCTTTCATTTAAAAACCTCTTTCATTTAAATTTTAAAAGTTGTCGGCTTCGAACCCGGCTCGGTGAAAGGGTATTACTTATGAATCAATAGTTAATGAGTATCAATGCCCGCTTTTGAAGCTCAGCAGTCTCTGTGTGCATTCTCGGCAAGTAGCGGCAAGTAGAAATGGGAACACTATGACAAAAGCCGGACGACTCCAACATTTTTTTTATCCGACTTTTTAAATCTTGTGTTCAGTTTTATATATTTCTTGATTATGATATTAACTGGTTAGTTTATTTTTCTGATAATTACAACATTCTACAAATATTGAAAATCGATTATAAAGACATCTGTATACGTTATTAAAATTTGCGTGTTATTTTGATGTGTGATATGTATCTATGTATCTGTTTTTTGTGATACACATAGTTTTGACATTATTTTAATTAATTTTCCAATAAGTATACATATTTGCAATTAATATTATATAATTTTTGCACGCCAAAGCTGTTTCAGCTGGTAAGTCATCGCATGGGACGTTTTAGAATAATCATACTAACTTATAACCCGTTGACTGCAAATAAATGATTTTGTATTTTGTATTTATTTTGTAAAGCCAGGCTATGTGAGCCCGACAGGTTTGTGCGCTTTTTCATGAATCTTCTAGGGAGCCGACATTGGTTTGTCATATTATCAGTAGGTCCGACTTTTGTGTGTAGACTTTAGGCCGATAAAAAGCCGGATCAAATAAAAAGCAAATGTCCAGCTTGACCACCACAGCTCTATTGGCGCATCATTAATATTGAAAGTAGCCCGTCGTCCATTGTCTCTCGAGTGGCAGCCTCTTTGTATATAATGCGTCTACTTCGAAGCGACTACTTATTATTTCCTTTACTTAAACTTTTGCTACTGAAAACCATCGATGCAGTGATTTTTCTGGTCCTTTTTGTAATTGTTTTCTACTTTTCTTCCTTTACTGTCCTTATCGTAGCTCCTTTTTGTTCGTACATTGTGAATTGGCAGTTTATTTTAACAAATACAAACTTGTGCAAAATAAACTTTGTAACAAAAAGTGAGAACGTAAGAACTGAAAATGTATCAACCCAATTTCGTTAGCTTACAGTGCAACAAATCTCAGAAACACTATAAAAAGGCACTCCAATCGATAGCACAATATAAAAGAACCTTTCTATTTTTCGTTGAACTATTTTAATTAAGGCTGGACCATTGGAAGGAGTTTATAGAGGGACAAATCGAGCGACCGATAGATTGGGAGCCAATAGTGCGCTGGAACACACCAATTGAACTTTATTTTTATTCTAAATAATAATAGGTTCAATTTGTGTTGGGGGTAATAACAAGGTATTCTGGTTATTGTATTTACACAAAAACGCTGATGAAAATTGAAATCTGTTTTGAATACAGTAGCTTAGAGGATGCTGTGTGGATTGTCCAGCATTATTTATTTATTGTTTTGTAATATTCAAAATGATATAAATGATAAATGTTAGTTCCTATGTGTAGAACAATGATAAAGCATACAATCTATTAGACAGGTATACACTATTAGTTTAAATCTCAAGATTTACGGAGCCATTCAGTCTCAGCTTTGATTGGACCTCCCAATTACTCCGCACTATATTTTGGACGATAGCACGAACCGGTCGGTGTCCGTAATTGTCGTAGACATTAACATTTACGATAACGACTCAGTTAAGATTGACGGTAGGTTATCGCACGCTGTGATATGGCTGCGGTGACGTGATACGATACGTCTTCGACCGTTATGGTAATGATGTGGACCAGGTTGGACGTATTGAGCTGTTATCGGTTGACGTTGACGGTCTATAGAACTGATTTAACTGTGTAGCACTTGTATGGGATAAGCTAGTCACTAGCTTGTCATACTCTGTGATGTAAATGACGATGCTGGATGCGGTATAGGAGAAAAAAAAATATAAATCAAAAGTATTTCTATTTATCTTTAGGACTTAAACCTTTTTTAGGAACCAATATCTCTATTATTTACAACAGTTTGCAAGTAAACTCTGTTGTTCTCACTTGTATATACTAGTACTAATTTCTTTCTATTACTGTAATATTCTTTGTGAATAAAGACAGGTAAAATATACATTTTCTCCATTAATTAATTTTAATTAGTATCTATTATAAACTATCTGCGCCCCGTGGCTACGCCCCTGTGGAAATCTATTTGTCAAATGGTAAAAACATCCTATATCTACTCTAACTGTCTCCTGGTTCTAAGCTACCTTCCCACAAATTTTCAGCCAAATCGGTTCAGCTGTTCTTGAGTTATAAATATTGTAACTAACACGACTTTCTTTTGTATATATACATAAATTAAGTATGTATCAAAAAGAGGTTCATATAGCTCATTAGACATTGTTTATAGAACCTTCAAAATATTACAGCTAAAGCTCAAGATCTTGTATAAACAAAGAACATGCCACATAATCACAGAAAGTGATTAAAGTACGACATCAACATGCGTGGAGGTCATTAAGTGTGAGTTGTGTCTTGTAAAGCACCGTGTCGATTCAACTTTATGCCCGTTTTGTGTCTAGAGAGAGTCATCAAAGTTGTGCCATAGTCGGGGATGAATGGCTGGTTGAATGTAGAAAATCCTTGCACCTGAACCCCTCACTTGATTTTTATTGGATTTTTTTGCAGTGTTTTGCATAGCTATGTCTCTAAACGAAAGATGAGCTCCCGACCAAGGGCAGGCAAAAATTTTGACGAGCGGGGCGGCAGTTAGGCCCTTGTGGCCCTAAGGTAAATACGCCACTGAAATATTATCATTTAGGTGCCATCGGTTAGATTAGCTGTTTCTTATACCAAACCACAAGCCTCATAACTCGATAAAAGGACAAAGTCTGAGCTATATCTCACTTCAATTTAGCGATTTAGTGTGAAACTCCTACTAGGGTTTATAAATAAGCTTCTTCCAAGTTGAATAGTAAATACTGATGTTCATTTCTCCTAGTTTACAACTGAATAGAGACTAAATTCGAATTGAATTACAACAAGCATGACAAATCTCTGTTTTACTGTCATTGTTTGTGTTTTGTAATGTAAGTTGTTGTGAGTCTGCGCGTCTGCGACTCATCTCGAAGAAGCCATCTGCATGATTTGCGCATATTAATAACATGGAGATGTTGTGTGCCTTTAGGTGCATGTACAACATATGCATACGATAATGCAAATGATGTTCACGTAATGTCGGATATTGCATCCGGTGCGGTTATCTTGCGTTTTCGTTATAGCGTAGCTAAGCCCGGTAAGTGCTACGAAGCTACGCCGCTACAGCGCTACGAGGCAAGGTCTACGGCGTAGCAAGATCGTAGCTTCTAGGAATTGCTACAATCTGTATATGTATTTATTTATTCGTAGAAGTGTTTTTCGTTCAAATAATCTCAATAAGTCTTTCTCAGTGAAATTTTCTAAGTATCTTATATAAGATTTAATTTATCTAAACTTCTAATGGAGTTCGTAGGTGATAGGAATGCGAGAGTTGATATTATTTTTTTTCAGAGAATTAGAATTGACATTAATGTGACATAGCTGTCAGAAATCTGATAAATCTGTCTTTTAGTGACGGCCGTTTTTAGGAAATTATTGCAAGTGTAGTATTTATATATATATTTTAATTTTAAAAATTAAATCCATTTAAAGAATACTCAAAGCATAGTCTTATGTTACTATGTAAAAAATAACTCATCTTTTCACATTTTCTGTTTAAATAATCTGTTTTTTAATGCTGAAGCACAAAAACGTGCGTGACAACGCGTAAAGGAGGAAAAACATGGCGTCTGAAACCGGCAGCCGCAAAGCCTTCATCTCAAGAGATGCATCATTATGGCGTGCGGCGTGCCGCGGGGAGTAGAGGGCTAGGGTGTGTACACAATACTTCGACGAAACAGATACTTTACTTTTCATACATATTTCCAAGAGAACTATTTTTAGGGTTAAGTTCGCCTTTGTTTAAATTTTCTAGAATAAGTTTTGTGTTATGTTTTTCGTGCAAAAAGTATAAATAAAAATAAATAAAATACATCCTATCCTACAAATATTATAAATGCAAAAGATTGTGAAGATGTTTGTTGCTCTTTCACACAAAAACTACTGAATGGATTTTGATGAAACTTCACAATAATATAGCTTACATATCAGAATATCGCATAGGCTACAATTCATAAATTCATTGATCCAAAATATCTATCACCACGCGGGTGAAACCGCGGCGCGCAGTTAGTATATAATGAAACCTTCTCAACAAATTATACACGTACACAACAATATGGACGAGGGGAAATAGACGGTGATTTTTTGAAGTATTAATTTACTAAAAAACTTTATAAAAAATGCTTATGATCTTTTGCTGATGATTTTTTCAGACATATTAATGATCATGACGACCGATGTGGCGCGGTGGGCGAAGGTCCGCCTGCGACGCAGGAGGTTGCGGGTTCGATTCCCGCCTCGGAACAATTGTGTGTACGATCTGCAGATATTTGTTCCGGGTGTTCTGGTCGTTTTCTATATATAATAAAAAATGTCTATCTATGTAATGTATTGTATTATGTATATCAGTTATCTAGTACCCATAACACAAGCTCTGCTTACCATGGGGCTAGATAATGCTGTGTGAATTGTCCAGCATTATTTATTTATTTATCTACATCATGTAGAGATAAATATTTAAAAATGATTCGTACTTTAGCTACATTCACTACGTACTTTAGTCATTCAATACCGAAGTACCAATTTAAAGCTAACATTTTTAGCTGATTATAGAATAAACAACTCTGCTGTCTTCTGAACTATATGTCTAGTTCAGAAGACAGTAGCTAACTTGTTTCATCATAAGACTTACGAGAGTACTATAAAATTTTTACTTGCGATACGGATGCAGCTTAAAAACTTACGTCAACAAAAGCCAGAGGTTTTGCAATAAGAGGAAAAAATCTCTTGCTGCATAATTTACATCAAAATATATATGTATATATTATAAAATGCGATTGGATCCCACTGCTAAGCAGAGGTTTTTTTATCCCAATATTTTCTTCCAGTTTTTGTGGAAGTCTCAATAGTGACCACAGCCTTACATCTCATTTAAAGGTGTGTTTACATAGTACAGCGACTTGTGCAGGCGTCTTCACCGAAGTGCACACAAGACATCTTCCTATCGCTGCCGTGAAAAACTTTTAGAAGCCGGGCCGTTTTGCTTTCATTTTATGAAAACCACCTCTCGGTTCATTGAACGTAGCGCTGAAGAATTTAAAGTGAAATAAGTAAAAAGTGTTTCGATGTAACTAGAAAATTAATATTTGATGTATTTTTTAACTGGTAGGTGTATGTTAGATATCTCTGCATGACTGATTTTCAGATTAACACTTTGTTTTCGCTGTAAACACACTAAACACGCATCATGTACTTTTGTCAGTACCTAGACAAATCATTCATCATTGTGTCGTAGAATAATATGTATAAAAAAGTCAAAAAGTAATTCTAAAGAGGTAGCTGCAGCCTACATCGAAGCTTAAGTAGAAGCCTTGCCAGCTTAACTGACAGTAACATACAAAGAAATAATTATAATAGACCAGTGCGTCGTTTAGGAGTGAAAGTTTAATAGTAGGGTAAGTCTATCATTAACCTGTTAGAAAACAGGTTAATGATAGACTTGAAAGAACGTCCTTGTTTTATCAGTTTTGTTATTTATATTTTATTGATAACTGTGTTTTCCTGTGTTAATTGATTCAATTCTGGACTTTTGTGGCAACAGTAGCCTATTACCATCCCCTTTAAAGAAGGTAAAAGAAAATATCTTTAGATGTATTGGTATAAATAAATAAATAAATAAATAATGCTGGACAATTCACACAGCATTATCTAGCCCCATGGTAAGCAGAGCTTGTGTTATGGGTACTAGATAACTGATATACATAATACAATACATTACATAGATAGATATTTTTTATTATACATAGAAAACGACCAGAACACCCGAAACAAATATCTGCAGATCGTACACACATTTGTTCCGAGGCGGGAATCGAACCCGCAACCTCCTGCGTCGCAGGCGGACCTTCGCCCACCGCGCTACATCGGTCGTCGTAAAGGCCAAGTAATATGTTTTGCCTCAAAATTTCTTTACTGTCGTTCCATTCTGTCCAAAACAACAATTCACTAGCGATTAAAGTACGCACGTTCACCAAAAGCTTTATTCAAATAAAAGAGCATCACTTCGTGAACCCTTCTTTTGTTTTATTTTCCCTGCAATTTCATTAGTCAGTCAATTTTTACACCGCAGTAAAAGTGGCAGAATAACATTTTTTCGTGAATATTAACATGTTACAGGATGACATCGTGTCGGTGTTATTGCATAGTACATTTTTAAGAGAAAAACACCGCCGGTTTTTACAATACCTACTGACACTGTTACAGTCCGCTGAATATTTTATATATTTGTTATGAATATAAGCTCAAAATATAACGGATGCGGAAGCTATGTTTCAAACAAAACGGACACACTTTGTTTTTAGTTTTAGATATATTTTTAAACGATCGTCTCACGTAAGAATCACCCTATTGAAATCATATTGTCAGTCCGTCTACACATGTCAACTTTGGACAGATTATGCCAAAAAATCACACGATGATATTAGAATGACATACCGATGTGGCGCGGTGGGCGAAGGTCCGCCTGCGACGCTGAAGGTTGCGGGTTCGATTCCCGCCTCGGAACAATTGTGTGTACGATCTGCAGATATTTGTTCCGGGTGCTCTGGTCGTTTTCTATGTATAATAAAAAATATCTATCTATGTAATGTATTGTTATATGTACATCAGTTATCTAGTACCCATAACACAAGCTCTGCTTACCATGGGGCTAGATAATGCTGTGTGAATTGTCCAGCATTATTTATTATTTATTATTATTATTTATACATAAAGGATCGTTTTTAGACATCTCATGGGTCTGAAGCGCTATGGCAGAGCTTCAAAAATACCTACTGACGCCCGTGTAGACTCTTTCAATGCCATCCAGAGAAAAAGAATAGCATCTTTTAAGTCCGGATTTGACATCTGTAAAAACGCAATTATAAGAAGTATGGCAGATCGTTTGATCTTGTCAGATATTTACAAACGGTGGGTGGCTATTGCCACCTAGGTTTTTTAAAATTATTTTTGGACTTATGGCCTACCGTATTTTTGTTTTTTTTTTGTTTGTATATTTATGAATGCTATTCGAATTGTATTAAACATAAAATAAATCTCGTGTGAGTCAAAAATTTATTATTATTTTATTTTAATCTAAATGTTCATAATACAAGTTTAAAATAGGTCAACTACAGCGCCACAACTTGAAAATCTAGGAAATTTAATTTTAATTATTAGGTTCAGTCTACGTATGAAATAATCAAAGTTCTGTCTATTCTCTGACAATGTGTGGAAACCGAAACACCTGTACGACTCAGCGCTATTTTTAAAATAATAACGGGTTTTCATGGCGAATGATATCGAAATCGTAGATGTTTTGAGGCCAACAATTAAACTACTTGCTCTTTTTATTAGAAGGATATATCAAAGAAGATGCCAGATTATATAAAACAAAGTATATTAGGAAATTTAAAATTTTAGAGCTGTAACAAATTTTTACACATGTCGTCACAATATAAAGCGAAGTATTTCTCGTCACCCAAGTCACAAATGTCGCCAGCTCCGTGAAGAATATATTTACTGGCAAGTTCGTCAGCGAAGCCCACGGCGGTAACAAATTGTCGAGCCCGAGGCTCCTCCGTGTTATGAAAACTCTGTGCCACAGGTAAAGAGCTTGCGAGCAAACAATTTGTACGCCATTTACACACTGAATAAACAGCCTTATCTTTCTCACTGTAATAGATATGTACCAACCATCATGTTCCAAGCGTTTTTAAACATAAATTAGATAAAAAATTATGATAGTTTATCTGTGAAGTTTTTTTCTAATTCAGTAAGTGATAATTTTTTATGGAAAAATATTCTTTGGTCTTCCTAAAACTGGCTTTAGTGGGTAAAATTTGCGTTAACTTTAACTTTTTAAGGCAAAAATGTGTTGCGAGGATGGTACGCTAGCAAAATTAAATATTTACGCATAATATCGCAATACCATCAGACCTCAATTCCTGTTTTGCAATTCAACAGGTGTACACAGAAAGTTCGATTAGATTTTCAATAAGTAAGCGGATTCGCAAGATAAGGAAGGTTTCGGAAGATATAACGATAAAAGTTTATTGAACCTATATTATGCAAAATAAAATGGTTGATCGCGCCGAGAGCTCTAGTCATCGTGTAATTTGCCTTGGGGCTTGTTAAATAGAGTTCATTTTCCTTTTACTAGTTTTGTCCAACAATTTGAGAGGCAAAGAAGTGTCTCTATAGTGAGTTGAGTCGCATAAATAATGTTTGCTTTTATATGAGAAAAATGTATTTAACCAAACTCCTATCTTTATTAATTTGATGACTCCATCCGTACATTTCATTCACGTTATCGATATTGCATCTCATAAATAAATGTGTTTTCAGAAATAAATGGGTTTTCTGGTTAGCGGTCAGTTGCTGTTATTTAAATATTCTCTTTGTGGTTCATAAAACAGGGAACATGACATGAAGTATTTAAACAATACATTTCATAGCGATACACTTTAGAATTTATTTGACGCATGAAAATGTTCAATGAAATCACAGGTTTTATTCGTTTACTCCCACCTGTTCTGTTGAGTAGTTCTGTTGACAAAACTACTGGGATTTTTCCCCCCATTAGTTTTGTGACTTAAAAGACTATGCTTTACACCTGACTTTTATCTCTACTATTCCCATTTGTTCTATGGACAGAACTAATCAGAAAAAAATCCCAGTAGTTCTGTCAACAGAACTACTCAACAGAACAGGTGGGAGTAAACGGTTTTATTCACGTAAAAATAAATACTTAAATCAGCGGATAAAAAAAATGCTTCTGGACAAATCTTACGGCATCATGCTGACATCTGTAATCCCTGGCTCCAAGCTAAGAAGAGATTGTATGATGCTAAATAAATTATCATATGATTATTCTCTATCTTATCATATATTTATTATAATTTAATTTCCATATCACAATATGCCTTTTATGACATATACATATTAGTTAAGGACAATATTGGATTTATATTGCTTGCCTTATTATTATCTCTCATATACCATGATCTCGGGTCATAAAGTGACCCGGTCCTTTGGAAGGCTTGCGTGGGGCCGAAGCCAACAGCACAGAGGCCCTTTGAGAAGTTAATCTAAAGGCGATGGCTACACATAGCGGGTATCATCCTCGGGTGCACAATATGATACACCCAAAGATGGTATCCGCCAGGTGTAGAGACTATTGCAAAGAAAAATGAAAGAAATAAAAACAGGCTATTGTGATGGATTGATGGACTGGCTAATCGGGCTATAGGGGAGATTGCGGAAGTCTGCCATAAACAAGTCAATCATAATTTTAAGAAGAGTGGCAGACGGTGGCTTGCCGAATGCTGGATGGGTTCCTTAAAAAGCCGGAGTAAATTACCAGAGAGGAACAACATCGGCGCAAACGACAGAGGGGTGTCGAGAGGTGCAGCCCCAATTTCACCATCACGAAGACTGCTTCGTGAGCGGGTTTCCTCGTTATTACGCTATTAGACACTTCCACCCCCGAGTCTACATCCTAAGATGCATCTCTCGCGACTCCACTCAGACCGGCCAATGAAGGCAAGCAAGAGGTGGGGATCTGGTTCTCTTGGGATGCCACTCCGCAAGCGGAGACGAGAACCAGGAACTTCCCCGGGAGCACTCGGTACCCGTGGTGTCGCTACTCACCAATAGCTCGCCACAAGATGCCCTGCGGGCTTATTATTATTATGCCTCTCATTTACCATGATCTCGGGCCATAAAGTGACCCGGTCCTTTGGAAGGCTTGCGTTGGGCCGAAGCCAACAGCACAGAGGCCCTTTGAGAAGTTAATCTAAAGGCGATGGCTACACATAGCGGGTATCATCCTCGGGTGCACAATATGATACACCCAAAGATGGTATCCGCCAGGTGTAGAGACTATTGCAAAGAAAAATTTAAGAAATAAAACCAGGCTATTGTGATGGATGGATGGACTGGGTAATCGGGCTATAGGGGAGATTGCGGACGTCTGCCATAAACAAGTCACTCATAATGTTAAGAAGAGTGGCAGACGGTGGCTTGCCGAATGCTGGATGGGTTCCTTAAAAAGCCAGAGTAAATTACCGGAGAGGAACAACATCGGCGCAAACGACTGAGGGGTGTCGAGAGGTGCGGCCCCGATTTCACCATCACGAAGACTGCTCGTGAGCGGGTTTCCTCGCTATTACGCCATTAGACACTTCCACCCCCGAGTCTACATCCTAAGATGCATCTCTCGTGACTTATTATTATTATTATTACGTGTGACTTGTAACTTGGTGTTATTAATAAAGAATTTGTATTTGTATTTGTATTATGAGAGAGAAAAAATATAGGTATCATTTATCTAAACATCACGAACTGTAGACACCAGAACTTCACACTTTGTACCTATTGATCTGTCGTAATGTCGTAGCGGCAAGAACTTATAATATATCCACAGATAAATATTATTCTGTAACCTAATCACTTACGCTCACAGCATTATCCGCTCCTTGCCCGAATCTCGGCCTAAATATTCTTCCAGAGCGTTAATATTCATAACTTTATCGGCTACACCATAAGGCTGTAAATCGCCCAAAGGCAATGACGATTCGGACTCAATTAAGGCGATCCTGTAAAGCAATTATTGTAATAGTCTACTTAATACGGCAAAATAATGTACCGCTATCGGGAGATTCTGTATTTATGTAAACAATTATTTTCCTAATTGCTACACTGGGATACAGTGCTCATGTTACAGCTTTAATGAACACAATTATGTAATAGATATTTTCTGACCTCTTATATAATGTAGTACAAATTGAGGTTGCTTTTCATGCTTAACACTTTGACTGCTGAAATCACACGGTATGTGTTTTCTACAAGTGACTAATATGCGTAAATCCACACTAGCGCAGCGGCTGAGAAAATACAGATCAGTGTGACTCAGCAAAGCCGTAATATTTTTCGAACGAAACGCATGTGCGGCGCAACACAACCGCCATGTAGAGCGGCAGCACGAATTTTTTAGGTTAAAAAAAAGATCGCAGTCGTCGAAAAATAACCACAGTCAAAGTGTTAATGTGGGTTGCTAACGTTACACGATTAGTATTCTTTCCTACGAACACTGTTTCTGTGAAACATTATTTTGTTTGCATTAAAATTTTCCTTAATAAAATACCTAAATACCGTAGATTTTTACAACAATATGGAGTTTTTTTTAAATGATTCTTTTAAACTCAGTGCAATAAAATAGAGGCTGAAACGTACATTGACACACTGAAATATCTAAGCAACAAACACAAAAATCCATCTAAATAAATGATGTAAAATCCACACACCATCATCATCTAGCCCCAAGCTAAGCAAAGCTTGTGTTATGGATACTAGATAACTGATATACTTAAATACTCAGAAAGGTCTCTAAACTATCATCATCATCATCATCATCAGCCTATATTAGTCCACTGCTGGACATAGGCCTCCCCTAATGAGCGCCATAGCGCCCTGTCTTCGGCTTGACGCATCCAGCATCTACCTGCAGTCTTTCGCAGGTCGTCATCCCACCTGGTCGGAGGGCGTCCTACACTACGTTTACCGAGTCGTGGTCTCCACTCAAGAACACGTTTGCCCCAGCGGCCGTCGGTTCTTCGTGAGATATGGCCGGCCCACTGCCACTTCAGCTTGCTAATTCTCAGAGCTATGTCGATAATTTTAGTTCTCTGTCGGATGTATTCGTTGCGAATCCTATCCTTCAGAGATACTCCGAGCATAGCTCTTTCCATAGCTCGCTGAGCGACTTTGAACTGGTGGACCAGCCCTATCGTGAGATAGGTGGAGATGGTAGGATTATAGTGTCTAAACTATGACCCTGATTAAAAAGTCTAAATATTCACGCACATTACTTCCTACCAAACCGTGAAATGTTGATTCGGTTTAAGATAATAACAATCAGGCTATATCTCACTAGTTGCGTGCCACTGTCTCATAGATGCCTTTACTTTGATGTATACGCCCTTTCACGATGATATCTGAAATTATAGCTTTACTGATTTGTTGAAACGGTAATTACGTAAGGTAAATTGATGAGGTTATGGACTTTTTTATCTGATCTTGGCGTTTGTAGGGTTAAGGCTACAGTACTGTGTAAAGTGGAAATACAATATAATATATAAATTGTAATACTTAGCTATATTTATTTATTAAGTGCACTTTGACGACCGATGTGGCGCGGTGGGCGAAGGTCCGCCTGCGACGCAGGAGGTTGCGGGTTCGATTCACGCCTCGGGACAATTGTGTGTACGATCTGCAGATATTTGTTCCGGGTGTTCTGGTTGTTTTCTATGTATAATAAAAAACACTATCTATGCAATGTATATTGTATTATGTATATCAGTTATCTAGTACCCATAAAACAAGCTCTGCTTACCATCGGGCTAGGTAATGCTGTGTGAATTGTCCAGCATCATTTATTTATTTATGTTTTGTCTAGCAATAAGTTTTCATGAAAAATTTATTTTATTTTTATTTATTTCTAATATGCTAGTGAATAGTATGTTGTGCTTTGGTGTCGAGGTCATCGGAAAAAAAAATACTGTCGTGAATGATTAGCAGTTTCCTATATGTTACCTAACCTCTTAGTCACTGTTTATATTTACAAAAAGCCTAGAATCCGTACGGTTTAAGTGCTTGTATTTTATAGCGTTTCTATAATCGTTAAATCAACCTAGATCCTAAGACCTTAGACCTAAAGTGGCATTTTACTCGTCAAGCATAAAAACCGTAATTTTCGCTCACAATTTCCGAACGCCTGCTATCATATCTTCGACAGAAACCCTTTCTGGAGCACCTCGTGTGTTACGAGCCCAGAACACGCCTCCAATAATTGTCGGTGGCCGCGGAAATAACGGAAGTTGATAAAATATGTTCACGCAGGGCTCGATACGGCGCATCGTAGTTCCGGAGCTTAGCGTCTGAGGCTTTTAAGGAGAATGTATGGGAGGTATGCTTAACTAGGTCGCGGTAAAAGCTTGAATAAATCGAAGCTTAAATGTGAACAGTCACTATCGGCTGGAAAATGTGTAATATTTTTCAAAAGCATGCTACTGTACGTGCTTGTACATAAGATTACATATTCGTATATGTAGACGTTTGTGTTAAAAGTAAAAGTAAAGTAAAGGAAAAAAACATTTATTTCTTTAGGCTTACAAAATAAGCACTTAGACAAGTCAGTGTTTGTCAGATGTGAATAAGATTAGGTTAACACTTTGACAGCGGATCACGTACTACGCACGTGACGCTTATTTTATGCCTAAATATTCATCTAAGCATTGACGTGACGCGGATCACGCCTACAGGCCGTTGTTTTAACACTTTGAATGCGATTTTCCACTTCCGTCGGTTCTTCGCGAAATATGGCCGGCCCACTGCCACTAAACAAATACGACTAAACTAATATAACATAATATTAACTAATATTAATATTATGCGTTGATAAAAAAATATAAAAGAAAGCAGTAAAAATATCCCTTAAATAAGCTGAATTAACAAACTGCAATAACGACAAACAGCGACTTCTCAACTACATTTAATCTTACTTTATACAGCTGGCTACGTCCTTAAAAAACTTAGATAATAGGATACTCTCGCTACAAAAATACTAGGGAAGCAGTTATTTATCTTTCATAGAAAAAGTTCTCGGTAAACGTTCATGAATGAATAAAAAAACGGACTTAGTTCCAAGTCGTCTCGGTAACTATCCCTCTAAGTGGCAAGTCGTAGAATTGCTAAAAAGCACGTGCTTGCATTGAGTTCTGTAAATAGTTCTAATCTTGTGCCCGAAGCTGCTGAGTCACACGCGAGCTTTGCAAATACGACAAAGTATAAAATAAATAAATAAAATAAATAAATAATGCTGGACAATTCACAGAGCATTATCTAGCCCCATGGTAAGCAGAGCTTGTGTTATGGGTACTAGATAACTGATATACATAATACTATATATAGATAGATATTTTTTATTATAAATAGAAAACAACCAGAACACCCAGAACAAATATCTGCAGATCGTACACACAATTGTTCCGAGGCGGGAATCGAACCCGCAACCTCCTGCTTCGCAGGCGGACCTTCGCCCACCGCGCTACATCGGTCGTCGTATACTAATGCAGTACTTTACTTAATATTTGAACTTTTACAAAAGTTTAATTTTAAGATCTTTTGGAGACAGTTTCAGCTTAAAGATAAACTAGCAGTAAAAAACTTGGATGGATGATATATTTAAGTGGATTTATTTTTAATTTTTTCTGTATCCAGATGCAACTAATGACTTTAAACTAGATTATGGCAGAATATCCATCCATCTGGGCAAGCATTTGCATAGCCCAGACGAGCTGAAAGATATCACCCCGAAGAAAATCCTACAGTTCCTAGCAGCTGCAAGGGTTAGTGGCGAACTATGAACGCCACGGCTTCGGGACTGAAAATGTAAAAGTGGCGATCACAATAGGCCTATCATGGCCGCCGTGTTACGAAAGCCACCGCAAAGCTAATAAAAAAAAATGGCAGAATAAATCAGATTAATATAAAAAAAACGTCTTGCAGTTCCGCTGTTGTGTTACTGCAGTATCCTTACTCTGCCCCCGTGACTACATTTCGCAAACTTTGACTCGTGACGTGATTACGCACCGCACTTTCTTCGCCTTTATTCAACTTTTTCTTAACTCCTAATAGTGGTAACATTGTGGGGAGTTCAAGCAATTCCGTTCTCTCAGAGACCCGCAGTTTATGGTAATGCTACCGTGTCCCGTCTATACTTAGGTACCTTTATTTAAAATTGTGCAATACTTGTTCGTAACTGCGCTCGCGGTTTCAGGTGCCTTACACAATGCTTGGAAGTTGGTTTCGGAATCTTTGTTTGTTAGGAAATGCTTTTTTAAAGAGCTGGTATAATGCGGCCGTTTGGGGATTTCTGCGAAACCACAATGAGTCGACGCGAAGTTTGCTTTGCGCTCATTTTTATCACATTAACTTTTTTTCTCGCTTTAAGCTTAAAGCTAAAATCATTATCATTATTATATTATTATTAAGTGACTTGATCAAACTGCAGGGCACATGCTTCCCATTCCACTTTCCATTCTTTTCTATAGTCGGCCAGGAAACCATAAGCTTCAAATAATATGTTTAGGGCTCCACAGCCGGGTCCAAAGTTTTAGCCACTAAATACAACACTCGCTTATTTACGACTCCTAACGCAAAATCCCTACATGCAAAAAATTTCACCAGTTAAAATGACGAAAAACAAACTCGCTATAACTAGGTTGGCGCAATCATACGTGTCCGTTATCGGCGATGATAAGCCGAGCCGGGAACATCCGGAGTCGGTTCCGCCTCCGGCTTTAGCCAACTGAATCCTATGTCGCTTCGAATCAAATCCACACACAAACTGAGCTTTGCGCTCCTTGTTTTAGAGTTGAAAGTCATCAACGAATCCAGTTGACGAGGAACGTCTAGCTTTACATGCGAAATTGAGCTGTCACGGGCTAATTTCAAGTTTCATTATCACTTGCGTGCGTGCTGCAAATTTGCTGCTGTAGAGTGAAACTGCATGTGCCTTAGTTTTATCGCTACGTTACCGCACAGTGCAGCATTTCACACTTGATTTTGTAAAATCTAGTCTGCATTTTATGAGTGACGTGAATATTGAAAAATTGAAGCTGCATTTTTGTTAAAATGTATACAAAACCCAAGCTATTGTGGAGCAATGCTAACTCTCTTCCTCGCGCACGAACTGGAACACGAAAGTCAATAAATTACAGCCATTATACAAACTAAACATATCCCAAGATTAAGCCAAAGGTTTGAACTTTATCACACGGGACCTTCGGCGCTGTGCGTAGGCCTTAAAACCTTAATACCCTCTGCAAAATAGCTCCGTGTTTAATGAGAAGGATCATCTCTCTATCTGGAGCGGGCATCTTGTTTTGGCCGCGATATCTACACGACTACAGAACGTAACTACGCTATCTCCGCTTATATTCACCGGAACTAATGCATGCCTTTGATACAGTTTCGTTAATCAGCTGGTTAACTTATTTTTATTTTGAAAAAAATTGTTTAGTTTGCAAAAAGCTTGATGGTATAATTTTACAATTGTAAATATTATCAATAAAACACTATATTTTAGAGTGTTTTATAATCATGATCGCGAGAACTATAAATAATATTAATAAACAATGCTGGACAATCCATCATCCAGCATCATCTAGACCCAAGCTTAGCAAATATACTTAATACAATAAATTACACAGATATTTTTTTTATTATACATAGTTAATACCCAGAACAAAGCAGACAAAGAAATATAACTATGAATAAATGAATGTCTATGTCTATATCTAACTGAACCCGCAACCTTTTGCGTCGCAGGCGGAACTTCGCCTACCGAGCCACATCGCCACTAATGAATTCGAAGCAAGAAGGCACAAGTCTTAGTGTACTAGCCGTTTACTGTCGAGCTCTCGCAAGCCCACCTAGTCTCGTAAAAGAGCATTGATCCTCTTTTTATAAGGCGATCGGGAAGATAACGTATTCCCAAAATTAGTTTCCAACTACAGTGTTATCGAAACTTGTACACGGATTGGCCCAATCTGCGTGATATTACACAAGTTCTTGATTAAATTTAATAAAAGCGAGATGGTTAGGTAATTGCGCGGAAGTTTCATTAACGAGTGTTCGATTCCAGCGGTTTCCTTCATCGCCGTGAGTTCTGCTAAGATAAGGGATTGTGGATTGATTACATCGGGATTTGCAAAGTTTGCTTGCCGGATTTGTAAGTCCTGTTTTATGAGACGTCAGCATATACCTTTGCTGCTAGCTTTTTCCTTATTTAAAAAGGTTTAAGTTAAACCACTTTTATTTTAAGTGCCAAGACGTTGTGTGATCCATCAAGAACGATTTTTGCTCGCTTTCTCAAGAAAGTTTGTTTGTAGCGAAACTACATTTTTTAATTTCGAAGTTAACATTATAAGTAAGTATACCAATGTATTATGCAAATACACCTCAGTGATATATGCTCTCAATAAGTAATGATCTAGCTTTCCTCACCGCCCTGTAACCACCGTTGGATTTCCTGGTCATTAATCTGCGATTGAGTGGTTGATTATCTTATAATATCCTTTTCAGCTGCCATGAATCTCACGTTGTTCCATAATTGAATAAAAGAAAATGTATAATAAGGTTATTATTCTGTGGGTGCTGATTGCATTGGGAAATTGTTCGTTATACGTTCTTTTTTTGGGTATTGCAAAACGGTTTTAATTGAATTGGACGAACTTCGTACCTTACTTTTTCATATCAAAGAGAAATTAAGCACTTGTAGAAGAAATAACACGCTTAATCATAGTTTTTGCTGCCTTCTAGGTTCTAGATCTAATTTCGATGTTTTTTCACACTTACGAGTAATGAATAAGATAAATGCAAAAGTTTGGGTACATACTCGTACATGGATGTGTTTGTTAATTCTTTAAACTAAAACTTTCAAACGGATCGGGCTAAAATTTCGCATAAATGAAGGTAAACGCTACGTCTACCACATAGGCAAATTTTATCCAATAAATCATTTAACATGGGACATAAATAAATAAATAAATAATGCTGGACAATTCACACATCATTATCTAGCCCCATGGTAAGCACAGCTAGTGTTATGGGTACTAGATAACTGATATACATAATACAATAGATTACATAGATAAATATTTTTTATTATACATACAAAACGACCAGAACACCCGGAACAAATATCTGCAGAGCGTACACACAATTGTTCCGAGGCGGGAATCGAAACCCGCAACCTCCTGCGTCGCAGGCGGACCTTCGCTAACTGCGCCACATCGGTCGTCAAATAACTTTTAAACGTTTTCATACAAAAACGCCTACGAAGCCGCGGGCAAAAGCTAGCAGAAATTACTAGGCGTAAAAAAAATTACGTTCGTCACAATAAAGTTTCACGGTAAAATATCATATCTTTCTGTCTCGGTATGTGTTTAAACGAAGATACTCCAAGAAGTTCGTTCGAGAATTAAAAGAAAAACTTAAACAAACTTCCCACCGCTACTTAAACTTTATATTAATTTGTACCGCGATCACAAGTGTGGCACGGTATCGTGTTAATAACAGTTGGAAACAGGGAGCATCAGCTTGTTAGCTCGAGTCAAAACTTAAGCTTAACGGGTACGTCGGTTTGTTAAGGTGCTTTCAAGTGAAAGTTTACGAAAATAGAAACTGAAAACTGTGTTGTTTTTAAATATTTGATTGAACACGTTGAGTTCTCTCATCTCATCATCAGCCTATATCAGTCCACTGCTGGACATAGGCCTCACCCAATGAGCGCCATAGCGCCCTGTCTTCAGCTTGCCGCATCCAGCATCTACCTGCAGTCTTTCGCGAGTCGTCATCCGGTCGGAGGGCGTCCTACACTACAATTACCAAGACGCGGTCTCGACTCAAGAACACGTTTGCCCCAGCGGCCGTCTGTTCTTCGCGAAATATGGCCGGGAATTATATATTACTGTATTATATCTAGATAGATTTTATGCTTGAATCCGTCTTTGCCCCTTTGAGCCCCTCTCTGAAGTGCCTATCTTTATAATAATTTAATAAAATTTTAAATATACCAAATCATTATTATTCTCGGAATCGTCGACGACGTCCAATTCACCGTTCAGAAAAATATTCAAGAAATAAGAATTTTCATCATATCACCATTCATTAAAGGACATTTTCATACGTCGATTTTTTGTTAATATTGCCCTGGGCTCTGTAATAATAGTGTAATCTGTCCGGTATTCTGATATTGAGAGGATTTTAGAGTATTTTCTTCTCATCAGCAAAAAAAGAGGACACATACGCCCTATAAAGTTGCCTCCCCCATACAAGCGGGGGATTTCTATAATCACCACGTTTAGAAGGCGGATTGGCGACCGTAGTTTTGGTGTTGAGTAATAAACAGTAGAAAACTACCGATCATTCTCTGGTAAGTTCTCTTAGTCGGTTCTTATATTCAAGGGCTGAGTTGATGACGATTTATGCGCCGCGACCATCACAGCATTAGTGAACATTATAAATTAAATTAAATTCGTTTATTGATTCAGACTTATTATATATCCATATTGTGATTTATTATAGAATTTAAAAAATTACATCATTATCATAGTGTTAATGTAAAGAATGCAATGCAATTTGACTGAAATTACATTACATTCCTTACACCAACACCTACAACTCAATTTATATAATAAATTTGTTTAGCATAAGGGTTCATTAGACTTGACATCCAGTGCCTTTGCAGGCTACTGCAATGTCTGTCCACCAGAACCCTTAGCAAGCTATTGGTGCTGCCCAGCATCCTGTGTTTGACGGATGTTATTTTTTGACGAATTACAGCGTAGAAGTCCTTAGTGTGTGCATCAGCAAACATGCCTGATGCACTTCAGTGCCTGGGCAGCCCCACCATTGCCCTAAACAAATTATTGTAAAGGATTATACCTCTAATATTATCCCCTTAACTACAGCGCGGAAACATCGGTTGCTGCTTATTAAAGTTCGTTTTACCTTGAAATGTTACTAGGTACGTGTATTCCACTGTGAGGTACATGTAGCTACGTGTATGCGGTATAGAGCACTTGAAAACTTTACTTGTTAAGTGGCTTTCATTCTGTTGGTTTTCAAGAATTTCAGTAGTAAATAAATAATTGCGTTTGAGCGAAGGGAAATGAGATACCGATGTTGTGGTTTACTTTTTATTTAGTAGGTTTAAGGATGAACAATTCTACGATTTTGGATTTTATTTCACCCTACGATGGAAAACGATATTTTATAGTTACAAAATTGTAAATCTATATGTATTTTTTATTATAATATAGCTGTCTTAATAATAATAAGCAATAACACATTAAAAACTTTTTAAAGTTCAAACCTATATTTTTTCTAACTCAATAAATGAGTTTGTTCCATGCTCGCTCATGTTGGCATTTTGGCCAAATACGTAATCTTCAATACAATAAATACGTACGTAAGTAATTCTCAATTCATAATCAAAATATCATATAAGTTTCCAACGATTTAAACAAAAACAATCAATGAATACCCAATCAGCCGTTACAACAACAAAATCAGAACCGCTTAAAAAACCCTCCAACTTTTTGTCGAATTATCATTGAGCATGAGTACAAAAACCTCTCACATCCCTGCAACTGAACAGCCGGAGAAAAGCGAAAACCAAACCGGTATTAATTTAATCGAAACTCCTCTTCATTAGTTTCAGCCGTGCGGTTGAGTGGGCAAACAAATAAAAATGTTTGATCTCGCCGGTTATGCCGGACGATATTCGAATCATTACAATCGGCCGAACGCCGCCGTCGGGTGGAACCCGTGTATGCATGGAATGCTCTTTTGTACGATATTTTTGTATTTGTCGGGCGAAATTGATTTACTTATTGTTCGTTTAATTATCTACGTTAATCGGTTTGCGTCAGTGCAAACCGGTATTGTCGTTATTGTGATTTCATGTTTAATAATGTACAATCATTAAAGTGCCGAACTACAGTGTTTCTGATTTTAAAAATCGTAATATACATATTTATTGTAATGGTAAAAGCTTAAACTTCACTCAAAACACTAATATTATATATAAGATAGTTTGTATGTTTATTACCGCTTCACGCCAAAACGACTTACCAGATCAGGCTCAAATTTTATAGTGCAAACATTACATAGCATACAGGTTATTTTAGACCTGGAATAAAACATAGGCTATCATATACCATAAATTAAAACAACGCGTGCGAAGCCACTGACAGAAAATAGTATTTTCATAAAATCCAATTTTACTTCGACGTTGTTTGAATTAAAAACAATGTTTACAATGATGTAGGTGCTCGTGTCAACAAAAATTCTATTATTTTCAGTGCATTTTATTTAATAAAAACCAGCGTAGAATTTGTTCTATTTATTTAGATGTCATTTCATCGAGCATAGCGGCACTTTTATTTAGGTATTTTAGAATCCGAGCAAAGCGGGACTCGTGCATAGCGGAACTTGCCCGTTATAAAATAGCTTATATCGATATTTGAAGTTTATTTGAAACAATGTCAAATCTATTGACTATAAGTTTAGATAGTATGTACTCTGTATCATTTTTATATTAAAATAGCAGTAAATACTGCTATTTTAGTTAGAGTAAAATAGTAAAAATAGTATTTACTGCTAATCTATATATACAAAAGAAAGTCGTGTTTGTTACAACACTTATAACTCGAGAACGGCTGGACCGATTTAGCTGAAAATTGGTGGAGAGGTAGCTTAGAACCAGGAGTCTAACATAGGATACTTTTTATCATTTAAACAATTTGACACATAGATTTCCACGGGGGCGAAGCCGCGGGGAGCAGCTAGTTTAATATAAAAATGGTAAGTCGTAATAACATTAACTCTTAAGAACTAGAGATTAGATATTTGAAAAGTGTTCAGACAATTTCTAATGTTGTTCAAAGTATCATGAAGCAAAAATTTCACACACTAACTAAACCCGTCTTAACTAGTGCTGCTACACTTTAACGGCTAAGCGTTTATTGAACAATTCATGAAACACGAATGCGCCAGTGAAACCAAAAGCACTAAAGCGCCTTCATTGGAAGCCAGCGCTAGCCCACTAATAAGCCAAGGCGGTAGCGTGCATACGTCAGAGTCAGCACACTCGAGCGAGCCGAGAGGCCCGCATTCGTTAGCGACCGCGTGACTCCACTCGCTCGTCCCACTCTGTCCCTCTCTTCAGCTCTTTTCATTAGGAAGTAATTCAGAGTGCCGGGCACTCTTACGCTTCATTCCTCAGCGTTTGTGAGAGCTTCGTCGCTCGCTGAATCAGGTGACGCTTTTGTGACTAGATTAAAGAGAACACGTTTTCTTAGTTGCTTGGGGACGTATTCTTTGCGGCTATATTTAGAAGGTCTTGAGGGATTGTTGGTTTTCGCTGTGTAGGCATTTTATTACGAAATTTTAGAGCATAATGCTTGTATTTAATAAAAAGCCGCTCACACAATGTTTGATCTCGTTCATGTGACAAAGTTCACTGAATCTGAACTACGTATGTGTAGGTATGGCAGAATCGTATCTGTGTCAGATAAAAAGTAATTACCTACATGATACATTTTCATATCGAGCAAGCTCTCTAAGTGATTATATCTAGTTTGTATAATATTTCACAAACTAAAATTCCGAGTAGGAAAGCGAAACGCTATAATTTCACATCGCTTTGCCCGCTCTAAAACAGCGTGTAGAAGCAATTTCGTAATGCACTTTTATCCACATTACTCGCGTGTACCTTAAGTGATGGTTTGGATGCGGAATCTGAGCTAAGAGGCGTGGACAAAAACATCTTGCAACGAGTTACAGCAGAACGTTTTTGTACGCGAATGTACATTTAGTATTGTTCTTTTTGCATTTTGAATGCAAGGTGGTTTGTTGTTGCGGAATTTAATTTTACAGAGTTATTCCAGGCATGAAAATTCAAAACTTTGCAGGCGAACCTATCAAGTAACGTAGAAGGTACCTGCACAAACTTGTTGGACAACACTTAGAAGAGATAGAGAAACTTAACCCCGCAATTACACTAATGATAACATAACACCGGGGACTCGGAACAAAATATAAACAAAAGGATAGTCGCGTGAGTTGACCCCTGCGCCTAGAGAAGGACTATTAAGCAGGGTCGGTTCAAAATTACCCTCGGGATTTCAAACCCCGATTTACTGGACATAGAATGAGCAATAAAAATATAATTACATTGTTTTACTCAGAATTAACGAACAATGTAGGAAAAAAGCGAGAAAATTACGTATTTACGACGCCGAATCGGATCTAAATTACACTTTTGGGAGCATTATTACAAAACGTATTACTTAGAACAGTTCCAACGTGACGTTGTTGCACGACTTTTAATGGCTATTGAACTAAGTAAGCAGATATAAAAGGACATAAAGTACCCTCTTCGAATGTAAAACGAAATTGAGACGCAATTCTAGGAAATCCATTGTATTATGAAATGGATTACAAAGCAACGATTGAGTGCAGAATGAAGGTAGCGCAGTCACGGTTGATTACTTAGCTAGAAGGCGGGGCAGCCGTGAACAAAGGCTGTATGTGGAGTGCACAAAACGCGGATACTTACGCAGAAAGCATATCACCTAGATCAATCGTACGTTTATCGCCGGACGAAATCTGTTGCGCGTGTGTAAAACACGTACCGTTTTATCGCACTCGGCGATCGCGAAACGAACGATATTAGTACCATTCGTCTTTGTCGTACCGTTCCCTAATTTGAATAATCGTTCGTGAGAATGCAGAGTGATTTGCCGCAGCGGGGATCTCACTCCCGCTACCCGCGCGTATAATGGAAGAGCCATTTGAAGAAAACAATACAAGGAATTGTAACAAGAAAAACAAAGATAATTCACTAGCACAAAAGAGCGCTCGGAAAAATGCGAAGTGTGAATTTTCTCATTACGCCACAAATCAACTGTTAAAACAAATATTTAAAAAGGGAAAGGCATTCGCAGACTACAAAACGCTCCTCATCCCTGGCTACTGGTAAATGCGAAATCCGATTTAATTTATTTTTATCGTGGGGCTTTATAATTTCATTTTCGCACTTTCCATTTCGAGAGAACACCCGTGCGGACCGCGCTCTATCAGAATGAGATCTCGACGAAATCAGGTACAAAAAAACGACAATGAACGCTCACTGCTTGCTACGTAATCTTAAATTATTATACGAGGCGAAATTCTTACTTTTCACCAAAAGAAATCGAGTATAGCCAACGAGAGCGTTTATTGAAAATGTTGGAATATAAAGCTTTTTGACATTTTAGACAAAATACATTTTGCTTCGTCTCTCTATGAACTCTAACTTAGCTTAGGCAGCTACTAAGTAGTAAAAGCGTCTGAGAAGACCCTGACTTCACATATATTAACATAAATGGATAAAACTCCAGGTACTTTTTGCAAAATGCAGATAGCTTTACTAACATTTTTGAAAGATAAAAATGTCATATGAACTTAGAGGAGAACATTTCGTCCCCGATTCTAAGCCCGGCGTTCCTTTTAAAATAGGAGGTGGGACGGAGGTAAAGATAGTGTTGGCGCTATCTTTATTTCGAAAGAGGTAGTGTCTGTTTTATCCATCAGACAGATTGAAGAATGCAGTGTTGATATAGGAGGTGGGAACATTTCTGTTTCCGAAAATAAGCGACTACGCCGAGGCCTCCGCCGCCACGGCGCCATGAATTCCCGCGACCCTCTGCACTATTTTTCCACTTCCTTTTCCCTGCCGAACGTACGACTGACTTATATTAACTTCATAACTTGTTAAACACAACTTTTAGAAATATGAGATAAATAAGAGCCCTAGAGAGATTTGAAAGAAATGTTTCAGACGGATGTACATTACGTCCCGGCGAGTCACTTAAGGTTTTTTCGACGACGTATCGCATTACAGACGAGAAACGCTCCGTATTTTATTCAATAAGAGGTCGTGGGGATAATGGCAGATGATGTCCGGGCCAGGCCGGGACATGAGCCGAGTGGCACGCTTCGCGATATAACCGTTTAGGTAATCACGAATCGTCACAGCGAGCCGAGCTGTAATTAGGCAAATGCACCATGTAACGTGAGTCGGCGCGAGCGAAGCTCAACTTAACCATCCTATTGTTCCCGGTAATGATTGTATAACCGCAATTTTATTATACAATTAAAATTTAACCGTTCCTAAAATGGCACGGTAGTCTATTTCTCCGGAGCGTGGCGCGGTAACTTAAATCAAGGGTAAGTATAATCTTCAGCTAAAATCAAGGCGTTAGGCATGAAAAACTGAACGCCATTAGCAGATGAAACCTGACTCGGAACTCAAGGATGGTAACCATAATTACTGCTAAATTGTTGATATAGAAAACTAGCACTTAGTGAGTCTAGACTAGATATTCGGTTTTGAAGGTTAAGGAAAGCAAGTTTGCGTAAGTAAATTGTTTATTTGACCGACTAATGTTTTTATTTGCGAATGCTAAGCAAGTGTACCCAAAACGATGGAAAATTTCATGCAAAACTCCACATTTTGTTAAGATGAGCCAAAATAAAAGGTTTGAATGTTCTGTCGGCAAGTTGGAGTTTATAAAGCACCTTATTCGAAATAACAACGCGAACGCCGTAGATGTCTAACTTAAATAAGATTTAATATTCCTATCCGGCAGGAAACTTCTTGAAGGAGCGTGTGTAATCAAAATCTCCAGGAAACTTGGAGAATCTCCGAGCAATCGCAGAACCTCGCAGCGCCCGGTGAAAAACTCAAATGAACTTGTCGCTTAAAACTAATTTCATTTCCTGGTCTCGTGTTAGAATAGTTTTTCGTGTTTTGCACTTTTTCCATACAAAGTTGTTTACAGTTTAAAAATCAATTTCTTAGCACTGAAAAGGCAACTTGCAAGGTGTTTACTCCGGCCCCACTTTGAAACGATGTGAAACTAAAACTAGCTGCAGGAATTTCTTTTTAAATTAACCAACTTTGGCAAAATATTTGCCAACAAGTTCTCCTGCAAAAAAGTTGACTTTCAACTAACCTTTCTACAAGGTAGAGACAATATTATTTTAAAACTTTGCCAGTTTGCTGGAAGTGCGGTCATACAGTTGTCTTTATGAAGGAAATGCAACGTACTTTTCTTATCCACCCCATAACATTACATAAAATCGGTAGTTTCTATTCTGTCTTGCCAAATACGATACTATTACCATATTTTAGTTCGTACCTATCTACGCTCAAAGTGATCATGTGTTATACTGTCTCGAGGTTCCGTATTTTATTAGTCGTTATATTTCGTGAGTCTGGGCTACAAAAAAGTCCACGTTGCAACGTTGTGGCAATATTCATTTAAAACTTGTGGTCAACTTGTAGTTTTGCGCTTGGAAATGATTGTGTACCGGATTGTGCTTCGCTGTAATGAAGTAAGTGGTTCCTCGGAGTGCGAAGTCAGATAAATCCTTGCACGACAGAAAAAAAACTGTTAAACGTGACCAAGTACGTTTTGCGACAGAGCGAACGGAGTGGCCCTTGTCCTTCAAGAGCGCAATTAGTTCGCTTTTTGCTGCACTCAGGCGCTTTGAGTAATGATTGGACGTTGAGCGCCAGCGAATTGTGGTTGTTTACGCCGGGAACTAACGCTGATTTATCACCGAGGTCGACACTCGAATTAAATAAAACTACAAAGTTTCATATCAATATAATAAAGCTGGTAACATTTTTAACAGCGACAATCGCGATCAACGCGATAGGATAAATAAAATATTTTCCCCTCACCAAGAAAAGCGAGAAATTATAGAAAAAGATGAAACCATTAAAAGAATACTAGAGAGTAGAGTCGCATCCTTAACATGCAAATGTGTAGGCGTGGCAAGAAAGTTGGCAAACGCCCGGTCCCGATCCTGCAAATCTGCGCTGCGCTTATCAGCGGTGATTCATTCCGGCCCGCATGAGGCGCGCACACCAACATTACTTGAACGCGCCGCGTGTGGTTTGCTCATGTTACTTATACTTAACTGCGCGCCCCGAGACTTCATTTTATTTGGCGGATAAGGACGCTCATATGTCCCAGGGATTCACTGACGCTTTGTTGAGGGAGAAAAGAATGGATCGTGATGAGAAATGTGCTGGAATAATTTATCTTCGGGTTAGTTTAGGGAATAAAGCTCGTCTCAAGCGGTAGATGACGGCTTATTTCTAATTCAGGGACGCATTTTCGAAGGAAATAAAGCGGGTGAATAACTGAATAAAAACGCTGGGTAAGTTTGACCGTTACTAAATTGTGAACAATAACTGTGTGGCTATGACAAAAGGTGAAAACATCGTTTTTGAGTTGCAGGTCGTTACAGAGAGAGGGCGCACGTGCCATTTATTGCCGAAGATGTTGAAAGAGACGCGCGGCAAAGAGGTCGAGATTTATTGGCCTGCCGAAACGCGTAAGAGGAAGTTTTTAGGTACGCGGCCGCACCGCCACTCGCAATATTTAACGTTCAACTATTTCCATCAATTTGTTCTATCAAGAAAGGAAAAACTTAAATTGGAGCGATTAAGCGCGCCGCGTGATTGATTCCGCGCCTAGCGTCGCCGCCCGGCTCCACTTTCTATTGTACCACAGATTTATCTCTACTTCCCCGTTTTTATTGCGTACTCAGAACTTATAACGAAATAGTTACGGCTGTTAAAAGGTTTTATTGGTTAACCTTAGGCGTGTGCGGCCATAAAATTGATTCGTAACCAAAGGAACGTACACATACTGTTAGATTTATAACTGTACCACGTGAAAAAGAAACAAATTTGCCCTGCAGAAGGATATAAAACAGGGATATAGCACGAATTTATCGATGAATTGTGGAAATCACGGGATAATAAAATATTTTCTATTGAATATTGTATGAAAAGAGTTTTACGGGTCCCACTCATTTCACTACGCTTTACTACCTACCTTTTTATGCGGGACGAGTATCGGAATACGTAATTCGTTTTACGGAGGTTGTAAATGCTGTTCTTAGTGACGTCAATCGACTTACCTGTAACAAAAAATATACGAATAAATAAAACATGTTATAAAATACCTACTATCGGGTTATTAACAGTTTTGTTTTGAGAAAATTTATGGTGGTAGGTGGTAAACAAAAATCTTTGTTCTACAAAATTAATCATTAAAATCTAGAATTGCCAACGGTCTTTATCATTTGACTCCGAAGTTAAGGTTACCACAGCCAGCCCAGAGCAGATGCCAATTAAAATTGTAATATCCCAGTGATCAGATTGAAAGTGGCGAAGATCCCCAAGATCCCCCAAATTCACTTAATTTACTCCACCCAGCTAAAACTTTACGCACTTAATAAACTCTGGTCGAATTAAAATTCCGTCGGCTTAGTAACAATCGTGTCGGAACGTTAACTCTTTGGACTTATTAATAAGACCGTGGTTTGTCCAGAAATAATGACGGTAATTGTGGATAACAAGTTTGTGTTTGTCATGTCCTTTGTTCTTTATTTATCAAGTGTACAGTTAGCTTGATGTTTGCTTCTACGGTTTTGTGTCAGTTATGTTGGTCAGAATTATCTCATGGAGATTTTTGTACCTACATTATATTTCTTACATTCGATTAGTTTATTTAGATCTGATGAAAATAAGTTTGAAGATTCTAATGCCTTGTTTCATACAATTTTGTATCAGTGCTTATTAGATTTAGAAAAAAACTATAGGTATGTACATTTTCCTGTCTTAAACCTTAACTTAATCTTTACGGGAACAATTTTAATAAACCCCATTCGAAATCTGATACGGATAAATATATTTATCTCGCATTTTAATTGGTCTGCAAGCATAAACTAAAACCATTTAAAACTTTATCGTAAACAAATCGTCTTCGCAGGGAAGAGAAAGACGGTGGGAAATAGGAATAAATAATCTCGTATTTAGACGCTGCTTTCCCGGGGTCGATCGTAAATCAGCAAGAGACGAAATTTCTGTCTTGCGTGAATGTAAAATTTACAGCACAACGCTGTAGTTCTAAAACAGGGGTTGATACTGCTTAGGGGTTAAATGTCTGGGTTTAAAAGCGGGAATTCACTGTAAACTAAATTGAAGTTGTGCTAGTTCTCATTGGACCTAAATTATCTCTGTGGACCAATCAGTGAACTAGCTCGCTAATTGTTACCGCCCACACCTAGGTTCTTCTCACCTGTTGGTGGAAGTTTTGGGCAAAAAATGGGACACACTTTTTCTACGACCTGCCAATTTGTATGAGTGTACGTACCTACTACATGTGTGAATCTGTTTATGTGTTAATGAAGTTTAGACATTATAATTAAAGTAATCTTGTTTCCTCATTATTAAACTGTTATTTGCAAACGCTCTGAATTTATCGAGATAATTACTTATTGTTGTTAATCGAAATACAATTTAAGCTTTGATGTTTCTCTTATTGGTTTATTTACACGGATTTACATTTATTTAAAGAGATTTATGTAATTCATGTTTTCATTTCGGTTAAATGAGGGCTTGTTACGCGTAGAGGTTTTGTGTTTCTATAGTCCATCTTGGGGGTGCAGATGACTTAATTTTTGTTGATCCGGGATAGGATACTAGGCTACGGCTAACAATTTTTTTTAAACTACCATATAACATAAAGTTTTCTATCTAAATCTTGATATGTTAAACAAAGTGAAATCATATTTTATTACAAAATAAGAGATTCCTTGTTTAGAGTCTGTTTTCTCAGTCAGCCTCAAGAAACAAGTTCATTCCTCCGTAAAGCCAGACAAATATTTAATAACACAGTTATAATCTCATGATAATAAACAAAATGTAGAGAGCAGACTTCATTTATACATTTACCAACATACTCAAATATAAATCCGTGGATTTAACGAACATTACGAGCGAGTGGAGAAGATACTCTATTATTCCAAAGTTAGTCGGTCTATTGGTACTTTTAGTGCACTCAGCATTAATATCTTGGGAGAAACCAAGAACTTGTAACCGAATCTGTGTAATCCTAGAGTAAGATTTATATGAGACCGCGTAGGTAACGCAGTGCGGGTACGATCTGCCCGTAGCCTCGTAGCAAAGTGCTACGCCGTAGCACCGCCGTAGCGATGTTGTAGACATTCAGGCTTAAAGTGATTTCGGGATGTAATATTACTGTGTTTATTTTACGGGGATATCGTGAGGTAAAGTGGGAATTTGAACGTAATAGAATAAAGAATTTTATAAGGTTTTTACCTGAATTGGGGATGTTTTGGTACTGCTACTCCATTTTAACGAAGTAGCAAGCTCTTTTATGCCATATGAAAGAATATATATTTTCTCTTCCGTGTAAAAGTGTGATAAAAATTATGTTACAGCTATAAACCTTCCTGTTACATGTTCTTTGCCTCTATAAATATAAAAACGTGGCTTCACGCAAGATCTTACGATTACCTAACGTGTTAATTTAGAAAGTAATGACGAGGAGAAACTATGGCGGCCTACGTCGGCGTACTTTGCTCTAAGAGAGCTTACCTAAAAGTGCTCTTGAATAAACGATTTCTCTATTCAGCTCATCGTTTTCCTCCATCATTTTGCAGACATTCAGAGATCATCCCTACTCACTGCGTAATCGAAAAAGTCGACTTAGTACGAGATACAGAGATAAAATAAAGGCTTGTTTGGCAATAGGGAAGTATTTATTTACATAAATGCAAGATGATCAGTGGGAATCGTTTTTGTAGGGTTGGCAAGCGTACAGTAGAACATAAGTACATACTTTGTACTTTTCTAAAGCTTAGTTTCATATCACGATGACAGTACTTATTAAATCACAAAAAATGTATTATAGTTATAACTACGACGTGTAGTTATAAGACGACCGATGTGGCGCGATGGTCCGCCTGCGACGCAGGAGGTCGTGGGTTCGATTCCCGCCTCGGAACAATTGTGTGTACGATCTGCAGATATTTGTTCCGGGTGTTCTGGTCGTTTTCTATGTATAATAAAAAAATATCTATCTATGTAATGTATTGTATTATGTATATCAGTTATCTAGTACCCATAACACAAGCTCTGCTTACCATGGGGCTAGATAATGCTGTGTGAATTGTCCAGCATTATTTATTTATTTATTTATAACTCTCTCCTGGCAACGAGTTGTTTCCCAAAAAAGATGAAAAATAAACTATTTACCTAAGAACCCAATAGATGTCGTGAGTCTTCAACGATGGATGTCAATTGCATGTCATGTTAAAATAAGCACAGTTACTTTAATTTGAAGCCCAAAGTAAAAAGCGCCTTCTTAGTTTTAGTTTTAGCGCCTTTTTAGTCTTTGTCGATTTCTTTTGATAAATTTTAAAAGCCCTATGTCAGGGAATATTAGGTCTTTAACCTACGTGAGACAGATCTAAATGATGTCAGGTTATAATGTCACTAGTATTCCAATTTACCTAAACGCCCTTACATTTTAAGGTTCTAATAACGTTATGATATTTATTAGCTTGCTTAATTACGTCTATGAGTAATTAGAAATGTTAGAACACAAAGCACAATTGACTACAACTAAGGTCTCCTTAAGCCTGTAGGTTCTATCAATACTAAAAGGGTTCTATAGGTTATATTTCAATTAGATCTTCTTAGATATTGAAGGTAGATTATTTAGCGAACTCTACAGATTATATTTTAGAAAACAATGAAATACCTCTGGTATAAATCAAAATATAATCCAAACAAAGTGCCGTCTTACCTAAGTACGTTCCTAATCCATGACGTAGGTACAAATGGAGATATAACACGTCACCTGCCGCCGTATGTGTCTTTCCCACGCGCCTCTCCCAAACGCTAATTTACTTTTGTTCTTACCGAAATGCCGAATTTACTTAGCTATCTCGGTAAGTCCTTGTATCATTCGAATGTATAAAATGTTTGAAGATTACGGTACGCTTGAGCAAACGAACGGGTTACGTTTGCTAATGTTGTGTGTGTAATTTCTGGTATTTTAAAGCTGGTATTAAAGTGGTTTTGTGTTTGAAAGCCGGAGTGTATAAAATTTTAGGCAAACAGAAAATGTTAAGGGTTTTAGGTAGATTTAATATTGTTAACTAGATTTACAATTTTTAGAATCGTTGGCAACCTGTACATACCCTTTACCTATGCATGTTAGGGCAGCACCCAAAGTCAATGGCCCTACATTATAATAACCTACAATATTATATTGTAATAATCGACGTACTTAACTAATAAACAACTTTTTCGAAAGAGCAGCCAGTGATAATGTATCGAGGGTATGCATTTATGAAGTCAAGGAGTAGGTTTTAAAACTTACTTTAACTGATTTCGGAAGCCAAGATATATTATAGATGTCGGGCAGTCATCCATACTTTGACAGATTACATCATCAAATATTGCAATGTATTTCTATGTATAATAAAAAATGTCGATCAATGTAGTATATTATTTTAGACGACCGATGTGGCGCGGTGGGCGAAGGTCCGCCTGCGACGCAGAAGGTTGCGGGTTCGATTCCCGCCTCGGAACAATTGTGTGTACGATCTGCAGATATTTGTTCCGTGTGTTCTGGTTGTTTTCTATGTATAATAAAAAATATCTATCTATGTAATGTATTGTATTATGTATATCAGTTATCTAGTACCCATAACACAAGCTCTGCTTACCATGGGGCTAGATAATGCTGTGTGAATTGTCCAGCAATATTTATTTATTTATATGATTAACATAAAAAAATTTATTAAAATAGATAAATAAAAAATATAATAAATTATGTTTATCAGTTATCTAGTATCCATAACACTTTGCTTAGCTTGGGGCTAGGTAATGGTGAAAAGTTTTATTTCTTTAAGCTTACAAATATGTGTGTGAATTGTCCAGAATTATTTATTTAGTTATATGCTATCACATGAAAAATTAGATTTAATATTAAATTAATACCATCGTACCACAAAGCTATAAAAATAATGAATTATTGCTGTATTTAATAATCATTAAATTACCTACAATTAACCAATTTCCTTCAAAATTGTTAATCGACATCACCCATCAGTTAACCCTTAACCACCGCAAGTATAATCGTCCGAAAATTGTTTTCTAATATTCGCATGCGCTGCCATCTGCTGTGACGCCATGACACATTGATAGATGGTGCTAGTCAGCCGTCTGATTGATCGCTGACGTCTCTTCGAGTCAGCCTGACCGTGGCTACTCATCATGCACGTATTTTGACGTACTAAATACTACTTCTGCTTCATATTAGTGGTTTAAGTTACCTATCCTTTGAGAGAACAGTAATGGGTTAATGACTAATAATATTATTGTATAATAATATTAAATCATAGACCAATTAAAAAAAAAAAAAAATGATAAGTAAATTTTAAAAGACAGAATCGTTGAACCAAACAGACCTTGTGACTGAAGTAATAATAGACACGAACCCAATTTACCCGTAGGTATTGACTCTCCCAAACACACGCACCTAATCAAAACTTAAGCGCTTCTTGCAATCAAACAGAAGGTAGTAAATTTCGTGTGAAATTAGCTTTCTATCTCGAACTCAATCACCGAACTCGGGACGTTAATGTCTCCGGGCATAAACTATATTCGATCGATAGAATTGAAATGGGAATGTTTCTAATTGAAGATCCTCGATAGGACCGAGGGTAATGAACGCTGTTCAAGCGATTAATGATGCGAGCTTAATCCAACTAAGCACGGAGATGGAAGGTGTCACGGGAATCTTGAGCTGACGTCACTCCTACTCCGTGTTCTCGACTCATCGCGAGTGAGTGATCTTCATTCGATGAAAGATTTACATCTTCCAGTTTAATCAGCAAGTGATTGTGAAATACTCAAACAATTATGGTTAATAAACTAACAACAACATTGTAGATAATGTTAATTATGACATCTAAGTAGACTATCAAACATATTTTAAATACGTGAATAGGTATTCATAAAAAGGTAATTATGAAGTGTGATCGATTTTAATTTGACGACCGATGTGGCGCGGTGGGCGAAAGTCCACCTGCGACGCAGGAGGTTGCAGGTTCGATTCCCGCCTCGAAAAAATTGTGTGTACGATCTGCAGATATTTGTTCCGGGTGTTTTTCTATGTATAATAAAAATATCTATCTATGTAATATATTGTATTATGTATATCAGTTATCTAGTACCCATAACACAAGCTCTGCTTACCATGGGGCTAGATAATGCTGTGTGAATTGTCCAGCATTATTTATTTATTATTTCTCGGGAACTTAATGGTGTCAGATTTAACATTGGAAAACAGATCAGAGCATTTATTTTCAAGCGCCAGAGCAGAAGTCAAGAAGATCTAAATCTGATTTCTTAGAAATACGAACCAATCCCTCTAACTCTAAAAATCTCTGAATGTGGTTTGTATTTCTTTGAATTACTTACGGTACTTTCCTTCTTAGGCAAATGGTGAGAAGTCAAACTTTTATTTATATAAGAAAATAGATATTTAGGAATTTTATTTGTATACTCTCTATTCCATTCTATTGTTTGTTGATAATTTTCGTTATTCAACAGATACAAACCCAGAAAACCATACAACAAACCCAGAAAACCATACATTTGTTGTATGGTTTTCTGGGTTTGTTGTATGGTTTTCTCCACCAAGATCTCCCTATAAAACTACAAAACCACGTCTAAGTAACATAATTTTGATGCGATAACGAACGTTAAGACAAAAACCGAACGATATGCGCTGACCGGCAGCGTCCTAAACATATTACTGGCACTGTACTATTACTATTAAGTCAAGTTCTAGAACCCCTAGTAGCATAAAGACACGTTGGTTCATTAGAGCAACAACATTATCTCATGCCTTAATAATTTCCCGCTCGCTTTCCGTGGTTCCTCAACTTTAATGGCAAATGCCTTCGTAATCATATCTTGGGTAATGTACGAATTCGATTAATTAATCTCTTAGAAATTTGCTTTCGGCAGGAAATAATTAAATTACTCATATAGTTTTGACAATAGTGTATGTAGAGTTCAATCACTTTGCAAAAAATCTTTAATATAAATTTATTCAATTTATTTTTTCCTTTGCGGTAGTTGTGGTTTATTATATTTATTTGGCGAAATAAAGGTTACAGTGATGATATTAGAAATATAGAATGAACAGAACTATGGTCAGCCTAACATCATGCAAAATAATGTGTTTTTATTAGTAATAAAACTTACCTGATTTATTGCTTTTAAAGCTTCACACATTTTGAAAGCCAGCTGTTTTGAATTTACTATTTAATTTATCAACAACTAACTTGAACATAAACCAAAGTTGGTTTATGGTATGCAATGACATTTGGTTGCAAACTCAAACCAGATAGACTGTGGTCTCTAATCAGAATCTCACGTAACACAAAGTGGGCTACTGTGAATTCTATTCTGAATTTCTGCTTTGGATACATTGGTCAGTAACAAATAATGTTATCCGAAATGTCGGCACTTTAAACAAATTGGCCATAACCAAGGGGATATTACTTCTCTTGGCCAAAATACTTTTGGTAACCGATAAAATTGTTGCATCTGCAAGCATTCAAAAATATAAATTCGAAAAAGCGATACACGTTCGTTTTAAAACTATGAAACCATACTCCACGATCATACCACACAACTTAAACTATCGAGGTTCTTACCTACTTCAAACTACCAATAAGAAATTTATTTGTTAAGAAAACTGTACGAATAAACTTTTAAACAAGGTAATAAAATTCTTAACTGTAACAAGAAGTTAGTCGAATAGTAGTGAATAATACATTTTCAGTCCGCATTAGATATGTAACTACAGAAGCGTAGATTTCTAAGATATATATTGGTACAAGGTACCTACGTTCTACTGAGAGCGTCCCGACTTTAATCGCGAATTTACCTTGCCCGTCACGTTCGAAAATCGGACACTTTTATGACATCAGACACTTTGCGTTAAATGCGGAGGCTTAAAAAGGGTTGATAGCGCTAGCCTTGTCACCTGGAAAAGCTGGGGACATAACGATACCTTCATCATGGCACCGGACGTTCATTGATAATTAATGGGGCATGCCAGTGTAACGAAAACAAACGAGTGGTGAGTACCTACGCGCACGATAACGATTAATATCTGTGCGGGTGCAAAAACAACTCTGCGGACTTACTGTGATAAATCATATCTCAAGGCGCAAAAATAAATGAACCCAATGATAAATGGTGACGAATTCACAGTACCGGTGTCATGATCGAGAGCGATAGGGTTCAAATTTCATAAGTAATTTTCTCAGAATTTATTTACTTAATAATAGTAATGTTGGGTTCTCGACACATTGTATTCTGGATATGGGTACTTTGAATACAATAGTTATTGTACTATCTAGTATTTAATTATACCCAGAAATAATTTAATACAGCTTTGCTCATGAATGACACATTTTACTTCGTCAAGTACTTAGGTAGCTCTCTCCAGAGAAAAATGGCAATATTTTATCGAGCGCTGATCAAGCCTCCTGCTCAACTCAATAGGAAATAACTGGAAAATTTCCTTGAACAAAGACTTTTTACAAATTCTCCATTGTCCTCATCTTTGAAATGTCAACGTATAGATTTTGTTCCTCCAATATCCGCGATAATCGGGACTTCATTTTCTCCGATGTTTAATAAAATAAGAAGGGGAGGCATTGAAGTTATATGGGGTTCAAGTGAAAGTTAGGAAAAATCCACGTATAGAAAACTTCCTTTATAAGATAACTTTATATTGGAGATTTAGAAGTGAATTTCGGCAGTAAGCTCCGCGTATATTGTCAATCATACAACGAAGAATATTTCCCTACAAACTGTCAAATATTTATCTTTTTCTCTTCTTGGCAATGTCAATATCAGCCCGGGGGTGCCGGAATTTAGATCTTTCTCTTGAGAGTTATGTATTTCACGATTATGTTCATACTAAAATGAATAAAACCTTTTTGACGTTAATCTCCTAGGCTAGAACATCTGAGAGCTTAGTTAGATAACTACGCGAACTAATTCGAAACATGTATTTTACTTCAAAAAAGCTATGCATAATAAATTGTGCCTAGATTTTGAACAATAGAACTTTGTAGCTTTGGAACCAGTACTTTATTTAACAAAGTAAAGGGTAAATGAAGCACAAAACTTTTGCAGCAGTATATTTCAATGGTTTAATTCTTTAGAATATTTTATTTGATTTTGCGATAATGGCGCAAGCAGCCAGCTTTCCCCAGGTACTGAACTACCTACATACAGTCTCGGAAATTGCGCTAACCACATCTGAGTACCAGGAAATTAGAAACGTTCGAGGGTATAATCGAATGTCCTACTGTGGTATAGAAATAAACTGACCGTTTTATCGGCGCCGTATCTGCTCTAGTGGGTGGTTGACTTGATTTTTGGGACTTCCGTCAGTAGAAAGAAAAACTTGTTTGTGATATTTTTAGGAGAATTTGGTTTGTCGTTTGATATTCGACATTCAATTTCAAGAATAGGAGCGTTGTTAACGTTATCATTTGTTTTTCGCAACGGACTTATCAACAATTTTCGATCTAGGCTTTCTTGGCTATCTTTGATCAATCACATTCCTATGATTTCATTTGGTAGTTTTATAGCACCAGATAATAAAAATATAACGAAAAAAGCATATTGTCCCTAACAAACAGAAAGCAAAGTTCTATCACCGCCACTTTACGAACTTCCTATTTGTACAACACTAATACCTTCTGATTGGTCGTCCAATACATTTTTCCCAAGATTAAGTTGACGCCGGTGTAGACGGCGCGGGGAGCGCTAATTACGTTAGTGATCCCCCTCCCCCACTCTGTGTAAACGACTCGGCTTTCAATGTAAACAACCGCTCAAGTTTACTAGAAAAAATTCGCAAACCCACTTATTTATCCCTGAGGAACACCGATGTGATGGTAAACCGCGCCGTCTGTAGAGGCTTAATGAACAGACGTGCGCTGTATGTAAGATAAGTAGGTTAGTTGTACGGATGACAAATATTACGCGATAAATACCGCACGTCCTACATTCCAGGTACAATAATTGTTTTACTACGGGAAGTGGATTTGCTGACGCTATGTAGAATTTTAAGCGGTATAAATTACTTCTTGTTAATGCCTGAAACTTTCTGTATATCCATTTGGTGTAGGTAATTTTGTGATAATCAGATAATAATATTAGTATTGCTAATTTCTATATCTTAAATCCTTGGAGATTTAAATACAGGTAATGTTAATGATCCTCATTTTAAATAGAAAGAGAAGTATTTGAACGTTAACTTACAAGTGTCAAATAAATCCCAAAGAACTGTAATTTTATTATCAGACCTTTTGTATACTTTATGTCCCTTTATCTGATTAGTTCCAGAAAATGTAGAACAAAAATGTTCCTTTTGTAAATGTTTGAGAGGTGTGATTATTGTAGCAGAAAATTGTTTGGAGGGTTCGCGCCAAACTAATAGTGGTCGAAAAAAATATTACAAAAGTCAGATTCTGAAGTCGAGCGTGAACCATCCAGATATTATATTTCCGAATGTATTGATCCCCCAGGATCGTATGTTCGGTTTCGTTTCTGTGGAAGTTTTCTATCCCTCTGCGTTTAGGGAGTTGCACTGGACAATCTTATCAAGGAGCGGGGAGGGAAGATTCTTTAGTGTCCGGCGCCCTCTCACCTTGAGGGATTTCCCTCGGCGCGTTCGGACTTCCACCGATTGGATTTGGGATTCCGAATTATTATGCGTACATTCCGCCTCTTGAAAAAGTTTACATTTTTTAGCATTACGTATACTTCTAACGGAATTATAGGGGTTACGCGGGCCTCTGCGATGGGATTCGAGATTGAATACTTAATATTCTATTCCAGGAAAAGGTTTCACATCTCATTTAAAATATTGTACTCTTATCTGATGCCTACAATAAGTGGATTACTTCAATTTTATTTTGGCATGGATTTTTGTAATATATGTAATATAATAAAGCTGAAGAAAGATTACTTTTATATGTACATACATTCTGAGGAGCTTGTGCGAAAGAAAATTATAAAGCTAGAGCCCGAATATACCAACGCAACTCAGATAATATATGCACGTCTCAAATGACCAACTTTTGTCAGCTTTTCAATGAAAACTGTCAAAAAATTGTCATGTGACACGTGCTCAAAACTGAACTGCTTTTGAGCGCAAAGCAGTGAAAGCGATCTTTTTAAATAAACTAGAAATCGTGCATGCTTTAGATTAATTTGAATGTAGAAAATGTAAGCGTTAGTTTTAACCAGAATTAGTAACAGATGTTCCCCAAAACCTAAAGATCAACCGTGTAAATAAGGATTTAGGTAAGTGTACGTATGTAATAGCGACGTTGGACGAAAGTTCTGCCCGAACGTATTAGAGACCGCGGGCCGCTGGAGATAATGCCATTGCAATACCCCCGATCCGATTGTATTGGCAAATTGGATCAAATGCAGCGCTCAGCGGACAAAAGATAAGAGTCGGATACGGGCCCAGGTATTATTATGTTCCGGCTATCGCGTCTGTATCGCCGTGCCGCGCGGCATCGCGATTCACCATAATCGCTTCGCAGTTCCACAACTTTTTTAATCTTCCAATCGTCTTTTTGCTTTCCGTTCCACGGATTACCGGCTTAAACTCTCTACTTATAAAACAATACCCGAATAAATAAAGCAGATAAAGTGTATATCGGTTGTAGCTTTTCAAAAGTCGCCAGGGGCGGGGTATTGTAAGCTTATTTTTGTGAAAGATGAAAAAATAAAACCAATATAAACGACGATGCAGATTATTACTGCCCTGCGGGGACGTATAAAGAGTTAAGACAAAGTAATATATCCCGTTTTGTTAGGATACCCTCCGGTTTTGGTTTAACCTCTGGGTTTTAGAAATTAAATTGTAACATCATCAGCGATTCAGTATCATCAGCATGATCGAGCTCAAACAGCGGGCCTCATTTCTGTGTCGTTACGGGGTGAATTTTAAATTCCCTGCGAGGGAGTTTCACTCAACTATGTATGAAGGACTGGCCCTCCATGTGACTCGCATCCGGTACGCATACACTATGAACCCTGTTGTCTGCCCGAACTCGAAGTGGGTACCTGCCTAAACCGATTACGTGCTAAAAATTCATAAACCCACGTTGATCTTCCCACAGAACGCTTAATGTAACTAAGAGCTGTGATTTGCCGCTATTACAGTGCTGATGAGGAAAACAACCGCAAAATCCCTTTAGACGTCACTTTAAATAGCAAATTATTAGATAGGAAAGTGTAACGGGGCGATGTTAATAACGTCATCAACCCTCCATTGTGAGCCGAAAAATCTGAATTGAAACGTGATAAACAATACGGCCCGTTTAAGCTTATCTCCCCTTGAATTATGATATCATTATTTTTGCGTTCTGAAAAAAATTACCGTGCCAAAACAGGAGCGCGATGGGCATACTAATTTGCTTCGTCAATGTATTGATAACGGAGGATCGCCGTCACCAGGTTTGTTTGACAATAATCTTGTAGCAATATTAAGTTATTATTAAATTGTCACAACTCCTACACATACATATAACTGCATAATTGATTTATACATAGAACCGACCTATACCTAATTTCTTGGTGGAAATCTCTAATAGTCATTTCAGGTTTTACCATGCAGAAAGCGAGCATTTACTCCACGAAACGTTTTTTCGCGGTAAACCATACAGGTTTAGCGAATAAACTGAAAACGTATCTACTTCCGCAAAAACCACCATTATTTATAGCGAGCTTTTCCATTGTTTTGCTTTTCATTTTAACAATTATTTTTCTATCTTTGTGTTTAGCTGTCTACGAGTGATTTGTTTATTGGCTTGTTTTCGTTTATACCGATTTAATTATATTTTTGTCAGAGATAGCTTTCTTTTCGTTACCTTCTATTTTTTGTACAATCCCTATAGCTAAAGATTTATCCAAAAATAGTTGACATTTGTAATTTGTTGTTGACTTTTATTAAGTAAAAAACATTCTAACATAGCAAGTTAAAATACTAAATTGCACTCAGATTTATAGATCTTTAGAGATATCTAACAAATTTAACAAGAAATTGGTTAAAATATGACTTTAACATATCAAAATGGAAAATTTATGAGTTTGTAAATATTTTGTAAGATTTATACTACAACCCAAATAAATCAATCAAAGTCTTATTTACTAGTATATTTCATAGAACATGATTAAGTTTTTTCAATGAAATTAACAACCAAAGACAAACCAAAGACAGACCAAAGATAATATTCCAATAGCTTATGTTAAGTTCAATATACCTAGTCTGGCACTATCTAGAATCTGCCGTCAATTTTAATATCAAAGGTCGAAGCATCCTGCGAACTCGTTTGATCGTCTCAATGGCGCTTTAAATTTAGAAGGGTTAACGTTTTTGTGTGAACGAGCCGGAAGCGCTGCTGGAATGGCGTGGGTCCCCCTCATACATACTCGAGTACGTACCTACCTGGTACCTACGCTTTAGTATCATAAAAATGTAATTAAAATTCACGTCACCCACCCCGCCTTAGTTGGAGAGCCCGGGAACTAGGTATTCTATTGTTTTGCAATTCAGAATATTTTGCTGAGTTTTCATTTCAAAAATTTTTAGCGTTGACGATTTTTGAGCCTAGCTAATGTGACAGTTTAAGTTAAAAAGAAGAAGATGCGAGTTGTTAAGATGGAATGGTTTTTTTTTATATCATAAATTTTTGAGCTCTAAAATAATTTGGGGGTATTTTGTTTTTTCTTTGTTTTGTATTTTTAAGTATACTACTGTTTGACCTCTATTATTTTAGTAATTAAGTTTGTGCCTAGTTCTTAGTTATCCTTTGTGTTTTTAAAATTGTAATGTGTCGTGTCAAATAAACCTTTTTCATTTCATTTCATTTAAAGTTTTCTGTTTTAGTTATAATTATTTTAAGCATAAAAATAAAATCATTCAACAATTCATGAATAAGAGAAAACCTTTTTAAAATATATAAAAAGTAATTTGATCAATTGATGTATTTTTTCTGCCATAATGTATTGTGTGTGAAAACACTGGTAAGTGATTCGCTCCAGATTTACTCCCATAAAGCTTTTTGCGAGAACAATTAACGTACAATGGGCGTTGATGTTTTTGTTGACGTGTGTGTTGTTTTTGACTCATATATTCTGTATTAAATCCTGTTTGCAGAATCAGTCAGGTATAAGTTAAAGTTTTGTAGTGTAAGTTAGTTTTGATCTTAGCAAACTTAGATACAGTTACTTGGATAGTGTAACTGACATATAACCTCACTTTACAAGCTAAACTTACATCTAAGCTACTCTGTCTCCACCAGAAAATACGTACCTGAAATCAAAGCAAACGTTATAAATACAAAGAGATTTGTAACCAAGACACGCGAACTAGAGCATTCGTAGATAAGGCTCGAAGTGAAAGATTGGTAAAGACAACGGCAAGGTGTGGTTTCAAATCATTTTTCACGAGCAAAGTCGTCTGATAGCAACTAATGCTTTACACTGCTACTTTTAGGGTTGTCTCGTTTAGCACAATACATTAATTTTTCATTAAATAAATGACCTAATTGGGGATAAAACGTATGTTTGGGTCTGAATAAGATACAGCAGTTTTAAATCTATGCCTTTGTAAAGACGTAATTTCTAATTTTTTTAATATTTTAGTTTTTCATAAGTTTATTTTTAAAAACGTTTAAACAAAAGCGAATATAAACTTTAGTCTAGAATAAAACAAATTGTATATATCTTAAAGAAAAGATAAGCTCTACCAAAAAACCTGGATATTTTCTATGTATGATAAAAATATCTGTCTATGTAATGTATTCCATTATGTATATAAATTATCTAGTACCCATGATAAAAGTTCTACTAAGCTCGAGGCTAAACGATGCTGTGTGTATTGTCCACCATTATTTATTTATTTATCAAATCGGTGTTTTGGCAGGTGGTAACCCTAGCCCCCGCGGGCCCGCCCGCCATTTTGATAGATAGGAAATGAAGACAGATTAACCTCGCGTGACTTTACATAGCTTCTGTTAACTCAGAGACGCTTCGATAAATATTGCGTTTTGAAACGTTTTAGAAGCCTGCTTACTGCAACTGTGATAACATATAAAACTAGAACTAGCTATCGCGTTCATACAAAAAGCTCTATCAACATGTAGGCTTGATTATAGTGAACTACTGAATGAGCAGCAATGAGAAAGCCTGTCCATCGTTATCGCTGCCTGCTATGAGTTGAACGATGTTATTATTAATAATGATTATTTTGTATGAAAATGTCTACCATTATGCATTTTTGTTTGTTTTCTAGCTTGTACAATGATTGTAGATGCTAAAAGCTCTTCCGCCACATGGTCTGAAGGTTCAATGAGAAAGGACGAAACAACAACAGGTGGACACGCTATTTCACAAAAAGAACCTTCTACGCAAGCACTTAAAGTATTAATCATTTCGAATTTAATATGAAACTATTATATGATCGACAAGAGGGATAATGTTGAGTCACCAGCGTAAATGTAATCGTAAAACCGAAGGCTGACCCATATTACAGGAACGAATGCGTGGGCGGACCGTGCGTGCTTACAATCAAGCTTTAAAATTACTTTTCATGTCTACACATTGTCATACACGGTCATATTTTTTTGTATCTTCATAAGTACCCATTTCTGTCATAGTTGTTTCTCTATTAGCTTTAAAACATTTCAACGCATTTAAAATAATAAAACATTTTTAGGGAATAATTTATGATAATGACTGTAGACATTATTTTTTCAGTCATTAATCGTATTGTTGGACCCCCGAATGACCAACGCTTTAATGTACAAAAGTTACCGCAACGTAACGTTAAAAATTAACGCGGAACGCGAAACTCTCGTTTATTTTTATTTTGGGAATCATTTATTTTCGTCAAACAATTAGGCAGCGGGCATCGCGGGCAGGGCGGCCCGGGCAGCCGGAAGAAACTTCACGTCACATTCACAACGCTTGAAAAAGGGTTGGTTTAACGCAAGGTTTTTTGTTGCATAATCCATCGCGGCGATCCTTCCGAACGCCTGCTTCTGACCGTCGTCGTCGAGACGCGCTCTAAAACGTCATTTCCAAAGCTCCAAGTAAATCCAGATCTGTGAGTGACTTTCTAATTCCGGGTGGGAAGAAGTTTGTGAAACGTATACCGTGTTCATGAGACCTGCTAGTGACCGCGAGCGCCCCCGCAGCCTAATCCGATCCGCGGCCGAAATTGTTCGCGAAACTTGCGCCGGACGCCGCCCACCCGCTGTCACCCTGCTTTATAATCTAACACTACTGCGATATACTTTGATTAATTTACACCGCAGCCGGAATAAACTTTTGAACGCTAAAACGGAACCCCTGTTTCTACTTTAATCCCTCCCGAAAGGACGTGAAATTTGATTGTTAATTTGTAACAGATACTGATGTAAAGCATCGATATAGAAACGTTATTCGATAAAGTTTCGCTCACTATCGACGGTAATCCAATAAGTCTGGGAGCGTGATTTGGGCTCAGCCGAGCAATATCATGCGAAAAACGGAACAATGTGATTGTTTCTGCTGTTTGGGTATCGAGACAACGGAATTCTCTTACCCTTAGTAGTTCGACAAGGGATCAACTTGACCAATCGACATAGCTTTAAGTCAATTTAATGATAAATGCCCAATAGAAATAAGATAATTCTGAATAATGTTTATTACTTTACTTTCAAGGAACGATGAGAGAATAAATAACTTATCTTAGAATTGTCTTTATTGTCTGCGTCTCGTTCGAGGAACTTTTTATCCGATTGTAACACAATAATATGATTAAAAAAGTAATTGATTCACAGATCAATAGGAAATAGGGTTGCTTACAAGGCAATCAGCGAGCTATGGAGGCTTTATTAACCCGTCAAGGCAGTGCGGGCCTAGCTAATCAATCGTTGCTTGCGTGTCGACCACGCTATCTGTCTTTCCCCGATTGGCCCAGATAACAGCGACGCAAGATTACCTATACGGGAATGGCAGAATTGCCCATTTATAAAATTAACTTCTTTTATCTCCACGAATAGACGGCATTAAGGGAAGTAAATAAGTCCGTAGCGAAATTAATAGTCACATATTAAAACGGCCGCTCGCGTTCGGTTAATGTTCTTGTGAAGTTATGATCGCTGAATGTACAAGTGCAATTTTGCAGAATTTGGACGTGGTTAATATTTGCAGATATTTAAAATAAATGCAGATAATACAAAAACAGCATTGTTGGACATATTTGGAAGCAATATATTCAGGAAATGTGAATGGAAATCAGCATGTATATAGTTGCTGTTGATATTTGCAAATATTTATGCTGATTGCAAAAAAGGAAATTATTACCTACTAAAAACATTTGAGTTTTTTATTTTTAACAAAGTAGGTATTTCTTAAATCGAATTCGGCATTTTCAGCTTGTTCTATCGAAGGTAGGTTTTTAACTACTAGGGAATTATGTAGTACATACATAAAGTATTTAATAGACTCTAATAGTTTTTTTCAAAGCACTTTATAACTTGAAACTTTTTGATACGTACACGACAACATTATGTAACGGAAAAATACTTTATGCACTTCAGAATTTTCTAGTTTTCATAAATCACTGCACGCTCAATGCAGTAGAAGTTTAAAAGTAACGTCGGAATAATCTCTGTGCAACTTTCCATGGGGTTAAAAACAGAATTTTACATAATGAGATATTTTCACAAACATCGAATCGTTATTTAGACTAAGGGACTAGTTTAGTAACATTGTTTATGCTATGAATAAAGATTTACTTATTATTATTTTATTCTTATTTAAAAATAAATTATTCCTGTTACAGAGCGCAAGGTAAGCAAAGAAATCGTGAATCAATAACGTTTATTTTTCTCGGCTAACAGATTAAGCCTTAAGACATGTCCGTGCAGTAAAAGTACAGTAAAAACCTTAAGCTATCTGTAGAAGTTTTTCATACAACATAGCTTAGTTCGTATATTTTGCACACTTGTATTCAAAACTACGTTAGCAAAGCGAGCTTAGCTAAACTAAGTTAGCTAAGCTTTCGGTGTGTTACCCGCATTAAGATTGATATTTAAGTGCAATCAGCTTTAAGATCGTGTAATATTTTTAAGCACATCATATTGGGAGCTTTAAAGGCATGCTCCAGGATTACTGAGGGTATTTTTGCGTCCGTTAAGGAACGAAAGGTATTGGCGTAAATTGGTGTGCGTTGACGGTAATGAGTACTTTCTTTATAGTGGAGAAGTACGGTTTCGAGGGGAAAGCTAAATGGGCTTAGAAATTATCGCGATTAGATGCGATACGAATTTTTTGCCTGAAATTGCGTAATTAGGTTAGAAGCGTTTACAGGCTTACGGTTAGTTATATTTTGTGAGGCACACTGAGGTTGAAATATTTTAGGTTTCTCTGGTAATTTGCCGAATTCACGAGAACAATCATTTAATGTTTGTGCCTTCAATAACTTTATTTATAAGGGTAGCCCCGTGAGCAATAAACAGGCGAATTTAAAATTTAAACCGTACGATAAACATAATCAGTTTTATTAATCAAAATGTAGGTACATAGTTTGGAACAATTTATTGGACAGGGAGCTCGTTAAGAGGATGAGCGGTAAAGCTCTCAGTTTAAATTATGCTCGCAGTCTAGTAATGCATTCATTTTAAATTTTCACAGATTTATTGAATGCGCTCACTCATGAATTCATTTGCGTGAAAGGGAAACAATCTTATAGATAAATAGAATAATTTCTTCAGGTAAAAACAAAGAACATTTATATAAGTGCCATTTATTTTCATTTATATGTTAGGTTTAAATTAAACAGACACAGAGTTCTCACCCATATCTCCATTGAAATAAAAGTTTTTCTTCTGTGTATTTTGTAAAAGTCAAGGTGAGAATCTAATTTGAATGTTATTAACGCAGAAAGAGACATATTTTTGTGAGAAGTATCGATAAAAATAACACCCAAAAGGTAATCAGATTACCAAACAATCGTTAGTTTTTTGTATTGTTTTCCATTCCCATCAAAACAATCGTTCAATCGTTACAAAAACCACTCACATGTTTATACTGAATTAGTAACGAAGCTACAAAAATCCCGCAAGGAAAACAAGGGATACCTTTTAAGTGCTCAATCCCTTCTACCATAAAAGAGAACTAACTCAAGAAAAACAAGAAACGGGTTTAGAGATACGCAGTATTAGTATCGTAATGGGTAGTTAGATTAATTACCCAGTCTGGTTTTGTAAGGAAAAACTGCAGAAGTGGCTTTTACTTTTTATTTAATATCAGTTCACGTTTGAAGATAGTTATCCGTATTTCGCAACAAATACATTCTGATAAATTATATCAGACTTCGTTATGGTAAATTGATATTTAAAATTATGTTCAGAGATTAAACAGCGTGTCGCAACGCTAATCCAATTGTTTCCCGAATAAATGGAGCGTAGACGAATCAATATCGGGAATTCAATTTACAATTCTACGTACATCACTGACGTATCAATTGTTCAATCTCAACGAAGACAGATAAACGCACTGATCCATCGATCGTTTTCCGATGAAAAAGACTCGAGATTCATCGATAGGATGCGCGACTCCCAAAGTGAAAAATGTACATTTGGATGGCGTTAATTCGTTTAATTTCCGGTGAGGAGAAAGCGAGGGGGACGGGGGCCAGTCCGCTCAGATTAATTCAGCGCCGAGGCTGTCACAGATAAGGACACTGAAATAAATTGAAAATGTTCAGAGATTGATTTGAATCTCTTCGAGGATATATCGAAGTCGACCACCGCACAAATGACGGCGCATTCTCATCAAGATATTTTCATTCCACCACTAAGGCGGAAAAAACTGCGAACGTAATGAATAAATTAAACTTCCCTTCGGCCGTCAGGAATGAGCGGGCTCAATTTTAAATAGCTCGAATAAAATGGCAACAATTTTCAATTTGCCGCTGATACAAACAGCTGTACTGCACCAATATTTCTTAACGCAGCAGCGCGATATTGAAATGCTCTGCAAATTATACAATGTTTCATTTCAGATTTTCACAAATGGTCGAATCTGAACATCGTCTATTAAATCGTTTATAAAATGGGTAAATTAATGCAATCGGCCGAAGTGAGCCGGGATGGGAGACGTCGTTGGAGGCGCTCGTGCTCCGCATGCCGATGAGCAGCAGGCCCCGGGCGCCGCCCGCCCGCGCCCGTGCCCGCGCCCAGACTCATTTACATATTGCGATTTCGTATCAATTACAATTACAAGACGTTCCTATCACAGCCGCTCGGTACAACCGAACCATCGCAACTATACAATAAACCATATTTATTAAGGGATATGAATTCAACGTATATACGGTACCTTAAACATACCACTTTACAGCAAGGTAAATGTGACAACACAGGACAAACAAACAACATAAACTTGCAAATGAAGACGCGCCGCAACGAGCGCAACCTACACAGGCACTGCGAGTCGCATTTACCTGCCAGTACGAGTTCGAGTGAAATTCAGAGAATCAAAACGTCCGGACATGAAACAAATTGATTGGTGCAGAGGCGCTCGAGCCGCGCCAAGCTCACCGGATTGCTAATAGCGCATGCTAAACTTATTAGCCAAACGGAAAATGGTATTAGCAGTCTGCAGTTGCCCTCCCGTGTGCACCAGTTCAACTTCATTGGCTCGTCAAAGTTGACAGTTGCTCGTAAGTGATTGTTGCCGCCAATCAAACGCCAGCAAACTGATTCGACTGCGTGCAAAGGCCGAATTAAATCGACAATCAGGTTACGAGGATCGACTGAGCCCCATTTTTACACGTTTTAATCCGAGAGTTAATAGACGACTACTAACTGGCCGAAACGTTGAAACAATTTATCCTAGGTAATCCGGAAGTGTCAGACGATATAAGAGTGACATTTGGAACGGGCGAGCGCGGTTAATTCTGCAGGCAGCGACGGCCGATTGTGACACAAACTAAGCCTTGTTACCAGTGCTAAACCCATCAGGTGCGGCTCTGGACGTACCTCATATCACACTGGATGACAATGGAACTATTTGTTTTACTTTTGAATTATAAATAGGAAACTTACTCATGGCTACTCAATTTATTATAAGTTTTATTTTATAGTCTTAACGTACGTAATAGTAGGTTGCAAGCACGTAATATGTGTTATTATTTTATAAAACAAAATTGGGTTATTTTGAACAACATAAACGGCACCAAGAACTAACGATAAACGTTTTTATCTACCCAAACCCCACAAAGCCATTAACTAAGAACACAAACTGTCCCATTACATTAGGACTATACACGATCCATATTCCGCCGATTACCGAAGAAATAGGGTGTTATTTGATAGCTCTATGAAATAAATTTATGCTGATATTGGGAATAACACAACAAGTTAGATTATATTATACCTAGGAAGACTTTGTTTTGACAGGGGCGATAAAAAAAACATATTTTGAAGGTAAGCTAAGAAAGTTACTTTCCTACTAATATTAGAAAGCCGAAAGTTTGTGAATATGAATATTAAAAAATAAAAAATAAAATAATGCTGGACAATTCACACAACATTATCTAGCCCCATGATAAGCAGAGCTTGTGTTATGGGTACTAGATAACTGATATACATAATACAATACATTAAATAGATAGTTTTTTTTTTATTATACATAGAAAACGACCAGAACACCCGAAACAAATATCTGCAGATCGTACACACATTTGTCCCGAGGCGGGAATCGAACCCGCAACCTCCTGCGTCGCAGGCGGACCTTCGCCCGCCGCGCCACATCGGTCGTCAATATTATTTTGTTACCTAAAATTTCTAAAACTACTGAACAGATCAGGCTGAAATTTGGCGTAAAATTTAGACATAGCCTATCTTAGTTATTAGGTTACTTATTTTACTGAAAATACATGTAGTACATAGCCGCGGACAGAAGCTAGTACTTCATAAATTGATTTACTTCGTTTCTACAAAAGTTTGAAAGATAAAACCAAAAAAGGTGTATATTATGTTAAAAATCCCATTGAAAATGAATTAGAAAGCTTAGCGGAAACTTATTAAAAGCCTTATTACCACCCAGTCAACAAAGAGGAAACCACAAAGACCATTTTCATAAGTAAAATATATCCATAGAGGATAGTTTCTGAGCGCAACTAGTGATGCGGTAAATTCTAGGAGCTGGACCATGGAATACGCAATATCTACTTCTTTAATATCATCTTACTACGGACCGAAACTTAAATTGTTCCTCGTTTGATAGTTCGTGTAAGCTTTGCAAGCTCATGCATAGTGATTATATAATTTGCAAGATATTTAATTTATTTAATGTCAAATGTGGGTATATTATTATGATAGATGAATAGTAAGCGGAAGTAAAAAAAAAATTGTAGTTTAAAGATATAAAGGTGGTATACATAGGGACAGACGGACAGCGGGAAGCGACTTTGTTTTATATTATGTACCACAAGCCCATAAAATTGCTATTACAAAAATTTCATTGCTATCGTAAGATTATTATTTTTAAACAATATTTGTTGTTATTATAGCTGTATTCAATTACATCAGCTTTTATCGTCAATGATTCCCTCACGTTGAGAAAAAAATAAACAATATTTAGAAACAAAATTGTGTTCATCAGCAATTTCCGGCCTTCAATATGTGAGGGCAAGCCACAACCGTAAAAATAAAACCTCCTCAGACAATTCTATTTTCGCGTAACGTTATTTCAGTGTTCAAAACGACTTGAGGCGTTTGTAGAGCTCTCTGTCGAGTTTTGATACACGTGGTAGTGGTTGCATGGATGTTGGCCACACAATTCTCTCGAAGGATTACAGCGGAGAGAGAAAAGTAAGAAGATTAATCCCACTGGGTCCGGTTGCTAGAGAATTTATTATAAAGCGATTCCGCAGTAGACTGAATTTACGAGAATAGTCACGTTGCAGCCGAATCGATGTTCGATTATAATATTTTTTTAGCGATTAGCCAGCCTATAGATGTTAATGTAAGTTGGGTACCACATTAAAACTTGAAACTATCATGGTTATTAATACTAAAATCCACCACCACTTTGGGTACCACATGACTGTTAGTTTCAAACGGTTTATGAAAAAAAAAATCTTAAAGATTAATTATACTGACCTAACGACTTGTTCAATATTTCCTTACTGCCGCTAAAGTTGCGTGTCGAATGAACAACAAAATAACCATCAAAGGTCATTTTCCATCGATTTTGTTTGGCTTCACCAAAACGTACTTATCTCAAATGCCAAACCCCCACCTGTGCAAATGCCAACCCTACAATACATATTTCAACTTACATTAAATGTCATACTGTTTTTGATATATACGGATTTTAATAAGAAAAATTATTCGAATTTGATTACGGAAAAATAAAGAAAATATCCGACATAATTCACAAGGTATTTCAATTAAGATTCCTAATGAATTAATGTGCTTCGTAAAAAGGAATCGAGGATGTTTTATAAAACATTCATAATTATAAGTATTGATACAACAGGGTATTTATCGCGTTTTTTTAACTTTTTTCCCGACGTTTCAACAGGTTTACACTCTGTCACAGGATGAAAGTCATCCTGTGACAATAAACACGATAAATACCCGTTGTATCAATACTTATAATTATGTGTTCAGATCGCGTAACTTTAAAAATACTTAAAACATTAATTTAAACAATAAGAGCGACTTATCTACGACAGTAGACAAGCTCGTTATATTTTCCCTTATAAGCATTCCAATAGTGGTTCTTCTTGTAACGGAATTTCCGCCCACGACTAAGAAAACGCTAAATTCTTAATCCCATACGCACTGAGGATCGTTAACAACAAACAATAGAACCCACTTGATCCACACGTATTCATTTTCTTCAGCATGACATTCTGATTTAATCCAATATGTCACTGTCAAATTAGAGACACTATAGGATAGGCGTATCAGCCACACTGACATTTCTAAACATGAGGGGAACAAATGCTTTTGACATTCAGTGTACACGACCTTGGTTCTAAAGCAGACTAGCAGAAGGGTTGGCCTCCAATTAGGAATGTTTAACGAAATATTATAGCTAAGCCGCTGATACAAATCCTCTCCGGATTGAGTGACATCATGAATTGTTATTGCTGGCAGTTCTCAATGGAAGACATTTCAGTATTTTCTTCTCGTTAGAAATCTCATTGTTTGAATTGTATGGATTTACGAGTTAGAGGAGCGAACAAACCTGCTTTAAAGCAATTAATTTCGTTAGTTGGAATTACTAACAAAGTTTTAAACAAGGTGGAGCTAGGTGGATTTAGGTTAGATTTCCTTTTGACACTGGAGATTGCTAGGACGCTTATAATTTAATAAAAAAATACATGTTTAGTTATCCTGTCCCACGGTACATATTATAAGACACGTTGTTTTAAGGTCTTGTCAAAAATTTTGTTTTGTTTCAGACTTTGTTGTTAAACTCTCAAAAATACTTGACACTTTCAAATGCTTGTTATTACCGTTTGTTGTTACCGGTAAAATAACGTTGTTTTGCAAACAAAACAATAGGACTCAAGAGTTTTTGAAAATAAATAGATAACGAAGTTTCGTTCTCAGAGAAAGGAGGTGGTGAGGGGGGCAGGGAGTAGTGACGTCACGGCTGACGGTGTAAATAATTGCTCTGTCGAACACACCTGCCGGGAAAGAAAATTAAGCGAAACGCAATTTGACTGAGTGATGAAGCACCTACAGTGGATCACTTTAATGAGAAGTAACAGACGAAAAATTGTTCTTTGTTTAATAAATTCATAATTTATTCGCATTGTTAAATACCGCATCAATTATAGCGGATTTACTTTCTGGGAGATTTTTTTCCTGTTGTTTCTTAATTTTTCTGAGGATTTTATTTTAATTTCATAAAACCAGTGCGCAGTGGTTTGTTAAAGAAACCCTACTCTTTACTCTGTACTGAACAAACAACAACAGAAAGCCCCAGTTCACTCAAAGAAAAATCTCTAAAAAGTAAGCGCAAATTAAATGGAACGTTGCTGACAAAAAGTTGTTAAAATAAAGTATTTACAGCACGTATAAATATTGCCAGTGCTGACAGCCACATTGTACGAAAGCAATGCTACGATAGCATTTGTCGCGCAACACACGACACACAATCGCGTTTATGTCCTCCTTGCATGATAACCCCCCTTAAAGACGGCTATACCAACTCCAATCCAGTCCCTAAGGCTCGTAAAAAGATACTATTTTACTTATCCAAATTACTACGGGATTACTTTTTATTCCGTCACAATAACCCACTCCAGATAATTAGCGATAACGGTTACGGTCCGCGGCCGATAGACTTTTGTCGCCAATTTTTTCACGCCCAAATTGCAAAGGTTACGCGCCGTGTCCGGCGCTGGCTGTTTATTAACAAATTCATAAACATTGACTCGCGAATAAAACGGCGGCGAGCCGTGCTCCCGGCGGCGGCGGGAGCCGCGACAAACACGCTCCATATTTTCATGGGATTCAAATAAAAATAAAGTGGATGACCGGGGGCGGTCTAATTTAATATGAACGCGGGACATCTCGTCATACGGATGATGTACCTGCTTTCGTTTTATTGCTTAGACGGGTGACTGAATACAAAAATGTTCGAGCGGACAGTGGGCTGCCGACCAGCGGCGTTTGTCAGCTGTTAAACAGTTTTATTATTGCCGGACGAACATCGCGCAGCCTATTTGCATAATTGAACGGCCACTTGGAGGCACTAGCATTGTTATACTCTGCCGTTCCATTTGTCAGATTCGCCGTATCATTTATGCATGTAGCTCATAACGAGAGCTGCGCCGTTTTTCTGGACTATTCATTATTTTTGCCTTTTGTTGTTTGTTATCCGTCGGGCACTCGTATCCTAAGAACGGACCACATACAAAATATGTAATACAATGCCGACTTACCTCCCTATAGACACGAGCGACCGCATTTTTGTTACATGAAGTTGAAAGGGCTTAATCTGGAATTTGGTCAGGTAAAACAAACATTTGTTCTGTTGTGCTCCAACAAGGCAAAGGGGCGATTGCGCCGGTATCAACACACAAAACAAAGAAAGGTCGATTAGAATAATAAACCCCACCAAATGTAATAACGATTTTAAGCTGATCATTAATCGGATAATTCCGAAACTCCATTAAAAATATCTGTGTTAAAAATCTTTAGGGATCTGTGCATTTGTAAACGGGGTTAAGTGTCTATTTTAAGCGATCAAACGGCTTAATCAGGTATTGTTTGTTAAAGAACTAGACGAGTGAGTCCAGGGATCTGATCGGAGAACTATAAAAGAGTCATAAAATTGGGCATCGCTGTACAAAAAGCGAACGTTATCTTCAGGGCGTTAATGTTTAATGGTATGATGTTTCCCGTCCGTACGCTCTCCTAGATCTGTTTCAGAACGGTGGCTTAAGTAGCCGTGACAGAAATAACTTTGTCTGTAGCCTCTTGAGATAATTCTAAAGTACTATTTTAACACTCATGTAATAAAACTGAATGCTCTTTACTATGGCTTTCTATTATTGTCTAGTTTAAGTATTACTAGGTTTTTTTATTGTAGAGATTGTAGGTTATTTGAAAAGCTTTTGTAAATTCGTTTCCGAGAAACATTTTGCTTCTGTATTTCATTCATGTATACTAGAACCCTACGTAAATAATATATGAAAATGTCATTTCAGTTTAATTATAATGTTAGAGTTATAAATGTTACCGTGGTCAAACGGTAGCTAGGTGGTAAAGTAAACACGATTACCTAGCCTTACAACTCCCAACTGAGGTGTATTATCACTGTTATGTTGGCTGTTCATGTAATAGCCAGTAATATTTGCTTATTTATGTTGTACCCACTGCTAAATATTCACCAAAATGTAAATTTGACTCGGTCGAATGAATTTTGATTTTCCAGTAACGCAGCTTTATGGTTTGTAACGAAATCAATTTAACTCTGCAATGATTTATTTACAGTGCCGATTGGGTTATTTGCTTTTCAATTTTATTGATTTCTTTTCAAGTTAACAAATTTTTGAAGTAACTAATTTTAATAATTCCTTGAAACAACAAAGATAAATTGATCTAGAAATTATGTAAGAAATGTTGAAAATATAATAACTACGGCCTCGATATTCAAAAACCATCTCATTTCACGCGAGAAATAAGAAACCAATTTGCTCCATCAATTGTTTCTAGAGGATTCATCCTTCAAAATAATAAGAAATCTTTCAATGGCTCCCGATGTTTTCTACATATTTTTATTATAAGCGAAATTAATCGAGGCCCTTCCCAGACATCAAAACAACCCCCGGCCATTGTTAGAGATGATTACAAGGGTGGCTACATACTTTACAAAGTGGAAATGTTAATTTTTATTAGGTACCTACTCTTGTATAGAACACTTTTGTGTAAAGACTTTTAGGGTTCCTTGTTTTGCTTTGTTCTTACGAGGGCCAACTGTTGTATTTCGAGTTTATTTTTATCCACTTCCTCATTCATACTATAAGGTTTTAATAGAGATCAAACATGAGAAAATGAATGAATCCGACCACGGTGCATTGGCCATTGCGACCAACTTTAAACAACTTTAGTCGCCCAACATATTTAATATTTATTTTATTGCATCATTGTGTACATTTATAGGTCTTAGTATCTAGGTAATGTATAAGAAACACAATGGTACCCAAGCAGGGTGTGGCAATATGTACTGTGAAAGGAAGTGAGCCGGGTTTCTAAAAAGCTCAGTTTAATAGATAAGAGAGAAAGAGAGATCGGAAAATTTAAATTCAATCACATAGTTTTATTTAAGTCAATAATATAAGTATAAAGTAATTTTTTTTATATATTTATTTTAATAAATGTCATTTAAAAAATTCATTCAAGTCATAATAGCATTTATTTATAAGATATTGTTTCAATTTTATTTGAAATGTTTTATCTTTTTCCTCGTCTTTTAGTTTCATATGTCATTTAGCCGTGGAGGCCATTCATTAGCTTTTCTGTTGCTAGGTTAATGTTACTTATTTTGTATTATTTAAGCTGTAGGCCTTCCTTAAAATAAATAAATAAATTTGTATAAAGAACTTTGATGACGGCTCCATACCTATGTACTTCGTGCCTATATTTACTTCAAACCCATTACTGCCGCAATCTAACAATCGAAACGTGTTCATTAATATTCTTACAATACAATGAAACACGAATGAATGAACTCAATTACACTGAATGCAATTAATAGTCTCGAATTAATGGTGCCCGTGATTTATCAGTAATAATAGCTGGCTGATTGACGTTTTTAATTTGCCACTAGAGGGCGTTGGGGTGCAGCTTAAGAAAATAAGTAGTAAGTACTACCCTCACTATTTACTAGTGCTTTCTTCAAGCCAAAAAAGTACATAGTAAAGAGAGACCATAAAGTACAGGGCATATATTAACCATCATATAAAAATAAATTCATAATATTTATTTTATTTATATATACGAGTATGTATATATTATTTTTATTCGTATTTTGTATTATTTAAGCTGTAGGCCTTCCTTAAAATAAATAAATAAATAACGTTTGCCTATTTAGTTACACTGGTAGATTCAATCAAAAGTAGAGTAAATTCTATCATCATAGCAGGTCTTTCATATACTTAGACCTACGCGATGTTTTCCACAAATAACTGAGGTTCCCACGAAATATTATACAAATAACATTACAATAAATTCTACAATAATTGTGTTTCAATTTCTACCAACCAAGTCCCAAGTTTACCGTTTCCTACAGCCAGAACTGTGCTCCAAGGCGCCTCGAGCTGTCAAAGATGACAGCAAATTCTCAGTTTACGACCAGAACAGACACTCACTACATGAAAGCTAGTTCCTGTCTCACCTGACTAGCTTTGGAATTAGATGCGTGAGGATGCGGTTTGGAAAAGCACCAGTAATTGGCAAAGTACTTTAGCTCTACAGTTAGAACGGTAAGAAAAGACGGGGTTCTTATACTAATTTCAATTCGTTTTAAATGCCTCTACACTTGACGTTATTAAATGCCTCCACACCTATATACGAATTGAAATTATTTTTTGGCTGGAAATTATACTAAAGCGATATTGTTTTTATTATACTTTGCGAACTTGCTAAATAAAATGTTCAAAGAAAGGCCTATTAACATGACTTAACCATTTCTTTCCTGTTTGATTCCGAAACTAATCTCAATCGAAAAAGCTTTCATTTTAAATCAAGAATAATATTTTCGCATCTTACAATTAAAACGCATAACGAAGCTCTATTTTTCTCTTCATTGGCACGATTACTTAGTAGTTATTGATCGCCACATAAGTGTTTTAAAAACGCTTTTATAGCACTGATTCTGAACTCGTTATTATTGTATTGTAAATTCATTTATAGTGTAGTTTTGCTAGGCGGTTTCTTTGACGTATACTTTATAATTTGTGGAATATTATTTAGGTATTTATTTATTTATTTATAAAAATACAGCAGTTAGCTTACAGTCTCACACCAAAACACTAACTACTAGACTTAAAAAAGACAGAAAAATAAATTAAAAACAATATTACAAATAGGTAGGTATACATAAACAGATAATTTATTTTAAAGTAAGGTACGATCTTAAACTTAAGTAGATATGGCTTAAACTACCATTAAATATGTCCACATGTTGAAACTGTTGTAAGAAATCGTTGAGTAGCACAAGTGCTCTGAGTGTAGGAACGTTCCCGCGTACGATTAGAACTGCACTCATCAAGAAGTCCCCCCTTTAAGGGACGAAATATTGGTGATCTTCCAGCACAAACAAGGCTCGTTGTCATTCATCATGAATCATCATGATGACCAAGTCCTACCTGCATCATTCAACATTATAAATGTAGATGATCAAGACAAAATTATCGGATAGCTATCAAAACGGCTGAAGACTATTATACAGCTAGCTGATAAAAACTATTATACAGTTAAAGAATTTATGAACGATAAGAATTTTTACAAATAAAATAAATAAATAAATAATGCTGGACAATTCACACAGCATTATCTAGCCCTATGGTAAGCAGAGCTTGTGTTATGGGTACTAGATAACTGATATACATAATACAATACATTACATAGATAGATATTTTTTATTATACATAGAAAACGACCAGAACACCCGGAACAAATATCTGCAGATCGTACACACAATTGTTCCGAGGCGGGAATCGAACCCGCAACCTCCTGCGTCGCAAGCGGACCTTCGCCCACCGCGCCACATCGGTTGTCAAATAATTACCCATTTATGTATTTTTTATTAATGTGTTATTTAATTTTTATTTTTAATTTAATTTTTTTTTATTAACATCAACTGATTTTAAATTTTTTTTTTCTTATTAATATATTGCATGTAACTAGATAAATAATTGCATGCCCATAAGGGGCAAATTACATTGTTCGCTTTTTTTACGTACAATCTTTTTCACGTGTACTTTGAAACTTTTGAAATTATCATAGTTATCTACTTTACGAAGTAAAAGTAGTTAAAAGTAAATGTGATAAAAAAAAACATGGTTATCAACACTAAAGTCATTTAAAACGGGATATTTACCATGATTTGATTTTTGAGTTATCCGATATTTCGGTACAGTTTCATGCGCCATGATCACGGAATAACTCAAAAATCAAATCATGGTAAATATCCCGTTTTAAATGACTTTAGTGTAAATATACTTTGACTTTGACTAACGGCTTATGATACCGATGAATAAAACCAACATACCTTCAGATCTACCCTGTTAAATGTTCCTTGCCAATGGTTGATTTCCGCTTCAATAAAAGCAAATAGATAATCGGATGCCACGCCCGAAAAATGATTGACTCTTATAAAGCACAATAATGGACGGAGCTGACCGCATCTGACATGTTTTAAATAAAGCGGTGCGCTTTTAAATTGTATTGTTTCACCAAAAAGCTGCATTACAGCGTCGGAGTTTCATCATTAAATAAAAACAAAAAGAGAAACTGTTGAACAATGCTTGCGAGCGTCAAAAACCTTGTTATAATGGCACAGTGCTGCACAAGTCGAATTCCTAGGGATGCATAATTTAGGGATATTAATTCATTATGTTACGAAAACTAAAGTATCGGAATAACACAAATTGTGACTTCATGAATTGCTGCTATTTTACGACATATTATTTTAATTATTTTATTCGTTCCTAATTTAATTTGTTTTAATTTGTTATCTTTATTTACCATGATCTCGGGCCATAAAGTGACCCGGTCCTTTGGAAGGCTTGCATGGGGCCGAAGCCAACAGCACAGAGGCCCTTTGAGAAGTTAATCTAAAGGCGATGGCTACACATAGCGGGTATCATCCTCGGGTGCACAATATGATACACCCAATTATCTTTATTAATATTAGTTTTTAAGTTGTATTATTTTATATGAAACACAAATCAATATTTTCTATTTCTATTTCTACATACATACGTGAAAATATAAGCTTAAAAGGTCCAAGGCTATGTCAAAACTGTCAAAGCATAATGTTAATATTTTTGGCCAATATTATGATTGACTGGTTTAATCAGTTTGATTTGTTCGTATAGGAAAGGGACTAGGTCAAAACAATTATCATACTAGTATCACCATTTAGACACAAGTGACAGTCATATTCGTTTACCATAGATTAATCTTTTGCCAACCTCCTGTTATGTTTCTAACGATAACAATGTTAATAAAGTACGCAAATGAGTCCACATCTAACTGATCGGTCACGAGTCTCGCAAATTACTTTCGCGAAGCACCCACTAAGTGAGTGTTAGACCCGCCGCGACACCGGCTCTCGACCTCCAAGTGAAAATCACTCCTAAACAACGGATCCCGCAAACGATCCTGATAACTAAACTTTGCGGACTAGAGTCCACATTTGATTGATTAGGATAAGCCCCGTCGATTGTTGTTCGCCTAACGCCAGTCAATTATAACCTTCTATTCGATTTGATGCCCGTTGGTCCCTTGGGGTATTCGCCGCTCGCTTTGGCAGCAAAGTTTAAATTAATTCTAGATTGACACAGTACGATCTCACCAATATTGTGATTTTAAACCTCTGCAGGCTTATAAAACAAAGTTTTATTTATAATCGTGTTTGTTATTAGAAAATTGATCATATTTTTGCGATCGATTTTTAGAAATAAAGTAGACGCTTTATGAAAAGTTTAGTTTAGATAATTACCGATGTGGCGCGGTGGGCGAAGGTTCGCCTGCGACGCAGGAGGTTGCGGGTTCGATTCCCGCCTCGGAACAATTGTGTGTACGATCTGCAGATATTTGTTCCGGGTGTTCTGGTCGTTTTCTATGTATAATAAAAAATATCTATCTATGTAATGTATTGTATTATGTATACCAGTTATCTAGTACCCATAACACAAGCTTTGCTTACCATGGGGCTAGATAATGCTGTGTGGATTGTCCAGCATTATTTTTTTATTTATTTATTATTATTTATTAGTATTCTCTTTGCATCCTAAAAATATGGTTACAATTTTGTGTGGTAAATCTAATAGGTTCCTAATATTATATTATGTTAAGGACTTAGGCCCGGTGGCAGAGCTGGATGGCGCAGTGTTTCGACATGGAGTAGATACCTAACAACAGTTTCCTCTATTCCAACTGTGGGAAGCCATATTTTTGTCCGGGGCGTGTGAACGTGCACCGCGAAGCAAGACAAACGTATAAATCTGGACGCACACACATATACGTTGCGTGCTCTGCTCTGTCTCGGATTTATGGGTTTTACCACTTACAGCCACTGTCGAATTTTACGAAACATTTACTTGGTACACCATAGGAACCCGTAAATACCCATTTTCGAGTCTCAAAGCACCAAACGATTTATTAATCTTCGTTTTGCTGTAGGCAACTATTTATTTAGGTTCTGATAGCTACGGCCATAAGCTAAACAAAGGGCCCAGCTGTCTATTTCTTTACCTAACTATAAATATAATAATTATTATTTTAGAATTTGAGGTTTGCTTTCATCATTATAAATCTGTCTTGGCAAATTTTGTTTCTAGAGTGGATTACACAGAATTCTTGGCTGATAGAACAATAATTACGTTTCTACGTATTCACACGTTTACTTCACATAAACAATTTATTGCCAATTTAGGACGAAAATAAGATTCGAATTGAGTTAAGCCTAAGCGAGGGGCGCGTAACCCGAACTAAAGATACGTCTACACGTCTCCAATATAAAAAAGTGGCTTAAAATTTGAAACTTTGTGTACCATGCAAATATGAACTGGTTGAATATAGAATTCTGCCGGTTAAGTTGATTCGCAGAGATCGCGTAAAACATTTAATTGACAAGTGGATAAAAATGTGACGTAGTCATGTTGACGGAAACACCGACCATGTTGTGATCATGTCGGGTAACGCGCTACGCGGGCACCGCACATTCGGGGAAATGATACAAAAAACAATTTAAAACCGTCCGCATAAGGGCCGGCCGCCGCCGCCCATCCGCGGCCACACTCACCGAAATATTGTTAATTAAAATTGTTTTAATACTTTGTTTAAAATGGCAGATTAATATCCTGTGGTCATTGAATCAATGTTCGTATTGAGCATTACCTATGCCTCAAAATGTTAAATAGCGATACAGTAGATTATAAAGCTTTTGTTTTAAGTATTTAATGACTATAATGGATGCTGGGTTAAATAGCTTGTGGCTTTATTCAAATTGGATTTGTTACATAATTTATATCGGGCAGCTTGTATTTGAATTGCGATTGGGATTTATTAGTTTGGGATTCTAGTTTTGTGGCGTTAATCTGAAAGCTTGAATATGTATTTAAGGTTAGACATTAAGGTGGAAGTAACCTGGAGGCATGATAATTACGAGTCTCTGTTGGGCTCATCCCGCGCACCTGTTGCCAACGACTTTAACTAAAATTTAGTAGCATACGTGTAACCAGCCTTATACGCGACACTTGTATATAATTTTCTAGCGGTTAAGTGATATTACTCATTTGAGCGCAACATTGTACGGGACATTATTATTTTATGACGAACGTACTAACCAAAATATTTTATGGCTTGCATACATAATTTTGGAGAAGATTTTGTGGGATATAATCTGCTATAGGATAAAATTATGATCGCGGAACGTCCCTTCGTAGCGGTTCTAAATAATTGTTTAAGGTATACCCTCCATTTGAAAATAATTTCACATTTTTCATTAGCACATATACTTTCACTGCTTAACTTGCTTAGCTTGCTTGCGGTGGTATAGGGGAAAAGGATTCCGACAAAGCATATGAGTTTTACGAATATTGGTATAATTTTTTGTAATCGAAGAGCAATTAGAAATGTAAAACTTTTTTGTTGGCTAACGAAATATGCTCTTAGACAAGTAAAATTTTGAACTACATATAACTTATTATCAATTAATAATAAAGTGGGAATTGATTTTCACTCTAATTCAATTTATTGTCGCTTCACTTCAATTGCAACATTTTTTTAACAGCTTTTGGGCAATGCGTAGCTTTAGAGAATAAACAACAAAGTCTGCACATTAACCTGGGGCGTAACAAGTTATGGAGTAATGGCATTGTACTACGTAATTGCGTATTTGTCTCGTAGCTAGTGCATTCCATTACGTTCTCCATGTCATACATTACCTTACTCTGCTCACGGAACAGCTCCCGAACTACTGCCAGTAAAACTTTCAGCGAATTGTTATTATTGAAGCTTTGGAGCCAACTAAATAAAGGTTCTGCACCCGAGCCTTTCATGGGCGTCGTCTTTACGCCGATTTTATGTAGCATGAGCAAAATACAGCTGTAATTTCAACACGGAAAATGTATATTACCTACTCCGAATCCTTAGTAGAATCTGACAATGCGGGGATTTTTCGAAAGAGCCTGGGGCTAGGTGAGGGTGGGCGCGACTTCGGTTTGTTACATAAAAATCCCTTTATCGCGACGTAGGTCGACAGATTACTTTCTTGTTAAGAGGATGAAAACAAGAGTTAGTTCGTTTTCTACAAGGATATAAATATGAACTTTTTTTAGGGTTCTTTTCTTTTTTTATAACGGTACTGTACATTTTAGGCGCCTTTTATTACACTATTTCAGACCAAACGGCCGAAAAGAAAGACCCACATTTTTTACCGTTTTGCCGGAAAGTTTTACTGTGCGTTACTGTGTAGTATTTGTGAGGTCAGCAGAGCATAGTGGAACAATGTAACAATGTTACTTTTGTGTCGATAACAATATACCTATACTAGTCCATTGTTGGACGTAGGCTTCTCCTAATGAGTGCCATTGCGCACTCATTAGGAGAGGACGCATCTTCAGCTTGCCGCATCCAGCATGTGCCTGCAATCTTGGCATCTGGCGGGAAGGTGTCCTACACTACGTTTGCCGAGTTACAGTCTTCACAAGAACACGTTTATCCCAGCTGTTGTGGTTATTCGCGATATATGGCCGGCCCAATGCCACTTCCGCTTGCTAATTCTTTGAGCTATGACGATATGTCGGTATATATACATAGGTATTGTAGGCAGACTACCCGCTGAATAATTATGTAATCAGTGGAAATATTCATCCGGCGTTCTGGAATGATCTCTCAGCCGCGGCGGCAAACACGCAATTTGTCGTCGGCGTTAAATCGACCGCAAACAAAACGGTTGGTGGTCGCCCCGTCGCGCCATCATTCACCTGTGGTCGCCCATGGTAATGAGATGGACCTACTGTTCAACATATTAGGCTGATTGCAATAGTGTGCGCACCGCGTGAGGCGGCGGCGACCACACCTACCCGCATCACGATTGAAACGCCAGGAAGCGCGTGGAAATTCGCTTGTGATTCAATTATTGGATAATGTTAAATGAATAAATCTCCCCGATATAATTCGATATAGTTGCGAATGCTCCAAAATTTACAACAAGCTACTTTAATAATAAATTCAACGTTTTTCCTAATTGCCGCGCTAACGAACATTCGCCATTAACCCTTTACCGCATGGATTTTTTGATTTTGTTCAAATTAATTTAGGTGATTCTAGGGCTTGATAGGTACTCCGAAAAAATATTATTTTATTTTTAGGATTATTGGAATTTGCAATATTCAACTCCAAAGTCAATGTCTCAAATATGATACGTCATGCAGTTAGGTATACATACCATATATGATACTAAATGCAGTAAGGGTATGTCTTTTTAGTTATATATCTATTTATATTTTATCCTGATGAAATGAAACAAATTAAAATACGATGAAAGTGTTTAATTCAATTTCATTCCAAATGGAAGGTTTTAAAACAATTTCGTTCTTTGTTTAAGCAAAAGTAACAATTGCATTTACTGCAGTAAATGTATGATAAGCGTGAGCAATTTTTGCAGCGCTGGCGTTTTTCACCCCAGTTGGGCCAATGTCCAATTGAGTCGTGTACTACTTCTTCCGGAGGTAGTTCGAGACGTCGCCTCTTTTTATTAAGTTCAGGATGTTCTATCGGAGGGCGCCCTCGACCTCGGGTGGTAGGAGTAAAAATTCCGGTCGTCTCGCGCATCAAAACCTCAGCAATATATATTTTAAAATCCAACAGCGGCATATAAATCGGTTCCTCCTGTTTCTTTTCAGCAATTTGTTTGTTTCGGCGACGCCACAAAAGCCAGCTGTTCACAATTGTCATATCTAACATGTGGAAAAAGAGGCGTAGGTACCATCTTTTACTTCTTATTTTAATTCTGTAATATCCCAGCATTGCATCGAGTAAATCGACCCCGCCCATATACTGGTTATATATTTCAACAGCTTTTGGACGAGGTATTTCAATTAATTGCTTATCTTTTTTTGAATATCTTTTTGCAGGCGCCATGGGCTCCTTCCCAACATAGGAAGAACATAGACTTACTACTTTGTTGTCTACCCACAGAGTCACATTCAGTTGTACGCCGTCAATTACTGTGGATTTCTCAACACAGTGACCTCTTGGAGATTTCTGCAATTCTTTTTTGTTCAAATCAATGCCCTTGGCTCTTGATAGTTGTATCGTACCTAATGGTAAAATTCCAATGCCATGGAGAAATGCCATGAGTGGAAGACTGGTGTAGAAGTTATCAATGAACAACTTGTGGTTTACATTGCGTGCAACTGTATCTAGCAATCTTGTAACAATATTGCCTGTTGCTTTTAAATCAGGACAATTATCTGGCACATCGGTTCTGTGCTGTCCTGTGAAGATATCGAAATCGTAGCTGAATCCCGAAACGCCACTGAGAACATAGTTTATGTATCCCCATTTGTGGGGCTTCTTCGAATTGTATTGACGAAAACCAGATGTTTTAGCCTTCGTTGGAATCATCTGCTCATCAATAGCTAGGTATTCTTCCTTCGGAACTTTTAACAATTCTTCTCTAAGAATGTTCAGCAGTGGTCTTATTTTTTGTAATCTGTCACAGTTTGGGTCACTTTTTTCTTTTTCTTTTGTGTTATCGGCGAAATGAAGAAATCGTTTAATTTCTTCGAACTTATTACAAGTCATGAGAGACGCAATTTTTTCCACATACGTTCCTTCGCGCCAATAGTGACGCGTGGATGGCAATTGTAAAATTGACATGTATAAAACAATACCTATAAATTTGGCCACGTCATCACAAGTTATAGAATTCACTTTATCCGGCTGCACCTGCTCAGCATATAGATTGGTCTGTTCATGTATCAAATGTAAAGCACGAGTTGGAAATAGAAACTTGAACATCTCTACTGGTGTAACCAGGCTTTTGATTTCATCAGGAAGATCAGTACAACCCAAAAATGTAAGGTTGTCGCTGTTATATGTCATAGGGCTGTCAGTCCAAATCAAAGGCTCTTTTTCTTTTTCTGCCTTCTTTTTCCTTTTTCTACTGGTTTCTCTGGTTATACCCGTCGATGTTGACGCTTCCGGTTCATTAATGTCATTCGTAGTTTCATCATTTGCTAATAAGCTTTCATCGAGATATACCGTCTCTTGAATGACAGAAGAAATTTCTTCATCATCACTATCATACTCTGAATCATCAGAGTCTGTTCCTTCAATAACAGTGGGACGGCCGGGCCGGGGTGGTAAATAATAATCATCTTCATCTGTTAGCTCCTCATCATCACTATCAAGTGGAATGGAACGCCCGGTAATGCGTCGACATTGTCGATTCGCTAAAAAAAAATTACAATATATAAATAATATTAGAAATATCATAATCTTAATGCATTGTACAATTACCATACATGTCTAAAGTATCATATTTAAAGTAAGATTCAACAAAAAAAATTGAAAAAATTAATTAGTTTACTCTTAATGCATGTAGTATCATTATTACATTTGAAAATCACCCAACCATAAAGTAAGAAAATTACCTTAATTACATGAAGGATCATATCAGATAAAAAATGAAATTATGAAAAAAAAATAAAGAGTTACTCTTAGTGCATGTAGTATCACATTCGAAAATCACCCTGCTTGCATGTAGTATCATATTTGAATTAAGTTAAATTACCCTAATTGCATGAAGGATCATATCAGATACAAACTTTGGGATAAGCAATTAGAAAGAAGTAATTGATAAAACTTACGCCTTTTTCCGTAGAACTTAGCAGGATCCATCCTTTTTTCACTCAAAACAAAGAAATAATTTTTTGCGGAGGAAAATCTTGGGAAAATAATCGTTTCGAATCTCCAATAAACACGAACTGGCAGAAATGACGGTTTCTAAAGTTTGGTGACAGATATAACAAACCATAGCCAAGTAAAAACTCTATTTGTTTTTTTTTTGTATTTGGATATTAGTCAAGTGTACAATTCTACCATACGCACGTCCAATTGCCAGCTCAATTTTTTTTAATCTGTATAAAACCTTAGTGTATCATATATGATACGATATGCGGTAAAGGGTTAAACACGATTAAGTAGGAAGTAGTAGAGAAAAGTTAAACGATACTGCCTTCAAATAAATTTAAAAGTGACGAAACTGATAAGTACCATGTAAGCAACACTAACTAATTAGCAGTTACGAGCGACCCTCAAATCGCATGGCTACAGACCATTACTTAAAATCCGCGATAAACATCAATCAAAAGAACAATTTCACGATAGAATAAACAATGGTTGATATAATGCGCGTTTTGTTTGTTGGAAGCCGCAGAGAGCAGGCGGGTAGCGTGACTCGTTCGTCATTACTCAGTTGTGGTCGTCGGGTAATGAGATGGTTCCTCTGTCTGCCGCATACTCACTGTCCAAATACCTATCCACTGACAGAGCTTATTGCATTACAACTAAACAATGCGTAAACAAAAACAAACGATAATTTCAATTCAGGTTTTTTCGAAATGCAGAGAAGTTAAACGAGGCCTTAGAGGCCTTAGAGGTAGTTTAGTATCATCTTTATGGCTTACATAACCTGAAACCTGTTTTCATGTAGTTGGAAACATTATATCTGTTTTTAAACACATTTGAACTTCAGAGAAAGCGTATACCAGAAATAATTTACAAGAAAAAAGTCGCATAAAACAAGTAATAAAGATTCTTCCAGTTACATTTATTTCTTCTCATTTCTTTAATGCCTTATCAAACAAAACCTTCAGCGTGCGATGAATAAAGGTATTTTTGTACTATATAGGGAGCATTGCTTTAATTTCGGTGACAGTAAATTTATTGAGGCCATAAATAAAAGTAATTGTTAAAAACAGCCGAAGATTTTTCCCGTTATTTTATTAGGAGAAAGTTGAAGACATTAGAAGATCCCATTTGATATACTTGAAGGAAACTTCGATGATGTAGTGCTGGGGTCTGTTATGACCTATAATAATTTTCCATGTCGTTCATTGCGATACGGAAAAATAAACAAAAAAATGAATTAACGATTTCTTAAAACGCGATTAGATCGTCTATTGTTTTTATTAGTAGAAACTAGATTTATTACCTACAAACAAGATTTAATTTGAGTAGCAAACAGTGTCACTAAAACATGATAACTTCCGTGTTAATATGACAGTGGGAGATGTGCTTTAGAACTTCAGCGTGGTATTCAGCTACTTTAGTTAGGATCAGGGTGTCACCACTAGTGACGTGCGGTTTTGTCACGTAGCTTTACACCTTTGCGCTGTTTTGCTGTTTGAAAATAACTTTTACATTGAAAATACATGCTCACAAAATAGAGTAAATATTCATTGAAGCGGGTTTGTCATCGTAACAAGCTAATAATGCCTCTGTTGTACTTATACCGTGGCAAATGTACGAATATCTTATCTCTGTAAACGTATTCCATCTAGAGTCAAATGGCGATCTACCATTGTTAGCAAGTTTTCCCTCCATTCGTGGCAAAGATAGGTAATCTAAAATTTCCTAGTCTGGTTCTCAATTCAGTACAATCTAGAGAACTATTGAAATCAAAGTGCACAATTGATGTAGTCTCTAGAAGTGACATTATAGAAAATAATTACTGTACGTGCGGCAAAACTCCCGGGTGACTTGCGTGGCGCTTCCTGTCAAATAGCAAACACGGATCGGTGGCACGTTGAAATTGCCTATTAACTAGATTATACTTAACCACTTGACATCACTGAAAATGGCTTAGGATTTTATGGTTTATATGTAGCCCACGGGAAATGCACGGGTTATACTTTTAATTTGGTTTTGAATTAAGTTTAAATTAACAGGTGCGGCAACACCGGACTGAAAGTTTTGTTTAAAGTCGTTGCAGTGGAAAAAGATTATGAATTTTTTTTATAGGAACTTAGTCATTAAAGTTTATTGAACGTTAATATAAGTAAGAAAATAAAGCTCCAGTCAACTTCACATTAACATTTTATACCGTCTAATTATTTGTTAGTGTGCAACTTAGAAAGTCATAACAAGTTTAAGTTTATGAAACCTATGTGAAATATCTGATCGTTCAATAACGTACGTACAGTCGTACACGTATTTTTAAACTGTAGCAATACCAAATACGTAGCCATTGGCTTCGAAATAACTACGCCATCAACCTTATTTATGTTGGTGAGCTGCCCGTCATTGTCAGCTGTTAATTGCCTAGAAGCCAAAGAATTGAATGAAGAAAATTTATATAACTCCAAAAATACGCTTTCCACTTATTGCCTTAACTGCCCTCAATTTAATGCTCTGAGTCAAAAACTACTCTGACTAATCAATTGCTGATTTACCTGTAAAAGAGGTCTCTAAGGATTTGACTATGTCATTCCCCCACTCGCTATACTTTGAAATGGCTTTTCATCGCTCCGTCCCCAGGAAGTGATTTGCTAAAACACACTCTTAACGTATTATGGCGAAGGCTTCGGCTTCTTAATGCTCTATTGAGGATCAAAAGCGGTTTCGATTTATAGCTATCCGTTCTTGAGAAGCCATTGTTGGCCACCAATGGAATTATCGAGCGAACGTAACGTGATTTTGTTTGGTCGAATAAAGTACTTACTGACGGTTGTCATTGTCATGACGTATAGTCTGCCGATACCAAATTGGCTACACTGAATATTGATACGCCACATTAAACAGTTCAGTAACAGAATTTATGAAAGTTAAAACAGATATTTTCAACAATGAAACAATACTTTTGATCTCCATGTCTCTATCTATAACTACCTAGAATAAATTTCCATTCAGTGAGAGTAATGATTGATGAAGCCAACCCTCCATTATTCCGAAAGAAATTCATCCAAAGTCCCATCACGGGCAAACAAAATGATGCTTTAATATTGTAGTTATCTTCGCTCACCACTTCTCGCCACATAGCCCGCCGGGGTTTGAGTCCTCCCACTAACGCGTAAATGGACTTATTGCATCGCGATCCTCACATAGGTGGAGCCAGCGGCCCGTTAATATTTTAGTACGGGTCAGAACGAATAATAGGGTAGTTTTTGGATGTTTCTCTTGTTAAATTAAATTTATGAGGATGTAAGGGTTACCCTGTATTTATTTAAAATTGAACTTTATTTATCGAGGGCTGACTTGATGTAACCTTTTTGTAAGTCATTGTTATGGAAGGTCGTAAAATATTACGGAGGAAAAGGCCTTCTTTCCTCAATTAGGAAGTAGAGCGTGTCTATATTGTCACTGGTTTACATCCGATCATCAAAGTTTTATTGGTTTCTTATCATTTATTGTCACGGAATGACTTGCACGCACATCGCACGTTCGAATCGGCAGTAAAACTATATTGAACTCGGCATGGCATGAAGTTACGATTCTCAAAGGTTAAATTGTAAGGTTTGCCGATGTATATTGACAACCGATGTGGCCCGGTGGGCGAAGGTCCGCCTGCGACGCTGAAGGTTGCGGGTTCGATTCCCGCCTCGGAACAATTGTGTGTACGATCTGCAGATATTTGTTCCGGGTGCTCTGGTCGTTTTCTATGTATAATAAAAAATATCTATCTATGTAATGTATTGTATTATGTATATCAGTTATCTAGTACCCATAACACAAGCTCTGCTTACCATGGGGCTAGATAATGCTGTATGATTTGTCCAGCATTATTTATTATTTATTTATTTATATCTGACTATGCCATATAAAATGTACAAGTACTGAGACATGTACACACTATCTCTCGAATGCACTACTCCAGATTTTATTTCATTTTGCTCGAATGCAAAGGAGGGTAATGTTTAAGTAACATGACACAGCAGCAGTCTATCAGAATATCACGATATCTATCACGACTTTATGAATACCTGCTAGCGAAGAAAGCAAACTAAATACGCTTAATCACCTCAAATAATTCCTCCTGCAATATTATCGTAGAGAAACGTCTGGCAAACAGGTGATTACCGCTTACTCCCACGAGTTTATCTCACTTTCCCGTATCCATACATCACGAGATGCATTCCGACCGCGGCGCCCACGGGACTACGAATCCGGGAATTCTGCCTTTCAGATATTGACAGACGATTTTCTGTTTTCCTATCTCTTTGATATACACACTTTTGTGATTTACATTGGTGTGATTTGTGGAGAAAATTACCAAAATTATATAAATAGTGACTTCTCATTTCGGAGGCCAAGATACTAAAGAAACATTTTGGTTCACTGAGCCAAAGGTAGTGTTATTAAAGTACATAGTTATTACGAGTTTTGAAACTTTTTTACGATTCAAGGTCTCAACGATGATTTCAAAGAAAATTTTTAACGTACTCACAACATTAGGCAGATGGAACATAAAACGTTTACAAGTCTCGACAGGTAATAAACAGTTTAATTCGTTGTAGTGATATTAACAGGGATTTTTGGTTTCCCGCAAGATGCACCTAAACTCCAAGTATCTCCATCGCCCCCAGGGAGAAACCACGTGCAACCACTTAGCACTCCAAGAACAGCCGCACAAAAACATAGCCCCAACTCTTATATCTTGGGGATAGAGCCTAAATTCCTTTGTACGAAATGCCAATCTTAAATTGCATCCGTACACAGTCTGAGAGCTCTACTTCAGAAGCTTTGCCGGTATTAGAATTGCCTCGACATGTACAAAAATAGCGAAATTGAAGTGTTCCGTGAAGTGAATTGAATACAAATAAGACTAAATAAAAATCAATGAAACATTAACGAGAACCTTTGTTTATAAAAAGTTGATATTCCAGAGGAGTTCATTGAATATTTCATCACCTATAACTAGCTTATCAATAAATTGAAAACTTGTAGCAAGAAATAAATGAGCTGTAGAGTGAAAAAGGTTACCGTAGTTCGAAAATAACGAGTTGATGTTCACCCTTTTTGACTGATATAAATTTTATGGCGTCTACTCGGCGTAAACGATCGCCATTTATGATTCACGCGATAGGCGTCTTCACATATCACGAATGGTGTCGAATGAAATATAGATAACACTACTCTTATGCAAAGTGAGAGGTGGAATTTTCACGGTTCGGAAGCACGCACTCCGCAGAAATGCGTCCCTGAGCGGGCTCGGCGGGCCTGCGTTCGAGTATAAGGTGAACGCAAGTGAGTTATTAAAAACAAAGTTAAATGCGAACAAAATTAATAAATTAAAAAAAAATCGATAGCATTATTTTATTCAAATGTTTGTAATGAAGGTACTGTGGTATGTAGGTATTTGTTTTCTTTTATCTAAATGTCAATTAAAGTGCCACCGTCTACATAAAATTGTTAGCGATAAGACCGCCCTTTATACTTCCTCTATGCTAAGTAATTATTTGTGTATTGTTTTCTGTTTTGTGTGGTATAATAAAGTGTTTTCTCATCATCTATCTATAAATTCTACTGAGCAACGTTATATGCTTGTTTATACACGCTGATGAAGTCGATAAATACTTTCAGGTTCAATTTTAATGACGCTGCATGAGACGGTTTACGTACTTATTTTGGGACACCTTGTGGAATCTGCTCCGCAGAGATTGCTCCAGGTTGTTTTTATTATTTTATGAACTGTAACATGTTGGAATTCACTTGCGTAATAGCATTCGGTTCAAAACGGTACGTCGCAGCCAACGAGAATACCAACAGCAACGCCTTGTTTGTTATCGAATAATAATGTATATTCAGAATTTCCTCCAGCTATCTATATATTTTATCCACCATGATATTTGCGTAATTTAGACTCAGCACAAAAGGTAAAAAATATTTTTTTAAACAGGAGACAATGGAAAGTATTTTGCGAGGGGACATCGTTAATTATTTTTTTCAAACAAAGCTCGTAAATAAATGTAAAGGGTGCTATTAAACGCATTATTCTCGCATATTTAATGTACTGAAAAGGTTCAAAGGTAGGTATTTTTTCAACAGAGTCAACAGCTTTGCGGGTGAAAATGTACCTTTGAATTAAGTCGTTCAACACAATATTTGTCAATTTAAAGCTGCATTTCCTCCACAGCAGTAGGGACATATAACAAATTCAGTATTGCATAGATATAAACCGAAAATATTTGCAATTTTTAAAATACTCCTAACATGTGGAGTGAAAAAATCAGATGAGACCCAAAATTATGCGCAAACGAAAATAGTATTCAAAAAGCAGCATGTAGCTAGCAGAATGTAATCCTACCCGGTAACAAGTAAATGCTCCTGATGGTCTCGCGTAACTCGGTCCTCTCGGTAACGCAAAACAGATAATAAAATGTATTGGAATGGCAGCGGGCCGGCTTATCCGGTTGAGAGTCAATGAATATTTGATTTCAATTTTTTTGGGCCGACGTCGCCGTGAAGAATTCACGCCATACCTAATTTGACTTTCGCCATTCCGCCCGTTCGCCGGGCAGTTTGCATTCATATTCAGTTTGAATACGCGTTTGGGTTGCCTCTTGCTACAGTTTGATACAAATAAACAGCGGATATTTTTACATTTCTTGCAGGATAACCCGACCCAACTGATTACGTTTCGAGGATAATAACCCGCCACTGGTATTAGGGGGGCCTAAGGAATATTTATATTCGATTATTGTATGAGCTATTCCACTAACATTACTATGAGTTATATGGATTCAACCGGGATTTGGTCGCAAATTTATAAGTATTGATTTTCTTCGCGAATATTTTGTATCGAACCTTACAAAGAAAAAGTAAGGGCCCACTAGCGTTTTATGCGATCAAAATTTCTTGGCCTATTTAATTAGAAGCTGGGGAAGAAATATGATCCAAATTAAACAGAAAACGTAGAGATGTTATAAGTGAAACGTCTGAAGAAGCATTTTATATCTTAACTTGACTCGATAAAGTAGGTTTTACTGTGTCATCTGGAGAAACAGGATTTGTTTTTGCAAAGTTGCATGAAAAGCGCCGCAACGATATATCACCGAGCCGGAATATTTGGGTCGACCTGTTTTTGTGTAATTGGGATAAGACAAGAAAATTCTACGTCATATTAATGTGCAAAGAGAACCTTCGCTGGGAACAAAATGCTTGTTTTTGTACGATTTAATTAAAATCAGACAATCCTCATTTCGTATAGCGTGATTTTATGCCTAGTTTATTGCGTTGTAAAACAAGCTGTTATGATTTTTTTTGCTTTGAGATAATACTTAGGTTTTTAAAATGGTTATCATTGTCATAACATACTTTGGTCTGATTTTGGAGCGGATATCGGGGTTCCTTACATTACAAACGTGTACAATAATGGTATTTGAAGGTATAGATGCCACGAGACCATGGAAGTCAACAATTTGCATGAATAATTGTAGAAAATGTTATTTAGGTACTTATAAAAAGGTGCCAGATACCTCATCGGAGAGAAAATTGTCCCAAATATTTGAAGCAACCATCGCCGGAATTGAAAAAGACAGATTTCAAGCAGAAACTTTGCTTTTACCCAAACAATAATACAAAATCTCTACCGAGGAAATCGTATATTTTATCCAAGCGTCGATTTGTTATTTATTAGTCGGGAATAGTCGTAACATGGGGGGGAACACAATACCGAAAATGGTGTTCCTGCTTAGTGACGATGCCACCTCGAACCTACGTTTCGCTTCGCTTCGGATCAGTTGTACACCTTGGACCAGCGTTACGAGAACTCCCCCAGCTCCCCTATCATTTATAAAGTCCGATAGTGCGAAGAAAATTCTACAGAAGTCTACGTGTCTGCCTATAGCGGTTGACTTTCATAGAGGGTCGAAGCGCGTATCTATACGTTGCTAGTTAACTAGCGACGACTTTGTGGTGAAGACGGCTGGATAAATGAAGCGAAACGCACAAAAATGATACATTTGAACATGTGACAGGAGGCTGTTCGTTGTTTTGAAGGAGGAAAAACAAGGTGACACACCACCCGTGCGTGCTTTTCCCTATTAACTTATTGTCAGCCGGGTGATAAATGTACTTCCATATCGATACTGAATTTGGCTCTGGTTCTGCTTAGTTAGTTATTATTGATTGCCTTGGGAAATACCTTTTCATCTGGCATTCTTTCGAACATTGTATCAAAATAAAGTGACTTACCTCTGTGCCTATTGGTCTGTTTGTCGAACATTAACATGGCATCTTCGATCTGTAACAAAGAAAAAAGCACATAAACTTCAAATCCTGAAAGATCGCGAGGAAAAATTGCGAAAACAAGGGCGTCGTGCGCGATTTGAGCCCCGCCCTGGCAATAAAACACTCCAGCGTTGTAATAACGAATAAGCACCGTACAGAGTAAACCACACGCTGCAAATAAACTTTGATAAGCGCAGGCGAGCAGGTAATAACGTATTCATAGAGAAATAAATGGAAAGTCGGCGGTTAGGACACGAACAATACACGCTAGAGATGCGCTGTCACCGCCTAACCCGCCTTACCGTCGCACACCTGAATTCGCAAACGAAGAAGCATTTTTAAAATTTCACCGTTTGCAAACCAGTGATAAATCTGAAACGTAACAAAATTGCATCGTAAATATTCATGTCGACAGCGACGCGTGACGCGCGTATGACTTAATTATAAATTCCTTATTAACTTTTCAGTTGAGTGTTGGGAATGGAACGTCAGAAATGGGTGACGTTTTGGGCGGCATGAATGTAGGCAAACGCTTTGACGTAGGGGGCCCGCGGGTTTTGTCTCGGCGTCTGCGGCGCCGGCGACCGCCAGTCCCCAGGGCGACATTACGCGGGAAGGTCGGACTCCCGATGATCGATGTCGAATACCCGTAACAGGTGACCTTTCCTTGAATTATTTCTACCTGTAGAAACGTTTCTTTAGTGGTGATTTGTTTGAACGTGAATTGCTACACGTACTGTGCGTGGCCTTGCGTATTGCATAAAAAATAACCCCTAATTTTACCGAAAATGCTGATTTATATTTGGCATCTGTTCTGTCCCTAAACCACGTATTTGGCACGCAACCATACATGAATTTACGTTCGGTGTAGGCGGAAACGTTGAGTCACGAAGATTAGAATGTACTTACCCGATACTCTTACGAAGGTACCTACCAAGGAAAATCTACGTACCGTAAACACTTGTACCAGTTCCTTTCTACCGCCATTTTAATATAACACTATACTAAAATGACACCAAATCCAACAAAGTACAAACAATTCCATCTGGTACATTATTACATGAAAACAAAACAGACTGTAATACCAAGTCACAAAGAAATAAATATCTATTAGCTTAGATAATGACAGGATTTATTGCTTCAGTCACAAATACAGAAATATAGACCAATCGCAATACATTTCATCATAATACGCCGGCGTCTGTCGTCATTTGGCCGAATCAATAAGGATTATGCCGAAAAAAATATAGATTATTCTATGCTCCTGCGACATAGATTGTGACCTAATGCGGCATTGTTACGGACGATTTGTGAGGACTATATCGTGTCGTTACCTTCTTATGGATCGGTGATGAAGTGTGTGTGACAGGGACGGCACACGACTGGCTCTGGGTCACTCCCTCGGGTGACGTTACCGTGAAACCGAACTTTGGCTTTGTGATCAATGTTGAACCTCTGAGGTGTCTTTTGAGTTAATGTTCGTTTGTGATTATCTATCGCTTTCCTCTTGATAAGGTTCAAAGGTTTTTATAACGAACCCTTAGCTCGGAAGCCATGCTGACTCAATCTAATTCGGTCAGAAGGGGAAAACAATTTCACCCCTTAGAACGTGATAAGGAAACCTGCGGAAATTATAACTAGTGGCAATAAATTGTGTAAGTTATTGGCATAACTGTTGCCTAGGGCTGTCAACATTATGTAGGCGTAGTAAAAAAGCAAGTTTAGAGCCCACCACGTAAGCCACCAGTCACGTAAGCTCAGTTTCCTAACAACAGCCTAATAAGAGCATTTATGGACAACACCGCTTGACTAGGGCTCTTATTCGCCGTTTAATATTCGGACAGCGTGTGGGGGAGGCACCGTTTCGAGTATAACTTATTCTGTAGGTACCTAAAAGCTATTAAACAATCTACTGCCTTTCATGATAACGTTATAACCCTTATTTAACTCGAATATATTGAACAAGTGTTTATTTTTGACATTGACGGACAACTCCATTTCCATTTTATTTGAGACAATGTCCCGGACGTATAGACTTTTATAGTAACCAGACAGCGTATATAAAACAAGAATTGCTAGGAGGGGAGATAATATAATCTGGTAGACATCATAAGTCTAGCACTTCAGTAACTTGTATAAGACCTGAAGACCTGTGTTGTATTCTTCTTTGATTTTACGATGTTGCTCTTAGTTCTGCTTTTTTAGGGTTCCTTACTAAACCTCAGCGGGCTGTATCTCATGAACCTTATAAGGTAGGCAATTGAAATTATCACAGACTGTGTATCTCTCTTGCCGCTATAACAACATATAATAAAAAGAAAATGAAAATTAAAGGGGGCTCCCATACAAAAAGACGTGATTTTTTTTGGATATTTTTGCTATGTTTTTGTTCTATAAACTCTAGAACCGTAAAAGGTAGATGGTTAAATTTTAACAGGTTGTGTATTACTATTGCCGCTTAAAAATATTAAATATAATTAAGGTGCTAATGTCGATACCACGTTGAGTACCGATCACCAAAGATAAGCAACGTTGGGCGCGGTCAGTCCATGGATGGGTGACCGAATCGACTTTAGCTTTTACGAAATCTTTTGTACAGAACCTCCGTGTGCGAGTCGACTCGCACTTGGCTGGTTTCATTTTAGAAGTGGATTATTCTCACATAATTATTTATAAGGAAATAATCAATATATAGGAAATAATAGAAGTTTAGAACAAAATCTCAAAGCGCTCAAACATAAAGCAACAAAACCTCAAATCTCCAAAAGGTAACCAGAAACCTACACAATGTATAATATCAATAAACTTGCAACAAAGGGTACAATTTTCTTTAATACGGCAACGTTTGTACTAAGCTCTATTATTAATTCCATTTAAGGAGCCACCCAGTCCGTCCCCTGAGATACCTGTCGCGGTAATTTGCCACGTGTACATTTCCGAGTATCCACTTAATTTTTTCCTTTTGTTGTTTAAGATGTAGAGGAACATTACCTCAGATTTACCACAAATCTGAACTAAACACTATTGGATTTTTTTGTTGTTGCGCTATTAGACGTGTTTTTGTGTTTCGTTATGAGGTTTTTAAGATGTTTTACTTTAGTGTCATAATAAAGTAAAATTATATGTTTTTCGAATCCACAGACATATATTTCTGATAGTGTATCAAGACAGTGAATCAGTGAAAAGAAATTTAAATAAATTGTAAGATGAATCTATTAATCAATTACTCTAAATTATGTTTACTGATTTAGTTTGAGTGATTGAGTGTCTTAAAACTTTTTGCGTTCATTCTTTTCGTTAAAAAGCAAACTGAAAATTAAAGTTTCGTATTCTTTTGAAACGCGTACGAATAAAGCAATATTCCCATCGGTCAATGCGGCTTGGAATAGATTTGCAGTTCCCATTTCAAATTTAAAAAGTTGAAAAGCATAGTAATAAGAAATTGCATCGTACACGGTGTGAAATTTCTGAAACTGCAAGAACAGTGACAAAAAGAACAGTTCTTCTAACTTCCGTAGCTTAGGAATTTCTCAAGCTCCGCAACGTTGATCCAAGCAGATGTTCTTGAACCGTAAAACTTTTGTTATAACGCCTTTTCGAAGACGCGAAAAATACTCAAATCCACACTGTTACGTACCAACCTACGGATACCTATGTTTCTGCTTGCGTTTCCTTTGATCTCTTCATACACTGACTGAATTCGTTCTATCAAATTGGTGCAAAACAACTAGTAGCCTTCCTTATACTTTCTGCAGTAGCAGTCGCAATAACAGGAACCGATATTATTCTCTACACTACAAGGAACAAAAGAGAAGAAACGTCTGAGGCATTAGTGCAGGTTTTACTTTTGTCCCTTTTGTCGTTCAACAATTACTGGCCACACTAACAAAGCGAGACAGGCAATAAATAAAATAGCATCATTACAGCAAGAAATTGTTGCCACGAATAGCGCATTACATTCAGTGCAATCCATCAAACGGGGCATGCTATATCGCGATCGCTGGCTCAAAACAACCAACATTTACCATTGGAACTAATATTCTGAACAATCGCCTCGGTATTTGCACTCGTGTGAATCGCGTCAGTTTGTTTGCGTGTGCGTCTATGACGTCACGGGTTGTCGCTTTGATTTCTAAACACGGACTGTTTACACAACGTTATTTTTACCCTCCGGCATCGCTTACACTGAAATAAAAATATGCATTTTTTGCAGTTCAGGTTTGTTCGACACTTTTGAATCCTGTAGATATAAAAAGTTCATTAAAACTTGCAAGTTTACTAAAATCCACAATCTCTTGCTTTATATTTCCAATAGAAAAAACACCGCAAGTATGGACAGATACTAACATCAATTAGATCCTCATTTGTTTGTAGCGTCACCGTTTCTATCCTACCTAAATAAAAAACAATGGAAGATCTGTCTTTTTTGTAATCTTTTTGTTGTACCGACGTCTTCCCTCTAGGTTTTTTTTCTCACAAAATTCTACCCTAATCACAATACTCATCAGTCATTCCGAAACTAATATCCACAGTTCAAGACTCGCGAACTATGCGTCTTGTTTCCCCAGTTGGAGTCGTGCGGTCACTTAACTTGTACAATCGTCCGGTGGCCAGCCACACGTCAATCAACTCTTAGACCAGTGTTGGCCGACACTTCGTCTGTCAGACGTAAGATGGGTCGTAAAGGAGAAACTATTCCAGAAGTTAGAAACCGGTTTAGATGAACTGTGAAATTATATATTTCTTTTTAAAGAACTGATTCTATACATTCATTTTAAACATATGGTTTTATACTGTATAATAATTTAAGTCTTTTTTATTTGTGAATTTAGATAATAACCCTTGCAAATATGACTGTATTAAAAACTCTATCAGGCTCAATGAACCGAGCTATAATAAGAATATTCCCCGCAGTTGTATGAAGCAAAAGTTTTAATTTGTTTAAATATTTCCGCCGGTTTCTTCAGCTTCTTAGCTTTATAACTTCAAATGTATTTGCAATTTCAAATGGGTTTTTTTCCAATCTTTTTCTATCCAATATTGCGTATACAAATTTAGTTTTAGTTTTTAGATGTGTATTTCTTACTATTTTCTACGCAGCTGTTATGAATACTAGAAAAATGTAAATGATCACACAGATATTAAGTTTTAAGCAAAAACGTGCGACCAACTTGTCTGTTTATCGGTTGATGAAATTGGTTATTGACAATTGCGACCACGGTTCCATAATAAGTGCTCTACATCCTGTCAAATGCACAAAACTGTAGCACTTTAAGGAAGAAAATAGAAAGTGTAACATAATCTGCGGTTCCGTGTCGAGATATTAGCGTGCCCGAGCGGGGTAATGAGACAAACCACCTGCTCTTAAAGGCAACATAACAATTAACTTGAAGAAGAATATTAGTGGAGTTAATAGAGCCAGATACGCCCTGCCCTCTGGCCCTTATAAATAACAACCCTTTTCTTCTAAGTGGCAGTTTTTCGTAATTATTTGAAGCTCGCGCGGTTTTACAAAGATGGGATGGTCTTTGGGGCTTATTCGTTAGGGTGTATTATAAGACTGGACATTTTAAGCTTTGAAGGTTATTCTTCAGTTTCATTTCAGGATTTTTCTGGTCTTCAGTTTCAGTCAAAGTTAAAACAAACTCAACTTATATTTTTGAGTATAATTTTAAGCCAACAATACTATTATTGTGAAAGAAAAAAAAATTGAGAATATTTTATTACGGTAGTTTTGTTTTTTTGTATTTAATATTGGTACTAATTGAAACTAATATTAACAATTAGAGTTGAGCTAACTGCAGACTGTTGCAAAAAAGTATCTACTTATTAACCTCAACCAAGCGTCTTAAACGCTGTTTGAGTAGTCTTTGCTTAAGTATTTAATGTTACTTACTTTGTATTTTCAACCAAATGTGCTGTCTTTTTCCTTTATCGACTGTTAGTATTTAACTTTAGTATCTTTTTCTTATATCTGTCAGATAGTCAGATAGTCATTTTATTGGTAAAATAATCATTTACAAGTCAAACTGTCTGTGGAAACTTATAATTAGCCGTTAGTTACACACTGTGTTTAGTATTTAGTTACCTAGCTGTTAGTTTTCCCAAAATTATAAAATAAAATAACTCAAAAATAAAACATAACAAAATGTGAACTAAAACGCAATTTTTTTTTCAGAATTTTTTTACTAGCTTTTATTTATGCTGACAACTGATAACGAAACTGGCAAGATTCAAAGATGCTGTGCTTACTTTTGCAACTATTCTTTACCGAACTACTTCTGGACCATCCCTCTTTATAGCAGAATTGATTGGGAGTTGGAAATAATCTTGGGATTGGATTAGTTTCCTGGATAAAGTTTCCCCACCGGCTTCCTTATTAACATACCCCTTAAGAATACTTTATAAGGCAACAGTAATTAAATATCTGAAGTTATCGGAGCGATTGTATCGCTCGGATGTTTTCCTTCTTGAGGATACTGATTTGGCTTACGTGTTAGTTGTTTGCGGGAAATTATTATTTTGTCTGTTATTTCGGCACGGCCCCAAGTGAGTTTTTATATACAAGCCTTGTTCCGCCCATAAAGACGATTTAGGTTATGCCTGTAGTTTCATTGCGTTGACATTTCTTGGTGTGCAGCCCTTTGCGCGAACGCACCAATTAACGTATATGTGACGTAGGTATATCATTATGTCGCCGCTGCATAGTAGAAGTATACCGTTTATTAAAGCATAGGTCACTTAAAAAACGATCGTTGATTGGCTGACGTTTATCCATAGTGTTGAACGTTGATCGTTTAACAATCGGCATAGGCATTTAACTGAATGGCGCCGTTAAGTGAACCGCCAAGTCATTTTACAAACGTACTAATATAACGATCTGGCGGCGACAATTAAAGGAGCTCTACACGCACAAAACATTTACAAATGTGAGTTATACATTCTTTGGTTATATACCTATTTTTTTTTTTTTCCTATTTCTTGTCTTGTATTAGTTTTTATTTAAATAATATTATTTGTATCCTAACCGTCAGATCTCCTAGAACCCGATTTCGCCAAACAAAGTGCCATAAGTATTAGCTAATTGGTTAATCAAAAATTACAGCAATATCAAACCATGCCTTCTGTTTGGTTAAATCGGCCTTAACCTTATACTGAATTTGAGCGCTGGAAGGTGCGACACAGTTTTTAACTTATGCGCTTTCCAGTGTTCCATCGTATTTTTGTTATAATTCTTTGTTCATTCTAAATAAATAAATTGAATTGAATTGAATCGAATAAAATTGAATTGAATTGAATTGAATTGAATTAAATTGAATTAAAGACCATAGACCAAGATCCCAGATCCTCATAGAAGTAAAATGTAAAGTAACTAACGTAACTTCTTTGAATATTTTATGTTATTATTACGGTTCGATAAATCTGGCCTATCAGACACCGGAGCCGCTCAACTATGAGGAACGAACCCCGCAAAAAGAGATGACTAATTAATTTCCCAACGTTCCAAACCCCTCATGTCTGGGCGGCTATAGGTAGCAATAGTATATCGGGTTAGGGCAAGATAAAAAGCTGTTGTATAGTCGGTTGGGGTAAAGATAGATTGGGGCGACTACCCCATGCGGGATGTCAGCAAAGGCCCGACACATACATCCCCAAATAGAATTTAGAACTTAAATGTGTACTAGATGGGTATATTCTTGCCTATATTCTTCATAATTTGGTATGGCTATGAGATTTTGTTACAGCTTACAGTTCGAATAAATCTATCAGAAAGGAGTAAATTGAACAACAGCGCTGCTTGCATATTAGTGACAAAATGCTGGAATTATTCCTTATATCATTACATACGTTTTTAGTTTTATTTAATGTATTACTCTTTCTTGTGTTTTTTTTTTCAATCAAGACAATACATTTTTTATTCTGTTCTATCATCAATTTTTCTATAACCTTTCCTGTTTTTAATTTTATTTTTACCTCTCATTTTTATAAAAAAAAGGTCTTTTATGTAAATCCTTAGGAAACATTACACATTTCTCGAACCGTACAAAAAACTGTGAATAAAATATGAGTAAAGTTCAAGCAAACCCCAAGCGTTTTTCCTATTTGAATAATCAATTTAACAAGCCAACCTTGGACGCACGTCTTTACCTGGGCAATGATAGAAAATAACTTCAAAATGTATTTACTTATTTCCTTATAAAATTATAGGTATAATTGTAAGTTCTTGTAATATAAGTCAATATAGGTCAGTATTTTTTTGCTAAGTCACAAGCTTTCAAGAATGAAACAAAGGATCGTAGCCAGTGAGCTTTTAATCATTGAGGCATTTCGAAAAACTTAAGAACACTTCAAAAGTTTGAAACTCAGAGCTGACCGAACCGCCAGTGTTAATTACTAACTTTTTTAAATTGCAACTCATAATAGACAGCCCACCCGGAAGATGAATGATGTGTTGGCTTTCAGCCTCCTTTAAAAAAAAAGAATGCCTAAAAAAATGTAGCGGATTACGTTGAAAAGTTTCCAGCCATGTGTAAAATGCGTAGGTGGTTGGAATATTTCTACCGGTCCGACATAAAGTAAGCCTGTTGTAATTTTGCATGAAAGTTTATTTTTAATTTCATTCCGTGTAACTTTATTTACGTCGAGTTATAAAAAAAACTCTGGTTATACAGGGTACCACGTAACATGTGTACTAAGCCGAAAGGGAGAGATTCTGGACTCCGAGGGGATAAACTTTTGTTTTTCATTTTTTGAATATTTTTTTAATTTTCTTCTAAACGTAAAAGATTATTTTCTTGGACTTTGGCTTAGTTTAGTACACATATAACGTGGCACCTTATATTATGGGTACCTATTTCATTGCTTTCATTTAAATAGTCCTGAAAAGTATAAAAATATAGAAGAAATAATTGATAAAGAAACTACTCCACAACTACATGTCGTGTAAACGATAAACGTAGAGTCATCGACGAAAGTAATTCGATTCGATTAAATCCAAATTGCTTTTAACTAGACACGACATAATAGGGGATTCCAAATTCAAATGTTTTCGTATTAGAGCTTTGAATATTTCACGTGAGCTTTATCCGCACCACAGATTAAATAATAGAACAATATAAATGTTTCTCTACACTCATATTAATACTGACCGCATAGATTGTATATTGTACGTTAGCACGCAACATTCAATCTAAAAGATACCACGTAAAGGTTTCATTCTACATGACACAATAAACCAGGGACCCGAAAATTTCCATATTCCATTGCATATTCAAACCAAAACGAGTGCAATAAAGCTCATTCTGCATTGCAAACAGGAGAAGTGATACGATGTCGATACCTATACGAGCTAATACCTAATATAAACAGCTTAATTGCAACCGAAACTTGCAGGTTCGCGTAATTGATTTAACGTGTACGGGAAACTGGTGATGTCACTGATGATGTTAATGCTTGGCCAGATGTCGCTCAGATCCGCACCGACAATAGTGTGAAATAAATTAAATGTGTTTATATAAATATTAATAACTAGCGGACCTTCCCGACTTCGCACGGTTTTAGTAGGGATCCCTAACTTTTTTGAAAACATAATAATATCCTATGTTCACCGGGGATAGTGTGACATCCCAACGGTGAAAGAATTTTTCAAATCGGTCCAGTAGTTTCGGAGCCTATTCATTACAAACAAACAAACAAAAAATCAAACCGTTCCTCTTTATAATATTAGTATAGATATGTATCTAAATCGCATTATATTTCGATTTATGTAAGCAAAACAAACATGTATTAGACAAAAAGTTTACTTCACACTATTGATATAAATAAGAAGGTTTGGATGTTTGGATGGATGGATAGAATGGGTATAACTACCAATACTTCGGAGAAAATCAATAAAACCTTATTTCTTATTTTAGCTATAAAATTTGCTTTGTCTACTCGTAAGTAACATATTTGGTAAGGCTTAATAAATAAAATTATTGATTCGGATTTTGAAACGATGGATAAGTAGGTACCTAATGTATGATATACATAAATATGTTATAATCTAAGTGAAAAATGGAGAGATTCTGAGGAATAATGAGCCAGTAAAGTTTCTCCCGTTAGTCTTGTGTCACCATTACCTACGGGAATGCGGTTGCCGTCATCCATATTCACCTCCACTTTTGAAATTAGTTGTTCTGATATATTGTGCGTCGTTTCCGCTAGGCCATCAGGTGAAATTCATAATGAATTTAGAATTCACGAGGTGAATTTACTGATAAATGATTTAGGTTTTCCTAAGAAATTCACACAATTAGCTAAGAAGTACAGTTCGGTATTGGTTAAATACGCTGAAAGCCCTTCGAATTTATCAAAGATTTTTCTTTGCGAGTTTCTGATTTGTAGAATTATGCGAGTGACGCTCCCCGACTCGGATACTCATCTTGAATAGAGTTGACATCCATTGTGATATTTTATTATTACTCTGTGAGATGCAACGAGGCGGGAGAAATTGTTAAATCTTCACAATGGAGGCTCTGTCTCGGTCGGGTCGAGTGCGCAAAAGTTGAACAAGGATCTGAGTTCCGACAAGAGTGTAACGGGAAGGGATTAATTGCATAATCTTCAAATAAGACAAAGTTGAAGATGGTCTGCGGTGGCGGTCGGCGAGTTGGATTATTTATGTGAGCAGGCGGCACAGACAGGGTGGCAGGGCGCGAGCGGTGACGTCACAGCCGCGCCCACGACACTTCTCTCCCAATCTGCATATAAATCGGATATCGATAATGACGTCGCTATCGCAAGCAACCCGAAATTCGCTCAAAATCCGATAAGCCTTGCCCGTGAAAGCTCTAATCCACAGAAGTTTGGATGACCCCGATAGTGGATGAACCCACAAGTCTTCTATTATGTAAATTATCAGCCACACGAAAATTTCAAGCAACCACTGCGGCCGCCAAGTTTTCGGACAAAAGTTACGGTATTGACTTAGGGTCGTATCTGTCCAGAGATCGAAGTCTCACCGAACAATGGGGGTGGTAAATCTGTTGTAAATATTTGATGTTTGTTAATATAGTTGGTGGAAACTTGGGCCGGTGTAAACAAGCGGCATGTGGCGGAAAAATGAATTTTAACTTTTACTAGGTACGGGTGTAAATACCGTGTGAAAATGAAGAGGTCATTGTGCGTGTGGGGACGCCTGCTGCTGGTAACGACGAGCTCAAATGACCCGAGCGCAAAACATAACCGCGCTCCGCTCCCCACAACCGCCCTTTACAATGTTTGCCAATAACCCCCACTATGCCGCGTATTGCTTGCTTTATTATGTTAAGAAGAGGTTTTTTAATGCTCAATCAGGTTAAATAAAATACTTTCAATGACTACGTAATAACCGATATGGCGCGGAGGGTGAACATCCACCTGCTACTTTTGGTTGCGGGTTCCATTTCTGCATTATTGGGGACAAATGTTTATACAATCTGTAAATATTTGTTCTAGGTGTTCGGGGTATTTCCTAAGTATAATAAAAATACCTATCTATGAAATGTATTGTATAAAGTATATCCTTAACTTAACCTTTAGTAGCTTGGGGCTAGATGATGTTATGTGGATCCTCCTACATTATTTGTTAATTTATATTTATTACGTGTCGTGTCGTGTAGGTGTACAAGGTTTCTCAAATTTGCTTAATTTTTTAATTGGTAAAATAATACCGAAAATACTTAAAAAAAACGAAAAAAGTTAATTTATGACGCAGCATTAAAATACTTCTATTGGCCACAATGAGAAATAAATTATTCATTTCGGTGAGACAAGTGGACGATATTGCAAAGTTGCTTTCCATTAACATTGTCGATCGAAACTTTTTAAGGGGACTGCCATTGAGTGCATGTAACTTTCCTTTCAGACTCAAGCGCTAGTAAAGTAATGCAAACTTAGTGGCATTGTTCGTTCTTCGGCTATCTGATAAAGAGCTATTTTGCAACGTGATATTCGTAAAATGAACATCCACATTTTTTCTACGTCTTATTTATGGAATTTTAATCAAACCGTAAAGGAAAACGAGGTTCATGTTTACGATACAGTTGGGCACAACAAAGTCGTAACTTGCGTACGCGATTCGATTGCATTCCTACTTCCCCGACATAAGAAACACATAGATAACACAATGGTTACCTTCCCTCGTTTAAGGGAGCACCCGGCGAATCACGTTATTTTCATAAGGCATGGGCCTGCCCTGACCCAATTCCTTTTAATCCATCGCTTACCTATAAGGTTTTATTGGCAATGGCCCATTACGACCTACATTATCAACATCATCATCCAATTTTACTATTTCCAGTCACGTAAACGTGAACAAGTATAATCCGTACGGCGTAGGACAAGTTTGCGTAGGGTTTTCTTTTTGGCAGGGCGACTAGGGTTCGTCGACCGGTACCGTGCGACCAGCTGACAGGTTGTTCCTTATTGGTGCGATATCACGTGATTGGCTTGATCGATTTGCTGCGTAGGGTCCTTTTTAATTCGGTAAATCGATTGAACTTGATTTGGAAGGTAAGGACATTATGACATCAAACACAGTCAGCAAGAAAAGTCCTACAGTTCATAAAGCTAGCGGCTGAAACGGTAGATTTCTATTGTCTGAAAATTGTCCTCTGTGTTTTGTCCTAATTTTTCCACTGAGAAATTTTTCTCACGTCTATATTTTTGGTATTCATACATTGCGTCGGTACTCAAGTCAACTCCTAAGACAAATATGAATAGGGTAATGAATTATATGGAAAGCTCCTTCCATGTGACGTGTGAGAGATTGCTCCGCTTTGCGACGACCTCCGAATTTAACCAGTCGTTTGTGCCGCGCAAAACTTGCCTCGAGGTTACATTAAGCCGATTGCCGGCGTCAATCAAAACCAGCTTTTTTTCTTTTATATGAAGGTACGTGATGCAGGCAAAATAATTAGCAAGCTAAAATAGCAGTGGGCCGGCCATATATCGTAAAGAACTAAGGCTGGGGTAAACGTGTTCTTGAGTGGAGACCGGGACTAGGCAAACGTAGTGAAGGACGCCCTCCGGCCAGGTGGGATGACGATTTGCGAAAGACAGATGTGGCACGCAAGGGCGCTATGGCGCTCATTAGGGGACGCATATGTCCAACAGTGGACTAATTATAGTTGATGATGATGATGCGGTAGGCATCCAGCCATCGATTTGGCTATTATGTCTTTATATAACATCGCTTTCTTCGCTTTGTTATACACGTTAAGAGGAGACCAGATCTATGATTACTGGGTATAGTATCTTAGTTCAGTGATCGGTCGTTGAGAGAGTGTCGAAACTAATACCTTCGACATCCTTAAAATAACGACATCGGCGATTTTCCGGGCGGGTGGCCGATCGGGTCGCGACCGATCGAGACGGGGGGCTTGATAAATTGCAAGTCTTAAAACCAGTGGCAGGTAATTCGGCACAAATTCCAGTCTTCTGGCCCTCCGGCCTGCTTCAGGAAAGTTTCAACGATTACTTTTACTTGTAATTTATGTCTCGGGTACCGATAAAACGATGGCACGAGAGGGTCACAGGTGAGTCACCGTGGAATTTCACAATTTTTTCCCGCTGCCTTTGTAGAACAGACCCTTGAGTGCTTTCATTCTCTATAAAATTTCCACATTAATTTAAGTGCGTTCTTAAAGTAACCAAAACGGTATCCTAAACTTAAAAAACAAAAATCACGATGCAAATACTGTTAGTATTCGTAAAAATTGAATAAGATATAAAGATATAAAGATAATATAGGTCGTCAATTTTCCACGATAAGGTTTTCGTGAAGGAATAAAATTAAGAGGTCTCTAGGCCGCGATCCTGATTAATATTCGCGAGATGAGGCGAGGGTTTCGTACGTAGCCCCTGATATATAGGGTGTTCATCCATCACTGGCACTGCATGCGTACGCACGCACACTCGACAACGCAAACACGCCTGGTTTGAACGATTGCTTCTGAATTGAACATTTTATTGATGACTTGTCTTCGCGGGTGGATGACTAGGATTTCATAATTTAGGCACGCTTTGAAAAAATCCGACACCTGTCTATGTTGAATAGAAGCCAACATATTTACCCAGATCCTTTCCTTAAAGTATGACTTTTTATTTGTAAGCAAGAGCTTTACGCTGTATTATTCTGTATTATGTGTTTCTCTTATGGAATAATCCCATCCTACGATCCTTGAGTGTACTTTCAAGATGTGTGAGATTATTCCTATCATAACAAAACATAAAAGAACCATTACATTTTACTGAAGCTTTATCATATGAAGTGGGGTTATGGTCACTTTGCCTATCGTACACTATCGTAGAATAAAAAGGCCAAGGCTGTAAAAGTCCTTCAAGATGAAAAGAACTTCACTGGCATTAATATCAGAGCACTTCTAGGAAATTTCCTTCCAAAATGGCTTTTCTAAGCTTTTAGTGATTTATGTGTGACAATTAAAGGGCAGAATTGATGATAATTTCATCGTTGGATAGATTGGGTGACCGGAAAACTTTTATAAAATGTGTGTTCACTTTACGAGCCGAACCAAATCTAATATCCCGTCGAGACGAGCAGAACATGACAGTCGTATAAATAAAAACTCCAATAACACAACAAGGTTTGTGAACAACGTAATCCATTTACTGGGAATGAAATAAAGATGGCGAGATTGGCCAGATCACAACGCACTTACACAAATTTCGTTCCCGTGTCTTCGAAGATGAATAATTTATGGGAATTCGAGTTGGACCGCTTTGCCTACTGTGCTGCGATTCGTGAAAACTGGTCTGATCCGGTTATTTCGTTTATTTTTTGGATTCCTTATTCACCATTACCGTTTTGCAGTCTATAAAAATAAGCCTGTCTAGGTAAAAATTTCTTTTTTATTGTAAAAAATTATTTTACTGCTGTATATGACCTGCCTGTTGAGGTAGAAAGGTTGCAGTGATTGTTAATGAAGCCCATAAAAACTTTATTTCTATGTGCATGCCAGTTATTACACCCAAAGCCATTTAATTAAATCAAAATAACATCAATTTACGTTCTTAGCCGACAGTCAAATAGATTTCACTTTCGGAATCCACTACGAAATGCGTGCATTGGAATTATTTGAACATTTGCTCGAAACGCTGGGTTGTTGCGGTACCATTGGATTCACTCCACGGTAGAACAAGAGATTTATGTGTGGTATTCAATATATCTACATATTATTGTTGGTATACATATTGTTTGTGTACACGGGAATACCACCGGTTTCGACATAATTATTTCATAGCATAACTATGAATTTGCATACCTTTACAGAACAGTCGAAACCAATGATGCGATTACTAAATTTTGCGTTTGGATAAAATGTAATCACATAATTCGGCACCAGAAAACAAGTATCCAGTAGGTAAAACGCAATGGCGTTTAAGTAAAAAACGGCCCCACTTTTCGCAAAGGTACTTTATAAGCGGAGCACATCGGACCCGACGCGGCAACAGCAAACGGCGCGAAACGACAATTTTAAAGCACAACATTGAAAATACCATATTACGTAGCGTAGCTATCTGGTGTTCGCACGTGCGCAGCGATTACCCGCTTCCCGCTCCGAAGCGGTTGTGTACCCGCGCTTTTAACGCATTACCATGAATAATATATACTGAAAGTGAATTGTCGCATTCGTGTCTCTCCGGCTGCCTATCTGCTTTCGTTTCCCGCAGCCAGCAGACTCCGACTCGATTCTGCCAATCGGATTTACCTTTTACTAGCCTCGCTAAAGTCTTTTTGGGCGCCAACTGCAAACGGTTACCGTGCCTCAGATTATTTTCGTCATGGACACGATTTGGGTTGACGGTATTAAATATTTTTTCTAGCAAGGTACAATTTAGAATAGAATAGAAAATGTTTATTTGTGTTTCAAAATATAAAATAATACAAATTAGAAACGAATAAAAAAAAAATTAGGAACTAATCAAAAGAAATTAACGACGAGAACACAAATAGGGTACCGGATTAGCACTGGCACCAATGCAGCGCTGCAGCGCTGCAAACCATCCGCTGCTGAACACCATGGTTTTCAGCGGCAGCGGCAGAGTACTAAGTGCAGCACTTACCACAACACAAATCAAAAATAACCATTTTTTTACACACAAATCATAACTAACAACAATTTAACATAAAAATTAAGTTTAAACAAAGGAACCTAAGTTAAAACAGTTCCAACATCAAGTAAAGTTAGAGGTAAGTTGATCGCCAATATAATCTGTAACTAGTGCAGTCTATGCTTAGTAATATGGCTATTTCGAGCACCTAATATGGTCTCAGTAGACTACACGTCATTATTGCATACACAATAGACGTTTCTACGAACCATTTGTATTCAGAATTGTTAATTTGCTTTGATTCCTCTGGAGAGGTTACATTTAGAAATTGTCATAACAACAGTATAATTTGACGGGTAACGTTTGACTTATCGAGGACAATACAATATAAGACGGGATTTAGTTTCCTACTCAAATTAAACGCTTGTTATGATTGGTCATGGATAATTGTAACAAGATCTCAAGGTTAATAAAATATTTGAATGTTAATACAATTTTCTAAGTACCAGTCTTCCAATATTACGCAGCACCAAAAGTGATCGCTTCAATATCAAAACCGCATCAAGAAGAAGTGGCATGATCGAGTGTTGGGAAGCTGTATTGCCATAAGTTTTTATTAAGCCTATGCTCGCAACTGATTACATTACATGTAGATTTAGAAACCGGATAATTTATAGGGGTTCCGATTAGTATTAGAGATTACGTGATCATTATGCGAATTAAGTAAGATTTCCTTAGTAACTATTAAAAGGGATCTCACGATCTCCGACCCCAAAGAACGTGAGGGAGGGTCACCTTCAGAAATCAAAGCCGGGGCTTTATTTATGACCTGGACTGGGCTGTCCTACTTTAGTCAGATAAGACCCCCTGTATACATAACAAAGTTTCACTAAAGGACAACCACCTTACTTTATCTTACGATAAGAACTCCATTAGACGTAAGATGGAATTCATTCTATACAAAGTCATGATTGGGGATCTAAATAAACTTGTGGCTGAATAAATTGTACTGAAATCTAATATCTACTCGAAGTAAGAAAGAATGGACGATAATGGAACATTTTCTAGAAAATAATACCCACTGAAGAATGGAACAGAAATTGAGAGCTGTGATATCAATTTTTAATTGCTAAACGAAGTCAAAAAAAACAAGTATGATTGTTTCAGAGAATTTCTAAAAATCTTAAGTATCATAATTAAGTAGTTACCCGTTAAAGTAAAATCTGATTATTGAGGAACGTACACTTCAAGTTAATTCCAAAGCCTAAACACATTATATCAAATAACCACTGGAGCTAATCAGATTTTTGAGAGAGACTCTAATTCGGAAAGAGAGTGATGGTTCATGTTATTCGTTCGGGAGTTCGGCTTGCGGTAATCTACCAGCGGGGGCTTCTGGCTAATCCGAGGTCCTACATGGGACAAATAAGTTTGTTTAATGCTCAGAAGTAAGCATTAGTGCCGAGTGTTGTGTCGGCGTGCGGGTCCGGGTAATCAGATTAATTAGATGATTTTGCGGGTGTTATTAAAAGTTGAGCCGACTAAGCAGAGTCAGTTACCTCCGCAAGATAGCCGGCTTATGCCCGCGTGTACTTACTACTTAGCGGATATTATACGTGCGCCCGGAATGCTCTTTAATGTTTTAGCATTTTCGACTGAGGTTGCGAACTCGGTGCCGTTTTGTTTGTGCCACAGTGGGCGGCTGGAATAATTCACTTAAGCTTAACTGGGAAAGATAATTAGGATTCTACGTCGGTTGATGCAAAATGAACGCGAAAAACAAGGTAGAAGATTTTTTGCCTCATTCAGAAATTGAATTTTATATTTGCTAGCTAAAGTTTTAACGAGATGAAATTATTTTTTGTATATCAGCATATTATGTTGAATGCTCGCTAAATTCTTAAATACGTGTGCGAACTACTGCGAATTTCTATGCAGTGTTTTTTGCTAGAGTGACTCTTGTGATCGGTTCGATGGTTCAGAGCTGGATGTAACAAACGTATTCAGAGAGCTATTGTATTATGCAACGTGTGACAATGTGGGCAGGCCGACCCGATAGCCAGCTCTCTTAGTAGCGGATCACGGACCGCTGGACACGGAACGCGCGACCGAACACGGCCCGTGTGCTGTCAATCATAAAACAAAAAAAAACGCGGAAATGCCACCGGCTTACCTACTCCCTGTTTAGTAGAGATGGACGCACGAACCTTTTAGCACAAAGCCCACTGCGACTGAAGTTACACATTGCGGTCACACATCAAATTCACAAAAAGTTTGATACAAAATAAATATCAAACTGATCCCACTTTGTAGCGGTTTGGTATTTTATTTTTTGTTACAATCTAGCTTCTATTGAAGTGGGTTTTTCCTTTATGGAGTTCGTTTAAAACGATCAACGGCAGCCTCACGTGTTCGTCCGGCCGATAATGCGCTGTACGGCGATTCGTCTCGTCCGTTCTTTTGTTATTCCCCTTTGTTCATGTGAAAGGTGGCCGTATTGTTTTCTCGTTGGAATGGGTAGAGATTGCGCTAAGAGTCGAGATTAGTGACAACGTGACGCGTGTGTGTAAGCACCCTAATTTCGTTTCGATAATGTTTAACTGCACATTGTTGAGTTTTGTTACGTTTATGGGTGGGTAGTGAGGCAGTGTTGATATAATGATTAAGGCTTAATTAGCTTTGTGCACACTCACTACTTTCTGTATTATATTACTTTTGGTGTTTGGAAATTCAGCGGCTGTAAGAGTTAGTGGCGATTCGCCATCGTAGTGATTCGTCATCGCAAAAAAAGTAGTGGTGATTTGCCATCACTCAAAATATAATAAAATACAATAATGATTTATAATAAAACAAAAGAAAGTTATACTTTGTAGCTCTGCACCATTGTATTTAAATCATATAGACGTAGAAAACCGTGGGGGTTTGAATACCTAATCAAGATATTATGGCCGAGCACACACCACGACTTTTTGTCGCGCTACAATATTGTCGCAGATATGAAACGAATTGGTTCAGTGCGCTCATATATAAGAAAATAATCATAACCCCGCGCTGTGGCAGTGGGCGAAGATCCGCAATACAGGAGGATGCGGGTTCGATTCCCGCCTCAGGACAAATGTTTGTACGATCTGCAGATATTTGTTCCAGGTGTCTTGGTCGTTTTTATGTATAATAAAAAATACTTATATAATATATTTTGTAAATGTATTTCAGTTATCTACGAGTAGTACTCATAACACAAGCTCTGCTTAGCTTGGGGCTTGATAATGCTGTGTAAATTGTCCAGCAGTATTAATTATATTTTATTTACAGTGCGATATTAAAACCGTGTTGCAAAAGCAAAATCGTCGTGCGCGCTCGACTTTTGGGTACCTACAACTCTGTTCAAAGTAATCCAAGTAGAAGGACCAATAATGAATTTCCTTGTGGAAAATTAATACGTTTCCAATGCAACGTTCCCCTTTTCATGCAGCACGACAAAGATCACCACGGCATATTTTATTCAGTTCATTGGCTGGCTCTATTCACTCGCATGATTATATAATTCACATATTCAGTAACCTCTATAGAACTCTCCGAGGAACTTTGCTAAGCTCCTGCAGAATGCAATGCGAATTATGCAAACCATTTAATTGTATTGTAGCATATTCAGCCTCTGTGGACATCGTGTATTCACTTCGCGGAGTGACAGCTGCCAATGTTTGATTAGAAAACCTATAGAATTAAGAAGTACTTATCTACTTTAAAATATCTTTGCGGTAACCCATAACTAATTAACAACTTTTACGGCCGAGTTTTTAGCACTGAAACTAGATGGCGGTACTTGCAAAATGTATAAAAAGATATAAATAAATAAATAAATGATGCTGGACAATTCACACAGCATCATCTAGCCCCAAGCTAAGCTTGTGTTATGGGTACTAGATGACTGATATACATAATACAATACATTACATAGATAGATATTTTTATTATACATAGAAAACGACCAGAACACCCGGAACAAATATCTGCAGATCGTACACACAATTGTTCCGAGGCGGGAATCGAACCCGCAACCACCTGCGTCGCAGGCGGACCTTCGCCCACCGCGCCACATCGGTCGTCTCTCTCGTCAAATAAGAGTGAAATAACCTATGCTTTTTGTAGAGTACATTCATTTTACGTCATTTTAACATTCAATTTACTTTAATCTTACATACCTACCCTATTCCTTTGTCAAAAGTTAGTGTGTTATAATAAAAATGTAATTTATCTTTTAAATAAATAATAAATAAATAAATAATGCCGGACAATTCACGCAGCTTTATCTAGCCCCATGGTAAGCAGAGCTTTTGTTATGGGTACTAGATAACTGATATACATAATACAATACATTACATAGATAGATTTTTTTAATATACATAGAAAACGACCAGAACACCCGGAACAAATATCTGCAGATCGTACACACAATTGTACAGAGGCGGGAATCGAACCCGCAACCTCCTGCGTCGCAGGCGGACCTTCAACCACCGCGCCACAGAGGTCGTCAAAAAAAAAAAAGAGTATTTAACGACATCAAGTGTAACATGTGTACCCACGGTGGAAATAAATAAACTGATAAACTACCTACGAAAATAATTATCATAATGTATGTTAATCCACTGTAGGTGCAGTTAATAGCAATCAAATACCAATAATTTATATTACAAAGGACCAGACACAAGAGGTGAACGGATAAATGGATTATTTAACGCGGGCGTGGAATTATCGTCCGTCGAAATGGGCAGTCCTTGCCCCTTGAGGAGCCGAAAGGGTTAGGTTTTCGCAGGCACTCAATAATTGAAGTCGTTGAAATTCCGGAAGGATAGCTGTGGTCGCACCTGGCCGGAGGGCTTAGCGGGAAACAATAACGTTAATGTTTATTATAATGCCCGATTTATTGGCGATTCACGTTTACGAGCCGAAACTCCAGCTTATTAACTGCGATGCGCTTTATATGGGCTTTACTGTTCTCAATTAAAGCTGAAATGCATTGTAAATGCATCAAACGGTTCGTGAACGTTACGCTGTACAATTACGATCAAATAATCACGCCGCTGCTAGCGAAAGTTTGTTCGATCGAGCGAAACCGAACGCAAGTACTAGTTAACAAATAACTATGATATTGAGCTTCAGCTTGGGAGTTGGTGCGTAGTCTTTATATTTATATACGGAAGGTTCAAATTATTCTACGCCCAATGCAATGTCAGCAATATTCGTTTTTTTATACAAAAAAATCAACACGCATTGCTTTTGTAAAAGTAAAATTGATAATTTTGATATACATTTTTCACGAAAAGACTACGGTATATATTAGTTATTTTGGTTAAATCTCTACTCACTCTTGTTCAGTTTATTGGTAGTTTGGTTGCATGTTGGTCTAAAAAGTTAAAAAGTAAAAGCCCATAAAGTATTTGTAAATTTTAATCTTTTGGAAATACTGAGATAGAAACACTTAAAGAAATATGCCAGAAAGACAATGTAAAATGGTAAAAACCCTTATTTTACCACGAGTTGATAATGTAATATTATAAAAACTTCATGAAGCCCTAAGCTTGTGATTATGATCGAATGTAGATAGGTATCGGAGAAACTCCAGACGGCCGATACCGTGCAATGAATAATAATTAAACGGGCATTAAAATGATGGAGGTGGGCCATTTCTGAGGTAATAGCACGCGTGCCTCGCTAAGCTTGCAATTATAGGAGTTCATTAGTATTGGCCTCATATTTTTCCAAGTTTCAGTGGGCTGCTACTGGTATGGTGAAAAATATTTGTAACGTACCTCTTTTTAAAACTTGTTAGCACTATATTTACAAACTTTATTTATACCTAAAAACATAAAACTAAATTATAACCCTTTTTGTAGGGTCCCTACAAAAAACTTCCCTACAAAAAGGGTTATAATTTAGTTTTTAAATGCGATGGTTTAATTTTTTTTGTACTTTGCTTATTGGTTTTCATTCTAAAAGCATTCCGTCTTTCCGTGTATTTAATACCTAAATAAAATGTTTATACGTTTTCTTCCTTATTTATTTATTTCATGGCTTCAAATAAAATTTCTGGGCGACACGACAACGTGGGCATGATAAACAGAATTCTTAAAGTAGGTATTCAATTTATAACTACAATTTTCAAGACAAGTTATCTTCTCCCTCTGAATTACATCTAATGAGAGAAATTACTGCTGATTACTTCTCACGTAGCGTTAATAATAATTTTAACATTGTAATTGTAACGTAGGTACTGAATTGGTAACACAATAGGTAATATAATAGAAGTGGATAGTTATACAATTATGTATTCAAACAAGCGAATTATTGCATTGAATATTATATCTGACAGATGGCACGTCAAGAACTGCCTTCGCGTACATAATCCCTGTCAATATTAATTACAATTACATTAATTAACCGGTTTGCAGCTGTTGCTGTGAAAATGTTGTCATTTGTCAATAGGTTACAACTGACATTTTTAATTACATGTGTTTTTAGTAGGCCCTGAATCCACAAAATGTATCGTTTCACAATGACTATTATAATTATCGTCTCAGAATGACACATTTTGGCATTTTACCTTTGATGAAGAACCTATAGATGTCGCGTATAAAAAGTTTAAAGGAAACCATCCTGATCTATCTCTCCGTGTAAAAGCACCACACGCACTATCTACAGTTATTTTCATATATGTACATCGAGAAATAACATATAGTCTGGAGGCTGAGAGACGTGATGCCTTACAAAATGTAGATTGACATTGTGAAGTCGGTATTAATTGTTGACGTTAATTTGATAATGATGTTTTCACGCTTATAAAATAGATAGATAGATAGATAGATGAAACGTTTATTTGGTACTAATAACACACACATACAAATAACATAGAGAAAGATACAATATTAAACTAAATTACCATAAAATAATTAATAAAACGAGCAATTAAAATGGCTACTAAAGTACTAAAATGACATCGACATCGAAAAAAATATTGATCTACTACTTATAAGGTTATACAAAATAAGTCCATGTAGCTTATTCATTAGACTCTAGAGTTTCTTTCATTTATTGACGATTCTGTGACGAAAGTGATTTTTAGCAGAATTCGACGCGATTCGAATCGCTGCCTAGTGCCTAGATTTTTTACTATTAGTTTCATTATTTCAGTGACTTCTTGTAAAAAAAATATATCTGTAACGTCAATTGTCTCTTCGAGTGAGTTCAAATAAGAGAATTTTAAATTCAGCTTTTTCGTTTTCCCTCAGGTACAAATTGAGTGATTACTACTCCAATAAAAAGCGCATTACGATAAAAAACAAGAGGGTTTTATGTGGCGTTTCCGCCTCAAAGGATAATCGTTCACACGTCTAAGGCTTCAGGGTGTGGGTAAGCGAATTTATGTGCAAATACGCCCCGGGACTGGCCAATGTGCTAATGAAAGGTAATACATTATTCAACCCTTGAATTATACAGTGGCATGTAAATCGATATTTGCACCGCATAACCACAATTACTGTTACTATAGCCTTAGCATCAGTTTCTATCTCCTAGCGCTGAAAATCAGCGCTGCATTAGCACTTGTGTCAGTGTAGCATGTAATGCTGAGCCGGTAGCCTTTCTGTGTTCTCGTACTTAAATTATTTTATTAGTTCTTAAATTGTTATCTTTATTATTATTAGTTCTTAATTTGTTTTATTTTATATAAAACGCAAATAAATATTTTCTTTTCTATTCTATCTACTTACTCACTCTCAAATCGGTCAGATGACATAAACATACCTATTTAAGATTTGATTTTGATCTGATTAAAACTTATCAATATGACTACCCTTACTAAGTATACGTATTAGATTTTAAACCAATTTTTTTATATCTTTATTAATAAAATAATACTAAATAACAAAACCTACCAAGTGTATGTTGGACCACACATAGTGTAGGCATCCCTAGTGGCGCAGTTATTAAACATTTTAGCGGCAGTAACAGTTTCATAAAAGTAATTTTCAATAGGTTCAATGGAATTTAAACGAAAAGCTAGTCTATGATTGCGTTTTTTTTTTCTGTCGCGAATGGACTTTCGTTTAACCAACTCTCAAGTGATAATGAGAAATACTAAATAAGCAGCTATTTTGTGTTTTCTTTATTAACAACTACTATCGCAGCGATAAGGTAATAATCTCATGCTAAGCCCTGTATCCTTGGGGCAACCGAAATGTCGTAACTACATCTATAAATTGGGTGAGGTCGTCTTTAGATCAGATTGTAGAGTCTGTTTTCGAATTGAATTTGGAATGGTTTTAGTTTGTGGAAAGTGATAGCTATCTCGACATTTTCATGAACACATTCAGGGTTGATTTGAAATTGAGTATTTATACGATGACGTAGAATCTTAATTAAATGTAGGCTATTTATTAATAATAATAATAAGTAGCCCTCACCTTTAGATTAACTTTCTTAAAGGGCCTCTGTGCTGTTAGAACTTTATGGCCCGAGATCATGGAAATCAGAAACACATAATAATAATAATGCTTAAGAATCCACACAAATACCTCATATACTTAATATAATACAGTACACAGAACACCAGAAAAAAATATCTGCAGATCGTACATACGTTTGTCCCTAAGCGAGAATTGAACCCACAAATTCCTGCATCGCAGGTGAACCTTTGCCCGCGCGCCACTGAGGTTTTCTATATTTATATCAAAGTAATTGGTAAACCACAGGATCTGTTACTCTTGTCAATGTTGTCCGTACAATTTTCCCTACTCGTCCTACCACGTCTAAAAGCAAGCAAACAAACACCCCACCTATGCTAAACAAACCGAATAGAATATTCTGTGACATTTAAATGGAAAAAAACCACTCGACTGGCCATGTACGGCGTTGATTAGTCCAGCCCGAAACAAAAACTATTCCCGAACCAACGCAATAAACGAAGTGGAAAAAGTCTATATGAGGGTATGCGATCTGATTGTAGGACGTAAACGGGAATCGTCGAGATGCGTTCACAGTGAGTGCGCAGCGTTTTAAAATTATGACTGTTCACCACTTAGGATTTGACTACACTGGTATCGAACAGGATATCTCTAATTTTCGATATAATTTATAACTGTTGGTTATGCCTATAATCCCCACGCTGGGCATGCGGGTTGGGATCGCAGTTCGGTGGTAAATTGATCTGCAGGTAAATTGTTCTGGAGTGGTGCAAATTCTAAGCAGGCACCACACGGCTATGTGTTACTAATCATACTATACGTATATGTGAAACCGATGTACCTGTGACCATACATCACTACAGTGAGGGTGGTTGTATTCTAAATAATTCTACGGCAACTTTTGATTAATTAGTGACACATCTGACTCAATGTATATATATGTGTCAAAATGTTTATTTTGCATATTACTTTTATAGAAAACGCAAGTCGATGGTAGCCTCGCCTTTAGGGGTGCATCTGTCTCCCGTTGAGCTCATAACGGTTGATTGCTTCTATCAGTACAATCGTACCGCAGTTCACCGCACGCACCACGCTATTACAAAGAAAAGTGAGGCAATTACAAAAAGAGAAACGACATCGAAGATTTTCATTATCCGCACGGATTGAATGAGGTTTTTGTAGCACTCTTTATAAAGTGCCGCGTTTCAGAGCAAATGAAAACGCAATTCATATACGATTGCCACGAAATCCGATCTATTTTTCAATCGATCATTTCGATTTTAATTGACTATAAAAAGGATAACAGCGCAAATATAATATGGTGGTGTTGTGTTGTATTGTAATCCAGCCTATTAATTTGCAACGGATGGTCAAAACACTAAAAAATATCAAAATGAAACCGAAGTCATGAATTTATTTGTAGGAAAGCGTGCGTAGTGACGCGGCAGCGTTAGCCACACATAAATAAAGTTGAAATTTGATTGACATAGACAAAAAAATACACTTTGAAGCGATGCAGTGTAGCAGCCAACTCCCGCTCCGCAAATGTTCAAACCAATGTACTCCAATTCAATATTAAAATATTTCATGACACGTTCAATGAGCGCGAAACATTCCTATCACATGAATAATTGCGCACAATAACTCTACCGTGTAATCGCGGATGCAGTTATTCATCACGTAAAAGCTTGAAGTGCATAACGTCGTAAATATCTCAGATACGCACGTCGAATAGAAGAGAGACGCAACAATATGAAATGGCACGTCTATTCTAAACGGAAACTAGAGAAGTCAAGTTACAAATCGTATCGAAAATATTAGACATTGTTGGCAATGCTCCAATCGAAGAGTGATCATAACTGTCAATACTTTGCGAGCAATATATGCTTTTAAATCCTTCTAGATCAACAAAATAAGAGAAAGCAAGCACCGTTATTATAAAAGTGTTAAATAACAAATCGGTCGTTCCTGTGGCTCGAGGCACTCCTAATCTAATTATGACGATTCACCGAGTTACCATTTCGCGGGGTCTCTGCAATTTCTTTTAATAACTTGGCATTTGAAAGCCTAAAACAACTTTTTAATTAAAGATAATCAGGGTGAAACGTCAGCAATAACGCGGTGTCACGGAGGCAGCCGCCGACTTAATAATTTTGATGTGGCCCTGGTTGACGCGCCATCAACGCGAACACGTTTTATTGGTAATTATGGCGAGTGGTAAAACTTAACTTTGCGGCAAAGCGCTCCGCTCGAGAAAATGCACGTTTGTAGAGTTTGTAGTCATGAAATGGATTCTAGTTTTAAACAGACGGGGTGCTTCTCCTGAACGTAGTTAGGTGATATTGCTCTCGTTAGACTGTTGCGGTGCGACCGACTCCACATTATATTAACCGTCTACCTACTCGCTATCTGTGTCCCCGGGCGCGGATCGTACGTCGCAACCCAGACCACCTTTGGAGACATACGAAGTATGCACTACTATATTAACAATTTATTCAAACAGTGCTAGGTAGTCGTAAACTAGAGACTCGCATGTTTCGGTAAACCTAGTCAGTGCAACGTTACCCGTATATTTACAGCGCTGTCGAGTTGTCAAGTTGCGCGGTAACATTTGGCCGACATTTACATACAATTTCATATTCATATCAGAATTAGAGGCGCGAGCAAAGCACTCGATGCCGCGACGCTGCGGAACTACCCTCGACTGCTGCTTGACATCCAGACAGCCGAGTCTACTCTTATATACATTTTAATATTTTATGATATTTTTAGGAATAGACGACATGTAACAGGAGAATCCAGAGAGGACTTTAACAGACGGTACCGATTTAGAAAGAGGATAGTATTTCTCGAAAACAAATCCGTCAATCCGTAATGTTATCAGAATATGTACAAACATTTTCTGATAACATTAAAAATGTACACTAACGTTTTGTTTACGTGGACCCAATGTAATATGAATAAATAGCAAACGTGTTCGCATATCGATATGCATTTTTAATAACACCAATGATATTCTTTACACCGTTATGGAAACAGTGCATTGCAAATTAAAAGATAAACAATTCGTTTGAAGCAAAACATTGTATCCATTGGATTTATTTATCACGATTGAATGTTACAATAACTCGTGCATTGCTGATGCGAAAAAGACAAACGAAAGATAAAACATTGCAAGTTATATTGAATAAAAACTTTACTCTTGCATACTAATGCTTAAATTTGTATTCGACTGAGTTTGCTTGACTTTTCATTAAGTTTCTCGTTTCGTCGGGCGGGAGATGAAAATCAAAGTAATCATTAAGTCTGATTATGCTCCGTACAAATCTTAGTGCGCGTGTTTTGTTTGCTTCTTATTAAGACTTATAATGCAACGCTTAACTTGTATGCGAGCATTTTAATTTCAGCTAAAATCTCAAGTTTCCAGCAGCGTCTCAAGAAAAGTCTTATTCAAGACGATGCTAAAATAAACTACTAACAATGCAACAGTCAATGTGACAGAAGGCTCAGTGACAACGAAGCCTTAAGAGTGCACTTTAGTTAGGAAAAGACAGGTAGGTACTCAGCGTGCATTAGGCGAATTAAAAGTTTCCCTACGGCTCTTCATTTGTTTGTGAATGAAAAGACGAGAAACGAGATGGGAGTTGGAATCAAACATTTGTGAGCATGGAAGGTTCAAAGGGCGCGAAATGAGCACGCTCAAAGTGGGGAGCATTTGTAGATATAAGTTGCAGTGAACAGGTAATCGTGGTGATTGGGGCAGAAATGTTTTCATGATGGGCAACCAACTAGAAACCACATTGCGACATAGCCTTTTTAACCCATGGATACCTTCCGGGAAATTTACAATTAAAATTTAGATTAGAAAGGTGTTCTTTAATTGGTAAATTTAACTTAAATTTACAGAACACCTTGCTCTACAAATTGTTTATTATATCACGTTAAAATCTAGTTTAGATCACGACGCTCTCTTCTAAAACTTTTATAAGAAGAAATCAATCAAATTCAACTATTTACCTATCAAATTATTTCTACGAACAAAAGTTGAAATACAAATGGAACGAAGAACGCCTGAGATTGATACACTAAACGGATTTTATCGGTGGGCTTGTACCGAATCCGAAACTTTCACAAAACCATTTTGTAACTCATAAAATATTTAGTTACATATAAAACCGCAGCCGGCGAACGAGCGGTACCTTTGAAAAGCCCTAACTGGCTATTACACATTTAGGATAGAAAACCTTCGACAAGAATTACTAAGGTCAAATGTAATAAATTTAGTTTGAGCCCACAAACTATGTGGTCAGAGATTTTCGGGGGAGGTCGGCCTTTTGTTTTGTCGATGCGCACTTTATTCCATGTAATCCATTAAGACACATAACGAATAGGCCGAGAAGGGACGGATTTCATCGACAGCCCTCTTAGGGTTGAGATATATGCGATCATCACTGTGGACTGCGTCTTGCGGTTGCGGAATCCAATGAAAGAAGTTCGCATCATTTTTGTAATAGGGTTGTTCGTACACACCAATTCAGTTTGATACCATCCCACAGCAAAGCGGTCCCACATCCACCTTCCGCTGCGGTCTGCAGACATTTATAGTTCAACCCTACTGCGCCTGGCTGTGGTAAAGATTTGTAATGTGTTTACGGGCCCCTTTTGTAGGACACTTTCGGATCCGTTGTGGTTTCTAAAAGGCTATTTGTTATGATTTCAAACAAGGTCTTGGCAGATGAAATGGCTTTCGTTTTTCCTTTTCTTGGTAGGATTTTTAAAACTATTCCGTTTAGGTTGTAAAATATACCGAAATGTATAAACTATCATTATTTGTAACAAAGAGGCATTTTAAGGTTATTCTCATTTAATAAAATCTTGTATATTACTTTTTTATAAGAAGGAAAAGTTAGGGAAATAAATTATTTTGGGCGTACAACTTTTGAGTGTTTTTTATCAAACCGAAATTGTAATAAATAATAAATCAGAGTAGGTTTGCAAAACTCTCTTCAACGTAGCTTTTAAGTTCAAGAAAGACGCCGAAAATATAAAATAAATCACGCCAGGGCAACTTGCACGATTGCTTTATGTTTTTCTCGAAAAGAAAAAGAAAAGTAATAACTTCTCTACCAATTACAGCACTCTAGTTACGTTAATCCAGTGAGAGTGTCGGTTCTAAAAAGGAAAGTTCCAAAACAACCCACCCTCTGAAAGAATCCCGAAAAACCATAAATATCAATAGTGAGAACGACATCAATTCCAGAAAGCTCGCACAAACACGCACTCGAATGCGTTTTACGACTTATGACATCCTAATTCAAAAGTGATCAATTGCAAAAACACCCACGGATAAACTTTTCCATGCAAACATTCAAACTAAAGTGAACGATACGGCTATTAAACGGAATACAAATTAGATTGTAGAAAAACGGCTCTAACCGCAAACATTACGAAATCGTTAAAATTTTTCCCCAGTGTACTGTTACGCGATTTCATTATTAACGTTTATTCACACGCACACAAAACCGGCTAAATAAAGCCTACACTTTGATATGATAATAAATTAAATAAGCGTCATAAATACCACCACCGAAATTAAATTAGCGGATTATTTGCGTACGCAAATGTAAAGTAAGTGATTAAGCGTTTCCAACACGTGTTCTCTCCCAAAAGACTAATACGTTATGTAGCATAATTACTTTAGGTAAAACGGTGCGCCAGTTAAGGGTAAGATGAAGAAGAATCGCAGGTGTAAACGGTCGTCTATTGCGCTTTCCATCACAGCGGGCTCGGCCGCCTAGTGACTCGCCGAAAATCGCACTTAGTTACCAGATAATGTGGGTGATTTTGGCTCGCACGCTTTGTGGCATGAAACGCATACCGCGTTTGCGGTATAACGAGATCCGGGCAGCGTAGCATTTAGAGCCAATTCCCCACTGGTTTGTTGTATGAACAATTAAGTGTAAACCAAGACTACCGCAGGAAGAAGCGTAATGGATGTTTACCGCTACTAAATAAGTGCCCACTTTTCTACGTCCCCAACACATACAAACGCGGCATTGTGAACTTTAAATTCCATACACAGCATACAACATTATTTGCAAGTGTTCATTATTATTTCCATTTGAAAAGTTCCTATGCCTCCATAAAAGTCCCGGCAAATTACAAAAATTGCAGCTCTAACAATGTAAACAATTTCAAAGGAAAATTCTCACCGAACCACAGCCATTAACGGGCCGCAAACGCTTCAGGAACTTACCTGTAATGATAAAAATAAACATATAAAGAACATTCAGCTCCATCGGGTGTAACAATATGTTGTCTAAGTCTGAACAAAGCTCCGTTCTCCATAATGAGCGTTGCGTGCGGCGCGTCAAACATGTAAGCAAACAATTTAGGCACGCCTGAGTAAATACGAACGCGAAATATCTTTGCTTGGGCCCGGTTGAGTGCGGCTTTTCTCCGGTTTACTCGTGGGCGGCTATACCTCCAATTGTGCTGAGCGCCATCTTTTCACTGGGGCTTTTGTTGATAATGAAATACAAACACTATTCTTCAGTCAAATTTTCGCAGTGCAGCAGCTCGTTGAAAGCAAATCTGACGGATTTGTTTGTTGAGGTGCCCCTTTATTATACGACTTGTGCTTTGTTATTTAAATTGTTTATTCCAAACTTGGGTCAAAATAAGTGGTTGCTGATAATTATCCAACCGTGCAATATATGCAAATACGAAATACAAGAACTATTCATAAGAAAAAAATCTAAAACAATATTGACTAAATTTTGTCCAAGTTACTTCTAATATTTATGATGATACAGCCACATTTACCCTAAAACGTACATTTAACCTCGCATCAGGCAAGGTGGATAATAAATTAATTTAAATTAACTAAGCAAAAGGACCTAAGAAAAGCCCGTACGAGGCGGAACGAAACCTTACCCTATTTAATTAAGGCTGAGACAAAGTAGACAACGGTGGTACAAGTTGTATTGTGCTAGGTATTGTTCAAAATGTTTTGAAAGATTCCAAATTATATTGGAGTCTGTCTGACTCACATACAATAGGGTAATTTAAACATTTACTATATGGATATATGGACTTGATTTGTATAACACACTCGTTAGCCGAAAGTTGAATTAGCATGCCGATAAGTTTGCCACAGTGTTATGAAAATTATATGTGAAAAATACAGTAAACATATATGAATAATATGAATATAAGCAGTGAAGGATCATACTCAAAGACATTATTAAAAATAAAAAGGCCTTTAACCAAACAATTTACAAACAACAGAATCAGAAAAAGCAACAAACCTCCGTCGTATGCAACAAATAACAAGCGCATTCACGAATTCACAAGTTGCTTGCATAAATAGAAACAGCAGACAAAGTCGTCGCATTAGGCAACAATACGCAGAGTGCAGGATTTCGCATATATTAACGTCTTGTCCTTTGGCCAGATATCTCGGAAAGTTAGTCGTGGGTGTAGCGAGAATTGAAAAGCTGGCAAGCTTCTAAGAAGTCTTCGTATAAAGCCATGTTGTTTCCATTTAACGTTTCTGTTTTATGCTATTTTTAAACGACTTCGAAAGAAGAAGTATTGGCTTTTATGTTCTGCTGTATGTATTTTTCTAATTATATTGAATTTATTTTATTTTTAATTAGAACTACTTTCATTTTTAATATTATATTTACAGTTTTCAATGGATATCTGTAAAAATAGGTCACTTGTTGAGACATTTTTTAAATTAAGCATTTGAGTATTCACAGGTAAGACGCAAAATAACATCAATTACATAAATGTTTAGTTATTAGACAGTCATTGGGGTGCTCAGAAATTTGGTCTAAGTGAATTATGATCAAATTTAAATTAAAATAATTTTTAACGCAAGCTTCGGAATAATGTCTATAGCTTGGTTTGAGTGAACTCATTTTACTGGGCCAGTTACCTTTCTTTTGCACTGTGTCGTTTGCGACGATTTACATTGTTTCCGAAATAGTAGGAGCAAGTCTGAACACCAAACGGTGCAACTCTGAACTTGGCTAACGTATACGCAAACTATTTTGTCATGTGGAAAAGAATGCGTGGAAAAGTATGGCCCTGCAAGGTAGAAGGTTTCTTGCGGTTGTCGTAATGAGAAAGAGTAAATTGTTTTGGAGGCATTTTGTCTGGCGAAATAAAAAAGAATGAGTATGTAAGCTCCTTAAAGCTTTTGGGCTTGTTTTAGGGATAATATGTTCAACATTGGTGTGGTTTTTACTTCCAAACAGGACTTTTAACCAAGTATTTAAGTAACCAAGTACTTGTGAGTAGATAACAAATAAAGTTTCCATATCCATGCATAGTAATTTTAATTCTGAAAAAAAAAAACAAATATTTTAGAAGTTTGTCAACTTTTATGGATATATATAAAGTTTATCAGCTGATTCTAAAAATTCAGTGAAACGTATAAAGCAAAGGTTAACAAAACCATACTCGTTAAGCTAACGAGAGTGGCCCACTATCTAATCACAGTTCAGCTGCCAAATTACGCAATGTGCTGTGTAAATGTGGGCTTTACTTTAATCTCACGTTATGTCTGATTGCAACTATTTGCCTCGTTTCGGGCTAGGTTTCCGATTTGTTCAGGTCAGGCCCTCTGATTTTGTTGAAGACGAATTCTAACAATAAACGTGGCATTTTATTTTTGGTTTGTTTATTATGCGTAAAATCATTATACATTTCCTATAATATTAGCGCTTGACATGACGATTTAGTGATGGGTTTTTTGAACCTTTTACTACCTGACTTGTTGAGCCAATTTACTACCTTACTTTAGATAATTTAAAATATTCAAAAGGCTTTTCTGCGGTTAGTCTTATAAAATACAAAATAAGATATTTGTAGCAGAATACTAAATATGTGCATACTTAAAGACAATGAAGACATCAAGAGAATCGTCGACTGACAAATAATGAAACCCGTGAACAAGACAGCTTCATGAATGCACTACCAGCTACTATTTGTTGTTTAAAGCCTTCAGCGAATGCACGTTTGGCAATTCACATCGCTAAGTTGAGGCTCCTCATTAATTCGGAGTCAGAAACGCCTCTTAAGATAGCAATAAAGATAAGTTTCAAAACGTATGTGGAATGCCAGCCATTGGTACTGGCGCTGATACGTTTATCGCCAGCAGTAAACCAGAACTATATGTATGTCAAAAGGCATGAATGCACAGGTTCCAACAACCTCACACTAGTTGGGGTTAGTAGCTTTTTATCTCAATGACTTTAAAGCTAAAAACGTTTCAGTACTAAACTTTTCACAGTACATAAGTAATCGTTGTTGCTTAACAGCCGAGCGTTCACGTGAATTTTATCTTTATCACCAAATAACTTTAAGTGAGTTTTCCTTTGTTATCGTAGAAGCTTTACACGCATTAACATATATTCGACCGAAGATTGATGTTTTCCCGGTAAAAGCAAACAGTTTTAGGAACTCTCTCATTTCTTCACGGTGACATTATGCGATTCCAACAGCGGAGCCGCCGGCTAACTTATCACTTAGCCGCGAACAAATTAATCCAAGAGATTACAGTCTTAATACTATGACCTGGCCCGATAACTCAAGAGCGCTGCCGGTTGTCCTTTATCGGGGGCTCGATATTGACGTAATTTATTCCGGAGAGCGCCAAATTAAATATAAAACGTCGTTGTGGTGTATCACTGTTGGTGACTGTGATAAATGAAGCCATTAGTAACGCGAGCTGTACTTTTTTCGGTTGATCCTGCGTCAACGGGCCCGGCTGCGGCGAGCGGAGTTTGTGGACAATTTCATTAGAAAACGTTACAAGTGTGTTGTCGGGTGACGGGGTGACGGGGCCGGCGGCAGCGGGCGGGGTGGAATTACAAGCGGCGCGATAAATTTCGTCGCCTCGCGACATTAGGCTCGCGGCGGAATAGGAGCTCGCGCTCAGCGACGTTACACGCCGCCCGCCGGCGAGGAAAGTGCCGTGATCCTCTCCAAATTAAAACAAGGATCGTCCGTAGTGAACTATAAAAACGTCCTATAAATCTAAGCCGCCACTCGAGATGTGTGGACGCCGGGCTTTATCAGGACTCCTTGCGTTATTTGTGTTACACGCCTTACAGGTGCGGTCTATACCGATATTGATCGCGGCAGGTCGCACTGATTTATAAAGGAAAACAGTTTCCTGCAAACCTTATCTTTGCTCAAATACAGTAAATTTCTACGAAACATTTTCTGGTTTCATTTACACGTGCTAAAAATAAAACAAAACATTGAAATGGCTTATCCGTGTCACAGATGACATAAATTGTCCACGAATAATATCAACTCATAAATTGAGGACATTTCCAAAGCCCTGCTAGATTTAGATTTGGGTATGGTGTCAATCTTGAAAAACGTCACGTTGGCTAGCATCCGGAACCAAATTGACGTGGGGATGTAGGTATAGGTAGAGGGAGACCGTGAACCCTTTTTCTGTCAGTGTTGTTTGGATTTTCTGTTTCATACTTAATTCCAAATAAACAGTTCTTGTGTTTTTTTTTTTTTGAATTTATGACTGCTAGATGCTTCGTTATGCACACGGTCAAATTTAATAATATTGAGAAGGTTTGTAATCTCATTTCGCAATATTTTTTTCTATTTTATTTCATTTTTCAACAACATTTACGTCTCTTATAATGCAAACGGTTCTAATTTAATGTCTGTTTATACAAACTCGAATAAAAGATTGAAAATCCGTAATAATAAACAGTACAGACTTCCCTAATCCACTCGACTGACTCAGGAATTTTTCAAAGCATTCCCAATAATACGACAAAATCTCGAAACCTTTCAAAGAGATTGCTGTACATTAGTTGTCTATAAAATTTCCTTATCCTTGTATAAAGAAATCGTTACACTATCTACGGATTTATTGCTTCGATTCTACCAACATATAATTTTTTAAAAAGCTTATAACGCCTTTATTTATATAAACAAGACTAGAGGTGTAAAAAACCTCTGAAGCAAACCGCTCAGAAGTAATCAAATTTCAACTTTGCGTCGCGGTCGCTTTTAAAGGGACCCATAAGAATGTAGGTAAAAAACAAAGAGGAAATAAACATTAAACAAGAGCACTTAAGAGCATTTTCATTAAAGAGGCTACAACGTTGCATGTTATGGGCACCGCCTGGTGATCGCTATGAAGGAAAAACTAATTACGGATGACAGCGACCAGTAGCCAAGATAGTAAAATGTTTGATGCGTCCAACAATATTTGCGCGTCAAAACTGTTATGTTGGATAGGTACTTTGTTTCATAAAATACTTTATAACACGGTGCTTTATGGGTAACCAAACACAGTAAACCTAGCGATACTTTTTTCTTTCTTTTACTGAATAATTTTACCATTTCAAATCTCTGATATGGTAAATTCAGATTCAAGTTACATTATCTCGCTTATACATTTTTAAATCAGATCATTGTTGGAGCTATTGTTCTTATTAAAAAGTACATTGAAAGAGATTGAAATAAAAAGAAAAATTACGATGGGGTAAACATGACGGGTCATAACTTTGCTACAATTTTGTCTGTTGTTCTCTTTGTTACTGTTTGCTTTTATTAGTACGCCTTTGATGGTTCCAAGTGTCGTAGTTTTTATGACGTTACTTGTGGAGAAAGCAGCTCAGTACCTAATCATTTTATATTAAACTGGCATCGGCCGCAAATGCGGTAGAGTACGGCATAATGCGCCAAGCTCGGCGTGTTCATTAAAATAAGAATAAGCAATTTTCTTAAGTCGAAGGGCTGGTTAAGGTTTTAAAGTTGTAGCTTCTAGTGTTGGGAAGATTAACCAAAGCTATTAATAAATGAGTAAAGGCTAGTATCGAGACGCTAACATCGGACGCCAGTGCGTCCGCCGAGCCATTTTTTCAGTGTAAAATGTATATAAAGATGAGATTAAGTCCATATTCGAATATATAGAGATAGAGATAGAGATAGAGAAACTTTTATTGGACTAAACACAGTTACAGCACAGAACGAATAAGTATAGAATTATATAAAATAAAAAACATTATTATAATACTTAAAATTAGGAGGTAGACACCTGACCTGCCCACCCACCACAGGTGGGTGAGTAGAAGGTGCATTTTAACTAAAAGAAGGTACAGAGCTACTGGTACAACAAACAAATAATGATTCAGTAACTAAATATACCTAGTTCAGTAGGCTACTAGTGTGGGTAGGCTCTATGCTGCAACAGTGCAGACAAAAGGGTTCCTCCTCAGCTTAATGCTACCTCACACTAATGTAAGGCAGCGCTGATTTTCAGGAGAAACCGTTTGAGGTGACCTCACAACCGAATTCTGGTAGTTTGTTAAGCGGAATCCTCATGGACAGAGAAAATGTTCCTCCGTCCATGAATCTATGTGAATATATAAATATCTTTTGTGCTGTGTGGTTGCGATATTGGATATATGTGCGTAGAGCTTTATGCCGGATGATATTTTTTAGTTTTTTTCTGTCATCTGATGCCGTCAAAATGCGTCTTAATGTTAAGAGGTAAAGCCTATATTTACAGTACATTATTGTGCTGGGCAGTAAAGGTGTTTTCCAGGTGTGCTACCAGTTTGACGCTTAAAAATCTGTCTGATGCGATTATCGCGGACCGTCCGCTGCGGGCCTATTAACACTAGCCTTAAGACGACAACGAATCTTTATTTATGTATTAATTTGGATGTCAGTTATTGGCTTCTAGGCTCGGACAGATCTAATTTTATTGTTCTTAATATGCGACCCAATTGTTTAAACATAGTTGAACTGTTTTCCATTAATTCGGTATGCTACGCCATTCTAAATCCAAAGATATACGACGACAAGTATTAGGTTACGAAGGATCTTGCGTAAATTGTAACGGTCCTTATTGACATGCATTAAGGAACCCAGGAACCCATCGGCATTCAAAGCGACGCGGCCGATTCGACGGCAAATATTTATAGACCTCCACCAATTAGATTTTTACAGCCCCAAAATGAACTTTTTACAAAGATACATTATCTAATTCCATTGCCGCGGATAACACTAAAGCCGCTTTTATTACATCGGCGCTGATGAAAATAGGTTCTTTTATTGATTTTAAGAGCATTTGGAAGTATTTAAAGCCTCGTGTTGCCCCATAAAAAGTTTAAGGTCCGGTAATAATGGACAGATTTCGGAAGAAAGCCAAGGGGCGTTCTAAGTTTCAAAGTTAAAAAAGAATAGGATACTTTAAATCTATTTTTAACATTAAATGGCAAACAAAGATGCGTATCAGGATATAATTAATGTGAAATCCTCAGCATCTGTGAGATAGAATGCTGGTTCGCTCTCAACTCCGCGGGTATAAAGATGGGGGTTAGCATTTGAATAAAATTTTATTCCCAGAGCTTACAAAGACCATAAAAACGTAGAGACGCGCTCGCATTCGATTCGAAATCATATTATGACTTTTCAACATGTATGAATGCAACTCGGTTTCCTATTCCTCGTTCCTTTGCCATATTGAATCCAGCATAGTCCCTCCTTTTTCAATCTGGAACGTAGCCTTATGTCGCTTGATGTAAGGAAATATAGCCAAGATGAGATGATATAAAACACGTGTTGCGCGCTGTATATGAAATCTCCCAGACATACAATAATTCAAATATGAGTTAAGCTCACAGTATGTTGTTTACTGTATTGTGTGCTTGGATACATATTGCGTAGTAAAATGAATCAGTGGTTCCGAGCAACAGTAACACTGATTCGATGTGATCTTGCTCTCATATATTTTTTATACTGTCGTCGTGGAGTAGATTGAAAATAATGTCTTGCTTTTGTTATAATAATTTATAATATCGTAACCCCCAGTTCAATTTTCTCTGAATAATATTCAAGGAGAGATCACCATAATGCAAAGTACAGTTGTGAGTCAGAGTGGCGGTCGTGGGTAATTCTATAATATTAATCTGTGATATTAGCATCGAGAGGACAGGTCGCCATTTGATCTCAGACAAGGGCTTTAGGGCTGTCGGCTCGGTTTTTAATTAGACATTGAGGCAAAAAGCCTAATTTGATTTAAAGCTATTTATAACAAAACTTAATTTTTTTTTTCAAAGCATAAAAATAATTAAATTGCGTAGATAGTATATTTTGGTACACCCCCTGCCTTTTTTAAATGCACATAATTCTTTCCATGCAAAGGTTGCTTAGAAGTGATCACTTCTAAGCAATCTCCGCCGCCCATTGTACTTGTCGTTTGTAATGTAGTTTTGTAATGATCTGTATAGTGTACAATAAAGTTTTTATGTATTGTATTGTATAATTTATCAAATTTTTTTCCACACTGAGTGGAAAGATTTGGGGGAGGCCTTTGCCCAGCACTGGGACGAAACAGGCTAAATGAAAAAAAAGTTGTATAATTTGATAAAGAATAAGTTGTAACTAATATTTGAACTATTATAATTGTAATTGTGAAGATAAATTTGACTGAAATGAAAGAACAAATTATCACAATGTATATAATAATGAAAATAATGGAGTCGTAAAAGCTTAACGTATTTTCTTTGGCAACCCTAATCCTGAGGCTTACCTACTTGTAATGTTACATATTAATGCTCGTAATGAAATATTTCAGCGTGGCTAGAGTAACCGAATTAATTGAAATCTTGCAAGAAATTGCGTTTATTCTAGAAAATTTATACAATAGAAGAAAAACGATCTTTAGGTTGACTTTGATTAACGTTTCGAAATATAATTCAAGTCTGTGAACAGGGTTATTGGGTCATTCTGGCTGAGATTATGTCAAGCACACACACACACACACACCTACTGATAATTCAGGATCGAGCCGTTTAAGTTTAATTATTCGACGACCGATGTGGCGCGGTGGGCGAAGGTCCGCCTGCGACGCAGGAGGTTGCGGGTTCGATTCCTCGGAACAATTGTGTGTGTACGATCTGAAGATATTTGTTCCGGGTGTTCTGGTCGTTTTCTATGTATAATAAAAAATATTTATCTATGTAATGTATTGTATTATGTATCAGTTATCTAGTACCCATAACACAAGCTCTGCTTACCATGGGGCTAGATAATGCTGTGTGAATTGTCCAGCATTATTATTCTTAATTAAATCCTATATAAATGAACGCTCCATCATTACTGATCTTCCAATTATAAGAATTAAGTCCTGGAATCTTAGCGAACAAGTTGGTGATGATGAGCAGAACGACCAATTTACGCAGTGAAAACGCGTTCTTCAAACACCGTACTAGTTCACAAGTATCAGTATCAATCTGTCTCCATAAGATTCCTGGCTCTGCAACCCAATACCTACTCTATTGTTTAGAGGGGGTTAGCTAACACCGCGTCGAGCGCTGCAAGCTTCCTTTGAAATCGCCTTAACTGTTCTAAGTCCCACATGAACACAAGTGTCTCGTCCACACAAAGCTCGATTGATTGTTGCATCTTCGTAGAGGTTTGGTTACAGTACTGCCGGGAGCGGAAAATTTAAATAAGCTAGACGCATCACCGCATACATCTGTTCATTGGGAAATCGCTAGACGCTTAGCACAAAATTGGTCATTATGGAGATCTTTAGGGGAGGTCTATGCCCAGCAGGGGACGTCGATCGGCTCATATTTTGATCGTGAGCCGCAACAATAACGTAAACGTATTGACAGTAATTACATGATCATATATTAAAAAAAGCTTTTTTGGCCATAGTCCATGCTGATGCAATTGTGATCGGTAAGCTGATTAAAGTGGGTAAACATAGAACACTTAAATACGTTTAGATTGTACAGAAATTAGTATTCTGTTAAAACAGATGTGATGTTTAATTTTGTTGGTTTAAATCATGGATATAGTCTCTATATTTTACTGTTTTTGGATAGCGACGGTCGGCTAATATCCAAGTCGTTTATAGAACGTATGCTTTCACAACTCACTGTAGGTTTAGGTTAAGTCATATACCCTATAAAGTTCTTCTAGTAAAATTTACTGGTGTAAAATTAACTCGCGCCCATCCACGGCACCTACATTCAAACTGAAACTCTGGCAAACCAAGCGAATCCACCGAGGGCCATTTCACGATCATTCGTCGAAATGCCAAATCGCGGCGCATTATTCTAATTCGGTTTCAGGATAGCTTTTGAAGAAGCTATTTATTTGCCTCGTAAGCTAAGTCTCGGGAACTAAGCTGTGCAGTGACTTGGGCACGTAATTTAGATGATAAATGTTTTACCATCAGATTTTAATTTCAGAAATGTTTAAGACGAAGTCTAAAAGATATTCGGTTTTGCTGTTTTGCAAACTAAAGATTCTAATATTCAGCTATAAGCCAGAAGTTATCATTATAAGCCACTAAGGCCTTAGCATTAATGTACTCCTGTTTTTCTAATATTTTATTCACTAATGCAACAATAAATAAATAAATAAATAATGCTGGACAATTCACACAGCATTATCTAGCCCCATGGTAAGCAGAGCTTGTGTTATGGTTACTAGATAACTGATATACATAATACAAGACATAACATAGATAGATATTTTTTATTATACATAGAAAACGACCAGAACACCCGGAACAAATATCTGCAGATCGTGCACACAATTGTTCCGAGGCGGGAATCGAACCCGCAACCTCCTGCGTCGCAGGCGGACCTTCGTCCACCGCGCCACATCGGTCGTCAAACAATGATCAAACAGGTTGATTAACTACCAATCATTAAATATTACTCGTATTATCTGCAACAGATACCTATTATTAATACCTAGACACTCCTACTAGGAAACAATTCAATACTGCTAAGCAATAAAACTGTTTATTGGTTCTTACCAAAGCTAGCGAAGAATGACGTAACTCGCTTATTACACAAACAGAACCTATTTCCAACGTCATAAAGCCTATATTCAGTTAGAGTAATGAAAAATGCAAGGTAAATTTTACGATAATGAATTATGTCAACGCACACGCGGCATAAAAACCACTGTAGTGAAAGATAGTAAATAAAAACACGTACCGACGCTAATAAACTCAAGCAATATCGAAAAGGTATTTTGTATGAACGGTTTCCTCCGAGGCCAGAGAAAGGGACATAAAAGAAGAAACGAAGTCGAAATATGGCCAAGTCATATTTTATTTACTGCATACAATCGAACCTTTACACGGTTTGTATCGAGTTAGTGTTTAGTAGTGGGCTTCAGGCGGTTATAGGGATAGGCGGCGCGGGCCCTGTTCAACGATCTACATCTTTATATTTACAGCTTTCAATGCTACATTTCCTGCTATCGACTGTCAAGAGACAACTTTCGGGAATAATGCTTAGGAGCGCGTAGGATAGACACTTCTATTCCAAACAGCTTTGGAAGACTTAGAGCCGTTATAAAAGTACCTTTTCTCAGCGAGTTTACCTACTTTTGATCAGTTATATTTCATGGATTGTCAATAACAAGCATTCAATGTTGATGGTTCTTGTTTAATAAAAATAAAGAATCAAAGACGCATTTACTTTTTTTATAATGTATCTTTAGAAAGATAAGACTTGACAAGAATTATCTCAAGTACGTACTTTTGTAAACATGTGTGTGTCTGTATCGACCCTTCGCCTGTACTAAAATAAATCCCTATCTCGCCCATTACAATAAATAAGACTACGAAAACAAACGACTGCTCTATGTAAAACTTAACCTTTCGTGCATAGGTACTCTGAGAGAACTTTAAATTCACATTTCAACTCAATGAATAATAAATATAGCGCATTCGTTCAGCTGCTCTCCAAATGGTAAACTTATTATAACATCATCGCTCATATAATATTGAAAACTTACTCGCTTTTGTTTGATGCTTGCATAACGGACCAATTTAGAAAGCCTCAGCTGAACGAAATTGCACATCCTATTGTAGCAAACGTGGAACCGAATAAAATTAGAGTTCGCCGAAAACATGTTTGCATCGGAAATATTACAACATCGACCCTCACGGCCGGCGGGTCTCGCTCCGAGACAATATTCTATTGGCTTTTCAACGTCTTTTTCATACCTACTTTCGACAGTCTTCACTTATTTTAAAGCTTTAAATGCGATCGTCATTTAATCGACAATAAAGTCTATTGAAAGAAAATCGTCCGAAACAAAAGACAACAATCGTCCTATAAGTAAGAGACTCAATAATTGGATCCGAAAGAACGGAATTTTAGCACAAAAAAACCGTTCGACAATTTATCAGTGAGATAGGGGATCGGTGCTTCATCATCGCTTTTTTATCAAACGCGGCCAGTCCCTCGCAGACTGCTCTCTCATGGAATGCGTATTACTCATTGAATACCGTGTAGGTATCTTTTGAAATTAGATTTTCCGTGGAAATTGAAAATCAAAATACTTTCACAAATGTTATTCATCAGACACCCTTAGCTGGCAGATTTGCAAAATTAATTAACCAGGTAAAGGCACAATTTTAAAATTAAAGAAAATTAAACGATGAAAACCTTAGAAAGAATCAAAGAAAAATCCATTTAAATCGACAGTGAAACAGCAAACTTTAGCTACTCCGCGATTGCGTGTGAAAAATACGCTTTTATCTTGGGAATTCGTATGGAGGTGCCGAACTCTTACTCGTATATTTATAAGGAGAAAAAAGGAATAAACAAACCGAACGGGTGGAAAAACTGTTCCGTAGCAGGTAGAGCTGTAGATCTAGTTGATTGTGAGATACGTCTCACCGCAGCTTGAGTTATTTGACTCTTAGAATTGTCAGCACCAAGGTATTTTCCTTCGTGGCACTTTAGAATGTGATCCTTTCAAGAAAGTTTTGTTTTCCATACTCCATTTTTCACATCTGTGTCACAATCGGCCATTATATTTCATAATTGGATAGCATTCTTGGAAAATCTTTTAAGAAAGTTCAAATTTCATTCCAATAAAAAATATTTGAGGGAGAACCAACGTTTTCCTTATCGCGTATCTGAACATAATTTCTCAAGTATCAAAACTTCCATGACACCTGCTAACCGAGATGCGTCAGACTCAGGGTTGTTTGAAATATTACCTTTCACGTACAATTTCTACCGGGAAGTGTCCGAGACATCTTCTCCGTCGTGGCCGTCCTAATTATGTTTACCCGTCTCCTTGCCGAGCTGCGGTGTACATTGCCTCAATCTACGCTTTAAATGTTTGCTGGAACTGATTTTATAGGCAAAAGCGTCAGGAAAAACGCCTAGGCACATCGTTAGCGGCCGCAATTTCAACTTTAATGCTCTCTACCGGATAAAGTATAGACTATGTCCCAGAGCTTCTTACACAGACAATTTGGGTCTCTTTATTTAAAAAGCTCTATTTAAATGAATCTTTGATAAAAAATGTCTCGTACTTTATAAACGAGTCTCGGCCACACCTCTCAACTAAATCCCGTCGCAAATCTTTTTTCAGCGTTTTTTCATAAAGCCATCATAAAGTAAGTGAATTAGCATACCTAATTGTCCCTCTAAACGAGAATGAAAAAACGAAGATCCCCTCCGGTGAATCCGGACGGATTTCTCAGTGGCAATCAAAATCATGGAATACTAAGTACAATCCACATGCAAAGTCGAGCTTTACAAATACATATTTTTCTCGGAAATAAAAATTATAAAGGTACACACCGGCGTGAAAAGATGAGGGATTTCAAAATTAGAATACTTTAATTAACGTCAGATGGAAAGAAATATGAGAGAAATAACTAAGCCGACCTCAAATCAGCTTTGAAAAGATTATAAAGGCAAGTCCAGGGATAGAATTTTCATATACGCGTGAAATGAGCCTTTTCGATTCCGTAGGAGCTTTGAATGAGATTTCTTTTGTGATCTCATCTTAATTCTTTCTTTGATTTTCTCATTGTGCGGGCGACCTTTTCAGCTACTTAGAATTGATACAGTAGCTGTAAAAAACTTTGTAAGAGAGAAGTTAAAAGAAATTAAATTACCATCTTCTTCTTACGTTTCCTTTACAATAAGTCTTCATCATCAGAAATATATCTACAAAAGATTTCGTCAACGCGTTTTGTGACGTGAATATTTTTTAATTACAAAATGATGCTTTATTTAGATGGGATTGTACTAGCTTCTATACTGGCTTTTGCCCGCGGCTTCGCACGTGTATTTTCCACATTTTTATCCCACTTATCTAATTTTTGTTAGTCTTTCTGTATGAATGAGATTTTTTTTTAATCTGGTTGTGTGAAAGCGGTCCGCTTTACACTTCTCAAATTAATCAACGTAGCAATATTAATCTATTATATGATTATTCTATATTTCATTGAATTAATACACCCGAGGAAGAATAAACTATAGAAACTACAGTTGGTAAGTTCATGCTCAAAGAATTAAGACAGAATAATTCGATTTTGTTGAAAAATCTCAACAAAGACTCCAGATCCCTTAATTTGACACTGTTTTTAAGTTTGGCGGGACAAAAACTTAATCCCCTGGTATAAAGGTAGCTTTAGCCCCCATTTTACTACGAGGTCACCTCGAAATCATTCTCTCTATACAATAAAAGAAAAAATAAGATCTTTTTTTTTATTTTTTTTAGGTAAACCTATTTTAGGATTTAACATACTATAAACAAAATGTAACAAATTTGCATCAATAAATAAATATATCTATCTATCTTTTAAGTTCTTTTATTGGAGGAGATTAAAATCTCCGCCCATAATTGATGGGAAAATATACGGATATACATCGAGAAACCTACATAATAGACATAGCCAAGACTCTCCTCCATTTTTCGAAGTCGGTTAAAAACAATCGGCGGCACTCTTACTACTCTTACTTATTACTTTAGTATTTTCCTTGTTTGGAAGGATAGCCCCAGGCTTCGACAATTATCAACACAGTACTAGACAGCTAATACAAATCGCTTGCCGGAGGGTGCGTTTATCCGTTCGTTCCCCCTACCCACTCGAGAAAACTATTACCTACCAAGTACCAGAACCATGTACACCAGCTTTATTTCACTCAACTATATTTTCCGCTTTATTTGTTATTTTGTACGGGGATTGCTGATTTGAGCTATTGTTTGGTGATAATGCGCTTGATAATAAAATTACGCGAGAATAAATTATTAAATTATTAATTCATATTTAAATGGACTTTTGTTGAGGTTGTCCACGGAACACAACATGAAAACCTATTATCATCATCATCATCATCAGCCTTTATTAGTCCACAGCTGGACATAGGCCTCCCGCAATGAGCGCCATGGCGCCCTGTCTTCAACTTGACGCATCAAGCATCTACCTGCAGTCTTTCGCAGGTCGTCATCCCACCTGGTCGTAAGGTCCTACACTACGTTTACCGAGTCGTGGTCTCCACTCAAGAACACGTTTGCCCCAGCGGCCGTCGGTTCTTCGCGAGATATGGCCGGCCCACTGCCACTTCAGCTTGCTAATTCTCAGAGCTATGTCGATAACTTTGGTTCTCTATCGGATGTATTCGTTACGAATCCTATCCTTCAGGGAAACTCCGAGCTCATAGCTCTTTCCATAGCTCGCTGAGCGACTTTGAATGAAAACCTATTAAGCGTCTCAATAATAAGAAGTCAGCAATAATATTACATAATCTTTATTTGCATGTAAGCATGTACCTACATCAGTTTTTAATTTTTAATATTTGAATATACTACCTTATAAGGTGTGCCAATTTAAGAGTAACTACAATTACAATCGTTAATGTCTCTCATGTCAATAAAATTTTACAAATTGTACAATATTCAATATAATCCAGTATATTAAAAAAAAATAATATTAAAACAATAAAATTTAAATAGGTTAGTTGAAAATGTATGTCAATCAAAAGCCTATATTTTATTACAGGCCTAGAGCTTCCTGTATACAATTCCAGCCCGATCCGTTCAGTTGCTTTAAGGGGCCTTTGAGGGACGAATTCTTCATACAAACGTAATACCAAAATTATTTCTAATTCAAGCATATTTTCACTATAATATTGCATTATTTGTATTAAAATAGTATTTATCTAGGTTCCTTACTAGTTTTTTCAAAATACTTACCTAAAATGAAATGAAAGCAAATCTCATTTTGCACATTTTTATGCGAAAATGGACAAGTTTTCTTGCTATTTGTTTCGAATTAAAAACATCAATATCTTACGTTTTATTTATTAAGGAACATATCTTATATTGTCTCGTTACAGAATAACAATACTTTGTGAAGAATACAAAAAGTTTTGAGTCGTAATTTTTGGTATTACGGAACAAACCAACTAATATTGCTATTTTGAACGGCTAATATTGCTATCGCGCACGCATGTGGCGCGGCGCAAGAGTTAAACAATCAAAGTGTGAATTGTCCAGCATTATTTATTTATTTATTATTTCAACATCCAAACCTTCGTATTTTTAATATTAGTGTGATATCCCGTTTATACATATTATGTGATATATGTGTTCATAGCCATGATCATTTCAAAAGCTATATCGTATAAAAGTGTACCTATGTATACACTATACTTATGTTTCTCCTCAAGGGGCCTTACGTGGTCCTGCAAAACCGTTCAAGCGTACTTAATTAGTTAACCATTAGCTAAATATATTGGCGCGTCTGTGCTCGTTCCTACACTTTGTACAGTCGGCTATGCAATTTAACAATTTGTTTGAAGGAACTCAGCAAAACCACTTTTGCTTTGAAAGAAAATAGCAGTGATTCATAATTTATTTTAACTAAAGTTATTTATCGGCACTTGGGTACTAGATAACTGATATACATAATACAATACATTACATATATAGATATTTTTTATTATATATAGAAAACGACCAGAACACCCGGTACAAATATCTGCAGATCGTACACACAATTGTTCCGAGACGGGAATCGAACCCGCAACCTCCTGCGTCGCAAGCGGACCTTCGCCCACCGCGCCACATCGGTCTTCAAATGTGAGCGTCGTGATGATGATGATCAATTGAAAATATTTCAATTCCGATATTCTTTTTGAATATTGAGCTTTTGCAGTTGACTGTACCGTTGTTTTGTGCTAATACAGACAAAAATCTGACTCTCTATTGGCTAAATTAGTAGGTACGTAATTTTACTACAACTTAATGCTTTGCCTCTCCCTATTTCGAAAGTGTATACTTATGTATACATAGATTACTTGTAGCAGTATTATTATTATACTCTCTTACACTTTCTGGTTTTATTTATTTTTGGTTGTTCTTAACGCACCAATTTTGCTTAAATTGCATATATTTTGCATGTTAATCATAAACAAATAACATATACGATTTCTTCACTTCACCTTGTTTTAACTAACCTAAAAAGTTCGCCAACAAAGTAAAGATCGTTCAAAAAGTCTAATTCCTTATCTACTAATGTGCAAATGAGAACCTACCTACTATGCTACTTTAAAAAAATGTGAAGCGAAAGTAAAACTACACCTACAGAGGTCGCTGCAACTTCAAACCTTCGATCATCCGTCAGCATAACCAAATTAGACCAATTTAAGTCAGGAAATTGGAAACGCTATCGGGCGCTCCGTTGCACCGAGAACGCAGTACCGGCATTTCAGACATCCAACGCTCAGCCAGCCAGACGCGCTAGTCTAGCTACCCACCTACCCTAATGTCCGAACAATGCACGAATCTGAACAGACAGACCCAAGCGCCCTGAAGATAAACGACAAGCGAGGAACGCTGTAACAGCTGATTGATATACGGCAAGGTACTTGATGCCAGCTATGCCATAGCATCGCCGAATTCCAGACCCGCCTCAGTTACAGTTCGAGTATTGTTGACATTGTACGATGTTTAGATAGAGCCCGCTTCGGCTTTTCGACTGTTTGATTTGGTCAAGTGTTGTACAAGATATCGGTTAGATTTCACCGATGTTCTCAGCAAACAAGCTGACGCAATATGAAAGGGTCGCTCGCTTCTGAAAATGTTACATAATATAAGAGGGCGTTTTTTCGTCCGTCAATATTGAAGATCGAAATTGGAAATTTGTAAAATAAATGAATGTATTCGATACACAACAAAAATATTGAAAAAACGTAAGAAACTATATTAAGAATTTTCTCGGCGCCCACACGCTCGAGAGAGTTGCTTTGCAAATGTTGCATAAACGTTATTGAATCTGGATGAAGCCAAATGAAACATTTGTATACAATTACCAATTAGCAGAACCAAGGCAAAATCAAAACGTTTGAAAGCGTTAGCACAAAGCCATTCTCAGCCATATGCAACCGTCTGCAATTCGATTTCAAATTCCTGGAACAGTCGCAGTCAAGACTTCGAGAACATGTCCATAGCCGATACAAAGTTAAGAACGTATGTTGAGATAATACAAGTAATCGGGCAACTTGCATCGGCAGGCAACACACTTGCTCTTGATACCGTCGACGGTCAGAGTTTGGTCTCGCTTGTTGGCAAAACAATAGCGAATCAAGCATGCAGCGGAACCTCTCAAAGACACCCTCTTGTGCGTGCGACGCTTAGCAAACGCGCCCAACTTTATATTGGTCGGGAAACTTCACCGTTTGGGGAAGCCTTGATCTAGAATCGTAAAGCATTTAAGAGCTGCCACACACAAATTAATAAAATATCTACTTCTCTTCGCCATGAAAACGGTAGAAAGTAATGTGGCAGTGATAACAGTCCCAAATAAATTGGGGAAATGGAGACGTTATTTTTTTGCGCGGTTCTAAATCTAAAAATAATATGTGTGGAAAGAAAATATCTGACTATAACATCTCGCCAGAAATTCTTCTGAATAAAGTTATCCGCTTAACATTAAATATAAAGATCGTTTTAGCGAGAAGATAGACGGATAAAGGCGGCATACATTTTCATGAGAGCAGAAAAAATAAAATATAAGCTGACGAAAGCAAGGGGCGAATGTGCGTTTTCTGTTGACTGGGGACGGAGATTGGCAGACGGAGGTCGCAGTGCTTAGGACAAAGGAGCTTAAGAGGCACCAGCGGTGGTTGAAAACAACACCTTCTCACAAGCAACAGAGGTCAATATTCCTCTGGCTCCTAGTTTACATAAATAACTCCGGATCGGCGCTGGATTCAACGATTACACCGGTCGTTCGCCTAATTAATTTTTAAGTCGGCATCTTGCCCTCCGCAACGTCGATTTCGAAACGGATTCGACTACCATTTGGCTACATTTATGAAGGTTTGTTCGCAATTTTGAAGTCGGATTTGAATTTTGTTGTTATTTCATAAAAGTTTACTTGAAATTAATTTGCGGAGAAGTCATTTACGCCGGTACAAAGTGGTTTGAGTTTGAGTTAGCAATTTATTGATTGCAAGCAATTTTAATGCTGAGGTTATTGAATTGTTGCAATGGATTTTGAATTGTTTTAAGTTGTTTTCTACTTTTCGTTGAATCGATAGAATGGATATTTGTATGGGAAAATTTGAAGCATTATTGATTTGAAATTGGGGTTTATACGGTAATATGAGCTGGCAGAGTCACTGTGCAAACCAGATGTTAATAAGTACGAGCAGTGAGCGCTCATGAAACAAACATTGACTAAGCTGAAACTGTTACAAGCATTCAAAACTACGGTTAAAGTACACAAACGTGTAAGAGATACTTAATATCATGAGCAGCACTTTACAGCCAACAGGATTTGGCAAATTATCTTCACCTTAAAACTGTTTCTGAAAATGTATGCCCGGAAGTAATTTCACGTACGTGTTTGTTTTAGCTTAAGTGTTCCAGCGCCATAAAATTAACTCGCTGCAATCTGTTCTTTTTATACTCGCCACATCTGCGCAGAAGGCACGTTATCTCCATAACTCTCCGGTTCTGCACCGAAGGCTTACAAACTTCCAATGGAATGCTAGATAAAACTCTCCTATTAAGCATTCAATAGGCAAAGCTGACGAACAGAATTTGCGACAATTCTGACCCATAAATCCGACGGGTTCCTAAATCCGTGAAAGGGCAACGGAGCAGCTTTCATCAGAGTATTCTCCATTATCTGAAGGAAATCGTTACCGGGAGCTCGCCCACCCTCGACCCTCGGCTTTCATTTACGGCGGCGTTGCGTGCACGCGTCCCGGCCTTAGCTTCAGGTGGGCGCAGTCATTGTGTACGGTATTTAAGTGGCTCATTTGATATTCTGAGACAGTTTTGAAAGCCCGTGTGGGTTGGGGAGGTATCGAGATACCGGTGCGTCGCCGGCTCCCGCGCTCAGTCACAACATCATGAATTCGGTCGCACGTGATTTTACAACATTCTAAAACAAATTCTGCTTCACGTTTCAAATTCTTTAAAGTTCAAATGACAGCCTTGTGTACCTAACTACGCATCTGGTTACATATTTGGTTCGGTTCTCTCTTCCCCTAGTAGTGACGTAAAAAGGCAACGTGATTTTGATGGCTTATTCCCTGCATTACGTCAATAGATTCGATTAATACGCACTGCGCATAGCTCCTTCCGAATTTTGCAAGCTCGTTCAGCAATATATTGACATGAGCTTAGAAAACCAATTTTATATACCTAATATTCTTTTAAAAGTATTTTTGAGTTAATGTGCCACCGAAAATAATACAGTAGTGATTTAGGAAATGTGTGGGGGTTGAAGTTGTTGGGTCGTGGGCACTCAGCACGCACCCGCACGCGCCGTGAATTGCGCAGAGTTTGCTCCATGTTTATCCACAAATACACTAATGAAGGCACCTACAAAAGCGACTAGATTGTTAATTAAACTTGCTCAAAATGTGACACCCTTACGAAATGATGCCGGCTGGGAGCACAATGCACGGCTTCAATGTTATTGAATTAATTTGTAATCAGAATTCTCGGTGCGCCTTCTCGGCAGTAATGGTTTTAGGTACATACATTAATTATTATCTGCTTCTTTGGATTTTGTGTGCGAACACATTAGGAGGTACGCTGCTGAAACTGCGGTCTCGACGGGTTCGTATGGCCTGCTTCTGGTCCTGCCATTTGTAACATTAACATCAGTTGCCAAATTCTTAGGCACACAAATAGATAGTAACTTTATCCCGGAACGGTTGAATGATCAAATATCTTTGTGCTCTCGTATTTAATTAAAATAATGTGGCTTCATCATATTTCGTACACACAAAAGTAATTCAAAGGACCCCATCATTAGGCCGCCACCGACCAAAAGGAATAACCATTCCCTTAATCATTATTCTTAAAGACTCTTCATTAAATTCCTTTTATCTCTCCCGAGATATTTCCTTCGCTCGGCATCAATCACATTCACTCCAAAAAACTCGTTGGCTTTATTCTAAACTCTCATAATAGGTAATGAAGGTCTCGATCGTCGCGGGTGGCTGGCGAGCCCGATTACTTTGAGAGCTGGCACAATGACTCCCCGGCTGTAGCCAATGTTGAATTCTGAAAAGTTCCTTAGTCGACATCCATACTAGATACAGGGCTAATTACGACGGAACTTTTGTAGATAGACACCTGCGCTGACTCGCGACCGCCAAACAAAGACCAAGTTATCTCAGACTTACAGGCACTGGAGCCATGCCACGCGATTATCAACGCTACCCTTCGCTCAGAAAGCTCCTTTTAGCACGGCGTCGTTCATGAAACGAGACGATAGATTGGTACTAAGACTGTCTGATTCAATATCAACCTGAGACAATAACGGGATAAGGAAATTGTTTCCTCGAATTAAAATTTTCCTCTAATTTGAAAACCATTAGACATTCATTTTGCTAAAAGCGATTCAATGTTATGATTTCTAAACAGCAATCAAGTAAATGATTCGAGTGGGAGGTACTTTACGTTCAAATATTGTTGAATGTGTGATTTGATAATGCTAAACAAAGCCGGCTTTTAATCACTATTCATTTTGCAGAGTTCCATTGTCACGACTGATTTCTGGTTTGATATGTTTAATTATTACAGTGATGGTACTGGCTGGGTGAAATTAGCGTCACTTCATAGCACAATGAGACGTGACAGCGCAAATTCAATACACTTTTCCACAAAGTTTCGTGTGAATTTAATTCTCGTTACAAAGTTGGGAACTCTGCGACTACGCTTACGTTGTACATTCCAAATTCAGGTTCTTTCATGCTCATTATTTGATAATTCAAGCCAGGTTTTTAGATTTCTAATGACACGGTAGAAAAGGTAATAAGTCCGATCGCTTTATATTTGAAAATTCTTGCTAATTAAAAAAAAAATAGGTAAAATATATTATTCGGAAGCGAAGAGTAAGTAATAAACCATAGAGTTCTAACATTGTAGCACCTAATAATATAACAATAAAAGCGAATATTAACTTTAGGTTCTATTTGTAAGGATTACTTACCGGTCCAAACTGCTCGAAGTAATTCTTTACGTCCTCCAGCGTTGTGGGTGCGGAGAGCCCTCCTACGAAAATTTTCTTTGTCCTGGTCACCATCTGTAAAGAATAAAAAACTAATCAAACATTTGTCAAAACGCAAAAGGATATGAATCAGTTTGAGAACATCTAGATTTTGAAGTTATAACTTATAAATGCTAACTTCTACTGACAGTAAAAAAGAAAACAACCATTACGCTCTAATCGGTTACGCTGAATAAAGGTACATAGCTCCAGCCGGTACAGCTTCTGTCAGTCCTTGCTTCTTTTATCTACAAGTAGCTGCGCCTTGCGGCTTCGTCCGCGTGGAAATCAATGTATCAAATAGTTTTTAAACCTTCCCCTTGAATCAATATATCTATAAATAAAACCGCATCAAAATCCGTTGCGTAGTTTTGAAGATCTAAGCATACGTAAGGACAGTCAGAAAGCGGGAAGAGACTTTGTTTTGTACTATGTAGTGATCTACGGGGTATTTTACGTACTTATTACCTATGTAATTCTGACTTTCATACGGAAAATTAGAGAAATAGACCCTAAATGTATTAGTAAGAAGCTTCATTCTCAGTTAATACATCAGGCCCGTAGTTGCCATTTTCGTAATGATGCCTACATTTTCTGGCTGCGGAGATGTAGAAATAATTACCGTTAATATATTATGCAATCCTACCCGCAAGGGGTCAGAGGTAATAGAGTATTTCTAAGTAACGTATATTCAGCTCTCACAAATGATTTAGTAAGTCGGTGCTTAACATGTAGAGATAACTTTTTGTACATTTTATAGAAGCTACAAGCTAATGGTCAAGCTAATATTTGTACAGACTTTCATTTAAAATTTATAAAACGAACTATTATTTGTGCTATTTCGCTCTGAATTTAAGTGAGAACTAAATCAAAATAGTCATCATTTGACGACAGATGTGGCGCGGTGGGCGAAGGTCCGCCTGCGACGCACGAGGTCGCAGGTTCGATTCCCGCCTCGGAACAATTGTGTGTACGATCTGCAGATAATTGTTCCGCGTGTTCTGGTCGTTTTCTATGTAGAATAAAAAATATATATCTATGTAATGTCTTGTATCATGTATATCAGTTATCTAGTAGTACCCATAACACAAGCTCTGCTTACCATGGGGCTAGGTAATTCTGTGTGAATTGTCCAGCATTATTTATTTATATTTTTATTTATTTATAATCATGATCAATAGCTTCTAGTACCCTACTGATGATTATAGGCATCAAATGATGCGCGCCTCATTGATTCTTATGACAAGCGGGTATTACTATAATTCTCACGCTGAGCAAGCGGTTGGTGATTACCATAGAGGTATTATGGTAAACAGAAGAACTGATGCCTTTCCACTGGTAGATCCCATTAGTCGCCTTTTCTTATCTACATCCACGAATCGAGTTAGATGGGTTCATTCCTACGCCGCGAATGCCACAGAAACACACATTGCAAGGGACTTCAATGTAGATAAGATTATGCAAAATTTCCGAAACCAACTGTATATTTTAAACACATTGAGTAAGCGGATCAGTCGATACTATAATTACGCGAGTGGGCGTCGGACGTTACCTACTTGTACAGGTAAGGACAAAAGGGACTCAACCCTGCATTTACGTATCATCTGACCGGTAAAGTTAACGACAAAAGTCAAACAATTACCCCTTGATGTGCTGGCGTTTTTGAAATAGCGGTTGGGACCTTGTTCAGGGATTCTAACATGGTTTATCGTACTACCGCTTAAATTAACTTACTTGTTTATGTTACATGGATTAGCATATGAAGAACTTGCATAAAAAGGAACCTATAGGCTACAATGTTATTTTTGGCCTAGATTACTTCTTTATGCAAATTTTCAGACCGATCTCTTTAGTAGTAAAGGCGTGGCGTACCAGACAAAGTTATTTGATTTAATACTGAAATTGTATTTGGGACGTATAATTTTCCGTTTGATTTTGGGTCCAGTGGGCATGATCCGTTGAATAGGTAGGTATATCTAATGTTACTATGAACTTGGTCTGGTTCAATAAACAAAACGTAAATTAACGTTCCGTCTTAAACCGCACTAGGCAGGTATTTGAATGAAGGACTGTTTTAACTTCAGTGCGTCTAAGAGAAAAAACAAATTCAAAACTCCTGATGTTCACATCCCTAGTCAAATGACTAGGGATGTGCACATAGTTAAGTGTCGCAATTTATGATTTTATTCCAAAGACGCGAGATTTTATTTCTTACATAATTTTCAAACAACAAAAAAACTATTAGTGAAATTTGGAGCGCAAAAGTAAATGGTAGAATTATTCTACTAATATTATAAACGTCAAAGTTTGTATGTATGGATGGATGGATGTTTGTTACTCTTTCACGTAAAAACTACTGAATGGATTTTAATGAAACTTCACAATAATATAGCTTATATATATCAGAATAACACATAGGCTACAATTCATAAACATATATAGTATATTATTCCTATTAATATTATAAACGTCAAAGTTTGTAAGTATGGATGGATGGATGTTTTTTACTCTTTCACGTAAAAACTACTGAATGGATTTTAATGAAACTACACAATAATATTAGCTTACATATCAGAATAACACATAGGCTACAATTCATAAAGATATATAGTATATTACCCAAAACATCTATCACCACGCAGGTGAAACCGCGGGGCGCAGCTAGTAATATATAAGGATGCTTTGCGATGATATCTTAATTTTTCTTTTTAATTTTAATTTAACTTCAACAAATGTGATTTTAGTCTAGGTAAAAAACTAATAGACGAGTCGACAGTTTTAGAAACAAGAAAGGAAATCACGTCCAGATACATAAATGATGAATAAGCATCGTGGTGAGAGGAACCGGTACGTGTCCAAGTGGCGCCCCCTAGTAAGCCTTCCCTGGATCTTGAGGGCGATACTTCATTCTTCCCATCTTCGTCACGTATTGGACGCTTTGTGAAATAGACGCCGAATGAGTGATGCTCATTTTGCTGGTCACGGGATTTTAGATAGTGGTTTCGTTGAAAATAAGGGTTCATTACAAAGTTTGTAGTGTGTTTTAAACATAATGCTGGATAATTCAAACAGCATAATCCAGCCCTACCTAGCTAGCAGCACATCATTTACGAACACAAATGAAGATTATTTATTAATTGATATCTAATTTTTATTATATTTTCTATAAAAATAATGCTGGACAATTCACACAGCATTATCTAGTCCCATGGTAAGCAGAGCTTGTATTATGGGTACTAGATAACTGATATATATAATACAATACATTACATATGTAGATAGATGTTTTTTTTATTATACATAGAAAACAACCAGAACACCCGAAACAAATATCTGCAGATCGTACACACAATTGTTCCGAGGCGGGAATCGAACCCGCAACCTCCTGCGTCGCAGGCGGACCTTCGCCCACCGCGCCACATCGGTCGTCAAATTCTTTCTTTTTTCAAAAAGTTGTGTTTAATATTGTAAAAATTGGTGTATAAGTGTTTTAGAAATAAAATTAATATCCAAAAGACCGCCATAATAGAAAACTCGAAGATCAAAAAGGAGATAAATTAAATAATTTATTTATCTATAATCATTAAAATATTGTTTTTCTAAACTCAACGTTTGTAAGCAAAAAGGTTTAAAACAAAAATATAAAATTTAAAAACCTTGTCTGGTGTATAAGGTGTGCCAAAACTACCACGTAGAATCTTCATTGGAATCCAGTTCAATGGCCCAGGAATGAATTACCGGGAATAAAGTTACGAAATTGCACTTCTGGGGCGGTTTTATGATTACATCGCTGTAGAATAAGTAACTATGTACGTCTGATACGATTTGCAAGCAGTAATATACACTGTTCCAATCATGTAGAGACTATAATCCTATTTCGGACGTTTATGATCTCAGTCGAAATGAAAATTGTAGTAACCGCAGTAACCCTAATCGAATGATATCATGAAATGTGTGAAAGTATTGAGTACCTTATGATATACAATATACAGGGTATTGGGACCGACATAATTTTTTTAGAAGTTGGGGGGGGGGGGGGGATTCTTGGGCTACACTTCCCCAGTAGACTTAATGACCTTAATGTGACGGTTACTAAAAAATGATTTTCAAAGATTTTTCAAAAATCATCAAAAAACTCGCTTTCAAACGTAATTATTATTTTTTTGTAGTTATAATGCCACAAAATAACTTATGCTGTTTTACGATTAACTTCAATGTGCGGCTGAGAGGCCGGGAGAGCTTTAGGGCGATTTTTGAAAAACTTAACTAAACTTAAAATCTCATACATCGTCACACAGAAGACATTCTGACTTCTCGAAAAATTATGTTGGCCCCAATACCTAATATCCCTACGCTGTATAGATGGTAAAATATGATTTTAATAAAAAGTGTGTTTTTTTTTCACGCTAAGGCGTGAATGAAAAACGCTTCCCCTGCTAAAAATAATCCCAAAAAGTAAAAGGTTGGGCAGTTAGATTTTGCTCCGAATTTCATTTTACCCTTTGGAACGATAAATAAAAATTTGATTAAACGGCATTTATAAATAGGGTTGTAAAGGGTAATCCACTGGGAGCCACTGTCAGGTTTGCTGGCGGCCACGTCAGCCAAACTGTTGGCAATTACCTTAAATGTGGACAATGCAGGGTAATCCACCGGGACAATTATTATTCACAACATGTGCCCTATTTTAAAATCCATCTACATTTGCATTGACAAACAGGTAATAAATCTCCAAAACCAGAAACAAATAAAAACAAAAATTATTTCATCAAAACAAGCTATAACAATTGCAGCGGTGAACGGAAGTAAAGCGGTTTCAGCTATGGCCAAACTGAAACTAGAAACAGCCATTCCGAATACCCGGTTTTCAAAATTTTCGCGCGACGAAACAACGTTAGTTGTTCGTAGTTCGCTGTCATTTTGTTGCGAAAAATACAACAATTTAATTTCGTCTAACTTGACCGCCAGGCAAACACCGACAGGCCGGACTACAGAAAGCTACACACACCAATTACTGCAACGTCCGAGCCGCACTGTCTCTTTACGTGAAAGCTTACGAGTCGCACTAACTCAATTCATAATGTGCCACAGGCACTGAAATTTTTACGTTTTCACCAACAACGTGGGGCGAAGTGTCGCTATAAAGATATTCCGTAAAGCAGTTTTCGTATTGGAGTTTCAATAAAAACGTTAAATGATTAAGCTGTCTGTCACCGTTATGTGGTGACGGTATGTAGTTGACGATGAATGCAAGCGGGGATCTCGGAAAAATGAATGAGGAAGCTTTCCTTCATCATTAAGATTTATGTGATTACTATTCCTTTTATAAATCACGATCTTTTACAGTTTAAATACTATAAAATATAGAGATATATTTTTGGAAGAAACCTCAATCACAAATATAAGGACAATGTAACAGTATTAGACTAAACCCATAAATGCATCCATCGTGAGTATTCGCGTTCCATTCCTGGGAATGGTTATTTTTTATTGCTCTAAATCCACTCAACAGTGCACACCTTTTTCGCTCCTTTGAAAATGAAATTACAGCAGAGAAATCCAGTTGAAAACATTTTCTTTTACGAGTTCTGCGCCATGAAAGAGTGAGCATACCACTTATTGCAGCACCGGCGTAGGACAATATTAATCAATTTTTACACAGAGGGAATTTTGGGGGATCGTCGTGGCGAGGGCACAAAGGTCGGTGGGTCGCCCGCCGCTGACGTTGCATTTCATTTTTGTTTGCCCACAGCCTCCGGCCGCTCGGGTCTTTGTCTTCCTGAATAAATGCGTATTTTGAAGCACCTATTTTTCATTATTACTACACCCACAGGATAGAATGTGACCTCCCCTATCATTCATTCCAATTTCAGTCAGTTTACTCGTTTTTTTTGCGAGCGCAAAGAGTGTTTTGGTATCGCGCAAATTGATTTTGTCCATTCCCTTTCCCGCTGCAACAGCAGTAGGCAGTATACAGCTACCTACCGTAATGTTATCGAAGCTTATCTCATTGAATCGTAACGCGGTATCTAAATGTGTATTGGTAACGTTTGCAGCACAGTGAGCGCCCCGCATAGATAGGGATGATCCAGCCGTCTCCTGGCGCGCACCTTATCTGGTTCACAGCTCATTAGGTCGCGCACGGGCGTCTTTAGATCTGTGCCATTTGTAGCAATACGGACCGCACGGATGGCAAATGGTGATTCCAGGGCTTAGGGTGCTCGTCTCGTTAGTACTCGGAGACGCCACGTGAAATAACTACCTAGTCGGTTGCGGTGCACGACACCAGGCGACGCAAGACACTAACCGCGTACGTACTAAATGGGGGACATTAACGAAACGTTATTGCTTCTTGGCTTGAGCTACACTTGCACAGTATTAATTTTGATGTCGTTTTGAAGCAAAGTCTGTTGCTGTTTGTTAACTGTTTAACGTCAGGATAAGTGCGATGTCTCTATTATTATTTTTGTTTCAATAATTGATCTACGAGCCTCTTTTAGAACGAAAATCTTTGATAAGGTATCTAAATTGATTTGATAAAGTTTGAGCTTTACCAGAAAATATGTATTACCATGAAAATATAATTCGATATCATCTAAAAATAAACAAAACAAACAAGGTTAAACGAATCCATATAAAATGAACAAACATCTCAGTATTACAACGTGAGCTGAATAAAAATAACGTCTGATCGATGCGTTGATAAGCCCATGAAAAATTTAAAGAGCTCCCGTACAATGGCAGAAAGAAACGAGTGGAGTAGGTACGAAGTGCCTGGGATATTGCTTTTTTCTTACGTCCTATTACTCGCACGCAGTCCTCGGAGCGCGAACAAAAGGCCACTCCTTTCAATACAGATAAATGTACCCACACAAAGAAGCTATAATCTCGTAATGCCTTTCATTGCTTTATGATATCTCGATTGCTACGTATCGATACGCTCCCTTGTTAAAGCCAACAATGATTTTACTCAGACTGTTAGGTACTTCTGAACAGGCTACGCTGCCGTACGTGAAACAATAGCGGCATTTAGGCGCCTAAAAAGTTGAAACGACTCAGTGCAATCGTCATCGAAAGCCATTCCGGAGAGAATGACTCTCGTACACGCGTAAGCAAGGGTTTGGACGTTTCTATAGAAACACACGTATTGACTTTCTTTTATGCTGTAGCACCCGTTGAGTGGATGAAAGTGAGACGTTGGGATGCCTTGTCGTTACTCCCCCTTCTTGGTAAATGCAAAAGCTATGCCTATACCAACCCTAGGCTATTGCAAGATTGACTGAGTCTTTGTTTGGAGTATGTAGACAGATGTGAATGTGTGTGTTTGAGAGTGGGTTCGGAGAGAACGATTATTGTTTGCGCCCCTTTGAGGGTACCTATCTGCGTGCTTCTGAGTACCTAGTGTTAGGTAGTGTACACCATAAAATATGGTTTGACAATACTGTCTCTTATAGATGTTGATAAGTATCCTAATCACTAAGTAGGTAGCTATTTATATAAATAAGGTTACAGGAAGCTCTAAAGAACTTTTCTTGAAAAATTCCAAACATAATGATGAGCCGGGTTGAAGAAATCAAAATGAACTTTTCCAAGTAAATTTTAATGCAAAAATTCCTTTGCCTATTAAAAGTGAAGGATACAAGATACTCCAAAATTTTCTTTTTGCTTGGTATAATCAAATAAAACTTGATTTTATGTTTCGAGTCAAATTATAAGCCGAGGGGAGGGCGAAATAAAAAGTGAATAATGAATGCGGAGGCCGAATCCCGGTTCTCGCGACCGTAGCAATTATTTTGTTTCGAGTACCATCAACATGGTTCGTTCTTTCTCAAATTTTCATACATTATACAAATGTCGAGAATGCGTAATAAGGACTTAAATACTGTAGACCGACGCGGGAGGCAATTGTAACACAAAAGGAAAGTTCTTTGGTTCTCTAATGTTTGTCTACCAAACGTTAGAACTCTAAGAGGGACCTCATAAATTTCAATTTCCAAAATTCGTTTTTAGCTTTAACATTTTTATCTAAAACTGGATGGAATACGGATTTTGTTTTGTAGTTTGAATGCAAAAGTCACTGAATAACTTGCGACACCATTTAGTTGTAGAGAAGAAGCTATGAAATAACGTACAATACTGTGAAAACATACCATTCGTGGGGTAATAGACAAGAACTACAGACACAAGTGCCATAGATGACGCAGTCTGCCTACAAAACATGCAATCTCTATGAATGATTGTCGTCTAACTGAGCTCTACATGCCTTGGAACCGTATTTTTTTCGTATACCCCAGAGGAAAAATAGCCACAACAGAACACTGAAATATAAACCGTCTTACACAAGGAAAACAGTGTAATTCAGCTTGACACTCTCGGTTTGAACGTTCGTCTACACAGCGCTCGATAGTGTCGACATACAAAATAATCTCCCCTTCAGGCGGGAGTGCGGTGTCAAGAGGCTATAGGATTAAACTTGAACTGGGTTTGCCTACAGTTTAATTATACAAAAGGTATACTCGCTTTCTAAATTCATAATTAATGTATCCTAGGTATATCCTACCTTACATACGTTAGAAATTAGTTAAATTATATCCTTTACGAATTGTAAATAGAATTTAAAATTAGACATCTTGAAAGTGACGTCAAAGTATAACATAAAATATTCAGAGGGCAAAAAATATGAACACTAGACACTCATAATTGCCGGATAAAAATAATCCCCAATTTCATCGGAATAATCCAATATTTTTGATTTCATTCGTGAACTGAGCAATGGCGCATTGCAGAATTAAACTTTTGATAAAATTATAACTACATGGTCGTGTGTTGTTTACTATAATAGTGTGGATGGTGAATCTGGCAATGAAATTAAGTCTAGCTTGTACGCGCCAGAACCGTGAATTGTGCGTTTTGTGGAAAAGTTCTGCACTTTTATGGCAAGACCAGACCAGAGTCAATATATTTTAAGAGCTTTTCTCAAACGAGCTTGCTGAAAATAGAAAACGTTATATTTCAAGATAACGAGATCGCAATCTCCTCTAAAATTTAATAATGGAGATATGACATTAAACTTTTATTATACTTATTTAAACGTTTTAGCGATAAGAATTTATAGTCAAGTTAGTGGCTCTACTTGGTTGTAAATAAAAGTAAATAAATATGATTTTATAACTTTCACGAACGTTGTACTTGTACCAATAATTACCTACCAACAAGTTCGTTTGTAGGTACTTGTTGGTCTAATACGTAAAGAAGCTGAATATATCCAAAATAAAGGATTTCCTGTCGACATTTCCCAAAGCTCTTTAATTACCGAGTGATATAATGGAAAGAATCAACGGCCCTAATTGCCCTATGAGACTGACGTGATGAATCCGAAGCGAATGAATGAACGGTTCCTGTTCCCCCTACGCGACAGATTTCACCCTATTCCCCCCACCGATGGGTGTGTTTGACGCATGATTTATTCGCCGTGCCGGTGAAGTCCACAGACCGTAGTGCAACAAAACAATTCTGGGGGTTGATTAAGAATCACCATATTTCAAAGTAACAATAACGTGAAAATCGCGACGACGACGCGACGATGGAGGACTTATAAACGGAGACATGGTGAGATATATGCGTCAATTTCTATACATAGATGAATGTTATTTACTATTGATTTATTTATTTATCATCAAAACTTATGAGTTTAGTTTTTAATCCTAAGATAAGACTTTCATAGCCTTTGGCATATTATTTTCACGCGTTACGTTTAAATATTGATAATTTATTAGACAGACCCGTACAGGTGTTAAAGACATTTTGAGAGTTACCCAATAGCTCAACTCAGTTTAGTCTTCATCATCATCATCATCAGCCTATAGCAGTCCACTACTGGACATAGGCCTCCCCCAATGAGCGCCATAGCGCCCTGTCTTCAGCTTGCCGCATCCAGCACCTGCAGTCTTTCGCAGGTCGTCATCCCACCTGGTCGGAGGGTGTCCTACACTACGTTTATCGAGTCGTGGTCTCCACTCAAGAACACGTTTGCCCCAACAGCCGTCAGTACTTTGCAGTAGTACAGCTGATGTAATATTATATGCCTTATATAACGTAGGTGCCTCTAAGCTTACTTGTTGAAAAATTTAAACAAGCTAAGCTATTCTAAGCCTTAACTTAACGTTCTGCTCAAAAACCCTCTCAGAAAGTTTATGCACCAAATATTTGATTAGCAACAAGGTAGCACCGCACCGATGTTGCGTTGTCGTTTTTTCGAACATAGCAGTATTTTTTTTTATTGCTGTGGTTGTACTGATGTGGCTTAATAGCTTTGAAATAATTTAATTTGGCCTAGTAATGGACTAGTGGCATTAGTCCAGGACACAGAATATTTAGCCAAACCACATGCTGGCAGATGTATCATTTACTATTAGCCATTGCACGCCCTGAACGTACACATTGTTGCCCAGTTTACGCTGTAATGGCGAAGTTAATTCGCAATGTCTTAAGTTAGCCATTTTAGCTTAATTTTCTTATATAATTTATTTATTACAGCATCAAAACTTCATCATCAGCCTATAGCAGTCCACTGCTGGACATAGTCCTCCCCCAATGAGCGCCATAGCGCCCTGTCTTCAGCTTGCCGCATCCAGCATCTACCTGCAGTCTTTCGCAGGTCGTCATCCCACCTGGTCGGAGGGCGTCCTAAACGTCGTTACCTAAACTACGTTTAATAGTAGCCTTAAACGTAGTCTTAAACGTAGTGTAGGACAATAACTCAAGAACACGTTTGCCCCATCGGCCGTCGGTTCTTCGCGAGAAAACAAAAACATCAAAACTTATAAGTCATAGGCTTTGTCATAGAGATATAAACGAAGATTTTCACGCGTTACGTTGGCCATGGAAAGGTAGTGTACGGCAATTCACGCCCTCGATTTTAATATTAAAATCAGCACTCTCTGTTTGATTACAGTACCTACTTTATGTTTTACGAGTTGTTAAGACATAAAACTACTTAAATGCTCGTCTAGTGCTCGTGTCGTTGTGTTTCATATCAGTCTTACCCCAATGCTTTATTTCTCTGCCACGCAATGTATAGCAAAGAAGAGAAGACATGTAAGTATTAAAATTAATAGAAAAATATAGAAAAATAGAGCATTCCATCGGAATCTCTAATATATTTTTATAAATGCTTTTCACAGCTAACTCTTTTACAAGACCCGACTAATATAAAATTGGTAGACACTTTTGAAAACTACTATTTTCCTATCTAAAACTATCGTCTACCAGCATTGATCCTCTCAAACTCAAGTTTGTCGTTAATTGTACCTAACCTTTGGAGGGCTGCATTGCGCAGACGCATCGGTACCAGCACTTGAGCACGCGTCTGTACTCGAGCCTCGCGACCACTCCACGCCGCGTCGAATTAAAAAGATACCTAGTAACGATGCTGAGCTTAGGGTTGTCGGGTGGCAGAAGTGAGACTGGCATTTTTGAAGGATTTACGATTTTACGGTTACGATGCTTTCGCATACATGCAGAATCTTAGAATATGGTGACTACACCACTTTCTTATAACCGAACGCTTTTAACACTTTGACTGCGATTTTTTTTCGACGACTGCGATCTTTTTTTTATCCTAAAAAATTAGTGCTGCCGCTCTACACAGCGCTTGTGTTGCGCCTCACATGCGTTTCGTTCGAAAAATATTACGGCTGTGCTGAGTCACACAGATCTGTATTTTCTCAGCCGCTGCGCTAGTGTGGATTTACGCATATAAGTCACTTGTAGAAAACACATACCGTGTGATTTCAGCAGTCAAAGTGTTAAATCAGAATCACATACTGAGAATATGAAAATAATATTATATTATGTATATTGAGTTTAGCATTTTGTATAAATCTTAACCATATTCAAATTATATCGTTGTGTGATCTTTTAGCTTGATTATATTATTATTAATATTTGGTTCCTTTAGGCCTACATGATGCTATGTGGGTGATTTATAATCATAACTATAATAAACATAAGGATCCCTTCCTTATGTTTTTAGCCTGCTGTAGGATCAGCTTATCTAGCTTATTGAGTATAACTTAGCGATTACATAAAAATGATGTCAAATTGTTATGTACATTTAACATGTTAAGGTACTTGTACAATTTTTGTTTGTCTGGTAACCCTACCCCACGCTGAATATTCTCTCGTATTAAAACGACAAAATGCAAATCTATGCACTGCGGTCGTCTGGAGTGCTCGCTGGTCGCGTTTCATCAAATACACTGATGAATTATCGTGTAGTTTGTCACACTGTTGAAATAGGATTGAATTTCTGTTTTTTTAATAGTATTATACAACTCGGTCACAATATCTGTGCACTCAGAGCCATACAAAATGTTTGTCTCAAGGTGCACAGATATTGTGACCGAGTTGTATATTTTTAGTCTTGAGTTCTAAATTTGAGAGGGAGAGTGTTTTTAAAACTTCTTTTAACTAGCTGGCCACCGAACCAAATCACATTTTTATCGAGTATTCTCTTATGTAAATTGTCACAAAACCTGTTTTCATGTACTAAACCACAAAGTTTATCGGCAAGCTATTTCGGTTTGCTTGTCCGATTCAAAAACAGGCAATCAAATTGGTACGACATCTACATTAAAGCAATCTAATGTTCGGGACATGTTAATAGAAAACGTAAACGAACGCGCCGCGACAAGAGACGGAAAAGCGGGGTCGTAGGACATATCACTCCCAATATAAAGACCACAGACAGTTCGTTCTATCGGAAAACTGTTTTAGAATGAAAAATATTACATTCTGTACCTAACTGTTGTTTGATCATAACACAACAGTCCCCAAAATAAAATCAGAAACCCTTCTACATCTTTACAAATAGCTAATAGCTTTTTTGTGATTAGTGGGAAGCGAAATGTATTCATATGGTTATCTAAGGGAAAAGAAATCAACATAAAATGTTAGCAGAAAAAATTGTAACTAATCTGTGCATCTGCATTCATGAGTTGCAAGCAGGTATACTCGTAATACGTGCCCAGAATCAGGATTGAACTAGCTGGCCCGCCCTTAGCTGGAGTGGGAGCTACACAAACTTGCGCACACCAACGTACGAATGCTCCAATTTATAATGCGGACAAGCCACACTGAAATGGATTTACAGCTGCAAACCTGCTTGTCTTTGATGAGGGTCTATTTTGAGCAACGCGCCGCGCACCGACATTCCAATATTTCCAACAGATATATTATTATTACGTTCGATTCTAGATCGATGTGTGTTATACAATTTATAACTCTTCGATGCTCCTTATTTGTAAACAGCTTGAGCAACAGGGCCTTCGATGATGTTTCACGTCTCGTTAAAAATAAGCCCAGCCGTCAATCGGTGGATGGATCGGATTATGTGCGTAACTAATTTGTAGAGCGATGCGTCGAGGGACAGCCTCGAAATACACCGGTGACGTCCTTGCTAACTTATGATTAAATTTTTAATGAGATTAACGGAACGTCGGAAAACCGTCGCAAACGTGAATGCACCTGTGTTTTTGATTTTTAGCAGTTTTCAGTGACGTTTAATTTAGATAGAGGATAAAATAGAGCTTTTGAGGCGTTCTTTACTGGGTCGCTCTAATTTCTCATTGTTTGAACTTGTACCGTAAAATCAGTAGCTAGCTAGGCTTTAGTTTGGATTTGTCGCAGATTTAGGTGGCATGTTTAAGTTTCGTGTAATCTACTGTAGGTAAACTAAAGTCCGCAGTGTCTTTTAGGCACGCCTACTCAGTATGCAAGCGTTTTCCTGCACATCCGTTGTTCGCGACCGCGGAAGGACTTCCGTACACAAAATACTATGTTTCAGTTCTTTTAGAATTCCTTGTCGCAGTTGACTCTTCGTGCGGACATGTTGCGACAGCGAACAGAAAATATACCATCATACTTTATTTGTACTGAATATGTACTATCTTATTAAATTATTTTGCAGCTCTTCTATGTCAGTCTTAATATCAGTATTATTTGTCAAACTGAATAATTTTCTCTACATATGATATGATTGATAAGGCTCTTTACGTAGAAACGAAGTTATCATTTCAGTTTGACCGTCGAATAACAACGGTAGCGGCTCTATGAAAGGATAGCGTAGTTCGAGATATTTGCCACACTAATCTCCATTTTAAGAACGGTCGTACGAACCTCGAGCCTAGGATTACGGAACTTGCGTGACACTAATTAAGTCGGAATTAAGCGAGAGCCTATATCAAGAGCCGTAGCGGGAGTTATAAACGAAAGGGTATTACGAGACTTTACTGCTACAACTACTTGTTCAAGAGAACACGAAAAATATGCAAATGCGCACTAGTTGCGTACGCGCCAGATCCGAATTGATCTCGTGCATTTAGATCGAAATAGATCGTGAATAATATCAAACATATCTAGATTTATTACTACCAAACAAAACCAGTCCAAAATGGCCGCGATAAAGTTAGTCAAATATGTTGTTGGCATTAAAGTCCCATAATCCTTTTGAGGAAACGTAAGTTTAACACAAATCCTACTTAGCAATAACTTTCGCCAAAGTAGACAGTCGCTCTGATGGCTCTCAACATTGACGAGCAAAGATGACTTTATTCAACTTTTCTACTTATTAACTTGTGTATTATGGGATTATTTGGTCCATTAGCGATGACAAATTACTGGTGGAAAAATCGAGATCAAAGATCGAGGATCGGTAGAGCGTGGTATCGGTCAGGAGCCGATGTAAGCTTTCGGGCGCCTAATCCCTTGCCGGATTGCAGCCGGGTTAGGCCCACAACGTAAATTTGTGTAATTTTGAACTAGGCCAAGTGCCAAGGGATCTGCTGAACGGGAAATGGTAATTGATATGACGTTACACAGAGCAGCGTCTTGCCGCCGCGTCCCCGTCGGCTAGACAGCACGATGTATTTGTTTAGGGATCAGCAGCGCTCTTAGATATCAGAAATGTCTGATTATACGCCCATAGACGTCACGGCCATTCTATGCAATTCAGAAATAATTATGAGCTCAGCTTGAAGTGCGCAGTTCGATTAATACTGTTTTTATTTATAGCTTCAAAAAGCTAGGAGCGCTTGCATTTTTTTGCAAACAACAAAAAGCTCAAGTTTGCAACCGTTCGAAACGCCTAACATTTCAAATGAAAAGTGGCTGCATTTCTCGCTTTCGCCACGTCACTTGGGTATCGCTGTGGTATTTTTGATGCGTCGGGATGCAAATTTGAAATTCTGGTTTTCACTGCGTTTTAAAGAGATCCATTTTTATCCTTTTATAGAATGATACTTATATATTTGAAACGCGATCGCTTCTCGAACCTGCCAGCGCCATGTATTACGACATGATGAGATCATATGATCATATGAAAGTTACTGAAATTGAAATACGCAAAATCCTGTGGTTGCCTCTAGCGCGCGCTCTTCAATTTATGCCATTAGTAGCCTTCCGCCCTCCGTTGAATATATAATAATATATTTATTGCAGGTGCTAGTCGTTACCTACTAGAAAATAAATTTCAATTCTAAAGTTGGGAGTGAGTTTGTTGAGCGCTTAATAGGTACTTAAATCATTACGGTTTCCGTTACTAGTGGAACTGGCTATGTATCTTGCTGCTATTTTTTAATAAAGTTGGTTCTAACAATTTCCAGTTGGGTTTTTAAATTAAAATCCTAATCTGCCATCAGGCCGGCCCTTGTTACAAAGCGGCGGTAACAAAACAACTGCTCAGCGAAACGATGCCAACAAGACCTCCGTCAGTTTTGTAAATTACAATAAACCTTAGAGTGGATCGTGGACCGAATTCGTGATGCCTCCTCGTACCGACGAGCTTAGCCCGGCCCACGCCGTTTCCACACTGCAGACGCGAGCCTACTGCCTATTAACACAATAGTTTCCCCGATATACAGATATTATACGATTTCCCCCAATACACAGATGGCACAATAGCCTATAACATGCTTTATTGCATAATATTTCATGTAACGCGAGTGAATAAAGAAACGATTGACTAAATAACAAGGGCATGTATTATCGTAAAGCACAAAACATCGGCCACGATTGTTGCGGAATAGATCCAAGATATCGGGTGGAGCGCCGTTGGAGAAGGACGACCTCGTTATTATTTGATAGGTCCCATGATGAAAATCCTCGCGACACGCAACATTCTTGGCGTTCACTCGTCAGAATAAAAACGACATTATATGGGGTTTTGTTTGCTACGGCGTGCTTTAAACATGAATATGAATAGGAACCTGGAACACGACGAAACGAGACAATCTCCCAACAGGCCATGAAGGATTGCTATTCAGCACGCACGAATCTATACGAAGCCATCGAGTAATACAGGAACTGAGCTTTAAGTTCCCCGAGCACTTTTGAAAGATCGTAATCTACGTCGATAAAAATTGAATTTCTACCTTTTACCCGTAAACGACGCGAGGACACGCCGAAGATTTACCTATAACGCTATCCTATTTGCAGAGTTCGGAATTCTATTTGCTTAAAGGTCGAGCGCAGGCAATAACGTGGACGTCGCGACGCTGCGGGCGGGGGATGCAATAAGCGGAGCGGCCAGCGGCAGTGCCGTCGCCAATTTAAAGAAAGCCCACTGAACCGAAAGACAAGCGCATTGGCGGCTCACGAACACGGCACCGAGGGCCCGTACCGCTCTAAGGCTCTTTCATATAATTTTCAATCCAGCGAGCTTTAAAATCGATTGCTCTTTGTTACTGCAAAACTAAAAAAGGGTCCGCTATTTAACGCACACCTCGGCTAAATTAACTGAGTCGTTTTAATCCGAAAAATCTTCTGAGCGTAAAAGTTTAATTGAAAGCTGCATTAGTTTTGAAAAATAACAAGTTTGAACTTCGTGCCTGTTGAAGCGAAGGTTCGTAGGTAATCGTTCTTATAATATCGAAAATTTACAATTGAATTCAAATGTTAAACATTTTTTTCAATGCTGTAATATTTTTTAAATGTTCATATTTTTATTAAAAATACTATCTTGTTATACAGTAAAATGTTAATAAAACAAAAAACTCAAGAAATTTATTAGCTAGCTGTGTAACATATTTTGATTACTAGGCCACTTTTGCTAAAGCTTTCAGAAACGTTTCCATTTGAAGTTGGATACGTTAACATAAATTAAACCGCAAGGTTTATCTATTAGGGTTGATAGTCGTATTCAGGCAGTCGGGTCGGGTACTTCCATTTGTCCTAAAGCTTTCGTGCAAACTCCCAAATTGTATGAACGAGTGCGTAATATAAAGCTTATCTGTCGCCTTAATACCTGTTTAATGAAAGGGCTCGATCGTAAATCTACATGGAACTCAGTACTGTTGGGCTTATAGTAATTAATGTGCTGCCATCATATACTTAGTTTTACCATAGCTTAACTACTATTAAAACTTTTTTCTGTGAGAATGACTTGTCATAACGACACTATGCCTGGTGTTGCCGTTACGATGATTTTTGTATTTCAATCAGCTAACATTATATTTAATTTTAATACAACCAGACTGTAGTTTAAGTAATTATTACTACTAAGCCTATGTAGTAAATAGAAATAACTTTATTGTATACTTGTCATAACGATACTATGCCTGGTGTTGCGGTTAAGATGATTTTTGTATTTCAATCAGCTAGCTATATATTTAATTTTAATACAACCAGACTTGTTTAAGTAATTATTACTACGAAGCCTATGTAGTAAATAGAAATAACTTTATTGTATGTAGGTATAAATTCTCTGACTTATATGCCTAAATTTAAACCCACTGCCATTCTTCTGGGTTATTAGTAGGCTGGAATTCAAGTACTTACATATTTGTACCAAATTTCGGAATTGTTGGTAACATGTAAAAGTTACTTAATGAATCCTTAAATATTTCAAATATTATAAGAATGAGGTTACAGAATATACTAAAATAACTAGTTGATATTAAAGAAAATAATTCCATTAAAATCGGTTTAGACTACCCACATAACGTAGGTAAGGAAAACCTCCAAGAAATAAAAAAAATATAGATCTAATACCGACAATGTCTGTCGATATCGACCCGGTTTTATTTATAGAAAGATCCCTAGTCGAAGTTCTGCGCTATTTTATTGGATGACTGCATCCATACTAAGTCAACTATGAGTGCTAAAATGCCACATAGAGTCAACTGTACGAGGTTGGCAGCATTCTTCTTTAACCCTGTATTTTTGTAGTTCGTAATAATATGGCGTTTTGGTTGAACTTGTACTATTAAATAGTTAAATCCTATATTTTTGGGAGCTTTTTGCAATACTTTTGGGAGTAATATTCCATACAATAGTGAAAATTATTTTACAATTATTTCAAAATTGTGAACTCAACTTCTACATTCAATTATTGTTAAGCTTAAATTACTACTACTAATATTTTTTGTTATTTGTCTTATTGTTACCTACTGGAAAATTATAAAACTCTCTAAATTCTTCATTATACACATGATTGTTAATTAGCTATAATTCTGTAGATATACTTAAAGTAGGTAGGTATTAAAAATTGTTTGGTTGTTCGAAGTTTAATTAAAATACTTAGCTTAAGATGTTTTCTCAGATAAGTGAAATGTAATTTCTTTTGAGAAAATAAATATTCTTTAAACCGAAATAATTTTCCAAATCAGTAAATATTTTAATGAGAAATAAACGAACAAACATACTTGTAAAACAACATACATACAGAGGAATAAAGTAGAATCTTGCCCTCTTTTAGATGTCGGTTAAAACTGGTTCTATTCTATCAATCATTTATTCTTTATCATTCGATGTATACCTTCTTCATTTCTATTTATCGCGACTGGTTTGAAAAGCTTTTATAAAGTTTTTCTTATAAAAACTTGATAGAGCCTTCAATTGAAGCATATTAAATTATTGAATGGTACGAGTGTTATAAAGAAGGATAATTTTCTTATTTATAGACAGAAAAATAAAATGTTTACGTAGCTATTTGTTTTTCTACAAGTACATATTGGCTTCAACAAAATTCAAGGAACATTTGCCAATGAAAGCGAAATTAAAATAAATTGTCAATAATTTATTTTCAGTAAATTTAAATTCATATTACAACGATAAACACTTTAGATATTTTTAGAACGCAGGTATAATGCAAATTAATTAAAATAAAAGATATCGACGGGAGTTGAACTCGTGACCTACCCTGAGTCGGTCACGTATAATATTATTTATTTACGAAATAAATTATTTATTTTTGAATTTTATAGAACGGGTTGTAAAATTGCGTTAAAATCTTTTTCTAGCCTTCTTTACCAGTACTTCCTAAATCAGCTTACTATAAGCTTTATTCTAAAACTTTGACCCAATATTTCCCTCTAACAATTTAACTAAACATAAAGCAAACTTTAATACAAATCCGATTTAAATCTGAATATCGGATTCCAGTTGCAAAGGTGATGCTATTGAGGCTTAGCCATAATAAGCAGTGATGAATTAATAACTACCTCCAACCCTTGACTCTCTCGGGAAGTGGTAGCCAAGCTATAATAATAACCTTCAAACAAACTATAAGTAATTATAACAAGAACAACCACTATTATCAGACAGCTTAAGGCTATGTTGATTTTATATCGAATTGTGGCTTGTTAGAACCTTCTATTTACCTAAATACGTTGTATCATTTTCATGTTTGTTTGTTTGAATAAGGTTACCGTGGAACTGGAGGATAAAACCCTCTGTGTGAATAGCGTCTTATACTAACTCCGTTTGTGCCATATTTACACCATGTTTGTGTGCAAGGTGTAGGTAGTCAATAAAGAAAGAGCTCTATTGGTTCTTGGGTAAAGTTTCTACATAACCCTTTTCATGCTGCTTGTTTTCAAAGGTGCAATGAGATTCTATTTATATTGAGCTTTTATATACCAAGGTATGTTTTCTTATAAAATAACTAAGTCATTTCTCTTAATTAAACCTAAATACCTCTCTATACAGCTAGGTACTGACCGTTCTTACGGGGCGTAATATACAGTTAGCAGCGAGCGTGATAAGCGTTACGGGGAAAGAAGGATTTCAGCACATGGCTTAACCATGTGCTGAAATCCTTCTTTCCCCGTACTAACTGCACGAACGCTCGCTATCTAACACGTTACTATGTTACGAAAGGATAACTACTACACAGTTTGACCATCCAAAACGAAGGATAATATCAATTTTTTTCTTAAGTTATCGTTATCTATGTTTGTCTACAGCCAAATCCGTAAAAACGTATACATTTGATAAAAACTAGCTTCTAAAATTACGTACATATTTTAAAGTCTATTTTAGCCCAACTTTGGGCGTTAATAAATAATATGCAGAGTAAGAAGGTTCTAAAATAAAGCCCATTCTGATATAGTTTAGTTATTCAAAAATTTTAATAAATTTATTTTTAAACGATATTTATTCTCAATAGTTTTTCTATAATATCCCTTGCACTAAAAGTCTCTTCACATTTTTATTTGTATGAATAATTTCATCCTAGCGCGCCCTTTTGCACACTACATATGACAGATGAGATATAATTCATTTCGGCATCGGCTACCGACGAGTTTGCTTCATCGACTTGTGGGTACAAAAGTTATGAGTGCATAACTAATCTTTATAATCAAATGACAGAAGATTAAAAATCATAAATTGTAACAACCCCTTAGGTATCTAAAAGCTGGCCTTTTAGATGCGTAGCGCTAAACGTGGTGGACCTTTAGTTCACCCTTATACTCACTTTTATCATAGAAACTACCTATCAATCTATTATCTGCCCCATAGCTTTATATGTGTGTATGTATAGTAAGTAATAGTCACTCAAGGTAGAGACAACCGGGTTAGGTGTGCGTGAAGCATTGCTTTCATCTATCATCATCTCCGATATTCGATCATTAAGCGTGTTTGCTCTCAAGCTTGACAAGGGACACCATATTGCTGTTAAGGTCGACTAAAGTTTCCCAGATAGACATGTAGCTATGTATGTATGTATATGTTGGGAGGAAGTTTCGAGATTTCGATTATCAAGTTTCTAGCGACGTTATTGCTTTATTAAGGTTCGTTATTAATAGCGTTTCGGTATCGCCAGAGGTCTGTGGACTTATTTAAATGAATACCTTTGCAAGAATAATATTAGTTAAAACTTATTACCAATACTGAAAATATACATAAAATGAGTCAAGTTTTGTAGTATTGGGTTTTGACCATTTATATCCAATGTATTGGACCTTTTTACCTGTATTGTTGTTATCTCTCACATTAGAGCGAACCTTGTTTTTTTCGTTGCAAACAGGATCTAGGAGTGACAAATATAACGATGACAACCAAACAGCTTGCAGCATTTTGTTGTAGAATACTTCTTCCTCTATTTGAATAGAAGTAAATTAAAATGTAAATATAAAGCATATGATGCCTTTAAGGCGATTTGAACCTTTGAGCAAATAATAAATAATAACCAAATATAAAACGTGTGTGAGCGATGGCACTCTGTTGAAATATTTATTTTTCTTTAAAATACCGGGAAAAGGAAATTCGAGGCGCGCTTATTTTTTTTTAGGAAGAAAATACTTTCGTTAATTTGGTAAATATGTTCGTTTTATAAGAAAAATATTTGTTTTACATGTTCCGTTATAGATAAATGCGATTTTCCCATTTTCCGCTACAACCGTATTTATATGGAATTATGTATATTCACTTCAACTGCGTCTCATAAGGCCTTCATTTTTTATCTGAACAAGCAAACGAGCTGTGCTTCTATCACCGAGATTTACTTCTTTTTGTTGGCGCATTTTTTCAAACAATCCTGTATACAAAAATAAAAGCACGATTTGATATCGTGCGCAAAATTAATTTGCGGAACTAATCAACTGTCAGTTGATTAGTTCATCGAAAAATACCGAAAATACGTTGAGACACGCTCCTTAGCTACGACCTGGGCGAATCACGAAATAAACTACCTACAACGAAAATTCATTTGACGACATTAGTGAAATTTTCTCCAGAAAACGATTTCTTTTATGTAAGTACTTTTACTCTGTACTTTTATTACTAATATTTATATGATAATATACGAAACGTACGTTATTTTATTGAGCTTTTTACTTTTCTTTTCAAAATGGAATGAGTTAAGGCTGTCTATTAAATAAAACTCTCAAATTTACACATCAGATTTTCGTTACAAAAACTTTGTTCCAATAACAACCGCAAACAAACTAGTTCGTTTTTCATTGGCAAATTGTATCGTATTCATGTTGCTATTGCATGTGTTTCGAATTTGTTGCATTTTACACAATCTTATCGCTCATAATCTCTCGGTATAATCACTCTCTAGATTTTTTAGTTTTAATCTGCTAATAGGTACTATGTAGTTATTTGCTAAATCTAGTGTTAAGAATCTATTTTTTCTAGAGTGCGAACTATTTTCTTCTATTAGCTGTATTAGTAGGCCTATGGTATTTGCTACTATTTGCCAACTACATCTATTTTTCTAGCAACCATATACCTGAATGTTTTCTTCACTGAAAAATGCACTTGACTTGTGCACTTAATTTTTTCACTCACAATCATTTTTATATTTCAACTAAATAATGGTATTTAATTTAATTGAACAATAATTTACCGTTAAGTTTGATAAAAAATTAATTGATGAAAAACAACGATCACACACAAAATCTTACCCAAGGTAGGTAATACAAAAATAAAATCATAAATGTGCTGAATTTTAGTTTCTTACAAATTGCCCTCCGCCGGCTAATTTCAGAAAAAAGTACGTAAACTTGAACCGTTCACAGTTAATATCACCGTTACATGCGATTCCACAATTTTATTCCTAGCTATTAGTGTAGTGGCTCTTATCTTATCGCAATATTTAGGCGTAAGAACAAAATAACGTGGTCGTTTAAGTCAATTTTAATTGATCAGAGGCGATGGAGCGCGGAGAATTGCAAGAATAGGATCGGTTTAAATAATAACAGGTAGATTGATCTGTTTGTTGTTTGGAGGTCTGCCGGAGGAGGCGCCGCGGCCCAGCGACAGCGAGCCTCGCCGGCGAGGTGCATCCACGCGCACTCCTCAACTTTACTAAACTTTACGCTCCAAAAATAAACTTTTAATAAAGTGCGGCATCGCTCACAAACGCGGCTCCCGACCGGTAAATAAAGTCAGCCGTGTACTAACCCTGAGCGATGTGCAGGTCTGGTCCGTGTCGGAAATCTGCTGAGGTATCACTCTCGCGGTCGCGATAGGGTGCACTGACTTTAACACTTTGGACATGTAAAGCCTGCTGGAGGAGAGTAAGAGCGCGGAGTGAGCGCGCGCGAGTGTAAGCGCGAGTTAGCCGGCTTGTTATGGTGTCGCTCGGAGCGGAGGCGGACGGTGGCGCGCGGACGTGGACGAGCGACGAGCGACGAGGCCGCTGGGAGTGTGGCAGCACGGCGCGCCGCGTCCCGCCGCCACGCGCGCCGCAGAGACCGCGCACGCGCCGCCCGCCCAGCGCCCGCCCCCCGCATCGACCGCCGCCACCCACCCCCGCCCACCACACCACCGACTGTTTTTCTCTCCCGACCGGGGGACGCACCTGATTTTTTCCGTGATATTTTTTCCTTCGCGACGCGATCCGTTCGCTTTCATTACGGTTTCGAGTTTGATTTATCACCGTGGCCGGCTTGAAATATTCTTGCCATGGTACTCGGTGTCGAACGCTCACCTCCTAATTAGCATCGATTGATCGTAATAAAGGAGCATGACGAGTGTAACTTCGCTGTTCTCATTCCAGACTAATTATATTTTTAAGTGACGTGAACTAAAACTAAGTAAGCATTATTTTTCAAACTTTTGGAATATGTAGACCAATAAAATACAAAACTTATTAACTACTGAAAAAATAACCTTTGAATGTTTTTGTTTGACTTTTACGCCAAACACCGCGTAAGAAACCAGACTCATAAAACAAAAACCAGACGACTAGTGACTAGCTCACGCGACGACGTCGCCCGCGTCTATAATGTTGTGTCATACGAGTCACACAACATTGGCAGGCTCTACGAGGGTCTACGCCGTAGCGCGTAGACCTTCGTAGAGCCTGCCGCGTAGCACCAGTCTACGGCGTCGCTGTAAACGTCCCACTCTTTCCCGTCGGGCCAGCCGATTAGTATTCCCCGACCATTCCGCCCTGCATTCCTTCAAGAACTTAACATATTTGGCTACGGTTCAATTTTAATGTTTTCACATTTTGTGTCCTAACTTTTGGTAAGGGAAAACAAAAATTACCTCGACCGAGGGAAGGAGTTATTTGTAAACGTTGACGTCTCAGTATTTTTATGCAAAACTCGAGGCACCCTTGTACCGAAATTGTTTAGGCAGTCGGTATGCGATTTAACTTTATACTACGACAAGATTGCGGAACTGTGGATCCATCATATTCGTTGCAATAAAAGTTGTGAGACACTGACGAATGTAATATGGAGTTGGGACTAGCGAAATGTTATAAAAGTTTGCCTTTGAAATATTGTATTGTTTTGCAATAGCTTGGGGCTCTCCTGCTGTTCAGAACTATATTTTAAGTACTTCTTTGTAAAATGCACACATAGGGTTCCGTACTAAAAACCTACCGTACTAACCGACCTAGGGTATTTTATCTCCATTTAAATATTTTTTTTAATATACGGGGTGAATTTTTGAGACGGGATTTTTTTTACACATATTGAAATTAAAAACGACTTTGAAAAAAAAAAGATAACATTACCGAATATAGCGAAAAATGAAGCGATAGCAAGTTTAACGGTGAAAGTATCTTGAGAATATATTAATTTTGAAACAAGTTTATGAAAAGGTGCTGTACTGCCAAGATAAGTTATTCTTTACCTCCTCAGAAAGCTTCATAATTTTTATATATTTACAAATAGTCACTCACAGTGGACACATTTCAAAATAAGAAAGAATATTCGTCTACATCTGTTCATCCATCCACCCGTCCAAACATCCTAATTTTCACATTTATAATATTAGTGTGATATTAAAAAAAGAACTAATAAAGATATTTGCATGCTGAAATACTACCAAATCTAGACTAGAGCGTGTTTTTTTTCACCTTTTTCTAGCCTGCAGAATCTTTTACCACAGACAATTAGTAATTGCAAAGAACTTTCTATTACTTAATACTCCCAACGAATCTATCGTAATTTATTAGAAAGCCCATTACCTAAGAACTCTCATCTTTTCTTCTCAAAAGTGAATTTCGAAGGAAACATTGATCGACAATACATATGTAGGTCTATGACGTCACCGAAGCATGAACATTTGATGATACAGAGTGGTCATAATATTTTCAAGAAACTAATTTACTATAGTTATTTGCATTACAAATTGTGAAGGCATGACGTCACAAATTAGGATTCTCTGATTGGCGTTCAACGTGCCATGGCAGATGTAGTTCTATAATACGTGTTGTGTAATCTATGGCTCAGGTTTAATTAGGTAAAATCATAATTTTTTCCATTTATGTTATATTACAAAAGAAAAAATACGTATCCAATATCTTTTGAGAACTCATTATATTTTTTTAGGGCACTAGCCTTAAATAATAAAATCTAATCAAAATTATCATATATGTATGTATGTATATTCGAGTTTGAATAATAATGAAGAGTTCTATCTATCTATATATTAGGTAGAGATTCTGGTAGAGATCGCTCTTGAGCGAAAAGACCGCCAATTGTATCTAGTTTTTTAAGTTTTTATTTTACATTGTCATTTTATACTTAGTGTGCAATAAAGAATTATCTATATATCTATCTATATTTTCACTAAGTCATAAAATGTAGTCTATACTAATATTATAAAGAGGAAAGGTTTGATTTTTTGTTTGTATGTTTGTTTGTTTGTAACGAATAGGCTCCGAAACTACTGGACCGATTTGAAAAATTCTATCACCGTTAGGAAGCCTAAATATCCGTGGTGAACATAGGCTATATTATATTTTCAAAAAAGTAAGGGATCCTTCCTAAAACTCCAATAATGTAACACAATGTGTGAAAAATGTACCTATAAAATTCCTTGCATATCAATTCCCCATTTTTTTCTAAATAAACGTGGTTGCTTAGCAACGCTCTTTTGACAACTAAGGTTTGATAACAATTTACTGTATGGAATTTTTTTTTGTCTATACTAATATTATAAAGAAAAAAGATTTGATTTTTTCACCGTTGGAAAGCTACACTATCCGCAGTAACATAGGCTTTATTATATTCAAAAAAATTAGGGATCTAAACTCCAATATTGTAACCCAAATTGTAAAAAAATACCTTAAAATTCCAATACCCGTGCGAAGCCGGGACGGTCCGCTAGTTGAATATAAACGAAGTACCTTATTGATACCTTTTGTGTAAAAATTCAATGTACATCTATATATATATAAGAAAGTCGTGTTTGTTACAACACTTATAACTCGAGAACGGCTGGACCGATTTAGCTGAAAATTGGTGGAGAGGTAGCTTAGAACCAGGAGTCTAACATAGGATACTTTTTATCATTTAAACAATTTGACACATAGATTTCCACGGGGGCGAAGCCGCGGGGAGCAGCTAGTATATTATATAAGACCAAAGCAAAACTGCGTTCAGGTATTTAAAACATCAAAAAGCTTGCAATACAACAGGTATCTGAAATCGTTCCGCACTAGCTATAACTTTTAATTTAACAAAAGCCATGTTCTACAGCGTACAAATTGTTTGTGTACATTTTTAATGAACACCATCAACTGCTTTGACTTGTTTGACACGATAGTATAGGAGCATGTTCGTGTTTGTACACCGTTTATGGCAATTTGGAGATGTTTTGTGCAGTTTTGTTTATGTGAAAGTTAAAGTGGATTTTAATGATGAATAAGTGAATGGTATGCCTTGTATGCCGGCTAAGAATACTGACATAAGTGTTTCCACACTCTTACCGCTGGTATCGCAAGAGATATCCACCAGGGGACGGACTCTTGCAGAGCAATTTACCACCGAACTGCAATCGCCAACTCATGCCCAGCGTGGGGATTATGAGCATACCACCATGAGATAAAATCCAATGAGGCGTTTATCAGGGGGAGGCTGCAGCAGTGAACCAATAAAGGCTTTTGAGTTTTAAGTTTACTTAAGCTTCAAGCGCGTGACCGCCCACGCTCTGCCTACTAGTTTATCATCATCATCATCATCATCAGCCTATAGCAGTCCACTGCTGGACATACATAGGCCTCCCCCAATGAGCGCCATAGCTCCCTGTCTTCAGCTTGCCGCATCCAGCATCTACCTGCAGTCTTTCGCAGGTCTTCATCCCACCTGGTCGGAGGGCGTCCTACACTACGTTTACCGAGTCGTGGTCTCCACTCAAGAACACGTTTGCCCCAGCGGCCGTCGGTTCTTCGCGAGATATGGCCGGCCCACTGCTACTACTAGTTTATGCCGTCAATGTAAAAATGTATCTAACTACCTAAATGTTAAAGTCCATATTTGAAGGCTTGTGTTGGGCGGCAGTGATGTTGGACGTGTGGGCACCAAACTTTGATATTTACAATAATATAATACAAAGTAAATGCAACAAAATATATATAAAAAATACTGGATAATCCACACAACATCTAGCCCCAAGATAAGCAGAGTAATGAAGCAAAGTTTCATTTATCCTCTGCAAGCAAGCAATCCCTTAGCTAACTATATGCGAGGACACATAAATGGTTATTAGTTTTTATTTAAGTTATCTGTTAACACTTTGACTGTGGTTTTTTTTCGACGACGGCGATCTTTTTTTTTACCTAAAAAATTCGTGCTGCCGCTCTACACAGCGGTTGTGTTGCGCCGCACATGCGTTTCGTTCGAAAAATATTACAGCTCTGCTGAGTCACAAAGATTTGTATTTTCTCAGACGCTGCGCTAGTGTGGATTTACGGATATTAGTCACTTGTAGAAAACTCATACCGTGCGTTTTCAGCATTCAAAGTGTTAAGTTATCTGCTAAGTGTGTAAAACTGTTTGTCTTCCGACTAAAGCAAAATAAAATAAAGTGGTGAAGAAGTGAAACTATGTCCACACACAGGTAAAAACCTCATTAAGTTAGTTACCAAGTTTAGCTAAACTGTTCCGGCTGAATAATACTAATTTCGTGCTCCAGTAATTAAAATACTAAGTTTGAGTTTCAAACCGAGACTATTAGTTTCCCCAAATCAAACCACTGTCTAACAACATTCTAACTTAGGTCCGGGCGAAGGGTACTTTCTGTAAGCGTCTACTGCACTGGTTCAATTTAGTTCAGTTCCAAAACTGTATCGTTGTAATTTCTGCATTTGAAATCACATACCGGCAAAGTATCTGGTAGAATTAAGACAGTTGATTCTCTTACTAAATTTCGGATTAAGTTTGGATAAATCAAACATAAAAAAATAAAATTAATACATCCGACAGAGAACCAAAGTTATCGACATAGCTCAAAGAATTAGCAAGCTGAAGTGGCAGTGGGCCGGCCATATCTCGCGAAGAACAGACGGCCGCTGGGGCAAACGTGTTCTTGAGCGGAGACCACGACTCGGTAAACGTAGTGTAGAACGCCCTCCGACCAGGTGGGATGACGACCTGCGAAAGACTGCAGGTAGATGCTGGATGCGGCAAGCTGAAGACAGGGCGCTATGGCGCTCATTGGGGGAGGCCTATGTCCAGCAGTGGACTGCTATAGGCTGATGATGATGATGAAGATGAAAAAATAAAATTAAGGGACAAAGTTTTTTTGGACCGTAGTACCCAAACAAAAGGAAGTAAGATTATAAATGTCCAAATCGACTTCCCGCGGCAAAACAACCCACCGAAAGCTTAATACCAAGGAAAAAACTTAATTAAAATACTTTCGCACTAACATAAACAAATTAATATTTTTCTTTACGACTCGAACGCTTTATCAGGCCATTAAACAAGCAATTGAAACTTCACACCTTATAACTTCTCGATTTCAATTATCAAACGAAAGTTCACTTCACGCATAAAACTAATTTCTGTAGTAACTTCGAAGACAACAAAGCTTCACGTACCTCTTGCTATTCAAAGAGCGTAACTCCCGTTGAGTGTCTGACCGAAGGGTCAAGAGACAATGACCATTTTCTTAAGACAATACACTTGATGCAATTTTAACGGTTGAGTAGTACGGACTGTTTCTTTCTGATTTTATTTGACTGTTGAAGGATTCATTAAATTCATGTTTTACTAAATTTACTAATTTAATAAATAACTGTTCTAACTTAAGATAAAAAATGATTTGTACGCAAAGTGAATATTAAAAACATGCATAGTAATTAATAAAAATTGTCTTAGATACTTTCCTACATATTTCTTCTAAGAAAATGATTCTTGAAGCCATTTTTAATGTATTTTTAGATTAAGTATGGAGGCAACATTTACAAACATTATAGATGTGTCGATTATCCAGCTTTATTTATAGTGTCATTTTGGTTTGAATCTTAATTGTAGAGATTAGAAATAAAATGATGGGCGTAATTTTTTCGTTATTAGGAAACATAAATCATTAAAGGAATTGACATGCATCACTACATAGTATAAAATAAAGTCGCTTCCCGCTGTCTGTCTGTCCCTATGTATGCTGTGTACGTATGAGTGAAAATAACATTATAAAGTGTGCAAAAACGTACCAGGAACCAGTCAAACCGTTATCTCGACGAAATACTGTGAAATGAAACTATAAAATAGTGATTAAAAAACAACAGAAATCGATCTGTCAACAAGAACAATCCAATGTTATGTATGCTTAGATCTTTAAAAATACACAACGCATTTTGATGCAGTTTTTTTACTATGATTCAAGAGTGATTCAATAGTGATTCAAAGAGGAAAGTAATAGATAGAGTTATTCAAGAAAAAGGTGTTTAAACCATTTGACAAATATATTTCCACGCGGGAGAAGCCGCGGGGCGCAGCTAGTAAAGATATAATACAAAATGCGCAACAGTCTCTCGCACTATGTCTCTCCCTCAAAACGATCAAGCCTGTCCACTTTAATTCGAAAACGGATGCGCATCCATCCCTAATTGGATCACTATCGGTAGAAGCGTAAGTAACACGACGGTACAAGGCTATAGGTAGACTTTAGGAGACAATACCATTCCATTGCATGGAATCAGAAGACGGGGAACTGCTACCACTACAACTTTTTGAAAATGAGTTCGTTTTGTTAATTTATTCGTTAATTTTAAGCCTACTGTGGTCAAAACAAACTGTATAAAAAAACAATTGTAATGTAATCACTACATATGTAGTATAAAACAAAGTCGTTTCCCGGTGTCTGTCTGTCCCCATGTATGCTTAGATCTTTAAAACTATGCAACAGATTTTGATGCGTTTTTTTTACAGTGATTCAAGAGTGATTCAATAGTGATTAAAGAGGAAGTTTTATAATTAAATAAATAAATAATGCTGGACAATCCACACAGCATTATCTAGCCCCATGGTAAGCAGAGCTTGTGTTATGGGTACTAGATAACTGATATACATAATACAATACATTACATAGATAGATATTTTTTATTATACATAGAAAATGACCAGAACACCCGGAACAAATATCTGCAGATCATACACACAATTGTTCCGAGGCGGGAATCGAACCCATAAACCTGTTTATAAACCATTTAACTCATAGATTTCCACACAGGCGATGCTGCGAGGCGCAGCTAGTAGTTAATATAGGTATACATATTATTAAGATGCAATCATCAGAAAATTAACACGACGCTGAATGCAGTAAACAAAGATTCTAAGTCTATAGACGACGACGATTCTATAGAATTGACAGATGGCAACGCAAAAAGGATGGCGTTCACGTGGATGTCATATTGTAGTGATATTTTCAATATTTTTGTTACTAACTTTTTCACAGAAAACAAAGCCTCTTCAATTTTTCATAGTTCTATTGTCGGAATCAACGTGTCCCTAGCAGAGCCACACGGTCTGATAGTTTTGAGGTCTCCAAATCTGATCGAGAAAAGTTTGTGTAGAGTTTTCGGCATGACTCGCTTTATATTTTTTTGTTGATCCGCTCAGAGACCCGTCAGATTTACCTGCAGGTTGAATTTGTGTATTATTTTGTACGTTTTGTGTCTGTGTAGTTATTCTGTGGTTTTGGCCTCAAACCATTGATAGTTTGAAATAAGTGTTACAATACAATATATCTCTATTCCACCATCAATACAAAATAATAATAATAATAAACGATCTCAATACCAACTCTAGTAGCACAATCGGCGGCCTTATCGCTAACAGCGATTTCTTCCAGGCAACCTTTGTGTTCAAACAACACACGAATTTGTGTTTAAGTTAAAGCAAGTTTAACCCCATAATTATTCTACTCTACTGCCGCTCAAGTTACTGATGCGTCCTCAAATATTATAATTCAACTTTCAAAAATACTACCTATTATATATATACTATACTATTAATAGGTTAGAAATTATAATAATATAAAAATCAAGTGCGAATCAGACTCGTGCACAGATCGTTCCGTATAAAAACCTAAAACCTTATTTCTTGCTAAACATAGATCCTAACAGGTTACTGTTTTTTTAACATAGGCTGATGATGATGATGATACTATATAATTTATACTAAATACATATCAATTAGTCATTTAGTACCCATAACAAAAGCTCTGCTTAGCTTGGGGCTAGATGATGCTGTGTAGATTGTCCAGCATTCTTTTTTTATATTTATATTATTTTAGTTTAAATTTACCTAATTAACAAAACCCACATAATATGCTTGCCTTAAGTTGGTATATTTATCACTACTCTTCATTATATAAATCAAAAATAGAATCAACTCAAAGGAGTAACTGTAAGTACCCAGGCTTCCAACCCTATAGAAGAGATAAAACTCTCATCAAATACAATCGCTGGTGTCTGGACAGGGCTTAAAACACTAGGCCTCTATATCCCGCCATTTTCTCGGGACGAATTTCATTACCACTTGCTTGTCCAGTAATCCTGCTAGGAGAAATGAAACAGCTAGGTTATTTCAATGTTTTTCCCGTAAAGGCAGAGTCTGAAGTGATCGCCTAAGTCTTATTTGTCTTACAAAAACCTCAAAGCTACCTTACGTTTATTTTGAGGCTATACTAAAATCAGCAGATAAAACAATTTACATGATATATTATTTATTTATTTCGTTTTCTATCACGGACGGGAACCCATACCCCGGCTGTACTAAAAGATACAAAACTTTTTATATTAAGCCCTTCCTTAGACTATACTTTAGTACTTTGTAACCTAATCAATGTTTAATATCGGATATATTTATTTTGGTATGGACAAAGTCTCAAAATCACTTTCTTGTACATCACTGACTTAGCAACTTATTTCTTACTAAATTTGTTATGTGTCTCATCTCAATTTTTTTTTGATTATTTTTGACCAAATTGGTCCAGCTTTCTAGCAGACAACGACGGCGTGGGCAAGTGCCCTAATCTATCCGCACTCAGTTCGATTCCAACTCTCAAACCGCTTGCTTCATTTTTATAATCCGTTTTTAATTGCCTTCTTCCTCATTATTAAATTTTCAAACTGAAATTAATTATCTAGATAAAGTTCCGAAATCCTCGAAGGCTGCTGAAGGCCGCTGATGTGACAATAGATGGTATCTTTGTTAATTTAGCAAAGAAGGCTCGGTTTATAAGAGTTTGTTACGATTACGTCGGATTAAGATATAATTTACAGTATTTTCTGTTTTGTGGCTGTTTTGACTCAACATTAAGGTGTGTTTTTGTTTACAATTATATTTTTCCTGTTGAGGTAGTTTTTATTTCAATGATAGCCTTAACACACTTTTAAATATTTGTATATTTGCCTTTGGAGTAAATAAAATCAGGTTATTTTATTCAATACGAGCAGGTTCAAAAATGAATTATATTTCTCTTGTTTCTCTCTTGAAAAAGCTTTGTAAACACGATATATTTATAACACCCAGTAGAGGATTCGATTTTTTTTTTAAATGTACCTTATTTATTACATGATGAAAAGTAAATATGAATCTCCAAATGTAGGTTCTATTCTAGGACACGTGTCACCTCGGTGTCCACGGGCGCGGATTAATCGAAGACTGCAGTTACGATTAGTCGATGATTAATGCTCGCACAGCGGCGCCATCTGCCGAATTAATTGCTTCATTTCCTCTCGACGGCACCAAATGGAATTTTGTATTTCCAATCGTAAAACGTTCGACGTTTTTGTCCGCACACGTACACTTGTTCAGGTGTGTATGGAGTCGGTGATTTATAGTCGCTTTGCAACGTTTTGAACCCAATATTTTTAAGTTAAATTACGTCAACCTGTGACACATCTATATATATAAAAGAAAGTCGTGTTTGTTACAACACTTATAACTCGAGAACGGCTCGACCGATTTAGCTGAAAATTGGTGGAGAGGTAGCTTAGAACCAGGAGTCTAACATTTTTATCATTTAAACAATTTGACACATAGATTTCCACGGGGGCGAAGCCGCGGGGAGCAGCTAGTATTTATCTAAAAAAGAGTTGGAAAATACGAACTTAAGAACGAGTTGAATTCCTTTGTGCCTCAAAAGTTTCAACAAAAGAGGGCCCGCATGATTTGTGAATGCGTGTAATTTTTCAAACGTCATATTTTAGTAACATTTTTTTGCCTCCAGAATAAAGTTTTCCATTGTGTCGGTGCTCGACTTTCTGGAATATATTTAATGTTCGTTTTTAAGTACTTCTGCTATAAAAAATACGTTTGCTATCGCTTATAACCATTAGATTTTTCAAGACAAACATCTTGAATTACTATCAAAATAAACTTGGGTTATTCAATTCAAAAATTGTGTTAAATTAAAATACCAACTATCCTTAACCAAAGTCCGTATTCGCTTTTTACATAAATATTTTATTAACGTCGTATAATGCAGAATCTTGGAAAATTGCTTGCAAATTGTCCTTCATCGAATTCACTCAGTGGAAAGCAGTAAGCGGATGAGTTATGGACAGGTAAAATTGCTGGCAGCAATCCGTTAGGTAATCCTTTGTCGTATTGGTGGGCTAGCCTATCCACCGTAGTGGCTGTCAAACGGGCCCCGGGCCATCTGTTGACAGCTGTCTGCACATCTATAGCCGATTGACGGGCTTTTCCACATCGAACTAAATATAATTTTACAGCGGTATTCTGGTAGGGTTTGACTTGATTCCTATCTTATCTGTGAACTATTTGCTTTGTAAAGATTTGCTTTAATTAATTATGTTTGATGTTTTCTACTACATTATTATAATCCATTGTTTTTAATACTGAGTTGGAGCCTTTTTATAATAACTTTAATACATGTACATATTCTATAAGTTTGTCTTTTGTTGTTATAAATATAAATAAATAATAAATAAATAATGCTGAACAATTCACACAGCATATCTAGCCCCATAGTAAGCAGTGCTTGTGTTATGGATACTATATAACTGATATACATAATAATACAATACATTACATAGATAGATATTTTTATTATACATAGAAAACAACCAGAACACCCGGAACAAATATCTGCAGATCGTACACACAATTGTTACGAGGCGGGAATCGAACCCGCAACCTCCTGCGTCGCAGGCGGACCTTCGCCCACAGCGTCACATCGGTCGTCGATAAAATAAAAATAGACTATTCTGAAGACTCAAAAGGGCTTTTCGAACTTATTTTCATTTCATAGCAATAATCTACTGATTGTAAAATTAAGTGACCTAGTAATTCGATACCAACGGAAAACATGAGCAATAATTGTAATAATTGCTTAACACACAACAATATTGACCATTACCTCTTATTAATATGTAAACATTCTTACCGCGCTTTTGCATTCCCAAATTCGAATTGACTCGTTTTTCATGCCATACCACTACATGCATTTACACATAATAATTGTGTACGGTGGCCGACTCATTATCATATAAATGAGAGAGAAAAAGCACCGGCCAGCCATTAATCAAGGGAATGGAGCAACAACGGCTAATACACTTATCAACTTTAATTCAATAAGCCTCGCACTGGGCTGTTACGTGAAAAATAAGTATCAAACGGAACGCACGACCTCACTAATTTCAATTAATTGCACCGGACTTTACGGGTGAAATTAAGGTGCGAATTGATGGTTTTCGGTCCGTGCTTTGTTACGGCGTTCACAACAAAATAATTTTGTCTTGCACGTTCCGTGCATCTGTTTAATATGTCACGCAACAATAAACTTTAAAGACATATTATTTAAAATAAATTCCAACTAAAATTGCGTAGTATAAAGTACAAGTCTACGAAGCGTAGATTCGTAACAGCCGCTACGTCGTAGCTATCTCTACGACGTAGAGGTGTTTACTGAGAACTTTGTACTTCTAAACTTCTTAAATCTATTATCATAATTCCAGACTGCGTTGTCTTGCACGAGTTGACCTTCGTCGGTGTTTCAGCAATTCGTTGCATCCTTTGCAGAAAATTAATTTAAGCTGACTGTACTTTATCTCGAATTGTGACAATTTTAATTTCCCTGAAGAGTTTGATCCAGGTTTATAAAAAGCACACAAGGTTGAACTATTTTTTATCAAAAACGTTTCTTCTTATCAGTTCGAGACGAGTCTTCGGTACTATGAAGAAGTAAGCGACGTAATTAGGTCACTTTAAATTCGGAAGCATCAGCGTTTTATCAAAATTTCAAAATCAGCTTCGCCCCAGTTCAAAGCAGCGACGCTAAGGTTTTGCGATCCAATTTCATGCCTTCGTGATCTTATGCACCACTGGTCTACCAGCGTAATTTCACTAACACAAAGTTATGATTAATTGTGGCAATAAAATGAAGACTGAGTACATTGTCCTAGCGCTGAAATCGCTGTAGACAAAGCGCCTTTAACAAACTTAGAACGCCTACTTATTTCATAAGGTATCTGGAAAGTTATAGCTTCGATTGTATGATTTATGACCGTCGTAAAGTTTATTTTCATGCTTGAATTTCATTAGGATTGTTTTATTCCATTTAATTTAGAAGGCACATTGTAAACTCTTCCAAACACACTTGATGCGCCTAAACAAGTGATTCATAACATTTTATGTGTAACCCACCTTTGTCCGTTCAGCTGAGATTACCCTCTATAAAATCACTAGACTACAGCTTTTAAATGTTTTACGAGAAAAGCCATTTAACTTTATTGGTTAACAGTTATGTCGTAACGAGTTTTTAATTAAAACTCAGTGGATTTCAGATTTCATTACTTAAGTCGCGTCCACGTGTTGCTCTTCAACATATAAGTGTAGCTTAGATCTGGAAACAATGCAGAGGCACTCCGAGATATTCCTTACAGTTCTGACTTTCATAGCGTAGACAAAAGGGCTTCCTTCCAACAAAAACTCATCCACGCTAGATGATATGTCTATGGCGAGAAATTACAAAAAAGTAACTCAGACGTACGCGTGGAATTTTAAAACAAGCCGTATTTTTAGCGACGAAGAAAACTAGCGGATGTTCCTCGTAGACTATGGGAAGAGATAGACAAAAGAACTACTTTGTTAGGTAGTATAGTGGAAGTACATAAGTCCTCACCCCCGGCTGCTTAACTACTCGTACAAACACATAAGTACATACATAAATCTTGCGTTGCCTTTGGAGAGTTGGCGCCGTGTCACCTGCGAGCTTACCTACTCCCTCTAATGAATTCAATAGCACAACAAATCAAACTTATACAAGTTTATCACTACTCGTATCTATCTAAAGGCATTTTGAGCTATGCTATACGAGAGAAAGTTATGTTTTATCTAAATTTCAATTGTTTTATTTATTTAAATATGAAACGTGCAGATTCTCTTTTAAATAAATCGTCAACTTTCATAACTCAATAGCTGAAATAAATAATTAAACAGACGTTTACACAAGACAGCATGCGGGGTATCTAATCCAAGCAAATAAATTCGACGACCGATGTGGCGTGGTGGGCGAGGTCCGCCTGCGACGCAGGAGGTTGCGGGTTCGATTCCCGCCTCGGAACAATTGTGTGTACGATCTGCAGATATTTGTTCCGGGTGTTCTGGTCGTTTTCTATGTATAATAAAAAATATCTATCTATGTAATGTATATTGTATTATGTATATCAGTTATCTAGTACCCATAACACAAGCTCTGCTTACCATGTGGCTAGATAATGCTGTGTGGATTGTCCAGCATTATTTATTATTATTTAATTGTTTTATTTATTTAAATATGAAACGTGCAGATTCTCTTTTAAATAAATCGTCAACTTTCATAACTCAATAGCTGAAATAAATAATTAAACAGACGTTTACACAAGACAGCATGCGGGGTATCTAATCCAAGCAAATAATCACAACAGAAACTCAGCTTGGCTTCATATTAGAACAATATACACCTTATTACAAATACTTACAGCTCATTTCGCGTTTACAATCGTCGCTAACACACACAGACCTACATACATCGGGGAACTTTTATGATGACAAAACCACCTTTGCTGAAGGCTTTAGATTTAATTAACGATTCTCGGAGAGTTCCTCGGAGGTGCTTTACGAATAACACTAACGTTATTACATTATCTTTACCGACTTTGTGCGCAGTTCACATGTTATGATGTTTACTTTCTTACTTTAAGAAGTTTCTATAAAGCAAGAGCGAAACTAGCTTTATTAAGCATCAATGAAAAAAAAACGTTTGACTTAGATTAATGTTCAATTGCAAATTTTGAATCAGAAAACTGTAAAATTTAAATTCTCTGAAAAACTATCTAGTTCGATATGCCCTTTAGGAAATACACCTACATTTTTTATACTGCGACTACTACTTTTTTTTAAATATTTTATTCTTCGACCAGGTGGAATGATGACCTGCGAAAGACTGCAGGTAGATGCTGGATGCGTCAAGCTGAAGACAGGGCGCTATGGCGCTCATTAGGGGAAGGCCTATGTCCAGCAGTGGACTAATATAAGCTGATGATGATGATGATATATTTTTTATTGTAAACAGTGTATTTTTTGTCAGATAATTTTATTTTAACCTTATTTCCTAACTAACTTTTGGTACAGTCAGCTCAAATTTAATAAGAAGCTTATACTGTAGCTACCGTATCCGGAAATTTCAAGAGAAACAAACCCTTAAAAGGTCTGGTTCATCATTCTCGTTCGTTCTGCAACATGTATTATTTAAACAAGGAAAAATTACTGTCAAGAGCGGCTGAGCTGATTAGTTAGGTAAGGGCTTATACAGACGACTGGAAAAAATAAGCTAATACATATAGGTACATTATTAGTATGTATTATGTATAGTAGTAAAATTATAATTTGGTCGGATAGTACTCGTTAATAAAACCCTACTTTCTGTTAGTAAATTATTTAAAAACCTGCTAAGTTCGCTTGTAATTTAAAGTAACACTGTTATGATTTGACCCTAGGATAAGTTTTAGGTCGGCAACGGGATCGAGGGTGGTGGCAGATTTTTGATACGTCCAGCACGATTGACTTTTGCTTTAGTCCGCCGCCATACACGATTTAAAATACATTGGACTACAACTATACAAAACTCTTTTGATATGACTCAAATATTTTCTATCCTTTTCTTAACGATCAAAATAAAAAGGATGGCATTACTTTTATAGCTGTCAAGTTAGTTTAGTTTTCAGGATACATGTATTAACAACACTAGTACTACGACGTAACACAGTGTTATTAGTTTCTTAGATAAACATGGTTTTTATAAGATGGCATAATAAATTATTTCTATTTCTATTTAGTATTTTCTAGAGCATTTTTTCGACTAGCTATCAGCTGTCAAAAATTTGCTTGGTCCAACGAAAATGCACCCTAAGGGTCCCGGAGATTGGCCCATCCTCAGTCGTGCATCAAATATTCTACAAGTTTATACGTACTAAACGCTTTCAATGAAAATGAGACTATAAAGTTCCGGGAGAAGCAAAATGATTCTATTACGAATATGAAATGTTATTACCTTGGACGGATTATAAGCAGGAGCAGGTTTTCACAAATGAAATTGCTTCCCTCCTTTGGAATCCATTTTAAGGATGAATGTTATAATTCTAAAGAGTGAAGACTTTGTCATTCGCTTAATGTTATTAGAGTAGTCATTGTGCTGGTTTAAAGCGGTTTATGGTGAATTGATTTAGTTGAATTTTGTTGTTTCATGAACGCTATCATCCACTACTTAATTCTATTTTGTACGTAGTTATGTTATTTTGATAAATACCTATGTATATTAAGTTTGACATGTAAGAAAATTTTCTTATCAATAAACAACTGAAACTAAGTTATTTGAACAACACCTGCCTTATTTTTTTAACATATAAATAGAGATATTAAGTTTGACTTGTAAGAAAATGTTCTTATCAATAAACAACTGAAACTAAGTTATTTGAACAACACCTGCCATATTTTTTTAATATATAAATATAAATATTAAGTTTGACATATAAGAAAATGTTCTTATCAATAAACAACTGAAACTAAGTTATTTGAACAACACCTGCCATATTTTTTTAACATATAAATAGAGATATTAAGTTTGACATATAAGAAAATGTTCTTATCAATAAACAACTGAAACTAAGTTATTTGAACAACACCTGCCATATTTTTTTTACATATAAATAGAGATATTAAGTTTGACTTGTAAGAAAATGTTCTTATCAATAAACAACTGAAACTAAGTTTTTTGAAGAACAACACCTGCCATATTTTTTTAACATATAAATAGAGATATTAAGTTTGACTTGTAAGAAAATGTTCTTATCAATAAACAACTGAAACTAAGTTATTTGAACAACAACACCTGCCTTATTTTTTTAACATATAAATAGAGATATTAAGTTTGACTTGTAAGAAAATGTTCTTATCAATAAACAACTGAAACTAAGTTATTTGAACAACACCTGCCATATTTTTTTAACATATAAATAGAAATATTAAGTTTGACATATAAGAAAATGTTCTTATCAATAAACAACTGAAACTAAGTTATTTGAACAACACCTGCCATATTTTTTTAACATATAAATACAGGTTATTTTAGTCACAATGTATTTTTGGGGTATTATTTAATTTCATATAAATAAATCTGTGAAAAGCGTTCTTTAAGTTGGTCTTAGTTTTGTAAAAACCGACCTACCGCAAGTTTTGAAATTTTGAGTAATTTTGCCCACCTCATTTTCATCCTGATTTAAATTATCAAATGGGAATTCTTTAGTTTTGCATAGATATAACTTTCAGGTGGGATGACGACCTGCGAAAGACTGCAGGTAGATGCTGGATGTGTCAAGCTGAAGACAGGGCGCTACGGCGCTCATTGGGGGAGGCCTATGTCCAGCAGTGGACTAATATAGGTTGATGATGATGATGATGAACTTTCAGGTATTTAATGTACCTGTACAGAAAGCAACACACAAAAAATCTTAAACCAGCCATATCTCAATAGGTACGGGTTGTGTGTCGATAGTCGACTTCTACATAACTACGCCACACTATTTTCGATGACCCCGTCATTGGCACCCCATTTCATATTTTAACCGATCAACTCATATTTCAAATGCGTTTTTCATTGAAAAGTGGAAAATACTACATTTTCCGTTCCACCCATTGTTTCCATATCAACAACTTTTGTTTGAAATCTACGATACAATGTATGTTAGCAGGCAATAATGCGCCTACTATATTTTAAATTAAATTGGTTGTACTAACCCCGGCTTATCGCACTTCGGTTATCGGTAACTGTTGTAGAGGTAATATCTATAGTTTAGTTAGGCCTTTGTGACTTTGGATCTATGTTTATACAAATTTAGCTTTATCGCCGTGAATTTGAATTCGTTACTGTTAAAAGTTTCCCTTATATACTATTGTCTCGTAATGTGGTGAACTAAGCCGAGAAAGGGAGTGATTCTGGACACCAAAGGGGTTAACTTTTGTAGTACGATTTTTTAAATTTCGATTTTTTTAGTTTTTTTTTCATGTTTGTGTTTTTTTTCGACGACAGCGATCTTTTTTTTTACCTAAAAAATTCGTGCTGCCGCTCTACACAGCGGTTGTGTTGCGCCGCACATGCGTTTCGTTCGAAAAATATTACAGCTCTGCTGAGTCACACAGATCTGTATTTTCTCAGCCGCTGCGCTAGTGTGGATTTACGCATGTTAGTCACTTGTAGAAAACTCATACCGTGCGTTTTCAGCACTCAAAGTGATTTAGAAGTACCTACTCCTGTCAATTTTATTAAAAAAACTTTTTGATTTTATAAGAATCTAGATGCGTTTCTGGTATTATAACATAATTATAAAATATTGTTACTACTTCCTTACAAAACGGATATGGCTTTAAATAATTATAGATCGAGCATAAAAAATTGCTAGTCATTTGCTGAAATTGTGCCTCAGCACCTTATACTTTGAGTACAATAATTGTAGCTATTGAGGAAAAACAACCACGCTTTAGCACGCGCGGTGTTCTGTTAAAGTGACGTGTCTTGAATATTACTATATCAATATAATCTGTGGTTACATTGAGAAAGTAATTCGCGTTGTAACAATGTATAGAAATCGTCCTTTGTTTTAGTTTGTAACAACTGTAAACTTGTAATTGGTTTAAGAAATTATAGAAGGGCTAAGGTATTGTGGGGTTTAAGTTATTGGGGACAAAGCTCTGTATATAATGTACATACATGTAGGTGGAAATAATATTAAAGTTTTTAAGAAGTTGGCAACAAGTTTGGTAAGAGGTTTGACGATTTTTGCATAGAAGGCGACCTAAACCATTTTAACCATTTTAACAGCGGCGACCTAAACCATTTTTTTCAAAATCGCAGCACACTATGAAAATTATATATTTGAATAGCGGACACTAATAAAAATGCCCTAGGGCGTCAGGTTTATGATATATTCACAGATGGAAATAACTTTTGAACTAGTTTTTTTTATAGGTCAGGACATTGAATATGAATCCTAAAGCATCAGAAAAATGATGAAATCTTGTGTGAAGTTTTTTTGTATAATATGTCCTCTTATATTCGTATAGCGTCATAATTTGAAAAAAAACGAAGGGTAAATGTTAGGCTCGAAAACGAATAAGTTATTTTATAAACGTTTACTTAGCTGGTTCTGGATGGTGAGCTGTGAAATCTTACCTGTAACAATAAAATTAATTATTAATACAATAAAATTAATTATTAATACAATAAAATTAATTATTAATACAATAAAATTAATTATTAATACAATAAAATTAATTATTAATACAATAAAATTAATTATTAATACAATAAAATTAATTATTAATACAATAAAATTAATTATTAATACAATTAAATTTATTATTAATACAATAAAATGGATCAGTAAAAAGGTCCGGCGGTCTGGCAATCATCACATAAAGCTTAAATTGTATTGTTAACTTGTAAGTGGAGTTGTCAAACTGTTATAAGCTGGGCTCTTCAAGAGCTATCTAATGGAAATGAAGACCTATGGCCAAGGTTTGAAGTAATAAGTTTATAATAACATAAGCCTGAGAACTTGAAACCTATAATTATAGCGCCATCATCGTCTCCGCCGAGGGTCTAAATTTGTTTCAAAGGAGGTTGTACTCTACCTTTTCAACCCATTAACTCTTGCTTAACTCTTAGGCCATGTCTTAAGTGCTAAATAGCTGAGCTAATTATAGTTAGGGCGGATTTACAGTGTTAAATATTTATTTTTAGAGTAGAAACTTTTGTATTTACATCAATAGGTTTTTCTTGTCTGCTAAGACAAGAAATTGCATGCAAAATAAATAAAATAAAATAAATAAATAATGCTGGACAATCCACACAGCATCATCTAGCCCCATGGTAAGCAGAGCTTGTGTTATGGGTACAGGATGACTGATATACTTAATACAATAGATTACATAGATATTTTATTGTTATACATATAACGACCAAAACACCAGGAACAAATCTGCAGATTGTACACACAATTGTTCCGAGGCGGGAATCGAAACCGCAACCTCCTGCGTCGCAGGCGGACCTTCGCCCAACGCGCCACATCGGTCGTCAACATAAGTGTATCGATCTAATCTTTAAAACTAAACAACCCCTGAAAGTTCGGAGGAGGCGAATGAAAAATTCTCGACTCAAATACCAAATCCGCAAAACTCCTAGCCACAAGAGACCTGCAAATTGTTCCCACTCCGTTTTCGGATCTCCTGAGTCAGTAGGAAATCTTAGGATATTTCTCAGAACGAGTGAAGCCAAACTTCAGCTTTCCTGAATTTTATGACTTTAAAATGTTTATCACCTTTTAACTAAGGATAAAGCGCCGTATGAATGCGGTCAGTGAGTATAAAGGTACATGAGAACTGTAGAGTTACGGGTTACGGAATCTGTTTGTAATTTTTCCTATATAAATAAAAAAATAGTGCTGGACAATTCACACAGCATTATCTAGGCCCATGGTAAGCAGAGCATGTGTTATGGATACTAGATAACTGATATACATAATACAATACATTACATTTTTTTTAATTGTTAGAAATAAACAACATTTAAGGATTTTGGCTCTGTATTTTTACAAAATTCAACTATCCATTTCATTTCCAAATATCTGTATTTTATGATTTTATCTCGAACAGTTATACTACAGGGGTTCTTCATTAATCATCATCTTCTTTTTTTATTTATTTACCAACTTAAAGATATTGTTACATAAAAAAGCTTAAAAATAACACAAAGGTTTGTATAGATGTATGTGATCTTCCACTAGTGGACAAAAATTGAAGTGAATATTAAAATTAAAATAATGTTATTTGATAATAATGAATAGTATACAATTTGACTTGTCTATGTGCTTATTTTATAAGCCTAAAGAAATAAATGCTATTGAGTTTTGAGTTTTTTGAATTATCAGCCTATATTAGTCCAGTGCTAAGCCTCTAATGAGCACCATAGCCTACATTTATGTTAATCGCTTTATTGCCTAGCTACAGGGTAAACGCTTATCGCTTCCGCAGTTCCATCACCCACCCCTTAGGTCCGGTGCAGCGGTGCGTGAGGACCCAAGACGGACCCACGGCCTCCCTGCCGCTGACAGCCTATGAAAACAAATCGTTAGTAATAGCAGCCCACTTGTAGATGGTTAAACAGGAAACGATTACGGGGATCGAAAATAGGCCTTTTTGTGAGCTTTTACCTGTTGTGGCATTTTCTATGCGGGTATTTTTGTACGTATTTTGTTTAAAGATTCGTTTTATTATTTTCCATCTGATTGCTCCTCGTCTTTTTTATATGAAATTATTAGAGAAAGATCCATTAAATCTATGTAAGCCGTAATTTTTTTTTGGATATTTTTAATAGGCTTAATTGACGAGCCAATTACTTTAGGATTAAAACATTTAATTTTACGAGCAAAAACGTAATAAAATATAAACTTACATCACGTCTACTATGAAACATTTCACTTTAATTTTTTGTGACTTTATAATATTTTACGAGCCTCACAGTCGTTTATGGCGCTCGATCGTCAAGTCTACGATCATAAAAATCCAAATCTGTTACTTTAGTGGTCGCTGTATTTGACAAATGATATTTTAGTGAGCATTGCTGACTAAGACTAAATTAAGGCTGACTTTGAGTGGAGTGCAGGCTTTTAAAAACGAATTAGAGGCCTCCAGGCGTTAATGGCGTATTATGATGAAGCGAATGTCGTGCAAAAATTACTTTGCCTTAACATTGCCTAAATCAGTTTCATTTAATGGCTTGGGAATTTAATGTGACGGCTTGATTTGATACTGTTTATTACCAGCGAAGGTTCTTCCAGTTCGAGCTTATGAAGATAAGATGTCTGGAATAATCGGATAATAAACAAACCGAAATAAATCTTTAAGAAAAGTATTCTTCTTTTTTTCATTGTTTCGTGCTTCTGCCTTTTAAAAAACGTGAGAAATTACAGCCTGTGATACTATTGGCAGTAAAAAGAGCTAAATCGTATCACTTTATCCAAAGCCCCACAAAAATGTCACAGCCTATGCACGAGGCACTTGTAAACAATTACGGGTTAATATAGTTAAACCGGCAGGCGTTATCGCCAACATGTCCAATCGTCTGAATTTATGTGGGCTTCCCGATGGCACTCATAAACATTGTCAAACATCCGGCAGATGCCAGGCGCACGATTATGTTGCTACGGTTTGGACTAGCTGGGGGGCAAATTGTAGGCCCTGAATTGTTTTATTTTGTGCCTAGGCACAATGTAACTTTTGTTAGAACTATGTGTGCTATTTTCATTTTTTGCGAAGTCAAATAGAATGGGCCTAATTTATGTACCTACCTACTACTGAATTCGCGATATTTTTGCGTTTTCTAATTCATAAAATGGTGCTGAATAAATCTGAAATTTCTAATGCAGAAGGCAACACAAATAGGAGTTCCCCTCAAAGCAACAACGTTACGAAAATCTTGTTAAACTTCACGACAAGTTAAAGTTAACCATTGATATACAACGCTAACAAACTTCGTGGACATCCCAAACAGGAAAAAGTCCCGAAATCATTTTAAATTCAGTATTAATCCTCAAACCGGTCCCTAGCATCGTCTTCCATACTTTGTGGGATTTCTGGAAGAAAGCTGCTTCTGCAAAGTTCTATCCAAACTCCCGTGTAATCTTACTTATAAAAATAAACTTTTGCATTAACTGATTTCGAATCAGAGGCGAAGAAGTTTCGCGAGGTAGGCCGGCATCTTCGGTACAAGTTGCAGACTCAATCAGGCAGAAAATAGAAACAAATAAATACACGCTTTCGTAGTTTTGACTTGATAAGCGTAAGTAGAGTTGGGGCTCGAATTTATAGAAGAGTTTGAGAGATAATGTAAAAGTTGGCAGATAAGACAGGCTTTGCTAGGCTTCGCGAGCGGGTAAATCCGAATATTACCTACTTAGCTCGGAGACTTCGACCAGGTTCTGTTATACTGTTATTATGTTGCATAAAAATTTACTCGCGGACTTACAGTTCATGTAATGTAATGTTGCTTATTCATGGTTGGATATCTGTAAAATATGGTTTTAAAATTTTTCCGTTCAGGAATTTTGCAATAGCCTGAACAACAAGTTCACTTAGTTGTCGTTACTTATTTAATTTCAAACTCCATTATTCTCGATTGTAAATTTCGTTTTTAACCGCAACTCTCGGCTAATGAGAATTTCCTTCATAATTATTCAATTACAAAGTTAATAAGGCTTACCCTCTCACTCCCGCGGGAACTCGAGGCGTTAAGGATTTTTTTCTTGAACAAACTGATTACTCATTCAAAATACACTCGAAACTCAATTGTTCGCACCCTCGCCAAAAATATATAAGAAAATATAAGAAATATGCGAGAAAAATCTAGAGAGCTCGCGCTCAGCTTAAAAATAATACATCAAAGTTATCAAGCACCCCGATCGAGAACATTCTAATGTCGCGAGAATGCTAAAATCCTTTGTCGGGACACTCACGCTTTGAAAGGTCTCGATTTTCGAATTTTCCTCCCTTTTCTTTTCGCTCGCATCGATAGAGATACGTGTCTACTTACGAGAGCCGGGTGTAATTAAGGTGCAAAGATACCCGAAGTCTACCGACCTACGAGTGCCCTGAAGGGTCCTTGAATGGTCGCCCATGTACTTGTGTCTTGTACTTCCAACGAGTGCTGCGTAGACCGGAATATCTCCGTGCGTTTCAAAGATTCAAAGCGAACTTAATTGGGTTTGAGTTCTGTTACTAGTTGGTTCTGTAAGCAATTTGCCTGATTGGGGATAAGATCGAGTCAATAGTTCAATGAAATCGTTGAATACGTATTGAAAGAAGAGAACTAATGGTCAATTAAAGTAAGGGTGAGAGTTCCTACTACTTATGTATTTCTGTATGCCGCGTGTTATAATGTCTATTTCTTTCTGGGTGTAGATTTTAATATACACATCATCTCACTATTAGCCCGTCCACGTTCACTGCTGAACATAGGCTTCCCCCAAACGATGCCACGAATAGCGGTCATGAGCCGCCTCCATCCATCGTCTCCCTGCGACTGCTACAATATATCCGTAACCGTACGTTATAACTCAGGTTAATTTCTAAGAATTAAATTTCCAAAAACTAATAAATAATATAAATAAAAGTTATTTATTTTATTAATTTGTCAGCAATGGCTCAAAAAAGAATTTCTAAGAAATAAATCTGTAAGAAATAAAAGACAAAGATATCATATGAATGAATAACACACTAATTGGAAGTGATTCGTTTGCCCAAACGCAATAAAAGACGAAACAGACAGAAGAATCGGAGCCAATCTTATTACGATGACCTAACTTATATTCCACATTATATTAATTTCTCCCGAGACATCTCGCAAACTAAGCGAAAGCAGCTACCCCGCGGTCGCATGTTTATTGAGAAATTGCTTAATCTCGAAGAGCTACAAAACAAAACCACATAGGAAATGTTGAACTATTTCTTCTCTGAGGATGGTAGTGGTGGTACCCTTGTCTGCGCTAACCGATCACACCCCTAACGCTGCCGAATTACTGTCCGGGCTGATTACACCTACCCCCGCACTTCCCTACCTCTCCCCGCCCGCATCCTGCCCCGGGCCCTACGTCAACTATTATTTGTGTTTCCTCCTTATAATTTGCTCTCTGGAAAAGTTGTACAAATACCAGTTCCATAATATTAGAAAGTTTGAGTGAACTTTTATAGTGAGCTCTTGGATTGGTATTCTTTTGTTTAACTTAATATTATAGTGAACAAACACTTAAGCCCCACCTGTGCGTGGGTCTTAAGTTCTTACTCAATAAATCTCATTTGAATGTCTCGTAAACTTTAAGTAGTAAAACTCACCTTCTTGGAGACGAGGCATTGCTGTGATAATGCTTTACATCAGGACTACAGCATTTGCTTTTGATTTTCTTAAAAATAATGAACCTACTGATAAAAATAATTCGTGTGTAAGTGTACGTTTTACAAAGAAAATAAATTTAAATCACCGTTCTTGCTTTTCTCATTACAGCTAAGCGATGAGGGAAACATTTTTACCCGAGAACATCAACAAAATGGAGCCTACAACCTCACACACGAAATGGCAGGAGATTTTAATGTTCTTATAACCTTGATTTTCTTGAAGATGAAAAAATGTGTTCATTGGTGCGAAAGAAAATCATCATGCCAGATACATCTTTCAACAACAATGCCACCGTGCGTGCTTAACATATTTTTGTAAACGAACATATCACAAGAATGGCTTACCGTATCATCTTAGGGGAATAAATAATTGAGTTGCAAAGTATGCTTGGTATTTAAAGGTTCTTTCTTCTTGATGCTGGCGTGTTTAAAACTTCGATAAGTTATTTTAAACTGTCTGTATACGCATTTTAATTTAATGTTAAATGCACTAGAGTATAATAACAATCCAGCTATAGAATTATCGAATGGGTTATTCGTTTTCAATTTATTTTAATAAGGACAGTAGTCTTTGTTACCGGCTTCGCACGCATTGTGTCTATCTAAACATTTAAAGGTTTTTTCAATCCCACGGGAACTGTTTTCCAGGCTGAGAGCTACATTTATGTAAAATTCCAGCCATCTCCGTGTTGTCGAGGAGTTGCATAGCCTCGACGTTTACATGATAACTAGCTATGTACGCAGGACACAATATATAGTGCACGAGTGTGTACGTGAACACAACACAGGTGCACTCTCTATTCGCTCACTCTCATAATCCGATGTAACGGCAGACTGAAAAGACCAGAGAGAGGTCAGGCGCAGGCCCAACGGCAAAACTTGCTTTCCAAAGCACGGGTGTCCCACCTTACTTCCTTATTCTTGCTGCTACTGAGAATTTTTCTTGCTAGAAAAATTTCTACAACTTTTTTTTTTTTTTTTTAAACATAGGACCAAAAAGGTCCGTCCCAGGTTTTAAACCGTGAACCTACAATCTTCATACTCAGATATGCCACTTCAACATAACTGTGTTGGCGCATTCGGCGCGTAGAACCCATTATATTCAGATGAAAAACCGAAAAGAGTGGATGATAATTCAACATTAAAAGGGGCAAACATTTATTGAAACGACGTGAGAGTTACATGAAGCGAATGCACGAGACGATGACGTACCGATCAGTATTCGCGTGGATGGATCTTTTGTTCGTAAGTAAAGTATGTACCTGCTTACCTGCTTGCGTATTAATGTGAGTTCACAGAGCATTCATCTGTTACTAAAATTCGGAAGCAAATGGATAGGAAAACATTTTGTTGGTGTACTTTGAAAAGTAATCAGAAAATGACGCAATACTTTTGAGTAATTGGAGAATGATGTAAAGAACGAAGTACATGTAAGTAGTGTTGTTTCTTATCAATCATCTTATCAACTCAAGTTTTTCAAAAGTCGCCTCTCATTTTTACGTCTCTTTTTCACGTCGAGTAATAGCTTTAATCGACAGACAGGAAAATGAAAGGAAAATTGCAAAAAAAAACAAAGATTCTCGTTTACTGCAATTTTTAATGTTAATTCAGAATTTTTTAATTTAATTGTTTTATTCACATAAAAAAACAGGATTGGCCGAATCCATAGCACCAGGAGATCGATATTGTATAGAAATTTTATTCAATTTAATTTTTACTGTTATTAACATGTCTTTAACATTGTTTTATACCTATGTGTTTTTGAAATTATAGTAGGTACATATATGTATATGTAACGCAAGGCAAGTAATATTTTTGTATTTAAGTAGGGAAATTCTGCGCGTTAAAATAAGATGTATTTTAACGAAATAAATTATTAATTAAAAAGCTCCCATAACAAATATTTGAAAAATCGTCATTACCTCATGAGCAATTTTCGCGCGAGACCACCCAGAAGTGCAGACAGCCGTTCTGCTAATTTTTGAAAATGGCTGCGACAGATGAAGCTTTAAGCCCTATGATTTCTTACTTAAATTGTACAAGGCTTTGCCCGTAGGCATATAAACATGGGTTGTTGTGTAAGTGTAAACCTTTAAGAGAAGCCATTCATCGATCTCCATCCTTCAAAGCTTTCATAATTGAACCCAGAATCAATTTCTATCGTTTCCTGGAAAACCCTTTACAAATTGAGTTGTTATTATCATCACGCTATAGAGTTGCCTTTTCTTGGAAAAACATCGACATTGACTTAACCAGTCTATGCCTAAATAACTGACAGGCTAGGCCTTTCGATCAGATTTTTACTTTTTTACCCGCGAGGCGTAGGTTATTGTATTTGTTAAGAATGGTTGCTGACCACTTTTTATAAGGTACCTCCGAAGTATCAAAACGGCTGAACCGATTTTGATCCAAAAAAAAAAATATTATTCCAGGTCTAGGACAACGTATGTCTGCAAAATTTCCACATAATAAGTACAAGCTCTGCTTACTATCGCGCTAAATAATGTTGTATGAATTGTCCGATATAATTTATTTATTTTATTTTGTAAGACCGAGTAAAAACATTATTATTGTATTTCGTCCATACTCATCGCCTATATGTCAACAGCACTAATGAACGAACGTAGCGTAGTTCAAATTAAACTCACGTTAGAGTTATTATAGGAACACCTATATCCGAAGCAAAATATCGTGGTCGTTATCGCTTACGTAGTACCTAAGTACCTATCGCGAGCGTTTAGTGCCTTCCAGTTAATAGGCCAGCGGGAGCTGCTAATAGTGTGAGGAAGTTAGCCCAAGCTTCATAAATAGTTGGCAGTAATGTGTGTAATACAACATGAAACAACTGATTGAACAAATCATTTTAAATGACCGTAGAACCACTGGTTAACTACATGTATTGTAATGATGCTGAAATTGACGAGTGTTTAAAACGGGTTATGATTGACTGGGCTAGAAATCTACTCGAACAAAATCTTATTCACATATTTTGACGACCGATGTGGCGCGGTGGGCGAAGGTCCGCCTGCGACGCAGGAGGTTGTGGGTTCGATTCCCGCCTCGGAACAAATGTGTGTACGATCTGCAGATATTTGTTCCGGGTGTTCTGGTCGTTTTCTATGTATAATTAAAATATCTATCTATGTAATGTATTGTATTATGTATATCAGTTATCTAGTACCCATAACACAAGCTCTGCTTACCATGGGGCTAGATAATGCCGTGTGAATTGTCCAGCATTATTTATTACTTATTTATTATATGTGTCTTATGCCCTAATTTTCACTAATTTAGTAGATTTTTTTGACGCAACTTTTTTGTGCATGATTTCATTTTGCCTTTATTGCTTATTTAAAACTACCTAAATTATTATTTCAGGTTAATTCCAAACTAATCTACAACAAACGAGGCACAAAAGACGTTAGGTGGAGCCCGTCGGACGCATCGGAAGATGGATCGCGCTTGTAATCAGTTAATGCATTATGCGGTTTAACTACAACCCAGGATGCACCGTGTGAACAACAAATATTGGTGCAAATTAAGCTGTGACACCTTGGTGTATCTATCGCTTTAGCACCTTGGTATCAACGTAGGTTATGCTTTGTCTTACATTGAAAATGAGAACAACTGAAAGAGATCATTACGTCATAGAGTGACGTAATGATCTAAAATCAATTTATTTAACTTTTTAAGATTAAGTTGTCTTTACACTGAACGGATACTTATTAAGAAATAATGTTATCATAGCAAACCTGGTCATACTATGACTTGAAAACGGCTTTACCGATTTCAGTATTTTTTTTGTGTTTTCTAATACTTCGTAGAAGGATGTATGTACATTAAAAGAAATAAGAAAATTGCAATTTATCATATTTTTCAAATCTCCATGCGAACGAAGCCAGAAGGGCGCAGCTAGATTTTTTTTTTAATGAATCGCGTTTTCCTCATTATAATGAACAATGCAACCCTCGCAAACTCCTCCAACCATCAATCCACGGCAAAATTATGCAGACCCAAAACAAAGTCACGGCGCATAAATCGAATCATTGGTTTGCAATAACTCAAATTCGGTTTCCTACGATAACGTAGTTGATTTAGCCGCTTACCGCCTTTGCGTTAGTTATGATAATTATGTTGGTTTACTGTATAATCCCATCCATATTGAAGAGCTGTCTAATTACTATTCTGTCATCTTTCGCACCTGATTTGCAGATTATGCGAATCGACTGATAGTTTGATCGGTGATTATTGCTTCTGAGAGTTACGTTGATTTGATTGAATTCTAGCATTGGTTCAATGTCCAATGCGTGGTTTCAATAATAATTTTGTATTTATGCTTTGATTATACTGATTATCTTGTGCGTCAAAGTTAGTTTTTCCATTCGTCTGATATATAATAGCATGTACAAAAAATTCAATTATATACATAAAGGGTCAATATTGGCCGCTTATAATTAAAATAATCTAGCGATATCTTTTAATTTAAATAATCATATCATACAAATATTATATATGTATGTATGTGAAAGTTTGGATGTTTTGATAGATAGATTTTTATTATTTCTTCACGCCATAACGCCGAACGGATCGAGCTGTAATTTGGCACACAGGTAGCTCTAGGCCTGAAATAGGCTACTTTCATACCATCAGATATAAATAAACTTAAAACAATTCCATATAGAAATAGCGCGCGTAAATGCGGGCAGAAACTAGTAAATATATTTCTAGAGAAAACCACTGTTTATTCGCATAAGTTATTATAATTATTGTAACCCAGAATTAAAGTACAATTTTCTTTTTTAATTAAACTTAACTAACTTTAATAGTGACCGCACTGAGTGGAAAGATTTGGTGGAGGCCTTTGCCCAGCAGTGGGATGAAAAAGGCTAAATAAAAAATAAATAAAAAAACATTAATAGATTCTCTCAATTTACTCAAATTAAAAGTAGTTGACCAAATATGCCAAAGGTATGAGAAACAGCAGTGAAACCGTGAAGTTTGTTTTCCAAGAAATACCGTAGCACTGCCGCGGATGGCTACGAAAAGGTGAACATTCAAAAGATAGATAGCGTCATTTCAGATTATTCTGTTATCAGGAACGAAGCCCCGTGCTCGTATTCTTAAATGGTTTTGTAAAATAAATGCCCTATAAAACTGGAAATCTCTGTTATTAAAACGATACCCATTTTTTTATAATTTTATATAATGCTGGATAATTCACACAGCATTATCTAGCCCCATGGTAAGCAGAGCTTGTGTTATGGGTACTAGATAACTGATATACATAATACAATACATTACATAGATATATATTTTTTATTATACATAGAAAACGACCAGAACACCCGGAACAAATATCTGCAGATCGTACACACAATTGTTCCGAGGCGGACCTTCGCCCACCGCGCCACATCGGTCGTCCAAATACCCATGACAAAAGGTTAATCATTAAAAGTTATTGTAGGATCATGAGAAACGATTTCTGTTTTTTTATCTGTTGTTATGACATTGTTCAAATACAAGTCGCGGGTATCATCATTTTCAACAGATTTTTAAAGTCACTCCAATCACATAATAAATGTACAAATACACCGACTTGAATAGAGTTAAATTCCTATGTATAACCTTAACCTAAGAATCCTGTTCTCATGTAAGTTAAAGTTAAGACTTTAATTGTCTTTTTGAGAATAAATGAATATTAAACGGAAATTCACGTATTCAGTATATTTTTGTCGTCAAATATCGAACATTGCGTAAATATCCTCACTTCTCCAGTATTTCCGAAAAAACATAGTCAATTTTACAAACATCTATTATTTCCCCATCTCGAGAAATAAAGCTACAAAACAAATAGGTTTCGCGTCGCAAAATCAGCAGATTACGAGTAGTTATCTTTAGTTTGGAGAGACAGAAATATCGCATAAGCATAGTAACAGAATTACTTTCTTTACAAGTTCAGATTTATTGGCTGTAGGGCGAGTTTGTTCAGCAGCTTTATTTGTCTCTATACCTTTTAAATCATATCAGCGATTACGACGTATTATTGCGACGTTTAGACTTTTTTATTATTTCCTGAAAAGGTCACATGTGACGTTTACGTCAAGGTAACGTTTACGAATAGACAAAAATTATAATTGATATGGTCCCGCCGCTAATCAAATGAATAAAAACAATCGAACAAAGGCTTTTTAAATAAACACAAAATAAAACAAAAGTTTTTAGATTCAATTATGCCAACGCAACCGTAACAAAAAGAGTTAAAAATATGTCAGTGCAATATGATGAATAGGCACAATACGAATTAAGATTCATGCTCACATTTCAGCTGGAAGTGACACATTCGTTACCAGTGGCGGGCGATTTTATCGGTTCAGTTCTTCCATTCAGTGCTTCGAGCAAAAAGTAATTTCAAGTGCGGCAACGCATGAGCGCTTACTTATCTATTTTTGAAGGAACGCATTCTGCGATCCGTTAAATAGAGTTAAAGTGAGTGGAGCCGACTTCCGCGCATGTGTGCCACGCACCGCCTCACTCGTATTCCTCAAGAAAACAGCCAAGAATTTATTCTGAAGACGGTACCTACAGAATATTTAAGGACGGAATGTTATTCCCCGTCCAAATTAATTCTCTATTACAGGCCAAAAATATTTATGAAGGAGATTAAAATAAAATGCTTAGGTTTGGATTGAGAATAACATTATTTTACAACAAAACATTACAACATTGTTTTCAGTGTTTTAGAAAGGAAACTATTTCAGCTATGTAAAGATTTGGTGTTCGAAAGGTGTCCCATCTGACCTTACTCACTATCAGTTGGCAACGTGCCTAGAATATCATTTATTTCAGTGCGCATTTGTCACTTGCATGAAGTAGCAGAAAAAACAGATAGAAACCAACAGGTTTAAGGGTTTAGCCCTTCGCACGATTATTTGATAGATACTGTACTATACAGCAGAAAATACTTTTTTCGACGCGCTAGAAATACTGTATTTAGATGCGGCAAATTATGTATGTCGGATAGCTTTATTATCTGTCAATTAAATGAAAAGTTAAGTAGAGTTTCAGCAGAGGCTAATAGTAACAATGATGACACGGATAAAGGGGGTCGATAACGTGAAATAGCAACGTGAAAACGTGGCGAGAAAATAACATTATTAACCTCCCGGGCATAATACGCGCGCCACTGCGCCAGATATGGTAATGATTATGTAAATCCCCTACTCACAGGTACATCTTGGGAACGTTATATACTTATTAAACCAAGATTGCCCGAACCGTGCCCGAGCGGAACACGGTGCCGCAAAAACTTTCTACAACAACCAAACTCTGTTTATAGACGTTCAATTTTTACGACAGACATTCCAAATCTCAGGTTGTGAAATCGGACTATCGCCGTACCTAGCCTTCCTTGGCGACTCTCTTTTCAATTTTCTTACTTCCCGCTCGAAGCAAGCCAGCATTGTATGGTAGATTCTTATCTCTCACAAAAGCTATTTAGCTAAATGGAATTTACAGAGCCCGCACTGCAGTTCGACGAAGTACACCGTAATATTTAAAATCACGAAATTTGAGTCTAAATCCCGGCGTTGTATTACGTGTCTAAGATGTTTCAAGACTCTTTCTACTTTCCTCCTGTGGCGGTTTTAAATTATGCACTTTGGAAAATTGAAATTGTAGGACTTTGTTTAAAATGCAACGGGATACATAAACAGAAAAACAGACGGATTCCTTTGTAATTTAGCAGTAAACGTCTAACATTTGCACAAAAGCGCTGTTGAAAATGTTTAACTAAAGCACATAATTGAGCCCCGTTAATCAAGAGCGCGAAGTTTTCACAAGTGCTTAAATTATTTACCTCAAACATAAAACATCGACATTCAAAGCGTTTCTGGAATATTTTCGCTTACACAGACGTCGGGCGTACGCGGACTGAAGTTATACGAATAGAAAATATTGAAAGCGAACTGTGAGCATCAAAAATACGCTGAATCTTGTTAATGAACTTAATGAGTGAAGAAACAGGGAGTTGTATTCCGAGGGAAGTTCCCGAAAGCAACTTTGAAGTTTCAATTCGAATGCTGTTGCAATAAAGAGGAGACTGGTAAATAAATGCAACAGAAAATGAAAATGCATCATTTAATAAATACTGGTTCGGGGCTTGAGTCGTATGAGTAGATTTTGTTTAGCTTTATTAATTCAACAAATTTTACAATATTATGTTACCGAGTCGTGGGGCTTACGACCAACGAAAATCAAGGTTTTACTTTTAATAAGTTAGTTTTTTTTTCAACATAGATCCTCAAAAGGTGCAAATGAATAAAAAAACGTTTACTTTAAAACATTTGTTAAATTTTAAAGGTTTTGAATGAGCTCTTTCATTCATAAAAGTTACTTACAACGGTGTTTAATTAAATTAAAAATGTTTTTACTTCTGAGCTGTACCAGATTAAGTAAATAAAGATGAATCAACGACAAAGTTCAGTTCGAACTTTTTAATTTTAAAATGGAGTCAAAGGTTTTATAAAGCTCAAGACTTTCTTTGAATTTCGAGATTTTTTTTCTTTGGAATTAAGTTCCTTCGAAAAGCGCATACTTTTAAAATAGTTATGTGCTTTTACCATTCATCTTATTGTTCCCTTCAAATGTAATATCAAAAAATAAATTAATATTTTCATATGGCTGAAATATTAATTTACTTTTTTGAAATAATATTTATATTGTCCTTTTACGAGTCGATTAGGGAATCCAATCCCGTATCAAAATCTCAATCCCCAAGCCTGCACAATCGAGTACATCGACCTGCGCGGAACTGCTGTATTTGCGGGATTGGAAAAAAAACGTACCATTTTTTCTTTTTCAACGTATGTTTTAACGCGTGGACTCGAGGCTCTTCTTCTGTCTAGTGTAATGTAACATTTATCACTTTCGGTCAAAAGCTCATAAAAACTCAAATTTGAAAGAAAAATATTGAAAAGTTTCATGAATAATAATTCGTTATACTCTATCCACGCATTAACTTTCTTTATTATTAAAACAGAGTCCAGGATTTTTTATATTATTTCTTAATATAAAAACTAAATAGGCTTATAGGCTATAAACCAAAAGCAAATACCTATAACGGGTCAAATTCATAAGTAAAGAAAGAAAGTGGTTTAATCGAATGTATTGTCAACGTATATATATTCAGAAGGACGTCTGTGTGAATTTTTCTACGATTTCCATCTTTTTTCAGTCCCGCAAATCCCGTTAACCCCGCAAAAATGGTACGGGATTCCGCATTTAAGGGATCCCGCGTTTGCAGGATTGGACTCCCTAGTCGAGGTATTTGCTAGAAATTGTCCTGAATGTAAAATTTTGTTCGAAAAATGATGCTTTTACACAACACATCGGTGTATCGGCAGCCGAAAACCCTTCTTTATTTATAAAATACCTGGAAATCTGCGCATATGCACCAATTTTTTCATGTTTGTTGCATACAAAGGTACTTGGCTTTTACGTTATTTACCAATAGTGATAACTGTGATGTCGTAATGGACTGATTGGATTTATCACTTAAACATTTTAAATGTTTATCAGAGTGAAGGCCATTTCACTTGAGTTGTATTAGAGTGATGAGGGACTCGATGCTTTATAGATCTACTAGCTAGTTTCTGTCCGCGGTTTCGCACGTATTGTTTATATGGAAACTTGTCAAGGTTATTTCTATCCAATGGCACTGTTTTCTCCAGGAACAACCCGTATGCAAAATTTCAGTCCGATCTGTTCAGTAGTATTAGCGTGAACTAGTAACAAACATCCATCCAAACATCCAAACTTTCGCATTTATAATTTGAATGTGATAATAAGTATGATAATTATGTATGTTGGCGATTGGATCTCAAAGTCATTGCTTAGGAAAAATCTAAAGTAGCTGGAATACATAAAGATGTTAAGGCAACATAGTAATAAGAGCCACTTCCAACACAAGCTACTTTATTATTGGCACTACACAGTTATGCAAATGTGTAAGCTCGTTTTTGCCAGGATTAAGGTTTGGGGTCTATAGTAATGGCAAGATTTGTGTAAAACGTAGTAAATCCACGACCCACAGCGCGGGTACAGGGCAATTTCAAATTTTATAATGCGAAAACTAAACTAAAATGGCTTACTAAACCTTGTTTAATTAAATTTATAATTACAGTTTCGAAAGATTTAAATTGGACGCAATGCTAAAAATAATACAAATTTCAGTGCAAAACTTGAAATAAAAGTTATCACGATAGAAATGGCTCTGTTTTCCGCATTTTCGACGATAAAAAGAGACAGCTAACTGACAGTAGATATGATATAAAGATTGGAAAATAATTTCGACAAAAAGCAAGTCTCCAAACTCATGTCGGACACTCAGTAAAATGAAATACGTAGCCAGCACCGGCCTTCGGCAAATGGTTTAATATCGAAATGTGATCACTTAGCGCAATCTCTTACAAAAGAAAAAACACAGGGGTAGTCTCGGATGTATTTAGCTTTTACCAAAAACTGAAGTATGATTCAATTTTTACGAAAATTCGCAAAAAGCTAAATATAACTGAAAGCTTTCAATCCCTTTACTCTATCTATAGAATGTTATTTTTGTCAGTTTGTCTGTGTTTATTTATATTCAAATGGATTTTATGCATTTTGGTAAGCTTTATGTACGCTAGAATAATATCAGGAATAAAAGAGGTACTAGGTAAATACGACAGCGAAAATATAATTCGAGTCATGATTTAGTTCCAACTGCAGCGGGGGTTGAAAAACACCGAAGATAGATGCTTCCTTCTACAACTTCTTCCAATTAAAGCACAATTCTTAAAATAGTGGCTCTAATTACAGTCTGAATCGCAGCCAATGCTCCGCTTGAGTTTCCAGCTCATACTTGAGAAAGGTAAGCATTATTACTGCAGTTCTTCGTTTTATTCAACAGCTCGGTCCCTAACGCTTCTCTTCGCTAAAACCGATTCCTTGTTACTTGATTTCTGCATTTCGAAAAAGCGTAAATATTTTTCCTCTTGGGTGCTTTTGCGGTGAAGAATTCAATGGTCGGTTTTGTTATATGAAATTCTCTATTAAAGCGTTTTAGTATTTGATGTGTGGGAGGGTTATTAGTGATAATAAATAAAGAAACAAATAATGCTGGACAATTCACACAGCATTATCTAGCCTCATGGTAAGCAGAGCTTGTGTTATGGGTACTAGATAACTGATATATATAATACAATACATTACATAGATAGATATTTTTCATTATACGTAGAAAACGACCAGAACACCCGGAACAAATATCTGCAGATCGTACACACAATTGTTCTAAGGCGGGAATCGAACCCGCAACCTCCTGCGTCGCAAGCGGACCTTCGCCCACCGCGCCACATCGGTCGTCGTATATGTAATTAGTCAAACATACCAAAATTTGTAAAGTAGTAATGCACCTTTTTAACGTAACGGGAGGTTTGATTGCACAAAAAGGACAAACTCAGCTGTGGGAACTAGCTACAAAAAATGGCGATAATTCAGACAAAGCTATAATTCCTAAACGAATCTCTAAAAGACAAGTCTCATGCGTCGCTGCAGTCCCAGACGTAATCAAGGACACTCGATGCCCACCTCTTTCTCCCTCAATCTGCATTGCATACGTACGTGCGTATAAGGTTAAGGTGAAATGAGTCCCAAAACCTACGTTTTGAGTTAACGGAAAATCAATTTTAAGGGAACAAAACACCTATTTTTCAAATATATTTTGAGGATCAAAAGTTTAGGATATTAGTAAATAAGTTATGGGAGTCGAAACACGATTGTCTAAACTTGACGCGATAGGAAAAAATTGTAAAGTTTCATCTAAATCTTCATTTTTACAGAGATACCTCTACGGGAAAACCAGTTTTATTTGCTAGTTATTTAATATTATTGTAATGAAATTTCTTCTACATGTTCCCTAATAAATACTTTAGACAATTATAGTTTTAGTTTTTTGAGAAACACTATTATTTTAGAGCAATAACAAATTAAAAAATAAAAAGCAGTGAAATTGCGCTCGGCCGATCATTCTGCCGCTCTTGCCTCCCGTTCTCGCCTTCCCCGCGCGGCGTTCGTTCGTCCTTGTCTCGAAAAGACGAACTCATTTCGCCTTAAATCCCCTTCTATCTTTAGGTACGTCATCTTTATAATTTTTATCAAAATAATCTTATTTCAAATACTTACTTAAAAAATAAGAATAAATCGTCGCTAAAATCGACCTTTTTTGGAAAAATCATTATAACATGGAAGACAAAATTTATTATCTATCGGACACAATTACCGCTTTAACAATATTTACTGTGCACTTAGGGGTCAATGACAATTAAGGATTCTTGGAACGCGTAATTTCTTCGAGCTTCAACCCAAGATTACGGGAAACGTGTTTCTTCATTAATCGAATCAGGAGTAATTGGAAAAAGACAAAGTTTCTCGAGGTGAACTATTTTGCCATGAGATAAAAGAGAGAAAAATTCCGCATATTAATCTTCAGAGAATAATCACAGAGATTTATTTTCAAAGTAATTAATGTTTTATCTTTCAAAACTTGGGATATAAAGTCTATATTTCCTGCCATTCATTTTCTCCTTTCTTTCTACGGGAAGTAAAGTAAGTAAGTAAAGTAAAAAATCATTTATTTCTTTAGGCTTACAAAATAAGCACTTAGACAAGTCATATTTTATATTTAAATTATTATCAAATAAAATTATTTTACTGTTCACTTCAATTTTTTGTCCACAAGTGGAAGAAGTGAAAAGAAACCACAGAAAAGAAAGTTCCATAAGATAACGCACAGAATCAAATCAAGTGCTAACATCCAATTCATAGAGAAGCAATAATATAATTTTTATCCCGGTCGGATCTGCGGCGAGCTAATATCCTTATTTATTTCCGTTGGGTGTTCGTCTGCTAATTGCAATTCGCTACCCAGTGATTTTCCGCGGTCTCGCTTCTTATTGTTATTACTGGCGGGTTTATGCATAGTTTTTTGTAACAATGCGGTTATTTTGTATTGAAATGTTTTAGCTTTTCTAATACAGATTTTATTGTTATTTTTTTTGCTTTCAAGTTCTTTACAAAGACTTTCAAAAATATTGTTTTCGCACGTATGTTTAAAAAATTTATACCCACGCTGAACCGATAACCGCTGGGGTAAACGTGTTCTTGAGTGGAAACCGCGTCCCGGCAAACGTAGTGTAGGACCTCTTCCAGCAAGGTGGGCGACTTGCGAAAGACTGCAGGCAGATGCTGGATGCGGCAAGCTGAAGACAGGGCGCTATGGCGCTCATTAGGGAAGGCATAGACTTCCCCTAATGAGCGCCACTAGTGCACTAGTATACGTTGATGATGATGATGATGCAAGACATTATCCAGGCCTTAAGTAAGTAAGAGTTAGGTGGGAATTAAAAATATTAATAAGTAGAGATCACAACGAGTAGTTCGCCTAAGTCATACAATTTTCAACCCTTACAGTTCTTACACTGAAAATTACTTAACAGAAAATCTACGAAGACGACATACTATCCATATCCTTCCCAGCATTTCACCCTCGTGATCACGTGTTTAATAAATTCCCTACGAATCTTGGCACGTTTGATCAAATGTTTGTGACACTTTCCTGCGACGATACCAGGTTGTCATGCCATCTTTATCACTATTTCAAAGAATATCAGAAGTTTCCGGAAAAATATTCTAAAGAAACGAAAATATCTTGTTAAGATAAATGCGGAAGGTGTGTAGAACTCCTTTTTGGGTAAATTGTGATCTCTGATTGGTTTGAATTATGAATGAATCACTTTTTTTTTGGTTCATTATTGCAATTAGCTACTTTTTAGACAAAAGCTTCTTTTCTGATTTTTATGTTCCATCTGTGAAAAAACCCTCCTACCCGTTATGACCTACGGAGCTGAGACGTGGACACTCACGATAGGGCTGGTCCACCAGTTCAAAGTCGCTCAGCGAGCTATGGAAAGAGCTATGCTCGAAGTTTCTCTGAAGGATAGGATTCGTAACGAATACATCCGACAGAGAACCAAGGTTATCGACATAGCTCAAAGAATTAGCAAGCTGAAGTGGCAGTGGGCCGGCCATATCTCGCGAAGAACCGACGGCCGATGGGGCAAACGTGTTCTTGAGTGGAGACCACGACTCGGTAAACGTAGTGTAGGACGCCCTCCGACCAGGTGGGATGACGACCTGCGAAAGACTGCAGGTAGATGCTGGATGCGGCAAGCTGAAGACAGGGCGCTATGGCGCTCATTGGGGGAGGCCTATGTCCAGCAGTGGACTGCTATAGGCTGATAATGATGGAGATGATGATGATCTGTGAAGAAACTAAAGGGGAAAAATGGAAACTACACTTATTGCCAACTAACTTTAAAACTCAATATTGTCTGCAAAAATCCTAATCTGACATATTCGAGAAGCTGCAGCCAGACAGTGCTTACATCTCAGGTATTTCAAACAGGGCTTACGAGTATAATATGATGACAAAGAGATGGTAGACACGTGTTTTATCTATTCACTAACTTATTTGTTACAAACATCATCATCATCATCAGCTTATATTAGTCCTCTGCTGGACATAGGCCTCCCCAATGAGCGCCATAGCGCCCTGTCTTCGGCTTGACGCATCCAGCATCTACCTGCAGTCTTTCGTAGGTCGTCATCCCACCTGGTCGGAGGGCGTCCTACACTACGTTTACCGAGTCGTGGTCTCCGCTCAAGAACACGTTTGCCCCAGCGGCCGTCGGTTCTTCGCGAGATATGGCCGGCCCACTGCCACTTCAGCTTGCTAATTCTCAGAGCTATGTCGATAACTTTGGTTCTCTAACAAACATACGTGTTATATAAATCTGCATATAATATTAACAACTTTTTATTTAACTTGTGTGTAGTGTGTAGGTGTGGGCCAAATCTTGCAACTGAAATTTGGACCAGTTAACTTCAACCGAGCAGAAATTTGACGTTAGTTCGGTGACAGTATAATGTACTATCGAGCTGGTCTGATGATGAAGACAGAACCAGTGACCATAGAAAATCCTAAACGAAACGAGGTAAACCCGTCGAGTTTGGGCTCGTTGGATTTGTCTTTGGTATTACAGCTGGTTTTTTTCATATTCATACTATTACGCAACCAAAAACTCCACAAAATAAGTGCTAGACTCAAAAACTTTAACGCATATACCACGAGAACAATTGAAGTTTAGTAGAAATATGATTTCTCTGATTTTAACTTCAGAGCAGTTAAAATATCAAAACAGTTCAATGTAATTAAGTGAAATCAGTACAGAAATATAGTTCGAAACAGGTGTAGTTTCTGATTCTAAAATCTTATTTAATTGAATGATAACAACCGCAAGACAGAGCTGTGTTTATGTAAATTTTACTCAGTTATTAGACCCTTCTCAGGCGATTAACTGGAGTTGGGCTCGCCTTGAAATTAAAGCTTTGTTTTGATCGTTCTTTCATTTTAGTTCTTGCCTACCGTACCCGCATAACGAGGAATCTTCACGTATTTCAGTTCTGGGATTTAAAATCTCGATGAGCGCCTTGTAATTTTCTGTTTCATGTTTTTGATCTATTATTTTTTACTGATATTTGTTCCGATGAATTTTTATAAGCAAATAATTATTTTGGTATTTTTTTATAAAAAGAGGAATTTGAACGAAGTGGGTGACTAAGTCCAACGTTTGAGACGAAACATTGGGGATTTTATAAAGCTAAGCGATGTTTGTGATGACCTATATGACGCAGCGCGGGCGAAGAACTTTGCGGGTTCGATTTCCGCCTCGGGAAAAATATTTGTACGATCTCACAAATATTTGACCCAGGTGTTTTGGGCATTTTCTATGTATAATAAAAAAATATTTCTATATAACATGTTGTATTACGTCTATCAGTCATCTAGTACCAATAAAACAAGCTCTACTTAGCTTGAGAATAGATGATGTGGTGTGATTTGTCTAGCGTTAATCGTGAGTATTCGACTATGTATTGTGGGTTGTCCCCATGACTATTGACTTTCAAATAAATAAATAAATAATGCTGGACAATTCACACAGCATTATCTAGCCCCATGGTAAGCAGAGCTTGTGTTATGGGTACTAGATAACTGATATACATAATACAATACATTACATAGATAGATATTTTTTTATTATACATAGAAAACGACCAGAACACCCGGAACAAATATCTGCAGATCGTACACACAATTGTTCCGAGGCGGGAATCGAACCCGCAACCTTCTGCGTCGCAGGCGGACCTTCGCCCCCGCGCCACATCGGTCGTCAAAAAGAGGAATTTGAACGAAGTGGGTGACTAAGTCCAACGTTTGAGACGAAACATTGGGGATTTTATAAAGCTAAGCGATGTTTGTGATGACCTATATGACGCAGCGCGGGCGAAGAACTTTGCGGGTTCGATTTCCGCCTTGGGAAAAATTTTTGTACGATCTCACAAATATTTATTGAAAACACCCGGGGTTTTGGGCATTTTCTATGTATAATAAAAAAATATTTCTATATAACATGTTGTATTACGTCTATCAGTCATCTAGTACCAATAAAACAAGCTCTACTTAGCTTGAGAATAGATGATGTGGTGTGATTTGTCTAGCGTTAATCGTGAGTATTCGACTATGTATTGTGGGGTGTCCCCATGACTTTTGACTTTCATATCAATCGTGGACTTATAGGTATATCCCATCATCTTGTCATCTAGGACAAAAGCATTTACTGCCTATTTATTTTATTGTTGCAGGGGCCCAAAATGTTCACGTCAATGTATTTCTGAATAACTGTCTTTCATACTTTTAAACTTACGCGATCTGAACACATATTTATAAGTATTAATAGTCAGTCATCCCGTGACCACGACAGTGTGTAAACCTGTTGAAACGTCGGGAATAATAGGTAAATAAACGCGATAAATACCCGTTGTATTAATACTTATAAATAACTGTCTTTCAATACTTTCACATGTCCATTCTCATTGTTTCTCAGAAAATTGATTTAATCATAATTATAAGTATTAATACAACGGGTATTTATCGCGTTTATTTTAAGGTAAATAAACGCGATAAATACCCGTTGTATTAATACTTATAATAATGTGTTCAGATCGCGTAAGTTTAAAAATATTGATTTAATCATATTCCATTACTTTATCAGTTACGTTCGATTTCACGCACAGTTTGCTCGTAATTCCGATTTGATATGCTTACGCATTACAAACATGTACTACCTACTCGTACCTAGTCCAACTGGACGTGCTGGCGCAATAGCAGTTTACATTCAAGTTGTGACAGGCATTACAATTACCTAGATTTACAGTATTGTGTTGACATCACAGAAAATCAGAATATACCTATCTTGGATTCCTTATCTTGATGAGAACACCGTAAAATTATAATTTTAAACAGTCTAATCTAAAATATTTTTCCGTAAACACTTTGCAAATATTACGCAATAGCTTAATACCCATTTAAAACCACCCTATTTCTCGGAATTAGGCTCCGCTGCTTGAAGCGTCCTCACATAAAAACACATTTAAAAACAATTTCGTGTACACAATAGCAGCTAAGTAGGTATTTTTATCAGCAACCATTGAAACGGCCGGGGAAATTTGCATTAAATCCATTTACTCTGAAGATTATAGGCTTGGAGTAGTCGGCTTGGCACCACGGTGTTATTCTGAATGTCTTGTAGGTACACGTAGTATTAGATTTGCGTTATCATTGTCTTTGGATAAGGCTTAGCATAACAATTGAGTCGAGTGCCTTTATTAGATTTGTTTCTGAATGTGATTAGTTTGCTTTTGTTTATCTAAATGAGTAAGATTTTGCGAATAGAACAAGTTATTTTGATGGAACGGATAGCTTTATTATTCTTATCAATTTAATAGTTAGGTAACTCTCTCTCTATGTGAATGATAATGTAATATTTAGCAGTTACCATTATACTCGCACACTATACTATTTATTTAAGTATTTTCAAATAGAAAATCCCATAATATCTCTCAAACTCTAGGTATAATAGACGGCTCGGCACCGACAGTATTCTGGAAGCAAACGCTATCTCGACGCACAATAAAGACCATACAGAATCATGTACAGTATCCATATGGCAGAGGTTTCACTCCCGCATCACATACAGAGAACCTAAACCTATGCCGCATCTGTGTTGTAATTTTTCTGGTGTATGATGTGTTGTTATAATCAAAGCTGTATTGAATCTTATTTTTAGAGCGTTGAAGGGTATTTTTGCTTGATTCCTCGTTGGAAAGTGGCACAGGTGGTACGTTGGTTCGGATTACGGTATCGGCCGTCTTCGTAAGTGGCTATGTACCCTCGAATAGGCACTTACGACGCCGCAATGAGTTGCCTTGCACCCGGCTATCTGTGGTGCGCTATCTACGGACAATGTTTGACAATAATTGAATTATTATACTGGTTGTTATCTTGGAGAATTATTCCGGTCGTGATTATTATGAGTAGTATCATTTATTGTATATGTTGATATTTTATTGTGACTACTTTTTTTGAGTCATTGGTCTATATTCCATAATATATTCATTTTATGTTTTAGGTATAGGTAAGAGAAATGTTTTTTTTTAAACAAGATTTGACTACTAACCATCTTATTACTAACTACATTTATCTCTGTTGTGATATTTATAGATAGTAAGTGACTTCCATAATCTATTCATTAGGTACCAATAAAAAATCCAAGCACCCATATTATTCTCCAAAATATATCATTTCCCAAGGATAATTCCATTCCCAGCACAATCAAGAGACCTTTTCCTGAAAAACTCGCAGTAACATAAGACTCGTGCCGGTTACCATCAAATTCTATGCACATTGTCGGAAAGCAATTTTCACTCAATCCCCTCTCAACAAGTACAAACTTACGCGGGGCACGTGCTCCGTATCAATAGTATAACAAATAGGCTGATATTTCGTCAGGAATAGCCCGAATCAAGTTTCAGTGCGAAGCTTTTGTGTGTGGCAGGTGAAAAAGTGTTGGTCTTGATTTATTCGCACCAGCGCCGCCTATCGGCGTATGATTGAAAGGGTACGTGTTTATACACCAGTGGCACGGCTGGCGCGAGATATATGACAGACCTATTTATTTATTTTTAAAAGTTCTCTTTCAATATTTAGTGCAATGTGCCTGGGTACTGCTCAAATGTATTAATTTCTACTATGTGAATATACCAATGGAGAAATTATATGATTTCTATTTCAGGTCTTTATTAAGATGGAAGATAGACCATATTTTGTACAATAATAAAATGCGTATTCTAAAAGTACAAACGTATATTTTCGTCAGATCATATTATATTCATATATATTTCGTCATTATAAGTATATCTAAATCTTATTAATATCCTGCCAAAGCGTAATATTATAAAATACTGCGTGTATTTTTGAACAACAATGCGTTGAAAACTTTTAGGGATGGCGAAATTGGAAAAGTCCCTAATATATTTTCCAAGAACTTTAATAACATTTTCTTATTTGGACTTGCCCTCGAAGATAAATACGTCTATTGTGAGACGAATAATCCCTAATTCTATAATCTGTATTATTATTATTATTGGATTTTGCATTTTGGGTCAAGTATACATATGTAGTTTAATTGTAAATACTAGTTTTAATTTCTATATTTTTCTATTCTGTTTCTATTATTTGATTGTAACTTTCTTAGTTGATAAAATATACATTCTCAAATTGATCAATGACCTCAATTTGGTATCCTTATAATCAAATCATTTAATTTATTGATTGCCTTATTTTTAATTTCAAAACTTATATTGCTTCATTTTTCCGGCATGTAAAGTAGCCTATACCTTTTTCTCGCTATAATCCTTACCAATTTTCACAACACTCAATATTACTTTTATATTTATAATATATAAAATCGTAACAGTTAGTTACAATAAAATTTATTTCAATGCCTGCAAGGTTGCTTGGTAACCTTGCAGGGATTCAAATAATTTATATCATGGCAACCTTTATAATATCATATTAAAATGTAAAGATAAGCCTGTGCTAATGAGAATTCTTATTGATTTCACAAGAAGTTATAAGGTGCAGACAAAAGAAACGCGTTGTTACTCTAATTTTTGCGGGAATAACGCTATTTAACGCCTTTTCACGCGTTATTCACGCTAAAATTAGCGTAATAACGCTGATAACATACGTTACGTTATGTGCTCAATAGCGTGGAGCCTTGCTGGTAGATAAATGTGGCAACATATACAGTTAACGCAAAATTCAGAACTGTAATATTATCGTTCAGTATCAAAAAGCTCCATAGAATCAGAATCACGCTAACAAAGTATACAGACATTCATAAACATAAGATTTGAAGAGTACGCACGATGTCAGTGCTATAATCTGGAGGTCTACTGTGAAACGAGCTTTCCTACTTCTGCCTCAGTTCAATCGATGGAAGACGTGGAGGAATATCTACGTTTTCCGATCTGAATGCATTTCCTATTTGAGATTGAGAGCAAAAGTTTATGCCCTTGAATTTAATGTTAGAAGATATTTTATTTTCCTTTAATAGAAATAATTCTGTATCTATTAGTGAGTTTAGTACCTATACCGGATTCACAAATAAATTCATTTTTTTATTCACTCATTTCTGACACCGTGGGGTCTACCACGATGTAGGCCTCGTGGTAGTCTCCCCGGCAGTTTGAGCTATATTGATGCAACAGGGACGTTCAGAACCTATAATCGTGAAGTTACAACCTCGCGTGTGCTCCAAAAACGACTGCAAAGTTAGGTCGCGATATCACGCGTATGTTGTAGTGCGAGCTACCGCTGCTTTTGTAACTTCTTGTGAAATCAATAAGAATTCTCATTAGCACAGTTTATCTTTACATTTTAATTATATTATTTAAAGATTGCCGTAATAGCCACGCCCTTTAGCGGATTGCTGATCACTGTTGTGGACTGTTGGGATGTATTTTCGATGGTTTCGATCGTCCAAAATACATCCCAACTTTCACCTTCATTATTCATTTTCATTTATTTTTCTTGCATGTACATTCATACTTAGATTTCAGTGAATGGTTAATTATGTCGGTACATGCACCCTGGAAAGGAACTGCAAAACTAAGTTCGACATTATTTTATTTACGCATGGCTATAAAAAATACCAAAAAAGCAATAAGTTTAATTGTAATAAAATTAAATAAATTGAATTTAGAAGTCAGAATGGTCAATTATTTATTGTTTCATTAAAGGTTCATATCATTTTAGTTTCCCTTACCTTTAGAGAGGTAATAAAAGAGCCCGCACCATAAAGGCAGCAAATCAAGATCAAAGCTCGCACTATAAGTAAAAGGTAGGTACGTGTGTACGACGACAGGCGATATTGACTTTGATAAACGAGCCTCCGAGTGTCGCCCTCAGCCACGTCACTTTGGTGCATTGCGGTGTACATCTTACCCAACCCTTGTTTACAATCCGCCTAGTTTTTAGGGTTCCGTAATCGATTGTGTCTAAGAAACTTTAGAAGTTTAGAAATTAATTATCTGTCTGTGAAATAAGGCTGTCGTAAGTTTTAACCTCAGGTTTATTTTGAAAAGACGAGAAAGTAATTTAGAAATCGCTCGCTTTATACTTACCTACTTTTATTATTATTAACTCATTTATTTTCGATTTACCCACAAAAAATACAAAATACATACATTTATACGTCTTATAGCCAATTGCGTAAAAATCTAAATGACTGAGTAGGAATTTCATAGTGATAATAAATAAATAATGCTGGCCAATCTACACAGCATCATCTAGCCCCAATCTAAGATGACTGATATACTCATAACTCACATTACATAGAAGTACATAGATTTGTTACAATTGTACATAGAAATACCCAGATACCCCAAACAAATATCTGCAGATCGTACAAACATGTGTCCTGAGGCGGGAATCGAATCCGACTCCTGCGTCGCAGATGAACCTTCCCACAGAGTTCATCATAATGTAAAAAAGAAACGAAATACCATCATTTTACGTAAAGAAGTTTGTTTACGAAAAGAAGGCATGTTCTTTGTGCTGTAATTCTGTATCTCACTCAAGAGGAGTATATTTTCTTCCAGTTTATTTTGTCGCTGTTTACGTATGGAATCCAGTAGGACGACTCGCTCTTCCCCAATTTTTTATGACTACTAACGTGATATTACGTCGACCGCTAGTCCTTTATTCGTTTGATACAGTTTATTGCACGTAAGTATTATATTGTGCGCAATGGTTCTCGCCGTCGAGTTTTGATGGTCAGGTTTTATTTTTGTTATCTGCCCTGGTCGGAATGGTTTATTGTGGATCCACGTGTTTCGGAGATAGGCTGTTAGCGCGAATTGTTTTGGAAATATATTTTTGTTGTGTGAATTCGTAAATGCAATGAGATAGGATAAAAGTCGGAATTGTATCGAGTTTGGTTTTCTAGCAGCAATAAAATATTTTTTAATCCCTGACATATAAAAACAACTTTTTAATTGGGATAAAAGTACAAATCTAAAGATTACAGTTTTTATTTGGCTTGTGTTTGTTAAATCAATAAAAATATTTAATATTTATCATTGGTTTATTAATTCCGAAAACATGGCCCTAATCAAGCGCATGTGTAAATTTACAATTACAAACTCTTAGTTACATAAGATCAAAAATAGTGAACGGAAATACGTTCTAAAAACTTCACTAGGCCAGCAACGTTCCGTATAACTACATACAAAATTGTATATCAGTAGCAATTCAGTTACCGTTAAGTAGCGAGACGGCCAACTGGGGCTTTCCGGCAACTAGCTGATAGTATTTGCATAATATCGAAACGGTCGATACACCTAGAGCTTATTAGCCATTGATCGGCTTACGATCTATATCCGAACTGTATAATTTCAGGCTATTACGAGGCCCGAAGCATACAAAAAGCACCTTAATGATTTTGATTGGTCATCTATTTACTGTCATTTTATGTAAGCTTTTGTCTCAAAACTTAAAAGTGTCAAATGTGTACAGGATATTTGCATTTTTGACTAATATAACTAATAAAAAAACTGAATAATGGAACCAGTAGATTCCATCGTGTTCGTAACTTCCGGTCACGTGTTTCGGCGCGTTTAAATCACGTTTCTATCTCGCCCCCGTTAGCTGTGTTTGCTTCTGAAGTTTTTCATTCTTAGTAGCTACAAAATCCAGCTACCAAATAAAAAATAATCAACAAATGAAGCCCCTTCCAAGTTGCACCGAATGCTCTGCGGTATTACTCAGCAAATAGCCGTAAACGTTCGCATAATGTAGATACGTCAGCATTATTGATTCGTGGAGCTCATCAAGTTAATTGATCCTTTTTCGCTAGAGAGTTCCGTGGTTTTCTCCAATGGAGCTGTCAAGCGGAATGTTTGCAGTATTTATATGTTATTTCAGGTTCAGTTGTGGTTCGGAAATAGCAGCGGTAGGGCACAAACTACCTACAGAGCGTTTAATATTTCTACTTGCACAAGAACAGTACTTAACCTATCGTACCTTACATTCTAGGCTGATATATTAAGATTATCATGTAGGTACGCTCATGAGCGTACTTTGAACTTTGAACAATGGCAAGTTTCACGTCAGTAGCTCTGTTTGTATTCACACGATCGATTGCGTCTGATACCAAAACACACCTTATCGACTACTCTCGTGCTACAACGGCATGCCACCACACTGTCTGCGCGTGCAGTGTTTGCATATCCATCAGCGATATGTATGATTCCCGCACCTCATTATCGTAATTGATCCGTTTTAGCTTTCCGCCAGTCCGGAATCAATCGCACGTCCATTGATTTGCATTAATTACCGCGGCGAATGTCACATGTCTCTCGCAAACGATTATTTTGATAGACCCTCGTTTGATTCTGGGTCGATGGCGGACTCGGATTGTTTGTTTTGAGGGTGGATGGCTCAGGCAAATCGATGAGATATGCATCGATTTTTGCTCAGTCTTGTCTTAAATGATCATGCTATTGTCCTACAAGCAACAATTTATCAAATTTGAAGGTTTTTTATATAGTTCAGGCCTTTAGGTTAATTTTAATCGTACCATGTGCACTCAGTTTTGTTTGTGTTAGAGTTTCATACACTGAACTACATACACACACATACATCTTCTTTATTGTAATGGATCATGAACGTGCTACGATACGGATAGATGTCTAATCTGACAACAAACATCGCAGGCAAGGCTTTGTTTCAAAACATACAGCTTTGACATCTGCCAAGCTAGAACAAACACAATTCAGCAGAAAGCAACGGTGTTAAGACTTAAATCAAATAACTGTATAGTATTGCTTTCAGCTTTGTAAAGCTTCAAGTGCAATAGCGTCAGTGGCGGATGTTCTTCCCCGTCTCGGCTTGTTGTCTATGATATTGGCCCACGCCCTTTACATGTTCGCGGGCGCGGTCTCAAGGCGGAGACACGCACGCCGCCACCGCGCGCTCGCTTTGCCTCCGCCGCGCTCTCCAGAGATATCGCAAGCGTGACGCTCGACTTAACTGCTCCAGTTTATCCCTTTAATTGCCTTTTTTCTGGAAGCTCGCTTTAAAACCCGCGCGCCGTATCTCCTCACGTCGCAATTACAGAGACGTCTTATGATAAATCTGCCGTAATTTGCATGAGATAGCATACGCTCTCAACTTTCACGCGAAGCTTCCTACTCTTGTCGTTTATTACGTTAGGGAACGTTTCCAAGAATGAGAATGAGCTATTTAACTACTAACTAGATACCGTTAACTAAGTTTTCTTTAATTTCTGCATTCAATTTTTTGCCAAGTTTTATTTCGTATTCCCACCGGTTACTTTCAGTTTGCGGCAGCCAATTTTAAGGGGCAGAGAAGAGAGTCGCGAAATAACAATTTGGAGTCGGATGTCCTCATACAATTTCACCTCGCGGAAATAAGACGGTAGGAGGCAGCAAACAAAACATAGACGGTACAATCTCCGTGTTGCAACGTGGCGAATCGCGGAGCATCACCCCAAAGCTGCGCTTCAGTAGGTACGCCAATCTAGACATTTTTTCGTGCGAGTTGCTGCCGAGTACCGGTGGGATATTGTAACGTCGGCTGCTGCCCTGCGGACTACGACGCTCGACTATTTGTCGAGCGATGCGCCAAAACATCGCATCGAAATCGTACGGAAAAAATATTCTTCGCTAGATTGTTACTCGTCGCTTTTTGGAATTTACTCTGCAGGTTGAGAGTTTTATATTGTATGAGAGATTAGTTTGAGATTGTATTATCTTGTTGGCAAGCTTTCCAATGCCATTTTGATTTCGAACAAATGCAAAAGTATCTTTTCTCAAAAATATTCTCGATAAAGCTAAGTTTTGCACTCAAGTGCTCTGTGTAAAATGAGATGTAGGTACTTATCATATTCCGAAATTAATTTCAAGTATATTTTTTACAATCTGTAGCAGTTACGCGATAAGTTTAACAAAATTGTAGTGCGAGAATTTTGTGTTCAATATAAAGGCCATAAACTTTGTGACCTCATGTCCACGTCCACTCGGCTAGACGGGTACATTAATATTTGAAACTCAGGTATTAGTAACCTACACTATCGGCTTACGTGCGACTTAGATACGGAAAACCACACCGAGAGTGGTAGACCAAAAATTATTTTCAATTTTGGCGTTAACCTGGCAGAAGGTATTAGAGGTTTTCTTTAGTCTATTTGTGGTAACGTAGTGAGATTAGGTCAAATATTCATGCTTCCGTTAGTTATAATTATACCCAACGAATTTGTTTTCCATCCTACCTACAGATTTGAGTTCCTAAATTTTTTAACGGTGAGTGAATAAAGACATGGGGCAAACGTGTTCTTGAGTGGAGACCACGACTCGGTAAACGTAGTGTAGGACGCCCTCCGACCAGGTGGGATGACGATCTGCAAAAGACTGCAGGTAGATGCTGGATGCGGCAAGCTGAAGACAGGACGCTATGGCGCTCATTGGGGGAGGCCTATGTCCTGCAGTGTTGCTATAGGCTGATGATGATGATGATGAATAAAGACATTATTATATAGTATTTTATAGGCACTATAGACTTAATAGATATATAGTATTTTATAGACACAGTTAGGTACTTTTGACTAATAAAGATGCGAGTCTGTCGTCTCGAAATTATGGAGACTTCCGAAAGTTTCGATTTTTATCGAGCCCTCACAGTGTGTAAAAAGATTGTTCAGATGAAAAAGATTTGAAAATTGTATACAAATTATAGTTTACCAAAGTAACTCAATCTATCTTACTTTTTATCACGCGTGTAATGCTGGCAGAAACAAAACAATAAAAATAATCATAATATTTTATTCTGTTGAATATTCTGACTCCAAATGTAAAGGTGGGTTAAATAGTAAAACATTTTTAGCAACAATAACAAAATTGATAACAAATAATAACTTTTCTATACTAATATTATAAAGAGGAATGGTTTGAGTTTTTGTTTGTTTGTACTGAATAGGCTCCGAAACTACTGGACCGATTTGAAAAATTCTTTCACCGTTGGGAAGCTACACATCCCCGGTGAACATAGGCTATATTATGTTTTCAAAAAAGTTAGGGATTCGTACTAAAACCGAGCGAAGCCGGGAAGGTCCGCTAGTTATAAATAAAATTGATTGTCGTAAGAAATGAAATCGGTAAATCATTAGGAACTATTTGATTTTTTTATACATAATATATATATATATTTTTTTATAATGCTGGACAATTCACACAGCATTATCTAGCCCCATGGTAAGCAGAGCTTGTGTTATGGGTACTAGATAACTGATGTACAATTACATAATACCATATATTACATAGATAGATATTTTTTATTATACATAGAAAACGACCAGAACACCCGGAACAAATATCTGCAGATCGTACACACAATTGTTCCGAGGCGGGAATCGAACCCGCAACCTCCTGCGCCGCAGGCGGACCTTCGCCCACCGCGCCACATCGGTCGTCAGTTTAATTACCAAACAGCAATTTAGAGAGTGGAATAACAAAAAAAAGTTAAATAACATAAAAGTATATGTTTCTTGTCACACGTTCTTATTCCCACTTATATTATCAATACGAAAGTTTAGAAGTGTATATGTTTGGATGTTTGTTACCTCTTCACGCCAAAACTAATGAATGGATCACCTGAAAGTTAGCATAGATAGATGTTGTAGGCACTTATAAGCTGTGTGTGAATGAATGAATGAATGAATGAATGAATGAACACTTTACTGTACCCAAAATAACACCTTATATCTAAATCTTACATCATAACAGTACAATAGGCGGCCTTATCGCTTAAAGCGCGCTTAAATTTCTTCCAGGCAACCAGGATGTGTGCTAAAATTTAAAGGCCTCAATCAACATGGGTACTTTGTATCCCTAAAAAGCGCAACGAAACTCGATCGCGGCAGAAAATTGTTTTCGAATATATCCATGGTTTTCTGGTAGACATCGCTCTTGAGCGATATGTCTGCCAACTGTATCTTGTTATTTTTTAGTTTTATTTTACTTTGTTCTTCTTAAGTGTGCAATAAAGTATCATATACATATTCATAGTATATCTATTTATAATTTTGGAAGGGATAAAAAATGGTACCTATTGTGTGATCTTTCTTCATTGTCTTTCAATAAAATGTAATAACACAATCAAATCTGTACGGTAGGTACCAGCTCCCCACAGACTGAAGTCCTCTCATTTGTTGAACCCGCCCGCTCGCTCCGGCGATCATTGGACACTTCTACGTAATAAGTTTATCGACTATCGCGGGAATTGAGATTCTGAGCTTTATTTTGAACAATTCTTTAGAAAGCCTTGCTATTGCTTGCTTGCTACCGACAACCGCTGGTGTAAACGTGTTCTTAAGTGAAGACCGCGACTCGGCAAGCGTAGTGTAGGATGCTCTCCAGCCAGGTGGGAGGATCCTACACGACGACGTGCGAAGGACTGGAGGCAGATGCTGGATGCGGCAAGCTGAAGACAGTGCGCTATGACGCTCATAAGGGGAGGCCTATGTCCAGCAGTGAAATACGACAGGCTGATGATGATGATGATGATAGCTTGCCTTGATTTAGAAGAAGTTTCCAGAACATCTGATTCCGTAGGGTAGGTTCTAATAGGTTCCCGCAGTAACAGAGTAAACAAAATGAACCCATATTATTTCTTATATCAACAGATTCGTTCCAAAAAGCGGACCCACAAATCCTGAATATTTTAATCCTGGATTTTTTACAAGTTCGACCACACCTGATTTGTAAGCAGGGTTAGGTGCGAGTCAGATTCAAGCAGCCAGATAAATACCAGAACTAAAATATCACAACAGCTCGAAAAGAGGACTTTGATGGGACTTGGACCCATATTCTTCATCTTTATACTGTAAATTTACCAAAACTGTAGCCAGAAATCCTAAATACCTTTAGTTTTTATACCATATCGATCAAACTACGACTTCCTGTTTTTCCGCCATAAACAAAAGGACAACCCTTAAGACAACCTCGCTCTCTTTTTTAAATCTACAGAATGGCCACTATTTCCCCTTTCCATCCATAATTCCTGTATAAAACGAGTGTCAATAGGTTGTCCGTCGGGATCGTGGTTGTGGTACTGATGAGCTAGTAAGTTAGAATGTTGGAGGCACACTGAGTTTGAAGGCTCGTTTTGGGATATATTTTTTGTTGCTACGGTTTGTTGAAAAAAAAACTACAGAAGTCAATATAAGTAGATGTGATAAAATAATAGACCTTTGTATGACTTTTGGGTCTCAAAAGATTGATTCTAGTGTTATGTATTGTTAATGGACTTAGAACTCACTTAAGGCCTGCAAGACAAAGGATTAAACGCAGTAGTTTTTCTTGGTGACCTCTAAGTAACCTATTCATACAATATTTTCACCAGTCAACGTTTCTCATGATTTAAACATTGATTAGAAGATGATGTGACAAAAAATAATGGTTATTTTGATCAATATCGTAGAACCATCATTAACGGGGCTTAAAGATTTGTACAAATTATTTTTCATTAATTTTCACGTAAAATCCTACTGATATTATAAACGCGAAAGTTTGTAAGTATGGATGGATGGATGGATGTTTGTTACTCTTTCACGTAAAAAACTACTGAATGGATTTTAATACTTTACAATAATATAGCTTATACATCAGAATAACACATAGGCTACAATTCATAAAGATATATTGTATATTATCCAAAATATCTATCACCACGCGGGTGAAACCGCGGGGCGCAGCTAATAGACAATAAAAATTCCATTTAATGTCGTACAGACACTTTCGTCACTCTAAGTCACTCATATATTTCCAGTACGTCCCCAACCTAACACAAGACAACCCATCATGTTCTATGACACCCCATTAACCCAGCGACTGCGCTTGCTAACTTAACTAATAGGTTTCAAGTCATACGAGTGGGTTGGGTACGTTATAATAGCAGCGTCCTTATTGGCAGGTCGTGTGACTGGTGCACTGGTCGGCTGAATTAGTTTTGGACGAGATTTGCATTTTGATATTAAACTAGTCTGTCGGTGGTTCCGCTCTTCGAACACAAAAAGGATAACTGGTTTTATTTTCACAAGGATCTTCTTTAACGTATTCACTGTCCAAACTCAGCGGTGCAACCAGAAGGTGCGGTCCCATTTGCGTCATAGGCAGTCCGAGTATTAAAGCACCTCAATGATGATGGGTCCACTGATGAGGAAGGGAAGTTTGAATCCTGTCGGAAATACTTTTTGCGAGCATATTTTATCGTGCGCTATATTTTCAGAAAATAATTGATAATTTTATTTTATTATTTCTTAATACTTGAAAAAAAAATCAATTAAAATCAGTGACTTCAATATTTTGATTGGCTTTCAAACCAATCTTTTCTATCGCTAAGGGCTCTCACATCGCATTGTAAACATATTGCAAGCCTTTGTCGTGTTCTGCGAGTCACGCTACCCAATCTAAGCATTAATAAAATGACAAAACGTGACCCAGTCCATCATCCATCACGGACGTCAGTGACCGGCCGATTAGAAAACTGTACGGTACCTTACCGATGATGGTACAGTTACCGTCACAAATAGGTATCTAGGTTAGTAGCTGCTTCTTCGGCTACTAACTGACTTATAAGTTATACGAGTAGATATAAATATCTGCCTACTTATTTTTTTTAAGGGTTTTAGGCTACCTTAGACATAAATTTGTGATTAACGGGGTTGAAAGGGTTTATTTGGCAGCAACTTACGAGTACCTAGTTTTTTTTATTTTTCACGTGTGACATTACTGGTTGAAGGGAATGACTAAGCACCTCACAAAAACGTTCGAAAATTGTAGACGTACAAAAGCGAAAGCAAAATGTATTTCTATGTCTTCTATGAAATTATTTTTATGTTGAATAAAAGTAACTATTAACGAAGCTGACTGTACATAAAGTCGGTATTTCGGGACATACCCGTAAATGTTCTAGACAAGGGTGAGATTAAATATTAAATTCGCGGTTAGGAATTTCGGGTTGAAAAGTAACGGCGGGCATGCGCAAAGCCACACTGATCCTTGTCCGTTCCGAAATCCAGTTTACAACGTTAAATTCGGACTAAAACAAAGGTCAGTAATTTTTTATCAGCTCCTAAATAGCGGAAGCAAACCGGACGCGGGCGGTTGCTACTGAGAGATATACGCTAAATTAATGAAATCAGCCTCTTTAGGCAACGGGCTACGAAAAACGAAAGCGCTAAGCAAGGGGCTGGACATTTTTGCAGTACACGCTTACCCTGTTATTCTATCTATGTGTATGAATTAAATTCGTTTAGTGCTATATATGTAGGTGATGATGTAAACGGAAACCAAATGGGCTTCATACATAACCTGTCCTTTTGTACTGAATTATTACTTTTTTACTCGCTGATTTCATTTTGTAAAAATTAGATTTAGTTATTTTATTCAACCCTTTTTGGTAATATGAAATGAAATGAAATGAAATGAAAATGAAATGAATTTATTTGTTAAAAGACTTACACAGACATAATAAACTTAAATGTAAACTAAACGTGTTAGTAATCATGTAAGTCCAGTAACAAAATGGCTTTGCCTCAGCATGAGTTGGATGACTAGCATGCTAGCAACCAACGCTGGTCTTCCGGCAAAGCAATTTCTTGGTGTTACGGACTGACTACTCACCACCGCTATACAAACAAACAAGTAAGTATGTAATATGACATACACTAATAACACTACTACAATGAATACGAAAATCCCAATATTTGACAGTGTTTTCAATAAAAGTATGAGAAATACGCGAGTACACAGCATACTCGTATCCCGAGTGAGAAGTACGTTGGTATCTAATATTAAGGCTAAAACCTTTTCCTCAAAAACTTTGCGTAGAATATTTTTCGCAATGCGTAAACAGCTTTTGAGCGAGTCCCGCCCAAGAATTTCAGGAGTTATGTGTTCACCGTCAAACTTTTAATTTCTCTCAAGTATTCGTCATAAAAGGAGCTCTTAAAATAATGGCGCAAGTATTAAAGTAATTGTTGACATGAAGTATGTTCGAAAATTCATAAAATGTACGAAGTAAAGCCGAACTATAAGGAGGTCCCAACATGATTAAATGCAATTTCTTTACAAAGTATGCTCGTTGTATGGAACTTTCCTTTGGGCGCGGTTTTACGGCGAATATTCACTGAGCGACAAATTTTGTGGAACTCTTTTTTGGGATTAGTAATGTTTTGGGTGTAAATGGTTATCCACGTACCTGTTACGAGAATTTTGAATTTCGTGGCGTTCTATACAATACAATACAATACAAAAATATTTTATTGTACACCAAATGCAGATAATTGCAAAAAAAAGACTTTACATGCGACAAGAACAATGGGCGGCCTTATCGCTTAGAAGCGATCTCTTCCAGACAACCAGATTTAGGTAAATCAAAAATTACGATTATTTTCGTAATACGTTTCTAGTTTATAACAATCTTATGTTTAGTCCTGATTCTTATAATATGTGTGGTATGTGTTGTTTATGCAGGTAGAAAAGGGTAGAAAAAAATTTAAACCACCCCAAACTGCAAGTTATCGTCATGCTATTATCCAAACTAGCGTGATACTTGTGAGCTATTACTTACCTGAATCAATAAATTTTGGGCAATAAGACACAATTTACTTTGTTATAATAGGAAGTTTTTAAGATTTGTACTTTTTTATCAAATGACCCATGAAAAAAATGAAGTAAATTGTTTATAAAAAAAATTGTAACGCTACTACTTATAGCCCCAAGCTAAGCAAAGCCTGTGTTATGAAAATACCATAGCATGGATATAGGCTAGCGTAGAAGTGCGTAGTGCTTCCCGTAGCATTTTCCGTAGCATCTTGTAGCGTTTATCGTAGCATCTCGTACAGTTTTCCATAACTTTATTTAGATCTTTTAGTACATAATCCAAACGTAAATGAAAATTTAAGTACAACAAAACGAAATTCGCTAAAAGGGACGCGGAACAAAAGAAACTTAGCTGTATTTAATGATTTTAAATAATAAACGAGGCGGGTCTCGGTGATTAAGGTGAGCGCGCAAGTGATGGTACAGATGTAGGGGTAACTTATGCCGGGACGAAGCTCATAACTACCGTCCAGCAGGGTATAAGTCCAGTGACCACAACGCCGGGCTTACATCATTCAGTGTTGTATTTAACGTGGATATTTCATGTTGAATTAGTAATAACACGGCATCTGACGGGCAAAATTTTGGACGGTGAATTACCGAAGGGAATGTTTTGAATGCGTTGTAGGAGTTTTGGATTTAGATTGTTGTGTAATTTTGGTTGCAATTCCAGAGATGAAATTACTGAGAAATTTGTATTGAGTTAATAACATTTTGTTTTAGCCGATTAAAGAACAGTCATCAGAAAAAATAGTGTGATATCTACTTTTGTTAATTTTCCTCTAGACTGAAATAATGTTAAGATATTTGTTCCGGATGTTTTCTATGTATAATAAAAAATATCGATCTATGTAATGTATTGTATTATGTTACTTTTTCATGTTTTTTAGATGGGCTATAACTGTACTGTATAACTCAGAATAACGCGTAGGTACTTAGAGCTTTGTATAATTAATGAGTGATGTGACAGAGTACCATACTTACATTTGTGTCATATTATGATCTAAAGGTGGGTATGGCACACAATTATGAAAACTATTTCGCTTGTACCTACATACAAAGTTACATAATTATGTACACTTTATCTTAAGATTGAAACCCGATGAATGTAACATTCGGGTCAAACCCCTACGGGTTTAAAGAGTGTTAAATATAAGAAACCATGTATATATTCTTTAAAAATAAATAAATACAAAAATACAAATGTATATAGGGCTAGATAATGCTGTGTGGATTGTCCAGCATTATTTATTTATATTTAACTACATATTTCTACTTATCACGTTTTAATGCAAAATTATTTAATACTCAATATAAATCAATTATTAAAATTGAGTTACCTGATAAATGAAAAAAACACATACATATTTACTAAGCAATTTGGAGCCCGAAAGTTAGATTTATTGTAATAAAGATATCGCATGTGCACATTACATGCAAATCACCGATTCCGAGAAGCTCTTTCGCGTAATAACGCGAGCGATTTCATTAAACCACCCTAAATAGTTATAAAGAACTTTGTTATTTGGCTGTCAGTCAGCTTTTAAAAGCCCGACAACAAAGTTAAAACGAAGTAATTAAAAAAGAAAACACAAAATACTTACAAAGTCGGAAGCTCGGCTCTCTTCACTTAAATTACTCGCGATTACACCGACAAAACGTTTTAATGAAACACGTTAAATCGCGCCAAGTGGGCCCGCCACGCCACCGCGCGCCATACTTCGGCAACTCTGCAACTTCAACACTTACTGCGGGTAGGTGCTACGTAGTTTTTCCTCAAATATCTTAGCCGTAAAGAGAGTTGAAACTACTTCTGCAAGTCCATTAAAGAGTATAAACTCGCGGAGCGGTGATTACAAATGCCGATTTAGGAACTCGTTATGGTTCAGATTAAGCTCCTTAATTGATATCATCTCAGCTCTAGTGCAGGCATTTTTGTTCAGATGTTTGTGAACATTGTACCAATCACAGAACAGGGAAATAACTGCAGAGTTAGGAAGAGTTAGAAGACATTTCTATCTATTCAATTCATTTTTAATTTGAAACTAAAGTAAAGCATTATCACTATTGTCACTATTAACTAGAGACATAACATATTACCGACTGAAAATAGATATGCCTAGTCCCTACGTAATATTGAATAAAGTCTCCTTGGCGATGTTATGAGAATTATAAAAGAACCTACTTATTACTTAACTACATTTTAGTCAAGCACCATAATCTTGTCCGTTCCAGGTAAATTCTGATATCCAATTACTGGTCAAATTTACCACATGCAAGATAAATGTAGTAAGAACATCAAACTACTATAATAGAAGGAACCTACCACAAGGACAGTTTCATAATTCTACAATTTCAGTTACATACCTATTTACATATCATAGCAAAAGTAAAAATTTTGTTAGATCTCTTGTTAAAGTATTTCTAACACTGTTTTTCTTACTACCCCCTATTCGCAAAAACGAATTCTTAAAAATCTTATCAAAAACTAGTATGATTCAAAAGAATACAAGGACGTAATATCATTGGATTTTTTTCTGAGTTTATCTAATGCGTTTTAGTTATCATTGAGAGAAGAAAAGGAAAGGCTCGTCCTAGAAGTATATAATGTTATTTTGCTATTTCAGACAGACTTTAGTTGCCGCTCGGTGTAAATGTCCCCTACAGCGTATAAAGTAACTGTTGTATAATCTCGAGTTCGTATAAATATGTGAGCAGAGGAAACTGACTTCTGCGTTCCGCTCGCGTCTCTACGGAAACCACGTCAATTAACTTGGCCACTATGACATATTAGCCTTTGTTCCCTGCACCGTACCACCGGTATTTGCTTGCAAGAAACCCAATGCGTACGAGCGACTCTGTGCAATGCGTTTCCGGGACGTCTTGTTTGTTGGTTATGTGGATCTTATTCTGTTTTGTTGCGGGTATTTATTGCTTTAGGTTTACCTTGCTTGCATTATTTGCTGCAGATGGTTATTTTGTGAGAATGTTTCCATTATTTTAGATGTTCTACATCCCAAACATTTACGTATATAGATATTACAAAATAAATTAATCATATTTTAGGCTTCGCTTGATAAAGTCAAAAATATCTTTAAAAGTTAACTGTTTTAAGGGGAAAGTGACACTTTAATTTGATTTTTACGGAAATGCTTACAACAACTTGTTGTTCGCGAAGGAAATTAGTTTAGAAGAGCTTCTGGTTATTACAGTTGAAAAGGCCAATTCTTTGAAATGATTAATATTTCTAAGTGACAAAATTAATATCTGCCGGAGTCATCTGCCAGATGCCGGACAGTTAAACAGCCCCAAATCAACTTGGGATTAAATAGATTCTATGAGAATATAAAAAAAAAACTTTAGTGACTGTCAATGTCAAACAAAGAAGATGAAAAAAGTTTTTCTCTCAATTCCATTTTACTTTCGAAATTCCTCTTTTGCAGTCTTTAAAACTTTCCTAAATAAGAGATTTTCCAGAGTCTCAATTATCGATAAAGACGATATTAAAAATTCGTTTGTTTTGTTCTTAGCGTACGCCTGGAAGGCGGTGTCCCCTTTTCCATTGTTTGCAGAAGGAAAAGCCGGAACGGTGGCAAATGATAATCACAAATTTGAATTTCACTCCCGCAAGTAGGCAGTGACAAAATCATCCGATTTCGTGCGTCGTTTATCATCACAATTAATTAGGCAAACAAAAAAACATTATCTTAACTCTCCAGAAAGTTGTTTCTGTTAACGAACGGTTCGTGCAACTTATTGTTAACTTTTCTCATTTTATTTTCCCTTCTTTTTCTGGTTTTATTTTTGTCGCGACCGGAAGACTGCGGCACCGATCGCGCCACACTTTATCGGTAAATCAATGTGGGACGTCAAAATTTACATAAATATGTACATAGTTGCCGTTTGCTAGTAGTGATGACGGACATGATCTAAATTTATTCGTGAGCATTACAGTGTAACATGTAGGTACGAGGCGGTACTCCCTTAATGTATTCATGTAATTCGCATCGCCGGCATCCCCTTTGACCGGCCACGCAACACCGCACCGCCAGCCCGGATAGAGTAATATAACGTGATGCTTTAAAATCATCCATCATGTTTAATGTTCATATAAAAAGAAGGAGGTAGCGGCCCCACTCGGCGCTCGGATTTTTGTGATTTTCGGCCGTACCACGCTCCAAATTTTATAACATAATTCCCGAAGCATCCCCCCTGCCGCAGCACACCTACCTCTAAGATATAACTGTATTGTTGACGCAAAGTTTGAATTTAATCCTGTTATAGAAACAAAGGAGATCCACTTGTTGCGAGGCAGTATATTCTCAAGTTTATAGGATGTTAGCATCCAGCTAAATAGCGAGCTCATCGACTTTCTCATTTTCACCTCACGAAATTCTCTCGCGTCCATTTTAGCTCGGCTAAAATTATCAATTGTGCACACTCTAGTATTCAGCAGTGCAAATACAAAGGCAAGAGGCTTCCAACTTGTCTGTGCGGTTAAAATAAAACCTCAAGTATCAGCTACTTGAATGTAAAAACGTTGGATGCGGCAGAGCCGGGGTGAGCTTGACGCCGATTTACATTAAATGCGGCTTGCACCCTCCAATGATAACTTAGACTCCGGCGCCGCAAAACTAGTGTGTAGTCGAGGGCTTTATATTTCGAGCTTAGTTGAAATGCAAATTGCACAAAAACCTCAAGCGAAAGAGGAGTATTGAAAGTTCACAAAATTTGGTTTTAGGTACCAGGGGGTTCATTATAAAAGCACCTTTTTACTACTTTTTAGTTCCAAATTTATTAGGTATTTGGCTAACGGGCACTGTTGGATCCATTCATAAATACTTAAATGTAAGTAAAGTGGCTTATAAAATAATAATCAACAGACTTGGAATTTATAAATAAATCATTTTATTTACGAGCAATAAAATCACACTCTATTAAAACGAAGGCAAAACAAAGGCAAAAAGGAAATGAACTAAACAGCCCGTTATGCAATTCAATCAAAGTAGTATCTTATAAAAGACGTCCTCTGGGCCATGGGATCACAGCGTGCATACTAAATCATCAGCCCTTAGTTATTTATACATCATGAGCCAACATCTTAATAGAGGGTGTGACTTATGTCCAGCCTAAAATAATATTTTGAGTAAATGTTTGGAAATAAACAAATAGCGGCGGGGCCTGCTTTGCGCTGACTATGTAATGTAACATTGAGGCGTAGGCCGTTTTGTGGCCGTCTGCCTTCAAAACGAGTTTATTATAAAGGTTTAATATTCATTTTAGTAGCACCGCATTGTGATAGATATTTCACTTACCTTAGGATGTGTTCTTCTGGGGAAGGCCACTTTGGGGTCGATCTGTAACAAAGTTCAAAATATGAGTTATGTACGTACATATCCGTCTGTATCACACTAAGAGGCACTTTTTAGTCGTTAGTTAGTTAGAGCAATTTTCAAAACACTACTGAAATTATAATCCTGATTCTACGTAATTATGTAAAATATTCATAAAATCAGAATGTGCTTCCAAAAACTGAATACCCCCCAAACTAACACAATTACAGCCGTCCTCGTTAGCCTCCGGGCACTTCAGCAAAAAGACAGATGGTCTCGCCCCACGAAAAATAAAAAAGAATCACTCAGACGCCTCGACCTCAACTAATCATGGACCGCACGTCCATGGAAGTGGGCACGATAAATTCGCATCGTCCACGCGGCTGCGATGTCCAGTCCTAAAATCCCGGCTGCAAAAAACCATCGGACTGAAAATCCTGCGCCGTGGTCCTGTCACTCGATTTCGCCTCTCGTCTTTTTCATGTAACCGAGCTCCACTATTTCATACGCGGTACTGTTTAAGCCCTCAGATTTTCTCTCGGCTGCGAGCGGTCGCTCCTACTTTTTGCTCCTATCTGCGACGCGCCGGTGACCGCTATAAACGCAAAATATAAACCCAAAGAAGCTACCTACCTTTGACATTTTAGAGGTAAAATGTTTCATTTCAGCTCGCAGTGACCGTTTTGTCGAACGGTTTTGCATTCAGTGCCAGTGTTTTAGCAGTTTTGTTAGCGTAAAGTTTTAATTTAATTTGAAGTATGATGAGGATCAGTGATGGGGATGGAGTGGGGTTTGCACAAGTTTATGGAAACTAGAAAGAAGCTGAGTTTTATGAAGAAAATTAACTTAGATGAAGCAATTGCGGGAACAAGTTTTAAACATAAATATTTTCCATTTCCGCTGTAGAACAATAAATTCGTGAACCTACAGGCATCCGTAACCGTATTACATAGCAAAAGCGCGCGATAATAATTCAAAAGATTTTGCCCAAGAGGACTGCATTATTACAATATCAAGGAACTGGCTTTACAGCGTCATTCATACATTCTTAATTATTTAATTATCTTCAGGGTGGGACGGAACACGGCTGCAGAAAATCCGGCTTATGATTAAATTGGATTTTCAACTGGAGGAACGTGTATTAAACATAGTGAAATTATAATCACGCTAATGCGTAGCACCTTTTTGTGCTCGTAAATATGCAAAAGGGGTTTTTCACTCTATCTAAATAACTAATCTGTTAGTAGATTTTTTCAGTACTAACAGATTGTGAGTTGGGTGGCTAAAAATCGTTTCTTCCTTCGTAGGCCCAACTCACGCATTCCGTAATGCCAAACGACCACAAAGTGTTGAAAGCAAGCAGAAAAATCATAAAATCGCAGATGGTGGCGCTAAAGCGATTAAGCGGGTCGATGATAAATTTTAACGAGTTATTTTAATGGAGGCGATCCCAGTCAGCGGCTAGCCGGCAGCCGGGCCGATAGAAAAATAAAACCAAACTCGAAAATACTGTTTAAAGCGTAACTTTTTTGATTTTTATGCCCGAGCGTTTAACGATAATCTCTTTTATTTTGCATTTTCTGTTTAGTACTGCTTTTATTGAACTACTTGCGAAGTACTTTACGCAACCGCCATTATGGAGTTGCGGCAACTTTCTGACGGTTTGCTTCATTTGACATAAACTCAAAAAAATCTTTCTAACATCATGGAATGTTCATTACGTCTAATATTTTTATGATTTACCTACTAACAAACTAACAGCTAGAACTAACAAAGATTCTAGTAAAAGGATAATGTAGAGTGTGACATTTTGATGCGGATCCATTTGCGTGATTACAAACGACGCATTGGCGCACCCTAGCCTCCCCAACTTCCCTTACGATAAAGATTGACATCACGACTTTCTACATACGAATTATCCTAACTCCTTACACTTACACCAAATAAACTTCTACTCTATTATTAAAGCTGTAGGAATCAAATCGGCTTGGTGTTGAAATAGGTTTTGGCGTGTCATCGCAAGAAAAGATAGAGTCGACGAAGCGCATTAGTACGGTATCACTACGGTAAAGACCATGTTAGGTTTATGTTCAGCTTTCTATGTAGTCGATTATGTTAAATTTCTTATGAAGAAAACAGAATGCGAAAACGATGTCTACGATTTTATATGCAAACTACGCTGTTTCAGTTTTGATTGCTTGTGTTGCATTCTTTAGTACCTGTATTACCTTCACTATATTGATCGTTGCATCAATTGTTACAAATGACATTTAGTTTTGAGTTTTTTTTGTTTAGAATAGTTTTTGAGTTATGTAGTAGATGATCCTGTGCTTCGAATATTCAATACGAAGTAACACAGGAACTTCCGAATCAAACATGAGCCTGAATTGCTATTAAACTTGAAGTGCCAAGCTTGTCAGTAAATCACGATAATTAAGAACTGTCACACGTCTCCGTCGAGGCTAGGACAAGAAAGTTTAATGACGTGCACTGAGTGCAAGCGGTAACTGAATTTATTTAGGTGCAGACACGTAAGTGTCGCCCCCGGGCGTTAAGTGGGGACCGCATCATTTGCTGTTCAGTCAGCAACGCGCACTCTAACTCTCCCTAATTGGAACGAATTTGGCTGCAGGTGCAACACTCGACTTGGCTCAAGATTAGGGCGAGCTATTGCGACTATATTGTGCTGTGCCCCGTTTGCACTGAAATATTCCAAGTGCAACGCGCGACTTGCGGCTCGCAGCGACTGCCGCCGTCATCCGCGCTCCGCAACTTCAATTAAATTAAGAACAATATTTACCCGAGCAGCCGAGATAAATGATATTGCACACTTAAGCCCGAGTTAATGTTTAGTGACGAGTTATGTACCCACATTCTTAGCGTAAGCCAGTGTGCGATACGCCCTTCCGACACTAGAAGAAGTGAACTCCTCACCGGGACTCTAACGAGCCCCTCCACTAGACGAATTGCGCGCTGTTATTGTTATTTTAATTGATACAGCTTACTCATTGTACGGAATGCAAACGAGTTGTCGCGATCGAAAAACACTTGACACGGATTGTTTATAAAATAGGGTTGCTTTAACGCTCTGCGATACAAGCAGTAATGAAACCCAGCCTGGGAGGCTCGACAAACGTCATTACTGGGGCACGCATAAATATGCAAGGCAGGTAACGCACATTTTCATGCGACGTCGCGAGAATTTTATCGCCCGTTTAATTCTGTGAGAGAAAAAATGGGATTCTTTTCGGTGTAACACGAGATGGGCGGCCGCGTGGGAATCAGCAGACTGCCTCTTTTGGGCCCGTAAGTGCAGCCGAAAAAGTTTTATGTCGATATTGCTCGGTATTAAATGTTGTAGGAAAGTGTAAAGGAACGTAATCTTATCCATCACAGCGGCGTTATTCGTTAGGCGCTAATGTGGGTGTTCTGCGAGAAGCGCGCCTATTAACGTGTGTTTTATTCAGCGCCCCTTTTCCTCCGCTGTGTTACACGTCCGCTACAATTGCCTGGGACCTTAACGGCATAGTTCTCTTTTCTTAATGCCCTTGTTAATTTCACTTTCATTTGTCTAAGTGTTCCCATCGCTTACGGTGTTTTGGGGTTACAATTGCTTAAGATTTGTTTTTAAGCAAATTGATTGTTATAATAAGCAAACATCTTATTTTAACAGAGTTTACGACTACTTGGGAACCACGGCTGGTTTAGTTGGTTATGCTTGAAAATAAATAAGAAACTTATATTTTGTTTTCTTTGTTTGTCTGGTAACTAATGGTTTCCATGGCAACGGGCGTCAACAGATTCATCCATGAGTCCTCTAACTAAATTAGACTTTTAAATGTATAATTAGTAAGTTATAATAATTTATAACAAGATATCACCGAGTTTTTATACCACGGAGTTTTTATCGCGGGTTAAGTGTAGAAAATGCATTGTTTTGCAAGTGAACATCGATGAATACTATGTATCGGAATATGAACTCATTTTACAGTTTTTTCACATACGCGAAAATATTGAAATAACAGTATATAATATTAATAATAAGCATCAGCTTGTACAAACCCCCATTTCTAAACAAGTTTATGAGATATTTCTTAGTAGATTAAAATGACCTATATTTGAACATCATCACGGATAAACTGCAAAATAGCCGTCAGTTTCTAGATCACAGGTTAGTGATCTATCGCTCAGCACAAAAGGCTTGTGCACAATGCTATAACTGAGACAAAGATAGCACGTCCCATGGCCAGGAGCGGTGGGCTAAAACGGCGATAACACTCGCTGTCACAGGCCACTGGATGTGTTTACAACAAAGCACTGGTCGACCCAGACTTTACGTTGCTAAGAGCTTGTATTCTGTTTTATGAATTTCAGTAAAAGTCAACAAGCGAGTGAACAGGTAGTAAAAATGACGTTGTTTACCACTTTTGGTTAAGCTAGCTTTTGTTGAATGAAAACCATATACGGGTTCGATACCCGCCCGGAATCGTCCCGGACAAATGTTTGTACGATCTGCAGATATTTGTTTAGGGTGTTCAGGTCCGTTTCTACGTTGAATAAGAAATACCTCTCTATGTAATGTATTGCATTATGTATATCATTTATCTAGTACCCATATCACAAGCTATGCTTAGCTCGGGGCAAGATAATGCTGTGTAAATTGTCCGGCATTATATATTTTATTTATATACCTAAGGCCTTTCTAAAATATACTATCGTCCCGGTCAGAGTACCGGCTACTGGTTATCTGATCTGAACTACAAGGTTCGATTCCCGTGACACATCAGCTTGGTTAACCAGACTGCCACTAAGATTGTTAGCCACAATTGAGTTCCGCAATTAACCAATAATGGTAGTATTTTACTAAGCCCAACCTCTCTAATTATAGGACTATGTTTAGACCATTAAGTTGAATTGGCAGAGGGCCGGCCATATCTCGCGAAGAACCGACGGCCGCTGGGGCAAACGTGTTCTTGAGTGGAGACCACGACACGGTAAACGTAGTGTAGGACACCCTCCGACCAGGTGGGATGACGACCTGCGAAAGACTGCAGGTAGATGCTGGATGCGTCAAGCTGAAGACAGGGCGCTATGGCGCTAGCAGTAGACTAATATAGGCTGATGATGATGATGATGATTGTTGTATTAAGTAACCCTACGTTCTCGAGTTCAACTCGAGAAAGTGTAAGATGAAAGAAGAAGCAAAAAGTGGCATACGGTGGCACTCGGTAAAACAAATATCCAAATATAGCAAACAAGAGTCTTCCAAAACTAAATCGACATCCAATGAAAGTAGCCAACCAATCACTACACAGAAACTGCAGAGCATTTAAAATGTATGTGTATGTGTATGACGTCACATGCACTAACCCCGTCATAACAATATCGACTGATCAATGACCCATCCAGTGAACAATCCACGTCTGCAGCACAGACAGACATCCGGCGCAGATATTTGCAGTCAAAACAGACTTAAGACATAGTATAGATGCTTTAAGAAGTATATCTGCAATATCAGAGCAGAGACTGTTATGAAACAAAACGTAGAGAATGACCACTAGTGGTCGACAGAGGTGATGGGACAGACAGTGGGTGCCTCACTCCGCTATCTCCTGTTGAAAAAGGCTTGAGGCCCAAATATTTTTTTACTAACTAGCATAATTATATTAGAACTAATTACACTAGCTATGTAATTACAATACATTACAATTAAATTATAAATAAAATGAAACAATAACAAAAACTAATAATAATTAATAAAACAAATCCAGGCAAACAATACCTATAAAAATATATATCAACACTCTTACATCACTCGCTCATGGCGTGAGACTGATGACAAGTTATTTATTTTAATTATTAATTTAACTGATAAATAATTTTTTTTAATGGCGAACTAACCTATTTCTTTATACGCAAAAGCACATCTTGCCTTAAGTTTTTAGACTGCTGTGGATTTTTTTCAAACTCTGTGATGATTGCGGTCCTTACATCTATAATATAAAAATGAATCACTGAATGTGTTGCTAAGCGCAAATCTCGAGAGCAGCTGAACTGATTTCGCTAATTCTTTTTTTAGAATATTCCTTTACTTTATTTTTGTACGAGGATGGTTCTTACGGAGAAAAAAAGAGAAAAATTTAAATAATGCCTGAAACAAATGAACCCGGGCGAAGCCGGGACGGGCCGCTAGTTGTTCAATACAAATTACAAAATAATGTTGTATCAAAACATGTCATATACCAAATGGATTATCAAAATTAAAAAAGATGGCAGCGAACCTATTTAAAAAAGTGTTGATTTTATCCCGGTCACAGTACAAACTAGTGGTGTTCATTCCCGACTCAAAATTCTAAATTCTACTCGTAATTCCTTTGCTTTTCTTTTGTAAGCCTTTGCTTACAAAATAAGCACTTAGACAAGTAAAACTTAACATACTGATATACGAGTATATACTGACTGAGACGGTTACTGAGTTTGTTGCCCTGGACACATCAGCTGAGGTTTACCAGGCAGCGTCCAAGATAATTGTTAGAAGCAATACAAGAAAATTGATGCTAGAGTTGCTATACTACACACCCTGTACGACGCGGTCAGGGCGCATTCTGCGCATGTCACTCTCCTTCTGTATTATTTATTAACTCCAACGAGCTTCCGATGTTACTTTATTCCATTGTAGAACTGTATCCACCACGGTTCCTGATGTCCGAGCCTGGAACTTCGCAACTGACACTACAGAGAGAAACTTTTCGTGCATAGAATGAATGCCTGTCAGCCCAACGTAAACATGCAAGCAAAATACTTGGTATTATTTAGTTTGCGGATTGGGAAGCTGGATAAGCTAGTTTGTGGGATTTTTAAAATTTATTTGCAAACTACGCAAGTTGTCCTAAAAGTTTTCTAAAGTTAAATCGAAGAGGTAAAGTAGAAACTGGATTATATATACGATCCAAAGATACGATTTTTCGTCGTTTTTTAAATATTAACCCAAGTAGTGACATGAGTCTTCATTATAAATATAATCTACCGCAGCACGTTCCATCAGATTTCGTTCAACCTTTAAGTAAAGATAAAATATCTGCCACAGCGCATCTGAGAATATCATTTACTGGCCAATATCGAACCCTGCAGTTCAACCTCGAGGCCAATATAGCCAATATATACTCAGAGGTTTGAACGGAAAGCATCAAATATTTGATGCCTTCCGTTCGTGTATAACCTTTATTACCATAGAGTATGGGCACAAATGACAGCGTACGCACGGTATACTTTAGGTAGCGTCGACAAAGTCGGCAATGTTATTTTGCGAGCCGGGTGCAAGTACCTAAAGGACTCTATATTAAGCATTCCTGTCTCCCCAATCTCTTCAGGTGGGCGGGACATGAACTCTACTTCAACTTATTATTTCGGGGCCGCATGCGATGCGTGTTTTTCTCCTACAGGTACATTTACATAACCATACGCTTTAATCCTTTTATTAAATTCTGCGGAGTTTTCTTTGGAAAAAGAAGATTGTTTGAGCTTGTTTATCTGATTTAAAAAATGTATGTTTGAATCATTGATATACTCTCCTCATTATAATGTTAATTGTCGCCGCAATCGGGCCTGGGCGTGACATTAAAAGCGACATCAAAAATGTATGTGCAGTGTTTAAAGATACCCATTTTGCGGTCGCGTGCAACCGATTTAGTAAAACGACTGGCCCCGTGCCCATTAAAGCAGATTACGGACGAAAAAATCAACGAGTTCTTGGCGTTATGAGTTAATTCGGTAAGAATAACGTGCTCGCCTGTTAGTGTTTCCCTTTATTTGGTGTTCGCCTCAGTTGTTTGTTTAATACAGCTGAAAACGCATTTACTTCTAAGCGCAGGAAGTCAAACTAGAACGTGGGTGTATCTATTAAAATAATATGGGAATGCAAATATCAAAGACGGTATTTCGTGCATGTCGTTCATATTTTATAGCAGGCGAATCTAAGAGGTTATCAAAAGCTCTGCTATAAATGCGCTAGCTATTTCCCACGCGATGCTGTCAATGCATTTTCTATGAAAAGGATTTTACTGAACTAGTGAATCTTGAAACGCGTGCGCCATAATTTAAAAGGTGTCGATAAAGGAAAAAAGTAGATTTCACGTTCCTAGCGCGCCTGGCCCAAACGTGTTTACAAGTTATGCAATAATTCAAATAACGTAGTACAGCAAATTTATGCTGCTCCACGGTAACATACTTCAATGGCTGCATTGGATAGCATTTTATTTCCACGGACGACGAAGGCTAGCGCATACACAGAGTAGAAAATTTTGCTACTGAAAATTTAAACAGTTCTCTTGTGATTTTATTTATTGTAATGTTATCTTTAAATTATTTTAGCGGTCATATAACGATCCCTCTTGAATTTTGACGACCGATGTGGCGCGGTGGGCGAAGGTCGACGCAGGAGGTTGAGCGTTCGATTCCCGCCTCGGAACAATTGTGTGTACGATCTGCAGATATTTGTTCCGGGTGTTCTGGTCGTTTTCTATGTATAATAAAAAATATCTATCTATGTAATATATTGTATTATGTATATCAGTTATCTAGTACCCATAACACAAACTCTGCTTACCATGGGGCTAGATAATGTTGTGGGAATTGTCCAGCATTATTTATTTATTATTTATTTGTATATCTTCGATACAAAATCTATCACTACCGTTTTTTTAAATCAGGTATTTAAATTTTGATTTTTCATTGACTATTTCGACATATATATATTATAGCCCCAAGCTAAGCAGAGCTTGTGTTATGGATACTAGATGACTGATATACATTACAACTTCTAAAATAAGTCTCATGTACTGACTATCAATTACCCTGATTCACAAAGAAATAAATGAATTATGAATGACATAGGTAGATATTTTTGTTCTACATAGAAAATATCCAAATCAATCGGATCGAATATTAGCAGATCGTACAAACATTTGTTAAAAGGCGAGAATCAGACCCGCAACCTCCTGTGGCGTTCGATCACCGCGAATGCTCAACTCATCTTTCGTCGTCATTCATGCTTTAAATTCATATTTAAAGGGATTTATGGGTTTTATGAAATTGCATAATAAATATGTGTATTTACTATGAATAATCTAAATACGTATATAAAAGAAACTCGCGTAAGTTACAATATTTATAATTAAAGAACGTAGAACCGATTTTGCTGAAAATTAGTGGAGAGGTCGTTTTGAACCAGGAGACGGACATACGACATTTTATCATTTAAACCATTTGACACATAGATTTCAGCGGGGGCGAAGCTAGTATATGTATATAATATGATTTATCTACATACTATAAGCTATTAAATATTCTACTTTTCATCTGGTGAAGGACTTGAGAGTAAAATAGCAATCTGAGGTATATGGCAATGTCTACGCGGATACGAGTTGCTACGAGCAGCTACGAAGCTACAAACCTCTACGTCCGCGTCGTAGCGTCTACGATAGTGCTTTTAGGATAAAAAAATATTTTAACACTTTGACTGCGATTTTTTTCGACGACTGCGATCTTTTTTTTAACCTAAGCCATTCGTGCTGCCGCTCTACACAGCAGTAGTGTTGCGCCGCAAAAAATATTACGGCTGTGCTGAGTCACACAGATCTGTATTTTCTCAGCCGCTGCGCTAGTGTGGATTTACGCATATTAGTCACTTGTAGAAAACACATACCGTGTGATTTCAGCAATCAAAGTGTCACAATATAGCGTCCAGTGCTGACCGTGCCTCCCCCAAACAATCCGCATTTGCCACAATCGACGACCTCTGTGGTGCGGTGAGCGAAGATCCGCCTGCGACACAGGAGGTTAAGGGTTCGATTCCCGCGTCGGGACAAATGTATGTACGATCTGCAGGTATTTGTTCCGGGTGTACGGGTAGTTATCTATGTATAATAAAAAAACTCTATAGAAGTAATTATTATGTTTATCAGTCATCTAGTACCCACAACACAAGCTCCGCTTAGCTTGGGGCTAGATGTTGCTCACACCACCACCATCACCACGCCTGGCAGGCGGATTGGTGATCGCAGTTGAGCTGTTAAAAATACACAGAAAAAAGCTACTATTCCTTTTTATAGACCCTTAGACGAACTCTTACGATATTCACAGGCTATAAGGTCTACTGCCAATAAATTTTATTATCTAAAATGTTATTATATAAATAACAAATATATTACAAAAACTATGCTAATGTACAGCAACATGTCTTGCAAGATTAAATGATAACTATCAAGAACTTTAGCGAGAAACTTTCTTGAAACCAGTCAAAGTTACGGCGTAGTATTTTTATTTAAATAGACTCAGTATAATTCCAGTAAGTTGCGCTGTCTCGTTAGGACTCACTAGATAAAACTTAAGGGGGGGACTACACTAAATGTTTCACTCTGCAGATCAAATAATATGTATATTTTATGGTTTTAATGCTGGATAGTACATTTTTAGGTAATTTTCTGACAATTGATTTACTAGCTTCTGCCCACTGTTTCGCAAATGCTTTTTAAGTAGCCTGTCTATAGTATGTCTGCTCCAATGATATTATTTTTCTTCTGCCAAATTTTATTAAGATTGGTTCAGCTGTTTAGGCTTAGAAACATAACAGACAGAGTTCGATTCTCTTTTATAATATTTATATATAGATACATAAGGCATGATTTTATGCCTACTCTATTTTATTAATTATACCTGTTTGCTTTCAATAAATAGAATTAAATTATGTTTTAATAGAATTTTGTAAAAATACCGTAAATAATTTTTTAACGTTTTCAACCAAACTTAGTTGTTTACGTCAATTATCTGTGATTTTAGAACACATAATCAAACTCAACATCAACTGCTCTAACTTAAATCTTCCTCCAAAATATGCAAGTAAAATATCTGTTACACTAACAACTTTGTATAATGAATAAAGTTTAAAATGGAACACACTATGTTCGAACATATTATGTTCGAGAATTTCAGATAATTGATGGAGATAAAGTCATTTATGGGATTTTTACCATGATTTGAGTTTAGTGTTAATGACCATGACTGTGTTAAAAGTTAAAAAAAAAACGTGAGGATCAGATAAAACAGCAACCAGTTGGTAAAATGAGGAAAAAATGGATCTCTACCATAGCCGTAACGGCTTGATAGGCCGTAACGGGCAGTTAAAATGAAAAGTGTGTTCCATTTTAAACTTTATTCATTATACAAAGTTGTTAGTGTAACAGATATTTTACTTGCATATTTTGGAGGAAGATTTAAGTTAGAGCAGTTGGTGTTGAGTTTGATCCGTGTACCGCCCACTTTAACAAGTTGAACGAAACAAATTTTTGATCGCTCGGTAACATCATTTTGTTTCAAATCTAGTCTGCATTTGCGGCGAGCAGTGGAGGCGGATTTGTGACAGCTTATAAAGGAAAAATAGGGGTGAAGCCAACGGATTTGGTTTGGTTATCAAACTAGGCCTAGATTTCGGGACTCACGGAATGCCCGTAGTAAAAAACTTGAATTATATAATTATATAAAATTCAACATTCTAAATTTTGGTTCATCTAATAAAAACACGAATGAGAAAGTATAACGATAAAAATCATTAAGGTGCACTGTATCGCACATTATTTATTCGAGATTTCAGAACCCTGGGGTCTATTGAAATGACTTATGGTTTTATTAGTAAATTTTTACTCGTTTGTTTCTCTAACCCAGTTTCATATCAAGTTGTTGAAAATAAACAAAAACTTAATTTTTGTGCTCTACTCTATCCTGCACATATGAATGCAAAATCCTATGCCTATCCTATTCACAAAATAGCACACATTAGCGACGCTTGAAAACTGTCTAAAAACTGCTTTTGTTTTAACCGTCTACTTTACCAACGCAGCTGAAGGAAAGCAGAGACCTTTCAGGGAGGCAAACCCTAAAAGGCAAAACCTGAAAATATCTTCAGGTGAGTTTCCGTTGGCAGCGGGAGCCTGTGAGAGTTTTAAGGAACGTTTGAACATATGTTCAAACAGGAAAAACTAAAAAGAAGCTAAAAGTATTCGGCGTTAAAATCTAAAAAAATGCGAATGGCTCATTAAAAATGATATAAAAATGATTTGTTTTTAAAGTAAAAGAGAGTGCGAGATAAAATTATATTACATCACGAGCCAATAGTGGTCAGTTATGACATTGCCAGCTTCCGCGATGGTAAGCCTGTAACAAAGTGAAATGAAACCGCATAAAACATCGACATTTCCGGCGGAAGTGAAAATTTTAATTTCCCGAAAAATTCCATCGCTATATTTTAAAAGTCGACGTGATTTATTAATGCGGGATCGTAAATGCCATTTATGCCATTTAGTCGAGTTGAGAGACATTTTGTGTCCATATTTATGTCATTTACAGTGTTCGCCGCTAGGCAAACTAAGTCATTATTAGCCCAAGCTTAAAATAGTCGAGATTGGTTAAGTTGAGTTGTTGAATCTAATCGTTTTTTTTTTTTTTTTTTTTTTTAATGCTGGACAATTCACTCAGCATTATCTAGCCCCATGGTAAGCAGAGCTTGTGTTATGGGTACTAGATAACTGATATACATAATACAATACATTACATAGATTAAATACATTACATAGATTAAATCAACGTTTTGATAAACCAATGTTTTTGACGACCGATGTGGCGCGGTGGGCGAAGGTCCGCTTGCGACGCAGGAGGTTGCGGGTTCGATTCCCGCCTCGGAACAATTGTGTGTACGATCTGCAGATATTTGTTCCGGGTGTTCTGGTCGTTTTCTATATATAATAAAAAATATCTATCTATGTAATGTATTGTATTATGTATATCAGTTATCTAGTACCCATAACACAAGCTCTGCTTACCATGGGGCTAGATAATGCTGTGTGAATTGTCCAGCATTTTTTTTTTTTATTATTATTTTTTTTTTTTATGTAAAAAAGTGCAAGGTTTCACATCTCATTTACACGGGACCGAAATCAATTGAATATCAATTTATGATAGGTATATTTAAAAGTATATTTAAAACTTCCACAACGCTAACAGGCGACGTGGAAGGCCCAGGATGAGATGGCGCGACGAGCTCGAGGTAAATCTTGCATCATGGCCTGTTGCAGCGTTGGATCGCGAGGAGTGGAAGAAGAAAAGGGAGGCCTTTGCCCAGCAGTAGGAGAATAACGGCTTAAAATAAAATAAATAAAATTAATATTTAAAAGTGGTCAGTAAAGATTACGAAATATCCATTAAAAACTTATTTGGATGTCTACGAGTACAGTTTCAGTCGAATCAAAATACGCTCACAATTGGAAATCCTTTTCAATCCACCCGGCTATGAGGAAACATTTGAAATCGATGAGCCTTGAAGAAAAGTTGGATGAACTAAGTTCCAATACTTCCTGTTAATAAAATATAAATGGAGAAAGTTTGCTTCTTCAACTATTTGAAAGATGAAGTGTTTTTATGAAAACTAGATGCTTCTCATGAAATACGTTTGACATCGAAAAAACTATGTTGTACTTATGGCTTTGCTTGTGCTATACAAGTAACTTACAGGTAAACGAAAGGAGTACCAGTAGATAATTTATTATTATCGTTATTTAAGTACACGTACATCATGACGACCGATGTGGCGCGGTGGGCGAAGGTCCGCCTACGACGCAGGAGGTTGCGGGTTCGATTCCCGCCTCGGAAAAATTGTGTGTACGATCTACAGATATTTGTTCCGGTTGTTCTGGTCGTTTTCTATGTATAATAAAAAATATCTATCTATGTAATATATTGTATTATGTATATCAGTTATCTAGTACCCATAACACATGCTCTGCTTACCATGGGGGCTAGATAATGCTGTGTGAATTGTCCAGCATTATTTATTTATTTATTATTTAAATATGAGAATATTTTTTTTTTTTAAAGAACAATTAAAGCTTTTAGTAATCTTAAAAGCATACAACACAATGAAATAAATAAAGTTCCTGCGTCGCAGGCGGACCATCGCCCACCGCGCCACATCGGTCGTCATATTTAACTCGAGTTATTACATAGAGACTCGGTGAGTGAAGTTTAAGATTCGTTATGAGCTGAACCTAGCAAGAATGTACTACCAATTTCATAATTTAATGAAAAACTAAACGATAATAGTACGGATGAAGCAATATGACCTTAAAACTCGACACAAAGTGAGCAATGGCATACGTGCACGTTTAGTGGTCTACTCGTAAACATCTCAATAAATATTGATGACGCAGAAAGCTATTATGTTCAGGCATACTCCCGAAAATGTGCACAATATTTACGACGGAGAGACATGCGATTTTTTCTCCCACAGAATATATGTAGGTATAGTGATAGTCCACGTTACAGTAGCTCTGCAGAGTTTATTGGAAAATACTCATAATTGGCAATTCTCGTATCCTATCACATGGACTTACAATATATGTCATCATCATGACGACCGATGTGGCGCGGTGGGCGAAGGTCCGCCTGCGACGCAGGAGGTTGCAGGTTCGATTCCCGCCTCGGAACAATTGTGTGTACGATCTGCAGATATTTGTTCCGGGTGTTCTGGTCTTTTTCTATGTATAATAAAAAATATCTATCTATGTAATGTATTGTATTATCAGTCTATTGTATATCAGTCATCTAGTACCCATAACACAAGCTCTGCTTAGCTTGGGGCTAGATGATTCTGTGTGAATTGTCCAGCATTATCATCATCATCATCAGCCTATATTAGTCCACTGCTGGACATAGGCCTCCCCCAATGAGCGCCATAGCGCCCTGTCTTCAGGTTGACGCATCCAGCATCTACCTGCAGTCTTTCGCAGGTCGTCATCCCACCTGGTCGGAGGGCGTCCTACACTACGTTTACCGAGTCGTGGTCTCCACTCAAGAACACGTTTGCCCCAGCGGCCTTCGGTTCTTCTACAATATATGTAAGTCAACTTAACGTTATCATTATCGTTTTTTACAGCACACGAAAAAAGGCTATATTGAAAAAAAATACCTAATCCATCTATATATACACCCAAAAAATTAATCCCAGATCTATTTCAATAAAAATCTTTAATAATTTCCCTGTAAGCAGTATAATAACTGAAGGGTTCAAAAATAACTCGATTATCCAGAGCTTTATAAAATTTCTTTGACAGTTTAATTTTGTTCGCTGGTTTTCTCAAGAATTAAACTTTTTTTTATCAAGATTTTATAAAAGGGAGAGAATCCTATTTAAATCGGGAAGGCTCTCGAATCGAGCCTTCAGCTAATCTTCCGCCGTCGACTACAATTTAATCAAAGCAAACAACAGCGAAAGAGGTGGAGCAGTGCATACGCCTTGCAGTAGGTAATTTAACTTCAAACAGTCGACGCTTGCAAAGATGTTAGGGGAAACTTCTTGAAAAAAAAAGTTTTCCAAGACACCTAGAACCTATTCAGAAGTTTTATTGTATAGGCGCCTAGCACTTTATAGTACACACTTTATACCTACCTTTTAACTGCGGTCTTAGGAGATTTTTAGTATAAAAAATTATATTAAACTTCTTTTGTTCATCAATGGAGAAGTTATTATAGCTACCACGCTATGTACTTGCTACTTTTTATTTATATTTATGTGAGAATATGATGTCTCTGTACTCTTCTCTGTTGTCTTTGTTTACAGTCATAGTGTTTTTATGAGCTCTGCCTAATTATTATGATACATTGTGCGAATGCATTATTTATTTCTACTCATCATCATCATCAGCCTATAGCAGTCCACTGCTGGACATAGGCCTTCCCCAATGAGCGCCATAGCGCCCTGTCTTCAGCTTGCCGCATCCAGCATCTACCTGCAGTCTTTCGCAGGTCGTCATCCCACCTGGTCGGAGGGCGTCCTACACTACGTTTACCGAGTCATGGTCTCCACTTAAGAGTTGATACTATCTGAAATCGGTTATTTTCAACGATCATATCTTCCACAATTCTGAAGCATTTACTTTGAGATTTTAATATGTTATAGTTCAGGATTGATGCTAGACCACTACTGTTTCGAAAACACGATTACATGAAATTTTCTCGATAGAAAAAAAATCCAAAGTTCACTCTAAACTGTACTTTAAACCGTCGCTATTCAATAGATACGTTAAAATAAGCCTTGATACTTTATACAGTAAACAATCAGAGTATAAAGCAGACGATGTGTGTTTTAGATTTTCAAAATTACTATTATTTTTACCGTAAAAAAATAATACCTAAACATTCACGCGCTATCTTCCGTCCGGGCCATAATTCAGTCTAGCTTCGGCCTTCGGACGGTGAGCCTGTGTCGCTGCTCCGCGCTTCGTGTCATCGGACTTTGTATATTTGTAAATATGGGAAATCTTTATAATAAGTGTAGAAAGCGACGACGGAATCATAAAAAAGATGGAAAACACATGAACGACGTTATAAAGTATGTACCTACCTACCCTACACGTTGAGGTGAGGTGAGGTGAGGATGTGGATTGTGATTTGTGAGTAAGTAAATGTCGCAGCCAAACTAATTATTTTTTATTTTATTTTAGAAAACGTCGATTAGAAAGTACAGCATCTATTGTAAGCGATGATGGCGACAATGATAAAGAAAATAATGTCCCGGTAAATCCGTGTGTACCAAACACCTACCTACCTACCAGTAAGGTAGTAGACCTTACTTGTTTATGGGACTGGATGGCGCTAAGTATGTGAAAATCGATTTTTTTATACTTATAGGTAAATACCTATACCTAGGTCCTACCTAGGTGTAAATACAAGGTATACCCACCTCAATTTGTATCTCCATGTGATAGAAGTAGTATTTTCACAACACATCATTATCTAGGTAGAAATATATATTAGGGTTCCGTTTGACTATCAATACTATAAAATATTTACACCTAGGTATACCCACCTAATTTGTATCTCCATAATATATGAATCGTTACTGATACATGATGGAAGTAACATCGAATGATCTGGACATTTTGGATATCAGAAAAGATCCGTACGAGATTTTTTTTTACCAATTACAAAACATTGAATTGTAAGTAGTAGGTTAGGTACCTACTATAGTTACTAACTATAGTACCTACTGTCTACACCTATAATGTATTTAACTTTCCTAACATTTTTACGAGTTTGTAAATTTTAGGGTTCTGCAATAATTAATTTAGTCATGGTTCCAACCTTACGAACACAAGCGGGCCGGCCGGCCATATCTCGCGACAAGCTTTTCTACTTTTAGTTCATGAAAGTGAAGATATATCACATGGTTCAAAATATAAATGGGTAATAATGGACTTATACGGTTTATACCTTGAACGAGAGTTCTTATTAATTATTCATTATAATTCATTCATATTACTAGAGTGGGCATATTATATTTACATGTTAGGTACCTATTTTCTTGACATGTATGACTGTTACAGGATGGAAGTAACGTCGTATAATTCGACAAATGGCATAAATCCGAACAAGACAAATCTTTATCAATTACAGAACATAGAATTGTAAGTAAATACTTACATATCTACTGAAATATAAATATACCTAGTGTATATTCTTTCCTAACGTTTTCACGAGTTTGTAAATTTTAGGGTTCTGCAATAATTTAACCTAGAACTATTCGTACCTAACGAACACAAGCTTTTCTACTTTTAGTTCATGAAAGTGAAAATATATCACATGGTTCAAATTTATAAATTGGGTAATCATGGACTTTTTACGGTTGATAGCTTGAACGAGAGTCCTTATTAATTCTTCATTACGATTCATTCATATAACTAGAGTGGGCACATATATTTACATGTTAGGTACCTTACCTACCTACTTTCTTGGCATGTGTAACTGTTACAGGATGGAAGTAACGTCGAATGATTTGACAAATGGCATAAATTCGGATAAGACAAATCTTTATCAATTACAGAACGTAGAATTGTAAGTAAATACTTACATATCTACTGAAATATGATTTGGTATCTAGATTGTAATAAGATTGTGTTTTATTTTTCCTTTTTCAGACAAACACACACCTCTCCAGAGTCGAAGTCACTACCCCACCCTACCCAAACCTACCCTACCCTACGCTAACCTACCCTGCGGGATAAAAAGTATCCTATATCCTTCTGCTGGTTCTAAGCTACCTCTCCACCAATTTTCAGCCAAATCGGTTCAGCCGTTCTTGAGTTATAAATAGTGTAACTAACACGACTTTCTTTTATATATATAATATACACAATAGATATAGATTAGTGTGATAAAATATCATTTCATTTCAGATGAAAGTTGAGATCATCGAAAGGGATGACGAATTTTGGGAACAACTAATGGAACCAAAATTTTTAATTTTTAATTTAACATATATTTTGTCCGAGTTATGCGATCCCTGGCATGTTCGCAATATGAAAATACGAGATATAAGTGAATTGAAATAAATTTAATATAAAGTAATATATATTGTTAATAAAGTTATACATATTATGTATGTGCAAATATAATCTAGACTATATTTTAATTTATTACAATATTTACCTGCACACTACTTGTCATACACATCCTATTTCCACACAATGTTTTTTTGGCAAAATTCAATTTTACTTAAAAAACTAATATGCGGAACCCTCACTCAATATACTTAGACATAAACTTGTATTCTATTTCATTGCTTATATAGGTTTTGTTGTGTTAGTTTTACCTTATATAGGTAGTAGTACCAATCTTCGTTTATATTAAATCTGTAAACAAGGTGTTATAATAAAAAATCCTATTTACTAGTACCAAAGAATAAATAATAGTACTACGTACCTATTTTTAGGTTGGTAGTAGGCATAAGTATAATTTACATTTCGCAGAACACTATCTTACTACAGAAAAGAATGTTCGGAACCCTTCAGCGCTATAGCGACTCGCACCTGTCTAGTGTTTGGGTAGAAAATAACGTCTCGGGCGCGGTGGTCTAGTAGCAGTAGTAGGTATGTTGGCAACTACATTGAAAAACAATAAAATAAAATAATGTTTTGTAATTGTAAGTAGGTAGGTAGGTACCTACCAATATCTAACTATCATAATATTAGGTAGGTATAGGTACATACTAAGGTATAAAGTTACTAAAAAGCATTACCTACGTATTTGATAATTTCATTTCTTAGTAGGTACCGTATATATAATTAATTACCTACCTTTTAGACAATAATATTGCACCTACCTAACTTTAATAAGATTGTTTTGAACTAGCGTGAACCCAACCCAATATAATTTTGCGCGCGAAGTAATAGCGCGGCGAGTAGGTACGTTGCCACCGGCCGTCCGCCCCGTGGCGCCGCCCGTGCGCCGCGGCGCGGCGGCGTAACAAGCTGAGGCGAAATTTGATTTTCTGCTGAGGTAATGTAGGCCCTTAAGAACACGTTTGCCCCAGCGGCCGTCGGTTCTTCGCGAGATATGGCCGGCCCACTGCCACTTCAGCATGCTAATTCTTTGAGCTATGTCGATAACCTTGGTTCTCTGTCGGATGCATTCGTTTCGTATCCTATCCTTCAGAGAAACTCCGAGCATAGCCCTTTCCATAGCTCGCTGAGCGACTTTGAACTGGTGGACCAGCCCTATCATGAGTGTCCACTACGACTTTATTTCTACTAAGAGTATTTAATTATCTACATAAAATACGCACCATTTTTTTTTCGGGTAGGTTTCAGTTAAAACCTCAAAGTGGCAAGTTGGTCCCAATAAGTGGCTCATCTGCTTTTCAGTCACACTGTGTCTCGTATTTGTTTTACTATGCTGGTAATTTATCAAGATTATTTTGCGGCGAGCGATAGTAATCGACTTTTTCTTTATCCTTATCGAATCGCGTAATGGAAGTAATTGTTCCCATTCCCTAAACAACATTGTTCTCTTTACATACCAGCATTAGATTCGCACAAATTAATTGCAGTCGATAGAGTTTTTTACGAGATAATTCAAATATTATAGTAATTATATTATAATTTATTGATTATATTAATATAATTTATTGATTATATTAATATAATTTATTGATATTATTCAGCTGCTCTCGAGATTTGCGCTTAGCAATACATTCAGCGATTCATTATATATAATAGAAGATTATAATTATTATGATAATTATTTGGTTTCTTAGATAACCCAGAGGTTTACGTTACCTAAGGAAATAGATTTATATCGCCAATAAATTTTTCAAAAATATTTTATAATTTTTGACAATGATAATCATTTTACTCGGGAAAGTTCTAGAAGTGCATTTATATGAGTTCTAAAGAATCCGAACTCCGAAATAAGTGAAACAAATGCAGAACTTGCCTTCGGTAATTAAATTATCGCTTAAACTGTTACGCTTGAAGTTGAACGGGAAATAATTAAAAATTAACAATTGTTACTTTACCGCAAGTAGTCGCCGGCTGTTACTGTGGCCAAATCATTAATAAAGTATTATTATGTTTTTATCATGTTATTAATTGACATTATAGTAAAAAAAAATCCAACAGCTGGAGTTTTTTATTGTTTAAAAATAATAATATTATTTATCAAGCTTTTTTTTTCACACAATCTGTAAATCTAACAATTATCTTAATAATATAGTTAATTTAACCTTGTTGTGGGCTACACGACGATGCAGTGTAAAATATTTGTTATATTACTAATTTGAATAAGCCAAGCCGTGTGGTAGCGACTTAGAATTTACAACACACCAACTCTTCCCGCGGGTATCGTAAGAGGCGACTAAAGGATATCTATAGAGGCACGGGTAGTAGTGCATCTGAGAACAATTTACCAGAACTACGATCCCCAACCCACATGTCCAGCGTGGGGATTATCTTATACTTACCCCTATGAGATAAAAGCCAATAAGGTGCTAATAATTCAATTCAGTTCAATTTATTTATTTATTAAGAATGGACAAAGAAATAATTATAACTAAAATACATACAATGGAACACTGGAAAGCGCATTAATAATAATAAATAAAAAGGACGAAGGACCGGGTCACTTTATGGCTCTAGATCATGGTAAATGAGAGACATAATAATAAATAAAAAAAGATATGGAGGGGGTAGTGCGTCCTGCGTCCAGTATTGGACCAATACAGGCCGTTGAGGTGTGGTGAAGGAGATAAACAATAAATATGTTAAAAATAAAAATAAATAATAGTTTTATATATATATGTTACTAAATAAAACAGAAACAAGTGTGTTCCCACTAATTATACTACGCCGCATCAAAACCTGCAAACTGTAACTTTACCTTGTACATAAAGTGCGAAATTAAAATTTGTTCGTTATAATTTTAACTTTTGGTAAAATATTAATGCGTCTGAATATTAAAGGCAGCCGTGATTTAACACCTTGCCCGACTGTATGGCCGGGGGTGATGTGGAGTTTCACGCTGTTATTCCAGTTCCGCTGGGTGACGGGCATGCAAAAATATACCTACTGGCTTAAACCTTAGATATCATAAATTGATGTACATACTTTGAATGAATGAATATATCTGAATATATGAATATATCTAAATCTTACATAATAACACTACAATAGGCGGCCTTATCGCTTAAAGCGATTTCTTCCAGGCAACCAGGGATGGAGAAAAAGATATGTTATACAAAGAGTAGGTAGAGCACAAACAAACAGTAATAGATAAGTAAAAAAAAACAAAGAATACAAACTTAATACATTGCATGCAATACTAAAATTGAAACTACTTAAATTAAAACTAACCTAAAAGAAAAAAATACAAATAAGAATAACTGGATACAATAAGAAGGTACCACAGAAATAAAATTTCGATAAAATCTGATCACTGTTGGATTGACTTTGTTCAGATATAAAAATACAAATCACTACATAGTATCAAACAAAGTCGCTTCCCGATGTCTGTCTATGCCTATTTAGGCTTAGATCTTAAAACTATGCAACGGATTTTGATGCAGTTTTACATATTTAATAGAAAGAGTGTTTCAAGAGGGAGGTTTGTCAACTATTTGATAAATTTCCACGCGGGCGAAGCTGCGAGGCGCAGTTAATCAAGAGTATAAACAAATTAAACCGTATTTGAGTTGAGCTTACTACAGACTGTTGCAAATAAGAGGTAACTCAACCGATCCATAAATTAATTGATATAAAACGTTTTGAATAAAAAATGAAAAACGAGAATAATAATGATATCTCACTCAGCATTTTATGAAGCTGTGAATGATATAAAAGACCTAAGTTAATACCTGCAAACGCTGGGAGAAGCAATAGAAACTGGAGAACTGAATACATAATACACTAATGAATTATTCCTAGATTTATGTTGAAGCACTGAGTTTACCTCTGCCTCTCTAAACGTTTCATTTCCGGTTCATTTGAGCCGCCGATAACTTTGCTTTAATTCCGTAAACAATGTTTACCTTTGACCACATTTTTTTAAAACATTTACACGACAAAAAAATATTACAGCTCCAAGAAACCGTCGACTAGATACTGTATTGTATTCATATTTATTAATTGCATCATTATGTATATTTGTAGGTTTTAGTAGCATTGTAGATGCTTATGTCCCTGTTGTGAGTGGAGACCACGACTTGGTAAACGTAGTGTAGGACGCCCTCCGAACAGATGGGATGATGACCTGCGAATTACTGCAGGTAGATGCTGGATGCGTCAAGCTGAAGACAGGGCGCTATGGTGCTCATTGGGGGAGGCCTATGTCCAGCAGTGGACAAACATAGGTTGATGATGATGTCCCTGTTAGTAGGTTTTAATATCAGCAAACTAGAAGGGTTTAGACATTATACCGCGCTTTTACATAGACACAGCGGATGTCTATAGATGTGTTAAATACGCAGAAGAAAACCGCTTTTCATTACTTTTTGTAACTTCCACGGGGTTAGATGGGTCGATTCTTAACACGACCGCCGTGTTAGTTGTAATTTAAAAAAACTAACCTTTTTGCCGTCTAGTTCGTGTGTGCCTTGAGCTAATACTTTGTCTACGCTAGCTGCCTCCGAGAATGTGATGAATCCAAAGCCCCTGGAACAAAGAAAAAACAAATTAGTAACAATTACACATTTACCTACTTTCTAATTAACCCTAGATCACTAAACATTAGTCTCACAGGCGACACGGTCCCCGCGCATTCGCTGTTTAGGTATGTTCCCGACACTACCCCACCCTGCCACGCTCAGTACCTTCCTAATTTAGTGTTTCAGCACCCTGTGCGTACGCATTACGTACGTCAAGTAAAATATTGGCGTTTTATTTTGTTAGTCAGAACGACTAATGTTTAGTGACTGCGTAACTCGAAAATATGTTTAGTGAGCTAGGGTTAAGTCTATACACCAAAGTCGGCGACACAGCCGGCGGGTTGGCGCGACATTTCAGTACTTGAATATTGTAGGCAGCCCATTTTTTTGTCAGCTTGACGGCACTTTAGTGTATAAAGTGCATTTCAATTTTACTTTAGGGCCAGCTAAGACCGAGACGCGACGTGGAGTGACGCTTTTTGTAGGTATTATGTCAATAAATTTTGTACCTTTTTGCGTAGTAAATAAAGTTATAATTTGAATTTACGTGCGCGCAGCGTCGCATTCAAGTATTAGCTGACCTTTGGAAAGGCAACACCTTTGGAAAAAAAAATGCTAAATACCTTTGGAAGCCGTAGAAATCGAAGTCAAATAAAAGCCAAACTAAACCACGAGCAAAATCTAGTTCAGAGCGATTTTCTTGCTACGAGGAAGAGAAAAATTAGATGTGTCTAGATCTAGAATGTAGCCAGGGCTGTCGCACTGATTGCGCGACAAACTCGCCGAGAACGAGGCATTCGAATATTTATTTTGTTCTTGTCTGTTGAAAAAATTGTAAACTGCAAGTGTTCGCAATGTAATCATTCTTTACTAGCCCATCATAGGAAATAATAGTTTTGGTGCCGTATCTTTACTAACAAATCTGTTTAAGGTAGATCAGATTATGCGATCAAGAGTGTACACAGTAAATATTCATCATCGGCCCATACACGTGTATAGACGTCAGCAGTGGACGTCCACTGCTAAATATACGCCTCCCCCAAACGATGCCATTTATAGCTAACCAGTAAATAGAATCAAATAAATTCGGTAGTTACTGTCAATCCTTAAATTTAGCTAGACAGAGAACCCACAAGGACCTTTAATACGTTAAAATAACAATTATTCTAACCAAGAATAATGGAGATAACACACAAAAGTTTCTTTTCTTTGACGGACAACAAGAGAGAAAATATTTTGATTACGCATTCAGCTTAGTCTCCAAAGACAATATTTACGCAATGTCTATGTTTGTTTTACTATTTTCTCGCACAAAGTTCACGCAACTCCCAGACATAAAGTCGCACGATGCGAATGTCACAAAGTTAATGGGATAAAAATAAAAACAGAACTGGCCAGAGGATTATGCAAAGATTATTCATATTGAAGTTAATATTTCAAACAAGTAAATTGAATAATAACACACCGATTTTCAGTAAGCGAGCGCTGGCCACCACGGCGCGAGCGATAAATAATAAAAAGCCGTCTCCACTTTAGGACTTGCAAAAATCACAATTTATAGAGCATTTTAATTTCACTTAGCCGATCCATATTTTACATGTGGCGGCGCGCCCGACCGTGCTCCCAACTCGAATTAATACTAAATTGAAATTGTAAAAATGGAAATACAATTTTCTCTTAGTAAGTACTCGGACGGCGCGCTACCTACAGGTGTTGCCAGAAATGTGAAATAACATCACCTCCCCTAATATTTCAAGCGAAACCTCCTTTGAAAATTGGTCAAATTTATTTAACCGTTCTTTCTCATGTCGCCGGTAAAAATATTCATTACAATTCATTTACATTTTTCTGAAGTAAAGCGAAGGAAACGCACGTGGCTTTCTGTTAAAGTACTAAACAAATACATTATTTTACTTTTACTTGGAATAAAAACGGTGGAGTTCTTTTGACACTGGATTCCGGCATTTTTATCTACAAAGCTTTATGTAAATGTTGAAATAATTTTATTTGTTTTATTCCGCCATTTTGATGAGAGCATAACTCGGGTAATTGTCCCATGTTTAATAAGTATGTTTCTGTAAGTAAAACGTTTTACATGTGGGCTTAGCTTTCACTTTAATAAATTACTTTCGAAGCACGAAATTAATTCATTCCACTTTAAAGCAGTATTTAGCTAAAAATAAACGAATCGTTGTAAAAAACGGATCAAATCTGCAGAATAATACCTCCCTACTTATTAATCCTACTCAAATTCCTAAAACGTACAAACGTAATAAACCTGACGATAAAGTAAAATCGGAGGATGAAACAATACGCAATAAACCTCTTTCTCAGGAAAATTACAGAGAAAACAATGATAGCATTCGGTATCGTATTAAATCAGTCTTTATAAGATTCATGGGTTAATACCTACACTCGATTCTCATACCCGCATGTGAAAACGTATAGACTAGGCGCTCGTGTATGGAAATTGAAAATAACGAGGGCCTCCGTTCACACCGCGCTTCAAGCCGACTACACAGACCAACCAGCGCTCATCGACCCACCACGCACCTTTCGATACCCCCTATCGCGTCTGATTTTCACATCGATACGAGAGGCGAGGGAGGTCCCTCAACATTGGAAGCACTGCACCAGCTACCAGTGAAGAGGCCCTTTACCGAATGGAGTTACGTCCTACTTATCTTTAAGGGGACGCGTCTTATTTTCTTCCTTTAGGTACAATGGGAGAATATCTTAATACTCTATTACAAAATTGCTGATAAGATTAAGAAAGAATTTTAATGGTGTTTTTTCTCTGTAAAATATTGGCTTTTCGCAGCGACTGGGATATTTTTAAGAATTTCGATATCCTTTCAAGAACATTTTTCATTGTGAAATCAAGACAACACCGGGTATCATTTAATACAAATAGATGTTTAGACCGCTTAGCCTTAAACAGCAAATATTCAAATAAAATAATCAACGTTGATTAAGTTCATAAAACAAGAAAAGGGTAATCAATAGCAAAAAGGTTACCCACAATATTAATTGCAACCGGAATAGTAATTCTAAATCTCTTTGTTTTCCGCCGCGTTAGAGCCGAACCCGATTATCCACTCATTGTTTGGACTCTTAGAAAATAAATATACGTCGGGATCCCAAAGGGAAACACACACGAGAAACGGCGCAACCACAAATTATTATCAACTAAAAGCTGGCAACTATATACCATTTACCATTAGCGCTTAATGATTCTTTCGTCGTTAATTTTCGAGAATACAACCTACCTATTCATAATAAATTAAGAAAAACAAACTATAAAATAGCCTTCAGTTGTTTTCTTGAATTACGATCACTGTTTGATTTCAATTGTTTTATCTATTACTAGCGACCCACACCGGCTTCGCACGGGTGAAAATTCATGTATCATAAACACATTTCTCTTGAAACACTATCTATTAAAAAAAAAAAAAAAAAACTAGTGCAGGTTCTGTCCATGATCACTATAATATTGGAGTTTTTAAACACTAAATTCGGCGATACACTCCGGGGTGTTAGTGCATCATTTCAGTGTATGAATATTGCACGAGCTTGTATTACGTAGCCAACCGACAGTGTTATGACATGTTGTCGTCATCCAACCGACGAGACGGCGTGAACTCTACTCTACAGTTAACAGTTTTACAGTTTTATTATTATCATATTTTTATTGTTTTTTAAATAAATAAATAATGCTGGACAATTCACACAGCATTATCTAGCCCCATGGTAAGCAGAGCTTGTGTTATGGGTACTAGATAACTGATATACATAATACTATATATTACATAGATATATATTTTTTATTATACATAGTAAACGACCAGAACACCCGAAACAAATATCTGCAGATCGTACACACATTTGTTCCGAGGCGGGAATCGAACCCACAACCTCCTGCGTCGCAGGCGGACCTTCGCCCACCGCGCCACATCGGTCGTCACACAATAGCTAAGAATCGTTTATTTTCTTCTGTTGGCAATAATAATAATGAGAAAAGTCTAGATACTAACCATTACTAGTGCATAAAATTTGAGAGATTTTTATTTTTATTATTACGCGGCGTATTTTTATCTATCTACCTATACCCAACCATGGCTTAACCTTATGTGGGTAGGTGCATGAAATCAAACCTTTGGTCCTTTGAAACTGTTAAGAAACAAAATCAGCTTTATGGTACAAAAATGTTACATCAAAACTGAGCAGTAACTTCGCAATAGGACGTAAGAAGACTAATATTGCTAAAAAGTTGTCCGTCTGAATGCCTCCTAAACCGCAACGTCAGGAACAAATAGCGGTAACTCCCGTATTCATGGGCCATGGCTGCAGGCTCCAGCCGATAGCAATTACTGGCGAAATTAATATCACGCCCCAAATGTTGCCCGCATTTATACGAATCGAATGCAATATTGTCTCCTTTATTAGTTAGGGGTTGGCGTCTTCGATTGGCGTTTCTTATAATTAATAGGTATATTGGGACAGCTTTCTCTAACCCGGTCTGTTATGGAAAGTCAAAGGAGTATCAAATATTAGATTTATTTATTTCAGGCGTTCTTAAAAAAATCGTAGTAATTTCCTACTAGGTTTTTCTCGCGGCTTTGCACGCGATGTGTTTATGGAACCGTTAAAAGAATATTTCTATTTCATTGGAATTGTTGTCTGGGATAAAAAGTATATTTATGCCTTTGTTTGATTCCTGACTCGGAGCTACATCCGTGGAAAATTTAAGCCTAATCTGTCGAGTACTTTTGGCGTGAAGAATTAAAAAACATCCATCCATTCATGCAAACTTTCGCTTTTAGCATATTAGTGTGATATTCTACTATATCAGTTCTAGATATCACATGTCCGATTCTCTAGAAACATTTAACGTGAGAAACAACCTTGTTTACGACCATAATCTGAATTGGATCGCTTTGCAAGGATTTACCTGTGAAGCGTCAGCCCTTAATAACAAAGGAAATTTTCTAGAAAACTAGACGGATAAAAGCTTAACTAAATACGCATGCATTATATACTACTTAATTACTATAAAATGAGACATTCCTACCACCTATGGCTTAGCGAGATTTAACCCACCCAACACAGGATCTGGAGGCCTGTACCCGAAAGGGGTCCTAGGTGGTTAGGATCCCTTTCGGGTATAGGCCAAAATTTAAATCAATAAAATACATACTATCTACAAATTTGACGACCGATGTGGCGCGGTGGGCGAAGGTCCGCCTGCGACGCTGAAGATTGCGGGTTCGATTCCCACCTCGGAACAATTGTGTGTACGATCTGCAGATATTTGTTCCGGGTGCTTTGGTCGTTTTCTATGTATAATAAAAAATATCTATCTATGTAATGTATTGTATTCTGTATATCAGTTATCTAGTACCCATAACACAAGCTCTGCTTACCATGGGGCTAGATAATGCTGTGTGAATTGTCCAGCATTATTTATTTTATTTTACAAATCTACATAACTATTCATATTCATAATAATACCAATGCATGTTTTTTTAATACATTATTTTAATCTAATTACTTTATCTTTATAATTCGTTATAAAACATTTAATATGATTTTTGTTGAGTACCTACATATCTACTGGTTATGGAATAAAAGGTTTTTTATTTTATTTATTTATAAAGTAAAGTAAAGTAAAAAATCATTTATTTCTTTAGGCTTACAAAATAAGCACTTATAATTACTATAAAAACTTTCATGGTTCGATGAATTAGTTATAAGTAAGGAAAGTAAATTATTTGATTACTTGTTATACATTTAAAAAAAAGTAACAAGCTTCTAAGCTTTCGTATTTCTTTTAGTCCAACTTTGGGCGAAAATAAATGATATAAGAAAAGATAACTTTAACACTTTGACTGCTGAAAACGCACGGTATGAGTTTTCTACAAGTGACTATGCGTAAATCCACACTAGCGCAGCGGCTGAGAAAATACAGATCTTTGTGACTCAGCAGATCTGTAATATTTTTCAAACGAAACGCATTTGCGGCGCAACACAACCGCTGTGTAGAGTGGTAGCACGAATTTTTTAGGTAAAAAAAAAGACCGCAGTCGTCGAAAAAAAACCGCAGTCAAAGTGTTAAAATAAAGCCCGTTCCGACATACGAGTAGTTTTATTGTTGTTCAAAAGTTGAGATACATTTATTTTAAAAAGACACTCTCAATAGTTTTTCTATAATAACCCTTATGCTAAAAAACTTTTCATATTTCTACGCGGTTGTTAGGAATGAATCATTATGTATTTCATCTTATATCAATCCATCCATGGTTGTCTGGTAGAGATCGCTCTTGAGCGATAACACCGCCAATTGTTTCTAGTTTGTTTAAGTTTTTATTTTACATTGTCATTTTATACTTAGTGTGCAATAAAGAATTATCTATCTATCTTAGTGCACCTTTTCACACATCATCTTCATCCTCAACAGCCCATATTGGTCCACTGCTGGACTCAAGCCTCCCCCTCCTACATTTAAGCCTCGCCTTCGACTTGTGCTACCTTTTTATTCCATCTCAGCGCAAAATGAACATGATATACATCTGTGTCAGTAAGAACAGGCTACACATGCTTATTTAAACCCGTAAATAAGCATGTGTAGTATAAACTAACTTTAGTGATGCCTGGACCGAAATTAGAACTTTTTAAGCGAAACTGCGCCTACAAAATTTATAATCATTTACCAAAAAATATTTTAGATCACAAAGGAATATTGTTTAATAAAGTCTTAAAAGAATGGCTCGTGCAACGCAGCTTTTACACAATCCAGGAGTTTCTGGCCTTTAAAGTTTAAATTATTTTATTGACATTGAATCTAACTTTAATTTTGAATATTTGTATTGTATAGTATGGCTTGACATTTATTTTAATTAAACTTGACTTTTTATTAATTTGCATGAGAATTATTATTAGAAATATTTTTTTGATTGTGAAACTTAACTGGAACTTATTTTTTTTTTTATATATTCACATGCCAGTAATGTGACGAGATATGAGGATCAATTTATTTGTAATACCACCTCTCTAATTTACCATGTCTGATATGAATAAACTATTTCTATTTATATTTCTAAACGTTAATAAATCGTACTTCTCTGAGCCTGCACAAATCGCCAACTTTCAGCCCTGGGTGCACTATTTAGCTATAATTTTACGCACAACAAGCCCGGGGAAAGCCACATTAGTGCGTAAAGCTTTGTTTCCTGCCCCTTTCGGTTATGCACGATGAAACTTAAACGCTCGGCCACCGGTGGCGTTACTACGCCCTTAATTTATGAACGGCAAGATTTAGTTTTGATACTCGGGGCAAAGGTATTGCGAGCAAACTATATTTCTTAACCACTGACGATGCATAAAAGATGATTTATAAGTACGTAGTATTATTAAATGTGTGTACGATCTGCAGATATTTGTTTTGGGTGTTCTGGTCATTTCCTATGTATAATAAAAAATATCTATCTATGTAATGTATTGTATTATGTATATCAGTTATCTAGTACCCATAACACAAGCTCTGCTTACCATGGGGCTAGATAACGCTGTGTGAATTGTCCAGCATTATTTATATTTATATTTTTTATATTTATATTATTCCACGGAAGACCAGCGCTATGGTACGATCTGCTCTACCATAGCACATGCTGAGTGGAGACCGAGTTTTGTCAGTCTCTGTCGTCTGTTAATCTAAGTTTAGTTTATAAGAGTCTCTGTTCTGTTCTGACAAAATAAAAATCTTTTTACTTTTTTTTTAACTTTTTTTTGTCTGTCTCTTCCATTGTAGCTTCTTAACCAATTTTGGTATTTTTTTGTGTATTAAAAGGTAGGTAGAAAATACTTTATTATACCATACAGAAACAGAAAACAATACAGGAATAAACAATAGAATAAAGGAAGTATAAAGGGCGGCCTTATCGCTGAGAGCGATCTCTTCCAAGCAACCTTTGGATGCACTGAACATGAAAGAACAAAATAGACGGTGGTACTTTAGTAAATATATAAATTAAAAAAAAGAAAACAAATACTTACACTATATACCATAATACCTACATTACAAACATTATAATAAACTTACATAGACATAAGACTACATACATAAACACGACATAGAGGTACTTTATTGTTAGAGAAAATCTTGATCTCTAGATACGTCACGATGGTTTTTTTCAGTTCCCTACATGTTTTCCCGCTCAAAGTCGCTCAGCGAGCTATGGAAAGAGCTATGCTCGGAGTTTCTCTGAAGGATAGGATTCGCAACGAATACATCCGACAGAGAACTAAAGTTATCGACATAGCTCTGAGAATTAGCAAGCTGAAGTGGCAGTGGGCGGATTCGAAGAACCGACGGCCGCTGGGGCAAACGTGTTCTTGAGTGGAGACCACGACTCGGTAAACGTAGTGTAGGACGCCCTCCGACCAGGTGGGATGACGACCTGCGAAAGACTGCAGGTAGATGCTGGATGCGTCAAGCCGAAGACAGGGCGCTATGGCGCTCATTGGGGGAGGCCTATGTCCAGCAGTGGACTAATATAGGCTGATGATGATGATGATGACATGTTTTCCCACTGTAATATCATCATGGTTTTTTCCCTCACATGATATGGTTAGCGTATTCGTGATGAATTTAGGCTATATCCACGCTTGTCAACGGATATGCTGATGCAGTTATAGGTTTAGTTTTCATTCCGTTTGACGTAGGTCAACTAGTGGGCGTTGATATAAAACAGTTATCTGTCGTTTACGGATTGCTTTGAATGTCGTGTCGTTCAGGACGTTCAAAAGGTATATAAAAATTGCTTTAGAAAATTAATAAGAATCTGATAGGAGCTTAGAGGCAAACTTTACTAGTTTCTCTCTTCCTGTGTGATAAAATCCAACACCACAAGCCATTTTACTGTAATATTATATTTTTTCATCTAATACATCTTTAAAACCTCCACGCATGTTTTATTTCTCAAACATGCGTGTTCAAAATGTTTAATTAAAATTTTTGAGTAGCTATAATATGGACCCATAATGTGTTTTGTTTTAGGGTACGTACATAGAGTATAATATATTATAAGGATATTAAATACGGTGCTCTGATTTCACGTTTAATTTCAGTAATATAATAATATCATAACATCGTTTTTTTCTTAGAAATTGTGCGAGAACATATAAAGCAGCCCTACAGATGATTTCCAGTAATGTTACCACGATGAGTCTATTAGTTAGTGAATCGCAAATGATTTGTTCAAAAGCTCATCTACAAATACGATAAATAAAGTGGACTCCGTTATCGGTATGACGTATTACCGCTACAATTTGTAACGCAAACAATAATCGAATCTGTTTGATTCACTCTATTATGTTACAAATTGCGCGAGTGTAAATATGTAAGGTGATATTTGACCTGTCTGGCCGAAATTAGAACAATTTGGTAATTAACGTTGTGATTATTGACTGAAGTTTCATTTGCCGTTCGCGTATTTGTTTGATTTTGGTATTTGTTTCAAGTTTTATAATATTAGGTTTATTTATAACTGTGATTCACAAAAGAAAACTAATTTTCGCCTTTCCGCGTACGTCTTTTTCCTATTGGGAACCCAGAATCCATTGAATAAATAATAATAATAATGTATTTATTTTGAGATTCCATAGATCCATATCGTAGTAAGAATTAAGAAAGTTTTAAATTAATTATTGTAATTATATTTATTTAATATAAAAAAAGAAACGTTGAAACAAGTTTTAGGTTAAAGAGGTATTAAAGAGCGCCCCCAGTAAGTAAGTACGTTTTCCTGCTCCCGTAAAAAAACAAATAACCTCCAAAATGAAAGATCATGCAAGACCAACCTCATGCAACCAATCACGGGATCCCAGAAAATTAAGTAATCCAATAATTAATCTAAATGGACCGCACAGGCGAATGGTTCAAAACAATCAGCCGAGCCGCAAAATACGCGCATTAAATGAAGTGAATGCCCGACTCGGGGGATCTCTGATAAATTAAATTGATTAGAATCCCACCCGATGTTGGATGGCGATGTAGACTCGCGTTGGAATAAAGCGGAGTGAAAAATAACACTTCCTGATTTTTGCGATTTGGTAGGATTAGCTTTTTTACGAGTTTTTGTCATCGGTTCAATGATGTACATTATTTTTTGAGAATTTTAACCTGGTACAGGCAATTTATTATTATAGTTACCTACTATGGGTATTTGAAATCATAAGAGTTGTCTCGTATCGATTCATACTGGCTGGTGCTCGTACACATTACCTTTGAGTTGACATATTTTTTGATTGTTTATTGTGTATTTCTGTATTTCATATTTTTTGATTGTTTATTAAGATGTATTTTACCCATATTTCAAAGTGTTCTTATGTTTTATGAGAAGAAAAACTGACTTTATTATAAGTAAAATGGCCTGAAGGCAGGAAACGAAGAGTGTTATCTAAAAGTCTAAGACCATTTGCCATCAAGTCACAGATAAAATTATTTTCCAACAAATCCAACGTACTACGAAATTCTAGCCAAAAGTTTTAACATAATTATTCCACCTTGATTAAATGTAATATCGTATGATGGCATACATTCAAGAAAATGTCGCTTAAATTTTCTTTAAGGCCGCTTCCCGAAGTGGCGTTCGGGAAGGTTTAACCGGCGATTAAAATTTAAGCTTAAATTCGGACGGCCTAATCTCGTAGTTGCGTCGCTCCACTGCATTTTGTGACCTGACACGAATAAAAGATAATAGATTTTGTAGTTTATCAGCTCAACTCATAGTACACAAGCTAATTTTAGAGAAATTTTGAATTCCATTTAAACAACCATAACATAGCACATTGAACCAGCTACACTGATTTTCTTCAAGCAATCCTAAGAACACGTTCAATGAAGTCACATGCAAGGCAAAAAATACAAAATCATGATTGATTCATCCATTTTGGCTGCCTTAGATATACAACCATAGACATATCTCTTTTTTAAACCATAAAAAACTATGATGGTGAAAGTGGAACGACCACTCAAGAAATGCATATAAGAAGGTTGCACATAGAAGCTCTTCAATTAAAGTAACTACAATGCATCATCAGGAAGAATACGTTTGGTATATGTATACATATCCATCGTGCTCGGCTTGAACTCTACAGGGTGTTTGTCGCCGTCGGTCTGTCGTTCAGTCTTATCGGCTTCAACACACGCCTTGTTTATTTATCAGCAACTCTATGTACTGGGCTAGTACAGCCGCGAGTTGGTAACAACTTCGACGGTTTGAACTGCGTATGTGTGATAGCGACAGCTTCTATCCTACGAGTGCTGAACTTGTGAGCTTCTGTAGCTTGGTTTTGATAGCCTGTGGTAGATTTTTTCATGATGATGCCTTTAACTTGCTACAAGTAGTATCCGATTTCAGGCAAACATATTTTTTCTGACTGCAATGGTTTTACACTTTACAGGAAGGAGTTAAATTCTTTGAAAACTTTTGATTAACAGGGGTAACTAGGTACTGTCATAATATTATAATCCATACAATAGTATCCATATAGAAATATATGATTAGCTGATGTTTGTCTTCAGCTAAGTGACATTGTGTGTAATACCTTTACTGCTAATTAGCAAACAGAAATTTCATGTACAGAATTCAGTAAGCCGGAATAGCTCGGTGCGAGGGTTAAATTACCAGCTATGCCTCCTCTAGGTAGAGCAAAACAGTGCTTTTGGATATTGGCTATTATTCTAAAGCTTTACGTCAACTGCAAACTTTTTCACATAAGCCATTCGTTCTGCGGCTCTACACAGCAGTTGTGTTGTGCCGCACAGGCGTTTTGTTCGAAAAAATATGTTACGGCTGTGCTGAGTCACACAGATGTGTGTTTTCTCAGCCGATGCGCAAGTGTGGGTTTACGAATATTACGCATGGGAAACACGAGTGACGCTTGTGCGGACGCACGCCCGCACAAGCGTCACTCGTAAAAAACACATATGGTGTGATTTCAGCGGTCAACGTGCTGCTGAGTTGATAAATATTGTTGATAATACCTGCTAGATATGACCGAAAGAAAATTTGGTTTCCTTTGAAGCGCGTCTTGATGGCAACGCTGATAGAACGCTGAAGATACTAATTCTCTCAGACACAGGTACGTTGGATTACTTTATGGAAATCATTGAAAGACCGAGTAATATTATAGAAATATGTATTTATTTGATTAAGGAAATACCTAACAAACGACTAATATTAATTCCACATACTTAATTTAAATTATCTCTGTGTTTTCATGCCTATTTCTGGAGCACTTAAATTGTAAAATCATTAAAACGGTCCAAATCCTGATAGTATTCCCGATACTTAGGGCTCCAAAACAATTCACCAAGCCGATTACCCCATTGTTTTAGTCTAATACCCCAAATCGAATTGGCATGTAGTCATAATTATTGCAGGAGCAATAATTCAATGGTATTTGTTTACTCCGCCATTGTTTGCAGAATGAGTACAAGGATGCCGCGATAGAGGCCTATGTTTACTTTGCTAATAATTACATAAGCCGCCCTGTATTGATTATGTATAGGTTATATTTGCTAATGCTGCAATATTAGTATGCACAAGTAGGCTTGTAATGCTCTTCTAGTGAATTACCATCTATTCAGTGACAAAAGTCATGGTGAAGATGACGAATAGCTTGCTGAAATGTAGGGATATAGAGTCAATTAACGAAGACAACTAGAAGGCGTGAATAATTAAAACATAACTACAAAAAATAAACAATATAAATGAAGGAAAATTTACAAAATGATAACCACACCTAACGAATGAATGCAAGCTTGTTTCATTATTCAAAAGGCATTCCAGCGAAACATAATAGAAATATCTCTAAGCTGAGAGCTGCTCTCGTAAAGTTACATTCACATTGCTAGATTCGCAGACTGGCCAGACTTATTCAGACCACTATAATAACTGTATTTTAATAAACCGAAATTGAATAGCAGCTAGGTACTTCTGTCGGACCCGACTGCACTAAGCACTATCTAAAGCGCAACCTCCGGTTAGCAGTGGCTCGGCTGCCGACATTATTCCATTTCACCAAAATACATTAGGCTATAGCTGCAATAGTAGCAATAGTTAGCCATTAGGACGGTATTATTTGACCAGGCAGAGGTGGCGTGTCGTAGAACCGTTTTGCCGCTGCGAAATTTACACCGGCAGATACATGCCGTGTTAGCAGACGGTCTGATATTAAAACGTCTGCAGCTTTTGTGAAGGAAACTAACTGGAACCGTTTAGATCGAGAACCTCGACGTCCGTGGCAAAGATAAAACTTTATGAGTTATACATAAAACGATTTTCAAATCATATTTATGAGTCGTCCGAACATCTGCAGGGCTGTTCGCGAGGAAATTGAAACCGTCGAGAGCATAGCATTTTCACGAACAATTTAAGTTGGTATTGTGTTCGGGACGCGGCGGACTATGCGCTTTTTGCAGTGGTCAGCAGATCCGGCCAAGTTTATTGTTGTTCTCTGTATGTGCCACTCCTTCGGTGTCTTTTGTGGTAATGTTTGCGCGGTTATACTTAGTGGTACACTTTCACGGCTCTTTAGGAATACTCATTTCAGCGGTTGAGGCGCTCTTGTTTAGCATTTGAAAAACGATATTGCCAGGAATTGTTTTTATCCTAACTTTTGGATACTTTGCTAGTATATTACTTAGCATATCCATTTGTGAGCCTGTACATATCTATATACATACATACATACATAGAGGCGGTTAACTCAGGACTATGGCAGATAGCATAAACTGGGAGGCTTATACCTTGATTTTTTGTATTTGTCTCTGTCCGTACATAACTAAATGACTTCATTTAGGGATCCGCGCAAAAAAATACGCGGGCGAAGCCGCGGGCACAGCTTGATTGTAATATTTGTATCATTTTGTATTTGTTACAATTATATATAAAATAGGTTAAAACAGCCAATATCATTGTCTTTTGTGTCTTCAATAGCAACAAGAATTTTCAGGTTCACACAATATTCAAAGCGAGCTCGTTCATTATATTAAAGATAATCTTTAGTAGGTACCGATGTAGCGCTGAAGAAATGGGCCATCCCTTCCACACTGTGGCGAAGTCAGCGAAACTCAAGTGTAATTTAATTTGCATATGGGTCGAAGGAAAGGCGTGAGCGGAAGCGACTACTAGCTTTGAAAATAAAGATGAAGATGAGACAAACTATACTTCAGTAAAGCTTTGTAGATAACGCCATTATGCGTGTTTTTGAACAATAATTTATTTTTATACCAATAAGAAACTCTCCCATAGCGCATAATGTAGCATAGCTCTTGCAAATAACCCCCTTAAACAAAAATGCATGTATTCAAAATTATTTTAATGTACAGTGTGTCTAAAGAGCCACATAGCATTGCGCTCCGTCATGCTCTGCGAGTCAAAGTTTTCTGTTGCAACTAAAACGTTTCTTAAAATGCATTAATCATACTATTTCAAGTCAACCTGATATGAAAGTCTCGATCGTATCCCTACAATTTAAAGTTTATAATAGCGTGCACTTAATCTTGCGTGAACTTGGGCGTACCGCATGCGATATCTTACTTTACTTCCGCTCTAACCGCATGTCTGCGTTTTCTTTGAGGGTCAAACTTCTGTGCTATATCAAAGGCTGAAAGGGTTCTCGCTTAAAATAACGCCAGTGATGTGCGTAAACAAGCAACGTCGACTTTAAGAGATATTCACGTAATTAAAATGAACGTTGAAGGCAGAATAACTAGGTTCTCAGATCACAGCAAGAGCGCCCACAATCATACTAATATTAACCGTAAGGAGCAATTGCTGAAAATGGAATGCTCCTTTAATTTTCTTGAAATCAGACAAGCTCGATCTTGGTTTTCATTCGACATGGAGGAGCCAGCTATCAAAAGAACTAACGGCGGCTTCAACGAGGCATTTCCATACGCGAGGGGGGCTTCAACGACACGGTATTAGTTCGCAACTGATTACATTCCTTCCCGCCTCTCGCAAACGACTCGCAATGAAGTAGCGACGAATAAACTTCATTACGCCGACTTAAGCATGGGAAATTATAAGGAGGAATTATCTTCGAATGGCGGCGGTGGCACGTACGCGAACACTTCGGGATTATGGCCCGGGGCGGTCGTAGGACACGTCGCCGGCCCAGCTCATTGTCGACTCTCTCTGTCTACAATGTACCCACATGTTTAATGCCAACCTGAAATATATTCCCTGCATTCGATTTGTAGAGATAAAGTGCAGGTTTTCCGCTTTGAGAAATTGGGTTCGGACGCCAAGAGCTGACGAAGTGCGAGATCCCTAGAGAAAAGTAAATAGTGGCCCGGTGGAAGCCTCGCCAGAGGAGATTTAGATCGCTCTTTGTCTCGTACTAAACGTTACTCTTTTGAGGGATTTTCCATCTTTGCGGAAGCTTCGAGTGGATTGTATTGTATGTCGAAATTGGACTCCTAGCATTTTTCAAACCAAAGCCTAATATTCGCGTTTTCAACATTTTCAGTTTTAAATCCATTACGAAACTTCACTTTTATACTATTGTGAACATAGCTATTTGATGGTTGAATAAATGTGTTACTTTCTTTTGCCTTCCCCTACGTGATCTATTATCCAAATGTGCTCCATAAATGTAAGTATCAGGAAGTTCCACAACTAGGCCCACGGAGTGGCTGTATTTTGGAGCTCAGTAATCGTGTTTACAGCTACAAAATAAGTTTTAATTAATGGATTGGCACTTGGAGAGACGCGTGGAGTCCGGGGACACCATTCTATTACGGACGCGTCAACTGGACACCGGCAACCTTTGCGGGTACCCCAGAACCCTAATTAATATGTTCACAACTTTTCACAGAAACCAAAAAGGTTTTATTGAAAAAAATACAAGCAAAATAACAAATCCCAACGATTTGGATTTTAGGACCGTTTCACGCACCATTGACCGAGGGAGTAAATAAAACTATTCGTAACACTGGTTTTATAACAGGTATAATATATATGTACTATATGTTTTTTATGTAAAATCGATAGAAACGAGAGGCAGAAAAGCGTAAGAAAAACAATTTGCCAACATAACTAATAACAGGAAGTCACCTCGTTACTCACAAGTGAATGGTAGGTCGGCAATCTCGCGAACGCGCCCTCCACTTCTCGACTTAATGAATGAGAATAATTTTGCCAAAATACTTCGAAGAGACGGGACACACGCCCGGGGAATTTTTCAATTTGCAACTGACATAATGTAATAAGAGTTACACCGTGAGATGCCGGAGTAACGTAATTAATAACCTGTGAAATATTACCTGTTACAATGAATTTAGAGGATAAAAGTTGAGTGATAAATTTAAATAACAAGGCGGGTGCTGCGAGTGCTTGTGAATGCCCGAAATACTTATGAATAGTTTGTCCGGGTGATAAGTGGGCGTGAGTGTTACTCGAATCCTAAGTTTGTTCGGGCCTAATGAACGCGTGAACGCGGAATAACTTGGAGAGAGCTTGAATAATGTATGCGAGATGTTTTTCTTGAGTGAATCTCATTAACCTAGTTTCCAATTGCGATTGTAAGTTTTTAAAAGTTATTCACTAGTTAAATCTTTAAGTACTTATGCAAATGTCTTAGTTTGTAAATCGTAGACGCAGATATGTAAGTAATCAGATTAAAAAAAAACATGTACTATGTAGATAACTACTAAAACTAAATCGGGTATGCTTATTATCCCAAACGAGGTTTGTTATTGTTTGAAAAACAATAAAGGTTCTTTACAATAATCCAGTCTAAACATAATCGCATACAGATGACTAGCTAAAATCGAATTCCCTTTATTACGACCATAAAATTTACCGATATTATCTCAAGCGGGCCAACCGGGCCATAAAAGTAATCCTTCTATTTTAATGGTCCTCCAACCTGCGGGATGCAACAATGTGTCCTATTTGCCCTAACCAACCCCTTTCCTATCAAGATTGCTGATAACATGTTTTTATTTGTATCTATCAATTTTCTTCCAAATCTTTCTGAATTGATACATAACGGCTTGATAAAACTTGAAGCATTTACAAGGTGGTAAACCAAAAACTAAGTGGTTTTTCTGCACAACTAGACCCAATATAGCATTTTAAATATTCACATAAAATCCTTCGCCTGGCGTTGTTTAATCGGCGCGTTAAATTCGAGAAAAGTCGAGAACACATCAAATATTAACACAGCCCGAGCGTTGTTTCGACAAATGGGATAATATCGCGTTCATACATCTAAATCTAAATACATTTATCCCAGTAAAACTCGACACACTCAGCGAAATTGGTAACTTATTCAAAAACGACTTAATGGTAATTTACGGAATTGGGACACCAAAAATCATAACTTTTCTCAAATAACCCCGGAATCACCATTAATCAAGTGAAACTGGAGTTCTGTCCCACCTCCGAAATCTAATTTCGCAAACAAAGAAGAAAACGTAAACCTGTCTACCTTTATCAATCAAAACTGAAAATTCTATTCCGTTAGTTCGCAGTCGTGCAGCGGAGACAATTGGAAAAATGTATCACGAATAAAAAGTCGTATCGGAATTTAATATAGCGAGGACAACCGGAATATTCTTGGCAAGTGAAAATAAAGGGTCACAAAAATACAGTGTCAGGTTCTGACTGGACAGCGGTCATCCGAAGCGGGCGCAAGTTTCGAATAAATAAACTTGGGAGCAAATAACAACGTCAATATCCACGTGTGCCGAGGCTGTCATGAAAAGAGCCAGGTGCTCTTATATGACACATTTGTGACACAAGTTGGACTATTGATAATTTGAAGCGCTGCGCGCCGTCTTGTTCGGAATATTGGGAATATTGGGGTCCAGGGAGCGAGTGGCATCTTGACGGCGCAGCTAAGAATTTATGGCATTTGATTGTAGCCTATTGCTAATTTTATTACATACCGGAAGTTTTGTATGTAAGATTTATAATACTCTATGTTGACATTGCGAGGTTTATGTCTTTTCAATATCGCCATAAAAAAGTAATGAAACCTACGGGTACGTTCGGCATTACATTTGCTGACAACATCGATTGCGAAAGTAAACGATGAAAGTTCAAAAACTCTTGGGTAGGGCGCACTGTGACTAAGATTTTTTAATACGGATTTTGCAACTTATAAAAATCCTTAATGTTAAAGTCCCAGTGTATTACACAGTATAATTTCCCGACGGCGGCGTTTACGCGGCTAAAAATGGCCTAGTAAACAATGATTTTTAATATGTCTGTCAAGCGTTATTTATTATTATTTATCAATAACTACTAATACCTAACCTATATTTATTATTCATATTGATTTGTAAATCTTTATATTAATTTGTAAATAATAAAAAAACTACTTACATCAATAGACTTTTAGCATTTATAATGTATCAGAATATTTGTGACGAAAATCAAAGTACGATTTATGACACAGTTATATGAAAATTCAATGGGCGCCAATTACAAATTGTATATTTATTCTTTGTGCGACTTTGCCACATTACATTGCACACCAAAGTTAGCATTAAGCGTGACAGGTGGTCGTCCAATCTTCGTTTACGATTGTGGATTCCGACGAAAGTATTTTTACGATTTTTATTTTCATTGAAACTTTAATGATTAAACCGGGTTGTTAACCAAGTTCTGAAAAGTCGTTAGTAAAGCCTCTTCAGAATAAATTTCTCTTTCGCAAAAAAAAATGAAATTGGTTATAAAGGAATTAGTTTGTTCAATTTCTGACTCGGTTTAATTTTGAGTGAGTCATTATGGGGTCGGTCTGAATAATTACGATATTGCTAGTAATTACCAACATTTAAACTGGTCACACCTGATTTATTTAAACTTTATTGCACTATTAAAGGTACAAAGGGTGGGCTTAATGCCGAGGCATTTTCTACCTGCCAACCAGGAAACACATGTTTATATAAAGGGTTGGCGTGCTAACATTACATACAAATATAAGTAGTAGTAACTATGTTTATGGCATTTTATAATTTATATATAAATATACCTAAAATACTACCTAAAATATTATATTGTACATAATGTGTGTTTTGAACATTGTTTGCAATGAATCCAAAAAACCTAAATAGTATATCTAAAGGAATCTCTCAGTGTGGGAAATACAAAGCTGAATTTAGCACAAACAAAGCAAACTCACGACAATCCTTTCAAGAAATCGAAGTACCGAACCGTAAAAAGATTGACAAACTAAAAGAAGCTCCTTGGAGTATTTTACTTCCGTATTCCCATCGCATTTGACTAAACAAACATATCAAGTCGAGAACCACTATTCTACGAATTCATTGACTCCTCGCTCTGAAAAAAGCAATTTCAACAGAGTCTTTTGTCGGTTGGCATTTAAGAAAGCAATATTATGCAGATTGTACCCACTGACAGAGAATCTAAACTAATCGCTTGTTGCGTCGATTTTACGAGTTCATAATTAAATTTTTGGTCTAAATAGATACTGAATTTAAAATAATATTTCTTAAGCTGATTTTGAACCCTATTTGCTTATCAGTTACGCCTTAACTTACCGTACGCGTCCTTCTGCGTAGACGCGTACGCTGCGTTTGCGAGGCTCTATAATTTTTCGTTGTATGGATAAAGATTATGAGCAAACTATACGCTAATTAAAAAAAAGCATATATCTCCCCATAATAAAAAACCTACTTATAGCTTACATACTTCATGATTCATACACTCGCTTGAATAAAAAGCCCCCAGATCTGAATGTGTTCCGTTTTGTTTCATGGATCTACAGAGGAATGTTAAAGAAGCAATATTATGCAAACCAAGCGTGGTTCCCGCAAATATAAAAACCTCTCCCACACTTTGCATCTCAAGGCTTGCATCTGACTGATACGAGGTGCCCCAGGAGAAAAAATGTAAACGCAATTTGAATTTCTATGCGTTTTAGAGGCACCTGCGTGAATTCGTGCAGGGAAACAAATTCTACTGATCTCGAGCTTTACAGGCGTGAATTTGGAATGAACTGTCAAGGAAGTTCTGTAACGTTGGTTATACATTGCTACTTGAATGCTATAGTTTCAAAATAAAGTACAACAATTTTAAACATATCGAAATTACCATTATTCAAATAAATTGGCGCAGCCAGGGTGGTTTGTCCATGACGCAGCCTTTAAAATAGCTGCCTTTACCGGACTCGTCAATCAGCTATGTGATAATGAAACAACTTGATCTTAGGCCGGTGCTTCATCTGTACCTATCCGCTATCAAAAGCCTGTCAGAAACTCCAACATGGACAAGTAGGTAGATGCTGTAGGAGCTGATACACTAAAATAACAACAGAAATTCGGGTAGAGTGGGCCCATGCGATGTCTGGTCGATAGGAACAGCCAACGTCGGTCGTCAACGTCGCTTTGTCTTGTACGCTGGCAAACCGAACCACGAGTATTTACATAACAATGCACCGAATTTGATGCGTACCTACCAACCCGACGTTTCCTAGAGATGAGGAAAATAAGCTTCATGATTTTCAAAGCAGGGAGCACAATGGCTTAATCAATCTCTGAAAAAAGCCCATCCGCTAAACTGTGTTGTTGTATTTAAGTTTGAAATTTATAATATTGATCCATTGACAAAGTGCAGAAGATTTAACTGACTATACAGACGTCGATCTCGATCTGAATCAAACCCTGGAATAACGTTTCAATGGAGTTGGGCGCTCGGATTCATAGCCTGATCGTATTTGCCAGTTAGCTTCTCACGTACGAAGATGCCTCCACTCACATAAACGGTCCTATTGTCCGCTGAAGATGATATCATGCGGAAATTCAAGTGATCTTAAGCTGGTTTACATAACTCCTAAAGTCAGGTACCAAATTATGGAATTTACGTTTCTTCGAGCATTAATTGTGGTTAATGTTCTTTTGGCGTTTAAAAACTAATGTTGACATTAATATTCTAGTTTGTCTTTGCAAGGTACGTTACCTACGTACCTTGCAATGAAATAGTTTATATAATGCTTTGCTATGAAATAGTTTCCGGAAGTACAAAGCATATATAAAAACAGAAATATCTTTTGTACAGTAAAGTACACCACATTTTTTTCTGCAATGATCCAAAAATTTACCTAAAACAATGTCCCAAATGATAAAAAACCCTAAAACGAATAAAACCCTAACTAAAAAGTCCAAAAGAACTTGATTTGCGATCTAACCTCTATGCTTTGGCGTTTAAGTCAACCGTAAAAGCATCGAATAAATTTTGGGTCAGAAGGGCGAAAGCGAAGAGTTACCACGGCTTTTTCTTTTAACTTGTTTGCTTGAATATTGACTGGCTCATCTACTTATTTCGTTTGAAGTATCTTTTAACGAATGCCTTTTATTTTTTTGCAATAAAGTGGATGCTATCGCTGGCCAGAAAAGTAATGGCTTATATTTTATTCCTGGGTTAAAAATGTAAGTTTATTTTTAAATTTAAATCAGTTTATAAATTTTTTGTCATAGCAACTAGATATTTAATAGATAAATAAATCGTTTTTAAACTATAATTTAAATAAATAAATAAATAATGCTGGACAATTCACACAGCATTATCTAGCCCCATGGTAAGCAGAGCTTGTGTTATGGGTACTAAATAACTGATTATACATAATACAATACATTACATAGATATATATTTTTTATTATACATAGAAAACGACAGAACACCCGAAACAAATATCTGCAGATCGTACACACAATTGTTTTGAGGCGGGAATCGAACCCGCAACCTCCTGCGTCGCAGGCGGACCTTCGCCCACCGCGCCACATCGGTCGTCAATTATCTAAAACGTTCTTGAAAATAGTCACACATGATGTTTTGTGTGACATAGTAGTCACACAACACATCACTACTATGTCACACACACATGATGTGTTGTGTGACATAGTAGTCACACAACACATCATGTGTGACTACTATCTGTTTGACCTTAAGAATATTATTGAATTTTACTGTACTGGCACATAATAAGTCGATATCCATAGGCATAAAATCCAGCCGCGCTATAAAATGAGGGCACTTTTTATTTACCGCTGGCTCATGAGTCTAGTTTACAACGCAACTAAGACATCAGAACTTCATCCTCGAAATGAGTATCGGAAATTTACATCAGCTCGTAATACTGCTCGGCTGAACCTTTATTGTAAACGGCGTAATTTGAATTTCGTCTTTGATATTCAAATGAGCCCCTACTTGAGACACTGCCTTAGTTATTTGAGTTTTTGTAAAGCAATCAAGTTTGTTTATAGGAGCCCGTGTAATTGTAAATCTCGGTCTGTGGCCTTAATTAATGCATAAAATCAGTCGAGGCCTTTGACGAGAGCACCCTTTGTAAAACTGAACGAAATAAACAATCGGAGAATCAGGTTCGCTTTCCGTTTGTATAACAGTTACGTGTAATAACAACGGGTAGTTTTTGGTGTAAATGCTGTGAGAATTGAAATGAAATTGAATTTTTCTATTGTTAAAATAAAACTAGCGGACTGTAATCCCGAACGAGTATCAATAGATTTGAAATGTTAGATGAAAACCCGTGGTAAAAGTTAACAGATTAGCCTAACTAGCCTGTCTATTGACTGCTACAGGAGTAGCTATTTAGAGTTTTTTTAACACACTAGATTTAGTCAAACGGTTACCATATTATTTTTTTTTTTTTTTTTTTCAGATAAGGTAGTTACTTAATTCATAAAAACTGACATCTAAAACAGTTTGGTAAAAAAAGTAGACAAATTGGCGGCATTACAGCTTAAAGCGATTTCTTCCAGGCATCCAAAGAAAAATAAAGAAAATCAAATCAATATAATAATATCTTTTAAGAACTTTATACATATAATAATACTTTACATTATATCAAATGATCTTGTGTACATACAATAAATAATATAACCAGATAAGAACTAGATTAAAATGATTAAGTAGGTAAACCTACAAGTTAAAATGCTGCATAGTTAATAAAATTCCTTGCGTGTAATAAAACTAAAATAGGTATTCCATCTAGAATCGATGCAGGTATAATCAAATTTCACCGAAACATGTAAGACATAATTTAGACATGGTTGCCGTATTTGGACAAAATATATTGAAATAGTCTAATTTCCATGCAGGGTAAGGTTTGCGTGCGTTTGTATCCCTTTTCGTGTTATAAACTTTTCAGTAGGTACCTGTCTACTTTGAGATTGAATAGATATAGCCGGTAGGTAGCTTTTGGGGTAGGAAATGTCACGTAGGTGAGCATTTTGGTCTGGAAAAAAAAATCGTATATCTATTTAAATATGAGCATAGGTACTAAATGTAAACCTATTCTCTTAATATAAAATTCAGTGGCTTATGTATGCAATCTTATTAATAGCACACTATTATAGCGTTTGGGAAACTACGTCGAGTCTTCTCTTCATCCATACCACAATGCTTGAAAACGAAAGTTTTCAACCAGTGCGTCCTACCCGTTATGACCTACGGAGCTGAGACGTGGACACTCACGATAGGGCTGGTCTACCAGTTCAAAGTGGCTCAGCGAGCTATGGAAAGAGCTATGCTAGGAGTTTCTCTGAAGGATAGGATTCGCAACGAATAAATCCGACAGAGAACCAAAGTTATTGACATAGCTATGAGAATTAGCATGCTGAAGTGGCAGCGGGCCGGCCATATCTCGCGAAGAACCGACGGTCGCTGGGGCAAACGTGTTCTTGAGTGGAGACCACGACTCGGTAAACGTAGTGTAGGACGCCCTCCGACCAGGTGGGATGACGACCTGCGAAAGACTGCAGGTAGATGCTGGATGCGTCAAGCTGAAGACAGGGCACTATGGCGCTAATTGGGGGAGGCCTATGTCCAGCAGTGGACTAATATAGGCTGATGATGATGATGATGATTATAGCTTTACTGATGATGTTCTTCAAGAGTATCTTTTATAACATCATTTGATATAATAACGTATTATAATATAATGTAACGTTCTTTGGAATCGTTAAATACAGAGAATCAGAAGAGCTCAGCTTCACAAAGCATTTTCATGAAATTTTAAGTTTCTATGAATGTCCAACGCTGTGTTAGACGAAATGCTCATGGCGAGTGAGCATTTACCTGTAACATTTCTTTCTGCCTTGCGTACATTTCCCCTCGCCCTGCAGACTTCATTCCCTGCCGTCACCCACGCTCAGCCAGTGCTCGATAAAATGCTCAGCCGAAACGCTCGTTTCTTTTTTTTGAAAAGCATTGCGCGTTATGTTCGAAGCTTGATTTGTAAATTTAAAAACAAGGAATGCTTGACATTATGTAACTAGTAAATACTCAAGACTATACTCACCTTTAGGCACAAGATGATTTGAGCCCCTATTCGACTGACTGTATGTCTATCAAATGAATTCTGATTCCTAACTGAGAATTCCCGTTTACTTGACAGACTTCGCTCAGACGGGGATTTCTGATGCACTCGATTGATCTATCAAGGTTCACATATGAGCAATAGTTACCTAACGTTAGATTGTAGGCACCAATCAAGGTTGAGCAGTGCCTAATGATACAGCGTGTAGAGCCTTAGTGAAATAAAAGATCTCCATAAATATTTGTTGGATGAGAGATGAACGCAAATTAATATTAATGATCGTAGAGAGAAAGCTAAAACTTCAGTACAAATCATTGCCAGGGCTCAAATTTCGTACTTACCTACCATAAATATAAAGTCAGCAAAACAAGCCGATTTCTTATCTGACATCTTTGATCTTTCTATTTCCGTAATTTACATGGTCTTTATCTTCTTTTTAAATATATTATTAACTAACTTTATTTGCTAGAAACAGTCGTGTATCTACCATAAACAGCTTAGGGTTGTATACTAACGTGATTTTGAGTCGGACCTCAATTAAACTGTCGTGGAGTAGAAGGACGATGTCACGACAAACACAAACATTCGACGGCAAAATTGTGTTGTGATAGCAAATCGCCGTTAGCACCCTGAGTTCATTCCCCAGGATATCCTGGAAAGTGAACGCCAGGTGACGATCATATTTATATGAGGATGATCGTTTTTAGATAAGTTTTGCTTGAGGATTATGGGCATTATACCCCAATAAAAAGGCACGCCAAAAAATGGCTCGTTGCGTAATGGCCAGTTCCCGGCCGCCTCGCTATTCCTGGCCATGGTAGCGGCAACGGTAGGGCAAGGGGTGCTAAGAATCCTATGGCCTACCTGAAAAACTGACCCTCGCTACGTTTAATGGCTACACTCTGAGGCTTGACCATCATCTAGCGCAGTTGAAAGTGGAGTTAGATAATATTAAATGGCATAATCGAGGTTATGACGCACATGATATGTATTGACGACCGATGTGGCGCGGTGGGCGAAGGTCCGCCTGCGACGCAGGTGGTTGTGGGTTCGATTCCCGCCTCGGAACAAATGTGTGTACGATCTGCAGATATTTGTTCCGGGTGTTCTGGTCGTTTTCTATGTACAGTAAAAATATCAATCTATGTAATGTATTGTATTATGTATATCAGTTATCTAGTACCCATAACACAAGCTCTGCTTACCATGGGGCTAGATAATGCTGTGTGAATTGTCCAGCATTATTTATTTATTTATTTTATTTATGTGACGACCCTAGATAGGGGGAGGACACCGTAATCCTAGCCTCGGGGCAAATAACTAAACTAGACACCTGTGATGAACCACAGTCAAAACGAAAAACAAAGTTTCACGAATTCCCCAACAATTACAAAGCATGAAGCAAAATCGCAAACACGAGCGACGTGTCGACAAGGCGTCGCGTTAACACGTTCGTGCATTCTTTCCGCTCATTAACATAACAAGTAGTTTCGTTAATCAAATGTACGAAATTAATAGCACAGTTTAGAGTCGACGTTCCCGGCAATCACATGGCCATTACAAATTGCCAGCAATTACAGCGAGAACCCCCCAACCCCCTCGATTCATGACGCCATTTTTTAAGCAAACGTATGGTTCATATATGTATCGCTTTTTGATGGGACATTCATTATTAATGCGGGGCGGTAAAAAAATCTACTTTCACCTTAAACACGGTAAATAATATTGACTGTGCTCAAGACTAGGAATATATCTTCCTAGTCCAAGTTTGTGGACGCAGTTTACTTGTAACTAGCCTCGTGTTTGCACAAACTCAATAGTTTCTGTATGTCCAGCTAAGAACCTACCTAAGAACGTTTGACCGTCTGTATTTTCCCTCAGTTTCTAGAAGTAAGGGGCGCTAAGTCAATTTGAAACTGCGCAAATAACCTGGATTCTACCAACGAAATGCATTCAAGATCAGGGGGATATTTATTTTGCTCACTCAAAGGTGTATAACGCTTACCGTTCCTAGTCCTTTGAATGATGTGCTCACGAATCTCCAAATGTTACAGAGTTTTATTTTCTTTTTCCTGTCTGCTTTACTATTTAATATGGATTATTTCGTTTGGGATTGCTACCGACATTGTTTTATGGGGAGTTGGATAAGTTTTGGGCTACATTTCTATAGTAAAATCAACGTCTTAAGTGTCTCGCTTGGCGAACTATAATTTTAAAAGTTTTTTGAAAAATATAACTCGGTTCTTGTAGATCATATATATAAATCTTCATATCTGTTTTTGTTTGTGGTTGAAATACCACAAAATAAGGTCTGTAGCCGCTTGCTTTGTTATTTCTATGTAATGCCGGCAAATTATATTGTTTCCAACAATAAACTGCTGTAAACATTTCTACTTTGTTGTATCCTACACCGATAAATTATTCTATTCCCATCTACGGATAATTTCATCACCAGTGATATTTTCTTCGTAGATATGAACTCTACAGGCGAATGTACACGGTAGTGGCGGTAAATTTCATTGACTTGTTGTAATCTCTTGCCTGTAGAAATGGACCATAGCAGAGCAGGTCTCATTTGTTAAAGTAAACTGTCTGCCAAGTTATTTCCTCTTGAACACGAATAAACAGGGCTTTAAATTGTTGTCTATGATGCCTGAAATCTTCTTTAGTTATGTTCCATCACGTTTCATAATTTTGTTTTAAGTGATAGATGTTTATTATTCTAAAGAAGTTTTTTCTAGAATATATTTATTTCTCTGCAATAAATGACTAAGTCCAAGGAAAGTTTACTTAGTCTTCCATTCGAAAATAATAAAAAAGTCTAAGAAAAAATAACAAACTCAAACTCTTCATCAAAACCGCTTTATCTGAATCCTGGGGGAAAATAAACAAGATAATATTTACGCAATCAAAAAGTGAGGAAATCCGGCAAAAAAGGGAAACTTTAATTAAACTTCTCAAAATAATTATAAGATAACATTATTCATTAATTTTAAATAGTCTTACTGGCGAGCCGATGCCTGATAATTTTTCCCGGACTCAGAAGAGAGGAAATGACGTAAATTTTATCTTGAAACCGAAGGAATTACTTTCCAGCGGCTCGACGAAGAAATGGAAATCTGGAGGTTTATAACTTTAAGGAAAATTGTTTTTTCCGAATTGGAATTAGCCTATGGTGATGTGGCAACTTCTAACGGCATTAAATCCCCCTAATAGCTTCGCGGACGGCTCTGTGCATCGTGATCTCTATAGATTTTCATTAATAAAGGCTTAAAGGGATGTCAACCAAATTTTCACGAGAGCCGAGTATTTATTGAAGGGACGGCCGGCTATAAACCGAAAGGAATATACGCATTCAAATATCAACGGAATTTATCAACCTCCTAGCAACGGGTCCAATACGTTTGGGTCGTTTATGGCATATTACTGCCGAAGACTCGTCAGCTTTCCCGGAAAAGTCAATTTGACGCAGATTACGGGCTGACTTCGACTCGAACTAAACGTGAATGTCCTACGCGTTGTTATGAATAATAAATTGAATGCTTGCAAAATTGAACTTATGCTATGCTTTTCTAAGCCACTGCATCGATGACAACATTTCGTGTAGGGATTTTTATGTTGAGTAGTAAATTACTAAGGAAAAATTATGAAAAAGCACTACCTTCATATTTAAGAAAGCATGTTAACCTCAGTATTTATTTTAAGCAAGTTTAGGAAAGAAGGAATTGACTTATAGTTTATGGTTGATGCATGTTTTAATAAGCTTGAACGCAAAATTCTAAACAAAATCACAAAGCTTAACAATCAAGCGGAAAACTGCGGAAAACAAATGAACTATTGCAAAAACAGTTTATTATTCCTATTGCGTGTCATAATAACATTCGACAAGCCGTCGGAATGTGGGCACTACACGAGTACATAAATAATCCCACAGATATATAAGCAGACACATGTGTACGGCGCCTAAGCGACCACTGAGTGGTCAGTGTAGCTTCATAGGCGCGTTCCGCGACGATGTTCTATTACAAAAGGGAATTGGATCTTGATTCATTGGTTCGGAAAATCGGCAGCGTACCTTGATAATTTCATTTCTGTACAATTTGACCGCGTCCGTGGTCAGACGATTCTTAGGGGCCTCTGCGGACCCGAACACAATACAGGGAGTCCCCTACGGCTCGCACACAATACTAAGCTTTTATTGCCTCCTTTTACAATCTCCCATTACCTACAAGGCTCCGGTGCTACTGGGAATCAGTTTCGTTACTTTTTTTTCTTATTTTCTTTTTGAGCGATGCTCGGGTCCATCAATTTCAGTAGTGACCGATGTTATTCACTCTCGCTCGAACCGTTACCCCTTTTCGACCCATTAGTAAAGCGAATACGAACCCGTTTCTCTAAAATACTTTTTCTATTGTGTAACAGTTCGATTCTCGCTGCAATCTAAAAAATAACACACGTGAGCAGATACAATTGAAAGGATAGCGGACACCCATCAAAAATATCACATTAGAAGTTAGACCGCTGGTTTGTGCTGCGGCACGGTCGTGCTACCCTTTTAGCTTTTACACAGATTGTATTGGCGCAAATATTGCAATACCGTAAACACACTTGCCAGCGTACAAATTGAAAAAAAAATGTGAAATTCATGAATATGAATAAGTGTTCCGTAGTTGTGAATGGGACATCAATTATGCAAAATGTTGGTACTCTGTATTGCATTGATCGGTCGGTAGTTTCATCGGGATCCGATGCGGGTGTATTCGATGCGACATTGAATCGATATCTCGTGTTCATCAGCTGCCGAGTTATATCGATACTTGGTCAAACGTCCCTTATCGCAGATAATTTCATTGGCAATGTTCATCTGGCAATGTTCGAGCAATAAACATTACAATGAATGAGATAGACGATGGTTGCTGTTGTCAAAATTGTCAGGGTAGCAAAATTGCTGGTGTTATTGTAAACAGTAAAAATGGGCAATCATTTTGAATATATTTTGACCGTTCCTTATCATGAAAATATGTTTTATAGGAATGCCAGAGCTTGAAACAAGGTAGAATTTTGTAATCAGCCTGACTATATTATTTGGTTTTGTTAGTTTCATTATTCAGAAATCTAGAGCATAGCAAAAACGCATGCTTACATTGATTACATTTCATAATTTTCCCATTTAATAATACACCCACTTGATAATTTTCCTTCACTTTATCGCTCACCTAGTTCATAATTTGACCATTTCAACATCCGTAGCTACTGACACAATACCGATCTTTGACTAGTCGTTTGGCGGAGATGATGACGATTTAAATGGATTTACGATTTTTATTTAATATCTAAGATAGATAAATCTACACATTTTCTGCTAACAAATGCTGATTATAGAGACGTATTTATATGAATCATTATGTCTATACTTACCGTTACTTGTTCAAGCACTTCATGTCCATCCAAAGGTTGCCTGGCAGAGATCGCTCTTAGCGATAAGGCCGCCCATTGTACAGCATATTTTGTATTTGTTTTTCTTTTCCTGTCTTGTGTATGTTTTATGTATTTGGTGTGCAATAAAGAGTTATTGTATTGTATTGTATTGTATTGTATTGTATTGTATGTTAAAACTAGTGAATTTTGCACTTAAAATATGTTTATCTCTCAAAAATCCGTCTACGTAAGACCTCGTGCAATCTAAATATGGAACCTCTATGCATAATGTCGGTCACTAACACACATTGAAAATAATTCATGTTAAAAGAACGCCTACATTTCCATAATTAGGTATGTAGGCAGGCATAAACTTTGAACACGATAAGTCCAATTTATGTACAGGCAACACAGCGTGTGGATTTTGAGAAAAAATAATTTATGTGTGCGAAATTAATATTAACACGCTTGCATGTTACTGTGGCATAACTCAATGATGTATTCATTATGGTTAATTCAACATATGTTTTATTGACTAGTGAGCTTAGATTCATAAATAGTTATGTATTTTCAATCGCCATGAAATATTTTTTATAATACGGACCTAAGTGTGCTTTGTGATTTCTTACGTAAAAAGATTATGCAGAAAATAAAATTTCTAATATTTTCCTAGCTACCTGGAATTTACATAAAAGTTAATACGTTTATTTGTAAGTGCTCATTTTCTCGCTGGAATTTTTATTCTCTTAGATTCATAAATAGTTATATATTTTCAATCGCCATGAAATATTTTTTATAATACGGACCTAAGTGTGCTTTGTGATTTCTTACGTAAAAAGATTATGCAGAAAATAAAATTTCTAATATTTTCCTAGCTACCTGGAATTTACATAAAAGTTAATACGTTTATTTGTAAGTGCTCATTTTCTCGCTGGAATTTTTATTCTCTTAGATTCATAAATAGTTATATATTTTCAATCGCCATGAAATATTTTTTATAATACGGACCTAAGTGTGCTTTGTGATTTCTTACGTAAAAAGATTATGCAGAAAATAAAATTTCTAATATTTTCCTAGCTACCTGGAATTTACATAAAAGTTAATACGTTTATTTGTAAGTGCTCATTTTCTCGCTGGAATTTTTATTCTCTTAGATTCATAAATAGTTATATATTTTCAATCGCCATGAAATATTTTTTATATTCGGACCAAAGTGTACTTTTTGATTTCTTACGTAAAAAGTTAATTATGCAGAAAATAACATTTCTAATATATTCCTTGCTACCTGGAATTTACATAAAAGTTAATACGTTTATTTGTAAGTGCTCATTTTCTCGCTGGAATTTTTATTCTCTTAACGCTTTACGTGAATTACAGTTACGAGGAACAATATAATTTTACGAGTCTTTGAACTCATTTAATAAGATATTTCAAAGCAGGCGTTCTAGTATGTATATCGCATTTTTTAACCAAATTAAGCAAAATATTTGAACAACATTATAAGCAATCGAATCGTAAGAGTTTGGCAGAGAGGCTTCCCCCAAACCCTCCATCGAGGCGAGTGAGTCTATCTCGGCACGTTCCGTCAATAATTTTCTTTGAACATCACAGATCTTACTCGCGAACAAATCGTGGTGCAGTAAACATTGAATAAAGCGACTTGTCTATAAAATATCATTTTGAGCTCTTTTGTTTTTCCATCGGATCCCGTTCCACAAGTGGGCAATAATTGAAAAGGAAACTGTTTTGCGCGGGAACGGCGGGATCGCGAGACACAGCATAAAAGTGCTGAGAATAGATTGAACGTATAAAATTTTCAGTTGAAATTCGCACGAACCGTCGCCGCGGGAGGTGCTCTGTATCTTTTTACTTTGTAACCTTACTTTTTATTCCATTAGCGTGGGTGTGAGGCCCCTCTAGCCAAATATCGTGGAATAATAAAAGCTATGATAATGCGGAACGCAGCTCTCGCTTCACTAGCCTAACTGAATTAAACTTGTGCGCCATGAATTTCGAGTTACGCTTATTGCTGCGGCGAATTAGTTTTTATACTAAGCTTATTGCATAATTATCTTCAGTGAAACGAGTTCCGAATGCGAACTTAGTTCCATACAACCATAAAAATGGGTATATATGCGACAAAAGAACTAAGTTTTACAATAGATGGTGTAAAAAGTTAGTCGCATTTTAAGTCCAGGAAATCCAGGAACGTTTCGAATTGTGATCCTCTTTGGAGTTTTCTCTTTGGTTTATATGCTCAATGTAGGTACAATGCGATTGCTCTAACACAAAACTTTTTATTTCCGTTTATAGCGAGTCAATCGTCCGCGAACATTTTTCAGGCAAACTTTAACAGTGGAGGCAATCGCTCCTGAAATTCGAAAATGAAATCGTTCCGAGCGTCGCCAAGATTTATCGATGGATGTTCGAATTTACTTTGAAACTTTCGGGCATAAAACTTATGACACGTAATCGTATATATCGGAATATCTACACCAAGAATCTTCTAGAAAATTAATCTTGTTTCGCTCATTGTTTACTTTGTTCGTTAAATACTGTAATTCCAACTTGTAACATTTTCACCTGGAGCAAACTTTTCGTTTTATGTCCCAACTCGCGTTAATATTTTTCAGAATCAATAAGAAGGGGATACAATCTTGAATTCCGTCTCTTTTAGAAATTGCTTGCTATTTACATGTGCACAAAGTACATACAGCAAAAACAGTTATACTTAACTGAGGTTCTTCTCTCTGTATCCAAGTGTGATATATCTGTGACAATCTGTCGCCCACAGTCCAAATCTTACCTTTTGGACCGGCAAAGCGTTTGTTTTACGATGGCAATACGACCGTTTCTGCAGCCGGTATCTCAAGTTTGATGTAAAGTTGAGATTTTAACTTGCATTGTAACGAGTTTGAGGAAAGGATGCAATCGTCCTTTTTAAAAAATAAACTGCGAGACTTTAGTACCAAAAAGATGAATCTTGAAAGGAATTATAGTTTTGCCCTAATACAATACAATACAATATATGTTTATTGCACCATCAATACAAAAAAAAGGATCTTAATATTAACTTTCTATATAAATAAATAATGCTGGACAATTCACACAGCATTATCTAGCCCCATGGTAAGCAGAGCTTGTGTTATGGGTACTAGATAACTGATATACATAATACAATATATTACATAGATAGATATTTTTTATTATACATAGAAAACGACCAGAAGAACCGGAACAAATATCTGCAGATCGTACACACAATTGTTCCGAGGCGGGAATCGAACCCGCAACCTCCTGCGTCGCAGACGGACCTTCGCCCACCGCGCCATATCGATCGTCAAATAATATAACTAATCACTGTTTAAGAGATATTAGACAGAGCTGCTATGTCTTTGAAATAAAAGCAAGAAGAGGGTTTATTTATTTCAACACAATATGAAAGAAAGTTTTATCAAAATAAAAATATATCACAAAACAAGAAGAAAAACCATTTTCGTTTCGTCAACTTTTAAGTACCTATTACAATTTTAACAAAGATAATAATTACGTTGTTCCGTCAACTTTAACAATAAATTCTGAGAGAATTTTATCGTGTCATTTTCTTCAATAACTTTTTGTAAGTATTTGGGATTCAATAATAAATTTATATTACTTGTGAAAGTGCTTCTTATAAATGCCAGGTGATTTATTTTAGGCTCGTCCTATAATTTAATAAATAAAATAATTGTCCAGCATTATTTGCTGGACAACACAGCATTATCTAGCCCCATGGTAAGCAGAGCTTGTGTTATGGGTACTAGATAACTGATATACATAATACAATACATTACATAGATAGATATTTTTTATTATACATAGACCAGATCAATCGGAACAAATATCTGCAGATCGTACACACAATTGTTCCGAGGCGGGAATCGAACCCGCAACCACAATAGTAGATGAGTCCGAGTGCGAGGTCTCACGCACTATAATAACAAAAACCTTATAACGTGTCATTTTATCCCGAAAATAAAGCCGTGGGCAAAAACTCGTCTTAAATTACATTTAAGTTCAATAAACATACATAGAGTAATATCATGGATCGGGATATACAGTTCGATTCTCGAGCTGAGCACAAGTTCTTTTTAAATGTATTAATGCAGTTTTTCTTGTTACTAAAATCGATGACACAGTTCCTAAGAAGAGATCTTCGTATGTATTATAGTTTCAGACTTTCCTATACCGACCGATCGAAATGTGCCACCCTGTATATCAATCTTGTTACTAAGATCGTTGAATTAATGAATGATGTTGATAAGAAGAGATCTTTGTATGTCTTATAGTTTTAGATTTTCCCATACCGACCGATCGAAATGTGCCACCCTGTATATCAATCTTGTTACTAAGATCGATGAATTAATGAATGATGATGATAAGAAGAGATCTTATGTCTTTAGTCAGACTTTCCCATACCGACCGATTGAAATGTGCCACCCTGTATATCAATATTGTTACTAAAATCGATGAATTAATGAATTATGATGATAAGAAGAGATCTTTGTATGTCTTATAGTTTTAGAATTTCCCATACCGACCGATCTAAATGTGCCACCCTATATATAAAGGCACCTACTCATTTGACACCGGATTTATAACCAACTGATCTAGTGTTTTCTATTTATTCCTGTCCGACATTTCAATGGGTAATCCTTGGCAGGGTGCGGGCGGCATGCCTGGATATAACTTGTTCAAGTGTTTTGGATGAAATGTGAATCGAGTTATTGAAATGAAATATTTGCGCCTTTTTAAATTGATATTGCGGGTACTCCTTAATTTGAAGAATTATTGTCGAACGTCTTTTATAAAGTTGATATCATTCTGCTATATTTAAGTTAGTGACAGTGCTTCCTATATCTTTGGACATACTATAGAAAGAGGATCATCATCATCATCATCATCAGCCTATAGCAGTCCACTGCTGGACATAGGCCTCCCCCAATGAGCGCCATAGCGCCCTGTCTTCAGCTTGCCGCATCCAGCATCTACCTGCAGTCTTTCGCAGGTCGTCATCCCACCTGGTCGGAGGGCGTCCTACACTACGTTTACCGAGTCGTGGTCTCCACTCAAGAACTAGTTTGCCCCATCGGCCGTCGGTTCTTCGCGAGATATGGCCGGCCCACTGCCACTTCAGCTTGCTAATTCTTTGAGCTATGTCGATAACCTTGGTAAAAAGAGGTTGCATTCTAGAAAAGTTATGGTATCCATTGACATCGAATTAGTAAGCCGTGTTTTGTTTATGCAATATTTTGCCTTAACTACTCCATTTCTTTCTTTTTAACTAAGGGCGCGATGGCGTTTCCTTGATGGCGTATGTAGTTGTAGGAGCAAGTTCACACACTTGACAATATTATGTTTACAGTAACAAAGGATCTGTAGAAACAAATCTGCTGTGTGACGAAGAATCAGTGATGTTACTTCCTAAGTAGCATGTTTGATTATTTTTATGATTTTAATTATATCTTTCTTACCAATAAATTTGTTTCTATTCTTTAATTGATAATATTTTTTATTTAATCAGAAATTAATATAAGCCAGATGAATCCAGATCTGGCTAAACGTAATTAATACTACCAAAAGGTAATACAAAAAAATATTTCATCCGATTTTTACAAGATTCAAAATTCAATATCTACAACTCTAGAGGCTAGAAGTAAAGTCAGGTATGGTTATCTCAGACAGTTTCTAGTAACAATACCGAACGTGAGCTCGCACGTACAAAGACATCGTTAACCAAATCGGTAACGCCATACAGGGCCGATGTTAAATTTAACCAAATGGGTAATAGGTGTGAGTGGTCGGAGCGATTGCAACAGTAGATGCTCTTGTTGGATCTAGCCTAACCTGAATCGGCAAGCTCTCATCGTAGGTTGTGTGCATTTGTGGGCCACGTTCATAGCCAAAGAGGCCACGGCTATCACTTATTTGTTTTTCTATCTCTAAATCAAAAACAGTTTCAAAGAAACATCAAGAACTACCAAACTAAACTCTAAATTATCTTTATGAAACCAAATATGAACCCGCATATGCTGTATTTTAAATTTTAAAAAAATAATAATAATAATAACGCTGGACAATTCACACAGCGTTATCTAGCCCCATGGTAAGCAGAGCTTGTGTTATGGGTACTAGATAACTCATATACATAATACAATACATTACATAGATAGATATTTTTTATTATACATAGAAAACAACCAGAACACCCGGAACAAATATCTGCAGATCGTACACACAATTGTTCCGAGGCGGGAATCGAACCCGCAACCTCCTGTGTCGCAGGCGGACCTTCGCCCACCGCGCCACATCGGTCGTATTTAATGAGTTTCTTGTTAACACAATTTGTGTTTTGAAAATGTATACACAGAATAGCTTTATGTAGTACCAACAACAGAATAAACCATTGTATGGTCAGTTAACAAGTCAGGATTTTTTGTTACATTTATGTTTGTAACAAACAATACAAAAAAACTAATACCATTTCACAGAAGGTACATTCGTATATGGTTTTAAATTATTATTTAATTTTATATTAATATAATATAATAATAATATGCATAATATGCAGATACACGTGATACTTTCAAGAAATCGGTGCGAAGGCTTTTTCATGAGAAATCGGTGCGAAGGTTATACAAGCATAGCTCTTCATAAAACGTTTCTATTTATTTTTATTTTTTTCTTCTTTTGATTTGATTTGATACTTATGCTATATTTGGAACTGTATATTTATTGTTTTAGCTGTTTTTCTTAGGTATAAAGATATGTATAATATAATATGTATTTTAGGTGTATATATGTATATATATATATAAATTATAAAATTTCATAAACATAGTTACTACTACTTATATTTGTATGTAATGTTAGCACGCCAACCCTTTATTTAAAACATGTGTTTCCTGGTTGGCAGGTCGAAAATGCCTCGGCATTAAGCTCACCCTTTGTACCTTTAATAGTGCAATAAAGTTTAAATAAATAAAGATATCCATGACAGTACGAGTATAATAGGCGGAAGAGAATTACCGGTTAAAAGTTGCACTTTAATATGTACTTTTATTAGTAATAATTTATTTAGAAGCTCTGCAATGATTAAATGTATTCATAGCCTTACAGTTACGGTATATACTATCGTCAGAAAGAGATACAAGCCCCAATACAATGATGGCCATGAAGATTGCTCAATCACAATCTACCGTTGTACATTCTGACTAATTACTATATATAACGGTGTATATAATGGTGCAACATCTATCGTAACGGCAAAAAGTAACGGAAAAATAAGTTTGAAAATTTGTTGTTTGGGAACTAATATAGTTCTTAAAATATATTGCTACTACGAAGGCTTCCACAAAAACTCAACGTGTTAGAGTATCCAGGTCTATTAATTTGTCTGCTACTTTAATACTTCGACTGTTGAAATCACACCGAATGTGTTACATTCACCAAAACAAAACAAAAAAAAAATATCGTAACTAACATACATCTTCAGTTACCGGTCATAACAAAAGTTCTGTAGATATGATGAAAAAAACATTCCAATATTTTCTACGCGACAAAACCCTTAAATTAATTAAAAAATGAATCCACATTTACATCACGGAATCAGGCTATTTTAACACTTTGAGTGCTGAAAACGCACGGTATGAGTTTTCTACAATTGACTAATATGCGTAAATCCACACTAGCGCAGCGGCTGAGAAAATACAGATCTTTGTGACTCAGCAGAGCTGTAATATTTTTCGAACGAAACGCATGTGCGGCGCTATACAACCGCTGTGTAGAGCGGCAGCACGAATTTTTTAGGTAAAAAAAAAGATCGCAGTCGTCGAAAAAAAATCGCAGTCAAAGTGTTAAATAAACTATTTTAATTATAAATCTGTCTGTTATTCATTTAACCAGTAGTTATTTAAGGGAATAACCTCGTTTTAAATAGATTTAGAGTAATTTAGACCCACCCTCTAAATTACGTCAAAAACTAATCGACAACAATCTAATTACAAGTTGATCGTCTACGGCGCTACGGCGTAGCTCGTAGAGGTCTACGCCGTAGCAGCAAATATAAATACATATATCATAATATCTGGGGAAATAGAGAGCTGTAAGGGGTAATTTATTTATCAAACCGTTTGACCGGCCATATCTCGCGAAGAACCGACGGCCGCTGCTGGGGCAAACGAGTTCTTGAGTGGAGACCACGACTCGGTAAACGTAGTGTAGGACGCACTCGGACCAGGTAGGATGACGATCTGCGAAAGACTGCAGTTACATGCTGCAATCTGAAGACAGTGCGCTATGGCGCTCATTGGGGGAGGCCTATGTCCAGCAGTGGACTGCTATAGGCTAATGATGATGATGTTTTAAGGTCAGTTAATTTTTTTAAGTTCTTAAAAAATAAACTGGTAAAGAGCGAGTCGAACACGAGCTGTAAAAGTTACTATTGTATGTGACTTTTTGAATAACATACGGGGATAAAAATGCTCACAATCCAATCCAAAAAAACGATAGAGCTATAAAACTTTTGAAACTATCATGGTAATTAACACTAAAGTCATTTAAATTAGTAATTTAAAATCAAATCATGGTAAATATCCCGTTTTAAATGACTTTAGTTTTAACGATAGAGCTGTAAGCAGTTATATTATTGTATCATGGTTTTTAAGAATTTTTCGTAGCAGTGCCCATCACGTGGTTTGCGATTTTAGGTGCATTTGAACACTCCAACATTTTCAGCTCCACGTTTCACACATATTTTTGTGCCACAAATAAAGAAAAGTCTTATTAATTCACGTGCTTTTATCAGGATAATTATCATGTCACAAAGCATACATAGAAAGCACACACTAATATTGTTCTTCGTATCATAACTGACTGATAGCTTGATACGATGGACGATTAATGAAGCCAGCGCACGAAGCGTTGCCGTAATAGTTTTGCGACTAGCTCTCCCCTTACAGTGACCATAGATTTGGTAGGTAGCACAGAACTGACGTATCAATAATTTTATGTCATAAAAACTAAAATTGCAAACTTCAGCCTTAGCTTCGTACTTATTTCAATCAATTCTTAATCATCATCATCATCATCAGCCTATATTAGTCCACTGCTGGACATAGGCCTCCCCCAATGAGCGCCATAGCGCCCTGTCTTCAGCTTGACGCATCCAGCATCTACCTGCAGTCTTTCGCAGGTCGTCATCCCACCTGGTCGGAGGGCGTCCTACACTACGTTTACCGAGTCGTGGTCTCCACTCAAGAACACTCAATTGAAATGAATTCTTAATCAAACTGCTATAATTTCGGCGATGGCTACCAGTTTCAGCAACGACTAGCCACGTGCGCACGACATTTATAGTATTTAAGTGTGTGCGCAAAAAGAGGTGCACTTTCAAAACAGGCTTACAGCTTGCAGCAATATTTATTTTATTTATAAAATAAATTAAACAATACTGGTCAATTCACATAGTATTTATTTTCGAGCCCCGAGCTAAGCAGAGCTTGTGTTATGAATAACTTAAATATACATCGGAGATATTTTTCTCAAACTTAGAAAACGATTGGAATACCCGAAATAAATATCTGCATATCATACAAAAATTTGTCCCGAGGCGGAAATCGAACGCGTGACCAGCTGCGTTGGAGGTGGACATTCGCCGACCGCACCACAGAGGTTGTCGATAAAAAGAGGAAAAAGAGGTTTTGTTGCGTTGTACCTACCTTCGGAAAATAATACAAGAAATCTTTCTTACCTGATGCTTCTGCACTTTAATCTCTGCCCTCCCTCGAACCCCCTGGATGAGCTGAACAACTTGATTATGCATCCGCGGTGCTCCAGAGCGATTATCGAACTAGTAATGAACCCCGCGTTTAAAATTACGTAATTAGTATTTTATCGTGGAAATTGTTGCATGAAAAATGTTTGCGGTTTAATTTGCTCGCTCGTTTTTAGCTTGGTTTGGGAATTTTAATTTAAAATGTCTTCTTTTTAGTGGGATATTAGAACCGCATAGTTACCTACAAATCTGGGATCTTTTTAGTGGGATATTAGAACCGCATAGTTACCTGCAAATCTGGGATCTTTTTAGTGGGATATTAGAACCGCATAGTTACCTGCAAATCTGGGATCTTTTTAATGGTTGAAAAAAATGTTGTGTTCGCCTTAAAAATAAAATTACAGCTTTGGTCATAAAAACACAAACATGTTTAAAGGAAAATCCATTTGACGGGCAAATCTGAGTCACCTAATTGCAATCAATGTGGCACAATTAAAGATTAAAGTCATTTAAAACGGGATATTTACCATGATTTGATTTTTGAGTTATGCAATATTTCCGTTTTCAATGACTTTAGTGTTGATGATAGTGGTAGTTTCAAAAGTTTTACAAATTAAGATGTGTACCACATTTTAATGAAGTGAGCGTGGGGCACGAAAATTCGTTAGGCAAGAAATTCGTCAAAGATTGTTTGATTGTCATCATAACTTCTGGAAGCCTGCAACAGCATCCTTTCAGGACCAGTGGTCCAGTCCCTGGATGCTGCTGCTAGGGCGCTTATAGTAATTTACCATCCAGTTCTTAAAGATAGATCAAAATCTGATTAGCCATGTAAGATTTAATTAATAAGGGTGACATATATATTAAAACCCTGTATCAAAAAAAGGACATCATATTCTTATGGACTAAAACCAATTTTGGAGCGTTAGGATGTTGGTATAAAAGGTCCAAATGAGATTTTTGGACTTAGTGAATTCCTAAGGATTTAAAACTGGATGGTTACAATACACCATTACGGCTATTAGGTTTAGTTGTTAGGATGGGGTTTATACTGACGAGTATTGCAACAACGGCCGCTGCAATTCAGCAACGCAATCGGTTGTAATAACGCGATAGCCTAAACCGCTAGTTTTAGCACTAGCGGTCACTAGGACTATTGTCCTGTGAGATTTATTTTACCTTTTTCATAAATGTTCCTTATAAGAAAATACTTTAATATTATTATTTCAAAATATATATTGAAAAATCTAGTAATTTTTTTCACCGCCACTTCAGCTTGCTAATTCTCAGAGCTATGTCGATAACTTTAGTTCTCTGTCGGATGTATTCGTTGCGAATCCTATCCTTCAGAGATACTCCGAGCATAGCTCTTTCCATAGCTCGCTGAGCGACTTTGAACTGGTGGACCAGCCCTATCGTGAGTGTCCACGTCTCATGTCTCGTGTCTTGTCTCGTCTACTAAGTATACATATCTCAAATAATCTGGTCGGAGCCATACAGGATGTCATGTGAGTAACATCTTTTACACTCGATTTCATATCTAGAATTATACTTTTTATCTAATTATGATAATTTATACAACACAGCTATGGAACAGCAACAGAGCTATGGAAAGGGCTATGCTCGGAGTTTCTCTGAAGGATAGGATTCGTAACGAATACATCCGACAGAGAACCAAGGTTATCGATATAGCTCAAAGAATTAGCAAGCTGAAGTGGCAGTGGGACGGCCATATTTCGCGAAGAACCGACGGGCGCCGAGGCAAACGTGTTCTTGAATGGAGACCGCGACTCGGTAAACGTAGTGTAGGACGCCCTCCGACCAGGTGGGATGACGACTTGCGAAAGACTGCAGGTAGATGCTGGATGCGGCAAGCTGAAGACAGGGAGCTATGGCGCTCATTGGGGGAGGCCTATGTCCAGCAGTGGACTAATATAGGCTGATGATGATACAACACAGGTTTTTTTATAAGAAGGAAACACCATAAGGTATTGTACAGAAGTTTGTAGAAAATGTAAGAATTAAAAATTCTAAGACAATAATAATAATGCAAGAAAATACGTTAAAAAAAACATGAATATGAAGAAAATACAACAAAACAAACTGAAAAATAATCGAAGAACAAAAGTTATTTTACTCGAGGTCCAGAATACCCCCTTTCGGCTTCGTACTTATATTTCGTGGCACCCTGTATAGCTAATGGATCCCTGAATACGTCCCCTACATCGTTACAATGCATTAATAGTCATACATTGAAGCTAGATCGATCGTTCATTATTCAACGTTACTAACTGCCACAACCAATTAAGAGACAACTTAGCCAGGTCAAGTATCTCGATGCCTACTGGTATTCTAAGTATAACCGCAGAATAATATCTAATCTAATATAGTACTTAGTTAGTTTAAAAAAAAATACATTTTTTTTTAAACTAACTAAGTTATTATTGAAAAAAGCCCACGACAATAATCCCGACTGATATAATTCGAAAGCTGAAGTTGACAACTATCGAAACAAAGAAAATAATAATAATAATAATAAAAAAAAATATGACACCGCCCGTGACAGACGTCTTTTTGTGAAAATTTTTACATTTATTTATATTTCTATTTAATTATGTCGGTGAACATGAAAAAATGATCACAAGAGCGCGTACAAGGGCGGCACAAGCGCACAAACCACCACCACCGCAGCCCGCTTCGGCTAGCTCCACATCCTCGTCTTCAGATGAAGAGGAATTTAGAACGCCGCCTGAGACGAGTGATGTGTTGAGCAGCGAAGACGAGCTGCCACCGTCGCCTCGACCGCCGCGAACATCTGTGCGGCGAGGCCGACCCCCACTATCAGCTGGCTTGGGACCTGCAGGGCGCACAGCCCCGCGACCGGCCCCCGCCGCTGATGGAAGAGTGCGGCGCATGAAATGGACAACAGAAATAAACGAGAACGTCATGCGCGCGTACTATAGGGCTACAGAGGGTGGAACTAACCTGACCGCATACCGATCCAAGATACTGCCGTTGTTTCAGGCCCTTGAACCAACAGTCGAATGCAACGTGCAGCGACTATCTGATCAGGTACGGGTCATACAACGTTCAAAAATGTTGGATGACGCTGCACTTGATCAACTCCGGCGTGAAGCGCTCAGTGCTCTAGTGGTGGACCATCCGCAGTGCAACCAGGTTGGTACGTCGCCACCGCGACACATTACATCAACACCAGTAATTTCCCAACCTGATTACAATGTGGAAGAGGTCAGTCACGAGAGTATTGAGGTAAGTACCCAAAATAATGAGCAATTGAGGAGGGCTTTGGAAGATGCGATTCTAAATTATAGAAATTCAAATTTAAGGCCACGTCTGCCTCGCTTTCCTACCCATAGAAGTGCTTTAGCTGTAGTGGGGGCCTTGAACCCATTACTAGTCCCATATCTAATGACTAGTAATGATCTTACTGATACGCACTCTATTCTCTATTGTGGGGCTATTGCGGCTTGTAAGGTTGCGCGGGTAAAGTTTCCGGACTCTAACCGTGCTCCGCGCCAGGCTAGCAGTATCCCTACTTGGCAACAGAGAATAGAGAAGCGTATTGGTAGGTTCAGGACCCTCATAGCTAAACTAATCTGCTTTAGGGAGGGCAACCATAGACCTCGGGTTATGCGCTTTGTGACACAAGCTTTTGACGGAACTGAAGTTCAACCTCAGGACTATTTAGCCTCTGTCACAGAGCGCATAGACTACCTAAAGCAGAAAGTCTATGCGTGGGCGAGCCGAATAAAAAGATTTAAAAAGAGAGTTGACAGATTTTGGCAGAATCGCATCTTTCAAAGTGATCAAAGGAAAGTTTACCGTGACTGGGAGAAACCTGATCTACGTGTGTCTGACGGGCAGGTACCGGATGTCGAAACTGGAAATAATTTTTGGCGAGGCATCTGGTCCATACCGGTTGGACACACGGAAGCGGACTGGATGAATGTGGTCAGTGCTGAATGTGAAAACATCGAAACCATGGATGCTATAACCATATCACGGTTAGATATAAGTAATGCAATCCGCTCGGTTCAAAACTGGAAAAGTCCTGGCCCGGATGGATTGCATAACTTTTGGTTGAAATGGTTTCGGTGCTCACATTCGGTTTTGGCTGCACAATTCCAAGAAGCGATTGAGATCGGGTCACTCCCACATTTTATGACGACGGGTGTAACTGTCCTGCTCCATAAATCTGGTAGTACTGCGGAACCAAAGAATTATAGACCCATAACGTGCTTACCCACCATCTACAAGTTGCTTACATCCATTTTGACCACCAAAATTAACACTCATATTGTTACAAACAATATTTTAGCACCTGCTCAGAATGGATGTAGGGTTGGGTCCCGTGGTACTAAGGAGCTCCTCCTCATTGACATGGCCATTAGTCAACAGGTCAAACGTGGCAGAGGGAACTTGTCGGCTGCTTGGATAGACTATAAGAAGGCTTATGATTCGGTGCCTCATACTTGGCTTGAGAGGGTCTTAGAGTTGTATAAAGTAGATACTACTCTAAGATCATTCTTGGGATCATGTATGAGACAGTGGACCACTGTTCTTCGTCATCCAGGGAGCCGAGCGGAACTACCTGCCACCAATGATCAGATAAGGATAGAGAGGGGTATATTCCAGGGTGACAGTCTGAGTCCCTTGTGGTTTTGCCTGGCTCTGAATCCGCTCAGTACTCTACTGAAGGATTCAGGAATAGGCTATCGCCCTCGGAGAGATGGTGAGATCGTCTCTCACTTGCTGTATATGGATGACCTCAAACTGTTCGCGCCGAATAAAACACAGTTGATGGCCCTTCTGAATATCACACAGATATTCAGTAGTGCTATTAACATGGAGTTCGGTGTCGATAAGTGTGCGGTCATACAAATACAGCGAGGGAAAGTTGTACATTCTGATAATTTACAGCTTTCAGAGACCATATCCCTGAAATCACTCTCGGAGGGCGAAACTTACAAGTACCTTGGTATGCCAGAAGCGTTGGGTATTGTGGACGGAGACATAAAGCAGTCGGTGAAGGAGCGCTTCTTTTGTCGCCTCAAAAAAGTGCTAAATAGCCTTTTGTCAGGCGGCAACAAGGTACGAGCCTTCAACGGCTGGGTTATGCCATTGCTCACGTATACGTTTGGCATACTAAGATGGACTCAGACAGAACTAGACGCCTTGGACTGTAGGGTTCGTCAACTTTTAGTCACTCATCGCATGCGACACCCTCGATCTTCGGTAATGAGATTGTATATCCCACGGAAATGTGGTGGTCGTGGCTTTTTAAACGCCAAGACTCTACACAACCGTGAGGTATGCAATCTCAGAAATCACTTTTTACAAGTTGAATACCAGATGCATCGCGATGTGGTTGCAGTAGATAAGAACCTTACCCCTCTTTCCTTGGCTAACGAGAACTGGCGCAAACCTGTGGTGATGAGCATCCAGGACCGGAAGACTATATGGGAGAGCAAAGAGCTGCATGGGAGATTCTACAAGGTTCTCACAGGACCTGATGTAGATCTCCTAAGCTCAGTGAACTGGCTACGCTTTGGTGACCTCTTTGGGGAAACCGAAGGTTTTGTCTGTGCAATTATGGACGAGGTGGTAAAGACGAACAATTATCGAAAGTATATCATGAAAGACGGCACGATCGATATTTGTCGAGCGTGTCATCTTCCTGGGGAGACCCTCCGTCATATACTTTCGGGTTGTTCGCACCTTGCTAACTCTCAGTACTTGCACAGACACAACCAAGTAGCCAAAATTATACACCAGCAACTTGCTCTCCGATACGGCCTTACTGGTCCTGAAGTTCCGTACTATAAGTACACACCGGCGCCAGTTCTTGAAAATGGCCGTGCCACGCTCTATTGGGACCGATCTATCATTACGGACAGGACTATTCTTGCGAATAAGCCTGATATTGTACTGATAGATCGGTTAGAACGGAGGGCGGTGCTCGCTGATGTCACCATACCGCATGATGCTAACCTCGTTAGAGCTGAGAAAGATAAACTTAGCAAATATCTTGACTTGGCTAACGAGGTTGTCAGCATGTGGGATGTAGATTCAGCGACCATAGTCCCGATAGTCGTTTCGGTTAACGGCGTAATAGCGAAGAGCCTCGATCAACACCTGAAGAGACTCTCGCTAGGAAGTTGGATCAAGGGCCAGATCCAGAAGGCGGTACTCTTGGACTCGGCACGTATCGTCAGGAAGTTCCTTTCTTTGCAGCCCTAGTCACCGGCCGCTTGAGCCTAGCTTCGCGGTCGGTGATCTACCGTTTTGATATATTTTTTACTGTAGAATAGTTTTATACAATTTTATTGTATTTTCTATAGTAAAAAATGTATTTTATACGAGAATTTTAATAAATGAGTGTATAATAATAATAAATCGTTTATTGTGGAACAAAAGCAAAGTTTACATACAGTTAAAAATTGGAAACGGTGTCATCTGCAGAAGTTTAAAAACTGTGTCGCAGATGACATTAACTATGGATTTTGCACAAACATATTTAATAGATTAGATTTAAAATGTTATTGGCCTGACAAAGAAGGCGAGCGCAAGACCTAAAATAATGATCATTGATGTTACATACATCATAAAGAATTATTGGGTTCCTTGTTAAGTTGCTGTAAACAATTACTCGATTTTTGCGCTTACGCCGCTCCAAAAACGTATCCTTTGTCCCACTCCTAGAACGCGAGATCCTATAGCCATCCATTTCACAAAATGGCGCTCATTGCGCCCTCTTAAGTTATAATCGAGTACCTACCGAATAATGAAGAGTTACACAAAAAGACTAACTTTGTACAACGTATCCGCCATTTGGTTTGCAGTTTTCTGATAAAAGCGAATGATTTCAATCATTTCAGTTACTAGATGTCTTCTTAAGCACTGGGTAGGGAGCGGGTGGGACTCGCAATCCCTCTCATTTAACACTGCTCGTTCCTCTGTAGGTGTTTGCCGAAGCGATTTCACTGGATCCGCCTTTTATGGTACTACTACAGCTGAAACAGAACAGCTAGATTTCCAACGAGGCGTAGTGCGGTGCGATTTGAATTGACATTTCCAGGGCTTTATATAGAAATGAAATCTTATCAATAGTTTTATTGTGCTGTCATGCCGTTAAGCATAGAATTTAGAGAAGGCTTTGTTAGGATTGTAACAATTGTAGAAGTAGATATTAAAGTCCTTAAAGCAGATAATAAATGAGTCAGCCGTGTCCACTATCATCTGCAACGCTATTTACAGCCTCATAGTGATTCGTGGTTTTATTTCGGTCGGCTCATGTAAAGGCGAACATTTTTCACACTGCGAGAGGAGCGAACAGTGTAATCTTTGCATTTATGCCGTAATCCTTTATTGATTTTAGATTTTAGTGGGAACCGAAACGAATGAAACTGGCGTGAATGGAGACGCGCTCAAAGCCGTGTAAGCCCTCGCTATGATATAAACGAGCATTCAGCCCGCGTATATCAGGCACTCCACGTACCTACGCGCCCTGAAAAAAATACCCCCATTGAACATTTTCTAAAGCGTTTTAAAAATGAATTATTGTAGATAAATCATGTTAATTTCATCCGCGCGACCCCGTAACACGAAATGGGCGTCGAGGCCAACTTTGACCATAAAATTATGATAAAAAGATATTTATTTAAGATAATTTACTTAGAGTGTATATGACAAACGTGTCTGCTGAATATTTTAAATAAGTTTTGAAAATAAATATGCCGTTAATTATTTTTCATGAAACCATCATCATCAAAATTAGTTCAATTTACTTTCCTTAACATTTCGCAGAAATCCGTCATTTATTGCGATACGTAGGTGGGCGAATTTAGCATATTTTTTTCTAAAGAAACCTTCCCCCGATCCTCAAAGAAAAAACAATGAAAGGAGACCTACCATTAAAATAAATAAAAGGAAATAAAGCATGGACCGCAAATTATTTCACTTACCTACTTCTTTTATAAAAAAATGCGAACGACGCATTAAATTTTGGGGAGAAAGGAAACTCCCTTGTAAGCAATATCGAGAAGGCAAATTTTTCAGATATTGCCTTCAGGTAGCGCACATTTATTATGTACCCGAATATATTACTCTTGATTCATTGACTTTCAATATTGATTTAGTTTGTTTGCATAAACTGTAGTTGGAAACTCGGACGGGGCGAATGCCTTTGATCTAAAGAATTAGGAGCAAACTTTGTGTGTGCGTGGGCACTTCGGAAGACTGCAGGAGTTTCCGAAGTTAGGTGTCGCAGATTGGAACCTAATGCATGCTCTGTTCAGGCTGGGAATGGCGAAACTTGTTTTGGAATTTTAATCGTCAGACTATTCTGTAATAAATTTTGGGTCTCAGTGTGGTTGTAAAAGGTTTGTCTATTTGAATCAAATCAATCCCTAAAAAATATAGTAAGCAAGCAATAAAAACATTATTAACTGTAGAATTAATAACAACCTATGCAATAAAGGTTCTCTCATGCTCTTTTAGTTTCATACAATTGTTATACGACTTTTGTTTTCTCGAGATAAAGCAAAAAAACACCATATTCCGGTTTGGAATCCAGGATATCTTATGTCAACAATGACATTATGAATGAAAACTTAACAAAAACTAATAAAACAAAGTAATAATTAAAAACTAAAACACCAACTTCAACAATGCATTATCTTCACATGTGCAGTGAAAAATGAATTAGAAAACGAACGAGATCAATAGTCAATGAAAGCTTTTAAAACCAAAAATTGTGTTAAGCTTCTGTACTATGCTTCGATGATACCAATGTCGTTTAATATTTTCCAGCAACATTCCTTGGGTTTTGTAACCCCTTTGTATATAAAAAATACTCAGGTTATTGAATCGGAGTTATAGGTAGTATACCTACGTAGTTATTGCAAAATTATGAGAGAGGAAAAATTATTATGATAAGTAGTTTATGCATTGTATTATGTATATCAGTCATCTTAAGCTTGGGACTAAATGATGCTGTGTAGAGTGTCCAACTTTATTTATCATTTATTTATTTAGTAGGTTAATAGTGTTTGCTATTATAGTTTTACTTAGTTTGAGCGAGGAGTCGATGCATTTTCAGCACTAAGGTTTTAGGGTAGAGTACTTTACCTAAAGGTAAACTTAAATGTTATAGAGATAATCGTAATTAGTTTTAGATAAGTACTCTGTTAACCTTTAGAAACCATTTTTTGAAAATAAATACTTTTTATTTTTTTTATTTTATTATTATAGAGCTTTATATGTAGCCGTATCGGCGGCAATACTCGCGGCAACTGCATTGAGATTCCTAGCTAAACCACTCCAATATCGGTGCTCAGTATATTATTTCAGAAGGGGGAGAACTATATTGAGTTGTGAAACCGACGGTTTACCAAACAGGAGACGTGGTAACAGAGCAACTTTGCCTCGACGCTTTGACAACTTATTTCTTGTCTACTAAGTTGGTAAGCTACACAGTTATGTACGCCTTGATTGTTCGCCTCAACGGCCGATCGTCTCAAGGCTGGTCATTTCAATACGTGGAACTCTAATAAATAATAAAACAATATCGACTTTAAAGCTGAACTAACAAGGGTCAGCAAACGAATCCGAGTTATGCCAGCGTTAAGCGAAAGGAATTCCCCAATCCTAATTCAACTCATCCAAATGCCTAATTCAGTTGAAATAATTCGAGTTCCATTGTTAAGTTTCAAAATTTGGAGTCCAACATTAAACTGCTTACAATTCAAAGGTAACCGCGAATTAGGAAACGAGTATGCCTCTATAGAATGAAACTTATTTGCAAACCGATAACTTTTAGAGAGTTGGTCAGTTCATGCCACCAGCCAGCTCATTGTTCGCTTACTATGCAACAAAGCATTCCGCGTCTGATTAACCAAACTATTTTCAATAATATTGCACGTATTTGATTTTGGTTGATTTTTTGATACGAATCCTATGTCCTACCTATGTACGAATATTTATAGTTGTACACTTCAAATTTTTGAATAGACAACACAATATAAACTTCTTATTTCGTTAGAATAATGAACATATAGCTCAGTATAAAGCTTTAGCCGCGTAGGCTGATTTCAATTATTGTTAACAAATACAAGCTTTTTCTTTTAGTGATCAAGTATATATAATTTTTTGAAATCCATGAGAGATTTTGTAAATTTTGTTGGTCGTGGATGTTTTGTTATTATTCAATACACAGATTATTTAAAAGAAAAGCTTTGAACTAGTCTTTACAATTTGTTCTACTAGTTTAGTATTCCTTATCTTACTAAGTTCTGTCCACGGTTTCATTCGCGTGAAAAGTTTATGAAAGTTTTTACTTACTAGTATACTTTAAAACTAGTAAGACTTACCTCGACCGCCTCGTTGTAGGATCTTTCATAACCATAACTTCTGCGACTTCGCCGTATTTGCTAAAGTAGTCACGAAGACCCTCTGAAACAAACAAAAGAAACACGTTTCATTTACAGGTTTATTGCTTTTATTTTTTACTAGTTTCTGCACGCGGCTTCGCATGCGTTGTTTCTATGGAAACGCTTTAAGATTATTTTTATATATCCCCGTAAATCATTTGGGATAAAAGTATGCAATATTCGAGCCCGATCTGTTTTATACTTTTGGTGAGAGGAAGTAACAAACATCCAACTTTCGCATTTATAATATTAGTGTGAATATAGCCTCTCTTTTTCATCAGTGAACTGATGAGGCCTGCAGACCCAGACAAAAAAGAAGTTAGGGCCCAGTTTCATCCATAGTCAATTTTTTTCCTTCAGCAGTAACTAATGAAATACTAGAAAAAACTAGTTTCCTTTTATTACTTATACAGTAAATGTTAATAAGTACATAGGCCTTTTAAATTATGTATAATAAATACCTTCATGCAACAGTTATTGCCTGGTCTAGCAGGCCGTGTCTAAACCACTTGTTATTCTTTTAATTCTTTATAGTACACAAAAAACTTAAAAATAACTTAACTAAAAAAAGATATGTACATAGGCGAGCTTAACCCTAACACACGTTTTCTTACAGCAAAACCTTAGGTTTACCACTCCTGCAATTTTGGTCTTAGCTTTTTGTTACACTAACAAATAAGTCAATCGTCAATTTGCTTATTTTAACAAAATAAATATAAATAATGCTGGACAATTCACACAGCGTTATCTAGCCCTATGGTAAGCAGAGCTTGTGTTATGGGTACTAGATAACTGATATACATAATACAAATACATTACATAGATAGATATTTTTTATTATACATAGAAAATAACCAGAACACCCGGAACAAATATCTGCAGATCGTACACACAATTGTTCCGAGGCGGGAATCGAACCCGCAACCTCCTGCGTCGCAGGCGGACCTTCGCCCACCGCGCCAAATCGGTCGTCAAAAAAAAAATCACCAGACTTATTCACAACCCAAAATATTTATAACCAACGTGTAGGAACATCATCTAAGAAGAGATCTTAGCATACAACCCTTTAGTAATCCGAAATAGGTCAACATTTTAGTCCTACCGCACATCCTATGACATAGCTACATCCACAATAGAAGGGTACAGAACATCGAAGCCTTTTCGATTCACACTCCATAAAAGTAAGGCGATAAGAGTCGTTTTCTTCAAATGATTGAAGGAGTCGTCAGGCAAACGTTCGCGCAGAATGTTTATCGTGTCAAAACAGATTTTCTCTGACAAGAATCCCAAGCAAAAGCACTTCACACTTCTTCAACACGGCGTTTACATACATTAGTGGATATGAGTGAGATTTAAACAAAATATATTAAACTAAAAATATGTATGTATGTGTATATATAAAATATGTATAACAATTTTGAATTTTTAGAAATCAAATTAAAATATATTTATCCTGATAGAGCTAAAACTTAATTTAAAAAAAATAATGCTGGACAATTCACACAGCATTATCTAGCCCCATGGTAAGCAGAGCTTGTGTTATGGGTACTAGATAACTGATATACATAATACAATACATTACATAGATAGATATTTTTTTATTATATATAGAAAACGACCAGAACACCCGGAACAAATATCTGCAGATCATACAAATAATTGTTCCGAGGCGGGAATCGAACCCGCAACCTCCTGCGTCGCAAGCGGACCTTCGCCCACCGCGCCACATCGGTCGTCAAATTAATTATCTAACTATAGTAAACAAATACTTAAATATTAAATTAAATAAATTAAATATTGCTGGACAATTCACACAGCATTATATGGTATTATTATCTATTCTTTTTATTTTTGTATACGTATTTTGAACATGTATAAATTTTTTTTTCTATTGCTCTGTTCATTTATCTTTATATGTGTTACATAATAGACGAAATTATTTTGGTTTTTGTATATCTTAAGTTTCGTAGTATTAAGTTTTATGTACTGTTTATTTCCCAAATAAAATAAATTAAAAATAAAATAAAAAAAGCATTATCTAGCCCCATGGTAAGCAGAGCTTGTGTTATGGGCACTAGATAACTGATATACATAATACAATACATTACATAGATAGATAATTTTTTATTATACATACATAGAAAACGTCCAGAACACCCGGAACAATTATCTGCAGGTCGTACACACACACAATTGTTCCGAGGCGGGAATCGAACCCGCCACCTCCTGCGTCGCAGGCGGACCATCGCCCACCGCGCCACATCGGTCGTCACACGATTTAAAAATACTAGCTACACGTTTGTATTTAACCTACCTTATAAGTTTAAATATATTTTTCGGTATCTCTTAGTCAGCAGACAATACAAACAGCATCATCTAGCCCAAAGCTAAGCAGAGCTCGTGTTATGGGTACTAGATGATTGATATACATCATCATCATCATCAGCCTATAGCAGTCCACTGCTGGACATAGGCCTCCCCCAATGAGCGCCATAGCGCCCTGTCTCCAGCTTGCCGCATCCAGCATCTACCTGCAGTCTTTCGCAGGTCGTTATCCCACCTGGTCGGAGGGCGTCCTACACTACGTTTACCGAGTCGTGGTCTCCACTCAAGAACACGTTTGCCCCATCGGCCGTCGGTTCTTCGCGAGATATGGCCGGCCCACTGCCACTTCAGCTTGCTAATTCTTTGAGCTATGTCGATAACCTTGGTTCTCTGTCGGATGTATTCGTTACGAATCCTATCCTTCAGAGAAACTCCGAGCATAGCTCTTTCCATAGCTCGCTGAGATTGATATACATAATACAACACATTACATAGATAGATATTTCTTTTATATACATAGAAAATACCCAGAACACCCGGTACAAATATTTTTGCAGATCGTACAAATATTTGTCCCAAGTTGGGAATCCTTTTATTGTAGAGTAACACGAGAGCTGGCATAGACAACTCTGAATTGTTTCAAAACTTCAAAATGCAAGAAGCGTAGATTTTGTTAGTGGTAACCTTCTGAGCTCGCTAATGGAAACCGAGACCGCTCTTAAATGAATGTGCTGATATAAATTTCTGCTTAAAGGTATATTTTACATAACTTCCGGTCACTACCCAGAATACTGATTAAATTAATTTTGTGATATTCATTAAAATTATGAAGCTTTTTGACCGCACAAACAAGCCTTGTAAATATTTTTAAATAAAATGCAAAATGAAATATTTCGATGAATTTTTAAATTGTCAAAGAGTCAGTAATGCATGTTCGTAATGAGAACATTATGTACTATAAAATAGGTAGAACTATTACCTGGAAGCATCTCTGAAGCTGCAAATCGATACAAACTATCTATACCGGTAAAAGTTTTCGATTAATACTAATTAAGAACAAACAGACCAATCACGAGAGGCTTAGTGCGGGATACATTCCAATTTAAACTTCCCTTCAATTCGACAGCGGTTGCGCTTCTAAAACCAAATGTTGGTCCATGCTTTTAAAGTCGATTTTCGAGTTGTTTTGCCGGGAACTTTTCTAATCTGACCGCAAGCCTTCGGTACTGCACTTCCAAACAGCAAACAGTAATGAAAAGTAACGATTGCATGCCGACTTCACCATTAATCACCGTGCTTACAGCGTAGATGCGTTTTCCGATACTATAAGGATAGGTTGGCTTTACTCGTCTGTGGCTAGAACCTGATACAAGATCTTTATACCTCAAAAATATATGTATCTTGGATTGTTGGAAAGGAAAAAATATCAATTCATTTTTGTTATTTCCAGTAAGCCTTTTTATAAAACAAACAGCTATATACCTGCTCTTTAGCCTGAAGTGCTGGTTTATTCCTTACGCGGAGCCCAAAAAACACTCAGTCTTCTTGAAAAAAGCGGTCGAATAATTCAGGTGCCTCCACAACTTGTGTTCGGATGAAAATGCTACTAGCAAGCCAAATGCTAATTTTATGGCTGTTGAACAACTGTGCCGAATCCACCCGCTCTGTCCAGTATTGCCTCGTAGGCGTCATCTAAATAAAATATACAGAGGAAAGATAACAAGGGTTCTGCCGGTTTAGCGGATTATATGATCATCGTTGTTAATTCACTTCTTTTACATGTGAGGGAATGTAATGGGACGGTAATTAGAAATGCAAGGGCCGGAATGTTTCAATATTTAGGTCCACTTCTTTGCTAAATTGAAGAGGCGAATTTAGGTCCAGTTTTAGGTTGATATTGTAACTTTGAGAATTCAGGTTGAATTCTCAAAGTACTGTAATGATTAACTTCAATTGCTAATGTTTTATGATACAATACAATACAATACAATACAAAAATTCTTTATTGTACACCATAATCAAATTAAACATTACAAAAATACATTATATGCGACAGGTACAATGGGCGGCCTTATCGCTTAGAAGCGATCTCTTCCAGGCAACCTTTGGATGGAAAGAATTATATGAATTTAAGAAAAGGCAGGGGGTGTATCATATGTTATCTAAATAAGAATACTAAAAATGATAATGATATACTTAATTACATTTTTATAACTAAGCGTTTTAGTTCAAATCTTATTATGTGACTTTATATTAATTTAAGACGCAGAATGTCAATAGAATCATGTGAAACACAAATTTTTCAATAAATAAATTTGGCTATTTATGTCCTGAAATATCTTTCGTTAAGACAAGCAAGACCTAAAAACAGCAAAACTATGCGCTCAAACTAGTTAACAATATTACGAGACTCACAAATGACGACAAAGCAGTTGTTCAACTACCATTAAATTGGAGTCTCACTTCCAAACTGACACCTTCTGAATTATAACATCACAAGCTAGAGCTGCGACTTCGCTTGCTCATTACGGTCAGTACAGCTAATGCCTACATTAATTTGAATATAATCTAGAGGAAACCTCTCGTTGTTGGGGTCTGAAATTAGATAGGACGCTTCCTTAACAATTTACAAAAATTCAACTGAACAGAAAATTTGAAACGCATGATTTTTGTTTTCCTACAAGCAACTGTGTGCATGCGCTTAGTGCATTTTCAAAGTAACGTCCTTATAATGTTCGTCTGCAGAGATCTATATATTATACAAGTTCTTTTGCAGAATTGACATGATATTCTTATCAAGTAGCCTAAATAAAAGAATAAATACAGTCGAATTGAGAACCTCCAGAATTGTTTCCGAATACATAATTGTTCCGTGGCAGTGGACCGGCCATATCTCGCGAAAAACCGACAACCTTTGGGGTAAACGTGTTCTTGAGTGGAGTCCGCGACTCGGCAAACGTAGTGTAGGACGCCCTTCGGCCAGTTGGGATAACGATCTGCGAAAGACTGAAGGAAGATGCTGGATGCGTCAAGCTGAAGACAGGGCGCTATGGCGCTCATTGGGGGAGGCTTATGTCCAGCGGTGGACTAACTTAGTTTGATTGTGATGATGATGAGAATCTCCTCCTTTCCTCGTTTTGAAGTCGGTTAATAATATAAACTTATGAAAAACATAAAACTCGGTATTTTTAACGTAGGTAAGTAAGGACCCCACTTCTAGTTATTAGAATAACCTAACGCTGATTCGGTGGATAGCGGCTCAACTTTAATGAGTATCGATCCTATGAACGTGGCACGATCAATTAATTTTAATTGCGTATAAAATTATCGATTTAACGTGTTAAAATATTATGAAGCAAAGGTTACGTCAGGTCATTTATTTTAACGGGTTTAATTATTGTTACTGATTGTTACAAGAGTTGAGTTTTGACCTGACATCATTATTAGTTATTTACCACGGTTTGTGTTATTATGTTTCCCTTTATTAATTAATATAGAGCCTCAGGGTTTAAAATAATAATAAAATAAAATAATAATGCTGGACAATTCACGCAGCATTATCTAACCCCATGGTAAGAGCTTGTGTTATGGGTACTAGATAACTGATATACATAATACAATACATTACATATATAGATATTTTTTATTATACATAGAAAACGACCAGAACACCCGGAACAAATATCTGCAGATCGTACATACAATTGTTCCAAGGCGGGAATCGAACCCGCAACATGCTGCGTCGCATGCGGACCTTCGCCCACCGCGCCACATCGGTCATCCAATATGGTTGCATTAAACGCACATTTTGATTTTTCATTTACAATCCTTTTGCAATTAAAATCAACAAATTATGGACCAATTAAATAAAGTAAAAATAATATTTCCTTCCGTGTAATTGTTCGCCCAACAGTAATTACGTGAATTCAAAAACAACTTGGAATTCAAATGCCCTCTAATTGGCAGTTTTAATCTACTAACTTTTGTACAGAATTCGCTAAAGTAGGAAACTTGTCGTGGTCGGTGGCGAAACGAATCAAAACCTTCTCCGGAACTTATAAAGTTATTTCAGCTTGTAATGACTGGAGGGAATAATTTGATTGATTTATGTTTTGATTCGTATTGTACAGTAACGGGAAAATTTGGCTTATTTTGTAAACCCCTTAAAGATGTTGCTGTTGAGTTCAATAAGTAGACATACTTATTGAACTCAACAGCAACATCAACTTATTGAACATTAACTTATTGTTGCTGTTGAGTTCAATAAGTATGTCTACTTATTGAACTCAACAGCAACATCAACTTATTGAACATCAACTTATTGTTGCTGTTGAGTTCAATAAGTATGTCTACTTATTGAACTCAACAGCAACAAACACTGTGTTTACATTGTGTAGCGAATAATTTAATTTTTTTATTATTTAGTTAGAGTATATTAAGGCAGGACATAGGCCTCCCCCAATGAACGCCATAGCGCCCTTTCTTCAGCTTGACGCATCCAGCATCTACCTGCAGTCTTTCGCAGGTCGTCATCCCACCTGGTCGGAGAGCGTCCTACACTACGTTTACCGAGTCGTGGTCTCCACTCAATAACACGTTTGCCCCGGCCTATGTCCAGCGGTGGACTAATATAGGCTGATGATGATGGTGATATCAAGGCACCGATCTTAAATAAATTAAAAATAAATGCTGGATAAGTCACACAGCATTATCTAGCCCAAAGCCAATCAGAGCTTGTGGTATATAGATAATAATTGATATACATAATACAATATATTACATAAATAGATTTTTTTTATTATACATAGAAAACAACCAAAACACCTGAATTAAATATCTGCATATCGTACAAACATTTATCCCCAGGCGGGAATCCAATCCGTAACCACCAGTCGCAGGATCTTACTCGTATAATTATTGCTAAATTAATCTGTTGACTTTCCTGTCAAATAATAATAACTTTACGGTAAATTAATTAATCTGATCCATGCCTTGGACACTTTGAGTTCTTCGTGGGCTTTGGCCGCCTCGTGAGAACCTCCACAACCATTGTTACGGTCATTTGATACATTATTGGTGAAGGTATCAAATGACCTTTACGCTTTACGTATCTTCGTTCTTGCGCCATCAGACCAGCAGACACACAGAAAATACCACCCGTACCTGAACGTCGTCAAACCAAAAATTCCACTCTACTTTTACTATATATATGTCATGTAACGGATGGTATTTTCTGTGTGTCTGCTGGTCCGATGGCGGAAGAACGAAGGTACGTAAAGGTCATTTGATACCTTCACCAATAATGTATCAAATGACCGTAACAATGGTTGTGGAGGTCCTCACGAGGCGGCCAAAGCCCACGAAGAACTCAAAGTGTCCAAGGCATGGATTTCACATTAATTTATTTACCGTAAAGCTATTATTATTTGACAGGAAAGTCAACAGGTTAATTAAGCAATAATTATATTAAGGTTATTTGATACCTTCACCAAGATATCAAATGACTTTAACAATGGTTGTGGAGGTTCTCGCGAGGCGGCCAAAGACATAAGCAACTACAGAAAATTGAATGAACTGCTTTCGTCTGTTTCCACGATAGAGTACAATCTCGAAGTCTTCAAATCCAGAGTGAATAAGTTCTAGGAAAGTGAGCTCTGTCATAGGCCACATCTTCACTTACTTGAGTGCGAAGGAGGCCAAATGCTTGACTAACTAATAAAGCTATGAAGAAAAACGTAGAGGAAAAGAGATAAAGTATAGTGCGCTGGTCAGATCAGATCCTTAATCGTCGCATGACATCGTAAGTATTGCCAATAATCTTTATGACGACAATACGCTATGGCGCATGGTGTACCGTCATATTTTGGCCGGTATTCTCCGCCCGTCTCCTTCTTCAACACGATGTAGGTATTTGAGAACGTGATAAATCTCGTATAAAATTTTGGCATATAATATGAAATTTATTGCAAAGCCAAGATTTCCACACTCTTTAGATTGAAAATACCTTACCTTAGTGTATCTAATCTTACAAGTCCTTGGAAGTAGCTTGCCAGTTTTTTAACATACCTACTACATTAGGATGACCTGTGGTGTGTTGTACAAAGGTCCGCCTGTCACGCGGGAGGTTGCGGGTTCGATTCCCGCCTCGGGACAATTGTGTGTATGATATGTAGATGTTTCTACAGATCGTGTTTTCCGGGTGTTCTGGTCGTTATCTATGTATAATAAGATATATATCTATGTAATCTATTACATTAAGTATATCACTCATCTAGTACCTATAACACAAGCTCTGCTTAGCGTGGGGTTAGATGATGCTATGTGGATTGTCCAGTATTATTTCTTTATTTATTATATAATTAATCATCTATCAATTCGCTATTCTCACTAAACAGAAACACATATTTGTTCTGTGGCCTCGCACCTGCCCAACCACCATAAAATTGAACTAGCCTGGACAAAATAAACTGACACAGCATGGCCTCGCATTAACTAGCTTCGCGCTAATTTTCATTCGTAAATTAGGTAAAAACTAGGTAAATTCATCCTCGTACCTAATTGTGAAGTTAAACTGTGTTTGTTTATTTGCAGCGCTGTAGCTTGTTGGATTCATCTAGGTAAATTAGTTAGAGAGATAAATTAGATATTTTTTTTGTATAAAGTACGTTACCTACGTTTTGAACAAAAGGATTTCTTGCAATGAATTAAACCTTTTTTAACTTTGAAGTTAATAAATCGGTACTTAATAAATATTACAGACTTCCTGTTGATTATGAAGCCCTATAATGATTTTGTAGATATAAACGTGAGAATGAACACCACGAAAATCATCAGAAAAGGTAATTAATGTCTCAAACATTAAATAATTTATTTTACATTCAATATGAAACGAAATCTGCAAAAACTTTCACGCGATATATTATCCATCAGTAGGTTATTACCGTTCCTGATTTTCGATAAGTTGAATCTCGATATTAATATAAATGAGATATCGCCGCCGTGGTCGAGGATATTAAACCTGTTTACTGATATTAACACGGCAAATGGAGAGGTACAGGGTGTATAATAATGGTGCCCATTATCATCATCACGGTCAAAAAGCGGCATCCGATTGTATTTGCTTGTGATCGTTATGCTTTTTGCTGGGGATAATTGTTTCGAGTCTCTCCATTTAGGTTTGGAATAATACGATGATATCATTTTTTATTTCAGAATAAATAATAATGAATCGTTTTTGTTTCATGTTTAATGCAGCCTTTACCGTATAAAAGATTATACCTTTTCCTTTTTGTAATATACTAAAATCCGTCTCTTTGCTTGTTGCAAGCGCCTTAATTCGTTAACTGACTGCACTAACGCTCGCTGTGTAACATGTTACATTACGCCTCGTAACGCGTTTCTTGTCCCAGCTTAAGAACTTATTTGCATGTTAGCAGTCTTAGTAAAACAGAAGTGTTCTATGTATACTGGACTTGAACGTCGACAAGCGTCGAGAGCCCGTAATATGAAATAAAATTTTATGTCACATCTCATATCCAACGAACGATCAATACACTTTTCAATACAAGTGAAAGCTTTAGATGAGACGCGTGATTATCCAACAGCACTCCATCACTATCGAAAGTAATGAAGCAATCAATCAAAATGTAAACGAGAACAGTCCGCAGCGCATATTTTAACTTTAACAATCCTTGCAAAACTGTACCAATTAGCGAAAAACCTTTCGTACTATTCGAATGTTATAAATTTGGCACTTAGCCTGACGCAAATTTTCAGTTTTGTCAGCAAATAAAACGTCCGTGGTGCAGTAATAGTTTTGCGACGGGATGCACTAAAATCGACGTTGTAGCTGTTTCTATGTGCTTTTCAAATGTAAATATAGGCACCTGTTCATGGAAATACAATCAGGAGGATAGATTTGAACACTGTGGTTCACTGGTTGATTTGAATTGAAAAATATTTTATCAAAAAACATAGAGGTGTTAAAAGTATCGCAGCAGTATTAACACGCACTCTGTATGCATTGTAACAACGGGTAATCAGGTTATATTGGGACACCCTATCATAACTATTTAAATAGTCATCATAGTAAAATCTTAAGAATTTGTGATGACGACCTGCAAAAGACTGCAAGTAGATGCTGGATGCGTCAAGCTGAAGACAGGGGCTGTGGCGCTCACTGGGGTAGGCCGATGTCCAGCAGTGGACTAACATAGGCTGATGATGATGATAGTCGTAGTATGGTAGGTATAGTGGTATGAATACGATTTAACCGAATCTAAGATGACAGATTCAGAGAAATCGAATTGACACGAATCAGGTATATTCTTATAATTCCAGACTTGTCTGATATTGATACAGCTGGCTGAGAGAATCACTTATTCTAGGGATCTCTACCTGATATTATTAATAATCGAATTATAGATTGAGATTCAGATTCAAAAACTTTATATATTACAAAATAAGTACTTGAAAAAGACCGCATCCCTGATGCGTAAGATGCCCCAACACCATCCTAAATACAATACCGGGTAGAGTGATTTAACTTAGTATTTACCCTAGTAATAAACTTTCAATATAACTAACCAATTATGGATCCCTGTTATCCGACATAAAATGTTTTTATTTTTATTTATTTACTATCATTTGGGTACGAGTGTGTATCCAAAAGAAAACCAAATCACTGACACAGAAAGCCAGTGCTGTGATGGCACGTTATCCCTCCACTTTTTAACTAAGCGGCTACTATTGCCATCTGCTGTGATCCCGTCGACGTCCAAAGTCTACCTTTCGTGTATTGCGGTTGGCTGCTTGCCAGCACGTTCTGACACATGGGTGAGACAATAGTAAGGGATTGATGTCTCACTGTTATGAAACTGCCAAACTAGAAGATCGAGTATTCCTGAGGTTTACGGCACTGATAAGCCGTGAAATAAGCTTCCTTCGTTTAATTATGAATTTACACTTCATGTAAAAAAATAAAAGAAACATAAAATGTGTGAATAACTTTTCTCCTTAATTAGGTACTGACTTCTCTCGCTATAAAAACCAACCTTTGCCTTTTAAACCAGCCTTTTAAAAACAAAATAAAACGCTAAAATGTATGATATTATTTTATCTAGTCAGACTTTACATTTTTCTCTCTGCAAAAACTCAATTTCTGTGTTGTTTTACCTACTAAACAAACTGTCTCACTACTTTCTTGGCAGACATTTCCAAACAAAACGTACCGCCAACATAATAAAGCACAATTTGGTTTGCGAGTTACTTCAAAGTGACACATTTACTCGAACGAGAAAAGCTCTCGCTCGGCTCGATGCATTCGCCGATTCGACAATCGACACATAAATATTGAATAATCATCTAACCAGCCCCCGTCTGAGTCACGTAGTGTGTTTTATGCAACTTTGATTTGTCGTAAGTGCTCCTTTCCCAGAGCTTTAGCAACAAGGTAAAATACAACCATAGCCTACATTTAAGCTTTGATACAAGTCATAAGTACGTAGTATTATTTTAACTTACAGTACTTACTCTAAGTCCATTTATTCTTCTCTAGAATTGTTCAAGTCCTCATTTTTATTGACCTTTGCAAGTTTGTCAAAAATATTTTACTCTCTCGCACAATAATATTGACTTTTCTACAGAAACACAGTGAACAAAATAGTATTTTGGTCTCATCTATAATAATAGTTTTTTGTACAACATAAGAGCAAATTTTGATATTTTAAAAATTACTTCTATTTTGATTAAATAACAAATATTCCATTCCTAGCAATATAGGTATTATTGCTCACCTAGCATTGAATGTAAACTTCTTATAAAATTACTTTACTCTCATTATCAACAAATAATTATTATTCTCATCAATACCAACCAGCGAACAAATTCACATAATAATGTTAGTTTTAGGTACAGTTATGTTGGAAAATTAATGTCTATAAAAACATTATTTCGCACAAAGATACAGCAGCCGGAAGAGCTGGCGTACATCAAAGTGATTACGAGTGAAAAACGCCACAGTGGAGTGGGTACGTTGTAAAAATCGCGACGACGTGTGAAGTGTCATCGGCGCGTCTCGTCGAGTGGCGATCGCTTGTTTTTCCCACTCTCGATGCGGCCCGCTCCACTCAAGTGACTCTCCCTCTGGTTTCGGCCCTACTCTGTGTTTTATGAGGTCAAGTGAGAGCCTCCACAAAAAACACGTACCGCGATAAATTACGCACTGACACATTCAGATTCACCCATAATACACACGTGGTAAAATATTGTTTTTTACGTTTTTTTGCCGATTCAGGAGAACGACTTTCATTTGTTTTGGTTCCGCTGCTAAGGTTCTGTGTTCTATTTTTGGAAACAAATGACAATTTTGCTTGTACACCCGTTTAAATATTTGTATAGGGTTTTAGACTGGATTTAGTGCTCAACCGAAGGTTAGGAATCTGATAGAACACTGTTATTTCAATGAAATAAAGAAACGGGCGTAGTACAGTGCTGATAAAATGCTAAGTGCCTATAGTTCACGTTGATTATCGTCGACAGCCTTAGAGAAACTAAATGACGATGATCAATAATTTTCGTACATCACAAACTCGTCCCTATACTGGCCTATACTGGCTGCACAAGATTAATTTTATTCAACTTAACCATCAGCCACTGCAGATGTTGTACTTGCTGTTTCAATTTAAGGGAGCCCAGCGCAAGTTTCGAGATGAACTTTAGAGGAACTTGCGTTGTGACATTGTCAACTAATCTCTGAGCTAGCGGAGACAAAGGCGCAATTTCGGTGATATATTTTGAGAATACTCTTGCATGATACTCTTTAGCTTCTCTGTTCTCCCCTTAGTCTCAATCCATTAGTAGCGAATTTATAATTTGATTTGGTCTTTACCAATTTCGGTTCTTTAATTTTTGTGTACTTCTCGTGTCATAAAATTTCAGCTAGGTGGAAATTTTTCAACGAAAATCTGTCAAAACAAACAAAATTTCCACTCCAGCCTAGTTTCAAACGTAAGTAGAGTTCTGGAATTAGGCTTGTTACTGTCAGAATAGCAAGTGGGCTGCCGTCTCTGCCTACCCCTCAGGGAAACAGACTTTACATTCACCTATCTACCTTCCACCGGTTGACTGCTCCTCCCAACAATGAGGTATATAACTGTTAATATATTAGGGCGATGTGCAACTATCGCCCACTCAATCATTCCCGCTGACGCAACGTCAACTGATATTGTATCGGGCAGCAATTTGCATTTAGCACGCTATGTGGCTATGGAAATCGAATGTACCTGTTTATTATGTAAAATGGTTTGCCAAAAATTGGTTTTGATCATGTTATATCGGGGAAAAACGCTTCGCACTGATATTTTCGAGAATAGTTGAGATTGGTCGATTCTTCATGTAATTCTTTGTCTCTTGCAGTTTCTAAGTATAAACGAGCAACGATAGACCAACGGTAGAGAACAATAAACGAGCATTAAATTGAAAAAAAAAAAAAAATTTTTTAGACATGAAAATGTTAAAATAATGTGCACGTGCAGGTCGTGCAGCGGTTTGATAGTATCAGGCCATGTCATATTAGAGTGGCTCGGTTGAAACTGAATCTAGAAGCTTGCAACAATAATAGCGTCTTGTCATCACTGATTAATATCAGCTATGTAGGTTAAGGTATATACCCTGCATCTGTCGCATGTTCTTCCGCATGAGAAATGAGCTGGCAAACGTTACGTTGCTAATTTCGTGGCATCCATTCATTTTGCTATCGCCTGAATGGGAGCAGACGTGGCGGGAAGTGCTAGTGTTGAATCAGTTTCTTTAATTATAAACTGTTCGGAGAAAATGTCTCTGATAGACAAAGGTCGCTGTTTCGTCTTATTGGGTCAGTTGGTTTTGCGCTGCGGGTAAATTTGCGACTGCAAATTGTATTAATAGCGGTCATGGATCATGAAGCTTTCTACTACATCTTAGGTACGATTATTTAGTTTAAATATAAATTTATACGTATACACGTTGTAAAAATAATTTAAGTAATTAATCACAATATTTGGCTATTTTGGACTTATTTTCCAGTTAATTAATTGGTTAATAGACATCATAATAGACATTGCGGCTAAACATAAACATCCACAGCCTTATTAATAAACACCGAATAACGAGTGCGTAATTTAAGTACATGGCTAATACTCATTTTAGTTAAAAGTTATATTCACTAACACGGCTTATGGAAGGAGTAGGCTATTACGAGCAGACTAAGCTTAGAGTATTTTTTTCCTACGGTTTAGGTTAGGGTTATAGAGACATTATAATTTTAGTTTTTCTGATACTATCCTTGTCTGTCACGTCCGTTATGAGAAAATAAATAATAAGTGATATGGAAGATTACTAGGCCACATTCAAAATCTAAGGTTCATATAATATATAAAGGAACTTGAGAATTCACAGATCATAAGATTGGTGATACACACCAATATGAAACCTTTAGAAAATATTGCAGATCATGAATTTGTACAAAAAAAAATATATTCTAAAGCAAGTGCCACGTATATCAAAGATTTAATTTTTATAAGAGAAAATAAATAATAAGTGATAAGGAAGATTACTAGACTACATTCAAAATCTAAGACTAATATAATAAATAAAGGAACTTGAGAATTCACAGATCATAAGATTGGTGATACATACAAATATGAAACCTTTAGAAAATAATGTAGATCATGAATTTGTACAAAAAAAATATTCTAAAGCAAGAGCCACGTATATCATAGATTTAATTTTTACGATTTGGTTCATGACAGCAGATTGGTGAAATTTTATGAACCTTTACATTACATCATTCTGACTTAACGTCTTGTCTGTCATTGTTAACTTCTTTTTTTTTTCTTTTCTTATAATATTTTATTCTAATGATTTATATATATTTCTGTTATATTTGCTATAAAATTCACTTTTGTTAAAATAGTACTTAACACATTATTTGTATTCTTGTTGATTTTATTTATATGAGTGCGTTTTTGTTTGTTTGTATAGCGGTAGTGAGTAGTCAGTCCGTAACGCCAACAAGTTGCTTTGCCGGAAGACCAGCGTTGGTTGCTAGCATGCTAGTCATCCAACTCATGCTGAGGCAAAGCCATTTTGTTACTGGACTTACACGATTACCAACACGTTTTGTATACCTTTTAGTTTAAGTTTATTATGTTCTGTGTAAGTCTTTTAACAAATTAATTCATTTCATTTCATTTTATTTCAATTCTTTATAATTATTTCCACAAATTAATTGTCCTCAATTTTCACTGAAAATGACGTAACAACTCACCATTTAGTGTTTTTATTTTGGCACTTATGACCAATTATGCTGTTGTCAGCCCTAATCGGAGAAGTAATTTTGGTATAGCTACTCCGTCAATAGTCCAAGTTTATTAATAATGGTTTGAAAAATACGTAATTACAGGCTTAGTCGGAGATTAACTACTCTGAGAATCAATCGGAAATAAGAAAGGAGTACCTAGACTTTTTCATTAATATGGCCGTTTATACCAATAGCTACGTATCCATCCAAAGGTTGCCTGGAAGAAATCGCTCTCAGCGATAAGGCCGCTCATTGTGCATCTGTATCTATGTTTGTTTGTTACTGTTTTTTTTCTTTGTATTGTATTGTATTGTATTGTATTGTATTGTATTGTATTGTATTGTATTGTATTGTATTGTATTGTATTGTATTGTATTGTATTGTATTGTATTGTATTGTATGGCTGCCAAAGATTACTTTACTATCTGTCCATTCTGTATTCGCAGTTTAAATACCAAAATACAGAGAATCACGAAAAATACAGAGAATCACGATCATTGGCACCAATAATATATAATACATAGCACGGACTAGACATAAGATTCATATCCATCTTCTTCAACTCATAAACTGGAGTGTAATGTTTGAATATCGAATTACGAATTATTATGGCCAGAGCTGTGTCACTGGGTTTAGTGCGGTATATATATATATATATATTTACGTTTATCTTTTTACTTTCAAGTTCTGTGATTTGTGCCTTTATCATGTTTTAGAATTTGGCGTGAAGCGGTAAAAAATATCCAAACACCTAAACATCCAAACTTTCGAACATATAATATACTAGCGGACCGTGCGCAGGGAGGCTTCGCATGGTTTTAGTACGGATCCCTAACTTTTTTGAAAATATAATACAGCCTATGTTCACCGGGGATAGTGTAGCTTCCCAAAGGTGAAATCATTTTTCAAATCGTTTCGGAGCCTATTCATTACAAACAAACCAAATTCAAACCTTTCCTCTTTATAATATTAGTATAATAATAATAAATATTGCTGGACAATTCACACAGCATTATCTAGCCCCATGGTAAGCAGAGCTTGTGTTATGTGTACTAGATAACTGATATACATAATACGATACATTACATAGATAGATATTTTTTATTATACATAGAAAACGACCAGAACACCCGGAACAAATATCTGCAGATCGTACACACATTTATAGATATAGAAGAGTGATAATCGTTGTAATGATATCGATAAACGACGAATAATTACCATGATGATATTTTTTCCCACAAGAAGCAAAGGTTTTAGTGAACATTCCATTGCAACTAAAGTTGTATTCTATGCCACAATTTTGTGCGTTAGCTTTACACCTGGTGACATAAATGTACTGAGTGTACTACTAGCAATAACTTTAGTTTATAGAGTGGCTTCTAGGAAACGTAATTTGACATGCACACCGCACGTAGCAGTACATTTTAGTGCTAGTTAAGATTAGGCGCGTGTACGCGTGGATGCGGGTATTTACCTTAAGGTTAAAGGAGTCAACGGCGCAAACTCGTCGGTAGGAGAGGCCTAAGCGCGCCCTTTCGCACACTACCCTAGTAACATTTTGGACCTATAACTTAGGTTTATATCACTAAAAGGTTGAGTAAACGTCGTATAAAGGTTTTTAGTGTACCTATGGGTTCTATAGAAGCGTTTGGTGAAGCGTTTTTGCTCTGTAAGCTATAGATCCAAATTATTCTATTACCTGTCGATGTAAAGATTTACTTCACCATTTTATAGAGCCATTATAGACAGGTATTATAAACGTTTCAAATATGCCAGTACAGAGCAATATTACTCTATAGTAGTGTTTGATTCACCTTTACGTATCTAATTTGCTCTGTAAGGTTTCCCTGATTACCGTTTTATATATTGCGTTATAGCAGCGATGAATATCCAACAACAGAACCATTTAGTGACATCGTGGTTCCACAAATCACTGCAATAGTCCATGGTCTTAAGTAGTGTTAACGACGCAAAAAAAGGAGCATTTTTGCTCTATAGCGGATATTTCATCACCTTTATAGGATAATTTTACTCATGATGGCGCCAAAACTTTGTCATGAGTACTATAATTGGCCAATAAGGGTTACGGAGTTACCATTTTGCTCTATAGTACAAAACTGCGGTACCTTTAATATTATATTAATATTTTATTTTATTCAAAACTCAATAAACCGGAGGCGCGTTAAAAATACTAAATAAAATAGTACTAATCTATCGGTAAAACTTTTGTCGCACGAAAATTTTGCAGTATTGAACGAGTTATTCAATGTCAAAATAGGATAATATAAACTAATCACGTTACAATCCTTAAAACTGAAATCACTTTACACAGTTTTTTTTTATATTGGCATTACAGACTCTACTGTAGAACAAATTGGCACTTTAATGGTAACACGAACGCTACTACAGTATAAAATGACACTAAAGTAGCGTTACTGTACCCACTATGTCAATAGATTGTCATACTATTACCACTATATCAACTTTATAGAATAAAAATGTCACCGCTAACACTTCTACAGGTCTACTATGTCACTTTTTGGTGATATAATTGCGCCAAATTGGCTTTACTCGACCTTCTTTGGGCCTCTATAGTACCAAAAGTGGTGTTTGAGATACGTTCTATGGACTGCTATAGAACCAGAAATTGTTACTTGGGTATAATAGCATATATGCTATTACAGTGTTGTTATATGCTAGTGCAATTATAGCGCGCTAGCATGATTTATTCCTAAAAAGACTGCGTAAAAATATATGAACAGACTTTTAGCACAAGGGTTATTATAAAAAAACGATTCAGTGGATCTTTTCAAAATTAATTTAGTTGATATAAATTAAACTATGTCGAACGAACATTTTTTTTTTTTTTCCCTTCATGTTTGGTTTGTATTCGGCCAAAGTTGTGCTAAAAACAGTGGTAAAATAAGAAAGATTAGAAATTTGTATGTTTTTAATGTATATTTTTTCGGTTTTGTAACAACATAGATAATGACGACATAAATGTATATTATCTTAGTTTTGGATGATCAACATTTCGTTGTTGACACACGAATTTATGAAATTAATCTTCCAGTTTTATATGGAATGGTGAGCGACTCGTTTATCCTTAATAACCACCTGCGAAAGAGTATGTTGCTGGCGATAGGATTTGACTTAACCTACTCATAAAAGCTCACTTTCTTCAGATATGACTGTGACACGCTGGGGAAACGCATCTATGGAACGGCTTGTGGTACAAGGGAAAGATTACGGCACAAGATTCTATACGCGCTGGACGGACAAAATTAAAGCTGCACTAAACGGTCCCCTACATTAATGTATCAGGAAACCAGCGGTGCGAGAAGAATGGCACTAAATTGTGAAGCGTACCATCCTCCCTGATGTGACGACCACTCTGTCAAGAATGTAGCGACGAAGAAGCACTTTTAAAAGCATCCACATACTTTACACGAGAGCGATATAGAGAATATTATTCATTACTCACTGCGTGATACTTAATTATGGATGTTATCCCTTGGAGTTTAAGTTTACCTGCAACATCAATTCTAATTTATAAGACCAATTATATCTACCTGCCGATATAAATTCAAACACTTGCCAATTCCTTGATCAAAACATCAGTTCATCGAATATTAACAACGAAATCAAACTAAGCCCCGTCTAGACAATAGAGCTACCAACACTGAGCTAGTACACATTAGGCGTTTTGAAGCGCGAGCTTTGCTTTGCTTGGTTTGGTTAAAGCGACGTTAGGATATGCAGCCAAAAAAAAAACGGCTGTGTAGTATTTTTTGTCGTATAATTTTGCGACCATTTTAAGTTAATTTGCTATTAACCCGTTAAACCCTAACTAATCAATTACCTTCTTGGCGTTCGTTGTTCTTTAAGATATTTTATATTAAAACCAACATAATGTCGATAGACACAAAACGACTATTGATTCGAAATTGATTTTAGCATTGATTGGCTTATAACAAAAAGCTTAAAATGGACGCAAAACTACATTACGATATAAAAATAATACTTGAAGAACATAAAATAAAAAGAAAACTTTTCCAATTACGCGCAAGACATTATTCTATAAAACGCGCATTACCGTTACCAAAACGCGCGCTTTAAAACGCCTAATGTGTAGGTACACGGTCTTACTAAACCAGGGCAAGTCAGCTAGTCTAATCTGAGTGACTTTAATTCATCGCCAGCCGCCATCTGGGATTACTTGAGGCCATCACAAGATGTTACGTTGGATCTTTGATCGGAACTAGTTGGTTAGTTCCCACCAAAATTGGGGACACTGGGGAACTTCATCTTTGCACTGCTCTGATTTTGGCGCATGTGCTGCCTTATAGACTTTGGTCATCAAATAGACGTTGAATTTGTATTTATTTTGACATTTGGATTGCTGGCTTAAAATTAACATTACTCCAACTCTTCTCGCAGGTGTTATATACCAATTAAGACGCTTTTCAGGGGAGGCCTATGTCTGATAAAGGTTGTTCATATGACATTTGGATAGTGTTTAATTTTTTTGACAACAAGTAGGTAGGTACTAAGGTACCTTAAGGTGGGTATTGTCCTCGTTCTTAGATGATTTTAGTATGTGTACCTACTTACTTACGTTATAAGAAAACACCCTGACCGGGTAGAAATATTTACAGAGCATACGATAATTTCTCCAAACATAATCATTCTGCGTTACAGAAATCATCATCAACAAAACAAATCACTTGTTTAGATTGCGTTGATTCTCATCAACACGCAATGACGCGAACGTAAGTCCACGTCAAACTATTAATGACTCGTATAACGTTTCCATAAATTCTCAGTACATATACACTAGCCAAACTCGATGTAGAATGTTTGTAAATAAACAAACTAAAATTAACAAAAAAAAACTAAAATTCACTTGCTTGGCTCGAGTTTCAGATATTCCGAGTTTCAATAATTGAAAGAAGGATCATAAATCGATAAGAAATGTAACTTCCGAATAGAAAGACGTTGCAACAGAGTGAATTTTTAGGTTTGGTATTGGCGGTTTGTTTACAAACTTTCTATATATATATGGCTGGAATATAGCAATGTATCTTGTAGATTTAACAGACAATGCGAAGGAGTTTCTTGTAAACTTAAGTTGGAAGTTTAGTAAGTTCTGCAAGTCCTGTCCTTAAATTGAAACAGGCACCGAAATAGCTCGACTGGCTTAAATCTACCTATTAACAAATGGGTGATTTACCGTATTCTGGCTTAGACAATGTTATTGCCAAAAATCAAGAAATTAGATTAAATTTTATTGTTTTGAAAACTAAACTAAACACCGACTTCTAATTCCTTAGTATTTACACTGCTTTCTAAGTTTTTCGGGACAAATACTTATCCCTCAGAAATAACAATTTTGTGGGACCATCTCGGGATTATTGCCCATAGCATAGTGTAATAATTTTCCAAATGAGTCCATAATTGACGGAGAAATCGACGAAAAAAAGTTTTTTTTAACCGACTTCGAAGAGGACGTATGATATCACTCATGAATATTATTTTAACACATCTATATTATCTTTAGCTCAACGCAATCCTTTAAACACAAATTAAAGAACTGGCTGGTCGAACAAACTTCTATAGGATTGACGAATTTATAAAATAGGATGCCTAATATTGTTATTATATACTGATTATTATTGGGTGGACTAATTATTAATTTATAATATATATATATATAAAAATTATGAGATGGCGGGATGAGCTCGATACAATAAAGAGTGGGTTCTCCTTGCTGAGGACCGAGATGAGTGGAAGAAGGGGAGGTAGGCCTTTGCTCTGCAGTGGGACACTGCGGGCTAATATATATAATTATTAATTTATTGATAAATTTAATTGAAATTTATAATTTTACATATTGAAATACTTATTGAATGATACCATATTATATACTTAAGTATATGTTAAGGTATGTTCCTACTATTTGACGTGTAATGATATATGTACTTTACCAATAAAATGAACCATGAAAAATAGCGTCTTCAATCCTCACTTAGGTTAAAAATAACTGTAAAAAGAAATAAAAAATTATATCTATATATTATATATACCAGCTAGTTAATTCAGAGAGATAGCTCTCTGAATTAACTAGCTGGTATATGTACTTATGAATACTTAGACTCAGCTTTCAAGTCCATGGATACCAGAAATTTGCATGGAAGTTACCCCTTCAACATAACTTCCGGAACCCCAGACAGCTCCTTAGCTTTATAATTTATTACACCAATAATGATAAATCCAATTTAATGCGTAGGTTTTCGTAACATGATACCCGGGATCATAGTGTTAATTTTACCGGTACACCCTTGACTTATAAGGTACCACAAGAAGATTTAGTAAATGTTGAAAATTGTTTGGTTTGAATTTTGTAAGTAAAATTGCTGCATGGTTCTTTTTAATTTAAAGTCTCAAAAATTTAAATGACAGTTTTTTTTAGTTTCCATAAGTAGTACTGTAGTAAAACGCAGTACGGACTTATATATTGGTTTAGGTATTCTTCTTCAGCACAGCTAACAATCTAAATCCAAACCCAAGAGCAGCCACGTGGTTCAGACCAACGGAGCTAAGTCCACATCCGTCGCTTACTGCGGCTCGAGCAAAAGTGTCCGCTCGGTCGGGCGCTGTCATTTTGACGCCCGCCCAACCGACGCGCTTAGGTACCGGCAATCTGAGCCACGTTTTCTACCACATTCTACCAATTAACTTACATTTACAATTGTTAATAATGATTACCAAATGAAATTAAATACCGAATACATTATAATTTTTATAAATAATTACAGTAAAATTACAAAACCTAACACTACAAATAATATTTTCTAAATATTTTTAACTTAAGCGATCTGAATCCAAAATTATATGTGTTATAAAACTGATATTTATCGTATTATTGACAATTTTCCTCTAGGAATTCTGCCTACAATTACGAAACCCAAACAAAAACTAAGAGAAAAATCACGAGATGTTTCATTTTACAAAAAATACTAATAACACAAAAACAGTATACATAAAAATTAACGGTCCACTATACTGGCTCCATCTGTGATTGGCTAGTTGGCTACATTCGAAGTTCGCATGCCAATTATCGAAGACATTAGTGGCAAGAGCATTTCCATAGAGAGCCGAGAGAAGTTCGAACAGGAACATAGCACAATAATGTAGTCAATACTCTGCAGTTGGGACCTAAATGACGTTACTATACGATGCAAATGGTTTTAAAACATTAATGGGCACGGACGCGCTATTTCTGTAATTGACTGTATTGTGTAGGTTATTGTTCATAAAATAGTTACATCTGTTTCGAATATGATTGAGGACAAAATAACTAAAAATGTGTCAATTTATAGCTGGCAATACATAGATTGTAAGTTAAATTTAAAAACAAAAACATTTATTCATTTTTGGCTTACAAAACTATAACCATGTTACATTAACTTAATTGTGTGTATGATCTGCAGATATTTGTTTCGGGTGTTCTGGTCGTTTTCTATGTATAATAAAAAATATCTATCTATGTAATGTATTGTATTATGTATATCAGTTATCTAGTACCCATAACACAAGCTCTGCTTACCATGGGGCTAGATAATGCTGTGTGAATTGTCCAGCATTATTTATTTATTTATTAACTAAACACAAATTAAGGAAATAAAGTATAAAGCGATTCGCTTCACAATGTTTGTGTCCAAAAGCGAAAAAAGCTTTGCTTACTTATAATTTTTATTGAGGACATTTGTGATTATATTTTATTTTATTTTGCTTATTGACATGTATATTGGATTACTTTTGCTCATTGACATGTGTATATTTGATTATTAGTTTTATTAAATTCGATGCTAGCGATTAATTAAGTTGACTACACTATTGTATTAGGTGATACCTGTGAAAATAGTTGTAATGCTTTGAATAAAATACAAAATACAAATTTTTCATAAAAAAAACGCGCTAGAAAAAACAGAACTTCACAATATCGCCATTTTTCTTATGAAAAGGAACCAGAGCAGTACCTAGCGTGATATATCTACTATTTTGGTGAATTCCTCAGTAAATATTTTACACAATGAAAGCAAGATTAACAAATACAGTGGCCACTCTTTCTCGTCCGGATGAGGCATGGCGGACCGTCACGCGATCCTCCTGCTAATACTTTAGTCCAAAAATATATTCAGCTTATTTTGGACAAAAGTAAATTATTATATGAGGTGGTGGCCAACAATGGCGGTTTACTTAGCGGTCGGTTGTTTTCATTTCGCATACTTTCGTAGGACTGGGTGTTGGCATTTCAGCAGAGGTAGAGTAAGGAGGTACGGTAAGGACATACTTGAAAACTGTCTGTTGTGTGTTTTGTCTGCTGGTAGATATTTTGGTCTACCAGCTTGAGATCTGGCAGACCAAAATGTCTCCGTAAATGCCAATTCAGTCTTAATTAACACATAGTTTAGATAAGTTGTACCATGAAAGAGGCTTACCGCTCAGAGAGACGGATTAATAGATGCCTTAGATAGATAGATTAGATAGATAGATAACACTTTATTACACCACACAAAACAGAAAATAATACAGAGATAAAAACTTAGAATAAAGGTATAAAGGGCCTTATCGCTGAGAGTGATCTCTTCCAGGCAACCTTGGGATGGACTGGACATGAACGAACAATATAGACTTTTTGCCTTACTACGGATTTAAAAAGCAAGAATCTAACCATAGTGGCAATTGCCAAGTTAATCGCCAAGACCCACTAGAAAAGCTCCACGCGCTTCAACCGTGCGATTTCAACGCCCAAATAAAGTTACCCCAATATTTATACATCACTTGCGAATTTCACATTCGGAGCGCAGTTCCCACAAGTACATTCAATATTTTAGAGAGTCGAATCACGCGCCGTTTTCAACAGAGCCTGATTGCTGTCCGATCGAAATTATATTTCTCAGGCGCATTCAAAGCTCCGCCAAGATTGCCGTTCGTGTCGAAGATGGTGTAGCTTGTTTAGAAATACCTAGCTCAATCAAAGTGTCTGTTCTGTAATATAATATTGCTATATCCTAACTCCGAGACCATAACGCTTGACATCTTTGCAGTCTGTGAACTACAACTGGTTCTCCTTTGTTAATTCTCTCCATATTCATTTTGCTTCCGTTTTGACGACATTAAAATTTATATCAAAACCACTGATTTTCCTAGACACAGCGTTTTATCGTTTTATGCCTTTTTATGCGCTCTTTTAAGTGATAACGCCGAGACTGTGAATGCTTAAGTAGATGCTTACGTTTAATGTTAAACTGGGGTTAAAAGTAGCTTATTTTCATAGTTACGTGGTGTTGTAGGGTTTCCAAAGCTGACAGGGATTATGTTTACCTGAAACAAAACCAAAATTTAATTAGAACAAAGTTTGGAAACTCAACTTTTTTAATACACTTTACATTTTCCACAGCGTTGAAGTAAAATTGAATAAAACTAACGTCGAGTTTCAAAAATGTTTGTAGATTCAGTTTCAGATGCTTCCCGGGTTTGATACTAAAATCTTTTGCAGTGTCTCTTAAGGCCGACACTAAAACATCCCTCGTCGTCTCCATCAATAGCGCATTGTTGTGAATTTCAAGTTTTCAACGTCGAAACTTATCCGTAAGAGAAAAATCCTTGCAAGTAAAGCTGTATCATGGAGGGGCAGAATAGATCACTCCCTGTAGGAAGGCGTCAATCGCCGGCTGATTTATAGAGGGTGCTCCGCATTGGCGGCGCCGGCTAAACTGTCCAGAGTTTTGCTCCTTTTGGAAACGTGGCCCAGCGGCAAACAAGTCAGTCACCTGCCGATTCTCCCTCATCGAAAATTCGAACCCCCCGTAAATGCCTTTATAAACGAATCCATTTTAAATTCTGAATAGTCTACCGACAACACGGACGGAACTTCCAGACATGACATGCGTGCTAACGAAATGCCCGCGATTGGTCAAATTTAACTTTAAATTTCACCGTGTTACGGTTTTTCGTATTAAATTAAAATACACCCAAATTCTAATAACAATCTAAGGTTAAAAGCAATGTATAATATAAATAACTTTTGATATTATGCTTGCTAGTCATTTAACAACGATTATTTTTATGATTAATCCAGTTGCAAGTAGTGTTGCACGACCATGTGATTTTTATATGCTTTCATTCCACGTGTCCTGTGAGTTTGTGTGGAACAAATCTTGCAACTGAACTTTAGTCCAGTTATCCTCAACTGATTGAGCTGAACTTTGGCATACGTATGTAAGTTCGGTGACAGTGCAATGTGATGGTACCATCGAGTTGTTCTGATGATGAAGAGAGAAGGTGGTCATAGGAATTCCTAAACGAAACGACTCAGCCCCATCAAGTTTGAGTTTGTTGGATTTGTCTTCCCAAGCACTTAAGTCCTATATGTTTGTAATAGCTGGTTAAAAAAAATATTAATTATGACAAATTTATTCTTGCACTTACAAAATCGATCCAATGACGACCACTGGGGCGCGGTGGGCGAAGGTCCGCCTGCGGCGCAGGAGGTTGCGGGTTCGATTCCCGCCTCGGAACAATTGTGTGTACGATCTCCAGATATTTGTTCCGGGTGTTCTGGTCGTTTTTTATGTATAATAAAAATATATATCCTATGTTATGAATTGTATTATGTATATCAATTATCTAGTACCCATAACACAAGCTCTGCTTACCATGGGGCTAGATAATGCTGTGTGAATTGTCCAGCATTATTTTACAATTTTTTTTACAAAAATCCTACGAAGAATAATAAATTATAACCATTCTTCTATAGATGGCATTTGACCAAAGTTTAAATGCAAACTTAACCTTAGAATTCAATCAGGAGTGTGCAATAATCCCCCATGAGCGGATCATCTTAAGAACAAAACGTCAAAGTAGCTTATGACCTAAATTGCGTTAGGTCTGCTAAGACCTAACGCAATTTAGGTCATAAGCAAAAGGGATGAAATGCATTATGTCTTCTTTGCTAATCAGCTAAACCTCATTAGGTATGACTAAGAAAAAGTATGCCTAAAATGCACAAATTTTCTTTATCAAATGATAACAATGCATTACGTCTTAACACTTTGATTGCTGAAATCGCCCGGTATGTGTTTTCTATAAGTGACTAATATGCGTAAATCCACACTAGCGCAGCGGCTGAGAAAATACAGATCCGTGTGACTCAGCACAGCTGTAATATTTTTCGAACGAAACGCATGTGCGTCGCAACACAACCGCTGCGTAGAGCGGCAGCACGAATTTTTTAGGTTAAAAAAAAGATCGCAGTCAAAGTGTTAATAGTAATACGCCTAAATCGGTCTCACTTTCCCCGTTCCCAAATTTCAAGTGCGATTTTACAAAATGTTACGTAATGTAAAAGTTCTTTGCATCCGCTGTTCAAGTTCTATTGAACTCATCTTAGCGCCATAGTTCCTCACGACACGGTAATAAATTACAAGAGTAGGTAAACTACTTACAATCAAGAAAACTTTAAATTTAATCTCAAAATGCAGGAAGAAATTTTAAATTACGACGCGATTTTAGAAGATTCCTCGGTAGATACCAATTTTATGTGAGCAAAGTTCTCGTCATAGTAAATAGTCTCCTAAATTTCCCATGAAAAAGATTGAGGTATAAACATATAATATCAACATTAAAAGCAAAAATATTCGAAGATCAGTAGAATTAATTCTTTAATTTAAAGTTTTCTGTATGTTTTTTTTATTTCATTTATTAGATCCCCTGGTACTGTCCACGATCCTATCCATGCATGGTTGTCTGGTAGAGATCGCTCTTGAGCGATAAGACCGCCAATTGTCATTATTTTATTTTATTTTATCTGTACATAGTTTTCTATTTAAAGTGCAATAAAGAGTTTTCTATCTATCTATTATGTGTAGGTATATTTAAAATGTGTCTCGGTATGTGGCCTGTGTATGTTAACTTTGTACAGTGTCTGAAATAAACGTAATTTGATTTGATTTAATTTCTATGACCCAATTTATCCGCAATTCATTATCTTGTCTAAAACGTGGAACAGAGCATGTTATCCTAAAATACAGGATATAATTGAAACGTTTTGGGAGCATTGGAGAAGTTTTTAGTTCAATTTAGCGGCAATCAGGACGACCGTTGAAGACGGGGCGTGAGCAGAATACCTAAAATATTAAATGTGCCGAAATGACGGGACTAGGGACAGCGAGCCGCCAATTTTGATATTTTACATTCCAGCCATTGGAAATTTAGCTAGCGTATATGATGGTTACCTAGTCGTCTTACCTGACTAGATGTATTTTCTATCAACCTTTATTTTATCATTAAATTATATTATAGCTTGCATTCACTCATATGTGATCATCATCATCAACCTATAATAGTCCACTGTTGGACATAGGTCTACCCTAATGAGCGCCATAGCACCCTGTCCTCAGCTTGCCACCAGCAGTCTGCCTGCAGTCTTTCGAAGGTCGTCATCCCACCTGGTCGGAGAGCGTCCTACAATATATTTGACGAGTCTCAGTCTCCATGAGAACTCGGTTCGGATATAACATTGGTCGGACCGCTGCCACTTCAGACTGCTAATTCTTTGATTTATGTCGATAACTTAGGTCCTCACTTATAAGTACATTTGCTCAAGCAAAAGCTTGATATTAAGATCTAAGGTTAATAAAATACCGTCTACTAAATTAAGTATCCAGAATTTAAAAACAAACTGTAAATTAAATCGGATGAAACGGTTTAAAGTCAAATTAACGTCACAGTAAAGAATAACGCGCAGAAGTCATAATTCAAAACTAGGCAAAGATAAAAATGTGACAGCTAGAAGGAAATGCACCCAGCCAAGCGGATCTCACGAATGCAACGTTCGTTTTAATTTTAATACAAGAAAAATACTATAATTTCATATAGTTTTCTGTATTGTTTACTTTCTATCTTGAAAGGTTTTTTTTGTAAATGGGATTTGGGCAACACAAGTGTCAGCCCATGCGTGGTCTTGTATTTTTGTATTCGTTTATTCCACTGTAGCTACTCATGATATGCTTTAAATTATATATACTTAATTTATACTTTATTTATTTATTAAAATAATAACACATATTTTTTTGACATAGGATACACCATTAAGGGATTGTACAAAGAAAAAGAAGACCGACATGCCTCTTCTAAAAATTAAATTAAAAAAATTGTCATAGTAAAATAAATCTATATATATAAAAGAAAGTCGTGTTTGTTACAACACTTATAACTCGAGAACAGCTGGACCGATTTAGCTGAAAATTGGTGGAGAGGTAGCTTAGAACCAGGAGTCTAACATAGGATACTTTTTATCATTTAAACAATTTGACACATAGATTTCCACGGGGGCGAAGCCGCGGGGAGCAGCTAGTAATAAATAAATAGAAGGTATATCGAAGTATACTGCTATTTATGGACATTGCCAAAATATACAATACAATACAAAAATACTGTACACCAGATACAGAACATTATGAAAGATATTACATGTGACAAGTACAATGGGCGGCCTTATCGCCTTTGGATGGAAATAATTGTGTGAATTAAAGAAAGGCAGGGGGTGTACCAAGGATAATATATTAAAACTTGCCGGTCGTATAGTTGGATAATACCACTAAATCATTATGGAGTTAGCAATCGCAATCAGAACCAACTCAAATGAACCCTATAAAGAAATAAAACGATCGCTTTCTATTAAACTAGTAGAAAGGTTCGAAGAGCAAAAATAACAACAAACTTTTGAATAGCCGTAAGCCACAAAAATAAATTGAATCTTCAAATGAAACTCGGTTATTTCCATATCGATGTAAAACCATTATCGTAACAAAAACTCGGTATTATTCTTATAAATTAAAATCATCAGTTTCATGGATTGAAACCAACCAATCGTTATGGCATTGTTTGGTTTGTATGTAGCAACATCATCAATATGTGAAATTCTCATTCGACGAGCCTCGTGCATCGGCTGGCTGTGAAATATTTAGGTGCGTTACCAATACAGACAGAAAAACAAACGTTTTTAATAATTCATTGGCGTACGTATTGGTATGCCTGTGAATAGTCATAAATGGCTAAGTTTCAAATCTGCTTTGGTAAGGTTTTTTTTTATCAAGATTTCATCTTGAAAATGCGAGAAACGGTTGAAATTTTATCGTATTTCCTTACAGTTGATTTGCTTCAAAATATTACGTACATTTTCATATCAAAAGCAAATTCTCCTGCGGAATCCGTAGGCCGACGCAATTGCAAGCCCACTGCTGTTTGCTTTATTTGCTTCGTTTCCGACGAGATCTGAAATTTCCTTGAAGTTTGCGTTCAATTTATAATATTACCTACCTTTTATTCAAGTGCACTGCTCGTTATACAATAATAGTTCATATTTTAGATGATCGATGAGAAGCTTTGCTTGAGACCCATTTAAAAAAAATCGTTTTATATTGAAACTAGCTGCGCCCAACGGCTCTGCCCACGTGGAAATCTATGTGTCAAATGGTTTATAAACCTTCCTCTTGAAATCTATTAAAAACCGCTTCAAAATCCGTTGCGCGGTTTTAAACATATAAGCATACATAGGGACAGACAGACAGCGGGAAGCGACTTTGTTTTATACTATGTAGCGATTTAGTTTATTTCTTTATTGAATTCGTTAAGCTACTAATACACGAAACTAAGGTAAGGATTATTTTGTTGAAAATTGCAATGGGCAATAATGTTGAGTGTGGACTGTGGTTTGATAATACACAAAAATTGACACTTTGCAGCGGTCTCTCTGTCTCTCATCGCCATTGCCAAGCTAAGAAGAAGTTAGTTGGCTACAAAACTACATGAATGAATAAATGAATGAATTATTATAAGACTTAAGGTACAAGTCCGAGATGGGCCGCAGACTCCAACCGCAGGATACATTACGGCTAACGGCTGCGGTTGACCGCAGTGGGCGGTACGGTTGCTTCTATTGCTAAGCACGATCGCAACACCACTAGTGTGTCGCCGCACTTGGAATCAATTTGATAGAGATGCAAAGAAACAAGTAGCGTCGCTTGCAGTCTGCAGCTGCAGTCTGCGGCCTGCGGTCCATCTTGGAATTGCACCTTTACACAGAACATAATAAACTTAAACTAAGAGGAAACGTGTAAGTGTGTAAATCCAGTAACAAAATGGCTTTGCCTTAGCATGAGTTGCGACCACATATTTGTGTTGACCAGCGAGGCAAGAGTGACAGAACTATCCTGTGGAACTATCACATTTCCAGATCTCAGGTAACCTATCGTTGTCAGGCATCCGCGTAGTGCTACCTGACCCAGGCATTTCTACGAAATCTAAGCTCATCCAGGTATTCAAAGTGAAGATTAGAAGCCGATAGTGTTTTGTCTTTTGTTTATTTGTTTGTATGTCGTCTTGAAGGACCTACTACTTTTGGTCAATTTAACTAAAAAAGCTATCGTGATCAGCTATTATTTCAATAATAACGGATCCTTTTATTTTTTTACTCATTTTATAACCGACTTTGACAAAAGGAGGAGGTATTATGTTCGGCTGTATGATTGTTTTATTTTTATGTATGTTCGTCGATTTTTTCTTCATTTATGGACCGATTAGTATGATACCTTTGCAATTGTATAGAGATTCCGAGGTGGCTCCATGAAAAACTTATCCCGAGGGATTAGAATTTATCCCGATATTTAAAAATATACTTAAAAACTAAGGGATTAGAACTCGCTTGTAAGTTTTTTCAAAACAATCAAATTGTAGACAAAGCGATCATTGTTCATTCTATTGTATACCTTTCGGTATATCTGACTTTCAGATATGTTATTATAGAGATATATATATCTGAGAGTGAAACCTTACAATTCGATTTCAATTTATTAACAGATGAGCGTGAAGTATTTTTTTTTATTTATTACTTCACATGCTTTAGTCACACAAATATTATAAATGCGAAAGTTTGGATGGATGTTTGAGACTTCTTCACGCCAAAACTACTGAACGGATCGTGCTGAAATTGTAGAATAAATAATAAAGAATATTTATTTCATAATTTACAAGATAGCCTTAGTTATGTACTATTATTACTTATACCACAATTATAAGTAAATCTTATTACTACGCAGTTAAGTAGGTATACGAACAATTTCAATTTCAATTCAATTCATTTATTCTCAAACAATTTACATTGTGTCGGAACTTACTAAGGCTGCCATTTTGTTGCATGATTTCGTGTTACAGTTTAGTTAATAATAATAATAATGCTGGACAATTCACACAGCATTATCTAGCCCCATGGTAAGCAGAGCTTGTGTTATGGGTACTAGATAACTGATATACATAATACAATATTTTACATAGATATATATTTTTTACTATACACAGATAACGACCAGAACACCCGAAACAAATATCTGCAGATCGTACACACATTTGTTCCGAGGCGGGAATCGAACCCGCAACCTCCTGCGTCGCAGGCGGACCTTCGCCCACCGCGCCACATCGGTCGTCTTAATCAAAAGTTAATCAATCCTAAATTTTAAATCAATAGGATTTAGCTGCGAATAGAAACTGCTAAGCTTCAGTAATATGACGGAATAACATTGCCATTGTGCCGGAGCTCTCGGCATGGTGTCCAGAAATTCATTCACAGCTCCAAATCGATGAACTATAAATCCATTGTCTAAGTTTGCACAGACGGTCCCTGGACTCCGAAGATTAATTTTCTTAGTTTAGATTGTTTCGTGACCCATTGTGCAGGCGATAATTGGATTTCGCCGGCTATCTGTGATTTACTTACCTAGTTGTAAAATTCGTTGGATTTATAACTGCGTAGATATTTTAATATTGAGTTACGTAACATTTTGAGCGTAACTAATTTTAATAACTTAATTACGCGCAGTTTATTCTCTATTTCAACTTTTTTTTATTATCTAGTATACATATTTTAAATAAATGTTAATATACAGTATAATTACAATCTAGCCATAGAATTGGCTAATGGGTAATATAGTTTTAACTTATTTTTATATCAACATATTACTAAGAACGTGTCCATTGGCACTTTTCTTAATATCTCTATACTTAAGGTGAAGACACTTTGTTCATGCGTTCTTTAAAATAGCACTTCTGCACATACACTATTATTATCACTTCACTAACTCAAAGGGTTTTGTCCTTTTAAGCCTTTTCTTAAAAGGACAAAACCCTATTTCAACTGACTTTAAAAAGCTGAAGGTTCTCTATTCGGCTGTATGTCTTTTTATTTTAGGTCGTTGGTTTGCTCTTTTTTGTGCTTTTATAACGCTTTTCAAACGGCCCGAAGTCAAAAAATAGGCAAAATTTTAAAAGCTGGCGTAATTGTCTTTTGTTTTAAAATTAACCACGCTTTCGTCATAAATACATAGCTTCAATATACGAAAAAAGGCTCGACTTGTAAAAATCTATACATAAAAGTAGGCGACTCAAGCCGTGGGCGGTTTGTAGCGACCTTTCAATTTACCTGTGGTTAATGTAGGCAACCGACAGTGTCTTGTCAACTTTAGTGTGGAAACTCCATATACACTATGAAATAAGCAAACATAAACAACCAGCCAAAAAAAAAATAGGTACGATTTTCATTAACAAATAACAATAATAAAATTAATAATAGCCGAACGGCGTAAATTAATAAGGATATTATAGATATCCATTCGGACAACATTGTCACTACAACATGTTGCTTTCTATCGGATGGTCGAGTAATAAAAAGTGTTCAGTTTTATAGCTATCGTTAAACCAAGCTTAGTCTGTATGTCATGTGTTAACCGGGCTTTTTAATTTTATCGACGTGTCAATTGTCAGTTGGTAGTTCGAGGAATGAGGTGCAACTTGATACAAACTAACTGGTATAGCTTCTGAGTTGGTTTGACAAAGGTGATAAATAACGTAGAGTACGACTTTATATGACATGTTAAATAATACTTAATAAAATTAATAAATATTCCTGGACAATCCACACAGCATCATCAAGCTAAGCGAGAGAGCTAATTTAAGTTGATTTTATCTTATTTATAAATGTTTTATTTTTCCATATGCCCTCGGGGTCCAGAATCACGTGTAACGTCCGTAGTTTTTGCGTGAAACAGTAACAAACATCCATACATACAAACTTCGCGTTTATAATATTAATAGGAAGTCGAATTTCGTTTCCTGTAAATCAAAAAGATATTTACTTCCGTTAGATAAAATGGTCTAGAGAGTGCGTGAGAAATCTGATAGCATTGCTTCGGATATGAAAAATTTGCAGACCACACTGACAGATCTGTCGATTAGTGCTCATTGTCACTCAATAGCAGCCCGGAAGTAGAAGAAAAACATCCCCTTGTTTGGAGTAATGAAAAACTCGAAAGTCTGTAACAAAAGGAAAGTTTTTGCATCCCGTATTCTAAAGGCCTCTTATCTAAGATTGCAAATTGCACGGTACGTAGCGGGGATAGTGGCTTCTCTACGGCGCGGCGGAATGATAAACTGAGGGTCTAAGGCGAAAAGTCACAACGACCATTAAACTCTCAAAGCCAAGCTTTTTAGAACAATACACACAAAATAAAATAATTTATACAGGAAAGCTTAACTTCAAAAGAGTCTTTCACTCAAAAATAAAGCGTGTTGTAGTACCTAAGCAAGGTGGAACATTGTTTTGCATAACAAAGAGAAAAAAAACACCTAAAGGAAAACATAAAGCCACACTTTATTCGCAGAATACTTATTCAAATGAGGCTGTCCCTTCTAAGTTTGTTTTCAATCAAAAACTCGCGCAGCTTTGTCCCGCTAAACTTTATAAATGAGGCGATTATCCGCGTCGCGGAGGTTCCTCTCGCGATAGGTGTGTGCCGGCTGGCCCTGCCCCCCCAGCCCCTTCCCTACCCCGGCCCCGCCGGACTCCAGCCCCGGTTCCTGTGCCTGCGATGCCCTGATAAACCTCTGGTCACCTGCGCTGCATGAATTGCACCGCTTTTTAACTTTCATCCCGGTAAGTCCTTTAAAGTTCATCCGCTTTAAGCGCTCACATTTTATTTATGATTTAGATGTTGACAACTACACCGACAAGTTTGTAAAGTTTGTTTAACAAGGAAAAAAGCCGAGTCAAAAGCCATTAAAGGTGTGCCTTTAGAAAGTTTACAACAGATGCATTTGAATGAGAATACAGCTGTGTAGGTAGGAACAGTAATAACACGAACGTGAAAAGAGTACAACAACACGAGAATAGGCGGGTCTAGGAATAGTACATCAAGATTAGCTCGAGGCTGCAGTCTGATTACGTCGCTCCGTAAGAAGGGAGCTCCTTCCTCGACTTCTCCAATTCCAAGATGAACATCTGTTTCTTAAAACTTTATTTTTCACTGCAAGTAATCTCAGCAGGCTGATTAAATGCGAATTAGATGCTAGGTTTACCCTGTATTAGCATATGATATAGTTTCACATAGATCTTGTCTCCCATGAATATTCTCAGAATTTCACAAAGAGAAAGTTTACCTTACACAGGAAAATAAAGGCAAGTGTTATTATTGACGCTCGTACAAGGAAGTCGGCGCAACAAGGTGCTCCCGCATTTGTTCTATCTCAAGTATTATATTGTGCCTTGGGCACTTCCCCACTCGCGCCTTCCACAACTTTCTTTACAATTTCCTCGGAGAGATTTTCCGTTCAATTAAATTATATGAATTCAATTGTATAGTTTTTCTCGGATTTCTATTATACGAGTCGCGTTCGATATTAAGTTAGTGTCGGAATCAAAAATAAATGTAATAAAAATGGGCAATCGTTCGTTGGAAATGAATTGCAAACAATATTACATTTTGGGAGCAATCCACGTTAACCCGAAAGGGAATGATGTGGCGGCTCTTTATATTGCAATTTTTGTGTCCAAACAAAGCGAATTTGCCGCGCAATCAAAGCGGGAATCGGATTGATGACATGGCGCAATAATTGTTTCGTGAAATTGAAAATATCGCGGCTTCCATTCTACAACACCTTCTCCGACATTTTTTTACCATCAGATGAATTGCACAATCCAAACCAGTTGTAATGTAATGACATTACACAGGAATAAACCACAGATTAGGTAATGTAACTTCATTAGGTATATAACATTCATGACCTTAACTAGCATAAGTAATCTTTTAACCCAATCTCAGGGTCAGCCCTATTAGTAGAAATTAAAATATGTTTAAAATAACCTTAAATTTTATAACAAAAACAGTGACATTGGCGAAATGAACAAGTTATTCAAACAATATTTGTAGGTACTAAAACAAAACTAAAACACGCGTATCATTGCACCTGTGACAGATACAATAAAACTTTGCCAATAGGCCGTATTTCAAAGTCGAGTTCGATCTCAAATGCTCATATATTTGCGGAGAGTTGAACATAGTACATAACTCAAAGAAACGAGATAGCTTTTCGAAGATTTTCGCATATTCTAGGTAACTTCTAAAGCCATCGTATAAAATTCTTTTAAGTGTTGGCGCTAGCGAAATGTAATAGAATTTCTGATTTTTACGAAGCTTCTAAAGCTATTGCTTTAGAAACCTATTGGTTTTAAGAACCATTGCTCGTGGAATTTATTAAATTATATTTTACGACATTTTTAAACCGAGATGAAATTTACTGCTCATCTTTACTTATCACACTGACTTAATCTATCTATTTCTTCTGGTAGATCTTTGATTCTAGTGATGACGCTGAACTTGGCAACACTCAAAGCAGCAATTGTCCAATGATTATGTCAATAGAATAGCAGCATGGCTGCCATTTCACTTACTCTTCATTACATATTTGGAAGATACCAGGTCGTTATGATAGCATTGCTGCGGTCAAAAGCACTGATACGAAGCTTAGAATAATACCTTAAGGATAAACTTTCCTAGGCAAACAGGTTGTTTGTCTTCCCACACTTGCAATGGATTACCATGCACGGACACGATTGCGGCTACCTCGAAGTATCGTAGTCCAACTTCTGAATCCCAGCTACTTCTGACGCGGTATGATGCTGGCGACTTAATTAAAACGCATTGGAGAACTGAAACCTTAGGCTCACAATGTCGCAATAGAGTCCTACCTAATCCATGGATAGCAAACTTGCAGTCACTGTTTTTAAGTTTTGCGGGATAAATACTAATCCCTTGAGATTGAGAACAACAATTTTATCGGTCGACTTCGAGATTATTTTCTACACTTTGCAATTTTCAAAATCGATCCATAATTGACAGAAATCGACAAACATACTGTACAAAAAATACATGCAGCCGAGCATAGAACCTGCTACTTATTTTAGAAGTCGGTAAAAAATGATTTGTCATTCCCATAAAAAATACCTACATACCCAATGATAGTCCAATCCCAGAAACTGTTTCAGTAACTTTATGCAGTAACTGAAGGCCGTGAGGAGAGAAGGAAAAAATACTGACAGATGTCAGTAAATCAGTTATTGAGCTATTTTATGCAAGATTGCAAAAAATCTTCATGAACTTTTCGTTAATTGAAAAAGATACTAGTTAAATAATAATAATATGTGAAAATCTAAGTTTAACCTCTAGAGACTCTAGAGATTCCAAATGATTTAATTTCCAAAAGCTATAACCATATCCAGTCCAAAGTGCACCCAATCATTACCACATCTTATTAAGCTCCACATAATGGTTACTTACTTACTGATAATACAATAAACGTCCTCTTGATTGATCTTATCAAGGAAGGCATAAATGCATTTGGCCCGCGGCTGAACTGGATTAGGGTAATGAGCCAACTCCTATTACACGGAAGGCTTCACTCATAACAGAACTTACCCATATTGCTTACATGTTTCAGGAGAAACCGGGCAGTTCGGGTTTCGTAAGATTTTCATAAAGGGAATTGCTGAAAAATGCATTACCCAGAAAAATAGTGTAAAATAAAGCGGTTTCTTTATTTATTTATTTATTTTTAGGAAGGCCTACAGCTTAAATACTTTAAAACTATTATAGAAATAGTTCGACCACATTGAAAAATGACCGCTTTTTAATTGTGGTTATCATATTAATGTAACATAGACCGCCATAGACCATATTTATTTTGATATGACATCCCATTGACATCCTCTCTTCTCCTCAAAACATCCATCAATGAAACGTTTTCATAACATCAAAAAAATTTTTCAACCAAACTGAAAAAGGGGGATTTCCTACACGGGGCCGCCAAATTAAAGTGCCATAGATCTTGCTAATTTGGAAATAACATTCAGTTAGCAACCTATAGCGTCTCTCCGTTAAAAATCCATGCCACCTTTTAGTTCTAAAGGTGGTCCACTTCGTATGGGTAATAAACGGGAAATGAGAGATGATGGGCGCAGTTCAACGATTTCTGTCTTTCTGCTGCTTTCCGCTCGACTATATTTTGTTGGTTGAAATACAAGTTTGCAGTTTACTCTTGCTAGTTAAACGGACTCCGAAATGGGTCCGCTCCGTTCGCGGTGGAAACCGGGCTTAAGAAGTTTTATCTTTTTTTTAAATCGCTTCGTATGGACCGAATATTAAATAAATCAATAACATCAACCTCGTCCATAATCAGAACATTTAGGTGCTTATTCAAATCGTCAATATGAATTTGTGCATTATGAAAATTTGAATTTGAATACTGTTCAACGAAATTGCCTAAAATTCATCGATATTCGCCCTCGAATGGGTCGAAATGCAAACCGATAATTGAATATCAGAATATCAGCATAAGTAACACATGCAAACTATTTGATCTAGATATACGTACCTTATTCATTCAATTAATAAAGTGTGTTCATATCTATAATAGAAATAATTAGAATTACTGAAAGGCAGTCAGCTAAATATGAAATATTTTTTTTTACTTAGGTATAATGATTTTTGAGGGTTGCATATAAGTTTAGGGCTCAAAAACCATATTTTCAAAGCACTATCTCGATTTAGTTTGAGTCAGGGTAGCGTCTTACGTATTTGTAACTATTTTACGCCGCTAACTACTTTATCTTAAAGAATTTTCAAAAATCCATTGGTTTTTTGTACTATTTATAGGTTTTTTTAATGCCTCTTTAATATATATATATTTTTTTTTTTGCATATTTTAACCAGAGATGTGAATACAGGTGTGTGTTATGTTGAGTAGCGACAAAAAAAACTTCGCACCTCTGCCTAAAATATACAAAATGAAACAGTTACGGAGTAAAAAAACGTATGATATGTATCACAAACAGTCCGGTGGAATTTTGAAAATTCGTAGGTAATATAATAAAAAAAGGTGGCCACGCTGATGTGATTCGGGGGAAACGCCATAAGTATGTAAAACAATTTTTTTTGAGTTCTAAACTTATACGCAAATACTTTTTTGAATAGGAAAACAACTGTTTTCATATTTAGTTGACAAAGTAATTCGGTAATTCTAAGTCTTTCGTTTTCAGTTAAGAATCCCAACCAAACCAATCTCTTCTCAAAAATGCATAATGCGAAAACTTTAAAATAAATTATATTAACTAAGAGAGAAAAAAAAGTATCACATTAAAGAATAAAGTGCTATCCAATTGCAAATAATAAACACAAACCTACTTGTTCATAATACAATGGAATTATTTTAACCTCGTAATGCACACGACTTGCTTATTTCATGAATGTTCTAGAAATGCACCATTTTAAACATAAATCTACGGCAGAAAGTTACACCAGCGCACCTGAGCTGAAATTCTGGCAGCCAAATTCACTCCCAACGTATGACGGACAGGATAATCTGACAAGGAAATCTAGTTTGGTCGCTAATCGGCCTAGCCGTTATTGTTGGCGGTCTCTACTTGAAAACCGAGGATTTGTCGAATTTAACTAGAACATAACTCGCTGGATACTCGAGTAGAACTCCTCTCAAAAGATAGGGGGCAAAAAGTAGTCATTTTATACGTAGTTTTGTTGTTTGATAGTCGCAGTGATTAGGTATTTTTTTATGGATTTTATTTTGTAAAACTTTTTGTGTAAACTTTTTACGTAGGGTAGAAGCTAACCATGCTTTTTCGAGCGACCAGATCATCGTACGCAGGTCGTTCAAGTGGCCTAAGGGCGAAACAATGAAGTCTTCATGCCGTCGACCGGACTAACAAGAAAATCGACCCGGGCTATTGTGTTTTCTAGTATTGGAGAAAAAATCCGCTGCGGATTACAGCGTCACACAAGTAACCGCCGCCGAGCTGTTTATACGTTTCCAACAACAAAACAAACACCGTCCACCCGTGTTATTCATTACAACACGGGTTACTTTTACCTTCGCCTATTTTTGAAATCGACTTTCCCATCGCCTCTTTCCACGATCGAGTTTGCATAGTAAGGCTCGCAAGCGGAGCATCGTCAATAATTCATGCGGTAGGCACGCCGTGGTCGCTAGCCGTACCTAATTGATTCCTGATGCCCAGCTCATCGCATCACTGCCTCCTTGTACTGCCCTCCGAGGATCCACGCGCTTCATTACGTACTAACAGCGATCGGGGAAATCATAATAATATTCAATTTATAGAATGACCGGTTTTATGTGGCAAAGTTCACTTCGTTATGGATATGATCGTAGAAAATTTATATCCATTTATTTATTGCAAACACATACTTTGACACATAGTTTTAGCTTAGGTCAAAGTCAAAGTCAAAAATCATTTATTTATTTAGGCTTATAAAATAAGCATTTAGACAAGTCATATTTTATACATTAAATTATTACCAAACAAAATTATTTTACTGTTCACTTCAATTTTTTGTCCACTAGTGGAAGAAGTGAAAAAGAAACCACTAGCTAGTATGTTCATCTCTTATATGTCTAATACATGGTTATTTGTCTATTTAAGGTGTTATTAGCTTACACTTTTACCCTGTAAAGGTGCAGCAAATTTGTCAGTTCTGTTGTTAGTCTAGCTCTAGTCTAGGTTATTTTATGTAGAAAAACCTTATAAACTAAGAATGAAGTATTTTATTGAGGACCGATGTGGCGCGGTGGGCGAAGGTCCGCCTGCGACGCAGAAGGTTGCGGGTTCGATTCCCGCCTCGGAACAATTGTGTGTACGATCTGCAGATATTTGTTCCGGGTGTTCTGGTCGTTTTCTATGTATAATAAAAAAATACCTATCTATCTATGTAATGTATTGTATTATATATATCAGTCATCTAGTACCCATAACACAAGCTCTGCTTAGCTTGATGCTGTGTGAATTGTCCAGCATTATTTATTTATTTATTGGGACTCCAATGTGTAATCAATTTGTCTAACTCGTTTTGTTAGAGTAATAAAATAATTCAATGAAAATAATTATACCTTTAGAATAAAAGTTTGTTTTAGGGATCGTTAAATGGCGTGAGGAGGCCGTGGCTGTTTCCAGGGGCAGAGGTGGGTCCAGCCACCGTTCAGCGGCAGAAACACCCATGGCGAAAGAAGTGTATTATATACACAGCTAGACAGCTTGATCGGGACACAAGTAAAGGAAGCTCTATTGTTTATGTATTGAGCTTCTCTTGTATTTTAATATAGATTTTAAGACAGATGACTAACAAAAAATGGATGTAATAATGTTGTCTGATTTAATAAGTAAATTTAATTTAATAGTAACGTTTGAACTACACAGGAACGGTCAGTGCCGTGATAGGGAACCGTTAACACTTTGACTGCGATTTTTTTTCGACGACTGCGGTCTTTTGTGGTCTTGTAGAGTGGCAGCACGAATTTTTTAGGTAAAAACCTAAAAAATTCGTGCTGCCACTCTACACAGCGGTTGTGTTGCGCCGCAAATGCGTTTCGTTTGAAAAATATTACAGATCTGCTGAGTCACAAAGATCTGTATTTTCTCAGCCGCTGCGCTAGTGTGGATTTACGCATATTAGTCACTTGTAGAAAACTCATACCGTGCGTTTTCAGCACTCAAAGTGTTAAAAGACCTACGTTGGTACGCTCAAAGTATTCTTATTCTTTAATTAACTTTTTGTCCTGAGATATTTTGTGAATCAATTATTTTATTATTAAATACGTGCGTATAATATGAAGTAGAAGCTATTATTTAGGTTTTAATTCATAGTTTTCAGGAAGTGGTAAGTGTTCAGGAAATCCAGGTGTTCAACTCGAATTCTACATGCAACAAATCACTCATCAATCCAACAAACAAAACAAAAGCTTAAACTCATTTTAGAGCAAAATAACAAACCGAAATCACACTCTACTAGTACATTCCATGAGTAAACAAGAGCTAATTTCCATTATTCAGTTAAAACGTTCCATTTTGTTCGATGTAACTTATGCAGCTTGGCTGTTTGTCATTCCGAGCACATACATAATCCCGTCGAGAGGCCGTGATCTTGAACGTGGACTGACAGGCCGTGTCCTTATTCTGTACTCTAGGCACTTATTATTTGGTACTTACGAAGTGCCTACCGATGCCACTACACTACCGAAGTACTTTAAACCTATCCGCAGAAAGCACACTCGCCGCAGTCCTCGCATTTTCTAAATCTTTTTATAATATCTATCACTAATGGGTATCATAGTAACGACAGCGACAAGTAATCCTATACATTGAAGCAACCTTAAGGATATAGCACATACAACCCACATCACTACCCACCACACAAATGAGCCTAGTCATTTTTCGATACATTTTTCAGTGACAGCATAAAATTGCCGACGACACGCAGTAAGCGTTACTAGCTACAACCTAGCCACTCGTAGGTTGCGACTTGCTAACCGCAAGTTTCAAGCAAGTCTGTACGCTGATAGCCTCGTGGACTTGATGCTTGTTGCACGATCATATACGATTCTTTGACGACCGTGCATGGACAGTGAGTTTGCTGCAAATAGTCGCCGCGGGGAAAGTGTGCATTCAACTCTAATTGAGGCGTCCAGGTGGTATGCGGAAGCGGTTCGGTCTATGTGTGCTTGAACCTTTAGTCAATACCGGTGAAAATTTTCAAACTGGCAGGCCGTCAAAAATTTGAGCTTTCAGAAGACGCCCGTCGCAAGTCGTCGTCGATATGAGTGACGCTAATGAGATGTGCAGTTCATAATTTGTTTATGCGCTTGCGTGCACCAGAATAGGGACGCCGCCTGATTTAGATGGGTACTAAGGTATATTTGTAGATTTAGTAGTAAAGTGACTGATTTGTTAAATTTTTAAGCGTTGTAAGTAGTTTTACTATACCATACTTATAGGTTATAACTAAAAATACACAAAAAACGAAAAAAAACTTACTGCCTACCGGGCCGTGAAGTAAAAGTATTATACGTTTTTATGAGAAATAAAGATCTTTGAACCGAATGTTATTTCACTTAATGTGTGTTTTTATTTGTATTTTAATACTTTTCGAACCATTAATTAACTTAAGATTTTTTATATTTCAATGTAAAGGCGACCGATATAGCGCGGTGGGCGAAGGTCCGCTTGCGACGCAGGAGGTTACGGGTTCGATTCCCGCCTCGGAACAATTGTGTGTACGATCTGCAGATATTTGTTCCGGGTGTTCTGATCGTTTTCTATATAATTATGTATAATAAAATGATCTATCTATGTAATGTATTGTATTATGTATATCAGTTATCTAGTACCCATAACACAAGCTCTGCTTACCATGGGGTTGTTATTGCTGTGTAAAAAAAAACTGGTGGTATTAAGGAATCTTTATTTAGATAAAGAGAAGGTTAAAATTAATGCGAGACAGTGTTATTCGATGCTCACAAATTTAAAATTTAATGAGCTCTATCTGCCATAAAATTTATCAAAAATTCAAGCGAGCACACATGTGGTGGTCCGAAATTCTCAGATGTCACTAACATGAGCGTCAAGTTCAGTAGGTACCTCACCTTTTACTCCTATTTAGCAACACTGTACATTTAATATCCTGTTAAACACTTAACGGTTTACTGCGTCTTAAAAGTTGCATCGTAAAACAACAAGTGATGTAAAAATTTACCACATCAAAATGACCCCACTGTACTCTAGTCCTTTTCATAGTTTTAATAACGAAATTGCATGAAAACTTTTACTGGATGTTCTCTTGTTGACAACATCTTGGTATCGTTAAGTTGTGATACTGTGACATTTGACCTCTCGATTGACATTTGGTAAATTATACGTAGGTACGTATAATTTACCAAATGTCAATCGAGAGGACAAGGTGGACCAATATAAGCTGTTGAGGTGAGGTCACCTCGACAGCTTATATTGATATTGTTCGTTCATGTCGAGCCCATCCCAAGGTTGCCTGGAAGTGATCGCTCTCAGCGATAAGGCCGCCCTTTATACCTTTATTCTAAGTTTTTATCTCTGTATTATTTTCTGTTTTGTGTGGTGTAATAAAGAGTTATCTATCTATCTAATGAAAGAGAGAGTGCCTTTATAGTGAAAACTGTAAACTGTATAATTATACGTAGGTACGTATAATTTACCAAATTTCAATCGAGAGGACGCACGCAGTGGACCATTATAAGCTGTTGAGGTGAGGTCACCTCAACAGCTTATATTGGTTCACTTCAGGACGCAGTAAATGAATTCTAATGAAAGAGAGAGTGCCTTTATCGTGAAAACTGTAAACTGTATAATTATACGTAGGTACGTATAATTTACCAAATTTCAATCGAGAGGACGCACGCAGTGGACCATTATAAGCTGTTGAGGTGAGGTCACCTCAACAGCTTATATTGGTTCACTTCAGGACGCAGTAAATGAATTCTAATGGAAGAGAGAGTGCCTTTATCGTGAAAACTGTAAACTGTATAATTATACGTAGGTACGTATAATTTACCAAATGTCAATCGAGAGGACGCAGTGGACCAATATAAGCTGTTGAGGCGCAGTAAATGAATTCTAATGAAAAAGAGAGTGCCTTTATCGTGAAAACTGTAAAATTCAATCATTTAATTGCTATGTGTATTCCCTAATCAAATCTGGACCAGATAACAAAGATTATTTTGTATGATCAAACCAAATTATTTCTTATACCTAGAAAGAGAAGTTTGAATGCAATTGCACTGATTGTCGATCCTCCCGTCATGCTTCTTTCATTTCATACCGTAAAAGTCGACGTCTTGTCGTATGTCGCACACAATAAATGCCCGCCACGAAATCCAGTTACGTGAAGCGAGCCACGACAATTGATAGAGAAACTGTGTGCAACGATGAAATTTAAAAAGTCATTTATTTGGAAATGCTTTTTCTCGGAGCGCTCGCGGCGGAGCGATATCAATTTTATTTTCCGCTGTGGCTTCCAGCCCGGGATAGTGTACCGACAACATTGGAATCACGGCAAAAAACGAATAACTTTCAAAATATAGACAAATAGATTTATATGCACTAGTTTCATGTGACTGGATCGCCTGTTGTATGCAGATGTAACCACGGATATAATAACGACTCTGTTTACGTTGCAACAAGGACATTGTTCGTTTTTGTTATTTGAAAATACAGCGGCAAAGATGTCTTGGCTAAGAACCGTCAAATCATAATAGAGGCGCATCTCTAATTACGCAGTCTCAGAGTTATGACGGCCATTGTCTAGATTGACAATGAACCTAATGTATAAAGTAGAATTCTGCCCGCGGCTTCGAACGCAACTTACTGAGAGAAAAAAGTAGCTTATGTCCTTCGCCGGGATAACTCCCTGGATCTGTTCAGCCGCTTAGGTGGGAAAAAGTAACAGACAGAGTTACTTTCGAATTTATAATATTAAGTAAGGATGTTGATGGTCTTAAGTTTTATGAAAAACAGATTCAAGAAACTTCGCACAATTTCATTCGATCTTGTATAAAGCTACGATAAGTTCAGCACAACTTGAGCGAAGTTTCTATAGAACGCGCAATAAGATACAAGCTACTTTTCAATACAAAAGACAAGAATGCAATACCTTACTATGATGCCCTACCTACTACTGCTTTTATATCACTTCCGCAGTCTCTCCGATAAGGTAGGTTTTATTTTTATTTTAATCCATTTTCTTCGCTTTACAAGATCACCGGACGTCCGTCGCCGAAGCAGGGTCAATGCAATTAAGTTTTGATCGTATAACGACACATTTTGCAGACATTTTTCTTCGTCATGGAACCACATTTTCCCGTTATTTTATTAAAACTAAGTGGAACTAAGGAAAAACAAAACTTCGTCGCGTAAAATATGTTGGAGTATTATTGAGCTCTCATAAATACTGAATATGTATCAGAAATAGTCCTTTTAGCACCCGAAATTGGTAGATAAACAATCTACATACGAACATGTCGGTGCGAGGACGAATACATTGAATAAAATCTGGATTTTTTTCGTATTTCTTGTTCGGTGCTCATCGGTATTCGTGGTTTCGTGGGATATGGGTCGCGTCCCGCAGCTCATATTTTGTTGGACTTGGTTACAGTCAAGGTGCTGGCAAAGTCAACTTGTTTACTACACTGATAACTGTTACTGTACGAATTGACTTTCAAAACTATGGTAATGTTCGCCGGCTGTCCATCAATACAAATGGTAAATGTCACTATTATGTTTTTCGTTTTGCAAAGAAAACTTTGAAAATACTCTAGTAAAGCTGGTTGGTTGAGTTTTAAATCTGGTACACATAATTTTTGTGAAGTAGTGCATAGGTAGATAGGTAGGTATAGGAAGACCTAACTTATAAAGTATTTAGAATTTAGGTCAGAACTAAAAAAGAAAAAAAACGTTATTTTCTAGTCAAATACACTATATACAGAGGATTTTAGAGCTAGATTTATGGCAACAAAAACGGCCTAAATTCAGCGGGGTTAGCTATGGCAGGAAATATCCCGCCAAAGCGCTGGTCTTTCGTGGTGGTCGAACAAAAAGCCTTAGTCGATGGGTAAGTACCTTAAACTACACAGAATAATGAGGATTATAAATATATAATAATTTTCTTAATCTACGACTTAATACACAGAGACTGTAAACGAGATATAAATATGAAATGGTTTATTGGACAATTAGAAGTTTTCTTTCCACAAAAAACAATACAGTGACGTCACACTCAAAAAACAATTTCCATGTAAGAAACGTTCAAACAAAAATTCATTTATATCGTTCCCTCTCGAAATATAATCATCACAGAGAAAGGTACCTTCAGGTACGTATGACATATTACCGAAATTCCCGTTATACTAACAACATTCGAGCCCAAGGCGTCTTTATGAGATACGAAAAGTAAAACGTTTATAATACGGGTGAGAATGAAGTATGGTTGGTGGAGTTAGAAAGAGAAAAGATAAGAAAATAATGCGCGGTCATATATCATCACAATCGCCAGAATTCTGGCTGGGGCTACCGGCCACCGACCCTCCTCACTGCGTGAATCTACTGAAAATATTTAACTAAGCAAGAATAGCCGCGACGCCCCCTTCAGCGAATCCTCCCTTGACTCGCGCTTCAATTTCTGACGAGATGTTATTTTATTTGTAGATAGATGGATGGAAAACACTTTATTATACAACACAAAACAGAAAAAAACGCGTAAAGACTAAGACTACTCTACTACTATCATGGTTATTTAATACTAAAGTCATTTAGTTAGTAGTCGTTTTTGAGTTATTCCGTGATCATGGCGCATGAAACTGTGCCGAAATATTGGATAACTCAAAAATCTAATCATGGTAAATATCCCGTTTTAAATGACTTTAGCGTAAAAACTACTTCGACAGCCTTATATGTTTTGGTCGGCTGTAAAATATAAACCATCAGCATAACTTAGTCAACTTAATTATTTTTGGTCAGTAAATTGTATTGTATTGTATTTATTGATTCCATAAAGATACATTAGTACACTTGGAAATGTCAAATTTTATACATATTTTATAGTAGTTGTTTGATCAGCAAAATTATTGATACCCATACGAGTAGGTACAAATACATACTTACTCATACATACAACTACCATACATAATTTTATATATTTTGCTATAAATAGAAAATATCCAGAACAACCGGAACAAATATTTGCAGGATCGTAGAAGAAGCATTTGTCCCCGAGGCGGGAATCAAACCCGCAACCTCCTGCATCGCAGGTGGACCTTCGGAGCGTTACAGAGGTCGTCAAATAAAATTATTAATAAGCATCAATCATACTGATTGTACCCGTAAGACCTAGTTATACGTTTTGCTCACAAAATACTTAGCTAACCTAACCTGACCTAGGTAGACCATGGGTGTAAAATGAATGTGTCTCCCGAGACCAACTTAGCAAGACAAATGGAGCAAACAGAACCAAAGCTTGAACTTGATTTAAATACCAAAGTTGCTTGAATAGATTGAAATCCAGCGCCATTTGTTTTACTTACTAGTTATTTTAGAAATTCCAGCCTATAGAACTGAGTTCTAGAATTCTAAATATTTTGTGTAAACCAGGGAATTACTAAATCAAAGGGAAAATATTTTATCACCCTGGTATCATCGGAACAAATCCCACATGCTCGAGACTTTTTCCCTTTTTAAAAGGTTTCATTCATAATTTCATTCGGCATTCGGCCGTAGGAGTCAAACTTTTTGTACAATTTGGCTCTCTTCTGCAATTAAGCGCTGTGGAAGTTTGTGTTAGTAGTTTTTTTGTGTTAACAAAAGAATGCAAGATTTCGTGTTGGATAACGAAGGAAGCAATGCGCAAACTTAAAGAGGAAGAACTTGAACAAAATCCGTCGGTGAGTCATCACCGACCGACTTATCAGATGCCCAATGTACGTACCTGGTAGCTTTCTGTTATTGTTTTAGTAATTAAGTTTCATTCAAAAAGGCCTGTGTTGACATAAAATATCTTGTATTATAGAACCGAGTACAGTTATCCTAAACTTGGGTAATAACTATCCGAAGCTCGTATTCGGAATGTTTGGTGCGGTTTCAGCTCGGTGCCTAAAGCATCATTCACACGAAGCTAGTTCAAATCGACGACCACTAATCATTGTGCTTTGCTATATGATTTATTGATCTGATTGTATTCAACTACACAACCAGTACATAATTAATTGATCAGGCGACTTCTAAAGCATTTTTTCACATGAGCATTGCCTCACAGCTGATAAGGACTTAACCTGTATAAGATTTTTAAAACGTGATTAACAACGGGTTGGAGTTCTTTCATTTTCAATCAACTAACATAACTTACAAATGTAAAAATAACGAAAGCAATAACTAACAGAAAATAATATAGAATAATAAATAATATATATTTACTTAACAATATATATTTCATAATATTTGTAGGTATTATGTATATATTTTAACTATACACAATTAAGCTACCTTTTATTTACCTATAGTTTTTTTTATCCCTCGTATGTTTCGCTATGGTAATGGTTTTTAGTTGCATATTGTGCTCAGGACTGACTGTTTTCCACTAAATTTGACTTTAATGATGGAATTTGCTGGTTTATCTGTTTTTAAGTAATTTTTATTAGCGTAACATAATAACTGTACTGTGTGTAACTGTGTTTCTCAGATATAAAAAAAATTGGTTTAGAATAATTGAGGCGAGTTTCCTACATCTACAAAACAAAGCAAGAATTAGCCTCATGTGATTGCATAATTTGATTAAAAAATGTGGTTTTGGATAATTGAGGCGAGTTTCCTACATCTACAAAACAGAGCAAGAATTAGCCTCATGTGAGTACCCCCTAATGCCAGCAGAAATGTAATTGACAACCCTCTTACCATTAACTAGAATTGGGCTGTCTGTTCAATGAATGAAGGATGCCTGAAGTCAAGGGTAAAATAAGCGATCACCCAAAACTGTCGCTTTCAAAATAATTAATTATTTGAGTGATGTTTGGGCAATCTTAGGAAGTTGTCGTTTTGAAAGGTAGAAAGTAAAAAGGTCATTTGTATTGACAAAGTAGTAAGAAAAAGAAAGAAGATCTTTTGTAACAATCATGGTTAATAACACAAAAGCAATGGGATATTTACCTACCATAATTATATTTTTAAATTTTCCGATATTTCAGCACAGTTTTATGCGACATGATCACACACTTCAGTTATTCCGTGATCATAGTACAAGAAACTGTGCCGAAATATTAGAAAACTTAAAAATCATAAATCATGGTTAATATTTAGTTATACTTAAATAACTTTATTGTATTAATAACCATGATAGTTTCAAACTGTTTTATATTGTACTAGCGGTCCGTCCCGGCTTCGCCTGTACAATGTACCAGCATTAGATTCGCACAAATTAATTGCAGTCGATAGAGTTTTTTACGAGATAATTCAAATATTATAGTAATTATATTATAATTTATTGATTATAATTTGTATATTATATCTACTATCGGCCCGTCCCGGCTTCGCCCGGATGGTCATTTGTTTCAGGCATTTTTTTTAATTTTTCTCTTTTTTCTCTCCGTAAGAACCATCCTCGTACTTCAAGGAATATCCTAAAAAAAGAATTAGTGAAATCGGTTCAGCTGCTCTCGAGATTTGCGCTTAGCAACACATTCAGCGATTCATTTTTATATTATAGATAATAAAAAAAAACCTTTCGACTTTTGAAGAAAGAGGATGATTCGTATAACAAACTCTTTCCAATCAATGTAATAACTCTTTGGTGTATGTCGGCAATAAATAAAAGCCAATCGCATTATTTTCGTATCAGCACCATGAACCGGAAAAATATTAAGAAATAACACATTAGGAGACCACTACGTAAAATTACATAAGTCGATGACAGCGCGTTTTCTGGGAGGGTAGATAAATAATGAAATTAGTAAGTGATTGATAGTATGTATGTTAGAATAGTTAGGTATCTCGGGAAGGTGAAAACAAAAGTGCACACTAATATCACTAATATTAAGTTGAATGGGATGGATGTTTGTTCTACTGGATGTTGAAAGCGAAATGGGTATGTGGTATGCGTACGTACTGAGAAACGATTGCATACTTTACTTAAACTCTATACTTTGAAAACATTATGAGATGAAAACGTTCTGTTCATATGGTAAATGTTAAGGATACCCTTGCCAATCTATACTAATACATATTATAAAGAGGATAGGTTTGATTTTTTGATTGTTTGTAATGAATAGGCTCCGAAACTACTGGACCGATTTGAAAAATTCTTTCTCTGTTGGGAAGCTACACTATCCCCGGTGAACGTAGGCTATATTATATATTCAAAAAGTTAGGGATCCGTACTAAAACCGTGCGAAGCCGGGAAGGTCCGCTAGTGGTTGCATAAAATACGAGTTACTTTACGCGGTTAGATATTAGAATGTAATAAAAAAACATTTATTGCCTTAATTGAAAAAATAACACAGGATTGAATTAGACTTAAAAGTACCTATTTAAAAAAAACTAAAAATTAAAAAGAGTGAATTCAATTCATTTTCTCTTTACAAAAAGAGTGAATTCATTATTTAAAAATGAATTCACTCTTTTGTTTGAAAAGTTACGTAAATATAAATAAAATAAATCATATTACCTACCTTTTTATTTTTAGCTTTGCTGTTTGATGGCAGTACTCAGGATAAACTGCTTATAATTTTATTTTATCTTACAATTAAAAATCAACTACGGGTCATTAGGACGTCTCAGTGGAGCACATTGCCTCATTACACAAAACGAGTGATATTTCCTTTATTTCAGGCACTAATCCTATTATACTTAGATTTCTTCGTGCGAAGATATAAGATAAATAAGTTAGTTATGAATAACAGAGATACAAAATTCAGATCATCTGTTTAGGCAGATGTAGCTATATGCCCATATAACCGCTTCACAGGGCCTTAGCAACAAGAGTAGGTATGTGTGTTTACCACGACGAAATTCAGAGTTTTCAGTACACAGCTGCGTCGCGAGATCGCAATTCGTTGCGGTCAATTTGCCGTAATGTAATCAATTGTAGAACCAATAAAATAAATCACGGTGGACAGTTTTAATTGATGCCGAACCGTATTAAATGCTCCGCAAATTCTATACCTAACTCTGAAACCGTGTTCTCGAGTGTGACTTGGCTAATGGGAAGATATTTAGAAGTTTTTCATGAAATTCTCTCTTTCGTGATAGTTTTATTTTGTCAATTCCACGAAGATCTGTCGGAAACAAAAGGTTTTTTGTCATGTTGAATCATCATCGTCAGCCTATAGCAGTCCACTGCTGGATATAGGCCTCCCCCAATGAGCGCCATAGCGCCCTGTCTTCAGCTTGCCGCATCCAGCATCTACCTGCAGTCTTTCGCAGGTCGTCTTCCCACCTGGTCGGAGGGCGTCCTACACTACGTTTACCGAGTCGTGGTCTCCACTCAAGAACACGTTTGCCCCAGCGGCCGTCGGTTCTTCGCGAGATATGGCCGGCCCACCGCCACTTCAGCTTACTAATTCTTTGAGCTATGTCGATAACCATGTTGAATATAACAATTTAAATAGCCATTACCTGTAAATCACCGGAAGCTACTCTACGTAATGTGTACTTGTGAAAAGGATACCATTTTTTTTTTTTTGCTTTTTGTAAATTGCAAACAAATTAAAGGTCGAATTTGCGCTTGTATTTGCTTACAAATAGCGTTAATTCAGTTCCGATTGCGCAAATAGATAATAAATTAATGCAAATTAATTATTACACTATAAACCACAAATGAAACGCGAGTGCAATGAATAACTGAGTAAAACGTCATTTGAATCGAACGAATTACAGGTTGAGCTATTTAGGGGATCCAATTAAGAATGTGTTTTATTGCTTCAGTCTAAAGGTATAAATTATGACTTGAGCCTTTGTATCTGAGCTAGATGATTTTTTTGTTACTAGCTGCTGTCCGCGGCTCTGCACGCTCTTTTCTGCAATGAAAAGTAGCCTATGTCCGTCCACGGGATATCATGTATCTTCCTACCGAATTTTATCAGATATGTTCAACCTTTTGCCCGTGAAAAGGTAACAGACAGTCAGATTCACTTTTGTTATAATAATATTTCGTATGGATTATTTGTATCTACCATGATTTGCGAGAAATGTTTTTTGATCTTCCTCTAAGCTGGTTAAATGTATAGAACTTTAGTAAAAGCTGCTTAAATACCTTAATTAGGTATTTCTCATAAGCCATATTGCTTAAAATAATAACTTGATTTATTAGACCATATTTTTTTTTATCATTTCTATCCTAGCATTGATTATCTACTTAAATATTATTATAATAATACTTTTGAAACTATCATGGTTATCAACACTAAAGTCATTTTAAACGGGAAATCAAATCATGGTAAATATCCCGTTTTAAATGACTTTAGTGTTATATATTATTGTAGAATACTGTTGTTACATTCTAGGCATCGTTATAATACATTTTTATTCCGCTGTAAACATCAATTCAGTGGCGCTTAAAAAAACAATGTCTGTAAAACAAACCCGCGTAAGCAAACTGTGGAGTTTGCCGGCAATCAGAGCAGGACAACAATAAAAAAGCGCACTAGCCTTTGAGCCTAGCAATGATTGAGCTCACTCAGTGCGCTGTTTATTTACATATCGACTCAATTAACGGACACCGTAGCTCATTATCCATTCAAATCGCAATCGCAGCTTTCCCACGTTAGCCGATTTTCCGACGAAAACTCAATGAAAACTTCATAACAGTGTTGACTTTCCGCTCGGAAACGGATCGCGTAATGGCCTTTGTCGAGCAAAAACGACTGATCCGGCCCAGATCCGCTTTGTATGGCCCGTTTGCTTTAGTCAGTTGACAACATAATTATCGACTGTGCTGCAACGAAATGGGCCGGTCAACGTACCGGCGCACGGCGAAATAGACGCTCTAAGCCTTAAAGGGCTTCTTTGTGAAGCCTCGCCTCTATTGCTACCGTCGTAAGGTTGATATTGAATCTCGTTTTCAATTTTTGCTGCACATGACCGATTTAGCTAAGTCGTTGCCGTTAACTGGCAAGTGCTGTAAAGGTTGTCAACTAAATCTCTCCGGCTTATGCCCGGCTAATATCCGATATTTATGGCGCTAATTAACATTTTGCATTCATTTTCATACGCTTCGGAAGGCAGCGTGGGTCTTTAGGTAATTGCTGGCATCCTCCGTCGTTAGTTCAGTCCATTTATTAATAAATTTGAGACTGGATCCAAATTGATTGCATTATTTTTCAGAAAGAGTTTCGTTCGAGAGATTCGTTTTACTTTTGGCATGCATGTGTTTGTCTGATGTTCTAAACCAATAGGTACTCGTACAAACTGAAAAAAATGACACGGATAACACTGAAAAATTCCCTTTGATAAAGTTCATTTATTTACACATGTATGAAACAAACAGTAATTATATAAGATTGGCAGAAGGTAGGTATGTAGGTACGAGTATCAATATACTTTACCGATTACGGTAATTTATTAAAATAAGGTTAATTTATTAATTTATACATTATTTGTGGTCGGTGTCCTCATTTTGCAAAATTAATTTTGATTCATATCAAGCACGGAAGGCTTGCTTTCTAAACAATGTTAGTGGAAAAGACTACGATAATACCCTGGCACAAATAAAACTGCAGCTACAAAACGCCGCGGGCTGAAAACCTCATCTCATCTCGTGCCATTCAAGGCCTTGAGCTGCACGCTGATGCTTCTCATTTCGAAATAAATCCAAAGGCTTGAGCTAGATGGCGCTAGTATACTTAAAACATTATTTCAAATTTATTAAATGACCCATTTTGAAGGGAAATACGGTAGTTTTTTCGTTTTGTCTGTCTATTGCTAATTAACTATTGCATTAGGTTGAGAGTATTTATCAAAAGGGGTCGTTTTTACCCAAGAGCGTTGTACGAGCAAAAACGTAGAAAAGGATCAGTTACCTTATTTTAACAGAAACAAGAACTAAATTCGTAGAAATTTCAATTACAATAATACTCATCAATAAATCAGCAATCGTCTTCGCGAACAATCGTCAACAAACTTCCCCGTCGCGTTTCGCTCTAATCTTAATTGAAAATTCAATCATTTATTCATCCAATCAGAATCGTTCAGGCTCTTTAATAGCTGGCGTGCCCTTTTACTTCATTTTTACTTCGCATTGTCAAAAAACAGCCAGACGGCTTAAGACATGGTCTAGGACAAATCCGTCTCAGATTTTGGTACTTCAAATATATTTAATTGCCGAAGATACATCCGGTGAAATATTAATTAATCCAAATATTGGGCAGTTCAGACAGCAATAATCATTTAAAATCATACAGTTTATTAAAATAGCGTTTCATTAATATTTTTTTCTTTAAGAACAATCCACCTATTTATTCTCTACGCCATAAGCAATAATAAACTTATAAACTTATAAATTTTGGCGATTATTCCTACTCCAACCTTACAAATTCAATCCAAAATGTATAGAATGTGACGGTGGCCTGGGCTCTTTACCGTGTGGCGGCTGCTTAATAGCCAGCTAATTTTCTCTATCGGTTCCAAGAATACTTGAAAGTTATTTAAAAAGGTTTCGAATCGATTTACTTAACTCCATTAAAATTTACAAAGTACGGAGTAGTAAGTAACTTTGAGTTCAAATGAAATTTCTTAAGGTGATGAAAGCTGTGGAAAGTAACCTACAGTGCATTGGAATTGCTGTAAATTCTATTAAGTTTTTTCACGTGTTAATATAAACAAAATCCACCAAGATTTTAGTGTAGCAGACCAAATTTTCAAACAAAAAGTTTCATCAGCATACTGTATTTTCAAAGAATGGACACCCCATTTCTATCATGGATTTCTACCGTATTTGAAGACTGAAGTATCTGAACAACCATAAGATAATGTACTCTAAGAAGTACAGAATTACATGGACTTCATGTCTCGTTTTGTTTCGATTTAAGGAGCTTTGCTTGCTAATAAATGAAATGTCATATAAATCAGTGCAATACTTAAGTGCAAACTTACCTTTTTAATCAATTTATTAGGCATTTAGATGATAAAATCTAATTATCCACCGATAATTAATCGATAATTTAATTATAATTTAGAAAATGACATGTAATATATAAACGTTATTAATAAATAAACTGAAACTGAAATTAAAACCTACCATAAAAACGTAAAATTCCTCGTGAAACTAGAAAAATCTAAGCCCTTACACTACAATAAGTCTGAAAGCGTCGCACATCCGCCGCTAAGAATGTCCTCCGACTATCTGGCCTCTTTAAAAGCCCATTGAGGCCGCTCTGAAAGCAGGGTCATTACCTGAAACAAAGAACGAATGCCGCTCAAACCGTGCATAAATCCACCATGTTTACTCACGAGGAGACTTCCTACGAAAGCCTACGAAAGCCGCCAAAGAAAAACGCAGCCTACTTCACCTCGAAACTTTGAAAGAGCTTTGCAGCACGTTAATACATTTAATGCGTTTCTGAAGATTTATTTTCTTGGAAAATTATGCGAATGTACAAAGGCCGTCTTAAGGCGTTCACTGCCTAACCTCTGCGGTGCGTCGAGCTACATCGAAGGGATCAGATTTACATAAACAACTAAAGTTTTCGCTTCATTCTAAAGCGCCATGCAGCGATTCCAGATGCTGAGAAGAACTACTACTTTTTCATAGTAGGAGTATGACATTAGCGATCCAATTATTTCATATCTAATATGCTATAATGAAGTGAAGTTGAAGTTTTTGACAGATTTTGAGTGATTGTTACATTTGGGCAGTACGACATTGACAACTATGAAAGTGGTAGTAAACTATCACGTATACTTTAAAAGTTTTTCTATTTTGGTATCGTGCAAACTAGTCATACTAGCCGCTCTGTTTATTGGCTGTGCAAGTTACGCACCCATAGTTCCGAAATTGTGTGGAGGTGAATCGCTAATAAGATTTGAATTTCAAATTGTCCAGTCGGACTCGGGTGCCGGTATATTGACGTCAGAGTTTTTTGTTGGGGTAGATCTGATTTATACAGCTGTTTAAGAATAGAAATTGGTTTATGTAGGAAATAGTGGAATAATACGGTATTTTCCTTCAGCTGTTTCTATGATGTTTTTGTTTTATTGAAAATCTGGAAGATTTGTTATATATGTTATATATTATATATAATATCTGCAAGGTTAGTCTGCTTTTGGAATTGTAGCAAGCAAATAGATCCATTCCAGAATGTAGGAGATTACTTTTTAAATGCAAAGCTTCTAACCAAAGACGTGTGGGAACAGGGATTATTACCAACTATCACCCAATCCTGTTTATAAGAACGGTTGGGCCAACAGAGAACTGAGTTAAACAATTAATTTAACGACTTTTAAGATATTATGACTTATTACCGGGCTAACTATCGTCTATCTACTGCTGGCATTCTACAACCGTACCGTCCTATACTTGAACTGACCAATATGGACCAATATGGGCTGTTGAGGTTGACCTCAACAGCCCATATTGGTCCAATGCTGGACGTCGGCTTCGATTTGACATCCTTCCTTCAATAAATATTAATGTTATCTTAAACTCAATGCCAAGCAAGTTATTTATTATTTATTTATTTAAGCAAGTGATTTTTAGTTAATTGTTTCGTTATTTGTTTACAATTTATTTCTACAAGGTGTTTGGTTAAGGTAGTTAAGACGATAGTCGTCCAACGATAAATTTATCGTTTCGACATAAAGGGAACGCAATATTACATGTACTACATACTAAAGCGACATAGTGTAGTAAACTATCTATTCGTCGGTGACAGCTGTTGATACAAGTGCCGCTAACAATTGAATACGGTTGTAAATCAGAGAGATAGTAACGGTTGACCCCTCATGTAAATTTCGGGTTGACCCCCTCCCACCGTCTCGGGGGGTCTAAGCCTTGGGAATTGCGATTTTGGAAACTCAAACCGATACTGAACAACTACGACAACGGAACGCACACAGTTTTTTTTATCTTATCTTTGCCTACCGACTTTATTTTAATACTGATTATGTACAGTGGCCTTCAATGTTAGCGATGTCCCTGGCAGATTCCAAGTCTCACTTGGTTTTATATTTACCAATTTGTTGTTTTTATATAAAACGACTTACTATCTTCACTTAACCGAGAGATTATAGTTTTAAAATAATACTCTGTTCATAAAAATAGACTTCAATTCAAATGTAACAATCAACGGAGGGTCAACTAACAATTAATGGCACTGTACGAACCAGAATTAAAAAAATCAAAATAATTTAGTTCTTTAGGCTTACAAAATAAGCACATGTAGTCAAACTTTAAATAAACTATTATTAAATGAGAAATAAGATGTTTTATGTCCAAACGCATAAGTTTACAAAGCTTTAGAAATTAGGCATTTCTATAATTACTACTTTAATATTTTTAGAAAAGGAAAAAAGTAAATGTAATAATATTGAAATTACTAAATATATACGGTATTTATTTGGGTGTCAGTGTGAAGTAAATTTAAAGTAATAAAACACAGTACCTAGTCTACAAATTCTGCAATTGTCTACCTAGAATAGACTACCTACCCTCCATCGAATGAGAATAAAATATCGCACAACGGCTACCTATCGCACATCGCATAAGGCGTTATTGAGACACATGTCCCAGCTTTCTGGTGGATTCTGATTTACTGTGGAATCGTTCGCTTCTAGAAATTACGATTTTAATGCTTTTTTTATATAATATCTCTCCTGCTTCCTTAGCTCAGGAGAGCTTTTGAGATTTTTGTCTTCATTCGGTTTTGACGCCTTTTTTATTATTGTTACAAATTCCTACTGTTTTCGTATAACGTTGCCCTGCGCCTGACATCTCCCCGATCGTAAGTCGTGTCATCGGATAATGATCAGTCCCTCAGTCAGGTACACAGAAAGGTGTACTCTTTATTCTGAAAGTGCACCGTCTTAGCGCACACACTTGTGCACTATCGTTGTACTGCAAGAGAGAAAATCTATGAGGGCATGTCGGCTTGGTGCAGTCTCTGTTCAGAGAGTGAACCTGTCTTAGCGCATAAACTTGTGCACTATCATCATTGTATAGAAAGAGAGACAACCTATAAAGGCATGTCGGCTTGGCACTGGCCGCCTAGACCTACGCTAGGACGACAGCATCACAGGTTTGATTATATCACCACGGAATTTGAAAACTCATCACCTGTTCGTGTGGTTGAGTTATTACTTATTTTGTTTATCTACCAGAAAACTGAGAGTACCTTACTGCAGATACCGATTGTATCTGATGCGTTAGTTATGTAGTATCAAACAACCCGTAACAGTTAGTTGGGTAGACGCCAAACTTGTTTTTGCTGCGAAATACAAATATGTTTAACTAGGTTCTACCAGCGGCGTCACATGCATATTTTAAACCGACTTTGACTAAAGGAGGACCGTCTTATTTGAAATTGGTTTTTACTTTAAATAACTTAGATTAGACTTGTATCTAGAACTACTGAAGTAACCTAGGTATTTGTTACACTGCCATGAGCATTTTCAAAAAGACACGTCCTAGTCAGTTATAAAACTCCTAGACATAAATTCACTTTTCGGGGTTAGCAGTTCATGTGTCAAGTTGCGAAGCGATCTTTAATTTTTATTCTGTTGCTAATAGATTAACAAAAAACCTAATAAATTTATTTTGAAAAAGAAAAGATTATTTATGGCACGAAAGCCACAAAAAACTAAAACTTTCACCCTCGCCACAACAAAGCTGAAAATAGTTAGCATAACAATGCGAACACACAAAAAGTTAAACTCACGCAATTAGAACGCTCATTTGTACATTTACCGCGGACTGTCTATTCTATTCTGTGTATTCTGTGCAGTATTCTATGAGACAAAGACAGATCTGGCAAAGAGCAGTTGAACAATAGCAGAACGTTCCTGGGTTTAATTAGATAGTTACATTATATGGTATATGGTATGGAAGAGTAAAAGCCTTTCAACTGTAACCTGTCTTCTAGTTAGATGTGAAAATCGCAGAAAATGGCGCTTTGTTCAAAAATATAATTATATAATTTTTATACAAGCAGAAGGGGCCCGCCATATCTCGCGCAGAACCGAAATCAATAACACGTTTGTTTACCCGTTTACGTTTTTTGAGAATTAAAGGTCCAAAAAACCCAGAGTAAAAGTGCTGGGGTATGCTTTTCAACATAATATAGAAAGCCTACAAAACGTTATAGCTGAGCCAACAGATCTCAGACAAAAAAAAACAAAACAAATCACCTTACACCTGCCAATTTAACGCTGTACGCCATGGTAAGCTTATGGTGGTGCGCTGACTTCATATAAATGTATATTTCAGCATTGCGTGATATTTAAATAAGTCCTGAAGCAAGTAGCTCTGTCAATACACTCTGCTAGACTCGACATAAGCCATTCAAAGGTAGTAAAACGTGTGAAATTAAATTGAAGTCAGAAAAGGGTCAACACAATAGGAGTCTGAGGCCATTCATGTCGGAATACTGCGCCGACTTTATAATGCCGAGACGCACAATATATTCTTGCTAGAGGAGTGCCTGCGAGTTTGCATGTCCTCAAGAAATTGTAGTGGTAGGTAAGATTTAACTAAGGTACAGGTATTAAGTTATTTAACTTATTTACAAAGGTATAGTTATATAAATAATGCTGGACAATCCACACAGTTACATCTAGCCCCAAGCATAGCTTGTGTTATGGGTACTAGATGACTGATATACATAATTTAAAACATTACATAGATAGATCTTTTAAAGTTTTTTTAAGTTACAGTCAAATAAATAGAAACAAATTAGAACTAGTAGCTATTATAATTGAAACATGGCGCTAACTGCAGACTGTTGCAAACAATTTACAGGTAGCTCAACTGAACTTACCTATATCCAAAGTTTTTTGTTACATACAGATTTCCGATTATCAGTCAACACGTCATCATGCAAATTGTTCATACAAAAGTTTGGTACGAGATAAGACATCATAAAATGTATTGAGATTACAGAGTTTTAGTAGGTAGGTACCTACATAAGAATGTATCATGTGAAAGCGTTTTCTAAAAGGTATTCTCCTTTCTAGTAAAAATATCCTTCAAAGTTTAAATCCACCTAAAATATAGCGATTCGAAACCTTACCGTATAGATTTATCTATTTGCCCGCAGCTAACTTGCATACAAAAGTTCAATTTGAAGCTCTCTGAAAAATACGAATGGAAGGAAAGTGCTGTCTCACTTCTGCATGTGCGGATCACAGATTCGCTCGGAAGACATGTCATCTTAATTCATTCTTCTTCTTCAGGCCTTGTGTTAATACTGAATTTAAACTTATTTGAATCACCATCAGATGAAGCATTCCAAAAATTTATAGTGTATTAAATAGATTAAGTTTTCCAAAACACATTTTTTTTTAAATTAAGTGACTGACAGGATAGGAATAAAGTTGTAACTGCTGCACGTTTTGCTCTGGGCATGTTCCATCAAATATTTTTGGGTTTTTTTATGGGAAAATCTGAGTCACCTGATTCAATCGATGTGGCACGCACAATTGAAGATGTTTACCATATTTTTATAAAGTGTGCGTGCAACGAAGAAATGCGTTGAAGATTATTAAATTCTCATCATATATCAGGGAGGTGGAGGTGTATTCTGGAAGGTGGCTGCAAAAGTATCCTTTTAGAACCTTGGATGCCAGAGCGCTGATAGAAATATATCGTGCAGTTCTTGACGAACGATCAGAATCTGATAAGCAATGTAAGACTCAATTCATAAAGGTGACAATTACTTAAAACTCTGTATAAAAATAAAATAAAAGACACAATCATCAGTCACCCACAGTCCACAGCTGACAGTAGGCCTTTCTCTGATAAGGCATTTTTTTTGGGACTGAAGAATGCATGCATTCATGCATTTGTCTCGATCCAAAGTAAATCAAAGATTGAGGCTATACAGCCTCAACACACACATAAAACACTTTCTGTGCGTGTTGCGAGTGTTTTATTTAACTGATCTACAGAATACTGGAACCCGAAATACCAGTGAACAGTATCTAGAAAGTACAGGAAACCTCATAACGAAGCACAGTGCCGTTTTAGGCGTGTAGAAAACTTGGCGATGACTGTACTGTTCAAGAATTTAATGCCTACCATTTTTTGGTGGTTTCCGAACAGTTCAGTTGACTGATTTTGGTGCATTTGCATCATCTAAAACTGTAAGATTAGGTGCTGGATAACCTGTAGTCGGGAAAAGTTTATATACTAAATAGGCGGATGCCTATTTCTCTACTTCTCAAAATCAACAAAACATTTTCAATTATTTTGTAGTCAGAGTGTTTCCTTCTACAAACAAGCTGTGAAGGTGGGAAATTACTTTCATACTACTTTGTTTAGATTTCCCTGAATTCTCAGCTTTAGTTATGACACAGTGTAAGTTGGTAACCGTTGGTTTGTTTTCTTAACATAAAAAATAAACTAGATACTATGACAGTGTATCCTTAGTGCTCATCTCAGCGTACGAAAGAATTCTTTAATTCTTTATTGTACACATAAAAAAACTTAAAAATAACTTATATAAAAAGATATGTACATAGGCGAGCTTAACCCTGAGTTAGAGTTTTCTTCCAGCAAACGTTATACATACCATATACATACATAAATTAAAAAAATAAGAATGTTAAAAATGCCATAAAATGCGTGGAAAAGGTTAAAGAATAAAAATAATTTACGCATTTATTATTAAAATTATTAGATAACTAGCTGCGCCCCGCGGTTTCACCCGCGTGGTGATAGATATTCTGGATATTATACAATATATCTTTATAAATTATAGCCTATGTGTTATTCTGATGTATAAGCTATAATATTGTAAAGTTTCATTAAATCCATTGAGTAGTTTTTACGTGAAAGAGTAACAAACATCCATCCATACTTACAAACATTCGCGTATATATTAAGTAGTTACATAGGTTTTTTATCCCATAAAACAGTTCCCATAGGATAGAAATAACTCTTGGCTTGCGTCCAGGTCTTCGACGATTTGAAGAAGCATTGTCGGCTGTCTTCATCACACTATTATTATGAATGCGAAAGCTGGATGTTTAGATGTTGGGATGTATGGATGTTTCTTACCTCTTCACGCCAGAACTACTGAACGAATCGGACAAATTTTTTGCATACAGGTAGTTCTAGGCCTGGTTTTAAACATAGGTTTTTTATACCTACGGGATAAAGATAACCTTTAAACGTTTTCATAGAAATAACGCGTTCAAAGCAACGACTAGAAACTATTTATTCATATTAAAATTTCACACCAACCCGCTGAGCTGTGCCGTCGACTTCAGTGTGTAGACTCCACTACAATTTGACGAGATCTTCCAAAGGTTGGGTTATGGTTGGACAGGTTGGACTGACCCAGCTGAGAAAATTCAGCTCATAATACTTCGACGTCGAACATTCCCGGAACAAGCCTTCTGGTGTTAATTAAAGTGAAACGTTGTTTAAAATTAAATAGGCTTCACAAATTGATGTTAAGCGACAAGGGTGTGGATAACTTCGCCCGGGGCAGTACTTTGTAAGTTTCACCTCTTGCCCACTCGACTTCCGGTCATTTACCTTCCTTATAATTTGTAACTTCATTTATGTGGGAGTTACTTGGTTACTTGGTGTCGTATTTATAGACTCTATAACTACGACACCAAGTAACCAAGTAAATCCCACATTACTTAGTGATATACCAGACCAAACCCTTGATTTCTTTACTTATGACCATTTTCGTAGGCTATTTTAAAAAACGTTAAAATTCTATACAGAACTCACAGAAGCCACACAGAAAATCTCATCCAAAATTTCATTTATTAGCCGCAATAATGTTAAAGAATTATAATCAAACTAATAATATAAATGCGACTGTTTGGATGTTTAGTTGGATGGATGGATGTTTGTTACTTCTTTACGCCAAAACTACTGATCGGATGAGGCTGAAACTTTCATATTGGATATTTTCTTGCCAAAGCCTGCAATCAAACATAGTGTACCTTTTATCGCATAAAAACCTTTGGATAGAAATAACCTTTAAACGTTTCCAAAGACACAACGCGTGCGACGCCGCGGGCAGAAACTAGTCTTAGATATTTCTTCAATAATCGAGTCATGTTACATATGTCAGGTAAAAGTAAATGATTTAACAGCATTATGTTAAATCATCTATTCTATATAGATCAGGTGTGTTACCTCTAGATTGTTTGCAACAATCTGCAGTTGCCTCAGTAGCTTCAGTTGTAAATACTAGTTCTATCTTCTTTCTATCCTTTATTGTAATTGTCTTTGTATATACAGAAGACTTGATGATATCTGGCTACCATCAAAGGTTACTTACAAATCGATACAAACTTGCTAGCAATGAAAATTAAATTCAACGTCAATGTTTAAAGAATAAAACGAATGTTTACAATCAATTAAATGTAATGAACCAGCAAAAGCGCATTTAACTTTAAAGTTGGAACGTTTACTTCATCGTTACGAGATGTTTAATCGACTTGCGAGAGGCAGTATCGAATAATTGCGATATCGTTTTTATTTATTTTGAACTTGGAGCGTCGGTGGCACCGTTATAGGTCAACGACACAAGTTGCTGAACATTCAGTCAAGTTTCAGTTAAAAAACTTTTATCATCTCACTTGTGTACTATAGTGGTTAAAGTAATTTATGAAGCACTAGCTACGACCCGCGGTTTCACCCGCGTGGTGGTAGATATTTTGGATAATATACAATATAATGTTTATGTGTTATTCTGAAGCTATATTATTGTGAAGTTTCATTAAAATCCATTCGGTGGTTTTTGCGTGAAAGAGTAACAAACATCCATCCATACTTACAAACTTTCGCGTTTATAATATAGTAGGACTAATCGATTTTAGGAATAATTCTCAACAAGTAACTAGACTCCAAGAGAAAAAAAAATATTCAAAGTTTGTTTGGCATGGGTTCGTAGCAAATAGCTACTACTACTAATCTTACAGTGGTCGCAACACTACTTTCAGCTATCCAAATTACTCGAGTGCACAAAACAGGAAAAAAAACTGTAGTTTCTATTTCGCTCGCGCCGCGAGCCCCTGAAAACGTTTTGTTAAGCAACTTTTGTCACGTAGACCATCTTGTTTTATCACAATAACTGTCAACTACTGATTTGTAACTCAAGATGAAACAAAGCTGAGGCTAACTAACGCACTGTCGTTTTAGTGACAGTGGTGCGTTACGGCGACAGTCATGACAGGCAATCATCAAAACAGCACCTCCCTAACCATTAATTTACTGTCAAAATGACAAAATATTAAATGATTTTGACATTAGCTTTGAAAACATAGGTTAGAATATCGTGTGTAAAAGACGATAGGTTAATCTCGTAGGTCATAATTTTCTTTCCAAGTATTTTGACATTCTCGTCTGTTCTGGGTGTTAACTCCAATTATTTTTCATTTTCTTTTATTTTATTAATTAAGTTTTATCGAAATTCCTCGTAAATCCGATCCCGGACGTCATTCAAGGGTACCAAGTTCACAAAAATCCATTTAGTGTATAAATTTCTATAGGTAACGGACATTAAGCATCTATTTAGAAAGAAAGAATTTAAGTAAGGTACTTTTGTTACTCTTTAGTCCTAAGATAATTTTATTTTTATTTTTATTTATTTATTTTATTTTTTATTTAAAGCATTTAGATAGACCTTGATCCTTAAAGATGTCTGACAAAGTGACTACCTGCAGACGTATTGTACTATATTTATAATAGGTACTAATAAGAACTTTCTTTAACATTCGATATTTCTTTCTTCGACCTCAAATAGTTAATATTTTATGTATTAGTGTCTATAATTAGTATTTATTTCCATAAACGTTAAGTATTAATTTATATTTACATTAGTCTATAATACGCCACCGTCTATACCTATACTATAGCTACGTGTCCATCCAAAGGTTGCCTGGAAGAAATCGCGATAAGGCCGCCCATTGTGCATCTGTATCTTTGTTTTTTTGTTCTTTACTGTTTTTTTCTGTGTTTGATGTGCAATAAAGCGTATTTGTATTGTATTGTATTGTATATTACCAAAACATACTCAATATTAGCGTTCACTATAAAGTATATTAAGATAATAGTTTCTGCACGTGGCTTTGCACGCTTTGTTTCTATAAAAAACGAAACGTTTTAAGGTTATTTCTATCCTGAGACTGATTCATAGTATAAAAAGTATTCAGTTTATTGTATGCCTGGAATTTATAATACGATCTGTTAAGTAGTTTTGGTGTAAAGAAGTAACAAACATCCATCCATACAACGATCTAAACATCCAAACTTTCGCATTTATTATTATTAGTGCTATTTTGCACTGTGTCACTAAGTCATCTACTCGTGCATTCCTTAGTAAATTTGAAAATGTAGTGCGGTTATTTGTCAGCGTCTGAAGTTATTTCTATAGCAAACCGCTGGACGGAATCAGAGCGTGTTTGCAAACTGACATGTCAGACAACGGTCTCGCTACTGTCAAAATAATACATCGTAGGAAATATTTGACAGAATAATAAATAATCTAAATTGATAGGGACCATTCAATATCATCTTCTGCCGAGTTCTGCCTTAGGGAGAACTGGTTGCAGATATATCTTAAAATTATTATATCCTAGCTGTTTCCCGCGGTTATACCGCGTAATGAAATTCGAGTTTCACATTTCTAAAATATAATATAGCCTATGTTCACTGGGGATAGTGTAGCTTCCAAATCATACTAACATTATTCCGAGGCGGGAATCGAACCCTGTGCAGCAGGCGAATCTTCGCCCACCGCGCCGCCGCAGAGGTCGTCTTTCTTATAAAAATTCATTTTATGAAAATTCCAAAAAAACATTTTCTGGAAAATCCATAGATACAGTTTCTTTTTCTACACCTTTGTCGATACAGTGGCACATTTTTACTATAAAATTATCATTTACATAAGGTACATAAATTGCAGGTTAGGTTGCGACAGTAATTTAACAAAATACCTAATGCTTTATTAATTTGCATTCATCCAACCTTTCCAAAGTAGGTAGTCGACCTTTCATCATTTATCAGGCGTGTACCCCATTCACTAAAAACACATCGGAACCCCATTATCGCAGAAGCGTTTAAAAATACTTACCTTATCACCCTCGCACATTACACCTTAAGCTGTCTCATTCATAAGTCGATCGATAACACACGCTGCCGATAAAAAATGTTCATTTTACACTTGAAAGCGTATCGTATAAAATTATTCTGCTATCTTCCACTGAAGTCCCGATTTCACATGTCGTAAAATTTTTACTCCCCAGATTTTTATCTTCTGTTGGGCGTCTTAAATAAGTTGATGTACCAGTCGTCCGTTACATACATCGAAAAAAAATTTTTTATACTTCCTGATCGTAGGTTACACAGCTGGCTTTGCAAGAAGCTTCAGCCGTCATTTAGCGGACGTTATTTAAAAAAGTAGGTACTCATACCTGTATTAGGTATAGCCCATAAAAATACAGCTACATTATACTTTTTTCTTTCAAAAACATGTATACACCTAAAAACTGTGTTTGAATAAGTACTACTTACTCAATGGTTTTTATTGCAGACTATGCATCCAGATTTTTGCACTAGTTACGCTATATAATTTTTTCAATAGTACCTTAATTTATGTTTTAACTACCACTGCTTCTTCGGAAACCACATTTTCTCGTCGAGATAGTAATCATTGTACTATGCACCTGTTCTGGTCTTATTTATATCATATCCTGGATCGCGAATAGATGTCATGTCTGCAGCAGTCTGTCATGTCTATTTGTATTACAGTTCACTGAATAATGTCCAGCGTGGAATATTGTTAACCTATTTTTGAATTTATTAATGTGTATATGTATCTGGTTGAATTTTATTGTTACTTCTGTAATTAAGCTAACTTATAGTCAATAAGTTACGTACGTCATACACCCGGAAATAAATCATAATATGTTTGAGTTCCAACAGTAGTTTTTTTGTCATTATTTTTAAAAAAAAGCATTCGTTGCCTTACCTACCTACTTCTCTTTATATAAATTTAGTAGGTTGCCGCAAATTTTAGTCTTTAAAATAAATAAATAAATAACAGTGTATCTGGTAATTTTAATATAATATAAGTATAAAAAAAACTAGAAGTTAAGGAAAAGCGACTTCTCCAGGTTCAAAAATCAATCCCCTCCCGTCTTATTACATAAAGTCAGCAAGACTTTGCATCTCTGCTTTTGACTCGCAAGCAAAGATGCGGGTTGAAAAGTTCTGCATCTATTTAAGTTCAACTCATCCCTGCTAAAAATCAATGCTTTTCAGCACGTTCCGTTCCGATGATGAAAGAGGACCTACGGAAATAATTAGAGTCGCTTTATCCAGATCGCATTCGCAGCGCGGCATAATGAATGAAAACTCACTGCTGCGTCGGAGAGTGCTGTGACCTCATAACTCTGATAATAGTTGAATACAGACGAAAACGCAGGGTTTTATACCACTATGTAGTAAATAATGTAAATTTTTCACAATTGAACAGGACATAATGATCGAAATAGGCGCCTATCAGGGGAGGCATGTCCGTGGCTAAGCCGTGGACTGTTGGTTGTTAATGTGAAATAATCAATTTTCATAACCATATCATTATGTTAACATTCCAAAAGGTTGTTCGTTCTCAAATTCAAATTTATCTTCTCAAATAATATCTTTCCATTTTTGGGTACTATACAATACTTCATACTTAATACTTACGTCAAGAGATCCAAACTCAAATGCACAACATTTCTCTCAATAAATCCAATACAGAATCATTCGATAAATGTCTATTACAAGTGGACCATCCTGCGCCATTTTAAAAACAAAAATAAAACCGTTATATCGACAAACCGCGACGGTTTGAATCGAATATGAGTAAAGAACCAAAACAAGTTGGAGTGCTGTGTTTGGTTCCTTTGGTACAACCAACGTGTCTTTCGACACTTTCACAGAGGAACAAAAGTTTAGGGAATTTCTATTTGTCATGTTGCCACCAATGAGGCGTTTCCCAAATAGGTATACATAAATATTTTGACCAGACTACAGAGAGGGCGCTTTTTACTTTGGTTTGTCAAATTAAAGTAGAATAGATCCCATAAAGACTAAGTTCCTAGTAGCCTTCCCAAGACCGTACTTATTTTGTCCTGGCACCCCATTGACATCCTCTACTCTCCGCCTAAGATTTCGCCATCTTTTAAATTCTAAGGTACCTAAACATAATTAAATTATTTAGTTAAATTAAAACTGACTTCGAATTCCTTTTTTGTTTTAAACTCTTTTTTAGGTTATACGGGAAATACTTATATTCCTCGAGAATATATGTTTTATCGAACCAATTCGGGATTATATATAACTGCAAAATCATGAATCACCCAAATTTGTCTATAAGTGAAGGTGAAACCGACGAACACACATTAAAAAAACATTAAGCCCAACACAGATCCTCCTTCTTTTTTCGAAAACTTTTATAAAAAGTTTTTTTTTAAATGCCTAAATCTTTAAATATTAAAGCGATGAACACTTAAAGCAATTAGCACAACATTAACTTAGAGTAAGACTGTGAGACTCTCTAAGTGTATTACACTAGAGTGTCTCACTGAGAGTTGCTCATGGATAAATGTATGGTCATCGACAAAAAATATTTTATACTCGAGCAATCACCCTCGGAACCCTAAAAAAATATTTAAAATTTCAATTCCAACAATCCCAGCTATCGCTATCAAAGCACGTCCAATCAAACGAGACGTGACAGCGATTCAAAACCTTTTCGATTTGTGAATAGCCTTGCCAACTTATTGGCGGCTCTTTATTTGCCAATCTATTGCCAATTGCTGTTTGACACCTTAAAAAGGGGGTGAGGTTATGTTACATGGAATATCGGTATATTCCAATTATGTTATTTAGGTATCATCATCATCATGATCAAGCTATAGTACTGCCACAGCTGGACATAAGCATAAATAATGATTGTCTTCTCAAAATCAGTAAGCTGAAGTGGCAGGGCACATAGCCCGAAAAACCGATTATCGCTGGGGAGTAAAGGTTCTCGAGTGGCGGCCGCGAAGTGCTGGGTGACCATCCACCCGATGGACCGATGACATCGTAGCGGTCGCAGGTAGTCGATGAGCCCAGTACTGCTTTTTTTGGCGTAGTATGGGGGAGGCCTATGTCCAGCTGTGAACGTGTATGGGCTGATATTAAGATGATGGCTTTTCTTTGCTGGTTCAACTATAGCCATGGCTATCGCGTAAGAACCAACCCTTCCAACTCAGCCCGTGGATGTCGTGATAGCCAAAGGAACCTGCCAGAAGCAGGACACCAGCTTCTTTCTAGTACCTACCTATTATCATTACCTCCATTGCTACCTTCAATCCGCTGCCATGCGTGGTGATTATACCTAAACCCTTGTTGGTCCTTGCGTCCACAACTGAACGTCTCGCAGTGGACGCATGAATGCTGATACTTACTTTGGTGGTGTCCCATTAAATCAAGGCTTACCTTAGTCATACTTTTTTGTGCAAACATTTCTTCATTTCATTCAACGAACGTTCTTAGGCACTTCTCAATGAGTGTCGTATATTTTAGAATCAGACATCATAACCCTCCTCCGTTAGTAGTCGGCTAAAAACTAGAATCAAAGCTACGCAGCTATGATATAGCTGAATTTTAGAGCCATACAAACGCTTCTATGGCTCTAAAATTTGTCGTCTAAATGAATATGTTCTCTCAATTAACTTTACTGGTTGCGTTTGTTAGGGGAACGGACAATGCTGCTAATTTACGGCGGTTTCAGTTTTCAGTTCTACTTTTACGGCTTTTACTTTAAAACTCGTTATTATCATTTTTGTACGAACTGTTTCAAAAATTGGACACGGTCTGAAGTTTTGTACTCTACAGTAGCTTAACTCGATATGAATTGTTTGTATACTAACCACGACACAAGTTATCTGATTATTTAAAAAACTAAATTTACGAGTACTAAAACTTTGTAGGTCCTTGGTTGTCGCAGATCAGGAGCAACACGCTACTGCATAGCACAAAAATAGTCATTCAAAAATGGGTTTTAACTTTTAGATGCATTTTATATTGACGGCGTCAGATGACAGACAGCTCGCGGACCACTATATGAAACTTGTGGGAAGCCATTTAGTTACTGTTAAATGTATTTAAAGATTTAAAGCCCAAATTTGAATAAATGTTTTTGAACTTTGCGGTAGCAGCTTTGGATTAATGTACGCAGAGCTTAAGGGTTAAAATGATCCATCCACGATGTGGGTGGATCATTTTAACATGTCATGTTGGCGACCCTAGGCTGTCATCACCTGTCAGGATGGTTCATAGATTGTCTGCAGCCTACATTCCGTAGGGTGGATATAATGACTCACCAAACATTTGAAGCATTAAATGTACTGCAGAACTAAATCTTTTAATCATAAGATACCAGTATTATATTCTACAAAATATCAATTTAAAAACAGCTGACTCAAAGAGAAGTAAAAAACTGCAGTAAGCGAAAACACCGGCCACCCTCGTCGAGAAGTAAGAGATAAGGCGATAATAATTCTTCATAAAATGTCACGAAAGTTCATAACTGATAAAAGTTAAGTCTCTTTTCTGAAAATTTTAATAGAGATTTAATTTTCTCGTTCGCACGGATGGAAATGAAGCTTAGTGGACTCGTGCTTAGACCCTAATCGCTTTACCACACTCGCTGTCCAAGTTAAGAATTATATTGCCCAAGGTTTAACACAGCTGAATGTCTATTATTAGGTTGTACTGACGATAAAAGTAGTCATTACGTGTTCGTGAGTGGAGACCACGACTTTGCAAGTGTAGTGTAATATAACGACTTCCAAAGACGGCCGGCTGATGCCTGATGAGTTAAGCTGAAGACAGCGCGCTATGGTACTCATAAGGGGATTCATTCCACGATGTGAAATGCTTTGAATAATTCCTCGAAATATACTTTTTTATGTTTTCGCTTAAAAACCAAAGAAAGAAATCGTCCGATCATAGCAAGTGGTCCATAGTTTCCATACTTAACATCCTCGCGCGCCATGCAAGTTTGTAATTGAAAAAGTTCAGGTCGTTTTTATCAGAGCACTTTTTTTATTTGCTTTTCAATTTGTTTCACCCTCTAGTGGAGTAATATTCAATTTAGATACTTGTTTTACTTTTTAATACTCTTACATCGATATATTGGATACTGTCTAAAAAAATATTATTTTTGATTATCTAATAATATCTGTTTAAAAAATATTTCTTCTGGTAGAGATCGCTCTTGGGCGATAAGATCGCTAATTGTAATTAATTTTTAAGTTTTTTCTGTACATAGTTTTCTATTTAAAGTGCAATAAAGAATTTTCTATCTATCTTCTTGTTCTTGTCCTCTTTATTTTCATGTGTTTTCAACTTTAAAATCACAACTCATTGGAGCCATGACTAATTGATAATAAGTGACATTTCTTGTAATTTTTGACATGTTCTGTTCTTTTTTAATATTTTATGTAATTTTTGACATATTCTGTCACTTTGAAGTTTCCTATCACTTTGACCGTATTGGTGACGAAGTTCCTAAGTTGGTGGGACGAATGAGAGAATTATAATTATTTGATATTCCGAATATATAAAATTCATATTATTATTTTCCCAGTACAAAACTATTTCCTAGAACAGTAAACGACGTTTTTTTCAACGGACGCGGCGCGTGTAGCTATTACTTACATGAGCTTTAATAATTATAATCATTGCTAAGCAATAAAATCATAACTTACCACTATTATTTATCAATTCAATAAACACACCTCAGGTTTGCACCTCATAATCAAACTTTGTTAAGCTTGATTTACAATTAAATGCTAAGTTTCCCTGCATTATTCCAGAGTATAGCAATATAGTTCCTATGCGTATAAGTCGTAAGGTTTCTAGTTCATTAGTGGGATGTGAAGTGGTGGTATAAATTGAGTCATTAGCAGCAGTGTAAGGCCTCGGCCGCACTAGAAGATGGTAGCTTGGATTGTTGCTTCAAAAGTTGCTTCGATGGTTACTTTGATGGTAAGTATCTAAGCGCGCCCTTGAGGAGATACAGAAAAAATAAAAAAAACCGGCCAAGCGCGATTCGGAAAAGCACACGTAGGGTTCCGTAGCATTATCTATAAAAACGGCAAAAAATCACGTTTGTGGTATGGAAGCTCCCTTAAATATTAATATTTTTCTGTTTTTTAGCATTTGTTGTTATAGAGGCAACAGAAATACATCATCTGTGATTTTTTTTACTGTCTAACTATCACGTTTCATGATATCCTTGTGACATAAGGACAGCGGAGTCTTAGTAATAGGATTTACCCTTTGGGTACGGAATCCTAAAATAAAAAACAAATATTTTCTTTGTTTAGTAGTACAGTGTATGAGTAGTTATAAAATTTAAGATCATCCTCGAAGTGTGAGTTTAAGTTAATGAATGTTTTATAAAGTACGTAAAATCAAGACAGTGGGAATTTTGGGAATTGTGAATAAAAGTAATTAGGACTCATGTACCGAAAGGATTGATAAGTTTGACATAGTGTTTCGATGATTAAAGTTTGATAATAATTTATATTTATTTTTATCTACAATCCAGCCGTCTTGCAGTGCGGCCGTTACCTAACGCAAGGTGAGGTATACGTCATAAGGCGCGGGCAATAAACGCAATTTCCTTGAACCATGGGAAAGAGTTACTGCAGAAGTCTAACAAGTTACTGTTGCAAGTAGCATAGGGGCGTGCTTTCAGGAACATTTATGCCACCTCTTGTAAAAAGTTTTTATTTATTTTATCGTTTGTAACCAGTTCTACAAACAAAACCTACCCTCACTAATTGAATTTGCTTAAGAAAAGAAACTATTTTTACATTTATTTATAACTAGTTTCTGCCCGCGGCTTCGCACACGTTTATAGAGAATTTAAAATAGTTTATTTTACTCCATGTCTAGACATACATCAATGCAAAATTTCAGTCCTATGCGTTCAGTAGTTTTAGCGTCAAGAGTTAACAAACATTCAAACTTTCGTATTTATGATATTAGTATAAAGTGTGATTCATAATTATAATTTTAGTCTAGGGTGTCCCAATATAGGGCAAAGGTCTCCCTCCTCCACTATTTAAACACTTCATTGGGCCATGTCATATTTCGATCATTCTTGTTACCTACGTTAATTGCATTTCAGTAAATATTCCCCCTACCAAGATATTAAATTTAAGTCCAACCTATAAAGCAGGCGCTTATACATACCAATAAATTTAATATCCAATCCGGACTTCCGATTACCAATAAAGACATTTATCATCGCCAAAACATTATTACATTTAATTAAACTTTAAAACAAGTATTTCCGATATCGGAAATCGGATTACACTTAGTTATCACCAAGTTACCGAAGAGGACTTTCTTGGTTCTAGTATTTCAATGTAAATAAAAACGAAAGTTCAACTTCTACCTAAGCCTTGGTATTGGTTGTCCCAAAATATGCTGCATTTTTCTGGGGAGCATAAGCGGAAACGAAGATTTTGGAAATTCATCGTTGTTTCTTGACGGGATAAAAACAAATCCCTAGGGAATATTTTTTTAAAGACCAATTCGGGATCTTTCGCTCAACAATAGCAAAATATTTTATTTAATTTCGCCCTAAATTGACGGAGAAATTGACGAACAATCATAAAAACTTATAATACACTAGCTACGCCCCGCGGTTTCACCCGCGTGGTGATAGATATTTTGGATAATATACAATATATCGTTATGAATTGTAGCCTATGTGTTATTCTGATATGTAAGCTTATTATTGTGAAGTTTCATGAAAATCCATTCAGTAGTTTTTATAATTACATCCTCAAAAACTTTCGCGTTCATAATACTAGTAGGCTACAGCCGAATAAAGAACCTATTCCTGAAGTCGATTAAAAATAATCGAACCTTGTAACAATGCAAAAACATAACGCGTTCTTTTAACCGTAACCAGAAATAAATAGTACTACCTCTACCTACCTACAGCTGCTCAGCAGCTATAGGTAGGTATTTACTGGAACAGAATGTCAAAACTCCACTCAGATATGCTCCAATAACCGACAGGCTCCAACAGAAAAGGTAGTAATCAGTGGCCGCATCGTCAGCGGAACCGAAAAGCAATATGCACCCGCCGAGCGAAACGCAACCCGCCAGCATTTTACCGCATCGATTATTCCATCTGCGTTGCCGAACTTAATTGCTCTATTGTTAATTAAGTAACCTTTCACAGCTCTGACCATTAAAATTTTAATCCGCAATTATAGAAACTGAAAGCTGTAACTCGTCCAACAGGGCGGTGCGGTGGTACACGAATGTCTAGGCACCGTGTGTTTGGGCCACTTTGAAGAAGTTTCGGTAGAAGAGATAAACAATAAACCTTATTTCTTTGCTCGTAATATTATAAAGCCGAAAGTTTGTGAAACGTGAATTTTATTTTGTTTCCAAGGATCTTCAGAACTACTGTACAGATGAAGATGAAATTTGGCATACATTTAGAACATAATATAAACTTAGTTAATACTACATTTCATCATCATCATCATCATGTCACTGCTGGACATAGGCCTCCCCCAATGAGCGCCATAGCGCCCTGTCTTCAGCTTGACGCATCCAGCATCTGCCCGCAGTCCTTCGCAGGTCGTCATCCCACCTGCACTAACGTTCTCGGTCGCTACGCTACATTTATTTTAGCGAAAATACGCGTGCGAAGCCACGGACAGAAGCTAGTAATTACAATATATCTACATAGCTTAAAGTGTCCGTGTCTAAGTTTTATTTTGGAAGCCTAAACATAAAAAGTTAATGCAATCCGAAATCTTACGTACTTTCATCACCATCATGGCGTTTACATCCACCAAGGATTGTTCATGTAGTACATCACATCACATCACAAGTAGAGTACTAGTAAAAGTCACCTACATAAATGTCGCAAAACGAACACTAAATAAACCATGCTTCAGTACTTTAGTACCTTGTCATACCATAACTTGTCATTACTGATTACTGACACGCAATGCGGTCGTCATTAGTCAAAACTTTAAACAATATGATGCCATCTTTGCTTAACCGATGTTAGCTAACGATTTGCACTTAAAATCGTCCCTGATCAAGTGTTTTAGGTTATATATTATATATATATATATATATTGGAATATAGCATAGGCTACGTTTTATCCCATAAATCACTTCCCATGAGACAGAAAGAATCTTTAAACGTGTCTATAGAAAAAACGCGTGTGAAGCCGCAGAAACTACATAGTTTTCCATAACAACAATCTTTTTTAAAATACATATGTTCCTGCAAATCAACAAGATTGCTTTCAAAAAGTAAAAATCTATTAGAATGCGACCTGTTGAGTTAGAATAGTCTAAGTAAACTAATTTTGCATGAGTTAATTTGTTCCACGCCGCCTCCGCACTCAAAAACAATATATTGTTTTCAATAACGCAACAAGCTTAATTAGTAGGTTTGTAAATGACAGTCGTGACAGTCCGGTTAATGTCACTGTTTCTACTTACAGTTAATGGCCATTACAACTCATACATCATCAAACGAAGCGGCCAGCAATGATCTATCACTTAAATTACTTAACTACACTGTATTTTCAATTTTAGCTTTTGAAATAGCTTGAAGAATCTATTTAAGTCTACTTATTGAATTAGGTATGTCCTTATTAAAAAGTTAATAAAATAATAGAAAGAAATTATAATTCGTATTTACAATTGAAACAGCGCCACATAGATCGTCAATACGACCTCTGTGGCGCGGTGGGCAATGGTCCGCCGCAGTAGGTTGCGGGTTCGATTCCCGCTTCGGGATAAATGTTTGTACGATCTGCAGATATTTGTTCAGGGTGTTCTGCTCGTTTTCTATATAAGTATAATATAAAAGATAAAATTATTTATATGAGTCGGTACTGTATTATGTTTATTAGTTATCTAGTACCCATAACACAAGATCTGCTTAGCTTGGGGCTAGATATGCTATGTGAATTTTCCAGCATTATTTATTTAATTGAAACAATTGCGCTATCTGCAGACTGTTGAAAACAATCTATGGGTCAACTGGTACATATCAATACGCAAAGACAATAGCTGCATTGCCCCACTGTATGTGTATGACAATGCTGATGCGTTGCGCCAGATACTCACCAGCTCTTAGGTCACGCATCGATTTGACCACAAACTCAGATATTTTTTTAAAACCCGGACTAATTCTTTTTTTTATTTATATATACTGCATTACTGTCATACTACAAAAAGTATTTCCTTTTAATATCCAGTAAGTACTCTCCAAGGCGCTAACCCACGAAATCAAACGCAATTCAGCACGTTAAGGTTTTTTGACAGTTTTCAACGAAAATTAGTGAAAAATTCGTCACTTGAGCCGAGCTTAAATCTATGTTGCGTTTGAGAAAACGTGTGTATGGAAGGAGCCAAGATTTTTTATAGTTTAGGTACGTAAAAAATTTAAAAGTCATACTAAAGCTTTAAACATTTTCACCGACTATATTTTATCGAGATAAGACAGCCAGCATCGTGTTGGCACAAACCGTCCATTATTCAGATGGCTATGATCGTTGCAGCGTGCTTCATTTGATTTGAATCATATGCGCACGCGCAAGGTATGACGCTACACCTGCGGGATTTGCTATTACTGTTTCGCATAGCATTTTCAGTTGACAAATTGTTTGGACTCGAAATAGTAAATGAGTATTGCCGGATAATATGCGGTAGCTGCGAAAGACTGCCGATTCTGGATGCGTCAAGCTGAAGACAGGGCGCTATGGCGCTCATTAGGGGAGTCCCACGTCCAGCTGTGGACTAACCTAGGCTGATGATGATGATGATGCGATAGCTAAGAGAAGGTATTATTAGTTTCTCGGATGAGACTCGCCATCTTCTGCGAGAAACACAAATAGGTAGGTAGGTACAAGTCTTCGAGTGTGGACATAATTGGCGTAAATTGCAAAAGCTGCCAGTATTTTTCACATCGTCCTGTCGGCAGGTATTAGGTATATTTTTACGCATGGTAAGTATTTTCGAAGATGGGTGACTTACCTTTTTATTGTACCTAGATACTTTTTTAGATCTTATAACAAAAGATAATGGCAGGTCAGCACAGTCAGAGTATAATAAATGCAATTTTTTTATTATTAACCGTAGCTGCACAAACAAACCAATCAACCCTACGTACGTTTTTCGGAAACTGAAGCTAATGGAATAATGTTTTTGATAGATAGATACTTAGATAATTCTTTATTGCACACTTAGATTATAAAAACAAAGTAAAATTAAAAATTAAAAAACTACATACAATTGGCGGTCTTCTCGCTCAAGAGCGATAAGAAAAGTAAGTATACAGCGAAAGTATATAGTCTTTTCCTTAGGTCTTTTCCTACATATAGAAATAAATAAACTTCAATAATATCACCGTGTGTTATAGAATGTCATTCCGTCGTCGAAAGGCGACAAGACAAGAACACGTTAACGACTCGCGAGTTCTGGACACAAGTGTCTTGTTAGTCCTTTTGTTTGAAACTTGGGACTTGATATTAGAGGGATGGTCCCAGGTTTAAGTCCGTTCGAATCTTTTCGAATTTTTCGTCTCTGAAACCTAAACTTAGTTCGGATTATATTGATAAAAGTAGTAATAAAAAAAATCAGGTATTCCGCTTCGATCAACCAAAGTGATCAACTGAGACGGATCAACTAATTTTTGGGCCAAACTATACAACAATTAAGTTTCTTCTAATATCTAAATACAAAAAAAAACAAGAAAAAGATAGATACATACCTACATTTATAAAATTATGTTCAATTTAACTAATAAACTATTAACTAATAACTATTGGTTCGCTTTGTGGAGTCGCTTGTTGCTTTTATATAATATATACGTAGTTAATTTTATTTATTTCTTTATGTTGTTTACCTTATAGATTATTATTATTTAGTAACAAGCTACTTGTGAATCAATAAATGTATTTTCATTCTTTCTTTCTAATCAAATGAAACAGATCCACTTATTTTCATCCTGAACGATCATTTCCATAGACACAACGCGTGCGAAGCCGTGGGCAGAAACTAGTAGTGTTATAAACGCAGTCCTAATGGTTGGGCCACATGTTAGCCAAGTTACGGCGAGCCTATGATTGGACTGTCAAAGCCGCCATGACACTGACGTTTACCATGTCTCGGCCAGCATCACAGCATGTGGAATTGTGGACCCATCAAAACATTATTTTATATACCTACGTTCACTTTTTTTTTTATTGCTTACATTAACAACCTTCCTCCTTTCTACTAGAAAGAAGGTACCAAGCTTATGTTTAATTTATTTAATTTTTAATAATATAATAATAGTTAAATTTTACCGACCATTTTTTTTTGATTCGGATTTCAGTAACTTTAAAGATAAGTACTTGGACAAGTACAAATTTTATAGGTACCTGCCTAACGTAGCTTTTTGCATACCTAGTTATTATTATCGAATTAGAAATAAGTTGTTATTGATGTTTTGTTCACGTACATTTTTTTTCCACAAGTACAAGAAGTGAAAAAGAAAACACATTAAAAAATATTACCGATGAACATAAACCATGACCATCATCATCATCATCATCATCAGCCTATAGCAGTCCACTGCTGGACATAGACCCCCACAATGAGCGCCATAGCGCCCTGTCTTCAGCTTGCCGCATCCAGCATCTACCTACAGTCTTTCGCAGGTCGTCATCCCACCTGATCGGAGGGCGTCCTATACTACGTTTACCGAGTCGTGGTCTCCACTCAAGAACACGTTTGCCCCATCGGCCGTCGGTTCTTCGCGAGATATAGCCGGCCCACTGCCACCAAACCATGACCAATTATTAAATATGAACCAATTAAACCCCAATAATTTAGAATACATCTAAATGTATAATAAATACCTAGATAACGTTACTAGCTTAAACCCTGATATATCCTGAAAAATATCGCCCTCTCAAGCCAGCTTTGACGGCAAACCGTGACGCCTCGCGAAGTCCCTCAATATTGCAACTACGTGCCCAAGATGCAAAACCGCAGGCTGTTGGACGTGTGCACTGCTCCCGATCCTCGAGACTGTTATTCAATTCAATTATTTCAGGCAACATTAGTCTAGTTCAGGATGGAAAATACTAAAAAACTACGGCCCATATAAAATACTAGTTCCTGCCCGCGGCTTCACACGCGTTGTTTCTATGGAAACGTTTAAGATTATTTCTATCCTATGGGAACTGATTTATGGAATAATAAGGAGCCTATGTTTTATTCTGGGCCCAGAACTACCAGTATGCAAAATTTCAGCTCGATCCGTTCAGGAGTTTTTGCGTGAAAGAGTAACAACATACAATAATAGTATACACAATGTCGGCGACGTGCGTGACACAATAATGTGTTGCGACCGATAATCATTGTTATAATAAATAAATAATAATAAATAATGCTGGACAATTCACACAGCATTATCTAGCCCCATGGTAAGCAGAGCTTGTGTTATGGGTACTAGATAACTGATATACATAATACAATACATTACATAGATGGATATTTTTTATTCTATATAGAAAACGACCAGAACACCCACTATATTGTTGTTACTCTGGTTCCTAGTACCTATAGTATAATATGCATATAATGTAGGTAAATATATTGTTGTCTTCGGTTGGTACTAAGTACCTACTATGATGGTAGGTTAGTGTGCAAATTGAAAACTCTTTCAAATGCTCGTAGAAGGACAAATTTAATAAAATGACCGCCAACAATGAATTATTCAAAGTTGCCGACGAGACGGTATACATTATTTATGATAACACGTCGTGTCGTCCATTCTATACCTACCTTATTACTAGAGTAGATGTATCTGACTTCAAGAACTTTTCTGTAAGAGTTAAAACAGTGCTTTCACGCGCTTTTCGCGTTTTCCTCCACCTTTATCACTCGTATCGCTGGGGTTTGGAACACGCTCCCTGCTGCTGTTTTTTCGTCTCTTTAAGACAAGAGTGAATACCTAGGTCTCTTCTAGACGTTTCGTTTTTCATTTTCATTTTTCATTTTCATCATAGACCACAACGTCACTTTCCATTTTTTTTCGTCAAAATCTTTATGTAGAGGTACAAAATAAAATTTGGTTTTTGATTTTGTAAGAACTTTTTCTTACAAAATCAAAATACTTTCGGATCAATAACTATATACTATATATTTTATAGGCACAGTTATTTTGTGTCAATAGGCACTTTTGATAATCTTAGTAAGGTATCCTTTGTCATTTAACTTTGGCATCTAGTAGGCATTCACTATTATTGTTTCAGATTTATTAAAAGATTTACATTAAAAGATGTATCTGACTTCAAGAACTTTTCTGTAAGAGTTAAAACAGTGCTTTCGTCCTTAGGTAGGTAGGTTTATTTGTTTTTAATTTTTAAACTTTGTCGATAAAAACACAGATTTTATTTTCCAACAATTACTTAGTACCGAAGACCACATTATATTTACCTACATTATATGCATATCATACTATAGGTACCTACTAGTAACTAGAGTAAAAACAATATAATGGGTGTTCTGGTCGTTTTCTATGTATAATAAAAAATATCTATCTATGTAATGTATTGTAGTATGTATATCAGTTATCCAGTACCCATAACACAAGCTCTGCTTACCATGGGGCTTGATAATTCTGTGTGAATTGTCCAGCATTATTTATTTATAATTTTATTTTATTTAATCACAATAGGCCTATCATGGCCGCAATGAAACCCAAGCCACCCATAGCAAAAAAAAACAAGAAAATACACTTCAGTTTCAATCCCTTTTTAGGTACAGAAACATCTACAAACTAAAGCATTGAGAAATTATTCGAGTTGGTCTTATTGATGAGGAATTGTTTCTTGCAGAGACTAAGGTCCAAAAGTCTCGAACACCGCCACAAGGCTGCTTGTCTCTGATCTTTCATAGGATACATTTCGGAAAATGCTGACAGGAACTACATCCATCCGCTTTCCACACCAGGCCAAACAGAGGCACGGCGCATTACCACACCTACTTGGTGGATATACCGTCCAATCGCGCTTAGCGAGTTTTCCTCCACCTTCATCACTCGTATCGCTGGGGTTTGGAACACGCTCCCTGCTGTTTTTCCGTGTCTCTTTAAGACAAGAGTGAATACCTAGGTATCTTCTAGACGTTCGTGATACATCATCTACCACATCGTCACTTTCCATCGGGGGTTATGGTCAAGCGATTATAAAGGATTGATTATAAAAAAACGCTATGTCATCAACTCTTTGTTTAGAGGTAGGAAATCATTCAAAGCCTATCCACAGGTATAGGTACATAGATAATATTTCAATGACAAAAAGTACCTACATAGTTATATTTTTTTTTTCCTAATTTTATCTATCCTATCATCCAAAAACAAATCCTTTGAAAACTTTTTTTTTGTAGACCTATAAAAAACCAAAAATTTTATTTTCCAAATTCTTTATGTAGACGTACAAAGAAAATTTGGTTGTTACAAAATCTAAAACTTGATGATTTTGTAAGAACTTTTTCTTACAAAATCAAAATACTTTCGGATCAATAACTATATACTATATATATATATATAGGTACAGTTATTTTGTGTCAATAGGCACTTTTGATAATCTTAGTAAGGTATCCTTTGTCATTTAACTTTGGCATCTAGTAGGCATTCACTATTATTGTTTCAGATATAACTTTTTGGCATTAAAAGATGACTCTAGAGTTAATAACCTTCATTCATGAGTGCATACAAAGTTTTCTGCTAAAAACCTACTTTAAATTGCAATTATCTGATTGCAAAATGAAAGCAGATTCTGAAAACTTTGAACGTACCTATGAATGAAGAGCTTTTACGAGGTGATTCATTAAAACTTTGTAAACAATTTATAACTAAAACCTTGTTTGTTATAACTAACGAAGTAATAAAGTTACTTATTTACAATAGGAATCATTGGTAATTATAACCAGCAAATACAAAATGCCACAAAACGCACGAACAATTCAGGACCAAAATAGGAAAATTACAACGCCCGCTGAAAAATAGTATCAGCGCCATCTCATAGCACATTACTGAACTACGACATAGCAGGAATCAAATCAAGGGAGACTGCAGAACCACACCGATTGCAGCCTCTCGCTCATTTCAAACTGAGCTCTATTTTTAGTACCTATTCAATTAAATTAAATTTAAATAGAGAAGGTTAATTCCCCGATAGAAATCAAATTATAATAGTCACTAAGAAGCAACAGTTTCTACATTGCATAACTCTGAAATAAAATAAGATGTAAAATGGTCGGGTTACCGTTAGAATACCACAAAACACAACTCTAATTGAATTTTAGAAACAATTCAGGCCAGAATCACTGCTTACAACCTGTGTGACCGTAATGCTGCAATCATAGTCCCGTTTAAAATCGTTGTTTCTAACCGTCCAAGTCATTAAAAATATTATTACACTCCTGAGCGTTTCGTAAACCTTTAATGAGGCGGACTACAACCTGGACTCGAGCAAATGGGTTAAGAACAGCTAGTTTTGTCAAAGTTTAAATAATTATCGTTTAATAGTTAATTATTTTTAGAAAAGGGTATTGGGTACACAAAGCAATCTGTAAAATTGAGGGATTCGAATTCAGTTTTAAGTTTTTCAAATAATCCAATTATTGATAAAATGGTTAGGAACTGGGGCTGACCATTACTTATAAGCGCGAATCAGGATTTTAATTCATTTTATGATCTTAAAAAAAAAGCTGGGGTGGGAACAAATTACTGGCTATAGTCATACTTTATGCTAATGATACAACGCTGGTAAAACTCTGATTGAAATGGTCTTCTTCGTATAGTTTTCTTTCTAATCTTTCTGTATAATAAACGTACGATACCTAATTTAATAGGCGATTTAAATATATGGCGCTATGGCGCTCATTAGGGGAGGTCTATATGCTGTGCATTGTGCAGCAGGTAATAGTGAAAATCAGTGTTTTGCTCTTAGAGCAAAGCTTTTCGCTGAGCTATTACCTTTTTGACAGGCTGCGATTAAAAAGGGAGATTTAATTTTATTTATGCTATTACTTTTACTATTGTTACCTTTATATCATGTGCTGCAGTGTCGAATAAATGCTTTATCTATCTATCTATCTATCAGTTGACTAATAAAGGCTGATAATTAACTATTCGAAATTATATAGGGTTCTAATCACGTATGCTGTTGGCCTGTTGATGATTAGAACATGATGTATCGTGTAATATGGTCGAGTAACTGGCATGAAAATAATTTTATTGATTAAATAAATAATGCTGGATAATTCACACAACATCATCTAGTAGATCCAAGGTAAGCAGAGCTTGTGTTACTGGGTACTACAACACTAATATAATATGTACATTATATAATGAAATACAATGCATAAGTAGGAATACCTATATATTATATTTTTATTATACATACAAAGAAAATATTGGTCTCGGCAGGAATCAAACCCGCAAAATCAAACAGCGTACAGGCGGTCAATCGCTAACCGCGCCGCGCTACAGAGTTCGACTTTTTTTATATCTTTATTTATTAACTAGGTACCTACTGTTTTTTTCATAATAGTTACTATTGTTATTCATTATACATAAATTTCTGCGCCCTTACAGTGTACATGTACATAACATACCTCTGAGCTAAAATTATGTGACAATATAATGTATGTGTATGCAATAAATAAATCTGTTTTATCACAAGTAACTATGACACTCCAGTAAGAGATCAATTCTTTATAAAAAACATGGCAAAATACTTAACTCAACAAAAAATAAATAACAATAACGTTTGCTACATGATGCATCTCCTTGCATCATGTGGCGAAGTCAATCAGTCAATTCAAGTTCATTCAATTTAAGAAGTTAATATTCTACCTCCTCCGTAGACCATTAACTACTAAAATTTAATGAACTGATTTCGTTAGGTTATATAGGGTTCAACCCATTGCCCGCATGTCGGCGGACCGCGAAGCACTCTTGAGGGTCATCTAGAACTGAAAGGACGAAGCCGCAAAGGACCGGTAACCGGATAACGGTGCCCTGGAATTTTTATATTCTGCTAAACGACTATGGATTTGATTTATTTGTGCGGTTACAAATTGCGAGGGGATGTGGATCTGAAAATGAGTTATGCAAATGCAGATTCTGTTGAATAATGGAGTGTAGTGAATTAAAAAATGCAAACAAGGAACCTAGGTCTTTTAGATAGCTTCTGTGTCCACCTGATCGGGGTCGCAGCGTAGGCAGCGTAGAGACACAGGTAGAGATTTGTTGCTTATTGATTTTACGATCTCTGTGGCGCGGTGGGCGAAGGTCCGCCTGCGACGCAAGAGGTTGCGGGTATGATTCCCGTCTCGGGACAATCGTGTATGTGTACGATCTGCAGATATTTGTTCGGATGTTTTGGTCGTTCATATGTATATTTAAAAAAATCTATATGCGATAGTATAAAGTAGATCAGTCATCTATAACCCATAGCACAAGCTCTGCTTACCTTTGGGCTAGATATGGTGGATTGTTCAGTATTTATTTTTTATTTATAGCGTGCGCTGTATCTGTCTGTATATTAGCCGATACCAATGTCATGCATATTGTAAATACCGACGACAACGACAGGTCGCGTACGCTGTCTACGCTCGGACCGATTCCGACCCGGTGGACGCACTGCTTTAGATTACTATTAAATTTGCGTTTGTTCGTACGCTGATGAGCTGATGAAATCTCTTATTAAATAGTGATATCTCATGACGAATTGACGTTGACAAGAGCTCTTGATGAGTGATGTTAGTTAAATAGGCAAATTATCAGCATACAAACCACTGGCTGGTAAGGGTTTGTATAAAATGCGTTTTATTTTTATTTTAAGTGTGAAGTCAAAAAGCTCAAATCTATAAAGAATTTTGGTTTATTTGAGACCTATTTGAGCTAGTCTTATTTTTTTCTCGCGGTATTTCTATGAAAACGTTTAAACGTTGTTTAAGTAGCCTATGTTTAGGTAATCCAAGCCTAAAACTACGTCTATGCAAAATTTCCTCCCAATCCATTCAGTGGTTTTGGTGCGAAGAAGGAACTCACCTACATTTATCCATCCAGTCATCCAAACATTTGCAATTATTATAATTGATCCTATGTCTATTTAAAAACATTTCCAACTTAAAATTTAAATATTGCCTATGCCGGGGTTAGCGACGGTCAAGAAGGCTGGCGTGGGTAAGTGGCAACCGGGAAGCCATCGACTGAAGAACCCTCAAAAATTCTTCGGCACAAAGCTTCGGTCGTCATCGTCACATCTCGTGAACCGCAACCACAGCCTAAATCGCTGTGAAGGGATCACAATGGGTTCTTGTAAATAATAACCCTTATATATAGAAGGTTAGAGCACTAACACAAATAGCTGCATAAAATAATTGGTACTAGTAATCTACGAAAGCTTTGATTGGTAGCATCGAACACAATAATCATTATTTCCTTTATTCTTTACTGGAATAATGAAATGTATCTGCCTAGTTGCTTTATGTTTATGCTACCCTAGTAGTTAGTAAATCTTGTTCAGGAAAATGGTACCTGGAAAGCACTATTTTGATTATAGGGTTTCATCCCGGCTTAATACCAGGGTTAGAAGTTGGTGATAGGCCGGGTCCGAAGTGCAAAAGTCGATGTTAAGTATACCTACGTACTAGCTAACAGAAACTCTATATGGACTTTCAAGTATCTAATGACAGGTAATTCAAGCAAATACAGATATCTACTTCAACATTTCTCAAGCAAAACAAACGTGGCCTGTACCATGAAGATAAAGTAGAAAGCTATTCAGTTTTTTTTTTTTGTTCTAAACAATAATGTGCCGTTTACCTACACAACTGGAATTAGAAAGAAATCCGTCTCATTAACGAATTGTAAGTCTTTATGTCTTTAAGCCTTCGCTGTAAACTAATTATTTGTGAAGAGCGATTAAGAGATATTAACTTTGCCGTTTTTTTTTTAAGATCAACAAATAACCGATTCGTGCTACATTTGTACATAGGGCCCAGCGGTCGGGTAAGTCTCAGTCTATTAAGATCGAAATAAATGGACGCTTGCCTTTGATGTAAGCAGTTCAGTTAAATTTATGAGAGTAATCAACTGATTTCAGGAATTATATTGATTAACAGAGTCTAGTGAGATTTTCAAGTTCAAATAATAGTCAGTTAATGCATCCGGTCGTACTTCTTGTAATATAGTTAAATCATTTGATATCTAAAAATTATTAATTTCATCTTGGTACTATTTGGAACTACGTATTGTTCGGTATCTGGTATAAAAATAATTTGACTCGGCTATGTAAAGAAAAATAGAGATGCTCTAGAAACTTTTAATGATGACATCATCCTTTTCAAAACACATTCATTCGTATTTTTCTCTTAGTGGAAAGGCAGCTGTGTAGGCACTTGTGTAGAATTCTAGGCAACGAGATGTTAAGTTAGTTTGCTTAGTTATTCTGTAAACACCTACTTAAGTATAATTGAGACCAACGAAATAAGAATTGGCAGAAATGTCGATGAAAAGTCAGCTCACTGAGGTAGAATGCAAAGCAACAAGTTTTGCTGTGTTTTTCTGTGAATACTTACAAATTTTTACGACAATAAGAATTGACAGCAGTGTCCAGCAGTGGACTGCTATAGGCTGATGATGATGATGATGAAGAATTAACAGAATTGCATGAATTTTATTAGGACAAACGTCACAAGTGTACATATTGCGTCTACATCACAAGTCTAGAACTTAGTTAGAGCAAGGTGTCGAAACTAAGAAGTGAAATAGGTCTACAGTATACATTACTTTGTTTTGTTTATTACTTTGTTTTGTTTTTAAGACCTTTTTTGAATAAATATAAAATATTTAATATACATAATTTTATTATGTTTTTTTTTATTATATTTCCTCTAACTTAATCACAGACTTAATGTATCCATATTTTAAATTAACATTATTTTTATTTACTTATGTATATTGTTTATAACTCATTCTTCTCTAATTTACTCCCTCTTTACATTTTATAATGTTGATATCAATGTGATTACTTAACGTAATTTGCAATATTTAAGAAAGAAGTAATATTTTGCAATCATTTAGAAAGTATTGGATATGTCGTTCCATACTTTCAGCACTCACAGTCATTTATTCACCATAAGAAAGGCGCACTTGGTTATGGTTATGTCTGATTACAATAATTTAGTAGCTCAGGGGTGAATTGAACATTCTTTTGTAAACGTTCCGAAACAATCGTGAACAACTCGAAGGATGTAAATTTCTTGAATAAAAGAAACCAAGGGGTGTAGAGCAACAAAATATAGGGTATATGTGTTGACGTACTGCCCTTGGGAGCCATGTTAATCCTATATTTTTTGCCGTTTCAGATTTCCTTGGCGGTATGAATATTCAATTAACACGAGTCGCGAGCCTGCTCCACAGTTTTCTTTTTCTGTTGCTTTGCATTATACATTTTTGGGTTATTTTACTTTGGAAATGAATAATTTGCCTTGATCGTTATCACTTGTGACATGTTTGTTTATTTATTTCAGTGTACTAACAACTACATTTTAAACTACTGCCTTGCTTTTTCTACTATATTATATTTACAAGCAATTTATTCCACTTGCCCTATTAGAATGAGTGGGACAATGTACATTCTGCGACAATGCAATGTTATGGTATCATCGAGCTGGTGTGATAATGACAGAATGTTTTTAATATGTGTGGGACAAATTCAACTGAATTTTAGACCAGTTATACTCAAAGGATTGAGCTGAAATTTGGTATACTTACTTACCTATGTAAGTTCGGTGATAAAGCAATTTCATGGTACCATCGACTGGTCTGATGATGAAGACAGAAGGAACTTCTAAACGTCGAGTTTGGGTTCGTGAGATGTGTCTCCGTGTTTTAGATGAAAAGATGCAATTACGTAATATTTATTATTATGGTCTCTGTTAACTTTTTTGAACCTTTTAATTTGGAGTCAAAATGATTACTTAAGTCACACACATTTTAAAATTTGTTTGTTTATGATTAGACCAGTAGTTACTTCTTTTACATGTTTTTAAATTTACCTCTACATATAAAGATGAATTATTACAAGCGAGTGCAAAGGTCATAATAACACTTTGTGTAACAAATGTTTGGCAAAGGAGCGCCACCTAAAATTAAAACATACATTGTAGATACCTACTTACCTATTGATTGTACAATTAGGTAGGTACCCTTTTGTCTTTCTCGTTCCTCGTGCGGACGAGACAATATCATCTAGCATCTTAATCTTAATAATAATAATAATGCTGTGTGAATTGTCCAGCATTATTATTATTATCTCTCATTTACCATGATCTCGGGCCATAAAGTGACCCGGTCCTTTGGAAGGCTTGCGTGGGGCCGAAGCCAACAGCACAGAGGCCCTTTGAGAAGTTAATCTAAAAGCGATGACAAATGATTATTATTATTATTATTATCTTCTCCATTATCGATATTCTAAACAAGTACAGTCTGCTGTAACACAGATAAATAATACATACTGTAGTAACAACAACTCCAATGAAATATATATAAACTTTCTGCCCACGGCTTCGCACGCGTTGTTTCTATGGAAACGTTTCAATGTTATTTCGGTCCCATGGGAATTGATTTATGGGATAAAAAGTACTACGTACTACCTGTTTGTTTCAGCTCAATCCGTTCTGTAGTTTTTGCGTGAAACATCCATACGAAGTTTCGCTTTTATAATATTAGTAGCATAGAAAAAAAAATATTATCATAACCACATAGTGTCTGATTGTACCTATGGTATTATCCATTTCTTTCTCGAATAAACTTTATCTTTGTAAATGTATATGGAATATTTATATATTAATTTTGCTTATACATATATAAAGGTGACGTCATCATGCAGTCTTTCAGAGTCTTCACATCATAACAATTACAATTATTTTAATGTATTTTAAGGTTTTATTCTTTCTTTAATTGTATTCTATTTTTTTATTTTTTTATGTCTGTGTTATGTCTGAATAAAGAAATTTTTTATTTTATTTATTTATTTATTGCACGACGGATGATGTGTCTGTATGTTTAATGAAAATCAGTGCAGCCGTTCTATTGAAATAATGATTCAAAATAAAATCGTCTTATATGGTAAGCGAATTTACGAGTATGTTTGTTTATTTCCATCGTAGGTACACATGTTACACTTGATGTCGTTAAGGTATATACGTTTTAAGTATATAACAATTTTATTATATAAGTCATCATCATCAGCCTATAGCAGTCCACTGCTGGACATAGGCCTCCCCCAATGAGCGCCATAGCTCCCTGTCTTCAGCTTGCCACATCCAGCATCTACCTGCAGTATTTCGCAGGCCGTCATCCCACCTGGTCGGAGGGCGTCCTACACTACGCTTACCGAGTCGTGGTCTCCACTCAAGAACACGTAACATTATATAAGTAACACAATATATTACGTACCTTGTGTACCTACTACAAAAAATATTAAAAAGTATCTAACTGTAGGATAGTGGGGAAATGCGGCCGCCGGCTTACTTAGAAAAAGCCGTAATAATACCTGTTTCATTCAGTACATTCATTACATTTACTCAAACATGAAAATAACGATACTTTAAAAATTTCAAACCTAAAAACTAAATGCATAACATCTATTTTCGCGATAAATCTGAAGCTGTCGCCAGCAAGTGGTACGTTCCCAATACTGATTGATTCGCTGATTGAGGAGCGCCATTCTCCGGGCTCTCTTAATTGCTGCGGAGATTGCCTATTATTGTTTTCATATGGAGATCTGATAGACGCTATAAGCGCTTCATTCTTGCCTCCACGAAAGACCTATGTCAAAGTTAAAGTCAAAATAATTTATTCTATAAGCACTTTTTATATATATTATATAACTCTCTTTCACTTTTATACTCACTTTCATAATTTTTTCACTTCTTCCACTAGTGGACAAAAAATTTAAGTAAACAGTAAAATAATTTTATTTGATAATAAATTATATATAAAATATGACTTGTCTAAGTGCTTATTTTTTAAGTCTAAAGAAATATGATTTTTTACTTTTACTTTACTCAGACAAGTCATATTTTATACATTAAATAATTATCAAATAAAAATATTTTACTGTACACTTCATTTTTTTTTATGTGGTACCTCATTGTAAAGATTCATAGTATTGATTCTGTTAACACTTGTGTTAGGCATTTGTGATGCCGTAAATTCTGATGCTGTTTTGACTCTTATAATTAGAAGACTTTTTTATATTATTATAATTTTTGTATTTATTTATTATAATATAACAATATAGGTACATGTTCATTTTATTTTAGGTACTTTTAAATTCGTTATAAACTTACCTTCTAATCTACACTCTAAAGAATTTGAAATAGAATAGAAAATATGAAAACTGTCTAAGTTTAAACTTGCCATTTTTGTCATTAAAGTAGTATCTAATATATTAAAGTCCCAGTCAATTTCTAAAGATATACTGAAATGAAAAAAGTCTAAAGAAAAAAATATCTAAAAACTCTTCCTGAGTCACATCAAGTTGAACTTTAAAAGGGTAAAAATAGCTCATCAATATATTTTTTTAAATCCTTCCTGCTTTTTTGATCTCCCCTATCGACCCCTAGTTCCCCTAGTCATTACGAGTTCCGACGAAGCCTGAGCCTTAAGCCGGTTAAGGTGCGGCCTTATTAAGTTGAACAGACATCCGCTTGCCAAAACCACTTGAACAAGGCATGACTACGTAGACAACGTACCTACGTTGTATTAAACTTTGGCAATCGCTGCTGAAAACTTTGCTGTGTCAGCTTTTTAGTATAAGTAGTTGGGAAGGTACATAATTAAATTTTAATTTTCCTACCTGTTTGTTTGTCGTGAAAAACAATTTGCTGCTTGTCTACGCCTAATTTCTACGTAAATTCTTTATTAGACTACGTATTTTCATATTCAAGGCTACTTTAACAGTCAGCATATCAATAAAAAACTACTTTGACTACACACGGATGTTTATTACAAAACTGCCTAGCTAGAACAATTCTCTTGTTTTATTAAATTCGTAACGATGTCTGTAATGTTTTGTTATGTCCACGACAGGAACAAAACAAGACTAAATAATTGCGCAGTCCCCGTTGCGACGCTCTCCTATCTTGAAATTTCCGCCTCCAAAGACATGGGTGATTTACCTGTAAACAATAAAAAAGGGCGTTAATTTACAGCGTTGGACGGTCGCCAGACATTTCAACTAGCCGTCTAAGTTGGTTGCAGCAAAATGAACAAATGAACCAAACAAGTGGACGTTTAGACATTCTCTATTCCCGATAACCGATCAAGGAGCTGAGAGATGGGCTAAGGTGCGAACAGACGATATAAAACTCATTTATATCCCGTCACAGTGACGTGTAAGGCGTACCCGAGTTTCCCGATACGCTCGTTTATCAAACGCCTTAGACATAATGAGACGCACCCGAAAATATTTAAAATTTATTCCGATTAAAATATACCATCCATCCTGCTGATAGAATTCGGCTCCGGAAAAAGAATGAATTATCGCGACCAGTTAGTTTATATTAAGAAGATTAACGCGAGAGCTCTTAGCTTTGATCAGCGTCGGGCAAAATAATGTGAAAACATTAAGGTGATTAACTTTTAGTACTAATTCATTTAATGTGATAAGATACCTACCTGCCTAGAGGTAAATTATGTAATAAAAACTAGATCTCGACCTAAAAAGTTACTCCATAACATTATAAAATATTTCTGAATTAAAAGCAAAAAAATACTGTGTAAGTACCGACTTACATACATAATGTACATACCTAATGGTTTTTTTAAATAAATGGCTACCTAATGCACGAAATCCAACAATAAACGAGCAACAAATTAACGACAGTAAAGTTTCAAAAATAAGAATCCTCATAAATTCTTCGCTGGCGTTCAATATTTCACATTGTGTTAATTTCTCTTGTGAACGCCTACTGTGTAAAAACATACGAGTACAAATTTAGGCCCACTGTCCACCTTCTCAAAACGTTTGCACGATGACAATAACATCGGATGGAGAGGATAAATACCAGATACCGCTAGATATTCATGTTCTATGTTCTCCCGTCCATTAAAATCAAGCTTTGAGATGTGTTGTATTTTAAAATAATTATTTCGGTGGGCATTGCGCTGAACTAAAAAAACGGGGAAACCGTAATAGTCACATGACTGTCCAGCCAGACGAATGCTGACGCATGCGTGAAAATAAATTATCAACAAAACCAAAACAATGTGCTCTCAGAAATAAAATGTCTTTTATTGAGACGACATCATTATTTTTATCAAACGCGGAGCTTAGAACAGTTCGCATACCGGACGATCTTACAAATTAATTTAGTGAAAGTTTTATTCGGGTGAATAGTTTTAGAAATATTTTCGATCTAATTTTATTTTCCCCAAATAATTTAAATTAGGTACTTTAAATTTTTACAACATACATACATAAGTACATACATAACAAATTGATTTTTTTTACAAAATGTCAACATACTTTCTGATTTTAGCATTCCGTGTGTCTTCAGCCTTAGACAGTAGAACATTTTTGATGACATTTTATAGCCTGACACGTCATGCCTACGCGTCTGAGAGCAATATCTATTTAAATACTATTAACAGAACAGTAACTTTAATAGTAAACACTTACAAAACAGTATAAATAATATGAATAAATGAATTAAGAAGGTCCTCCTTACTAATTACTATATACCCCCTTCAAAGAACCCAAAATAAAATTATAAAAGTCCTATACCATTATGATCATCTTACGCCAACTAAAGAACTATACAATAAAACTAATATTTTTAATATAGAAAAACTTTACATTTATAATACATGCATACTAATAAAAAAAATTACTTCAAACTCCATTCAATCAAACTACATCTAAAAGAAAGTAAATACAATTTCAGAAATAAAATAAAATTACAGTTGCCGAAATCACGTACTAACTATGGTAAAAAAACAATATTATCAGACGGAGCTCAATTGTTCAACAATCTACCAAACAATGTAAAGGAGTGTATTAATTTGAATGCCTATAAAAATAAACTTAAATTACACGTACATACTCTGTAACAGTGCCTGCCTACACGAATATTTTATTCGTATAGGTAGGTACTTGCCGGGTTTTTTTATTTATTTCTGGCTGCTATAATGTTGGTAATTGTATATGTAATGATAATAGTAGTAGTATAAAGTTATAAATAATATTTAGTATAATCTACTTTTAGGTACCAGAGGCTAGTTTTAAATATTGTAAAACATAGATTAATATTTTCTTATGTATCTCATTATAAGTGAACCATGTGTTTGTATGAGAATAAAGTTCTTTAAACCTAATAGTACAGTATATGTATACTATTATTTGAAAAACCAACACATTCAAACGAAAGAAAATACCGCCACTTCGAACTTTCTTTATGAAGCAGATCAATTTGATCACACGTTTATTAAATACTAGCGGACCTTCCCGGCTTTGCACGGTTTTAGGATCCCTAACTTTTTTGAAAATTATAGCCTATGTTCACCGGGGATTGTGTAGCTTCCCAACGGTGAAATAAATTTTTCATATCGGTCCAGTCGTTTCTAAGCCTATTAATTTCAATTATCATTCTTTTATAATTATTATGAAGATCAGCACCCATTATAACTGCTACAAAATACCTACTATAACACCTAATCAGTTCACGTCATCACAAGACAATCACGCGCCGCATGACGCTGCGCGGGCGCATGTGCGTACGCGCTCCACGTCTCATGACGCGAATCACGGACTTTACCCACTTTACGCACAGCACTGACGAAATTATTAAATATAATTTGATGTTGAATTTAGGTTCATAGCACTTCAATTTCTATTTGACAAGGATATCTGGTTTATACCGGATTATGTACATACATATATACAATACTTGGTCACTGGTAGGTACCATGTCTATATGTCATGTCTCCTTTTAACTATTTTACACTTCGACTGCTGAAAACGCACGGTATGAGTTTTCTACAAGTGACTAATATGCGTAAATCCACACTAGCGCAGCGGCTGAGAAAATACAGATCTTTGTGACTCAGCAGAGCTGTAATATTTTTCGAACGAAACGCATGTGCGGCGCAACACAACCGCTGTGTAGAGCGGCAGCACGAATTTTTTGGGTAAAAAAAAAAGATCGCAGTCGTCGAAAAAAAACCGCAGTCAAAATATGGATCTCGTGTCTGGAAATAAAGAATTTATTATTATATTATAAACTTTAAGCAACATTACACGCAGAATCGGAAAGATCCGCAAAATAATATTTTTCGTTCCCTTATTATTATTTTTTAATAATTGTTGCAGCGGGACAAACTTTTATTAAAAATTATAAAATAAAAAAACATTCTTTAACCGTAATTATTTCCAACGGATTATTGACACCTTCGCTCTTAATTTTTAGATTCAAAAGATGACGACGATAACCTAAAATTCGTACTTTAAAACAAACTTTTTCATCTTCATACAATACAATTAATACGCATGAAGCTAGTAGCATGCATAGTTATTCCGTGCTTACGTCGCAGTGTGGTCGGTATAATAAAATATCATCACGGAATATTTGCGTCCAGCACGCGGACGCGTGGCTGACCAGTCTATTTCCGACCACTTGTCTTTAGAAAACAAACGCGGACACTAATTTTATAGCTTTAGGCTAGGCTACAGTCCGCAACCATGTTCAAAGTTTTACTTTGGAGAGGAGTGTTTAGAAATTTTGTGTTTAAAAAAATAATTCAATATTATTCTTTATAACACGCCACCGTCTATACTTGTTCTAGCACTTCATGTCCATCCAAGGTTGCCTGGCAGAGATCGCTCATAGCGATAAGGCCGCCCATTGTACAACATATCTTGTACTTGTTTTTTCTTTTCCTGTTTTGTGTATCTGTTACTTATGTATTTGGTGTGCAATAAAGAGTTATTGTATTGTATTGTATTGTATTGTATTGTGTATTTTTTTTCTGAAAAGGACCAACAAGCACCTAACATGTTGGTCATCTAGCTGGGCTCATCAAATTAGTTATTGAATTCAGTATTTTGTGATATTACAATGTTTATTCTGTTGGTACATTATAATGAACATAGGTATCTAAAAAGTACCGTTTTTCCTTTCTGGCACCTTGACTAGACTTAGATCACGTTATTTAAGTATTTTTTTAGTTTTTTTTAAGCAATCAAACTATAGTAGGCACAAAAATCAAACTTCATTACTTCAACAGATGAATGTTCAAGAGATAAAAGTTTACTAAACTACCATTTGCTCAAATTAGTTTTAACATTAACTCAGCGAAACAAAGCTCAAATTATTACCATGAAAGAAGTGACAAAAATTTTAATAAACCCGAACAAACAAATAAACATTTAAAACAATCGAACATTCGAACGCTTTCATAATAACGCTTGCGTACGAAAAATAAAAAACAAAAGATAATCTACATACACCCGGCGTCAACAGAAATACAATTTTCACAAATTAACAATAAATAAAATACCTACAGGTTGTCGTCAAATATGTATGTGAAATCAGAATGCAAACAAACGCGTTACACACGTTACGGACATTTAAAAATTCACTTATTAAAGAAGTTACCGCAGTTTCACTTGACTTTAACTTTTGACGGTTATTAATAAGATCTTGCAAGAAAATCTTTAGCGATTGGTACCTATGACTTGACGATACAAATTGATAAATAAATAATGCTGGACAATTCACACACCATTATCTAGCCCCATGGTAAGCAGAGCTTGTGTTATGGGTACTAGATAACGGATATACATAATACAATATATTACATAGATAGATATTTTTTATTATACATAGAAAACGACCAGAACACCCGGAACAAATATCTGCAGATCGTACACACAATTGTTCCGAGGCGGGAATCGAACCCGCAACCTCCTGCGTCGCACGCGGACCTTCGTCCACCGCGCCACATCGGTCGTCAATTGGATTTTAAGAGAAAAGTTTTTGAAAGCCATTTAACTGACCCTAAGAACCACCTTCTTCACGGCACCAAAAATAGGTAGGAAGGCATAATAAAATTAACCTCCATTAAACAAGTGGTGCGAGATGCAAGTCAATAAAATGGAAAACCGAGCACTTTTCAGTAGTAAGCATGTACGATCGTCGGCATTTTCGCATTCCCCGATTAATGGAACACAGAAATATTCATTGGCAATCACACAGCCGGCACTTTTGCAAATATTGGTACTGCGAATCTGACCAAGTTATGTCCGCTTACAGGAAAAACGAAGTGTCGATTCCGAAATGCACAGTGAATCTGAGAGCACTTTTCAAATCGATTGTTAGATGATTCGATTACAAGATTTTTATACGAGTCCGATTTTTGCGACTATTGAGTATTAAGTCTTTTATGAATTGCTTTCGTGCTATAATTTTTGATACTGGCTAATTAGCTGGGCTAATTCGTGAAATGAGTGTTATATAACTACTTAAGGCAGTGTCAGGGTGGGTCCATTAACCGAAACAAATGATAACCTAAGCTCTAAAACTGAGCTCTGATCTATTGAAACCATCGATTGGAATAACCATCAACTTTTGGCTACAGTCAGTTTTTCGTGGCCAAGTCGCAAAAAGGTTGTATTGTAATGCCAATCCAACAAAGTAAGAGTATCAAGTAACGCGTTTGTTTTCCTTCTACAAATAGTGTAAACGATACGAGCACTGAAAAGTTTTCTTGAGTTACTGGTATTGTATATCTGCTATCGGGAATTTAGGACAGTTTTCATCCGGGATATAAGATTCGCATATCCAGTGCCAAAATTGATTTAAGTTCTATGTTGAGATGAGAAATTACTTTTTAAACAACTACAGCGTTGGTACGTGTAATAATAAAATGTATATGTCTAAGCTTTCGACATAAAATTCCATTATGAACGTACAGTCCTATATTTTTTATGGAATTAATACATAACCAGAGGAAACACATACACTGAGTAACGATCTACCGGTTATACCAAAATACCTATCTACTACCGATGAATGTTCTAATAAAGTTCGTCTAGGAAGGAGCTAAGAATATCTTAGTGCTGTCCATTAAGTGACATGCAGCATTTGCAGCACACATCAGGAGGAAATCTATAAATGCAGACAATGATTAGACAAAGACTTATCGATTGACATGGGCAAACACAAAGTAAATTAGTTGGCACTTTATCCCAGCATAGACTTTTGAGTTGTCTAAACTCAAAAGTTGAATGCTGTATAGAAACTCTTGAGTAGAACACCGTGGAACAATTGTGGTGCTTTGGTACATGATTAAAAGACAAGAATCGGATCAAAATTTAATGTTATCATCATACCAATGCGTTTTCCATATGTATTTTTGATTTAAAAGTAATTTATTTTCTCCCGTTCAGTCTTGATGACAGAAAAATGTACTTTTACAAAATAACTGTCTGTTCCATCGAAATAAGATAGAGTTTTAATCCTACCGGAATATCTATCAATTCCGTAGCTAATATTCCGCTGAAAATCCATATTTTATGTTTCAGCCAACACACCACAACTGATTGCTTCAAGGATTGGATTCGCTTGGTCGGATTTTCGTTTTATTGGATATCTGTTGCATAGTTGGACTCCTTATTCTCTCGGGGGAGTTTTGATTTGTGTTCTGAATTGTCTCGGTACTGAATTTACCAAGTCAACAGCAAAAGTATTATTTTAACAAATAAACCCAATGTTGATATATTTTTTTAAATAAGACTTCAATTTTTAGCCCGCTTTAGGGATATTGGCACCTAAAAATAGAAGTCATAAGACCACTTTTTTTAATTTTCCCGATGAATTAGAATTATCAATTATATGAAATAAATGCAAAGGTATTAGGTATTACTGAATATGCATTACACAGTAGCGTCTAGCCCCAAAGTAAGCAGAGAGATGACGACCGATGGCCCCATGGTCCGCCTGCGACGCAGGAGGTTACGGGTTCGATTCCCGCCTCGGAACAATTGTGTGTACGCTCTGCAGATATTTGTTCCGGGTGTTCTGGTCGTTTTCTATGTATAATAAAAAATATCTATCTATGTAATGTATTGTATTATGTATATCAGTTATCTAGTACCTATAACACAAGCTCTGCTTACCATGGGGCTAGATAATGCTGTGTGAATTGTCCAGCATTATTTATTATAATATATATAAAAAAATCAATATACAAAAAAAGAGCAAAAGCGATTTCAGTGTTATCGCTTTCAGTTTTATGGCTTTTTAAATTCGTTACAGTATGGCATATGGCAAAAACAGCCCTTAAAAGATACCATACAATACAATCCATGCAAGTGCCTCTTGGTATTCGTATGAAAACAGAAAATGTAGAGCTATTGAACTAAACGCGTAGTGGCCGCAAAGATTTAATATTTACCAGCTATTTGTATTAAAGGAGTGTTAGGGGTTCGGGAACACCTGGGGTGATCATGACTGTTTATTGACACAATGATATTTGGATGGGAGCTTCATATTTGATGTGCTCGGCCTGATAAGGCAGGTGATAACCTTAAGGAGTATTTTTTGTTTAAATAGACAAACAAGTTAAATTTTATCGCTAAATAAAAAAAGGCTACAAAAAATAATTTATTTTCTTAGAAATGTGTGAATATTTTAAATTTTATGACTCATATTGCTTATAAGTATTTAATATTAAGTTGGTAGACATTCAATATGAACTGTTTTATGGTAGTTGCTCGAATGCAGTTTTTTTATTCTCGATAGACCTTCGTTTGACCACAGTCTCACCTGATGGAAAGTGACGATGTAGCCGAGGGTGTATTTTTTTTTTTTTTTATTTGCTTTGGGTTGGCTTTCGTATCACGGCGGCCATGATAGGCCTATTGTGATCGCCACTTTTACATTTTCAGTCCCGAAGCCGTGGCGTTCATAGTTCGCCACTAACCCTTGCAGCTGCTAGGAACTGTAGGATTTTCTTCGGGGTGATGTCTTTCAGCTCGTCCGGGCTATGCAAATGCTTGCCCAGATGGATGCTGCGTTTGTGCATAAGTGCTCCACACTCACTTAGCAGATGGAGGGGCGTTTCATCCGCCTCCTCACAAAATCTGCAGGATTGTGTGTCGCTTAGCCGACGGTGTATCACAAAGGTCTAGACAACTATTCACTCTTGTCTTAAAAAGATTGAATATCTATTCGAAACAGACAACAAAGGTCCTATTCGAAATTAATTACAAATGTACAAAGCAAAATAATGAAAACTAACTAAATACCAGTTTTATGTCAATGCATCAAAAACAAAAGCCTTCTAAAATGAACCATTTAATGCTACAACTTGTTTTTAAATAATTGGCAGGTACGGTGCAGTGTGTTCATTTAACAAAATTGACCAATTAAAGTTGTTTAAGTGTTAACACCACTATTGTTCCGATTAATGTGTTAAAATAAAAACCTGTATGAGTAACGAGCTTGTGACATGCACGTGTTTTATTAGTCGTGTTAGTTTTTATACGAACCTAGGTTCTAATCTAATTAGATAATCGCTTATCAGGGGAAGGCCTACGTCCAGCAGTGGACCAATATAGGTTGAAATTAAGTTCTTACCGCGGCTTCGTTCACGGGGTACTTTCACTAGTAGTACCTATAATAAATAAATAAATAAATAATGCTGGACAATTCACAGAGCATTATCTAGCCCCATGGTAAGCAGAGCTTGTGTTATGGGTACTAGATAACTGATATACATAATACAATGTATTATATAGATAGATATTTTTTTATTATACATAGAACACCCGGAACAAATATCTGCAGACCGTACACACTATTTTTCCGAGGCAGGAATCGAATCCGCAACCTCCTGCGTCGCAGGCGGACTTTCGCCCACCGCGCCACAGAGGTCGTCAACTAGTAAAACACTAGTTAGATATATGAACATCTAACTCTAACATAATTATCAAACTATGCTACTGTTGGATATGGGCTCCTCGAATACCGTCCCGAACATCCTTAGCACATGAAAAGTATCTAGACTTACTTAGCACAACATAGAATTCAGACAGAAATAACTTCATTTAACACTTTGAGTGCTGAAAACGCACGGTATGAGTTTTCTACAAGTGACTAATCTGCGAAAATCCACACTAGCGCAGCGGCTAAGAAAATACAGATCTTTGTGACTCAGCAGAGCTGTAATATTTTTCGAACGAAACGCATGTGCGGCGCAACACAGCCGCTGTGTAGAGCGGCAGCACGAATTTTTTAGGTAAAAAAAAAGATCGCAGTCGTCGAAAAAAAACCGCAGTCAAAGTGTTAACACATAATATACCTCGTACACACAAAATGTTCCATTTAGGAAAATAACCACGCATACGGAAAGTAACATATAGCATGTTACTTTCCGCTTTCTTACACACAAAAGACCTCGGCCAGCTCAAGTATCCCATCATATTGCAGGTAAACTTTGAGAAGGAAAAGGTTGGCTTGAGTTTTAAGATATACAACCTTTTTAGAATGTGTCTTCTCATTTTTACGCTAAAGTAGGGTTGTTTTTATAACTTGTTTTTTGATTAATAGAATATCAAAAACATCTAATTCCTATTTGATAATATTTTATGGTTTAAAATTAGACTTAGACAAGTCTTAACAAGTCTTCACTTAGTCTTAACAAGTGCCTATTTCGTAAGCCTAAACAAAGAAAGAAATTTGAATTATGATTCCAGTGAAGGTTTGACGGAAATATCTGTCATGATTAGTTGATAATAGAAGAAGTGAGTAGAATCCTGGGTAGGGAAATTATAAATGAATAGTAAATAGTAGCAAATACATATGTATTATTAATAGTATAAAATTTGACTTTTCTAAGTGCTTATTTTGTAAGCCTAAAGAAATAAATGCTATTGAATTTGACTTTGTATGTATTTGCGAAACAAAATTCCAGCTTTTAGGTCTCAAACTTGTTCCAAGTCTGGGTGTTTTCACTCAATAACACCAGGACTTGGAACCTGCTACTTTCTTATCCTTTGCCCACCGAGCCACAGAAGCGTCAATGCTTGAACTTTGTTACCGTCATCCCGTAGGAATTTCCCAAAACTTTTCCAGCCTAAACTAATAAACCTTCCAAAGTTCAATTGTACGATAGGGATTGTTGTCTGTCGAGCCCTGTCTGCCAGACAGGCACGCAATCATTAGGTGAGTACGTAACCTAACTTAGGAAGGTCAGGCAGACACGGATAATTTGTTTTTACTTTGGGCTTTTTCAGCTGAATGCACCTATCCGAGCCCAATGCACCGAGAGAGCCGAAAAATTATTGTATGAAAATTCGCACACTTACCCGTCCTGTGTGATCTACTCGTAAAAACGAAATTTGGATTTTCTACTACTATATTATGCAAGTAACATCTGGCTTGCTAACACAGCACACAGTTGGGTTTTCTTGAAAACTAATCTGAAACTTCAATGATCGTTTTCTTAGTAAACCCCCTGAGTTGGAAAAATAATCAGAAATTATTTCCTCAACAGGACACTACGTCCACTGCTAAACATCATCATCATCATCATCAGCCTATAGCTGTCCACTGCTGGACATAGGCCTCCCCCAATAAGCGCCATAGCACCCTGTCTTCAGCTTGCCGCATCCAGCATCTACCCGCAGCCTTTCGCAGGTCGTCATCCTGGTCGGAGGGCGTTCTACACTACTTTTACCGAGTCGTGGTCTCCACTCAAGAACATACCTCCCCTAAATAAGGGGGTTGGGTATATCACCACCTGAAATTACGTTTCAACTCAATACCTTCTAAGGTTTTTGTTATTATAGTGCATAAGTTACGGCTTCTCGTCGTTTTGTTGAGATATTATTTAATTTCAATTTAAACGGTCAGGCACTTTGACCACTTTGACTGCGATTTTTTTCGACGACTGCGATCTTTTTTTTAACCTAAGCCATTCGTGCTGCCGCTCTACATAGCGGTTGTGTTGCGCCCCACATGCGTTTCGTTCGAAAATATTACGGCTGTGCTGAATCACAAAGATCTGTATTTTCTCAGCCGCTGCGCTAGTGTGGATTTACGCATATTAGACACTTGTAGAAAACACATACCGTGTGATTTCAGCACTCAAAGTGTTAACGTGCTTTGCGAGTCACATTAATGCAACACCACTAACTACAGCCACATGTTCAATAATTAAATCAAGATGAAAATGAAATACATAGGTGTGAAAGGCTCTTATCAACACAGCACAATACAAATCACGTAATCTGGCATGCATCTCATTTTCATGTGCCCGAAACAGCACAAAATAGCAGTGGCGTTTGAATTCGGCAAAATGATTGCTATTCGACGGAAACGCACATTTTTAATTACCTACAGACAAGCACGACTTAGCTACTTCTCTTATATAGGTGTAACTTGTATTGGTGTAATATCTTAGTTTAGATGTAAATATATCTTAAATGTTAATTTATTTTTCTTATGTGAAACAAAAAGTATTCATAAATAGGAAGTACGGGGCTTAGCATATGTCGGTTTGTCCCTTGAAATTCCACCAAAAGGGGATAACTTTAATTTTAAAAATATAATCCTCGCATTGTTAATGGTCTGTTAAGCTATCCGTAGATTGTTTACAACAGTTTAAAATTAGTTCAGTAGTTTTTGCGTGAAAGAGTAACAAACATCTATACAAACAAACTTCCGCGTTATTATATTAGTAGGATCCATATCATCAACACAGCAGTTGTTAAATAGAATCTGGCATTGTTAATGATCAGTTAACACTTTGACTGCTGAAATCACACGGTATGTGTTTTACAAAAGTGACTAATATGCGTAAATCCACACTAGCGCAGCGTCTGAGAAAATACAGATTTGTGTGACTCAGCACAGCTGTAATATTTTTCGAACGACACGCATGTGCGGCGCAACACAACCGCTGTGTAGAGCGGCAGCACGAATTTTTTAGGTTAAAAAAAAGATCGCAGTCGTCGAAAAAAAATCGCAGTCAAAGTGTTAAGCTATCTGTAGATTGTTTACAACAGCCTAAAATTAGTTCAGTAGTTTTTGCGTGAAAGAGTAACAAAAATCCATGCATACAAACTTTCGCGCTAAAAATATCAGTAGGAGTTATGCAAGTTGTGAACTCAGTGAATCAACTGTTCTGCCCCAAGCTGTAATACAACAGTGTAAATCTTAACAACCAGTGACGAAACTGCACACACTCGTCTTTGAGCTGTTTCTCAAACTTCTATCGTAAAATTTGCCAAATGGGATCTTAATTTTACTGGTAGGTGATTTATGGACAATTAAAAGTGATGAAGGAACTCCCAAGCTTTTAGGCGTTTTCGTGACTCGATATTATAAATAATTTTGTGCGAAAATGAGGTAAGATACACGATGACAGGTTATGTACCGATATTTTTACGGTTGTGATATGACAAGCGTCTTATTGCGATGACGTAGGAGACACACAAAGTCATCGACAGCTGGCGGGTTGGTATGACATGTCTGTGTATGAGTATTTTAGGCAGCCGACAGTGTTTTTAAACTTGTCGCCGGCCCGCGACTTTTGTGAGTAGACTCCATTACCAGTTAGGACCAAATTTTGTGAAGTTACAATGAAGTTCAGCTGTTATTCAATTCAATTCAATTCATTTACTGCAAGAAATATGGTATGACCATATTTCTTGCAGTAAGGGTCTTAACACTTTGAGTGCTGAAAACGCACGGTATGAGTTTTCTACAAGTGACTAATATGCGTAAATCCACACTAGCGCAGCGGCTGAGAAAATACAGATATTTGTGACTCAGCAGAGCTGTAATATTTTTCAAACGAAACACATTTGCGGCGCAACACAACCGCTGTGTAGAGTGGCAGCACGAATTTTTTAGGTAAAAAAAAAGACCGCAATCGTCGAAAAAAAACCGCAGTCAAAGTGTTAAACATTAGAATAGGTAAGTAGTGTCACATACTTCACCAAAACACATTGGCATGCAAACAATTTCTAAAACTAGGTTCCTACAATGTAATTTTAAAATGATTTAAATTAATAAGTTATGTTCCCAATTCCCATATACTAAGGTATTTTTTAGCTCCAGATTATATATGATATACCTATTGGGATAATCTGACAGTATTTGATTCACCGTTCACAGTCATTCTTGCAATCCTTCTAATATTATAAACGCGAAAGTTTGTATGTGTGGATGTTTGTTACTCTTTCACAAAAACTACTGTTTGCAAACGGATTGGACTGAAATGTTGCATACAGGTAGTTCCAGGCCCGAAATAAAACAAAGGCTGCTGTTTATCCCATAAATCAGTTTCCATGGGATAGAAGCCTTAAACGTTTCCATAGAAACAACGCTTCCGAAGCCTCGGGCAGAAACTACGAGATACTAGTTTCTCCATGAAACAAAGTTTTGAAGTAGTGTTTCTAAATTCCCAACCGATTTTTATTAGATTGCACTTGAGGATTTGGCTGATGGAATTACAACTACAGATACTACAGTAGATTATAAATCAATTTATGTAAATGAAGTGAGAACCAAGTGCTTAGATATAAAATACAAATACAAAAAAATTGTTTACCAAAAGTTTACAAATAATAACACCCTAATTTATGTACATATTCTTACATTTTAGAGTTGATTGGTTGAGGTGTTGCAGTTAACAGTGATCCCCGCACTAGGTTAGGCCTGTTTCGCGGGGTATCAATAGATTTTCTGTTTGCTGGTAAGGTAAGGAAGTGCACTAACAAAACTTTTGTAACAACAAAATAAAGTAAGTGCTAATTGGCTATACATAATTGGAATCTACTAAAAAAGAAAAAGGATTAATAAAAAAAAATCCAAAATCAAAAAATAAAGTAAAAATCATGGACATTGTTATACAATTCCTTCTGCCTGCAGGATGCTACCAAAAAACAGTGATAAACCTAGCCTATGCTGCCACTGTTAATTAAGTTATGTAACCTACTGGCAATTAATAAATGATCTATCTGTCTAAATAAAACGTTTTTGATTCTTGATAAATCACACTTGTACCTATTTATAGTTAAGCTCAGACCTATTTAACACTTTGAGTGCTGAAAACGCACGGTATGAGTTTTCTACAAGTGACTAATATGCGTAAATCCACACTAGCGCAGCGGCTGAGAAAATACAGATCTTTGTGACTCAGCAGAGGTGTAATATTTTTCGAACGAAACGCATGTGCGGCGCAACACAACCGCTGTGTAGAGTAGCAGCACGAATTTTTTAGGTAAAAAAAAAGACCGCAGTCGTCGAAAAAAAACCGCAGTCAAAGTGCCTAACCAATTTCGAAATATGGTGGTACTACTTCAATAGTAGGTTGAATTTGTAGTCAGGAAAGTAACCTATACCATTCAACAACGGTTATTTCCGAAATAGTAGCTGGAGGGTGAAATAATGGCAGCCAATTTTTCTTGTGAATAAATAATTTGGTTGTTTACCTCTGTTTTTCACCAATAAATAACGTTATCTCTAGGTGGGAGTCCTTGACCCGGACATTTGATTTACGCACTGTAACTATGCCTACCTAGTTACGGCATCAAGGTCCGTATTCAGCGTCACATAACATCGGAAATTGCTTGTTTAACAACAGACTCGCATTTCCAGGAGACAATATCGGTGAGGTAAGGCTCTGGATCCCCTTCCCTATAGTATTCCTTCGAGTCCTACGGACTCGAAGGCGTCGTAATTAAGGCTTCGTTGTAAAATCATTGAAATATTAAATTCAATATTTTTGTTTTTTTTTCATACTGGAATTCTTTTTAACAAATATAGTTCCAATCAAATAATAGAAAAAATTAGAACTAGTATTTACAATTGAAACTTGAAACTGTTGCAAACAATCTACAGGTAGCTCAACTGATCCATATAAATACGTCGGAAGCGTACCCAAGACTCTGGTAATAATTAATATACATATAATTAACAAAAATATTTTAATTGATTTTAAAAATTATACAGTCTACCTGTTTCAAATATAGAACCAAAATTTGCAATTGATAAAGAAACCTGATGTTTCCACTTACTGAAATTACAGTAGGTACCTACATAGAGTATCAAACAAAGGTTCCATACTATTTAGTTTATACTAACATTATCTTATAGGAGATCTAATAGGTATTAGGTTATACTAATGATAACTATAGATATATCTGGAGGGAAATTAGGTTTCAAAATCAGAATACGTCGAAACTCGATAGTACAAGTATTTCTGGGCAGTAGTGGCGCGCATGGGATCAGCCATAAAGTTTTCAGGGAGTCGGGAAAAATTCCCGAAACTAGCTCCGTGTGGGGAAAATTCATAACCCGCTTAGCAGTTCGGTTCACCTGTCTCGTTATACTTCGGAATTTTTAGATTAAATTCTGGAATACCGGACAAAGTTGCGGATTCTTTGAATTTGGTATAGTGCTCGTATGAATCTTGATAGAGGGCTGTTTCTTATATAAGTGATTATTTGTTGGTTATCTTGTCATAATTCAAACAGAACTTGTGGTTAAAACCTGGTATGAAAACTCTTTTGTGAGAGTTCTTCACAATCATTCTACATTATCTTGCCATACGTTTACTTTTGCTCAAGATTGTGCAAAACACTAGTTAAATCATTATCAGCATTTTTGTCTTGTTTATCCAGTCGTTTTAGTAGGTGCTTCAAAGAAGTCCACTACCACCAAAAAGAAAACATGGCAATTAATCTTCAGGGAGTAAAGTGGTTTATTCCTTATTAATGTTAAGGATGAAGCTAAACCCCATAATGAATGCAGGTGCTCGCGCCGTACGGACCTACCTCAGGTTTGGCAATTATCGGAAACGCGATTTCTGTGCAGACCAGGTCGTCATTACGAAATATATACTTTCCTGCATCGTATTAAAGTTCTAGTTAAAGGTTTAGCTGGCATAACTAATGATGAAATTGAAGTCTTATCGCGCTGGTTTAAGACTCATTACTTTATTATAATGCAATAAATCAGGATATTTTCACAGGAAACGCCAAATTAGGTAATTAACAGGCAGTCATTGAAAAGAAGTGAGAGTTTTATGAACATAATATGAAATTTCATGTTGTAATTAACTACATAATAACGCACACAGATCCCCTTTTTCAATACAACGATCCTATCCATCCACGGTTGTCTGGTAGAGATCGCTCTTGAGCGATAAGACCGCCAAATTGCAACATATCTTGTATTATTATTGTTTACCTTGTTTGTTTTATTTTTAAGTGTGCAATAAAATTATTGTCTATTTATCTATCTATCTTTTGTCTCAAGTTACTTTCGTTTGTTCTGTGGCATTACACAAAATCATTATGCTGTACTAATTCCGTTAAAAGCTTTTTAGGGTTTTTAACGACCTTCAAGAATGTAATTGTTCAACTGAAAATCGGCTTATACTTAACTTAGTAAGTGCGTCGACTGTTAGCAGCGTTTTCTGGAATTTGCGAGGAACTCAATTTTATAATTTGTTACGTAGGTATTTAATTATAAGGGGTGGGTGTTACTGCTTTTGCGGTGTTGCAAAATGTTGGGAAATATTTTACGATTCTACCGTCGTGACACCGTTTTATATTATGATATAATTTAGGATTTTATTAAGATTACTTAGTTCTTACATAACAAATTATATCATATTTTTTTCCCACTAAGAATTGATTAAATATGTGCCCTACATGACGTTATAGGACCTTATAAGTACGGCCCTATGCCTTTGGTATGTATAGCAATTTTGGCATAACCTAAATGATTGAAGTAGGGGAAATTTAGGATTTTATTAAGATTACTTAGTTCTTACATAACAAATTCTATCATATTTTTTTCCCACTAAGTATTGATTAAATATGTGCCCTACATGACGTTATAGGACCTTATAGGTACGGCCCTATGCATTTGGTATATGGCAATTTTGGCATTACCTAAATTATTGAGGAAGGGGACCGCTTGGAGTAAAGAATAGAGTGATGTCGCGAGTGTCTAGGCCGTTATATCCGTCTGCAGCCCACGTCGGTGAGGTACGACACCAAACGCACTCTACAGTATGTTATTGATTTTTACCGCCCGATGGGCGGAGCCAAATCTGTGCGAAAGGGATCACGCGATCGCTTCCTCATTAAATCAGAAGAGGAGCCTCAATTTCACTCAGTACAGATTCTAATTAAGGACGTCCCATTAAAACAACTATTTAAAATAGGCAAACCCTCGTGAAAAACATTTTCGCGAGAATAATGGCCATCAAAGTTGCAACGTCAGAGTACGCAAGACGCTTTTCAGTTTGAGGCTTTCGTAATATCGCTCTTTATGGCGGCCTCCATTACTTCTTTTTGAAGTTATTTTGATGCTGAACTTTATTTTGGTAACTTTAAATGGATTGGGGCACTTCGTTATTTCTTTTATCGACTTCCGTTGTTTATGAAGTTCTTTAAGCGGTGTCTCACTCTCTCATATGGCATTTTAGGTGGCATTAAATAAAGACACGATAGACAAATAATATAATTATTCCGACTGTCTGATATAATTCTGATACGGACAACTTCTAAGAGCTACCGGAACAAATATTCCGTAGTTTAATCTCAACAAGTTGCATCTTTGCTTGTCCAACTCGATCAAACTAATCCAGCTATCCCCAAGAAGCTATTGACTCGTAAACTCTCGTCCTGTGACGTCGGGTTCATGGGGTCAGGGTTGCGATCGCGTCTCGAATAATAAATACTGAGGTACAACAGAATCCCCACTCTAATTTGCATAATGCACTCTCTAACCAAGATTTAAACGTTGATTTTCTCTGGGACCGGAATAAGAAAGAGGGCAGAGTTTATACGGTTCCCATTCAAAAGGGTGCCAGGGTCTTTTAAGGTTACATTAAAAAAAAATCAGGTCAACGAACAAGACCACCCCTTTTCAATCTGACGCTTTGAAATATGTGAGGTTACTTTTAAGTAAATATGGACCCATGTAGTCTGAAATAAAAATCATTATTATGTCTCTCATTTACCATGATCTGGGCCATAAAGTGACCCGGTCCTTTGAAAGGCTTGCGTGGGGCCGAAACCAACAGCACAGAGGCCCTTTGAGAAGTTAAACTAAAGGCGATGGCTACACATAGCCGGTATCATCCTCGGGTGCACAATATGATACACCCAAAGATGGTATCCGCCAGGTGTATTATTATTATTATTTAAATCAAATAAAGAAATACTCGTAATACCTAATCAACACTCAGTTATGTGGCAGTGATGAATAAATAAATAATACTGTAAAATCTAACGAAGCATCTCGAAGATGATGACTGATGACAAAATACACCATAAACTTGCAAATTATGCCACCATTCCAGAAATAAGGGCAAGACCGCAAATCTGCAGACAGTGAAATCATCTGTACAATAAATGCAGCAACGGGACGCAACTCCATACATCATATTTATAGCGGATCGTTTGGAATTAGCTGACATTTGATTGCAGCCCTACGCCACGAATACGTCGCTAAATCACATTGCATTCAAACTAAGTGCAGTCTCTACGAACACATGCAACGGGATTTACAGCTAGCAGCCATGACTATCGCACTTTATCTACAAAACAAGAAGTTATAAGATCAAAAGTGAAGCAAAGAGATCATGAGCTAGATAGAGCAAAAGCAGAATAACAAGAACTCAAACACCACGCAAAGAACTCTATAGAGCAAAGTAAACTTACTATAAACTTTTTGTAATTTAAACTATCGAGAAAAGAGCCTGCAGAATTTACCGAATAAACGCGATTTCTCATTGATTATTGCAACCTTTACAATTTTCAATTACCACTCAAACAATGGCAATTTGAAACTCGAAAAAAGTGAAAAGGCGGCGTAACTCGCACAATCACGGCTCTCGAGTGCAGAAACATAAATGAAACCATTAATTATCCGTGAGCCCAGTTATTCTTTCCCCCTTCCTTTTTCATTCTGTAGGGCTTTTATATTTAACGGAACTGTCGAAGTTAATTGAGAGGGTATATATTTCAGATATCTTTCGCTCAAGAAGAAATAATCCAACAGGTTAGAAATTGTAAAAAAACTTCGCTGGTTTATTATAAATAAATAAATAATGCTGGACAATAATGCTGGATATTCAGTATCTGCTGTAAACATACTGGTAATATACATATATACTCGTATATGGCATATGCATATTGACATAACTGCAACCTATAATTAAGCCTTCGATAAAAATTAGCTGCAGAAAATCGCTTCAAAGAGGCAAATCTACAAATTGATTTAAAAGAACAAACTGAACTCAAATGCTATCACTATTATGATTCGAGTAGTACGTTCTCTATAAAGCTTATTTTTTATAAGCCGATTTAGTGACGCTCTTTCAATGCACGTAGGACATTGAGAGAGTTACATAACAAGATGATCTCAAATTATGCCTCACCCCAATTCTGTTCGCGACGTCCAACTTTGAGGAAGGGAAATTTTAATTTATTTTCTTCTGTTTTTGCCCTTACTTTGTCTTTATCGTATTATAAGGATCTGATGTACTGAAGCGAGAGAGAAATCCTTTGATTATATCAGCTTATTTAATTCGAAGTTGGTAGGTAAGTAATTAGCCTTCATTGATTTTTCTACTGATAAGTTGGCAAGGGATGGTAGATGGCTTCGTGTGGATTGATACAAATCCTTTTGATAAGAGTCGTTACTCAAATACCTGAAATATGTATATGCTAGACTATTACAAATAATATACAGGTAGCTCAACTGATCCATCTCGATACCAGTCAGCAGCGTCCCCAAGACACTGGCTGCATTGCCCCGATGAAAAAGAAGAAAAAATATTTATTGCACTTTAAATAGAAAACATGACAAAACTTTAAAAAAATTACAATTGGCGGTCTTATCGCTCAAGAGCGATAAGACCGATCTCTAACAGAGCTGATGAACGCATCAGCATTGCCATACAGCACAACGGCGCCAGATACGTATCTACTCACCAGCTATCGGGTCGCTTCGACTAGACGCTCAGATAATTTTTAAGAGCGTCATTACCCCACGGACCTCGTCTGGTCTCAACTCTAAGAAGAGCAAATGCATAGGCTCTGTCGAGACCTACATATTTGCGCCTTATTAAATTCTCATAAGTTAAGGACTCATTACCGAGCCGTGACATTTTTCACACAAGTCTCATCACCTAGTGAAGCGTAGCCGAGGATTGCTCGCTCGTAGCATTGTTTGGTAAACAATGGCCGACCTCGAAGTCATTAACCCACCTCGGATGTCGGCTGCGGATTCTTCACGTTTTCAAGCTTAAAATGAATATGCATTGCGTGATTTTGACGAGTTTCGAAAGCCGAATGTGATAATGCGATACTTTAAACTTTAGTTCCTGGGCTCAACGTAACATACGTTATGTTGATTTTAGGATACTTTGGGATACCTTAGGAACATGTTAATTTTTTGAGCGTTGTGTGTACGATAACTGTCTACGTACCGCATGTTTCCTACTAATGTCAGCAATCTAATAAAAAAACGAATTCCTTTAGTCTGTTTCAATATCTATACATATTATCTATTGTCTGATACAATATCAATTCTTTTACAAGTTGGATTGTAAAAATGTTAATAAACTATTTTAAAAATTACTAAACTATTGTAAAAATTACTAATCTATTGTAAAAATTACTAAACTATTGTAAAAATTACTAATCTATTGTAAAAATTACTAAACTATTGTAAAAATTACTAAACTATTGTAAAAATTACTAAACTATTGTAAAAAGGTCACCTGCTATTCATAAGTGGCATTTTCTTTTAAATGGTAATCTAATATCAAATGCTTTTGAAAATCTTCGTAATTTATAACTCAATAAATGTGACACAAGAGAAGAAAGTTAAAAGCAAATGGTGGATAGGATTACAAGCGAGGCTCTAGAGTAAAACGAGAGAGAGGCCGCTACGGTCGAAAGGTTTTATAGAAATCGTTTTCTTTAGACTATCTAACGGTTTATTGGTTCATAGGGAGTTCGTTGGGTCTAGAGTTAGAGTGTAACGAAGTCTAGGTAACTTTCATCAACATATGATATACCATGTATATATAAATGTATATAACAATATAATACTTCTTACGTAAGCGGGTTAACTACAAGCCTTTGAAGAAGTCTCTCGTTAATGGATGAAACGTTCTTTCAAAATTTATTTATTTTTATCTTATATCGTAAATAAGATTCGTAATTTACCCGCCTACATGTGTTATGAATTCAACAAACTACAATAGATTTTAAAGGTAAAATTATGTTCATGAAACTGTGACGAAATATTATTGTATAACTCAAAAATCAAATCATGATAAATATCCCGTTATCTTTAAAATTATGATAAAATATGAAAGAGGAGGCCTATACCCAATAGTGGGTTTAAACTGGGTGATGATGATGATGATGACGATGATGATGACAAAATAGGTATGTATACGACTGAAGTAAGCTATTTATTCGTAAAACTATAATGATAGTAGGTAGAGATAAAAAAAAGTAATAGCATGTACAGAAACCAATTTTCCAAACATGCCCACAAATTCTCCAAAGCTTCCCAAACTTCCATATTAAAATCATATTATTTGTTACATGTTCAAAAATAACATGGGACAGCGACAGCAATGTATCGGAAAAGTGTCGGATGCGTCCGCGTGACGTGGTGTCCACCGGACGACCGCCGTGACACCAATCTCCTCATTGTAGCGTCCGCTAGACGTACGGGTATAAATTTGGTTGTCATGCGGATTTCATACTTTGAAGATTATTGGGAATTACGTGACAGTTTGTATAAGTAATGAATCGGAATGTCAACTAGTTAAGAAAGAAGTGCAAGAAAAATACATTTCTTTGACGACCGATGTGGCGTGGTCAGTAATCTAGTACCCATAACACAAACTCTAACTTGGGGCTAGATGATGCTGTGTGTCAGGGCGCTATGGCGCTCATTGGGGGAGGCCTATGTCCAGCAGTGGACTGCTATAGGCTGATGATCATGATGATGATGCTGTGTGGATTGTCCAGTGTTAGATTACAAAACTTACAGAACTTGAAAACGGTTAAAACCTCAATAGAACCTTGCATACATAGCAGCATATAGCAAACTGCTTTGACAGATAAGTACGACCTCATTGCAATGTCATTGTCGCACGAAGTAAATCAAACATAGGTAAGTACATATCTAGTTATTTGCCTGCAGAGCAAACAATGAGTTTCCTGCCCTTGAAAATATACCTAGTTTTATAGAAATCTAGTTTCTGCCAGCAGTTTCGCACGCGTTGTTTCTATGGAAACGTTTGAAGGTTATTTCTATGCTATAAGAACTAATTTATTAGACAAATAGTAGCTCATGTTTGATTCCTGGATAAGAGTACATCTATGCAAAATATCAGCCCGATCGATTCAGTTGTTTTAGCGTTAAGAAGTAACAAACATCCATCCTTAAATCCATTCAAACGTAGATTCAAACATCTTAATTTCCGCATTTATAATATAGTTATACCTACAGGTACTAGCTGGAACTAGCAGACATAAACCTAGATTCAAGCAATCATCAATATATTACATCTTTTACGATTTACACAATTAATAAATGAAGTGTTTACTGACAATGGCTAAAAAATATACACGTAGAAATAGATTCAACCTTATGGTTATTGAGGTGTATTATACAATGCCTTATAGCTAGAAAAATTCTTCCCTGATTCTTCAATGGATTCAACCTAAATAATAATTCCAGTTTTCTGGAATCTCGGGGATTTTCGAGGGGGAAAACTGGAATGATTATTTATTCTATTCCAGTTTCCCCCCTTATGGGCCTTCAGGGGGGAAAACTGGAATAACCCAGTTTTTGGATCTGGTTGATTTGAATAGATTTGGCTAAACCGGACCTATTTTAAAGGAGTTTCTAGTGTTTAGGATACAATATTAACCTTAATACATTATCCAGGTCAAAAAAGTATTTGATAATTCATTAAACAAGTATTTGATAATTCAGGAAACGGGAACACGGAATATTTTGCGTCACATTGCGAGCACTACTTTTATTTTGCATTATGCACCATATTAAAATACTTTGCATTTTAATAGAGAATATTAAATTTGAAAACCACAGATTATTTTTTTTTATTCAAATTTCAGGGTTCTCATTTTACCAATTAAGTTCTGAAAATAACTTGTGGTTTGGTAGTAAGTGAACCAATTTAACTTATTTGTGTTCTGATGCTTTAAATACTGACCTCTAAACATGATTGAAAATTCCCTAGTAGTGCAGTAGGTTATACAGGGTGCCACGAAATATCTGTATTGTGCACTAAGCCTTTGGACCCCAAGTCCAAGATCCACTTTAGTTCTTATCAAGATCAACCATTGATTTATATCATTTTTTTATAGTCAATTCACGATAAAACAATGGGTCTGCTGAAAAATAAGATTTTTTTTTTGTTAAATATTTGTATAAATATGGCATCTTTCATCCTATTCGTGTAGTGAACACGAATAGGATGAAAGAATATTCTTTTTTCATTCAAAAATAAGTAGTTAGAATATTCGTAATAAAAAACACACAAATTGGTCCCGAGTGGGTCCAGAATCACTCCCTTTTTTGATTTATTACACATGTTACGTGGCAACCTGTATACAAAACATACTCAGTAAATCGTACGATAAACTTACCGTCTACATGTGTACTAAGTTGCATTCAACCACAATGTAGGTAGAAACCATCTTTAATACGATACAAAAACCAACCTTAGAAATATTAGTAGTAACTATCCTGTAGCCAAGACGATAGTAACGAACAGGAAATCATTTGAATACTGAATATCTTGAATTACTTACAGAAGATAAAGGCTTTTGCATCGATACTTCTATGCTCATATATGATGCTTGTGCGAGGGCAGGCTTTGTGCAACTTGGCAACGCCGATACGGACAATTTGGGCCCTGGCCACCTAACCCGTTATTGGATTGTCATAATTTAACATAGCATGTACCTATCGGCTTTACTGCCAGCGAACATGGTAAGCCAGATAACCTGGTCGCCAGCGTTATTCTAATAAAATGGAGAAGACAAGGATTACGGCGGTCAGAGACTCTTTGTAGAAGAAATATGCAGGGAGAATTAAAAAACTGCACCCAACATATGAGTATGAGCGAACAATGAAATCTGATTCCTATGGAAACAAGTTTTCTATGAAAATATTCAACTGTAACTGGTAAGCTGCACAATTGCAGAACAAAGGTAAATGGATCGGTGCAGATTGGAAACTCCGAATAACCCACATCGTATATGCTTACACTAAAAATTTAAAATCCTTTATTTCTTTAGGCTTACAAATAAAGCACTTAGGCGAGTCAAATTTTATAGATACTAAAAAATATTATCAAATAAGAAATAAGGTGTTTTTGTTTTTCTGTTAACATATTTTTTTTTTGAAAGAAGTGAAAAAGAAACCACTAAAAACAATGTTCTTTATTTTCTTTTGAACTTTAAGAAATATCAATTAATATAATTAAAAACTGTACATATATCCGACTCAATCATAAAGACGACTATTTATCTAAAAACACTCGCATTCAAAGTTTCGGCTAGAGGCTGTGAGAAATCGTTATGAAAGCTACACAGCAAACCGCAATTTCTTCAGCAATAAACCTTCAACATGTCTACATTATACAGTAGCTAGCTTTGATATTGGAATTGCGTCACCTCGCTAGTTGGAAACTTTCATATGCATATGATTTCCCTCTGGGCTGCCTTGCATTTACTAATTTGTAACCATCACCAATAATTTTGCACTGAAAGCCCGGGTTAATATATTGATGGATTATTAATATTATTGGCAGTATAGCAGTAGATGGATCTACATCTGGGCGTTCTTGGCTGTAAATTCAAGTGAAGATTAAGTCAACTAAGTATTCATTATCCTCTATTTATTCATGTGATTTAGATTGAAAGGTGATTATTTGAAGAGCCTTGAGACAAATCACACTAGTGGAATATTAAATATTGGTGGTGTTTTCTATCGAATTAGGTATTGGGGGGCCTAGCGCACCCTAGTTAAGTTACTTTGTACCTACTTGTCTTGTGATGCCCTGAAATAAATGATGCAATTTTTTGTGGATCTTATAACAAGACATTGGCCGTTTAAAGCTGTTTTTACTGAGATTAGGTACTCATTAAAAATCTCTTCACAGTCATTCAAAAAGAAAATGATACCATGTTGCATTCAAGCCATCATAGTTAGACATTTGATATTATAGGCCTACCGTGCCTATAGCAAATATTCGCTGCCTATTAGTATGAACTACGAGAGCCGTGGGAAATACAATGTTCCGACGCAAGTACCAACTGTAACTACAGAGAAGGGCACAATACTGTCCGGCGTATAAAAAGATGACAATGCAAGCCTATGGAGAACCACTGACCATGCTCGTTCACACGCGCCAAATGACTGAACCACTTTGGTGTTGCGATAGAACTGTAATTTACAAATAGCGTGGTCCCTTCAATTAAAATATTAGGTTACAGAATAACGTTGACCAAAAAATAGGTTAAATCCAGCCAGAGAAACAAACTGACAACAAAGTGATCATGAAGATCATTTTGTGGTTCGCCTGGGTTTCGATCATAAATCCTCCAAGATGGAATTCAAATAAAGGCTGACTCACAAAATAATGGCACATTAAAATCATTCTCGATTTTCTTATAATAATCATTCTCGATTCTTTCTTCTTCTCACGAATAAAGTGAAAGAGAGACCTTATCATGAGGCCTAACTCCATTTCAACCAACTTCAGACTGACCTAAATGCAGACCACGAATTTATACACCGCAAGAGGTTTTTTTCCTATCTGTACACTTACCCACCTACGCAGTTACATTAAGCGTCTAGCATGTACTTCATTGTGCCTGGTAGTGAATGAATGTTGGTAATTGCTTCCAATGATTCATTACAACAATTAGTTTCATCATCAAGGATACAATTACTACAATAAACTGCCACGCATGCACCTCGTTACATGAGTTGGACTCATTGCAGTTTGTTGGTACCCTAGAGCCCTAGATCTGTTTAAGACGATTTCATCAGGATACCCATTTTATGTGGGACGCTGGTACTGGGTGCATTCATATTAGAATTTCTTATTAATTACCGGTTTTACTAATTTTATTACGTCAATGAAGGCGCGATTTTCGGTTAAATACATTTATATCTACTGTGACACTTCGTATAACGACGAAATCTTCATACTACGAGAAAAGAGTGTGTATTCCAAAAACAAAGTCTGAGTATTTTCTGTACCCTATTCATTCTATGGAGTTGTGAAAAAGCTTCAAATTATATTTACCTACTGAGAATTATGAAGACTTCAACAAAATGCAACGCGTGTGCTCTTCGACTTAACACGTCGCTTATCGTCTCAGAGTAAAGCATTTCGTTTATGACGGCTAAGTTATATCTCACGCGGCCATGTGTGAATAGGCGCAATTACCATACGGGTGACGCCTCGGCATATCTAGGGTTAGCCTGAGGTAGGTCTACTAAGAAGAGTCAGGGGTAAAATGAGGCACATGAATAAAGAGTTTTGGATTTTTGAAACTGACAATGTATCTACCTAGAATAAATTGAGCATCAGCAATGTTCAGAAAAAACGTGCGTAAACGTGTTCTTGAGTGGAGACCACGACTCGGTAAACGTAGTGTAGGATGCTCTCCGACCAGGTGGGATGCCGAAAAAGACTGCAGGTAGTTGCTGGATGCGGTAAACTGAAGTCTACTGCGAGGGAGGCCTATGTCCAGCAGTGGACTGCTATAGACTGATGATGATGATGATGAATGTTCAGAAAGAAACAAGCGACGCTATAGCAGTCTTTACATACGATCTTACGTTATGGAAGTGTCTGAATATCCTGGGTAACACTTAGTTTCCTGATCTTTCAGACCAAACCAAGTAACTAGTTTTAAGATCTTCGTTGCGGCAGAGAAACCTGTCTACGAACGTATTACCTAGATCTAATAACAACCAATTACACTGAGAAATTTGAACTATGTCATTGTGGGCCAACAATATAAACTGAAATGTCAACCTAAGTATAAAGTTCAAAGGTATATAAGAATAAATAAATAAATAAATAATGCTGGACAATTCACACAGCATTATCTAGCCCCATGGTAAGCAGAGCTTGTGTTATGGGTACTAGATAACTGATATACATAATACAATACATTACATAGATAGATATTTTTTTATTATACATAGAAAACGACCAGAACACCCGGAACAAATATCTGCAGATCGTACACACAATTGTTCCGAGGCGGGAATCGAACCCGCAACCTCCTGCATCGCAGGCGGACCTTCGCCCACCGCGCCACATCGGTCGTCTAAACTGAAATGTCAACCTAAGTATAAAGTTCAAAGGTATATAAGAAGATTGAGTATCTTCTTATCCACCTTTGAACCTGTCCGACAGTCTCATATCACCTGTTGTTCATCCCTGGTGCAGCTTAAAAGCGCCACCATTAGTCCATGATCCTACGCTCATTCATTTAATAGCGTTTCTTTGCCACGGCGACTATTAAAGGACTACAGGCCTGCGACTAATTCAACCCGCAATAGGGTTGGAGCTTACAAAGCTTAACTAACTACGGATTTATGCATCGAGTATGGCTTAGGGGGTATAGTTGGGAGTGAAGAGGTCGACTGCTTTTGGAGTCGTTTGGTGTCTGATCTACTGCGGTAAGCCAATTATGCAACTGACGGGTATTCTTCATCATCATCATCATCAGCCTATATTAGTCCACTGCTGGACATAGGCCTCCCCCAATGAGCGCCATAGCGCCCTGTCTTCAGCTTGACGCATCCAGCATCTACCTGCAGTCTTTCGCAGGTCGTCATCCCACCTGGTCGGAGGGCGTCCTACACTACGTTTACCGAGTCGTGGTCTCCACTCAAGAACACGTTTGCCCCATCGGCCGTCGGTTCTTCGCGAGATATGGCCGGCCCACTGCCACTTCAGCTTGCTAATTCTTTGAGCTATGTCGATAACCTTGGTTCTCTGTCGGATGTATTCGTTACGAATCCTATCCTTCAGAGAAACTCCGAGCATAGCTCTTTCCATAGCTCGCTGAGCGACTTTGAACTGGTGGACCAGCCCTATCGTGAGTGTCCACGTCTCAGCTCCGTAGGTCATAACGGGTAGGACGCACTGATTGAAAACTTTCGTTTTCAAGCATTGCGGTATGGATATTCTTGCGCCATTTCAAATTACCAAAGTCGGCTTGGTTCTAAAAGAAAACATGCAGTACTTGATTCTGGCCTAAACTCGGCAAGCCGACGCGAGTTGATGGAACATTATCGATAAAAGTTTTGAAACTATCATGGTTATTAACACAACAGTTCGTAGGTAGTAAAAGACAAAAAAAGGTAGTTAGGCATGTCTGGCAATAAAAACTAACTCTCATGTTTTCAGTTATTCCCTGATCATGGCGCATGAAACTATGCCGAAATATTTGAAAGCTCAAAACTCAAATCATCCTTATATTATAAACGCGAAAGTTTGTGAGGATGGATGTAAGTATGTTTGTTGCTCTTTCACACAAAAACTACTAAATGGGTTTTGATGAAACTTCACAATAATATAGCTTACATATCAGAATAACACATAAGCTACAATTCATAAAGATATAAAAAAAAAAATTTTTTTTTATAAAGATATATCGTATATTACCCAAAATATCTATCACCACGCGGGTGAAACCGCGGGGCGCAGCTAGTGGTAAATAAAAAACTATCGGCTGATTCGGCTGCCTATAATATTCATACACTGAAAAGTAGCACCAACCTACCGGGTTGTGTCGCCTATTTAGTTATTATAGTTATTTACAAACTACAGAATATATACAATGAAAAAAAAGTATGTTAAATACACACGAAGGCTAGGTATAAAGATGATTGGTGCTAAATTTTTGCTTAACTGAGAAAATATATCGCACTTATTCCTGATTTTATACCTAGAAATTTTATCTGAAGTGAAAATACAAAGAGATTCCTATTAGATGTAGCTCGGTTTATGCAAAAGTGTTTATGTAAATGAAATAAGTTGTCGCCTGGCTCTTGATTACAAAGGAAACTTGGAGTAGTTTTGTTTACAGTTTAAACGCAATTGCGTCAGGTTTATCCGGAGCTTCCATTCACAGTGATAGTAAATGAGAATTAGCAATATAGAATATCAGACTGGAACCATCGTCATCATGGCGGACTCGGAGCATACCATAGATTTCATCCTCTTTCAGTATAGTGTTTGATTTTTTGTTTGTTTGATTGTAATGAATAGGCTCCGAATCTAATAAACCGATTTGAAAAATTCTTTCACCTTTGGGAAGCTACACTCTTCTTCTTTGTCGTTGTCTTTATTGCTGAAGGTCGTGCCCGTCCTGGAAGGCTTTCACGGTGACGCTGTTGAACCGCTTCCACACCACTCTGTCTTCGGCCTGTCTCAGGGCTGCAGGCAAAGTGAGTCCCGTTATAGCCCTAATTTGATCAGACCAGCGGATTGGTGACCGTCCTGTTGGTCTTTTTCCCTCTATCTTGCCCATTACCACTAGTTTTTCGAGGTTGTCTGGTTGCCTTCTGGCTATCCCCAGTGAATATAGGCTATATAATATTTTCAAAAAAGTTAGGGATCCGTACCAAAACCGTGCGAAGCCGTAGCCGGGAAGGTCCGCTAGTGTTCAATAAAGGTCGTGAGCGTTTGGTATAAAGTTTCTTTGAAGATGTACGCACGGTACTCTGATAACCAGCTCATGTGATTTCTGAATTGCGTTATGCCGTTTCACTTGCTGGATACTGTCACCAGTGTTTAAAGTTTTGGTTTTTCGTAGTACAGTCTTCATCTACGTTGCTATCTTAAGTTAGTTTTCAGTCATGGCGAGTCACGGCGGCGTGTCTTCTTATATCATCTATCGGTTGATGCAAAGGCTAGAACCACTGACTCTTTGTAAGAGAGAGTATCAACGTGCTTTATTTCCATTATTTACTGGACTCAACTCATACAGCTCTTTACAGTATAGCCTCCCCTTATAAGCGCCATAGCGGCCAGTCTTCTAGAGTTTATAACCTGATAACCGTCTCCATTCTAAATAGAGAACAAGACAGGTGCATAATAACAGAACAATTTACAAGCTTTTATTTTCAACTAACTCGTAACTTCGCGAAGTTTTAAAGTTTCAGGTACGGTGTAGCACTTAAAATCCAATTGTAGAGCAACTAGCGGAAGAACGTGTTTTGTCCTGTCTTTCTTGTCACCTACAGAACTGCGCCATTGGGTGTGTAAATTGTACTTTGTATTATCGTTTGTGCACCGAAATGGGGGAATTAGATTCTTGCCTCTTTCGTTTGCTTATTGGACAAAGTTCATGAAAGTGAAGTGAGTGAGTAAGTGGAGAAGGAAAACTCTTTTTATGTCAAAACTGACATATGACATCAGAAATCACCCTGATCTTCCTAGCATACCTATAGAGATCTGTACTTACTGATTTTTATATATATAGGTAAGTACTTAACTAAGTTCTACGCCCGAAGGGTGAAAATGGGATCCTATTACTAAGCCCCAGCTGTCTGTCTGTCTGTTTTCTCTCATCTCATGAACCGTAACAGGTGACAGTTGAAATGTTTACAGAATGTGTACTTCTCTTAGTGCTACTACCACAAATTAAAGGGAGCTCCCATTTTATTTCTGGCAATTATAGCTCTACTTTTGTCAAGGCTGTATCTCTTGAACCGTAACAGGTAGACAGTTGAAATTTAGACGCCTATAATTATACACACCCCATACAGTTATAGGCGCTATATGAACAAATAAAATAAAATAAATGTAATAATTAAGAGGTCCAACGTCCATACCAAGCAACGTCGTCGGGCCCTGTCAGTACCTGGATCATCCAGGCTGGATGGGTGACATATTGAATTTTAACTTGTGTTCGAATTAGAAATATCGATTTTTTGAAGTTTCCTTTCCTTTCCTTTGAGGAACCCTCCGCGTGTGCGAGTTAACTCGCACTTTGCAACTTTGCTTTGGTTTTATTTATAAAATTTAGCCCCAGCATTCAGTCAAAGTTTCTCCCTCACATATTATCTCAGCAACGCGTAATCTCTACCCACAACTCATAATTATTCACACTTTAATCCCGAAAATAACCTATCAACTGTTATTACCCGAGTAATTCGCTTAAAATCTGTATCAAAATTGGCGAAATTTAACTTGAAGCTCGGTATTTACGTATTTACGACGTGAAATAACGTGCCAAGCCAGCCGGACGCGTTATTATTTTATTTTCGCCTATACGTCCGTTATCGGAACTTAATAAAAGCGCTCTGATAAATGTGACTTAAATTGGAATAAATTTTTTAATGTTGATCCAATTCTTAAATTCCTTTTTTTACTTGACACCGGACATTTACCTTCTTACATATAAATAAAAAAATAATGCTGGACAATTCACACAGCATTATCAAGCCCCACGGTAAGCAGAACTTGTGTTGTGGGTAGGTACTAGATAACTGATACACATAATACAATATATTACATATGTAGATATATATTTATTATACATAGAAAACGACCAGAATACCACATATAATAAAGATCTTAAAACTATTATAAGTGACAATGTCTAAGCTGTGTTTTTTTTTTCATTCTTACTTTTTGAAAAAAGAAAATAAACAACTCTTCCGTTCTTATTCGCATTTAAAGTTTATTAAAAATACGACACCCTCATCACAAATTAGGGTCTTACGTCAATATCAACATAATATTTGTTTAAATCTAAAAACACTTATTCCCTCAAGAAATTCCAGCAAAATCTGCATTCTAATCCATTTATGTAAAGCTGGCGTGAGTCTCGTTTTATTGTATTCGCCAGGGCTGTAGTTAGGGTTGCCTGAATGGGTGATCAAATTACCTGTTGGCTTGATACCGTCACCAGGGCTTTGACTTTAGCAATGAAAGGATTTACAGAAACTAATTTTAGTTTTTTTAAATAATAATAATAATAACCGCTATGTGTAGCGATCGCCTTTAGATTAACTTCTCAAAGGGCCTCTGTGCTGTTGGCTTCGGCCCCACGCAAGCCTTCCAAAGGACCGGGTCACTTTATGGCCCGAGATCGTGGTATATGAGAGACATAATAATAATAATAATAAATAATGCTGGACAATTCACACAGCATTATCTAGCCCCATGGTAAGCAGAGCTTGTGTTATGGGTACTAGATAACTGATATACATAATACAATACATTACGCAGATAGATATTTTTTATTATACATAGAAAACGACCAGAACACCCGGAACAAATATCTGCAGATCGTACACACAATTGTTCCGAGGCGGGAATCGAACCCGCGACCTCCTGCATCGCAGGCGGACCTTCACCGCGCCACATCGGTCGTCGATAATAGAAACCAGAGCGGCCTTGTTCATTTATAGGTAAACACAGAATGCTATGTCAGTACGATAGAAAATCTCTACAAAGCTACATTACAAAATTATTCACAAATTTCATAAAAGCTGTATTTAGCCGTTTAGTTTCTACTTATTTATAAGTACAAAAGTGATTTGTGTTCCTATTTAAGCAACTTTATTGCCCAAATAAAAATTTAAGTTTATGGTAGGTTTAGTGGCATTCACATACCTAGACATAATTTTTTACAACCTATTAGGGTTACTGAAATACTCGTCGGCGAAGTCGGCTCGCTAAAAGGTTGCATGCCCATTCAATCATGCATACATGATTGAATGCCCCTAACTGGCATGTAAATCAGGGCCTTAACTCCGGCCCTGTCTTCCTACGAATAGAAAACACATAAAAAGTACTTTCCTTTCTTCTGATTTGTAATGAAATTAAAACTTATAGCCGATGGAGAAGTTGCGAGGCACTCCTGGGAAGCTATGGGTCAAGTTATTTATCCGTTCGTGTATTTTATAGAGCAGGGATTATTATTTGGTTATTGTTTGTTAACGTACTTACATTAACAAACAATAATTAATGTACTTACATTTATTCGCTTTATGCATTCATATTATTGCTTCATTTATTCGCTTGCTAGCTGCGCCCCGCTGTTTCGCCCGCGTATATCTACATATGTATGTGTCAAATGGTTTATAAACCTTCCTCTTGAATCACTCTATCTATTTAAAAAAAACGCAAAATCCGTAAAGTAGTTTTAAAGATCTAAGCATAGATAGGGACAGACAGGCAGCAGGAAGCGACTGTGTTTTATATATGTAGGTTACGAGAATAATAGCCTTCATTTGTTCGAAAACTCTTTTTCCATCAGAGTTTTATGACAATTAGGTAAGCAAAAGCGTTTAGCTAGGTAATATAATACCTAAGAACCGACAATATATCATTACAGTACCCATTGTTTGTGAATACATAGATAAAATGGATAGGTTGAAATAGAAGTAACGAGACCCAGAACATCTTATTATACTCTATCTTATGTATCATCATCATCCTCTGTTAGTTGACTGCTGGTCATAGGACTCCCCCAATGAGCGCCACTTGATTTTTTTTTAACACGAGCTTTTTTTTTTCGAGCGCCCTGTCTTCAGCTTGACGCTTCCACTATCTACCTGCAGTCTTTCGCATGTATATGTATCTTATATACTAGAAACTAGAATCTAAGCTCTTCATTCATCCTTCCATTATCAGGTTTCGTTTCATCAACACACTTTAAGGACGATTTCGTTAAATACAGTCTCGACGAGACAATTCATGTTGGAAGCAGCCCCCAAAGGTAGGGGTAGGAAGTACCCTTTGAATAATAGCGGTCTGCCTCCCGCCACTTATCTCTGCATAATGACAGAGGATCGGGTTACAGACTTAGAGTTCTCTGGCGTAAGCTTAGCGTCTAGGTTATAGGGCTTGTGTGTCTAGACAACAAATGCATAGCCAAAAAAACCAGATACCGTAAGAACTTAGTAGGAAAAGTTAAGATTATTTAGTACTAGCTGTTTCCCGCGGTTTCACCCGCGTTAAATTAAAATTTCACTTTTCTAAATTTTAATATTAGCCGCATATACGTTCACCGCGGATAGTGTAGCTTCCCAACCGGTGAAAAAAAATTTCGAATCGGTCCGTTAGTTTCGGAGCCTATTCGATACAAACAAAAAATCAAATCTTTCCTCTTTATAATATTAGTATAGACTAGCGTTCCGTCCTGGCTCTGCTCATAAAAACGAACTCGCAGTGTCTTCAGTTATTCCGTGATCATGGCGCATGAAACTGTGCCGAAATATTGGAAAACTCAAAAATCAAATCATGGTAAATATCCCGTTTTAAATGACTTTAGTGTTAATAACCATGATAGTTTCAGAAGTTTTAGTATAGATTTACTCATAAAAATCTGCCTTATCCGAGTTATTACTACAAATGGTTTCTAGACTAAAATAATCGCGGTCCATACGGAGTCACTCGATGAAGATTGGAATCCCCGAACACTCTAATTTGTCCAATCCTCTATAAGGATAGCCTGTATAAAAAATTGTGTCTCCATTTAAATATCTTATTTCTACAGAAGAGCATTAGATAACCAAATTATGAAACGGAACTCATTTCTCTAAAGCAATTTTATAGAGGGTGGATAATAATTAGACAATTTAACGCCACTGTAATAAAATAGGTACTTTCAGCGGGAGTCTATATAAGGAGAAAAATTAACAGTTTCCGACAAGCTTGGTTGCTAAGTAAAAAATATATTATTAAATATATTGGGTATTTCGATAATCCGCCTGCCGAGCGTGCTAATTATGGCGAAATCCCTCATCTTGGGGGAAGTATAATAATAATAAATAATGCTGGACAATACACAGTTTCATCTAGCTCCAAGCTAAGCGAGATTGTTTTATGTGTACTAGATGACTGATAAACATAATGCAATACATAATAAGGAAATAGATTTTTTATTATAGAAAATACGCCAGAACTCCAGGAACAAATATTTGCAGATCGTACAAACAATTTGTTCCAAGGCGGGAATTGAACTCGCAATCACCCCCGCAGGGGAACTTTGCCCGCCGCGCTAGATCGGTCGTCATAATCAGTAGTAGACCTATGTATGTATGATGAGGAGGTAAGTTTTTCAGAAGGTAGAGATGAAACTAACATTATTTCACCAATTTCTACAAACAAATACAAGCTCTGGAAAAAGAAATTGAAGCTCAATGTTGATTGTTGTAGGTTAACGCTACCTAGTTTATGCCCAACACTGAACCACTCTAAAAAGACCTTTCCTCAATGTAGGTACAAAGTAATGTAGGTACTTACTTAATATGAATTCTCGAGAAGCTCGGCTTAATAATGGGTAATTTCAAAAGCATGTTCAACTACCGAGTAGCGGAATAATTCAATGTTGTAGAACTGAATGTCTCCAGTGTAGTTATTTTGTCTCCTGCCTGACCTACGCACCGTGAAATTATGCTTCGCACCTACACTAGGGCTACCGGCAGTCAGATTTCCATATTCACATTTATTTATTGAAATTTTAAGTTCATCAAAATTAAGTTTCTTATATTTCACTCCGTCTCTACGCTCTGTTTAGTTTATAATAGTTTGTGCCAATAATTTGAAAAAAAAAAACGTGTTTATCATATCTAAGTTTATGTAGGTTTAAAAAATCCTATTATCTCTCGCAAAAAAGGACATTATATCTTGACGGTGCTTTCAAAATTATAGGCCTTTATTTCTCCGTCAAGTTCATTGGCAACCCTCATTCCAGTTCCCGTCCTTGCCTACGTCACGTCACGTCACGCGTGCTGGTTTTCAGACTTGAGTGCGCCCGAACGGATGCATACAGTAACCCAGCAGATTCCAAGAGTTCACTACCCTTTGACAGATCCTCCCAGCTCATCCCTATTACAATCGGCCGGGTTATTCCTAACGAGACAAGAACTCAAGTTTACCTTGTTATGCTAACAGCGCTGATTCGTGTCTTGTTTTGTCGCAAAAATCAAGAGAAGCCGGGCTAGTGAAACAAAAGGGTATGTACTCGTATGACCTCAAAGTCATTGCCTTCAACAGTTTACCTAACTGTAAGGCATGGCTTTGCTTGACTTTACAACGTTCATCCATCATTATTACCTACTTACTTCTGCACCTAACACCTCTATATAATTCCACTGAAGCCTGTGCAGTCGTAATCATACTCAGAAGTAAGGAAAGTTTAAAATAAATCTGCATTAATTACTGAGCTTGTGCTGATTGAAAGCCCCAAGCGTGTGAAACTAGCAATTAACATACTGTGAGTATTTTTGCAATCATCATTTGTAGGGATTCATCATTAAACTGAAAGAGTGCCTACATTTGCCACTCAACATGATTCACTATCACCTAGTAAGTAGGTACCTTCTCTTAGTATACATCAATTTACTAGAAGTACGCAAAGCCCGGTGTGTAACCACTTCTAGCGCAGATGAACATCATCCTGTCGAATCTATTTCATCGTCAACTGATACAATATCTCTTGCCAACTCGATAATAAGACAATAGATTTCAGACTCAAAGCTGATTCATCGCGTACTGACATATCGAAGTACACGATACCCGAAAACAAAAATGTTCCTCTGATTAGCGAGTGAGCGGCCAACTGGCACGGGGAGCGCCAGCGCCCGCCAAACTGCCCGATCCAGCATGCCTCAATGAGCTGATTGTCCAATTAACTCCATTCATACATATGTCCCCCGATAAAACCGCACGCTAAGAGCCTTTCCCGGCCTAATACGGCCATTCGCGCAGATAAACTTTTAAAAGCGTTGAACTTTACTGGCGTTGTCGTGGGCTTTCTGCTCTGCAATTCATTCTAATGGAAGAAACTGACTGTAAGAGCCACTGACTCACTATGATGCAAACTAAATAAGGAAACTAAAATACCTAATGAATTGGCCAATAGCTCCAATAAGTTCAAGTATGTATTGAACAACTCTTTCACTTTAGATAAGAAAGTCAAGATTCCCGTTGGAAGTAAAATGTAAAAATACCCTTATGCAGCTCTACGAGTTCTAAAAGCATCTCAATTCTATGTTGGAGAATCCTCCAAACTCCGAACTAAGAAAGACAGGTAGTAAATGCAAGCGCGAAATTCACGGAACTTGTGTTAGCGAAAAATAAAGTCCTATCTGAATTTAAACAAGAACACAAAGCGTTGCATTGAAGCACTTTGATGTTTCAACAGAGGAGTTGTTTGACATAATATTTTTGGATGCAGTTATTTATACCAGCGGCAGTTATTTCAACACCATCATTAGCTGCAACTGTAGCCACAGATCTTGTAATAGGGAATCTGTAAATACAATGTGTCACCGGTGAAAATGACCTCTCAACTTCCTTTAGCTAAATCAATGGAACTATCCTTCATTGGCCATTCCAGCTCGGGAAGACATGCAGGAACGTTCATTTTCCTCTAGTCAAAAGCTACAACAATAATGCCAGCTAATTTAAATAGGGAAGTTAAATTCATCATCATCATCATCATCAGCCTATATCAGTCCACTGCTGGACATAGGCCTCCCCCAATGAGCGCCATAGCGCCCTGTCTTCAGCTTGCCGCATCCAGCATCTACCTGCAGTCTTTCGCAGGTCGTCATCCCACCTGGTCGGAGGGCGTCCTACACTACGTTTATCGAGTCGTGGTAAACGTAAGTTAAATTAGCTGACATTATTGTTATCTTAAAGTAAGCAAGCTACCCAAATTTATGGCATGCAAATTTGCTCTGCAATTATTTATTAGAATTCAGGCATTAAATAACTTATTGATCTAGAAATAGGAAATTCAAATGCACGTTATTACGTCACACTACCATTAGCAAAGTGAACAGAATGCGTTTCAATTAATAGTGAACTCTGTGGTGAATTTATAGCGTTAATAAGCAGTAATAGACCGAAGGCAGGCAAAGGTTGCTTGAAATCGTTTCCTTTAACTTCTCGGTGCATAGAAATTAACACTAGAGAGGCCTCTAAATAATTTTTCACCTTTTTAAATTATTAGGTATATAAAATAAATAAATAAACATGACAAACCAAAAAAAAATTCAATATTTTTTGAAGGGTGTCCCATTTACCTACCTACCTTTTCGAAAATATAGACCTTTTGGTAGAATTAAATCTGCTGAAATACATTGAAAATGGTGAAAATAACAAGAGTAGTATAGTAGCAACTAATATTTTTCTTTGTAAATGAAGACAGACAAATGCAAAAACTTTGACTTAAGTAGAGAAGTTATTTCAGTACTTTTTATTTTTTATTTATCAGGAACCCAAACTTTTTCGTTACATAAAATTTACTTTTCTATTTACTCATTTGCTTTTAGTTTTTTTGTTTAATCTAATTGCTTTTTAATTAAACTATCAAATCATAGAAAACAGATCTCCATGCTCTAGCTAATTTTTAAGCCTATTTTTTTTCACAAGCCCCAAGACATTCCCAAGTCGAGGAAGTCTTTTCTCCCGCCCCCATGGCTGTAGACATTATGCTCGCACGTCTTCGAGGCAGTAAAAGAACCGTTTACATTTTTCACCGTGCTAATTTTATTTGACTCGTCCTGAATATATTATGTCCTATTATTGCACCCCACGCCCTCCAAGCTAAAGCAATGAGACTTTTTCCCTCCTGAAACTGTAAAATATTTCAAGGAAATGCCAAAAATCTGATTTTATTCTTGCTTTTATTGCTCATTAAGATTAAATTAATTTTTCTCTCATTTTAATTTTAAGCCTGAGTTTTTGTTAACTGCCTTTTGTTTGCTTTTTATGGGAAAAGCTCCAAAGTTTGTATTTTAATATACCAACATATTTTAACATTAAGTAGTCAATGTTTTACATTAATGTAGGTTTGTACAACTTGCTTCTCGCACTCGAAGCACTTACAAATACAGTGACGCTTCAGGACGTTCAACTTGGTTATAAAGTTAGCCTAACAAGTTATCTGAACCTAATCGATTACAAATCAATCTATTTCTATTGATGCTAAATGAGTGCGTCTCGCTCTGTTTAATTTAGTCATCAAAGTTCAATCGCAGCTGGTATGCAGTTTGAACAACAAGTTGCTGTTTTCTTCCCTTTTCAACTGTCATTAGTGTCTACAATTTGTCACGGAGTTTCTAGAATTTACTTAGCACTTCCTACACAAAACTAGGTACACACTCGTATGCCAAAATAGAAATAGAAACATTTTTTTTCACTTAGATACCTACCGTTTATTTTTTGGAGACGCACTAAAGGAGAATCGAGATTAAATGAGAAGATATAATAAATTAGATATTACGAAAGATCGTTGAGTGGTCGGAATCTCACAAGTAGGTACCTACCTAAATGTGTTTGATAAAGATTTGGCTCGGCACCGCTCACTTCTCCCGCTGAGTACTCACGTCCTCGTGCCAACCGCTATCATATTGCGGTTATTTTCTGAACATTCTCTTTATTCTCTTACTTTATGTTAAAGCTAAGTAAGAGCTAAGTATTATTCATTTCCATACAACCAAAGGTCTTATAGTCAATTTGGTCCACTTGTTTGGGGATGGTCTATTGTCATTTTATATGACTTAATATTAATGATGACTTTATACGTAGAAGGAAACAGGCAAAGTTATCGCTGAAAATCTCTGCAGGAAAGGAAATGCCCGCTTGCTATGAACTCTACCTAGGTCAAGATTGGTAATAGGTCTTTTTGATTGACCAGCGAGAGATATCCACTCTAATCATTTCAACTTACGTTTCTTCCAAGATATTAGGCGAAACTGAGTCAAGGAACTTCTTAAACAACTTCTTGTGCAATTTATTGCATAATTCTACCTGAAACAAGATGAAAATGTATTAGTACTTTCCAAGGAAATGCAATAAAGAAACGACAATTTTACAGAGAACTTGAGACAGTTTTATGCAGTCAGGGAGATTTTTGAAAAAGGCATTATCACACATGGCACACTAATATGCCAAAGTTTGGGTGAATGTGTAGATTTTTGTTACTTCTTCACTTCAAAACTACTGAACGAATCGGGCTGAAATTTGATGTAATTTTGATGTAGCTTATACATACATCATATTTTAGCCCGATGGAATCCAATATAGGCTACTTTTTATACCATAATATTTCCCATGGGATAGAAAATACCTTTAAACGTTTTCATAGAACAACGCGTGCGAAACCGCGGGTAGAAACTATTTCATTTATACATTCAAATTGCCGAATAAAGCGAATAACAAAACCATTCCAAAGCCACAAGCTATATCAAAACTAGACAAAAATATCACCAGCTCAGCAGCAGCATCAATACTTCCAGCTGAAATTCAAGTGGAGCAATCCAGGCCAATAATAGCATGCTCTGATGGTTCCAAGTTTAGCAACGGCCCAGTCTACGGTCTACCTGTCTGAATGCAACTTTAATGGAGGCGCCGCTGTATCATTTGTTCATAAATATAAAACCGTCTGACTCCTGACCCAGTCTGTGACAAGTCAAGAATAACTCGATCCTCGTTTATCAGCACTTTAGCTAATAGAGCCGTTGCATATTCGACGTATTTTCGGACGTTTTTGCATGTTTGGAGTTGAAATACCTTACTTAGGCTTAGGGTACTTATGAGACGGCATGTAGGCGCAGAATAGTTATTAGTAGATTCATCGGAACTTATGATATTGCGCAAGGCACAACTTATTCTTCTGTTCCATTCTATTGCAATCTGGTTTTTATAATATCATTTTGGAGCAGCATCTCAAAACATGGATTTTATTTCAGTTTTCCTTGTGTAACAAAAGTAGCTGTCCGAAATAAACCCTTTTTGGGACTGGCCGGGTCGCCTGCGTAGTGGAATAGAATAATTCCTGCATTAATATGGTAGCTTTATACAAATGTGACATGGGGTGTGCAATGCAGCCCACGATAGCGTTCAAAGCCGTTCGCAAGTAATCGCGTCGAGCGCCGTCTGTTCTAAAGACTGAAGCCGTACAATATCGAGAAAAAACATTTTATTACAACTTCACTTTTGCGAATCCGCGTAGGAGCCAATGTGAATATTTTAATAAATGGTTTGACATTTGGGAACTTCGTTATTGACTTAGTATAGAGGATACTCTTTGGATTTAGCTGTTTTTTTGATATTTATGACCCAGACCTATAAACTTACATAACTATGTAATATATATAATAAAGTCTCATCTTAGGCACCAGTATTACCTTATTAAACTTAGGTACAAAAATATTACCAAGCCCAACCAGTTTAACTGGAAAACTATTCTTGGTTTTACTGTGACCATAAAATTTATAGTAAAACATCATAATTTATAGGCAAATACCTTCATATGGAAAACAAAATGCGGTTTTTACTACAGCAAGCAACAATTCTATTATAAATGGTTTATTTAATACTACGATTACGACCAAATAACTAGCATGGCTTAACTATTTCTACAGTTTCTAGTACAAATTAAAAAAATCCGTCAGAAAAGTCAAGAATCTCAGAAATAAGCGCATAATTTCCAACAGGCAGATTCAAAAAGCGCTAAGAAAAATAAACAGCTCTTGTATCTCAACGCGGCCATCTCATCTAGAGCACGACGAGCTCACGTTTCTTAAGAAGTTGCTCGACAATATAAACAACGTCTGCCGTGTTTACCTTAAGTCTCAATCGGCCGTGGTGTTGCCGGCATCACAATTTTTCCGCCAGATCTAGCACTATTAACTAGATCTGAAAAAGAAAAAACGCTCTACGTTTAGACACCAACAATGTCAAACTTAATTTTCGCGGCGTATCGTCTGAATAATAAAAACCTATTAACTATGCCGCCATTAATTTAAAGTACATATCTACTTTTTCCTATTAATCTTCAGCGCTATAGGGATTTAGGTACCTACTGCAGAAGACTTACCTACTTAACTATCCATGCCACAACAGATAGAGATGATCGGCGGTTGCTATCCATGAAATAAAAAAGGTTTTTTTTTTTATTATCCTGTTTATTATTTTATTTAGAACGTGCTTAGAATTGATTGTCAATGATAAGATGCCTGTATGATTTATGTATAGAACTACATTCATTCATTCAAACACAACACCTGTAGCAGGCAACACTGACAAATCATAGACCTACCGAAATGTTAAAAACTTCACAACATTTGTATATTCAGTATGTAAACCGATAAATGAGTCAATTATTACCACTTAGCCCGAGAAGCTGAGAGATATGGGGCAGATCGCCTTGCAGGAATGGGGTCGCCCGGCGCCCCGTTCTATTTCATTCATCGCGGCATGAAATTATGAAATTACTCAGCAGGATTGCTTATGCGAAGCTTTTATTAGATATAAGACCATTTGATATATAAGGCCTTTATGATTCTCGCTGATGAATATCTACCACAACTCAGATGGGAAATTGTATGAATAAAAGTAAAAAATATGATTTTTGCGCAAAAATGTGTAAACAGTTAATGGTGAACGGTCAACAGGAGACAAAACTAAAGCGATCCATAGATCCATAAAACGATTTCCCCTAAAAAAGAACATAAATTCGACATACAGGATGTGAATTTGTTCTTACCCTACCTTGCCTAATCTGAAACTATACCAGATGCTATTTTTGAGAACGCTGCATTAGATTATCTCTCATAAACTTTTGTTTATTTCTACTAATGGATCTATTTTTACATAGCCGATCCAGTTTCTTTACCGCAATGTGACGTCGTCGTACTTATTCCGTGACTATTGACAGTAAAACATTTCACGAAGCCCGGAGGAGGCATAACTCTTTGTACTTACACAGCTAATTTCATTATCGAAAATAGTAACGCACAGATTTCAATGTATTTTGCCTACAAGGACTGAAGATTTAATATTTATTGATGCTCTATGTTAGGTAATAGTTATATGCAAAAAGTAACACCACTTTGATAAAAAAGTTTATAGTAGAAATTTATTATTAAACAAAACTTCATCTTGGACATCTTAAACGCATTGTTAGGTACATATCTACCGTGTTGTAGAATGATTTTTTCAACGACAACGTTGAAAATTTGTAAGGCGTTGAGAAAATCATTCCACAACCTTGTTTGCATGTCCAATGAAAAATTTGTTTCATATCCAAGCCAAAGATGTTAAAATTATGTAAACTTCTAGCAAATAAGATAACTGAGACGGGACACTACATTTACATGTGTGCTTATCAGATCGTTTAATCCACAGTGTACGTGTAATGCATCATTGTGTGTGTAAACCTAACAGGTCAATGTACCATGTTGATAAAATGCGAGGTATATTCGTACGTAGACAATGATCGATTGTCGAGAGGATTTTGTGACAAGTTACGCAAACATCTTCTTCGTTAGGAATGCTGTGATGCACGTCATGTAAGACGGATCGAGAATGCGTTTTCAAGGCTTCAAGTCAACGGCGTGAGTTCGTTGGTAGGCGAGGCTTGAATGTATGCTACGAGTATCTCACCTGACAAAGTGCGCTACTATGAAATGCACAATGATTTATTCCTAAAATGACCATTATATTATATCATTATATCCTTAGTGACCATCCAAAGTCAACATTAAACAGTGTAGAAGTTACCCTACCACGTTTGTATGGGAAGATATGCGACTTTTGTAGCGCACACATAAATCCAACGCCGCTACCTCCAAAATGGCTTCCCACGAGCATCAAACGGGTAGCCCGCGTCATTTGATGTCGTCAATATAAAATGCATTTGAATGTTAAGAGTTAAAGCCCATATTTGAATGCCAAATTTTGTGCTGCGTGGTACCTGTGTGCGACAACCTTTACCAACCATGATAACCAACACGCAGTTAGTTTCTATGCGTAGTACGGTATATTTCCCCGTTTTGAGTATATTTATGTACGGTATATTTTCTTTACATGACAAAGTCTTAAATTTGCAACTGCAAAATATTGCCATTCCATGTTGGAAATAGCGAAAAAAAACAAGTATGTTTCGGAACCATCTTAAGTTCTTCGTCAACTAAAAACTACTGTAGAGTGAGTGACCTATGCAATTTTTTCATTTTAAGTAAATTTAATACCTTTCGTTACGCATAATAACACCTTTCCATTAAAATTAGTCGTCGAAGTCGAAGTTTCGTCTATGTGCCATCTGTATAGACTGTAAAGACACCATTGTCAAAACAATTTCACAATGAATACTTCCGCAAACCTATGAATAAATCCTTGAGCCTAGGAGCATCTCCAGGACATACTAATAGCATCATCCTGTTAGACCTAAGTCCGAGATGTCACAGAACAGATATGTGCTCCCGGAAACCACGTATCAGCCATGCAGTAATAGGACATAGGCGCACTAATCCATGCACTTGTGGTGGATGTACCTATTAGCAAAGCCTTGGAGTTTAATCAAGTGAATTTCTAAGCTATTGCACGATAATGACTGGGATTTGATACGTAGTGTCTGATATTTAGTATTTACGCTATGATCCCGGCCGTTTCAACTCTTGTTCAGCTACATATATGTACATGTCTGAACAAGAGTTGAACGTCCAATTATATCCTACTAATATTATATAAATATGGATGGATGTTTGTTACTCTTTCACGCAAAAACTACTGAATGGATTTTGATAAAACTTCATAATAATATAACATACATATCAGAATAACACATAGGCTACAATTTATAAAGAGATATCCAAAATATCTATCACCACGCGGGTGAAACCGCGGGGCGCAGTTAGTACATGTATATAATTGGACGTATTTTAATCTTATGACCTACATTTTTCATGTATTCTAACAAAAAATCATCTTTAATCTTTAGAGAATCTATATGCATGAATTCATGCATGCATTATTATGAAGTTTTATCAAAATCCATTCAGTAGTTTTTGCGTGAAAGAGTAACAAACATCCATCCATATTTATATAATATTAGTAGGATATAATTGGACGTTCAACTCTTGTTCATATATGTACTTATATGTACCTGAACAAGAGTTGAAACGGCCGGGATCTATATGCATGAATTCATGCATACTACATAATATATACATAACTGGATGTATTTAATACTGAGATCTACATTGTAACATATATTCTGGCACATAAATATCTTTAATCTTTAGAGAATCTCTAAATTCATTTTATGCATTAATTCATGAATAATGTCTGAGATGAAGATCTAACTACTGGTTAGGGAGAAAAGTAAATTGCTATTAACGTTATTTTTCCGATAAGTCTCATATCGTCATAAGTCTCATATGTCACATAAATTTTATTTGATGAAAACAAAACGAATTAATGACGAGAGACACGCTTCACTCTAATCAACACGTGCAGGACCATAATATTTCAATCTGGGGCTGTATTAGTTATTATTTAACTTTAGACTACTCAGCTTAGTAATAAGAGTATTAAGCCAAAAAAAATCTTGTCATCATCATCTTTGAACACGTGTCCCCATTGTCACTAATTATGTTGAACTTGACACATAGCTTAGAATGCTGATTGATTTGGACCCTTAATTACCTTTTTTCTTTCAGACCCCCAGAGATTTATAAAAAAATAGTAAAGGGCAAAGTCATTTGCTTGTTGATGGACGTAGTTATTTTAAAAATCTGGCAAAAGATAGTGTCCACATTATTTTTCTAAATGGTTGGTTTTTGGGTAAGAATCAATACACAATTATATATTTTAAATTCTATTTTAACTAATAATTTTATTTACTAGCGGCCCGTCCCGGGTTTGGATTAGGCATTTATTTTTAAACCTACAGATATGTGCTACTCAAGGATAATGTAGCATTCTAATTTTGAAAGAAGTTTTGAAATCGGTCCACTAGTTTTTGAGTTTATTCGTTACATTCATACAAATCTTTCCTCATTATAATATTAATGCTGATGTATTTCTGCGTTTTTCTTATTATAATGCTGTATTTATGTTATTTAATATTATAATGCTTATTATAATGCTGTAGTAATGTTTGTATTATTGCGGATATTATTTGATTAAATCATCTCTCATCTCTCTTATCAATTGGTTGCTATCAATAAGCAGCTTGTGATTAGTTTTGACCAAGTTCAGTTGACCAAGGTTAATTGTATACCGCTTAAATACTTTCCCAGAAACAATCTTTCCGTGTTATTTCACGTTATATAGATACTCTAGCTCTGTCTTTTGCACGCACCACCGAATCGCAAGCGGCACTCAAATGGCGTATTGTAGGGACAATTTATGCGCTAATATTAACAATAGCGGTACCTGACAGGCGACCGCAGATACTATGTTGCCTCAACAAGCTTACACGTGAATAACACAAAACTATAAATCCCGGGATGACGACATAGTTATGGGCTGTAAATCTGGACAAGATTCCATAAAAAGATCAAAATATAGAGTATTATAATGAAGTGAAGAACGTCTTGCAACTTTGCTTTGATCAGAATCGATTTATGAATTTGTTTCGATAATCAAAAAGTAAGTAAAAATCAGTTGAACGAAACTATTCCTCGTATGGATTGAAATTGAGTATTTGACATTATATTGAATAGTGTACAGGTAGATGCTGGATACAGCAAACTGAAGACAGGGCGCTATGATGCTCATTGGGGGAGGCCTATGTCCAGCAGTGGACTGCTATAGGCTGATGATGATTGAATAGTGCCGAAAAACTAAATAGATGCTACGAGAACAAATTCAATAATTCCCTTGTGAAGTCTTATCAGTCCTAAAGTTCAGTGTGGAGGTCAGCAAACCGTAATACTTAAATTAAATAAACTGCCCTGGAATCTTACAGTGACTGATTATAAAATAGAGAGGAAAATATACTTGATGCAGTACGTATATAAAAAATCCTGTGCAAATAATCAAGAAAATACTCGTAGATAGGTAAGATAATGTGGAACTAAATCAATGTAAATGTCTATACCAGTGCCATAGTCTATATTGTTCCTTCATGTACGGCCCATCGTTAGGTTGCCTGGAAGAGATCGCTCAGAGCAATAAGCCTTTAACCTTTTATTCTTTTTATTTATTTCTGTATCGTTACTGTTTTGCGTGGCTGTTTGGTGTGGTGGTATTAAGTGTTTGCTGTTTATCTAAATCCTTTTATTTATTAACCTGTCAAAATAACCGACGATTGCAGCCGCTAAAATGTACATTTAACTTGTAAATTGAACTAAAACATCATTTTCATGCCTGTTACCACTAAGTGCTATTTGCTCTCATTAGTATTGAATATGCGCATAAATAAAAGGTTGTCACTGTCAGGACTCGCCATATTTCAATTAGCTCGCCACTATTGAGCTGACTTCGTAATAAGCCTCCCGAAATTCACTTGTTCACTAAACGATGGATCATGGATTTGGTAAGACTGTATTTGGACACGTGACGAATATTTTAACACATCACTTACCGACATTTAATTTTAGAAGTTGAACTGTCAAATAATATTTGGGTCCCAGTTATTTGTTTAGGCTACTGTCACAACACTATGAAACGTGTGTCTTCAATAAAAAAGAAGACCAACATTTGATACTTTCCCGAAGTCGAGAAGTGCTAACGGAAACAAATGAACTGCTGAAGGCTATCTAGGACTTTGTTCGTGCGGGGAAATGTCGACTCTATCTGCGGGATGTTAGAGCAGTGTTTTGAGTAGGAAGTATTGATAAGCAAACAGGTCTGTTCGCTTTGAACGCACTGCATTCTATTGCAGTCGTCCGGAGAGACATTTGACACGAGGACGCTTGACAATAATATGCGTTGGTAACGTAAGCCGGAGCAAGCGAGACATTATGTCACACCTTTAAAAACAAATGCTTGAAATAAAACAAATGGTTCGAAAGAAATAAATGACTAAGCTTATGCTGCAGGATGTGATTTTTCTTCACAAATAACCGATTAGTCTTACATTTGATGATCTTGTTTTAGAATTTTTAGAAAAGCTCACAGGTTATTTTGGAATTTCCAATTTAATCTCCCAAACTCGTCTAAGCCGCGCCGCTCGTAAAACTGCATTTGATCATACCAATTCTTTCGTAGATTGATATTATCTTATAAACATCGGGGTACGACAACAAATCGCTAGATCTACAAACATAATCAAGAGCAGTAACGCAATTTCACAAATCATCGCATCTGTTCAAATTCCATGTCGGTTCGTTTATTAATTGTCCGGATGAACAATCTATCCACCCTCCGGCCCTCTCCCTTGCTAATGCCAGTAACTTACTTATCGCGACGGAAACTAGATCTCTGACTGCGATTGGAAAATGCCATCTGAGTTTTCCTCTACCTAACTGGCTCTATTTTAGTTGCCTGTGTTTGGTATATTCATGTTGTACAAAACGTTTAGATATACGTAAAATGCAATGTCTGTTATTAAAAAAAAAGTAAATTTCATCATGAGCAACCCAGTATTTATAAATTAATCATCAGATCAGTGTGATTTTGGATTAATCAAGTGAACCATAATGTATGACAAGATCATTGCGGTACTTACCTACCGTATATATGTAGTTATACGAGCATGACCTATGTCAGAAAATCCCGAAAGGAGAAATGTGCGTATGCAAATCTGAAATTTTTACTATCACAGAGTTTATAAATTAGTCACGCGTGCGTGGGTCTACGGGGCTAGGTTGACAGAGCAGCGAGTTGTGTCGGTTGTGTCGCCAGTGACGGGGGCGGGGGCTTCCGTGACGCAACCGGAGATTGCGCCCAGCCTCCTGCGCAAGCCTGCTAACTCAATCGTCTCGTCTACGTGAAATATCGAATAAAACTTGCCCCCAGCAACACTTTTAATGCCTACTCGCTAGGGAGGGAAGTGAGGGTAGCCTACAATTCCCCATCACACTAACAGAAATGAAATAAAAATCATATTCCTATTTCTGCCGCAGGCATCGGCGTTCAACGACAACCGAGTTACGTTTTGTTCGGAGTTCGTGACGTTTTATGTGACGATGAATTTCCTGTTCCAAAGCGTCTAAAATTCATTAGCTCATGTGACCGATCTCTCCCGTGCCTACGACTAATAGAAAAAATACCGCAGCCGGGAGCCAGTCACTCCTTTTTCTTGACGGGGAGATGTCAAAAGCAGCGTGCGTGAGACCTGACATCAATCAATGTGGGTGACGTTATTTTTAGTCGGGCTTCGTTCACGACTGCGGTTGAATTTACGGTCTACACAACCATAGAATCATGCTACTAATGAATTGATGGTTTTGTGCGTGTCATTGTAATATTTAACTAAATAAATGTATACGTGTATGTAAAATCACATAAAACCTACTTTTTCGAGTAAGAGGAGAGAAAGCTATTTGAGAACTTATGAAAAATAGTTATGTTTCTAGGCTACCGTTTATCATATATGAACTTTGAAGACGTCGTGTCAACATGTCCCATTTGCATCGCATTTAGCATTGTGCCGGTACAAAAGTATCGGTTGAGTATTAGCATGACAGAGTGGCCATGCTCAGGAAGTCTTGTCAGATTTATCACTTTCTCAAAGGCGGGCTAAATGCCATCACAATACAAACGGCATAAGTGCCGACACACAACGATGCAACGCAGAGCGACGTCGTTTGGTTAAAAATGGCGGATGAGATGACATTGACCTATTTTGGCGAAGTGACATATCGTTGCATTGATTTCATCATCACGATCATCATTCCGAACCAGGTTCACCCTCTGATGGGTACCTACAGGCCTCCCTTTTCTTGTGCCAGTTTGTGCTTTCGCACATTCAAGTACTTATGCCCGGCGACTTTGACGATGTCGTAAACGCGTATTAACTTTAATTTTATATTTATTAGCTATTTATCATGTCAATCAACAAATCATTTTATGAAATATTGAGGTGACTACTTTGGAACTTCTCGTGCCTCGGAACACACTCAATAACGCGACCACTATGAAGTATTATTAGAATATATTTAACGCAGTTGTTTAGCGAAGCTGATTATTGCTGAAATTTTAATAGGTGTCTATTATTGTATATCGACGCGTTTATTTTATGATTCTAATGGGGTTTAGTCGGAATGATTCAACAAATTTTGAATTTACGAGATAAACTTTTAACATAAGTATAAAGATTTTATGATCTGTGGTCCGATACTTTAAGCGTGATCCAGAAAATATAACACGCTTATCGATCATAGATATAAGAATACTTGAGAAATTCTGAGAGTAGGTACTTTTGCTTTCTGCAAAGACGGCAAACAATATTTCTGTGGCAATGGGCTGGAATAATGCCAAAATTTGGTTTTAATGACATTTTATACACTCATATGTCTGATTTTTTTGTATTCTCTCCCCTTCCTTTTTGTTATATTTAATGTTTAGGCAAATGTCGCCATTGGTCTATAGTTTTCTGCACTTTACTACTTTTGGTGTCTGAATTATAGTAATAACTATTATAGTAATACTACCCACAAATTCAAAATAATCGCGGAACTGTTTAACTTTTTAGTGTGACACTTTCAGGATGCCAGTAAATACTCAGTCAACAATCATAAAATTAAATTTGTTGCCTTCCCAGAATATCTCAACCTATTCACAGCTAAAAGATTGAAAGCTATTACCAATCAAGATTTAAATACGGCGAAAACCGAACTCGACAGACAGTTGCTAAATTTCAATGTGTCCCAATTCAATCCAGCTTCGGTTTACAGTAGACTGAGAATAGAATGTGACTCCATCAAGTTCAGACACCCGGGTTGATGATAAAAGACACGTGTAACAAAATAATGAAATGTTTTTGTGATTGTGAATTGAAAAGACATAATTACATCCGACTCACAGACTAATGGAAATGTGTGACGTGTTTTTATAACTAATTTGAGCTTGGTGCTACGATAATTAAGTGAATTAGTCCTTGCACTCAAGACTATCTATTTGAACTCTAACAGTTTTCGCCTTGCTCCATTGACGTTTGAAACGTCTCCAATCGTCCGTTCATGGAAGGCTTCCAACGCTTTACACAATATCTGGAGCGACGCTAGCGACACCGGTGGGCCATCCGAATATCTCACGAGTGCAAACTGCACCCGTATATTCCAATACCTTCGGAATCCCCTAAATCCGACATACATTGTGGACCATATTACTCTGCGCACTCACGATTGTGCTCGCTATGGATTCCTTGGCCAAATTTTTGAATTATACGCGTATGAAGTGAACAAAGTTTATGATCGCGCATTCTATTTCTAGAAAACGCTTTTGCGAACGCTCCATATTGCCATCCATTTGGCTTCAAAAGTTGCTTCTGAATTATCTGGATAGTGATGACTCATCGGCCCGCACTTGCTGCGGAAAATAGTGCCTCTTCATTGTTTATTTAAAAGATTTTAAGAAAGTTCACAATTTTTTCTGAGTTCCTTAATTTTCGATAGTACATAGGTATCTGACGCACGCAAACGATATTAAATTATCTAAAACCGGAAATGATTGACATTTTCTAACTATACGTTAGTTTTATTATTAGTTGTTATTTTTTCGGAAATAAAGAGTTTTTGATACTTGAAATAATGTTTTGCATGTATACAATTTTTTTTAACCATAATCTGCAATAAGTAGGTACTTACCCACATTTTACATAACTGCGTAGTTGGTGACGACATGCTTGCGGTCATACCTAATTGCGATTCTAGGCGTTGTGACATCGTTCCTCGTCTTTATAGGGCAATTACTGTCGTTATCTGGCATTGATATTGCATCTAATTTATTCATGCTTCCATCCACATTTGAATAAATACATGCTAGCTGCAGTGACCTCCTGGATACATTTTGTTTGTTAGACTTTTCGCTTCTTATGTGCCGTTCCATTAACATAACGCAAGTATTATTCCTCAACTCCGCCAAGAAACGTTTTAAAATGGAACGTAAGCCGGGCGCGTCCGTATCAAATGCAATGTCCTAATTAAATGGGAAGTTTTTGATGAAAAGGGGTCGCGGTGACTCCGAGTTTAGTTGAGGAGTTGATTATGTTTGAATATTTCAAACAGGAACGCGGCAAGATATGTGAAATGCAAATTCTGGGACATGTCCTGCTGAAACCAGATTTCGACGCTACGCAGTCGAGCACCTACGCTTCACTGCTCGGGTTGACGCGTCCCATACGTGTTGTCGCCTCAAATTTCGCTTACTGCATATTCAGACTTACTCCGACTAACTTTGAGTTGAAATCCCTTTCTAAAGCAAACGGGACTCCACAAAATCCGGAATAGAACATGCATATGTAATGGACGCCAAATGAAGATTACTTCAATTATGCACTCGCCTATACTAGCAACGACTACCATCTAGTGTCGATAGCATTTCTATATACCTACTTATTTCGTACACGTATTTTGTATACATAGGTCCCTTCCTTTTAATATACCTAAGTTCCTACATAAAATCTATCAACAATTTTATACTATTATATACTATATCTGTCAAAACGACTCTACTACATAAATACTATTTGCCTTCATTGATTTGCCTATGTACAATTTCAACAAATATCATAAATTAATCTCATTAATTTAACACAAATCAGTGTAAAGTAATTGTTACAAAGTGTCTTTGTCTACAATCTAAATTGAACTGTTTATCCATTCCTATAAAGCTGAATTTCAAAAGGCTCTCTACCAAATTCCTAAACCGAGACAAAACGATCACTTCGTTCGCGAAGAGATAAAACTTTGTTATGGTTGTTTTTAAAATGATAATGTGACGTTAATGCCTCGTTAATTCTACCTGTTAGTGTGCGTAGGAAGCTAGCAAGGTAGTAAGAATTCTCTTCTCTACCAGTATCATACTCAATGCGAAATTTACAATGTGCTTGACACAAGACAAAGCCTAAACTACTAAGTACTGAACAATATCGAAAATTTCACGTATTAAGTTTTGGTAATGGAATAAAATAGAATAAAGAATAATTTATTTTTTGTTCCAAAAGATGCAGACAGATATCCGTGCAGAAGATGGTACAACATAATTTTCTTCAGTAATAGTGACCATATGTCAACCAAAACATTATGTCAGCGCAAAACAAGAACACTTTCGTAACTGTTTTGATGATAGTTATGTACACTTGTTTGGATCATTTAGGAAAATATATGGATGGAATCAGAGGAGAGAAATGGGATGCTCTTCGTAGTTTCATTGTGGATAATCCTTATATTCTTTAAAAAAAAAGTAAAAGTAAAAAAGTAAATAGATTTTTATTTTGTCAGAACAGAACAGAGACTCTTATAAACTAAACTTAGATTAACAGACGACAGAGACTGACAAAAATCGGTCTCCACTCAGCATGTGCTATGGTAGAGCAGATCGTACCATAGCGCTGGTCTTCCGTGGAGACCGTGGTGCGCAAGGTCTTAGCAAATCATCTTTAAATAATTTTTGTACTAGAAGACTGATTTCATAATTTATAGTAAGGACTGACAGAGAATTATTAGCTACAATACTTTAGTCTTAGTAACATTCAAAATATTGTAACATCAAGCTTTTAATCATTTCTACAGTTATTTTATTCTCTCAAATGTTTGTTTTATTTGAACCCAATGACATAAAAAATACGATTAACAACTTGTCTACTTTTGTTTTTAAAACGTTGTTTAGTGTTTGATTTTTATTAATAGTGTGTGTTAATAATAGAACGTGCAGTTTTATTTCTTCAACTGGAGGTTTTAGTTCGAATAGTATCGAATATTATAAAGGTTTCCCGAAGTAATTTTTAATTTTTAGCATTGATTATTGTCGCGAGACTTTTAGTAAATACATATGAAATAAATAAATAAATAATGCCGGAAAATCTACACAGCATCGTTTAACTTCCCATCAAAATGGTCAAGCAGTTCAGAACTTGGTTACCTACTGACAGAGTCATAAAAAGATGATGCAGACATGGATCGGGAGAGGAGAACTCTCGCTGTCAGAGGCAACATGCTCGCATGCCGATTTGCTAACTGCAGCACCGATGTGAAGAACACCCTGTTTAAGGCATACTGCCTTGGTATGTACACCTGTCAACTTTGGTACAACAAGTCCTGCAGCTCCGATGTGAAGAACACCCTGTTTAAGGCATACTGCCTTGGTATGTACATGTTGTACATACCAAGTTTTACATACCCTGTTTAAGGCATACTGCCTTGGTATGTACACCTTTCAACTTGGTACAACAAGTCCTGCAGCTCCGATGTGAAGAACACCCTGTTTAAGGCATACTGCCTTGGTATGTACATGTTGTACATACCAAGTTGTACATACCCTGTTTAAGGCATACTGCCTTGGTATGTACACCTGTCAACTTTGGTACAACAAGTCCTGCAGCTCCGATGTGAAGAACACCCTGTTTAAGGCATACTGCCTTGGTATGTACACCTGTCAACTTTGGTATAACAAGTCCTGCAGCTCCGATGTGAAGAACACCCTGTTTAAGGCATACTGCCTTATGCCAGTATGCCATGTTTTCTGTAAGTACATGTTTTCTGAGGGAGTTCCCCACTTCTTTGCTATAAGACGGACGAGGATAGCAGCCTTCTGGAGTCGACTAACTCGCTCCAACAACACCATCCTGAAGGCTGTCTCTGACTTCCTAGCCAATGCCATATAGCACTGGATATCTGGATAAGATAGTCCACATGGTCGGAAACAAAAAATAGTTATCTATTTTACCTCTGTTAGCTCTAGTTTTAATATATTTTTTAATTTGTTCTATTGTGTGCACTGTATTTTTGTTTGTGATATGGGTCTTTTTCTGTGCCTGAAATAAACTGATTTTATTTTTTATTTATATTATTTCTAACCCCAAATTAAGCGGAGCTTGTTTTATGGGTACTTGATGACTGATATACTCGTACATAATACAAGTTCTTGCTTATACAGATTTTTATTATATTTTACATATGTATATAACTACCGGAACAAGTATCTGCATTGTACACACATTTGTTCCGAGGTTCCGCAGCCTCCTGCGTCGCAGGCGGACCAAATCAGTATGGTTTAACAATTTTTCCCCGTACTGACTGCACAAACGCACGCTTAGTAACACGTTACATTACACCCCGTAACGCCGGTCAGTGCCCACTTTTAGGCTCAATTGGCACAGGAATGGCAGCGGCCTTGGTTGAATTTTCAAAGCAGCGGCCGGGCAGCGACGCGGCACTCGGTGTCAAACATATTTCAAATAATTTTAACTTTGCTACAACTTTGCCTTAGTCCTATGTCACCGGTGTAAAAAAACCTATCTCCCCCATCCTTATCAACAATGCAACAAGTTTTTGTTTGACAAGTGTAGCGCTATCGCAACATCCTGATTTTTTGCCGCTGAGATTGCGTAGCGAAGTCAAACAGTCTTATCTTAAGAACTCGGAAAGAAAACATTTTGCTTTATCAAAATGATAGAATACCTACCTAACTAATATTACTGAACTAGATGTTGGCAGAACGTTATCTTGAGACGGGAAAATTTTTCGTGTGGGAATAACTTTTTTATGAAATCACTTGAAAGATTTTATATTGAACTAGTTTCTATCTGTGTTTTCGCGGAAACAGTTACTTATATTTTATTCCAGGTGATTAGAACGAAAACTATACAAAAAAAATGGTAACTTTGGCGTGAAGAAGTAAAAAATTCAAATTCCTTTCAAAAATGTACAGTGGTATGAATTTTTTTCACGTTTTGACTACTTCTTTTTAAATCCGCATTTCCTCACCGCATGTTGCCCTCCGTTCCTCACTAACTTTGGCTATAATATTTACACTACATTATTAAGAAGCTTAAATAAACATATATAGTATTAGTAGAAGTGAATTTCCACACGTTCATACAGGGCATGTATTATTATGTTTGACATATAAGAATATTCTTATCAATAAATAACTGAACTGAACTGAACTGAACTGAGGGCCTAGAGCAAGCTAGTGAAGACCTGCCCAACCAAGATCAAGACTTTTTCAAATGCGATCTTTTTCTGGCGACATCCTTATCCGTTCAAAGCTTATATCTTAAATCGTACTTTACTTGGTTTTCTAAAATCAAAATATTACAAATTTGAAGGTTATAAATTTTCTTATATAAACCAAATCTTATTTTGTAACTAATAACATACTTCATGCAGTTCATGAATCATCCTTTTAATTTCACCGGCCGCGGTATTAAGATGACAAATGGAGACGTTTTGATGACATATCATGAATTTAAGCTAGGTTTGCTGTACGGTTCGCATAAATTTATAATAGTATCCATTTATGTCTAGAAATGTCTAAATGTCTGAAATGTCTTTGTTTAGAAAACCTATAAAATTTGATATCAAAGATAGTGAATAAATTAAGTGATATTTCACATTCTTTAGGCAAATGTCAAATATCATGTTATGTTATGGCGATTTATAAATTTTTACTAAAAGTCTGGCACTGGTTAAAATTCGGAATTTTCCAACAACTTTACTAACTAGCATAAAAAGCATATATGCCTCGGAAAATACCAGCTTAATTTTGATGCAAGTTATCGCTAATCTACAACAATTTGTGTTGCTAACCGTACTTGCAATGGACGCGATAAGTGTTTCTTTCCTGTCACGGAAGTGCCCACATTTGTTAATTTACTCGTTACCGGTTTTAGTCTTTGCTGTTTAGCGTGAACCGATTTTGACTAGAATAAATTAACTTATTTAGAGTCATGGTAAGAGCCCAATTTCTTTCTTTTTGGTTATTTTACGCTGGCGTGTACATATTAGTACATAAAGTTATCGACATAGCTCTGAGAATTAGCAAGCTGAAGTGGCAGTGGGCCGGCCATATCTCGCGAAGAACCGACGGCCGCTGGGGCAAACGTGTTCTTGACTGGAGACCACGACTCGGTAAACGTAGTGTAGGACGCCCTCCGACCAGGTGGGATGACGACCTGCGAAAGACTGCAGGTAGATGCTGGATGCGTCAAGCCGAAGACAGGGCGCTATGGCGCTCATTGGGGGAGGCCTATGTCCAGCAGTGGACTAATATAGGCTGATGATGATGATGATGATGTATACATATTGCAAAAAAGTTGAATCTTTCATTCTTGCATAAATCGATCATTAGCCTTAAGACTATTCTGATGCCATGGCTAAACAAAAAGCCTTTCACACAAAAATATCGTTGAGTTTTCCATCGAAAAAGGGGTTGTTGAACTTTAATAATGACCATTCGTTTGGAGCTCAATCAGGCTGTCAGCGGCTGTAGACCGTTTTAAATTATTTGGAAAGGTCTCTATTCACAGCTTTACCACGAAAAAAGTCGGAAGTTCTATATGCTTCAATTCATTTAACCTTTTGTTTCTCGTGATGTTTTGGATTCAAGTAAACTTTTTTACGAGTTTAGATCAGTCTTCATTATTTCTATATACTCGTATACATCCATGACATATAAATTTTCTTTTAGAGTGGACTAATATTTAATATGCTGTTGACCGCAGATGGCCCTGCAGCGTTACCAGACTTTAATGACATATCATGTCGTGTTGTTATACGTTTTAAATATTCGACCCGAAATTTGAATTTTATGTGAAGAATATTTTTTAATTACAGCGTCAAATTTATGTTTGAGTACCTATTTGAAGCCGGCGACTTCGCACGCGCATTTCGGTATTAACCCTTAACCAGGCCCAAGAGAACTACACAACTTACATAACTTTCAACTATTGATTCTATATACTATTATAATTGTTATGGCATACGAACAAAGAAAATTGGAAAATGACTTAAGAAAAACATGTGGGACAACATATTCCCATTGCCTGGAAAGAAATTTAAAAAACTAAGTGCGACTACTTAATATTTGAACATAATTTTCTTGGATTTTTTTCTTGTTAGGTTAATAATTGACTCAAAATGCAGGGGATACTTCGCTGAGATAGGGCGGGGTATTATAAATATACGATGTACTGTAATTAAAGTGGTTTTATTTTGAGGACTATTTTACTTTCAAATATATAAAAAAAGTAATGAAAGTGTTTTTGATAAACATTGTTGTTGATGAAACAATGTTGTCCAAAGCAGTGTCCATAACTTGAGAATAGGAATCTTTAAGACTCGCCTCGCAATCGTCATCCTCGCTACTCTCTTCCGACGACTGCCAATATTGGAGGATGTTCTCAATTTCGTGGTCTTTAACGGTTTTCTAAAATCATATAATCATAATCAGGCAAAGGTAGCATACGTCCCACAAAACAAAAACGTTAACAGGCAACGGTCACATTTGTCCCACAACACTTGGAAAGATATTGTGACAAATATTTACAATAATCTACAAAAGAATATGTTAAATCCACAAGAAAAACAAATAATCTACAACAGATCCAAAAATAACACGACTTACCTTTTGTTTTTTCGACATTATTAATAAAAATGTTCACTGTGCTACGAAAGCAGAGGCGCGCAACTGACTCACGAAATCAAATGGCTGTCACTTTGACAATTGCGTTCGGATGCACAGTTTTTTATTCTGGACCCATAGATAATATATTTAGGGTAGCCATTTTTATAAATTGTGGAGTTTAAATTACCAGAGCCTGGAAAGGACAACGTAAAAAGATGTGGGACCGAATCGTACCGGGGCCTGGTTAAGGGTTAAAGTAGCCTATTATATAAGTTAGGCTATGTTCAGTATAATTATCATCTTGATCTTTTTATTAGTTTTGGAGATCCTCGGTAACAAAATACACTTCACATTTCGCAAATTCCTGACTACCTTAAATCAGTGGGATGATTTGAAACGAAATGTACATAATTAAGTCATTGAACATTTCTGGATGTTGTAAACAACTCTTGACACCCGCGCCACAAAAATAACTATGCAAATAATGCAGGATATAGAACTTTTTCTACGTTTGAACCTTTTCCAAGTCTTTTTAAGATCTGTTATAGCTTGCTTGTTGTGTCGTATTGTTATAAGAAAGTAGCTTTAGACTTTATGTTCATCGAGTTAGGTCTCAAATCATTAATCGAGTTACTCACCTTGTCATGGTGACATCAAATATTTAATGTAGCCTAGCCGACCTACTGGAAAACAATACCTGTAATTTACCTTTCAAAACAAGACTTATACGGCTGTCAATATGATTGAAGACTTTGGCTTCATGTGGCTAGTTGTTTTTGATCGATGTTTTAATAGGCATTAGGTTAATAGACCTAAATGCCTGTGCCCTATAAAACAAAGAATGGTTTGCCTATGCTAACCGTTTTGTCGTAGCAGTAGGTATTATAAATTGTGGTACAAACAAAGTCCTGGTCGTAAATTACCACAGAAATATAAATCTTCCCCGAAACTCACCTGCATGTTTTACACCGCTAATAGAAAAGATAAGGCCAACCTTTTTTCCATAAAAATGTTTACGAATCAGAAACCTATTCTTACGAGTGCCCGGCGGTAAATTTGGCGTTGGGCATAGCCACAGTAGGGGAATCAATAAATTTAAACCAGATTGCCCCAACGGCTGTATCTTACCTACATAAATCTAAGAAAGTAGAAAACCCTACATAAACGCAAAAAAGAACCAATATGTTTGAATTTCATTGATTCCCATTTGTAAAACCAGAATAGTTCGTATTTTTAACACGATAACTTTGTATCTAGTTTTTTTTATTTCATGTTTATTTATTCACATACATGTACACTGTTTTGACGGGCACACAACAGAGTAACAGTTACAATATTTGCTGCAAATTTTGCAAAGACGAAAGACAAAGAACCCGTATAAAACTATTTTTGTTATCTGCATACACTTATGTAACAAATTTCTATATAGGTGCATAAGTATCATAATCATAAGCCTCAAACTTATTACAAACAAGAGATATTAAGTCTAGCACATACTTGATATATATGTAGGTGATTTTCTAAAGACATATAATATAACCCAATTAATCCTGTCGAATCTAAACAAAGTGCTTGTATGTCTGACCCTCATAAACAAGCGGTTTAAAACGTAACAGAATTCAAAAGCAGTAAAACAAAATTAAATATCAATTTGTGAGATTATATAGAGTGTCTCGCGAAAGTGGCAGAAGGAACAAATTTACACAAGCCACGTTACATGTAAAACTTCAATAGCATCAAAAAAGATATAAAAACTTTTGGCAAAGATCTTAGAAATAATTACTGTTCAGATTATTTGAAATTGATTCTCAATCATTCGGAACCTTGCGAATAGGTCTTATAAGGTGGATAGCTACTTGTTAAATACAACTAAAGCGAACTCGCCGCGCCCAAAGCACCTTTTGTCCAAAATCAAAGTTCGGTCGATCTGGTCGGTAAGCCATCGCAGATTCCTGCTTTATGTGTGAGTGCGGTCAAACATTTTGTCACGTAATCGGATTACAGGAGAGCTCGTAACTTCATGTCCCCCGTATTCAGGAGTTAGAATTTTATATTTTTATCGGAGACGTAAAAGCAAAAAGCAGTTAAATATTCTTCCCACTGTTAAATTGTAGGCGTCGTGCTTTAAAACGATGCCCCTTTGGTATTTGATTCATCGTATGAATCTACCTTTTCTTAACTATAAACTCACAGATTTTCGTGGTCGGGGCCGTTTTATTTTACTACCTTATATCTTTTTCAGCGCTTAAAGCGAATCTAATCCTGTTCAAAATTTCATCAAGATGCATTTTCATCGTCAATGTAAAATATCATCGCAAAAACTAATGTAGATGTATACGTATGTATGCAATTAATGGTGAGTAATATTTCTCTACATTTTCCGCTCATGTAACTAACAGGCTTTGAAACATTTTTACACGCAAGCCCCCATGCATGTCATTAGGGATGACTCCGCCGTTGCTTTTTCAATTTTAACGATGTAATTACGCAAGTCACGAGTGATATACCTCGCAGACAAAATGCGAGTAACGTACACTGAGGAAACTGGTCGGCGTTGCCGCGAGTGGCTGCGCGTAGCATTTTGTTACACAGAATCGGATTAGAAGCGAGCGAGCGTCGTCTGGGCGTATGCCCCTGCACCGCATATAAACACGACGCGACTCGACCTCTACTTGGGATCCGAACACGCGAATGCATACGGAATAATGAGCCCTGCTTTCAAAAGCTGAACGCGAAAAGAAGGAATTTCTCGCCCGGATTCTCTAAAAATATAGTATGTTCGACATACGCCGGCGCTGCTGGAAGCGATTAAGTATATAGCTGCACGACGGTAAGGCCGAACTCAGACTTTCATTACACGCATCGGTTCCTCGCCGGGTTCACCGAGTGAGCCCTCCGGAGCCTTCCGAGATTACTCCGGCAGTTGCCAATTACCGCGGGAATTCGATTGCTGCAAAATCTAACTAAGTTCAAACTAGTTAAGTTGCAAACTATAACTAATAGAGGAAACTAAATAAAAAATGTGCAATAACACTAAAATACACAGTACAACAGTAACAGTGAAAGTTCGTGCTCTTATCAGAATCATGCATAGCGTGACGTGGACCGTTCGTTAGACGCAGAACTAAGAGTACGAGACTAGTAAGCGGTAGAGAATGGTCGCAAGCGGCTACTCTACGTGAGATGTGCTTCCGGTGGTTCCCGGGAAAGATGTATTTATGCGTTATGTTCCGCACAGTTACTGTCCGAGTCAATAAGCTGTGTCCACAGGGCACGGGCGGTACAATCAACAAAATATTTCTCTCCGGAATCACGTCGGGCAGACTGTGTATAAATGGAGTGCCTCACTTACCAAACTTCAGAAGATGGCAACTAAGGTGCTCCACCACAATTACCGCTTGCGTAACCCTGGGAAAAATATTTTTCTCCGTGAATCTAACGTGTAAGTAATTTTATAACAGTGGTTGGTCTTATAAAATACAGGGATTGTTCAATATACTCCGTGAATATCAGGGTGTGATGGCTTATACTAGCATGCTGATTAATGTTCGTGAGAACAAGTTTGGGCTGTACCATTACTCTAAAGTGGAGGTATTTGAGTGTTGTTTTGTAAGACTTGAGAACTACTCAAATGTACTCACGTCAAAATAAAAATCTATAGCCGCTAACCGGCGCTAAACTATATAACTAAAACACAACTATAGATTATATGTTCTACTTCCACACAATTGCAGCAATTGGTTACTAATACTCAATGTTGCTGGTAATTTACGACAATACACCGAGACAAGTGAAGATAAACAAGATATAAGAAGGCTCTCAAGTACAGTCTACAGAGGAAAAAAATATTGTAAGTAATTATTCACAATTACCATTAAAAGTTAATATTAGAAGCTAATGAATTTGTATGTACCTGGAAAAGATGTGATTGTTAAATTAAATCATCCTGACATAATAATAATAAATCTTATAAACTAGCATGATACAAAACACATGTAACAGTTTAAATTTAAATATTCGTAATGTTTCCATTGGAATTGCCGAGGCGCGTCTTATTTTTATGCCTCTATTTTAATAGTTTGCTTTACAGAGTTTGCCCTGTCTTTAATATTTACGTACGAGATGCAATCCTACATTTGAAACATAAAATTAAATTATTATTTATGATCAATAAATAACCAACAAAGCCGATACACACGCAGCACGATTTGGAAGTTAGATCGGTTACAATCAGACAAGTCAAGTTACACAAGAGATAATGTGCTCCAGATTCGTAAACGTAAATAGATAATGTATCATGTAAACAAAATAATATTTAGGTACGTTTATTTGTTTGCTATTAACCTTGGTAATTGATGCAAAACGCGATTCTAATTTGAATGAGACGGTTTACTCAGAAGAGTTTGAATACATACATCCGAAATGGGTAGAGTTGGGTTGGTACCTGTAGGTAGGAAAACTACAGGTACCAAATTATAAGTTATTCTATAATGGTATAAAGTTATATATCCGCGCTACTGACTGTTCTGAATCGATCGTTCGTTTCATTAAGGCGTTCTACGAATCATTCCTTACTTAGCTTTTGAACTTTACAATAAGAAGAACATATCATAACATCGATTTATGCAAAAAATTATGAAGCTGTTAATAAAAAGTAGTAGGTCAAAGCTATCATCAACGACTTTGAATAGATGGAGGCAACAATTGAAAATAGCATGTTCGTGTTCAAATAGTGTAAAGATTGAGTGTAGCATTTTGTGAAGCCAACAACAGACATTGTCAAGTCGGGTGCGGTGTCCGGCTGAAGTCGCCTCAATGCGCCCGCCAATTGAGATAATGGCCTCAAATGCAGATGATTACTGGCCATTCATTGGAAACTAGCAGTTACGTACGATTTATATCATTACATGAAATGCCACTCAGAGATACTAAAGATAGTAGTGTTCCTTGCAAATAACATATGTATATACAATTTGTTTATTCGAAAATTGATCAAATGAATGGTACTAAGGGCGGATATTCGACTAAAATTATCGATAAAAATCGGAAAAAAAACGTTGATTAAGTTAGCTATCCCAAATAACAATGAAAAACATCAAACATAAAATCCAGCAGTTTGCGATGAACTTGTAATCATTTTGAGTGAAATCGCAAGTGACAAATTTTAATATCCACGAAATTTGAGTTTTGCCTCTTGACTTTGAACAAATTTGAATTGATTCACTTATAAAGGTCCCTAGTTGCTAACAATAAAAAGTTCCTGGTGACAGCATTCTTGCCATTGGATACGTTATTGCGTGATGTGATATTGCCATCTATAGCAGTACAACTACATACGTCCCTTACGGGTGTACTCGTAATAAGCCCCACCGAGCGCATGAAGCAAACGTTAGCCACGCGTGCCCAAGTACTCGTATCGTTGTGTTTACTTAAAATCCTACAAATGCACTTTGAATCCACATACCCACCATTAGTCCGTGATTCAACTATTAATTTTGTGCTGTGATATTTTAGAGGTGGAACGCAAATAGAAATGGGATATTGTAGAGCATTTCAAAGTAATAATTTTGCACGCCGCGATGCATTTGCAGACTCGCGGTTTACCATCATAGCGAATCGAGTATTGTTATTTGAATTGCGCTTTTAGTATCAACCTGATGAGATTTGCAGTTGAAGGAGTAAACTCGGCCAAGCCACAAAGGGCAAAGAAATTGTGGCAAGAGCTGGTCTTGTTATGTTTTAATTGATCTCGTTGTTAATTGCGCTTTATAATTTTATTGTTATAGGTGTGCAGTAAAATTCAATGTTCCTTAACGTGAGACCGATGATTTAAACAGTAACTTTCGTCGTAACCGAGATTTACGACGCCACTGTAGGTACCTACGGCTATTTTCGAAACAGTTCAACTCTCTTCAGACTTTAATTATAGATTGGACATTATGACAAAATAATATTTGAGTATTGTTGCCAGCCTTGAGTGTTTTGCTGTCAACATGCTTTGCATAAGATTTTGACTAGTTTATAAAGTATACCACCTTCCATAAAGCTTAAAGAAAACAAGATTCTTACCAGGCCTTCGGTCACTACCAATCTACCTACCTACGTCCTTTCAATATTATTAATATTTCTGCAAAATAAAACCACCTACATATCATACAGGAGCCTTGAGAGTATTATTTTAAAATCGTGTTATCTCATACGTAAGACTAATAAACGAAATCATGTATTTTTTTCGTTTCAGTATATTTTGAAATGAAATTATGAAAAATCTTCCTTAGATTTTTCAGCACGAAAACTGAGCCAAATAGTGATGAGGTGAAGACAGATAAGACTAATAAACCCGCAGAACTTTTTACACAATTAATAGAATTCAATTTCAGGAAACGTCCGTCATATCGTCTAAATAAAATGGAATCAATAAAATGGGGAGATTGGCACGATACGCCGCAGTTAGAAATGTCAGCGAAGAGTGAATGGACTCAAGTTTTTGTTTTTTTCTTTGTACGTCGTCGGTAGGTATGTCCGCGTACATGTGCCAAGCAAAGAGATCAGCCTCAAAACAATGAAGTCATTAGTCTTTGCTATTTCCAGCAAACTACAGTTACTGTAATAAGTTCTACGAAATAGTTTTATTACCAGCCCGTGACGAGAGTGGTTCGGGTTGCCTTCGATTATGTCCGCGTACAATAAACCGACGCCTTGGACTTATAGCTGAAGAATGCGTTTTACACGTCCATAAAAATGTACCAACGCTAACTCTGAAAAACGCAGTTGTCGATTGATGGTTTTATTAAGCGTCAGAAAAATAATCAGCTAGTTTTTCATCGCGCCGTAGTTCATTCAAATTTCGAAATTGAAATGCAATCAATCAATATTCATTTCGGATCTAAACTGCGTTGGTTTTATGCGAGTAGTTAAGTGTATTTTTGTCGATGGGATTGAGCATTTGATGAGCGGACGGGACTTATCGGAACAGCTATTTCCGCGTGTTAAAGTTGCGAGTGTCGACATCATTGCATAGCAAGTATACTTTCCACTCGATTATTTCGATTCTATATTTTCTATCCACTTCTCAAAATAACGGTTAGATTTGTTTTTTATCAAACAAACAAAGCATTCGTATTGTTACTGAAGGGGTGGTTGCTGAGCGACAAAATTCCTAAACATCTTTTTTTAAATAATAAATATTAAAAAAGTTACAAACTCGTCCGCTATAAACAAATACAGAGGGATAAGTTATTTTTGTATACATTGGTGGCGAGTCTATTGTTGCATTGCATCATCATCATCAGCCTATGTGAGTCCACTGCTAGACATAGGCCTCCAAAAATGAGCGCCATAGCGCTCGTCTTCAGTTTGACGCAACCAGCATGTGCTATGCTAGCAATCTTTCGCAGGTCGTCATCCCTGGCCGGAGTAGTGGCCGACGTGTGTGTGTGTGTAGTAGTGACGGTATTGACGCATAAAATTAACTAATTTTAAACTACTAAAATTGTTTCCATTACTTTCTTTATGATCGAAATAAACACAACGACGGCGACATACTTAGGTTGGTGTTCTTCGAAAGAAAATCGATCGTCTCGGCCAATGTCTCGGCAGTAACTTTGACGTTAAATGTAACTATGAAAAGTTCTGTCAAAACCGTCAATAAGAATGTAATTTTCTGATTATATTTTAGAAGAACGACTTGTTAAAAAATACATAACTTTGCAACGAGAGGATAGGTATACCTATAGCTACTTTGTCTTGGATACCTTGGCTTGGTAGGTACTTCAAGCGTCGTCGCTAAATCTATGAACATGCTAATGTTCAATGACATGTTCGTAGGTACGTAGTGTTTGTCTCTAAGTGGATTAGCGCATCTAAGGGCAAGATGCGTGTGCAAAGATCATTACAATCGTGCGCATACGACCTACGAGTACCACTCGAAGACCGAGTGCAGGAGATTATCAGATTATTTCAATGTATATATAACGGTCGTGTTTGCGTGTTTGTGTTAGGTTAGGATTTATCATTTCACATAAACTCATGTTCGTACCCATCATCTTCACCATCATCATAGCTAGCCTATAGCAGTCCACTGCTGGATATAGGCCTCCCCCAATGAGCGCCATAGCGCCCTGTCTTCAGCTTGCCGCATCCACCTGCAGTCTTTCGCAGGTCGTCATCCCACCTGGTCGGAGGGCGACCTACACTACGCTTACGGAGTCGTGGTCTCCACTCAAGAACACCATGTTCGTACCCATAACTTTCTATAAAACTTTTGAAACTATCATGGTTAGTCACCCAAAAGTCACTTACACGGGATATTTAGCATTATTTTCAAACCTGTCTATACTCTGGGCCCATACTTGAAAAAATTAAATTCGTGTATCTTATATAGGTGACATAAGAGTAGGTTTTGTAAGAAAATGAATCATAAATTTCAGTTATACTCGAAGTCTAAAAACTAAGTGGTTAAACCTCCGTTATTAATGTATGCAATAAGTCTTTCCGGCTAATACGTCAAAGTCAAAGACCACGTGTAGGTATAGTCTCTGACACTTGCTTCCTCCTACAGATGCGGGTTCCATTCCAGATGGGAATGTATGGGAAAATTCTTCAGCATAATTAGGTACCTACATGCAGTTTATATGAGAACGGTCACTTTAATAGTGGAAGGTTTTTTTTTATTTATTTATTTATAAACATGTAATGTACATCTCTCCTAACACTTTGATTGCTGAAATCACACGGTATGTGTTTTCTACAAGTGACTAATATGCGTAAATCCACACTAGCGCAGCGGCTGAGAAAATACAGATCTGTGTGACTCAGCAAAGCCGTAATATTTTTCGAACGAAACGCCTGTGCGGCGCAACACAACCGCTGCGTAGAGCGGCGGCACGAATTTTTTAGGTTTAAAAAAAGATCGCAGTCGTCGAAAAAAAATCGCAGTCAAAGTGCTAACTGTTTTTAGTAATTAGTGAAATGCTCTACTTATAAATTATGCAAGTACCTACCTAGGTATTAATATTCAGTGCGCTATCGAAATAGGACGGAACTATGCCAAAGTAAATATAATCCGTCACATTTCATACTGAGACCCTGATATGCTAATTAATCGCTTCACTATGACAGTGCCGTACTCGCAGAATAGCCATGACACGCTTTGGAGTTTCTACCTTAACAAACACTACAGGACGCACATTAAAAGTGTCCAAATTAAAAGAATATAACCATAATATCTACGTGTCCATCCAAAGGTTGCCTGGAAGAAATCGCTACTAGCGATAAGGCTGCCCATTGTGCATCTGTATCGTTGTTTGTTTGTTCTTTACTGTTTTTTTTCTGTGTTTGATGTGCAATAAAGCGTATTTGTATTGTATTGTATTTTAATATCATCTATTTTTTTTTTTTATCTAAATTGCTGCTTTTTTTTTAAATGATTTGTGGAAACTTCTAATTGGCCTTAAGTTAAATATTCTTGTATATAATCTTTATCTAGCTGTAAGTTTTCCTAAGATTGTAAAAATAAAATAAAATAAAATGCTAATAGCACATCAAGAACTAACTAGAATTTATTTCGTCTAAGCAAATTTCAGGTTTCTGAATGGCGATTCTGCGATAATAACATTGTCATAGTGAAGCGATTGGTTAGCAGAATTGGGCCCCTAGCCACTGGATCACTGGTATCCGCGTGCTATCAAAATGGACTAGAATAGAATCCTCTAATAAAAGTATATGCCCCATCCGATGTCCCACCTCACCATTTGATATGGTTCCATCCCGTCTAATCGGACAAAAAATTTAAGTGATAAAAAATCAAATCACTTTGATAATAATTTATAGTAAAAAAAACTTATCTAATTGCTTATTAGATAAGTCATTTTTTTTATGCTATTGCTTTTGTAAGCCTTTGGCGATCACAATAGGCCTATCATGGCCGCCGTGATACGACGATACGCCACATAAAAGCAAAAAAAAAAAAAAAAAGCCTGTGGAAATAAATGATATTGAATTTTGAATTTAGAAAATTTTCGTACGCGAATTATACAAGAAAGTTGAGTAAAAATAGAGCAAGATTAAATAAAAGCTGGTATTTCGTTATTTAATCCCACACTTAGTGTAAGCCCACTGAAGTGCAGAACAACCCTTTGCCTAAACTAATATTTGCATTTCCGTGTAAATAGGGAACACTAACGCTCTAACGCGTACGTTACGTAAAGTTGCGTGCACACAGCTCTGCAGAGTTATGCACCGGAGCATTTGGTACACATGGGCACTGACCAAAATAAATAGGGTTCAATTCAGGACGTACGAAAATGCTTTTAGTATTCTCAGGGTAAGCAGGATTTGAAATACAAAATGTTTTTGTTTATAATTACAAAATCTTACCTTACCTAAGGATTTTTACAAAAAGTTTCAAATAGGGAACTCCCTATATATAGTTCTAAATGTATGTATTTGTATGTCTATATGTAGCATCTAAAATAACCCTTAATATCGGTGTTGGATCGATTTAACTTCAGGTTTTATTTGTTTCAAAGGTTACTTGATCAAAAGATTTTTTGGACAAAATCGATAAAGCCGTTAATGTTAAAATGATTCAAGTTAAATTGCTTATAGGTAGTCGATTTTTTTTCTCCTATTATATTCTTTCTATTATATTTTTTTGTCAGTAATAAGTTTAAAAGGTGACTTGATCTAATGTTTTTTTGGACAAAAATCGGTGCAGTTGCCCATGACCGTTTGAAACAATACAGAAGTGTTTTTTGTTGCTTTAAATATTTTTTTCCTATTATATATATTTTTTACAATAAATATAGTGAGTAAATTGACGTAACCAAGTCTACCATGAGGTCCAACAGCGAAAAAATGTGTGAGTTTAAGTGTGCCTGCGCCTTTATATTAGTACTTCGTGTAGTGTGAACGTCTTAAGGTCGCAAGAAGCCATAATCAGAAGTAAACACGGTAGCTGTAGGGTTATTAGTGGGTAGAACGGGCGTTAGCATTCTAGGGCGAAGAATTTCGTGTAACACAAACTTTAGAATTTTGTATGCCTAGTTATTTCTCACACATGTCTGAATGCAATTTTGCCTAGTTGCCTAGTATTCTAGTATGGTTCTTCCCTATGCCAATGGGTAGATTGTCTCAAAACAATGGTATTTTCTAGAAAAGTTACCTACTGCTACTAAACATATTTTTGTTCGATTTTATAATTTACAATTTATAGAATATTTGAGATTACATATGCAAAGTATGCAAGCAAAACTCCATCAATTGCTACATAAATAATAGGCAAGTAGGTACCTAGTTAGAAGCAAACTGACAAAATGACGACGATGCAAAAGGACGAAGTCGTTAATGAAAGAAGAAGTTAATGAAAGATTTATTGCGTACCTAACGTTTCTGCTGCACATAACGACTATTGATCTGGCACATGTTGATAGAGGATTAGGTATGTGTTTGAAATGTGGCTCGAAATGCAAGCGAGCTGTTTCCGCAGTAGATCTACAAATGCGACGATAAAAACGTGGAGAAACATTACACAAACCAACCGAAAGCCATTTTAAAACCAACTTTCCAAAGCAAGTTTTCGGCGTGGTCTAGGTAACAAGCAATTTATTGCCTGGAAGTGACTGATAATCGATGAAAAAGTTTAAGTAGGACTGCGTGACGTGACGAATAACCACATTCTTAGCGCTCCATGGCGTAGAGGTACGAAATCGTTATAGTTTCTAGATTTCGGCATAAAATATGCTTTCAAAAGTGCTTTCAAAGTGCTTTATTTCCCTTAGACCTCACAGGACTCTATGACAAGTCTGATATTTCAAATAAGGTACATAAGTAAAACGAAAATTAATTGTATTCTAGTACCGTGTTAAAATAGCTACTATAATAACAGACAAACTAACAAAAGAAGACGAAAGAACCTGTAGAAGAACCTTTTGGGGTTAAAAGATTTGGTACCAACTGTGCAAAAACTAGAAAACGTCTGAGAAAGCACGCGGCAGAGATTGAAATGAACTTGATTATTTCAATGCATGCAAGTTTATCGCGACATCGAAACGGTCTGGCTTCGATCCAACACTTTCTTCCAAAATCACAGCACAACTGCACTAGCCTCTTGCAATTTTTCATAATAAAACATTACTATCTGGTTACTAACGTCGTATAAATAAACCGTAACGGTTTTAGACCGTGTATTTTTGTTTACAGAGTCCAGTGCTCTTTGCACGTAACTATCTTGAAAGCAAAAAGTCGTGAGGACTGTGACAACCGACGCATTCTTTGCGTAGATATCTATAGATTTAGTGCTCGTTGTTAGAGTGTCTTGAATCACCGGTAGGTACATTGGAGATAAATTGCCACCATCTGTTACAATTCCATGTTGCGGGATCTGGTTTGATTGAATGGATGAACATAGCATTCATTAAAATCTCATTATGTATGAAGGTAGTTATTTACTGTTAAATCAAGTAATAATTGGATAATTTCTGATAAAACTGTGTAATTTTCTGAAAAGATTTACCAAGAATCTCACAATTTTCTAATTTTATCTCTTTCTTATGATGAAGTGCCATTAGGGTAGGTAGGTGTTTCAAACTCTACCAAACTTTGATAGTACTGCAAACCCGACATGATAATAAATTGTCAAACGTTTCGCGAAATTGTTTACGTCAATTCACGCTTCGTTCGGATACAGCGTAACTTTAATGGCCAGTTCTAAACTTTAAACTTGTGCTAAAACCGAGAAAATCGATCGAAGAAACGAGAACGACGCGTCTGGTGGACAGCCATTAAATACTCAAAGTCCGTAGAGACTATTAATTGTAGCAACTCAAACTTAATCCAGAGGCAGTCCGTCTAACGTGACAACAGTACCTGCATCAGGTTCCAGTGGACAACTATGTCCTTTGGCGAGTACTCCTGCACTGCTTCAATCTTGTGCCAACACAATAAAACAAACCGTTCTACAATAGGATCATTCTCCACATATTAAACTTTTAAGTAGAGCAGCCACAATGCAGGGTTCTCATAAAATAATTCTTGCACAAGTGTCTTGTCTAAAAGTATGTAACCACAAAAGGATAGACTTGAAAGGAGGACTTGGTACGAAATAAGTTGAAGGATTTTCAGATAGAGGTACTTATCTAGTAGAGCTTAGCTTATAATCAACTGTCTTATTTGGCGACTTTGTACGTTCCAATACGAAGGTACACGAACGGACGTTTTTAGATTTTTTTCCCTATTTGGGATGAACATCAGTGTATTTAAGAGAAAATTTAAAATATTCCGAATTCAGTGCGGTCATTTCCTAGGTAATTATAAACCCGCGTTGAGCTTAATAAACGATTAATTAAATATTGCACGTCATCCGAGCCGTTAATAATTGATCATATTTAATTATTTAGGAATCTTTTCATTTAAATTATTCCCGGATCATAAAATAAAATCATACATTTCGAAAAAAAAATCGGAGAATAGGCGGTAACAGAAAAACAACCTCAGCGTATTCAAGTTTTCTAATAAATCTCCGTATTATTAGCTTATTAGTATTCAGATACGTAAGTATAACATAAGGAGGAATGTAATAATCTGTAATAAACCGCTAGATAAAATATTCTATACTTCCTTTTACTACGCCACTAAGAGATATGGTGGAGGCAGTCATTTGCCAAAACAATCTGAATCTTTATCCAAGGATATTAAGTTGAAGTTAATAATACTCTGCGTTGCTCACAAAACTACGACTAAATAAAGCGAGACGTGAAGTGTATTGGGTAACATGGGTTCCATGTTTCTGTACTGGAATGATAATACGGTTCAGGAAACGTGGCCATAAGCGCCGGATTACGACCCGCGAGTTCTTATTCTAAGGAATCTTACAATACAAAAAAAACTTCTGACGAGGATCATTTTTACAGGGTACCATCCAACCAGAATTTAGGTTATTCTAGAGGCAGTCTAACGTCTAAGTCAGTATAACGGGACTCACTGTGCCTGCAGCCCTGAGACAGGCTGAAGACAGAGTGGTGTGGAAGCGGTTCATCAGCGTCACCGTGAAAGCCTTCCAGGACGGACACGACCTTTAGCAATGAAGACAACGACAAAGAAGAAGAGGCAGTCTAGTATAAGGTACCTAGTTGGTTTTTATCATTGATTCAATACAAAACTGTTTAGAATCAGTTTCTTATCAAAACCTCTTTATCGCTTTAGTAGCGCGAACTTTGCTCTTATTCGTGATATTGTTGATACTCGCTTACATTAATCTATTTTAACTATCATCTATCTAGTGTAAGTGTTCGATAATGAATGGCTACAGATCGTCATTGAATAATGTGTCTCATTAACTGAATACATTTAACCAGATAATGAGCCTAGGGTTCTACGTTCAGAGTTGATTTTCGATTGCGATTACCCTAGTACAAGAGAACTCCCCATTTTAATTGAGTATTTTTGCTATTATCTGTAGAAAAATCTTTTGTTTTTATCGAAGACAAGTTTTTATTTTGAAATAGGAAATAAATTTGATTACTAGTTAGGTACTGAACGCGGCTTTGCAAGCGTTGTTTCCATGGAAACGTTTTAAGATTATTTATATCCCGTGGGAACTATATCGGATAAATTAGTCAATGTTATGAATGTCAATTGTAAAAAATAAGTAGTCTTCATATATTTGATTCCAGGTTCAGGGCTACGTCTATGCTAAATTTCAACCCAGTTTAATTTCAATTCAGTATAGTTTTGGCGTGAAGAAGTACAACCATAGGTACATATGGATGTTTCTCATCAACACAACACACTTTCGCATTAATGATATTAGTGCGATTTATTATTACAATAAATTATTAAAACTAATTGAGCTATTTATTCAACAAATTAATTTATAAAATAATATATCGAGAAAGGCCGATTTTTTAGAAAGTTGAAATTTAATTAAGAAAGTTGACCACTATGAATAACTAGCTAGGAAGATAGAGTATGACTCTACCTACATTTAGAGAAGTATAGTTGGTACAAGTACTAAGTTCGTGATTGCTAAGTTATCAACGTATAGCCCTGAATAGAAGTGCAAATTGACGTGTTCTACGCAAAAACTTACACCTAACACCGGTCATTGTAGTAGAGTTTGCAACATAATTAGAACATTTTGATATTTTTGTTAGCAGACTTGTTAGAAACGCGGACAAGGTATGTTTGTTCAGTGAAAATATTATTTTTGGTCACAGACTACCGTTCAAATAAGGGAAATTCTTCGCGCTACAATTCAATGCGAAGTAAATGTTTTACCAATGAAAAAACTTACCTACAGTTACGTACCTGACCTATAAATAGAATCTTTCGGAAGAAATCATCAAGGTTCCTAGTCGCACCTTGGTAATCTAACCTTATCAACACTATAGGTACCTACCGTTGACTCGGTAACAAAAAACATATTTTTACTGATAGATATTTTAGATAAGAATTAAGATAAAGTCAGGACAAAAATATACGCTGATGTATATAATTTTCTTTCAGCAATACACTGCGGAGAGAAGGTACGAGACTTCTTACCGCAGAGCATCGTCTCCTGGCGTTATCCCAGAAGATTACTTTCACTCAGTCATTAAAACGATGCAAAAAGTAAAATCCACCGTGACATTTTTTCCGAAAGACCTAGCTAAAGCCCGCTTCACGCCTCCTTCAATTAGCATGTCGTTTGAAGATGCGACGCTTTCTCAACTTCGCTGGACCATAAGGCTCTAATTACCAAAACCCGTGCCTCCAAAATACACCTACTTCCTAGAATCTAAAGTTCGTTATCGCTGAACAGTGAAATGTAACATTTTGTTCGACAGAGACGGTTTCGGTATGAAGTCGTGTGCGAGACAGATGAGTAATGACAACAACGCAACGGCGTGTGTCGTCTCCGAACCGAACATTTCCAGATGTAGCTTCGTCTGGCTGGATGTAGTAAGGATTGCAAGTTATGCAAGCAGGGAAATATTTGTGCTCGGTTATGCAAGAATTCCGCATATTATGAACCTACATATTATTGTATGCAGTTTATGTCATTTCTGCTTGAAATTTTAATTTGCGGTTTTTAAGAGATGTTTCCCTAAAAATATGACCAATGCAAACAGGCTAAAGATTTTTATATATTGCTCGTTTCATTGAATGTAAAAGCTAGAAGCATGCGATTGATTTATTATTTTTTTCAGTCCTGATTTATGCGAGCTGAAGAAGTGTTCGCACGCGCGCCCATGTCTATTTGCGGCTAGGCCGGAATAACTGGGAAAAACGAAACGTGTATCCGCTCTCTAGAATCCTACATTGTATGCCAGTATTGGAGCTTAGTAGAGATTACACCACGATTTGCGGTAATGCGGTTTGCACTCTTTCCTCTGACCACTTGCTAAATCTTTTCCCTGTCAGATCAGTGGTTGCCGGATAGTTCCGTACCCTAATGCGGCCCGAATTTACTTTGAAGCCAGTACAGGCAGCTGCGGCTTTCAATAACCTTTTGAATTAGAAGCTTGTGGTTTTATTTTAAGTAGCGATCTTTTAGATTTACGTCAGATCGGTTCGTTGATTGTATACTTAGTTGCTTGTTTGTAGACTTGTTTAATTGGGTTCTATTTTCAGACGCAAGTGAAGAGTGTAAAGAAGCCTGTGGCAGGAGCAGTTTAGCTGCCTCCTCGGCTACTGAAATATTGACCTGGTAGGTGCGAAACTTGGGCGAGAAAACTTGAACACGGATTAAGTTGAGCAGTAAAGTATTTAAGCACTAGTAATCTCCTAGAGCTTCGATAAACAAAATTGAATTAGTAAATAGGTACGTATTGGCGCGACGATCCATTAAATTCTTAAGTACCTACTTGCTTATTTAAAACGGCACCATAACATATCGAGAGCTAACGAGGAGTCATTTCATTGAAGGCCCGCAGAAAATAAACCGCGACAATAAAATAGGCCACAAAGATTTTCCTCGTTCAACTTTTTAAAAATAAACCGCTTTGGGATTGACATCCGCTCAAAAGAGCGATAATGATCTACTACCGTCACGTCAAGATAACTAATAATAGGCGCTTGGAAGAATTTTTACTGCATTATCAGTTTTAGTCATACTTTGTGAGCAATTTTCACAGAACAATCGGTATATTGAAAGATGATAGAGGGAGATTACGACTTTATCTGTCGTTGCGTTTATTAGTACAATGTGCAAATAAAATATACATATAGCTACAGGATTTAATTGCTTAAGTTTTATTTTTATTTATAAAGAAGGGCTGAGAATGAATTTATCTCCTACCTTGTATTTCACTAATGAAACGTAAGATTATTTTCCGATAAACGCAAGTACTTTCATCAACATTTCCACGAGAGATACTTTCGCGGCAAACAATTTCGCGAAAAAAGATTAGTGCATGTGGCTTGCCATTTGCGCGAGTACACATTTTCTAGAGATGTGCACAGATAGATATGCGCGAATAGTCATTTTTGTTTGTGGACATTTGCGCGAAAAATCATTAAGACTCTTAAAATACCATATGGGATACATATCTTTCTTTTCTCTACCCCTCACCCATATTGATAAACTAATAATTTAAGTAATAATATATATATTTATTTATATATAATAATTATTAATTAAATATTATTTATGTGAACAAATTGTCTAAATTAAATGCATCATGCAGCAGCGCCATTTAACCAGAGATGAAATATTAAGACATAGGAATGTAAGAATCAATTGTTTGTAAGAGACCAAACTGTGAGGAGAAGACTGCATGAAGCTCATCTTCATGCTCGCAGACTATTCGCGCATAATGTCCATTCGCGAATATATCTAATTGTACTTGCGCCAATGCACAGTAGCGCAAATGTCCACTAGCGAAAATTTCAACCCGCACAAATATCCACTCACACGCGCGAATGTCTTTTGCGCGAAAATGTTTACCGTGAAAGTATCTCTTGCGGAAATTAATTTCGCAAAAATGCCCTGATACCGTCAATACGCACATCTCATATTAAGAGAACTCATCAAAGAACAGGCAATACAAACAGGTAGATACCGGTTACCTGCTTTCCAAATGACTTCAGCAAGAAAGCAAGAATTAAATAAGGGCAATCCGTTCGTTCTGCATCAGTCTTCTGCTGCATTATTCAGTGTATGCAAAATTCCAGGATTAATAATTGATGAAGGTGAAGTGACGAATTGAAAACCTTTCAGTTTCAAACGTAAAACGTTCTCCAACTCTTTGCTTTTGAATATTTAATAGCGTCTGAATAGCTATCACTTAGAAGTTTAGTAAAGATCCTAATTTTCCATATTTTATGTTTATTAATTAAAGGACGACATTACCCAAATTCGGTATTGATTTGTGATAGCTTAGTGGTGATAGTAGAAATTTGAAATTATGGATCCGACGGGACGGGGAGAGAGAGACATGAATACCGAAAACGTTAATTTTTATAACCGGTCTCACGTCTAAGCCTTATTAGACTACTAGTTTCTGCCCACGGCTTTGCACGCGTTGTTTCAATGGAAATGCTTTATGGTTATTTCTATCCCATGGGAACTGCTTTATCGGATTAAAAAGTAGCCTATTTTATTCCAGAGCCTAGAGCTGCCTGTATGCAAATGAAATATTTCAGCCCGATCCGTTCAGTTGTTTTGGCGTGAAGGAGTAACAAACATCCATTCATCCATCTATCTAAACAACCTAATGTTTTTAAAAGTCTAAGTAAAAATGCCAAAACCAAAACTATGGTCAAACAACATTATTTGATTCCACTGATATTACAAAAGCGAATGTTTGTGAATATGAAGGTACATAAGGATATAAAGATGTGTCACAAGACAGCTCCAAAACTACAGAACGGATCAGAAAAAACGCGTGCGAAGTTATAGGCAGAAACTAGTACTTACCTACCAACAAAATAAACAGAAAATAATACGACAAACACTGAATAGTTGAAGGAAGTAGAGCAGTCTTTAGACATGCGCACGCGCACGATTGAGGCAAACAATAGTATTGACTGGCTGATAATAACCGTGGCAGGTTCAGCGAGGAACGTTTTGTGAGCGAAGTCTGGCGACCTCTCGTAACCAGACCTGGCATTCTTTAGATCTGTTAGTTTTGAATTACAATAAGGTCCACTTATCAAGCTGCACGCTATGGTGAAGTATTTTAACCTACATATGTATGTACCTACGTACTTGTACAGTGACGTTCATTGTTAGCTGACAATAAATAAATAAATAAATAAATAATGCTGGACAATTCACACAGCATTATCTAACCCCATGGTAAGCAGAGCTTGTGTTATGGATACTAGATAACTGATGTACATAATACAATACATTACATAGATAGATATTTTTTTATTATACATAGAAAACGACCAGAACACCCGGAACAAATATCTGCAGATCGTGCACACAATTGTTCCGAGGCGGGAATCGAACCCGCAACCTCCTGCGTCGCAGGCGGACCTTCGTCCACCGTGCCACATCGGTCGTCGTATATATATATATAATACATATATATATGTTACGTTTGAAGTCAATTTATAGGAATACAGAACTATTTTCAAACTAGATAATTTCTGTCAATGTCAATGTCAAAACATAAAAACAACAAATGTAATAATAATATGAAAACAAAACTGATGTATTTACGAGACTGATGTATTTACGCTACTGTACTAGACTACTTGGATCAGTCTGTTTTTAATAAGTCTGTTTTTTGACTGTCAGATAACTTTTTATTGTTATTTTTGTGATTAAATTTATTGTACCCATTGTATTATACCTTCTTATTATTTTGTTGTTATCAACGTTTAGGTAATATATGGAGGACGTATACGATGGATAAAATGCAATCGGCTGCATTTATAACGAGATTATAAAGAGGTCTCCGCGTAAAATTATCGCGGAAATATTAAGTTACAGAAAATAATATACCTAGTTGTTTTAGCAAAAGCGGTTCATTAAATTTTATTGGTATGAGTACAACGTAAATCATGGTAAATATCCCGATATGTTGGACTTAAGTGTTAATAACCACGACAGTTTAAAAAGTAAAACATATTGTACGTGTTAGTATGTTGAATATTAGGAAATCCATATTTAAGTTTCTTGCGCAATTATCAGAGAATAATTCAGTAGGTAGGTACTTATTTTAGCAAAAACTAGTCATGTGATGAGTGTATGTTGATTGTGTTTGATTTTATCTGAGTTACATTTATTTATTATACCTATTTATTTTAAATATTTGGTCGGCCAGAAAATTAGCTAAAAACTATGTGGTCAGCATAATATGTTTTGGCCAGCTATAAATATGATTTATTTATCAACCAAGTATTGCTGATCAATAAATCAATAATGGTCAATATCTAAATCATTTTTTATCAATACAGCAGAATTAATTATTTGATCGGAACCACCCAGAGAACCACTGAATCACACACAATACGGTAATTGTCCAGCCCTTAAAGAGGAGTTCAGTGCCACACGTAGTACAGAATATTATAGTATGTATGCCTAGGTAATATGATTTGCAAGTCAAAATTAATAGTATATATAATAGCGTGCCAATTTTATAAAACCCGAATTACGATTTGCTTCGCTTATATATTTCTGAAGAAATCTTTAATAGGCTGCTCAATGTCACAATACTTGCTAAGCATTTAAGTAACTTTTGCCGACCACAATATGCTGCTCAATTCACTTTTACTACTGGCAAAATCCAAAACCTCTTTAATATGCTAACCGTTTTAATGATACCCGTTGATTATTAGGTGAATGACTTTAATTCTTTCTCAAAGATAAATTTTATTTATAGTGCTTTTCTGTAAAATTATTTTTGCGACTCTAAGGTCGGTCTGAGGTCATCTGATAATTCGGACATTAGGTATAATAATATTTCGGATAGTAGGTATTCATCTCGTAATTCCTTCCCTCGCGAAGTTGAGACAGTCTCGAATATGGTTGGTTGGCAGACTTAGGTTAAGACTAGTTGAGACTCTGAAATGACAAGTTACCTACGAGTACTTCGCCAACCAATATCATGCAGTAAAGCATAACAAGGCTGCTGCTCTATCTCTAATCTATACGCATTTTAGGCAAAGCGACATTTCCCAGTTTGTCGAACAAGTAGGTAGTCATCATGGGACCAGGACAGTGTATATACTTGTTGAAACGTCGCGTCCGGAAAAATTAGAAAAGCGACAAGTAGGTATATTTGTACCTTTCCATCGAGAATTTACTATAGTTTAGTACCTACGCAATCGAGTGGGGTTTGCAAGTTTGCTCCAAGATATTAAAATGTAATAACTTCCTACTCAATAATAAAACGAATACGTACCTACCCACGATGAAAACCGCTAAAGAAACTTTGAATAATTTGTGCTTCCGTTTACCTATTAAAATGATATTAAAGTCTGCGCACGACCAAGACGAGGTCATTTAGGTTGATGATGTTGATTCCATTGGGTGAGAATGATGTGCGGAAATATCAAATCAATCGTCTGAGAAACGTAATTAATTCAAAGTCATAAAATATTCGCGACTTCGCATAGTTTAAAAGTAATGAAGAGTTTATTGTAAAAAATAAAACTATGTAATTAGGTACAGATTGTTAAATTGTGATGCCGATAGGATTAGGTATAATCGATCATATCGATTATATTAAGCTAAGATACAGGCTCTACCAACTATATACTTATTCTGTGGCTTTACACAAAATACTGTGAGCGAAATTATATTATCATCGCCCTTTTCTTATGTTCATTTAGTCTAGTTTGTCAATCTTATCTAAGTTGTGATCAATCACAACATAGTGCGTAGATAGGTACTTGTACCAAATTCAACAGTCAAATTGTGATAAAAAGGGATGGATAGCTATTGTAGCGCCGAGATTAGGGCGACCAAACTGACGGTCGCTATCATTTTAAAGTGATAGGCAAACTCAAGTCGTGATACAAAAATTCAAAAATTATCTTATCTACTACGGCTCTAACAAGGTGCAAACATCTTGAGCAAATACACCACACGAAATCTACAAACAAACTCAGGACATTGACCACAGATGAAGTTTTATACAGCGGAAAAAAATTGTCCTAATAAAAGACGCGGGAAACACGCTGTCAAAGTTAAAATGGCAATTGAACATGTGATTTCAATTTTCTAGCATGGAAATTGAAATATCTCGTGGTCTGAAAGCTATTTGCTTGCCAACCATTTACTTTAATTTCAACCAAGGTGTTGGTCATTGAGAATGACTGACAACGCATTTAGTCTCTAGCAAGATTTGTCTCGATTTATAGATTAGACGACGAATCAATAGGATCCGATAATGTCTCAACTATTGTTCGTTGCTGTTGCAGCGGCCTAGATATCCCGGAGAAGAACAAAGTTGGCATAGATATAGAAGATCAAAGTGCAGTGTGGGCGCTCGACCCAATACCGCGGACAGGAGAGATGTGCGCGCGCGCACCGGACCTTTTTGCGTGCGCGCTGATGCGCTCTGGCGCAATTAATTTGTTAGACATGTAATAAAACTGAATGCTCCCCATAAACATGACAATGCGACTTAACAAAGTCATTGTGTTTGATTTTATCTGAATTAAATAGGCATTTTTTATAGATTCAGGATTTACTATAGAGAGACTTGGTACCTAACCTACCGAAGTCCATGTGCGTTAGATTTGAGCATGACACGACAGTTTAGGTAAAGTTAGACGAGAAGCAGGATCGTTGGTCTCATGTTTATAAAAAAATCTGCCAGATCTATGGAAAAAAATCGATCCTTTTTTTATGTACCGCTATTTAATTTTAATGCTAAATTGAAGGTGTTTTCCTGAAATTTTGTGCCAGGTTTTGGAATAAAACAAGATTTAGTAGGGGTTTATGTATTTAAAAAAAAAACAGAAAATTAAATTACAGGTTTGAAAACTTAAGGTCAATGTTATGTAAGTCTATTTGTACTCCGGTTAAGGACGAGGAAGTAGGTTCAAGTCTACAGAGTCGCGCCGGTCGGTGCCGTGCTCTACGTACTTTAGATTGAGGTTATGTTGTGATTACTGTTAAGGATAGAACCGGCGATAGTACTCAACGCTATTTGAAACCGAAATCTAGAGACAATAAGGACCGATTTTGCACACCTTCTTCAGGGGTGGAGGAGCCGGAGGTTGCGCGCGCAACCGGCATGGCCGCCACAAGCACACCTGACTTCCGAAATATCCCGATTATTCAGCTGAATTACAGGGCTTTACACATCTCTACGACCCCTGAAAGCTCGCAGCATCAATATCGACGATATATGAAACGAATGAACCATCGCTCTGTCAAGAAAACCCACTTCAGAACTGTTAAGTAATCAGCTGATTACCAAACTTTACCGGTGTTTACGTCTCAAAGTCGGAACTTGATCACTGAAAAGCTTTCTATATCGTCATGAAACGGCTCGTAAAGCGGTTTCCTTATTAGATAGAGTGCGTATAGGGATTCGCCGAAAACATAGGGTCCGGCAGTGCATCGGATGCACTTCCGCGTGGCGCGCAGGCGATCCACGGAGACCGAGGAGCGTACCTGGACTTGTCTGCCAGCTGAGTCCTCCGACGAACATCTTCCTGCAACAATAAACAAACCGTGAAACACGGAAGAGGTCGGGATAGACCGGCATCCGCGCGCGGGGTACGTACCCCGGGTCGTTGGACGCCTCGACGGGGCTCCTGGCGTCATCCTGAGTTTGGTTCTCCATGGGGTCAGACGCCGGCGGCGCTGGGCTGGCCGGTTCGGGCGCACACTACGACTACGTACGAAGGACGCGGCGCGGGGACGGCTCCCGGACTCGCTCGGCTGCACTACCGACTACCGGCACGAGACTGGCGCGGCGCGGCGCACCCCTCCACGCAGCGCGCCCGCCGCCCCCGCGCGCCCCGCGTCTCCTCCGCCGCCTCTGCCGCATCGATTCATTCACTTCGTACACAATTATTCATAGGACGCGCGCGCGCGGGCACGACGACGTGCCGCCACGTGAGCGCGCTGCACGTGGTCGCCGCCGGCCGCCCGCCCGCGCGCCCATACCCGCCCCGAGCACGCCCACCGCGCGCCCGCAAGCACCCGCCTGCCACCCCCTCACAGACATTCACTCACCCGTACAGATACAATGCCGACGAAAAATAACAAATTTACAATATTGATAGGCTATCCGATAAAAACTTTTTTCAGGAAATTTTACATTTTTTCGGTAGAAGACCTAAATAAATTAAAAAAGTAGCAATAAACAAACTTTATTTCGGGATGTTCTTCACAATTACTGGCATTAAAATAACCACTAAGATCCAAATAACTTATAGTTAATTCAGCAAATTTGCACATCATCAAACCTACATATTATGTACATTTATGTTTTCTGATGCAATAGTTATTAGATTGTCATCATGGCTCTAAATATTCGAACGACGTAATCTCGACGCACTGAACAAAACATAGATAATAATGATGCTAAGTGGTGATAGAGCGTAGTAAGATTGCGAAATAGCCTCACCAAAGGAACCACGATCCGTGACGTCAATGCCATTATTCGTAGAGGGCGCTACGAAATGCCTACGACACCGCTACGCGCGTAGGCTACGATGTAACGATAAATTCTTGTTTTTATGACGCAATCGGTTTCTTAGCTCGAGTTAAAATGAAACTTTTTATGCCTAGAACTTCAGTCGCCGAGGCACTGATCTAATTCGGTTCCGCTTCGATTTTCTATTTCGATGAACTAACAATTTAGGTCAACTTCGTACATACAATATGCAAGAATGTTCAATGAAAATGGCCGTTATGATAAATAAATTTCTGGATTTAATCGGTCCATTTGTGCTGGCTAATGTGACGTGGGACAGAAGTTTCTGGAAGGTACCTAAACAGCCTGGATTTTCGAATAATTTTAGCGCTTTTTCGCGACCCCACACTTCATACTTCAAATGCTCGAGCGTCATTTATTGCGCTAAGTATAAAGGCATAATATGAAACGAAGCAAACGCTTTTATATCCGAGTGAAATGTTAAAAGTTCAAATTTAAATCAAGTTCAATTGAAAAGTTTAACAGAGTTACTTACAAGTTACAAATAACGAAGTTCGAGTTATTTTAGTATCAAACGCGAGAGTTTCGTCTGCAAACAGATGAGTTATATAGGCATGGCAGGCAGGCATGTTCGGCAGACCGTCGTGTGCCATATAGTAACAGGGGGTAGGTGGAAGGTGGAACCAACTGCAATAGCTTGGAGGATTTTTTAACCCTGAAAAACGTCTCGAGATTTTAAAGGTTTTATTTTTTTATTTTTAGTGTTTTCTTAATTTTAAAATAGTTATTATTATTAATAATAAGATCAAATTTCCAATACTATAAAGAGACAAAGGTAGTTTTTTTAATGTGTCAAATAGTCTTGTAAGGTCGAAAGGATGTAAAGCACTTTGAGTTTATGTTGTGTAACTACTTTAGTAGGTAGGTTCACATCAGCGTAAACGCTTAGACAGGATTTTGTAACATTTGCTTCGAGGATGGGAAGGATGTAAAATGGAAGGGATGTAAAATGTGGTTCCTAAATGTCTTTTACAAAGAAATTACAGTCAAAAAATAGAAACAAATTTGAACATTTGCAATTAAATTTACAATTGAAACATTTGATCTAACTGGAGACTACTACTACAGACGAGATAGCTAAACTGATACACATCAATATCAGTTAGAAGCATCCCTAAGACGCTGGCTGTACTGCCCCGTAAGTAATATGAAACAACTAATTTCATAACATAATAAATAAATCAATAATAAATAATGCTGGACAATTCACACAGAACTATCTAGCTCCATGGTAAGCAGAGCTTGTGTTATGGGTACTAGATAACTGATATACATAATACAATATATTACCTAGATAGATATTTTTTATTATACATAGAAAACAACCAGAACACCCGGAACAAATATCTGCAGATCGTACACACAATTTTTCCGAGGCGGGAATCGAACCCGCAACCTCCTGCGTTGCAGGCGGACATTCGCCCACCGCGCCACATCGGTCGTCTTCGTCGTATAATACTCGTATCTATATCGTACCTACTTACAAATCATACAATAACAATTATACTTCTATTAATTGTCGCGTTACAAGTTCCAAGGTACTTACTAAAATCATAATTTTATCGATAAGTCATTGAATTCACATCTCTTGTTTGAAATTATTTGACATAAATGAAACTGGCCCTATTTTGTTTATGTAAAACTTGAAAAAATATGCTCATCTCTTTTTTTCATATGGTATTATCCCTAAGAACAAGAAGTCCAGTATCAAATTATATGGGGAATCTATCCTACGGAATGTAGGCTGCTTGATTTTAGCTAGTGTGATTAGTGAGTTGTCGAACCTTAAAAATACGTCAAGCTTAAATATGAGGAGGAATTTAAATATTTTTGTGTAAGGGCTTGGAGTGGTTGGTCAACCCTTGATACCAGAAGTTTTAAAAGTACTAACCAACTTAATATTACGTGCCTGTTAAATAATAAATTTATTTAAATATTCTAAATAAAATTATAAACGCGAAAGTTTGTAAGTATGGATGGATGGATGGATGTTTGTTACCCTTTCACGCCAAAAACAACTGAATGGATTTTGATGAAACTTCACAATAATATAGCTTACATATCAGAATAACACATAGGCTACAATTCATAAAGATATATTGTATATTATCCAAAGTATCTATCACCACGCGGGTGAAACCGCGGGGCGCAGCTAATTCTAAATAAAATTAACAACAACAAACAAAAATACCTACAAGCATAGTAGATCAAGTACGTATTCGATTGATGTTGTTTTAATACTTATCTTAAAAACCTATAAAAGTTTAGAAATAAAAATTATAAAATCAAAAATACATCTGTAAACACAATTTTATTACGGTTTTACACGAGCACGCGATAATATCGAGAAAAGGGTTACATTTACAACTAGGTCAAACATTTGTGGACTCACAACACCTCAGAATTTTACTTCTTACGAGAGTATTCAGTTTCAGTTAGAAGGAATTTGGCACAACATAGAAAACAATCAGTAGGAACACTTCACATATAACACGAATATAAAGCTTTATTTTCTCCTTACATTGCCTTTTCTTTATTCAGATCATACTATTAAAGTTGACGTTTCATATAGAACAACTCTAACAGATAAAGTGTTCCTACTGATAGCAGTACATTGTGACTTATAATGTTTACGATGACAAAGGGGATTAACCTCGGTAAACTTTGGTAAATAATATCCGTCGTGTAGTTACAAAGACAGTGGGAAGGAAGGCTCAGTAATTGTAAGCTGCGACATGAACAACAATTTGTAATCTAGCTGAGGTACTTGTGGTGTCGACGAGTTTACAGAGGAGAGGTAAGTTATTTCTCTATACTTTTGTATGGATTTTCTTTTAAAAATTCAATTAAATGCCTTTAGAACATCAATAAATATAGCAAGATATTTCACACGGCATCATCTGGCACCAACGCAACGTAAGCAGTGTAATGTTATGGGTACTATAACTGACATTATTACCTACAAATAAAACATCCAAACGGAACAATGCAGATCTTACAAACATCTGTCCCGCGGCGGGAATCGAAACCACATCTTTCTGCGTCTTAGGCGAACCTTCTCCCGCTGCGCAATAGAGGCCATCAAATAAGTACCTAGGTGGCTAAGTTAAATCAGGAAAGCTTCACAAAATAAGTTAACCCAATTCTAACTAAATTGAATAACCTTTTCAGACAGACAGGAACAAATAGAAATGGGTCACAACTGGTTTTAGCTGACTGCAGCAAGTTAACTTTGGCTAGACAGGTGCAGTTTGGTTTTAGAAATTCAGTTTTGTTATTATTCTATTCTTATTTATGGTCTGAGGTTTTTCGACTATGTTAAGCCTTTGGAATAATGCTTGAATGCTGCTAATGTTCGACGGATATTATTTATAACATAGTTAATTGTAAAATTCAAATTCTACAACCCACGTGATAGTTTCACATAACATTATAAATAAATAGAATTCTTACAGAAGTGAACAAACTACTAACCTACTTTTAGAATACACAACCACATTTATAACAAAGACTAAGTTTTATTTACTCTATAACAGATTTTGTAATGTATTATTGAAAACAGATCTAATTATTTAGAATATGAGGACTTACATATTTCCTTCTCTAGGCAGAGTTAAGGTTAGCTAAATAACTTAGCTTTAAAATAACTTAGATCTCTATAACAGCCGCTAAACAATGACTAAATTAATATATCTGCAGACAATGGGCATTTGTCATCTTCGTTTATTAACAATTCTATTAGGTTACTCGTAGGGAATCAAATCCCGGAAACGCACCATTTTTGCGGGATCAGAAATACACATTACACATCTTAACAATTAACGATCAAATCTAATAAAAAGTATGACGTCAACGGTGACGTTTCCTTACTTCGAAATTTACAACTTGGTTGTAAGATTGTCGTGTCAATTTAGCAGGCTTTCTTGAAAATATATGACTTTGAATGGATAAACATTGGCAACGCGTGCGTCGTCATTGTTTATATCGCCATTTTACATTGGATTGTACGGAGAAGATTATGTTGGCGTAAGACATTAGTTGGTCGCTTACATTAATTTAATGCCCAATAATTTTGCAGATACTTACAAAACTACAACATTCAACAAATAAATCACTCCCTAATATTAATCAAATAAATAAAAGCTACGCGATCACAGTAATAAAGCAAATGAACAGTCTCATAATAGTTATAAATTAATTGCACGAAAAGCAAGCATGAAAGCTATATATTGCAACGCAAAAATACCTAATTTAAAGAATAGTCCTATAAAAAGTAAGGTTAAAGCCGCAGTATAAAAAAATACATAACAATAAAAATATTGCATCTCAAAGCCTAAAAAGCAGCCTTAGTTCATATTCTAAAGGCGCGTTCCCACTGTGTTAACGACACAAAGTCGTGCAGTTTAAAGCATCGTGGCTTGTATATTCAAATGGAGGTGTTCTAGTATATAATATATCGAATATATTATATTATAGGACGGCACGATACTGCTGTCCAATATTTTTTTGTTTTGAGGATAAATTGTCGTTAAAATGGGAACAGCTAGCACGACAGTCGTAAAACGATAAAAAAAAGTGATGATCGAATCGTCACGGCAAATATGTCGTCATTGTTGCGACTATCTAACGTAGCCACGATAAAATATGAAATATCAAAATGATTTATTTCCTTTTGACCTTCGACACGTCACAAAATTTGAATTACATAAGTAAAATAGAGTGATTTCTTTGATTTTTTGTTCACTTCAATCATTTTAAGTAAAGTAAATAAACAAGAAAACTTTACCTTGTTGGGTTGTTAGTATTTGAGTTGGAGTAAAACTCGTCCCAAGCTTTTTAATCCTATAGCAAGCTTTTTATTATATATACAGGGTTATAGGTATCTAATCAATAACCTCTTAAAGGCTTGGATAAATTATAATGAATTATGTTATTTTAATAACTTATTTTTTTTATGTAGTGTAGTCAGTCTAGTCCTAAGCTTGGATAGGTAAATCTTTCTGCTACGTGTGCGGTCCTAAACGCTGTATAGCACGTAACTCGGATGGCCTCGGATGCGTAGCAGTAGTAGCACTCAGCTGTCTGGTCACGCACACTTCGACACAATCGAATAAATGAAACATAGGTAGGTACGTACCAGACAGAGCTAGCAATTGATAAAAATGACGAGAAAAACTAAAAAAATATTTTCTTGAAAAGTCATAGAACAAAAGTTCTTAGTCTTGATTTACCCAAGTCGCTTTTAAGAGGTTATTGATTAGATACCTATAACCCTGTTTATTACGACACAGCGGGAACGGAACGCGCCGTAACACATACAAAGTCAATAAGCACTTAACCTATTGACTACACTTTATTTTAAAACTTTTCTTTGGTTAGACATTTCCTGATTGAGAACTCATTGTGTTTTGTTTATAGGAATCATCCTTAACTACGATTAATCACATCCTTTTAATCTTAAAATAAGGTGTCAGAATTCTCAGATAATAAAATAATGTTACTTAAAATAAATAAAAAGCTAGCCTTTCCTTTAAAGCAGTTTCCTTTGATAGCTAAAAAGCTTGCACACACCACATACCTACAATAATTATCCTAAGTGCGAAATAGACACAACCTCAAAAATCTAAGTGCTACAGTATACCCGAATTCTAATCACATGAATAAATTAATTCTTATTCTAGAATATTTTCTACTAGTAAGAAACTTTGGTAAATACTTAGGTATAGATATTTGTACTTATGTCATTTTCAGTTACATTTTGGCAGACAAGAGAGAAGATATATTACTTTTCTACATGAAAAGCAAGCGTCATAGTTTACACAAGATTTAAGCTTTAGGATAGCTTTTCCACTGGAGTCTGCAAAATGAGAAGTCTCGTGGCGAAACGGTGAACTAACATATTAACGCAACAAAAGCAGTACATTGGCACACGCGCGCCCTCCATTCCTAAGAGACTTCTCTTTTTGCAAAGTCTCTAACCAGAATTATGTTGACCTTTCGAATTTAAAATAGGTACCACAGAGCGATCCTGATTCTCCATTATCCCAATGCACAGCGTTGACAAGCAAACCACGATTATATAATTATAAAATAAATAAATAAATTATGCTGGACAATTGATACAGCATCATTAAGCCCACCAGTACCCATAACACAAGCTCTGCTTAGCTTGCGGCTAGATAATGCTGTATGAATTAGTTAGATAGAATATACTTTATTGCACAAGTTGTACATGGGCGAGTATAATGATAGATTGCATTCTCTACCTGCTAACCTTTGGGTAGTGTGGACAACAATTTAGTAGGTAGTGCTAGATTATAGAACTTACTTATAAACAATAAAATATACTACTCAAACTACAAAAAAAATCTGAATTGTCCAGCATTATTAATATTTATTTATTTATTCGTCGACGGTTGTCCATTTGTAGGGCGCGCTCTATGTAATATTTCTATCATATCGGTGCGCTCGGCTTCAGTGGAAAAACACGCCTATTTATTATACATAGTTTGGACTATAATAAATAACAGCTTATTTCAGAATCACAAATTTAAAAGTCACAACCTATCATATGTTATAGCGCATTTTTACCAACTAACAACGAAACACATATCTATGCTGTGACATGTTTTATCATTTGTCAAGAAAATAAAATTTTATTTAAAATTAAAAACTAAATTATACAACAGAGTTTTTATGAGAGCAATCGATTATATAGACTCTTTTTATAAAAATGCTACGAAAAACAAATCCGCAATAAGAACAAAGCTTATATGTACCGATTTATTTAAATTATGAATACCTGTGTCATTTGAATTATCGTGTCAACGGCAGACGTTTTTTTTGCGCTTTAATATTAGGTTTCAAGTAATTAGTTGGTGAAAACTAGCTTTAGAATATACAACTAAAGAGGTAGTTATTACGTTGCTTATTCTTAATCAAGTAGATATATCAGTGTTTAATAATAACATAATTATTCTCTATTTATCTACAAGCTTTGGTAATGTTTGTATAAAAATATATTTCTGTATTATTTTGTCTTAGTGTTTAATAGCGGACCATTATTTTGAGCTGCAGAGTATCAAATTAAGCATTCATAAATAAGTCATCAGATCTAGAAGTCTACTAAATCTAATTATTATTAAGTTTAACATTGAAGCTACCATTTCACAACAAAAATATTTTTATCCTACAGGATCCTAAAACTTCTAGATTAGCTAGACATTGAGATCAAAAATTGGGGAATGGAAATTTTAATTCTCGAGAAAAATCTACGTAGGTATTACGTATCTAGATGAGATCAAATTCTAATAAGGAATGATGATACTTTTTTGTTAGTCGAATAAAGACTTGAAGACCGCATTAGTACTATCTTCTAGATTAAATCCGACTGTCCAATGGACATTACCGCCATTTATTGAGTGATAAGGGTTTAATTTGTTTTAAAGGTTAATTTTTGTTAGCGCGCACGATATCCCTCGACGAAAGCAACGCAGATAAAGTCGCGTGCGTAGCGCTCAAAGTTCCCGAAGTGTTCACTATATTATGCCCGTTATTAAGCACTCCCAGGCTGGTTCCTGAACTGACGATGGTAACATTCGGAGGCGGAGAAGACCCCGTCGCGAACCCAGTCGATAGAACCTTCTGGGTATTCTGCATCATGAATGACTTAGTCCCCGTACTGCCTAAAGTCAGTACCTTCTTTAACATTACTGAAGAGTTGCAAGCGTTATCGATCATGTCTTTGGTAGTGGAGATGCCATCGAAATCTGTGGTTGTACTTATCTTTGGGATGGAGGTTGTCGTCGCCGGTTTCACGGTTGATAAGTTGAAAGACATGGCATTGCGGTTGATTATGTTTCTGGATACGATGGCGTTGTGAAGGATGTTTCCAGTGGGGAATGACTTTGAGGTTACGTTGACGTATTGGGGCGTTCCGATGATGGTTGCGTTTGAGGTACGGGAACCGAAGCCGATGATTGTGCTCGCTGTGCCTTGGGACATCACAGTGCTGAATGTCCCGGTTTTTGTGTTGATGGGTATTCTGAAAAAGATGTTTGGATTAGTTAGCTTTCCTACTAAATTTATTAGAAAGAAAGTGTGAGATGCTGTGAAGGGTGTTTATTGTCACTAAATGGAGATATTAATAGACTAAAAAAAAAAAAAAATTTAATTCTTTTTATTTTTAGTATAATAATTTAAAAAAATATATAAAATCAGGTCAAGGTCTGCCAAAGGGCACTGGAGCGTAACTCGCTTGGAGTAAAGAGGATCGATCGAATCCAGGCGTTGTAGACAAGACTGTCAGACTCAAGTGGGACTGCAAATGCATCTAATTAAGAAAATATTTTTTCTACATTCTATGGTTATAAAGATTTTGATTTGGAAATAATGGGGACAATTACCTAAAATTGCAACTGAACGCTCCTTTGCCCGCTCGGTACAGTCGGACTAGTATTAGCATAGAGCGAGAGTCGGTGTCGTAGGATATAAAATTACAGAAAAAAAACTATAGTAACCCTCGACTGTGACATGTCGGCAAGCTTTGTATAGTGACCGACTTATATAGTAATGCAAAGTGCAAGCGTCGTCCTAGGATACAAAATTACAGAAATACAACTATACTAACCCTCGAATAACCTGTGACGTAGAGCTCGGCAAGCTTTGTATAGTGACCGTGGCTTGCGGTAACTGAACACTCCTTTGCCCGCTCGGTACAGCCGGACTAGTATAGTAGTGGACAGTACTCCCGGTGATGCGGCGCGGCGCGATGTGAGCTACCGGGACGCTGTGAACCATGCCGCTTGCGGTCGACTGTACTGTGATGCATTTTGTTTCTTTGTTTGTGAACTGAAATGTAATACATAATAATAAGTGTTCGTAATTTTTTACCATTATTTAATGCAAAACAACAAAATAATAATACTTTAGACGCAACGGAATTGAAGCCGAAATTAGCTTAGACATCAGGTTTCCTTGTCGAACATTCGTAATATAGCTGGGTTCCGGGCCAAATGTTAATATATTTTGCGGTTCCTATTTATTTTTTGCGATCTACAAGGAATATAACTAGAGTAAGAGCGCCGCAAATATTTTATAGATTATATTTGCGGCGCTCTTACTATAGCAGAAAATATAAAAAACCGCGCGAATCCGACTCATATTCCGAGACATGACCGGATTCCGTCAGCTACATCAATATGTAGGTATATACTTAGTAGGTACCTTGTCATTTTAAGCTAAGTAACTCGACGACCGCGTTCCATCCAACAGTTAACATAGCATGGTACTAGAGTGTATTAATATAAATGCATGTAACTATACTGTACCAATACAGTAGTGTTCATGCAAAGTTAAGGTTTTAATGCAACTTACATTGTTTGTGTTCAGAGTAGCACTGAGATCAAACTCATCGCCCACCAAAGTGAGTGTGTCAGGATTGGCGCCAGTGAGCTTCTCAATAGCCTTCCTAGCATCCGCATCACTCTCAATATTCTCCAAATTACGACTCAGAAACTCTATATCAGCATCCAACAGCCCATCTAAATTCTGATCGTCGTCACTCGGCTTGCAAAGCGTGAAATCATCATGTTCCAGCTTTATATCTTCTACCTTTATCCCATCGATATCATCCAAGCTCTCAATCTTCACGTCAACGTCCGCTACTAAATCATCAACTTTAATCCCATCGACTTTCATCTCATCCAAATCTTCAACTTTTATGCCATCGACTTTAATATCATCGATGTCTTCGACTTTTATGTCGCATAGATCAGAATCTGTGGGTACGTCGGAGAAATCTTTAGTATTGTCGGACGTTCCGATGTTGTATTGACTTGCGTTGAAATTGTCTGTGTCGAAGTCTTGTTCTATCTTGATGTTATCTAGTTGATACTGTTGGTACGGTTCGACCACTTGGGTGTTGCTTGTGGATGGTTGTGGGCTATCATTGGATGTCTCACTGTTTCTTTTCACGGCGAATGCCTTTATTTTGCGTAACATGAATTGGGGCGCTTTGAACCCGGTTAACTCTCCGAGCATAGGTAGTGAGGTATGTTTGTACGCTTCGCTTTTTGCTAGTTCTTCTATGTCTTCTAAAACCTGAAATCAACAGGAATAGCAGATTAAAAATCGATACACAGATATCGTTTATTTTCAAAAATATTACATTTTTTATAGTTAATCAACATCATATAAGCCCACACAAGTCCACCACTAGACATGGGCCTCCCCTATACGACGTTTTATGGTTAATAGTGTCTACTTTGGAACAACATAACTATTCAAGCCAACCAGCCGGAAACTCATATGCGCGTTCATTATGGCTGCCGTTAATGATTTGACTCAAAGGTCACAATCCTCAAGTAATAGACGTACTTTTAGTGTGTACTTTTAAGTCCTTTATCCTTACCATGATATAAGTTTTGCCGCCAACAGCATTCACCAAATTGTGACCAGCGATCCATTCCTTGTCGGCGGTATCAGCGGGGTACCTCAGCAGACCAGAGTGCCTTGAGTACAGGCGACCTCTAGCGTTGCCTAGACCGAGAACCTAAAACATCATATTAAGGTGTTTAGAATTGTTCGAGTATGTGGAAAAAACTTAAACAGAAAGAGAAATACATAAAACGGGATATTTACCATGATTACATTTTGAGTTTTCCAATATTTTGGCACAGTTTCATTTCAGTCTCATATCATGGTAAATATTCCGTTTTAAATTACTTTTGTGTGAATAAACATGACAGTTTCAAAAGTTTTAATACAAATACTGTTTTAAAGTTTGACGAGAGTTCAACTAAACTTCATTTCAGCGGGTTTGTTTAGGAAGTGGACGATTAAGCTTGCGATGCTTTTTGACATTGGCAGAATTGCGCCAATCCAGACACAGAGCTATCTAGGAAGAAATTGAAGTTGGCGTCGCAGCGCGATCGAGGCGTGATCTCCACTGATCTCTATGTAGAATTGAGGCGCGGACGCTAAGTTTCCAGCGTACAAATTCTTTCAAAATGGAGGAGAAGGCGCGTCGCGGGTGATAACACCCCCGCCGCGCTTTCATTATACTAGAGTCGCATCTCGTCCGAGATGCGACTCTAGTATAATATGCTGCCAATAATTTCTTTCAAAAATCGAAGACGCGGTGCGACGCTTTTACGCCCAATCCTCGACGTCGCCTCGACTCCTGGTTAAGGAAGCTCCTAACGGTGAATATTTGAAGGATAGCTGACGTAGATTTTTGACGCATTTTAAATTAATTATTGAGTAGCCCCGAAAACGAAATCAAGTAAAAATAACCGGGCGATGGACATAGCTTACTTGAAAAACGTGTGCAAAGCCGCAGGTAGAAGCTGTAGCAATACTTTTCTCTTTGGTAGAAGCTAGTAAATAAATAAATAATATTACCTTGTGAGCATGAGATCCCATAATAAACAGTGTTTCAGAAGTTAAACGCGCAGGATCCCATTTATCAGGGTCCCTGAGGGACGGTGATGGTGTCGGTGGAGGTGTGACCCCATCAGGGATCTCCTCTTTGATTTTCTTGCGCTTTGTAACAACGTCAGAGTCGCTTTCATCCTTACGCTTGTTCTGTGAACCCTGAAAATGAAAGTGCATCTTGAAACTAGGAACATAGAACAAACAAATTGGTGAATTTGACAAATCTAGATTATAGTCTATAGATTTTTTTCTAATAAGACAGAGTAGAATTCGTGAGTTCTTAGTGGAATGTACTGTACTGCGCTGCACAAACATCTTGCATAGTAGTGTACCTAGTTTAATTTACTGGTTGGTAAATCTAAAGCAATCTTTTGATTTGCTACTAAAAGTGATAGATAGATATATTTATTTATTGAAACAGTTTACTGTTGATAGCCTCTTAAATCCTAACATAGGTTTATCTAGTTTCTAGACACTAGGGTAGGTAATGGAACATGCTAAAAGTAGAACTCCTTCAATTTTTTTCAGCACACAGAATACTTACTTCTTGCTTTATATTAAATTTTAATTCTTGCTTGATCCCAAACTTGGAGTCCACACTAACGCCAGCGTCGTTGTTTTCTGTTGTTGTAGACTTTTGTGGGGTGTACACCAAACGGGCAGCATCAAGCATTGCACGACATACTGCCTTAACCTGAAATGTGTTATTTGTGTATTTCTGGTAGCATTATACTACCACTCTAACCATCTATGCTTGTTGTATGGAAACTACCCGTTGCTCAAACATTGGTAGCTTGAAAGCGGTCAGCTTAAGGCAATATACTCAGTTCTAGAATCCTAGATATTTATTTATTGCATCATAATTATAGTACATATTAACTATAATTATTAGAGAATACACACAATATGTACCCATTTAGAATGTTGCAATGGGAGATGGCCAGATAATTTTATAACACAGACTAATTAATTAATAAAGTATGAAAGGTATGTCAAATAAATAATGTATGTAAACATTTTAATTACCTACAAATGACATTACCTTGTACCACATACAGCATCTTATCTCGATCAAGAGAACGAAGCTTAATAAGAATTTTAATTTTTCACTGTTGTTAAATTTTTGTTTTTGATTTAAGTGTTGGAATCTGTTACTGTTATCTGTATAAAATAATAGTCTAAGCCGCGGCTAAGGAGCCAGGTATGCTGCATGAAGCTTGGATGATCAATATTCTAATCAAATATAATGCTTACCTGATCTTCACTCACAGAATCACCTCCAAGATTCTGCCTTATGTTGTCCACAGCAGGGACAAAGAATTTCTGAAAACAAGGTTTATATAAAATTGTCTACAAACATCTGCCTTCGGATTTGCATTGTTTGCATGGAAAATGAATGGTTATTTCTTTCCCATGGGAACTAGTTTAAGGGATAAAAAGATAAATAAATAATTAAATTTAATTATTTATTTATTTGTATAATATAATTTATTGGTGCATTGTATAGTGCATATTGAAAAAATTTGAAAGAAAAAAAATTGTGAATGATTTTTGATTAATGTTTCTTCACAGCCTATGAATTAGCCCTATCTAACTCGGCTCAGATGTTTTAATTAGGATACTCATGAGTAGAAATGATTCATACCTCCAAAAGGGAACACTAATCTTCTTCAAAAGGGCCGTTCAAGTATTACGTAAACACTATGGGGCGGTGGGGGGGTCTTTGTTTTGCTTATTTTGGATGACATGGGGGGTAGGGGAGTCTAGATGATGATTATGTAATCGGTAGTTATTTACTTTTTTACACGAATGGCAACCCTCTCATTGTCTATGCTTGAAAACGAAACGCATTTTCGGGGATTCCCGCAAACAACAGTTGAATACTGTATCAGTAAAATCTAATCTCTATTCTAAATCTATTTTCTTATTTTTAAAATTATAATTGTAATACAGAAAAATGTTTACTTAAGCATGGTGGGAGGGGGTAAGAGCTTTGCTTACTTTTGCTGATAAGGGGGATGGAGGGGTAAATAATTGTAATAAATCTGCTTATGTAATATTTGAACATCCCCAAAGGAGCTGTTGTCAACAATGGAAAATTCATGACTTACCTCAAGATACTTTCTGATAACTTGATCAATATCTCTTGTAACAGCTGATTGTATTGTTTGACGAAGTAGGTCCAGGGATTTATTGGCACTGGCTCGGAACTCAGCAATAGGCCTCGAGTGAGGTTGCACTGGCCCTGGCAGGCTGAAACGCCTGTGCATAGCTGCCAGTGTGTTTATGGCTATTTGACGGGATATAGGTTGCTTCTGTAACAACATAATAATTATTTAGGTTAATTGTTAACAGTAAGAACAGGGTAATTATTAACAGTAAGAAAACCAAAATGCCGTGAATAAGAACTACAATTACAAAACATCAAAATTAAAGTCCCCAATAGATCTTCTAGGCAACCTGTTCATTTAGAAATTCCTTTCAGTTACACTAATTATAAGCAAAACTCTTTTTTCAGTAGATCAGTAGCTACATTCAACGGTTTGGTCGATATCCCCGACCTCGATTTATTTGATTCAAAAGCACAAAGAGTTAAATCCCTCCTGCCAAAGCGCCGTTATCATCTTAACCATAAGTTAATAGGATTCTATTTCATTTTTCCTATGTAAATTCTGCTTTTTTGTATTTACTTTATATTCGTTTCTGTATTGTATAATTTAGGTAATTGTTAGTACTTACTTACACATACATATATTTTTTTTATTGTCTATTGTTAGCTCTATCTATTTTAATTCAATGTACCTACATATGTGTAAGTCTTAAGACTAAGCTGTTTTTTAATTTTTCATTTCATTTCTCCTCCGCAAGCAAGCAATCCTTTAGCTTCTACATGCCAGGACACATAAATGGTTATAAGTTATCTGTTAAGTGTGTAAAACTGTTTGTCTTCTGAATAAAGCAAAAAAAAAACAAATAGTTTAATCAACACAATAGTACCTTATAAAACTACTGAAATTTCTTTAAATATTTTATCTACTTTCAAGAGTAATAATTATTTGTATTGTTTTTATATTGTAAAAATTTGGTGAAGCACCTGTTTTATTGTATATATTTATGTTGTGCTATTTGTTTTCATAGGTCCCCAAATTCCCAAGAAATGTCCTTCATCGGAAGGCCGTATCAAGGGCAGCCTTGAATTGACCTACTTTTCAAGGACGAGTCCCAATTTTGAAATACAGTATTCTATTTTTTTAGTATGATCTTACCGTCTGCATGTTGTTTGAGGCTGTAGTTCGGACGTTCACGACTCGAGGCACTTGGAAAGTCAGGGTACTGGTCGTTGTGTTTGGATTCTCCGGTTCGGTGCTTTGTAGAGATACCTCATTAGTATTCCAATTCTTTTGCACCACCATCGCGTAACGTTGTTTCTGTATGTATTGATACAATTCTATTACAAAACTGCATAGTTTCTAATTCATGATTTTAGCAACAAGACAAGGTTTTGTTTTCATGCTCGGTATCGGTAGGTATATAAACTAAACTAAAGCGAGAAGCGAGCGAATCGACGACGACGACTAGACAAAAATCAATCAATCTATCTGAAAATGAAACACAACAACGCCAAAACGTCAAACACAAGCATGAAGCAACTTACCCTAGAAAGAGAAGCAACTTACATTAGTAAGTGTAAGAGAGAGTGAGACAAAAAATCTAAGATTATCAATGGGGATGCCAACAAATAAAGAACAGCGTATAATTATTCTTTATCCACTCAAACCAAACGTCCAAGCTACAATATTGGCCGGGCGGTGCAGTGGTCATAATGTGTAAAGTTAACTTCTATAAAAATCTAACAAAAATGTATGAAAACTAATAGATGCTCCGCTTGCATCTTCTGGCGAGTCTGTATGCAAAACATGGTAAAAAGTTCAACAAGATTTTCTGTGCTATGAAAAACCTAACTTCGATTCACTTATGGGTATTTATGGATAATTTGGAAAAATAAAAGATTTGCATTTTATATTCCCAAATGCTCCCAAAATACAATTGAATCAAATAGTGTTATCGTGAATTCATTGAAAATGTTAGTGGCACTAATTAAACCATCAATCGTTTTGTCAATGTTGACACGAGAGATTTGAGACGATTGCGGTTTTTATTTTTTACTGTTGTAGATATTATTTTTATTTGGAATATTAATTAATCTTTAAAAAAAAATCCTATGAGTACCAAAGTCGTATAAAGCTCTGAAAACTTAATTGAAAATGCCTGTGGGAAGATAGCCGAAAGAAAAAAATCAAACATTATTAATACGTAATAAAAACTTTATTAAAAATCCAAATTAATAATTTACACAGTTTTATTAACGATCAATAATTACTGATTTTATTTATCCTATGCCAAACTAGAGCAAACAGATAACATGTGCTGAAATAAGTTAGATTTAAGGAAAATTGTTAGTTATCTGCATAAAGGCTTTTATTATTATTATTATGTCTGTCATTTACCATGATCTCGGGCCATAAAGTGACCCGGTGCTTTGGAAGGCTTGCGTGGGGCCGAAGCCAACAGCACCGAGCGAGGCCCTTTGAGAAGTTAATCTAAAGGCGATGGCTACACATAGTGGGTATCATCCTCAGGTGCACAATATGATACACCCAAAGATGGTATCCGCCAGGTGTAGAGACTATTGCAAAGAAAAATTAAAGAAATAAAACCAGGCTATTGTGATGGATGGATGGACTGGGTAATCGGGCTATAGGGGAGATTGCGGACGTCTGCCATAAACAAGTCAATCATAATGTTAAGAAAAGTGGCAGACGGTAGCTTGCCGAATGCTGAATGGGTTCCTTAAAAAGCCGGAGACAGAGACTTCCACCACCGAGTCTACATCCTAAGATGCATCTCTCGCGACTCCACTCAGACCGGCCAATGAAGGCAAGCAAGAGGTGGGGATCTGATTCTCTTGGGATGCCACTCCGCAAGCGGAGACGAGAAGCAGGAACGAGTAGCGCAGTGAGTAGCGACACCACGGGTACCGAGTGCTCCCGGGGAAGCACTCGGTACCCATGGTGTCGCTACTCACCAACAGCTCGCCACAAGCTGCCCTGCGGGCTTAATATTATTATTATTAATTACTGATTAAATAATAATTAATTTGGTAATCAAGATAACTTATAAACAAAGGCATCATAGTAAACTTAAATAGTACCTAATACAGTTAATCAACAAATCAATTAATAAAAAATTGGTTTCCTACCTCATACATAAGATTCTAAAAACATTGCCATAGATTTATAAATATGAAAAAGCTAGAGTTTATCTAGAAAAGAGTCTGGGGAGACAATACCTAGGTATCTAATTTGTGGAATGTACGTACAGGTACTGAAGTACATTCTTTATAATTATAATAGGTATTTACACATCTATAAAATTAAAGCTAAGCCCAAGGGTTTTGGTCTTATCTCTTAATAGAAAGTTAGATAGAAAACACTCTAAGTACAACACAAAACAGAAAACAATAGAAAAATAAATGCTTTGAATAGAGGAAGTATAAAGGGCGGCGTTATCGCTGCGAGCGGTATCTTCCAGGCAACCTTAGGATGGACTGGACGTGAAGGAAAAATATAAACGGAATTTTGACAATATAATATTTTGTATTGTACCTACCTGGAAAGGGTCGTTTTGACATCAACAAATCGTAGGTATATAATTTATATTCGTGTGCGAGTGACTCGCACTTGGCTGATTTTAAATTATCGTATCAGCCACCCCAAAACCTTGAAACTACAATTATTTCATTAAATTTAAGTCACTGTCTTAGTTTTTAAAAAAAACATTGTCAGTTTTTTTTTATTCTTTAAAATGTAAAAGAACCAATAGAATCAAAGGAAGTTCGTGACGTTAGTGATCATGATCAGATCAAGAAGTCACAAATAAAAAAAAATGTAGTTTTCGTTTACGCTTGCTTTGACTTTGACGTACGTAACGTAACGTATGCTTTGCTTTGCTTTTCTCCTCCGGTCCTCCGGTTCTATTTGTGAGCCGAGTTTATTTTTGTCTGCTCTGCGCTGTCTGCTGACGTTTGTAAACTGTTAAAAAGAGTATTGGTTTTTATATGAATAACAATCCCTGAATGCTACTGACTGAGTTATTGTTTACGAGTGCATCTAAGAAAGTTTTAATTTCGCCAGCTATTCGTCTGGCGAACCCAACAAACAAATACCCAACTACCGGATCGATTTATTTCTACTCTATTGAAGAAAAAGCTAAAGGTAAAGGGCCACCAAATAGAATACAATAACTACTACGGGTGCCACGTCACGAACTCGTAAAAGAGGGTAGTAAATTAACTTCTTGTCGTACAAGTAAAGTCGGTACCGCTCACTCGCTCGCCTTACGGCCGCTTCGCTCTCCCACCCATGTCTCATCGGTCGACTCGACCGACACACAGTTATTTCTGTAGAGTGGGCGTAGCTACACGTTTACATATTTTCACAAATTCCTAGTTCCTACCGCGACAAGGTAAGCTGCTTTCACTTTTCCCTGCAGTTTTTCCTACATTTTTATTTTTTGGAAACAGATTTCTTGTTTATTCCTAATAGAATTAGCTACATATTTTCTTCACAATTGACTGGGACAGTTTTGTATTATTTACTCATTCAATCAAAGCCTGTTGAACTTTGGACTAGCCACAAAGCAATAACCTGCTTAATTCTTTGGTAAACAAGTTCTCAAGGTAGACTCTCATGAATTATACTCACCTATTTCAAAGTAAAAGGCAAAATAGAGAGAAACTAAACAGTTAAATGAGACATTCTTTTTTCTATACACATATGTACTATTTTTGTAGTATTATTCTTTTCTGATACCTAAATACCTAATCATACATTATCTAATCAGCTGATATTAAATTCCCCATGCTAGGCTTACTTTGGCTGATACGGTGAACACTGAAATGAAAACCTAAACACTCATTGTTTCACTACATCTGTTTACCTCATAAGCTGATACACAAGATATGCAAATTGTCAATAATTTTTATAAACACTTAAAACAATTGTATTAACTAAGGAATTTTGGTTTATCCGATGCATGTTTGAAGATAGATAAATAGATCGGTACCTACTTTTATTTTATCTCCTTCGAACAAAATATTGAAGGACACACCTACAAGTTTTTTTACAGAAAAATATATGAATTGAAAGAAAAAGCCCTATGGCTAGCTTTTTCTTTCAATTCATATATTTTTTGAAATTGGTACTTGGAACATAGGTCCCTGGTACCAATTTCTTGTGACTATATAATTGTCAACATAATAAATTTTAACATATTTTAAAATTCATTGTTTCCAAAGTGTTGTTTTCAGGAGTCATTTAATGACAGAATTGAATTCTAATCGATGTTAACTTTATACACAGAAAACTAACAATGGCTACTTGTTTGAGGTGTAAATCACTTTGCTCAGAAGGTTGTAAGGTTTCTATAAGTCATTATCTTAAGTTATTTTTCCTAACAGTATATTTATTTAGTATATATATTTGAAGTTCATCTTACTTTTTGTTTATCGTTTTCGTAATCATGTGACCTTGTTTTAAGAAAGAATCCTGTAGCTATGTACGTAATATTCATTTTGTAGTTTTGGTATGTATAAAATGTGTACATGAAGACGGGGGTCGATCACTTATTATTGTAGTTACATAAAGAGTCTACTATCGCTTATGATAAAGGAGTGTCATTAACCTTTAGTCCTTTAGTATCAAAATAGTAATTGTAATCTAAACTAGGGCATCTACATAATAATTCGTAAATTATCATACAAATATTATAAAGGTTAAAGTTTGTGCTGATGTAAAATGTTTTTGCGGTGACAAAACTGTAACTACTGAATGTATTGTTCTGAAATTTTGCACCAATTAAGTTGTGTGGCTACAGACACCGAATTTTACTGAAAAAACGCGTACGAAACCGCTTACAGAAGCTAGTTTGAAATAGATATTTATTTTTATTAATATTTTTCATAAATTTCTTGTTTATTTCCATATACATACCTACCTGAGTTGTTATTATTATCTAGATTATAATGATTATATTCATTTATTTGATTATATACATTGAAGGCCACCTTGTTGTTGAAGGTTTTTAAAACCACAAAAAAGAGGTTAGTTGCTTGACATGATAATTGTAGAGAGATAACTAGTGATAGGTAATATAAATTGTGTGTTTTCATTTTTCTCCATTCACCATGACCATGACTGTCTAAAATAGTTAGAACTTTCCGACCTGTTTAGTTACAAAATTTTACATTCTAATTATTTCCTTTTTTTGTTTCCAGAACAAAACATGTCGAAGATCAAGGCTGGACCCGTCGTCGACATCCTCGGTGATGAAATGACCAGGATCATTTGGGACACCATCAAACAAAAGCTCATTCTCCCATTCCTGGACATAGAACTACATGTATTTGATCTGGGCATGGAGAACCGTGACCTGACTGACGATCAGGTAACCATCGACTGCGCTGAAGCAGTCAAGAAATACAACGTCGGAATCAAGTGCGCCACCATCACACCTGATGAGAAGAGAGTAGAGGAATTCCATCTGAAGAAGATGTGGAAAAGTCCAAACGGAACTATCCGTAATATTCTCGGCGGTACAGTTTTCAGGGAGGCTATTATTTGCAAGAACATCCCTCGTCTTGTAACCGGCTGGAATAATCCCATCATCATTGGTCGTCATGCCCACGCTGACCAGTACAAGGCAACTGACTTTGTCGTACCCGGCGCTGGTAAACTAGAACTTGTCTTTACTCCACCCAATGGAGAGCCAGAGAGGCACGTAGTACATGAATACAAAGGTGCAGGTGTCGCCCTAGGTATGTTCAATACTGATGCTTCTATCATAGACTTTGCGCACTCCTCCTTCCAATACGCTCTTGGCAGGAAGTACCCATTGTACCTCAGCACAAAGAACACCATTCTCAAGAAATACGATGGTCGTTTCAAGGATATCTTCCAAGAAATCTACGAAAAGGAATACAAGGCTCAGTATGAAGCTGCCGGTATTTGGTACGAGCATAGACTGATCGACGATATGGTTGCTTATGCCATGAAGTCTGAAGGTGGGTTCGTATGGGCTTGCAAGAACTACGACGGTGATGTGCAGTCGGATTCCGTCGCTCAAGGTTACGGTTCTTTGGGTTTAATGACATCGGTGCTTCTTTGCCCCGATGGTAAGACTGTGGAGGCTGAGGCCGCCCACGGTACGGTCACGAGACACTACCGTTTCTACCAGCAAGGAAAAGAAACCTCGACCAATCCTATCGCTTCCATCTTCGCGTGGACACGTGGCCTTCTTCACCGCGCTAAGCTGGATGAAAACAACGAACTAAAGAACTTCGCGGAGACTTTAGAAAAGGTTTGCATCGACACAATTGAGTCGGGAGTTATGACAAAAGATCTCGCTATCTGCATTAAAGGCATGAATAATGTAAAGAGGTCGGACTATTATGAAACATTCGAGTTCATGGATAAACTTGCAGAAAACCTACGTACAGCTCTAGGAAAATGACTGAAAGAACAAAATAGCAGGTGCAGACTTTAGTTCTAAGCATCTTTCTGATCATTCTTTATGATACTCTAATTATGTCACAATTAAGGTATTAAGGGTAAATTATGCATTTTATTTATTACTTGTACATCGTGTATTATCGTCTTATTAAAGGAATTCTTATAAATGTGGCAGTTGTTTGTGCTTGAACCTTAACTTATGTTAAATAGGTAGACTGATCTGGTAGGTTACCTATTCAATTGTTTTTAAAATTACGTTAAAAAGGTATGTATGTTAGTGTTGTGTATTCTACCTACTGAATTCAAATTAGTATCTACTATTGTGGTTAGATAGATTAGATACCAAATTGACCCCGGACACATTGATGTTTAATTTTCGTGGCAGCACGGCTATTATTTGATTTCGTCTGTTTATAATAACATTCCAACCGTTAATTTTATGATTTGCGTCATTACAAGGTCAACAGAACAAATAACAAAGTTAAATAAATGCGCTACTTAACTTCAGTAGGTACTGTGGTAGGTATAGGTACTAGGAAAAATTAAAAGCTTATTTTAGGTAAATTACTTTACCCAGTAGGTAGTAGGTACCTACCAAAACGTATTTGTCATTCCATTATCATCATATACCTAATTGATTATAGCGTGGGTGTGGACTGTGGAGTTTAACTTTTCGTTACCCTAAGTGATTTTTTATATTTTTTGGTAAAGTGACACCATTCTGCGCAGGAGGAATAGGAAAAACATAATCTTTCTTGTAAAAATAGATAGCCCAAAATAAGAGTTTGTGAGTTGTAAACTCACAAACTCTTATTTTGAAGTCAGTTAAAAAGTGCAAACTGCCTCCAGATAAAATGCAGATTGTTTTACAAAAGTGGGTGTGCGTGTATTATGTAGCACGCGCTATGACTCCATAAGAAGAAAGGGGAACAACAATGACGATATTCGAAACTCTACGACTCTAGTCGACCAGAGACAAGGAGTTTTGCGTAGATCGAGAGTAGGTACTGTTCTTTCTACGTTGTTTTGCAATTTTTTCGCTGAAGTTTCTAGGTAGGTATATAACTATTATTTTTACCTACGCAAAGGTAGGTAATGTTTTGCCTGAACAAAAAAATAAGCAAACCTAACACCGAGATTGCTCTTATTTTTTGGTAGGCACCGCTGCTCTCTAGGCAGGAGCATTTATTAGCATGGACGAAAAAAAATTTAGTAAATAAAGTAACTTACCCGTATACCTGATAGGAATAATTTCCCAGTCTGTACCTATCGCACTCGACTATTTCCTTTTATGCCAATCTTTCAACAAACAAAACTACATAATCAGAAAATATTGCAGTGCGTTTCGTAATGCTTCTACTAGATGGCGCCATAATAGCAGTACTTGGGGCTTCAGCTCGGTAGTAGCATAGATGAAGGAAACATTTTATTCGTCCATGGTAGTAGTGATTGAGACTTTTTTTAAATATACTGGTAGGTACGTAGCAGGGTTGTTGCGAATATCAGCATCATCAGCTTCATTTTCCACATCAGCATCAGAATCATCATCCACATTGATCGTTGCTGATGCTGATGTTCGAGTCGCAAAGGAAAGCAGATTTACGCTGTACGTACAGATGTACTATAACTCTACGTTCATGATACTCTGGGCTCATGCATATGTTACGAGTATCAACTGTAAGTGTCATAAGAATAAGTTTTGAATGAAAAGGAATCAGTAATAATACTTTCGGTTCAGCTCAACTATTGTTTTTAAAATACAATTTACCTTTAATACAATTCTAGTATTGACAATACTTAGGTTAAGTATTTAATAATAATAAAGTATTTTTTCGGTTAATTAAAACTTACAGAATTATTTTTATCTTTTATTGAAATACATAAGCTAAGAAAATGTAATATTTATATAAAAAATCATAATAATGAGCACAATTTAGGAAAATACATAAAATCAGCATCAGCATCCACTGATATCTAAAATCTGCATTAGCATCAGCATCCGCTGATGTCACAAAATTATGCATCAGCAACAACCCTGGTACGTAGTCCGTACAATATGTTTTTGGATTTTAGTGGGTTCAATTAAACTATGAACCTAAGCATCTTTTTCCGTGAATGGCTTTCCACCATTTTCATTTTTCCATTGCTCATTCATAACTCATTGGGGGAGGCCTATGTCCAGCTGTGAACGATGATGTAATAATAAAATATTTCATTAAAAGATTGTACAACATTTGGTGCCTTTTTGAATAATATGAATATTTGAATAGTTAGTATAATTTGACTTGTCTAATTGCTTATTCTGCAAGCCTAAAATAATAAAGGTAATGAAATTTAAATGTTAGTTTAGTTTGTACTTATACATTTTTTTATATAATTATATTATTTTTGTGCTTTGCTAACTCCAGCTTGATTCTAAGGTTCATACCTAATGTACCTACCCCACCTATAAAAAGAGGATCTACTAGCTCGTGTTTTTTAAAACCATGTATCATCATGACAATGTGTTCCCACCAATAGTTTGGTGGTTGATAATAAAAAAATTAATAACCTATTCCAGGTGCAGAATTTAATGCGTGTATACACCAATTTCATCCAAAGTTTGCCAGGAAGAGATTGCGTCTAAGGGAAAAGGCCGCCCATTGAACTTTTTCTTGATGTAAAATAAGGTAGGAATTTTATACCCATTTTTGTAATACTTATGTAAGTAGGTGCATGACCTCTGAGTATTAAAACTTAAAGGCCTATACCGTATGACCAACCTAACAAAAACATTATAAGAGGGCAAGCCAACTTTTAGTGGACGTCAGCCCTAAAGCTGACATAAAACGTTTACAATTTTCTATTAGTACCTATACCAACGTCTTCGATTTCGATCCCCCAATGCGGTGGGTCGTCAAATAACTTTTCTTAGTGAATTACCGCAGGCGGTTGACGAGGTTTCCCCTACATGCGTCCCTCCCGCGCATTTCTCCCTTGTGGAGTGGGCCATTCAAAGACCGTTCGCGAAGCTCGAACGAACTTCCTTCCTTCAGTTTGGCGGGCTTCGCGATAGCAAACAGCCGCACGCGGTTTACGGCGAAATTGCTTCATTGGCGGGAATTATTACGCTCGCGACTACACATTTTTTTTAAAGTTTATGTGACTCCGTGAAAATGAAGAAAGCATTGATACCATATTTCGTGGTGGTTTATTTTATGGTAAGAAAATTATTTGATAGTTACTAGATATTAGAAATTAATAAATAGTAGATATTACAAATGCATAAAAATCAACACCCTCTTTATACTAAAACAGAATATTAATTTGAAGGGAGATTTTTTTGTTAAACTCATTGGCATATTGGTGAGTATGTAAATTATTTTGATAATATTATACCTAATTTGATTGTTTAGAATAAACTAAAAACCGAAATCGAATCTCTCAGTTATAAACAGTTTTCAAAGTTTTGCGGGATAAATATAATTTCTTCGGGAATAAAATTTTTAAGAGACTACGGCGTACCTAAGCATCTTTAACTTTCTATCTTTAACTAAACTAAAAGAATCATCCAAATCGTTCTATTAACAAAAAAACACATACAGCCGAACATAGAACCTCATCTTTTTTTCGAAGTCGTGTAAAAACTTTCATAAACCTATAATTTCTGTCGGATCAACGACGACGCCGAAATGTTTAAAATTATGCTATGATCATAGAACCATCACAACAAACATCCTATTACATGCTTAACTCATGCTTTTAATCTCATTAGCATACGGACGCATAATAACTGTAAGCAAGCATTACAACATATGTATGGTAGGTACCTACCTACCCATGTAGAAACTAACAGTTGTCTGTGGTTCGAACTTGCTTCTACTCCGCGTTCGATAGAGCCTCTCTGATCGACGTGTAGTGCACTTACCTAAGTGTATTGGTCTTCTATTGCAGCAACATTTAAGCTCATCGATAATTTCCAATCAATAAGCTAGCTATGCGGAAGAAGACAGACCCCGTTCTATCAAAAGTTAAACCTCTACCTACAATCTAGAGGGAACTGTATGTACCTACGATGGTATAGTATAAAATACAGTTTAGGTACTGGTTGTTTCATAAAATGAGATAGGTTGACTTGACACATGAAATCCTTGTCTCAATCTACCGTAGGCGCAAAGATCTTGGCCTCTGATACGAGATCACAACTCTCGAATTTCCCCTTTCCATTGCAGTTCTTTTGTGTACTACGATTCGCATTTTAAAAGAGACTTTACAAATTAACCGTCCTCTTTAACAAATGAGGAAGGAGTCTGTAGCAGGAAAGACCGTCCGTCGTTCGTGGTAAATTATATATACAGGAACGATCGAACTTACAAAATAACAACCTAAACTGTATCAACAAGCCCGACGAAATAATAAGTTGCAAGAAAGACATGAAATTTTATTCCACAACCGTGCGTAGGGCGTACCTGCGTTGGAAGAACCGCTAGATTGCGTTGCTGTATCAATTACAAACGCCGCTTGGTTGCACCCAATTACACCTTTGGTTCACATGATTCGTATTCATCGTACCGGCATTTTATTCGGAGCACACGGTCTAAGCAAAGACGCGTGCGCCTCGCGTGTTTCCATGACCAGCACACTTTCCAGCTAATTGCTGTCCGGTGATAAGGATGCCATACACTGCACCAGGAAATCCATTTCCTATTCAAAAACTCATGTATTCCTAGCCTGCTTTCAAATTCTTATCGTTTTTTGAGAATGCGTTATTTTCCATTGGCGTACTTTGTAAAATGATACCTACTCGTTCTTTCGACGCCTGAGGGAAATTCTGCGGGAAAATATACGCTACTCTGGCCTATCATGTTTTCCTCTGGCTCTGTAGAGTACATACCTACGCTTCTCTGGTCTATCGTATTTTCCCGCAGAATTTGGTACCGCAGGGCGTCGAAAGAACGAGTTATGAGCACAAAAAACAGTTCGATCTACGGAATTTTGATTAGTGTTACATAATGTCGGTATACCTACACGGTAAGGTTGATAATCGAGCGCGTGGGAATCGTCTCCGGCTGTGCAATTAGGGAACGCCCGGGAGCGGAGGCAAAGATGATGGCATAGTTGGTGCTCCAATGGTGCAGCTTGTGCGGTGTGTGCAAATGCAAACGCCACATCTCTGCTGGATTTAAGTCTCCAAAATTGACAGCGGTCAAGTCACTAACACCCAAATAAATACTCAAACTAGTAGTTACTCAAACGCGTCTCAGATTTAAACACTAAGTGATCACATTATTTCCTAGTTTTAAGTAATTTTCATTTTGTGACGTGTCTAAGAGTCCTGTAAGGTGTAAAGGAAATAAGCACTTCGATATTATCAAATATCAATATACTATATCTATGTATAGATATTAATATATACACAGACACTGAGTGGAAATAAGCCGAAATATGTCAAAAGTTGCAAGAGCCCTTATCAAACAGGAGAATATTCCAACTCGCTCTACCATTTACTGTGGCCGCGGTCTTATTCCAGAGGGTGGTTGTCCTCAATTACAATACTCTTTGTTTTTATTGCGATCTTCTCCGAAAGCACACGCATTCATTTCCTCAGCGCAGTGATCGTAAAACGTAGGATAGGTAGGCACTAGTTAGACTAAACAGTTACCTACAGGTTATTAGAAGTACCTACCTAGAGTTTACTACACCAAAGATAGAAGTGAAGCTCTGATGAATGTCTAAATACTGAAATCTTTCTTTAAATTTCTTCTCGGTTTGTATATGTATATTATTAATTGAAAAGATTCAATTAAGTAGGTACCTACAGGTAAACTGTTAACTGTGGATACAATTCATTTGTTATTTTCATCACCACACATCGCTTATTAACAACTTTTTTCATTTTGATCGGAACCATTGTAGCCTGTAACGACTCATCAGACATTACAAATCACATTAAGTAGTACCTACCGCATAGGTGCCGTGATGTATAGATTTTCATTAGATGTTTTTTAAATATGTACCTACCTACCACCTTGATATATGTATATCAATACAATACCTAGATATTGTTAGTTGATATTTATTATTTTATTCTGTTTTATTTTAATAATTCTATTATGTTGTTAAGGAATTACGTATTCTTTTATTACAGCCAACTTGGTTGGCTGTAATGAAAGAATACGTAATCATTCGGTCATTCATTAGGTTGTTTGGAGATGGTTAAACATGCATTTGATTATGCAAAAAAATCCTACTGAGAAAGTGATTGGAGAAAATAAGTTAATCATAGAATAAAATCCAATAGGTGCTACCTATCAATGATGTCACATGTGTTTGCCCCTTCTTCAAGTCACTGACCCAAACCAATTATAGTTGCATAATAGAACGCTTTTTGTACAATGATTTAAATGGTTTTTCAAGCGTGAGCCAATTTATGATATCCGAACCGATAGGTGCCGATAGTGTCAATACCGTTTAGATACAAATCGAGCCTTATTTTGAACATAATAGCAAATCATTCTTAATTTGGCTCACAATTTAGAGAAGAGATTGATAACGAGCAATTCTAGTAGACAGGTAGATACCTACTAACAACTGATGCTATTATTTGGACAATTATCTATTCTAATTGGGCAGCTTGCAAAAATTAAATTTGATAGAACCAAATTTAGATTCGTTATACTCCGTTCTTTCGCGATTTCCGAGCCAACTGCATAGCCAACTCGCAGTTTTATAGTTATCCAATTGCAAATAGGACTCAGGGCTAATTGACGACCTACTTTAAAAAAAGCATGTTGAATTCGTTGAATCCGCCATTGAGCTTTGTAACGGAAAAATAAATAGTCATAACTTAAACGGCCGGCGGTTATGATGACTTTTGATTGCATTGCCGTAAATAAGGAATATTAAAGCCTATTCAAGTTTTGTATTGGGTAAAATGAAGTGAGTGCAGCTAGGTAGGAGCTTGCATGGTGAATGGATATGGTCAGTGCAGGGTACCGTTGCGGCGATCGCCGTCAATGGCCAGGTCGCCGTGCCTACGACCCTATATACCCTATCGATCCATATAAGTGTGCGCTTAACGCCTCCAGGCATCGAAGCCTTAACCATGGGAATTGCCCACTTACCCGCTTAGACCGTACTTTCTAAATCCTAACCTACATTTTGGTGTCATCTCCAATCGTATTGAATACAGAAGATAATGATATCATGTCAGATTTGATGTCTAAACTCATTTTGTGAGCGTGCTCGAGCGTTATCGGAAATGATTTGTTTGGGATCTCGGCTAATCGTGTTACAGCCGCAAAAAAATGAACACATCTCTCTACTCTTACATCTAGATAATGTTTGCAGCAGATAGCATTTAATTCAATTAAGTTATCAGCGATGACAGGCTGTGAAACTGAGAAGCTTTAAAAAAGTCGTCCGACAACCGCAGGGGTCTTACTGAAGCGGTCAGACTAAGATCCGATTTGACGTGTGTGTCCTAGTCGCCTCTATCTGTAATTGCTTTTAATCAGTATTGTAATTAAATAAAACAGTTAATACCAACACAATGAAAAACAATTTGCGCGCAAAAAACACGGACAAGACATTCTAGATTTCTATTCCCGTTATTGTAATGGGTCAGCAGAATTCGTACTTCTCTCGTGACAAGCGCATGACTGACTTAATTCGATTATATTGCGGACCCAAAAATATTTATCATGATCCAATGAATGTCCAACAGTAGGGTCAAGAATATGCCATTGCATAGAAACTGCAATTTATAAATGTAGGCCTACTTTACTTCCTTTAATAAAGTTGACAACTACCGACGACTTATTTCATTACTTATCCAATTTCTAACAGATTAAATCAGTACCATGAGCTCGCCGTAGAAGATATCCGTGTTAACGCTCCGATTGTCTATTAACTACAGGGCTAACGTAGGCCTCTTGGCGTACATCAACATTCTCAGTATTGCCGTTAGATAATCGTCCTTTACAAAACCGGGAATGTAACAAAAATCGTGACCCTTCAAGTTGTGTCAACACTGTCCGTCAACTCGAACTTGTCTCGGAGGTTTCCAGAAATCAATGTTGTTTACGTACGGACCGCAGTCCACTGCCCCAAGCCGCAGAATGAATAGCAGTACAGAGCTGGGGTGGCATCACCCCCGCACTATAAATCACTGTCTGAATTACTGCGTTTCTATAATATTTGTAATCCGACGGTTTTCGAGCACAATTGATACGACCCTTGCTAGGGATTAATTGGAACTAGTCCTGTCATCGTTTTCGTTTTGTCAACAGGGAAAGTTTACTTATCGATTTGTAAGGAAATTACGGAAACTATTATTGCTGTTTTACATGAATGTGACTGCTTGAAGTAGTTTTATTTAGCTCGTATAAATATAGTACTCTTGCTAAGTTACTTTGATTTTATTACTCGGAAATGGGGCAATAATTTCTAGGTAGGCCTTTTCCGCTGTTAAATGTAAAGTAGTTTTCAAGACTTCTAATATTAGTGTGATTTGATATATTCTACACTTATCAAGATATACCAACAAACGCGCTAGAGTTTCGTAATATAGAGGTATTAGCGGTAATACCCAATTATAGACTCGGCTCCAGATCGTCACGACCGGAGAGATTAGTGCGCTATGTAGAGGATTTTGTGAGGGAGATTTTGAGATCATTTTGAATGGACCTATAGACTGCATTGCATTTGATACGAATAAATGCTGGTAATATTTTAGGAAATTTAGAATTTGTCGTGGCGTTTTAGATCCAAAGCATCGTTATCAAAAATCTTTGCGAAACTCGAAGGACTAAAATGTTAGTTCCTACTTTCTGGTAACATTTTAGGTCCTATTGGATGTTAATGTGGATCAAATATGTCCTGACTCCTGATACGATGATGGTTCGAAAATCATAGGTACATACACAGTCTCCATAGGTACTCTAGGAACCTAAGGGACCTCTTACTGTATTTTGTGCAATAATCACATAATACCGATAGCAAAAGTGTTAGAAAAAGATGCGTATAACATTGTATTTCAAGTTAGCACACGCGATGTTAGTGTGAAAAGCGGTCATGCTGTGTGTTGATTATTACACGCTCTATCGATTTTTCGTTTGTTCACATCGATGTACGATGAAGTGATTTACCGCAACGATAGTTTTAATGTTTATTTTGTTTAAGGTAGAGTTCCTACTTAGGTACTTACTGATTTTATAATCATAAAGTTTGATTTGGCTCGTTGTAGGTACGTCCAGCTGGACAACGAAAACTTTTTTACAGTCTCAATTGAAGGCAAGAATTATTATACAGTTTGTAGATACAAAAAGTATATTTACCTTTTGTGTCTCAGGTTTATGTCCTGCGGCCTAGATATTAGGGCAGCAGGATAAACTACTTTTTATCAAAAAATGGCAAAGTTGTGGACGGTATCTAGTCTTTCAGCGATAGTGTAGTGGTTACCATTATTAGTTTTGCTTTCATATAATAAATAATAGTGGGTGATTCTCACAGCATTGAAAAGTTTTAAAGACAAAGGCATTTTGGACGCTTTTTGTTTAAATTAAGCACCAAGGTACATTACTTACTACTTATCAAATAATAATGTGGACAAGTTATCATTCAGGACATTTCTCTCGTCAAAAACATTAAATGCGGAGAAAGTTTGCAAAAATTCTCATGCAAAGTGCTCCATAACAATAAAAACAATGCCAGCACGTCTCGAGATCATGAAAACAGAAAGTGAAGGAGTATTATCTTATCTGTGGAGAAGCTAACAAACTCCTTGAGTTGTTTACAAGAGTTTTATTTGATCCTACGCGCGTGTCTAGACGACGACGACGGGGGTGCGTGCTCAAGGGAGATAATGTTGCGAAGAAACTCATATTCAATTTACTTCACAATTGAACTCAATTTGTGGCGTAATAGAATAGCTACCTGGGTAAATATAGCTTCTTTAGAAAACGCTGGAGGTGAAATGAATAGCTACTTTATTGATAGTAAACAATGCGAACTAGTAATCTAGTTTGTTAGTTATTGGAAAACTCATTACGAAAAGCGATAAAGTAATGGTTGATTACAACTGCTTTATTAACTAGACTTTCCTTTCCAATCGACCACGACCAATCGGTTAATAGCGATTCGTTTCGACTTAGGTACCTGCCTAATTCTTCAGCTCAGTCTTTGTCTCATATTTTAAATATAGGTGGACCTATGGACCATCTGATGATACCTAGTAGGTACCGAAAGAGACTAAAATAGAACGGGAATTGCACCGCGCGTTACAATCTTGTCCACAATCCAATAAAACGATATAAATCCAATAAATAAGTAATTTCCGCTAAAGCGACTGCACTGATGTGTACTGTGACTGAGTGGAACTGCACTGCATTTGAACAGCGCAGCCAAATTATTTTTGTATGATACGACGTATCAAGAATTCAAGATAGACGATAGAAAGCACTTACGTGTCAGTGGAAATGCGCGGCTTTTTAGTGAGTTAGTCAAATTTTCCGCACTAACGCGTAGCGCGAAGGTATACTAGGTATGCACCAAGAATTTGTAAATCCCAGCCGAAAGATATCGATTTATAGAACCACTATCCCGTTTTCGTAACGCGATGACATCAAATTACCAACAATCCGCATAACAATGGAGCTCTTATCTACTTTAAGTAGCTTTTGGAGAGCTCTGCACCCCAGCCAAAGTTCATCGACAATGGGGGTCACGTGCAAAGAAGTAGATGTTTGTAAAAAATCGTGATACCTCAGTTTGTAGTTTACATAAAAAACAAGCAGTTTCATAGTGACTTTAGGTCGATTGTACTTTACTAGGAAGGAAGATTAATAACTTCCCTTTGAATATTCTAGATTTATGTACTCTGATTTAAGTAGCTTAGTTTTTTAATTTCCCTATCTTTTTTAATCTTTGTGGTAGGTACAGGTACCAATAAGAATGTATTTGCGTCGAAACATCTTTCGACGTTTGACGGGGTTTTGCTCTAAATTCCTGAAAAGGAAGTAGAGTTCTAGTGGTAACTTGTTATATAAATCAAGCTTTAGGGTTAAAACCTATTTATGTGTTTAATAATGTACTTACCTACCAAATCCTTGTAATTATAATCGATAAAACAATTTAAATATAAAAAAACAGTCTTAAATAAAACTGAGAGATAAGCCGTAAAAAACCTTTTTGTAAAGTTATATCTTGAGTGGCGTCCATTACACAAACAGGCAGTTTTGAATCAGTTTGTGCACTTTTCCATCAGAATAACCGGTAGTCGGTCCGGTCTTCCTGCTTTGCAAATAAATACGAGGGCATTACCATAATATTTTACGCAGAAACGCGGGAATAACGTTATCTTACTGCCACATTACCTGGAATAGAAGGGATGTTACGGTGAACACGGAATAGTCTTATGATGAAATTGACTGAGTCGCACTGTCTCTTCAGATAATGCTTTAGATTAGAGCTTCCTGAAAAAACAAACACTCATACTTACTTAAGCTTATAGGACCTATATGCTTTGTAAACTTTTTACAATAAATAAATAAATATCTACACTAAGGTTTAAATAATTATAATTAAGTACATAATTTAAGGATTCTTCGTAGTAAAGTAAAAGTACTTACTCAAGGAAGGAAGGATCCTAGTTTATCAGTTTATTTATTTCCACCGTAGGTACACAATGTTACACTTGATGTCGTTAAATACTATATTAAAAGATAAATAACACATACTAACTTACGACAAAGGAAACACCATAGATGGGGCATTGTGCAAAAAAAAGCAGACAGATATAACTCCTTAAAAAAAATTAAAATAAATTCATTTATAATAATTTGTCACAATAAAACAGATAATAAATAATGGTATAAGTTAAATTGAATAATAAATAAGATAAAATGTCAAAGTAATCTGCTGTATAAGGGCATTGTCAAACTATACTAAAAATATTGTACAGTGGACTACAGATTATGGTTTCGTCCTTTTACAACATTGTATTATGTAGTTCGTTTCGTTGTAATGTTTTTGTAATATATTATGTAGACGTTAAAAATGTTGAACATTTTAAATAAACCTTAAAACTTAAGAGCAGTGTAAATTTAAGGAAATCGAGTCGGTTTAACCACTGTTTTCAAGTTTTGCAGGACAAATACTAAAACCTCGCTCGGGAATAAAATGTTTATGGGACCACCTCGGAATCGTTCCCTACACAATAGAAAAATAATAGTGTATAGAATGCAAAATAATAGTGTATAGAATGCAAAATAATAGTGTATTATGCTAAGGTATTTGAACTTTAAGGTCGGGTAGTTTGACTTTTAGGTTTTTTTAACAACTGTATCAAAACTGTAAAAGAAGCACGAAATAAATAATATATTATTATAAAAATTGAACATATGCTCTAAAAATTTGTTAAGATAGAAAAGTAAATATTAATCATATTCTTGATAAAAAAAATCGTGAAGATGACAATAATCGAAGAATGAAACGGTTGACACTAAGATGTTTCTTCTTGAAATCATGTCAAAGCTATATCAAAAGATAGGGCTTATTATTTACAAAAAATTTGCAAAAGAATAAATTTATAATTTAGTTATTATGAAATGAAGGGAGGCCTTTGCTCTGCAGTGGGACACTCCGGGCTAATATAATAATAATAGTTATTATGCGAAAGAAAACCATCAAAATCTATTCATTCAGGTTTTTAGTAGGGATTGTGACAAATTCTTAAAGACGCAGTGTGCGGCAAGGGCGCGTGTTCGGTCAACGACCATGCTTTTTGCGTAGGTATACCTACCTCTCAGAATACACTGTATTCTGAGACCTACCTGCAAATTCATCCGGCCCTGCCAGTCTCATAATAACTGATAAGTTATTCTGTAAAGATGAGATGAGCATCTTCTCGGTAGTCGCTCAAGAAAGGTACGATTAGGTTTAGTAACGACTCTACCAGAACTACCAACCACAAAGTTATCTAGTGGTTTTTTGATGGCTCTACGAAGGCCTCTACTTCTTGGTAGAGCCCATCAGGTTACGGAATTATTACTCGGATAAATTATATTTTCCTGTTTATTTGTGTTTTTTTTATGATTACAGTCCAGTTTTAGTTGTATTTTTTCAAATCTCATTCCTAATGCAAAGGCTAAAACAAAGGTATGAAACTCAACATAGCTTGTTTGTGTAGAATGAGAATCTCGTATGAAAGTCAATAACTTTTGTGATCAAGATGTATTGTTCATGAGCTACTGAGCTCTTCTGTTGGATAGGGATCAGGGAATCCTAAAAAATGTACAGGATGGGATTAAAACTTTAAGTTACTTCCAGTTCCTTCACAATTTCTTGAATTTCTAGCTAGCCACGTTGCGTAGCTGCAAATAATTGCTAGGGTAACGAAACGTTATCCTACCTACCGTTTACGTTTCATTTCACATCAAAGATCTTAATGCGTTTGATACAAAGCCACAGTTCCCTCACGCAACAAAAAAAAATTGTTTATGTACTTATTACTTTGTTCTTAATAAGGTTACTCAAATGTTCGCAAGCACGATAGCTTCCGGAGTACGGGCTTTTTATTAACTAAGGAGAATTGAGTTTTATGGCGATAGAAATACATTTCAAATTGATGAAGTATGCATCGTTAATAGTATAGCGTATAAAACCTGCCATGGAATTCCAAGGCGCACTCATTCTGGGATGTGCTTTGATTGGCAAACAATACAAGTTCAGTTAACCCGTCTGCATATTTCATAAGCATAAAAATTTATTTGCCGCCTGCGGTTGTGGAACTCGATTATCCCGTTTATAAGTAAAACCTCTATAACTGTAGCGAAATGGAAATAACAACATGCAAATATTTTGGGACGAAAAGCAATTTTGTCGCGGTAATACAGTTAGCCGCCAACTGGTTTGGAAAATACTATCAGTGACACCCACGAACATGGTGCTATAAACTGCTCCGTGGGCAGGTTTGGATATGGCTATCAAAATTATCTAGATTTGGAAATAAATATTGGAGATAGCGGTAACAAACTACAAGGACATTCAAAGCACAAATGTAGTGTAGAGGAAACACAATAATATTGAAACTGATATTTTGCATTTTCTTAAGGTTTGTCCAGTAATAGAGTAGCATAGGCTGATGATAATATAAAAACGCTGCGACAAACCCTCAAATTAATGACTTCACTCTATACCAGCAAAGTTCACTGGTACCGAAGTTCAGAAAATGTCCAGAAAAGATTACCAGAAGAGCATGAATGACCATCCAGCGATAAAGGAGATGACCACAATATGCTTAGAAATACTTGGTGGTGCGGTTTGGTTTCCTATTGTTCTCACAGAAACGACCGACGACTATGCTCTAAAATAGTCGTCGGTCGTTTCTGTACGCACCCAGTCTTTCTCCTTGCAAATAAATTACGTATAATATTATAGTTAAAGTTCACATGGGTAACAAAACCCAGATTAACACGAATAAAATTCTAAGCGGTAGCTAAACAGGGATAAAATTATAATGAGCACATTAAAACTGAAGAAAATCGAGTCGATTTTTAGGACCTTCGGTTTTATGGTTCAGTTACAACATGGCAATAAAATAAAAGACTTCGCAAACTGGAAAGTAACATCTATAAAACTTTTATGGATAGATAAGTTCAAATCCAAACAGACATTTTATGCCTGTTTCGATTCCAAATAAGTACACTGAATGAATACCTCTAATTTCTACGTATCTAATACTAATATTATAGCGAAAATCCTGCCTGTCTGTCTGTTACCTTTTCACCCCGAAAGTTTATGGAATTTGGTAGGGAGGTAAACGGTATCCCTCTTGGGACGGACATAGGCTACTTGAAAAGCGCGTGCGAAGCCGCGGGCAGATTTTCTATTATGTAGGACATTTATTATATGACATTTTATTATATGTATGTATGTGTATATTGAAAGTTTCATACAAGAATTTTACCTACTTTAAAAAATTTAAGTGACTTTCTGAAACATAAATGTTCGCACATAAATCTTCACGAGCAGGCACATTCTTTGCAGTTTCGTTCCAATTATGTCAAGAATAAAATTTATAAAAGCTCAGTCCAAACTGAAGCGAGACGGATGGACTAAAAAGAAACAGAGACCTAAAATGGCCTAAAAAGGATAGTCTTAACCTTTGGACCTTAAATACTAAGAAACATATAAACAAAAGTCATACTGAATATCTACTTAAACCATTTAGCTACACTAGTGAAGGTGCCTCCTTACTAAGCCGTCGAATTTTTTTTAACACTTTGACTGCTGAAATCACACGGTATGTGTTTTCTACAAGTGACTAATATGCGTAAATCCACACTAGCGCAGCGGCTGAGAAAATACAGATCTGTGTGACTCAGCACAGCCGTAATATTTTTCGAACGAAACGCATGTGCGGCGCAACACAACCGCTGTGTAGAGCGGCAGCAGGAATTTTTTAGGTTAAAAAAAAGATCGCAGTCGTCGAAAAAAAATCGCAGTCAAAGTGTTAAACCAAATCTAAATCTTCTGTATAGTTCAGATAGATTACTTATATAGAAAAATGCAAAGGTATGTAAACTCACAAGAAGGAACACACATCACACCCAACATTATATCCCTTCTAAATAATCATCATCTAGGTACATTGTGTCTCCCATCTCACAGATAATTTCCATACCAAGTTACGCTCTCTTGGGCGAGCTAACAAGAAAATTAACAACTCATTTGCTGATGATAACATCACAGGAGCTTATTAAGACATCATTACCTTCTGTTGCATAATCACGTAAAGTATTAATAATTACGGGTTTTGATAATAACGGCAATGAATTCGTAAAAAGGTCGTTGTACACGCAGCCTGTTGCATGTTTAATTTTGTGGAAATTTTAATTACCTTGGACACGAGCTAGAAGGAATTTGAAAACCACTATGTAGGTAGCGTAAATCAAAATGATAAAATAATGGAGTTATTAATGAAACATGTTTATTTTCAAGTAGAAACCTTTCTTCAGAAAAACATAGCAATGTTTTCTAAATTGTTATGACGAGCTAAACGAGAAAACTGCGAAGAGCCGCATTGTATGACACCCTGATAGCGGATGTTAGGCAAAAAGACAGCCTGAATGATCTTGATTCTTGAGTAAATCATTATGGCTATCAAATGAAAGTTGTGTTCCTGGTGCTGATTGCTCTATCCGATCCGACTGTAGCTATGATGAGTTTGAGTTGCGAGAACTGAACGCATAAATAAATATTGTATGGCTTTTAAAAGGGATGAATGTATGAATGCAAACAGGTGAGTCAAATAATAGGTATTGAGTTAGAACAAACATGAACCGTTCTATAAAACCAGCTTGGAAAACGATGATCAATGAGAGGCAGAAACAAGACCGACAACAACCTTAATTTTCAAACACACTCAGAATAGAGAAAAAATATCGTCCCACTTAGCTTGCGAAGAGAACAACTCAAATTGGATTGCTGATGATTTGAACGTTGATGATATTGTTTCACAGTTGTTAACGTGCTCGAAATCCGATTCCGATAGATAATTACACACAATCGAAGAAACCGCATTAAAGATAGTTTGATAACGGAGTTGTTTTTTAGTAGACTCGTTTAGATGTCGGCAATACTTAGTTATATAGAGTCGTTGGAATTGGGTCAGTTGATTTAGAAACTACTCAAATAATTTTTACGTCATCGTCTAGATTTGTAGCTTTACCAAAACCTTCCAGTTTGTAAATAATAATATCTTCATTATAGTTATGATGTATCACTATAACATTAATTTCACTGTTCCGGTAGCTTTCATTTTATACCAAAAAGATAATAAGGCTTTGTATCCAGGCCTTCCTTCCTACGAGTACCTTACCCTCTGCCGTTCCATATAATTCGAGTTCCGGCCGGTGTAGTCTGAATAAGTTATACCGCACTTCCGAACATCTACATTAAATTTTAAATTCCGATCAATACAGACTTACTAACCTACTTGTGTTTTTCCGTACTTTTGCTGCAACAAAATATTATTCTTCTTCTGTGATTTTTGGTCTAGATCTTTTCACAGGTTTTATTTACTTAAGTTTTTAAAGCCTCGTTAAACGTCGATAAACATACAAAAAGTGAATTGAAAGAACAACCGTTTTCCTCGACTTTTTCTAAAGTAAGTGATCGGTCAATTCAAGTGCAAAAAATTACTTTTGTCGTAAGTAATATCACACCTAGTTTAAATAGAGTTTCTTTCTGGATGATGGATCACGACCGTAGGCGGAACGGATGTCCTCCATGAGCGAAGACAACGTAGGTAACAAGGAATGTCATAGCAATTTGCACAATGATTCAATGCCTAAACAAAAACTGGCACAAGGCACGCGACTGCCAATTCCCTTTTTATCACGATTCACAGCATAAATATCCAAATAATTTTGTCTAATGATTTCTCACCAAATCATAAAGAATGTCTTTGTTTTTGTCCGCAAAATGCTGCATAGCAATCATACACTGCGAGACGAGACTAATTAAGCAATATGTATTGTAATAAAAATGCTTGTAACTAGGTATTTGTGCTTCATGCATTTTAAGCAAGCGGCACTCGAAGCTTCGTGTTTACTTAGCGTACTGAAATATTCCAGTTCCCAAGGTCAAGAACATGCGAGACAGAACGATGCCCTTTACAACGAGAAAATATCCAATGTGAAATTGAAAATAATATGAATACCAAGACACTCAGTTTGGTTGTGGTAACAATTACTCACCGACCGTATTAACTGAGTACAGGACATAGGTATTTAATCTGTACCAATAATATCTGTATAAACAGATCGTATCCATCCATATCTTTTCGTAAATCCTTTAATTATCTGGATGTATAGAATATCCATAATGTTGTACGCTAGCTATGGCTGTTTTACGTTCGAGTCATTCGGTTAATTAGAGTCCGAATCTACCCACCGCGACCTGATAAATTAAATAAATAATGCTGGATAATTCATATAGCATAATCTAGCCCCAAGCTAAGTAGAGGTTGTGTTATGGGTACTAGATAACTCATATACTGAATAAATGGATATATATATATTTCATTATACATAGATAATACACCGAAAACCCAGGACCAATATCTGCAGATCGTACAAACATTTGTCCCGAGGCGGGAATCGAACACGCAACCTCCTGCGTGCGTCACAGGTTGACCTTCGCCCGCTATTTACGTTCCTCTACATCTACATAAATAAAATTGTAGCGGTGTCTGTGCTAAATGTGCGATGAAACTACTATGGTCAATACAGCTTTTGAAACTATCATGGTTATGGATAAAAATTCACTTTATCGGGATACGTATTTACCTTGAATTGATTTTGAGTTTTCCAATATTTCGGCCAAAATCACGGAATAACTGAATAAACTACTGTGGTAGTCCGAAGAAAGCTCCTTTTACCACCAAAGAGATTTTACATATAGAGACGTCATACTCATTGTAAAGAAATAAAAACATTGCGATATTTTACTATAACTACATACCTAGCGTCGACGTTCGAACATACAACGCCGCATGGCATTATCTCTGTCACTCATAAACGTACGCATTGCTTGTCTCGTTCGTGTTGGTGGCAAAGCGGCAACAGCGCGGCAGTGATTTTAGTTCGAACAGACGAGACGCCGCACGGCATATGGCCTTATCTCTGTCACTCATAAACGCAACGCACGAATTACTTGTCTCGTTCGTGTAGGTGGCAAAGCGGCAACCGCGCGGCATGATTTTTGAGTAGAATTAAATTTATTTTATGATTTTCCATTTTAAACAGTACAAAACAAATAGAAGACATAAAAAGACACATCCTTCTTGCTTTTCACAACCGTCCCATAGTAAGTATTGCACTTTCTAAACGCGCAACATGGCATTTTAATATTTTTCATACTCCAAAATCCCGCTTCAACGTACGTCTGCGTCGCGGCCAGGAGCAAGACGGACTAAGTTCAATTCAGGCACGTACCTGATTTTCGTCTTGTTAGGCAGACCTCGGTACAACGTATCTACGTATATATAACATCATTGACTCACACTCACATCTTTTTATTATTCCAGATGCTGCCCGGGAGCAGTGCACTGCTAGGAAGCTACTGCAGGTCGAGTAGTGAATGCGGCGGCGTCGACAACGCGCATTGCACTCGAGGCGTGTGCGCATGCCAGCCTTACTACGCGCAAGTCAACAACGCTACATGTCTTGAGTGTGAGCTTTCATGTTTTGAGTCCAGAAATGAGCATGGTCTTTAGTTCACTCTTGCTCTTTTCTGAGAAACAGATGTAGGTTCGTCTACTAATCTGTTTTCCTATGTACTTTTATAGGAACTTTATTATTGCCTAGCTATGTAACTCGCTTTATCCTTTCTTATCTTCTGTATTCCATGCTGACATGGTAGCCTCAAGAATTATTTTCATTTGCAGCGCTGCACTGCGTTGCTTCATAATAAATGATTACATCGTTCCTGCGTGCTTCCCGTGGTTTTCGCTCACACCACTCATTAGATAGATATTCACTTTGATGATTAAGTTATCAACTGTGTGGTAAAGTCTGCGGTGCGCCAAATTACTTTCACTATCAATATGACCATAATACCATCGGCAGTTTTCATCACAGCCTCCCGAAATTACAGTTCACGGCGATATCGAATTTGATCTCCTTTATTGTGAACTTGCAGCATCAATCAAAATGTCTCTACTCAATGGTCGGTAAAACTTTGATCCCATTGAGCCAATAAAGTTATCTGCGTGAAGCATTCACCGTTTATATTCACTTTGCTTGCTTTCACTACTTGCATTATTAGATGAGTGAGATGTATTAGTCTTGCACTGCAGTAGGTAAGGAAGATTTCATGCTTTACAATAAACCTTAGGAACAAAAAAGTTAAAACGAATCCGTCTAGACAAGTCTTAACATTGATCAGATTAGATTTTGGCAATGTTCGAAATTGTAAGTCGGAATCGACTGAATACGGATCGAGCGATATCAGGAATGGAATTGCAGATCTCACCTAGATAGCCCTATAATCCCACGCTTGTCTCACTTTCTGTGCTTCAATCGTATCAGACCAAATCGAGCAACTGGCTCATGGGTGGATTACAACGGTTCCTCACCGTTTACGGGTGTCATTGCGAACTTTGAAGCACCGGCAAAGTTCTAAATTACGATTTCACAGTGGATCCTCGGAATGTAAGCTGTAACGGTCAATGTTTATTTCTGGAAAACAATTTATTCATTCACTTGGTCACGGCGAGCGTGTGATTAGGTACGCGTTATAAGGAACCACTTGCGGATGTGAGTAACACACTTCCCCGACCTGTAGGTCCAGTTGGGCGGCATTTCAAACCAGGATCGCCTACAGCCGCAACCCAAGCGACCGAGCTACCGACCGACCTTATCAATAATCATAACTCCGTCATCTCCGGATCCTCCTACCTTTTTTTTCCTTTTAAGGAAATGAATGCGAGTATGAAATACGTTCGCGGAAATCTTTATTTTCACAAAGGAATCTTCTGAAAAAAAAACAAGCTTACGTTTATAACTCTCACACACTTTACAACTAAGTATGAGTTCTAATGTCTTTGTGCACAGTTGGAATGGTTGCGTGCATTCATAGCGCGTCTTCTTGGAATCTAAATGCAACTTGGTCAGTGTGACACGCGCCTCAAACTCCTATCATTTCCAAGCAAGCGTGGGTCATCTCGGATAGATTTATCACGGTCGCGGATAATAACTACTGCTTTATGCTTGGAAAGACATAGTATGCCGGTTCCTTGACAGCAATACCTATCTAGTTATAAGTATGTTTATAACAGCTATTAAAATAAATTTTACGAGTGTGTTTGTGTAAGTTGCTTCATGCTACAGCGCGTTATATACGATTAAGTTGGTCGGTATCATTGGCAGCAGGGATTTCCATTCATCTCATTACAAAACATACAGATTTATTATTCAAACATCCTATCCGGAATACAAAGAACAAAATATTCAATGAACAGGAGGTATTTAAGTAACAAATCGTCTTTATTCTCTTTTAAACTTTACCACACAACTAAACAAGACAGTTAATACGAGTTGGTAGAATTGCATAAGAGACTTGGTTAAGAAAATGAAAATATTCATATACGATTTTAAGTTGCCTAACATGACTTAGTACAAACATAAATTAGCCGTCTAAAGTGTCGTTCACGTAACCAATATAGATAAATGATAATAGATATTTATTCCGCTACAAGTCTACGTATAAAGACCCTCATGCATATCTCGTTAATTGTAAGGGCAATTGGTGTAAAGCTTGACGATGGTCTGCCTCAGGCGGGAATGAGTTATCGGCCAGTTTCAAAACGTGAATTTGTCCCGCTATGCTCTATGGTAGCAAGGCTTGGTAGGTCTTGCCCTTGGACCTCGCCCTGTTTTATTTTTATGTGCATGAGCACGCCTTTTTATTCTTGCTTTACAATAAGTCTCTCGAGTTCGTGTGAGGAACTATAGGTATGTGAGGCATTTATGGAAAATGGATTCTCAGTATCGGCGAGAAGACCTTATCTTCCCTAGCTTCGGAAATAACATAAAAACTCAGGAAGCCCTATGTCTTATCCAGACATATCTCATGAAATATAAACTACAATTTATTGCTCTATCCCAACGTATCCGTAAAAAGTCAGCAGTATATTTTACTCAAGGCCTGGGCTTTTGTGCTCGGCTATAAGATTTAAGGAGCATATCTTGGAAATCCATAAAGCCAGCAAGGCATGCAGGCGTGACGCGACAGTTTTTACAATACGGTGCACAAATGCCTATTTCTGGGTACATTAACCTAGATGTATAGCGAGTGGAAAATCACGACAATGTTAAAAAGTTTTTAGTGTACGATGATGCGAAAGCTTGATAATAACTGGCATCCTACCTACCACAGAGCTGTAGGTAGATACTTAGGTACCTACACACTACAAAGCTCAAAAATCAAATCATGGTAAATATTACTGTTATAAATGAATTTTGTGTAATATCCATGATTGTTTCAAAAGTTTTACACTATAAATTGTTCTCGATAACTCGAAAAAAAAGGAATTATTATACCTACCTGTGCAGACTATAAGATATTTAAATTCATTCAACATCTGCCTATTTTATAATTTATTATCTAAGTGCGACCTACCACAACATCATACGGAACACTATAGCAAGATGATTACTACCAATCAATGTGGCAATGAAAGCATCTGTCAAACCAATGCCGCTTCACTCCCCTCAACCTTCAACTGTGCTGAATCAAATCGACCTTGACTCTGAACGGATTATGATCTCAATTGAAAATCGAAAAGTCACGCACTATCTTTTTCACAGCTGTCTGCTTCGTGCCAAATGCAATAAACGTAAGTGTTCCACTCGGACATTGTGCTCGTTTTTAATCGTAGATTGTGAAGTTGATAAGTTAAAGAATCGTAATTGTAGTGTGAACCCGAACGAAGATAGGTATGCAGCGGCGACGACGATGCGGCTCGTCGCTGCGACGGCGACGGCTAATGGAATTCATAGTTCGTCTAGTCTTATTTAAATTCCGTGTGAATGAAGGTGCTTGTTTATAGTCCCTTTGAATGCTTAGCAGTATATTAATTGTGTAAAACAGTTATAAGAACCAAGTTCCCTTTGACGATTCAATTTAATCCTAAGTTTCTCAGAAAACTACAAAATCGTATAGAAGTAAATTCATAACGGATGGATAGTGCTAGGTGCATAAACAGTAATTGAATGAGCGTCATAAAATGTTTAATAGGTTAATTTGCAATGTGTGTCACAAAACGGATTTGTGAGTTTACCACGGTGTTTACTATCTTAAAACTAGTGTCTCATAATCTTTGTAATGCGAAAACATACTCTTAAACCTACTGGTTACTTAATGTCTATGGTTACTAATACATAAGCGTTGCATTATGCATAAACAGACTCGGCCAATGTTTATGCTATCGCTGAGCGTTGACAATTTGAATAACTTAAAAATGAAGAGGCACGCATAGTATTTTAAAAGCTTATCACGAGCTGTGTGCCTGTGTGGCAGTTATTTATATCCACAATTGAATACAGAGTAACTAAGCAGAATTTAACGTAAGCTATCATGATTTACTTCCGAATGCACATAAATAAGGAGTAGGTAATCAGATTCAGACCACCAGAGGCTTAAAGTTCCGTTACAGTATACTTTTGCAGTGAAAAATGCATGGCACAAAAACAGTGTTGGATGTAAATAACTTGTTGAACCTCGGCCATTCGATGCAAATTGTCGACCACACCCATCGAACGGATGAACTTGAAATAAAATAGGGTCGCACACGCCTATAGGTCGTGAACCCTTGTAGCCTACATTGGCAATATGCTACTGCTACAGAACAGAACTAAGTGGGTATTGTTTTGATAATCTAACAAATGAAACCCAGTTTACACGTTCACATGAGTTGACTCCATGCAAATAACGGAGCGACGAAAACAAAAACAAACGAAAATATCGAAAGCTTTTGTTTTTTTTTTTGTGTATAAAACGAGGTGATGATCAAATAATTTAACATTAGGGGAGAATTTGAAGAAAGCGAGGGTGCATAATATTCTTTAGATTATCAATAAGTTCAAAGGAAGATCTTCGGTTATCTTATTACACGATGTTTAAAATGTATCAATTTCATTTAAAATGTATACCTTCGATTCCTTTTTTGAGGGTTTTTCTTTTGGTTAGCTTAAAAGAGGAACTATTTCTCTACATAGAGCAGTGGCATTACGTTCAGTACAAAATAGTCACAATTGATCAGACGTCGGTGACATATTTTAAGCCGGATCTACTGTTTTTAATCTAATTAGAACTAGTATTTACAATCGAAACAATTGAGCTAACTGCAGACTGTTGCTACAGGTATATGGTATACCAGTCAGAAGCGTCCCCAAGACGCTGGCTACATTGCCCCGCTGTGCAGCAGGCAATGCTGATGCGTTGCGCCAGATACTCACCAGCTCTTGAGTATGAAAGTTCATTTTGATAATCCATTTTTTTTTGTTTCAGCTACATTACTAGGCTCGGAATGCATTGTATCAGAGCAATGTACGCTGAAAGTGGCGTACAGTGCTTGCTTGGAAGGTGTTTGTCGCTGCACTGATGGACATCTGCAGTTTAGAAAGCACACTTGTCTCTCACGTAAGAAACTTTACAATTTTTTGTCTTTTGTAAGATTTTGACGTTCTGAAAGCTGTAATAAGGTGCATCTTTATGTACAGATTGTGTTAGTCGTCCTTTCAACTCGTACCATTAGGATATCTCAATATTATAGACATACAAACTACCTACATATTAGAAAAAAAATATCATTAAAAGCATGTTATGATTATTTTGTGGAAACATACCCGGATACTTCCGACAACGTGCGAGGTTTTCGTGAGGAAGGCGATAGTAAAAGAAGTTCTATCAAATAAAATAATAATAATAAATAATGCTGGACAATTCACACAGCATTATCTAGCCCCATGGTAAGCAGAGCTTGTGTTATGGGTACTAGATAACTGATATACATAATACAATACATTACATAAAAGGAAAAGTGTCACATTTAGCTGAAAAATGGCTGTTCAAAAAGCGTAACGCTATAGCTATTAATCTTTTTCCAATCCAAAGTGTCATAAAGACTTGATAGGAGCAGGAACAGTTCAATTAATAGAAACGCCAATTGGAAATACCTTATCGGGTGATCAGCTGGCATGTGGCGGCATTCGTTCCTTGTCATAACTGTTTATTTTTTGTACGAGTACTTTAACTAAGTAAAGTGTTGCTCGATTGAAATTAAAACAAGTAAAAAGTAACCATTAAATTGTTAATTATATTTAAGGTAGGGCGCTGCAGAGCGAGACCCTCTAGCACAGGTATATAACTTAAAAGAGGGTCCCATACCACTAAAATGTACCTATTCGATTAAGTAAAATAAATATTTTTATTTTTACCTGTTCTTGGATTTCACAGTATGTAAGTAGAATATGTGGGTGACCCATCACATCACATGTTCATTTTTAGGTGTCAAACCTACTTAGAAAGTGGGCAGAGCAAGTAAGTAAGTCGTAGACTGAGTTGTCCTTACGTAGGGAATACAATGTTGATTTGCAAAATTTCTTAACGGCTTTTGCAAAAACGGTAGTGCCATGACGGATCATTGATCAATCACTCTAAACAAAAGGCTCTATCTATCTCTATTAACAATGGCAAAAACTAGTCTATTTTCCATTGGATTTCCCTGAATTTGCGCCGTTAACTAGGTGTAAGTTCACTTTCGTTTTCAACATCGTATTTCGATTGCCTCGTGCCAATTTGCTCGAGTCACGGAGGAGTATTGTCTAGAAAGAATTTACCGTGTAATTTTATAAAACGGGAAGAAGAAAGTTTCGATTTAGTTAGATGATGCCTTTCAAGTAGATCACGAAATGTGAAAATGAAATTTAAACGAAAAAATGTATTCTATTAGTAGAGCTTATTGTGCAACGGATATGGTCTGATATGTTAATAGCAATGCATAGGAATCGATCCTGATAACGTAGGCTAAACGAAATCTCTGAGACTGCTGACGATGACAACCATAACATCCAGCTGAAAAATGTGTTGGTTCTGTCTCCTCTCCAAATTGCAAGAAAAGGTTTCCCTACCGTTAAATATATACCGTAAATATGGATTATTTGATGGTGAAAGCCCATAAGAACCCTAGAGTCAATAAGCCCTTTGTTCAACGCAGTAGAAGCTCACTTAATAGAGACCATTTCCGCGAGATATCATTAGTCTCTGAGAAAAATGAGGTGATTGTTGTGTCAAATCCACAAGCTCATGAGAACCTCGCCTATTACCACGTATAATACCCGCTCAAATGGGCTTCTATTCTCCCGTGAGAAGTGCTAAACTGTATTGGATGCTTAGCTTTCATGTTAAGCTCGGAAGCACCTTGCGGAATGTTGCTTTTGATAATAAAATAAATTCTACAAAACGGTACCGACTTTCAACTCCTTACTGACCCCGTTTTTTGCGAACCATAATACGGTTAAGTTACTTAATAAGGAAAGTAGGCATTGTAACATGCATGGTAGAGTAGAGTATAATCGCCGCTAACCTAATAAAATTACAAGTTGCTTGTTTATGGATAAGGTCAGGAGTTCAAATCATAAAATTGTACTTGGAAAGGACCGTTAGAGTAGACTTCCCAGACGTGCAAAATAATGCCTAGTATATTACAAATTAATCTCATATATTAAAGTGTCAGTTATCTTGAGTAATTCGTTACTGAATGAAAGTTTTAGGTATCTTTGTAACGCAGACATTTAGCCTTTCATCGCGCGCGTTAGGGTCGACGCCATCAATTACTAACATAGCGTGCTGTGCATTATCTTTTCCGATTATTTTAATGATAAAATTACCAACAATATCACTTAGCTACGGGTTTGTGTCCAGGGCATATAATTACACTGTCATTGTTTATCGGCTATCAATGCAAATAGGAATAAAAACGCTTACTTGGTTTATGATTTGAATACGAAGTGGTTTGTTATTTTCTCTTTTTTTTTTGTACTTTTGCATATGTAGTAGCTGTTCTACACGACACACATAAAGCAAGTTAAACTGTAACTCGACAACTATTAGAGCATGTGATGGTAGACCGTATGACTAGCCTCAAGAAAATTGCCGTCAACCACCCGTTGCATCACGAGGTCAATAAATACGTGTATTAACTTTCCACCTCCAATTGCCATTCAATCATCCACCACAAATATAGAAACTGTGTAATGAAAATGCATTATGTTTTGCAGCGGCTGCGCCCGGTCACGTTTGCTACAGTAACGAACATTGCCGCTTGTGGGATAAGGAAAGTCGCTGCGAATTTGTCATACTAAATCTGTTTGGACGATGTGCTTGCGGATCCAATTTTAAGCAAAGTGGAGATAAATGTATAGCAAATAGACCACCACCCACGGAAGCTGTAGTGGCGGAGTCTTACAACTTCACCAACCAACCTGTGCCTTATCAGAAAGTTCCAAAACCAACAGCCAATTTAATTCCACCGAAAGCCGACGATGCTTCACCAAGTCAAGTACCATACTCGAATGATGTACTAAGCATTGAAGAAGACAGTCCACTAATGCAAGCAGTACTCAAAGTACCTACCGTTGATCAATCAAAACACGTTACAAACAGAAAAGACACCGATTTATCAATCATAGGGGTTGATGAGATGACAGCCAATTTACACGCTAACGATCAGCCAATCTATAGAGTTGTCACCCAGCCTTCAGCGGATAAGAAGTCTAACAAGAAGACTACTGTAAAGGAGCAAACGACAGAGCGAAAATCACAGAAGACTAGCCATAAGAAGAAGTCAAGCTTAAAAGGTAACAATCAAAATGTCAAAAAAGTTACACAGAATATTGCAAGGGAGATTTTTCTAACTTAGGGAGTTTGTTTGTTTTCAGAAAAGTTTCGCTCCAGATTAGAAGACGACGGTCCTTCATCTCTGGGATATGCTTGCAAGAACGATTCCCAATGCCAGACAGTAGACCCCTACTCCAAATGTATCAACAAGCGCTGTGATTGTGCGTTCAGGAACAACTCCACTTCTGCTTGCTCAGCCAGAAATAGAGGATGTTTACCAGCTACTTTCCAAGTAAGTTACACCACTTTAGAGTCATGTCAAGTCAAAATACTTATTCATAACTTAAATTTAGAGATATTCAAAACAAAAGAACATCAAATATTAGTAAACATCTAATAAAAGTAATAGCAATATAATAAATGATCATTCTTGCTAAGCGTACGTGATTAAGTAACATATTACCTATATAACTTACTAGTTTCTACCCGTGGCTTCGCACGCGTTGTTTCTGTAGAATTGTTTAAAGGTTATTTGTATCCCATGGGAACTGTTCTATAGAATAAAAAGTAACCTATGTTTGATTCCAGGCTTAAGGTTGGACCTATGCAAAATTTCAGCCCGATCCATTCAGTAGTTTAGCGTGAAGAAGTAATAAATATCCGTCCATCCATCTAAACTTTCGCTTATATAATATTAGAAGTAATAATTTGATATATAACACGTCCACAGTATTAAAATGTGAAATATTAACACAGCCGCATAAAAAAAGATTATTAATAACTTTATATGTTTTATAGCATGTTTTGTTACTTAATCTGGACGTTCGTGAAGTCGCTTCGAGGCGAGTCAATGAAATTCATCATGTTCGTTAGCATAATCAATGCTGAAGTAACGGTTCCAATTCCATTTGGATCTGTGCAAGCTATGCAAATAGGATGTCGGAAAACATCAAAGGCTGATGCAACGATGCATGATACATCGTTTGAATTACCATAATATGTAACAGTGTTACTCGTATTCTGAAGTTTCTTAACGGTTAACGTTGAAGAGACAATCTGCTCGTCGTCGTAAGGATAATATTTTCTTACATTCTCTTCTTGCGATTTTCCTCACGCAGTACCTGGAATATAGCCTATATCACTAATGGATAATGTCATGTCATGTCATGTCAATGTCATCATGTAACTTTCTATTAGTTAAAATCGAACCAGCCCTCAAGTTTGGCGATTTTTGTCTAGGCTAGAAATAGAAAAAATGTCGTCTATTTCGTAAATTATTGAAGTTGAACGAATTAATTTAAAATATTTTACGCATTCGATGACGACTTCATTTTATGTTCTTGTCTATTCTACTATCGACAAAAATGTAAGGTAGACTTTGAGATCGAATTCAACCTACCATTGAATCATAAAAAACCTCATAACCAAACAATCTTTGTAATATTGCTGCAGATGCGAATGAATGCTATCATAGATTGCCAAGCAGTCAAGTTAGACTTGTACGATTGTTAAAGACGTCTTGATGATAGGTAACCGTTATTGTGTCATCTCAATCTCACCTGATAAGTGGCCGTAATAAATCGCTGATTGCGTTTCAGTGCCGGTCCACGGGCGCGTGCATCAGCTGGTACTTCGTCTGCGACGGCCGTAAGGACTGCCCCGATGGATCTGATGAGAAGTGCGAGGGGTTGAAGAAAGGTATGTCTGAAGTATATTAAGTTTTCTACCTCAAAATATCATTAAGACATATGTATTTCCGGTGATTTTTTTTTTGGTAGGTAAATTTTTGAGAGGACTTCTATGCCGATGTTAAATTAACGATGCTGGACTAAAACTTAAACCAGAGGACTTCTTTTAATATTAGCCTTCATCGGCCGTTTCCTGGCGTTATGTCATGTATCTTCATATTTCTGTTTAGGTTATCTGTATCATATTTGTGTACTGTAACGTATCATATAGACCTACAACTATCTTTCTGATGTCCAGATGGTACCGGTGAGCCGTGCCCCATGAACTCGTTCCGTTGCGGCGGACCCGGCTCGCCGTGCGTGTCCCGCGCCTCGCGCTGTGACGGCACTGTGCAGTGTCCCGGAGGAGAAGACGAGAGGAACTGTCACACCACCAAGCGTAGAGGGTCAGTATCACTCTCCTCTCGTATCCAGATGGTACCGGTGAGCCCACGAACACATGTGTGTGTCCCGGTTTCGCGCTACAATGGTACTGTGCAGTGTCCCGGAGGAGAAGACGAGAATAACTGCAAGGTTTGACAGTTCTTTTCGTCTTCTCCTCTGAGCGTTGAGGGTCAGTATCACTATCAAAACTTTTTAAACATGAATTTATTAACACTATAACCTAAAAAATCGTTTACCCTTTCGGAAGCTGGAGATTTGTTTTCACTTGCGCAAACGCTACTGCAGTGCAGAGCCACGCTCCCGGCGACGAAGGGAAGTGAAAACCAATCTGCCAGCTTCCGATAAAGCATTCTCGAATAGGTAGGCTTGACGAACATTTTGTTTTTAGTTTCTTTCGTTGCTGAACGAATTTTTTTCTCGTACCTTCTCCTCTCTCGTCGATACATGCGGTGACTATTAGCTTATAGGCGAAGAAATTTGTGTTGAAGTAGATAGAAAATCCTTCCGTCTAACAAAATGTTCTGTAAGCGAGAGGAAATTTAATTTCCAATAACTAATCAAATTATATTTAGATTCAAATAGGCAAACAACCATGTAATGTATTAGACACATAAAGATATATGAATGCAATAGTGTTTTCTTATTTCTTCTTCCACTATATAGTGGACAAAAAAATTAAGTGAACAGAACATCAAAATCATCTTATTTGATAATAATTTATGGTATAACATTTTACCTACTTATCTAAATTCTTATTTTCCTTTATAATAATAAAGGAATTTTAATTTGAACATACTAATTCAATTTGTTTGTTTTATTTCCAGGTGTCCAAGGCACACGTTCCGTTGTAACTCCGGCGAGTGTGTCCCGGAGTACGAGTTCTGCAACGCCATTATATCCTGCAAGGATGCTTCCGACGAGCCCCCGCATCTTTGTAACGAGCAATCGAGGTAAGCAGTCGATTAAAAATTTACCTTATTGCAAATTTTCAGATACCATATGTACCACTTATACCGGTTTTTTTCATTATATTACGTAAAAATATATCTTGCACTCGGGGTTATCGCCTAGAAATTAAATAATATCCAAAAAAAATCGATTTAGGCGGGACTTGAACACGCGATCTTCCCTAGACCTTCCCAGTATTTAAAATATCTACTAAAAATATCAGTCCTGCAGAACATAACCTTATTTAACTTTTATGTTGATTTTTAAGCACAATCGAGCTTAGTAGAAGAAGCAGTGATAATTTTCTCTCTGTATTTTTAAAAAACTAAATAATTTCATTATACGTGTAATGCCGCTGTTACAAATATCAAATCTCGATTCCAAACACGTTAAATTAACTTTTTTTGGTGAATTTGTTGACATAATTTGCGGCTCACTAACACACTAACTTAACCATACTTAGATACTTCTATGGCTCAGTGACCAAAATGTGCCTCCGATAAAAAAGCTATGTGTACAGTTCCCACCGCTCCCACACCGTGTACGCTTGTAGCTTTCGCATGACCGTTTCCACTACATCTTTCCAGAGCGGTAGCGTGATGATAAAATTTAAAGTTAATTATAGTTATAATAATATTTAGCCAAATGCTAAATTCGGTACCAACAGTTCAATGGATTATATTTTTTTATAGGCTTTACCACTGTTTACTTCAACCCACTAAAAGTACTTTTAGGTACTTATATCGGCACCAAAAGACCCGTTAAATGAATTTTACGGTATTCATTTACTTTTGTACCTTCTCTTTCCTGTTCTATCGGTTTCAAACAAATCACGTTTTATTTGATAGCTGTACGCCTGACGCGCAGAATAAGAGATTCAATGTTTTATTACCTGCCAGACGATACAATCGTCTAAGGCGGACTTAAGGCCATTTCAAGAGGGTTTGAGAACGGCTAACTGTTAAGGTAGCATTTCTCAGCAAACCGAATGTTTGAATGTCATTGTCATGACAAACCCTTTGACTGTTATGGATAAATCAAAGAGAGATAAAGCTTAGTAGAAGAAAAAGTGAACATTTTATCTCTGTATTTTCAGAAAATTAAATAAATTCATTATAATAATTATGAAGCATGTAACGCCGCGCCACCGTTATAAATCGCTAAGCTCGATTTTTTTATATTTGCTAAGGTTATTTAGGAACTGAATTTCCAATAACAATGTCCAAATGTCCGTAACGAGGCGATCCACCTTAATTAAGGTGGATCGTCTCCCATAAACAGTTACGAAATGTCTCTACATTTTGTAACCACAGCACGTGTGACCCGTAACGACTTTGCAATAACAAAATATTTGAACTTAATTATATCAGTTCTGGTGTATGTTTGGACAGATGTTGATGTTACATTGTTTTTGTAAAGTGGACCTCTGTGGTGCGGTGGGCGCGCGCGAAGCTTTGGCTGCGAGAAAGTTGCAGATTCGCAGCGGGACCAATATATAAATAATAACGCTGTATAATTCAGACCCATCATCTAGCCCCAAAAGTCAGTACACACAGTAAACGTTGCGTCTATTCCCAGTAGTTCAGTTGTCCAGTTCAGTTGACTGAACTAGTGAGATTTCTTTTCTCGTTTGTTCAGTCGACTGGACTAGTGAGATTTCTTTTCTCGTTTGTTCAGTTCAGAAATATAAAAAAATTATTAGGTAGGTACCAAGGTTACCTACATATACTCAAACAAACATTTTTACAATTTGTTATATACTATACACTGGTAGTGGCATTCTTATGTATGTAAACTCTTTACAGTCTTATTAAAATCGACATGAAAACTCTTTGTCTAATCTGCCCTTCAAAAAACAATTGACTAGCACCTATGACAATTCAACTAGTCTTTGTATTACAGTTTGTTCAATGCGCTAAAATGAATGAAAACGAGTTTAAAATTATTAAACGCGGCAGAGGCCGTGTTCTAATATGTGCTGGACATGAATATTATCGCATATGTGGATATGAAAACAAAAATACTTTGTGGCGGTGTGCGAGCTACAAAAAATTAAATTGCAATGGCACAATAACCATTTCAGCGGTATGTTTATCATTTAATTAAATGTTGCCCCACTATTAACACCAGTGTTACCATTTTTAGGGTTCCGTTGCCAAAACACGGCACCTCTGCTATTTTGATTTACTGCTACGGAACCATTTGCTTTTTATTTTATTTTTTGTTTATTTTAAAGGATGAAGATACAGTAGTTAAAAGAACGGAACACATCGACTTATGTGTGCCTGATATAAATAAAGCGACGATGTCGATCATTATTAATAATAGCATACAAGAAATTGTTTCTGGTAGTGACACAGCGCCTGCGGTGTACAAAAAAACAGTGGCTGGCTTAAAAGATTCTGGGATTGATCTAATTAATGAAATACCGTCGTTTGAAACAATAAAGTCTTCTATTTATCGACAAAGGAACAAAGAACACCAAGTAAAGAAAACATGTTACATTGGAGACAGTGCTATGGCAGTGGAAGTGCCATCAAAGTTTTCAGATTTTCTATTGGCAGATTTTAATGACGACGTACGCGTTTTAGTATTTTGTTCGAAAGAGGCGAGGGACAAGTTGCGTAAATTAAAAATTTATCTTGGCGATGGCACCTTTAAAATTTGCCCACAGCCATTCAAGGGAGGAGTCTACACCATACACGCAGACTTAAATAGTTCAGAAAATAATACGGCGATTATGCCGTTAATTTACGTTCTCTTGAGTGATCGTACTAAGGAAACGTACCTTAAAATGTTTCGCATTATAAAATCTCAAATTCCTGAATGGGAACCAACTTTGTTTATCACCGATTTTGAAGAAGCCGTTATTCAGGCATTTAAAAAGTTATTCCCAAATGCAGAACACCAAGGCTGTTACTACCACTTTACAAATACATTATGGAGAAAAGCCAAAAGTTTCAAGTTGACACGTAAACGTAAAAATAGAATAGTGGGACTTTGTTGTGTTTTACCTTTGTTGCCTAAAGATTGTATTACGGACGGGTTTAATTACATTGTTTCACAAATTGATGATTTCGAGGATAAATCTGATTTGGAAAAGTTTATACAGTACATGGGGTTTTGGATGAAACGCCAAGATTCGTGGAATGTATTCGGGAGGCGCCACAGAACTACGAATTATGCAGAAGGTTGGCATCGTGCGATCAACGGCATGTTTAAAACAAGACCAGCAACAATTGTTCAATTTCTTAATAATATAAAACAAGACGCAGCGTTTTTTGCAGTACTAACAAAAAAAAAATTCACAAAGAAGAGGACAGAAATTCAAATCGAAAACGACGAATTCATTCGTCATGTACAAATGCAGTTACTAAATGGCGAAATTAATGTGCCTACCTTTTTGGAAAAGCTTCGTGTAAATTAATAGTAATAAATATAACAAGGTGCAAAAGCTAGTCTTATTTTCAATTGAACAAACGAGAAAAGAAATCTCACTAGTTCAGTCAACTGAACTGGACAACTAAACTAGTGGGAATAGACGAAACGTTGGAGTACATGGAGGGCAAGTACCAGAAATATTGAATGTATTATAGTATAGATAGGAAGTTTTACAGAAATGAAACTATACCTACCCTACCTATATTTCTTACTGCCCTCCCAAACTCACGATGATAATCTCTCTAATCTACAACTGATTTCACAACTTTTTTGCCAATTTTCCGCCCTGTAAATGTCAGTAGAGTGGCCTAAGTCTACATTTTTCTGTTATGACCAAAAACAAGGGAGATGAAGCACTTTTTATGGCTTCCTTACATCAGTTAGACTGCCGGCCGCCTGAAGGCGTTTGCCTACCTTCGCCGCTCTACATGCTGCGCAACCCATGCCAAGTCCACGCGATGGAAAAAGCGTTGTCTATATACTTACCATCTGCATAGCCCAGACGAGCTGCGAGACATCACCTCGAAGAAAATCCTACAGTTCCTAGCATGGTTAGTAGTTGCGATGGTTAGTGGCGAACTATGAACGCTACGGCTTCGGGGCTGAACGTATAAAGTGGCGATCACAATAGGCCTATCATGGCCGCTGATTGGGTATCAGCGGCCATGATAGGCCTATTGTGATCAGCCACCCAAAGATAACAAAAAAATATATACTTACCTTTAAATGTTCTTATTGCATTTGCCTTCAGATGGCGAGCAGCAGATTTCTGCCCAATGCGATGCGGTAACGGGAGATGCCGTAGCACAGCGGTCTCCTGCTCAGGCAGGGACGGATGCGGTGATAATACGGATGAGATTGCATGCAACGTTTGTAGTAAGTTCCTTGACCATTAACAATCGACTAAGAGTTAGTCTACAAATCCTCTTGAGAGACGAATTACTCCAGATAACAAAATCGAGTTACGGTAATATAGTTTTTTTTTTTAAGTATTCTTTGTTCATATTTCCACATCAAGCAAGGCACAGGTCGTTGTTATAATAACATGTAATTTATCGAACTCTGTGGAGGGGGCACTGGTGACTAGTAACACAGATTTTAATAACCATCACCGGTACCAGTCTCTCACAAACAAGTATCTGTATTTACTACACTCTACACTACACCTAGCTTTAATAATTAACTCTTTTTTTTTAAGAGAAATCAATGATTTATTTATTTCTCGCTTGTCCAAAATGTTTAGCAGCCGAGATGATATTTAAAATGGTTAGGAGATATTTCTCGATTCTTTTTTATAACATGCAATTTGCAATGAAGAATCGAGGTATAAATAAGAGATTTTACCCAGTATGTGATAAAATTGGTGTAAAATGCTCAGCTCAACAAAATAGTGATATAAGTTGGTAGAGTCAATCCCGATTTTACTTTTGAATAGGTATAAGCAAATTGCAATGGAATGAGAAGAATCGAGGTGGAAGTAGGAGATTTTACCAGTATTGGTGTAAAATACTTAGCTCAACAAAAGAGTTAAACAAGTTGGTATAGTCAATAAGGTAGGTACCTACTCAATAAATTTAAAATTACCAACCGGTCCATTGAAAGCGATAGATAACGTTCTATTCTACGATCTGATTGCGACTAACTATAAATACTGCTACATAAATTTACATGTCATCTGATTTCACGTCACTTTTAACTGATTCAATTGTCACTAATATATCGCTCTAGCAGCAACGATCCATTTTAAAATCTTAACTGTTTATGTCCAGGTGGTCTGACCAAAAATGTTGGACCACCTGTTTTGCATACATGGGCGATTTGACACGATAGAGTCCGTTATACAGACAATGGGACAAACTATGCTACGTAGCACATTTAAATAATATTCTATTTTCATTAGGGAGGTGTAAAGTAAGTAAAGTAAAGTAAAGTAAAAAATCATTTATTTCTTTAGGCTTACAAAATAAGCACTTAGACAAGTCATATTTTAAATATAAATTATTATCAAATAAAATTATTTTACTGTTCACTTCAATTTTTTGTCCACTAGTGGAAGAAGTGAAAAGAAACCACTAGCATGTTCATCTCTTATATGTCTAATACATGGTTATTTGCCTATTTTAAGTCTAAATATAATATGATTCGATACATGTCAATATTTAAGTAAAGCTATGCACAACAACAAATTACTTACTACATACTATTGTCGGTGCGAAACGGTGATAAAGACTTACCTTTGGAAACACTTAGTTCTCAAACTCAAAAAGCATTTCATATTAAATATAAAGTTTTTTAATCTGAACTGCGTTATTCCAATGCTAGGCAAACGTCTCTCCCAAACTCACCCGTGAATCGCTTGTTAGCTAGGTTCCAATCTACCGGCCGGGTGATTATGTAACTCGCGACCGGTTTGCGACAGGCGTAAATTAAGCAATCAATGCTGTCAAACGTCAATTTTGTATTAGTTTGACACCAGCTACAACGTCAAAATTGGTCAAAATTGGCGTTTGACAGCAATGACTGCTTAATTTACGCTTGTCGCAAACCGGTCGCGAGTTACATAATAACCATACCGGGATTTATAATTTACAGTAGCGTTGATTATTTCATAATTCATTTATTGTTAGTGAATCAGGTCATTTACAGTCAGTACGTAAGACTTATTTTAGATCGCTGGATTCTGCAGCGACGTACAAACATTTATATTATAAACTAGCTGCGCCCCGCGGCTTCGCTTGTGGAAATTTCTGCGCAATTTTACCATGTTTTCTCACCGTTTAAACCTTCCCTGGACTACGACAAACATTTCAAAACTAAAATCAGCAGAAACGGCCCAGAGTTTTAGCGAGACTAACGAACAGCAATTGATTTTTATATATAAGATTATGTGAATACAGAAGTTTTCTAAACTAGAATCTAAAGGAATACATAAAAAAAATCGTGTCCACTTCAATAATTTTATTTTAACCTCGATAAGGGTTTCTTGATTTACATGTTTAAGCCTAAAGCAAGCTAGCAAGTATCTAAAATGATTTTAAATTTATAGGAGGACTAGGAGACATCATCATCATCATCAGCCTATATCAGTCCACTGCTGGACATAGGCCTCCCCCAATGAGCGCCATAGCGAAAGTTACGCCTAGGAGATATAAAGCTGATTAATAACAGATTAAAACCTATGTGGCCGTTATCATGTTATTTAATGTACCTAAGTGTTGGAGGTCCATAACCTTGTGTTAGATGTCCATAATCTTGTGGTTTTTTTCAGGATGCCCAGCCCCATGAAAGCAAGAACCCACCAACAGGCTTCATCGAAAACATTCTAAGTAGTGGATCTCAAATCTCAACACAAGATGTATAAATATTATTACCCTGATCATATCTAGATTACAGTTTGTATAAATTTGAGTTGCATTAGTTAAGTTGCAAATTATTTTATTATCTATATGGCCTTTACATTCAGCAAGAATGGTTCATGTATGTATCGGTAGCATGCGTATTTAAGAGCTTAGGTCTCATCTTCAAAATGATAATCGGGCTACTATGCGCATTACCTACATTTAAATTGACGTTTTTGACAGAAGTCTTCATAAATTAAATGTCAGAGTTAGCCGACGAAGCGGAGAATTGTCCGATTATCTTTTGTTGAAAACTAGCCTAGAAGACTTGTGAGGCCTTATAATTTATTGTATTACAAGTATTATTTTAGATACAATTTTGCAAGATTTAGTAAGTAAGGTTGTTGATCTATGTACGATCCACTTGCTTCTGAGTAGACACTAAGAACTTTGAACTAGAATAAGCCACTAATGAAATAAGGCATGTGTTCTTCGAAAAAAATCAGATAATATTTGACGTTTTAGACAGAAGTTTTCATGCAATTTACGTCCGTAGCCGACAAATCTGCTTGTCTGTCTGTCATTATATCTTTCGAAGAACACCAACCTAAGACTGAAGAGTGTTACTCTGCCACCGTACTAAGAAATAAGGAACGAACACCATCACATTAGTTACTAGCTTCATTCTGCAGCTTCGCACGCGTTCTTTCAATAAAAAGTAGCCTATGTTTTAATCCAGGCTTAGAACCTCTATGCAAAATTTCAGCCCAATCCGTTCAGTCCTCTTGGCGTGAAGACAAACATCCAAACTTTCGCATTTATTCATTATTAGTGTGATATATGAATTTCAAACTTCTTTATACATTTTTTTTTTTGCTGAACAACAGTAGTTTTGTTTTATATTCAAAACTTAATTTGCCAGCTTATATTAGTACGTAAGTTTTTATGTATAAAATTGTAAATAGGCATTAAAAATTCTATACGATTTATACTTTCTTATTTTTAGTTATCAGAACGGTAACCGTTATCAGGAAGGCTGAACCGTGCATGAATTTGACAAGAATTTTACAATTTATAAAACAACAGATACATTATCTTAGAGTGCTATACTTAGGTTACTTTATATACAGAATCTTAAAAATTGCTTATTTCAGTTTTATTATATATTAATCTTCTAGATTAGAAGTCTAGAATCTAGGAATATAGAGCTACATAGAACCTAGGTGTGGAGTTTGCCTGGCAAATGTCAATTGTAACTTATTGTATTATAGAGTGTTGACGTCGTCGTGTGATTGTGATGAGTATTTATTAAACTTATTTCAGTAAAATATCTGTTTTTGTATACCTTGAGTATGTTTATTCCGAACCTGAAAAAAATGAAGGAGTTTCACTTCTCAATAGTATGGAACTATCGAGTAGTGAAACTCCTTCATTTTTTTTTATATTGAACTAGCTGCACCCCGCGGCTTCACCCGCGTGGAAATTTCTGAGCAATTTTACCATGTTTTCTCACCGTTTAAACCTTGAAACATTTCAAATCGGCCCAACCGTTCTCGAGTTTTAGCGAGACTAACGAACAGCAATAGATTTTTATATATAAAGATTTTGTGGACTAGCATAAGGACATGTAACTTAACTACAGAAATCTCATATAATATGGGACGTCTCGATAATTTCGCGATATTATCGAGAGACAAAAAAATCGCAAAAACCTATGTACCTCATGGCATAGAATAGAGAAAGCAAAGCGCCCTCTATGAGAACAAGACAGCGAATCGCTCACCGACTATGACTTACCCTCGTGTACCTATGAAACATTTCCAAATAAACGTGGTTCTAATATTCGGTGGAATCTAACAAACGTCTCTACCAGTTGCCGCGAGATGTCGCCTATTGTACTAAAAGTCATAATAATGAATGGCTTGCATGCAATCATGTCTCAGAGGGGTAGGATGACGGCACGACCAAAATATGATCAGCCAGGGACCTTCACGCGTAAAAATACAGTCACGGATGGCCATTAGCCAATACAAAAGAACTCATGGTTATTAAAATTGAAATAAGCTAGAACTGAGACGTAGGTAAGACATTTTTAACCGACGACCTCACACTAATATTTTATATGCGAAAGTTTAGATGTTTGTTACATTTTCACGCCAAAACTACTGAAAGGATCGGTTTGAAATTTTGTATACCTACAGGTAGTTCTAGGCCTGGAATATAAAATAGGCTACTTTTTATCCCATGGTAGATAAATAACCTTATAGAACGAACAAATTATTCGGTTGTTCGCTTCGCACATTCACTCAACATGGTAATAAACGCGCATACAAACAAGTAACCACGCATGTTGTGTGTACCTATATCACAAATTTCCACGAGGGCGAAGCCGCGCGGTGCAGCCATTAATAAATATAAATCTGATAGGAATTGGACCCAATTAGGTACATTGGACATGCCCTAATCGTATTAGTAAGGTCTTTTATAACGTTTGATATGGAAACTGTAAAAGATAGAAGATAAATAGGCGAGTCTGAAATACCTACTACCTACCTACTTCTTTTGCATTTATGCTACCCTATCAACCGTTAATTTTAATAGGTCTTATACGCTCGTTACGTTTAGTAATTTAAAAACATTTACTTAACGCACACAAGACAGTCTGCTCAGTGTCCTTTCGTCACGGGGATTTTAGTCCTGGTGAACTCGTGTGTTCACCAGGACTACATTCCCCTGGGGGACACATGTGGGCGATCCTGGTGGACTTACCCGTATTAAAATGTACTTGCTCTTACTACAGAGTTTTCTAGGTACATTAATAAAAAAATATACCTATTAGGTAGGTAATTTTAAACAACTTGTCAGTAACATCAATAAAACTAAAGAAAGTTATTTTATTATTATTATATATTAAAGATAATTCTAAAGATAAAGATAATTCTATTCTATTATTGACACATTGTTAAGGTGTGGTTAAAAATGAAATTAAAATTATTACTGCACTCTCTCTACCAAAGCAAAGCATTATTTCCCTATTAGGTAGGGTAAGCCTGATAACTCTAGGGTAATCAGAGGTTACTACAACGCATGCGCTCATCTCCCAAAATAAAAATGGCCGCTCAGCATCCAATGAGTTAAATACTTAGCTAAGAATTAACTTAACTTCGACGTTTTCGTGCTAAAAAAGTTTCAAAATTACCTGATATCGGGATCTCTACAAAAGCTACGTTTCTGTAATGGGTAAGACATATGCCTTTGAATATTTACGAATAAAACATACTTCTATGAGTGACGTCAGCGACAACACATAATAATGTACATATGTAGGGTTCTTTTTTGTTAACTTTGTCTTTTATACTGAGATGACTAAGTACCTACCGATGAATCGGCATCCAATCGGCAGCAGGTCAATTACTTGATGCGTTAGTGCAGGTGAATTGAAAGATTACGAAACCATATCGAACAAGGTCTGGGAAAATCGTGACTTCTCTAAATATACATGATGCTATATGCATGATAAATGATTTATGTTATTCATCAAGCGTGATTTTATGTTCATTGTATTAGGTATGTATAGATCCTCCCATGCAATTTAGGATAATAAATTCATTCAATGAATCTTAAAAGATTGCATTTATTTTATTCCAAAAAGTGTGTAAGAAAGTCCCAGTATAGATATTTGACAGCAGAAGTGTTTACATAACATATTGAAAGTGAAATATTTGTAAACAAGGCATTCTTCACGCAACCTGTTGTCTTCAATCCAGCTCTGACAAAACTGATGTGAAATTGCAAGAAGAAGGTTATTTTGTGCGTTAACATAGGACCTCTAACAACATTATGTTTTGTTTGAAGTGTATACAATGGCAAAGGTTATTATCGTCCGAAATGGTGCAACTTGTTCCACTCTTGCCATATCGACAAGATTCTTGCCACAAACAGCCAACAAAGTGTCTCTTTTTAAACAACGAAACGAAAAACAAAAGAGGAGGAGGTTCTATGTTCGGCTGTGTGTATTTTTTATGTATGTTCGTCGATTTCTCTGTGAATTATGGATGGAATTATATTGCCGTGTCCTGCCGGCTTAGAGTTTGCACCAACCAACTCTTCTCGCGCGGGTGTCGTAAGAGGCTCTAAGGGATATCCACCGCGCACCGCGGAGGAAGAAAATGTAGCGAACTTAAAAAAACGGTGTATAATAATAGTGAAGGTCGGTTTTAGATATTTTAAACATAGCATTTTTCAGGATAAGAAGGCTCAGAAGAAGATTAAAGATGAAGCAATTCAAAATAGCAGTAGGTCTCTTGGTGGCTAGTTCATGTTCTTTAACCATGTTGTTATACTACTGGAACCGAAGCAGTTTGAATGACACTGTGAAGATACCTTTGTCTTATGGACTGACAAATTTACGTACTAAGCCTACAGTACCAAAAAGAGCTGCCACTGTCAAGGTAGACCGTCCGATGAAGCACATGTCCTTAAACGATTTATATCCCGATCTGTCAATTTCGAATAGTTCTATGGAGATAAGCGACGAACTATTATCAAGTAAGTCATGCACATTTTAACTAACGGGAACAATAGAAAGGCTTTTTGATAATGCCTATACTACCCGTTGATAAGGAGGATACGTTATAGTAATAATAGTCTAATAAAAAAAATTGAAATTAATCCAAGTTCGATCAGATAGTTTTAAAACGACCTCTGTGGCGCGGTAGGCGAAGGTCTGCCTACGACGCAGGACGTTGCGGTTCGATTTCCGCCTCGGGACAATTGTGTGTACGATCTGCAGATATTCCTTCCACGTGTTCTGGTCGTTATCTAATGTATAAAAAAAAATTGTATGTAATCTATTGTATCTACCTTCATCAATCATCTAGTACCCATAAAACAAGGTCTACTTATCTAGGGGCTAGATGATGCTGTGTGGCAGACTGTTACAAACAATGTAAACAATCTATAGGTAGCTCAACTGATCCGTCAGAAGCGACCCCAAGACGCTGGCTGCATTAACAAACATACATCTATACATCCATCTATCCAATTTTTGCATTTGTAATGTTAGTGTATTTATATTTTTTTACAGCGAGTATAATTAACAACCCAGGATGCCAAATACCGTCCTCGGTCGTGCGTTACGACAAATATTTAAAGCAAAGAAAAAAGCTTAATGGCACATGTGGTAAACGAGCTGTTTTCATGAAAAAGGTTGATAGAGACAAAGTAAGAGCATTGATAAAACCAAAAACAATGAAACAATATCAAAGAAAAAGCGTAAATTTTTACTGCTGTTATCGATTCTTTGAAAAGTCTCAAAACAGTTACAATAATGGCAATAAAATAAAGTAAGTTAATATATTATGTCATGTATTTGGAATAATTTAGATCATACGTCAAAACTGCTTTGTTATAATGCCGATTGGAGATTTAAGTACCTAAAGGAATAAGGTGTTTCAGGTATACCAAATGCATAAAATTCGAAGATAGTGGGATTATTACACTGAAGACAGACTTCATAAATGTAAAATGTTTCGAGTATGATAAGCGAAATATATCCCATCCTATATACGATGATGCATACGCATTCGCGAAAGGTATTAACATCTCAAAAAAGGAGGATAACTGCAGTGTCAAATACAACGTGCTGATGATTGGAATGGATTCAATGTCCACGCCTCGATTAGCCCTGACAATGCCCAGAACAATTCGTTATTTCCAAGAAAACTACTGGTTACCTTTTCCGGGATACCATAAAGTCAGTATTATTATAAACAGAGCCCCAAGTCCATTTGAGGGTAGTATCCGGACGTGATCGCGACATCTCATATTTGCATGGGATTCACGTAGTTCCCTGTCCGCACAATAGAGGCGCTGTACCTTAATCTGTGGTCAAATTGACTCGGGACTCAGATTACTTCAATATTCGAAAAGGGTTTTAATACGGCCTAACATCTGTTTTTTTCTGTTTCCAGGTAGAAGACAATACATTTCCTAATTTGATGGCAGCATTGACTGGTCAGAACTTAACTTCATTGCTAAAAGCTTGCTCCGGCAAAATGGATCAATGCCAAAATCTCATGATTTGGGACAAATTTAAGAAGGCCGGATACGTGACAGCGTATGGAGAAGATTATCTGCGCCTGCCAGATACTTTCACGAATAAATACGCTTTCCAAGCGCCCCCTACGGATCACTACATGAGGCCTTTCTTCATGAAAGGGGAGACTGAAAAGAATAACAAATCTCTGGTATGCGCTGGAAAAGTTTCATCTGGGCAACAACTATTAAATTACGCTGTGGATTTTGCAAACACCTACAGAGGGGACCATTTTTTTGGGCTGTTCTGGATGAACTCCTACAGCCATAATATAAACAGCAGACCTCAAGATGTAGATTCGATTATGGAAAACTTTTTGAATCAATTGTCATATACGGGCGTTTTGCTGAACACATTCATAATATTTTTTAGCGACCATGGCCTGCGTTTCGGGGAGCATCGATTAAAAGCGGAATCATTTTATGACGAGCGCTTGCCGTTTCTTACGTTTCTGACGCCGACGAAGTTTAATAGGCGACACGCATATAAAGTCAAGAAACTGTCGATTAACCGTTTTCGATTAATAACTCCTTACGATCTCTACAATACACTTATTGCTATAAATGATATATCTCTTTGCAGAAATAGAATCGTAGAAGATACTTCTCAAGCATGCCCAAACTGTCGTAGCTTATTCGAGGATGTGAGTGAGAATCGTACATGTCGGGATGTCGGCATTCGAGATAAGTGGTGTGCTTGCCATAATTTAGTCCATCTGTCGGATCAAGACCCCGCAGGAGTGCAAAGTGTCAATTTTGTAGTATCATACATTAAATCAATTATAAAAGCGATTCACACAAAAAAATGTTCGATTTGTCTCGGTATTTCGTTAAAGAATATTATACGAATGCATTTTTATTACGACGAGGACAAAGTGAGTATGTTCTATGTAGTTGCATTCTATATAACACCAGGGAACGTGGCGTACGAAGCTACTGTGTCCCTGAAGAAAGGAAAGAGAGAAGTAGTAGGGCCGCTGAGCATCATTTCACCTTACAGGGGCTTTGGCGTATGCGCTGTAAAACGCAAAGACCGTTTATTTTGTATATGCCAAAACATTGAAAACTGCTAATTTAGCAATAACTGTTTTTAAATAAGTTGGAACAATCTTTAAAGTATTCATACTTACTATGAATTTTACTAATTCGGTATTTTACTTGGAGTTTTCCGACTATTCGGTATCGGAAGCATGACAAATCAGACTAACAACATGGTAAGATCGATAGGTACCTACGTCGCGATTTTTTCACTTTCCCATTGTTCTCAATATTTCATCCGGTATAAATCATACGCATATTTAACAACCAGCAGAAAAGGTTTATCTTCTTCCGTCATTCTCTCATAACATAAGTTACTAATATAAATAATGTTTTTCTTCCCTGTGATATGACTCGCTGTTTTATGCGCTTTTTTAATATTTTATTCAGTGAATAAAAGTTTAACATTTCCTTTGATTTTACTTTTCCTTAGAAAATCGATTGCATATGCTACGTCTACTAATCGACGGAAGCAACAGATGGCCCACACTGACCTTATGTGTTAGTTATTATCATGGCCTATAACAAATCAAGTGAGTATAAGGCCCAGAAGGCCATACACACTAGAAATTGGAACTAATATTAACCGATTTTTAGATTTAGCTAAAAATAGGTTAATGTTAGTGCATCTTACAATAAATTTCTAGTGTGTATTGCACACAACAGTGGCAGTGGGCCGGCCATATCTCGCAAAGAAGCCGACGGCCGCTGGGGCAAACGTGTTCTTGAGTGGAGATCACGACTCGGTAAACGTAGTGTAGGACGCCCTCCGACCAGGTGGGATGACGACCTGCGAAAGACTGCAGGTAGATGCTGGATGTGGCAAGCTGAAGACAGGGCGCTATGGCGCTCATTGAGAGAGACCTATGTCCAGCAGTGGATGGCAGTGTGCTATAGGCATCATCATCAGATGATGATGATGATTGCACACAATTATTAGGTGTATAGTATGTACCTACATCCAATCAATGTTACCACCATCATTTTTATTGGGTTTGTAAGCCGCACCACCACATTCCTTATGGAGGTGACCATGCATTGTCATGTAGCAAACGTTATTGTTATTTATTTTGTTGAGTTTGTGTGTTTTGTCATGTTTATATTATAAAGAACTAGCTGCGCCCGCCGCTTCCCCCGCGGAAACCTATGTGTCAAATGATTTATAAACCTTTCTATTGAATCACTTTATCTATTTAAAAAAATCGCATCTAAATCCGTTGCGTAGTTTTGAAGATCTAAGCATACATAGGGACAGACAGACGGCGGGAAGCGCCTTTTTGTATACTATGTGTCAAAACTCTATTATAATAAGACATGCAAAGATATAAAACAAATGATTTTATACAACATTCATTCCTCATTTACTTTGATAAAACCTTGCACAGCGATAAACAAAAATATTTTGTTAAGGTTAGGATAGGACAAACAAAAATATTTTGATTGGTGCCGAATGAGTAAATCATCAGCTGTGGGCAACTACCTAAGTCCTGAAATTTACGGTGATAAACATTTTTTGCCAGCGTCTTGAGGAGGCTTCAGTAAAGCAGTTGAGCCGCCGTAAACTGCGAGCCTGCAGTATGCAGTTAGCTCAATCGTTTCGATTGTAAAAACTAAATCTAATTTTATTATATTGTAACTTTTTTGTAATAATATAGATATATGTATATGTTGCATTTAGGTCATAATTATGTGTACCTAATTAATACACATACACAGGTTGTATGAATATTTGAACACATAATATACGAAACTATACAAGGTTATACTTCACTCAACACTATATATATATATATATATATAGTATTGAAGTTATAACCTTAGGCAAGCCAGCCTCCTGTTTATATTCAGAGATCATATTCGTGAAAGATGACGCAGGAGGTTGCGGGTTCGATTCCCGCCTCGGAACAATTGTGTGTACGATCTGCAGATATTTGTTCCGGGTGTTCTGGTCGTTTTCTATGTATAATAAAATATCTATCTATGTAATGTATTGTATTATGTATATGAGTTTCTCATTAATTTTATCGAATTTATATCGATTCCTGTTGCATATTTCCTACATATTACCTTACTTATCCCGATGATAAAGCTTACCTTAATAATTAGCAGTAGCTCGATTCCACGCGAGTAAAGTAATTGGCGGAAGGTTAGCACGTTTCATACAAAAGCGAATTGTAGCGTGTTCAGTATTTACCAGAACTCCCTATCGAAATGACGACTGTGTTGTGATGATAGAAGCTATGAAAAATTTCAAATTGTTTTATCAACAATCATAGAGCTCGGCCCACGTAGTCACAGTTTCCTAGTTCCAACAAAGAATCGTTTTGGTGTTATCTATGTGTTTTTAGGACAGGACACAGATAGGATCCTTTTTGGTAAGTAAATTTAAATTGTTGTTAATAGTATCTACTTAATAAAGTTAATTATAGATAAAATTATATTAGATAGGAAGTAGGTAACACTGTTGAATAAGGTCACGATTAGGTTCTGAATTACTTTTTATTTTTATAGAAGATGTAATGCGTTTGACGCCTTACTTAATATCAAGTGATTATAAAAACTCTAAATTTCGGCTTTTCTGTACTTTTATTGTTTGTTTATCGCAATTGGCGAAAATGTCGCCAATTGCTAACCGACTTTGATTATTATTTGGCTGTTTTCTAAATTATGATTTAGTCCCTTAAAGTATTATCCCCGGCCGAGGGATAAGGTAATATTAGTCAAATAAAACCAAAGAAACAGTGTAAATATACAGGTATTTGAAGACTATTTTTAGTTTTTGTAAAAGACTTTTCAGTAAGTATTATTCAATTTTCTTTTTTAGTGTAAGAAATGCTTCAACAGAAAAAGGCTGCAATTATATTTTCGGCAACACTTATATTAACTTTGTTTTTGTATAATTATGAAGATATAAGTATGGTTGGTTATGGAGTGGTTATGAGAGCTAAGAACAGGAGGGAGCCTATTTATTTATTTACTGGTAAGTTAAAACTTTTGAAAGTTTAATGATAATTGACACAAAAATCATTTCTAACGGGATAATTACCATGTATTGTTTTTTTTTTGAGTTTTTCAATATTTCGGCACAGTTTTATGCCATATTAAATAAAAATTATGGTAAATATCCCGTTATAAATTACTTTTGTAGGGTCAGTTGTTAAAATAATTATGATTTAAACCAACAACAAAACATAATACTAAGAAGTCCGCACTGGCAAAATAACCCTACCAAAAAATTTATTACCAACTATTTAAAAAATAATTTCTCTGACGTAATATAACCTTTTGTTTGATATCCTTAGGTAGTAGATACTCCGGTGCAAAATTTTGTTAGATTTTAACATGAGTGATCTTTTTTACATTCACATAAATAATTTACTTAATTTTAATAAAAAAAGAACTGTTTTATACACATTTCAGAGAAGTTACACTAACACAAAGCTAGAAACGTAATTAGTTCCGAGTATATGTACACAGAGGTCTTTGTATGAAGGTTTTACGATAATTTCAAACCATTTACAGGTGATGAAGACTTTTTACTAAACACAACAGGGTGTGTCATCCCCAATTACACCAAGAAATTAAAATACACACAGGCGAAATATCAGAAAGAAACATGTGGCGAACGACTCGTAACATTGCTGAAAGTTTATGATAATGAAATAATGTTCCTCATAGATGAAGATAAGATGAAAAAACATGCAAAAATTAACTCATATGAATGCTGTTATAAGTTTGCCTATCGATCCGATGTTCATGGCCAAGAGGACGTTCAAATTAAGTTGGTTTTTATTTACTACTCTATTATTAAACTAGCTCTAGATCAATTCAATATTAATAGAGCAAAAATTTAATGTATGTGTGTTTTACGTAGGTAAGTATATGTTTGTTGCAACTTCACGCTTAAATGCCTGAACGGATTTGGACGAAATTTACTAATTAGGTAGGTACCAGGACAGATTATATCCTTGATTTAGTATGGGTATATTTTTAGTCACAGATGAAGGCGGGTTAACTACGAACTATATTTGTGTTAAAATAACACCAAGGTTTCGTCGCTTTGGGACAAGGAAAGGTTCGTAGTTAACCCGCTTACATCCGTAATGAATTCGTCAAACTACGATAGTCTTTTATAATAAAATATGTTTGATTCCAAAAAGAGCAGTGTTCCCGTGGGATGATCAAATTATCAAAATACCTATGTTTATCAATATGTAATACAGCGCAGCTGGTCCTTTCATAAATTCTTAATTTTTCAGATACAAAACGTGTCAATCATTTAAAAACGGCACTAAAATAACCCTCGAAGAAGAAGTCATTACGGTGCAGTGTTTTACTGCGAAAAGAATGAAAACATTCTATGAAGACTCCTATATGAAAATCAAAAAGACGCAACCAATAACAAAAACTGCAAAGGAAAAATGGAATGTGTTGGTTCTTGGTATGGACACAATGTCACGTGCGAGGTTTTTCACTGAGATGCCTGTGTTGGCCAAATACGTCGAGAAACATGGCTGGTTAGATTACAGAGGATACAACAAGGTAAATATCATCTACATACCAATTCATTTTTAAAAGCCATGACTGATATTGATAAATTGTCAACATAAATAGGTTAATTTATATGTATATTTTTTTCTATGTATAATCAAAAATATCTATCTATGTAATGTATTGTATTATGTATATCAGTTATCTAGTACCCGTAACACAAGCTCTGATTATCATGAGGCTAGATAATGCTGTGTGAATTGTCCAGCATTATTTATTTATTTTATTTATTAATTACAATAACGTATTTCATTAAATATCTCACATTTCCTTCTACTATCTGTTCTGCTGTTGGTTAACAGAATATAAAATACTAGCTGTTCCATGCGGTTTCACCCGCATTAAACTCGAATTTGACTGTATTAGGTGATTTTTTTACACTATTGGAGTTTTAGTAAGGATCCCTAACTTTTTTGAAAATATAATATAGCCTATGTTCACCGGGGATAGTGTAGCTTCCCAACGGTGAAGAAGAATTTTTCAAATCGATCAAGTAGTTTCGGAGCCTATTTAATACAAACAAACAAACAAAAAATCAAACCTTTCCTCTTTATAATATTCGTATAGACAGGTCTCTATGACGTCTATTTCTAACATTTCTTAGTAATATTTGAACCTCTCATTCACCAGAGGGTTTTTATTTTTTAATTGCTGATTATAACAGTCGCTTGCTTTATTCTGGTGACGTACTCACAATTACTAAAAACACTAAGCCATTGCTTAAAGCTTTTAAAATTTTGTTAGTACCTACCTATAGATAATACAGTAGAATAGAACACAGTATACGTAGGTGGGTACTATCCTGATTATGTCTCTACCGTAGATTGTTAGTTTGTATAAACTACATTAACGAGGTTAATTCATTACAGGAAATTTAATTAGACAAAACATAACGTATCAGGTGTTCATGCTATACCTACAGTGCGCTATAGACTCGGATGTTTTCAAAACCGTCCACATTTTACAACATCGTTCTCTTTCAGAACAGTAGGAATAAAAACTCCATTATTGCTACCATACATAACATACGTAATAGAAGCGTTACGTAAGTAGTAAGTACGAAATGAATACCACTTAGATTGCATAATGTTTCAGGCTGGCGACAACACGTATCCTAACCTAATGGCTTTATTAACTGGGATGAATGTATCCTCAACATACAGTGTCTGTCAACCAAATATGTCTGCTTGTAATGAAAGAATGTTATGGAGCCGCTTTCGTCACGAGGGATATGTAACGGCTTACGGAGAAGACTACCTCTCATTACCAGACACTTTCTTTAGATACAACGGCTTCCAATCGATGCCCACAGATCATTACATGCGCCCTTTATTTCTCACCGGAGAAAAAGTTACTGGAAAACATCACATAGTCTGCACTAACCATCTTACTTCAGCGAAACATGTGGTTGACTATGCTTACGATTTAGTAACTACTTACAAAGACGATAATTTCTTTGGATTTTTCTGGGTCAATTCCTACAGCCACCAAGAAGACAATATACCATCCATGTTTGAAGATGATGTTATAAATTTATTTGAATCTATGGAGAATTCCGGAGTATTGAATAATACCTTTATAATTTTTCTAAGCGATCATGGAGTGCGATTTGGTCACAAAATGTGGCCGATGGAGTCTTACTACAAAGTTAGAATGCCAATGTTATTAATTCGGGTGCCACAAGGTTTCCGAGATCTGCACGAAGAGGAATATTACAACCTGCAGGTAAATCAGAACAGACTAGTATCACCGTACGACTTGCATAATACTTTGGTAAAAATATCTGACATGACTGTGAACTCAGCAGATATAACTTCTAAGGGTTGTTCAGCTTGTATACATTTATTTGAAGTAGCGTCAGACCACAGAACTTGCGCCGACGTAGGTGTCAACGACAAGTGGTGCACTTGCCACGATATGAAGCCCGTAAACGAAAAGACTGATTCAGATGGCGCTAGCAGTGTGCAAGAAGTACTTTCATATGTCCAAGCTAAATCTCGGAAAGTAGGAACCAAAAGGGGCTGGGCTTGCGCGATACTAGAAATTAATGAAGTTCTAAGGATACACTCGTATACATTAGAGGGTAAAAAGTTTTTTGTGGTCGCTATTGGGGTGACGCCTGGTGGAGTTGCGTATGAAGGGACGGTTTTAAAAGACAATAACAATTTTACTCTTGTGAATGGTTTGGATATTATCACTGGATATAATTCTATGGGTAACTGTGTTGTACATAGCCTTGATAGAATGTGGTGTGTGTGTAAAAAAGTCAAATCTAGGTGAGTAAAGTTCTCTGGTGCTAACGTTTAAGGTGCGGTGTGCAATCTCAGGGCATATCTACTCGACAACGACGACGCCTTCAAAAACAATCGTATGTACCTAGTCATTTACCATGTTATGCACCTGTGTTTGCGCACACACTCGTGCAGATTGAGTGACTGAGTGACTGGCCGTCGACGTGGCTGACATTCGTCTAGGAAAATATCAGCACCTTGATACATTACATAAATATAATAGTTGTAGTTTATGTTCTGTGATATTGTAAATAGGAGTATAGTTATTCCATGAATCTATTTTATTTTTGGGAGTTCGTGTGGTGCTTATACGAATATAAGCCTCAGATATTTTTTTATTTTTATGTTGGTACTGTTTATATTTTCTTTTTTTTTCATCAGTTTTATTTAATTATGTTTATTTTTGTTCGAGGTAAAAAGGTCTTTGGTGTTCAAGAAATTAAATAATATCCTAAAATCGACTTTGGCGTAAACTTTTGGAATATTATTTAATATCTTAGATGACCCCGAGGCTTAAAAACTATAATAACAAAAACTTTTTTGGTGTTTATCAAAACCTACCGCTGTTTATCAAACCGCTTATATGTTATTATTACGCCTCCATTCCATCACTATGAAATTTCCATGAAATGGAAACTGGCAGAAAGTGGCAAACCAGACACATATTGCAAATAACAAAGAATTCAAGTCAAGTTATACCAAACAAAAATAAATCTATGATATACAATATTTAAAAAATATAATAAATATATATATAATACTTAATTACTAGTTCTAAAATAAGGCTCCTAAATCAGTTATATTTGTATCTCATCTGTTCTAGTTACCTAAAATAAAAACACGTACTTAAGTTTTTGATTTAAGTTTTATTTAATATACCTACTTACCTTAAATACATATATTATAATTAAATTTTATTTACTCTAAAATAAGAAATAAAATTTCATATGCGGTCTTATGTAAATAATATAGGACATAGTGAAGGACTAAAATCACTAAAATCGCCATATTTAAGAATAATGACGACAGTAGGTGTATCGTTAGGTGTTTGTAACATGTAATTAGGTATATTTTTTCAATTGTTTATGCTATATACTAGCCAAACTCGATGTAAACTGTTTGTAAACAAACCACGATACAAATAACTAAAACTCACTCGCTTGGCATCGAGTTTCAGATATATTTGTAAGCAATATGTATTGAAAGATGTAAATTTACAAACATTCTATATCGAGTGTGGCTAGTACATAGTTCTAATTTGTTTATATTCCTTAATTGTAATTCTTTTAATACATTTATTATTATTATTACCTACGTGTTGTTTTCTATTTTTTCGAAATTCAATTCAGGTAGAATGATGAATATAGGCAGGTACATAAAGTTTACTTCATTAGCAAGATTGAACTCTTTAATAGCAGCTGAGTACAATAGGTACTCAAATGCCATTGACAAGTCAATAGTATTTCGGAATTTACGTACCTAATTACGTTGCTAACGTACTGTATAGCTATTCATTAAGTTTTCACACTACCTAGATAAGAAATCAATACTGCAAGGCCGTGGTCATTAATCTATCTCTTGGCGACATTTAAAGTAGCTTCTGCCGACATGACTCTTTAAATAATAAAAATATATTCTTTAACTATTTACAATAAATAAATTATTTTCGTACCTTAGGCAAGAATGCTTTTAGCTAAGCTAGGTGACCGCGGTGGGCTTGGAAATATCACAAATAGAGAGAGCTGGGATATAGCAAGCACGACGCCTACGAGATTCGGTACCTGAAACAAAAATAATGCATAAACTTTAAGAGGCGAACCAAGGGTTTGCTAAAAAAAGTAGGCCTAAATTTCAGTAAAAATGGGGTCCCCGTATTGTTATTATTTTAAGCCATGAGTGTCCCACTGCTGGGCAAAAGGCCAGCAACTTGACTTCTTCCATTGTGGTCCCCGTATATAAAATAAAAATGATGGTTTTTTATCTCAGTAATAACGGGATTCCCCGTATATAAAAAAAAGATTTCGATGGTTATTTTTTTTAAGAGGTAAATTTAAAGTTATAGAATAAAGTTATCTCATAAAAAATTGGTGAAGATATGACTCCTAGAAATGCTTTACATTTCTAGGAGTCATATCTTCACCAATTTTTTATAAAAAGTGAGCAATTAGCTATTGCTAATTGCTCACTTTTATGATTTATACCAGTGGAGTACATGTTATACATATATGTATATATAGATGTATACATGGTTATCAGTAAAATGTTTATGAAAAACTAAACTGGCTTTAAATAACTTTAGTGGTAAGTAGGTATATTTATTGTTGCAAAAAGATCATGCTCACAAGGTCAGCTGCAGAACTACTAATTATAAGTATTACTAACCATAAGATAAACATCTTTCTGAATAACACCATAGAGGAACCAGAGAGAAGACACAAAGAAGGACATGAGTATCATCGGGAACGGAAGGCAGTCTGTGTTCTTCAATTTAATTACATACACTAGTTTGCTCATTGGTGCTGCTATTGTCAATACTGTGAATGAGCATGATAGTAGACCTGAAAGGGAAGACATAAAATACCGTTTATAGAAAGTAAAGCCACTTTTCAAATATTTTTAATAATTAACCTGCTGAACTCACAAACTGACTCTGACTCACAATTAACAAAGTTTATGCACATGTTTAGATCTAGGTCAATCACAAGATAGCTAGAAATTTTATAAAATTGATGTTGGCAGATGTACATTTGTATTAAACTGATGTACATTTTTTTTCTTTTTAAGTGAGAGGGAGTAGTAATTTCTTCAACTGCTGGTCTGATCTTGCAAATTATTTTACTAACAGAAAGTTTCATTAACTCTGTCACAGCCAGATTTCTTCAGAACCTGTTTTATTTAAATGAAATGAATTTATTTGTTATTAGACTTACACAGAAAATAATAAACTTAAACTAAGAGGAAACATGTTTGTAAATGTGTAAGTCCAGTAACAAAATGACTTTGCCTCAGCATGAGTTGGATAACTAGCATTTACTTCTAACATAGGTATTACTTATTAACTCCATGTCAGTTTTTCTCAATTGCAATTTCTAAAGCAAGCAAATTACCGGTTGCAGCACATATTGTATGTCATGTCGCTGACGCCCTGTTAACACATGATTTTAAATAGTTTTATTTTATGTATGTATGTTAGTCCAAGGTATATATTTTATATAGTTCTTAAATATCTTACATACTGTACTAGACTAATGTTGCCTGAGATAATTTATATATTATTATGTTAGTGCAAATTAAATTATGAGCCCAAAAATAACAACTTCACTTTACCTAATCTGGACAATAGCATTTCATGTTCCTCTTCAATGGATGCATATCCAAAAACAATTAGGAAAAATACTATGCTTCCCCATATTTGCTTCAGGAGGGAAGCTTTCTTTAATGTATATTTGTAATATACAATCACATACAGCAACATAAGCACCATTCCAATAATATTGACAAATATTATTTTTTCATCAGGTATATACCATCCATAAAGAAGCCATAATCCAGCGCTGAAATAAAAATAAAATTTTTAGAATAGGTACTGTTAAAGTAGGTGTACCTACTAGTATAGTAGGTCTGAGGTAGGTAGGCTTCGAAATAGGTGTTTACTGTTTAGTACTTACGCTAAGAAACCGCATAGGAAAGGAAGCGCAGAAGTTTCCGCAGTGCTCTTGTTTGCCACATATTGCTTACACACCAAGCTGTAACCCAAATAAAATTACTTGTAAGTAATATCTGCAACATAAACTAAAATATAGGAATAAAACCAAAAAGTTTATTTACATGCCAGATAAAAATTGTAAGATCGTTGTAGCTACAGCTAAATTGCTTACTAAGCCCTTGAAATCCGATAAATTCATGGTGTAGTAAAGGAAACACGGTGTCGGTATTAATTTTATACTATTAATACAGCTTTCAGCATAATTTACATTCACATTTTTGAAGAATTAAAAACCGAAAATAAACGTAAACAAATGTCGCGTCGTCCGTCCGCGCGACGCAGGCAGTCAGTCAACAAAGTCAGATAAGACAAGACGGACAGACGAGACGAGACGACAGACCAGGTGCTAGCCAAGTCAGTGTGACAGTGAGAGACAGCCAGAGCCAGTGTTGCGTGGCGGTATAAAGCTAAGCTAACGTAACTTAACTTAAAAACTCTAAATCAATCTCAATCATCAATTCATCAGCATCACAGAATATATCCGGCTAGCCATTGATCCGTTTGAATATCTTTGGATCATGTTTGGATCAGAAACGTTAATAGCCCGTTGATGGAACTTCGAGGTAAGCTGTAAGGTACAAGCCTTGTTCGGGGACTTTTCGTTTCGATCTGTTCTACGTAAAAAATAATTTTGTTATTATAATGCCACGGGACTTCTTTCGTGAAAAGCACTCTAAACTGCCGGACATTGAAGGACAGTTACTGGGCCCGTGAAAATAAATTTTCAGCTATAGTCGGACAGTTACTTCTTTAGTTGCAGTGGGGCGCGCGTTACGTTATGTGCTAAATAGCATGTTAGTCCCACACTCAGGCCCACAGGTGATGGAAAACAATATTAATTTACAACTTGCTCACCTTGGACGAACAAACAAATTTTTAACTAGATGAGATGATCAAGAAATTGTACTGCCACTGTCAGTGTCATTCAGCATGTCTGTGTGTAATTGTCACACCACACGGTGTGTATTACTTATATTCTCACTCATTAGTGAAGGTATATGCAGTCCAGCAGTGGACTGCTGTAGGATGATGATGATGATGATGATATATAAAGAAAAAGTTATCATCGGAGAAAACTAGATGTCGCTGATGTCCATTGCTTTAAAAACCCGTGAAGTCAGATCTCTATTCCCCTATGTAGAAAAGTACTTTGTTTGTGGTATATGCAGTGTTTGTCTGTGTTGTTTTGGTTAGGTCCACCAACCAAGCAAGAATATTATTTTACAGGGTTTTCATAGAACTTGATGGAATGGAACTTAACATTCAAGGAAATTGATTAATAATCGAAACAGGAACCACTATTAAAATATGCTATCAAAATGAAATCCTTCAAGCTCATAGTGCACCAGATTACTTTTAGTAGTAAGTTGCTCATTCAATCATTGTTGCTGTTTTGTAATCATAGATCTTGACCTCTTACAATTTAATTATTTTACAGCTGCAGATCTAATAATAAACTTAAAAGATTACCCAGGGCTCAATGAGAAGGATATTGTGGAAATATACCACCCTGAAAATGATTACCCAAGATTACTCTTGCAAGTTGCTAAAGTGGATGTTCCTGCTAAAGGAAGGGGTAAGACTCAAAAGATTACACAAATATATATAATAAATTTATATGAAACATTACTTAATGGCAAGACAAATGTAAATTTACCAGTATTGAAATAACAGTGCTTATTTACATTGAGACATATTATTCTGTGTCATTAAACCATGTATGAATATATAATTTTCAGATACCATAAGTGTAGAGCAAAGCATAGCCACAACTTTCCAGTTGAGAACATTTGCTGATGTGTATGTAAACATAGTGAATGTTAGTGATGTTGCATTGGATTCAGTGGAGCTCACATTCAGAGACCAGTACATGGGTCGTTCTGAAATGTGGCGTCTTAAAAATAGCTTGGTAAGATGCCTTTAATGACATTATTATTGTAGAGTAGTGCTAAATTGTAATATGTGTGTTTTACTTAGGTCATTGATCTTGTTAAGCTTGTTTTTTATTGAATTTTTTACTATAAAAAAAATTGCTGTATTACATTTTTTTAATTTTTGTTTTAATCCATGGGAAAGTGAACAGCCCACCATAATATTGTTATAGTTCCCTTTGCCATTAAATCATCGTAAGAAAAAACTAAATTGTCTGTATTTTACCATTTCTAGATGGGAACATGCGTCTATCTCAACAAAAAGATAGAATATTGCGGAGCATCAATCAGGTGCCAGGTCTATGAGATGTGGTCACAAGGGGACCGTGTAGCTTGCGGAGTGATCACTGAAGACACTAAGATTGTCTTTAGATCTTCAACTTCTATGGTGTACTTGTTTATTCAGATGTCATCTGAGATGTGGGATTTTGATATCCATGGAGATTTGTACTTTGAGAAGGCTGTCAATGGATTTCTGGCAGAACTTTTTGCTAAGTGGAAGGTGTTTAAATTTATTTATTATAGACATATTTATTTGCCACTACATGTACACACAATATAAATTAACAATTATTAATTAATAATAAGATACTTAATTATTCATTACACAATAAATACCTAATGCAATACATTGAAAGAAACTAAATAACAATATGTAGAAAATAAGTAGGGTGTTGACCAATGCAGCACACATTGGCCACCTACCTAACTACCTAGTTTAATTATGAAAGTGACAACAGCATTAAGCCATAATTTTCAAACAGTATTAATAAAGCCACAGGCTGCTGAATCTGCAGATTCTATTGTTGTTTTGTAAATGAAGTAAAATTTTAAGTACTAACTGTTTTAATACTATAACATTATCTTTTTGTTAACAAAATAAAAATTCTGTATTTTTTGCAGAAAAATGGAAGCAATCATGAAGTCACTATTGTTTTGTTCTCAAGAACATTCTACAAAGCTAAATCCCTAGAAGAGTTCCCACAGCATATGAAAGAATGCTTGCAAAAAAATTACAGAGGAATGTTCTATGAAGATTTTTACAGGTACAGCTATACTATTTTCTATTCTGTAGCATATCACAGAATAAGTGGTAATTAAAGCTACCTACAAGCTTTAATGACCATATTTTAAGAAAGTAAAACTGTTTTTTTTTATTGAGTGATGTTTAGTCAATCATGTTTCAACTCCCCTAAAATCCTAAACTTTTGAAGCTCATCTAAATATTCAATGTTTTATTTCCTTAAAATTGATTCTTCATACAGACTTTCTCTAAACTACGTTCAGAATAAATTAATTTACTAACTTGAATGTTCTTGTGATCTCAACACTTTTTACTGTGGAAGTACTATCAGACGAAACTTGACATAAGTTTTACATTAATCGTTTTTTGTTCGTACCTTACCTGTTTAGAGAGCTGAAAAATGCTTCGAGATGGTTCAAGAAAAGGGTTCCCGGTAGCGTCGGCCGTCTACTCGACTTGGCAGACACTACCGTGGCCCCTGATTAATTTCAATCCAATAGTTTGAATGAATACATTTTTCAGAGTGGCAGTCCAAAACGAGAGATATGAAGACTGGTCCAACGTCTTGCTACAATTGCGTCGGCTTTTCACGGACTACCAGAAAATAGTCCTACAGTACCATGAGCGGCCGAACATCGAAATACCGACTGCCATCAATTCTACAGCGGCTCAAGGAAACTTTCTGGAAGTTCTCAATATGAGTTTGAATGGTAAAGCTAAATTTCTAAGTTGTTTAATCCATTGCTTCTAAGATTCTCCTTTACTTCATCAGCAAACATGATTATGTCCACTGCTGACTGTGTTTCCCGCAAACAATGGGGATTTTGCCATAATTACCACTGCCTGACTAGTGATCGCAACAGAGACACCAAATAAATAAATTATAATACTGTACGATCCACACAGCATTAGCTAGCCCCAAGCTAAGCAGAACTTGTGTTATAGGTACTAGATGACGGTATACAATCTTGCTGCCGCAATCAATGCCCACCGCGACATATTTTGTGCAACAATTTAAACATTTACGCTCGGCCTTTTTCGGTGTGTGTCAGTGTGTGCTCTCGCCTTTAGACAAATGTGAGGTTCTTGCCATACGCAAGACGATTCTCGTATTACGCTAAGACCATTTGCAGTTCTAACATGTTTATATTTTGTTTCCAGTATTCGAAAAACACTACCTGGATCGTTGCTTCGACCGCACCGGTCAGCTCAGCGTCGTCATAACACCAGGCGTCGGCGTTTTCGAGGTCGATAGAGAACTGACAAACGTCACTAAACAACGTATCATCGACAACGGAGTAGGCAGCGACTTGGTTTGCGTCGGCGAACAACCCTTACATGCCGTCCCCTTACTGAAATTCCACAATAAAGACAACAATTTGAACTCTATCGACGATTACTCAATGCCGCATTGGATTAACTTGTCCTTTTACTCGACTAATAAGAAGGTGGCCTATTCTAACTTCATACCGAGGATTAAACTGCCGCCGCGGAAGAGCCAAGAGCCGTTACGGAAAATGTATGACGATGAAAAGAAAGGCAAGCTTATGAAAGAGGACGAGTACATGCATAATTCGATATTTGATTACGATGCCTATGATGCTCAGGTGTTTCAGTTGCCGCCAGCTCACAGCACTTGGTAAGAAATTTCATGATTTGACACTTAGCATTCCTTACAATTTCAACCTTGCTTCCTAATTTTCAAGCAACTAAATACAAAAGGAACAGGTTCTGAACTACGATATACGATGACAACACGATATACGACGATAGATAATATCATATTATTTAATATAAACTATTGTTACTATTATATATATTTATATTTGCTTTTTTTCTGAACAGAAACATGAGTTTAATCTTCTTTCCCAGTGTTCAAAGAGTGACCCGTACTAAGAAAACTTCCGTAGCTGGGCTAGAAGGTATTAGCAGACGGAGCCCGCCTAACTCGACGATTCATCACAGAAAGATGTCGGATCCAGATATACATCACAGCATTGCTGATATATTGTCGACTGCAAGTAAGTGTCTTATCTACTCTCAAGTAGGTGAAATACGACACCATCTCCAAATCACACTAATATTATAAATGCGAAAGTGTGGATGTTTAATGTATGGATAGATGACTGTTACTTCTTCACGCTAAAAGACTTTACTTTTTATCCCAAAAATTCTGATTTATCGTTTTAAGGATATTTCTATTGCATGGGTCCTGTTGTATTTCCCTGTTTCTGGCGTAAAAGGTAAGAAATCCATCCATACATCCCAACGTTTTTATATACACGTTTTATTTATTTTGGAGTTGATTGATTTTAGATCTCAAAAACTCTGTAATAAATCTTAATTTCACTAGTCGTCACCTATCTTTCTTCCACAGCTAAAACGTCATCATTCGATACAAACAGCGACGCGACCGACGGCCCTCTATCAAGCAACCGCCTGTCTCCACGAAGTTCCATATCCTCCCACAAGCCAGTGATCAGAACCGGGCGGGCGCTGATCAACCCTTTTGATCCGTCGCATGTCACTGTCAAGCTTACCAGTAATAGAAGGCGGTGGACCCATATCTTCCCTAAAGGTAAGTTAAAAAGACACCGCTACCTATGGAAATGGATCTGAGATTGCTTTCAGACCAAAATGGTGACGTCTCTTATTTTGCGCCAAAATACAATTCGGTTCGATGAGCCATGGATGTAGCTCCAACCAACCAACAATCTTCTTTTGATTTCCAGGTCCAACCGGCGTTCTAATACAACAGCATCATTACCAAGCACGACCTGCGGGTGAAGCCACTTCAAGGATCAACGGACGAGAAAATAGCCTAAAAGAAAATGGTGCCTCTTTGTTGCTTAGCAACTTGCCAAACAACCATCCTATTTATCAGATTGATGGTAAGTTACTCCCTCGAGTAAATCCTGAACAGAACAATATGATGACTGATTTTGAGAAAGTACTTAAAAATGGTTTTAGACAACTGAATCTTTACATAGTATAAAATGAAGTCGCTTCCGCTGTCTGTTCGCTAAGATCTTTTAACTACTCAACGGATTTTAATGCAGTTTTTCGCAATAGATAGAGTGATTCAAGAGGAAGGTTTATATGTGTAGGTATATATCGAAAATCGTGCGATTGCGGGGCGGGTCGCTAGTACAAAATAAATCATATATCTACAAAAAAAAAATGATTCTGAGGAGATGACGGAGGTAGCTCAGGATCGCCTTTGCCCAGCAGTGGAAGGTGGTGTTAATAATAACGTGTTATTTACGGTTACAGGTAACATACCAAGTCGTAAGCGGATGATAAGCACATCAGGTACATTGAGCATCCTCGGCGCAGCATTAGGCCCAGCGTCGACTACGAACAACGCGTCTCTAGCGCTGCTGTGGGGTGCTACTGGCGAGCAGGAGTGGACGCCTGCCTTAACGACAGGTATGTTACCCATACCTACTTACCAGTAAAAACACGCAGTAAAGTAACTGCGGTTTTATTTTCTTGTACGCGTATGCCTTCTTGAACTCTGCCAAGAGTAGTTGACGAACAAGAAAAGTGCTAGTAATGTATAATAATAAAAAAAAACACCCATCTCGTGATCACTATTATAAGATAGTGATAATAAAGAGTAAGAATAAAGAATATTTATTTCAAAATTTACAAGATAGCCTTAGGTATCTATGCACTATTATTAATAGTTACTTATACTACAGTGGTGACGAGATGGATGGTTCTTAGGGTTCCGTATCCAAAGAGTGAAAACGGTATCCTATTATTAAACGACGGGAAAAGCGAAGATGTTGTCTAAGATGGATCTTCAAAACTGCTGCTTTTTCAATGGTTTTAAAACTTTCTAGTATAGAATTCGTATGAAATACATTTATTAAAGGCAAATAAGTTATAAAAGTTTTGTATAGTAACTATAAAAATGTATAGCATGGTGTTCGAGTGTGCACGTTTTTGTAACTTTTCCATTTGTCTGTTTTTTAAGTTTTACCTATTTAACTTGTTTGCCGGATTTATACTCATTGTATTCGCCATTTTGTACATTATGATGTTTTCATTGGCACAAACACTATTATCATGAGCTATTAAGACTACCACGTAACTTAGAAGTTTAATAAAATCCATTGTATAAATTTATTATCAAGAAATAATTTGTTGACTGAATATATGTATTTTAATATATACTATTTAGTTGAGCGATGGTGTTACTGGCTCATCAATTATGCACATTTCATTTCATTTTCCAAATTGTTCATTATCATTTTTAATGTTTCATGATTTCGCTGCATTGAAAAATAACGGTCAATATCACATGGGAACGTTTGCTACCAAAGCGAACCGAGCTATAGGTTTGATATAAACTTATTGAATTTGCATTGAGTAGATTGTGTTTATGTTTTAATATACTATTATTTGGCGCTGGGGAAATATTAGTATTCAATGCTTTTATATTGTCACCTTCGAATAGAAAAAAAACATTTCAAAACATTTTAAAATCGTTTAACCAGATAATTATGCGCTGTCATGAAATGAAACGCACGAATTGCATGATTTCTCAATCAAATCCAGCTTCTACGCTTATTCGATCTAAAAAACATATCCTAAACATAACTGCACATAGGAACGCTTCGTGCAATTAGATCGCATTTTGATTGATTGACTGAAAAAAACCTTGTGAAGAGGCATCACTTAAATTTAAATCTGTGCATGTCGCACGGCAACACTGAATGAATCTCTAATCCTCAAAATTCAATCTTAATTTTATGCCTATAAAAGTCATGTTTTTATTCGTGAAGTAGACTTTCGTAAAGTAACGGCCTTCTTTGTTATTTTAACAAGATGGCGCCACTGTACCTAACTTTCCACTGACACTAAACTAGCTTTAGCTTAAAAAGAAAGAATGGCCTATAGATGAATCTTTATAATTTCTACTACTAATAAATTCTTGTAAAACAGGTGTGGATTGGAAATCCCTGACGATCCCCGCTTGCCTGCCAATCACAACGGATTACTTCCCTGACAAACGCTCTCTACAAAACGACTATCTAGTGTCGGACTACAATCTTCTTCCTGATGATGTGAATGCGGACTTTGCACAAAACAGGGCGATTTACAAGGAGCCGTTGACTACAATGGAAGTTTTCAAGGAGCTGGTTTCTCAGAGATTGGCTCAGGTTGGTTACTCGGTTTTGTGACTTAAAATATGATGCATAAGGTGAGCTAGTAGAATCCATGATGTCGTGATGATTTAGGCAACAATTCGTCACTGCAAAAAAGTTTTCTTATATGTCACAACGCAAAAACCATTAAAATTTGTTTCATTCAGTCACATGGAAATTTAGTTCTAATAAGTCACGTCTTAGTTTTGTAATTATTGGTCACACGGCGAACTTGTTTTTTTCGTCACCCCGTCAAATGGTTCTAATTGGTTGCATGCAAGGCCTGTTATACATAGAACCTTATACCCCCCGGGCTCTTGAGTAGCGACCACGTACCGATGAAGCTTTGCCCTGCAGTGGACGTCTTTTGGCTTAGATGAAGTAATGAATGACGGCACTCATTAATCTTGAAATCCCGATAAAAAAGGGGTCTGTGGCATCATCATCGACAGTGTTTTAAAGCCATATTTAATGCCAGTCAGTATTGAAACATAACAACATAACTATAAAATGCGCGCTTTACAAAGTGCACATACGACGTAATTATTTTATGTAACTTTTGTTTAATTTTTTTATAATTTTAGTAATAAATGATTTAATAAGTGTTAGATTATAAATAGTAATTTTATCAAAAAACGTTTAAAGGCGTTCAGCCTGTTGAGTTATTAATTAATTGGTTTTCTACTTAGTTAGGTTCTAAACAGTGTTTAGTTAATCTACGTTTGTACAAAAATAAAGAACTTTGAAAAACAAGTGTTGTAACAAATGTTCTGATTGTTTTTTTTTTTAAAATTAGCTAGTGAAATAAACTCTTTTGTCTTTCCCTTCAGGGCTTCCAGCTTATCGTGGGAGTAAACGACAACGAGGTGATTGAATCTCACTGCCCGTCCACCGCTACACCGCCGCCGTCCAAAGTCGCGCCGCAGTGCAATAAGCATGTTACTCCAACAAAGAGATATCTACTTTCTATTGGCAGGATCTTTCATAAGCTGACACTTGTTGGATCTACAATCACTGTGACTAGATACAGACCTAGGTAATAACTTTTACATACGATTGTCATATAAGACGTAGACATATTCTAGTCTCTCTAGTTCTCACAGATCGCCGCCCCGCGCCGTTCTAATAATTCAAAGTAAAGTCGTCGGTTTGCGAATTTCGTGTACATATTAACATTTATATTTCAATGAAATCTAACGCAGCCCAAATTTATTTATGTTGACGACATTTCTGACACGGCCGACAAATTTATTGAAATGTGTCTCGCTGTATGGACTGTGTATGGTGACTTTGTACTGTGTTTGAAATTAATGTGAACGTGTAAATATATATACAAGTATTTATATATTGGTATATGTTTTTATTTATATATAACATTCGTTTCTAATACGCCACCGTCTACGAATCTACAAATACTATACATATACAATAGCTACGTGTCCATCCAACGGTTCCCTGGAAGAAATCGCTCTTAGCGATAAGGCCGTCCATCTCTGTTTATTTGTTATTTACTTTTTTTTTCTCTGCTTGATGTGCAATAAAGCGTATTTGTATTGTATTGTAAATATGATTTGATTTGAAATGTTTTCTTCAGGCATCCATACCCACCGTTCAACATCCACTACCGCTACCGTTTCCACGCGCCAAACCACGATACATATGAAGTGTCGTGGGTCTCCTTCACTACGGAGAAGCTGGAGACTTACAACTGGAACTATATGGACCATTACATCTGCACTCGGGGCGACACGGACTTTGCTCTTGTTGAGGTTAGTCTTTAATCATCTTTGGGGCAAAGTTAACACACGTTTTTATCACTGTGAAAATCTACGTTTACTAGCGGTAGAAAACACTGCTGTCAGTGTTGTATGGAAAACTATAGAAGCTTGTTGACGACACGATTTCTTCACATCACGGCACATGAATCACTTCATAATTTTTCCCACTACTTTAATTATTGATAAGGATAACACATAAAATATTTATTTATTAATCTTTTTCATTAGCCTGATATGTCCCACTCTTAATAAAATAAAATGACCATGAAAAAATAGAAACAAATTGATACTGTTGAGCTAACTCCAGCCGGTTCATACAATCTAGAGGAAGCTCAGCAAAGCTTCCATAATAATATCTACCAATAGGATTTGCTTTATTTGGTTAATCTTTATAAGTTACACTTCTTTTCCAGCCTCTAAAATACTGGCGTTTCCGCACCCTTCTCTTGCCGATGTCCAATCCAGCGACCAAGAAAATCCTCGAAGACGAGACGACACATTGTAATATCTACCCTACGCCCACGCGGTATGACTTAGATCAGCTTACAGAAGGATTTCTCAAAATGACTGAGCTATATTTCAATAAGGTGAAACGACCCAACAAGCAACGGGTAAGTGCACAGGTTAAGTTTAATTTTTTTGATACGAATATTTTTTTTTATTGATAATTTAAAGATTTACCTAAAGTGATAAATTCTCTTTGATGTTATATTTTTTTTAAAGATTTTTTTGTACATAAAATTCTTTATACATAAGTGAATTTGTTGTAGATATTTTATTTGAATCTTGCTTAACTTACCAAATTTGTTAACAACTTTTTCACATAGAAGTTGTTCGCCAATTTGTTAAGTAAATGCAACTTGCATGTAACATACGAGTATTTGCACAAGTTTGACACGTAGATATAGACAATGCACCGCATGAATACTTAGTTTGCACATCTTCTAAATACCATAATACAAGTAGAATAATTGTAGCTTTTTGATATTTATTACCTACTGATTTAAATAACAGTGGGTACTCAAACAAGAAATTTAAAATTTGATTATTGCATGAACAAAAAATGAATTTCAATAAGTTTAGAAAACATAAAATAATCAGGTATATGTAAGAATTAAGAGACTTGAAATTTTGTAACAAATGTCTGCATGAAAGTTTATTTTTATGTTGCCCATAAGTGTCATTTATAATTTCCTGTTTGAGCCCAAGCATGTCAAAATTTTAAAAAGATCAAAACTAACGTATCCGCATACTCAAATGGTTAAGTTCTTTCTCGCTTGGCACAATAAGGTACCGTCCCATATTACTGTAAAAACTGAAATGAACTAACTACAAGTTTTAACATACACCAAACTACTGAGTATGCGCTTACAATTGTACGACGCGGCCCATCCAGTTGCTAGACATTGCGTCTTACGGCGCTTTGACAAGAACAATTAGATCCGCGTGAAAAAATGCCTACAGACCAAGAACCTTCAATAGTTTGAAGGCGTCCAGTCTACACAGGCTACAGAAGATACACATGCTAAGTATTCTAGGCCTTATGGGAGCGTGCAAAGTATTGTAGGCCTTATAGCCAGGCAGTAAGGTGTCGGTGATTCAGATGGTGCCTGGCGGCCTAACGGGAATGTCTGGACAGTCGGAATCGGCGCTCACGAGGCGACGCCATTCAACCTCCATCCTCACCCGGAGTGCCCAGGTATACACAGATACCCACAGAAATGAAACTCCTTATATGTTGCCAAAGACAATCTAGTTGGTATAGGTAGTTTGTCTATGGTTTACTGGTAACTTGACCCTCCCGTGGTAGGTACCTTAACATTGAATGTTGATGTTCTCCCGCACAATCCATAAACCATAACGATTATATGGTATAATACCTCATTGTAATCTCAAGTTACCAGTCATCCTTTTTGTCTATGACTCCAGATCTTGAATTTAAAATTTTAGTGCGCGTTCGACTCCTATGTTTTGTGCATAGTCAATAATTCCTACCATTACTGCCAGTAAAGAGTCCCATCTAATAATTCCCGTGGATTTTATTTTTAGTAAGTAGTTCACAATTCGGAATCTTTAGTTGAATTTAATTTCAAAATTATTTTTATTTGGCATATTTTACACCATTCATTGGATCCAGGATGGGTTTGTGAAAGTTGTTTAACCCTAAGATATTTGCACAAATTAATGAAAACTAATCATAACGAATTTGTATTTAGTCGATGACAAACTAATCTCGTAGAAAACGTAATTTTATAGATAGCAGTGCATATATTATTCTTTATTTTCAATCTTCGGGTGGTTGTCATTTCATACTTCTGCCTACTGATACACTTTTAATTGCAAAATTTCTATCTTTACGCAATCTTCCCAAAACAACAACAAACATGAGTCGATGCATTTTCGACAAAGTAATTCGTTTGAATAAACCCTAATAGCAAAGAAATAAAGCTTAAATTATTCCTGTCAGAAAATGTATAAGATTCGACTTTATGTTGCAGGTGATTTAAAGTAGAATACACATGTAAAATACGACATTGTTATCAGAACTGCGTATATTATAATCATAACCAAATGTAAAAAGCACTGCCTATTATAAAATTATGCAAATGCACGGAATGCACCTCGATATGTGGCATTATTTTGTTTGCTCGCTTCTTTTGTTTATTTTAAATTGATTACATGTTGAATTAGCTTTGCATTCTGAAATTGAATGTTAAATTTTGAATTATTAATTGCCGCTCAAACCACTTGTAGTATGGTGTTTCGTGATTGTGACGCGTGAGTAGCATATCAGTTTCATATTCATATATTTAGTATAGTAGAAACACATTGTTATAGCGACACAACACACGGTAATAATGTGTTTATAACTATAAATTATTTATGAAACCGATATGCTTCTGATGCGTCTCAACAAAACACACCACACCACAATAGTGTGTTCTAAATGTAGCGTCAATTTGTCCACTGACAACATCCATTATTGTTGCTCTACGCTGCCATCCTAATATTCACCTTATTCCAGCGTAATATGTCTCAAAATCGATCATTCTATTTCAAAACGCAATGCCTATAATGATTCATTACAGTATTTGTAACTGAATGTTGTGTGTGTCAGGGAGGTGTTTCAAATTCTCCATTCAGAGAACGAGTGGGCAGCACACGCCTCCCCGAGCGACCACGGTTACTCAGGAATGAAGCTATGTCAGTACATTTTGCATTCAACAGTGCGAATTACTTTGAAAATATAACGCATGATACATTTTTCTCACCTCCATTCGACTGTCAAGTCGTCCACTCTACGATCAAATACCGGGGACTATAAGGTTTTAAATCCAGTATCACGTTACGGTCTGAAATGAACACCTTAAGTTTGTTTGATAGCGATAGTTATATAATTAATTTCAGCCTTTGAACACAGTAAAATGCGTTTAGAACTGTCTGTATTATATAACCTCATAGTGCCCCCAGGGTGTAAGAGATGCACATGGATCAATCGACTGCAGGAAAGTTGTTACAAGCCATGTTGCCTTTTAGTAACTTTCTTATTCTAAGTTCTACAAGTACCAACAATTTAAAAACTGTCTAAACAACCGTTTTGTAATACCTACGTTACAAAATTGTTATTCATTAACGTCTCAAAACAGTACTGGAAACTGGTATCTAGAAGAAAACTGTTAGATAAGGTATATTGTAGAACATTAAGGTGGTTTTACATTGTGTGGGTTAGTTTGCATGGTAGCTTTAGCATTCATCGCAGTGCACCTTCACTTTTCACGCTTGTAATAGTTGACCTTTACAGGCATTTTATGTACCAACTAACATATTATCTAGTTTCGTTTATTTATGTATATTCTAAACAACTCAAGCCACTTTGACCCTAGTACGATACAAATCTAGGCTTCCATCGTATCAAAGCTTTCTAAGTCTGTTTTTTATTTTATGAAACTACAATGAGTTATTGATGAGTTACATTCTACTTACCCATTTGCTAATTATTTATATACCATTTTTCTTTTTTCCAGATTTTTACCCTTTCTCTTTTCTGCTGATTTTAATAGAGACTATATCTTAACAATCAGTAACGCCATCTAGTTCAGCAGATTACAACTCTGATTGTGTGTTAAAGCCTCTATTAGAAAATCAGCTTTAAAGGAAATTCTTACTCTATCGTTTGCTATTCTTATCCTTTACGAATGTTTCATTGCAGCAAGTATCACCTACTAAGTCACTAAACAATAGTATCAACAACAAGTAAGTATGACTACAAATCATCTATTTAAAGGCCTGTTCATATCTACGCGGTTTTGCTACCAAGAGCAGTAGCGAAATAAGATGTTGCAAAACTATACGTGCTCTAGAACGCATTGACGAGAACGCACTAATCTTAACTAATTAATCCCGATTAAAGAAGTGCAAGGTACAATGGTAGGAAAAATTAACTCACCTGGGCTGCGGTTTGAAATATAAACAATGAAATTGTCACATATTTCAACTTATTTCTATGTCTAACTAATGAAATCTTTATCAAAAATATAAATATGAAATCTAGCCAAGTTCGTTCAGATAGTGGCTTCAACTATTAAATAGCTTAGATCATTACAGAAAGGCGCCAAGCAAGTTTCTTAGCAGTTCCTTACTATAATTTGTTACTTTTTTATTATTTAATTCGTGTTTTGCAAGTTTATATCCACCGCATTTGTTTTAATGTTGGACTTGCCAATATTATACCTACACATAAAAAGAAAATCCGCATCGCTCGCTGTATTTCACCTAATCTGCGACACAACAACTGTCCGAGCGTAAAGAAACGTTTTGTTCATTTGTTCGGCTTACGGCTCGTGACTGCCCTAGAAAGGACAGCCCGGGGGCTTAAGAAAACTGTAGGTAGGTATATAACGCAAAACTGAGCGCGAGTGATGGAGCACTTCTCTGGGTAGCGAATATCGCTTAAATCTGAACAGGCCTTCACTATGGCACATTGACATAAACAAGTACAATGGGCGGCCTTATAATTATTGTAAACCTTGTATAATTATTGGTCAAAATACTAAGTTCTTTGTGCCATAGTATGCCATCACCCATGATCATTTCCTATTCTACAAATCATCCTATGCTTGGTAGCTATGCATCTGCCTAACTAGCTTGGTTTTTGATCTGTCAACTAAAGTTTGTTGATTGACCCATTTGAACCCATAGAAAATTGAAAAAGAGCTAGCGTTTTTTAGAACCTTGTTTCTAGTCTACGGCTGATGATAAAAAAATAATAAATAATGCTGGACAATCCCCACAGCAACACCTTGCCCCAAGCTTGTGCTATGGTCTATGGTACTAGATGACTGATATATTAAATACAATACCTAACATAAATAGATATTTTTTATCATACATAGAAAATACCCAGCATACCCGGAACAAATATTTGTAGAACGTACAAACATTTTTCCCAAGGCGTGAATCGAACCCCTGCGTCGATGATTTCGTTATTTTGCCCGTCAAGGCCATAACTCGGCTATAAAATCTTAAATTTATTTGTTTTGTTGAATTCTTGAAAAACTGTGTAAACCAACAATATTTTTTTATTTTGCGTATGTTAATAATGTTTTATTTAATTAATATAGGGCGGCTAAAAATGCTGTGCTGGAGAGGACTCAATCACAAACTGGTGAACTTGACGACACTTACGAGGATGGGTAAGTTTCATGTTAAAGTCATTTAAAACGGGATATTTACCATGATTTGATTTTTGAGTTTTCCAATATTTCGGCACAGTTTCATGCGCCATGATCACGGAATAACTATTATTATTATTAGTTATGAGTTATTATTATGAGTTATTCCGTGATCATGGCGCATGAAACTGTGCCGAAATATTGGAAAACTCAAAAATCAAATCATGGTAAATATCCCGTTTTAAATGACTTTAGTGTTAATAACCATGATAGTTTCAGAAGTTTCATGTTACAAGAAAGACAATATAATAATAATACGAGTAATCCACACAATACTGGAGACTTTGTCCCGAAATCCCCTCAGGAGAAAATGTCGAGGGATTGTTGGAATAAGCCATCCTCTAAAGTCATTTAAAACGGGATATTTACCATGATTTGATATCCCGTTTTAAATGAAGTGTTAATAACCATGATCGTTTCAAAAATGTTATAAGCCATGCTAATGTGGATGCTAGCAAGTTGGAAAAAATCGAGGGATGGACTGTGTGGAAGATGATTTGCGTAAGAAAGGATTGAGTGCTGAGATGACGTGTGATAAAGACCTATGTGAAAAAAAACAAGAAATACCTAAAAATAGGATATCTAGGCTATATGGATTCTATGATCCTAAATTAGCTAGCATATAGACAACTCTGTAACATTCATTACATATTTATTTATTTAGTATAACCATTGAAACAGGAGAAAAGGGATGCCTTTGCCCAATGGTGGGCTAACCCACCGTTGGGCAAAGGCATCCCTTTTCTCCTTCCACTCCTCGCTCCAACGCTGTGACAGGCCACGATGAAAAATGTGCCTCGAGCTCGACACGCCGCCATCTCATCCTGGGCCTTCCACGTTGCCTCTTAGTATAACATAAAATAATTATAAATAAATAATGCTGCACAATCCAATAGCATTATCTAGCCCCAAGCTAAGCAGAGCTTGGGGAACATTACCCATAAAATATATATATATATATATATTAATATAATAGTAATAAATGTTCGGAAATAGGCTATAATAATATTCTTTCAGAGTATTAGAGCCAAAGCTAAAGTCAAACGCTTCTCTGAACGAGATAGTGGAACGCATGCGTCACCCAACACTGGGCGTGGGATTCCTGCAACAAACCGTCAGCCTACCGTCACACACCTTCGTATCAATATACGCCATACACTGGCTTCAAGCAAATATGGAAGGCGTGAACTATGAAAAAGCTACTAATATTATGCAGGTAATTCATTCTCAAAAATTAAGACTTATTCAGCCGTTTGGTAAAAGATACACGTACAGACAGAGTGACAGACTGATGACTTTCCAAAGGGGTTTGAAAATGTCCCTTACATCGGTTTACAACACTGTTTTTTATTTCAAACTAGCGACCCGACCCGACCCGGCACGCACGTACTAATGCATGTATTATATACATATAAAATTTCCTCTTGAATCACTCTATCTATTAAAAAAAACATCAAAATCCGTTGCGTAGTTTTAAAGACGTAAGTATACATAGGGACAGACAGATAGCGGGAAGCGACTTTGTTTTATACTATGTAGAGAAGTTGCACGAAAAGAACACATGAAAGTTACATAATTATTTCGATAGAGCACAAATAAAAAAAATCACGTCTCGATGCTATCGTCAACCAGACTCAGGGCTCAGATATACAGACATATTGAGAGACAGATTACTTTCAATTCTTAAATTATCTTAGCTAGTCGCCTTGATGTAGCGAGGCGATGTCTTTTTTCGGATTTTGAACTCTAAGCCTACCTACCTTAGTACCTACATGCTTAAGCAACTCGTTAACTTAGCCGACTACCTACCACCCTGACAATGCGGCCGCGGCCTAACCGTGGAATAACGACATCAAATCGTCAGACTATCGGACTAACGATTATTTTAGTTGTGTCTTATTCTCATCACTTTAAAGTTCATATTATAGTGTTGTTCATACGTTCTCTGTTTTCTAGAAACTTCTTCAAGAGAGAATGATCTGTCACGCGTCGGGGGATACGAAACGTTTCTTTGTCGGATACTATATGTATCATATCTTGCCGCAGAGGAAAGATGGAAAGGGTAAGCTGTTACATTATTTTGTTAAAACAGCTTAATTTGTAATTCTGTGCGAAAAGAATCTAAAAGCTGTATTAGTGTGTCGGACAATAAGTAGCTTTTTTCTTTTATCATGCCTGATTTACAAACAAAACATATAAAACTATTTTATGATAAAAAATAGTTTATTATATTTTTCCAGATCTCAGAGAAAAATTTCGTCTTTTCCCGTCCAGAAAAGAACCTAGGAAATACAAAAAAATACAATATATTTTACGCACGCTTACAACTTCACATCTTCAGAAACTTTCACCATAGCAATATTTGTAGGATAGATAACTAATCATTAGTAAAAGATGATTTCATATTATAGTGTAAGTTATGGCTCATGGTTTTAATCATTGTTTCTCTTCCACCAGAAATAACCATTGACTACGTGAAACCTCTCGGCGACCTCCAAAGCTTCGAGAACGAATGGATGGAAGTCGAAGTCTTAGGCCCGCGGTCCCCACTCCTCCAACCAGAGACCAACATCGGTGCCATAGACATATCCGGCACTAGTCCGACAACTGACGACGGCGTGCCTTGCTTCCTCTGCGATAATATCGACCCGGATTATATGCAGCAGGGCAGCGATAGTGATAGTGAGTATTTTTAAATCTAGGCCCTTGGTCTGCACGTTACATCCAGAGACTAGAATCGGTGCCATAGACATATCGGGGCACCATGCGGACCACTGTTTTTACTGTACTAACACAATGTTAGAATAGTAAAATATTCAATCAACTAACAAGTTAGTAGCTTATAATTATGTACCTGTTCTGATGTGGTCCTTTTGTTGTTCTAATTGTAGGTACTAAGAGATTGTAAGGAAACTTAATACTGTATTAATAAATCTATCTCTTTCAGTGCCAATTTACAAAAACACACATTTGGACATAGATGTGAACAACAAGAGCGACCGCATAGAGTGGGGCCACGCTCGCTACCAGGCAACCTTCCGTCCGGACCAGGCGTACGAGATGTGCATACAGTGGGCCATCGCGAGCGGGAACATTGTCGCTGATCTGGTAATATAAATTATATACTACTTATAGAGTGGGGCCACGCTCTATTCTCAGACGAGATCTATTCTCATAGCCGGTTTCTAGATTTTTTTTTTAAATTCATTATTACAATTATAAAATAAATAATGCTGGACAATTCACATAGCCCCCCATGGTAAGCAGTGCTTGAGTTATGGGTACTAGATAACTGATATACATAATACAATACATTACATTATATAGATATTTTTTATTATACATAGAAAATAACCAGAACACCCGGAACAAATATCTGCAGATCGTACACACAATTGTTCCGAGGCGGGAATCGAACCCGCAACCTCCTGCGTCGCAGGCGGACCTTCGCCCACCGCGCCACATCGGTCGTCATTGATCCTTAGTCAATCGATTAAATGCTAAGGAGCTCAATATGCATGCGGCTGTGAGTTGCAGAATTAATATATCAATTCAGCAACTCTCGCCTTACTAAATTTATGATTCGGAAAATAAGTGATTTCATTAATTTGTTTAAGATCTTCGGCTGGGCCCGTAAAGCCCAGAACTGCCGGCTGCAAATGGTCCCGATTCCGGCCGACCCTCTCGCCTTACCGTTCACGTTGAAATCGGACCCGCTGCGGGGACCAATATACGTGCCGATGAACGAAGAACCGCTGTTGAGGAATAAGGCTGCTTTGTTTGAAGGTCAGTAAGCGATCGATGTTATCATTATTTATTTTATAAATATGAAGTATATAGGTTATATTAAGTATGAAGGTTAACAATCTAACAAGAACGAACCCGAAAATTGTTGTGCCCTGACAGGGTTTTTATGCATTGTGTACACACTAAGATACTACACACCTAAGAACTAATTAACTGTATGCATTAAATCACAGTTAATGAATAAGAATATGGTGTCGGAGCGTGTGGTGTCTTAGACTTGACACCATCCCCAACGACCCCAACTCATGTGGGCGGGTTGCAGCGCCCCCTGTAAACCCACCACCGAACTGCCAAGCGATTATGGCAACCCAAACCCCCCCGCCAAGTATTGACCTTTGAGGGAGACCTATGTACTACTTTTAACTTATTTTAATTTTTTCTAATTTATTACTATTCATTTTAATTTTCATTTCAATTTAATTTTAGTTAGTAAGAATTACTAACATTTGTTATAAGATCATTACTAACAAATTATGGATCTGTAGTAGTCCGAAATAAAAGAATTTAATTTAATTTATTTATTTATTTATGTCTTTCGGCTGATAGGGAATCCATTAGACAACAAAGAGAAATCACCGATTCTCTATATTCGTCTAAAACCCCTAATGTCAAGGCAAATGCACGCGTCTTTTTTGCACCGATGTGATAGAAGAAATCTGTGCATTATACGGTGCGCGGTAAGGATATAGAAAGAGAAATGAATAATGTTATGTTTTTATAAACAACAAAGGAAGACCTACTATAGGTAAAAATATATCCAAGTATCTACCATACGTCAACAAGAATGATATGAATAGGTACCTACTAATAAGTGGTAAAATATCGGTTATTTTAATCAATTTTATGATAACCGACCACACATGATTCCAAAAAGTATAGGAATCTACTGTAAATACACTAGACAATAATACAATGTTGCAACTGCGACTATTGCGCAGTGTTACTATAGCTCCAATTATAATCTGCATGAAACATCGTTTCCTTATTCCGTTATATACTAGAAGTTGCAATGAATTATGTTAAGTCAAACCTAGTGACGTCATATATCTACCTACTACTTAGTAAGGTCAGATTGCTTGCACGTAAAGAGATGAATCATAATTATAAATCACCTAACAGTACATGTCTACGTCACAAAGGGCATTAAACTAGTCAAGGTCATTCACTCTAGCCTCTAGCCTATTCCATGGAATTCGTCAATTTTTCTGCTTCATCAAATAACCATTAAACAGAGGTCGTAGACGTATTAGACGACCTCTGTGCCGCAAAGGGCGAAGGTCCTCCTGAGTTTGCGGGTTCGATTCCAACTGTGCGGTACAAAAAATAACTATCTAGTTATCTTTTTTGAAGTACCGATTTTGAATTATTTGAAGGTAACCTATGAAATACTTCATTGTTTGGAAATAATTTGATGTGTTGAAAAAATTTAAATTAAGTTTTTAGGGACTCGTACTTATCTTTCGGGAATAAAATTTTTATAGGACTACCTCGGGATCATTATTCATACAATAGAGATATAATTTTCAAAATCGGTTTTCATAATTGACGGAAAAACGACAAAATCTTCTGCTTTTCATTTCGTCGGTTAAAAATAAATTTGAACATTGATTTGGTTGACAGAAAACCTAAACTGCTTAAAAATATTGCAGACCTTATACCTTACGAGCGAAAATAAGAGAAGGCAACGTAATTCAAATTATTTATTTACATAAGACCATAACATTACAGATAACTCCAAATCGTTATGCCTAGTACATTTTACCATCTTAAACTACAAGATATAATGAAATAAATATAATAAAATACAGTAATATATTGCCTTGCTTGTTTGTTGTTGCTTATTAATATCTAAATAGGCAAGTTCGTTTGTAAGCTATGGCGTCAACAGAATTACTGCGACGACAGTCAAAAAAAGTCTAGCATTATTTACTTAATTAGAATAATCTCGGTCATTCACATTACGAATTATCCACAGGTTTCCCAGAAGAGACATGGCTCGAACGCTTATTCCTTTTCCAAGAAGCGATCGTCAACCGTTTCGGTTTCATCAAATGCGCAGCGGAAAGTACATCGCACGAGTCCGGAGTGGGCGATCACCTTTACGTACACGTCACTGGGAACATGTTCATACTGATACCGACCGCGGTGAAGCCACAGCAACGATCGCAGACCAAAAAGGCTAATATACCTGCGAAGTCTGACCGAAAGTAAGTGATCTCGGGTGAAAAGAAAGAAATAACGTATTTTTTCTATTATAATAGAAAAGTCACTTATAACGGTATGTTTAACATGAATCATGGTAAATCCATGATTCGATTTTTCAGTTATTCCGTGAGCATGGCGCATGAAACGTTCAAACCTAATTGCTGTCACGTCGTGGAGGTTTAAACGCGCAGTGCTAAGTGGCCCTATAAAGCTATATAATTTTAAAGCTCTTTATAGACGATTTGTAAATAGGTATACACTATAAATTCCTCCCCCAGTCTACGAGTAAATGCTCGTATGTACCTACTATACTTTACTTACCTCAAAATTGTATATCTTTTTCCAGATATCCCCAAATCGACGTGGTCCCCAGTCCCCACGAAGGCTACATACTGACGCGACACGTGCAACTGCCTAAAACCAAGGACGAGTACGATAGCAGTCGACGAGTAAGTTATAATCACCTTTACTTACCTATATGCCTAGTAGAGTTAAAAAACTATTTAAAACTAGTTTCTGTCCATTGTTTCTATGGAAATGTTTTAGAAGTTTCTTTAGTACATGTCTATTCCATGGGAACTTTATGGGATGATATAAAGTATCCTGTTTTATTCTTAAAAAATAATTTCGGCTCGATCCGTTTAGTAGTTTTTGCGTGACGATATAATATCAAACATCCAAACTCACATTTATGATATTAGTGTCACTACACAGGATTATTCATTAGTCTCTCGAAATATTCTACTTAAGTTGTAGTCAAAGAGTAGGTAGGTTTGAATATCTCTGTGATCTCAGCTCAGTCGGTGTTGTCAGCCTACCTACCTACCTACTACCGCATCCATGCCAGCCTACACAGATAAAATAGGTAGTACGTAGATACTATTGTACCTACCTAGTCACCACACTGCGATAGTGGTTATTTCGCAATTCCCTTATCAAACAATGACAATCGATAGAGCTGTATGTTACATGTGCTTTTTTATCGGATGATGCTCTATAAAGTTACGAAATGGGTATTTGCGTAAATAGCTTATTCCCTTTAATGAAAGCAAATTAGCAATGGCTAACTGTTCCTTATTTTAGACAAGCTTTTGTAAGAGCTAAAAGTTTACTAGAGCTAGATTTTTTTGTGTCGAAAAGAAGACTGCTACCATCATTCGAATTTAGTTTACTTCTGACATGAAATCTCTGTCAGTAATTGTAAACTTAATTCCTATGATACATGATAATCCACCTTATCCTAATCAAATGAGAATTATAAAATTTAAAAATATTTACACTTCCCAGATGGGTTTCCTTTGGTCCTGGAACCACATGATATCTAAAAAGTGGAAGTGGTCCCAAATCCCTGCCACTGGCGACGAGACATTCCAGATGAGGATGCTGCGAGACTTCAAGCATTTCTGCGCTAATCAGGAGCAAAGGCTGAGTCAGTTCTGGGACCAATGCTGGGAACTGAAGGAAAAAGCCTGTGGTATCAATTAAAATGTACCGCCCCCTAGATTAAGCAGCTGCATAATACTGCTCCATCAGAATAGTCATCATCCTATGTTAGTCCACAGCTGGATTAACAGGCCTCCCCTAATGAACGTCATAGTACCCTGTCATCAGCTTGCCGCATTCAGTATCTGCCTGCAGTCTTTCGCAGATGCGTTTGCAAACCTATGAAAGTTAACTAAGCATAATTTATATAGTGGATTATTATAAATTAAAGCTAACATGATTGTACCCTCTATATATAGAAATACATAAATAAGCCAAATTGTATATTATAATGTTGTTAATTACACTAAGGTCTTTTATTTATACCTGCACATAAGTAAATAAGGATTTGGGAATTATGTAATGAAAACTCACAAGTGGAAGAGAGAGATTTATTTATTACTATAAAACTTTTTTTTTTTTACAAAATATGTAATCATAATCATACACTAGGTGGAAAATTTATGTGGAGATTTAGTTCAATTTGTAATAATCAGTACATTGAGACAAAATACTTCTAATCCATAGAAGGCACACAATTGTTTTCAATCAAAGTTAACATACTATACTATTACCTATGAGCTAGAATTATAAAAATCTCACACATAATTTCAAAAATTTAGAATACCAAAATTTCACATTTTAATCAGTCATTCCTTTATCACATTCCACATCAATGAGACCAACCAACATTCGAGATTCATAACTTTAGAAAAATACAACTATTCCTTATTTTGTTCAAGAACATTGGGATAAAACATCATCCCATATTTCTACAAACGAAATACATTAGAGAACAACATTACATCTAAAATGGCTATCATTATAAATGCAATTCCTTATAGGCTTGGCTAGGCTGGCAGTGACAACACCTTAATAAGCAATAATTTACTCTTAACTGCAATGTACGTACATATTGGATAGGAAACCGAATCAATATAAAATAGAACACAGTATTGTTATGGCAGTACAAAGAGATCTACGCTCTTAATGATATGCTATGCCATACAAGTTGTAGTTCATCATTAGAAACGCATTTGTAATAAAACTTCTTTAAAACATGCCCCAATCACCTAAATCTTAAATTAGAATTTTTAGTACAAGCACCGAAAAGTAAGATAAAATATTATCAAAGCATTAATTTTGAGCATTTTACTAAGTACAATAATTTATTAGAAAATGTCTTTTGTGCGCTTAGTTTCATATGATTTATAAAACGAATATTTGCTTGAATTCATACTTTTCTACAGTAAGCATTCTCCATAATTTTTTATCACTATAATAATTTAATTTTTTTTTTAAATATGGGCTGTATCAAAACATTGGATATATAAAATCTTTGTGACATTTTTTACTGTATTATTTGTTCATGTTGTAAATTATTTTGTAGGTACAACTTTACCTACTTTGCAAAACTTAAAATTACTTGATATAAACAAAAGAATGCACAACAGGAATTAATCTCAAAATATTTTAAACTAAATTAAAATTATAAGACACAGTGGTTCACAAAACATGGTGCTAAATCCTACACAACTCTTCATATTACACCATTTGTGTTGCATCAAAGATAAGAAAAATGGCTAAGTAAATTGACTCTAAAATCACTAAATTGAAATAAAAATAAAGTGAACAACAAAAACTAGCACAACAGGAATTACTTCTTCCCAAATACAAGCAAGCGAGTGAGCATGCTGGTTATGCATGGTACTTGCTTTTGTTGATGCATTGTAGGCATATCTGGTGTATTGGATTCGTAATCCAAGGCCACTCTTTGGCACACAAATGTCAGGAGAGTCAGAATATCTCTCTCATGTCCAGCATATCTCAACTCCTCACTGAGAGCTTGCATGAACCATGATCCACGAGTTGTGTTTCTCCAGGAATAAAATCCTGGCACTGTTGAGTACACAATCAAGAAGTCTGCATGAATAGGGATCCTGTATGAAGCACTTGATGAACCATCAGTCTCTGTGCGATTGGTCAAAGTTACTCCACCATCCAATTTGTCTCCTTGACAAGCTTGAATAAAGAAGAGCTTCGGTTTTCCAGCTAAGGTGGGGCATTTATCAGCAGTGAAATAATACCACAAGTTGTCAGGCTTGTAGTGAGTATCCTTGGCATACAACATCCCCAGTTCTCCATGGGTGAGTACGGCTATGAGCAAGCAGTCGTGTTCTGAATGGTCCATCTCCGCAGTTTGTTGGATGTATTTGTTGACGCCGTCGGACTTCAGATTATGCAATATAGTCACGCTGAAACCAAGACCTTTGAGAACTTTGGCTAGGTTATCGCTATCAACGTTAGTGCCAGTACGAGACTTCAGGCTGTGTATATCAAAATGTTCGTGATTGAAAATAATTGCCATGCCACGATGTTTGTGGTTCATGTTGTAATAGGGCGCATTTCTATCAGTCGGCATTCTAGCAACGCGACGTATTTGTGAGGATTCGTGGCTGCCCCATGCGTCGCCTTCATCACCTGCACCGTTGGGTCTTTGTTCAGGCTCCGTCGGCGTCGTCTCCCCATTGTTTTGATGTTCTTCGTCAGACATCGTGAAAATTACCTCGACACCTTGTTCAGTTCAATTGCAGTTCTTCACGATCACAAGCCCGAGTTCACAATTTATAGAAATGTTTCGATTTTATAAATTAAATTCAACGACTCAATTTTATTTTTCGTTCACGACAAATGTCTACGATACGCTATGAACGACGCAAACAACAAATCTGTCTGCGCTGCGTTCAACTGCGTTGCGCCAATCCATCAAACTACAATACAACAATGACAAACAAACAATCAAATCAAAGCAAATCAAACCACAGATAAAAATAAAACGGCCATCTTGGATTATGGTGTTTTAAAGTGCCATCTATAGTTGAGTAACAACAAAAGTGTTTTGTAAATAGTAACACTAGATGGCTCTAGCCAACATATGTCGCCTAGGGATTTTAAATTATAATACATTTATTGTATGTATATTACCTCACACTTCTCCCCTATACGTATAACATCCATCAAATTATACCTACTTCAAAAGATGGGGCGAGGTAACATAAGCCCTCCAGTAGGTAGGTCACTATAATATAACTAATGCCCTGCTCAAGGACTTGAATGACCTATGATTTGTTTACCCTACAAGTTGTTATGGTAACATCAAACCTTTAGTTAACATAGCGGCAATTGACAGGATTTTACCTACCAAGTTGTTTCTACACCATGTCCATATTTAAAGTAAAGCCCTGGTGGTCAAACACGAAGCTACAGAACGAAGAAAATATTGGTCTCCAAAATGCAAGCTGCCTTAAAGTGGACAAGTTCAGCGCACACAAGGATAGCGATTGCATTGTAGTTGGAGAGGGATCTCTGTTGAAGGTATACAAGCCGGCTGGGGACCAAGAGGTGTCTCATACGATTTTAGAATCCCAATTGGAAAATGTAGTTCTGCAGATTGATACTGGAAAGTTTATACCGTAAGGAACTCTTGATACAAATAAAAATAGTTTTTTGCTTTTAGCGTGATAATTTTAAGGTGTTTGTTTGTAGGGGATATGAGGATCGCCAAATTATTGTTCTACATCCACAGAGCTACAGCATTTACGAATTGAAGAGGAAAAATGGCCTCACAGATGCTGGTAAGTAACCTTTTCTGCACCTTTAAATTGGTACCTACTTACTATAGATCCTACTATAGACCTACTTAGGCAGTCTAGTAGGTACTATTCAAACTTGTCTGTTAGCTTTAGCCTCTCAAGAATTCCGTTCTGTCCGTCAAACTTAAGACATTTAAGTCTACCAGAGAAATGTAGCCCATGACCCCCTCCCCCGAAAATTATGTCGGTCCCAAATTACCAGTACTAAAAACCCTGTATATACTTATCCTAATATAAATATCCACGTAGTCGCTTAACTTTTACTGTAATGTTTTAGGTGACCAAAACCAATTAGAAGCAGTAGTGAAACATTTATTCACGCGCAGGGCAGACAGCCTAATATGCGGTTCGTTCGGCAAAATAAAGACAAGAGATTTCATCTGCATCCAAGGCCTCGACGGGAGCCTTAGCTTCTTCGATCTAAGCACGTTTCTATTCATGTGTATCTTCAATGACGTCATCGTACCGGGTCCTATTGCTTACGTCAGTAATAGCGACGCATTTGTCGTTTGTAAGTCGACTTGGATTTTGGAGATCTATAGGTAGGTTTAAGCCTAATCCATCGTCATCATTAGCCTATGCTAATATACCTTCTGCAGAGGCCTCCCCTAATGAGGGTCATAGCACCCAGTTTTGCAGATTAAATAAATAAATAATGTTGGACAATCCACACAGCATCATCTAGCCCAAAGCTAAGCAGAGTTGCTGCAGCTTATGGGTACTAGATGACTGACTGATATACATACAATACATATACAGATATTTTTATTATACATAGGAAATACCCAGAACACCCGAAACAAATATTTGCAGATCTTACAAATATTTAATAGATTGCCGCATCCATCGCCAGCAGTCTTTTGCAGGTCATCACACCGGGCACAGAGTAGGTACCTACTGCGTTTCACATGCCTAAATAGTATCATAGCATTAATTTAGTTTAGTTACTATTTTGTCGATTTTGCAGTTACCAGCAGTTGAGAGAACAAAGTGAGCTAACAGTCAGACAAAATAAAAATAATATTCCGCAATGGACTTACAACGCCGGGGAAGAAATCACCAACATTCAAGTTATACAGGTACCTAATCCTAGTTTGTGGAGTTACCCATTGGCAGTACATAATGGTCTGTTTTCGCGAAACTATTTAAACGTGATTTAACGCTTCTTAACTCAAAGTGTTGGAGTAACAGCAGAAATCTAAATTTATTTCAAAATCAAAACTGCTTCCAAATATCACGACAAGGCGCCTAATTGGTAGCTATTGCTTTAAAATGTAATAAAGGTAGGTATAATGTTACGTTAAATCGGTCCTGAACCTATTAATGTAATTATTTCGTTTCGCGTTTACAGACAAGTAGTAATTTTTCAAGTATTTTGGCGCTCGGAGAAAGGCACTTATACTGCTTTCAAGATAATGGCCTCATGAAATTCGTGATCAAGTTCGAATTTATGCCGATCTGTTTCAACGCTTATCTCATTGGCTGGTATTATGGTAAGAATAATGGAACATCTCTCTAACTAAGTAAACAAATTAAAGTTTAGTAATAATACCTAGCTAGGAAGGAATTAAACCATACTAGTACCTACTAGTATGGGTACCTTCCTACCTAGGTACCTATAGTTTTAAACTAGTTTCTGCCCATAGCTTCACATGCCTTTATCCATATAAACGGTACCCATTACTTTTTTAGGTCCAAATCGAAAACAGACCTACATCTTTACAAAATTTCAGCCCGATACAAACAGTAATTGGCATTGGTTGAACAAAAGTTTCAAACTAAAACAAGGTATCTTTGTAGTTGCCTTATACCTGATCCTGTCCTGAATTTCCGTTTTAGAGGCTGGAGCAAGACTTCTCGTCAAGGTCGCATCAGAAGACTCGAAGCTCTTCGTCTACGAAGGCACAACTCTTCTCTGGTCTTGCGACCTCCTATCGCCAGCTATCTCCATATCCCGTTGTTTCCTCAACGGTTTACCCGGAGGATTGGTGACCTTATCACCGGGCGGTAGAGTCGATGTTGGGTATGTGGGCACAGAACCCGATTTAAATGCGAATGTTACTCAGACAGTTAATGAAAGGGTTGATATGCAGCAAGTTCAGACAGAATTGGACGAGGTTGAAGAGGCTTTGCAGAAAGTTCTGGAGAATAAAGATAGTAAGTATTGTACTCAGTTAGGTAAGGTAGTAGGTACCTTTATAATTAAGTGTCTAAACTTTCCCAATTTGTTGACATTAAAATAACTAATATTAGTTGGGTATTTATCGCTTAGACTTGTTTTTATTTCCCCTAAGATAAATAATAATCGTTAACAAGCTTTGACTGTGTACTTTACCTAAGTCTTTATGTTTATATGTACGTTAATTCTTATCTTTGGCATATTTTCAGTCACCGACAGCAGTTTTTCTGCGATAGAACGTATCCTCAAAATAAAAACTGACGTCGGTAAACCAGTGCAAAACCTGTTTCAAGAGACTACTCAAAATAAAATCGATGGAATACACCTGCTAATGTGCCCTGTGATAGTCATATTAAACTGTGAAGACCCAAAAATGATCCAAAGCGTTCAGATAACTTATGTATGCTGCCCTCCTTTCGAATGCTCGGAATCTACGATATGCCTGGACAATGTGAACGGCTCAGAAATAATTGAAACACAAGTGTTTCTATCAAGCGAATACGATATCTCTGAAACTCGTATTAAGATTCTGTTTACGATAACAGATTCTTTTGGAAAGATTGGCATAATAGCGAGAAATGTGCTTCTGCCGTTGAGTCTCTACTGTTATCCAGTAGAGGTGGTAACAGAGAATAATGAAGCTGAGAAAGTGAAGTTGAAGTTATGCGTTGAAGGAAGCCGGCCTTGTATTGAGTTGGCTAAGATTTTTACAGGTAACTTTTTGGAGCCTACAGAAACCTTCTGGTATTATTACACCCTGATCGATTATCACGCCAAAAACTGGGGTATTAAGAGTTTGAATTGTTAGCTACACTTTAAACTTTTAACAAGTTTTCCAGTTTGTGTGTAGCTCTGATTTAGGGCAATCTTACCAAAGGAAAATCATCAGCACTCATGTCTCCCCTTTTTTCGTAATGGCGTAAGTAGTTGTAGGAGCGAGTTCACACACCCGTCAGTATTCCGGATCCAGTAAATGATTGTTTCCAGTCGAAGAATTCGGATCCGCTGTGAATGCGCCCTTACTACATCCGTAATGAATTCGTCAGACCTACCTAAATATAATCTATTACGTTTGGTCTTCGATGACTTACCTTTACACTTCAACAACTTTTAAAAAGATTTAAATCACTTTTTATGTAAATTTCAGACTTCACAGAGGAAGACCTAAAGAAACAAGAAAATCCCGAGACCGCCACATTCGTTTACAGATCAACAAAGCGAACAGTCACTATAGCCACATCACAAAACCAATACATCATTCAAGCAGACAAATTCACAGAAATGTCGTCCATACTAGACAATTTCTTAATACGCCTAAGTGATCATTACAAAAGAATGGGCGTTGACTATCAGTTTAAACTGATTTATGATAAAGAATTTGTGAAGCAAGTTATGCAGAAGTTTTTTCGTATTATTGAGACTCATGCAAAAGAGCGTTTGAAGTTGAAGACATCTGAAGTGAGTTTTCTAATTAAAAGTGCTCCCAAAGTTTGCTCCCAAATGCCTACTCACAGTACTCACTAGTCCTGTTGCTTGGCATCGTCTTAATCTAATCAGCCGAGCCCCTTAAAACCACTGTTGCACAAAGATGTCTCTTTCCTTGTTAGTGGACTAATCTAAGCACGAAGCGTTATATTATCTCCTAAAGGATTTGAGTTTTTTTTCTATTCATGAAGTCATTGCTATATATAATTACACATTTATTTCAATGATAGGATGAGGCTCAACAGTGCATCTCAAGCAACAGGCTGATTTATATGTTGTTAATGATTCCAGTCAATAATAATCTCATTGTTTTTTTACAGGACGAACTAAACATCCTCCAAAGACAATTTATGTTGGTACAGAAGCGACTGCTGGTTCAATACGGATCTCTGCCGCCGGGAGACTGCGATCCCCTAGAGTTTCTCATGAGGGACACGCATCAAAGAATAGTGGATACTGTGAATCTGATCATTGAGTTAAGGGAAAATGTTTGCAGGTAATTTATGTAATTAAATACTACGAAAACACTTGGGTAGTGGCATTCATTGTTGGCTGACGGTACGTATGGCACGTAGGTACGTTTGAAGTTAATTTCTATGAATACAGAACTATTTTAAATCAAGAATATTTTTGACAAATTATTATGACCCGAGCCTGTCGGGGCGTTTTATTAGTATAGCAATAAATCAAAATACGACGAAAGCGCCATCTATTCCCAACCCTTTACTTCCTTTTCAGAGCTGGAAGCACCGTGACATCGGTTGGTCATTTCATTGTTTGTCTCCTCAAGCAAATAACTGCAGACGCGTTTAAAATCAACCTAATTGAAGAGATGCTTACGCTCACTTCTTTGTATGAGCATTATCAAGTAAGTTCAAACCAACTACTTATAAGCTTCTTTAGTTTGGTAATTCTTTCGGTTTTATACATATAGATAGAAAATGATTTCGAGAGGATTCCCCATCATACTAGTTTAATTGACGAGGGTTCAGGTGGGGGTACTCCATTTTCCGCATTTAGACTCCAGTTGGTCTTTTATGCGTAGTAGTTTGCTAGCATAGCCAGCCTAGCTCCGTCCAGAAGCGCAGAATCTTCCTGGGGTCTTCACAGGCTTCGCGGAGCGACCTCGGCAAGTTGAGGATTTCTATACGTTGTGCTAATACTCCCTCGCATTCCAGGATTACGTGGGAAGCTGTTTCGTCGTTGCTGAGGCATCCTCTACAGAGAGGAGAATTGACGAGGGTTTAATTTCCAATAAACAGCGTAATATTCCAGAATAACGATCGGTTTAAGCATTTGTAAAGATATATCAAATAGAAGAGTACCTTTTCAGAAATAAAATATTGTTAATAATTTGCAAAATGTTTATTAAATTTCAGGAGTGGGAGGAAGCAGTGTCTCAGGCTTTAACCTACATTTGGAACCACGTTTTCAAAAGGTCCGAGAAGGACAAAGAAAAGCTAGCGCCCCTGATGGAGCAAGCAATACTTTCACAAGTCAACTTGAAGCGATTCCTGAAGCAACTGCGCATTATTTTAGACAATTTGTTCTTTGAAGAGAGTCTCAAACAGGAATTTCAAATTACACGCATTGAAGAGTTGGTTGAGGTCTTATAGTTAGTTAAAATAGATGTGATATAGGACTTAGTAAAATAGATTTAAAGATATTTATTATCAAGTTCAACATTAAATTAGTCGAAGAACTTTTAAATCTTACACTAACATAGGTGCCATTTATTCGATAAAACTTTTAAACTACAATCTACAGTGTGGTTGCCGAAATATAATGAAACTCCGAACATAAATCATGGTAAATAGACTAAATCAGCGTTTTAGTGCCATTCTACCGTGTAGTACTTTGTATTGTACCTCTATCAGTGTTACAATAAGTTACTTACTGTTACACTGATTTGTATGTACCCAATGAAAATTACATAGTTCATGTCAAAATTTTGATAATATATTAAATATATTAATTGTACTTGATAATAAAGCCACTAAATAAACAGCATAATTAAAAAAACAACACTTTTATTACACTTCATATAAATAAGGTCCATATTCACGCGACGTGTAAGAGTGAATACATAACAAGGTTGAAGTACAGCATGTGTACTACCAACAGAAGTACCTTGTCACGGCTTTGCCCGGGTCATTTCTTCTTGGCGTCCTTTAGGCCGGCGCCTGCGTTGAATTTGAAGAAGATTATGTCACCGTCTTCGACAACGTAATTCCGACCTGAAATGAGAGAGCAACTTTTAGACATTTTCTTCTTCATACATAGGTATTTTCAAACAAATATTCAAACATCGGGTATGCCAGCGAGCTATGGAGCGCAGCATCCAGTCAAAGTATGACTGAGCTAGAAACTATGATCAGTACTCCAAAATACGAATCATCATCATCAGCCTATAGTAGTCCACAGCTGGACACAGGCCTGCCCAATGAGCACTATAGCGCCCTGTATTCAGCTTGCCGAAAATACGAATCGTATATGGCCAATTAAGGGTCCACAAGTGGTCGGCGCGAACTCGTCGGTAGGCGAGGCCTAAATGTATGCTATCTCACATTGAATAAACCAGTACATTTTGAAAATTCATTAAGATCCAGTCTGCGGTTCGGCCGTTTCGGAGAAGAAAAAGACAGGGAGAGAGTCGGAGGTTTCCGTTCATAGTAGTAGGTACTTAATTACTTATAGTTGTGTTGTGTTACCTTGTTGCCTGTATTTGCCGGCGGCCTTGCAAGCAGCCTCCGTGCCTTCTTCTCTGAAGTCCTTGTAGTGCATCACCTCAGCCATGATGAACCCTTTCTCGAAGTCCGTGTGGATCCTGCCGGCGGCTTGCGGTGCCTTTGTAGCTTTCTGGAAAATTATAAAATAATAATAATAAATTATACTGCTGGACAACTGGCCGCTGGGGCAAAACGTGTTCTTGAGTGGAGACCACGACTCGGTAAACGTAGTGTAGGACGCCCTCCGACCAGGTGGGATGACGATCTGCGAAAGACTGCAGGTAGATGCTGGATGCGGCAAGCTGAAGACAGGGCGCTATGGCGCTCATTGTGGGAGACCTATGTCCAGCAGTGGACTATCATAGGCTGATGATGATGATACTGGGCAATCCACACAGCATCATCTAGCTCCAAGCTAAGCAGAGATTGTGTATGGGTATTAGATGATTAATTAAATTAATACAATACATTACATCGTTTTTTATTATACATATCTATGTAGCGACCAGAAATACATGCACACATCACACTAATACTTTTATAAATGCGAAAGATTGGATGTTTAGATGGATGGATGGATGTTCGTTACAAACGCTAAAACTACTGAACGGTCGGGCTGAAGTTTTGCGAAGCCGCGGGTAGAAACTAGTATTTTATAAATGAAGAAAGAATTCTCCGTGCCATCGACTTGGCCGAAACGTCTGACGATCTCCGATATCAGAGGCCAAGGTCCACTTCGTCTCTGTGCCATATCCACACGTAAGCAAGTATAAGCAAAAAAAATTAAAACCGCTGTCGATTTAATTATAGTAGCAGCAAGGTTGAATGGATGCAAGCTTACCTGGATCGTCCACGCTTTCACTTCATCGACTCCAGCCGTGAAGAAGTATTCTAGCTGCAGAGCTTTGTACCCTTGCACTATGATCTTGTCCAGGGCACTACAACAAAAAATATGATTAAAAAATAAATCTGTTTATGGAGACTTTTGTACACATTTCAGAAAAGTATCCAAGCTGAAGATAGGACGCTATGGTGCTCATTAGGGGAGGGCTATATCCAGTAGTGGACTATAGGCTGATGATGATCCAAAATATGATCCAAAAATAAATATTATGTTTACGGAGAATTTTGCACACATTTCAGACCAGTATCCAAGTTATGGTGCGCAGGAGGCCTATTTTTTCGAATGGAAAATACTGCTGTTGACCTCAGATGGCCATGACAGCGTTACCGGACTTTTGGCGGGCGCAGAGGGCGCCTCGCCGGTAAACATTAGGTTAGGGCAACACGCACAAGGGCCACCACTTAGGTGCGAGCCTCGGCTTGGGCTGTTGCCAGATGCTATAAGAAGGTACGGAGGCAACGCCTTAGGTGCACGAGTGCACCTGAGGGCGGAAACGGGGAATTCTTCGACCCCGCATCCGGCGGGTCGGTTATTGGTCGGGTGAGTAGTGTGCGGAAGCTGAGTTGTTGCCGTCACTTCCGGGTCAGCGTCAGCGAGTGGGTCAACGGGGTCACCAAGAACGTGTCTCGGTCTATGGAGAGGGAGGCCTATGTCCAGCAGAGGACTTATATATGATATGCCGAAGATGACGATCCAATTTATGTGCTTCTTTTTTGACAGGCGCCGGCACTTAGTGCGAACAGAAAATTATCTGATCGACTTCGCTCGATCGTTAACGTCTCGTCTTCGAAAACTTGACACGCATTTCTCTTCTACTATCTTTACATATACATATCTTTACATACCCTCTGGAACTTCGGCCAGGGTTGAAAAACTGTGTGCTAAATTTCCTACCTACATGCAGCAGCCTTAGAGAAGGACTGGTATGAGTTATATTGCTATTCCTTGGTGCAGGCACTTGAAGCATTTAAACGAATTTATCGTCATAATATCGTATTGTTTTTACGAAGTAACGGTTTATTTAAATGTACATATTAATGTTTTACTTCAAATAAACGCAATTGATTTGATTTTGATTTACATATTATATTAGGACTAATTGGGATTAATATAATACATAAATAGGCTACATACATGTCATATCGTACACGTGCGAAGCGGACAGATACTAGTATCAAACATCATCATCATCAGCCTATAGCAGTCCACTGCTGGACATAGGCCTCCCCAATGAGCGACATGGCGTCCTGTCTTCAGCTTGCCGCGTCCAGCATCTACCTGCAGTCTTTCGCAGGTTGTCATCCCACCTGGTCGCAGGGTGTCCTACACTACGTTTACCGAGTCGTGGTCAAACAAGTATCAAACAAGTTGTAACTAACCTCGACAAATTATTATCCTTCAAGTAAGCCTTTCGCTCCTCGGCATCCATATCTAAAAGCTTAGTCTCAAACACCCCAGAGAAGGGTATAAGAGGCGCACCAGGGTCGTTCTTATCAATCCACTCCTTAAGTTTCGGCAGCCATTTATTCTTCTTCCTAATGTAGTCCTTTTCTGATAGATTGACGAGGTAAAGAGCCGGTTTCGAGGTTAGGAATAGGTATTTGTTGAGTATTTCGATGTCTGCGGCGCTCCAGTCGCCGAAGCGAATGTGTTTCTTCTCGTCCACTAGTACGGCTTTGATTCTCACCAGTGCGTCCTGGAATTGGGAAACATGAAAATTAAAAACAACACAAAGAATTACACGCATAAAGGATCGACTGGAGTCCAAATGCGGAAACAGGAGTACCTCCACCTTAAACACAAACAAAATTGGATTATATGATGTGCGCGACTGTTACACGTGAAAACTTCTTAACTATGGGAGTTTTGCCATAATCACTATGTTTTGCCGGCGGATCAGTGATCGCAGTACAGGTGTACAGAAACACAGAAGGATGCTGCTGCCTCTATTTGATAGGTTCCCTTAGTCTCTTGTGGCTGAAAGGGATATGACTCTTACGACGACAGTGTGACAAGTGACAATTTTCTGACATAATGATGACGACCTGCGAAAGACTGCAGGTAGATGCTGGATGCGGCAAGCTGAAGACAGGGCGCTATGGCGCTCATTGGGGGAGCCCTATGTCCAGCAGTGGACTGATATAGGCTGATGATGATGATGATGTATTTTTTAGAAGGAACGTATTTGTATGTAATATTTTATAAATTAATAATTATAATGCACACAGATCCCCATGTTCAATCCAACAATCCTATCCATCCACAGTTGTCTGGTAGAGATTCGAGATCGCTCTTGAGCGATAACACCGCCAAACTGTCACATGTTTTGTATTTTTTTATCTTGTTTGGTGGATGGATTAATGACTCACGTATTCAGGCTTAAGTTTCTTATCATTGCCGCGCACGACCACCCGCTCCAGTTTCTCCAGATCCTTGATCAGCTGGTCCTCGTCTTTAAGTCTCAGCTCCTCGCCGATGGTCTCCAGATCCCGCACGGGATTCACATCGCCGTCCACGTGAATCACGTCCTCGTCATCAAAGGCACCTTAAAATAAAATCACTTAAAATCCTATCCTACTAATATTATAAACGCGAAAGTTTGTGAGGATGTATGTACGAATGTTTGTTGCTCTTTCACGCAAAAACTACTATAATGCAATACATTACATAAATAGATATATTTTATTAAACATAGAAAACGACCCGAACACCCGGAACAAATTGCTGCAGATCGTACAAAAATCTGTCCCGAGGCGGATTCGAACCCGCAACCTCCTGTGTCGCAGGCGGACCTTCACCCACCGCGCCATAGTGGTCTTCCTGACGTTTGTTTAGAAATAGGGATGTTTAGAGCTTGGTGCATACAACAACAGAGCACAGAAAATTTTTGCTTGAAAAGGCTTGGGTCACAGCAGAACTTGCAGTTCCAGCTTCAAATCATTTTTAACTTTAAGTCCTTTAGTAAAATACTTTGTATCGCATAGCTTGAATAAATGGAAAGAATCTTGCGTCCGGTTAAATCGGCGATCACTTCCATTACTTTAGCTAGACGCTACCAACCGCTGCAGCCATTTCGGTTTGCCCGTCAGTTAGTCGTAAGACTGGTTTCTGGTTTTTCCCGACTAGCTTGGTGACCTCACGGAAGGTAACTTCAAATATTAACGACAGAAAATGGTGAAAATAATACTTAAAAGGGAAAACAGCACAATGCACAAGTGACTCGGAAATAACTCACGGCATAAATTAAAGATAGCGTCGCAAGCTTTTATATGCGACAGAAAAGCGTTTCCTAATCCTTGTCCCTCGGCCGCTCCACGCACCAAGCCAGCGATGTCGACCACGTTCAGGAAAGCAGGCACTTTGCTGGAAGATAAAATGGTTTCATTAAATTACCAAGGCATACCTGACGGTGACGGTGTTATAGATTTTTTCGACGATTTATGCGGTCTTTACATTGGCATTAGGGTTGTGCACTGCCCGAGCGAGCGTTAAAACATATTTTAGATTATAGCTCCAACGCAATTTGTTTTATTTCAGCTTGCTCGGCGCTAACCTTGTTTCGTTGGACAGGAAACGTACTTGTGATCCCTATAAATGCAATACATGTCTTGAGTCGAGTAATGTGTCATGAATTATATCCCAGGGAAATGTGACATCTATCTACAGCTGAACCTAGGCAGAAACAGGCTCCCAGTCGGGTGGGCGACGGCAGACAAAAAATTTAAGTGAACAGTAAAATAATCTTATATGATAATATTTATAATATAACATTGCTTATTTTGTAAGTCTAAATAAATAAATTATTTTGCGTTTGAGAAATACATACAATTTATTGGTACAATCAATTTACATGTCAGGTGAGTTCGGTGGTGGTTGTTCCGCCGGTGCGCTGCTGCCTTCCTCCCAATATCCCTTTGTCGCCGTTTACGACGCTCGCGGGTAGACTTGGGAAAGTGTAAATGCTAGGCAGACATCAGGCAACGTATTTTCGCAATGTAACTACTAATCTACTAACCTGGCCGGCTTATGGTACTCGCAAAGGTAGTCAAATCTCTCGTCCGGGACAGGAACCCTACGTGCTGAAACCAACGAAATATTGGTTAGACCTCTTGTATGGACGTCATCATAAACTAAATATTTAAAATTGTTACCTTTTTAACGTTTTAAAAAAGAAATAGAAGTTTTTCAATTTTGAATTTTTAAGATTCATTTTATTATTCTAGAATACACACACAAGTACATAATCAATTAAGATAATCATAATCAGTTCATTAAGACACGCTTTGTTTAATGCCCGTTACAGAGGCGGAGCTGGGCGAGTTCAAATCAAAGCTAGATGGTTTTCTGACGGTTCCCGAGCTAGAGGTCTTCTTTCCTTTTATCGATGCTTTCTCCTTACAGCACATCGGGTAGGAAGCAAATGGATTATCCATTGATCTTAGGACTAAGCCGATATGAGTGATCATTTTGCATCGAGCATCAAACACGTTGGATGCTTTCACGTAATTAGGCAATATACTTTTGTCTATGCGAGGATTATGTGTCTTTAGGTACAGAGCAATGTACAGCAATGCAGACAATTCATAAGTCAGCCCTGGATATTTAGGCCGAACAACATTAACAGAGCAACAAGCGTCTGTTAACACGTTTCCAAGAGTCTGCTCGAGGTATCCCAAATTCGGCAGCTTGTTCAGCGACAAAGGTGGAAATATTTTCTTATTCTTGAGTTGAGTAATATCAGCATACATATATGGTTTAGCTAAAAACTTTTTAAGGCATTTATCGCTGCAAAACATATACGTTTTATTTCTAAATGAGGCGGCGTGTTTATTGGTTCCTCTAATAATTATTTGAGAAGGAAGATTTTCGGCATAATGCACTATACAAATACCATTTTCGTGCAGTAAATCCATATGAACATTTTTAATGACAGCTGGTACTTCAGGTATTGTAACATTCTCTGCTAATAAATAATTTTGAGGTTTTTTCAAAACATCATTCATGTGATCGGCGCATACCCAGAAAAACTTGTTCATATACTGTACCACACCTTGTTTATCGACAGGGTATTCACTGTGTCGTAGCACATTGTCACTCAGGCAAAGCGGACAAACATTATTGTAACAAGATTTTCTTTTATTGAATATTTCGTTCGAAATACACATTACATGTGCTTGAACTGCGTGATTTTCTACGTGGGTTAGATAGTGATGTGCTTGAGGAATAAATTTATTGTTTATTACTTCGGTAGCATCTGCTAAACATTGCCACAACGATTGATTTCCGTCGAGGACGTAAATGTTCTGATAGTCGTTATTAATCCAATTTCTGATTTTATAACTATTCTCTGACCATTTTTTACAGCGGTTTTCTATAAAAGGGCGTGAATACGGAGGTTTGTATTTAAGTAAATCATATTTCACCTCAAGCTGTGAGCTTTCTAATACAGTTTCAATCCGTGATCTTATATCGAATACAATATTTGGATAAAGGCCATCTTTGTATAGCTCCATTGCTTCTAACGCGGTTTCGGGAAATCCGTCAAAGACAAATCCATATGTAATAGTTCGATGATCTATTGCAGCAGTTTGAATAGCCTTCACTATGTGATCTTCACTAATACACCTTCCAGAGCTTGCAGACGCGTACATTTTTGTACCTAGTTCAGTCCAGCTCATATCTTCAAGTATATAGCGTGCGGCCATACCTCTCGAAATGCAAAGTAATCCGTAAATATTCGCTATTTTCGCCGCAAGTGAACTTTTCCCTGATTTTGGATTCCCAATGATGCCAATTCTCAAAGGATATTCTATGAATTGGGCGATTCTATTACTGGTGACATACTTTAAAGGGTTTGTTCTAAACTTTCTGACAGCATCCGCATCGCCGATGTAGTAGACGAAATTCCTATGGATAATGGCATATATTTTGCCTTTGCCGGGCTTGTAATTACTTTGTATAGTATTAGGATTTTCATATGCGTATACAGGACAATTGTGACCAAATTGACTTAAGAAACAAAATCCTCTTTGCAGTAATACTTCAGCAATATCAGTACTCACAATATACGTTTGTTCAAAAAATGATTCGCATCTACTTCGTAGGTTCGACAATTTGGAAAGTGTTAACCTTAACATTTTTTCAATAGATTTAGTGCTATCAATATTCATTGTTTTTATTCTTTGTTCGATTAAGATGTCTTTCAAAGCTTGTATATTCTCATCATCGGTTTCATAAATACTATCAATTCTTGTTTCCATTTTTTCACGTACTTCTTCTGCTTTTTCCCATTCAACTTCATCAAATGGCGGGGGATTATCAGCAATCAATTCATTATATAATTTGAATAAATTCGCGTCTACGTGTCGAGATCCCGATGGATGCGCGTCCATTATATCGCTTAAGTCACTACCGATTTTTTCTTGAGACCCACTTAAGGTTACGAAAAACATGTTATCTAAAACCTCATCTATAATAAGTTTTGGCACAATAATTTTAGCCATGGTATGCATCCAGACGTTTCTTTGTCTTTCAAGCTCTAGCTTATGCTTATTTTTTGCCGTTTGATACTGTTCTTTCCAAGTTTTCATCATTGTAGGTACTACGCGTTGCTGTGCGACGTCTGAATTACTTTCCAATTCGATAACTAAATCGGGGATACAGAACGTGTTTGTCATATCTTCAACATCAGAAGGTAATCGGGGATAACCATCTAAAATAAATCCAGTTCGAACAAAAGGATCTTTGAACCATAGTATTTTTATAAGTTTTTCCATAAGCGGTGGGATAATTTGCGCTCCACGTTCAAAATAGTTGTGAACCATACGTCTAAGTTCGGTTTCATCAGACATGAGATCTGAGATAAGGTTTTCATTCCCTTCGTCCATTTGAAATTCTGTCACAGCTTCATCGTCAAAAGGATCAGTAAAAGTATTTTCGTGACGGCGTCCAACTTTTTTAAAATGTCTTGGAATTAGAAAATCATTTATTGCTTCTGCAAAGTCTATATGCACTAGACCAAGTTCCTTAGAAAGAAACTTTGACAAAGTAGTCTTTCCGCTTCCGATGCAGCCAATTACACAAATACGTAACGGTGGTAAGCTTTTGGGAGGCTCGTTAAAAGATTGATATTTGACAATGTCTTTAATACATTTTTGTAAAGCTTCCTCTTTACAAAAATTATAAGATACTCCATAATGTTGTAACCCGAACTCCGGTTTGCCTGCCCACAGTACTCCATGGTCGTGATAAGCAATAGGACAATAGATGTTGGTATGACACAAATTCCGTGGATCATTAAATTTTAGTAAGTTTTTAGGACGTTCGTCTTCTTCTTCTTCTGCAATTTCACCTTCCTCTTCATTAGGTTCACATACTTTCATATAGGCTTGACGCAATTTGAGTAACACATCCTCTACAACTTCAATATCGGACTTATCCTCAAGTTCCACCTCAATGTAGCATTTATCATGTTGTTCTACGTTTAATTTGATTGTGTCCCAGTCTTCTTTAAATTTTTCGACAGCTTTAGAAAATGAGGCAGAAGCAGCGGCGTCGGCTTCAGGATCGTTCTTTGAATCAGATGAATCTGTGGCAGAATCAATGGTATCAAGTGAAGTTCGAATGGCTTCATTAATTATTATTTTTATATCAAGAACTGTTGTGTTGGGTTTAGAGTCCGAAATAATTTTAACTTTCAAAAGTGGATCATTGGCCAGTGTAAACCGTTCAGAGTGATTTTTGGGAGCATTGTTGATACTCTCGTAGTATTCTATCAAGCTTCCATCAATTTCTCTGTTTTCTACTAGAGCTATTGTATAATCTGGCATTCGTTTAGATTCCCTAAGAAAATCCCAATATTCTGGATCTGATGGGAATCCGTCTACTATATATTTCCCATACATTTGATTAAAGTTAGTAGCAGATTGCACATGAGTGTCTATTCTAGTCAAATAACTTATAATTTCAGTCATAATTTCTTCAGTTGTAGGCTCTATTTCTTTTTCAAGCTCGTTTGCAGTTATGTACTTATTTATAGCAAACATCACATCTTCATCACCTAGGATGGGGACCTTTGGTTTCGGAAAAGGAATTACAAGCTTAAGAGGAGCGTATGTACAGATAGCTGTATTATTATCCAAAAGATTTTGGAAAAAATCTAAATCATCTAAAATCGGCAAAAAAGCAAGAAGTGTTTTTAGTGACTCAATTTTTTCCAAATATTCTTCGGTCGGGATAGGAGGTTCTTCTGGTTTAGTATCTTCTATTTTAATATGTTCTTCCTCTTCATTTACAAATGATGCGACCGATTCCTCTCTCGATTGTTCAACAGCTAGTGCTTCCCTTTTTTTGTATCTTAAACCTTCAACAAGAAGTGGAATATATTGTTTCACTAATGCCATTACATCTTCTTTCCATTTATCTAGGTCGCCCAATCTACTATTTTCACTTTCCTGCCATACAGCCAATCGTTGATCTTCAATTGTAGCAATAATTTCTGATAAGATTGTTTTCGCGTAAGAATCATACTTTTTCTCCCTCTCTAACTTCAAAAACTTGTCATAAGAAAGTATCGCCGTGTCGAATAGCCAGGATAGACATTGAGATATAAGTGTTTTGCCAGACGATTTTGTGCCTGTGACAATTATTCTACAAGTAGGCTCTAAATAGTTTAGCTTCAAATAAGGGCGAGGATTTCGACAAAAAGAAACCATGTTATCCAATGTTGACAGTAGATAAACGTGTTTGCCAAAATTTACAGCCAATTTAGGATGTCCTTTTTTGGACTGCCTATTCTTGAGCTCAACAGGGCATCGGTTATACCATAGTGAAGGGTATAGTTTGAAGCTTAGTTCACCACTGTTGATGACATTCAGTTCTTCTACAGTTGTCCAAAACTCTTCCATTTCTTCTGGTGGTTCTTCTATATATAAAGGTTCTGGAACTATGACAGGTTTTATTGGCAGTAAATGAAACCTTTTCATTACATAATGCATCATCTGATGAACTGATTGTCTAGCATCAAGATTGATAACGTGATTTGGTTTAAATTCATTGAGTTTACTTTCAATATATGGTAAAATGTCATTTCTATAGTTGCACATTTGATTGATAGCATTCTCCTCAAAATTGAAAGGTTGTCTGCAACAGTATTTAGAGTTAAAATTTTTTAAATCAGTGGAATCATTGTAGTCACTCATTTTATATTTAGTGGGCCATCTTATATCTCTGGGAACCTTGGATATAAATGGTTCTGAAGTATCCATATTATTCTTGTAATTAATATAAGTGTTATTCTTTTTCCTTATTAAATCTTTGTCAGGACCAGTAAGGTAAATGATGATAGTGGGTTTCATTGCTAGATTGAACAGATCATTAATTTGCTCAAGTAGCACAGCTTTTCGTGTTTTGTAATAAGCACGTCTATGGACTACAACGTCAGAGCATGGTTTAAGAAGGTATTTGGGCAATTCACATTTAATTTCCTCCTCTTCTTCTAAATTTTCTTCTGGCTCTTGTTCTTCTTCTTCTTCTTGAGCTTCTTCCTCTTCTTCATTGATATGTGAAAAATCACTTTCATCATCAATCAGTTGTCTCTTTTTGCGTTTCTTTTTCTGGGTAGTAACAAATAAAAGATTGGTCAACAGTTCTGTAACAACCTGTAGAGATTCCTCTCCATTAAAACTATTAATAAGGTATTTAGGACTAGTGCTTGTAGTCACTAATGGGAAACCAGATATAATATATCCCCTATGTTTTACTACTGGAGCCTCTAATTTTACTTTTAAGGTTTTCAAAAGATTTTGATATTCACAAATCTTCTTTTGTTTCATGTTGTAATCAAGACATTTTCCAGTTGAACTATTTTGGTCCATTTCATCATTTATTATATTTTTTGGGCAGAAGTGGATACAATTTAACTTTTCGGAAATGGCTTCTCCAAGGCTGAATGCTTCTGAGCCTGGTTTCCCTAGTATCAGATAGCATGTTGGGTTGGATCTCAGGAGCAATTCTTGGGTATCAATATAAACCTTGGTGTCATAGAAAGGGGCATTGTATGAAAGTGGGTAAGAAGTGTTCTTCAAACCCACTACTGCAGCAACTAGAGGCCTTTTTCTCTTAGTTTCCTCTTCAAAGTTCACTCTCTTATTTTGAGCAATGCTTTTTATATTGCCATTGAACACTAAACTATTAGCCACAAAAACATTTTTAACACTATTTTCATCAATAACATCAAAATTATTCAAGTATTTTTCAAATCCAACCATTTTGTTGATATTGATGATGGTGATGTTTACATGTGACAAGATAATTATGTCAAAAAACTATCGCTTTTTTTTTTTGACATTAGGAAAAACAGGCAGAGTCTGATATCAGAAGGGATACAGTCCTTTTTAACAAATACATAAGCTTGAACCATTTTTTCAGACTGCTTAGTGTATGCTCAGTACAATTGAGTATGCCTTCTGTGGACATACTATTGTATTTCCTCATAAAAATTAACGCTTTTACACGATGGAACATTTTTTCACGCATACAATTAACTATGACTTCTATGGATGTATGGTTGGTTGCTCATGATTTTAACACTTTTACCAAGACAGAATTTGTTACCATCACTAAGGTTTGTAGCTAACGTTTACATCTGTAATTAATTCATCAAACAACAATAGAATTTATAGTAATATAAAAAATGGTACTTATTTTCATTAGGGTCAATAGTGCAGAAAGGGAAATTCTCAGCAGCAGCTTGACTCTTTGTGAGCACATTGAAGAATGTAGACTTGCCAACATTTGGTACACCGACAATACCCACTTTCAGGTTTGTGCCAACTCGTCCAATGAGTGGCTTTTTTTCAGGCTCTTCTACCTTCTTGGGAGGCATCCTAAAAATTACGAAAATAGCTTTATTTTTGGTCATTCAACTGATTTCCGAATGAAGAAATATATTATGTTAATATCATCTTCGACAAGGACAAATCCCTCATGTAAAATACATAAATATGCAATTATTGAAATAAGAACCAATTCACATAGTATTTTATTACCTACGAACCACAATAAATCCTAATTCTACAAGTCGATGCTGAGGCTCAATATTATTGACTTGCAGATAACCTACATACTACAATCATATTTTCTTACCTGAAAGTTTTTCGGACTTCGCCGGTCACTACACAATGATTTGCAGAACTCTCCTGAAATGCAAGTAAACATATAAGATTAAATAAAGTGCTTCTTAAACCAATTTTATTTTTGAAAACGTGTAAGTACCAAAGATCCGGCTATCCGCTCGCTATTTTAGTCAAATCGAAGAGGTTTTTATAGTGACGTTCTGCGATTCACAACTTCTTGCTTGATGGCTCTGCATCTGGCTGGATTGGCATGATTGACCCCATGAACGTAAAATATGCTCGGACCAAGTCAGTCAACCGAAGAACGAAGCACTCACTGGTGTAGGTGTACCGATTTTGACATTGTCAATTTATAGACCGCTCGTCCGCCATTACCTCTTTATACTATACACCAACAGAGGCTGAGTGACTCTTTTGTAACCTAGATCGAAAAATGAAAAATGTCTTCTTGTGTGGTCAGATGTTGCCGAAATCACACAAATTTATTAAATAATAAACACAGAATCACATTTCACACGTAAATTTCTAATTACATACACTTATTTCTTCGATTAAACGCAAATAACTATCAACAGAAAAATCACAACAAAAACACAAATCTGGCCGGTGTCACCAGCACAGCAACTTCTAAATAATGTGAGAGTTTATTAAAAATGTTTGAATCTTTGTATAATTATAATTCTTAAAATTGGAATTAGGTAGGTAGATAGATAGATAGATAGAAAATTCTTTATTGCACTTTAACTTTAAACTATGTACAGTAAAAACTTAAAAATTAAGTACAATTGGCGTTCTTATCGCTCAAGAGCGATCTCTACCAGACAACCATGGATGGATAGGATCGTGGACAGTACCAGGGGATCTATGTGCTTGTAAGTTATGGGATATTATAAAAATACTTAAAGGTTGGTAATGACTTAGCAAGCCTCACCGATATTGGCAATGCGTTCCATAGTTGCACAGCCCAGGCAGTAAAGGATTGGGCGAAGAAGGAAGTAGAGTGAGCAGGTACTTGAAGCCTATGGGTTGAAGAAGAACGGAGAGAAAGAATTTATTAATAAATAAATAATAAATAATGCTGGACAATCCACACAGCATTATCTAGCCCCATGGTAAGCAGAGCTTGTGTTATGGGTACTAGATAACTGATATACATAATACAATACATTACATAGATAGATATTTCTTATTATACATAGAAAACGACCAGAACACCCGGAACAAATATCTGCAGATCGTACACACAATTGTTCCGAGGCGGGAATCGAACCCGCAACCTCCTGCGTCGCAGGCGGACCTTCGCCCACCGCGCCACATCGGTCGTCAAAGAGTGTGAGAAAGATGAAGAAAGGTGAAACGTTCTTTGAGAAACAACAACAACTACAACCCAACTGCACGAACACATCGCAGTACCCAGAAGTTGATCAAGGATTGTCAACACGCCCTTGGAGAAGAGGTAACCAAGTTTCTTTTACGGCCTAAAATCATCCAGCCGCCCAAACTGTACGGCCTACCCAAGGTGCACAAGCAGAATGCTCCGCTAAGACCTATTGTGAGTCAAATAGACTCCCCTACATATGATCTGGCTAAGCATGTAGCAGCAGTGTTGCAACCAACTGTGGGACGAACAACATCCTTTGTAAAAGACTCACGACATTTTATACAGATATTGGAGCAGATAGAGGTAGATGACACGGAAGTGATGGTCAGCTTTGACGTAGAATCACTTTTTACGAACGTCCCTCTAGAAGACTGTATGAAGGTTGTCGCGACTAGAATACAAGAAGACGGCATCCCTGCAGAGTACGCCAAGCTTTTACAACATATTCTCTCCACAAATTTCTTCATATACAGAGGGCAATACTACCTTCAAATTGATGGAGTAGCAATGGGCAGCCCCGTCGCTCCCGTAGTAGCCAACATTTGGATGGAGTATTTCGAGAGTGTGGCCATCTCGTCTGCCCCTGTACAGGTAAAGTTGTGGAAGAGGTATGTAGATGACGTTTATTGTATTGTGAAAGGAAAGACACAGGAGATTGAAGTTCTACTATCCCACCTGAATGGAGTACATAATAAGATCAATTTCACATACGAAATGGAGACCGATCGGCGCTTGGCATTTCTGGACGTGTTGGTACAGGTCGAAGATGGAGGACGCGTAGGCCATTCTGTCCACAGGAAGCCTACACATACAGACAGTTACCTACATGCCAACTCACATCACCACCCTCGGCATCTTAACTCGGTGGTAACATCTCCAACCGTGCTTACAACCTATGCGATGACACCAGCCTACAGAGTGAGTTGACCCACGTCAGAAATGTTTTAGCAAGGAACGGCTATAAGGTTCGATCATTGCCAGCTCGTTCTGGCACCAACCATAAACCACACAGGAGTACAGTGGAACGCAAACCAGCATTCTTGCCTTATATAAAAGGAGTGACGGATAAAGTCGCAAATATCCTGCAAAAATCCTCAATTAAAACCATTTTCACGCCCCTGAAAAAGATCATACATTACCTGCGCACGCCTAAAGACACGTTCCCAATTGAGAAACCAGGGGTGTACAAGATCGATTGCAGCTGTGGAAGCTCCTATATAGGCCAAACGAAGCGCACTATCTCCTGCAGAGTAAAAGAACACATACGAGCAGTTAAGAATCTGGCAACCGAGAAGTCTGCCATAGCGGAACATCTTCTCGAGTCAGGTTCCAACCACTGGATCGAGTTACATAATCCACAAGTAATCTCAACAGAGCGACACTACATACCAAGAATGGTACGGGAGGCTATTGAGATTACGAAACACAGGAACTTCAACCGAGAAGATGGCTTCCAATTATCGGGAACCTGGAACCCTGTTGTGAGAATGTGCAAAAACGGAAGAAGTGATGTACCAACCGCTTCGCGTTCTGATACCGTCAGTGTTGTGTGTCGTGATCGAGCTGCGTTCGATAATAGTGAAACCGGTGGTAGTGGCAACGTTCGTAGCAAAAGACAAAAAATGAGGGTAGATCGGTATGTCTGCCCATAAAAACTCGCAGTGCCTTCAGTTACTCCGTGATCATGGCGCATGCAACTGTGCCGAAATATTGGATAACTCAAAAATCAAATCATGGTAAATATCCCGTTTTAAATGACTTTAGTAGAATCAGGGTTGTCACAACTTATAATATTATAGGTACTAACATCGATTTATTTGTACCTACTACGTAACGTACTAGATTTCGCGATCCGAAAACTCATTTTGTTAGACTGAACTGTCCTGCTATCCGTGCACCTGTAGTGTGGCTTCGACATGCAGCGTGGGCGCGTATGGAGCCGCACTAATAATTATCATCATCATCATCATCAGCCTATATCAGTCCACTGCTGGACATAGGCCTCCCCCAATGAGCGCCATAGCGCCCTGTCTTCAGCTTGCCGCATCCAGCATGATGATGATGATGATGTACTCGCCGTTTATGTTAATGCCCTTTCCTTTCCAGTCCAACAACCTAAGCATATCCTTCAATGCGCAAGTAAACAGTTTCGGGGATATGACATTCCCCTGCCTCACTCCTCTGCGCAATTGGATGGGTTTAGACTGCTGGCCCTGTACTTGGACACTCATGGTGGCGGCCTCGTATAGACATCTGTATCTCGATATAACGATAGTCTACTTGGCATCGCTGTAAGGAATCCAGAACAGCCCAGGTTTCGACGGAGTCAAATGCCTTCTCATAGTCCACAAAAGCCAGACACAGGGGCTTATACTCTTCGGACTTCTGTATAATCTGCCTCACTGCGTGTATGTGGTCTATAGTGCCATATCCTCCGCGAAACCCAGCCTGTTCCGGTGGGTGGAACTCGTCGAGTCTCCTGGCGATACGGTTCGTCACCACTCGTGAGAACAGCTTATAGCCGTGGCTCAAGAGTGGGATGGGTCTGTAATTCTTAAGAAGGGTTTTATCTCCCTTCTTAAACAAGAGCACCACCAAACTCCCGCTCCACGCCTTTGGAGTTCTCCCACTGTGAAGGACGGTGTTAAAGAGGTTATGTAGCTCCTGTATTACAGGAGTAATTCCGTCCTCACCGGGGGCTTTTCCATTTTTAAGCTGCCTTAGAGCTAACACGATCTCGTCTTGACTGATGTCAGGCAGTTCGTCGGTATAGTGGCGTGTCACGGTAACTCTGGAATATCGGTCATCTCGTCGGTAACGAGAGGCATGTGCAGCGTATAATTGGCCATAGAAATCCTCTATCTCGGCGGATATCTCCGGCTTTGACAATACGGTCCTCCCACAAAGTCGGTGGTCTCCCGTCTTTTTGTCAGCAGCCCAAGAGTCTCATCCGAGAGTTTGGACTTCTTGCCAGTACGCTGCTTTCGACAGAATTTGATGCCCTCGTCCCTCAACGTTACAACCAGATTGTGTAGGGTCTCGTAAGCGTCATCAGTGGGTTCCAGGGCAACAGATATATTCCCGAGAAGCTGCTGAAACTTCTCGGTGCCCGCCATGATTTGGATTGAATCATAGATTAACACAATGCAGATGTTCCATTTCAAAACTAGTTGTTTTTTTTTTTTTTTTCATCCATTTTTGTCTACAATCGGCTGTTCAGCCATAATTAGACGCGGTCTCGGGTGGGATAGTCAGGTGCCATTTCCAATGAAAGGCACCATCTCTAGACTTGAATACTTTAGTTCCTTCGGTCAAGCTCAAGAATATTCCATCTCTTAAGGCGTTTTATATTGTCTTGGTTCTGTAGCAGGTGTCTTGCTAGTGTGTTGCTATGATTGTGCAGTATTTCCTTGTATTTTTTGCTGTATTTGTTGACTTCTTCTTTTATGGTTGGCATTTCCAGGTATTCGTGTATCTCTGTGTTTCTCACAAACCAATGTGCGCTGGAGATGGTTCTTAATGTGATGTTTTGAAACCGCTGTAGTATCTCCAGATTAGAGTTGCTGGCGGATCCCCAGAGTTCTATTCCATAGGTCCAGATGGGTTTAATTATTGCCTTGTATACAAGTAATTTGTTAATGAGAGATAGTTGTGATGTACGGCCCAACAACCATGAAAAATTCCTGAATTGCATGTTTGCTTCTGTTCTTTTGGCTTTAATGTGGTTTGCCCATGTCAGCCGTCTATCTAAGTGCAGGCCTAGGTATTTTACCGTATTGCTGGTTGGCAGGGTTCCTCGATCCATATGAACGGGGGCACAACTGCCTTTTCTCAATGTGAAAGTGACCTGCGTGGACTTTGTTACGCTAGGCCTGATTCTCCATTTTTGAAGCCATTCGCCGATCTTATTCAACTGTACCTGCAGTTTAGCGGAAGCCTGTTCGGGGTCGGTATCGCTTGCAAGACATGCAGTATCGTCTGCATAGGTCGCTGTCACTACATCTGGTGTCTCAGGCAGGTCAGCCGTATAAATGGAGTAGAGAACAGGACCTAGCACTGATCCTTGTGGTACCGACGCTTTAATTGGATAAAGCCTTGAAGATTCTTCTTCATATTTCACTTGGAACTTTCGTTGTTCCAGGTATGATTTCAGAGTCATATAAAATGAGTTTGGTAGCAGGGTTTTTAGCTTATATAGAAGTCCTTTATGCCAGACTTTGTCAAATGCTTGTTGGATGTCAATGAATACAGCAGAGCAATACTCTTTTCTCTCCAGGGATTGTCTAATTTTGTGAACAACTCTACGCACTTGCTCTACTGTAGCATGTTTCTCCCGGAACCCAAATTGGTGATCTGGGATGATCTTGTTCTCATCCAAAAATGGCTTTAGCCGGGTCAGTAGAACTTTCTCGAACAGTTTAGACAGGACTGGGAGCAAACTTATGGGTCTGTATGAGCCGGGTTCAGTTGGTGGTTTTCCGGGTTTGGGCATCATGCATATTGTCGAGATCTTCCATATTATTGGATAGTGATGTATTCGCAATATCGCGTTGAACAACATTGTTAGAAATACAATAGGTTTTTTGGGTAGTTGTTTCAGAATTTCTCCCGTTATCAGGTCGAAGCCTGGTGTCTTTTTGTTTTCCAGATTGTATATCATTTTCTTTAATTCTCGGGGAGTAACTAGTGTCAAAGGTAACGATAGTTGCTGATCACTCAATAATGTGTGATCAATTTGGTCTTCAAATTCTGTCATGTTTGATACATTTGGAGTGAATACTTCACTTAGGTGCTCGGCAAACAACTCTGCTTTCTCTTTTTCGCTTTTGGCCCACGGTTTCTCAGCGTCTTTTCTTATTGGTGGAATGTGGTTTTGAGGTCGTTTAAAGTCTTTGGTTATTTTCCATAGGGAATAGTTATCTTTCTTATGAGCAGATAGTGTTTGCAGCTTTTGTTGGAAGGTTTCGTTCTGGTTTTCTTTAATAAGTTCTTTTAGCTCTCTGGAGGCTTTATTGTACTTAAACCTATCTGCCTGTGCTCTACTTGTTTGCCATTGCCGTCGTAGCTTCCGCTTTTCCGCCAACTTGTGCCGTATTTTTAGCGGGATGTTATTTCTTCGGTCAGTGTTGCTGAGAGTCGGTGTGAAACTAGTTGTAAGTAAAAATATGTGATTGCTGGATGGGATGACTTGACGCGGTGTTTTGAAGTGTTTTAATTTTTTATCTTTGATTTGTAAACATTTTCTTGTTTCTTATCACAAAGTACTTTTCTACATGTTTCTTATTTCAAATTTTAATAATATTGTACCTATTTAATATATATTTTTTTTTTTTTAAATATACGGATAACAATTCGTTTTCTTTTTTTCTTTGTTTTTTGTAGTCAATAATTGTGTACTATGGAATTAATTCTTACGAAGTTTTGTAGGTCCAAAACCTGTGTCACCTCAGCGCGGTGTAAAATCTATGTCAGACTACCTTGAACAACAAAATGCGTACTCTGCGGCGAGGGCCAGTGCCCTCGCCGCGCAGCAAGTTTAAACAAATTCTCTGTGTGGAATAGCCTTTCTAGTACGTAGTACATTTAAGTCATTGTGTAAAAGTTAGTACCTAAAATTTCCTAAATTACTTTTGTAGAAAAGTTCACCTCTTTCCAAAACATTAGCTGAAGCAAATTAAACAGGTTTTGGTCAGCCGAAAAATGGATTTCGCCAGTCCATTATGAAGCACAAATCGTGTTTTCGAAATAATGTTCCAAAACCATTTTATATATTATACATATTATTTATATTTTATATATTATTTTATGTATTACATTACTATGCATAATCATAAATGACATACCTACAATTAAAAGCGGCAATATTTATTGCCAATAAATATTTTATTATTGATAAATTATAGTACCTATTTAACTTATAAAATCTAGCACTAAATTGACCCTGACTGCCATGGTAAAGTCATAGGTGCAGGATTCTGTAGATAGGACATAACCACAGCTGATATTGACAGCATGAAGGAGCTCACAATCTGTAAAATAAAAATAATAGTTACACCATAAGAACACACATTACTTATCCATTATCAGTCCACTGATTTACTGTTAGGTTACATGCATAACTATGAAGTTCTAGACCTTCATGATACATAAATATTTTTAAGCTTACGGGATCTGAACATATAAATTATAAGTTTTGATACAACGGGTATTTACAGGAAAAAAAGTTAAATAAACGCGAAAAATACCCGTTGTATCAAAACTTATATTCATGATACATCCGTTGCCACATCTACACTTTCCTTCAGGGGAGATAGTATGCGATGGGATGGAACCCTTACTTTTATAACATTTCGGGAAAAGATATTGGATCAGTAGAATTCCACAGTTGATGAAATAATTAAAACTTTATTTTTTGTTGGTTAACACCAAAAATATCAAAGTAGGTAGGTAGTGCAAAACTAACCTGCTTGGTATCGTCTGAAACTCTTGAGTTTGCGAAACTGATGCTGGAGCAAAATACAGCAGTCCATGCACACCATTTCAGGCGCATCATAAGACCACACATGGAAAAGACCATACCTGAAAGGTATTCAGAAATGTAATATTAATATAATCAACATTAACAGTTTTCATTGAAACATGAATAACATAAAAACTATTTTGAAAATAAGTAGGTATGAAGTACCTCTGTATGAAGCAGTACAAGTTTGTATTTGTTAGAATTACCTACTATAATAGGTGGTAAAAGTTTCTATGTGACATACCAAGGATATTCATGTAATCCGTTGTAAGATCTTCAGCAGGGGCTGACGATGGTGGCGGAGGCTTATACCTGCGCTCTCTGTCAGCACGTCTTGGATCAGATGTAAGCTGCATCTGTGGCAAAGAAAGAAAATAGTGTTTAGAATGGGGCTTTTTATCAAGGAAAGATTTATAGATTAGAAAACGTTTTAGAATTGGATTGGGTAGGTGTAGTTGTGCATGGCAGAGGATCGAATATTTCCTTACCTTTTGTTGTTTCAGTACAGGCCCACAAATAATTGAAACGAAAAGAATGTTCTTTCGGTAGGTAAAGTTCACAGTTATTATTCTGTGAGCTAATCTAGAGAATTTATAGATTTATTTAGAAACGATTGCTTTGGTTGGACAACATAAGGAGTAAGCAAGGAACATAAACATAGGATCCAATCCAACAGAATCCTACCAACAACCACAAAGTACTTTTCTACATAGGGGAACAACAACTAATCCAAAATCAAATCCAAAGAGCAAAGAGAAACGGAGACAAGAGAGATAACCTCAAGCAAAGCAATCCAAAGAGAATACCTAGGCTATAATCTATAATAGGTAGGTACATAACTACGACGATGACAATGACACTTTTTTAGTATGCGACTATGCGTGCGAATGGAATGAATGAATGAATGGAAAAATAAACGATTTTAAAAAAATCTTTTTATGGTACTTTTTAACTTGCCACTGTCAAAGAGAATACAATAATACTGTGTGGGCATAGATTAATAATTATAAAGTACAAGATGTCTGGGTAGCGTGGTTCGTGTGAGGGACAGATAATACGAAATAGTGTTGCCATCAAAAGTTTTTACCCCGATTTTAGATTTCTTATGTCAGGTTTTTTGGTGATATTTTATATAGCTAATAACCCCAATATTATACAAAATAAAGATCCTATCAAACCTACTATCGCGAAGTTATCTGATGCATGCGAATGTTATTTCGGTACTTGGTTTATGCCGAATGTCCCAAAATTCCTGGGATATGATTTGCTATTTTCCAGTTCATAAATATTTCGGGCTTTTTCAAGAAATTCAGAACCTAGAATTTCACCGAACCTTTGTAGGTCTTTCCTATACAGGTAGGTTAATGTGGTGGTTTTTGGTCCTTACTTTTTGTTACAGCCTGAAGGTATAATTCGTCAACCCGATAGGTCCTATTTTTTACTTGCGTTTTTCTTTGGAATTAAGAAAGTATGCGGAAATGGGTAAACAATTAATAAATAAAACAACGTTTAGCTACCTATTTTTTATATTTAATTGGTATGTAAGCTCTTTTAAGTATAACAAAAATAAAAAAAATCTATCATTTTCAGGCATAGGCGACAGAATATTCTTATTAAACCTTAATAATATAGAACCATAATACGTAAATTTTAAAATATTATTTATGGTAGGGAATCTATTGCTAAGTGGTAATTCTAATTATTTAAAAAACTTACTTTGTGTTTTATAAATTTGGTATTCCTCTGTTATGAAATAGAAATTACAGCAATGTTATTACTTTATTGTCTACATTATTGGCTATCAAATAAGTCCTCTATCGTCTTCCTAGGACCTCTACGTGGGTAGATATGACTTAATCCGTGCCTAGAGGTAAAAGAAAAACAAAATGGCTGCCTCATCATGGAGACAAAAAAAATGGAAAAGTGATTTGTCAATAAAATTTACCGTATTTGATAAGTTTTGATCACTTTCCATACGATCCTTTTCTATAGTTTTTATCTTACATGTCTGAAATAAAATATTGAAGCATATGGATATCAAGTATAGGTACATATAAAAGTAATATTAGTAATACTACCCAATAGAATTAAAATATTTTGGTTGGTTATTATAGTGGGTAGGTAGTAGGAACACTAAAAGATAGTATCACAAACTTTTCTGAGTCTCTAAACAGAATTTCACCCACTGTGGCACGGAGGCATTATTTTAAAGTATTTTTCTTACCAGCCTTGGAACAGCTTGAGGGCACAGATAAGTACGCTGTTTCTTTTTTATCAATAAATTTTCATCAAAATGTTTCATACATATTTTAAATGTTTATTGGGTTCCTAATCTTTGCGACCCGTGGGTTCTAGTCAAAGAAGACGTAAAATCGTTACATAATTCTATTTTATATATGAATGCATTATTAAACAATGAAGGAATTCAAAATGTTTCAATGCGACATGTGGGTACTTTTATTTTCTAGTGCAGGTGATAGATTTTGATGGTTTTACTAATTAAAAGAAGCTGTAAGATACCATAATGAAAACTAATTTGAACTACCTTGGTATCTATTTTCATTAAAACGTTACTAAAGTCCTAAAAGGGTTGCTATTGTGGGTATTAAAGAAAAGAAGCATAACTTACAACATGAATACTGTTTTATTCAATAATACAATCTGGTTGGAACATAAATTATGACGAGAAACCAATATATTTACTAGATGTCCTAATAGGGTTCTATTGTGGTTATTAAAGAAAAGAAGCATTACTTAGAACATTAATACTCTTATATTCAATAATACAATCTGGTTGGACATAAATTATTACAGACAATTAATAATATTTTAAGGTTATGTTACACAAATTGCTAGTCACAAAATATGAACAATACTTAGCTTCTGTCTGGTTAGGCTGCCGATCCAAAAGTGAGTATTCTCCCCCTTTTGGGTCGTATATATAGGCTCTGACATCGTAAAAAATGCAGCCTGAGCGATGGCTCACACTGTCTTTGGCGCGAACAGTCGATACAACAATTTATTATGTTTCTTAATACTGAATAATACTTTCAGACCAAATCAATTATATCAAAAATTGTACAATTAATATTCCACTTATTTTAAATATAATACATTTTAATAGTTAATAAATTAAGAAATTATCGGCGCCGCGCCATTTATGAAAGTTATATACTAATGATTTTATTACATTAAAATACCAATGAAATAGATAATCTAAAATCTGAAAACGATTTAAGAGATACATTTCATATTTCTTAACCACAATTTTCTATTATTAATCTTTATTGTGAAAGTTATGTGCTAATGATTTTATTACATTAGAATACCAATGAAATAGGTAATCTAAAACCTGAAAACTATTTTAGACATACTTTTCATATATCTTTATCACAATTTTCTATATTAATCTAATACAGGCAACCCTAAATTTTCATGATTTTTTGAAAATTAACTTTAAACACAATTTTTGAGCCTTGTCTCGATGGGAATCTAAGAAACGGTACATTTTGAATCGTTTTGTAGTCAAAATAAATTGTTCTTACCAGTGGAATGATGAATCCGGCACTTTCACTTCACTGTAACTTTTACACTGAGAAACACTGCTCTGAACCATCTTCACTTCGGTTCTTTATTGATTGGAGGTGTAGTAATGTTCACGGAATCACTCTACCCCATTTAAATTTGAAGAAAACTTATTGTACGGTTGAAAACAACAATATTGCGTCGAAACCCACCGATGTCCAGGTACATTTGTTGATCACTAGACTGATTGACCTTGACACGCTGAGCAAGACAGAAATACAGTCTAACTATCTCATTTCTTCTCAGGATTTGAGAATATATTGTTCTCTTTCTTGTGTGAAAGAGATGGCATTTGCTATCCTTCTATGGACTTCTCTTTCTAGGTGTGTGGGGGTGTGGGGAGGTTATTTCCTTCGTTAAGCAAGGAATCTGAGAGCTTCTCTTTTTAGGTCTGAGAGTCATTCATAATCATAAACTTTATGCGTCCTGTACATGTGTTAGGTCAATGCGTTGGGCCAAGGCGTTGGGCCAACGTGTAGAAGACCTACTTGGCGCATGTAGAAGTTGGCGGCCAACATTGGCTCGCAAACCGTAGTAGTGTCGGTCTTTCGTTTCCGTTTTCCGCAAATAGTGTTAACACGTTTGGCGTCTTATTCAGTTCGCCTCTATTCGTCAGCAAAATCAGTCGTGTTGCGTGCGTGTGAGATTTACGATGATGGAATGGACAAGTGCCAAAACCTTAAATTTCATAGTTAAATTTATCGAAATTAACCGATTATATGGAACCAAAGCAAGACAGTCCACGTCCATCTTGGTTAAAGCGCCAATGCGGTATGATATGGGAATGATCGTACGCCAATGGTGTGAACGCAATCTGATCAGTTGGCCCAACATGCTGGCCCAGCACATTCGCCAAATGTGTACAGGACGCTTTAGAGGGTCCGACGATCAAGGACTTGTGGTAGGGTTTGAAGTTTGAACTATAGGTAGGTACTATAAGTTTGATTCGACTATTCGAATATAATTATTAAAAGTTTAATTGAAAATAATATTATAGTAGGTAGGTACAATATCAATTCAACACATACAAGAACAGCTAGACTGGGATTTGATTTGATTGGAGCTTATTTACATCTATTCAAATTAAATCAAGTAGGTAGGTATTTTAATTAGTTTAATTGTAATAATACAAAAACACATTTATGAACGTTTTAACTTAATTTCAAGTTTTATCTTACCTACCTTACGGATATGAATAATTAGGATAATCAGATAAGGAACTATAACTAGTAGGTAAATAGTAGCTTAGCTTCTTTATCTACCTAATCTTTAAACTTGTATAGGTAACTAGTAGGTACAGATATTGGTAGGTACCTATCACAATAAACTACTTATTCAACATTATTTACTAGTAACTAGGGTAGGTACTAAGTAAACTTTTAATTAGGATGAAGTTCAGGTTTACTTACCTATCATTATCACCTAATTAGTAGATAATATGGTTCACTAACCAAGAGATGAAGTAGTAGCGCCGAAGTTACTATCTCATTTTGTGACAGGTGTACTTACAATACAAACCAGCTCCTCCCCATGCGGGCAAACCGGGCCCGTAGAAGGTAGGGTGAGGATTAGTTCACTGAAGTGTAATGGATGTCGAGGTGGTTTTATAAGGGTATAAGAAAGGAACAACCTTATTTAGTGTATATTTAACGAAAACGAGTAGGTAATCTAAAAGTGCTATAAATAATACATAAATTAATAAATCTTGACAATCCACACAGCATCGTCTAGCCCCAATCTAAGCAGAGCTTTTGTTATGGGTACTAGATGACTTATATAGATAATACATTACATAAATAGATATATTTATTTTATTATACATATAGATAACGACCAGAACACCCGGAACAAATATCTGCTGATCGTACACACAATTGTTCCGAGGCGGGGAATCGAAAAAATTAAATAAAATGTTTATTTTGGTAACTTATAACATAAACATACATGTATTGGAGTCCCCCTTTAAGCAAAATGTGTTTGTATTAGATGGAACCGCTCTAGCCAGAGTAACTATTTACATTTTATAAGTTGGTGTACAAATAATATTTTTTATAAAAAGTAACATACTACCTATATAAAATAATACAAGAAAATTTATGTCGAACCCGCAACCTCCTGCGTCGCAGGTGGACCTTCGCCCACCGCGCTACAGGTTGTCAAATAAAGTATTCCTGCATAATGACGCAAATACTGAATACTCGTACCTATAGGATAAGTAAGTCAGTGCAGCTTTGGGGTAAGGAGCCCGTGCTACCGAGGGATCGGCTCTTGCAAGTTTGTAAATAAGTTTATTCGAGATTTAAAAAACATGTTGAAATCCTGTCGGGGAGAGCCCCGCAAGCCGGCCCGGCGTGTTAGGAAGGGCGACGTCTAGGGCCCTGCTATAGGGTGACAGACCACGCTAGCTAGGGCTCTGCTCTGGGAACATTTGGAAGGTTATTATTTTTTTTGAAGTCTGTTTAGTAGGCCTAACTTTTTCTTTATAGCCACAACTCGCCGCCATTTGCCCGATACATACCTACGTAAGTAGGTACATATGTATGTATCGGGCAAATTTTGCAACTAGATACATAGGTATCAATAGGTAAATTACTCAAATCTGATGCGAACAACTTTTGTTTTTCGTGTGACTCCTGGAGGCGAAGGTACTTTCATTATAAAATTTAAACTTTTTTTTAAAACTTTTTAGGTACCTTACCTACCTATAGATTTTTTATAAGATTAAGATTTTTACCAGGTGAAAATATAGAATGGTCATATGATTAAATCAAACTTAAATAAAATTATGCAAAAAACCATATTGAAAAACATGCAAAATGTTTTCGGAGGTAGACGCATTTAAGTTAGCTCAATAGCGGTTTGTGATTGGTCAGTCGGGCTTCGGCGCACGCCCACCGCCTGCAGGTCTCACGCACGCCTCGCCGGCCATTTACATGTGAAATCAAAAATAATACTTCTACCCCTAAATTCTTCTCTTTATTGGCCTGTGACATGCGATTTTTAATCCGAGGAAGTCGTTTGGATGAAACTTAATACAGCAACAATGTATAGTTGGACACGCTGTGACCTATGGCTGTGACGTTGGGTGACATCTAGTGTGGAGTAGCATACCTACGGAGATGATGTTGATCGAAAGAAAAATTGTGTGGGTCGCCGTGAAAATTGCAATATTTTTGCCCTTTGATAGCTTCGCTAAATAGATTATGTATGTACCTATATATAGATATTAGTGATACTTCAAAGAAACTATACTACCTATAATATAATATTACAATGTAGATTGTAGGTATAAGAAAAGAACCCATCTACCATAAATAAGACATCAACGCGCTCTACTTCGTGTTTTAGTTTTTACCGAAATTAAAACTTTCTCATAGTTTCTATACCTACTGTAACTTTTTGTAGGTCTATGGTCTATGGTTTTTGAGGTAGGTAGGTATATAGTTTTTGGTGGTCTAGGAATACTTTTATTAAACCTTGAATGTCAGCCAAACACGATGTAGAATATTTGTAAACAAACCGCCCATACCTACTTAAACTAAAATTAACTCTGGTGCCGCGTCTTTTGTACACAATTTACATCACCTACTTATCGATTTGAGAAACTTCCTTAATTAAATATTGCTTACAATTAGATACCTACATAGGTATATCTCAAACTCGACGCCAAGCCAGTGGGTTTTTTGGTTATTTGTGTCGTGGTTTGTTTACAATCATTCTTCATATCGAGTTTAGCTATAGTTAAATTTCTAAATGTGTGTTATCCGAAATGGCTTTAGTAAAAATCTAATCGAGTGGCGGCGCGGCGCGGCGGCGGCGGTGTCGCGTTGCGCATCGTGAAGTAACTAGCAGTTCTAGGTAGTAGGTATTGTCTGTATCTACCTACTACCCCAACCATAAAACCGCAGGCGCATTAACGGAAACAGAAGTGCAATTAGGTGTGTGTTTGCAAACGTAGCGCTCGGTTGGGCGGGATAATAGAGTAAGTAGTGTAGGGAACCCAGGTAAGCAAAGCTAGTTGAGGTAGATACCTATGCAGGCTTTTCATTCAGGGAACTAAAGAGGTAGGTACCTTACCTACTCACACAAGTCACAGCCAAAAAGTTAATTTATAATTACGATAGCTAAATTTGATATAGGGCTGTTATAAATAAATATTTATGATAACCTGTATTTTTAGTTTATTTTTATTAAAAAAAAAGCGAGAAGGATGTAAGTAGGTACGTATGCTGGGGCCTTTGTTTAGCAGTGGACGTTCTCCGGCTGACCATGATGATCTTCGTGAATCTAACCGAAACACAACCACCAAGGAATCATTTTCCATACAATAGCGAAATAATTTTTGCGGTACTTAATTGACGGAAAAATCGACGAATCATACATAAAAAAAACACAGCAGCCGAACATCCCACTATTTTGTTTTTCGTCGGTTAAAAACCATTAAAATTACCTTTAATAACCTCATCTCATACATATCTACGTCCACAGCAAAAACTGGCATTCCCAAATACGAAGGGTTAGGTAGGTACACCATTCCATGACTTAATTAGTTAAGTTATTTTGGAAATTCCTTCAGAGTTATTTTGTGGTTGTTTGTGTTAGGTGCGAGAGCTATTCATAGATTTTTTGCCCAATAGTGTATCATAATAGCCGTTAAACTACATAGAAAAAGGAACAGAACAATCGACACTAATATCTGCAGATCTACAAACATTTGTCCCGAGGCCGGAATTGAACCCGCAACCTCCTGCGTCGCACGCGGACCTTCACCCAAATCACCACGAAGAAGGTACAGTACAATATAGTACAATAGAGTCTATAGTCTGTACTGTACCTTCGTGGTGATACGATATGATGGATACCTAAAGTGGGCCCAATAGGGTCTATAGTATACATAGACCCTACTGGGCCCACTTTAGGTATGCTCACTTCATAGCTAGTCTAATACCCCTCTGCGAATGGAATAATTAAATAAAAGTAAAAAATCATTTATTTCTTTAGACTTACAAAATAAGCACTTAGACAAGTCATATTTTATATATAAATTATTATCAAATAAAATTATTTTACTGTTCACTTAAATTTTTTGTCCACTAGTGGAAGAAGTGAAAAGAAACCACTAGCATGTTCATCTCTTATATTATGTCTAATAGATGGTTATTTGCCTATTTAAGTCTAAATATAATATGATTCGATACATGTCAATATTTAAGAGCGTTTATCCCTAAAATGCGCAGAAACAGTACTTTTCAAACCCGTTTATATCATGAACCACTTATATTATAGTATATGTTATTTACTAATAATTTTAGGAAATTTTAGTGTCCAAATAGTTTGACTATAAAATATTTCAATTAATATAGTATGTACGCGTTCTATCAAGATAACTTGTGAGAGGTTTTCATAATTTCCCTTTCAGCATCAGTTTCGAAGCTCAAAATAATAGAAAATACTGACATATCTAATTAAGAAAAAAATATAACCTACTGATGAGATCCTTGGCTAAAAAGTTCATTAGAAAGATGTTTGGTTTTGGTATCCTACTATGAGAAATTAAAATTCAAAAAATGTGAAATATTACGAATATTTCACATTTTTAAATGATGTTTTTACCGATATACCTTATTTAATTTAATATAATAATAGCCTACCAATAAAGTGGAGCATCTTTTTTAAAATCATACATTTAAATTTTTTATGATTTTGTGGCTATTATTTTTCTATAAATATTTTAAAACTACTATAAAACGCTGCGCGAAAATCGATTCAAATCAGTCCGCCGCGAGGCTTTCTAGAGTGTGGTCACGTCGCTCGGCGCTCTGACTAACCTGAGTTGACCTTTGTTGTGTGTATAGGGAGAGCGGACATATAGCGCATCTAAAAAATTTTGGTACTTTGGTAAGTAAAATATTTTATGGTTATTTTTGATGGCAAACATATTTTTAGAATGTAGTTATATTATAACAATTCATATTTCAGACGTAATGGGAAATAAAAATAAGCTATTTATAGGCAAAAACGAAAGCGTAAAAAAGCAGCAAACATAGAAATTGCAAGAGCAAAAAGGTTGATACCTTCACGTTATTAATAATGTTATACTTACTAGCTTCAACCTACGGCTTAACTTTCCTAACATTTTACACTGTAATAAAAGAATAAACTGTTAATATGTATATTTTTAACAATACATTATATATTTTTTATATTCTTTTTTATTTATATTTATACTATATAAAGCTAAATTACCACTCACTCACTGACATAATTGTTCTCCTTGATGGTGGATGGGGAGGTATGTTTTTTTTTACGGAATCGTATCCCCTATACGATCTAAAAGTCTCCTGGGGAAAATTCCGACTCTTTGAGATTTGCCCCCCCAAGACCCCCCCCCCCCCAGTGGGGGGCTCCTACATGGAGCCATATTGCTGAATTTTTTTTATGGGGGTTGTATCGAGGGTGACAAGTGATTTTGAATGCGTAGAAAATTTTGCCCCTCCTGCCCCCAGGACCCCCTCAGTGTGGGTGCTCCTACGCAGAGCCATATTGCTTACTTTTTTGTATAACGGTAACAATAACAAGTAATTTTGAATGCATGAAAAATTTTGCCCCCCCCTGCCCCCAGAACCCCCTTTTGAGTGTGCTACCAGATGCCGTCGCGATAGAGGGGTACTGATTGCGGGGTCGTATAGGGGGCATCTTTTCGTTTTGGAAGAAAAAAAAATTTGACCCCCTTTAAACCTCTTTTTCGACCCCCCTTTTCCATCTCCAAAACGGATAGACTTGGAAGATTTTGTTTTCACAGTCATGTAGAAGAGGACAAATGGTTTTGAATGAGAAAAAATTTAGCTCCCCTTTGCCGCCCAGACCACCTTTTTTTAGGAAAAACCAAAAATTGACCTATTTTGGACCTTTTTTTTCGGGTCGAGCATCGTGACGAGCGAAGCGAGCCACGATGCGACCGCGAAAAATGGCACGCCGAGCAAAGCGACCCCTCCATGCCCCCAGCCCCCCCTGTACCCCTCCCCCAACCAAAATACTGATATGGGTATCGTTTTGGACTAACTTGGGGGTGGAGATTTCGAATTCGATGACGGCAAATTGAAATTACGACACCTGTCGCACTGTGCACTGACGGACGTCGTGTGGCAACACGAGCAGAGTCGTATTGCGGTGAGCGAAGCAAACCGCAATGCGACCATCTGTACTGTGTGGCTGACTATGTGGGTGGTACTATGTGGGCTTCTAAACATATGTGCCAAATTTCATAAATTATGTATTTATGTACATTATGTATCCATTTCTCTAAATCTATAACGTAGATTTTTAATAATTCTGAGCTGGCTCCGACTTTAGAAAGAATCCATAATTTTTTTGCTTCTGAGTGTTTCTACGCCTTGAATTCTGTTAAATTTTTTAAATTACTTATTAAATTTCCTACTTAGTATTTCATTAACATTATTTTATTTTATTTATTTACTGGATAATGCTTGCTTTCAAAAACAAGGTGTGTGCTTATTGGTTGATGGTTTTACATCAGGCAATGTAAAAAAACTCACGTGAAGAAATTTCGGAAATAGTTGAGAGTGAAAACGAAAATATGGCGGTACTGATTAACTTTATTTTAAACTTAATTTAAATTACCTTTTTTCTCCTTTCACGTAATAATACGACATCAGACGATTTCATGTAATACTGTGGTTTTTTTTACAGAATTCTATATTGGATTCACCATGTGAAAACATGGAAATGTTGAATTTTTAGAAGTATTTAAAAAAATCCGGTCACTAGCTTCTACACTACTTTATAAATCTATTTTTTGGCTCAAAATATGTTTAAATTCTAATGTTTTTGCAGATTATCGAGCCCGAAATTCCGATTCCAATAAACGAAAGTCTAGTCCATGCCGCTGAGAACCACGACATATTAATCTAAAAATAAAAACATTTAAAAAAAAAATTTAAATGACTTCATCCGTAACCAAGTATTTTATTTGTACCTACTCGTAACTTAAATTAAATAAGTTTACATTTAAATGAACTAATTGCTATAATAATTTCACTCGAATGGATCAAAATGGGTAAGTTTGACTATACTTGTAGCATTAATAGAAAGAGCCAGCGCTACTCACACTAATGTCACGCTCGCTTCTGTGTGCGTTCTAATTACCTAAACTTGACATCGCGCGCTAGGCGTATACGCTCTTAAGTAAAGCTATGCACAACAACAAATTACTTACTACATACTATTGTCGGTGCGAAACGGAGCGACATCTGGCCAAGCATTAACATCATTGAGATAATCATTTATGGAGTAGAAAGCCTTCTTGATGAGATTTAGATTTACGTAGTTTTTAAATTTACGAATAGGGAGCTCAGTTGCTTCAGATGGAAGCTTATTATAGAAGCGCACGCTATTGCCCATAAATGATTTCCCTACCTTGTGTAATCTAAATGATGGGATGTATAACTTGTTCTTGTTTCTTGTATTTCTATTGTGAACATCACACTTTTTCATAAGGCTATCCTTATTTTTGTGGGTATACATTAAATTTTCATAGATGTATTGCGATATTACAGTCAGAATATTAATGTTTTTAAATAATTCCCTCAAAGAATCTCGTGGCTTTAATTTATAAATAGGCGTACCGCCCTTTTTTGAAGAACAAATATGGTCTGGATGTCAGCTGCTTGTCCCCAAAGCAAAATACCATAAGACATAATACTATGGAAGTAACTGAAATAAACTAACCTAGCTGTGTCTTCATTGGTAATATATCTAATTGTTCGAACTGCATAAGCTGCTGAACTAAGTCTACCTGCCAGAGCCTCTATTTGCGACCTCCATTGAAGAGAAGAATCAATATGTAACCCTAGGAATACAGTAGAGTAGAGTCTACAAGGTGAACAATCTCATCCTTCAGCATTATTTTTGTTGGGAGTTCTCTTACATTCGGTAGCATGAATTCTATACATTTAGCCTTTTTAGCATTGAGTAGTAGGTTATTGGCGGTGAACCAATCTAGTATTTGTGAAAGCGAATTATCTACATCGTCTTTTTTCATTTATTTCTATCAACTTTAAAAATCAATGAAGTATCATCAGCAAATAAGACTATATCACAAAGATCTCTTGCTAAAAACGGAAGATCATTTACATATACTAAAAATAAAAAAGGACCTAATATTGATCCTTGCGGGACGCCTAGTTCAAGTTTTGATCCTCTAGATCTTTCTTTACCAATATCTACTTTTTGAACTCTATCAGCTAAATATGATTGCATAAGGTCCAGTGCCTTGTTATTAATTCCATAGTGTTCCAACTTCCTAATTAGTGTACCATGATCCACGCAATCAAAAGCCTTAGAAAGGTCACATAATACACCAATAGCGTTTTTTGCTTTATCCCAGGCATCTAATATATGCTTTAATAGAACTGTGCCAGCATCAGTTGTCGATCTACCCTTGGTGAAGCCAAACTGATTTTTATGAATCAGCCTGTTAAGGTTGAAGTGTGAAGTCAACAGAGTAAGGATAATTTTTTCGAAAATTTTACTTATTGCAGGAAGTATTGAAATTGGCCTGTAATTGGCCGGATCAGTATGGCTACCCGATTTGTAAAGAGGAAACAGTTTACTACATTTCATAAGATCAGGAAAAACTCCTGCGTCTACACAATTATTGAAAATATGGGCCAAGCAGGGAGCCACTTCCTTAATAATTGAACTTAGTACTTTCGTTGAAATGCCCCAGAGATCCTCAGTATTTTTGATGTTTATAGATTTAAAAGTTTTTACAATGTAATTACCATTTACGTGACTAAAGATAAAGACTTCCTTACATTTCTCAACAGATGATTCTGATAATTCAACCGCCTTTAAAGCTGAGGAATTGAGAGACCGGGATACAATTTTAGGGATATCAGCAAAGAATCCATCAAAAGCATCTGCAATATCTTTTTCATTTATAAGAATTGAATTATTAACATTTAGCTTTATTTCTCTATTACGTGGCTTTGATTTACCAGTTTCGTTATTTATTAGTCTCCATGTAGTTTTTATTTTATTAGATGAGTTTGTTATTTTATTCTTAAAAAATAGGCATTTTGCTGTGTTGCAGACTTTCTTAATGTTTTCGAGTAGTTATTTACATACAAAAGAAACGCAGGGTCATGTAACATAGCTTCTCTAGCACCATATAGATCGTATAGCCTATTCCTACTTCTGTAAATGCCGGGAGTGGCCCAATCAGTAAACCCGACCCTATCTCTAACTGTGCATGTTTTAAGTTTAAATACTTCATTGTGTTCTTTGTTTATAACATTAAAAAGTCCATTAGGGTCATCAGAACAAGGTATATTAGCTACTGCTAGATCTACTTTACATTTAAATTTACTAATACGGCTCTCTGTGATAGGCCTGTAGGTATATTCCTCCACTGTTTTTTTATCATTCAAATTATTAATAAAATTAACACTCTGACCATAATGGTCTGATTTGAAATGCTTAATTACTGCTTTGTTAGTTGGAGATTGACTGCAGTAAATATTATCTAAACAAGTGGCAGAAGTTAGGGTTACCCTAGTCGGATCATTAAAAAGGTGTTGTAAGTTAAAGCATTTGAATAAATTTATCAATCTATCAGCGAGAGGATTTGCTAAAATATCTATATTAAAATCGCCACAAACAATGAGATCCTTCCTACAAGTAAATACTTTTAGCATAGCTTCTTCCATAGTACTTTCAAAGTCTACCTGATTTGCGTCGGGAGGGCTATAAATAAATAATGCTGGACAATCCACAGCAAAATAAATTAATAAATAAATAAGCATCATCTAGCCCCAAGCTTAGCAGAACTTGTATTATTATGGGTACTAGATGACTCATACATAGATTTACCTATATTATACATAGAAACGGCCAGACCAACCGGGACAAACATCTACGAAGTCTTGGACAGAAACTAGTTTTTAGCGTGATGCGAAATTTCGGATGCTTTGGTTTTTCTATGCTTGTTACTGCGTCACGCCAAAATTACTAAACATAATCGTGCTGAACTTTTTCATAGATGTAGTTATAACTGGAATAACAAAGGCTATTTTTCCAGGAATACGCGTGCGAAGCCGTGCGCTGAACCTAGTATTTTATAGGTTGTGGTTTAAGTATTAAAATATATAGATATCTATCGATCTGTAACAAGTTGAATATTTGTGAGCGCCACTACTGCGTAGTAGTGCTAAATCTTAAGCTGGTATTATCATGATGATGAAGTAAAGGAGGTTTACCCTTTACAGCTTATCAAATTATGACTTCTGTGGCGCGGTGGAGAAAGGTCCGCCTGCGACACCGGAGCAACCTCCGGGTTTGATTTCCGCCACGGGATGAATGTTTGTACGATCTGCAGATATTTGTTTCGGGTGTTGTTATGTACTGTATTACGTATATCTGTTATCTGGTACCCATAACACAAGCTCTGCTTAGTTTGGGTGCTCCAGCATTATTTATGATAATTATTACCATATTATTTATTACCGTATTATTTATATATATAATCATCATAAAATAAACAAATAATATTATGTATCTGTCTGTTTCTTTTTCTCTCTACTTCGGCATACAATCCCTTATGGCGTTTGATTCCTATACAAAAAAACGCGTGTTATGTAATAATCATAATAAAGAACCTAATATTTTTCAATAGTAGGTAAATTAAATTATAAGGAGATACCTGAAGCGTATCAACATGAGCCTACGGTGGAAATGAATGAATTAATGAATGAACTCTTTATTGCACTTAAAACTATAACATAACACCTTATATCTAAACATTACATGTTAAAAGTACAATAGGCGGCTTTATCGCTGACAGCGATAAGGCCGCCTATCTCTCCCAGGCTATTTCTCCCAGGCAACCTAGGGAAAGAGAAAAGATATAAGCAAACTAAGAGTTAGTACCTACCACAGATATCAGAAACAAAGGTAACATAACAAACAAACAGATTGAGAAGTGTCAAAAACAAGAAATAAAAATAAAAAAAGGATACAAACTACCTATATACATTGCATGCAATACAAAGCTACTTAAATTAGAAACTAACCTAAAAGATAAAACTATAAAAAAATATGGGTATTGAAATGAAATACCTACTTTCTGTCCCTAGGTATTATGAACCCGTCTGCGGATTTTGTAAGAAATTATAGGGTTTATATTGAACCGTATTATTCCCCTACACACTTCTCAAAAACAGTCCTCTGGCCCTGCCATATTCGTAATCCAAATTCTGATTCAGGCAAATTATTGCGAGACTAATTTTATTAGTGATTCAAACTAATATACGTCATTATGATGATCACCGAGGAAAACAAAGTCCTCTTTGAGATATGGTCCTGTGCTGTGGCGCCCACTTTGAATTTTATCAAAACTTTAAGCAATGGTATTCACTTAAAAAAACACATTTTGACGTTTTACCTTTGATGAAAGAAACTACAGATAGAGGTAAATACACTTGCATCGAAAGTGTCAAGATTGAAACCAATCTATCAGTCCGTTTCTTATTATTTATCTATGCTATCAGTCTCTCAGCGCAAATAACACCGCACGCACCTAGAGTTTCTTTCATCTATGGACGATTCTGTAACGACACTATTGTTATAGTAAAATGATAGGTTAGCAGAATTCGGCCCCTGGCTCTATCGCAAAGGCTTTGATACTTTCTTTTCTTTAAAAAAATCGATTAACCGAAATAATGCACTTTATTTGTGCATCTTTTCGAGTTTGGCGTGCGCTACCGCTCTGCAATCTACATACGTCTTAAAAACAATGGTCTTATGATATTTAGATAAGGTTTTATTATCTAAATCGGCGCGGTAAGTATAGGCGATGGCGGCTGGTAATTCGGTAATCATCAGTTGTCGGGTTGTTGTCGACAAGGTCAGTGCAATCGGATAATTTAGAGGAACAGCAGATTTGAGGTGAAGCCTAATTTGACGGTTAGCAGACTAGACTAATGTGAGCTTTAGGAACAACTTAATTTGCTTGTTTAAAAATGAATATTCACTTTAGTGGGAAGGCCGAGAGATAGGACCAAGGAGTTAAAAACTCCACCAAGAGCAGGGAGTTTGTAACCTTATAACTTAAAAACTCTTTGGTGATTTATTTATTAAAATGGTCTTATTGTATGGCGAAATGTAAAGGCAGTTATTGTGACGGGGTAGTAACTGTATTTCGTGTCACAGGTACATTACAAAGGTATTGCCCCTAGATGATGACTCAGAACTTCTAGATCCAGGTTTTCATCCGCTGAGGTGCACCTATGTATATTACGACCTATATTTTGGGTAGTTGAATATAGTTAAGTAGATTCCCTATTTATTTTCATTCATTATCGATTACGGTTTTCATCCGCTGAGGTGCACCTATTATTACCACCTATATTTTGGGTAGTTGAATATACCTAGTTAAGTAGATTCCCTATTTATTTTCATTCATTATCGATTACGGTTTTCATCCGCTGAGGTGCACCTATATTTTGGGTAGTTGAATATAGTTAAGTAGATTCCCTATTTATTTTCATTCATTATCGATTACGGTTTTCATCCGCTGAGGTGCACCTATTATTACCACCTATATTTTGGGTAGTTGAATATACCTAGTTAAGTAGATTCCCTATTTATTTTCATTCATTATCGATTACGGTTTTCATCCGCTGAGGTGCACCTATGTATATTACCACCTATATTTTGGGAAGTTGAATATAGTTAATTAGATTCCCTAATTATTTTCATTCATTATTAATTACTGCATAGATGTGTTATATTCAGTAAATACATTGCATGACCTACCAAATGGAAAAGTTTCAACGTCTTATAAGATGTACTCCGTTAACCCCTCAAGTAAAGAACCCTGAATTAAACCGTTAAGGTGTCAGAAGTCACGTGCTCCGATCTTGCGGGGCGGAGTCCTCCTCACAATAGGAGGCCTGGAGAGTCTAAGGAGCTCTAATACCAGGGTGTAGGTTCGACATCCGGGGACTGCTGTGCAGCAAATTGTCGAAGAAAGGGTGCCAGCCGCCGCCATTGTCAACCGATTCCAACGAATAAAACAGAGTTAAAATGTGTAGCCGATGATTCCTTTGTGCCGTCGCGCACTCCTTAATTATGTGGAACAGTGAAAGGGTCATATTTTCTATTAAATTTACACAATTGAGGATATAGGGTGTTGTTATTTTATTTTAAACAACGGTAAACTCAGAATCTTTGCGCTCAAAGGTAGAAAATTTGATGATCGATAGTTTTAGCTTCTTATTATAGTTATTTGTTAATAGGTATAGTAAAGCTTTATCGTTAAGAAAGCTGATTTGACTGCTGTAATAAAAAAAAAAAAACACCTGATGTTTACCCTTTTACATGCATCATAATGTTATCCGACCAGGTGGGATGACGACCTGCGAAAGACTGCAGGTTGCTGGATGCGGCGAGCTGAAGACAGGGCGCTATAGCGCTCATTGGGGGAGGCCTATTTCCAGCCGTGGACATAGGCCTCCCCAATGAGCTATAGGCTGATGATAATGATAATGTTATCACACTTACAAAGCATCTTACTTACGAGTCTTCACAAATTAAAAGCTTTTTGGACTCTAGTCTCTAATGCATGTGGAAACTGAACAACAAGTTTTTTAAATAATAATAATGTTGTATTCTATTTTCACTGCTACTTTTTTTTGCTTGCATGTAACCTAGAAAAAAACAACACTGAAAAGTCGACTACAACGACGACTAAACAGCAAGGTTTGAATTCTAATTTTAAAAATTGACTAAGCAACGGTATTCCTAGCCGAGTTTTTAGCGTTATGATATGGTAGCGGGCTACATTTTCTCTCACGTAATCTGTATAAACGAAACCTCCTGTATACAACGTTAAGTTCGCCCGTGGTGGCTCCACGAATGCGCCATTGTGCCCTCATAAGCTGATTACAGTAATCATTGCGCACCTAATGCGGTAAATGATAAGGTCCGCTCTAGTGCTCAAAACATATGGTATGGTACCCCATTCGTCACGGCAACTGCCCGGGAAATTTCTCGTAACAATCAATTGTCTTGTTGAACCCTTAGATGGGCAGTAGCTAAGCGGAAAAGCTAGGTAGGTGTATTCTATTTTTATAAAAAAAGTATAAAACAAAGTCGATTACCGCTGTCTGTCTGTCCATATGTATGGATGTACATAGATCTTTAAAACTACGCAACGGATTTTGATGCGGTTTTTTTTTAATAGATATATTGATTTAAGAGGAAGGTTTATAAACCATTTGACACATAGATTTCCACGCGGGCGAAGCCGCGGGGCGCAGCTAGTTTTGTATAAAAAGTAATAAACACCATGAATTATTGGGGACACTTCCTACTGGAAATTGAAATGAATCAGTTGAGCTACCAGTAGCTTTAACAGTGTCAGCACTGCATTCATCAATTGATTTAATTGGAACTACCTACTAGTTCTTATTTGTACCTATTATTTGATTATAACTTTCTTTGGTAATAAAGATTGTTCAAAGAAGAATTATAGTTACTAATAGGTATAAACTAAGCTATTCAAGTAGTAATGGGTTACATTTGACATGGATTGAATCAAGCGCCAGGACGTGTCGTGACGGTGGAAATTTGGAAAATTCGTAAGATCTTTCAGAAGATTTTTTGACATTATATTTCCACGTGGATGTGTTCTTCAACGCACTACAGAAGTTGTTCTTCAACGCACTACAGTAGTTATAAATTTATTACAATAAGTACTCATTGGTACTGAAAGATCTAACGAATTTATAAAATTTCCACGTGAAACCTTCACATGGAAATTGTATAAACTCGTCTTCTTTAAGAATATGATTTAAAATACTTAAAAAAAAAATATGTAAAAACTTTATTATGTAGTTTTAAACCGACTCATACAAAAGGAGTTCAGCTGTATGTATTTTTTATATTTATCGCCGATTTTCCGTCAACTGTTGACCTATTTTGACTAGTAATTTGTTTTATAAACGTAGAATGATATCAAAATGATGAATGATGTCAAATTACTTTGACATTTTATCTAATTTATTATTCAATTTAACTTATACCATTATTTGTTATTGTGACAAATTATTATAAATGAATATATTTTAATTTTTTAAGAAGGCATGTCTGTCTGCTTTTTTTTGCACAATGCCCTATGGTGTTTACTTTGTGATAACTGATAAGTTAGTATGTGTTATAATAAAAATGTGATTTATCTTTTAAAATAGTATTTAACGACATCAAGTGTAACATTGTGTACCTACGGTGGAAATAAGTAAACTAAACTAAAAAAAAATGGTATTTCTGAGGGATTTTAAGGACTGTGTAAAAATTAAAGAATTAGAAGTCGGTTTTTTGCGTGCGCCAATTGTTACATAACTTAGCATTACATAATCAAACAAATCAACCTTAGTAAACCTAGCTGGATTCCATCATTCTTCATCATAGGTACCTAGGTCCTATCGCGATACAGTCTTGAATCTGCATATCAAAGGATTAATCTTCATGCACGATTACTTCGGAATTTGCATCCCAAGGAAATCGCACCAATCAATTCTTATTACAATTAATGATATACCATTTAATGGCAGACGTAGCCCTAGGCATATTAGTATGTACCTGCCTACCACCTAAGACCATCGTAATGTCGTGGCGCATCATTCGAGTAGGTGTATGTAATGCTGTACGACATCTAGAGCATCAAAATATGTACCTATCAATAGGTAGGTACTTACAAATACTCGATTCTGGATACTTAATCTATGGATCGTGTTGTTTGAAAGAAATTTTATTTTATTTCAAATATAATCCGTAAAACGGGCATAAAAAATAAAATAAATAATAAAACAGGATTTTATTCCTCTACCTTTAATAACATTGATCAATAATTCTTATAAAATTGTTGTATAATGTCAGCTATACTATAACTTAATTTCTTAACAATACGTATATATGTAGATTTAATGATTAATGTGGTATTAGATGATTTTTGATGAAATATTAGAATATGGTTGAGTCGATTGAATTCAATAATAAAATGTTGTGACCGCGGGCATTACCTAATAAAAATACATGGATATTCCCTATTCCTATTTCAAAATGTTCCTCTCATCACCATAGACAAATCAAAAGCAGCTTTCAGTCAGTCGGCAGTCGGCATCGGGAGTGCGTTAGATCTGCGCAATTTGCTCCCATTCCCGTAATGACAGAGCTTGTTGCATAATGAGCCGGGCCCTGCCGATTGTAGTTGCTCATTTAAATACGAAAGCTACGAGTGAATTAGTTTTTTCAGCTATAGGCATGCAGTGTGGGTTGAAGACACAGAACTATATATTCCTGTAGTTGAAATACTTAGTTGCTCATTCAAATACGAAAGCTTCGAGTGAATTAGATTTTCCGGCTATGGGCATGCATGCAGTGTGGGTTGAAGACACAGAACTATATATTCCTGTAGTTGAAATACTTAGTTGCTCATTCAAATACGAAAGCTTCGAGTGAAATAGTTTTTCCAGCTATATAGGCATGCAGTGTGGGTTGAAGACACAGAACTTTATATATTCCTGTAGTTGAAATACTTAGTTGCTCATTCAAATACGAAAGCTTCGAGTGAATTCGTTTTTCCAGCTATCAGCATGCAGTGTGGGTTGAAGACTCAGAACTATATATTCCTGTAGTTGAAATACTTAGTTGCTCATTCAAATACGAAAGCTTCGAGTGAAATAGTTTTTCCAGCTATATAGGCATGCAGTGTGGGTTGAAGACACAGAACTTTATATATTCCTGTAGTTGAAATACTTAGTTGCTCATCCAAATACGAAAGCTTCGAGTGAATTAGTTTTTCCAGCTATAGGCATGCAGTGTGGGTTGAAGACACAGAACTATATATTCCTGTGTTCGAAATACTTAAGTCTTCTAAATACTTAAGCATAAGCACGATTTGGAACTTTTTCTGTTATATGAAACTGAGAATGTTTTGTTTGTAGGTAAGTTTTTATTTTTATCGAATTTTGTAATACCTAGACAGTTGTAGAACGGCAAACGTACATAGGTATAAAAATGTAAAAAAAAATGTATGACACGTTCCATGAAAAAAATTTAGCGAAATACATAGATGCTCGATCATTGTTGAGCTTCATTACTATGTTCTATACATTTACGTATGAATTTTAAGAATTACCTAATCTATTTGTTTTCAATTATATAAAATAAAAAAGAAACATATAAATCAAATAGTCGTATTGTTCGCGAATAGGAAAAGTATTTTTTGCATTTATTCACGGATCACACAAACAATAGCTTCATCAACAATAGTCATAAAAAGCACTTTTATTTAGGTGAAGGAAGTCCATACGAACCTAACAATCCTATTCATCTAATTAAGTGTAATTGTCACCAAACCGCTGTTTAGGTAATTTGCATGGAGTGCCCTTGTGTGGCTAATTGCAACTTTGGATTCACGAAGTTACTAACTACCTACGATACGACCATGCATGGCTGCATAGCGTGCATGCTGTTATGCCTATTTATAAAATATCACTTTGGGTTCTGTATGTAAATTAGATGAGAACTGATAAGATCAACACAAAGTATAACTGAAAAACGTTTAGGTACGTTTAAATAGGTTTCAAGTATTTTATTCTGTTTTTATGACTTTATTCGTTTAGAAAATATGCCAGTGACGTTTTACATACACAAGCTTGTCTCTAATAATATCATATTCTCGTACCATTATGTACAAGGCCTTAGCGGGATCAAATGTCTTTCGTAAGAGTCTAGGTACTTAGTTACATACATACATTCACCACGTTAGTTGTAATTTTTTTGAAAAAATTGACAAACACAACAAATAAACAATTAAATGAGTTATCGGTAAAAGATAAAAATGTTTAGCTTTTGCTATATTTAATGCTTTACATATCATATCTTGAGTTTTAATGGTTTTTTAGTGCTTTGAGTAATTTTCAGGAAGCACTTAATTTTTCCTCTATGTACCTAGGTACCATCGTTTTATTGGACGGTAAAATACCTTTCAGTAGCATTTAAATTTAATTAATTATTATAGATACTTATATATTATAAGTATATATAATACTTATACCTTTCGCGGAACTGAATACCTTCGATATTTACATAAGAACTGTTTTCTAGGTAGGTTTTGTGATAAATTGAAACTGCTACGAACGCGCTACGAATGTGTTTACTCTCAAAGATCCCTTTTGCTCATAGGTAGCTTAAGGTACCTAGGTTTCACAAAGGTACCTGACAACCATCTGGCAACCGCTCATCCAAACATCAAAGTACATTCTCGCATGACAGAGGAATTACCCGCACCAGAGCTCACTGTAACTAGCGAAATGACATCAAAAATGATGAAAATTATTTTTAATCGAGTGCAATTGGCGTAGAACCACAGTAACTAACCACAGGGTAGTGGTCCACCGTTGGCCAAGCGTGACCTTAATTAAACGGTAGCTGTACTGACGACTCTGTCCCTGTGCTTCCTATAGGTAGTACGTATTGGTACCTATGGCCCTGTTATTAGGTTTCTGTATAATCGAGTCACCTAGTAGGCAAGGCTTAGATTACCTATGTGATTTGATCTCAGATAAAGGCTTTCTGCAGCATAGTGTATTTACGATTATTTTTATTACTAAGTGTATTTACGATTAAGGATTGAAATAATAAAATGAAACGAACATAGCATTTTGTTTCAGCAATCTATTTTGAAAAAAAAATGGTCAGTATTTTTGAAAAGGTCGAAGCGTTTACTAGAATTATCAAATTCAGCCATTCGGCTGGCCATAATGACTAGCTACTGAAATATTTCAGTCCACTTACGATAATTCCCGCATTATGTACCACTATCGGTATAATTATGTAGTTGAAACAATACGAAATAATAAAAGCGGATCGGGCGAGCGCAGGTGATTTGCATTTCCGTCGGATTGGCAGGTGGTTTTCCTTTCCCGCAATGGAAAAACGTAGCAGTTAGAGAGAGAGGGTGGAGAGTCTCGGCCCCCGATTTAGCTCACCTCGAAATTATTATTTTGATTACGTTTAATTTGCATACGGGCGCGGATCGGGCGCCCCAGGCCGCGCCGCCCGACGTAACGACCCCTGTACTTTTCTGTAATGTTTTCGCCATTTTCAACAAAATTCCTCACAAATCATATAATTTCAGGTATCATCATGGTTATTACGAGGAAGCGCCCGTGGCTTTCATACCGCCGTAATAGGTCCGTCGATGCTCAAATTCTTGATAACTACGAGTAATCGCCATAGAACCTGCCGAGGCAGGCTTAATGATGCGATGTCTTCAATTATTGGTAATATCAGACTCTTAAACGTTCTTAGGAAGCCGTCTGGCGGGTCCCAGGCGGGCTGAGGGCCGATTATTTACTCCTAAGGTCACATTATATCAATGATTGCGTGCTCTTAAAATTGATCATGACTTTAATTTCGTTCTTTTCTTGTTCTAGACTTCAAGTCGGAATTTCTTTAAACATAAGAAATCTCTTGCGTTAGTAAAACATTATATATTATAATAATGTTGGTGGGCTACTGTGCGCGCACGCATTGGCGCCGGTCGGCCCAATAGGCGGCAGCCGACACGCCCATACGCGCACGATACTTTACTTCGTTTTGCCTCAATCATACATTGCGTGCTTTAGCTATGCTTTGATCTGATACGCTAGGATTCGCCTTAAAACGGATTAAATTGATGCACGGTAAAGTTGTCTCAAATAGACCTGAACGCAGCGACTATCATTAACATCAGCGCATTTATTGTGTAAAGGAAGGCCTACGTTATAAATAATAGAGCCAGTTATCTAGTACCCATAAAAGCATAAGTTCTGCTTACTTTGGAGCTAGATGATGATGAATGGATTGTGTCCTGCATTATCAAGAACAATCAATCAATTAATGAAATCACAGGACTATTCAGCCAACGTCTTGGGGACGTTTCCGAATCGTATTGATATGGATCCGTTGAGTTCCTTACCAGATTGTTTGCAACAGTCTCAGTTAATTTTTTTCTATTGTTTGATTGTAATTTGCTTTATTAATAAAGGTTAAAAAAACAGATCATAATCCAATAATTTCAGAGAAAAATTGAATACCTGCGGTAGGTCCAACTAAATAAAAAAAAAAGGTCTGTTTTCTGTTATATTATTATTTGTTATGTTATGGTATTCCGCTTTTTATTTCAATAGATAATTCGTATGTGTAACTTTAAGAATCGAATAACACTAAGCACTGAACATTTTCTCACCTACCTTCAAACTATGGTGATCTGCGTAGAAGTACGAACACGCAAAATCAAATTTTATGCTTATGTCGTTCCTTTTTGGTCTCATTTTTATATTTCTGACAGAAAAGTTGCCATAGTAGGTAGGTATTGGCGGCGTCTACACATTTCTCGTGCAAGTAATCTTGGTTTTTATAACTACACAAAGTACCAGGAAAGTAAGTAGAGATAAATAAGATTAAGGTAACTAAACACTTAGGTATCCCATAAAACCTCTGTTGGAAATATTAGAAGTCAGCCTTGCAAACACAATTTTCCGCGCAATTGCTATCGGCTATCAAGCGGCTTTTCAATCTGGTATCCGGGACAAGAGGTGGATAATAACATAATGCCAGCCTGCGGCTTGGCTCGCCGGATCACTGTCATTACGAGCGGGGCGGGGAGCGGAGCGGGCAGCGGAGAGGATTATTCAAATTGATTTGTACCTGAGGGTATATACGTAGTTTGTCGAAGCGCACCTGAGTCAGCTATATATATTAGCTCTACACGCACAAAATTTTTACAAATGTGAGTTATACATTATTTAGATAACTATTTTAATTTTTTCATATTTCTTGCCTTATATTAGTTTTTCTTTTTTAATATTATACTTACCGTCAGATCTCCTAGAACCCGATTTCGCCAAACAAAGCGTCATAAGTATTAACTAATTGGTTAATCAAGATTTACAGTAAAATTAAACCATACTTTCTGTTTGGTGAGATCGGCCTTAACCTTATTCTGAGTTTGAGCGCTGGGAGGTGCGACACAGTTTTAAACTTATGCACTTTCCAGTGTTCCATTGTATCTTAGAGATAATTCTTTGTTCATTTTAATAAATAAAATGAAATTGAAAAAAAAAAAAAAAAATGTTTCTTTACGACATAAGACGACCCTCGTGAAGCAGCCGACGAAGATCCGCCTGCAACGAAAAAGGTTGCGGTTGCGATTCCCGCCGTGGGACTAATATTTGTACGATCTGCAGATATTTGTTCTGGATATTCTGTGATATGTATATATAGATATGTTTTCTAAAAATAATATCTATGCAATATAAGCTTGGGGTTAGAATATGCAGTCTGAATTGTCCAGCATTACTTATTTATTAGCATGTGGCAAGAAAAATCCAATTGTGCCTATTCTAATAGGTAGGTATTAAGTATAAACCTAAAGATTTAAATATTTTCTTTCTCTACCTACCTACTCTTATATTGACTAAGAATATAAAATGGAACCCAGAAAAATAAATTGGATCGCATGTAGCTTTCATTCCTAGCAAACAAACGTTATCAAGTAATTACAAAAATTGTTCGACTTAAAATTTTCTATGCAAAGAAAAGGTGAAAGAAACGTTCGTACTACGCCATGAAAGGTGTTAAAAGACAGCTATTATTCTAACCAAAGCAATTTATGTTTTAAAATGACAGCTCGCGTGGAAACAAAACGTTTACCCTTAATAGTCTAATTCAAATTTCATTCTCGCTGTCACACAACACTCATTAAGGGAATAAAAATGCAGCTTTCTCGGCAGTTTTTCCTACTTCTTTATGCACATTTGAAATGGAATAATGAGGAAGCATTTTCTATAAAACCATGGGAGTTTGAAGCATTGTCCATGCATAATGGTGACAGATTATAGACCAACAGTTTGCTGTGGGATCGGTAGGTAACAAAGCTGATATTACCGCAGTACAACGATTACCTTGGAAAATAACTTGGAAAATGACAAAGAAACGGTTGTTGTATATTTTCTGCAAAAAAAGATCTAAGCGTATCGATCGGCAATTCTACAAATTGCAAACAGCATAAATGATGGAGACTTGCCCGCAAGGAAACAATTGGAACTGATTTGTACGAGGGTAATTTTCTATTTGTGGAAAAATAGAAAATTGCTGTAGTTTTTTTATGCCATTATATTATTGTTTTGTTATTATACCTTAGCAATGCAAGAATAAGTCTAAAAGTACATGCAATAATAAAAAAAAACAAATGAAAAATTTTAAAACTGTAGAATAAAGTGGCATAAAGTGGCATATGTGTAGTGTACCTGCTTAACCGATACCGGTTAAGCAGGTACACATACACATATTACATGGCTGTATTGTATACCTATATAATACTAATCCTCTCCGTCTACGACCACGACAAAGGTTTTGAATATATATCGCACTATTATAAAAAAAGGGCGTAGGTTATATCAATACGGCAGTAAACAATTTAAAAAGATGAATTGCACAATAATAATTCGCAGTTCATCATTATTCTAATTTAGCTTCTGCCCCTGGCTTTGCATGCGTTTTCCCGGGATATATGAAGCCTAGGTTTTTCCAGGTCTTGAACTATCGTGATGAGGATGAGGACAGGAGAATGTCAAGGAGAATGTCCAAGGGACATAATATTGGTTACAATCCGTACCTAATACTCCGTGTTAGATGAGAATCAAAATTAAATGCTTTTGTTATTAAAATACGGGACTCAAACGGGACGGGACTCAATACGTGAATGGATTTCCCTAGCTCATCATTCAACCCTTATTAATGAAAGGTTTCCGGAACCACAAATGATATATAAAATAGAACCCATTTTAAATCCTACGGTATTGCTACGAAATTACGATTATTTAGTCATTAATAAACCTAAATTGACTCAGAAAAGAATTGATGCGACTTCCATTTCCAACCAGGAAGACAGTTCTTTCTCTATAATTATATTCTTTAAACAGCATCTAAGTAAATGCGACATAAAACTTTATTTTATTGCCTCAAATTGACTCAAATTTGACAAAGGCTGTATGATAATTAAGTTGAATTTGAAAAGAATGGTTTTTTATAGTTTCAAATGATGTAAAGTCATTCAAGTCATTCACGGTGGGATTTTTGGCCAAATCACCTGTTTTGTGTATTGTTAGTAGGTAATTATTATTATGGCATTGTAGAGTCGTTTAAGCTTATACCACACTAATCACGGTAATGTTATAAATGCGAATGTTTGTTTGTTTTGATGTTTGTTACCTCTTCACACCAGAACTACAAAACAGATCAGGCTTAAATTTCGCATAGATGTTATTCTAGACTCAATAAAATATAGGCTACTTTTTGGCTCGGAAAAAATCGGCATAAGCTTATTATAAAAGCGACATTTGGATGGATTTTTTATATGTTTTTTATTTACCTCTTCATGTCAAAACTACTGAAAAATTGGGCTACGAAGTGGCGTACGAAACCTTCGTACGCCGTAACCGTTAACCGTTCTGCGAAAGGTTGGATGTTTTTACCTCTTCACGCCAAAACTACAGAACGGTTCGGGCTGAAATGCATAGAGAAAGTTGGTTACTTAACCCTGGATTTAAAAACCTAGGCTACTTTTTTGCCCCTAAATTAATTATTTAATTATTGTGTTATTTATTCATATGCTGGCTTAAGCTCTACCGTAAGCTGCTTTACCCCGTGTTAGTTAAACTACTCCCCGGAAGATGGCACTGTAAGCACCTATCTAAATTTCAGGAATTGTTTTTAGTTTCTTAGGTAAGTACTTAAAATTCAGCTTGAAATAACTTCACTCTTACAATTTGTTGTTTTTTTATGGTTTACAATCAAATATATTGCCAGTATTTGGAGTTCCTTATAGGTAGGTAAGCTAAGTTGGTGCTGCTAAGCATAGGTCTAGCAAGACTTCTACCACGAAGTAGGTAGGTATGTATTACAAATACATAATGTATGTCGCACATTGCATGTCTACAAACAGTTATGTTCCGCTCGGTCCGGTGGAAACGAGTGATGAATACAAATTCACTCAAGCCGTTCGTGGGCGGAGCTTCTGCCGCTTTTTTCATCACCATTTGTGGAACAAACGACATAGATGCACGCCCATTGCGGGAATGCAAGTAATTAAATTACTAATGCGCGATATTAGACGGTAATGAATTTGTAACATATTGCTTTTATTAGTGACGGGTAATTTGATGTGAATTGCGCTTGATGCGCGATGTAACGCTCTAGATCGGATTAGGATAGCAACAGCGAGCGCTAATTTTTTTTATGATATGAGTAAATTTGTAGGTTCATATGTGCTTACCTACTGCACGCCGAGACTGTGCCGAGACAAAGGCCTAATATCTTTCCACCTGAAACCGAAAAGGAATAAATTTTTTATGATTTTTAGCAAGAAAGAAAACCCCGCGCCCCGTAACTGAAATAATTTAATGCTTTTTTTGTAAATCTACAAATAACTTCCTCCATAAAAAAGTTATACGGTTAGGCAAGCTGTGTAGCCACGTGTGCCAAAGAGAAGCAGCTGAGGGGCGGTTTGGGCGTCGCAGGCCCGCCTTGCTGATTGTGCTGGTACCACTAATGTTGAACGCCAACGCACTACCCATTACTAATTCTTTTCGTTACGCGTTAGTATGATAAAGATTAAGTAGGTCGAAGTTTTTATTATCGTTGAAAGGTGCGCGAGGAAATTTGAGTAGATGGACCAAAAACTCTTGAGGCAACAAGAATATCGGCATAGGGCTCCGAGGGATTGCCATGTGCAAGCGCCGCTCGTTAACTTATAGGTCCATACCTAATCTATTATCGTACCTACTGTTAACATGTTAGGTATGAACCTATGCCTATGTAATGTAGACACATAAGGACTCATTTCATGAACTTTCCGTGAACCAAATGACGTAGACTATTGAAGAGTAGGTAGCACAATTATTTGCAGTAGCAAAACTACGTGATTATTAGGCAATAAAACCAACAATACTAATTTCTGCTCTGAATGAACATTGTCACGACGGCAAAGACCAAAGAACTTTTTCATACTGAACCTCGCTTCACCGTTCGCCATTTAATAAAATTCTTACAGAAAACCTTCACTGCACCATTATCCAAATATTTTATAGCCGATGCGACAGATTACAACTCCAACATTCACAAAGCAAACATTTATCTGCCCTTGCAGCTCCAACAATGCAAAACAAAAATTCCCATTTATCATATCGTAAATTCGTTCGCGACGCCTCTTGTGGGACACAAGACATAATAAAACCGATTCGCAATTCTAGAGGACGAAGTGAAAATGATAGCTGACAAAAGTCGTTCGGTGGCGTAGGCTTTGTGCGGGGTTCGACAAAAGGCTCTGGTAGTGCACAATGAGCGGCGAGCAAGAGCAGCAATTTGTCAGCTTCGACAATACCGTCCGACATATTGACCATTATTTATGGAACTTTGTAAAATACGAGCTGGTTTTATTGCGGGAGCGATTGAGCACCGTGTATTACACGCGATGACGTCGCGAACACTTTGTTGCAAGGAATGGACGATTGTTCATCATCTTCTGGCTTTTGGAATATTAATTAGATTTTTCTGTTATGCTCCTTCTGTTTTCCGGCTTGTCTAATTTAATTTATGAGGAAAAATGCCTGCTTCTTTGTGACTGTGAATCGTTAAATTAGCCGTCCACGTGAGTGTTTTACGAACCAGTATCTTTCTGTGTCTATATGTCTTTATGTCATTAAAATTATTTCAGATATTCCATATTTTTTTTGTAAATTCATAAATGATTCCTTTATTATATTCCAAACTTTTCATCGAATGTGGATACATCAATTTTGATTTTATACTTACTATAATACTCAAGTATATTAATCTAAGATTTAATTTATAACTTACGAAACTTCACTGACCTTTTTTATTGCTAATAGACTTTCGTTTTGCCACGATCTCGTGGCAAGTGACGATGTGGCCGACAATGGATTACAAATTATAGAAAAATAAAATGTGATTGGTTATCAGAAATTAGTCATCTAAACTCACATCAGCAGGGTGTGAACCGCATCCCCGACACTCCTTCAAAACTCACGCATATTTGCTTTAAAATCGAACCGGACAATACTTTCATTGTATATCAACAAAAGCAAATTACTGTGAAAATGAAACGAAACCATCTCGCGTCCCCTACTATTAGGCGATGATGTAGCGATACTTTGCGCGGACGCAACTGCGATTTCATACCGACATTTGTCACATTTCGGCAGCTCGATCATTCTAAAATCAACTTTATTGTCCAAGCTGTTGGATGAAAATTGAATTGGCTTTGTAAATAAATCGAAGTTACAGTAACACAATATAAAGTTGCCGTGACGGGTGAATAGGGCATAAAAAAGTCATAAATCAAAGTCAAAAAGGCATAGAGAATGACGGTCGCGGGTACTTTGTCACCAGCTGTTCAGAAAAACATTATTTCTGTGTTCCCATCAATAATGAGGGTAATTTTCGGCATTTTGTCACATTAGAGAGATTCTATTTACTATTGTTGTTTGATATTTGTGATATTTGGAGAAAATTACCTATAACATAGTAACTTATGTTTTTGCGTTTTATGTGACACAATTAATTATTATTGTCTACAATTTATTTGGCTGTGTGGTGTCGGCCTAGAAAGAATAGCACCAACCCAACTCTTCCCGTGGGTGTCGTAGGAGGCGACTAAGGGACATACACCGGGGGGCGGGCAGCAGCGTCCCTTGCAGCACACTCCCTATACTGCGATCCCCAACCCGCATGCCCAGCGTGGGGATTATGGGCATCAACCCCCCCATGGATCGATACGCCAGTAGAATGTGGCCCCCAGTTCCCGGCCGCCTCGCTATTCCTGGCCATGGTAGCGGCCACGGTAACGGCGGGGCAGGGGGTGCTAGGAATCCCCGGGCTACATTAGGCTACCACACCCTACATAAACTGACCCTGGCTACGTTTAACGGACGCACTCTTAGGCTTGACCATCATCTAGCGCAGTTGGAAGTGGAGTTAGAGAACATCAAATGGCATGTTCTGGGGTTATGTGAAGTCCGTAGAGAGGGGGAGGACACCGTAACCCTAGACTCGGGCCATCTTCTCTACTTTCGCGAGGGTGATAAAACATCCCAGGGTGGCGTAGGTTTCCTCGTCAATAAGGCCCTCTCTAACAACGTCCAAGAAATCTCCAGTGTGTCGACCAGGGTAGCGTACCTGATCCTTCGGCTGTCCAAACGGTACAGCATGAAGGTCATCCAGGTCTACGCACCGACCTCGGCACACTCGGATGATGAAGTGGAGGATATGTACGAAGACATATCCAAAGCCTTACACAACACCACTAAGGCCCACTTCAACGTTGTTATGGGGGACTTTAACGGCAAGGTGGGAATCCAGACTGGCAACGAATCCCGAATAGGCCCACATGGTTATGGAGTTAGGAATCACAGGGGGCAAATGCTTGTCAACTTCCTTGAGAAGGAGGGGCTGTTCTTAATGAACTCCTTCTTTAAGAAACAGCCTCAAAGGAAGTGGACATGGCAAAGCCCCGACACTGTGACAAAAAATGAGATCGACTTCATCATGACGGATAGCAAGCACATATTCAGAGATGTCTCAGTGATCAACAGGTTCAATACCGGATCTGATCACCGACTCCTTCGAGGCTCTCTGAATATCAACATTAAGCTTGAAAGAAACCGTCTGATGAAGTCCACGCTCCGACCTGACCTAATCCAAATCATGGCGGGCACCGAGAAGTTTCAGCAGCTTCTCGGGGATCGATTTGTTGCCTTGGAACCAACTGATGACGCTGACGAGACCCTACACAATCTGGTTGAAACGTTGAGGGACGAGGGCATTAAATTCTGTCGAAAGCAGCGTACTGGCAAGAAGTCCAAACTCTCGGATGAGACTCTTGGGCTGATGATAAAAAGACGGGAGACCACCCAATCGACTTTGTCAGAGAGGTCAGACCTGAACAAGCGAATTGCGAAGATGGTACGGCACGATCTCCGGAGCTCCAACACGCGCCTCATTGAAGAGGCGATAGAGCGAAACCGGGGGTCCAAAGTATTCACTCAGCAGCTTGGCAGGAGCCACCTGACAAAGCTTAAAACGCACGACGGAAGGACCGTATTGTCGAAGCCAGAGATCTCAGCCGAGATAGAGGATTTCTATGGCCGTCTATACGCTGCTCATGCCCCTCGTTCCCGACGAGACAACCATGATTCCAGAGCCACCCTGACACGCCACTACACCGACGAACTACCTGACATCAGTCAAGACGAGATCGTGTTAGCTCTAAGGCAGCTTAAAAATGGAAAAGCCCCCGGTGAAGACGGTATAACATCCGAGCTCTTGAAAGCTGGAGGAGCTCCTGTTATACAGGAGCTACAGAACCTCTTCAACGCCGTTCTTAACAGTGGGAGAACTCCAAAGGCGTGGAGCGGGAGTTTGGTGGTGCTCTTTTTTAAGAAGGGCGATAAAACCCTTCTTAAAAACTACAGACCCATTTCACTCTTGAGCCACGTCTATAAGCTGTTCTCACGAGTAGTCACGAACCGTCTCGCTAGGAGACTCGACGAGTTTCAGCCACCAGAACAGGCCGGATTTCGCGGTGGATATGGCACCATAGACCACATACACACAGTGAGGCAGATTATACAGAAGTCCGAAGAGTATAATCAGCCCCTGTGTCTGGCTTTTGTGGACTATGAGAAGGCCTTTGACTCTGTCGAGACCTGGGCTGTTCTGGAATCCTTACAGCGATGCCAAGTGGACTATCGTTATATCGAGGTTCTGAGATGTCTCTACGAAGCCGCCACTATGAGTGTCCAAGTACAGGGCCAGCAGTCTAAACCTATCCAATTGCGCAGAGGAGTGAGACAGGGGGATGTCATATCCCCGAAACTGTTCACAAGCGCGTTGGAAGATTTGTTTAAGACGCTGGACTGGAAAGGTAAGGGCATAAACATAAACGGCAACTACATCTCACACCTACGATTCGCTGATGACATAGTCCTATTGGCGGAGTCGCTAGAGGAGCTGAACCAGATGCTGGACGGCCTAGCTTCAGCCTCCCGATGCATCGGTCTTGGCATGAATTTGGATAAAACCAAAGTCATGATCAATGGACACATTGATCCAAGGCCGGTGGTCGTACATGGTCACCTTCTCGAAATCGTTTCCGAATACACATACCTCGGGCAGATTCTGCAGTTAGGTAAAAACAATTTCGAGAAGGAGGCCAAAAGGAGGATCCAGCTGGGCTGGGCAGCGTTTGGGAAACTACGTCGAGTCTTCTCTTCATCCATACCGCAATGCTTGAAAACGAAAGTTTTCAACCAGTGCGTCCTACCCGTTATGACCTACGGAGCTGAGACGTGGACACTCACGATAGGGCTGGTCCACCAGTTCAAAGTCGCTCAGCGAGCTATGGAAAGAGCTATGCTCGGAGTATCTCTGAAGGATAGGATTCGCAACGAATACATCCGACAGAGAACTAAAGTTATCGACATAGCTCTGAGAATTAGCAAGCTGAAGTGGCAGTGGGCCGGCCATATCTCGCGAAGAACCGACGGCCGCTGGGGCAAACGTGTTCTTGAGTGGAGACCACGACTCGGTAAACGTAGTGTAGGACGCCCTCCGACCAGGTGGGATGACGACCTGCGAAAGACTGCAGGTAGATGCTGGATGCGTCAAGCCGAAGACAGGGCGCTATGGCGCTCATTGGGGGAGGCCTATGTCCAGCAGTGGACTAGTATAGGCTGATGATGATGATGATGATGATGTCTACAATTAATTACTTTTAATTTCTTTGGTTTGTCTGTTTGTACGATAAAGTTAGTAAAAAAGTAATAAAAACTTATTGCTTTCATCATTTTAAGTTTTTTCAAGTAGGTAAACATATCCTGATCCTAGATATCTGTCTAGATATCTTAGTTGGAGTAGTCTATACGCCACCGTCTATACCTATACTATAGCTACGTGTCCATCCAAAGGTTGCCTGGAAGAACTCGCTTTTAGCGATAAGGCCGCCCATTGTGCATCTGTATCTTTGTTTGTTTGTACAATTTTTTTCTGTGTTTGATATGCAATAAAGCGTATTTGTATTGTTTTGTAATTTTGAGACGTACTTTCGAATAAGACCTATATAGGTCTTATTCGATAGTAGGTACGTCTTTACAAGATTATTGCAAACTTTTTAGTTATTATGATAATAGTATCTTTATTAACAAAGAAAGTTAAAATCAAATAATAGAAACAATTTAGAACGAATATTTTCAATTGAGACAAGTGAGCGCCAATTACAGACTGTTGCATATCTACAGGTAGCTGAACTGATCCATACCAATCCATCGGAAGCGTCCCCAAGACGCTGGCTGCATTGCCCTGCTGTATGGCAATGCTGATGCGCTGCGTCAGATACTCACCAGCTATCGGGTCACGCGTCGCTTCGACCAGACACTCCGATATTTTTTTTAAAACTCGTTAAGCCTCGGTACTTCACAGACCTATAACATATATATATATATATATATATATATATATATTATATGCATATATTAAAAATGCCTATAATGATGATTTTTAACTCTAAAATCCAAATAATTCTTAATAAAGTAGTAATAAAGTTTCCATACAAAAGACGAGTGCGAAGCCGCTAGCAGAAACTAGCATTATTACTCGTAGTATAGGTTCTTGACTCCAGGAAGAACAAATGCAAAGACTGTCGAGACCTGCATAAGTAACGATATAAGTTAAACTTATGTTTATAAAATTACTAGCTGCGCCCCGCGGTTTCACCCGCGTGATGAATTGTAGCCTATGTGTTATTCTGATATGTAAGCTATATATTATTTTGAAGTTCCATCAAATCCATTTAGTAGTTTTTGCGTAAAAGAGAAACAAACATCCTCACAAACTTTCGCGTTTATAATATTAGTAGGACATATTTATGTTAAGACTCATCTCTTTTACAATGTTTTGTGTGTTTACTTTGTTGTCAACTCAATAAATCTTCAACTTTGTGCAAACACTTTGTGAAATTCTTTACAAATCTTTGTTTGACAATCTTCATTCAAGGAGTGTGTGATGTTTGTAATTTTTTGTAAGAAATAATCTGATAGAGTAAGAAAGGCGGTAAAGTGCTTTTGCAGAAAATACACTGGCTATTTGCCTTGCATTGGTGATGGTGATGACCTTCAAGAAAAAATCGGTTACGAGGGCAGTCACAAACGCAGGTCATATTATGTGCACAAGATATTATTATGTGTATGAAGTATGACAATAAATTATCTGAATCTGAATCAAGTGTTTGCGCAAACAATGAGAGTAAGGGAATAGAGAATGCTGGTACATTCTCTATTATATGTTATCATAATCCGATGGGATGTCTGACCCACACGAGCGGTAAGAGGTCAGGCGTAGGACCAACGGCTTAACGGCTAGCATTAAGTTTACCAATTTTTTTTACTAAATATAATAATTAATAGTTATAAAAGAATACAATAATTATGTTTACTAAATATACATACCTATAGTGGCTTATTGGAGTAAAGAATACTTATAGAGAAAGCGTATTACGAATGCAGAGTATTTGTTATTACCTATAGTGCGTAAGCCCTCCACTCACTCTCGTGGTAAATTCTAAGAATACAAATAATAACCCAAATAATTCGACTTCGACGGGACAACATGCCTTCAGTAGGTACGGGAATGTGCTATAAATGCGTGTTATACCTACGCTTTCTTGGCAAGATTGTTTCACAAAGAATAGTCATAAGTCGAATGATAGTGGTCTGGCTGAAAATCAGTTATTTTGCTGCTTTAGCAAAATATTACGCCGAGCCCAGGCCTTTTAACATACTGCAGCACACACAGACATCTTACCCATATTTATTTTAACTTAATAATTGTTTTTTCTTTTTCTTATTTTAGTCAACCGTGTTTTATGTTTTTGTTTTCCAGTGTAATGTATAATTGTTATATTTTGTATGTGTGTATCTAGAGACACCTCGTTTGTCTCTAGTCTACTAGATGTTGTCAAAAAATTTCGACGTATATATATATATTTTTTTTTTTCTCAATTTACTATTTGTTCCGTACGTACGATACATGCACTTGTGTATGTCAAAACACTGAAGTTATATGCTTGTCAAGTTGTACATAGATTAGTTTTTGGTTATAAAATCAAGAATCCACAATGTTCTAAATACACTTCTATAATCGAAAATTTTCATATGTTTTAATAAGTTCTCTGGTCTTGTCTAAGCAAAACCTTGTCTAGGGTTGAGACATTCTCTTTAAGAATTTAAGTTTCACAACTGAGTAAACATTAAAATATTGTCATATTAAATTTAATTGAAGCTGCAAACATTGTTGATTGTTTTGTTGCAAAACTTTTGTAACAGCCGGTGCAGTGCAATTTGTGGTTTAGCGGTAGAATGGTATTAGTTCTTTACATTAGCCAAATCTCATCATAAAAACTAAATTTAATGGCTTACTTTACCTACTATTCTTCATACAAAGGGGCTTAAATTGCATAGATGCTTGTTGACAACTGGGGATACAAGCGATCTAGTCATACCTGCTGTCTAGTCGTATTGAGATGTAGTCCTAAAGCTTCTAACCCATACTTAGCTCTAATCAAACAAACACTCTTGGATTGACGCGACAGAATTCTCAATATAGCTAGTATCTTTTCTACCTGTTCATTCAAAAGTCCTCGTGCACAGCGTAGGGATTTTAGGCATTTCCCCCATATGATATTTCATATTTATTTTATCACATCATTGTTCATTCGTAGGTATCTGAATCTAGGTAATGTATAAGAGACACAATGGTACCCATGCAGGGCTTGGCAATAGGTACTGAGAGTGACTGGTTGATATAAGCCAAATAGAACCTTATCTGGGGGATGCCTACGTCCAGAGTCCAGTATAGGTATGCTGAAGACGAAGGTATAGTGCCTATATCTCCTTTTCCCATTTAACTTCATTCTTATTTCCTAGCATCAAAGTAGGTGTCTATAATTTATTATACTAATAGGTACGTTCTCACGTTATTTATAAATTACTTGGCAATTATTATAAATATGCCGTTATTTTCACCTGACGTTTTGCTTCCCGCTTTTTCGCCGCCTAGATAATAGTCTAGAAGTTTAAATATCATATATTAGCCCACCGCAGAACAGTAGCAAGCAACTCTTCCGAGGCATATGTGTAACGAGCAACAAAAAGCTTCCTCTCTTCATTGAAGAGTTTGCGGTCACATCGCGCCATCTGGCCCCGTAATTATCCTATGTTTCCAACCCGCTACCATTTGTTACACAATAAACTTACCCACGTTTAATGTTTTAAATGAATGGTAAAGAAATATGAAAGTATACCACACAATGTGTAGAAAGTCGACGTTTCGGTCGGTATCTGCAGTCAAACTGTCGACAAACTGCCGTGAAATTGCCGGTTTGTTTCTAACCGCAGCTTTGTTTCCGACCATAAATTCTATTTACTAAGTAAATACGCCGGCGGATATCAGCGAGCTAATGTTTCGATTGTAAGATAGACGTTAGTAGGTAGAATAATCTACTTACCTAATAAAAGAGTCTCAAGCTTTAAGCTACTACTTTTAAGCGCGGTTTAGCTAGGTTTTATTGGTAGATTCTTAGGTACATAATAATTCAAGTAGTCCTATACAGGTAATATCTAGGTAATCTTAATTTTTATAAAAAAAACATAATCAGCAACCAAACAAATTTATTTCGAAGGAAAAATAAAGAACTTCTATATCACGAGTAGTTCCGCTACTCGATACAAGGTGGCGCAACCAGTTTTAAATCTCAGTCATCTAAATACCTATCGCCGATTCAACACTATGTTTTTGTAAAAAATGTAGTTCGAAAAGTAAAAATAAAGCAAAAACTGAAACTCATAATTACTTATATCATTTTTTCATATTATATTAAAAGTTTTGTTGTACAGTGTTTGACGTTTTGAAATGAGTAAATCCGTGAGTCGTAACAAATAGGTACCTAAATGAAATTTGAAGGATTAATATTTTGTGTAGAGTGCTATGCTACGATACCTATGTTCAAGGAATTTATACTACCTAGGTCCTATCCCATCTATACTAACATAAATTATATTAGAAACTGGTATATTATACATATATATATATATATATATAAGGAAACCAATTATTCTGTCGTTTGCATTAATAAATAAAAAATATACCTTATCCAATTTCTTGATAAGTATTCTATAAAAATAAACGGTGATTCTCGCAATGCAAACACGCATTAGTGAAATACTCTGTAATATGTGAATGCAAATTATAATTAACAAACAAAGACATAATCAAATCAATTCAACAGCCTTGATTCAAAAGTTCATAACCACGGTCTGTCCAAATATTTAGCCAACGAGCGTGTTGGGTGACATCAAGCGATCTAATTCGATTAATTTATTTTGAACCACCAATTAATGGAATAAGAGAGAAGCGACCGAGCGTAGAAATCGCACACAAAACTCGACTATTTATTATTTTCTCTTTGTTACTGCGAACAAACCTGGGCGGATCGTAACGACAATGGCCCGCCATTATTCCGCTAAAACAATAAACCGCTTTATTAAAAAGACATTCAATTAATTTATTTTATTCGTATTTTATTTGCGGACAAAAGTGTTCAATACAGCGCGAACAGATACGAGCACAATGGGAAAGCTTTAGATTTATAATCGATTCCCACCTGTTATTTATGTTTTTAATTATTTTTGTTTGGTTTTCATTTCGAGAATAAATTTTATTTTGGGCGGGGTTATAGTCGGAAAACAAACACCAGTTCAGTAAATTTTCACGTGTATTACGGAATGCATCATGAAGGTCACTTCTCAGTTCCCATCCACGTGAATAGGCTTTTTGGAACCCATCCAACCATCCGAGATTGGGTGAGGTAGGCTGATGCCCATCGCATCAGATCAGCCTACCTCACCCAATCTCAACAGCCTATATTGGTCCACAGCTGGACGCAGGTAAGCGCCTTATTGGTTTTTATCTTATTGGGGGTAGTACCCATAATCCTTACACTGGACATGCGAGTTGGAATTGCAGTTCGGTGGTAAATGGTTCTGCAGGAGGCGCTGCTGTCCGCCCCCGATGGATATCCCTTAGTCACCTCATACGACAACCGCGGCAAGAGTTGGGGTGGTGCAATTCTAGGTTGGCACCACACGGCCAGATCAGCCTACATTATATCCTTATTCATAAAAAACCAACATACACTATTTTAACAAAGCTTTTTTTAAAAAAAGCTTGTGATTTAGTCGTGGCTTCGTGAGTAATATCAACGTCCCTAGTTAGCCTTCCAGGCTTCCTAATTCGGAAGGTGTCGGAAAAAATTCGTCCCCATCATCATATTCCCCATGAAAAATATAAGTGGGCGTTGGAAACCACACAAACAGCTGAACTATTCAGAGAATGTTTGAACAATGCGCCTCGCGCCATCTGTCGTTGCAATTGAGACATTTTTGCGAATAGCATCATAATTACACACTTCCGTATCCGGGCGCGTGCGGACCCACCCACCGCATATTTAGGATTCATGAAACTCTACACTGTGCTTTGCTTAGTTACAATGTCCTCAGCTGCGATATAATGCTTGCTTTCTTATTGTTTCTTTGAATTTGCCGAAAGAAAAGTAGCGACCCAATTCCTTTAATGTTTCTCGCAGATAAAGAACATCGATATGTTTTATTTCAGCATTCCGATTGGTTAATATGGTTGATACATCTAAACTTTAGTTCCAACAACTTTTCTGGAAATTGGAGCACTAGGGAGCTTTTCACCGCAAAACTTTTAAGCTCCAATCTAAGCAAATAAATTAAATACTATTTTTGGTATCCTATAATATCCTATCCCATCCTGAAGACATCTCTGAAAATTCTCCAGTAGCTGGAATTCACATAAATTAATTAAAGGTCCTGACACCGGTAACTAATAGATTTACGAGCTTGTTAGAATTTTTGTTTTTGCCGCGACACACGACTGTCATTATCCGAAAAGGTGTCGCATATTTGCGAAATACCGAAATATGGGACTCGAATCTCGAGATTCTTTGCTCGTCTTGGAAAAGAAATATAAAGTTTCAGCCATGCTTTATAAATAATTGCGTATTGCTATATTTCTTAAAAAACCGATCATCTCAAAGTACTGAGAAAATAATCACTAGAAAACTAAACAAAAATAAATGAATAATGCTGGACAATTCACACAGCATCATCTAGTTTTATGGGTATAAGATAACATAAAATATATTAAAACAGTCAAGAGTCTCAACAATACATTACATATGTAGATACTTAAATATTTATTTTTACATAGAAAACACCCAGAACACCCGGAACATATATCTGCAGATCGTATAAACATTGGCCCGAGGCAGGAATCGAACCCGCAAACTCCTGCGTTGCAGGCGGACATTTGCCCACCGCGCCACAGAGGTCGTCTCTACCAAGTATCATTACCTAACCTGTGACTCTACCCTCAATAATTCAAGATACCTACGAGTTTAACATGTCGTACGGTATTTTTTGATTGGCGAATGTAAGGTTTCTCAACTCGCCGACAAAGCTCACATTTGCATCTACTTTGTCATTCACATCGTATCTCTGTATGACAGGGTTGTACTTAGGCGTCTGAGAGTAAGGGAGTCATGGTCATTTCAATAGGTATGGCGAAATAAAATATTTTGGTAATATAAAATCTACGAGTATTTTGTATGGTAAATCTGTCCATAGGAAACGTAACCAAAAAAGAATATACTTAGTATAGATTTTTTATAATCATGTTAGAAAATTGATTCAGAGAGCATCATCTGACTAGATGATGGATGCTCATGCTTGGTAGAGCTAAAATGAGTTGGCAAGCAATACAACCAAAATCAGGAAACCTCTGTTCCGCGTAAATCAGTAATACACAACCAGCAGTAGGCATCTACTGCAAATACGTGCTTCTTTTGGCAATGATTCACAAACCTAGTGTGCTAGTTTAAACGACTTCAAAAATTGTCTTCAACAAATACTTTTTTTTTGTCAATTTACTAATTTCTGGTTGAAGTATTAATTAATTGCATCCAACCTCTTAGAGTTTGAGTAGAGATCGGATAGGGAAATAACTCGTAGAGGAGAGTGGAAAAAAATTGCAATTTTACGGTAACCCCCACAAATAAGACTCTCTCTCCACTCACAGATAAGAGCTAGAAAAAGAAGAGTCATGTCTACCTTACCTATGCTAGCTTAAGCCCCCAAAAGTAATCCCTTCATCCAGACCTGTCACCATTCATCCTCATTCCTATTCCGCGTATACCGCCAAATATGCTATGCTAATAGGATTCCCTCGTTTTCAACTTTCTTTAGGAGTTTAATGATGTGTGCTTGATGTCGGTTCCTCCTTGCTGGATTTCGTTTGTCTAGATTTTGTATTTGTTTTACACGGGTAAGAAACTGGGGCTCTTATTTTACTATATTATTCGCTTCGCCATAAAATAAATAAACAATCCACACAGCATAATCTCCCCAGGCTAAGCCAAAGCTTGTGTTGTGGTTACTAGATGACTGATATACAATACATTATATAGATTTATTACTTTTTATTATACATAGAAAACGACCTGAACAAATTTCTGCAGATCGTACAAACAATTGTCGCAATCTCTTGTGTCGCAGGCGGACCTTGGCCCACCGCACCACAGAGGTCGTCATTCGTCTCAAAATGATACATTTTGGCATTTTACCTTTAACGAAAGATACTATAGATAGAGGGACGCGTGTCAGAATTGTCAAGGTTGGAACCATTCTATCAATTTCTCCGTGCAAATAGCACCGCACGCACTATCTAAGAGGTTCTTTCATATATGGTATGGTATATATACGATTCTGCGACAACACTTTTTAGTAAAATGGTTTGTTAGCAGAGTTCGGTACTTGCTCATTTTTTACTCAATAATTTGGAATTTAGATCTCAGGAAATTATAGTTGTTTTTTAATAACATCAGCCTATGGATTTTAAGCAACTGTTAACAATTTGCCGATTTATCGGATACAGAGACCTATATATCGTTGGGGTTTCTTTGAACGGACTTAGTGAAAACTAGTTTGATTTTTATGTTATACTAGTTGCGCCCCGCGGCTTCGCCTGCGTGTAAATCTATGTGTCAAATGTTGTATAGACATTCGTCTTGAATCACTCTATCATATTAAAAAACCACATCAAAATCCGTTGCGTATTTTTATAGATCGAAGCATACATAGAGACAGACAGACAGTGGGAAGCTACTTTGTTTTAACTATGTAGTTTGATATTCAGACGCAAGGAAAATATAGGTAAATAGAGTAGGGTGAGTCTATTTGACTATACTAACGATGAGATAGTAACTTCTCCTTTTCCCCTATAGGTTTTGGTACTGCACCTCTTTCGTGTGGACAGGGAACTACGCTTATTCCATACAAAGATGAGACGACACGATCACGTGTCAAAATCGTCAATTGGACTCGGGGCTTAGATACCTACGAGGATTCCTTGAGTAACCAAGTCGCTTACAGACTCATTCATAAAACTCAGAAAACCTAGTCCTTTAGTCTCACTTTAATAAATTCTTGTAGCATGTCCATAAAACTTGATTAAATTGAAATTAGCATCAACAAACAAAGTAGCAGATTACTTTCAAACATCAAAAGCGCCGAATAAAGACAACTAATAAAGTGACGCAATACGAGATTGCTTTAATGCTTAAAGTCCCCAACGAGGGCCGATTGAAAACTCTCATCACAGGGTACAAGCTTTTATTTGCAGAAGGACGTTTTATGGGGACACAGAGAATTTAATGGTTCTAAATAAAAGGGGTAATCGATAAAGGCTGACGAGAAGAGGAGTGCTACACACTCCTCGTCTCATCCATCTATTATAAAAACCAAAATTAGTCATGTATGACTAATTTTAGTTTTTATATTTTTTAATGAAATTAAAAATCATTGATAATGAAATAATGAACGCCACATAATTTGGCAATAGTTTTTTTGAATACCTGCTCATAGTAACTGATTTATGCCAAAACTACTGAAAGGATTAAAACACATGAATAAATATTGATGGATAATTGAAACACTACTTATTATAATAGCCACAAACAAAGCAAATCTTGTATTATGGGTACTAATTAATTAATACATTATTTAATGTATTTACATTAAATACAAATTAAAGTTATTTTTACGTAAGACATCGACAGAACGTTTGCGACTGCGGTTAATAGAAGCTAGTTAGGAAAAGAAAACATTGCATTTGACTTACTGTCAATGAAATATTCACTGTGATTTGCCGCTCCCCCATCCGAAGCACCCTCAAATGACAGAGCAGAGTTTTCATTTTACTGAATAGATGTGCTAATTTACATCATCTTTGTGTGAATGTTGAACTGCGATGAACTTATTTGAAATTATCTGGAATTAATCTAAATTATTTGGATGTAATTTTGAACCTTCAGCTAACACTTTTTGTATTTTCTGAATTTGTTCTTTTATTTCAATATGAGAGCCTCAAATTTATTCTTATCCGACAATGCCGTTGTGCTTCGTTGCTGTTTTAGCAAATAATTTTAGTAGGTACGAGTTTGCCATATGAATCGAGGCTAACTAAGAGAACAACAACAGTGACCGTGAGTGTTGTACCCAGATTTTGCACGCTGCAACGGTAGATTGTGTCATATTTAAACATAAAAATATTTTTAAACTTACGCGATCTGAACACATAATTATAAGTATTAATACAACGGGTATTTATCGCGTTTATTTACCTTTTTTCCCGACGTTTGAACAGGTTTACACTCTGTCGTGGTTTTAAGAAATATCCTAATTTCAATCGTGACGGGTTCAAACTCTCTGCCTCGTGGAATCCAGTGATAGCAAAGTGTAGTCGTCGTAATCCGGTCTCTCATTGCGTCGCGGACACTGTTAGTGTTGTGTGTCATCCGAGTGTGCAGATGGACATTCCTACTATTGAAAATGAAATTAGGGTAGTTTCAAATAAACTAGCCCCCGTTTCGCTGAGGCGGTAACTCCAGTACTCCAGTCATCCCGTGACCACGACAGAGTGTAAACCTGTTGAAACGTCGGGAAAAAAGGTAAATAAACGCGATAAATACCCGTTGTATTAATACTTATATTTAAACATACACCACCTTTGTGCCCTATTTACATGTATTTGATGAAATTAATTTTACTTTACTTTAGAACATTGAAATATGACAAAGTTTTAAACCATCAGCCTCAAGAACTCCACTGCAGGATAACATAATAATTATATGTTTACATCTAGGTCTACAATCTGGTTCACTACTGTAACTCTATTATTTAATGCATAAATGTGATTGTAAACTGCTTTGTAAACTTATTACAATAAATAAATAAATATGTAGATCATAATAGACCTCCCATTTTTGGCATTGCAAAAAGTACTTTTGCGAATGCTGAAGGCATAATCATTTATATAGGCTTGCTTTCTAAAACCAAGCGAATTAAAATCAAAGCCAATAAGTACCAAAATCGTCAGGCGAGGTGTCTGCGTCAACCGCCCCCACGTTATTGGCGTCTCGCCGGCTTTATTAACCAGTGTTTGATCTCGTCTGACGGGGAAATAGACAAATTGTTTGTTTTCCTGCGAGCGAGCGTGGGGAGCCTTTATACTGTTAAATAAACTCTTTTTATAACAACTCTTTGCAGAGATTGCGATGCGTTCATATTAGGAAGATAGCAAAATGACATGTCTGGCGTGATTTTTTGAGTTAGTGGAAAGCAGGTGGAATGTAACTTATATATTTAATTATGCTGTAATAGACTTGATTTTGCATTTTTGCATTGTTTGACGAGTTATTGATGGAAACAAAATAAATAAAGCTTTGATTAAATAGATAAAATAATAAAGAAGAATTGATACTCAAGAAGACGGTCGTTAATTCATTCTCCGTTGCGTTTATGTGCATTTGTATTTTGCAAACAGTGCACTTGTACCTATTTACGCACACACTTTTGCACTGTATTAGTCCTTCGCACATGGTCTCGGTTTAGACATGCTGATTTGCCGTGGCCGAAGTTGTATAATAAAGTGTTCATTCATTCATACATTCATTCGTATGAATGAATGAATTTACCTACCTAAGTGTGTAAGGATTACGTATTAACCGAAACATGACCGTGTTTCGGTTAATACGTAATCCTGATCATTATTTGTAGTTATTTCGGTCATTACATGCATGTTGATAGACTGAACAAAAAAATCTCAAACAAACTGAAATAGGATTCACGCGCGACCAACTGACACCCCAAAACAAGAACTGAGGAAGAAACTAATCATATTGCAATATTAAGATGTCAACATCGCGCCGGAGGAGCAGATCCATCAAAATGACTTTCTAACCGCTTAACGTCCTCATTTGAGCAGAACATTAAACGCGAGTGAAGGGTTGTTTTCATTTCCTTGATTAGAGCGTTTCGTTTGGTTCAGATTTATCACCTCCGAGAAGGCAAGTCGAATGGCGTCAAAATTAAATGGCTGGATGGCGGTTGAAGTAAAGCTGGTTCACTTACACAAGTTGCAGACCGAAAACTAAGCTAACTTAGTTAAGCGAAGCTACAAAAGTAGATAGGTACAAATAAACTTGCCCCCGCTTTGCAGATGCGGTAACTCCAGTACTCCAGTCATCCCGTGACTAGACAGTGTGTAAACCTGTTGAAACATCAGGAAAATAGGTAAATAAACGCGATAAATACTTGTTGTATTATTGCTTATAATTAAGCGAAGCTTGCATAGCTGACATAATTTTTTATACCTTAAGGCTTAGTTTGCATAGGTATGAAAAACTGCGTCGGCTATGCGAGCTAAGCATAAACTAAGTATCACCTGTCACCGACCGGAGGTTGCAGGTTCGATTCCTCGGGACAAATATTTGTACGATCTGCAAATATTTATGCCGGGTGTTCTTGGTATTTTCCATGTATAATAAAATATATCCATCTATGTAAAGTATTGTATGAGTCTTCTAGGACCCATAACTCAAGCTTTGCTTAGCCTAGGTAGCTCTTATTCTTAAGTGATGTTTTAATGCATGAATTAATATTGTGCAAAATTAAAATGCATAAACTACCCAGCTGTTCTTCAAGTCTGTGGCCGCAGTGGCTGTGATGTGGTTTGGCGGATGGCGGATACGGCGGTGTGGGACGAAGTGCGCCACTAATTTAAAACATTTTAACTTGACACTTTGACAGCCGGTGTCACTTTTATGCTTCTTCGTTTTATCTGAGATTTGCCCTTGAACGCACAGAGAAAGGCATAAGATTTAGTTATAAAATGTGATTTTTGAGTATTGAGTTTGTTTTTGCTTGCATTCAATCATAAATTTCATGAATTTTGAGGTATTCGTTTTTTGTTTATTTATTTTGGAACACCATCAGCTAGAATAATGTCTATGGAGCTATAAATTACAACATCATCATCATCATCAGCCTATAGCAGTCCACTGCTGGACATAGGCCTCCCCCAATGAGCGCCATAGCGCCCTGTCTTCAGCTTGCCGCATCCAGCATCTACCTGCAGTCTTTCGCAGGTCGTCATCCCACCTGGTCGGAGGGCGTCCTACACTACGTTTACCGAGTCGTGGTCTCCACTCAAGAACACGTTTGCCCCATCGGCCGTCGGTTCTTCGCGAGATATGGCCGGCCCACTGCCACTTCAGCTTGCTAATTCTTTGAGCTATGTCGATAACCTTGGTTCTCTGTCGGATGTATTCGTTACGAATCCTATCCTTCAGAGAAACTCCGAGCATAGCTCTTTCCATAGCTCGCTGAGCGACTTTGAACTGGTGGACCAGCCCTATCGTGAGTGTCCACGTCTCAGCTCCGTAGGTCATAACGGGTAGGACGCACGGGTAGGAAATTACAACAGAGAGCTAATAATAGTTTTTTTCACTGATATAATATAAAGAAGCTGATTATATGTGAACACTAACATCATTGTGACAAGAAAAATATCGTACTTTATGAGAAATCATAAAGCTCGTACTTAACGAGTGATTAATGTAATATAACACATAAAACACGATTATCAAGATCTGACCTTGACCTAGACCTAAATCATGTGCCAAAAAAGTCAAGAGTCATCTGTCGCCTTGCCCTGGGAATAAATAAATAAATAAATAATGCTGGACAATTCACACAGCATTATCTAGCCCCATGGTAAGCAGAGCTTGTGTTATGGGTACTAGATAACTGATATACATAATACAATACATTACATAGATAGATATTTTTAATGGGAATGCTGGTATAAAAAAAGGACGTACAAAAAAAAGTATATTAAATCGATACCATAGACTTAGTAGACTAGTACTTTATTACCTAGGTCCCTCAACTCCCTGTTTCCTTGAGAAGGTCTCTTTCACCTGTTATTTGCAAACTGAGATTGTTTGTACCTGCTCTAATTCCATTAAATTTGTCGTTTCACAATAACAATGGTATCGTCTCAGAATAACACATTTTGGCATTTTATCGTGATAGAAGAAACTACAGATGGAAGGACGTATGTCCAAAGTGTCATGGTTGAAACCATTTTATCAATCTCTCCGTTCATATAGCATCGTAAGCGCTATCTAGAGTTTATTTCGTCTATGGATGATTCTGCGACGATAGTTTTTTTTTAAATCTAGGTATAGGTATGACCCAGATTGTACCCAGAAACTATTATATGCGGTCCGTGTTTGAAAGCTAAGCATAGATTTATGCTTGAGTGTCGTTTATTGCATAGAAAACCGTACTTAAGCATAGATCGATGATTGAGCAAGCTTTTATAATACGGGCCTTAGTGTTTTTCAGGTAGGTAAGTATGTAACATAGTTTTTTCATTTTCAAAAAAATAACATAGACAATAATTCTGATTGCACACTAATAAAATAAACATTACAAAGACACAGATGTAACTACAATTCGCGGTCTTATCGCTTAGAAGCGAATCTCTTCCCCTAAATGTTGGTCTTAGAGGGAAAAAACAAGCTTTTTATGGCAACACTACAATTTTGAATTTAGAAGACGACCGGTGACAGATTCTTATAACCGCATCGCTGCATCAATCAAAGAAACAAATGAAAGCGAAACATTATTTCCCTTCAAAATGGAAACAAAGCTGCACTCATTTTAAATGATTTTAACAGCCTAAAACATAATTTTTGAAGTTTATTTCTGGCGTTTGCTAAAGTTCTTCTTTTGTGGCTGTTTCCTTTTCATATTGAAGTATGGATTAATGTGAGTTCGAAGAAGTCGATGCTACTTCTGAAAGGGGTCTAAACGCTGATTTACTGCGACCAAGCGGCTGTTAAAAAGTTGTAAACTGCCTGTGTTTCCGTTGGTGCAACATTGTTAGACCTATAGTATTCTAAGAGCTAATTTCACGTTGATAAATAAATAATATTGTTCAATCCACACAACACCATCTAGCCTCAAGCTAAGCAGAACTTGTCTAGTAGGTATAAAACTGATAAACTTAATCAACAATACATACATAGGTAGATATTTTGTATTATACCTCTACATAGAAAATGTTTGACATGATCATACAAACATTTGACACGAGGCGGGAATCGAACCCGCAACCTCTAGTATAATAATAAATTTGCTTTCACGCATAAGTACACGCGCCAGTGCGAATAGGAATATACATACTTAATACGAATAATATTTGTCGCATTTTTTGGCGTTATATTTGATATTAAATATTATTAATTTTATTGATGGGCCACGATGGCAGTAACGCGATAAAAACGTAAGGAATAATAAAACAAAAGGTAGGTACTCTATAAATAATATTTAATGTGCGTTGCTCATTAGGTCGACGCTGCTTAGGTGCGACATCGTTAAATCCCCAAACAGTTTTTGTTACAATCTTACGATTGACTTGAAGAATGGACAATTAACACGGTATTGCCAATCACAGCATTCTAATTATACACTAGCTTCTGCCCGAGACTTCTTTCGTCCTGGCAAATGCTTAAGTACCGGGATATTTCTTGGTCTTTGTTATACAAAAAAATATCTACTTAAAAATTAAATATCTAGTAAGTACATCTAATCTATGTATAAACCTAATTATAATAGAACTGTAAAAGGTCTAATTCTGTACATTGAAGAAATACTGTAAAATTGTTTTGGAGGGCATTCTATTTATCGATACTGAGGCCACAGAACAGTTTGATATTGTCGTCTACTTGTCCGCGCATCGCGCCGATACTACTGAATGAATTCAAATTCAAAAGAAACTGGGCATGATTTGAGTTCATCGCGAAGGACAAAGGACATAGATAGGACGTAGTTTGTTTAGTGAAATGATATTGCTTATTCTTTATCATTTTGGCAATTATTCTCAAAAATACTACCAATAATGTTTATTATTTTCACGAACGTTCCAAATTAGGGCTGCTACATTGCTTCTTACGTTTCTGAGAAGGTGTCCCACACGTGCTGCGGCGCCTTTGTCCCATCTTGGGCACGATTTATGACTGCTTAAACATCTTAGCTAGTTCATTAGTCCACTTGTAACTTAATATCAACTTATTTACCTATAACTTTTTTATTATTGACGACGTGGCACGGTGGGCGAAGGTCCGCTTGCGACGCAGGAGATTTAATTCCCACCATGGGGCAAATGTTTGTACAATCTGCAAACATTTCTCCCGGGTGCAACGTTTACCTCCATAGACACAACGCGTGCGAAGTTGCAGGCAGAAACTAGTACTTGGAACAGTAGGTATGAAGCCGTGCGTATAATGTATCCCTTTGAAGTTTACTTCAACTCTTCAAGTGTAGGTGGAGCTTGGAAATAGAGGTATCGCTCGATTGCTTACTTTCAAAGGATTTGCTGTAATGTTTAGTGTTCGACACAAAGCAACAAAATTAACAGTTTTAGTCTCAAACCTAGCACCTGGATGGCTTACAAAGTATGAAGACAGGAACTTTGTTGGTGCTTTAGGATGATTATATTTATATGAAACGCAAAACAAAAGAGGAGGAGGGTATATGTTCGGCTGTTTGTATTTTTATGTAAGTACTAGCTGCGCCCCGCAGTTTTACCCGCGTGGTGATAGATATTTTGGATAATATATAATATATCTTTATGAATTGTAGCCTATGTATTATTCTGATTTGTAAGCTATTATATTTACTGAAATGTATTGTGAAGTTTCATTAAAATCCATTCAGTAGTTTTTACGTGAAAGAGTAACAAACATCCATCCATCCATCCATACTTACAAACTTTCGCGTTTATAATATTAGTAGGTTGTTTGTCGATTCGGTCAAAAGGGTAGCGTCAAGGTTAAAAAAATATATTCAGGTAATTGGTAATTCATATTTTTATTATTGGCAAGAAAATGTACAACACCCGCAGGCAAGTATTTTCGCGGGCAGGACCCTATACCAATGAATCGTAGCAAACAATTGCACATACATCGAAAACCCTTCTAGTGCCAATTTGAAAAGAATTTAAAATATCTAATTTAATTTCTTTAAAAAAGGTATTAAACCTTCTGAAACCATGTAGGAAATCCAAAATTTTAATAAAACTTCGGACAAGACATTAGCTGGCTTTTACAATTATTAGGTTTGACAAGTTTGTACCTAAATGTCTTTGAGATGTTGTCAATTGTGGAATCACAACGAGCTCTTGGAAGGCTTAGACAACATATTATTATATAATTTAATCTTAAACGATTTTTGGCACTTTGATGTACCTATTAACGTCGTAACTTGAGATTATCGCCTGTTTCCTATTGAACCCATTTGAGTAAACGAAAAATGCTTACCAGACTGGGGTCGGTACTTGACAAGCATACAAAACAGTTATCCTCCCTCATCGCGCTCAATCAGTTTACGAATAATTCGCTTAAGGGACGATAAATCTGAGTTTAGCCCCTAGGAGGGACGAAACAGGGATTTAATTCGATTACGAGAGAAAACACCGATATCAACTTGGGAGTTATAATGATTGTATTCGATTATAGAGGTCAAGTTATACGAGATTAATTGTGTAATCTCTGGCGTTATCAGATACGGTTCGAAAATCAATTATTATTGCTATAAAATCTTATTTTATTATTTCGTTAACCAGTTGAATCGATAAAATCATCAATTTATGTTTGAAATCACCTATGTTGTTCCTCTGGCCACGGTGACTCACCAATTGCATACACCTAGCGAGTCCGCGCGGGTCGTTTGCGAGTTGAGTTATTATATTATTTGAAATATATTGTGTGTATTTTCTGATTTAGTATATTAATTGATAATATGCCTCGTTCATAAGCTCAGAGTCGCTCAGCGGGCTATGGCGAGCGATGCTTGAAGCCACTGATATAAAATTATCTCCCAGAAATAGTAAGCTGAACTGGCAGTGGGCAGGTCATATATCTCGTAGAACTGATAACTGCTGGGGAGTAAAAGTTATCGAGTGGCGGCCGCTATACAACGCGAAAGGAGTGTTGGGTGACCATCCACTCGATGGACCGACGACATCGTAGTGGTCGCAGGGTGTCGATGGATGGAGGCGGCTCAGGACCGCTTTTTATAGCATCGTATCAGGATGGCTATGTTCAGTTGGGGACGTCGCAGGGTGATGATTATTATTATTTGATACTAGCTTTTATCCGCGGCTTCGCATGCGCTTTCAAGTACCTTATATCCGTAATACCTACGTAATTTTAATATTATTTATTGCATACGTCAAAAAACTACAAAATGTTGGCCGATTATCTTTATTATCATTATAGTATTTATTATCGTCGAGTTTTCTCTTTATAAGGTTATGGCATATGAAAAATTATCATCAATAAAAATGACGATGTTTTTAAAGACCATAATGCGTAAATGTATGAAACCGACCTATCTACTGTCAGAACCCAAGGCAGTGAATTTACAATGTCAAGAAGACTACCACCATGTGGCATAAAAGTCGAGAAGTCTACAGAAATAGTAAGCTGAACTAGCAGTGGGCTGGTCATATATCTCGCAGAACTGATAACTGCTGGGGAGTATTTGTAGACCGTCACTCAGCCGTTCCTTATTCAGCTTACCTATAATCTAGCCAAACCAAAGTGTGAAGTAATAAGCAATGGAGACATCAACGCTTCCGTCGTGACGGGTTCGGACCACCGTGCTAATAAACCGTTGATTAAGCTGTGATTAAGCCAGCTGATGGATTCCGTTTGCAGATGAGCTCGGTTTTTACGGCACGAGCTCGCCCACCCGCGGCGGCGACACTTTTCTGTACTGAAGATGTGGTATTACAGCTAGATCACTGTTGTAGATAAGACTTTGTCAAGTTCAATCAAGTTTTTTCATTCTATCCGCGGATTTGTTCGTGTTTTCTTAGATCGAGAGATAGAGAAAAAGGAGAAATTACTCGATTCTAGAGCTAAGATACTTTATGTAAATTTGTTTGTTTCTATGTGTATTTAGGGTTACAAAACCAAACACATTTCCGTGAAAATAAGTTTACGGCTATGGCAATCTTCGGAGCAAATCGTAGAAGTTCAAAACAATTTTTGATTTTGAAAGTTTCCATTAATCATTTCATTCGTCTGTCGTCGTTCTCGAATTCGATTTGACTATACGCTGGTATATCGAGTTCGAGAACGACTTAGGTACTTAATTTTATGTCTATTAGCTTTGCTCTGAAGCCACGCTCGAAATATCAAAAGGTTTTTTTAGTAATCGGATAATGTGATTAGCTTCGTCGTATAATATGCTACTCATTAGATACTTACACTCAGTTTAGCTCAGGATTCCGCATCATAATGTATGTAGACTTACGAGCAGTACTTACGATTTTTAACTATATGGTAGAGTGGACTAGCTGTTCCCGTGTCACTGTACTTCTCCCCTCATTATTTGCGGTTTCAATTCACTTTTTACGAACATCACCCGCTTTGCACTCCACTCCTAGATGAGAATACCGCAATAAACTCTGTCATTGGAATTTTATCTCTTTTGCGTTTAGATAGAGTATAAAAGACTTTGTTTCTGTGAAATGTTTGTCTTTCATTCACAGTAGGAGGTTACTTATTTGAGTTTGCAATGATTAAATAGCTTATAGACATTAATATTAGATGATATATCTGTAGTGCTTCTGAATGGCTGTGTTTTTTTATATAAATAAGCTGAGAAACTTTGTTCTTTAATACTTGAAATATTTGTTGCGTACGTGATTTGAATTTGTTTCAATCAGTCAGTGAGATCTTAGCTTTTATCAGGTTTTCTGTTTCTAAAACCAACTTACTTAGGGCCTTTTTCTAGGGATTCATTCAAAACACAACATTCCACTCGGAAAATATATTTCAATTTTATAAACTCAATTTTAGGCATGTTTGATTCGCACAACTTTGTACAATATACACGTTATATAGATAAAGTTTACATAATATTTCGTATTCAATCGATAAGGTTTTAGTTAGAGAAGTATAAATATTAAAATATTCAAAACAACAATTGCCTGTAATTCGGGTTTATTAATAGATAAAAACTTTAGGAGTTTATTAGGTTGTGAAATTTAATTATAAAATATCATAGTTTTGCTATAGGTACATATTTCTTTTAACCATCTTAAAATTGGAACATTATTTTTATATTGATTCATAATCCCCAATTTAATGAGGAGCGATTCCCTTTTTACTTGAAACTTTTCATAATTTTCACCAGTTACCTACATACATCGACAACATCATTGCGATCATCTAAGTAAGGCTTACATTCTCGATGATAATTGCTATCAACATTTTATCTCCAATTTGGACCGAAATGTTATGTTAAATTCGTTTACAATAACAAAAAAACAAATAAATTTTGACACGGCACAACGAGGTACTCATAAATAAATTATTATAACAGCATTTTCCGACTACAAGAGTGATTCTACTTATCCTAAATTTCATAATCTTTAATTATAATAATATGAGATAATTATTTTTAATAATATCTATACTGTACACTTTAAGTCTCAGAAACGTACACAAAGGGCGCGCACCTCACTTATAGTTCTATGTTTTATAATACAGTGTATTGATATGTGGTATGTACAGAGGAGGTGAGGCGGCGGCGGCGGCGGCGCGGTGGTATCACAGGTACGGCGAGGGGTGGTGCGGCTGCGCGTGCGCCGCGCGCCCCCGTCACACCAGCGAGCTCGGCTTCACGTCCAGGCCGTGCTCCGGCGACCGCCCCCCGCCGCCCTCCCCCTGGCTGTTCTCCTCCGAATCCGAGCACGAATCGGAGCTCCCCTTCTTCCCACCGTTATGCGTCTTCACGTGCTTGGCGAGGTGGTCCGACCGCATGAAACGCTTGTTGCAGACGGGGCACGCGAACCGCTTCTCGCCGGTGTGCGTCCGCAGGTGCCGCTGCAGCTCGTCGGACCGTGTGAACCGCTTGCCGCAAAAAAGCCAGTTGCACACGAATGGCCGTTCCCCCGTGTGCCAGCGAAGATGCGCTTTCAGATGAGAGGTTTTTCCATAAACTTTACCGCAGCCCGGTATGTGACAGCTGTGGATATTCTTTTTCCTAAGATGTGCTCCGGCCGGTCCTAACCTTTCCGCTTCTTGGCAATTGGGGCAGTCGCAGGTCGCTCGGCCGGCGTACCGGCGCTGTGATCGTGGTGATGGTGCCTGCGCCGGGGGCGCCGGTGAGCCGGGTCCATGTAAGCCGAAAGAACCCTGCGTGGGCAGCACGGATTTGTAGGCATCTTGCAGAAGGTGCGGGGCAGGTGGTAATAAATGCGCTCCACCCGAGAGTGAATGTGTGAGTTGTGAGTAGTCTTGGCCGGTGTAGTTCGCCATCTGACCGCCGACATCCAGCCAGCCACCATGGACGTCCCACCAGGTGCCACCCATAGGTCCGACGCCACTCATCTCTGCCGCTTTGAGTGCTCCTGTGCCGCCTCCACCGCCGACGTTGAAGGGCCAGGATTCGTACGGATGCCGTGAGTACATAGAGCCTAGGCTAGCACTTGATTCACTTTTCCCTAGGAGTTGATCTCCGGAGGAGGGGAAGTAGAGATCGTTCCCGTAGGATGGCGCTGAGCAGGTGGTGGGTGCGCGCGCATAGGGCCCGCATGAGGGCGCCTGCGAGCGCGGCGGCGCACCAGGGCCGGGCGGGGAGTGCGCGCCGGGGCTCTTCTTCCACGGGTGGAAGCCCTTGCCGACGGCCGCGTCCGCCAGCGGCGGCGGCGACTTGCTTGACAGCTTGTTGCACTGCGCCGCCAGCATAGCCAGAGGCGTGCCGCGTAAGCTCGGGTGTTCCTGGAAAGACAGAAAATAAACAGTTTATTATTAAAATCGAAAAAAGACAATAACTCTTTATTCGAGTTTAATTATTGGACCGTGTTTAGACCGTGAGAATGTGCTCAGAACGTCAAATCAGATTTATGGCCTAATTTATTTGTGAACTGATGCGGCGGTGTTCCGCGCCCGAAGCGTTCAGAGAACGGGTATAAATAAATTATGAACAGTTTATAGGTGGTGGAGTATTTACAATTAGCCGACGCGGTGACAGCTCCCGGTCGCTACCGCGCTCAGCCGGGGGACGTCCTAATTAATAAATCTTGTACAGCCGTCGTAAAACGTTTGTTCAAATGCGATAATGAGACGGCAGACTTAGAAAATACTTACTACAGCTCTAGACTCAGATAAAGAACAGCGATGCATACTTAGTTATTTTTACAAACGCATTTACTGCCAACCAACCGGTTATATCACTTTTCATATCAATGAAGGTAAGCACCTTTATTAAGAGCATAATCCATTCAGTTGTTCACTTTACGAAGGGAAATAAAGGTGAGTGTAGAAGAACATCCGGCCGGATATTTCACCCCAATGTGAGATACAAAGGCCCGATAAAAAAGTTCCATTGTACACAATAATATAATCCGGGGATCACGCACGAGGAATGCGAAGGGTGCGGGGATCAGACACGCCCATTTATATTGTGATTGGTGCAGCTGTTGCTATGCAATGTAGTCCTACTGCTAAACCTGAACTGGGAACTTTAACAGGGTCCGTAAAAAGAATGAATTTGAAAACACATATCGTCTCCGTTCCGTCGTGGGTAAAAATCCAAAAAAAAATCTCGGAATTTGCTTAGGTAACCTAACCAGCTTTGTAAGCTATCAAAACATGTCAGATAAGATACCAGTTTTCATTCAACCGAAGACAGTTACAGATGGTTATAATTATACCACACACAAGCCATTATTAAATACCTAGTGGATGTAGAAACGCAGCGGTGGCATTCTAGCAAATAGAAATAATGGGGCTGGGCGAGCGGCTATCGCGAACAGATCTACAGCCCAGTTGTAAATATGGCTGCTCTCTCAATTAACCCAACGACAATTACAATTACCATAAAAAAAAAATAAAGAGCAGTCAAATTACTCTGGCGGGCACTTATGTCGCCCGTACGAGCTCGCTCTTACGCTTCTTAGAATTATTATTTGTATTAAATTGTTAAATTGCGTTTCGTCTAGAAAATTTGCGTTTTAATTCACTTGTATTTTTTACGTCCTTAATAGCTTATGCACAAAATAAACTTAATAATATACCTTCAAAGATGACTGTAAAATAATGAATGGAAAATTCCAAAACAGATCTTCTAAGTTAAGTTTATCTCTGTCACATAAGAATCATAAAATCGACACCATGCTCATCAAAAGCTATTTCGGAGCAATTTAAAGGTATTAGGCGATGAGTGGTCGGACGTCGAAGTGGATGCGAGATTGTCTGCGTCTGCAGCGGCTGAAGTCATAATTACCCTAGGCATTATGCTCCATTTGGGCGCAGGCCGAAACAGAGTGATATCGCCCGGCTCCATAATTGGTCGTCAACTCAGCCCGGCTGGCCGCGAGATTGGATCAGCGTAGATGACGCCTGTACCCGACTCGGCGGCGCCACTCCCGTATTATACAATGTTGATGGCCTTTCCTTGTCAAAAATGACGAAGATCTTTTGTCGTAAAAAACAAGAGATGAAATAAAATGAGATTACCTAATGCGAGCACGAAATTATGGTATCGCGGGTCAGGTAGAATTGGGTGATGCGATGCTTTGCGGTATAGACACAGGCAATATAATTTTAAAACAAATAAAAGATTGACATCCTTTTTCCGATTTAAGCATCAGTAGTTTAAACCGTATCGAATACATGACAGATTAAAGTTTCTTGACCTTGCATGCTCCAGACAAATGGTACTTCTTAGAAGTAGAGCATAAAAAATAATTAATCTTAGAATTTGAAAGGTGATTGGTCTTAAGATGACTAAGTGGATCGAACCACCTTCATAATTGCGAATGGCAGACTGGGTCAGAGAACAAGTTTGCTGTAATTTCTGTGTTATAGAAGAACCTAATAAATGGTAGTGATTATCGTGTTATGTCAAGGAGTTAATTAAATTAAAGTGAGAAGTTATAAATTGTAGCAAGAAAGAGCGGAGAGGTTCGGCGGCTTCGCAGATAGGATAATTTAAAATTATCTACCAAAATTATGATGAACCAAAATGAATATTCAAGCGAAACGCTTATCCGAACGTGTTATTAAGATGATCGTAAGTCGTTATTGACGAAATTGTATTTCATAAAATACATTACTATACTTATGAGCTAATATTTTTTCGACAACACGTTGTTGAATATGATAAACCTAATCATCGATAGCCTACTTAATATAAAACGTATAATATAACTTTTGATAACTACCATAACTGTGATTACGCCCTACTAAGTTTAGTAGAAGGTAAAGTTTGAGGTCAAAGTTGACAATGTTCGGAAATCTTTAACCTACAAACTTTTTCGTACAAATTCGGTTAGAAAGTTAGAGTTTAAGTTTATATATGTATATTAAAAAACACATCATATAGACAGTACATATTGAAATTACACCATAATAGATTTTGATTTTGAGATCAGTTGCCAATGTCCAGAAAACTTATACGTAGGTACAATATGATAAACATGTATATAAAAATAAAATTTCTATGTTATACATGTATTTGTTTTATCAGTAATCTAGTATTCATAACACAAACTCTGCTTAGTTTCTTAACCAAGCAGACAATTCACAAAGCATCATCTAATCCCTGCTACATGAAGTTCTGTGATTGTCCAGCATTATTTCTTTATTTTTAACTATTTCAAGTATTTTTTAAGTTCTAAAAACACACGAAGAAAACCAGTTAGCCATACTATACCATACCTATAGCTACGTGTATACCGCATAGTTAGTTACCAGGAGCGGGTAGCCGATGGATAATTGCACAATTAGGGAATTATCGAGTTAATTCCAAGTGAAACAGTACGCTGCCGGTCGCATTTCAAGTCCCTTAATACGACTCTGGCCCCACCATTCTAAACGGATAGCATAGCACAGATCATGTCAGACGCGACTTATACTTGCGACTTGTCTGGGGTTTGGGTATCGTGAGAGGTGACATAAAGACGCGGTAGATACATTTTGTGACAGCGATATTATGTAAATACCTAGAGCTGAACCAAAAAATTCTACCCTACTTTAATAATAAGCATGGCTAGACAGTGCAATGAGCTTCCTGCGTCTGTAATAATTCTCACTTACATGCCTACTTTTCTCGAAAATGCCAAGTTTAATCATATTTACTGACGGCAACAGAATAGCAACGGCCTCTACATTCTTTATTTTTAACGTTTCAGGAATTCTTCCATTGGTCGCGTCCCGCATTGTGTCACCACCCCTAATAAACCCTTCGCCATTCTAATGCAAAATAACTTGCTCTACAATGATTTACGGTTTTGATGGGGCCTAATTTGGCAGGATTGTTCACTGGCGGGTCAAAGTTGCAGTTATTTTTAGCAATAAATTAAATTTGAGCAGACATAAAACTACCAAAATTATTTACTGATATACCTACTACAACTATGATATAAACGAGAATATAAGACCAAGTTTCCACGTTAACAGTAATAAAATTATTTATAATTTTATTACAGTTAACGTGGAAACTTGGTTTACCCGTATTCGGAAACACCAATGTGTTAAGGCACTATAATGATAAATGTCATTAAAGGCACACTTTAGTGCAATTACAGTTATTAGCATTATAAACTACGGTCATTATTCTGCTTAGGCAAATTGTTTTACAAAAGTTCTACACTGACCGATCAGTCAGTAGTTAAGCCCTGAATAATGAGAGGCAATTTACAATTTCTATGGTATGCCAGGATACGACATCAAATTACGGAATAATTCGAAACTATGGTAATTAATGTCACTGGAATACTGGAAAAGGGTTCTAGATATTTGATACTAAGTCGAGGGGAAGTAGATATCGTTTGGGCAGAGTCGATGCAAACTCAGGAAAGTTTCTATCGCTTGACGTTGACGATATATCGATTCCATGATATAACCCTAATCATAATTCATTTATTTACCAAAAATATACTTACATAAGGATTTCTAGTGAGTCAAGCACAAGGCGTTGTGTTTTGGGTGTCAGAAGAGCAATAGTTAAGTCTATCCAAACAGGAAAGTCTTATGACAAGTAAATTTGGTTGAATCGTTTATTTTTGGAAAGGTAACCGTGAATAAATTAGAGGCACGAACCGATGGAGTGAAATTGATGATAAAAGCTTTTAGCTGTGCGTACCAGCCACAATCAAGCCATTGTATCAGCTGTGCGTGTTGTAACGAGTAATATGCTAAGCAAAAGATAATGACCTCAAAACATTATTTCTACATTAAGCACCTCGAACGCATGCTATCGCCGTCGTCAATGTGTGAAGCCCACATCGTAACCCAGTTAATGGTAATTAGATCGCTTGGACACCGTATCCCTCTAATCGTTAAAATTTACGACGTTGCAGACCTTACTCTTTGAAGGAATTTATATGATAGGCAGATTGAGTAATAAATGCAAAAGAAAAGAAGTGTATACTAATATTACAAAGGTGAACTATTATTTAGTGTGCCTGTGCGAACAACACTAAAACGTACCAAGTGAAGCAGTTTAAATTTTCTGAGTCATGACATCTATGAGTCAAATGGTTTATAAACCTTTTTCTTGAATCACGCTTCCCAATAACAAAACCGCATCAAAATCCGTTCCGTTGTAAAGATCTAAGCATACATAGGGACAGACAGACAACGGGAAACGACTTTGTTTTATACTATTTTGTGAAGAACTGCTATAATATTTCTGTCAAGTTTGATCTCGAAAAATAGGTAAAGGCATGCGTGGCCGTAGGTAGACCATCGAGTACCACCAATTGGGTATGTGTGATGCCACAAACAAAACATAGTTACGTATAGATTAATGGAGTCTAAACCTCAACCAACATAGCTGCCCACCAATTCACCAAATCATTTGTGATCAGAGGCGTGAAACCGCACTAGTTAGCGCAGGTCATTAGGCCTTCACGGAGCCACATGGCGGTCCCATCGACCGATCGACTCAAATTGAGCCAAAGCGAATTATTTATTTAAATGGAAATTACCGTTTGTGTGACCTGACGCTTGGCCGCTTCTGGTGCGCATGTGCCTTTAATTTGATCGACATGTGTAGAAACCCAAGCTTTTTGTAGATTTTAATTTTCATGGTTCACTAGATCTTCAAATTAACAAATCAGTTCCCATTGGAGCTGATTTGTGATCATTTTGACCGATTTGTGAAGATCTAGTGATATATCTAGTATTTGAAATTTATGATTAGTTTACTAGTTATCAAACGTTTTGTATTTAAATCTATGTATAAAAGTCAGATAGATTTATTATATTATTTAGACACAATATTCGTTGTGCTCGAGGCAAACTTTAGGCGACACATTGGTAGCTTGCTCATAAATCATATCGCGCATTGATTTACTGCGAAGCAAATCCTTTTGAAGGCATCCTGATTTAATCAACTCTTATAAAACCGATTCGGTAACTGTATAAAAATGATTATGATTGAAGCTTTCGATAAGAATAAAAACGCTCAAAGCATTTTAGAAAGATCGATTGACGAAATAACTTAGGAAAATGAGAGCTCTAATATTCACAGGCAGTTTAGGCGTCAATAATGTGTTCAAGTGGATGAAATTGTGTGGTAATGTGTCGGACAAGCGCTGCGCCCACTCGCTGGAATTAGCCCGCCGGCTACAACACCGAAATGTTACCCAAGGGATAATAAAGTGAAATAGCTCAAAAGTTTATCACTATAGAGTTTAATATACTTTCAATGCAATTTCTTTGTAGCCCTATAAAACATAAGTATTGAAACCATTAAATTCGATCTAGAAGTCACGTCAATCAACTTCAAAATGGGCTACCAAACTTGATTGAAGCGCGTCAAGTTTTGTATCCACCAATATTTTGCGTGTCGGAATTTCGTTGAAAATTTTGAAATGACGGCCGACCTTCGTCGGGTCCCGATAATAGTAGTACCAATTTGAAGAACCAGTTCCGCCGAGATTAAAAACAAACGAGCATCAGATGGAAACAAAGGATCTCTAACGCCTTTGTTGATGCTCTATAATGTAAACTGGTAAAAGTTGGAACATTTTCCATTTTGACGAGAAGAAAATACTAAATTAGTAACTACCTACTGGGTATTCTACCTAACAACGGTTGAACTCTTTCAAGTTTTTCTTATTTGAAGTTCTTTATTACGAATACAAAATTATTATAGACAATTGCTGGACAGAAGTCGGTCTACCTACACTAAAGAGCAAATTATGTAGTTAAGTAACAAAGGCACCTCTTTGAAGTAAGGGCCTTCAGACATTGTAACTGCGGGAGAATTGACATGAGCAGACTGTCAGTCAAGGTCACTCTGCCATTGCAAATCCCTGCAGTACTACGTTGCGTGTCTACATCGACAAGCAACGCCTTTGGCTGCATCTCTCGCCCGACAGTTCCAAGAAAAAGTCGTTAAACTCACGTATTTTTGGTAGCAACTTAATGCCAGTAATTTCGAAGGAAATTATTATAATTAGCTCCATTTATACCATAGTAACAAACAAATAAAATGCTCGGAACACACCACCCGAGGGCATTACTCAGTCAGCTTTTCCATTTCTTGCTTTGATTTATCGAGTTTCAAGGAATTATGTAATGTTGGCAACTTAATTGTGTCTGCCCATTCTTTATATTTTCTTGTCTCTATTTTACTCACGGAGACTTCAGACATTATTTTAGTACTAGATATTAAGTTAAGCGACGCAAATGTGATTTTATCGGTACACTGTTTTTATCAAATTGATATGATAATGAAGGCGACTACCGGCGACGTGACGATATAAAATGTGATATTTCAGCGAAACCACAGTGACACATGTCGGTACAATAGAACAGGCTGCAATTACGTACCCGTTCTGTCCGTTACGCTGCATTCAGCGACAAACTCTATTCAATAGTTGTGGCCACGTAATTTCCTTCCACTTCTGTTTCACATTTTTTACATTTAACTAATTGAACGGTGTAGAATATTAATTGCTGAGAAAATTACCGACGCAAAGCCCCCGGGGCCTAAACCACAAGACTCGACGCACGGTGCAGTCAACCCATAAAAAAGAACAATTATGTATTTACTATGCACTCCAGTTTTATAAACTCTACCTGTTTTTCCTCAACTCGTATTTACAGGATGTTTAAGTTTAAATAACTCTTTGAGTAGACATTTTGATCCGAAATAAAATACGCCGAGATTTTTATTCAATATCTGAAATGCTCCTATCGAGCACGTGCTAGTTTTCATTGTAGAACTTCGAAGGTTGCATACCATTACATGATCGCATGCCCGAGTTCAATATCAGACGTATCAAATGTACTTAATTGTGTGCCGATAATAGAGATTATAACATTCCAGCACTTATTGGGAACAATAGCAACAATTAGGTAATAAAACAAAATACTGTAATTTGAGCGTCACGTAAAGAGTTTGTGCGGAACAATCGGTGAGATAGCGAGCGATTACAAGGCGCTGAGCGGTCGATCGTCACGTAGCGACGCCGGTGAAGAACAAAGCTGAGATATCAGACAATTGAACGCACAAAAAGTCCCATAATTCAATTTGCATTCCGCTAGATGAGTGTAGTGTAATCGTCGAGAAGTGTGGGTACGGTTAAGAGCCGCGGGCGGTGGCTTGGTGAGAACCGCTTTCGCCGCTTTTCAACACTTCTGCGAATCGATTAGATTGCTGTTTCATTCTGTGATTTTGTACATTAGCTGGATGGATCACGTTGATTCTGTCACGATAACTTTTACATGACCCCACTTTGCAAAACGAGTGGAACATAGCTGTGTGTTTTGTGACGTAGAGTCGCTTTTTCCAGTAACAAGCATGGTTATTCTTTACGTTACTACTTCTTTTATACATGTACCGAATACAAACGGTTATGTTACATTGAACACATCTCACAAAGAACACGATCAACCACGCCATTACAAGATTTCACCCATCATTGTTTGTCGACACATAGGTAAGTATCGGCGTTACAAAATATCCGTATCGATATCGGTGTCGACAGGCGCGAGAGTCTGCGGGGTGACTCGCTTTTATGTTAATACGGGCGATGGTATCGCGTTATTCGTAGACCAAAGATACTGCTGGATCGTCTGTGGTGTAACACAATTGAATTAGCATAGAACAGTCGGCCGCAGCGGGCGGTCTCGCCACGCGACCACCAACCATTCCAGATTCCATTTCGAAAGCATAGAATGAGATGCTTGGCATTTATAACACCCCTCTTGGTATTGATCCAATGGAATTGATTTAAATAGGTCGCTAATCACTTCGCTGTTGACTAATGTGGGTCCTTAATACAATTACTTCTTATGATTCGTTGTAATAGGTATGTATTTACTCGTACTTTGAATAATAATTGAAATTAATATATCTACTAATTGAAGTTTTTAAAGTATGCACGGTGTACTGAAAAACAATATAATGTGAACACAGATTAAATGTGATGTGAAAGGTAGGATGAAAAAATTCTAAGGTTGTACGATGTTAATATTTTTTGTTAAATAACGCTGCTAAACTATTAGCATTTAGTGAATTGAGTGAAGTGACCGCAACGACCACAACACATCACAGCAGTTAGCCAGGTGCAAACTGCAGTGGTATGGTCTGCATTGTGGGGTTTGATAGAACGAACATGCGTGGAAATTGGGCAAATCATGAAGGTTTCAGATCAATTTTCGTTTCCAGCTGCGTAATTGTTGTTCGTCTGTCTTCCGATTTTAGTCAATCGTGTTAATGATTAAGTGGTCTTATAAGTATTTGAAGAAGGGTTTTGATAAGTAATGAATTAGGGTTTGTAGCAAAGTCAAACTTCATGAATAGCTTCTTTAAAAATCGGGATCAAATAACAAAAATGTCTCGTTTTCAATGTTGACTGCCGATTGTCATTTGTCTCCGTTGCAGTTTCTCAAACATACTAATGATTCATTTGTTTCATCAAACAAAAGTAAATTGATATTGTCTGAAGGGAAACTGCACGTAAGCAAAACCATCAATGCCAGACGGGTACTCAAGCACCGTGGAGTATTCATGGAGACGGCTTCGAGAGAGGACATGATATATCGCTGGGGGGCTAATGGCTAGCACTTTATCTCACAATTTCACAGGGATTTTCAGGAACACGGTGAGTTCGGAGCGAACATCGCCTTTGATTGTTTGGTAAACTTATGTAGGCTTCGTGTATCTTCTGAGTTGTTCGTTCATAAATTCATAGTTATTATAATATTCAAATACACTTAAAATCACGAAGTTACAAAACTTATGGCAAATAAGTAGGTGGTTGAATTAATTGAGTATATGTTTCGCATTTTTTACAGAATTGCGTCCAAATAAAATGACCAAATAAATTGCGTTAATCATTTGACTAATAAAAAAATATTTATTAAAATATTATTTTATGAGTTACCAAATGGTTAGTAAGAGCATTTACCATTATACACTCTATCTATGTCTACAGTGATGCTGTATAAAATATCCTCATAATTTATTCTACAACAGTTCATCGCAATAAACACCCCTAACTGTTATTGCAACCAACTGCACACCAAAGCAATGAGGCATTTTATCAACCGGCAACATTGCACTTCAAACTTCCCTCAAAAGGCATCCGAATTCATAGCGTACCCCACGGAGTGCGTTTAATGGCCACTACAAGACACGTTTGTTTTAAGTCCCCAGTAAAATAAATTGCCACCGGAAAATTTACACTTAAAACCCGGATGTTTGGCAAATAGATGCCAATTTCCGATGAAGTTGGCGTTCAAAGACATTTGCTTGACCAGTGGCTAAAGCTGGCAATTTCTCCAGTTAAAAGCACCTTTATGTTTTTCTTGTCGTAAAAAACCGTAGTTGGTTAAGGAAAACCCATTCTACAGCTTAAATAAGATAGTAAATACTGCTAGCGATTACTTAACCTTCGCCTTTCCAATCTTTAAAATATAGGACACAATTTTCTATCCTATTTGTTTGAACACCAGTTAAATAAATTGCAACCGGAAAATTTACAGTTAAAAGCCGGATGTTGTAGCAAATAGTCGCAATTTCCGATATATCTTTGCAATGGCTTAATGCGACGCGTGCGGTGGTGGTTAGCTAATGCAGAGATTTATAGCTTAGATACAATCATGTCGCATTGAAATTACTTCGACAAATTACTTTTTGCTTTACTGACTATCAGGAACTTCATTGTCTCTGTCTGCTGAAATAACTGAAACCATATTTTGCATTCTGAGATCCTTATTGAGAAGTAAGTATTTCTAGTAAAGTGCGTTTTATCATCATCGAAGCTCTGGACTTGACCGATCGAATACAGAAAGTCACTGTTTTATAAACAATCTGATGTAAGTTACACTCAGGATGTGAATGGCGTTCTCAGTGTCGCTGCACTATGGGGGTTCCGTACCATGCTGAGCCACCACAGGGGGCGACCATACATATCTAGACCTATTTAAGTGGAAGATTGATTGTTCGTCACACATCACACTTCCATAGACAAATCTGCACGGAACATTTACGACTAATCTTTGCCTACATTAGAATCGGACATAATGGTTCAGAAGAGATCGAAAAAAGTGCGGCAACCTTTTATAAGTCAAACTCAACATCGGATGTTGACACTAGAACAAAGAACCCGCTCCTCGCTTTTTTGTACCCGGTAGAAGGCATTAATTAGTGGTGCTGCATCTTCGAAAATAAGCTTCTCCGTTGTCGGGGCATCAAGTATTGACAGTGCGCGATGACGGCGCCGCGACGGGCGGCGGCGGGCGGCGCCTGGGTCCATGACTTGCATGCCGCCTTCATTATGAAGAGGCCCAAGCACCACTCCACTAACAAGCCCGGCTAATGCAATGAGTTGCAAAAATCCCTGACCATCCAACCCAAAACCCTACACACCATTATCATCTCTATCTAAACCTTCGAAGGAATGAAATGTCTTAGCAGGAGTATCACCAGAAGCTAGATAGAACGATTTCGATGACATTAATGACTTCCAAATCGGCCGATACTTTTAAATCTCGAGGGTTTTGTATTAGTTACCCTTGCGATGCCGACCTCCATTATCCGGGGGCGGTGACTACAAAGAGTCCCTTCGAGAGTAATCATTGACGATGATTGCGGCACCAGTCTGTCAGATGCAGCGGCAAAATCGTGCCTCCGGTTGTTTGGCGATCAATGGCGAAAATACATGATATATAGATGGAAGAAATACATTCCTCAATATTACCTACAAGTGAAGACCATAGAATCAATTCAGTAAACTATTATACATTATGGACCTACAATTTCCTGTCGCAGAACTAAACAAAGGATAGAAATGCTGTTATGTCGTTGGTTAAGGTGACAGTTGCTAGATGATTATAATACTTGTGATAAAATTCTAAAGAAATATAGCTGCTAGGAACATAAATAATTTCTGAAGCCGGGTTTACAGCCGGTCGTTAAGCGGTGGAAGCAACGCCCGCATGACATGTGGTACCTCAAATACTTATTATATTACAGCATGTAGGTAGTAAGGTACTCGTCAACTCTATTTACTCATCCGTGGTAATATATCTTTTTAACGACTTCTCACATTTGGTCAGCCGGCGATAGTGACAGTAAAAAATGTGTTTTTAAATTTGCTTGTGTTAGATGCTTATCTTTTAAAACTTTAGCTTGTTTAATTATGTTTAAAGGGGTTAAAGATTTATTTTTAAGTGATATGGAATTTTATGAGTCGTATCTATCTCCTAAATTATAAAACTTGCACGTTTTACGGTGTTTGTCATTATAAAACAGCACTTATCAAATAACAAAACAGTTTAGTTGAAATCATTTCGGTGAAAATAGAATACCTACAATGTTCGTCGACCGATGTGGCGCGGTGGGCGAAGGTCCACCTGCGACGCAGGAGGTTGCGGGTTCGATTCCCGCCTCGGAACAACTGTGTGTACGATCTGCAGATATTTGTTCCGGGTCTTCTGGTCGTTTTCTATCATCATCATCATCAGCCTATATCAGTCCACTGCTGGACATAGGCCTCCCCCGATGAGCGCCATTGCGCCCCGTCTTCAGCTTGCCGCATCCAGCATCTACCTGCAGTCTTTCGCAAGTCGTCATCCCACCTAGTCGGAGGGCGTCTCACACTACGTTTACCGAGTCGTGGTCTCCACGTTTTCTATGTATAATAAAAAATATATATCTATGTAATGTATTGTATTATGTATATCAGTCATCTAGTACCCATAACACAAGCTCTGCTTACCATGGGGCTAGATAATGCTGTGTGAATTGTCCAACATTATTTATTTATTTATTTAATGTTTCCTAAGTTGGTAGATCTTTACAGCATAATAATAGATAAATTTTAGTTACAGGATTTAATCTTTTAATGGAGTAACAAATGATTGATTTAAGTTCCGTTCTATTTGTTTATTTACATGGCTCTGAGCTTGTGCTCTTCAAATTTTCCCAGACACTTATGAGCATGCAATAAATTAATATGAATATATTCTCTGAGGAGAGTCCACTCACCCAATAGTTACATTTGCGTTTATTAGGTATTTTATTTGTATGTATTGTTGAGTGTACTCAATTTTGTATTTTGTAGATTTAACGAACTTTTTTCGGCATTACTTACTTACATAATAGTCATTTAGGAGTTCTATCGAAATGGAAATTCCTTAAAAAGTATCCAAGTATATCCATACCGCAGTATTTACTCACAACAATTAGAGAACCGTTATAAAAATAACTAGTAACTAACTGGTAATATTAAAAGGTCATTTGCGGTTGCGACAGGAAACTGTGCAGTTGGCTTGTGGTCACATCGTTTTTGCGAGAGCTATGTATGGCGTGCATTATTTTTCACCAGCGTCGTCGTTGACTGCATAATCATATCTATTGAGTTGTTGTTCTATGGTAAAGTTGTGGTGATAATATAATTAAAGTCGGACGTGATCAGAACTTGTTTGCAGGAAAATATTGATACCTTCATTTTCTACAGTATAAGATTTATTTTCTACTAGCTTCAACCCGCGCCGTTGGAAGGAGTTTTCAGAGATAAAAAAGCAGCCTATCTAAGTCTAAAACTACATCTATTTCAGTGCGATCAGTAGTTATGACGTAAAGAGGTGACGAATATTAGGATGTTCGTAGACGATCCTTTTTTTTTAAGTCGGCTAATGAGCCGACTTCGAAAAAGGGAAGAGGTTCTATGTGCGGCTGGAAGTAGGTATGTTTTTTATTAACTGTTTTATACATACGTCGAATTCTCCGTCTATTAAGGACCGATTTGGATAATTCTTTGTATAGAAAATGATCTCGAGGGACTATATTTTTATGTATTTGATCCGGAAAACCGAAAAGCAGTTTACAGGGGATACGAGGTAGGTTTTTTGTTTAATTCACAACAATCATATTATATATTAAAGTTAGGTACTGTCTCAACTCAATGATCATTATTCAAGCATATCGAGTTTACTTATATCGTATTCATGAAGAACATTATGAATCATACTCACCCATGGTAAATTAGACATCTGGGAGCTTCCCATACCGTGATAACAAATTATTTCAGTAGGTAAACCTTCATAAATAATTAAATAAATCAAGAAGCTTGGCTTCCAATCCATTTTAAAAGTATAAAAAGTAAAGAAAAAGACATACATAGATATAGAGATAAGAAAAAGTCATTTTTTTGCTGCTGAAGTACAAAACATAATCAAAGTAGGTATGACATTTTGAATAAAAATAACTTAATTAACTTATAACGAGAAAAAAAACAATTGCAAGAACAAAATATCAAAAAACAAAAGAGACAGATGTGAGTAGAAATTAAACTTGACCAACAAAAAATCACTGTAGGTAATATATAACAGGCAATTTCGCCGTAACCGAACCGCAGAGAAGAGTTGAGCCAGCGCTAAATTGGCACAATGCAAAACAATTACCTCCGACAGACGTCGAGATAAATCGCAAATAACTCGTACTGACAGATTTGTAGTTCATTAACGTTTCTGCTTTAAGGTGGTTAGGCAGAAAACAGGTTAAAGATAATTAATAGGCTATGGACGGTCGAAATCAGAAAAAGAAACTTATCTCCATAAGACCAAAATAACCAAAGAAATTTCTGTAGGAAAGTTAATCCTAATATCGGTTTTGTAGAGCTATAAGTTATTTTTTTAAGTTTCTATAGGTTTAGCAAAAAGAAACCTATTGTTGAGGTTATGATAGAATCAGTTCAAATTTTCTTTAAAATAACTTATGGTTTGAAGATGATTTATTTTTGTGATGTTATTGTGGAAAAAGCTTTGTATGTTTTCTCAAAAGTCATTTTAACGAGATATTTAGGACTTCACACGTTTTGTTTCTACGGAAACGTTATAATATTATTAATGTGTTGTTTTGTAATGTGTTGATTTCTGTGATAATTACTGATTAATAATATAGACTTACTTTATATTATTTTAAGTGAAGTTAAACTAGATTCCCATTTCATTAAAAATAAATGTCTTAGTTTTAAATTATAAGAAAAAATAATTATTTATGCTAGCAATACAAAGTTATAATAAAACAATTCTCGATTAGTAAGAGTAATAATTATGTGATGATTCCTGTGATTTTAGATTTTATTAAAATAATTTACTGTTGATCAATATAACATATTCAATAATATACATTTGTTTTAATTTAAACTTCTAAACACTACAAGCGGGATCCGTTTCCAAAACTATTTGAAGTAATTTTTTGTAGCCACGGATACCGGGATCAGTTGATAAAAATATTTAATCATTTTTCATTGGAAACCGATCCCGGTATCGGTGGATAAAACTTGGCGGTATCAGTGGCCAATTAAATCTGATCCCGGGATCCGTGGACACAAACCCATCTAAACATCCAAACTATCGCCTTTATAATATTACTGTGATTCTGAGTGTCTTTTTTATGCAGACATGATGGTTACCAGCTTTCTGTACGCAGAGATTAAATAAAGTCATCTTGTCGACAAGTAATGTACGACAAACATCGTTAAATTTGTCGTCGTCCAGACGCAGCGTTGATTGATGCTCACCTAAATAGCTGAAGCTGAAAGCTTTGTTAATCAAGATCACGAATACCGAAAGAAGATTTTGGATGAAAGGAATTTGTTATGAAAACTTTAAGATGCATAAACAGATGAAGATCAACATCAGAAATGGAAGATTGTATGTGGCTCGTGAGAGTTGAATAACGATTGATTTCTTTGGAAGTGTAAGAAAATTTCCCAATGAGCGGTAGCCCTGCATTTAATTAATAAAAGTAATGAATGTGTGAATTTCTATTCAAAATGATTTTAAACCTTTTCAAGCTTTTATTATTTTCAATTATTTATCTCACAGTGTAATTATTCTAAGTATACTAGTAATATATAATTGACTACGGGATATTTACATTATTGGTGGAGCTTATTCCAAACCAATAAAAGGAATTAAAAAACTATCGCGTTTGATGAATACATTTCTAACAAAATGATGTCTAAACTCAAAAATATGTTCGTGATCCAGTTGCTGTGTCTTTATGCTCTTTTGGAATGCTGATGTGCGTAGCCTCAAACAATAAATATTGCTAAGACAGCTTCATTTAAATACCTTTTGTCAATGAACGGGTTAAGATAAAAAAGAATTATGACATGTCGCTACTGTTTCAGTTGTAATTAGATCGTGCGAGAGGCATTTTAATTGGAAGACTATTTTAGGGGCTGTTTTTAGATTACTTTGAGCTGTATTTCACGTTGTGTCTGTATTTATTTATTTATTGTTAATAAACTAACAGCATGTGACTGATTTGTCTAAAAACACACAGTGTTGAATTTATTTATTGCATTGCGATTGCTTCAGCTCTTTTTAGTTTGAGCTTTTTGAACTTTTCAAATAAAAGCACATTAAAAGCACTCTATGTAATTCCGACGTATAGGTACTGTACTACTAAGGTTTTTGTTATTACAGTGCGTAAGCCCTCGCAATTGGGGTAATCTTTAAAAATTTAAATATTATCAAAAAAAAATAGCATATTTTTTTTCCTAAACTGTACTAAGCTTAAAAATACTCTAAATAAAGTGTCTACATAAAAAAATCTAGCGTTGAAGTCCTGTATTCATTATTGTCTCAAGTTTATTTTGTTTAGATTCGAAATTAACAAATGCTTCTCAACTTTTTATGCAGGTAAGTGGTGGCTGCGACCCAGAAAATTGCTAATCCGTCGTGTAAACCTTGAACATAAAAGACATTGCTATCAAAAGTGACAGATCTAAGAGCCTATTGTGTTGGGCTAATGTCATTTCTTGGTGACAGTGACATTGCGCCGTATTATTCTCGAAATTTGTCAATTTTGCCATAGATAGGACAGTACTACCAGACCATTCGTTTCACTATGTCCTTACTCCAGCGTTGTTTCATTCTAATCTGTGGCATAGTATGCCACTTATACTTGCATGCACATATAAAGTTAACCTGGCGTTCCATGGACTAAAGAAACGGGTCCATCTCAAACTACAAGCAACTTTGAATCCACACACTACACGTCTAAAGCACACTTTCCACTGCCTGGGTGTTCAAGTCCCACAGGACTATTGGTCGAAGTGACGACCCGTCCATTTCACGTATCGGCGCGATGACAAAGCATGGCACCTAATCCCCACAACAGCCATTTAGTGCCATTACAAATAAAAGTTTGTCGGCCTCTTGTCGGCCTCCACAATGGCCATTGACGGGCCTCACGCTGGGCCCGCTGTGAATGGGCCAGCGCCAAAAAAATCTATTAGACACGCATAATAGTATAGGAGATGAAAGTTCCTGATACGGTATTATAGGCTTATCTCGAGTGTGGTTTAGTATTAGGGGATGCTTAGTAACCTACTTCTATTATTTATTTGTTTACATTTTTTTTATCTACTCACTTTATATATTAGTATTATGTGTTTTACATTTCCATGCTCTCCGGCCATAAAATGACATAGTACATCGGAAGGCATGCGTGGGGCCGAAGCCAATAACCTTATTATTATAAGGTGTAGGTAAAGTGAGTAGGTAAATAAAATAGTGATTTCTTTACCATCATTTAATTTATCTAGGTACTCACTTTACCTATTAAAACATCTGCCATCTGCGTTTCATGAGTGTAAAAATTTTTTGTTGATTAAACTTTCCAGTGCGTGGTGTGTATTCAATAAAGAGCCGGTAAGTGTAGGCCGTAAGTATATTCTTACTAAAATATAAATAAATCATATGTCAAAATGACAGTTTCCGGCTTAATTTCCAGTTTAAACTAAATTTATAACTCCTATTAACAAGTGGCTTCAAATTTAACTAACTCGACTAAATCATTCATATCCAAGCATTTCCCTATAATAATATCGATTGGTACAAAATTACAGCCTCTCTAATGAAAATAAACTACATTGAATTAACTCAATAGAACAATACCGCATTATTCTCCTCTCAATAGAATCAATCCGTCAATGCGGATATCAAAGGCGATTGAATATCCGAAAAGATCAATTGATCAATTTGGTCCCCGATGACAAATATTTTGCTTACAAGATTGATTGAAGGGTACCTAGGTACCTACATAACATCGGTAGGATTTGCAGATTTATCAAACTTTTGCGTTTTACCAATATTTATCGCGTAATTTTTGTTTTTGTTTCACGTTACGACTGCGTTACAGCGATCTTGGTCAGTAGATAAATCAGTCGGTGGTGGCTATTTATTATTTATTTAAAATGGATAACGGTCGTAAGTAGTATTTTAATTATACTACAGTACCAAGATCTATACTATAGCCCTAAGTAAGTCTTTAGAGAACGAGAGATATAAACTTATCCAAATTATTGACACAATTGATTTTTACGAAATAGGTACATAAAAATGGAGAATATTGTTTAAAATTATTAATCATAATAAGAAAAAACACACCGATCTGTCTGTTCTGCTTGTTTTTATTTATATAAGTTTGTAGGCATCACCTACTTACTGCGGTGGTTGGGTAAGATCTCTTGATGATGATGATAACGTCGGTAGATTGGTATTGGTGATAGAATGAATAGACCTATGCTAGTAAAAGTACCTAATAGATCATAGTATTCATCTAGACTACATAAGATAAGTGCATCTTTTAAAGGGCAGTGTAGCTTCTACAACAAAACTCCAAGTGAGTTGCAAAAATTATCAATAAATAAATTTAAAAAAATTGTGAAGCATATTCTTTGTAAAAAGGCTTATTACAAAATATCAGATTATCTAGAAGATAAAAAAGCTTGGAACGAGTTTTGCTCCAACTCAAAATCTAACAAATTACAGATAAGCAAATCATATGTACTAGACACATAAGTTATGAACATACTAGTGGTTTCTTCTCACTTCTTCCACTGGTGGACAAAAAATTGAAGTGAACAACAATACATATAATAATGAATAGTATAAAATATGACTTGTCTAAGTGCTTATTTGTAAGCCTAAAGAAATAAACTTTCATTTCATTTCATTTCATCATGAAGTGCGCATATTCTTATAAGAAACAGCTGATTCATTTTGCCGACGGCAAGTGTCCTTAGCTTAAAAATTCAAGTTAAAACTTAAGCTCAACTTTTCTTATGGCTTCTTATTAAGTGTTTGAATCTATCTAATGGCTTGAATCTTCATGGATACAATTTGAAATTTTAGCAACGATTCTTCTATTTTTTTCTAAAGTTTGAAGTTTAAACAAGGTAAAAACTCACAATAGATTTATTCGGGTTCGCCTGCAGCGGCGCGTACATATCGGTGATCATCACTAAACACTGTCACAATAGTAAAACCTCATGAACAAAAACAAATAACAATGTTTATTTTCGAACTGTCACTGTCAGTTGGAGCGCGCGGCGGGTGCACATGACTGACGTTTGATGCGAGGGCAGACGTAAGAATCATACAGCGGGCGGGGGAGAGCGGGGGGAGGCTAGTGGGCGGAGTTTACCAATCCCGGCCTCTTACCGCGGCCCGCCTACGCGCCCCGCCCGCAAGGTCGCGGGGCGGTGTATTGATCGCACGCGTACGAAGACTCCATTTTATTTCGGCTGGTCCGATTTGCATAAACTTTTTGTTTCAAATTACCTTTGATGTCTTGTCTGTTTTGGGGACAATGTCTGTTTGTTGAGCGATTTATTTGGTTGGTCGCGTGGGTAGTATGGTAATTTTGGAATAAAATATTAAAGTTTGAATAAGATGGGTAGACCCGCTCTTTGATTTGCATAATAGGAAAGAAAAAATTAAATAAGGAAGAAAAGCAATGAATATCCTTGGTTAACTACATAAATAATTTTTAGAAATGTCCTTTAACTTTATTTTGCCTACCTTATTCTAAATCCTTAAAAAATAGTAATTAAGAATGAAAATATTTTAATGAAAATATATTTTGGGTACAGAAAGCTTTCCCTAAAATCCATTGTCACATTTGTACTGTTAAAGTGACAAAAAGCAATGCCATTAACACGTACCGTTACCCTCACCTTCCTCCAACCAACAAGGTGCCAGAGATAATGAAATAATACACACACAAAAAAGACCATAAACACGGCCTAATAATTCCCAATGGGAAATAAAAAAGCTCAATAAAGGTAGAAAAGTTTGCGTTGAAAAAATATGATTGCGCCCTTCCGCACCCCAAGTTCCTTCAAACGCTAAACATTCTCAGAGCTACGTCGTCGCTTTAAGAATAGCTTAAGCGGCTAATAGTTTTATGACACGCATAACACGAGAAACGTTTCTCGTAAGTGCTTAAGAATAGTGGACTCTAGCCCACCGTTGGAAGGTGTAAGGTCGAGCGAGGTGAGGAACGGAAATGACAGTCGCGGGGCATTATAGCGACATTAGACGGGGGTGCCATCGGTTCGTAAAATAGTGAAAACGGAACGTAGGAGGGTGCGCTGGGCGTGTCTGGGATAACGAAATAAAAATCTTACGGGTAGGTACGTCATGGCCGTGCGAACTTGAAACGCAATAAACATTTTAATTTGAACACGAATCTCACGCTGAGATGCAAAATTACGGTATGAGGGCGGCGTGTGCGAAATGAAATTACTGGAAAATTTCATGACAGGCAATATTTTTTGGATACGCCCTCCAATGATAGACCGTCTGATTTGAAAGTGCCATATTAAACTTTCTTCATACTTGCGTATATAGGCTGCATAAAGATATTTTTTATGATATTTATTCAAATAAAATCGGATTTACAAAACTAAACTTTTTACCGACTGATACCTTTTGATATGGATCAGTTAAGCTACTTACCTTTAAATTGTTTGCAAAGTTCTGCAGATAACTCAATTATTATTGTTTCGATTGGTAATAGGTACTTGTTTTATTTTGTAAGTTAATTGCTTTGCCAATAAATATATAAGGGGGAAACTCTTTTGCAACTTACATATCTATTTAATCCGTAATAAGACACGTAATTTTTTATCTTGACAAATTACCTATGCAAAATCTTTGACGCAACTTAATTTTATTGACAGCAAACTTTTTAGGTCTACAAGAGAATGCTACGCAATTAATTTCTATAAAAAAGACTTCAACGCGTGTGTGTACAAAGTTTTTATGAGTTTGGTGCATTGAGTTATCTTCTAGACCTTCGTGAAACTGTGGTCACACCAAGGTTTATTGACTAAAAAACTAAAATAATTGTAAGTTAATGGTTTGGCGTTATACTATGAAAATTTGTCTTTATGGACTCATCAGATCTTGTCTCAGATCTTATTAAAAAGTGAAAAAAAAAATTGTTCAACCCTTGCTGAAAATGCAATGTTTGTAGAAATAATTCGTGTCTGCGACCAAATCATAAAATACATTCGTGTAGGTACGGAATATAATTTCACCAATTTATGAGCAAAAAATTTGAACCGTTCTTATTTTGAACTGGTCTATTTTCTCAAAGAGGTTTGAGGACTTGTCAGTTTTATTGGCAAAGAGTCCCTAGTTGACTGGCAGTTTCCAAGTTTACCTGAATACGTGCAAGAGTTTGAATGTAGCGGCGCCGTTGCCAATAACCTGCGGAAATGGCCGGAAGTTACAGACGCCGGACTCTATCTGACCCACTCAAAGTGCTTCAACTCTCTGCTTCTTTCTTGAATTGATTCAACATTTTGCAGCTATAACTAAATGAAGTCTTGTTTTATAGGATTTATAGCTATTGCAGGTAAATTAGTAAATAATGTATGTACCTACAGTATTGGTAGGTAAGTTCTGTTTGACTTTTTTTTTTGTCAGATTACCTTTGCCAATTGTTTTATTATCTTTATTTTTAAGTGTTCAATAAATAATTCTCTATCTGTACATCTATTTACCTTCATGAAACGTGAAATAGTTATTTGTTCAACAAGTGGGCAAAACGTTTTTTATTGAACGTGCCGAATGTGCTGATTCCAAATCCCGAGCTAGCGATGTATTCATAGAGTTGAGTTACGAGCATAGCAAGTGGCTCTAAAGTAAACTGCTGATCCAGCGAGGGAATTAAAAGGCAAAAACAAAAAATATTTGTTATCGAATTAAACATGCAATTAAATAGTGCATGTTTAGCACTATTTAAACATTACACACACGACTTTTCGCCTCGACTAGCAAGAAAATATTTGGTAACTTATAAAAGAGGTCTAATGTCAGAAACTCATATTGGTTTACAACCTTTGGTACAACATAGCAACGTTCAAATGGGTAAGAATGCTATAAACCTCTTTCAAACCTCGAACGAATGATATTATTCTGGTCTATGAAGGTTGAACGCTGTCTAACCTCCTTTTCTGGGATAAGCTATGAGTGCAACTCTCATTCAAAGTCCAAACTTGTTGTTTGGGAAAATATTTAAAAATGGTGCTCTCCGCATAGCTAGATGAAGGTCTTCATAAGCTATGTTGTCAAGGAACAAATAAAAATGGCGCTGCCTTCACTGCGAAAGTTGACCTCTTCTGTGCAGATGGCGTAGTTCTAAGTAAGAGCATACCTACCTATGTACTTAGTAAATTCACTGAGTACTTACGTGTGGATGTTTACTTTCCAAGTAAAAGTACAATTAAGTAGTTTCTAGATAAAGTTAAATTTATGCGATATAGTCCCATTAAAATGGAAATTAGAAGGCAACAAAAATCCTAACAAATTTATTTCTCAACGCTATTTAAATTTTCAATCTTTGAATATCTTCAATATCGCTCGCTGCTTTCAAAATTCAAATTACCATTGAATAGCCTTTTACTGGATATTTCTCCTGTTATTGAGTCATTCGGCCACACGCGGTTCACTATGGCTCGCCCGCGGCGCCGCTCGGACTGAATGCTCATTGTGCGCGCGCCATTATTTCTCGATAGCCTTTTCAATTGCATTTTCAATCGATTGTATAAACAGAGGCTTAGAATAATGCAACAATTGTATGGGTGTTAGCTTTATGAACTGTGCGGTTTTAGTTCTAGATAAATTGCTATCAAATAGGTATACTGTTTATAAAGAATCCTCAAACTTTGTAAGAAAATAATGCAATCAATCAAACTCTGTTAATTCTTATGTTTCTCTAAGAATTAAAAATCCCCATTTATGATTTGGTAAAAAAACTTTAAAATCACATCAAGTACAGTTGACGTAGTAAATTTTGTACTAAATAACACTGTTATCTTAAAACACATTGATGGTGTTTCGTTTGTTTTTTTTATGACCATCTTAAAGAGTATGAACACGCCAAAGTACAATACAAAAATACTTTATTGTACACCAGATACAGAACATTATGAAAGATATTACATGTGACAAGTACAATGGGCGGCCTTATCGCTTAGAAGCGATCTCTTCCAGGCAACCTTTGGATGGAAAGAATTATGTGAAAAAAAAGAAAGTACCTATGTAGCTTACTGGCAATACCTGCCTCAAATTTTCAAACACTGAAATGGCTCACCAACCCGCCGGACTGTACCGCCGGATTGTAACGGCGGGTTCATGCGAGTTATAGGATTCATTACCTTGTACAAGAAAACCAGACTCACGTCCTAGTTATAAATAAGAACGTATATTAAAAACGCCTACAACACCCCCTTTCAATCCCAACATCACAACACAGCAACTCTAAAAGAATAAAAATAGCCGTGCTAGTAAAAGCTGTAATTTTGATACAATGTCTAGAATCGGCGAGTTGTCACGTGTTCGGCGCACGCGCAACGGGCCCGTAACAAATCCAAGCCGTTGTTATCCAGGGCTGGATTAGGATTACAACTAAGGCTAAATCCTGATATTTTTATATGTATTTGGAAGATTTATATATAAATGTCATGTTTGTTTATGTATAGGTAATCGTAAGATAGAGAGTATATTATATTCATCAAAAATAGTGTAATCCTATGACTACGGCAAACAAGCCTGCTCAAATGACGGGAAAATCACAAGAGAATAACCCATCAATCGTTAACTTATAATATAAACAAAAAAATATAATAATAAATTATAATCTAAACAAAGACAATAGTTAAAACTGTTGCAGGTGCATAAATTGGTAATAAAGCTAATGCAAGGTTATAAGAAAAAAAGAATTTTACTCTGTTGCCTAGAAGTCTTATTATCGAAATCCTAGCACCGACTCTGTACTCGAAATATTACAATGTCGATAAGTGGGTCTGCTGTCCACTCGGCGACAATTGAAACTAACCGATTTCGTCATTCAGAATTCGTTCCGATATTTTCTAAACTGTAGCGGAAAATTTTAAAAGAGACGTTTGCAAAATCGCATCAAATACCCGGCTCGAATTATTTATGTGAAATCTACGTAATTTGCGTTACCTAGATTTCAATGCATATCTGACTAGTAGTTAGGTATAGATAATTCGTGGTCAATTATATGAATCAACCCTGTCAATCAAGTTTTCACCACTAGGTAAGTAATATAGGTTTAATTAGTACATTGATTTAATTTACGAGTAATTAGGTACTTAATTTACCATGTATAGTTACTAGGTAACCAATAATTAAGCCTTCGTCATGAAGGAAGTACTCGTAATAAATAAATATACATAATAAAACGTATACTTACTAATATTTTCATGTCCTTGTGTTCCGCGGACACGGAGTCGATACTAACCTGTAGAATAAAGAAAATATATATAAGAATAAAAATAAAACCAAAGCCCCATTAAATGACACCGTTGATTTACCCCATCGCTCGTGGCCTGTTCAGGCCTTAACGCGGCAACACTGAAGGTGTAATATAGAGGCCTCATCAGGTTATGCGTCTAGACTAGAAGAGTTAAATACCAAGGTAGGCTAACCTATCCACGGACAACGCTGGTGGCCTTTTGGTAACACAGTGGTCAGCACATCCTTAATTACAAATTCGTCTCAGCTATTTCCCTAAAAAACTGGCTTTACAAGTCGTGACCAAAATTGCCTCAAAATTAAATAAGCTTAATGTTTCCTATTTTCCCATCAGTCAACACGTAAAAAAACATATTAGAAAGTCCCTAAAAAGTTAATATCATAAGTCGGGTATACACGAGCGAATTTAATTTGGAGCTTTTTTAATTACGGCTGGAGATTCGTTTGGTGCGAGCTTTGCGGGCCGAGCGGGGGTGAAGCGGGGGGCGCGGGCCGCGCGGGCCTGTTTCGGCGCCAAGCGGCCCCAGCCCTGTAATTATGGGGCCCGTAATTGCGACCCGACAGTGTGCACCCCGCTTTCTTGCTTCCCCCGCTGCCTAGTGATGGTCTAACTGAAAATGAGATTGTGTTGGGTTTAGGTCTCGTGATTAAATTAGTTTTTCACAAATTACTTTTGCTCATGTAGTAAGGGGATCGTCCCTTATTTGATAGAGTTCAGAAATTTGATTCTTTGCTTCACATGAGACTTGGTCTTTCACCTCATTGCCCTTATAACTCTCCGCCGCGGTGACTCACCAATGGCATACAATATCGGGCCCGCGCGGGCCGTACGCGAATTGTGTTATTAAAATGAGTGGAGAAACTTTGAAGATAAGTTAATCATTTATTTTTTAAATCATTCTGAACAATTCACACATAACAATCATCTAGCCCCGAAAAAACCCTAGTAGGGTAGGTACTAAATGACTGATATACAGACTTAAATATCATTTATAATTTGTAGATTGTATACAAAAATTTGTCCCGCGGCGGAACTCGAACCCGCAACCTCCTGCGTTGCAGGCAGACGTTCACCCGCTGCGCCACTGGGGTCGTATTAATGCTTCCTCCTGTAAGAGCTACCTACAACTGAATTTAACTTTGTTTTAATACAGCTGCTCTATCAGCATTATTAAGTGGGTCGTTTCAATCACTTTAATAGTAAAAAACGCATTTAATTACAGTGACTGGCTTATTGTAACGAAAAATATTTTAACACTTACGGTTGAGATGATTTTAATTAGATAGGTCTAGGTATGCATTTGTGGATCGTATGGGTCTTCATCATCATCAGTCTACAGCAGTCCACTGCTGGACATAGGCCTCCCCTAATGAGCCATAGCACCCGGCCTTCAGCTTGCCTCATCCAGTATGTGCCTGTTCGCAGGTCGTCGCACTACGTTTGCCGAGTCGCGGTCTCCACTGAAGAACACGTTTACCCCAACGGTTTTCGGTTCCTCGCGAGATATGGCCGCCGGCCCACTACCACTTCAGCTTGCTAATTCTATGGATAACCGTATGGGTACGTGACATTATTAACTTTGTCCAAGTTACAGATTTCACTAGGCGGTGCACTTCATGACCGATGAGGCACGGCGGTTGCGGGTTCGATTCTGCCTTGGGAAATGTTTTTATACGAACTGCAAATATTTATTCTAGGTGTGCTGGGTATTTTATTTGCATAATATCGATGTAATGCATTGTATTAAATATATGTATCAGTAATCTAGTTACCCATAATACAAGCGTTGCTAAGCTTTATCTAGCCCCAGATAATGCTGTGTGGATTGTCCAGCATTTTTTTAAATTTTTATTTTACTTTTAAAAACAAACAAAATATGTGAAGTTTGATCTTTCGTCGAATTCATATTTCAAAACAAAACAAAAGCAAATCACTTCATTTACAGTAGAAAAACCTACTGTCACTCCTAGAATCTCTACTAAAATGATAGGTCTTGTAACTCCTAATTCGTAATTATGTACTTAAAAAAAGATACACGCTTAAAAATGGTAAATATTTTGTCATGTACTAAGTATATCTTTCTCAATAATTCGAATAAATTTAATCAAGTAAGATCGAATTTATTGATTTTAAACTCCTTCGGACCCCGCTATCTCAAAAAAAAACCGTGGCGGATTTGGCCTAACTAAATTACTTTAATTAATTATTTCGCAAGTCTTGTCTGTACACCTATTTAATTTGAAGTATATCGGAATAACGGTTGGACAGTTATGCTCGAAGTGACTATTTCACCATACAGCTAAATCAACCAAGCTGCCACAGAGTTCATTTCGCTCATAATCAATTAATAATAAATATCAGTCATCATCATCATCATCATCATCAGCCTATAGCAGTCCACTGCTGGACATAGGCCTCCCCCAATGAGCGCCATAGCGCCCTGTCTTCAGCTTGCTGCATCCAGCATCTACCTGCAGTCTTTCGCAGGTCGTCATCCCACCTGGTCGGAGGGCGTCCTACACTACGTTTACCGAGTCGTGGTCTCCACTCAAGGACACGTTTGCCCCATCGGCCGTCGGTTCTTCGCGAGATATGGCAGGCCCACTGCCACTTCAGCTTGCTAATTCTTTGAGCTATGTCGATAACCTTGGTTCTCTGTCGGATGTATTCGTTACGAATCCTATCCTTCAGAGAAACTCCGAGCATAGCTCTTTCCATAGCTCGCTGAGCGACAATAAATAAATATCAGTAATAATACTTAATTCTGAAAACCGCTCTTTTTTATGGCATTAAATGATAAATAACGCCAAATGAGGAAAGACGACGCGACGCGATGATGTTTTGTGAGACTATTCATCCTATCCATCCACGGTTGTCTGGTAGAGATCGCTCTTAAGCGATAAGACCACCAAATTGTTCACATAAATATATTGTATTTTATTCAATCTTGTTTGTTTTATTTTTAAGTGTGCAATAAAAGAATGATCTATCTAATATTATTAATTAGTGTATTGATTTAAGTAATTTCAGTTTAATTATTTAGGTTTAGCTACTTGCAAATACGAATCATTTCCATACACAAAATACCTTATTTAGTTAGTTCACCAATATGTCTGACTTTTTTTTATTTATTTTTTTATTTGGGAAATAAACAGTACATAAAACTTAATACTACGAGACTTAAGATATACAAAAACCAAAATAATTTCCTCTATTATGTAAGAAATATAAAGCTACATGAACAGAGCAATAGAAAAAAAACTTAGTATGTTGAAAAAATAATAAATAATAATACCCAAATAGATACCTATATTAATACAACTTGATACTTAATTATAATGAGTCCTTGGCAACGCATAGTTGAACTTCTTTACGGAACTTCGGCAATGGTAAGTTAAACTTTTATTATGATTGTTAAACCTTTATTATGATTTTAATTTTACAAGAGTAAAATTTAACATGTGTACGGCTATTTGCCTACTTTTTGGTAGACGAAAGATGTATACGCACGTTAACACTTTGACTGCGGTTTTTTTTCGACGACTGCGATATTTTTTTTTACCTAAAAAATTCGTGCTGCCGCTCTACACAGCGGTTCTGTTGCACCGCACATGCGTTTCGTTCGAAAAATATTACAGCTCTGCTGAGTCACAAAGGTCTGTATTTTCTTAGCCGCTGCGCTAGTGTGGATTTTCGCAGATTAGTCACTTGTAGAAAACTCATACCGTGCGTTTTCAGCACTCAAAGTATAGAAGAATAATTTGATATAGTGTTCAGCCTGGCGCCATAACTGGCAGTACAAGCCACAAACGGATCCCAGCAAAGAGACCACGGGAGGTGTTTGTGCACCACAATCACACATAATCACACCAATTAAATATTTTTATTCCCATTCTGCCTTTGTTCGAGGTGTGCTTTTGTTACCTCATTTCTGTGCCTTTTGTTTGCCCGCCGTTTGCCGACAACGTCTTTCTGCTATTTCAAGATATTGCTTATTTGGAAATTAGACGAATTATTGGGGTGGATTGGTTCTTTGTGCGTTTGTTTATAGGAAATCGGATGCTTATTGTATTTGTAAGGTAATTTGGAAGTGTAAAAGTTAATTATGAACAATAAATTGAAAATAATTGGTTTCTACGACATTTTTCGACTTGTTTCGTTTTATTCCATACGTCAAATTTATAATAGTAAATTTGTTTGGATTAAAACGGTGTTCCGGTGGCGCTTATATTATTTGTTTACTGCATTATTAAATTTAAATTGTTGAAATTTATTTATATTTACGTGTGTAAACATTATATTTAATAAAATAGTAAACATTTTCTTCTTTGCTAAAAAAAGATTTCCGTTAGAATATAATAAAACAAGAAAATATTTACCTCACTGTAGTAAGAATGGTTAACATTGTGGTTGACGGGGTACGAGTCCCCGTGCTGGGGATAGTAAGCGCAGTTCATCCCATAGGATTCTTACAGGACGAAGCACTGGTGACACAACACACGCGAACGAAAAATCGGGAAAATATCTCGGAGCAATTATCTCTAACGAATCGATGCGGCGAACGAATCTCGCCTACTAATTGTAGGGTCGAGGTTCGGCGAGCTGGCTTACCTAACTCGCTCGCACATTCGGCGTCTCTGTCTACGCGCGTGCTTCTTTCCGAGTTTGTTTACGCGGGGCGGCGCGAGTGACGCAGGGCGGCTGTAGGGCGGGCGCTACGCACACGCGAAACTCGCATTCTGAACGCACCGTTCCAGATTTTAAAATCACAATGCGTTCTCATTTCAAATTAATCGGACAAAAAAAAAACTATTTATTTCTTTTGTTACCAAGGAGGTTATACCTACTGAGCTCGGATTTATTCGTGTTTTTATTTTCAGCCAGCATAATTTAATTCTCGATTGAGGTGTAGTTTTACATCAGATGGTAATAAATGTTTCCGGTGTGTAATAAAGAATTGGGATAACCCTGGTAACTATTATGAGGAATCGGTCCATTTTTTACTGTCAATCTGTGTGGGGGCGGATACGGCTCATATGACAGGATACACTATTGATATCAGGACTCACGTGATACTGTAACAGATGTTAAGTGCATTTATCACTTACAATTAAATGGACGGTACATCTTGATGGGTGCAAGTGGGCGGTTCCAGCCAGTTGCTGATTTAGTCTGCCTCAACTTAACACAATATTTCAGTGACATAAGATAAGCAAATGTTAATATTTTTTAAAATGATTTCTCCTTATTTTGTTTACAAACAAACTCTGTTGAGCTAAGTAGGTTATCTCTGAGCTGAGGCGTCGTTAGACCACAGTTTAAAAGGACTTCTAATTAGGTACAAGAAAAATATCTAAAAAGTCGTCATCAAGTTTCTATTAAAAAGCGTAACTGATTTATCAATAAAATATTGACATTACCGCTACATGTGACGTCACAGCTCCTGATGTCACACGATATGCCAAAGCGTTTCGTCAGTTTCGTACAAAATACAGAATAACATGTGCAAATGATAGTGATTAGAGCGGGCGTGTGCGCGCGCTGTGTAATTATTGTAATATTGGCGTCGGCGCATGCTGCGTACTTGACTTACTGTTGTTCTATTGTACTATGCCTGGGACTATTCATGGTAGCCATGGGTCATGAATGGACGTGAAAGATTATCTTGAATCGGGTTATTCTAGATACGAACTGCTAATGCTTACTGAGGAAAACTGTTGTGGAATAATTACTTGTGGGCAAAGATCGCTACAGAATGGGGTCCAACGCTCAACGCTAGGTGGGGACGAGGAAAGCCAAAGAAGGGCTGCGAGGAGTGGATGGAGAAAAGAGATGCTTTTGTTCAGCTGTGGGACAGTAACTAATGAATACTTTACTTCAGTAGTTACTGTCCCACAGCTGAACAAAGGCATCTCTTTTCTCTATCCACTCCTCGAGAATACCTATATATTAATAATTGTGGTATTGTCGGTTCATGACTAAAACTTACGAAACCTGGTTCCCAATTTTATTCGCTGTCAACGACGTCATGTTCAAAAACATAGGTACCTGTACGTTTTTTACGTTACATCGTCGATATAAAGTTATATGAAGTGGTACAACAACAATGTAGAGTTAGTTTTACTATATACTATAACAGTTTAATTCAGAAATATGTGTGACCTATTTCAATTGTAATAGAGGTCTTTAATTTACCGTACACAAAAGTCGCGTGCGCATATGGCGCGCCGCCCTAGCAAGCCCCGCCCAGCCGCCTAGCTATCAAGTTGCAATCACATTATAAATAAACCTTTCTTCATTGTTCTCGCCTTTTCAATCATTGTCGCAAATAACTGTTATTGAGTTTGGAGCTTTTTTCTGGCGCTGTTGGATGCGGGACGAGAAAATTAGATTTTGTTCTATTGTGTTGTACATACTTTTATAAAAGAGTATTTGAGTTGGTTTTGAATTGAAATGATGACATTTTAAGCAGACAATGGAAATATTTATGTTGATTTCATACTTGAAAAGATTTAGGTACTATTTTAAAATATCGAATGATACTTACCTAGTTGGTACCTTAACTCGGTAAATTACGGCAAAAATGGGTTGTAATTGAGATTTAAAACCCATTTTTTATAAATATGCAAGTATTTGACCTATCCCGTGAAAATACTAACACCCTTTAAAATGCAAATGAAGTTATTTATGCTAATAAGTAAGTAAAAGTTATATCCTTGACAATTCACAGAGCATCATCTAGCCCTAAACTAAGCATTTATGGTACAAGATGACTACATATAATAAAATACACTACATATATATTTTTATTATTTTACATAAAAAACAAAAAGGCAAATGATATACGTTATAAATAATTTGTGCGGCCAAGATATATCTAATAACCTACTCCCAATTAAGAATTTATAGAATTAAAGACCATCAACCAATCGCAATAAGCTTGCAAACAGTCGTTTTAAAATGAACATTTTCGCAGAATAATAAAAAGACATCTTGTATCTCTCATCTGCAATGCCAAGGTAAAGCAATTTCAACTCCGACCATATATCGCATTTCACAATCGCCCTCTCGCATTGTGCAACAGAAGGGGTGCAACGCTTCCGGCTGCAATCTTACACTGACTTCCGGTTGTCGCCTTTAACGAACGGTTTGTCAAGCAACAGATTGGTACTTTGGATGGATCTTTGGCCAGGATTGGAGTATCATTGAAATTTAAAATAACAACTAGTTTTTTGGTTACTCATCCCACTTCGCACTAAAGTTGTAAATGCGAAAGCTTGGATTGATAGATGGATGTACAATATGTACATAATTATGTTTCTTACTTCCTTACGCCAAAAATACTAAACAAATCTGGTTGCAATTTTAGATAGACATAGGTCTAGACTTGAAATAACATAAACGGCTACGTTTTAGCTCATGAGTCGGTTCCCAAAGGATTGAAACTTCATTTTATGAAATATTTTTTATAGAAACAACGCATGCGAAGCCGTGGATAAAATAGCGATGATAAAGAAAGATATGAAAGTGTATCAGGCTAAGATTGTTTTAATTCAGGTTTTGAAGCAACGAAGTACTATCTACTTACGTAAGATTTTAGTAAGATGGTAGATAAGTACTTAGGTATCTGTTATAATTTATAATAATTGTATGGGTCACATTCATCAATGGAAAGTACGGTTTTCTCACGACGATTACCCACGGCACCGGTGTACATTTATTGATTCGATCAAAATATTACACTTCCCCAAAAGATCAACACCTGACGAGAATAAAGTATCCCAAAATCTACGAATATCATCTGCAATCATCAGTAGATCATTCAAAATATGGATTTCTGATCGCAAAAGATAATCTACGGATTACCATCAAAAACATTGTCCGAGTACGATTCACTCCACGTGTGTCTATTGAAACAGCAGCATTGTGATGGGATTTCACATTTTGCTTCATTCATGGCATTCATTCATATGGAATTGTATGCAGGACATTTGAGGACAGTTTCCTATGCAAAACTCGCGTAATCCTGGGATAAAGGCGGTCGCTCGAATGTTTCCTGTACCTTCCGGCAGACACAAGAGAACAATGCTAAGATCTCACTTGACGGGTAATGTCTACTCGACACTGTTTACGAACATAATAGGATTAAACTTGAGGACCGGATTGTGTTTTGATATATTGAAATGTGCTTGAGTGTTCACTTAGAGATTATTGAAAACATTTTTTGCAGGCCTTATACTGGAGCAAAAGTTGCCTGACTGACTGGACTACCTTTGCATATCTAGATTACTATTAGTTAATATAAAAATATGAGGGAAAAATGTATTGCTAAATAATAGTGGCATTACTTTTACGTTGGCTCTACCTTAACATTTCACCAGCACCGGATCGAACATTTCATTCTGATAATTGATTACAAAATAACAGCAATTCAAATGTCCAACTCAATGGACAAGGTGTTTGTTTGGCTGTCTATTTTTGAATGGTTTTCAAATATAAACAAAGGCTAAAACACAGTAATTCAACATGTTATCAGCCGTCAAAACTCGCGCAGTAAGCGGCAAGTAAGCTGACAACACCGACGCGCCACGATGCGAACAATATAACCCAGCTCGTGTAGGTAATAATGGTGTTTCCACCCTGTAACAATAACTACATAATAGTCGAGTGCTTTTACGAGCTTTTGTGAGCTTGTCGAAGCTTCTTCGCATTTTTTATTTCGCTTACAATCGGTTCAAGACTGCACTGAACAGACTTTATGACCGCGTATATTTTATTGAATTCTGTCGTAAAGAAACTGGGTCTTAAATCGGAGTTCGTTTCATTCTTTCATCGTATTGTTAGGAATGAGTTACTTTCTCTGTGTTCAATAAAATAACCCTGTCGAATAATTCGCGATACTTTGGTTCTTTGTAGCGTTTTCGAAAGGTAAATTTTATCTGACGACCTCTGTGGCGCAATGGGCCGCCAGCAGGAGATTGCGGGTTCCTTTTGCGCCTTGGGACAAATGTTAATAGTTATAATCTGCAAATATTTTTTACTGGTGTGTTTAGTATTTTCTTGGTTTAAGAAAAAATATCTATTTATGTAATAAGTATTATATTAAGTATATCAATCATCTAGTACCCATAACAGCTCTTCTTAGCTTGGGACTAGATGATGCTGTGTGGATTGTCAAGAAATATTTATTTATATATTTGAAAAACTTGTTTATGATGTAATGTATCCAGTCATTAGACCTCTAATAATACAGGAACAGCATGGTTTTGTAGATAGAAAATCCACTGAGTCAAACTTGTGTGAGTATGTTGATATCTTGTTTCAGACTATGGTATGAGGTTTTCAGGTAGACGCTGTGTACACTGACTACTCTAAAGCTTTTGACAAAATATCTCATGATATTTTGATACAAAAACTGTTATCAATCGGAGTACACGGTGATTTGCTTCGATGGATTGTATCATATTTACGTGATCGAAGTCAGGCTGTTGCAATCAAGGGATTCTGTTCTTCATTTGTCCCAGTTACTTCAGGCGTGCCTCAAGGATCTCATCTTGGGCCGCTACTTTTTAATATTATTATTAATGATGTTATTAGTTGTTTTAATTTTTCTAAAGTTTTGCTCTATGCCGATGATAAAAAGATTTTTAAGGTAATAAGGTCTCCAAAGGACTGCGAAGATCTACAAAGTGATTTGCTTAGATTAAGTAAATACTGCAAGGATAATTTATTATTTTTGAATGTAAAAAAATGTTGCTGCATCACTTTTTCTCGTAAAAAATCAATTATTAATTTTAGTTATCGCTTAAATGATGTCCCACTTCAGAGAGTAACGGAAGTTAGAGACTTGGGAATTTTAATAGACAGTAAACTGACTTTTAAATACCACATTCAAAATATAATTGATCGCGCATTTCGATTATTAGGCTTTGTGCTTAGAACCAGTAAAGATTTTAGTAGTTGGAAAACGATGGTGGTTCTGTTTAATTATCTGATAAGACCTATCTTAGAATATGGTTCTTGTATTTGGAACCCTTGTTATCAAGTTTATGTTAACAGCCTTGAAAGAATTCAGTCAAAATTTTATAAACATCTTAAATTTAAAATCAATAATTCAAATGAAGCCGTGGAAGTTATCTTTGATTCACTTCAAAGCCGACGCACGATTAGAGATCAAATGATGTTGTTTAAAATCACAAGAAACATGGTCGACTCACCGTATTTACTTAGTCAATTTGGTATAAAATGTCCACGTATGAATGCTCGTAAAACAAATAATCTATTTATGTTAAATAGTCATAAAACTAATTATGCAGGCAATTCTTTTATTCCTAGAGTAAGTAGGTTGCACAACGAACAATTTTCTGAATGTGACATATTTTTGCTCTCCATGAATAACTTTAAAAAACAAGTTTCTCTCTTAGGTTAATTTGCTTTATATAATATGTATATGTATATATTTGTATCATTCATGCATGATTTGTCTATTTTGATTTGTTGTTTTATAGTTTTCCAAATTAGCGTCTGTAACGTTGTTGTGTTTTTTTAATATAATGTTTCTATTAGTGGCATCTTGATTGGTTTATACAAAAATATATTACTGTTAATTTTAAGAATATTGTAAACTGCCTTAATAAATGAAAAATAAAATAATAAAATAATCTCTTTTCGCGCTTTATATTTCCTGTATGTCTAACTTGTAGTGGTTTTAAAACTGAGAGAGTGTTTATAATTCAACTCGACTCTTCTCGGACTCGAGACACTGACAAAGCACCGATTTCCATATAAGAGCCCACCCGATCTCATGGGAGTTACCGTTCAGTTAAAAAGATAACCGCAGCGTAATAGCACTTGTTTATTGAAAAAATAATCGATTAGGTACAATTTAATTACTACCTTTGATCTTATCGAAAGAAAAGTCATTTATCAAGCATATAGAAAAAGTAGTATTACTATTATTCGTTTAAGGCACGTATTATCAAACTATGCACAGTCATCGATTTACGCTTGAGTAAGGCTTCTGCAATAGAAAATCGTTACTCAAGCATAAACAGGCGACTGAGCAAGCTTTTATTATACGGGCCTTAGTATTGTGAGCATTAATGATAATATTGTGGAAGACCTAATGAATAATAAAATGATGTTACTCATAAATATGTTTTTAAAATGCTTTTGAGGAGTGTCTTGTAATGATGTTGTGTTTTAAGTTTCTCATAAATAATCGATATCTCATTTAACTAAATAATATATTGAATATTAAATCGATACTAAATGAAACTTGTTGGTATGTAAAAAGGCTGTCTACATTCTGCCCAAAACTAGTTGTCTATGGATTTTTATGTTTGAGCGTCGCAAACAGTGAACGTCGCAAACATATAGTGCGGTCCGTGCTCAATGACCAACCCCTTATCCTCCTGAAAAGGCAAGGAAATCAGGGGGCCTGCGTTCAGCAGTGTGCTATAGTAAGTATAGGCTGTAGATAATAATGTACTCAATGTACCATTAAATAAATAAATAATGGTCAATCCACACTGGATCATCTAGCCTCAAGCTAAGCAGATTTTGTGTTATAGGTACTAGATGACTGATATATTTATTATACATAGAAAATACCCAGTATAAATATTTTCAGCTAGTACAAATACATATTTATAACAAGGCGGGAATTGAACCCGCAACCTCCTCCGTCGCCCGCCGCGCCGCATCGGTCACAAAATAGTCACAAATTCACAATGACTGTGTCTCTCTGCTCATCGCTATGCTCATCATCAGTCTACTGTTATTGAGATAAAATTAATAGCATCCATTAAACCGCGAAACTCCACGGAAGACTTCATTAATTTCTTGCAAAACACTCCGCCTACATTCCTGATAGTAATACGATAGATTTATTAAATACAGAATATTATACGAACAGTTATCCATTTTGTTATAAACAATAAGTTCGTATTAGATTAATATTTATGAACGCGATTAATTAAATTCATTTAGTCAAGATGATGATCCATCCGCACCTGACTGATGGAAAGTTATAATGCTCATAAAATTAAGTAAGTCATAATTTTCTAACTACACGTAACTCATAAACAATTAATTAGGATTTTATGCACAATAAAAAGTTATGAGTAGCTATTGGTGCAAAAAACAAAGCCTACGGGAGAATTGGTGCACAGAGCGTATCCAGTATTATCCTGCATGACGCTTAAAACTTGTAGGTAAGTATAGTACATAGGTATATAATTTACCATAAAGTATATATGTACCGTAAAAACTAAAATCCGACTATGTAAAAGTCATTAAACAAGCGTTCATCGATTGTTCATGTAGTTTTCTTTTGATACTTTGACTTTCAAAGTATCAAAACCTTTATTTCTACTTGTAGCCTAGGTATAAGACGGGTAGGTACCTCCAACACTTTTTGCTGATTAAACATTTATTAATGTTTGAAAAGTACAAACAAAGGTCTTGGCCGCAGACGAGCATATTTACTAACATTTTCGTCCCTTACTATCTTGTTAAACCACCATTTCTGACGTCACTAGCCTATCTATGTGACGTCAGTCAAAAATGGTGGTTTTACCATTTCCATTATGTATCCCGGCATAATGGAAATGGTACGCCTCCGTTAGTAAAAATACTATTATACCTACCACCGCTTGCTATTACGTAGGTGGGCAAATATTCAATTCTGTCATCAAAAGACACTGCATTGCAATGAAACCATCAGGTGAGTTCAGATGTGCAAGAGGGGGGAGGGTCGATAGCCGCAATAAATCAAGATCTTATCTTCACGAGCATTACAGTGCCGATATGGAGGGTACAGTCGGACCTTTCCTCACGCAAAAACACCTATTCACTAACTGTGTCGTAAAAATGAACGTCGATTGTTATACTAGAAGTTCTGAGCTGAAGAAAACTGAAAATTCTGACAGAATATGCAGCAAGTAAAAAAATATCTAAAAACGGTTGTAAGGTTGAATTAACCTATAAATTCTCATCACAGACATAAGAGATTAATCAATTGTATAAAACCCCCAATTTCCCCAAGTTACATCAATCATTGATCCAGATTCCTTAGCTTTTTTTGATACAAATCGTTATCACTGAAAATATCTCTGCTACGAATTTATTTTTCTCGAAACAGATGATAAATTCAAATGTACGTTTAAAAGCAATAATCAATACTTACATGATTACACACTTAAAGGTATAATTTTAAAGCCATTAATTAAAATTCAACTAAAGATCGGAACGTTGTTGAGTATCACAAATCAAAAGCTACTCGGCGATGGCTGGGGGTAAATGGTAAGGGTAATAAATCAGAGACGCGCTTAGGCCTTCTTAGCTTTTCTAGATAGAGATTTATCCCGTAATAACATGTTGTTTTTGAGTAAATCACTGCCGAATTATCCGGTAGAGCAAGGATGATTAATCGGCAGGCTGCCGACGTAATGTCGGGGATAGAGCACCTACACACCTATATATACTCGTAGGATACCTGTCCTGCATAATGTGACTTGTCATGCAAGACATCTAGGTCTCGTGATCCAACCACGCATTAGTTACCCATTATAGTTTTTAAATTTCAAAGGACTTACATCATTTTTACAATACAATAGAATACAATACAAAAATTCTTTATTGTACACCATAATCAAATTAATCATTACAAAAATACATTATATGCGACAGGTACAATGGGCGGCCTTATCGCTTAGAAGCGATCTCTTCCAGGCAACCTTTGGATGGAAAGAATTATATGAATTTAAGAAAAGGCAGGGGGTGTACCACAGGTTATCACATTTTTGTAATAATTTCATGAAAATATACTGATTTTGCTGAAAAAACTGCAAAATAACTACTGAAATATTCCATAATATTCAATAATAAGAACGAATGAGGAAAGGTTTTTTTTAAATAAAATAATAGAAAATGTATGTATACGAAAATTAAAATAATCACGAGTTGATCCCCTCGGGGTCCAGAATTACCCCCTTTTCGGCATAATACACATGTTACGTGGCACCCTGTATATAAATATTCGAACAGTTTCATTTAGCATAGACAACGCCGATCCAAACAGGTTCAAGCATAGCCAACACGAATCTCATCCGGCGATCCATCCGTTCAACGATTAAGTTTAATTAAACATGAAACTATCTTTAATTAAAGTTACATGCAACGAGACTTTATAAAAATATAATACGATTGTATACCTAGGAAGTCTTAATTAATATTGCGATTGGAAAGAGGCGGGCCGTCTACTTGTATAGAATTTAAATAATCACTGTATTACAAGTTTGCTTTAAGCTCGGAAAATTTGATTTAAGGCTGTTTAATGTTATTTTAAAGACTTATAAGGTTTTAATGTCTCATATTAATCTATCTATATAATTAATTAACAGTGCAGTTAACTTGGATAAGAGAAGATGGTGACTGATAGGAGAGAGTGGAAGAGAATAACATGTTGCGCCGCGCCGACCCCACCTATTACATAAGTAATTCTTGAGGTAGGTACATGTTTGTTTACAACCACCACACAAAAGTACAATATAGGGTTGACAATAACTAAAAATCATTATAATTATGTATTTACTAATTATACCTCAGCCATATATGTATGTATTATTTTACACACAAGCATGTGTATTATTTTTATTTTATCAAGATGAAGTAATTATTATTTTGATAAGATAAAACTACATTAAGTTGGGATGGGACCAATGTTTACAAATATAGTATCTTGAATGTGACCAATACTTAGGCCAAATTCAAGATGAGAGTGTAAATAGAGTGTAACGAGAGCAGGAAGATGATGATTTTGACCTAGCTTGAATAGGTTTAGGTTTTAAAATCTCGTCTCAAAATCCGCTTAGGCTGACCACCGAAAATACAGCCCCTATTAAATGAATTTAGATTTTCCTGTTCTTATGCCCACTTAGGCAGCTTATAAACAAAGTTAATTATTATCCACGATACTCAAAATGTTATTTTATATCTACTATATTTGTAGATTTAGATAATAATCTGTACAGGTGCTATTTCGCCACTCATATTTGGTAATTAATTACTTTTAATTGTTGGTACTTCCTATACAATTACGTAGTTTTGCCAACTCAATCATAATTTTTACATAGTCTTCAACACATCGGCTGTTATAAAAACAAAAACATAAAGAAGTCCGCAATCATCGAAATAACAAAAACTAGGCAGCTAAGAGTTTACAATCAACTCCCATGTTTCAAAATGTTTCAAAGAGCCCAGTTAAATGTTAGTTTGATTAAAAAAATCTTTGTATTTTTCTGTGTAGGTATGTTTTAAAATGTGTCTCGCTAAAAGACTGTGTAAGCACTTTGACTGCTGAAAACGCACGGTATGAGTTTTCTACAAGTGACTAATATGCGTAAATCCATACTAGCGCAGCGGCTGAGAAAATACAGATCTTTGTGACTCAGCAGAGCTGTAATATTTTTCGAAGGAAACGCATGTGCGGCGCAACACAACTGCTTTGTAGAGCGGCAGCACGAATTTTTTAGGTAAAAAAAAGATCGCAGTCGTCGAAAAAAAACCGCAGTCAAAGTGTGTCTTTTTACTTTGTACTGTGTCTGAAATAAATGTGATTTGATTTGATAATAGGTAAAGTGCTTGCCTGTAAAATATTATTGATAGAAAAGCGTTAAAACCTTTTTTGTACTGAGTCTGAAAAAGAGGTCTACTTGGTTAAATTCAAAGTTCGAAGGTGTGACTTGCGTATTTTGCAAGCAGTCGAGGCAAGCGATCGAGTTTAGAACACAAGCGAAACAAGTTCCTAAGTTTGCATACTCAACGCATGGGCCATATTTCAGCAATAATGATAGCGGTCAGCGTGATAATAATTGTTATTACTATGATCCACATCTGCTATTATTTTATAATTGAAGGCTTTTGGGCGAGACCCTACAATTATAAAGAGAGCCTGGAGCAACAACATGCAACGAGGTTAGCAGGTTTTTGCCGCGTTCCCTAAATTATGATATATATTTTATCAAAATGCATTTTTAAGATAGATCAGGCTTGGAATGGGTTGCAAATTCACATAATCATCTGTGATAATAAATTTGCAAGAATCAGTTATTTGGAGAAACCAGTATAGAGATCCTACGTGCATAGCAGCATCAGCAAAGTAAGGGTATTTTTGGCTTACTCCACTTATTTAGTTGTATAGAATTTTTCGATTTAACTCTGCTATAGTTATAGGTACAGGTATTACGACCTCGACGACGACCGAAGGACGACCTCTGTGGTGCGGTGGGCGAAGATCCGCCTGCGATGCAGGAGGTTGCGGGTTCGATTCCCGCCTCGGAACAATTCTGGTCGTTTTCTTTGTATAATAAAAAAAATCTATCTATGTAATGTATTGTATTATGTATATCAGTTATCTAGTACCCATAACACAAGCTCTGCTTACCATGGGACTAGATAATGCTGTGTGAATTGTCCAGCATTATTTATTAAAATACACTCGAATATTATTTCCATATCCCGGTGACTTGAACCAATCATCTAGATAAGAATACGGCATTAGGTGCTTGCTACACTCGCCAGCTGATCATTCGATTAACCCTCAAAATTAATCTACAATCTATACGCCGTAATCCTTCGTCCTGAGAACGGAGAGTTCATTATTTATTATGAATATTAGTCAATTTTTATTTAGTCAAAAAAAGCGAACAACGTACGGCGGGTCTGCAATTAAGTGAGCCAACCCTATAATTATGGACAGTAAATTTCTGGACTGGGTCTGACCGTCCGCGTATATTGTTCTATCTGAGGATTAGCTCACCGTATGGAGTTTCTTTTTATATTTTTGTCATTTGATCTGCTATTGTTTGGACCTTGATGTGCTTTTGTTTGGACCTTGATGTGCTTTTGTTTGGACCTTATATTTTCAATTAGTGACTCGAAAATATTATGAGCTAAAGCAATATCCATTCTGTTGGATGAATGAGCTAAACTGCTGTTATTTAGTAACCGTACCTTATCTGCGCCATTCTACTCATTCGAAAAAAAACTGAAAATATACAAGGTGCCACAAAACGTGTATACACAAATGAAAACAAGAAAAAATCGTTACCCACAAAGAGTTTTCCCCTCGGGGCTATTAAGCCAAAGGGTTTACACCCTTTGGCTTAATACGTATAAAAAAGCACCCTGTATACCTACACACTAATAGTTGAGAGTGTCTGGTAAGAAATACGTACTTACGTTCATATTTGAGCACAAGTAGAGAAGTGAATCTATCACCAACCAAACTAGTTTCAAATTTGACCAAAATTTAAGATAATTATGCATCAAATGTCTCCTAAAATAGTCGCTAACATGACGAAAATTTTACATTTGAAGTTAATTACATGTGGGCGCTATCTTGGGTTGAATCGCAGTCAACGAAATTGAGTACCCCATTTAAATAACATAGAATATGTAATAAACTAGTCAAACACCCATAAAAAGTGGAGACTTCATTATTTTGTTGTAACCGTCTTCGTAACAAGAAAGTATTTTCTGGGGGCTTCAATTATCTCTTCCAAAATGTAAATTTGCACTTGATTTTGAAATCCGGAAAGTAGTATTTTATTAACATGCGACTTGTCACGCGCTTTTCCGGTACCTATAAAAATAAAATATTTGAACAACATTATTATAATATAATAAAAAAATACTATCTTTCTTCGGACACCATTATCACTATGCCAAATGGCATGATAAGGTACCTAGCAGACAGACTGAGTTTGAGATTTTGAGAGACCTTTGCGTTTTTAACCGACTAACGAAAAAAGCTGGAGGTCTAATGTTTAGCTGTAGATATGTCGATGTATCCGTCAATAATGAACCGATTTTGAAAATTCTTACGGTATCGTTTTAAAAATCCGTGGTGGTCACATAAATATGTTATTCCTGAAAGATTATTATTTGTCAAGCAAAACGTAAAAAACAGTGTAGAAAGGGTTTCGAAGACAGTTTTTATTATTTTCTTTAACAATATAATTTTTAATATTACTAGTATGGAAAAGAATGGCGCCCGAACCACTATACAGATTACATTATATGCTTGATCCTCATCACATTTATAAAAAGAGTTCCAGACTTCAACGTAGAACCTGTTACAAAGTAATGCACATGAAACATAAAAATAAACCTACATATGAAACACGTGTGCGATGGAATGTGCGCCCACGCACGCATTGTATGCAAATCGCGGGTCGCAGGTCGCCATTCGTGCGCACGCTGTTTTCTACATTCGAATAATGTGCCCTTATTGGTTCAATTTTTTACAGTACGGGTTACTGTACTATAGGTAGGTACATTGATATAGATATGTTGGTTTCTTTAGTACATAGAAAGCTAAGATTGCGTAAAAGAAAATTAAACGTAAGCATCCGGCAAATGGAATATAATAAAATACCTAGTTCCTTCTAGGAACGCGTGCTCCATCTTAGACCAAATCTTTTGCTTTCCCAAGTGCAGTGGTCAAAAGCTTTACAGTTACGAACATAAACAAAACTAGGACCAACTAATGGAACTAGTATATTGTAAAGTTACTACAGAGAGAAGTATGAATGGCTCCATATTCTGCAAGTCATGGAATTCCATTGTGTCGTAGAATCACGAGAACACGACAACGACAGCGCTCGGTGTCAGACTAATTGTGAATGAATGGGGGTCAGAGATCGACGTATCTAGACATCGATTGGTACTATTTCCTGTTATGAATACCATTACAATCGATTTTGAAATCGATACACTTGAAATAATAAAGGGATTTGTTTGACACGTTGGAATGAACACTGATTTGTGACGATATTTTATTATTTTTTGGTTTTGCTATTTTTCTTAAATTCCGGGATTGTGCAACTAAACACATTTTTACCAGTAAATGGTTTATGGTTATTCTTGCGAATTAAGCTATAACTACGACATTACTAAATCAAAGCTATACATATATTCAAGCTCAATATATATTCCTCATTATGCGGTAGGTAAGTACAGAATAAAATATATATCCAAAAGCTTACAAATTAAGCAAACAAAGCGAACCATAATACCCCGAAGCAATGGCATGTTTATTTCAATCAGCAATTTTTCACCGCTGCTATGCAGTCGCCAGTGATTTATCGGTAGACCGCCAGTGGTAGCGGTTGATAAATGATGTCGCGTATTTGGCTTGCTAACTTGTAGCGTTGTGTATTGGGAAAATGGAGAAAAGAGCCTGTGGATTTGTTCCTCTGGTACCTACACATATCCAAATCGACATATCGTAGAGAATTGAATATATTGGTAAGAAAGGACTAGACAATACAAAAAGTCCACAATTTTTTTGTAGGGTTAGATATGCGTCTCCTTGTCTGGGTTGTGACCTATTTGTCGTGTTTAATTTTAGTCTAACATTCTGTAAGTTCAGGATAAGATCAAAAATGTGAGACTTTGGATTTGTTTTGGTTGAGCATAGAGCTGTAGTCAACATGATGTAGATCACAGCATTCATTAAGTTATATTTTTTTAGTTATTAGTTTTTAGAGTTACGCTATAGAAATGCTTAGTAAATCGTGCCATGAAAAAACCGGACAAAATATATATTTTAAAGCTGTCATCATAGAAACTTACTTATGTGACGACTGATGTGGCACGGCGGGCGAATATCCGCTTCCGACGCAGGAGGACCCGGAATCAATTCCCGCCTTGGGTCGAATATTTTTACGGTCTGCAAATATTTGCTCCGGGTGTGCTGGGTATTTTCTATGTATTATGAAACAATCTATCTATGAAAGTGTATTCTATTATGTATATCACTCATCTAGTACCTACCCATAACACAAGCTCTGCTTAGCTTGGGTCTAGATGTGTGAATTGTCCAGCATAATTTGTTTATTTAATATTGCAACGAAAGAGATTGCAATCATCTATCCGATCAGTACTAGTAACAGATTGCAAGCCATTTATCCCTAATGTCCTTCATAAGAATCAGAACCAATGCAAATGAAGTGCGTACTTCCCAAAACATGATCGGTTCCCAGAGGGTGCAATGGGGTGCAAAACTCCTGCACCCCTGCTCCCGTGTTGACCGCATTACGAGCGCGACGCACCCCGCCGGGACTATTTATCAAATGATCATTTGATTTTCTTGTGTTTGATCACTGAACACATTAGAATTTGCAACAGCTACGATGTAGCTTCACTCGTGTGTTTGGCCTTTTATTTTTGTGATTTTTATGCATTGAGTTTTTAATGTCGTTTGTTTAAAAGTTTTGTGAAAAACTCTAGACCAAAGAAAGCACCCATTAAATCTAAATAACAGATTGGTACGTACCTAACTATTCATATTTCTACAAATTGTCTCAACTCTATCTTCCTATGTTTTATTTTAAAAACTCAAGACACTGCACTGGTAAAACGAATGTTTCATTATTGCTAATTTTGGCTGACGCTCATTGGTATTTTTTTCACAATTTATGTTTTGTTGATACTGTTACAATATTTTTTAATGATTGATGAGATTGAGACAGGGCACTGTGGCGCTCATTAGGGTAGGCCTATGTCCAGCAGTGGACTAACATAGGCTGATGACGATAATGAAAAATAATCTTCATCCAAACCTATGCATAAAACAAAACAACCCAACAGAACCATTCAATAGAAAAATAAAATTAGACTTAACGCAAAGAATCGAACCTGCACTCCAAAGCCAAGCACTCCACCAACCACCCTCACCCTCTCCACGATACGTCTTATAAAATACGATCTGTTTTGATTGTGGCCTGGGGCACAAATCAATTAGGGCTCCCCTCGGCCTCCCGGAGCGACACCCGACCCAGTGGCTCGTTTTATGACACATCTCACAAACCGAAAGCGATTCATTAACATTCACAAACTTTATTAGTGCTATTGAAGGTTAATATTCATTGATTGGGTGGGTTATTTGTTAAGCTGAGACCGTTTATGGCTCGGTAGTCTGCAGGCTACTGCAGACTACTGACGACCTCGGCGCGGTGGCCGAAGGTATGCCTGCGACACAGGAGGATTTTCCGGTCGTTTTCTATGTATAATATAAAAAACTAAGTAATGTATTGTATTATGTATATCAGTTATATAGTACCCATAACAAAATCTCTGCTTGGCTCTAGCTTGGGGCTAGATAATGCTGCGATAATGCTAGCCGTAAACAAGTAGAAGTAGAAGAACTTTGTTATGACCTTTTAAATATGTACGTCTTTTGTCACTAAACAGTTCTTTGTCAACCGATGATGTGGAGCGGCGGCTGCAGGTCCGCCTGCGACGCAGGAGGTTGCGGTTTCGATTCCCGTCTTGGGACAAATGTTTGTATGTATGATGTGAGGGTTTTTTTGGGTATTTTCTATGTATCTTTGTTTCAGCGTTTTGTCATTTTTCTTCTGTTCTGAGATTGTGTCATTATAACATATAATTTTAATTTAATAGATAAGTTAAGAAATTATTTAACTATGTGTGCTTAAGACACAGCTAATTTCATGTCTGTCTTTATAATCTATAAGCGGACCTTCCCGGTTTCGCATGGTTTTAGTACGGATCCCTAACTTTTTTGAAAATATAATATAGCCTATGTTCACCGGGGATAGTAAAGAATTTTTCAAATCGGTCCAGTAGTTTCGGAGACTATTCATTACAAACAAAAAATCAAACCTTTCCTCTTTATAATATTACGAGAAAACCTGCGGCATAATAGATAGGTATGGGGTTATCAGTTATTAGGGTATCTAGTTGGACAGAAATGCCTGTTATATATATTTTATTGTTTTCACACACTTTAAATAGCTAATCATAAAATTAATGTTATCATAAAAACTTAATTTGCACGCCATCTATCTATTAAACGACGCTTTATCTTGTACATTATGCCACGCCATCTATCAGTATTCATTAGAGAAGTATAGATTCATCAAACCATGAAAGTTTCTAAACTTACATACCATAGTTCATATTCCGTTACATATTTCTCCATGTTGAACAAAATTGGAAAATTATGTTAATGCGATGACCGGCAAATTAAAGACACGACCACCTTTGCCAATATTGACAAGACCTGTTTAAAATCATTTATGCACCAGTTATGTACCGTTACCCCTTGCACCGACTAAACCAATTGGGTCAGGTCAACATCGAACTTAATTACATTAAATTGATATGAATTTTGGTTATCAGGCATGAACAAGTACGCACCTACGTAAATCGTTAAGGCTAATGCCATACTACAGAGAGCTCTGCTTACTCATCATCGTCATCCTATGTTAGTCCACTGCTGGACATAGGCCCCATAGCGCCCTGTCTTCAGCTTGACGCATCAAGCATCTCCCCGCAGTCCTTCGCAGGTCGTCATCTCACCTGGCCGGAGGGCGTCCTATACTACGTTTGCTTACTGCTAAGAGCTAAGTGACTCGCTTAGTGTAGTGACTGATCCTAGCGAACACCATGTATTGCATATTTGACGACCTCTGTGGCGCGATGGGCGAAGGTCCGCCTGCGACGCAGGGGTTGCGGGTTCGATTCCCGCCTCGAGACGAATATGTGTGTACGATCTGCAGATATTTGTTACGGGTGTTCTGGTCGTTATCTTTGTATAATAATAAATATCTATATAAGAAATATCTTGTATTACAATACAATACAATACAAAAATACTTTATTGTACACCAGATACAGAACATAATGAAAGATATTACATGTGACAAGTACAATGGGCGGCCTTATCGCTTAGAAGTGACCTCTTCCAGGCATATATAGGTATTATGTACATATATCAGTCATCTAGTGCCCCATAACATAAGCTCCGCGTAGCTTGATGCTTTGTGGATTGTCCAGTTTTTTTTTTTTTTTTACTTTATCTGTGGCCACACTGTCACTAATCGGTCGGTCACTAAACGAGGCTCTTTGTAGTGTGGCATTGACCTTAGTTGTAGCTATAGTAGGTAAAGGTACTCTACCGGTACACCATCGTATATTAACCGTATCGATGCTCTATTAATCTCGAGTTTTAATATAAAATCTAATATAGAAAATAATGACGTAATAGAGGCCGCCGGCGACAGGGTCGTTTCCCACGCTACAGCCGGACAATCTTATATTTTTTTTATATACAAAAATAAATTAAGTTTCGGTTATCAGACGCCGACCCGATTCCTGACCCGTTCCTTCGCAATATTTCTAAAAGCTATTACAAATACATTTATATGACCCTACAAAAAAGATCTCGGGCAATTTTCGCCACATAATGAGGCCATTATGGGGAATTTTGTTTTACCAACATAATAACATCGGTCTTTATTCGGCGGGATCCTGCCCGCAAAGGACTTCGTGTTCTAAAGGACAATATTATTCCAGACTTGATGAGATTTTCGTGCTAAAACTTTTAAGTAAATTGCCTTCATTATGTATTTAGCGAGGGATTATGACAAGGGCAGACGGATAGGTCGTTCACTTGCGTTACCAGTCTTAAATACTACATTTAAAATAATACTTATAAATAAAGTATTAAAGAATATAATTAAACACAATATTGTGAAATATGTATAAACCTAGACCTTCTTAAATTATATGATTACTAGCTGCGCCCCGCGGTTTCACCCGCGTGGTTATAGATATTTTGGATAATATACAATATATCTTTATAAATTGTAGCCTTTGTGTTATTCTGATCTATAAGCTATATTATAGTAAAGTTTCAGTAAAATTCATTCAGTAGTTTTTACGTGAAAGAGTAACAAACATCCATCCATCCATCCATACCTACAAACTTTCGCGTTTATAATATTAGTAGGATTAAAATAATACCTCCCTTAACCTAAAAATAATATTAGAAAACTTAATTATGTGGGTATCTAATCTACTAACTGACTAATCTACTAATGAGGACCGATGTGGCGCGGTGGGCGAAGGTCCGCCAGCGAAGCAGGAGGTTGCGGGTTAGATTCCTGCCTCGGAACAATTGTGTGTACTATCTGCAGATATTTGTTCCGGATGAGATCACCCGAAACGACCCAGAAAACGACCAGATGGTCGTTTTCTATGTATAATATATATCTATGTAATATATTGTATTATGTATATCAGTTATCTAGTACCCATAACACAAGCTCTGCTTACCATGGGGGCTAGATAATGCTGTGTGAAATGTCCAGCATTATTTATTTAATATACTAAAAGGATTCCTATTTACGAGCACGAGAACATTTAGGAACTTGCAGCAGCGCAGATTTTATAACATGGTTATAAAATGATAATCAATGGAATATTGTTTGTTATTTTAATAACCGCCATAAAAAAATAACGTGATTTAATTACGCAACGCAGAAAATTGTGGCTTATTTTACAGAGAGGTTGTACCGCGAAATAATTTCAGCTATCGCAACCGCAATTACACGACACGTGCCGAGGCGAGTCGATGATTAATTCCCTTTTTACATCAAGACCTCAATTATTGCATACTTGGAGGGTGACCTATTCGATCCTAAGGAGCCCTGATTTTCGGAGAAGCGGTGGGTGTAATTTTATGGACGCTATTTGGATTACGCTATTTACAATTTCTAATCTTGGGTTCCTTTTGGTGGATGGTACGGAATGTGCGACTTACACATGGAGGATTCCGGACTCGCACTTGGCTGTTTTTTATATTTTATATATTTTTTACTGTTGAAATGTTGTACAATACACATTGTCATTGAAAATTTCAAATTTCACATTGTCAACATGTCCCAGCTTAGCTTATCCATAGAGGATGTACATTTTCTATTTTTCGTTCTTACCGTAAAATAGAAAAATATACCTGGTATATTTTTATTGCAAATGAAAGAAAATGTAGTTTATGTGCAATTTAAGGTAATAAAACGCCACCGCCAAATTGCTGCCGTTATTACGGCTTAAGAGGACAAGAGCTTAGATTGACTTTGGCACGTCATAAAGCGGGGCCGCGCCCGCGCATCTCCCGCTCCTGACATTATCCTTGTAATTGGCGATTTTGTGCAATTTATGGCGATTCTCGCAATTTACGAGCAGCGGACAAGTGGGCGACTTTTCCTTCAGCTCGTAGCGAACACTCAGAGTTTCAATTAAAATTTTATGTTCCACAAATTACGTCCCAATTATATCAGCAAAGGCAAAACAACCTCGGATATTATGCCTTTTTTATGGCAAATTATAATAATGATGATTTATTCTAATGTATACTACCTACCAATAATATTGCGCGACGGACGCAGGTGATTGAAGTACAGGATTAAACATAGTTTTATTGATATCAGGTGGATGTCCAAAAGCGTGGATTTCACAGAAAATAGTTATCACCAGAAGGCTGTAGAATGACAGTAGACACAAACGAGCTGTTGTCAATACATTTCAACAAACTATGTATGTAGTCTGAATTTCCTATTTGTATACGCGGGCTTGTGTGGTTCAAAGCACTCAAGTTATAGGTATGCAATTTTCAACTCACACATAGATTAGTTTTTAGTTACAAAGTCAAGAAAATTATAGAATTTTCCTATGTGACCACTATCATTTTTTTGATTAAATAATAGTTTGTAAATTACTTTTCGATAACTTAATACGGCACTTAGGTATAAAATTGAGAGTAATTTTGTCGAGCAGCGTCGGCAGAAAACACGTCGCAAGTATGTATCTGGATAAATATTCAATGTTTACTAACCGGTTTGTACCTACCGATATCAGCGCGGATATTGGTCCATGACCAAGACTGGCGAAGTGTTGAATTTGAACCTTCTCTTTATAGACATAAAGATTCATTAACCATGCAAATAATAACCTCTAATTTAGAGTCTATGATGTTCCGCGGTTATGAAGCAACTGTTGCAAATGTCAGGACGACATCGTTTCCTGGAACACTGAACTTTTATGCAAGTGTCATTTATGCCAACATATTACTTTGATAAGGTTAACACACTATATTTATGTTTATTTTAGTTCATGCTTGGGGCAAATAAACACAATAAAATATATTTGTATCTTCAAAATAGTAGTAATAACCTACTTAGACATAACAGAGCAACAAAAATAATACATATTTTATTTGTTCAAATTAAATTTAATAGTTAATTTACATGAACAAAGATATGTTATTATTAATATGAGATATTTTTTTTATATTGATTGTGGTTTTTAGAAGAAGGGCTTAACTTTTTTCTATTTACATAATGTATTTGTTATAATAATTGTGTAATCTCATCTGACGAATCCATTGTATGTTGCCGCAAACTAGGTTTTAATAAGGTTAACTTTGTTGTAGCTCTTTATATTGGATAATATATTGTTATTCTATTCTAAGTATTGAAAACAAGGTATATTTTTGTATGAACAAAACCACTGTTACAACAATGTAAAAGTACGTACATAATGTTTCGTTTTCGTATAATTTCTCTGGCATCTCGTCTCCCAAGACAATATAACCACTAATGATTTTATTGGAATTGCTCTGAGACAGACCGCATCGAGGCGTCTCGCGTCCAAAATAACCACGCTCGTTCTCTTATGACAGCGCGGCCGATATTTATGTCGCGCGGCCCCGCCCACCGCCGTGGCTCCATTCAGCCTGTTTGTATTTATTCCGTGCCTATTTATTTGTATTTGCCTTCGGTATGAATAATGCAGGAGCGGAGCGTTTCCGTCGTGTGTAGGCAGCGTGACGCCGCCGCTTGTCGTGGACTCTAGCCAGAGCTTTTTGTGGTTGAACTAGAACTTTCTATCGGTTTGTTTTCAAGAGTGGTCAGCGTTTTGCTCCCGGTCTGTTATTTGTCTGGAGTTTTTTGCTTTGATTAATCTGTTCTTTGCTGCGCGAGACTGTTATTTACCCTCAGAAATGAATCTCAATTTATGTGGCTCTAGCGACATGATGAATAAAATAAATCTAAAAGTTAAAAAACACTTGTTTTGTCAACACACATCCAATAAGCCCAAACTCGGAAAGGGGTAAGTCGTTTCGTTTAAGACTTTCCATGGCCATCTGCGTCATCAGACCAGCTAAATCGTACCATGACATTGCATTGTCACCGAACTTAGATAAGTTTAAACTCAATCGGTTGAGAATAAGTGATCTTCAGTTGCACGAATTGTCCCACTGAAACGAACAGGGCAACTAGAATAAAAGCTTGTAATTAATGTAACCTGATCAAGCAAACGTAATGTAGCTAAAACTATGTATGTTCTTACCATTCTTTTTATTTTTAGCTATCACTTTCCGTGGGATATGTCTGCAAATATAAGCAAACACATTAACATGGTAAGGTAGAGAAGAAAATACTTCAACTAATAAAATAAAGAAAACATCACAACGCTGGCATCATTCCTAGCTTTCGTACGGTTCTCACGGAGTTAATTAACATAGGGTGGGGAGTAACAGAATTAATTATCGATAACCGCATTCGATTGGATGTGTTCGTTTATTATTTGGTGGGTAAATCACGGCTATCGCGGCTGTATCGATTGGGCCCGCCCTCGCGCGATTTACCGCCAGCGTCAACTCGATACCTTCGTACCTACTTTCGGTGGTGATATCATTTGATTTCATTGTCTATAGAATCGTGTTATAACTGTTATAAGTACCTACTTATGTATCATAGCAATCCGTTGGAGACTGAGGCCCTGAGCTTTATCGGACTAATCGAAACTTAAGTTTAGTTTTACCTAAAGTGACCATAGCAGTAATGTATCCTCACCTCACCTGAACAGCCTTTAATAGTCCACAGGTGGACGCAGGCCTACTCCTGATAAGCGGCTATTAGCTTGTTTCTCATGGGGGTAATGCCCATAATCTTCACGCTGGGCACGCGGATTGGGGATCACAGTTGGGTGGTAAATTGTTGTGCAGGAAGCGCTGCTACCCGCCCGCCGGTCATCCCTTTAGTGGCCTTTTACAACACCAACGAGAAGAGTTGGGTGGTGCACACGGCTTAATGACACGAATGTATCGAATACGTAAACTCGGATGTGTTCATCATAATTAAGCCAACTGTGAGTTCAATGAATATGAACAGATTCGATCGTATTGAGATGCCCAAAGTTCTGCGTGCAACAAGACTAAGTCAAAACAAAACCAAGACAAAATAGTTTGTAGACGTAATAGGTAAGGTTTCCACAAAATATACAAAGTTTATTTCACGCATGATTGATCTAGAATCTCCACGCAGTATCGTAAATAACAATTTACACGCGACAGTATCCACGTTCAAACCGGACCTATACCCAGTAGATACCAGTATAATGAACTTATGCAAAACTCCATGATACTGTTAATTATAAATAGACAGCGTGCAATTGTTGACTCAGAATAATTACTGGTTGAGTAAGTTGCCGCACTTTTACGAAATCGCCTATCAACAATTAGTTAATACAATGCAATAACGGTATTGATTACCGTTGCTACACTGATATACAGACACTGAGTTATAGATTGTTAGTGCTTTTCTGCTTAACTCTGCCATTTTTGCATTTATGGTAAGAATTTGAATTGAGACAAAGGAGCATCGAAGTAAGCTGAATGAAATTCTTCTGAGCCCTAATTCCACTAAATTAATCGCTTCACAATAACAATGCTATCTTCAGATCATGATCAAATTTAGCGTACATTTAGAACAAAGCCTAACTTAAATAATAGGTTACTTTTTATACCGAAAATACGCGTGCGAAGCAGCGAGCAGAATCTAGTAAAATACAATCACTTCGTTGCCGAAATGGGACCTTGTCGAAGTAAATATCTGATCGTTTTTATATTAATTCTAATCGGCATAATCTGTAAGCATCTGTTAGCAAAACTGCTATCGTAAAGTAAGTAATTCATTTATTTGACACATAAAATTAATATTAATCGTGATACAACGTTATCAAAATCCACCTGCTTAAAAAGAATATTACCAAACAAATATCCATGTTTTATCAGTCTGCCGTGTGAGAGATGCTAGTTCTTGGCTTACCCAACATCAACACGTGCTCGCATGACGCCTCTCATCAGAACGCTCGTTAGGTTTTATTGATTGTTCCCACACCAACAATAGCTTTATCTAGCTGTTTTAGCTTCTGATGATATAATAACCAACAACTTTCCGTTACTTTGACCTTTATGTTTTTGAGATACCCTCTACCTCTAGTAGCTACTTTGATGTACAGATATATTTGCTTTCATCATTATCATCATCAACCCCTATATAACCAACAAATGCAATGATGGATGCAATTTGTTTCACTTAGATAGTTTTGTAGCTGAAGTATCAGTGGGCTGGTTTTCTCGCGAAGAACCAACAACCGCTTGTGTATATGTGTTTTTGAATTGAGATCGCGATTTGGAAAACGTAGTGTAGAACGCCCTCCGGCCAGGATGATGATCTGCGAAAGACTGCCTACAGGCAGATGGTAGATGCGGCTCGCTGAAGACAGGCCGCTGTAGCCCTCATAAGGAAAGATCTATGCCCAGCAGTGGACTTATGATGGCTATCAGTCCTGAGCTGCTCGCATCCAGGTTATCTTTGTAATCCTCCTTACAACAACGTCCCATCTTTTTGCCTTAAACCTTTGAATTTAGTACGTTTCTTCATATATTTCTATTCCCAGCTACTCGTAAGTACTTACATACCACCCCTACAAAATTGATTGACTTTTACTAAAGTGACAGTCCCATCTTACCGCAAAATACCCCTAAAGTAACTGCAACTTGTCGTCTCACCGAGGGGTTGTCATGACAACCACTGTTTCCCGGCCCGCTACCTCTCTTCAGTTTATGTGTTCATTAAGTGGTCCCTTATTTATATCCCCTGGGCTATTGTTAGGATTAGGTAGCTCTTTGTCTATGCTGACTTTGCTCCTGGGGCGAAGGTAATAATTCTTACTTTTGCGGGAACGCTGAGGGACTGTTATTTACCAAAGTTGTTGCGGAAATGTCTTCTTAGCTATTGGTTTTATGTTTCTGTAAGAAAGTATTGTAATGCTTGATCATCAATTTATACTTTTCACGAATTTCGGTAAATCAGCGGATTTCGACCGACCAGTCATGAAATTTTTGAGAATTCTGTACCTATACTTTTTTATAGGTTTTTTCAATGTGGAACTTTCCACAAAACCAAATGAAGTAAAGTCCAAATAACCATACACCTACACCCCATACTAAAACGATTTAAAAAAAAATTTAAATAAACTTCTCGATAATATCCATCACATCATATAGACGATGAATCTAACAGAAATTATCCGATATAAGCATGTCTCGTGTGACGAATATTTGACACATTTTCTTTGAAAACAGTCAAAACCCGTGAATTGAGACGTGCTTAAATCTGAGGTACGTTTAAATATTAAGTGTTTACATTTTCCATAATATTTAAAAACTTTCTCCCGCACACAAAAAGGCCGTCATTCAAAACGATGATACCTATTTAAAATTGGATCACAACAAGACAAATCGAAGTTTCAAGAGCCAATTTTTTTTAGCTGTCGAAATCTTGGCGTGTATCTGTCACAAATGTATGATTAACGCATCACGCCACTCACATTCCTTGACGCCCGCTACAAGATCATCCCATTTAGGGGAGACTGGGGCAAGAGAAACTAGACAAAATTGCTCTAAGTTAAGTAGATAATGCGGTTGAAAGATGCTGTTTTTTTGCAAAATTATATACACTGTTTCAAACTAATTAATTAATTATAAAAATTACCTATAAAAATTCAAAAGCAATACGTCCACGTTATAAGCCAAAGCCTTCAGTCAGATAATTTTATCAAGTCTTTTATTACATTTTCTTTCGATATCCGCCTGACGACCGACGACGACGACGGAACGTCGAGGTTAACTAGCATAACCCCGTCTCCTCTATTTAAATTTAGCGCGGCGCGTGCCGTCCCGGGTGTCTCCGGGGGGAGACGTAGGGAGGTGAAGGCGGGACGCTCCACCATCACTCAAGTGACGAAAATTGACGGAAAATGGGCGGACACCAGTTGCCCGCGACGTCATCAATTACCACGTCCCGATCACCGCTGCACCGCGTCGCCAACAGCGCGGTGCATACCTAATACCCTTCTTAAGATGCCATTATTAGCACGTGTTAATCCGTCACCCGTGACACGCTTCAAATAAAACATGTAGTTTTGCACCGTGATTGAAGGCATGATAAACCTTTCAGCATTTCATTAGACGACTCCCGGAAGACGCGGAGTAGCACGCTCCGCAATCTGCGAGATATCGAGCGGGATTATTGAGATGCAATCTAGACGCCATCGATCGCCCGATAATTCGATCTAACCGCGGCCTTCTTGCGCAACCAGTCATCAGCTCGAAGCTCGGTACTTCCATCATGCCTTTATTAAATGGTAGCTCGTTGAAGCTTCCATCTGCTCCCCATATTCCACCGAGACTTTTCCGTTTCGTCATTTTAGACGATTCATACAAATTCTTTTAATTCAAAGGAAACGAAGGAAGCCACGAGCGGTGCAAGAAAGATCGATCGATTTTGAAAATTGGCTATAATTAGCATGTATCTCACTTCGGACGACTGTGCGTTTAACTGGGAACCACAGAGTAGTCCAGTAGCATTTACCGAGTAACGGTGACGGACGCAAATTGCTGGAGGAGCTGCCACTACGCAAATTGTAGTAAAAGGCACCCTCGATTGTTCCTGCTACCACTATAGGAAATTGCAGAGTTTGTATGGATGCTTGTAACGCGTTCGTTCATGAAGTAAACCAGGTGCTATTATGAGATTTTACAAAACGTGTCTTTGCAAATATAAACGGCGGTTAAATATATTCTATTTGCTGCTGTTTTATCTGGGTAAAAATTCGAACGGAGTCAAATACAAAATTTAGTTCTAAGGACCTGCAGCTGCTCGAGAACCTTTTGTTTATCCTGCTATTTAGCACTTTTCATGCCTCAGGCCGTTACATTTTATGATCATGTCTTACGCAATGCAAACTGCTTATAGGTAATTGGCGTTTGCTTCTATAAATTGAACCATGGATATAGAAACCAAAAATTGAAACTAGAAGACATAAACTCTGAACGCGGAATTAATTCAACTTCCTTTTTGTGGTCCAAATATTGTTAAGGTTATCATGTCCTCTGGGCCCTAATGGTATGGTTTCCGCAAAATGTACGCTTTACCATAACAATGTCATCTTCTCAGAATGACCCATTTTGGTATAATACCTATAATACCAGGTTTCGGAGAGACGAAATCAAAATAGCGTTTTAAAGATACGTCGGAATCGAATCCGAATCCGAATCCCTCGTTTCCGATTCGGAAACGAATCGATTGAATTAAATACCACTGCTGGTCGCGGTGTCGTGTCCAGAAGCCTCATAGTCCTAGGTCCACCCACATTGTTACCCACATACACGCAGTGTTATTGATGTGGCTTTGTACGAGGCCATTAATTCAGCCCAGGCACCTTTCAGTTCGTAATCAATGCAACATTATCGAAGTGTTCGAAATTGCTTGCGCGATGTAATTTTATGATGAATGTTGGAAATGTTCAAGAATGGACGGCATTATTGTCAGAATTAGCGATTTACGAACAAAGTCAACAAACTCTTGAGCAGTCAAATTTAAAATAAAACCTTTATTTCCTTAAGAGCTATTGTTTGATAATGTCATAACCTTCAAAGTAAATAAATAATGAATAATATATTTTTGTTGCGGTCGCTTCGATCAATTTCTATGTCGTGGTTTTTCGTCGCGTCTATATTTTTGTCTACCTACATATAGGCTAAAGACAAGAAGCGACGAAGAAACTATTAGCCGAAAATAGCATAACCTATTATTATATCAATCTACCTTTGAAGGTTTCTTTCATATAAACTTTACCTACCCTTACCTTGCTACGAAATCATGACGAACAACCATCGCAATGCATCCAATTCTCGATACTTGCCAGTCATATCTTGATTATGCAGTCATTACAAATATCCAGCAGTTATTCTGCCCTTGAGGTTAGATAAAGGCGCCTTGCGGTTGCATTTTTGAATAATTTATATTGAATCTAGATAATGCGTCTCGTATTGGTAGCAACGCAGTCACGTCTGAGACATTTGATCGGGTAACAAGAACTGCGCTGTTTGCCAGCCACGAGCGGTAGGGTTGGCGAAAACCTGGTGCATACTTTTCCAATCAGTTAACCAGTCTTTCTACAGCGACCTCTGTGGCGCGGTGGGCGAAGTTACACCTGCGACGCAGGAGGCTGTGAGTTCGATTCCCGCCTCGGAACAATTGTGTGTACGATCTGCGGATATTTGTTCCGAGTTTTCTGGTCGTTATCTATGTATAATAAAACATATCTATCTATTGTATTAAGTATATCAGTCATCTAGTGCCCATAACACAAGCTCTGCTTAGCTTGGGTATACTGTTGGTTATACTGTTGAATGAGTTGAGATTTGAGTTTTGTGACGTACTCAATGTATGATGGTAATGTAAATGTATGGTGTGTGTGACCTAATAAAGAAATATATTGAGAATATTTCGCAAAGTGTGGGTAAACAAAAACAAAACCTCAAGTAATAAAATCTTAATACTTGAGTAAAGATGAGTATAGAAATCCCAATGATCATATATAATCCGGCTTTAACAACTCCGGCCTTACGTCCCGTCTCTGGAAGCCCTAAGGACAGGTAATGGCGTGGTAATTACGCAGGCATTATCGAGTGACCCCATATTGCGGCTGCCCACTAGAGTCGCCGCCGGCCAACGCTTTAATGGACAATACGACTAAATATACACGAATGATGACAGGCAAATGTCTCTCGAAATGCACTTCTGGTGCTAATCAAGCTTAGGAGCTTAGATGTACTGCTTGAGGGTTCTGTTATATGCCGACTGTAAATTAGAGATTAGAGGCAATGTTCGCATTTCGCTCTTGGTAGTCTAGCTATATTGGCGACACGCACTAAACAGTTTATGGGTCTGTGTGGATAGTGTCTTGTAGCTTAGGACCTCGATAGGTACTCGACAAACGAAGTACCTACTAGATTGTCAGTACCCACTTTGAACAAAGCTTAGCCCGAGGCTTTGCCATAATTACTATCTGATATTTCTGGTCAGGCTTAGATACTTATAAATTATTCAATTCAAAGCTGATTTACCAACAGCGTGATATAATCAATATTATATCTGAAAAGTAATAGAACGAAGTTGTTTGCCTACTTATTATTGATGTCATCATCATATCTATTGATGCTGAGAATCATCATTATCAGCTGCGTGGTGATACTCTACTACGTATAAAAAAATGTATGTGATGATAATGAAAAAAAGAAAAGACCCCATCTTTACATGACGAGCAATTACGCCGTCTATTCCTTTCTCCTTTAGATATATAGTTGCATACCATTTTGCGACAAATATGCCACACAAACTCGAATTAAAAGGCAGATTGAACAAAGCAAAATGATCAAACCGACCCCAGTCGGCGACAGGCAGACTCTTTGATGTCTCAATTAGAAACGCGACCGGGTAATTGTGGCGAAAATTAATTCGAGCTCGCGTTCCAATGGGCTCCTTTTACAAGGGGACTGTTCGTTTGTTTTTGTACTGGCCTGGCAAATCTAGTTCAGCTATACCGTTAGAATACTCTGCCTATATTTGGGCGAGTAACAAAAAGATAATTAGCCTGTTCCACTGATTGCGATTGTCAGTTGTTATCTGAACATAATTATTGCTTCTGATAAGGTTTTATGTCTTCGTTGACTGTGTCAGCTTTAAGTAGGTAGATTATATCAAAAAGTCTCATTTCACCGAACTTATAGTGCCTATGAAAAAAAGGATTTTTAGTCATGAGAGATGGAATTACTTAGGTAGCTACACAATTGCTATTCGAATCAAGATCGGACCAACAACTGTTAGAGTCCATTTGTATAATTGTGATTCCATTCAGTCAATATTCACCGGAAGTGACTAGACGCGGCGTGTAATGCATTTCACACTAAGAACGTTCAAAGCCTTAATAAACCAATTACGGATCATTACCTAATGCAGGCCGGAAAAAGAATATTACCCGCTCATCATTACGGAGACCACAACCTCCCCTTAAATGCATTTTACATGTTTGTCGAAATATGCAACACAACGGCTTTATCGCTGAGGGTAAGGGTGTGTTTTTTTTTAAACACGGTGAAAATGAAAACGCTTGTGTGGTTTGATGGATTGTGGGTCATTTCCCGCCCGCTCGCCCCATTATGCTTGTCACAGCATATGGCTGATTGTCTTCCGAAGGGGATCGCTTGTTTGTTTTGCACGTAGAACGAAATAATTGACAATCGAGAATACGGTAGCTGGATGGATAAGGTTGAGAATAAAAACCATTTTTAAAAGTAAAATGTTTGACACTGGCTGAAAAATGAGAAGGAGCTCATTCTTTATTTAAAGCATAGGTGAAGAGTTCAATTTATAAAAGTGTCGCAAAGATAAAGAAGGTAACGTGAACGTATAAGATAGCTGAATGCGTGTAAGGGGACCACACAATGAAACTGGAAATGGAAAGCAATAAAAGTCGCATTATAATAGAGCAAAGAGCTTGGCGACGGGTCACGAGACGAGTAGGTATCTCCTATGACACAACTCTCTTCGCTTCACATTGATGAAATTCCGTACTTATTTTCACCATACTAACGTTGTCTTCTGTGTAGCAGATGGGTAGAGTAGATTGAATTTATTTGCGACGAGTCAATGTTTGCGAGTAAGCTGTGAATTCTTCAATTTGGTTGTCGGCAAATTGGTAAGATGCTGTAGGAAGTGGAAACTTATGGAATCTTGTGGATTTAATATTCCTAATGTGCAGTTATATCTGGGCCCTTCTGAAGCATTGCTAAATTTGTAGCTTCACTAAGGCAATGGTGTCGTCACAGAATGGCACATTTTGGTATACTACCAAATGTCATTTAAAACGTATATTTACCATGATTTGATTTTTGAGTTATACAATATTTCGGCACAGTTTAAAAAAATCAAATCATGGTAAATATCCCGTTTTAAATGACTTTAGTGTTAATAACCATGATAGTTTCAATAGTTTCAGAGTTTCTTTGATCTAAGGATTCTGTGCGACGATTCCGCGATGATATATTTTGATGTTACCTATAAAGTGTTTCATATTTAACAGGATTGGGCCCCGATAGTGTTATAATTGATATTAAAGGAAAGGATAGGAAAGATATGTTTTTTGACAATATCTAAAATCATTATTCTCTAGTATAAATTGACGATATTATCATTTAACAGATAGGTAATTTATTAATACTGAAGACCCTACCGAAAACTTCAATAATTTAACAGTGAAAAGCCACGTACGACACGCCTCTACCAATTACGTTCGAATAGTTAACTGTAACTGCTTTTAATTATCGGCCCATCAGACAATTTAAAATGAAGCTTATTTCAGGTGTTATTTGATCAAATATGTAAACCATCACAATTAAATTTCCACTTTTCCTCGTGGAACTCCTAGCCCTGAAGACATGGAGTTTTAAATACCTTCACGTGCTCTATAATCATGGATAATAATTTAAGCGAACAAATAGGGCAAAGACATAATTATAGCCCAGCTAGATTTAATTAGAGCGAGGTGGATGAAAGGTGTTCACTTTCTCGCGTACAAAGCGACGACAGAAATCTAGAGCTGGTATTGCCATTCGATACCCGACAATTAGACGCTGAATTAGTAATAAAGGTAAAAATAATTTCTATGGAAGAATAGTTTCTGCCCGCGGCTTTACACGTGTTGTTTCTACGGAGACGTTTTGAGGTTATTTCTATGCCAAGGGAACTGATTTATGGGAATAGTAGCCTAGGTTTTATTCCCGGTCTAGAACTACCTGTATGCAATATTTCAGGCCGTTACGTTTTGTAAGTTTGGCGTCAAGAATTAACAAACATCCATCTATCCATCCAACTAAACATCATAACATTCGTATTTATAAAACTAGTTTCTGCCCGCAGTTTCGCACACGTGGGCGCACATATAGAAACGTTTTTTGTTTTTCTTTCTTAGGGATAACAAACAGTATCACTTAAAAATGTACTATAAACTAATTAAACTTAAATAAACGTAATTCTAGAAGTGAACCAGCCCCGTTATCCACTTATTACTGGCTAAAAGATTTATTTATATATTTTAACGAGTAATATTTTTTTTATTTTTTATTTTAGCTCTGCTTACCATGGGGCATAATGCTGTGTGAATTATCCAGCATTATTTATTTATTTATTTATATCCCATCGAAACTGATTTACGGGATAAAAAGTAGCCTATGTTTTATTTCAGGTAAACATCAATCCAAAATTTCAGCCCAATCCATTTAGTTTTTGGCGAGAAGAGGTAACTTTCATCAATAGGTACATCCAATCATCCAAACTTCGCATTAATAATATTAGTGTGATGAGTGATATCGAGCGGCGTAGGATATTTCTAGCGTTGAGATTTCATAAATCATCAACACATGTGCGGCCACAATAAATCAAAAAACGTAGATTGTAATTAAAAACACCATTTCAGGTAAGAACTGAGAAGACAACATATAATTATTTTTCGTTTCTTTAGATGAATCATCGTTGATTAGCCAGAGCTTAGCCTCTGTCGGTAAATGCAGATGTTTTCTTTTAATTGCCTCTTCAAATTACCCTTTCACGAAGTCAAAACAATGTTTAATGTAGCAATTTGCGGGTCATGTAATAAATTAAACGAATAACTCCGTACAATCCGTCATAAATCAAAACGTGATATTCCCTTAAAATTGTTTTTCGCACGTCCTTATGACTGCGATTATAGTTAAATTATAATAATTGTGCGCGGCATAATTACGTGATGTAACTTAAAGCCAGCGATATATAGCGGCCAATTTGAATTTATGTAAAATATCGCGCAATAAATTTACATTTTATAAGTTTGCCCTCGATGGACGTGGGCGCAATATCTCTGTTTAGGATCAACAACTCGTATCTGCAAATTGCGCATATCTATCTGCGGTTGACGGCCACTCGATAATCATTCACTGGGTTTTATTCCTTGAATTCAAATGGTATCATTAGTGTTGCCCGCTTACCCCGCTACATCAAACAATTTCGAACCGATTAAATGTATGCAAGTACTTACTAGATTGTCCAATATGGCGTGCTTGTAGGTAAAGACTATAAAATGATATATTTTTCTTATATCATAGCAAACAAAACTACAAATAGGTAGACATTGTTTAGCAAATAGAGCGGTGTAAATGAACAAATTTCTTTGAAATAACGTAAGGTGATGAAACTATGACATCACACTCCAATACCATTTATAAAATAACCAAGATGAAAGTACCGCATAAAACAATAACATTATCCGACGTAAAACAACTCTGGTATGATAATGCTTAATTCCTGACACACGTAATGCAAGCCCCGGGCAATTCACCCGACACTATGTCTAATAAATTTATGGACGTCCATTTTCATGTTGATCGGAGTTCGAAATTATAATCGTCGAGCTTGAGGCTCAGGATAAATACGGAACGCGATGAAGATTCACTTGACGATGTACACTGAATAGACAAATTACAGCAGGCTACTAGGTAAATCCTAATGTTATAAATTAAGGAGCCTAGTTGTCGTCGGTGCAATGATGCAATTTTCTCCACAATCTCTTTTCAATGCAAGGTTGCCTGGGAGATATCGCTCTCAGCTAAAAGCCGCCTGTTGTCCTGTGTGTTATTATTTAGATATATATTTTTATTTATGTAAATTATTGTACAATAACGTGTTCATTCACTCATTCAATGCGGTTTTCTTTAGCTCTTTATACGATATGACAGCAGCTTTGTCCTTGGTCTGACTCATATAGTTAATTCTTGGGCTTCCCCTTTCTCGTCTTTCTTTTACAGTAGACTACTCCTCCTACTAGTTAGTAAATAGGACTGGAACTGAAAATTGATTTAAAATAATTCATTTTTGATCGTAACAACTCTTATGTTTAGGTTTAAAATGACAAAACGGAATACCTAGGTACCTATAGGTAGTCAAAAAGTTCAAACGGCATCTATCGTCAACTCAGAAAATTGTCGACAGTCTCCAAAGAAACTCTTATGTTTTCTTCAAAATCCGAAGGAATATAAACCTTATTGAAGAGATATACAGATTATTTTCTTATACAGACTGAGTGCGGTGAGCGAGGCTTGCCTGAGGCATCACGCAGGTCGCGTGACGCTGCGCTGCGCCGGCGCATCTTGACAACTGGACGAGCATACAATGTCAGTTTATAAAAACAAGGGAACTTGATTGATTTGCAGCTGCGATTGTACTCGCTATACCTATGTTACTAACGGTTTTGTCATTTCTAACGTAGCATGACGATGGACACGGCATTTTGCGTTACAATGGCTACAGTTTTCTAGACTTTTCGATGACATTGACATGGTTGAAGTAGCTTCTTACTATATTGTGTACTAGCAGCGCCCCGCGGCTTCGTCCGTGTGGAAATCTATGTGTCAAATGGTTTATAAAACTTTATTTTTAATCACTCCATCTTTTAAAAAACTGCATGAAAATCCGTTGCGTATAGTTTTAAAGATCAAAGCATAGATAGGGACAGACAGACAGCGGAAAGCGACTTTGTTTTATACTATGTAGTGATTATGAATAGAACGTATGACAACTATGATGCATTCCATTATGCTATAGTTAAAAAAAAAAATACAGTCAAAATAACAAATGAAATTATAATTGTAGCAAGGTTTTGTTTTTCGTAGCACACGCTACGAGAAATTCGTTCTAAGCAAAATCCAGGGCAGGAAGTTTCGAAAAATGAGCAAGATCCATTATTTTCAAGTTCGCTCGTTCTCACGGACTTTCCAATAAAAAGTGTAACAACGTAGTTCGCAAAAAGTGCGAATATAAATGTCAAAGTAGGTTTAAATAATTGCGGAAACTGTATGCGGGTTAAATGAGCTGGAAACGGTGGAGTGGGAACACCGATGTTTTCGAATGTGGGTAGGGGTGTGAACAGCTCTCAAAACATCGACTACTTACTTAGTAATATTGTGTTAACACTTTGAGTGCTGAAAACGCACGGTATGAGTTTTCTACAAGTGACTAATATGCGTAAATCCACACTAGCGCAGCGGCTGAGAAAATACAGATCTTTGTGACTCAGCAGAGCTGTAATATTTTTCAAACGAAACGCATTTGCGGCGCAACACAACCGCTGTGTAGAGTGGCAGCACGACTTTTTTAGGTAAAAAAAAAGACCGCAGTCGTCGAAAAAAAACCGCAGTCAAAGTGTTAATAAATACATAATCATTCCTGGTCGGTAACAGTGTGGCGACTGGGAAATACATAAAAGTTCCACTCGTTGGCGAACGCAACTTTTTAATACCTGACTCTTGACTCTTGTACTAGATGGGTAGGTAAGAACCTACCCATCTAGTACAAGAGTCAAGATGTGTACATAAAATGTTTTAAAAAATGAATACCCGTCATCGAATTCATTTTCATTATCACATCAGTTACTGAGGAATCAATTAATCGATGATTTTAATTTTAATCTCGCAGAATTAGGTTTAGTTCAAATTTTACTCTCCACCCCATTGTGCACGGCTGCTAAGGCTTTGTACACAATGATATATGATATTATTAGATAAAGTTAATAGTATGTGATTGTAAAACGGGACTGGCATATTCGCTAAGCAAATAAAGTCCTTCGAAAAAATAGAATAAAAAAAATTACATTAATTGATTTTATAAATTTATCTATATTTTTTTTTTTTTAAATATTGCGAATCAAATAGTAGTAATCTTTACAGAATATTATTTATAAGACCACTCCTGTATTATTTGCTATACATAAACAAAAGAATCATCAAAATCGAATATTAAAAATAACGGAGAAATCGGCGAACATACACACAAAAATAAAATAAAACATAGGTACATGAAGCCGAACACAGAACCTTCTCCTTATTCGAGGTCGGTTAATATTTCTTTGAACAACTGCGGGAAGTAACTTTGTCCCCAATATTAGCGATATCATGTCAAAGAAAAGTTCTCAAAGAACCGCAAAATGTTTTAAACAACTCATACAATTCGCAGAACTAACAGCAAGATTGTCTGATACCACGATTGTTATCAACAATAATGCACGCAATTATTGTTATTCTTATATACATAGAACACGAAATGGTCGCAAAATTATAAAAAGGTTGTTTTATCGTTGTTTTCTCACTTTGGAACAGCGAGGCAATTACCGTGCTTACAACGTTAGGTGCTTTTGGAAAATTAACTTATATAATACGAGTTGAGAGTTTTAGGAGCGCATTCATTCTTTTTATTGCCAAAAAATTTGATTTATTTTCTATAAAATTATCATAACAAATGTTTTTGATAAATAAACATTAGGAGTAGTCTCACAGCTTCATTTCACTCTCCCGGCTCAGTTTAACTCAAATTAAATATCTAGGAAACTAAGTCCTTAGCCTTACAAGAAATAGTTTTTTTTATACATAATAATTTTCCTCGTAGCTAAGTCATCAATGAATTTTTTAGTTATTTCCTCAAAGAAACAAGTAGAAATAACACCTACAATATATAATCCTTTATTATTTGCGTAGATAAATATGATAGTTTACATTAAAGTAAGTAAATGAATACTACAGGAACTAATTCTAAAACAAGATTTACACGAAGTTGTAAACCGAGCACCACAGATAAAAAACTTGATCCGTCGATGAACAGAACGATGACGTAAACTTCTTTCTAAAAGGCCTATATGTATTAATTTATTACCGTTCTGGCACGTGCTCAGCTACTTTCGGTGGAAAGTACAAAACACATTGCCGTTTTATGGAAATAAATTCATCCACCGGAAAGTATAACGACAAACTGACTTGTCCAGGAAATGAAGCTCTCAACATACTTAGATTTATCTCTTTTTGCATCGTAAAAAATGCACGGATCTTTTCGGAGCTTTGCAAAACTATCTCGACGACCTGACGCAGCGGGCGAGGGTCGACTACGACGTAGAAGGTGGCCGGTTTGATTCTCGTCTCGGGAAAAATGTTTATACGAACTGGGAATATCTGTGCCGGTTGCTCAAGGTGTTTTCTAAAACGTCTAAAAGTTATTTCTACCTCATGTAACCGATGTATAGAATAAAAAGTAACCATGTTATATTATTCTAGGTTAAATACAATCTCTATAAAAATTTCAGCCTGATACGCGCAGTAGTATTAGTGTAAAGAAGTTACAAACATCCTTCTATCCATCTACCATCCAAACTTTCGTTTTTATAATAATTCTTAAGTGTGATGTGCAAAGCAGCGAATAGACACTAGTATTCAACATACTTTATGTCAAAAAAGGAATGAAATTTTGCAAAAAATTATAACAATAACAGAAAAAATGTGTTCTACGTATATTTCTTAACTTATCTTATGATTTGGTTTAAAAGGGAAATAAGCAAGCTTTGTTTTTTCAGCGTCGTGACTTGATCACTTGATTGGCATTCGTCATGAACTCTGCAAATGTCAGACGCACATGTATCGATGATCTAACAAACGGGATGGCATACATATGTGATACTTGTGTTCATTAAAGCTTATGAATTGCATAGGTATGTTCAAAAACAAAAATGCTTAACATTGTCATAATAAAAACTAGTTTCGGCCCGCAGCTTCGCACGCGCTGTGTCTCAAAGGTTATATCTATACCATGGGATCTGTTTTATGAGATAAAAAGTAGCTTATGTTTGATTCTAGGCTTTGAACAGTTTGAACTACATAAATGCATTATTTCAGCCCTATCAGTAGTTTTGGCGTGAAGAAGTAACAAACATCCATCCATCCATATCTTGCGCATTTATAATATTAGTGAAATTTAGTGTAACTAGTTGAATTACTCTCGGTGTTTGAGAAGGATACTTAGAGGTTGATCCTGTTGATAATGCAAAAGAAGCGTAAAAAAGAAATGTTATAGATTTTAGCCAATTCAAATTTCTTAGATTTCAGCTGCTATGACTGAATTCGCTAAGCTGGCAATAAAGCCCGTCCCCAAGTAGATACCATTAAATAGGCCACGATTATGCACTCCGCATCTGCAAGGTCCAATTTACCGTATCTATAGGTATTTTAACGGTAAGCTTCAAGCGGAAAATTGGACAATCAATTTTATTACAATAAATGATAGAGTATAGAACTTGGTAATAGTTAAGATAATTCGTTTGATTCATATTCTTGTTTGAGTCGAGGGGCTACGATCATATCTATGCTCCATACACGCTTTTATTTTCTTTGACTGAATCAAATGTAGAATGCAATATTTAATAGACTATGTGCTTCTTAAAACTTTTTGAAACTATCATGGTTATTAATACTAAAGTCATTTAAAACCATGTATAGGATATTAACCATGACTAAAAATAAAAAAAATTATGTTACTCCGTGATCATGGCGCATGCAACTGTGCCGAAATATTGGATAACTCAAAAATCAAATCATAAATATCATAAGTAAATATCCCGTTTTAAATGACTTTAGTATGTGCTTCTTTTTAAGAATTGTTCTCTATAGCTAATGCTAAGCTAATGGTGGTCAAACGAGTCCATAGAGTGGCAATGAAAGCGTAAATACTGCCAACCTTCAGCGAAACGGCCCGGAAAAGTATTAAATCTAAAGGGTGTGTTTTTGGTGAAAAAAATAAAAGACAGCGGATTTTGTGGCAGTTTTCTATGGAACTTTTATCCACTGTTCGTTCATAACTTAGCTTTAAAAAGGTTTGATCGAGTATAAAAGGTATACATAATCGAATCAATCCTCAAAATTTGATTCAAAAATTATCTCATCATTTGATCTCAAAATTAATGAGGAAAATAATTGGTTGGCGATCGATGCTCGGTCGTGCTGTAAACATTTGCCTGATATGAAATGGTCGAGGTACCCATCTACAACAAAACCATATATATGTATGTAGCTAACCAGATATAAAGCTTTGGCTAACATAGAATTATACCGTGTGGAATTAGAATTTGCACCACACCAACTCTTCTCAGTTTCGTAAGATGTGACTAAGGGGTATCCACCAGGGGGGGCGGGTAGCAGCGCCTCCTGCTGATCAATTTACCACTGAACTGTGATCCCCAACTCGCATGCCCAGTGTGGGGATTATGGGCATTACCATGAAAAGCCAATCAGGCGCTTATCAGGGAGAGCCCTGCGTTCAGCAGTGGCTCAAAATACCATTGTTAATGCCTTGCAAGGCGTTGGCAATGTATGTAAGGCTAATCAAGACATATCAATGTAATCATATGAAATCATAGAAATATATGGAAGGATATTTAATTTATGTTTAAAGACTAAGTAAGGATTCATTAATTTGAAAAAGGACGGCACAGACAAAATCTTTACGTAAACTATGCAAAACTTTTGCGCGAAAAATTGAGCTTATTTATTTAGATGCACATGATAACCTCTCTCGAGCCAACACCTACCTTACCGTAGTTTGAACGTAAATCAATTACCTACTAGTATAAAAATAAAAAGTCTCAAAGTTATTTCATTACCAGTTGATATCGCAATGTTTTGCCGATATTAACATAATATCTTAACTAGGTAACACCCTCGTTGCAACTTACCAATACGATTACAGTAAATTGTGGCAGCTTCTATCCATTATCGTTATGAAAATAATATTATAGAAAAACTTATACTTACCCACAATAATCGTAAGTTAATAATAACTATGCACCTGTCAATTTAATAATGAACGGGGTAATTTTAATGGTGGTGCAAAACACGTTAGCGGACTAGTTAATGTTTGCACTTTACAGGTTTGGTGTAGGAAGATTTTAGCTAATTTACTGCATTTATAGGTAACTAAATGATTGCCAGCTTAATAAAAATAATAATTATTATAAAATAAATAATTGAAAGCAATTTTAGCATTATTTTCAGTAGGTTAATTGGCAAAGATGGCATGCTAACGCAATTTTATGTTTCTGTTTCGATTATTTTCAAAAAAATTCAATAGTCAACTACAAGGCATGCGATGTTTTTATGAAGGTGACTATTAAAGAAACATGCACAAAAAATAACTAACAACTTAATTAAAACAGAACATTCATATTCCAAGTCACGTCTTTCAGGAGTAACTTGTTATCGACGCAGGCGCACTAGAAGCTTTCAAATGTCAATGATGGCCGTAGCCAGCGCACGCACTCGATGTGTTCGCTATTAATACGAAATAACTATAATTTAGGCTACTAGTGGGCAGCGTGCGTTCGCCGTTTAACCGCCGCGGTGGAAAGGCGACGGAAGCCTGTCACAGTCGCAATTACAGTACCGAGAATCCGCATTAGTTCAAACTATTTATGTATGTAAAATAAGAGCAACCTCTCGTACGGGGAAACGGCGATTGCACGCATCGCTCATTAAGCACTTTAGAGCAATTTGAGGAGAAGAAAAAGTCGGACGAGACGCGGTATCTTCGCGTGGTCAATTAAAATGTTGGTGCGCTCGGCTGCCGAGTGGCGTGGCATGGCACACCAACGGTATACTCGCGTACAAAACAGCGAAATAACACAGTCCACTTGGTCTGAATTGCTCGCATCCTCTACTATCTAATTGAGGCGGGTTGGCGGTTGACGTGCAGGTATAAGCGTTAGACGGGTTGCTGGCAACTGGTTGACGCGAAACTTGAGTCTGTCCAACCCCTTCGGAGGAAACTGGATGCAGCTCCCACACGCGATAGGGCAACTGAGACGAGCGATAGAGCGTCCAGCCAAGTTCAAAAGCAAAAATCAAAAAATGTTTTTTTATGAACTTGAAACGTACGGTTTCTTGATTTTTTGGGGGCTATAAGACCTTGCTTCTTGTAAAATTTTATGATTCTAGGTCAAGTCGGCAAGTACCCTATAGATTTTGGGGGCATCTTAAAAATATCAAAAAGTCTATGTTTTGATTCCAGGCTTATAGCTACATACGTCTATGCAATTTCAGCCCGATCCGTTCAGTAGTTTTGGCGTGAAGAATAACAAACATCTATACATCCATTCACCCTCTAAACTTTCTCATTTATAATATTATTGTAACACAATCTCCGACTTTTACTTTACAGCGACATCTCTACATTTCTACAAAACATGCCTACAACAAACGTACTCAAAGTGAACCACAACCTACCAACGGGTACCTATACAGGGTGCCACGTAACATGTGTATTAAGCCCAAACGCGTACAACTTGTGCTTTTTTCGTTTTTTTTTCTCGTTCGGTTTCTCTTGCAGTATATAACATATTAAAATATTTTGCTTCCTTATTTGTCTTGCAATTATTAAAAAAAAAAATGTTAAATCCTTTAAAATTTTAAATCAATACCAAGCATGTTATAGACGTAAAAGACCTCGCATGCAAGAAAAAATATTATTTTTTCATATGAGTTTAAAAAAAATATATTTTCTCGTAAATCCAAGAAATCGTAGAACAAAAGCCAAGTAGCCCCCGGCTTCGTGGCGCCCTGTACAACTCTGAACGCAAGCCTGCGCGTAGGCGAAGTCTCTATCAAATTATCTATAGTCATTGTACACTTTGTACAGTGAGCCTTCAGTTTGTTTTACAAAGCTACCAGGATGACTTGCTCTACGGACAGGTAAATGAGTGACTCCTCATTGTTTTCAATGGTGAATGATGGGTAGGTTTCAACTGATTTATGTAGTAATGGTTCGCTTTGAAAAATAATAAATAAATAATGCTGGACAATCCACACAGCATCATTTAGCTCCAAGTTGAGCAGAGCTTGTAGGTACTAGATGACTAATTATTAACTTAAAATATATTTTTTATTATACCTGTAATATTTGCATATCGTAAAAAAAAATTTTTGAAGACAGAGATTTAGGTATACAAAATATGAAATTTTAAATATTAATTACTAATAAATATACTATCAAAAAAATATTTGACAAAAAAAAATTACGCATTGAATGAGTTTACCTTTTTGTAGGAGTGTATTTTGGTGTAATACAGGGCACCTTCTTACTTAAACATCTTTTTATATATATAATCTACGAATGATGGTTCATGTAGCGTTCGTTTGTATTTTTAAATTCTATTCTACAGCTAAAAAAACCTTATATATCTACAATAAATCATTTATAAGTTGATTTCGTTGGTGTAGGTTGTGAAAAATACAATAATCTTGTTTCATGAATGCAAATGACTCCTACCTACTAAGTAAACTAACTAATGTACTTAAAACAAAGCGTTGCTCCGTAAGCTAATCGCAGGTTCTCCTCGCATCAATCACTCGTCGGACGCAACAACGAAAACACTGTTAGTTTTGCCGCCGAATTATTAATTACATTCCCACAAAAACTCACACACGACGCCGAAAAGCATAAATTTCTTCCTTTTTCACCGCACAAAGCCCGGCGCCCTACTATAACGCTAAACAGATTAGGCCCGCCCGACACGGCCGTCGCGGCATAATTTTTGGCGCCAGTAGTCCTTGCCTCTAGATTAAACTAATATGAAAAGGAAATTGAGTAGAAAATGGATGAAGGTTCTATATGTCATTAAGGATTGGTCACGGCGCTTCAAAGCGGCTCGACCCACATCTATTTGTGTTCATTTATTGAATTAACATTTTAGACACTTTATGAACTGCCGATAATGGCATAGAACGAAATGGAATGACTTTACAGGTAATAATCATTACGGTTATGTGACAGATATTACTTCGTAAACATCCTTTGGACTACCTGTTTCTTTTTATGTTGTTTTGGGAAATAAATAAAGCAGGTTTGGATACAAGTGGCTAGTTATGGCCTAATAAATTTTAGATACTAGACACAGTCGGGTAGGAGTCGTATAAATTACTTAAATGTAAGCACACACGTGCTAAAATAGATATCATCATCATCATCAGCCTATAGCAGTCCACTGGACATATGGCTACCCCAATGAGCGCCATAGCGCCCTGTCTTCAGCTTGCCGCATCCAGCATCTACCTACAAATAGATATTAAGGCAGATAATTAAGTACGTATTTCATGAGTAGGTACTACAAATTTAATTTTTCTCATTATAAGTGAACTAAATGTATATTCTTTGAGAAAAAAAATATCTTTAAACCGAAACCGAAATTATCAATTGTAACTAGTAAGTTACCCTACACTGTAAGAATTCTCATAAGTCTCGGTAAGCTCTTTTCAACCCTGATGAGAGTTGTTAAGAAAATATTCTTTAATATTGCTAGATTCCATAAAGTAGACATATAAGTCCTAAATAGATGCCTAGATACAAAAAATTGGCTATTAAATCCAAACTACCCATACGATTACTATTCAAGACCACATAGAATATGTGGTTATCGTCTTATAGGTCCCTTTAAATAAAGGGACCTATAAAACTCATAGATTCTCGGTCTCGGGTCATTTGTGACCCGCGGGGGCGTTCTCCATGAATAGTAAGAGGTTGGGACCCAGGAGACCCGACGCGGCAAGTAACTCGCCGCTTATGGTCCGTGCTAAATCGACAATACCCCAGGGCAGAGGGACAACAAACCATTTCACGCGCTCATTTCGAAAGGTTAGCTCTAAAATTAGTTTGGACCGTGAATGGTTTTATTTGTAAAGGATTTTGATGGATGAAGAAATAATGAAGAGTATAGAAGGTAGATGGCTCTATGGTGTAAAATAAACAGAGAGTAAGTGTAAGTAGGTATATTCAAAGAAACTCTATTGAGTTGCGTGTAACTATTTAGATGAACAGGCGAAGTTATCATTATTCTCAGTTTAATATCGTAGGCATGCGGATTCATATTCCTTATCCAAGGTATTTAATTAGGTGATTCAGCAAGGATTGGTCATAAAATGTTCTATCTAAGATATCAACAGTTAGTTACCTACGATCGTATTGCATAGTATAGAAAAGATAGGCATAAAGGACAGGCAGTATTGATAGGTTCATTTTCATCAAATAAAATTACAGCATAAGTACTAAAAAAGTTTTATTGTTAGTAAAGAAACAATAAAGTTAGTTGAGTGCAGTGTGAGGGAACGAGAGTGCAGTTTGCTGGGGCAGGGAGTCGAGTTGACTCACATTCATGAGCAGGTCTGGCGAGGAGGGGCCCTTGCCACTCATCTCCGAGGCATGTCACACTCACTACACTATGTCAGTCCCGGGGCAGCGCAAGCGGCGCGGGCGTCGTGCGCCGAGCGACAACTGCCGCGATCCAAACGTGGAGGGGCACACCGGCATACCACACTCCCCCACCGCTACCGGCTGCCTCATTTCTCACTATAATTTGCGTGCTCGTTTTTTGTTATTACTCCCTCGTTTTGTTTTACGTATTATCGAGTGCATCCCGCTCGCACCGGCCGCCATGCGCGCTGAGCGCCGCCCAGATAATAGGCCGCGCAATTACGCAAGCGGAGACCTACTACTTACGCCATCTAGTGGTGAGAGGCGACACTTATGGAAACTGTACTTCTCTAACTTCACAATGTAGCCTGAAATATTTAAGGGCAGTAAAGTTACGTAAACAAACTCGCAACATCATTCTAACAAAGTTGCTGACTAAGTAGTATCAAAGCTCTAATCTATGAGAAACGCTACATAAAAAAGCATACCGCATAAGTAGCATAATCTCAAAGATATTTATTTTCAAATTCTTTCGCAGGTATGTCATTAGCAGTTGATTTTTAATGCTTTATATCTGTGCAATGCACAATTCAGATTGGTTTCAAATAAGGTTTTTGTTCTAGTAAGTATCTTGTGTGTTCGTGATATAGTAAATTGTACTTATAGAAATATATAAGATGACATTCTAGAGTAAGACTACATAGATAGAAAGAAAACAATGTGTCCATACTTAAACAACATTAAAGTAAAAAAAACTAACCATAATTATTTCTAAACTCAATTTTTTCTAAAAAAAGACATGAACGCGCCCTCGTAGCGGCGTCGCCGTAGCACGTAGAGCGCGCGTAGCACTTTCGTAGCACACCTTTGCTACGTAAATTGTTATTTTACAAAATTAACAATACATTTTATATTGACAATATATTGTTTATTTTTATTTTAGCTTTTATCTTGTTTTCACATTCATAACGCATTCAAGGGTATTAAATACATATAGGGATAGATTTATTTATTGTTACAAATTTGTTACAGTTTACCGTACAATACAACATTTGTCCCGAGGAATCGAACCCGCAACCTCCGGCGTCGCAGGTAGACCTTCGCCCACTGCGCCACAGAGGTCATTGTCGATCGTCATCGTCGAAGTGGGCACAGGTTTGATGCAGGTTTCTCGCATAGCTTGTAGGTATGTTTGTAATGTAGGTATTATGGTATGTAGTGTAAGTATTTGTTTTCTTTTCTTTATCTTTATATTTATCAACGTGCCACCGTCTATATTGATCTTTCATGTCCAGTCCATCCTAAGGTTGCCTGGAAGAGATCGCTCTCAGCGATAAGGCCGCCCTTTATACTTCCTTTATTCTATTGTTTATTTCTAATATTGTTTTCTGTTTTATGTGGTATAAATAAAGTTTTTTCTATCTATCTATATATGGAACCTACAAAGGTTCCATACCTGTGTCCGATGTCCTCAGGAGCAGCCGCCAGACACATAAAATAAGGTATCAGTGCTATCTATTCAATAAAAAGCCCATAGTTTAGTAATTATCAATTTAATTAATTTTTTATTTGTATTTAAAAATTATATTTAATTTAGTTTATTTGTAAAATCTTTGTATTTGTAATGAAGAGCAGGACATCCTGGCACAAGTATATTTACATACTTAAAAGGATGTCCTCACAACTGTCTAGCATGTAAAGATACTTTTTCTACAAATAAACAATTTTCAATTTAAAATTTTTCAATACCTATGTACTAGGTATGGTATGGTAGGTAAAGCTATCCTTTCCACCATATTCTTAGGCACATTGTCACGAGTCTATGCAAATCGTCGCCGGAGAAACGTTCAATATGCTAATCAGATATTGAGCGGTGCCCGCCCACTGCCGAATTTCATAATTGATAGCTAATGTTCGGGTCAAAGGCCACGTTATGGCTTATAATAATGTAATGACGCCAGCTATACTGATCAACTCGATAATACCATAGCAAGCTAGTTTTTACGGTTATTAATATTAGATAGGAAACTTTGAAGTTATGTTACTGGATACTTTAGTTTGGCTTTTTTTACTTTTTAAGTTATTTATGATATACTAGACTTTTTTTTTATTATTTATGGGTGCCGCGAAAAATGTTTATTAAGCCGAAAGGGGATAATTCTGGATCTCGCGAGGATCAATGTTTGTTTCTCTTTCTATTTGATTTTTAGAAATCGACTTTGTTTTACTTTTTACTACATAGTATAATATAAAGTCACTTCCCGCTGTTTTCTGTTACTATGTTTGTTTAGATCTTAAAAACTACGCAATGCATTTTGATGATTTTTTCAAAGGATTTACATAATTTTATTGTAATAATTTCATGACAAAACTCATTTAGTAATATTTTACTATGTTAAACAATAAATAATTAATATAGTGGCAGACTGTTACGTGGCACCCTATATAATATATAGGGTGTATATATATAATATTATCTAATATCTATGTATGTAGTGTACCTATTGTTTGTATTAAGGATATCAGTTATCAATAGATAACTGATAGGTCCTGACCTATAACCTAAGCTCGGGGCTAGATGATACTGTGTGAAATATCATTATCTATATGTATATATCACTAAAGGATTGTTTTAGTTAGGGTTTTTAAAATCAAATTTTAAGAAAGATAATAGTATTATTGACATCATTTATTCATAATTTTCATATTTCCAAAGGCACATTTTCTTAGCGTAATTGTACATCTATCTCATAGATCACAATCGGTTAACTTAAACTAAACACTTTACGATAAACCACAAAACTATTTGCAAGTCTAAATAAGGTCCATAACATGCATCAAAACTTTCACTGGCCAAGTGCCATGGGCGGTTGTAAATTATAATGTCCCTGGAAAACATAGTTATCCTTCGAAGCACATTGATACCCAGATATCGGTGTAGGGTACTGTTGGAACCGGTGGTTCATCGCCGGGCGGGGGTAGAAGCCGTCTTGTCTCATCTCTGGGTACCAACCGGACATCATACCACTTCCACTGAACATCGTACTGTTGTAGCTCGGAGCCGACATCACGGGCGCTGGCGTTGCGTAGCTCAACGACATGGGTTTAGATGTTACACTCGTGTACGGGACGGTACCGTAGTTGACACTTCCCACTGAAACTGATGACGGTACTTGTGGTGATGATTGTACAGACTCCACTGTCTCTTGAACTGGAGACGGCGATTGCTCCTTCTCGTCTTCCTTCACTTTCTTACTTTTCCGAGATACATTAGCGTGGGTCTTAACGTGCTTAGCGAGATGGTCTGAGCGCATGAATCTCTTCGAGCAGAGTTGGCACGCGAAGCGTTTCTCTCCTGTGTGAGTCCTTAGATGTCTTTGCAGTTCATCAGAGCGGGTGAATTTTTTTCCACAGAACAGCCAGTTGCAGACGAAGGGACGTTCTCCAGTGTGCCAGCGAAGGTGGGCCTTCAGATGCGAGGTTTTTCCGTAAACTTTCCCACAGCCCGGGACATGGCAGACATGCTCGCGTTTCGCGCCGTCTTTGCCGTAGTTGGGGCCGAAGCCAGCCGCTTCGGTGAGGCAGTTGGGGCAGCGGCACTTTGCACAGCGGCGTTGGAGCTCGCGGGCATCCTCAGTGGCTGCAGCGGTGGGCGCTGGCGGCCAGTAGTGGGAGTACTGAGGGTAGGGTGGTAGAGTCGGTTCGCGCCAAGCGACGGGCGCGCACCACGCTCCGGAGGATGCACTGCTGCAGGAAGATAGGTCAGAAGCCGGCGATATCGCCTCGCCTCTCCCGTACCCGCAACCGTATCCACTCATCATATTCATCATCTGTAACAAGAGAGATGAAATTGAAAACACAACACACTTCGAATTAATCACTTATAAGGTATAGTAAAAATAAATTCTAAAATGGAAACACCAGTTATAAAGAATTGAAAACACTGTAGTGAGGGTTAATAAATTAAACGCTCGCACTTAATTAAATACTGCTCTTTAAAATGTACCGGCAAATTTAATTGCCGCCAACAAATCGTTAATGTAAACAAAGTGTCAAGAGTTTAATAGTGGCTGAGGGCGGGCGGACGGACCTGTTGCGCGGGCGGATCCACGTACTGCATTTCCGGTAACGGTGACAACGTAGACTACAACTGGATAATTACAGGGCGGCGCACCGCTCGCGCCGAGACGTTTTTAATAACTGGCTTGGGATAGACGTAACGAGCGGTTGTCACCTCTCCCCCCGCCTTCCCGCCCCGGGCGCACCCCCCGCGCTGCCCCTGCGCAGCCTCCGACACACCCCGCCTTGCCATAGCATACACAACACTCCCTGTGAGTTATGAGCTATAAGCTCACCTTAGGCGAGAGCCGCGAGCGAGACGACACGACAACATACAAAGGTTATGTTTACATTTTATTCGCTCTAATTCACTTTAGTTGTAATGGTTTAAAGGCGTTACGTTTTTGCCTAGTAAATGTTTGGTTAAGAGATTTAAATCTTGAGTTGTGTGAAGCGGGTATTAAAATATACTCAAATATTTAATGTATCGTCCTATAAAAGCTTTAACTAATCTATACAAAGAACAGCTAATAAGCTCGATTTCTATTTACCTTCCAATAATGTACATGTACATTACGCTGTTTTTTTAATGTAATCCTACAATTAACCTCCTAATTTTCTTTCCCAACTAATTAAACAGACCAATTAACTGCATCTAGCCGAAACAGAAATGAGTATCTCTTATTAAATATAGATTTGTTGGTAGATACTCTCGACCGCTTAATGTATTTTTTTTCTTTTTTCTCTATTTCGGTCGGCAGTTCGCTGCAGACATATGATTTATGCATATTCGACCGAAGCCAAACCTTTAATTACATGTTGTTAAAATATGGCAGTTTGTTATAACATTCAGCTTTTGTTTTTAAACGCCGCTTTGGATGTTACCTTTTCTCCCATCTCTGAGGACTTTTTAATCCGATTAAGTTTTATTTTATTTCCCATGATCTCAGACGTATCCACCCTACTATATATGTATGTAGGTACAATATTACATCTAAGTAGGTAAAGGTACGGATGGACCATTAAGTATCTACGTCAAAATAGGCTTGATGACCAACTAATACTTGATTAGTCAAGTATTAGTTGGTCATCAAGCCCTGCATGAGGCAGTAGTACTTATCACTCTAATATTATAAATGCGAAAGTTAGGATGATTGGATATTCGGATGTTTGTTACTTCTTCACGCCAAAATTTCTGAACGGATCGAAAAGAAATTTATACCATGTAGTTCTAGGCCTGGAATAAAATATACATATATTTACATACTTTTTAACCCATAAATCAGTTCCCATGGAATAGAAATAACACACACGTGAAGCCGCGGGCTGAAACTAATACTACCATAAAATAGATCAATTTCAGAATAAAGTTTACTATCTACATGTTTTAAGTAAAAGACAATTCCCTTACAAAATGTCTACCTTATAATTTATAATACAACAGCTTAGATAGTACCTAAATTCCATAAAACTTAATAAATATAATAAACTTCTACGAAGCACACCAAGCATCGCTACTGTCAGTTTTTTCCGCATCATCACTTGCATACAAACCTGTCGACATGTTTTACAGCCTAGAACAATTGAACGACTGGACACCAGCTTCCAGTCGGTTGCAAACTCCACAAAGGGCTCATGCAGTGGACAATATAGTCTACTAATGTCCTATGATCTCCTCACTGTGCCATAAATCTTAAGGGTTCCGAACGCTACTGTGTTTTTGTTAAAAGAAAAAAAAACATCCCTTGTTCGTTTGATGTCGGCTGTCTTCGGACATGTTCCGACGATTGGATAAACAAGTGTTATAAATGTGTTTCTGTAATGTTATTTCTTATTTGTTGAAAAAATATTCATGTGCCTTTATGTTGCTGTACCGACAGAATATTCCAAAGATTGAAGATGTGGCTGGTTACTGTTTAACCAATATGGCAGAATCACAATTTATTTTAATCATAATTTTTACTTAAAATTATGATTAAAATATTATACATATCAAAATATCCCACTGGTGCTCTTTGTATTTTCACTTATTCGTCCGTAATCACACTAATATTCAAAATGCTTGTAAAAAAGTTTGGATCTTAAAAGGATGGATGTTTGTTTACTATTACTACCTACTTTGCACGCTAAAACTACTGAACGGATCAGGCTGAAATTTAGCATAAATAGGTAACTAAAAAAAAAATGCGTGCAATGACGCGGGCAGAACGTAGTGATCAATGACTTTCTCATTAGTACCCTATCTTATGAACCTAGCTGGGTAGTACCTACGCCTAAATATCTAGGAATAAAACTCTTAATAAAAAAAACAATCATTAACCGAATTTTTAAAATCCGCAATACAATTTGCCACACTCATATCCGCTCGGATATTTTACACTAATTACAGGTTTCCTATAACGTGGGCGGGTAATTGGCTCTATCAAGCGTTGTCCTTAACTTCCTGTCCTTTGGGCGTTCAATGGGTCCAAAGCTTTGGAACTGCACAAAGTACCGGCGTACGGTGTCAGGTTGCAAGCATTGTGGGGCAGCCAGCACGGCACCCACGCTATCAATGCAAGATCTCGTGCATTTTGGATAAACTTGTCGAATTGTTACAGGGCGTGGGAATAACTCTTTGAAGTAGAGACTTTTATAAAACGCTCAAAAGACTTAATGTTAAATAGAATAAAATCATTTTCAAGGATCCAAAAGTTAGAAAAAGCCATCGCCATCGCCATTTACATGTTCTACATCAAAATAATGTGACTACATAGTCTCTTTAATTTGTTTGCACTCTTGCATCAATATCATACCGACTTAGGTGCTTACTTGTGTGGCGTAGTGACCTGAAGTGGAGTTTGACCTCCAACTCTAGAAAACGCCAGATGTCCCGGTCTCTCGCCATTCCAGGCGACGACGACCGTCGGTAGCTCTTTCTTGTCTTCGTTTTACGAGCGGTAGGTATCTTGGAAGACTTTGTGGGGTTGAGGATAAAATACCTATGACGACCGATGTGGCGCGGTGGGCGAAGGTCCGCCTGCGACGCAGGAGGTTGTGGGTTCGATTCCCGCCTCGGAACAAATGTGTGTACGATCTGCAGATATTTGTTTCGGGTGTTCTGGTCGTTTACTATGTATAATAAAAAATATATATCTATGTAATATATTGTATTATGTATATCAGTTATCTAGTACCCATAACACAAGCTCTGCTTACCATGGGGCTAGATAATGCTGTGTGAATTGTCCAGCATTATTTATTTATTTTATTTATTTACCTACCTAAATGCAATAGGACTTATTCGTAGTGTATCCTGTTTAACATATTCCTCACCTACCAAGTAAAAATAATGCTTCAAGACCTACTCTTGAAGTGGAGTGTCAGCATTATTTACACGGCAAAAAAGCTCAGCTCAAGAAATGAAGATACTCCAGCTTAATATCCTTCCCGGAGTTTAGCACGTTATATGGCTGTGTAGGTAGATACCTATCTTAATATTCTTGTAGACAAATCAATCGATCACGATCACCGTCTCTTGCATCGTTGCAAGACAAATGAACATCTTAAAAAACTTACCTTTACAAAAGGTTGCACCTTAACTACCGTATTACACAATGCGAAAGCCAATTCCAATGCTTCACACTGCTATCATTGAACCTGCCATGCATTGTCCTGAACAGGTACTTTACTGTGATCTTGTTACACTTCGACAAAGAACTCCAACCGCTGTTCACTCCTTTTCAATCTAAAAGAATCTGAGCGGAATTCCGATCAGATAACACTGTTTGTTAGCGATTTTGTAGCTTTTTATAATATCAGGTTTCCTTAAAAATCAAATGGCGTGCCAAATTCACCTTTTAAGAGGAAATGAAATGTGAAACGTTGATTGAATCGAATTTTATAAAATTTAGGCAGGTACCTAAGCGTGATTTATTATTCATGACCAGTTGGCTACAGTAGGTCTATGAGTGTTCCTACTTTATAGCTTGTTGCTGAAGACTACAAAATTAAATAAGTACCTAATTTTAATGAGTAAACTGAAGGACTACCTACCCTTACTTATTTTGTAAGTAGAAAATTTATTAAAGTAGGTATCCTAAAACGCGCGCGACTCGAATAGGTAGCTCTCACTCTGAAAAAGTCCCCCGTTATGAAACGTCGGTGTCTTCCAACAAAAACTAGGTTAATTAACCCTGACTTTCATAATGTATCCTATGCGTATTAAAAACTCCTAATATATCTAAACCAGATTGTTCTTACAAGCCTACAATTTTAGTCTGGTTGATACGGTAGCTACTAAATCACACACATCATAATCCTAAAATTGGCAAGGCAACAAAGTCAGTTTATAGTCGAGTAAAGTTTGTCCCGACACAAAAAGGTTAGGTAAAGAAATTCCGCGTATCGTGGCGCCCCGGAGCGCGCGGCCGCTTTCAAAAGCGGCCTTTCTGTGTCCAGTGACAGCCGAAATTACTCCACATCAAAAATGCTCGAAACTTGCTCAAAACCTGATCAAAAAATTGTATAAAAACTCGGCATTTTGTTTGAGAAGGTTACGTGTGACACATTTTGATGCACTGAAAAAATGATTTTTGACGCCAGTGTATGCCTCATTATGTTTTTGCTGTTATTTGAGAAGGTCTAGTTGTGGGCAGTTCTGCGTGGTTGAGTTGACTTTTAAATCATAAATAAAATCCTAATAAACCAATTTATTTCTACCTAAATTCATAATTCTTAGATGGACCGTTTTAAGTGTTTTAAATCGTAACCTACCTAAATTTTATCATATTCTATAAGAAAGCAAAGTTGGCTTCATCTGAAATTGTTCTAAAATAATTTCAACACTATTGTACAAAATTACATGTTATTTTGCCAGTGTAGCTAACAAATTAACTAAACTTCACACCTACAAGGATTGAAACTAAGTAAGAACCTATTTACTTTGCACAAAAAAATATTTTGTTGATCCCCAGTGTGAAAAATAAAGTTTTTTGAATCAAACAACACAGTGAAGGCTCGAAAAATTTATTACAACACACGTCACAAGACATACATTTTGTACAATTCACGTTCACATATACATAAAGTACTTACTATTAATAGGTTTAATAATGAGGAATGTTCACTCATAGCAGAAATTTACAACGTTTTTTGAGGTCTACTTTGAAAAACGAATGAAGATGACGGATTACGTCGGATCGCACAAGATGAAGGACGGCAGATCGTTCTTTCGGTGACCTTACTTTCTGAAATTTATATCTTAGACACGAAAAGTGGCATTTAGTGATGCGGCCGAAGCTACTTGGTGATAAGGTTATTCGATCCGTGCGATAGAAGACGTCATCCGTTAATTTCGTTAGTTTTTCAAAGTAGACCTCTTTGTCTTGTTTTTTTTACTTGTTTGCGTATGAGATAGTTTCGTTCGAAACTGTATGAAACATAAACAATTTACATGTCAAAATGTATTGCTACAAACACTTTTTGGTATTTTTGGATTAAATAAATCATAATTTTGAATAAAGGAAGTACCTTAAAGCTATGAAGTAAAGATCAACAATAAAGATTTACAGATGCATTCTACTAAAATGTATATAGTATAAGTGGACAGTAAAAGTGACAAACGAAAGTAAACAGCTTTCTTTTTTGTCGTGATTCTAATTGGATTATACAGGGCTATTGGTAATTCACTGACACTGCGTGAACGGCAGCTTCTGCAAATAATGTCGTCAACGTTCGTGAATAATCCCGGTCATTTCTGAAAATGTTATGCAAGTATCTCCCATACGAAATAATTTCGAAAGAATCCCAATAAATTACTTAAGACCGATATCTCCCACTTCCATTTAATTTTCTAGTCTATTTTACATCTACATAAGATGAATTGGCATCAGCCTGGCTGAGTCAGCCGAGCACACACACCGACTGATAATTCAGGGCAGAGCCGGTTTTAAGTTCAAAAATAAAGTACCTATCATCGTTACTCAATGCCTCTAACGAACGATTTATTGAATGGAGGGACCTGTCAAATCTTTACTTCTCTACCAGTTAAAGAATTGAGTTGATGCCAGCACGAACGAGTTCGTGATGATGGGCAGAACTTACAGTTTACGCAGTGCCAGTGAATTAAAAATAATCTTGTATAAACTCAAAAAACAAAGTGAAGTGCAATGGTCACATGGGAATAAATTAAGAATGTAAATTACAGATAGCCCTGAAGATATTAGATACGCTTAACTTAGTAATACACTTTGATAACAAATTGTGTTTTAGAGCCTTATTCAACATAGTTTTATTTTACTAACCGAGCCTACTATTAAAATCTTTTAGAGGCACAATGTTATTTCTATTTGAACATTATAATCTATTAGATAGAACTGAGTTTTGTAAAATTGGTTGTATTGAAAATTTAATTTCACTTGTTATAACTATACGAAACGTTTATAATTGTATAACTTATTTATAAATACCTAATTAACCACAATCTCAAACATTTTCGAAGGTAAAATAATGGAAGAATATATTTAAATAAATTGGTGAACAAACGTTGCACTTGCAAAAATTTTAAATAAATCTTTAAACAAATAAAATGTTCAATCATCAAATCCGTTGAAGGATTATGTCAAGACTGTGGTGTGATCTTACTTTGTAGAACGATCAAGAAATATACACCCAAAAAACTTAACAAAGAAAACCAAAAAATGTATTGATTTTTTTATTATGGTAGTAAATGCAGAGCATACCGAAAAATTCATTGCATATAATATTCTAAATTGATAAAATTGAGATTACATGCCATACTTACATAAAAATTCGGCTTATGTTGCAAGAAATATGAATATCGAATAATAAAAATGTGCTAAAGAAAACATTCTATGCTAAAAATTTGATTTAAACAACATGGAACCCGCGCTAATCGAAGCGATCCACCAAAAAATTTGATTATGGTGTTTTTCTATCAGATTTTACACAAATCGCGTCGTTTCTTCGCATTCATCAAATAAAAAGTACACTCCAAGACCCCATTTAACTATGTAAATGAATAAATAATGCTGGACAATTCACACAGCATCATCTAGCCCTAAGCTGAGCAAATAAAAAGCATTCAACGAGTACTTCATCTAACACTAGATTTTCGTAGTTATTTTAAATGATAAGAGAAATCACAGCAACTACTATTCTTTGACACATAGCCTCCGACAGCAAGAAGGAAGTTCTTCAAAAAATTTGTGTTATAAAAAAATGTAAAGTTAATAAATAAAAAGTTTTCAATTAAACAGTTAAATGCAGTCTCTGAGTGTACTAGATCAAAGAACCTAAATTGCTTGACCTATCAGCTCAAGATATTAAAACGTTACTAACAATTATTCTCCCTTTTCAAACCAGTAATTTCAAATATTTTCAAACCAGGATTAAGATAAAAATATCGGAATCATATAACAAAGCCCGAGCACGTACTGTGATTAAACGCAAACGGTTTAGGAATAGCTGAAAACGAAAAACAGCCTACAAACATGCACTGCGTCTGGCGTTTTACCTAATTTTATTTCAGTAAGACCATGGATTTCTTGCGAAAAGCATATTATGTCTCCTATGCTATCCTCTACGCTCGCCCGGTCGAGACTGAATAAAAACCCAATTGCTATTAGTAAAATTTAATAATGCGTTTTTTAGAAAGCAGCTTAACATTTTTTAGCTGTTTCAGACCTGCGATTAAAAGCAGTGCGTGCTAGGCTTTATCCCTTCCTTAGTTAGGATATACATCAACAAAATGATTCACCATAGTAGGTTAGCCGCAAATGAAGTTGAGATGACTGTAATTCTTTCTATGAATCAGTATCGTCATAATATCTTGGCCAGGGCCTATTTCACTAGCCTACCTAAGTATCAATTGCTCGGGTTGACTTATCGCATATTTAGACACCAGTTACAGATTTTTTGGCTAGTTTTATATCTTTGTAACCCTATTCAGCGGTCGTGAAATAGGCCCTTGGTCTAGTAACCTTATAGCTCGTCCCGCAGTAGAGTGTAGCGGTTTTTGGACGGCGCGAGTTTCTTGAATGTCGACTCTGGTGGCGTGGTGACTTTGAAATCTGCCTTATGTTCGATGGCGTTGGGATCGGGGCCGTAGTGGAATTCTCTGTAATGAGAAAATGATTATGTAGCTACTAAAAATTTCATTATTTTTTGTTATCTTGATGGGAAATAACGTTGGTATAAGTATAACTCGACGGAAATAACCGTGGAACTTGATGGAATGTGTGCCCCACGCAGTTTTATCACATCAGTTCTCATGGGATAGAAATAACCTTAAAACATTTCCATAGAAATAACGCTTGTAAAGCCGCGGGTAGACGCGGCTAGTCACTACATAACATAAAACAAAGTCGCTTCCCGCTGTCTGTCAGTCCCTATGTATGCTTAGATCTTTAAAACTACGCAACGGATTTTGAAGCGGTTATTTTTAATAGATAGAATTCCATGAGGGCGAAACCGCGGGGCGCATAATAAAATATAAATTACCTATGCAGTTTCCCTGAATACAGGTCCTGTAAGAACTGCTTCAGCTTGCCGGGTATCGCCATGTCCTTGTAGCTGGGGAACAGATACATGTGTCTGAACGAGTCGATGGCTATGAGAGGCAGGTCGGATGTGGACTTGCCCAGGTGATGTAGGGGATGCTCGAAGCGAACGCCGTCGGCGGTTAGGAAGTTTATGTTTTCTGGAAGAGAGAAATGACATCTGTATGTATAGAATGAATATAAAATAAATGATTTATTATTTATTATTATATATTGTACGAAAAAATATTAGTGTTTGTACACAAAAAATATATTAATTTACGATTCAACAGACAATTATAAACAAAAAGTTTTAGCAGTCTCACAAAAACTTAAATTCGATTTTTATTTGTACAGGTTCGTACAGTTAGAATACAATAATTTCGTGCATTTTAATTATATTTTGTAATTTACAATTATTTTCCAATACTTGACACTGGCAGAATAGTGTCCAAACAGACACAATTGCCATTAACCAAGAATCATCAACATCATTATCACAAAATGTCTAAGTTCTAAGCCTATTTACCCGATACATATTATCATACGAAAAGTAAACAAGATTTCATGGAACGCGCTTGAATGGAATGCATACAGGGTCAGTTTCTTTGAAACCACTTGTATTAAACACGCGAGCGCACGTAATAGGCTTGTGTTGATTTCCGTTTGTTTGTTCATGATCACTAAATAATTAATGCTGGACAATCTACACAGCATCATTCAGCATCTGCCTGCAGTCTTTCGCGTCGTCATCCTACCTGGCCGGAGGGCGTCCTACACTTCGTTAACAGAGTCGTGGTCTCCACTGAAAAACACATTTGGTCCAGCGATTGGTTCTTTGCGAGATATGGCCGGCCAACAGCCACTACAGCTTACTAATTCTAAGAACTATGTCGATACTTTAGTTATCTGTCTAATCAACACTTAGGTACATTGCAGTGTTTTTCAATGTTACAGTGTTGTAAATCTTTAGGTATACAACTGACTTGTAATTTCTATTACTAATAATTATTTATTGCTAGTTGACGTAAAAACTGATGCTCCAGGCGTGCCCCGAGGCAAATTAGTGCCGCCACCTATGTTATCTTATTATTATGTTGAACAAAGAATTCCAAAAACTTCATAGAGCAGTTTGTCATACCTATTATAAGATTTTTTTATTTTCCTCTGCTATAGTTTTATGTTGTATAGTTTAAGCAGAGATACGAAGTTGCCCTTAGATGCCGCCCAACTCTATTTTCTCCTACTAACAACCAAATAACTTACGTTTTTCAGACTCCAAATCAGTAGCAACTAGTTCCTTGTACCGCTTCACGCTCTCACTGTCAGTTGGATGATGGAACAGGATAAGGAACGGCAGTCCTTCCTCAGTCAACTCTTCGGCATTCTCAAAAGTGATCTCTCTGACTAGAGGGATGCACTTCTGTTGGACCCATTTGTGGAGCTCGTCGAAGTTGGTTAGGGAGCCGGTGTAGGTTTCGTCTGGTTCTGTTGATGTCTTTCTGTCTGCCCGGAAGACGACTATGGGCGTGCCTGAAAAAAGAAAAGAAATATTGTAGAAATAGTAGAATATTGATTCATACAACATTATCTAACCGCAAATTAAACAGAGCTGAGTGTTATGGGTAATATACTCTGATTTATGCTAGAATACTCAAACGCAACTTATATTTGAGCATGTCTCAAGTCGTGAAAATCTGTCAAAAATTGGTCATTTAAGACGTGCTTAATACTAAGTGCTGAAAACCAATAACTGGTTACTTTGACCAGACACAGACACCTAAGACGATAACAGAGTTTCGCGACTAAAGTTATAACACCGATCTTTTTCACCGAAGCTATTTGCTTAATTAACTCATTTTTCGGATTTATTACCCAAGAACATAAAAAATAATAGAAAAAATCAGAATCAATTAAATTTTAGATTACATAATAATGTTTAATGCACTATAGTAGCAAGTCCTATCACTTTAAGAACGATTAGTCTCGCAAAAAATACTTTTACAAGCTTTAAACTTTAAAAAACAAGACATGCAAACATTCACATCACAATGGATTGGTTCCTCCATTCGCTTTCACATACATAAAATAATAAAAATAATAGCATATCATTGTTTTTAAACGTTATCTATAATTTTACAGCATGTTGGAGAAAGGAACTATGAAGGTGTTTATGAAGTCATAATATCATTAACAATTAGCCATGCAAGATGTGTTCTGTATAAAATGTGTATAATGCTACGTTCTGTGCAATTCTGTAAACAATACCAATATTCTGTATTGTATGTATTCACTTTGTTTAAATTTTGATTACGTTTAGATCACTGACAAGAAAAATTCATATTGTTAGTACTTTCACAGTCATCTTCGCCCGAATATTAAAGCAACTCAGATTTACTCGCGTCTTAAGTCGTGATATTTTAACAGTTGCGAATGAAAATATGTAATCGTCACTTGAGTTGAAGCATGATTCAATCATGTTTAAATTTGAGTTGCGCTTGAGTATTCGGGGGGTTTATGACGAATAAAGACAAACATTTGCCTGCGTGTTCGCTCATATGCTACCTGGATGTAGTGATGTTATATTGTATAGTGAAGTTTTAAGCACCCAGGAATAAATGTAGATAGATAGATAGATAACACTTTATTACACCACACAAAACAGAAAATAATACAGAGATAAAAACTTAGAATAAAGGTATAAAGGGCGGCCTTATCGCTGAGAGCGATCTCTTCCAGGCAACCTTGATATAATATTACAACTAGCCCGTAACATCCTCTTGGGCAAAGAAAATGTGTAAAATGTGGGTCTGATGTGATGAAATCTGTAAGTTGTGGGTGGTCCCACATTTGACGTTTATAATTTTAGTATAGATAAATACAGACCTGGTGGATGCATTTGCTGGGAAGCATCCCCAAACCCAGCGTGGAAGAGGCACTCATCTTTCAGTGTTCCCGCAACCCTCCTAAGTGTCTGGTACTCGGGCTGGTCGCGTCTGTCCATGTAGCCGATAATATGTCTCTTCTCATCACTGATCTCATGCAGCTCCTTTAAGGTCCCAAACACTTTGACAGGATCAACCAGCTGTTTCTTAATGAAGTCCGCGAATGCGTCAACTGAGCGCTGGCCTGGAAAGCAAGGATTAACCACTGTTATAATACGGAAAAGTTTTTAGAAATTTGGTAAGCATTTAGAAAAATAACACAATCTCTGTACAATAGCATATAATGAGGGCATTATCCACAAATAACACTTCAAAAATTCTATTGCTGTAATATACTTAACCAATTCCTTTAATTGGAAATTATGAGTCATTATTGTTAATAGTTTTTCTATGAATTAAAATAAAAGTATAATATGATTAGAAATGGAATGTATAAAGTACTAATTCCTTGTACTTATGAGAGAAGATAAACAATAACAATTCTAATGAAAGTTTTGATTAGAGGAAGTTTTACCTCTATATTCCTTCTTAGAGGGCAGACCATTATGGAACAGCTTCAGTGTAGGATACTTGGTGATATGGAATCTTGTTGCAATGGCAGCTTCCTTGTCACAGTCTACTTTACCCATAACCACTTTCCCGGAGTCATATCCTTCCTTGGTCACTTCATCTGATGCATCATCCCATATAGGCATCAGCATGTTACTGAATTTGCACCAATCAGCGTAAAAGTTAATGAACACTATTTCATTGGAAGCTGAAAAAAGCAGATAACATTTTCTCAATAAAAGTTTAACACACCTTCATAGAAATAAGATAAGCCTTTCTCACAACAATTTGAATAATTAGAGATTTCTAGGTTGGTCTTTTTGCTTGGTTTAGTTTAGAATATAATTCCATATGAACCACTCTAACAATGTCATATCAAAACAAAAATTTACTCATGTGATATTTGATTACATAGGCTACTGTCAGTGCATTATTTTTAAAGGTATTAATCAAGCCCAGGCTTTACCTACCTATATAAATAGTGGGACTGGTCCTATGTCCCGGAATATAGTAATTCTAATGTAGCGCACCCACATTTATAGGTTTTTTTTATTTTTTGCGATCATCTACAGAATGTAGACCAATGTTCACGTTATTCACAATTTTGGTATATGAAAAACCAATTAAAAATTAATTGCTCAGGCGGAAAACCAATTGAAGTTAGATAAGGACACATCAGTTCAGGGCATGCAGGTTCAGGGTTTTAGGAAGTTCCATAAGTGAGTATTTACTCACCTAATACCATGTCCAAATTACTTTGCGTAATTTGAACGGCGCCGCTATCAGTTGGGTTGTAAAAACTGTGGCACAACTGAAACATAACAAACGATGTTTAACAGCAGCAATTACTTACACGTAATACACCGTAAAATCAACAAATAAGTTAGTATTCAAGCAACATTCAGCCATCGTACAAAGGGTATATTTTGACCAGTGTACTCAAATATTACTACTCACCAGTACTAGAAAACATGCTAAATACTTAAAATTATATAAATTAGGTGAATTCCAACTCATGGTAGAAAAAATCGGCCGAATAATCGTCGAAAAGAAAAATGGAGCTTTGGCTGGATTGGAATCTATCTGACGAGGTGGTATGACGATTTGCGGCGGCTGTTTTCTAGGCTCGACGTCGACATTGACATTTGACAAATAGGCAGTTTGTGTTGTTTTGTTGGCAAATGTGGGAATAGTGATGCAAACACGAATATTAAGCATAATTTTATTGGAAAATTGTGTGAATCACAGTTACATGAAGGCCTTAACCCTTTACCGCATATCGTATCATATATGATACACTAAGGTTTTATACAGATTAAAAAAAATTGAGCTGGCAATTGGACGTGCGTATGGTAGAATTGTACACTTGACTAATATCCAAATACAAAAAAAAAACAAATAGAGTTTTTACTTGGCTATGGTTTGTTATATCTGTCACCAAACTTTAGAAACCGTCATTTCTGCCAGTTCGTGTTTATTGGAGATTCGAAACGATTATTTTCCCAAGATTTTCCTCCGCAAAAAATTATTTCTTTGTTTTGAGTGAAAAAAGGATGGATCCTGCTAAGTTCTACGGAAAAAGGCGTAAGTTTTATCAATTACTTCTTTCTAATTGCTTATCCCAAAGTTTGTATCTGATATGATCCTTCATGCAATTAGGGTAATTTAACTTAATTCAAATATGATACTACATGCAAGCAGGGTGATTTTCGAATGTGATACTACATGCACTAAGAGTAACTCTTTATTTTTTTTTCATAATTTCATTTTTTATCTGATGTAAATGCAATTGTTACTTTTGCTTAAACAAAGAACGAAATTGTTTTAAAACCTTCCATTTGGAATGAAATTGAATTAAACACTTTCATCGTATTTTAATTTGTTTCATTTCATCAGGATAAAATATAAATAGATATATAACTAAAAAGACATACCCTTACTGCATTTAGTATCATATATGGTATGTATACCTAACTGCATGACGTATCATATTTGAGACATTGACTTTGGAGTTGAATATTGCAAATTCCAATAATCCTAAAAATAAAATAATATTTTTTCGGAGTACCTATCAAGCCCTAGAATCACCTAAATTAATTTGAACAAAATCAAAAAATCCATGCGGTAAAGGGTTAAGATATACCTAAAATATAAATTTTATTCTATATGTACGGATATTTTATTTTAATTTCAAAGTTACACCCAAATATTTTATTTTACCTACAGATAAAAGAATCTTTTTCTAGGCAGAACAGAGATCTGTTCTGTCTGCCTAGAAAAAGATTTTTATTGTCAAAAAACTCCTTTAAAATGTACCTAGTAAGTTTTATTAACTAGCCATTTCCTTAACGTAATAACTCGAAGCACACGTAGGTAATCCACGAGTCGAGGTCTCCACTCAAGAACATGTTTGTTTACCCAGCGGTTAGGGGAGGCCTATGTCCAGCGGTGGACTATTTTAATGTTGATGATGAGGATGTATGTACCTACTTTTTTTACCAACTTATCTGCTGTGTTAATATGGAGGTAATAAATACTTTTAAACTTACGCGATCTGAACACATATTTATAAGTATTAATACAACGGGTATTTATCGCGTTTATTTACCTATTTTTCCCGACGTTTCAACAGGTTAGGTAGGTAGTTAGTTGAGCGTAAGAATTTACGCTGAACGCTTTCAATTTGATTGTTATATTTATCATAAAGATTTTGTATGCAAACCAGAATAGTAGCTGCTGTACGAGTAGCCTGAGAATGTGAATGGGTGGTAATGGTGTGCACATGCGCATCTTTGGCATTCATAGTGAAAAATAGCTACAGCTGGATATTAGAGTATTGGTAGTAGCTGTGGTTAACACTCATTCAATCAGATGACAATGAATGATTAATAAAAGGTAATGAAAACACAATTTCAGATGCCACAATCAGTGTTTATTACTATCATAAATAGTTCGACAACTTAATTGTATTCTTAATAGATAAAATTTAAACATACACAAATATTAAATTGAGATTCAAAATAGAAAATAGATATTCCATGGAATGTTCAACTACATCTTAATATAGTAAAACCTACCATAATAGAGTAGTCTTATGCTAATTTTGGACGGAGTTTTATAAAGGAATATGATCAGACTATAATGATTTTTAAAACATTACACTAGATTCTTATTATACTAATATGTAAAAAAATATCACCTATCATAATAATCGTAGTTTTTAATAGAGATAAATAATGTCAAATCCCTGAAAATAAAAATATTATTTTACAAAACAGAGTAATTGCTCAAAAGCTCATTATTAATTGAAACATCTAACAATCATCTAAACATGATCAGTCAGTACCTTACATAACTTTTGAAGACATTTGCATTCACATATTTGTCATTCACCAAAATTGGACAATAGTTTGAATTATTATGACTCCAGCCAAGACTGCAGTAAAGGGTTTCTTCATGGGACTGCCACTCTGAAAAAAAAGGACTTGTGTATAACTTTATTGATTATAGCTTAACATCATGTTTTTCCTCTATTTTATGTTTAATCTGAAATGAGAAATATTGTCAGCACACTTACAATAACATAATAATTGCAGCGGTCACCAAGGCAGCAGTCAGAACACACCCAGTCTTGATACCAAATGTGAGTGCACAAAGGCATGTTCCGCTGTCTAGTTGTGGCACACTCTGTCTTATTAGAACAACGTTTAGATATGTAGTACTGTTTCTTAGCTCCTTGGGACCAATAAGGCATGGTACCCCATTTAATCTCGGTCAAGCAGACGTCTTGGCCATAATCACAGGTTTTTATAGTTTTCACACATTTCTCATTGTTGTCTTCTTGGTTTTCGCATACGTAGCATTCTAGAGCATAAGCTGAAATACGGAAATTATTATCAGCTATGAACACTTGCTAGATTGATTATCGTGTTGTTTCTAAAATTACCTTACCTGCTACCAAAATTGATAAAATGAAGGTGATGTATGTAAAAAACTTATACTCTGACATTGTGTACAGGGGTTTTCATTTATATTCTCAGATAAAAGCATGTGAATAATAGAAAACCAAGCAAAACAATTAGCCGCAGGCGGTTATCGATTTGTTTTGTATTTTATGAATATTTATTTTCTGATTGATTTGATGTAATGATGTCAATTCGGAGCGGCTTGAAGCCAGTTGAAGCGTGGCTTGACCACACCCACTCCGATAGAATGAACTAGGTATTCCACAGATATTTCTCGGTGTTTCGTTCGATCATTATCATTTTGTTCAGTTTTGTTCCGAAGCATAGAGTAAAGAGTTCCGAAGGCTACTAACGATTGCTTATGTCTGTCTTCTATACACGTTGGGGAATATGGGCCTCATAATGTTGGGTCACACCTTAGCAAAAAGATTGTGAAAGCATCACACGTTGGAAGATCGCTGTTTGCTTCGGTTCAGGTCAATGTGCAAACGTTAGCAAGTTCTGCGAAATGAAATGGCGATGTCGATTATGACACCTTTTGTGGGTGTAAATCCTTACTAGTAAGTAGCGGGAGTTTGTTTAATGGTCCACGGCGTCAAGTGAAGTAGCAGGGGCGCGGGGAGGGCAACGTCGCGCGCGTCGTTTCGTGGAATTTTAGTTGCCATGGAGCCATATCCCGGAACGCATCGCGCTTTTTGCTTGTGAGCGTATTATCGCAATAACGATTCCATTGTTACTGCTCAGCGTTTATACCGCAGAGAATATCGCACACGTACAGCGCCAAGCGACGATGTCATACGAAAGTGGATTCAAATGTTCGAAAATACCGGGTCGACTGTTAAAATTCAAAATACAGGTCGCCCGCGAAGCGTTAGTGATGCAGAAACAATGTTATATTCGCCAAATAAATTTCCAAGAAACTGTTTTTGAATTAAAAATAAAGGATATATTTAATTAATTGTATTTCTCATTTTATTTAACTGTCAAATACCCGGTACCCTTACTGGACACCCTGTATTATGCATTCGAAAGTGTGTGTTTGATTTTTGGCATAGAGATGGTTGAAACAACGTAGAGTAACATAGGCTATACATTTGGTTCTGGAAAAACATCAGATTTCAAATCCCCAGGGGAGATTTTAACGGAATATCGTAAAATTGTTCTTTCTTTACGTCCTATCAAACTAAACAAACGACTTGATTTTTGGCATAGAGATAGTTGAGGCCAATGGCGCGCTACGTTTGCCATTGAATACACATTGCGGCATTTTGAAACATGTTTACGTTGGTTGTGTTTCAATCGAAGTAAACAAATAAAAGCTCACATTACAAGTGCGCTCTTATTTACGGAGACGGATTTTTTGCGACGCCCCGACCCGACATTTGACTTTTTTTTTATTGTCCAGTTACTGCGATCACAAATACTATCCATCAATCACAAATACTCTGCATCAATCACAAATACTATCCAGATGTCGCGACATCTCATCTGGATTCATCTATTTGTGATCGCAGTAGCTATCGTAACAACTTGGTCAACGTGTGGACAAAATTACACCGACAAACACACACACACTAGACGCGCGATGATACTTAGATCGTCATTTTATTGATAAAATCATATTTATAAGTCGAATGACGATGACGAATAAGCGTTGGCTAACATCAGTGGGTATCAACTAGCTAAGCATGAAATGCCAACAGCACAAGTACCATGGGACAAATAAAATGTATGAGAGGACGCTATATGTAAGACAGAGCAACAACATTTATGCTCAAAGTCTCGGCATGACACTCAAATGTCCCTGGAACACTGTCAAAAATGAGAATGACAACCGTGTCGGGCGGTAGATTTAAAAAAGAACTAACTTCACTTTACATGTTTGACGCATTATTAAAAAAACATTAAAAGAAAAATTAGATAATGAAGTAGATTTTGAGTGGTTGCAAGGATGCTCCCAGCATTTGGAAAAAAATAAATTGCATATAATTGTGTCGACAATATGCATTATGCATTAAACGGTACTACATAATTGTTAAAAAATAGAGATTTACGGACGAAGCATCGAAGAAAGCAATGAAAAGGAAAATAAATATACTACAAAACATTTAAAGTGCTTGTATTTTATCTTTATTTAATATCATACTGTGAAAACAAGGTGAATTACGTGTAAAATAAAAGAATATTATATTTACCTACTAAATTATATATTTTTTCACAGTTTTGACCAAATTGGCATTTTAATTACTTAACCAAAATCCTTCCTTAAGTATTGGGTGCAATTCTATATTTTATATTGTGTCAGGTGAATGGTGAATATTCAACAAAATGTTGAATACTTACCATTCGTCTGATAAATTATTATAGTCGCAGAGAAATTAAAAAGGCACCTTTTGAATTGAGCGCCTATTTAATTTGAAGCTCCCGCCAAACGCCAGTTACCGTGGGCTTAAGTTAGAGGCGCTAGTGTGCTCTAGTGTTGGCATTTTTACTCTATGGAGTCTTACTTCTTTCCGTTAGGATATTATTGTTCTGTGGCTAACATAAACACACTTTGGCCGACGTGTAGAGGAGACATAATAAATTTAGCCGTTGACGTGATTATGGCAGTGACATAAATAGTGACGTTTGCACTCACTCGCAGTGTACAGAATATTTGTAGATGTGAAAATTTCGGAAAGTCGCGAAACACCAAAACATTTAAAATTTATTTAGTTTAAATAGAAATTGAGAGTTGCTATACAAATTGTTTGACTGAATACATGGAAGGAATACTATGGAAGTGGACGAATTATTGGAACGGTAATAAATCTGTTCGAAACCTAACATATTGGTAGGAAAGAATTCGTATGAGTTGCAGTTGAGTCAGATTTTGTAATTCATTTATTTTCTTTATGCAGGTTGGCAAACCAGATGGTTTGTGCTAGAAAATGGTATTATTTCATACTATAAATCGCAGGACGAAGTCAACCAAGGCTGTAAAGGTTCAGTCAAAGTTTCCGTATGCCAAATAAATGGTAAGTTAATTTAGAATACGCATGCAACTCTGTCCACCAAGAAATACTTATTACTTCCTGCGAATTATGCTGACAAGTTTCTTTACTTACCTACTTAAAAATGTTTACCTGCTATATAATTTATTTAAGTAAAGTAACAACAGCATAAAAATGAATTCAATATAATATTTTTAATATACACATAGGGTTCTGGTAATATGTTATTTGAATTGCAATGATATTAGTGTGTAATGGATTATAATTTCAGATAAGTTAGTGTAATTTTTTTGTCAGTATTTAGATAAGTGCATTCAATTGTTAAAAGGGGATTAGATATTATCATTCTTTTATTTGCCATTAACAAAGAAGTCAAGTAATTATTTTATCCAGTTCAATTATTGATGGATAAATATTGATTTCAGTAAATAGCATAGATACAACCAGGCTTGACTTGGTAATTCCTGGACAGCAACACATGTACCTGAAAGCACCCTCACCTCAAGACCGACAGAAATGGCTGGTAGCCCTGGGCAGTGCCAAGGCATGCGTGGATTCCAAATCAGATATAAAAGGTAAATGCACCAAGAATAAGACAACATCTGTTGCTTGATTTATGATTATAATTTCACTGCTCCAAATAGCAATTCTGCTGGTTCATTGATGTTGAGAAGAATTATAAGGGCACAGCAGAGGACACACCAGCCAGCATAATAGATGATTAAATTTGATGTTGGCGCTCATAAGGTACAGTGCAGCCTTTGTCCAGCTGTCATTGTTGATGATGTCTGTGGTGATATCTTTGTTTTTTGCTATTATTGTGTAAGCCGCACACTGGGGGCTATTTCTAAGAAATTTAATAATTTGTTGTCTTCATTCAGAGCACAAATTAAAAATCTATTTCAATTTGCTTAGTTACAGTACTTGAGGATCCGAACTCTCTCAGCCACAAGAAATCAGAATTGAGATTGTACTGTGATTTGATGATGCAGCAAGTTCATGCAGTGAGGAGTGCTACAACAGCAGAAGGTGGTCCTGAAATTCAGGTAGATGCTCAGATTAAAAAGAAAAATTATAAATAAACTAATTGATTAGATACCCTCATACAAAGTCCGACCTATGTACAGAATTATGTTTTAAATTATAACTATTTAACACCTTTATCATATTCATTTACCTGTTAAACATATCACCATCTTTTAAATAGGTTACTACATATAAGGGCATTGTCCTACCTACTGTGTTTCTTATATTTAACAGCATTTGCAATAGATAGCATGATGCAACATTATTAAAACATATTCAAAATTGACTTTTAATTTTCAGAAAATCGAAGATGCCTCTTCTCTTCTCACAGCAACATGTGACACATTCATCAGGACACTTGAAGATATAATGAAACTGACTTCTTCTAATGTTAATGTGACTGCCCCATATGAAATGCCCATTCCAAACATCACAACCTCTAAAAATAATGGTTCTAAAACACTGAGACAAAGCATAACCAGGTCGATATCACAGGAAAACAGATAAGACATTTGCTAAACTTGTAAAATAAAAAAGCATAATATTAAATTGTAAGTTTTGTGAAATTGTAAATATTTTTTGTAGGATGAATGAATGACATGTAAATTGGAGGCTTTATACAATTTTGAACTGATAGCATAGTTTTGTATAGATTGTAGACCTAACTAATAATTTCAGTAGCTTCACAAAACCTTAAAAAAAAAGAAAGTCCTTCATTTACCTAATATTTTGGTTTCTTTTATGAAAATTTAATTTTGTTATGTTTAGCCTTAAAAGTTTATTGTATAGAACTTACCTTTGGCGCAAAATTCCTATTAGACACTAATATAAGGTCTTGATTATATCATAAGATCTGTGATAAGTATTATTTTGTATGTAGTTGTAGTTTATTATTTTCAGAGTTTTTGTTCTGCCTGTGTACATAGGTACATAGCTTTTTTGAGTTACAATTGTATAATTCAAGGGTCAACTTAATTATAAAGAATGAACCTTTCATGTAGTAATTAAATATTTTGGCCCCTACAAAGTTCCATAAGATATTATTTATTAATTTATTATTCCTAAGTTACATTCCTGTATCCAGAAGCAAGTTACAACATTTAATAAAACATTTAAAAGCAGTTACATAATTTTATTTTAAAATAGGTGCTTAATAATAGTCCAGTAATTTTAGGATTTCACCTAATACTTGCAAGCCCACCAGCTGTAAAATCTTATACACCTTCATTTTGGCTCTATAAGTGTTGTCTCAAAAGTCGTGTAAAATATCAAACACGATATTTTATTTGACTTTTGAGACAACATTTATATAGCCAAAATTAAGCTGTATACGAGTTTACAACTGGTTGACTATGACTGTTAGGTTGACTTAACTTTCAGGCTAAACAGACTGGACTTAAAACATAGTTTTGTAGGTAGATTAACACTTCACCAAACTGGTTCACCAAATCTAGAAATAGTCTTTTCTTGAACATCTAATTCCATGCCTGTTTTCTTCCTCATGTAGAAAATAGTGCAGTCTCTGTTGGTACAAAGTACTTCTTCATGCAAGCTGCCCTGGCATCTCTGACACTCAGTCCAAAGCCTGGAGAATTTCTCCTGAAGTTGTCTCAACTTGAAAACCTCAGTAATGTACAACTGCCCTTCTTTTGCCATGCAATGATCACACAGAGCTTTTTTGGTATCATTTGGCATGATAACTTTGCATCCAATGCACTTTTCTTTTTTCTTAGTAAATGCAGCCAAGGCTCCTACTTTTGAAGTCACCATGGCTTTTGTTCTTGTGTGCTCTCCTTTCAGTAAAAGAGATTCTGCCTTTTCCCCAAGAATAGGCTCAAAGATTCTAAGAAGTGGCTTTGATAACTGGTTTTCTAAGTAATGGTTGAAATCTATTGGAATGCTATTCTCTAAGACATAGATAGGATCTTCTGCTTTCATGTAAGCTGGTGTGTTCTTAGCAGCAGAGCATAGCACATATGGAACTCTGTCCCCTAGTTTCGGCGCGGTACCAGCATCACGCTTTTTCATTTTATTTGCTAGTTCCACATGTGCTTGTTTGGCAGCATAATCACTTTTTGTAAGCTCTTTTGTTATAACAAGCTGTGATATATCAATACGATTGCACAACAAGTCTGATATAATTTGCTTGGCAAAGTTAACAGCGCCATCTGGATCTCTATCTATTAATAGTTTCTGCAGGCAAGTGCTCATCATGTTGGAAACAAGTGGACAGTTATCTCTTCTCACAGTTTCAATACCTTTACAATCCATTTTATCATATTTGTCAGGTCTGGTAAAATATAGTCCAGCATATCTTTTTTTGTTAATAAGCAGGTATGGATAGTAGACCTTTTCAAACTCAAGTTTGATTGGTTTCACAAATTTTTCAGTAACAAAGTCTGCTGCTTCTCTCCCTAGCTCCATACTTTCTTCAAGTGTTTTTACCCCAAACTTGACCATTACTGAGTCAGTGTCTCCATAAATGACAACAGCATTTTCTTTGTATCCATTTTCCTTAGTGTATTTTTTCTCTACTTCTGATTTTGTAAATTCTATCATGGTTCGGCCGTAGGCAGTTACACTGCCAGATATTTCAAGGCAAGGCAGTTTTCCTACTTGTGCTCCAGTAAACCCATAAACTGAATTGGCACTGATCTTCAGAGCTAACTGTCTTCCATCAAGAACTGATCGTTTGAATGGATCCTTTTCCTCTTTTAAATCAGCCTTTGCCTTCTTTCTAGCAGCTAGCAATGATTCCAATATCTCAGGCAGTAAACCTTTTCTAACGGTTGCTTTGACAAACATATTTTTTGAAGGGGTTGTTGTTACATCATCACTGTTGATCTGTAGTTTTCCTTGCATATTTGGGGGGACTAAAGTGGTGTAACATAAATTATGAGCCATCATAATACTAGGGTACAGAGAAGCGAAATCTAGTGTAGATATAGGATCAGCATAATATCCTTTCTTGGGCTCAATAACAGTAGCCCCTTCAAACTGATCATCTGAACCTGTGCCATGGTAGGCTGGCATCAAATATCCAGCATCCTTAGCCTTCCTTAACAACTGGCTTACTACTTTGATTTGTTGACCTCTTGTGAGCAAACACAATAAAGGGACTCCAGTTACCCTGGCCATTTCCATGTAGTTGATAATACACATTAGCTTGTTCAACAGCTTTAGAGGCAAGTATGCATCCTTCAGGCAGTACATAGCCAATCTTCGTCTGGTTTGTTCACTTTCATTTTGCAAATCAGATATTATACTGTGATGTACATCTTCCTTCTGTTCCTGAAGAAAATGGTAACTGACTGCATTTAATGTGTAGGACCTCAGTTTGTAGTCTCTGACAAGCACTAAGAGTAGATCAAAAGGTACTCTGCCCTCAAAATTAACACTTTTATTTTCTCTTCGACCCATCTGCTTAGATTGTAGGATACTGTCCTTTATTACAGACCTGACATTCTTGATTCGTCCCAAGAAATCAAAATTGTTTATTTTTAGATGCTTTGCTCTATTAATAAGGTAGGGCCAATCAAAATTACTGATATTATACCCAGTTATTATATCTGGGTCTAATTCTCTGAAGAAATCAGACCACTTTGACAACATTTCTGCTTCAGACTGAAAGCTGAGGACTTGAGAACCCACAATGGGTGCACAAGTATTCAGAGTAAACACATTTCTTAAGTATGGTTCTAATTCACCTTGTCTTATGACCATTGAGGCAATTTGTATGACAGGATCATGATTAGGTTCTGGAAAAATGCCCCTTCTGCCTGCACACTCTATGTCAAAACTTAAGATCCTGAAAGGGGCAACTTTAGACCATTCTCCTTCTGGTTGATGAGCAATAAAAGCATTCCAGGCCACATCCACTTCTATTTGACATCTTGTTTCACAACTCACTTGCGAATTTTTGGATCGAACACTCCACTTGCCTGCCGGTAGCTCAATCCAACTGCAGCCTACCACAGATGTATCAACCATGAAGCGAATATCAAAATCAATGTTTGATTCATAAAATGAAGGATCCATTAAACAAAATGATGTAGGTTGTCTTTCCATTAGTCGTTTTCCAGGAGCAATCAATTTTGGTAGCGCTACTGAAACTCTTGCCAATGTAATGTCATCATCTCCTTTGTAGTACATTAATGACTTGGCTTTGACTAGCCTCACCTCTAGAACGGCTTCTTTGATGCTATCTTTGTTTGATCGCAGGTCCTCTAAAATAGCTTTATTGAGAGATGTCTTCATTTCATTGCATGTAGATTCAGTAAAGTTTACAGGGACAGTCACATAGAAGTATGGTGTGAATCCATGAACATGGCAACATACCGAATTTCCCTCCATAGTAACGCCATACATTCTCATTATGGGAACAGGGGCCAGCTGAGACCCAGGCATACCTGGCATAGGCTGTCCATTGTAATGATCAATATCCAACTGTTGGAAAACAAGTTGCTCCTTCTTGGGGTCAAAAGCTGGAGGTTGTGGACGGGACCATTTCATATTAGTAGCTTGGTTTTCTGGACCTTCACCAAACACCTGAATATCATCTGCAGTATCCATTCCCGCGAGTTGGTCTTCAAAACTGCATGGAACCTCATTTTCATCGTCGTCATCTTGTGATTTAAACTTCTTTGGGGGCGGACCTTTATACTGTTTTTGTTTGTTCATTTTGATGGATTTAGCTCTTATTTTATTTTACTCTTTGGCTCTTACGTAGTTAGGTATTGTTTTGTCTTTGTTTCGATATTTACGGACGAGATCACGCCGCCACCGCTGACCGTGGGCCCAAAGCTGAAAAAAATATTTTTCATGAACACTAGTTTCCGCCCGCGGCTTCGCATGCGTTGTTTCTATGGAAACATTTTAAGGTTATTTGTATCTCATGGGAACTGTTTTAAGGGATAAAAAGTACACCAATATTTGATTCCAGGTATAGCTCTACATCAATGAAAAAATTCAGCCCGATCCGTTCAGTAGTTTTGGCGTGAAAGAGTAACAAACGTCCATACATACAAACTTTCGCGTAATATTAGTAGGAACGTAACGGAAAGAACTGGCTTAATATTACTTATAACATACTTAAGTGACTTATAAGATGAAACACTGACCTTTGAAACTTTATTTTGTTTTAAAATACATACACCACCATACACTAGGATTTATTTTATCTTCTCTTTCTTGATTGAATGAAGGAAGAAGAAAAATACAAATAGATAAACAAGCTAAAGCGCGCGAAAAACCATAAACAAAATATAGAAATAGATGAGTCCATATAACTGCCGGCCATGGCATGTACAGACTTGGAAAATACGACCACGGATTCAGCAGGCTGTACTGCGCAGCCTGGTAATTTGCTTACAAATGGCTGTGGTTACCGGGCCGTTCATAACTGACCCGTAATATTAACTTACAACCTGTAGCTTTCGACCCAGTTTTGTTCAACCTTGGAAAGTGTGTCCAAACTGTACTGAGATCCATGTACAGACTTTCCACGGCTGAAAGTTCTTGTTACGTGTCAGTCATGTTCAGCCAGGAAATCACAGACTTGGCAACTTTGACCAGTGCTTGTGATTGGTTGGAAGCCTATGCTTCGTTAGATGCATATACAGATTAAAAATGTTACTGTCCCGTTCTGTAATCTAACAAAAACCACAGATTAAATAAATAAACAATCAGAAACACACCTGTCGAACTTAGTTTGGCAGTTAGGTGATTAATTAATAATTATTTCACCTACCTTCCCATTAATACAATGACAAGTATTTTATTTAGTATTTTTTGAGTAAATGAGTGGGAAGGTTGTCGTACCTCACTAGAAGTTCAGATTTATGTAGATCGTATTGTTCCTAGGTAGGTATATTAAGTTTTGAGTTTCGCAGAGGTAGGTCACACATCAATTTTATAACAACACAAGTAATGTAACAAAAGTAAGAAAGAAAAGTAGGTACATAGCCATAAAACTTTGCCTGTTAATTCTTATTTCTTAATAATTCTATTTTCTCTGTATAATCGTTAATATCATCATAGTAACCAAGTAACGCCATCTATTTTCAACTTCATAAAACTGAAAGCACTTTGCTCAATCGCTACATAAATTGAAGAGTGGCTTATCTTGAGTTCTTGACACACATTGACACAGAATGGTGATAAATAAATGCAGTGGTTGTGGCAAAAATGTAACAGGTGGCGCTACATGTTCTCAGTTTATGAAAGGTAATAAAACAATTTGAAAGCGTTTGGAACCTTTACAGGTTGAAAAATATGAGTTGGAAGTAAATTACGATCCGAGTCCAGAATTAAATAGGTAATTTATTGATTGGGACGCGTTCTCATGTTGCGCATGTTTTGCTTTGATGATTTATCACATTACAGAATATCTATATGTATTCTGATTAGTATTTTTACTTACTTATGTATTCCGTAAATTGTGTGATATACATAATTTTTAAATTATGCTTTGTGAAAATCAAAAATCTGCCAATAAGCCGATTTATGTATACATAAACAAATAAATAAATAAATAATGCTGGACAACTTACACAGCATTATCTAGCCCAATGGTAAGCTAAGCTTGTGTTATGGGTACTAGATAACTGATATACATAATACAACAATACATTACATAGATCGATATTTTTCATTATACATAGAAAACAACCAGAACACCCGGAAAAAATATCTGTGGCTTTTAGATTTATTTTCATGGCAATCTAATAGATCCTTGGCATCCGCAGGTACATCAGCTTTCAACCACGGTGTTATACTGTGGTGTGGAGTGACAGTACGGGCATCGAACAACTTTTATAACGCAAAATAAATAAATACGTATCCAGGGACGGGACGAGTAAAATTACGTCTTGTCTCTTGATACATATCCTTGTAAATATTCCTCCGCAAAAATTCGGCAAGACACTTTATTCACTTAGCTTATCCTGCATCTATACCTACATAAGTAAGAAGCGGCCATGTTTGTTAGAAAACATAAAAAAATACTTCAAAATAAAAGAAATAACTGTCATCATCATCATCAACCTATAGTAGTCCACTGCTGGACATAGGCCTAATGAGCGCAATAGACTATAACTTTAAGTACCAGACTAAATAAAAATATAATAGTAGGTAAGTATAGTAAGCGTTACATATAAGTACCCCCCTATCTCTATGTATGTGGGTTCGAATCCTGCCGACTGATTGGGAGATAAAAACGACACGTAATTTATAATTTTCCATTTTCTTTAATATGTTTAGACGTTTCCAACATAAATTGTATGTTTTGTATCTTTAAATTGCAATTCGTCAATAAAATATAATTATCTTTCTTTTTCATTTGGTAACGTGACTTTAAATTTCGAACAAACTCACAAGTAGCAATTTGGCTCTGCGGCAGATATGTACAGGCAAATAAATGCAAGATATCAGTGACATGACAGGGTTCAAATCTCGTAAGCAGTGTTCTTTTTTCAATCAAATGTTATCTATTCTCGTTACATTATGCAAGATTTTTGATTAATATTGTTCCGCAAGTGCTTAATAGCTAGTAATAAAAAAAAAACTTTGTTCTTATAGATGCCTACAAGAAAAGACGATAAATATCTACTAAATGTGATTACTTATGTGAGAATAAGTAACGAAATAATAGTTAAAAATTAAAAATAATATTTGTGAACAGTGTAAGGTAAGGTAAGGATTGTGATAATTTATTCAGAAATAGGTAATTTGTTTTGTCTCGGAGATACGCACAAAGCAAACCACACGAAATAATACGAGTGACTGTACGGTTTACATACCATACAGAGATACCTACATGTTCCTGCGGGTCAGCGGTTTTACGCTGTGACGTGTCTCTAAGGACGTAAGGACAGTTGTTTTCGACTGTCGTTGTATGTCATTGACTACGTACCCTGGACACCTAATACAGGGCAAACGATTTTAGACATCACAGGAACACAAGGAAAAGAGATCTTATAAAAATCCACGCCCACTAACGTTCGATCAGTAACGACCAGACCAGTGACCCGTGACAATCTCTGCGCTGGCTTACTCAATGACTCCTGACGGAGCTCAACTTAATTTGGTTGGCCGGTTGAGATCAACTGTCGAGGTCAACTGTGCATCTCTTTCTTTCATAACCAATTCTGTATTTGCTTTCCTTTCTTCTCTGAGAAGGCGGGGGCAAATAGTGCCATCAACATTAAGATGTCGATGGCCGTAGGAAAGATTATGATGAATTATGTAAATGTCGATTAAAATAATATTTAACGTTACATTGCTACACGGTATTATCTAAAATGTAAGGTACCTAAATGTTAACCCTAATATTTATTTATATTTTTCATATTATATTATTCTATTCTACTATAGTATAAAGCTAGATTACCATTGATACTTTTTTTTTAATACTCTACAGGGTTATAGGTAACTAATCAATAACCTCTTAAAGGTGACTTGGGTACATTTGGGTACCAGACTAACAACTTTTGTTCTATGACTTTATCTAATTCAATGATTTTTTTTCCTTAAAAAAAAATTATAATTTCCAGTTCTAATCTTCTATGCTCTTTGTAGGCGGGCGCGCGTTTATGTGTCGGTCAGCTGTACAGAGAAAGGGGTTGCGGGGTGAGACGAGAGTGGGCGGGCACTTGCCCTTGACCTAGTTCACGATACGCACGACAGTTGCAATGTTCGCTGCGCGCGATGTTATTTTATTTACTTTTTTATTTTTAATGAAGCCAGTCTTAGGCCTGGATAAGTATGAAGGAATTTTGGATTCGATATATAAACATGTACCTAAAGATCTTAGAACCTTTGTTGAAACACTAACCTAGGTAGGTCTTTCTGCTACGCGGTCCTAAACGCTATGCAGTATGTAGCACGTCACTCGGCCGGGCGGGCGATTGCGTAGCACTCAGCTGACTGCACACACTTACGCTATGCCAGAATCGTATAAATGAAACGTATGTATTAACGGGCTCCTACATAGAGCCGTATTGCTGTTTGTTTTATAGTTACTAGATGACTGATCAACTTAATACAATACAACACATTAGGTACATAGATAGATATTTTTTATTATACATACATAGAAAATACCCAAAACACTCGAAACAAATAGGTACTTGCAGATCGTAGAAATATTTAACCCCAGGTGGGAATCGAACCCACAACCTCCTGCTTCGCAGGCAGCCCTCGCCCGCTGCGCCACATCGGTCGTCAAATCGTCAAAGTAAATATTACCTTGTTGCAAGTATCGATTGTTTTTATAGAACTTACCCCATCACTAATAATGGTCATGATTTGTCGTAACCTTGAATTGAACGGACCAATGAGCGAGCACTCACTTCCCCGCGCCCGCTCACCTTAGTTGGTTTACAGATTTGTTTGCACAGTGAATAAATAGGTATTAGGCGTCTATTATACATAGTCGATGTTGTATGTGTTTTCTGCGAAGCGTCATATAGCAAGGTATGATGATTTGAATTACACTGCAGGCAGCGTTTTTCGGACTTGCATTGTTTGTCTTTTTGGTCGTACAAACAATTGTTATATATCTAGAGTCTCAGAGTAATAAGACGTAGAGTGATAATTTCACAAAACATTCCGCTCTAAGTTGAAGCTAAAAATCAACCAATGTGTGCGTAAGCAGCACGTTATTTATTACATTAGCCGACACGCACCCAAGTGCACAAATAATGTTGCAAGCTATTAACATTTTCCCCATAAGGTAGGGAAATTGTAACATTTTGTACGGAGTAAATGATATTTATCACTTTTATGTTAGATGATATTTCATTAACAGAAAATGTCCTGTTAATATAACATACTCTATGGGTGTTTACATACAGGGTAATGTTCAGTTAGCGAACAAGTTAAATAGATAGAAATAAATATTATGGCCGAAACATTTTCATACCTTTGTTGGGATAGCACCCTCTCGTAATTTGCACAAACCACCTTTCATGATAATTATACTAGTCTTTTTCTTCAAAATATATAGAACATAATAATATCTTAGTGTATTTAGTTGGCTTCCAAAAATGTTCTTTACGATTCAGTATAAGTTTTTTAACCCATCGGGAAGCAACAGTCTATTTTATTTTTCGTGTTATTTCATTATGTATTTATCTTTGTTACCCTATGTATTATTTTCTTTGACATATAAGAATATTCTTTTTAATAAAGAACTGAACTGATGTCGGATCAAAAGGAAACGTAAAAACCAATATAAAGACATTAATAAAACTAGGGTTCATCGTCAAATGAAACCAATTAAGTTTTTATATTTAAAGCTCCGACACATCAACATCCGGACAGTCTGCAATAATCTATTCCCTTGCCTGTGAAAATAAAACAGAAGTGTTTGATTATTTATACCAAGCTTAATAGAACATAGGTGTGCATATTTAACTTAAAAATCTAGGTAAGTTAGGAGGTAACCCTAATTATATCTGGCAAATAAAAGTCCTACAAGTGTAAAGTAGAAATAGATTAAACAAATAAGTAGGTACCTATGGGGAAAATATTTTTTCTAATAATAATAATATCAACATGTTTATGTAATGGCGTCTGTTATGTTTACGATTTATTTGTGCCTAAACCAACGTTTTACTCAAGAATATAAGATGCCAGGTTTGCGTCACTCATGAATTCGGACAAGTTGGGTAGTTCTTGCGGTTCCTACACCGATTCCATGTAATCACTGTAGGTGTCGGGTCGGCATCGAGTTTCAGCGAGAGAAGGTACCAGGTACCAGGATAGCGTCCCATGTTGAGATATCGACGCTGACCTTTTCGATCGCGTTTATGCATTCGTTCGCCGTATCATGTAGTTTTTTGATGGAAGTACCTACCAGTTTGATTTTGTAGTGTTTGTAGGTTTAGTATAGGTAGTGTTAAGGTGCGAAATAGAAATTTGTTTCTTGTTGTTGTACCTGTTGTTGAGTATGTCCCAGCATATCGAGTAGTTGTCGGTACTAATTGTTAGGTATTGTATTAGTTTTTCTGCTTCACCCTTTACCTTAGATTTTAGGTACTGCATCTTTTGTGCACCTGATAGTATTAAATAAATAAATAAATAATGCTGGACAATTCACACAGCATTATCTAGCCCCATGGTAAGCAGAGCTTGTGTTATGGGTACTAGATAACTGATATACATAATACAATACATTACATAGATAGATATTTTTTATTATACATAGAAAACGACCAGAACACCCGAAACAAATATCTGCAGATCGTACACACATTTGTTCCGAGGCGGGAATCGAACCCGCAACCTTCTGCGTCGCAGGCGGACCTTCGCCCAACGCGCCACATCGGTCGTCAAATATTCTGTTGTTATTGATTACCTCTTGAAACAAGTCCTTGAAAGATGTCCAGTGTTGGTAGGATCCAGAGAAAGTAGGGATGTAGTTCCATTTCAGGATTCGATTTTTCAATTTGAGAAACAGACCACATTTTAGTGCTATTTAGCTGTTTAGGCTTTCTTCGTGGAGTGGTATTGTTCTTCGTAGGTCTCGAAGATCGATTCGTAATCTTGGTCGAGCGCGTTTTTACAGTGGATCTCCTAGTGCAGGGAGTCGACGGTTCTCCACCTAGATTCGAGAGCTTTGAGGGCGTCCTCGAACTCCCAGTTCTCGTTTATTTGTTCGATGTTGATTGTAGATAGTGTACTAGCAAAAGCCCTAAAGTTACTTTTCTGTTTTCGCAGTAGGTCTTCAGACTAGCTAGGGTTACCTTGGGATTTTGTTTGGTAGGCAGGGGCAACGTCACCTGCTCGTTGGTGCGATGTAGATAGTTCTCCCGAAGGCTGTTGAGTTTCAGATACCTGGATTGTAGGACTCTTTCATTCGGCTGTGGAGAGACCGCATACTGTGCGATCAACGCTAGAGCTACAGCGTAAATCTGCCTTGTTAGTTAGAAGTGGTTCTCCGTGAAGTACCTCCCTACACCTACGCATACTTAGTTGCGATCTTTACATTGGCAAAGTTGTGGGTATATGGTTATTTTGAAATTTCTTCCAGTAGGAATCTAGAACTTCAAGTCGTTTCTTCACATAAAGTTGAGTTTTTCGCTCCATCTTTCTTGTAGTTGCCTAGGAGTCTTTGTATCTCCTCTTGCAGTATAGTTTGGTTTGTTAGAATATTCTGGAAAACCATAGTGTTACGTTGTAGTTATACCTAGTGTAAAGTAGGTAGTTGTGGATGTGGTGTGGTAGGTACTAATCTTTCAGTATGTGCGACTTCTCAATCCAACCGGTGAGACCCGCTTGTGTGGGAGGCCAGTCGAACCGATCCGCTACTTACAGGCAATACATAGGTACCTAGTAAATACTCACTCACCCAGTTGTAGTTAGTGTCCTTATAAAACTCACCGCACTCACTGTTATAGTCACGATAGAGTTCACAAGAGAAAAAATCAACAAAGTTGTAGGGTGCGTAGTTCGCCACTTCGCCACCTACAATGCTATGAGTTTAGATTGTTCGAAGTAAAGTTAAAAAGAGTTTTAGTTAGTTGTAGTTAATATCGACATTTCTTTAAATCTAAATCCGAACATTTCAGTAACTAGGTACAATAGACGAAATAAAGACAAACTAATTTTACCTACGACTACCCTTACACAATTTAGCAAAGGTCCTTACTCGCGATTAGATAATATTTATAATAAAATACCTACCTAGCTCCATAAAATATATTAAAAAAGATTCGATTTTCCGTAAAAACCTAAGGAAGTTCCGTGTAGTCCCCCGACTAGTACACGCGTTTATTCGTTGCAACTAATTACTCGCCAAAAAATAAAAAATACGGACTAATCCAAAAACAATTCAAAGTGTATTGAAATATAAGTGAAGTTCGTTTGTGCACCACTACTGGATTTACGTCTTCATAGTTCCGAGAAGCCGCCACAGAGAAACTCATAGTAGCCACAGCGCAAACGCAACCAGCAGCGGTGCGAAAACGAGACACTATCTCCCCTCTCGTGTTACTAGCGCATTGTACAAAAAATATTTACGAAACACTTAGCAAAGAACAAAAACCTACCCGCTGCTGTTTCATCGGAACCCCACCTCGAAGACATCAATATAATGTAACAACATCCTACCCCGAAGAATAAAGAGTCTTCACGCTGTTATATCTGAGCCCGACCTCCGCTCACCAGGAATCTCAGATTTACAGTGATTTTACAGCAGCCGGACCCATATGTAGGAATCATTACAGAAGAACTAGCCACATTTCGCGAAGAAATGATGAATTTTTTTTTAAAGATTTGCGGCCCAACAAAAAGAAGACTTCGCCGAGTTACAAAAAAATCTCACAGTTATTAGATGACATATAAAGGATGCGGGATACTACCGATAATTTAAATCTAAGATACGAGAATATAAACTAAGAGGTATCCAATATCAAGACGGAAAATAGGTATTGATATTCGCGATAAAATAAAAAACCTAGAGAGTGATATTCAATCAATAAAAACTACTTGCCAACAAAGCGAGCCCTCGACATCGATGGAGTGGAGCACCCCTTACACATCACATGAAAATATGTTTCGGGAACTCGAGGAGCACCACCGCCGCATGAATTATTGCATGAATTATTACATGATTTTTTAGATTTAAGCAAATGACATCCCTAGCTTTTCATTATTTATCAATTTTATTTAAATTTATTAATTATTATATTCGATTTATTTACTAAGTATGTACAAATTTAAATTAAGTGACAATTATTGTAACCAGATTTTGCACGCCACAAAGGTAGAAATACATTGTGTCTTATTTAAACATACACCACCTATGTACCCTATTTACATGTATTTGATGCAATAAATATTTACTTTACTTTACTTTTACTTTACTTTACTGAACAATCTTATCGTCGTGGGTATTCCTGAATCTAATGAGAAGAACCTAAAGATACGACAACAGCATGATCAAGGTCAAGTCTTGAAAGTACTTGAAAAGATCCATGACAACAAGGACTACCCTACACTACACCACTAAGATATTCAAGACTCGGAAAATACAACTCTAATAAAACCCGCTTAATAAAAGTGTCCTTCCAATCAGCTGAGGAAGTAAAAACTACTCTACGAAATAAGTCCAAACTTCCCGAAAATACTAATATTCGCGTCTACGTAGACCAAACTCCGGCGCAGATCCTATCTTCATGCGATCCAAGAGGAACTAAAGACCCGTGAAACGAACGGGGAATAGACATCGGGATAAAATACGTTAAGGGGATTCCAAAGGTAGTAAAAATCCCTTCAAAAAACTAATAAAATCTACACCAGGAACTAATGATACTACAAATACCTACCACTACATTAAATCTACCTACGACAGCATATTTTACGACCCGTCTTCACTCAAGATATTTTACACCAATATGCGCAGTATTCGCACCAAAGGAAAATTCGATAAATTACAATGTATTATAAAGGCAATGAACTGTATCACCCACCTCATAGTAATAACAGAAACTTGGCTTAGATCGGACGAAGAAGCCCAGTTGTTTACTTTACCAGAATATTCACATGCCTACAATATACGAAAAGACGAGAGGGAGGAAGCGTTTCTATATACATACACAAAAGCCTTTCTTACGACCTAACACAGAACACAATAATAGATGGAATCAACTATCTATGGATATTCATACAACGCTACAATTTTCACCTGGGTGCAATCTACAAACCTGATAAGAAATATACCAAGCAATTTCTAGAAACCTATTCAAACACAGCTAGAACAACCACAAAACAAACGAACTCGAAGGAGAAACAAAACTTCATGCAATTTAATTTGGGTGGTTTTATGCATTTTTGCGATACTAAATCCCGTTCGGTGTGACTACAGCCTAGCTAACATAAACAACAACTAAACTATGTACTTTGATAAGGTCACTGATATGCACCTAGTACGTGATGAATGGAAATTAATCGTATACTAGGATATGCAACCTTATTGGCAAGGAATAGAAGCTTTCAAAAGCTACATTTCTACACTGCGACAAACATGTACTAACATCGAAACACATAATCAATGTAACTTAATACTAGGTACTCCAGTTACAAAACGGCTATGCGGAACTGATGCATTACAGCGGGATGCTTTTGGACCGAAAACGAATGAACAACTTAGTTCGGTGGGGGCTCATCAACGGCGATGGGTACCTACTAGGGTTGCCAGATTCTTTTTGATCCTGTAAGGGACACATGCTGATTATGGCAAAAAAACAAGGGATTTTAATTTTTTCCCCGGGACAAATGAAAAACAAATCTATTTTACGTTGTTTTTATTGCTAGTTAATAGTTAGGTATATTTTAAAGATTGTGCAAGCTTTAACATGTCTTTGTTTGATTTTACATATTTATAAAATTCAATGCACCTATAATCATAGTTGAAAACGGTCATTAATTCGCTTTTTATCAAATCCGGGGTACATTTGTTGCGCACATCAGTCCTTTTTAATGCCATCTGCGAAAAAATCCTCTCTACAAAACAGTTGGAACTAGGTATGCTGAAGACAAACGATATTATTAGAAAAATGTTAGGAATTTCACTTCTGGAAAATCCTTCCATTATTTTTTTCCATTTTTTTTCATTTTTCAATAGCACCCATGCTTTTGTCATCAAGAGACGTTGCAATTTCCAGGCTTTTTTTAATAATTTGAAATTCTTCGTATAACATGTCCTCCATATTTAATTGATCGATCCTTAAAAGCTCTGCAGCTTTTTGAAAATGTTCATAATGTAAAAATAATGCTGAAATACGGGACAGAGTCTGTCCCGGCGGGACGTTTAAAATTATACCTGAAATACGGGACGTCCCGGGAAATACGGGACGTCTGGCAATGCTAGTACGTACCTACCTCACCAACAACTTGTTCGGAGTGCTGGATGAACACTTTGCCGAAAAATACGAAAAAGACAGCATCCGATCTAACGAACAACACTTCGCTTCATTGTGGAAAAATCAAACTTCCATTCTAGAAGCCGAGAATAACGAAATGAAGAGAATAGAGAACTCTATCGACCAACAATATAAAATGTATAACCAACACAATTGATAACACTGAATAAGGCCGTGAACACACTAGCTATTGAAATGAGAGACGTCAAAATAAACAATGACTTTACTATGATGTCGATTGTCGCGTACAACATTTTGATGAATTTGAAAGGTCTTCAAGAGATACTTTTGGAAACTGTTACCGAAATTCACAACGGAAAATTCAACATCCATATATTGAGTCCACAACATCTTACGGAAGAGCTTAACATAATATCTGGTCAACTATCGAAGGACACATTCGATAGTTGGCCATGGTTCAAGGAAAATATTCAAGTGGATCTTCGGAAACTATATCAAAGGCAAGGCTGACTCTGAAGTAGGTAGGTACTTTATATTATTTCAAAATTCCTTTGATAACTCGGGATGCCTACGAGATTTACAACCTTATCGAAGACCCTCAACTTATACACAAAACTATGGTGACTATTGTGACTACGTTTCCATAAATCTACAAAAGGACGCCTACAAACCGATGTCCGAAAACGAGCTACAAAACTGCACACCATACATGAATACCCTTATTTATTTATTTATAAAAAATACAGCAGTTAGCTTACAGTTTAACACCAAAACACTAACTACAGAATATAGGTATTAAAAACTTATGTGCAAACTACAACGAACTATCTACCAACAGAAGTCTGAAAACAGCCTATGTACTATGAAGGAAGAAATGGTACAATACGCAATAAAACATACAATCTGCGGGGACGTGTGGATTGAGCTTTACAAAACAAATACCTACATGTACTTCTGTTGTGCTTAACGAACGATAAGAATAATATGCGAACGGCAAGTAACAGCTGAGTGACTCAACATGCCGGCATTATCAGCCTCGGGAATGGATGCGTCATCAAGGGCGAAAGCTTTACTATTTACATAAAATCTTATTGAAAATCTTTTAAAATCGTTTGACATAAAATCTTATTGTTCATACTAAAATACCAATTAAACCGATAAACAATTTATAATTTAATGATATTCAAGTGATACATTTACTAATTTATCAAAAGAAGTAGGTAAGTATTAAAATTTCTTCAAAATGTAAACAATATCGGTACATGTATTTTGCCAACATGGCCGACCATTTTCACGGATCTAGATACGAATGGATGTGGCATTGCGGTATCGCAATCATTATCATCATCAAACAAGTAGGACTCATGTAGGAATAAAATCATACGAAATATGTGAATCCCAGACGGGGTATTTGTGGCATTTTGAAATCCATTTAACATTCTTACATTGCATTTAATTGTAACGGTTGTATTTAATTTAAAATTGTTGTTTTAGAATCGTGAGCTACAGTCCTCCGCGTCCTGCCCTTCCGGATGCTGATATATTTTCAATGTTCCATTTCAGTATGTTTAACTTCTTTTGTAGGAGTTATCATTATGTGTTATGATGTCATATTAAAAATAACAATTTTTTTTACCAGGAAGCGACGAGGACTTTAGTGATGACAATGAGGAAATTTTAAATATAGGTACACCGAGAGTAGCTCAGTTGTCGATGGTTTATGTAAATGTTTTTTTCCAGTTTAATATTTAAAAAATTCACAAAAAAATATTTAAAGTATTTTATTTTGTAAAAGACTTTAAAACTACAACCAAAAAAGCTCGATGAAAATATATTCATGCCGCATCCAGTAATATCCATTTTGTTAGTTGATCCTTGGCATTGTCATTGATGGTAATTTGAGAATTTTGAGACTTTTGGTTGTTGAATTTCTAAATGTTTTTCTATAGGAATAGGTGATTATTTTACTATGAATCTTTTGTAAATATATTAAAGCTTTTGGATAAAAAAAAATCTTGACATGTTGATAGTAATTATTACTACAATACATACATTGTTAGTGTGTATTTGTTATTCGTATTAAAAGGTTCTGGTATTTAGTTTAGAAATCTCCAAATAGATAAGGATGTGTGAACCTTTGTCTGAGTATTGCTTATAAACTACTCTTGTGATTTGAGCCACAATAGAGGCCAGGAGGCCACTTCATTCATGTGGAATTCATAAACAATCCTTAAATTTGATACTCTCGCAGCGGGTCGCTAGGGTCACGTCACGCCGACTTTAACCATTTTTTGTGGTTCTTTTTTTTTTTAAAAAATTCCTTGAGAGCTATACTTTTGTTGACTCAGTAATGTAGCGTAGTGTATATATTTATATTTATTATATTTATAAATAAAAGAGATACTTCACTTAAAATCTTTTTTTTTATGTTAACCCTCAAACATTTTGTACGTAAAGCGGGAATCCACCCGCGTAATAAATCTTTCAGTTCAAGTAGCAACATGTTCATTTGTGAACAACTAATATTTACAATTGAATGGGTTAGAAAATTTCAAGACTATTTCAAGAAGGTTTATAACTACATAGGCACAGTAGAAAAACGTAAAATTATCATCACATAAGTACCGCGCGGCGCAAAAGCGCGTACCACCCACGTAGGCCCCTTCGACAGAAGTGACAAATTACGCGCACTAGGATGCGCAGGCTTAGGGTTAAAAACCAATACTAAAAGGATCAAGCGTCAATCAATGTATTGGCCAATACTACACCAGACCACACCTATATAGGTACACCAACACTCATAAACACCCGCACTACACGATGGGCAAAACGAGTTGGCCAACGTGAGACTGAATTTAATATGTACATAATTATATTAAAACAAACATACAGACCTACACTTATTTTTTTATTGAGTGTGCATTACATCATCATCATCATCAGCCTATTATAGCAGTCCACTGCTGGACATAGGCCACCCTAATGAGCGCCATAGCGCCCTGTCTTCAGCTTGCCGCATCCAGCATCTACCTGCAGTCTTACGCAGGTCGTCATCCCACCTGGTCGGGGGGCGTCCTACACTACGTTTACCGAGTCATGGTCTCGACTCAAGAACACGTTTGCCCCAGCATTTTGCACAGCATACAGCTCAGCAATCATATATATAAGCTGTAATGCACAATGCTGTGCTGCTGCACAGCATTACATATCTACATACATTAAAGTTAAGATTATGAATTTATGATGCAAAGGTGGTTTTATTTATTATTATCAATATTACAATGCTGTAATAGGTAGGTTAGATGTGGTGCATACATAAAATACATACAAAATAAATAATGTATTTGAAAGGTTAGGTACCTTACGATAAGTAGGTACGTACCTATCTACCCAACAGCACTCGCCTTACGATATACACTTTCAACTCGTGTCTCTACTTTCAAATCCCTTAGGTATATTGATAATATTTACAGTTAGTAGTCTATAGGTCCTGAATTTAGGAACTGATTAAATAATGGTACGCAGGTAAAGGCATAGGTAGGGTTTTATCTAATAGCTACATATAAGTACTATAAGAATATGGTAGAATTTTGGATGGGGCTGTAAGATCATCTTTCTAGAACATGAATTAAGATCCATTCAAAGACAGATGCCTTCAGTCACTGGGTCCAGCTAAGAACGGTAGGTAGCGGAAGGATGTTCTTCGTAGTTCCTTCTTGTCGTGCAAAGCGCTAAGCTTATAGATAAATAAATAAATAAATAATAATAAATAAATAATACTGGACAATTCACACAGCATTATCTAGCCCCATGGTAAGCAGAGCTTGTGTTATGGGTACTAGATAACTGATATACATAATACAATACATTACATAGATAGATATTTTTTATTATACATAGAAAACGACCAGAACACCCGGAACAAGTATCTGCAGATCGTACACACAATTGTTCCGAGGCGGGAATCGAACCCGCAACCTCCTGCGTCGCAGGCGGACCTTCACCCACCGCGCCACATCGGTCGTCAGATAAGCTCCAATTGGAGCATTTTTAAATTTTGACAAATTATTCGCTAGTATGTAGCTAGTAGCGTCATCTCTGTGATATATTGTGAAGCATTTCAACACTATTCTCATAAAAAAAGTTACGGGGCCAACTACACGGACGGAGGTTAGGCAGGAGTATTTAGAACTCCAGCCACACGGACTAGGCACACGGAGATTTAATTATTCAAGGGTATACTCTGTAGAAACATAAGTGTTATGTTTCTACAGAGTATACATTGACAGTGACATTATCATGTGATGCTATCCAATTGTCAGCTTGCACGAGCTAGTGATTGTAAACGCAGCATAGGATAGGATGTCATCTTGGCATTATTTTCCAAGGCTGTAAAGTTTGGGCTGTGAAAGGTTGGTACGTATCAATATCTGTCAGCCTCTGATAATTCAACCTTGGTATATACAACCTTGGAATGCTCTGCCAATGGCAGAACTTTCCACGGCTGTAAGTGACGAGGCCGTGCTATTAATGTTCAGCCCGTACTTTACATAATCAGAACTTACAGCCTTGGAATATGATGCCATCCATGTACAGATATTACTGGGCTGTAACCTCCATGGTTGTTCCTTGGTTGGCCGTAAGAGCATGGCACCCGAAATAGATCTTGTCTTGCTGTCAACTTCAAAAATTAATTGACACTTGACATTGAAAGTGATAATGGTGAGTTCTCAGACTCGCCCGGACAGAGAAAAACACCCTTTTTAGCATTATTAACGTATTTTAACATGAGATCTCCAAAAAGGAGCGTGAGAGAACTAATGGCCCGGCGGCGGCGGGGCGCGGCGGCCACTTGCTCCGTCTTACCAGCGAGCATGCCTGCACACACCTACCAGTTTGCGCAAGTAAGAGCGTGTGTATCGACGCATAATATTATGTACGGGAATACGGAAGCTCGCGCAGGCCCGGAAGCACGGCTTGTGCAATTGTTGACTAACGAGAATGCTGCCGTGGTTGAAAATTGGACTGCGCAAATTTAACGTCCCGCATCAGTTCAGTAAAATGATTATCATTTAACCAAAGAAGACCGGCAGCAGGGCTAATTCTAATCAGGCTAATCGAAATCAGATTCCCAAATTGACGACTCCGTCCAAGGCAAATTTTATATTTTAGCCCTCATCCAAAATGGCGCTGGCGGCGCCGCGCCGCTGTCGGCGCCCACACGTCACCGGAGATGGGTATAGTGCGTTAAGGGTTGTGGGCAATGAAAGTGTTAAGCCCACTTACTAGGTAGTTTAGAAACCACCAGGTACCTACATCACTAGGTACTTAACTAGACATCATTATATTGTATAGGCAGGTTTTATATCCAATTTTATCCAAGCAGCCCATAGGCACCATAGTATGAAAGATAGATAGGCTTAGACAGGCTATAAATCGTGAGTCGATCGATGTATTGTCACTGTGAGTGACCGTGAGAAAGAAGGCCATAAAATCGGATTGCCAATAAAATAGAAACAAATCAAGTAAGCACTTTACTTCTGACATGCTAGATTTATGCGCCGGGAATACGAGTATTTTACATAGGAATTCTTGAAACAAAAGCTACTTACACAAGAATTAGTTATCTTACAGTGCCAGTACTAGTTTAAAGTCTCCGATTCAAAAGCTTATAGTACGCATCAGCTTTAAGTGCCACTAGTATCTTTTTATTTAGTAAATTGTAACGATGATGTTTTTTGGTAAGCGATGCGGTAAATATACTAAAAAAAATTGGCGGAATATTGTTATATACGACGAATAGGTAAACTAGACATGTGCGGCGACGTTAACACTTTGATTGCTGACGCACATGCGTTTCGTTCGAAAAATATTACGGCTTTGCTGAGTCACACATTTCTGTATTTTCTCAGCCGCTGCGCTAGTGTGGATTTACGCATATTAGTCACTTGTAGAAAACACATACCGTGCGTTTTTAGCACTCAAAGTGTTAATGTTTTGATCACGTTAGAAATAAATACTATCCTAGTAGGCAGTAGCGCATTTATTCTAATCTAATCTAATGTATTTAGTATAACTTTCGGCACCTAAGGCCTAATTTATATTTAGAATTAACAAAAAATACCGCCATCGTGTCTAATAAGTAGGTAGGTATCAACCACATTAGGATGTTGACTCTGACTCGTGTAACATGTTCAAGTTATTGACCTGATAAGACCAAACCGTAGTGCGTGACAAAAAACCACGTATCTGTCAGCACTATGGCATTGAGATCGTACCAAATAGGTACCTACGAGAAGGTACTTACTAAACTAAATGCATGTATGTACAGTCATCTTCAATAAATAAAGAATGCCGGACTCAATTCACACAGCATTATCTAGCCCTAACTAAGGTAAGCAGAGCTTGTGTGCTTTATGGGTATTAGATAACTGATATACATAATACAATACATTACATAGATAGATATTTTTTATTATACATAGAAAACGACCGGAAGACCCTGAACAAATATAAAAAACGATGAACATGCTAATTTTTTTTTCTTTTGCTACGAGGTATTCGGCAGTGAATTGTAAAGCTTGTGACTGGTCTAAGTGCTTATTTTTAAGCTTAAAGAAATAAAAAAACTTTTGATTTTGATTTTGTGCTGCTGTAACTGAAAAAGAATATTTGATATATGTATGTAAAAATGATGTTACTAGGGTAGGAAGAGACTTCATAATTTGCCATAAATCGATCGAAAAAAGATCGCATGCAAATAAAGTTATGTTCCATATACTATGAAAAAAAGTTACCCTAATTGAACCTGCAACCGTCGATATGGGGTTTAACTCCTCTTCTAATGTGCGGTACCTAGTAAAGTAAAGTAAAGTAAAGTAAATATTTATTGCATCAAATACATGTAAATAGGGTACATAGGTGGTGTATGTTTAAATAAGACACAATGTATTTCTACCTTTGTGGCGTGCAAAATCTGGTTACAATAATTGTCACTTAATTTAAATTTGTACATACTTAGTAAATAAATCGAATATAATAATTAATAAATTTAAATAAAATTGATAAATAATGAAAAGCTAGGGATGTCATTTGCTTAAATCTAAAAAAATTTTGTCAGTCATGAAATCATTTAATGTATAGTAACATTTAGCTTCCAAAGTGGCTTTTATCTTTCTCCGAAACAGTGTGAGAGGTAGTTCTCTCAGTGATTTTGGAAGTTTATTGTAAATAGAAGGGGCCATGCAGAAGATACTCTTGCGCATCAAAGCAGTGCGTGAGTTCGGCATGCAGACTTTGTATTTATCACGTCGATTTCGAGGAACAGCATTGGAAAGCTGACAATATAAATCAGGGTTATTTTTGACAAACATAGCCGTTTCGTAAATATAGAGCGATGGTAGAGTAAGGATTTTATGTTGTGAAAAGTGACTAGACTAGAGAGAAAGACTAGAGGTTTTAGACTTGTGATCGCCAACCATAAGATATTGAAAATTGTCAATGCCCAGCATTTTGTCGTTGACTGTACCTACCATACCAACGTAAATCACTCACCACACTCTGGGTTCAATATTGAATAAACTCCTTTATTAGAGGTCTATAAAGCGGACAAGCGAAACGATTGTCTGCTTTACGATGTGCTGATGCATCACTAGTTCTGAAGCTTATGGTGACGATGACATCTCTATTCTAGGAAAATCTAGTAGGATTTTACAGTACCTTACCTACTCACGAGTATATTTATTATAGATCGGTAAAAAAAGCGAATGGTTCCCATTTCGACGCGACACCTAACGTAGTGAATTTTATTTGTTACAAACTTATATGCAAATTATTCCCGCTACGTAGCGAACTGCTGAAGTACCCACTATCACTACTAACATTTTCATAGAAACAACGCATGTGAAGTCGCGGGTAGTATGTGTCTATATCTAGTCTATACTAATATTATAAAGAGGAAAGGTTTGAATATTTGTTGTTTGTATTGAATAGGCTCAGTCCGAAACTACTGGACCGATTTGAAAAATTCTTTCACCATTGTTGGGAAGCTAAACTATCCCCGGTGAACATAGGCTCAATTATATTTTTTTAAAATTAGGGGTCCTTACTAAATCTCCGATAATATAACCCAAGGTGTAAAAAATCACCTAATAAAGTGAAATTCGAGTTTAACGCGCGTAAACCGCGTGGAACAGCTAGTATCCACATAAAGTGCTGGTGACGTGATGACTGAACAGATCGCAATGCACCGAGGATGTCTTATCTCGGAATGTGCCATCCCTCGGGGTCCACTTATCGCTACAACAGGTAACTTTTGTTAGGTTGGTAGTAATCAATAACAGACTGAATAGAGCCGTTGTGTGTTTAACGGTTTCGTTCGGCACAGTTTCAAAGCAGTTTTGTAGATAATTTTGGAGGAATGTGACACTGTTTTAGCGGGTGGTTTCTGTGACGCTATCTTAAAGATATTTATGCTTGAGTTTTTATAATTAGGTACAATCGATACCAGGGAGGTCTTTTGAAACATGGAACAGCGTGAATTTTATACTTGAGTCATAGGACAAGCTGTTATGACAAAGTTTATAAGCATATGTAAGCAGGTAGGAACCTAAAGCTTGACCAATGTACTGGTCGCATGTAATGTATTTTTTTAATGACCTGTATCTCGTGTTATCGTGTACCTACAATAAAGTATTTTTGTATTGTAAAATCTTTGAAGTTCAAAGATCTTTATTTTCTCATTATTGAATTTATATGTCATGGATGTTTCAAAACAAAAAAATACTGTGAGTACCTAATTAGAGATAATTTGGGACATGTTTATTTGTAGGTTGTATTGTATTGTAAAGCTGGATTTAATAAAATAGCTTACGAAAGTTATGAGATGTTTTTGTGATAGAAAATGTTTATCGAGTAGGTACCTACCAATAAAGATTTTCTAGACAATTTTTTTTAAAGATTTAGATTCAATACCTTTTTTTCTCTGGGATTACAAAATAAGCACTTAATAGCGGCGGCGGTGGCTAGTCTGAAACCTCAAGGGAGATAAGCTATGTATCTACATACATATACATATGTGCGCCGGAGCGCGGGACAATGTAGGTTTGGTACCTAGGTAAATTGTTTTGAAACTAACTTAATATACTAAAAATATATGTGCAGATTTGCAAAAAGTTGGATACGTTAGTTAACCCAAAAATGTTGAACTTATTTTATAAAAAATTTAATCAGTTTAATTAAGTAACCTGTTGATTTTTGACATGGTGAGAGTATTTATGTAGTGAATATCGCCCCTAATTATTATGGAGCGTTTGTTGCAAAATTTCGAAGTTCACATTATCATTATCAAATCTAAGTCTGAGAATCTGTGATAAATAATTTAACATTAACATATATAAAGATAAATTTATTTAATGGATTTACATTTTTCATCGAATTATTATACATTTTAATTTTTTATTTGACATTGTTTACTTGTAATATATTTTTTTTACATTTAGGTAATATTGTTATTTGTAGAATTATTTTGAATACTCATCTTTTAATTGTATATGTTTATAAGTCTATGTAAAATTTCCGACACAATTTAAATTGTTTGTGAAATAAATAAATTACAATGAAATGAAATGAAATATCGAGTACCTACGTATGCAATGCAGTGTTCCAGTTAACACTTTGACTGCGATTTTTTTTTGACGACTTCGTTCTTTTTTTTAACCTAAGCCATTCCTGCTGCCGCTCTACACAGCGGTTGTGTTACACCGTACATGCGTTTCGTTCGAAAAATATTACGACTGTGCTGAGTCACACAGAACTGTATTTTCTCAGCCGCTGCGCTAGTGTGGATTTACGCATATTAGTCACTTGTAGAAAACACATATCTACCGTGTGATTTCAGCAATCAAAGTGTTAAAGATTATTTATCGGGTATTTATCGCGCACCTTTTGTTTTATTTTCTAAGCAGTCTAGTAATCAACCTATAACCAATTCAATGAATGAACTTATCATCAACTTACTGCGATGTCAAAGGAAAACAATAACATAACTATTATCAGTAGGTTAGGTACCTACTGAGCTGACACACGGAACGCATCGAGGGCAATGCACTTGTGAGGGTGAATCGATCCTCTCAAAACTGTCTGTCTTTTGCTTTATCTGTGCTAAGTACACATAGCAAGCCATTTATAAAGGACTCTGATCCCTTTCATAGCAGGACAGTCATTTGTGTTGTGATGATGACTGACCATTTTGTTCTGTATTGGGCTCGTTCTGACTCCAGTGCGCAAGCACTGGAATGAGAACCTAAGTATTTATGTAGGCATCTATTGATTGTTACCTACCAACTACTAAAAATAATATTTAATAGAAATACTGTTTCTGCCCGCGGCTTCGCACGCGTTATTTCTTACAAAAAAACTTAATAGTAGGTACATAATTAAGTACTAAGTAATTAAATTAAAACAAATTATAAAATTATTATATGTACGAATGGGTTTTTAAGACCAGAAACTATGTACCTACACAGTTTAAGGCGAGGTGAATTCCAAAACCCACTGTTTGACTATCCTGAAAATCTATTTTAAGGCATAAAATAATGAAAAATTGTGACTCTAGTTAGTAAGATGCAAAAAATAAAGAAGAATTGTTTAATATTTTATGACTCTAGTTAGTAAAATGCAAAAAATTAAGAAGAATTTTTCATATTTTATGACTCTAGTTAGTAAAATGCAAAAAAATTAAGAAAAATTGTTTCATATTTTATGACTCTAGTTAGTAAAATACATATAATAAAGAAGAATTGTTTAATATGTATTTTATTACTCTAGTTAGTAAAATGCATATAATGAAGAAGAATTGTTTAATATTTTATGACTCTAGTTAGTAAAATGCATATAATAAAGAAGAATTGTTTAATATTTTATGATTCTAGTTAGTAAGTTATACGAAACACGATTAGTTAACTAAACTTGACTCCTTTAACCTTCCGTCCTTGTCTCGCAAAAGCAAGCCCCCCACTTCATATTAAAGTTATACTACATTATTTTTATTCTTATCCTATACAGCCCTTTGGCCTCCTATTTTGAAGTGTCCGTCGATAACCCTTGTCCGATATCTTTGGCAATTTGCCGGATGTTAGAGATACAGACGAACCAGGCGGTTTTGAACCGTCTCAGCTCTACCTTTTAACTGAATGCACTCATAAAACATAATAAGGTAGGTACCTTTACGCTTCATTTAATTTTGGTGCATTTTTTTCATCGTTAATTGAGAGGAAAAAGTAGGAATCAAAATGTATAAATATAGAGATAGAGACGAACCAGGCGGTCTTGGAACGTCGTCGTCAGATCTATCTACATTTTAACAACTGAATGCATTCATATACCAATAAAACATAATAAAGTAGTTACCTTTACGCTTCATTTAATTTTGGTGCATTTTTTTCATCATTAATTGAGAGGAAAAAGTAGAAATCAAAATTTATAAACACAGAAACGAAACAGGCGGTCTTGAACCGTCGTCACCTCTACTTTTAAACTGAATGCATTCAAATGCCAATAAAACAAAATTAGGTACCTAGTTACCTATGCTTTATTTATTTATGCTTTTATTATTTTGTCGATTTTTTCCATCATTCATTAGCAGGAATCCAAAATTATAAACATGACCCAAATTATCTCTAACTACTCACAGTATTTTTTTTGTTTTGAAACATCCATGACATATAAATTCAATAATGAGAAAATAAAGATCTTTGAACTTCAAAGATTTTTATCTTATAATTATTTAAAAACGAACATGTTACTTATATGAGAAACTTAAACTAAGTAACTGTAAAAAGTACATACAGCTGAACATTATGTAGAACCTCCTCATTTTCGAAGTGGGATTAAAATTCATCCGGTAGGTATGTATATTAGTGAGTTAAGCTTCCAACCAAAAACATCTCAACCTTAGAAACATTGCTTTCCGCAAAAGGCCAACATAAAAGCATATCAATGACGCAAATAAGTTGTCAATGCAAAAAGCTACTCATTTCAAGTGTTTATAAAGCTATGTACACAACGTAAATAGACCGTTGTAGATTATAGACTTCATCGGATTAGCGTGGGACTTGGTAAACTTTGCAGCATGTAGGCGTTGCCATTAGTGTATTGTCTGCTTAATACGAGTATAGCCCACTAGTCACCAATGTGCGTCAATTTACCCAAGCAAGTTTATCAATGATTGTCGTCATTAGATAAACGAAAGCAGGGAAATCATAGGGTTCCTTTTAAGGTTATTAACCGACTTTCAGGAACCGATCTAATGAGAATAAAAAAATCGATAGATACATTATGGTTCTATCTAGATCCATCCTACATTTCTTGGTTCAAGTAAAATTCGGCGTTCTTAGTTATATAATAGTTGAGTTAACATTTTTACTATCTTAAAATTATATAGGACAGCTAGGAATAATAGGAATGATTTACTGGCATTATAAAATAAATAATGCTGGACATTCCATTCAACATATCATCTAGTCCCAAGCAGCGCTTGTGTTATGGGTAATAAATGAATTTTATACTAATACAAATACATACATTACACAGCTATGTACTTTTAATATCCATAGACAATATCTAAACCAAATATTTGCAGATCATACAAAAATGTATCCCAAGGCGGGAATCTAACCCCTGGCGGTGAACCTTTGCCGGCCGCGCGTCACTTCGATCGTTTTTTATACAATATCTCTACATTTCTAGTTTCCATACAAGTCGGCATAGTTGGTTACATATCGTGGGGGTAATATATGTATAGAAAGGAATAGGAATGATCTAGTATCATATAAAATCTCATAATGTCTAGAGCAGTCTTCTCTGGTGATTCTTCTTTTTACCCTGATCTCAAGTTAAATTCCCAACGAAATCTTACAAAGCGTATCGTAATCTCATAATGCAACTCTATAGAACGTTTGTTTTGTTCGTCTACCTTGTTATACAAAAGTTTATTATTTTCTACGTAATTACGGTGCTCTGGTTGATGACGTCATCGCATGCGCAATTGATCGTTGTATGAACAAACATTTGCTTTGATAAACTGCCTATGAGCGAACTCGCATTCACGATTGCACAATCTTGTAAAATATTCAATGTTTTCTGAGAAAGAACAGGTGGATATGCATACCTACGAGTGACTATGGGCTAAATCCCATTACACTTATAAATTATAATGATTTTTAAGTGGATGAGTGGATGTTTGTTACTTCTTTACACCATACATAACAACTGAACCTATCGTACTGATCGTACTGATGTTACTTTTAGCCTGAAATCAAAAAAAGGCTACATTTATCCCATTAAACAGTTCCTACTGGATATAAATAACCTTGAATTTTCCATAGAAATAACGCGTGCAAAACTGCGGCCAGAAACTAGTGTTATTAAAACGTACTATCTATGGATTGCAGCTGGTATAAACTAGACCTAGGTTATAGACATAACGAAGGAGAATGGATAGAAATGTGCTTTCAATGATGATTTAAAACCAGCAGAAGCTTAGGACGCTTAATCGTACATTAAGTATAAGAATGAATTAATGTACACTTTATTGCACAAAAAATAACAAAATCAAAACCTTATATCTAGATATCAACAAAAAGTACAATAGGCGGCCTTATCGTTGATAGCGATTTCTCCCAGGCAACCTTTGGATGGGGAAAATATATTTATCTACTAAGTGATGGTAGAGCACAAACAGTAAATGAAAAATAACAAAACAAAAATTAAAAACTACATTAACTAACAAAACTACTTATATTAGAAAATAAAAACTTACCTAAGTTAATCTACAAATAATAAAAGCAGTATACCTAAGCATTAGGTGAAGCAGAAATATAAGGAGTTAATAACGCAATGAATTCAAGAATACAAAACTTATTAGATACAGTATTTTTACATTTAAATATAACTGAAAAAAAAAGAAAATCTGTCTCAACTTAATAAGATGGTTCGACCGGCCGTTTTTTTTTTTGGTTTGTATTTAATTTCTTAGAGTGAGAAGAAGAGGGACATCCCCAAGTGCGAGGGTTTACGCACTTTAAAAACAAACACCTAAGATGGTGTCGTGATGCAAGGCGCACATATTTTTTTCAGCGTTTTTAAATTTTTGAGTTGTATAAGCAATTTGTTCTGGCAAATAGGTAGTTTGTCTCTTAAGGCGAAATGAGTTCGTCTTTTTGAGACAAGGACGAACGAACGCCGCGCGGAGAAGGCGAGAAAGGGAGGCAAGAGCGGTAGAATGACCGGCCCGTGCACAATTTCACTGCTTTTTATTTTTTGATTTGTTATTGCTCTAAAATAATACTGTTTTTCAAAAAACTAAAACCATAATTATCTAAAGTATTTATTAGGGAACACGTAGAAGAATTTCATTACAATAATATTAAATAACTAGCAAATAAAACTGGTTTTCCCGTAGAGATATCTCTGTAAAAATGAAGATTTACAGGAAACTTTACCATTTTTTTCTATCGAGTCAAGTTTAGTCAATCGTGTTTCGACTCCCATAACTTACTAACTAATATCCTAAACTTTTGATCCTCATCAAAATATATTCGAAAAATAGGTGTTTTGTTGAAAATTGATTTTCCGTGGAAGGGGGCCTACCAGAAGAAGGGCAGCGGAGTTCCTTAGTGTATTATTCAACACCTCTACTGCAATCACCAACTCGCCTGCTGATAGAGGTATTTATGGCAAAACCCCCTTTTTTTAGGGAAAGCATGCTCAACGACGGATATAGGTACGTGTGCTGATGAAGTACCTATCTAAGTAGAGAAGAACAGTTACCGAATTGTTTAAGTACTCGTAGTTCATAATGCAATGGGTGCTATTTGGTGCTCAAGTCTAGACTCGATAATTCAGAATTTTGTTTGGTCTAAGCTTTTGTTGTAATTATAACAGTTCTAGCTTAATTGCATTGTGTTTTGGAGTAGGCATTGGGTTTCCAATGTCAAATAGTATGAATGAAAAACAATGACTACTATTATAGCAACTAGACTCTGCCCGTGGCTTTGCACGCATTTATACATGTCTAGGCTTATAGCTATGCAAAATTACAGCCCGATCCGTTCAGTCGTTTTATCGTAAAGATATTACAAAGCTCAAAACATTTAAACTGTTGCATTTATAACAATACTAGCTGCGCCCCGTGGCTTCCCTCACGTAGAAATGTGTCAAATGCTTTAAAAACCTTCCTCTTGAATCACTCTATCAATTTAAACAAAACCGCATCAATATCCATTGTGTAGTTTTAAAGATCTAAGCATACATAGGGAGAGACAGACAGCGGGAAGCGACTTTGTTTTATATACTCGTATATACTATGTGTAGTGAAGATTGTGTGACAGCTGCAATGCTACGCTAAACGCACTGTTGGGATACTATCCACTCGTTGGACCGGCGGCGACACCGTAGGTAGCGGCTACAGGGAGTCGATACATGGAGGCAACTTATGTCCAGCTATATTATTATATTTTCTAGCATAAAATACATAACCTACACGTGGTTTTATTTCCTTTATTGGTAGTTAAACCGTATTATCCCGCGTAAACAACCTGAAACGACGTTAATGATTGTCAGTTTAATTGGTTGCATAGTGCGAGAGTCAGAAGAATAAAAACCACTTTATTTGTAAACAAGCTTCTGCCTGTGGGTTTGCACGCATTTTTCCGGAATGAAAAGTAGCCTAACCGCGATGTAAACTACACAGCATCATAGCCCCAAGCTAAGCAGAGCTTGATAGATTAAGAGATTACATAATTATATATTTTTTTATTATGCATATATAGATAACGACCAGAACACCCGCAACAGATATCTGCAGATCATAAAAAAATTTGTTCCGAGGCCGAAATCGAACCATCAACATTCTTCGTCGTAGGCAACAATTTTTATCTTACAGGATTTGTCATATCACCGTCTATATGAAATCTTCTATAATATAAAAATGAATCGCTGAATGTTATGCTTAGCGCAAATATCGAGAGCAGCTGAACCGATTTCGCTAATTCTTTTATTAGAATATTTCTTGAAGTACGAGGATGGTTCATACGGAGAGCAGAGAAAAATTAAAAAAAAAATTGCCTGAACAAAATGACCACCCGGGCAAAGCCGGGACGGGCCGCTAGTATCCTATAAAATAACTCCCACTCTATAATTATAGATATACATATGTAGATAGATAAGTACTGTACAAACTCAATTAATATTGCAGGATAATTAAAACGACTAGTGACATTATCAGAAGCACAAGGATAACGAAACGATTTAACATACTTCTCGTATATGACCAAGTTTTACATGAAAACTACGTATTTAAAGGTGCTAATAGTGACTTCATTAAACTTTACGATTTTTAGCGCGATAATTGTGCACTTAGCATAAGTTCCTACGCTTGCAAATGTGAATATTTAACAGCCATTCAGTTGCAATCGTTCTTGTCATCAGCATAGGTTTACGTAAATATGTTCACTTCTGTCCACGCCTTCCACAGACAAGGGTGTTGTACAAATTTTTAAACTTTTGCGATTAGTTATACAAATACAAAATAATTATTTCTTTAACCTAATGTTGTTACCACTGTTATATTAATGTTTCTTTAAATATATATATTGTTAACATACAAAAGATTATAATATATCGGGTATTTATCGCGTACCTGTTGTTATATGTATTTCACCCAAAAAAACACAACCGCAAGGATAAAACACAAAAGGTAGGCGATAAACACCCGACAAATTCTGGTTTCCTTAGTTGGCACATGCAAAATCCACGGGCTGAGTGAGTGGGTTCGAATCTTACGCCGCCGTGATCGCTAAGCCACCGTTCTATTCGATAGATTACATTACACAAACTATCATTCGATTATCAACAAACTCATGTTATGGATACCCAAGGTTGAAAATACTAAAGTAGAGCTTGTAGATCGTTATTGCAATAAGAACGTCCAATGAATTTGATTTAGGGGCAGTTATTGCCATATCTTAACCAATTAGTGGAATGACAGTTCGTTGCTGTAAGATCATTGAGCGCATACTTTAGATTAGTGTCGACCTGATGTTTTTACCGTCAATTACCTACGTTCTAAAAACTCAAAAAAATATTGAACGGCGACTAGGCTGGCAATGATGTCAAATATTCTCTCAGAAGTATTACTATTTGTGCTACATTATGTATAGTTTAAATCCCTACTACTTAAGTTGTTTTTTATTTTTAATGTGTTTTCCTTTTTTTTTTGTAACCTGTTTATTATTGTGTGTGGCTATAAATAAATTCTTTATTCTTATTCTTTATTCTTATTTTATATCTATTTACCGGGCAAATAGATACCTAGGTACTGATTTTATCTAGTAGTTGTCCTAGAAAATACCAATACTATGAGTATTTTAGTAACTCCCGTTTCCTAAATGTGCAGTGTTTATTTTATTGTATTTACGAGAAAATAAAAACTGCAGTCATGGGCTGATTCATGGGGCTACTTACCACCATCCATCCCCATCTCAAAAAGCCATTTCTTCATAAACCCATCTGTATAAACTGTTGAGCTAGCTTGCTGCAGACTATTGTAAACAATCTAGAAAGGATGGTCTTTTCTTTTTTGTGGCGATCACAACAGGCCCATCATGGCCGCAGTGACACCCAAGCCAGACAAAGAAAAAAATGGTCTTTTGTTTATAAAGTAGCAGCATTATTCGTCACCATTATTGGTTTCACTAGATACAAAAGCACAAATTATTGCGATTTGCGTCGTCCTATCGAGACAAGTAAAATGATACTGGACAATTGAAACGTATCCAGTCTTCAATTATGGTCTGAGTGACAGGAGCGCCGGGTTAACGAGGGCAATAAGCCCTTCAGCGTCAGCTAATCATGGCACGTTCACTTTCCATCGAGTTGTTTTAAACCGTTATTGCTGAAATAATTGGTCTCAGTCCATAGGGGGCTGTGCATTTACGATGCGATGGCGAAACAAGTTTTTCTCTTTTCATACATTTGGCACCTTGCAGCGGTATCTACCGGATGGAGAGGAACGGTTTTCCGTTGTTTGACAGCGGTTGAATAGTTTCAAATGATGAACTCGAGCATGAAATCTCTTTGTGAGATCTGGCAGTGGCTATATCCACGGAATATTGTATTTTTTGTACGCGTAAGCGAGATAGAAGTTAAAGTCCATCCAGCTTTCGAAAACTTTCGTAATCCAATTGTACTAAACGTACTGGACTGCAGCACTAACCTACTAATATTATTATTACTAATTTACCCATTTTGTTAAATGAACCGAATTCCTAAAGCTAATTAGATCTCCTATTTACCTAATTCAATATTCTGAAGCCACCGAACCATAAAATTAGTTTACGTACTTGTACTTAACCTACTTAACTATATTTTGAGTGATAGGTAATGTTTGGCGTCGGCATTATTATGAACTAGTTACTGAACGCGGCCTTGCACGCTTAATTGTTTTATGGAAGAAAGGTATTTGCTGCTACTGTTTTTCCGGCCAGTAACAACCTGGGTCTCTTCAAGACAAGAGTGAATAGGTGTTCTAGAACTTCGTTATTCACCGTTCGACCACATCGTCACTTTCCATCAGGGGAGATAGTGGTCAAACGAAGGTCTATCGACACTTTAAAAAAACCTGTGAAAAAATTCAGACCAATCATTTCAGTAGTTTTGGCTTGAAGAAGTACCTAACAAGTCAATATGCTGTCAATCCATGAATAGTTATTAGATAGATAGAAAACACTTTATTATACCAAACAAATCAGAAAACAATACAGAAATAAAGAATAGACTAAAGGGCAGCCTTACAGCTGAGAGCGATCTCTTCTAGGCAAACTGAGGATGGACTGAATATAAAGGAACAATATACATAGATGGTGGCCTTTCAATAAATATATAAATAAAACAAATACTTACACTACATACACTAATACCTACATTATAAGTAATAAACTTCCATAGACATAAGATAAGGCTATCAATCTTTTCATAATAATATGGATAAATAATGCTGATGCAGTAGTTTTTTGGAGATAGGGAGTGATTTATAAATTCGAAAGTAACACAAAAAAAGACAATTTCTCTGTTACCTTTTCACGCCTAAACGGTTCTTAGTTTAGTTTAATTAAAGGCAGAGAGATAGACGGTATCCCAGGACAAACATAGGCTACTTTATGTGCTGGTAAAGGGCGTGTATGGCAGCGGGCAGAAGCTAATGATTAAATAACTAGGTCTGTTTGTGGACTTAACGTAGTACTATCAAGTATTCTCTGAGTTTACCAAACTAGAACAATCCCAATATTTTACGCACTGGGTCAAGAGTCAAGACTTGTTGACATTCAGATAAAACACGAATCAAGAACTTTGCTCGAACGTTTTAGGGATCAAAATACAAGGTAGAGTTCTATGAGGTTATCGAGGTTCACATTTGTTTATGAGGATTGGATTGTAGAAATGGGACTCAAACTCTATGGAAATAAAGGTCTTATTATATTACTAAAGTCATTTAAAACGGGATATTTACCATGATTTGAAACTCGCAGTGCCTTCAGTTACTCCGTGATCATGGCGCATGCAACTGTGCCGAAATATTGGATAACTCAAAAATCAAATCATGGTAAATATCCCGTTTTAAATGACTTTAGCATTAATAACCGTGATAGTTTCAAAAGTCTTATTATATTATTTTTAAGCATTATAACCTTTATTATCAAAGAAAATTACAACTAGAAAATAGAAACAAATTAGAACTACTTAGTATTTATAATAGAAATAGTTGAGCTATCTGCAGACTGTTGCAAATCATCTAGAGGTAGCTCAACTGATCCATATCAATACCAAACCGTCCCCAAGACGCTGGCTGCATTGCCCCAGCAATAACACAGAATTTTATTGCATCTTATTATAATAGCATGAAACGGCTTAATCTTCATCCCCATAAACTTTGAAATATAGCAGATTTTCTTGGGAGAAATAATAATAGACATAATATTTCATTGTAGTTTGCTTCAGTTTGACCCACATTTGGGTCATAAAAATAGTCGTAAAAAGAGGCTTCTGGACCGTGACAGCGAAATGGCGTCGATCCAGGAAGTTTTCTTTCTTGTGAATGAATTATCAAGTCTCAAAAGCTACGAACATAAGTTAAAAGCTTTATACGAAGTCTTTGTCCAGTTTTCCTTATTCATATGTTGTTTCCTTAAATGTGGAACATAAAATACATTGACTCGGCTTTTTATAGAGTCCAAATGAAAATGTGGAATAATTTTTATCTTGAATGGAAAAAGAAGGATACAAGCAGTAGCTGTTTAATAATTACTGATGCTGTGGCACTCCAATAACAAATATAATAGAGGCTCATTATATTATTACAGGTACCATGAGAGAGCATAAAGATATACCGGATTAAGAGCAAGAACTTCATCAGTATGCAATGGAAGTTTTAGTGAAAAAATGACAGCGCAACACAAAGGACCAACCCGCCCATTCCTCAGCCTGCAGTTCGCAGCGTGCCAGCATCTTCAGGGTTGCCAACAACCGTATAAATCATTTGGATAAAAAAGAAAAAAATAGATAAAAGCAATTTGAAACTTTTACATTTTTCGTAGGCGTCTCGTAGCACTTTCGTAGACCTTCTACGAAAACATGACATGCCCCTAATTAATTTGTTTATATTAATTGGAATTCGCAGTGATGGTTCTGATTGACTGTTCTTATGGGATATTGTTGCTTCCCACATATGTAAATAATAAAAATATTACGATCTCGTGCCTCTGGTAGGTAGGTAACAAGGTTAGTCAAGCTTTCGACAGCCCTTGATAACTGCGACAAAAACTGAATTCATAAACGTTACGCTTCAGTACTGGTTTGCCATTGGTCTTGCCGCACGTCCATGTTATCCATCATGTCCATGGTGAGTTGTCGACACTTGTTCCACTCCAAATAGGTAGGCTCGTCACATAGTGTACGAGTGATAAAATCCCGCCACTGCGTCGCCAAAGGCTTCGTCATTAAGAAAATACACACCACATTAAATGAATGGAGGGTCGCCCACGCGCTTAAACAACGAGACAAAAGCCAAAATGGTCTCTTCACTTTATATGGCATTGCGCCTTTTTATAGTGGAGTGGTGTATAGAATTGATTATTCTATAAGTAGATGTGTGAATTAAGCTCCTTTTATGCTATCAAGCGCTTGGGTCGTTTGTCTTGTTTGACAGTAAAGTAAATAGAGTCCAGTAATTATATAATGAGAGGGGCCTACGTCCATTGGACAAGTAAAGTCGGTTGAAGATAATGATGATTATGAATTGTAATATTATCGGTAAACGTAAATGCTTTTCAAATGTCAGCAACCAAGGTCCCTTTTATAAAGGTGTATCGTATTATTGCTGCAAAACCGAGAAAGTCACTATGCGGCACTTGACTTACAAAGTATGTTTTGTATTCCAGTTACCGAGAACATATCGAATATGCTATCGTTGTCGGATTTAATAAGCTAAACGGTGGTACCGATGTATATAATTGATGCAATTAGGGTGTTTGCGATGAGACGGGTGTCTGGGGACACGTACGGCGCGTGACCGCCGCTTGCGTGTGGATTGAATATGAATTGAACAAAATGAGGTGCAGATCATAAAATAGTTCTTTATGCTTTGTACATGTTCATATGCCGTGTGGTGCCGGCTTAGAATTTGCATCACCCCAACTCTTCTCGTGGGTGTCTTAAGAGGCGATTAAAAGATATCTACCGGGGGTGGGCAGCAGCACCTCCTGCTGAACAATTTACAAGGAACTGCAATTCCTAATCCGCATGCCGGGATGAGATAAAACTGCTGGATGCGTCAAGCTTAAGACAGGGCGCTATAGCACTCATTAGGGGCGGCCTATGTCCAGATGTGGACTAACATAGGCTGATGATGATGAGATAAAAGCTAATAAGGTGCTTATCAGGGGTAGGCCTGCGTCCAGCAGTGGACCAATATAGGCTGTTGAGTATGTTCCTACTGGTACGAGAAGAGTTGTGTCAACCTTTTAACAAACAATCCTTGTTAACATACGTCTTCGTATGTGCTTTGACTAGGCTTATAGATGGCAACTTGCGTCAACTTCAATTTCTTATTTTTATGGCTCGCTGTGTCTGTGTTCAACTTGCGTCTAGAATGCCACATTTCTTAATGAGGTGAAGATTGAAAAATAAAAAAGCCACACAGTGGAATTCAAAATTAAGTAACGTAAAAGCGATGCTCTAAGTACAAGACTACATATACAGCGTGACTCACGGTCATGAGACATGGAGGGCAAGTACTAGGAACAAATTATATATAATATTGTATATTATATTGAATACCGAGAGACAGATAAGTCTGTAATATCTCCCCAGGTTTTTATGGATTTCTGTATTTAGATTTATATTCCGTGAATGCAGTTTGCAATACAATACAATATATGTACAATACTTCCTATCTTCAATACTTCTAGTAAGTACTTGCTCTCCATGTCCCACGGCCGTGGGACACACGGTGTAGGTTAGTTGTAATTACATAGTTGGCAAGCGCGTTACTACTATGATAAGGAGTCATATTTATAAGACATAAAGGTCCTGTAGGATCAACTAGCTTTATTCAAATGATATCAATCTAACCTTGGTGATTAATTGGCGGACCGAAGTACCATTTAAAGAGTCGTAATCATAATCTAATAGCTATAAAATCGAAGGAAATAAATAAGACCTCTGTGCTTATGACTGAGCTAAGGCCAGGGTCAAGAAATTATGAGATTTTAAATTCATCGACACATGCCAAAAATTAATTAATTTTTAACAGGTTTATGTAATTATTATGTGACAAGTTTTGGTCTGATTTAGTAGGAGTAGGTAATTCCAGTAGTTAATGACGATTGCTAATATTAGATATCAACTGAACGGCGGATGTGATAATTATTGCCAGATCCATTTATGGTTTCCGTAAACATTAGCATAGCATTTTATATATTTCACGTTAAATAAAGGAAATATATGTCTCATATTTATTTTTCTCAAACTTACTCTTAAGACTAGCGGACCGTCCCGGCTTCGCACGGGTATTTATTATTTTTATTATTCTAAATTTATTTGTGGCCGTTTATTTCTTAAAATTGACTTCTTGTACCCCGTACCCCAGTGACTGACGCCTCGTCGGAACAAAGAAGGTTTATAATCTAAGCTGGCTGCGCCCCGCGGTTTCACCCGCGTGGTGATAGATATTTTGGATAATTTATTTATTTATTTACAAAATTTTGGAGAAACTTACAGCTAGGTTTACAAATGAGGTACAAATATAGAACATGCCTGGAAAGACCCAGTGCATGTTTGCTGATGGCTAATTAAAAGTTTCCGCTGATAGATAATAAAAATTTTAAGTTATGAAGCTAAGTAGGTTGACGACTTTATGAAGATAATAAATATAAATAAGTATAGAAAAATAATTAAAAACAAAACTAATTTAAACAGATAACATAATGTATTTTACACTGTAAATAAATACAATATATCTATATAATATATATATAATATAAATACAATATATAGTAATATACAATATATCTTTATAAATTGTAGCCTATGTATTATTCTGATGTATAAGCTATATTATTGTAAAGTTTCATTAAAATCCATTCAGTAGTTTTTACGTGAAAGAGTAACAAACATCCATCCATGCTTACAAACTTTCGCGTTTAAATATTAAGTAGGATAAAGGATGTCACTTGGGTATTTACAATGGGAACATATCTGCTCGTTTTTGTATTCTAAGATATCTTGAGCGAGTCTAAACAGTATTTTCAGATCTGAAAAGTTGAGTTCAATATCGTCCGCTTCCATCCACCTTCGCAAAGTTTCTCTTTATCAGCCTGCCCTAGCTCTAGCTTTGAGAAGCTCAATATTTCTCGGCAGTCTGTCTCAACCATTATGATAGAAGATGGCAGCTGGCCTCATTTTGTGGGTTTTCACCTCTTCTAAAGTAAAGTAAAGTAAAAAATCATTTATTTCTTTAGGCTTACAAAATAAGCACTTGGACAAGTCATATTTTATATATAAATTATTATCAAATAAAATTATTTTACTGTTCACTTCAATTTTTTGTCCACTTGTGGAAGAAACAACCCGCCTGCCAAGCGTGGTCATTATGGCAATTCCTCCTTTGTTTGGGGGAGGCATGTTGGTCACACTACGTTGTAAAGTGTGGCCCAATGTTTTTAATGTGACCTATCATTTTAGTCGCTGGTGACAGGACTCGTTGAATAACTACTGGGTAACTTACCGTGAAGTACTGACTGACAACTTGCGAAATCTTAAGCCTGGGTTTGATTGAACGCGAGCTTTGTAAATTCATACAATTTATTTGATATATTTCAATTTCACTATCAATCACTATCAATTTCAAAATATAGTATGTTATACAACATACTATGATTTTGATTGATAGTGAATACATATACGTACGTATACGTATGGACGTTTACGGTGACGATTATTGCTAAATGTTGAAAAACTATAACTTGGGAATTCCGCAGCGGAAATGCGAGCAGATTTCGGTGTATTTTCTATGAGTTGTCGTTTTTTGGGTATTCACATATTTCGGTTGATACTGGAACCCAATGAAGTAGTTATATACTCAAATTACAGGACTGTAATTAGATACGAAAAATTTAAAAGTGGGATTTTGAAAAATTGGCTAATGGGTTTCTCGTAGATGGGGGGCAAGGGCAATTTATTGGATCTCATCAGAGGTTTTACGCAGAATTGTTACTAAATATTTTTCATTCTGATATTTTGCAGTGAATGATTACAAATGACGAGATCATTCAACCATCTATATATGTACATATATTTAAAAAATAATCACATTTATCTGTCAACACATGGCATTGTATGAATTAAGGTGGTGATGTGAAGATACCAATAATGTGTATTGTGTTGACAGATGAGTTCAATTTGGCTAATGAACTCAATGAACTCGAGTAGGTACTTAATGCCCGTGGGTTTATATTGGGCGCTCAAAGACCAATTTCTTTGAAGCATATTTAAGTAAAAACCTAAACGTTTTCACTCAAAATTATAACCCAACTGTTTGAGCTTTGATTAAAATCTCGAACCTAAAGATACAAGTTAAATAGAAGTAAAAATACTTTTTTTAATACTTTTGATAAAGGTTTTGTTCGTGTGAGTTTCACAAGGGAGCATATTGTGATCTATGTATATTTAATTATTGACATAGGTAACACATGAATGTTCGTGTTCAAAGACCCTTCCCTTTATTATCTCGGGCTAAATATCATTCAGATTCAATGAATAACTGGAGCAAGTACCAACACGATCTGTAGGTAACATTAGTAGATCTAGCGTATTGTAAGTGGCGACGATAACCTCATTATTGGGTTGTGTTTTGCATGTAATTTTCCGTCAAATTAGCTGGTGCAAATCTTTGTCTGGATTGTTTAGATCTGGCATAGTTTATTAGTTGTTAAACAGATTGTTTCATGCATGATTTTGCCAATTATTAGCTGTAAGAAATATATTTTTTCGTACAAGAGATTTATTTATATAGTTTTATTCGGAAGACAAACAGTTTTACACACTTAACAGATAAACTTAAATAATAACTTATAACCATTTATGTGTCCTCGCATGTAGAAGCTGAAGGATTGCTTGATTGAGATGCTTATTTATTTAGATTTAATAAGCTTTTGTAGCCTTTCGCCATAGAAAACAAAGTCTTGCACCTTAACCTTCAAATGTTGAACTCTTTGCAGTCACGTCCAGTCAATGGGTGATGTAATTTCGTCCATCGCAGCTAGTAACACTGGTCGGTGGCTGGTTATAAGCCATTTGTATGTGCGGCACAGACCCGAGGCTCAATTTGAGGCACAAAGCATGTACCGCCTAAATCAGCAGGATCTGGCCACACCTGCTTGGGTGGAGTGGTTGGTATTTCTGTTTCAGTTGTTAGGTGCAATTATTTTATATATTTGGGAGTGATTTAGATAGAAGATAGATAGATCGATAGAATATACTTTATTGCACAATTTATATTACAAATAGGTAACATAATTTAGTTATTAGTGCCGTAAATCCTATGTAAGGTTTGTCTTATTACTAGTTCTCACTTAATTTAAAAATAAATTGATAATATCTACTGTAGTAATAATGCTAATAGCCTACCTAACCTTTGGGTAGAGTGGGCAAAAATTTGATAGGTACTGCTAGAATTGTGTTTCATCATACATAATTATCGATCCGTTTTTATCCCAGCTTTTCAGAAATAATAGATAGAAAATGATTGTGTGAAATATTATCATTTCGAAAATTTGTAATAATATTCTTTATTCCAATTTTTGTATGATAATTTCATCATCTACGGACTGTATTCCGAACGTTTATGGTATTAAGTAGACAAATACTGTGACATATATTTGCCTGTCTTCTAATGTAGAAGAGGACAGGCGGGTAATTTGAATGAAACTCTTTTTGAAGATTATAAGAATAGCTAATTGATCGAAGGCTCAATATAAAGCGAGCAATGCTAACTAACTTGCATATCTGAGGAGTCACCACTTAGGAACGAAGATGTTCCATTACGATATACTAAATGCTTTTCAACCGGATGAATGGCTCCTGTTTGTAGCGTATTAAATTCAATTAAATAGGTGCAATCTTTCGTCACGTTTTTTAGTTATAAATTGAAAATCTAGTGGAATCCGATTCAGAGAAACATGTCAAGATAAATAATAGCAAAATAAAAGGTTTATTATCTAAAACTATTTTACCTACGGCGGCTAATTTGTAAAAGAAAAAGAATACAATAATTTTAGTAAAACCGCCGAGTAAAAACAGCTATCATAGTTACAACTTTTGAAACTATACACTAAAGTAATTTAAAACGGGATATTTACCATGATTGTACCGAAATATTGGATAAATCAAATCATAGTAAATATCCCGTTTGAAATGACTTTAGAGCTATCATAGTTTCTATAATCAAATATAGCTTACAAATATTTTGAACTACCCTTTTACTAAGACAAAAAAAAACAGTGTCAGTGGATGTTATCCTGATGTCGTGATGTGCGTACCCAGTTCTAGATCTAGAAGTAACGTTATGGGATCATTTTATGCTAGAAAAACACGTACATAGCTGTAAGTCTAGAAAGGTAGGAACGTATAAAATCATCAAAATCATCAATCATTATGATGCAAGAAAAGAAACATACGATGAACATGAATTCTATCCGTTCTGTACAACTTACACGTGCAACTAAAACCGAGACCGAAGATTGATTGATGCCGATAGCAGTAATTACAATTTATTAAATAATTTATAAGATGTAGGTATCATGTTGTAGTGTAGAAAATATAGTCTGCAGTGCGATCGGCGTTGTTACCGGTGCATTTGCATAAATGGTCCTTACAAGACGCCGCCCGCGAGCACGGCGCCTGCGCAGGCCGTCGCGCCGATCACATTAGATAGAAACACGGGAAATTACATAGCTCGTTGAAATACTGCGAATAAACAGCCATTTGCTAGATAATTGTGCTCGTTTACCTGATACCTATAGGCCACATTTGAATGCACCAGCTATTACTATCGTTATGTCACTTACAGTCTGTTGATGAATTTAAGCGCCTGATTTTCTAATCTACATCTGACGTAGATAGATAATTGACTTACAATAAATATTGCTAGATAGATTAATTTGTTGAAATCATTGTTAACGCCATGAATATAGTATGGTAATTGGTCGATTAATCCGCGTTGAACAAAGGTAATTTGCTGGTTGAACGTACCTAACGTTCTAGGCAACCTGGGCTTATTACCTGTGCTATTATCACTTTAGTTAGTAAATCACACCGATCGATAATGTCAGATAATGATCTGTGTCTCGGGCGTCAAGCAAGTGTGAGTTAAGAAACCGCAACCTTTGCTGGCGCCGGCTGAATGCCCTAGTGTGCGCCGCACACGCATAGCTTTGACGCGAAGTCTGATACAATTTATCTAATTTAATATACTCAGTAATGACGACGTGCTACAAAATAATGATAACATTTGCTATTTTGGGTCAGATTTTGAAATTGAAATTGGCTATTAGGGTCTTACTAACTTACTAACAAGTTTTGTGAAAAACTGTAGAACAACTTGTTTGCCAACTAGATACGGTGTTGGCAGATATATATCAATATCATACAGGTGTCAATTTATTCTATCGTTAGCTTAAAGGCAACAAGAAATTACGTTGTTTATGGAGACAGATAATATCTCGTTTTAGGATAATTGGAAAATCTGAAAGTGAATGCTTCACATACTACACGTCATAGTAATCGCGTCAAGCAACTGTTCATTACCTTAGTATAAGTACAATATACTTTGCAGAAATATGCAATGGATTCATTCTGGTAAGTTGTCTGGAAGAGAACACCTATAAGCTGCCCATTATATTTCGTCTGTTCTAAGATTTTTTTCTGTATTGGTTTCTGTCTTGTGTGGTGTAACAAAATGTTTTCTATGTCTTTTTTTACTATTAAAACAATTGAAGTTTGACGAATTAATTAAGGATGTAAGTGGGTTAACTTCGAACCTTATACACCTAGCGGATACCATCTTTGGGTGTATCATATTGTGCACCCGAGGATGATACCCGCTATGTGTAGCCATCGCCTTTAGATTAACTTCTCAAAGGGCCTCTGTGCTGTTGGCTTCGGCCCCACGCAAGCCTTCCAAAGGACCGGGTCACTTTATGGCCCGAGATCATGGTAAAGAATTATAATATGTTTAGGTAAGTAGGTATATAAAAAACATTGTTGTTTCTATAATTATATTCACATGGGCTTTTTATATAATTATATATGCCTTTTTATATATAATATATATAATATGCCTTTTTATATAATTTATCTAAAAACTTGAAATTATCAGCTTCGTTAACTTGACTCCAATGAAGTCTTATCTAAACTAAACTACTTGGTTCCTATCTCGGTGGTGGCACCTATCTTGTAAACTCTTTACTTCTTTTTTCACTTCTTATTATAACTTGTGACTACGTATGGGTATATAGTTCCGGTCTTCATACTTTACGGAAACGCTCAAGATTATTGCTTCTTATCAGGGAGTATCTGTCATATTTTTGATATCGTATTTATCAGAATGTTCACCGATAGTTCCGTCTGATTCAGCCGATAATCTCTGCATGACGTCAAACACAGCTGTTCTATATAAGAGTCTAGTCTAGAGGTACTCGTATATTCATTACGAGTTTGTGCTCGCGGCTTCGCTTCGTAGTGTCTATGGAAACCTTTAAAGGTAACTTATTTCCCATGGCAACTGATTTATGGGATCAAAAGTAGCCTATGTTTGATTTCAAGCTTAGAGCAAAATTTCATTCTTATTTTTATTTTTTACTAGCGGACCTTCTCGGCATAGTAGCTCACGGTTTTAGTACGGATCCCTAACTTTTTTTGAAAATATAATACCTTTCGGCGACTTCGAGAAACGGGAAACTTAACCCTTCGAGAACCACGAGTCAGTGCAACGCAGCAGGATGTTGCTGTAGACGAAGCCATACTCCAAGCGTTTGGATCCCACTACCAGTACTCGAAAGGCAACGAAATACCCAAAATAACAAGGAATTTTAACCTAATTTGAATCCTCTAATAGACATATCAATCAAAGATTAAAGAAGTAAAAAGGTTTGTTAGGTAAGTAGAAAAAAAGGTTTTTTTAGTCTTTTGTATATTTACTTCGTTTTCCCTTTCAGTGTTAATTTTTGACAAGTTTATAGACTTTTCGGCTACATGTGGTATACCGTTGGAATAAGCGATGATAAGATAAATTTTTAAAATCATTTGAACTCCTTGATCGCTTTTAGTTTCTTTTTAAAAACGATGTAAAGATGACCTTTTTAACTCAGTTTTAAATTTTTTTTAACTTTGAGCGTATAACTAATTATTTACTGGTATTTTAAAATGAATAATGCTTTCAATAGATAAAGGATACATCTGGGACTAAAAACAAATAAAAAGAATAATTGAAAATATGTTCCAAAAAAAATTGTAGGGGAAAAGAGTTAAATTTTCGGAAAAATATTTTAAAATAAAAAAAATTGTATAGAATTAGGGTCTTCTACTTCAATTCGTATTTTACAAATAGGTCCATTTATCTTAATATTCATGTGATGTTCATATTTATTCTAGCTTATACTTGGTACACCCCCTGCCTTTCTTAAATTCACATATTTCTTTCCATCCAAAGGTTGCCTGGAAGAGATCGCTTCTAAGCGATAAGGCCGCCCATTGTACTTGTATCATGTGATGTCTTTTTAATGATCTGAAACTGGTGTACAACCAAGTATTTTTGTATTGTATTGTATTTAACCAAGACACAGTAGGTCGGTTGATATGTAATAAATCAAACATTTAAATAACCATACATCAGCGGTCGGTCATTATTGGTACCCGCAAAATTATATTTTTTTTATTTTTTATACGATTTTTTGCATTCATTCATTTTTTTTGTAGAAAACTAAGAAATAGTGGTCTTTAACATAAAAAAGAGTAGTCGTAATTTGTGGTCTTCGTTGTATGGGTTTCATATTTGTTGTCTGAATTATTAGACTCTGAATCTATCTGAGACCAGCGTAGAAAAGTAAAAGAATTTTTTTTTCTACTTTTTAGTACGGTTTATTTATAAAATTTTGCGTGTTTTTTTTTAAACTATTATCGATTTACCCTTATTATATGTTTGTTCCTCTACCTACTAACTTCTTTTGGTTTTGCATAGTTTTAATTTTTGAATTAGTATGTACATACATACACGTATGTAATTAGGTAAAAATATTTATTTTTCTTTCTTTCTTTCTACGGAAATAACTGTATTGAAAAAATCTATTGAACTGAGTCATTAAAAAAACAACTGAATAGGAATTCCCAATGGAGATAAGATTGTCTGTCTTTTGTCCGTCGCGTCGCTAAGGTAGACTTTAGTCATTAGCCCATTTAGATTTGAAAATAGATTTATATTTCATTTTACTGAAAATAAAATAATCACACCCTACACACATCCCATAAATTTGGTTTGTACCTATATATTTTTATGTTGTAAAATTATTTTAAATTTAAAAGATAATCACTTTACATTGTACATAATAGTCATTTATTTGATAATAATATTTAGTTATAATTTGCGACAGACCTTATTGTTTAAGCCTAAATTATAAAATTTACTGATTTCTTATTTCAGTCACAGAACAATATACAATGTGCAAATTAAAGTGCAAAGTGCGTTTTCTAGGTACCTATTTATTTATTAAAGAATTAATGAGTTTACAGTATGTATAGCCAAAACACTCACTATACTATGCTACTATAAACTTAATATATAGGTAGGTAGGTATACAATTATCCAATTTTCCAGCATTGGATATCCGTCCACCTGGGCGGTAACAAGAACTGACGGCCCTGTAGCATTTTGCTCACCTACAGTATTTACAGTCTGTATTAAAATGATACTATGTGTTTCTTTATTAATTTCTTTTTAATTTTTGTGTATTTTTGTTTGAATTTATTTTCCATGGGTCCTAAATTTTGTATTATGTGCCAGAAGTAAACTATTATTATTAATATATTACTATAAAAATACCTATGTAAAATGGACTATAGCCAGCTTAGCTAGCAATAGTAAGTGTGATGGTGTGGTGTGCGGGAGGCTGGTCGGAGGAACAGGTTGACGCACGCGCGGGGCAGAGTCGCCGCTGCCGCCGCCGGGCGCAGGCCGCCGCCGCCGGAGTCACTCAGTGCACGCGCCGCCTCGCCGTCGCTCGCCAGCCTCCGCGCTCCACGCGAACCCGTATCACCGCGCCGCGCTATCCCGACACGCAAACTTTCCGCGACCCTCCTCAACTGTACAATCAACTACTACCTACACCATTTCCCCCAACGCGAGTTCGCTTGTTTACGTTCTTAACGTTCCGTGTTTGTGAATCGCGTGTGAAGTTTTTATAGTGCTGCGGTGACCACGATCTCGATTCTAAGGTAAGACTTAGTCTAGCACGGAGTCTGCTAATGATAAAAATTGTATGATGTATTAGAAAGTAACTTGCATAGCAACGAAACAAGTTAAAGCTACTTAAACACGTATCCACTGCAAGTGCGCTGGGTACTCGAGTTGATGTAACCTCGTTATGTTGGGGCAAGTAAAATAAAGTTCGATTCTCGTAGCGGATTTGCATATTATTTTTGGCTCCAATGATGCGAATCAATAATTACGGTCACTTTATCATTGCAGATAACAAATCCTAACATATTTAAATTTAGTACCAACATAATCACACAAAACTCCTAATTGCCTCAATCAGCTAAATGTTAAATGCTTGTTGACCACGATTACTGATACTAAACCTTATTTTGGCTAAGACCCTGCATAAATCACACTAACATTATAAATGGGAATGTTTATGTAGATGGATAAGTGGATGTTTATTATTTCTTCACACCAAAACTGCTGAACGGATCGAGCTGAAAATTTGCATAGTTATAAGCTGTTTATCCTCTGAAACAGTTCCCATGGGTTAGAAATAACCTTTAAACGTTTCCATATAAACAACGCATGCGAAGCTGCGGGCAGAAACAAGTTCCTTTATAATAAACTTAAGTGGTTTATTATAAACTAGTTTCTACCCGCGGCTCTGGCAGTCAAAATAATAAAGTGTGCCTATGTAGTAACACATGTAGATAGGTAGGTACCTAGCTTTGAGGTAACACCAGCGTATAAACTTGATAATGATGTGGTAACTCTAATGCTATATTCGACTGGCGTAGAATAAGCCACGCGTTCAAGCCCAGGCAATGCTTTGGTTATGTGAATGCCACTTATCATACTCGTCGAATAAATTTAGAAAGCTATCATCATAAATAAAATAGTAATAAACTAATTTAATCACGTCACATTTTGAAAATAACTGTAATTTAATAAGATAAACACATCTTGAACTGGATGGAATGTTTTGTTATAAAATGCGATGAATTCAATGGTAATTCATTATATTTTAAACCATCAATTTTAATTAACCCAAGGTTATATGGCGACCAATAAAATCAGTGAAATGGTGGGTCAAATGAGAATTATTGGATTCATCAAATGATATGACAGATCTTGACCCATTCCAAGAACCAATCTGAATGATAAACTGGTAACGCGTAGAATTTTAACAACATATGACGACCGAAGTGGCGGGGTGAGCGAAGGTCCGCCTGCGACGCAGGAGCTTGCGGGTTCGATTCCCGCCTCGGAACAATTGTGTGTACGATCTGCAGATATTTGTTCCGGGTGTTCTGGTCGTTTTCTATGTATCGTTATATATATGTATATACGTTACGTACGTTATATATATATCTTTCTATGTAATATATAGTATTATGTATATCAGTTATCTAGTACCCATAACACAAGCTCTGCTTACCATGGGGCTAGATAATGCTGTGTGAATTGTCCAGCATTATTTATTTATTTTTATACCACTATAATTCAGAGACACTGTGGGTTCCGAGAGTTTTTAGATATTTTCTTAGAATATTAAATGAAACAAGCTTGATTCTTCATGCCAAGGTTACAAATTAAGCAAGTTCACCTAATGACTCTATTATTTTTCAGTTAGCTTATGTATAATATTGTCCTTATTAAGTAATTAGAAGCTTTGTTTTTATTTTCCGTGTTCAGTGTTGTCAAGGTGATTAACAGCAACGTAGGTAAATATGGTTGTATTTTTATTTATTTATTATTTTAAATTATCAGAAAAATGTATTTAGTTATTATAATAATACTTAATACATTTATTTCAGACAATATTAGAACAAGTTTAGATCTTATTTTACTTATTCTACGGTCCTATTAATATATACCTAGTATATACGTGAAATCTAACATATCTATATAAAATTATTTTTCTAAATAAATTGTCTACATTACCGATATTGCGGCGACGACGTGTAGTAAGTACTTATCAGAAACCACCACAAAATATGACTAAAGTTAGCGTAAACAAGTACACATTTTTATTATGTTTAAACTTTATCTAAGATGGTAACAAATACCTATACAAAAAAAAGGAATACATATATTTAAATAATTTGATCGCGTTGATAATAATAAATAGGAAAAAGCTAAGCAGAGCTTATGTTATGGGTATTGATATAGATAATATAATATCCACATAAATAGATACTTTTTTATGAATAGAAAATACCCAGAACACCCGGAACAGATATTTTCAGATTGTAGGTACAAACATTAGTCCCATGGCGGGAATCGAACCCGCAACTTCCTGCGTTGCGGGTGGACCTTCGTCCACCGCGCCACATCGGTCGTTGATGAATCTATGACGTGATCCATCTAACTTAGTCTAGAAATTTCAATATATTTATATTATTTGAACGGTTATACTCACATCATAGAATTAAAATCCCCTCTCAAAAAATTTAAAATCAAAATTTTCAAAAGTTGCCTGGAAGAGATCGCTTTTAAGCGATAAGGCCGCCCATTGTACTTGTCGCATATAATGAATTTTTGTAATGATTGATTTGATTATAGTGTACAATGAAGAATTTTTGTATTGTATTGTAATTAATAATATTCCACAAGATGATGATGATGTCTTGTTTCCTATTTAATGATTTAACTGTGTATGGTTTCTCACAGAACCCGACAGATGACGAACGCGAACAAGTCAGACTATAAAACACATTATTTATTTGTCTGGACAAGCCCTATGACGAGGCCATGTTTCACCGTTTCAGCGAAAGAGAGCATGAGTCAGCAAGCCATTCAGACGGACGCTTCCCGTGCACTCATTCATTATTTATTCCTAAGCTCATTGTGGACATTTCATGCAACGTAGCAAAAAGTCTGCACACATCCTCTGCACCTGCTTTAACAGGAAGCTGGATATACTGAATTTCTTATCCCTGATGGTGGCTTAGTTGATATCTTTGTTATTCTTATAACTAAGGTACATAATCTTCATTAGTTAGTATCTGATGTCACAGAGGTAACATCCTACTAATATTATAAACGCGAAAGTTTGTAAGTATGGATGGATGGATGGATAGATGTTTGTTACTCTTTCGCGTAAAAACTACTGAACGGATTTTAACGAAACTTTACAATAATATAGCTTATACATCAGAATAACACATAGGCTACAATTTATAAAGATATATTGTATAAATAATAATATTATAAAGAGGAAATGTTTGATTTTTTGTTTGTTTAGAATGAATAGGCTCCGAAACTACTGGACCGATTTGAAAAATTATTTCACCGTTGGGAAGCTACACTATCCCCGGTGAACATAGGCTATATTGTATTTTCAAAAAAATTAAGGATCCGTACTAAAACCGTGTGAAGCCGGCAAGGTCCGCTAGTATTGTATATTATTCAAAATATCTATCACCACGCGGGTGAAACCGCGGGGCGCAGCTAGTAAAGGATAAAGAGTTTACAAAAAAGCTTAAATAACCTGTCACCGGATCCTGTGTCGCAATAGAAAAGCCACAAAGATGTAGGTTCAGTCCTGTTGGAACTGAAACTATATAAGCATTTAATTTTTTTTAAATTATACTCATGAAAATGTAAAAGGCATATTCACGACCCATTGTTGTAATTATAATGGTAGAAGTTCGCAGCTATGAAAGCTTTGAGTTGTTTTCTTCGCAAATACCCCCTTTGTATTATTTTTCAGCGCCGCTACTAACTCCGGCTTGTAGCGGCATAATGCTGAGACAGGGACCTTTTTGGCCACTTATATAACACGTATTTGTACCTATCTGTATGTTTTTATCTATCTACTTATAATTTTTTTCTTGTATGTACTCTTTCTTATTATTTAAAGTGTCGTGTTTTGTTTTGTGTTATGTTCGGTGTCATAAATGTATTTTCTTTCTTCTTCTTTCTTTCTTTGTAGAAAAATAAATATATACATATATGTATGTTAATTAAAACAGACAAAGTAAACAAAGATAACCTTTGAACAGGTAGATTAAGGGAGAGTTGGTAGTGATTTCACTAGCCCCACGATGCTAATTAAATGTTAGCTGTTTAGAGATCTGAGAATCTCTAGTAATTAGTGTTCGATGCAAGCCTTAACATATGTGCTTAGGTTTGTGAATAATTGAAATTCAAATATTTTCGCTTTTACTAAGAGAGATCTCTATGCTTTTACTTTGCGAGCTTATTCATACGTACCTATATCAACATACAAAAAACTAAAAGCTTGTGGATTTTAAAAATTAATTAAACAAAGCTCCATGGAATAATATAATTGAAGATATACGTTTTCAGTTTTCTTGTGAAAAATAATTGTAGTTATCTCAGTAGATCTATATAAAATATCTATATGAAAATGATTTGTAACAAACAACCTAAGCTACGTACGTCAGTATTATAATATATTCTCTGGTATAAGTTACACAACATTAATTCAGTTTACAAATAATGATAAATAGCAAACAAAGACGCCTTTTCAATGCACTCAATACGAAAGCCACTCTATATCAGTCAGGTGACGTCACAATACGTCATACAAAGCAATATCGTATCTCTACAATCAGTAAAAGAATTTCTTTATTGATATCTGGAACTATAGATATGATGACGACTTGATTGTTTTGTGTTATTAGTATTACACTGCATTCCATTGTGAGGTAATAAATTATTAATTATCAAAAATATGTACTGTTAACACTTTGAGTGCTGAAAACGCACGTTATGAGTTTTCTACAAGTGACTAATATGCGTAAATCCACACTAGCGCAGCGGCCGAGAAAATACAGATCTTTGTGACTCAGCAGAGCTGTAATATTTTTCGAATGAAACGCATGTGCGGCGCAACACAACCGCTGTGTAGAGCGGCAGCACGTATTTTTTAGGTAAAAAAAAGATCGCAGTCGTCGAAAAAAAACCGCAGTCAAAGTGTTAAGGACGACTTGGCTTCTGATGCGGACCTAAACTTGTATAAAATATAGTGTCCTGTGTTTCTATGTATTTGACGATTATTCTTCTTGTTTTCTTGTGTGTTTGTAAACGGTTTGTATCCTCTGTTTTTATCAATATAACCTTATTTTATTTGGACTGAGGGACTTTCCTTTATTTATTTGTTTATGATACAAAATCCACAGCACTTAAATAAATAAATAATGCTGGACAATTCACACAGCATTAATTATCCCCATGGTAAGCAGAGCTTGTGTTATGGGTACTAGATAACTGATATACCTAATACAATATATTACATAGATAGATATTTTTTATTATACATAGAAAACGACCAGAACACCCGGAACAAATATCCGCAGATCGTACACACATTTGTTCCGAGGCGGGAATCGAACCCGCAACCTCATGCGTCGCAGGCGGACCTTCGCCCTCCGTGCCACATCGGTCGCACTTAAATATACAAACATGTTAAATATCAAAACTGACGGCCAAAACGGACTTACATTTTATACAACACTTTGACTAGGGCTTACGTCCCCGTTAAATATTCTTCCCATTACTTGATAGTTTTTACCTTATTATTAAGACTGGGTATGTACCTTTATAAAGATTTATTTATTTTGCTTACATGTATATGTCAGTATATATCTACCTACATGCTTAGATCTTAATGATAGCTTAGTTCAATAGTACTAGCACCCTGTGGGGCAGCGCAAAAATCATCATCATCCTCATCAGCCTATAGCATTCCACTGCTGGACATAGGCCTCCCCCAATGAGCGCCATAGCGCCCTGTCTTCAGTTTGCCGCATCCAGCATCTACCTGCAGTATTTTGCAGGTCGTCATCCCACCTGGTCGGAGGGCGTCCTACACTACGTGTACCGAGTGCAAAAGTATTTATATAAAAATACCAAATTTGAGTTTAAATTAAATAGATCGGTATCAAATACATAGTTATTTCCAAGTCAGATAAATCATGCATGTTAATCTAGTTAAAATAAAAATAATCTCAGTTCTAATTTTAAACAGAACTTTAAAATAGATCTATAATTATTCTAACGTATTTATACGGTTGTAAAACATTACAAATGTATCAATAAAAATCACCAAGAATAAAATATACAAACACAAAATATAGGTACGTACTTGAGTACAATCATACTCATTACCGATATAATACCTCTATAATATGTATGTAGGTAGCTACAGTACAGATAATGTTAGTAAGAAAACAATGATTTAATCTACAAAAGGAATTTATAACAATCAATAAACTACTCGAAAGTTCGTTCGGTGACAAAGCATTATGGAAGTTTGTCCAGCCATTTTATTTTAATTACAACTTGAATGAATAGCCGGTGACCCTTGTTATCAGGAGTTCACAGTGCCGGTGGTGGTCGAACGAACCTAGCACAAAGAAATGTATCTACAAATATATATAAAATACATATTACCTACAAGGTACTTTAAGAATGTCTATCCGGTGTCTAGTCCTTTTATATAGGTAACATTCTGTAAAATTTGATAGAAAAAGATAAAAGTCTAAAATATTTTAGTGTTAAAATGCGTTGAGACATATTTCAATTATGTATAATCAATGAGTGGTGTGTAAGTGTGTAAGTGATAGTGGTGTGTATGTGTGTAAGTGATAGCTAGATTGTTACACCCTAAGGTAACATCTATTTATTCGATATTATTATATCAGTCTCTGAAACGGATTATACCTTCCATGTTACTGACTAAGCTGACTTTTAAATTTTATTATGGATCTCTTTAATAAGGTACTGATGTTGAAACGTCACAAAAATAATACTACACGGTGGCGAAATCCAAAATTATGAGAGCTTCTGTAGCTCAAAGTCGTGAAAGGAGTCATAAGCTGAAATGACACCCTGCGTACAGAAACAATGATGACTAGCTACTGACTTTTAAAATTGTATAATGGATATCTTTAATAAGGTACCTACTGATGTTGAAACGTCACAAAAATAATACTACACGGTGGCGAAATCCAAAATTATGAGAGCTTCTGTAGCTCAAAGTCGTGAAAGGAGTCATAAGCTGAAATGACACCCTGCGCGTACAGAAACAATGATGACTAGCTACTGACTTTTAAAATTGTATAATGGATATCTTTAATAAGGTACCTACTGATGTTTAAACGTCACAAAAATAATACTACACGGTGGCGAAATCCAAAATTATGAGAGCTTCTGTAGCTCAAAGTCGTGAAAGGAGTCATAAGCTCAAATGACACCCTGGGTACAGAAACAATGATGACTAGCTACTGACTTTTAAAATTGTATAATGGATATCTTTAATAAGGTACCTACTGATGTTGAAACGTCACAAAAATAATACTACACGGTGGCGAAATCCAAAATTATGAGAGCTTCTGTAGCTCAAAGTCGTGAAAGGAGTCATAAGCTCAAATGACACCCTGCGTACTGAAACAATGATGATTAGCTACTGACTTTTAAAATTGTATAATGGATATCTTTAATAAGGTACCTAATGATGTTGAAACGTCACAAAAATAATACTACACGGTGGCGAAATCCAAAATTATGAGAGCTTCTGTAGCGTCATAAGCTGAAATGACACCCTGCGTACAGAAACAATGATGATTCCCAGTTTTTAACTGAATCACTGAATCAGTGTAAAAACGCGGTCTTACCTACTTCCGTTTTGTATCACTATCTATTGCATACGGCTTCACACGCGCTTTTGCCAAGATAAAAATCCCCATCCCGGGGTATACATGGTTCTTAATATTTTATTAGGTTCCGTTCCGTTTAGGAAGTGAAAAGGTAATAGACAGACGGATAGAATTACTTAACATTTAATTTTATAAGTATATTATGAATATATTTATATTAATAATTTTACTAGATATATTTTTATGAGTATGATAACTTTGAAATCATACGTCACGCGCCATCACATCCCAAGTTGGACTTTCCAACGCAATATTGTGGTATGTAAAAAACAAATGACATACTTCAGACTGGAAATAAATGTCTATATCTTCACATGTATTGCAAATCATGAATAATCAGATATCAGTAACGTTTATGACGACCGATGTGGCGCGGTGGGCGAAGGTCCGCCTGCGACGCAGGAGGTTGCGGGTTCGATTCCCGCCTCGGAACAAATGTGTGTACGATCTGCAGATATTTGTTTCGGGTGTTCTGGTCGTTTTCTATGTATAATAAAAAATATCTATCTATGTAATGTATTGTATTATGTATATCAGTTATCTAGTACCTACCCATAACACAAGCTCTGCTTACCATGGGGCTAGATAATGCTGTGTGATTTGTCCAGCATTATTTATTTATTTATTATTATTTATTTTTTTAGGCTAATCAAATAAGCTTACAGACATTTTAAACTTACGTATAAACTAACATGTATATATATAATAGTCTAATTTGAAATTAAATTATTATCATGCGAAGAGAATTGGTTGGTCTCTAAATAACCCTTAGGAACGTCTAAACTTCAGTTTAATGATATGTTCTGAAATAATGATATAGGATATAATGATACTATAACTTACAAGAAACAAAGAAAAACAAAGTCGCTAGTCACTTGCGCACTTAAGTAGTCGTCGCTTTGTCTTTTAATTAAGCTACTAATCTATAAAGAATTCAGAGCAAGCGTGCGAGCAGCACACGTGTCATAACTAAAGCTACCTATTCAAACAATTAGATAAAAGAACTGTGCGTTTCATCTGCCGAGGAATTGCATTTAGTTTGCCAGGGGATTCTCCTTCTTATTGCGTTGTATGAAATGCTAGTTACAGTCGCGTGTAAAAAGAGTTGGATTGGGTTTGAGGCGACAATCAGGCTGCGTGGGCACTATCGCTAGCGAGTGCGAGGTCGCACCGCTCACCCCGCTATCGCGCTCGCCGAGCGCGCCTCATTAACTCTATTAATAATTCATCTCATATCTCCTCAACCCTATTGTTCTGCGAAATATTTTCCACTCGTCGCATGCACCTCGTATTCATTACCTACCTACCACGCACGACACTTTGTTGCGACTTGCGCACACCCGTCCGTCGGTACTTTCACATTAAGAGTGCCATGTAGTTATGGGGTTTTCCGATTGGCTTGATACCACTGATTTGTGACTCGACCGGAATCGTGAGTTGTTTCTGACTCCAAAAGTAGGATTTATGAATTCGGCGAGAAGCTTTTCTGGTTTCTAGGTGGCCTTCTATTGTTAAGTTGTCTTAATGGTTCACTCGTAGGTATGTTACTTTGCTAATAATATGATAGAGCTTGACTCGAGGCGTTGCTAAGCGATTAAAATTGTGTCAGAGGTGGAAATTTATGATGCGGGCAAAAACGATATAGTTATAGACGATAAACTGATACCGGGACATGCCGAGCACAGATTTCACCTGAGATCTAGTGATTACTTCATCAGGTAGGCCGTAGGCGTGATCAGGAGGGCGTGGCTACCACCCCGCACCAACACCTTCCACCACTCCTCCGTCCTTCCGAAAGCTCTCACTTTTTGCCCCCTTTTAAACAATGGACCTGCACATTATTTTATTTTTAAAGGAAACTAGGTATTTGATAGCGTCTGCTGGATTTCATAAGGTTGCTCTATAGATTTATTTCATTTGTAAATGCTACAATGGATATTTCATTTATATGTGATCTGAGCGTCTGCTGGATTTCAAGAGGTTGCTCTATAGATTTATTTCGTTTGTAAATGCTACAGTGGATATTTCATTTATATGTGATCTGAGCGTCTGCTGGATTTCAAAATGTTGCTCTATAGATTTATTTCGTTTGTAAATGCTACAGTGGATATTTCATTTATATGTGATCTGAGCGTCTGCTGGATTTCAAAATGTTGCTCTATAGATTTATTTCGTTTGTAAATGCTACAGTGGATATTTCATTTATATGTGATCTGAGCGTCTGCTGGATTTCAAAATGTTGCTCTATAGATTTATTTCGTTTGTAAATGCTACAGTGGATATTTCATTTATATGTGATCTGAGCGTCTGCTGGATTTCAAAAGGTTGCTCTATAGATTTATTTCGTTTGTAAATGCTACAATGGATATTTCATTTATATTATTATGTGATCTGAGCGTCTGCTGGATTTCAAAAGGTTGCTCTATAGATTTATTTCGTTTGTAAATGCTACAGTGGATATTTCATTTATATGTGATCTAACCGTAATGCAATAATTCTTCCTAAAGGGATGTTTCCTTTGAATGTATATGTTTCCTTACAAAAACTTTGTATATACATAGTTACTTATTATTAAAACAACATTATATGTGTTTATTTTACACGATATTATTCCTTTTTTAACGAAAATAGCTCAATGATCATCTCGCACCTAAAGCATTCCCGAAATGTTGTAACACAGTCCATATTTACAAAGCTAATGGACATGTTGTGTTCAACTCTGTTAATTCAATTAGCTGTGCGCCAGACGTCGGTGCACCAATCAACGGCACTCATTGTTTTTCACGCCACAATGAAATCCTTAATGCATTTATTCAGGTCAAATTTACTCGTTGAAAGAGGTAATATACAAACATTACGGACTGTCACTTAATTGCTTAATATAATGAATTAAATATATATAATAAATGATTACAATTATTCTATCAGCTTTGGTAAATTCGTATCTTTTTTTAATCATTGAAGGGAAGATCATTACAAAACAATTCATTATCTATTGTTATCGTGAATATTTAATAAGAAAATTACAAAGAAAAAGAGAGAGAGAGAGTCTGGTAGAGATCGCTCTCGAGCGATAAGACCGCCAAATTGTCACTTTTTTTTTTTTATCTTGTTTGTTTTATGTTTTAAGTGTGCAATAAAATAATTTTCTATCTATCTATATATCTATCTACAATAACAGAATAAAACAATTACAACGAATATTTACACTTATATTGATTTCCTAAAATCTAAGCCGTCACCAGAACGCAGAGTGCTCAGAATGCTGGCAGCATTGCTCCGTTGAATGGCATTGCTAATTCTCTAATCGAAATAAAGCCAGCATTCCAACCACATGTGGACTCCATAAGAAGTTTTTTATTTATCTATATTATTATTTTTTTTATTTATATTTTATTTTAAATTGTTTCTAATCTGAATTCTGAAAGGGTAGCCTTATCGCCAATACCTTCATAAATTTGACCCAAATTATTTTATAATTATGCGTTACTACGGAAACCCAGAACTTGTTCTTTCTTATCCAACTACTTGCCCAAAAGTGGTGTGTCAGGTATGGTTTATATATTTCATTTGCATGTTTATTTATATTCTTTAGGTATTTACTTATGAGTAGGTATGATTTGGTACTACCAACAATCGCTTGGTTAAATATCACTACATAGTATACCATAAAGTCGCTTCCCGCTGTCTGTCCCTATGTATGCTTAGATCTTTAAAAATACGCAACGGATTTTGATGAGGTTTTTTAATAGATAAGAGTGATTCAAGAGGAAGGTTTATTTATTTATTTATCTAAAGGAAAACCAGAAGCTTATATATAACAATAAAAAGTTCATAAATACTAGAAAGCTTATTGAAGGTTTTCACGGATAAATAACAGAATAATATAATAAGAAGAGACTGTGAAAATAAAGTGAATTGGTACATATAGCATCTATAAAGTTAAATTAGATAATTATCTTTAGGTTACAAAATTAGCAATAATATTTACACAAAAAACTTTTCACCAACATTATCATTATTGGTAATATATACTACATGCATTTGCTCCTACGCGAAGCCGGGGCGGGTCACTAGTAGTATATATAGTCCTTTACCTGTGGAGGAAACGTCATCTCTATCAACTGTCCTAATTAGTATATGCTTGTTAGCTAATGTACTTATAAGTGTAATACATAAGTAATAATAATTAAGTAAGTATAATTAGATAAGTCTTTTGTTTTTATACATTTTACATAGACATGAATGACATTTATATTTAGGAATAGGGAAACCATAAGCCTTTGGTTTACCTATATAACAGACTTACAAACTGTTAAAAACTAGAAAGCATATCGAATAAAAATATTATGTAAAAGCAAATTGTAAGTTGTGCCGTTTTAAAGTTAAGATCTGGCCCTGGAATAACGTATAGGCTACTATTAAAAAAAGCGTGCGATGCCGCGGGCATAAGTTAGCACTATAATAAAATGAATAGGAACATATTGTGACAATGACAACTCAGTACATGTATCATCGATCGATAGTTAATTATTTGCAAACTAAAAATACCAATTTTGTTTAAATTTTTTGCATGTACTTTAACTTTCATTTTTATCAAAGTACGAGTACATTATTTGCTACCTGGACCAGGGATAAGAAACGATTCTCAAAATCACATCAATTTATAGCAATATCAAAAATATAAATAAATATCTACACGGTCTCTCGTGAGACCTTACCTTGACCGTACAATGATAATTATGTATAAAGATTTGAATACAAATGTTGCCTACTCTTATTATATCACGTGGCTATAAGCAAGAATAGCCAGAAAACCCAGTGTGCACGGTCCAAATTTATCTTTGTTCTGCAAACAAGACAATTACAAATTCAGCTTCAATATTTGCTAGAGATAAATCGCATTACAGTGGCATAACATAATCTCCGCATTATGAGATTATAAATTATACACTTATATTGGACGAGAGCTAGTTTCTTTGATATTATGACAATGACGCTCGAACAGACGTGTTGTATGATTGAGGGTTAGACAGTTACACAGTCCAATCACTCTAAAAATATATAAATGACTCCATTTATTTTTTGGTTAGTATTGACGTATCATTTCATCGCTAGGCGTTATGTTTTTACTTATTAAATCAGTAGCTGTATAAAATAAAGCCCAAGTCAAAATGTTAAAATAAAAAGATGCGATATTTACAGTTGCTAAAGGTAACCAAATTCGAGACGGTGGCAGAGAATAGGTGTTACAAGGAGCGCGAGTACCGCAGCCGGCGTCACAGTGACGGCGCTGTGACCCTCTACCCAGAACTGCACCCCGGGTCCGATCGTCGAACCTGCAGCGAAAAAACCTGATCTTGTTACTCTCCGCTTGTACAGTTAGCCGCGCATTAAGTAATCGGAGCCGAGAGCTACGAGGTAATGTTGCGCACGCGTGAAATATATCCGAGCGTTTTTATTGCGACCGCGTTCCGCATTCGGACTGGTATGCGCGTGCGTGTCTTTGCGCCGAAGAAATTGTGTCCACGAGTGGTTTGCCTCAAGCGACCTTGCGGCCTCGTCCCCCGCGCCCCGTGGTCCACGGCGTTCCTCCGGCACAGCCTCCGTGAAAGTAGGTGACGCTGTCGCCCGCCTCTGTGGCACCCGTCTTCACCTTTGCTCGGACAGCTCTTGGGCCCTGCCACGACAGATTACATGCGGCTTTCTAAATCAGTACTTTATATCGCGACATAATGTGAGTTAACATCAGATCACCAATCTTGGAATCTGGACCGGTCCAAGCTTTCTTGTTTATCAATCAATAAAGATCAGCATTGATGATAAAATTTTAGCTTCAGAATTACGGTTTTCGTCATCTATATATTTTGTAACTATATATTGAAAATTACTACCTATCAAGTCAACTAAAATAGGTATATAAAGAAGTGATAACATACCAACATATGTACATATTTAAGCTGGATATTTTTTCAAAGTTACCTATAAAAAGTCCAAGGATTGTTGATAAGTACGACTATTTAGGACGATCACTAGTAATTATTGAATGAATAATGTATGTTCATTATAATTTTTTCTTAAGTTGATTGATACACTCAATATGTTATAATGACCGATTTTCCCTTATCGGTATTGAGTGTTGACCTTATAATCTACTTATAATGGAAAAAATATGATCCAAATCATTTGAAAACTTGTCCTATGAATTACACATACAATTAAACCTAGGTCATGTACCTATGATAGACATACATAAGTTACCATGGGGTAAATAATAGGTACCTAAAAGAAGTCTAGTCAACTATTAAATACTATAATAATAAATAAATAATAATAATAATATAAGAAATCATCATAGATAGTTACCAATATGTCAAAATTGATGTGGTAAATGTAATCCGAGACCGATCGAACCCAATTCAATACAATAGGCAATTTTAGCTGGACTTCATTATTGTATCAAAACGCCGATTAAGAATTTCCCTTTGTCTTTAGAACATTGCTTAACGTTCGAAGAATAAAATTAAATATCGTATGGATGTAACTGAACACATTCAATTGAATGCTTACAGCGGACTTCCAGGATTGCATGTTCACTGGTCTCATCTCTTCGTCGAAGTGGTCGCCACACTTGCCATTCGTACTTAATTCTCAGTTCTTTGTGGTCATTGCCAGTGTGTTCATCTCCCAAAAATGTATCCAGATTTCCAAGTTAGTATCTCTTTACTTTGACATTTGTTACCATGTTGCAAATCTTGCACAATTTTGAATGATTAATGCTATAGTCTACGCGTAGTTATTAACAAAGCACGTTGCAATAACATTAGGTAAAATTACGATGTGTTCATAGAAGCTTAACTTTTTTATTCCATCTATTGTCAGTTCGGTATTCTCTCGATAAACAACGGGTTGATTGACATGTGGAACAAAAAAGTTATCGTAGCGGATGCTGCTACTGGCATTTGTTACATCTTAAGCATTGACTTCTATGTTATTGTGCTTTTGTAAGTATGTATTATCCCTTTTCGTGCATTGTAATTCCTAAGTATTCAAAGTAAAGTGCTTAATTTGTCTTCAACGTGGATTTAATGTTATCTACGCCGGTTTTGACTTAATGCGCTAAATTGTCTTGTAAAGTACGTTCTTGATATATTATACTCTGGTAGTAATTACACTGAAACAACATTGTTAAATGGTTCCGCGTTATAAATTGCGCCGAAATTAGCCACGTTCGTTTCATTTTACAGCATAAAGAAATTGTTACGTTTCAATTAGGGTTTTTTTGTATTTTTACAGTTAGTATAAACCAATTACTGAGGAGGATCTAAAACCGGAACTGGTGGTAGTTAGGTAATTAACAATGTAATGATAATTCTGAGCTTTAGTAGCCATGTTTTTGTTAAATTGTTGCACGTAAATATTTTAATTATTATGATTTTCGGTAATAAGGTATAGTAGGTACTCATTAATGTAGTATCTAAGTGGTACCTACCTAACTACTCGAGGTCAACGCACGCATGGAATGCTGTAAAAAGTACCTTAGGACGTCGGTCTACCACTACCACTATCAACATTACAATCTCATAATCTATTATTTATGACTGTTCCTAAGTCATTTATTTTGCGATTGATCATCAATTCATCGAATGCAGGGATAATATTATCACTTTTTTAACCGACTTCAGGAGAAGGTTTTATGTTTGATTGCATGTTTTTTTATGTTCGTCGAGTTCTCCGTCAATTATGGACCGATATTAAAAATTTTGAAGATTCTTTAGTTGTTGTGCAAAGGTTGATTTTCAGGTGGTTCCATAGATCTGCGCCGTAAAACGTATCAAAACATCATCACATGAACTTTTTCACCATCACTGATAATAAATGGTTTCCATGGCAACGGGCGTAACCAAGATGAAAACGACGAATCAAAATAGGTAGATTCGTCGTTTTATCCACTAGGGCTTATAGATAACATCAATAGTAGGTACCTACATAAATACATTTTATGTAGCTGGCTGCGTTATTGATTTAAAAAGTACTACCTGGTCCTACTTTATTAATATTAAAGGCAAGTTATAACTTACCTATAGCGGAATCGTATGAAGTAAACAAAGCGATAAACGATTACTTAAGTTTTGGAATTCCAAATGATTGTAAACATGTTGATAAGGCAAATTTGGTTGCTATGATAAACTTTTGAAACTATCAAGTTTATTAACACAATAGTCATTTATAACAGGATAAATAAATAAATAATGCTGGACAATCCACACAGCATCATCGAGCCAATATTTACCAATATTTAGATTTTTCCAAAATTTCGACACAGTTACATGTAGTATCAAGATGTGATCATGGCGCTTGAAACTGTGCTATAATATAGGAAAACTTTTAGTTGATAAGCTTGAATATTCGAGAATAAAAATATTTTTTGGTTAGGATAAAATTACCCCAAAATTGTCGAGCAATCAAAAACTCGAGAAAACGACTTCAAGAGTAAAAAAAAACAGAGGTTCCAAAACGTCTACATCTAACAGATAAATAAATAATTTAAAGAAATTAAACTGCCCACACATAGATAGGAAACGTAATACCTAGCTAGATACCTAAGCTAGATAGGTGACCCAACATTATAACTAGAGGTATTCAATCCCCTGCCGTTATTGCGAAGCGGCAGACTAAATTTATAAATAAAAGCATTTTTACGTTATTGTGTAGGCATGTGATGGATGCAATGGATTTAGCAGTTCAGCACAATAGAGTTGCTACGTCTTTCCACCGCCAAGTTTGAAGAAAGCTAAGAGGTTTTTGTCTAGGAAGTTTCTCGCATAGGCTTTTTAAACGAGTCATTTATGGGAGCAAAAAGGTTTATTAGCCATGTCCTACCTACATGGAGCTCTTACGCATAGACAGTCCAAGGAGGTTCTAGTACTTTTGCATTTCACAATATTAGAACCGATGATAAATAGCTTCGTGGACAAACAAATGAACATCAAACAGTGTTAAATTATACAAGGAAGAACAATTCTGTATGGATTGCTTGTCTACGCTATGCATTAGGAGACTGTTGTCATAGCATCGTCAAATAACATGATTCGCGGTCGGACATTTTTTTGTATGTATTCCTGGCCAACCGTCAACATTCGATGCGTGCGTGTGTTGAATGTCGTGCTAAAATGAAGATAGGAGTGAGACGAAAAGCCATCTAGCAAGAAGTTGAAGCTTAAAATGAATCTCTTTGTTACAGGTGTTGCGCATACGTGGGGTGGCGCGAGGGTGTGATGCGAGGGCAGCGCAGGGACAGGCTCTGGCGCCGCGAGTAGCGACCAAGACCATGCGGAGCCCGCTGTTTGCCGCCTGCCTGCTAGTCCTCGCCGCCGCCACCGCCGCCACTGACGTCATCAGCAGCATCAGTACGTATTCACCTTTTTGTACTTATTCTATTTGGAGAACTGGCTACTGCACAAGATGTGGCCTAAGATGGAGCACGTTTTACCAAAAGGAAATTATTCACTCCGGATTTTAAGACTTTAAGATTGTACTCTAGGCAGCGATAAAGCAGATGCAGGAATCGCATTCCAATATTTGGTAGCCTTAAACAGCGCAAGTTCTCGAAGTTTTCATTGGCATCTGCGTTTCAGAATATAGTTATAAATGTTATGATAAAATAGATTTTGCGTCATTATTGACTGTTACTGAGATTCTTTAGACTTATTTTCTGTCTGACCATTACCTACCAAACAAATTTTAAAGGTTAGCAAACCCAATTTATTTTATTCAAAAATTTGAAGTTTCCTTTCAAGTGAATTGATTAATCAAATTACTCGAAGGAACTTTGTTTAGAATATTATAAACATAAGTTTGTTTCAATTGCAATTTGTAGACTAGGGTTGTACTCAAATATGGAAGTACTTCTATAAAACTTGGTAGATTGGTTATTTCTTGACGTCATAAGCCAACGTCCGTTTGTAATGTAGTTCTGTCTAGACTAATTACTTAGTAGAAATGAGCTACATGACGCGTGCCCGGCGCCTGAATGCATGAGCTCATTGTGCCTACGATGCTGACTAAACACTCTTTTTTCCGGATTCCATATCACCTTCATCATAATTGCGTCAAGCTTCTTTTTGACAGCGCTCTTTGTCTATGATGTGCAGAAACAAAAACAAATTTAAAATAGGAAGCTTTTTACGGACAGTCATGGCGCTAACCGAAATAGATAAAGTTCTGAGTCAACATTTGAATCATAACGAAAACTAATTCGGAAACTGAAGATGTACTTAAACTCAGACGATATTCCTTATTAGAGTTATAAAAGCGTTATTTATTACGTTCATATAGTTGTTGTGACTTTCATTACGGTTTCGAGGTTTCACAAGTTGTACAGCCTCACAATAAAAGACACAACGGTTGCCGTACCGGTTGCACAAGGTGTGCTCGGCGACAATTATTCTTCTCTTGCGAAACTGTTCGTCCGGGCCCGCGCGGTGCGATCACGGTGCTGGGTCGCTATCGCTATGAGATGGCTACATTTTTTATTATAGAACTAAAATAGAGTTTAAAAAAATAAAAAATAATCTGTCTACTCGAATGGTTTTACTTTTACAAAACATAGTACTTAATCTGGTAATTATTTGGACAACCTTCTCTGGGCGATGTCGACCTTTCCGGCTTACTTGAAAAGGCACTAGTAATTTCCATTATTGTCGTGTTTTGCGGCCAGCAGAGGAAATTGCCGATCGCAAAATTTCGTTTTTTGTAGGTACTACTATCAGTCTTTTGTCTTATATCGATTAACATTCTTTTTAAATCTCCTATATACAATTACTTTCCTTTCGGCAAGACTACAGATGATCTTAGAAAAATATTTTAGATACGGTTAATACAATTTGGTATTTCGGAGCTTTATGATATATTAACGATATTGTACACATAAACGCTACAGCGCTGTTTAGATTTTCGCTTTGAGCTTCACTGACGCCGTTATCCATGGCCATCTGCAATCGTAATTAGTATCGGATTCTCACATAGATCACCCATACGTTCTCTTGCTCTTCGATCAAAGTATCCAATATTCGTTCCTAATAAGTAGATACTTGCTATTTTCGGTTGTGGTATTCAGCGTTCAGTGACATTTTCCCACGACGATACTATGGAACATTATCATTCAATTATCTCATCATTTAATTATCTGAAAACTGCACACCTTTTAATGGCAAATGCAAATAAACTATAAGATTAATTATTTTATTATACATTTTAAGATTATTCCACTGGTTTGTCTTGCTTGTTGAGAGGCAGAAAGAAAAATAAGATCCCTGTTGAACATAAATTACAACACAAAACTTATCAGAGCTTTCTTGATTTGGTTGTTTACGTTTTATTGGACAACACTGAATTAGTCTTCCGTGATATAATGAAGGAAAGCAATTTTCATTAGAACTCCTTCTCTTGAAACCGAGAGGGGCCACTTACATCAATAAATTCTTATTGCCTTATTACCCAATCAGAATCCATAGAAAGCGTAATAAATGTGCTGGAATTCATAACTATAAATTTATTCATTATTCAGATAGATGCTAACGCTTGTTGCTATGCAGTTTTCTAGTCTTTTAGGATATGTTAAGATAGTGGCGTATCTAAAAACTAATAATAAATGTCCTACTGCATTAGTATATAGCATATTACGCATTACGTAGCTTCTACAACATAATGCTAAGTCGACACCATTTTGTAGCTTGAATGTATTTTAAGTGGGTATTCTTATAAAGTTAATAAAGTATATCTTATCTTACATAAATGGTTTATTTGCGTTTGTCTACATTAACTTTAATTTCTTGCAATTTTTCGGTAAGGAAATAAAAACGAAACTTGAGGGTTTTTTTTTCAAGGCTATTAGAAATTTGTAGCGGGGGTTAGCCAAAACAAACAAAACATGACCGTGTCAATACCGGGCCAATAACCGCGCATTATCAAAAGCATCCTATAAAGCTTCAGTATTATCCCAACCGCATTTATTTTGAAGAACCTAAAGTGGTAGGTATACCACTGATTTAAAACGAGGTAGGTAAATAAGTTTAGTAATACACTGCATGGCAAGACCGTACGGTTCCGGCAATTCGGGTGCATAAGAACTTTGCATATATATTTCACTTTTAACCATTGATAACTTATATAAATGTGTCACGAACTATTTACCGATAACTAGATATTGCAATGCATTGACCTCGACACTGCTTTACAAGGAGCAGTGTCCTATAGTAGGAACCAAAGTTATCAGCTCCTGAAGGTTAAGGTTATGCTCATACTCAAACCATGCCCCCTTTCAATGAAGTGTCATTGATGTGCTCACTATTATGCTTATCTATCGGTCAAAGATATAACACCAAGGTGTTGCGAATAAGTAACAACATATATGGGGACATTCGTGATCGGAATTCAATGAAAAAAAACTGCTAACGAGCAACCTGTTATACTATATTTACTAATAATCATATGTGGTTTTGTATGTTTGTTTTTAATTTAGTAAAGTCTCAAATATACTGCAGACTTACTTAATGTTTTGAGGCGTTTCACGAAACATTATAATTGTTTTGATTGTTCATATATTATAATATAACGTCATAGGTGGCAGTGGGCCGGCCATATTTCGCGAAGAACCGACGGCCGCTGGGGAAAACGTGTTCTTGAGTGGAGACCGCGACTCGGTAAACGTAGTGTAGGACGCCCTCCGACCAGGTGGGATAACGACTTCCGAAAGAATGCAGGTAGATGCTGGATGCGGCAAGCTGAAGACAGGGCGCTATAGCGCTCATTGTGGGAGGTCTGTCTCTGTGGACTGTCCAGCTGTGGACTGATATAGGCTGATGATGATGATGATGCAATAGGTTGCTCTTCATTACTCCTGAGTGCTTTTAATTACGTACTTTTTATACCGTTCAGTACCACCGTTATACCAATGAGCGAATGCGCAAGAAGAAACTAGTACCTACCAACTCAATACCACTAAACTTATGTTAAAGATTGCTCAGAATTTAACTTAAATATTTCTATTACAAATGCGTCACAAATGTTTGTTTTTTTTTGAAATTTATTCCCATAAAATTTAATTTACCTACGATTTAACGGACACATAAAATAAGTTTGCCTTGAAATTCTTCAAATGCTAAGAGATTATCACTCATCTACGTAACCTTAATTTAGTAAGTATATTTTACTGATTTTTTATTCTTCTATAAAGAAGAACCGAGCACTACAGCCATGTTACTTTATAGGTAAGTACATATTCCGAGATTTGAAACCACTGTTATTTTAGCACGTATTCTAAGGTAAATAAGTTTGGAGTAGCATAGACTTTGTCAACATTTAAGCAAGTATCTATATGTGTAACTGTGTGTGTGTATTAGTAAACAGACAGTGAGGAATGTTCAATGTTCACTTTTGAAGAGGAGCTCATTAATTACCAAAATATTGACGCGGATCGCACGATAGTGTGACCGGTGGCGCCCGCGCTGGCCACGCGAGAATGCGGATCTTCGGATCTAAATCAAGGTCTGACGAGAGCCGCTACCACCACTTGCCGCTACACACGCAGCCATGCGCACTACCGATGTCATCTCTATCATATTATAATTTGATTATTTTGAAAAAACTACAAACCGACTTTAAAATCCTTATTACCTATATACACTGTTTTTTAAGTTTTGCGATACAAATACTAATCACAATATAATAATCTCGGGAATAATTATGGGACTATTGTATCTACACAATGGCCAAAGAATAATCAAATCTCTTGAAAATTGACGGAGTCCTGAATCGGCATGTACATATTGGCAATCGGCATGTACATATCGAATCGGCTTGACATAGAAACTCCTCGTTTTAGCAAAGTCAGTTAAAAATCGGAGTATTAGTGCGAGATAAACTATGACACTGCCCGATACTAATGTGACGGGCAGATAAACGAAAATGATCGAAAGTTAGGGCTGTTTTAACAGATAAAGTTATCAAAGCTTGAGAATGATTTCCAATTATGATAAAAGCATTACTGAAACTGAAAGTAAAGGACCCAAACCATCAAACTAATGTATAAGTTCAAGCAAAACAGAGTCTCCCAATTAGACCAACCAATAAAAATATACTGATTTGTACTAATAGCTCTCCAATTATATTGGAATTCGGCATAACGAAGGACGACAGCATTGATTAAGCTGTCCCATCAATTTGCCAATCTTGAATTTATTGATAAGTTGCTGACCAGTCTACAGTCCATCTTTATGATTATATTCAAGTTACGATGAAGAAACAATGCGTCAGTCACAATCCGAACAACAATCAGAAGGAAAACTTTGGAGTTTTATCCTTGCTCCTTTTATATGCGGAATGCATATAAGTTTTTGACTCACTTATTTTCCATTTCAACCAATGCTACGAATAGATTTTATCGATTCTATTCTTACGAAGTTTTTGAATCTCGTATATGCATATATTTAAATATTTTGTTTATAACACCAAAGTGGCAAACACGCATGTTACTCGGCTGATGAGAAGCGATTACCGCAGCCTCTGAGCGCATGTAACATCAGGGAATTCAGGGACCTTACGCCTTGCCGTGCCGACCCTTTAAAATCCTAAGATACGAAGGCACATCCTATTTATTTCATCAAGGGAAGAATATATTTATCGATTTCTAGAAAATTGCATGAAAATCGTGTGACCTCGCTTTCGAAGGGCCGTACTAAAACGATCTTCTGATAACGGAGGTATTTGTGCATTTGTTTGCACGTGCAGTGTTTATAGGACGTTCAGTTCCCACGCAAGTTGCAGAAACCACAACTCCTCCGCAACTCTGTGGTCATTGGTCACCGGCAGGTACTTGCGAACCTTTAATTTACGATCAATATCTTCCAAGCTGACGCTGTATTTAGACATTTTACCTTCGGCCTATCGATAAGTAGGTAACGAGTCGATGCTATTATTGAATCGATTGGTTGTAAATTTATATTGGAATGGTATATTCCATTGGTTTATTGGACAAGTTTATTGTATTGTTGTAATAGACCTTTGACCTTCTGTTGTCTTCATTTAAGTAATATATTACCTTTGTTTCATAATATGTCGTAACATCAAAAGATTTGTGTTAAAAGTACCAGGGTATTATGGTGTGCAAAGTGCTAACTTTTCTTTTGTATTTTCAGGAGGGGTCCGTGCCCCGTGCTCGAACGAAGGGGAGCCAGTACGACTTCAGGACGTCAGGCTTGAGCAGGACTGGGGCAGCTGCTTCCGCTGTATATGTAAGGTAAGGTAAAAAAAGGGAAATTCGAAGAAAGCAGTAATTTGGGCAAACTCAATCTAAATTATCCGTGTTTGTGGTTTCTCGAAAAATCATTGGTTCTAGTAATCTCGCTCATCACTCCATAAACAGTAGGTCATTTCTTCGAAGAGTTGAAAACATACACTACGCGGAATTAGACTGACCTTGTTCTTATTCTAAAACTCATACTTCATCTTATACTCAATACAAGACTTGCTGTGAATGATTTTCAGCAGGTGTACTCTAGGAAAAGCTGTGGCAAATTGTGTGCATTTACATAGTACGTATACCCCGTCCACGGATTTATTTTTTATTTGTTATATGCACGACTATGAAGTTCTCTAATTTTCGGTAGGTGAGTGAATGAAGATTGAATGACAGAATGAAGTATTTCATAGACACAGTTACCTTTAACAGATAAAGATATGAATCTGTCAACTCAAAAAATATCGGCACTTGCAAAAGTTCCATTTTATCAATCAGACATGGCATTGAACGAAGATTATTTAAGATGATTATTCCATGTAATAAAATTACCTATTTAAATATTTAGTATAAAAATTAGCCTTTTTAAACTAAATTATTATAAAGATTAGCTTATAAATCGTTTTTATTTAGCGAAATGTAAAAAATGTTACTTGTAGACCTAAGCAATGTAATAAGTTATTTCGTTTATTTATATAACGCGTATTTTCCTAATAACTTTGTACCAAGGTGTGAACTTGAAGTCACTTGATAGGTTGGCAACTGATTTGGTTGCGTTGTTTCTAACTACTTAAAAATTCTAAATCATTCCTTGTTAGAGCCCAATGAATTAGGAACCTGACGCTTTTACGTTACGCCTATTTCACACTATAAAGTGTTAATAGATCAAAATATGCCAAAATGGGATCTCTTTAAATATCTCAGTCTGTGTTTTTTTCATAAAAATAAGTCCTTGTAGATTCAGGTTATTGGCATTTTGCTTGTAGCAAATGCAAACACAGGTAAGACGGTAGTAGTTCTTTTACCGCACCCAATGAGTTTTAAAGGTTTTACTTGGTATTGATAAAGATTTTTATGGGTTTATTTTTTATTGGTATATTCGTTGGTGTCAGATTTTTGTGGGTGTAGTTTTGTGCACCAACCTAACACTAGGGGTATTTTGTAAGAAATTTAAAATGAATTTAAAGACCCGTCGAAGTCGAAAAAATGTTGGGATTTTTTCGACTTCGACGGGTCTTTAAACTACGTGATTTCGTGCCGCAATTGGTAGCGCATCCCGTACTGAGGAAGGGTTGCGGGTTCAAGTCTCGTCGAAGTCGATTTTTTTGGGAAATTATTAAATCTTTTAGATATTCATAAGTGTCATACATTGGGTGTATTAATACAGGTATATACTCACGACTACCGGTATTTAAGTGATAAAGGTATGTACTCACGACTACCGGTATTTCAGTGATAAAGCCATGAGGCTAAATATAAACAACAACCTAATTGTGCTAATTGTTTTACAACTGCATGACGTTTTCGAGATACCTTCGTTCGTCGTAGACACAATAACCAGTTTCGTTCGTTTTGCGTTGAATATATTTGCTCGAATAGTAGGTTATGATGACATAGATTTTCCATTAACTTCAGTGTGTGTGACGATCAACATATTTATTTCCTGTTTTAGAATAGGTAATTTCGTTTTTAGATCTAACTTTGTTTTGATGCACAATTCAAAAGAAAGATAAGGTAGTTTTGCACTTAGGTAAGATAAGTCATATTTAATCCTAGTAATTTTTTTTGTGGAGAATGGAAAGGACATTATAGGTATCTTAAGGGGCATAATGATACTAAATATTTGTACATATTAAATATAATATATGTATATATTTATATAATATATATATTCATATTCGATGCTACGGTATTTCTAGACTCTCAATAAAAATCATTACGTTAATCAAATCAAAATTAACAGTTTTTAATTTTTGCAGTACTTTTTTTGTTTTTGTGTATTGTTTAGATTATTATATATTTTGTGTGGTTCTGTGTATACATTTTTTATATCTTATTCTTCTATATTGTTGCTCTACAATTGTCATTTTTCGTATTTAAGTGCAGGCTGGTCGCGCGCCGAGCGCTCACGTAGTATGTGCAAAAACGATAGCCAATGCGGAACCTGGTTGGCAGCGACCACTGGCTAGGATTCCGACGCACGCGCAACTGTTCCTAACATTCCATTATTATTCGAATTCTTCATCTGAGAACTTACAGATTCAAAATTCCCACAAATATTTTTGTGTCTACTTTTGTGACCAAAAACAATTTTATGCCAAGTATGGTTGTTGTCGATACCGCCATGTGTATGTAAAGTGTGTACGTATGGAAACATGGTATTTCCCAGTCGATCTCACCTCGTCGGATGACTTGCGCGGAATTCGAAAGCCCATCGCGAGATTTATCGCTTTTCTGTATTAAAATATACATTTGCCTACTTAATGGGCTTTTTTGTCGCGTGCCAAATAACGACTGTGGGATACTGTCTCGATGTTGATGGAATTTTTATGATTTATCAATCTTATTTGACAGCTATTAAAGTTTGTTATGCAAGATAAATGTTGTTTGAAGAATAAAGCTGCGAGATTTTATATATTTTTTGTTAATTTATAATTTTGTGGTACCCTTTAGCATTTTAAATGATTGGTAGTCGACACGGTGACCCGAGGGTGCTCCGCGTTTTGGTGTAAGCCAGTAGCCGGTCGATAAGATCGCCGCTGCCCACCGGTTACTTTAATGAGCCTGTCATTTATCGACCGTCGATTATGCAGACAACTCTCGAGCTTGTGAGATTTCTTCATTTCAACTTTTTGCAGGGCTTACTCATGAATTGACAGTTTCCTCAAAGAAATTCTTCGTATGTATGTATAGGGGGTTCTTTCATCACCTCACTTATTTTTCCTTCGATGTTTTGATTTATTTTTCAAATATTGTCAGTAAGTTGTTATATGTACAAAATTGCGATCTCCTGATATGTGAATTATTTCACTTTGATATGGTGGCTGATCCAAGGCTTTATATCTCTATATATGTATGTATCTAGTTCATTAGGTTGTTTGACCTAATAAATATATTAAACCTTAACTTATAATCTTTCTGTACCATAAACTGTGCTTTATACAAACCATACTTTGTAATAACAGGCCTTGGGAGCCTTCATGACAATTTAATTGAATCGTGGCCTGTAATTTTCTAATGTAGGAATATAATAGTAGAATGACTTATGGAAGGTATGTCGAAGGTCCAAGGCCTCAAGACAAAATCATTACTGAAAAAACGACACACTATAAACACTTTAAACCTTTTTTGACGAACATTAATTATGGACACAGGGTATGGGATGAGTACTACACTCCTTTCTTCCAGTACCTAGTCTTCATCAACGTGGTTGAGAAAGAAGGTGAATAAGTGAAGGTATAATACAGAATATAGACAGATATCGTATATACTTAAGAAATTATTTATATTAAAAAAGATTTCCTTAAAAACAAGCTTTTATAATCATCTATAAGAGCGACGAGTTCTTGGGAAGACAACCCAACGAACCCAATATCGAAGGAGTTTAGTTGTTTCGTTTAGACAGAAGGTTGCCATAGGGACTCCCTGTGGCAACCTTCTGTCTCCACCATCAGACCAGCTCAGAGGCACCATGATGGTCATCATTGATTGATTGCATTGTCACCGAACTTTAATAAGTATGCCAAATTTAAGCTCGATCTGATGAGGTTAACTTCGGTAGGTCCAAAATTCAGATGCAAGATTTGTCCCACCCAAACTAACAGAGCAAGTAAAATAAAAGCTTGCAAAAAGAAATCATGATAGCAGTCTCTGTATCTACAGAGTTATTTCTGAACGACCCTTCTTCTCTATTATCACATAAATTGCGCAAAGGCTCCAGTAAATTGCCAAGTCAAGTAGCATTAATGATCATGCAATCCATCCCGAGTATTCGATTACATATTGATGTATATTTTAAGAATGTTACTCATAATTCCGACATTCCCGGTTATCTTGAAATTGATTCATGAGTTATTATGACTAAGTTAGTTAATTTTGGTCGAAGTAGGACCATTATCGGCACAGCTGTTTGAGTTGCTAGGAACGCTATTTATGAAAACGGCGACGGAATAAAATGTGTCGTAGATTAGTTCAGAGCAGAATTGTATAATAGAAACTATCAAGTTCTCTTTACCAAACAACAAACCAATCATTTTGTAATGGGGTTCGTTACTTTGTTATTTATTTTTAACAAATTCATTATTATTTTACCTAAAGGTAAAATCAAAACGAATATTGTATTGTATATCAATAAAGATGGTATATACAATATCATATTGCACCAAAAACATTACATGCGAATCGTTACTTAAAATTTAATCATAATCAAAATAAACAAACGTTATCTTTGAGTTTAAATAATACAAACCAACCTCGCTGGTTCACATAATCAAAACCAAAAAAAAATTTTACCTGGAACGTAACACATGATAATACTGTTGCAAACTTTTAATAACACACCATTTCAGAAAAGACTTTAGGTATATATTAATAAGCTTTTTATAGCTTTTATGAAAATACATATACGAGAATCAAAACAAAAAGTTGTGCGGAACCTACTTATCTAACACAAGGAAATCCCTGGCATCTATTAAAATCTTAACACCATTTCGGACATTACATTGACTTATAGAATTTTCATAGCTTCTATGGAAATAGAAGAAAATGTACATGATGTGTCTCGGTTCTGATTGTGAAAGTGGGTTGGATTGGGTGGCTGCAGCCGATCGCAGGTGGAGGCCTTGCCGCGAGCGCGCGGTATGCGGTCGCACCGGTTCTTCTAGCAACGCGTATTTTTTACACCACACATCATTCCACATTGTTTCATTATGTTTTGCTTTGATGCAAAAAATCTATTATTTTTATTTGCTATGCAAAGTAGTTTTGATATAGGAGTATTATGGAACGCCGTAAGATTTCACTTTCTGTCTTCTAGATCAGTGATCATTTTTACTATGGTAAAGTTTATCTTCTAGAAGCTTTAACCTTCAGAATAGGTACATAATTACTGCAAGGTATCATCGTTTTAAGTAGCTCAGCCGTATAATTCAGTCATTAACAACAAACGACTGGAATTAAAAGATCAGCATTAACAACTTCATTCTCATCATTTATAGCTTTAATAATCTAGTCCTTATACGGTTTAATTAAAACATTATTGGATACATTGTCACAGAGTAACGTCTTGTCTTGACTCGTGTCAGGCGCAAAAAATGTCTTGAGGTTGGAAGGCGCCGGCGCGCGCGCAGCCCACACTCGGCCTTGCGTCGCAGCACAAACAATAGTACCTGCTACACTGCAACTGTCACTGAAGTCGCTTTAATATTCTATGTTTTGACAGGCAACATAGCAAAAAAACTTATAACTTGGCGATGCGAGCCCAAACTTCTTGACTCTACAATTTAAGATCGGTGATTTTGTTTCAAAAATTCCAGGTTTCTTTGTTTTGTTTTACATTCTGACTTTAGATAAAATAATAGGATCTTCTAGCCTATCTAGAGTCATTATATACTCTATACAATACAGCGTCAAAATACCACAAATAGAACTGTAAAAGTTCTACTCTGATGGAATGCGTCCGGGCCGGTGATCTAGCTGCACTGTCGCCTCGGGATCATTTACGCGTCTAGATACAATTACACCTGGTACTAGCTCCACCTCAAATTGTACTCTATAATTAGCACTATTAAAGCGATCTAGGAATAGATAAAACCAGCCTATAATCTATCGATGACTTTAAAGTATAAACTTTTGTTTATTCGTACACATCAGGTTTTTTACGTGCATATTTTTTTTGGTTAAGTAGCATTTTTAAATATGCTTTGGTGCTTTGTGGTTGGCCTAAAGTGTAGGCACATAGATACCGGTTACGCTAATTCGTTGGCAAATACAGAAAGCAATATTAACGAGCATTCCTTGGTGTAGGCAGGTTGGCAGGGTAGACTAATGGTGCGTCCTCACAAATCATAGGAACTCGAGTTTACAAAAAAATATCAGAGCGAAACGACACGTGGCCCGAAAGCTGGTGAGTATTTGGCGCAGCGCATCAGCATTGCCATACAGCGGGGCAATGCAGCCAGCGTCTTGCGGGCGACTGCGATTGGTATTGATGGATCAGATGAGCTATCTGTAGAGTGTATGCAACAGTTTGCAGTTAACTCAACTGATTCAATTGTAAATAGTAGTTTTGATTTCTATTCTTTAATTGTAATTGTCTTTATAATATATAGATACAAATAATTGTCATGTGCTTGTTAGTGAAGTTTTTAATGCTTTAGCATACGTTACCAACAGGATGTTATCGTTTCGAGATTTGTAAACGTTGCATTTGCATTTCCTGGGGATAAGGTCTGGAATAAAACGAGTAGGTTTATAGCGAACAGTATAGTATGAGTACAGTTACCTAGTTTCTACATATTCAAATGTTTTGGTTCCGTTTTTTAATTTAACGAATCATACAAAAAGCATCTTTTACGTTTGTACAATAATACCTGAATACAATAATTTGATGAAAAGGTAAAACCGACTACGCATTCCTTAATAAATAAAGATTTTGGGGAAATATAGAATTAATATATAGATAAAATTAATATCGGGCCACCCTGAGCGAATTAGTATACAAAACTTAAAAGAATTATCCAAATCGATCCACAATTGACGAAGAAATCGGCGAACATGTACCTACGTACATTAAAAAACAAACATACAACCGAACATAGAATCTCATGCTTTTTTCGAAATCGGCTAAAAATGGAGGACGTTCTAGAATACGATTTATATCATCGATAATACAGATTTGACTTCGTGCACTCTCTCAAACATTTTATACTTTAAAGTACTTACTTTACGATAAGTTTTCGTCCACGTTGCAGTCATGAAAGCACTAAGTGATAGCAAATCCCAACCTTTTTTATTCGTGCTAAGTCCCTTTCGTCTACGTGTTGAAGTCATGAAAGCTCTCAGTGATAGCACAGCCTAACATGATAAACAAGATTCCTCAAGAAAGTCATACAAGAGTCCCCGAGCAGTCTGTCGAGTTAGACTCCATTATGTAAATGAAGAAATAAACATTTTAAATGAATGTTCGTGTTCACGAATACGAATCCAATGACTTAGTAACAAGCAACTGAGTTCTAGGAATGATTAGACATTCTAATGAAAATATACAAACCATTAAGCTTTTGGAGTTTGAGATGATTTTAATTAATGAGATATTAACTAATCAAATTACGCCACGTCCTTCATGTTCTAAAAACTTAAAAAATCAACTCCTTTTTGATCTGCTCATTTTTTTCCAAATCGTTAAATTCATCAATAAGTTACTTAAAAGGTTTTCAATGTTTTATGTTTATTGATTGATTTATTTGATTCATTAAAGACTTAAGTAGGTATTTTTTAAAACACGCTTTTGATTAGAGGTAGGTATCATTACAAACACTACTTGCTGACTGAGTGTACTTGCTGACTACGATCTAGTTATGTACTATGCTATCATTAAAAATTAGGCTTAAGTAGGTATTTTCTAAAACAAGCTTTTGATTAGAGGTAGGCATCATTACAAACACTACTTGCTGACTGAGTGTACTTGCTGACTACGATCTAGTTATGTACTATGCTATCATTAAAAATTAGACTTAAGTAGGTATTTTCTAAAACAAGCTTTTGATTAGAGGTAGGTATCATTACAAACACTACTTGCTGACTGAGTGTACTTGCTGACTACGATCTAGTTATGTACTATATTATCTATGCTAGAATTATACAAAATTATCAGCGCCGATGATAATTTTCCTAGCTTTTCTGAACCTGGGTACCTATTTGTATTTACCTACCCTAGCTAAGATAATTAGTGTAAGTAAAACCTCAGGTTCAGAAAAGTCATCGACGATTATAATATCAATTCTTGCACATCAGTGCAGTAATAAACTTCATCATCATCATCAGCCTATAGCAGTCCACTGCTGGACATAGGCCTCCCCCAATGAGCGCCATAGCGCCTTGTCTTCAGCTTGCCGCATCCAGCATCTACCTGCAGTCTTTCGCAGGTCGTCATCCCACCTGGTCGGAGGGCGTCCTACACTACGTTTACCGAGTCGTGAACACGTTTGCCCCACATGTTTGTAATATACTTAGCATATTAAAATCATTCGGTACGCTAGTGATTGATGGGAGATCGCGCGTGACCGCACTGAGTGGAAAGATTTGGGGGAGGCTTTTGCCCAGCAGTGGCACGAATCAAACGAATCAGGCTTAATAAAAAACAAACAGAAAGGTAACGCTAAAGGAGCTTCCTTAGTTATTTCGGTGTGGGTACACCGAAATAACGTTCATATAGCATCTCCTACATTAACAAGAATATCCTAATATAATAATCAAAACATCTGGATTCTCACTATGTTAATTAATTTCTGAGTTTGTGTAGTACGAGTAGTATCAAATTATTTCGAAGGTGTTATTCTGTTAAAAATCGCAATCAGTTTCCAGGAAGCCTGAATATTTGACGCCCGATCGCCTTATCAGTTTAACGGGAAGTGGTCCGACCAAACCAGTACCTAATGTTCTTTAGAAGATTGCTTTTAATAAACTCGGAGTAGTTTTTTTGTCAAATTGTATGTACAATGATATTACACCGGTACTAAAGATACTATCGGCTCTAATTAGGCTTATTGATATTGATCAGTTGAGCTACCTGTAGATTGTTTGCAACAGTCTGCAGTTAGCTCAATTGTTTTAATCGTAAATCATCATCATCATCAGCCTATAGCAGTCCACTGCTGGACATAGGCCTACCCCATTGAGCGCCATAGCGCCCTGTCTTCAGCTTGCCGCATCCAGCATCTACCTGCAGTCTTTCGCAGGTCGTCATCCCACCTGTTCGGAGGGCGTCCTACACTACGTTTACCGAGTCGTGGTCTCCACTCAAGAACATGTTCGTACCAGCGGCCGTCGGTTCATTCAATTGTAAATTCTAGTTCTAATTTGTTTCTGTGGATTTGTTAACATCTAACGTTAGGTGTCTAACAGAAGAGCCAGAGAACTTCATACCTTCTATCTACGACAACATTGTCGTAGATAGAAGGTATCACGTTCTCGTAGCAATTTCGTAGACCCATTATTTTTGGGTATCAAAAAGATAGATTAATCATTCATTTATTCTTTATATAGTAAATAAATAAATAAATAATGCTGGACAATCCACACAGCATTATCTAGCCCCATGGTAAGCAAATCTTGTGTTATGGGTACTAGATAACTGATATTCATAATACTAATACATTACATAGATAGACATTTTTTATTATATGTACATAAAAAACGACCAGAACATCCGGAACAAATATCTGCAGATCATACACACAATTGTTCCGAGGCGGGAATCGAACCCGCAACCTCTGCGTCGCAGGCGGACCTTCGCCCACCGCGCCACATAGGTCGTCTGTAGGTTACATAACCTTTCTACAGTGCCCATAAATGTATTAAGTATATCAACTGTAGTTAAAATACAATCCTACAACAATAAAAGTAATCCTGCATTTTTTATTCTTCTTAAATAAATTTGTATCTTACTTTGTCCATTAGTTATGGCTATCCATTAATTATTTTCTTTATAAAACCTAAAAAGTTCTAATTAAATTTTTTATGTAAACAACAGCGTAAGCGATTTGTTTTCTCTTGAAAATATATTGAAATGAAGATTAGCTTTCTTGATTTTATATAGATTTTCAAGAGAAACCAACTTACTTACAGTACTTAATCTTAACTTAGTGTTTTTTTTTAGTTATTATCTTAATTACTAAAACCAATAGCAACACATTATTCTGATAATGGGTGACAACTGGTGACAACACAGCGATACGAGTTATAAGATGTAATAAACAATTGCAGCCAAATGTCAAACTTTGATGATTCTAGCTGTTGAAGTTGAAACGGTGAGGATACAGGCGACTGGGCCCACTACAAAACTGGGACCGCGGTCCCAGTTACCTGATTAGTTTTTTCTTGTTTATTTCGTTGGGCGAGTGGGACCACTCGTAATTTTAACCACAAATCTATTGTTTAAAGTACAGTTGGCATTATGTCTTAACCCCAATTTCGATATTGGGAAGTCTACTCATTATAGTATATAACACTAAAGTGGGTCACTTTAGTGTTATATACTATAATGAGTAGACTATATATATAGTATTAGTAGGGGGTGTAAGGGGCACTCAAACAACTCTTGTCCCTAGCCAACCTAACCTACAAGTGGTGGTACATAACGTACCTACTACGCCTAGGCTAGGGTAAATTATCAAACAATTTTTTTTTTATTTTTTTTTATTTAGCCTGTTTCGTCCCACTGCTGGGCAAAGGCCTCCCTCAAATCTTTCCACTCAGTGCGGTCACGTGTGATCTCCCACCAATCTCCGAGGAAGGCGTTAAAGTCGTCTCGCCAGCGCTTTCTTGGCCGACCTCGCCCGCGGCTACCTTCCGGGACCCAGGGTGTTGCAGCATTAGCCCACCTCTCGGGGTGCATTCGGCTAATGTAAAGTAATAGCTGGGGTCGTTTGACGGTGGTTCGCCCGGAGATTCTTCGCACCCCTGACCCCAGGGCTGGCATGGCACCCGTCAACACCAGGACAGCCGCTGGAGTCGCCGGGCACTTGGGGCCTGGGTTGAGTGTGACTTGTCATATTTGGGGGGTTTGGACCGTGACCCACCACGCTGGTCCAATGCGGGTTGGTGGGTTTTTTTATATTTTTCATATTCTATGAAATATGATAGATATAGGGACCTACCTGTGTATTATGTATAATATAATAAGGAGTCCCCGATTTCGTAGGAATATTGAAAAAGTGATTGATTAGCCATTAAAGTTTTTAAAACGTACTAGAAACTAAATGTACCAGAAACTTTCGCAAAAATTTTGTAAGCTAAATAGGGTTTTTAATTTACCTGGTAGTTTATTAAACATTATTTTTTACGTGTCCTTTCTCAACCAAACGCTTAATAAATTGTCGAGGTAGGTAACCTCTGTTATTTGTTTTTCAATACTTCGGCCGAATTTCATAGCGGCTCTCTTTGAAGCACCTCTGTACTCGGCTGTATTTACGTTACGCCTCGGAACATTACTATAAGTCTGTCGACTGCATATAAGTTGTTCTAATGTGTACAGAACAAAATAGAACAGATAATGTATTGCTCGACAAATTGGGGCTACTTTAGCGTCGTAACCTTGAAATAAAGTCCATTAAAATTGTACTGTAGTACCTACCTATTACGATTTTGCAAAGCACTACTGAACCTAACCTACCTAAATTCTAAGTACCAAAGTTTTTTTTATTTTTAATTTACGATTCATGTTGTAATGTCTCTGATGATTAATCAATCAAGTATTCAGAAAGTACTTATCATCATAGCATGCAGTTGTCGATAAAATTATATTATGTCATTAGATAAGATGATATCACTATGAAATCAACATTCTTTGTATTCGTTTATCCTCATTAAAGTAGTTATGATAATCATTTTACAAATTCCGAGACTTTTTTAACCAACTTCTAAGTAGGAGGACGTTGTATGTTCAGCTGTATCTAGGTATTTAGGGTTCCGAGATCAGACTCGGTTCCTGGTTTGGGTCTTGCTCTGTCTGTCCTCTTTCCACTTTTTAATACACATATAGCCTGTACAGATTGAAAGAAAGAAATTATAAAAGATACGTTTTTGAAATTATTGGTTTCATACATTTTGAAATATTTTGAAACAAGCCCTTTTCCCAAAACGTGTACTATGTTCGTCGATTGCTCCGTCCATTGTGGACAAATTTTCATGATTTTTTTATATATTACTGGCCCCGAAAAACACTGAAAATATTTATTTGACGTCTGTTTTTAGTTTTTAAATCGAAAATAATCCATAAAATAATTTTTCGATTCATCGACGGACCACGTCGTGTTTTAGAACAAAATCTACAACGGGCCTACTCACTCCTACTAGGTCATTTCCTTTAGTCCCATCTCGTAGCTAGATTTGGTAGCTAGCTACGAAATGGGATAAATAATCCCGATTCAGAGCTGGCTACGAAACAGGAATTCTTAAGTCCCACCTCGTAGCCAGGTTTGGAAGCTGGCTTCCAAATAGGAGAAATAATCCCGATTCGAAGCTGGCTACCAAACAGGAATTCTTAAGCCCCACCTCGTAGCCAGGTTCGGTAGCTGGCTTCCAAATAGGAGAAATAATCCCGATTCGAAGCTGGCTACCAAACAGGAATTCTTAAGCCCCACCTCGTAGCCAGGTTTGGTAGCTGGCTTCCAAATAGGAGAAATAATCCCGATTCGAAGCTGGCTACGAGATGGGACTAAAGGAGATAATTTAGTCCCATTCCATCTACCCTACGTTTTCTTTATAATCTTAAAGGTCAATGAGTAAAACCTTTTTCAAACTACGTGTGTAGTTTGGTGTGACATATTTTATGACATTTTCATCTTCATTTTGTGTAGAGCTTATAAAATAATCGTAAATGAAGCCTGTACTGATTTGTATAAATATTGACAGCCAATATTAGCCATGTCGGCTAGTTTAGACGCCAAATAATAAGTTGCTTGACTCCATGGCTAGATTAGCTATCAAATATTTTCCGTTGTGTGATTTTCGTTTTTAATGTGCCTAAGTTGCTATGTAGAATTGGTGAGAGGTTCCAGTTTCCCTCTAATAATTTAGATTTTTGTAACATTGGGATGTTCAAAGTCCAATTGAGCAGTCACACATAGTAGAATAATTTTCCTTTCTTCTTTCTTTTTTTCTCCTGATTGAGAAAGAACCGAATAATTATGAGCCCAGCCTTATCAAAAGTTTAGTAGAAAAGGAGATTATACACAAAACACTTCAAATAATAGGAATTGCTGATTATCAGGGGATATTCTGTATGTTTAACTCAGAATTTATCTCATTGTTTTTTGGTATTATAAAGGTAGAATAAAGCAGAACTAGGTATTTACCTAAGCGCTAATAAATAAATAAATAATGCTGGACAAATTCTAGGGTACTACGAGTATACTCTGTCAACGCATTTATTTTCTTGATTGAAAAATGAAAGAATACATTTTTCAATTTTTTTATTCACGCTTCTTTTCGACAAACATCGAAGCTCTCGCTAGTCCCGATATTTTTCGAGGCGATAGATTCGCATCACTATCCTTAAAAAGAAGCAGAGTTCATGAAATATTGCATTCTTTTATTTCATAGAAAATAAATGTGTGGACGGAGCTGTAATTATATACTTTATACACACAACAAAATCGTTTTTTTTTATATTACAGAAAATCTAACGTAACATTGTGATGTTACTTCTCAATAGATATGAGTCGTTACTCATTGCACTCGAAATCTCACACATATCGAACTATTGAATCATGTATTATCTATCTATCGCACTCCGTACAAAGAACTGTTATAGTGTTGAGAAGCTTTTTCACACGGTAGACACGTGCTAGTAAGATACGAAACATAATTATGAAGAACGTAAATTGTTGAGTAATCAGGGCGTCTACTCGACTCTACTGCAATAATATTCGAAACAAACCGATAGCTGTAAAATTTAAAAGTTATCGTATCATAGAGTACCTACAGGTACTTTTTTCTATCAACCTAGGCTCTACCATAAGATGTCAATTCAGATCTTTTAGTAGACGACTTATCTCATAAGTATCATTGCGCCCATCATCTTTAAGTAAACGTTATTCATAAACAGGGCCGGATCTACCTATGGGCTAATTGGGCTGCAGCCCAGGGCTCCACGGGTATAAGGGTAACACCCCATTAAAGATAGAATGGCTAATATGTGAATTTATAATCAGTCTATTGCAGTCCGATCAATTGGTTTCAGTTGTTTTTCCTTGTGATTATTACAGGGTACTCGATCCAATATTATAAATGTAGTGGGGTTTCCCCTTTTTAAATATCCTCCATTTCATAGATTGTTTTCATAGGTACTTTTCTTGGTCATCTAGTGCAGTAACTTTGAAACAAAGTTTTATGTCTCTGCATGTAAATCTTCATAACCATTTATAACTGGCCAGCCTCTTGTAACATCAGGTATACATATATGTAGTACATTTATGCGTTGTAGTTGGCTATAAAGTGCCTTTCATTATTCTCTTCTAAATTTATATTTTTTCATTATTCTCTAATTGCTAAATTAATTTATTTTCACTCCACACTGTCACATTTTATAAGCTTTTTGTTGCTAGGTTCGTCCACTGTTATTGTATTTATATAAACTTACCTTCTTTCAAAATAAATATATAATTAACAACACATCATAGAAAATGTTTACGATTTGCCATTGCGATATACGATCGCTGCGCTCGCCTTTATTTCTTTATCCTCCTCCTTTGTTCGATCTTAAAAAAAAACAATACACACTGACCGCCGTTATAAAGCAGGTACCTAGGTAATGTACTATAAATTTACATATACCTATTCATAATAGGTATCTTAATGTGGAAACTAAAAATTATATTAAAAAACATTAAAAGGTACAAATTTGAACACAGTTCACAAAGCGCTTAGCATTTAACCAGGTGCGCATATCTACCGATAGTTCATTTGAATTTGATAAGTTTCCTTACTTTTTACGAAGTATTGTTGCCAACCAATTATCCTGGCTCCCGCCACTCTAACCAAATTCGCCGCTTATACCGATATCCGATACCTTTCTTCCTTATTTGTCAGTTCGCCCAGTCAAGGACTCGATTACCTCCCCAAGGACTCTTTAGACCACGACAAAAGACAAATAAAATCGCCAGTAATTTCTTGTCTTGCTGTCGTAGTATTGACTAACGATTTCTTCGAACCCCACTAACTCTATGCTATTTTTTTTTCAATTGGTTAACAACGGAAGATTGTCCTCCCCCTAAAGTCTTTAGCTGCGACTGCATCCTCTAGGCCCCCAAGTAGTGTTAGCCCAGTGCCTCAAAAACTCACGGTGCGCCCCTGATTACAAAATTTGGTTAGTATTTTTTGTACTTTGAACGCAAAAATCACTAAAATTGCACAACAATTAGTAACATTTCCAAGCTTAGAAATATCACTCAGTTTTTAAACTAGCCCCCGCGAAACACTAAGGCAATCATAGGTAAATAAACGCGAGAAATAACCGTGAACAGCTAAATTATAATTCGTTTTGATTGCGTCAGTAAAAGAACATCTAAATTACTCACATTTAAGAAATTAAATAATATTCCCAAAATGTCCGATCTCGTTGGGACTTGATATTATATGATTTCTTAAGATTATTACCCCGAGCGCGAGGGCTTACGCACTATAATAACAAAAACCATTACTCACATTGCCCTGAGAACTGTCTATTTATAAATGCGAATGCTAAATAAAGAGCAGATAACAGTTGACAAGAATAAACCATTAATGTCTCCTTCAATGGATGTAATGTTAGGATTATTCACGAGAGTGATTCACAAACAACCTGACCACAAACCCTTCTTACCCATTTAAAGTCACTGTTACAGTATGTTCTGTTGAATCATTCAGTGGTTGTAAGTGGGAGAATAACAAGTACCTACTAAGCCATATTCATCATCATGGTTAATAGCCACAACGGGATATTTACCATGATTTGAGTTTTGAATTTTTCTTTATTTCATAAAAAAGTAGCTCATTTCATGTTTCTTATTCGGATGCAATAATAGTGATATATTATTGCATCCGAATAAGAAACTAATAATTAATTAACGAATAATTCTGCAGATCACTATTATATTGAGTTTTTTTTATAAAATCTTTAGATATTTTATAATGTAGGTCTGTTTCACAGACATCGGAAAATCTCTTTCAAAGTGTAAGGACTAAGGATCTAGTCCAAACGCCTTTGTCCACTGCCGTCAACGGGACGTCACCTAGAACGATATTATTTTGATTATCATATTGGGGAAGCCGTGGGCAGAAACTAGTAATGCATTATGAACCTACATAGAAGCACCTGCTTGTTTCATAGTTTAATTCAATACACTGGCTTTATTAAAATAATATAAAGGACTAGGAAAAAATGTATTTATCGACATACCAAACCACAGGCGACTGGCAGACGCAGGCAATTAAGTAGACTAGACAGGATTAATATCAAAACACTTGTAAAAAACTCCTATTATGACATTGCGTTAGCAATACTGTAATTGCATAGGACTGCAATTACATAAGTCAATTGTGGTTTTGCGTCGTCAATTCTTTGTTCTCTTTGCAATATTCTTTGAACTTGACATTAGATACTTGACTGAACAATGTGGATCCTGACATAGAACTGTACCTACTCGGAAAACTAAATCGTGTATTGGATTTACGACAGGTTTGACACAAACCTGTATGACTATGATTTGCAATAATACCGAGGTATGTATCTACTTAAAGAAGGGTTGGATCAATTTTCAGATATTTGCAAATCTAATGTAGATTTAGCTTTTGTGGGTTCGCTACAAAGGGTTAGGTTCGTAAGGACTAGATTACACCTACGCTATGCTGGAGGTCATAATAATATTGTCGATGACAGGATGCGATTAGATTTTCGCTATTTTGGCACTCAAATAAAAGATCCTACAACTGTCTGTCCTACAAAACGTATACATGATATTTTTTTATCCACAGAACGGGTTCGTAGAGTGCAGCAGCGGTGTAGAACAGTGTGCACAGATGGACGACTGTGCAGTGGCGATGCCTCGCGAGGGATGCTGCGCCAAATGCAAGGGGTGCTGGTACAACGGCACGGAGCACGCAAGTCACTCCGAGTGGACTGAAGAAAGCAGAACGCTGAGGTGTGAGGCTGGTGTCGTCACGATATCGAGGCCGCAGTGCTACGCGCCATGCGATACCCCTAAACATCAGAGGCATTATAATTGCCCAGTCTGTGATGGTAAGTAATTTAAAAGTTATGAGTAAGGTAGGTAGCTGACCTCAAGAATAACAAACAAGGACTATGCTTTCAAATACATCGTTTGAGGGCAAAATCAACTGTGTACTTATGTTTACTTTATTCTAAATAAGTTGATAGGTACCTAAAGTTTGAAAGTGCACAGGACAATAAGGAGGAATTATTTTATTTCTTTCTTAAGGGTTACCAGAAGTAATTAAAACCAAAAATGATTCAGTAAAATTCCACGGGCATTTCACGCTATCTTTTCCCACAACTGATGATTGCTGCTCAAGGAATATAATTGAGCGCCTGGCGCAGTCGTGTCTCGCGCAGCGCCCACCCAGATGCGGGAGGAGAAAACAAAAAAGAACAATCCAACCAATATAATCCCTTACAAAAACAAACACAAGCCGCCACGCGAACTTAATAAAACCATAGCGGCTAGCAATTTACCTCCGCTTCCAAACCTTAACAAGTTTATTAAATTCTGTATCAAATAATAGTAATTTACAAGATGACGACTCGAAATTGCTTTGAATGTTGCCGACGCATTCCAGCTAGCGTTTTATTGCCTGTGTTTTAGTGTAGTTTATTAATTACCTAGCCCAGCCCGATTGGAGTGGAACCCCTACGTCTGGCGAGATCTATTATTGTTTGAAACGGCAGATTCATAGTAGACTAATTTTTCATGTGTCAGCCCCAAGCACGATGTCGCGTCGATTCACCCACACGCCACCAACAATGGCAAAACTTAAGAAACAAGTGTTGCGCAGTAGCATATCCCCAGACAATGGACTAATCTGCCATTATAACCAGTCTCGTTTGCAGCGCCATAATCTGCTAGAGATGACTAGTAAACAAAACAACAGAGTGATTTAAACGATTGGCCATTAGAATTAGCCTGTATAGGTAGCTGTATCATCAACTTTGAAGGTCGCAGTCACAAAGCTTGATACTTGCAAGTGAGCTGTGTTCACATGTTGTATACAAGATATTATGTACTTACCACACAATGTATTATGTACATAGATGTGGCGCCAAAGAGTAATCGCTCCGGACGATGGCTCTGAATAAATAAAGTTCACGTGCAATATAATCTTGATGAACCGCGAACAAGAGGCAATAACTACACATAGATTTGATTGTCTCAATTTATAGAGCCTAATGAAAATTTTATATCTTGTGTAGGTAATTCAAGTGTTTATTTATCAAGTTTCTTAAAAAGCGGACCACCTTTGAGAAAATCTACGTTCAGCCGTTGACTCATGTTAGCCTGGTACTTAGTGATTTCATCGGATACCGATACCATAGCAGGAGACAAAGAATTTGACATCAGAATTAACTTCTTATACATTATACATCCTCGGGGGTCCATTAAAATTATATATTTTTGTGGTCAGTCTCCCACGGCGTTGCGTCTCTATTATTGACCATAAATCAAAAAGTTAACAACCTACTTAAAAGGTTTGGGCGGGTAGGTTTTTGTGCGCGCTGGTCAAAGCGACCGACGATGCCGCGGCTACGGGGTCTCTCCCTACCTCCGATTGTTTGTTTTACGATCCCAGCAGTGCATTAAGTTTTTTCTTTCCATTTCTTATTTCATCACGATTCTCGTCTTATCAAGGCGGTGCTTCTTCATGAATAAATGAATTACCGCCCGCGATCGTTTGCGACTGACCAAAAATAAATTGCGTATGAGATGGTCACAAAATTTAATTTAAATTCGTATGGCGATAAGTCCAGTGTGAGCTTATGTCAAAGACCTGAGGAAATGTAATACATCTGCATATTTAACTCGTGATATATGAACGCTACGTGATCTATGAGACCATACTAACAGAAATGGTAGAGTTGAATAAAGTTTTAGTGGCAGACTGAATTTAAAACAAGTTTCCAATTGTGTATGGAGAAATATTATTATGTTTTGTACTGATACTGACACTTCCTACTTTTGTACCTCGACAGAGCATTGCATCTATGTTATGAAGTGCGCGCACTGGCTATGCATACGTAATTGTTTGTAACTGCATATGGACAGCCCACTTTGTGTCTCTAGTTTTACGACAGACACTTGACTGTTTTCATTGTCACAATTATATGCGACGTCCCGGCGGTCCACTTGAGATGTACTCGTAGGTACAGTATAAAATTGAATGTCCGTGAGTCTTATGATTGTTGAATGAAACTTCAATTCCAACACACTCGTAATAAATGTAAACACTCGAAGCTCTACGATGCTCATTATAAGTAAAAAGTGACGTTGTGTTTGGACAAAGCAATTTGAATAACTGCCTGACGTCAGTATTGTGAAGTCCCTTACGCTCCATTAGTAGGTCTTTTCATGCTTTCTTTTGTGACATCTTCACTATTGTTTGGTTTTGTCTTATCTGAGTCGGGATACAATCTGTGTGAGATAATCTTGCCCTTTTATTGTTCGGAGAATGTATCAGATGGATACGCTTATTTGGAGTGGTCGCAGTAGGGTCCAGGTGAGCGGTGAGCTGGGGCACAGCGGTGGGCCACTGTGTGCGGCCGTCCGCGCCTCTCCACTCATTTTCTGTCCTGATTGATTCATCGTCCATCCTCGCTAATTTATGGACTTTGAGCTTTGTCGCAGCCGCTGTGTTCATTCCAAGCCCCACACAATAGCCTTTCATTTTTGTTTTAAACTTTTACTGTTAATCTGCAGAATTCTTCGGTACAAAAGCAGCTCTTTTGTATTCCTATTGTTTTTAATTACACATAAGTATGGACTACAAATAAACGGTTAAACGCTTCATTGTATTTAAAATTTAAATGAATCCGTGCTTTGAATTTGCGAAGTTGGCGTAATAGAAATTCCGTAGAGTAGTGGCGCGGCGTAGACAAGTTGTCTACATTATTCCTGACAATAATCTCGCATGGAATTTCTTCACAAACTATGAGTATTTTGGAAGGAGAAATGCAAATGGCACTTGTTGATCGCTAAGTCTCCATCAAAAAGAACAAAAATTCAATAAAAAAATATCTGGCTCATTTGTGGGTTCAAGAGACTGTACTGATCCGGTGGAGACTGGAGACGGAATTTTGATTTGAAATGCACAACTGCGGTTAGTCTTTTACATGGTTACAAATTACAAACATATACATAGTATATATGGTGTTTTTGGTGGTGTCTGAGGCGGAAGCGGATATAGGTAAACGCCCCATTGAAATCTGTGATTACCCCGCTTCCGTTGTCTATCAAAAACAAAAACACTCTTGAGCCTTAATTCGTCTAATGATGGTCTAATTAACACTAGAAGCATCTTTGGGTGGGACCTGTAAATTTTACTTTGGAAAAGCTCTCGACCAACAATGATAATTGTCGTCTAAAAATATATGACGACCTCTGTGGCGCGGTGGGCAAAGGTCCGCTTGCGACGCTGGAAGTTGCGGGTTCGATTCCCACCTCAGAACAATTATGTGTACGATCTGCAGATATTTGTTCCGAGTGTTCTGGTCGTTATCTATGTATAATAAAAATATCTATCACATAGATAGATATTTTTATTATACATAGATAATGACTCTGTTGTATTAAGTATATCAGTCATATAGTACCCATAAGACAAGCTCTGCTTACCTTGGGGCCAGATGATGCTATGTCGATTGTCCAGCGTTATTTATTTATTATTAAAAAACATATATGTTTCTATTTTTCCAGAATGCGTGATCAACGGCCAGCGAGTAGGCGAGGGGAGAGACGTTCGGATATCTGAAGAGCCATGCTTATCGTGCCGATGTGTGCGAGGCGTTCTGTCGTGCTCCAAACGCGCCTGCCCCGTTCTCCCCTGCCATCGGACGCAGCAGTTCACACCTCTTGGTGAATGCTGTCCACGATGTTCTCACCCAACGGCTGATAAATTTCTACCGAGTGAGTATTTTTGCCATTTCTTGAAAACTAGCTAGTATAATAGTAACTTTCTTCTGAGTCCCTCTTAGCAAACTCGTAGCATGGTCAGAATTTATTATCTTAAAAATTTAAGTTATCGCACAATGAGATGACTTACCCCACATAAATGAGAATAATTAATTAATTTGTATTATTTTATATTATGAAACGCAAATAAATATTTCCTATTTCTACTTTAAAAGTACCTGAATCAGTTATTTCTTATTACAATTACCAAAACTTAATAGATATCTTTTTTTTCAGTTGCAGGCAGCAAGCCCTGCATCATTGGAAAGGAATTTCATGGACACCTGAGTTCATTTCGAGTGGACCCATGCACGGACTGCACATGCATGAACGGCACGGCCGTGTGTATGCGACACACGTGTCCTGTGCTGACGTGCGGTGCGCGTGCACTGCTGCCCGGCCCGGGGAAATGCTGCCCCGAGTGCCCGCAAGTCGAGGAGATCAAGTCCGCTTGTGTTATTGGGAGGAAAACTTATAAGGTAAGTTTATTAACTTTATTATATTATAGTTATTATTATAGTTTTCATTATTGTGTGCTTCTATTTGTATAATATTTAGTTTATTCTGTTTTTTGTGCCAAATTAATAAATAAATAAAGAGGAGAGTAATGATGATGTATTTTCTAACTTACTATTTTCTTCACTATTCCAGGATGGGGAAACCTGGCAATTGGACGCGTGCAAGTCCTGCGAATGCCATAACGGCGAACCAAGATGCGCAATGGAAAGATGCCCAACCCTCTCATGTCCCACAGATCAAACTCTCCGGCAGCTGCCAGGCCAATGCTGTCCCAAATGCGTCGACCTTGATGGCATTTGCACCGTCTTCGGAGACCCCCACTACAAGACATTCGACGGAAAATTCTACAGTTTCCAAGGATCGTGCAAATACCAACTGGCATCAGATTGCGTGAATAAAACATTCTCTATTAGAATATCAAACGACGCTAGAAACACTTCACATTCTTCGTGGACTCGGACCGCGACTCTAAGAATCGGATCTACTAAAATCAACATGGGAAAGAAAATGAGAATTAAAGTGAACTCTACTCGCGTACTGCTCCCTCACAAAATGAATGGAATAGCGGAAATTGTTCGCAGCAACGGCTCCGTTCTACTCAAAGCCGACATCGGTATTCAGATGCTGTGGGATGGTGACGGCTTCTTAGAAGTGACCGTGTCGAGTTCCTACAAGGGAAAACTGTGCGGCCTGTGCGGTAATTTTAATTCGGTAGCTAGAGACGATATGAAAACCCGCGACGGTAGGATGATGATGGACACGTGGAGGTTCGGGTCCTCGTGGCGCGTGGGGGGAACGAAGGCTTGCACGCGGCGGCAGCGGCGGCCGAACCTGACCACTCCGTACCGGCGCTCGCTAGTTACGAAAGCTCGCAGATTGTGTCGCGGTTTTGCAAAGAATTCGTTCGCAGACTGCGGCATGAAAGTAAACCCTCAGCATTATCAGGAGGCTTGCGAGCTGGACGCTCGGAGTTGTGCGGGGGTGAAGTGTCACTGTGCGGCGTACAGAGCGTATGCGCGGGAGTGTTCGCGGGTAGGGGCTGAGCCGAAGGACTGGCTGGGGAGCACGTGGTGCGAGGGGCCGCCGCCGGCGTGGCTGACCCGCGGCCGCAAGGGTCTGCGCCGCGCGCCCCGGCCCAAGAACACTGGTCTGCTGGACCCGAGCGCGATCACCAAGCCCCTAGCTCGCTCGCGTCCACCGCCGCCTATTCTGCATTAGCGTGCTTGCGGCTTCACCTTTACTAGTCAAACCAGCCAGTGTGGCAATGTGAGGTGAGTTTCTGTCTAATTCTCATCTAGTAACTAAGGAATACAGTATACTGTAACTGACTAGAATTCTGCTATCCAATCGCTTTACTACGACAATGGTAATTAACACGCGACCCTCCATCTGTAGTTTTTTCATAAAATTTCAATTTAAAATGCCACATTGTTACATTCTGAGACGATTGCGACCATTGTTATGATAAAGCAATCATTTGAGCATTTGGTTTGAAAAAAAAAAAAATTTTGCAACACTTTAAAAATTATTCCATCCGTGCCTTTCTTAAATTCACACAATTCTTTGCATCCAAAGTTTGCCTGGAAGAGGTCACCAAGCGATAACGGCGTCCATTGTACTTGTCGCATGTAATGTCTTTTTTGTAATGTTCTGCATCCGGTGTAAACTAAATCATTTTTGTATTGTATTGTAATGATAATATTTTGTTGTTCCAGAGTATTACGAGCATATTGCAACTGGCCACTAAGAACGTGGATTGCATCTGTAAGGCGCAATCAGCTATATGGAACGAAGATCTATCTACTAAACAGTATTCATAAAACTACTTTTAGTTAGGTAAACGAAATTTATAATATTACATGAATAGGACCACCTAGCTCACAATGCCTCGCAAACTCGACCAGCATGTTTTATCATTCCAGCTTTTAATTAAATAGGTACCTAAGTGGAATACGTATACCTACCACCTCATGTTTCTTAGCTTTGGTATTGGTATTTTCGTATAAAGCAGTGTTACTTAAATAGGAAGGTATTCATCCATATTAAAGCTTATAATGTAGAGAACGAACGAATTTTTCCTGGTTGAAATTATAATGCAATGGGCACTCTAGCTGTTCTTAAGGAACGATATTATATCGCATACTAAACGTTTCTTTAAAAATGTGATAATTAGATTTGATTTCTCCGGGCTGGCAAAGGACGTTTAGTAAAACATAGTTCAAATTGAGATCTCATCTAGTTCGTTACGAAATCTTGTATAAATCTAGCTATCCGAAGCCAAGAAGCTAATGAAATTGTGAGGAACACAGAAACGTTTAAATTAGTTAGCTATATTTTAAATGAAGACTCTACAAAGAGTCTCAAGCTTAGTTTTATGTACGTTACCAATGAATTTTAATTTTTGACTTTGTATTATGTTTATAAGTTTTTTAGTTAGCAAGGTAAGTTCAGTGATTGGGTTAAATGAATGTTTGCTAAGTATTTATTTTAAGGCGTTTAGTTTGAAGATTTCTATGAAGCCTATGATTTTGGAGAAATAGAAAAGAAAAGATAAAGCAAATATTTCTAGATGTAATTGTTATTACAAGAATCTTTATTAGGTAAGAAAATTATAGAAACAAATTACTAGTATTTACAATTGAAAGAATTAAGCTTACTGCAGACTGTATATTGAGCATTGCCATACAGCGGGGCAATGCAGCCCGCGTCTTGGGGACGCTTCCGACTGGTATTAATATGAACCATCATCATCAATCAAACGTCAATCAACGAAAAAATCAATGGATATGGATCAATCAATTGAATCGATCGTTTACAACAGTCTGTTACATGTAATCACAAATAAAATGAAATATGAACCTACATTATAATCAAGCTGCTGAATATTAAAATTAGCTTTCACTGCTTTGTGCCATAAAGATAAGGCATCGATAGGTATGTGATAGATATTACTGTTTAAATTAATTTTACTTTGGGACTTTTTATTTACATGATTAAGAATCGGCATTCATTTATTCATTCTTTACATAGGTACCTCATGGTTTTAATCATTGAATATTTTCAATTTGTTAGTTAATGATTCCATTGTATGTAAGTTCTTTCTGAGTTCATTCCCAATCATACTTTTACCTTAGTTCTACTTAGTTCTTGTATTAATTATCTGAGTCTACGTTTTATGTAGGCTTTTAAGTTATTTTAAGGTCTATCGGGCGTGTTTCAGCAAAACAAAGATTGTGTGATGAGAAACATCAAAAAATAGTTCTCTACCTATTAAATACTATTTTTTTTATTGTACAATCATTTATGTAATTGTAAATTATAATGATTACCTGCCCAAGTGTAGGTTAAACAATATGTATGGAAACATTTTATCTGAACATATTAATATAAGGCTTCATAAGACCTACCAAATGAAAAATTATCACGATTTCTTCAAATACGTTCTGACTGATTTGTTATTTCTATTTTGTGTTGGTGGAATTTATCTTTGTAGGTACGTAGCTTTAAATGTAGTATCAAACATTAATTTCTTGTTTTGGCCTTTCCCAATTGTCATTTGTGTAGTATTGTAATCTTAATTTTTGTATGTAGCGTTTTTATTTAAAATGGCCATAATTCAATTGTATTTATTTTTGTACAGATGTGTCATAATGAATATCTAGTAAGTAAGTAATTGTGCTTTTGTGCTATTTGGAAATAATTCCCAAAATGTTAAACTTATCATCCTGTTTGCGATACAGAAAATTGCAGACTTGGTTAAACTATGAACGAACAAAGAATTACGTAATAAATAATTATATTTCAAATGTTATGTTTGTTTTTATTTAACTATAAATCTTAGCATTTTATATGTCACAGTATATTCCAAAAATATAAAATGTGAGCAATTTTAATGGGAACACTTTCGTGCCTTGAATCTGGCTCAACTCCAACGCTTCTAACATTTCTTGTCATCAAAATTATGTAGGACAATTTGGCGTCCACTTTAAAAACAGAAGAGTCATTATATTTATCTCCAACTGAAATCTTAAGAAACCAAAGTTATATCTGGACAGTAAAAGTATTTTAAGAACCTCGCATTATGCGTTATGTCGGACCGGTTCATGGAATAAAAAGAGGGATAGTAGAATAAAAGATTTATTAATAAAGATATAAACATTATTCGCAATCACACACATCAATTAAACAAAATATTATTTTATACAATACATACATAATACTTGAATTTGAACCAATGAGTGAGATGTTCCCGCATAATGTTAAAGTAATGTTGTCCAATGTTCCCAAGAGTCGAAAGGTTGAAGTACCAAAATGTACAGATTCCTTAAATTAAACATAAATAAAAAAGCGTAGAAATAAGTAGATATTAAAAGTATTATTTATTCTCCCGTCATCATCTCCATGAATTCTGAAACAATGAATAAAGCGACAGTTATGAAATTGAAACAAAATATAAGAGAGCGTGGGTGTGACATGTTGAAATCATAAGATTGAAAATACAGCTTCAGAATCTATATTTGTTTTTGAACTTTTAAAAATATCTGACCCCAGCAACCAATGACGTGTACTTAAGACTTACTCTTCAGTAGGAACTAAAGTAATTATATAATATTCAGTGAATATTTATACTCAGGGCTACTTGCGTGCATAAGGATATATACTAAGTAGCTAAAATTTAGCTATTGATCTAGATAGATAGAGCAAGTTTTACAAATAGAATCAATTTTAAAGAGGATAAGTAATTTAAAAATCCATAAGTAAGCAGGACTGAAGTCTAGAAAATGGTTGGTTAACGATGGATTTGGATGTATGTGGGCTTTAGTTTGACCGACTAAGAAGAAAAAACTATGTACGAGTATCTTATAATAAATTAATCGAAAGTGGATTGAAAAGTATAATTCAAAAACCGAAACAGCTAAAAAACAAAATTTGCTTTTCTGTGTCGAAACATTTTTCATCAACAACGATACAAAATTGAAAAATTTTCGAACGTCGAAGGGAAGAATAATAAAAATGGTGCATACCATCGAAGTCAACGGTACCGCTGCCGTCAGTATCGATTTCCTGGATGAGGCCATCGAGCTCTTCTTCCGTCAGCTGCTCGTCCAACTCGCGCAGAATCTCGCGTAGGCTTGAGGTGGGAATGTAACCGTTGCCTGGAAAAGAAAAGAAAACATCTTATTTACACGAACACTGATGGCTTGAATAGTGCTCTCCCAAAGCTTCAAAACTCTGTATCTGTGAGATTACTAATAGGATTCAAGTCAAAAGAGTTTGAGATTACATTACAAAATAACACACACAGTTCGTGAATGATGGGTCGAACCAACAGTTCACGCAGTGTCGGTGAATTACGAGTACCTACCTACTACCAATAATCCTGTATCCGGTACAGTATCTATTGCAATCCTTAAATTTTATTCCATAGTAAGAAAAAAAACTATATGAACATAAATGATTGCTATGAGATAGAAAACTCCAGAACTTCATATAAAGTCGCAGAAGACTGTATCAGTGATAGCTCACCTTCCTTGTCGTATAATCTGAAAGCTTCCCTAAGTTCCTTCTGCATGGCCTCAGCATCTTCTTCAACGATGAATTTGGCGGCCAGGGTTACGAACTCTCCGAATTCAAGACGACCGGACTCTGAAAATAAATTGATTTGAAATTGCCATGTCTTAGAAGTTTAGAAACAAGATTGTTTTTTTAGATAGAAAGTTTCATCGAAATATTCAGCCTGAAATGTTAGTTCACAGCTGGATATACGCCTCGACTAATAACCACCATAGAGCCCTGTCTTCAGCTTGCCGCATCCAGGGCTAGCGGTCTGTCACACATCAAATACGATTATTTAAAGATAAATTACTTTTTTGGTTTAAAATGTCTAAAAAATGTTTTTAGGTATAAGAGCTATAAAATGTGCACTTTGGGTAAAGGTTTGATTCCGGATGAGTAAAATATAGGAGTACTTTAGGAATCATTTCAGAAACGTATTAAAGATCTTTTTATAACCAAATGTACTCACTGTCAGCGTCAACCTCCTCGATGAGCTCTTCAAGGATCTTCTTGTTGAAGGGTTGTCCCATCATCCTGAGGATATCCGCGACGAAGTCACAGGGGATACTGCCTGAGCGGTTGTGGTCGAAGCCATCGAAAGCCTTGCGGAGGACTGCAACAAGCCAAACTGCTATCAGAGCTTGCTATCTATTATGTAACGGGATAATCCGAGAATCTAAACAGTACCATCAATATTAATCGAAGACATAGCGCTCACGCAAGATAACTGACAAATTAGGATTATAAAATGCGTTCTGGAACTTTCTCCAAGTAAGTGCCGAAACGTATTGCACTAGCAATAAAAAGTGCTAAACTGATCGTTCGGCGGGTTAGGATCGGATTAGGATAGTTCAATGCACCGAGGTGTACTGCGAATATTGTGCAATGCATCTATTTCGGTGCAGCAGCATGCGTGGTGCATCGGCGGCGGGTACGTCTCGCCGTGCCGCATCGCTTGAAATTAGGCCACCGACGATAAATAATAAAAACAACGCATGCCACATGTTTCACTCAGTTAATGCCCAAATAGTTCCGATATAGTTTGTTCATTACAACACATTTGAATTAAAGTGTAGCGTACAGATGTTTCGTATTCATCTATCCACAGCGTGCTCTCAATGAACCTTAAACTGGGCCATACCCGAATGGGATCCATGGAAATTCTCTGGCGTCTCAAAGTCTGTTATATTAATAGATCGGTTTGGATGTTTAATGAAACGTGTTATTTCGAAATGCAAGATAACGCTGATAGTCAATGTGGCCGAACGTTGATGTGAGTGGAAAGAGGTAAATGTTTCCAGCCATCTTTCAATAAGTTTCTTTGTGTTAGATGACCAGCGATTCTTTTGACAATATTCTTCGTCATTTTTCCCATCAGTCATCACGTTTTTCATAACGAACTTGCGTCATAGTTGCAAAGTTTTCCACGAAATAAAATGTTTTATGAAGAGAAATAAACTCTTTCTCGTTTTTAATGACTCCCGTGATAGACACACTGACCTGTAGGTAGTAATTTTTCACTCGTATTAGATTTAACGATTATAATTCGTTTGATCTTCCATGGCAGATAAAAAAAACTTCCAGCTATTTATTTCAATATACATGTAGTCTATTTAGTTAGTGAGTCACTGGACAAGGCAAGGTTCGCAATCTTCAAATTACAAAAATTGCTTACGGAATAACTAAAATAGGATACCGAATACATAAATGTTGGTAATATTGGGTCCAGGTTTAATACGTAAGAGCTCATTCTCAGGGAAAACAGCGTTCATAAAGATCTCTAATACCACTTAAAATGGGATGACAGCAAACATATGTTTCCGTTTTCAAAGCATGAATTCTTCATCCGGCACAATAACCATGACGCGTTTTACATCCTCCATTTTTTTTTCATTTACTTGCGCATTTACAACAGGACTAGAAAACTCATGATGCAGTCACACCACATTATAAAAATATATTTTTCTTTTTGTAATTACCAGATAACTAACTCACGATAGCAGCCAGTTGGCATTTTGCAGCTGTTCCACGTTATTTTGGCAACAAAATTGTTTTAAAATCTTTAATTTTATTTTTCCGAGAGACATGTTAATTTTAATCGGCGAGACGTCTTGGCAGTATTCTTGGTCCATGGAACTTTTTACTTTAAGAAACCGATTGTGTATTAATTACCCCACCCACCAGCAGACGAGGTGTCGAAATGTGAAGTAAATATTGTTGCTGCGACTAAAAAACAATGTCGTCGATAATATATCAGTGGATCTAATCGCCTCTTAGCACCCACCCACTTATTGTTTTTGTTGTCTGCAGCGTTATACGGGTTTCACTCTTTAAAACAATGTTTTATTCTGACTGATTTTGACCAATAGAAATTGTATTGTCCAGAAAATGGAATACTGCAATACTGCTGAACTTAAACACAGAAATAATGCTGTAGGTGATGGTGTGAATAAGTAGAAACACAATCTTCCTAAGCGATAAAGTATTATTTGCAAGGCTAAAACGACAAGTTACTGCAATCGTTGCCGATATATTTTTGGCCTGCATGCAGTCAATTCGCGAAACCAATCAGCGTCTTCAATAACTGACTACAATGGGCCTGAAGGGCAAGTGGAACTTTTTGAATTCATTAATCAGTCATCGATTACGCCAAAAATACACCAGCATCGTCCATGCATCTCTATCAGTTCTATTGACTTTACTTTGAATTTTAATTTACATGGGTATTTCTTTTTACCTTTAAATAACACGGACAAGTCCACTAGCAAATCTATATTATGATATTATTAATTATACGATAGGATATATTAACATTTCTTGGTATTTCTGTGCAGTGTGCATGTGCCCTATACGCAAACGCATCCAGCGATAGCAAATAAACTGTGAAGGTATACGTAGGAGTGCTAACCGGGTCTGAGTTTGTGCTAGAAGTTTTTTTGTTTACTTTTTTTTTTTTATCATTCATGTACTTATAAAAACAAAATGTTTTTATTCATATAAAAGGTAGTTTTATTCGGTTTTAGCTCTACTGGAAAGTACAACAAATTAAAAGAGAGAGTAGGTTCAACTGAATACATAATTCTGATTAAGATATTGGTAAATACTGTTAGCCGAATAACATTTTATATTACCTTAACTAGAACACTATATCGTTGCTTGCATTCTTGTTTATAATCTGGCAAAACATTGAGAACACTATGTCGCAATGCTATCTTGGTTGTTCAACATTATCAAAACCCGTGGGTGGCGCATTGACAAATAGCAAGCGCATTATAAAAGTATTAGACACTGCGAACATTCTTCAGTCCGCTTCGAAAACTGGTGTAGTATATCTGTTCCAATCTTAAAGTTTTTTTAACACTTTGAGTGCTGAAAACGCACGGTATGAGTTTTCTACAAGTGACTAATCTGCGAAAATCCACACTAGCGCAGCGGCTAAGAAAATACAGATCTTTGTGACTCAGCAGAGCTGTAATATTTTTCGAACGAAACGCATGTGCGGCGCAACACAACCGCTGTGTAGAGCGGGAGCACGAATTTTTTAGGTAAAAAAAAAGATCGCAGTCGCCGAAAAAAAACCGCAGTCAATGTGTTAAACAAAAAAAAAAGAAATTTCGTAAAAATTCTATAATAAAGGCCATGCTATCGGCTTTGTTCACCTGTTACAAAGCTGAGAGCTGGTGAACGTGACCAACTTTGGTCGACGATTTTCTGAAAATGTTTATAAGTACCTACTATTAAAAAAATAGTCATTTTTGTCTTCATATTCGTTATTCCTTTCGTCTATTCCTACATTATAATTGTTTTTAAAATTCAAAGTATTTACTTAATTTATTTGTATTAGTTTCATGACAAAACACTGGTTTAATTATTTTATTTAAAAGACAAATATTATTTTGGCGAATTAATGTTTTAGTTTATATTATTTTCCTGCCTTACTTTCTCTTTATTCTATAGTATAGGCCTTTAATTAGGGACAAACTGAACGAATAAAGCAGGAACTTTGAAAAACTAGGTCTGGTTTATGGCGAACCCGTAAAATTATACAACAGTCGCAGTTGTAAACTTTGGCTAGAAATAGGACTGCAAAATAAACAACCGAGCCGAATTATACTGTAAACCATGGGTTACTCATCGGCTTTATTTAGAAACAACGTACACAAACTCAGAATTTTTCTTTTTTTTTCATTATATGTGATTATACAACTAAAATTGTATTTTATCGTTAATATTACAACTTTTAGATAATAAGGTTAATAAGGTTTTGCTGAATGTTTATTAAATGTGGAAATTTGGATGTCAACATAGTTTTTTTGGTTTTATAACTCAAATAATTAAATACTATTTAAAGCTGTATTTTGTAAAGTATTTAAAACTAAAAAAGCACGCACGCATACTTCAACTATATCATTTTTTGTGGTTCAAAAATAAATATTAAAATTTTCAATATTACGAGTATAACAAAGATCGCCCCAATCTATAAATATTCCGAAAATCTAAACGTTTCTCATAGTATGCTTTCCATCATTCATCCCATCTCGTACAACAATGACGCCTAGCTATCTGATACGGTACACGGTAGATTGGCGCGCGTCCAAGCGTGTTGCTACGCCGCCCGCCTTACCGCAAGCCGCCCAAACGCGATCCCATGGACGAGAAAACATTGTAGTACTGTAGCTCTTTGCTATCGAATTTAACACTTTGACTGCGGTTTTTTTTCGACGAATGCGATCTTTTTTTTTACCTAAAAAATTCGTGCTGCCGCTCTACACAGCGGTTGTGTTGTGCCGCACATGCGTTTCGTTCGAAAAATATTACAGCTCTGCTGAGTCACAAAGATCTGTATTTTCTTAGCCGCTGCGCTAGTGTGGATTTTCGCAGATTAGTGACTTGTAGAAAACTCATACCGTGCGTTTTCAGCACTCAAAGTGTTAAAAGTTGTGTTCGTAACGAAGGTTATGTATACAGTAAGCAGATGAAGTAATGAATATTCTTAGGTATCTACTAGTGCCTTGTTCAATAGAGTCAGTAGATGATTTATCTGCAAGTGTACTAGCATAAAATATCAATAGATCAATGGGGCTATAAATTTAAAGTCCATTAGAAGAGTATCTACTCTGTACACTTTCGGCTGAGTGCCTTATCGTTTTGGGTCAATGTAATCGGTAGTTATAAGTGTATAATGTTTGATCAAAGTTATTCTTTATGACATGGAGCGCTAGCGTGGACTTACCGTCGGGATTGGTAAGGTAAGCTCCGAATTTGTCTCTAGTGTTGAAAAATTTTTTCTTACAGAATTTTAACTAAACTCTGATGACATGTTTAATTTTACTGTATCTATTAAGAGAGAAATCACCAACATTTGATTTATTGAAGTGAGAGTCATAAGAAGAGACTTACTTAGTTTTTTTTACTTAGGGACTCATTTTGTTTATTGAAGTGGAGTACTAATGACACCTTTGGCTGGATTTACTTGAGCGAGTTCTGTAGAGTGATGTAATTGTAGCGAGTTCACCCACCCGACCGTATTCCAGATTCAGAATACGATTATTTTCAGTAGCGAAGGATCCGTAAAAACGGATTCGCTGTGTGAATGCTCCCTAAATTGAACTTGACCCCTCATTAAGATGTGCAGCAATCTTACATAAATCTATGAAGTTTAGTAAGGCAATGTGCATGTGTTTTTTCTCGTTAGTAGTATAAAAGAATTTGTGCGTACTAAGATTTTATAGGTACTCATGTATTTAAAGGAATAATAGCCACTGTTTAATGAAGTCTCGTATTATGCATATTGGCAACTGGCCAACAGTGAATTTGCTTTTTCCTCATCGTTAAATGTAAACATTCACAACATTTTATTGTTGAGATGCAAATAGAGGACGCTGTTGTTTTGTGAAATTGCACTGAAAGCAGTGGAATGTACATTTCTCGACGGAAAAATATCTAGAGCAAGCTGCTGGAACGGAATGGTTGGTGGTTGTTGAAATAATAGAATCTAGAAAAATCTAGTTGTCTAGTGTCTAGCTAAAGTATTCTAGATTCTATCATTAGGTACTAAACTTTTACGTCTAGTCTTTTAGACGCAAAGGTTTATGGTTTATAAATTAACCTTACCGGCGATTTGTTCTGGGGGCAGCTCATCGGCCTGAAATATAGAAAACATATTCTATAAAATAAATAGTAGCAAAGTAACAACAGTATTGGACTAATATATGCTGATGATGACGATAAAAGCAACAACTTTTGACTACCAGAAGGCGTTTCTAGTATATAAGTATTTAGAAGTTACTTATTTGCATTTTCTCTTTCACTTACGGTATAGAAGTAATTCATTATTCATTTTATTGTGATTATAATGGAGCTTAATACCTATTTGAACCGAAGGAATAAATAAATAATGCTGGACAATTCACACAGCATTATCTAGCCCCATGGTAAGCAGAGCTTATGTTATGGGTACTAGATAACTGATATACATAATACAATACATTACATAGATAGATATTTTTTATTATACATAGAAAACAACCAGAACATCCGGAACAAATATCTGCAGATCGTACACACAATTGTTCCGAGGCGGGAATCGAACCCGCAACCTGCTGCGTCGCAGGCGGACCTTCGCCCACCGCGCCACATCGGTCGTAACAATAATTACCAACAGCTTGTGTAAATATTTGATGCAACACGAGTAATGTGTGTTTCCAAATTACTGAAGCATAATAAATTTATTTTATGTGCAATTCAAACTGAAATAGACTTATTTGCGCAATTTGACAGCGTCATAGGTGGTTACGTTTTATAGTGTTTTTATATCCAAGAATTTTATTCAAGATTTTGCAGATCTGTTGCCAATATAACGGAAAGACAGGAAATCCCTCTTGATTTACACAAATAATTTAAGAAGTTCAACTAGGAATTATCACAGTTTATATTTTTCAGCCCTTCTGCTACCTTTGTTCCTGTTAACTATATGTAAAACTGTTAGGCAACTCAAACAGCCAACATTCAATTTGTTCTAGACATTGCTTAGACTTTTAAGTATATTTTAAGTGTACTTTTGAGATATGTACGCAACTAAAATGGTATAGATGTCAAACAATCAGATTAAATTGGAGCCGAAATTTAAGAATAATGATTTGTTAAAAACTAAATTAATAGATATAAGCTAACTTTATTGCATTACATTTTGTATCTAAAAGCTAAACCTATAAACACCTGTTCGTTAAAAAATATTAGAAAGAGTAAGTTACTTATCAAAATTATTATATTTTTTCAGTCAGAAACTACTTTCTTAGAAGTCCTGTTAAAGAGAATTTTTTTTAATTCTAGGAGGTTGATTTATTTATGGGTTCATACGTTTTTCATAAAAAGGATTCCTAACAATAAAATGCTCTCCTAAAGTCTCTCATTTGTGTGCTTCGTTTGTGTGTCTCTCTGTTTTACTTCTTTCAGTTTTGCTGGTTCTATCGTAAGGAGTCACTTCGTAACTTAGTATGTCTTATATATATACCAAGTTATGTTAGTAAATCATAACCTTTGAGCTTTAATAAGTTCATAGGTTAGGTTATTGATTGTGTTTTTATAATTTTTTAAAATGATTTTAACAACCGTCTTCAACATGTAGGTAGGCTCGAATTACCTTTTGCTAGTATTATGTTGCTCACAATATTGTTTGCTTTATCAAAAAACTAAATGAACTTCATACTCGTACTTTGAGGATATTTACCTAAGTACCTACCAATATTTTATGTTACTATCATTATATATGTACATACCTAGCTAGGGTATACGTATTTCCCAGTTAGGAAGGGTTATGCATTATGTTTTAAGAACTCAAAACATTAATTAGGTACTCGTCTTAAGGAGTGTTTAATTTATATTAGCTTGTGTAATAGCTAAAGCCCTGCCATCAATCATCCGACGTGTAAATTGCGTTAATAGTTGGTGACGAGCATAATGAGATCACCTGTTAGTAAAGCGTCCAAGCGCCAGGCCGAGCGACAACTTGATACACTCATTAATCAAATGATAACTCGTTTTTTATTTGTTTGTAAGTTGGTAGATAAGTACCTATATATATAAGAGGATCTTTATGATAGACAGGAGATCTTGTTACAACGAGCAAATAAAATAAGGGTAGAGCAGGTGGTAGAGCGGTTGCAGTGTCTAATAAGCCTCAACCATAATGCACCCATTTATAGTTTGCTATCTGTATAATTTTTACAATGTTAAGTTGTTCAAAATCTCCAAAAACCGGAGACACCTACCCAGTCTTCAGTGTCCAGAACCATGTTTGATATCACTTGTTAACACTTTGAGACGCACAACACGACTGGCGGGCAATCCGATGTTTCCAGCGTTCAGGGTTATTTTCTGCTTCTCCGTAATATTCGGCTTTCTGATACTTTCATATAAACGGCGGGTCAGCGGAGGGCGCGGGGGGCGCGGGGCCTGCGCAGAGTCCTCCCCGGTTTCCTGCGCTTGCGTCGACCAATCGCGTGAGCCTCAAACGGCAGGATGCCACAGTATTTTTAGGTGGAAACGTGGTTATTCAAAACGTAAACAAGCAGTGGTGAGCGTTGCCGCGCCCGCCCCGGTAACCTCGCCGCCCGCCTTCGGCTGACCCACGGCGGCTGTCATAATATGAATAATTAGAAATTTAAAGTTGTTTGTCGTGTGTAGGCCGTTTAACGATATGATGTAAAGGGATATGCGGCGATTAAGAATATTGTTTTATTTTATGCGTAAGTCATAACTGTTCGTATAAGTGTTATTGCTCGGCTCTCCTTGAGTTATAATGGTTTTCAGACAAGATATTGATACAGTAGCAAAGAACACGAACCACTTTTTATATATTTAAGAACTCTATGTAAAATTTTTAAGGACACTGTTTATACTAGTTGGTAAGTCTGTGGATTCATTTAGATTATGGTAGGTTTCATAATCAGCCTGTGTTAGTCCACTCCACTACTGGACGTAGGCCTCCCTTAATGAGCGGGTTCGTGGCTGCGCCATAGCGTCCTGTCTTCAGCTTGCCGCATTCAGAATCTGCCTGCAGGTAGGTTGTACAGGTTTACTTGTGTCAAATATTTTTTTCTTTTACTTTATATTTAGGGACCTTTGTGAGCACGTAGGCAAACGAAAGAAGAAGCGAAAGTTACAGGACTGGTACTGCCTGCAGATGTCGGATGCGGCACGCCGAAGACAATACGTTTCTAAGGCGCTCATTACGTAACGGCTTTGTCCAGCAGTGGACTTGCAAAGACTATGATAATCATGATAGGACAAAGCAGGGCGTTGGAAGCGTAAGTAGTCCTATAATTCTCTGGATAACAATACAAAAAAATATTATTAGCTTTTATATCATCTAGGACCAAAGGGCTTGGGAAGACAAATCCTACGAACCCAAACTCGACGGGGTTAAGCAGTTTTGTTAAGAAGTTCCTATGACCACCTTCTCTATCATCAAACCAGCTCGATGGCATCATGACATTGCATTGTCACCGAACTAACATAAATATGTCAAATATCAGCTCAATGGTTTGAGGATAACTGGTCTAAATTGCAGTTGTAAGGTTTGTCTCAAACATATTATAAATCTTCTGTCTCCATCATCAGACCTGCTTGATAGTGCCTGCAGTACCATAACATTGCATTGTCATCGAACTAACATAAATAATATGTCAAATTTTAGCTCGACCGTTTGAGAATTACTGGTCTAAAATGCAGTTGTAAGGTATGTCCCACACATATTATAAATCTTATGTCTCCATCATCAGACCTGCTTGATAGTTGTAGGTACCATAACATTGCATTGTCATCGAACTAACATAAATAATATGTCAAACATTAGCTCGACCGTTTGAGAATAACTGGTCTAAAATGCAGTTGTAAGGTATGTCCCACACATATTATAAATCTTCAGTCTCCATCATCAGACCTGCTTGATAGTTGTAGATACCATAACATTGCATTGACACCGTACTAACATAAATAATATGTCAAATAGCTCGACCGTTTGAGAATAACTGGTCTAAAATGCAGTTGTAAGGTATGTCCCACACATATTATAAATCTTATGTCTCCGTCATCAGACCTGCTTGATAGTTGTAGGTACCATAACATTGCATTGTCATCGAACTAACATAAATAATATGTCAAATTATTAGCTCGACCGTTTAAGAATAACTGGTCTAAAATGCAGTTGTAAGGTATGTCCCACACATATTATAAATCTTATGTCTCCATCATCAGGCCTGCTTGATAGTTGTAGGTACCATAACATTGGTTTGTCACCGAACTAACATAAATAATATGTCAAATATTAGCTCGACCGTTTGATAATAACTGGTCTAAAATGCAGTTGTAAGGTATGTCCCACACATGTTATAAATCTTATGTCTCCATCATCAGACCTGCTTGATAGTGCCTGCAGTACCATAACATTGCATTGACACCGTACTAACATAAATAATATGTCAAATATTAGCTCGACCGTTTGAGAATAACTGGTCTAAAATGCAGTTGTAAGGTATGTCCCACACATATTATAAATCTTATGTCTCCATCATCAGACCTGCTTGATAGTTGTAGGTACCATAACATTGCATTGACACCGTACTAACATAAATAATATGTCAAATATCAGCTCGACCGTTTGAGAATAACTGGTCTAAAATGCAGTTGTAAGGTATGTCCCACACATGTTATAAATCTTATGTCTCCATCATCAGACCTGCTTGATAGTTGTAGGTACCATAACATTGCATTGACACAGAACTAACATAAATATGCCAATTGTCAGCTCATTCGGTTGAGGATAACTACAACACACTAAAATTGAGTTAGAAGATTTGTTCCACACATACTAACAAGACAAGACAAGTATTATAGAAGCTAGTACCTCAATTACGACCGATGTGGCGCGGTGGGCGTATGTCCGCCTGCGACGCTGATGGTTGCGGGTTCGATTCCCGCCTCGGAACAATTGTGTGTACGATCTGCAAATATTTGTTCCGGGTGTTCTGGTCGTTTTCTATGTATAATAAAAATATCTATCTATGTAACGTATTATGTATATCAGTTATCTAGTACCCATAACACAAGCTCTGCTTACCATGGGGCTAGATAATGCTGTGTGAATTGTCCAGCATTTTTTTTTTTTTTTTAATTGTTTTTGTATAAAAGTGACTCAATATTGTACTCCATTTTCCTGTCTGGTGCTTACTCTTGCATCAAGTGTCGCAATTAAAAGATTAGCTTTTAATTTAGGTACTTACGTAACTATCTATAAATTTCCGACACAATGTAATTTGTTTGAGATATAAATAAATTAAAATGAATGAACCGCATTAATGTTCAGTCTCATACATATAGGTACATTTCTACATATTACCTATAAATTTCTCTTAACTCATTATGTCATTGACCTTCCTATAAGTAGGTATAAATGGTACTGCGGACAGCATCCTGTCCTCTGCCTGCGATGACTTTATCAAAAATAAAACAAACACGTCTGCCACTCAATCCATCATCAGCCTCGGTGATGCATGCAGAACCGAAACACGATTTATTTGGCACCAAAAGACTTCGCAAGAACGTCCTCCTTCAACAGGACAATGACCCGTCTATTGTTTGTAAACAGAATATCAATAAGTCAGAAAGTTACAAGAAAGTACTGAACATACTTGTCGAAAACAATGACAGTTTGTTGTAAAACAATAAATTTGTTGGGCGGTAAAATAACGATCAAATACCATTGCAATAAATGCTGTTGTGTTTAAAACTTTATATAACTATAATCAAGTAAAAGAAACAAATGAGAACTAGTATTTACAATTCAAACAATTGAGCTCACTGCACACTTTTTGCACGTGATATTTCGACGTTTGTTCCAAACAATCTACAGTTAGCTCAAGTGATCCTTATCAACACCAGTCTGAAACCAGTCTGGCCTGGCTGTATGTCATTCAAAAAATCAGTATTCAAATAAAAAAACAAGGAAAGAAATCATTTAAGTTTTGTCATTCATCATTTGACATTATTCAGCTCAAATAGTTCTATAAACATTGACAATATTATTTTTTTCTAAAATAAAGTGGCAAAAAGTAAACAAATATTACTTTTTGCCATATAAACGGTAGGTTGTTACACTTAAGGCTGCTCTAAAAAATATTTAGGTGGGCGGACTCTCTGCTATGGTCATATGGACTCGGGGTTTGCTATTTAAATGAATATAATCTTCTATAAGTAGGCCCTAGTTGCATCTGGCTACAAAATGATTACCATATTAAATTATATTTAGTTCAGATGTTGCCGCTAATTTGTTATTTCCTTCACAACGCAAGACGCTGGTAATAAAGTGTCGCTAGTACAAGCTCATACGGAAATTATTTAATGCACGTTAATTTACGAACGCTCACAGTGTTTACAAAAATGTGATATCTAAACTATAATCTTCTAACTCAAACAGAACTATAAAGCAAGTCGCACAGCTGAAAGCACCGCTGTGGCACAGCGCAAAAATGTGCATTCAAAATGTGGACTTTAACGCGTAATATTAAAATGTATTCTATATTGACATCAAGTGACAGACAGATTGCGAACCAGTCGTTTAACACTTTGACTGCGGTTTTTTTTCGAAGATTGCGATCTTTTAACCTAAAAAATTCGTGCTGACGCTCTACACAGCTGTTGTGTTGCGCCGCACATGCGTTTCGTTCGAAAAATATTACGGCTGTGCTGAGTTACACAGATCTGTATTTTCTCAGCCGCTGCGCTAGTGTGGATTTACGCATATTAGTCACTTGTAGAAAACTCATACCGTGCGTTTTCAGCAGTCGAAGTGTAGCTTTTAGTAAGCTATTTTGTCGATGTAAACTGTAAATAGATAAAAAGATAGAATACACTTTATTAAAACAGACAAAATAGAAAACAATATAGAAATAAATACTTAGAATAGAGGAAGTATAAATTTTAATGGCGGTTTGATCGCTGAGAGCGATGTCTTCCAGGCAACCTTAGGGTGGACTGGACAATAAAGGAATTATGTAGATGGCACTTTTATAGATAACGGGTTTAAGCCCATATTTTATTGCACATTTTTGTGCTGGGTGGTAGCGGTATTGGATTAATGTGCGCAGAGCTTAATCTACCTACTTCTAATGGGTGGTTGGTTGCCAATACAAAAGCTGGGAATCGTAAATCAATCCCATTTTTATGAGCACTGGAAATCTCGAGACCAACTATTTTGAGAAGCAGTTATGAACTCGCCGGTTCGTAAAACAATGTGGATTGAGAGAGGGTACCTTCCATGACAAGCTTCACAGCAAGCATATGGTTTAAGATTTTTTATAATACCTATCTGACTATATACATTACACACTTTTTTATAATTTACTAGCGGACCGTCCCGGCTTCGCACGGGTATTAGAATTTTTAAGGTAATTTTTTACACCTTGGGTTATATTATTGGAGTTTGAGTAAGAATCCCTATTTTTTTGATACTATAATATAGTCTATGTTCACCGCAGATAGTGTAGCTTTCCAACGGTGAAAGAATTTTTCAAATCGGTCCAGTAGTTTTGGGGCCTATTCAATACAAATAATCAAACCTTTCCTCTTTATAATATTAGTATACATAGATTCGCTCGTGATACCTAGGTCTGTTAAGGCTCGGAATATTTGAGATAGTATGTACTTAGATTTGTTGGCGGTTCAATAAATGTACAGGGTGCTACGACACATAATAATTATATATTATGTACTAAACCGAAAGAGGTTGATTATTGATCCCGAGTGGATCAACTATTTTTTTCTACAATATTTTGAATTTCGATTCTATTTTTACTTTTTTAGAAAAAAAAAACACAGATTTATTTCCTAATTTTCGAGTTCTTTTACGAGTATTCTTACATTATTGTCATTATTTTCAAATTTCCAAAGGATTTACATCATTTATTTGTACTGTGTACACATTTTATGACAAAACACATGGTTTTTCTGAATTTACAAGTACAAAACATTTGTGAAATATTTTATAATATTAAAAGTTCCAAGTGTGCGTATAAAAAAACTAATAGAAAAAAAACAACTTACATATTCGAAATTGAATCATACATTCACAGGTTGATCTTTTCGGGTGCCAGAATCACCCCATTTTGGCTTAGTATGTTACGTGGTTCCCTGTATAATAAAATAATAAATATAGACATTATATATGTGTAAGCAATAAGCATTTATTTTGGCAAATAAAATACTTATTCAAATAGGATTATGAATGAAGCCCCACTGACCAAGAGTGAGTCGAAATCGCGCACTGTTGGTTCACTACATAATTTATTTATCAGAATGATCACGTCATTTATGCCTTCACTTATAAGATGTATCAAATATCAAAGTTATTTATTTCCTTTAGGCCTTAACACTAGAAAGACCAAGGCCGTTTGACCGCACGGCGATTTCATTCTTAAATATTTTACAAACTATGTTTTTGTTTCTTTTAAATTTTTATTTAATTTGAATGCAATATACGCAATAATTTCATAGGTATTCTGACTGAATCTCTAGTGCCGTCAAATTGACCGCTGCGGTCTTTGAAGGTATAGTATGAAACCCGGCCCTTCTAGTGTTAACACTTTGACTGCGATTTTTTTTCGACGACTGCGATCTTTATTTTAACCTAAAAAATTCGTGCTGCCGCTCTACACAGCGGTTGTGTTGCGCCGCACATGCGTTTCGTTCGAAAAATATTACGGCTGTGCTGAGTCACACAGATCTGTATTTTCTCAGCCGCTGCGCTAGTGTGGATTTACGCATATTAGTCACTTGTAGAAAACACATACCGTATGATTTCAGCAGTCAAAGTGTTAAGGACTCTTGGAGACGTCATAAAATTCAAATTACCCTCCCAACATTGGTAGGTAATAAAATATCCTACTTATATTATAAACGCAAATGTTTGTGAGGATGTATGTAAGTATGTTGCTCTTTCACGCAAAAACTACTGAATGGATTTTGATGAAACTTCACAATAATATAGCTTACATATCAGAATAACACATAGGCATTCATAAAGATATATTGTACATTATCCAAAATATCTATCACCAAGCGGGCCGTGCGGTGCAGCTAGTTATAATAATAATAGTCAACAGTAGTGTAATAGTAGTATAAAGTAAAAAAAAAAAAAAAAAAGCCTTTTATTTCCAACAAATTATTAAGTTTAAAGTACATTGTTTTTTTAGAGTTCTTTTTAAACTAGTTGTTTATATAACTTAATTAATCTAACGTGTAATTTAGTTTCATACAATAATATCTGTAGGAACCCCTTATTGGGTGAAGGCCTCCTCCAAAGATGCCCATGTGTCTCTGTCCTGTGCGGTCTGTTTCCAGTTTGAGCCGGCTGCCCTTACAATATCCTCGTCCCAACGTGTCAGCGGTCTTCCTCTGCTCCTTTTACCTGGAGGACGAGGGTCCTCCAGTATAAAGTAGTAACTTATAATTACCCTACAGGTTAAAAGTAGAAATAGTTTGGTTCTGTGACGGGTGGGTGAGGTAGGGCGAGCGGCGCGGTATCGGCTAGGCAGTTGGCTTATAATACGGTTCCGTTACTCTTGGTCAAGGAACCCTAAAAATGTCAACGCGTAGGCGACGTTTCCAAGAATCTCCTGAAATATCTAAAGCAGATTGATTGGAGTTAAAAATGCGTAACATAAATCTTTAATGTACCTACCTACACACCCACCTACAACTGTGTCTGATTTTGTTTACAGAATGCATGATTTGTTTAACGTGAAATAATTCTCCCGAACCAGTTGTTTTAAATTGTATGCGGTACAGAGTTTCATCGTACAGTTGTTTGCCGGATATTGTAGGTATCTTCTACGTGATTCTATAAATATCTACATGTTAAACAACAAAGAATCAACATTATCTTGAGCGGATCAATTAGTTAGGGAGGAAGGTACGTATACCCAACCACATCGTTTTTAGTACGAATACCAAAGGTGTCCTGTCTATTTATTAGGACTACCAACTAGATATACTTAATACAGTAACAATGACAAGGTTCTTAGGTCTAGCGCTCTCTAATTTATAGGCGGTCGCTTCATGCGCATAATAAGGCAACTCAACTAATAGCAAATAGCATAAATTATGAGCAAATAGCATAAATTACTGAGATAATGCCTTTTAATCGTCAAAAGAAGTTTTTTTAACAAAAACTCAAAGTATGAAATTGAAAACACATCAATAAACATATAGTTTCACCGCTCACGATCCAAAACGGTGACTTTGCCACTGTGTTGTGCACCACCTATGATTTTTTAATAAAAAATCGAATCCCAAAGTAAGCACGGATAAGGTGTTATGGTATAATAACGGGTCACGTTTTTTTTACTTTTTCTCACAAGCATCTTCCAAGGTTATCCACTTATTATAGGACATCCTGTATAAAAACTATACATATACTACAGTAGCTATGTCATAATATCATGAACATACAATTTAAAAATAATTTAAATCATATTTTAAACAATAGTGCGCTAAGCTGAAGACAGGCAGGGCCATGCCGTTCAATAGGGGAGCCCTACGTCCAACCCGTAACTACTAGACTAGTAGATACTGTAGTAGGTACCTAGTAGGAGTACGCTTATAATGATGATACATACGTATCCTAAGTCAAAGTCAAAATTTTTATTGCGAGCATTGTATATTGGGATCTTGTTTCAAACATGCACCCTGCTAGGGCACGGCAATATTATGGTATGCTAGGTGGCATAAACTTTTTCTAATTATTCTAGGCATAAAATATAAAACCTTAAATCTAAAGTATTTAGGCTGTAATCTATAACTATCCTATACATAGTAATCGACGACTGACGCTTCGGACCGACTTCCTTTTCGTAGAAACCTAGCTCATTTAATAACAAATTAAAACAAAAATATTTTAACAAGAAACCTTTTGAATATTATCTGCCTGTTATATTTTTGTAAGCGAGATAAATTAAGAGATTAGTAGTGTTAACATCGTTATTTTACAGAGTTGCGACTTCCACCCACGTAGATTACTATCTTATGGTAGTAGATAGGTACCTACTGTTGCTGCTCCAGTTTTCGAAGCAAGGGAAATAGAGCAAACGAAGTAAATTTTTAAAAGCTGTCGCGATTCCCTTTTGAAGTTGGCTGAAAAGATATTTGATGAGTTTAAAAACAATAGGAAGTTTCTGCTATGTACATGATATAACAAATTAGCTGTATATCCTTGTTTAATTTTAGGTACAATAAACTATTATACGAACGGTGATAACTTTTGGAGCATTCTGACACGTGTGCGAACTTGCATACCGAGGAATAATGTGCAAATGTCTTGTTTCATTTGCGCAAGCAGACATTGCTCATTCAATTTTTTTGCGCTAGACGCTCGCGGCAAAACAAATCAAAACTCGTAGTTATTATAAGTTAAGGAACAAGACCTAGTGAATTTGCGGATTCGCCACTTTGTAGATGATATTCACTTGCGGCAAAACAAATCAAAATTCGTAGTAATTATAATCTAAGGAACAAGACCTAGTGGAGTTCCGGAATCGCCACTTTGTAGATGATATTGCCCTCTTTCCTCTGCTTTATCTCACTTTCCACTACCCCTTCCTCCCATTTTCTCTCTCATAAAGATAAACTAAATGATACCTAATTAATTAAATCGTAGATCTTCGTAGTACGTCTGCGTACGATGCTACGCCGCTGTACCGTCGGCGTAGCTTACAAAAGACTTCAACGCGCTTCACCTTTGTAGATATAAAGGTAAGCATTATATAAAAGCAAGAAAAAATTAAATTGTATAAATATTATGGTTACAATGTATCTACATTATACCAAAATAAATTACGTTTTTCTTGTTCATAATATTTTTCAAATTAGTAGGCTTATCGAGTTGCATTTTTATTGGTAGTATGACTAAGAAAAGATTCTTTTCAGGTAGGTACCTACTTTCAGAAATTAAAGTGTACCTAGTGTCGTAGTAATACTTTATATTCTCTTTGCTAGTGTCAGTGTATTCAGATTATCCATCATATCAACCAAACCACATCAACATAACCATTTATAACATTATATATGGGGTGTAAAGGGGACTCCAACATCTCGTCTCCAAAGCCAACCTTACCTGCACGTGGTACACCCTGCTAGATAAGGAACTAGGCTTTGGTGAAAATATCGAACAATCTGAATACCTATTTTGATAACTCAGATAATTTACAATTTTTTTTTTGTTTGACACTGGTCGACTAGTGTCCAACCAAACATAATATTGCCATTAACAAAGAATCATCATCACCATCATCTTCAAATAGCACGTGTGAAGCTGCGTAGACATATTTACCTTTACAGGGGGGAGGAAATTGGTTTATTGAAGATACGCTTTTCTAGGGTATGCGAGCACAGAAAGGGTACCTACCTACTTTAGCTACCTATTTAGAATGCTACGGAAATTTTGGATACATGAGTATGAGCTATAGAGTCGCCCTTACTCGATTAAAGGCTTAACCCAAATACACGTGTGGCACGTGTATTTAGGTTAGGCCTTTAATGTTATTTCAGACAAGTCAAGTTGAATCTATACTATACGTTTTGAAACGCATAAAGAGGATAAGTCAAACCTAGGCCTGTTTTTTCTCATAAATGTCAACGTCACTGTCATTCACAAGTGCTGTCAAATTGATCAACGCCATATTTAAAGTATTGCCAGATTAGTATGAACTTGGCTATTTCTATACAGAACTGACGTTAAATGAGTACCTACTTAGCTTTGTTAACATATGCTATAAATCCGAAGAATTCTAAAAGTGATAATTGATTCCAAAATTCGTTCATGTTACATTCACAATAAGCAATTTTAATAATCATGATGACTGATTATTATAGAATACACTCCGAAATATTGTAGACATCTATTGAATACAAATATAAACTTACTGCCTAATAATTTAAATGCGAAAACGTCTTTGTTTGTTTGGATGTTTGTCCTTCCTTCATGCCACGCTTTTTTAACCAAGCAACCAATCGACTTGATTTTTGGCATAGTTATTGAAATAATGGAGAGTAACATAATTAACATTACATAGGCTACTTTTTGTCGTCCCCAAAAGGGATTTACGGGAATAATCGTATTTTTTATGGTACAAATCGCTTTCCTTCATTCTTCTCATAACAGAAAATAATGCAAGTAAAAACAAGCTGCTTGGCGCCTAAAACGCACTATCGTTGCGCTGTCCTTTCTTAACATAAGGTGCGTTGTTATTGTTCGCTGGCGCATCATTCTATAGTGCTTGGGATAACTAATATACCTATACTACTTTTACCCGACTTCATAATAGGTTCTCAATTCATGAAAAACTATAGAACGGGAAAAATTACCTTTTCATCTCCCCTAGAAATGTAAAACTTGAATTTAACGCGAGTGAAACCGCGGGAACAGCTAGTAAATTACATTTTAAAAAATAGGCATTTTGAACCCAAACCTTGAGTCTGACTTAAAGTAACTAGGACTATGTTGGCAGCACACATTAGTCAAAGGAAGGAAGCAAAAGAAACAAATCTTGTTTTTATTTTGCTTGTTGTGTTTGTGTTGTGTGTGTGAAAGAAAGAAAATAGTAGATAAACATAAACAGGTTTCCTTTTTACATCAGAACGAAGAAGCCGTAGCCCATGATAATGTTCTAATTTTTTAAGTTAGGTACCTTTGAAGCTCAATAAAACGAACGAACTATGGAAAGTTACGTTGTAATATCCTTCGTCGGGGAAGGCTCCTTTGGGCGCGTTTTCAAAGCAAAACACAAAGAAACGAATGCTATAGTTGCCCTCAAAGTTATAAGAAAGGTTTGTTATTTAATATTTTCATGTATGCTGGGTAAAGTTCATGTAACAGACGTATACATTTTCGTTATATCTTAACAGAAAGGAAGGTCATCCAAGGATCTCAAAAATTTGAAGCAAGAATGTGAAATCCAGCGGCAGCTGAAACATCCCAACATCATTCGCATGATAGACAGCTTTGACACTGAATCAGAACTGGTTGTGGTCACAGAATATGCTGAGAAGGAGCTTCACAGCATTCTTGCTAAAGAAGGTTGCTTGAACGAGGATCAAGTCAAGAAAATTACATGGGATTTGGTGTCAGCTTTGTATTATTTGCATTCTCACAGAGTTCTTCATAGGTAAGTCAATATCTGGGTAACATTTGAGAAAGAACTATAGCTTGTAATAGTCCGAACAAAATTAGTTTCTTCGATAAGAGTTGTTCCACTCATCAATCATACAAGCTTGTACAAAGCAAGCAACTTTGAACCATACAAACTCATTTTATGTAGTACATAGTTTTCAAAACAATTTAATCCATTTACAGAGATCTAAAGCCACAGAATGTGCTTCTGGATAGTTCGGGCTGTGCCAAACTGTGTGACTTTGGTTTAGCTCGGATCATGACAAACTCTACACATATCCTTACTTCCATCAAAGGAACTCCACTTTACATGGCACCAGAACTGATTGAAGAAAAACCTTATGACCATCAGGTAAAATATAAGTGTAGCATTAAATAAAAAAACATACTAACTGACATCTTATGAATGTTTGTTACCTCTTCACACCAAAACAGCTGAATGGATTGGGGTGAAATTTTGCATTCAGGTAGTTCTGGGCCTGGAATAAAACATAGGCTGGTGGAACTGATTTATGCGATACTTTTTTTTTTTTTTTTTTTTAATTAATGGGATAGAAAAAATCTTAAAAGGTTTCTATATAAACAATGTGTGTGAAGCCGCAGGCACAAACAATTTGGTTAATAAAAGATAACTGTGATTTCAGGCGGACCTGTGGTCCCTTGGCTGCATAGTATATGAGCTGATGGCTGGCCAACCACCATTCTGTACCATGTCCATTTGGCAACTGGTGAGAATGATAAGGCACAAGCCAGTGCAATGGCCAAGCTTTATAAGCACAGATGCCCGTTCGTTCTTGCAAGTAAGTGGATTTTAACATACTGAGAAAAATATTCAAACATCAAGGTGCTTTATTTCCTTTAGAGCTAACTCTCGGTCATGTCACATTCACATTCAAATTATATACCTACTTTTTAAAGTCAAAACATTGATTTTTGCAAATATTGCCTTGTTGCCAGGTTGTTAGTTTTTGAGCTGGATCAAAATCAATCAAAACATTTATTGCAATTTATTTTGCAATTAAAATAAATCCCCTTGATGACTTAATTTTACCAGCTCTCTTCAAATATTATTTCCGCTGTTAAAAATTCAGAGAGCTCATTTTAGTAGAATATTTATTGTGCATATATATCTATATCTAGTCTATATCTCAACAAAAATAAAAAATCTTTGGCATTTGAAACAGCCTAAATTACTAAGAGCTGTCTTCTCTACTAACCTTCTTTTTGAACCTAGGGACTACTACACAAAGATCCATTGAAAAGGATGAGTTGGCCTGAAATTCTGGAGCATCCCTTCATATCAGGTCATGTCTTGATTCTGCCCGAAGATGTGCAGAGTGAATCTCCTTTCACAAAGCCTTTGACAAGCAGTCAGCAAGAGGCTAAGCAGCTACAGAGAGCTAAGATAAGCAGTAACTCAAGGTGAGTTACTTTAGCTTACAATTATAGTGTTTGAAGGATGAGGAAATTTAAAATAAATAACTCTGGCTTAGTCTAAACTCTAAAGAGATTTAATTAGGACTAGTTTGTGCAGTGTCTATGGAACCGTTTGAAAGTTATTTATATCCTACGGAAACTGTTTTATGGGAGAAAAAGTAGCCTACATCCAGGCTTAGAGCGAAATCTGTACAAAATTACAGCCTGATCTGTTTACTAGTTCTGCCGTAAAGGAGTAACAAACATCCACCTATACATCCATCCATCCAAACTTTCGCATTTATAATAAGTATGATTACTGGTCCTAATTACATAACCCCAATGTAGGTAATAAATCAAGTAATAAAAATAAAAAAAACTTTATTGTACACCAGATACAGATCATTACAAAAGATATTACATGCGACAAGTACAATGGGCGGCCTTATCGCTTAGAAGCGATCTCTTCCAGGCAACCTCTACGCTTACTTTCGTTCGGCACTTTACGATAAAACCATAGATGGCGCTGCTAAATTACACTGCAGGCAAGCATATTTTCCGGTTCATCAAAGCTATTTTGAACATGTTATTTCAGAGCAGCAAAACTAGAGACTGAACAACACAAGCCAGAAACAAGAGAACACGACCTTCGCAACGTACGCGTGATGCAAGCACTAGAATGCGTACCAATGTCTGATGACGATAGTGTACGAGCCACCAGTGCATTCAGCGTTCGTGATAGCCTGAAGACTGATGATGAAGACCAATCTAACCTTATCACAGCGGCCAACGCTAAACTACTGCGGCACGAGTACAATGTTATGAATAATTCTAACCTTGTGGTGTGTAATTTGGAAAATAATATGGCGCAGTTGATGGCTGCGAATAAGAAACAAACTGATTTGAATAAGATGGATAAGATTGATGAGGAGAAACAGGTTTGTGCTTAGGATTTATTATAATAAATAAATAATGCTGGACAATACACACAGTAGGTATCATCTAGCCCCATGTTAATCAGAGCTTGTGTTATGGGTACTAGATGACTGATGTACTTGATACAATATATTACATAGATAGATATTTTGTATTATACAGAGATAACGACCAGAACAAATATCTGTAGATCGAACACACAATTGTCCCGAGGCGGGAATCGAACCCGCAACCGCCTGCGTCGCAGGCGGACCTTGCCCACCGCGCCACAGAGGTCGTCTGTATTATATTTATTGTATAGTTCTTAGATTTAGAAACTAGAATTAATATAGGAATCACTTAGAAATTTAAATGAATTTATTCCTATTGCAGATTGTGGAAAAACTCGAAGAGAAACCAAAAGCCGATGAAACAAAAAAGGAAAGCACAGAAATGAAGCAAAAATCAAAGTCAGTGGACACGGCATCCCACAGCTTAGAGCACCCTAAAAGCACTAAATGTAGCAGCGACATAAGCTCCGGTCTGAGCAAGAGTGTTCCACCTTCTTACAAACAAAAGCTTCTACAATTCTCGAGAGATAAACTAAGATTCGGGAGCGGAGGCAACAGACTGACTAGAAGTATCAAACGATCTTTCCACTTCAGCCGAAGCTGGGATAAGAAAGTAGATGGTCAGAGGCGGACCAGTGAGCCTACGGTTGAAATACCAAATATTATGGATGATGTGAATAGGGAAAAGTGTTCTAAGGAAGACAGAGATGAAGATATTGAGAAGAGCGAGATAATAGATGAAACTAGTGATGTGGCTGATAATGACAAGATGATGTTGGTTGAAGATAAAAGTGATGGTAAGAAATTTGCGATTTTCAGCCATAAAATAAGAATTCTGATTTTTGGAGCATTTGGGAATATGTTGTTTTTTAGCCAACAATCTCTATTACTCCTAAATGCTCAAAAAGCTCCATTGAATTCAAGTTAGTCTTGTTATGGGTTCGTGGAAGATATTTTATGAATTGCGGAATGATAACGTTTTTGCTAATTTTATTTCATTTGGAAGGCAAAAAAAAAAGATTACCGCTAAAATTTTATAAAAAAATGTACCGCAAGTAACGTAAGTTCTCTCCAACATATTTGTATTTTGCAGTAAAAGAACCGTCCACAATAGAACTGGAAGAGTGGGAGGCGTTTTTGAACTCTAACATAAGTGAAGTCATGGATGGAGATGTGGAATCTCTTACACAACTGAATATGGTAAGCACGACTTTCTTCTATTTATCAATATATGATGGCTTTCATCGTTAGCTTGGCTTATAATAAACTAGCGGCCCGTCCTGGCTTCGCCCGGGTGGACATTTGTTTCGTAATCATATTGCGATGAACTTTAAATTAAGTCGGTATTTTTCGGTTATATATAGCTTATTGCAACCACAAATAAAGTGACTTTCTATTGGTAAAATAATTTTCAAAATCGGTTCAGTATATCCGGAGATTACCCTCCTACAACCTCACAAAATGTACCTCTTAATAATATTATAGTATAGACTAGCTGCGCTCCGTGGCTTCGCCCGCGTGGAAATCTATGTGTACCTTTCTATTGAATCACTCTATCTATTAAAAAAAACCGCATCAAAATCTGTTGCGTAGTTTTAAAGATCTAAGCATACATAGGGACAGACAGTAGGAAGCGACTTTGTTTTATATGTACTACTACTGTAGTGATAAGATCGCATTATTTTGACGATGTCGACCTCTGTAGCGCGGTGGGCGAATGTCCGCCTGCGATGCAGGAGGTTGCGGGTTCGATTCCCGCATCGGAACAATAAATGTGTACAAAACTGCTGTTTTGTTATTATCTATGTATGTATTATAAAAAGTATCTCGTTACGTAATCTACTGTATTAAGTATATCAGTCATCTAGTACCCATAACACAAGCTCTGCTTAGCTTGGGGCTAGGTGATGCTGTGTGGATTGTCCAGCAATATTTATTTATTCATTTTGTCCAGGTCAGTATGGTGATTGGGGTAGTAGGAAGTGCAGCGAAGGGCGGCGGCGGCGGCAGAGTCTGCGGCGCGGTTGCAGCACTCTTAGCATTGCCAGTACTTGTGCACACTCTGCCCAGGCATACGCTGTTGAACATACAGGATGTTTACTTAGAAGCCAAGGTCGTGTACAACTTTGTGGCGGCCATTTATACGCTCATGAAGGACAGCAAAGACACGGATGAAGCGGCTGAAGATAGGTGAGCAATATAATAGAATATAAATAGATAATTCTTTATTGCCCACTTAGTTTATAGAAAAAACTAGATACAATTTTCGGGCTTATCGCTCAAGAGCGACAACCATGGATGGATTGGATCGTGGACAGTACCAGGGAATCTGTGTGCTTATAGGTTATATATGATTTCCATCCTCGTCGCCAGTGAGAGGTATGAAGCCGAGTGAAGCACCCAGTTCCGATGTTAGCTCAATTATTACTGCTTCCATTAAAAGAAGGCGCGGCGCATGGCAGAGCGCGTGCACACTAGGTAAGCTACGTATTCGTATTTATCTTTAAAAACCATATACATCACATAGGCTTATATGATGTATATGGTTTTAAAGATAAATGATGACATTGAATACGACACCTTTAAACCTTTAAAACATAGGTTTGATTCCCGACTTATTTACCAGTCACGGTTTTTTAAATTGTAAATTAAATATAATAATGTTGTCATGCAGAGATTTATGATGTTAGTATGAAATATAGTACACTGTTGCAAAAAACAGACTTGCAACATTTAATACAATGAAAAATTACATAGATATATCTTTTTTAAATAGATAGATAATTTATCCCAAAGCACCGGAACAGATATTTGTAGATCGTACAAACATTCGTCCTAAGGCGGGAATCGAACCCGAAACCTCCTGCGTCCCAGGTGGACCTGTGCACCACAGAATAACTATATATATATAGTTCTAAAACGCCACGCCACATCGATCGTCAAAAATTGTATTGCGCCTTGTGAATTTACAATAGCAATTTTGGTTTCGTGCAAATGTTTGTTACAAGGCGCGACTAACACAATTTTGTTAAGAAACAAAACTGACAACAACAGCGAATGGGCATTAGGCCAGTTCCTTAAAGTCTTGGTAAATTCTTTCTTCTTTCCTAGTAAACTTTATTTACTACGCAAAAAGGTAAAAATTTAATTGTCGATTGGTAAGAAAACTCCCCGCGGCGCCGCGCTTTGCCAATTTGTATCTTTATGCGTAGTTAATAAAGTTGAACTAACCCATATGAACCTAGAATGAATAACACCAGTAAAAACCTCATTTCAACGTGTGAACATCTAATCAGGTTGCAAGGAGTAAGCCGCATGGTGGAAGTATGTTCGTGGCTCTGCGTGCGGTCCTGCCGCGGCGTTCGTCAACTGGCCACGGCTCTAAGTGCATACGACGCGTACCCAGTGTTTACCAGACTGCTGGCTTCATGTAAGTCTTACTATGTTTTAGACCGCTCCCTGAATAAGCAGTGTAGAGTCGGGTGTCGTAAGAGGTGACAAGGGATATAGGCACACCGGGGAGTTAACAGCAGCGCCCCCTACAGAATAAACCTACAAGTCAAGTGCCATCGCCAACCCGCCTACAAAGCATGACGATTATGGGAAAACCCACCAAAACTTGACCTCTCGGAGGAGCTCTAGCAGAGATATGTTTTTTAAGAGATACGATTCATATATATCATGTATACATGTATATAATGAATTAAAACTCCCTATTTCTCCTGGTCACGCTATAACTTGAGAACGGCTTTACCGATTTCATTCATCTCTGTTTTAATGTTTTCAAATACCACATAGGTTCATTTCACATTAAAAAATTAAAAACTTCGCAGAAATTTCCACGTGGGCGAAGCTGCGGGCGCAGCTAGTATTATATATTGTTCATTATACAAACCTACGATAATAAAAAAAAAAAATATAGTAAAAAATGTTCCCGAACGCTCTGATTTTACTATAAAAATAACTTAATAATTAATACTAACTAATTTTTGAAAACTTGTTATTGCCCGCGGCATTGCACTTTTATTTCCGGGATTAAAAAATCCATTGTGGGAGAAGAACATTGCAAGGCGGTAACCCGGATTCTCATCCGGGCCGGTATCAATCACCTTCAACATTTTTATCAGATCCGTTGAGTCGTTTCGGATTTAGACTTTAGAAACAGACAGAGTTACTTTCGCTCTTTTACTATTAATATGGATACGGCTGTTTTGAGTTTTAAAAATGAAATAGGTACTACAGATATATATACTAGATAGATAGGCTTAATACTCGTCTTGGAAAAGGCTTCAAAATAGGCGTTCAAATAAATAAAGAACGCTGGACAAACCACACAGCATTTTCTAGCCCCCAGCTAAGCAGAGCTTGTGTCATGGGTGGGTGACACAACCTCTGGATGACAGATATACGTACTTAATAGAATATATTTTACATAAATAGAAAGGATATTTTTATTATGCATACCAACCAAAAAACGTATATACCTAGAACACCTGAAAGAAATATTTGCAGATCGTACAAACATCCTAAGGCGGGAATCAAACCCGGCATCTCCTGCGTCGCAGCCGGACCTTCGTCCGCCACGCCACATCGGCCGTCAAATGGATCAAAGTTTTATTTTGCGACCGTGTAAAATAAAGTTGCCCTTGACTGAATGGCCGATTAGCGTGGCGCCACTGTCGGATTATGATAAAATCTACCGCCCTGATATGATAGCCTGTCAGATAAATTTATTCATTGTCGATTTGTTTTAGGGTTCCGGATGAAACTTGTGTTAGGTCTTCTAAAACGACATTTTTAAAGTTCATATCATCATCATCATCATCTCATAAGCATTGACGTCCAATGCCAATTAGAACAGACAAAAAAATTCAGCATGACCTACTGGAAAATTAAAAAAAATATCAACACCTTTCTCATCTTATCTTTGATGTCGCTGACGAAATTCTAGGCTGTTCCCGGGCGAAAGTAAGTTCCTCGCAGCCGTACATTTTATAAACAGCATTTGTCCATTTGAGCATTTGTCCGTCAGCAAAACCCACATTAGCAAGTTATTAGCAAGTGCACTCTCCAGACAAATGTTAAAATGACGTAATCGCATAAGATAAACTGACTAGACTACAAAAATGCAGTCTAGTCAGTTTCTGCATATTAGACGATGCCAGCTGTTTTGACGACTCGACGATTCTGAGATGAGCCAATGGACTAGAAATAAAGCTCATTTCACACGTCGCTCGCAAGTGGACTAAGGCCGATATTAAAACATAAAGTAAAATAATTTATTATAAAAAGCTTGCTGTGAACGATCAATGTTTGGGTGGCATTGTAATACTGGCCTTAGAATTATATTATTTACATAATTGTGTCAAAAAGGTATAAGATTTTTCTATAATATAATATATAATATAAGTGCCCCTTCTGTCATACCATTTATTAAATCATGTTCACTGGATCGGCTGCGCCCACTTCAAGCATAGCTCAGGACTGACTCTTTTTCTCACTCTGAGCACCTAAACGGATAAAACCATTTTTTTTTAATAAAAATAAAATAGATTTTTTGAAAGAAGACTTCATCGACATCGTAATTCTGACTCACAGATTCACTGATATCAATCATAAAACCCCTCTTTTAGGTCAAGTCAGAAGGGTCAAAACAGAAAGTTTTTTTTACAAAAAAGTTACTTTTTTTACTTCTTTATTCATATATTCTAAGTTTTATAGACATATAATAGGAAGTAAGAAAAAAAATTTTGTACGTAATAAAAACAAAACTTAAAAACCATAAAGTAAACCGCAAATAACTAAAGGTTTACTTTACGTTTACTTGAGGCCACGATTCTTAAGTCTAATGTAGTATGTATTAAAAATGTAGTTGATATTCAATGTAACCCTGCCTTTACCTGCGCTGAACTAAGCATCGTCTGCTTACAATCCGCTGACACAGCGCTATCTCTCAAAACTAGATAATAATGTCTATTTTTTTGCTTATATTTTTGCATCTTGCACAAACATATTTGTGGGATGACTCACTACTCGATACCGTGTGTATAAACGTGCGTAAAATGATGTTTTCAGGTGGAACGTGACGCGAGAAGCAAAATTAAAAAAAAACTGTATTGTAATCTGTGTGTAGGTACATAGGAATTTTAGCATAGTTAGGTACTGAAAGTAATTAAGCTAGAAATTATATAGCTTCTGGGCAGCGCGTTTGGAAAATTACGCTGAGTCTTCTCGTCGTCCATACCGCAACGCAATGCTTGAAAACAGGGACTTTACTAGTCCCTGCTTGAAAACGTAAGTTTTCTATCAGTGCTTCTGTTCTACCCGTCATGTCATAACCTACGGAGCTGAGACGTGGACACTCATGGTGGGGTTAGTACATCAGTTCAAAGTCGCTCAGCGAGCTATGGAAAGACCTATGCTCGGAGTCTCTCTCAAGGATAGGATATAATGAGATATCACGTGTATTTATTTTTTCGTTGAACGCACGATTTCTAAACCAAACAAGCGGCGTATAACGTACGATTCCGAACGATTTCTGAAGGTTTCCTACCATATCATTATCCTATGTGATTATCAGCTTTTATAACACTGCATTAAATACTGTAATTCTGTCAACAGATTCCAAAACACCCCGTATCGGCTTAAACATCATCGGCCTTCTCATCACGATACTTCAAGACTTACCCGAGCACGCAGATGTTGTCGAGAAAATACTATTTGACGACAAAAGCTTCAACTTCTTGCGTCTTTTGGAACAACCCAGCGATGCTCTAAGAATGAGGGTCTGTATGCTCATAAGTCTGCTGTGCACGTTTTCTTGCACCGCATTTTCAGCAGCGATGGAATCAAAGTGGAGTAAGAAAGAGACAGAGAGTGTTGAAGCACTTCACACGCATTGTAATATCACTTTGAATAGGGCGGCTCGATTGGCAACGAAAGAGTTGGGAAACATGCCGTTTTATGTAAGCTAGGCGGCGAAAGTATGGAATTTTTATCTTGTTTTTTTAGTAACCAATTTTGTGGTTAGCCTCTATTTCATCACTGATCGTAGGTAATAGACGTAAAATGTTAAAATTGGTTTTGAATTTTAAAAAGACATATTTTTTAGCAAGCGATTAAAATAAATGTTATGAAAGCTTTGTAATTAAGAAAATGACGAAGAACTTCCTAAAAAAAGCTTGAAAGCTTTGTTTATTAAAAATATAAAAATCAAAAACAGACTGATACTTAGATGAGTTAGCTTATTAGTTACTAATTCGAAAATATTAATTAAAATTGGTAGGTTGCATGAATGTTAGGTGTGATAGAATAAGATGCTTAAGATTTTTTATACACTCCAGTAATAATGACTTATTATTTTATCTATTGAGTTTAAAACATAGATAAATGATTATATAAATGAATAATTCAAAGACAAAAGCTACACGTTCAATAGTAATCGAATTTGATTGATACTCTATCGTACGAATATATCTTGATCGTGTTTAAGATTAAAATTACCGCCACTGAACTTTTTAGATATCAAAAAGTAGATAAAATGTCTCCAAAAAACTAATTTGATCGTGTATCATTAGTTTGGTGTTTATCTAGTAGGTACTTATAAGCAATAATATTTAAAGAACACTCCGAAATATGAATTCTAAATTTGTTAGCATGTAAGTAAAAACAATAATGTGCCATACTAATGGATTCTCAAATTATTTCTATGTACAATAATGTAACCTCTTAAATGTTTTCTACGCTTATCAATATACTATTTTTATGCAACAATTATTATTATTGTCTTATTTCCATTCTAAGTAACCTAGAGTGAGTGACTGAGTAACCCTCTTACTCAGAACTCCATAGAAAATAACAAATCAAACTTAATACGGAGAACTAACGCCTGAAAATTATTAAAATCTGCGTCCCAGGCGAACTTTCGCCATCTGCGCCACGTGGTAAAATAATTAAAATATAATAAGCTTTATTTACTCACACAAATTATTTGAATTTTCTCTATTCACTAAATTAATACTACAGCTTTATCGAAGTACCACGAGTGGTGAAAGCCTCCTCCAGGTTATGGTCCTTCCATGCTTCTCTATCCAAAGACACGGTTGATAAACAAGGTGGCTTTTAGGATTAGATAAAAAAAATATAAAAAAGGCATACGACTCCAAAACGAACAATAAGTATTTAAGGACTGCGCCATGGCAACAAAGCTCCCGGAAGTAAACTGTTTGAGCTACATAACGCTATTAAGAATTCCACGTTTAACACGCATCAATATTCAGGCGCTGAAATCCTTATTCTGGCCGCAAACGTGCGCAACATCCTAACCGCTACAATCAGTCCACTACCTACCTCAAAAGTCAACGACCTGAGCGAGGCATAAATAAACATCGCATGCTAAATTATGAATGTGAAAGTTTGCCTGTTTATGGCTTTTGAAGCACGGAATCGATTGATTTGATAGATTTTTTGATTCGGATGTTAGTCGTCACGTGATGTGAGCGTTTGAAAGATCAAGATGCTTTTATACATACCTGTACCTGTGTTTATTCCTATATTTTTTATCAATATTTTGTACCGTGTAAAAACATTTTTCCCGGTACTGTTTTTTAAACATCGAAAATGTGTGACTCTCCTTCAGTGACCTGAAATTAACAGAGACACTTAAATTCGTCGCTTTTTCACCGAAGAAACGAAAAATAAAAGAGGCGGTCTTACGTTCGGCATGAATATTTTTATTCATATGTAAATGTCGAATCCTTAAATTATGGACTGATTAGGTAATTGTTTTTGCTATTGTACGAAGAATGATAACAAGGACCTCGGAAATAACATTTTTATTCGACCACCGAATTTGAATAAAAATTTTAAATTTTATTCTCAAGCCAGGGACCTATTTGGCCTGTAAAAGTTATCAAAACTGTGTAAAATACTAAGGAATTTGAAGACGGTTTTTAGTTTTTTTTTTATTCTATAATTATCAGAAACAATCGACATCCGGCCACAGACTTGTGAAAAAGTCATTGTCCGTACAAAGCTCTACCTGAACGTTTTATAGCAAGAAGGTGACTCCACGCGTTTCACCTAGTATCAAAAACAACAGGTAGGTTAATCGGCTATGCATTCGCAAGATCAAAGACCTGTCTCGTAGTATTTCGAACGGCGACTGCACTTTATGGTAGTTACATAAGGAAGGTGATCGCCCGGCCTCGAACGGTTCGAGCGTTCACTGACACGGTATGCACCTAACAAAATCACTAATATGCATTTTATAGTGTCTGTATTCATAGCTGAGATGGCCGTGTTTTGTAGGAGTAAAGTCCGATGCTATTAAGTTTTTGCTGAGTTTGGTGGCGCTGAGAGTTTGCAAGGTGGATGGTTTCGATGTCTGCGCAGTCCGCAGGCGTGTAAATCTATTTACTTTGTAAGATCAAGATACCGCGATTACACTGCCTAAATCACGATTTAATGAATCTACAAAACATTTTTTTTAAGGATTTTTTTCTTTCAACGATACCGTTGAAAGAAAAAAATCCTTAGAAATACAGGCACCGTAAAAATAGGTCCAGAAGTAGTGCTTTTCACGTAAGATTACCCCTGGACGCGGCTTGGCAGGTAGTGTGGTCGAAGGAATTTAGAGAGTTAGCGTTGATAAATATGTATTTAGTTCCACTAATTGCCGCGGGACTTCTTTCGCGAAAAGCACTCTAACTTAGCACTTGATATATTCGCTCGAGACTATTCTTACGCTGAACTTCAGGTAGATAGATAAATAGGAATAAGTAGTATGTAATCTACGCTCTCAAAATAATCTTTCTATGATTATATTACCATTGAGTGCCCTTACCATAAATAAATCATTAATAATTCACCTCATAGGTGCTGATGAACTTTTATGCACTCGAAGCTAAGTGCTTAGTCCAATTCCGTAGCATTGACGTCATAACAGTTGTTCCTGAATACTGATCACCCGTATTTCGGTGTAGATGAGAACTTACAATTTACGATTAGGCTCTCAGCCGACTTTGGTTAACCACCTTATAACCGGGCTCAGGAGGCTGACTTTGAAAAAAACGAAGTCGACGGATGTCGTCGTATCTCACAAAAGGAGGGACGGCCGATCCGTATTTTCAATGACCTTACTATAAAAATGATACAGACATTTATTTCTTACAAATCTGAAACGAAAGGTGTATTAAGTGACGCGCCCGATTCAACTTGGTGGTAAGTTTCGTGCAATCGACGTAGTCCGTCGACTTTGTTCGTCTTTAAAAGAGCCGCGCTAACAGTAATCAGCTTAGAGCAAGAACTCTAGTGCCGACTAGTGTTGTTATGTTAAGCTCATCGCTATAAAGGTATTTGGAGAGAAGCCTTTTTATTTGGGCTTTTCTAAGCTAAGCAAAAACTTAGGTTTGTTACTGAAGAATCTTGAAAAACTTTTATAATATCGACGTGAAAAACCAACAAGTTCCACAGTGACCTGAAAAACCATCTTTGGAATTATTAAAATTTAACCACAGATGTGCTCCTCAACTTTTTCAGTGCTATTCACGCCCGACTCATGAGAACTGAAGCCTCGTTATAACTGGGTGGGACTAACGAAGCCTATAAAACTGAGATTTCCTCATTAAAAAGGGTAGTTCATATTCCGTGGCATCTTTTTTGTACCTTTTTTGTGATCAAATGAGGCAAAAGTTGAATGTTATGCTTCATCATTAAAATAATTTTACGACGATCGTATGAGTGTCTTACTGCCTTACTAATAGTAAGAACAACTACCGTATCTACCCCGACGACAATTTATCTAGGTTAGATAAAAAAACAATCACAGAGACAAACAATAAAAATAATCTTGCGGCTTGTTTTATCGAGCGCTAGCGATTTTCCAATAAAAATTGGACAAAGCGACCACGTAGTATGCCCGAGATCTGGAGTTCAACGACCCGCGTATTCACTGTACCATTAGGTCATGAGTATTTTGACAACGAACTGCGGAAATTATCTAATCGGCACACGACCGCGAGGACGGCGGGTCGACGACCGCCGCCGCGGCCCGTTCGCGGGCCCGCTCCGCTCGACGAAAGTGAAATGAGAAAATGTGTACCTACCAGCTGTGACTCCCATGACCGAATTCATTGATGCGAGTGGGTGTCCAGTCCAACTGGTCAGTTGCCACGCACTCCCAGACGGGACGCAAGCTCTACATTTTGATTGGGCCTAATACTACTGTCATTTCCTCTTTAGAGAAAGTGCTGTTTACGAATATGGCCTTTCTAAATTGGCTCATTTAAATCAGTGCATCTGTCACTATAATACCTTTTTATATAGACTAGAGATAATATTATTTGATTCAGATTTTATAAGTACTACTAATAAAATAAACTTCAAAGTTTACCCGTTACTGTACTTACTTTTGTCCTGTTGGACGTGCTACGACTTTCGTAGCACTTTCGTAGCGGTGGTGCTACGAAACTCTCCCATTGAAAAGGAAGCTTGCCGTTTGCGTATTTACTTTCTCTTACAACATTAGTAAAGTTATGGTTAGCCTTATGTTTCATAACAAGTATTTTGAATGTGTTACATAGGTCGTCGACCGGCACTCGTCTATCGTTACATCGTTGATAATAAGATAATAAATTCGCGAAGATTCGCCCTACATACCAGTGAACTAGATAAAAAGGATTATTTAGCGTTTCGTGAGTAGCACAGATGCAAGATCTAAATTGCATAGCGACGGATTAGTTAAATCGATGAGAAAGTATTGATTGGAAATTGCAGCTATGCGCTCTATTCTATTGCAACATGAAACGCTTACCATTTTCGAAGATTTGCTAAACTTCCATGTTATTTTTTTTACTAAAATAAAAAATAATAACATGGAAGATAAGTGATAATGTCGTTTGTCGCCTTGAAAACATCCTTTTGTTTGTTTTTCGTCTGCTTAAAAATAGAGGTCACCTTACCAAAATACTTGTTTTTGTTATATAACATTTAACTTATCTGCCACGAGCTGTTTTTCGACATTCGCGTCTTTTAAAAGTCATTTCGTAATCACGATTTAGATAAATGTGGCATGATTTTACGTAATCAATTCGATATCATAAAGTTCAATAAACTCTGCAGAGATTAACATTTGGCTAAGGACGAATAGGTGGCGAAAACAAATATTAACGTTTCTTCACAAAAACGTGACTTCTTTAGGTACCTACTATACACTACTACTTACCTAAATTCTTCAAATAATAAAAGTAATTCGTATCTATGTATGCCAAATAAGCTTTCTTATTGAATGTAGGTAATTACAAATAACTAGTGTAAAAAGATACTTACACACTTAAGAAACTACAGTAATACCCACTTACATATTTCATTTACGGAAGAGAAAAAAGCATCCTTCTACAAATTATAAAAGTTTTATGGAATTATATTAAAGATTTCAGTTCAAAGTCGCTCAGCGAGCTATGGAAAAAGCTATGCTGTGCTCGGAGTTTCTCTGAGGGATAGGATACGAAACGAATGCATCCGACAGAGAACCAAGGTTATCGACATAACTCAAAAATTAGCAAGCTGAAGTGGCAGTGGGCCGGCCATATCTCGCGAAGAATCGACGGCTGCTGGGGCAAACGTGTTGAGTGGAGACCACGACGGTAAACGTAGTGTAGGACGCCCTCCGACCAGGTGGGATGACGACCTGCGAAAGACTGCAGGTAGATGCTGGATGCGGCAAGCTGAAGACAGGGCGCTATGGCGCTCATTGGGGGAGGCCTACATATGTCCAGCAGTGGACTGCTATAGGCTGATGATGATGATGATTAAATATTTCAGTTTGTCTCCAACAATTCCATGAGATTATTCAGATTGAGGTTATCTATGCATAATTCTAAGCTAACAAGTCACAAATGGAACATTTATATCGCTATAAAACGTCTATTGACTGCACTTCGTCCCTTCACATCACTATCTTACATTTTTAGCTTGCAAATCAAAACAAAACACATGATACGAGTACGTACAGGTATCAAGTTCAACGAAACAGGTCCCAATCACTTACGTAGTTGTTGATGAGTTGATGCACCGAGTTCACACAGTTCATTACCACAGGTTGCCGACCGATACCTAAATTACTACTCTATAGTAAAATTTCTAACAATCTATCGCGTATTTGCATTCATATTGAAGTGGTATAAAATAAGCAATTATAGGCCTTAATCAGTGCTGATAGAGTTGAGGGAACGGATTGCGTATTTGCTGAGTAAAACCAGACGTCATCGGCCGTCCTTGCTAAAACGTTGAACCCGGAATCTATCTGCGATAAGGCCAATAAACTCTATTATTCATCGTTGATGATTATATAAGACCTTGGAGAAAAATAAATGGTCATTTTAAGGTTATTGACCGAATTTGCTTTAGAACCTACAATAGTAGCATGCGGTACTCACGCGCATGTTGTATACGGAAGTACATAAGTTATTATTAGAACTGAATGCCTTCGATGGATATATTTAATTTACAGTCATTTTTATCTCAATGTATACTAAGATAGTAGCTAGGTTAGGTTTTAACCTATACCTTATTCCAGGATTAAAATAACTATATGGATCCAAAATAGGTAGAATCTTGGTTTGATGTGATAATAAATAAAAAGATGGGTAATTCTATTTTGACCTACTAAAGCTGCATTTATGCAAAAGATGTTTAGCTTGCCAACGGTGTTTTTTCCGAAATTATTTTTATTCCCACTGTTAGTTTCTATCACTGTGAATATGGTAGGTCACCAACTGATCAGCGGTATGCATCCCTACTCTAGCTAGTTTTTTGCGCGGCTCGCTCCGCTCGCCCGTAAAATAGTTTTTTCTGGCTGTTATCCGGAGCTCAACCCATGGTTAAGTCACTTAGCCAAATTAAAACGAATAATTTTTTTTTCGAATGATTCGCGCATCTTTCCGCTCGCCGATATGATTTCTTGGTTCTGGCATAGGCCACGTACTTCAGTTTACGAACATAGCCACTTCAGCTTAAACACAAATAATTCAGGGATTGCTTCGCTTGCAATAGCAATTACTTGTTGAGCTCATAGTCCAGAGCTTGAAGGTCACATGGGCAGTGAAAAAATAAATAATATTTTTTCATTCCTCACCCGGGCTCCTCCTGAAAATTTATATTTATATTATTAGCATTGGGCTTGGCCAAATGCTTACCTTGGAGTAGCTTTTTTACCCTATTTTTATATCTCTTTTTATCTATTATATTTTTTATCAATCAGACATCATGAATGTAGGTATGTTTCTTTTATAATGTAAAATTAATTATTTTTCTTCTTCATTTACTTTTCAAAACTTAGCTTAAAATATGGGTCAAAGAGAACGCTACAATTTCAAAATGTTCTGTTATCAATGCACTTTTATCTATGGTAATCACGATAGTTAGATAATAGGTATGATTGGAGGTTCATGACCTGTGTACATAGATAGCTACGCGCGCACGTTCATTGCTATCATTTTGTTCTATATAAATACCACCATTCTGCGAGCATCCATACATTTGACTTGTTTGCAATCCGCGGACACTACCTAAACCGCGCTAATATTTTGGCGCTTTCAAAAGTTAAAGTATTTTTAAATGCTGTAGTTTTCTGTAAAAGCTTTGCTAAATCATTGAACCAGCCTTGAGCTAAATTAAACGTTGACAAGTTGGTTCCCTCTCCTATACTATAACAACATTAGTCTTGCTCTAGTTTATTCTTAATCGAAAGATAAAAATATTTGTTTGCAATGGAACTTTTAGAGAATTTGAGTTTGTTGAAAACATCGGAACTTTTTAATTTTGTTCCTATATCTCTGAACGATTTCAAATATATTCTTCTTTTTTCATTTATCTCGTGGATAATTATCAACAAAATAAAATATTATAGAAGTCTTCCGCCTGGTAAGTTTTCTCATACATACCATTACACAATCGTGCCGATAGGATAATTTTGTTCTTTACATTTATTTAGTTATTACGTACTTAACCTTAGGTCACATGTAATCAATATCATCCGGCTTCCAGGACCATGGGGCATACCAATCCTAGGATACCTCCCATTCATGAAAACCGGTCGTGCTCCCCACTTATGGTATTTACGGAAAGCCGCTAAATACGGCGATCTCTTCTCAGTCAAACTAGGAACCAACCTCATAGTGTGCATCGGATCAGCTAAGATAATGAGGGAGCTTTTCTACAGACAAGACTCAACAGGGCGTGCGGATACGCCTATGAATAATCTACTGGGCGGATTTGGTGAGTGACCTATCTGTTATCCTTAACATTTGCTAAATGTCATCGTAGTTTACTGACCTATTATTTACCTTCGCAGAATATAAGTACAGTGACCTTATTGTGAACTTGAACATCGCTTTTTTGGCTTCTAATGATTTGCATGAATATTTTTGTTACAGGTATAATATTAAGCGAAGGTGCACTTTGGAAAAAACAACGTCAGTTCCTTCACGAAAAGTTCCGCATGCTTGGAATAAAGCTTTGGCCTAATCAGCGTTTCGAAAAGTTTATTATGGTGAGCTCTTATTTTTCTACTTCACGCTTTTCAACAACGGATAACTCAAAAGCAAGATTTAAATTGCTTACGCAGTTTTATCCGTCGAGGCGTATCATACATTTTAAACTAACTTTTTAGATGGAGTTGGAAGAACTTTTGGAGACACTGGAGAAATCCGAGGGAAAACCTGTGGACCCAACTTTTATTCTGGGCCGTCATATGCACAATATTATATGCCAACTCATGATGAGCTTTAGGTTTGAGGAAAACAGCGAGGAGTTTGTAATGTTCAACGAAAGAGTTGCGCGGGGCATGAAGTTGTTCGGATCTGTGCATTTTGGAGAACATGTGAAGGCTTATTTGGTAAGCAAATCAGAACGAATCTATTAACATTGACCTACATTTAGTATATACTTTTATTTTCGTAGCGCAGAGTTCAAAAACCATTCTTATCTTCTTTACATAGTATAAAACGAAGTCGTTTCAGCTGTCTCTTCGCTTAGATCTTTTAAACTACTCAACGGATTTGAATGCAGCGCGGTCTCAATAATATACATATATTGAGACCCATAGACTTCAGAACCATATTATATGTATGTTACTAACTTGCCTTGTGTGATGTCATGTTTGATATTATATTTAATAAATAAAAAAATATATAATTGAGCTATTTTTAAAAGGCCAAGAATATAAAGATGGACATGATAATGCATGTCCATCTTTATATTCTTGGCCTTTAATGCCTAATATGGCCTAATAATGATATAGTCAACAAAAAGTACTTACTAAAAGAGATTTTATGTCTTCTTTTGATTAAATCTTCTTGCTGTGCTGATCTCGTGCTGGTCAGCAAAACATGATTTTAAGGCATCATGTAAACATTTTTTTTTTACACGCAGTTTTACAGGTCTTTGATGTATCTTACATCCATCAAAACCCGTAAAACTGCGTCTTCGACGATGAGGTTTCGAGAAATCAATAAATAATTACGTTTTTGTCTTGCAGAAATTACCTGGAAAGCAAGCTGTAATAAAAGAGATACAAAGAAACCTCAAGGACATAAGCAAGTTCCACGTGGACCGATTGACAGAGCGCGAGAACCAGCGTAAGATCACGTCGTCTCACGAGCCAGCTGACTTACTGGACTGCTATCTAGAACGGATGGAAATCGAGAAGAAAGATGTTGTTGATAATGATAACGATAAAGAGGCTGCTACTATCTTTCCGGATACTAATCCAGGTAAATCCACGGAATAAATAAATAATAAATACCTAAGCTGGACAGTGCTTTAGCATTTTGGAATTATAAAATAATTAGGGATTACTGAATATGCACCCTGCATATTCGGAGCACGGCGAAAGCTTTAAATATTCCCTAACTCCGGGATATATGTATTTGTCTCGCTAAACTAAAGTGTATATATATAAATGAATTCAAAGTCAGTTTTAGTTTTTCAAAATATATTTGTTTAGTTAGTGGTAAAATTATTGGCCAAAAAAAGCTTAACAATTTACTATCGCCCGCGTCGAATCTAATCCAATGTTCTGTCTTTTAGAAAAGCAAATAGTTCAAGTGATGAACGACCTATTCTCAGCTGGAATGGAGACCTCTCGCACTGCCCTGGTCTGGTGCCTGATCATGATGATGAGGGAACCTGAAATCGCACGGAACGTTAGAAAGGAGCTACGCAAGCATGTCGGTATAGGGCGTGCTGTCACATTAGAACATAGACAAGCGATTCCTTACGTCGAGGCGATTATATTTGAGACGTTACGGACTGTGTCGCTCGTGCCATTGGGATCTACGCATGTGAACACAAGGTGAGACATCACATTTTCATTAAAGTTTCTGAAATGATATGTAGCTATACTCCAGCCATTCTCAGGGTACAATGTTTGTAAACTCTACGTATAGGTGAACGTTTTTATTCCTTTTTAAATTTAACCGTCTTATAAATGTTGCTTGTGTAATTTTATCTAAGTAAATAATCTGCTTTTCTCAAACTTACTCTGAATACCTTATTGCGTTCGTCAAATTACTCCGTCCTCTGTGGCGTAGTGGACGAAAGCTCGCTTTTCACGACGAAGCTAGCGGATTCGTTTCCCTCAGCGGGAGTTCTGTATAATTTGGGCAGTGTTTTTTCTGCAACTGGTTTTTTTTGTTAAGTTCTATTGAAATAAAATTAACTACCAGTTTTACTTTTTTCATTTCACTGTTCCCATAACACTTTTAGGTGTTTTGCTAACTTTGGGGTTAGGAGATGCTGTTTGAAATATCCAGCATTAGTTATAAATTATGAATAATATTTATTACAGGGAATGGAAAATAGACAACTACACCATACCAGCCGGAACCCACATAGTTCCCCTCATCAACAAAATGAACGTCGACCCTGAACTGTACCCCGAACCTAATAAATTCAAACCAGAGAGATTCATCAAGGACGGAAAACTTAAAATTTCAGACAGCTTCACTCAGTTCGGAGTAGGGCAGAGAATGTGTTTGGGGACTCAACTTGCTAGAATGGAATTGTTCGTGTTCTTTGCGAATTTGATGAACCATTATGAGTTTTATATGGTCGAAGGTCAGGAGATACCCGGCTTGGACGGAGTTCTGGGTATCACTCATTCCCCTTTGCCTTTTGACTTGTGTTTCAAAAAGTTACAGTCATGATTTCGTGTTGATATCGGAAATGGCGAGCAAAGGTTTTGAGATTAATTTTGCTAGTTATTTATGGGTTTTTGGGTGGTGGGATGGTGGTGGTTAGGTAAGTCTTTATTGCAAATAATAAGTAGTTATGTGCCGCCTTTTGAGAGTGTTCCTAGTAATAATTTGTTGACTTTATAAAACTCAACAATCTTGATAAGTTGTATATGACAGAGTTGGAAAACTATAACCTCAAATGTTTTTTGCATACAAGGTTTACCTCGTAGCTATATGTTGAAATTTGTTAAGTTTAGGTGTTTGGTTTTTCCTTTTTATTAGGTAACATTAGAAAGTAGAAACTTCTTCTAAGATTGTTTTCCTACTGAGAAATATTATGTTAATTATTTGTATATTATTTCATAAACTTTACTAAACATCATAGATTTATAAATAGTTTAGAAAATGAAAATGAAAAGTTTTTATTTCTTTAAGCTTACTAATAAGCACTTATATAAAATAATATAAAATGTTTTTATAAATGGTTCAATAACCAAAAGTATGTAATATACGTAATTCTTAACTCCCTAGTATAAAAGTTTGAAAAAGCGCATCGCTTATAAACGATTGTAAATTTAAGTCAATATTATCTAGGAAAAATGTACACTGGATATGTATTACTATTATATTTTGTTATGTTTATAAATAAAGATATTTAAAAATTGAAAATTGAATAAGCACTTAGACAGGTTATATTTTATACTATTCATTATTATCAATTAAAATTATTCTATAGTTCACTTCAATTTTTTGTCCACCAGTGGAAGAAGTGAGAAGAAACCACTAGTATGTTCATAACTTATGTGTCTAGTACATATGATTTGCTTATCTGTAATTTGTTAGATTTTGAGTTGGAGCAAAACTCGTTCCAAGCTTTTTTATTAAAGATTGAAGAACTAACGACAAGTCTTTGTTTTGTTAATAAAATGTTGGACTTGAAAGATGTTTTTTTACGACTTCTATCACAATACCGTGATCTGTTACAACAATCACTATCCGGTCATTATGTAATTAAGCGATAGCTATAGGGTTATTGGGACCATGGTGCAAAACAATCTCGGTTAGATCGAAATGATTGTGATTTATAATAGAGAGGAGATAATAATCAAACTCATTACTATTATAATATAGGAGAGATAATTTAATTATTGTTACGGAGCTTGCATATTAAGGATGCCTAAGTGCTTAAAAGCTTAACACTTTGACTGCGGTTTTTTTTCGACGACTGCGATCTTTTTTTTTACCTAAAAAATTCGTGCTGCCGCTCTACACAGCGGATCAAGTTATTGAAATCTGAAATCTGCCATTAGGGATAAAGTAAGTACCTATGCAAAAAAGGTATTGCCTGTTTAATCTGCTAGATTGCCGGAATGCGGTACCTATTTGCGTTAGGTAAATACTACCTACAAATTGCACATAGATTCACAGAAGTAAGTACTAGAAACCATTAGGTATCTACCTCTGAAAAATATTATAAATAATAAAATATTGCAAAAATTAAGGCAGCACTAAAAAGATTTTAGGCTATTTTAGGGATTACTGTTGGCGCCTTAACACTTCGAGTGCTGAAATCACACCGTATGTGTTTTCTAAAAGTGACTAATATGCGTAAATCCACACTAGCACAGCGGCTGAGAAAATACAGATCTGTGTGACTCAGCACAGCTGTAGTGTTTTTCGAACGAAACGCATGTGCGGCGCAACACAACTGCTGTGTAGAGCGGCAGCACGAATGGCTTAGGTTAAAAAAAAGATCGCAGTCGTCGAAAAAAGTTCGCAGTCAAAGTGTTAACGAATTTGGTTCTGAAACTAGGCCTATATCTCAAGAGGTTACTCGCGGACGCCCGTAGTAATAAAGTCAAATTACATAAAACTCAACATTAATTCTTTGGTTCTGTAATGACAAAAATTGCATAAATTTGGCCGAGATCTCAGGAGCCCTGAAGTTGGTTGAAATGACTTATGTTTTGATTCGTAGATTTTTACTTGGTAATTATTCAGTTCTTAGCCAGTTTCTTAATTACTTGCGTAGTTTTCTTATAAATAAACAATATCTTGATTTTTGCGTTTACCTCGTTCAAAAAACGTATTCCCGCTCCTAGGAACGCATATCCTTAGCACATCCTTTTAATCATTATTTTCACAAAATGGCTCAAAATTCATAAACCCTATTCAAAAAGAGGCGCGCAATGAGCCATCTTAATAAAATTATGTATTCAAGGGAGCGAAGACCGAAACCCAAATGAATTTAAGCAGCCCTCTTCGAGTTCTTGGCAGATTTCGTTTCAATACTTCCAATCCGTATAATTATATGTTAAATTAATGTAATTCGATTGCTGCTTAACACTTTCATCGCCCATCACGCACACGTCCAAATTCACCAGCGTGTTGCTTCCAACATGCTATGAAGAGCGTATAAAACCTGATAATAGGTATTCTACTTCTAGGTTAACGTGCTCTACCTAAGGCCACATCTTCACATAATAACTCAAGTATTTCAATAACAAATAAAGCCAATAACGCTTCACAATCTATAAATTCCGATATAATTCTGTAAATGCGTCCAAGTGTGCTCTATCCATAACTATTAACCATGACATTAGCCATGGCGGTTTCAATGTTGATCGTTTTCCGAGGTTAGTGTGTAAGTACCTGCTTTATAGCATTACGGTTTTATAGGTTTACCTCAAACGATAAATTATGTAACCGAACGTAACTTATAAAGGCCTGATGTATTACGTCGTTAGAAGAATCTAATTTGCGGCTTGTGATACCCAAAATATCGCTATAAATGTTCCATTTTTTACCTTAACTTGGTTTGGGAACCTACTAACCTTAATAAAGGAGCTACAGTCATAATTATCTGTTGAAGATTCCTTGTGCAATTTATTAAATTTGTATTTAGGAAATACAGAGGGTTTTTTTTTATCGACATAAACATTTCCTAAGCCCTGTTTACCTTGGGGGCTAGATAGATTTTTCAATCACCATATTTATTGTTGAACACTTTATTATCATTAAAATAAAGTCGAAATCAGGATGATGTTCTCTACCTTATCCTACAGCTAAAAGCCCCCGTTACCGGTTTTATTCGGACCCAAGAGATGAACAAAAAATTTAATAAAAGCTTTTAGGGAATAAAAGCACATTCAGGGATTTGAAATAGCTTCTATTATGCAGTACACAACTCGAACGCATTGAAATCTCGAATATGCTACACGTGGTACTGCCCTTTATGATTTTGACCTCGAGAGCAGAGGTACCTATTCAAAGGTCGGAAGGGAGACTATTCAGTTCAGTATTTTAATCAACACGATCTGCGACCTCTGCAAGTTCAAGGCTTTAAGCCGGGGTTACATACAGACGAACTAACATTTTTCACTTTACATGTTTTATGGGTTTTACTATAAGGTTATTTTTCAATATACCGTGTACATTTACACCTACAATATTTACCCTTTTACTAAGTTACCTTTCTTATTTTAGAGCAATGGCTTAGCTGTGTTTTTTCTTACTCTGACTTTTAAACAATAACAATAAACTGTAAACCAATTCATAGCCGCTGCTAAGTTAAAGTTGTAATTGCTGAAAAAATAAGAAAATCTATTATATTCTATTAAGGTTTTTTTAAGTAATATTTTTGGTTGCATAACCTTCTAGCAGTGCCTATTTTGCAATACCTACCATATAAGGACATATACCTACGATCTTTTGTAGACGCAACATGATCCTCGTGCAATTAATTTATTAGGTCAACCTACGTTATCTAATTGTACATGCACAAATAACGTGATAAAGACCTTGTTAATGTTAAAGACCTTGAACTGTGCCAAATATAAATTACCCAACTGTGTCAAGGAACTGATATTTAACAAAATCTTACATATTTAATTTACCTACTGACAAAGTCCGCTAACCTCCACTCAACTCAGAACAAAAAATTGAAGTGAGAAAATCAATAACACCGTATTTCTTATTTAATAATTTATAGTATAAAATTTACCTTATCGAAGTGCTTACTTTGTAAGCCTACAGAAATAAGTTTATTGAATCTGGACCTTATTCCGTAGGTACATAAAACAAAGTATAAAAATGTCTGTTTATCCACTAACACCTACTAAACTACGCGCTAACCTACGAGTATGTTCGTACAGCTTTCACCGATCGATGGACGGTGTGATGCAGGAGGAAGGTTTATATGTATTGGTTTTGTCATAGAGTAACGTAACTTAATTTATTTATTAATCTGTTCTGCGACACGTGCAAAGCGAGAGCGGGTCGCTAATTACACAATAAATCTAAAATATGCCTGAAATTATTAAATCTAAAGTCAAAAGTCTTAACGATCGAGATTTTATCTGCTGGTTTTACGAGTTTGTTCTCGTGGAACTGCTCCTTAACCTCCACGTGTAAGCCGCGCCGTGTAAACCCGAGGCTGATTGCCAAGGCTACCGGGATACAGCGGGCATGCGTATGCGCATCCATTGTAAGTGCCCGCCATTCACTGGTCAACTGTGAACTAATTGCCAAATTTTTGCATGACAACAGTGGGGTCGTGACGGTTACGACCACGTTACGACGGTTACAACACGCATAGAAACGAGATTTGGGATTTTAGCATTGAAAAGCCTTAACCAATGATTTGAATATACATTTGGATAGTAATGCGTTGCGAATTTACATCGTTTAAATAAGTTATAACTTCTAGATTAAAACTAGCGCAGTAGCGTAGAGACTAGCATGAGAACTTGGAAGCCACGAGTATATTACCTATCTATGATATAAAAATAATACTAAAACTCAAAACTAAGTTCTTGATTTTATTCATCCGGTGGTTCAGACCTTACACTACTCATGAACAAGTCAGATAATTATTTCAATTGACATAAGTAAAACTTAAATCATGTACCTACCCAGAAGTGGAAAGTTTGGCTGTATTATGATGATCATGATGATGCTGGTTATGAATGTGTCTTCGCTATTATATGACAACGGGAGCGAGCACAATGGATGCTTTGCCTTGACATTGCGCTCTGGATGCCGTTTATACAATGATGACAGGAAATGCGCTTCCCTGAGCTATTTCTGTAGTGCACATACGACATGTTCTCCTTTCTTGTTGAAAAAAAACTGGAGGTCTATGAGAGATCTAGAGTTCGAAAACTTCTTACTTTACTCTTTTAGGTAACTTTCGTTCCTATATATTGGTATTCCCTAAAGGTTGTTATTCTTGATTTAAACTTCTTAAAGTGGGACAATTCATATCTTTGATATTTATATTTTTAACTTCGTTAAATAAAATATGTAAATTGCACAGGATTTTTACACAGCATCATTGATAGGTAACTATAGCATCAATGATAACGAATGCGAAGCATAATAAACTATATTACTGAATCAACTAAATATATTTTCCAACCACTTATGGAAATATGACCAACACAAGATGTATATTATATTAACCTTCTAGCTAGGCAGTTGTAGGAAACAAGGAAGTGTTGGTTGGTACATTAACACGAATAATAGTCAAATAAACTTGTCACTTCGTCTTAGAAAAGATATTTAATGTATCTACAAAAAGGAACCAATTATGAAGGTACATTTGATGAAAAAAACATGTTTACTATAGTCGTATCGTAACGACCTATCAAAATTGAAAAGCTCTTAAACATTTTTTGTCACGTGTTTTGCTTTGTATGAACGTAGTTTGACCATAGCTTTTTGTGCAAAATGTTATAATCAAAACAAGAAAAAAATACTAATATTCTGACGATATATAAAGTCATTTATTTCCTTATTCATTCCAATGTTTTCCATTTCGTAGCTTCTGACTAGACGGAGATAAAATACCCTGCTATTTCTATCTGTCGCAAACACTTTTTATTTTTATTTGTTTGTTTTCTTTCGGATCCGACTCAGGGAAATACGTAAATGGTTCTGGTAAAGGTGGGATATTTGTCACGAGAAAAACAGCACAAACAGATAAAATAAATTATGTTCGTGTCAGTTACCTTCCTGTGGGGCTTATCTAATATGATTCTTGAAAATTCTCACCGTGAATCGAATAGGCACTTATCAGGGGGAGGCTGCGTCCAGCAGTGGACCAATATATGCTGTTGAGGAGGAAGAATCGCTATTTCTACTCTGACAAGACTGGAACCGAAACTCGTTCCTATATTCTTCTTAGCGAATTTTCTAAGTTTCATAAATATCGATACAAATTTCACTGTTTTAAATATTATTTATTTGTTCCTGTAGATACATAAAGATGCCAAAGACCTTCAAAAAATAATTATAGGTACGTAGGGATTTTTACCTATAACTATGAAGATAAAGAATGAAAATTTGACGACCGATGTGGCGCGGTGGGCGAAGGTCCGCCTGCGACGCAGGAGGTTGCGGGTTCGATTCCCGCCTCGGAACAATTGTGTGTACGATCTGCAGATATTTGTTTCGGGTGTTCTGGTTGTTTTCTATGTATAATAATAAATATCTATGTATGTAATATATTGTATTATGTATATCAGTTATCTAGTACCCATAACACAAGCTCTGCTTACCATGGGGCTAGATAATGCTGTGTGAATTATCCAGCATAAATTAATATTTAATTAATAATTTTATTAAAGAATGTTTTTATCGTCCGTTTTCGCTGTAGAGTATGTAGAAGGCTAGGGTAGGCGTTACTTACCTATTTGTAATTGGCAAAGACCGTAGATGACCTCTCGAGCCCAGAATAAGCACAAGACTGTTAATTTCACACTTGAATAACTTAAAATATATGCGACTAACTTTAAAAAGGTAACATGCTTCACATTAACCAACAGCTAAAATTAACTGTAGTTATGGGTAAAAATCGTTGATTGACAATAATTTGCTGATTTTATTCAGGAAATACAAGGAAAAACAACAAATAGGGTTTAGCCATTACAACCTACGCAAAGGCCATTCTGAGAACCTCCAGAACATAATAGGGTTTGTAAGGATTACAGCGAAAGTATTTTATGTGACGCAATATTACAACCTCATTGGCGAAAGCTTTTACTTTTATTATTACGACGGGTTTGGCAGATCAGACGGGTCAAGGTCGCTGGAGCTTCGTAAGCCTGCAAAAAATACTTCGGCGCCGCGAGTAAATTCTCATACCGAGCGGAACCAATAAATTGTCTACATTCTTAAACAACGCGACTTATCCACGTTTTTATGACTGGTTTCTATTGAAAACACCTTTAATTTACGATCTTGTGACACCACCCGTACAGGTGTCCAGTTTATCAAATTATGTCTGGAGGTTCTAAGAATTTGATAGAGTAACACTGGTTTGAACAACATATAGGGGCGATTGACTCTTGTCTGCGTCCGGTCCGGTTAATGGAACTAATTAGCAGAGATTATACTATGAAGTTATTTTTATGCGAAGTTCTCCGCAGAAATTATCATAATTAATCCATTTACACTTGTTCATATATGTAGGTACCTGAAACCCATTTCTAAGGTCTGTCCACTTGCCGGTAGGTATTTAAAATTGTGTAAGAATTGCGTAATAGGTATTAATTTATATTCAGGGATAAAAAAATATTGTTTGAACATTTATTTTTTTTGCTAGTGAAGTAGACCTTATGTCAAATGTTTTGTACGGGGTCTTGCGTCTTTATTTTACGTAGCATCTGCATCAGATCATTCCTTTGTCTCCAAGTCGTATCGAAAAACAAACAGGTTTATAAGCTGCCAAAACAAACACACCTGGCGAAGTGGTCCAAGGAAAAAATACCTACAATGTTCGTTCATTACGAGACAAATAAAATGCCTCTCGCATTTCAAAAGTGGTTATTTGCATAGCAAGTATGCGAGTAGGTTTTAATGTATTGCCAAAAAATGAGTGCGGCGCCTTCTCACCCTTGACCTGGTGGGTCTGTTGCGTAATACGGCCTGAGGTGCGCAAACTTCAAGGTTGCCTGAATCGCCCATCTTTTTTCCTTGCCAAAAATAAACCTATTTAATTGTGCAAAAACCTTTTTTTTCCTTCAAATACTCTGTAGTTTTGTGTCATTTCAGTTGTGAAAAAACGTCGGTCACCTTAATTAAAACAACAATCGAGTAAAACAACTACCAATGAAATACAGGTTATCGAAAAATTGCACCCCATTGACGTAAATAAAATTAAATTGTCGAAATGCACAGAGGTTATCATCAGTTAAACTTTAGAGATTCAAACAAAATATGCAATCTTGAATGGCTTATCGAAATTGGTCTAAAAAACCCAGAACGATGCGCAATCCCACCAGCTTCGTCCCACTATTAGTGGTACGAATGGGATTTTAATAAGCTGAATTAAAATTATATCCCGTTCGACCCACCAATCGACATCGTTGCATATTAATAATTATTTTTATTATTGAGAATCCTACAGGCACAAATGACAGAAAATTTCAAAATTATTTAAGTTTTATTATTTTTGGTCGATGTTACGGAACGGAATCGGAATCCGGCCAAGTGTGAGTCGTTTCGCGCATGGCCGGTTTTATTTTGTACCTGTGTCTAAATAAGTTATTTATTCATACTTATATGAATATTATTATATTCTACAAAGTATTCTAGAGATGCAACCAATATTCGGAAACTATTCAATATTCGTTATTATCAAAATCATTGTTTTACCTATATTTAATATAATTATTAGTAGTAGTGTTGTTAATTTAATAACAGATTATGGTTATTGAAAATAACCATAATATGTAACTATTACAGATTATGGTTATTGAAAATAACCATAATATGTAACTATTACAGATTATGGTTATTGAAAATAACCATAATATGTAACTATTACAGATTATGGTTATTGAAAATAACCATAATATGTAACTATTACAGATTATGGTTATTGAAAATAACCATAATACGCTTTTATACAAAATACCTGCTTTGGAGAATATTCGCAAAAAAAAAAAATTGCTTGAATAGCTTTCATTAATCTTTTCATTTCGTCTCTCGTCCATTTTACAACTGAAATTAGCACCGTCTTTGTATTTATGAAATAAAGTAAAATCATATTCATCTTTATCTAATTTGCTGATTGAGCACAACTTTGATCCAACAGTCCACACCACACCACACTCTTATTAGTCATATTGTAGAAAACTTCGTGCTCACGTAACTCATATCGGTATCTTTGTCTCATCGGTGACTAATTGTTATTTGAAATGGTAAATACCAGATAGAATCAAAGTATATATGGAAATATAAAATAAATTACACCATTGTTATTGATATAAAGTGAAGACCTTGACTAGTTGAAGTACATGTAGCATTGCGTAACACAAATCACTCGGTTCCGGCGTGGTGTTAACGTTCTACCGGGTTCAAATACAAGCCATGACCGTTTGACAAACTTAATGATGCTTCTGTTTGTGCTGCTGTATTTTTTTATTTGTATGATGTAAGTTTAAAAATAATAATCAAGGTTGGGTTAGGTTACATAGCTCTTCTTCGGCCTTTGGTGCCCTTGTTCAGCCGTAAAAACGACCTCGCTGCTGGTCATAGGCGATGCGCGTGCATCTCTGCACGCGACGAAACCATGTGCTCCCCATTTTTGAAGGGTTCCACAAGTCGAACATCACTGTTGGGGTCCGCGGAAGTATTCCCGAAAGTCCCCGCGTTCCATAGCATATGTGCCCGGATAAGATCGTGAGGTTTTAGTCAATAGGAGTCTGAGATAATCTTCCACCGGAAAAAAAAAAGTTACATAGCTATTAGAATTCGCGTGGCAGTGACAATGAGCTGAAATAATAATCAATATTTTTGTAGCCTGAGACTGAAGACTACCTCGGCCACTCTCTTATTTGCTGGAACATGCACGACTATGTACCTAGTTCCCTTAATGTTGACAGGTGAGTGAATGGAGAATGGGGACTTATAGGGGACTTTTTAACGATAGTATGTAACGAAGATTATTCGAGATTATTTTTATATGAACAGTATAAATAATGTCAGACATTTCACACATCATTATCTAGCCCCAAGCTGAGCAGAGCTTGTGTTATGAGTAATAGATAACTAATAAATATAAAACAATACATTAAATAGATAGACATTTTTATCAGACATAGAAAACGACCAGAACATCCTGAACAAATATCTGCAGATCGTACAAACATTTGTCCCGTGAACCCGCAACGCAAGCGGAACTTGACTCACGACGCCAAAAAGGTCATCAAAAGTGTTGAAAATGGTATAAAACTTATAGTTTACTCAACCTGTCGTACTTTTTATCACAAAAAAACCCGTTTAATGCTGCGGGCACACAAGCAAGTAGGTATTGTATTGTATTCATTAATTCCAGATATATACATTGGTACACTTGGAAAAGTCTAATTTTATAAATATTTTATGTTACAGTAAAACATTCAGGTAATATTAGGTAAAATTGGTACAAACAGAGTACATAGGTACAATAATGAGGTAGGTATGACAGTGAGATCATGTAGCAAATAAAACAACAGAAATACTTTTTTATTCTATGTCTAAATGGATTTATTTTTGGAACCAGAATATTCATCATAATAAAATAACTAATACAAAATGTAGAGCAAAACTAACAAAATCGATTACAACTTCTTCAGAAACATAATAAAAGCGAATTGGAATTGACTATTTCATTGTCAGTCGAACTACCAAACAGCAAATAAGGGACTGGAGTAGAATAACTATTATTAACTAGCTGCGCCCCGCGGTTTCACCCGTGTGGTGATAGATATTTTGGATAATATACTATATATCTTTATGAATTGTAGCCTATGTGTTATTCTGATATGTAAGCTATATTATTGTGAAGTTTCATTAAAATCAATTCAGTCGTTTTTACATGAAAGAGTTACAAACATCCTTCCATCCACATTCTCACAAACTTTCGCGTTTATAATTTTTTTTTCGTTTATTAAGGCACAAACAGTTTACAATAATAATATTAAGTAATATTCTTAAATTTAACAGTAATATAGTTTTGTAAAAACCAATCAAGATGCCACTAATAGAAACATTATATTAAAAAAAAACAACAACGTTACAGACGCTAATTTGGAATATATCAATATTAGTAGGATTTATATCGAGATAACGTCAGTCTTTAACAAAACCATTACGTATAAAAGCAGGTATTTCTAGGAGTTATTATCTTCGAATAACACATTAAAAAATGTTGCTCTTTAAAATTGCTTCAAGAACATTATCTCAAAACGTGACGTGACCGTTCACACATCGCATAATATTTATTTACTCTAAGACGACCGTGAATAGTAAAAATAGTTTGTAGACATAAATTTTCTTATCATAATGAGAATATGAGAGCTGCTGACGCATGTTATCTATGGAACTTGATAGCTGGAAATTGCGCACGACTCTTTATTTATTCTAAAATCATCATAATATGATTAAATTATTGGGTAGACACTGACTGTTTATTTGTTCTAAAATCGTATACATATAAATTGTTTTTTGTTGATTTTCTGCGAAGGTCCGCCTGCTTAACAATTGTGTATATGACCTGCAGATATTTGTTCCGGGTGTTCTGGTTGTTTTCTATGTATGTATAATAAAAAATATCTATCTATGTAATGTATTGTATTATGTATATCAGTTATCTAGTAGGTACCCATAACACAAGCTCTTTTTTTTATTTTGCTTACCATGGGGCTAGATAATGCTGTGTGAATCGTCCAGCATTATTTATTTATTATTTTAATTGCGCAGGTGCAACCGCATGTAGAACCTAGCACTCTGGTAATATATTGATCGTGTATGAGATCGTGTTCCTGAGAGTTGGCCGTGAACTCAATAGCGGTCGTCAGAAGCATTGTAAATCGCCGCCGTCTAGAAATAAATGGATAGATAAATGCCAGTTACCTGAACAGAATAAATCACACTTCCCTATACAGGCAACTCGGCTGCGCAGTTGCATCCGTGAACAACAACTTGCATCTATAGGTGCATGATGTGCTTATATCCTAGCTATTGCATTGCTGACTGATTATTTAACTAAGATGCTATTGAAACTAGAGTTGCCGCGAATATTTATTATTATTCGCTATTCCTCATTATTCGCCACATTTTATTAATATTATCTATTAATAATTTAGTTAACAGCTCATTAATTAGAATTAAAAAACTACAGATTATGTTTTTTGTTTCTTACATATTATTATGAACACACAATTAGTATTGCATTATGTGTAGTGTATAAAAAAGGGTTGCCAGAACTGTATTAAAAATGTTACTAATTTTATAAATCTAACTGGTTATAATATTTTATAATAAATATAATAGTCTTCTTAAAAATCATAGAATAGATAATTACTAGATTCTCGTAAAATATTATAGAAATTATTTCATACACGGGGTGAATATTTGAGACGGGACAGTAAGGGCAGGTACCTTAACCGTTATAGTTACAGGAAAACGCAAACATTTCTAGTACTCAAACCTCAGTCGGTCAAGTAGGAATTTTGATCCTTATAAGATACAGGATCGATTGGCATCAAAAAAAGTTTTTGTGTAAAATTACCATTTTCTTGCTGACTGTAATTTTTTTCCAAAATCTGTAAATGCAATTCAAAATATCTTAAAAATTTATGGATAGTCTCCTAAAAGCGTTTTCCTGTAACTATAACGGTTGAGGTACCTGCCCTTACTGCCCCGTCTCAAATATTCACCCCGTATAACGAAAATCAAAGTAAAGTATGCTATTATTATTATTATATTGTATATAAAATATAAATAAATAATAATTATTTATTTTTACAAACGAATATCATTAGATTTTATTATTTAATATTGATAATTGACATGAGAAGTAGGTATCGTGTTTGATATCGGATAATTTAGGAGAATAATAATTGGCAATAAAAGGCATTGAGAACACTCTCAATGCCTTTTATTGTCAATTATTATAGTAAATCACATTCACTACTTACCTACCCCACCACATACCTACTCAACGACCACACAGCCTCTACGGTGCAACTCGAAGGGGCAAGCGCTGCTGCTGTACCAGCTCTAACATAGAGATGATGGAACATGTGCATTTAAAGTGTTAAAATTAGAAGCTTACCATTTTATTGGCTGTGTGGTGTCGGCCGTGATAGAATAGCACCACCCCAACTCTTCCCGTGGGTGTCGTAGAAGGCGACTAAGGGACATACACAGGGAGTTTCTCTGAAGGATAGGATTCGTAAAGAATACATCCGACAGAGAACCAAGGTTATCGACATAGCTCAAAGAATTAGCAAGCTGAAGTGGCAGTGGGCCGGCCATATCTCGCGAAGAACCGACGGCCGATGGGGCAAACGTGTTCTTGAGTGGAGACCACGACTCGGTAAACGTAGTGTAGGACGCCCTCCGACCAGGTGGGATGACGACCTGCGAATGACTGCAGGTAGATGCTGGATGCGGCAAGCTGAAGACAGGGCGCTATGGCGCAAATTGGGGGAGGCCTATGTCCAGCAGTGGACTACTATAGGCTGATGATGATGATGATGATTTTATTGAAGATGATCCTATTCGTACCTCCGCCCGTGGAAAGATACTCTTCAGCTGCTTTCAACTTAAAGCCAAAATCAGCTCGGCGCTCAGTCCTGAAATTGATTCAGTCTACATTTTTTTCAATCTAGTTATCCCTGTTGAAGAACACAGCTTGAAAATATACATACATGTAGATACCATATAATATATATACATTTTTTTCTACTTTTTTGGTAGATTTACTTTGATAGTTACTTTATAAATAAATAAATAAATAATGCTGGACAATTCACACAGCATTATCTAGCCCCATGGTAAGCAGAGCTTGTGTTATGGGTACTAGATAACTGATATACATAATACAATACATTACAGATATTTTTTATTATACATAGAAAACAACCAGAACACCCGGAACAAATATCTGCAGATCGTACACACAATTGTTCCGAGGCGGGAATCGAAGCCGCAACCTTCTGTGTCGCAGGCGGACCTTCGCCCACCGCGCCACATCGGTCGGTCGACTTTGAGATTCACAGATTGCTAGTAGAGACTCAAGTACCTAGTTAGTTATTATGGTATCAATCCTAAGCTAGGTCTTACGACACGGTTCATTGACTCATTCTCGTATTTCGATAGGATTATAAAAAAACAATACTATTAAATTACTCACAAGTCGATAAACATGTTTAATGAATGATGCATGAATCATTAGGTATTCGTTGAACTGAAATCTCTAGCATGGCGTAAAATAAACCCACGGAGATTGATTCATATCCTGTGTGATATTAATCTACCTATTAATAGGGAACAACAGATTTTACAAAACACTAAGTAAACATCGATCATTCAAAAATACCAATCACGTAAAAACCTGCCTGTTTCTTATTAGGGAAATGCTTTCTTCCCCTAATTCCATTTATCTCGGTAGTCCGCAACGGTCTAGCTTAGCCTCCATGTTTATTAATAATTTAAGTAAAGCAAGTAAAACGTATTTAGTACCGCAAAAGACAAAGTAAAACTAGACCTATTATATAAAAATCCTACTAATATTATAAACGCGAAAGTTTGTAAGTATGGATGGATGTTTGTTACTCTTTCACGTAAAAACTACTGAATGGATTTTATACATTAATATAGCTTATACATCAGAATAACAGGCATAATTCGTAATTATATATTGTATATTATCCCAAATATCCATCAACACGCGGGTGAAACCGCGGAGCGCAGCTAGTATTTATATAAATAAGAAGTTCTTTTTTTGAATATTTGACTTATTTTTACTGTAGGTACTCAATTGTATAAACTCCGACTAAAGGTATTTATCCACTTTACGTTCACTTTACGTCGAAATTCAATTTGGCCAAATTACAAAGATAATGCAATTATAACAAACTAGTTACTGCCTGCGGCTTCGCACGCGTTCTAAGGTTCTATGGCAAAGTATTAAGGTTATTTCTAAACCATGGGAACTGATTTATTGAATAAAAAGTAGCCTATGATTAATTCCAGAATTAAGGCTACATCTATGCATCATACATACATACATCATCATCAGCCTATAGCAGTCCACTGCTGGACATACGCCTCCCCCAATGAGCGCACTAGCGTCCTGTCTTCAGCTTGCCGCATCCAGCATCTACCTGCAGTCTTGCAAAATCATTCAATTCACCCCGATCCATTCAGTACTTTTATCGTGAAGAAGTAACAAACACATCCATCTAAATTTCCAAGCTTTTGCATTTATAAGAGTAGAGAGTAGTTTTAGTAGAGTAGTATTAGTGAGATTAGTGATAACACGTTACGTGTCGTAACATTGTGTTGCCTTTTTTTATCAGAAAACAGGCGCTGATTTCGTGCAAAGAGAACATTTTCCTCGTTATGTGTAGTTTTTTACAATTCACCTATCAGCAAGGTGCCCGTGACCTAACTCAGCCAATATCTTATCACCCTTCAATAATTACTTGCATTTTACCCAAAGTTCGTGCGTGCGTTGGATTATGATTATGGACTTATTATTATGACTCTAGAGCGAAAACTCCCCAGTTTCTGCTTCAGCTACAAAATTTATTTTAAATAAAAAAGTTTAAAATAAAGGAAGAAAGCAAGGAGATTTTTATTTTGCCAGAACAGAGACGAATTATTTAAGTAACAGAATGACTTACAAAATCGTCTCCACTCAGCATGTGTTATTGTAGAGCAGATCATAGGTACTATAGCGTCGGTCTTCCGTGGAGACCGTGGTACGTAAGGTGGCCTCATAAACACAAACAAACAAAAAAAATAGTAAGCAAATTTAAAACCTAGAAAACAATATCATTTTATTTCTTAACATTTTAGATTAAGTTTAGAAGATTTTTTTGCTACCGATCCACTACATAACCAAATAGGAAAAAAATTCCTTGCGTGACCTAATCATCAGTTGTAACGATAATAATCCTAAATTTTTGCAACGCAGTAGGAGTCCAGAAGTAGGTTATCGGTTGACCTACGAATTGCGTAGTTGTTAGTTTTGTTAAATGACGTCACAGGCCGATACTGTAATACATCTCCAGCTAGGAATCCTAGAGATCAATGAACAGATTACCTACTTAGATTACGAATTAGAATATAATCTAACAACAATATTATTATCGGTTTAGCGTTTCGCGCCTAAAGCATAGGTACTATAGGGATAGAAAAAGTAGGTACTCCTTAAAGACGGTATTTACATCAAGCTAAGATTTTATATAGTTTTGATTTGTTACGTTTAAAAAATATTATTTGTACACCAACTTATAAAATGTTAATAATTAATCTGGCAAGAGCGGTTCCCTCTAATACAAGCAAATTTGGACGGTTGGTTTTTTTATTTTTGGACTCCAATACATGTACATACATATGTTTAATTTATAAGTTACCGAAATAAACATTTTATTTTTATTTTAGCTAAAACAAACAGTTTTTCTTTCAAGATCTACTGATACCCTTAGAGGATTACTTTGTTGGTCCGAATATCGAGTTGGTATCGAATGAAGCTCGATAACGACACATAACACACACAAAAGACAAAAGTCAAGTCGAGTCAAAAATCATTTATTCTTTAGGCTTACAAAATAAGCACTTAGACAAGTCATATTTTATACATAAAATTATTATCAAATAAAATTATTTTACTGTTCACTTAAATTTTTTGTCCACTAGTGTAAGAAGAGAAAAAGAAACCACTAGTATGCTCATCTCTTATACCTCTAATACCTACATGGTTATTTGCCTAAGTCTAAAAAATAAGGGTAGATCGGTATGTCTGCCAATAAAAACTTACACGTAGTGCCTTCAGTTATTCCGTGATCATGGCACATGAAACTGTGCGGAAATATTGGAAAACTCAATAATCAAATCATGGTAAACATAACACGTTATAAAATACAGTTTAAGGCTTTAGAATCGACAATCGAGTGCCCTCCAAAAAGAAATTCTTAACATCTTCAATGTACAGAATTTATCCTGTTACAAGTCTTAAGCCCACTAATTCTGACATAAATTACAGTAAAAAATTAGCTCGCTGTTGTATTTTTTTCCAGAAAATTGTGCTATTTCTGCTTAATGAATTAATGATGAACGATGTGTAGTTCCTAATCTTCTATAACTATCTATTCCGTCCTATCTATTCTATATTTTTATCTATTAGTATTATCTACTACCTTATCTATAAGTAGATTCATTACTTAATTTAAGCCATAGGTATCCCCACAAGCGAGTTCGGGTTTCTACTTTGTAACAAACACCTGGAAGTGGACATAACCAACGCGGAAACATAGTTGGAGCGTAGAAAAGCCTGCAAATGCATTTAGACTATCACGTTTTAAGGCGTGCTTAGTTCAGTGGCGTAATATCTTTTAGGGAAGTAAAATGGCTCGATATAATTATTACACTCTGTGTATGCTCGCTGAGCGTAATTAACACTATGGCAAGTGTTCCTTAAAGCAAATCCCTTAGGAGGGCGTGTTAGTCTTACGCAAGAGTTTATCGTACGGTTGCGCCTGAGTCGCATTCACTCCGCTCGAAAGGGGTCGATGACCCCAGCCATTCACGCAAAATACGTAGATTTGGTAACCTAATGAACCAGCCGCAGCTGCAAGCAGCTTGCATCCTTGCCCTTTGCCGCACAATGCTTGCCTTCCGCTCCGAGCGATGCACTGTTCATCTCACAGCCTTTCACACAGTTGCATCATATTGATAGCATAGTTCAAATACTACTTTGATTACGCAATTGTATTGTATCCAAATACTATTGATGTTTTCGCCAGATTTGGTAAACACTTCGGGAAAAAGAAGATTATAAAGCGAATACCTAATAAAACTCGCGTAGGTAATTAATTAGACTGGTAGTAGGTAACCACGCAACCATCGTCGTATTTATTTAGTTTTTGGTAAAGAATACCATATATGTACATATGTAGTTGATACAACGAAGCTTTCGGTCATAAGTCATTACATAAGATACAATACATGTCGCATATTACACTAATGTCTAACACGAGTTACGTTTCGGGTTACGTTGCATCGCAATCCTGGGAAGACATTAATTTCGTCACGGCCCGAAATGATAACAGACCAGACTTATTGCTTCCACGTAGAGACATACGAAACTTATGAGACAATACCTAGGTATATGCACTTAGGGCTTATTTATGTGTTATTTGTGTTCGAAGAAAAAATATATAATCGGAGGTAGGTTCTCTTATAATAGATGTAATTTTTTGAATAAATAGAAATATAATTTTTCAGCATAACAAATAAAATTAGGTATCAAAACAACCAAGATGATTTTATCAATAAGTACTACAAACACAACAGGCTTTGCTATTTTTTACCGGTTCTATGTTATATACATACAGTCGATGTATGTTTTTTGTTAATGTAGGTATGTTCGTCGAATTATCCGTCAATCCGCCGATTTTGAAAATTATTTCGCTATTGTGTAGTTAGATAAATAGATTCAGCTAACTCGTCGAACAAAAATGTGATTCATTGTTTTCGTAAAATTTCCTGAAAGAAGGTTCTGCCAAATAGTTCGTTGTTTTATTTCCAAATAGCGATGCATTCGATACATACTAGGCTTAAAATGTAGAGACTCCTGTAGAGGTAAATTCAAAGAACTTAATATTATGACCATGGCTAGTGAGTTGATTTATCAAAATATAGTCTATATGCTAGAAAATATTGAAGATGTTGTAACAAATGCAGAGGTTCATCATCATAACACTAGAAATAAGGCAAATGTAGTTCCTCGGACCAGACTAAGTAAAATTTTGAAAAGTTTCAAATGTATATCTAAAAAAATTTACAACAAAATACCAATTATTATAAAACAAAAACCTAATACTGTATTATTAAAATATGTCAAAAACCATTTAATTAAAAAATGTTACTATACAATTGACGAAGCTATGGCTGACACATCTTTATTTTGTGAAGAAAATTCTGATATTTAATAATAAGTGAGATCTAGGTACATTGTACAAATTTTATGTAATGTTTCGACATGTCTAAGTGCTTTAAATAAGTTTAAAGATGAAATAAATGACTTTTATTATTAGTTAACCCAAAGAATGCACGTATAAAAAGATTGGCAAAACGCTCTAACTAAACAAACTTGTCTTAACAGCAGTACGAATATAAACATTTTATCTCGAATTTGACCGGAGTATAGATATACATGTACGTATCATCGTTGATATTGATTTCATAATTTTTTTTTTCAATATTATGAAAGCAATAAGAAAACCAACAATATAATTTATCTTTGAACTTACCCACAATTTCTATTATGCCTATCTTTTCGATGTTATACAATGAAAATTAATAAAACAAATGACGATACAGCGTTGTTGTCGTCACTCATTTAGATTATTTTACTATCGTGAGGTCAGAAATGTCAAATGGTTCTCCCATTTCACAAACATTTGGCTATGGTCCATTTCATATCTTTATACTCTATCAAGGCTCGAAGCGTGCTAAGTGTTATACATTTTAGTTGTTACAGTAATAACTTTAGGCTACGGGTAAACAAGCGTAATTTCTGAGTTATAAGTAGTGTTTGAATTCATTTGGACACACGATCCATTTCAATGAAGTAAGCTTTTTACGCAACTTACAAAAAAAAAAAAATTTCATTACGCGCCGTTTTGGCTTTTGCCTTTACTAGTGATATTTGATGATAATATATCGTGCGCAGTTAGGTACTTCAGTTTATTATTATTTTTATTCATTTGTTTCAGATAAAATATCCATAGCACACGCTTAAAATTAGATTATTTACAACTTGAAATATAAAAATCAAATAATACAAGAGATCACGTCACTAGTCACGAATCGTAGAAATTATTCAAATGAGTTCATCCAATTATGTTTAATTATTATATTGAATAAAAGTTAAGATGTAAAAAGATTAAAAAAAAAAAAAAAAAAATTATAAAAAATAATAGTCATCCATCGAATTTAACAATTGAACTTTGTAACTTTGGCATTTGGCAGAGGTGTTTTAATATTTTTAGCAGCATACAGCTGTTGTAGGTACTCAGATTTTATGAAAAATGATTACATTTGCGCAAAGATTGCGTGTTGTAGGGCTCTTATTTATCTTCCGTTATCACCCTGTCAATTATATGTATAGGTATTATTGCAAAAAAATGGTGTCACCTACTTTTTACTCGCTCAAGGTCGCCGATTAACGTTATTTCTTATAATAATATAAGCGAATAATCATAAAATCTTCGGACCATTGCGATCTTGGTGTCATGGACATTAAGATTAGACGTCAAATTTTTGATAAGTATTTATGTTATTTTTTAGATAGTACGCTATAAAAACACTCTTAAATTACATAAATTATAAATTACAGTTTTACTTTTCCCAGAAGAATCAAAAGCGATGCGATTGTCAGCTATTATAAGCTAGCAGTCTTTACGTGAAATGAGTCCCTAAACCCACGTTTTGAGTTAAGGAAAAATCAATTTTAAGGGAACAAAACACCTATTTTTCGAATATATTTTGATGAGGATCAAGAGTTTAGGATATTAGTTAGTATGTTATGGGAGTCGAAATACGACTGACTAAACTTGACTTGATAGAAAAAAATGGTAAAGGTTCCTCTAAATCGTCATTTTTACAGAGATATCTCTACGGGAAAATCAGTTTTATTTGCTAGTTATTTAATATTATTGTAATGACATTTCTTCTACGTGTTCCCTAATAAATACTTTAGATAATTACTCGTATGGTTTTAGTTTTTTGAGAAACAGTATTATTTTAGAGCAATAACAAATTAAAAAATAAAAAGCAGTGAAATTGCGCACGGGCTGATCATTCTGCCGCTCTTGCCTCCCTTTCTCGCCTTCTCCGCGCGGCGTTCGTTCGTCCTTGTCTCGAAAAGACGAACTCATTTCGCCTTTCTTCGTGGAATTACTTCTTTATCCCGATATCGGTGTACGCCTATGAAAGGGTACGTTTAGTTATCGTCTGTATTACTGGATCCATTTTTATTCGGTAGAGGCGGATGTAGTTTTATGAACTGGTCCACACCCATTACTAGATTCGATTCCCGATTCAATAGTGTGTATGAACATAAAGCATTCGCCGAACCGAATAAAAACGAATCCAGTGAAACAGATCCTGTAAAGAATATAAAAGGCTGCTGTAAAACTGATGTGTGAATGTGCCTTTACTATGACACATTTGTGTATAGGCATAATATCTGTCTGTATTATATAGGTCTAATGAAGTATCGGAACGAAGCGAATAAACGACTCTGCCCCCCGTAAAATCGAACGAGTTTGCAATACCTTTTGGTTCGTGTCTTGAAACGCCTAACAACAATAATTTAATCGGTAGGTATTGGTAAACTGAAACTGTTTAGTAGGCAATATCTGCTAGAAAATGCTAACTTGTGTCTTCTAGTAGAAGGGGTAGAGAAGGGCCAATTGACATCATTTTCAAATCAAATGGAATCAAATCATTTATTTGCACGTGTTTATGAGTTGGTTGCTTATTATAAAATGATCTATGCGATGACTTAATAAAAGCTTAACCTGCCTAACCTAAAATCTATAAAATAGTTAGATTGACGACATTATATTACTATATTTAATTATTTATTGAATTCCTGCCCGCGCTGCAGCTTATCGCCCCGCAGGGCAAGAACCTACGTCTCTTCATTTGCTTTCTCAATATATGTTTTGTTATAGAAGTCTAATATAATATTGTATCCTAGAAAATTAATAAAATATGTTTATAATAATCACTAATAATTATGTATTTGTAACAAGAATTGAAAAACTATAAACGTACATGTTCTCTGACTAATTCCGAACCTAACTTTAAACGAAGGTCCGATTTTTGTTGTTGTCAGTGAATTTTTATGTAATATTTTAACGAAATAACAGACATTGTATTTTCCTTAAAATACATCAGCAACTTTTTAATTGAAAAATTTACTTTGTTTTGAAGCTACAAGCTTACCGGTGCGTTCGGCAGTTTACTCACTAACTAGAACTCGTCATAAAAAATTGTTCAATTCATACGCTGGAAAACCCCAGTCTCCTCTACAACTTGTACGTTTGTTTTGACTTTCTCTGATTTGCGGCGCCTACAAAGAAAATGATGACGGAACACTTTAATCTTTACAATAATCTAGGGCACGCACAAAATACTCCCATATCTTTCTCAAAACTAGGTCACACACGAGCTAGATCTTTTTACTTCCTAAAGCATAATGGTGTTAAGCAGTCCACAGCTGGACATAGACCTCCCCCAGTGAGCGCCATAGCGCCCTGTCTTCAGCTTGCCGCATCCAGCATCTATCTGCAGTCTTTCGCAGGTCGTCATCCTACCTGGTCGGAGGTCGTCCTACACTACGTTTACCGAGTCATGGTCTCCACTCGAGAACACGTTTGCCCCAGCGGCCGTCGGTTCTTCGAGAGATATGGCCGGCCCACTGCCACTTCAGCTTGCTAATTCTTAGAGCTATGTCGACAACTTTGGTTCTATGAAAAAAAAATTTTTTTCTAGAACTATAAAATCTAGGATTTCGGTAGTCTAAATAGAAGGTTTCGTTATCTGCTGCTGTTTTGAAGAATATGAAATAAAATATTTATTTTGCAAATAAGCGCGTCCCAAGAATTGATTTGACATTCGCGACTGAATTCATGTCAAGGGACAAATAATCAAGGTTAACCAAACAATATGCGAGTATCTGGTCCATTCAACACCAAGACGAAAAAATACGTCATGTATGGCTTTACAAGAAATAATCCAACTTAGCCAAAGACCTCAGAATTAGTATTGTATTGACTAGATAGAAAAAAGGAGACAAGTTTGACAATAGGTATGAGGTATTATTATTTTTTGTACCACGAAGGTCTAGAATACACCTATTCACTTATTGTACTTCTTTTCACTTGTTTTGTAGTTCAGTGACACTATTACTTATTTACCGAGTTAATATTGTTGTAAAACCATACCTCCTAAAATTACAACCTCGGATCCCTAGCTAGGTGTATGTATTCATATATGTAACATTATATTAATATATATGTAACATTGGGTACGAGTTTTCAGTACAAAAGACATAAACGCACATTTCATAGTTCTAAGCTTATCTGAATTGTTCAAAAATTGTAGAAGATTAACACGTTTCAAGATTCACTACATAATGTGACAGTATCAGTGAATATAATTTTTTATTGCTACAAATAATTTAAATCCTCGGAACAATTGTGTGTATGATCTGCAGATATTTGTTCCGGGTGTTCTGGTCGTTTTCTATGTATAATAAAAAATATCTATCTATGTAATATATTGTATTATGTATATCAGTTAATCTAGTACCCATAACACAAGCTTTGCTTACCATGGGGCTAGATAATGCTGTGTGGATTGTCCAGCATTATTTATTTATTTATAAATAAATAATAACACGACACTGCTCGTTTTTAATTAAATTAATTCATCTTAAGTATTGTAGTATCTCAAATAGGAAGCATCTTTCAATGATTTGTAAAAGTGGGTCAATGAAAAACATGTAGTAGATACAAAAATTTTATCTCTAATTTACATTATCTAAATGCCTACCCAACAGTTTGTTTCCGATGGAGGTTTAGAATTTTAATTCGGGAGAAGAGATTTACCTACTTACCGCCTATTTTATAAGTTATGGTGGCTCCTACAAGAAAATAAACTGTTCATAAATACATAAATTTGAAGTCACGAAATTCTTAGTAAGTACATATGTAGATACCTACATACATCAACAATTGTAAAGCCTCCAAGGTTGTTCATTATCGAATGACTGAATTCAATAACCTTTTTGTAGATAATATTTACGACTATTTTCTATGAACCTCGATAAGGAATGATTACGTAAAGGAATGTCGTAACAAAGCAACTATTTATGAAACAAATATCCACTGTAATCAGGTTGTTTTGATTGTTGGACACTGAAAGGGGGCTTTACCAGTTGGCTTCTAAACATACGTTATTTCTTGGGCTGATAATCATAACTGTTTTCTGCAGGTAAAAGAATCAAATTTAAAGAGCCAAGATTTTTTATACACTGAATCTTTGCATAAAAAACCACATAAAAAGTGAAAAAGCACCGTGCATTTCAAGCATTCACGTAAAATTTATGTGAAATTATCCATTTGTTTTGTCTAGTTTCCTCCTAAACCTCTAAAATCCGGTTTAAAGTAGTTCAAACGCTTCACTTATTACTTCATATTTTGCATACATTGTATTGGTTTGAAAACTATGACGTGAACGTTAGTTTAAGTGTTTGATTTTTTACATAATAAGCATTTAGCAGATGTAAAAGTGTATAAATCCACTTATGAGAATTAAGAATTGCAATCCTTATGAGTAAGTAAGTAGTAGAATAGCTGCACTCATCATCAGCCTGTATCTACCAACTGCTGGTAAGGCGTTCTCCTAATTAAATTAAATTAAATTTAAATTAAATTAAATTAAATTTAAATTAAATTAAATTAAATTAAATTAAATTCGTTTATTGATTCAGACTTATTATATATCCCTATATTATATATTAATAGATACACACTACCCATAAGTTTTTTTTTTTTTAAAATTACATCGTTTGTAATTTACAAACGATGTAAATGCAACCTAGCGCAGAATCTAGTATTCATAGCTAGGTACCTAATCTAACATTGTAATACTGATAGGAAACACCGAAACGCGATAAACTATTGTGGCGTGCTCAGTAAATCGGTGCTCACGATAAAAGGGACGGTCGTTGATCTTTCGGCCCAGTGAGCTACGTTCACACTGGTTACTAGTACTATTGACTGAAATGAGTTACTGCATTGCGAGTGAAAGAGCTGGCAAGGCAATGATCCATAGACAGTCGGAAGCGTGCTGAATAAAGACTTTTGAAGTGAAACTTCTTTAGGCGTTTTGAGCACTTTTTGGGTGAACAAAAATCATGGAATTCGCGTCATCGTAACCACACGATTCCCAGTACTAATAAAATATAAAATTACTTAGTTTTTACTTTAATCGGCAGTCCCAAAGACTATCCCGCATGTTTTTTTAGCGCAAACAAGACTCCGTTTTAAGAAATAACGCAAACTTGCACCTGCTTTCGCCTGCCTAAGAAAGAAAAAAGAAAGGTTATTAATTCCACTTGTTGTTTATTGGGCATAAACAACAAGTGGAATTAATAACCTTCACTACAGGGTTCACATTATGATACTTATACATCTAACTATTAAGCCAAAGTGATGACAACAAAAAATATATTGAGTATTGAATAATTCTTAGTTATATCTTCATACTGAAATGATATGTAATACTATGGTTGGTATGGTTTTACTGAGGAAGTGAATACTCAAAACACGTGTGCATATGTAGTTGAACCTACTTGTAGCAATGCAAACATCTTTGATATAAATAGCATAAGTGATGTACTTCAACTAGATAGGTACTTAGTGCAATACTAGATGATTTTCCTCGTTGTGGCTTAGAATCTACACTGCCGGCCAAAAGTTTGAGACCACCTATATGAAATTTGGAAAATGAAATAAAACTCAAAAGACAAATCAAGAGGTTTAATTATTTATTAAAATACTTATTTACCATTACACATACATTAAAAAAAACAAATAAAAACAAGACAAATCACCTATTTACATTCAAAGGGCTGTTCATATTTTAAACAGGTTTTTCGTCAAAAAACCCTCACTTGCATTTTAAAACGTTTTTCACTAGTCGCAGCATACGAGCAATAAATTTGTCGATTGTATATTATGAAATATTGTTCCAGCTTTCATGTAAAGCCTGTCACGTATCTTCTTGCGAGGAGAGACAACGATTGCGCACATTTCTATCAAGCTCTTCCCACAAAAGCTCAATTGGCTTGAGGTCGGGGCTCTGAGAGGGCCCACACCATATTTTTTAACACCCCTTCTATTTCTTTATGTTCTAAATAGCCCCTGCATAATATCGAACTGTGTTTTGGATCATTATCTTGGTGGAAAAAAAATCCATTCCCAATTAATCTTAAACCAGACGGAATGGCATTTTGCTGTAGTATTCGTTTATAATGCTCCTTTTTCATGATTCCTTTGACTCGTACCAAATATCCGATTCCATGGCACGAGAAGCATCCCCAGACCATAATGGAACCACCACCATGCTTGACTGTTGGCACCACACAGTCTGGCATCATCTTTTCTTCGGCGCTACGTTTTCCAAAAATTCGTCGTTTTGTACCAAATATGTCAAATTCGGATTAATCTGTCCGAAGAACTTTTTTAAAGTCTTGTTCAGTCCAGTCTCGATGGGTAAAGGCCACTGCATTCGTTTCTTTTTGTTTTGTGGTCTTAATGGTGGTTTTCGGACGGCGACGCGACCGAATAACTTAGCATCTCTCAATCGACTTTTTACTGTAGTCAATGACACAGGTTTAGATGGGATTTGTTCACTTCTGCGCGGATTTCTGGTGCTGTTAGGCGTCTATTCCGCTTGCTGGTAACGACGATGAAATTATCCTTACTAGAAGAGGTAGCTCACGGCCTTCCCGATCGCGAATGATCTTGATTACTGCTAGTCTCCTTGTATCGGGTTACTGTGTTATGAACAAAAGTCTTGGACAACTTAAGTTGAGAGGCAATCGCACGTTCAGATTTGCCTTCGCCGTGTGAAACAACTATGGAGAACGAGTTTCACTGCTGATTTCGCGCATTTATCCCATTTAAAGATTTCTTCACTGTTACAACGAAGAGCTCAGACTAACAAAGATAAAGTAAGATTAAATCCATGAAAACTCAGGTAATAAAACTGTTTTAGGAAGCTAAAATAATCCTTAATTTCGGTTAACGCGAAATAAAACCAAAATTATTAGCAATGAGCAGGTCATACAAATATCACACTGACTCTACCACCGGGTCCTTGCGAAGCACTTTTTGATGTTTTGAAACAATGGACCTTTTTAGGACGATTACTTGAAAATATACAAAAAATAATGACTTCTAGAATTACTTTAATAACAAAAGAATACGCAGGTTTTCAAATTAGCACTTTATCATGTGTACTTTTAAAATATTTTGATGGCAACAAAGATTTTTACAAGCGGTCTCAAACTTTTGGCCGGCAGTGTATATTTAACTAATATGATAGCGTAGAATCGAGAGGTCGCCTTAAATATATAGGAAAGGTCTTATACCTAAAGACAAAATTTACAATAGGCAAAATGTAATATTTATTCAAAAACTTAATTAAAAGACTAACTTAACTAGTAACATAACTAACTGTATTTAAAACTAACATGGAAAACTTAGAATAGTAACAATAAAGGATCAATAAGTTCATTAAGTTGTAAATTACGAGGCCCGAAACACTGAAGTGACTTTCTCCTGTTCGAGTTTGCTCTGTATGAGACAGATTTTATTATTCAATTAATTCAAGGAAATTATAGGGTATAGAATTTCTCAATCAATATTAACCTTTCATGATTATAATTCAAATATTCCACTTGAATTGATTTATTGCGGAAAATGATTGCACGTACTCGTATGTCCATGTCCACTCGAATGAAATATGTCTGATTATAATTTTCTATGTGTTTTCCTTCTTATCATGCCAAGGTAGAGCATAGACCCAACACCCATGAAGGTAAGGTCGGGAAATAGTCCAACGTGCATCTTTGAATAAATTCCACACGTAACCGATCTTTACACCACCTACAATGTTCATAAGGTATTACAAGAACGAATACCAAGATCGAGTGCCAACTCGTTTTTTGGTTCTGTCTGAAGATATAATTTTAAAAGGAAAAAACCTCGCCCCAATCTACATCTCTCATATGTACGAAACTATAACCATAAAATGGCGCAGCTACCTAGGTGCTGTCTTAAATTCGGAACGTTTTTGCATATTGTTATATTCGAGCCAAACGCATGGAGTAACCGAAAGATAGGACTAACTAATTAATAAAGACAATTTGTGCGATGCAGCGCGTCTAGTGTAAGAGGATTAATAATGATTTCATACAACGTATTCTCAAATTCCCCTCCCTTGCAAAGCTTAAAATTTAGCTAAGATATCTTCTAAAGTTCTAACCCGGAGCTTGCAAAACGTTTCGAAGCACATAGCTTTGTCATGACATGGTGCATAATTTCGTTCCACCGGCCACCCACAAAGGCAATCAATTGTAAAAGTGATATAGTGTCGCTTAGAGGTCAGTCGGCGTGGTTCCAAGGCCCAGAATCGCAAGTCGTTGACCCGTCACCTTGCCTCGCGCAACTTACGCAATCCTCATCTTATCATCTGCATGCGCACTAGCGCGACCTCTCCCCTCACCCCTTGCCGAATTTTAATGCTTATCGCTTTATCGGACGGCTTTCCACCCAAACCTTCGGATACCTACTGATTTGAAGGTGATCTTACGTTGCTGTTCTGATACATTGTAATGCATCTAATCGCGATGGCAGTTCGCGAAAAATAATAATTTTCTGAAAGACAACGATGTTTGGATGCGGAGCGTGGACGCGTCTGGCGTTACCCGGAGGCGTCCCCGATGTCAGAGGTTTAGTGTTTTAGTTAGTGGCTAAACTATGAACGGCCAAACGTGTTGTACATGCTTTATATTCTGTTTACTATTTATAGGTTACAATTCTTATCTTATTTACTTTCTCGCATAGGGACATTGTTTGATGAATCCCTTGCAGTCTTGCCTTACTCATTGCAAGGGTTAGTTGCTCCAACGATTTTTATTATTATTGAGAAGCATCATTGAAAAATTCCGTAGATCTACCATTACTTTATCTATGTAAGTACTAATTTTTAGATACTACTTAGATTTAGTGTAGGACGCCCACCGACCAGGTGGGATGATGACCTGCGAAAGACTGCAGGTAGATGCTGGATGCGGCATGCTGAAGACAGGGCGCTATGGCGCTCATTGGGGGAGGCCTATTTCCAGCAGTGGACTGCTATAGGCTGATGATGATGATGAGACTTAAATATTCTGTAAATTGTACTCATTCTTTGTAGTATGTTCACATATCTCATCTTTATAGACGCATACATACATATATCATACTCATTTTTGTTCTTTTTCAATATAAATAAATATGTAGATCTATAAATCGAAAATTGTTAATTTGAATATAAATAATTTATTCAAGAGTGTGCATGAAAACCTGTTTTGAGATCAGTCCTAAAAGTCAATAGTTAGTATCGTTTGAAGTGTGAGTTTTCAACTAAGCAGAGGAATCTCCTAAGTGCAGAAAAACGAGAAAATGCGACTTGTTCTACGAATGTGCTACGCGTTTCGTAGCAGCGCGCGGCCAGCGGAAAACAGTTTTCCTCGAGAGGCTCCAGAGAGAGGCTTGCGCCGATGGGTAGGCGGTCTACGCGCGCGCCTCCCGACACCGGCCGCCGCCGGCTTGTATTTATTCGCAAGGCCACATCGCGCCGCGCCAGTGCGCAGACGTCGCTCGCACGCGATATACAATCACTTCGTTCACCGCATCGCACTCTTGCGATTCACGCTCGCGCACTAATGTTACATTTCGTTAATAACTAAAACAAACGTTATAATTGAGAGAAATAAACAAATATGTTAACAATGTTGTCGAACTCGCGGTTATTGTGGGGACTATGGCAAGTGTACAATTATTGTGGCGCGCATGTTTCGTTGCCGCTGGTGGTCGTTGCTGGAGTGGTCGTGCTGGCTTCGCGGCTGGTGGGGTTGCTGCGGGAGATGCGTTCGCTGCCGCCGGGTCCGTGGGGGCCTCCCGTCGTGGGGTACCTGCCCTTCCTCGGGGTGCCGCACAAAACCTTCCTAGAGCTGGCTCGCAACTACGGCGCCCTCTTCTCGGCCCGACTGGGAAACCAGCTGACCGTGGTGCTCAGCGACTACAAGCTCATCAGAGAAGCCTTCCGCCGCGAAGAGTTCACCGGCCGTCCCAGCACCCCTCTTATGCACACTTTGGATGGTCTCGGTAAGTTCACGATTAATTTATTAATTAATTTAGCTTTTCTATATAATTTAAATATAATGAAAATATAAAATATTTGAATGTCAAGTTTTAGCCAATTTTTGTACAAATATGAAAATTTCACCTATTTTTTTTAAACTACACAACGCTAACTTAATGTTTGACCTGATGTTGGAAAAATTTAAGCAATTTTTGTAAATAAGCATTGACTTTACCTGGTCAAGCTTAGCACTATGTATGTGGGCGGCACGCACGCCGCACGCCGGTAGCGGCCCTCTGTGCGCGTGCGCCGCCCACTAACGACCCCTCGTTATAACGCCTCCCTCTATGTGCAGGCATCATCAACAGCGAGGGACGGCTCTGGAAGAGCCAGCGTCGCTTTCTGCACGACAAACTGCGCGAATTCGGCATGACCTACATGGGAAACGGGAAGAAAGTTATGGAAGGAAGAATTAAGGTTAGTACCAACTACCCTAAAGCTTAAACCTTATCCAATTATACAATAATTTATATGATAAAAGCCATAGAGTCCAAAATTAACGTGATTTTTCTCTTATAGAATGAAGTGCACGAGCTTATCGCAAACATTAACCGTTCGGAAGGCGCTCCCGTGGACGCGAACCCCCTTCTCGCGCTGGGCGTGTCTAACGTTATCTGCGACATTACCATGTCGGTGCGGTTCAGCCATGGGGATGTGCGCTTCGAACGCCTTAACCACCTTATTGAGGAAGGAATGAGGCTGTTCGGCGAAGTGCATTATGGCGAATATATCCCGCTATACAACGTAAGTATCTAAAATATGATATGAAATACTAAAATCTTATTTTAATAAATATGTGTGAAATTTATGTATTAGTAAAATGTAAAAAAAAATACTCATAAGAATACCTTTCTACAGTATTTGCCGGGAAAAGCTCAGGCGCAAGAAAAAGTTGTAAAGAACCGCGAAGAAATGTTCGCTTTCTATCAAACGCTGATAGACGAGCATCGTGAGACTCTGAACCTGGACAACGCGAGAGACCTCATCGACGTGTATCTGATCGAGATCGAGAAGGCTAAGATCGAAGGCAGAGAAGGCGAGCTTTTCGAAGGAAGAGATCACGGTAAGCACACGCAAAATACATATCTACGTTTCTACTAAAGACATAATATCTTGAATTTTAGTTTGGCTCATTTTATGTAACTGTTTCTCAAAGTCATGTATTTTCTTACAGAACTCCAAATTAAACAGATCCTCGGAGACCTGTTTTCTGCCGGCATGGAAACAATAAAATCCTCCCTTTTATGGATGTTGGTCTTCATGCTGAGGAACCCTGATGTCAAACGGCGAGTGCAGGAAGAACTCGACGCTGTGATCGGTAGAGATCGCCTGCCCACCATCGAGGACATTTCAAACCTTCCCTACACCGAGACCACAATCCTGGAGACTCTTCGCATGTCGAGCATCGTCCCACTGGCCACCACACACTCGCCTACAAAGTAAGTTCAAAATTCAACCATCTTGGATTCCATTCCTGATTTTTCTTCTTGTGTTTCTTTACTTCTCTATTCTCGACTTGTACTTACATCAGTTTTCTTCTAACAGGGATGTCAACCTAAACGGCTACAGAATCCCAGCTGGGTCACAAGTGGTGCCGCTCATCAACTGCGTCCACATGGATCCTAACCTCTGGGACGAGCCGAACAAGTTCAACCCCAGCCGATTCATCGACGACACCGGGAAGATCAGACGGCCAGAGTTCTTCATGCCTTTCGGCGTCGGGCGACGCATGTGTCTCGGAGACGTGCTCGCGAGGATGGAGATGTTCATGTTTTTCGCGTGTATGATGCATCAGTTCGATATCCAGATGGTGGCTGGGGATGCGCCGCCGTCGCTGGAAGGGACGGTGGGGGCCACCATCGCGCCCAAGTCGTTCCGCGTCAGATTCCTCCCGCGATCGGCGCCCACCGCCCCCGACCACCCGCACCTGCGACACGTCGGCGCGCACTAGCGTGCGCCCGCGTCGCCTCCCACACCCACCAGTATTCAAGATCACTCGTTTTAGAGCGAATCGAAGACCGTTTATTTAAGTCATTAATATTTAAGTGACGACGTCGCTATCGCGACGGTCGAGGCTGTGCATAAAGTGTTCAATTTTAATCGTAGCAGAAGGTTAGATTACTAAAATTTTCCCATCGTTGAGATTATGATTTGTGTGCATCTGCAGTATTAGAATGCATGAATGTTTAGATCATTGTTATGATCGCTAAATCACACAGTTCGAATAAATTCTAGGATAGGCCTTACCATGTAAGCTTTAGTACCAAAATAATGTAGAACGTATTCGATTATTTATTAGTAGGTTTCACTTGCGAGTGTTTTCTGTTGTGTGTGATCTCATGATTGTTGCGTTACACGTAGGTAGCTCGTAACTAATTACAAGTGTTCATTTAATTTATCTAGGTTATATAATTGCCTTCGGGATAAAGTACCTACATTCCATGGTAGAGTAAACCATCAACTAGTCTAGTGCGATACTATTGTTACATAGATATTACCTATTTTTAGTTTTGACGTAGTTTACTAAAACTAAATTTATTGATTGCAACCAAGTTGCTGTGTACTGAAATTCAGTTTCAAATAAGTCTGTTTTAGCTGGCAGCTACGTTTTCTAACAGTACTCATAAGCATTGTATTAAGTATCACACTGTTAAAAATTGGGTTGTTTACATTATAGTAAATAGATTCGTTCAAAATAACTTACCTATTTTTATTCCTACAACCCTTAACTAACTCCCTATCTATAGGATACCCATTCAAACCAGTAGGTACTCTTGTGACGAATAAATCTCTATGTCCTGCTCTATAAATTTTACCCTACGAAAATGTTCGAATGGAATATGTAGCAATTAGCTGACTCAAGCGTTATAATTATGGGGATTTTCCTTGTTACCTACTATGATTTTCCGCATCGATAACAAATGCAGTAGTTTAGACTTTAATCACCTACAACAGTACCTAGTACCTACTACAAGTACTTTAAGTACCCAACCATTGAAATAATAGGCACATACTAGTTATTCCTTTTCTACAGGAAGGAGAATAATTTTGGAACTATGCTAAAAGTTACAGCTTATAATATGTTTAAAAGTTTATCCAAAGCTTCTTAAAAAAAAACGAAATGTCGATCCTTAGTCGCTGACCTGGGACGCAGAAGGTTGCGGGTTCGATTCCCGCCTTTTAAGCGCTCTTTTTCTGAACACTGAACGAAACTGGCTATTACACACTATTGAAAACAATAGTAGGTACCTATATAATATATACTATTGTTTTCAATAGTGTGTAAAAGCTATATATACATACATAAATATATACTATTATGAGAGTACACTTTAGTTCTTCCAGTTTTTTTTAAACGTGTAGGTATTTTAAAATTCAAAAATAGAGAGTACACTATAAAGTAGATATTTTATTAAAAGTGTATTTACCATATTTAGGTAGAGTTTAAAGACCAAGCTTTAGTGAAACGAGCATGCGACGGGCGAGGTCGCGCGCTCGCCGGTAGGCGCGGCAGGCGCGAGTGAAGGCCGGTCACCGTCCGCGCAGCCTGTTATCGCACCAATCATGACGATCTACCCACAAAGCCTGCATCTACACAAGGGAGGCAGGTTATCGGTGCTGATCATCTGTTCATTTTATCTTGTATGTATTAGACGACCACGTGAACTTCATATCACCAATTGGAGGTCATACTAAGTTCACGGAGGCATCTAATATAATCTCTAATCTATTTATCTATAAAACCTAATATAAAAATTCCCATACTAGCTGCGCCCCGCGGGTTCGCCTGCGTGGAAATCTATATGTCAAATGGTTTATAAACCTTCCTCATGGAAAAAACCACATAAAAATCCGTTGCGTAGTTTTAACACTTTGACTGCGGTTTTTTTTCGACGACTGCGATCTTGTTTTTTACCTAAAAAATTTGTGCTGCCGCTCTACACAGCGGTTGTGTTGCGCCGCACATGCGTTTCGTTCGAAAAATATTACAGCTCTGCTGAGTCACAAAGATCTGTATTTTCTCAGCCGCTGCGCTAGTGTGGATTTACGCATATTAGTCACTTCTAGAAAACTCATACCGTGCGTTTTCAGCACTCAAAGTGTTAAATATCTTAAGCATACTTAGGGACAGACAGACAGCGGGAAGCGAGTTCGATCTACACTATGTAAGTAATTATATGAACATCATATCACCTCCAATTTTATTCCTTTATGATGATTCCTTGTTAATGGCACTATATAGTATAAATCAGTCGCTTCCCGCTGTCTGTCTGTCCCTATGTAAGCTGATGATTTTTTTATAGATAGAGTGATTCAAGGGGAAGGTTTATAAATTATTTGACTTATAGATTTCCACAAACATCCATCCATACTTACAAACTTTCGCGTTTATAATATTAGTAGGATATACTAGAGGCATGGAATTGTGACATCAGCGTGGTAATCGTACGAAAAAATAAAAGGCAAGTTCCTTTCCTACCTTTACATGGAAATAAGATAGTAAAAACCGCCGATATATGGTAAGTACTTTTTGTGCTTGAATTCTAGCAACTATGTACGCATTGGAAAGGAGTGTAAATTACTCGTACCTAAACTATAATTTCAACAAGGTACGTATAGATAGATAGATAGATAGAAAATTCTTTATTGCACTTGAACTATAAACTATGTACAGTAATAACTTAAAAATTAAGTACAATTGGCGGTCTTATCGCTTAAGAGCGATCTCTACCAGACAAGAATAAGAATAAAGAATATTTATTTCAAAATTTACAAGATAGCCTTGACAAGACAACCATGGATGGATAGGATCGTGGCCAGTACCAGGGGATCTGTGTGCTTGTAAGTTATGGGATATTATAAATAAAATACTTATAGTACTTACATAGAAATATACTACATATATATCATAAAATATACATATACTACTTATAATCATAGAATCTCAGGTATACGCTTAATGACAGCAGGACAAATAGTGCTCTTTTAACAGTGTTTTAAAGGTATAGATAAAGATAATAAAATCACTCCCTATCTTCAAAAAACTGCTGCATCAGCATTATTTATCCATATAAAATATTGATAGCCTTATCTTATGTCTATGTAAGTTTATTATAATGTTTGTTATGTAGGTATTTAGTGTATTTGTTATCAATTATTTATTAAAGTGCCACCGTCTATATTGTTCGTTCATGTCCAGTCCATCCAAAGGTTGCCTGGAAGAGATCGCTCTCAGCGATAAGGCCGCCGTTTATACCTTTATTCTAAGTTTTTATGTCTGTATTATTTTCTGTTTTGTGTGGTGTAATAAAGTGTTATCTATCTATCTATAATAAAATAATTTATTGATAGCCACACACACACAAAGCTTTAAGTCGAGTCAAAAATCATTTATTCTTTAGGCTTACAAAGTAAGCACTTAGACAAGTCATATTTTATACATAAAATTATTATCAAATAAAATTATTTTACTGTTCACTTCCATTTTTTGTCCACTAGGGGAAGAAGTGAAAAAGAAACGACTAGTAGGTATGTTCATCTCTTATATGTCTAATACATGGTAGTTATAAACAAGAAAAGGAAAACACACAAAAATACAGAATAACATAAGTCGTAGGGATTTAAACGAATAACATAATGTATCGTGTAGTCGAGTCCCAAGAGTAAGAAAAAATGGTTTTTCCCTATGAGCGCGGCTAATAAGGTCCAATGTCAAAGTCAATATCATTTATTCTTTAGGCTTACAAAATAAGCACTAAGACAAGTGATATTTTATACATTAAATTATTATCAAAGAAAATTATTTTACTGTTCACTTCCATTTTTTGTCCACTAGGGGAAGAAGTGAAAAAGAAACGACTAGTAGGTATGTTCATCTCTTATATGTCTAATACATGGTAGTTATAAACAAGAAAAGGAAAACACACAAAAATACAGAATAACATAAGTCGTAGGGATTTAAACGAATAACATAATGTATCGTGTAGTCGAGTCCCAAGAGTAAGAAAAACTGGTTTTTCCCTATGAGCGCGGCTAATAAGGTCCAATGTCAAAGTCAATATCATTTATTCTTTAGGTTTACAAAATAAGCAATTAGACAAGTCATATTTTATACATTAAATTATTATCAAATAAAATTATTTTACTGTTCACTTCCATTTTTTGTCCACTAGGGGAAGAAGTGAAAAAGAAACGACTAGTAGGTATGTTCATCTCTTATATGTCTAATACATGGTAGTTATAAACAAGTTTTCTTGTTTATAACTACCATGTATTAGACTAGGAAAACACACAAAATGTATTAGATTAGGAAAACACACAAAAATACAGAATAACATAAGTCGTAGGGATTTAAACGAATAACATAATGTATCGTGTAGTCGAGTCCCAAGAGTAAGAAAAACTGGTTTTTCCCTATGAGCGCGGCTAATAAGGTCCAATGTCAAAGTCAATATCATTTATTCTTGAGGCTTACAAAATAAGCATTTAGATCAATCTCATCTTTTAGTCATTATCGACCGAGGACGATAGTGACACTTGTTTTCAGGCTGGACCTTAAATTGGGTGACATCGTGTCTCGAGTAACGGTCCACAGATTAAACATAACAAAGTTTTACATAATGTAGGTATAAGCAAGAATAAAAACCAAGAGTTGGAGAAAAGTCAAGATACGGAGACATAAAAAACACTTATATTATTAATCGATATATATAAAAGAAAGTCGTGTTTGTTACAACACTTATAACTCGAGAACGGCTGGACCGATTTAGCTGAAAATTGGTGGAGAGGTAGCTTAGAACCAGGAGTCTAACATAGGATACTTTTTATTATTTAAACAATTTGACACATAGATTTCCACGGGGGCGATGCCGCGGGGAGCAGCTAGTGCTGGATAAATCGAAATCAACGATAACCTAAGCTCATTTGCCGGCTTTCAAAGTGAATGAAGCCTAACGATTCCTACTCAGTCAGTGTACGTACTCGTACGTGCACGACCATTCTCACAAACATTAGCACCACGTGCCGCTGTATTTAATTAACTTAGACATGACGCAACGGTGGCTACTTATATTGCCTGAATGGATGTATTTATGCTTAAGCGTGGAGTCAGGATTTAAAAAAAAAAGTCGGATTTATAATTTAAGTTGAAATCAAGACATCTCATACAGTTTCATTCAACCAGTACTTGCTTATGATTTTAATAATTCTAGGGTTATTTTTAGTTTTGTGAGTTCGTTTTCCTCAACCAATTTTGTTTTGTAGATTGAAGTTAAATTTTTTTACTCATCATCAGCCTATAGCAGTCCACTGCTGGACATAGGCCTGCCCCAATGATCGCCATAGCGCCCTGTCTTCAGCTTGCCGCATCCAGCATCTACCTGCAGTCTTTCGCAGGTCGTCATCCCACCTGGTCGGAGGGCCACTCTTCGTTTACTGAGTCGTGGTCACCACTCAAGAACACGTTTGCTCCAGCAGCGGCTAATTCTTAGAGCTATGTCGATAATTCTTTTAATAAGATGCTTTAAAATGATCTTAAATAAAATATATAAGATTAGGAGAAATCTAAACAATTCAGTCAGCTAAAACAATCCCCGTTATGGGCAGCAAGTTCTCAATTTGGAAAGCAAGACCAATCAATCAAATATGGTACTTTAGCCCTACTTGGATGTAATTTGCTAAGTTACAGTAAACGACAATCGTTTCGAACATTATTTTTATTTTTTTTTGGCAAATCTGGCGTCAGATCGAATTTTTGGTATCTTTAGAACTCTGTGGCGCGCTGGGCAATGATGGCCTGCGACGCCGTAGGTTGCGGGTTCGATTCCTGCCTCGGGACAAATGTTTGTACGATCTGCAGATGGACAAATATCAGCATTCTGGTTGTTTTTTATTTATAATAAATGAAAATATCTATCTATATAAAGCATTGCAGTATGCTTATCAATAACCGGAACAAATATTTGCAGATATTTGTTCCGGTTGGAACAAATATCAGCAGTTTTCTATGTATAATAAATGAAAATATCTATCTATATAAAGCATTGCAGTATGTTTATCAGATATCTAGTAACCGTAATACAAGCTATGCTTAGCTTGGGGCTAGATAATGCTGTGTGAATTATCCAGCATTATTTATTTATTTATAAACACTGAAATATTTATATACACTGCATTAAAGACAAATGTAACTGTCAATTTTAATACGGTCATATTTCGGAAACTACTATGGGCAAAACGACACTGCACATAGAATTTACGTCAAAATCTAGCGGTAGAAACCCGACTTCTACTCACCACATTTTTTACAAGCTTTATAAGAAGTTCTTGTTAATTCTGGTCACTGCTATTGGTCAGCACAAGGTTAACAAGAGGTGGAAACACAGCTGCCCACATTGACACTAAAAGGCCCCTTCAAACTTTAAACGATCCGGCGGGATAATCCAAAAGATAAAATCCGCTTCCAGTTACAAGAAAAGATACATTGTTGCACCATTTCCTTTCCCACTTATGAAAGTCATCTGAGTCAGCTCGTGCAACCTTGAATTGCGGTGGAATTTAACCCTGCAGGACTATAAATGGCGCTAAAATTCTCGATACCCTAGAAGGAGTATTAAATGGCTGTAGCAAGTAGGTTCGAATAATGCCTGTAGCATGTCGAATCGAATGACTAGGCACTATTGAAATACAAAGTTGCTGAACCGAAGAGAAACGTTCATTTATGGAATGTCTAGAAACCCATAAAGAAGTCAGTGGAAGGACAGCGGGAACGACTCAATCGAATCACACAATTATCTATTCCTTAGGAGCGAAGTCGCCGCCCGAGCCTCAGGTCGTCTACTCCAGCCACCTCAGGCCACTGTACTTTTTACATTCTTTTAGTCGTTTTTGCCCGCAAGTGCGCTCGCACCGCTACACTCGTACGTCTAGAATGCCTGCATCCCATGCATTCGTCCTCTTTCTTTTATTTTTAATTCCCGCAAGTGGTGGTCGACCAGTCGCACCGTGCATGGGTCAACGTATTGGAGGCTTTTTACCCCTAGTTTGCAGCTGTTGCACAATAGTTGAGAAATTCCTGGAATATTGTGCATGCTATTTATATCTTGCACAGGAAACATACCTGCCAAAGCGGGTGGCTTAATTATTGACACGCTTTTCCATACACTATAGACTTGCAGGCTGATTTCCATCGGCTTGACTTCTATTTTCATGAAAATAGACTGGATCTATTAAATATATCCGTCCAAGATCAACAAGTACCCTTTCGTAAAAATCAAATCAGTCTATGCTAAAAAACAAGATTCTTCTAGATAGTCTACTCTAAAAAACTAGATTCTGCAAGACTACGGTTATTAGGGGTGATGCATCATTCAAAATTCTCTTCGACCCTCATATTGCTTCTATTATTTGTTCGCAAAGTCTTAAAAACATTGGGTTTTGTAATGAGAAGCTCCGATAATATTAGATGTAAAGCTTTTATAATTTAATTCCGCACTTATGTACGCAGCAATGTTGCAGCTCGATTATGCTTCCCAAATCTGGAGGCCAAGACATATGTAGGTATCAACAATAAAAAACACCGTATAAAATCGAATTCATTATATACTCGTATAATAAATAATGTGTGTGTTGTCTTAAGGTTCCATATACTGCAGGTAGATGCTGAATGCGGCAACCTGAAGACAGGGCACTATGGCGCTCATAGGGGGAGGCCTATGTCCAGCAGCGGACTGCTATAGGCTGGTAGTTTGTCTAATTACATACTTAGATATTACCCGGAAATTCCACTTCTTCCGTTGAGTAAAAATCGCGAAACTGGTATTATATATTGGTGAATAGGTCTTACTCAAAATTATTACCACCATAATTGGCACAAAATAACACTAAACGTTCCCGTCAAAGGGTCACATTTAAGAAAATCATTCAAGCGCACAAAATTACATCAGATGCGTTTGTGACTGTTTAAATAAACTCTCTACTAAGTAAAGATCTGGACATCTTTTGCAGATCTGGACATATTTTGCTCCAGCAGTGTTAACTCAGTGAGACTGAAGTGGAGCTCTGACTTTTTCTCGCTATCATCCAGCAAGAAAAAGTACTATGACTGGATCCTCATGATATAATAGTGCGGGTGGTATTGATTTTTATTCATTTTTTACTGTATTTTTATTGCGTTTTCATATAATTGCCCGCGGCTTCGAATAAGAAGTAGCCTTAGCTGTGCCTATAGGTAGGTTATTCCTGGTCCTAATCTTTTTGTGCAAAATTCAGCCCGATATATTCAGTAGTTTTGGTGTATTTTTTAACGGTGTTTTAAACTTATATATACTGGTAAAATGAAAATTATGCTTATACATATATACTCGTATATGCCTTACCTAAATATTGGGTAATATGACCTAAAAGGTGTTTGGGGTAGTCGTAGTAGAGCCAGAAACAGACATTTGCATCGATTTGTCGTCTACGAGTCTGTTGATTTGGTTCAGATTCCAATTAATTTTCTCTCGTCTCCAATTCAAGGTGAAAGTCCATTGTACCGATGTGGTACCGATCAATCTCAGGGCTCTGACTTCAAATGTGATGTAGGTAGTACCTGATTAAGTTTAATTATGTTGTCTTACTTGTACTGGTTACAAGTATGACAATAAACATCGTAAACAGCGAGATATTGCAAAATGTCTCATTTGCCAGACCAACGAGGTACCAAAATAACCCATCCGTGGAGTTTCTTGTCGTGAGTCTTTATACATACACTTAAAAGTAGGTACCTAAGCTCTTGTTGATTGTCTACATCGTATGGTGCCGAGGTGTAGCTTTTAAAAGGTAATTTCGAAATATTTGTGTTTGGTGGCAAACAGCAATCACGCAATGCAACTTTGCGTTTTGCAGGCGCTAGGTGGTCAGAGTTCTTGGTGCCTGATCGGGTGTACCTACAGAGCTGTAGATATCGAGTAGGTAGGTATAAAGGGCAGCTAGCCTGCAGGCAGCGGCGATCGAGTCGGATTCAGATCACTCGCTCAGCGGACCATCGATGTCCTTGCATTCTTCGAAGGAACAGCAGAATGTTACCGGTTCAATGACCCTTGACAATGTGAAGGGATCTACTCGCTCTTGGGCCATGAGGTGTGGCTTTACGTAATGGAACTAATCGTGAGGGTCGAGATCGTTTGGCGGTCACTTGTTTGATTGCATTTTAGATCGACATTGCACATAACACTTAAACTAGGTACCTACATGAACATAACGTCTTAGATATCTTTAAAGCATTTCTTATTAATATGCTCCTGCGCCACATAAGTTTTAATAAGCTTTTGTAGATCCGGATTTTCAACCTACAAACTAGAAGTAACCGATATTTACTATTTACCTACTTAGGTAGGTATTATTAACAGTACAAAATTTACTACGGTTGCCATACGTTGTATCTACCATCACATAGGTATACTTATATAGTAATATGGTTGGTAACCTGAAACATCGTTTCAGGTAAAGTAGGCTAAAATAGTACCTAGAAAAACTACGAGTATAAATGTAATTGAAATTTGAGCATTAAAATGTGAATACAACCTGTGCGTATTACCCATTAATAGGTAATACACACATTAATAGGTAATCTTACAAAAATGTTGCTGAGCGGAAATTGGATTTATTTACTACCACGCGCGTCAAGGATCAAAGTTTTATTTTACGGTTTTCATTTAATTACCTACTCACCGGGGAATAGCGTCTTACCACTTTATTGGTCTCAGCGGTATACGCAATTTTTATACAATTTATTTACAATATGTATATATATCAAGCCGTATAGCTACATTGTTTTTAATATCCTACTTTCATAAAGGGATCTATAAAAATTCGTTGCTATAGCTATTAGTCAAGATAAAGAAGCTATTTCATCCTAACGCGATGTGGTCATATCGAGATTTAGTCAGAAAGCGATTTAGTCCTAACTAGTAGTAGTCTTGCTTGCTAAAAATTTAGTCCTAACTAATATCTAGTCAAATCAATATGTAGTCTTGCTTGCTAAAGATTTAGTCCTAACTAATATCTAGTCAAATCAATGTGTAATCTTAAAGCTTCTAACCCAGAAAGTCAACTAACAACAATAATTATCTAATATAAAATAAAGACAAAGCACTTTATGTAGATACTTATAAAAATATTGTTTAAACAAAATGCAAATGACGGTACTCGTTAAAAAATATAGACACTACTTTGATCCGAACATTTCACTAAAATATTTTTAAATAATCAGTCACATAGCATAAAGTCGCTTCCCGCTTCCTATCTGTCCCTTAGTATGCTTATATATTCAACTAGCTGCTCCCCGCGGCTTCGCCCCCGTGGAAATCTATGTGTCAAATTGTTGTATGGGAAAAAGAAAAGGGCTATTTTTAGGGTTTTTCCAGCAATAATTCTAATTTTTCTCGTCGTAAAAACCATCCTTGAACTTCAACGAACATTTTAAAAAAAGATTTGGCCAAATTGGTCCAGGCGTTGTTGAGTTATGCGCTTACCAACACATTTTGCGATTCATTTTTATATTATAGATATGAAGGTTTATAAACCATTTGACATAATAAATTTCAACGCGGGCGAAGTCGCGTGGCTCAGCTAGTAAATGATAAATCTAAACTATAGCTATTTGACTGCCTGATTGTACCAACTACCTACAAAGTTATTAATGTTATTGTTTTGTCTTTGGTGCATAAATTATTACTGTCTAGTTATAAATGCACTAGTACTAGTACCCAAGTACTATTAATAAATCTTTACTAATATTATAAAGAGGAAAAGTTTGATTTTTTGTTCGTTTGTTTGTTTGTAATGAATAGGCTCCGAAACTACTAGACCGATTTGAAAAAATCTTTCACCGTTGCGAAGCCACACTATCCGTGGTGAACATATGCTATATTATATATTCAAAAAAATTAGGGATCCTTACTAAAACTCCAATAATGTAACCCAAGGTGTAAAAAACTGACCTTAGAAATTACTTACATCGCGTGCGCTGCGAAAACTATTGATGATGGAACAAAGTGATGTACAACAACATTGCAGAACACATTGTCTACAAAAAATGTCGCGACAGCATATATTTTACTATTATACGTTACAAGTGTTTTTTTATTTAAAATTTTTAATTATAATGCCGCCGCTATAAAAGGCTTTTTATTTGTACCATAGTATTCATCCTTATCGAAAAAAAATACTTTATAATTAAGACTGCTTCAATAGCTTAATATAAGTTTTTGAATTATTCAATTCAGACATTCCATTCGAAAGATATCACGAGTTCAAAAATGTAAGTATTAGAATAAAGTCGCGTGTCTCACACTCGGCTAATATAACTATGCGAAATAGACGTCTCTCTCTGGGCTACGGGTACGGGAAATAAACGGCCGCAAATAAATTATGAATAATAAATATAATAAATAACCGTGCGAAGCCGAGACGGGCCCGCTAGTAATTTATAAATGAATTATTAATTGTAGTAAATTTATTATTAGTAGTTAGGTAAACAAACATGTACCATTGCAGGGTTTGACCTGTTTGTTTACCCTGCAAGTGCTTAACCTCTAAGCTACCTAAAATTATGAAAAATGTATGTGTAAGTATGCATTAAATGAATATTAATATGAAAATTAAACTCATGTCCAAAAGCATGTTATAGGCAGTGAGAGTAATAATAAAAGAATATGATAATTTTATTTCAGGATAAAATAATGTTACTGATACCTATGATATGTTCATTCAACTTGTGAGTGTAGTGACATGCCTACCAATAAGTATAATAATTATCCAGCAAGGGCCACGGGGCGGCGGCGGCAGTGGCCCTGCCAAGTCGAGTAGATAGCCGCCCCGCCCCGCCGCCGAGCCGTCGGAAACCCTTTTCTTGAAACATCTCCCGGCACTTTTCAGCTCTGGGTATCTTTGTTGCAAAAAAAACATAAAATCTGTAAATTATTTAATCTAGCTTACCGACTCTTGAAATTACTAGTTTCTAAATCTAATTTGTTATGGCTGTGTGGTGCCGGCCTTAGAATAGCACTACCCTCTTCCCGTGGGTGTCGTATGAGGCGACTAAGGGACATACACTGGGGGGCGGGCGGCAGCGTCCCTAGCAGCACAATCTCTACACTGCATCCCCATACCGCATGCCCAGCGTGGGGATTATGGGCATTTACACCCCTATGATAACAGCCAAGACGAAATGACATGATCTCAACCCTTTTAACGGCGGAATTATTACAAGACGACACGAATTTAGATCATATATTTAATTAAAAACCATATATAATTAAGATTTAAATTAATACCTTATAAGTTATAACAATATTCGCAATAGTTGCAATTTAATATAGCAAAAAAAAAAACAATACGAATTCCTATCAGATCGAGGAGAGCATTTATATTATGGCCATTATCAATGATAGGATCATTTAATGCCCAGCGAGTCACTTTATACGTGCACTCTGTGAATAAATATGCCTGTATTGAGGTCGTACCTTGCACTGTTCATACCTTTAAATTGACTTCGTAAAGAGAGTTGACTTGGTGTCGTGTTTAATGCTAAATGAAATGCAATATTTACTGAGCAAACCAAGCTTTCAATGGACAATCCGAAAATTACGATAACTATAGAGCAAATACAAAGTAAAGAAAACGATACAAAGCCGAATTCTGTACGTGAGCTAGAGCATAGACAATACATCGAAAGGTTAAATAAATATCGAAGTAGCGCGACCACCAAAAACCATGTCGGAATGTGCAACACCAATTTCTCTTTATCTCAAAAAATCTATGCCACCAAAAATATTCCACTGCAGAACATAAAAATCTTTAGCGACGAGAAAAATAAAACACGACTTTATCAGGTGTACCTGGCACTGCCTGGCAGAAACCGTCATATTTTACTATGATATGTTTTTAGTATAGTAAAAAGTAAATACATAAATGATAAAATCAAGTATGTATAAGTATCGAAAAAGAAGTGAAAAGGGCTAAGTGTGCGCGGTTTCGCCGTTGGCGTCGTGTTTACAAACAAAGAGATCAACGCTCGGCAAGTAGGTTACCGCTGCAGCGTGCGCCGGAGTCTACACCGCCTCTCGCCTTGTTGCGCGGGTCGTGGTCCGAGCGTGCAGCCAAATCTTGCGACCAATTATTACTCACCAACTTCAATATACCTACTACCACTCTACCAATGAATTATCTAAGAATACTTTTAAAATATTATGAAATGGATTGGTTTTTTAAAATTTTGGTTATTATATAATTAAGCTTAAGAATACAGCTGGCAATTCTGGTTTAATAGTTAAATAACATAAACAGGTAGGTACTATAATTAAACTTTAAGTTAAATAAATTCCGTAGAAATTCACTATTAAAATTTGAATATGTAACGGTATTATTTTGTCCTACTCAGCGCTAAAAGAAACTAGCCAAAATCACTTCGAAGCTCTATGAAAACAATAAGGCAAAATTGCATTCTGATCCATATGTCAACCTTCTATTAACACAATTTCCTAAGTAACACAATATCGTGACCATGCTGTTTCGGGAAGGCGAAAACTGTGCGGTTGCAGCGGAGAAATCAGTACAATAGCCTCTCGCAGCGCCGCCGGAAGAAAGTTCCTAGTCATTTACATAGTACTGTTGCTTGTAGCGATCCAGCCGATGGCCCACAAAGACACACTTGTTGTTTATTGTTGCGGACCCATTTCCGTGGGTGCAAGAATCAAAGCTCGCCAATGCAGCGCCCGCAGGCTGACACACTTCGCTCACTCCGAAAGTTTCACCGATAGAGAAACTCACAATATCTAATAGCACCGACATCCGTCTATGCAGATTTCCAGAGCAAGCCTTCACTGTGACCTAAATATGGTCTCTACTTACAATGCCAATAACACGTGGATAGAGGCTTCATTTTGCGGATGCACAATCATATCTAATTCATTATTTCTGACGCTCGCGTAGATAGCGACGTTTTCTCACGGTGTCAATGAAAAGAACTTCATTAAAGCTAATCTTTGTCATAGACGATAACAGCGAATGCTTACCGGTTATGATTGTGTCATTAAATGCGCTAAAGTAGGCCAATCTTTAAAGTAAGTACTTAAATTATGGTTGAATTTAAAAGAAAACTGACGTTTCGTTTCCATTTCGTTTCCAGTCACAGACGCCAAGAAATCTTGCACTATGATACGGTAGAAAGCTTAGACATTTCACCATAAAGCCTAGAAAGTGCACGAAGAAAGTGAAGAAGTAGGAAAAAAGTGCAATGTAAGTGCATATAGGCGCGGGAACGTGGAGCGCGGAGGCGAGACTACTCGAGACAATGCCGGTTTGTTCCAAATCCGCAGTTTCCAGTTCCATAAGCATCACTTTTTCCCCCTAGATGAAAACGCTGCATTTCGCTTGCACACCTTTCTCGTATGTACACACGTTTGCCTAGTTCTTATATCAATGCACTCATTTTTACTTTCTTTTCCGTTCGCTCTTGTTAGTTTGTTTCTCCGCTTCCAGACAAGATGCGGTTTCCACTTATTTTTGTATCATTATTTGCCACGTTAGTGAAAATAAAAGCAACGAAAGAAGTTGCTCTAATTTTAGTTGCGTTTGAATATGGATGTGGGTTCACACGGTACCTAGAGCTTGTAATTTTTAACATAGAGCTTAATTCCGACAGATTTCAGATTTTTAAAAACTTTATTCCTTTATCTTACAAAAGAAGCACTAGACAACTACTCGTAACATCATCAAATTGTATACTATAAATTATTATCAAATAAGAATTTAGTAAAAGGTGTTTTTATTTTCTCACTTAGTCCACTGATTTGTAATAAATATCGTGCGTTTTTAAAGTTTTCCACTTTACCTACTATCGCGTATTTTAATTTCTATGTTTTTACTTAACTATTGACATGTATCGCTTTACTTAAATATTGACATGTATCGAATCATATTATATTTAGACTTAAATAGGCAAATAACCATGTATTAGACATATAAGAGATGAACATGCTAGTGGTTTCTTTTTCACTTCTTCCACTAGTGGACAAAAAATTGAAGTGAATAGTAAAATAATTTTATTTGATAATAATTTAATGTATAAAATATGACTTGTCTAAGTGCTTATTTTGTAAGCCTAAAGAAATAAATGATTTTTTACTTTACTTTACTTTACTTTAATTTATCAGACCATTTACAGCCAATATTTTCATAAATTCCAGTCTAAACTATATTTCATCTGATCGATTCATGCAACCGTTTGTTCGAGGAAAACGTTGTTTTTCTCGCCTGAAAGTGAAAATCGTGCATTGTTCACACAAATCTACGTTAAAAGACTTGCGTGCAGAGCTACGCATGGCCACCACATGCCACCGAGATAAGACACGTTTTATTTTCCAAGATTGTTCCTGTCTCGCTGACGAATATAGGTGGTTAACAGAACATTCTCGTATTTTACTTGATACTTTAATGACAGTTTTTGTGTCAGTTCCGTTGAATAGTTAGGATGGTCACATGCAATCCTGCGAGAGAAAACAAACATTATGCCAATCGAGATGCACGCTCGCTGTCTTGCAATGCGACCGTTTAAATTGTAGTGAAGATAAAATAATTTTAAATTATTTTATTTTCTGTCACGTCACACAACTGCTGAATATGATGTATGGTAGGTGGTTACTTAATCTTAGTGTTAGAGGATTATTAGAGAGAATAATACGTCTTTATTTAAACATAAGTATGTAATTAAAATATATACGAGTATAAATATTAATGCGGGATTAAACTGATGTTGAAGATTTTAGATATCGTAGTAAAGTAGTAGATGCAAATAAGGCGCTAGTAAGCAGCGATGGCCTGCGTGGATAGCGGTGTGTCACGTAGAGGATCGTGTTCGGGAAAGCCGCGGCCCGCGACGTCGAGAGAAAGAGTGTGAAGTGAGATGGCCATTTCACCGAGCGGGGTCAACGCGCTCCGTGTACTGTCGCTGATTGTAAGATTGTAACCCAATTGCGGGATGTGGGTCTAGGCCGGCGTTCGTCGACCCCAATGACACACTTAGCGGCGCCCGCGCAGCCGCGGTGCTTTCACGCCCCACGCGAGGGAGGGGCGATGCACGGAAAGCTGAGAAAAGTTGCTAGTGCATAGTCGCTGGACGGGCCACGATAAAACTACTAGTGGACATGAGTTTGGTTACGATTCTATAGATATATTAAAAGAAAGATTAAGAGTAGACGCTGTCACCTACAATCAAGGTAATTGCCTATTGATAACGTTTAGTTTAGCGATGCCTAGACATCGTCATCTAGGTCCCATAGATGAAGATTTACAAGTCCAGGAATTTTGGAACCTACCTTCAATCGTGTTAACTCTGGGATCCTATATACTTTATTTATTCTCTCTCTAGCTACAATATCAGAAACATCTGATAGATTTCTATTGTTAACAAAGTTACATTACAAAGTATCGCTTACAAGTTGCAAGAACTCTGCAGGATTCTGCTACAAACGCAAATCACCTATCTGCAAATTTACCTGTGTCATTATTATTGACTTTGTCGTTTCGTATCAGCGTGCTCTACAACGCTATCACTGCGAGCAAGGACAATGCGTGACCATTGTTGGACTATGCTTAGGCAACGTCCAAACTGTTTTTATAATTTAAATTTCAGGATTTAATTTTATATGGGTATCCTATGATCCATGAATGTCCCATCCCATTGCGGGGCAAAGGCCTTCCTCCTTCCATTCATCTCTTACCTAAACGACACATAAAAATACGATGTAGGTACACAATATAAGGTTTATTATTATCATATTGACTGTTTATAAGTATAATTATGTAAAAGTAAAGCAAAAGTTAAAATATTTTTATTTTGTCAGAACTCTTATAAATAAAACTTATAACAAATTAACAGAAGACAGAAACTGACAAAATCGGTCTTCACTCAGCATGTGCTATGGTAGAGCAGATCGTACCATAGCGCTGGTCTTCCGTGGAGACCGTGGTGCGCAAGGTGGCCTAATACAATAAGGAACAAAACTAAAATGTAAACTAACAGATGTATGCATTTGTTGATTTATTTATTACGTATGAAAATGTTGGCCGCGACTTCATTGCAGGATCTCAAATGAGAGCTAGTCGTGGCCAATATTATGATCATCATTTTGTTGCTCTGTTCTCACATAAGCGGTGCCAGCACAACAGATTTTCTTCTTCCGTACGATTTTATGATCAGCCTATCTCAACATGCACTCCATTTTACTCATCATCTTTCACATAATCAAATATTTTCGTATACCTCCACTCCTCATATCTACATTTATGAGACTATATATGAAACTCATCAACTAATTGGTCAAGTTAGTACATTGTTTGTTTGAATAATTTCTATATAATATTCTAGACACTAACACACCATTACATATTCATTGATATTGCATGCAAGAGACATTAAATTAGTTGCGTTGCGTCATAATAACAATCACAACTAGGACCTTGGTATATGCACTTGTCACTTGCGCTTAGACCTTGTCTCAGGCTCATTGAAATACTAACGTTTTGTCGCTCGTATGACAGCTCAGAATGTTATATCAGTAGCATCCCTTATGACTTCATTCAACTATGTTTTGCAACCTTCCGGAATTGTAATAATATTGTTAACTCATACTTAGTTATTAGATAGTTATCTCTAAAGATCACGGCTTTCGTATGAGCGAGGACTTTTCTAATAAGTACTTGTAATCTATTTATTATTACCTACAGGTCTTTTAAAATATAGAATTGAAGCTGTCACAGTGAACCGAACCGAAACACAAAATTTGATATAATCGAATAATTTAACTTGGTATCCAGGTAGATACACAAGTGGATAACACATACTCGTAGGTAGGTAAGTAAAAAATACAGTAGGTATAGCTTGGCTTTGCTCTTTTTTATCGGGGTCTACCAACTGCTTGGTCCCTTTAAGAATAATAATGACAGATGTCGCTCTCACAAAGAAACATTCAAAGTCTTTACCAAATATAACCTGACAGAGGTAGTCACAGGTAGTTTATTATTCACAAAAACTTAAAATACGGTTGATAAACCTTCTCATGGTCGTGCATGTTACAGTCGGTTAAAAATACGATAAATTTGCGTGAGCAATGCAAAAAAATACTTAAGAAATAAAATCATGAGCCGTAAGATGACTAATTATAATTTTGATGACCAAAATCAAAATAATTTATGTGGACGTTTCTTGGTTTTTGGGAAGTTTATACAAAACTTAATGAGATAGACACTGATCCTCAAAGGAAGGCTCAATTAGGCACAGTGGGCCAACAAATGCGACTAATTATTAACGATATTTCATACCATGCGATAGGCGTTAGTTGCGTGGCTCATTGGAGAGAACAAGGTCAGACGAATTGGAGCAAGGTCACTTCACTATGGGCGAAGACTTCGAGTGATAGCTGATAGCGTGACCTCTGGTATTATATTATCGACAGTAAATTACAAACTTACGACAATGCACGAATGTCAACACATTCTATATAGAGTACTTATTTGCGTATAAAATGGGATATTTTCATGACACACACTCGCGCGTGAATGAATGTGATTACGCAGTGCCTAACTAACATAGCTGGAAATGATTTATTTCTCAGGGGAATAAGAACTAGCGAATATTTTAATTACACGTCGCATAACATAAAATTTATGACTTCATATAATAATAAATTAATTATAATAAGAGGTATTGAGTTGGTGTTTTTTCTTGGAAAAATATTAACCGAAACTTTAGTGTCAAAGTTATTTATCAATTTAGCTTGATCTAGGTATACATATGTATTTAATTTTATTTGATTTTATTATAATATTTTTTAAAGTACAACATTAATATCTGTAAAAACTAGGTAAGGTGTGAAAATGTTCTATGGATAATTTTTTTTTTTTTTTTTTCATATTAATAATATCTAAAGTTAAGGTTGGCCAGCCAGGTCATATTATATAATAACTTTTTTTTACTTTATAGAATAAATTTGAGACCATGTAGGTAAATATACAGACATCCCCTTTGTCTTGCTTGCAAACATGGTAGAGCATTTTTAATGGGGTTGGTAGCAAGCAAGTACAACCACGTGAAAATTAAATGTGTTGGTGGATAAGCACAACAATTTTTGATAAATAAATATGTAGTTCCGAAATAGCAGGTGTGCAAAGTCGTCGGAACCAAGGCAGGCGTTCCGAGAATCAGGTTCTTCCAGACATATTTAAAGTCTCGCCACGTCTTGCTGCAGTCGGATGACGTCATCAAGGATTTCGCTATGCAGTAAATGGTATCTGGTACAGGGAAAACGATTATTTATTTCTACTTTTAATTTTGAAGCGATATAACGGCTTCTGTTTTAAATATTTAATTTTGACTTTAATCTGTTCTTTCCATCTACAGCAAATAGTCGAACCATTTGGTTCGATATCGTCGTCAAGGCGTAATTTTTTTCAAAATAAGACGCGAACGGCAAAGGTACGATTGAGGTGGCAATGTTGGAAAGCGGAAAGTGAACATCGAAATCTATAAAATTACCTGTTTTCCAAACTCTCGGAACTTTTCAGTTAAAACTACCGACTGACTAGACCAAAAGGCATTGTATTGAAGTCAAAGAATTATATCGATATTGTATACAACCGTGCAATGTTCATTATAATGAATTAATGATAGCTGAAGTGATATGATTTCGCTTTCGGTCAGCATCTAAATTGTTTTGAAAATTAGCATTTTGATTAATCTACATATGCAATCATATTAAATGCAATCAATTAATTCACAAACAGACGGCAAAGACATGACCTACGCTAATCTGAATTGTAATGCGAATGACGTCAGCTGCAGTTTTCCTGTTTCTTTACCCACACATTCCTCTCAAAGCAAGATGCGTCAAGAGAGAAAAAAGGCACGGGCCTTATGAATTACGGTCATTTTTCATTCATCCTGGGCAAAAACTGCATTCACAAGAAAGACAGGCGCATCTTCCTTTTCTTTGACCATCTGTTATAATATAAAACAAAATGGTCGTAGGTATGTCAATACAAAATAATATAGTACCTAATACAAAATAGTGTAGTCATACTAATATTATAAATACGAAATTTTAGATGTTTAACACTTTGACTGCTGAACTCACACGGTATGTGTTTTCTACAAGTGACTCAGCACAGCCGTAATATTTTTCGAACGAAACGCATGTGCGGCGCAACACAACCGCTGGCTGTGTAGAGCGGAATCACGAATTTTTTAGGTTAAAAAAAAGGTCCCAGTCGTCGAAAAAAAATCGCAGTCAAAGTGTTAAATGGATGTATGGATGTTTCTCTTCACGTCAAAATGACTGAACGGATCTGGCTTATCTTTTGCTTACTACCCAAGTGACATCCTTTATCCTACTTAATATAATAAACGCGAAAGTTTGTAAGTATTGATGGATGTTTGTTACACTTTCACGTAAAAACTTCTGAATGGATTTTAATGAAACTTTACAATAATATAGCTTATACATCAGAATAACACATAGGCTACAATTTATAAAGATATATTGTATATTATCCAAAATATGTATCACCACGCGGGTGAAGCCGCGGGGCGCAGCTAGTAATTAATATAAAACAAGTTACTTGGCACTTTGACTGCGGTTTTTTTTCGACGACTGCGATCTTTTTTTTTACCTAAAAAATTCGTGCTGCTGCTCTACACAGCGGTTGTGTTGCGCCGCACATGCGTTTCGTTCGAAAAATATTACAGCTCTGCTGAGTCACAAAGATCTGTATTTTCATAGCCGCTGCGCTAGTGTGGATTTTCGCAGATTAGTCACTTGTAGAAAACTCATACCGTAAGTTTTCAGCACTCAAAGTGTTAACAGGAAAACCTAAAGGAACCTGCTTTAATCGGGATATTTCCCTTTGCCTTTGGCGCTACCACAAGCGCTGAGTCGTACTTATTTTTAGCAACATCTCCGATAAGTAACAAACCTGAGAGTGACGCATTGTGGAACTACAAAAACTGGGGACACATGCACGCAATCTTAACTCAACTGAGTTAAGATTGCGATTGTTTCGTCCACTTTAAATAACTGGAAAAACACTCGAGCAAATTGGGGTCCATTTCAAAAATTGGTAATAAAAATAGATTCATAATTGAATTTATTAGTCTTAGATATAGATAATGAATCATTATTATAGATATAATAAGATCTCAATAATATTAAGATAGACATAAAGCTTTAACACTATTATTAAATTATAGTTTGTGCCAACAATAATAAGCATATGCCGTTAGATTAAAAGTATTTCCACCTCACTTAGTATTGCCTTGCCCTAGTAGGGGACCATGTTTGAAACACCCTTACCTTAAAATATTATGCAATCATACATCATTATTATGTCAGTGTATCGTTCTTCCGGTCGCCTCAAAGGGTAATACTGAAAATCAGTGTTTTGCTCTTAGAGCAAAGCTTTTCGCTGAGCTATTACCTTTTTGACAGGCTGCAGCACGCACACAATTTTTAAATCTCCACTTTTTATTTGTTTTTACTAATACTTATTGTTTACTATTACTTTTACTATTGCTACCTTAAAATCATGTGCTGCAGTGTCGAATAAATGATTTATCTATCTATCTATCTACCTTTAACATCCCCTGTACAATATTGAGTAGGTATAAGTGTTTTGGTGCAGATACTTCGAGTAGCCAGCCTAAAAATATGGTAATTTAAATAATTAAATTACTTAGTCGTGAAAACCTCTTAATAGCCTTCTGTTTCTATTTTCTTATTTTTAATTTACTGTATGTGCTGCTGGTTTTCCTTGTAATAAATAAATAAATTAATAAATAAATTAGGATTCCGGTGTTTGAAGCCCTTAGTTTTAAAGAAAGTCTCACACTTGTCATGTTCAACCGAAGCACATATTTATTGAGAAAAGTCGGAAAGCAACATCTCGTCTCCATCCGGTGTCCATTATAATAATCCCGTACATTTCCTCAGATCGGGCTGATCAGAGAATCGCTCCGATTTACGACACGATAGTGGAAAGCCTGTAGGAGTTGTTCTGGTGCGTGCAAACATAGAAAGATACCAACTTCCTATTTAAATGAAATCGATAATATCGTGAATCGCCATCGTTTTATCTGCCTTAACTTCCGACTCTGATGGGTTAACTGTCGTTGACGTAGAAATCAACTTATTTTTATTTAAAAACCTTTTTTCAAATAACTGTAGTTACCTAATATTTTTATCAGAGCATTTTACTTCTTTATGTTTATGAAATTATAAATGATTATGTTATGTAAAATTATCACAAACCTCAAAAGAAAGTTCATCGGGTAACGTTCGATTCTCAGTTTCAATTCGAGTCGTAAATAAGAGTATGCAAAGTAGATTGTCACGTCCTATTGTGTTAATTTTTATTGCAAAAGCTGCAGTTGAGTTCGCCCTATTTCTCCGTCCCTGGCCGGTGCTTGGCACCGGTTGCACCGCACTATCTCGCCGCGTGGAAACTGTGTCACGTCTCTTAGTAAAAGTACTTTCTTCTGGTCGCTTTCGGAAACTTGCCTAGAACAAATTTCCTCGGTATAGTAACCTTGTACGCTGTGACATAAGGCGTTCGCTGCGCGTGCACTATAATTAGAACTCTCGGTGGATTATAGCCGTTCTGAGAACAAGCAATCGATACGCGACGCGACAAGGCGACGGCTCACAAACGTGAGAAATAAAGCTCACTCGTTATATTTACTGACCAAGGTAGAAATGTGACACATTCTTATATGTTCCACGAAAATGAAAACATAGCACCTAAGTTATTTGATTACAATGTAGTGTTGTCCTGTGTGGGCAAGTAGGACAAAGCATGATTGTAGAGTTAAGTAGGCACTTACCTAAACTATTCTGTGGGCGGGCGTCAAAGGTACCATTTAATAGCTTTGTTGTATTGTAATGGGTTTCCTTTAGCTTTAGTTGCCTACGATAAATCAAGTCAATGCATTTACTTCTCGCCTTAGTTACCTTTTTTATTATTTTTATAGTTAGCCTGGTGTGTCCCACTGCTAGGCAAATGCCTTCTCGTGGTCCAGTTAATTTTATTTCTTGACAGAAGCTTGAAGCTAGAGCTTTGGAGAGTCCAGCTCGCTCAAAACCGAGAATCATCTCGGTTCTGAGCTAGCTGGACTCAAGCTTCGTCATTTATAATTTCGAAAGCTAAAGGTTTTTGCTCGGTGCAGTTTAGGTGCGGAAAATAATGAGTAATTTTACAAGAAACCGAAGAAAACAAGCTCATGTAAAAGTAATATTTATATACTTAGGTCATATTTTTTTATATAATATACTAGCTCGAATGTGGACACTTTAATTGTTTTTGTATCATAACTTTATTATTGTCTGAAATAAACGTAGGTATTGAATTGAATTGAACTGAAAAAAATAATCTACTAACATCAGACTTACAATTCATAATTCAAAACCAATGTTTGCAAACATTCGCCGCATTTAGGTACCTAACCTAATACCGAACACTAAGCAACTGTCGACTCAATATCAGGCGGAAATCTAAACATGTCACGACTTCGCGTCCTGTTCATGTGAACCTAGATTCGTGTGCCAACTCCACCTTGCCACTTGGAAGTGAATTGGATGAAAGTGGTACTGATCTCCGCTCAATATCCCACTTTCATTGCGGCTGTAGAGAACCTAACCTACCTACGTAGTTAAATGCTTGGTATCCTGCGCTTAAAATTATCAATAAGTCAGCGAGCATTGAGTTAAAGTTCAAAATTTTGAACACAGCTGTCGTGGTAACTGGATTTGACAGAAACAAATGTCAAAGGTACCTAGTGATTAACGTAGCGCATCTTAGGGTTCGTTCATCCTACTAATATTATAAACGCGAAAGTTTGTAAGTATTGATGGATGGATGGAAGTATGTTTGTTACTCTTTCACGTAAAAACTACAGAATGGATTTAAATGAAACTTTACAATAATATAGCTTATACATCAGAATAACACAAGCTACAATTTATAAAGACATATTGTATATTATCCAAAATATCTATCAACACGCGGGTGAAACCGCGGGGCGCAGCTAGTATTATATACCAACGCAGCGTGGCAAAGAATAACTTTTGATTAACTTAGAGAAACAAAAACAAATATGATTTTCTCACGAGGTCGCTGGCCGTACAAGGAACAAAGAGAATTCAAAACACTGAATTCAAGATGACATTAATGGTTAGTCTAGTCTAGACTCTCGAGTATCCTGAAACGAGAAGTCTGGCAATCCTCTCTGGGTGTTGATTGCTGTAGCGTTTCCTACGTATCACGATAGTTTAAGTAGTAGTAAGGAAAAATATAAAATTATTTTGAAATAAATAATGCTGAACTACCTATCCGCACAGTATCATCTAGCCTCAAGCTAAGCAGAGCTTGTGTTAGGCTACTTGATGACTGAATACAATACATAACATAGATAGATATTTTTTATTATACAAAGGTAACGACCAGAACCCCGGAACTAATATCTGCAGGTCGTACACACAATTGTCCCGAGGCGGGAATCGAACCCGCAACCTCCTGCGTCGCAGGCGAACCTTCGCCCACCACGCCACAGAGGTCGTCAATTTTTGACTTTACTTCCAAGAATTTCAGTCGATAGTAAGTTAAGGTAGATAAAAATAGGAATATACCGACGTACTGCCCTGCCGGATCTCTTTTTTTACCTTTCTTATTTAAAGTCTAGCTTACGAAAACAATAAAAACTTTCCGCAAAGGTCCAGCACTACAGAATTGGTATTGGCATCCTATAATAGATTTATGTCTGAAGCCTGACAAGATCCCGTTATTCGAGACATCGTAAAAATGCTCCTTCGGAAATTCAGCAGTTTTTATGTGTCTGGCTGGATTCGGACAAAGATATGCTTGACTGCTTTCAAAGGCCATAAAGAACTTTCTTAATATCGGGAGTTTTGTTTCCGCACACGTGTGGAATAAGGCCAATCGCCAATCACTGGATCCTATTTGTAGAAACCAAAATGATCCTACGTTCCGTATCTTTGGTAGAGACAAATAGGTTATTTTTTTGGTATAATCTAAAAGCTAAATTCAAAATTACTTATCAAAGTAAGATTGTGATCTGCCTACACGAAAATAAGTAATTATGAGTTGCGCATTGCTGGGTAGTGTTGTTTAATTTTTCTTTGATCTCAAATGACGCGTGTCAAAAGTGTAAAGTTCGAATCTACCTATAATATTCTCTTCATTATGACTCTCCGTGCAAATAGCACCACACGCATTATCTGGACTTTCATTATTCTCAGGATTCTTCGTAACGATTCTGCGACATTACCATAGGCAGTGAAGCGACTGTACCTATCAATAGCAAAATTGGTTCCCTGGTCCAGTTGACTGTACTCCAGCGAAACATTTTCAATGGTTCAATCGTTCATTTATGAGTTAAATACAGCATTACACATCAAATATTACATAGTACACCTTAAAATATACTTACGTATAGACATACATAGATGGTAACATTCAATTAAAGTAAAAAAATTATGAAATATTCCAAGTATGCATTTCTTTTAAAATAATAAATTATTCATTAATTGTTTGTCAATTGATCCTATCACAATTTTATTATATAGATGTTATGTGTGTTTTCCACTGCGTTATCAGTATCACTTATCAGGCAAAGACCCTTATTATGAAAGCTTGCTCAGTCATCTATCTATGCATGAGTGATGCTTACGTATTGCATAAACATTACTCAAACATAGGTATATCGATAACAAGCATAAATCGATAACTGAGCAAGCATTCACAATAAGGGCCTACTTAGTCTAGGAACTCACCAAAGTCAGCGGGCCGGCGACCAGTTAACAAAACAAGCTTAAATACATATTATTACACTGAACGAAATGCCGATTCAACCTGCCGGGTTATGACGCTGACTGTGTAGACTCCTTGATTAGAGCATACCTACGAGAAACAAAAAAATAAGAATTCAGATGAAGCTTAAAAAATAAATAAATAAATAATGCTGGACAATTCACACAGCATTATCTAGCTCCATGGTAAGCAGAGCTTGTGTTATGGGTACTAGATAACTGATATACATAATACAATATATTACATAGATATATATTTTTTATTATACATAGTAAACGACCAGAACACCCGAAACAAATATCTGCAGATCGTACACACATTACATAAGTTTCTAGTGGTTTTGTACTAATAGGCTTCAACTTCACTCCCAATAAAACTAAAACAATGTCTGTCGACTCAGCCAGTGATTTACGATGAATGTGAAGAATTTTGCTAAGGATTTTTACCAAGAACTAAAGGCTCTATAAATTTAGTGGCAAGAGAAAATAAGAGAAGTCTTGTTTTTGGCACGATAACTATTCACCAAAATTCATGTGGAGTTCACGACTCTGAATCATAAAAAAAACATTGCGATTGCAATGAGATACGAGTTTGTGCAACGATGTCATTTTACTTACAAATACTTTATATCTATGACTGCAGATTAAGAACTAGAAGTGGGTGCTTCATGAAAACTAGGCCAGCATCCTCATCATGCCTAACAAGGGGTCAACAGCCATAATGCCCGGGTAAATAAAGCCTCATTAGACGGAGATCGAGCCCGCAAGCCTAGATTGTTGCAGTCACAATCAGCGGTATTGTAGGCAGGCGCTCGCGCAGACTCCACAGCGAATTTCGCCGCACTCGCCCACTGATCTACATTTCACCTCGAATATGGGTCGATAACTGCCCACGCTCAGCCCCTCCGAGCGAGTCCATTCACCTCGCCATTCCAAATCATTGTTCGCCAAATGTATAGCGTTGGCACTGTTGGTAAAGTTCAATGAACTCGTTGGTGCGGCTGCTGTCATTCTTCTCTGAACGACACTCGACACGACACCATCAGCTAAAACAAACATCCTTTGTCTATTCATTTATCGCCTCATTGATATATCAATCGCGACGCTCGAGGTGTGAGTGTAAACAAGACTATCATTTCGCACGCTCCTCCTTACAAAATTAGGTCAGTTTGGCTCTGCTGAAATATGAACCTTTCTACCTGAGGTGTGCAATAATATCACATCATATTTTTCTTGGGACTAGGTACAGATAAATGCACCTACTACATACCTTACTAAAGTGGTCAATTCGAGAGCTTTTAAATGTACTTAGTACCTAAGTACTTACCGACTTCTTTCTGTGTTGCGACAGAAGCCTTCCTATAGAGTTACGCCTATGAAATTTTCAAAATGTTAGAAGGCAGGTACTTATAGACCTTGTCTACATTAAAGTTATTTTATTATTGATAAGCGTTTTTTTTGTTATTATAGTGCGTTAGCCCTTGCACTCGGGGTATCACAAACACACATAGCCTGTATTTTTGGTCGGTGTTATTTCTCGAAAATCTTATTTAAATGTCGTATTAACAGCATTCGATTTTTTTCAGGAAATCGTCATCCCTGAAAGTCCTTTTCAATGCATAATATAATATATTTGGTGTAAGTATTTCGAAAGCTTTTTTAACATGTCAGTAACGGTACTATGTGTGAGGCAGCAGCCATCTTTCAAAGGACTCACAGCGGTATCTTCAACCAAAACGCTTGACTAATCGGTCGAGCCTGTAAAAAATATTCTCACATATAAAATTACTTTAATTGCTGTTAAACCGGTTGTTTGTAATAACCCTCCTATTAAGGACAACCAATTGACAAAAAGCTAACTTTCTAGTATTTCGCCGGCCGATGGAGCGCAGAAAACTATCCAAATATTTGTGCGCAAGGAAAGTGGCGCGCTGAACGGGCGTGCACCGACTCTGCCAAAAGTGTCACGTCGAACTCTTACATAAGGACTCGACTCGGTGTGCTTTCGAAAATATAAGGAATTTTTGGTTTTCTCGACCAAACAATACCTTTTTTGCATTTAAGGCTTTATCAAAAGAAAGTCGCAGGTAACGCATGCCGCTGCAGCCATTTTAGGCGGTATCTTAATCGTTAATCGGTTTAAGTCGTTACTAGGCGTTTATTACAACGGCCGAGCTTTAAACATGTTGGTACGATTTACTTTCACAAATTCTATTCGATAATTACGACTATGAATACAAATGCAAACACAATGAAAAGTTATTCTGCAAGAAATACTCTGGCAATACCTACCTACCTGTCAATCAATAAAATTCTGCTATTAGTAGGTATTATCTTATCATAATGAGCTGAAAATTTGGGCCCGAGGCGACGGCAGTGGCACTGCATGGACAGGTTGCGCTGGCCCAAGGAGAAACATCGGTTGCTCTACATTCGTCTGGTTCTGAGCCGATGACTCCCCGTGACCGTGTCCCCCTTAGCGACTGCTTTATCTCACCGAATTTCTCTCTTCTGTTCCGCATCATCACGAACAAAAAGTCGAGACTCGAGACCCGTTCGGTGGAAACGGCCTAGTTGCTCGCGGCTTTAACGTTGGCCGGATTCAATGGCTCAACGAAGCCCAAACGCGAGTACTTTAACATTTACTGTCCGGTGCTAATTGTGGCAACGGGGACAAACATCACTTACCAACTATCGATGTGCGGTTTAGATGGTATAACAACTATTCGTAAAACCACAACCATTAACCAACCCCAATTTTTGAACACGGAACTTGGATCTGCTCATATTTCGATGTTAGAGTGATCCGTAATAAAATAAAAAATGGATAGTAGTTACTCGTACATGGTTTTATGGATGAGAATAGAGAAACTGAGCCTCTCTCTATCAGAATTCGTTCATCTACCGTTACTGCCATTTTATATAACTTTCAGGTTATGTTCGGCACATTGCAAACCAGTTGGGCCCATCACCGTTATTTTGCATTTTTTGCAAATAAATCGCAGGATATTCAGGCTTTTCCGATTATACAAGATTTTAAGGCTTCTAGGCTAATAATACTACGTAATCAGTATCTAGTAATATATATTCATAAGTGACTCGTGTAATTATTTCTATACAATGTTTTCATTAACCTAAACTTTAAGTGATTCCCCTTGTATTGAACAAACAACACTTTTTTCTTCCTTAGTTATTTAAGTAAATAATCATTTTAATTAGGAAGAAAAAAGTGTTAACTACTGATCGACTACTAATGATAATGATCACTACTTACTACAGCTTATAAAAATCTCAAATGATTGCTAAACTAAAAAAATTTTGAGTACCCTAAACCTAATTAGAAAAGCTCTATATCACTGTTTACGATTGCATGAATTTATTGACAGTCGTAAGCGCATAACCACTAATTTGCAGCATCCCCATATTAACTTGATTACATAAAACATGGTAAGTAAATGGCCGTAACAGAATGATGCGTGTTTATTCGTAGACAGTATATTGTATCGTTTTCTAATAAAACTTTCAAAACCTGCGTTATAGAAAGGCATTGTTCATAGAAATTACTTACGGATAACGTTACCCGCTAAAATTTATGAGTAGCATCGCAATTTCTGCTAATACCTGCTATAAAAATAAACTGCCAATCTAGGTTGATGTGGCACGAGAGTTAATTGAATTAAGATGGTGCATTGAAACCGTCTTGTAAATATCAAATGCAAATGAATAGTGCTGCCGCGGGCCGGGCGCGGCGCGGCCGGGTCGGTCACAGCGAACTACGCTAGTTGCAGCGAGCGGGTGCGTATGCACCGATCAACCAATATCGCGCGCGGCCTCAGCACTCACAAACGGCCTTTGCAGTTCGGCGCGGTCGACGACCCGCCATAAGTTCGATGACCGGACCCGCATTTAGTTTTCACTTTCGTTCACTAAGGATAACTGTACCATATACGTCACGTACATGCCCACAATTCCGCCTGCGACCATATCGGTTTCTAGAGTCTGCAAAGAATACGCAATATTTGGCACACATTTTAGGCAGTACAAACCGACGGAATGTGTACATATAAGGCTCTGTTGCTATGCCACCCAACAGTACCACTCATAGTTTATACCTTTTACAAGAGGTTTTACACAACTGTTTGAAAACTTAAGGGTTGTGGTAGGTGCTCGTTTGCACAAGCCATTCGAGACTTTACTTTAAGCCGATCATATTAAATTTTGCATATTTCAAATGTTAATTAGGTAGTCCGAGGTGGAGCTGCGTCCGTCAACCGCATAGAAGGTTGTTGCACTAATGATTGCGGGTGTCGCAACCGGGCGTTGGACTGGTGTCCTTTTGATGCATTTTGGGTACAATTAGGTAATTTGACGAGGTGGTGGGGGAGTGTGCGCTCTCGGCACCTCGAAGGCGCAGTGCGTGGGGTTGCGGGTTCGGCGGTTGCGCAACTCTATCAGCGGTCGTCGACTCGGTTATGTCAGCCGTTTACGTAAGCGTCACCTCGCAACGCTCTCGGGCAGCGCTCGCGTTTCGCACTTCTCGCGGACTATTTGCAGGCAGGGGCTAGTTAGCGCTGCGTTACTGCGCCTCTCTGCCCCGGCCGCAGCATTGTTCCATCCAGCCCTCGACTGTGTGTTAATCGAGTTAGTCCCACACCGGTAATCATAACTAGCATACCATATACAAACATGCTTGTGCATAGCTATAATCTGCTTATTATTTCGGTTAAGAATAATAATGGGGCGGGTTAAACATAAAAAGGCTTTGCCTGCTCGGGTTGCATAATCAACAATAGCATCATTAAGTTTAACCTTTAATGATTTGATTAGTTGTATTAACATATCGCTCATTGTGGAGAGCAGGTGTGCCCTGAAGGAGTAATTATGCGAATGTTGCGTTCGGAGTGGAGAAGGGGCTGGAGCGGTTGCGTCAGCGTGCGGAGACTGGCCGGACTCAACGCGCAAGGTTATGCTGCCGAGGTTCAATGCTCTAGAAATAGGTACCAGAACCGACCCCGGCAACCAAACCCTAGCGATCATGCACCGCACGCGCCGCGACCACCTTCCAGCCTTTCAAGGCAGATTAAACCAAACACTACACTTGTAGAGACCGATCCCACACATGGTTCGATTAATAATATTTTACAACCAATATAGAAGCAATAAATGTTGTCTCGACACTCGTAAACCTATAGTGATCAACACGTCAATATAATGAAGATTTATAATGTCCGATGGCAAAATTGTTTTATTATTACAGTTACAATAAAAAATCATTGTTAAACTAGTTCTGCTAAATGATGACAGTTTTGTTTTAACGGTACACGCAGGTTTGTGGAGTAACCTTCAGAAGAGAGAACGTGGCGTTCGTAAGCACGAACAATGTCCCAACTCTTTTTTATGAGGCTGTTTCGCAATTTTTTTATAATTTTGCCTTCGACCTTTGTGAGCCGCCCAATTCAGGCTTATTGGTATTCCTGTAGTGGTATCAGCGAAGTGTGATTTTCGTAACTTGTGGTTGATCGCAACAGAGGACGACACGACGAAGACGTGACTCCCATACAGTTTTCTTGGATTTAGAAATCATTTTCACCGAAATTTATGTAAGGTAGTTCCCTAAGCTTGGCCGGCTCCTAACGCCAGACACAGTTAGTATAGTATAGGCGGTGGTGGTGGCCCTAGGTTGACCCTTTGCGCAGGATGGCCCGGATACCAGCTTGAGTCCCTTGATTTAAAGACGGGCTGTGATTATCGTTGAAAATCAAAAAAGCAAGACAACAACCAGGCAGTCCGAATATTCACTGATGGTAGCAAGATTGAGGGTAAGGTTCGGGCGGCACTAGACAAAATTCGCCAAAAACATTTCCTAACAATAATATCAAATGATTATTGTATGATTGGGTAAGAATACTTCAATCGATAAACGAATAAATATACCTACTCGTATATAAGTGTAAATTTATACTAGTTGTGATTGCTTCATTACGTTTTTGTAATTCTCTTTGCGTCTATTTATTTAACCATGCTTGGATTTGGGCTTTAAGCATAAGTACCTAGGTTAATCATACATTTTGATACATAAACCTGACCTCGTCGATTTTATGAATCGTACTAAATATACAACTGTTTCTATACATACCAAAAATAATTGTGTTCACCTAATGTGTAAATAGCGTATATTCTTTTTACAATAAAAAAAAAAAACAAAGAAAAATTGAATCCAACCGAATATTATTATCATAATAAGTCTTTGAGCTGTACTGGAAAAGCTTCAACACCACTCGATTAACACCGCAACAATCACGTTAGTTCTTTAAACTACACGATCTAAACTAAATTGGGCTGGATGACGTACGTTGACGTAGTTATCTCAAAATCAGGAGAATATGTAGGTGAGTGTACCACTACATCCAACAACTCGTTTCATTGTTTCTTTTTTTAAAATGAACAGTTACGACAGTGTCAACAATTTCTCCGTTCACTTCTTTGCTTATTTTGATTGCAAGGCGTAGAAAGCGTCAAAGTGATTATACAACACAACATCGCTTAATCGACACCAGGTCACTATTCGGCTTACCAAATCTGCTTGCGATTGCCACAGGCTAGTCCGAGTTCATCAACCTCACCGGACATTACTACGCAGGTAGGACAACTCTGTTGCTAAGTGCCAAAATCTCCAACGGGACGCAACGCATATTAGCAGGAATCGAGGGATTCGTATATGGGTCGAGTGGAACCGGTCAGATAAAGATAGTAGTAAGATATCGGAAGCAGGTCGATCAGAAGGAAGGCCCATCAGCGGTACTCGCGGCGTTACCGGAACGGCTGCACGCAGCCTTTCACGCACTTAATTTGGCAGGACCCCCTTCTCGCCGCCACCACCTCGCCTCAACACTGAGAGAAAGCAGCTAGAGCCTACGCAATGCTAAGGTCGATGACCGTACTCGAAAATGCTGACTTCTGACAAAAGTGACACATTAACTGCATTTCATATTCAATATGGTGTGGTCAGTTTCTTGCACGGATGCCGAATGGCCTATTGGATTAGGTCAGGTGGTGCAAAGTGTCTATTGTTACTGTGGAGTATCGTGGTCTTGCACGTAGGCAGAGGTACAGTCAAGTCAAGCCACATAAAGCTTTTTAGATTTTAACTGAACTGCATCACTAAGGTACTTACTAACTACACAGACCACGAACTCACACCTCTACTTCAAAAACAACATAAGATCAAATTTGTTTTTTTTTCAAATGAGATAAACTGGTAATAGACGCGTAAGAGCTTTGATTTAGTTTTTTTGTTCAATATACAATGTAGATAAAAAATCAGGCAACATGCTAATATCAGCATTTACAAACACTCTTAGTTATGATTTACTCCGGCAAATGTTTAAGCTATTTCCTTAACAACCTGAAATTCATTTCTTGATAATGAATTTTCTTATGTTTTTAATCGACGACCAAGCTTAATTAAGCTTCGCTCCAGCTGTTACATTTTATGTTAAAATTTTAAGCAAATTGTGTCATTAATATGAATAACGCGCCCACTTATTTTATTCTGCGGAAATGGGGTCTTGGAGAGCTGGAGCAACAATACATGAATAAGCTTCAAGTGTTCTAACAGCTGGTATAGAAAACTCGTTGTTATGCAGTACCTTCATAAAAAATTAATCAGATACCAAGGGCTCGGCCCAAAATGTGGACATGATCAGGGTCATCAGAAAAAAGTAACCGTATTAGAACATAACTGAATAATGCTCCACTCTACTACTCTACTAAGAGTTTACAATGACCAACCACGGACTCGGGCCGTATGTACCTCGAGGCTACGTCTGCTAGGTAGGTGAATAGAAACAAGTTCGAATTTAAACGACTTCAATAGATTTAAGTCGTGGAGCTCAATATGGGAGGAACAATTTGACCATTTATGTTAAATTGGCTCCAAATGTGTCAAAAACCAGGGTATTTAGGAATGGTTGGCAGTGTCACAAATCAATTTATTGGTTATTGAGATGTTATACACTCGAAATCTTTTGTTATTGATCAGAGACAAAGGTAAACAAATACAGATTAATTCAAACTCGTTAAACATGTAATAGAATGCATTTTAATCTAGAGTGGATTAGAATAACACGGTCTTGGAAATGCATTCAACGATTCTAATAAGAAAAACTAGGATGCAAAGCAGAGAACCACTGCGCAGTTGCCCAGCTGGGCGCGACTTAGCAAACGATAATTTATTAAATGAACTTGCATGAGAAATGAGATGTCCAAGCCGGTACGTGAATAGTACGTAGGTACTATTCACGTGCCGGCTTGGACATCTCATCGGCATCGGCGTACGAGTGAGCACGTGCCGTGGAAAATCACAGAAAACAAGGACACGCTGCAATGGTTCATTCAACCTCACGTTATTATTCAACAAGCGAACGGTGATGAAACTACGCAGATCTTCATTATTATTAACAAAGACCACTGTTTCGAAATTCACGTACTACGCAGGGCTCACGTGCCGAGCCCTAAGGCTCTGGAATATGACATGCTAACGGCCGACGCGACACGACGAAATAAACGTGGCATTCCCTGAATAAGCGATGATCGGTAAGAAACATTTGGAGGTTGCTTCATCCCGGCTGGACATCAATGGTTACGATAAGCGGTGTCATGAAACTTCATAAAATTATATAAGTACTACACGTGATCTCATTTGAGTGGACTTAAGGGTCAGAAGCTCGAGATCAGCTGCAATCGCGTTATAAAAGTTGGAAGTAAACTCCAGAAACCTGTTTTCAATTAAATCTCTTAAACGTTGTTTTAAAATTTCCTGATGCATTATGATTTTTCGTATTTTATATTATAATATAATAGAAAGTTTGTGGCACATAAACGTAAGCATAACCACCGAATAACTTTATAGTACTAACGGCGTAGCATTACTTTTCATTTAGGATGATGTTGGGACTGCCTCGATTTTGCAGTGCATCGGGAATGTTTGCGGAATACCAGACGGATGGCTTTGCTGCCATCCTCCGTAAAAAGACCGCATCCCTGATGCGCAGGGTGCGCGACAGCCCCAACACCATCCTAAACACTATAGCAGGTAGAATCACCTCTTCCCTGTGGAAATGTTTCGTGGGGAGAGTGATTTAATTTAATTTTAGTTTTAATTTCTAGTATTAGGTATAACTAACCCTAGTAATAAGTTCTTAATGTTTAATTTTACTAACAAATTATGGATCATTTAAGTCATCTGAAATAAAATCATTTTATTATTTTTTATTTATTATTACCCCTATACAGTTTGTATATCCTGCATACAAACTATTGTATAAGGGTAAATCATGAAACGTTCTTATCACTTACACCAAGTATCGAATTCAACACAAATAACAATTCAAAAGAAATATAGCCCCCAGCATAATTAGGAAACTTAAACTTTATCGTTGCATTTTGTGAAATATTTTGAAATACGTGTCACTTAGTTTTGCATCTTTAGGATCTCTTTGATCCTATGCCAGGGACTTTTTGACTTGACCCTTTGATGGAAACATATTTCCACATTAAAGGACATCACATTTAGAAATTAGGAAAACCAAATATAACCTCCTTTCTATTTTACATTCGCTTTGGGATATAACTTTTAATAATAATTTGTTTGTTTTAAAAAACCTAACAATTGTCTTCGAAGCTCCAAGTTCTAAACTGTTAGCGGAACTATTTGTTCCGCTTATCGAAAAGTCAAAGTAAAATATTTTTTAAGGGACCTCTGGATTTTTTTTACGAACAACTGCAAAAAATTCATTCAAATCGTACCATAATTGAAAGAGAAATATAAAAAAAATACTGCTGAACCAATACGATAACATGAAAAGTCTGGATCAATGGACAAACCTTATTAAAAGGTTTTTGTGAACATTGCTGAAACATGCGTTCTAGTTCAAAAACTTTTATTTTTTTAATTTACGTTTAGGTACAACAGATTGAAAAGTGCGAACGTGAAATTTTCATATCCTCGTCCATTTTAAAATAATCATGATAACGATTTCGACAGTTTCATTATTATTTTATTAAAACATTCGCAAACTAATCCAACCAAGCAAATAAAATCAAGTTAGGTCTAATATAACCGAATCAATGTTGCCACACCACATCTTAATATTTAATATGAATAGCTCCTTTCGACAATGACTTCATCAAGCTTTGGTGGATGACCATACAATATTTCGTAATTCTGCCAATAAATTATATGCCGCTTTGAAACTATTCATGATATTTCGGTTTATTACGAAATTATGAAAAGGTCCCTACGTCATAGACACTATGACACAACTCTGCGCATGTAACAAAAAATTAAGACTAAGTTTTTAGAGGTAGCTAACATATCCCTTTAGCTTTAGCTTTTTAACTACCTAAATAGAACATGTTTTTTTTCCTTTTGACTGTTTTCACATTCTGGCTGACTGTATAAAAACCAAAGGCTGTTTGTTATTCTCACAAAAAAAAAGAAATTACTATTCCAATTTGAATTATTTTATTGTTAAGTTTGCTCACCCCCTGTATTAGAGGAAACATTGGTTCAAAACAAAAACAAAAGTGAAATATTTAGGTGATACGAAGTTCACGGGGGTTTGTTATATTATTGAATATAAAAAATTATAACCGCTGATATTGACGACCTTGGAATATCATCTGTCATTATCAATATCATCATCAGATCTTGGATCAATCTAGTAAGTTGTACAGAAAAGGTTGCATAGGTAAGTTACACTTACTTCCTTCGCACAACTTGCAGATTGACAGACATACTACTTATACATAGATTGTGTAGGTGTCGCTACTATATCTTATAATCAGCCCGTTAGCAGAATGGCTAGGTCGATTGCAAATTCGTCGACATCGGCAATTAAGTTATAAATTATCAAAATGCATAAATATGGCTAAACATCGCTTAACCGAATGCAATTTATTTAGGTATTCCCAACCAATAAACATGCAATGTCATGTGGCAAACGTTATTGTTGTTTCTTTTTTGTTAAGTGTATGTACATATTTTGCCATGTTTGTAATATAAAGAATTGATCTCATATGGGAGTGGCATAGTCACTTTGTGACAAAACTCCATCAATAAATAAAGATATAATAAAAAAAAAACAATTAGCTTTCGTTTAACAATTGGCCTAGCCATTCTACAAACGGGCTGATTCAGGCACTAACCATGAATCACTCATTCACCTAGAGACTATATTTAGCACCAAGCAGGTTTATTGATAAAACAATTTGACAACAAAAGAACCGTATGAGCTTTACCGTGGTGAAATCTAAACAAGCCAGCCCTGAATAAGCCTGCTATTAGTATTCACGACATAGTGACAAATGTGGCCAAAACGAAGTAGTGTGGTGTAACATCGTGAGTGAGGTAGTAATGGGCCGGGTTCGTTCGCCGACAAAAGCGAAAGTGCCGTCACTGGGACAACGACCAGCTCCTTCGGGCCAGCTTCGCCTTCGAGGAGGCGCCAGCGTTGTTGCCAACTGACATTAACAGTCAACGCAATGCTCTCGTTGATTTGCACATGTGCGGAGAAATGCCTATGCTGGGAATCGCAGCATTAATTCATAAAAATGATAATAGCTCTTCCCGATAGCTACATTCCTAAAGATAACTATGCTATTTAAATATTCCGTGGCCTAGGCTAATTATTAAGTGCATAATAATAATCATTCGTACATATTTTTTATTTTTTTATTTGCTGGACACAATTCACACAGCATTATCTAGCCCCTGGTAAGCAGAGCTTGTGTTATGTGTACTAGATAACTGATATACATAATACAATACATTACATAGATAGATATTTTTTATTATACATAGAAAACGACCAGAACACCCGGAACAAATATCTGCAGATCCTACACACAATTGTTCCGAGGCGGGAATCGAACCCGCAACCTCCTGCGTCGCAGGCGGACCATCGCCCACCGCGCCACATCGGTCGTCATATTATGTACGAATAATTTGGGATTTACAAGACAACAGACGGCACTCTACGGCCTGCAATGCAAATATAAGAATGCCTGCTGATTTTCAGTCAGACAAATTAATATATCGAATATCTTATTAATTGAAATACAAGTTTTAACCAATGGGTACATGAAGTACATAAAAAACAAAGAAGATTTAAAAATAAAGGTTGAAAAAACTCAGTTTATTGAACCAGGCAGCAATAAGGTAGTAGGTACATATTTAATTGAAGTTCATTCCGTACTCTATAGATACATAACAACTGCTGTACGTTTGCTTATATGCCTACTAACGAAAGCTTTAAGGAATATATAGCCTACAACGGCTACAACTCATTTGCAATTCTATGAGTTCCTGCCTTTCATAAATCGTCTAACAATAATTTCTTTTATTTTGTAGGCGGGGAAGACTATAAATTTTCTATACGTTTGATTCGGAAGTTATGCTTATAGTGGTGTAACTACTCTGAAAATAATCGGACGATCAACTGATTCGTCGATTAACTTTGATGTTTAATCCATAAAAACGTACAACAAAAACGTAAACAAAAGAATATAATCAATATACTTAAGTGGTTTTGTGGAATGTTATATATACAAAAAACAACAACTTATAACACGACTGAAAAACAAATGTACACATCGCTATCAGAAGAGTTACAAAGCCCACGCAAAGTAGAGTATCGGTCTAACGTAAGTATTTGGTCATATACGAGTAGGTAAATAGGCTCTACATAAAAATATTTCCCCTTTTTATCCGCACAAAAATACAGGATGCTGTTGATGTTCCACATACTTATATAACTACTTACAGTTAGGTTACGATACACTCAGTCACTTACAAAATGTTGTGAGCAATAATTAAACAAAATCAGTTCCAAACGCTAGGCGCAACCTTGGCGCCAAAGAACATTGCTAATAGAAAATGTTTGCAAAAATAAATTACCTTATACATGCATTACCTTATGTTTCATTCAGTCTCTAAAAATTCATAGCCCTTGCCAAATTACAGGCCTAGAGAACATAACTACAATATCGGCATTTCAGGCAGACGCACTACGAAACTGTGGGGGAACGCTGCAGATATAAACACCGTTTTTGTGTTGCAGAAGAGGGCTGTTCGTGCGATCTATAATATGGGTCCCAGAGAAACCGTATGTAATAAATTCAAAGAAATAAACATAATGACAGTACCATGTCAATAAATTTATGAAAACTTGTTGTACACTCATAAAAACATCAATCGGTTCGCTAAAAAAAGCGATATACATAATGTAAATACTAGAAATAAGCATAAACTCGCTGTTCCCACAACTAGACTACATAAGATAAGTGTATCTTTTAAAGGGCAATGTATACGCTTCTACAACAAAACTCCAAGTGAGTTGCAAAAATTATCAATAAATAAATTTAAAAAAATTGTGAAGCATATTCTTTGTAAAAAGGCTTATTACAAAATATCAGATTATCTAGAAGATAAAAAAGCTTGGAACGAGTTTTGCTCCAACTCAAAATCTAACGATTTACAGATATGCAAATCATATGTACTAGACACATAAGTTATGAAAATACTAGTGGTTTCTTCTCACTTCTTCCACTGGTGGACAAAAAATTTAAGTGAACATCAATATAATAATGAATAGTATAAGATATGACTTGTCTAAGTGCTTATTTGTAAGCCTAAAGAAATAAACTTTCATTTCATTTCAAACATGTTGTTTTTCTAACTTAATTTTTTTACTACTTTCTAAACTATATGTTTTTCTATATTTTGTAGTTTACTTAATAAAAGAGGCTCTACATTTTCGGTAATTATATATTTACTGTGACGAATTTTCGATTATACTCAAGTTACACGCATCTGTTCTCTTATAGGATTCGGTCCAATGAACACAGTGCCCTACAAACAATAGGGGAGGCACCTACGAATGCTTACTTTTCTTTATAACTGTAGAAGAATAGCTTGTAAGAACAAAACAAACAAACTCAAGAGTGACGTAATCGTTATTTGGTGCATTGTTCAAACATCGGTGTGACGCTAGTCGTGGTCGGTGGAGACAGGCAGTCGCGTATAATACCTGTCTGGGGAGCGCAATCGTTACCCCGCCACGTCGCGTCGTCGGTCTGCAGCGGCACGGGCATGCGCACTTGGCGACGCCCGCGTTCGACCGAGTCTAGTGCGAAGTGAGGAGGAACGAGGAGCGCAGTGCTCGCCTGCGAATGGAAGCCGACTCCGCGCCGCCCGCACCCGTAGTCCTCCCACCGCGCCGGCTCTGCGCGCTCCTCACCAACACCGCAACATGGTGAGTCATTCTAAAGTGCGAAACTATTCATTTGCGACGGCCTTTCATCACGCTATACGGACAAATATAAATAAACCGGATCGACCTACTTTGTTACTCCGGAATTAATCACTATAAGTCTCCCATGAAGCCTGTTAGAGACAGCACCGCAATAGACACACTCTAACCTGATTAACTGCAAATTGAACAAAACAAAAGAAATATAGACCGCGCTCCGACAATGAAGGTCAAACATTACAGGTGTTAAAACGTATAAATCTCATTTTCAGGTAATGGACAACCGCATGAATGATGATTTTGAAAATGAGCATAATACATCAATATTCATTACGAATTTTCAAAATGGAGAGGTGCTTAATTATTCTGTAGTCCTTCTAAAAGGCTTCATAACCAGAGGCAATTCAAACAATCAAGACAAGATACTATGTGCAGTTAAAAATGATGGAGTACAGTGCAAATCCGAATGGAATGTCCATAATGGAGAGTTTAAAGCGGTACTAGAATTAAAGAGAGGTCAGAACATAATCGAACTGCTTTATGCGGAACACCAACGCCGAACCTTTATTTTGGATTACACCCCAAGAAAAACTAACCTACGGGTAACGCCAGTTTATATCATATGTCAAGGACACGATGGTTGTTTCCAGAGCCCGCCGGATGTTGACAGTTCTATAGAAAGTGCGTGCTCTAGAATTGCGTTAGGCGCAAAACTTATACAAAGTGTAACAGCTGAAAAACTATTCGAAAACGGCGTCGGGCGAAAAACGTTTCAACTTGAACACGAAGTAAACCCCAAAACACCAGAATGTATTGTTTTCAGAAGTTCTCTCAATGTCAACAAAGCCAGGAAAATGAAACAAGCCGAACTATGGTCACATTTTGGAAGGGAATTAATGTTATCGGATCTTGGTAGCAACGATCGTAAATTCTTAGGTTTCATATCGTGTACGCGGTTCAAAGGAACGGATATTGATAAGCCTATGTCACACGATGAAATTGTTTCAATAACAGAAGCCTATGCCGCCCTTGGAGGCGGTGGATTAGCATTATTTGGTACCGCATGTCTCTATACTTGGCCAAGCCATGTTTCCGAATTAGTTCCAAAGATTATGGATTCTACGCCAGTGAATACAAAGCGATTCATGGATGATAGTGGGTACCGAGGAACACAGGGCGCCTGCTTTGCAACAACTTTGGGATCAGTTTTACACGAGCTTGGTCATACCTTTGATCTTGGACACACCAAAGATGGTATAATGGGAAGAGGTTTTGATAATGTAGACAGAGTTTTCATTGTAGGAGACAAAAGGTCAGCATTATCCAAAGACAGCATGAACAATTTCAACGGGAAACCAGTTCAACATTCCACTGTTTCTCTTCAGCGTAACATAAGTGTTACTATGAATGTGGCAGAACCACTACGTGTATTAGGTCCAAGAAGCAAAACTACGCTAGGAAATTTTGCCCAAATGTCGAAGTCAGATATTGTACGAAGAAGTCCAAATATAACTCCGATAACGAGACCATCCAGTGTTTATTTAAGTATGACAAATAAGTTTTCAGATTCAAAGAAAAATCTAAATAAAATGAACGGTAACGATTCAGTTTATTGGACAAGAAACTGTGCAGTTATGTTATCTTATCATAGATGGTTCAACAACGAGTACGGAAGAGAGAGACAAACTATAACAAGATACCTGAAGTTTGATACGAACAAAATGATGATATTATCCACTGCCGGTTTAAGAATTGTCGAAGTAAGAGACGAATCCAATGGAATGGTTTTAGATTCTTATGAATTTACAAACCCTTTACCAGAGAAGAGATTTCTACTTCCATTCACCTTTTCCCCAAAAAGTAAAGTTTTGGCTATTGTGGTAGAAGATGATTTGGGAAACGTTTTGAAACACAGACATTTACCTATTGATAAAGTGTTATAAATTTAAAGTATGACAATAAAGTGAAGGAGGGAAGAACAATAATCGAAAGTATTCTAAAAGACAGTGTTATAAATGTAAAGTACTCTTTATTTTGGAACTATTTGTGAAGTTTGTTGACTTTTCAATACAGTAAGTTTAAATTTGAAGTGGTCACCCTGATTTGACGTGGGCAACTAGATGTTTTGACATTTGATAGTCAGAATAAATATTTTCGGTGTAGTGGATACAAACGTGCTTGTTATGATAATATTTTAGTATTACCGTGATAAAAGAATAATTAGTTATGTAATTTAGGCGTGAGAAATCTTTTGTATTAGAAGCTATAACAGTGAAACATTTCATGAAAATTAGTATTTGACTGAAACCTATTGAAATGGCAGGCAGCTCTACCGATGAAGAATGCAACTATTTTATAAATAAGAATCATTTCCCAGCTGTTATTGATGGAAAAATAAATATAGATCAATTTATCAAGGCATCGACTGATTTAGTACATATTGTGGGTAAGTTATGCGTAATTTTTATGAGTAAATAACACTGAAACTATTTTCAGTTCTTAAGAAATTGTGTTTATTTACAGAATGCCTTGGCACTGTGTTCGCACCCGTGAGATATGACATGCAAGGGAACATTAGTGTAAGTGTTATATTTTACTAACTTTGATTTTTTAACTTTAATTACTTACTACCAACCAAAAACCAGAACAACTAAATTGAATAAATTAGAGTGGTACTATATACTTGATTATTATTTTCAGAAAATACAAAAACAATACAAATATGATGAAAACTCATGTTTACTTGAATTGATGCTTGAGGAGAGAGAAAACGGAAAACCGATAGGCATCGAGGCCACGTTGTGGCTTAACAGGTGCGATTTCAGAGAACATTAAATTTCGATTAGACAATAGTATACCTATTTTGTTTATTATGACAAAAATAGTTAAAATACTCATTAAGTAATCGTCTTCTTTACAGAGCCCTCCTGTTTTTTGAACTGGCCTTCCAAGAGATCGTAAATTGTTTGAGATCTGGCAACTATGACGTCAACATGAAACAAATATTTACAGTGGCTTACGAAGGATCTGTGAAGCAGTACCACAATTGGGTGACTCAACAGCTGTTCGTTGTAAGTTACACTTTAGTACCTTCTGTTCTACTCGTACTTAGTTGTGGTCAAAGATTTTTCTTAAGCATTTTTAGATGACAAAGCAAAAAATTGATCTGGCAACTTAATTCATCGTCTCGCAGTTAGCTGCAGTTAGCTGCAGTTTGCAATGCAATGACTTACGTTACCTTCCTTAATTAGAAGAATTCATGCGTAAATTCTCATACTTGCGTGCATTTTTTTTTTAATTCTCAATATTATAAAGGGCTTTGTGGGACACGCGATTATGTCGCCCTACTTGCTTGCATTCTATATTGTCATCTAATAAGATAGATCAAGTTATCAAACCTTTTTCTTTGTATTTTTGCAGCTCATTTGCAAGCTGTCACCAACTCTACCTCAAGTCATGAAAATCTTTCAAGTCGATGAAGATATTAAGATGTTTGAAAGAAAGCTCGAAAATTTCAATATAACTCTACATCTCGTCCGATGCAAAATAGACGACTTTATCAGAGAAAACGATTTGGTTAAAGGAGCAACAAAGCGCCGAAACAGTTAACAAAATAATTCTGTAAACTGTTTATATTCTATCACTGAAGATAGGAAACATGAAATTGAATTTTATGTAAAATACATAAGTAATTAGACGTAGGCATGCTTAAGCATCTTCAAGTTTGTTTCATTACTAATATTACGAAACAAATAAAAATTAAAGTATTTGAAATTGCGATAAACAGCTACATATAAGTATACATTTTTTTAGTGTAACGCCTTGAAAGTACCAAGCATGTGTAAGTAAATTTTAAAATACTTATAAGTTGTACGTAATTGAATATCGAAGAAATATGTAAGACGACAGTTATCGTAGAGTGCGATTTTCTGATAATAGGGTATTATACTAATGAATATTATTTGTTCTTATTTCTTTTTTTATGGTTTTACTAAATAATATTCTACACGTTCCTAGCTTCTAAATTGTATATTTAATTTATCGGGCTTAGCCATCCTGTGTAGTAGAAGATAATGGAATGAAAAAAAAACAATATGTATATGTTGACATGGTCAAAGATTAAACAGCTATTGAAAAAAGGCAGCATAGAATGATGGAGAGTATTTTTTGAATTCATGTTCAGATTCAGCATTAATATCCAGTGCCTTGAAATATGTATTTCGGAACAGAATTAAAAAACAATAGGTACCTATATCTATTAAAGTGTAATTCAAAATGCAATATGTTATTATAAGACGACTATATTAAATACTAAATTGTCATTATAATTTATAAATAACTACACATATTTCCTAGTGAGTATTATTCTAATTTATAGATAATAATATCTGATTGTATTCTTAAAATTATCTGGTGTATTATTAAAATATACTAAGCTAAAGCTATTAACAAAGTAAGCTTTAAATTATTTTATGGTAATGATAGATACTAAATAATTGCTAATTTATTCTAGTATTGAAGGCGGTCCCATCTTATTTTTACCCGTGTTTTGAAAAAAGGTACTTTGAGAAACCAACCGTTCCTAAACATGCTGGGTTTGATTTCAGTCCGACCCTGTTTTTACACAAATGCACCGATAGGTTTATCATGAGACCGTAGTTGGCAGCCTAGCTTATGCTTTATTATTGCAAACAAAGATTTACGATCACGATGAGGCTCAAAATACAATGGAGCCCTCGATCGCGAAACTTCATTCATAAATATCTCGCTATACCTTAAAAGGACAAAGGCATGCTCAATGAGTTAGGATTCGCAAAGAAAAAACAAGCACGTTTAAGTTATTTCTGTAAATTATTATTAAGAAATAGCAAGAATAGCAATTTGTCAAACAATTAATAAATTCTTTTATGTAAAAGTAAATGATTTTTTATTATTTGACCTACCTTAGTACCTATCCTAATTATTATAGGTGTCTCAGTCTTTGATGACTAGGTTGGACGGAACGTATATAACAAACCCTTTACCAATGAATTTCTTCATTAACTTACTACTAAAATTGGCATATCATAAAATCCTTGCTCGTTAAAACCAAGCAAGAGCATGTGGCTATTAAAATTTTAAGTAAATAAGTAGAAGTACCTACCTATTTTTGCCATTTAGGTAGGTTACCTTCCCTTCCTATCGCTAGGATTAGATTAGACACTGTTTTGTTTGCTAGAATTTTGACCAAATCATTTACTAATCGCCACTTACAAGTCTTAGTCATAACTAAACTTAAAATTAAGAATAAGGTTTCCGTGCAATCATAAAGAATCGATCGAAACAAAATTATTTTTTGACAACTTGCAACCTTGATAGATACTATGTTTTAACACGCCGCGAAGAACTTTTCTGGATATTCGTATGTTCTGGAGATATAGATCTTGAATGCCGATCAGAGGATTCAAGATTTCGAGAGATTGTCCGTAGCTCTATTGGCGGAGAATAGAATGAAGAAGGCCTTTGATTTGTCGCTTTTTTTACCGATTCGTAAATGACTAAAAAGCTTACAACACTTTCTATCAAAGAAGATAACAGTATGAAACAATGCGAGCACACTTCTACAGGTGTGCCTAGTTGCATGTATATAGAAATTAAATAAAAGCTTACAAGTGGTGTTTCTATCAGGATCGTAATGAGGAGGAACCGGCTTAGCTTAGACATCTGGAAAAGAGAAAAAGATTCAGAAAAAAAAATCCTTTAAAAAAGTTTTTTAATTTAATTTTAATTTAGCTTATTTAATAAATAATAATAAATAATACTTTTAACTTTTAGTATAACTTTTGCTCGTAGTATCCCAAACCTAGCGGCCATCCCAAACCAATCTAGTTATCCCTGTTGAAGAACAGCTTGAAAATATACATACATGTAGATACCATATAATATATATACATTTTTTACTACTTTCTTGGTAGATTTACTTTGATAGTTACTTTATAAATAAATAAATAAATAAATAATGCTGAACAATCCACATAGCATCATCTAGCCCAAAGCTAAAGCTTGTGTTATGGGTACAAGATGACTGATATACAAAATTCAATACCTACGTACATATTTTTTATAATAGAAAACGACCAGAACATCCGGAACAAATATCTGCAGATGATACAAATGTTTATACCGAGGGGAGAATCGAACCCTCAACCTCCTGCGTCGCATTAGGATCTTCGCCCACCGCGCCATAGAGGTCATCGAGATATTCATAGGAGTCAACTACGAACGAGATAAAAAGTAGGTCATAGATCATATCAGAGAGCGGATTGGATTATTGTTTACACAAATAATACATTGTCAAGAAGCATTTTACGCACGGAATAAAGTCGAGCAGTACTAACAAGCAACAGGAGGGTCTCATTGTAATCATCATCATAAATACAGTCATGACTTCACCCACTGCTGCGTATAGGTCTCCATGTTTTGTGCCACTTGTTTGTCTCACAGCAAGTAACTTGTCATGGTGATGTTGCCCTGTGGAGCAACCACTTACCTACATTAGACTTGCAGCAGCTTAGCATGCGGTTTTCGCAGTTAAAAAGTAGATTAAAGCTGCTCGTCCGCCGCATCAGAATCGGAGTGTACTCAGCGTATGCGGTTGGGGTTGGTTTTGGCAATTCCCCGGTTCATGGATTTTTCTCGGAATTACTGATATTTTTGGGCGATTGTAGAATAATGAAAATGAAATATTTGTAAAATAATAATGGCATTAAAGCGTGTAGTCTGTAATTTTAGAGGTTAAACAATCCCGATTCATGAGACCAGTTCGTATTGAAAGTTGTAATGGATGTTGAAAATTATTAAACCATTTCCCGGTTCTCAAATCGGTGGAAAAAATGTGTTCGGAAATTTCCGGGATTAAAACCCTACTGCGTAAACTGCGTATGCTCCGATTTCGATGCAGTGGACGTACCACCTTAATGTCTATGTAATGTATAACATTATGTATATCAGTCATCTATAGGTGGTATCCATAATACAAACTTGCAAACGTAATTTTTATCGATGGCATGAACAAGCATGCTGATGAGATACTTTATTACGAAATTTCGTTTCCTTTCGTTCAATCCCCGAAGCGAGAGTAGCTCTATGTTGAATTTTACAGTGTACTACACCACTGCAGATGAAAAGAAATATTGAAGGCATCTAGTAGGAACTGTACCGACAGTTTTGTGACGTTTGCGTGGATGACGCATGAGTGGACGGCGATGGCGAACTGGAACTACTCGTAGGTACCCAGTGTGGATGTACCTATCCGAAATTTTCATTTTTTAATTCTCTAAACTAAAGTGCTTGAACGGTGGTCATGTATAACACACAAAAGGCCCCATCTGTGGCCAAGTTGCGGAAACCAGTCCAGAAACATGAAACAAGTAATGGTGGTCATGTATGAGATATCAGGATTTTATTTTGTTTTTCATCAGGTAACTAAAGGTACCTATCAGAGGAAGGCAGCTTCAGCAGCTTCCGTTGTGTTTTTTATAAATATATTTAACACCTTTACAGCGATCACTACTATTCTTGCCAAACTAAGTATCGTGATTATGTCAAAATCTGTGTCACTTTCTTTCTTTTGCTGTGTGGATTGTCCAGTACCTACCATAAGGCCATGTTGGGAGTTTCTAGGGACTATTCATCAGTGGATGGATTGGTGCAGATGAAGAGGATGTGAAGATTGCTAAAAAACGACAGCAATCTTATAAATAAAGTCTTTGGATGAGTGAGATGGATTTATATGTACCTATTTACATCTTGTTTTAGTTGCGAACTTGCAACATCTGTAAAAAACAGCAAGAATATAAAATAATTATAGAATACTTACATCAGATGTGAACTGTCTGTGCTGGGATATGCAGAATTTAAGTACAAATGTGGTGATCATTAAAATATATGCCGTCACAAACAAAAGTTTTGGTACTTTCAAATAATCCAGCTGAAAAACAAATACATAGGCCATATTTTTATATCAGAATCTCATAAACAAATAGGTTGGTCGGTAGATTTAGGTGGGGACTTTTCCACTTCTAGGTGACTAGAACTTACCTTAGAATACAAAAAGAATCCATTGCACAGCGTCCAAACTAAATAGAGATATGAATCAAAATATGTGCATTTATGTAACATAAGGTGATGTTGGAGTTTCATTTTCTTGAATAAGAGGTTTCTAATAGAAAATCTCAAGTAGCAGGTAACTATTGTTTTGATTTAGACGTTTTTTGTTTTGTTTACATTACCTATTTCAGGGAGCTATTTCACTGTGTCTGTACTGTGACAATGACAACACAACTCGCTCTCCAGTATCTATGTCAAATAAGACAAACTAACTGAGACGACATTTTTTGGGTATATGAATGAACGGAAAAATATTATAAACCGTTACTAGCTGCTGCCCGCACCTTCGCAAGCGCTTATCAAGCCTATATCTATGTCCGTCCTTAAGATACCATTGATCTTTCTGCCAATTTTTTTAAAATCTATTCAGCCGTTTAGGCGTGAAAACTTAACAGACAGAGATACTTTGGAATTTACACATAAAAAACACGCTATTATGCCACAGGGAAATAGTTCATCAATTTCATTCAATATTTTTCACTAAAAACCAATGCCATATACAGTTAGTACCTTTTGACTCGGACTTTTCAGAAAATTACAGCTTTTAGAAATAGTCTGAGTTACCCTGATTTTTTTTTCTCTTATTTATAACTTAAGTTAGTTAGGTTATATTTATTATTTAGTATTGTTTATATTTTAGTTAGATTAAAGAAAAAAAACACAAAATTAAAGCGTATCTATCATAGCATCATACTAACTAATGGAGTACTGGAACTCATAGGTCTGTTCAAAAAATATTGACATTGACAGCTTGACAGCACAAAAAAATGATAATGTCAACACCAAGATTTCGTTCGGTGGAATAGCGAATTAGCGATTTGTTTTGAGGTTATTCTTTTAATTTTTACCAAGAAAGATTTTAAAATTAGCAGCACTGAGTTTTGGAAAACGTCTGTTTTCTCATTAGAACTCAATAAATTTACTTATAGTAAACATGCTTTCACGAACATTTCGATTTTCTGTTGGTAAGTTAGTTTACATACAACGACATATTTATTTACCACCTTATTTATGGTACCTAAGTATTTCAGAAGGTATTAACGTTCTCATCTCAAGAATAAATATAAATACACTTTTTTTCCAGCATTTTTACGACCCGAGTGTGTGCAGCTTCCTGCTACAGCAGGACTGAAATATTTTCCACCTCCAAAAAATTATGACCGTAAGTAGTATAAATTACTTAGATAGGTAGGTAGTTACTTATAATCATTTACTTGTTTTCTTGTTCTTGCCATATGGTAAGTATTTATTATATATAAGCCGTCTTGATTCATTGCAGATATCGAAATACCAGACAGACAAAGGTTGCGTGTCTTTGAAAAGGTACCAACATATCCTCCAAACCTGAAACCTCCAAAGATGCAGAAAAGGTTGCGGTACATGAGAGGACCTGAATTATTGCATAACTCATTACAGCTGAAACAATATGGTATTATTGTAAGTTTTGTTCCTTTTTGGTGGGAGAAATCCAAAGTTTACTGCAGAACAATGAAAAACTCAAACTTCCGAACTCTGATTTTCCACATTGATTTTATAACACTTTTGCTATTTTACAAAATATTAAGTAAATTGAGACTTTTTCATTGAACTCCTGGCTAAAATTGTATTGCTTTTCAGTATATTACAGTTCATACAACTTGTCTACTCTTATGTATACTTACTGTTGCCCATTCACTAAAGTAAAGATTTTCTGTGTGAATATGCTAACTAATCACATTATATTAAACTAGCAGACCGTCCTGGCTTCACACAAGTATTTATTATTATGATTATATATCTATAGCACCTGGGGATAGTGTAGCTTCCCAACGGTGAAACAATTTTTCAAATTCAGTAGTAATTTCAGTAATTTCAACCAAACAAATCCGCTTCATAATATTATTATATTACATTATAGGCTACCGGTGGAGGGAGGTTGAGGTTTGAGCATTTTGAAATGGCCCGTTTGACTGTAGCAAGACATCTTGACCAGAAGATAATGTTTGGTATTTGGAGAGTGGACCCTCCATGGCAACCTGTTACAAAGAAAGGCCAGGGCCAGCGAATGGGAGGAGGAAAAGGCGCTATCGATCATTATGTCACTCCTGTCAAAGCTGGAAGAGTTATTTTGGAAATTGGTGGAAAATGTGAATATGCTGAGGTAAGAACCAGTTACATACAAACAAATTACAAACCAGGCATTTACAATAGCCCAGCTGATTCCATCTCCTGGTTTATGTTAAGATGGCATAATTTAGACCTGCTTTTTAAATAAACGCGCGTTATCGCAGCGCTCAGATAAATAAAAATTCAGATGCAGGTGATAGCGCGTTGTAGTGCGCTTTGATATTAATGTAACGTCCGTTTCCTGTTAGGTGAGCGCGCGCTTTCATCGTGATTTTACGAAGGTATTTTTTTGCCAGACGATCAGTGACACTGGCTTATGTTCGCAACATGCTCGTCATTTAAATTTACTTTGAACTCGCCTGTCCCTGTCCACGGTATAACACCTGTGATCGTGACGATCGGCAAGTTAATCGTATTATCCACACTATCGTCCGTAATCATTTTATTGACCCGCGAGCCATCAATATGTTGCATTTCTGTTTATTTACAGGTAAAGAAGATGTTACAAATAGTAGTAGACAGGTTACCATTCAAGGCAATGGCAGTGTCCCAAGAAATCATGGAGAAAAATGCCGCCAAAGAAAAGTGGCTGGAAGAAAATAACAAGAATAAATACAACTTGAAGTACATCATACAAAACAACATGGGTGGTTGCCATAAAATGCTTTCGCCATTCGACCACCGTTGGTACGGTAAACATCTGTAAATACTCATTTATTTAGGTTAGTTAGTATGAATAGAATATTTAAATCCTATGAAAAGTTTTCTTTATCCCTATTATTTGTAGTAGTATCTTTATTATTAGCTGTTAATGTTAAGGCTAAACAATTCGCTCATCTTAATTCTTCATTCGGTCGTTTTAGGAATGAACCGTGCATTACATCCTACCTAACGCGCCCTTTCGTACGAGTAAGTATGTTAGGTGAGATAACATAATGTACATTTAGGCCTCGACTACCGACGAGTTCGCGGCGTCGACTTCTGTACTCTTAAATGGAGGTTCTCTGCAAAAGGATGGGATTCATTTAAAGAAAGACAAGATGATACTTTATAATGGTTTATTTAAATTTGACATTTTCATGAAAGGATCATTGTGATAAGCCTCAGTTTGCATACATGTATAAATCTTGTAGCAATAATTTATAAATTCCTTTCTTACAATTACGGGAAAAACTCAACAAAAACAAATGTTATAGTAACAAACACTACAGCATAGTACTTAGAACATTAAGACTCATCCTAACCTAACGACAAAAGCCAAACACACTATTTGAATATTTGATTTAAAAGTTAATTGTGCAACTTCTGAACAAATGTTAGGCGTTGTTGATATAATGGTTTAAATCTTAGCAGAAGATTACATTTTTTTATTCTGGCATCTAATAGGTAAGGATCACATCAATACACATAATAATATAACTACACCGAAACATTTACTATTTAATGTAAATATAACAGACAATTCGTGATATAGTGCAACGCTACTTTGTCTTTACGAAGCGTCTTCTACCACATTTATCCTCTATATACTGTTTTTGTCAACTCCATAAAGTACCTATAAATTATATAACTTTGATAACAATATTTACAAAGCCTAGTACACTAACTTACAAGTAAATGCAATTTACATTCAATAAATTAATAGTGTTTACAATATTATACAAGCGCTAGGTTTTTATTGATATGGCATTTACTTAAATTGACCGCATACAATATTATAGTTACCAATCCCTAACACGCAGTCGTGGTTCGATAACACTAGAAATGTACTATTTTGTAAGTCTTTTCATAGGTGTACTGAGATTCAAACTTAGCTGTTTCCTGTGTAAAAGTTGTAAACCTACGTAGATTAAAATGCCTTAAAAGTTGTGCCAGTAGCAATAGTTGTAGGTATATACTTGAGCAACATAATTAGCTCAGATTAATAACAGTAGACGTGACTAGTACCGGCCTTAAACGACTAATCTTAAATATTAATATATTTTTTCTAAACACTGGCATGTTGCAGTCTTAAACTATTGTTTTTTATTTAGAAAAGGACAACGAAATCTGCCTAATTTACAAAATAAATACTATCCATAGTTTTAATTACATTTGCGTACACAAAGGGTTATTAGCTAAGCTATAAGTTAAAAGTGAGGTAGCGTTTTTACCTTCTAGTAGAAAAATATGTACAGTTCTAGAAGAAATGCAGTTACATTTATTTGGTTTGTATGGAATCTATTAGGGATTTTGGTAGAAAGACATAGACGAAAATTAGCCCGTAGATTTTAAAAAACTTAGCAAAATTTTACAAATTACCTAAATCAGCTGAATTAATATCTGACACAAGTACCTACTTAATAACGAGTATTTCTACATGCACACAATAATATTATTAGGTACTTTAAATATGTGCAGCTTTGTAGTTGACTAGAGTAAATATTTTTTCGATAATATTATAAAACAGTTACATTAGGTATATTTTCGCTTTCGATCACTGCAAGGATCCACAATAAGACACATATTGTTATCTACTGAGGATAATACATTGACAGATTGCAACGTCACTCGTACGACTCGCTCAAGTGGTCTAGCAAGAACTTGAGCTGAGTTTTCATGAAAGTATTTTTGTGGGAAATGGAGTCGCAGAGCACTTGCGTGGGTGTGACGTCATTCCCATTGCGAATGTTTTCATAAATGTGTTCGTTACGTGAGTTGTTGTTGCGTTTGTCAACGGTATTATCTTCTAGCGCGGCATCATCGAATACGGCGATTGGAGCTTTGCTGATATGCTGATAATTATACGTAGACAATATCTGCCGGATCTTTGCAATGATCTGCTCTACTCAGGCGTTTGATTCCTGCGAAAGATTTTTAAAATTCGTCAAATTCTGAATCTAATCACACAGTTTCTAGAAGATCGTGATTGGCTACGATGCTAGTGATAAGAGATTGCAGTAGCTCTCTACGTGAAAGGTATGTATGGTTAGGTAGGAGACAGTGAGTGGAATGTGTGCTGTTACTCAAAACCGTACGTACTCGTAGGTTTCTTAGGCTTAGGTGAGTTCACAGACCTAAAACAATTTATCAACAAGAAACCATTGGTAAACATTACTTGATTCTTGACATTGCGTACCTATAAACATTGAATGAAAACCACTTTCGTGCTATCAGTAATTTTTACCAATAATTACAGAAAATCTCCCTGGCCAGTGAACTGTTTAGTGAAACTTAACATAGATAATACTGTACGGCATATAAAACGTATAAAACATTAATCTAGACTAGTAAGTATAGTAATAATCTGTGATCTAGATTAAATGCATAGAATTAGGCTATTCATAAGAAGATCCGACATAGAACCGCTGTGGGCACGATGTAAGCGACAGCAACTATTCTAGAAGCGTTAGAGCGGTTCAGATGAGGCGCTAACTGCCGGTTATTCTTTGACATTATTATTGCAAACCATATCTTTGTTATGAACTAGCATTCCAATATTGAGATATATGTTTATATACAAAATGAGTTACTATACAAGTCTTTCCACTTGTGAAATTGTCTGTCGAAGCTGTGGGAAGCTTAAGACCTCTTTGGTCCTATATAGGTAATTCTTTTTTCTCTGTAACCAAAACCAGTCCCAGAATCCCAAAAGCTATCAGCCAAAGGCGGTTATTTTATATAATACCTTAATTCGTACACCATAATTTATCCATTAGATAACCATTGCAAAGTTATGCTTTCTTAACTTATTTAGGTACTTATATTGGTATTTGGTATTGACTTTACGAGACCACTCATCGTGATGATGGGAGGGGCCTGGTTCAAGTAGGACTTTTTCTGAGACGATTTATTTATGTAACCATTGCAAAGTTTTGCTTTCTTAACTTATTTACGGTACCTTTGTATGTTAGTACAAAAAATATATGATATTGACTTTATTTGACCACTCATTGTGGTGATATTGGGAAGTCGGAAGGGCCTGGCTCAAACAGGACTTTCGTCTGAGACGATGTTTGACTTTACTTTGAAACGACCATGCAGATAATAGTTAACCGGCAGTACCGCGCTTTCATCTGAACAAGCCCTTACGTTTATACCTTTAGGTTGTGGAAGTAGTGCATAATCTGGTCGTAATCCATATGGAGGTCGTCGATGCCGAGAGCCTCGGGCGCGGTCGGCTCGCCGCGGGAAAACATCGGGTTGCCGACGATCGTAGCGCGCTTTACTTCAGGGGAACTGCTGTCTGGAAAACGAAAGAATCGCTTTGTGAGCAAGATGCTGGCTGATTGTAGTGTGCCCACCTACGATCCTATGAGTTGTTGGTGTTGGAAGTTCAAAGAGTTAAGTTACGTTTCACGTTTTAATTGTATATTTAGTGTAAAGTTTAGAGTAAAGTCCCGAGTTGTTTTTAAAATTTACTTTTACCTTTGTTCTGGTTGGTAGCGTCAACGAACTCTCCCTTAGGTCTGCTCTTGTGCCTCATCTGTACTTCCGGCAATCCTGAAAAATTAAAATAGTAGATAAAAAATTAAAATAGTTTTTTTAAGAACTTTACACTCAATTATCCCCCTTTTTTTCATGATAAACAATGCATCATTATCGAACACAAATAGACGATATGAGATCCAATAACATACTGACCTATTCCAGAATCGTGCATATAGTCGGGGCTTTCAGGCTTAGCGAAGGTGCGGCGGGAATCCTCAGTGCCTCTATTCAAGCCCACTATCTCCCTATAATCCTTGTTCTCCATTATAAGCGGGGCGTCGTTATCAAACTCGAACAGGCGCGCGCAGTCGTCCTTAGCAAGCTTGTCTACAGGGTCGTCGAATTCGTCTCGGATCGGGTTGGAATCGCGTTTGTATGGGTGCATGTCTCGGCTGATGTAGGGTGAGTCCGTTTTGTTCAAATCAATAATTCTGGAAAAGAATTGCCAATATAGAATATGATAGACTGATCCATAGTTACAGATATGTAGATTCTTAGTCTGGCGGGTCTATTCTGTAAGATTTTCGGTTGCGAATTAAATGAATTAAAGACAGAAATCGGTAGTAAATCAGTCAGAATTCATAGCTAAAAACTGATCCATAGTTAGAGATAGATTCTTAGTCTGGTGGGTCTATTCTGTAACAATTACTGCGAATTCTGTGAATTCAAGCACAATTAAAGACAGAGACCACTGGTATTAGGTACCAAAATCTGCTTAATCTTTGATTAGCGGGAAGGAGATTACATGTCATCTGCGGCAATATGGCGCGTCTTTAGGTAGAGATTACACACTAGTACCCGTCATCTGTGGCAATATGGCGCGTCTTTAGAGCGCATTAGATAGGATCTGAACCCATTGAATTTCAGTGCTTCAGCTGATCAAAGGTTAAACTCGATTCTTAGTTCTTTCTCAAACTTTAACAAATGCTTTCGAGCTTTTTAAAAAAAGTTTTTATATAAAGAAAGAAAATAATAGAAAATTAATTTACTGTAGGTACAACTTGCTACTACATAGAACTTAAAAAAAAAATCTACTTAACTATAAAAAACAAGCGACTCTAAAAAGCGAACCAATTGGTCCTGTCTCAGCATAATGTTGCTCTACTTCTCCACAAGAAGTAGAGCAACGCTAGTTTTATGACAGAACCATTAGCGCGTGCCAACACGGGTGGCAGACCACAGAAACAACAAAAAATATATATATATACAAAAAAATATTACAATAAATATATCTTACCGGTCCGATCGGCGTCCACTCTCCGGAGATCGTTTCGAATCGTGGTCGCGGTCGTGTTTTTTGTGGTGATTCCGCGAGTGGCTGCGTCGGGATGGAGGCATGACGGTCTCGGGCAAAATCTGGAAAGGTTATTTGTTATAGTTTCAAACAAAACAAAAATGTATGCTTTTGTTAACATATCTTTATGATTCTACATTATTATTTGTCCAGATCGTCCCATCTCTGCTAATATGGCTCCTCTATATTTCATCCAGACGTTGCGATCCTGAACCTGGCTTTAAACGAGTTCAGTGCATTTTACTGACATTAAGTTATTCGTATCAAGCGCTGTCATGTCACACAATACGTATCTATTACTAATTGGAACTCGATCAAGCTGTACTACCTACTTAGTTTTGGCAGCAAGCCGTGAAAATGAGCCTAAATTAGTCAGGATTTGGACCAATCCCAAAGATTCGTTGGTCCCTTTGGACTTTTGTGTTGTGAGTTGTTTACAACATCGATTATACTTATTATTTATTTTATTCTTCTTGCACAATAAAACATATACAAAAAATTCTTCTAGAAAATTATTACTAAGACGAACCTAACCCTAAAAAGAGTTCTCTTCCAGCAAACCTATTACAGTACTTCTTAGTACGTTACTAAACGGCTCTATCGGAATAACAGCGTTGTAACATGTTTACAACTAACTCATGCTGAGATGGAGACCGTTTTGGGACTAAATTACAAAAATCTGTTTGTCATTAATTTTTTAATCATGTTTGTTTTTTTATGTGTATTGAGTTACAAATAAAAACTATTCTATTCTACCTACTTTGGCATTTCTCGGCGGCACCGGGATTTGGGGCTGCGGCGTAGAGTTCCGATGCGGAGGCACGGGAGGCCTGTAGTCCTCGGTGTCGGCCTCCGCCCTGCAGACCGAATGTAGGAAATTATACCCTCATTATTTAACACACACACCGGCCACTACTCGTGTTAGTACTTACCTATGAGGCTTGAGATAATTATATTTATTTGAAGGGAAAACAGAGGCTTATAAATAACACTAACAAGTTGATTAATACTTAAAAGCTTATTGAAGGTTTTCACGGATAGATAATAGAATAATAAAATAAAAAAGACTGTGAACAAAAAGTGACTGGTTTATAGCATCTATAAAATAAATTACATATTTTTAAGTTACAATTTTTTTTATAAGAATGTTTACTCTGTACTGTACATATATTCTCTAATAAAATCGTATTAACAAAGAATAAAAAATCTACAACAATTAAATGCTTGTTTGGCAGCTTCCTATATAATCTTCTTATATTAATCTTTTATTTTGCAGGTCTCTCACATCTGACCAAATACTTTATCTTGACTGGTTATTAAAGACAAGCATTATATTATTTTTGGCCTTTACTGTGGCCGTTTTCTCGTGGTCCCACTATTTTGTTCCACTAGTAGGACCACGAGTGAGACCAGTTTCTGTTCGTCCTACTATTAAATGTCTCAAAATACAAGTCCCAAAGATGTTTTTGTCCGCTACTTGCGATTCAACGCAGTAAGATACGGATTTTTGTAAAATAACTACACAGAAACCTATTTTCAGTGTATACCAACTATTCGTTATTAAGTTCTTTGTCCACGCGTTCACACAACTAGATGGCGCTGCCAAATTAACATTTTTTAGATTAATACGCACGCACGTGTTCGATTTCACAGACAGGCTTTGGGAACTATATACTAATTTTAGTGTTTTTTAAAGTTTATTCAGAGACTTGTTAGTTTCCCAATCAACATTAAACAATAAGTAAAATCTGGCATTATTCTAGCAAACTACTTACTGCCAATGTCCATCCCCCGACTGAGACCTAGCATGGCGTGACGAAGGTTTCTTGCAGTACGTTGTCGAGTCGATAACTCTCTCGCGCCGGTCGTTCTGAGACGGTAGCTCGATAGAATTCGGGTTGTCGAAACTCGTCACCATGACGTTTCCATTATCCTTGAAATACAAATACACTATGTTTAGAAAAATAATATATGGCTAATTTACCAATACTTGAAAACTGGGCCTGTCCGCGTAGACACAAAAACGCGCTGGGTCACAAAAAATTACGCTTGATTTTTTGGGATGTTATTTTATATACCTACCCAATTGTGTCAGTAAAACTAGTTTAAAATCTGTACCGGCGCACGAAATGTGTTATTGTTTTAAATTTTAGTTAATAGCGTCGTTAGTTACTGAGATATTCAAGAAAAAAGGGTCGTACAGAACCATACCATAAGGGTTTCCGTTAACATTGACGAAGACAGCTTCTTCCTTTATTATATTATATTTGTCCAGGGTGTTCTGGTCGTTTTCTATGTATAATAAAAAATATCTATCTATGTTATGTATTGTATTGAATAATGTATATCAGTTATCTAGTACCCATAACACAAGCTCTGCTTACCTTGGGGCTAGATAATGATGCGTAAATTGTCGGGCATTATTTATTATATCCCCTATTTTACTAAGTTATGTTATTAAAATAATGATGTAATCTCAAATATCTTTGCATAACGACTAACGGTCAAGCATGTTGAACCACGAAATGTATACCTATTACCTGTAACCTTGCAAACACATGTTTTTGGCAAATAAAAAATCTTTATCTTTATCTTAACTTTATCTTTAATGGTACCTTGATCGCGTCATCGGGGTCTACATAGTTATAGTTGAGAGGATTATTGGTGATTCTCATTTCCTTGCTGTTGTCGACCTGCTGTGTTGAATTGCGGTTCGCGGGCACTCGGTTTCCGTTGCGCTCGATAGTTGCTCGGCCTGTAATGATGTCTGAATTAACCCTATTGTAAGTTTCTTTTAGAAATTGTCGTATGAATACCTACCTCTAAACCACGGTGGTTTTGCAGGTATTTACTTTCCTTATACTCACAATAGGTTACGTAGGTAACCTTCAAGTGCTCATTAACAAAATACTGTGACCTTTTATTCAATTAGGTATCTAAGCTACACTGATGCAAGTCCACAGCTGGTCAAATGACTCATAATAAGCGCCATATTATTGATTAGAATCAAATATAAGATAGCCAAAGCCAAGCTCTATACTTTCCTGTAAAACTATGTCATCACTACATAGTATCAAACAAAGTCGATTCCCGCTGTCTATCTGTCCCTATGTATGTAATCTTAGATCTTTAAAACTACGCAACGGATTTTGATGCGGTTTTTTGAATAGATAGAGTGATTCAAGAGGAAGGTTTATAGACCATATGATACATAGAATTCAACGCAGGCGAAGCCGTGGGGCGCAGTTAGTAAAATTATAAAGGATATAAACTTACCCAACCACACCCAATCGTGCGCATTAGTAGTCGATTCCCTAGATGGCTTCTCTCTCGCTAACCCGAGGGTAGTTCCGACCAATCCCGCAACTTGGATTCGCCCGCCTTCGGCTACTGTCGGCATTTTCCGTCCGCCTGTCACCGCGGTGTCGGCAACCATTGGTTTGAGGCGTGAAGCGTATACCACGCATGATACTACGAACACCTGAAAAAATAATAAAAAAATATTAAACTGCCTTTTCTACCTATCTGAATATACATACTTCTGAGAATGTTTTGAAAAACAACCAATGAAAAAAAAACATGAAATGCATGATAGAGACAGTCTATATTATTAATTTCAAGTGTTTGTAAATAAAATAAAAACTTACCAATATAGCAAGACAAAAAGCTCCCAGCAAAACGTACATTCCTGAAAAAAAACAATTATTTTCTTAATTCTGGAAAATTATTCGTCAAATATTATCTACTGAGTAACCAATATAATGTGAACCATTATGGTGATGATAGCTATAAGCTTACCAATTTCAACAGGTGTCATGTGCGGTGGTTGTTGATGTCTCGGATGGAGGCCGTTCCCGCGGTAGATAGAGTTGTAATGCTGAGCTTGAACCGTTGGCTCGTGGTTGTTCTCATCTTTAAAGGGTGAAAGACCTGAAAATATAATGATCATAAATACATTTCTTTCCATTTTATTATGATTTTCCTTGATATATACCTTCACACACAACAGTTATATGTAACTATATTAATGTAATCACATCCCAGGATCGAAAATATCTCAATGTATCACACACAAAATAGGTAATGTAAATGTGTCCTTTCCCTTCATTTTCAAAACTTTTTGAACACAGATATACATATTGAGATGTACTTAGATGTATCGAAATATAAATGTATCGTATCGCTTTATATCTTAAGATATGAACATATAAAAATATATATTATTGCTGTCGTGTGTGTGTCTCCTGACGATTTATATGGCAAGATGTTAAATTAAATGTGAATCGAGTTATACATAATATACACTACTCAACAAAGTCTAGGGAACAAGGATATTTTAGTGTATACTTTTAATTCAACTTTTTTTTGTCCCAGATGTTATACATCAAAAGAAGCGAAATTTATTTTTGATTTCAGTTATGCAATTAAATAAAAAGCGTTCATGTAAAAAATTAAGGTTTAATAAAAAAAACTGAAATAGTGCCTAAACCAAAAAAAAAAAATTCTTCAAATTACAAAAACATATGACGCTTACGTGGAAATTAAATGAAAAAACATTATTTGCAGCTGTTTAATAATCCGTTGGACCTCCCAGGGCATTAGCCACGGCTCTACATCGGCGTGGCATGCTGAGTATCAAGCTATCAATTGTCGCCTGTGGAATAAGGCTCCATATTCTGGAGAGATGCGAAAAAAGTTCTTCTCCCGTGTTCAAATTTTGAGGAAAATCACTGAAAGCTCTTCTTCCGAGTAAATCCCATGCATGCTCAATTGGATTGAGATCGGCGGACTGAGCAGGCCACTCTAATACCGTGATATTGTGCTCGCTGAACACATTCATCACCTGTCTTGCGGTGTGTGGGCGTGCATTATCCTGCATGAACACGAAATCTTGGCCAAACTGCTGGTGGTGGGGGATGACCATAGGATGCACTACCTGTTCAATGTATTGCTCTGCGTTCAAATTGCCTCGTATGCGAACGAGATCAGTTCTCCCACCCAGGCGAATTCCAGCCCACACTATGATCGTTCCGCCTTGATAAGGATGAACTTCCTGAGGATTTCGGAGTCTACTTTGGCGACCAGGAACACGCCAAACACGCACTCTCCTTGAATCAGGATGAAATCCGAAGCGAGACTCATCGGAAAAGAGAACACGTGCCCACTGATTGTCGGTCCATCGCAAATGTGCATTAGCCCACAATAAACGACGCCCTCGATTTCCACGTCGCAAAGCTGGAACTCTTAATGGTCTGCGAGCGCGGAGATTGACTTCATGTAATCTTCTCCTGGCAGTTTGGTCACTGATAACCACTTGGTGCTGGGACTGGAGTCTTCCTACCAACTGGCGAGCTGTAATCTGGGGCTGCCTTCTTGCAGCATTTTGCAGAAATCGATCTTGTCTCTGGGTAGTGACCCTGTATCTTCCTCGGCGACGTTCGGCTACATCTCCTGTAGCCCTGTAGCGTGCCCATAATCGGCAAATTACGCTTGGATGTGTGTGAACAGCGGCCGCGATATCGCGTTGACTGCGTCTAGCTTCCAACATACCCACAGCCCTAAGCATCTCTTCCCGCGTTAAATGACGACGTGACATAACGCTTAGAGTTTCAAAAATATCGAAAAAGTTAGCAGTAATGGTTTTTCACAAGAAAAAAATCGATACATGACAAAAATCACAACAACTTTATGCTAGCAGACCCCTTACTCTGCGACCAAGTTCGGTTTTTCCTTCTTATTTTGAAAAGCTTTCGCACTTTTGTTTTAATTTTTTTTGAATTTCGAACAAATGATTTATTCCTCTTCCAGCCTTAATTTATAAATTTTAGTGACCAGTACTTTTTTACGAGTTTTCACAAAAAAGTTGAAGTATTATTGCTTGTTCCCTAGACTTTGTTGAGTAGTGTACATCTTGACATAATAGCTTATGTATGTGAAATGCTTAATTCTAAATTCTTATTTAATTTTCAACATTCACGGCGCAGCCTGTCGGGATTTTGCACTAACCTTTCAGAACATCGCCAAGATCAGCCAATCCACTCCTAATCCCTCCTCTCGCCATAATATCGTCATTCTGCGGAGTGTCCGGTCGTTGCGGTGAGTCCCCGCCACTGAAGTCCACATCCACACTGGCTGCGGCAGTCGCCAACGCTCCTGGTATGTTCTTGATGTTCGCTGGTGTTTTAGTGTCCCCTTTGCCGGGTAAAGCTACTCGGCGTAGAGGCCCGGAACGACATTGATCAGGAGTAAGGAGCGTCACTCGAAGTAATTCGCCGCTTCCTAAAAACCACAAAAAGTTTCTACATATATGATAATTCTTAGGCATTATTTGAATAAGTATTTGAGACTCCTCTGGCCTGTATAGGTCCACAGCTGGATGGAAGTTTTCACCTCATAAGTGTCTTATTGGCTTTTATCTATTTTATATCTCTTGAGGGTACTACCCATAATTCCCACGCTGAGCATGCGGGTTGGGGATCGCTGTTCGGTGATAAATTGTTCTACAGGATGCGTTGCTGCCCACGTCTTGTATATCCTTTACAACTCCTTCCTTACTGCCAACGTTTCGACCAAAGAGGTCGCCTCTTACGACACCCGCGAGAAACGTTGGCGTGGTGCAAGTTCTAAGCCGGGACCACACGGCCAATATATGATTACTGATGATTAGTCAGTGTATGGAAATTCAAAATACTAAAATACTTAATAAATTGTTTCAAGGACCTGTCCAGAATTGTTGACGCCTTATGGGTCATTGCCATAAAGCACACATTTTACCTCAAGGGCCCAGACAAAGGCGGGCTTATATTACAGCTTAGCCATTTAAAATTGGACTCATTTTACAATAACAATGGTATTGTGCACGAACTGCTCTGCTGATTCTCAGCCAGACTGATACCTTTGATACCATTTTTTGGAGTTTATAAAATATAGAATGCTGGACTTTCATCATCTTTTGTAGATATAAATAAGCCAAATGGTGGTGTTGTAAACGAGTCTGTGAACTGTGGATCATAATTGATAAATTATACAATGGACAACAATAAATTTAAAATTCTTGTCCACGGTCAAGAGATCGCCGCCTGCGCCGACAAATAAAAAAAATATTACCCTTCATAAAAACACAAACAGCTAACTAAACATACCTTCTCCAACTGCGATGACTCGAGGATGTTTCGAAGCCAGCATCGGAGCGAAAGCCACGACCTCAGGGTCGAGGCTTTCGACCAGTAGATAATAATCCGAGACGGCCACATCTCGTAACGCTGTGCGACTTCCGTCAGAGAATTCCAGATCTATGTCTAAAAGGCCCTCCTGTAAAATAATCCATTATTATTATCTTAAAATCTGTAAGCACAAATAAAATTGGTCAAGTAATATTCTGATATGTAGTTAATCAAATCAAATGTACATATTAGACACATAAGATGAAGGAACATGCTAATAGTTTAAAACACTAAAGTCATTAAAAACGGGATATTTACCATGATTTGATGACTTTAAATAACTTTGTTAATGACCATGATAGTTTAAAAAGTTTTATATCTACTAGTGGTTTCTTTTTCACTTCTTCCACTGGTGGACAAAAAATTGAAGTGAACATTAAAATATTGTTATTTGATGATAATGAATAGTATAAAATATGACTTGTCTAAGTGCTTATTTGTAAGCCAAAAGAAACAAACTTTTTTGATTATGATTTTAGTTTAAAGCGGTTTGGCACCCAACATGGTGTAGAAATATTATAGGCGACAAGAAAAACTACTTTTTGGCACAAGACTAAACAGGGTGTTCACTTATTCCACTTTATCGTACCTGATATTGAGCCGTAAGCCGTCTAGTTACGGTTGTTTCAGAAACGTATCCGTTTTCGATAGCCGTGTCCGGAGATATGTTGAGTTGAAGTCCAGAAATGACGCGCACGAGTAGACGGGAAATAGTCACTTTATCGTTCACGACTCGAACCTCTCGAAGACCGATAACTCGACCTGGATAAAAACAGTGATTATTATACTTACGTTTAAAAACAAAGATTCGAAATTGAATAGAAATCATTGGTATAAATTAAGTAAAAAATAAAGACACTCCTCTGACTCATCTTAAAGCTTTTATTAGAAGATTTTTATGGGCCTGTCTTTTAAAAACCGTATTTCAGTCAGGCTACCATAAAACCATTGTTTCATCCCAAAGCACTGCAATAATTTATCTACATGTCTTATTTCTCCTATTATTCAGCCTGTTGCTCACTTGGCAAGATCATCCCGCGCTTATCGACAGTGCATTGGCAACCGAAGCCACTTAGGTTCAAGTATCGTGAAATGCAGTTGATGAAATGCTAGTAGGTAAGTAAGTAACTTTCGCATCAGCAAACTCTTACTTTAGCTCCCAGTCCTTTGTTTTTTTAACAATATTACCTACTGCCATCACCCCTGTTTGGATGGAGGCATTAACAGTGGATAAAGTAGGACCGAATGAACTATATTGTAAAGAGGCCAGCACTAGATTATTTTTGATAGGAACCTTACCAGTGATTAGCGACAGTACTTGCACTTCAGTACCGTAACTTTGAGGCAAGTGCCCTTATATCCAGCGGTGCGCTTATACCCGGCAGTTTGCAGACCTAGGCTGGAATAATGATGTCGAATGATGAACTCTTACCAGTGATTGGCGACAACACTTGCACTTCAGTACCGTAACTTTGTGGCAAGTGCGCTTATATCCAGCGGTGCGCTTATACCCGGCAGTTTGCAGACCTAGGCTAGAATGATGATGTCGAATGATGAACTCTTACCAGTGATTGGCGACAGCACTTGCACTTCAGTACCGTAACTTTGTGGCAAGTGCGCTTATATTCAGCGGTGCGCTTATACCCGGCAGTTTGCAGACCTAGGCTAGAATGATGATGTCGAATGATGAACTCTTACCAGTGATTGGCGACAGCACTTGCACTTCAGTACCGTAACTTTGTGGCAAGTGCGCTTATATCCAGCGGTGCGCTTATACCCGGCAGTTTGCAGACCTAGGCTAGAATGATGAACTCTTACCAGTGATTGGCGACAGCACTTGCACTTCAGTACCGTAACTTTGAGGCAAGTGCGCTTATATCCAGCGGTGCGCTTATACCCGGCAGTTTGCAGACCTAGGCTAGAATGATGATGTCGAATGATGAACTCTTACCAGTGATTGGCGACAGCACTTGCACTTCAGTACCGTAACTTTGTGGCAAGTGCGCTTATATCCAGCGGTGCGCTTATACCCGGCAGTTTGCAGACCTAGGCTAGAATGATGAACTCTTACCAGTGATTGGCGATAGCACTTGCAGTTCAGTACCGTAACTTTGAGGCAAGTGCGCTTATACCCGGCAGTTTGCAGACCTAGGCTAGAATGATGATGTCGAATGATGAACTCTTACCAGTGATTGGCGACAGCACTTGCACTTCAGTACCGTAACTTTGTGGCAAGTGGGCTTATATCCAGCGGTGCGCTTATACCCGGTAGTTTGCAGACCTAGGCTAGAATTATGATGTCGAATGATGAACTCTTACCAGTGATTGGCGACAGCACTTGCACTTCAGTCCGTCCAGTGCTCCTCCCTTGCAAGGCGCGTCCTCTCAACGAAGCGATGCGAGGGTCTGCCACTCGCATCAGAGTCATCACCAGCTCGGTCACTTTAAGCCACGTGCGGCGGGAAACGAAGTAAGAAACCCGGCCTGAATCGTGGTCTTTGGCTAGGAATCTGGCGTACACCTGGGGATGTCAAAAACTCCATTAATGAGGGATATTATAAATGTAGATAACTAAATTAAAGTTGGCTACGTAATTAAATGATCTATCGTAATTACGGAAGTACAGAAATAAGTGATAGGTTTGGTAGAGTCACTGTCAAAACGCGTTGAACAGATGAAGACCCCAAAACCAATAAAAACCGCGACAATAGAAACTGCGAAACCACACTATTCGAAAGCCGGTAAACCTACAAAACGACAGAGGCCGCTGTCGGAGTCTTATTCTGTTAAACGCTACGTTAAACGCCTTGTAGCAATATCGAAGGTGTTTCAAAAAGGCTACTACTTACTACAGTGGCGTTCATCGTTGGCTCACAGGTTCCAAGTGACATAATTATGTACATCAGTTTTAGTTTTTTACATATAATAAAATTTGTTGTTTTTATAAATATATTGCTGTATTCATTTTACCGATTCTAGTTCAAGATTCTAGTTTAAAAATACTTCTGTATCCATAGAAATTGAATTCATACTTAACAGGGGGGTAAACTAACGATGAACGCCATTGTACTAGGTCCCGACATCTTTTTTAAACACCTATCTATGTATTGAAGGCGTGTGTGCCTTGCTTACACAATAAGTATTAAATGATAATGACTGTGGTGGACGATCATGAAGTTGATGATGATCATGAGTTATGAAGGTATACTCTCTAGTCATTAGGGTTAGTACTAAATTAAAAAAAAAAGTACTAAATTTACCAAACCTGCCACAAAAAGGAAAAGACTAGAAGTCGGTTCTCGTCGGCGAAATAGTAGTCGTGTAGGTACAGGTCGAGTAAAAATGTAATTCTCGACTTTTCCCGTACAAAAGCCATTTGCATTTTTTGGTTCCCAGAACCCGATTTACCTTTGAAACGTGAATCAAGTTTTTAACGACCGAGGTCGGCCAGCCCCATAATTTCCAATAGAATTGATGGTAGGATTCCATTGTTTATGTTTTCAAACTGATTTTGTTTGGTAGAAATTCGTACAATATTGCCACTACTTTCTTTAGGGATATAAAGGTATAACATATACTTAGTTACTAACTATTACTTTTGTAGTAAGTTTAAGTAGTAATTTAAAAGATCCGATAGGTAAATTAAGATAAAGAGACGAATACTGTCCACGAAGATGTTGATTGGAGATAGTTGTTCTTCTTACGGCCAACATGGCTTTTATGTATTCATATGTATGTTTGATTCGTTAATGTAATAAAAGTTTTTCGATATTACCATCAACATTTCTTCAGCACCGTTCTTTCATGTACCGTTGTGATCACGAGACTACCTTCTGATTTAGGTAGTCTACTCCGAGTTACCGTGAACAAAATATGGAAATAAAATAAAAAAATATAAAGTAATATCTATGTCCTCCTGACTATCGTCTTTTGTCGAGACAACAAGTCCTTTACACACAGCCCCCTCGAAATAAATTCTCCACCTCCTTTCTACAAAAAGGTACAAACCTCAACATTGCTCTGCTGGTATCTAAGCCTACACGATCGCTGCTCTGACAAAGAGTTGGCACCATCTGGTCTGGCGCCTCCCCAACCGCGGGACGTCAGCGAACGCTTCAGCCTATCCTTGGAGCTTGCATCGTCGGATACCTTCCAACCTGTACGAAATTCATAAACAAATCAAGTCAAGAGTCAAAGTGTGTAGGTAAGTATTTCCTTTATATCTTCAGACTATATCTTCGACTCTTGGACGCGTCAGATATTACGAGTACCTAGGTACATATATCTTTTCGAATATGTCATACCTAAGTAGGTTACCATGTTGGAAAAGGTAATCAGACAATAACATGTTAAAATTAACCGAATAAGCTGTAAATTGTGCAATTATAAAAGTTCACTACAGTTTAAAATGAATCCATAAGTACCTAAAGGACACATTACGCGTTTCCACCTGCGCGAGTAACTCACCTATCGATAGCGAAAGGTAAATAAAATCACAAACACACCCATTACCTTCGAGAATATGCGATTTTCTTCTGAGGATTTCACGGCATGTGCCTTCAGGGAGCTTTCTTTTAACACCATGTGCAAATAATCTATCGCAATGATCAAAACCTACCAAAGTTTCATTCCAGTTCGCACCTACACAGGACCGGAATAGGGTATAATTTCCGTTCCATCCGCCCACTCTAGAGCTATACGAAGTTACGTGTGGGAAGATAAAAATAGATCAAACCCTGGGGGTTGTTTCGAGAATTTACGATAACGGCACAGAATTGGACAATAACCTCGTCAGCAATTGATAGGAACGGCCGTGATTCTTATCTATCGAATCGGCTGTGAAGTTATTTTCACTCTCGATTTAGAAATATATTTCCTTGAATCCTGCTAATAGAATTACATTAACGCAGGTATTCAGAACGAAATAAACGAACGGTTCATTTTGTGTAATTAATTTTACGCTTTATTAGATCCTGTCATCAGGATTGCCTATAAATAGGCGGCAGAGTTTCCCTGTGAGACTAATTGGATTCCATTTGTTGTCGCGACGTGCTGAATTGACAAAAATGTGGATCAAGCGATTAAGTAAATTCCATGCTACTTCTATCTTCAGATCGACGAATGTCCAAACGAGAGATAGTCCGAATTCTTTATGCGTCTGCTGCTTCGGTCGTTGTCATTAACATTATCAGATCATAAATTTGAATGTCTTTTTGGATATGGGGCTAGAAGATGCTGTGTGAATTGTTCAGCATTATTTATTTCAATATCAATTTACCAGATAGGATTTTCACGTCTGGCGCTTGAAGCTTTTCTAGCTTGACATAGTTAAATCTATGGTCTCGAAAAATTATCCTACGTCATTAACGTAGGATTGTTTTAATACATCATACTAAGTAAAGTACTTTTTAAAACATCATTAAATAAGTACACCTTCGTTTAACCACAATATTACCTATTCACAGACTTGAAGAGGTCCAGGGTGACGTAAGTGTAGTATTTAGAGCAGGTTGCAGACAACCTGTTCCAAACCTTATCATTGCGCATAATGTAGTTATATAGGTATAGTAGAAAGAAGGCTGGGTAAGTAAGTTATTACCTTTGATTTGCGACAGCCTGTTATCATCCACATCTATCTCCAGAGGATATTCCGGCATCCAGACCGTGAACCGCGCGAGACCCGTGTAAGTTCCGTATTTGACTATCACGGACGCGTTCGAAGACCCGCGGATCTCTGAGCCGTCTACGTACACTGAGCTACATGAGGAGGACACCTGTGGAAGGATAGATTCACTCGTAAGTAAAAGCTCGTTTGAAGTTATGGAATATTTCAGATAGAGTCTGTGCAAAAAGAGAAGTCTCTTAGGAATGGAGGGCGCGCGTGTGCCAATGTACTACTTTTGTTGCGTTAATATGTTAGTTCACCGTTTTGCCACGAGACTTTTCTTTCTGCACAGACTCTAGTTTATTTTATTTTTGCTCCTGAAGAACGGAGAATGTAATATCTAGCGTTTAGGGTGCGGTTAGAGGTTGTTACCTATGTGTTTTTGCAAGCCGGTATTCATATTTATTATCATTTCATCACACTTGACATGTACATATATTGGTTTATTTTTGGTAATTGACATGTATATTGGATTATAGGTTTTATTAAATTTGTTGCTTGTGATTTATTATGTTGATTATACTATTGTATTATGTACATATATATGTATGTATGTAATACCTGTAAAAATAGATGTAATGCTTTGAAAAAATTGATAAAATAAATTTTTGAAACGGATGATTGGATTCAGATCTTGATTTTTGTTTTTTGCCAGAAAGCTAATGTTTCTGGGAATGAGCACTCCTTTTAGCTATATGCGATGAAATTCGGTGAAGCTGCTCTAAAAGTATGATGCCACAAAGGAAATCGTCGGTGATTTTCGATTTTTTTAAAACTTCCTTGTGAAAACCTCTGGCTGGGATTCTTCTATTTGGTAGGTATCTACAAATGCCGATACTGCGTCAACATTGTCGTCGAAAACTTGGGAATTATTTATCAGAAACTTAGCCACGTCTGGCGCACGTGTCTCGCATTCCCTGTTCTTTTCCCGATGCAGTAAGATACAGTCTGGACTTGAATATGAATGTTGCTAGAAACCCCTTGTTAGGCTATCGTACCAAATAAATACAACTAAATGTTTGGTAGATACCAACTAAGAATATATATTCCTTCCCAGTTTGATCTTAGATGTCTAGTTTTAAAATAATAAGACTAAGTCAATTAAGTAATCTTTTAAAATTAAGTTTTCCAAAACAGAATTCTCAAATTAAACGTAACGTAAACTTTTTAACCTTACTTTCAGCTTGCAGATCGTTTCAAATCGCAGCAGCGCTAATGTCTGGCTGTCATTAGTCTTCAGGCAGAATTAACAAATGGTGCAGTTCAAGAAACTCACCTTCAGAACGCTCTCGTCTTCAGAATGGCAGGAACTTTGCAGAGTAACGTCAGCAACTTGCCCTGCTTGCGAGACAATCAACACTTTCATGGCTTGAGATACTTGACGACCAGTCAGCACGGCCGTGTTCAGGACTTCCCAGTTCTAAGGACAAAGGGGACACCTCATTAATTTATTAAAGTCATTATCTTAGAAGCATGAATAATCTGATATCAACATAGTAAGAAACAAGGCATTTGAGAAGCATATCAATCCCAATATCATAATTGGCATCTAAACCACCCCGCTAAAACATTCGTCAACGACACCGGGCGTAATGACGCAAAGTGACCAAGAAAAATTAATTGGCACTTTGAAGAATGGATCGCAAGCAACCTTGAGTCAGCTTGGATAAATGGTTCCATGATAATTGACTTGCAGCCGAGGACAAACCTTTCCCGAGCTCGGGTTTTAAAAGAAAAAGCGATTAAAAATCCGAGCGCGGAATTTTATTAGAATCAGATTTCACTAGCCAATTAAGTGTCTGCAAAGTTAAAATACAGCCTTTCTCCGCGTTTAATTAGAATCGCGTTGCCCGTAATTCCCGAGATAAGTTTAACCTCCGTAATAGGATTATTCTGCGCTAGACGGAGCGAAGCGGTGACACGGGGCCAAATATTGCTTGCACAATGCACTTCATCAATCACTTTGGATTAATTGCTTTCTAGCCGACGTATGGAGTAAGCGGGCTGTCAGTGCGGATATGAGGAGGCTGTCCCGGCCGCTTTCAGAGCAACCTCACGTCTAGCTAATGAAATGAATGGGACTTACTATAACGACATGAAGGCTTAGCTCTAATATTCAATGCACATTCGATGTTCGACAGATTGATTTAAATCTATCTGTCGAACATCCAATGTGCTTGTGCAGAGCTTTAGCTATAATTCTAATTTCATATATTTTGCGTAATAAAGTAGAACATAAATCAACGTTGGTAACATTAATCTAGATTTTTTTTTAATTTAGACATTGACAATATATTTTATCATATTTTTATGATAAAATATATTGTCAATGTCTAAATTACGTGGAACGAGAATAAGCCTTAAATGTAAGGGGCACTCCCAATATCTCGTCACCTAAGCTAACCAAGCCTGCACGCGGTATACCCTGCGAGATAACTAACTAGGCTTTGGTGAAAATATCAATAACAATCGTCATAATTTGATAATTTACAATCATTTTCCATTACTTGACACCGGAAAGAAAGTGTCAAACCACACACATATTGCCACATCATCATAAATTATAATTGAATTAAATGGACAAATTATCCCATAATTTGTCCATTAGATATTAATTTACATTATAATAAATGATCAATCAGCAACAGTCCTTAGTTTTGTATTTTGTAAATCAAACCAAACGTATAATTTATCCATGAAAATTGCTTTTGGCCACACCTTGTTTAGCTCGGTGGAGATAAAAGTTCCTGAATATTAACTTTAGCTTAGTTCGCTACACGTGTACCTAGATAAAACACGCGTTTCGTTTGTGAACCTCATTTGCTGCCTCAGGCATACCTGTGTGAGGTATAATTATATCGCCTCTAATATTGAGATAAACTAATTGCTTTATAAATAAGCACCAGTCTCTCGATTATGATTGGCCCGCACACGAAGTGATGTTCCTGTATTCGAGTATGTAATTTGCTGATTCTCAAAGAAAATCTTAATTAACACATTTGGTAATCCAAATCTGTTAATTAAGATTTTCTTTACTCGACTTAGATGTTACTTTGAAAGTGGCGTCTTGTTGTTTGTATAAGTCGCGAAGAATGAAATAGAAGATATTTATTACCTATATCAGTATGTATTTTATGTATGTCCCTATTAAATATTATTCTGTATTACACGCCACCGTCTATACTTGTTCTAGCACTCCATGTCCATCCAAAGGTTGCCTGGCAGAGGTCGCTCTTAGCGATAAGACCGCCCATTGTACAGCATATTTTGTATTTGTTTTTTCTTTTCCTGTCTTGTGTGTCTTTTATGTATTTATACAAATACAAAATATTATTATAGTATTTGGTGCGCAATAATGAGTTATTGTATTGTATATTTGATCGAATGTCATTCAGTGAGACATTATGACTTCCTGCTGTCAATTTAAATCCTGCTAATATAATTTTTAGGCCAAATTGTTGAACACTATGTGATCTTTTAAATCTTATTTCTTACTGTTTTGCTAGGTTATGTATTCTAAATTTGTAACAATCGCTTAATTTGACCCAATTGTTCAAATGTTGAACCGTTGCGTATTAATAACTCAATGTTTCCGTCTTGTGATCAGTCTCAATTGCTCGTAAAATGATTGATGACTAAAATGTAACGAACGGTTCATTCCAAAGACTCCGATAACGAGCAATTAACGTTTTAAAATGAGTCAGGAATGTAATACTTTAAGTGGAATAATTGCCTGTAAATTCACTCGTACAAATTGTAGCCAAATGTGCCAGTTTCGTAAAAATATTCCGTGTCATGGCGGATATAGAGAACGCACATCTTTATGAGCTGTGTGAACATAGCCTCGAAGGCGAAACTACGCATAAATAAAATAAAATAAATAATGCTGGACAATTCACACAGCATTATCTAGCCCCATGGTAAGCAGAACTTGTGTTATGGGTACTAGATAACTGATATACATAATACAATACATTAGATAGATAGATATTTTTTTATTATACATAGAAAACGACCAGAACACCCGGAACAAATATCTGCAGATCGTACACACAATTGTTCCGAGGCGGGAATCGAACCCGCAACCTTCAGCGTCGCAGGCGGACCTTCGCCCACCGCGCCACATCGATCGTCAAATGTCGTCGCATGGTACAGTTGAGTGCATAATCAATCAATATCTACTGTTACTGTAACAGCACTTACAATATGAAATGGCACTCGGCTCGACCGTACTTTTAAATGTCCTCTGACACCATAAAATACGTCACTCGGGTGTACATCCTACAGCTCATAAAGAATTACTTAAGCTAAAGATATATTGTGGTGGTGAAAAGGTGTTTCGAACCTACAAAATCTTTAACCTAAGGTAAAATCCTTCCACACTAATAAACGCGCTAAACGTACCGATTGTTTATCAAAGCCAAAAATAATCCGATCTAAATCATCCCAATTGGCAGTTCCGAACAATTAGCCCGAGCTTAAAGCAATTACCCGGCGAATACTTCCAGAATCGAAGGCAGCTGGCGCTGGTGTAGGCGTGCCCGTGTAGACCCCATTACGCGATAAAGCTCCCATTACACCACTTCATTCAAGCTAAAACTGCACCATTAGATGATAATCACCGCCATTTGTTACGATCCTAAGAAAACTTCACAAATTAAAGCATGATTTTTAAATAACGCAACATTAACATTTTTACGACGCGGACAATACTGGCGAACCTTCGAAACACAATAGAGATGTTATTCCGAAGAGCCGCATTGGCGCTATTAATTACATAGAAATACCGTTTGCCTAATTTATCGACGCTATCGATGTCTTAATAAATTGTTAATACCGGACACCTCTACAATAATTGAGTGGGTGTCGGAGATTTTAATCGGTATTCGCATTTGTCTTTATAACAATGTAAACGTCAAAAAACTATTCGTTGCTCTCGAAAGGTTTAGACGCCAGAGGCAACCTTTGTTTGAACAACCTTTGTATCATTTGTAATCAAAATGATATATCGAATATTGAGGAAAATAAAGGCTTGTAACAGGAAGTTATCTACCGAACCCTGCCAGCATGTACTTACATACCCATCTATGCTATACAAAAGGTTTCGGGAACACAAAGGCATTAATGCTAGTTTCTGCTCGTGGCTTCGCACGCGTTGTTTATATGGTAACAGTAAAGCTTAGTTCTATCCCACGGGAACTTATTTGTGGGATAAAAAGTAGCCTTTTATTCCAGGCTTAGAACCAGATCTAAAGCAAAATTTCAGCCCGATCTGTTCAATAGTTTTGGCGTGAAGAAGTAACAAACAACCATCCATCCAAACTTTCGCATTTATGATATTAGTGTGATTACGTAATGTTCAATAAGCTTACCTTAGAAATGGGAAGCACAGCTTGAATGTCATCCTTTTCGATATCTAGTCTCGTGTTGACCCTGTGTTCATGCGGCGGTTCTTCGGTAGTCGATGTAGGATTGGATGTGGATGAGACTTTGGCCGACCAACTTATTCGAGCTGAGCCGCGGCCTGATTCCCCTTCAGAGCCTTCTGCGTCCTCGCTCTCTGCTCCGACCTCCACCAACCAGGTCAGGACTTCTTCCCACCCAGGCCCCGCTGCGCCGCTATCCTCGATGTCTCTACACAATAAAGAAATTAATTAATAACTAAAATTTGCCTCTGCGAACAAAATTATTCTATTTCTTAGTTCGTTCCTTTCATCATCATCATCACCTATATTAGTCCACTGCTGGACATAGGCCTCCCCCAATGAGCACCATAGCGCCCTGTCTTCAGCTTAGCCGTTCCTTTACAAACAACAGACTAAATTTAATGTTTAATTTTCACGCACTTAACTACAATAATTGTAAAACAACTATTAAATTTTCACTTCAAAGTTTATGAATGACACAGAGAAGCTATAAGATATTTTCAAGTAAATTGTATGTGTATACATAATGTTAAGCTAGTTAGAAGAGTGACAATGTAAGTTAAGTACCTTAGTATTATTAAACATAATTATAGCACTTTTATCGCCTGAAACACAGGATTACCAAGTTCAGGATAAATTGCTTTACTCAGCTATATTTTTTTATTAGGGGCATTCCTCGAAGCGCACCCAAATGAAGCGCACCTAGCCGAAGCGCACCTAAGTACTTCCACATAGAAGTGCACATTTGATTTGTCGTTGTTTCACAGTTGTTTTTATTAATAATGTTATTATTTATTATTATAATAACCCAAATGCTAACGTAAATCATTACAAATTTAAGCCCCGCGACAACTTAACCTTTCGCTCACAAGGTTTTTAAAGGGCGTGGGTCGTGCAGGGTGAACAGAAAGGGGAACGGAGTCGAAATAAATCAATAATAATTCACGTAGCCACTGAGCGCTTACAGTCTCATTTTCAGCTAAACTATGAAATTGTATAAACAAAGATAACTCGGAATCGTGACGCGTTGTTTCATTAGGCGCGCGAACTTGCCCCGATTTATGGCTCTCAAATGCAAAGTGGTCGTGAGCGAAATTGTGAACAAATCCCGGCTGAGGAAATAAGGAAGGGGCTTTATTTCATTACGAAATACACCGAATAAGAAATATGTTTTTATTTCTGTTAGAATACGAAACTCTGTTAGCTACATTGTTACATATAGGACCTACATACAACATTGTAGGTAGGTATTATATCTCTTGTGGTTCGTTAGTAAGTTGTGTAGATACGAGTACAATAATAACAGTGATCTATCTCAAGCGTCAGTGTCTTACAAAGCAGACTGATATGAAGAATGAATGAATACTAGTAGTTACCGTACATTCCCTCGACTTTATCATAACATTGTTCACATGCGTCATAATTGAGACAGATATAAGACAAAATAAAGTAAGGTAGGAGGTTGTGGGTTCGTTTCCCGCCTCGGGACAAATGTTTATACGACCTGCAGATATTTGTTCATGGTATTTTCTATGTATAATAAAAAGTATATATCTATGTAATCTATTGTATTGAGTATAAATTGTACCTACCTACCCATAACACAAGCTCTGCTTTGCTTGGGGCTAGGCTAGGTGAATATGTGTGGATTTTCCAACATTACTTATTTATTTTATGTAGGCAGGTACCTCTCTACCTAGTCAAAAATAACGATTGACTCTCTAGCAAAATTCTTGTCCTGGCGCGTAAATATTCCTTAAGTCCCTTCCATGTCCAAATTCAATGCTTTATTTTTTTGGCACCCAAATTTAAATGGAAAACAAAGAGCTTTGTATTTTGTGCCTATTATCGTCGAGGTCGTAATGTTGACCCATTTAAAATAGTGTCGGGAACGCGAACAGCCTAAAGGCGCAGTTGGGAATAGAGTTGGAATGAATCTGCAAATGCGCTCGCGAAGCAATGTCCGGGTATTCAGTGGAACTCAGTTCTGCCGCACTATCTCCGAGTACTAGATTGCAATCGCGTTCCATATGCAAAATATAGTACCTTTGCATATTTGGCTTTCAATTTTATGCGCTTACAAGGTTTATATAGCTGATAGTAATACAGATATCAGGGAAATATCTTTCTATATGAGTGAGTGCTCTTGGTTCGTGGAGGTGCTTCGTTAAATGGGTTGTAGCACCACTCGAAACACCCTAGTTCGTTATTTTGTAGTCGCTGTTGACTGTACTTAAAGGTTTTTATATCCTTGGGGAAAACGGTACGAAAACCAAGAATGGGATTTTAACTTTTTTGCTTGTAGGTATAGTTTTAAAAACTTTAAACATGACACCAAAAACGGGCAATTAAGTAAATGTTTAAAAGGAGTGTGTGGCAATTAAATTATTAAAGGTTTGCTATTCAATAGGAGCCAGCCTACGAATCAGCGTAGAATGCGTAGAACGCTATAATAATAATATTCCTCCCTAGGTTATCCCTATTTTAGACATAAATTATGAAAAAATTGTCACTTACTATCTAAATCTGAAAGAACAACTTATTTATTAACTTAATCTAAAAAACACAACTTACGTATCAAAATCACCATCGTCCCTCAACGGCTGCTCCAGCCTAGTGGCGGTAACGGTGGCCGCGCGCGGCTTCACCTCCGCGGTGACGGCCCAGCGGGAGTTAGCCGCCGTGACACTAACCAACCGCAGCCCGGACTTTACTTTCATCCTGGAATAAAACCACATTAGGTTTAGCTGTCTTAGTTTGTTGGCAGATACTTGAATGGAGGTGAAATTTAGAGAAAAGTTGTCTGAAACAGTGCCTACAGAGCTGACGATTTCCTTTGTTCGGTGAATGTCCATGACTTTCTCCTATCTTTCTGTTATATGGTGAAGCTAGATGGTTCAGACAAATGATAATTCATGCCATGTTTAATTTAATTTATGAATAACTCGTAGATACTTGCAAACAGCATTCTGGAACTTGAAACACATCGCATTCCCATGTAATGTAAGTCTACATTACTCGTACATATTATACATAATATGTAAAGAGATGCATTTCCGAAACATGGTCACACGTAACGCTAAATCCGGAATTTATTCGGGTGGGAAGCGAAGACGTTATAAATTTCCATTTAGGCACACGCGGTGGTACCCGCCCGGAGCCAGCTCGTACCCATAACTCAGAAGTAGAAACCGACACATGTATCTATGAAGTTTGGAAGCAGGTGGCGCAGATAATAAATGGCGGCCGATTGCGAGATTTCCACCAACATAATAAAAGAATACTAACGCGAAATAAACGTGCATTGACTGCGTGACAAAGCGGAGCAATCGTTCGAGGTCTGATCAATGGTCGCGATTAACTGACTTCGGGAAATCGATAGAGCCTTTTGTAAAGCGCTCGGTTAGCTTTTGATACTCCGTATAAATCATTTATTAATAAAATTACCGTAATTTATAAAAATAACGAACGATGCTGCTTGTCGTCAGGCAACGTTTCCGAATGTACTTAGTAATCACGCGATTTCAGGAGCTCCCAACCGCAAATCACCAACTATAGGTAATGCATTCACAAACTTAGAACTACGAGCAACAAAGAAGAATGTTTTATAGCAGCAATGAATTAAATTAACGGTCAAACTACTACGCAGACTGGCCATTCCGAATTATGGCGCTACGGGCCCTAATTTATGCACAATTCAGGTAAATGCTGTTTCTACGTTCCGGCTCTTCTTTAGGTACGAGTAACTAACTGTTAATGTATCAAAGAGTAGAAAAATTCTTATTGTAGAACGGTGCACTTATTACGGGCACGTGCAACGGGCGTACATCAAAATTTGCGAGAAGTATTCTTTGGAGTGCCGTTTCGCAAATAGCTTTGTAAGCGGTGTAATTTACTGTGAGTGTCGGTAGCTCGGCACGAAACCTGGCCACGTCTGCGGCGATGGCACATAAAATAAATCTGCACCTATCGGACAATTAACGGTGGCAGGCCAGGCCTAGATAATACCTACTTTATTTGATTAGCACCGTCTAAATTTTCTGCTAAATGGAAATAATATTGGGCCAATTTCTAAAAGAATTTTATACATTTTATTTGGTCTACGAGTACGAGCCTGAGATACAAACTTTTATAATACAGATCGTCTAGACAGAATATAAGTGGACGCGCATAATATAAAGCAGAAAATCATTTTATACAATAAGTTTGAGGGAAAAGTCTACCACTGAGAGCTTTTAAACAATATTGTTTGTAATGTAATAAAGTCTCATTACCAGAACGTGATGGGTAAAGTTTTAATTGGTGCATCGGGGTCGAAAGCATCGTCCAAAACTCTGGGCCGACCGCAGGCCGGCACTTCAACGTAAACGTGAACATACTTTGCAGGCGTCTCTCATTCATCCTCAATCCACCAGCCGCTAGTTAAAACTTTCCAAGCGGTTTACAAGGGCCATTATTTTCTTTGCGTATACTGTTATTCTGTTTTCGTTTTGTGACTCTTATAGGGAGATGTGACAACTTTCTGTAATGATGACTCTGAGCTAACAAAACACACATTTCAACTCCGATATTTCCTCCTACGCGAGATGCTTGTACCCTGCGTTGACATGCAATAAACCAGTCAAGTTGGATGGAATACCTATGCAATATATGTACGGTTCAACAAACAGAGACGTTTATTCAAATCGCTGCCGTCACTGACGTGAAGTGGCTCATACGGGCGGTGACAGCTTTTCTCTCGAAACCACTGTGAACCGCTATGTCGAGCGCCGTGCGACTTGGGTGGCGTTGGGCACACATGTCAACATCAATTATTGCTTAATTTCAAGCTTACGAGTGACATAGACATTGAAACACATAGGTATGTACATACTAATAATAAAATATTGAAATAATAACTAACCTGATAACAACATGTCCGATGGTATGACTGGTGTCCCGTCGTACAACGAAAGGGAGATGTAATCTTGAGTGTGGGTACAATGGTGCTCGAGGCAACATCAAGGCGGCATCACCAGCTCGCGCCTCACGGTAGCCCGCGCGGGCACCAGATAGGGTCACAAAGCCAAGGGGCCAGGCTGGTTGAACGGAAACCCTGCCACATGCATCTTCTCCAGAATCACCACTGGCTTCCGCTGCGCTGTATGCTAGTCTGACGGTCCGGGGCGGCCGCTTGCCTTTCCCGTCCGCCGGCCACCACGCGGCTGGTACTGTCAGCTCGGCCAGGCATGCTCCCTCCTCGCCTTCGGGTCCACAAGTCGCCGTCAATGTCCTCGAGCTCAACGTGGCGTGCAGCGTGATACAAACACGACGAGGTCTAGCGGCTGAGCGCCGTGCTCCGCCTTCACCTCCCGTGTGGAACAATACCCGCAAAACTGGAGCATCCCGAGGCAGCTCTCGGAACACGAGGTGAGCTGACACATCTAGTCTATGCGCCGTGGCATCTTGCAATTCCGTCAAAGAAGCATTTCTCTTTGGTGGTTCTAAAGGGTCTGGCACCGCGTACCGAGCGGGCACCGTCTGTTTTGTTGAGAAGGGTCCGTACGTTGCTCGAACCGAAGCCGGCGCGGAGCCTTGTAGGACCGTAAATCGATCGAGAGATAAGAGAGCGCCCGGTAACGCTGTGCCCATCGGCTCAGGAGGCGGGCCTGCTCCGTTCCATCTTGCGGTGTGCTTCAAAAAGAAACCGCTATCTTTATTCTCGAAATGGACTTCAACGGCGAGTACCGTTCCTGCAACAAAAGAAAAATGTTATCAGCTCACGACATTGAAGAAAAAGATTACCTACTTAACATGTGTAAAATGTCAAATAAGTATTTTATTTTAGTATTTTGACAAGAGATAAAAGGGCGTCGAAGCACAAAGTTTTGGCACTGTTCCAATGACATTCATGTCCTGTGAGACATCAATTATACCTACACTGTTGTGTTTATAAACAAATCGATATTTTTAATTTGTTCGTTTTATTTAACCACGGCATAATATTTTCTTAGTTAAATATCCAATCACTTAGTTAGTTAAACACTACTAATAGGCCCACTATAAAAGCAACAAGACAGTGAGATAAGAAATTCATGTACCGTAGGATTAGAGTGAAGGCGAGAGTGGGTGCTCTGGATATGACGGATGGTCTGTGTCACGCTTTTAGGCGTTCTCTCGTTTATTGGGTCAGGATTTGTGTCACGTTTCTGTTGTACGAGCCGAGCCAACCCCTCGTGGAATTCATTATGATCCTATTCACAATGCGGTGGGCTACGATACTTTTATTATTGAGTTATTAGACGTGCTGAGTTTGATTCGTAAGGCCAATACGTGTCACTGTCAGCTAACGCGAGAGAAGATGAATCTTTGGGGATATTGAAAATGAATGTAAGCATTTGTTACGTACAAATCTCCGTACCATTAGGGGTAACTCCCATATGCGGGCAAGTAGAAGGAATCGCTTCATTTACAAGGAAACGGCGGTGTTTCAACACTCCCAACCCGCGATCTCCCCTTTAAGAGTTAGTTCAGATGGAGGGGGAGTACGGATAATAAAAAGCTTTAGCACGTGACACACTTAGAACAAAGAAAACTCACAGAGCTTTAAGGTAGAAGCAATTTCGTGAAATTGTTACATTGTTGTAGGGAGACATGAATCCATATTTCTCAAAGAGGTCGTGAATCGTGAAATGGAGAGACTTCCAAAGAAGTTAGTTAGAAAAGAACGATCAAGCTTCAAAGTTGTAGTCAGAACTTCGAAAGCTCTTTGGTGGAACAAAGAATAACTCAATCCGAGATTGAGAGGAGTGACTACCTTAGCTGCCTAGCTACTCTGTGAAAAGGTAAGGTACATTATTGAAATGAGCATGCAATATTGGTAACATCAATATCTACCGTCTGGCCACGAGTTCCCTACTTTAATTTCCCTCAGACCGCAACTCTACAAAAAGAGAAGTTTTGCGAATTGATATCGCGTTCTTCGATCGCACCCTCATTGTCAGATGGGGAGGGAAGTAATAACTGCCACACAAGTAAAGCCCGAGATACGGGTCAGGCGTCCATTTCCAATATCTACTATCTTTTACGTTATCGATCTTCAATTACACTTCAAGATTCATTCCTTGGGAATTCAATTGATGAATGGAAACGGTAGATATTCGCGGGTTAGGTACTTTCCCTTTTTGAGCACCTTCGTTAGTGAGCTCTTATTCTTTCTTGAATTCAAGTAATTCTCACTAATAATAACAGAGAGACGATTCTATTTTAAAAGACCTTACTATGTCTTTAAAGTAGGGAAAGATAAATCAGAATGTTCAGAAATATATTATGTATAAATAAGTAGTTTATAAATAATAATATTTGGCCGTAAAAAAAGGACTTCGTCTCGTATGTTTGCAAAATGACATAAACGACATAACGACGATATAAATAGATAAAATATTCGCCAATTGCAATCGATAGAAATCTATGGCAATTAGCGACAATACCTGTCGTGATAGATGTGACGGCCATAAAGCGTAATGTATCCGACTCCATTAACAACCAAATATTTACCCATTCGTCTTTCTGAGCGTATGGCTTTTTGACGTTACACAACCGATGATCATTTACATTACCCCGGCAATTTATTGTTCGATTTTAACCAATATATCAACAGTGTCCGATTTTCAGAGGAAATGTAACATTTTTGCAACAATGGTTGGTTGCCGCTATTTATTTATAGAGTCCAAACAACCGGGCGTTTTCACAACCGCATTTTTTACAGACAATTAATAGCGATAAATATTGGGAATGACTGGAATGGCTTCAGTTTTTCTTGAAAATAACACTTATCCCAAATACATGTAAATTTATCTTTAAGTTTGTATATTTGCCGCGTAAAAATGATTACTGAAATATCAGGAGTGATCCCTCACATTTTAATGTCAACACAGACGTCATAGAGCTGGAAATCAAGAAGTTGAAGCTGATGAACGCGGAGTGGAGATTAAGCGCTAACCGATATAAAATACCTACAGGAACGACTATTAAATACCTATAAAGAAAGGCTATTAAATACTGTTTCTTTTGTCTGACAGATGAAACGCAATTTGTCTTTGTTTCATTATTCTATTCTTCTCTTCTATTATTCTATTATTCTCCTGGGTGACTGGGCAATGGCCCAGTCACCCAGGAGAATAATAGAAAACAAATTAATTCTTATATATACCTACCTCCATTTCCCTTCATTTTCTGATGCAGACTTATCAATAGAAATGGTCAGGTTTGAGAAAATTAAATAGTTAATTGCTAATGAGTATACATACATATATAAACTATACAGAACTCGTACTCTCACTGTACGAGTTCTGTATAGTTATAGGTAGGTACTTATTCCTGTAACTACAAGTAATCTTCAAAAACATGAATAATATTGTATACGTATCTATTAGGTAGGTATACCTACGTTCCTTCTTCCAATAAACAGATCGATCGGCAATGTGACTCCCGTGCATAAGGATGCTTTCGATCAAGAATTCGTGACCGAATCATTTAGTTTTGAAGGAAGTGGAATCATCTTTATACCACTCGTAAGTTTACTTACTATCCACATAAGTGCCTGAACATTTTTAGAAATACGATTTAAAAGAACTTTTCAAGTAAAACCTATCCAGAATTGCCCGTAAAATTTGTATGAAACGACAATAAACTTGGAAAAATTGAGGTAAGGGTAGGCCGCGTAAAAAATAATGGTCCACCCTTCGCCGAACAAGGGGTGGTTTGCTAAATAAATTGTTTGCCTTTTTCAATTTAACACAGGAATGTAAGTTAATTCAATCTGATACCATTAGGTACAAAGTTTTTTCTACATCAATTTTCATTATTCTGACGTCTTACCTACCTAGCAATTCAGTCCTGTAGAAAAAATACATGAGTAGGCAACTAGGTGAAATGGAACACAGAATTTGCATTAGAAATGTCTGTAGTCAGTACCCACCTACTAAATGACTTATGTTATGAATCCAATAAATGAATTTCGGAAAAAGAATTTATCACGTGATTTATTATCAAGTTTGTTCTTAAGTTTTTTCGTATCGTAGCGTATTTTAGCTGCAAAACAAGTACCTAGCTTTAAGTATCCAAACTTTCGAGGTCTAAAAACTGTTTTTGTCCTTATATATTTTGTTTGGTAGGTACCATAATGATTGAGTGAGCTGTAAAAATGTCTGCGTAAAAGTTCTGAAATTTTCACACGACATTCTTGCGGACAAAGCAAGCCATGTTTGCTTAGCAGCCGGATTGTCATGCGAATTACTAATAAAAAGTGCAATAAAAGGAACATGCGTGTTTTCCGAGTAACGAGCGACGAGACAGACAAAATCGAGGAGGAATGCGCAATGTCTGCGGACACAAAACACGAGACTAAATAACTAGAAGCTAACACAAGTGAATAAATCAATTTTATAAGCGTCCGGTTGTACTTTGTCAAGTGAGCTATTATGGAGCTTTTATTTGCACGTGCATAGACATTATTGCATATCTACTGTGATTCAGGAAATTTAAGAATTGCAGATTAGTAATTAAAACTTGTCCAGTTGTGGACTAATTTCGATGATGACGACTAATGAATTAAAACTTTGGCAGAGTTCAATTAAGAGAGCGAGGGGCAGTGCGCGCCAAAGTCTGAAAAGGAGAGGCAAAGGATTTCGCTTTCATAAGAGCAAACATTTTGGAAAGGCGTAAGCGCAAAAATCAAGAATTAAAAAAAAAAAAACAGTGCGCACTTACATGTTTTTTTAATCGTAATTTGTTTTCTGTCTTGTTTTCACATACGGGGAACCAAAGAAAAAAGGTTGAATTTTATGTAATTCGAGTATTTTTCCACGGGGATCCCGTGAATACTAAGCCTAGTTTGGCAACCAAACCTGTTAGGTTCGACACTTATACCATAAGCTAGACCAGCCCAAAATAGTAGACATCTTGTATCTTGTAAGTATTAAGACATTTATCATAAGGGAACCTACAACGTAAGACCTGCGGGTAATGTATGGTCTATTCCGTAAGCCATATAATATTCATACCTACTCTGAAACATCATGATTTACAGCACAAGTGTAAAACAAATAATTTCTAAATGCTTAGTCGTGTCAAGCCCATATTATGTCAATGGCACATTTGTTACTACAGAAGGCGAATATTCCCGGAACCTGACTCACAGGCAAAGATAATTTAGCTGAGCTCGATATAGAAGCTGGAATTTGTCAACTGTAGCAATAAGAAGTAAAGTATTACCGAAGCGTGTTATGGGTAAGGATTTACGGTTTCAATTCCATCTAGGTCGTTTTCATAAAATTTTGTAATATCTATAGAGCCTCGAGTTTTTTATTACGAGAATGTTTTATTTCCAAGGAAGAAGGCGCTATACCAATTTGAATCAATCAAAACTTATTAAGAATCTTGATTTGAACAGTCAAACGGTCAGAAAATCCTTCATTACTCCCTAATTAAATTAACCAAACTTCGTTGGGGTCTCGAAGTAAAAAAATTTAAAGCTTTTATTTATACATACTTGATATGAAAAGGGGTAGAATTCCACTTAAAAGAACGTACAAAGGGGATGAGATCGTGACTTGGTGGTTTCCGAACAGTGAATGCAATGCTGTGATAGCTCGTCAGGCACTCGAGGCGACCTTCCGGGACGTCAACCTCTTATGTGGTGCTCCACTCGAGAGCTCTTATAGGCTCCTACGCCTCTATATCCCTTGTAGATGATTAATGTTCCCATACATAATTCAGGATACACTACATTCTATTCAGACAAGTAGGCATGAAAATCTTGTTTCGCATCCCAGAGGAAATCTAGCGAAATTGGAGGTTCGCGTTTAAATATTTTGCAGCACAGGAAAACCGAGCTTAAATATGTTCCACTAAGCAAATTAAAATTTTTTACCTTCATAATTATCCTAGGTTGAGATAGAGAGGAGTTGAGAGAGAACTAGTTATTTGCAACTTGATAATTTGCTGAAATTGCATTTAGCGTTGCAGAAAATTTTGCTGCGATAATTCACACAACTTCTAAGTTTGGAGCAAGTTTATCCCGTGTAGGTACCGTGGCTTCGTTGTTCGGGGATAAAATTAAGCTTAATTAGTAACAGGAACCATTTGCAGTTTAAGTGATGTCCATCGCTGGTAAGAGGCGAATCGTCAAACATTCCATCTGTCTTCCGCACACTTCGCCACACTTCTCGTTTGCCTTGCGAGGTTCACATTTCTCTAAGCCCAGCTACAAACAAATGAATACCTCAAAACATTTTCTAAAAAATACGGATTTTAACTTTAATTTTATGCTCAATGAGCAACTTGCTTTACCTCGTAATTTGAAGGCTTTTAAAGTTGACTTTTAGTTTAAAACCCGACAAACAACAGATTAAATGGTTTACTTTTAATTAACTTTGGAAAGGGTCTTTTCCAATTTAATTAAGTTAATGCAATGAACCTATGTGGTGGTTATGTGGTCAATCAATGTGATATGGGTGACATTCTGGCTGGCTGCGTAAATGAGTTTGGTTTCAGTCAAGCTTTAATTTAATTTGAGCCTGTCATAATAAAATTATGCAAACTTTTCGATTACATTACATATTCAAAATTTGATGGTGGTTAAAGGTAACATCAAAGCTATAAAACCTTCCTGTATAGGAACAAAATGATCATAAAAATAAATGAAAACGTGTTTGCTCTCATATTATCTTGCTCCTATCTCTCTAATGGCACGGCAATCACTTAGTGCGATTGTTGTAAGCTGGTAATTACGAAAAGAGTGGTGGAGGCGCGGCCGTTGTGACGGTAGCGACACAATACCACTTGTCGCACCCATCGGAATGCAAATAAAGGCGCCAGGGATCCCTTCATCTTTGTTTGTGAGTCCCTCATTTGTCTACTTTGTGGCTTGTTAAATAACGTGCGGTGGGTTAAAAAATACATTCTCTGACGCGTGTCACGCTTTGATAAGAGTATCTCGTAGAAGGGAAGGGGAGTTGTGAATACCTATTATAAAGAATGCTGTAGGTAAACAAACATGTTAATAATATTAGACAAGAGCGGTTAGACCATGAAATGGACTATGAATTCATTAGAAAGGAAATAAAAAATTACAGAATTATTCAATACCTACCGTTCAATAGCCGCGTACCAAATAAATTCAGACGGTAACAATGTTCGAAGTTATAAAAGGCGAGTAGGTAAATAGGATTATGCAGGATGAAAAGCTATTGGCTAACGAAGACCGCTGGGTCTTTGTTGGATGAAAATGTAAATTGCATGAAGACCCGCTACACGACATTGGCTATACTTCACATCTCTCCAGCTAACGTTGTTTACGTATACATTACTCCATTCTATGAGATACGTGATCTTACGGAGCAACAAATATGAGCGCATTTCCTTTACAATGTAAGTAGGAAGAGACGTGTGACGTTTGATGTGACACGGGATGGAAAAGTTTTTAGAAACTCTTGTGATATTATTAAAGAAAAGGAGAGAGCTATTTTTTTGTCATGGTTTGTGTTTTGCTAGTTTTTTTCTGAATAACGCGGTTTAATCTACATATTGCTTCAACTACCCAGTTATCTCTACGCTAAAAAAAAATGTTTGAGATAAATCTAGTTTTAATTAATCATCATCATTCATCGTCATCATCAGCCTATAGCAGTCCACAGCTGGACAGGCCTCCCCCAATGAGCGCCATAGCGCCCTGTCCTCAGCTTGCCGCATCCAGCATCTACCTACAGTCTTTCGCAGGTCGTCATCCCACCTGGTCGGAGGGCGTCCTACACTACGTTTACCGAGTCGTGGTCTCCACTCAAGAACACGTTTGCCCCAGCGGCCGTCGGTTCTTCGCGAGATATGGCCGGCCCACTGCCACTTCAGCTTGCTAATTCTTTGAGCTATGTCGATAACCTTGGTTCTCTGTCGGATGTATTCGTTACGAATCCTATCCTTCAGAGAAACTCCGAGCATAGCTCTTTCCATAGCTCGTTGAGCGACTTTGAACTGGTGGACCAGCCCTATCGTGAGTGTCCACATCTCAGCTCCGTAGGTCATAAGTTTTAATAACCTACGAAAATTAAAAAAGCAAGAGTCCTGTATTCTTCAGCTGAATGTATATTTTTTTATGCATGTTCGTAGATTTCTCCGTCAATTATGGAGAGTTTGGGAAAAAAACGATATTGAATGGAGAATGATCCCGACGTAGTTTCATAAAAATGATATTCCCGAGGGTTAAGTATGTATATATCCCGATAAATTCGTATCCCTCGGAAATAGAAAGAAATTTGAACAGTTGGAGTTGGCTTTTAGTTTTTTCAAAACAATCAAATTATGAAATGAAAGTTCCACCTACGTATTTACCTTTACACCTACTATAGACCTAGCCTAGCCAGAGGCACTTCAAAAGCACACTTTCTAATCAAAAGTTAGAAACTATTGACACCAAACAATAGTCCGATTACCAGCAGAAACAACAAAGTCATCTCTGCAAGCCTGGAGCAGGTAGAGCTTAAATTCAGTTACCGATAGAAACTAATTTAACTTTGCCTATGCTTTTGCTTAGACTGACCAAAGTAGTTATGGTGGTTTTATCTATAACAATTACTTTGTTTGATGCGATGCGACCGAGTGCTGTTTTGGTATACCTCGTAATCATTGTAAAATCACTGGTAATAACTATCGCTTCATGAAAACCCAACAAAGACGTAAAAGCTAATTGGGGTACCCGGTACGTAAGGTACATAGATAGATATTAACCGTTGTTCAATGTAGCAACGTTTCTCTTGTAGATACCACTATCCGCTTACAAATTACCACAAGATAAACTGCACGACCTATAATATAAATGCCCTTTAGTTTGCCCGCGATGTCAATGTGGCATTCATGAAATAGGTAAGAAGTTATTAGTTACCTACTGTTCTGAGAAACGAGACAAGATACAGTTTAGTACTCGTCCTGTTTGTCCTATTTTACTACATACATACATCAATAATATTTGTCTAGAGTCTAGCTAGAACAATAAATATGTTTTGGTATGCAGTTACAACTATAGGTGTGCCTACCTTACCAACCTATACAATATAACGTATAATAGGTAAGAACTATTTTAAATTAGTGTTTATTCGGTCAGTGAAATTGTTTTCGTGACCAAGTGCAGTAAGTAACGTGGTCTCCCGCTGAGACGTCGGCGCACGCGCAGCGGGATACTACCGCTGAATATGCAATCGTCACAGCTTAATATGCACCATCAGTCAAATAATGACGTACTGTTGTCGTCTTTAATATTCGAGAATTCAGTTGAAAATTCCCCAGCAAAGAATCTCCTGCTCCCATGATTTGAACCTTCTGTGGTCAGATAAATGAAATAGACAAGCATACATTGCCCGCAATGAGACAGGTTGATTGTAAACTGCGTGATTACTCACGATTATTTTATTCCTTACATGTCTCCGACAATGTTCATGCATCGGTTATTACGAACAGCAACATAAATAATCCTTACAGCTTAAACCCGTAACATCACGATTAAAATGTTACAAAAACTTGCAAGCAAACGTCAGCGCTTTAATACAAGATGTCTACAAGTTGTTGTAAGCTTAATCTATTCAGGAGTACCAGAACGTGCGGTTTATGCATTCTTTGCGATTATGAAAGAAACTGTTCAGAAATCCTCACCATTAACCGGAACGGTTCCAGAGAACATTCGTTACTTTGTGGGAATAAAACTCAAATCTCAAGTAGTTCAAACTAGTCGTTTGCTAGAACCAAAGTGTGTCATCTAAAACTTGAACCAGAACAGAACCAGACAGATAACATTGGAGATAAACAAATAGGGTCGATTTGAAATATTCCTGAAGCTGTTTAATCATCATGAACCTTTTCATCCATTTGCGGAGTATCTCCATGAGGTCGACACAATGCGGAACTAGATGCAGCTATGCACTCTCTTTGCTTTTAGAGTTATTGTCGTCGGGGTCTAACCCAAAACACGCTTTTGTAAAGCAGCTGCATTATTGTTGGGTATGCGGGGTTTACGGGAGAATAACATTTCCTTTATAGAAGGGCATCAACGTACACTCTGATTAGCACAATCCCCCAAGGTACCTGCAAACTTTCCAACTTCCACATACAATTTTGCTAAATTTGGAACTTTTGGCGCAAGACTTCCAAAAGTCATACAGACTTGGCAGCAGTTGCCAGCCACTTGACATTTTCACTTCATTAATGTTCTCGCTCTAATTGACTTTTATATTCTCAGAGTCTTTGGTTATATGGACTTTATAATCTCTTGTTTTATTGTCTGGTAATAACGTTCAACTTGTTTTTTATATCAGTCGATTTCACAACGACGACACACAAACGAACAAGTAGAAATTGGTAGATATTCAATAGCAATAGTTTTCAATAGCGATTGATATACATACCTATTAATTCTCCATCATATTAATAAAGCATTCAATGAATCATCCTGTCATGGCTGAATAGAAACAGTTGTCCTCAATTGGTTAAATCAACATGCTCTTAATATTCGTACAAACATAACATTTCTTCAATAGAACTCATGAAGACAATCCTAATAAACTTTGAGACGAGTCGGTGAGCTTTTCGAGTGGAGATCATCTGTTTTATCACACGATTAAATCCAATTTGATTTGGCCCCTCGTTCAGACGAAAAGCTTAGCTTCTAGATCAAGAGATTTATACTCGACACATTCACCAAAACGAACAATGTCTAGAAGCGATAATGTGTGGAATTTTCTCCGACATTTATCGATTGTGAGACAAAGCGTATGTAATGAAAAATAAAAAGAACCACAGTGGCATCTAGCGCAAAAGTTTTCCTGAAAATAAGTATTCTTTTGAAGGAGGCTGTGCTGAGATTCTTAAAGCATCCTCGTAATGGAAGTTTGCGATCGGGTTCCGGGCGGCTCTTTGAGCGTGCCGAGCTCGGATGCACATCCCGATTGCTCGAGATGTAATTTAATTAAACCGAGAGCACATTAGTGATGCCAAAGAGGTAAACTGGAAAATCGCTCCACTGCCGGCGTCGAACTGGGAATTCTTTTTATTCGAATGGTGGAAAATTCCAGCCTTGCTTTATTCACACGAGAGAGACACTAATTACATGGCACGAGAACTATTTTTGTAATACAACCAAGATTTCTATGGTATAGGTAGGTACAGTCTACCCTTGTTTATCTCTGAAAAATGAAAAACCTTTACCAATTTCAGAGATGAACCCATATAAAAAATATAATAATGGTTTGTAACGGAGGTGGAGTAGATTGGTGTTATCATTTGCATAATTGCTTTGTTTGCCTCCGTATACAAAGGTAAAGTTAATCGGTTTATTGAGGTTAACCTGAGCCGCGCGATTTTTTGGTTTAGGATATTCGTTCAAAGGTAGTTTTTGTATTAAGTTCCTGTTCGTTTGTGCGATACTAAAAAGCCGAAATAGTACTTTGGTTTAAGTTATCGCCATATTATTTTATGCAGTGAATTTTGTACGGATAAAAACAAGCTTAAAACTTTAAAAACCTTAGTAGAGGTGTAAAAGGACTCCAAAGGATTTTATGATTAGTCATTTTCGGTAACATGTCTCACGAATCAGAAACTTCGTTGACAGGAAGTATCCTAAGTAACCTCATCAACCTAATAAGGCAACCTATACATACCTAGTATGGCGAGTCCTTTGAACGTGCTGAAAGGCTGCTGTGGTTCTGAACTAATTATGACCATTTACGGCTATAAGGGAAGGGTATAGCGCCTTAGTAGGTGTAGATGAAGGGGCTGGCTGGGTGTCGATAGCCATTTTCATTTAAGACATAGGAGCTGCAGCTGTAGTTACAAAGCCTTTACGGTATTCACGATTTAGCATCGTCAGAATTTATATAGTATCTCACCTTCCAACCAAACCGTTTTTGAAACTACTTGATTTCTAGACAGTTCTCCCCCTGCAGTTTTCAGCTATTTTTTCGTAGCATGCTTTGCTTTAGTTTTTCAATATGAGAATTCTCCTTAGATATTTATCTACTATATTTCACGTAGAATCTATCTATGTGCGTCGGCCTGCAATATTATACGAGTGAGGTCCTATTTCATCTCAAAATATCGATGCAGCTAGAAAGGCATTAAATATGTATACTATTTAACATATTGCCCTATTTCTTGTTGCATATAGTGACGGTGTCTATCCTTTAAAAGCCATTTAGCAGGCGTAGCAGCTATTGCATTCCGTCACTTATATCGGCCATTTCTTAAAGAATTTCCTAAGCGCCTGAACCGACTGTTGGCACGAGCAGCATTTGCATAGCCGGACGTGTCACGAATAATATGGAAATGACCTCTGGCACCCGACTTCTCCAAGCACGGCTGCAGTGTGATCCACGGCTGCTTCGGTATTGCTTCGATTTACAATAAGATGCAATCTAGGGTGACGTTGACCGAAAGCAGAGAATATCCCGAACGGTAACCCAAGCGCATGGTCTGATCATGATTTCCAAAACGAATGTGCCACGATATCACGAGCACCTGATTTAAAACATATTCTCACAATAAGAAGGATATATTTAGGTAGATAGGCGTATCCAGGTGTGCAGATCTAAGAAATGTTATTTTATCTTGGCAGATTCTTCAAAATGTGCTAACGACTTGTGCAAATTACGTGAACTTGACAGCGTAATTTCAATTAATTATCTCTTTCCCTTGTGTTGGCAGATAAATGAGCCTCGAGGGCGTCGTTCGCGGCGAAAACATGAAACTTTGCACACATCCACGCCCGTTCGTCGGCTTCAGAGCCCCAACTTTTGAATAATGTATCTTTAGAGCGATTTAGCAATTTTTTGCACAAACCTAAAGTGCGAAAGTTGACACTTTCAAAATGGCATAACTGGCTTATATACGACACCATTGAGAATTCTATTTAAATAATTAAATGTCTAGACGTCAATTCCGAGCTCTGAAAAACCATTAGAATACGCTGAAGTCTTGACGTGAAGAGCTCGCAGAGTTCCTGATACGTCCGTTCATGGGCTGGCAGCCATTTTCCGAAGCGAACAATGACTTCAGCGGGTCGAACTCAATTTCACGCGTGATTTGTGCACTTTTATTTCATTCCCACTCCAGCTGAACTACTGTCGGACAAGCGATCTGAGGCTAGATTTATGTGAAGCACTTCTAGCAGGTTACTTGTGTGAAACTTGCACTTTATAAATGGACCTAGGGAAATCAATCTGTTTGATTCACTGGTATGTTTTTTAAGTTTTGTGAAGGTAAAATGTACATAGAGGGATTGTGAAGTGTGAGTTGACAAATCGTAGGTTGTGTAGCAACATGTTGTGGCTCACGTTAAAGTCGACTCGACAACTTGATATATCGGCCTGCTTTGTGAGGGGTCTGGATAAACACGCGCAGAGAGCGCAGTCAGATAACGTAACGTAGTTCGGCAAGAGACTACTAAATTATTTTTATCTTTGACTTGCACGAAATACGCGCAGTTATCTGGGGTTGCACAAATTTTAAGCGAGTTGTTTATTGTCACGTAACAACACAGGCTAGGACAGTGTTTCAGTGGCACTTTTCTTTAACAGATGGTACCTGTTAAAGAGATGGTAAATATTCTTGAAGCTACAAATAGAAGCGTGAAAGCAATAAGTATCTAAGTAAATCTTTCTATTAAAATAAACAAAGAATGATAATACGGCAAGGATCGTAATCTGTCTAGCATTGATAAAAAATCACTCGGCAGACAAAACGGCCGGAACATCAAAAAGACTGGAAAAGCGACACGGCTCGGTAGCCAACCAGCTCCTTGGAACTTTATGACAGCCAAACGATGCGTACATGCACGCCAGAAAAAGCGGTACGTCGATAAAAAGTTCATTGTCGACACCGAGACGGTTTGGGGCTTCGCAAATGACGCGAAGAGCGGGGTAATGCGATAAAAATTGCGGTCGCCTGTTAAAATCTACGTAGATTTTCAAGCCACGTGGCTAGAATGAGAAAAGAATGGCATGTTTCGAGGGAGGGTGTCAATTGCTATTGGCCGTTGATATTGGTTTGGGATATTTTATCAAGATGACGCCAAAATGTGACGCTGACGATAGACAGTCTTTGGACCTGGATATAAACCCAACCATTGTCAATATTCTGTACATTTAACTACCATCTATAAAATTGCCAGGATAAATCGATTACGATCTCTGTCATTAAGTTTATTTGGGCTCATAAAAAGGGGCAACGCTTTCGGTAAAGCTCTATTTTGTGCCAACGACACTTTAATATAATGGAGGTGGACGTTTAATACAGCCATAACCGTTGTTTTACCTGAAACAATGAAAAATACAAATTAGTAGGTAGACAATGTACGAGAAATAGGGAATACCAGTAAGATGATAGGGAATATAATACCTTTCACACTTACCTACGTAGTGGTATGTGTGAAAGGTATTTCTAACTTTAATATCTAAGAAAGTTACAATAAAACAATACTAGTATTTACGATTGAAACAATTGACCTAACTGCAGACTGTTGCAAACAATCTACAGGTAGCTCAACTGATCCATAGCAATAGTAGTCGGAACTCAGAAGCGTCCTCAAGACGCTCTGGTTCCATTGGCCGCTGTATGGCAATGCTGATGCGATGCGCCAGATACTCGCCAGCTTCACGCGTCATTTCGACCAGACGGTATTTTTAGGATAACTAGATTACCTTCCTATTATTATATAAGGCAGAGCCCGTATTTATTAAAAAATGAATTAACCTGAATTATTACAATGAGGCCCAGATTTACGAGAAAACTTCAATAGGTTCTCTCTTTTTAAAAGAGAAAATTTCCACCAAAGTATGCAAATTAATTCGGAAGTTTGATAACAAAAAGTAATAGCGTGATTGTAACTCTGCCGAGTTTCACGCAACCGTCCACCATGGCTTCGTTACTTTACCCAAATCTATCGCGTGAGTAACGAAAATCCATCGTGCTTTGTTTTCGTCACAAAGTGTTAATATTCAACAAATCCGTTTCTATTCGCAGTTCAATTGGTGTTGTTACGGTTTTAGCGTAGCTTGTCTATTATGCAAATGGAGACTACGTCCGTGCAGCTTTCCTATTTAGCCGGTCTATTCACAGCCTCTCGACCAGACGACAGGATCTAACAGCAACTTTGATCTTGTTGGTATATAAAATAAAACACGCTACGCCAGTTTCAATGCTAAATGCTGAACGGCAACACAAAATACTTTTTGCTGCAGTAAAGTTCTGATTCAAACAAGCTCTATTTTTATGCAAGCATTGCAATTTAAGCAGTTTTCATTTCTGATTTAAAACTTTTAGTTCTCTGCTATCTTTTCGGTTTTATTTTTAAAGTTTCTATCGAAGTCTGAATTAGCAAACAGTTTTAGCTGTTTTTCAATGGTTGAAAGCAATGGTTTAAACAAGTCTTTATTTAGGAAGGTTTTGGAGAAAGAGAAACTCACCAAGCGACTTTCATACAACAAAAAAACAAAAAAATTTACTGCCTGCCTGAGTAAATATTATCTACAAACTTTACCTTATTACAAAGTCTTTTCATATTCAATTCAGTAGGATCCCTCAGGCACGCTTCGTTCTACGTACTTAAGGTGTAGGCACACCTATTTGTGTCCTCCCTACTAACACAAATGGCGTCTCTATGTGATCGGACAAGTGTTGTGATCGTATCGCGCTAATGTGTGTCGACCATGATCGATAACTTACCTTCGCCCTCCTCTACCGCGGAGCTACATTATTTGCTATATTAAATAACAAATATAACAGGCACCAGAGTTCTTTCAGAAGCCATTCTTATGAAACATTAATGAGTTTCGATGAACTTTGACGCTTTGAGACTTCATTTGGTGTCTAGTGGAATAATTTGTTACATTATTTTGATACAGTAAGTAGAACATGTTATTTAGGGATAATCCATTAACCATAACCATAATTTCCTTGAGATTTTTATCAAGAGCGACCACCCAAAAATAGCCTCTGTATGCTTATATAGATGTTATAAACATGCACGAAGGGAACGTTCCCACGATCGCGCCCTCAGTATTATAATAAACACAAAAGTACTCATAATTAGGTAGGTACTATGATATTTCTCCTCCCATGTAGTAAGATAGGTACGTATTAATCCAGCTATATAATATCAAGCGAAATAAGAATCTCACAGAAAATGATACAAATTTAATTCAATGCAAAAAGTGATTGTTCCGTCTACAGAACATAATAGAACTACATACTAAGATATGGATATTAACCTAAGTTTGCGTAAATTATTTTACGTAAGCTATGGAGGTGCTTGCTTGTAAAATTTTGTTCTTAGATAGAAACAATATTTTAGGTCTCTCTCATGTCTACCTCATACTGAATGTTCTTATTATACTTTTATGTTTCAGCAAAGGTTCTAACCCCTAGAGGCAACAGTATTTTATATTTTCTGTAGCCATCCGTTTCTAACAGTGAGAAAACTAAATAAAATAGTTTACAAGGGTTACTCCCGGCGGACTCTACACCCTTGTTACGTTTATGTGACTGGAACTCGTTCCAGTATTACATTCTTTGAAATTGAAAACATAGAAATAACATAAATAACGAAATCACGTTGCATTTCAGAACAACAAAGAGAAACCTAAGCCAAGTCGTTCTTTTATTTTTAGAGTCCTTCATAGTAGAAATTCCTTGATGTTTGACTTTGTTTAACTATAAATTAGGAGAACGCGTAAAATTTTATGCTCCCTTCTTATATTTCAGGGAATGAGAAATTACGTAAAAGTGGACCTTGCGGAGTAAGCAATTTCAACATTCGCGGAAGGACCATTCCAGGCGTCATCAAGAGAAATGTTTAATTTGGGTTTCAACTGAATAACTGTTTGAGTACAATGTTTTTGAATTCTTTGATTTGAACAAACAAATGAAAGGGGACATTAATTATGATTGTTTGGCTTCGAGCATAGTTTGTATGAACAGTGCTTATTGCGAGTTTTTAGCTCAGGAAACATTAGCACGAACCAGAATAATGTAAGTATAGGTAGTCGAAGTTAGTAGTATCGAAGGTAGAAGCTAGGACCTCCATTAGGTTTACCTACACCACGTAGAGAGGAGTCACCAGAGGTGACTTTGTGAGAAAACTTTAATTGGAAAATGTTTCAACCGTGGTGGGGTTGAAATATTTGCTACGCGGAACTAAGGACAATTAAGTGCACATTCAATGTGTCAAAAATTTAGTTTCTACCTATAGGTATTATATACCAATACAAAATGTATGTGTCGTAATTTTAAATTATGATTACACCCAAAAGGTTTAAAGAAATTTCGAATGTTATATTATAATGTATGTATGTCACCGACAGCAATATCTGTAAAGAGCTTATGTCATAGTAAAGTAAAGGCATTGTTATGCTGGTGACGCAATAGCAACCACCGACAGCGCAAACGTAATAATTTCCACAAGTTATGTTCTTATTAAGGCATAGAGTTTACCCGAGAGCGTATTTCAAAGAATTCAGCACCATCTGTGCAGCGGTTCTCGTCTATAATGCAAGCCTCCCCTAATAACGAGGTCGAATGGCAACCACGACCACCGCACGCCAGTAAGTTCCTTCGTTTGCTATGCTAATTGGCTGGATAAGCTGCCAACAGCCAACCCATCTAATTAGAAATCCCAGTAAAAATACTAAATTTTCTAGGTGCCGCCGTATACATAATTCAGGAGTTGTTATACTAATTTTGTTAGAGCACATCGAGGAAGTCTTTGTTATTAAGATTACACAGGTAATGCTTCTAAGTAAGAACCTTACTCAAATGCAGAGACTAATGATGTGATACGCAGTTGCCAGCTCGCTGGTAACTCGTAATAATATGATGAGAAATCGTGCCAGTCTAATTAAACCAAGGAGGAAGATACGAATATGTAGAGATAACCAGGACTGGATGAACTGCGATATACCTACCCAGTTGGCTGGTTACACTCGCTATTGAAATAATATCTTAATAACGAAATTAGATCCCTTTTCTAGCACCCCTAGCATGTAGACTTAAAATAAAATGAGTATTCGCCAGGTATCTGCCATTTTTTTCGCTGATCTGCGATTATAGCCGCTTTTGTAGTAAAGTCACATCGTCACATTCCATCAGGTGAGACTGTGAGCACACGAAGGTCTAATGACTATCAAAAAGTCATTTAGGATTAGGACTAGTAGGATTAGTAGGCTTCTATAGTTACCTAATGGAGTAGGAAATATGGGCTCCTTTTATTATTACATTACTTACCTGTTGAATAGGGACTTAGCTAGACTATTCTAGCTAAAGTTTTTTTCACATTTCATTTTCTATAAATACTAGACCGCAGAACTTTCAACAGTTTCTCTACTGTTGAAAGTTCTGCGGGTATATAAACTTTCCCGGGAAACTAACAATAAATAATACGGGCATTCCACTTCCGCGAAATCTGTGTTAGCAAACAGAGTAAACAAACTACGTCTTAGACTAATTGAGAGCGTGCTCTATCCTCAGCATCAAACGCTAATTAATGCTCTATCAGTTTGCTTGATCTGCGTTGTTTGGATTGTCATCTTCCGAGCTTTTTAACGTGAAGCGGCGCTGTCTTCAACTTTTTATGAACTTAGTCACGCACGCCATATATATAATAAAACAATAGTAGTAATTCGAAGTAAAAAAATATTTTTCTTATTTACTAGGAACCACATTAGGTACTTTCATATTTTACGTCAATTTCACCCGAGGCAGCATAAGACTGGATCAAGCCCTATGAAGTGGTTTTTTGCGAGAAGATCTTGCATTTATATCTAGATACTACTAGGTCAATATTTGAATTGGAGGCCTGCAATATTTTGAGTGCCAATAAGCAGGTAGCGTATTCGAAGGTAAGTACAATTTATACAAAAGCCCGAGGGCACCTGGGGAATACCGGGCTGGACAAAAGCCTGGAATTGCTTTTATAAAAGAGTATCTCAAAAAACGTATTCCATTTTTAAATAACAAAGGTCGAAGCGGAGCTAACAAAAACGGTAACTAAGTCGGCAACGTAGCGAACATAAAGAATGAGATTTAAATGGAAAGGATCCAGCTTGGTAACCTGGCTAATATGTTAAAAATTTACTTAATTATGGGCGCTCCACGAATATTGTGAAAGATTGGCTCCTTGTCGCTTAGTTTTTATCTTTCATACTAAGTAGCTTTAATTTAGTGCTGCTAAGTATATAAACATGATAACATGCTCGCACAGTAATAAAATTCTTAAGCAGATTAAAACTGCGGTGATAACCGTCACAAGACTTAAACAAGAAGTTTGTCAAAAGGGTAAGTGCGTTTCTGATGATTCAGCTAAATGGAGCAGGGTACTGTTAACGCGCAGCAAAGTTTAATTGGAACCGTCTTCTTCTAAAATTGATAGGCGCCTCACGAAGTTTAACCAATTTACTTTGGGAATTCAAGAACCACTTGGGATTCCATTTCCGCGATCCCTGAAACAGTCCTTCAAATTTTCTGCTTCGCTGTAAGTATTCTTGATTCCCAGTATCGAAGGTTCGAGCAAATACTTACACCACCACGCTAACCAATGTTCGAGTGCTTTTGCATAGCTAAATGGCAATAACAACCGAGACTTGAATTAATGGCGAACGAAACAAGATGCCTTAAATTGTTTTCATTAAGCTTTTTGTAAATTGCTTTGGAATGTTCATCGTATTTGCTTAGCAAATGCCTCTTTAGCCCGTAGGCGCAAGTTGTCACGACAACTCTGCCTACGCAAGTACTACTGTTTAAACGACGAGTGATTGAAATCTGATTGAGTACATGATTAAGTACCTGCTTACATTAGTTGGGTGGAAACACGGTCCATAGCCCGGGCAACCAAGCGGAGCTCGAGAGGTGCTTCAAAACGCATTAGCATTACTCGCCTGATGAAGCAAACGCATGCCTCCAAAGAGTATTTACTCTTTGGTCAGAGAAGGACAGACAAAGTGCCGGAGTAGCCAACTGGCCTCTGTTTCAAACGTCCACGAAAGTCAATGTTAGCTTTACTCTTCACCTGGCCGGTGCTCAAACAAAACTGATGCAATTAAATATGAATTACGAGAATGGTGTTGGGTGTTTTGTATAAATTGTAGTTGTAGGTACAAATGAAGAATTACGAGCGTTAAGTGAATATCCCAACAATAAATAACACGTGAAATTGTTCGTTAAATCACGTAACAACAGTGTGTTTACTACCCGTGAACAATAACTATATTTTCGATCGTACCTAACCTACCTACCGATATCGCAACATCGGTACATGTTAAAGAATAAAAGCTTTAAGATTTATTAACTTCTAAAAAACGTTTCATTATAGATTCAGATTTCTTTATTGTCATAAATCAAACATATAAAAAGAGTATAAATAAAGGTACCTTTATTATGCTGAAGCTATGACTCGATAAATGCAATTTTGCTGTATAGGGCACGTTAAAGTCTCTTAAAATCATAATACTGATTTTTCACCTTGGATACATATAAAATACCATTTAAAAGTTTCTAAACTAGTATAAGTACCATAAAACTTTCAAATGTATTGAAAATATATGTACTTACTTCTGAACAATTTAATAAAATACCTAGGTAATACAATTGCCTCACAACTCGGGAATAATATTTTTACACCTAATCTACATAATTTATACAGCGTCAGCAGCGTTTTGATCAAGTTATAAGGAATGCTGAAGTGTCAAGGACAGAATTTAACAGACTGAAGTTCTGCTCAGCACTTTCTGACTTTAATTTGATTCAGTAAGCTATATTCAAATAAAAGCACTGATCGAAACTGCTGTACAACCTATATCGCGAGAGCCAACTGGCGATGTTTGAACTCGCAAATAGTAGAAAACAAGAGCCGGTAATCAAAAACAAAACGCTTTACATTTCAATGAAGCGCCCTACCTCTACACTCGTGATAATAATGTAAGCTTCAAAGTTATCTGAAGTTCCGTAGCTACAGATAGTGCTTACAAACTCAAAACACAATTCAAACAACTCAGAGCACAACTTGTAGAGATGTTGATTTAGCTTCAATTTCTATATTCTCTATCTTGGCTTAGAGTCGTCTGCAGATGGTGTCCGGAAGGCGCAAGACAATGTTTGAACTACGTACTCAACATCGTGTCGACTTGGTTACTGTATAATCTACCAAGCTATTTCATCTCGATAGAAATAACTTAGTACTAGCTAGAATGTTAAAACATAACTAAGCATCAATTCCAACGAAAACGAAACACGCCTTCTCATTAGTGACCCGCAATCTATCAACTCTTCGCATTACGCCAGAAATCAATTACCTAGCAAAAAGGTGTACTGATGTAGGTACTTACTACATAGAACATCGAATGACCCTCGTCCCTCATACAAGTTTCATATTGCTCAAACAGTTATATGGCTTCGGCCAATCGAAATGTTCCAATTAGTGGAACAAACGATTTTAATTAGTGCGCGCTTGGATGAAAAATCGCTAGGAACTATTCGGAATAGGTTTGCGAATAAGAATAGTGGTGAAATGGTTAATTAGATCGAAATGAGGACAGCGGGGGAACCACAACTCCACAAGTTATATAACATTCCTCGCACGAGATAAGTTATTGTGGCTTTTCTAAACGTGCGCGGTCAAACATTACCTTCTCCCTTCCGGTCATGACAATGCGCCATTAGAAGACAATGTTGTCTTTATACGAATAGGTACCACTAATAAGTGCGCTGTGAGATACGCACTTAACTACTGAGGGAGCGCCCCCAATTTAACCCGAGATGTAGGTAATTTCCTGAGGCTTATTTGAATGAACGTCGAGAAATTACTTTACACTATCAAGATCGAGCTTTGATTGGAATGGAAACTGTTTACAGAGCAATAATTGAAACCATGAAATATGAACTGTGTAATTTGGTTGTATAATTAGGTGTTATTTCAGTTACGTTAGATCAATTGATATTTTTCCACTGAAAATTTGAGGCAAATGTTTTATTCATCACTGAAAAATAAAACATCGCTTTTGGTACCAAGCTGACCCACAGAGGGCTGGTCCCCGGAGGAGCCCGTCTCAATTTCTCGAAGGAATGTCTCATTAATATTTATGACCGGAAAATTAACATTAAAGCATATTTTGACCCACGAATGTTAAATCACCGATGTCCCGCTCAATTATTCTTTACAAAAGCCGGTCTAAGATTTCTTTTACAATTCGAGAAAAATAAACCCAAATCTACATAAAATGAAGTAGAAATATACGACACTTCATTACTTTAAGATTATGAGGGTATATCTCAACAACTCTTGTCCTTTATTTGACCGCCGACGCTCATTTAATAACCCATCACATATGAACGTTGAATGGGATAGCGTACTTAAATATTCCTCGTAAGACAAGCACTCAGACAATATTTTTATTTCTGACGTAAATTGCAGGCGGCATGTTCAAGACTTGTTTGTAAAACCTGGCATATTTACATTCCTAGTTCATTAGCTTATATGAAATCTAAACAACTCCTGCGGATGCCAGAGCTTACCATACTCAATTTGCTGAGCATATGTATCAAGTGTTGAAATTCAAATATTTATCGTGGGTTCCCAGGCACAAGCAGGGCGACCGTTGACCCTGCGTCCGCTGAGAATGCGTCTGGTTGCGCCCGCGCACCCGACTAGGGACATGCCAAACAACTACAGGTTCTCGATAGCGTAGCCACACATAAACGACTAATAGTTATGGCAACTTGATGCGATAAGAGAACCGATAGTGGCACAGCAGCCTCAAGTTTCTTTGACAGCAAAAGCCGACACTTGACTCCTATCTCACTTAATACGAAGGTATGTAAATTGTTGCAGCGCGAATATAAGAACATAAACATGATCATGTTTGTATTACACGATGATAATCTTGGCTGTTATGTGCTATGTAATGGTATTGGTTTACTAATAGAGACCAAAGAAAGGATTTTTTCTCTTACACAGGTATGTGCATTATTTATTAAGAAATGAATACCCATTTAGGTCCCAACATCATTCACATCCCAAACAATATAGATCCATCATCATTTCCGCAAGTTTGGTTATTTTATTCGCCACTTTACAGGAAGTTCCAGAAGCACGCTCTGTTCTGTTTTAGACGTGTAAGCGTAAACACAATAAAATACGGTATGTAGGTCATTTACATATGGATCAGCTAGGGCTACTTGTAAAACATTGTATTTCAATGTCTCATGGGTGGTAAACTTGATTCAATCATTACACTCTCTTGCAAACAAATTGGATGTGATATAATCATCACCATCCTCGTTAGTGGTTGTTGAATTTAAATTTCAGATCATGCAAATGTTTGCAATGATACACACGTGATTTTCCAGCCGTATCGTTTTAGATCATTAATCTAATGGTCTGCATATTGTGGGCAGGGAAATGGGAGATCATAGAGCTCTGTATCACAGCTTTATCAGTTAGTGCTTTTGCTTTCTGGGCTATTCCACTTGTTAGACTAGATAACTACATTTTAGCCAACTTATCGCAAATTGTATCATTATTCAGCTGAGAACTCTTAATCAGAGGGTTTCGGTGTTAATCTAAGAATTACTGATATCAAATGTTGTGAGTTTTCAAAAAGGTATGTTTAAAGGTATGTATGTTTGTTCAAATCGCCAACATCTACGCAAATTGGATTTTCCAGCATTATTTATATTTATTTATTTCATATATTTGACGCTGGGATATATACTGCTGGCTAATACAGTCAACTTTTTACATTGCGTTTTTGTCTAGCATACAATGCCACTGTCAAATATTTAGAAGTTACAACTACATACAACCATTTTACGGTTGATTCTCACTTATATAAACCACCTTTTAGTCAAGCAAAAACAACAACACTTAACTGACGAGATATTGTTCAGCGAGTATCGATGTCGTTCATTAAACGCCAATGCCAATTAAATTGATTTAAAATCGTTTAACAAAGTTGCCAATCAAAGTGCTCAAGCGAAGGTTTTATATTATACATAGTTAAAAACAAATTATCAAAAGCTGGAAAATAAAAAGGCGAACCGCACTTTACCAGAATGGCGCAAATGTTTCTTTATGAATTAACGACTGTGCAAAAGTGTTTTAAGTGACATCGTAAAATTCCAGTGGAACTTTATAGGTTAGCTTAAAATTGGTGGTGATGTCCGTAATACATATTCTAATAGATACAATAGGTTTTCTGTCTTTTATACTTTTAAAACTTATATAGTATAATAGGTAGTAATAACAAGAATCCATGACTAGTATATAGCGGGGGCTCTCGGAAACAAGTCATAGAAAATAATAGTTCTGCATAATATATCAGTTATCTAGTACCCATAACACAAGCTCTGCTTACCATGGGGATAGATAATGCTGTGATAATTGTTGTCCAGCATTATTATTTATTTATTTATAATATAAAAAAAATATATATATAAGTAGAAGATAAGCAAGTTCGTGATTTGTTATCTTTATTATTATTAGTTCTTAATTTGTATTTTTTTATATGAAACACTAATAAATATTTACGATTTCTATAAGCTATAATATTGTCGGGAACATGATAAACTTTGATGATTGGAACAAAATAGAGATACATATAATTATGAAAGCTAAAGCGCGTGACGCGACATCGTCGTCGTCGCCATATAGGAAAACTAATTATGTAATATTATGTATTCCCTACAATAACAAACTCATGCAACCGACTTTTATAAATATTTTAAAGCCTATGCTCTTTATTACGCTCGTTTTTTATTAAAAGCCGAGTTTATGACGCCGATACAGGAATTTATATGCTGCAGATATGACGATATGGGACGAATTTATTTTTACCATCATGCGTGTACGGAACGGGTCAGCAGTTCGCGGCTGGCAGTCTATTAAATTAAATGTCAGCGTGGTCGATGCACGCTGCACATAAAGGGCCGAATACCCCGGATTAATAACTGAACTCATTTGAATACTTCACCCATTCGTTCGGATTACGCGAATATGTAGTTTCATGCCGAACATGACGGAAAAATAATATAACAATACGTTCCGATGTGAATTGGTATTGTTGGAGATTCTGTTACCTATTGTTTGAATATTAAATTTTGCAGCTGAATCAGAATCCAACTTATATATTTTAACAAAATTGACTTCAATGTTTTAATTTCCAAAGTAAAGGTTTAACGGGTCGTAACGGCACCATTAATGATCATTGAAGCAACAAAAATAAAGAATGATACTCGACTGGAAATTAAGGGGTACCCATTATTAATATCGAGTTAAAAAGGGCTCTACCTGAAGAGCTCTCGACATTAGGTCGCTCCATTATGAGGAGCTCGTAACGAAGGCGCCTTATGTTACATTACGACGTTCTCCACTCTAATAGCGTTAAGCCCTAATGCTTTTAGGAATCTTGATTAAGACATGCTTAAGTCGTTTGAATAGTTACATACAGTTAATTAGATATTTAATCTGATATACAACCGGAATATTTTCTAATTATCATCACGGATTATCATAATCCTGAGATCAAATGTTACACACGAGATGAAGTTTATCTCGTTGGTTCTCAGCGAGCAGAAAGCTTTAAGTTAGTCATCTCAAGTTAAATAAGTTTCAGAGTCATCAACGTATATAAAGTTTTGTCACTGAAGCCAGAGTTAGTAGAATATAAGTTAGACTCTAGAACGGAGTAAAGACAATGTATACAATGCGATTCCTTGGAATATTTTGTTCGGTAGTTACTATACACATTGAAATGTTGTGTTTAGTGTTGTGAAAACAACTTTTCAATACACATTGAAAAGTTGTCTCTTTCCATTTTCTCAACAGTTTATACACAGTATAAACTGAAAATGGAAAGAGAAACAAGGGGTCCGAAACAGAAGCTTAGTATAAATCCTGGCAGCTTCCGAGCCCGCGTCACTCGCGTGTGGGTAGCATCATTTCCAATTGATCGGGCATCCGTTGAACTGAACCGCTTAATCACGGTTACACGCCATGTTACCTCATTATTGGTGGATTGTAATGTGATATACTGCTAAACACGTTAACAACCAAGGCAGTTAAAGCGATCTGTAGTTATCTCGGCATTCGAAAGCTTGGTTTGCCATTTCAGCAACCATTTTTGTGCAATAAATTGATTTCCATATGTTATATATATGATATTCCGTGAGTTGATTTAATTAAAGGGTAGGCTCACAGCATGAAGTTATAGGGCATACGATAATTTAACTTTGGATAAACGGTTCCGTCAGTACATGAGATTGATTATTCTGAAGAATTGAGAGACTCGTAAAAGAGAAAATAAAAATTACCAAGAACAACAAAAATATAAATTCTGTAAATACTTACGTCAACGTACAGAATACTAGAACCTATTTATCTTAGTCATGCCTGACTAAAGTTATACGTACAAACTTCCAGTGTAAAGTTTCCCGACCTAATCAAAACTGGAGTTTGCAGAAAATAGTGTCAAAAGTTTATCTACGGTGCCGGCGCCTGTACAAACTTGACGCGGAAGAGTAAGAAATGTTCCCTACAGTAATTCTCAATAGTACTATAACAAGTTTAATGTTAAGAATACCGTGAACTAAGAATGAAGGAACCTGAGCTCGTTAGCAAGGTTTGTAAAAACTAAGAAATACATGATAATGGGAATATAATCATCGAACTGGACGAGCTAGCATCACTCGATTTGATTTTGACTAAAGCAAAATGAAGCAACCTTGATTTCTGATTTAAAAAGAAGAATAGATTTTAGATACCAATAAATCATGTACACGAAGAATTCATGAGTTATAAATATATCAATTCGACACAAATAAACCTACATAACTTTGGAATAGGAATATATAAATCTTTCTCTCTTATTGACTCCAAAGACATGCAATAAAATAAACCGTAAAATTTTACACCCGTACGTTGCGTTGTGGGCGTGTTATGCGCAAGCCTTCCGCGTTTAGCCGCATACTAGAAAATGAAGTCCAAGACAGTATAAAAAAATGCGGGTAAGATAGACAAGCAATGATATTAAATGGAAGTAAAAATAAGAAAGGGTTATACCGTTGATAATAACAATTCCGCTCAACTGTATCTTACCCTTATTGTCCTGAATTAGGGAAAGAAAGACGCAATGATTATCTTTAACAGGCCCCGAACATTAGAACGCAATTTGACGACACTGTAATTACGTTTCGGCTGTAAAGGCCGCAAGAAAGTGTCGAAAATGTAACGCCAAAAAACGCTATAAGCAAGTCTGTGAAGCTTTCAAAGTCTTACGACCAGTCGACCACCCTCTCTTTATGCCCCCTTCCAAAACGTCTCGGCGTCAGTGAATGGCTAGACGGCGCGGCACCATATCTACAATACAGCATCGTTACACAAACGACACACTACTCACGCTACACTACGAGATGAAAAGATACTATTCCAAGAAGCTGGAGCAAGATGATGTTTCTTTTAGAATGATGAACTGAGAGCGTTGTAAGTTTTGCTTTTCCAGCGGGGCCGGATCAATGGATCAAAGGTGAGAATCAGCCGATCTTTACTTACATATGGGTAAGGGTTGGGTACCTCGCGTGGGATCACGTTTACGTTAATCTACATTCTACCCACCTAAATATAGAGTTCATTTATATCTTCAATGCTAATGTAGGCAGGAGACAGCATTTTTTTTCTCTTAACATTTGCAAGAGAATACAAAATCGATTTGAGAAATTTGACTTCGTTGTCCTGGCAGCCTTTAGAGGGTAAACGGACGAAAGGTCGTGAAACTAAGCTGGTTACAAAAGCTAGGCACTTAGTATTTTGTAAACGAAATGGGTTCAGTAATTCGCAAGCCGCAACCGCTGTTTGACCTGTTTTTGGCCGACAATAGATGCCAACTCGAAATTACGGACACTACCTACGAGTGTAGTGCGTTGCAAATTAATAATTGCATGCTGACACACTATCGTTATGATATTTCAGATGTATTTTCATTAATTTATGATAAATAGGTGTCCAAAGTTTTTATGACATTCTAAATAAGGTCGATAGCAAAAAACATTTTATAACTAACCATAGTTCTATCATTCGTACCTATATTACTTAAGTATTAATTAACCGTAAGCCCTCACAAATGAAATTAAAAACGGTGGGTGTCTGTGTCTTCACTAGTAGTTGTAATAGAATTCTTGAAGAAACCTAACGTCTCTAGTTTGCTCTTTCGGTTGGTAAATTTCTAATGATTTTGTCGCTCGACCTTAATAACTAATTTAAGGAGTCGAGATTCGAGATCTAGTCTGGTTTGACTTCATTGCTAAATAGATAGATAAAGAAATATAATTATATTATACCTCTATTCTAGATGTCTCATTATCTTGTTTTAGTAGTAAAGACAATTAGACACTACTCCCACTATAAATACCTAATAATTGATCGATAACATATTTTTGTTACTAACTCCGTTTCACTTATTTATCGATCTTAGGTTTTTCTACAAAAGCTTATAATTCTAGGTTTAGATTTAGTTGGTCTATTACTTACTCTACAGGTTTTCGTAACGTATAGCTGATCGATTAAGACGATATCCGATCGTTTCCTTAACAAAAGAAGCTGTTTTATGTAACGGCACGCGCGTCGCTTTTACACAAGCATACAAATACAACACAATGTGCTATAGTGGTTTCACGTATCAGGCATAGGCAGCTTTGGGATTAGCGACGGCGGAGGTATGAAATGCACGCACGTGCAGAATGTTTGTGAGGTTTCAAAGCGCAGCTAGACAAATAAATGCAAGGAAGGTATTATACAACGGCGCCATTTGAATGAACTAGCAAAGCTAGTCGGTGTTACTATTTGATATAAATCGAATACGATAGATATTAAAGATGTTGAGTGGGCTTTTTAAAGCATAACTTTATGAAGACGAAGATCCTTCCACAACTTTCTTATGAACAAATACTTACTGACCAAGTTTTACCCAACCACCTATTTATACAACACATGTACGCGATGCGAAAATTAATTAGACATATTTGTTGGCTATTTATTATTGCCTTGAAATTTTGTGGGGTTAATTATGTATCTACTGTACCAAGTAGTTCATTTTGTAGGAAATTTACAACTTTACAACAAACGCATAATCTTGGAGTGAAGCCCACAACTTGCGTTGAAATCAGCAAGATCACGTTACATTGTTATGTAGTGTGCGTTAGGATTATTATTATAATGTAGGTTAGATTACGAGTTTCGTAACATTAGAGCTGGCTATTTCTCCGTGTAATCTATTCCCGTTTCGTAATCGACAGCTTAACAAGTTTAACGGAAGCGCCCGCGCCACGATAATATTAACATCAGCTGTTCCTGGTAGCATTAAAACTTAATTTTTGCCTCAAACAAGTTTGGTGGTAACAGTGCGTGTCTCGAATGGCGGGGCGCGTCGTTAACTTTGGCGAGGTTGTAAATCTTATGAATGGCTAGCTTTAGCATCGCGGCCGTCCGCTAGACGACTCCTACAACCGAGGCTTCAAAGCTATATCAAAGAAAATTTAATTGCTTACTCCGCCAGAGTTTACAACATTAAAATTTAATATTGAGCTTTTAAATAGTGCTGATAATTACCAACCCAAAGCTACTAAATCCACCGTCAAAGTCAGATTAGGTATATCAGTTTAATTACTAACCATCTTCATAGGGGAACATTTTTGATTAGTAGGTACTCAGTGGTTGCGGTGGTTATAAACAAATCCACAAGCTTTGTGGGTCAAAGTAAATATATCATCCAGATACGCAGAAGACTCATTCGTCTAAAGTTTACGCTGTTCGTATTCGAGATAATTTTACTTGGAGAGATAAGAATAAATTCAAGTTAGAGAGAAACAATTCCATTTGTTATACATATAATTTTGTATCTGCTTGGAATTGGATGAGGAGGCTGAACTTGAAGGGAGTATCGCATAATGGAACGGCTTTATTGTTCGTCTTGTTGTCATAAGACAAGAATACTTTATCACTACAGTCAAATTTAATATTGTCCCACAGTAAATTACAAAAATGCAGTACACGGGAGCACAAGTGAGTGGAGCGGCAAAACAGCTTGGAAAAGATTAATGGCCTTAAAATTGCATCGCAACAGCGCAATAAAAGCACCCCGGTAGGTGCAGCAAATGCTGTGTTTTATCACTTAACATGGTGCAGTACCGGAGTGTTCCGAATGCAAGTTATTTTACCGAAATTAAAAGAGGATTTAAACATTGTTGGGCTTGCTTTTAGCTCATACTTCATGTATTTCTAGGTAGAGAAAAATGCTAAGGGGTTCCGCTTTGCGCGTTAAAGTTTTCTCAAAGCATTGGATAAGAACATTTGCGATATAAACTGATATTGACAAGTTGGAACCGCAAAGGCCGATAGATGGTTTCAAGTACGTTCGATATCCCTTTGAGAGGCCGCCGATAAAACTAGTTCGAAGTCTACAAATGTGAATTGGGTCCTCTGAGCCGAATACTCATACAAATTACGATATACACGCTTCAAATGGTTTGCCTGAATAAATAGGCTTTCTAAGGGTTCTTATAATATACTTAAATTTTGTTTTATTTAGAAGAAATTGATGTAGCGTGTTACTTCCATCTTCGAGAATCTTTATATTTGCTATTTATAACCTTATTTATAAAGGTTTTCATGATACTAAGGAGAAAGCTTGCTAAGAGATTAATTTTAATAATATATTTAAGTAAAAACAGATTCTAATTTCTTGCAAATTATTTACGAACACGCTGTAATATAGAAAAAAAACTTAACATAGAGCATCCTTCGTTTAAATATAACTTTCCAATAAAGTTAAGGTTTTATATAGAAAGAGCAACGGGGTAAACTCATGTTTGTTCGAAATATTGCATTTGCATGCATCTTGTTGACTGTAGAGCGTGGAACATTGAAAGATAAAATTTATTTTTCTGTTCTACGGGTAAATAGTACTCTGAGCTGGTAAATATAGCAGTAACAGTAGTGTGGTATAAGGTAGTAAGTACTATAGTATATATAGTAGCAGATGTTCCACCACAAACAAACAACAAAAGATAGAAATCTCAACAACGTTACTGCAAGATTTAATTACAAATTTTATATGGATGCGTTCTCCGTAAATTGTTTCTACTCGTATCACTTTAATTCAATTTCTAAAGTGGGTCAGACATTCATCAAATGTTAATAATCAGCTCGTATCTTCCGAGATACGAGCAATTTCGCGAGACTTGTTATTATGCGTGCTCGTAAAGAATTTATTACCATTTCGTCTAAGCAGTAAACAATATACCAAGCTTCATTGATGATTGTCTTTTGACCCCTACCTTAGTCGTTGAGGAAAGAAGAAAGAAAATAATTTTATTTGGTCAAAAAAAACAGGTTTAACAAAACAACACATTTAAACAGTAAAACACAGCAAACATAAAATTAAATTAAATAAACCTACAGGGAAACAATAACAATAATAATAATACACGTAACCTGCTGACCAAAAAGGGTCAAACTCAGCTATGTGCTGAACCACGCATGGCGCGGAACAACGCTCATTTTCAGTTTGTACCTTTTTTATTTAGTCACATCACGGACAAGGAAATAGAGATGTTCTAAACAAACAAAAAAAAAAAAATAGTTAATAAAAATAATAAACAGTAAGTAGAATGTAAGTATAATTATAATGTGATAAACATGAACGAAAACGGGGACCTCCTGACTAATTGTAGCTGTGGAATTAAAAGTAGCTAAATTAATTTTTATTTCCCTATATAGGTAGGTACCAAAGTGTATGTACTTTATTAGGTAATAAACCTACTTCACCGTCAGATTTGACGGCCGATGTGGCGCGGCGGGTAAAGGTCCACCTTCGACGCAGGAGGTTGCAGGTTTGATTCCCACCTTGTAACAAATATTTGTACGATCTGCAAATATTTGTTCCGGGTGTCCTGGGTATTTCCTTATGCAAAAACACCAGTAAAAATAGTTATGCAGGTACCAGTCTTGCTCAAAACCGGAGACTTTACTACTCAGAAACAGTGAACAAAATCTATGTTTGCTCTTGGTACTATTTAAAAAAAAAATTGAATGCTTAATTATACAAGCTTAGAAAAAACATAAGTAGGTTCATAATCAGTAATCACACAAATGGATCGGCGCCATGTTATTTTATAATTCGATGTTTCATGCATGATACAGTCCAGTACAATAATCATGTATAACATGCAAATGTATGAACAACAATCGATTGACATAATGAATGGAAGTATTGAGATCGACATATCGGCATGCATTTTATTTATGTGCCATATGACGCAATGTGCATTTTAATAAAGTTGATTTATACCTACCATGTTATTACTGAGAATTTAATACCGGGATCTATTGCATTTGATGAATATGGGCATGTATGCATAACTTTGCATATTGATAGGCCCAATACTGTTCTTGCGGTACCTTTTTTGATAAGTAATTTATTTTGCTTACATTCCATATACATTTATGGAAGTAAGTCGATTCGATGTTGGTAGTTATACCAATGAGTCAACGTCGAAATCCTAAATCTGATAAACCCTCGTCAATTAGCTTCCAAGTACAGCACATATTCTGCCTAATATATTAATCATCTCCAATGAAATCACACACTAAGTGGCAGCAGCAAACCCAGTTCTCAAAGCTTTTAGTCACTCCACTACATCTAGCCAATTGGTCCAATTCGCTGACTCCGGTCGATAGATAGATAAACAACTTGGGGACACTTAGGGTGGGGTGGACCCCTCGATACTCTTGAGGACACAGATGCCCATGCAAGGTATTAGATGAACGTTACGTCAGAACATAGCATGGGGAAAAAAGCTCGGTCACTTTAAAGATTAACATAATATTTTGATTGTAATTTGGCTCCGCTCAAAGTATCACATAATATAACACGATAGATCTATTAACAATAATACACTAACTTCGAAGAGTGATTTGATGTTAATAACATCAAATTTTATTCAGTATTAGTCATAATTAAAATCGGGCGGGCTATGCAATTACAATTGAAGGAGTTAAATTCAGTCTATTCATTTAGTACTGAGTCTAGTGCGTTGGCTCTATTGTGTAAACGTGCGTTGGCTCTCTTGTGTAAAATAAGCCAGCTTTCCCGCTGATGCTGTGCTGAGACTGTTTAATCTGGTCCCCAGACGCCAGAGATAGATACACATTAGAAGATACATAATGAGAATGCGGCTCCGGTTCTATTGTTATTGGGGGAACGTCTGTGCACAAGTGGTATAAAAGCTGACATTAAAATCGCGTGAGTCGCATCTGGGTCAGAACTCTCCCATCGATTCATATCTTTATGGAGCTCGGTTTATTCGACCTATAGGGACTAATGTGTTGTAGAACAATCTGATTGGTTTTATGTCATAGTGACTGAGTGGATAGTTATGTTAGAATAGGTAAATATACAAATCATTTATTGATAACTATATAATTTAAAGTTTAAATGTAGTGATCGCTCCTGTAAATTTTTTTTAGCCAGTTCCAAACGAAAAGTAAGATAGCTGATTCAATATACATAGGTTTTTTTAAAAAATACGACTAGTAACTGCCATCGCTACTGAAAAAACTTATTTAAAAACATGCCCGAGAAAACAACTCTTTTACCGAACTCCGACTGAATTAAATTACCTACCAGTCACAAACAATACAGAGACAGTCGTAAAACATAAATCGAAAAAGTTGAATGCGCGTTACCTAACAAGATATAGAAGCGCCGTTACCATTAGCTATATTATGATTCTGATATCATTAGAAACAAATGCTTGAAGGGGACTTGTAACCCCTAGAGATGTGGCGCCAGAGTTGCTGACGCCACGATCAAATAGTTGAACCCTTGGCATGCCCTCTCTATCGATTCGTCTCGCAGATAAACACTGTATAGAGCACAGCGTCTCAGCCATTACTTTTAAGATAGCAATTAATAGTTTGTAATCGAATTTCCATCGTGTGACAAAAGATCTTGGACAAAGTTCAGCAAGTTCATATACCTAAAGTGTTCTTCGCGAAAATTGTTCAGTAAATATAGAATTAATGGTTTTAGATTGGGTGTGAACCTGTGAACATTGCTGCACTGAAAAGTTTATTTATTGGAGAAAAAAGAAGTAATGTTAGACCTTTACTTTTTCAACGAATAGTTGGTGAATGCTATGCTGGTAGTAGAATAAACAAAAGGACAAAAGGAGTCGTTCGTACTCAAAATTATAGCGGTCAGTCAGATATAGGTACCGGTCGGTGCCATTGACAAATGTTACGATTGTGGCGTCGACCCTACGGTCTAAAACAGCAGAACGAAATACAAAACCGTTATCCTTCTAATCAAACTCTCAAAGGAATTGGTCTGGCAATTCGTTATAAAGGGAACGTTACTAAAGGGTTTCAGGTTTCTCTTCAGATCAGATAGCTTACATGCCTACCGCATTATGTGGCTTCGTACGACACCGCAAACGGTAACCCAAGGTTACATACGAGTATAAAACTATTTATAACCGTTTTATTTTATGCTAGGAAAGGTGTTTTATCGGTCGGACCCAACACAATACAGTCGGAATGTTGGTAAAAAGTTTCTAGCGTTGGAACTGAGAATACAGCATACAACGATGGTAAATGTGAATACGATAGTTTTATCGTCGATTGTGCAAGGCACAACAATACTTGGTGCGTTAGTAAGTACATACCTACACACAAACATGCGTATCTATTTGAAAGTAGGACTCGCAAACAAAGATGAAACACCTGCATGGTTTCTTCATAGAAATTAACATTATACATAGATAGATAGATAGATAAATCATTTATTCGACACTGCAGCACATGATTATAAGGTAGCAATAGTAAAAGTAATAGTAAACAATAAGTAATAGTAAAAACAAATAAAAAGTGGAGATTTAAAAATTGTGTGCGTGCTGCAGCCTGTCAAAAAGGTAATAGCTCAGTGAAAAGCTTTGCTCTAAGAGCAAAACACTGATTTAGTGAAAAGCTTTGCTCTAAGAGCAAAACACTGATTTATACATACAAGGATCATACTGGAGGATCATAAACATCCCTTCAATAAAGCGCTATAACAACAAAGATTATGACATAATGCTGCCGCCGCGCCGAAAAGCCGAAAACAAAGGATCGATAGGTCGTGCTCAAAATAAATATAGCAATGGACCGCAGTTAGGGATTCCATCGAAAATAGCCGGACTAGAGGCACTACCTAAAATTGTTGAAACACTATTGGCAAGTCATAGTATAGCAGCTATCTGCTGTACTATGACTTGCCTTTAGTATGCTGACTTGCATCAATGAACATAGGAACTATTGTTTTTACTTATATATACAAGTATAATTTCAGGCTGGCTTTGATTTCTAAAATGTAAAAAAGTCAGTTAAATGCCCTAACATCACACAAAAATATGTTAGGTACCCTACATACGACGCGACATGTACTCGTAGCTTCTCTTTAGAAAATAATATTTTAGCCTCAGCTTTTGACAATGTAGAAGCGGACCCCAGTTTAAAAGCCGGTTGTGATCTAATATTCCCGACCTAAGAGCTGCCTACCGCAGCATATTGCGGGACGAGCGCTTAAAATGCTTTCCGTGTTCGCCTCATCCGGCGGTGACCGGTACCTAACCGTCGTCGTCCGGAAGTTAGACATGGAACTCTAATCATCGTTTATCTAGAATCAAATGTTTGCAGCCTATTTCGAGTCCCTCATGTTGGGAAAGTTGGAAATTCCAAAGCGCACAAACGTTTTTCATTATAACGCTCTCTGTCAACGGTACTGCATTCTCGTAAAGGCCAAGGCTAAGTAAAACAATGTTGAAAATTGAATTGAAGCAGGGTACATGACAAAATACCATTAATTTCACTTGAAAGCCAGGATGTTAGAACGCGAGATCGTTTTATGATAAGCTTATTGCACTTAATAAGGTTTATGAGCTATTATAAAGCTCGGTTATAGCGTCACGACGCTTTCAGCATTGATTTTTACGACTCATCTGGGTAAGTGAATATACCTTAGCATAGGTTACCTACCTACTTTTGTCGAGATAAGACGTAACAGACGTTCCAGAAAGAGAGCTAGTCATTAAAAACTGTAGAGAAATCGTAAAACACACGACTCCTGTTTCATATAATGCGTATGAAATATTAAATGAGTCACATATATGTAGTGCACTACCATCGTGAGAAAAAGCAAAGGCATGCGAGCTTACTCAAACCATAGAGTATGTATAGAAGTGATAGAGGTATGCAAAAAGCGAACGTGATTCGGCAATGTAGCTAATGGAAGCCCAAAGGATGACTCATGGATCCCGCATGTCACTGTGCTAAGCCATGGCTTTATAGAGCGACTGGATCTGTTATTTTTGGAACTAAATATAAAGGGGACGACGACGGTGATAACAAAAACTTATCCGAGGGCATAATAGACTCTTTTCATGTAGGAGTGTGAACGAAAATAAATCACTGAGATATAAACTGATAATGAAAAGCTATTCCAGTATAGAATTAATGAGAAACAAACAGTAATTGAGTAATATTATCTACTGATTATCAAAACTGTTCCTATTAGTTTTGTATTAGCTGAAACAGCGTTATTGCACATGACAAAACCAATACGAAAACTCATTTCAATCAGAATTCCTATGCGATTTGATTGCGTATCAAATAGGTCAACAGGGATCGCGTAATGTAATCGGATTAAAAATTAAATACGGATTTGGAAATGGCATGACACGGATTCCTGTTGCGTAAACACAATCCCAGTTTCTAAGCACATATGCGCACTTCATAAATCTCGTGTCGGTTGGGTACAGGCGAGCAAGTATCATAAATACTGCGGGTATGTGTCAAAACATGGGGATTTGGATGTAGCCCCATCCGCTGCTGACGACCCGGACGATGCCAACGGAGATAATGAAAAAGAAAAAGATTTATGATGTTCTGTAATCAAATTTTATTACCCCCTACGCGACCCTCGTTGCGCTATAGTTGAGTTACGTTATCGATTTGTTATGCTAGTGGTGACTTTGTGATCATCTTGGAAACGCAAAAAGCACAGCTTAGATTTATGCTGGCAGTAAGTAAATTAAAAATATGTAGAGTCGAATCGAAGCCAAGTTTTCTCAGCCAAAGAGGTCGTGTAGTCGCATTTCCATAAAGTTTCCAGCACGGAATGTGGTGTTGTAATATAGCTATTCGTACGCGTGGAATAACGCTCGTGGGGTGCTGTGGGCTCCCTCCCCAACCATAGACCGTCCTTCACCTCTTTGACCCAATTATAGCGAGCATATTGCTTTTTAGCTTAACTTGCACATAACATTTGCTGCCGCGTCCAGTGAATACTATACTTGCCCCTGAACTTGAACTTCGGTATTAATAAAAGGTTAAACGTTTCACACACTAAAATAAATTCCACCGTCCACTTCATTCCACTTGAGTGATTTACTACTTAGTGTTATCATCACTTTACGTCGAGTCGATATGCTGGGGTTAAAACAATTAGTGCTCCCATTAGTCTGCACTTGTCAGAGCCATTTATTTGGGTAGAAAGGCTATGATCGCCTGACTACGGTTAATAAATTGTACCATTTACCAAACTTCATACCCAATACGGTTCTAGTTTAGTTTCGAAAACCACAACATGGTCCTTTGACCTTTAAGTCAACTAACCTTTAAACACCCGAAAGCTTTGTCATTAACTTCATATTGGCATACCCTCGAGCAGTAGTAATTAAAACCAGTTCCACAATATATTGGCACCAGTTACCTACATTGAATGGTAAAGCAATTTCGGTAAATGACAACCTCTCATTATTCTGAAAGGATTGCAAAATATTTTTGTTCATGCTGCCTTGAATTGACCCTAACACAACGAATGCCACAAAAAGGTCCATTATACAGAGTAAAGCGCAATGACTTGAATTAGTTATTCAGTTTTGCCTCCCCTATGGGCACTCTATCATTATCGTTTTACTCGGTGCACGTGCCGCCTTGTGCTCGCAACCCTCATGCTCTCTCAAGGTCGATAATTATAGTCAAAGACTATACTGTCTTTGTTCATCACAGTTCCCCTTTCTGTTTATTTTACAAAGACACACAGTTTTGTCTAGTGTACAGTGTGCCTACTTATGCAAACCTACTGATACTTGTAACATACAAGAAATCGTTTTCTATATTTGCGATGCTTGGAATGCCGATTATTAGCTTTTCTTGTGTGTACTTTTATTGATTTGGCTTGTTTCGTTTTTCTCCCTCGCTTGTCTCATTGTCTGCCCATTTCGGCGATGCTCCTGTTTTGGACAACTTAGGGCAAACTGAAGTGTGTCTCCACAATTTTTCGTCGTCTTGTATTTTAAGTGGAATTTTAATACCTGGTGATAGAGTACCAACTACCAACCAGTTCCAAATTTAATATCTGTTGACTAGATCGATTCGCCATCAGTCTGTTATATATATATATATATATATATATGTATGTACGTCCACAGCTGAACAAGAACATAGGCTGCCCCCAAATAACACGCCTCGAATAGCGGTCCTGAACCGCCTCCATCCCTAACACTCCATCGATTGTAACGATGAAAAGATATGTATTTACTTTTTGTGTTTGTATTTTTTTCCCTGTATAGATTATTAGCTGTATGCCAACAGTGTCGGCCCTATACGGGGTCACAAGGGAAATAGCTTGGCCACTTGTCAGATTAAACGACGTCAGATAGTTAATTTCAGATAACCGAACAAAGCCGATTAATGTTGCCGAAGCGTTGTTTGTAAAGGATTTTGGGGTTAACATTTTTGCGCAAGCCTTTTTTTAATGAAAATATAATCACAGTTATATTATAAATGCCAAAATTTGGATATTTAGATGGGTGTATGGAACGATCCGTCTGAAATTTAAAAAAAAAACAGTATAAATTAAAGAGGGATAAAATAACACTAGATAATAGATATATACATATATATATTCACAAAGTAAGTAAAACCATAAAACATATCGACTATGTTCCTTCATATCAAATCACAAACTCACTATCTCAAGGGGTCAATAATATCGGCAAAAAACAAGTACCTAAGTAATTTATCGGAACATCCAAGTTGAAATATTCTCTCAAAACAATTTCACGAACAAACGAAATGTTCATACACTTACATTTTCTTCCAAATAATCGCGCGTTGTTCATCATAAGCAACAAATGAGGAAACTTTTGGAACATGTTTATTTACACTGAAGACGAGGTATTTCTCGCGGTCCTAGACCCTTCAGGGAAATTTAAAAGCAGCTCAATTTACACTCGGGAAATTTCGGCAAGAATGTCGGGAACAAGTTTTCGCCAATCTTGTAATTAGGTTTGTGTGTTAATGTATTTTTAAAGGAGGAACACTCCTTGAAATGTTTTACAAGGAATGCTTTAAAGTTTTCTATAAAGGCCCAAAGGGTAGCAAGTAGTTTTATGTTTCAATTTCAAGTTTTATTAATATCCATTCCTATGAAACCCTTTGATAGGTATCAAACAGACTGACAGAGAATTAGACCGGCTCTCTGTCACCACCGGTTTACCGAATAACCTCGAACTCGAAACACTACCGTAAAAACAAAGAACTAGAAGTTAACCTAACATTGGAGCATGATGATAAAACTGATGATTTGTGTCCAATTAATTTACACCAAATTAATATAAAGCAGATTCGTTAAAGATTAAAGTCAACCATAACTCTTAACTATGTCGTCCATAAAAAAGAAAGGCGCGTCCGACGCTGGGAATGAAACGACATCGTAATCAAAAAACGCATAAATAAATGTGGCGACCTTTGAATTGCAGTTGCGTTGGCGCATCGCCACAGAAGAAACAACAACCACAAATCTTCGATCTACCACTGACGGTTGCCGCCGACAACAGTAAGCCCTAATCCAATGTATTTAAGTCTTCTGACACATATGTCAGATTATTCAACGCGTGTGAATTCTAATCAACTAAAGTGCAACATAAGGCAATGCCATAAAACTCACATTTAATTGATAGCTATAATATGGAGTGCCACAGGCTCGCCACAGCCGCCTGCGCACCCAACGAGCGTAAATACACATAAACACAAGTTCACACAACCAAAAGAGATGAAAGCCGGCGCCTCGCCACTTATCGACTCCTGCAGCCGTTTGATATTATGCCCTCTCTGTCAGCAACCCGAAATAGACGTAAACACATTGCATTCTTTACCGTTTACACCACAACCGGAGTAACATACTGTGTGTGTAGTGTAGCGTAGTTATCAGAAACCAAGCCAACAACGGTATTGTTCACACCATGTTTAAATGGAAAAATATTGGTGCTACAGCGCAATATTTCTGGGGAAATTAAGTTTGCGGATAAACATATTTCAGGAGAGCTTTGAAACAGCTCATAAAGCGGAGAGATGAGAATTTAGCGAGCCAGTGTCCGGAAACGTCAGGATTTGCGACGCCCTGATTGCTGTGCTATTAATTACCTGTGTGTATTTATGTAGCTTGAATGTGGGATGAGAAGGAATTATACATTTAGGAATTACACAATTAGGTGCTATGTGATTTAGAGGTATGAACAAAAGAGATTCCCTATGATATTTTCTCGTAAAACCACTTCAACTCAATAAAACTGGAAGTTTTAAATCGAAAGGAAAAAAACGTAGTGAGTTCGGATTTAAAAACGGGCAACAAAAACACAACATTTTAGCCAGAAGGGCCTTTTAAATCGGAGCAAACGCCAGGTGTATTCTACATCCGTTGGAGTGGAAATAAAAAAGATCCGAAACTTGACGCGCCACAATATAGCACCAGACTTGTCTAATAACTTGAATCTTGGAAGCTGGGAAGTAAAGTTTTAATCTTGCTATCCGTTATTATAACTTAGCCAAGCCGATAGCTTAAAGTTTAAAGTCTAGTTTAAGCGTCCAGCCGAGCCGTGCGAATTAGTAGAATTTTACGCGCTATTATTTGTATCGAAACTTAACTCCGATAATATATGTAGTTGTGTATATATCTCTAATCAACCTTAAAATTGGTTTTCAACGAAAATACTTGTATCGCTTACAAGATTGATGACAGAAAGTTTTGATTCTGTTTTACTTTGGCCCCGAAACTTAGTGATTTATAAAAATCTGTTTGTGAAGGCTTTCCCAAAGTTTTTGAAATGGCCATCTCAATGTGAAAGAGAAAAAACTTTGCTCGGGTGAGCAAAGTTCAAAATACAGATACTAAGTGGAAATATTCTATCTCGATATTTCTATAAAATAATATCAAGTAACGCAAACTGGGGAAAGCTCAGGACCCGAACAAGGATTGAATTGTTATTGGCAATTTGCAGCTCGCCAAATGGAAAACTGAGGTTTTACTATACCTAAAGGCTACAGACAGATATTTTTTCCAATATTGCTGCAGCTATTTGACTCGTGGAGTTATTGAGCGATATTGTATAACAAAAACAGACCCATCGGTACGAACGATATCGGCTCTACCTGCATTGAACACCTGTGTTGGCTCCCATAAATAAAAAACCTTAATCCTAGCTTCGTATGAATACGATTGGAGGATTTTGTAGCTTGCCATCTGCTCTGCAAAACGAATGTGTCGAACCAGCTTTGCCGATCACGGGATGTTAAACCGGTACAAACACGGCTAGCTAGTTTCTAAATTACTCAGATCAGGGCTCTTGGCTATACCAGGAATGACTAAACAATTTAATTAATACAATAAATACCGCATCACAGCCAATTGAACGAAGCGTAACCGATTCCCATAGGCTCGTAGATGATGCCGGCAGATGTACACGTAACAATGGGTATGCTTTCGTCAATAATATATATCTATACATTACATCTCGTTCGGAAACCTTTGTGAATGAATCTATTATCTAGAAATATAGGAAACAAAAATTTATGCGATGAATAACAGCAACAAGCAACAACCTATTCATTTAGGATTAAATAAAATTAGGAACGTCGACGAAGAACGTTTAAAGCAATTTAGAATTGAGTAAAAAATACGAGGACAAGAGCAACCGCAATTGTTCGTAGAAATGAGTTCGTACGCAAAAAATGCCCTTTTCTCTCAAACCGTCCCATTTGTTCTTTGAATCACTCGGGGCGAGGGTCTTTTGGCAGTCCTATAACTTATTTTTCAAGGAGCGTGATATATGAGATTCTGCATGATTTTATTGCAAAGGTAAAATGGAGGTAAAGGTATGAGAACTCCTGCGGATTAATGAACGTGACCGCGATTAGATTTTCGTGTTGAAATAAAAAGTGTAATAAATAAAGCAACGTGTTTTTCATACAGCGAATCTACGAAATCCATTAGAATTGAAAAAAGAAATTTATTTAACATAAATAATAAAGAGCAGGCATCGGGTATTATTTTGTGCTTTAAGGCAAATAAAATTAAGAAATTAATCTCGAACAGCTAATTAAACAGCCTTAATGCTAAGGGTGTTGTTTGGGTAAACAATTCCAATACCGGCGCGTCGTCGTCGCCCTCAGTAGGTCCTAAGGAAAAAGCTCTTTACTATGACTAATAAGAGTCTACATTAACAGATCTGGGTCTAAGGTTAGCTACGCGACATTGAGTTCATCAAGACATGCAATCATACCTGTTAACAGGAACAGTAGAGTCAATCGCCGCATCTTGAAGTCTTCAGGATATGTCAACGTCTAAGCGAACGCATCTGCCGGACCCATTATCAACCTTCCCATCAAAGTTCGGCCAATGTTTACGCGTCTCAGCTGACTTCCCTGAATTATTAGCGGATTAATCACACACTCTCGCACTGCGGGAACCGCACGATGCAGTGTCAACGGCCACGAGAAAAACCAGACTCGGCGAAAGCTGTCCTGGTAGGTTCGCGAACGAAAGGTCTTTTCCGATTTTATGAAGTCAAAAAGTCGCACTAATCATTCATGAATGATGGGTAAAGTGCGGAAGGTATGCTTCTGTGATGAAAACATGACACATGGTTGTCGCGTGCGGATGCTCTCGGAGGACGGGCACCGCGCGATCGCAGCGCTCGGCGGCTGACTCGCGAGTTGCGTGAGTGGGCCGAGCGCCCGCCGCGCGGGGAGCCCGCCACGCCTGCGCACCGCTCCGCACCGCACCACCTCCAGTATTGACCGACGACGCCTCCTTCCTACATTTCACATCCTTAACTAGCTACAAATTCTCCTTTGAAAAATCCCCTAATTCCATCCACCCGATTGAGATAGGCCACGTCTATGCCACGTGAAATACTCACACCTATGATATTGGTTAGGCTTTTTTCGAATTAGTTGGGTGAGGTAGGGTAACCTGTTATCCAGAAGATCGTAACTTGTGTAATATCTTTCGTTTTTTTGAAACTATAATAAGAATTTTCAGTCTTACGTCAAAGGATATTCATAAAGTTATGCAATCAAAATTCAAAGGATGAGGGAGTGCGGAATGTTGGAGCGCTCGCAACTTGCAACGAAGTTAGAGTTCGAGATTTGGTCGTTAAAAATTCAGTTATTTTAAAAGAGCTGAAGATAAACTTGTTTGATCTATACTGGGAAGTGTAGGTTTTTTCATCTCAACGCAAAAGGGTTTTTTTTTACATTAATAAATGTTCTTACTTTAACTAAGTTCTTCTTTAGGTATTTCAATGAGAATCAATAGGTCAGAACCGGAACCTTCTTGAATAGATTTTACGTTCCTTTACCTCTATTGTGGCATATGAAAAGGTTACTTACTTTATTATTTGGCGAGGATTTTACCTGATTAACTTTTGCGGTTAAAGCTCTATCAAGCGCAAACCTCAAAAGGTAAGCGCAAACCTACTCGTACCATACCCACGTAAATCCGAAAGTTTACAGGAATTTCTTCAGTATGTTACCAACTCTACGTCGCTCTACCGTTAACACGTTCACTGCAGAACAAGGTCTATAGAGCGCGCCCGAGTCCTCGATCTCAGCGCAGGACAAAAAATTTGTGTTTCGCTAGTATCCTAGGGATTAATAGGTGTATGAAAAAATAAAAACACAAAAGTATACACTTTTATGTTTATTTTGAAAATTTACTCGGTTAAAAAAAATCACGAAAGCGGCCTGAAGATACCGTCCCGCGCTGAACGATATTTTGTTCCGTTCAGTGCGGATACGAGGCCTTATGGCCCTACTTGTACGATGCGTTATGGTATTTTTTTCTACTGTTCGGTAATTTCCAATTAGTGTTGAGCTATGATCGACGAGAAGTAGGTATGTAGGTATGATTTACGGTAATATAGATACAAAGTAAAGGATCTGAAAGAATTCTCGAAATTACGAAACAGCATGGATGTTTGTAATTCCGAAAAATCGTCGTGTGGTGTGATCGAAATCGAGCCGGAAGCATCATAGGTCAGGGACCCTACTACTTGTAGACTCATAGTATGTACTATCAAACAAAAGATTCAAATACCTCCTGATCCTGTCTAATAATATTATTATTATTATATTAGCCCGGGGTGTCCCACTGCAGGGCAAAGGCCTCCCTCCCCTTCTTCCACTCATCTCGGTCCTCAGCAAGGAGTCTAATAATAATAACAAATAATTGATACATTTATTTTTTTCACTTAAACTGCATGCACAAAACTAGTTAGTTACTAAACTGTACCTACCATAAAAGTAATCCTGTACAAGGATTTACAACCTCATATCATTTATATTTATTTAGCAGATCTTAAAACTGATACATTAAGGTTTTCTACACCCTGGTATTACATAAATAAACTTAGCTTTCGCAGAGATCAATTTAAGAAAATCAATATGATACGAGGTCGAAAGTCCCTAATAGCACTTGTGAAAATGTAATTTTGGGGTCTATTAATCTCGTAAGCACTGCGTAAAAATACAGAGAATTTGTCGCCGCGGCTAGCGTGTTAAAACTTACAATAACACAACAATGTTCTAAACTGTACCAACTATGTACATACGTATATTTTCAACGCAAAAACATTGTGCTCCTGGAAATACAGGAATTAAGTTAATTTTTTTTGGGAAAACGAGTAAGCCTTAGCTATATTCTAGACTTTGTTTACCTCGGGTTAAGGTAAACCTTAATAAGGATCACCAGGCGTTGGTTAACCAGGTTAAGGACTCAAGACAATGCTCAATAAAAACGTAGGTAAAGTAAACCCATCAACGATCTACTAAGCATTAAAATGCAAAGCATTTTTAAGTTTTATGTGTCCACATAAGAGCATCCACACATTATGGCATACATATATTTTTTAGTTCATCCTATGGGAAATATTAGATAATTAAAGCTAAACCAAAAAGAACAGGACGCTTAATTTTTTATGAAAATAGACGGTTTAGCTAGAATCAAGGACAAGGAGACACTTATCGTATGCGACGTTTCCTATATTTCCTAAATTCTGTAAGTTCTGTAATCTAACACTACCTACTAAATTGTTGTCCACACTACCCAAATGTTAGCAACGCTATGTTATGTACAATTTTTGTAAAATAATGTATATTCTATCTATCTATATTTCGTCGCGTACGTTGCGAGGCGGGTCAATGTCCAGCTTTAAGTAGCCCATCAAGCCATTTGATACCATTAATTGTTGCGTCTGGTCTGCCGAAAGGATGCCAACTGGTAATTTATGCGCCATGCTTATCTCATGTTGGATATAGGCTAGCCATGACGTAAACTTTAATCTTGTGATTGATGTAACAGCCTCGCACAGCCTCGTTCTAGGCATACTGCAGGCATACGCAATCACTGACGTCAGTTTTGTTGGCAACATGTAGGGTATTTTCTCAAGGACTCTTGTCATGTCCTCATAAAATACGAACAACTTTATTACTGAGCATCTTCAACTCTACGAGTATGCCAACTAGTCTTAGCTCGAAGAAGTACGAATAGGCAATCGTTACTTTTTCCGTCATCTACATGAGTCGGAAAGAGATCAATTTAGAGTCGAGAGTCAATCAATCAATGTCTATCAACGATCTGTACATGCGAGTACACTAGCTTTGCACATGACAGGTTTACCCATCGCAAAAATGATCGCATTTTTACGAGTAACAAAGTAACGATACAACAGGTTTCGTAAGTAACGTATAAAAGGATACCATGTTATCTTGAAAAGAGGTCGGACGATCTGAAATTACATATTTTGGAATACTCATGAAATATAAATAAATAAATAATGCATGACAATTCACACAGCATTATCTAGATGGTAAGCAGAGCTTGTGTTATGGGTACTAGATAACTGATATACATAATACAATACATTACATAGATCGATTTTTTTTATATACCTATAGAAAACGACCAGAACACCCGGAATAAATATCTGCAGATCGTACACACAATTGTTCCGAGGCGGGAATCGAATCCGCAACCTCCAGCGTCGCAAGCGGACCTTCGCCCACCGCGCCACAGAGTCATACTCATGAAAGTATGGAAACGAAACCTTAGAAAGTAACTTAGATCTTCTTTTACCAAAATTTTACCTAGATACATTGAATTAATATAATTACTTATTACTAAAGTACCCTTCGGTTAATTGGAATTTGGGAAAGAAACGCGATATTAATTTAAAAGCTGAAAGATAGAGCCTTGTTATTAATGACTGATTTAGACCGGGACTTTTATAAAAGAAACTGTCTTAGATTTCTAAAGCACAATTTTTTCAGGAGCATAATTAGATACTTAAAAGGTGCAACGTTTAACGCATTCACTGTCCAATCTCGGTGGTGCAGACAGACATAATCTGCGTCTTACGCCATGAAAGTGTTAAAGATAACATCTACTTACATGACACGTACGACATTTTTTTAGTAAAGTAAGCGGTAAAAAGAGTTTCTAACTACATTATCATTTGTTATGGCATATACTGTAGGTTGGTATTAACTTTTTCTGTGAATCCATTTCGATCTCGAATACACCTACAAAGTCTAATCTTCTTACGCAGGTATATATGTCTATTCTTTAGACATCATCGTAGCTTTTAGTGCCCAATTCAGTGTGGATTGACTACGTGACGTCTGCCGCCCTACATCGAAGTCGCAAGGGCGAAGCGCTGGCCTTAGTGATTTCAGCTCTCGATATATCTCGATAGCTATTTACAAATAATTGTATTTTGATATCAACTCGTGGGTTTACTAGAGATTGGGTGACCGGTTTTATGTTATGAGAAACTAATATGTAGATCCCATATCAGTTATCTAGTACCCATAATAAAAGCTCTATTTAGGCTGGGGCTAGATGTCACTGTGTTAATTGTCCAGCATTTTTTGTACGTAAACCTACATACCCAAATCTTGTCGAATGATTTATTCATTCCATTTCTCGTATCAAAGCGCAGTAAATAGTGGTTTTGAATTTGTCTTTGAGGTGTCAAAGCTATAATCGATAAATGGGTGGGTAGGGTACTGATGGAGGGTAACTCACCTACTACCCAACATTTCATTACCTGCTGTACAAGGTACAAATTCGACCATCGCGCTTCTTCGACTCAATGATGATGGATGGTGAAAACTAGAATTTATTTAATCCAATAATTTTCTCTCAAACATCACTGAAATGACAACTGACACGAATTACTAGACTATAGCTGTTTGGATGCCTGAATTAATAAGTAACATATCTACCTAGCAAGTTATTAATTATAATTACAGAGTTATTAATTAAATTAGTTTGATTCTTGTGTATGATTGATTACTATGTTTCTAGCTATAAATAGACTAGTTACTATTATAATAATTTAAATAAAAATTGTTGCGCCTTTATTGGGTACATTTACCTACCTCTAAAGCTCAACCTAAGCTACACCTAAACTTAAACTATGTGAACATGTGTATGCAATAAATACATGAAATTAATATGATTATTGATGCGTCTATATATATTTACGTTTACTTCAGCTTGCTAATTCTGAGAGCTATGTCGATAACTTTGGCTGGCGTTCAAAGGGTAGCATTTAGTGATGTTGATCTATCACTGATCTTAACTTTACCTGATTTTTAGAAGATTGGCCAATAATTTTACTCGTAAAAACACAATGTATTGTGGCATTTGTCTCGAGTCACGAAATATGAGAATCTTTTGTGTGGAATAATTTCCATAAAAGTAAAATCCTTGCCTCGAAGTCTAGACAGAAATATAGGGTCGGAGAATAAGTATCAATAACTTCTCACGTAGTTTGTATTGAAGATTATTCTAGATGATTTTTTTATGTAAAAGTATTGAAAATAGGATCATAATTACTATATAGTTAAGACGACCTCTGTGGCGCGGTGGGCGAAAGTCCGCCTACGATGCAGGAGGCTGACGTGTGTAATGCCGCAGGCAAAAGCATGTACCTATCAAATAAAAGATTAAATATTCTGATTCCAAAAATACACAAAGTCATTTAGCCACCTGAGTAATAAAATCTGTAAAATAATACAAAATGTTGAGCAACAATAACAAAAGTGATTACAACTAAATCTCAACTCATCATTAACACAATTGATTCTCATAAAAATCGCTTCGGTAAAGCATTAGGACATCTTTCTCTTGAAAATACAAAAAATAAAATAGTTTCATGAAATAACCATAAGTAGTACGACTGACTACGTACGTACATGACTTCCATAATTTCGTCCTGAATTCAATACAGACGTAGGTTGCCTCAATTGACAATAGCTAACATACTGCTAATTGCTATACCTATTACGCATGTTGGCAAATTACCCATGTAAATTGAGTACAATACAGAGTCGAACAATAGTAAGCTACCTATTTCTGGGAACGTGCACTGCATTTCACGTTGACAATGGCCAGGGTGGGCATGATGAAAATGGAGATAGGTGCCCATTAGGTGGTTACAATTAACGCATGGATAAAGGTGGTTCAGGTTAGGTATTTGTGGTGTCGTTTGGGGGATATCTATGTTTAGTAATGGATTTATGTTGGCTGAAATTATCAATTAACGTATTCAATACCTAGTCCTCGTAGAGATGTACAAACAAACAGTTCATGCATCATCAAAGAAAATGCTCAGGCCCGTAAGGAGGAAAGAGAGGGGGTCGTTTTTGTTTATTACTGTTATTTTAAAAATTGTCTTCTATCCCTTTCATATTTCTTTATCTATTTATTGCATAATTGTGTACATTTGTAGGTCTTAGTATCTAGGTAATGTATACGAGACACAATGGTACCCAAGCAGGGTGTGGCAATAGGTACTGAGAGTGGTATGGTTATACTGCCACTGCCGCAAAATATCGCGATTCGATCCGCTTGCCGATAACAAATTATTTTTTAGGAAGGATCTTCAACTGAGAAAGAGGCTTCCATTAATCGGGAACCTGGAACCCTTTTGTACCAACCAAAAGAACAAAAACCTAAACAAGATTTTTTTAATTTGGTATTTTATTACACAGTGGTGGTATTTTTGCGAAAACATGAATTGGTTAGTCTTTCACCATGTTTTGTATAGAACATGCATGCACCTGGTAGGTATTATCCCACCCTTCCCCTTCCACCACTGGACAAGCAGACACACTAGTAAATACCACCCATACCTACTCTTACATGTTAGAGATCCCACAGTAGGTACCGAACTAAACGTATCCGCTCCACTTTCGTTATAAGTACCGGTAATTTATTATTATTCGTTTATTTCAGTTCATCATAAAATCAATATATAATTATGATGACACACACAACTTAAAAATAAACAAAAAATTAAAGTTTCATAAATTATAAAATTACACGATACACATCTAAAAGGAATTAAACAAAATGTCATACTAAATTTAAAATTGAATAAAATTATAGAATAAAATGAAATTACAAGAAATTAAAATAAAAATTAGGATCAGATGGAGCCCATCAGTACCCGCATCCACCTATTTTGAATTGGGCAGTCTGTCCGAGCTACAAACATCTTCAGGATTGTAATGAGTGACCCTAAACCCTAAAAACATCCCTACAGCCACAGATAATATAATACATACTGTACTACAGCCGAACATAGAATACCTTTTTTCAAAGTCGGTAAAATAGTTATAGCATCAAAATATGATATTCACGAACCCGGGACGTAGGCTTCTCGGAACTTTGAACACAACACGTTCATTTGAAATTTTATTGGCTTTTTCACATTAACTTCTTGGTAGATGGCGAGGAGTTAGGATTATTTCATTCCTATCTTATTTATTACCGATATTCCTAGGTAGAAACTCTTCAGTCTAAGTAGGGAAACTTGAAATTCCTTTCACGTTTAAAGGCTTACGGCGCGCGGTGCCTCAGACAGTTAACTTCAAATCAAATTTACCGCAGCCAATTAACGTTTGAAAGCCATACAAATAAGGAATGAAATACTCAAGATTTGAGAATTTTTGCGAGCTCTTATTTTATTCACTCATTTATTTCAGATTTAAATCCGTATTATAGGTAGATATGGAATTTAAATTCAGTTAAATAATCAGAATTGCTTATTTTTGTATTTTGGTTGGGAAAAATAATAATAATCTCATCACGGTTTTTAGACTTCCGTACCCAAAGGATGATACGGGACCCTATCACTAACCCTCCGCGCTGTCTGTCCGTCAGTGGTCTATATCCTAGGAACCGTAAACGGTTGAAATTTTCACAGAATAATTGTATTTCTTTTGCCGCTATAACAACAAATAAGGCAAATAAAATAAATATTAAAATTAAAGCCCCATACAAAAAATATATTTATTTGGCAACTTTTGTCGAGGTACCATATCTCTAGAACCGTAGAACCAGAAGTTACGCAACGCCGGGCGCGGTCAGTATTAGGATGGTGACCGCATCTGGCTGATTGGATGATGGCTGATGATGGCTTTTTGCTATTATATTTTTTATCTGTTTTTAGGTTCCTTGTGCGAAATAGTTATGTACGTACGGTATGTATGGTACGGAATCATCCGTGTGCTAGTCGAATCGCACTTGACCGGTTATTATTTCATGTAGTCTTTGATACTTCACGAAAAAATGTGTATAACATATATTTTCAAACTTACTTTTAGTTTCTGATTCTCGACGTTACCTGGCTGTTGTAGCCGTTTTTACTCGTATACTAACTACAGTTACAACTAAAATGAAACATAGTTTCAAATCAACTTCTACTTTATTCCACAGTTTAATAATTCATTATTATATTAATACTAACTACTATATAATTACATAGATTTGATAAACGAACTAAAAAGTCTTCATATCTAGGTGAACAATCTCAGTTGTTATAAGTCAACCCACCAAGAGTATGATTTAGTATTCTTTTTTTTTCTCTACACCTTACTAGATTTCTGTAGCATTAACAGATTTTCACTTATATTTGAACATGCCAAAACGAAATAAAAGTACCTATAACTACGTAGCCACTTCATGTATTCTGTTGTCTCTTATCTTGGCCCAGGTTTGGATGAGTTGTTTTCTAATTTCGAACGCGATCACTGCTGTGGCCATTCCCGTGTTGAGACTGTCAACACCTTTTTGTAGAGGAATGTTGAGGCGGAAACCATGGTTTTGCGCTGCTAACCTGAAATTATTTAATATATTAATTTGCTTGCTTTCCATTTAATAAAACGACTGAGATCTGTATATGTACGTATGTACCCACATAAATATTTTAAAATTATATATTGGTACTCTATAGGGTATATACAGTTTGTAAAATTTTATATCAAATCTTATAAATGAAAGGTAGGTCACAAAATTGACATACATTCTGTGTATTAATTTGCTTGCTTTCCGTTTAATAAAGCGACTGAAATCTATATATACTGTATATGTACGTACGTACCCACTTAAATATTCTAAAATGAAAAATAGGTACTCTATAGACTTTACTGTTTGTAAAATAAGGACTCTTTTATTTGTAAGGTAGGTCCCAGAATGCTCAAACATTCTGTGTGCCAAAACCACGCCATAGTTATAAAAAAACAGTTTCTCCCCGCGGCTTCGCACGCGCTTTTCCGGGATTAAAAGTAGCCCATGTCCTCCCGGGATCGACCGACTACCTCCAAGAAAAAAATCATTAAGATCCATTCAGTCGTTCAGGCGAGGAATTAGAGTTTACAGACAGACAGTACAATTACTTTTGCTTTTATAATATTTTAGTATGGATGATGACGGCGCGTCAAACTGATGTTGTGAATCCTCAGAAGTACAATACAAACACATCCTAAGCTTGCCTCCCCAAAACAGCCCCTTTGCATAGGATTTAGATTACCCTGATCACGCTGAGTAGACGGATTGGTGACGGCAGTGCAGGTGTTAAAAAAACACTGAAGAAAACTGCTGCCCTTTCTCTGTAAGATCGTAGGGAACCCCTACCATATTACAGGGAAGGCTGAGTTAGAAGGGTCGATTCTTACGCTGTGATCGCCACAGCCTTATATATAATTACATAATTATTTATAACTTACGCCAGAGAATATTAAACTTACGCATAGCTCTCTTCACTAATGCCCTCAGTCTCTCCGCCAATAACCAGAGTGATGTGTTTCATTGTTGAGAATTCTACTCCATAGTAAGGCAGCACAGGAATCTGCATGCCAGTAGCATCTTCAACATTCTCTGATTCTTCTTCGGAAATCTGTAATTCATAGAGCGACTATATATCAAGTTTTTTTAAGATGAAGATATGTAGATATCACTACATGATATAAAACAAAGTTGATTCCCGCTGCCTCTCTGTCCCTATGTATGCTTAGATCTTTAAAACTACACAATGGATTTTAAAGCTGTTTAATTTTAAAAATAGAGTGATTCAAGAGGTAGGTTTTTAAACCATTTGACAGATAGATTTCTACGCGGGCGAAGCGACGATGGGCGCGTCTAGTTAATAAATTGTTAAATATAATACAATTTCTTAGATTCAAAAATGAGTAAATGAGTAGCAGCAATAAGTGAGTGCTCACTATCTTTAGGATATTTAAATCTAAAAGTAACATAGAGTCTACCTTTGCATTGCTGTCTGCAATAAAAATCGATGTGGTTGGGTCCAAATGTGAAGACATTTCCTCCCACTCAATGGAATGTTGAATGGGCAGCCTGAAGTGAGCGCCTGCTGCGCTTCTGAGCACTTTTGGGTCCCAGACATCAACACAACCTGAAAATATTGCATTTTTACATATAAACATTATACATGTAATGTTAGAACGCCAACCCTCTGTATAAACATGTGTTTTTGCTGGTTGGCAGGTAGAAAATGCCTCAACATTAAGCCCACTCTTTGTACCTTTGTAGTGCAGTTTAAATAAATAAAATAAATATTTTTAATATAATGCTGGATAATCCACAAGGCATCATCAAGCCCACAGTTAGCAGAGCTTCTGTTATGGGTAGGTACTAGATGATTGATATACTTAATACAATACATTACATAGATAGGTATTCTTTATTATTTATAGAAAATACCCAGAAGACCCAGAACAAATATTTGCAGATCATAAAAACAATTGTCCTAATGCGAGAAGTGAACCCACAACCTTTGTTGTAGGTTCAATTCTCAGATGTTCAAATAAACATAAGTTGTAAGTATACAAGTTTACAACTTTTGGTAATAATTTATTTTATCTGCATTGTGCCAAATAAATTTAGTACCTAAATCTTTTATTACTTCTGGCTACTAATCATTATTAATTATTCAAAGATTGCAATTTCAGAATAGATGTCTATTTTTATGGATTTCATTCAATTAGTCCTTATATAACAAAGGGAATTCTAATATTTTAAGTGACAAACCTTTTGTGAGTAATACTTTAGCACAGCCAGCTCCAACTGCAGCCCTCAGAATAGCTCCCAAGTTCCCAGCCATCCTGATATTGTCGCATAAGAAATGCAGAGGCAGTGGCTTGATTATCTTTTTTATCTTTTCCACAGATGGTGTCTCGAAGATTCCTGTAAGCAAATTGTTACTTTAAGATAAATGACTAAGATATCCAAGTTAACCCAGGAAATCATCATACCAACTTGTGGCTTTTAAGTTATCCATCATGTAAAAATCTATAGACAAGTGACCCAGATCTGTGTTAATATTTCAGTATTGTCATCTTAGTTTTATGAAATCTATAGTCTATTTCTGTGTCTATCAGTAGCTTTGTAGTTGCAATAGTAAACATAATATTTTAGTAAACTTGTCAACAACATATGAAGTAGAATTGTTTTGTTTTATTTTTACCTATCTGCAATTGGGTTAGTGTGTTATTTACCAATGATTCCAGATGGAGTTTCAACATCAGAAAACAGCTCAAGCTCTTTGTAAGGCACTTTGTACAACACTGCCCCAGTTTTGGGTAAGAATGGCCTTATTCTTTCTAGGTCTTCCGTTCGGCTGAATATGATATAGTTCAGATTACATTTTGCCTCAAGACCATCTACGATAAGCCTCCATCCCTCTACCAGTATTTGCCGAGAACGTGATCGCTCCTTCTTTGTTTTAAGTTTAACCAGCAGGGTACTGAAACAATAAATAAAACACACAAACTAAATAAACTATAGGTGTATTTCTATTAAAAAGGTAGCAGTTGGTTTTTACTTACCTGACTCTTCCATCATTGTTATTTAATTTTTCGTACATAATTTCTCCATTGTCATCAAACACTTTCTTCTGGCTCAAATAAAATTTGCGCTTTTGAAGCTTTTCTTCCCTTTCTGACTTTATCTTTTTCGACTTCTGATGACCAACAGTGGAGTCTGGTTTGTCTACCTCGATTTGTTCCTTTTGTGAAGCAACAACATTCTTTTTAGGTTTGGGAACTGCCGATTGTGAGTTTATTAATACGCTGGGATCTAAATCAATCACCTTTTCTTTTTTGAGGCTTACTTTGCCCGTAGGCTCAAAAGGAAGAATTACTTTTCCTGGTTGCCTGTGGGTCCATCTGCTATAATATTTTATGGTGGGTACAGGCGGTTTGGAATGAAAAAGTGCTTGTGTTATCAGCTTTAGAATATTTCTTGTCATTATTTGATATGTTTTGAAAAATCTGAATAGAATAGAACTCAATTACATACAATGAGAGATTTTTAATTTTTTAATAGGTATCTGTCTAACCTCAAAATTCAAAATCTAAACAAAAACAATAGCTTGTCAAATCAAATGCGAGTGACATTGACATAAATCAAAACAATGACTGCCTGTTGGTTTTTAGGATAACATTCCACTATCAATCAAGCACTCAACTTTGAAAAATCCAATCAAAGATGAATCAAAGATTGGCATAACCAGAGACAAGCCGTTGAAACATATCTCTGTGCTCATTCAGTTCATTCATCAATATTAACTTCCGGTCCGGTGCAAAATTTTCCGTTCATTCTATCTTTGCCCATCATTTCGTCAGCTGAATCTATTTTGTAAATGCGTAAATATTTGTGTTTATTTCAGTAACTATTTCGTGAAATAAGCGATCTAGCAACATGGCTACGGGAGTACCACCTCGCGATGACGACAGGCAGCTTACAAGAAGCGATCTGGACGCACTTCAGGATGCTATGAAGCAAAAGAAGTTTCGAGACCTACTCGGCGAGTACTGCGAGGAAGTACGTGACCCGGCTAACCAAGCAATTTATCAGAAAGAAATGACCCAGCTCGAGAAAGAGCGTGGTTACGATGTAACATTCTTAAATCCAAAAGGGGGTTATGTTATAAAAACAAGCGTCGCTGGTGACCGGAAAGCATTTATAAATATCTGCAGCAACGATAACGTCGGCAAGCCTGCATATCAGGTTAAGGAGGTTGACGGCAAGAAGGGAACGAACTGGGAGATTCCGTATACTATCTCACCTCCACGGGACGATTTAGATGGCAAAAGAAAGCGTTGCGTCATTTACGACATAGTTTTCCACTCGTACACGCTGCGCATGGCAGAAGTAAACAAACAATTTCGGGAACTTGTAAACAAGACCGCATTTGATGCCCTAAAGAAGACTTACAACATTCACTTGGACTGTAATAATCCACGCTTTCCTAAGTCACACTACAAGGGAATGACCATACCATCAGTCATACGGAAAGAAGACCCCGATTACAAGCCGCCGACGGACGAAGAATGCGAGCATTTGTCTCCAGAGATGATTGAGAAATTGTATCCTCAAAAGAACTATTCAGAGGAACCTGTAAAACAAGAAACAGTGCCTCCCAAGCCAAGAAAAACTAATAAAATATCTTCTGAATTCATCCATAAATCTGAAGAAGGTTACACCATACCTAAGTTTGTTATAAAGCAGCAAAGGGATATAGACTTGCAGGAATTTGTTTATCACAAGGACAGCAAGCAGCATTCTGCTATTCCCAGTCAGCTTGTTATAGAGATCAGTCTTCCTTTGCTGTCTTCCACCCGCGACTGTACCTTGGATGTCCAAGAGAAGTTCCTCAGACTGGTTTCGGAGAAACCAGCCAAGTACAAACTTGAAATCCCTCTCCCTTACTCAGTAAATGATTTATGTGGCAATGCCAAGTTTGACAAATCTAAATCTAAACTCATAGTGAGTTTACCAGTGATTAGGAAAAACTTATCCAGTGAAAATAACTCTTTGAAAGTAGATAGTGGCGTGGAAAGTGAGGAATCTGGTTCACAAAGTGAGGAGGAAAGCCCTAACTTGATTGTTGAACTATCCTCAAGTCCTGCCCCCAGTGAATCTACTCCGCCCAGTGAGTCCAAGTCGTGTCCTGAAATAGACTCATTCTTTGACAGTTCTTTAGGATACATTCTGCCGTCTTACACCCATAATGTGCTTGATGAAATTGTTGCATTTACCTTCCATGTAAAAAACACAGAACCGGGCTCAGTCCAAGTCAAAAGTGATGGCAATAAAGTGTACATCAAGTTCACCTCTATTGGCTCAGGCTTTGTGCCCGTCCATTATGCAGCTTCTATTGTATTTGATGAGAGTATCCAATTCGAAAATGCATCTGGTGAAGCTTGGGACAACAATGTAATTCTTCAACTTGAGATTTCTGGAGAAATTCCCCTGAAATTCCAGATTGGCTTAAGTGAAGAGTCTATGACCAGTGAGCTCTTAGAAATATCTCAGCTTTCAAAGTCTGAAACTGCAGAAAAAAGCTCAGAAAAGCCAGAAGATGTGACTCCAAACATAGAAGTTACTAACTTGGGAGGTCAAACAAACATTGTGGTTTCAACTAACCATGATGATGATGAATATGATGAGGATGATGACTCTCCCACTGATGAGAAGGATATGGTGTGGACGGAAACCAGCCCTGATCACAATGCTAAGGGCATTCTCAGGAAACCAATCACCATGATGAGAAGCTACTCTGAGTCCAGTGCTGGGGATCTTGCATCTTCGATGGACTACTTCAGCTCCGACTGTATCCCCGAAGAATCTAGTTTGAAGAAGACTGTTAGGTTTAATGATGTTATTTCCAAACAATTTTATAGGTAAGTAACTTATATCCTTGCATGTTGTTGTTAGTGATAGCTGCTTATCAATGTGGGTTATCATTTTATTAAGCTCCAATGACAAACTTGCTGCCGGGTGACTTATGAATATTTCAGCTATATCTTTACATACACTTATCTATAGGAAGTTGTAACCTGACTAACCCTAACTTGCCTAACATGCATTTGTTTCTAACTCTCGGCCAATCATAATGAGTTTACACACGCCAACACAGGCTTCAAAATTCATTAAACTGTCAAAAGCATTATTTATATATACTACAGATATAATACAGATCTTTCTCTGAATCCAAGCTGTGTCAGCGGAATTGGCAGAGTCCTTAAAAGCTGAAAATAGTTCTATAGGTCTGTTCTGTAATTATTGTCACACCTTGTCTTCATGTCATAATATTTTAATGTCCCTGCCAAATACGAACAGCTGCATTCAAGTACTATAAATACGAGGTCATCCACCCTAAAACTGATTTGCGACTCGATCTCGTTATTCGTCAATTTTCATCTTGTTATCGGAGGGAAACTTGTAGCTGCCGTTTCAGCCAATTTAGCGTTGATTATGGACATCCTTACACGGGATGATAACGTTGATATCACTACCATGTTAATCATGGTATGTCAGGCAAAAAATACATGCGCTAGGGCGTCATACGCACTCACTGTGGTAATTTTATTGGATAGAGAGAGATTCCTTTCTACTCCAGATTGCTTAGCTTCTCTAACAATACAATACAATACGAATAATCTTTATTGCACATCAAGACTGAGAAAAAGAAGTAAAGAACAAACAAACAAAGATACAGATGCACAATGGGCAGGTTTATCGCTAAGAGCAAATTCTTGCGACAACTATTAAGTATTGAGCTCCAGTTGATCATAAACGCTCTTGTCTTATCAACAGCTATCAGATCAGCCATTGTCTCATCTCTATGTAATCGTTCACGCAATTTTACGAAAGTGATGATATCATTGATAATGTGCAAAACAAAGACTCAACTTTTCCACGACTCATAATCGATTTATTACTCAAACAACAGCTGTTTACATACCTCACAATGTTTACTAATTCGCAAGATGTTGTGATGTTCCAATGTAGGATTCCATCAATTAGGAATTTCTTACTATTATTATAGATACATACCTGATAACAATAGCGATATCGGATGATCAATTGGAAGGTTTCGATTAGACCTATGTATATGGTATCGAATCTAGTCTCTAATACGGATGAAAGCTATTTGTTAAGTATGAACCTTATTTGTTTTGGAAGAACACCAACGCAAACAATCCCGAACAAGTTCCTCGTAAAATCCTTTACGAGGGGACTTCTTCAGGATTTTTCAGGTTCGGGCCATGCCCTCACCGCCTAACCAACCCGGTCCTCTTACATCGTAATGAATTCGTCAAACAACGGGTTTTTTTATAGAATTGGAACACAGAGCTAAGCTAGTACCTACCTTTCTCTGTATTAGCTAAACGACATGTAAGAGATAAATTGTAAACTATGTAGGTATGTGTATGATTATCTTAGATGGCATTGTAACATGTTTTGTGTGTTAAATAAATAAATAGATAGTTAAGATAAGCGATAGGTACCGCTTGGTGTATTTTTATTGATACAACGAGCAGTAAATAAATAGCAATTATAAAAAATTAAGGTTACTTCCAAAATATATGCCGATTTTAAAAAGAAATAAAAGGTCGAAGAGCAAACTGCTACTGCTGTTGTCCCCTAATAACCTAACTAGCTGGATTTTGGGATTTTTCTGAAGGAAGTTCTAAATCATTCTTGTATCTTTTTCAGGTATAACTCTTCCATAGAAGGGCAGAAGAAGAAGAATCAGCGTAAGAAGAGTAAAAAGCGTAGTCAAGATCGGCGGAAAAGCGAGAGCGAAGCTGAAGATGATGTTCTGTCGTCTTTTCCCGTAAGTTATGTTTTAAAATCCTTAACTCCTAATCAAAATTTGAGTATTTTTCGTTCCAAATCCTATTAAAAGTTTGTAAGCGAACATAAGCTTATTGTTGAAAACATAATTTTACTATTCCCTGCAAAATAGGTTGCCATGCAACTGGCCGTAGTCTACGTAGTCCTTATATAAAATGTTTCGTCAATAAACACTGTTACACGAAAGACTAATCGACCGCTTATTAATGTTTCTTGGCAAGTTTTCAATTAGCAGGGAACGGCTTCGAGATAGCGGAAGATTGTTTTGAGCTTCCATAGTCAAATCAAACATCTTGTTATAACTTTATATCGAAACTAGCTACGCCCCGCGGCTTCTCCCGCGTGGAAATACATGTCAAATGATTTATAAACCTATAATCATTCTATCTATTTAAAAAAACCGCATCAAAATCCGTTGCGTACTTTTAAAGATCTAAGCATACATAGGGAGGGAAAGACATCAGCGGGAAACGACTTTGTTTTGTACTATGTAGTGATTGATTAACGTCCAATAATGAGACTATTGTTGAAGGTCATCAGAAATAGCAGCTACCGACGTATTAATTCAGATAACGATTGCACTGCACTTACCTACGCAATTTTAATTACTTTGATTAGTACTTTCTGGAAAACTACTGAAGCTATAGCGCGTATGGGCATGTGTTCTTCGAAAACATTATTATTGACAGAAGTTTTCATACAATTTACGTCGAAGTAAAGCGGCGAAGCTGCTAATTATCCGATATCTTTCAAAGTAAAAAAATCGAAATAAACTTTACCCAGCTGTGGACGAAAAAACTGACGTTCTGAATAAATTCTAGAAAATCATTCGGAACCGATGTACGTACAAGAAAACCGTAAGAAATAACACGTGTTATGATATCATACGGCAAAAGTCGACGAGTAATATCATATCGATTTCATACGACGCGACGCGACGTATCGAGTATGTGAATTTGTTTATTTCCACCGTAGGTACACACACATGTTACACTTGATGTCGTTAAGTTTTATAAATTCTTAATCATAATAATTATGACACACTATCTTTTGGCATGGAAACAACCATAGGGGAGTGCAAGAAAAACTTTACTCTTCAGTTTACGCCCGTGCTATTTAGTTTTCATCAATAAAATTAATTTATAACTTCTTGCCAAATGTGTGGCAACGCGCTGAGACAAACCATCTGGTTAAAGAATAATTTTTGTTCTGGTTAATAAAGAAATATAATCATGTTCCTTTCCTTCTATTCCAGACATCAACACCCAAAAAGCCAGTGCTGAAGCAGCGTCGTGACAGTGGTCTAGCGGACACCTCAGACGCTGATACAGACTACAAGAACACGCCTGACGATAGCGCCTTTATCACCCCCAGTGGCAATAAAGATACAAAATCTATCCTCAACATCGTAGACGGTGAAGTCAAAGAAAACCCAGAAACGGAGTTATGGGAAACAACATCGGAAAGCAAGAAGTCCTCGGAAAGCAAGAAACCCGATGCGATCACTTGTGACAACATCCAGCACATAACAGATCTATACAACCCAAATAACCTTAACAAAGGTCAATATTTAGAAGTCATGTTCAAAAACGATCTCATATTCGACTTGGATATGTGAATGCCTGCCATAGTATTGTAATAAGTATGTTAGAAAATGAAAAGTTTAGAATTTTACACTAGAATAATGATGGGCTGTATTCATTAGCAGGTTTGAAATTAGCTACATATTAATCATAGACCTTTAAAAAAAAAAAGAGTATGCAATTGTAGCTAACATTATTCAAATCTGAAAAGATATCCAGCCTGTAAACTAATTTTGCACCTATTGATAGGTTTTTTGTTTGTCTAGACGTATTTCAGAGGTTTAGTATTATTTCCTTTAGTGATTTTGATGTTCCTTCCATGATGATGTTGAGGTAATTAGGGTTTGCATTTTACCGCTTTGTTTATGGCAATAGTTTTTACAACTATAACTGCCCAACTTGCGATTCTTATTTTTCTCCTCACAGATTTACATTTACCACTAACTTTTCTGTTGTAGCTTCATATATAAATTACTTGTAGTTTAGTTGTAAAGGTTTATTTAGAGAAAAAAAATGCATTTGTAGTATTAATTTTATAAAACGCTTATGATTTATGTATACTTAACTTTGTCTATTTCATTGGCTAGAAAAGCTCACTTTAGAGACAATATATGGAGACATTGAATGTACAAATTAGAGTAGACACTTTGGTATTTATAATAATTAGGTATATTAAATTGCACAGGGGTTTACATGTGTATTGGGTGAAAAAAAACACCTTCGTGATCTTAATTAAATATTTTAGTCATCAAATCTTGTAAAATTTTTAACAGATGTTTATTATAATAACCGAATGAAATAAACTTATTTTATTTATGATGTTATATTTAATGATAATTAAAAATAGTGATGGAAGTCATTACAGCGTGCTATTAATGAACTCAATGATATTTGCAAACTTCGAACGTGTAAAGGAAATCTATGTATATTTTTTAAATGAAAAATTGATTGAAAATCATGTTGAAAAATTATAATTGTCAAGAATTGGCAAGGTGCCTTCAAGCTTTATTGAAATGAGCATCAATTCAAAAGAACTATATAATTAGAAATGCATCTGATAAGCATTGTTTCGCATGCTGCGCATGATGAATTTGACGTATCCTCTTGAATAGGCCTCTTGTCTGCCTAACTATTGTCATAAACGAAGTATGGAGTACGTATATAGTCTAGTTTTATTTCATAAGATCCTATAGTTTATTTAAATTGTATATTCGATGTAACGTTTTCGTTGAATATACAAATGATTTGGTGACTAATAAATAAAATGAAAATAAATACTTAGGTGTATTATTTTATGTCTAACCTATGGGTACCTACTCCAACATCATCATCATCATCATCATCAGCCTATAGCAGTCCACTGCTGGACATAGGCCTCCCCCAATGAGCGCCATAGCACCCTGTCTTCAGCTTGCCGCATCCAGCATCTACCTGCAGTCTTTCGCAGGTCGTCATTCCACCTGGTCGGAGGGCGTCCTACACTACGTTTACCGTGTCGTGGTCTCCACTCAAGAACACGTTTGCCCCATCGGCCGTCGGTTCTTCGCGAGATATGGCCGGCCCACTGCCACTTCAGCTTGCTAATTCTTTGAGCTAAGTCGATAACCTTGGTTCTCTGTCGGATGTATTCGTTACGAATCCTATCCTTCAGAGAAACTCCGAGCATAGCTCTTTCCATAGCTCGCTGAGCGACTTTGAACTGGTGGACCAGCCCTATCGTGAGAGTCAACGTCTCAGCTCCGTAGGTCATAACGGGTAGGACGCACTGATTGAAAACTTTCGTTTTCAAGCATTGCGGTATGGATGACGTGAAGACTTGACGTAGTTTCCCAAATGCTGCCTAGCCCAGCTGGATCCTCCTTTTGGCCTCCTTCTCGAAACTGTTTTTACCCAACTGCAGAATCTGCCCAAGGTAAGTGTACTCGGAAACAGTTTCGAGAAGGTGACCATGTACGACCACCGGCCTTGGATCAATGTGACCATTGATCATGACTTTGGTTTTATCCAAATTCATGCCAAGACCGATACATCGGGAGGCTGAAGCTAGGCCGTCCAGCATCTGGTTCAGTTCCTCAAGCGACTCCGCCATTAAGACTGTCATCAGCGAATCGCAGGTGTGAGATGTACTCGCCGTGTATATTAATGCCCTTTCCTTTCCAGTCCAGCAACCTAAACATATCTTCCAATGCACACGTGAACAGTTTCGGGGATATGACATCCCCCTGCCTCACTCCTCTGCGCAATTGGATGGGTTTAGACTGCTGACCCTGTACTTGGACACTCATGGTGGCGGCCTCGTAGAGACAACTCAGCACCTGGATATAACGATAGTCTACTTGGCATCGCTGTAAGGAATCCAGAACAGCCCAGGTTTCGACGGAGTCAAATGCCTTCTCATAGTCCACAAAAGCCAGACACAGGGGCTGATTATACTCTTCGGACTTCTGTATAATCTGCCTCACTGTGTGTATGTGGTCTATGGTGCCATATCCTCCGCGGAACCCAGCCTGTTCCGGTGGCTGGAACTCGTCGAGTCTCCTGGCGAGACGGTTCGTGACCACTCGTGAGAACAGCTTATAGACGTGGCTCAAAAGTGAGATGGGTCTGTAATTCTTAAGAAGGGTTTTATCTCCCTTCTTAAAAAAGAGCACCACCAAACTCCCGCTCCACGCCTTTGGAGTTCTCCCACTGTCAAGGACGGTATTAAAGAGGTTCCGTAGCTCCTGTATTACAGGGGCTCCTCCGGCTTTAAGAAGCTCTGAAGTAATACCGTCCTCGCCGGGGGCTTTTCCATTTTTAAGCTGCCTTAGAGCTAACACGATCTCGTCTTGACTGATTTCAGGCAGTTCGTCGGTATAGTGGCGTGTCAGGGTGGCTCTGGAATCTTGGTCATCTCGTCGGTAACGAGGGGCATGTGCAGCATATAATCGGCCATAGATATCTCTGGCTTCGACAATACGGTCCTCCCGTCGTGCGTTTTAAGCTTTGTCAGGTGGCTCCTGCCAAGCTGCTGAGTGAATACTTTGGACCCTCGGTTTCGCTCTATCGCCTCTTGAATGAGGCGCGTGTTGAAGCTCCGAAGGCCGTGCCGTACCATCTTCGCAATCCGCTTCTTCAGGTCTGACCTCTCTGACAAAGTCGCTTGGGTGGTCTCCCGTCTTTTTGTCATCAGCCCAAGAGTCTCATCCGAGAGTTTGGACTTCTTGCCAGTACGCTGCTTTCGACAGAATTTGATGCCCTCATCCCTCCCTACTCCAACAATCTATTAAAATTGTCCTGACGATGGCAAGTATTGAAAACCCATTGGTTTATTTTTCATTCTTATGTATAAATAAAATTGTGATTTTAACACAATTCAATGCAACAAGAGAATAAATTATAGATGCTAGGTAGTTACTAGGTATTCATATTTTGTGTCACTGTACTTCTGGGCGTGTTCCGACTATGTCGAGACGACAGATGGTATTGTGCAGCGTAACAATTTTACGGCCCAAGACGCACGTGTCGGTCGTCGCTCAGCGACACAATAGCTAGTCGTCCAACGATAAATCTACGGTCACGACACAGTGGGAACGCCCCCTAAGTCAGTGTAGGTATGTCGTTCCGCTCGCAAGTACAAAAATCGCGAATTAGGTACTCATTCATTTGTATATCGTATGCAGAAGACTTTTTATGTAGGTACCTAATAATAATAAATTTACCTACACAGGTTAAGTCTAAGACAAATTATCAGCCATAAAAATGTTTTCACTCATCGCCTTTTCCTTCGTAATTTATCTTGATCCTCTGCTTCATTGTAAATTTTTATCCCAACTCCAATTTATTAACTTGTCGGAAAGGAGTATTTTTTGTGTTAATTAACTGTCGCAGGCGTTGAAATATCCTTTGAGAGAGCTCGACTAGAGGTAGGTAGGTATCTCTCCGTACCTACCGTTACCTAGGTAGACTATATACTACTACTCTGTACTCTTTCATTTATCTTACTGTTTATTAACCATAAAAACAAAACAACAAGTTTATTTACAATATTACCAAAGTTTTAGGCTTATAAGCATGTATGTAAGCAGCTTTTAGAATTGTATAGGTAATAATTATGTGAACTACAGTACCTAACCTACCTACCTATAGTTACTCCGATTCAAAAACTAGGATATTTTTTGTACCTATACAATGGGTTTTTTCAATATTTTTTGGTTTTCGAATTCTATTCTTATTCAATTAGGATTCGAAAACGAACGAGATAGGTATCAATTAAATGATGTATGAAAGTTTTCACTTCAACAATGCACGAAAAAGGTTTAAATATTTTTCGTACATTGTTGAAGTTTGTGTACTTATTCGTTTTTAGTAATTATTGCTGAATTGAATTATGATGCTGCGTTACCTACATTGTTGTTTTCTGTTTTCATTCATAAATATCTATGTTGACATAAAATATCTTGGATTCTAAATTGGAGTACCTATAGGGTTAATACATTTTAACTAAAATAGATGAGAACCCAGTGCATTATACAAACCTAACATAGGCTAATAAACATTACATAGGTAATTATTTTTTAACGAATACCTAAATTATTTAAATAGGTACTAGTTAATTATTTTGAGTGCAGGGCGTAGCAAAAATCCGGTACGAAATTATTTATACTTAGGTACCTCCTTTTGTTTGTTGTTTTACTAAGGCTGCGTAGCAAGTAAGCAAACGAAGCGTTGAGGTAGAGGGGAAAGTATCTTAGGGAAAACGTTCCGTAGCATCATCCCTAGAATGATCCTACCTGTTGGAAATTGTCCTCTATTTTTCAGGCATATTTGGAACTAGTTTCTCTCCGCGGCTTCGCACGCTTTCTTTCTATCCCATGGGATCTGTTATGTTACCTATGAAAAGTAGCCTAGTAGTTTTATTCAAGACTTAAAGCTACCTGTATGAAAATTTTCGGCCCAATCCGTTCAGTTCTTTTGGCGTGAAGAAGTAGGTAACAAACATCCATCCATCTAAACATCCACACTTTCGCATTTGTAATATTGGTGTGATAAGAAAAAGGTCAAACTTATTCATTATATACCTTACCTACCAACCTTAGGAACATAACAGACGAATACGTCGTCATTTTGAATAGTGCTACGAATGTCGTAACTTACTCGGTCTGTCGTAACTTCGATAGACCGGATGAGTAGAGGCTCTACGTGCGTCGTAGACCTCTACGATTATGAGAAAACGTGGGTTAAAAAATTCCATAATGTTGAATTACCTTCCTATTTACGAGTATATTCGTAGATAGTTATTTATCATACGAACAGAACGTACCTAGTACCTACCTACTGCTTGTCGATGTTCTTAGTTGATGTTACGTCGACGGTGATGATCATGATGATTTTAATGGCAATTGTGTCTGCTTGGACACTTTTCTGCCAGTACCAAGTAAATAATTAAAAAGTAATTGTAAAATAAATGAGTTATCAAATTATGAAGATTGTTTGATATTTTCACCAGAGCCTAGTTCGTTATCTAGCAGGGTGTACCTCGTGCAGGTTAGATTGGCTTGGGAGACGAGATGTTAGAGTCCGCCTTACACCCCTTTACGATGCCTACAGGCTTCCTACAGGATCTATTTCGATTATGCGAATATAATAAAACAAATATATATTGTTCATAAGATTCGATAATTTTCACCTGAAACAATCGGCAATTTCCATTACCTACCGGCCGTCATACACGACAGTAATGAAAATTGCATTCGCTTTTTTAAGTAAGCCCGAAACTAGAAAGGTTCAAATCAAATAGACAACAAACCTTTTTTGAGCAATCGACCTTGCTCAAAAAAGGTTGTTGTTGGTTTTCAAAATAATCACCGGACTGATGACATGTTTGAGTAAAAAAAGATAAAAAGAACTACTGATCTAACACCTGCCGTTTAGGAAAAGTTTGATTAAACGTTAACTACTTTCTCTTGCCAAACTATCTACTCCCAACTTCAGGCAAGTTATAGTTGTAGGTAACTCGGATAATTTTGTATCTTCTATCGAAGTTAGGTCATGCCTATTGAAATATGAACTGTTCCTTTGTGATGTGACCTGGATTATTAATAGTTTGGAAGCAAAAACTCACTGGTACTTACTACTTACATGAAAATCTGCTAGTAATTACCACGTATAATAGAGAATATAAGTACGATTACCATATTAGTACTCTCTACCTAGAGATAAATTAGAGTACTAATATGGTTTTTTTTTAGCTCGGAAAAAAAATCTTTATTTATTGCACACAACTGCTGTTTGTCACCTTTGTTTGTAACACCAATATTATAAATGCGTAAGTTTAGAATTTAAGATGGATGTTTGTTACTTCTTCAAGCCAAAACTACTTATCGGATCGAGCTAAACTTAAAAAGCTCTAAGAAATTAAACAAATGTGCTTTTTATTCCCTAAAACAGTTCTCGTAGGATAAAAATAACCTAAGACGTTTTCATAGAGACAACGCGTGCGAAGCCGCGGGCAGAAACTAGTTTTACATAAAAGGGCAATTAAGGTCAACAAGGGGAAATATTTTAAAATCCACACAGCTTGTATCTAGCTCCATGCTGTGGCACTCAGACTGTGTTGAACTTAATGGCGTTGTTTAGAGGAAAAAAAACTATCGCATTTGATATAAGACACTGTGATTTAGGTTGGTGCTGGTTGCGTCAAGCTGAAGACAGGGCGCTATGGCGTTTATTGGGGGAGGCCTATGTCCAGCAGTGGACTAATATAGGCTGATGATGATGAAGATTTAGGTTGGTGCAGAGGCTATTTTGCTATAGTTACATGGTGCGTAACATGTGTACGAAGCCGAAAATAGGCGATTCTGAACCCCGTGTGATCTACTTATGTGTTTTTTTTTAATTAAGTATATGTATATAAGGTACCTACCTTTTTCTTCTTCCGTAGGTAGGTACCTACTCATAGTGCGTGACAAATGGACGAATAACTCAATATCACGCCAACCGATCTCGATTCTTCTTTTGTTAAAACTAGTTAGGTACTGTTTTTATACCCATATTCATAATTTAGGAATTTGAAGCCGGTAGGTAGTTTTTTTAAAACACGCCATAATATTGCACTTACGTGTCTGATAAACTGTCGTGTCAAATATTTTTTTTAATTTTTTACACTCGTTCGTGGATGTACTCCTTTATGAAAGGGCATACATAAACCGCAACTGAAAGGAGAAACCCAAGAAACCCTTTTCAAATAAATCCCTTCAGTGGTTTCGCCTGATTGGTGAACAAACGAGCTTGAATCTTTTGGAAACGATTTTCAAACAACCAAGATAAGGGTCTAATAAGTAAGAAGTGGCTATTCGCCTATCTCGCGCTCAAGTGAATCTCCGTAGAGATTCGACGGCCTCTGTGGCGCGGTGGGCGGAGGTCCGACTGTGACGCAGGAGGTTGCGTGTTCGATTCCCACCTTGGGACAAATGTGTGTACGATCTGCAGATATTTGTTCCGGGTTTTCTGGTCGTTATCTATGCATAATAAAAAATATTTATCTTTGTATGTATTTAGTGAAATCTGTGGAAACCTACCTACTCACTAACAGGTTTTAAGGGAGATGTCTAGCCCGAAAGGGCAACGAACTACCCTTCGGCGCTAAAGAGGAATGAAAAAAATATACGTAGGTACATACATTGTATATTCGTTGACAGGTTTTGTATTAAAAATAGAAAAGTTAAGTAAAGTGTTACTATGATAGTTTTACATTTTTTATAAAAAATAACTACGATATAGAACATTTTGGAGATTACACGGGGCCAAAATGCATAATAGCGTAGCTATGTATATCGATACTTAAAACAATCTATTTCCTGGCATTCGTTTTCAAAGAGTACGTGGATAACTGGAGACGCGCCGTGCCTTTGTCTTCCTGAAACAGTCCAGAAGTCATTTTAATTGCTGGACAATACACACAGCATTATCTAGCCCCATGGTAAGCAGAGCTTGTGTTATGGGTACTAGATAACTGATATACATAATACAATACATTACATAGATAGATATTTTTTATTATATATAGAAAACGACCAGAACACCCATACACAATACATACACAACTTTAGATGCATACACAGGTATGCATCTAAAGTTCACAGAGCTCACAGGGAGTCCGTTCCTCTCAAAGTTTCCTAATTAGGAAATCGTTTTCAACTGAAAATATTTGTTTTTTAACTCGCGTAGTTGGACTTACTATAAATTAAATTATTGTAGGTATTAGCACAGTACACATATAGAACAGTATGGAAACTAAGCCTAGTTGATGAAATAAATACCTACGATCCATTATAGCACTAGGGTTGTCACTTTTCTTGTTTTTGATATATATTTTTTATTAAGACGTTTTTTTTCTGTAGTGATCAATCAATGGAATTGAAATAACTAGCTTACAAATGTGGTCTGGTATAATATAATAATATCTTCGTCTGGTCGAAGCGACGCGTGACCCGAGATCTGGCGAGTATGTTGCACAGCGCATCAGCCAGCATTGCCATACAGCGTTGCAATGCAGCCAGCGTCTTGGGGACGCTTCCGACTGGTATTGATATGGATCAATTGAGCTACCTGTAGATTGTTTACAACAGTCTGCAGTTAGGTCAATTGTTTCAGTTGTAAATATTAGGTCTCACTAGTTAAATTTTCTTTGTTAGTAAAGTATTTACTTACAAATACAATTTAAATAGGTAATCTCATGGCGTCGCGAGTGAGCCGCGGTTGGACGTAAACGTTTCGTGAGCTCGTCGGAGCGGGCGCACGCAGACATTGTAGCGCAGGCAGCGCGCGCGCAACGCTCATGAGCGGCTGCGAACCGTACCGCATTTCAAAATGCGATAATTGATAGCAGCCGCCATCTTGGATTCACATTTTGACAGCAGTATCGGCTTCAGCACCCTCGGAAACCATGAAAATGACACCCATGACGGAAAAATTGATAATTTATGGCAGCCGCCATCTTGGATTCACATTTTGACAGCAGTATCGGCTTCAGCACCCTCGAAAACCATGAAAATGACACCCATGACGGAAAAATTTATAATTTATGGCAGCCGCCATCTTGGATTCACATTTTGACAGCAGTATCGGCTTCAGCACCCTCGAAAACCATGAAAATGACACCCATGACGGAAAAATTGATAATTTATAGCAGCCGCCATCTTGGATTCACATTTTGACAGCAGTATCGGCTTCAGCACCCTCGAAAACCATAAAAACGATACCCATAACGCAAAATTTCATAATTTATTGCAGCCGCCATCTTATATTTACTAAACAGTGCTAGGTAGGTATGTAGCTTTACAATGAGTATGACGTCTCTATTTGTAAAATCTCATTGTCTTTAAACATCCTCAAAACCGCCGCCATTCTTGATTTACATATAAGTTCACGAATTCATTATGTATGTTTGATCACACGGACTCATTATTCTATAACAATCATAATAATAAATTATTCTTAACTTTCAAAATCAGCAGGAAGTTTAAAATACGACAGCTCCGGTTTTGATGAAGCCGAGTTCATACAGTCGTATGCAACGCAATATCTGTAGCGGGTCATTTTTCACTTTCACGCGACCGCACGCCTAGACGCGACAACCGCTACTGACCATCCCCGAGTATCACCCAGAAGCCGTGTCGATGTGCATGTTTGTGTGAGTGTGCCGTTTCGAGTGTTTGTTCCTAGTTTCCGTACTGTATATAGGTACTTATACTGAGGTATTAGCGAGCTTCTTTATTCATTACTAACAGCCCGTACGCAGAGTAGTTATATAATGTTTGAATTATTTCCTTATTGTATTGTTTTTATAAAAATATTTATCCCTATTACCCTATGATGACCTACCAGTCGACATGATTTTTTCCGACTTTTAATTTTCCAACAATTAAGTATCGTCATATTTAAGCACTTAACAGAAAATGCTAATGAATAAGAATTAGGTATACATATACACCTAAACCTCCCTTTTAAATAATTTCGTCCATTGGTGAAAACCGAATTAAAATCCTTTCGGCAGTTTAACTTTATTGCGTCCAGCTTCAGATAAGACAGACGCGGCGGAGGCTTTGTTTGATAATGATTTGTTTGATAATAAAACCTACTCTACCGATCGACAGCAAAGCAGCTGTCATACTGCCACGCACGGAGAGGCTATGCCCGTGTGTCAAGCTTCGTTTTGCAAAAAAAAAAATGTGATAACGTCCACTGCAACATGCTACGCACGAATACGAGATTAATAACGTCATTGCTACTCGCGTGCCTTGCTCGAATAGGGTACCCACGCAACGCAATGCAAGAACGCTATGCACACGGTATACTCTATGCACGCGGTACACGTAAACCAGTAACGTTGACCCGCGTTGTTAAACAAACTATGGGTTCGTTTGACAACGCGGATCATCGTTACAGCTGAAACAGCTGAAACGCGCCGCGTGGGCGTGCATAGCGTGCGTGTATAGTCTGCTGCGGTGGAATCGTGGACCCACGTTGTCAAATTAACCCACGCAGCTAAAACGCGCCGCTTGGCCGTGCTAAGCTTGCGCAGAGGTGGGACAGCAGCTTCAATCGTTGATGACTGTCGAAATATAATCAATGGGACTCCATCAAACTTCGCTTATTCGAAGCTCAGTGATAAGCACAATATTGAAATACCTACACTGAATTTACTTTGTCCATTTTTCACGACACATTGAACAGGTCCGATCCGAGTTCGATAAGTCAGAACAAAGGATCTCATTTAGTCACCCGTTCGGAAAATATGACAGATTATTTTTAACGGCAACGCTATGTCAGATAAAGTGTATCTATAGTTCGAGGTTGATATCATGGCATATAGTGTATTATGTCTTCGTTCTTGTAGGTCGAGTCGATGAGGCTCTACCAATCCTTTCATTAATAAAGAAATAAACATTTACCTATAATAGTGCTCTAAAGATTAACATTAAAAAAAGGAATTAAAAATTACCTTATTAATTCGGAGTCTTTTCCGAAATATTAAGGTAATTTTTAATGCGGGTGAATTTAAACACATTTGCATTAGAATTAGCGATGTGTAGTTAAGTATCCCACCAAAAACATAAATGTAAAATAGGAGAGCCAAGTTCAATGCAAAAATTATGATTGGCTGTGGGCTTCGCGGCAAAAAGAATTGATATCTGAATGAGTGCCAAGTCAAATCTATGTAGGTTAGATTTGACTTGGCCAGTTTTCATTACATCAGTCATTTTATAAAGTTATTCAACGTTTTAATTCTGATAAAAACTGGCCAAGTCAAATCTAACCTACATAGATTTGACTTGGCACTCATTCAGATATCAATTCTTTTTGCCGCGAAGCGGCTTGGGTTTATTATTAAAAAACACAAAAAAAAATAGATACCTACAAACCAAATGAAGCCATGAAGCAAAAAAACATTGAGAACAGGGAAAAAAAAAAAAAAAAATTCCCACAAAACCCAAGGACCGAGGGGTCGTCACCCCTCGAGTTGACGCCGGGGTAATGAGGCCAAGCCTCGAGGCCCCTCTCTGTGCCCCCACCAGGGCCGGAATGAAAATTATTGAAAAAAAAATTGCCGCGAAGCCCACAGCCAATCATAATTTTTGCATTGAACTTGGCTCTCCTATTTTACATTTATGTTTTTGGTGGGATATCATTACTTTTTGTAAAGAAAACTAGGTGGGTATTGACTCGGCGTTTCCAAATATAATTCTACTTGACAATAGATGGCGACACTTTGTATCGTGGGAAATAAACCTACGTAGGGCTCAGTAATAATATATTTTAATAATCAAATGTACTGAAATTTGTTCAACTACACAACTGACGACGAATATAATTCTTTTTGGATTTTTCTGAATACCGCATCATATTTTAAAAGTTCTCGAACATTTCCATTGCGACTCGGCGTTTCCAAATATAATTCTACTTGACAATAGATGGCGATACTTTGTATCATGGGAAATAAACATTTATAGGTACGTAGAGCTCAGTGTTAATATATTTTAATAATCATATGTACTGAAATTACTTCAACTTAAGTTCCTAAAGACTTTTTAGTCGCCAAAATTTTAATTTTTTAGTTTTTATAGTCATTTTTAAACAAGCCGCCATCTATCGTCAACCATTAACTTATAAAGAAAAACAGGGCCAGGGCCGTATTTAGAATCCAATTATTTTACTGAATGTCCCACGGCTATGTTGAAACATAGCATGTATGGAATGCACCTATGGAATGTTTTATAATAAATATTCTATATTGAAAGTACTTTCCCTCCGTGAGACAACTACTATAATAGTAGTTGTTTAGTAAATTTAATGAAATTGAAGCCCACCTATTATTGCAATTTTAAATTGTGTATGTTCTAGATTTCCATCTCAAGATAATGTAAGACAGCAATGGATCACAAAAATTAATAGACAAGACTGGACTCCGACGAAATATACGAATATTTGTTCTTGCTGATAATACTGATAATCATATTATTCTTCTGATTAAATTAATAGCTGAAAAATATATAGGTAATAAAGGGATAAAAATATATTGCAACCATAGAAAATGATAGGGCAACCAACCGACAACAATTAACCAAAACAGTTATTTTTGCTGGAAAATTAATTTTGTGAATAAAATAATTCTTAGTACGTCCCCTACACTAGTGACATCTAGTGTGAGGTAGTAAAAATATGTAGTTACTTCGAAAACTGAATCTATTATTTGCCGGTCCCTAACAACTACACTGTATTCTATTGCGCAATCGGAGACGTTAGTACTATTGCTTATTCTATGCAATGCGGATTCTATTCGAATTTAAACCTTATTTCATTGACATAAGGTCGTCGTTGCTAACATCACTTATTTTTTGACTTTTTTTTATTTTTTGATTTTTTCCTACGCTTACACACAATCACCGAGCTGGATTCCAAATTTCATCCTTCTAGGTCATCTGGAAGTAGGTTAGAATTAGGTACTATATGTATGTCAGTCAGTCAATGTGAATTTTTACGACTTTTCGACCTTCATATCTTTGTAACCGTTTGAGCTAGCTTCATGAAATTTGAGCTTCTACATGTCCTTATGGATATAATTCAACACACGTAGTTTTATGTGTCTACGTTAATGAGGTTTTGAGTTATAGAAGGGTCAAAAGTGGCACCAAGTGGTTCGTGTAATGATACACTCGGCGCGTTCCTTTGCTTGAACTTGGCTTGGTCACGCTGCCGCGTGCCCTGATAAGTAATAAAAAAGTTAAAATTAAGGTTTATTTATGTTCTTTGAGAAAAAATAAACCGTCATAGGTGGTTGAGCAACCTATATTTAGATAATATATTGTGTGCTTTGATGTTTGAATTGTTAATACTTTTTCTGATTTGTAATTGTTATTTTCGATGTTAAACAATTACATTTTTAATATGAGGCGAGCTGATAGTGCCCACGTAGCACTATCAGTGCACCTCAGATCTGCAACTACCTTAAAGCCTTCAAAATCTTGGCGACCGATGTGGCGCGGTGGGCGAAGGTCCGCCTGCGACGCAGGAGGTTGCGGGTTCGATTCCCGCCTCGGAACAATTGTGTGTACGATCTGCAGTTATTTGTTCCGGGTGTTCTGGTCGTTTTCTATATATAATAAAAAATATCTATCTATGTAATATATAGTATTATGTATATCAGTTATCTAGTACCCATAACACAAGCTCTGCTTAGCATGGGGCTAGATAATGATGTGTGAATTGTCCAGCATTATTTATTTATTTATATTTATTATATTTAATGTGTAGGACCAACAGCCTCGAACTGTAGTAGACAAGGTTGCTATTGCCATTGTGGTAGCAACAATAAGATGATAAATGGTTTGAAGAAATCTCCACGGTAGACGATGGTTCATAGATCAGTGCATTGTGAGCTTTGGATTTACTTTGTTAACGTTGGTTTCAGCTTGACGGAGATATTGCATTGAGATGATTGATAACAGATTGCAATCTGCTGCTGCTATTTAGTTATAAGTGATGGGTTCTGAATTTATCACTAATAAATTATGGATGTTTCTTGCGACATGGCTGCGTTTCTACCAGAGATATGCGAGATAGCTGAGAGGTGCGAGGATGTGTAGCGGGCTCTTCCGGCCTCGTCTGTCCCTAAGACACATTCCTGGCAACACATAAACTCGCACATATCATACCTTGTTTTGCATGTACAAAAACCACGCTCCGCGGAGTCCTTTCCAACGACGCTGCGCTGCTGAGCGAAGCTAGGTAAATGAAGTGATTCTATTGGTTGTGAAAAACACATTCCTCGCTACGAATTTCTGTTAAAAACGTAGCCTGTTTGTTATTATATACCTATCTTCTTTTTTTTACTTCACGGAAACTGTCAAACGGAGTAGGTAAATTAATCACTACATAGTATAAAACGAAGTCGCTTCCCGCTGTCCCTATATGTATTATCTATATCTTTAAATGACATAGTCCTATTGGCGGAGTCGCTAGAGGAGCTGAACCAGATGCTGGACGGCTTAGCTTCAGCCTCCCGATGCATCGGTCTTGGCATGAATTTGGATAAAACCAAAGTCATGATCAATGGACACATTGATCCAAGGCCGGTGGTCGTACATGGTCACCTTCTCGAAATCGTTTCCGAATACACATACCTCGGGCAGATTCTGCAGTTAGGTAAAAACAATTTCGAGAAGGAGGCCAAAAGGAGGATCCAGCTGGGCTGGGCAGCGTTTGGGAAAATACGTCGAGTCTTCTCTTCATCCATACCGCAATGCTTGAAAACGAAAGTTTTCAACCAGTGCGTCCTACCCGTTATGACCTACGGAGCTGAGACGTGGACACTCACGATAGGGCTGGTCCACCAGTTCAAAGTCGCTCAGCGAGCTATGGAAAGAGCTATGCTCGGAGTATCTCTGAAGGATAGGATTCGCAACGAATACATCCGACAGAGAACCAAAGTTATCGACATAGCTCTGAGAATTAGCAAGCTGAAGTGGCAGTGGGCCGGCCATATCTCGCGAAGAACCGACGGCCGCTGGGGCAAGCGTGTTCTTGAGTGGAGACCACGACTCGGTAAACGTAGTGTAGGACGCCCTCCGACCAGGTGGGATGACGACCTGCGAAAGACTGCAGGTCATTGGGGGAGGCCTATGTCCAGCAGTGGACTAATATAGGCTGATGATGATGATGATATCTTTAAAACTACAACGGATTACGATGCGGATTTTTTTTAAATAGATAGAGTGGTTCAAGTTTTAATCATAGTTAATATTTATTATCCATAGAAAATACACCCATACATAAGGCGGGAATCGAACCCGCTACCTCACAACGGTGGACCTCCGCGCTGCATCATCGGTTGTCAAAAAGTACTTTGTAAAAGATAGAGTAAGAATGGTGTGGAAATCCACACCACTCCATCTCTGGCTTGTCTTATTGTACTAGGAACATAAATAGAATACTACAGTCTACATCAGTTCCTAGTCAATATTTTATCCTAAACCTAGTCCTCCTAATACTATATAATACTTAGTCGAAATCCACGCTAAACCCAGTCGCTGTTTCGATTCAAACGTTCGAAACAATTGGGATTTGCCAGCGTTAAGGCTCTTATCGTCGGGTCCATTACTGTGTTTTGGTAATGGAAATCAATATGGGCACAATCTCATGGACTCTCGACGGGCCGAACAAACATTCGACAAGAGGGCTCAGGACCAAGTACTACCTACCCTTGGTTTATCGTGACTGGTGGCGTGGAAATCGAACCATCTACGTATACGAATTAAATTCTCACTAGCATTTTTATTTTTTCTATGGGATATGACCAATTATACGTAGGTATATTGAGCTTCTAGGGTTAATGTCACAAGTGCGGCCCGCTTTTAGTTTATTTTGCCACCTTGTGGCCCTTGCTTGCCAAAAGGTTGCCGACCGCTGATCTACATAGCTAATAAATCACATCACACACGCTTATATTATAAATAGAAGGTTTATATGTATAATATTAATAGAAGATATGTAGATAGAAAATATTAAATATGAGGAAAGTATGAAAAATAAAAACTTAAAGCATTTTATTAATCTTAAGTAGATAATTTATTATGTTTTGACGATTGTGAATTAATTTTGATTGTACTTATTTATTTATTTTCATTGATTATTTTAATTAAGTATTGATTAATTTAACGACCTACACCTGCTTGCGGGTTGAATACATTTGACTCCACTCTAGTTATAAGACCAATAATAATAATTGGGATTGGATTCAAGGGTAAGCCCGCTGACATGTATCTACCTGTAATAATGTGTTCTGCAAATAAATGAGTTGATTGATTGATTGATAAAATTAGTTGCAATTATATTAAAATTAGTTGCATATTAGCTCAAGAGCTCTACCAGACAAACATGGATGGATATAATCGTGAACTACTAGGGGATCTGTGTGCTTGTAGGTTATGAAATATTATGAATAAAAATATTAATACTACCTACTTACATAGAAATATAAATATACTACAAAATATGAAAGTTTGGATGGATGGATGGGTCTACTTCACGCCAAAAAACGATCTGGCTGAAATTTTGCATAGATGTAATTCAAAGTTTAGATATGAATGAATGGATTTTTATTTGTTAGAGACTTACACAGAACATAATAAACGTGTAACATCATTATATTATATGGTATATATATGGGATGTTTGTTTCCTATCGTGTATCGTACTCGTCCTCCTATTAACTGCTGAATGGATCGGAAATTATCATAATTATCATATACAATACTAATTACAAAATTAAAATGTATAAATAATTGAAAGTGAATCTTTACACTATCAGATGCCTAGCCTACGCCATTTTTTATTATATCCACATGCTACAACGAAAATACCCAGAAAAATATTTGCAGATCGTACAATTTTTTTTTTCTGGGTGGGAATCGAACCCGCAATCTTCTGCGTCGCGGGGGGACCTTCGCCAGCCGCGACACCGCCACCGCACCGCAATAAATTAAACCTTATTTTTCGGGGCAGAGCTCATAAATCACTGCACCCACAACTGCAACCGTCTATGTCCAGGGCCGCAACGCCTGATCAAGGACAATCTAATCAGAATCTTATTTGACAACTGCTTTAAAGTCAATTACATTTCCAATCCGTGAAATTGATTTTATGCTTGATTTGTAGGTTAGAAGACATTTAAAACGGGATATTTACCATGATTAGATTTTTGAGTTATCCAATATTTCGGCACAGTTTCATGCGCCATGATCGCGGAATAACTGGAGGCACTGCGATCCCGTTTTAAATTACATTAGTGCTAATAACCATGATAGTTTCAATAGTTTTAGGTGTATCAATATTATAAAGGAACTTGATCAGCTATTGATAATAGTGGACCATAAGATAATGAGGATGTAAATTGGTCCAGGGAGGGGCGGGAGGCCCGGGCCGCCCAACCTGTGGCGTATCTGTTGCGCCGTCCGCCGCGCCGCCCGTGCGCGCCCTGGTGAATTGTTGCCAGCTAAACTGATTTGGTTGGTTGTAGCCAGTTCTTGACTATTAAGAGTTTTTTTAATATAATTTATTCATTAAATAAGTCACTGAAGTATTTGTATGCCTGCCATCTTAAATCCTAGAACCCACTGATAAAATGCATCTAAGGCCAATAAGTATTTAGTGTAGGTATTTATCGACTTTGTTCTGCTGTATTTCGTAAATTTTACACTTCATGATATAATAAACAAATCAAAGCCACAATTACCAAATAATAAAAAATATTAATTAAATTCAAGTACCTACATGTCCCTTATTCTAATACTCACTTATTTTAGCACATTTCGACATATATCACGAATTATCTAGCTGAAAATGTAGACCAGTAGCGGGCCACACCAACCGCCCGCCCGGCCGTCTCTGCCAGTCCGAGATTGCGCGCTGGAGTCGCAACCCGCGGTTACTTCTCCTGAAAAACGCGCGTACATTTAAAATCCCGCGTTACGTTTTTCTAAGTGAAAAGTTTTAAAAATCCCGCGAAATAAAACGGGTTTTCCACCCACTATTAGTTACCCACCATATACATATATCCTTATTGGTTATCCTCTTCCTCTTTGAAACATTTTTGTTTGGACGTGTTTTTAAGCCCTAGGTTTTCCCCCAACGTTATTCAATTGAAAAAGGTGAGCGCGTAAACAATCTTATTTAATAAGGCGGTTTTCTCCAAATAATGGTGGTAATAAAAAAAATATAGGTCTTCCTTTCTTGGGTTGGGAATTCTTGTGAATCGGACATTGTTGCGGGAATATCTTATTTGATCTCAGATATTTAATGAACACTTCCGTTAGTAAAGTTATTTTGTAATCAACTTGGTTATTAATAGACATACTTAGGTACCTTCTTACCTACAAATTATCGCATTCATAAGGCTACATTAGGTATACCTTCAAGTTACGAAATACCTAAAAAAAAGAGTAAATTTATAGATCTATAGCACTTTATTTTAATTAATTAAACAGATTAATCTGACTATGATCAAAATTAAAGAATATGGATAAGAAGATTAAGATATTAAGATCTCGAACAGTTGATAGCAAAAAACACATATTTAAGGCAGAATTTGTTACGTTTATTGTATCTATAAGGCTATCTCTAAGGCTGTGTGGTGTCGGCCTAAAAAAGAATAGCTCCAACCCAACTCTTCCCGTGGGTGTCGTAGGAGGCGAGTAAGGGACATACACCGGGGGGCGGGCAGCAGCATCCCTTGCAGCACACTCCCTATACTGCGATCCCCAACACGCATGCCCAGCGTGGGGATTATGGGCATCAACCCCCCCATGGATCGATACGCCAGTAGAGGCGCTCATTGGGGGAGGCCTATGTCCAGCAGTGGACTATAGAGGCTGATGATAAAGTAAAGTAAAGTAAATATAAATATTTATTGCATCAAATACATGTAAATAGGGTACATAGGTGGTGTATGTTTAAATAAGACACAATGTATTTCTACCTTTGTGGCGTGCAAAATCTGGTTACAATAATTGTCACTTAATTTAAATTAAATTTGCACATACTTAGTAAATAAATCGAATATAATAATTAATAAATTTGAATAAAACTGTTAAATAATGAAAAGCTAGAGATGTCATTTGCTTAAATCTAAAAAATGTTTGTCAAAAATGATGATGATGATTGTATCTATATTTTATTTTTTCTCTTATGGTTGTCTCTAATAAGACAAACCTTAAAACATAAAAAATATAAAGACAAGGATACAAGTACCTACGATTATTTGATCAATCTAAACTTATCCCACCTGACTCTCCCATGCGTAATTACTTACACTAATTAGATTCACATCAGGAGTGCCAGAAGCTGGCTTAGTCGATTAGTTGGTACATTGTACCAGATGCTCCCATGGTCCACCAGGTCCCACTATTGGTTGATTAATATACCAAGGCTCGCTAATAATATTATATTTTTACAAAAACTATAAACCAACTTCAAATATCTGAATATTTTAAAAAATTTGCTTTAAAGAGACATAGATAGATAGATATTTTTTTTATTGCAGACTTAAAAATATTACAAACAAGACAGAATAAAATACAAAATGTGTGACAATTTGGCGGTCTTATCGCTCAAGAGCGATCTCTACCAGACAACCGTGGTACGGACGTAGGTACTTATATATCAAAGCAATCCAATGAGAATAACACTTTTATACGACGACTTTAGGATTATATTCTGTAAGCGGAAGAATCATCAAAACTGCATAACAGTTATTTGCGAAGATAACATCATCATCATCAGCCTATATTAGTCCACTGCTGGACATAGGCCTCCCCCAATGAGCGCCATAGCGCCCTGTCTTCGGCTTGATGCATCCAGCATCTACCTGCAGTCTTTCGCAGGTCGTCATCCCACCTGGTCGGAGGGCGTCCTACACTACGTTTACCGAGTCGTGGTCTCCACTCAAGAACACGTTTGCCCCAGCGGCCGTCGGTTCTTCGCGAGATATGGCCGGCCCACTGCCACTTCAGCTTGCTAATTCTCAGAGCTATGTCGATAACTTTAGTTCTCTGTCGGATGTATTCGTTGCGAATCCTATCCTTCAGAGATACTCCGAGCATAGCTCTTTCCATAGCTCGCTGAGCGACTTTGAACTGGTGGACCAGCCCTATCGTGAGTGTCCACGTCTCAGCTCCGTAGGTCATAACGGGTAGGACGCACTGGTTGAAAACTTTCGTTTTCAAGCATTGCGGTATGGAAGATAACAAGTAAAAATTAATTAAAAAATACAGCCTAATTAAGAATCTCCTCCTTTTATTTTTTGTTGGTTAAAAAGCTGTTAAATCCAAGAAGGTGTTCCGAAAATGAGTAATGGGTTACGCTATGCTCGAAACACAGCTCGGATGTAGACACTAACTATACACTATACATTATTATAACGAATACACCGCAAATCAGAAACCGAGAACTTAATTAACTCTGCTGTTATGTGTAATAGCTATAACCACATAAAATCGTAAATTAATAATCAAGGCAGGTGATGTTGTCTATATCATTCCCTAAATTCATATTTAGCGTATGTTATTGACATTATTTGATAACATACTTTGGAAATGTGTCACATTAGCGTGAAGTTTTTTTATCAGGCATACACACCACACCTTACCTAAGTTTACGACTAGATTATCTAGTACCTAATCTATCTACCTACAATTGTTTTGCGGTATTAAACAAGGTTTCGTCAGATTTTTTACATCTGCTACTAATAGACCCTTCTTTTTCACAAAGGCCCCTTTTTTAGCCTCTGCAGGCTTTGTATATTTTTTCCTTCGATAGGTAGTTATTCTTTTCGTTATATCGGCTGCATCTGTTAAAGATCTAAGATTATTGACCACGAATTCCACTGGGAAAGTCGTAATAGCCTAAACGTAGCACGTGTTGATTGAAATAATATACTCATATATTGTATTACTAAACCCACACCCACAACACATATCTTTCTCGTGGTAAGCACGAATTCTTAGGCATAAATACCGCAAGCTTCCTCGATTATTTTCCTTATTGATAATTTCATTTTCCATATTTATTTCATTTTTCCCAGAAGGCCTTGGGCGATCCTCGTGATCCTCAGGAATTTTCCAAAATTCTATCACTTCTTGACCTAGCCTGTTTGGCTTACTTACATCACATACATACACAGCACAAAGTTCCTATAATTAAATCTGTGGTTATAAAGATATCATTATTAATGATTTAAATATAACTAGATTCTGCCCACGGCTTCACATGCGTTGTTTCTATACAAATGTTTTATGGTTACATCTATCACATGCGAACTGATTTATTTATGGGATAAAAGGGAGCCCATGCACCTGAGTACCTATTAAATAACTGCAACTATTAGTTCTCTTAAGAAGTCTTTACATATTTTGGTCTATGATATATGACTATACTGGTTAATACAAGTAATAGTACCTTTATATGTAGGTTTGATAGGTATGCGGTATCAGCACCGCCAAGACCGTTTGAGACCTTTGCGGTTTTCGAAATCATCGAACCAAAAAGGGGTCTTATTGAAACTGGAGTGTTCAGCATGGTTGGTCGGGTTTGTGGATTCCGCAATCATAGCTACGGGACTCAAGCCCCGACGTATCTAAGATAACATTATCGACGCTTATCTAGATCGATACTCATAAATGTAATTCGAACTGAAACGCCACCTACTGAAAGATAATTTAGACATTGATACTATACAGTACTATAATGTACTGTTCCATTTATTAATGGAGTAGGAAGGAACCCAAGCCTGTATTGGTTCACTGCTTGACGCAGGTCTCCCCCTGATAGGTAAGCGCCTTTTTAGCTTTTATCTCATGGGGGTACTGCCCATAATTCTGATAATTCCCACGCTTGGCATGCGGGTTGGGGATCGCAGTTCCGCGGTAAATTGTTCTGCAGAAGGCTGCTGCCCGCACCCCGGTGGGTTTATTTCTAACAGAATTAGTCATACTTTAGCCAAAACAACTCATTAATATCTTACAGCACTAGACAGCTACTATCACAATATTATAAATAAATAAATAATGCTTGACAATTCACACAGCATTATCTAGCCCCATGGTAAGCAGAGCTTGTGTTATACCTATTACTAGATAACTGATATACATAATACAATATATTACATAGATAGATATTTTTTATTATACATAAAAAAATGACCAGAACACCCGGAACAATTATCTGCAGATCGTACACACAATTGTTCCGAGGCGGGAATCGAACCCCCGATCTCCTGCGTCGCGGGCGGACCTTCGCCCACCGCGCCACAGAGGTTGTCAAAATATATATCTATATTTCGCGCATTCACACTTTTGTTTGGTAGGTAGAGAATCAGCTGAGTGTAACAATAGAGTCGAGTCACTGGAAAAAAACAAAAAATATTATTTAAAATATTTCAGTTTCACCTTTTATGCAATAAAGTTCTAGTGAAAAAACTATGCGATGCCATTCGATATTTTCATTTTTGAAAAGTGTAGTGTTTTAATTGGCGACAGAAATCAATAGTTTTGAGCTGGTGAGCGGCTGACGGTGCTGGGGTGATCCATGGCCGGGGGCGGCCGGCGCTGATCGACCCTGCAGTCAGCAGGCAACTAACGACGTAAGTTTTTTTATAGTGTTGAACAATCTACACTGCATCATCTAGCCCCAAGCTAAGCAGAGCTTGTGTTATAAGAACTAGATGACTGATGAAAAATATCTATGTACATAGGTAATCTATTGTATTAAGTAACAATAGATTACATAATATGTACATACTCAGTGTACATAGATTTTTTTATTGTATATAGATAACGACCAGAACACCCAGAACAATTATCTGCAGATTGTACACACAATTATCCCGATGTGAAAATCGAACCCGCAACCTCCTGCGTCGAAAGCGGACCTTCGCCAATCGCGCCACAAAGGTCGTCTAAGTCTAAGTCGTCCAAGTGAAAACCTATTTATTTACCTATACCTATATATCGTTTTCACTAATATCGCTATGTTTTTTATTGTCATTAGCGGCAGTGTTTTTGTCTGCTGCGTCGAACTGATGTTTCGATTCCATTTTTAGCTTATACCTAATTAAATTTTCAAAATCAAGATCCTTGTTCCAAAAATGTTATATACTTAGGCCAAAAGTGAACTTAGTTCACCAAAATCGAATCGGATAAATACAATATAATATTTCTTTATTGCACCATCAATACAAAAAAAACCAATGGATCTTCAATACTAACTACTAACAACTATGTTCTATATATGTACCTCATTTGTAAACCTAGCTGTAAGTTTCTCCAAAATTTTGTAAATAAATAAACTTCTAATGTAGGTATATGTATTACAACAGTCATACATATACATCAAAAGTCTAGAATAACGATGGCCGTGGTGTCAGACAGTTAACTATTTAGTATTATTAAATTAAATTTAAAGTTAAAGAGCACATGAAGGGGGAACTTCCTGTGACACTGAAGCGCAAACTTGTCGATATGTGCATCTTGCCCGTCCTAACCTACGGTGCGCAGACATGGTCGCTGACTGAATTACAAAAATCCAAGCTCAAGACCTGCCAGAGGGCAATGGAGCATAGTATCTTGGGCTTCCGGCGAATCGATCGCGTTAGGAATACGATGCTACGCTCTTTGACAGGTATTGTCGATGTGGGAGTTAAGACCGCCACACTGAAATGGAAGTGGGCGAGGCACATTCGCCAAATGCACCCCGAGAGGTGGGCTTATGCTGCAACACCCTGGGTCCCGGAAGGAAGCCGCGGGCGAGGTCGGCCAAGAAAGCGCTGGCGAGACGACCTTAACGCCTTCCTCGGAGATTGGTGGGAGATCGCACGTGACCGCACTGAGTGGAAAGATTTGGGGGAGGCCTTTGCCCAGCAGTGGGACGAAAAAGGCTAAATAAAAAAAATAAAAAAAAAATACATTTTTGGTTTTCCATAACTACTACTATTCGATCTAATATTATAGGTACCTACATATACTACTAAAGTACACTCACAGTAAAATAAATACAGGAAAATAAGCTTAGAGATATTCATAGTTAAAAGCGCACTTCGCACATAGAGCAGGAAAAACATTAAATGACCTTGGCTATTAATTATGAATAGGGCAAGCGAGGGCACGTTCTTTTCCTTAATCAAATGTAATAATACATTAAATATCCTACTCTAACAATAAATTGAATAGGTAAGGTAATGTTATAGATACTGAAGGTTTTTTTTATCATGGAGTTTCCGGTTGAAAAACCATGAGTGAATATTTAACTGATTTTACAACGGGTTGTTCGTACGCCGATTAAACTAATCAAATCTCGTGTCAAAAAGTTGTTATTCTTGCCTAATGGGCGTTGACAAGAAATTTGATCATTGGTTCGATATTGAAGCGTTTTCTTTAAAGGAACCATCGATCAAGGTAACAGAGGCGGCGGATCGAAGAGGAAAGCCCAAAGTTTTTATAAGTCTACGTATTTAGATAGATAGAAGATAGAAAATTATTTATTGCACTTTAACTATAAACTATGTATAGTTAAAACTTAAAAATGAAGTACAATTGGCGGTCTTATAGCTCAAGAGCGATCTCTACCAGACAACCATGGATGGATAGGATCGTGGCCAGTACCAGGGGATCTGTGTGCTTGTAAGTTATGGGATATTATAAATAAAATACTTATAGTACTTACATAGAAATATACTACATATATATCATAAAATATATATACATATACTACTTATAAACATAGGATCTCAGGTACATATGCGCTTAGTGACAGCAGGACAAATAGTGCTTTTTTAACAGGTTGGTAATGACTTAGCACGCCTCACCGATATTGGCAATGCGTTCCATAGTTGCACAGCCCGGGCAGTAAAGGATTTTATTTAGAACTTTCGCGGAAGAATAGAGGCTATCATTGTGATGTCATAGCCACCTGCCCGGTCTATGCCATTTTTATTTAACCTACCCAAATTCACCCTCTTTTCAGTAAGCTCTAACTATTTTTGACGATTTTTTAAAGAAAACGTCTCATTGTTTTGTCCTATAAGAAAACGCCTCATAGATGCTCAGCGTACAAACTATCGGTTGTTTAATCATGATATTTTGTTCTTCTCTAATATTAAGGTGTCCGATAGTATTTATTAGGCATCTGCACACTGTAGGTTGTTAAAACAAACGCACAGGTAGAGTCTGGCATAGAGCCAACTCTTATATAACCTTTACTGTATAAATCACATTGCAAAACAAAATATTTGCGATAACTGTATAAACGTTTCCACAAAAACGTGCTCTGTCATTACATTTAACAAAATCATGAAGATAATTTACTTCTGTGTTATCTACATTCCACGGTCATTTTAAAGGTTTTTTTTATTCAATTTGTGTAAGTTTTTTGATCAAAAACGCTGGTATGCTTCAAAAGCGCTTCTCTTATCAAAACATTGAAGCATTTTCAGGGTACCGTACCCGAAGCGCGAAAACGGGACGCGAATTAGGTCCCAAGCGTCCGCTTTCTGCCTGTATAACAGGTAGACAGTTGAAATATTCTCAGAGATTTTATTTTTCTTGGCGAAACAGCAAATAATAAAAATTAAATAAATAATAAAACTAAATTTTTCAAGGCTTGTATCTCTCAAAGAGTGCATTACTATCGCTAATAAAAATAAAATTAAACAACGACCACCGAAATAAAGCAACGTTGGGCGCGGTCAGTACTTGGGTGACCGGCGTCATGGCAATTTGCTTTTTTGCGACCCATCAAAACATATGTTTTAGGGTTTCTCTTATTTCTTTTGCGAAATAAGAGAAACCTAAAACATATTTTTTATAATAATAAGGGTTTTAGAAATTACGATCTTCAAGAATACATCCACAAGGATTTCAAGTTTTCCCAACAAACCAATTTACGTCCACCATACTATTCATAACCCTTAGATTAATTACTCTTGGAAGCTAACAGCAGAGACACAGTACCGTTGCACTGTGAAGAGAAACTTCAGCAAATAACATCGTTTTCCAAAACTATTTCTTATGCATGTCCTTCTTACTAATTAACGATTTTGAGCTTCCTCCAAAGAGAACCCAAATCTAAAATGCAAAACGAAGGACCCTTGCTAACACTCGTTTTACTCGCCGTGAAAATGTATGGTTTCTATAGTGATAATTTTATCATCTGCGTGTAATCCGTCCAACTCACAGATGACAGAATTAGTAAAGTAAAAGTCTAAGAGTAAAAGGTGTTGATTTTGTGAACACAATACAATTAGTAAAGTACAAACTCTTTTCAGTAAGCTCTATCAAATATATATTACAACCGTGACAACAAAAGGTTGTCGCTCAGCATAAGGCAAAGGCACAGTAGATAACTGTTGCTAGGAACTGTGCGCTGGTTTTATGCGAAACCTAGAAATATCAATCTATCGCCCCGGCTTTGACTTCTCAGCTGAAAAATATACATTAGCATAAAGATGCAATGAGATGCGAATCCAGATTAAAAACAATGAAATACTACAAATCGCTAACATCATAATGATCCATCATTGAGAATGCTGATGTGACCTAACAAGGTTCATTCAGCGCGTCATCCATCCTAATGAAGGCACTAATTTGTGTAACTGATTCCTTTATTTAAATGAACCTACATAGTATTCGTTACATTTTGTACCTTGTTATAAAATGTAACAAATATAAAGTAACCTATTAAGAACTCATTCATTAAATTCACCAGGGCTAAACCGGTAGAATTACTTACCTTTCAGGTAATTAATTTCGTTATAAAATGTATATTATCTTCTTCGTAACACTCTTGTCAGAGTAGTCATCATGTTCGTTCTTGTTCGGTGGCCGTTGTTATTCACCTCGCGATGTCTCGCCATCTTTGAGCTTGGTTTCCTACCCCTTCTTGTTGATGATTTTTCTCTTCAGATTAGTTAATTTTAACATAGCAGTATAACGTGTAATATTTATTGTGTATGACAAATTGTTGTGTACTTTTACTTTAAGTAATTTAACACATTTTGATATAGATTTAGCATTATTTGGTTCATACATAGGCAGGTAGGGACGCGAGGTGGGAGATGTCCCACCTCGCGTCCCGGACACGGCGCGGCGCGGCGCCGGATGCTAAACGGATTGCATGGCGATCATGCTTCGTATAGTTCTATATGTATTTCCATGTTGTCTGTTTTGGGAAAATAGTGGCAGTAGAGCTTCTTAGTAGCGTTTCCCCTTGCCTTCTGTAAAATGTATATACTTTTACCATAAATAAACGTTATATGTATAGCAAAAGCTGTTGTTGTTGTAGGTATATTGCACGTGTCTAGAGTTAGAGGCTTTGGAAATAATTGTAAAATCAGCCTGCACAACGATGGTAATTATCCCTTTCTAAACGACCGTCAAAAGTTGCATAAAATAAAAATATCTAGCTAGTAAAAATATAGGATTGTTTATAAATCTATTAGTTTAAAAATTAACACGTGGCACGTTCATTACTCTCGTTGGACGCTTCCGGTCGCCGAACCGCTGCTGGCGCTGCACGAAAACCGCAGATGTCATGTTGCAAACTTATCGACCACTATAGGCCAGCCGAAAACATCGTCAGAATGTTCTGTAAATTGTATGGATCTGAATCTGATCATACAAATGTAAGTATAATCTTATAGCGTAGTCAACGGCCGAGGATGGTTTTGGTCTGTATAATTTTTATAAGTTTTGATGCAATTTGAATTATATAGGATTTAGCTGACCCGCCCGCGATTTCATTGGCATTCAGAAATACCTTAACTAATGTTAGCTTTTATGCAAACTATCATCACCTAACAGGTTTGAAGATTTTGGCTTTAGGGCATATTCAAACGATTTAACAGACTGTATTTTTTTCAAAATCACGGCAAATAATGGGAATTATACATTTGAATAAAAACTAAACTTTATACAAATAATATGAAAAAATTATATTCATCTGTGAGCCATACAACCTAAGCCATATAGAACAGCATGGAGTAAAATGGAGGAGGCCTTCACTCGATGTCAAGTCCTTAATAATACCTATTAATATCAGTTAAAATAATAATAGTTGTAAGTAAATAGGTGAAGTGTTATAATTGTCTAGTTGTAATTTAATAAGAATTTGCAAAACCCATTCTTAGCGGGCGCCTACGTCCTAAAAAGGAAAGCAAAAGGTTCTCGTAGCTGTTAGTTTCAAAGATATCTTGATGAGTCAGGTACTTTTCTTCTTCTCTCTTTTATAAATATAGAAGATTAAGTATATTACCAGGCAGGAGCTCTCTGCTCTATCTCTCTCTTGTTCCGGGTGTTCTGGTTGTTTTCTATGTATAATAAAAAATATCTATGTATTGTATTATTTATATCAGTTATCTAGTACCCATAACACAAACTCTGTTTACCACGGGGCTAGATATGCTGTGTGAATTGTCCAGCATTATTTATTTATTTATCTAATGTTTGTTTTAGGTGCCTATTTAATTTTTCGCAAAATTTACCAACACGTTTTCGTCTCCAAAGCTTCCAGAATTTAAAATTTCCATGCCCCGATTGGAATCCCAAAGCAATTCTATAGTTCGTTAGCTCTATTCAGTGGCCAATAAAATATTCTTGCTAAATTTTAACTGAAATCGAACCACGAATACCTCTGCTTTGTGGTCGTAAATAATTCATTTATATATCGAGTTTTTTTTTAAGCTCAGCATATTTTCCCTGAATTCACAATGATAATATGATTTGCCCCAAGCACCTTCTAATAGCTACTTACTTTAATGTACATATATATAATTGACATCAAAGTTCAATATAATATTCTGGAAGAATTCAGACTACTTTAATGACGTAAGTGCTGAATGTGAAAACATCGAAACCATTAACGCTATAACCACATCTCGGTTAAATGTAAGTACCGCAATCCGCTGGGCCCTGCATTTAGAAGATGCATTCTAAGATCATTCAACATACAAATAAACAAACAAAAAATCAAACCTTTCCTCATTATAATATTAGTACCTATAGATTATTTATCCAGGGAGCCGACGGGAACCAGCTTCCACCAATGATTTATTAGAGGCAGACAACCAACCTATGCAAATGAATAATCTCCTTATTACCTTAATTTAATTAATTTTCAAATCTAGTTTATTTACCGCCCTTGTAGGTTATCTTGCTAACCTAGTTGCGCTGAGACATATACTATCGTCGAACAACTCAGTCAAGAATAGTTCGATTAATTTCTGAAACTATGAACCTTAGGTACCTAAACCTGAACGTTAACGGAATCCATGCAAGTACCTACTCCCCCCGAACCGAAATCCCTCTTAGTTACGAGTGCTTATGTGGACTAATAAAATCTTTGTTACTGTTTGCCGTAAGCGCCGCCGACCCAACATTCTCGCAAAAGTACGCACAGAATGGTTTTCAATCGGCACAAATTTCGACCGCTCGTACCATTTCTAGCATCGCTTTTTTATGAACGACAAAAGCTTTACGAAATTAAGAAAATGTACGACCAATGCAGAGTATCGTAAATGCCGATCATCGTAAGATAATATTGGCTCGTGAGATTCCTCTCTCCCAAGCAATAGTCAGGTATTACTGACGCAGTTTTCCGCCTTGTTCCACGTAGCTAAGCAACTTCATACCATTCGGAAATCAAATTCCTATTTCGAGCGATCACTCCAATTTCACGGGTTACCTGATGAAAGAATTGCATTTCAGCGATCCACAAAATTCAAAGATTGCTTTTCGCTGAAAATCACCGTCTATTTCAACGCGTTCTGTAATCAGCTTGTAAACAATTGTGCACTTTTACACCAATTTTTATTGCTTCCAAAAAAGTGAGCCAATTAACGTGGAAGCCAAGGCTAACATTGTTCGGTGCTGGCTAGTTGCCAGACCACACAACCTGACACACTTGGCAATTAATAGATATCCATAGATTTTACGAGATTATTCATGACTGTTTATGGACAGTTAGAAGTTTGAGCATAATTCAAATTCATATCTAAACAACCCATCATTATCAATGGCATTTGCATCCACGAAGGATGGTTATGTAGCGTTAGTTTTGCTGTACTTCGGTATAAATAAATTTATTCATAAAAAATATATAGGAACGACAGATGAGGCCGCTGTATTGCGCTCCGTGGTAAGTGGTAGTGCGGCAGCCGCTGAAACCCGTTGTTTGATGTCTTTACCTATAACACCGCTACCTCCTCTCTACTCCTATTATCTAGAGGTACAGTTTACACTGTATATATTATATTCCTTGCATATGCAAAATAACACATAAGAGGTAAATGGAGACGTGCCAAAATATGCGTCTACTTTTCTGATACCACATAATGTAACTTTCATCGTTGGGAATTTATTAGTTTATTCACCTCCCTTATTATATATTTACTGTGTATATATTTGATTTAGACAGACGGGTAGTTTTGCAATCGTTTAGTTTACAAGATGAAGGATTTTACGGCGCGGTGCAGAAAATAAAACTAAATGATTTCCGATCGCACGTTTAGTTTTTTTTAGACTTTGGGCAAACGATTACATGTTTATGTTTCTTATAAATAGATATTGCCAGTGCAGCAGAACTAAATGTCCTCAGAGGTTACCCGAGTAAATACTAAGGTCTCTACATTAATAAAAAAGTGATTGATGATACGAGCCTCGAAGCACGTGTCTCGAAAATATTGATAGGCTGTTTGAATTTCCCTGACACTCATAGATCCTGAGTGCCATTTTATCAGGCAAAAAGCGGTAGGTACATAAACAACATTGACTTGACATCAAAGCGCGAAGGGTTTTATATCAGCCATTATACGATTATGGCGTCAGGAAAACGTAATGTTTGTCACGTTCTGGTGGAAATTTTTCAGAGTCAGCTTAACGTTCAGGCAAAATACACAGAGAAAATTAGCGAGAATAGGTACTCCACTCACCTAATTACTCTCCGGATAAAAAAGAACTCGCCAACCAAGCAGCCATGTTCGGCTTTCCTCATTGACCCCGCACAAAATCCATGGAGCCTCGTATTTTTTGTGAGCTGATTTATTCAGATTATTCAAATACCTGACGCAAAATGAACCGTTTCTACCTTTTCAATAGTACGGAATTAATGGCTTTTGTGAGTGAATTTGAAATGCAAAAAGGCCCATTTCATTGTGAAAAAGGTGATATCAAATTCATAAAGGGTTTTGTGTTAATAAAAAGGTACCAGTACCTACCTCTTCGTCTGAATGGGGAACTAACTGGCCTTCTACATTAGGTGCCTTTGGTTATCTTCTAAACCTAGACGCTTATTTTAAGCTTTCCCCGAAGTACCTGCAGACACCTCACATTTAATCCTCTGGGTTAACTCGCGAACAAATCTATCCTGTTGATTATAATTCCTCATCGTAATCCTTAAAACCTGGGCTTATTTGCCTTTTCATAGATTCGTAGCACACCTTTAACGAGGAACCTGCTATCTCAGCTCCCATTTACTCCGAACTGGGGCCGATAAAGGGTTTAATATCGCTATTCAAATACAATAAACGTTATAAACGTTATTAGATGTACTTAGGTACCTAAACAACACCCGAGGGAAGAGAAACGATCAAAGAGTTTCAGTATGGGCTTATAAAGGTAAACATTTTTCAATTGAAAATATGGTATTGAATATTGGCTTTGTAACAACCGACTAGGTACCGACTGAAATGGTATCTGCGCGGAAAGCTTTTATTCAAACGTAACATAAGATAGATGTATGAAATGCATAGGTAGGTACATCTTGTGTAAAGAATCTTTTACCTTTTTGTTTATCTGCTTATATGTTCCTTCAGGATATTGTACATCCTGTTCAAAACTGTCACAAATAACCCTAAAAATTCAGTTTTTAGATAAGTATGCCGCAAGCAATATTATACGCTACTATATGTTAGTAGGCACCGAATGGATTGTAAAATCATATTTCTCAAGAAGACATGCCGTTTAATGCGATAAAAATTTCGGTTTGCAAACCTGTTGTTTGCCTAAAAATAAGCTTTTTCCGCAGAAACTCATTAAAATAGCCGTTAAAAGCTGCTTTCGGGTATTTAAATAACAGGTATAAAACCAATAAACACCTGATTTACGTAAACACTTAAGTGTACCTAAATAATCACAAATTAAATATGGCAAATGCTAAAACTAGCGAAATAAAAAAAAAAAAAAAAAAAAAGTGTACCTACGGACGATGGAATTTTTGCATTGTTCCTCTATATTTAACAACTCTATTAGCTGTACTTTAGTTGCAAGTTTTACTTACTTTATAATGAAATAAACAAATGTTCGATCTTTCATGCTTCTTTACTTTAGAAAATGGTGTTAGGAATTGTTAACAATTTCCTTTTCATTTTATTTATTTATTCGTATGATACCTTAATGGATAATCTTACGTAATGGACAATCTTAGGTACACAAATTTTAAATAACTACACAAATATTTTATAACTAAGTAGGTACGAAGAAATAATACACGAAGAAATAATATGAATGAAAGGCAAAATCTATATAAAAAAAGGCAAAATCTATCTAATAATATGAATGAAGGACTAAACAATTAATAATTAACGCAAAATTCTCCGATTAACAAGTCAAATATTCAATTGATATTATCTTAAATTCGAGACTCGAAGCCGATCAAGCAACGTTGCTCTTTAGGAGTAGGTAAGATATTTGTAGATAAACTGCCAGTTGTCAAAATCATGGACCTTTGTTTCAATTCGAATTTGAACGATGCTTTATTCGAGACCTTGTACCAACCTGTTTCAGAACTCAATGCTTTGTTTGCGAGCTTTAATAAAGTTTCAGAGAATCGTATTCAAAACCCTCTTTGGAAGCACAAAGGTAGGCTATGTTCATAATGTCATATGATTCTTTATGCCTTCGTAAGAAGGCAACATCTCTGAAAGAGAGTATTTTTCGGAACTTCAAATATTCATGAAAAACCTCACACAAAGTAGACCTACCATAAAACACCAAGTAGGCAGTAAAAGTACCTATGTATATAAGAATGATTTCATCACCAAGTTGCAAGCAACAAAGGGGCAATATGGGATTACGAATCACTCGAGATTTACAGAGTTTTGTGGGGATTTACGGACTGTGAAGAAAGAAGGCTCAGGATTTATATAATATATTGGGAGAAAGATTCTACAAAACCGGGCGAAATCGGTTCTGAAAACCAGTTTTTTTTTTTAATAAATTTTTGTCCGAAAAAACTTTACGGAAACAAGATTTTTTATTAAAAACCTAATAAAATAGGCATGTATTCTAATTGTTGAAATTTCAGAAAAGACTTTTGATTAAAACCTATATTTGTCTCCTGGAGATTAATTTTTCGGCTGACCCTAATGCTAATGCCCATTGAAAGGTGTGTTTGAAAGTCGCAAATTAAAAGAAAATAAAGCGGAAAAGAAAATAGGAGGACAATATAAATGGAACGTAAAAAGTGAGCAGTGATTTATACCCCAAACTCGTCATTTCACTCAAAGATTTATGCGAGAACGCCTGAACAGAGGAAAGTGGCGTGCAACTAAATATTTTACAAGAAAATTGAAGGGAGAGGCAAATATGAAGGCTACAGGAGGTCGAAACATAATGAGTTACCATCGCGGAAATTTTTAACGATTCCAGAGCGAAAATCTCCACTTCAAAAAGTTACGTATTTGACTGTTTACCATAATTTACAAATACATCTGCGTATTCTTAGTGCTTAAGAACTTTGTTATATGCTTTGAAATTTCAATGGCAAATAGAAACTCGTAAAGAGGGTACGCAATGAAAATGGATGAAAGGAATTCATCGAACAGGTTTCTTCGATATTTGAATCGGACCGTACACCCAATATTGTAAAGTCTATTGGAAACTCAAACAAACAAGCACGCTGCCGGTTATGGAAAAAGTTTTACGCGCATTTCAAACTTCGAATGACTACTTGAAAGCTACAGATTTATATTATAACAGATACTTACAAACTGTGCTTATTACAATATGGAACTGGCAAGACATTTCATATTTGGAATAAAATCCTAACAGACAAAAAATATTATGATTTTTTTCCACAACCAGCTATTGACAAAAAGGCTGATTATAATAACTGTATGTATAACCATTATTTTTGTCAATTACAATAAAACTAGATTCTGCGCGCGGCTACGCGTGCGTTGTTTCTATGGAAACGTTTTAAGGTTATTTTTATCTTATGGGAACTCATTTATGGGCTTTATAAGAAGCCTATGTTTGGCTTAATGCTTTACACAGCATTCTGCCTTAAAGCTTTTGTTTGGCAAAATTTCAGCCCGATCCGTTCAATAGTTTTGACTTGAAGAGGTAAAAACTATCGCATTTATAACATTAGTCTGATAAAATACTTATTCTAGTTTTAATTACTATTTTTAGTTAATTGACTGCTTAAATACTAATTACCCTTCTTGTATCTAAGTACCATACTTCTACCAGTTTCTTATTCCTGCATGTACCTAGCCTAATCTTCATAAGCATTTCAGTGAGCACTATAAGTAATCGGGCATTGGCCAAGGCTAGCAGCCAATCTCCGATTATCGACTGATCTGACGTTCAGAGCAGAATATTGATTCGAGTATCAAAGGGACTATGAGTATGTAGGTACAGTGAGCTGCATCGATAAGTAACCATACTGACAAGTTCCAAGTCACGTTATTAAACTAGGTTATTGTATTTACTACATAAACAACCGTAAGGTATTTTTGTAAATAGGAAACGCCCGTTACAAATATTTGCAGATAATATTAACTACAAACAATTTCCCAGGGCGGTAATTCAACCACCAACTTCGACGACCTCTGTGGCGCGGTGGGCGAAGGTCTGTCTGCGACGCAGGAGGTTGCGGGTTCGATTCCACATCGGGACAAATTGTTTGTACGATCTGCAGATATTTGTTCCCGGTGTTCTGGTCCGGGGTTTTATTATACATATATATCAGTCATCAAGTACCCATAACACAAGCTCGTAGCTTATCATCATTATACCACTTATTCTAGTTAATAATATTTCTGTAGTTATAGGACCTACTAGTACGAAGAGAATTCTAACTTAACAGCGGATCGGGTGACAGATGCAGCTCACTGTACTGATTGGGTAATCTGGCCCGATTCACGATATTTACACTAAACAGACATAGTAAAGCAAAGCTCGAGCATGACGTGAAGCGGACTTGTTTCTTGCGTCGCTGTCGCTAGTTCGACTATTTATTTAGACACTGAATTGTATCAACTAAAATAGTCTTAGCACGACATGAACAAGACTATTTTAGTTGATACAATTCAGTGTCTACCTAAATAGTCGAACCAGCGACGGCGATGCAAGACAAGAAACAAGTCGTGCTGCCACTCAAAATGTCGTAAGATAGGTAATTGTATAAATAACGGTTCAACTTTGATGTTTAGTAGTCTAGGGAGACGAAACAGTTCGTATTACTTTCTGAGATATTCATGAAAATGACGCCATTTGTTTTGAACATAGCTTGCTATCTTCATTTTGCTAATATTTATATTTTAACAATAGGCATATTTGTACTTATAGGACCTCCCAGTACTAAGAGAATGACCTATCTATGCAGCTCTCTGTACTAATTGGGTAATCTGGCCCGATTCACGTTATTTACACTAAACAGACAGATTGAAGCATAGCTAGAATCGAGCATGATGTGAAGTGCACTTGTTTCTTGCGTCGCTGAGGTGCGTCGACCACTGGGGGCCTAAGCCACGAACCCGCTGTCGCTACCTAGTTCGACTATTGAGACACTCAATTGTTTCTACTAAGAATAGACATCTTCGTGTTGCCACTCAAGACTTCATAGGTAGGTACTTGTATAAATAACGGTTCAACTTTGATGTTTATTAGTCTACGGAGACGAAACAGTTCGTATTACTTTCTGGGATGTTTTTGTAAATGACGCCATTTGTCATATGTTCCTACAGTTTTGGTATAGCTGCAGCTATTTTCTTTGTAACGCAGTTTTATCAAAGCGTTTTTGAACAATGGGTTGTTCGTAAATACTCTGATAAAATGTCTACTTAACTCATAAATCGTATGGTAGGTTGGTGGTTAGGGTATACATTGGTAGGTAAATGGTATAGGTCCGAAAAGCTCAACGACCTGCAAAGTTTCCACGAATATTGTCTGGCAACAAATAAAACTGCTAAGGGTTTAATTTGTGGCGAGCAAGAATTTACTACAACATCTGTTACTTTCCCAGATTACTGTCAGGCTAAAAATATATATCTCTGCAATAAAACCTGTGAAGTAATGAATGTTATAGACATGGTGGCTTTATGTTGGCTACATTATTATTGCAGGCTCTATAATAAAAATGTCCTCGTAGTCGAATTTTTGCCACAGCCGGCGGCCAGTCTCAACGGAGTCGAGCTTTATGAGTAGGCCATTATAGTGAATCAATGAGATTATAATATAACATCATTTTAGTGAATAGGTGTGTGCGCAAACACAGGAACACTCTTTGATGGAAGAACCACCATGACTGGTAGAGGTGGGGGAAGTCCAATCAAAGCAAGTAGGCTACATATGCAATAGATATGTGCTCAACTCTATCATATCTTCCATAGAGATTCAGTGGTGCTAGAACTACCTGTATGCAAAATTTCAGTCCGATCCGTTCAGTAGTTTTAGCATGAAGAAGTAACAAGCATCTATCTATCCATCTCACTAAACATCAAACTTTCATATCCTACTGCCTGCCTGCTACCTTATATTATAAACGCGAAAGTTTGTATGCATGGAAGTTTGTTACTCTTTGACGCACAAAATACTGAACAGATCGGGCTGAAATTTGGCATACAGGTTGTTCCAGGCCCAGAATAAAACATAGGCTACACTTTATCACATAAATCAGTTCCCATAAAAAAACCTTAAAATATTTCCATATACAAACAACGCATACAAAGCCGCGGGCAGAAACTAGTTTATAATATATGTGTGATTACTGGTAACTGGTCTCTACGGTGGAGCGTGAATTAATTCCTTTTGTTAGTGCTCCGAGCACAAATAACCCATATGAAGGAGCTGGGGCTAATTAAGCCCCTCGTGAACTAATTGGACATTCGTGATGCAAAATATCTCGCGTTATTCAGACGCTGCACCGTAGGGACCAGTACTAGTGAATCATGTTATTATTATGTGCATTTTTATCGCAATTTTCACACGTATATTATACCTATAAATGCGAAAGTTCAGATGGATGGATGTTTGTTTGTGACATCTTCACTGAATGGATCGGGCTTAAATTTTACATAATATGTAGATGTAGCTAGTGCAAAGCCGCGTACAGAAACTTGTATTATATACATACTAGTTTCTGCCTGCAGCTTCGTACGCGTTGTTTCTATGGAAACTGTATGTTCCTGGAATGAAGCATAGAAATTATTTTTATCCCATAAATCAATTCCCATGGGGTAGTAAAAACCTCAAAAATTGAATAAAATAAACGAGGGCAAATCGCGTGAGAACATTTTGTATACCATCCGAACTTAGAAGCTATATTCTAAAATCGCTTGGTCGATCATTTAAATACATTGCTCTCTTTCATCTCAGTACTCTTCCCAACTCTATAATGAGAATCTATGAAGAAGGTGCTTACAACCGTATATATGGTGTATACCAAGTTGTAAGAAAATATTTTTATATTTAATAGGGTGTTTTCAATGCAGCAGTTTTCATTTTCGCTAGTATTCTTAATGGTCATTAAAAGCATCGACAATAGGTTAAATTACCCAATGCTCGTCGTGCCTATGTAATACGTAGGTAAGGTATTTGTTATTATAGTGCGTAAGCCCTCACGCTCGGGGTAATCTGTATAAATTTTTATAATATCCGTAATTAAATAATTCATTTCTCGGTAAAATCGACTTTTTTGGGAATTATTTTATTTCTTAGAGACGTACCATTACTAATTATTATACGCTTTTGCGTATCTCTCTCCCTCTCACTATATCACAGAAATCTACTAACAATAAATGTATGCTAGAAGGTATATTTTATACAATTTCATACAAATTCATAGTGATCGTCTATTCCTTTGTTATTAGTATCATAGTTGCCAGAGATAATCTCCAATGTGGTTTCACAACACGTTTCTCTAGTGAATAATACACACTGTGATCTCTCTCGGAGGATATCATTTCTTTGTCAACGGGTGAGTGAAAATTATGAGAATTGTTTGTTTAGTTTCTAGTTCAGGACGTGGTTGTTTGAGGTTCTCCATATTTTAATGTTATTTATGCTCTTAGGCCTTTGTTCTAATAGTATAGAAGCCCTCACAATCTGTGTAATTTCTAAGAAATGAATTTTAAAAAAAAAGTCTCTCTTTGACGGCGTCTAAAGGAAGCCCCAAATTTTCAACATTTAGCTTTTTAACATGCATTCTTAAATAAGACTTAAAAAATAAAAAAAATGCTGGACAATTCACACAGCATTATCTAGCCCCATGGTAAGCAGAGCTTGTGTTATGGGTACTAGATAACTGATATACATAATACAATACATTACATAGATAGATATTTTTTATTACAACCAGAACACTCGGAACAAATATCTGCAGATCGTACACACAATTGTTCCGAGGCGGGAATCGAACCCGCAACCTCCTGCGTCGCAGGCGGACCTTCGCCCAGCGCACCACATCACTTAAAACAGCCGTCTATCAAATCCTGTAAAATAATTTTCATTTTCCGGTTTTTACCGAACAAACCTCTCGCGGTGCGTAATCTTCCCAGTTCCCATTATAACAATACAAGGAACCGCAAATCTTCGGATAATATTGAAGGCAGCGAGCCGAACCAATCAAGGTCACTCCGTGGTCGAACCCACTGTGCGTCCTTTTAAGGAAAGGGTTTTGCTGTACAATAGAACTTCCTAGATATTACTCGAGTAGATACTCGAAATTCCAATATTTTCCTGATAACATGCATGATGTTAACTGAATTATTTAGCCTGGTATTCGGTAACTTGGAACTTTTGCTGGGCTTTGCTGATTGGATTTTATAGTATGAAGAATAATGCAACCAATGGATGTTACGGTTGGAGAAAGATAAGAACCTTAAATACCTATAAATGAGCCTAAAGTATGCGCCGCAGGAACCGCACTAGATTTTACTGAAATGCGGTGCGTACGGCGCGGATAGGTGTACAATGTTACATACTACATACTATTTCATATAGGTAAAGATTTAGAAAATGCGATGACTGCGACAAGTACGCCTTCTGCGGTGCGGCTCAACTTAAAACGAACATTTTAACGTACTATGTCATACTCTCAAAATAAAAAACTAAATGACATTTATATTGCACGAGCTGCGCCCCGCGGCTTCGCCCTCGTGGAAATCTATGTGTCAAATTGTTTATAAACATTCCTCTTGAATAACTCTCTTATCTTAATAGATAGAGTCCAGTAATAAAAACCGCATCAAAATCCATTGCGCAGTTTTAACACGTTGAAAACCATGGGGGTCACCATTTGGCCGACAGTACATTAGCCCTGAGGGCCTAACCGGAAAACATGATTTTCATCAATATACATAATTCAGAACATATTAGTCTACAGGGCCGCGGGGGTCCCATTGTATTGAAAAAGCTAAGTTAGCATCTCCGTTTGGCCTGGCAGAAGGGTTTGAAGTCAACACTAGATCGCGGTCACATGGTGTCCCCCATGGCCTGAACGGGGCATTCTAGTGTCGCCCAAACGGTGCCCCCCATGGCCCAAACAGAAAATCGCAGAATTTCCGTCGGCGATCAACGTGTTAAAGATCTAAGCATACATAGGAGCAGACAGACAGCGAGAAGCGACTTTGTTTTATACTTGTAGTGATTAGGTATTAATAGGCAAGCATAACCCCAAACTATTTATACCCTGAGATTCTGTGCCCAAAGCGGCACCGGAGCTTCCTTGATTTAAAAATAACGGGACACAAGATAGATCGATCTTTCGTGTGAAATGAAAACCGTCACAGTATCGACAGCAGTAACCTCATTTACTTTGTGGATCAGTAGCCGAGAGAACCATGACTTCAAACTCAAGATCAAAGGAATGGTGTAGCAGCTATGAAATACAAATTTATCTACCTACAGCGGTGTAAATTACAGTGATGTCTCAACCAAGTTTTCGATAGGTAGAGTAAGGTAATGAGGACTTTAGCAAATACGCTGGTTTAAACCTAACCAGGTCACTGTCCCTGTCTAAATCTACCTTTATGGATTAATTACTTACGACCGATATACGAATAAAAACGCACTAACATAAAAAAACCATTATTATGTATTTAAATAAATGTGATGTACGCTCGTATTGTGAAATAATTCATAATTCATTTATATACCAAAAACGTGAAATAAAGCCTTATATAAAAATGTATATATCTTTGAACACTTATACCTAGGTAATTAGAGAAACACAAAATTCTTGCACTCCAAAAAATAAGCGAAATTTTGTATTTGTATTTATTCAAAGCATTACAACTATTTTCACAGGTATCACCTAATACAATAGTGTAGTCAACTTAATTAATCGCTAGCATCGAATTTAATAAAACTAATAATCAAATATACACATGTCAATGAGCAAAAGTAATCCAATGTACATGTCAATAAGCAAAATAAAATAAAATATAATCACAAATGTCCTCAATAAAAATAATTCAATACATCAATGAGCAAAATAAATTCAAATTGACATTAACATACACAAAAATATTATTATTTACCATAACATAAATTGAAAATAGCAGATGCAGAATGGTACGTAGATCCGAGTCTGCTAGTCACAAGTTATTTACATATTCAAAAGACCTATATCCATAACAGTGACATATGTATATGACAAATCATTCACTGTACAAGCCGTCTATGGAATGCTCTCCCTCTGCTGGACATCAGATGTGCAAAATCACTCCCTATCTTCAAAAAACTGCTGCATCAGCATTATTTATCCTTATGAATACATTGATAGCTCTATTTTATGTCTATGTAAGTTTATTATAATATTTGTATGTAGGTATGTAGTGTAAGTATTTGTTTTCTTTTTTTTCCAATTATTTATGAAAGTGCCACCGTCTATATTATTCCTTCATGTCCAGTCCATCCTAAAGTTGCCCGGAAAAGATCGCTCTTAGCGATAAGGCCGCCCTTTATACCTTAATCTTAGTTTTATCTCTGTTTTGTGTGGTATAATAAAGTGTTTTCTATCTATCTAACAGTTAGTACACACAGTTGTGCATAACTCTATATTCTGACGTTTTGAAAAGCCCTATGCAAGTGTTTATTTACATATATTCCAGGTAAATACTACAACTAGTATGCCTACACATTTCTCGTACCAACAAATAGGACCAACAGGTACCTGACAATCGTGTTATAAAACATGCCCAATATTACCCATCCACGGGTTTAGTGGAAGCTGTTGCAATAATGTCTGACGTGCTCTGAGACACGACTCTTGGATACTCGGATTTAAACTTCTTGTGAGACGTTTATTTTCTCTCAAGTGTTTACGATATCGTATCAGATAATAATATATATTATTTAGAGTTAAGGCACCACCGTCAGGGCCATTATTTTCTGATCTAACAGCGGTTAGCTTTATTAGATCGGTACTTAGATAAATAATTATTTTATGATAAAAATATATCGAACAGTTTGTTCGTTTATTCTGATTTTAATGAGTTGGTGTAATAGACCAGTTTATTTAAATATCACATTCATTCATTCATTTAGTTTTTTTTCAGTATTAAGCCTACTAGATTATTATTTCGATGGCGTTCAAACGTGGGGCTTGATGTGGCACCCAACGTGAGGCAACCACCGAGCAGTCCTTACGTGTCTGGGTCCATTTAAATTTGCTACTAATGCTACTAAAATGTGCCCTATAAAGCCACAATCTTTCTATACGTGGTGAGGACAATCACTTTGCATACAATATCAGGAAGTTACCGCAAGCGCGATATTAAATTCTTTACTTTATGTTGTTCGCGTAAACGATGCCAAGCAGGCATCGTTCATAAAGAATATTGGATTCACAAAGGGTTAAATTGAATGATAATAGGTAGGTATGTACTGCCTGTTTTATTCAATTTAAAATCTTGTCACTAAAGCGGATTAATTCATATAATCTATATTAATAAAAATTAACCCCTATTTCTTCTGGTCACGCTATAACGCAAAACCCAAAGAAGACGAAAAAATCTATAATATAATAAATAAATAATGCTGGACAATTCACACAGCATTATCTACCCCATGGTAAGCAGAGCTTGTGTTATGGGTACTACATAACTGATGTTCATAATAAAATACATTACATAGATAGATATTTTTTATTATATATATGTAGAAAACGACCAGAACACCCGGAACAAATATTTGCAGATCGTACACACAATTGTTCCGAGGCGGAAATCGAACCCGCAACCTCCTGCGTCGCAAGCGGATCTTCGCCCACCGCGCCACATCGGTCGTCTAAATCTGTGAACACATATTGAAAAAAAAAAACGTACAGCAAAACATAAAACCTTCTCCACCCACCAAACCCCCGGGCAGCTGAAGATATCTGTCCTCATCCTCGAGGGTCACTGGTTCACGCTGGGCGCTGAGCCCGAGCTCGTCTCGCGGACGCAGCTCATAGACGTGCTTCTCCATTTTTCAAAGTCGAGTTTAAATAAAATAAATAATGTGCAATAAGTGGCAGAAGTGAGTTTATGCTCTAAGGCTACCGTGAAGTACAATAAATATTATGGAATACTAGCTGCGCCACACGGCTTGGCCCGCGTGGAAATCTACGTGTCAAATAGATTCCTTCTACCTTCCACTTGAATCACTCAATCTATTTAAAAAAACCGCATCAAAAGCCGTTGCGTAGTTTTAAAGATCTAAGCATACATAGGGACAGACAGATAGCGGGAAGCGACTTTGTTTTATAAATACTATGTAGTGATAAGTGGCAGAAGTAAGTTTATGTTCTAAGGCTACCTTAAAGTACAATAAATATTACGGAATAAGAAGTAAAAATTAGGAAGTAAGTAGGTATACTTATCTTACTAATTAAATCAGAAGCCACAGGTAAACGGTACATTACATATAATCAGAAAAAGAAGCCAAGAGACGAAACTTACAAAAGCTACGAGGGATTAGACGTCGAGATGTCGGATGTATGGAATTACGTACATATCACAACATTAGCTCCCTAATCCGACAGAGGACGAGTTGGCCCCTGATATAACGAGCTTGGATTTATAAAATACTAGTTAATGCCCGCGGCTTCACATGCGTTTTCGGGATAAAAATATTTTTTTCATTAATAACTGCCTTTGTTGACATAAAATGTATTGGATTCTAAAACCGAGTCTATACTCGGTAAAACTTTTAATTTGAATCTATACCTATGTATAGATCTAAATTAAAACATTTAATACCTATGTACTTATTAGATATCCCAAAACCGTTTAACCAAAAACGTTTGGTATTCGTTCCGTGTTGAACGTTACCTACGTTGAATGAATGAAATTCAAAATTCAAGTAAGTACATTCTTGTACATCCGTAATTTAGCTCTAAGTTCAAAATGAGGTATCGATTTATTTACGTTATGTACCTATAATTCGTTTATTTGAAGAGATTGTATTGGAATTCCAATAACTCAGTTAATCTAAACTTTATCGATTCCGAACCATCGATGGGAAATTTCCTGGAGTTCACTATGTACTATTTTATTTTATTTTGAATCTATGGCTGAGCTTAGTTACAAGTTAGAACTAGTATTTTTGTAAAAAACTGTTGCAAACAATCTACAGGTAGCTTAACTGATGCATATTAATAACCTATACAAGTCGGAAGCATTATAAAGACGCCAATACCTATTTTAAATTCCCTACATAACTTCCTACCACCATTTCAAATACGTTCAATATAGTTATGTGCTTCCTACGCATTTCCCTTTTATCTGAATTTATATTTTAATCCCAAACAATATAAATCTGGCATTAATACCGCTAATAAATTACCAAAACCATAACTTTTTATGCAGGAATAATTGCTTTGGCGAACCTGCAAAATCAACACAGACTGTTTATGTCGTTCTTGATTAACGCAGATATCAAGAAGGTGTAAAAATAAATACCCAAAATCGTTATTTTTACCACAAAGGCTATGTGTACGATAGTTATTTTGATACAAAGCTCGTGCATAAACGCTTGTTACGCGGGACATCTGTCTAGTGACTGCGGGCGGTTGTTAGCTCTTTGGACCTTTTTTACGATGGTCATTAGCGTAGAGTGTTAATGTTAACACCTTCTAATATGTCTAGATCATCTAGCTATTTTTCCTAGCCAAACTACACTGTTGCCAAACTACACTGTTAAATAACTCTTCTAGTGCCCAAGACGCGTACGCCGAAGTCTCGCGGATTGTAGCAGTGGCGCAGCGCGGCGCACACTTGCTACTCGTGACGCTGAACTTATGCAGTGAATGCATTAACACACAATATGTACGTTTGCCCAGTAAATCTCTGCCCGATAAAATCTAATACACGCTGAGCGAAAAACGTTGTATTTGTGCACAAGACTTTATAGCACCTAGGTGCCTATATTATTTATGATGCATAAAAACTTTACGATTAGGTGGAAAGGCAGGCGTATTCTAACACACAGTTTATGGGTCACCTTAAATAAAGCTGTAATTATTCCTAAAGATTTACGGGTGGTTAATGAAATCCTGGCTTGTTAGGGATTTGTGCTAAATTTTAGTGCAGGTTTAGGAAGTAAATTATATCCCGTTAGCCTGGTAGATCTAACCATTACTAATATTTTGCATGAGTTGAGCTCCTACCCCTAATTTAGGAAGGTAGGTTGGCAGGTTGTATTTACCCTAATCTTCTTAAATCATTGCTTGAAATAGACCCGCCGGGTGATTATGTAACTCGCGACCGGTTTGCGACAGGCGTAAATTAAGCAATCAGTGCTGTCAAACGTCAATTTTGTATTAGTTTGACACCAGCTACAACGTCAAAATTGGTCAAAATTGACGTTTGACAGCACTGATTGCTTATATTACGCCTGTCGCAAACCGGTCGCGAGTTACATAATCACCATACGGATATGCTCATTGAAATTTCATCAGCACCGTTTTCATAAATTTTCTGTGAGGTGACATGAGCGCTGAAAAGGTTTTAGCTTTCGCGGAATAAAAATACTTACTTTATATGTGATTCTTCGTAGCACTTCTTATTCTGCATAAGAAATTTAGGATTTATTATTTTCCTTTAGCTGGCACCTGCCAAGAAAGCTCTCAGGACCCTTTCTCATGAAGTTATGAAAAATAAAATGTAGATTTGAAAACAGCTAAATAGATCATGCTTATTTACACTACTGACATAGGAATCATGGACAGTAATAATATAGCAGTTAATCGGAGAATTAGAGATGAATGTAAAGATATGTGGAAAAGTCCGCGTAAAATTGTATCATTCACGTTTTATAAATTATGAAGACTAAATTAAATCCTCCGACCAGGTGGGATGACGACCTGCGAAAGACTGCAGGTAGATGCTGGATGCGGCAAGCTGAAGACAGGGCGCTATGGCGCTCATTGGGGGAGGCCTATGTCCAGCAGTGGACTGCTATAGGCTGATGATGAAATTAAATTCTTACATATCTTATATGAATGACTACCGTATATTAAACAGCTTATTCCATCATCATGGTGTACTCATGCAACTGTGAATCTATCGAAACTTTTTGAAAATTAAAATCAATCATTGGAGTAAAGAGGTTTTAAGAGGGTGGCAGTAACATGTTTTTTCGCGCTTCACCAAGAAAATTATATATTTCTATAGAGAACATTGTTACCTATATTTTTTTGTATAGGTGTAATACAAAAAAATATAGGTAACAATGTTCTGCGAATTTTTTCCCATATCTTTACATTGTTTTATCTTTACCCCCCCTTAAACAGCTACATATAATAGGTGCTGCATTCTATATCACTATTCGACGTTGCCGGCGAAATGCGATTGACATCTTCAGTTCCGAATACTACATATCCGCAACAGATCCGGTGAACAAATTAATGGTGTAAGCTCACAATGAATAAAGTTGCTTTTAGTTTAAATTGTAAACCGAGTTTAAACCGCACACTAACTTTGCCAATGCCAGGAAGTTTATTCTACTAATTTACACACTCACCTAATTTATAGTGAAGGCGACAATTTCGTTAAATAACTTGTTTTGTGAAATAGATCGGAGGGCTTTAATATTGAAAATACTCGTACAAACTTTTCATTATCTATCAGATCAGAGCTTTTGCATCATAGGCCTGTAATGTTAATAAATATTCACCTAACCTCAGGTGCAGTGGGCAAAAGTCCGCTACACAGAGGGTTGCGGGTGCGATCCCTGCGGCGGCGGTTCAAATGATTGTACGATTTGTAAATATTCGGTCCGGGTCTGGATTTTTTTATTTTAATATATAAAATCTATCTATATTGATTTAATGAGATGAAAGCCGCTGATCAGCGGAGGCCTGCGTCCAGCAGTGGACCAATATAGGCTGTCGAAGGTGAGGATGAGGAATGTATTAAGTAAGAGTATCAGTTATCTAGTACTCATATACAAGCTCGGCTTAGTTTGGGGATAAATGATGCTGTGTGTATTGTCCGTTATTATTTATTTATTTATTAATATGCGTGTTTCATGCAATTCAATTAAAGAAACTTTGAGAGCCTTTGCTTCCCCTGTGTAAATAACTACGAAAGAGGATTTATTCACAAACTTTTGCTAAACAAGAAAGGCCTCAGACAAATGCGGGTGTTTTGTTCATAAATCCCTCAAAAACTGTCGCTTTAACTTGCGCATACCCTCACCACTTTTGCAATTTGTCATTAGAGTTGTTGTGACCCATTTCAGCAGATGTTTCGGAAATGGATTGTTTTAATCCTGCTGAAAGTTATTATACTTATATCTTATAAAATCACAACACTTGAAAAAACACTTCTAGCTGAACGTTTTTTATATATTTAATTTGTCTTGCGTTTGGCCTCAACTGATGGAAAAAAATATTTTATATTTAACTAGTTTCTGCCCGCAGCTTCGCACGCGTTGTTTCTATGGAAACGTTTTTAGATTATTTCTATCCCATGGGAACTGATTTATGGAATAATAAGTAGCCTATGTTTTATTTCAGACTTAGAACTACCTGTATGCAAAATCTCAGCCCGATTCGTTGCGCAGTCTTTACGTGAAAGAGTAACAAACATCTATACATACAATCTTTCGCTTTTATAATATTAGTAGGGTTCTGCCTGCCACGTATGGTTATTATGGCAATACTCTCATGTTTGGGGAGGCACGTTTAGCTGAAGACATGTGTCTTTGTCATATGAATGCTGGTAAGAATATTTTATTCCATTGAATGTGTTGTAATGGGGGATTTTCCTGGACAGTTGGTATCAATGGCGGGTAATTGATTGAAACCACAGAATGAACACAAATCCGTAACCCACGCGCTTGACCCATTTCTATGGATTCGACGTTTACGAGGACCTTAAGAAAGCTATTTCCTGTATTAGTAGATTTTTACGATCCCATTGGATGAGAACCAGCTGACACTGTTTACCTCTTTATTTTATTGTTTTATGAAGGAATTCCAAAACCTGAGTAACGATATCCAATTTAATTACCACACGTAGGATCAGTACCAAAAGCACTTAAATACATCAATCTTAAACTGAATATTATATGTAGTCTAATTTAAATAATTAACACTAGACTTCGATACCCACAATTATATGCCCTAGTGAACATGTGAAACCACTTGTCTTTGTCTGATCAGTGGACCACAAAGATCTGGGCTTGTCTCAAACTTTGACGACACGTTCTTGTAGAAAGCTTGTTAATCAGCTTAACAAGATCTTGAGAATTCGGAGAGTCTTGAGAGCCGAAGGAATCGAATTATAGCATAAGTTGAAAGGAATCCGTTTTTTTCTGCGAATTGGAACCTCGCACGCAGAGGTACGCCTACCGTAGTCGTAAGAACCAGGTCTGTCGCATTGCTTCAGCTCCTTTGGCGCTTGACACATTCGTTTTGGAAAGGGCCTCACCCTTTCGTTTTGTGTAAAAAAAATATAATAAGTAATATTTTCTTCTAACCATTTATATGAGCGAACTGCGAACCCCAACCCGCATGCCCAGCGTTGGAATTATGGCGTTACCTCCTAATGAAGACGATTTTTTTCGAGTTAGGGCAAAACTCGCTCCAAACTTTTTTATCGTCTAGATAATCTGATAAGCCTTTACAAGTTTACTGTACAACGGATATGTTTAAATAAATTTATCGATAATTTTTGCAACTCACTAGGAGTTTTATTGTAGAAGCGTATACATACATTGCCTATTTCAAGACGGAATTTGCAGCCCTTCTTCTGGTAGCTTCCCTCAGACGGCTCTCACCTTATCAACATGCTGAATTGGAGGGTTCGATTCTTACGCCGCGAATACGACAGCCACCACCACGGCAAAGTTTACTGTAATAGGTGAAAAATGCGTTTGTTTTGTTACAGGTGGTGTGAGGAGCGCGAGGGCGCGTGGTGGGATGCCCGTGCGCAAGGGGCTGCTCGCGCCCCAGAACACCTTCCTAGACACTATCGCAACCCGCTTCGATGGCACTCGTAAGTACCTACCAATATACATACATATATACAAACCATACGAGTCTATGATCTCTTGTCGTCTTTAGTACCCAAGTAATCGAGCGTATAAATCTGGATCGCTTGGACTTGTACACTTACCAAAGAAGCACTTCAAATTTTAGAATACTGTTTAGAGAAACAGTAAGGAAATAAAAACCTATAGACATTATAAGTATTGATATAACGGGTATTTATCGCGTTTCTTTACCTATTTTCCCGACGTTGTTACACACTGTTAGTGTTGTTTGTTGTCCGAGTGTGCAGATGGACATGCCCACTATCGAAAACCAAGTGAGGGTAGTTTCAAATAAGCTAGGCGGTAACTCCAGTACTCCAGTCATCCCGTGACCACAACAGAAAACCTGTTTAAACGTCGGGAAAAATTGGTAAATAAACGCTATAAATACCCGTTGTATCAATACTTATAATTAAATTAGATTCTATGTGTTCAGATCGCGTAAGTTTAAAAATATTTACTGTAGACATTATTCACCGTACACATTTATCAGACAAAAATAAACTCACCATCAAAGAAGCTTAAGCTCAGCTTCAAACAAAACCATCCCTAGGCACCTTCCAAAGAAACCAAGCATGAAACTACGCTGAAAACCTAACCTCGTTGGCTCGTTTATATCTAACCTGCTAACAGATTCGTCTTCATGTAAATAAATGTAAATGTGAACACTTGAATATCAAGCAGCCGCTTTATATCTCAACAAGTTAACAGTAAGGCCCGGACGGATACTCAAAGTGAAAATAATCGGGTTTATAATACCCGATGGTTGGGTGGGCTGTTAGGCGACAGAGGGTGGAAAATCATATCCATTATAGTAAGATTTCACTTATAAACTCACGAGTTATGAAAAGATTTTACTTACGAACTCACCATTTAAAAATATCACTTTTAGTTACGACCGCACTGAGCGGAACTGCAGTGCAGCCTAACTGCGCGGTAAGGTCGTAAACGGACAATTATTCTTGGTATGAAATGGTATAAGAGAGAACGCTTTACGCGCCATTGGAATAACTACATAAATTAATACAATGACTTGTTTTTCAATAAGAAAAGAAAATAGCATAGAGTTCAAATGATCGTGCGGATCTTTCGAGAAATAATAGAGGTGGTTATTGGGATGTTATGTCGATATATGATCTTATAATTCTACCTAAATATATGATATTCTAATTATTTGTTAGACCGACTCAAAGTCATAGTGCCCTCCTTCAGAGCTATTTTTACCAATTTCGATTTAGGAACGCCTTATTAAAATTTTAACTAAATACTAGTTCTAATTAACTTCGTAATTTAAATCAACTTGTCAGTATTTTCAAACATTTTTTGCCCAACGAGACCACAATTACATTTGGTCATAAGGACTATAAATACTAGTGGCGTACAGAAAGGTTCCACACACTAAGGGCCATATCTCGCGAAGAACCGACGGCCGCTGGGGCAAACGTGTTCTTGATTGGAGACCACGACTCGGTAAACGTAGTGTAGGACGCCCTCCGGTCAGGTGGGATGACTACCTGGGAAAGACTGCAGGTAGATGCTGGATGCGGTAAGCTGAAGACAGGGCGCTATGGCGCTCATTGGGGCAAGCCTATGTCCAGCAGTGGACTGCTATAGGCTGATGATGATGATGATGACTAATGGTTCCGTAGGATCGGCCGGACTCCAAGAAAGCGGAGACGAGACGAACGGATGAGATGTTTTGATCTAAACTCACAGGCAGTACTTTAGTTATTCCGTGATCAAAAATCACAGGGTCCTGTTGAAACTAAAGCAGTGATCGAGTTAACAGCAACCCCGACTGGGCCTTCAAATTGCAACATAATCGGGTCTATAACGGTCTCCGTCGGATGTTGGTACCCACTTGGCGACAGGCGGCGGAAATCGTTATAAAATTTTTCCTTGTCAGTGCCACGGCTGAGAATCATTCGTTTTACGCCAGCCTGGCTTCAACTACATGACATTAAAGGGAGAAGGAAAAAATGTGCTTTGAATTGAGAAGTTTCAACGTTAAATTTGATGTTTTGAAGTAAAAACCGACTTCGAATCCTTGAACATTTGCGCAGTGGTGTCCCTTAAAATAAAGTTAATTTATAAAATAGAGCCTACTTAGGTCCTTTTATGGGTTTACCTCAAGATAATTCTATTAACTAAAGCGTCAGTAACATTTATTGTATTCTCTTAAATTGCTTTGTTCCAAATTTTCCTTTTTTTCGTTTGTAAAATTTGTACGATTGTAAAATTTTGTACGTTTTGTAATTCGGTGTTATATAGATTACGTACGTACCTATACTATTTTAATTTTTTGAGATTTTTATTATGTACATATTATAAAAAATAAACTTTAATGATTACTATCATCTTTTACTAAAGATAACTATACAATACAACATCATAATATGATCTGAATTCAGAATCTCCTCTTGTTTTAATCGGTTTAATTAAAAAGTTCTAAACTAAAATGCTTACAAACCTACAAACATTATATGTAGATATAAAAGTCAGTCGTCGGGACAGGCAATGGGATTATGCTTTCCCACATGTTTTTTTTTAGATTTTCAGCTAATTTTCTAAATATAATTGATGAAATCTCAAACAAAACGTTATTACTCATAGAAATCTATTAAAAAATCACTATTACTATAGGATTTGTCCGAGGCCTGGTAAAGGGTTAAAATATAACTGGAAATTCAATAATTTCAACAATTTTAGTATCTCTGAGACTTTCTATTTATTGCAATGTAGAAATGGGGAGAAGACTTACTCATCATTTATAGCCTAGGATCAGTAACAGCCTACACGTGTAGGTCAAATAAGTACATTCATTGCTACGGCGTAGCACTTGCTACGAAATGTGCTACGAACTGTCTACGAAAGTGATAGATATGATATATTATTAATCTTGTTTGAATCGCTCGTTGCTCGAGTCACTGGCACACAAGGCGCTCAAATAAAAAGTGGATCAAGCAACAAAACAAAATAGAAATATCCTACAAAAAGCTGTAATCCTCCAATATTGAAGGAATTCAATAAAATCGAGAGGTATGCGCACTTTTGTAAACAAGACTACGTCTATCGCAAAAAGCAGTCAGTTTTTCTCTGGTTCTTATTTGTTTACAAGACGCAAAGGTAAATTTCGTTAAATTGTGACAAGAAAAGGCATTTTCAGGTTTAACGAAAAGAACACAAATAGCCTGACTGTCAGCGAAGGTCTGCTTATGAATATTCGAAGACCTAAGTGACCGTTTTACAAATGGACTATCAATTGACTAGGTGACTAAAGTATTAACGCCAACAGAAAATAATCTTAAATATACATATATCATCACCATCATCATCAACCTATAATAGTCCACAGCTGGACATAGGCCTCTCCCAATGAGCACCATAGCGCCCTGTCTTCAGCTTGCCGCATCCAGCATCTACATATATAGACAACGCCGCTTCGACGATCACTAGAGATAGAGATAGCAATAAAAATAAAAGAGATAGATATAGAGATAGCATAAGATATATGTGTAAGAGAGAGATAGACATATAAGATTGTAAATTTTTGAGATGAGCACCATAGCGCCCTGTCTTCAGCTTGCCGCATCCAGCATCTACATATATAGACAACGCCGCTTCGACGATCACTAGAGATAGAGATAGCAATAGAAATAAAAGAGATAGATATAGAGATAGCATAAGATATATGTGTAAGAGAGAGATAGACATATAAGATTGTAAATTTTTGAGATGAGCACCATAGCGCCCTGTCTTCAGCTTGCCGCATCCAGCATCTACATATATAGACAACGCCGCTTCGACGATCACTAGAGATAGAGATAGCAATAGAAATAAAAGAGATAGATATAGAGATAGCATAAGATATATGTGTAAGAGAGAGATAGACATATAAGATTGTAAATTTTTGAGATTAAATGACTGATATCTAGTAGAATATAACACTTAGGTTTAAGAGAACTATTGTAATAGGTAGCCTAGGAGTTATCATAGAGATTAGACTAATGTAAAAATTATGAGAATAGGCCCCTAGAAATACATGAGATATAGGCAGAAAACCGAGCCCGGCATATTAAAAGCTAAGAGTCAATGTACCTATGTAAAAATAAGCCGTCCTCTACTCGGTATAGCCTCGAGCCGGGTAAGGTGTTGATAAAGCGTGCTGCGACACGTACAAAGTTCGAGTCACATAGAAAAATACAACGTCAAGAGAAGTGCAAATAAAATCGCTGGAACCCAGGACCACCAAGGGTTTCCCTTTACCCCCTCCATCGACGGCAGAACCTCTGTGCCACGGCACCTCCAGGATCGGCGGGCTACACAGAGAAGTCCAGAGAAGAGAATAAGAAGAAGCAACAGGCGGTCTTGACCCCAGGGTCGCCACAATCAACCTATAATAGTCCACAGCTGGACATAGGCCCAAGGATCGCCATAGCGCCCTGTCTTCAGCTTGCCGCATCCAGCATCTGTCTGCAGTCTTTCGTAGGTCGTCATCCCACCTGACCGGGTTCCTACACTACGTTTGCCGAGTCGCGGTCTCCACTCAAGAAAACTTTTACCCCAGTGGGTAGTCGGTTCTTCGCGATATATGACCGGTCCACTGCCACTTCAGCTTGCTTATGCTTTATGCTATGTCGATAACTACACATAATGCATGTACTCGTATATACTACACACTAAACATATAAATGTAACTATTTATAGTAAATTTCATGGAGTTCCAGTTACTGCTTAAATTATTATTACTATCCTACACTGCCCCACTGCTGGACAAAGGCCTCGCTCCCTTTCTTCCACACGTTTCTGATTAATTCCGCTGAGGTCCAGTCTTTTAACTAGGTCCCTTCATGTTTATGATCCCTCAGGCGTCTGCCCCAGCCGTCTAGTAATAGTTCACCGCTGAACCAAGCCTCTAAATGTATTATCCTCCAGAGTAAGATAACCGGGGCCACGTGTCAGCGATACGAGGTAGCAAAGCGTTACTGAGGCTAATATTTAATGGAATTAGTAGAGCGGTGACAGACTAGTATATTAAGATACAACTTTTGTTCTCGTTGTTGATGCTCGGAGTTTCTCTGAAGGATAGGATTCGTAACGAATACATCCGACAGAGAACCAAGGTTATCGACATAACTCAAAGAATTAGCAAGCTGAAGTGGCAGTGGGCCGGCTATATTTCGCGAAGAACCGACGGCCGCTGGGGCAAACGTGTTCTTGAGTAGAGACCATGACTCGGTAAACGTAGTGTAGGACGCCCTCCGACCAGGTGGGATGACAACCTGCGAAAGACTGTAGGTAGATGCTGGATGCGGCAAGCTGAAGACAGGGCGCTATGGCGCTCATTGGGGGAGGCGTATGTCCAGCAGTGGACTGATATAGGCTGATTATGATGATGATATTGACGGGAAAGAATAAGCCCGTCCAACTAAGTCCGTAAGAGGTGACTAACCCCTGAATACTCAAACGCATCTCAGATTTAAGCACATCTCAAGTAACGATTACTGTCAAAAAGAGGCGTGCTTAAAACTGAGTTGCGTTTGAGTATTTGGGCGAAAGGAAACTCCGAGCATAGCTCTTTCCATAGCTCGCCGAGCGACTTTGAACTGGTGGACCAGCCCTATCGTAAGTGTCCACGTCTCAGCTCCATAGGTCATAACGGGTAGGACGCACTGATTAAAAACTTTCGTTTTCAAGCATTGGGGTATGGATGACGTGAAGACTTGACATAGTTTCCCAAAACAACAAATGTTCTACAAATGTGAAAGTAGGTAATTCTTATCTCTCTGTCTTTATCTAATATCTACATAATGTCTGTCTGTAACCTTTTCACTAAACGGATCCTAATGGAATTTGGCAAGGAGATAGGTTGTATCCTCAGTAAGGACACAGATCCTCTTAATTCTAGAAAATGCCTGTGGGTCATCATCATCATAAGCCTATGTTAGTCCACAGCTGGACTTACATACGCCCCAATGAGCTCCATAGTTACTAGCTGTGGGTAAAGCTAGTAACTCAAAACCTTGTGTCCTGGATCATTATGATAACCACGACTGCCGGCAGTAATGAGCTGTAGTGGCGCCACTAATGAGCCGTCGCTCATCATTTGTATAGATAAATGGTGTATGCTACTTACTGTACTAATTAGAGTAAAATCAATAAATTTAAATTGGTCATGATCATTCTATGATGCATCGAATCGATTTATATGCCACTGGACCCAGAGAGGATAAATTAACGATTTTCGTTTTTTTTTTAACATTTCGGTTTTTTCTTCATACTCATTTTTTTACGCTCTTTTTCAGTTTTTTATTATAACTTGAAAATCCTATAACACTTAAATATAATAATTTCGAGATCATATGATGGATTCGGATTAAAAACATGTTGTCGTTTGACCTATTATGAAAATAAATCATAGCTACTGACTTATGTATTTCGGGAAAAATAAATAACACGTTCTAAATGGATTTCCATAGTCTTTTCTCTGGTGCATTTTTTGCTATTTCTATCCCACATTTTAGTACGCCTGCTATGACGTACTTTCTACCTTGTTTGGAAAAGGAATCAGCAACTTTCTGAGCACGTGTAGTATAAATTCTATTTTAAATTCTTCCTGCTTATTAGCACACATACTCTATTTTAACCGATACCGTGAAATCATTCTAAGTTTATGTTATTACGTGATAATGCTCAAAGTTTGTTTATTGTCTACATTCTACGAATAAAGTAAAAGTGAAGTAAAATGTTATTTATTGACAAAATAGACGATGAATCAGGCAATACGAGTCCATAGGCTCCTGAACTTGTATAAAACTGTGTTTCAGGAACCAAAAAGAATAAATAATAATTAATAAGTCTCTACAGTGCATAGATACATCGTTCAATGAAAAAAATCAAAGGACAGTAGAATCGACGTGAATTAGGTAATTTATTCTATTTCAATCCCCACATGAATATAATCTTCGAGGAACGTAGGCTTGTAAAAATTTTAAAATTTCTGAAACTATCATGGTTATTAACACTAAAGTCATTTAAAACGGTATATTTACCATGATTTGATTTTTGAGTTTTCCAATATTTCGGCACAGTTTCATGCGCCATGATCACGCAATAACATAATAATATTGGAAAGCTCAAAAATCAAATCATGGTAAATATCCCGTTTTAAATTTACGACTTTAGTTGTTGTAATTTTTTTTTTTTTTTTCGAAAAAATTCAATTAGGATCCCTTAGTTTTAAACTGTTTTCAAATATTAAAATTAGTGTCAAAATTATAATGAGACTACCGGGATCGTTCTTCATAGAAATGCGATATAATTTTTAAAATCGGTCCGCTATAGACTGAGTAATCGTCAAAAAAACTATATAATTGAAAATGTAATTAAACTTTTAAAATGTAGTGTAAAATAGTATTTAACAACATCAAGTGTAACATGTGTGGAAATAAATAAACTGATAAACTAAATTAGTTATTTAAAAATAACATACATACAGCCGATAAATCCTCCTTTTTTGAAGTCGGTTAAAAACTCGTCGAAAGCAATACGGAAGTCGAAAATAAAACCTTCAAACACACGAAACGGGTCAAGTCAAAACAGCCATTTCCATAATTTCAAATGATAACACGCCACAATTTACCACAATTTAAAAATATGCCTATCAGATTACCGACCCTTGTAATTCTACCTGAATTAAAACTCTCTGGAAAATCTCTGGCGAGGTTAACGACCTCAGGTGCAAATTACACTTTATACGAGGTCTGACGAATAAAAATTGCTCTGACCCGGCATTAGTTACCGTCTACTATGTCACTCGCTTTCGTAGGGTAACGTCGTTATTGCTCACGATTTCAATCAATGATGGAGTGCCGCTTGAGCTGGACTTAGCTACATGAACTCCATAGTCTCCATAGATCCTAAGGTTATTGAGTTAGAGCAACAAGCTGACTCAGGATCTGTTAGACCTACACACGCGCTATCATCTGCTTGCTGAACTCACTTTTGTAATACTTTTTATACTTTGGTGATTTGTTATAAATAATATAATAGGCAATAACTAAAATCCATCGTCGGTTCACACCACGTGCGCAGTGTCGCGCAGTAAATACTTTAATGTTCTTTATATTGTTAAAACATAAAAAAAAATTATGCATTTTAATAAAATTGTATAAAAACATCCCTGACTTTGAAAAAGAAAAAGTGTTGAACGCAACTGTACTTGCTTTCTAATGATTTCATATATTTTCGTGTACAAAACAAGTCAAAAGGATGAGGTTTAGATGCTTACAAATTTAATGGGCGCATGACGTGTTGCTGATTCATTTTTAATGAGGGAAGCTCCGAATAATTTTGTTTCTGAAAGTAGCATACGGAACGGATGTGGATACGTTGATTTACTACCTGTAAGCTGATTATAAGGTAGGTACTTTAATGACCTAACAATTTTTTTTAACGACGTGATAAGTTAAGAACAACCACTTTTCGGAACCCGGGTAACGAAAAGTATTGGTCGCTCTTGAGCTTTGAGTTTTCCTACTGAGCTAAGGAACCTTATAATTGTAAACCTTACGTTGTAACCTCATCCACCCAACCTCTTTGGTTCCATTTAGCAGATAGTTTACTGCAAAATGGAACCAAAGAGGTTGCGGTACGTAAGAATGAATAGACCATAAATAGACTTGTGTACTATAATACAATTCTTTATTCAAACTTATCGCACTCCAAAGAAAACCTTTGAAGAAACATTTTATTCAATATTTATGTCAAATTGTAGTTTTTGCAAGAGTTTTTTCCACCAAAAACGATACAATAAATACGTGAGACGTGAGACGTACGACGACGTAAGTCTTGTAGTCCACTCTCATTCAAATGAAACAGTCGTATTCACGTCATTTTGTATTACTTCACAAGGCCAAGGCTACGCACACAATACATACGTGTATGATGCCATTTCAAGATTATTTACTAAACATACCGCGATCGCCGTGAGCTGAAAGTAAAATGGGTACTTTCGCGAATTGTTGTTGGAAGTACCTAAGGGAGCTTTAGACACAATGAAATCCACGCATCTTTTTCACATTGGTATCTTGGAAGACTTAAATTCATACATACAGTACCTTATTCAGGGTTAAAGCACCCGTTTACATATCTGCATCTGTACGGCTCCAGCTCAACTACTAAAATGCCTAGGTATTAACAGCTTCAACGCCTACACTACAGCAACACGCTGTCCACACAGCGGCGATGACGACTTCTAGCAGAAAGCTCGCTGTCTACGTACAGTCGACAAGATCGTGCAACTTGAGCGCTCCAAACAGCTAAAGCGAGCTGCTTGCTTGAAGCTTGCGCAAGCAAGATATAAAAGTATTTCGCCCAGCGTGAATTCTGCCGTGTATGTTCTAGCCCTAATTGTACAAAAATGTTCTTGAACTTTCGATTGGAATTCCAAGAAAATCTTAGCCCAGATTAATTATCCTGTTAGTACAATAGAAATATTTTTTACCAACTAAATGTTCTGTTAAAGTATTTTGTTCTAAAACTGTTATCCATTATTAGATATGAACAGTCTCTGGCTACTGCTTCGCACACGTTGTTTCTATGGAAAAGTTTTAAGGCTACATACTTCCATCCCATGGAAACTGATTTATGGGAGGACCGATGTGGCGCGGCGGTCGAAGGTCCGCCTGAGACGCAGGAGATTGCGGTTTCGATTCCCGCCTTGGGCAAATGTATGTATGATCTGAAAATATTTGTTCCGGGTGATCAGGGTTATTTTTATTCTAGTATGTATAATAAAATATCTATAAAATGTATTGTAAAGTAAACAGACAATCAGTCATCTAGTTCCTATAACACAAACTCTGCTTGATGTGATGATGCTGTGTGGATTTTCAGCATTATTTACTAAGAACTGTACCGATCTACTATCTATTAAAATAAAGCGGCTAAGTTAATAAATCACAGCTTGTGAAAAGTCCTCAGATTAAAAGTGAAAATGAAAATGAAAATGAAAAGTTTTTATTTCTTTAAGCTTACAAATAAGCACTTAGACAGGTCATATTTTATACTATTAAATTATTTTATAGTTCACTTCAATTTTTTGTCCACCAGTGGAAGAAGTGAGAAGAAACCACTAGTATGTTCATAACTTATGTGTCTAGTACATTTGATTTGCTTATTTGTAAGTTGGTAGATTTTGAGTTGGAGCAAAACTCGTTCCAAGCTTTTTTATCTTCTAAGTAATCTGATATTTTGTAATAAGCTTTTTTACAAAGAATATGTTTCACAATTTTTTTAAATTTATTTATTGATAATTTTTGCAACTCACTTGGAGTTTTGTTGTAGAAGCGTATACATTGCCCTTTAAAAGATACATTTATCTTGTGTAGCCTAGTTGTGGGCACAGCGAGTTTATTCTTATTTCTAGTATTTACATTATGTATATCACTTTTTTTAGTGAACCGATTGATATTTTTATGAGTGTACAACAAGTTTTCATAAATATATTGACACGGTACTGTCATTATGTTTATTTCTTTGAATATTTCACGTAGGGATTCTCTGGGACCCATATTATAGATCGCACGAACAGCCCTCTTCTGCAACACAAATACTGTGTTTATATCTGCAGCGTTCCCCCACAGTAGTATGCCATAAGACATAATACTGTGTATTTTTTTAACTGCATATGCTGCAGAACTAAGTCTCTTCGATAGCTTATCTATGTGTGGGCCCCATTGAAGTTTACTATCTAAGGTTATTCCTAAAAATACGGTATTGTCTACAATTTCTAACGTTTCTCCTTTTACGTTTATATCAGCCTTAACTTGTTTTACATTAGGTAGAATAAATCTTATACATTTTGTTTTGGTTTCATTAAGCAAAAGATTATTAATACTAAACCAATGGACTACCTTTGAGATTGCAGTATTTACATCGTCGAAATTTGTATTTTGTCGTTTCATTTTAAAAATTAATGAAGTATCATCAGCAAACAATACAATCTCATGATCATTCTTTACAAGATGAGGCAGGTCATTAATATAAACTAAAAATAGGAAAGGACCCAAGATAGAGCCCTGCGGTACACCCATTGTAACAACAGACCCTTTAGATCGTTTCCCATTAATGTCAACTCTTTGTATCCTATCACTCAAGTAAGATGTAAGAAGATCCAAAGAGCTGTCCCTAATTCCATAATGATGTAGTTTCCTGATTAATGTTTCGTGATGAACGCAATCGAATGCTTTTGACAAGTCGCAAAAAACGCCTAAAGCATCTTGCGACTTCTCCCAAGCATCAAAAATATGCGATACCAACTCTACACCGGCATCAGTAGTTGACCTGCCACGAGTAAACCCAAATTGCTTACAATGTAGCAGGTCATTGCTATTGAAATGTCTAAGCAATTGGTGTAAAATAAGTTTTTCAAAAACTTTACTGAATGTAGGCAGTACTGATATTGGTCTAAAGTTAGTGGGGTCAGACTTACTACCCGATTTAAACAATGGGATTATTTTACTATGTTTCATTAGATCAGGAAATACACCACAATCAATGGATTCATTAAATATAAAAGCTAGATCTGGTGCAATGGTATCAATTAAAGGTTTAATAATTCTAACGGAAATGCCCCACAGATCTGCAGTTTTTTTAATATTTAAAAGTTTAAAGGTTTTTTTTATATCGTTTTCATTAACATGGGTGAAATTAAATTTACTATCGCATTTAGGTACATTTTCTTTAAGTAATGATTCGGCTATTACTTGAGAAGAGTTCAGACATTTTGTAGTACAGATTGGAATGTCAGTAAAAAAATTTTCAAATTCTTGTGCCACCTCAACATCATTTTTGATGGAGCAATCATTAATCTTTAAATTGTAATCATTAATGTAGGTACTAACCTTTCCAGTCTCACTATTAATTATTTTCCAGGTTGATTTTATTACATTTTCACTATTTTTAATTTTCGAGCTAATATAATTTGATTTGGCTGTATTACAAACTTTTCTAAATATTTTTGAGTAATTTTTTACTTTTTCTTTGAATTCCTGGCTAAAATTGTACTGCTTTTCACTGTACAGTTCATACAACTTTTGTCTACTCTTATGTATACCTACTGTTGCCCACTCACTAAAGCTAAGTTTTTCTGAGACCAAGATTGTTTTGGGTATGAATATTGAATTGAATGCAGTAGTGAATTTATTAAAAAAACTGCAATACGACTCATTTGGATTGTTAAGTGAGTAGTTAGGTGATGGTTTAAAATCCCAATCCAATTTCAACCGTTCAAATCGATCTGTGGTCACAGGTATGTACTTAATTTTTTTTTTACAATTATTATTTTTAACTTGATGTTTTAATTTAATAAGTTGACCTAAATGGTCTGATTTTAAATTGCTTATAATTTTGTGACTGACAATTTTTTCATTTTGGAAAACAAATATATTATCTATACATTTTGCTGATGTTTCAGTTATTCTAGTAGGTTCCATAAATGTTGGCCTAAGATTATAAGAATTAAATAAATTTGTTAATCTACTACTGAGGGAGTAAACTTCTAAAAGATCAATATTAAAGTCTCCACATACTATGAGGTTTTTATTTGATTTTGATATTTTAAATAAGATATCATCCATATTTTTTTCAAATATTTCAAAAGAAGCTGATGGTGGGCTGTATACGCTTGCTACAATAGTATGCTCCAACTCAACACATGCTACTTCAATGTGGCTTTCAACGGATAAGCATACTATGTCTTTACGTTCTTTGAATTTTATGAATTTATTTATTAATATTAAAGAGCCTCCACGAATAGCATGTGATCTGCAAAAAGAACTACCAACCTGGTGGTTACTGAAGTTAAACATGAGCTCATAGCTTTTCAGCCAATGTTCTGTGAGGCAGATGATATCAATATCAAATGAGTTCATGTATAATTCTAATTCTAATAATTTACTTCTAATTCCTTGAATATTTTGGTGCACCAAGTTAGTAAACTTTCCAGATATTTTACAATTTAGTTTTTTTAATTTTTTATTGTGATTCATAGTAATAATGTTTAACTTTTTAGGGCTAGAGACTTCCTCTATTGTCGCTATTTCTAATTTAAATGACTTGGAATAAGTTCCAAGGTCTGGTTTTTTAAATAATTACAATGCTCAATAGAAGCATTAGTTATAGCCAAGTTTTTGGCTGTTGTTTTAAAATAATAGGATAGCGAAATTGCTATCTGTCTTTTATAAAAATTGGGTAGGTAGTAATTACCTTCAGTCGAATAATATTTTTTACTAATAATATTATTAGTATCAATCACATGTACATTATTGTTGCATGCAATAGTATGCAATGTAATATTTAGCTTATATCTAAGGTTATTTTCCGATTGTGGCAAGCTGTCGCTGTAGGGGAATGTGAACATCACAATTTGTTTTAAGTTTAATGAGCACAGTTTGTCCAAATATTGAATTAAGTCAGATTTGTTCACATTACCCCTATTTCCAAGGCATATTACTAAGTTTGAATTAGTATTAAATGAATCATTGTCAATTTTTTGCATAATATTATGCAGGTTGGAATTTGGAAAACAATTATTTATTATAGGATGTTCCATACTATTATTTAAGAACTGGCCCATATTTTTTCCAATTTCATCACAGTACATTATTGTTTTTGTAACTAAGCATGAAGCGCTGGGATCCAGATGGGATGTAGCTGACACAGTACTGTCCGGACCTGAGTGGTCAGTGACTGGGCCTGGATTACAGCAGCCACAGCCATCCAGAACCCTGCCCTCCAGACTCACCTGGCTTCTAAGGAGTGCATCCATGGCCAGATTGAGTTCCCTTGTCTGTGTGGTAGTGCGTTCATAAAGGCTGATGTAATGCTCCAGGGAGTGCTCAGCCTGGCCAAGTTTGCTTCTCAGATCTTGCATTTCAGCCTCATACTGGGTCTGATTAAAATTTAGCTGTAATGTACAGAGCTCTAATTTATCAAGAACTTTTCTTTTACATTTTAGTTTAGATACTACATTTTTTTGATTTTTTAACAAAGTTTGAGTTTTTTTAATGAACTTACTTATTTTAACATATTTTTTTAACTTATTTTTGCTAAGATTGTGTTTGTTGTTTTTGCTGCTAGCCTCCACATTACACACTGAGTCATCTGTAGTTAAATCAATTGTTTGCAATGTATGTAAGTTGCTGCTGGCAACAAAAACTTGGCCTGAGGTCGATTCAGCGGACATTAATTCATCAAATAGACTTTGTGTTTTCGCGGTGGCAGAGTTATCGGCGTCTTCCTCCAGCTGGGTGATACGGAGGTGGGCGTCACACAGTTGCTTCTCCAGGACTGAAGTTTTATGCAGGACGGACTCAAACTCAATGCCACATTTTTGATCAAACCTATCTATTACCAATTGAAGCCTATCCCGTTCCTCAGAAAGAGAAGCATTCTGGGAATGCAACTCAGACATTTCGCTTTTTAGTTTTTTGTTATTTGATAGGGCTTCTATAAGGATATTTTCGTTTTCAGCTATTTCCGCTTCTAACTGTCCAATCTGCCTCTTAGCTACCTTCAATTCCTGTAGAGCCAGGTTCAACTTCTCGGTTTTACGAGTCATCATTATGATGGTTAGTGAGGGTCTTGTAAATATTACTTAGAGGTAATACCGAAAGGCAGAATGCACAATGTCTAGGTTATATTTTGAAAAAGATTGTATGTACTTACGTGACGCTATAGATATAAAACTTTGTTGGAAATAGTATTCCTTTACATGAAAAAACGGCACTAGTAAGCACAAAACACCTTCAAAACACAATCCAGCAAAACTTAGTTATAATCAAAACGATAATTTTCCGTTGGCCAAAACACACTAATGAAACGACATAAACGCTTATTTATCAATTTCTACACTGGTTTATGTTGTAAATATGCGATCAAATCGGAAAGGGCTCTTTATAACTACGTAAAACCATTATTTTATAATAAATTCGTAGGGAACATTTGCGATCAGCTGTTGCTTGTTAGGGTTGCCACAACCGATCAATTAATTATTTGCTAGTAAAGTAAAGTAATTATTTGCTAACGAAATTTTCCCGAAATCTCTGGAGAAAAGCTTTTAAATAAAAGAGCATTCGAGGGATCAGTATTTAACACTTTGACTGCGGTTTTTTTTCGACGATTGCGATCTTTTTTTTTTACCTAAAAAATTCGAGCTGCCGCTCTACACAGCGGTTGTGTTGCGCCGCACATGCGTTTCGTTCGAAAAATATTACAGCTCTGCTGAGTCACACAGATCTGTATTTTCCCAGCCGCTGCGCTAGTGTGGATTTACGCATATTAGTCACTTGTAGAAAACTCATACCGTGCGTTTTCAGCACTCAAAGTGTAGGCAATCATTTTCCTACAACCTAAAGAATTATCGTTCAAATAAGCCTGAACATTTGTTGGAGATGTTAAAAAGGCAATAGAGCTCATTTTACCGCACTCTGGCGGATTGGGACCGAGATGTTTTGGATAATGTTTGTTTGATCCTGAATAAGTTGTAAATCTTTGTTTTGTAAATCCTACTAATTATAAACGCGAAAGTTTGTATGTATGGATGGTTGTTACTATTTCTCGCAAAAACTACTGAATGGATGGAACACAGGTACAGATAGGTAGTGCCATAAAAAATGTATTCTCGACGGATAAGTATTTGTCCCGAAAAATTTAAAAAACTCTGTAATTAATAATTTGATGTAGGTTTTTAGTTTTTTTTAGCAATCAAATTAGTTTAGTAAGCTAACTCATCCCAACGCTGGGAAAAAAGCTCTGTAGACTTTCAATTTCAACCAACTCCCTCGGGATATATAAAAATGTTTTAATATCTCACGCTGATGAACGCAATGCAATTCTGTGGCGACAGTTGTATTGTGCAATATATCTCGTTTGCATGGAAATTCATTCAGTGAGAACTAAAAACTCAAACAGATTTGTTTATGGGCTCCTCCTGATAGTTATTATTTTTTTATTTATTGTATTTTATGGAGGTATGCAACATATTTAAAAATTATGTCGCAAACCTATAAAAAAAGATTGATATTATGATCTAGAAAACAATAGGGTACATTAATATTTAACACCATATCCTCCAACCCCAAAGTAAGGTAGAGACATGACATGAAGCTTATTATACTCTCTAGATAATATAATACAATTATATCTACTAATAGTATTCATAAATGTATTATATCTAACTTATCTTTGGTACACCCCCCTTGGGACTTTCTTAAATTCACATAATTCTTTCCATCCAAAGGTTGCCTGGAAGAGATCGCTTCTAAGCGATAAGGTCGCCCATTGTGTTTTATAATGATCTATAACTGATGTACCTACAAAAAAGTATTTTTGTATTGTATATACAAATTATAAAGTAAAGTAAAAGTAAAATAAAAAATAATTTATTTCTTTAGGCTTACAAAATAAGCACTTAGACAAGTCATATTTTATATATAAATTATTATCAAATAAAATTATTTTACTGTTCACTTCAATTTTTTGTCCACTAGTGGAAGAAGTGAAAAAGAAACCACTAGCATGTTATATTTGTATAATTGTATTAATAAAAATTAAATTCGTTTACTGATTCGCACAACACGATCCATATATTAGTAAGATTATTAAAACTAATGTGCAATGTAAAAAGATCAAGATCTATTAAAATTCCTTAAACTTGCACAAGCAAACGTCGAGCTATTTCCTATGCAGCAAACAATTCAAAGATCAAAAAGGAAATGTTAGTTCCAAAAATAAGCGTCGTGGTAATCTGCACATTAGTGTATTGGATCAAATCAGTGGCGCCAGTTTCAATTTACCAGTTATTTTTGGTTTAGCACGAAAACGGCGCAATGACCGCGTCTAGGGTTACCTTGCTACTACTAAAAAAGCCGGGTGCAAGTGCACCTTTTTAAAAAGTCGGATAGATATAAACACACCATGCTACCAGTAAAAAACCGGATGCAAGTGCATCTTATTAAATATTCGGATGGATAAAGACACCATAATAGCGAGTATTTCATAAGCGAAAACGCTGTAATGGTTTCCGAAATGTCTCCTTTGTGTCTACAAAATAAAAAGATAGTAATTCAAATTTAAAAGTGCTATCGTTACTAAATAGTCCTGAATATAACTTGTATGCTATGGAAGTAAACTTAACAGTTTCGTCAGTTTCAAGCGAAGTTATATAAAAAAAAAGGAATTTTAAGAATTTATTTTTTATTATTATTATATTTATTTTTTAATTTATTTATTTATTATTAGGGTCATGAATCAACTTTGTCGATAGTACCTACAAGGGACAAGTCCTATATTGAGAGCTGTCGTATCGTTTATCAATAGACTTAGGTTACTGTAGTTTAATAATCACTCGCATGACGTACGACACACGAAAAGCCGGACTCTAATTGATCAGTTGGCCGGAAAACGTGACGTTTGTTAACCCGTCTGTAAAATTAGCTGCAGATTGCAGTGCAGCTGATTCGCCAGAGCTCTGCAGTCATGACCGCAATAAAGTTATTTCTAGTCAAGAGGCGTAACTATTAAAACAATGAGCTAGCAACAGAAATAATTACGACAGGTACTAGTCATAGGAAAACTATTTGCTCTACTATATTATTTACTATCGTAATTTTCTTTGCAAATACCGTTTATATTACTCACTTACTCTTTTTAAAGGGTAAATGCTCTCAGTTTGTACGAGTTGCTTCGCCAAATCGTAAGATAAAATTTTACAAATTCTATTTCAGCAGAAAATTTCAAATCTTAGATTTAGTGTCGCTTTTGGCAGAAAATATTTTAACAGAATTTGCACGGCTGCGTTTATAATACCTAAGATTACGGTTAGCCCTTTTCAAATCATCTGGAGTAAAAAAAAATTAATACCGCAGACGAGGCCCTCATCTAGCCGTCGTAAAGGTATTACCTTGCACATTGCAGAAAAAGAAAAAAAAATTGGAAGCTTTTCAATTTTATAGCAGATTTCTACTACGGCTTTTTTTGAGATAACACAAAGGAATAACAGAGGCTAATTATTATCGCATAAATCAGTTCCTATTGGATAAAAGAAAGAAAGAAAGAAAATATATTTATTGATTCACTGTACTTGCTACTACATAGTACTTATAAAATAAAATAAAAAATTAACTACTAAACTATAAAAAACAAGCGACTCTAAAAAGCGAACCAATTGGTCCTGTCTCAGCATAATGTTGCTCTACTTCTCCACAAGAAGTAGATTTAAATAAGTTAAAAACGATTCCATAAAAACAACGCCTGCGAAGCCGCGGGCAGAAGCTAGCTGTTATACTCACTTTACATGAAAGAGATCGCATTTGAACTTTGATATTATTATGTCTGATATTATGTGAAATTGTTCTTTATGCATAATAAAGTGATTTCGCATTTAATAAAGTAAAAATACCTACAAACTATATACCTTCGTTTATCTGAAACGGAACCCATTAAAATTTATTTTATTATTATTTATTTATTTATTTTATTTTAAGCCATTACTGTCCCACTGCTGGGCAAAGGCCTCCCTTTTCTTCTTCCACTCCTCGCGATCCAACGCTGCAACAGGCCATGATGGAAGATGTACCTCGAGCTCGTCGCGCCATCTCATCCTGGGCCTTCCACGTCGCCTCTTATATTTTATTATAACTTTACGAAAACAATTGATACTTGAAACACCTACGTGAAAGCGAACTCTTAAATAGCGATCCTGAAATCTAAAGATCATAAAGCAGTTCAGGTATGTATGGGTCCTATTTTTAGCTGGCTCATGGTAAACGAAGTCGACTCTGACCCTCTCGCGAAGCGACCGTTAAAAACGTATGTTTACAAGACCAAACTCATGAAAGGAAAACCAGTACAAACATAGTCTAGACTAGTATGCAAGAATCTTTAGAAGGTAACGTATAAATCTATGCAAAAGCCGAACTCATTCATGCAAAAGAAACTTGAAGAGAATTCGGACTCTCTTTCTATCTACGTTGCTGCTCTTGTAGAATTCGTTGAATGTTAGATGTTTCGTATTCTTGTCTTGGTCATTTACAGTATTTACTATGTAACTTACTATTATAGACGTATTCTAGTGAAAGTCTCCGAATCGTGTGATTGTGTCAAGTAATAGAGACTATATAATAGGATAGTGTGACCTTTTCTTATCGCCCTTGAGAATTAACCCAGCCAACCAGCAACTTATAAAGGAATTTCTCGGTATATCTAATTATGGAATGTTGCTACCCATCGATGATCAAAATCTCTACAGATATCTTGTTATTCGTTTGATTTATTTATTGCTTACCTTCAGGAGCCTGAATTTTAAACTTGTCGAAAAACACAAGCTCCGAGGGTAAATTCGAACTGAATTTGTTGAACTTTGTTTAAACAGAATATAATTAGTTTGAATCTCATAATGAGAATTTAACAGGGTTATAATCACTTTTCAGAAACAGCTTTTCGAAATACATCTCGATTAGCATTAGAATCAGATTAGCATAAGAATTTGTTAGCTGAACTAGTTTAGTTGGAACACATTAAGAGAAAATAACGTTAACTAAGACAATAGGAACTGGATAATTTATTCATGGCTCAAGTTAGTGTCGTATTAAGTGCGCTAACTGCAACCTTCGTATTTAAACTTGTGTGGACGATACCTACTAGTTTCAGAGAACATAGAAACTCAAGCATAGATAACTTAGATATATGAACATAGATTTTAACTACGTTAGAATTAACTATTTCAAAGTGAATATAAATACAAAATAAAATGAAAAATGTAGAGTGCATGGAGTGACTCCACGTCGCCTAGCGCCAAAGTTGGCTGGCGCCTTACAGAAATTGAAACCTGGGAATCTATTTCTATTGACAAAAGTTTGTTTACATCTTGCTCAATATTATGAATAGGTTATAGATAGATATAGGTTTTTATAGTTTTTCATAGCTTGATAGTGAGTCTGTGTAAAAGAGCTATCGTTCGCACCATCGATCATTGATCAAAGCCGTGTCAGAGCGTTGAAAGGAGCCCCCGGCTGTGGCTTCGCACGGGTAGAATATTAGTACCCTGTGGTTTTTCACCTACGTTACCTATTCAGGTTCGGCATTCATCAACTCTTGACCCCAATTACAATGAAAAGTAGTGATGTACACGTAGTATAATTTTGAATAACTATTTTGTTTTAGTTGTTTGGCATTTGCTCTACGTACAAGCAAACAAGTTACACACTACATATACACTAATTTATCAGTTCATAATAGAAAGTTAGGGATCGCAGTTCGGTGGTAAATTGTTCTACAGGAGCCGCTGCTGCCCGCTCCCCGTTGGATATTGGGTCACCTACTTGAGGCTATTGTTTATTAAATTTACTCAAATTAGTAAAAGTTTCCCTGCAAAACGGAGGCTGATTCTTGTCGTGGTTTGTCAAAATTTTAATTAACTGCCAACCGTTGCCAACATAACTGATATTTCTAGTAACTAAGCAAAGCAGGTATTTTAATTAAAAGTGCTTTGACGAAAGGCCTTGTTTTCGAGTTGGGCTTCGCAACGTAAGTAATTTATTTACACTTTCAAAGTTTTGTTTCTAAAATTGAGTTTGAAGGTTGGTTTTTGAAGTTTGAAGGTTGGTTGGCACACAGGGTGGTTTTCCTGGAGCGATCTAATTTGTATGTAGTTGGTGTTCTTCTTTAGAAACGTTTATGAAACTTACGAAAACAATAACACGTAATTATATGAATTCCTTAATCAGATATTTTTAAATGAAAGCAAGCACTGGTAGAAATATCGGATAAGTTTAAAAAGTTCCGTTTTAAATAAAACACTACGTGAGTATCTCTCAAAATCAGAGCTCAAACATTTAATTAATTTCTGTAGGTTCAAGCTCCAAGAGAGCATACGTACTATATACTATAGAACCAATTACTTCCCAGTGAATTTGAGAAGTAAACTCAACTGAAGTGAGTTTCGTGACTCAGAATAATTTGAGTATTTACTCCACCCAAAGTATTCGAACTGAGACTTTCCAATACGTCTCGGTAAAGTAAATATGAACAGAAGGGGTGTTACCCTTAAGCCCCTCATCAATCTTGGCTTTTTTGCCGACGTATCAGGTTTTGATGCCGCCTAAAGTGAATCAGAAAAACCGAAATTAATGTTCGTGATATTTCATAGGAAATGGACAATGGTTCGATCATTTTCTTGATGGTAATGGTCGTTGAAAATTGATGGCAGCTTGTTTGGGTTTTGTGACCCCAAGGAAATTCAAGCCAGTTTATTTGGCGACTTCGAAGCTTGCTGACTTACTATGGTAACATGTTGAAGAAATTTGAAAAGGTACTTAAATCTACTTACTATGTTCTACGAGCTATAAATTCGTTATGCGAAAAGTCAATACAGCAAATAAGAAAACCACCCTCAATATAATAAGGTTTGCTGAAAGTTTCTTTAGAGGAAATTTTCATTACGAAAGTACAGTTCAAAATCTTTCTTTTTTCGCTTCTCTACTGAGCTACTGGTCCCGCTTGCTGGGATTACAAACTTTCTAAGAATTGAAACTTTTCTACGTCGATTTTTACTTAGATACTTTTCAATTCAATTGAAAAGGATCAGTTACAAGAATTGCCAGTAGAGAAAATCAGTAATCTATTTTGTGGGTTGAAGATTTCTTAAAAACCTGTGGGAGAACCTGGTGATTTTGTGGTTGAGTTGGATTTCGGGACCGACACGTATATAATCGTTACGACGACACCCAAATCAGCGATGCCTGAGGACATTTTCAGCAAACATTATAATCAACATTGTACTAAACCTGGGACGATTTTAGATTGACGATTTAGACGATAGATATAGATTAGGTAACACCTAAGAATTCAAAGTTCCTCAAGTTTTGTTGCTTTCAATTTAGCTTAGCTAAAATGCTTGGTCTGCATTTTAAAATAGTCATCATCAGCCTATAGCAGTCCACAGCTGGACATAGGCCCGCCCTGTCCTCAGCCTGCGGCATCCAGCATCTACCTGCAGTCCTTCGCAGGTCGTCATCCCACCTGGTCGGAGGCGTCGGGTCGTTTAAAATAGTGAAAACGTTCAACAAAAATTAATTAAATTAACAGCATTAAAACCATCGATCAAAGTACCCACGTGCCGCCAAACCCCTAAACTTATCAATATTACAACCGCAATAGAATCGACAAAGAATTTGTCCCCAAGAAATTTGTTAGTCATGAGGTCGGGTCTTGTATGAACAAAGTTCCGAGATTAAATGCTCAAAGTCTAGCCGGGGTCGAGGGCGCGGGAGAGAAGGGTTACCCTAGCAATCAAAACTTTAGCTGCTGCTTCTATTGTCACATCCGTATATAAACTACTGAAGCGTACTTATCGGGCAATTTCACTGGATATACTTACTCTTGGTTTCTCTACGTCAATCAGGGGTTCATGCTGTATAGTTTTGACGATGTCTGTATCGATGATGAGGTTTTAATTGCAACGTAAACTGTATTTTATTGCCTTTAATTCACTTTATTTCACACTGGCTGTTTCCCGTGGTTTCACCCGCGTTAAATTCGAATTTCACATTTCTAGTAGCATAAAGAGAATATAATATAGCCTATGTCACCCGGGGTTAGTGGAGCTTCCCAGCGGAAAAAAAAAATTAAAATCGGTCAATTGGTTTCGGAGCCTATTCATAACAAACAAATAAAAAATCAAATCTTTCCTCTGTATAATATTAGAATAGATAAAACATTCAAAAGTTATCTTTTGAAGTCGCAAAGCCACAGAACTTTACTGTTTATTTTCTACATATTAGCTATCATTATAATATTATTCATTTAATTTTATCATCTCTACTTATTTTTCTATCTAAATAATTTTTATATTCTGTAGGTTATCCTTTATTTGACCTTATGTTAACATGCTATGGAAAAAGCAATGCTCGGAGTTTCTCTGAAGGATAGGATTCGTAACGAATACATCCGACAGAGAACCAAAGTTATTGACATAACTCTGAGAATTAGCAAGCTAAAGTGGCAGTGGGCCGGCCATATCTCGCGATGAACCGACGGCCGCTGGGGCAAACGTATTCTTGAGTGGAGACCACGACTTAGTAAATGTAGTGTAGGACGCCCTCCGACCAGGTCGGATGACAACCTGCGAAAGACTGCAGGTAGATGCTGGATGTATCAAGCTGAAGACAGGGCGCTATGGCGCTCATTGGGGGAGGCCTGGAGCTGTGGACTAATATAGGGTGATGATGATGTTAACATGCTATTTTGTTAACTATTACTATTTTAAGTAATTAAGTACTATGTACTGCTGGCTGTTACATTTCTAAATAAATAAGAAGGCAATTTCATATAATTAAAACTCATAAAAACTGGCTAAGCACGTATACAATTGTCATTAAAAGTCTTTGCGAATTATATGACTGATTAATATATATATATAAAACCCATATTTGTAAATGGATAACATTGCAAGCACTCAGCCCCATGAAAGGTCAACAATGAAAACCCTTTGCTAAAAACACTCAAAGGACCTAATGGACAAGCGAGGACAAACGAAATAATTTAGTATTTTACCTACCAAAACCGTACGTACCTACGGTTCTGAGCGCGGCTCTTTTAAAATTCATAGAATGATAATGAGGCCATTTAATAAACATAATTAATTAAAAATATAAGTTACTTCTTTTTGAAAATGTGGTATGGAACGTTAACTAAATAATACTTTCAATTCTTTCAAGGCTTCGAACTTACTACTCCTTAAATGATTATCTCAATGATGTTAATGCTTGGCCAGATTTCGCTCAGTTTCGCACCGACAATAGTATGTAAGTAATTTGTTATTGTGCATAGTTTTACTTAAATATTGACATGTATCGAATCATGGACCTAAATAATGCTATGGCATTATTAGGTTTAACATAATAACTAGTGGTTTCTTTTTCACTTCTTCCACTAGTGGACAAAACATTGAAGTGTAAAATAATTTTATTAGATAATAATTTATAGTATAAAGTATAAATTAGTAAGTGCTTATTTTGCAAGCCTAAAGAAAATAAAATATTTTGAATTGAATTTGAAAAGTGTAAGTAATCCCTTTGTTTGTTGTAAATAATCTATAGTATACGAGTACCTTTAAAGTTGAAATAAAGACCACGTGAGGTGATTATAAAAAGCTTATATAAAGACCGCTAGTGATTAATATAATGCTCGTGCTATAATAAAATATTAAATAGTAATAAATGCTATAATTTAATTATATCTATTCGTACGGTAAACTTAATACGAAATAAATACATCTTCTCGTTAATTATAAAAGAGCTATATTCCATCCACTAGCGCTATGCCATTCAACTGAGAACGAAATGAGCAGAATTAGCATAATTAACATTTCTGAGCGTAGGGGTGCGGTAGCAAAACTAAATAAGGGGCGTGTGTTTGGAGGAAATGCGAAGGAAATTATTTTCTCGCAGTCGCTAGTTGCATATGAGAAAGTATGCAACTAGCAGCTCGAGTTTATATTTGTTGTCTTGTTTATGGCCTGTTCGCGTGCTGGTTGAGTCATCACAAAATGGCGATTGCTCGGTTATGGTCTAAACGAGTCAAGGCCCGGTTAAAAATGTTGCTGCCCTATTATGGTTATAAGATTATTAGTATGATAATTATGTTACAAATACCACATATTTACAGATATTTTATACTCCTATTTATTTTTTACTATGGTTGTCTGGTAGAGATCGCTCTTGAGCGATAAGACCGCCAATTGTAATTAATTTTTAATTTTTATTTACATAGTTTTCTGTTTAAAGTGCAATAAATAATTTTCTATCTATCTATTAAAATATATAATAAAAAAAAGTTTTTTTACTAAGTATCAAAGCTTGCTATTACACCTCTATAATAAATAGCTTTGATTTTGAAAAAAAAAATTGTTTTAGTAAATGTTACAGATTTTAAGTAGGTACCACTTATTTATTACCTCCTCCATATATACCTATTATATAAGTTTACTCTGTACAATATCCTCAGCGTTGAATTAAAGTAAAACCCACAGAACTTGCCAAAACTATCTAAGCAGTTTCCAAGGCTGAAACTGAAACTGAAACGCGTTGAAATTCAAACACACTCAACAAAACCAGACCCAGAGACAACGTAAAGTCGAGAGAACAATGTTATACTCACACTTTCCCACTTTCCGACGACTACGAAACAATACCTAGCCAGCCTAGCCGCATTTATTGTTGTACAAACAACTTAAGTACATTCATACTTAAAAACTTTTTACTTTGTAATATTCCCCTGTTCTAAGTTTGTAGGTTCCTATTTGTTTTTTTGTGGGTAATCCCTCATGGATACCGGTTATTTGGGCACTGAGGAACGGTGCTTACCTCAGTCATGCCTATATCGTTTATATACCTACCTACCTATTTGTGCCATTTGTTTTAAGACAAAAGTGGGAGTAGGTAACCCAACTTTAGGGAAGGTTTCAAAATTTAGAAATTCCTTAATAAATCGACGTAACAATAGCATCACAAAATGACACATACTGAAATAAATGACAGATGAAGAGACGCGTATCAAAAGTGGTTGAAACCATTCTATCATATTTTTTCCGAGAACGCACTATTTAGAGTTACTTTCATTTTTGACGTTACTACTATCACAGTAGTAACGATTGGTTAGAAGAATTTAGCGCTAGTGCTTCAACTAACGTGAGATAAGGTAAAATTTTTGTGTAATGAAGTGATATGTGGAATTTAAAGAAAAAGTCGGCCGATTTAAATCCCGCAATCTGTAAGGAACCTTATATGGTAATGTATCCCTCTAATGTGTTGTTAAACTGATTCCAACTTATTTGAATGTATCACTTTGGCTTTCTGTTATGGAACATACGCGATGAATTTCTATGTTTGTTTTACCACTTAGAGCAGTTAATTAAATGTAGGTTAGCTTAAAGCTTCAGTACATTGGTATTAATAAATTGGGAGAGTGGGTATGAATAACATTTGTGAAATTGTGGATCTCGTTCAAGTTCACCGCAGTAAAAAGAATATCATCATCATCATTAACCTATATACATCCTATATACATCATTAACCTATATATAACCTAATAGTCCACAGTTAGACAGAGGCCTCCTCTAATGAGCGCCATAGTGCACACTTCGGCTTGTCGCATCCAGCATCTGCCTGCAGTCTTTTGCAGGCCGTCATTTCACTTGGCCGGAGGACGTCCTACACTACGTTTGCCCAGTCGCGGTCTCCACTCAAGAACACGTTTATTTACCCCAACGGTCATCGGTTCTTCGTGACATATGGCCGGCCCTCTGCCACTTCAGCTTGCTAATTCTTTGAGCTGATGTCGATAACTTTGTTTCTTTGTCTAATGATTTCGTCACGAATCCTATCCTTCAGGGAAACTCCGAGCATAGCTCTTTCCATAGCTCGCTTAGCGACTTTTAACTGGTGGACCAGCCCTACCGTGAGTGTCCACGTCTCATCTCCGTCCGTAGTACATAACGGACAGGACGTACTGATTGAAAACTTTCGTTTCCAAGCATTGCGGTATGGATAACGAGAAGACTCGACGTAGTTTACCAGACGCTGCCCAGCCTATTTATTTATAAAAAATACAGCAGTTAGCTTACAGTCTAACACCAAAACACTAACTACTAGACTTAAAAAAGACAGAATATATTAAAAATATACAGTATATAATAATAAATTAAAAACAAGATTACAAATAGATAGGTAGTCATACATACATAAACAGATTATTTAAAAGTAAGGTATGATCTTAAACTTAAGTAGATAAGGCTAGCTAGATCCTCCATCCTACATCTAGGCATAGATAAACTAATGTATGTCCATGGTCTAAGTAAGAGCTGATAAACGAACACAAAATAGGCTACGTGCAAATAATAATCCATAATATTTTTCCAATTACTTCCGTTAAAGGTTACGATAATGATAAGAATACTACGTGCTGAGCATACCTGATTAAATATGCCAGCATGGTGGAAACTATTTGGTAAGTCGTGGAATGAGAAGCTAGCAACTAAATAATCAGTATTGAAATTGAAATGCTGCTCCACATTCAATATGTTCATAATATCCGCAGCAATTCTTGCGAATTGAAAATCTATTGCGACATATAGAGCTATACGATTTTATTTATTTAGATTATTATGTATTTAGTTTAGAATTTAAAAGGAGAGTTTAATAGGTTAAGCATAGAAGGAGAAGAGTATTAGAAAATACGACCTCTGTGACGCGGTGGGCGAAGGTCCGCCTGCGACGCAGGAGCGAGGACGCGGTTCGATTCCCGCCTCGGAACAATTGTGTGTACGATCTTCAGATATTTGTTTCGGGTGTTTTGGTCGTTTTCTATGTATCATAAAAATATCTTCTATGTAATGTAATATTGTATTAAGTATATCAGTCAACTAATACCCATAACACAAGCTCTGTTTACCTTGGGGCTAGATGATGCTGTGTGGATCGTCACATTATTTATTTATTATTAGAATGATAGTAGACACAAACCAAAAAAATCGACAAATTAGTCTCAATTTCCTATTTGTATACGTGCACTATAAAGCATTGAAGTTAATTGCATGTCAACCTCACACATAGATTAGTTTTTGGTTACAAAATCAAGAAAATTGTTAAATGACACCTCTGCTGTGACAGCAGCGTGTTTTTCCTCTGTTATTTATTGGTTATACAATTCATCATCATCATCATCATCAGCCTATAGCAGTCCACTGCTGGACATAGGCCTCCCCCAATGAGCGCCATAGCGCCCTGTCTTCAGCTTGCCGCATCCAGCATCTACCTGCAGTCTTTCGCAGGTCGTCATCCCACCTGGTCGGAGGGCGTCCTACACTACGTTTACCGAGTCGTGGTCTCCACTCAAGAACACGTTTGCCCCATCGGCCGTCGGTTCTTCGCGAGATATGGCCGGCCCACTGCCACTTCAGCTTGCTAATTCTTTGAGCTATGTCGATACAATTATTAACATAAAATTATAATTTTAAGGTTAATTAAATACCTATTATCATGAACAGACAAAGACAAACCAAACTGGCTATGTAGATTGTATATTGTATCAACAGAGGGAGCCACCCGAATGGAAAGACAATTCATCAACGGACTGTGTACACGTACCTACCAATCTTGATTGTAGGTAGGAAGTGTGTACCTATACACGATTGAGGAGATTCAATCAATTGATCCGTCCCTCACGCTTTGTCGTAAGCTCTGCAGGCCAACGTCTGTCCAAACAAAACCTTGGTAACCTTCAAACAATTTTGTGACTGTGACTGACCCATTATCGACCTATAAGCGGCCGTTGAGTCTTGTAGGACCTTATTGACTTGCCTGTTATGTAATACACCGTTAGGGTCAGCTCGTAGCGATACGGGATGCTTTTATTCAAAATATAACTTTATTTACTACGCAAAAAGGTACACATTTTATTGATATATTACAAAAATTACCTGCAGCGCCGCGGTACACCGCGCTTCTACCAATTAGTATCTTTTTGCGTAGTAAATAAAGTTACATTTTAAATCAAACTGCGCGTAGCGTCGCGTCGCGTCGCGTCTCCGTATGGCTCTTACGGCGAATAAATGAAAATGAAGCTGAAGCTGAAACCACAAAAATAAATAAAATAATAAGTTCTGTAGACGATCCTTGGTATTTGTACTTCTCACGGTATACTGTCTATTCTGATAACTTTTATGAAACCTTTTCAACATCTCTAATTGCTGTACCTACTTCAGTTTTTAATATGATATTGTGTTTCAAAACTTTCGCATAAATCTGAGCTTTAGTTATGTTATATTGTATTGTATATACAATATAAATACTTTATTGTACACCAGATGCAAATAATTACAAAAAAGATATGCAACAAGTACAATGGGCGGCTATATCACTTAGAAGCGATCTCTTCCAGGCAACCTTAGGATGGAAATAACTACGTGAATTTAAGAAAGGCAGAGGGTGTACCAATTAATACTTCCAATCTTATAATTGGTTGGCAAGGTTGCCAGGAAGAGATCGCTTCTAAGCGGTATAGCCGCCAATTATATATTCATATATCCTACCTACGTTACTGCCTAACTTGTATGTTTAAACGAAGATTATTGAGAAATCCAGCATTTTTTTTTAAATGTTACTTGTAAACTTAAAAGTATCGTAGAAGAGCTTTCTACAAACAAACAAACATGTCTCGTCTAGAGCCCAACAAACTTGATTGAACGTTATGAAGGACTGTGACCTTTTTCAGAGGATAGTGAACCGATAAATTTAATTCTATGTGCATTTATGCCAACGTATTAAAATTCCAGATTTATTTTGCATAATTTGCAAAGTATAATTCGACGTCATTTCTCTTGTATATTTTGCTTTCGCTTTTTCTGCTTTTTGTTCTTTGTGCACAATACGGTCCAATTAACTACCTTTTCGTATTTTGTAATTTCAACCTGTAGGAAATGTTGTCGTTCAATTACTGAGCTTAAAATCTTGAAGGTAAATATGACCTAGAAGCTTTGTTAGTTTAGTTTTAAAAATAAATAATGCTAAACAATTCACACAGCATTATCTAGACCCAAACTAATACATTTACTAAACGTGATCATGAACAAAGACGAAGAAAACTTGAAGAACCCATCGACACTTTAATAAATAAATAATGTTGGACAATCCACACAGCGTCATCTAGCCCCAAGCTAATCAGAACTTGTGTTATGGTTACTAGATGACTGATATACGTAATACAATAGATACAACTGATAGATATTTTGTTATTATACATAGATCACCATTATACATGGACCAGAACACTCGGATCTATATCTACAGATCATACACACAATTATCTCGCGGCGGGAATCGAACCTGCAACCTCCACTATGCCACAGAGGTCATCGAACTATGAACTAATCATCAAACTCACAAAGCAACTAACTAACGCTTTTCTTTGTCCACAGATAGCAACTTTGTCCTCGGCAACGCGCAAGTTCCAGCCTACCCCATCGTGTACTGCTCCGATGGTTTCTGCGAGCTGACGGGCTGGGCGCGCGCGCATATCATGCAGAAAGGCTGCGCGTGCAAGTTCCTGCATGGCGTCGACACCAGAGATGAACACCGGAAGGAGATCGACTCGGCATTGGATACGAAGAGCGAATTGAAGCTTGAATTGATATTTTATAAAAAGAATGGTGAGTATCTACTTATCGACATAGCTCTAAGAATAATCAAGCTGAAGTGGCAGTGGGCCGGCCATATCTCACGAAAAACCGACAACCGCAGGGGTACGTGTTCTTGAGTGAGACCGCGACTCGGCAAACGTAGTGTAGGATGCCCTCCGGCCAGGTGAGATGACTACCTGTGAAGGATGCGTCAAACTGAAGACAGGGTGCTATGGCGCTCATTGGGGGAAGCCTATGTCCAGCAGTGGACTATCAGAGGCTGGTGATGATGATGATGATGAGTATCTATTTATAAGCATACTAGCTACGCGGTTTCGCCCGCGTGGAAATCTATGTGTCAAATGGTTGATAAATCTTCCCCTTGAATCACACTATCTATTTAAAAAAAACCACATCAAAATCCGTTGCCTAGTTTTAAACATCTAAGCATACACATGACAGGGACAGACAGACAGCAGGAAGCGATTTTGTTTTATACTACATATGTAGTGAAGGTTCATGGTACAGAATTTATGGTAGTAAAAATAATAAACACTATTAAATCTTTGGGATTTTATACTAAGAAAAATACTATGTCCGAGGTGACCAACCAGACATTAAAAACTGCAACAATAGGTCCTATTAAACACTTACACGTTGAAAAAAACTATAAAATCGCAATCCCTGCATCCCAAACCTGTCAAAGCTAAAAGCACGTTCGTTCTTTGTTAAAGCAAATTTATTATCTCGTACAACCGGTAACAAAGTACGCTAAGTTATCCTGTCCCGATGCTCCGAGCTTTGTCTCCGTAACCCGCACATTTTCACTGCACAAAGAGCAACCTCGAGATTATATTGGAGTGCTAAACGACCCATTCTCGTAAGTAATTACAGGTCTATTCTAGCGCCCTGCTTCACGAGGTGACGGTGAGCGCTTGTTTGTTGAGATAAGGTCTCGCATGTTAACAAGTTGGTTGGTTTCAGAAAATAAATAATACCGGCCAAGTAGTGTCGCACACGGAGGACATATTTACTTACAACACAAAACTTGAACATAAATACTTTCTGAAATGTTACTAGCTCCGCCCGCGGCTTTAACCGCGTGGAAAACTATGAGTCAAATGGTTTCTAATCTTCTTCTCTGGAACCACTCTATCTATTAAGCATAGATACATAGGGATAGACAGACAGCGGGAAGCGACTTTGTTTTATAGTATGTAGTGATATGACAGTAATTACATATACATATATAAAAACATAGTGAGCTGAATCCAGTAGTATTTGGCGAGGATTATTTGCACTATGAGATTCATTCGAATGAATTACAAAACACGGTTCGGTCCGCGCGAACTTCACACAGCTTCTGCTGCAGCTGGTATCCTAGTAATCGGCAATAGGATAACCACAAACGCGAAAAACAATATTAGATATCGCATTATTTAGCAGGACAAGTTTACTGCAGTGCTCCCCGAAACGCTATAACAGTGTCTCATGTTCCGTGGACAAGTATTATTGAAATCCCTTAACTTGAAAATTATGGAAAAGTTGAGAATTTGTAAACAATAATCAAGTGACGTGTGCTGCATCCAGGTTTGGCATTACAATCATTAGCTACATCCAGGTAGGTCCATATTACACCTATTGGTATTTCACATCTACACAAATTTTTCGTTAAAAGAACATTGAAAATTATAATACTGCTTTTAATTACGGTTTAAAAATATTATTAGAAGTATAAATAAAATCGTAACAAGTAAAAAGCCAACCATTACGCATTCACTCGTACTGAACGTGCCCGACGTTGCTTAACTTTGGTGATTGTTACTCAACTTTGTACGGACGTTGGACGTTGTTATTTCATTTTTATATAAAGCGGTAATAAATATATACACACCCTATCAAAATTTAAACTGTCTCGGTAGACAGTTGACATTTGTATTTTTTTTAACATAATAGGTACCTACCTATTATGGTTTAAGAGTCTTGACGCAGGGCGCAATACCCACTAGAACATCGTCAAATCAAAACAAATTCGTAGTATTCCTTCCAAACTTGGCTTACGATCTTTATCGCGTTTAGAACAGGAAAAACAAAACAAAAGCTATGGAAAATTCGATTCTATTTTTGAACTTTACGGACGGTTTTATTTAAAGAGATCGCAAACCAAGAGGCTTTATATGTTTACAGCTAAAATTATACCTTCATTTTATTTTATTCGCTACAAGGCAGAATCAATATCCTATCCGTGGCTCATTTTACGTGTGACCTGTTTTTCTAGAGGTAATTTAATTAGAACAATGTCGTTTATTATGCTCTTGAGCGTCTTTCGGGAGCTTCATTTGATTAGGTAAATGTCTTTTTATTATGGAATGATAAATGGATATAATATCCAGTTTTTAATTATAAAGTAATGTAGGTATAACACCCCATTATTATTTAACCATATATGTTATAATCTTCCTCATTTACAATTGAATTCATTTAGCCTGAATTTAAAGCCTTATTACCTACATAGTTACCTATTTCTCTTATATCCTTTTCAATTTTATAGTAGAAAAGGAAATATTATGCAATTAAATCAAAATTATAATAATAGTAAAAATATACTCAAGGTACAATGTCTGTAAACAACTCGCAACACAATAATCCAATATCTCTTCTTATCATCGAGTTTGCCACAAAAGCTACAATAAGAAAGTTGTTTTTAGGTTAAGTATGCGGACAATATTTTAAGCATTATACTAACTATTAAACAGAGATAACTAGAGCTTACAAAAACAAGCACTGAACATTTTGTTATCAGCACAAAACAACTTTAAAATCAAATAGAGCTTTATTTTATCAAGAATACCAGATTAAAAGGTAACGAGCGCACCCGACTAGGTTTTATTGCAATCAGTTGAAAACAAAATGGAACCATCAAAGGTAGCTCGTTATCTCGAACTCGATAATATCGAGCGTTTACATTAACTTAGTAAGAGATAACTACAGTCAATGGCAAAATTGCTGAATAAAACCAAACTGACACACTTTTCTACAAGTAGTATTAAACGAAGCCATTACGAAATCAATAAAATATTAAAGTCATTTAAAACGGGATATTTAACATGATTTGATTTTTGAGTTTTCCAATATTTCGGCAGTTTCATGCGCCATGATCAGGGCGCATCAATAAAAGTTTAGCCATTTTTTTCCCAACCCAACATGCCCAGCGTGGCTATTATCGTATACCTCTGTGTAGTAGAGGCTTGAGTCCAGCATTGAACTGGTATACAAGAGAGACCAGGATTGGCTGGTGTTGTTTTTGTCAGCTGTTTTTGGGGTTGACTGTACCTAAAGTAAATAAAATAATGAAGTGCATTGTACTCACTCATGTGTACATTTTTATACCTAAAGTGCTAACAGATTTGCAAGTAGGAAGTAGGTGCGTAAACATGAAATATTTTTTTCAATCATTGGTCAAACAGAACTGACGGAGGAACAGGGTGTCTCAAAACATCAGTCTCGCCGCCCTCTCGTAAACAAAAACCAATAAGAACTTTACGATTTCATTCGACAAAATTAAACTTTTACAAGCAGATGTTCGTCGCCAGTTTACTGCTGTAGAACTCATAGTATTAAATAAGCAGCACTTTGAACAAATGGCCATAAAACATTTCAGAGCATTTATGACCGAAATAGTGAATGTAATTCCAATAAAATGATATCATCATATGATGGATATCATTCCAATAAAATATTTCAATACTCAAAAATCAAATCATGGTAAATATCCCGTTTTAAATGACTTTAGTGTTAATAACCATGATAGTTTCAAAAGTAGTGGATGTATGTTGAAATTCGGTATTTGCAACATACATCCACTATACAAAGTGGATGTATGTTGAAAATACCGAATTCTGTTTTTCAAGTAGCGTTTACTCATTTTTAAAAGAACACCTCATTAGAGATTTTGACCAGCATTTAAAGACCGTCGCGCGCAACTATGCACAACAGCACATGAAAGAATTTATGAAATTGCTTTGCAAATGAAAATATTTAGTAACAATTGAGCTACCCGTATTTGTTTTGTTTATTTATTTAAATAGGTGCAATGAATTTCCGAAAAGTAACGCCTGAATCTATTATTTATCTGAAATTTCTGTGATAAAAAGTAGGTTGCGTTGTATACCAAACTATTTTACCTTCTTTTCGAGTAAAATTACGTTCTTTTTTTGAATTTTAGGACACAGGAAATTGAAGTACGGAATATTTGTTTATGCATACACTACTAAAAATATACATATACTACTAAAAATATACTCAATGAAATAAAGGATAGAAGAACTGTTAAAAGTACCTAATAGATTTTATTGTGTAAAAAGCGCACCAACAAAAAGTACCTATGCCACAGGTTTTAATCTTGCAATTATTTTGGGTTTATTCTTTTATACCTAGCAACATTGTAAAATTTTTATTCTTACTTGACTCAGTATATTGACATGAAAAAGCGACTCTGTAAACAATGTTGAAATCTATTGAAGGTTGACGCTTTTCGTATTTTCAGGCACTCCATTTTGGTGCTTACTCGACATCGTGCCAATTAAAAATGAGAAACGAGAGGTGGTTTTATTCCTTGCTTCGTTCAAGGACATCACCAACACAAAAATGGCTGCTATGAACACTAATGAGGAATTCGACAGCGGTAAGCACTTTTAATTTACACTCCACATGTCAAAACAGAATGGACTTTAATTTAACTCAGGCTGACATCCACTGAAGCATTAATGCACAGATATTCCCCAACAAAGTTTAGACTAGTGCATTGAAGCTTCAGCAGAAAGCGGATGACCTGTAGATAACCCTACTAACCTAAGTTTTTAACTGAGCACGTTGTTCTAGTACTAGGTACACTGATAGCATTAGTGAGCTAGCTCCTTAGCTCCCGGTTCTCTGAGAACGTCACCGCACGGTAAAGTTCTATACAACAATAATTGGTCTGTCCTTTGTTCTAATAGAGTAGAAAGTAGTACGCGATTGGTTTGTGTAGAGTAGGTAGGAGTGTGTAGTTCGCATATTGGTTTGATTTGGGGAGAGTGGGGTAAGATGGGACTGGATAAAAAGAGTACTGATTGACGTGACTCGTTTTGGTAATACTTGATTGATTGCTCATTTCAATTCCCTCGAGGAAAATGTCATGTTCGTCGCACGAAGGTCGTTAATTGAGATTGAGGACTGTTAACTATGTGACTATTTTTTGTACTAGTGTAATTTCAATAAAAGTAAGTATTTTTATTACTTTTCTATCTTACCACCACGTCACCGTAAATACAAAGTTTTAGCTAAAGGTATATTAGTACATCATAAACACGGTACGAACCATTCTACCAGCTAATTCCACTGCCAAGCACATTAACACAGATTAAAGTTATGAAGGCTTTTGTTTATAAAGGACCGTACGTGGAAATAGGCGACGGTAAAACTTTAGCCGACAAATATTACAAAATTTAACGTGTTCCTAAGCCGTAAAGCCCCTAAAATCACAAATTAAATTTACGCTATATTTTTAAAGTTTTAATGAACGTTTTAAATTATGATTATAGCAAAAAATATAATATTTTAGACAGAAGATTTTTCTCAGCGATGAAAAGGGGGTCATAAAGTCCCTGCCATAAGATCCTTGAGATATAATAAAGTAGGGTTCGGGGAAACTGATTTGATTGATATAACAATAATATTAATAATGTTTCCTCTTTTCATTTGGGAATTCAATTCACCGACATAACTCAACCCATATAACTATATACTATAATACATACACAATTAATATTTTAAGTAATTTTTGATTCTAGTTATAGTTTTATTAAATATATTTGTAACAGTAGGTAGTAGAAGTAGGTAAATAATTGTAGGTTTTTGTAGGTAGGTTTTCCTACTTTAGGTTTTTTAGCCTGTAGCTCCTAAAAACTTGGGTAGATTATATTCTATTTTCTGTGAAGTGAGCCTAAACCACCCTGTTTTTCCATTCTTGATAATTTTTGAGTATCAATTCAATAGTAATTTGTCGCCAGTTGCGATCATTAATTGCCAGGCTAAATATTTTTAATTTTTGTACTAATGCATTTAATTCTCTTTGAACTTTCCGTCATTTTTTTCCCTTGCACTTTGTTATGGGCAAAAAGATACCACTTTATTTCTTTGAATGCACGCACTGCATGATTTAGTTCTGTATTTTAGATTTAGTATATTTTCCTAGCTAAACTTTATTTTCCATCCCTATAACAGAGCATGATAAGCACTAAAAAAGATTTGTTCTAAGTTTGAAATATTTTTAGTGTTTCACTTTTTTATTATTTAGTCGCCAAGATTGTAAATGATTATTTTATTTTTAAACTGCTGTAATAAAAGTCCACGTTTAGTTATTTAAGACTCATTTAATTTCTAGAAAGTGCCGCTAAAACTTATGGCTTTTACCTAATTTCATTATTGTAATTACTTAATTAAAGTTTATTTAAGTCGCTTCATGCTTATTATATGACTGGCGACATTTTGGTAATTGGTACCAATAACATGATTCCAGAACAGACCTGCAATAAATGACATAAATTCGCCTTAAAAGCTTATTGGTATCAATGTACCCATATATCCGCACAAGACTTTCCAATTACAAGTAAATAACTATAGCTTTTCGATCCCAGCAATATCTTTAAGAAGCTACTTTTGTGTTCGTCCTTTTGAGATTTCTTGTTACATTCTTGGAAACAAGAGTGCCTATTGGGAGGTACTTACCTACTCACTGTTAATATAAAAGATCACATTTCTTTCGTATCATTTTCTCTGCTTTGTAATTGGAAAGTGATGTGAGGTTCTAGAAATGTAGATAAATGTTTTAGGTGATAGTTGCCGATAGTAACAGGGTGGTTTGTGCTACAGGAGCCGCGGTGCGGCCTTCGGCTGGTGTGGTCACTCTAGCGTTATCCCCATTTGTACCCGCAGCGGCACTATTGGGCGCGCGGTTCCGAGCTGAATCTAGTTGCCTACTTCCAGACCCGAATGGCAATCTTGACCCTGAAGCGCCTTCGCCCGCCAACATGGGCAGGCGGCGCTCCCGGGCGGTTTTGTACCAGCTTTCAGGACACTATAAACCGGATAAGATGAAGACTAAATTAAAACTAAACAACGTAAGACAAACTAACATTTCTTGTCCTCGTACCAATTTAATTCGGGAAAGATCCGTAATCAACAATCCGTAAAATATTCCGACGGACTTCTTCTGGATATTTTGCCTACTAAGCTATTTTACATTCTGTATTACTAATACTAAATATCAATCTACTGTATCACTCGTTCAAATTGAGTTGTAAATAGTAACCCTCCTTCCAGAATCTCCTCCATTCATCGGACCCACCGCTACCCGAGTACAAAACATCAGCAATAAAGAAGTCCAGACTCATAATATCTCACTACGGTATATTCAAAACATTCTGGGACTGGCTGATTCTCATAGCGACTTTCTACGTGGCAGTAGTAGTTCCATATAATGCCAGTTTCGTTGACGAGGGTCATCCGCGGATTAGCGTCACTAGCGACGTCATTGTCGAGGCTCTCTTCATTATTGGTATGAAATCATGTTATCTTTTTTTCATTCAATTGTTGTGAAGAATATTGAGGGAACGAGACTTGACAAAATATGGTAGGAGAGCTTCAAAGCATTGTCAAAGAGAATGAACAGGTTGTTATGATATTTTATATCCGCATTGTTGAATATTTTTCTGAGTAATCCAGCGAGGGAGTCTGCTAAAATTTGATAAGCGGAGCAGTATGTAAATCTGGTAGCCCTGTTTCTAAGAAAAATCTAATAAAAAGCTTAGAGCCAACACCGTAAACCACCTTCATCATGATCCGATAAATGTGGTATCTACCTTGTCTCTTCACTAGTAAACAGAGTATATCCACTGATTCACTTTTAATAATTCCTTCAGACGTTTGCGATAGGAAAATACCTTGCTTTCATATGCCTGTATTAACATGTTGATCGCTTCCAGATATAGTCCTCAATTTCCGCACCACGTTTGTGAGCAAGAAGGGTGAGGTTGTATCGGATTCGAAGTCGATTGCTCTTAATTACATCCGGTCCTGGTTCGTGGTGGATCTCCTGGCCGCGCTACCGTTTGACCTACTTTACGCTTCAGACGTTTACAGCGGAGCGGTGAGTCATTTACACTAAGATAAGATAAAGATAAACTAATTGTTAGACGTTATTTTAAGATTGCGAAGTTACAGAATTTTATGGAGTAATAGCGGACTAGGTAGAGCCCTCCGGGATCATTGTTCGCACCGAAAAATTCGTCTCAATTTTGATTAGCATTTTTGGCTCCACTCGCCTAACACGGTTTTCCTCCGCCTTCATAATTCGTACGCTGCAGTTTCTACGGTTAATTACAACCTGGGTCTCTTAAAGACAAGAGTGAATAGGTATCGTCAAGACCTTCGTGATACAACATCGGCCACATCTTCACTTTCCATCAGGTAAGATTGTGGTCAAACAAAGGTCTATTGACTACAGAAAAAAAGGTACAACATCACCTATGTAGCCTACCTATGTATGTGAATAAAAATAAACATAGGAACTATAAGTTCCTATGTTTATTTTTATTCACATACAAGTAAATTAAAGAAGTCAAAAAAATAATTATAGTCCAGGACTTACCTACAGACAGAGACACCATCGGTGAGCCTATTTATAAGCGCTTTGTAAGCAATGCAATGTTAGAAAGACCAGCCAAAGTCAACACAGAACCCCAGCATAAGGCCAAACATCTGTGATATATTGCCTGCTGATATTTTATTTTTCTGTTTCATCTCTTTACCATGTTTGATGAAGTTCCAAGATCTTAGAGAATTATCTGATTTGCCTAGAATTAGCCGGTGATGTTGAAGATGATTCCCATCTGCATATAACCTAAAAAATATATGTATAAATTAACTTGCTCTTATCAAGATTGTACCGTATTCGGTATTATAGATTCTGAAAACAAATAATACTTAGAAAAAATACGTAAAACATAAAAAGGGTTGTGATTAGACCCTACACGCTAATAGGCATGATGATTGATTTTGAGAAACTACTCCGAAATGTTTTTATACATCTACTAGATAAAAAATAATGAAGCAAAAATGGATCTTAAATCAAAACTTAAGCTTTTAAAAATATAATTTAAATTGCGCTCTAAACGCTACAATACTAGGTTACTAAGTTATCTGTTAAGTGTGTGAAACTGTTTGTCTTCCGAATAAAGCAAAATAAAATAAACTACTAGGGGCGTCTGTCTATGACGTAACTGATGCACAAGCATCTGTATCTGAATATAATATTTAATGTCAATAAAAATTATAAATATAATATAATACATACAATATAGTGTTTTGTAATCTATGGTATCATTCGGTAAATATTATACATTATTTTGGTCATTTTTAGTAACCGTCATCATCCCAGGGGCCAAAAGCCTTAAGTTTTATTTTATTTTTTAATTATATATTTATACATTGCCTTATTTATACAGTGCAGCACCAAAGCGACAAAGAAATATAATAAAGTTACAAAATATACTTGCTCAAAACGAACAATATATACTTTTGCATACAATTTCTGAAGGAGATATTCCTTTCATTGGCTTCATAGCTAGCTCCTTTTAGCTCCATAGAGAGGTTCATTTCAATTAGTTGGGAAAGTTGAAGTCTGAATGGGTTTGCCAATTAGTCAGGTTGGAAATTGAACTGCAATTTATCTTATCGGGAACTCATTAGCAGAGTGCAACGTTTGAACTGATGGGTAAATTACGTTCTATTTATGTTTCACTTATTTAAATAAAAGTATTGGTTCTTTGACTAACTAAAGCCCCAGACCTTTTCAATTTTATTCAAATTCAACTGAAAAATTCTATTCAATATATCTCGTTGCCAATATGGGTAAAAAGGTATACCTAAATATATCAATACAAAGCTCAAACGATGTGTAATACGAATGTAAACGGGTTAACTACGAACCGAGTTTGAGTTGGACACCAACGTTTTATCCCTTAGACTTCTTCAGAGTTAGTGAGTGCGAATCTAAACGCACGTTGTGCATCTCTACCGCACCCTACAAGCGATAATAAAGAAGAAATCATTAGGTTCTTTGAAAAAACTAAAAACCGATAGCGGTTCCCTCAATTTTTTAAGTTTTTCGGGATAAATATATAAATAATCCCTCAGATTATAGGAACACCTCGGGATAATTTATTATACAACTGCAAAAAAAACATCCTAATCGTTCCGTAAATCACGGAGAAATCAACGAACGTACATAAAATAACCTTAACACTCCTTTTTCGAAGTCGATTAAAAAGATGTGCAAAATGTATAACTTAAAACAAAAACAATTAATAAAGCAAGCATTTTATACTCACTAAATCCCTAGGTAGAAAATCAGTAAAGTATATTTTCCAAAGGCAACAAATCGTTTTCATTGTTTGTTCATTGTTAGAGAAAAGCGAGGGTCCATTGGGAGGTGATTCTATTTATTATCTACACTTTTCACCCACGTTCAGCTCTGCGGCGGCTGCGTGGTGAGGCACTAATTAATTTACCACCAAGCTGTTGTTTAATTGTAGCAAGTTTTACCGCCGAGGGAAACGCTTTAATTTTAATTAGAGCGTTTAATATAAACAAAATGGATGCATGTACCAGTCCGTTGCGAATAGCATTGTAAACAGTGGAAGTTTTAACCGCAATTTTCAGAGTAAACTGTTACGTTTGTGTAATAAATGATATGTTTTGGGCATGACCAAATTGTATGTAACTTATTTTATTAGATACCTACATATTTATTCAAACATTAAAATGATAAAATAAAAATCTTTCCATGCCTACCCAACGGTCAGATATCATGACAAGAGCCCCGAAATCAGCTCAAAGTAGGTAATCACTTTAAATACATCTCTTTTTCTAGACGTAGTTTTTCCTTAGTAGATTTTTTTCCTCTATGCCTGTAACCTATGCCATTTTTTCACGATAGTTAGCGTTTGTAGGGGAACTAGTTGTTTTGTGTTATTTCTGATAGAGTGCTCGTTATACAGGAGTCAGCGCACGGGAACGTCCACCTCGTGAAGTTGACAAGGCTGCTACGTCTGGCCCGTTTGATGCAAAAAATGGATCGATACGCACAATACTCCGCGCTCATATTGACTCTGCTGATGCTCTCTTTCACGCTACTGGCCCACTGGCTGGCTTGCATCTGGTTCATCATAGCGGACAAAGAGATCGATGTTCATAGAAATGAGAATTGGGATTTAGGTAAGTTGATGAAGTAGGCAGATTACATTGTGTTCTGTTATTTTGGTACGCTTATTTCAAGGATCGGTAAAAAGGTAAAATGTAGAGACGCTTTTTCAACACACCGAGAACATACAAAGCTGCTTGCTACGCTTGTAGCCGCGGATGTATTTCAATTTGGATGAAATTTAAATGCAATTAATTTCGATTCAATCATCCAGAACCAACCCACAAAAGTACAATTCTCTGAGCTCTCAATAAATGCAATATTCGAAACTGTCCAAACATAAAACATCAGCCATTTAATGAAACAAAAGCATTTTCGTTGTTCGTAAATTGAAAACTTCAGTCGCCAGGGAGTGGAACTTTGGCCCCATGATTTTTATAAAACCGTGTTTGTTTTTGTTTAGACCGGTATTTCTAAGCCCAAATTTACCTAATTTCGTCGCTTTATATAAGTCCCCTAGTAGGTACGTATAATCCGGATTCAATTTACCGATAGGCCCTTGCCTAAGGACTTTTCTCCTTAATGTGTCAACTTTAAGCAACCTATGCAGATTTTTCTTCATATTCTGACATCAATTAATAGAAAAAGCAAATGATTTTCAGCTATATTGTTTTAAGTGAGATAGGTAAGAGCTGTTAATCACCTCTCAACATACTATGCAGCTATCTGGCATACTCAACAGAGTTAATTAAGCTCACCTTGCCTTTTGATGCAAATGCCTCTTATTTTGGGCTTAGTTCAGTTCCGACAGTATCAGTATTTCAATACACCACTGAGGCAGTTTACTTCACTAGGTGAATCCCCGTTCAGATAATTATTGTGTACTCGATTTTAAAATTTCAGAGCGAAAAACCAGAGAGCAGTGACCTTACCCTTTCTAAAAAGATGTAGCCAAAAAAAATATATATATGCCGTTGTTTTTTGTGGCTGGCTAAACATGAATATTAGTAAAATTATATACTCTGGGGCCGAATTCTGCTATCCAATCGCTTTACTATGACAATGGTATTGTCGCAGAATTGTCCTTAAAATCCTTTGATGAAAGAAACTCAAGAATCTAGATAATGTGCGGAGAAATTAAAAGATTTCATCCTTGACACTTTTGATGCGCGTCTTAGCATCTGTAGTTTCATTCATAATACAAAGTAGATTGCTAAAATATGTCATTCTGAGACGATATTATTGTCATAGTGAAGCGATACATTTATCCTCTAACTGTTTTTAGATTTGATTAGATTTAGAAATAAAGTTATATTAACCTTTATAAAGAAAACACGTTTCGTTAAGATAGACTGCTTACAATACTTAACTTTACTTAGGGCGTACATATATTTTGTTTCACTTAGTTGATCGATCTTTAAAATAATTTTCGTGTTTTATTTTCTTTATGGTAGGGAGAACTTTCCTTTGTGGTTTCCTTCGTGTTATTTTTAAGCTTTTTTTATGTAACAATATTTTTAAGTTGGTAAAAAAAACATCCTAATAAGCTTTTATACAGTGAATTGCGGTAAGTGGAACACACACAGCTTACTTAAGCTATGTTATCGTAGCGACTTTAGTCTTTAGTTGAGTAATTTACACTTTTGATTATTACAAAGGTATCTCTGTACCTAATAATCAAAAGTGTCTTTTATATTTCTTCGAAAACGTTCTAATTTCACAATTATTTCAGGCTGGATAAACACTCTGGCCGACAGGCTAAAGGTGCCTATACACAACATCTCGCATTCCGAAAGCTATGTGACCGCTCTCTATTTCACTTGCTCATCTCTGACCAGCGTGGGTTTTGGCAATGTATCTGCAAATACACTGCCGGAGAAGATATTCAGCATCATAACAATGTTGATCGGAGGTAAGCAAAACATTTAAAATACTATAAAAATACTAGTAGTTAATTAATTTATTTATCTAAATTTATACATACATACCCTTTTTTTTCATCATCATCATCATCATCAGCCTATAGCAGTCCACTGCTGGACATAGGCCTCCCTCAATGAGCGCCATAGCGCCCTGTCTTCAGCTTGCCGCATCCAGCATCTACCTGCAGTCTTTCGCAGGTCGTCATCCCACCTGGTCGGAGGGCGTCCTACCTTTTTTTTCATGCCGGCTTCTATTTCGGTCACCGAATTAGCATTACCATTTAACGAAGCAATGCTACCAGTATTCTGTGCACTCTGCCTTCTGGTGACTGCTTAGATTTTTAGAAAATGTTTATTTGTAAGTGTAAATACCATTACTAGTTGCTATTTGTCTATACTCTATACTAATAATAATAATATAATAATATAAAGATTTTTTTTTTTATTTGTTTGTATTTAATAGGCTCCGAAACTACTAGACCGATTTTAAAAATTCTTTCTCTTTGGGAAGCTACACTATCCCCGGTGAACATAGTTTTTGTTAGGGATCCTTACTAAAACTCCAATAATGTAACCCAAGGTGTAAAAAAATCACCTAATAAAGTGAAATTCGAGTTTAACGCGGGTGAAACCGCGGGGAACAGCTAGTCGTAAATAAATAAAATATCCAAAAATATGAAACGATCACGGAACGATACACAAGATGAAAACGATTTTCCCGACAGGAGTATTCTTTGCGTTTTCCCATCAACAGACAATTTGACACTGTAAAAACATTTCGGAATGAAATAATAACAAATATTAGGGGTGTATTTGCTTGCCCATTGGTTAAACAAACATTGAGTGAAATTGTTTAGATACATAGCACCCTATTTTGTGCTGAACAATCATATCCATTAAACATATCATCAGATATAAATTATATTCTCAATTTAGCAAGCACTGATGTTTCGCTAAGCAAACATTAAATATCAGTTATGAAAGCATTGTTATTCTAAATGCAAATGACATGGGACATCAGAGGCCTACGTTGTGTGATGGAACGTAATGTTTCATGAGATAAAGCCGTATTCCACAGCCTCCATACGGCAACAACTTGGTATGTAACATTTATGAGTAAAGAGCTATAATATCTAGCTATGATATTGAACAAAATGCACGAATTCGCACGGAACGTTTCTGCGACCAAAACGCAACGCTTGCTTCATTTATGAGCAAAGAGATATTATAATGAAGAAAATGCTCGAATTCTGATCATTTCTGCCCCCAATAAGTTTGCTTCTATTTAAATTGGTTATATTTTGAAAAATGCAACTCTTGCTTCATTTATGAGCATATATTAAACAAAATGTATGAATTCGTAACTTTTCTGCCCCCAAAAATCTTACTTATATTTCAATTGGTTAGATTTTCACTCGGGTGTGGCTGACTTTGCACCGTCTGGGCTAAGAATTAAGTAGGTTTGACACATTTATTGCTGACGCAACTAAGATTAAATACAAAAATATCGTTCAATGAACGATTTCATCTTATGGTGTGACTGCAGAACTTGTAGAGATTATTTGAAATCCCTTCTTATATCTTGCCTTATGTGAAAGCTGCAAATCTGAAATGTCGGCTTAGTTCATAATGTTCCTCGTGATAATTCCTAATTCAGTGACGCAGATAAACGGTGAAACTAAACGTTCTAATGGATCCCACGCCGCCCTTTGATGAACTCCATAAACAGGAGCATTAATAGCTCTATTCACCTCAACTTATCCATTCATTAGTAGAGCGCCCCTGACTTTGTCTGCGTGTTGTGAGCTTTTGTTAGTATGTTTCCAAAGGCCAAATAACCCGAACCAAATTTACCTAAATATGTTTATAGTACCTCAAACGCATCAAGAGATCTTGTTAAGGAAAAGAAAAAACAATGCTGTTTGCGCTTCAAAAGACAAGATTGGTATGAAAAATAAAGAAAAAAGTATTAGGTTAGGCACTTACACAAAGCTAAGGAAAAATTCTAAGCTTATTATTAATTCTAAGTATAAAACTCGAAGCAGGTCAATCAAAAAGGCCAGCCTCTTATATTTTACATGAACAGCTCTACGGCTTGAGGATAATAGTACTTACGGCTTTGTTAGGAAACCCGATTCTTGTTGGGGATACTTTGAGAGCGTTGGGAAGTTTCCTAGCATACTTAGCTCAAGTGTAGGTAGATCGACTTGTGGCCATTACTGATACTTTTTACAAACGAATTAGAACTTTTGATATTTGTCCAACGTTAAATAAATACCTAAGTCTTATGCAAAGATTTACAAGGCGATTGAGAAGGCGCTCATTGGGGGAGGCCTACGTCCAGCAGTGGACATGCTGCTGCTGATGATGATGATGATGATGACGATGATGATGATGCACAGATTTAATAATGTATCTAGTAACGGAAACGAGAAGGGATATGTGTAGGTCATCATTATGCATGATACAGATGGTACATGTTAAAAGGAAGGGTTTCTAAGAAATGTTTCAAGTTTAATTATGTGACCCAAAATTTCATCCAACATAATTTAACCTTCCCTTGAGGTATACCAATTCTGTGTTTTAACGTTTGATTGACATTTCATCAAAATACAAGGTCTCCTTTCAATTGCCAAAGGGACCTCTTATAGACCCAAGAACTTATTATATTTATGGACCATTTGTACTCAAACCCCAGTCATCATTGTATAAAGTTCTCAACTAACCAACTCAACTGTCCAAGTTTCATGTGTTTCAAGTCAGTTTAGTCAACTTTTTTGTGTCCAATCGCAAATCATTGTCCATTTTGCCCTCAGGGCCATCTATTTTTGTTTATCTTGGTTCCAAGCGACCCTTCTATTTCAGCTCTAATGCACGCTGTCGTGTTCGGTAACGTGACAGCAATCATTCAGAGAATGTACTCCCGCCGCTCGATGTACCAGAGTAAATGGAGGGACCTCAAAGATTTCCTATCTTTGAACCAAGTACCGAAGGAACTGAAGCAGCGGATGCAGGATTACTTCCAAACGATGTGGTCTCTTAACCATGGGATTGATATACACGAGGTATGTTTTGCTATTACTTTTTCCGAAAAATTTGTAATACCTACATTATTCGATAAGATTCCCAATAGTGTCACAAGAATTGTGTCTCATTGATTTCATCAAAAAGTGTAAGGTAAAACGAATATATTCTAAGCTTTCTATGTCTACACACCAAAGTCGACCGGCCACCGACAAGTTGATCAAACACTGTTACCTGTCTTCAATATTCATACACTGCAATGTAGCTCCAACCCGCCAGGCTATGGCCGACTTTGGTGTGTAGACTCCATAACTCCAATAAATATAGTTTGTGTGATGTGAACCTAGCTTAACGCTTAATAGTAATGTTTGCTTATCGTATTGTTTTCTTGACATCGGCTGCTATAGATGCCCGTAAGCTAGCTCAGAATTCCCCCTACCTACACAGTCTCACAAAATCACAGAGCACGAATTGTTTACATTACTTACACTATCCATGTTTTGAATAGTTGTTTGAAATACATATTGAAATGGAGAAATTACTGCATGAGATTGCTACTCGTATAATACGTATACATGAATCATATTTTACGATAACGTGGTTTTAGTCTGCGTTTAGTTTATAATGCACCTGATTCTGTCGAGCCTCAATTGCTTAGTTTGGTTATTTATAATTTTGTGAACGGATAGGCTCGTTTGAGCTCATCCCAAAAATACACCCCCACCAAATGGTGTGGAAACTAAATACCTACACAAAACGCGATATAATCTCCAGATTTTCCCAACACTTTAAAGAGATTACCCTTTCCCGTTATATCTGTAAAGTATTAATCCTATTTTGCAAATCTGCGTGGGATGGGACGTTAAATATTCGCTTTAATATTGCAGGCAATCATTTCGTAATAAAGTTCAGTCGATTGCACTGCCTACAATCGGTATAATATTAAAAACTTCTACACGTGCACGATCACTTTACTAGCATTACGTGCTTACCACCTGTGTTTACGAAACTGTTTTAGCTCTTGTATTTTTAGACGCTCAAAGAGTTTCCTGAGGAGTTAAGAGGGGATGTGTCTCTACATTTGCACCGAGAGATTCTCTCGCTACCGATATTCGAGGCGGCTTCCCAGGGATGCCTGAAGTTGCTATCTCTGCATATCCGGAATAACTTCTGTGCGCCCGGGGAGTACCTGGTTCACAAAGGGGATGCTCTGACGTACATTTACTACATATGCAATGGCTCAATGGAAGTGATGCAGAATGATATGGTCGTCGCTATTCTAGGTAAGGCATACGAGCAACTTTTTATGTAAGTAAAGAAATTTATTTTATTTGAATGTCCATTTATTAGGAACCTTTTGAAAAAGCCGATGGGAACTTTTGAAAAATGATGACGGTTTAGGATTATTATGGAGAAAGAAACCTTACAACTTTGTCCACACCGAGTCGAAAGTATTGTCAGAATTAATTATCCCCGATTGCCGAAACGTAATCCAGATTTTAGCTGGTCTTTTGCTTGTCACGATTTGACAGAGTCCTTAGTACCAGTTGAGCTTTAATTTACAATATAGAAAAAAGTTTTCATATCTTTCCAATCATTTGGAGCCTTACAGCGACTCTACTAGATCGAACTCTACGACTACCCTACGAGACTAAAACACAAACTAACTTTCGTGGTTTGACAGCAGCGACTGAATAGCTTCATGCTTGTAGGCAACTAGAATATTTTATTTCATATGAACTCAGATTTAGTTTTCGAAAGGTTTTGAGAAATATGGCGTATGGAATAATAGGGCTTTTTCATGGAATATTGTATTTCTCTCGTTATTTTATGTTCGTATAAGCAAGATAGAAGTTAAATTCTCTCGAACACTTAAAAACTTTTTCGTAACTTAATTGTGCACACTAGTGGTTAAATGTCAAGTTTCAATGATAATCTGTCAATAAAATGTTATTAGAGGTCCTCACCCCATGTCTGATGTTTTTGAGTATTCGGGGTAGCTAGCACTCTCGCTGCGCGTTTCGCCCGAGAAAATTAAGGAAAAATTAGTGAGTAAGAAAAGTTATCTTTCCCTATTAGTTATATTTGAAATATTATATAAATTATCCATCTAATCGTTCGCATTTATAATATTAGTGAAATGCTTGCACTGCATATTCACTGGAAAAACAAGTACATTCCAGTTATCCATTTTTAAGTTGCCCGCGTGTACCAGGCAGAAGCAATTACTCGGACGACCGACGCGACGGCCTGGACACGCGGATTTAGGCAAATCTGTGTAACGAGCGTTCACTATTTGTATTTATTACTTCACTCCATTTTACTGAAAGTTAGCCCATTTGAAATTGTTGTTTTATGAATTTCAATCTAATGTGGGGTGTATCGTGATCAATGGCGAGATAACACACTCGTCCTACAACCACACTTACACACAAACACGGATGTGTGTTCTCGGGTTGCCCAGACTCTTACGAGACTCGTGCCTTAGGGCTCTCCTAAATCACACACATAACATACATTATACACCAACTCCTTAGCTGGACGCACCATATTTTGTAACATAGAGCAAGCAAAAAAGATGGCAAAAAATAAAACGTTTCAATCTTGTCGTAATAAAGTTAGTTATTATTAGATTCTGTACTGATGATTTTATACACTTACATTACACATTTGCTTATTTAATATAAAATCTAGCATTGCTTTGGTTTCTCTCGAGCACAAATTGAAATTAGTTAGGTGTCCTATTTATTTTTCCCGTGTAATTCCATTGTGCAACGGCTCGAAATTATTATCTGAAAGCATTTGAATCCTTTTGGACAGTCAATGAGAAATAAGGTCTTTTATTTTAGTCACCTCTCCCAACCACAAAATTATATTATCATTTGCTAAACTTAGCTAGACTTTGAATAAACTTTACCTTCTAAACAATTCACCTTCTAAACAATGAAGACGATTAGTTAGAACTTATACCTACCTAATTGAATAATTCAAATCCAATTGCTTATCGCAGGTAAGGGAGACTTGGTTGGGTGCGATATGAACACCCATTTGCAAGCTTACAATGGGAGCGGCACGTCCCAAGGGAATAATCCCGACGTTGTCGTCAAATCCAGCAGCGATGTTAAGGTACTTATTATTTAATCACTCAACAGTTACGGTGGATCATCAATCATATCCATAGAAACTTAGTTTTCATTCATTAGATAATTGGAGAAGTAACTGTGTGTATTGATAAATTAATATTTCACATAAAATTTACTTACTAAAATATGATAACAGTTAATAAGGCGCTTATCAAGGCAGTATAATCAGTAGGTCACGGTAAGGGCTGATGGTGATGATGAAACTAAATTAATTTGATAGCAGTAAATATGTCACCGTATATTCTTATTGATTAATATTAAAAGGATAGTATCATTGTTAGTGTTTTTAAATTAGTTAAGTTTTTATACCATCTGAAATTACCAATGATTGCCTTCTAAAAATGTGTTATTATGATCATGATAATTACAAAAATTTTAATCGTTCTGCTGAAAAAATATATTTTCCTAAACTAACATTGAATTATGATAGTGAAATGGATGGAAATAGGATTTACAATAATAGCCAAGCTCTCTGGCTGATGTTGTAACTTCATGAAATTTCGCTCCAAAATATAGATAACGTGCCTAGTTAATCTGCAATCACTTTACAGAGCTGAAAGCATATCACGTGCTAATCAAGTTTCCACGTCACCACCTATGGGTACGCTATTAAAGTGTCAACGACCTTTATACCGAGTTGATGGATTAATTTGCATAATTTCATCTACAGGCTTTGACGTATTGCGATCTAAAATCCGTCCACATGGGCGGGTTAGCGGAAGTTTTACGCCTCTACCCCGAGTACCAACAAGAATTCATCCACGATATCCACCACGATTTGACCTACAACCTTCGGGAGGGTTATGAGGCGGAGGCTGAATCGGATGGCAATGGACATCCATCGCTAACGCTGCCTTCGATTTCCGAGGACGATGAGAATGGCGATGAACATGCTCCATCGCCGAAGATCCTGCCGACTTCTAACACTAATAGTCCACGTCATGCCAAATTTAGGTGAGTTTCTAGATTATGATGACTCGCGTGGTCTTATAAAATTACCTACTTACGCAGTACGGTCATCCATACCGCAATGCTTGAAAACGAAAGTTTTCAACCAGTGCGTCCTACCCGTTATGACCTACGGAGCTGTGACGTGGACACTCACGATAGGGCTGGTCCACCAGTCGCTCAGCGAGCTATGGAAAGAGCTATGCTCGGAGTTTCTCTGAAGGATAGGATTCGCAACGAATACATCCGACAGAGAACCAAAGTTATCGACATAGCTCTGAGAATTAGCAAGCTGAAGTGGCAGTAGGCCGGCCATATCTCGCGAAGAACCGACGACCGCTGGGGCAACACGTTTGCTTTATTGAGTGGAGACCACGACTCGGTAAACGTAGTGTAGGACGCCCTCCGACCTGGTGGGATGACGACCTGCGAAAGACTGCAGGTAGATGCTGGATGCGTTAAGCCGAAGACAGGGCGCTATGGCACTCATTGGGGGAGGCCTGTGTGTGTGACTCATATAGGCTGATGATGATGATAATGATGACGCAGTACGGATCACCCCTGTAACCAGAAAGTTTTTATATAGGTACACCGTGCCACGTAACGGGTGTACTTATACATATACATACATAAACAAAGAATGAAAAAATGGTTTACACCCTCGGGGAATAAAATCACCTGAAAGGGGATTGTGAAGTTGCAATTCCCGGCTTATACATTACATATCACCTTGTATAAACACAAAACATTGGTACTTTTTCCTATCTATCTCGTATACAATATAATATATAGTTTTAATAGAGCAGGGTAAAAATAACAAACATTCTTCCATCCATCTAAACTTTTGCGTCGAAAACATACGTATAGTACGCGTGATGGATTAAACCTTTTTATAAAGTAGGTACTATCTGGACGGCGGACACTTTCCCACCACTTCTTATCCAAAACTTGATAATCTAGCAAACACAGGACAAGGTAAAGTCAAGGGTATAACACAATTGAAACTTGTCGCAAGTTTGTTACCACCACTAGTTCAGTAAGCTTTAACTATGCTGTTAATGCTTTTGCTTCTAAATCCTTGATGCAACAAAGTTTCTTCATTATTTAGTAGAAAAGTTTTACGAGGATGTATGGTACGTACAGCGTAGTTTTTATCTAAATATAGGACTTTCATTTTCAGAGGCACCGTTTGCATGGTAGTGTGATAAGATTAGGTTTAGTTCAATGTCAACCTTATTTAATAGCAATTTATGAATTACTTTCCTTGTCAATTTTGATGGTTGGATTGTTCTGGTCCTACTACCTTTTCGTAAAATACATACATATATCTACACACTACGGTCCCATCAAGTTTTGAGCTGGTCAGCGCAAACGTCCTTTGTCATCACAGATTTGGTAGCCTCTACAAGCCTAGGCTTGTTTGCTTTGAGCTCGACCAACACGTGGACGGACGAATACTGATTACGTTTTTGTCTTTGAAAAACTGTTTGAATAACTTCTGGTTTTGTCTAGAATTGACGGTCAACCGCGGCTCTCGCACAGAGAACTCCGTGAGAGGATAGAAAGGCAGCGATCCGTCGCCACACCAAAGGTCACCCGCTCAGATTCCATTGAGGGCCTTAACTTAGAGATGCACAACACGCGGTCTTCTGTCGAACGGCTGGATACGCAGGTCTCGAGTCTCCATCATGACGTAGCGGCGCTTAGTCAAGAGGTCAGTCTTATTTGTATAGTAAAGTAGTAAGGTTTACATCTATCTAGCATCGATGACCATGATTAGGATTGCATGGATGTCATCTACCTACATTATTTTATTTCATCAGAATCTGATGTCTCAAGCTTTCAGCAGCTTACAACAGCTACTACATCCGAATATCTAATAGCGGTGGATCCCTACTCAAGGCTTAATACTATATATAAAATATATTATTTTCCGCTCGACGTTATGGCTTTTCCATAAGTTATTATTTTAATTTACTGTACATAATATATATGACATAATTTATTATGTACTCGTAGTTACAAGGTAAATCTTATTAATAACACCTTCATTCTTATTTGATAATAATTTATAGTATAGGTACATTTTGATTTGTCTCAGTGCTTATTTTGTAAGCCAAAAAAATTAAACTTATTAAAATCTGAAATCTGTACAAAACTAGTAAAAATAAACATATTATTTTGTCCATTTATCTGAATACATCATCATGGAGATCAGTAGGTATACAAAAATAGGAAATGTTCCGTAAAGAATGACTTTGTTTTTTAAATCCTCATCATTAATTACAATAACAGAATAAAACTTTTACAACTAGCTTTTTCACTTATTACTCCCGACAAATTGAAGCAGTCACCATAAGGCAGAGTGCCCAGAACGCTGGCAGCATTGCCACGTTGAATCGTAAAGTAGTTACTTACGTAAATCAACAGGCTCACAGCATTACTGCTAAGTCCCTTGCTTTCAAAAGGGATTGCTTCAATCCAAACGAAAACAATGATGTCACATAATGTTGACCCATTTGCCTGGACAAGGATTCCTTATTAAGATATGTTATCGCGCGGATATCGCTCTGATAAGCGAGAGAATAAACACATAGCTTTGTTTATATGGGTTTTATGACTTTTGACGTGACAGCCAGTAGGCGTGCATGATAATGACCAAAATTATTATCTACGTGAGCATTTTTATGTGTATTATAAGTATAATAGATGTAAACATACATACCTAGCTACATACAGAACAAAGGTAACTGTGATGTTCTACAAATTCTGTTTTAAACTATTTTACAGTCGGCCGAAATACTAAAAGTAGAGCAATGATGAAACTTTCGAATTGCATGCAGTTTACGGCCAAAGTTAGTTCTTGTAACTGACTCGTATGAGGCGGTATCGTACGCTTTTTATATTTTTAACGGAACTTTTATAGTACCAACGTTCTCGTAGTAAAACGGGCGCGTCTCTTTTATCAAGTCCGTGCGATCGTTGGAATCCACAATTAACGTGTTACGAATATTATGATAAAGGAATTAATTGGAAGGCACTATAGGTAAATCTATAATTATCTTTTTCCGATAACCTTCGCCTACAGTGACTTCACAATTACCACTTCCCAAAATGTCAGCATTAATTTTTATGTCAAATGATTGGTCTAAAATATTTAAATAAAAATTTAATATCTAATTTAATATTTAAATATTTGACACAGGTTCGCCACGCAATCCAAGCATTGCAAGAGATGACGGGCCCTCCCGGGTGGCACTCCGCACATTCCAACCCCAACCTCCAATGGAACACCCCCCACAACCAGCAGCTTGCGAGGAGCTGCAGTCATCCGCCTGATGTGTTCTGTTGGGACCAGGTGAGTTATTGAACAATCCTGGCACTGCAAGAGATGACGGGCCCTCCCGGGTGGCACTCCGCACATTCCAATCCCAACCTCCAATGGAACACCCCCCACAACCAGCAGCTAGCGAGGAGCTGCAGTCATCCGCCTGATGTGTTCTGTTGGGACCAGGTGAGTTATTGTACAATCCAAGCACAGCAAGAGATGATGGGCCCTCCCGGGTGGCACTCCGCACATTCCAATCCCAACCTCCAATGGAACACCCCCCACAACCAGCAGCTAGCGAGGAGCTGCAGTCATCCGCCTGATGTGTTCTGTTGGGACCAGGTGAGTTATTGAACAATCCTGGCACTGCAAGAGATGACGGGCCCTCCCGGGTGGCACTCCGCACATTCCAATCCCAACCTCCAATGGAACACCCCCCACAACCAGCAGCTAGCGAGGAGCTGCAGTCATCCGCCTGATGTGTTCTGTTGGGACCAGGTGAGTTATTGAACAATCCTGGCACTGCAAGAGATGACGGGCCCTCCCGGGTGGCACTCCGCACATTCCAATCCCAACCTCCAATGGAATACCCCCCACAACCAGCAGCTAGCGAGGAGCTGCAGTCATCCGCCTGATGTGTTCTGTTGGGACCAGGTGAGTTATTGTACAATCCAAGCACAGCAAGAGATGATGGGCCCTCCCGGGTGGCACTCCGCACATTCCAATCCCAACCTCCAATGGAACACCCCCCACAACCAGCAGCTAGCGAGGAGCTGCAGTCATCCGCCTGATGTGTTCTGTTGGGACCAGGTGAGTTATTGAACAATCCTGGCACTGCAAGAGATGACGGGCCCACCCGGGTGGCACTCCGCACATTCCAATCCCAACATCCAATGGAACACCCCCCACAACCAGCAGCTAGCGAGGAGCTGCAGTCATCCGCCTGATGTGTTCTGTTGGGACCAGGTGAGTCATTGAACAATCCTGGCACTGCAAGAGATGACGGGCCCACCCGGGTGGCACTCCGCACATTCCAACCCCAACCTCCAATGGAACACCCCCCACAACCAGCAGCTAGCGAGGAGCTGCAGTCATCCGCCTGATGTGTTCTGTTGGGACCAGGTGAGTTATTGAACAATCCTGGCACTGCAAGAGATGACGGGCCCTCCCGGGTGGCACTCCGCACATTCCAACCCCAACCTCCAATGGAACACCCCCCACAACCAGCAGCTTGCGAGGAGCTGCAGTCATCCGCCTGATGTGTTCTGTTGGGACCAGGTGAGTTATTGAACAATCCTGGCACTGCAAGAGATGACGGGCCCACCCGGGTGGCACTCCGCACATTCCAACCCCAACCTCCAATGGAACACCCCCCACAACCAGCAGCTAGCGAGGAGCTGCAGTCATCCGCCTGATGTGTTCTGTTGGGACCAGGTGAGTTATTGTACAATCCAAGCACAGCAAGATAAGGTGCATCACATACTTATAATAAATTAATAAATAAAATCATGCTGACGAATTGAGACCTACTCCTTCTTTCTCTCCTTTTTGGAATTGGTAAAAATTTCATCAAGATGATTAAAGTTTGCGACTTTACCATACCCATAAGATAAGGGGATTCATCGTCCGAAAACATAGTTTATTTTGTCAGAGCTCGTTACTTGTCATCATTACTTTTTTGTTGACCCCTCTCTGTAAGCTCAAATACCCAGTTTGAAGTACCATTCTACTGGCAAGCCAAGGATTTTAAGCTCAATTTACGAAGATGCTTTTCATTATCATTATGTCTAGGTTTAGTACCAAATTTTACTAAACTTATTTTAGTTTAGCAGAATTTTCAGCTTAATAATATTGTACAAGCAAGGCCTTCCCTCCTACTTGCGTATTCACAGCTTTCTTATCTCTGTTCTAGTTTAAATTTAACGACATTATTAAAAAGCCAAGTAAACTATAAAAAAATATCTCATCTCTTAAAATGAAACTGTTTACTCAGAAATTTTGAACATCTCTGAATAAAGCTTATTTAAACCTGAATTCAAAGGGTTAAAGGTCTGAATAGACGCTTATGGACGAGGGCCTCTTTGTCCGATTTCTTACAAAGGCTTGTAATAATATCATGAACCATTTGACTCCTTTAATAGTCTTGTAGGATTTCCGTTAAAAGGATTTTGTAAGGTCACTTAAAGCTGACGAAGCAAATGTTTTATAAAGAACGTTAAGTGCCTATCATTTTAAGTGTCTATTCCAACAACATAACTTCTTATCTATGTATTTATTTTTACTAAGGCAACGCCAACAAAACACATAATAAAACATTTTATAGAAACATAGTGTAAATATTATATACTATAGAATGTGTGCAAATAACAGGCATGCCCAACATTTGCAATAATATCTTATTCAGATTGTAAGCTTCTCATTTATTCCTACAGCAAGAGCGACCGCTAACTCCGGAACGTCCGAAAGTTCATCGATGTACTCAAACCGAACCATTCCTTCACTGCGTCACGCAATACATTATGGAACATCCAGCCACTGTGATGCTTCTCCTAGGCATCGACCCAATGGCCAACCTAGGCCCAGTCTTAGCCCCTACTGTAGACTTCTACGAAACGAGGGGACGTAGGCAAAGCGTGTTGGAACAGATCGCTGAATCAGAGAATGGGAGTCAAAGCCCTTCGAGTACAGGCAGTGTTGAAAGATTTGAGCCTCTACGTAGTCCCAGTGGGAGTGCCAAAGAACTGGATATTCCGCCAGAAACTCAAACCCTACTCGACAGGGAAACTAAAATCACAGTGATGAAGCGGAGTCGACATTCGGCGAGCGACTTGAGTGAGGCCTCGGAACGACTCCTGGCGAACAGATCCTCACATCCGAGCTCGCGTAGTCTTAAGTTTAACATTAATACTTAATTTAGCTTTTGCTCACAGACAATGGGTCGTCAACAATAAAAATATCTTCCACATTTTCAGAAATAGCGGCCAAATGTTGAGTGGAAATTTATGAAAGCAGTCGATACCTATATTACCTATTTTGTTATGCTCCGTACCGTTTATTACTGTTATGATAAAAGTATTTTTATTTTAAAACATTCAAACTCTACGTCTTTGTAATTTACTTAGGCTTTTTAATTATTGTGAATTTTGTACATATCAAATTATCTAAAATTGATGTTAGATTTTTATGAATGTGTATATGTAATAAAATGTCTAGTCATACATTGAAAATGAATAAGTTTGAAATCTTGGTAGAGTAACAGAGTAACTTTTCCATATTAATAAATCTTCCAACTTTACATAAATATCTGTTTAAGAAATATAATATTATCTTGATAAAATCTATTTTTGTGATGTATAAAATCGTAGAAGTATTTATATAGGTAGACCTACTCATTCATATTTGATAAGACAATATTTCAATGATTTTTAATCAATTTGAAATTATGTAGATACCTATTAGTAGTTTGACAAAAATCAACATACTTATATGATCTCGTGTAGACCAAATAGCATTTCAATTTTTATTAATAGTAAAAGTATGTTTGTACCAATTATCGACTTATTTGAGGTAAACACCATCATCTGATTCTGGAAGAAATCATATCTACCTAAGTTTTAAAAATCTCTTCTTTAAAATGCAATCGCAAGTTTCGCGCAATTATAGATTTAAGTGTAGTTTGTTATATATAATAGATACTGGTAACATCTTGTTTAAATATTATATTCTGAGCCATATCGTAATTTTCTGTAAACCAACTGAAATAATTCATTTACCTAAAATCTATTTGTGCTTGATAAAATGCTAAATGAGTCGGAATCAGTTGCAGTAACGTTATTTTCAATTTAAGTAGATGTAAGTAATAAAGTTATTAAAAACGGTGACGCTTACTAGGTTAATGGATTGTTGTGGTGTACCTTGTATGTATAGGCCAAGTACCTATGTGATATGATGTTAACACGTGGAGTGCCTAAATTCTCATTTTGTTTTGTTTTTACTGTCCTTTATTAAAATCTAATCTATTTTACTAAGCGTTATGAAAGTAATAGATTATTTTGTAAATATTGAAACGTTTATCTTGTAGTACAAAGTATTAGTTATCAAGTTTAATAAAGACAAATCGATGTTGAAGAGTTATTTGATTGGCTAACTTTGAGTTTCCGAAATAGGTACCCAAGGAAGATATCCTTTAAAATACAGAAACGAACCCTGTCATTTAAACCGAGAATACTGTAATTATCTCTTACCTTCTATCTAACAATAACAAGTAACAAATTTACTTAATTGATTTTGAACAAAATATCTGTTGGATTTAATAATACATCTTCTTTCATAGAATATAAATATAGTTAGGTTCTTTGATTTATCAAGGTTCTTGACTCGTAGAATCCACTTGAGTAGGTGTTATGTTGGTATGTTGCATTCTACCTTGAGGTAAAATTCAACTATTTTATGCGATAGCAACTAATATCTCTATGTTGGATGCATTTTGAATCCAATCGTAAATAAAAATCATCCCTTAATTTTCGTATTAATTAAGTAAATCCCCACATAAACCTTTTGAAACTATCATGGTTATTACACAACAGTTATTCCGTGATCATGGCACATGGAACTATGCCGAAATATTGGAAAACTCAATAATCATGGTAAATATCCCGTTATAAATGACTTTTAAGTCCCACATGCAATCACCTACTTTCATAAGGACTTGCAAAGTGCAGCAAATAACGGTCTTTACCCGCTGTAATAAAGTAAGTAATGACGCAAATGTAGGTCACGCTGCTGGGGCTGTAATTTGCAGACGCAAGCTTGTGAGAGCAGAGAGACCACCTGTGAAACAGCTCTTAACTTGGACGGACACGGCGTGTAATTATAAAGTTAAGCGTTCCGGTTTCACATACAAGTGTAATTGGAAGCTCTTTTAATACACCACTATAATATAGCCCCTGGCGTCTTTTCACATGTACATATATACATATTATGTTAAAAGTGGCCCGAAAAGCCAGAGGCCAATTTTCACATTTTTAAATAATATACTTTGTGAAAAGTGGCCAGAAGATAGTGGGATAAAGTCAAATGTCCCAATTTCATAAAAGGCCGTACCTACTAGCTACGAACATGTAATGATTTCAGATAGGTATCTGCATACATACCTACCTAGAGGATAGGGATACTGACAAAATAATAAAGAAATTGTTTTTTTTCCGTTGGATCGTCTCATTTTCATATGTCGTCACGGCGGCATAGTGCTGCCAGATAGTTTCAATTGATAAAACTCAAAATGAATTCTCATAATAACGTTTATTTATATGGGTTCTTCGTATTTTCACTACAAAAGGACTACATAGTATGTTTGTTCAAAATTTCCCTATAAAATCACAGGATCGAGGTCATTCGAGGTTTCTACAGTAAACTTCCCTAAAACAATATTTGATTTTTGGAATATACCTACAAGCCGTCGTCCCTACTAAGTAAGTACTTACGTGGAAAAGTTAGGGTTAATACCTATTGCAGTGGCTTCTGTAGATTCCTACAGTTACAAGAAAATTAGGTTTGTAATTGAATCCCCGCATAATAGCTGTCAGCGCATTTTAGGAAATTTTATAACTCATTGACCAATTTACAATATATTTCCAACTCTATTACAAAGAAAGAAACCACTGTATGTACTAGTGGTCCCACTCGTGGACTAAAATTTGGAGTGAAGAGAAAATCAAAAACACCTTATTTCTTAATTGATAATAATTTATAGTATAAATAAATGGATTCTTTAAGCGTAAAGAAATAAAGATTTTTCAAATCTGAAATCTATAAAGAATGTACCTAAGCCTAGTCCTTTTCAAAACCTTTTTCTATAGGTACAGTACTGTAGTACAGTTTCAATGACCGAATTCACCATGGGCTAGCCGAATAATCAATATTTGTTCCCGGAGAGCTCGAGCTATAGGTCCATATCGGTGGCTGCAAATATTATTCAAAAGCTGACTAGGTGTAGGTACAGTGCCGTAAGCTTACCCCCTGGCAAGTTACAAGTCTCGTAATTACATCAGTTTTGATTTTACATTGCAAAATTTGTGTTTTACATAAAACAGCTTGTTATCTTCATTTCACCGTAAGACTCTAATTTGAAATAGTTCTGTATTTATAGAAATTTACTTCAAACGTTACAAGGAGGTCAGCTAACAATGAACGCCACTGTACGTGTAGGTACATACTACGTGAAATACGAGGTTTTAATACGCCCAGCATTCACCAGGCAATTCCAAGGCACTGTAGGTAGGTACGTAGGTTAGTTAACCGTGGTAATTAAACTACCATTGATTATATTAGTATTTACCTACAGCTTGGTCAGCAAACAGAGAGCTGGTTTCTAAACGATATTTTATCTTCATATCTACTCCTCCAATCAAACATCTCAAATATAGACATCTAGACTTTAATCAAGGCCAAATAGCACTTATACAAGACCTAGTTAATGTTTTAAACACGAGCGTTATTAATTAAAAGCAACATCAAAAACAATGATCTGGTTTTAGATAAGAACAAACCAAGTAGATAAGAACAAATCAGCGTTGTGGGGCTACTCGCAACATTCAGCTGAGCATGAACCTGTTCTGATAGCGCAGGAACACGGCATTGACCATCACACACGGCTTGATCTACACAACATTAATTTAGAAATGTCTCTTTTGTGTTAAATCAATGTGTATTATTAATTATTTACTTTTAATTCTTTTTAACTCGTGTGCTTGTTACTATAGTTAGATAATTATGTCTTAGCTATCAGAATAAATATATTTTCATTTCATTTCATTTTCAAGTATAAAAACATCGAATTCGCAGCCTCGAATTTCTTGAACAAATAACGCCCTTAGAAGGTTTTTGATCTGATTCCGTCACATTTGTTGGTTTCGAGACAAATTACTCCAAGAAATCTGAACCTTGGAATGAAGTCCTACACAATGAAAACCATGTAGATGTTTGTACCCTAAATATTTTACATCTTAAGGTCACCCGAGTTACTAGCGCCGCCTTATCTCTATGTAATAATATACTATTTGCTATTATATTATTATATCTATTTATAATAATATAATATACTATTGCTTGCTATTTTTTTATAGTGAATAATTGTATTTCCTTCTATTTATTTGAATGAACAAGCATGGACAAATAAAATGGAACAAGAATATGATATAATTTTAAGTTGAGTGGTGCCTAACATCAAAGAATCTGTTTAAAATTCAGAATGATGAAAATAAATTATTGATTTACTTTTATTTACATACTCAAGTATTTTCAAGACTCGTTCAAGGATATAACAAAATGAAATAGAAAAACAATTTATTCATCTCGGGTTGAAACCGCTGACAAATCTTAAGCCAGGTTTAATAACATGAGACGAGATTATCTAATGCAAAATTAAAGCAAAATGAGTTACGAGAAGATTACGGTTAAATGAGTTTTCGTACCTCAAATCTTAAATACTTCTCATCTGCATCTTAAATCTGACTAAGCATGTTTCACCGAATTCGTGTTTCATTCCGAAAGTTTTTACGACACTGTTTCGTGATTGTCTTATCTCGGATAAGAAAGATAACTCGAGTGTGCTTAAAACTAAAGTATCTACTCAATAGTTAATTAATTATTTAATATTTTTACCAAAAAACTCCGCTTGCACGAGGATTATTACTATAAAAATTAAAATGTGTCTAATCAATAAGACCAGCGTTGGTTGTAACATGTTTACAATTAACTCATGCTGAGATAGAGTCCGTTTTGTGACTCATGTACAAAAATCTGTTTTGTCCTTTATTTTTTATAATCATGTTTGTTTTATATTTTTGTGTTTTGGTTACAAATAAACTTATTATATTCTATTCTATAATCATTAATCATTGACAGCTCACTAATTTTTATTTGGCTTATTTTAGAATAAAAAATATTGATATAAGCGGGGTTTAGCATTGATATTTTCATTTCACGCCTTCATCTTTCACATTTTTGGTTACTCACCTAATTCATATGCGTTATGGACTGTAAGGGGGACTCCAACATCTCGTCTTCCAAGTTACGAGATAACAAACTAGACTCAGGTAAAAATATCAAACAATCTTCATAATTTGATAACTCATTTACTTTATTTAAATATTACAATTGTTTTCCATTACTTGACACTGGCAGAAAAGTTTCCAACCAGACACAATTGCCATTAACAAAGAAAAAAAAATCATCATGTGCGTTATTCATGCATTCCCTATAAACAAGATAAAGATAGTTGTGGTATATTCTGTAGTCAGGTAACTGGCCTGTACGTAAACGTGCTCCGGCGTTGGCGAGGCGTAAAATGCAATTTTACGTCGCTACTGGCTACGGGGCTAGGAGCTAGCTAGCAGTGGCGTAGCAACGAGCTCTACGGCAGAATTACTATACATTTTTTATCTTGGTGGCAATATTCGCTTACAGTTTTTGCTTCCTTTGCCTGACTTTGGCATTCCACACCTACCAAAGCGGAGTAGTACATCGTCATCATCATCATCATCAACTCGTATAGTCTGCAAACTGAAGTGAAAAACTGTAAACTGGACATAATGAGCGCCATAGCGCCCTGTCATCAGCAGTCAGCTTCAAGCTGAGTAGTAGCTTTTGAAAATGCAAAATACAATCAACCAACATTCTAATGTAGTAACAATAAATATGTCATTTTGTTGGTGAGTGGGGGTGTTATTTTCTTTCTTAAAAAATAATACACTAAAACACCCATTATTCATTAACAATCTCGCTAAACCTCAGACATTCTAACAGTATCTTCTCCCACTCATCGGCTAAGGTTCTGGTCAAGAAGTCTGTTGAAAGCGGTGAGGGTGCGAGGCAGTAGAAAATTGGCACGGACAACGGTTCTACTTAATAGAACAGAAAATATAAAATATTCACGACTACACGAAAAGGAGTGAGTTATGTTCCAGGGTTCATTTATTTATTAAGTTTCTTAATCCAGCATAACTTTTAAGGGTCAGGTACCTATGCCTGAATATATTGGATGTACTCGTATGTACCGTAGAATGATCCCAAGATCCAAATTTCGAATATCTAAGTATTCGATTAGGTTCACCTAATCGAATACTATATAATTTATTGTAAAATAAGCTTATCTTTTATCTATATAAGTGACCTAGATTAGTAACCCATACACAAAAAAGGAACATTTGCAAAAGTCTGCAAAACTTGCGAGCGCGTAGCATTAATTTACATCGCTACGAGCGCTACGAGGTGCTACAAACATCAAATACTACGCCAGCCGGCGTAGCATTAACTTAAAAGGAATCTTGTTTTCCTCTGAGCGATAATTATGTCTATTATTTTATAACAAAGCCGAGAATATGCTATAGGATGGTGATATTAACATTAAAAAACAAGTTATATTAATGTCTTTCTTTTTTACGTTCTAGGGTAAACGAAACATGAATTTTTCTATGTTCACATTATTGATTTCATTCGAGATCAAAATTATAAAGGAACTTTACGCTTGTTATATAATCCGATAGTTATCCGAGTTCCAAAACAGGAAGAGTTGAATACATTATTTTCAGTCTTGTAAAATATTAATAGTCGCCAATATTTATATAGTTTTTGTTTAAAAAAAAAAACTAGGATTAGAGAACCAAGTATATTTAAGTGGCAGCTATTTGGCAGATTATGCACCATAGGAATGTGCACTGTCAACTCACGTACCTACCTAACTTTATACTTTACGCGAAGCACACAAGAGTTTTAAGGCTAGTACCGACAGGCCGGCATAGGACGCTGCGCACTGGCCGCATCAAACGAATTTAAATATCCCTTGTATGGTATGCCATAGAATTGCGGCCACTAAACCGCACCGCACGTACCCATCCCATATACACCGGACGCCAATGCGTCCGGTCCGGCAGCCCGATGGCTGTCGGAATTGCCGGCGATCCGTTGAATGCGAATGGATGGCGTGATTATACGTTTGCAAAGCGTCGGCAATCCGGCTGCTGCGGATACAGTGGATAAACATCCCATTCAATGCCGACCTGTCGACGCTTACCTTTAGAAAACACCCGTATGCCTTTCAATCGCTAGGTAAGTTACCTATCTTTTTCTTCCGCGGAACCAGTTATTGTGGCGATGCCTATGCGGCGTATACATATATACCTAGATATTACGAAATGTGATAGCTATATTTACTCTTTTGGAATGTTATGTTCATCTCCGTTACCGAGGTTAGCTACAAATCAAAAAAACTTTTGTAAACCGCTGTCCAGCCTCAAGGAATAAACATAGGACTATCTTTACACATACATATTTACACTACAGTCATCGCCTTGTCGTAAATAATACTTTAAAGCTACACCCGGGAGGTCGTAAAATGTAAGGTATGAGGTAAAAACAAGCGTGTTTTATGCGCCGCCGTTTACGCTGTAAAAACTAAGGGTCAGCTCCTCAACTCACACCAGACGGGACGCGGTGCGACGACGACGACACGCGATGCTGTGCGCACTTTGCTTCAAAAAATTTATTTATTTACTAGGTACTATAAATACACGCATTAAAATCCATTAGAACGTAGTTTTAAAGATCTAAACATAGGTAGGGTACATAAGGACTTATAGACAGCGGGAAGCGACCTTGTTTATTTTATTATACTATGTCGTGAAGATACTATATTTCGAATGAAAGTGCGCGTAGCGCCGTGTCGCGTCGCGCGCGTCTCGGTGCGATCCGACCCTTAGGCTGCGATTAACAGCTAGATGGAATAGCCCATGGAGTGGCATGGGTCTATATTTCTTACAAAATTTCAAAGATAATGTAAGGTTTATAAACAACAGATTAGTTACAAGAGATTTGATTGTTTTCCCAGCTGTCAGCTCTCAATCATCAAGTCAACCGCTGCTGGTTTGTTATTGCTAACAATAACAAACCAGCGTTTGTCGCAATCAAGGCCTCCACAGGGCCTCTACGTGATTGATTGCCAGCAACAGGGAATAGAAGCGTGACTTTCATGGGCCCCGACACTGAGCAATAATTTCGCTATGTGACAAACGAAACGGCAGACGAATTCCCATTTGAGTCTATAGATATTACTATGCCCCGTATCGTTTCGCGTGTGGAAACCGTTGCTTGGAGTTAGGGTCTTCGTGATAGAAAACGTTTTTACCTATCTCTTTTTTCGGGACAGGGACAATTTAATCAAACAATAGGAATGTAGGTAGGTCATACGTACCTTCGTATGTCTACTTGCTTATCACTATACATAGGAAGTATAAAACAAAGTCGCTTCCCGCTATCTGTCTTTCCCTGTACCTATGCTTAGATCATTAAAACTAACTACGTAACGGATTTTAATGCGGTATTTTTAAATAGAATAATGATTAAAGAGGGAGGAGGTTTGTATACTATTTGATACATAGATCTCCACGTGGGCGAAACCGCGGGGCGCAGCTAGTAAAGGTATAAAATGATGTCCCAGTTTTGAAATAAGTTATTCTTTCTAGGGTACTAGTATACAAAATATTCTTTAAAAATTGAACTTCATAAAAACATTGAAAACTTTCTGATTTCAAAAGGTTTTACGCTTTTTGACCGTAGGTACAGCTTACTCAGACTTGGTCATTAATTGAGTTAGCTGACCGCCCGTAGCTCGCTGAAAACTCGGAAATGATATTAAGCCTTCACTCTGCAAACGTTACCGCTGAAGTGATAAACCTTTTAAAGGCACATAGTACTCCCAATGTAGAGTCTATTTAATTCTTGCCCGCAGCGGGCATAAGGTCATAAAAAATCTGAAAATAGGTACCTGAAAACGTAGGGGAGCGGAGATATGAATTAACCTAACAACCGGTTGCACGGTGGGTGCCAAAAATGAACTTAACCATCTCGGAATATAAGTATATACCTACCTATTCATGATCAAATAATCGCTCCGCTTCGGCGGAAACCAGCCTTTGGAGATCAGTTGGATTTTTTACCATAAAAATGCTGTGGCTTTCATGCAGGTAGGTACCTAGCCAACCTATGTTAGATTTGTGTCTAAGTAGTACAATACCATTCTGATTTCCATTATTATCCAGCATAGGAAGGTACATTTTTATTTTTATTTATTGCAATACTACCGGTTTTTCCATTTTTTTTCTCTGCAATTGTGTAATTAAAGGCGTCCATTTATACCTCGTTGGATAGCTAAAGGTTTGGCTATATATTGGTTGTTATATAGCTAATAAAAAATTGTTGTATGTAAAATGTTGGATAGCTAAAGGATATAGATGTTTTTTATATAACATCTAACACGTTGATTGCTGAAATCACACGGTATGTGTTTTCTACAAGTACAAGTGAGCGCACACTCGTGTCATGCGTAATATGCGTAAATCCACACTAGCGCAGCTGCTGAGAAAATACAGATCTGTGTGACTCAGCACAGCCGTAATATGTTTTTTCGAACGAAACGCATGTGCGGCGCAACACAACCGCTATGTAGAGCGGCAGCACGAATGACTTAGGTTAAAAAAAAACAAAAAACGCAGTCGAAAAAAGATCGCAGTCGACGTGTTAAAGATGTTTTTGCTATGCTAAGTATTTAATTTACTATAAAATAATACTTTTTTTATAGTTCTATATGGATACTGATTCATATGATTTTGTAAATGTTTAAATTAATATTAAGAATCTAAACCTGTCTCTAAAATTTTTATTGGATGACTCCTTTTTTATAATGATTATTCAAGGCGTAAAACGGAGATTTCAATAAATAAATAACGAATATGCGAATATGTTCACTTTTGCATTATATAGGATTAAAATAGTTGCAAATTGTCTCCCCATCACCCCATATAAGGATCTGGCTGTTCTAATTTCCAATACCTACCCTGTATAGCGAACACACCCGTAGGTATGGTTGCATGCGGTTGCATGGTTATTGGTAGCGTTAACCTAAACATCTTGAAAATGCCGAGATTTTAGAACTTGGCAAGCAACACAATACACTCCGAGTTATTTCATCTCTGTAATGGACTCGCCGTAAGCGGTGATACAGCGAGGCTTCAACGTTGGGATTTCGTGTGAAATCGCCAAGAGAATGCAATATTGTGATTGCTTTTCACGAAAAGGGCGTTGAAAAAGATGCGAATACAATGCAGCGAGCCTTTTATTTTAGTTAGAGATTTCATTCGGCATTTACCCTTTTAGAGCTTTGTTTTGACCCTCGCAAAAAGAGCGTGGCATGAACCGATTTCAATTGTAGATACAGTGGCGTTCATCGTTAGTTCAAAGTCTCATAATAACTTACATCAGTTGTGGTTTTATATTATTAAATTTGTTGTTTTTGTATTAAACGGCCTGCTATTTTAATTATACAGAAATATCTTCTAGTTTTTAATTCGTTCTGTATTTATAGAAATTTACTTCAAAGAAATGGGGGTAGAAATAGGGATAAGCTAACAATGAACGCCACTAGGTACATACGCTTGCTTGTTACGAAACTATAATAATGTACTCATTATTTATATACCCCGGATTTCGGTCATGGCAGCCAGTCCTCAATGGTAAGTACCTAAATATTTTTTATATGGTTTTTTTATTTAAAATGTGATACGAAAAATTGTGTCATAGTTAGGACAAGTCATGTGTTAATATCCACAACCCTGTGGGAAATCATTTCAGTATTTCGTTGAGTCACAGAGAGTTAAGCTCTTTTACAAATTACGTACTTACCTACGAGTACCTATACTGAAATTTGTTTTTTTTTTTGCTTGGGTCATCTAGGAGCTAATATGAGAACATGAAATCAGGCTGGTTATCTACTTAGTTCAGAACTACCCACTATTTATAGACAATTTTAAGGTGGACAGGTGGTCGGACTTTATTACATAATGCTTAGTTACTGGGTTATCATAAAATCTGCTCATTAGTGTTATTCACAAATGAAACACATTTTAAAAGTCCCTCTTTCATTATCTTTGTTAATTAATAAACTCGTAAATTTTAATTAGAGAAAGAATAAGCCTAATATTTATGATCTATTCACCAACCAAGACGGTGTTGTTAAAAAACGTTATCATTATTTTAAGCACCTACAAAGGAAAGTTCTTTCATTTATCATAGGTTAGGTATATTTCAGCAAATAGGAATCCTTAGGTACCTATAAGCCAAACATATGAAGTAAAACCTACATTATGCCTACCCTTTTCAATATCTTGTTCTCTGTGGGTCCAAGCCCGAATTTATATAGATGTATGTACGTAGGTACAGTCAAAGACATTAACACTATAAGTAACATTTAAGAAATTTCCTCTATACTAAATATTATTATGTAGTAATTAATACTACCAACACGCGATAGCCTAATTATCAATTAATTTGTAATTAAAAAATTACTAGCTGCGCCCCGCGGCTTGGACGCGGGGAAATCTATGTTTCAAATGGTTTATAAACCTTCCCCTTGAATCACTCTATCTATTAAAAAACCGCATCAAAATCCGTTGCGTAGTTTTAAAGATCTAAGCATATCTACATAGGGACAGAAAGACTGCGGGAAGCGACTTTGTTTTATACAATGTAGTGATTTGTAATTTTAGAATTATAATCAGATCTGTCAATCCCGACCGACCCAATGGTCACACGCAAATTTATTTGGGTTATTATGTAACTAAGTAAATCAATTCGTGAGAAGTGAAGAATAGTATTTTTTTAATAGGTAACAGATTTTTAAGAATTAATTAATTCAATAATCAATCATTTACTTATTTCATAAGTTCTAGATTTACAAGAACACGATGTAGAGCTGTAGCTACATCAGCGGCCGACTACTTTCCCGTAAAGGCCTACGGCGTAGATGGTAGGTTACCTTGCTGTAGCAAGCTACGGACTTTTATCCTAAGACTGCAGGTTGATGCTGGATGCGTCAAGTTGAAGACAGGGCGCTATGGCTCTCATTGGGGAAGGCCTATGTCCAGCAGTTGACTATCATAGGCTGATGATGTGATGATAATGAAATAAACGAAATCCCAATAACTTTTTAATAACCACCAGCAAGAATACCACACTATTTAACACAGTAGGTAAGGTACCGAGGTACGTTACTGTACCGAGTTATGACCTAGCTGTTACGTTGCTGTAACAAGGTACGGCGTAGTATAAAATATGACCTGTCTAGGTGCTTATCTTTGACCTAAAGATGTAAACAACTTTTGATTTGATTTGAGTACAAGATAATCGCGTAGAAATAATAAAATAAAAGAACTCAAAAAGTGTATTTTCCCGGGAAAATAATCTTCTATGTAATTGAAAGCTTAGACAATATCTCAGGCGATGTTCACAACTGTACCATAGCTTTGATAAATCGCTAATCCTCGCGAGTACCTATCCGCAAAGGCGGTGGATCTTCAATTTCACGCCACAGAAAACACCGCGTTTGTGTAGAATAGGCACCAAGGTAAATCCACCTGTCAATACCTTTCTTTTATGCGGATTTAAATCACCAAATTTACCAACCACTAAATTCCTGGCGTACATGCTGTTTTTTTTATTATTTAGATTTCGATATTTTTAGTAGGTAAGTAATTATGTTGTGTAATATAATATGTTCACGAGTGTCTATCTAGCCATTGAAAACAAAACTGCCTATGCGACGGACTTTAAGGAGCTAATAGATTATTTCGCAGAAAAGAAAGCACGCCGCGCCGTGTAGATTTGTACAGTTGTTTTATGTCATGTCGTATGAAAGTTATTAGCTAAGGAAATAAAAAGTTTAAATATATTAAATGATTATTATTTTCACAAGTGGTTACAAAAAATGGTACTCATTTGTTTTAACAGTTTTTCTCTAACACTGAAGGGAGGGGGCGCCACTTTCTAGTCTTTGCCCCTGTTCGAAAAATCGTAGATCTGAGGCTGGTATTTTTCCATAAATATAATTTGTAATATGGATCTGAATAAAAGGCTATACCTACTATATTATTATTATATAATTATTACCTATAATAGTAGTAGTGGGATAGGAAAATCTGGGAGAAAAGGACTTGCCTTGTAGTGGGAGAAAGCAGGATGGAAATAAATAAATAATGCTGGACAATTCACACAGCATTATCTAGCCCCATGGTAAGCAAAGCTTGTGTTATGGGTACTAGATAACTGATATACATAATACAATACATTACAGAGATATTTTTTATTATAGATAGAAAACGACCAGAACACCCGGAACAAATATCTGCAGATCGTACACATAATTGTTCCGAGGCGGGAATCGAACCCGCAACCTCCTGCGTCGCAGGTGGACCTTCGCCCATCGCGCCACATCGGTCGTCAAACAAGAAAAAATAAAAATAACAGAAACCCTGCTTTAAACCAGAACAATAAACGCTTGGTATCATATCCGAAAATAATACAATGTTACGTCAGTATGTTATGCTTATTCCTTTATTTGTACACTTCTCAAGAACGCCAAAGTACAGATCTAATATGATAAGCCGAAACGTGATTATTTGTACATAATAACCTACTACTGTACTAGGTACATTAACAGCTACAACACACTATAACTATTTACATAGAGCTATGACATGCAAATTTTCAACAATATTAACAACAATTTGTAGAGCAAAACTAGAAAAAATTGCTGGGACCACTGACCAGGTGATTTCGATAATTGCCTAGCTGGTGCGCGCGGCTTCCCACGTTTTCCAAGTAACCTATGTCCAATCCTCGGATACCATTGGCCTTCCTACCAAATTACATTAAGATTCGATCGGCAGTTTAACCGCGAAAGGATAGACAAGAGTTACTTTTGAATTTATGATATTAGTATTTATGATATTAGTTTGACCTATTTTACTCAGCTGTCGGATTACGCTAAAGCCACACACCTATATTGGCATTTGAAAACTCTTTTTATGCCAATATAGGTGTGTGGCTTTAGCGTAAGCCACACACCTACGTATATTGGCATTTGAAAACTCTTTTTATGACCTAAATAATTTGCAATTGTAACGATCAAGGATTTTGTTTTATAAAATGTATTTATTTGTAACCTTTGTGTTGGAAAAAAAGATCTTTAAAATGTCAATTATAGAACTGGTGGTTTTAGTAATGGTTTGGTACCTGGTACATATCTGCTATAAAGCTAAATCTAAAAATATTATACTTGATGCAACATATACAGATAAAATACATCTATGATTTACATAATTTACTGCTAATTATTGCATCTGTTGTGATCTGGCATCTCGTTTGGCGCCATTTAGCAGCAACAAACAATACTGTTTGGCAAGATTCGGAATCTACACAAAAACCTTCGTTGTATTGTGTTTATTCAGTATAAATTCTCTTCGTGCACAAATCATACAATAATAGTATAAAAATTCATAAAAAGTTACATTACTCATAAACTAACAAGATTTCGGGAGACTGGAATGAATAAAAGTTAGGTTAAAATGTTTTCTAAAACACACATTCTGTTACTCAATCATATATCAAAATAATTAAAATTGGACCAGTAACAAAGTTTCATACCCTCGGATTTCAAACAATATAGACCCATATATTTCGAAATCTAGAAAGATAAGTTTAAGAATCATTGCCAAAATATAAAGCAGATTAGTTCATATAAACACAGTATTTAGTGACACTAGAGAACTCTGATTTGTGTTGTAAAATTAAAAAAACATTTATTACAAATCCGTGTTTTCAAACGTGTTAGCATTATTGTGATGAATATGTGCCCACACATTAAATATTACCAAAAATATCATATATTGTATTTGTAATAACATCAATTGTTATTTTTTCCTACAAATCTACTAGAACACGACTGTATAATCAAAAGTAGCGTCGATTATGCGCGACAAAACAAATATGAACGAAATAGATATATTTTTTATTTTTTATGAGCATTTTCTTTTCAATCCAACATCAACAAAATATGTATTCAACAGCTCGATTGAGAGCCAGCAGAAGATAGCAATAGTGCCCAGTTTAGTGTTAGTTTTTCGCACACAATCGATCACAATGTTGTTTCAGTATACTTTATAGAGCAATACAATAATACTAGATACGTCAAAATTCATTAAGTATTTTTAAACTGAGCTTAGAGAGCGGTGGAAGTGGAGTAGGTACCTACTGCGGAATCCTGTGTTAGTATTCAATAAATAAATTAAAAAGGAATTCCGATTTATTCTGATTTATCTGTAATATGGTAATTTCTGAATGATTCATTAAAATAACTAAAGATGAGGTCGATGGCTGGTATTGTCTTGTTCACAAAATTAAGTAATAACCGATACAATAATGACTCAACCTAGTTACTTTTAACTACACTGACAATGCCTACTGGATTTCAATAATACTTATTCACGATAGGAAGCAAATCACTGGCGGCAAAATGTATTGATTGATTTTTATAACTCGGGCACTTAAAGAATGGGAGTGAGAATGAATGACGTCATCTCTCATGCTGTAAGGTCGTATTCACACAGCATCCGTATTTTTTTCGTGGTAGCGTATGTAGTTGTAGAAGCGAATTGAAACACCTGACAGTATTATGGATCCAGTAAATGTTGAACGGAAACACATTAGCGAAGAATTCGTAAGAAAGGGTCCTGAAACGGATCCGCAGTGTGAATGCGCCGTCGTCAGATCGAATTGAAACTGAGCGACGCAGCATGAGAGATAACGCCATTTTCAATCTCATTCTCCATGTACGCAGGTTTTATAAAGATGAAACACAAATTGAAAAATACTTTATGAAATATTGTTCCTACTGTCTTCCACTGCTCACCAAAACACGTCCATTTAAGTATTGTGCAACACTCTGCATTTTAACCCTGTGCCTTTTTGACACCAAACCACAAATACCGTGACTTTAGAATTGAACCCAGTTCGGATTAGCTGGTGTCGTCGGCTTCTGACTCTGCGGAGCACTGGAAAATTAAAAGAAAACGTAAGTTATAAGTATCATTAATCATCTGATAATCTCTCTGTGGACTCACTGCTGAACCATACCTTTAGATAGATAGCAAACATTTTATTATACTACACAAAACAATACAGAAATAAAAACTTAGAATAAAGATATAAAGGGCGGCCTTATCGCTTAGAGCGATCTCTTCCAGGCAACCTTATGGACGGGACGGGACATTAATATATAAAAGATTATTTATCGCGTATATTTATCAGTTTCAGTTATTCCGTGATAATGGCGCATGAAAATTCATGAAATTGTGCCGAAATATGGAAAACTCGAAAATCTAATCATGGTAAATATTCCGTTATAAATAACTTTTGTGTTAACAAACTATGATAGTGTCAACAAATACAAAGTACGTCAAAAACGGTAACATAATTAGTTGATAGGTAATGCTAGTTAAGCAAGTTTCTACATTATTTGTGAATAGGTACCTACTTTCTACAAGAGGTACGTAATATACTACCTATACTGTATCCATCCAGAATGTAGAATGTTTACCAACAAAGCCACTGACAGTTCAATCAGCTGATGTAGGGGTGAAAAACATTGTAGAAAATGGTGTTCGTGTTACCAACTCTGTCAGAAAAATAGGGAAAATAAAGATAGAATTGACGTCAGGATTAAAAAAAGTTTTAAATCTAATAGAATGTCTATGTGAAATCATTGGAATTCTATTAGGCCTGCATCATTTTGTGGTGATAACCCTAAAAATCAGCTGATTTCTTTTGTATACAAACATTCTACATTCTGGATGGATACAGTATAGTATTAAAGACAAGACTGTCTTGTTCCAAACATATTTACAAATTAATGTTGTTTGTAGTAAATATTTAAACTTACGCGATCTGAACACATCATTTAAGCACTAATAAACAGGTACTATAAAAAAAGGTAAATAAACGCGATAGGTAAATATACCCGTTGTATTAATGGTTATAATTGAGATGTTTTTAGGTTGAGAAGATAATAATACTACCTCATCATCATAATCATCAGCCTACCTATAGCAGTCCAATCAAGGCCTCCCCCAATTAGCGCCTTGTCTTCAGCTTGCCGCATCTACGCCATCATCTATTTGCATCTGCATGCTGTCATCCCACCTGGTCGGAGGGCGTCCTACACTACGTTTACCGAGTCGTGCTCTCCACTCAAGAACTTGTTTGCCCCAGCGGCCCTCGGTTCTTCGCGAGATACGGCCGGCCCACTGCACTGCCACTTCCGCTTACGTTATACCTGGCAGAGTTGAATTCTCCCCACTCGGAGTTAGCTTGGTTGGCAACAGGGGCAGGGGCGTGTTGCGGTGACGGAGGGGGCGGTAGTCTGGAGCTGCCGGCGCCGGGCGGCGGGGGGAGGAGGCTGCCCACTGCGCCGCCACCGACGCCGCGGCGCGGCTTGCTGCCTTCACTGCCGTCTTTCTTCTGCAAGTAATAGTAAATAAATAAATAATAAGTTCAAGTCACCCTAATGAAATTTACTTATTAGTAAATAATGCTGGACAATCCACATATGATCATCTAGCCCCAAGCTAAGCAGAGCTTGTGTTATGGATACTAGTTGACTGATAAACAATACATTACGTAGATATATATTATTTATTAGGGCAGCGTTTGGGAAACTACGTAGAGTCTTCTCTTCATCCATACCGCAATGCTTGAAAACGAAAGTTCAACCAGTGCGTCCTACCCGTTATGACCTACGGAGCTGAGACGTGGACACTCACGATAGGGCTGGTCCACCAGTTCAAAGTCGCTCAGCGAGCTATGGAAATAGCTATGCTCGGAGTTTCTCTGAAGGATAGGATTCGAAACGAATACATCCGACAGAGAACCAAAGTTATTGACATAGCTCTGAGAATTAGCAAGCTGAAGTGGCAGTGGGCCGGCCATATCTCGTGAAGAACCGACGGCCGCTGGGGCAAACGTGTTCTTGAGTGGAGACCACGACTCAGTAAACGTAGTGTAGGACGCCCTCCGACCAGGTGGGATGACGACCTGCGAAAGACTGCAGGTAGATGCTGGATGCGTCAAGCTGAAGACAGGGCGCTATGGCGCTCATTGGGGGAGGCCTATGTCCAGCAGCGGACTAATATAGGCTGATGATGATGATCTTATTTTTTATTATACGTAAATAACAACCAGAACACCCAGAACAAATATCTGCAGATCATACACACAATTGTCCCGAGGCGGGAATCGAACCCGCAACCTCTTGCGTCGAAGGCGGCCCTTCGCCCACCGCGCCACATAGGTCGTGTTAGTAGTGTTGCTTACACTTACTAACCTAGAAATTGATGACAAAAAGTAGTTAGGAGAAACCATTTTTTTACTGCAAGTCGCTGATCCGTAAGAGTAAAAGAATATAAACATAAAATCAAAACATGTGTCCGGCGGGCATCGAGCTGCCTGCGATGGACCTTTGCCCGTTGCACCACAAAGATAGTCTTATAAAACATCAATATTTTTCACACTTATATCATTACTGTGTGGATTCTCCAGCATTATTTATTAATTATATGTTTTATTAACAGATAAGTAACATGAACAAAAGAAAGACTATTCACAAACCAAGGCCAAGATATTATCAGCAATTACTGAACCATTGATTTTTAATTATGAAATCATACAAAAATATAATAATTGGATGTACATACATACTAACAAAATTGTATTAACAAGGTACTAATAACACATGAGCCAATAACTTGACTCATAATATTATTTACCAGTAAGTACTGGTAACAAATGATTCAGCACAGACTGTATCCTAAAACCTTTGTAGGTAAATTTTCAAGGTCAATAGTTCTGCCAGTAGAGACAATAGATTTTCTACAGAAATGCATCAAGGGTTACACTACTTATACACTAGCAAAATTTGATATAGAATGTTTGTAAACAAACTGTCCATCATCATCATCAGCCTATGTTAGTCCACTAACTGGAGATAGGGCTCCCCCAATGAGCGCCCTGACTTCAGCTTGCCGCATCCAGCATCTACCTGCAGTCTTTCGCGGGTCGTCATCCCACCTGGTCGGAAGGCCTACACTATGTTTACCGAGTTGTGGTGTCCACTCAAGAACACATTTGCCCCAGCGGCCGTCGGTTCTTCGCTAGATATGGCAGGCCCACTGCCACTCGAGCTTGCTAATTCTTAGACCTTTGTCGATAACTTTGGTTCTCTGTTGGATGTATTCATTACGAATCCTATCCTTCAGCAACATATTAATCGCGTATAAGCGAATAAATATTGCTTACAATTCTATAAGAAACTCAATACCAAGCAAGTGAGCTTTACTAATTTGTGTTGTGGTTTGTACACAATCATTCTACTTTAAGTTTGGCTAGTGTATAGTTTAAGCACCTAACCATGTAAATTGCATTTGTAAGGCAAATAAACTTTTTATTATTATTGTATATTTCTTATTTCCATGATGCATGGGGCCGGAACAGCACAGACTCCTTTTAAGAGAGTTAATCTAAAAGGCTACACATAGATAGGTGCATAATATGATTTTGATATCTGCCAGGTGTAGACTATAGCAAAGGAAAATGTAAGGAATAAAACAAGGTTATTATTTATAATTATTACTTACTGTGATTTTCATATTGATTTTGATTGTCTCTCCCTCCTTGAATCCCAGATCTAGGTTCTGGGCTGGTCCGGCCTGTACTCCTTCCTGCTCTTTCCTAAGCCATTTGAAGTGATCTTGTAATGCTACATTGAGATCAAATGAGTCTGAGCGGTCACCAAAGCCTAGTCCAATGTAAGCAGCCCGTCCTGAAATGTTCACAAATGTATGTTTTAAGCCCTTGAGGTTAAGAATTATGATAGTTGGATTCAACACTAAGAATTATGTATCTTAGATTTGAAGATTGGATTTAAATTGTTGACACTATATAGTACCTACTAGGAGGGCTCCTTTAATTTTATAGTATTGAGGTATGGACAGATAAGAAAACTTTTCTTTTTACCATTATCATCCTGAATCTTCACGACAAAGTATCTTGAGCTATCTGTTACAGCTTCAAGGGCCACTCCAGGATATTTATCAATTGGGCACTTGGCAAACAGCTCTCCTGATGCCTTGTCTTCCAGCTTCATTACGAGTTCTTCGCCTTTAGCAACAAGCCTCATGCGCCCAGTCCATTGTGGCTCTTGTAAATTCCAATCTGCAGCCCTAAAAACGCCCACATTTTACCAGATATCGTTTTATAAACAAAAGTTCGTGATAATGTTGCTATCGTACCTGTATCCTCTGTTGGTGGTCCTGGGAGGGATTTTGAACACAAATACCTCGTTTTTAACAAGTATTACGCTTTCGTACGTGTCCATTATTTATGAAAAATTGTTAGTGAGAAGAGAAAGCGAAATAATTTCATAGAATTTACTCAGCCTGATAGATTGTACTTCTGTCTGGGTTTTGTCTTCGTTTGGTTTTGATGACGTCACAACAGAAATTACATTGACAGTTTTAAGAAGACGACGTTGACAAAGCGTCAATACGCAATAAAAAATCAATATTGCTGCCAAATAAAAGAAGTCAAGTCAAAATCGTGGACGAAGGAATTCACCACCTAACCTGAGAGTAAAATTAAGAAACTTGCTGAATACTGGTACAAAAAAGGCAAACCAGACACATTATTGCCAAACAAAGAAGTCAAGTGCTTATAATAACTAGGCAATCTAATTACTCTAAGGTCAAGCCGCTTCTTAATTCATAACACATCTTTTTATACATATTGTATTGTATTCCCTTTGGGTACAGTAGCGTAGGTATACCTAAGCTTAGAACTCTTCTATTATTCAAACTCAGTCTACGGTAGAAATCGATTAGATCAGGGAATTTAGATACGTTAGTATACAAATTTCTTGTATAATATCTTCGAGTCGAGCATCCAAAAAACTAAACTTTTTCCAGTCACTGTACGTATCCAAAGAGAATACAATATGTATATGGTATGTAGTTTCTTTTTACAAGAAGTTGAAGTTCATCCATCCATTCCATTCCATTCCTTATTTCCAGATTCCAATTCAATCCAACCAACTTTCTTCAATCAAGTTTGTTTTGGTTTTCTCTGGAGTTCTAATTCCTTGTTTGACTATACTCTAGTCCAAAAAGAGATCTGAATCTTCAGTAAGTAGCTTAAGTCATTAGTCTAGCAAATTTCGCAATTTCTTAATTGACCAAAGTGTGGTAGGTATTGTAAACAACTCATGAGCAATTTAGGTATGATAACAAATTTTCTCAAATATAATGCCCTGCAATAAAATCTACAACTGTGCCTATACAGCCGTTGACACAAAGATTTCTCCTTAAGTGTGGTTGATCAATTATCTAATAAAGTATTATATCCACCGCCAACGCCATACAACTAAAGTTAATTTCCATGATTTTATGTACTTCCAGTTTAGTAATTCAGATTTGTACTGTACTACCTACCTTCGAAAAAATATCTATACCTATATGATATGTTCCTATTGTATTATGTAGATTCAGTCATTGTATTGATCACATTACCCTAGACGAAAATCCTGGAACACAAAAGTCTCAATAATGTATCTATTGGGCCGCTCAATTACTCAACCTCAAACCTCAGTGACTTCGAGTTCTATAAAAATTATTAAGTAAATAGTTTACCTTGTGCATAGTCTGACCTGAAAGTAGAAGAGTAACCTTTACTGAATTCATAAAATTGAAGAACCAAATTTTAAATTTTGAAGGTGTTCCAACAGCTTTGGTCATCATTCATTTATTTATTTATTTATAAATGAAGAACTGTATCTATATATTCTTTGGGTTTTTTTATTTTATTTATATACTTTATAGCCATTTTAATTCGGAGCTTAACTACAATCTCAGATATTCATTACCCTGTTTACCCAATTTTAATCAATATTTCGATAAATTCTTAGACACATGTTCAATATTTTTATATTCTTGGTATTCTAAATTTCAACCCCCCTTTTGAACCCCTTATGCATGAAATTTCCGAAAAACCCTCCTTAGGTTGTGTAGGTACATCTACCTCCAAATTCTAGCATTCTAGCAATTTGGGCTGGGTAATCTCTAGGAAAGTGCTTGTTCCTTTATATATTAAGATATGTAATTCTTATAACTGTACTGTACATCCCTAAAAATTAATTCGATATTTTGTTTTCAGATTCAGACTTGAAATCATAAACTAAACTTCACAATGGCATACAATGTAAGTACATAACTGAGTTTGTTCTCCCCTGCATTGCTGTTTTGTTTGTGTGTGGGTGGTTTTGATAATCAAAATGGAAGATGCAGCATCTACCAACTAGTCAAGGAACACCACCTAGGAAGGTGAAGAAGAGTTTGTCACCATACATACCTAATGTTGACGACCTCTGTGGCGCGGTGGGCGAACGTCTGCCTGCGACGCAGGAGGTTGCGGGTTCGATTCCCGCCTCGGGACAATTGTGTGTACAATCTTCAGGTATTTGTTCGGGGTGTTCTGGTTGTTGCTTATGTATAACAAAAATATATATCTATGTCATGTATTATCATCTAGTACCCCATAACATAACACAAGCTCTGCTTAGCTTGGGACTAGATGATGCTGTGTGGATTGTCCAACATTATTTTTTTTAAATTTTGATTTAGGGAATCGCGATTTTCGTGGTTAAGTAACTCTCTTGACGACAACATTAAATGCTTCAAATTATGTAAAAGTATGTTCACTGTGGCATATGATGCTTCTAAAGGGCTTTCGAGCATTTTAACATTAGCTGCCATGTCAGTCACTGGTGCCTGGCAGCCATGGTACTTGAGCAGGCCTCAGCAGCATGTCTCGATGTCAGTCACCAGTCACTGACATCGAGACATTGGATTGAAATGCTTGTAGTGAGCTGTCCAGCACGTTTAGCCTACTTGTTTCTATTAGAATTGACTGACATGGCCCCGGCCTGTAACGTTTCTTGTTAGTACCTACTGAAGTTAATCAACATTTTCTGGGGAAAAATGAAATACGACATTACAAAAATTATAAATTTGTTTATTACAAGAAATGCAGCAAAACGTGTTATTTACTTTTACTCTAAATTGATATTTTTTGCATTTTAAGACACTTTGATTCGATATACAAAATTTGAAATTGGTCGTAAGTAATCGCGAATTTGTTCTGACAGCAAATGTGTTAAGCTATCATTATGTATTTTTTTGGCAATAGTAATCTATAAATAAACAGTTATCTTTTATAGTCCATATATCTTTTATAGTCATACTAATAATTACATTTTTATTATATATCGTACAGCGGCAAGAAAACTAAACATTAGGTAGGTATGTGAAAAGTAGAGTTAACTTGAACGGTTCATGTAATAGATACAGCCCGCTGACCCGCTGGGCGCTGACAGACAGTCCAATCCCGTTCTACACTTTTCAACCTTCGGGTACGGAACCGGAAAAAGGTAGTACCTTAAGTGGTACACAGCTTCTAAGTTTACCACCATTTGATGTTCTCGCGTAATACGCACGCAACGTAAAATGTTTCGAATAATCAGGAACGCAACGCAATGACCGATATAAAATGTCAGATGAGATGTTGCCAGTTTTTCAAATGTTTATCCCGCGTCGCGTCCATCCATCCATCCATCTGGTCGCTCGTGCGTCGTCGTCCGCGTTGTCGTCGCGCGTCGGTCTTGTACTTTGTCTTGTCACATCGCAGAGTTTTAGGTCCTTTTAAAGGAAGAATACTAATTTGGTATATACATAGAAAATAAATGAGGTGCAAGAACACAAATCAAATATTGTTTAGAATATTTCTATAGATTGTATATATAAAATAAATTGCCATCGTTGATGGCTTGATGGAAAAATTGAAACTTTTACTCTGGCAATAATTTTCACGACGAACGAAATCAAAATAAAATGGCCGACTAGTGTATCGTCGCCGTGATTATGTTGCGTTGTTTTACAAACTTGTTTTCGTTTACTACAAAATGAAAATCGTACGTTTGATGAAAACAAGTGCTGTGCATTTACGATAAACTGAACTTGTGAAGTGATTGCATCTAAAATTATGTAAGAAGCGAAGCCAGAGAGCCGTTTCAATGTACCAAACGGACATCGACACAGATGCATGAAAATGGGAGTCTTCTATTTGTTATTGTTTTTATCCGTAACAATAAAGGCAGGCTACTCAGCTACAGATAGTTATGAGTGCCCTCAAAAATGTGATTGTCTGCAACTGTACGTTGATTGTTCCAAAAAGAATTTCGTAACCGTGCCAAAAATTCCTAAGTGGGTGGAACAATTAGATCTTAGCCACAATAAACTGCATGAAAATGTTACGGATGGATTTGATAAATTATCAAATATAAGAGAGTTGAAATTAGATAAAAATGTCTTACATAACATACCTAACCTCCTTAAACATGAACAGTTACAGGAACTGAGTTTGAATAAAAATAGTATTGAATCTATAGATGTGGCCAAGTTCCCTGAAAATAGCTCAATCAGAATACTGAATTTGAATAGCAATCAGATACAACTCATAAAAGAAGGTGCACTTAGCAATCTAACTAATTTAGAAGTGCTGAAGCTAAATAGAAATGAAATAAAATCCCTTCCAGCTCACCTCTTCAGCTTTCAGGGCAACCTGAAAACACTGGAGCTGAATCATAACAAGTTGACTAATATAACCGGACTTTTGTTCCAAGGGTTATCTAATTTGACTACAATGAAAGTGAGATTCAATTTTATTGAAAATCTAACCGATGGTGCCTTTTTTGGTTTCAAATCATTGAACTCCTTGCAATTAGATCACAATAGAATAAAGAGTGTTTCTAAAGGATGGACTTATGGCCTGGAATCTGTAGTTACACTTTCACTCTCAAATAATCTGATATCAGAAATTGATTCTGGAAGTTGGGAGCTGTGTACAAACCTAGAAACATTGGACTTGTCTCACAATTACTTGACTCAAATAGAAGGAAGAACTTTTCAGCATTTAATCAATCTGAGAACTCTTTACCTAGGATATAATAAAATATCTTCAATATCACAAGAAGCTTTTAGCTATGTTGTTCAGTTACAGAAATTGCATTTGAACAATAATAAAATATCATGGACAGTGGAAGACATGGCTGGACCCTTTTCCAAGTTGCACAATTTAATGATTTTCAATCTGGCAGCCAACCATATAAAATCAATAAATCCACGAGCATTTGAGGGTTTGACCAATCTTATTGAATTGGACCTGAATGGTAATAACATCACATCTATACAACAACATGCTTTTGAATCCATGACCAAATTAAGGAAACTGCATTTGAACTCAACATCTTTGCTATGTGACTGTAATATACTATGGATAGTGAAGTGGATGAGAGAAAAAGCTGAGCATAAATACATCAATGCAAACTGTGCATACCCTGCGGAAGTTAGAGGGACATCTATCACTAAACTGAAAGAGGATACTTGTGGAGACTCCCCAAAACCAAAAGTTGTTGAACACCCTAAAAGTCATCTAGCTATCAAAGGACGGTCAGCCAATTTAGTTTGCTCTGCCACATCAAATCCCTTCAATAATATGACATTTTTATGGAGAAAAAATAATGGAAATATCAGCAACCCATTAGTTTATGAGAATATTACCATAACTGGCAATGTACATCGTCGGGCAACATCAGTTCTTACTATACCAAATGTAACTCATGCTGATTCTGGAAAATACCAGTGTGTAGTGAGCAATAACTTTGGGACTACATACTCATCGAAAGCAAAAGTAAACATTGTCACATTTCCAAGATTTATTCAGACACCAACAAATATCACAGTTAAGACTGGGGAGACAGTAACACTAAATTGTGCTGCAACAGGGGATCCACCACCTGAAATTTCTTGGAAGAAGGATGGTGGAAACGATTTTCCAGCTGCCAGAGAACGTAGGATGAATGTAATGCCTACTGACCATTTATTCTTCATTGTCAATGCAAAGACCACTGATATGGGCATTTATAGCTGTGCAGCCAAAAACCCTGCTGGAACTATTATTGCAAATTCCACCTTGACAGTACAGCAAGAGCCATCTTTTGTCAGAGTTATGGAAAACAAGGAAGTCACAAGTGGTGACTCTGTTGTATTACAATGCATGATATCAGGCTCACCAAAGCCTACTCTTCAGTGGTTTAAAGATGGCACTCAAATAGTACCTTCTGAACGTCATTTTATGACAGCTGAAGATCAATTATTGATCATAATTGGAGCTGAGGCAAATGATGCAGGTCGTTATGAATGTCAGATTAATAATACACTTGCAACAAAAAAAGACATGACAGAACTTCGTGTACTGCCTCCTGTTGCTATAATGGTGAATGAAGAAGATATGACAGGAATTATAATTATAACTGTTGTGTGTTGTGCAGTGGGTACTTCAATAATTTGGGTGGTAATAATTTACCATACCAGGAGGCGAATGGCCCGTGCCGTGCCTACTTTTCCTGCAGACAGTATAAAAATGACACATGTAGTGCATAGTGAAAGTGAATCACCTCAAATGTTCTCAGACAATTTATCAGAGCATTCCTCATGCAAAGACAGTGGGACTGGTGATTCTGGTAAACAGACAAGTTTTGATGGTGTGCCTAGTGATAGAGTTGAACAAGTGCATTTTGAGACGGCTGTCTCCAGAAGTTACTCACCAGTGGCTGAAGCTCATAAGCTTCTTCCATCCTCCTTTAAGCCATCTATTCAAGTGTGTGTTAATAAATCTGTAACACCAGCTACTTATAGTTTTTCTAGTCATGGCAGTAATGTTTAGTTTAGTATTTGTTAAAATATTTTTATAGTACTAGTTTCAATGCAGTTTCACTAATTACACTAATGTCATGGCATTTTCATATTATGTATTTACCTTCATTTTTCAAAAACCTAATTATGATTATCATGCTTGAATAAAATATAATTATTCATAATGTTATAATTGTTATCCAATAAATAATTGTAACCTTTAAACAAAGGGTATATTTTGTAGTTAGTGAAAAAGCAATGATCAGCCTTGCTTAGTACAAATTGTAACAAACTTGCCAGTATTGGTTTTGATTTAAAGACTGAATGTCATTTAGTGTAAGATACAGCTATTGTTATTTTTATATTATGCCTAGCCAGGCAATACCTATATACTATTAACAAAATATTCATGTTTCTCAAAATTAAAATTAAACAAAGTATACCATGTCATACTTATGTGATTTAAGTGGTAGCTTTTATTTAAGAATATTTTTAAGGATTAGTTCATGTCATGCAGTTTGTATTGTACCTATTTTATTATTCATCTTTATATGAATTATTAAACATCATGTATTGAATTTGTTAAGGCAAGCATATTCTACATAGATTTACATACATAAAACAAATTTCAATTGTGTTTTTGAAATGAAAATATGAGAAATCTTATAATTGAGTTTGTATGAAGTATAGTTGCTCTGATTAGATCAACCCACTGTTTTTTTAAATCTTTAAATGACTAGATAAATTTAAAGTTTTGCTTGTAATTTAAGTAAAATAATCAAACCTACCAGTAAATTCGTTTACTATCACACATTCAATCATCATGAATTTACCAACTACCTCACTGTAACTACAAATTGCAAACTGCATAAAAAAATATTTTCAAATAAATTGTTTATTAGCCAGAAAATGATTTACATTCGTACCTACTTACTTATGTGTATACATTGATTTAGCAGACTATAAAAAAAAATTAAATGATTTAGGTTTTCAGTAAAGATATTTTATTGAGTTTCATATAGCTGTAGTGGTTAAGTATACATTTTTAAATATAATTCATTACAATGTATCTATTTAAAAATAGTATATGTATTAAATTAGAATAGATATTTATTGCATCTCTTTAGTAATTTGTCTAACAACAGTATCTAACTGTAGTAATAATAAGGCAACTATTAATTATTAAAATACTATAAGGAATTAACATTAAGAACACTTATGAAAGCTAGTACCTAGCTAATTTCGCCTTGTTGCGCAGCTTATGAACCTACTGTCTTACTAAAACAAGACATTTTGTCTAACAGGGTTAATTCAATATTTGAAAGTTAATGTAACACAAACAATAAACTTTGAGGCCTATATGAATGTGATGTATTGTATGGCGTTAGACAAAGAATGCAGTATAGGGTAAATGTTGCCTTTAGTAAATTTAAGTAGATTCTAAGTTCTATCCAATGTAAATATAGTTAGTAGCATGGGAAATAGTTATGCAGTTTTCTATTGTTTATAAAATGACGTAACCTTGTAAATATACTTATACTACTACTATTTATATACACTAGAATAAATTATTTGTCAAATAAAATAAATATTTTATTACTTTCCTAATAAGAACAATCATATTAAGATAAATAGTACATAATCATTAAGACTAATCTGAGAATCATGATTTGTGGGTTCGATTCCTGCTAAACCCTTTCTGGTCCTCGGAATGAAGTTTCACAGCAATCTACGGTCATCGTCTTGGTATTCCAGCACTATCTACTTTCTCTACTTATAAATAAATTATTTAAAAGTTTGGACCTAAGCCTGAGCCTGCCTGAATTATTGCATAATAACCACCCTCGGATGGGGTGAGGTAACCTATCTAGTCCATTCCTCCAGATAGTTATGTATGACTTCCGCTGCTCAGGCTCGTGGTCCGGAGGCGTGTGCTAAAGAATTAATCAAGCACTGCTTCTGCATTTGCGTCGTGAGCAGACCGCCCTAATGTTTAAAAAGACTCACTGCCCAGGATCTGCGTTGCAGCCGCGAAGAGCACCGTTAATTTAGATAGGTAGGTACTTAGTTCGTTGCCCGTTGGTGGTAGGTACTTCGCGATAGGACCCTATCGCGAAGTACCTACCACCAAAACGACGACGACGCCTTAACTTGCCTTCAAATTCAGTGTTTATATAATTCCACTTTAATCCTATGAACCTTAATTCTCTGAAGTAAGATTGACTGATTCTTCTTAATACAATCTAATTACTATGCGTCTGTTTTAGCCTGGTTATGGACCACCTGGATACGGAGGTCAGCCTCAGCAGCCCAATTATGGAGGTCAGCCTCAGCAGCCCAACTATGGAGGTCAGCCCGGCTACGGACAACCGCAACAGCCCGGGGCTGGCGGCGGACAGCTCGAGATCGGCCATGGCCCATACCCATCCATTGGGGCAGGCGGCGGCGTCTCCCCTCAAGTGCAGCAGTGGTTCCGAGCCGTGGACAAAGACCAGTCGGGGTTTATCACTGCTCCGGAGCTGAAGGGAGCGCTGGTGAACGCGCAAGGGCAACAATTTTCAGACACCGCTTGCAATTTGATGTTAGGTAATAGTTATTTCTGTCTCGCGTAGAACCGACAACCGCTGGGGTAAACGTGTTATTGAGTGGAGTGCGACTCTGCAAACGTAGTGAAGGACGCTCTCCGGCCAGGTGGAATGACGACCTGCGAAGGACTGCAGGCAGATGCTAGATGCGGCAAACTGAAGACCGGCCGCTATGGCGCTGATTAGGGGAGGCCTATGTCCAGCTGTGGACTACTATAGGTTGATGAATAATTTTATCTATTGACTAGCTTCCGCTTGCGGCTTCGCTCACGCGGTAGGGTACCTAGATAAAACAGCCTATGTAAATAGCCAGTGTATGAATAGGTAATGTAACTTTGACGATTGCCCCTCGCAAACTCGTAAAATATACAAACAAACAAGTAGTCTACTAGATACCTCTATAACTTATTGCTAGAGGTGAGAGGGAGTGTAGGATCGATTCCTTATGAATCAGATTTTACTTAGGTAGTACATAACTAATTACAATTAGATAGGTGAAAAGGGTTTCCGGTCCCGGCTACCGTGACCTATCGTATAATTTTGATTTCATCTTTAACTTCGTTATATTTTGTTCACAGGCATGTTCGATAAAGATCGTTCGGGTCATATAAACGTCGAAGAGTTTGATAAACTCTACACTTACGTAAACCAGTGGCTGACGGTGTTCAAAACTTATGACACGGATCAGTCTGGAAACATTGATGAACAGGAGCTTTCTAAAGGTAATTTTACTAAAAACCCACCATAGTTATGGCATTCCATTTTCTCATATCTTAAAATAGATGGCGTTACTAGAACACTGATATAGTCTGTGGCCACGCTAAAAGATAGGTAGGTACTTGGTACTTGTCTTGAAACCTATGTTGCTCAAGCTATATTATAAAGTACATTAGTCAGTTTGACTTTGAAAGTGCCGCATCGGCCGCTGCATTCCGATGTGAATTAAGCCCTAAAGCCTAAGATCCCTAAGGACCACCTAGGGCGAGTACCTACCTATTTTGATCGCCGGCGATGAAACGCTTTTCTACCACTTCAATTGACACCCAATTTTTATTTTCAGCTTTAAGCCAGATGGGTTTCCGATTCTCACCAGACTTCATCGGCTTTCTTGCTAAAATAAGTGATCCAAGAGAAGGAAAGATTTCTGTGGACAGTTTCATAGTTTTATGTGTGAAAATGCAGCGGTTTACGGAAGCATTTAGAGCACGAGACTCTCAGCAGAACGGCACTGTGACGATTGGATTCGAAGATTTCCTAAATGTTGCTCTAAGCTGCTCTATATGAAAGAGTTCTTATCCAGATTTTCTTGAAAATTCCGTACCAGATCTGCCTCTATTCGCAATTTTTTTTTTTATAAATGATGCATTTTGTGTCTTATTTATTTAAGTTCATTAATTAGGTGATTATTACTCGCCAGTCACCACCGATGTATTTGTATGTTATTTAAAGTGCTGCTATCTCTCTCTCATTGTTGCGGAAAGCTTTTTAGCACTCAATTCTTCTAGGGTTTTGAGAAATGGTTAAAATATGTATTGTCTTTGAAAGCTGCATGGTATTATGGCATAATAAACAAATTTATTTTCACAAAAAGATGTTTTTATTCATTAACAGTTTCACGATGTTTTCAAAACTCCATTGATAAACCTGAAAAGAATAGGAAAATAATTAAAATCTAATGCATAATAAAAGCACCGCGCGCGCTTAAAATGACGTCAAATAAGACGTTCTAGCCAAATTGTTGATGTACAATTTAATTGTAAACAATCCGCCCATACTTAACATGGAATTCAATCTCTCGCGTCTTTATACATTAGGTACTTATCGATTTAAGATTACATATTGCCAATATCAAAGAAATCAAGTCAAGTGAGTTTGTTTTTTTGTATCACGGTTAGTTAGCTATTGTATAGTTAGAAGGGAACAATTGGTACATAATGTCCTTTGTCCATAGCTAAATTTATCTATAGGTAGTATTAGGTACAGTCAACGTTATAGGTGTCCACTACAAAAAATTTACAATATTCAGTAATTTGTGAATTCATTCACTGTACATATCAATTTGATCATATTTTTACTGTTATTCCTTTTTTTCTGGACTTACTTGCATCATTCTTCCTTCTTAATGCCTCCGACTTTTCCAAAGAGAACACAACTTCTTGAAAGTTTTTAACAGCTGTTCTCATGTTGGCCTGATGCTGAGCATTATCTGGTGCACTGTCATCTAACAATGTATAGATAGTAGGGACTTCCTCCAACTTCATACTCTTGGCTTTACCAGGTTTGAAAACTATAGAAACCTTTCCAGTCTTTGGATGAATACTGAAAGGAGATTTCAGTAAGTGGTTGAAGCCTTTGGTAACATTTACATCCAATCTGGGGTAAGTATACTGGATTTTTATTTCTTCTATCAAGTATCTCAATTTTCGAACTAAATTTACATTCTGTAAAAGAAAGAGAACATTCATCATCACATACACGTCCACTGCACCACTGAGTGATGCGGCAATCAAATTATTTAGGTTAGTTAGATATAATTTAGTTTAAGTTCCAGTTTGTTGTTAAAATACGGGACTGACATAGTCATTAAAATTACTAATTCTCTATTATGATTAATAAAATTGTAATAACACGTCCGCTGCTGATCATAGGCCTCCCGGAAACGACACGACCAAGTCTGTGCTGCCTCCATCCATCGACTTCCTGCGACCGCTACAATGTCAGCCCATCAAGTAAGAAGTCTTGATAGATTCTGTTTCGCATTGCATCGCGGTCGCCATTCGAGAACCTTTACTCCCCAACAGTTATCAGTTCTGTGAGCTATACGACCTACGCACACTTCGATACTTTAGCCCATTAATTTTGAGAGCTTTTATGATTACTTTGATTCTTCAACGGATTTCCGTATTCTATCACATGGAGAAACTCTGAGCATAGATCGCTCTAATTTTAACTGGCCTACCAGACAAAAAGCATTAAAATATATATAGAAGCCTTTTCCCAGCAGTGGTTCAATGAGAGCTCATTAATTTTAACAAAGCAATTTTACAAAGAAACTGATTAGTATTTATAAGTATGAATACTCACTTCTCTACAATATAAGTTGTATTCATTTATGAAAGTTTGCCATCTCTCTATAGATGATTCATGCATTTTTTCCAAAGTTTTTTCTACTTGGGATCTGAGATTTTCATCTGGTATCATCTTCAAAAACTTGCCTAGCCTTTCTGGTGTTGATAAGAATTCTTGATCTTTTAATATTTCTTCAAAATGTTTATCAATAACACTTAGTGCTCTCCTGTAAAAGAAAACATACTGGCATAAAAATACTTGAATCTCATTAATAAAATGACTAACAGTCTGCAGTAAGCTCAATTGTAAATACTAGTTCTAATTTGTTTCTATTATTTGATTGTATGTGACATATTTATAAAGATAAAAAAAAACGATATAGACACATTTTTATTATGGATAGTCTCCTAAGATTATTTTCCTGTAGCTATACATACCAGTTTAGGTAATTGCCCTCACTGCCCCCTACAAAAAATCCAGCCTGTATATGAATATTGCTGGACAATCCACACATCATCTGGCTCCAAAATAAGCAGAGCTTGCATTACTAATTCTAGATAACTCATATGCTTTATACAAGATAGCTTACTTACTTGATACTCGAATGCATATTGTCACCAGTAAGATGAACCTTTTTATTTTGATTATCCCCACCAGTGATCAAACAGAGGTAATCTGCAACTGCTGCACGTCCTGGACTATCAAGGGTACGTGCCTCGTAATCGGACACCCAGCAATGCACTCCTCTTCGCCCAGAGAACACCCATAGAATACTTTGGAAGCCAAAGTCTTCTGTAACAATATCAAATCCAATTCAATTCTTTCGCAGCTCTGACAACTTTTACAATAAAATCAAAGTACATACCTTTCAAGGCCTTATCAAGGACATCACAAGCAATAACCATGAATTTCCAACACTTTTCACATACTTTAGCTTCTTGGCAGCATGTTCTCACTTCATCATAATCAGTGAGATCTATATCGAAGACCAGCTCTCGGGATAAAACTACAGCATCATGTCGACCAGTGGATGGTCTGAAATCATGAAATAAGATTTGTTACATTCTAGATCTATATAATATGCTTTCATATCATTATTCTCTAAGATTGGTAGGCACTAAACGAGAATAATAAATATAAAAATCTTACAGAAGTTAGTACAACTTACTTTGTATTGTAAACTGCTCCAATATCTAACTTGTGAGGACATTTCTTCTGTAGGAGGGTCTGAAGCTCCTTTTGGTTGGAAATTGATAGATATCGTAAATACACATCGTCTGCTAGCGTAAACGATAGTTCTCTGTTAGACAGTGGTTGTGGAGTGCTGCCACAAGCGAGCCAACGGCAGAATATATTTTGAGGGAATAGACGTGTGTAGTATATTGGTAGCATATCTGAGAGCAAGCTCTCGTCGAAGCTCGCCACCTAAAAAAATATATCATATTAGATACAGGAATATAAACAAAAACGAATTATTTTCGTCTCCGGTTATCATTCTCACCATTGTATCGAGTTTTGGTTAGGGTAATTTTAAGCTTTCAAGATCTTTGTTTTAGGTAAAAAGTTACAACAACGTCAAACAATAGCAGCACAATCAATGAAACAAAGATGAAAGAAAAGAAGTGAAGAAAACTAAAATATTTTCAGTGAAAATATTTTTTGATCATCAAAAACAAAACCTGAACGTCAAAAAACCCGCGAAATCGAAATTTAAAATGAAGCAAGAATGTCAGTGTCACACTGTCAAAACTGTCACAACTTCACAAGTAATATTTTGGCTATCTCGTTCTCTATAAAAGTTCACTCACTTCATTCAGTAGTTACCTACAAAAAATAAAGGCAAACTTGCTACGGCAGAAGAAGTAGAAACCGCTGCAGCACTTCTAACGAAGAAAATGCAGCAGGCAAAAGCGGAAGCCTCCAAACCAGCTCCACTGAAACCACCAAGACGTGACGAGCTCCCACAGGCAATAAGAATCCAGCTGAGGAATAAGAGAGCTCTTTGCAGGTTGTGGTCCCGAACCAGATGCCCAAGACTGAAGACCCAGCTCAATAAACTGACAGCTAAAGTAGCGGAAGCAGTAGATGCGAGGACAAACCTGGGAAGCGAGGATTGACGAGGCAACTGAAAAAGAGACCAGTTTTCACGCTCTCAACCGACAGCTGACCAATGCGCCAACCCCTATATATCCACTTCTAGACGAACAAGGCCACCGAAAATTTGCACCAGCCGACCGAGCCGAAATCCTGGCAAATCACTTGGAGGCGCAATATTCACCACACCCGATCCCAGCAAACGCCACTGAGGAACTCCTAGCTCACTATGCCACCATCGAGACCACAGTAAGAGACTTCCTTGCACAGCCGACTCCGACTCTCAGCGGAGGCGAGTTCATCTCCCCAGCCGAAGTACGAAGGACGATACTCCGGCTACCCAAACGAAAAGCTCCAGGAGACGATGGCCTTCCAAACACCGCACTTCGCCACCTACCACGCAGAGGCGTGGCCACCCTTACCATGCTCTTTAACGCCATCCTGCGTACCGGCCACATCCCTGACGTCTGGAAGGTGGGAAGAGTTATCGTCCTCCCAAACCAGGAAAAGATCGCCGATATCCTGCCAGCTACAGACCAATTACGGTGCTTGCAACGACAGCCAAACTCTTCGAACGCCTTCTACTCCGTCGGTTAGGACCTCACATAGAACCAAGACCTTTAGACCTAGTTTGGTTTTCAATCAGTCAGCACTCTACAACCCTTCAACCCACACGAATTCTGCATCACCTCGCCCACCAACTGAACAGCAACTACTCCACAGTTGGGATATTCCTAGATGTGGAAAAAGCATTCGACCGAGTGTGGCACCCTGGTCTTATTCTCAAGTTGATCGCCTCCTCAACGCCAGCGGCCATCATCCGGGTAGTTGCATCATTCCTTCATGACAGAAGTTTCTACGTCGCAGTTGAAGAAACCAAATCTCAACCACGAAAAATCATAGCTGGAGTACCCCAAGGAAGTTGCTTGTCTCCAGTACTATACGCACTCTACACTAATGACATCCCGACTCTAGAGAACCAACTTCCACCTGGAGAAGATGATGTGACATTAGCACTCTACGCAGATGACAGCGCTTACTTCGCTTCCTCTCCAAACCCAGCTACGGTCGCTAGCAAGATGCAGCGATTGCTAAATCTTCTCCCAGCGTGGCTTGATAGATGGCGAATCGCGGTGAACGCTGGGAAGACGGCAGCGCTGCTCGTTACACGGCGGCGCACTGTTCTACCACCACTGGAGCTGCGAGGCCAAGCCCTAGATTGGCAAACCTCAGTCCGTTACCTCGGTATAGATATAGACAGGTCGCTGACGATGAACGCACAGGTGAAGCGCGCGTTGAGGCAAACACGCGCCGCCCGAGCCATGCTACGACCTGTCCTTGTATCGAAACTGCCACTGCGAACAAAGATAAGGGTGTACAAAACCTACATCCGCTCTCGCCTTACATATGCGGCCCCGGCGTGGTATGCCCTGTGCTCCAGAACAAACCGGAGTAGGATCCAACCGCAGCAGAACATCGGACTCCGAGTCTGCACAGGCGCGGAGCGATATGTACGGAACACGGTTATCGCACGTGACCTACAAACACCCTTAGTAGCAGAGTTCGTGGTGAAACTGGCGCGTAGGATGTACGACCGTGCGGACAATTCCCACCACGCTCACCTCAACGGACTCGCTCCCCTACACGCGAGGCCGCCAGATACAAGACCTTCCTGGCGACCACTTCCCCGGGAACTGCTGGAACACCACGATGATGTCCGATCGCAAGAAGACCATCGCAGCCAATTGGCTGCTGAACAGCAATTGAGAGGCCGGCAGGACTCTCATTGCTGTAACTCAAGACTCGAGTGACGTCTCACTCGACGTTGAAGCTAGAAGAAAGAACCTTAGTTCGATTCTAACCGCATTTCGCTCGAAAGACGAACTGTTGAAGACCATTGATGAAAATAAGGGTAGACATGTAATTAAAAACAATAATTATGCTTCTAATGAGGGTAGATTTTCACAATAATTGAACACCAATGAATCGAGCTCGAATAGAAAGGCTTCTTAGGAGTAAGCAATTAAGCATCGCTCCTTGGTGCATCTGTTCTGTGGGCTTATTGCATTTTTATAAAATATTGTTCTGTTGTATCTTAAAAATAACAATGGAGATAAATTTAGAAAATGCATTTATTGTCGCTATAAAACTATCTATACGTAAAGTGAATTTATTTTTTTGTAATTAAGTACGTGCATTAGCGAAAAATACAACTAGCTTACATAATTGTAATTTTAGGTCCACTGGTTTCCTGCTTGGATGGAGTAACTCTAAGAATCAGCAACTTTCTCTATCAACAAGCACTGAACGCCCTAGAAGAGCCATTATTATCAACTTTAATATTTTCTTTTTTTCTGATACTCCTCATCGGTACACTTACCTATTCAATAATGATAATGGCTGGATTATTCTTTATGAGTGTGGTTATAGCACTGATTGAAGGTAAAATTTATGATTTTTCTTTATTAGTTGGTTTTGCAACTTTAAAATTTTATAACTACAATTTGTAATTATGTAACCTACTACATTTTTTATTTATTCTTTAATCTGATGTTTTGCATTTTTAATTAACATGTACCTAATAACAACCTATCTTTTTATTTTTCAGGTTTCGTTTTATGTACGATATTAAGTTTGGCTTTTGTAATTACCTCTTCCGTTTTTCTCGCTAAAATTATAATACTGGGATTCATTGGATCCTATAAAAAGAGAATAGTCGAAAATCATCAAAATATTTAGTGGCCAAAAAATTCACATGGGTAGTACATTCGTATTTTTTTAATAACAGGTTAATAGGTACAATTTTAGAAATTGAATACTTACTCCTTTTTTAAACCTCGTTAGATTGAAGATTCCATTGAAACGGTGATTTTCATCAATGAAATGGAAAAATGGAACAAAAAACGTAAATAATTTGATTAGTTCAGGCAAATTCATAGTTATAATCAGTTAAATTTTACAATACTTTTCTAATATAAAAGGAATAATAAATGTCATTACTAATCACCCTTACATTCATCATCCATCATCATTTCATAACTACATTGGTTGAACATTATTTAGGTTTGCGACGACGGCGCGGCGGCGGCGTCGTGCTTAGTCAAATCATCACTAGGTTTTCTGCATGAAAACTTTTCGTGTTATGTAGAAGATTAGTACTAGGTAATTTTATAATTTATTATGTAATATTTTTGTAAATTCAATTATTTTTGTACCTACATAAAGAGTTTCTACAACAACGTTGTCCGTTTTATTATTTTATATACCTAGTTATTTGTTAGTGTTCCGTACTTAAACGGTGCCAACAGAACCCCATTACTAAGCCTCCGCTGTCTGTCTGTCAGCGGGATGTATCTCTTGATTGAACAGACAGTTTAAATTTTTGTTGTGTGTTCATAATGTATTTGAGTAAGTAGACGTATGCAAAAAAATAGGTAACGCTAATTATAACGTATTGGTCGTAGTTTGACAAAGCGTCATAAAACTATTAATAGGGCCGACTATAAAGTTTATACCTTGGTAGATTTGTACAGACACAGCGAGTCTAGGGCGTGCAAAACCGAAAACCGGTTTCGGAAAACCGGACTAAAATTTCGATTTTTTGAAAACCGGTTTTGAGAGACAAAACCGGTGCCAACTCCGGTTTTCCCGTTAATGAATCAAATCTTGATTTTAATCCACTTTTTTCGAATACACTCAAGAAATATGTAATTTTGAGTCATCAAATATATCCGAATGCAACATTATGCCCACCTACACTCCTCCTTTACGTGCATTCGTTTTATAGAAACATCGATTCGTACACTCTGTTTGACGTCTATACATGATACATTTCAATTTAACTACTACGAGAAATTGCCAAGTGTACATTTAATCAAGCAGTGAGCAAGTTTAAAGAGACTTAGAATACAATGCCGGATTAATCAATTGGGTGCTAAAGACTTCGAGAAGGAGCATGAATGTCGACCACGTACGCCAGTGTGTTTCCGGTTTTGGGCCCTCAAAACCGATTTTCAAAACTTTCCGGTTTTGCACGCCCTAACAGCGACCCATGGAATAAAGAAAGTAAATACTCACTCCTTCCATGTTTATGCATTTACGGTAGTGGTTGTTCTCCAGATCTTTGTGGATGCCTATCTTTATCCGCTAAGAATGAATTATCAATCATCTTTTGAATTCGAATGAATGGGACCATGTTGGACCATGTAGTCATTGATTCATTGATTGTATGAAATTCGATTCATTCACTCACTCTCACTCACTCACATCGTATTGTAATTGTACGTTACGTACTGTACGTAAGTAATTTAGTAAAATGCGTGAAAGAAATACAAAATGTTACAAAATATAATTCTATGAATCAAATAGGACATTAGTGTAATTCTATAGTCAATGGACACGCTTCTCGGGTTTGTGTTCGTTTGTGATCAGATCAATGTGGAGCTGGACATTTAGATGTTGCTATTATTCATTCAGCTAGCTTGTAAGACTGTAAGTGGTGGCGGCTGGAGGTTTTTTGGGTTTTGAATATCACACCCAGTAAGGTCAAAGTTATTGCACGTATCATGTAAAGGTAAGTTGCTTTGCAATTACATACGGTTTCAAGATTCTTCTGTAACATGCTGTTTATTTTTCAAAATACAATATTTTTTTGGTTTGTGAAAGTCAATTTAATAAATATTTGTTTGTGGTAAGAAGTCATGGTCATTGTGATATCTGTCTCTGTAAAATTACAAACCATGCTGAAGATTTCCTGATGGTCCTCATCGGTGATTTGGGCAAAATGCGGAGCACTTTATTTACATAGTGAAGTCATCATCTGGCGTTCTTTGGACCTTTCAACTTAGAATGTTACTTCTAGTTGCTGAACATACTATCTTATTCTTAATAGTTTTTACATATTGCAAATTATCAGTTTGTAAGTGCTTATTAGAATTGATAAGCTTCTTATTCCTACTTACCAAAGTGACAATATTTTATCTTATCACCTGTATTTTTATATAATGTAATTTTTTTTTAAATTATGATAGATAGAAAAAGAGTTTATCTAATTAGTAGTCTCCTACCTTAATAATAGCCTAGACTTGAATGGATTAAAAATATGGGATGTACTAAAAGTCCATCAAAAACATTAAAACACTGGAAATTAAGTCATTGTAAGTCAGTGGACCGGTTCCCATAACTGCGTTGGCCCCACAGCATTCTTTGGAGTCATTGCCTACTGATAATAGACCACAACAACACCATGCAAATGTCTACTGAATCTGAGAGCACCAACTCACCTCTCTCAACAAAAGCCTAATTTAATCTTAATTGCTTAAAATACAACTTAACTTAGATTTAAGCATATCTCAATCACAATTTTTTGACAGTTTTTAATGAAATTCTGTCACTAACTCATCACTTGAGAAGTGCTTTAATCTAATGTGTTATGCCCAAATACTCAAACCCATCTCAGACTGCGGTTTTTTGACATATTTCAATAAAATCTGTTAACATTCTTAAATTTTAGATAAGTACTTGGGAGTAAGCCTCTCTGACAGAGGTCAGCCTATTTAGCAAATTTCCTCAATTTCACTAATTCTATTGAATATATACCAGAAACAATATAAAAATAGATAAAAACTAAGTATGGAATTTGAGAAGTGTAGTGTAGCAGATTATGATGAGCATGAGTAGGGGTGCCCTATTTTATGAGTTGATAACAAGATATAGTTATATTGCTCTGTTTAGTTCTGGTCATGTTCTGATGTAAAATATCCTTTCAGGCTGGATGTTTCCTACAAAAGCTGACGCAGGTCCAGTTGATTGATTTTGTAAGTCCATAATAAATCATCCATACATTTTTTTATTGAAGAAGAATCTTTATAATTAATTACCTATTCTCTATGATAAGAGAATAGGTATGATGACAGTAACTAATATCAACAAAATTATTTGTTAACTGAATTATCTAACTTGAATAATATTTATTATGTATTTGATTGTATTTTTCTTTATCAATCATGTTTTTTTTGATAAAATAAAATTACGAAATAGAGGAATTCGCCAAAAACAGAGAATACTGATTTGTGACACCATAATATATAATGTAAAGTCAGAGAAATAACTATAGTAATGTACTGAATTTCTTCAATCAATAGCTTTCTTTGTTTCTTGACAATATTGTTAATACTTTAATAGTGCTTATTTCTTTTTTCACATACTCGATGACGTCATTGACAAACGCCACTACGAGTATTTTGACGCGAAATTGAAATTGCATTTTAAAAACCTCCATTTTACCTTCGAAATCATACTACACGTTTTTGCTTGGATAAATGCATATTTTAAGTCTTCATTCATGGCACTATGAATGAAGACTTAAAATATGTCCTTCTGATCAAAATAACAGTGATTATTTTGATCAGACTATTTCTATCAGCGTGTATGTTTAGCGTGGCCTTTTATAAAGGCTAATGCCTCTGTGTTTGTAGATCAGTCCGTCAAGCTGGCGGCCCTCCAGGATCCTGTGCGCGCGCCCTCGCTAGCTTTGCGCACTCGCACCGTTTCTACTATCACTGGTGAGTCTATTTCACATTAATGTTTACCTTTAGCCTTACTCTGGACATAGCCATATACCTAATGTTTCTCTACGTTAAAACACGTAAATGTCATGAATGACCTTTGTCTTCGCAAAGTAAGCATCATGAATTAAATGGGTATAGGTAGTTAATAAGATGAAGTAAAAACTTTTCTGTAGTGATTTTATTCTGCAGAAACGCATTATGCCCGTGAAATCGTGACGTGTCCTGTCCTGTCCATCTGACCATAACAAATTGTAATACAAATCTATGTGTTTTAATTAATTTAGTCTAGATCTTAAATCAGTTATCAAAATATTGGTACGCCTGTTATCTTCAGGTTAATTGTTGGCATTGATTTGACTAGACCTTAGCCTCATTATAAGGCACTATTTGATTAGGTTTTCTATCGACAATAGATGTGAAGTTTCCTATTAAAGGCACAGCCTTTGATTACAGCGATCTATCACATGACCGAGATCGTTCGTGCGGAAACCAGTTCCTCTAAGTTTTTTGTCAAATGAGTGCTTGACTTTTGGAATTTATTTAAACATGTTTACTTATGAATGGGGTGAAATATCGGTAATTGGCTGCGTGCCAGCTAGTGCTATTCTGAGTAGGGCGGGCGGCGTGCGAGCGTTTCAGTGTAACGCCGCGCTTTCCTCCAACCGCTATCGCGAGCGTGAGCCCCGTTCACGGCACACGCTTTGGCGGAATGATATTTAGAAATTCAGATTTCTTTCCAAGTACTTGACGCGTAATTTCGTCCCTAAAACCATTATATTCATCAGCTGTTCCTAACATTTCTGTCAGTATCGTTGTTGTTTTTCTCCTGTAGTTATAACAAATAGAAAGTAAATACACCTATTGTAAATTGAGCAATATATTTACGAATAGATCGATCACATGACTGTTACCACAGTGTCATCTCTATTCAGTTCAGCGGCGCCCAGAATCGCCAATTCTTCAATTAAGCAATGAAAGGTATTCGTGTAAACATTGTTGATAGATAATAATACATGCTTACAGCTTGCATTTTGTCTGGACTAACGTCAGTCCAAACAAATCCCTTTGATTTTTCGCACCTACAAAGTGTTACACAACCTAGAGTGCTCAACTAAGTAAATCATCGATTAACATTTTATGTAAGCCTGTGTAAGGTGAATTCGATCGAATGCTAATTTGCGGTAATTCAGGTTTACTAATCCACAGGATTAACGGGTTTCTTCGACAAGTCTTGCTGTTGAACGTAATCTTTTGTTCAGCCGAAGAAAGTTGTGAGAACGGCTTTAAAGTTATGTTATGATCTATATCCACCTACCGAGTTGCACGGATGAAATATTATACAATAACAAATGCACCTGCGGCAACGAATGCATAATTGGAAATATATCTTGGCAATCAATATATCTTTTGTTCCTTCAGTCACAATCATTGATAACATGATACGAAAACGAAAGCGAACTAAAGCGAAAGTGAATTTACATTGCCCAGAAAACTGACCAATTAATCTTTCGTCCAATGGTTGTGTCATGTACGATGTACTGTTGTTATGAGCACCAAAACACCTTACATAATCATCTGGCATTTTGGCGTGCATTTCTTAACGCAATCCATGCATATGATCGTGGGAGTCGATGGCCTAATTGTATAAGTTAGGCCGCTGCACGAAGCAGAACAATACGAGTCGTACTAAATAATTTTAAAATAACGTTGCTGAAAGGTCGAGCAATTTAATATGGTGCATTGGTTCTGCTGACTTGTGCTTCCAGTTCTGATTAATATAATCGGCCCTTGTTGCTTTTACAAGGTCGTGAATAGTGGTTACGTCGGCTTACTCTAGCGGGGCAGCCCAGCCGAGGTGACCCCGCCATGGCAGCGATGCCAACTCATTGACGACATCCTTATTTTTATTGGTTATTCGAATGAGTGCGTCGACCGAACCGCCTCCACGAGCGAACTGTGCGTGTGGCCTCGCACCGTGTCTATTTGCAGGATTTTGTCGACGTACAAGTTTTTTACCTCTTTACTGCCTTTTCAGACAGTTTAGCATTTTCGTCATGGTTCTTTATGGCTTTACCTTGGTACCTCCGTTTCCGCTGCTCGTTAGCGAGTTTTCTTAATGATTCTCATTTGCAGGCTATATTTAGCATCTAGTAATTTACAAGATTGGCTCCAGTATATTTAGGTAGCTGGTAAAATGCTTTCACCATTTTAACCATTTTATTGGTCTCATGATTCTATAAAGATAAACTATCTTTCATCGAAGTGTGTAACGAAAGTGATAGATTTGGCTTTCATATTTATTTAAAATGCGACGCTCATGATCTAGATTAGATCAATAAATTGGCAGTTCTCGTTTTATGTCACTAGGTGAACGTATTTAGCCAGAACAAATGTGTACGTTGATCAGTAGGGAGGGAGATTAAACACAAGTAAAGTGGTTAACCGCATAATTATCAGTAGGTAGGTAGGTGTCGATTAAGCGCATCTTTTAAAATTTTCACAATAACCATAGCAAATCTTTTACATGACTCGAAACAACAATGTTGTCTGAAAGTCAATGCATTTTCCTCAAAAACAGTCCAACTGAATCAACACCACCGTGTTTCTAGTAAACTTTATTGTCACTGCGAATAATCATCAACCTAACTTCAGTTGCACTGGTATTTATCCCCAGATTTTCCTATTCTGTGGTGACATTTATTAAACTATTCTGATACATAGTTATGTTATCAATGTTATCATTTACGATAAAGTGTGTTTGAATATTTACTAAGACATGCAAACAAGTTACACGTTACGTTAAAACATATTGAATTGTTGCCTTCACTTGTGAGTCTTCTTCCACTTCCTATCCTTATCTCACGCTAGGTGGGGTCGGCACAGCATGTACTTTTCATCCACTCTCCTCTATCATCTCTGTACTTACACCTTTCTTAACCATATCCTCATTCACTCAATCCATCCATATTTTCCTCGGTTCTTTATTGTGGTGAGTCTTATCAGACTGAATTCACTTTGTATTGTATTTTTCCACGCCTACTGTTACCTTTTATAGATATCATGCAGCCCATTGTAAAATTTTAAGGTGACTTACCTATTTCCCACCACAATCATCATATCCTTGAAATACTTCTGTTTTCTTTACTAAGCTCATTGCTACCTTGCCTGTGATCTGACTCTAACTTGATCAAATCCTAGATAAGCTAGACTCCCCAACCACGGTCATTGTCGCAAAATGATTAGTTTTGCCACCACTATCAGTATTTATGACGTGTGCTATCTGTAAGCAAATTACCTGTATCGATTTGATTACGACCGCCTGCGTTACACAGTGCACGTCCGCAACTCTAACACTGTAAATCGATGTTTTTATGATTGTTTGTTGTGATGTGATCTTGGAGATTAAAGTGATTCTGAGTGCACAATGACTTCGAGAGTAAAGCGGCCGCGGCCGCGTCGTAAGGATGAAATGCACGAGAAACGACAGGATATACTTTTGGATTGGACTAATGGTAAGTTTATCGACAGCCTTTTTACTGGCTTGCACGCTAGGATATCACAGATAAGTGGCAAAAATCCGTAAACCGATTACTGATATAAAGACTACCTATTTGTATGCGATGTTCAAAATAAAAACTCTGTTTACGGAAGGAAGGACAATTGGGAAATGCGGTATCTTTCGGAAACAAAGAATTTAAGTAATGGTGATTTAACAAATCTCTGTTCACCACCATTCATTCCTTTGTTTCCGGAAGATGGGGTATTTTATTAACTTGCCGGTATATAAATATGCATGAAAGTCGATAGGTGAATGCACTATGTCCCAAGATGTATACATTCGATCAATCTTGTCAGTTTAGAGCGGTACCTCATTGAGCATGCTGCGACGCAGCCGAACGCCTCGCTCATTGGCTTGTTGCATAGCTTTCTACTCATGTAAATCTCTAGTATGGTGGTCGTTTAGTTTAATGAAAATGACGGTGATGTTAGCAGTTCTACGTTAATTGGGTACTTTGTATGGGCTTGTTAACTGGCTCGCTTGAAACAAGGGCTGCCGGGACTATCAATGGTTTGCAGTTAAATGTTGCTTGGACAAAGGAAGGGCTCTATATACCTAGACCACCTATCGCGCGAATAGAAATTACAAATGCATTACAACTAATATCACTTAATCGTCTTAAAACAGAATATATACATTAATAACATGATCGTATCAAGAGTTTTTAAGCCTAAAAAATCTTAGTTCTTTCCCCAAGCCAGCACCATTATGGAAAGAAGTTAATCGATCCATGAACCTGCAAATTCGCTTTATCACGGATAATTATGATAATAAATAATGCTGGACTATCCACACAGTATCATCTGGCCCTAAGCTAAGCAGAGCTTGTGCTGTGGGTACTAGATGACTGATATAATAATACAATTACATTTTTTATTTTATATATTTTTTTATTATTTAAGCTTATCCGTTTATTATTGTGTATGCTGCAATAAATATTGTTTATCTAACTTTTAATTTACATAAATAGATATTTGTTATTATTATACATAGAAAATACCCATAACAGCCGGGACAAAAATTGCAGATCGTACAAACGTTCGATCCCGTAACTTCCTGCCTTGTAGGCGGACGTTTGCCCGCCACGCCGCATCGGGCGTCAAAAATGTTGCAAACTTGATAAAATAACAACTAGATAATATTTCGTATCATTTAGATGTGCATTATACAGATATTATGTTGTTACGATGAGAATCAGCGCACTTTTCCTCTTATGGTCGTAATGATATTATGATTGCTTGTTGGATGATTCAAATCAGTCAGGTGCATTCTGCCCAGGAAGCGTTCCTAGACAATGTTCTCATACATACATACTACGTAGATACGATGTGTTCCCTTTCCGTCGATTCCTGTTCTGTCGAGTCGAAAACCTTATCTCGCTTTTATTGCCCCTAGGTCGACTTTACGAATTCAGACCCGCTTCTATTCCCTTACCGTCGAGTTTCATTGCCCCGCTTCTATTACCTTTACGTCAAGTTTAATAATATCATATTTTGAAGTACAGTCAGGTTCATGTGTTTTTACGTTTAAAGAACTTTATTCTCATGCAAACACAGTGTTTACTTAAAATAAGTTACATACGATAAAGTTAATCTACGTTTCATAGATCATCCTTTAAAGTTTAAATAAAAAGTAGTACCTATTAGACTGAAACATACTAAAATCAATTGCACATTAGCGATTTTACATAAAAGTTTAGTTACATTTAAAAATTTATTTCGCGAACGATAGAGTGCATTTTTTACACTTTGGAAGCTTCGAACATGGTCAACGTAATCATCGTTTTTCAAACTCGTATAGATGAAGAAAGTTACTTTTAAAAAGAATTATTTACTAATTATTTGCATTTACACTAATAGTAAAGACTGATTAATAAAACAACTTAATAAACCAAATTTGAAAGATATTGGCTTTTAATTTTTATGTTTGACTGTACCTGTGAACGCGAAGAAATTAATTTTATGCAAAAACAGACTCGACAGAACGGGAATCGACGGAAAGGGAACACATCGTAGATACATCACGACAGCACCTACGTATAGTACGTATAGTAAGTAGGTGCTGCCGGAATGTATAACAGGGGCCGAATTCTGCTAACCAATCGTTTTACTAAGACAGTGGTATCCTTACAGAATCGTCTATATAGATGAAAGAAACTCAAGATAGTGCTTCTATTTGCGGACAGATTGATAAAGTGATTTGAAGCTTAACACTTTTGACATGCGTCCCTCTATCTGTAGTTTGTTTCATCAAAGGTAAAATGCCAAAATGATAGAGAGAATAGTAACTAATAAAATACATACACAAATCACACTTACAAAGAAAACATACACCTACAATTTAAGAAGTAAAAATAAGTTAAAACTAAGGAGTCCACGGACCAATGACGATACCAGGACGACCACTGTGGCGCGGTGGGCGAAGGTCTGCCTACGACGAAAGAGGTTGCGGGTTCCATTCGACAAATGTCTGTACGATCTGCAGATATTTGTTCAGGGATTTCGTCGTTTTTCTATGTATAATAAAAAAATATCTATCATTGTAATGTACCCACGAGTATGTATATCAAATATCTAATATACATAATACAAGCTATGCTTATCTTGGGGCTAGATAATGCGTTATATACATATGATACCAGGTGCTAGGTTGCCTGGGAGAAATCGCTGTCAGCGATAATGATGATGATGATGATGATTGTACTTTTAATATGTAATGTTTAGATATAAAGTGTTATTTTATAGTTTTAAGTGCAATAAAGAGTTCATTCATTAATTCATTCATTCGATATCTACCATTGTTATGGTGAAGCAATTGATTTAGCGGAATTAGGGCCTAGGTCGATTAGATGTTTTCGTGAGTATACTACTGCACTAATACAATATTCGCCGCTTTTTATTAAATTTTCTTTTTATTTTCATTCGTAATCAAAATGCAGCTGTATCGTAGAATTTAGTATAACTAATACACTCACGATTACCAGTCGATCTGAAAAGAAAATACTGACGCAAACGATTATATCGAAGTAATCACTACAAATGGTTTTGAATATATATTTAATGATGCAATTTAATTAACTCTTGCTGTTTGGGATGTAATTGCATACTGGCAAACATTGTTTAAGTCTTTGACTGGTTTCTCTTTTCTCTTTTAAAATGAGGGTTTGTTTGATTCCCTATCGTGATATAATTCGTCGAGATTCATCCTTATCGGCTGAAACGATGCCATATTATTCAAAATTAATACATACTCTCTTATACTGCCAGATGTTTGGGTTTGACACCGATGGTATCTCGCAAAATTTATGTTTCGATTATGTGAAATAATACGTGAGAGAGTAAGACAATGATGCCAACACCTACGAGAAATTACTGTGTTCGCATTATTCTTCTGCCATATTTACATAACCGACATAAGTTGGATGTTATCCAAAGGAAATTTTAAAATAAATACATAATTGTATTGAGTTGTTTAACAGATATGTGCCATATTAGTGCGATACGTACATGTATTGCGCATTACATCTCCAGAACACCTTAAGGGGATACATAAACTGCACGAATAATAATTTGTAACGGCATACTACAGTGCATATTATTTATAGAATATTCAAAGGCTTTCATGACTGGATATTATGCAAAGATCTTATCACGGACAGAGCCTACAAATACAACTGCGTCAATATCTAAGTTTCAGTAGATTTTGAGTTTTACTGCTTTGCAATAAGCGCGAGCATCATTAAAAGTCAGCTTATTCAAACTTGGCGTAGATGGTGCAACATTCCCCGAGTGAATTGGTATTCAGAGAAAGCTTACGAGTTCACCTACCAATACTTCACCAAGTTATTCTTGATAACTTGGTGTGAGCGAATAGACCATAAAGTAAGAAAGAACCCACTCAGGGGTACATTATGATTCTTTATCTCTGTTGATTCTATAGTACTGAAATTTCTTCTTCGTGGCTTACTCGTCGGCAGCGGGGCGGCGGCGGCGGGCGGCGGCGGCGCGTGGGGAGGGGGACTATCGATTTTGTCTGCAGTTTCCATACTAAATACGGAATGTAGACGTAGACGCCTGCTAAGCTGTACTATGCACTTATAGTAATACCGGGTGCCGCATTGCGAAGTTCACTACACTCGTTAAACATACGCTGTACGTTTGTTGTACATTTTCTCGGCTAGAGTTTGATGCGCAGATTTTGAACAGCGTAGAAGGCAGGATACTTGGTCAATTTATATACAAATTTCTACAAATTTATTTATTTCTTTAGGCTTACAAAATAAACGCTTAGACAAGTCACGTTCTATACTATTCATAATAAATGGTATATAAATTGTATTTGTAGAGCATTTTCATTCGAGATCCGTGTATGTATAACTAGCTGCTCCCCGCGGCTTCGCCCCCGTGGAAATCTATGTGTCAAATTGTGTTAGACTCCTGGTTCTAAGCTACCTCTCCACCAATTTTCAGCTAAATCGGTCCAGCCGTTCTCGAGTTATAAGTGTTGTAACAAACACGACTTTATTTTATATATATAGATTTGCTACGGTCTGAAGTTGTCTTAATTGCTGCGTCTGTATAATTTCAAGTTTACGCCATGGTGGTTTGTAAAAATGAATGGTATTTTATCAAGAGATCAAATTGCCCTGATCAATATGCGATAATTATTGATTTTCTTTGAAACGATTTCTGGTGTTTATGAATGAAAACGTGCAGAGAAAGCTTAATGCTTAGACACGATCAGACCGCAAGGTTTGACCTGTGGCCCGCTGTAACTTCGTTGAATGCTGTTATCCTAAGATGAAGTACGCTGTGTATTTGTTTAATATTCTCTATACTTTGACTCTTTGAAATTGTTTGAGGCTTGTTATAGGTGTAGTGTAGATAGCCCATTATATTTCTCTGAATAAAGGTAGGTAGTGTCAATCTCAAAGGTCCTTTAGCAAAAACTAAACTCACATGTTTACGAAAACACTTCATATCAATATATGTATGTATATACTTAAAAAATTGCAGGTTTTTCCTTGATAGTTATTAGTTATTCAAGGTTTCTTGGTTATACGTAACACGTCATTATGCTTCTAAGATTTTATGCTAAAATAACTTGCAACAAAATTATAAAAATATATACCTACGTCAGTCAGGTCTACAGAGATTTGAGTAACATGTGTTTTTTTTGTCCGCAGAGGTGTGCAATAGCGAGGAAGTGCCAGAGGTAGAGATTATCAGCCTCCTTCAAGAACACATACCGAAGTATCGCCTGAGAGCCGACAGCCTCACGCAGTTTGGAGGCAAGTACCTACCACACTAATATTATAAATGCGAAAGGTTGGATGGATGGTTTGTTACTTCTTCACGCTAAAACTGAAAGGACCGGAGTGAAATTGCATAGATTCATCCTACAGCTTACCATTACTGGGCGGAGGTCAAGGACGCGATGGATATATGTATTTAGTGTTAAGGGACGTTTCATTAGAGAGTGTTAAGCTTCCGAAGACGTCGAGGATAGAGCGAAGTAGAGGAAATTGAGAGAGAGAAGACCTAACCTCTAGCTAGAATAACACATAAGCTAACTTTTTTCTATAAATCAGTTCCCAAAGATAGAAAGAAATAACAATAACACTAAGGTTGCAACAACTTTAATTATCTCAAAAATTTTCAATTTTGAGGGTGCTTGAACCCGCGACCTTCCTAAAAGTTAAAAATGTTCAAGTCCCGTCGAAAAAAAAGTGTTATTATTTAATTAATCTTAGCGATTACCGCGAGTGCGAGGGCTTACGCACTATAATTAATTAACACTTAATTAATAACAAAAACCTTCACACATTTCCATAGAACAATAATTCCATCTTTGTTGACTTGGATTACCGTAATATATGTAGGCTATTTTTTATCCACGAAATAACGCGTCCGAAACCGTGACCAGATACTAGTATGCACGCACACAACTACTGAATTCTTCAGTCTTATAAACCATCTGAATATACAGTGGAAGGACAAAGACACAATACATTACAAAGGGTTTGTTGAAGTAGGATGACTCTTTGTTCGGATTTTTTCGTTTATTTACTGACTGAAGGATTCTCAGCTGCGTGCCCTCTGTCGTATAAATTAGTAGACTTAATGTTTACGCTTTGTTTCAAAATGTTTTACGAATGTGAAGACCATATTTTATCATACGCTTGTATGTTTTATTTATCATTATCATCAGCCTATGTTGGTGTACTGCCGGACATAGGCCTTCCCTTATGAGCGCCATAGTGCCCTGTCTTCAGCTTGACGCATCCAGCATCTCCCTGCAGTCTGTAGCAGGTCGTCATCCTACCTGGCCGGAAGGCGTCGTACACTACGCTTACCGAGTTGTGGACTGCACTCAAGAACACGTTTACTCCAACGGTTGTCGGTTCTTCGCGAGATATGGCCGGCCCACTGCTACTTCAGCATGCTAATTCTTAAAGCTATATCGATAACTTCGGTTCTCTGTCAGTACGCGGTATGATTCATTGGCCAGCCACAACTCCGTTGTCCATCGCTCAAGTCCAAGATTTCGGATTATGCCAATTTACCGGTCAGGTTACGGATTTGGAGTCGATTGCTAGACAAACAGAAAATCCCTCGTCATCGTGAATGATCAATTTGTGCACTTGGTTCACACTTTATCAGATATGCACGACCTAGTGCAGATTGAATATTACGATGGTTCGCATCATAATTACCATAACAACCTTTTCAAACTGTTATTTCAATTGTTATACTGTGATATCGCCATTTTATTTCTGATATCGACGACCTTTAGCCAAATAATTCGCACTATCGGTAGGGAAAGGTACAAAATGGCACCGTTTTTGCGAAGTACGACGATTTGCGACAAAAACTAAATTGGTTTGTCGCAAAACGTTGTCTATTGTCTTGAGGCAAATAATGCCTTGAGCTAAGATAATGAGATAGTTTGCATAGCATAGTCTTAAAAACATATAAGATGAATGAATGATAGATATTACATCACCATAGAGCATTTTTTTGGAGAGATGAAAGTGACAAGGTACCAATCAGTTCGAATGAAGCTGCATAGGTATGCAAATTTGCACAGGACATATGGCTACGATTAGGTTAGGGTAGCTTTAGCAAGAGTCTCACGTCTTTGATGACGTGAAAATAAAGAAACATTGTTTATTAATTGGATTCCAGTAGTCACATATTAAATATCATAGTAACTGGCTCTGCTCATAGATTTTAAAATACTTTTTTCGTGACAATACGACCTAGTTTCAGGCGTTCGTAAATTACATAGCTAGGTCAATGTTCCGAAAGTAGCACTCGTTCCATTTCCATGAAAATTAAAAACAGTAGAGCTATTACTTATCTTTTAAATAAATAAGCGGCGGGGTTATCATTTCACACAAGTTATTGGGTCCACCTCGCTTAACGAGACAGTAATAATAATAATCAGTAATCGATGCACTCAATGCAGTGCCACCTTAATAGCCGGCCAGAGTAGCCTGATTATGTGCGATCAGCGGTATCACTAATCTCCTCCTTCGTGATTGGTTCACAACTTGCATTTCACTTGATTATGTTCACCGTTTTGCTCTCATCGAAGTGTCCTCTTTACTTGAGTAGTTTGCCCTAGAATGCAAGCTCGATCAGAATGGCAACATGGCAAGGTCTTTTGCGAGACATGCTATTTCAATCAGAATCCCCGGAACGTCGGTGAACACGCTTCTGATGGCTCTTGGAAAGTTGATAGCATAAAAGTATATCCTGACCACGTTTTATCTTTCTCAATCGAATTTTCCATTCGTCAGCCGCAAGAATTTTAATTCGTCACAATTGTCACCGTGGATTGAAACGTAATTTGTGGTGTAGACGGGGGTTAATAACCACAACAAGAAATCGGTGGTTGGATAATGATGACATTTCTGCCTATGAACGTTTCCTTAGCCTCTGTCCGACAAACATTCTATAGAATATTTAAAAAACACAAATGTTAAGGGATATTAATCAATACTCACTAAGCTCGCACTTTCCTAATTGTGAGTTGTGCGTGTTCCACATAATCTTATGGGGCCGTAAATAAAAATCTGACTTCGCTATGTATAAATCATTGACACGAAGGGCAGCTCAGCAATACTAAATAACGGCATTATACGTATTATGCAAGCTAACAGTAAACTCATTTTGACATTAAGTGCTCAGCTTACACCAAAGGCGAAGTCTATATTGGTTGTTCCGTCCCAGTGAGTGTTTGAGGCACGGTTTCCGGCGCAGGCGCCGCCGCGTATACGCTATAAATAATAGTGTCTCCATCACTGCTCGAGTCATCGCCCGGCGCTGCCACTTTGTGCAATAAGCCTATGTCTCTGAACTCGCGTGAATTCCTTACAATCATACCTCATCAGCCCACATTTTTCCACTGCTGCACTTGACCTTCCCTCCCCCAGACGATGGGGTTTTGTAATAATCACCACCCTTGGCTGGCAGGCGGACCATTTATCGCAGTAGAGGAGTTCAAAATACACAAAAGGAAAGCTACTGCTGTTCATCTGAAGGGTCCCTTTGTCGACTTATACAACATCACGGGTTAAGTTGGAGAGCGATCTTCCGCGATCTTCCGTGACCGCCTCGGTCTTATAATCATCATCAGCCTATGTTTATCAGCTGCTGAATATAGGCCCCTTATAAGCGCCATAGCGCCCTGTCTTCAGCTTGACGCATCCAGCATCTGCCAGCAGTCTTGCGCAGGTCGTCATCGCACCTGGCCTGGCCTGTCATATAACCATAATGCACTTCAAATAGGGAAAATCTATTTCCCTCAAATGTCCTCATATCGCTCGCTAGGATGGAAATTCTGTATCGCTTTTATATCTATCTGTCCCACTACTTCCAGAATGATAGTCAGCAATATGTTTTGCCAGTAAAGTGAATAGTCTGCGGTTTTACTATTTGTTTATTCCATGGCGTATGCATTCCAACCGGTTCTATGCGTGTGCGTGCCATGCTATCATCTGTCAACTGTCTCTTAAAACATCTTAAGCTCTGCGCACATTAATCCAAGACTGCTACTACCCAGCACAAAAATATGCATTTAAATATGGGCTTAAAATCGTTATGTTTAGATACATTTTACAGTGACAAAATAGTCTTCCACAAGCGTTAAACGAGTAGGTATTCGGCGAGCTTTCTGTCATCTGATGCCATCAATATAAAATACATCTAAATGTTAAGAGTTAAATCCCATATTTGAATGCACAGTTTTGTGCTGTGCTGCAGCGGTGGTTTTCAGGTGTGCGTTTTGCGTCCCTGTGCCATATAGCTTTATAGCACAGGAACGCAAATGTCTCTAACAGTCTCTTGTTATTGGAATTCTCCCTAACGATCTCTGATAACGCGGAAATATGAAACACGAATGCTTTTTACGATCTATGGAAGTAGAAATGTGATTTTGTATTGCGTAAGAAAAACTTGAACGGCTTCAAGTGTCTTGAAGCTAATACTGTTATTGTATAGGTAAATTGTTACAGTAATGGTTATGGTATTGCTGCGTGAAAGTAAATAACACGTGGCCTGAATGTTGTAAAACTAGCCCCGGTTGTGTAATGCTTAGGTACGGTTCAGATGGCATCGAATTGGATAGCAAAGTGGTTGGGAATGATTCAGCGTTCCTGTGACGTCATCCGCCCTGTCGGGAATTGAATTTATTAGTGGGATCGCATTACTCAGCGATGAGTCGCGGAGTAACCTAGTTTTGTTTGCAAAAATGTAGCTGGCCTACAATGTAACGGTTACAATCATGTTTTAATGCTTATAATAACCCTTATCACGTTTAGTACTGGTAATTAGGTCGAAGAAAAGAGCAATTGATAGTCATTCAGTAAGTACAAGTTCTAATCTAACCAAATTAAAAATAAGGCCGTCCCTTTTTACGATCGAAAAAATTGGCTAGTTGTGGCATCAAAATTGACACCTCTCTCTAAGTTTCTTAGGATACAGACTTCCATCTCCATTTATTAGACGTCAACTAGATAAAAAATACTTTATACGTCTTGACTTCAGGGGGCCTACTCTGAAAAGGAAAATCGAAGTTTCTGAATCGTCTTCGTGGAAAACCAAGTCTTATGTAGCCTTGCATAAGATTAGCGTTTGCTCGAAAACGAATCAGAAACTTTCATTCCGATGAGAACGGGCTGTCTCGCATGCGATATCATCCTGTTCCGTGACTCCATACTAAAACATGTTAACGTTTCAGGTTACGAGAACCAAGACTGGTTCATACCATCGCCAGCGCTGCCAGTCAAGCCCGAGGACCTTGCACTAACACCTGACCAGATCAGGGAGACGCTTAATTACTTCCGTGAGTAGCCAGTTTGCTTACCATATGCATGATTAGGATTATGTTATTATTATTACTTATTATAGCTTAGAGGTGACAGTACTCGGTTTAGAATGCAAGATATTTTTTGTAAATTTGTACATTTATGTGTGTGAAACTTAACATAAACTGATTTAAAGGAAAACAACAAGATAACGGCTTCCTTATCCACTTTAAACAAAAACTTCATTCGCGTATATTAATGTACACACATGCAGTCGAAAAGTTGTAAATTCGTGTCCGGAAACGAACGAGATACAAAATAAATTGTTCCCGTTACATATTTTCCACCAATATTTTCATAGCTTTTAACTCCTTCGTTTACAAATAATATCTAGGATTCTAGAACCGAATAGGTACATTATTCTGAGCCCTGTCCTCACAAGTTTTTCCTCATGAATATTGAAATAAAATTGATATTTCAATAGCAGATTTCGGAATGACGTTTTCGTCGGCGACGCACATCAATTGAGATGACAGTATCCGCAAGGCCCCAACATTGTCTGAGCACGATCGATATCGGCGGTCTGTGAGGGGCGTCGCGCGTCGTACCTACGAGTATATACCAGAACTCGATTATGTTAAATGAGAATGCGCTAAAATGCGTATCGATTCAGTCTGCCCGCCTAGTCAAATTTTCATCGCAATACAATGCTGTTTGCAGTTTGAATTTTATGAGCGTCGCAAGTCGCGTGCTTTCATTATATGATAAGAACCTTGGCTTTGAATTTTTTAAATACTTATTCTATAGCTTTAATTTCCTTGTAACATGAAACAAAATCAATAGCCATTTCCATACTTCATGATACACTGCGCAGATGGAAACACGTTTACTAATTTGAAAACCTCTAGTGTTCAAAAATATATTTCAAAATCATTTCGCGAAAATTCCAACGTGATTTTAGTGTGCCTTCAATAAAATTTTAAATCTTCACAGCACTTTCAATCAAATATATTCTTAAATATTAGAGGTTAAATCATCTTCGAAATAAATAATCTATTTCTATAAAAAGCTTTGACGTAAGTCTTGTTAGAATCTATAGAAACCACGTGTGTGTTTAATAAGTATGATCGTCCAGCTATATTCATAGTCCAAGGTTCTTTCGAACAGTTCATCACACTACCATTCAGTAGATAACAATGATGCGTACAATTTACGTACTGAATGTATAATAAGCACGCTCATTTCAATAACGGATAGATTAAATACATGTGCAGTTTACTTGGTCAATCAATTCAGCCTTGAACTCTTGAGAAAATAATTTATTTTAGCAGCTGATTTTAATGACTTGCTAAACAAGATCAGTTGCCGTTTAATAGTCAAATGTAATCTCGCAATTTAAATTATTGCTTTTTCTTGTCATAACATCTTTAGTAAGATTATAATATGGCTATTAAATCGGCGTGCTCGGCATGGCAAGTATTTTGCGTCTTCCGACGTTGAAGTTGTTTCGAGTGTCGTCGTCGGTCGGTCGCTGTATTGGGGCGTTATGTACCGGGCGCGGCGCGCACGCGCGGTGTTGCGCGTCCAGCAGTGCCGGTCGCGCCGGTAGCCACGAGGCACGCGTGTTGTCGGCCCCTCAGCCAGCCTCGGATCGATACCCGAACCCCACACATGCGCCGAAACCACCGCGCATCCAAACGCCCCAACGCTAAACTTAGAAAGGGTGCACCGCTGCATCCATCAGACCATTCTCGAAACACGCGCTGGGCTAATATTGTCTTGACCTTTTAAAAAATCATAAATTTGTATCTAGAAGACCGTGACCTTCTTATCTCTGTTGGATTTTCACTGTGTAGTTTGTAGTATTTGGTAGTTTTGTTCGGGAAGGTAAATAAGCTGTAAATTGTCAGTCTAACTGCGTCATCGATCGGGTGGTTCTGGAGCGAGGGACGCCACGCGAAGCTCGAAGCTTAGCTCATGAAGCGTCGCGCAACAGCTGTGAGCCAGATCTTATCTTGACCGTGAGACCACAAATTCACTACTAGTTTGTGTTTCTGTAGAACTATGTACATATATCGATATATTTATTTATACATTTCCATGTAACTTTAGATATTTTGGAATTGGCTTCGATTGATTACTACTTAGATCCTATCTTTATTGTTTCGATACAGTTGCCCTTTGTTATAATAGCTTTCCGGTAGGCATTCTAGTTGCTTTCGTATTACAATTTGTAATTTGGCATAACTGAGACCTTGGATTGCAAACAATGCTGTTTGGGCTCAGGTCTGCGCATGCCCGAGGTGAAATCTGACCTCTGAAGTTCGAAGGATCGCAAATGTGGTTTACTGTTGGGCAATATTGTTGGGAACGTTCTTTTCATTGCAAAACCTTCTGTACCTATACTATCGTCCAATCTGATTATAGTCCCGTTATTGTTTCATACTTTCAGATTCCCAGCCAATGTCAAATCCCATTGTCCTTGGTATCCCTTCGCTTTTATTTCCATTAGTTATTTGACTCCATTGCAATGTGCTCCTAATCTGGCGTCAATTTATCAAAGGTTGCTGCAATACTTTACCGACTGGTCGGCATAATTGGACGTTCGCATAAATCTGCAAAATGCGGGACTAGGAATCGTAGTACCGCAACAGAATCGTCATGCGGAACGAATTAACAGAATTTCTTGATCTAGCTGGACCAAATCAATGTTTAGCTACAGTTCTAAACCGTAGACTCTTTTATTTCTGCAATTAGATGCTCTATTCTTTCTCTTTTTAAACTTTTGTCGGTGACACTAAAAATAGTTCAGTTATTATTTCACCTGTCGCTAAGTTACGTTGTAGATGTATTTGTCCAAGAGAATATTATAATTATTTAATTAAAATTATAACTCTCGGTATGTAATGTACGAAATAATTTAAATAATATTTTCTAATTATTTTCTCCTTTATTGCTTCAATCGTTTGCATTGTATTAAAACTTTCATCTCCGGTGTGTTTGCAAAAATTAAGAAGATACAGGCATTAACGTGGTGTCTATAAAAATTGTATTCTTTCGTATTATCGCTGTTTTTCCTCTTCTAAAGAATGCATGAATTATGGTCTTCAGCTGTTTCCAAAGAAATTTGTTTTATAGTGAACACACATGTAAGCTCAGCTCACTGCTAAACAGAGCTTGCACCTGTGAGTACAACTACAGCTACGGGTGACAAAAAGTCTGTGCGTTTTGTCACTCATAGATAAAGTAAGGGATCTATCTACTACTCATTAGTGCGTTTCGATTAAGATCACGGCATGCTATCGTACACGGGCGTAACCGGTAGCCACTGTAGCCAGTACGGCGGACAGTGTAGGTAGTGTACATACTTTAGTTATCGGTGCGGCATCGGCGGAAGTGGTCGCTTCGTTGTGGCCCGCGCATTGCGGTCTCGAGACAAGTCCATTCGTATGTGTCGCGCGTCCGCTGTGATTCTACAATTCGCGTGATAACATTGCAGTTTGCCTGCGCTTAGATCGTGAAAGTTTATTACCGCCGCCGGTCTCATACATTGGGACCGTTACTAAACGAAATCGTATGTTCTGAGGTTGTTTTTTGTTGCAGTTTTTCTCACATGTTGTTTCTCGGAAAGCTCGTACACACTAACATTCCTGTGTTTTTATGTTTTGGTAGTTTTTCTTTTATTTAACCTTATATTTCACTTATATATTTATAATGGCATTGAATATGTACATCTTATATGTGAGCTACTTATCATAAATCTTAGTTTTATTATCTAACTAGGTATGTACATACATAACATAGTTACATATTTTCTTAGTAGTTATGTTCAGTATGTACAGGGTCGACATTTCGTCATAATATGTTAGTGTAACCTCCTTTCGTTCTATGTATACATAACCTGGTATGTATAGATTATACTCGTTCGCTATTTCGACCCTTATCTGATGCATTTGTGTTTGCATATTGCCTAACAATTTTCTCCGGTTGAAACGCACGCAAGACAAAACTAAAATCGTGAGTGAAATATTTTGCAGGCTTCTCGGTCTAGTAATTTTACTAGAGCAGTTTCACTTCATTGAGCATTACATATTGTATTGTACGTACGCTAAGTGATTGGCTGGGTTTATCTTTTGGGTTATGACGAGAGGTAGTGGCACCTTTATTACCGTTTTAGTGACGTGATAGTTGTTTGTTCAGAGACAGGCAAGCAAGGTTTTATCATCGTTCCGTTGCATACAGCTACAAAGGTCGTCTTGCTATTATTTTAAAATCTTTACCTGCATTTTCGTTGAAGGAAAACGAGCATGTCTCTTCTTGTGCTATGGTATGGTATGATTCATTGTCAATATTGAAATGAGCCTTGCGTTAACCACAGATTACTGAATCAGTAATATGCTATGTTGAATAGCGAAGAATTAAATAATTTGATTCCTTTGAAAAAACTAAAAATTTACTTCTAACGCCTTAGTTTTAAACAGTTTTTAAGCTTAGCGGTATAAATACTAATACCTCCGGAATAAATTTTTTATGGGACTACCTTGAAATCATCCATCAATTGCTTAAAAAAACATGCATAAAAAACATAATATACAGCCGAACATAGTACCTCCTCCTTTATTCTAAGTAGGTATTGGTAATAAAATAGTACACAGATTACAATCTTTCAACCACTGAAAAAATACAATTGAATATTGTTCATGTTCCATTAAAATTATGTTCGTTTCAAACCATAAAATTCGTTGCCCATTCAGCTTTAATCACAGACGCTGTGTTATCCAAAAGAACACAAACTGTTTAATTTCAATACGCATGCGTGCGCGTATTTGATAAACATATGCAAGCAAATGGTGTGATAATTATGCGTAATCAATGCCTAATCTATACTCTACAGTAAAATAATCTTGTATAAAGTATGACTTGTCTAAGTGCTTGTTTTGTAAGCCTAAAAAAATATTTTGACTTTTGACTCGAAACAAGGAAGGGAAAATGCTCAGGTCTTGGATTAAAATCTGCAACAGTTGAATTCGATGGCAGAAGTGCCAGATCAAGAATCACGTGCTTGAGCGACCTTCGGTCCCCAGCAGACATGAACCCACTTAGCATAAGTAGGAAATTCAGTGTCATGCTTCAAACAACTTGGAACTAGTAACTTAAGAGTTATAAAAAGCATTTTCTTGGTACAGATTTTCCTGAGAAATAATAACATCAATCGTTTATTATCTCTCTGAAAATGGAGGTTGTTTGAACAATTACTGCAAATAGTTTGAATTTTCATTCACTTATCGTGAAAATATTACCGAATACCTTATACCTAGTTGACAAAAGAATAGGGTGAGATCACGGCGCGTCGCGTCCGTGCGGCTCAATGCATTTTGTCATTTATTTAGCTACGCCAGGGTTTCTTAAAGTGGAGTCCTCGAACCCCATGTGATATTGAAGGGTCTGCGACAAGATCTACGTAAAAGCGGCTGTATGGTTGGCATTTATTGTTGACTTCAAAGAACACGTAATTAAATAAAAGAAAACGTTTTTGTTGTTTCTGTTGTGTTGGCTGTTAACTGCATACAGGACAAAAATAGTGTTATTTTGTCGTGGTGTCACAGGAGACAACCGCCACAAACATACATACTCCGATTTAAATTCCCGGTAATTTTTTGTTTACAAAGGGGTTACCAAACCCAAGGAATATTGGTGGAAAATATTTAACAAATACAAATAAAAAAAATCGTTTATTGACACCAAGTTATACGTCAACATAAGTAGGTAATATGTTATCTTTATAACAATTTGTTAGTACCTACAAATTTTATACATTCAATAATAAATTGTAATAATTAATTTATTGATAAGATTTTATACATACATTTGCAATATTATTGTTTGCAAATGGGCAGTTCGTAAAACTCGTTTATAGAGTAAAACGAGTTTTCTAAAATCCATTTAAAAGCCTCGATTTAAAGGCCGTTGTGGAAGTTGCATCCCCCCGGATTGTGGCCGGCCGGCGGCAGCTTGTTATATACTGAGGGACCTATGACGTACACGGACCTCTCCGATTTGCACAGTTTGTGAGTTGGTGTGACTAGCAGATGAGCCAGTTTATTGCTTCGGAGAGCCCGGGTGGTGTTTAAGCCTCTACGTTTATATACGTCAATGTTTTTGAGAAAAACATCGCCACCTGGTGAATTAGTTCGCAGGCGAACGTCATTATTCCTAACTCTTTGAAAATTTCGCGGCACGACACGTCGTCTGGCACACCAACGATGGCGCGCACTGCGCGCTTCTGCATGACGAAGACTCCATCTACGTCAGCTGCATGCGCCCAAAGCTCTACGCCGTAGGTAATGGTACTGTGCACTGTCGCGTGGTAACAGGCCATCACCACGCTGCGAGTGGCAGTCGCAGCGAGGCGGCGCAGTGAGAGTAAAATATTTGCTTCTCGGTCCGCTCGCTAATGTTTTAGGTTGTTAGTAATTTTTCCGACCAAAAAATTCTATTTTCGACTTTTACTGGTTTGGTCCGGTTAGGGGTTCGCAGTCGCCTAGAAAAATTATCGGGCCATAAGTTTGAGAAACCCTGAGCTGAACCATTGTTTTGAGTTAGGTATGCATTGGATTTTATGATTGACTGTAGATTGTCTATGGTCGGTTATTGAATCCACAATAATTATGGAACAATGGCTAAAAACCTAAAGTTTGAAAAACATTCAATAGGTTGGAATATTCTATATATTCTCCGGTCGGTACACGCACATATTCCGCACTGTTTAATAAACTTAAATCCTATAAACTATTTTTATGTATGAGTCACTCCCTTGGTGTCGGTTTATTAACATTCAATCGGTAGAAAGGTGTCCCAGGTTTCAATTACTAGTTCATATAAACATGAAGCATTAAACTCATATCTCATGAAATTGGACAATAAAGTTAGTGCACTTAACAAAATTGCCTGTTTCGAGAGCGTGAATACCGTCCATCACTATTAGGCCATAAAACATTGCTCTGTGCTCCGGTATTATCTCATAAATTTCTTTATCAGTTTTTGGATTTGTCTACTGTGGTTTTAGCAATAATGTCATGAGACGTGATGTGGGCTTACGGCGTCGGGCTCGTGTTTCACATCTTATTGCGCATTTCATAAGAGAGTTAATTTAAACATCTCGCTTGGCCACCCGAGCGTGTTGCGGTAAGCCGCTTCAAACTACTAGGTGTATTTTCGATACTTACCTACTACTTTGTATAGTCCGTGTCTCGAAGGTGGCCTTCCGTTTGACACATCTTTAAATTAGTGTTCTGCACGATTTTACAGAATAACGTCATGAAAATAAAACATCCTCAGTGAAGTGTAAAATGGTTGGTCAGTTCAGTTCGCTAAGTACTTTAATGTGGACTTGTTTTGACTAGGATTGTTGGTGATATTAGAACTGTAGTTTGGTGTGTGTGGGAGTGTTCGGCGTGAGGGTGGCGGAGCCGATGCTCCAGGCTCGGGCCCGTCACGGCGGAGGGCCCAGCGGGCGAGGGCGCGGGGTGCGCGGGCGGTTCGCGCGCCTCGCCGCCGCCGCTTGGCTTCGATCCCGAGCTCTTCCATGAGCTGAGCACACTACCGGACGCGGAGCTCCGCGAGTGCCTCGGCGAGTACCCGGACTTTATCTACCACGTCGCTCGTGATAGATTCGGGAGGCTCTACTTCCGCGTCATCCGCACATTGCTCCTTGATAGAGGTAAATGGGCCAGACGTGAGCCACTTGCCTCGTTCACTTCATCGCAATTTGCAGACCGCCGCGCCCTTGGCTTAAAATCATCGTTCTGCTTCTGCAGACTCTTCTAGTCTAGTGACATATTAGCATTGCTTTTTGTCCATGTTTGAACTTAGCTAACACCAATAATACACGTGCTTCAATAACATTCACTCAATCCACTTACTAACCATGACCTAGTATGTACCCTGCTGTAAAATGCCTTGAAAATTATGGGTGTCATTCATGCTATTCCTCACTAACCGTTTTCAATCATGATAGCATGTAATTGTATCATATGCACATGCTGCTTACCAATCTGCGTTATCATAATATGTTGGAAATTCCCACTAGGGTGGCTTAAGACCAATAATTAGTACGGGAAATGATGAGGTTTATAAAAACTGTGAAAGTCTTTTCGTCTTCGTGTGGGACGTAATCGCGAACAATCAATATCCGTTGCAATAGTTAAGTTAGGTAAGAATGAGAAAACTGGCATATCTACCGCATTCAATGCAGCTATTATAGCTGTGCGTTCCCATACCTTTTTGTTCTGGCAACGCAGGCTTCTGTTGAACCTACGTAATAATAGGCATATGGTATGATTGTAATAAAGTAATTACAATTAACGTAATTTAATAGGTTTGTCCTGATTAAATCTTTGTGGCATGAACAAGCAACCACAGAAAAGTGGGTAAAGTTCCACGATTACTTGCGACTGTCACATAGCCTAGCCAGATGGCTATGGGGTTATTTATCAGAAGTTGAATCTAAAAATACATAAATAACAAGGTTCTCAATTCACAAAACGTTTAGATAAGAAACAATTTGAGTAATGTTGAACTTTGCGACGAACCTGCCAGATCAATGAGCTTCGATCATCACAAAAAGGGCAATCACATGCCAATAAAAATGTCGATGCGTTAGTAGCCTTTTGTGTTCGAGTGTTCCCACAAACATGTACAATAGAATCGTTTGTTTTGCCTGTGATCTGAAAAGCGGTGTGCCCGAGGCTCGAAGCCTGCACCAGTCGCGAACTGGATCGGTTACTTCGCGCTCGCTTTGTCGTTTCTCGTGTCGCCAGCGTTACCTTCAACACCTTTACCACAACACCTTTATTGATACAACAATTCGATACGCGCATCCGGGTCGTTCCTGGTAAACGGGACTATATGCTAGTGCTGTTTTGAGAATATTCTAGATTCTGAAAGTGTATCGATGAACGCGTCGAGGCCGTGTTTAAATTACATTCTCCCTGGTCAGTACACCGTTGTACTATCAGTATATCTATCGCATAAGTGATTGGCGAATTGTTTAAATACTATTACCCACCGGCGTATCTTATCGGCAGAGTCTAGCTCCGAACACTATTCATGCTCAAGTGCTCGACCATAATCGTCGTACAGTATTGTGATTCGTGCGTTTTGTGTACATCAAAATATCCGTGGTCATTGTTGAGTGATTGGAACAGTTTAAACGCAATCATGTGATTTTTTTTCAAGAATCGATTCATACTTTGAATCGCGGCAAAATGCACTCCTCAAGGGGTATGAGCCGGCCTAAGTTGAACTCTCGTTACTATAGTGGTTAGTAAAAGTAAATATTAACTTGCTTTTGTCGTCTTTTCATGTCAATGGCACCTTGTTGACATTTCGGTAATTGTGGTGATGACTAATGCGTTAACATGGTAATGGTTTACTTTGGTACCTTAACAGACAATTTGATGGGCATTATTTTCTTAAAGCTAATTGCGATAACAACAACTTAAGGGCGCATTCACACTGCCTCTGTTATTCAGGATCAGTCATTTTCCGCGATTGCGTAAATAGTTGTAGGGTATTCCGGATCCAGTATACGATTGTTTCCGGTAACAAGGATAAGAAAAAGTCCTGAAAAACGGATCTAAAACGAAAAACGGTCTCTATTAAGTTTTCTCAAATTTGAGTTATGCTCTGAGCAAAACGTGCTTATGGACGCTTTCTAGAAATGCTATTCTATGTTATGTCAAGAAGAAATTATGTATGGAAAGTAATAGCTGAGGTAATAGCTTATTTACGTATGCGAGCAAGTTTTTACACTTCTAATTTCCGAAAATTCTGGAATTCGATATTATTTACCTACTATCAATGAAAAAATTGCAATATTGCGGTAATTTTCATGATAATTCTATGCCTACTCATGAGATAGGCATAATTGTCTAGACATTTTCCAAAAAACACTAAAATGACGGCCAAGTAAATTACACACAATGGTATTTTTTTTTAGTTTATCTTATAAGTTCTATATTTATTTATATATTTTGATTAACTATAGTACTTTGGTTTAACATAGTCATTATCTCAGAATCAATAAATACGGCACTTGATGTGCTATTGTGTGTTTTCTAATCATATCTACTGTGCATTACTCGCTATCTGTTCTTTGTTAGTATTGTTTACAAACAATCTTGTGAGCGATTTTAAGATACCGTGCTAACTTTTTCTCAACACCATTATATTTTACAGTTCTATGCAGCAACAGGGTGAGCCAAATGACAAAAACCTACAATGACATCGAAGCGGTAACACGGCTCTTAGAAGAAGTGAGTTTTGATTGTTTACTTATCTTTAGTTTAACTATTTCATCATTTAATAGCATTGTCGGAGAATTAAATTGCCCGTAGTAATTTTTGAATACCCTTCTCAGCATTTACAATGTATTGCTCGAAATTTTCACACAACATCATTCTAGCCACAGTACCCATGTGATAAATATTAAGTGTTTCTCAGTATCTTTACTATAGGTACCTACTTAATGGGCTTGAAGGGTTGAAGTAGCTGTTAAGTTTATGGTCATATATTAAAGCGGATGATATCTCATAACAATACTTTAAGTATATTTATGAAAGTGGTTAATTTATCGGGTAGTTTATTATAATTAACCCGTAAAATGGTAATCGTTTTAAACAATCATGCAACGGGGTAGCTTTTAGATGTTAACACTTTGAGTGCTGAAAACGCACGGTATGAGTTTTCTACAAATGACTCATATGCGTAAGTCCACACTAGCGCAGCGGCTGAGCAAATACAGATCTTTGTGACTCAGCAGTGCTGTAATATTTTTCAAACGAAACGCATTTGCGGCGCAATACAACCGCTGTGTAGAGTGGCAGCACGAATTTTTTAGGTAAAAAAAAAGACCGCAGTCGTCGAAAAAAAACCGCAGTCAAAGTGTGAGGTTCATTTAAATAGCAAACTATTTAGTACTCGTACTTAAGTTTCGTCGTTGTTAGTTGATGATGTACAAAGTTTAAAATTTCAATGATTGTTATAATTCACAATGACAATGACGTGTTCTTCAGTTTAACAACCAGACAAGTTTTGTTTTCTTTTCCTCGAGTTGTATACTTACTTGTGAATAATAACCGCAAAACATTTTCCGCAAGAATGAATATTCAGTCGTTTTAAGACAAAAATCCTAATTTTGTATTGCATATATTATGTTCAAATATTAAGAAATTTTTAACAAGATAGTCTCCTCGTCTATACATATTATATCCTTTAGTTAAAGCGACATTCAAGTCGCAGTAAAAATGTATTATTTGACTGCGACTTAAATGTCCAGTTCATTCACTTTACTTATGCAGGTTATATGTATTTTATTTTCGGTTTAATCAATAATTACTTCGTCACCGATATTGATCATTGTCTATTCTACACCCCTGTAGAATAGACAATGATCAATATCGGCCACGAAACATGTGTATGAAGCCGAAATAGGGTGATTGTAGACCCTGATGGGATCGACTTATATTTTACGATTTTTACTTTTTTGTAAAAAATTAGACATCATTTTCTTAATATTCGTGTTCTTTTATGTGTAGGATACACATAAAAGAACACGAATATTAAGAAAAGACACTACTAATTTTTTACATTATTATTATTATTGTATGGATATTTCAAAGGATTAACATATTGTTTGTAATATTTTCATGACAAAACACTGGTTTTGCCGAAAACACAAGAGAAAAAACATTAGATATTTTACGATGTCAAATAATGTAAGAGTGAATAAGAAGAAAAACATTTTTATTAAAAAAAAAATAAAAAAAAAGTTGATCTCCTCGGGGAAAGGGGATCACCCCCTTTCGGTGTAGTACGTGGCAGTCTGTATACTATCATTGTCTTCTGGTATAAAGCAGTTGGATTTTTGTTCGGCCTTTTAAATCTTTGATTCGAGTTACAATCTGAAGTTGTGTAGCTAAGAATGTCAGCAAACAGAGATTCTTACTCAATAGAGTTATAACCCCTGTTTGTTAACATTCTTAGCAAATAGTCACTGAACATATTTCAGAATTTTTAAACCAGTATTTTGTTACACAGAAAGAGAAAGACTTGGAATTGACAGCGCGCATCGGCAAAGAGCTCCTGACAACTCAGGGCTTGTTGGAGGCGCGCGTCAGTTCACTGGAGGGCGACCTGCGCTGCGCAAACGACCTGGTCACGCAGCTCCGGCACGACCTCAGCATCAAGACTGATCTGCTGCAGGTGAGTCACACCTTGATGTAAACAGTGCTCTTGTTGACGGAAGAAATACGGTCGGGTATATGACTTTTTATATGGGTATTTTATAAGGGTATTTGGGGACTCCCGATAGAAGTGAAAACTATGTAATTTTATATATCATTTATACTGGGAAGCGAGCGGTGACGATGATGCGAGTTTCACGCTTTTTGTTCACCCAAAAAATACACAACGCGCCTAAAGAAGTTTTACCTTCAATAACAGGTAGGCTGTATCAAGGACGCAGTACCTACGTGAAACTAGATCAGTGTAATAATGTGCGGCTCGATTAGCTCGCCCCGCTGACACAGCATGTCAATACAATCAACGCGGCTCGCTTCGCTTGCCACGCTCTGTAAGGATGCGAGGGCGTGTAATACTCATGAGCTCTGTCACAGCGCGTGCAAAATAGTAATTTTAGGTTAGAATTGATTTTACAGTGCGCGGTTGTAGCGCTGTTTATTTTAGCGGCTCATAAACCACCGAGTAACGGCTTCTATCCCCTAAATTATGGAAATAAAATAATGCTTTTCCAGTCAAAAAATGCTGCACATTTTCACACAATAGGTACCAGCCCAATTTTTTAGCCGAGCTTGTGTCAAAGTATAGAGTTGAAATATTAATGCAATGAACGTTTCAAAAGAAATCAGTTATTTTAATGTCAATTCAGATCCATCCATGACTCATAAAAACTTGTATGAAAAAGTTTTAGTTGGTTAAATTCGCAGCATGTGTGACAATAGCTTTCGTTTGCTTACAATTTTTAGTTGGATATAACTTTGTTATGCCTATGTAGTATCGTTTTAACGGAAACTACGGCAATGGAGTTAGGAAGCGCAGTTTTGTTCTCACGGAATCACTAACGACACATGCGGCGCCGTTGACTAATGACTGTTACGTTTATGTTTCTCAGAACCTCCGATGAGTTCCTTAATGATGGGAGAAGTCCATGTTATCGTGTAAAGTGAATGAATTAAATGCAGTTCATAGTCTTTATGATTTGTATCCATAATACCACAGCGATTCGATTTTCTATTAAGTCATAAGATCGTGACCTTTCACTCGATTGAAAATGGTTCAACGACTTTCTCGATTGTAATTTTGTTATGAAAGGATTATTTATCTTAGAAGTAAGAACAACAATTGTATTCTGGGTTAGGCTCATTATGTTAAAAATATACTGAATGAATTGCAGTATATGACAGCATTGTAAGTAATAACCTAATCAAACTCTAATTACTGATACTGTTATTCTTATCGCCTACTGTATCTAATCTAGAAAGCCTGGTAGGTCCTTATGTTGTACAAATGCCTAAAACATGTTATTCTTATCGCCTACTTTATTCATAGGGATGTTGACCGAAGGTCGCCTTCCCACCAGAAATTAAGAAGACTTACATGATTTAATTAAATCGCCATTGTGACAGGACCCAAAATATTTTTAGCGAATTGTTGACTTAGTATATTAGACAGATCAAAAATCTTCGATAGGTTTGCCTAAAAGTTATGGTGTTGAGTATGACGAGGCACTGATTAATACTTTTCATTAGATTTTAACCCTTTTAAGGCTGCGTTTCCACCAGAGATGTGCTAGGTACGAAAATCTGTAACCATGAAGCTGTCAAACGGTGTGAATGTTACCATTTCACCAAAGAAAAGCACACCAACGCTCATGCTAATATTACATATTTGGCTGTCCATTTATAATAGACTGACTCAATATATCTTGTCATCGGGTGTTGACACAATGAGGGCCGTTATCTCCGAAGAAACTTAACATCAAAGTCGTTTTAATAAATCGTATGTGTTATAATTACTAAAAGCAAGTATTTATTTATTTATTTAAAATTTTACACAAAGGGTACAAAGGGTGGGCTTAATGCCGAGGCATTTTCTACCTGCCGACTATTATTAACTCTTTTAAACCTTGTCATCAGGTGTTAACAAATGACACTGAGGAGCCGTTATCCCCGACGGAGCAGGAGGCGGCGTGCGCGGCGGCCCTCCGCCGACGGACCGGCGCCCTGGAGCGAGAGAACAGATCCCTACGGGAGGAGGCCTCGCGGCTTGCCGCCGGGGCCGACTCCGCAGAGCTGGCCGAGCAACAGCTGCTCAGGGATATTGCCAATCAACTCGGTGAGTAGGAGTCTCGTCTAACGCAGCAGGACCCTGGAGTGTGAGTGAGAGGACCGAGCGCTGGGAAGGACTCCACAGAGCTTGCCGAGCAACAGCTGCTCAGGGATATTGCCAATCAACTCGGTGAGGAGTCTTATAACCTTTATCGACGCAAAGTCGGCTTAACACTTAAATGACCTAAGACGCACACTTTCCACCTTCAGCCCCTTGAGGCTGCGACGCTCTCCTAGGGGCACCGCCAAAGCGGAGCAGTGAATGCGTATCGGTCAAAAACGATGACAAAGCTTTAAATCTTCGGTGACCTAAACGTGAATATATAATCACAAACCTCAGGAAATTAAGCATTTGACGCGATCATCTGATCATGTGGCGTGTGTTGAGAATCCTCATATTTCAGCCTTTTTAAGCAGAATAAAAGGCTGTTTAATATGTGACACGATTTTATGGTGCTTAGCCGGATCTGTACAGACGGGTCGATTTTTTTGTCACTGCCTCAAACATTGAGAAATTTGAATAATCTATTCCATAACATAATTTGATATCACTGATAGTGGTAGTGATAGTAGAATGGGGGCTATTTTGATAAACGTAAAGAATGGTACAAAATAAATACAGCTTTAAACTAGTTCTTTGCCTCGATTACGGTCACTAAAAGTAGAACAACTCTACTTTTATTGACCGTCAACGAGACAAATGTGTTGCCATAGAACATTTATACATTTCATTTTATCACAAGTAACCAAAGCATTCAGAAACTCTTATTGTTATTTGCGATAACTGTAATTATTAGAAATCTTATTTCGGTTCATCAGAAACAATTAACCGATGTGGCGCGGTGGGCGAAGGTCCGCTTGCGACGCAGGAGGTTGCGGGTTCGATTCCCGCCTCGGAACAATTGTGTGTACGATCTGCAGATATTTGTTCCGGGTGTTCTGGTCGTTTTCTATATATAATAAAAAATATCTATCTATGTAATGTATATCAGTTATCTAGTACCCATAACACAAGCTCTGCTTACCATGGGGCTAGATAATGCTGTGTGAATTGTCCAGCAATATTTATTTATTTATTTAATTATAGCCTGTCAATTTACAATCAATTAATTTTTATATCTTTGTAAATAATTCCCAAGTTCACAACACAAAAACCCTGCTCAAACCCTGAGCTCAAATCGACAAGTAGTCAAAAGTTTGTCACAAAAATCAACAACAAGAAAGTGATTTTATGCTAAGTAAGTTCCTATCGGACGTTTTGAGTTTGGCCTGATTATTATATAGTTATATGCCGTAATATTATAACCGAGTTAACTTTTCTTAAATTTCTATAATTGGAATTTCCTATCGATATTATTTGTAATCTATGTTGGAAGAAGGTGCTAATGTGGCCTCTACGGGTATTTTAACACATTTGATAATTCTTATCATTGAAACAGCTCTCATCTCTAAGAAAGTAGTTGAAATAGTAGATAACGTGACTTTATTAATTTAAGCCCAAAACCGCCGCTAGAGTGTTTTATATATTTTGTTTTTCAAGCAAGTCGTAACGAGTGCTGGCGATATATGTACTTTTCGCGCGCGTTGTTTATTTATATTCAAGAAATTGTGCCAACAAGATATTCTGGATACACCGCCCATTTGCATCGTTTCTATCTAGGTGTTGAACTTCAATGACTTGGATTTTAGCAGATAAATCAATTTCTTTATTTAAAACATTTATGATGTTCGTAAAATGTCTATAGGGGGGCCATAGCTAGTTGGTTACGAATTAGTTAGTTACCAAAGTGGCTGAAGCGAAATTCTACTCAGAAGCCAATGTTTCTGAACATTGGCTTAGTACTTTTTTAAATAAACAATTCTCATGACAAAATAATTTGATTACATTAAATACAGGGTCAGACACGAATAAACAGATAATTTCTGATTTTTTTAACGTATAATATTCATATAAAAATACCAATAGTAGTATTTTACAAGCACAATACGACATGGGGAGCCACATTACCACCTCTGCTTAAAATATCATAATAATTATATGACCTGTGGTATACCGTATAACCTACTTGTTACATGAACTGTTATGTACTAAAACTGCCAAGTAAGATTGTTAACACTACAATATGTATTTTATTGATGCTTAGATTTATTGTTATGATGTTCACACTAGTTTCATTGTTGGTGTTTAAGCTGTAAGGTTAATTGGATTCCTACTTTGTATAATTTCAACAAACATCATGCCAGCACAGAGTACACACATCAAATTAAATTCTACTGTTATTCAAAGTATTTCTTATGGATTTTGTATAAATTTAGATTAACTACCATAGCTATGTATGTATACACCTATGTACTGTTGGAACAAAAGTCTGACGATAAGGAGAACAACAAGATGGCGGGGTTTTGAAAATGGCGGCGTTCTGAAAATGGCGGCATGGTGGCGCAAGGTGGTCTAGCAGTGTGTTGTACAGATTCACACCCTGTCAGACCATACTTGTTCTAACTTGCTGCGTCTCATCGATACAATGAAAACATTGGAAGAAAAGAACTAAAGACTGTTATGCAAATGGCTTGTAGATAAACTCTATGGTAATTTGACTGTTGCTCTATACTTAAGGCTAGCTGTGCCTGAATCAACTTTAGCTATTAAACCTATTTGTAACCAAAGTTTGAATTTTTAGATGATTAAGTTACCAGACTAATTATTATAAATAAGTGTGTAAATCTATTAGTAATAGCTTTAGATATTCCATAAAATAAATAAAAAAACGCACATTTAAAGTTATCAAATAATTTTCTCCTATATCACCAACAACACAGCATTTGATTTGCAGCTAGTGCAAACTCAGAAGCCAGCGTGCTTGGCTCGGAGCTCTTCGAGGAACGACATCGTGCTAACGACCTGCAGTATCAGCTCGACTCCACGACGGCGAGGCTTACCGCTAGCGAGAGGAACTTCCAACAGGTAACTTGTCCATTATTAATGTATGCGGGTTAACTATGAACCTGGATTGTTTTGGAAGAACACTAACGTAATGTCATCATCATCAGCCTATGTTTGTCCACTGCTGGACATAGGGCGCCCCCAATGAGCACCCCCAGTTTGACGCATCCAGCATCTGCCCAACGTAATATACGAATGTAAATTTATAATTAATTCGATAGATTTTATATTTAAACTGGTTATTGATCAATTATGAATATGAGTAAGTAAACTACGCTGGTTTATAAAGTATGTAAAATAGGTCACATATCCCTTTGATTCTGAGGGTAGGGTAAAAAAAGTTTGAAGGCCGCGTTCGATGTTGCCCCCTTTTATAATTTACTTGTTGAATAAAGTGAGGTTAAAATGATGTTTATTTTGATGTATAACATGCATGTTCTTTTATGGCTTCATGTCATGATGACCTACGATCTTTTAGAAAATGCTAAATTAAACAAAAAACTGGAAAACCAATCACCTCAGCCTTTACCAGTACATACAATACTGGACATAGGACTCCCCTGATGAGCTCCTTCTTTGCTGTTATCATATTTGATAATAGCAGTGCATAAATTCAATACGTATGTTAAATCAGTTGCTGAAAATCAGCTATATAACTTCTTACTCGCTACCAGAGTTGGAATAATTAGAGGCTGCATAGAACATCACAATACACTCTTGTGAGATAATTGGTAGATAATTTCTCTTAGAAACAGAGGTGTTACTTTATTCTTATTGTTTCTTTTGGTCACGGTAAACAATCGAACGAATCCTAACCGACTTGATTACACGATCGATTTCAGTTCTTGTTGCCTTACGCATGACTCACGTAAACTCTGTTGATCTGCTATTCACACTTATGATTAAGTAAAAGAATCATATAAGTATTATTTTTATGACTGTTGATATGCATGAAGGTATAAAAATAAATGCGGAAGATTAAGTTTGAAACGCGTCCTTCTGATATCTCTCTTGTCAGATAAAGGATTATAGTCGCGTGCTAATAAAACACATAAATAAAACAACAAACCTGCATTCTAGAATCCTATTCCAAATATTGTTCCGGGACTTTTTGGGTTATCTTTACAAAATTTGCTGTTTATCTTACATGGTTAATGCATTTCCTATCAATTAGACGACCTTGCAAGCTCTCATTTTCTTATCATTTGATTAAAGTAAATCAAAGTCCCTCGAAATTTTAATATTATCGGATTTTGCCCTTTATACATTTCATTCTGATGGTCTTGCGGTCTTGCAGACAACCTTGATATAAAAGCGGATCACGCAATAAAACTCTTACCAATTGGATTACCTGTTACCAATGTGCTTATCGAATACTTTCTGTTTTATTTCAGTCCTATTGCGTCACAGAAGCGTATAGATCGAGTGACTTATAATGTAAAATGTTTTAAGGGAAAAGGTTTTAAGAATCCATTGTGTCCCATCTTTTTCATTTGCGTGTTGTAATGAATACTATGACGCATAGAGGATTAAATAACTGAACTGAGCATTAGTGCGTGAAACGGTGGTCCTACGTGCCTACTAAATTGATCTTTTTCACTTATCTCGCTCAAAAAGCGTGTCATTATACCGTAGTAGCGGTCGTAAAACTCGAATCTAAAAGACAGGTCCATTCAATGTAGATTGCTTTGTTTGCCATCAGAAAGGAACACCCTGGCTGTCAATTATTAAGTATGTAGACTCTAACAGATATATTTTTTCACAGCTAACTGCAGAACACGAACACACACTGCGGATATTGGAGATAACGAGAGACAACCAAAATGCACTCGCCTCCGAACTTGCCGACTACAAGGTAAACCTTAAAGAAAATGCTAATAAACCACGTTCACTATTCAGTGCGACACGATACGATCCATTTTAACCACACCTCGCATTTACCTTTATTATGTCACGTTAGTTAATTATCGCTGCGAATCACATTTCAACCACGCCCTCTTAAATGAACTGTATCACTATAAAAACAGAGTGCATATTAAAATAACGTCAAAACTCATGTATTCTTATCGATCAGGAGATAAAGAGAGCTATGTAGATGTTTAGGAAAAAACATAGCATATTATGTACTCGTCGCTATTGTATCTATACTAGCTAGCTATGTTTGTAAACGAATCACAACACAGAAATCCAAAATGATCGAAGTGGCGAAAATGTCGTGTTTAAAATATAATTAACAAGCTTCTGCCCGCTACTTTACACGTGCTTTTCAAGTAACCTACACATGTCCGTTTCCGGGATATTGTTTACCTCTGTAACCTATGTCCGTTCCCGGCATATTTTTTTACCTCCCTGCCAAATGTTACTTTACGGCACTTAACTATCTCTTGTGCGATTGTGCGAAACACCCCTTTCCAACCAGACACTCGTAAATGAACTTTATTATTATCTCTACAAAGTAGAAATTTAAACCACAATGAAACAAGATCATTACGAGATAAAAAGAACTATCACGTGTAGGAAATAAGATTGCATTTACTTCGAACGTCAAACATCTCGCTTACGTCACGTCGCGGCCTTGGCCTAGAAATTACTAGGTCAGACGTGTGCTCTTGAATATTCTATAATACCGGATTAGGAATAAGTAACGAATCAGACAGTTCGATATATTTTGCGTCAGATCCTATTCAAATTGCAGGTCTTATCTTTAAAAATCAATCTGTATGCAATACTATTAATCTTTTTTTACCATTACGGGAAAAACGTGCCCTGACGTAAGGCAGTTAATAAATAAAAACGACAATTAGGGCCAATTTTTATACTACAACTAGTTTCTGCCTGCGGCTTCACATGTGTTGTTTTTAAGGAAACGTTATTCCTATTCCCAATGGGAATTTATGGGATAAAAATATCAATATAAATATTTAAAAAAAAAACCTAGCGCTACGCTAAAAGTACTCAACGAAACGCCGCAGCTGAGTACTTTTGGTGTAAAGAAATAACAAACATCCATTCATCTAAACTTTTGTTTTTATAACATTAGTGTGATATTATCTTATTTAAAGATAGGCATTATCATGTGCTGTCTAGGTAAGCTTAGTTTTACGGACTTTTTCTGTTTACCTGATCTACAATCACAATGTCGTATGATGTCACAAAAAGTATGATTTTTGGTGTCATTTAGCACGAATATATTCATCTCGATTTAATTCTGCTCTACAGCAAGAAAACTAATGTCCTGTATGTATAATAAAAAATATCTATCTATGTAATGTATTGTATTAAGAATATCATTCATCTAGTACCCATAACCCAAGCTCTGCTTAGCTTACGGCTAGATGATGCTGTGTGGATTGTCGAGTATTATTTATTATTTTATTAATATATTTTTATCTCCATTTTAACTGTTCCCTTTTTATAGAAATCTTACGTTGTATATTGAATTTCAGGAGCGGTATGCCGAAATCGCAGCCCACCTATCTGAAGCTCAGGAGCAGTTGCGGCAGCTCCGCAAACGGGGTGAGCCCACGCGTGGGCTCATGCCGAGCGTGGCCGCCGCGGCCGGGCTCCTACCGGCTAGCTTACACAGGGAGATGCACTCGTCTGTCTACTCCGAGCTCAGTCTCGACTCGGGCATCGGCGACCCGCTGGCACAGTACGTACATATATTACTTACAAACGGGGTGAGCCCACGCGTGAACTCATGCCGAGTGTTGACGCCGCAGCCGGGCTCCTGCCGGCTAGCATACACAGGGAGATGCACTCGTCTGTCTACTCCGAGCTCAGTCTCGACTCGGGCATCGGCGACCCGCTGGCACAGTACGTACATATATTACTTACAAACGGGGTGAGCCCACGCGTGAGCTCATGCCGAGTGTTGACGCCGCAGCCGGGCTCCTGCCGGCTAGCTTACACAGGGAGATGAACTCGTCTGTCTACTCCGAGCTCAGTCTCGACTAGGGCATCGGTGACCCGCTGGCACAGTAAGTATATTACTTACAAACGGGATAAGGCCACGCGTGGGCTCATGCCAAGCGTGGCGGCCACGTTCGGAATCAGATGAATGGTCGAGCGCAATCGTAAATAGGATTGGACGATTCCAATTCTTCCTCGCTGCTCCGATAAAAGACATAGACATTCATACACTCATTTATTTGCTGCTGCAGTACAAAACAAAAATAAAGTACATTTTAAATAAAAATTAATTAATTAACTCAAAAAACACGAAATACTTTTGTTGCTCATTTTGTTGTTTGTTAAAAACACTTCCGTTAGGAAAGCTCATAAATGGGCGTAAATATCTTGACCGAAGTTGTAAAGTTATCCCCGCCCGAGTAGGTTTAATGGCTATATTAATGATATAATAAAGTGAAATCTATATATCTATATTTTAAAAAGTTCCTTTACCTTCCACAGCTCGAGCATGCAGAAAGTGTTTGAAACAGTGCAATGCGCGTCACGATGGTCGAACGGCTCCGGGCCTTCACTACCGGGTTCTGACGTCGCGGACGGTCCACCTCCCCCCTTGTACCTCAAACCCCCCTCGAAGCCTTTGTCACACGACTCCTTCCTAGATGACTGCTCGGATGTTGAATCTGACGATCTATACCCGTAAGTAATATAATAGCAGAATGGGCAATGCTCGTCCTAAACGTTCCTGTTATGCGATTTGTAGTGTGTGGTTGCCGGTGAAAACAGGCAGTTGAGTTGAGAACGCACCAGTTCGCACCAGGTAACATGCGGCATAATTGTTGTATGCCTCAGGTTAACTGGTGCGGGGTAAAGCGTAAAGCGCACTGCTTTATGACTTGTGGGCTTATTTTGTAAGCCTACAGAAATTTCTTTTGACTTCCGTTCAACTGTTATAAACAATGTTTGCCACTGAACATCAAACTCAAAGTGCTTTGTTTGTTTTTTGGTATCAACGACTACAATTTAGGTGTAAATCTTAATTATGTTCGAATTAAGGTATAAACCTAAATTTCAAATTTTATAAGTAAAATTAGGAAATAAAGTGGTCACCTTTGTAAAGTAGTGAACATGAAGAAACCGCCACAATTTACTAGATGGACACATCAGATGGGCCATCTGCTAGCTACGTCAATCGGTCAGTATCAGTTTTTGTTTTGTAGAGTTGACTCACCTCAACAAAACGAAAACTGGTAACATGACCTTGATGATGAAGTTACTTCACTCGACTACCTCCTGTGGTGGGCTAAGGTCCGCCTGCGACGCAGGAGGTTGCGGGTTCGATACCCGCCTCGGGTCAAATCGTTGTACAATCTGCAGATATTTGTACGGGTGTTCTTGTCGTTTTCTATGTATAGTAAAAACTATCTATCTATGTAATGTATTGCATTAAGTATATCAGTCATCTAGTACCCGTAACACAAGCTCTGGTCAGCTTGGGGCTAGATGATGCTGTGTGAATTGTCCCGATATATTTATTAATTTATTTACTTGTTTATTCCAGTGGAGGCTGCGGCGTTGGCGTTCCTGGCGCTCCCGGGGCGGCAGAACTGGCGGCGGCGCTGCGAAGGCTCACCCCACAAGAGATTAACTCACGGCGAGCTTCACTGGCGGCCTCGCATGTACTTAGGCAGCGGCGGCATACAGGTAATCTTCTATCTATCCACATTACCAAAGCGTTCCATGCCGCATCTTGAATGCTTATCTAAACTACGTTCGGAGGATAATTGACAGTCGTCAATATTCAAACACCTTCCCCGGTGGGTTCGAAATTCAAACAAATTTAAAAAGATACAGTTAGAGAGTCAATCACCATAATTTGTGCCTGTGATACTGTCAATATCTACCAAAGAATTGTTGTCTCCATTGAAGGCATATAAAAGCAAAAGTAAAAAAAGGATGCTTGCTCATACGTTATTGACAACCACCGTGGCGCGAATAAATATATATATATAATGTATGTAATATAATAATATAATCTATGTAATGTATTGTATTATGTTTATTAGTCATCTAGTACCCATAACACAAGCTTAGGCTTAGGTTCGGGCTAGATGCTGTGTGCATAGTCCAGCATTATTTATTTATTTATACAATTATTCTACCAATTTATTTGAGACTACTAATATTGAAAATATTTTATATCGTTTTTCAGAACGAGACGTGAGCGAAGAGAGCGCAGTATGGGGCGCGGGCGCGGCCGGTGGCTTTGCGCGTTTTAGGGCGCCCCACAAACTGCAGATCGTGAAGCCTATGGAGGGATCGCTCACTCTACACACGTGGGCTCAGCTGGCTAAGCCTAATATGTCAGGTATGGATGCTTTAATGGACAAAAATCATATTAAAGTTCTTCATCTAACAATATTTACACCCTTTCGGAACTAAAATACTTGTAAAGTCTAAACATATCAAAGCCAAGATGCGAATTAGAGAGTAACCAACCAATTAATATTTTACAGGGTTACTAGAAGACCATGAAGGCGTAGGCGTCCGAGGCGTCCGCTCCGCCGCAGCACTCGGCATGCGCACCTACCGACTATCCGATGTCGAAGAAGACGACGATATGCTGCGCCTACCTCAGTCCAGTCTCATCTACACCTTCACTAACAGCACTGTTATGCATCCAAACGACGGCAGTCTCGCCGGCAGCAGTGTTAGCAGCGTCGCTAGTAGTGGATTGAGCAGTTTATCCAGCAGTGTACTAGGCTCAGCGTGGAGCTCGCGGATGACGTCACGACGCTCGTCGGCTGCTGTCTCGCCGGAGCGGTCACGCCGAGAGAGTTTAGTGATCCCTCCGTCGCGGGCGCATTGGTCCCCAACCGCGACCCCAGCGAATAGTCCACTACTGGGATCACCTGATTCCTCCCCTCCCGCCACACCCCGCCCTGGCGATGCACCACCGTCCCTCCACGCGCTGATAGCATCAGGAACTTCGATTCTACGCAGAAGACATTTAGGCGCCTGTTCCCCGGCGGGTGAAGGATCACCAGCACCGCTCGCGCTCCAAACCCCCGGATCTCTGTACACGGGACTGGTCCACCGAAGCCCGATGGAGCAGCTCACGTGTTTGAAGAGGACGTTACGTTCGCCCGCGGCCGCGCCTCAGGACAGACTGCCGATGGATTCTAGTGAGCCGCCGCTAGGCGTCCCCGCGCCCCTTGGCTGCGGCGCGTTGGACGGAAGTCCTGAGAACGCGGGGTGTTCGAGACGGAATAGAGGTCGAGCACCGAGGCCAAGAACAGACCTAGGAACAGTAGAACCTAAAGCGACGATTATTAGCACACCTACCGCGGCGCATACCTCTCCGTTAGGCACTCTCAGTATTCTATTCGGTCGAAAAGGCGGCTATTTGTAGCCTAGTCTATAAGAAATCGTATGAACGCTTATTTAGTGAGCGATTAGCCTCGTGATTTTATATTTTGATTCTCTTTGTGTTTGGATCATTATGATTAGTTAGTTGATTTTATATATTTTGACGTCATTTATTTTTTAATTTTTGTTTTGTTTGTTTTTATTTGTTTTGCATTTATGTGCCTTGGTGAGGCTCTACGAGTCGAGTCCAATCGGTGCGGTCCATAATATCGGATAGTAAAGACTGTAGCTTTAAAAATATGGCCGACCGATAAGGAAAGTAGTATCTCTCTGTCTTAGACATTCCTCTCACCTAGGAACTCGTTTCTTTAGTATTTTGTGATGATACAAAATGTACGAACCAAAGCGTGCTTAGTGCACTTTGTTAAGTAGAAATCGATATCCGAAAATAACGAAACGAGTCGATACGCATCACACGAATTATTATGTTTATATTATTTTTAGTACTTTGGATACTTATTGTGGTCGTTATTTGATTTTGTATTTAAAGTGAATTTATGAAAAAATCATCCTATCAAGCAGTCTGTAGTATTATTTCATAAGGGTTGTAATATTTATAATATAATAGCAATTAGGTGAAATAGTGAGACTTAATTTTAGTTTGTAGGTGCTTTTATGGAAAGTATAAATTGATATCATTTTGAATAATCTCAGCCTTTTCTATTTGCTTTGTTAACGTACTTGTGTATTGTATCATTGTAAATATTTGAAATTCCATTAATTAAGCATAGTACAAATTATTATGTTATATAATCTGATACTACATTGAAAGAGAAAAAAACAATCAAGTGATATGGCTCATAGAATAAATACAAGTTTGCCAAATTGTCACTGCAGTAATACAGTTCATAGATAAGTTTGCTAAATATATAATTTTGTCTTCTTTAATCAGTTCTTTTTTATAAACGAATAGTTGGTACTAACATAGGGTCTGATTAAATACTGGTGCATGCCATAGGATAGAATAAGAGTTGAATTTGATAATGTTACTGTGTACCGAAGGGCAGCCAATTGTAAATTGTATCCGTTGTCACGACCGTTTTCTTTACTATTTAATTGACTAATTTTAGGTTATTGAAATTGGTGCTAGATAGTTTAGTATAACACCAGTGATTCAGTTGGTATTTTGCAAGCACACATTTGTTGGAAGCTTGTTTTGCTTTTATAGTTCCCATTTACTCTTTTGTTTTGTGACTAAAACATAAGACAGTCAAGGGTGTTTGAATAAGAATTGATGAATGAAAAGACAGGTGGGCTGAAGCTGCTTAGAAGCGATTAAGGGTACATGATAAGTACCTTTAATGTCAATCAAATCATGGTTAATACGGAACGTAGGATGCAACGATCTTTAGTTATTTACATAAAACTAATAAATACTCTTTCGTAAAATCGTCGCAGCTTCAGCCTAAGTTAAGCAATGAGAGTTGGTAGCGAATTTGTCTCCGCATTTGAATGTAATTATAGGCAGTGAGGTAGGCACAAATTGTTACGTCTAAGGGCAACTTGTTGAGATTTTGACGGTAAAATAAATCAATAATTATTGTAATAATAAAGAAATATAATTTATTCTCAAAAACTTGTTATTGTTTTATTCCGACCTAGTAAAACTGTTCTATTATTAGTAGGTATGACCTTTGTGAATCGTGCTTTAATAGGGTGAAAGATAACCATCTGAAACAACCCAAGATCGCTTTGTGACCACGCTCAAAGTCAGTAAGAGAAGCACAGAACAACTTAGCAACCCTCAAATGATAGACATGGGTAAAGTTTTCAACGACATTTAAACTGAGTCTGGACCTGTTAACCCGCTCGCTTGGGAAAGGCCAAATTTATACCAGACTGTTATTCATTTAGTTTTATTCTTATTATATATATCTGTATACGTGCAGCTTGTGGGCGAAGTATACGCTAGCGACACAGCACTATTCGCGTCCAGTATAATAATGCGCTGAGAGCGGTCTTGGGGCTGCCCCGCTACTGCAGCGGCTCAGGGATGTTTGCGGCGGCGCGCGGGTCGACTGCTTTCATACCACCATGCGCAAGCGCGCCGCCGCCGCCTGCCTGCTGCGCAGGTTGCGGGCCAGCTCCAATACTTTTCTCGCAATGATAGCCGGGAGGGTGGACTGCCCGTACACCAGGCACTGTTGTGAATGCCACCTTCCCAGCAATCCTTTTAGTTTTTAAGATTCTCTTGTATATTTTTTGATAAAAGTATAATATGCTTGAAATAAATAGTTTTTATTTATTTATTTATGTCAGTTTATCAGTTTAATGTGTTTTAATTTATGTTTTTTCGTAGTTATTGTATTCTCTTCGGTTTTTTTATGCTTGGTATGGTAACTTTCCGCCCAGGGGTAGGTACCAACCTCCGTGGTACCAACCCAGGCCACGCCGCCGCGCCGCCGCCGCCGCCGTCACTTACATCTGCTTACATAGACATTCGCATAGATTAAAATGATTACCTTGTATTGTATTCTCTTTGGCCGTCACTGGTTGCCATGGCAACCGAGTTTATTGTCAACAAAGTAACCACTTCGAAACTAAAGCGATTATTTTCCTCTATTTTCTTGCTATTTTGCCACAATGACTGAGCAAATGAAGTTTATAATCAAGGAGCTCAACGCCGCGCTCGGCAGAAACTACGACCTGATAAAGTTCGATGCGCTGAATGAGAAGCAGCTGCTGCAGTTGCTTGTCGAGTTGTTGGCCAACTTCGAGGCTGGGGAAAAAGTAAGTTTTTGGCAGGATTTTGATTAGTTTTTGGCTATAGTTTTTGGCATCTGGTATAATAATTTCTAGATGGGGACTTACCTAATGGAATGAGCTGAGCATGAGAGAGCATGAGCTGGCATGAGTCAGCAAAGATTATTTAGGTATCTACCTACTATCATATCATAGCATGTAGGTACTGGGTTTAGTTCAGTAAGAATTTTCTTTTACGTCAAACATAATATACATACATTGGTAGGTAAAAAAAAACATAACGAAAAACATAATTAAACTGGTAAATTCTTTTTAGAAAATCTACACTAAGCTTTTATAGAGCTTGCTTTTACTCTATGGTACAAAATTTACTATCACTTGCGGTATAAGACAACATTTATTTCATGGTAGGTACAGTACGGCCAATTTATCTTGGCAAGTCGGAACATAGGCTCTGCGAACTCTTGCAAATGCACACTCGTGAAGAAAACTGTTATTGCCAGATAAACAAATATATGTACCTACGTTCAACCAACGTTCAATCTATATATATAATAGAAAGTCGTGTTTGTTACAACACTTATAACTCGAGAACGGCTGGACCGATTTAGCTGAAAATTGGTGGAGAGGTAGCTTAGAACCAGGAGTCTAACATAGGATACTTTTTATCATTTAAATAGATTTCCACGGGGGCGAAGCCGCGGGGAGCAGCTAGTAATATATAAATAACAAAAATTGTTCATAATTTCAGTACATGAATATCAATACATAATGCAGCAATAATGTATCTTATTTCAGATGGATATAAACGAAGACGATGTCGAGACCGTATCAGTTCGTCTCCTAGAAATGCTTGGAAGTGTGAAGTACCGTCCACCGCTGGGAGTAGAGCCCACCCACTTCAGGACTCAACTTCTCGCTGGAGACGCCAGGACTATCCACCATGTGCTGCACTGGCTTCTGACGAACAAAGACCAAGTGAAGAACACCGCGTATCTTGCTAAGTAAGTTCGGTAGATGTGTATAGGTACAATATTACTGCTTTTGTTCGGTTTTTCATTCTACAAATCATGAGAGCAGTCACAATGACCTCTATATGCTGTAGGTTAATATAGAAAACCAGAGTAAGTATAGTGAAATAAAAATTCGTGAGTACGAAATTTCATACGAATTCCGATTCCAATTTATTTAAAAAGTTATGAACCTTTTTTTCGCAAATTTGACAAACAAAGAAAAGAAAAAGTGTGAACTGCATGAAAGTGAAATTTCAACACTGAAAACTATTTAAAACAGATACATACACGGAGTGCAAAAATATATACGAAAAAGACGATGGTCCCGTTTCAAAATTATGAAATCTATTTAGGTCAGATTGAAGGTATAGAGCGAAATTTTTTGATTGGAAGGAAAATCTGTTCTTCTTTTTTCTTTTCGTTCGTAGTAGCCACCTGGTAAAACGGTCTGGCAACGGTTGGTACGAAGTGAACGTTCTATATAAGTTATTTCCCTGTGATACCTATGTTTTGTAGCTTGTCATGCTAAGTTCGGTAGATGGCGGTAGTCGTTGCAAAGCTCTCCCTTTTTTAGTAGCTGAAAGCAATATTGAATGTAACAAACGCCGTGATTTATTCTAAGGATCCTAACAAGGTAAACATTGTTTTTTGCGTAGTATTAATATTTTTACAGTAAAGTCTGGAAGTAGGGCCGATTTTGAAAATTATACCATAATGTGGCTATGTTTTATCTTTTTAGGCGCTGCATGAGCGAAGCTGTGTGTGAAAGCTAGGTTCACTCATCACACCAATATTTTGCTGATATTATAGATGTGAAAGTTTGGATGTTTATATGGAGGTTCGTTACCTCTTCACGGCAAAACTAATGAACGAAAAGGGCTTAGAATTTCCTAGATATATTTTGAAATCTCGATCAACACATTACGGGCTACATTTTATTGCGAAAAATTCGTGCAAAGCAGCGTGCAGAAATTTAGTGACAACACTTTAAAGTAAAGTTGATTGACATCATCATCGTGTAAATAAACTGTAAAGTACAAGCACCTCTTACAGGGTAGTGTAGCTTGCTACGTGAGATACAGAGTGCTACGCGGCTACGGCGTAGCAAGTTGCTACGAATAAAGGCCGCGTAGCGACTTTGAACAGATAGTTACAAGCTTTTGATGTTGAACGTGAATAATTGGAGCACCGGTTCGCAACTTTTTTACAGAAAATCTTAACTGTTTTTGCGGTGCTTTCAATATACAATATAGAAATAAATCCAGAGAATCACGGGAGTACAATGGGAAGCCTTATCGCAATGAGCAATATCTTGAAAATATTATGAATTAAAGGTTAAATAAAATGAGGATAGCCTGGTATAACGATTTATCCGGGTACCGATATTACAGGACATGCCTCCTTCTCCCTCCCGCAGATTAATCTTCAGGCCAAATAATATAATCAGAGACTCATCTTTATCATCTCACATACCTAACGCGGTGTGTAATGTGAAGGGCAAACCTTGATAGGATTTAGAGGTATCCTTGATCCCCTTGACATAGGGTAAGAGGATCCTGTATCTTTGTTATTTAGCCTTCTACGTTATCGGCAGATTACCGTTAACGGTGACCGGAGACGTAGACCCGTATTGTAAACGCAAACAAAGTTATTTATTTGTTTAGGTTCTTTTATACTAGCAAATTGTACAAGTTGTTCAGTATCTGAGTTTATATTGTTTCTGAAAAGTAAATTCCACACATTTGAAGCTTTTAAAACTTTATGCATTCGTTTCTTGTAGCACGTACAAGAGCGGTAAAAACAAACGAAAATACTTTGGAGAAAATAAAATAGCATTATGAACAGCAACTGAGGGAAGTACAGTCAGCAAAGTTTAATGGCAAGAGCTTATACATTTTAACGAGTTTTGGAATATAGGCTTTTAATTATGCCACTCAAAACTTACGGTGTTTTATTTGCCGGACACTTGGTAACGTCAAACAATGATGTTCTTACAAATTACGTACAAAGTAGTTTCCTCTCAACTTCAGTAGTTTTCTCTGTTGGCTGTACTTGGTTATCATGTGAATGAACGTCATGTTGACCCTTTCATAACATCTGCAGTGAATATACATAAAGGTACTTACATACTAGGTACTTCGGGTACACTAACCTTTTTCGGCAAATTGTTTCGACGGACATTCGTGGAGTTCACTGTACAGACGTGACCAACAGTTTTTATGACTTGCGCTCAGAACCTATGTCGTTATGTTTATTTTGTTTTGTAACTCTTGCTACCGGCGGTAATATGGTGGCTTAGACGGAAAGTAATAATTTCACTTGTGTTTTAGGTATTTAAAACTCCCTGACATACCGCCGGAGGTGACACGAAACAACACAGTCCAGGATCTCCTGGATCTGTATCAGAACCTGATAGACGAGTTTAAGGACGTGCACAAAAGGACACGAATGCTTGAGAAGGAAAACGCTTCAGAAATTATAAACGACATCAAGGAGATGGCGGTCGAGAGGGATATCGGTAAGTATTTCAACCATAACGACTCTCCAAACAACACTCATTAACAAAGCGTTTGCCTATGGTAAATTCTTACCAACTTCAGTAATTATTACCGAGTTTTGACATCTGAATTTAGCAGTGACATAAAATATTCGACCTTGGTACGACTTTGAATGCGCTCTTCCTCGATAAGGGTAATTATTCGGTCGACGTGACTTGTGTTTCAGTGATCAAGCGATTAGAAAACGTTCAAGTTAATCTTGTAGACGTCAGTAATAAAGAGGAGCTTTTGAGTGCGAGTAAATTACTAAGGCTTCAACAGGAAAAAGCTAAAGAGCTGGAGAGTCAGGTATATTAGTTATTGAATTCTTACAATCAATATTTACTCAGTTAATACTTTTTTACAATGCAAAAATTGTGAATGTAGGCGGGTTAACTTTGAACCTTGTTTGTCACCGCCACCCTGATACAGTCACATACTATGTATTCTTCCAACACAAAGTTCGTGGTAAACCCGCTTACAAAAATTATAAATGAATTCGTCAAACTACGATAGTTTTTATAGTTAACAGTGAACTTTATTATATTTTTCCATTTTTAGTACGAAACTCAACAATCGCAGTTAAAACTGGCGTCCGATCAGTTAAAAAGATACTTAAACGTGATTCACGGTCAAAGTGCAGCTCCTAAAAGCGCAAACGACGTCATCAAACACTTGCAAGAAGAAATTCAGGTTGGAAACAATTAAAGTTTTCAAGGGAACTTGTTACAAAGTCGTGTTACAACCACTCATTGTAGTTTCCTTTTTAGTTAAACGGTTATCTTGTTAAAGAGAAACTACCGCAGGAAAGTTCTCACTTGCAGAAAGAATTGAATATAATGCAGATGATTGCCACGGAACAGCATCCTTCCCGCTCCGACCTACTTACTGTACAAGACAAGGTAAGTGTTTCAGCGCTGAAGAAGGTAATTTGAGTTTCTGTAACAGATATCTTGGAAGCTTATTATGTCGATAATTTAATTTTCCAGGCGTCTGATATTATTATGAATGTCATTATTTTCTTAATGTACTAGGCAGGTAGTCGATTCGCGTTCAGTTGTGAATAACCGGATTATACAACCTAATAGGTACTATCTAGAATCTCTATTCTGGTTGGCAATCTCTAATAAGAATAAAATTATGACAGATAATAAAACTACAGACTACATATAATGAACACTATCCTATAGTGTAGATACCTTAGTCTTATCATCGTTTAATGGCTTAATTCTCAGTTTTATTAGCCGCTAAATACCTTGCATTAGCCGTGGATCGCTGGTCGGAGTTAATGGCGTGTTGGTTTTCTAGATAGCAGTTGTGAACGGTGAAATGGAACAACTGGTTCAGCGTAAATTGGCGAGCGTGGGACCTCAGGAAGACAAGTTGGCCCCGTTCCGTCAGCAAGCCACCGTGATCAGAAGGAATAAGGAAACCAGTGCCACTAGGGTCCATGAGCTGGCTGCTACTTTGAAGGAGCATGAAGCTACGTTGGCAGATTTACAATCTCAGGTAACTCAGATTGTTGGACTGGCAGGTTCTATTAATATAAAAAAAATCATATATCTATGCTTGTATAGTAAGTAATTCAGTTTTGCTCTACTTACGTATTTATTGCGGTCATATCACATTGCGAAGTTGTCAACATTGCCAAAAGTGTGCGCCAAACTCAGCAAAAGTAGGTTAGCTATCGGAATGGCTGGCTTTTGCTACAAAAGTGGAAGCTGACTTGGCAAGGGCTTTATTGAGTCACTCGCCTCGCCTTTAAAACTGTGCTAAAAAGCATTTATAGTGGGACCCACGCTCCTTGTGGAATCGGCGGATTGATCTGAAAGATAGGTAATACTGAATTTCAAACGCACTGATTTTAGAACTCAAATGGAATGAAATCAATATGTAACTTTTACAAGCTGAATGAGGAAAGGCCTTTGTATAATGACCCATTTAAAAAAAAATGAATAATCAATTTGTTATGCTTTGGTGTAATTTGGCGTAATCCTCATAAAAATTCCCACGTGCTCACTCAGCTAACACATTTATGTTATCGGGGTCGGACTATTAGCAATTTTGTCATCTGGGTTGAGCGTAAAGCACTTTTTAAAATTTACTGCGCGTTGCGTTAATACTTCTGATCATTTTCATGGACACCATAAATTAATATCAAGCATCCTCCGACCGTTCGTTTAAAAAATATTACTGTGATTCGATTCGAAAACGTAGCTGATGGTCATCGTTTACGGAATCGAAATCGATCCCCTGTCCCTTGGCGATGCTGCCTGCGTCATGAGGATCTGATAAAACATTATTCTCGATTCAAATAAATCGGTCATTATGTTGGGAAGTGAGATAGACTGAAAATGCGCTGATGCCTTCGCGATTTATGTCCGGAGAAATTCTTTTTTTCATTTATTGTAACGTAACAAATATTATTATTGTGGCAGTGGGCCGGCCATAGCTCGCGAAGAACCGACGGCCGATGGGGCAAACGTGTTCTTGAGTGGACCACGACTCGGTAAACGTAGTGTAGGACGCCCTCCAACCAGGTGGGATGACGATCTGCAAAAGACTGCAGGTAGATGCTGGATGCGGCAAGCTGAAGACAGGGCGCTATGGCGCTCATTGGGGGAGGCCTATGTCCAGCTGTGGACTGCTATAGGCTGATGATGATGATGATGATGAAAAAGGTATGTATGTATAAATTTAGATAAATAAATAAATTATGTAATAAATAAATTAACTACTAGAATGTTTATAGTATTTTAAATGTTTTGCTTACCTCCAATCAACATTGTTATGATGCTGAATATCTTCTCCGGCAGTGTATTTGCAGATACATTGCCAAAACCCACGCTGGTCAGAGATGAGCAAGTGAAATAGAGAGCGGTTACATAGCTTTCGGAATGCGAGATGTTGTGTATAGGCACCTTTAGCCTGTCGGCCAGAGTGTTTATCCAGCCTGAAATAATTGTGAAATTAGAACGGTTTTAATGAAATATAAAGGACACTTTTGATTATTAGGTACAGAGATACCTATGTAATAATCAAAAGTGTAAGTTACTCAACTAAAGACTAAAGTCGCTACGATAACATAGCTTAAGTAAGCTGTGTGTGTTCCACTTAATGATTATTGCTTCGAGATTAATGAACGAACTATAAAGTTTGAGTATTTTAACGTCGAAAATTGAGTAAGACAAAGTGGTTTTGTTGTTCAGTTCTCCGCGGCGATATGTCTCGTGAAATATTTGTCCCATTTTCGTTATCGTATTGTTTTGTTATCACTATCAGGTTAGACAGCTTCTCGGGGACACGGTTCTGAGGGGTGAAGAATTGAAGAAGTACGTTAATTCTCTGCGGACAAAGAGCACCGTGTACAAAAGGCAAAGAGCTAATCTCTCTACATTCAAGGTGAGCTTTCATTTGCATTAAGACCAGGATTTAAAGAAAAATATGTCAGCAAACATGTTCTGCGTAGTCATTTCTTTTATGCTAGGTATAGAGATCATTATTTCTATTATTTATTTCATTTTATTCATAGGTTGAAGCCGGAATTCTAGCCAGAACGATTCAAATAATCAGTACCTCTGACCCAACGGTGGAAATGGCATTGGTGAACCACAAGAAAATGAAAATTGAAGATGAAGATTCTTCTGAAAAAGATGGCGACAAATCAGCCGATCTTGCAAAGAAATCATTGCACGATTTGTCTCAGGTAAGCGCAATAAACAACATAATTGACAGTTTAATTGCTTTCCGATAAATCGAAAGATTTAAGATTTGATTTTCTGATTAAAGCAGCGTAGCACTACTTTGGTTGGCATCTATTAAACTTAAAAGTTAAAGATTACCAACGATTTCTACTTTCTAACATTTTGTGTAAAAGGTTTGGTAATTGCGGGATGAAAACTTTCTCGAGGCACGTCCGAAACCTCTGAAATGAAGGGTTATTTAAACCTCCTTGTTATTCACAGTTGGTCGCGCAGACTGCCCAAAAGTTGTCCCAAGTACGTCAAGAGATTCAACCTCTCGCCGACAAAATAAAACCCGTCAAAGAGGACTTTCAAACAGTTCAACAACAATACGAACAAAAGAAGAGGGTTTACGAAGCCACCTCTATAAACATAACATCTCAAATGGAACCTCTCAAAAACCAAGTAAAAGAGTTGACTGACCAGCTGAATAGTAAGGAAGACGAATGGAAAAGCTTGAGGCAAAAAATAACGAAAGCTGAAACTTTGCAAGAAGTTGTCATGTTTGAAATGAAAAACTCTATGCTATCTCCCAGGAAGCCCTCTAGGATGGAAGCACTTAAGAAAAAAGTCACAGACGTTGAACAAGTCGTTAAGAATTTAGAAGAGGCAAGTAATCATTCTTATTGTAGATTGTATTGCCTTCCATTTGATTATTTTTATGACATATTACGAGTATTTAGCTTCTTTTCCGCAATAATGAATAATGGATGGAAATATTTGTGGCAGTACAAAGTAAGGTTTACTCCAGTTTCATTTTACGGTGACTTCGTGACTTGTACTAATTTGACAAAAGCCTACCGTATTAGCCGCGGTAAAGTAGATGCTGAGATATATTTTGAGATTATCTATCCCCCTTGTCACGCCTTGCCGCTCTTGAATCAGGAATTCATAAATTGAATTTTCATTTTTGGCGACGCAGGATATTCCGAAATGTAATTTTGTGTTTGGATATTATCTTTAGAACTTTGTTTTTCATAATGATTATAAAGATTTTTCTTAAAACTAGAGTTTCATAGCATGGGAAAATTAATATTCTGGAAAATCGTATAGATTTAACTCAAATTACTTTTCATTAGCCTAAAAACCAATATTAAACGAGAAACCATTTACAGGAGCAACGGGCCATAAGTTCTCGCCAAGGAGTGGTGGAGGAGCAGACTCGTCTCTGGGAAAATACACTGGAACTGCTGCGATGCAAGATGCGCGCACGCACCGAGCCCGCTGCTAGACAAGGACGGATGCATATCACGCAGCACTCGCAGATGCTTACACTTACTTAAAACGAAGTTTTCTATACAAACACAAGGACTCTCCTACCTACTTTTTTCAAAAATAAAGAACTGAGCTGAGTATCACAGAACTCTAAAGTAGTCGATGGAACTGCTCGCCAACTGCACACCGACTTCAATTGGGCTGCACGGTTGGTTTGCAGTTTTATTGCTGTCGTACTAAATGCATTCAAACGGCCAATTTGCAGTTTGGAGTGCAGTTGAAATGCTGTCCGTCTGTCTAGAGCCTAACTCTTTCTACCTATTAAGAACCGATTACATCTACCGGCACCGCGTGTGTCAGACACGCGCAGACTAAATATTCATTCTGTCAGCACGGCCGTTGTCTGTCGGCGTATGCACTGTTGATAGAAATACGTTTATACACAATGTGGAGTACAATATTTTCTTTGTCTGGTAAGGCACGCGTCTGGCACGTGTCTTTAGATATTAACGGACCTTAATAAGTTCACGATATATACATATATCTATTCCAAGTCTTTACTATACCTTTGTGTCACGAGAAGTTAGTTGAATAACTTGTTACTGTAAAACTTTCAGCACTCTGGTTTACACCTTTTCACAATAAACGATCGCCTACACCTTTTCACAATTTCGACTACTGTGGCGCTGTGGGCGAAGGTCGGCCTGCGACGCAGGAAGCGGGTTCGATTCCCGCCTCGGGACAATTGTGTGTACGATTTGCAGACATTTGTTCCGGGTGTTCTGGTCGTTATCTGTGTTTAAAAAAATATACATCCATGTAACGTCATCTAGTACCCATAACACAAGGCGTGTTGATTGTCCAGTATTATTTATTTTTACCTATTGGTATCCAAAGCTTGAGGGAGACCACTTACAATACAATATCCCAGTGGACATAGGTAGCTCTAAAATGAAATTATAAAAATACCACAGCACATGTAGGTATTGTTTACCGTGTCGCTTTGAATTTCTATCTAACAGAGCTAACTGATAGGTATTGGATTCATCATTTGTATTGCTACAATAGAATGTGTGCGTAAACGTTTCCAAGTTAACGCCGTAACATTTTATCCCACTATCGCAACCATTCTTACTATCGGGCCGCAGCCGCCGCACCCTTGAGATAAGAATTTCCTTTTTATTCGACGTTTGTAAAACGTTTTTCGTGTTTCTGCCGTAGTTCAAATTTGAATGTCTTTGGTCTACTTTTTATACGCGTTTCTAAAGAATTGCGACTTTGAAAAATCTTTTCGGTCATGGCTATAAATGTGAACATAATGGGCACCATAATTAAATGTGAAGAGGGGCTCTCAATGGGTTGCTATACATTTTTTATGGTACTTATTAAAAAAGTACTAAATCTTCGGGAGTGATTAAAATACAAAGTAAAATTTGAAAGAGCCGTAGATAAAGCTTCGCAAAAGTTGCTTTCCATAATAGGTACCTTAATGAAAGTGGTTATAAAGTTTATGTTCAAACCGTTACCATGGACTGCTCGTTACGGTTATTATTATCAGAGTCTAAATTCTTGAACTTGAACTAGATTTTGACTTGCGACTTGCTTTGACTTAGAATATGTTCTATAGAGCGTAGTGCATAATTTTTTTTTTAATTATCTGCATTACTACATATTATAAAACAAAGTCGCTTCCCGCTGTCTCTGTCCCTATGTATGCTTAGATCTTTAAAACTACGCAACGGATTTTGATGCGGTTTTAATAGACATTCAAGAGGAAGGTTTATAAACCATTAGACAAATAGATTTCCACGCGATTTTTAAACACAATTTAATGTACTTTTTCGATTTAAGATCCTTTCTTCAATAGAAAATTCATAACAATTATATCTTTATCTCGACTCCAAGCATGTGAATTTTTTTTTTTATTATTACGCTTTGACTGAATTAGTAGTTCAATGACAAATAGATCATAGTGCATGTAAAGCTTTCTATCAACTGTGTGAGCTTAAATCCAGACATTTTTCTTCTATCTTCGGTATTCTTTGCTTTTTACAACAGCTATTTCAACATTCTCAAGGCTTATCTGACTATTTATACCTACCTATAAACGGACGGACGTGAATTTGCATATCTGATGAACTCGTTTTGTATGGATGCAATGGAAAAAAGTTTCACGCTCGTCCGACCGACACATTGTACGGCCCACGTTTCTATTATTTATTTATGGCAATTGTGAGAATTTTATCCAAGAGTAGAAAATACCCTATTTTCTACTCTTTGCTCGATATAGCAAGCAATAAGAAGATAGGTCTTAATGATGAATTGATAACAAGAAAGCTCTATTATACCATATTTTTTGTTTTGGTTTATGCATGACTATGAAGTTCCACATGGGTGAATGAAGACTGAATGACGTAATTATTTTATCATCTATACTAATATTATAAAGAGGAAAGGTTAGATTTTTTGTTTGTTTGTATTCAATAGGTTCCGAAACTACTGGACCGATTTGGAAAATTATTTCACCGTTGGTAAGCTACAGTATTCCCGGTGAACATAGGCTATCTTATATTTTCAAAAAAGTTAGGGATCCTTACTAAAACTCCAATAATTGAACCCAAGGTGTAAAAAAATCACCTAATAAAGTGAAATTCGAGTTTAACGCGGGTGAAACCGCGTGGAACCGCTAGTATTTCATATAGGTACGTACTGCGTACCTATATGAAATACTAGCGGTACGCACGCATTAATTTTGACAGATAGAGATGCGAATTTGTCGACTCGAAAAGTAAAGGGACTTACGAAAGTTTCGATTTTTATCGAGCGATAGTCTGTAACGAAAATGATTCTAGAATAGTTTTCCATGAAAAAGTATTAAAAATGGTATAAAAATTATTAGATTTAAATGAATAAGCAGAATTTCTAAAATAGTTGCTCCTAAAAATGTAATTTTCCATGAATTTGCGTTATATCATAAAGCTTAGATCACGCAAGCGTGCAAGAGTCTTGAGTGTTCTAGTTACAGCGAAGCAGTTAATTTAAAACAGGCTTTCTTTATTCTCCGGCACGAAATATGTTGAGGCTGTTGCTTTCTGTGGTTCTAATTGTCTCCTTTGAAGTAACATGCTCTTTTGATTAACTTTAATGAGTGGTTCTTGTAATTAAGTTTAATTAGTGGTTCTTATAGCTGTTAACTTTAAAATAATATATCCGCCAAATTGTCTCAAATAAATAATTATGTTACTTTGGCTAACTTATTTGACATTGCACTTCACGTTTTGTCAAGCTGAAGACAGAGCGCCATGACACTCATTAGGGGCGGCCTAAGACCAGCAGACTAATGTAGACTGATGATGTTGATTAAACTATTTCTAATATTGAACATAAAAAGTGCACCATATCTAATACAAGTAGGTAAAAATCACTGTTGTTAGTGATACAACGTTTAAAAAAGTAGGAACACCCGGAGAAATGATTATTTGGAAATTTCTCAATATTTGATTTTAACTCGACCGTGCTATTTTGCCAACACAATCTTGCTGCGAAACTTTAAAATTTGTCGTTAAAATTACGTTGCGTCTGTCATAAGCAGATATTTCTCGAGTTAGGGGAGCTTACGAAAGCTGGGAAATTCGATAAATTGGTATGAACAAGATACGAATCGTGGTGGTTGATTTTATTTATACCGGGCGGTTTCAGTCGATCCGAGTGCGCAAATAAACTCTTTAGTCGCATCGCATTTATTTGGATACATATTTAAATAAATGAAATGGAATTTGTTATTACCAATTATTATGAAGCCAACTCAAATAAATTCTGCACATTTACAGAACAAACTTTCAATAATATAACTAATTATTGACATTTGTCTTAGTGGGTTTTGTATGTTTCGATTTAGCTTTATTTATTGTACTTATACTAAACTTGTTTGGTGTTATAAGTTTTTGTTTAGCCCATAAACTCATTACCAAACTGTCAAGCTGAGTTGACTCAGGTCTAAAAGTTAGTGTAATGTAATGACTGACAGACACAGCGAAGTTCGACATCCCTTGATGGCTTGCTACGTAAACTTGCTACGAGGGCGTACTTGCTTATAGGGCTACGTCGCTCGAAGCCGATCGCAGATAACTCTGAAACAACTTTCCAGTCTTTCAAAAACTTTAAAACAACAATTTTATTTTAAACTATAGCGCCCTGTATTTCGAAATAGAATAGATTATGCTAAAGCCTACAGAAAAGCGTGGCGGGATTTTGAGCTATGAATAAAACAGATTGCATTGGTATTCATAAATATTTCACTGAATGGATTTTATTTTGACAATAAGGAAAATGAATGCGGTATATTTTAGGGAAGAATGGATTTCTATTTCTCAGCTCTTTTGTTTATTCCTTCCCTGAAATATCAACAACATTTCAGTATTTATATTTGCAAACAAAATTAGAATTTAATTATTTTGAAAAGGTTAAATAGAAGCTTGTGAATTTGTTATCTGAAGATTTAATAAAAAAGCTATTTATAAGGATACAAATGCGGTTGAATTTTGCTAACAAAAATTGGTCACAAATTTACTTAAGTACATGCTTTTACTCGAAGTCACAAAATTTTACACAATGAAGATCATAAATTAATGATTTGAGCCGGCGTTTTCAGGATGAGAATATTACCGCAAGCCGCATTGTTTGCCGAACGAACAATGAGAGATAATTACACGAGGAATTTAGACAGTCGTCGTCATAATTCCGAGGGATATAAGATTACCTATAGCTCGTGTGTAGCATTCGTTTGTACCGATAGTGGTTGGAGCCGGGCTTGCGTATGACAGATGAGATGTCGCGGTTTTTGTGGGTTTTCTTTTATATCCGAATACATTTTGCTTCCCTGTGTTTTGTTTTTTTAACAAAGGCGCATAAAATTTTTCAAACAGTACTTCCTGATCTTTTTATATAAAAGGATTTCCTTTTTCAATTACGTTCTCGATTTATGTTCGATCCCGGTGGTGCGCCGTGCTCCACTCTAATAGTGAATGTTATCGGAGTGCAGTTAACCCGAGATTCACTGTGACTCAGGAAAATCGACTATTTACGGACATTTTACGTCCGAGTTCAATATAGTTACGGATCGATTTCCTATTGATCTTTAGATCGGAATTTTAACATTACCTATACTTAACACTTAACAATGTGTCTTCTTGTAGTATTTAGAAAATCTAACCACCTATGCTGCATCTCTACAAAACCAACCAAATGGAAAATAGATGTACCTAGCTATCGCCCTCTATACCTCATTTGTCAACCTCCAAGCCAATTCACTAACAAACCAATCTTCTCTGTACTAAAACTCCTAAAAGGTCTACTTGTTAACGTTATTATCAAGGAAAAGTAAACTAAAAACCAGCCTGCTGATCACAGTAGGCCCATGTGACACGGGTCGTATTTAAGGGTTTAGGGATGAGATCCCTAATTAAACGGGTCCCTTAGCGAGCGTCTGCGAAATCCTCCTTTTTATATCTCTTTACTTACTTACATACGGCCAACAACATAAAGAATGTAAGGGATAGTCGAGGAAAGAAATCCTTTAGAAACCAAAATGAAATTCACGGATACGCTTACTGATCAACCATTTGGGACAGACTCCATCAAAGCTGATCTGAGCGGAGAAGAGATGTGTTTTAAACAACCAATAGAACGTCGTTATTCACACATCTTGTCCCCGCTCAGCTCTAGTGGAGACGACCGAGCGGAGATGTATCATATTATGCGAAGAAACAAAAAAGATCGAAGAGGAGATGTGAGCTGTGCCTCTCAAGCAGGTGACGTCACTCAGCGGAGACGAAAAGAGAAGATTGGAGCTGTGCATTCATCTTAACAAACATCGGACGCTCACCTCACGCAGATCAGCCGCTGTAACCAGCACAGAGGTTTCCAGTCCAATCTAGCCAGTACGCATCTCCGCCCACCTTCGGTTTAGATACCCTAGCTAAGAAATGTCTCTTCTCGCCGCTACGGACATCAATTGAAAAACATTATATTCTGAATCTGAAAGATATTTCAATAAACTACTAAAAATGAAATGTATAATAAGATAAATGTACTTAGTTGTTTGTTATTTTTATAATAAACATATCTATATCTTTAGCATTTAGTGAATAATTTTCTGTGCATATAAAATGAGCGGATTTCAAAATAACAAGCACGAAAGTTGCAGTGTTGTTGCATCGTTAGCATAAATTATATTTGCAACTTTTCAGAATAACTTTCCGAACAAACTTTTTTTATCCGGAATCCAAGTTATCTGATAGAATTTTATTCACAATTGATACCTACAATAAGCAAAAAGCTCCAATTCCAAGTCTCTTGTAAAGCCTTCAACTTACGTTAGGAGCATTTTGCAAGGTTGTTATTGGTCCATAACGCCTTTCATTCGTTAGAGATAAATGCCCCTAAATGTGGGGGTTGCGTGTTTTGTTATTACTTCCGAGTTCCGAGGTGCTTCACCTTGCTTCGGTACGAAGGTCGATTTATGGATACGAGTAATTTTGAAGGCGTTGCCGTAGACGGACTAAGTGACGGAGTTTTTATAATAAATATGAAACATTATTTACATGTCAGGAACAGCATAGACGAAATAGAGCCATTACCGTTGCAGTAAGCAGAGCTTTTGTTGTGGGTATTAGATATCTGATGATAAATATTTTGTATTAAACGTTTAATCACCCTGAACAGATATCTGCAGATCGTATTGATCGACATTGAAATAAATACATATGATATTAAAGTATCAGTTTTAATATAAAACCCCGCGCTCGTATTTCATATTTTCGTGTGTGTGAGTGAGTGATTTATTAAAAACAACACTATTGATTCATTTTACAATAAAATATTTTAGCGTGTAGATCAGATATTGGTCATCATAACAATTTTAAAGAAATCTAAAGATTAAAACGACGATGACAGTATTAGGCAATTTAAGGCGGAACCCCCCTCAGTCACAGCCCTAGACAGACCCTGGATACGTCTACGGGCCGTGACCTTCTCCTCAGTATCGGCTTTCGAGTAGGTAGCTATTTGCGGATACAGCAGCCTGAATTAGCGATGAGCTGCGAGAATTAATGCATCCAGCTCGCGATACCGCCAATGCGCCTTATTCTTAGGAAGGATCCTTAATTCTTAGGGTATCGAGTATACTCCTAAAATTTGACAGAATTTTTCATTAATAATACACTACTCAACAAAGTCTAGGGAACAAGGATATTTTAGTGTATACTTTTAATTCAACTTTTTTTTGTCCCAGATGTTATACATCAAAAGAAGCGAAATTTATTTTTGATTTCAGTTATGCAATTAAATAAAAAGCGTTCATGTAAAAAATTAAGGTTTAATAAAAAAAACTGAAATAGTGCCAAAACCAAAAAAAAATAATTCTTCGAATTACAAAAACATATGACGCTTACGTGGAAATTAAATGAAAAAACATTATTTGCAGCTGTTTAATAATCCGTTGGACCTCCCAGGGCATTAGCCACGGCTCTACATCGGCGTGGCATGCTGAGTATCAAGCTATCAATTGTCGCCTGTGGAATAAGGCTCCATATTCTGGAGAGATGCGAAAAAAGTTCTCACTGAAAGCTCTTCTTCCGAGTAAATCCCATGCATGCTCAATTGGATTGAGATCGGCGGACTGAGCAGGCCACTCTAATACCGTGATATTGTGCTCGCTGAACACATTCATCACCTGTCTTGCGGTGTGTGGGCGTGCATTATCCTGCATGAACACGAAATCTTGGCCAAACTGCTGGTGGTGGGGGATGACCATAGGATGCACTACCTGTTCAATGTATTGCTCTGCGTTCAAATTGCCTCGTATGCGAACGAGATCAGTTCTCCCACCCAGGCGAATTCCAGCCCACACCATGATCGTTCCGCCTTGATAAGGATGAACTTCCTGAGGATTTCGGAGTCTACTTTGGCGACCAGGAACACGCCAAACACGCACTCTCCTTGAATCAGGATGAAATCCGAAGCGAGACTCATCGGAAAAGAGAACACGTGCCCACTGATTGTCGGTCCATCGCAAATGTGCATTAGCCCACAATAAACGACGCCCTCGATTTCCACGTCGCAAAGCTGGAACTCTTAATGGTCTGCGAGCGCGGAGATTGACTTCATGTAATCTTCTCCTGGCAGTTTGGTCACTGATAACCACTTGGTGCTGGGACTGGAGTCTTCCTACCAACTGGCGAGCTGTAATCTGGGGCTGCCTTCTTGCAGCATTTTGCAGAAATCGATGTTGTCTCTGGGTAGTGACCCTGTATCTTCCTCGGTGACGTTCGGCTACATCTCCTGTAGCCCTGTAGCGTGCCCATAATCGGCAAATTACGCTTGGATGTGTGTGAACAGCGGCCGCGATATCGCGTTAACTGCGTCTAGCTTCCAACATACCCACAGCCCTAAGCATCTCTTCCCGCGTTAAATGACGACGTGACATAACGCTTAGAGTTTCAAAAATATCGAAAAAGTTAGCAGTAATGGTTTTTCACAAGAAAAAAATCGATACATGACAAAAATCACAACAACTTTATGCTAGCAGACCCCTTACTCTGCGACCAAGTTCGGTTTTTCCTTCTTATTTTGAAAAGCTTTCGCAGTTTTGTTTTAATTTTTTTTGAATTTCGAACAAATGATTTATTCCTCTTCCAGCCTTAATTTATAAATTTTAGTGACCAGTACTTTTTTACGAGTTTTCACAAAAAAGTTGAAGTATTATTGCTTGTTCCCTAGACTTTGTTGAGTAGTGTACTTAAAAGTACGGACGAACGCTGTGTTCAGGGATTCCAATCTGCATCGGACCGTCTTGCGATAAAAGTGAATAACTGCTTTTGTTCAGGATTGTTTACCGTTTTTAAACACAACTCAAAATATAATTTTGAACAAATATAAGTGCCATGATGCATGCATTTTTTTGTCCTCGAAGGATTAGCTTACACCGAGACATGATAGTATTTTCTGATAAAAGTCAGATTATAAAAAGATCGCAGTCCATTACAATTTTCACTCGAACAGTCGACTGAACTGCATAAACTGTATAAGTCTTGTGTAAGTGTTTATTTTATAAACCTATAGAAATAAAGGATTTTGAATTTTGAATAAGATATCTGGACGGAAAATAGAGAAAATCAATCTGCGCCGGCGTCGCGCTGCGCTGCGAGGCGTCGCGCTGGCATCAACTTCACGATGACTGTAGCGCGGCGTCGTCGTTATGGGGATGTTTCGTAGTATCTCAATAAAATGTTATATCTTTTTCAATAAAATATTACCTCGATATGTTATATATTATTTTTCCTAGTAAACATAGTTGTATTTTGAATCACTATAACCCGCTCATTGCTGACAAACACTTGAAGGGGTGATTTAGAACGATTTATCCCCCAGAAAACATCTTACTGACACGGACTCCTAACTCCGTGTTCAGCGTTTCTTGAGTTATAAATGGTGTAACTAACACGACTTTCTTTTATATATATATTATGTTACAACTGCAGTACCTATCTAATTTCACAGTTTAATTTATTCAAAACCTAAGCTTATTTTGCATTATTATAGATGAGCGAAGCATCTTGAGTTTGTGCATATTTCGGGGCATTCAAGATAAGCTCCGAGAAAATGCATAATCAAAATGCATTCACACGTGCTTGTCTTTGCATCGTGCTTTGTGCATGCGATAATAAGATCAAATTATTAGCTACCCAACGTGGGATCTTCATGTATTTTCTCATTTACTCTTGCTTTTGGTTCACACATTAAATTATGATAACTTATAAAACACTTGAAGCTATCGAGATTTCCTAATTTACTTTTTAATAAGTTAGATATCTTGACTTTTATTAGAGCTAATGCAATTTCAGATTATAGACTCAAGTAATCGTGTGTCGCATCGTTAGCTCTGATGAAAAAGCTAACATTTTGAAGTTTTGTGGAACGGAAGACTGCTGAAATGGAACCATCGATCACAGGACTGACATCTGACATTATCATTATTCCATTTCGAGCTGGATATGGTGGCTGTGGAGATGTACCTTTTTGAGGTTTGATGAATAGGGCTGTATGTAAGGAAACTAACAAGACAAATTAATGATACGTGGCGTTTATTAATTTATCTTGTTAGTTCCTCTATAACAGCCCCATTCATAACCCTGGTAAATATTCACATTCATACCTGTATATTTACCTTTCCTGGAAATTGCGGAAATAATTAGATTCCCGTTATTAACAAAGAAAACTACAATCAATTGTTTAAAACAAATTAGAACTTACGTAGTAATATAAACTAATCTGAGTTGGAACTGAATATTTGACGTGTAATGCTCTATATTTTACCAATAAATGAACCACTTATTTCAATTCTTATCCTCATCAGCACACATGTATCCACATTTAATTCCTATTTATATATTTTTTTCCTATATCGCAATTAAACCACAAATAAAATAAACGAATCGGACAACAGTAACCAAGCAAAATACTGCATTTAAATAATTACCCACGCAAGTTTATTCCATCCAATGCTGGGTTGTATAAAAGGCTGGGCGTCAGTAACCATTGTGCCCCGCGTGGCTCATTTGCCACCGATTATCTGGAACTTAGCGGAGATGCGCCATTTGCCACGACCTCGCGGATGGAAAAATATCAGCCAATTTCGGAAGTAATTTGTTTACCTAATGAGCGAATTGGGGCTCGTCACTGTTTATAAAATTTGTTTGAGGCTGATTTTATTTTGTGTTGATGCGTAAAGAACCGATGCACAAGATTTAATACTCGTAAAATAAAATTGTAGAGAGTACTACTCATGTAGAGTACTTTATTGTACACCAGACTATTCATCTACGCGTTCATATCAGCACTTTTGTCACCTCTCCCCAACGAATGCCAAAAACACAGGTTGAACAATATATGGAAAAGTGCAGAGTAATGTTACTCACCTTAATTGGAACACATAACGCCAGCCTCCGTTGTGAGGTTCTCTTTCCTCCAATCAAATCAAAACTGCCTCTTAAGTCATTTCTCTCACAGCGAACAACTGAGAATTTCTCACAAACTCTCTGTAATTTACATTTTAATCTATTAGCAGTGAAATATATTATTTATACAGCTTTATTCATAATCTTAAATGCAATTAATCTACGCTGACTGTAAAATTAAGCTGTTTCAAGTTTTCGAGACTGTTTATCCAAATTGAAAGTAAAAGTAAATTTGTTTATTTACTGCTTTGCATAAAATTTAAAAGGATTTCTAAGTCGCCGTGAAAAGGCATTTTTGACTTTCTCAAAATATTTAACCGGAGGGAACTGAGCAAGTAGTCTTCATTGTTTTACAATTTTAATCGATCAAAGACGGAGTCATGAACTTTGCATGCCAGTTTTGTTGTTTATGTTGCAGAAAATTCGTTCTCTTTTTTGCGTTTGAATCTCTACTTAGCATACAAAACCGCACTTATTGATGCAACAGTTCACTGTGTGGATTTACAAAGTTTTTAAACCTCGTTTAATACCAAACATTTTACGAAATGAAATGAAATTACCTCGTTTCTAGTTTGTCCGACCTTTTACGATAATATCTCGTCTATGAAAAGCAATGTTTCCACTTCATCCTTTTAATGAGAACTAGTTTCAGTCTCTAATATTTGAAAAACGCTTTTTCCGTAAACGAAGTTGGAGTTGCATGTTACATTTACGTGGTATTCAAGAAAAACAAATTATTCTATGCAACGTTATTAAAAACCTGCGCTTTTCGTGTGAACATTTTCAGAAAGTGGAAAACTTCCTTGTATGTCTAAGGAAATATATTTTATCTACATATGTTGCAGTTAAATGTTCAAAGCGTCTTTGAAACATGAATTTAGATAGATAGATAACAATTTATTACACCACACAAAATAGAAAATAATACATAGTTAAAAACTTAGAATAAAGGTATAACGGGCGGCCTTATCGCTGAGAGCGATCTCTTCCAGGCAACCTTGGGATGGACTGACATGAACGAACAATATAGACGGTGGCACTTTAATAAATAATTGGTAACAAATACACTAAATACCTACATAACAAACATTATAATAAACTTACATAGACATAAGATAAGGCTATCAATATTTCATATGTATAAATAATGCTGATGCGCAGTTTTTTGAAGATAGGGAGTGATTTTGCACGTCTGATGTCCAGAGGGAGAGCATTCCATAGACGGGTAATGAATTTAATACGTCGGCTGCATGCGCAAGTTTCATATAACTATGCTAATAATACTTGAATATACCTCTATACCTCTCGTATCTTCATACTTATATATATATAAGTATGAAGATACGAGTACATTATTATTATAATGACTACCTAGTCATTATAATAATAATGTACTCGTACTCGTCTTTTATCTGGTACGTACCTACGTCCCAGATAAAAGACGAAGCTAAAAACCAATATACGTTTAATATAAAACAAGAAGGTATATGTTTTCAGAACACGACACATTAGCGACTTCGCACGTACAAAATTATCCGGCCTAATTAAAACACGAGGGATGGTACCAAAGGCACTTCTTAAGCTAATAATCGCTTTGCCTTTCTCCATCGTTTACACTTGGGCTCATTCCGGCTCACTCCTTAAGGAAGTATTATCTTGTAAGTAGAGTTTATAATGAGCATTGATCAACCGATGCTAGAGTAATATAATTTAGACGCTTGAGTATGGCCGTAAAGCTTTGATTATTAATATTATTAATAAGAGTCGTAAAGTACCCCAAAATGTTGAGCTAAACTAATGAAATCGAATCCAACTTCTTCATAAAGAAAATCGACTTGTCTTATAAAATTGAACCAATAAAGCAAGCGACTAATTAACTGATTGGCTGTGGAAATCAAAAAGAAAATAAAAGCGTAGACGGAGTATAGTAGGTTTTTTCATAATAATAATTCATAATTCATTTATTGTTTGTGAATCAGGGTAATGGATAGTCAGATACATAAGACTTATTTTAGATCGCTAGATTCTGCCGCTTAGGCGTACAAACATTTTAACTATAATTATATTATCTTATAAAAAGCATGCAGTTATATAAATAATCATTTAATTTAATTACTTATCATTTTCAATGAATGTCTAATTATGAAAATTTTATTTAAATGATAGATTAATGTACAGCAGGAGATTCAATGTCAATATAAAGTTAAGGTAATCATTTAATAAGCAATGTGAAAAAATAGTACAATCTGTAAATTTCATAATATGGCAAATTAATAAGGTATTGATAATTTCATTAAATAACAATTCAAGATAGGTACATACATAGTCAATTAAGTATAAAAATGTCAAACAATACGGTCATTTAGAAAATCAAAATTCTTCAAAATTTTTGTTAGTACCTTCCTAGCTTTTACGAAGATTTTCTTGCGGAATGATGAATATCATTTAATTCAACGACTATTAAAAAAGGACTAAATCAAACCATTCATAAACTTTAATTAAAATTGTGCCGTTTTTGTTCGTAAGAGCTGAAGTTTTTTTGTCAGAAGTTCGAATACAAAAAACCTAAAACTTTATAATTTTATAGCTGTTACATTCAGAAGTATTATTTCAAGATTTATAATTCTGGTCAGTCAAAAACAAGGTTTGAAATATTACAGCGATAAATGTTACAATCCGATACGTTAGAGATATTGGTCAATTTGTTCAGTGACAGCGGGCATGATACTCCCGTTATTTTGCCATAAGCCATCCATCATTGCTAACGAGATTCAGGGGTTCGCTATACCCTGAACCCCAAAATGACTGACCTGGGATAAAAAGAGTGGATGCCGATTTGTAAATTTAAACCGGTATCGATTTCAACTTGACATTTTCATTTTAAATTGTCTCGCCTTTCAAAGACGGAGATTTCAAGCTAGTTTGGTTTGAAATTCTTCGTGCTCTGAAGCAATTGAATGAAGCTTTGAAAACTGTTCAAAGCCGGCAATTATGGAATCTTCTCATTACTGTATTATTAAGGTAAATGTCAAAGTTCGCTTTAGAATATTACGTGGTTCGCGTGATACCATTGAAACCTTACTAGTTTATATTACTAGTTTCTTCCCGCGCATTCGCACGCGTTATTTTATAAAGATCTTAAGGCTTAAAATTAGTTCTACATAATACACTGATTATTTCGGCATAAATACTGCATAAATGCGCTACTTTTAGGTGCCTACCTACTTTTAAATAGTTAGGAAGTCGGTATATTTATAACACATCCAGTACGGTATTTGGATTCAGTCTCCGCGTCCCTCGATCGCAAAAAGAGATTGCGGTCGTGTATTGAATATCAAGTAACCAACATCAAACGTATGTGCTTCGATGTCATCTTCTGATTACTTGCCTCAATGGTTCTCGTTCCAGTAGTATTTGCTCCAATTAAGCCGTTGTTTGTGACGGATACAAATGTTGAATATTCATCCAATGTTATGGGAAGGAACGTGAATCGCTTTTCAGCACTGTATCAGCTACACTAGCACACAAAATATGTCCACAGCTGAACCTGTCTTCCCATATAAAGGGTGTTTGTTTGCCATAGCCACCCCGCTGGCAGGATAGGTGATCGCATTAGCGTTGTTAAAATACAGAAAGAAGCTGCTACGCTTTAGTCGACTCTTATGACTTCGATGGGTTGAGAAGATTGATGATGCACAATGTTCAGTTACATAATATATTTCAACTAAATGGCGTTCAATTCAAATTTGAAACCAGCTTTCAGCTCAGCAGTCTGCAAAATATTTTATTGTTTGATCGACGCTTTTATCATTGTATGGAACCATCGATGCGCAGTCCAATTTGCCGAGATTCTTTTATCGATGCTCAAAATAAACCTTCGTCTCCACTTGTAGAATTGTTGATTGTTTGAAGGGCATCGTTGTTTGGGGTTTGTGATTTAAAGCCAAATTTAAATAACCAGATTTGAAATTCCAAGTACTTTGGCGCGGGCTGTGAGTTACGCTTCGCTCGGTCTATGATTGCGATTGCCATTTGAGGCTTTTCATTTAGTTAGTTAGATGAAACGGCAATTTTACCCCAATTTCAAATTTATAGTTCTAAATCCACAGTGTGTGAAATTTTGTACGAACGTAGAAAATAATAAGCCGTAATGTAGAAAATAATAAGGCAGAAATTCTGATTCCGTTTGGTAGTATTCGAAACTAGTTTCGTCCCGCGGGTTTGCTAGTTATTTTATGGGTGAAAAGTAGCCTATAGATAAGTTATTGCAAATCAAAAAAGATATAAAACTTTTGAAACTATCATGGTCATTTAATTTTTCAAATATTTCGGCACAGTTTCATGCGCCATGATCACGGTATAACTGAAGGTACTCTTCATTTATTTTATTTTTAAAATTTTAAACACTTCCAAAAAGAGAGGAAGTTCTATGTTCAGCTGTATACATGTATGTTTCTTTATGATGTCCGTCGATTTCTCTGTCAATTAGCATATAACGATTTTAAAAACTTTTTTGCTATTGTATAGATAATGATCGCGAGGTAGTCATTCTTAGACAATCTGAAAAGTCTCGGATGAGGGATAGAGGTAGGCAACGCAGTAGTACCATTTTAAAATGAGAATCTCTAGTAAAATGAAAGTTTTTAATAAAACTTTTGCGATCTTTTACAAAATTCCAAGTTGAGTGTGCATTTTTGAAAGATTCATATATGTGGATAAAATGAAATTTCGTGATTTTACTCTACTCAGCTATTTGTAAATTATGAACAGGTAACCTAAGCATATTTTCGCGGTAATCCTATGATGATGGGGCGATGTATGCAAGCTCTGCAATAAATCAAGATTAACCGATTATATCCCGACCTATCAGTAATAAATTGATAAAAAGTCTTATCAATATAATAACTTAACATATATATCTACCTACTGGTTACATAATGTTGTAGGTAAAGTAATAAAGCTGTTTTACTCAAATTAAGTATTGAAATGCCAGTTTAGATAAGGTTAAATAATTATGGCGCAATACATATATACTTAGCAGTCTTAAAGTTTTATAATTTAGTTTATTACGCATACATAGGTATTATTTTCATTTTAACCGAAAGAAAAAATCGATGTTCATCAGTATTTCTATCCTACAGAGACAAATTTCAGAAGTTCTCAGTTTGGACTCACAGTTTGGAGAGAAAATAGCAATTTATTTATTAAAACTGAATGCAATATGCTTTGCTTTTTACGAGCTTATGGGCTAGGGTGGAATCCTCGTGGACTCGCATAAAGTGCTAAGAATATGGCCTGTCTTGGCCGGACACAGCATAAAAACACAAGCTTCTCTCAAGCACGATTTGTATTTTTCTGGCTACTGTTTTCTAGTTAAAAGTATTGGTTGTGGTCCACTTTTAATTAACTATATACGCTATACATATTATATATCCCTACTACTCCCTACCTACTCCATTTTAAATCCTTGAGATTGATTTATTTTACTTACAGGATAGGAAGTTCCTTATATTTTTCGAAATGGAACACAATGCGTCCAAAGATTTCTAAAACCTAAACATTTGGTCTTAGAAATAAAAAAACATAATAAAATATATATTCCATATTCCAATAGTTATTTACAACCATATAATTGTCCTTACAAATATGAATCTACTTAAAATCTGAGTAAAACCCAGCCTATAAATCATTGATAAAATAACGTTAACAAAGCACATTTGCTCATGAGTTTATTTTTTTAGGTCACAGAATGCTTGTATGGGTTTTATAAAGGATGCTTTGTTTTGCTGTTCCGTGTGATGCTATCATACAATATTATTTCCTTACTGGGGCAGATGAAATAGGAGGATTATTTGTTTGTTTGGGTTCCGTGTTGTTATTTTTAGTCGCTAAACTGGAATATGATGTTTTTATGTATTTAACATAGGCTTTTAAGTCGATAAGAAATTATTTAGTACATAGTTTCAAGCATTTACTTTGAAGAATGCTGGTATTTAAGAAATCCCATCAAAAACATAAATGTGAAATATGAAATGTGAAGAGCCAAGTTCCATATTAAGTTATATGCCTTGATTGACTTCAACGACAAAAGAAATGAGATCGAAATGGATGCCAAATTCAATGGTCAGTCCTGAAATTTATTTATAACAACATATATGCTGATGATACTTGTCTGGTAGCCGCAAACACAAATCTTAAAACAGCCGCCAATAATCTTCAAGACGAATTTACTGAAGTTTGTAAGTGGTCTCACGACGTCGGTCTGGTTATAAATGCAAGCAAAACGAAAATAGTTCACGTACACTCTAGCCACGTTCAAACTAAAGACTCGTTCAGCATAATCGCACATGTACATCACTGCCTGCATAATCAAAGGGCGTCAAGTAACTGCGACTGCGACGCGATAGAAGTGGTACCCTGTTTTAAATATCTAGGATTAAATGTTGATAACAGATTTAGCTGGAATCAACATGTTAACATTGTCTGTGACAAGCTAAGAGCCATTCTAGCTAAGCTAAAATAGTTAAACATAAAATACCTTATCATGTACTACTTAACCTATATATTGCCCTAGGGGAATCAGTTATAGCATATGGCATAACCTGCTAAGGCCGTACGTTCAAAACAGAAATTGATAAAATATTTAATTTGCAACATAGGATTCTAAAGCTATAACACCTCAAAAAATTAAAAATGATATCCAAGATGCCATGGGCTTATTCAAGTTTTCAGGCATACTTCCGGTGCACGAGATAATAAAACTTAACCTTCTTACAGAGCAATTTCATAATTCAGCTATACTTGTGCCCGTATCACATACAATAACAACTAGGAATATTACACAAAATAAACGAAGTATACCTAAAATGAATAATTATTATGGCCGGCGAACCACAGAATATTTAATACCTACTATGCTTAATGAACTACCACGCAAACTACTAGAAGAAGTTAACACAAAATACTATTCACATAAATACAAAAAACACTTCTTAGATAATTTATAGTAAAATATGTATGACTTTAAATGTATAACTACCTAATTGCTTTGTAAAGTGTAACACAATGTTAAATTTACTACCTACTACGATCAATTATTTATTTATTTTTTCCATATAGCGACCGCTAGTCACCCTTTACTGTTAAACCTGTATACAGGTAGCTATTGAACCTAACTTATGAATCCAGTGAATGAAGTGCTGATAATACTAGTAGGTGCTTAGACTATTTATATTTTATGTACGTGAGTTAATGTGTGGCATGGCAACACGCTGTAACTGTCGACATTAGACAAACCTTATCTGGTTTAAAGTGTCGTAGAAATAAGATTAGAATAAGTTTTTATTAATAAAGAAATACAAAATACAAAAATATATTATTTTATAAAAAAGTAAAATATCATTGCTTCTCATAAATTTGATACAATAATGAAACCTAAGGTTTGACTTGGCTAGTCCTCATTCGTAGTAAGCGTAGTAGTCAGAATTGTACAGAACGAAGCAATTAATCAACAATTACGAGTAGGTAGGTAGGTATTTAATCTGATACCTGCAACGATTTGCTTTATTGGACTTGGATTCTATATGGCCAATACAGCTTGATCGATGCCAATTGCTGTCAAGTCCGTATTGTTCCCGCGAGCGTCGAGTAGATGTGTTGATAGCAACGTTGTATGTTGTAAATGTTGTAATATCGCATGATGGACGATGTCACTTTGCTGGGATCAAAGTGATGTCGTTCATCATTCGGTTTTCGCTTATAGGAAATAGAAGTATCCATACGGCTTGTAGCCGTTAATCTTTCCTACAACTTTATCTACTTTATTCATGTGACTAATTAAATAAAAATTATCTGATGAAAGCGTAGTTAGTGCAGCTTTTTCCGCATTACTTTCGCAAGTAAATTGTTAGAAATAGCATTCCTCGCTAAGTAAAAAGTATGACCTGCGAACAGCCAGTTTCCTTCATTGTTCATTCAGTTTTATTAAGGCTGGTAATAAGCTAACATTTGTATTAATCTTGCAGAAGTGAGGGTGAGGTGGAACGTTGAGCACGTCTGCCTATTATTCACCCCTGCCCGAGAATTTGCTCGCGTAACATGGCCCAGAAAGATCTTCTGACTGTAGAATGCAATTTTTAAGATATTTTATTTTTAATAGGTACTGCGCATTTTGAGTTCCCACGACGCACGTGCTGAACTAGAAGTAGCGAGGCTGCACAACGGCGGGAACTGCAGAGACTGGGTAGTGATTGCCCCATAGCATGGACGAAATTACTATTACACATTAGTCGCTTCCCGCTGTCTGTCTGTCCCTATGTATGCTCAGATCTTTAAAACTACATAACGGATTTTGATGCGATTTTTAATAGATAGAGTGATTCAAGAGAGTTATTTATAAACCATTTGACACATATGTATGTCCGCGGGGAGCAGCTAGTAATGTTTATATGTTTAAAGTAAGGTTAGAGTTCACCAAATAATGATTAAGCAATTAACTTAAAGTGAACCGACGACGTTGCTGATTGTTCGACCTCTGTCAAAAACGTAAATTTAATGTAATTATTCGACTATCTTATAAAAAAACATTGTAATTGAATATTAATTTGTTTGATGAGATTAAGAACATAAGAACACATGTAAGGCTGTGTTTTTGAAAAATATAATCAATTAATTAAATCATCCGTCACAGAAGCCTAATAAATATAAATAAGAAGAATAAAGTACCAAACTTATTCGCTAAATAATACGATAACGTAATTAAGAATTTCATGTTTTGCGTAAATTTGCATGAAACGTTCGTGATGTTTAGGGCAGCTCGTATATTAAATTTCATGCGCGTCCATCTAAATCAGGGTGTGATGTGGGGTCCTAATTTGATTTCAACCAGGTTTTACTTCAATTTCGGCTCATTTTGATCTTGTAATATTTTACATGCTCTGTATCTTTATAGCGGGGTAAGCAATTTTGTATTACCCTTATATATTCTCATTTAATAATTTTGCATTTCACGCACCGAAGTAGGGGTGGTTTACATAAAAAGATCCCTAGGCTACTTAAAAATATATTCACGGTTATGTAAGAATAATCAGCTTTTTTATTTAAAATTTATTTTAAGCCATTACTGTCCCACTGCTGGGCAAAGGCCTCCCTTTTCTCCTTCCACTCCTTGCGATCCAACGCAATATAATAATATAATAATCAGCTTGATATAATAATAATCACAGCCTCATGCATGACACAAGCTTGGCCTTGTGTGAATCCATCAGTAAATTCTATGCCTCCATAGGGCATTTTGGAAAATTTGACTTCATTTTATGCCTCCACTTCTACGTCTTAAATACTTCCTCCCGATACCTACTAAAATCACTCTTGTATAGTCTCACCTCATCCAATTATCGAGCCAACTTTGTCTTTCTCGATCTGCATGAGAATCTCCACAATAAACTAGAGCACCTATTAAATACGTGTATCTAATATGTTTTTATATGTAAAAATGCTGAACTATCGATATCTCATAGGAGACATTTTTAATTATATACATTCGTTTTTGCTGTGTGTGCTCGGAGTAATAACAGCTGGATTAATCTACTTTGCAAAATTGAAAGCGCTCGCCGATCCAATTAAATTTTAGCCTATTCAATATTCCGATAGTAAAAGGTATTACATTTTAATAAATTTACAAAGCCGCCAACTACCGCTAATCTTAAACAAAGGATCAAAGGGTTATTCAAAGAAACAGTTATTAGAAAAAGTTAATCATGAAAAAAGGATGGGTCGTTTTATTATAGTTACCTTGTCCGTACTTTTGCACGGACACTTTTCTATCATTATCATCGGCCCGTATACGTCCACTGCTGATCATAGGACTTCCCCAAACCACAGGCCAAACGAAGCCACGAATAATGATCCTGTGCCGCCTTCATCCTCAACTCCCTACAACCGCTACAATGTCGTCAGTCCATCGAGTCTTCCCACACTTCGTCTCGTATTTTATTAGGTTATCTTTTGCACGTATATACTCGTAGTGCTTTAATTTTAAAAGAAATAAACCATTTAAATTTAAAAGGATTGATAACTGCTTAGGTGCGTAATATTTTTTTCTTATAATAATTTTGATGATTACGTCGTCAAAAAGACGGCCTGAGATTGCTTCTTAGATTGTAACCCTAACCTAAAGGAGGTAAGGTTCTATTGTTCGTACGTTTTACATAATTATTTGAGAAATTGTACCTTCTCATACATTATTTATATTATGCCCGGACGGAATCACTTATGGGTTGATTTGAATAGTTTCAAAGTGTTTCGTGCGTTCCTGACTTTGAATTTAATTACACGTATGTTTGTTTTGTTTGGCGACATTTCAAGTCGAGTTTGGAAATTAATCGCTTTGAAGTTTGCAGGGGTTTATTTTTTTAATTCCTACTTTGCAAATAATTATCCGTTCATCAAGGACTTATTTTTATTTCATCCTAATTAGGTAAATAATATTTATTTCATAATCTAATAATAAATTTAAGTAGTGGATGGCACAAACTTCGGGAGATCGAGAGGACCTCATTCTGAAGTTGGTAAAGTCCAGCTTAAGATGATTTTGGGTAGATTTAATATATAATTTGAAAATCATCTAAACAGCTATAGAAAAACATTAACTCTACTTTACATAACATTAAGAACATTATCTCCTACGAGTCTTTCTATAACTCTATACTTACCAACTGCCAAGCTTTTCATCGTAACACGTTTATTATTTCCAATATAAAATAAATGACAGCCGAAAACTTTTGAAACAAAAACCAAAACCTCTTCGGTTTCATCTCTTTAAATGATTATAAACGACTCCAAGCTTTTCGTAACTTTTTTCTGGAATATTATATAGGTATTGAAAATTGACTTTGACAAAGCTAAATGGATAAATGAAATAAGAGGTTCTTTTTTTCGGAGAGTGGTATCGATCACTTTCGAAGTATTTCACTGTCAAACACAGTAAATAAGGTAGGCCTAAACCACGACTTTATTATGTAACGTATCTTATTTTATAAAGCGATTACAATAAATATTTATCGGAGTTTTTAAAATATAACTTCGCTTATATCCATTTTTTAGTTCGCAAGAGGCAAGGACCAAACTTTGGAGTCACTACACTGCCCTGCTTAGATAAACACCCAGTTCGAATGTTCTTGGAAGGTTCTGAGCTGCTATACAAAGTGCCCTTTGCCGCCATTAACCTGCGTCCATTAACTAATGGATGTTGCTTCTTAATAGCGCTCAGCAAACACCTTGGCTTGGGTTGACTTAGCATGCATTTTAGTCCACCTCTCCTTTTACCACCCTTTATCCTAACGAAAGGTTGACGGGTGACACGATTTAGGATAGAATAGAATAGAAAAACCTTGTTGGGAGGTTCTATTCTGTACTATACAACCTTGTTGCTGCTAGACGATGGTTGGCACCCTGACAAATACAAAGTGTTTTACAGCCATGGTATAGAATACCTATAGGTATAGTACTTACGCGTGAAGAGCGGGCAGAAGGTAGTGGCAACACGATAAAAGTAATAAATATGATATATTTATTACTTTTATAGTTTTTGTTGTATATTATACAAATAAAGTTTACATCGTGTATGCAAATTGTAAAGTACAAGCATCTCGTAGAGTGTTATTGTAGCTTGCTACGTGAGATACAGAGTGCTACACGGCTACGGCGTAGTCAGTTGCTACGAATAAAGGCCGCGTAGCGACTTCGAAAAGATAGTTACAAACTTTTCATGTTGAACGTGAATAATTGGAGCACCGGTGCGCAACTTTTTACAGAAAATGTTATCTGTTTTTGCTGTGCTTTCAAAATACAATACCACGAATAACTATAGTATTAAGCTATGGCGCCGTCCTGTCACCCGGGGACGATTGATGCGATTATGGCCCGACCGGGAAACACAAACTGGTGACGTTTGGTAACAATCCCTTGGTTGAAAACTCTTAATCTTTGAAGTCACAATGTCTGTTTGGTTTATTAGTAAAGAGCTTATGCCCTCCGTTTCATCTATACTAATATTATAAAGCGGCAAAGTTTGTGAGTTTGTGACGTTGTATCTCTGTATCTGCTGAACCTATATTGAAAATTCTTTTACTAATAGAAAGCCGCGTTATTTGTGAGTGTCATAGGCTTTATATTAACCTGAAAAACTAAAGACTTTTTCGTGTATAAAAAAACATTCATTCTACGTTCATCGTAAAATGTTTATGAAACAAATGTGCACCCGGGCGAAGACAGGCCTGCCCGCTAGTGCGGAATAAGGTTAGGGAAACTCCTTGGGGGTTGGTTACTAAACATCAATGTTCATATCAATTACTTCAAAATTGTTAATGGGCTCTAATACCAGAAAATATAATATTAAATACACAGTAAGTCCGATAAACAAAATGGTAACAATACAATTTTATGATTATCCATCTAATATTTTTATAAGCGAATAATATAAAGTTGTGTGAGTTTTAGGAAGCTACTGAATGAAAGATCGGCGTGATATTATTTAGAAATATAGTTCTAGATCTGCAATTACATATCAGCTACGGGCTAGCTTCAACCTGCGCGTTTTTCCGCGATAAAAACTCCAGGAAAAACGGAAAGAAGCGCGAGCCCGTCGTAATAAAAGCTATCTGTGTCGTATCAAGCACAACATAAGACATATTACGCTAGCGGACCACTTTTATGGATCCTTCGGAAACAATCTTTTGCTGTATCCGGATTACTGTCGGGTGTGTGTACTCGCTCCTACAACATACGCTATTATGGAAACAACCGGATCCTATTTATTTATTTATTGTAATAAGTTTACAAAGCAGTTTACAATCACATTTATGCATTAAATAATAGAGTTACAGTAGTGAACCAGATTGTAGACCTAGATGTAAACATAACAAGTTTAGAAAAGTGTTGCTAACATAGCCAAAACAATTTCCGTATAACTAAATGTTTTTATTGAAGTTAAAGTTTAAGTTTTAGTTAAAGTTTCTATTATATATACCTAAACAATACATAGTGTATTATTTAGGTATATAAATTAAATCGGATGCTGTGTAAATGCGCCCTTAGTAAAAGGTAGAATGCTTAGATACGATATTGATCACGAGCATCTGAGAGGGCTCGGGAATAGATAATGGATCCATTATTGGATGTGGAAAGTCATCTCTTTAATAAGTAGGTACTTACTTAGGCGTAACGAAGGAAAATATTTTGGTTGAACTTGAAAAGAAAAACACTACAAATTTAACTTCACGTAGTACTTACATTGTGGTTTCATAGACGATAAATAAATTTGGTTTTGGTAGGTATGCATAAAAAATCTGAAATACTCTTAATTCACAGATATTGGTTGATATAATGTCTCGTCTTCCGGCTCGTGGAACTGCAACGCATCCGATTAGGACGCCGTACTGCAGAGACTGGGCAGAATCCGAAGTAACTATTTTACATCATCGGCAAGGTTAATATCTCGCATCTACTCGAAGCACAAAGCGCCGTGAGCACGAACACGAATGATGATAGACCTTTGTGGGGCTGTCTGCCTGCAAATAGATGTGGTACTTTTTTTTGTATTGCCTACTCTAAATGTGTGCTATTGTCGCCTCGTCACGACTCGGATATAAAGTGTACCTATTAATAATCTGGACTGGACTGGAATATAATAAACAAATGAATAATTTATTGACAACCTTTTTACGTCTGCCGTGTTCTTTTGGTTTGGTTTTCAAGTATTAATTCTTATCCATATATCATACAATACTAGCTTCCTTTCCATGAACAAGTTGAATAAGAGAAGTGAATAAAAAACTTCATCTTTTCGACCTCCAACTTGCTTTTCAGATTCAATAATTAAAAAATACCTGCAGCCAGCATTCAAATTGGCTGAATGCAATATTCCTGAGATTGCAAATACAAAGGAAATTCAAATGTAAGCAAAAGTCCAAGTGAGCTATTTCGCAATTAAATCGTTTCAGCGGGTGCTGCTCTGGATATGAATTGTGACGAGTAGTTCCTCAGCGGCGAGGCGAGAGCGGAACCAACTAGCGAGGTTAGGGCGGATTTTGCAGGGCACTTTATCTGACGAAGCGATCGTGGACGCGCGAAGATTTTTACGCTTTTTGTTATTCCTAGTTGGGGCTTACATGTACCGTAGGCTAGGTACCCCGTTTGAAAAGCTGAAATTTTTAAGGAGCATTTTCCACAAGCTTTCTAGAAGCTTTCGTGTGTGTATTCTGGCATGGTTTTATTGATTGATGTTGATGTTTACAAGAGCGTTCTAATTTAATTAATTCATTCATAAATAGCGTTTCTATACTTCGTTTATATACTGTGACATTTTTAAATGATGTTGCAAGAAACATGGAAACTTGAGAGTCCAGCTCATATTCGTTTTAAATTTATAACTCTAAAGAATATTAGACACGTAAAGCTAAGCCAGCTTAAAGTCTTTACCTTAAATTGTCGCTTTGCCTGCGTTCTGTACCGAGGACTACTTGAGATGCCCCAGTTCCGAGGTAAAAAGAGCCTTACTTACCTACTTTAGAAAAGGATTGGCAGCATAATGTAGTGCACATAAATGTAATGTTCTCCGGGTAAGCTGCTTTTGGGCCATTATATTATTGGAAATCACTGTCGGCTTGGTTGCGAGGGTGAGCTCAAACAAATATCAAGAAAGAAATATTTTATTTTGATATAAATTTAGTAAGGAGACTACGAGTAACGAGTAGATCCTTATATCATTTTACTCTTTGGACTTACTTGCTACCTAGCAAGATTTGCGTTTTTCCAACGCAATTTTAAAGTCTTTAATACGTATTGTTACGCTAGGGCTAATTGAACGACTTGTGAACGTATGTATATAAATAAATAATAAATAATGCTGGACAATTCACACAGCATTATCTAGCCCCATGGTAAGCAGAGCTTGTGTTATAGGTACTAGATAACTGATATACATAATACAATACATTACATAGATAGATATTTTTTATTATACATAGAAAACGACCAGAACACCCGAAACAAATATCTGCAGATCGTACACACATTTGTTCCGAGGCGGGAATCGAACCCGCAACCTCATGCGTCGCAGGCGGACCTTCGCCCACCGCGCCACATCGGTCGTCAACTTATTTTCAACAGCGTGTAGCATTATTTTGTGTCTATTTGCAGAGTTATAGGAGTCAATGTTAAATATTTACAGCTGTAGTTCTTGCGGCCGCCATTAAAATAAATAAAATTTAAATAATTAACATAAATTCTAATGACTTGTTTATTCCATTTTTGGCAGTATAAGAAATTACTCTCGGATAGACAGTTCTTAGAATGCGATTTGGTAGAAGCAAAGTAGGTAAGTACCTATAGCAAACACAACATAAACAACGCTTCTGTTTATAAGGAATAAGATTTTCGCAGACATTTTATGGTGTAAAATAAAGTTTTTATTCACCCTCGCGATAGATAAGGCTGCCCGGATGTCTCCCGTGAATTCACACTATCTTCCCAAGTACCATTAATCAATGCCTAAGTTTTGTGTTTCTAAAAAACAGTTGCTATAGATAGAGAAACATTTGCTTTTTGTTCTTCCCGTTGCGATTTTGTTTTTGTGTTTATGGGTAATGTGCTAGAGAAAGTAATTTATTTGGTCAGTAAATTGGTTAGTTGGCCAAGCCAATTTCTGCTGGCTGTTTACTGCTTACGGTGACGAGATATGGGCGTTCGTAAATAAATCGTGCAACGCTTGCATGTTTCACAACAGTCTATGTACCTACCAAGCGCTACAAAATATGCAATAAACGCATAGATGAAATAATAAAAATAATCGCATGATTATGAATGCGATGCCAACAATCATGGGCCAAATAACCCTTCTAAGATTATTTTTCCGTTGGAGGTAAAAGTGCAAGATACTGTTCACGTTTTTTTTCTTTCTTTCACGCCTAAACCGCTTGTCATGCTTAACCCTTTCTCAGTCCAGCATTATTAATTATCTAGCGGACCTTCCCGGCTTCGCATGGTTTTAGTACGGATCCCTAACTTTTTTGAAAATATAATATAGCCTAAGTTCACCGGGAATAGTGTAGCTTCCCAACGGTGAAAGAATTTTTCAAATCGGTCCAGTAGTTTCGGAGCCTATTCATTACAAACAAACAAAAAATAAAACCTTTCCTCTTTATAATATTACTATAGATATACAAATCATACTCTGTTCCATACATTTGCGAGTCTTGAAAGTAAAATAGAACATACTATTGGCCTTTCACCTTTGCATTGACCTTCTCGAACAGCGGAGTGTGTCGTGTCGGTCGTCGACGTCCGGCCGTCTGTGATTAATGAACGCTCCCTGCACATTACTTCCGGTGCGGTGATCAATCACGGGTAACCTGTTGCTGAACTAATAAAAATCTAGAAGATATCACTTTTACTTGCTGTCCTTGAATAAAGGTTAAGGGGAAAAGCTCTTTAAGATTTAAAATATAAACTGTTATGGGACTCTATGCAAAAGCAAAAAACTATCAAAATCGGAGCACAATTTATTTATTTATTTAACGTAGGTACAAAACACATCACAATCACAATAAATTATGAGGTTACATAAAGCTTGATCAGAACTTGATTGCAACATAAACACATGAACGTGCGTAATATATGTATTATGGAGTAGGTAGAGTTATTACTCTCTATTACAGGTGATTGAGACAAGACAGACAAAAAAGGTAACAAACAATTAGAACTACGGTGCAATTAGCGAATATATCGAAGTAAAATGACATTAAAAAATGTAAAGCCAAACTGAGAAATTTCTCTTTTGTTTTCATCGATGAAAACGTAGGCAGATAGGTGGGTACAGATTTGCATGTGGGATGACGTGAGATTACTAACGACATGAGATTTCTAAACGAATTCGACTCAAACTGAATGCGAAATAGCAAGCACAATCGTTCTAATGAACTTAACTATAAATAGAGCAAACGCTGGAATAATTAGAAGTTGAGTTCTCTTCCATATTAAGTGGGAGCTAGAACTGGAAGCAAGGGCATGGTAACAGTATAGTTAATCCAGCAACTTATACATAATGTACATATATGTATATACCTGGCATGGCCAAATATGGCTTAATTTTCAGCTTCAACTTAACAACAAATAATCTCGTAATTAAAGTTTAAAAAAAGTTAACGAAATGATAACTAGATAGGATTACGGTTTGCAAGATTTGTTCCGAATGTTCTGAGTATTTTTATTTATATTCAAAAGTATCGATATTGACGACCGATGTGGCGCGGTGGGCGAAGGTCCGCCTGCGACGCATTTTCGACCTATTTTCATTATTTAGGAATTAAAATTCGGTTTATAGTTTTTACAAAAAAAAAACACAAAATTATTTTGTAAAGTATTATGCCACTTGGCAAATAACTCCTTTTTTATATCTTTATTTATTGATGGAGTTTTGTCACTTCCAAATGAGATCAATTCTTTATATTACAAACATGGCAAAATATGTACATACACTTGACTCGACGACCGATGTGGCGCGGTGGACGAAGGTCCGCCTGCGACGCAGGAGGTTGCGGGTTCGATTCCCGCCTCGGAACATTTGTGTGTACGATCTGCAGATATTTGTTCCGGGTGTTCTGGTCGTTTTCTATTTATAATAAAAAATATCTATGTATGTAATGTATTGTATTATGTATATCAGTTATCTAGTACCCATAACACAAGCTCTGCTTACCATGGGGCTAAATAATGCTGTGTGAATTGTCCAGCATTATTTATTTTATTTATTTATCTATCTATGTAATTTATTGTATTAAGTATATCAGTAATCTACTCGTAGTACCTACCGATAACACAAGCTCTGCTTAGCTTGGCGGTAGATGAAGATACGAGGATGGTCCAGCATTATTAATTTAAACAGTTTTGATTTTAAAACAATTGAAACTATCATGGTTACCACATTGATTGGAATGATTTGGGAAGGTCTTCGCCCGTCAGTGGGACGAAACAGGCTAAAGAAATTTTTTTTTTTATTAACACTAAAGTCATTAAAAACGGGATATATACCATGATTTGTTTTTGAGATTTCCAATATTTCTGTGGCGAAATAAAAATTACTAATAAATAATAAATAAAATAAATAATGCTGGACAATTCACACAGCATTATCTAGCCCCATGGTAAGCAGAGCTTGTGTTATAGGTACTAGATAACTGATATACATAATACAATACATTACATAGATAGATATTTTTTATTATACATAAAAAACGACCAGAACACCCGAAACAATGACACACACATAACAACACTAATGTTTTGATTTTATCAGTCAATCTCGAATTCACCCTTTGTATCTCCGGTCAACATAATTATGTTCGCCTGGTACTTGGAATAGGTAGGTACTAACGCGATCTAGGTATAATGGCTACATGGTCATTGGACATTATAGATGTCGCCGCCGGAGCGTAGAAAGTATCAACCCATTTGTAGAATCATCATCATCATCATCAGCCTATAGCAGTCCACTGCTGGACATAGGCCTCCCCCAATGAGCGCCATAGCGCCCTGTCTTCAGCTTGCCGCATCCAGCATCTACCTGCAGTCTTTCGCAGGTCGTCATCCCACCTGGTCGGAGGGCGTCCTACACTACGTTTACCGAGTCGTGGTCTCCACTCAAGAACACGTTTGCCCCATCGGCCGTCGGTTCTTCGCAACATATGACCGGCCCACTGCCACTTCAGCTTGCTAATTCTTTGAGCTATGTCGATAACCTTGGTTCTCTGTCGGATGTATTCGTTACGAATCCTATCCTTCAGAGAAACTCCGAGCATAGCTCTTTCCATAGCTCGCTGAGCGACTTTGAACTGGTGGACCAGCCCTATCGTGAGTGTCAACGTCTCAGCTCCGTAGGTCATAACGGGTAGGACGCACTGATTGAAAACTTTCGTTTTCAAGCATTGCGGTATGGATGACGTGAAGACTTGACGTAGTTTCCCAAATGCTGCCCAGCCTAGCTGGATCCTCCTTTTGTAGAATGGCTAGTCCGATTGCCGTCGTCCTACGCTGATTTGTTGGGAAAACCTTATTCATTTCTTTTCGACATGACGACAATAGTCTTTAAGCAGTATTGTTTTGATTTTAGGCTGATTCTCTTCGTTCTGGTGGATTCCATAGAAAAGCCAAAAAGAAATTGATCCCTATAATTTAAGAGAACACCACTGTATATAATTTAAGAGGTCCACTGCTAGACATAGGCTTCCCCAAATGTGCGCCTACATCTGCTGGATGCGCCAAGCTGAAAACAGGGCGATATGACGTCATCCCACCTGGTCGGAGGGCATCCTACACTACGTTTACCGAGGTGGTCTTGGTGGTCTCCGCCTAAAACCCTTGCGGCTTTAGGTGTCTGTGAAGTTAGCAGAGCATTAATAAATTAGAGTTGTTCGTTATCTTCACGGACATCGGCCCTAGTTCCTAAAAAAGGCTATGTGCTATGAATCATTACTAAACGAAACCAGATAAACCCTTTCCCATTCACGATATGAAATTTTTATGCAAGTACAATGAGGTCACTTTGGGCGGTGACCGATAAAAAACATGTAGGTAATCGTTACTCGACTGATAACTACGATAAAAGATAACAATCACACTAATGTTATAAATGCGAAAGTTTGGATGTTTAGATAGATGGTTGGATATAAGGATGTTTGTTACTTCTTCACGCCAAAACTACTAAAACGGATCAAATTGAAATAAAATACACGGTATTTAGGCTTTTATTCCATAAATCAGTTCTCATGGGATATAAATAATAAATAAATATAATGCTGGACTGTTCACACAGCATTTTCTAGCCCCAAGCTAAGCAGAGCTTGTGTTATGGGTGTTATGGATAACTGTTATACATAATACCATAATATAATTATTATATAGGAATGTATATATTTTTTATTATATGTACATAGAAAAATTACCAAAACACTCGGAACAAATATCTCCAGATCGTACAAACCTTTGTCCCGAAGCGAGAATCGAACCCCTGTATCGCAGGCAGAAATTACCTTAAAACGTTGCCATAGAAAAACCACGTGCAAAGCCGCGGGCAGAAACTAGTCTAATATAAACTGGTATGGTAGATAAAAACAACCAATATGGTTTTATTGTCTGCTATAAGTTAATGCGTCCTAAACATGAAAAGAAGCTTAAATAGCGGGAACCTTCGAGGTACAGACTCAAATTTTGGCTTGCAAAATATATCCTCACCAGGAATTTTCTAGGATCCTATCATATCTCTTTTTAATACCGTGGCTTCATTAGGACCACTTTAGATATTGTAATAGTTTAATTACTCGTATAACGTGCAGGTAATGTGCCTGCTCGGTGATTAATTAGGCTATTAGGGTTTATCTCGTGTATTAAGGGACCAGGGAATGGGGATTTTTAATCTCTGTAATTTGAGAATGGTCCCGAGTTAGACGGTCATTTATTTATTTATTTATAAAAAATACAGCAGTTAGCTTACAGTCTAACACCAAAACACTAACTACTAGACTTAAAAAAGACAGAATATATTAAAAACAATATACAGTATATAATAATAAATTAAAAACAAGATTACAAATAGGTAGGTAGTCATACATAAATAAACAGATTATTTAAAAGTAAGGTACGATCTTAAACTTAAGTAGATAAGGCTTAAACTATCATTAAATATGTCCACATGTTGGAATTGTTGCAAGAAATCGTTGAGTAGTGCGAGTGCTCTGAGTGTAGGAGCGTTACCGGCGTGGTGCGTACGCGCTGCTTGTAGAGCAAAGAGCCGATGGAACCTGCGTCCCGTTCTAATGTAATTATTTGGGACGTAAAGGGTAACTGTACCCAATATTACAGGATTATCCACTCTGTTACGGAGAACTAGACAGTAGTGCATGGCTAAATGCAGTTTGCGTCTCAACTCTAGTGTATCCAGACCAATCATACCGGTAACAAAAAGAGAGGGAAAAAGATGCGAATAATACCCATAAATTCGTTTATACAAATACCTGGCAAACTTACGCTGCAGTCTCTCTATCATTATCGTATACTTGGCCTCCCGTGGATCTCAACTAATAGCACTAAACTCCAACTTGCTTCTGACAAATGCATTATAAAGCATGTTCGCTACCCGTACATCCTTAAAATGCGAAGCAGTTGTTTTGCACATCCCGATGATATGCTTGCGAATCATCATGGTCATCATGAGGTTAGGGGCATAAATGCTATATGCCTTTGTTCTAAACATTAAAATTTATATTTTTGTTAATAAGAGAACCCAATATTTTGTTTTCTTCCACTATTACTCCAAGCTATCTGTTATTAAACTGTGTACTAAAACGGCGTAACTAATACTGACGACCGATGTGGCGCGGTGGGCGAAGGTCCGCCTGCGACGCAGGAGGTTGCGGGTTCGATTCCCGCCTCGGAACAATTGTGAGTACGATCTGCAGATATTTGTTCCGGGTGTTCTGTTCGTTTTCTATGTATAATAATAAATATCTATATATGCAATGTATTGTATTATGTATATTAGTTATCTATTTAGTACCCATAACATAAGCTCTGCTTACCATGGGGCTAGATAATGCTGTGTGAGTAGTCCAGCATTATTAATATTTATTTATTTTATAATAAAATCAGAATTGGTATTGTCTATCTAGAAAGTCGCAAAGTATCCTCAGTGGGTACTTTAGTTTTAATGGTCCTTCGATGCTGAGACTCTAAATCATTCGTTATCACGTTACTGGGCAAGCTGCAAGTTTTATCTCACAAATGTTGTAAAATAGTTCTAGACCCATAATGGCAGTTTGCCAGAATTTACTGCAGCTCTACATCAATAGCTTTCGTCTTGGACATTAAATTGGTAGTTCTTATGTATGTACGTAGAACTTTGTCAAAGCTTTGTTTTCAGCAAAGAACTTTGTTCACTGGCATACTTTGTCTCGCCAATTTCTTATAAAAGTTTATTCCCGGTCCAATTTATTTTTATTCAAAACTTTTCAATTTCTCGTTTCCTAGTTGCTTACGCTGTTTTGTAACCAGAGAATCTACCACCTCTTTTGTAAAGTATACTAGTTTCCGCCCACGGCTTCGTACCCGTTGTTTCTTTGGAAAAGTTAAAAAGTTATTTCTATCCCATGGGAAATGTTACATGGGATAGAAATAACTTTTTAACTTTTCCTATATATACTTTTTATTATGTTTTAGGCGGAGATGGCGGGATGAGCTCGACCTATACAATAAGGAGTGGGTTCTCCTTGCTGAGGACCGAGATGAGTGGAAGAAGGGGAGGGAGGCCTTTGCCCTGCAGTGGGACACCCCGGGCTAATATAATAATAATAATAATGGGAAATGTTACATGGGATAAAAAGCCTAGCAAACAAGCTACATCTATGCAACATATTATTAGTTAACCCTTTCAGTAGCATTGGTGTGAAGAAGTCACAGACACCCATCTATTCACCTAAACATCCAAACTTTAGCATTTATTATTTAACTGTGATTGGATCATGTCACTATACTTTACATAACACTAGTATATTCTCTAATATATTCTCTATATTCATATGTATATAGAGTTCTGATATCGCCTTGCCGTAGGTAGGTAAATAATGTTACTCTACTTAAACCTTCTCTACATAAACAATGATTCGCTTCGCTAAAGCGAGGTCACAATATTCGGGCTATAATTGGTTATACGCAATATTGTCACAAAGCATTTGGTACATTTCACATATTCATGTCGAAATAAAACGTTAACACAAATGAAGAGCAAATGTTGGTTTGGGTGAGCATAAGTGAGTATTCTATGAAGTTCTATGGCAATATTAGTCCGCCTGTCGACTTGAAATTATGAACTCTACACAAAAGCACTCATTTAACTTTATGTAGTATTTTGTATGATTGTTCTCAGATAGTCCTAAGAACAAAGATATATTACATGATGCACCTACAAATACGAATTCAAAACAAATACTATTTGAAAATGCATTTCAGTATTCGCGTGACGCGTCGCAAACATGGATCCTCTTACAAGATATTATTTATTTAATGTTAGGTACCTTATTTAAAGTATCATTAATAAAGATAAAGATTACTTATTTGCCAAAAAAATTTGTTATGTAAGTTAACAAGTAAATACATTTAAAAAAATATTTAAGAGAGATAAAATTAACTAAATTAAAAAATCGTCTAATTATTATAATAACACTTACAATTACAAATCAATAATATTTTACATTTCTGTCTGAAGAGTTCACCATTTCTTTCATTTAGGTAGTTTTGATAAATTTTAGGAGCTATACTCACAACACTTCTCCGCATTAGTGCTGTGTTAGCTTGATGTGTTTGTAACCTACTATTATCTCGTCTGTTTCTACACACGGTGTCATATATCCGGGGACACAGATGAGGATTATTCTAAACATAAAGTGCTACCTCTAATATATACCTAATATATATTATTTATTCTGAGGTATTATAGGAAACCCTTTACATCTATGAATTATTAGCGGTGTTGTCATATGCGGATTTACCTTTTCATTCCTACTTTATATCGTAAACAGATTATTACAGAGTGCTCCGTAATAAGCCCATTTCGGAAGATACGTAGGCTTGTTTGGGGTAAATAAAGATCTACGGGTAAACTCGCTTACCGTGGGATCTCTGTGGTTACCGTAGCCTGGAAATGCACTTAGCGCTTATTTCGCCTCGTCACTTGTCATTTTGGTTTAGTTCAGATACTAACAACTGATGGTTTTTTATACCTATATATATTTTTATACTGCGAATAAGCAATTGAAAAATTAAAACACGTTTATTTGTATCAATGAAAGCAAACTACAAGTTACTACTTCCAGTACTGTATTTCTTTTATATTTGGTTTAGTTCGGATACTAACAACTGATGGTTTTATTTTTATACCTATATATATTTTTTATACTGCGAATGAGCAAATGAAAAATTAAAACACGTTTATTTGTATCAATGAAAGCAAACTACAAGTTACTACTTCCAGTACTGTATTTCCTTTTCTCTGAAGGATAGGGTTCGTAACGAATACATCCGACAGAGTTATCAACATAGCTTTAAGAATTAGCAAGCTGAAGTACTGCTACTTCGGCCAGCCATATCTCGCGAAGAACCGACAACCACTGGGGTAAACGTGTCCTTGAGTAGAGATCACGACTCAGTAAACGTAGTGTCGGACGCCCTCCGACCAGGTGGGAAGACGACCTGCGAAAGACTGCAAAGAGATGCTGGATGCCTCAAGCTGAAGACAGGGCGCTATGGCGCTTATTAGGGGAGGCCTATGTCCAGCAGTAGACTAACATAGGATGATGATGATGACAAACTACAAGTGGTCTTCACACTAGACGAAGCCGGCCATATTTACCTGATACGTAATCACAGAAATGATTGACAATTTGCAGCCGACGACGTAGACTAGCTATACGAGAACGCACCCGGCGTTCTCGTATAGCTATGCTATGTTCAATAAGTGTAGTTTTGATTTTCCAAGGAAAATACGTGTACAAAAACACATCCCATGATGTGATATGATAACATCACGTCATAGCGTGATATACGCAGGCAGTTTCTCATTTCCACCAAACAAGGCCGGTGCCGCCCCCCTTTTCAAATGGAGCGGAAAGTTGGATGCCCCAGTTAGATGTTTTGACCAATTTGTTTCGTAACTTTGATTACAAAAAAATTATAAGGCTTCAAGTGGTTGGGAAAATTTACAGAGTGAAATTGGATGAATCATTGGCGTAACGAATTTTATAGTTAAGTTCGAACCTAGATGTTTTTCATAACGAGTATTGTTGGTAGAGTCTTCGACATTAATGTTCGTAGAGATCGTAAACACACCTTTCTTACTATAACAGCTTTCTTTCCGAAATTGACAAGGACATCCTTTTCAAATACCAAAAGCAGGTTATTAGGCCAGTTGTGTCGTTCTATGGAATTCTGTAAATAAGTACTTTTTCTTTTTTTAAATTTTAATAATTTTTTATTAATATTTATTGTATTTTTTTTTTTTTTGATAAATAAATAAATAATGCTGGACAATTCACACAGCATTATCTAGCCCCATGGTAAGCAGAGCTTGTGTTATGGGTACTAGATAACTGATATACATAATACAATACATTACATAGATATATATTTTTATTATACATAGAAAACGACCAGAACACCCGAAACAAATATCTGCAGATCGTACACACATTTGTTCCGAGGCGGGAATCGAACCCGCAACCTCCTGCGTCGCAGGCGGACCTTCGCCCACCGTGCCACATCGGTCGTCAGTGAGCTGTATCGTTCTATGCTACTACTATCTTTGTCACTATATCAGAGTATATGTACATATATCATCCTCTACATACCCGTATTTCAGTACTTATCTTCCGCCTAGTAAATCAACCTCAAAGTGTCGAGTCGAACCGTAAATATTGGGTCATGAAATGTATTTGTATTTGACTTTGCAGGGTTGTTGATCATAAATATATGTATTTATACGCGACAGTTTGCACTCAGTTTTAATTTCCTTTTGATACAACGCCAAATTCAGAAAACTCGTAGTTAAAACTCTGAACTCAAAAAAGTTAAAATTTTTGAATAACAAACGCCGGAGTTGATCTGAGTTTAGGGATCCCCTTTCCATCCAATCATGTAAAACAGTTAGTAAAGTTGGAGTTAAAATAACCATGACCGCTATCATCAACGTAAAAACTAAAGCCTTGGTGTAGTACCTATGGGTTTTTTTTTTCACTTACTTGAACTTTAGATTTTACTTCTTTTAGGCACCTATGTATATGTGTATTGACAATGTCTGAATAAAGACATTTTTTATATTACTATACCTACTACTCTCATTATGCATACCTATACTTTTAAGTACTATATTCTGTGCTCTGTATGTGAAAAATATCTATTTGTAACATTTGGGCTAACTGTAGACTGTTGCAAACAATTTACAGGTTTCTCAATTGTTTTTATATTTATTGTTATTGTTACAAACACAAGTCTGTGTACGACATCACATAGACAATCGCAAAAACTGAAAACTGTTTTAAGGCACGAGCTGCTCATGTAAGTTAATAATTTATTACAGTGGAAACTTTAATAAAGAAACAATTACTTACTAGCGCTCCGTACTTAGTTGAAAGCCGAGTGGAGTCAGCGGCTTTTGTTAATAGGCGAAGTTTCGGACTTAAGTTTACCCAAGATTTATGCTTTTCAGGCGTTTCCGTGGAAATTGTAGTTTGACGCATGTACTACCTATTTACTACCTACTAACTTAACTTAACTACCTACTATGTATTTTAACTAAGACTTATCTGTATCAGAAATGCTGCAATACGTTTTTATCGATTGCTATGTTATCTTAAGGTTAAACGAGTCAACGGCGCAAACTCGTCGATAGGTCAGCCTTATATTTTCTTTGTTATTTTTCTTGAACTATTTAGTCCTGTATCTTTTTCCTAGAAGTCAGTAATATGGCTTATAAAGAATTTAATAAAAAATATAACTTGATCTTCTAAATCACACAAAACTTCTGGAGTTCATGGCAATTCAAACGGTATGCCACATGCATATGTCAAAACCACATAAAAATATATAACAAAATAAGCGTTTATTCAAAATAATCTGCTATTTTAAATAACGTTGTGCTGAATACTCAGTATATTATCTGCTACTACGTCGCACCCTGTTTCATCGATCAAAACAGGTCTTAGTTAACACTTTGACTACGGTTTTTTTTCGACGTCTGCGATCTTTTTTTTTACCTAATATAATCGTGCTGCCGCTCTACACAGCGGTTGTGTTGCGCCGCACATGCGTTTCGTTCGAAAAATATTACAGCTCTGCTGAGTCACAAAGATCTGTATTTTCTCAGCCGCTGCGCTAGTGTGGATTTACGCATATTAGTCACTTGTAGAAAACTCATACCGTGCGTTTTCAGCACTCAAAGTGTTAACATAGTTACTCAGGCAGGCATCAAATAACGATCCACTTAATTCGGTCCATGATATGCAATCAAGTTACTTATGCAGGCTTCTAATAACAATCCACTTACATCGGCCCATGATATGCAATCTCAATCACTTCGCATCACGTAGTTCCCAAGACAAAGGATAAATTGGGGCCATAGCATGTTACGTTCGTGAAAGTATACAAATTGTGTCACATGTGATAATTTACAAAATCACAGACAGTAATTTAGTTCTAGCTATTTACTTCGTCATCATCATCATCATCATCATCTGAGTTTTAAGATTACCGATTTACTACTTGCTTTTCGATAACTTTTAAGTCAATGCTTTGTGAATTGTCCAGCATTAGGTATTTATTCAGAATATTGTATAAAGTAGTATTATTAGAAGATAGCTATACTAATTCGGGTAAACGTATTCTTGAGTGGAGACTGCGACTCGGCAAACTTAGTGTAGAAACACCCTGCCAGCCAGGTAGGATGACGATCTGCAAAAGACTGCAGGCAGATGTTGGATGCGGCAAGCTGAAGACAGGGCGCTATGGCGCTCATTAAGGAAGACCTATGTCCAGATTTCGATTAATATAGGCTGATGATGATGCTGGATATGAGAAATGTATCTACCAACAACTCATCTACCCAAGCTACCTTTATATGGCTCGTATTGCACAGCTTTAGGCCTATCGTGAGACGGCAGTGCTGAAACGGATTACGTATGGCAAATAGAAGCTTTTATTGTGAACCGGGCTTATAGAATTAATGGCTCTTAATTCTCTTTACAGTTGTTGAACCAGCTCAGCTAAGCGAGGCTTTTAAGGCAGCAAAAACATTTGTGTTTTCATGTCGGATTTAGCTAAACTAACGTGTACGGTCAACGTTATCAGCATAAGCCAGATATTCATTACACAAAAAGGTTGCGACATAGCTTGACGTTCTTGATAAAATTCTCGGTTACTGCATAAACAAAAGGTGTTGCCTGTATCGCTCGGGATGATGAAGGTTCTTGACTATGCCCCGTATATCCAATCCTGTTCAGGCATTTAAACTTTATGATGGCAACGAAAATTGCATACAAAAACCCTAAAAACATTATACACTCCTGAATCTAGGTAGTCGTGTAAAAAGCATGTAGTCGCGGGATGGTTGCAAAAGTACCAAACCATTATTATCAATTGTAGAGTAAGCATGCATTAACTCCCGTGCCTCGGAAAATTTGTGAAGCTATTATAAAATACGCAATAGCGGGTTTCGTTTATCTTTTTTTACAAATTGGTACTCTATTTCAGTGTATATGTGTATACCTCTATTTCATATGTACCAACATTGGCTGAAACGAAACACGCAATTGCGTAATGAATAATTGAAATAGGCCTCCTGCGCCTGATCACTCTTCGCTCATGTCGGTAGGCCGTTCCATCGGCAATCTGCTGTCCTGATAAGGTTTTACTCTAAGAGTACCTCCTACCTTTCTTAATGCTTATTTTTTTTAGAAATACTAAATATGACAAATCATTATTAATATTTGTTTCTTATTTCTATGATCTCGGACCATAAAGAGATGTACAATGAAATATTGCATATATGTATTGTATATGTAATATAATGTATGTATGTATTTGATACCATATCCTATCTATCAATACGATAGACAACAGAGAGTTATACATAAAGCCTGTGAAGTCATGGCCATCATGTCAAGCATTTTTCGGTGAACGAGGTCCAGCAGTTCCATACAAGCATATTTAGAGCCTCGATCGCAACCAGTTCTATACAAGTAAATTAATAGCCATGATCGGAACCAGTTCCGTACAAGTAATTTAAAAGCCTCGTATGGAACCAGTACTGAAACTCCGGTTCTGTAGACGGTCGAAGGGGATTGAATGAGGTTCGGTTTATTTGATAAAAGTTGATTTATTCACGGCAATAAAACGAGGATTTTTGAACGACTACCTACTATTGTGATGGATAGCTATTATGGTTGAGTGCAGGCAATCGACGGAAATATTTATAATATAAATCGAAGTATTTCCGATATTGTTAATTTATATTGGGCGTAAACCGTCCTTCAAAATATTCCGGTTTATTAATTTTCTTTATTGAGTTTTCCTTTTCGATGTACGTCCGGAAAGGAAATGAATTGATGAAATTATAGTTACTCAATATAAGTAAGTTAGGAATATAATCCATTTTGAAATTAATAACCATAACTTAAGCTGTAATATATATACGTCTTTAATAGAGTCCTTATGAAGAGGACCGTTTATTCCTCAATGAAAAGGTTATACGACTTGGCTTATATCCTTAGCAATAATAATAAAAACGTTATTGTTCGACCAAAGTATAAAGATAGGACGAATCTAATGGAGTATTAAAAATATGGGCTTTCCACTTTTCCGTCGTTACGCTTCTGCGTTTACTACACTTCGTTTTGAGGGCTGATTAAAAATCTAGAGCATTGAGATCAAGGGAATCTCTAGGAATGTGTGCACTACTGGGGCGGCATGTCGACTCGGATCAAGATGAATATATTTAGGAAAATTAGCACCTTATGTATGCCCTGTAAATGTGCCCCAAAAATCAAATTTGTGTACATTAAGGTTTCAGAGTAATTTGAGAAAATAAGATTCCATATGATTGACTTGATAGCGATCATTATCCACCCACAGTCATATAAAAATATCCATTTATGTAATTAATTGTAATTCTCTATATCAGTTATCTAGTACCTATATCTAACAAAAGCTCTGCTTAGCTCTGATGTCAATGAGGTTGTGTGAATTGTTCATTTGTTTATATATATTTATATCATTTGACAGACTTTGCGGCAATTTTAATTTAAATTTAAATGGGCATATTAAATAAACATACTTATTTAAATTGCCGATACGTATCTAGAAAATAAAAACAACATACAATGTTTCTAGGTTTCCTTCCGTAGATTGTGTTAAAATCCAAAGTATTAAGTCTTTAATTAGAAAAAAAATGTTTAAAATGTTTTATGTACACTTAATTTACAAAGTAAGGTTTTTACTTTTACATATTATTATTTCTCAATAACTTTGAATGGAGAAAACTACGAACCCCGTTTTCCCTAGCCGCTCCCCAGAGAGTGAAGAATGAAATCACCGTTCATAATTCAATATGCGGGCCCTTCGCAGATTGGTAGATCACAATCGTGTCTATCAATTTATGATTCGTATGGTTTGCTCGATGCTCGTGGCTGTATGATATCTATGCCCTATATGTAGTAGCTAACTCCCCAAAATATGATCAGTTTAAAACAGATTTTTTAACATTCATTTTTATTTCCCGTGAGGTATCTAACCTTACCGACATAGGTTTGCATAGGTGTAGTTGGTGGTCAGAGTCAAAGCAGTCAGAAGCTCTATCATCTAGACTTCAGAGAATTAATGTTACGAATAGATCCTATTGGCTAAAACCCGCGAAGAGCTATCTCCGGCTTTTAGTCAAAAGTCTTTACTTAGTATTCTTTAACAACTTTGGTCTCAAGGGGTTCCAGTGAATAGATTTTTAGGTTTTCAGGAAATTGAGAGCATACTTAATACTTAGCTTTGATATAAGAAGTATTTACTGAGTAATATAAAAAAGAGAAAGATTGATTGCTTAGAATTTATGTGATTTCCTTATGCTGATAAAAATGGTCCGAATGAAGAGGGTTTTCAATTTAATGGGATGGGATGGGGCGATACACACTGTGGACAGTCCTATTTTGTTAATTAAAATCTTGTATTCTGGGATTGGGGCAGACGTAGGTACCTACCTAACATATGGAAGGTTTTGCATTAATTAAAATACGTAAGGTTCTAATAAAGAGAATTTGTGATTTATTAACTAGATAGGTTCCGTTATTAACATTAATTACGTACAAAAAATAAAAGGGTGTAAATATATCTCTGAAAATGTAACAAGGTAACCAACACAAAGGTAATGATGAACTAGACAGGGTCAGTCAGGGATAAGGTAAGGGCACTACGGGGGCGGGGCGCGGCGGCGGCGGCGGCGGCCGCACAGCAGGCGCTGGAAGGCGTGCCGGAACTCGGGGCTGAACACCGTGTAGATGATCGGGTTCAGCGTCGAGTTGAAGTAGCCCAGCCACAGCGACAGCGACATCAGCACCGGTGACACCTCGCAGTCACACGTCGGCACCAGGATCGCCAGCACGAAGAACGGCAGCCAGCACGCAACGAACGCCCCAGTTATTATTGCTAAAGTTTTCGCGGCTTTCCTCTCGCGTTTCGAGTCGGCCGCTTCTTTCGGTTTCCGTCTCACCAGAGTCGGATAGTAGGCGGCGGCGACGGCTCCGTAGCCTGTCGTAGGGGGATCCGCCTCGAGCCCGTTCGCGCAGGATTGCTTTTCTGGGCTCGTGTTGTTGGATGAGACGTTCGTGAAGCCCGTGGTGGTGGTTCCCTCGGAGATGGTCGGCAGCGGGCGGCCGATGACGGCCACGACGGCGGCCGCGATGCCACCGCTGCCACCGGCCGCCACCAGCGCTCCGCCCGCTGGTACCGGCGGCGGCCCACCACGCGCCGTCGCTCCTCTTCGCCGACGTATTCTTTTCCTCGCGGTCTGATAGATTCTCCAGTAGAGAATCAGAATAATTAATACTGGCACGTAAAACGACGACGCCGTCGCAAATATTTGGTAGCCTATGTCCTGGCTCACGACACAACGCAAGTCCTCGGAGACGCGGCGGTTCCAATCGGGGTCTTTCCAGCCCAACTGCGGTGCTATGCACACACCGATGCTCACTGTCCACACACACACGATCATAAGCGCCGACCTGCGGGGTGTTCGCGCGTGGATGTAGTCAATGTTCGTCACTGCGCGATATCTGCCAACAAATACATTTAATTATACACTTCCAGTAATTGCAAACTCGCACTCAGTTGCGGATGCTTTCATATACATACCTATCAAGAGCGATAGCGACAAGATGCAGAATGGAGGCGGTACAGCACAGCACATCGCCAGAAGTCCACATGTCGCAGAGCTGCGGGCCCAGCGTCCAGCGCTGAGCCACCTCGTACACCGCCCCCAGGGGCATCACCAGACATGCCACGAGCAGGTCCGCCACCGCCAGCGACAGGATCAAGTGGTTCGCGGCACTACGCAAGTGCCGCTCCAATAATATTGCTGCTATCACGAATACATTACCTGCAAATAAACACAATTTGAGGATAAAATGTTAGCCAATACTGTAAAATAAGGAGTTAAACATTTATTATTCAGAAACATGCTTTGGATGATGGCGTTATCACACCATTATCACTCAAACCTATGCCCACAATACCCATTCTATTGACCCTTACATGTCCGTCGATAAAATCTTATGAGGGAAAACGTGAAAGAAATTGCTGCAAGTAGACTGAAATATGGTTCGTTCACGCTGAAGGTTAGCACGTTAGTAGTCGAACGGTCGGCCGGATAAAATGTATGCTATTACAAGACTGTGTGTAATAGATGGACCGGATAGCCAAGCTGGCAATATCCACTCGCTTCTCGGGATAATGGAAATTTTATATCCAGTGAGCTATTCGGGAACAAAGTTGCATGAATCGAAGTTATGCATGGCACGACCGAGTTTTCTGAATGAGGCTATTCATATTCGAGATTGGCAGTGTGAAGCATACGAAAGCCACATGTCTTTTTCAGGGGCCGGAGTCGTTAAATTCTGCTGAAAGGTGTCAACTTCTGTGTCGGTGGCATGTTACCGATACGCCTACACAATTTACAATAATACCGAAGGTAGTTTAACGTAAAGTTTTCTTCATACAGTGGAAGGTATCATAGATCAAGCTTCTACGAGTAATGGCGTTAACAAACGCTTTTCTTTGACATAACTACTTAAACATGTGAGCTCCATAGTTGTATGTAACTATGGAGCTATATATTTAGCTATTTTGAATATAAACTAAAGTAATAATATTTTTTTACCTTACAGAAGTAAGGACTAAATGAAATATAGCACTTTGATATTTACCAACTACAGTAGCGAGTATGAGCAAGCCAAGCACGACTGCCTTGGCGGCGGCGCGGACGAGCGCGGCCGGCGTGTCGAAGGGCGCGGCCGAGTCCCACCAGGTGGCGTTGGGGACCACCGTGACATTCCACAGGCTGTCCCACTGCGTGCCGTTGCCAGTGAGGTTGTAAGGCAGCCGGTACAACGCCTCCCAGTCCACCGGATCGTCTTCGTCCGCGCCCGCCATCCCCCCTCACCGGGACTCCACGCCAACTGCGAATAAATAAATAAAACAATCATCTTCAACCTATGTTAGTCCACAACTGGACATAGGCCTCCCCCAATGAGTGCCACAGCGCCCTGTCTTCAGCTTGACGCATCCAGCATCTACCTGCAGTCTTGCGCAGGTCGTCATCCCACTGTGTCGTAGGGCGTCGTCGTCCTACACTACGTTTACCGAGTCATAAATAAATAATGCTGGACAATCCACACAGCATCATCTAGCCCAAACCAAGCAGAGCATGTGTTACGGGTACTAGATGACTGATATACTTAATACAATAGATTACATAGATAGATATATTTATTATACGTTTATAACGACGAGAACACACGGAAAAAATACCTGCAGATTGTACACACAATTGTCTCGAAGCAGGAATCGAATCCGCAACCTCCTGCGTCGCAAGTAAAACTTAAATCTATTGTTGGTATAGTTCTCACACGAGAGTCATCTCCCTATGCGTAAATGGAGCAGCGAGAAGGGAAGAAGGTAAAACAAAATTAAAAAACATTTTCTCATAGCGTTATTTAGCCTACTTTCAATCCCTTTCCCCACTGCCCCACAAGTCGTCAAACCAAACATGCAATGCCAATCTCCTAACGCGTCTTGAAAATCCATTGTTGGTATAGTTATAGAACCAGAGCTTGTCTTCTTCCATGCGTAAAAAAAAGTACAGTCACTGCCTAAAATAGTTTAACAGATGATGACTCCAAGAACTTTATGCATAGCACAAACCATAGAAACAGTTAAACCACCTAAAGAACCTCGAACCCAGAAATTGCCCACACAACATAAATAAATAAAGCGAGAGATTCCTAGAACGTCGGAATTCAATCGAGTGCACTCTCCAATGAACCGATCATTCAGTAGTATTGAGGTGAAATTAGCGTTCTAACTGATCGAAAGTTCAGCGCCTTCTGGAGACGAGCGGGCTTAGCTTGCTTAGCTTTAGGAATAGTGTGGTTTTGTGGCTGGCTTTGGAGCTTTCATCTGTATAGTTCTAAGTTACTAAACACATGCGAGCGGCGAATGAGAGGGTCGAAGTACTGTCCGTTATCGAATTTCAACGAAAAATAAATATTCTAAACACTGCATACATTTTCTTTGTTTTCTTATGTCGCATTCACACAGCATCTGTCTTATACGATCAGTTTTTGATGGCCTATATAGTTGTAGGAGCGAGTTCTCACATCCGACAGTATTTCGGATCCAGTAGATTGGTTTGAAGTAGAGAAGGATCAGTAAAAAACGGTCCTGTAAAAACGGTTCCGCTTTGTTTAGCTGCCTCTTTTTATGGGGATTTGCATCACAGCTTACGAGTACATACCGCAAGGAGGTGCTTTGCTCTCTTGCAAGCACTATAGCTTACGTGCGGGCACTATAGGAGGCAAATAGTTGTTATTGATTCAGGTCAAGCATCACAGTTATATTAGGTATAAATCGGTGTTTGTTACCACTTCACGCCAACACTACTGAACGGTTTGGGCTGATATTTTGCATATAGGTACGAGTACTCCTAGGCCTCAAATAAAACATAGGGTTCTATCCCATTCCCATGAAACAATTCTCTTGGGATAGAAATAACCTTACAACGTTTCCATAGAAACAATGCATGCGAAGCCGCGGGCAGAAACTAGTTTACAGATCGATTGTTTTCGAAGTTTGTATAATTGATAAAACCATGTGCAACGACGATGGCTCTACGAATGCACAAGTTTTATCAACTCTCATGTTTTTGTTTTGCATTTTCCATCTGATTATAACCTCGATATACACTACTCAACAAAGTCTAGGGAACAAGGATATTTTAGTGTATACTTTTAATTCAACTTTTTTTTGTCCCAGATACATCAAAAGAAGCGAAATTTATTTTTGATTTCAGTTATGCAATTAAATAAAAAGCGTTCATGTAAAAAATTAAGGTTTAATAAAAAAAACTGAAATAGTGCCTAAACCAAAAAAAATAAATTCTTCAAATTACAAAAACATATGACGCTTACGTGGAAATTAAATGAAAAAACATTATTTGCAGCTGTTTAATAATCCGTTGGACCTCCCAGGGCATTAGCCACGGCTCTACATCGGCGTGGCATGCTGAGTATCAAGTTATCAATTGTCGCCTGTGGAATAAGGCTCCATATTCTGGAGAGATGCGAAAAAAGTTCTTCTCCCGTGTTCAAATTTTGAGGAAAATCACTGAAAGCTCTTCTTCCGAGTAAATCCCATGCATGCTCAATTGGATTGAGATCGGCGGACTGAGCAGGCCACTCTAATACCGTGATATTGTGCTCGCTGAACACATTCATCACCTGTCTTGCGGTGTGTGGGCGTGCATTATCCTGCATGAACACGAAATCTTGGCCAAACTGCTGGTGGTGGGGGATGACCATAGGATGCACTACCTGTTCAATGTATTGCTCTGCGTTCAAATTGCCTCGTATGCGAACGAGATCAGTTCTCCCACCCAGGCGAATTCCAGCCCACACCATGATCGTTCCGCCTTGATAAGGATGAACTTCCTGAGGATTTCGGAGTCTACTTTGGCGACCAGGAACACGCCAAACACGCACTCTCCTTGAATCAGGATGAAATCCGAAGCGAGACTCATCGGAAAAGAGAACACGTGCCCACTGATTGTCGGTCCATCGCAAATGTGCATTAGCCCACAATAAACGACGCCCTCGATTTCCACGTCGCAAAGCTCGAACTCTTAATGGTCTGCGAGCGCGGAGATTGACTTCATGTAATCTTCTCCTGGCAGTTTGGGCACTGATAACCACTTGGTGCTGGGACTGGAGTCTTCCTACCAACTGGCGAGCTGTAATCTGGGGCTGCCTTCTTGCAGCATTTTGCAGAAATCGATCTTGTCTCTGGGTAGTGACCCTGTATCTTCCTCGGTGACGTTCGGCTACATCTCCTGTAGCCCTGTAGCGTGCCCATAATCGGCAAATTACGCTTGGATGTGTGTGAACAGCGGCCGCGATATCGCGTTGACTGCGTCTAGCTTCCAACATACCCACAGCCCTAAGCATCTCTTCCCGCGTTAAATGACGACGTGACATAACGCTGAGAGTTTCAAAAATATCGAAAAAGTTAGCAGTAATGGTTTTTCACAAGAAAAAAATCGATACATGACAAAAATCACAACAACTTTATGCTAGCAGACCCCTTACTCTGCGACCAAGTTCGGTTTTTCCTTCTTATTTTGAAAAGCTTTCGCACTTTTGTTTTAATTTTTTTTGAATTTCGAACAAATGATTTATTCCTCTTCCAGCCTTAATTTATAAATTTTAGTGACCAGTACTTTTTTACGAGTTTTCACAAAAAAGTTGAAGTATTATTGCTTGTTCCCTAGACTTTGTTGAGTAGTGTATGTTTACTTTGTTTATTTCGCGAAACATGAGTTCTCCAAACAAAGAAAAAAAACAATGCGAAAAGTTTTTGTTATGACATGAGATGAAGAAACTTTCCTAGTCGATTTCGCTACAGTGGATAAGTCAAGTGACTCAATAAATAATCTTACGATTGAACAACTCTAGTAGACAGAGCAAAGTTTAGCAATTAATTGCTGAAAACATAGCAAATCGTGTCAGCTTCGGTAAATGTAAATAAAGTCAGATTCTGTAACTTTGTAACTACAGACAGAAATACTCGTATTAACAGGACCGCTGCAGAACTAAAATGTATAAATAAATAAATAATAAATAATGCTGGACAATCCACACAGCATTATCTAGCCCCATGGTAAGCAAAGCTTGTGTTATGGTACTAGATAACTGATATACATAATACAATACATTAAATAGATAGATATTTTTATTATACATAGAAAACGACCAGAACACACGGAACAAATATCTGCATCGTACACACAATTGTTCCGAGGCGGGAATCGAACCCGCAACCTCGGAAACGATAAAGATAACGAGTATAGTACCTATAATTGAATACACATTTTCGTGGTAGCGGTATTGGATTGATGTACGCAGAGCTTTAGCAGTATTTGCCATACGTCACTATGTCAATTGTTAAATGTACTTTTGTTTAAAATTAAGATTTAATTAAACCTTTTCTACATATAGATATGTTAATACTTACTATTCATTGCGTAATTTGGATAGAGAGAGCTCAAAGTCCGGGCCATCATCGCTCGGGTTGTTTATGGCCGCTCCGAACTGAAACAATAAAAATAATACAAATACTTGAGCATTGTATTTTCACAGCTGGATTTCGCTTTTCTTGATTACCTAGAATGTCAAGGTCATTTTATTATAGGCATCGTGAACTAGTTTTAAAGAACACATGAAAACAGACAAATTCATTGAGACGGACGAAGAGCAACTCGAACTCAAATCAAGACCCATGAATCCCTTTATTAATGGTCTCTACAAAAGTTCAAGTTCAATCCATTCATGCTACGGTAGCGATGAGTTACCAAATGACCTCGCCTCATGAAGCTTTTCATAATAGTGTGAAAAAAGGTATACAACCGTTCTTTACGAATTGCTTCATGAAAAAGTTTCAGGGAAAACGTGCCGATTAAATTAAGTTTTGTAAAGATTGATGTAAGCCCCCTGCGTCGCCCTGAACCTGTGACCTTTGGATCAGCCGAGCATCTGGGTCAGTTCCCACTGGACTACAAAATACTTTAACAGTACAAAGTTCATCGAACATGCTCTCAAAATGTTCGGAATTATGCACCCTCGTGCCTCTTTCTCTATAGTGAATTTTACCTGCGTCTGTATTACGATTATCTCGGCTCGATAGATAAATGCCTATTCATTCGATTATTTATACGTATTGATTGCCATTGCCATTGCCAAGGGCAGGACGACTTGGCATGTGGTTTGCAGACAGGTCAAATGGAAAACGATTTGTCGATCAAATACCGCTATGATTTTCTCGTCGTTGGTTAGGTGGGTAGGTCAAGGTCTGATTGAATGGGCAAACAAGTAAATTGTGGTCATTCGGACTGGGACTACTGATAAAAGTATCTAACCTTCGGAGTCTATATACAGGTACTTGGGGATTTTAGATTAAGTGATATACGACATTACCTTTATAGAGTATTTTAAAGCTAGTATTATCTTAAAGCGGTACCCCGAGGCACACTAGCGTCGCCACCTATTGCCTGTGCCATACCGGTGCCCTCAAAAGTACCCCCTTACTACCATCACACAAACCTACATAATAACCATTCCATATCAAACGCATGGGAACATCATACTGTTTAGTACTTACACATGCACCTAATTTTTGTATTTAGCTGCAATTTAACTTTGAACCGCCCGCACAGAGTTAAAACTGGCGTCAAAAATATAAACATAAATGTCTATGTTTTTTCAGTCTTAGTTAAAGTCTAACTATAGCATGCTTTGTTTGTACCAAGGGACAAGTTCGATAAAAGCGACGAAATGCATCCAAATTAGAATGAACAATTTATAGCCGTCGTTTGAGCTCCACTCTAAAATGGCGCATGCTAATTAATTTGAGACTATATTTAAAAGGCTACATTTTACAACGTTTTTTGCTTGTACTTGACTGCTGGTAGCCTGGGCAATAGTGTTTATGGGTGTTTATGATGGACAACAGATTTGATAGCAAAAAAACATGGTCGTACTAAACGCTCAGTTTATATATACATAAGTAAGAATGAATTAAATTACACTGTTGACGTACCTTTCTTCACTACATAGTACACGTGTATTCGGTTCGTCTATAATCTCCGCAAGTATGATCATGTAAGCAAATACCGAGCTCTGCTTAAATGTTTACCAATCCGCGAACGAAGGAAACTCAGGATCCTTTGTCTACTGTTCTCAGTCATAAGAGATCCTTTGAGTCCTGCTTACTTGAAAGACCGTTTTGATTTCCTGGCAAACGATCACAGTAGAAATCTCCGCTCCTCCGATAATCTTCTCCTGTCTATACCTATGTATAACACCTCCTTCTTTGGAAATTCTTTTTCGGTAGAAGCAGTACGGCTGTGGAATGATTTACCACTGGACATTAGAAAAGCAGATACACGTGATACTTTCAAGAAATCGGTGCGAAGGCTTTTTCATGAGAGGTTATACAAGCATAGCTCTTCATAAAACGTTTCTATTTTCTTTTCTCTCTTATTTGATACTTATGCTATATTTGGAACTGTATATTTATTGTTTTAGCTGTTTTCTTAGGTATGTATAATATTATATGTATTTTAGGTATACCTACACATATATATAAATTATAAAATGTCATAAACATAGTTACTACTACTTATATTTGTATGTAATGTTAGCACGCCAACCCTTTATTTAAAACATGTGTTTCCTGGTTGGCAGGTAGAAAATGCCTCGGCATTAAGCCCACCCTTTGTACCTCTAATAGTGCAATAAAGTTTAAATAAATAATAGTATAAACCAAATGTCGCTTCCCGGTGTCTGTCTGTCCCTATCTATGCTTAGATCTTTAGAACTACGGAACGGATTTTTATGCGGTTTTTTTAATAGATTGATTCAAGAGGAACGTTTATAAACCTCTTTTTAAACATAGATTTCAACTAGGGCGAAGTCCCGAGGCGCGAAAGAAATCAGTGGAAACCTGTCAATATCATGAAAGTTCTATTGTATTAGCCATATAATAAAAGTATGCTAATAGTTTCCCTAAAATAGATAATTAAATAAAATAAAACCACTGAAAACTGGAAAAAAATTACCCCCGCTCCTACTGTCATTTGAAAACCGGCGAGGTTCTCATTTTGCTTTTGTAGGGTAGACTAAGCTTAGCTCTATTCCTGACGTCACAGATTGGAGTATTGTAACCGAAACCGAATCCATCATATCGATTAATGTTATTGGACATAATCTATATTTGATTTAGCACTGAGAATGTGGCTGGCATATTCTACGAGCTGGAGTAATGTAATCGCTGAGCATTGATCAAATGACTATCTAATACGTATAGATCTCTGTAACTTGATTACAGTTATACTATAGCAAGCAAGTGAGCATAAATTGGAATTTAATATCTACCTACAGATGAATGCTTGATTGAGTTATGAACTCTTTGTACAAGAACAAGTTTTTGCCCGCGGCTTCGCACGACGTGTTTATATGGAAACGTTCAAAGATTAATTGATATCCCATGGGAACTGTTTATGAGATAATTATTATCCTATGTTTGATTCCAGCTACATCTATGCAAAATTTCAGTCAGATCCGTTCAGTATTTTTGCGTGAAGAAGTAGCAAACATGCATCCATCCATCTAAACTTTCGCATTTATATTAGAATAGAAAAGAAAAAATATCATGCCTCAAAAAAAAACCCAACTCTTCACAAAAAGTTCAAGACTAATGAAATAAAAGTAAAAACGCCAGTAGAGTAATTTCGACATCTTTCTTTAATGCACAAATATGTAAACGCAATAACAATAGCGCTGTTTTCAATTTACTGCTCTTGGCTAGCTAATAACATTAGTATGTTATATAGATAAACACTAATAATATAAATTCGAAAGCTATGGAGGTACCTGGCTGGGATACCAGAAAGTCAAAGTTTCGAACATCCCTCTTACTTCAGACCTAGAAAGTTTACAACGAGCAAATGGACTGCAAAACTATTCGAGTTCGAAACGGAAATCGTAAATATCAATGGCTCCATATCCTGCCTTCTCTCGATTCAGGAATCACGGTACAGAGACAATGTCTTTGGAAATTCTTCAAGTTTGTACCTATCACCAAGAAACCTATCATTACATTTGGTTCACCTCGATAAGCAGCCTCAGTATTCAGGGATTCCTCCTTCTTTGATTGTTTATTAACCGAATTTAAAAAACGGAGGGGGTTCTAAATTCTGCTATACGATGGCTACTAGAAGATAGTATTGAAAATGACACTAAAGTAGGTAATATATAACGGGATGTTTACCATGATTAGATTTTTGATTTTTTTAATATTTCAGCACAGTTTCATGCGCCGTGATCACGGAATAACTGAAGGCTCTGCGTATGAATTTTTATTGGCAGACATACCGATCTACCCTCATTTTTAATCTTTTACTACGAACTTTACCACTACGACCGGTTTCAGTATCAAAACTAAATTGACCACGACACACAACACTGACGATATCAAAACGCAGCACGGACACGGTTGGTACATGACTTCGGTTTTTGCACTTTCTCACAATAGGGTTCCAGGTTCCCGATAATTGGAAGCCTTCTTCTTGGTTGAAGTTCCTATGTTAGGTATCCCGTTATAAATGACTTACAAGTTAATAACCATGATGGTTTTAAAACGTTTTATATTGAAAATGATCCAATATGGATTATCCTTTCGCTTTTGTTAGAATAATCCCAAGATGGTTGTATAATTTGCTTCCTGGGGATTGCCTATTATTATTTATCCCGTCAAACGTAAAATAAGTGTAGGAACGGTTCATTTAGGGGATAGATGTTTTTTGACGGTTAATAGTTATTATTAAAGTTAATATATAAAATATTTTATTAATATAGTATTATACTAGTATTATTTATATAATATTTTATTATTATATTATATCATAATTATATTATTCTATTGATTCATAATTTATCATTCAGTTTGTTTCAGAGACCGTAAACAAACTAAATGGCATGTGTTTTTTTCTTGGACTAGCTAAATGAAAATCAATTCCAGCAATTTGGCTAGTTCATCTCTACGCCGCCAATAAAATAGTAGCTTGGCAATCATATGACTTGCAGAAATATCTAGAAGCAACCATCTGTAAAAACAACCCGGTATTAGCATAAAGGCCGTCTGGCGGCCAAAATACGTATTTCGGCTGTTAAGGCTCGTTCACACGATCAAATCTATTTGTTATATCGAGTGAGAAGAAAGTTATCGCGGGTTTGCTCATAAATTTTAGACATCAGTTTGACGGTGGAAATTTCAAATATCGTTAGAGCTTTTTAGGAGAGCCGAAAACCGATATTCCTTTAAATTCTGTCTCGTTTACTTGAATCGCAAATAATTTGATGGTCCAAATTAGGTACATAGGTACCAAAGTGACCTCCTAATCTACCTTTATGTAGATAGAGAGGTATGATAATGTAACTAGGTATGTACCTAACTCTTCATACCTACTTGATACAAACTTCCAAATCGAAAGCTTTGGAATTTGATAGGTAGTTCGTGATTATGTTTCCAATTTGTTCACGAAATAACCTCATTGAGTCTGATTGGAAACACTTCATAAGTATATACACCTAATAGATGATTTTACTAAGACAACCTGTTTATGCTGTTATGGCAAAGTGAAAATCCGCTCTGAAGGCAAATATATATCTTTCCAAGTTTAAACTGCTCACTGTTATTGACTTAGGAATCCATTTTATCTTCTCGCTCCATCTCGAACCCTCGGGATGGTCCCTGAGGAACTCCCCAAGATATCTACATAAATAATTCTCTACATTTTGTGTTATTATGGTCCGTACACCATTCACTGATATTGGATGACATGAAACCATTTGTATAAGACTAAACAAGTTAAGGCTTGTCATATTTCGGACTTCGACCATCATGTGCTATTACACATTCGCTCAGTCACATTTTATCTACGGGGCTAGATTGTGGGTACCTCCCAACATTACCGTAACCACCAACTACGCAACGCATTAACTCGAGAGCTCAGATTAAATTACCATGAAGTGGAGACCTAAACATACACATTCTCAAGCGTTCTCGCCAAGATGGGAGCTAGTTACCTAAATATTAATAACTGCTATGAGTAATAGTTGTAAGTGAACGAAAGCAATGACTTCGTCTAATTACATAAGTACACTAATACGTCGACATTGATTAAAGTCATTTTGAATTTCAAATTACATATAGATTTTTTTTTATTTACTTAAGACCATAACAATACAGATCTCCAAGTCGTTATGCCTAGTACATTGAATGGGGCTATTTATTTACTTAATAACGCAGAAACAGACACAATTATTCAGTAAAGGTAACTTCGACAGGCCGGAATCGGACGCTCCACGCTAATCGCATCAAACGGATTTTTTTAGCGATGCGTTCACGTAACCGCAGAAACCGGATTGCCAAAGCGACCGTCAATTGAAAACGAAATTCCAACAATGACAACTGGATTTTAGTAGCAAACGGTCGAATTTTGTACGAATGATAAGTGTGACCTGGCAGCGCGGAGCGCAGCAGGGGAAGAAAAGGCGGAAAGAGTGGGTATACGTCCACTGATTGGCCATTTGTAGGATCGCCGTCACTGCCGACAGTCCAATGCTTCCGCCCGCTCCGTGCGGTGCGGATCAGTGGAAGATTCTTTATGGCAAACCATACAAAGAATACTAAAATCCGTTTCATACGGTGGTCAGTGCCGAGCATCCGATGCCAACCTGTCTACGGTAGCCTGTAGGCTTAGATGCCCGTTATTTTTCAACTCCTGACCCTATCGAGCATTACGTACCTATCATCAGAAATTTACGGTAAGTAGTTACGAAGTTTGAAACAATAACACTTAATTGCGGATTGACCCGTTCCGATCGATATAATCTACCTACCCAATACGAACAAAGGTACTGAAATATGTGTGGTTCAATTTATCTCAGAATCAATCGTTTATTTGCAGACTACAATAATTACATGTCAAGATTTTAAAGCTATGTAATGTCAATGTATTCATCTGTTTGAAAACAATGTACGATAATATTCCTAACTGAACTCGATTGTCTTAAAAATCGAAGCCGAAAACTTTTATTTGGCGGAGGGTTAGCGAGTTAGTAAAGTGGTTCCTTAAACTAACTCTTTTGTGTTTGATCCGAACCGAACTTAAGTTGAATCAAATAAATTCTGACTTTGTTTCGAGAAGGTATAAATTCAGATTTAATATTAATATTTTGAATGTTCATCGTGCATGTAGATGGCGTTCTACATGCACGATGAACATTCAAAATATTTTATTAAATCTGAATAAAATCTTAAATCCAGTCGATTTGGTTGAAAATCGTGCGCAGCGATTGATTGATTTCTGTTTTGTGTCGTTTGATGTTGAAATTATTTATGCTGTTATAAGTGGAAGTAGACTTCAAACGGCAATTATCTAGGTACCTATATGAACTGCGTCGGAAACTCATTGTTTATTTTATGAAGCAAAGATGATTCAGTAAGCTCGTTTGATGCCATCCAGCAGAAGTTTGTTATAAAAAGTGTTTGTTGATCAATTAGAAATGTAGTTCCGGTCATCCATTTAATATTCTTGAAATAATTTAAGTAAATAGATGAAATGATAAACTAGGTTTTATTAAAAGATAAAACCTGACGAAGCGAAAATGCTAATTAGACTAATTGTTAGATTAAAGCACACCTTTTTCAACGTTTACTCACAAGGGAATCTTTATTAAGCGTAGGTCTAGCTTACGTTGATTTTAAATAAATTTAAAAAAACGTCCTTACCGTCCTTAGTTTGACGACCGATGTGGCGCGGTGGGCGAAGGTCCGCCAGCGACGCAGGAGGTTGCGGCTTCGATTCCCGCCTCCGAACAATTGTGTGTAGGTACGATCTGCAGATATTTGTTCCGGGTGTTCTGGTTGTTTTTTATGTATAATAAAAAATATCTATCTTTGTAATGTATTTTATTATGTATATCAGTTATCTAGTACCCATAACACAAGCTCTGTTTACCATAGGATAGATAATGCTGTGTGAATTGTCCAGCATTATTTATTTATTTTATTATATATTAAAATCACACTATTTATGCCATTATAACACGAAAAGCTTTTTCAAATGTAGCACATGTAGAACTCCTATCGGGTAAACGGGAGGTACTAGCATTTTATTAGTATCATAATCGTAAACGAATCAGCGAGAATCGTGGAGCCATCGAACCACACGCAGAGAGCTCCTCATAAAATATTTATAAAAGAACCATAATATTTTCGGCAGTCTATGTATTACCTTCGGACTAGGTAATTCACCTAAACCACTCACTACTCCATTTTCTCCCAGTGGGACAGATTATTACAGACACGGTGTACCAGGAGTTTCTTTTTGTAAGCAGAAAAATATACCGATTGGCCATAAATATTGCAGATAAATATTTATTTAGTGCCAGGAGTAACACTCACAAACACCAACATCTCAGCTGGACATTATATAAATAAATAGGTTAATCATTTAATTTAGCTGCTTCTCCAGGGCCACTCTGTATTTATTTGCCAATCACTTGAAATTATTGTTATTGATATCGCGGTTTTATTGCCGAAACACGCAATAAATAACACTGGAATAGCTATAACGACCACCCGTGCGATTGGCACGATCTTGTTGATTCAGAGACTCTCCGTCCCAATGCAAATATGCCAACATTTAGAAACAACGTATTTACACTGTATATTGCAATGGTGAAACATTCGATGGACCTTCAAAGAGCGGTTCATGTTTTTGTTTCTTTTAAAACTCAGTTATCCTTTCCTCTGTTTTATCAGTTTCGAACAGTCAACGGCTTGAACGCAAAAATCCACTTAGCGGAGCGACCCCACACCGAGGAAACGAATTTATGGCCTTTTTCGCCTTTGGTTGTTTTCCGGAGAGTAAAAGTGTAAAAACGGAGCTTGGTACGTGCTGTGAAAAATAGTATTATACACTACAACGCACTCCAATGTTGCTTTGTAGTGGTCTGCGTGGTTTACATAGCATTTTTTTGTCAAATATAACCATAGTGCCAGTGACATTAGGTAAATTATGACTGTAGCATTGAAAGAATAATTTAATATCTTACTAATACTATTTATGTACAGAGAAGATACCTGTTTACCTGTTTTTTTTATCTAGTGCACAGTTTTGAAGGGACATAATTTAACAACTGTAAAGTTCACGTTTGTACAATAATTCGGATTAAAACACGGTTTGTTATTCATCATCTCTCTATATTCAGCAGAAGGATACTCAAACACAATATTTTTAATTGAGATTATGAAATGCAGTGGTCCATAGCGCATTACGGTGCGCATTGCTGACGGAATCCTTGGAGCGTTTAATATCGCAACGTAATTAGAGCGGGCTAGGTGGCGCGGGTTGACGTGGCGGGTCGGGCCACGGCGTGATCGTATATCGTGACGACGAATTTGTAAGCTAAAGAGGCGCCTTAAACAGCCTTAAATAAATAACGATCGTGCCAATTCTGATTTCGCAATTAGGCTCAATGTCACCGATCGATATAGTTCAACAGAACCAAGTACAGCTTGATCGTGTTCACATTTGAGTGGCATGACAGCTCTCGCCTAAGTTCCGCTTCAGTTTACATTCGTTATATGCTAACACTGATGCCCACCATTTGTGTAAATAATAAACCTCCATGTTCTGTTTAGTTTTGTTTATTTTTGTGAAATTAAATGTGTATCGAAATATATGCTATTCTATTTAATAGCTATGCTTGGCAAAACAGACTCTTGAACTCGTTTTAGCGCTTAAACAACTTTATGTCGGTAAAATGGGCTGAACCCCTCGCGAGTAATTAAGGGTTAATGCGCTAAAATGAGTTTCAATTGCAACGTGAGCTTAAGAATAGACAAAATCGTATTGTCTATTCTTATGACGTGAGCTCGTTTAATTGGACCTTATACGGGTGTGCCGGTGCATGCACGAACCGTTTAGCATGATCATTCGATTTATAAATAGGATTATGAGCGGTGACAGATGGCGCGGTGCGGCGTCGCCGTCGGTTGGTGCGTTATTTCATTATTGTGGTTACCGCTGCAGGGAAATTTCAGAAGCTTAAATCTATTTCGCACGGTACATTTAAGCCTTTGAAACCTTTGTGTGTTTCTGTGGCCGCTGCATTATTCAATACTTACTGTTAAAGTCTGATAATAAACTCTGATCAGATGAAAAACATGGAAAAGTTATTTTCGTCATTTCATAGCTTTTGTATCGAAATTTAAAATTGGCAATATTCATTGCCATTATCGGCTTTGATTGTGTTAATGAAATTATTTGAACGTTTTCGAGCTCAGTCATACGGAAAATGGCTCTTGATTATCCAATGAACACGCTTTTTGCGTTATTTCTGCACCAATAAATTAGTATTTTTCAACAATAATACGCAACAGAAAAATACCAAAATAGACTTAAATAAATGTTAAAAAGACAGTGATAGAACTGGGTATTAGAACACAACGTTAAAACGAAAAGATCCTTCTTTTCTATCGTTGAAAAATGTTTACTTAGTAGCATTGATGTATTAAAAAAAAAAGATAGGTTACGTTCTCCCAGAGCTTGCTCAATAATTGGCCTGTGTTACAACTACACGCAAACACATACGCTCACAGTTACATTTCCAGTCCTGTGCAATATAAAGAGCAACAAAGATGGTAAGACGTACCTAAGACCGAAGTGAGACCGAGACAACAGTATTAGTCTATCGTTTTAGAGTTGTTCGTTTAACTCACACCATTAATCTTGTCCCAACTGATACCTATGATTATTATGAATATACATAATTATGTTATTTTGTGTTTTGTACATTAAATAATGTGAAATGAATAGGTACATATGATAGAAAGGGTCCACGAATATAATTTAAAACTTGACACACATACAGACAGTACCTAAAAATGACCGTTTTTTGTGATTGTACTCGACGTATAAATTCAATGGAAACAAAGGGATGCGAGTTGCAGAGGGAAAATAATATAATTTTTATTCTGCAACTCGCACCACTATCACACCAGTTGGGACAAGATTGATGGTGTGAATTGAAGAACGACTCTACTCGCAACAAGACTATTGCTATCTCTTTTAACACACTAATGTTTCGTATATTTCTATCCCTGTCTGCAAATGGCGAAATTGGGCAGCAAAATAATCATAAAATATAAATTTTTGGTGTACTTAGGAGTGAAAGCTGATGCCTTGAGCTTTGTTTTTTGTTTTGGAGCTGTTTGTACACCTAGTGAACGAGCACGAGGGCATTGCTACAGTTTTTTAGTCAATAAATAACACAACAAAAGTTCTGGTAACAAGCGCGCGAATCACGAACGCCCGCGCCGCCGATCCGACTATGACTGAGGTGGGGGCACCAGATTGGACCAGATTTGAGCTTGCCATTTTCGGGAAGCTAGTGCCTTATCTTCTTTTTTTTAATACATCAATGCTTAGTAGTGTATCATCTTTTTTATCCAACGACAAAAAAAAAGGAGGACCGGCAAGTCGACGTGATTTTGCATGTGTCCAACGATGTCGAGCTTTGATAAACGAGTCTTTAACTGAATTCAACAATCTGAGATCTCAAACGCAAAAACAAATAAAAATGTAAGGGATGTTTGTTGAAGATCAGAAACTTTTCCAATATTTGACTTTAGTAACTATGATACTTCATTGTGTTTGACTTGATGTTGAGGGTAGTTGAAACTCGAATGCAATTAATTTAAACTTCGGACGTTTCTTTTCAATTACTTTACGGTTCAATACTTCATTCTTTGACTTTCTATTTTCAAACCTTTAGTATCATTGCTCATTGAAAAATCTCGAAGAAAATATGAAATATGAGTCCCTAATGTAATAGGGACGCATATAAAGGTACATATAATAATTTTTACGTATAAATTTATTTTAGTATTTGTCCTTTCCCAGCATCATTATCAAACGACCTGATATAATTTCAATCCCTTAATCTCCACGATACGCAAGTATCCCATGCGACGATCAGCCCTCGAGTTTTTTCCTCCATCGACCAAGACAAGTTCTCGGCGACCTCGTTGACCCAATCACAGCCGAACCCGGGGACGGGAACCAGTCCTGATTCGCTTCCACACACTACGCAGCTGACCAAAAACCGAGTACGTGTCCAACTTTCCCGGCGCAGAGCCTTTTGCGCTCGCCATAGCTCGCGTAGCGCTGTCATGGCCATAATGCGGTCAACAGTATTTAAGTCCATTAAAAAAAGTATTTCACGTTTTCCAAATTCGTTTTTTTGCACCTTAACAAAAGCTTTGTAAGTGTTTGTTCATAGCATTCAAATGACTGTTTCAATAGTAACTAGTTGTACCTCTATATGTATATTTCATTCCTAAAATATACATCTATATCATTTAGTGGTTACAATAATCCATCCATCCAAACATTCGCATTTATAACATTAGTGTAGTGTGATTAACGCGTGTGCGTGAGCCGTGTTGGATAGCCTTGTCCATAGAATAGCACTTTGTTTCTGATATCTATGGGTTACAACAAACATAAGCCACTGAATATAAAAATACTTTCACAAATCGCTCATGAACCAACGGATATTTAATGCACTTAAATCTAGCATTAAATATCCGTTGGTTCATCGTTAAAAATCGTTTTATTATCAATTATGTATTATTTTATTCACATCTTAGCACAATTTCCACGCAAAATATGCAACATTTTCCGAACGAGTCGTTTTCTGGATATTTTCGCTGATGCAGGCAAGGGAAGTCACGTTCCTTGAATTTTAAACAGGCTTTTGTATCGATTTTCAATATTATTATTTGCTATCTTCATGTCACCATCTTTGTTGTTCTGCTGTCAACACTTCCCTAAGAAATGACAAGGATCGGGTTAAAGACTTTTGGATAATTTGCCTAAAAATAAGATTTTATTGATTGGAAGGGGTTTTTCATCGTTCAGAAAACAGAGTAAAATGCCCACGAACATAAAACCAGTATTATTGTTATGTTTGCAAACATTAATGATGATATATCTAGCTAAAATTTATAAGTTTTTCATTCATCAAAATATTCAATTTTATGTTGAGAAAACTCAGAGTTTAACTATGTAAGAAAAAAATTCTTTACTAGAAACTTCCAACAAACTTTAAAGCAACATTATGCTAAATACTGTAAAAGCTTGAAGTAATTTTAGTTGAGAGAACCTATGAATATGCTTGATAGAAACCTTGTTAGAGGTTGGCTTAGAGTATCGTTGTAATTAGTAGTCTGGAGTATTAAGTTACCAGGTTATAACGAAAATTGCACACAAGATCGTTAAAGGTGACAGTCGTTAATTACGTAACAAGGTTTTTGTGACATGTGTTTAATATTTTTAACAGCATAAAATATATAAAGAGGTAAAAGAGGTCGTTTTCGTTTTTAGGATATGTAGGGGATTTACTGATTGGATTTAGAAAAGTATTTTACTTAACACTTTGACTGCGATTTTTTTTCGAAGACTGCAATCTTTTTTTTAACCTAAAAAATTCGTGCTGCGCCGCTCTACATAGGGGTTGTGTTGCGCCGCACATGCGTCTCGTTCGAAAAATATTACGGCGTGCTGAGTCACAAAGATCTGTATTTTCTCAGCCGCTGCGCTAGTGTGGATTTACGCATATTAGTCACTTGTAGAAAACACATACCGTGTGATTTCAGCAGTCAAAGTGTTAATGGTGTGTGGCCTAACTTATAGATAGCGAACATTATCCTTGAGTGACAAAGGTTTTTTTTTATACAGGTACCTCGCCGACGAAGCACGGAGCCGATGCTAGTATCAAAAAAAATTGTTGATCACCAAAACTTAAATCTAACTCACGCCATAACAACTGAACTGATCAGGTTGAAATTTGACATAGATGTAGTTTTAGATAGGAATAACATACTTAATATCTACCTAAATAATATATAATATATGTACCTTTCTCTTGAATCACTCTATCTATTAAAAAAACCGCATCAAAATCCGTTGCGTAGTTTTAAAGATCTAAGCATACATAGACAGACAGCGGGAAGCGACTTTGTTTTACACTATGTAGTGATAATATTTAATAACATTTTCTTTGACAAAGGATCGCCTCATTCTGGTCGCTCGTAGAAAGGCGATGCAATTCATCGCCTTTCCACAAGCGACCACGCATATGAATATTTCTATACTACATCCCTCCATTTGCTAAATTGCGGTGTGCATGGCTGGCGTACCCGCAAACGTGTTCAGTTAACTACGCGCCTGGCTAGGTCAGTCATGGCAAGTGTTATCTGGTAGTAACCGAGTGAGTCGATTCAGATAGGCCAAGTTAGTTGAAGCGGTTAGATGGTTAGATTACATAGCTTTGTAGAGCGGGAACTACCACATTCAGTGCAAGCGTACGAAATAAACTTTTGATTTAGATGAAGTTAATTAATTGCTGAAGTATTGTAAAGCATATAACTAAACTATTTGATATTTTATTTTCAAATAATTATAATGAAAAAGATAACTTTGCCCAAAGTGAATTTAATTAATAGTTTTAAAAAAGTTACCTAGAGCTAGAAATGTCTAGAAGTAAGCTACGAGGTTCTCTACGAGATGCTACGAAGTGCTACGAGATCCCAAGTTACATAATATTTATAAAGTACTATCACAAACTAGATTAACATTAAAGATAATTTGAATAAGAAAAAAAATATATTATTATATTTCTTTTTATGTCTACTGATGTAGGTACTGTGTAGTTAGTGTGTATTATTATTATTTGTGTTATTGTACGTAACCTGTTTATGAACAAATAAATTTATCTTTTTCTTCATCTAAAATGTAGACTAGCTCGATACAAGTCTTTATTGTATTAGTCAATAACTCAGAATGAAAAGTTTCGTACTTAACTATAACTTTAGAGTACATCAAAGTTACCTAGAGCTACGAAAGGCTAAACCTACGAAATCGTCTACGAGATGCTACGAGGTGCTACGAAGTGCTACGGGACCCACATGATATTTAAGGAGTACCCCAAACTAGAGCAGCGTTTATGATTACATTGAGAGCAAAGATCTCTTGAACACGATAAAACATAACCCACGTTTCATCGGAAATGGAGTCCGTAAAAGCTTGCAGAAATACTAACTTAGGCCGTATATTCTTTTATTTCCATGACGATATGACAAAAACATCCCAAAGACGGTGCAATAAAACGTGTTATCTGCTCATATCACGCGATGAGTAGGGACAAACAACCCTTCTCCAAAAGAAACAGGATTCGTAGCTTCGTATAATGTAACAAGTAATAAATATGGTCGAGTGAGTTGGTCCAAATTGCACATAAAATGATTACAGCTTCTGATTTTCATTGGTACTTGTTGTCAAAAGTTTAATTTAAGTTTACTATGTTGAAATTTATTGTAAAATAAAGCTTAGCTTATTTGTAATTTAAACTAAATTTGATAATTAATTAAATTCACTGTCTAGCCATGAAAATGATTGGATAATTTTAATCTTGAGATTTCCCAAAATTTCCGAACTAAGCTTGGTTTCTATCATAACAAAACATAATTTCTCATAACTGAGATGAATGGAAAATAATGACGAAGATTAGCAACAATGATAAACGCCGGCCGAAATAAGGCCACAAGAAAATTATTCCATAAACGGAGCTTTGTATAAGCCAGATTGCCAGTTGCCAGGAAATTGCCGAAAAATATTTTTTTACAACATAGACGGATCATCTAAATAAAAAGTTCATTCTAACATTGTGAATAATGATGTGAATTTCACAAGTCCCGTTCGTTTTTTGACTGTGTATTTCTGAACATACAAGGTTTTTGCTTTAGCGAACCCTTTGGGGAACCCTAAAATAGCAGGAAAAATTCAATATTGATGGAGGGGAAACTCTTCTATCCGGTGTTGTCGTCACGGAAGGAAACTTTCGCCAGCGTTTCGTGCGAATGAACTGGTAGGCTGGTCGGATGTGACCGATACAGATACCAATCATCACTTTTTGTCTAGAATATATATTAGTTTCTGTTATTTACTAGCTTCTGCCCGCGGCTTTGCAATAAATCTTAACGTTTCTATGTGAATCCGGGTGTGGAGCTAAATAGCTTGATCCGTTTAGTAGTTTTAGCTTGAAGAAAGATAGCAATTCAGCTGACATTAACCATAATACTCTATCATTATGGTTAATCCTCGCATTGTGGTTAATACTCCGAACACGCGCACGACCAGTATGAGATAGAACTATTTCGAACTGAAACAAAAATATTTTGATAAGATTTAGATAAGATCTCATTTTGACATTACGCGGATTACTTGAGCGAACGAAATCCCCTCATCGAAGGCCGATTACTTGAGAAATGTGACGTAAAATAATTTACTTTGACACGACTCCGTCGTCTGTCCCACTCTAATAGTGCGCGGCTTATGGCGCGGATTATACATAGAAATTCCAGAATTCTTCCTTTTATTTCCTCTATAGGACAGTTACATCATAGAATTATTAATTTTTTTTTGATCTCTGTAGTTCAATGGTAGAAAAAGCATTTTGATCAATAGAACCTGGTAACTTCGATTTCTTTTATAAAACTGTGAGTCCATGGACCTGTTAAGACTTACTCAATCCTTATTCTACTGAACCGGCTATAGTTTCGTCAAAGTGTACACATCAATTCATCCAACGTATTCTTAAATTCGATTGCTTATGCTCTCTCTATGCGTTCAGATGACAGAACAAATGGCAGGAAATAAAATCAGACCGGAATTCCACGGAGCTCTATGCGGAAATCTAAATTTTCTGTCGCGTTGAAGTCAGACATATGTCTGATATCTCTGTAAAAATATAACAGGTTACGAGCTACCGCAAGTCAAGTAAATTAATTGTCTCGGAGTTCGCAGGCTAATGTTCTCCCAGGTAACTTGCTTTACAAAACGTTGACCCTGAACGTAATGAGATAGAACTTAACCTTTTGAAAGCGTTCTTGGAATTATACCTTACTTTTGGCACCAAAAATACACATAACTAATTTAAAAGTACACAAGTAAGTTGTTCGTTGTATGTGAGAGAGTACATATACATACATTTATACTATTTTCTCTGTACTCTGAAGCAAATTAGCCAATTGCTAATTGCAGCCCTGTTCTATGCTCAACAACACAGAACAGGGACATATCCGAAGTATATATAAGACAAAATGTAGGTCAAAAAGTAACTAACTAACTAACGTAGACTAAAACGTATATTGTGGATATTGGTAGAATCTATCAGAGTTCAGCGACGGAATGTAAACACGCTGGTAGATGTTATCTCTGGAATCGTCTCCGTCAATATTTCGCTGGCTGACGGATCAAAATGTCTGTGTTAGGTTTTCTCGCTTCATACACAAGCGAGATATTCCGTGCTTCGGAATATCATCCCACCTTGTATTTACTTCGTATCCTTTTACGAATGTATGTAACTAATCTAAGAAGCAGTTGTAAAAGAAAAAATAAATAAATATTTGTAAATAAATGCAGAACTTTAACGTGTGCGATTTTACACGACCGAAGCTTTCATTTTTCAGTACGGAGTAAAAATCTCACAGGAAACTTACCTTTAACAACATTGTGTTGTATTAATTGTAAGCTTAAATTGATTAAAACCAATGAGAACATACCCAAAGCCTTTTACACAGCAAACGTTATTTATGAAGGAAAATTAACAAACAAGCGCTTAGCTTGTAATAAACGCGATCAAAGTCTCAAACTTAACATTTGTTCTTGTTTTCGAATAAAATTGTAGCGGATCGAAATAACGTCCAATTACTGCGTTAATTACCCGGTACCTGGTTATTTTTAACCCTTCGATGAAATTTACCAAAATAGCAAGCTACCTGTGATTTTTACGCACAATCTCTCGTGTATGTTTTTGAGATCACGTGTAAAGGTTAGGGTCGGTGCGTTAATAATCTTATTCAGGTTCACTGAGGCCTTGGGTACAAATCATTGCTCTGACTTGGCTACTTGGTGGCTTGGTAGCTCGCCCAGTGGAGTAGAACGGTTGATTGCAAGTCGGCGCCCCACTACTCAGCCGCAGACTGAAACTTGAAACCACACTAAGGCAGCATTTCCGTAATAACCAGTTTCTTCCGACTTGCTGCCTGTTTACCGGCGCGATTGATTGGTAAAAGACTTAATAGGTCCCCAAAACTGTACTGAGCCTCAACTGGGTGGTACTTACTTGAAAGTATAGATTTTCAAGCATATAACAGCCTAGGATGGTCGTAATTAATAGGTGTTTTTCAAAACTTCCAAAATATCTGAATCATAGTTTTTCTTCTTCAGGTCCTCACGCTTTATGAATCTTATTTACAGTGGTGTATTGCCATAAAGTGAATTGGTTGGTTAATTCAAGACTCAATGTTAATATTGACGACTAGTGAAACACTTTTAGAAAAAAAAACTGAAAAACGATCTCTGCCTCTGTCACAAATGAGACTCAAAGATAGGATATATGAATGCTGGTATCCTGGTATCAACCATCTTTCAATTGAAATGTGATTTCCTCTTCACTAGACACGCCACACAGTCCCATTCGCACCTAATCGCTCACTCTATTGACTTTACCGAAACTCAAATATGTGGAGACATCCGAACATTAAACCCATTGGTGAAGGTCATAGAGATTGCGAAACGGAATATCCGAAATCCGAATTATCCGGAAAATTCAGATGAATCGATATGATTTTGTAATGATACGCGTGCAAAGTCGCGGCGGAAGCTAGTTTTTATTATAATCAGAATGTTACGTTGAGCTACAGTATGTATTATATTATCTGTGGTTGAGCCAAGACCTTTTTGACGTACTGCAGCACACAGACACTTTACCTAGATTTTAATTATATTATCATTGTTTGTTTTTATTACTCAACTCTGTTTTATTATTCTTTGTTTTTACTAGGGTACGTTTAATTGTTGTATTTTGTATAATATTTATATATCTATCTACGCAGAACTTGTAAAACCAGTTGTAATCAAAACTCTAAAAGCTTTAACCGTGGGCGCAACTCGTAAAATAAGGCCAGTGTGTTGACATAAGTAAGGCCTAAGGCAGGGCGAGGTGTAGTTTAGTTTACCCACCTTTTATTGTTTACCATTTCGTCAGCTCTCCCCTATCCCAACCCTTCATATCCAACTTGTATTTGCCTACTGGAATACTGTGTTTGTAAAACTTTATTCCCGCAAAATAAATATTGTTCAAACCAGCTACAAGAGCCAGACTGTATACAGACGCTTATCTTTACCAAAGTTATACATACCAAGCATAAGTATGAAGGGAGCATGCATGTTCTGAATAAAGTTTGAAGGACAATTTGATGGAATAGTTTCCCTACATTATATTAACCTGAGTACGACAATAATCCACTTTGACACAAACTTCTTTATTACCTACCCGTTTCGTCAATTTTAGTAATTTTTATGGATGATCATTTCCATTTCAATTCATACACCTTTTTTTTCGGAACAATTGTGTGTACGATCTGCAGATATTTGTTCCGGGTGTTGGTTGTTTTCTATGTATAATAAAAAATATCTATCTATTTAATGTATTGTTACGTATATCAGTTATCTAGTACCCATAACACAAGCTCTGCTTACCATGGGGCTAATAACGCTGTGTGAATTGTCCAGCATTATTTATTTATTTTGTCAGTTCATGTAAAAAATTACGACACAATGTTTGAGAAATAAATAAAAGAAATCTACTACTGTCCTAATGTAGTTCTAAATTAGATAATTATTCATGCCAATTTATGAATGAACAGCGTAGTTTTATTTATTGCTATATTCTGCGCGCAATCTGAATCGATGGACCCATTATTATCGAACTGCGTTTTTCTTCTACAATGCTATATTCCATCCCATTTCGACAAGGCCAGGATGTTTAAATGTTATTAAACTTCACTCTGAGCTTTACTCTCGGAACCCCCAATCAGGTAAATATCCAACAAAACGGCAATAAATAATACAATTTGATGTACTCTTTGCTCGATTCTGCGGCTTACGCGGGCGGATATTTGTTTCGTTCCGGGAATAAAGGCTTATTAAACGTTTCCGAGGGGTGTCAGTGGCAAGATCGACTAGCTTATGTATGTCAAATGCCAAAAACGGAGAGATAACACGGCTTTGCGGGCCTTTGCATGAATAAGTACGATTTCGTAGTTCCTTTTTAGTTCATGTTCGGGCTGAAGCATTAACAAAATATAAGATTATATGATATTTGTTAAAACAATCCTACTAATATTATTAACGCGAAAGTTTGTAAGTATGGATGGATGGATGGTTTGTAACTCTTTCACGTAAAAACTACTGAATGGATTTTAATGAAACTTTACAATAATAATAATATAGTCAAAGTCAATATCATTTATTCTTTAGGCTTACAAAATAAGCACTTAGACAAGTCATATTTTATACATTAAATTATTATCAAATAAAATTATTTTACTGTTTACTTCAATTTTTTGTCTACTAGTGCAAGAAGAGAAAAAGAAACCACTAGTATGTTCATCTCTTATATGTCTAATACATGGTTATTTGCCTATTTAAGTCTAAATATAATATGATTCGATACATGTCAATATTTAAGTAAAGCTATGCACAACAACAAATTACTTACATACTATTATATAGCTTATAATTTGTACATCAGAATAACGCATAGGCTACAATTTATAAAGATATATTGTATATTATCCAAAATATCTATCACCACGCGGGTGAAACCGCGGGGCGCAGCTAGTTTTTAATAATGCTCTTGTTCTACCATTTTCCATAGTGCGCCGCGCGCAAGCCGCCTGTCATGTCAATGCTTCCCCCGCGGGGCAACGATGACGCGCGATCTGAACTTAGCCTTAATAATAGGCTTTAATGTATCAGTACGTACTCATTCGTTCTTGTACATATCTTACAGCTCGCAGACCACCCATGCGAAGCATTTATATTGTCACTGTAAAATATATCTAAACATAACGAATTCAGGCCCATATTTGAATGGAAAATTTTGTGCTGGCTTGTAGCGGTATTGAATTAATGTGCGCAGAGCGTTCAACCAAGTATTGGGGATATCAACGGTATTCAATAATGTCAAACACACTGAAAAATATTAGGTAATAGTACTTACAATCTCATCAAAAATATAATTTACCGATTTTAGAAAAAGCTTTTATCTGACTGCGTTTCGGTGACCGCAATCTTACTTTGATTTATTAGTATAAAAAATTGGTACAAAACCATTAGGTACCTAGTCTAGTTCATCATTATTTTTTATCTTCTGAGAGATCAAAGATCAAACAAGTTGTTTACGCCCTCATTAAAGTTTGAGGGCTCATTTAAAATACAGCATAAATATTATCGCTGTTCTACGAAACTGAACGTTGGTATATATTTTTTATAATATTTATTTAAGTACAACGGACGTAACGGAGTAGCGGACCGTCCCGGCTTCGCCCGGGTGGTCATTTGTTTCATGCAATTTTTTAAATTGTTATCTTTTTTCTCTACGTAAGAACCATCCTCGTACTTCAAGGAATATTCTAAAAAAGAATTAGCGAAATCGGTTCAGCTGCTCTCGAGATTTGCCGACCGATGTGGCGCGGTGGGCGAAGGTCCGCTTGCGACGCAGGAGGTTGCGGGTTCGATTCCCGCCTCGGAACAATTGTGTGTACGATCTGCAGATATTTGTTCCGGGTGTTCTTGTTGTTTTCATAAAAAAAATATGTATCTATGTAATGTATATCAGTTATCTAGTACCCATAACACAAGCTCTGCTTACCATGGGGTTAGATAATGCTGTGTGAATTGTCCAGCATTATTATTTATTTATTTGCCCTTAGTAACACATTCAGCGATTCATTTTTATATTATAGAATACCAGATAGATCCTATTGGATAATGTAAGTGATGAAATAGAGAAGTGTTCATGGCTATTGTTATGAAACCTGCACATGTAAATTGATTTTACCAATAAATTGTATTTCGGTATATCTTATCTATGCTTGAGTTCTGTTTACGCCATTATAAAGCGCTACTTAAGCTTCGATAACTGAGAAAACTTTCATAATACGGACCATATATTTTACCACACTGGACCCCCATTTATGTGATAAACAACATTGCATCGTTTACAAACATTTCAGGAAATTAAATGTAAACACACGTTTGAGCTTCATGAATACGATTTTAGTGGAGAGGCGGTGATTCTGTTATTTTATGGCTATCTGACGTACTTCCTTTTATTAAAACTTTTAACATCAGTCACGATAGCCAGTTAAAATACTTGGTTATCTAATCAATTTGAAATATTTTAAAAACACTTTTTTTTAAACAACCGTTACAAGTATTATTTATGGCCAAAGTGTTTCGAACATATCATCATCATCATCAGCCTATAGCAGTCCACTGCTGGACATAGGCCTCCCCTAATGAGCGCCATAGCGCCCTGTCTTCAGCTTGCCGCATCCAGCATCTACTTGCAGTCTCTCGCAGGTCGTCATCCCACCTGGTCGGTGGAGGATTCGAACATATATAACACGACAAATACAACCAACCAAAGACAACGGCGGTACGTCATTTCGTTTAGGATTTCCAATAGCTAACTTAAGATAGTATGAGTTAACTATGGGTAATTAAATTAAGTTACAACTGGTTTATCCTCTGGTATTGACGGTAATGAATTATCAAACGTCAGTAACCACAACAATGGCTACCAAGAACATTTCACCGTGCAGCACAACCACAGGCTCATATACATATATGTGCTATTAACATCGACATCTCACTATGTATAACCACCTACAGTACCCTAATGGCGAAAACACAACAACAAACAGTTATCAATAATTTAAATGAGCAAATACTTAACTAACATGGGCGGAGGATGTATGTTTGTAACTTGTTCACGCTCAAACTATACAAAACTGATAGAGCTGAAATTTGGGTCTAGACCTTGAGTAACACAAAGGCTACTTTTTATCCCACAAATCAGTTTCCATGGGACAGAAATAACTATAAACCGTTTTCATAGAAGCAACCTGTGAGGCCACAGGAAGAAGTCAATTTTCCATATCAGTGTAGAAGATAAAAAGCATAGGGTAATTCTAATGGAACGTTTGGTGTAGGTGAATCTATTATTCATCGAGGGTGTCCTCACGAGCTCGCATCGAGTATGGTTTATGCATGAACCCGAACAATGACCACAATAGAACTCTACGATTATCCAGGAAATTATGAGAGCCTTTGCCCTCTCTATACAGTAGATAATCTCCAAATAGTCGCCTCAGTACCAGTAAAAATTCTTAGTATCCGTGATGGATGGTAGTGTACTAATAAATCGAATTCACGTTTGTGATGATGCCTATTAAATAGAACATAAATATAGATATATATTTGGATGAGAATAATGAGTGCAAAAATAATATAAATAGTGCTTCGTTTATTAAGAAATAATTACCATTTTTAGCGTGTATACGCTAGCATAACGATCAAGCTAGAGTACACATGACTGTACTCGAAAACGGCTTAAACTATAGCAAAAATATAGAGTAAAAATAGCGTCCGAACTATGCAAAATTTCATAATTATTGCTCTTATAGGAACGCAAATATCAACAAAAACGAAGTTCGGAAGTTTGGTTTTTTGACAGTGGTGCACGAAATCCTCTTGGGCCAGCAGTTCGTAGGTACTTTATCTTACACCTTAGGCAATTCGGTAATCCTCGCTATATGACAAGACCAAGGAGGCCCAATGCAAAAGTTTCCTTGCTCACATTTGGTAACCGTACCTTATACCTCATGCATATCTGTACAATACAATACATTTATTATTTATTGCACACCTTAAAAACAGATACACTGGACAGGAAAAAGACAAATAAAGAATGTGTTTTTATCGCTTAAAGAGAGAGATCTCTTAAAGCGATAAGGCCGCCAATGCAACCTTTGGATGGACATGAAGAATTAGAACAAGTATAGACGGTGGCGTGTTATAAAGAATAATATTTAATTGGACATACTAACAAATACCTATTGATAGCTATAAGTATAAATACAAACATAAATATATAATATAAATATAAAATACACATATAAATATATAATATAGGTATTATGTATATAAATAAATGTATGTATGTATATAAATTTTTACACTTAACATTACTGTTAAATTTACTATTAATATACAAAAAAATTTATAACTATACAATAAACTATAAAACTTTTGAAACTATCATGGTTATTAATACTAAAGTCATTTAAAACGGGATATTTACCATGATTTGATTGCACAGTTGCATGCGCCATGATCACGGAGGAGTAACTACTCCGTGATCATGGCGCATGCAACTGTGCCGAAATATTGGATAACTCAAAAATCAAATCATGGTAAATATCCCGTTTTAAATGACTTTAGTATACAATAAACTACACTAAATCTCATCTAAATGCTACTGAAAATATCATCATTTATAACTTAACTTTTTTATTGTTAATAAATTTAATTTGCCGTATTCAGGGAACTGAATACAAATTTTGTGCACAATGTTGGATACAATGAAACAACTTAAGGTGTTCTATCAAAATGTTAGGGGGCTTCGGACTAAGACCCTAGAGTTTTATGCAACCTGCTTTGTCTCCCAAACAAGTTTTAAAGGACTATCCCAGTACAATAAACTTTTGAACAAAAGTACCTAATAACACATTGGATCTGATATTTTCTAGCATGCCGGCTATTATTAAAAAATCCTTGATCCCTATTGTTATCTTTAACAATAGGGATCATGGATTTTTTAAGATTTAGCCCATCCGTCCTTTTCAATTATAATCAGTGATATCCTTGTTCCGACTATAAAGCCTCATTCGCGTATGAAACATCAATTTAACCGCGCAGATTACGACGAAATTAATGAATACTTGCACGAGTGTGATTGGTCTTTTATAAGGGATATTGGTGATATAGAAAACGTTATAGCTAAATTTTATACAATCTTAATTAACACAATAAATGCTTTTGTTCCACAAGTTCGCTGCTCAGGTAAGTATGTACATCCTATATGGTACAGTAAAGCTCTTATAAAAATGATAAAAGAGAAGTACAAAGCTCATCGTAATTGGAAGCGTCATCATAATCCGATTGATTATGCTGATTTTGCAGAACTAAGGCAGAGACAAAAAGTACTACAGGCTAAATGTTATAAGTCTTACATAAACTATTCACAGCCTACAGTCGATCTAAAAGACATAACAGAACCAGTTACCCTCAGCACATGACTTATAATAATACTAAATTTAATTCCCCGAGCGACATCTGTACTGCATTTAATGAATTTTTCGAAAAGAACTTCACTGATCCATCTGACACTTATAATTTTGATAATTGTGATGAACATTTAAATTTAAATAATATTAATAATATAGAAGTTTGTAAAGATTATATTCATAAAATAATTATAAGCATTGATACATGTAAAGGGGCTGGAAGTGATAAAATCCCACCAATATTTTTTGTTAAATGTGCAAATTCTTTATCAGACCCCATAGCGATGATTTTCAATAGATGTTTTGAGCATGGTTATTTCCCAAATATTTGGAAGAGGGCCTACATAGTCCCGATTCACAGAAAGGTCTCAAGACATCAATTGAAAACTATCGCCCTATATCGATACTCAACGTCCTAAGTAAGTTGTTTAAGCGGGTAGTGCATCCTCATATATACCCTGTCATAGCAATGTGTATCCCACTGGAACAGCATGGATTTATGAAGGGTAGGTCTACTGCAACAAACTTAGGAGTTTTTGTTGACCGGTATGGATGGTGGATCTCAGGTTGATGTAATCTATACAGATTTCGAGAAGGCATTTGATCGTGTAGATCATATAATTCTTCTACGTAAGCTTTGTCAACTCGGAATCAGAGGTAATCTGTTGAGGTGGATGGAATCATACTTGCGCAATCGACCTCAGGCTGTTGTTGTGGGAGGATACTGTTCTGACTTTATTGAAATCCCCTCTGGAGTGCCTCAAGGCTCAATCCTGGGACCGATCCTGTATTTATCATGTCAGTATGATGTGGGTAAATGTTTCAAGTATGCTCGTTACCTAATGTTTGCGGACGATATGAAGATTTACATGCAAATTACTAATTATCTGGACTGCGTGAATCTTCAGGAGGATATTGATAGTCTTTGCCAGTATTTCGTCGATAATCGTATTGGCGTTAATATTAATAAATGTTCATTTATCTCTTTTACTAGAAAATTTGTCCCATTAAGTTTAACTATCGAATTAACAATTCCATTCTTTATAAGGTGAACTCGGTAAGAGACCTCGGCGTGATTATGGACTCAAAATTACTATTCTCTGAACACATAGATACCATTATTAATAAAGCATATAAAAGTCTTGGGTTTATCTTAAGGGTAAGCCGTCCTTTCTCCGACATAGGTTGTGTCAAAATTCTCTACTACTCCTATGTAAGGAGTATTTTAGAGTATTGCTCCGTTGCTTGGACCCCTCACTATATAAATAAAATTCAAAACATTGAAAGTATACAAAGTAAGTTCATAAAAAATCTAAACTATAGATGCTACACGGGTTTTGATAAATATGAAGAGGCATGTGCTTATCATCGTTTAACGACTCTTGAAGACCGTAGAATTATGGCAGACATGTCCTTCCTGCATGGTATATGTAACGGGTACATAGACTGTCAATATTTGTTATCTACCATACTATGCCTGAATACACCGCGGACTAGGACTAGACATACGAACGCAAAACTTTTTGCTGTTATGTCGACAAAAACTAACTATGCAAAATATTCACCGGTCGTGCGACTTCATAGAAGCTTTAACAAAATGTTTAATTCATTGGATATTTTCTTTAGTAGTAAAACAACTTTCAAGGCTGATATTTTTAGATTGCTCTCAGATAAGAGTGGCGCTTCATAAAGTTTTTATTTCTTAGGTATATGTAACGGTTTTTAATTTTTGTATGTATGTAGATATGTATGTTATTGCTATTAATATATTTATATGTTTTTTTAATGCATTATATATCAACTTGTATATTTGTTAAATAGGTCATAAGTTAAATAGGTTTATATACATGTTAGGTTCATAATTTAGGTGGTGTGTAGGAGTAAATGATCTAACTACTACATATTGATAGGTAATTTTCTGATTCCTATCTTGTTTAATAAAAATATAATAAAATAAAAAATAATAATAAAATAATTTTAGCAAATATTTGACATTAATGTATAATGTCAAATTTTTGCTAAAATTATATTTTTCTTATATTATAGTCTTAAGGCTGTTCATTTTTTATATTCTTTTAATGTATTGTTCCGACATCTTTTACTCTACTCTATTGTGGCATTTTTGGTGATGTCGTCCTTATTTTTTCTATTAATAATAATGTAAATCCTTTTATTGGCTGTCTGTTATATTTATAAGATAAGTTTATTTATTTTTAAGAGCTGTGGATTTTGTTCACTAATAAAATAAAAATAAATAAATAAATTAACAGTTCTGTATTTAGAGTTGCGCCTATGAATAAAACAAAATACTACCTGTGCCATTGTAAGCTTTTGTTTCAAAATGGAAGCATTTAGAAAGCACCTAGATTATTATTTTCACCCTGAAAAAGTGTTGCAACCTTCAAAGTTTTTGTGGCTGTAATTACCTATAATAACGCCAGTTGAACGCTAATAGTTGCCGGAAAAACTTATAAATACCTAATGAATCTACCTAAACTACCGAACAATACAAAATTCTAGTGTCGACACAATTTTTTTTTTTTTAAACAAATACGAAATACGTGCACTTATTTCAAACTATGTACTGTCTTGTGAATGGATTGTATTGTTTTCTATTCCATGAAACAAGTTATATAGCTGTGGTTCAATGCATTGCGGGCTTTATTCTCTATTGACTTTCGAAGCGTGTTACACACCTACGACAAGCCCGCGGGCGTGGAATCTGTTAATACCGTATTCCCTATGTCATTAAGTCATTCCCCGCCGCGACACGACGCGATTTGGCCACGGTTTGAACTGTCAAAGAAACGCGCTAGCTTCTAGCGTGTTTTGGGCACAGATTGGTGTGGTTTCGCATAGTTACTATGGCTCGTTTGTTTTTGTTTTGATCGAGCATCTTTTGAGGTTATGTTATGTATAAATAAAAAAATAAAGATCGATAAGATATAATCACGGGGCATAGACAACTCGTCTTGTGGCAAACAGAATACTATTTGTCGATTCCGCGCCAAGGCTTGTTTCGATCACGTTTGTGTATCGAACACGATTTGACTTCACACGATTTGGGCACGAAATCTCCTATGTCATACAGAATCATAGCCCTGATTTATGGGTGTATGATTTGCCAATTTATTTGTTAGCGTATTTAGAAAATGCTCGACGCGCCAAGACATTCCGTCTCGTGCTAGGTTGATGAACTATGGTAACGCTGCACAGGTCAAAGGGTTATACTTTATATTATTAAATTATAAGAGCAATAATATTGTTTCATTGAATAAGAAAACCATATATTTTCTCTCCATCTATGTGCTTCTATGCCATACGCATTCTACCATAGATTCTATGGTGACGGTAAAATATTGGTCAATTTAAAAGCTATGTTCAGATGGTAAACGCCGAAAGGCGCCTGCGACGCAGGAGGTTGGGTTCAATTCCCGCCTTAGGATAATGTTTGTACGATCTAGATCTTGCCGGGAAAACGTTTTATGTATAACTAGCTGCTCCCCGCGGCTTCGCCCCCGTGGAAATCTATGTGTCAAATTGTTTAAATGATAAAAATCTATCGTATCCTATGTTAGACTCCTGGTTCTAAGCTACCTCTCCACCAATTTTCAGCTAAATCGGTCCAGCCGTTCTCGAGTTATAAGTGTTGTAACAAACACGACTTTCTTTTATATATATAGATTATATGTAATAATCTATCTATGTAATACAGAGTATTAAGTAAATCAGTCGTCTAGAACCCAAAAACAAGTTCTGCTTGGCTTGTGGCTTGATGATGCTGTGTGGATTGTCCAGCATTATTTATATATGGAAGAGCGGGTATACAAATAACATAATACTTACTAAGTAAAAGATAAAATTTATCTTTTACTTAGTAAGTATGTGATAACTATCTACGTCGTGAAACAATACAAACGACCCAAAGCTTACGATCCATTGGCTACACCACGCCTATTCAATCAAGTTTGCTTAAATCCACAGTAAAACCATGCAGACGATCGTTGAAAGTATAAAATAAAGACCTCAGTGGCGCGGCGGGTGAAGGTCCGCCTGCGATGCAGGAGGTTGCGGGTGGATTCCTGCCTCGGGACAATTGTGTTTGTTTTCTATGTACCTATAATATAAAACTATGTAATATAATGTATTCAACCAGTTCTTCGTGTTTCTTATAGACCCATAATGTAAAAAAACTATCTTTTTAATATTTCATATCCATAACATATAGGTATTTTCTGCCACTGTTTTTATTGTATGATCTGCAAATATTTATTTATTCTGGTTATTTCATGTATACTAAAAATGTATTGTAATGTTATCTCTGCTTAGCTTGGGGCTAGATAATGCTGAATTAGTTGTCCAGCATTATTAACTTAGACGACCGATGTGGCGCGGTGGTCGGATGGTCCGCCTGCGACGCAGGAGGTTGCAGGTTCGATTCCCGCCTCGGAACAATTGCGTGTACGATCTGCAGATATTTGTTCCGGGTGTTCTGGTCGTTATTTATGTGTAATAAAAAAATATCTATCTATGTAATCTATTGTATTATGTATATCAGTCATCTAGTACCCATAACTCAAGCTCTGCTTACCTTGGGGCTAGATGATGCTGTGTGGATTGTCCAACATTATTTATTTATTTATCTATTATTCGTGTTTTCTATGGAATAAAATCTATCTATGTAATATAAAGCATTCATACCCATAACATACATAATAATATAATATACATACATAGTTTCAGCCGCTGTTTGTATTGTATGATCTGCAAATTATTTATTCTTATTATTTTATGTATACTAAAAATGTATTGTAATGTTCTCTCTGCTTATCTTGGGACTAGATAATGCTGAATGAATTGTCAAGCATTTAATTTAACTCAAAGCAATTTTATTCATTAAAATTTTCTCCACCATTATAATTCATATCTTTAAGTATTTAGCGAATCCATTAAATTCCAACGCTAATCATATTACGGTTGAATCATATTTGTAGTTCTCTCATTATTTGACTCAAGTTAAGGCTTTTTGAGAGCTTATAATAAAATTATTCTTGAGATCGCTTGATTTACAGAAATTTGAATGAACTTTCAAAGTCAAAGAGCTTATAATTTTTGGAAGTTTGGGAGGAAAACAGTAAGCCTGGTATTATAAACGCTGTAGGTGCCAACTTGGTAAAATAGTCTTGTGTAAAATAGTCTTGTGTAAAATAGTCTTGTGTAAAATAGTCTTGTGTAAAATAGTCTTGTGTAAAATAGTCTTGTGTAAAATAGTCTTGTGTAAAATAGTCTTGTGTAAAATAGTCTTGTGTAAAATACGAGTACAAAATACTAAAATTCTTATTCGACACAGAACTTTTTGTATAGACCTACAAATGTGGGCTTTGTGGTTATTTGTTTTTTAAATTTTGCATTAGTCAAACGCTGTAGGTGCCAACTTGGTAAAATAGTCTTGTGTAAAACACGAGTACAAAATACTAACATTCTTATTCGACACAGAACTTTTTGTATAGACCTACAAATGTGGGCTTTGTGGTTATTTGTTTTTTAAATTTTGCATTAGTCAACGAAAAATTTAAAAAACAATTACACGACGATGCCATATAAAGAAATATTTGGTATCGTCGTCATCGAATGCGTAAATTATTAGAAATTAATTAATTAAACTTCAATAATGTTCGCAATGTATGACGATGCGGTGTCATTTTTGTCTTTTCTTCCCTAGAAAACAAAGATTGTAATTTTCCTACTGGGCGTAGGACAATCACATCACTAGTACTGGATGTAAAAAGTTTGAAAACAAACCGCCCATACTTAACCTTAAATTCACACTGTTACCGCGTCGACGCAGTATACGAAATTTACAATACGATTTCAGATTATTATTTATTACTATTTCGACGACCGATGTGGCGCGGTGGGCGAAGGTCCGCCTGCGACGCAGAAGGTTGCGGGTTCGATTCCCGCCTCGGAACAATTGTGTGTACGATCTGCAGATATTTGTTCCGGGTGTTCTGGTCGTTTTCTATGTATAATAAAAAATATCTATCTATGTAATGTATTGTATTATGTATATCAGTTATCTAGTACCCTTAACACAAGCTTTGCTTACCATGGGGCTAGATAATGCTGTGTGGATTGTCCAGCATTATTATTATTATATATTATTATTAGATTCTTCGATTATCTGAAACTCTATGCCAAGCAAGTGAGTTTTAGTAATTTGTATCGTGGTTTATTCACCAAACATTCTACATCGAGTTTGGTTAGTGTAAAGGTAGTTATCGGCTGAGCTCGTCTTGTATTTCCAACAGCAGTGGTGGGAATGGATTATTCTATTTCCTCTCAGAAAATCCAGTGTCGGAATATAGCGTGGCGTGTGGCTGCAGCAAGAAATAATCTTGGAAGTTTATATGAAACGGGGTGCTTTGAAACGGGGGTCAATAGTTAATAGTTTCCTTTATTATTAACTACTTTCTGCCCGCGATTATTCAGGTGTTGTTTCTATGATAACGTTCAAAGGTTATTATATCCCATTGGAATTGTTTTATGGGTTAAAATTGCTGATTTGATATTTCAGATCTGGAACAGTTTATTTCAGCCCGATCCGTATGGTGATTATGTAACTCGCGACCGGTTTGCGACAGGCGTAAATTAAGCAATCAGTGCTGTCAAACGCCAATTTTTACCAATTTTGACGTTGTAGCTGATGTAAAACTAATACAAAATTGACGTTTGATAGCACTGATTGCTTAATTTACGCCTGTCGCAAACCGGTCGCGAGTCCGTTAGGATATTATTGTTCTGTGGTCGCGAGTTACATAATCACCCGGCCGCTCAATAGTGTAAAGAAATAACAAACGTAAATTGGATAAATTTACGTTCTATCCATCCATAAACTGAAACTTTCGCAATATTATTATTATATGGCTACGCTGATATGATGACTAAAACCACTTTTTGAAGAGTGTAGCGACTAAAAACTATAAATTATTATTAGAGTGATAAGAATATCCAGCTTTGCCGAAATAATATTGAGTTTTATCCGCAATCTGTGTGGATGCTTCATAAGGCACGTATTTTTGTAAAGGATAAAAACTACCTTCAGACACCGGAATTTCATGTAAATGCCAAAGCCTGTCAAGCTCTGAATACCTAACATTGTATCGGAGGCAAATACAAGCCACAAACTGTTATACAGAAGATGTTCGTCATTGAGGAATGCGTTCGTAGGATCAAAGCTATTCGGTTTCCACAGTTCCTCTCAAATCATCAGATCCTCAAGGTATGTGAAAACGTACATTCAAAGTGTGAGAAAATTCAGCAATTCACATAATTATATAACTAGCTGCGCCCCGCGTTTTCACATATTTTGGATAATATACAATATATCTTTATGAATTTAGCCTGTGTTATTCTGATATGTAAGCTATATTCTTGTGAAGTTTCATCAAAATCCATTCGTTCGTATAGTTTTTGCGTGAAAGAGCCACAAACTTACATACATCCTCACACACTTTCGCGTTTATAATATTAGTAGGATTTATCATAAAAGATATATAAGATTAATTTAAATATAAAAATATAAGGTTCTAGAAAATGTAACAAAGACCACTTCAAGAGCCATTCAGACGCGTATATTGATAGCTGGCATTCATCAAAATCGCTTAAGCCGATTTGTGTAGAGGTAATAAAAGTCCCAGACAAGTAGGTACCTATTATATACCTAACTACATATGCACGGAAATATATACTAGCGACCCGCCCCGGCTTCGCACGGGTACAAATGCATGTATTATATACATATTATGAAACTTCCTCTTGCATATGTCTATCTATTAAAAAAAACTGCAACAAAATCCGTTACGTAGTTTTAAAGATCTAATCCTACATATAGACAGACAGACAGCGGGAAGCGACTTTGTTTTATACTATGTAGTGATACTATTTACCTAGGTATCTTAACTGCGGCGATAAGATATTAATATTATAATAAGTGTATAATAATAAGTAATAAGTGTAATTATAATATATAAAAATAATAATAAGGCGATAAGATACTTATATAATAATAAGTGTATAATAATAAGTAATAAGTGTAATTATAATATATAAAAATAATAATAAGGCGATAAGATACTAATATAATAATAAGTGTATATGTACTATAGTAAGTAATAAGTGTAATTATAATATATATTATAATTATAAAAAGGCGATAAGATACTAATATAAATAAAGGTATCTTAGCTGCGGCGACTATCCGGACTATACCTATAGTAGGTATAGTCCAATTTCTTGTTTCAAACAATTACACAATTATAGAGATCCCGTTTTCTGGACTTGTTCCCTTTCATTAAATCGCTGTCTCATAAATCAAGTACCTATCAATTTGTACAAGCTCGGTTAGTTCCCCAAACAATTCGATTGATTTTTGGGTAACTTTGGTTCGTGATTCAATCTATCAAGCAGTGGTTGCAACTTTGCACCAAAATCAATTTCAAGCTCCAGAACTTCTACAATAAAATGCTTTATTATAGAAATTGAGTTTCGAAGGTTCATTGAAATTAACTTCAAGTTTTATAAGAACCCAGATTAATTTATGAATATACTTGCATTGAATACCTAGTGAACAGAGTGGATAAATAGGTATTTACTACCTATATTTTCTTGTGCTACCGCATCTCTAAAGACCGCTACCGATATCTCTCTACCGACCTTGGTAGATAGATATCGGTTTTGCTCACTGACCTTGAAAATAGGTTTGCATTTCGGGGTTTTGTCGGAATCTCTGGGGACAAGAAACCTCTTTTGTTTGTTTGTGATTTTAAACGAGGATATCGCTATACACACATAATAAGATATAAGAATCATTAAGAAGTTATGTTATGAGCTTTCCTACTACCTTTTTTAATAATTCTTTAAAATCTATGATATTTTATAACACTAAAGACATTCAAGTAAATCTTTAATTCAACTTTTGTTGTCATTTCAGTGTTTTATTTTGATAATTGCCTGTTAGCAGGACGGACAAACGAACGTAGGCATTCTTTGGCATATGAACAGACATCTATTGAAACATCTTTGTTCTCCATTAATAGAACAAAGCCCTGCCGTACCCTTAATAAGGCATAGTAGGTACTCTACAGGGTAAGAGATCGTTATCAACGTTAAACGGAGACGGATGAAGGATTTTTGACAGATTTCAATGGAAATCAAGTGATTAGTGGCCAAAGTTTCATTGAAATATATCAATTCGCTTCGACTCTCACAAAAGATGCACAAAATAACAAAAAATTAATTAAAATACAATAATTATTCTTGCCAGATAGAAAGCTATATCTCTAAAGTGTTTTACGCTGATAATTATCTGATAAACACTTGAAACTTATGTAAGATATATAATACTAGCTGCGCCCTGCGGCTTCGCCACGTGGAAATTTCTGTGCAATTTTCTTAGTGAGAACCTTCTACGAAGTATTACTACTAGAAAACATTCAAAAAAAGATGAATGAAATCGGTAAAGCCGTTCTAAAGTTATAGCGTGACCAGGGGAAATAGGGTTTCATTACTAATCACTACATTTTATTTTTATTTTTTTAATAGGGTGGCTTTCGTATCACGGCGGTCATGATAGTCCTATTGTGATCGCCACAAAAAAGTAAGTAATCACTACATAGTATAAAACAAAGTCGCTTCCCGCTGTCTGTCTGTCCCTATGTATACATCTTTAAAACAACGCAACGGATTTTAATGCGGTTTTTTAAATAGATAGAGTGATTACAGAGGAGGAAGGTTTATAAAACATTTGACACATAGTTTTCCACGCGGGCGAAGGCGCGGGGCGCAGCTAGTTTTATATATATGTATAAATATATAGATTACCTACAATTTAAAAGATTATCTCTGACATGGCAATAGCGCAGACTAAATAGATAATTAAATAAGGCAAAAGGCGCACCCTGCGGCGTCCATTCTCACGCTCAATTTAGTTCAGTGACGAGGCTGTGCCGGTACGTGCTCCAGCACACGGACGCAATAAAGTAGAATTTTAAAACACTGAGAAAATACGATCTCCATTCTTATTTTAGAGGTTTTTTGTAACTAGCGCTGAGGCAGTCTTCCATGAATTTGTAATCTTCTTTTTAAAAGCTTGCCCTGTTTTTTAACATTGTAAGCCTGCATGTCATTATTTTTTTCGACCCTTTTCCAGGGTATGTGCTGGGTATGTGTACTTACGGGTATTTTGGTAGAATTAAGTATGAATATACCTAAGCATTACCCCATTATGATAAAAGCTAAGACGCCTAATAGGGGAAACCTGCGTCCAGCTGTGGACCAGTTTAGACTTTAAATGTAGATGTCGACGACGAGTTACGACCTGATCTGTGGCGCGGTGGGAAAAGGTACGCCTGCGACACAGGAGGTTGCGGGTTCGATTCCCGCCTCGGAACAATTGTGTGTACGATCGGCAGATATTTGTTCCGGGTGTTCTGGATGTTATCTATGTATAATAAAAAAATATCTATCTATTGTATTAAGTATATCAGTCATCTAGTACCCATAACACAAACTCTGCTTACCTTGGGGCTAGATGATGCTGTGTGGATTGTTCAGGTAGGTAGCTTCTAAATAAAAAGTACGACGAGGAAGCACTCATTTTATGGTGACGTAAAAGTATGTTTCTTCAGTTGTCAGTTAGTTTTGCAATGTTTGCATTATTTCTATTTAAAAATAGACCAAAACGAAACGTATACGAATTGTTTGAAACAACTGTCAAATGGAACGCCCTAATCAAATAGGTCTCTAATAAAAATTGTTTATTTTTATTTACACAAAGAAACATTTTGTTTACCTACATCCAAATCAATGTTGGCTGTGTTGAAATCGGGCCATTCATTTAATGCTCTACTTATCGTAGATACATCATTATTTATTTTCCTTTTCAAAAAAATTAAAAAAAAAATCTTTATTTGGAACATAAATACAAGGGAAATAGATAACTTGTGTGAAAAAGATAATACACTAATAAATTCAATTATTTATATCTAGTGGCAACGATTACTGTCTGTTTTGGTGGAAGCGTAGGCAGAAGTAATGATGCGAATGAATATTAAATGATATCTAAGCATTAAAATGATTTTCAAATAGGCTAATGGTGTAGGTAGGTTAATGGACATAAATAACATTTTGTGATATTCGAATGATGTTATAATTTACCTGATGGTAGCATAAAATAGCAGTTGACGACCGATGTGGCGCGGTGGGCGAAGGTCCGCTTGCGACGCAGGAGGTTGCGGGTTCGATTCCCGCCTCGGAATAATTATGTGTACGATCTGCAGATATTTGTTCCGGGTGTTCTGGTCGTTTTCTATATATAATAAAAAAAAATCTATCTATGTAATGTATTTGTATTATGTATATCAGTTATCTAGTACCCATAACACAAGCTCTGCTTACCATGGGGCTAGATAATGCTGTGTGAATTGTCCAGCATTATTTATTTATTATTATTTATTTATTACTATTTTATAAATTTATAAAAAATAAAAAAAACGTTATATTGTATTTGAATAACAAAGCACCTAAATAATTAACTATAATCTCTACTAATATTATAAAGGTATGAGGTATAGTTTGTGAGTTTGTAAGGTTCTAGGGGATAACCTCTGGATCTATTAAACCGATTTTGAAAATTCTTTACCAATAAAAAGCCACGTTATTTGTAAGTGTCGTAAGTTATATATTAACCCGAAAAATAATAAGACTTTTTTAAGATACATTTACTTGACGTTCATCGCAAAATGTTTTTGAAACAAATGTCCACCCGGGCGGAGCCGGGACGGGCCGCTAGTTATGTATTTTAACTGGAAAGTGGTTTCAAACTCAAAGTCAAAGTGCTTTACGTTTCTATGTGCGGTGTTTTTTTTTTCTAGCACCTAATTAAAGTAATATTTAATGCATTCATTCATTCTTTATTCCCCTATAACCGAATTAAATTTTTAACTGAAATAATATTATCTAAATATTTAAAAAAGGTTTGTGGTAGATTTAAAATAAAATAAATAAATAATAATAAATAATGCTGGACAATTTACACAACATTATCTAGCCCCATGATAAGCAGAGCTTGTGTTATGGGTACTAGATAACTGATATACATAATACAATACATTAAATAGATAGATATTTTTTATTATACATAGAAAACGACCAGAACACCCGAAACAAATATCTGCAGATCGTACACACAATTGTTCCGAGGCGGGAATCGAACCCGCAACCTCCTGCGTCGCAGGCGGACCTTCGCCCACCGCGCCACATCGGTCGTCAAAGAAAGCTTCATAATTATCTAGTATTATACCCGCGGCTTCGCTCACGTAGTTTCTACAGAAAATATACAAGGTTATTGTTATATGTTTTAGTTTTTGTTTGGGATATTTCATTGGAAGTAATTCTTACGACAAAAAATAGCATTATGTGGTTTGCTATTGTATTTCATTTTAGCGTGCAGATGTAACAAACATATTTTAATTTTTTTCATAATTTTTTTTTTCAAACATCATAATTTCATTTTGCGCGGTGGGCGAAGGTCCGCCTGCAGAGCAGAATGTCGCGGGTTCGCCCGCCTCGGGACAAATTTATGTACGATCTACATATATTGTTCCATGTGTTGTGATCGTTATCTATGTAAATATAATAAATATATATATATGTGTATAAAATAATAAATAAATAATGCTGGACAATTCACACAACATTATCTAGCCCCATGATAAGCAGAGCTTGTGTTATGGGTACTAGATAACTGATATACATCATACAATACATTAAATAGATAGATATTTTTTTTTTTATTATACATAGAAAACGACCAGAACACCCGAAACAAATATCTGCAGATCGTACACACATTTGTTCCGAGGCGGGAATCGAACCCGCAACCTCCTGCGTCGCAGGCGGACCTTCGCCCACCGCGCCACATCGGTCGTCATATATAATATATATGTGTATAATATATATACTATGTAATATATTGTATTACATATATCAGTTATCTGGTACCCATAACACAAGCTCTAGTTGTGGCTAGATAATGCTGTGTGAATTGTCCAGAACTATTTATTTATTAGTATGATGTAGTAATAAAAAAAATATAACAATAGTATGCTAACAGACAGTGCAAGCGACATTATTTTATACTTTACTAGCTGCGCCCCGCGGCTTCGCCCCCGTGGAAATCTATGTGTCAAATGGTTTAAATAATAATAAGTATCCCATGTTAGACTCCTGGTTCTAAGCTTCTCCACCAATTTTCAGCTAAATCGGTTCAGCCGTTCTTGAGTTATAAATAGTGTAACTAACACGACTTTCTATTATATATATATATATATAATAGATAATAAATATTATAATAATAGATAAAATATAATACTATGTAAAGATACGTATATTATGTTGAGGGACGAGGGCATCAAATTCTGTCGAAAGCAGCGTACTGGCAAGAAGTCCAAACTCTCGGATGAGACTCTTGGGCTGATGACAAAAAGACGGGAGACCACCCAAGCGACTTTGTCAGAGAGGTCAGACCTGAACAAGCGAATTGCGAAGATGGTACGGTACGATCTCCGGAGCTCCAACACGCGCCTCATTCAAGAGGCGATAGAGCGAAACCGGGGGTCCAAAGTATTCACTCAGCAGCTTGGCAGGAGCCACCTGACAAAGCTTAAAACGCACGACGGGAGGACCGTATTGTCAAAGCCGGAGATATCCGCCGAGATAGAGGATTTCTATGGCCGATTATACGCTGCACATGCCCCTCGTTACCGACGAGATGACCAAGATTCCAGAGCCACCCTGACACGCCACTATACTGACGAACTGCCTGACATCAGTCAAGACGAGATCGTGTTAGCTCTAAGGCAGCTTAAAAATGGAAAAACCCCCGGACGGAATGACTTCAGAGCTTCTTAAAGCCGGAGGAGCCCCTGTAATACAGGAGCTACGGAACCTCTTTAATACCGTCCTTGACAGTGGGAGAACTCCAAAGGCGTGGAGCGGGAGTTTGATGGTGCTCTTTTTTAAGAAGGGAGATAAAACCCTTCTTAAGAATTACAGAACCATCTCACTCTTGAGCCACGTCTATAAGCTGTTCTCACGAGTGTTCACGTACCGTCTCGCCAGGAGACTCGACGAGTTCCAGTCACCGGAACAGTCTGGGTTCCGCGGAGGATATGGCACCATAGACCACATGCACACAGTGAGGCAGATTATACAGAAGTCCGAAGAGTATAATCAGCCCCTGTGTCTGGCTTTTGTGGACTATGAGAAGGCATTTGACTCCGTCGAAACCTGGGCTGTTCTGGATTCCTTACAGCGATGCCAAGTAGACTATCGTTATATCCAGGTGCTGAGATGTTTCTACGAGGCCGCCACCATGAGTGTCCAAGTACAGGGTCAGCCGTCTAAACCCATCCAATTGCGCAGAGGAGTGAGGCAGGGGGATGTCATATCCCCGAAACTGTTCACGTGCGCATTGGAAGATATGTTTAGGTTGCTGGACTGGAAAGGAAAGGGCATTAATATAAACGGCGAGTACATCTCACACCTGCGATTCGCTAATGACATAGTCTTAATTGCGGAGTCGCTTGAGGAACTGAACCAGATGCTGGACTGCCTAGCTTCAGCCTCCCGATGTATCGGTCTTGGTATGAATTTGGATAAAACCAAAGTCATGATCAATGGTCACATTGATCCAAGGCCGGTGGTCGTACATGGTCACCTTCTCGAAACTGTTTCCGAGTACACTTACCTTGGGCAGATTCTGCAGTTGGGTAAAAACAGTTTAGAGAAGGAGGCCAAAAGGAGGATCCAGCTAGGCTGGGCAGCATTTGGGAAACTACGTCAAGTCTTCACGTCATCCATACCGCAATGCTTGAAAACGAAAGTTTTCAATCAGTGCGTCCTACCCGTTATGACCTACGGAGCTGAGACATGGACACTCACGATAGGGCTGGTCCACCAATTCAAAGTCGCTCAGCGAGCTATAGAAAGAGCTATGCTCGGAGTTTCTCTGAAGGATAGGATTCGTAACGAATACATCCGACAGAGAACCAAGGTTATCCACATAGCTCAAAGAATTAGCAAGCTGAAGTGGCAGTGGGCCGGCCATATCTCGCGAAGAACCGACGGCCGCTGGGGCAAACGTGTTCTTGAGTGGAGACCACGACTCGGTAAACGTAGTGTAGGACGCCCTCCGACCAGGTGGGATGACGACCTGCGAAAGACTGCAGGTAGATGCTGGATGCGGCAAGCTGAAGACAGGGCGCTATGGCGCTCATTGGGGTAGGCCTATGTCCAGCAGTGGACTGCTATAGGCTGATAATGATGATGATGATGATGATGATGATGATGATGTAAAGATAATGCAATGTGTTTCTAATCAAAGATGGTTGTGTTTTGTTTCACTTGTTTGATTTGTATGATTCTCTAAACAACTTTTCTATAAACAATGCATGCGGCGAAGTAAATAAAAATATGTTGCCAATCTTCTGATATATTGTTGATTGATTGGATCAGTTAGTTATTTATTTTATCTTATACCAATGGATTGTTTACAGTTCGTTTTCTTCGAAACGAACCTATGTTTTTGGGCACAAATAAAAAAAGCCTGAAAAGATCTGATCATTATCATATCGTCCATCATAAGTTAACTCGCATAATGAGACCGACGGTGTACAACAATCTTCTTGAAATTGTTAGGAACGCAACTAGCCTAACAACCTTTAAAGTGGGTGATAGACGTACGAACTTAAAGTATGCGGTTTTTAAGATCGTGAACTTACCTCGACTTAACGTCGGTGACACACATGAAGCTTACCCACTCTGTATTGCGATGTCGTCGACAAAATAAGCTTTGTGTTATTTAGGAATTATATCGTATTACATTTTAAAAACTAAAAACTGACGGACTGGCTAAATTAAGTGGCGGCTCGTGGCTCGCAGTGCTGCCACACGTACCAGCGGAGGCGGGCTACGAGCAAAATTTCAAACTTGTCAGATCGCCAACGAACGTACTCGGCGGTTTTAAAGTACGCGTACTTAGGGTGACACACCAGCGAAAAACGTCGTCGAGCCACAAGTTCGCGAACTTACTCGCACGTCTATCACCCACTTAAGAGTAGGTAAACTAAACCACTGGCTCACTGACAATAGCTTTTACAGCTATGAGGAGTTCCTCGAATCTAAATGTGACTAAATGTACCACATTATGTAATGTGGTACATTTAGTCACATTTAGATGGAGTTGATATATGAGTTTATCTAGTTAGATATGTATCTAACTAGATAAACTCATATATCAACTCCATTCATTGTTAATTTTTTTTATTTCTATTGTAGTATGTATAATTTAATTGAATATTGTTTGCTGACTTTACCTTAGTAAGTTTAAAATGGCTACGTATCTGTAGCCAAAAGGAATGTGTATTTCATCGAAGTTATGAAATAAATTTTATATGAAATAGATTATGGATTATCAGCCTGGGATCAATCACCTTCTGCTGCCCAGCTGGTATCCTAGGCTTTAGCTTAGATGCAAGATTATAATAAATAAATTATTCTAATTTTACTTAGAATCATAATAATCATTGTTTCATGCATTTTTAGGTAATAGTATAATATCAAACATGAAGCCTTCTTTAGCCAATTTGTTTGGTAATAATTTCTGCCCCTGGCTTCGCACGCGTTGTTTAAGGTTATTTCTATCCCATGGGAACTGATTTATGTTTTATCTTAGGCCTAGAACTACGTGTATTATTTTGTCGTGAAGAGGTAATAAACATCTAAACATCCAAAATATAAGTATGGTTTTTGGTAAACTATTGAACTCTGATAGATGATCAACGTAATCAAATCTAACCACGGTTTTTATAGCATTTTATCAGCGTTAATAGTATACCTTTTTAATATAGGTAATCTAGTAAAAGCCGTTTTTATTTCGGCAATAGCTGAATTATCGAAGTAAGGTGAATTTATTGTTCCTATGTAGGCTTAATATTACCTACTAAGTATATAATCCAAACGTATGAAACGTTTGCAGGATCTATGAAACAAATTATAATTAGAATTGTGTGTATAGTATTAATTTAATGGGTCACGTTAACCCGTAATTAATAAAACGCGTACGTACCAAAATTCTGCGAGTCCCGGTGCATCACCCAGTAGGCAAGTCTGGTGAAGCTTTGAAGGTTACTACACTACTACAGTCCGTGGGCAGCTGGCGGGCCGTTTACCCCTGTTCCACACTGCACAGATGCGTTACACTTAATTTATTTTAAAATCACTACTAGAAAGTAATTTTCTATTTATTTATGGTTTTCACTTATGGGTTTTAAAGTGATATCGAGACGTTGAATTTGTTTACGAGTGTAGAGCGAGTTGTCGCGGTACGCGTCCACCGCGCTCGGCGCGCAACAGTTAGATAGAGAACTGGACGTAGCGCCGCCGCCGCCGCCGCCGCTGGGCTGTAGGCGCGCGCCTCTGCCAACCCCTCGCACCCCCTCACCCCCCTCCCGCCCTGGAGATCCTTCTGACGTCATCCCCGAACCTCCCGAAATCCTCGCTACCCATTGTATACGTTACTCGGTTACTCTACTCTTGTGGCCGCTACACTTTTCCAATCTCATCTTATTAGGGTTCGACGGTACGTTTGTAGCCACTTGATACTGTTTCAGATTATTTTTATATGCAAGAAAAGCGCGGGATTTGTACCCTCGAGTCTTGGAAGTTCTTCAATAAGGATAAACTTTATAAGACAATTTTAGGAGGGAGAGATCTTTTTATGACCAGTTTTTCGTATTTCGAAACGTAGGTAATACAACCAAAATAGCAGTTTTTACTCGTAAAAGGTGAGGTAGAGTAAGTAAATACTAGCTCTATTTGCGAAATACATATATTTACCCATCTCAGTCTGCAGGTAAAGGTTTGTGCGAAAACCTCATTCCCATAATGAGCACTTAATTCAGTCTTGTTTACCGAGGGAACAAAGTCAGCGACGTGATCTAATTTAAGCTCGCTGCTACAAAAACCGTCTCGACTGTTCTAAATCTAGCAGAATTGACTTCGTCTGGGGTCTAAATACTCAATAGGGAGCCAAACAATGGCCTGAAGCAGTAGGTGTTCTTAGAACGTGTGCTCGCGACGGCAGTAGGTAATAAACCGCCTTTGTCAGACATTTAATCCACTTAACAGTTTGTAGCCCTCCAAGATGTCGACTCTCGCCTATTGTCGCCGAAATATTACTTCCGATGGTCGTGACTGTCTCAACGAACGTGCTGTAATAACTGCTATTTGTTCATGCCTTTATTGTTTGAGGTACTACTATGAGGTGCTCGCTTCAGTGTTGTACGCGACTGTAGTGTAAAATTTATACATAGTCTGATTTTGTTCGTAGATCATTTTGTTAGGCAATTTGACTCGCATTTTTAATAATAAGTGTATTTTTAAACCTTGTCTATTTAGGAGCATACATTAGCATACCCATTTTTAGTGTTTTGCCTGTAAAACATTGTTTTCCAAGATAATTATGGAACTTCAGGACAGACGTGCGAATATTTTAATTTCCAATGAACATTGGAAATCCTCGATGATAACATTTTTTATTTTCATAAGTATAAATGAAGTGACAGAAAGGCAAATTGATATATTTGGCGTGTAAAAACTATAAACTGACTTCAAATTCCTAAATAATGAAAATGGGTTGAGTTATAAACCCTAAATTCAATAGCGTTACCTAATTTTTCAAGTGGCGACATCTATTTGTTAAAATTCGAGTCTAATTTTCTTTAACACCTTCAAAGATTTTATTGACTCTCGCTCCCATAATCTTTTCAGCAAAGACATCAATGAACTTCCTAATAAAAGGCACAAGTTTATGAACTTTCGCCATTTTATTATCTTTGGACAATAATGATATGGGCCATACTTTGATTGATTAGTCAGTATACAATTTAATAATTGTTTTTTCGTTTTGCTTTATTATAAAAAACGCCAATTACGTACTTGTTTTACTCATTTTGCAGCTATGTAAGGATATAACCTGTAATACAAGTTTTTGTAAATCTACATCAGGCACCAGTCTTCACAATACAGGTTCGATCTAGTATATAAACTAAATGGCTTTATTTTGTATCTAATTTAAGAGCACCTTTGTGAAGAAAATAAATTATATATTTTAATATATTATTGCTGGTGTACATATGTTACAGCTGAATTGTTCATAAAGCGGAACCCGTGACGTCAGACGTCAGTCAGACTAGCCTAGTTGGCTTAGGGCTTAGACATGGTTCAGGAAATTGAGCTATCAGACAGCGAACATATAACTTTACTTAGGAACTTTACCTAAACAAGACTAGCATCTGATGACTAGGTAGAAGTACTCAATTCTTTACAAAGAAAAATGGTAGAGAGGTACAAGTTTTTACGAAATACATATAAACAAATTAGGCTTGATGCAGACAATAGTCTGTTAAAGTCAATTAAACAAAAGCAAACAATCTAGAGGTATGTTAGAAGTTACTTATGCATAACTGTCCCACAAGTTCAGATATATATATTAATAAAGGCTTTACAATAATAGTGTCTGTCTCTAAATAATATGGGTCCTTCCTATACACCTAAGTATGAAAACGACCGTTTCAAAATTTTTTTGTTTTATTTCTTTAAGCTTTCAAAATAAGACCAGTAAAATTTTACACTATAATGATTATCAAATAAGATTGATTTTCTGTTCTCTTCAATTCATTGTCCACTAATGGAAACAGCCACCTAATAATGTAATAATAACAAATATAAAATACTATTCGCATGCTATTCGAGCACTCGTGATAATTCTCAGTAATCTGCTCTGGTATTAATCGTATCCGACTCTATCGCCGCGCAGCCAGGCACTCTACAATAGGATTTTCTTCGCTCGTTCGATCTACCTGTGTACAACCCACAGCGATTATGCTACCGGAAAATTCAATTTCGCTCGCCATTCAAGCGCCCGTGTAACGTATTTATATTTAAAATTGTAAAATAAATGTTAAGCTCTGCACACATTCATACAACGCCGTTACCACGCAGCACTAAAAAAACTTTGACTTTGACTTTGACCACAAGCTGCAAACGTGAAATGTTAGTCATTTCTGACGACCTCTGTGGCGGTGGTGGGTAAAAGTCCACCTGCGACGCACGAGGTTGCAGATTCGATTCCCGCCTCTGGATAATAGTGTGTACGATCTGCAGATATTTTGTTCCGTCCACACAGCATCATCTAGTTGATGGATTGTGCAGTTTATTATTAATCTGATGACAACATATGAAATACATCTAATATGAGTTTAAGCTCATATTTGAACGCATATTTTTGTGCTGCGTGGTAGTTGTGCGCGTCTGATCTGCGACAACCTTTATCCATGTTGGTAGACCCGAATACAAGCTGTTGTTCGCCATTTATTTTTTTAGGCATAATCTCGTTTAGGACGACTGGCTAACCTTCAATATTTACTGTTCTGTAACACTCTAGCGTGAAGGTTACCTTTAGCACTATGAAAGTCGCTTTGTTTTAAAGTCACGTGGAATTCACGGTGATTTAGAGATTAAGAATCACCGTGGCGTATCGGACGCGTTGCTAAAAATAATAAATAATATCAATCTCTATATGTATAAAAATTAGCCCCTATATATTTCTGTTATAACTTGAAAACGGTTTTATCAATTTCAGTCATCTTTTTTGAAATGTTTTCTAATTCTTCGTAGAAGGTTCTTACAGCAACAAAAAATTAAGAAATTTCCTCGTGGGGCGCAGCTAGTAAATAATATAAATAATGATGGACAATCCATACAGCACCATAGATAATTGGGACGAGAGCCCCAAGCTAAGCAGAGCTTGTATTATGGGTACTAGATGACTGATATAAGTACACAATTACACGGGCGCTGCCGTAGAAGAAAACACATATTAAGAAAATATAAAATCGATGATAGTTCGTCTTTCGGCAATCACATTACGCGCTCGAGGGATATAAATTGTTCAAACACAATACGAGTGATGGATCTAAGCGAGGTCGGGATCAAATAGAGTGCTTAACTGAAAAAGTTTGACTGCAGAAGAAGGGGCATGACCTTTGTCATTTGAGATCCGGGATCGTTCCGACATCTTTCTGAAAAAAAAACTAGCCTGATGATAATAAAGATTGTTTTTTTTTCACCCTATTTCACCCGGCAAAGGCCGTCCCCAAATGATTTCACTCCGTGCGTTCTTGTGCGTTTTCCCACCAATCATTTTAGAAAGGCGTTAAAGTCGTCCCGCCAACGCTTTCGTAGCCAACCTCAAAAAGTTCTAAAACACGCGAGATTGTGAATAAAACAGTCTAAAATCAGAGTTAAGTTTCCGTAGTAGGCGTCAAGATCACGTCTCGATACTATCGTCAAATGGTTTCAGGGCTTTATTCTCACAACGCAACTACCAATTTGCAAAACTTTTAGGTAGGTTCGCCCACCAAATTTATTCTGAATAATTGAACGTAGCACGCACACAGTAATTATTTACCGTGTTTTTGTACCATTATCTACGGTGCGGTCCTACCACAACATTTGTTTTCGTGAAAGTTTACGGTGAGAGTTTCCTTTGTGTGAAATAAAATTGTAAATTTGCTTCAACCTACTCGCGAGTTTGGAAATAAAACAGCAAATTCTGAGTAGAGTTTCCTTTTAAAAAAGTAAAAGAGGAGTCTATGTTCGGCTGTATGCTTATTATGTGTATATTCACTGATATAACCCATAAAATGTGAAACGATTTGTATAATTTTGTTGCAATTCAAAAAAAATATTTCGATATAGTCCCATAAAAAAGAATCCCAAGAAATTTGTACCTACTACTTACCTACTTGTCCTGCAAAACTAAAAAAACAACTTTTAGAAGTACCTTTCAAAGTAAGGAATTCGTCGTCATTTTTTTTTCAAATATTCGTAAACTGAAAGATAAAGTACCTACAATTTATCTTTTAAATGCATAAAGTTTTTAGATAAACGTTATTAGTAAACTACATAATAAAATATACATGAAACCATAAATAAAACTACTGAAAGATCTGAACCATCATAATGCAAAAAAGTCTACCGTCTGTTTCTTATTTTTTGTGTGACACAAATGCGGAAAGAAGGACCCTAAGGAACATCCTGACAAAACACACCACTCCCAGGCACCAGGACTTGATAAAATTTGACGTGGGGACGTTTACAAGGGAAATCATATTATGTTGCCGCCTAGGGAGTATTATTTCAGTGTTTAAAAGAATTACGGAAGCCACAGGCGACGGTTTTTAAAAAAAACCAAAACTTTTAAACAATTTATTAAAACTTTTACAAAGATCGTAAGATAATTATTCTAAAATAAAGTAATGAAGCTACGCTTGGTCGATGCAAGTACCAGGTGTAGAATGTCGTGACCGCGATCGAAGGCAGGCACGCTGAGGGAAAGACGTCATCGCTGAGTCGGCAAAGTAAGTACTCGGAGAATGACAATTATACTGGATGGACAACAAATGCAGTGGCATGCTGCATCCCTAGGTTGCAGATTAGGTGCATAGTTTCTATGTAACAAAAGCCATGGTATTATTACGCACCTAAATTGCTAAAGTAACGACACAGATACCAAAGTATTTTATATAAGAATTAATTTTATATGATATTGTATAAAAGAGCTTGAGGTAGAAATAACGGTTTTGCATGTACCTATGCCTGTACATATATCACGAACGTCCGAAAACTTGGAAAGCTGGGTATTTATAGTCGCTCTGCTGTGCTGCATCCAGCTAAATTTTGTTGGTATAACTCGATGAATTTCGCTGGCATAAGACAACAAAGAAATTCCAGGAAGCGTTGTAAGGAGGCAACGCCCGCCCCGTAGAAGCATTTTAATTAGTTACACCGTGGATGCCATTGCCGCTCCCCTTTTTAAACCTGGGTGGAATTACAAAGTTTAGGTTTTTGAGGGTTTACCTCTGGAAATAAATAATTGTGTTAAGCCTTTCCTATTTTCAGAGGTTTTAAGTTCATCATCATCATCAGCCTATAGCAGTCCACTGCTGGACATATATGGCGCTCATATGCCTGAGCGCCATAGCGCCCTATGTTGGAGCTGTCCGCATCCAGCACCTACCTGCAGTTTTAAGTTCATTTATTTATAAAAATCAATTTAATAAAGTCCCTCCTATTCACGGATCAACAATTCCGTAAACCTCTAGTTATAGGTTCAATATTGTGGAAATCAAATACTTACGGCGTTGCTGTAAGACAAATATAGACTCGACACAAGGAAACCAATCTATTGCGAGCTAAGAATGTAATACGACTCCGGCAATGATCTAGCTAGACACTAGACAGGTTCACACAGCTGCTAGGATAAGTAGACATTATCTCGTGAGCATTACTGTTGTTATTTGTTAGGTATAGGTATAATTTTTACATTTTTAACCCGACCAATAGATGGATAGATAGACCCATCATGTCTATGATCATCTAAATGATCACCGGGAAGAGCTCTACAATTTGGCTCCAATATAATTTAAAACCACCACAGTGCCACATAAGACCCCCGTTGGTGTGAGTGATTTCTTATGGCCCCGCTCATAAGAAAGAAACTAAAACGATCACGACGATTTATTGTTAGAGGCTAACGATTAGTAATAATTTAGGATTTCGAACGGTACCTACTTAACTACTAAATGAGGTGGGCTAAGTCACATAATAACTATATAGGACTAAGGCTAGTGTCTCTCGACTTTGGTGTGTGCAATCTACACACTAAAGTCACCCCTGCTGAAACAGCCCGGCATCGTTGGCGGCATATCAGCGGCTTCCAAATTGACAAAACACTGTCGGCAGCCTGTAATATTCTTATGAAATGTCACCACAAGTCTCTGTATACGCCGGACGCCGGAGCATTGTTGCCGAAATGGTTCTCTAAAATACCTGATACGTATGTATTCATTAGGTATTTTAGAGCCGACCCAGACCTGTGTCGGCGAGTCGGCTTGGTGTGTAAAGTTTTTTTTTTATTGCATGAAAACTGGTATTTTTGTTAGTACTATCATGTCATTCTGTGGTATTATTGAGGTCTTATGCTAAATCTAAATAGTTTCACCTAATTTACTATTTATTTCGGCATGCAAAAGATAAACCTGATAGGTTTTTCTCTGCAAGTCACTTATGTAGATTCGACATTATGACGATAATGGATATATCTCGGCTTATCTTTCAGAATCGAAAATTGCGTCAATACGACAATGAACGGCCCCATCTGGCATAACAGCTGAATGCATCTGGATGTAATCAGAGACATGAATTACCCGTCAACAGCTGAATCACATGAGCGATAGGAATGCCGGTGTGCGGTTACCGCGTTCCCAATAAAGGAGAAGGCTTAGCACAGGCTTAACATACTCGAATGTAGTATAATCTAAGATATTTTTTGTAGTTAGAGGGGTTCAAAACCAAAAAGAAAAGTAAGGTGGAAAGTATTTAGCGAAAATGGTAGTGTCGTCACAGAAGTTCGAAACGTCTTTTGGTTTCGGCAACTTTCATTTGTCTCATCGTATAATTGTTATCAGCTTTTGTTATGTTTTCAATAAGCGTCCTTATTATCAAAACTTATAAGAATTCTAGATCGGTTTATAATGGACTCTACGTGCGCTTGTAGTAGGTACATTCAAATCTCGTGAACAGTTAGCTATATTTACTAGATATTGATATTAGACCATAAGGCGTCGGTTTGGAAACGTTTGAACTCCAACTAATGGCAACCTCTAACGAAAACTATTGTGATTTTTTATCAAGGGTAACCAAAAGAATGAATTAATATTTAACAAATGCTGACTGTCCTGTGATCACCAATTTTGTGTTGTAAATTAATCTGGATTAACTTTTTACTACATAAGAAAACATAGCGGTTTATCTCATCACAGCCCGCAGACCGGCTAATTTTGTGGGATAAAACTATGATATGTACATATTTGTCCTAATTGGTGATAAAGCTATCATCATACTGTTTTCATGGCTAACGGCCGATGGCTGGGCAGATATGAATAAAAAAGGTAAGGGTGAGTATCGTTGATGTAGAAATCTGAAAAAGCACACTGAAAATACAAACCCAGCTAAAAAGTACGTAAAGTAAAGGTTAATTTTCCAGGTAACTTGAAAGGGGACTTCATGGAATGGGTCCTTTTATCCATTCTAAATATAGGATTAAAAGGAAAGGACACAATAACTCAATCAAATAAGTATTGAGAAGGTCAATGAATATTGGAGTTGCTGGCTTTTTGATAAATATATCAGTATCCGGATCAATACTTTGATATTTTTGCTGTTCTTTACGAGATGAAAATGTAGTAAATAAAAGCCTGAGATATCTCCCCTCCTGAAAAAGTAAAAAATTAATACTTACAGCTGTAGATCATGCCTACACTTACCTATGTACTTAGGGCATTAGCCTAAACGACGATGTAGGCCATTACAAACAGCTGCTGCCGCAATAATACCTTCGCTAATGACATGCATTCCTACTCGTAGTAACTAATACCTGAGGAGACGGTTTGTATACTTTGGTATTTTCTACGTAGATATATCTATGTGCGAAGGGGAGCAGCTGCTGGTAATTTTCTCAGAAAATGACCTAGATTCTGAATAGTTTGTGGCTATTGTTAAATTAACTGGAAATCCGACTCAAATCAGGTTAACTGGTTAACGATGAATGCATCTGCGTACAATTCCCACTGGATGCAGACAGTACCTACCAAATAACACATGTAACAAAAAAAAATTACGCTGACATACCCATAGACATACCACAAAAAAGGCGACGAAAATTTACAAAATTAGTCTGCACTCAGTGACGTGTATTATATAGTATACAGTACTATATAATATACGTACTAGTCTTCTAATACGAGTAAATAAGCTACGTATATGTATATTTTCAAGTCTAATAAGTGGACAATTATAAAGTCGTAACATGTATCTTTATAAACACAGAATCCATAATTACCATCAAATAATGGATACATTTCGTAAGAACTAATATTTAAAATTTGAAACAAGTGACTACGCTGACTGCAAACTGTTAAAAAACTGCAAATAATCTAGAGGTAGCTTTAATAAAAAATTATTTCCTTATAGTTAAACGCTTCATAAAGCTTTTTATTGGAATACCACAGCTTTAACCTAAAGCTTTTCAGTCGAAGAGACCGAAGCCCATATCGTCATCAAACTCTTCTGGCTCCTGCTCCTTCTTCTTCTCCTCCTTGCTAGTAGTAGCTCAACTGATCCTATCCTGATATATCTTATTATCAAGTTGGAAGCGTCCCCATGAAGCATTGCCCCGCTGTATGGCAATTTAAAAGCCATTACTAAAAGATGAATGAATCCAATTCCAGGATCATAACTTACGATAGACAGAATGTAACGTAGAATACAGCCAAGAAGTTGATATGTTTATCACGTCCTCGCATGCATGAAATAAGATACCGAGCATTCATACGAAACAAGCAATACGTTGCACTGGACATGGCCATCCATTCATCTTGCTGCTCTACAGATTCAGACTAGCAATTGTACTCAAATGCAATCCAGAAAATACGCTCTCGAAACAGTGTTGTACTGTGGAAAGAAAATTGCTTTTATACTGCGATTTTATTCTTTGGTTTATTTGGGTAATCCAGAGCGAGTATTATTGAGACTTGCTTTTTATGCTCTCAAAGTATTTTAGATATTTTTCCGTTAATTATCAGATAATTCTGATTATGACGACCCCTGTTGCGCGGTGGACGAAGATCTGCCTGTGATGCAGGAGGTTGCGGGTTCGATTTCTGCCTCGGCACAATTTTTTGTACGCTCTGCAGATATTTTTTCAGGGTGCTCTAGTCGTCTTCTATGTATAATAAAAAAATATCTATCTATATAATGTATATCAGTTATCTAGTACACAATCTTTCCCAACTTTGGTTTAGATAATGCTGTGTGAATTGTCTCTAATGGACTAATTAAGTGGCAGAAGTGTAAAAAACTCCCAAAGTTGTCGTCGCTACAAAAGCATCGACTGAACACGGCTAAAGTTGGAATGATATCGGGCCTAGGTTGATCTGGCAAGGCAAGGATCTGGCAAGGATTAATCTGCTAGTTTCGAGATTTGCCCCGAGGCGTATCCGCCTGTACCTAATTGGGCTCGAAGAATACCTATTCGAAACGTGAAAGTTTTCAGCCAATCTCAGTGACTTTAGCTTTCTAATCCGTATGTTGTATACAACCATGTTGTATTATGCATAACACCCTAGTTAACTGCGCCAAAATCATTTTACCAACACATTTAAATTAATATTTTATAAAGAACCTTTTAGCTTAGTTGCTACTCACAAGGCGTAACATTTTGTAACTTTTACGAAGTACAAAAAATATAGTGTACTTAAGTGCTATATAGAGCTAAAAGTGCTGCACTTTACCTTCACATCCCGACTAGCCGTATTATTTCTTTTTGTTTGGACACTCGTTTCTGTAACACGGTGGTGGCAAAAAAGTAAAAAATAAAATGTGGGGAAATAAATTAAATACAAAAATCTTTATTAGAAACAAGAGACTTATAATAAAGGGTACAGTTGTGGGCTGACTACCGCAAAAGTTAAGAAACTGTGTAGCGGAGTCAGCGCCTTCCTCCGCAAACAAAATAAATAGTTATGTTTCTTTAAAGAAATAAAAAAAGAGAAATATGTGTGTAGTGTGTGTGTGTGGTATGTGAGGGTGTGTGGTGTGTTAGGGTGTGTTGTGTGTGTGTGTGGTGTGGTAGGGTGTGTGTGTGTGGTGTGAGTAGGAGAGTGTGGCGCTCCTGGGGTTGGTAACAGGAACGGCTGTGTTTCCGAAACGAGCTTTTATGCAAAGTTTCTGAACAATCCTTTATTGAAAGGAACAACAGATTTTTAAACAGAGTACGTTTAAACGTAAAACTTTATATTATGTACCCGATTACCTCAGTAGGTACCGGTTACCTTTATGTATAAGTTTTGTTTGTATGTAGATGTACTTAGACGGGAAAATAACAAATGTTAGGTACTTCATGGGAAAAAGCCCCAAACACTAAAGGTTAAGGCAATTTAACACAAAGGAAACATTTCTTTATTTATAATAAAAAAATTGACACTGCGTGATCATAAAGTGCAGCTGCACTGGAATTTTCGATTAAACTATAATAGAGTTACTGCTACGAATGCTGTTTTATTTCTCGAAATTCCACCGCGAGAAAATCGAGACGTCAGTTGCCTTCACACTTCTCATTAGAAGGAGAGTCGAGGATATTTCGCGGCTCGTAAATTAAATTCCCAACAAAAATTATTTTGCTTTGGAAGACGTGTCTGTAAATTAATATAACGATTTCGCAACTACTAACGCAGAAGTTCGTCCTTCGGTAGGAACTTGGATACAAAACCAATAAATTACTCTACAACGGCACTTGAGCGAAGTTACGTAATTACAAATAGCCTACCTACTGTCTAATAATCTGTTTTTGTCGACCTTTGTGGCACAGTGAGCGAAGAACTTTCTGAGATGTGCTGCGTGTTCTATTCCTGCCGCGGAACCAGAGTATATTTTTAGTAGTATGTTTTTAAGAATCTTGAACTAATCTGTTTATTCCAAGTTGGTCGGTGCTATAGACAACTTGTTTTTGTATTGTGTTGTTCAACAACTGTCAGAAAATGTAACGTTTGTCAGAAAATAATACCAGAAGTCAACTTCAACATCTAAATAAATAATATTGTATCTATTACTAGCTGCTCCCCGCGGCTTCGCCCCCGTGGAAATCTATGTGTCAAATTGTTTAAATGATAAAAAGTATCCTATGTTAGACTCCTGGTTCTAAGCTACCTCTCCACCAATTTTCAGCTAAATTGGTCCAGCCGTTCTCGAGTTATAAGTGTTGTAACAAACACGACTTTCTTTTATATACATATATAGATAGATATAGATATATAGATATATATATAGATTTGATTGCGTCAATCCAGACGCAGAACCATCTAAGAAAAAGTTGAAGTTGATTGTACATTTCTTTGTAAATAAAGACACTCCTACCTTAGTAGCTTTGCGTCTGGTTGATACAATTCTGGCATACCAAATGTAAAAAATACAGTGGATGAATGTACAGCTAATTTTACAGCGTAAGGTATACCAGGCGTTACTTTTGTGCAACGACTAATCACTTTGAGCAATCAAGGTTGAATGCTCAAAGACTAATCAAAAAACGGCCCAACTCGAAGTAAACTTATTATTGCAAATCTTTTTTATTAAAAGATGACGTCGCCTTTCTCTGTTATAAAGCAGGCTCGCTCGTCCCTCCAAAAAGTTCACATATCGTTAAAAGCGTCTTTCACAAAAAAAGGTTAGGTACATCACGTGCCTAGGTGTATTGGGTTGCTCAACCAATTAGTTCTGTCACTTGGGCTCGATTCTTGATGGATTCTAGATACAACATCGATTTTGTTGACATTTATTTTTGTCCCAAAGAAAAGCCGTATTGTATTGGTGAAATGACAAGGGTGCTGGTTGTCATCCTTGAGCCTGTCTGAGAAATGATCTCAAATTGTGTTCCTTTACTACCGAGGATTTATTTATAACGTTAGGTATGTCTCAACTATCAAAGTAGTCCCTCAGTTTATAACGAGAAAGGGACTTACATATTAGTAGAGTAATTAAGACGCTTCTAACTGTTAAGTTTAATATTCATTTATTCTCAAAAAGACAAATTATATAAAGTCACCTTACATGAGAACTGGTTTCTTAGGTTTAGTATACTATACATACGACTAGTATATGTATATTTTCAACAAAGTTACCGGCTTATGAACTTGATAATATTTATGTAATCTCGGGGTGTCTCTGAAGGATAGGATTCATAACGAAATCATCTGACAGAGAACCAAAATAATCGACATAGCTCAAAGAATTAGCAAGCTGAAGGGGCAATAAGTCGGCCTATATATTGCGAAGAACCGATAACATGTATATTGCAAAAATGTTTTATTATGTGTTTTTTGGCGTTGCCTTAGTAAAATAAATATATATATATTTTCAGCTGCATGCCCGGCCACTTGGCTTAAGAATAAAAGGGCTGTGTACTCAACGAAATCCAGTTTGATTTAGGGTTCGATGTGCCGTGCAAACACTCCAATCGTCGATAGTGTGTGGAAGGAATTCATTAGTTGTGATAGAGGGCGACTGATTCAATCTATACGGACGGACTATCTTTGGGCTCTTGGGAGATAACAAGATTACTGGCTTAGGTAGGTACTTGTCTAGTAACGTACCTTTCAAGTTTATGTCAAGTTTATATTTTATTTCACAACTTGTCATTGGCTATTTGCACAGATTTATACAAGGTACCAAGGGTGTCTCGATTCTGGTTGGGATTAACTTTTGATCTTCGTTTTTTGTATAGTTTTTTGTGAAGAGAGCCGTGTGGTATGCCGACTTGGGGGGGCGACTATGGGACATACACCGGGGGACGGGCTGCAGCGCTCCCTGCAGAATAATTCCATCACAAAACTGCGATCCCCGACCAATGCCCAGCGTGTGAATTATGGGTATTACCCCCAGTGAAACTACACGTCAAAAGAGAATGGCCCCCAGTTCCCGGCCTCCTCGCTATTCCTGGCCATAGTAGCGGCCACGGCAAGGGGTGCTAAAAATCCTCGGTGATGATAATGATGATGACGACGATGAGAAAAACAAAACTGCGGCCACACAAATAAATGTCAGATTGATACAAAAGATCAGCAGAGGTTATCATGCTCTAAAAGAAGTACAATTAGTTCGGCGTGAATCAGTTTGCTTGAAACATCCAAACGATCAGGTAGGGAAGTAAGTTGTTTTTTAATCTGATGGAAATAAGAGAGGAAAGGATGATGTAGTACACTGCACTGCATCTAAGTATGTGTGTATTCTAAAAGACCCAAATGGCCGAACTGATAAACTTTGACTACGACCCTTTTTGTTGATCTATTGGTCTTTTCGCTCATGTTTAGAGAGTGAATTACATCTATATATACTCGTATGTACATGTATAAAACTGAACTGGTCTCTGGAACTCTGGTCACGCTTGAACCTGAAAACGGCTTTACCAATTTTTTTTTTAACTTTTTTCAAATGTTTTCTATTTTAATACTCTAATTCGTAATAGAAGATTCTTACATAAAAAAAACAGAAAATTGATTTTTTTCATGTTTTTCAAATTTCTACGCGGACGATAAATAACGCTCTTCAAAGAACATTCCCTTACTTTAGTTATTACCTGACTTGTGTGTTTAATTCTAGAATGAAAGCTGTTCTCCTACTCCTCACGCTGGTGACTGCGATGGTGGCCGTTCACGGTGATATTTGCACCACTAACTACTGCGACAAAGTCAAATGCGACTCATCTGTCACCTTAGCCACCTGCACCAGTTCTGGGGGCGAGTACCGCCCTAATGGGAGCATGTGTAACTGCTGCCCGTGGTGTGTCGCTAGTTTAGGTAAGGAAATCTTTATATATGTATATACTAGCTGCGCCCAGCTTCTTCGCCCGCGTGGAAATCTATGTGTCAAATACTCCTAGTTTATAAACCTATCTCTTGAATTACTCTATCTATTTAAAGAAACCGCATTAAAATCCGTTGCATAGTTTTAAAGATTTAAGCATAGGGACAGACAGACAGACAGCGGAAGTGACTTTGTTATATATTATGTTGTGTAGGACGCCCTCCATCCAGGTGGGATGACGACCTGCGAAGGACTGCAGGCAGATGCTGGATGTGACAAGCTGAAGATGGGCGCTTATTGCGCTTATTAGGGGAGGCCTATGTCCTGCAGTGGACTACTATAGGTTGATAATATGTCTTTATCTCCTTCTCGTCACGACATCACGACAAAGATCCTCACAACAAACAATCATCCGAGCGGGGCTTTGATAAAATAGCCAACGGCTTGTATTCTCACTTTAGTAGGATTCTTACCATCAGGACGGTTGCCAATGATTCATTAATTGAAACATTTCTAATTGATTGATAGTTGAAATTTGTTTTCCACATACATTTGTATAGTTTTACCTATTAATAAGTATTTTTAATTTTAACTATAGTAGTTATCTAGTTAATCACGCTTTATGTTGAAAATGAACTATGCGCTCGGCGCCGTAGATTTCCGATCGCGTGAGCGGACGTTCTAGAGGACACCTGTGAAGCTCGGACGTCCGTCGTTCAAGTAACGATTTTTTTTTATTAATATTTTATTCATTAATCTTATAATGTTTTTGATTGATTTCAGGTGAAGGTGAACGTTGCTACAATATGCGTAGAGCTCCGGCCCCTGGTGAATGTCGTCCACCTTTGAAGTGTATCGATAAAGTGTGTACGAAAATCGAATAGACATTGTTTAAAGGCACCGCACCGCACCTGAGATTACAATGGCAGACATGTAAAGAAATTAATGCACTGTATTGTGAACGTGTATTATTTTCGTTATCTTTTCCTATCTTCTTCTTAGCCTATTCTTAATGTCCAGTAACTAAAATACCGTAAATATTTGGATAGGTAGATACAATCACCGCCTAACCACCATGAACTCCGAAGGAAAATTGCTACGAAAAATTTTCGCCGGGTTTGTCTCTTGAGCTCAATAGACTGGATTTAATTGCTTGCCCCTTTCGCACCTAACTCCTCAAAAACTGTCCAGTTTTAAAAAATGTCAGCTTGTAGGTATAACAAAATTTATCAGTCCCAATCAGGGGCCTCGGCCCTGCCATAGAGACAGTATTACAAAGGAAACCTTCTCGAAACATTTTGAGGCACTTTTCAAATATCGATATTGTTGATCAAAACAATTATTGGTTTGATAAATTCTTTAGGTCATACAAAATTTCCCTGTAGGGCACAAAAGTTCCCTTGCATGGGGATTATGCTAAGAGTCATGGTCTACAATATAACGTGAAAAAAGTGAGTTCATGGTATTCTCCCCAAAGGGAAAACACATGAACGAGGTACCACCCATTATGTTGAATGGATCTGAGCTGAATAGATTTACCCAGTTCAAATACTTAGGTCACATTGTAAGTGACAATCTTAGAGATGAACCAGACATAGAGAGGGAGCGAAGGGCGTTGACCGTAAGGGCCAATATGTTGGTTCGTAGGTTTTATCGATGTTCTGAAGAGGCAAAAGTCACGCTGTTTAAGTCTTACTGTCAGACGTTCTACACGAGTAGCCTATGATAAACCACATATACTAAAAAAGCGATCAAAACCATTCGCGTCCAGTATAATAATGCATTCAGGATGATACTGGGGCTCCCGCGGATCTGCAGCGCGTCCAATATGTTCGCGGAGGAACACACGGACGACTTCCATGCATGCATGTGGAAGAAAATCGCCTCGTTGCTGTTCAGGCTGCACGGTATTACCAACATCATTCTGAATGCATTATCCAATAAATGGGATAGCCCGTTCTTCAAGCACTGCAACCAAGTAATGATGAAAAGTCCACTTTCATCATTATTTGATTGCATTGTTTGTAATAATTTACATTAATTGTTAATAACTAACATAGAATTAAGAAAAATTTGCTCCTAACATGATATGGACCTAAATTTAATTTTTAATTATGCTTTGTCGTTGTCCGAAATAAATGAATTTTATTTTTTTATTTTATTTATTATTGTCTAGGGTAGAATAGAGAAAAATTACGTCACTTTGTCATCGAATGAGTGAATTATTTGAAATTGATGGCTTCAACTTCAATGTTGTATGCAATGTATGACGATGCGATGACATTATTGTCTTTTCTTCCATAGAGAACAATCCCCGTGATTTTCCTATAGAACATTAGGCCAAGCACTCGTCAAACATTGCGGACAATGTAGTAGGTATGTTATACAGATTAGGTAATGGTATCTTCATGGCGCCAAAATTAACAAAACAAATGACTCGGCAATATAAATATAATAAATATAATATAATATTGCTGGACAATTCACACAGCATTATCTAGCCCCATGGTAAGCAGAGCTTGTGTTATGGGTAGTAGATAACTGATATACATAATACAATATATTACATAGATAGATATTTTTTATTATACATAGAAAACGACCAGAACACCCGGAACAAATATCTGCAGATCGTACACACAATTGTTCCGAGGCGGGAATCGAACCCGCAACCTCCTGCGTCGCAGGCGGACCTTCGCCCACCGCGCCACATTGGTCGTCAATCGGTGTTTATTAGGTTCAGCATATAGTAGGTGCAACTTTTAACTCAGTATTTAAAAGGCCACATCTCACAATGTTCATAGCAATCCATAGAGGGAAAAAAATAAATAAAATCTGTAACCTTTTCAACGCAAATGGCCTTCATTTAACAGCGCTATATAATGGAATTCCTCGCTAATATGCATCCCATGGTTGACATTTCAGTCTATTGTTCATGTTCCCGGCAAGACGATATGCAAATTGGCACTCAGTTGCGGCTAGGTATCTAAACATAATTACATTTGGTACAGAAAAGTCCATTAGGGCTCCACATCAACGAGTAAAACTAGTATACTGCTGGATACTAAGCGCCATAGCTAAGCGATATTCATCTGCGATAAACTGGCAGAAGCTAGACGCGACTATGCCTGACAGCGCAGGCTCGTTGTTCGTACAAATATCTGTAGATCATCTACAGATATTTGTCCTGGGTATTCTGGTCGACAAACATTTGTCCCGAGGCGGGAATCGAACCCACAACCTCCTGCGTCGCAGGAGCACCTTCGCCCACCGCGCCGTCAAATATGGTACCTATTGACTCCTTTGCGCTAGAACTTTGGCACTAAGTCCCACTGTTCTTCAATGATATGGTAATCAGCTCCAGTTGAACCGTCCTAATGTAATTTGTTTGTATTCGTTGGATTGGGTTGCCGGTACGTTTGTGGCGTCGTATTCTCCGAAGCGTGAAACAACTGAGTCATACTTAAGCTCTCGAAATCGTAGGGTTAGCACTTGATATACAATTTGGAGCCCTAAATATAGGGGCTCCAAGTTGTATTGGATATTTGTAGTAGATACTTTGATTTTATTCCTTAACTAGTTTCTGCTCACAGCTTCACATGCTTTGTTTCTATCGAAACGTTTTAAGGTTACTTTAATCCCATGGGAACTGATTTATGGGAAAAAAAGTAGCCCATGTGTTCAGCCCGATCCGATCATTAGTTTTTGCGTGGAAGAGTAACAAACATCCATATAGCTATTACGTTATAAACAATTATACAGAAAGTATTAATAGATTCAGTAAGATATCAAGAACATTTCAACACTACTTGCCAAATTCTCCACATATATTTGTTTATATGTATGTACATTAAGTGAAACCACATTGATTGTCATAACAGTGACACTGGCTCGTTTACTGAGCGTCTCGTCGTAGATAATTCGCTAGCTGATCCAGTCGAATAAGTTTGATTCGACCCTGAAATAGGGACTTTCACTGCGGATTCAGATCTCGTTAATGGAATTAATCCACAGCTTGCAATGAGACTAATGGGAGTCGTGAGACGCATTATGAGACCTCATCCTAAGGGCTGTCACCTTGGATCATACGGGTTTCGATAGGAACTTTTATTGGGTTTGTCCAAAAAAAAAGTACAAACATTTTTAATGCTTTCAAAATAGTTTAGTACACGTACAGTGCAAAGAAATGATCTTCTACACACACATAGTAAATACTCTTTCTAATTCGATTATATTATTTGATTGCAATTTTAGTGTCAAGGTTTCATAATCAAATAACCCGCCAGGTGGCTCGCGACCGGTTTGCGACAGGCGTAAATTAAGCAATCAGTGCTGTCAAACGTCAATTTTGTATTAGTTTGAAACCAGCTACACAGCAGAACATCGCACTCCGAGTCTGCACAGGCGCGGGCCGATATGTACGGAACACGGTTATCGCACGTAACCTACAAACACCCTCAGTAGAAGGTTCGTGGTGAAGCTGGCGCGCAGGATGTAAACCCGTGCGAACAATTCCCGCCACGCTCACCTCAACGGACTCGCTCCCTTACACGCGAGGCCGCCAGATACAAGACCTTCCTGGCGACCGCTTCCCCGAGAACTGCTGGAACACCACGATGATGTCCAAACGCAAAATGACCATCGCAGCCAATCGGGTGCTGAACAGCAATTGAGAGGCCGGCAGGACTCTCATTGCTGTAACTCAAGACTCGAGTGACGTCTCGCTCGACGTTGAAGCTAGAAGAAAGAACCTTAGTTCGATTCTAACCGCATTTCGCTCGAAAGAGGAACTGTTGAAGACCATTGATGACCAGCTACAACGTCAAAATTGGTCAAAATTGGCGTTTGACAGCACTGATTGCTTAATTTACGCCTGTCGCAAACCGGTCGCGAGTTACATAATCACCATACCGATCAGTTTCGACTTAGGTAGGTATCATCATCAGTTTGTTGACGGCCACTACAATATGCATTATTCGAAAAAAGCAACGGTGTTAAAAATAACAATACAAACTAATTTGTATATGAGTATTTATTTCACACGTGTTGTGGTAGAAATAAAGGCAGTGACTCTGATTGCCAATAAATAATCATCATTTTATATTACTCGTTAGCTTTTGCCAACGGACTTACTTTCATACGTCTATTTACGGTTGAGTTTATTAAGACAACCCTATTATTATATAGAGTGAAATCTAAACTGTAGGTAGAGAAAGAGACAGGTACGTACGGACATGGTAACGTCAGAAACGTTTAATCGGTTATTTGAGCGATTACAAAGTAGGTGATAATAAATATTAAAAATATTTCTCTAATAATTTTTATAAAATATTAGTAATTGTTACCTAGGACCACGGCAAAGTAAAATGAAAGGGCTAGGTATGAATTTCCCAGAAATTATAAATGTAAAATTTTATGGTCTTCCTATCATTTAAAATGCTTTGTTAGTTGGAAAAAATAATCCTTACTATAGAGCCTTTTGATCGGTATCGTAAAATAACGGGTCTTCTTTTTTTACAATTGAGCAGTTTCGATTCCCCGTTCAGACAGACGAGTATTCAAAAATCTATGATACAATCATAGATATTTGAATTGATCTGAAAATCAAAATCAAATCTTCTTTCAGTTAAATGTTCTAGTATTTAAGATACTTTCCCTCCATGTGGCACACCCGTTGCACACCCTGTGTATTCTCTGTTTACGTACAAATAATTTTGTATTTAGGTAGGTAGTTACTTGTTATTTACCGTATTGTGTTGTTTTCATTTCAAATTCTCCTGACTTTTACTCATAGTGACTTCTGCGAACTATTGCAGTCAACAATAAGATAACACACGGCCAAGTGTGAGTTCAACGCCGTCCAATAATAATATAATTTCCAAATAATTTGATTGTTTTGAATTAACTAAAATCTGACTACGAATCCCTTAATTTTACACTGTTTTTAAGATTTGTGACGAAAACGATTAGTAATACGTCGGGAATAAAAATATGGGGACATCTCGGGATCATTCTCTATATACAAGGTGTCTCATAATGAGTGGATAACGTGATGATTCGTGTGTGAAGGCACAAAAACAAAAATTAATAAAATGGAAGCAAAGAAGTTTGAAGTTTGGGAGTTAAGAAATCCTACTAATATTATAAACGTGAAAGTTCGTAAGTATGGATGGATGGATGGATGGATGGCTGGAATGGATTTTAATGAAATTTTACAATAATATAGCTTATACATCAGAATAACACATAGGCTACAATTTATAAACATATATTGTATATTATCCAAAAAATCTATCACCACGCGGGTGAAACCGCGGGGCGCAGCTAGTGTATTATAAATTTGGAATATTTTGTACCCATTCAGATTTTAGGGCACCATGGCCCCAAGTTAAGCAATAGCGTCAGTTTTATTTAATGAAATGTATAAGAGACCATAATTTTGCTCAGAAAAATGCTTTAAAATGTTTTACTAACTACGTCCAGTAATATCCTAGACAACTTCTAAGATAACTTTTTAAAGAGATTCCTCTTGAAATTGACATTTATTTAACTAACCTAATTGGTAACTGAGATTTTCTTTTTTTTTCACTTTAGTGATGCTCATATTTGCCGAAAATGTGAACATAGCTAAAAATTTACGAAAAATGCATAATGAACTGCACTACAAACGCTTCAACGCAAAGAAAAGGTTTTCTGTCCGATAACAGAGAAGGAACCCTAAAATCAAGAAACCAAGGTATAAGGTAATCAGAAGAGCTCAGATGGTAATTGTAGGGGTTATCTTGCGTTCTTAATAACCCCTCGTGACGCTTTTGGCGAGAGGCGACCAGTTAACACAAATCCACCAAACAATCAAGTAAGTTGTTTATTTTATACATTTTAAATGAAAGTAACTAAGTTAAGAAAAATTTGTAACTTCGAAAAAAAAATCTATTTGCAAATAAGAGCAAATAATATAAGAAACTGTAAGTTCGAATTAAAACGCTTTCTAAATTCATTCAGCATACCCTCATAGAGACTCCAGTCTATATTTAGACAGGAGTCTCTATGATTGCATTATGTTGGTATTTTTAAAGCAGGTCAGATTTTTTTTGGATTGATTTTAAAGAGAACTATGTACTTTCTATTTTGTTTCTTCGTTTACCAACAGTCAGACCAATTTATACAATAGAAAAAAGGGAACCTCATTCGTTTATTCATGGTGCCTAGTTTTTATATAATTGAAAGAGAATTTTTAACTTTAGCATGAAAAGCTAATTTGCAAGTCCACTGTTTATTTTCACAAGATTTTGTTAAATCCAACGAAAAATAACACGATTTTTAATAAACACACAAAAAATGTATTAAGTCGACAGTTGTACGCGATACCACTCTATTCTGCTTTTTTTTTCTTGGAGGCAATGCGACATACACAAAAACTAAATAAAAAAGCGGAAGCATTTGGGAGTGATGTAATTTATTCCTAATTTAAAAAATACTGTTCTTTTGAATCCTTTATACCATTCTAGATTCGAATCATGCCATGTGGAAAATGATTCAAATCGCTTTAATTTTTAGATTTTTTGTTTTATGTCTTGGCCTTGCCCCACACATAGGTACTCATCTTTAAGCTTATCCATACATTATGGGACACTCTATATCTAAATATTCCCTTAAAAGTCCCTTTGTTTTTTCTAGAATGAAAACTACTCTCGTCCTCCTTATTCTGGCATGCGCCATGGCCGCTGTATATGGCGACCTGATCTGCGGCAGTTCCTTCTGCAGCAAGAACCCTTGCGTCTCACCCATCGTTCAGACCAGCTGTCGCAGCCCTTCAGTGTACAGCCCAGCTCATGCTGGCATGTGTGGCTGTTGTCCGGCCTGCGTTACAATGCTGGGTAAGAATAATATAATAATATGTCTTTATTTCAGATACAATTACTATAATTTAAGTTAAAATACTTATCAGTAAGCGGTTCACATAGAGGTGAACCGCTTATTGGTATTGGCTTTACCATTGGTACTGCTAAAGGTGGGCATTGAATGGCGTTACGGGGCGTAATGTAACGTTTCACACAGCGAGCGCTCGTACAGTATGGAGGTACAGGCATAAGAATAAGCTATCACATACCGTCTATTATATATATTGTATATATGTATATACTACGTCTATTCTATTCGTGTATTATGTATATCAGTTATCTAGTACCCATAACACAAGCTTTGCTTACCATGAGGCTTGATAATGCTGTGTGGATTGTCCTGAATTATTTATTTATTTATTTATTCTATATGGTACGGGGAAAGAAGCCGCTCGCAGCATATCGGATTTGACGACTGATTTGGCGCGGTGGGCGAGCGTCCGCCTGCGACATAGATGGTAGCGGGTTCGATTCCCGCTTTGATACAAATTTTTGTACATATTTGTTCCGAGTGTTCCAGTATTTTCTAGGAATTGATTATGTAATGTGTTCTATTACATTTTATCAGTCATCTAGTACCCATAACACGAGCTCTGCTCAGTTTGGGTCAAGACTAGATGATGCTGTGTGGATTGTCCAGTATTATTTATTTATCTATTTTGTCATTTTATGCTCGCTGAGAGAATTACGTTACGTCATTACGCCGGCCGGGTGATTATGTAACTCGCGACCGGTTTGCGACAGGCGTAAATTAAGCAATCAGTGCTGTCAAACGTCAATTTTTTATTAGTTTGACTCCAGCTACAACGTCAAAATTGGTCAATTGACAGACTGATTGCTTAATTTACGCCTGTCGCAAACCGGTCGCGAGTTACATTATCACCATACGGGTGTGCAATTTGCTTTCAGCTTTTGTTTTCGTGCTAACTACAACATGGGTCTCTTGAAGACAAGTGGTGACTTTTAGGTTTTCGTGATACATTGTCAGCTACATCGTCACTTTTCATCCAGCTAGATTGTGAACAAAAGAAGATCGATTCGTAATTCAAAAAAATTTATATTCAGTTATCAGGACTTGGCAACCTAAGGTCATGAGATTATCAGTGCTTAAAGTCTTAAATAACAAAAACACCGATTGTATTTGTCATATAAATATATTTATTATTTCTATGTATTTGGGAGTATTACTATACAAACTACAGTTTTGTTCCATTTGTGTATGTGAAGCACCTAGCCTACAATAAATACACAATACATAATAACTATATAGTATATACTACGTGTAGGTATTTTCTACACGTATAAATTCGTAGACTACGAAACCGTAGAGGCTCTACGGATGCGTAGAGATTCTACGAAAGCGTAGCAAAACTACGAACGCTACTTTCCAACTATTTTGTGTATATAATATTTTAGTTGTTTGACATCATTTGAAATAGACATATCTTAAAATAATCATGATTTCGCCATTTCAGAGAAGAAAGGTTGAAATAAATTATATACGTAATCTGTGTGTAATGGGTGTTCTTCGATCGTTATCTATGTATGTATATATATAAAAATATCTATTTTTACAACGTATTGTTTTAAGTATATCAGTCATCTAAAACCCATAACCTATGTTATGTATTGTATTAAATACATCAATCATCATAACACAAGCTGTGCTTAGCTTGGGGCTGGCTAGAGATGCTGTGTGGATCGTCCAGCATTATTATTATTATTTTTTAAATAAATAATCATCATAATTATAAAGGCCTCCCTATAATGTATCTACTTTAAATTAATTTCTTAACGTTGAGTGGAGCCCACTCAACGTTGAAAGGCGATGTGGAAGGCCCAGGATGAGATGGCGTGACGAGTTCAAAGCACATCTTCCATCAAGACCTGTTGCAACGTTGGATCGCGAGGAGTGGAAGGAGAAAAGAGAGGCCTTTGCCCAGCAGTGGAACAATAATGGCTTAAAATAAATAATAATAATAATTCCAGGTGAGGGTGCTGCTTGCAAGACCTACGACGCAGAGCACGGAGCGACACCACTCTCCGTGTGCCGGAAGCCACTCCGGTGTCTCAACGCTGTCTGTACCAAGATCCCAGCCAGGAACAAGCCTTAGAACGATAACACTGGAGTGTTACCGTTCCCTTGAACACTAATACTAATGGCATTATAAACCATGAACTACTTATAATCATATGTTACCTGTCTATTGATTAAGATTATCAAAATGATTTTGAATAATTTCTATTAAATCTACTTTCATTCCAAAACACGTTGTTTTTTTGCATTGTACTAAATCATAGGAACAAAAACTAACATCAAATTCGGAAACGTGAGATGAAACCTTGTTTTGTATTTCACAAATCAGTGAATCTTTGTATTGATATATTTATGCGTTTGCAATTCGTTGCAGAGGATTTTTAATCAAACTAAAATGTTACCAACGTTTTGCAAACACTCTTTCCAATCGTTTTCGATTCACATTTCAAACAACAACGACTGTTTTTATAGCTCACTGTAATTCATAAATTTTTGTGCATAGCACTCGTAATATGTATTGTTCAGCGGAATAATCATTAAAAGGTAATTAAAACCTAAGGGAAAAACAACCACAGTGGCAGTAACTTTCTTCTGTGTATTTTAACACCTTTTGTCCATCCGTCTGCCAAATGTATTGAATTTTGGCAAAACCCTGTTTTTAGGGTATCTTTAGGAAGTATAATAGGGTAATTTACTCTGTATAAGAAAAAGTCATATATAATTGAGATGCTTACGCAAAACACAGTCAGAAAATATTCGTTTTAGTACATAATAATAAAATTTAAAAAAAAAATCAATTTCTATAACCTGTTTTTAACACAATGAAATAGTAGGATGTATTACATCATACGGCTGTGTAGGTAAACTAAAATGTATCAACCGTTATCAGCAACATCAGCACATGCATGTTGCACAGCACATGTTTAGGGGCATACCTACATATATTCACAGCGAACTGACGTCATCACCACAGAGCGTCCACATGTCCCAGCGTTTACATCAATTTAGGCACGAAACTTGAAAATGAACATTTTGAATGCATTTTTATGGCACTTACCCATCGAAAAAGTTTTGGTGGTTTATTAGCATTATGGAATCTAATTGAGACATTTCAACCCTATTAAATAAAAGGAACTCAAACTTCTGCTTTCTTATACGAAACATGTGCGTGTAGATTCCACTCATTCTGTAGGTACACCTTTGTACCACTTTTGTAAGCCAAATTCAAAGTCAAAAATCATTTATTCTTTAGGCTTACAAAATAATAACTAACTTTTGTACACCTTGTATAAAAGGCACTCCTCTAGAGAGTTATGTACTTTGGTAATTTGATAAATGTAATTCATTTGCACATGATTTCATTCATTGCAGGCTGATGAAACATGACGTATGCCATGGCTTGGATATAAATATTCACAACATTTACGCTTCGTATCGTGAAAGGTTAACATGTTTCATGCATAATTAATTCACATTCCTGATTTTCAAAGCTTCGTAAACTTTGAAAGTCAGGAAGTGTCGATGAGATTGATTTATATCAATTTATTATTAGACTTCACAAAAACGAGGAGGTTCTATGTGTATGTTTGTTTTTTGATGTAGTTCATTCATAGTTCATTTATTTATTTGTAATACACAGGAAAGAGCTATGCTCGGAGTTTCTCTGAAAGATAGGATTCGTAACGAATACATCCGACAGAGAACCAAGGTTATCGACATAGCTCAAAGCAAGCTGAAGTGGCAGTGGGCCGGCCATATCTCGCGAAAAACCGACGGCCGCTGGGGCAAACATGTTCTTGAGTGGAGACCACGACTCGGTAAACTTAGTGTAGGCCGCCCTCCGACCAGGTGGGATGACGTGCGAAAGACTGCAGGTAGATGCTGGATGCGGCAAGCTGAAGACAGGGCGCTATGGCGCTCATTGGGGGAGGCCTATGTCCAGCAGTGGACTGCTATAGGCTGATGATGATGAATACACATGTATTACAGGGATGTTCAGACTTAAAATTAAGACCACTGTGATCTGCCATTAGAAGTAAAAATGTTACATATTTTGGATATAGAGCAAAAGTGTATGTGCCTCCATTTCTTTTTGAATGATGGACAGAGTTTTGAAGTTCTTTCGATATTATATATAGAATGGTAGGTGGTAGGACCACCAAATGTTTATCCCTGAGGAATGAGTATTTTCCCGCAAAGGTTATACAGTACAAAGTTAAGGGATTAGTAGTTTTTCAGTTTTTTCCAAACAATCAAATTATTACGTACAAAAATTATACAGCCAAAAAAATATATAAAAAAACTTAAGTATCTAACTAGAGTAAAAAACACAACACACGACTTAAATATATATAAGATAAAGATATCACTTAATAGTATAAAACAAAGTCGCTTCCCGCTGTCTGTCTGTCCCTAAGTATGCATAGATCTTTAAGAATACGCAACGGATTATGATGTGGTTTTTGTTAATAAATAGAGTGACTTAAGAGGAAGGTTTATAAACCATAGATTTCCACGCGGGCGAAGCCGGGGGTGCAGCTAGTATAGTACTATAAATTGATTAAAAAACTGACATACCTAAGTTGCCTAAGTCATGCCTAAGTCACCTAAGTTGTTAAGTTTAGATCAGGCCGGTTTGATGTCCGTGAGGGTTGGTTTTGCAGTGTTTATCCATATTCTTTCTTACACGAGGTCTACTGACGACTAACCAGATATAGAAGGCTGGCTCTACTGTGTGTACAGTTCCTATTGTTCTCGTAATAAAACGGGGACCGGGAGTAAGCTCACAGCGAAGGCGAGTCTAGAACAAAGCACGCTCGTAAACTTTTTATGGATTTTAATTTACCTAGATAGTACCAACGTTAGCTACCTTTCTGCCTAACTGAGTTCATAAGACTGCGGGCTTTTTCATTATTGTTTGTTACTTTGTAGAATATGTTGTGGTATGAGCTGACCCTTAGGTACCCTAGAGTGCCTATCTACCATAACTACATTGTCGCGGATGGCAAGGTATCGTATGTGTGAAAGTGAGGTACAGATACAACGAACCCGCCGACACTGCCCGGCACGGTGGGTTGGTGTGATATTTCAGCCAGCGCATGATTATTGTAGACAGCTACATAGACAGCCGACAGTGTGACACCCGCCGAAAAGTAAGCGTGACCACTTGTCGGCAGGTCTTTGACGTGTAGACGACCTCTGTGGCGAAGCGGGAGAAGGTTCACCTGCGACGCAAGAGGTTGCTGGTTCTATTCCCGCCTCGATAAAAATGATTGTATTTATAATCTGCAGATATCTACGGGTATTCTGGGCGTTTTCTATATATTACTAAAATATCTGTGTATGTAATATATTGTATTAAGTCCTACTAATATTATAAACGTGAAAGTATGGATGGATGGATGGATGTTTGTTACTCTTTCACGTTAAAATTACCGAATGGATTTTAATGAAACTTTACAATTATATAGCTTTATACATCAGAATAACACATAGGCTAAAATTTATAAATTATATATTATCCAAAATATCTATCGCCACGCGGGGAAACCGCGGGACGCAGCTAGTATATAATATAATAACTACTTAGATAATATCTAGTCCCTACCCATTAAATGACCTCTGCCTAACCACACATGTACTGTATACGATGCTGTTTGTATTATCCATCATTATAAAGTAATAAAAAATAGACATTTCACTTACAATCACAACTTAGCGTGGGTAAGTATCACAGTATTGACAGACAGATAAATTGGTATCAAGTTATGGGCTCCAGAATTTATGAACATAAACAAACATAAAGAACTCGTAAAATCGTATCGCCTATAATACGGATACTACTGCGCAGTAAATAATATGTCTTCATAAGGAACGTAACGTTATCCTCACCATATTGAGCAACTTTAGTAAGTAATATTCTTACATATCTAGACACAGAAACAATCCTACTATATGACAATAAAAATATTTAATAATCTACCAGAAGACCTAAAGACCCTATCTGGAAACATATTCTGTATTTAAAAAAAAATTGCTCCTAGGTAAATGCTATTATTCCATGAATCAATATTTTAATTACAGGGACTTAGAGGATTTGAATATGTTCATTGACATACATTTTATTTAAGACTATTCCGTATTTTATTATTATATTAATCCATTATTTTTATTTTTTATTTGTAACTTAAAAATATAAATGTTAATATTGTTTTAATTGTAAAATAAACATTTGCATGACTATGTTAGGTAGAATAAATAAATAAATAATATAACTATAATAGAATATAACTGCAAATATGATAAATTTATGACCTACATTGTATCATAATATTCTGGCAAATAAATATCTTTATCTTTAGGATTGTGATGAACACAGCTCCATCTGTGTCTCATCGGCTGCACTACATACCTATCAGTCCAATATCGCATTGCCTACCTTGTTAAATCATTTACTAAGTAGTTCGCACAGCCCTCACTAGAGGCATTTTATTAAATTATATAAAAAGTCTATGTATAAACTCGGCCTCTTTTCTTGCAAAACCAACTGGCATCTAGACAGCTCAATTGAACCTTTTTCTGAATAAACCCAACACTTTCTGCTATAGCTGGCTGGCTTTGTTTTCTACCTTTTACAGGATGCAAGAAAGAGAGCGATGTCTTTTCCCTGCAACAAAAAGGAATGAATAAAGTTAACAATAAATATAGGTCATTGAATAAGGCCAGGGCAATTTACACAGCATCATCTAGCCCCAAACTGATCGGATAAGCAGAGCTTGTGTTATGGATACCAAAGATATAGTACCTACGTTTGCATTATTGTATTACAAGTTTCTGCTGCGATCACAAGATTTGTGATTGCAGAGTTTCTGCCCGCAGTTTCACACGCGTTGTTTCTATATCCCATGGGAACATATTATGGGAAAAAAGTAGCCTATGTTTTATTCTAGGCCTTACTACTAAATCCAAAATTTCAGTCGGTTCCGTTCAGTAGTTTTCGCGTGAAGAAGTAACAAATATCCATCCAAAATTTCGTTATAATAATACGAGTACCTACTAGTTTCTGCGGCTTCCCACGCGTTATTTCTATAGGTACGTTTCGAGGTTATTTATCTCCTGTATTGTTTTAATTGAAGAACTACTTATAGTCGAAACTTTTAATAAAGCAGTGAGTTATGAATATCATACCAGTCTTAGACTGATGTGGTATTCATTAGAAAGGTTCAACGGCATGGTAGGTGAGTCCAATCTTTGAGATCGTTTGAGTTTTGGAATATAAACTTATAACTAGCTTAGAGCTGATCAAAATTTGACAGTTAATGGAATCAATTAATACGGTATCAGAACAAGGTAAGTGTCACTCTTCCAAAATATGTTTTTAGTGAGAGAGGCACTTGCGCGATGGACTGCCTGAGAATGCATTTGCGCGACTGGCCATTTGCGCGAGTGTTTATTTCAAAGGAATGTTTCGACTAACTAAGTGGTGTAGTAACTACCACTAACACCATCTTGAATATCCATGGACGCCCTCGTGTAAGTTAAAACCGATACTGCTAATGGAAAAAAATTGCAAGAAAAAGTTTCATTTCTTTCATATTCCACCACTGTCCTGGATTTCCCAACGCCAAACAAACACCTCTTTAAAGAAAACTACGGCCAGCTCTGAATGCCTCATGTAGTCATTATGTCTGAATGCATCAGTGAAATCTCGTTGGCAACGCGGCGGCTACGGCGTAGCATCGTAGCACGATCCGTCCACACATCGTACTCCGAAGGTCTACAAAATTATATTATTTATGTACTGTGAAGGTAAGCGGAGGAGTAGGAAAAACTCAATACATTGAAAGTAAACAAATGCTTACTTCTATCATAATGAGAACCGTACCTCGTAAGGTAATTTAGTTTGTAGTAGAAATGTGCACGCGCGTTGAAGTCTTTTGCAGGTTACGCCGCAGTCTGGTGATGTAGCATTTGTCGTAGCACATGCTACGAGGATCTTCAATAGAATACACATGTTTGTGAATAGATTATGATAGCAATATTTGGAAGGGTGGGGTATGGGTAAGTGAGATATTAGAGTAAAGAAGGCAAAATCCCCCTACACTATGGTGAAATTCGTAATTGTCTAAGACGCGCGACGTCTAGTTCGAAAGATCGATAAAAGTTTTGTGAATCGCACCTATGTCTTCTTGCGCAAATATCCTTCGCGCAAGTGTCAGTCGCGCAATCTTCTTTCGCGCTAGTGTAGGTACCAGATACGATTATTACCCCTGACGGAGCGGTGATGGTACCTACATATGAGTATATGTTTGTGCAACAACTAACCCATGTATCTCCCAAGGGATGAACCGTTTTTTTAGACATAGACATTCATTAATTTGCTGCTGCAGTACAAATAAAAATATCATTAATAACTTATAACGAGAAAACAATAATTGCGGAAAATATTATTCAAAAAAGAGAGGCAGATTGTGTTTTACAGCAGCAAAAACGTCTCGGCTGAGCATAAATGCCTGAACCCAGGAGTAGTAAATTAAGAAGTATTTATTTACAGGATAAAATTAATTCATCAGGGATATTTCTTAGCTGTATCAAAAAACCGTTCAGCCGATTCAAATATACTTAGTTTAAGCTGTTTCAATTCAAATTGTCAGAAATTGTCTTTTTTTTTACACTGCAAATATAGATAAGTGTCTATGCTTACACTGCAGAATTGCTTATCGGTTAGACTAGTGTCGGATTAGCTGATAAATAAGGTTACGAAATAGATATCCCTACGTAGGTAGGTACATACCTAGGTATGTAACTACCTACGTAATGATATTGTAATACGATAGGTATCATTAGGTAGTAAGTACCTACGTTATAATTAGGTATTTTGAACCAAAATCAAATTGATAATTATTTTATTCAATAGCTTATCACAGTAATTATTATAGATAGGCGCGACAGTTACATTGTAAAGACTTTATGTAAACAATTTTTGTGTAACTGAGTAGGTAGGTACCTAAATAAAACTTACATGTTGGTAGATACCTAACATTTTTACGTAACTCGGCAAACTTCATACCACACACATTCGCCGCTTCAGAATGATGCAAAGTGTTATTGCAAAAATCAAAGGGCTGCTTCTGTTTTGATCAAACCTATCGTGCAAGAAAGGTTAGTGGAGTTTGACCTTTCTATCAGTAAACTAATAATAATAGGTGATAGATAATAGTCTGGGCACAGCGAGTGCGTCTGCACGTAAAGGGTAAAGTACCTAGGAAAATAAACGTCTAATAAAATTTGTCCAAATACCGTCCTCAGTCGATTTGTGAATGTCAACAACAACACGCGGTAGTGAATCGTTGCTTCTTATTTGTGTTGTTTTCTAGTGAATTATAAATGAAACTTGAGTTCATGTTAAATGTATAGTGAGTTTTATTTATAGTAAGAAGTTTTCAAGTCGAAGCAACTGGAATTTCTTAGAAGTTATTTCTTTTACGGTATTTATATTAAGATACTTATGTTTTTTTAAGAATGATTTCATTATAATACGATCTTGAGCAGGTAAGTAACCGAGTAGTTTTATTTATATTTTCGTTGTGTGCGAGATTTACAACATTGTACACCACGTTCGTTTATCTGGTATGATCAGTCTACATGTGAATAAGATATGTTTTGGCTTTTTGACCACTATTAATAATAACGAAAACAAAAATTAAATAATTGATTCGTGAAGCTATACCTACCTACGTATCCATACCTATATTTCATCTGTTGATAATAAGTAAGTACTGTAGCATTCATCAGTAGTTGACCTCCCTAGCAGGTTCCGGTCTAGTACATCAGTTTTGGATAATAGAAAATTTATTGTTATTATATAAAACAGCTTGCTTTCTTCTGTTTCCCGCAAGATTTTAGTTTTCAAATATTTTTGCGTTCATAGAAATTACATTAAACTTAACAGGGGCTAACCTAACGATGAACACCAGTGTATGTTGATTTGTAAAATATAAACAGCGCCATCTATTGCATACCTTATGTATAATAGAAATGCAGTATTGAGCAAAACAAAAATCTGCTACTTGCCAGGTATACTTTTCAAGGTTTGTAATTTCTTCAATGTTTTATATCATTGAAATTATAATTAATGAGAATTACTCAATAGTTGTAATTTCTTAAATTAAGTAATAATATATTTTATTATAATAAGTTGTTTTTAATAAGTAATTTTATAATCTGACGTATTCTAATTTCTCCAATGTTATATTTAATTCTAAATCATCATCATCATCAACCTATGTTAGTCCACTGCTGGAAATAGGCCTCCCCCAATGAGCGCCATGGCGCCCTGTCGTCAGCTTGATGCATCCAGCATATACCTGCAGTCTTTGTCACAGGACGTCGTCCCACCTGGTCGGAGGGCGTCCTACACTACGTTTACCTAGTCGTGGTCTCCACTCAAAATGTCTTCATTGTTTTTAATATCTTAGTTGGTATAGTTTTCAATCAGGTTCCTACCACTATTACAGATTTGGAACTAAAAATGGGAGAAACAACACGGATACCCCGTAAACTACAGAACGGGATAGTAAAACACGCAGAAGCGAAGCTCAAGGACCCAGAGTTTATGATCCGCGAGTCTCCACTAACTAATCTCGTGAAGGAATCTGCCAGCATACGAACCATTTACCATATATTCATAGCTATACTTCTGCTGTTGTTCTCGGAAACTGTGGTTTATGATTTGTTCGAAACCGGAACGTAAGTATAAAAAATTAAGCTAAATTTCATCATCATCATCATCTCCATCCGGATTCGAGCCACTGCTATGCCTCATGAAGTTTGTGCCATCCACCACGGTCCTGAGCTAAACTGCTGCAAATATTTTTTCTGATAAATTTAAGTCAACTTCAAACACTACGACTAGAGCATGCAAAAAGGTTTGTACTAGTGAGGTTAATTTTGGAAGTGGTTGGCTATGTACGCAAAATCACAAATACATGTAATCAAATCTAACCGGGCTCTGGATTAGAGTAAAGTAAAAATTTTATTTATTGACAAAATAGACAATGAAGCAGGCAATATGGGTCCATAGGCCCCTGAACTAGTAAAAAACTGTGTTTGAACATTGATACCCTAGTGAACCAATCCAAAAGCTGCATTCCGGATCAGGCAACCAATTACGCCAAATAACAATGTACGTCTGCTCAGCATAGCCCAGGAGGTTTACACCTAAAGAGTTCTTCAAAGGCTCAATAGCAATAATTATAATAAAATTGCTTTGAAAAAACTAAAACGGGCTTCGAATAATAGCTTCGATGACTATTTTGAAGTTGTACAATGTAGAATATTGTTGTTAGAAAAACAGTTTATCATCATCATCATCATCAGCCTATATTAGTCCACTGCTGGACATAGGCCTCCCCCAATGAGCGCCATAGCGCCCTGTCTTCAGCTTGACGCATCCAGCATCTACCTGCAGTCTTTCGCAAGTCATCATACCACCTGGTCGGAGGGCGTCCTACACTACGTTTACCGAGTCGTGGTCTCCACTCAAGAACACGTTTGCCCCAGCGGCCGTCGGTTCTTCAATAATAGCTTCGATGGCTATTTTGAAGTTGTATAATATAGAATGTTGTTGTTAGAAAAACAGTTAAATACTATATTAATTTGACTGGACCTTGTTCAAAACTTTTTAATGAGATAGCCCCGTTGTTTCCCGCCAGAATATTCAAATTTTATTGGAAATAGCATTGACTTCCGCTAGATGTCACCAATAAGGAGTCTCCTTGCCAGCTAGTAGGCGCGACAGTGGCGCCAATAGTTTGTACTTTTGAGCGCCATGATATTTTATTTCATTGGCGCCTTGTTTCCCGCCTAATACGGACGTGCTACTTTTCTTTAAGTAGCAAACTAAGCACGCTGCTCAGCAGGCTTTGAAGAAATATTTAAAAGTGTATACAATACAATTAGCAAAGAATTGTTTAAAAGTGCACAAATTTAAAGGTTTGATGAAAGTGCATACTGCGTAAGTAACTTTTCTTTATCTACCTTACACTTTCTATAAAGTGTTAATTTGCGAAATAAGTTTCGGAAATTCCTTTTGGATTCTTTAGTCCAAGACTGACGATACGTGTTGTTTGTTAGGCGATAGTTTACAAATATTAATATTACAAAGCTGACGCTTCAACTACCTGCGCGAGTTATTTTTTGTGATTTTTTTTTTCGAATAATAGCGCGTGCTCCCGGCACGTGGTAAATTTTTATTATATTTTTTACGTTAGCTGAGGCTTGTACAACTTAACACGTGGTATTTCCGCTATTTTCAGCGGAAATTTTTAGCAAACGAAAATTTAACGGTTTACCGTTCGATAATTTTGTGTTCCGGTTATTTGTTGGTTTTTGGTTTTGTTTGCTAAAATACAATTTTTCCAGCATGGAGAAAAGACGATAAAAATGTATAAATTCTGACCACCAAAATCATGGAGCGTGGACAGCTGGAGAAAGTGTTCGACATAGAAAATAAAAATCGTGAGTAATTTTTAAACTTTTTAATTTGGGCATTGTGGGCCAAGAACGCCTACGTAGGGCGTTGCCCATACCTTATACTCGGCAAACAACACGTGGACCTCAACTTGGCTGGTACGTACATGTCCCTGCCCCGCTGCACTATGGGTCAGGAGCGTAATTTTCGTGCCAAAAATCATTTGGACAAAAATTAGATTTCTACATTTTTCTCAGTGAATATATGAAGTAGGATAATTGATATATCATATACCACAAAAAAATATGCTATAATAACATATTTTAATAGCGATAGCTTGAACTTGAATGTAAGGAAGTAGATTGATTGATGTAGGAAAATTTGTGATATGACACTTTCAGATTGATTTTTTTACAAATATTTGTTGATAAACTATTACTTATCATACATCATTAAAAGCGTAGTACTTAACACTTTCCAAGTAATTTAAGCATATTCTTATATGGCTAAAAATGTTGGCTTTTACAGTAAATTTTTGAAAGCCCTCCTATTTTTTCAGTTTTATAAATTCAAATTGAGTTTTCGTATTTACCGCTGTCTCCCGACAAGGAGATTTGACTACTATAACGCTCCTTGATCTGTATACTAACAGGATTTAAAATAAAATTTTGCCCCAATTTGCCCCAATTTGACTTAGAGGCAAAAAATTGTACTGTGAGAAAATAGGAAAAATCATGAAAGTAGATTTTTTGGAAAATTTGGTTTAAATGGTAGTAAATATCTTGAGTTTTATTCACTTGATGACCTTAAATTTAGTATTGATTGTTTTATTTTAATAAAATTTAATTATTTTTGACGTGGGAAACATGGTTACCTAAATTTATTTATTTTTCTATTTTATAATTATTTTAGCTGTAAATCGAGAATAACCGCATTATTTGATAATAGCTATCACCTTATCAAAGAAGGAAACGAAATATAGCGGTTGCCGAACCGGAAATCGCAAAGAAATAAATAGACAATATGCTACACCAACAGAAATGAACGATTTAAGTTAGGTTGCATCCAAGCCTGAAAATCAAGATGCCTATCAGTATGGCTTGTCAACAGTGCATGCGTGGATTCGATGCATGGAATTAATATTACACATATCTTATAATCTACCATTTCAAAAATGGTCGGCAACAACACCGAAAAACAAGAGACTCAAAGAGGAGAAAAAAGATATAAACCCATTTGATTCCTAAACTGCGCTTGTACAAGCGCAGTTTAGGAATCAAATGGGTTTACACGTAGATAAACCACGACAAGGATCAAGGGCAAGGGCATAGTAGTAATGATGAGTATACGGCTCGTCGTTTTTTTTTCTGAACTACCATTGTATGTCTGAAATTACGGGAGTTGATAATCAAAAGATTGTACGTCATCTTGCAGACCTTGGCACCTGGACATGCAAGTAACCCTCAAAAATTTGGTGAACACACTCAGAGTACTGCACAATTATACGTTGATAAATATAGGTGGTATTACATTCTCTCTTCTGTACACAAGATCTTAATCCACGGTGAGAATATTATCAAACATTTAGCTGTTTTACCAATTAGACAATTGTCTAGATGCTCAGGAGTCCCGAAATAAGGACTACAAAAAAATCGATTGGAGCATTCCAGAAAATGCTCTAGGTCAGCTACAAATGAGGACGTTTTTCATTCATTGCTATATACATCTGATCCGTATATCTCTAGCCTAAGGAGACCAAGCGAAACTGTTCCGAAAGAACTGTGGCAGGAAGCTATAAATCTTTTAGATTTTTAATCAACAAAACCTTGCATTTCCTTTTTTACGATTATTAGAATTTTTTGACATATTTTTATTTTATTATATATATAAAAAGTACTTCGGTTATAGTAATTATTTTTATAACTTTCCAATTTATCTTTTGTAATGTTTGTAATAGGTTTTTTATTACTTGTTAATCAAAAAAAGTGAAACCAAAGAAAAATAAAACTGAAAAAAATAAAAGTGAAATAAATAGATTCTTTACACAGCGTGGTCAACCCACAAACACCACTACCGCAGGAACTTCCTCTACAACAACTAAATGAGTCCCGACTGCAGCTACCTCTCCACGTCCCTCAACCCGGCTGGTCACCGTGGGGGTCAATGACCAAAACCCTACAGACAAATAAAACACAAACCGCTCAACATGCAAGATCCCTTCTGTCTTAAGGAAAACAAATATTGTTTTTTATTACATTTATTAATATTATGAAGAAACCTAAGATCACTACGGAGTTGGATTTATGGTGAAAAGAAAATACAAAAACAATAATAGAAAGTTCATTGGAATAACAGGGAAAATTAGCATTCTGAATATCGATTAAAACCTTTTGAAATTTCTGAATAATAATCCAAGAACACCTATCAACTCATGATAGCGCAGCGCAGATAATGTTTTAAACTTTTTATGAAAAAGGAAATACTGGAAAACTATCAATATGTAGCGAAGGACAGAAAGAACAGGCATAGTCTGGAGGAGGCCTTTACTCTTTAATAGAGATCAAGAATAATAAAAAATTTCATATTTATATATATTATACTTTCATATTTTAACAATGTTCAATATAATATTTTTTCTTAAATGTTTAATATATTAAGTATATTTCATTATTGTTAATACTTATTCTTTGATAATAAATGGCTATAATAATAATAATAATAATCAGCATCTTAGGATGTAGACTCGGGGGTGGAAGTGTCTAATGGCGTAATAGCGAGGAAACCCGCTCACGAGCAGTCTTCGTGATGGTGAAATCGGGGCCGCACCTCTCGACACCCTCAGTCGTTTGCGCCGATGTTGTTCCTCTCCGGTAATTTACTCAGGCTTTTTAAGGAACCCATCCAGCATTCGGCAAGCCACCGTCTGCCGCTCTTCTTAACATTATGATTGACTTGTTTATGGCAGACGTCCGCAATCTCCCCTATAGCCCGATTACCCAGTCCATCCATCCATCACAATAGCCTGGTTTTATTTCTTTCATTTTTCTTTGCAATAGTCTCTACACCTGGCGGATACCATCTTTGGGTGTATCATATTGTGCACCCGAGGATGATACCCGCTATGTGTAGCCATCGCCTTTAGATTAACTTCTCAAAGGGCCTCTGTGCTGTTGGCTTCGGCCCCAAAGGAACGGGTCAATTTATGGCCCGAGATCATGGTAAATGAGAGACATAATAATCAAAAAAAGTAAGGTTCAATTTAAAGTAAAAAAAATTTTTTCCTAAAAAATATATTTTTTAATGTTTCAAGTATTATTTTATATTATGTCAATGTAGAATTTTGTTTTAATTATGTCCATTGGATTAGTTAAAATACGCGAGAAAAAAAATTGCCACTAAACTTAAAAAAACATTTTTTTTAAGTTTAGTGGCAATATAATAGTGTAATAGTAGTTTTTTATACTTAGAAAGGATTTTTATTTATTTATTTTCATTTCATTTATAGTCCACAAATCTAAGATTATAATTGCGAAGGATTCATAAAGATATTTTGAAAACTGAGAAAGTTACAGATTTTTGACACGATAATTACGCTCCTGACCCATAGTGCGCTGGTATAAGCCAACATATACTCAAAATATTCCTACTGCTGAACATAGAGCGTTCCACATCGTATGATGTTGAACGCTCGTAAGATAAACTTGGATTTCCACGTAGTTCTTTCTAGCTTTCAGAATCGAATGCCCTCTCAACAAAAGTAAGATTTCTGAATCGTCTGATAAAGTACAATTTGTTGGTTTCAAAAAATGTTTGGCTACCTACCACATTTTATTGGGGTTCTATAATTCTAACGAGGAGTTTCGTAATAATGTTGCCTAACCTATTCACTGCCCAGCCACGGATTCAAGCTGTTTTTGCAAAGGCACTTAAAATGTTAATATAGGTTGGCCATAATAATATTTCTTTCAGAAGTTTTACATATTGTGTGCAATTTTTGCCTACTAATTGTAGCTATCCGATCAGCTGTGTGTCAGTCCTGAAATAATTTAATAAATAAAAATAAACTCTCAAGTCAAGTCGTCGCTTGACAAGAGATGATTAAAGGATAAAATAAAGAAATAATGAGGATGAATATGAAGAAATGATTTGTAAGCAACACACCTGCCTCTTGCAAGTAATAAAAGAAACCCTCGCAGGGTTCGTTTTAGCGCCCTCGCAGGGCTGCAACGGCAAATATTGTCATGGGCACTTGCAAGTATTTGTTTTTAAAAAACCCTCGCGGGGTTTATATTAAGCGCCCTCGCAGGGCTGCATTAACACATGAAATTCGGCACCGAATACGTTCCTGATAATATATTATCGTGGACATGATGATTATGTCCCGGACAACGAGTCCAAAGGTATATATTTTTCTTCTGCAACAACGTAAGTATGACATGTGTTCATATGAACGGAAAAGGGCTAACTGGTTAGTATTTGGGAAAATGAAGTAATCGTGGAGCAAGAACCACTTTGATAAATATATCCCATGGTTTCGCGAACTTATTTATAGAACTTTCAGGAAAGCTACCTATATCAATATGATTCGGATTTTGCATACCTACACTATGATTACGTATATGTACTAAACGGAAGTGTCGCTCGTGGTGCATATCCACGAGTGATACAACAAGGGTATCGCGTACCTATTTTCAAGAATTTCCAGGAAGGCTGACTAATATATATATGATTCGGGTTTTGCATACCCACACCAAGAGTAAGTATTAAATGGAAGCGTCGTGGTACATATCCACTAGTGATACAACAAGGGTATCGCGTACCTATTTTCAAGAACTTCCAGGAAGGCTAACTAATATCTATAATATTCGGGTATTGAATACCCACACCACGAGTAAGTATTAAATGGAAGCGTCGTGGTGCATATCACTAGTGATACAACAAGGGTATCGCGTACCTATTTTCAAGAACTTCCAGGAAGGCTAACTAATATCTATATTATTCGGGTATTGAATACCCACACCACGAGTAAGTATTAAATGGAAGCGTCGTGGTGCATATCACTAGTGATACAACAAGGGTATCGCGTACCTATGTTCAAGTACTTCCCGGAAGGGTAACTAATATCTATATGATTCGGGTATTGCATGCCCACTATGTATTAAATGGAAGCGTCGTGGTGCATATTCACTAGTTATGCATCAAATTCCAGGGTATCGCATACTTACTTACTACCTACTACTTACTATTTTATGACTACTTATTGATTAGCTGATAAATTGCGCAACGCAGCGACAACTGATTATGTTATGTCCTTGTACAGGCAATGAAAATGCCTTACGCTAAGCATTGGTGTTGGACTTGGATTCAACATAGTTTTTTACCCAGAGTTACTATTATATTATTTCTCTCGGATCGGTATATATATTATTTCTCTATATTATTTCTCTCGGATCGGTAACCTGTATGCAGTGCGAGTTTAAGGAAAGGATTAAAGAATATTTCTATGGATTCATGCAGGTTCATGAGATCGCAGCAATGAATGTAAGGCTTATCAATTATCATATTGAGAAGTTATTCAGACCTACCTTAAAAATTTTGTTGGGTACCAAACTTTTCGCATGGAAGAGAATAGGTCACTAAAAAACTATCTACCCTCAATTTTATTTTGTTCTTTTTGCCACCCAGATATGAAAGACGGGTAGGACACATCGAGTAATCATAGGAAACGTACAGCAATGAAAATGAATGCGCATTAAAAATATGTAGAATAATAAGACACTACATTTGTGTCCATTTTAACTACCCTCTTTATACTTATTATCATCGGTAAAAAATCATAGTCGTTTGCGTTGTATGATATGTTGTTGATAGGCTAAAATATAATCTAGTACCAATTACACAGGTTCTGCTTAGCTTGGGGATAGGATAGATGATACTGTGTGAACTATCCTGAATTAATTGACTACAATATAATAGTATTACGTAGTGGTCTATAATATACATAATACTACAGGTTTAACCTATCATGGCATGGAAGTAGCGAGAGTAACAATTTTATTTTTCAATAAATAAATATAAATAATGCTGGACAATCCACACAGCATTATCTAGCCCCATGGTAAGCAAAGCTTGTGTTATGGGTACTAGATAACTGATATATATAATACAATACATTACATAGATAGATATTTTTTTTATTATACATAGAAAACGACCAGAACACCCGGAACAAATATCTGCAGAGCATACACACAATTGTTCCGAGGCGGGAATCGAACCCGCAGCCTCCTGCGTCGCAGGCGGACCATCGCCCACCGCGCCACATCGGTCGTCGTGATGTTTCTGTCAGTTACTTATGTATTGAGTTTGAATGTCATAATGTCTAATTTGCATTCAAACCTGTATAGTTTACTATAATAACTTTTATTTTAGTAAGTTCACATTGGCGTTAAGTGTCTCCACCACCACCAGGCGATAACAAACATCTCTCATTAAAAAGTTTTGAACAAGGTCCAGTCAAATTAATAGAAGCGTTTTACATAAAATAAAACGCATATTAATTACTTACCTTGTTCAAAACTTACATTTTAAATCTTGCCTGGTGATATTCGACGCAATGAAATAAAAGATCATGTCTCTCAAAAGTACAAACTATTGGCGCCACTGTCGCGCCTACTAGGTGGCGTGGAGACTCCTTATTGGTGACATCTAGCGGAAGTCAATGCTATTTCCAATAAAATTTGAATATTCTGGCGGGAAACAACGGGGCTATCTCATTAAAAAGTTTTGAACAAGGTAAGTAAATTAATATGCGTTTTATTTTATGTAAAACGCTTCTATTAACTGTTTTTCTAACCTTGCGGAATAAATACGAACCATCAGCATCATTCTGTATCAAATTAGAATTACGGAGGTGACATGCCATGTTCGGAAAAACCCTCATGGACCAATAAATGATTTATAAAAAAAAACATTCTATATTATACAACTTCAAACTAGTAATCCAAATCGGTCCATAAATGTCGGAGAAATCAACGAACATACATAAAAATAAACATGCAAACAGCCGAACATAGAACCTCATCCTTATTTCGAAGTCGGTTACCAAATTAGGTTAAAGGGTGCCTGGAAGAGATCGCTCTCAGCGATAAGGCCGCCCTTTATACTTCATTTATTCTATTGTTTATTCCTGTATTGTTTTCTGTGGTATAAAAGTGTTTTCTATCTATCTATCTAATAGATACTATGTATTTGATTAGTGCTGATATTTGCCATATTCTTGGCCATATTTTACGAGTACTGTCTTCGGTTTTAATTTAATTCTAGACTGTATGCGCAGTTACTTGGGCGTAAAATACAGCGATAATTTGGTCTAGACGCGCAAGCTGTGCAAACGGGTCTAATCATAAGCGTTATGGAACGGTCATTGGCTGGCTGAAATAAAGTTTCTCGTAAAGTCGTTTCCGATTTTACGAGTCGATTCGTCAACCTCCTGCTGATCGAATCTACTTTAAACCGAAGAGTTATAAAGCTTCGCAATTTTCGGAACAAACTTATCCAAGAGAACTTTATTTGGAGGTTGAAAAAAGACGATCAAGCGATCGATCTGTATTTTGTTTCTTTACGAGTATATCAAGCCCAGTTTTTACACAGGATTTGGAGCATTTTTTTATTATCTAATCATGTTCGTCACGAGCTCGAGGCAAATCTTCAATAGTGGCCTGTCGCAGGGTTGGGTCACGCGGAGTGGAAGTAATAAGAGAGGCCTTTGCCCAGCAGTTAGACAACACTGGCTAAAAAACAAAAGTAAAGAGAGCATCATGTTTAAATTTAACATATTTGTATGCTTTGACAACAGGCATAATTAAAACAGCATCACTACATTATAAAACAAAGTCGCCGTCTATCTGTCCCTATTTATAGATCTTTAAAACTACGCAACGGATTTAGATGCGGGTATTTTTAATAGATAGAGTGATTCAAGAGGAAGGTTTCTAAACCATTTGACACATAGATTTCCACGCGGGCGAAGTCGCAGGGCGCAGCTAGTATATTATATTTATCTTTTTCCAGAATAAACATAGGCGTGCAGACAGTGATCTACGGTTTTGGAAATGTGACACGAGGAGTGAAACTCTGGTTGTACATGTTCTTGGTGACGATAGTATTCCACCCTCTTCTACTTATCTATGGAGCGGTGGGGAAGGTCCTCAGGACCAATGCTGGTAAGTACATAAGAATTGAGCACTCTAGCTAGACATTGAATTTATCTGGGATAGAATAGAAACAATATCGAATGTTTAACATATTTTAAGATGGGTCGATTTACTATACATATACGGGAGATTACTTTGTTTTTTCCTGCCATTTTTTATTCTACCAGGAATTAAGTGTGTTTGATATTTTTCGCAAACCTTAAACTATTTTTATAACTTTCCTAAACCTATTGTACTATCTTGTAGAATGCAGAACATATTATTAACAACCACAAAAAATCAATCTCATGCCCAATGTAAATCTAATGTGTGGTGTATATTTCGTCAACTGAGATAATTTACATACACATTGTATGTACATACATATATACTATGGCTGTTTTCAAATAAATTAAAACATCCTGTACATCGAATACCTAGGTACATAATATGGTTATTCTGTGATTGTAGCCTTGTCTGGCCTGGTAATCATGCCAGGACAGAAATCATTGGCTACTACGACGTAGCAGAGGATTTGTTTGTATCCACCCCTATTTGTTTATTTTAGTTCTATTCTGTAAGGTTCCTACATTTTAAGTATTTCGGATTAATGATTTCGGTGATTTGATGATAGCCTTGACATCCCATTATCGTACCTTAATCAGATAAAGCGTTATCGTTCAAATCACTCGTGTAATTAACTACTTACAATAATTTAAACACTAACACACCAGCCTTAGATTTTATTAATATATCTAGATAGAGCGTCGTGCTTCGAAACGATTATAAAAAACAGGCCAACTTCCGTAGGTTTTTCGACGACTTATCGCTTGCAGGTGTGCGTTCGATAGTTATCAATCATTAGTATAAATTATCATTTCTTGGTCCATATTAAAAATAAAAAATGACTTTTTTGAAGAGTGCCTTGCAGGTAGTAAATAAGAATTATCATATGCTCATAAAATTGTTTTATACTATGCTTTCGCCCGTAGAGGAAGACCCTTACAATACGCCTTTAGCTTGCACAAAAGCAATGTCTGTTCTCGACATCCATCCATTAATCGTCGAGTGCAGATTTTGGTTAGAACAGCAGCGATGTATCAAACAGCTACAAACTTAATGGGAAGCGAGCCAAATTTATCTGGTAACAACAAACAATGCAGTTGTCTACCAAATAAAAAGGAGACGTAGGTTTTATTCGAACCGAGTTGGCTGACCGAGCTATTGCCAACTCGCATAAAGCCGAGATGTTTCTAAGATTCTCAATCAAGACCCGACCAAGGCAAAGCTAAAGGACGGTTGTAAACTTTCATTTTAAACTTTTCTTTTAAAACTGTTTGTCTGGTTGCTCAGATATTGGCAGTATCTTTTATTTACAATCTTTTGTTAGATTATATAATATTTTTTTTATAAGAAATCTGTATTGTCTACATGCTCTGTCTTCGCAGATCTTGAACTTAGAACATATACAAGTGCCTACAAAAAGGCAAGAAGCCTATTGATCGAGTCTTGCAAGTATAAACCTAAATAGATGAAAATATTTTTTAATAGAAACGTGTCCATCCAAAGGTTGCCGAATCGCGCTTAGCGAATTCCGTCATTGTGCATCTATCTGTCTTGACCGTATTTGTATTGTACTGTATTTAATTTTTAAAGAATACCTATACCTAGTGACTTTATACCTTTAAGAGAGAGAAAAACGTACAATATTCTAAAAGGGAGGATTACTTCCTTTGCCTTCGTACGTGCCCAGTCGAGGGCCTTATCTTGCAGAACGTACTCTGTTAATTGGAATCTTGGGGCTTTGTGAAGGCAGAGCTCATGCTGAGTGGGAAACTGGCCGCATGGCGGAGTGGACGGCTAGTCTCGACAACTGCAAGGGCCCTTTACATTCCTTAAGCTCTTTTATTGCGAGCGTATTTACCTTCAAAGTTAAGCTCGCCAGATGCCACGTTCCTGTTGGTTCCAAATTATACCTACCTACAATTTTACCTACAGTATATTTCCTTTCCTAAATTAATTACGTCGATGTTCTTCGGTTGACTTAGGTAACTCTTACAAAAGTACGAATATGTTTTTCTGTTTCTTCCATTTATAGCCAAACTTGTTTCATACAAAAGACATCTACGTTTCGATGTGCCTCCCAATTTGCCGGCTCAACGAATTTCATATACGAGTACTGTTATTACTCTACCTAATTCAACAAGAACTTGGAACTTTTATGGAAGAATATTAAATTCCTCATGCAAATAATTTAATATTCTTCAATATTTGCTATTCATCTTGCTCTTTTCAATGGATAGATGAGCTCTATGTCATTGTCGACATTACGTGCTAGTAAATAGTTTTATTATTATGAATGTTAGATTAAGGTAAATATGACGACCGATGTGGTGCGGTGGGCGAAGGTCCGCCTGCGACGCAGGAGGTTGCGGGTTCGATTCCCGCCTCGGAACAATTGTGTGTACGATCTGCAGATATTTGTTCCGGGTGTTCTGGTAGTTTTCTATGTATAATAAAAAATATCTATATATCTATGTATTGTATTATGTATATCAGTTATCTAGTACCCATAACACAAGCTCTGCTTACCATGGGGCTAGATTTGATGTCGTTTTGCTCAGCCTAATACTGCTCTAAAGATATTGTTTGCATGAAATAAACCCTGTCGAATCGATGCATGTTTTTACACAGAAGTTAAATATTTGTTATTTAGGTTTTTAAAAGAAAGGGATATTTTATTCCGGGTTTCCTGTGGACCTATTATTAAAATATCTATCTATGTATGTAATATATTAAGTATATATATTAGTTAACTAGTACCCATAACACAAGCTCTGCTTAGATTAGGGCTAGATGATGTTGTGTGAATTGTCGTGCATTATTCATTTATTTAGTTTACGTTTGGTGCAAACGACTGAAACATTCTTATATTTCTCAATTACTTTGAGATTAATTTAAGACAATTTTTTTTGGGGTTAACCTATGATTTTTAATAATATCCCAAAAAAAATCGACTTCGAGGGAGCATGAACCCGACTTACGCATTATAATAACTAAATATATACCATACAACCTACTTATAAAGTTGCCTACTTAGACATTACTTACTACTTAGAATTGAAGCCGTTCCACAACATTCCTTAAACCACAGCTGCGGAAACGTTTGAAAATGTTCAATAACTTTTAATTAGATGTCACTGCTTTGGGAATTATCTAAAATTACGAAATTATCTCCCTAATCCTTTCTAGGTAAGTAAACGAAAAATTTTGTAGCTGCTCGAAATGCAATTAATAGTAGATTGTTTAACAAGAGACTAAACCATCCCATTATATACGAGGTTGTTATACTCCCGAGCGTAGCGAGGGAGGATGACAAGACCGAGTTATAATGGGTGGTTTTGGCACTCTACTTTTCACTTCGATTGCGAGAAAATAAAACAATTCAAAATTAGACAATTTTCAGAAATTTTATTATGAAGGGAAGAATGAACCTTCATAAAACATCACCAAGACGGTTCTATTTTCAAAAAAAAAAGATTGACGGAGCACCAAGAAGTCGAGTTTTTATGTAAGAGAACGAATGCTTTGTACGGGCTGATGATTTTAGACAAAAATTAAAAAGAAAAAATACTTTTAGCCCGAGGTATTAAACTCTAGTTTTAGGCCCGCTAAGCTACACTATTATGATACACTTTTTGAGCAAGAGAAATGAAAAACGAATTCTATGCGTGTCTCAGCATTCTTATCGACCCTGATAAATTTATATTTACGAGTAATGAAGGTACATTTTAAGATTTGTCTTGATTAAAGTTAAACTTATCGCATTATTTGACGAAAAAGCTAAAAACAAGATTCTTATTTTGAAAAATGGCTTATAGATAAGTTCCTTTTAAAAATGAACAAAAAAAATCAAAGTGTTACTTTATTTCCTAGTTTACTTAATACGTAATTTGACGTCGTCTCCAAGAGTCCTGCTAGGTTCTAAGAAAATAAAGCATGTTTGATGAGTTTGTTTTGTTGAGGAGTGTCAGGTCCAATTTCACCGTTGCAATTAAACACGAGCAATATAAGATAAAACTCAGTTTAACGCTTTAAGCCTAGCCTAAAAACAGCGGTCAGTCTGAAACTGATTGTTAGAAGAATAATAAGGTTTGACAGAAAACTTTTACAACAAGCCATTGGCTATATCTAGATGGACCTAGATGAACTGATTAATATTTATTTTTTGTTTTGCGAACGATACCATAGTAGTACGTAGTCTAAGGTCCTCTTGAAAACATTATCATATAACATAATTAATTGTCACCGCCAGTTTGCTTGTTCAGCACATTGTATGAATACTTGATTTCTGTAATAATTCCAGGAGCGCGTCACCTGTGGGAGATAGTTGGCGTGTTCGGACTGACAGCCACACATTGTGTCCTCTTCGCTCTGCCGATTTGGGACCTCGGAAGGGAACACCTGGCGTTGGGATCTTCAGTGGCTGTCACGTGTGAAATGGTGAGATTCTTTTTACGTTACGTTGTAGTATACTAACATTTGTACGCATCATCATCAACCTGTGTAATGCACTGCTGGACAGTGGACATATGCTTGTCGTAGCGCCGTAGCACCCTGTCTTCGCATCCAGTACATATCTAGCTGCCTGCAGCCTTCTACAGGTTCAGGAGTCTTCTTCGCCACCTAACCGGAGGGCATCCTACATAACACAATGACATTATACTAAGTTATGGTATGTAGATTTCACTTTATTATAACCGCATAAAACAGAAAACAATACAGTAATTAGATTTATAGAATTAAAGAAGTATAAAAGCGGCGCATTATCCCTGAGAGCGATCTCTTCCAGGCAACCTTATATAATTTAGTAGAACCTCAATTATTATAAATATTTGTGAAAAATAAGCTATTGCAATGAAATATAACTCGTATTTAACGAAACGAGTCAAATTATAATATTGGCAACCAAGCGTAGTTAAAGTATTAGTCCGTTGCTGATAAAACAAGTTACTCTTCAAAGAGGCATAAAATGAATAAATAAGACGTCATTGCTTCATTCAGCGATATCTTAATGCAGACGAGTTCATTGCGGTTCACAGGGTTCACCTTATTGGATCCTATCGATTTGATATTCTAAAATGACAATATTCAAATACATACGTGCCTATTTATGTAAATGTACGAAATACGAGGTGCTACGAGGCTACGAAAACGTAAAAACTCGTAGCTTTGCGCATTTTCTCACGTTCAACTTTAAAACTTATATTTTAATAAAATGAAAAACACGCTCTATGGTGCGGCCGTCGACCTCTAGCTTAGGAGTTTTTAATGTCTATATGTATATCACTACATACTATAAAACAAAGTCGCTTCCCGCTGTCTGTCCGACCCACCGACCCTATGTATGCTTAGATCTTTAAAACTACGCATCGGATTTTGATGCGGTGTTTTTAAAGATAGAGTAATTCAAGAGGAAGGCTTATAAACCATTTGACACAGATTTCCACGCGGACGTAGCCGCGGGACGCAGCTAGTATGATCATAAGTTTCAAAATCACTATCGGGTGCTTGGTCAAAGTTGCCCAGTTCATCTCAGTTTAACCTGCAGGCACTCTGTAGGTGATATGCGATTTATCCACGTTACAAAAGAGAAACTTCCGTGCTACTGAACAAAGCAAACTTACGGGCCGCCGCCGCCCGCCGCCACCGGGCCGTCCAACTTTCCTATTGTATCCATTAGGACCTGACTTCGGGGCTTTACGAGAAGTGTTTATGATTTCAACTTTTGTGACCTTTTAAGCATTTCTCATGCTTTTATTTTAACTTAAGGGTCCTCTATTCTTGTCATGCGGATTTCAACCCGTGTGGGGATCAGGTCAGTGTGTGTTTTATAGCAACCAACCTTCAGGAAATACGCGTTCTGCGTGCATGAGGCCCGCCTCTTGAATCACTCTATCTATTAAAAAATGCAACAAAATCCGTTGCGTCTTTTTAAATATCTAAGAATACAAAGGGACAAACAGACAGCGGGAAGCGACTTTGTTTTATACTATGTAGTGATGATGATAGGTTTCGTATGGCCCGTACGCGGACCAGATCCGCAAGCGGGTGGAAATCCGCATGACAGGAAAAGAGCCCTTTGGTCGCAATCAACTGCGAAGAACTCCCGGAAAAAAGTATAAAATTTGAGGGATTATGTGGAACACATGGTTATGTAGCACCTAACTTACAAAGCAGATGCCTATCGGTTTTAACTTTAAGCGAGCTTTAAGCTCACGTTAGTTTTCTTTATAAATTAACCTCGTTTTTAAATAAGCAATTAATACGTAAGACCTATTTAGCCAGTGATGTAATAAATAAGGTCCAGTGGGTCACGCTCAGGGCAGTAACATTTGTTGTTTGTTAGTTATAATTAGTTATCATTTGTTCAACGATAGCTTGTAGTTCATAAACACAGGCAGTTCATTATGTTGATAAATTGCAAAAGAAAGAAACAAGTTATTATAAGTATTAATACAACGGGTCTTTATCGAGTTTATTTACCTGTTTTCCCCGACGTTTATATCGCGTAAGTTTAAAAAAAATTTTTAGAAAGAAAAAGGTCTCAAATTATTATTTTATAAATGACGATCTCTGTGGCGAAGTTGGCGAAGGTCCGCCTGCGACGCAGGAGGTTGCGGGTTTCATTCCCGTCTTGGGACAAATGTTTATACGATCTGCAGATATTTGTTCCGGGTGTTGTGGTCGTTTTCTATGTATAATAATAAGTATCTATCTATGTAATGTTCCTATGTACCTATTATGTATATCAGTTATCAGTACCCATAACACAAGCTCTGCTTAGCATGGGGCTAGATGATCCTGTGTGAATTTACCAGAAATATTTATTTATTATGGACGTATATTAGTGACCTTATAATTGAATATCAAATTCTTCATTCTCTTATCTGTTTCATACATTTAGTATGGTTACAAACACATTTAATTAATTTATTTTTACTGTAGGCTTAACTGTAGGTACTTAGGTAGGTATGTTGTTTTTTTAATACACCACCATACTACTGCATGTTTAGTAGGAATCGGTATGCTTACATCGTACGTATACATATTATGGCAACTTAATTTAAACTAAGTACTAAATGAAGCTTGAGCCAGGTGTGGCGTATGTTGTTAAATGTTAATTGCCCTGCAGTAAGAGCGCATCTACCTTTGAATGTTCCCTACGTCGAGTTTACCAAAATGTACCACTGTCGTTTCTACTAGATTGGTCGTTTGTAGCTGGCTACATAGTTAAGTTTGAATAGCAAGGTGGCAAGGAGACTGTTTAATAAGTGCGTTCTATCCGTTTTGTTCAACTCCGTAGGTAATGAGTAATGACCTACGAAGCTGAAACGTGGACACTCATGGTTGGGCTCATCGGTAGGGATGGTCCACCAATTAAAACTCGCTCAGCGAGCTATGAAAAGAGTCAGGTCAGAGTTTCTCTAGAGGAAAGGATTCTAAAAGAATATACATTAAGCGGAAGTAGAAGTGGACCGGCCATATCTCGCAAAGAACCGGCAACCGCTGGGGTAAACGTGTTCTTGTAGAGACCACCACTCAGCAAACGTAGTGTAGAACGCCCCCCAGCCAAGTGGGATGAAGATCTGCGACAGACTGCAGGCAGATGCTGGATGCGGCAAGCTAAAGACAGGGCGCTATGACGCTTATTAATTTCCAGCCGTGGACTAATATAAGCTGATGATAATAATGATGAGAGAGACTATAGGTACTTATGAGAAAGGCAATCAAATTAAGCAGATTGGTTTGTTGTATTGACAATTGCGCACAAAATAATAAATTAATTATTGGCCGACTGCAAGGGGACACCGCTGCACCGCTGTGCACCGTCGTCGTCAGCTGACACCCTGATTGCGTCATCTACACGAGTCATTCGTCAACTCACACCATGATTCTTGTCCCAACTGGTGTGAGTTGACGAATCTTAAAAAAGCTATACTCTTCGTTCTGCAACTCACATCACTTTTGCTTTGGGTGAATTTTAGTACCGTCAACCAAAAAAGTATTAGTAAAATAATAGACAAAATTATTTATTCGCCGTCGTCGCTGTAATTACAAAATTACGTGTTATTCATTCAATTGTCTATTTACTTATGGTAGTTTTAAGATATTATATTACTATGGACCATAGAATAAGTTAAATAAGATCCCTTACTCTTCTATGGTCTGAAATTAATTATTTTCATTATTATAACTCCAAATGAATTCCAAAAATTTATCAATAAATAAATCCAAAAATTGATCCTATATAAAAAGGCTTATTATAAAATATCGAATTATCTAAACGATAAAAAAGCTTGGGGACGAGCTTTTTGCAATTCGAAAACTAACAACTTATTGTTAGGTTGTTAATTTTCGAGTTGGAACAAAGCTCGAAAAAGCGAAAAATGAAACCTTTGCAGGTTTACCTTGCAGTAAAGGTTTGGTTCACGGTTAAAGGTCTTGTTCGCTTCTTCACTTTATCTTGCAAAAGATTGTGATTACTTTATTTCCTAGTTTTAATTATGTTTTGAATTTTGTGACGTATCAAAGAGTCCGGTGAGGTCTAAAGGAATTAAAGCACTATATTTGATATTAAATTCTAACAGGGGTTGACTGTAGCAAGAGAATTGGTGATCGCACGGAGATGTTTAAGATACATTGAAGGATCCTGCTGCTTTTCCTTTATTAAGTTCCCTCAGTCGACACTTACGATATCCACGAGCTGAGAGGGGTCAATTCTTACGCCGCGATTGCCATGGCTAAGTGTTATGCTTCACTTAGGCATAGGTTTTATACCATATAAATATTTATACAATACAATACAAAAATGCTTTATTGTACATCATTATGCAGATCATTACAATGGGCGGCCTTATCGCTTGGAAGCGATCTCTTACAGGCAATCTTTGGATGGAAATAATTATGTGAATTTAAGACGGGGTTGTACCAAAGATAAGCTCAATATGAACAAAACATCTAAATGAACTATAATATAATGTACATTGCTTAAAAACCAATAATAAATAAATGTTATCCAAATACTGAATTCAGGTAACTGGGACCGCGGTCCTAGTTATGTATGGGCCCAGTCGCCTGTATCCTCTAATAAATATGTATTAAGTAACAATATACACTATTTTGGCAAATAATAAAGATATCTAGACTTCAGTACCTTGTACTTTGAAGTTATTTCAAGTTGGTAGCTGTAACTATTCCGTCTATAAACCTAACATGTTCGTCTCCAGCCGTGCCAACTTATAACTTAGTCTGGCAGAAATAGAACATTGTAAGGTGAAAACTTCCAGCTTGCCTCGAGTCTCGTGTCTAACTAGAATTTAACTTGGCGCAACGTTACACGCCACGTTCGCTATAATTTAAGAGATGAAATCTGAAATGAATATTCAGGAAAAGAACGGCTATGTTTGGCCACGGATTAAATATGTTCGGCTATTTCGGGAACGTATTATTAACCTACGGGGGTATTAACGTCGCGTCCAATAGCCAAAAAACCAATAGAATCTAGGATGTTATTCAAACAAATATTGCGAAAGTCCCACCTTTGGCCGGTCATCCGTATGGAATACTACCATGCTCGCTCAGTTTGATTTTGGAGTCTTCTATTTTGATACAAGACTCCAAAATCAAACTCACCTTTGTCAAGGGCAGACCAGTTTGATTTCTATATTTTGATACAAGACTCCAAAATCAAACTGACCTTTGTCAGAGACAGACCAGACTCAGAGGTTAGCTTGATTTTGGAGTCCTGTATTTTGATACAAGAATCCAAACTTCCAACCAACCTTCGAGGTGTTACCCTCGGAAATGTATTCAACCTTTCTTTCTGGCAGTATGTTTTCCATAGAAACAAAGTTGGATTACAGAGGATGACGACGAAACCTGAAAAGTTTGGGCATGAAATAGCGTTGAAAGTGAAATGTTACATAAATCACCTACCCTTGTCAGTCCGGCAGTAAATAACTGGGTGACGCCTGCCGCTGAAGTTCCGCAACCTGAGGATACCTCTCGTGTTTCAGGGCTTAGGATTAGGGCATTTATTCCAATTACCCGCGTCACTTTCATGTTAGGTTCAAAGACCGATAAGATTTAAAAATATTGGAGATGTGTGAAAGAAAACATGATTTCTCGTTTGATATTGATACTTTCTGGGTCTATATTTTACTGTGTCTGAATTTATGATGTACCTACGTGTGTAATATAGAACAGACGCAATACCTAGGTTTTACATACAGTAGGTATGATACCCGTATATATTATATATAGTACCCTTATATACCTATTACATGATACCCTTATTCAATTGGAAAAGTTAAGAAGTGTTCAAGAATCAATTAAAACTTTATAAAACTTCACAGTAAACCTTGTAACGACACTTCGCTCTCAGAACATTCTCAACTCCACTTATTCAATGAAACAATTTACTGATTCCACGGAAGCTTGATCGCGTCTCTTTGAACTACGGCACGAAATTCAATCGCTTGTGATTAGATTTCCAGTTTCATTAAAAACGTAGTTTTCATGAAACTGGTTTCAATAAAAACCAGTTTTAATTTTGTATCATGTTCACTCTATTTATACACTAGCCAAACTCGATGTAGAATGTTTGTGGACATACCTAAAATTTACTCTGTTGCCGCGTGTTTTTATACGCAATTTCCGCAAGGTACTTGTCGAATTGAGATTAATCGTTCAATATTGTAAATTTCAATATAATGTAAGCTATAGCTTACAATTATATTGAAAACTCGACGCCAAGCAAGTGAGTTTTAGTCATTTGTAAAGATGCCATATAAAAGAGTAGATAGATTTATAAAATTACCTTGATCTTTAAAGATGGTTCTGACACCGAGACACCTTACAAAAAGCCTTCGTTAGTGAAATATTACAAGTTGATAGGTAAACGAACGCCTAACTTTGTTTAGACTTTGAAAGCTCTATTATACAAAGTTTAGCCAAAGAATTTAATTAAGTTTAAGCTCACCTGTGAATAAACTTGTTATTAGATTGGTATTAAAATTTTAAATTGAACCACGTTTATCACTCTGAAGATAATTTGCTTAGGTGTGTGGTAGTTGTAGTGCAACGACGTAGAGGTCAATATGCAGATTAGTCAAGTCCAAAAAGAATAACCAAAGATCGTAAGATGATGCTGACTGCACCTTGTCGGTATAAAAGAAAATGATGGCAAATCACCACTAAGAATATTAAAATATTTTGAGCGATGGCAAATCACCACTACTTTTTTTGCGATGATTACGATGGCGAATCGCCAATAACCCATATTTATTATTTACGTCAGACATAATTATTTTTTTAATTTTAATTTTCAGTATTCTTTCTGGTTATTACTTTCTAATTTTTTACACTAAGCCTAGTTTAGGATCCTACGGATTCAATATGTAGATATACTGAAACACGAATTATGTCGAATAAATAATTTTCATGTTTATATTTACCATGCAAAGATGATTAAATAATTAGATATACCATCAGCATATAGGTATGTAACCTCACCGCCCACTGCTGGATATAGACCTCCTCTAATGAGCGATTTTTTAATTTTTTACTAGGAAAATAATATGATTGCTAAAAAATCTAACCTAGTTTCAGCAACAGTTGTAGGTGACCTATTAAAATATGACTTGCGTCATAGTTGCATACTTTACCTAGGTACATTTCATTGCATTGTGTTATTGACAGGTATACCTAGCGACCATCCAAAGAGAAGTCTTGTTAAATGCGTCATTTTCTCTTGAATGCCTGGTTAATATATTTTTTCTTAGTAAAAATACTTTGAAAGGTCCAAACCTGCCGATTTCAAAAACTGCAGTTCACGCAGTACCTATCAGTGAGTTACCAGTAAAACTGTAAAGATCAAGTCTTTATTCTGGCGGTATCTAAAGCCTAGACATTTGCTACAGCATTACAGAGTAATGTAACGTTCTTAAAAATGGTACAATACAGACAAATATTCTTGCGACAGCTCGACGCTGTGTCCGACGTTATGCTCACGGCGAGTGAGCATTTATCTGTAACTTTTTTATTTGCCTCCATTTTCCCTACTTGTACACCTTACGCCCCGCCGTCCCCCGTATCCACATTCGTGCATTTACTCGATACAAATTTAAACCAAAACGCTCGTTGTTTAAAATCAGGTTGTAACAAAATGAGGGTCATGTTCGAAGTGTGGTTCGAGTAAATTTAAAAACAGCGAATGCTCGATATTCTGTTGCAAGTAAATGCTCTAGTGTATACTCACCTTAATGTTCCAATGGTTAAATAATCATCGTTTTATGTTTCAGTTTCGGTTGGCTATGAAAATCCACGCAGCTGGTGTTGCTTGCGGACCTCGCTGTTTCGGAGATGGCTTGCCTCTCCCCACATTCCAACAATACATGTTCTTTATATTTGCACCCACCCTTCTATATAGAGACCAATATCCAAGGTGAGATTACAAGTTTTATAACAATCAATCAATGCCTGGGAGAAATAGCTCACAGAGAATAAGGTCGCCCTTTGTACTATGTTATTTTTTTATATAAGTTTTTTTTTAGGTATATTAATTTTTAGTACAAAAAATGTTCATTCATTCATTATAATCAATCGTGATGCATTGCTAGACCAAAGCAGTGGGATTGGAGAGAATAGATAAAGCATTGTAAGGAGATGCAATGTGGTAAAAGTGATACCGATTTTTATGGCCCAAATCTGCCTAAGCAAATACGTTTGTTTGTATTCTATCGACTCTGTTGTTATGTGCTACAATAAAACAGAATAAACTGTTCGTTATTTTCACTACCGAATCTATTGACCCAAAAAGCTGTTATTGCGAGCAGTAAGCCAAAACGAGATCATAAATAAACCCAGGCACCTACTAGATCTTTATCTTTTTCCATTTGTTTTATGCATAATTACCGTAACCGGCGAAAAACATGTGAAAATGGGTTTACTTACGTTGGAAATAGTTACTTAAACTTACGTCCCTAGGAGCCAAAATGATAATAAATTGGATTTCGCGTGAGGTTTGCCCGTAAATCACAGAGCGTTACAAATCATGCTTTTATTTGGATTCCAGGACCAAGCAGATTAGGTGGGGCGTGGTGGTCGGCCATTTCTTAGAGGTTGCTGCGATTGTTTTCTACAACTCTTTCCTTTGGGAGCGCTTCATTCTCCCTTATTGGTCAGATTACGGAAAGGAAGAAGTCGTAAGTTCTGTCATTGATCCTCTTTATTTTAAAATGGATCCCATTTGATCCGTTCGAATTTAATACCAATTTAAAACCAATTTTAAATTCCTACAAACATACGAAACAACCTACAGCGGCGTACTAAATATTTTTTGTTATATACCAAAGTTTATGTTAAACAATATCACACAATATAATAAATGCTGAAGTTTAGATGTTTAGATTTTTAGATGGATGGATGTTTGTTACTTCGACACGCCAAAACTATTGAACGGATCGGCTTGATATTTTGCTCTATGCCATGAATAAATTATTTTGTTACGTTCGAATTTAAAATCATTTGGTTTTAATTTTAAATTCCTACGAAACAAAAAAAAATTCCCTTGTTATAATACAAGAAAGAAGGGAGGGGGTGACCAATAGATCATAGTCAGATCAAAAAGAAAGCCGCTGTCTGTCGTATAGAGAAGTAAAAGAGACCACATTGGAAAGAGATAATTGGAAAAAATTGCATCATTGTAACGGCAAGACTTAGACTAAGGTTTTTGTTATTATAATGCGTAAGCCCTCGCACTCTGGGTAATCTCTAAGAAATTAAAAAAAAAATTAAGGAAAAGTTGCGGGTTCCTGTACCGTCGAAAAGGAAAATTAAGGATATTATATTAATTTATAAAGACCTAGACTCTGAAATTTATAACAAAACAGAGCAGAGGAGATTTTAGTAAATTGAAGAGGAAAGATTAATTTAATTATCCTGGATATCTACTAAATTACATTAATGTTACCTGCTTTACGATGTCTAATACAATAAGACGGTCCCCTGCCTTCTCTGATAAATACATAAAATGACGAAATACCGGATGCCTACATCTACCTATATACTCCGATTTAGAATCCAAGATATTTTATGTCATAAAAACTGATACGATAACAGTTACAACAAAGTTATCACTAAAAACTAAAAAACAAACTTCTATCATGTGCATTGAAATATGTTTAAATTTGAATTAGAAAACGAACGAGACATCAATCAAATAGTTAATGAAAGCTTTCAAAACCAATAATTGTTCCGTTCTTCTGTGCTTTTCTTCGATGATACCAATGTCGTTAAATATTTTCCGCAAATATTCCTTGGCTTTTATAACTTCCTTTGTATAAAAAAAATATCCAGGTAAGTAATGGGCGCGCAAAATCGCTTTTGTGTAATATCCTCTTCAAGCCATTATGCTAGTTTTGCGTGTTTCCGAGCAATAAGCACGCATTATTTGTAGTTTGTTATATGAAGTGGTTATTATCAGAAGAAACCTATTTTAAAAATAATCACAACGTGTGGCATTGCAGGTGCGTTCAAATCCAAAGTTTTTCGCTGAATTATTAGAATGTAAAAAGTAGCCTAAAGTTATATGGGAAAAAGTATAGTAGGCACCTATCTCTACTCCTATTTTACTTGTTTTCTATTGTTCTGTCTAGTGCGCAGGGCACTGTTGTACCTACTAATTAGATTTGGCAGTTATGACAATATCTTCCTGCAGGACGGTCCTTTCAAGGATTGATCTGTCTGCAGTTTGGTTTAACCATTTATCATGATTAGCCGTTAAGCCTCTGTCCTCTTTGTTACGAGTTTAATGGATTCCAAACTTGCCTAAGGAAATGCTAATTCTTATTGAAATGTTTCAGTTGTGCTGTTTGTATTTAATTAAAAACAAATTATTATCTTTCACAATCGCAAATACGGAAGGCCTATGCAAATTGAGAATCAATACCAAGAATTAAGTTATATGTTAAAACTAGTTTCTGTCCGCGGCTTCGCACGAGATGATTCTATGGAATACTACGTGATATTTATATCTAAATAGATAGGTGCTACTCTGTCTGCCACTGAATTACACAGCCTATACCAGTGAAGTTACCTAATACGATATAAATGCTAAATACTCCATTGAATTAAGTAGTTTAATTTTTCCTTGATGTTTCGCCATTTTTTTTAACTGGCATTTTCAATATTTTATGCGGAACATTCTGTGCACGAGGGTCGGTACCTAACTAGACGGGTTTATTAATTTTAAGCTCATGATTAATGGTGTTTTAGGTGGAGGCGAGCAGCATAGTCCGCGGAATGTTTGCGTGCGTCCTACCTGGAATAATATCCTTCCTTTGTGGGTTCTACTGCGTGCTTCACGCCTGGTGTAACGCCTTCGCTGAGATGATGAGATTCGGAGACAGATTGTTCTATGAGGTAAGTCTAAATACTGCGATCACAAATACTATCTTGATATCGGGTCGGCGGAAAAAATCCGTCTCCGTAAACAAGAGTGCACTTGTTAGCTCTTATTTTGTTTAGTTCGATTGCAACACAGCCAACGTAAACACGTGTCACAATGCCGCAATGCCGCAATGTGTATTCAAAAGTAGCAATAATAAAATATTATTAGTTAGTTTAAAGCTAAAAATATAACTTATTCTACATTTACTTACCTCAAGCATGCTTTTATTTACGGAGACGAGTTGCTATGATTTTGTATGTGACCCGAAATGTAGATAGTATGTGTGATCGCAGTCAAAATACAACCCCATTTTGTGCGAATATGTCAAGAAAAACTGGATGGGGGAAATTGCTAAACGTAAACCGTAGCATTTTCGTAGCAATAACTTAGATCTTCGTAGCTGCTCGTAGCATAACGTCGTAGCATCGTAGCAGGTCCTTCACTTGTCCTTTGATAAATGGACCCTGTTAAAATATTATGATGCGTTCATTTGAGTGATGAGAGCTTAGGACCTTCTGAAAAGGCAACGCACGCAGAGCTAAATAGGATTGGCCAGGGCAACGCATTAAACAAACTTTGATTTTATCGGTAGAGATAGATCATTAGGCAAGGAATCATACTAACAGGAGAGTGAATGTAATATCTCATAAGGAAAATGCAAATTTTCTTTCATTTTATGGATAGAGAGAGATTTTCGAAGAGAGAGAGAGAAGAACACTTCACGACAAAAAAATTTACAGCAATGACAAAATTTAAAACTCGCGTACCCATTGAACCAGTATCATTTTAAACGCTTTGGGGAGTTGCCTCTTAGTCGACGATGTGAACACGAGGCCTTAATGTATGCTATCTCACCTGACATAATGCTTATCAGGAGGAGGCCGGTGTCCAGCAGTGGACCAATAAAGGCTATTGAGCAAATACCTTACCTTGATATAATGCTTATCAGGGGAGGCCGGCGTCCAGCAGTGGACTAATAAAGGCTATTGAGGATCAGGAATGTGCGAAAGAGCGCGCATTTAGATAAAATACAGAATGATTCAGTCTTAAAACGAGTTTCAGCACACGGGTTTATAGAAAAACTATTGCTATATATGTATCTTATCAAAATAAATTTATTTCAAACTTTGAATAACTAAACTATGTCGAAACTGGGATAAATCAAAACAAAATATTTATTTACGACATTAGCTCAGTAATCATACTGTTCGATCTTTGCTCAAAGAAAAACATAGGGTAGTTTAATTTAGTTAGGCTGTCAACCGACTTTTGATACCCTCTGTTTGGAAAATAACGACCTGCCAACGAACGAGTGAAGGAAATTGACTTTGCCCCACCCTGTTCAAGCATAACCGTCGTACGAGGTGGACATATTTACGCAAAAATCTTATAAATCTGAACATTTCTTCCATTTCTTCAAATACTGTGTATTGCCGTGCAATAACTTTAAAAACTTTATTAAACACTCGCGAGTGTAGTGCTGTGGCTGTTCTGGAAGTTGGATCCTCACATGGTTTCGGGAATTCAGGTCAGTGGTCTAGCTATTTTATCTACCCTGTGTAACGAGCAAAGATCTATAAATTCCCTTATTACTGTGGTTAGGTATCTACTCGTCGTACAGCATTAATCAGATTTCATCTAAGGTCCTTCGATATATTTTTTTTACCAACCAGCGACTTAGTCAGACTCCACATTTTGGTCATTCGAGCCGGCTATAACGATTAAAATATATAGATTTTCATAAAATCATCCATTTCATCCTTATTCTTGCGTAAATTTGTCACATTACACATAATTACCACGTTGGTAATTTTCTTTGTGAAACGCCATTTTGAACAGCGACAAAGACTTTGCGTACCGTGTGCACAAAGCTTTGTCAAGTTCACAAGCCGTGCTTGTTTCTTAAAAACTTAATTCTAATTTAATACCTAGGCACTTCCCCCTATTAGTCTTTACGCTTCCATAATATGTCTACCGAAACAGAAAAGGCTCCATCAAGGAAAGAGCTAGAAGCTGTTAGAAATTTAAACAAGTCAATAGCTAAAAAACAACGTTTGTTTTCGCAAATGCAGCAGGTTTATGATTTGTCGAAAAAACTTGATACTCAACCTAACATAAAAGATATGTTTCTATTGCGTGCCTCAGAGGTACAATCATTGCGGGAATCATTTGAAGCCATTTGCTTAGATGTATATGAACTGCAATTAATATTAAATCCCGAAACAGAATTCTCTGAGAACGACTTAAAAAGCTTTGATGACTTATTCTTTCACGTAAAATTGTGTGCCGGCCAATACAAGATGGCTGACGTGTCACCAAGTGCCTCTAATAAAAATCATAACGGTGAAATTCGTCCGCGTTTGCCCAAACTCGAGTTATTCACGTTCGATGGCAATATTGAGAGTTTCACTACATTTTATGAAACATTTTGTTCTTTGGTGCACAATCATACTGGAATTTCAAACATAGACAAATTTCATTACCTGTTGTCATGCACAAAAGGTTCCGCGCTTAGCATCGTAAAAAGTGTACCTATAACTGCTAGTAACTATGAGGTAGTCTGGCAATCCTTGTTAGATAAATATCAAGATAATAGAATGCTCGTGGGTAAATACCTAGATAAGATGCTTAACTTTCCCGCGCTAAAATCAGAGTCTCCTACAAACTTAAACAATTTTATCGAAACTTTTGATCACTCGTACCGAGCTATTAATGCTCTTAATATTGAGCACTTATCTAGCTATGTACTGTGCCACATAGCTTTGAGAGGATTAGATCCAAGTACAAGAAAAACATTTGAACAATCTCTTGATCAAACGACGATACCTACCTATGAACAGCTGATGTCCCATGTACATAATCAAATAAAAATCTTAGAGCATTCACAGGCTTATCCTAGTCCCACTATCTTGCAAAATAAAATTTCTACGCCAACGAATCAAAACCGGAAACCAAGTGATAACAACAATAGGAAAGTATTTGCTTCGCAAACACAATCGAATGACAATAAACTCACTTGTTGTCATTGTGATAAAAATCATATGATTTTTCGCTGTATGCAATTCCGTGAATTGTCTCCTGCGCAAAGAATCAGCCGTGCTGATGAATTGAAACTTTGTCACAACTGCCTCAAGCAAAATCATTCGACTTCTAACTGCCGAAGTGAATACAAATGTTTTACATGCAATCAACGTCATCATGCATTACTGCACATTGACTCGGAAATCAAACCTGCTACTTCGCGAGCCGTGCCCGCCAACAGTGGCAGTGTTGAACCGATAAATGCTTGCACAGCGCATGACACTAACTCCAGCAGCGTAGACAAAAGTCATACGGTGTTATTAGGTACCGCCATAGTTAATGTAAGTGACTCATTCGGGAACTCGCATGCTTGCCGCGTTCTTATCGACTCAGGCGCCCAGTCAAACTTCATAACCTTGAATTGCTTAGAGCGGCTAGGGTTGTCACGTCAAAGATGTCCGTTCAATATTGTAGGTCTAGGCGGAAACGCAGTAAAGAATTTCGGCATGACGTCATGCACAATTACACCGCGGTATTGTAATAAGCCTACTTTAAAAATAGATGCAATAATTTTACAAAAAATAACCTCGGACTTGCCTACGGTAGAAATTTCTGAAGAAATATCCCAACAATATAAAAATCTATTGTTAGCGGATCCTTACTTCCATAAAAGGTCACCTGTGGACATCATACTCGCAGGTGATGTATTTCCTCACATTTATGATGGAAATAAAATAACAATAAGTTCCACATTGCCCACTGCGCTAAGTAGCATCTTTGGGTACGTATTGTGTGGCAAAATTGAAGTACCGTGTACTTCTGATGATGTCGCTAATATTGCAACGTCTTGCAATTTAGTGTCGTACACTAATGACAGCGACACCATCAACAACCAATTAAAATCATTTTGGGAAATAGAGGAGGCGCCGTGCGACATCCCTATGAACCTATTTGATAAACAAGCCGACGAGATTTATTCCGAGTTTCACGATAGGGAAGAGACCGGTAAGTACGTTTTACCTATTCTACTGAACCCTAATCAAACTCCTAGTGGCGAATCTTATAACCACGCCGTGCGTCGGTTACAGGACTCGTCTGGGCATGTACATTCCCTCCAGCACCTAGCTGCTGATGAATGTGCACGCTGTACTCGTGCGGCTGAAATACTTATGAATGGTATTTTTGTAGAAAACCTGCTATGGTCGACGCAAGACCTTAACGAAGCCTGTACGTTACAGGACGAGCTCGTAGCTCTGTTAAAGCTTGGTGGCTTTGACCTTCGTAAATGGGCAAGCAATGACCCCGAGTTGCTTGCAAGGATTGACGCAGATCAAGCAGTCGCTATATACTTTAGTGACGACACCGTGTGCTCGTCACTAAAGGCATTAGGCCTAAAATGGATACCTATCGATGATTGTGTCACATTCGATTACAATATGACGGATAATACCTATACTGAGCGGTCCGTACTAAAATTACTTGCTAGCATTTTTGATCCTGTGGGATTTTTATCCCCATGTACATTTTTAGAAAAATGCATAATGCAAGACTTGTGGAAGTTAAGCTTTGGTTGGGATGATCCGCTACCTTCTGATTTACGCGATAAGTGGTCTACATCTACCACTTCATTGTCTTGCCTCTCATCACTAAAGATTGAGCGACACATGCTTATACCTAAATTTTGTGATGTGCACTTAGTTGTATTTTGCGACGCATCGACCCGTGGTTATGCTTCAGTAATTTATTTATGCAGTGTGAATCAAAACAATGATGTGAAGACCCGTTTGCTTATCAGTAAATGCAAGATCAAACTATATTTTTCTAGCGAACTGAATAATATTAAACATAATAAATTGGTTCCTTCTCTAAGGAAACTTTCACCCTACGTGGATGTACATGATTTCCTCAGGGTGGGAGGTAGGATCAGTGAATCTGACCTACCCTACAACAGTAAGCATCCCTTCCTGTTGCCTAAAAAATGTCATTTGACAACTTTATTAATTGGAAATTATCACACAATGTACCTACATGTAGGACCTCGTTCCCTGCAAGGAAATTTGTGCATGCGATATTGGATCTTATCTGCACGCAGTATGATTCGAAGTGTGTTGTCTAAATGCATCACTTGCTTTAAATGCCGCCCTACGTCAATACAGCCAGTAATGGGTACGTTACCCAGTGAACGATTAAAAGTTAACAAAGTATTCAATGATGTTGGCTGCGATCTAGGAGGTCCGTTGCACATAAAGGCCAGTTTAAATCGTAATGCAAAAATTATAAAATGTTACATGTGCCTTTTTGTGTGTTTTTCCACAAAGGCTGTTCACATTGAAGTTCTTAGCGACCTATCAGCTGATTGTTTTCTCGCCTCGCTTGACAGGTTCGTGGCGCGACGCGGCTTATGTTCTTGCCTACATTCGGATAATGGTACAAATTTTGTCGCCGCTGCGAAACACCTAAAAGAAGTTTGCAATTTTTTCAATTTAAATAACAATGCAATTGCTGAAGGCTGCTCCAACCGCTCTATTGAGTGGAAAAATATTCCGCCAACGGCAGCCTCAATGGGCGGATTATGGGAAGCGGGCATTAAATCGGCTAAGCATCACCTACTCCGTGCAGTAGGCGAAAGGGCACTAACCTTTGAAGAGCTCACTACTATTTTTTGTAAAATTGAAGCGGTCATGAATTCGCGGCCCCTTTGCTGCGTATCTGATAATCCTAATGAGTTTGATGTTTTAACACCGGCTCATTTTTTGATAGGACAAAGTCTTCTTGCCGTGCCTGAATACGATTTTAACGATGTAGATATGAACCGACTGTCACGTTGGCAGTGTTTGCAAAAAATCTCCCAAACGTTTTGGAAGAAATGGTCTGACGACTATTTGCATACTTTGCAACAAAGAACAAAGTGGTTCACGTCTCCTCCCAATTTGAAAATCGGTGATTTAGTTCTTATCAAATCCGAATTATCTCGTCCGTTAAACTGGGCTCGTGCTAAGGTAGAACAAATTCACGAAGGTCCAGACAAAATGGTTAGAGTTGTCACTCTAAGGACGCAAAAGGGACTTATAAAAAGACCGGTTAATAAACTGTGTCCTCTTCCTTATTTAAATTAAACTTAACGAACAAATCATAAACCTGCTTAAGATTCATTTGAGTAGGTTCTTAATAATTAAGGCTTTAAGTTATATTTACAAAACTTGTTTAAATTTATTATTTCTGCCCTATTGGCAACATTTCTTCCACCTTATAATGCTGTACCTATTCACGGTTAGGTCATTTACGTCATTACGTCAAGGGAAATTATCATGATAATTTCTGTGGGGGGTATGTTCGATCTTTGCTCAAAGAAAAACATAGGGTAGTTTAATTTAGTTAGGCTGTCAACCGACTTTTGATACCCTCTGTTTGGAAAATAACGACCTGCCAACGAACGAGTGAAGGAAATTGACTTTGCCCCAACCTGTTCAAGCATAACCGTCGTACGAGGTGGACATATTTACGCAAAAATCTTATAAATCTGAACATTTCTTCCATTTCTTCAAATACTGTGTATTGCCGTGCAATAACTTTAAAAACTTTATTAAACACTCGCGAGTGTAGTGCTGTGGCTGTTCTGGAAGTTGGATCCTCACATGGTTTCGGGAATTCAGGTCAGTGGTCTAGCTATTTTATCTACCCTGTGTAACGAGCAAAGATCTATAAATTCCCTTATTACTGTGGTTAGGTATCTACTCGTCGTACAGCATTAATCAGATTTCATCTAAGGTCCTTCGATATATTTTTTTTACCAACCAGCGACTTAGTCAGACTCCACACATACTGTCCATACAACGAGAATTTTACAATTTGGACATCACAGAGACAAAATTATTTCTTAACAGGACTGGTGGACAGCTTCAAGGTACTCGAGCTACTACCGGCTGTGGAACCGCGTGGTGCACTCCTGGCTGCGAGACCACATCTTCTTCCCTCTGGCACCGAAGCTCGGCCGGACCATGGCTACCCTCGTAGTCTTCTATGTAAGTTCTGAATAAACTACTATATTTCGTAAGTATTTAAAATTTAACTACACATTCTTTAAATCTATGAACATGTAAGCCTGCTGAAGGTTGAGCATTATGTCACAAAAGCATCTAATTTTGTAACATTGAATAGGTAGGTTAGGTACCTACAAATATAGGCGGATAACTTTATTTACCTAAAGATTTCCCCTACCGCCATTTTCATTAGTTGTTTGATTCTACTATTCATCTCGATTCCACAGAATGATTAATCCAGTTTTCTGTGACGTTCCCAATCAGCTTCAATCGGCCACCGCCAAGTAATTTCCTTCGTTTCCGAGTTCCAGATCTCAATTATTTTCATCAAGTTCTTTCCTTCGCTGTAATTAAAACACGACACTGTAATACGACATCACGACGACGGGCGCGGCGGCGTCGCGTCGCACAAATTAGTCTTAATCTAAGCTCGCGACCTACATTAGTCTACTAATTAGATGAGATATTTACTTGTCATGGTGTTAACTACCTTTGCACATCATTTATCACGTAACTCAAATAAACGTACCTTTGGCACGGTTATTTCACTTACGTGGCCTTAAATTTTATCAACCTACGTTAAGTAGCTCTTAGAAATATGCAAGGCGTAGTTGTAGGAGTTTTTGAAAATTGATATTGGTCTGCATTTTTGTTTTACTAGGTAGGTACTACTCTATGATCTAACTTTACCTCATAACTACTCGTACATTTTTGACATTTGATGTCATTTATGATAAAAACGAATATCCGAAAACAACGCTAGCGAAGCCGCGGATAGAAACAAGTTAGTAGTGGTAGTCTCACCACCAGTCTCATATGGAACTACGAGCTAGAAGTACAAGTGTGACTTATACCAAGTAATAATGAGAGTACCTGTACAATTTCTAGCTTTTTGAGAATGTCTTTCTGAGAACAAACCCCATATTCACCATGGTTGGTACGGATTTCAGAGGATTTCATAAATAATTTGTTTTCAGGTATCGGCCATTGCCCACGAGATAATACTATCCTTGTCATTCGGCTTCTTCTACCCAGTCCTGATGTTTGAGTTTGGAGTACTTGGCCTCATGATGGTGCCACTCACCTCCGTCAGTGGCAGAAAGTTCCCTAACACACTCAATACCATTATGTGGCTCACATTGTTCTTAGGAAATGGTAAGGACATTATGATTAATTCTAAAGATGATAAAAGATTCCTGAAAAAGATATAAAGCGTTCTACATGAAAGTTAACGATGTAGTTTTTGAAACACAATATTATTTCTTTCAAAAACTATCTTTAATTTAGGTACCGAGGGCTATTCTCATGTTATTGGAACCTAATATCCTAAAATTGTTTCTGTTTTCAGGAATACTTTGGAGTCTTTACCCAATGGAATACTTCGCCCGGAAAAACTGTCCACATTCAGAAGGCGACAGCTTTTTCATTCCAAAGTCGTGGTCGTGTCCAAAAATCATTCTCAAACCAGATTGGAGCTTCAAGAATCCTTTCTTTTGACTAGAATCACATCACATATTTACAAACTAATTTTTTGAAAAATCAAGCTTTCTCTATTATCATGACCAATTTTATCTGTGCTAGTATGGTCCATGCTATCATGCTATAGGTAGATAATTTAATTCGATGTTCTTTTTAGTAACCTAAGCTAAAAGCTACCTATGTGCATAATTGCAGCTGCGTAGTAAATTACAAGTGTGACTTACACCTTACAATTGAATAGGTACTTAGGTATAGGTACCAAAAACGACTGTAAGGAGGCCTTGAGTAATCTCGTCTTCTTACATTGATTATAAAAAGAATTGTGATTATTTATTAGTTAAGTGGTAGATTTACCAACTACTGACTTGATTTTGAATAGGACATTGTAATGAATAAAAATATTTTGATAATATTACAAATGATGAACGATTATGGTTTTCATTTAAGACTTATCTATGCCTGACGGAATGTAGGTATGTAGTTACAAAACACTGTGTCGAATATTTTGGCTTTATTCTTATTTTCTAATAAAATATTGAGATACAGTATATTGAATTACATTTATATAGTTTACACTAGTTAACTACACTAAAACAGTAACATTAATAATGGAAAACATCTCCAAAACTCATACACACAGGAAGTTTTAGTCAAAGATTAAAAAGGTTTAGAAATATTTTTACAGTTGAACACAGTGGCATGTAGGGAACACAAAGGAATGTTATAATTATTTTCTATAACTACTAGAAAGATACTTTTCATTTCTATTGCAAAGAATATAAATTTATTTTATGCCTTTTTCCAAAAAGTAATAGCTCAAGTTACTAAAAATAAATGCACAAATTTTAGCAGTTAAATGGCACACGGCACACATTTCCTTGCCTTGCAAATTTACATTGAAGACAATAAGATTTCTGAAGAAACATTAAACCGAGTTATTTTGGTACTTCCATGTTCTTTGGTAAATTTTGTTACAAAAGTCTATGTTTCTAAATAGTGTCCCCTAGTGAACTGAGCTTCCATTATTTGTAATTCACATCGTACTTACTAGCTAAAATAATCCTAATATGTAAAAATAACATACTTATGGCCAACATATCACTTACTTGGACGAGTGCACTATGGAATCAGGCAGGGTAAATGTAACAAATAAATTTGTAACAAGCCATAACTGACTAAACATTAATATAATTAGAAAATATGATACCTTTGCAGCTTCTAATAGTAAATATTTGGGCTATCTAAAAAAAATTTTAAACAGCGCATTCTTTTGACCTTGAAATGCCAAAGCCAAAAAAGACACATTATTTTAAGAGCAAGGCAACATTAATAAACAAGCAATAATCCAGTTTTGAATATAACAACACCAATATTTGAAAGTCTATTTTCTAAATTACAACATTCAGAAGTTTGAAATATAACTACTCTGTAAGCTTTCCAATAACAATTACTAAAGAAAGAGGTGTTTTAAAAATTGTGAATGAGATAATATAAATTCGTGTTTGACAAAAATAAAATTGATATAACTATTTATATATTTAGACAGCCGGAGTGCGGTCCAATCCCTTTAGAAGACCGGTATGCATCCTAGAAATAAGAGAAGTGTTATCACTACACAGTAGAAAACAAAATTGCTTGCCGCTGACTGTCTGTCCCTATGTATGCTTAGATCTTTAAAACTACGCAACGGATTTTGATGCGGTTTTTTTAATAGATAGTGATTCAAGAGGAAGGTTTATAAACCATTTGACTCATAGATTTCCACGCAAGCGAAGCCGCGGGGCGCATCTAGTTTATTATACTTATTATACACACGAGATATCTTGTTTAAAGTGGAAGTAAGACATCACAATCAAAACAAACAGTAAACAATTCAATATTTAAACATCATTTCATCACAACACCAACATATACTCACTTATGAATCATGTGCTGATAAATGTAGCTTGGAATAATAGTGATGTTTACGACAGGAGGGCTTGCTTCAATAACTTTGCAGATTTCATTATCAGACATTCCAACAACATTCACTGTGTTGACTTCCAGAAGTTGGTGGTCAGTCAGAACTCCATTACGAGCTGCTGAGGAATCCTTCACAAGGCCCATGATCTTGCCTCCCTTAAACTGAAAGCCAACATGGCCCAGAGAATCTTTATGCAGGGTGACTGTCCTCTCAAAAGGCCTGGAATAACAATAAATAATGGAATAAAAAATTATAGACAATCCACACAGCATCATTTAGCCCCACATTAAGCAGAGCTTGTGTTACGGGTACTAGATGGCTGATATACTTAATACAACTTAGTACATAGATCATCATCATCAACCTATAATAGTCCACTGTTTGACATAGGCCTCCTCTAATGAGCGCCATAGCGCCCTGTCTTCAGCTTGTCGCATCCAGCATCTGCCTGCTGTCTTTCGCAAGTCGCCATCCCACCTGGCCAGAAGTGTCTACACTAAGTTTATAGAGTCAGTCTCCACTTAAGAACATGTTTATCCCAGCAATTGTTAGTTCTTCGCGATTTATGGCTGGCCCACTGCCACTTCAACTTGCAAAACATCCATAGATATTTTTTATTATAGATAGATAATACCCAGAACACCCTGAGACAAATATTTGCAGATCTCACAAACATTTGCCCCAATGGGCAATCAATCTTATTATGTACAAATATAAAATAAAATTCAACATTAAGTTGATAAATAATACTCATTTTAATGATATCTGGGTATTTTCCGGTCTGTTCTATTATCAGATAGATAAGAAATGTAATAAACGCTAATTAGCATTGTGCAGTTGGTTTGAATAGTGACATAAATTTACACAATGAAAATTTCTGTCACCATTCAAACCAACACACTGACAGTGAACTCAAGTTTTCCAGATTTGTCATTGAGGGGTCAAAGCAATAACTCTACATACCTGTCCCGGACAGCCATTATGATTCCATTGACTGGTAGGCTCTTCAATAGCGAATGTGCTTGTTCCATAGTCATGCCAGCACAAGCATTGTTGTTGATCTCCAGTATTTGATCGCCAAATCTCAATCCAGCTAGAGCTGCAGGGCTGTTTGCTGCTACATAGCAAACAAACAGGCCGCTGTTGATGGAGTGCACACGCAGACCGCACTTGCCATTTTTATCTTTGCATAAGACAACTTGTCTTATGGCCTGAGTTACAGTGGCTTTTTGTAGTGACAAGGATTGCGAAGAAATTGGGGCAACCAAATTAGCAACTACTCCACTTGACCGCACCTGGAATATAGCAACATGGAAATGTTATAGATGTTTCACAACATTTACTAGGCCAGATGACTCATCAAGCAGCTAAAACAATGGAATGAATTTTGAAAGTAGTATTGATACCAGTAATTATATCAATTAAGATAGTGACACACCCATGACCAGAAACAGTTCCTGTCATGTATTTACATGGTTTTATAAAATATTGTTGAAAATTGTTAGCTTTGGGGGTAGGTACTTACAGGTTGTACTTGATATTCGGGCATGTTCTGAGCTATCACGTCTGCAGAAAGCTCGAGACCCATGTAATTTCCAAGCGAGGGATAAACATGGGCACTCGGCGCACTAGGTGCTGCTGGGGGATGGCTGTACATTGGCGAAGGCGCTGCCTGGGGCTGATATTGTGTCATTTGAGCCCGCGCCATGGTATCCACTTTCATGTCTTCGAGTGATGGGTAAAGCGACATTTTGAAGCAGTTTTCACTTCACGATTACACCAATATAACACTATGAATATTATAAATTCTCACAAGCGGAGAAACCAGTTCCTCACGGGGAAAATCACAATCTAAAATAAACGATTGTGATGTGAATCACACACACAGTCAATGCAATGCAAAGTGAACTGAACGGAACGGACGGACGGACTGGAACGAACGAACAACACACTAAAAATCTGCTGCAATACTGGCTGGTGGCTGCAATGCAATGCATGCAACACCAAGACACCAACCAACCAACACCCAGTTACTGAGACCCAGTTCACCCAAGAAAATATCGATTACAACTTCTTTATGTCACGGGTCGTAGTGTCTATGCAGCCACAACTCTGCCAGAGTCCATGTCCAGTCAAGATGCAACCTAATTTCTATTTATAGGCATCATCGTCGTCTATATATTTATTTATTTATTTAAATGGTTCTCAATTGTGATTCTAGACGTGAAGAAAGGTCAAAGTCTAACTTAGAAAAGAAATTCTGAGGTCCTGGGAAATAAAATGAATGGTAGTGAAATTAAAATCATGTACCTAAACATGATTTTCATTTTCGAGTGCAGGAAACCCTAAACTTTAGTAATTCTTTTTTTCATATTTGGTTAATAATAAGTAAAACTAACATAAAATATAGTTTCTATGGAAATCTTTGCAACCGTATATTATAAACCTTTTTGTAGTCAAAAATCTTAGGTCCACCTAAGAGTGGAATGATTAATCTGGCATTAATTGAATTATTATCATTATTTCAACTCACTGTCACTTTAACACTGAAAAACACGGCACCGACCGAACCTTAATAACTTGTTAGGATATTATTGTTCTGTGAGTAACTTCAGGTTTTTATTGATAGGAGATGCTGATGATATTGTAATGTCCGCGGAATCACTCTACCACATTTAATTTTAAGAAAACTTATTGTTGGATTGAAAACAACAATATTGTGCCAAGGACTGGCTTTCATCGTTAACGTTGTAACGCTGAACTGAACAATGCAAGACAGTCATTCTATCTATTTTATTGTCAGGCTTTCTTTGAGCGTATTATTGTTCTCTTTCTTGTGTAAATGAGATGGCATTTGCCTAGCCATAAGGCATAATATAATCATAGCCAAATTTATTTTTGAAACGTTAGTCGTCCCTTTCCACTCACTCCTGTCTAAATATTATTTTAGTCAATCAAAGCCGTAAATCAACAAAACCTATCTTATGCGTTTATATATAGTTTATATGTAGTAAATGTAATTATCCTGTAGTTTTGAGTTATTTTACCACTGTTTTATTTAAGTTTCTAAAAGAAAACAGTGCTAAAATAACTCAAAATATTTTTTAGTTTAGTGGTACACTTTGTTGATACACAGTTAATGTTTTTCTTTATTGAAAAAACTATTTCTCAATGTTTACTATACTAGTGCGTTACCCATAAAGAACGCTGGCGATGTATCATCATATCATGCATGAGACATGAGACGGACATTGGCAGAATTGCGTCAATCCATATGCAGAGCCATCTAGCAAGAAGTTAAAGTTGAAGAAGTTGAAGTTGAAACCTATAATATAATAGGATATTCAAAACTTCATGGGCCAAAAAAGTCAAAATATTTATTGACAAAATACAATGAATTTTGTGTATGTAATGTGATGTGATTGAAATTACTTCCAAGCGTACAAAATGTAAATTTTAGACATTTGGTTTTATATAGAGCTTTGACTGAAATAATGGTCACATTCTTTCGATCAAATTAAAGATAAGTAAACAAAATGGAATCTAGTACAACCAAGCAACGGAATCAAAGGTATGTCGCATTTTACAGAACCAACTCACACTAAACTTTAAACTCACAACAAGTTGTATTTGACAGCCAACCAGCTATCGATTCATATTTTGTCCTGCAGTGGACTGTTGGCTGTTGATGTGATATTAGGTTGCCTTTATACCAGTCCATTGCTAGACTTAGTTCTCCCCTGATAAGTACCTTATGGGCTCTTCTTATAAGGGCTAATAAATAAATAATGCTTGATAATTCACACAGAATCATCTAGCCCTAAGCAGAGCCTGTGTTATGGGTGGCGATAACACAAGCTCTCAGTATCACACTATAACTGATAGGTACTGCCATAATCCCTATGCTGGGCATGCACAATTGCACATAGTGTAACTAGAATATAACCATCATCATTGGTACACTAGCATAAAATGATGTATATGGCATCAGTAGGTTTGGATGTCTGTTAGCTGAGTGGCTGACATCCTCAAAACCCTAATAATGCCCCTCTGTCATGTGAGGATGAAAATACCTATTTAGAAGCGGCTGCATCTTCTCCATTATGTTAAAAACACTGAAACAATACACTTGCACTGAAAACATAGAATAAGTAGCCCACTTAATCATAGGTACTCCACCTCTGACACCTTGTAGGTTGCTACTTTTAAACTACTTCTTAATGTAAGTATTGATGCAATTATTGACGACCGATGTGGCGCGGTGGGCGACGGTCCGCCTGCGACGCATGAGGTTGCGGGTTCGATTCCCGCCTCGGAACAAATGTGTGTACGATCTACAGATATTTGTTTCGGGTGTTCTGGTCGTTTTCTATGTATAATAAAAAATATCTATCTATGTAATGTATTGTATTATGTATATCAGTTATCTAGTACTCATAACACAAGCTCTGCTTACCATGGGGCTAGATAATGCTGTGTGAATTGTCCAGCATTATTTATTATTTATTTAGAAAATATAAATAAATAAAATTATATATAATATTTAAAAAAAAATATTTAAATTATTTCAAGTATTTAAAAATATTATTTGTTCAATAATAAACAGTGGTTTTTAGAACACTAAATAAATATGTACCTGAATAAATACATACAATACTCAGATAATTATATAACTTTATAACAAAATCATCTTCAAGTTATTTTCTGATGACTTCCAGCCAGTGCAGAGAATGGGAACGACAAAGAAGAAACAAATTTAATGATGCAATTAACAAACTCGGAGAAATTGTAAAGGCCATTTACAAAACAAATCAACCTTTGAGCGAGAATGATGTTGGTAAAACTAGTGACAATGTGAAGTATCCCAAAATTGAAATTGTACAGAAAGCTATTATATGCCTCACTAATAGCTCGCATGAGAAGACCCAACTCAGTAAGTCAAAGTCAATAGCATTTATTTCTTTGGGCTTACAAAATAAGCACTCAGACAAGTCATATTTTATACTAGTGAATATCAGATGGAATAAACAAGATCCCCAAACCCACTGGACTCAATATAATATATACTTTCAAGAATATGGTGCGAAGGCTTTTTTTTCATGAGAGGTTATACAATTTAGCTCTTCATAAAACGTTTCTATTTTTTTTTCTCCTAGTTGATACTTATGCTATATTTGGAACTATATATTGATTGTTTAAGCTGTTTTTCTTTAGGTATATAGATATGTATAATATAATATGTATTTTAGGTATATGTATATATAAAATGTCATGAACATAATTACTACTACTTATATTTTGTAAGTAATGTTAGCATGGCAAACCTTTTATTTAAAACATGTATTTCCTGGTTGGCAGGTAGAAAATGCCTCGGCATTAAGCCCATCCTTTGTACCTTTAATAGTGCAATAAAGTTTAAATATAAGAACTTAATAAATTGCAATATTTTATTAATTTCAGAGACTGAAATATTGGCTCTCCAAGTAAAACTTGAAACAATTAAAGATTCAAATTTAAAAAATAGAAAAGATGCTTCGACTCAGGTTTTTGTGGAAACTGAAATTAAGAATAAAAAGAGTAAGTATATGTACTTGTAAAAACAATTATTAAATTAGTAAAATGAGTAATGTATGTGAGTTAATTAATAATGTTATTAATGTGAAAGTTTGGAAGTTTGTTATCTCTTCTCGCCAATACTACTAAACAGATCGGGCCGAAATTATGCATGCATTCTAGGCCTGGCCAATAAAACACTGGCTGCTTTTTAAACCATATATCAGTTCTCATGGGTTAGGAATAACCTTTATCAACGAGCACGAAGCCGCGGGTAGAAACTAGTGTATGTTTAATAAATCATTAATATACGCAAGAGATGTTTTATTACATTTAGTTTTGTCCATTTCCAGGTGCCAAGCATAAATTATTGAAGAAAAAGTTAAATCAGAACAAACCTACTTCAAATGACCTTCCTAACAAATCATCAGTTGCAATAGAAAGTAAATCTAAACAGAATACTGTGAGCAAAGCAGCAGTTATTAAGAAAGCAACACAAAATGCTCAAATGCCAAGACTTCCAACGTTAGTTCCACGATGCAATGTTTTTGACAAGAATGGTGAGTTGTCTACTGATCATTCTACGTTCATGACATCCAGAGTATTAAGAACCATTTCATTAATTCATAACAATGTAATCCATTTGATTGCATTCTTAGGCTCTATGCAGAATCAACTATTGCAGCTACAGAAAACCTGCAACAAACTTCTATTCACACTTTGCCACGAACTGACTGACTTGACTGTAAAATATAAAAAAGTTCACAGTTTCTTCAGTTTAAGTTGCCCTGTCTGCATAGCTTAAGTTGCTCTGTCTGCCTTTCATTTTATATACGGGTATGTTATACATATTTATATTTTCTTTTCAGGTAGCGAAAACACCATTGTGGTTCTACCAGCAACACCATACCTCTTCCCCCAAAGACCCTTCCTACTACCTTCAATACCCCCAGCCATTGTAGTAGTAGACCATAATTTACAAACAAGTAAAGCAGTTCCTATTATAAGTAAAAACAGCGGTGATATTACTAAAACTACCATGGTCAATATTTTACCTATATCAGCATACTCTCGCCCACTATCCGCCTCCAGACAAAAGAAAAGTAATGTCAGGTTAAAATCGTATGCTAAAAAGGCGACAAAGAAGATTAAAAGTCCGGTTAAAAACGTTAGAGATGTTATTCATAATAATGAAAGTCTTGAGGCTAAGTCGAACGCAACACTAGCAAAAGGTAATAAAGAAAATATAGAAAATAATGAAAACGTAAAAGTAACTGCAGTAACCACTGAGAGTGTTGTTACCGTTGCACCTGCAGAACCAACTGTAAAAAATACACCTAGTGTAGCCAAAAGTAAAAATGATGAAGAATCTTCCATTAAAAATGTAACTGCTGAGGAGCCTAAAGTGAGTGAATCAGCCATTGTTACAAAACCTGATTTGGAAAAAGACGTCGTTTTAAAAACAGTCACTACCACAGCCAGCACAACTCTTACGGTTAAAGATCCTACTAAAAACAATGAAGCTACTAATAATCCGAGCGATTCCATAGTTCTAGAAAAGCAAATAAGAGTGGAAAACAAAGATAAAGAAAACAAAATACCGAACATACTGGATACAACATTAGACAACGTTGTAGATGGTGGCAATGCTCGATTAGAGCTAGCTGAAGAATTCCTAGCTGCTTCACCAACTGCAGCATTCCTAATGTCTTTCCCCTTGGTCAGTGGCAATAGGGCCGATAGTCCTGCAGAGGAAACTTCAAACGCAATAACGAATGTTAAAGACATACCCCAGAAACGGAACGATCTACCGCCGCAAAAATCATCCACACCCGCTACGTTTTCCGAAAAAGCTAACAGTGATATGAAAATGAAAGCTAAAGTGGTTGTAACATCTGCAGCTGATAAGCAAAATGAACAACCGAAATATGTCACTAACGTACTGAAACCGCCTGATCCTGAAGTCTCCACGGTAGTGACCGAAAATCCTTTTTTGAATCTTCCTATGCCTTCCTTAATATCAACGACATGCTCGTTGCCCGATAACACATTTGGATTAGACTTTGAAAGTAACATAAAACCCTCAGTAAGCCAATCAACAAGTAACAGTAACATATTCTACAAGAACGATCCGTTCAGCACCGTCAAAAGCACGATTTACAGCACAAGCAGTATTTCTTCAAATCATGATTTTAATGGAATTGGTCTGTATCCGTGTGCGATGGAGAAGTACGCTTCAAAGAATAAATCTGATTATACAAACCTAGACGACAATAATGTAATGAAAATTGACTCTTCGAGGCTGACGTACGATATTGATCTTGGATGGTCGCATAAAGGCTTCGATTTCGTCAGCTGTACTTCCAGCTCTACTTTCGTAAAAGACAACATGACTACAGTCACCTCTTCCACGCCATTTAGTACGTCATACAATCCCTTCAACACAGAGTTCCACGTTCCTTTAGTCTCAACATCGAGCAAAAAAGATATCGTTGCAAGTAAGCCCAACACGTCCTTTGCCGACAGCCTCACAAACTTTTACTCACAACACAACTTGTGGTCGGAAGAACCATTTTATAACAACTCAAATGTACCTAAAAGCTTACCATCTAAACACCAAAATTATCCTACAACCACAGAAAATATACAAGAGGTTTCTAACGTGAAGCCAAATATTCCGAAACACTACGATGTCAAAGCCAATCCAGAAACAAATGTCGATGTTAGAATGAAGACTGCTAATAATACTCTATCTCAAAATCAAATAAATGAAAAATATACTAAGAAGTCGCCAAGCAAAATGCACATCAATTGGATGACATCCGAAATCAGACCCATGCAAAGTGCTTACAATCCTGTGCAAACAGAATTGAAAGATGCTCATAAAATAACGTATAATCATTTGGACCACATTACAAAAAGGAACGACCATAATGAGACGAACAACTATTTTCCGATATCAATGCATAACTTCCCTTCACAACCAACACAAGAAGAATTCCAAGTTTGGCCTTCAGCAAGGCCTTTGGGCACTACAGAGATTAGCATAGACCCTCCTCCGATTAATTTACCGACATTAGTTGGTGATTTAGCCCTTGGACCCCACGATAAAAAGAAAAGCTTGGACCCTTCAAGTAGAACGATTCCTCAACAAGATCTTCAGAACTGCAGTAACTTTTTCTCAGTAACCCAATTAATGAATAGATCCAGTGAAAACTTGCCTTCACGATATCAACCCACACAAGTAGAATCATCGAAACCGGTTATTAGTAAACATAATATACCGCACTATTCAAATGATAGTCACAGAAAATCCATGACTGTGCCACGAATTGAAAACCATGCCTCTCAACCGTACATCTTCAATAATCCAAAATTGACCCATTCATACGAAAACATGGCTCAATTTTCACAAAACACCAAACCCAAAACAAGCGCGAAATCAGACAAGTCAAAAGTTCAGAAGAATAACTATTCAGCCGAGTCACTGTTGCGCGGAGGAAGCTGCACTCAGAAAATCCAAGAAAACAGTTCTAAGTTTCTGGTGCCACCACAAAAGTATAATGAATATACTGCAGCGCAAGACAGCGGCGTCGCCCAAGTATCACACTTCCCGTCTATCATAGATTACTCGGATAACAGCTACACTGCCCAGCAGTTTTCTGGCACATCCTTGTACAACACCACTACGAACACATTGTCCAATTCATTCTATTCCAACTTCATGCCCGGAAGCAGCAATTTAATGTCTAGTAATTATGCAACTGGCCCTTTCACTGGTGAATTTATAGATTACAATCAGCCCTCTGAATGCAACTTCGCGAATCATAAATATGAGGAGCTGAAAATGCGAAACAATCCGCCTATATTTCAAACTGATAAAATGTCTACCAATTACAAAAGCTCTCGTAGAGAATCGGCAGCAAAGCATAAATTGGAATGTTCGAAGAAAGAGTCCAATAAAAAGTATCAAAGTAAAAGACCGAAACTGCCTAATGATGTCGATGAATGGAGCGAGCCCCCACACTCTCTTTGGCAAAACAAACCTAACAAGCGAAATCCGAACTTAATAGCTGAGGAACTACCATTCCCGAATTACGTTAGCAACCAGATGCATTCTCAGTATCAATCAGAATTCTTCAATAGTCATTTGATGCCGTCCAATATGCAGGCTGTGGGAACCAATGTTGACAGGTCACTATCCAGTATTCCGATAACGTCTCGAGCAAACTTCAATCTCAGCACTATATTTCCTGAAATCACAATGGTAAGTTTACAAAAATTTTATTGTAGCATATTATTTGCTGTTAAAGTATAGTTTGTGCGGAAATTGTATGAGGTTTATTTTTGTTTCAGAAAGTGCAGTAGAACAGGATAAAGGAAAGTTATATATAAGGAAAGTTTTTCTATCATTATTCATTACTGATTATTATGTATGAATGAAGTAAAATCATCCAACAAGTTATACATTGTTATTATTATATTTTATTAAACGACGACGCATAAAAAGAAGATTTTTATATTTTTGTGAGTACAAATAAAACTTTTATATTTGGTAGAGTTCGGTCTTAGATTCGAGAATAAGCTATGAATTAGTACCAGATGGTGTTTTAATGCCGAAACTTGGTTCATTCTCTAACTTTTTATTAATGATTCGTCTTCCCAGATTTCCGGGTAACGGCGATAGCTTGGTGATTAATGAAATACTGTCGCCGGATATTTTTCTGTTTTAGTTCGAAATTAATTGGCTTTCATTATTTTCTATTAACCAAATCTCATTGTCGTGTTCAATCGAACACGACAATGAGACACATTATTGTTAGATCACGTTTAGTATGAAATGTAATGGCCGTCAAATAATTTAGATTTAAAACATGATAAGAGTTTCTAACTACTTAAACATAATCGATAAACATATAAATTTGCATAAGCTATGTATTGATCATCATAATTACTTCTATAGCCTTAAGCGTAAACAATAACGGCTGATTAAAAAGTAAACCTGACCTGACGGATGTAGGATAACACGTTGACCCTATTTCGTACATTTTAGAGGTCAGGTCGGTTTTTGAGCCGAGCGACTGATACATTGCCCTTGAGCTGAAAGTAACATGCAAAGTAGTTTTATTATTGAGATTACGATGAACCGCCTATCTTACTAGCGAATTGCGAAAAACTGGGTCAGATAATCTTAAAACAGTTCTAGATTTTTAACACCTCCGGTGCATGTAATATAGGTTCATGATATATGCATTTCTTGCATAATATTATCGGGTAATGCCTACATGTCAACTTCTATAATGTACGAAGCCCGTTTTCCTTGACCGCACTCCGATTATGTTTGTTATTCATTCATACCTACATGTTTTGTTCGTTCTGCCTGTTGGCTTTCGATTGATATGTTAATAATATATTTTGCTAATTTATATATGCTACACAGGCAATTAAGTAAATAAAATATATTCTTGTAGATATTTGTATCGTAATTTCATGGTCTTTACATCAAGGTTCTAGCAAAATAAACGACATACCTACATAATAAATATTTGTATATAGGGTGTCTGGTCACTGGTGTCGGAGACTTTATGGGGGTGAAAGACGGTAAATTTTACCGACAACCCAATTTTTTTCTCTCTCCCTAAATAAATGGCAGTCTTTTTGTTTATTGAACCGCGCTGCTTTTACTGATTAAGGCCATAGCTACCCATTTAAATTGTAGAGGTCCTAGAAAGACGAAAGACGTATTATTTTGTAGGTAGACAATAAATTAATGCTAATTTCTTTTTAAATTTTCTTTTAAAAATTACTAAAGGAGAATAACTAAAACTAAAAAATAACAGTTCATTAGTTTTTTCATTCAATATAAACCTCTACTTTTTTTTAAAATCAAAAATAGTACAGAATGTTTTCTAAAAATATCTTCGCCTCAGGCCTAAGTATGGCAGTTTAGAAATTATGACGGTTTGAAAATGACCACCTAGTAAAAAACTAGACTCCTGCCTGATAACGAGGAGCTCCAAGGGCGAGTCTCTACCCCCAAAGTTTATGACACCGATGATCTGACACCCTGTATAAAACATACGTTAATGTAAATACTTTCTTTAATTCTTAATATAAACTTCACCATACCTCAAACAAACATGCGGTGTTCAAAATCAGTAAGACACAATAAAAACATACAGAGCTGGTTCGGAACAGCCTCGATATCTCAGATGAGTCATAAGAAAGCAGTGCTTGAGTGACGAGTGTGACGACTGACCAGACATACCTCCGTCATCAATAACATAACATTCACTGTTCTGCTTTTTACCATTTCGCGAGCGTTTAAGTGTCGAAGTCTTCGCCAGTTCGCAACCGTCGGCGGGCGTCGAAACACGCGTCGTCACTTGAGCTTTTCAGCAAACGCGATCGCGGAAAAAGTTTTCATAATGGCGGGAAAGAATTAAAAGTAATGCAATTTGGAAATGATAACCTTCTAGTAATGAGTAAAAAATAAATGGCGACTTCGGTATCTCATTAATAATTAGTGCAATTTTATAGTGAAGTTAAAACATGAAGGCTTCTGCAGCGATGATGGTAAGTTATCTCTTGTTTTAAACAATTTAGTAATATATGCTTATTGTAGTTTAGAGTTAATATTTCGTTGAGTTGATTCTAATATAGGGTAAGCACCTAGTAATTTATAAACGGCGATACAAATATATTAAGAATATTTAGGTAGTGTTACCACTTAAGATTTCTAAGTACGCACAAAATCCTCGTCTATTTATTAAAATGCAAGGCTTATATTTTCTCTATAGTCACTTAAAAACATTTAAAATAAAAGCGGTAAAAATTCAGCCAATTTTGACCGAAAATGTTTTTTAGACACACGGAAAAATTCCGAAGGAAATTTTTAATTTTATAACCTATCTTTTTTTATAATTAGCCTCTTAGAGAAACATTTCGCAGCGCTAAGTTTTGCAGTCTCCTACCTCTAAAATGGCATAACAGTTAAATAACTATCAATCACTATTGGCACCGCATTGACAAAGCCAACGTGACGCTCATGGAAATGAGCTGCGAGCACTTCCCACCACTTCTCAGTAATGCAAAAAAGTATTGATTGGAATGTCCTAAACTCCTTATCTAGGCTTAGCTCGGCTACATCATAAGTGTATTCGCATAATATGTATACAACAATATTAAAGTGTCAGATGAATGTTTTTCCATCCGATTGATATCATATAATTTTTGCTTAAAAAGTGTGTCATTATAGCGTAGCTTAGCGGGCGAAGACTTGAGTATACGCCCTAGTAGGGATTAATATTTTTTTAATTTTTGTCTGAAATCATCATCATTAAAAAAATATAAATACAATACATATAATAGAATTGAAGGTTAACGTGGCTTATTTAATTGAAAATGTCACCAATGAAAATTAAGATAATAATATGCAATGTAATAGAACAGAAGGGTAAAGAAATAAATAATATGATTCTATCTGGGTGCGATGCAAATCAAGTTATTACATACTATATATATATATACATAATATAACTTGATTGACGAATTTTTCGTATTTAAATACACATATTGTTGTTGTATTAAAATACAACATGTATTTTAATACTTACGAAAAATTCGTGGGCGGTATATAATTATTATAGGTAATGGGGTGGTTTTAGACGTTTGTTAAAAATATACTGTTAATTCATCAGCTCTATGTCTCTACCAGACGAGTTAGGTATCAATGATTCTATTAGAATAATCATGCTACAACTGTTTATATTCTATTATTGTATTGTAGTTTACCAATGAAGCGTATAAACACGGCCAAATTAAACCCTAAAACGATGTTAAACAAGGCATTAATATGTATCGAGCGCGAACGCGACAAGAAGGCTGCGCGAGCGCAGACGGGATCGGATCACCGATCAGACATTGTTTTTCGATCATGCGGGTACAATCGCTTGTACTAAGTGCGGGTTTTCGTGACATGCATACAAATTTGAACACTTTCCTGCTAAATATAACTAACGACAAAGCACAAAAAAACGGTGTTACTTGAAATTAGCGCACTAAATTATACACGGTTTTATTAGGATACGGGTAATTACTGGGACTGGGACAAAGCTTTCATCATTTCCTTGGAAAATAAACGTTTTACAACTGGTATATAATTATAGAATTTACAAGAACATCATTCAGAAGGTACCTAAAACATCAGGTTAGGAACTCATTGTTCAGCCGTTGTTAGATCGCGAATCATCTGTGATCGTTAAAAGTATGTCTTTATCTTTTCCCTATAAATATTTCATGTTTATTTTGCAATAGTTTTAAGTTCTGAGAATAAAGAATCATCAGGCCGTTGACGCCATGACGTTACGAGAAGCGGCAAGCGGTAACTATGTCAATGCCGCTGCACTATCGCACTCTTATCGACCTCTTTGACGTAGTACTTATCGGAAAATTACGTACTTACACGAATACTAGTCATTTTCGCAATTACTGAGGCATACAGGACGCAGGAAAATTGATCGAAGGTCTGTAGAGTCCGATACATATCACTTATTGTTGGTGCTACCTTCAGAATGTCTTTGTCTACTTATAAAGTATAGTCTACCGGATAACATTGTCCAAATTCTGGTAAGCAATCGCTTTTCTATATCGTCGCAGAATCGTTCATAGATCAAAGAAACTCTAAATAGTGCGGGCGGTACTATTTGCACGGATAGAATGGTTTCAACCTTGACACTTTTGACACGCGTCTCCATCTGTAGTTCATTTCATCAAAGGTATGCCAAAATGTGTCTTTCTCAGATCATACCATTGTTATGATGAATTTAATAATTTAGTTGATGCATTTTTTCCAAGATAGGTGAAATTCTTACTGAATAAAACAAACACATTTTTCCATTATATTTTTACGCAACTTATGTAGCATCAGTACGTAATTAACCTTAACCTCTAGCTAGCTGCTTATGTAAGAGAGTGTTCCCAATTTTAAAGTTTTACACCAAAGTTCAATTAGCTTTCTGTTCGTTAAAACGAAGATAAACTACCCAGCATCCATCAATGACAAGCAAGGAATCTATCAGCTATACCTGCTCGAAAAGATTACCTATTACACGCTCTTTGTTTAAATTAAAAAAATGCCTGTAAAAATCTGACTGATTTGTTAGTGCTGCATCGAAGCAGAGCTCTTGATCATTAGGAAGGTCTCTAAACAAAAATAGTTGTTTTGGCAATATAAAATCCGATTATGCTTAAATACTATTTATGATTCCCACTGACTTAACCAGGTCATAGTTACACAAATATCTCCCACGGGTGCTATATTTAAAAACATTGTAGGTACATGCATGATGATCGAGCCCTCCCGTCTAGCGTGTGCGTGCAAAATTTCAGCAAGCGCGACATTTGTCACGCAGTTGTACTGTTTAGCCTGGATCTACCTATTTCAGAAGATAGTTATGAGAAGAAACAAAACAGGTAGAGATTTTGTGTTCGGTTGTACAATGTATGTCAAATCAATCAAATGTTTTTTTAATTGCATCTTGGTTATTACTTTTTTTACTTCTCTTTCTTTAAGTACCTATTAAAGATTTTTGTTTTAAGTTTTATATATCTCAGTACAGTAAGTACCTGTCAAAGTCACAAAAAATCCTGCGGTTTCTTTTGCACTTACGTTTACTTACCAAAAGATTATAAAGTTTATTAACATACGTAATTCTTTTACTAAACTGCAACTTCCCAGGTTCACACGTTATGCGAAGCTAAATTTAACGTTTTTATGGTAAAATAACGGTATCTAACAGCTGCTGGAGCGATCAGCAAACAGGGATTTTACGATATTATTTAATGTATCGTCAGTTCCGATAAAAAGCCGATTGAAGGTTTTCAATGCTGCATTCACGCATGGAATCATGTGGAATTAACAGTTTGGGTAGGTACACTTTGCACTTGTAAACCTGACAACTCGCCAAACAAGTTTCGTGCCATTCAACTACATTACATTTACGCAATGTTCTGACGAATGCTTGTTCCAAAGAAGTCACAGTTTTGGCTTACTGACGAAATTAAAATATATTTGCTGGTGGTTATTATATGGTTCAATAATTTCTAATATAAATAACGCAAAGATACAAGCACTTTTGTTTTTGCAAGCCTATTCTTGAAATTTCGATTTTGATAGATGATACAATAAAAACGCCTATAAAATAAATGGATGACCTATATTTTATTTGGGTTTCCATTCCAAAATAATAACATGCATCAGAATGTTACGATCGGCTAGAAACCTCGGGAGTTTAAGCTGCTCAACGTCGTCCGCTTAAATAATTGGGTTACCCATAACATTTTGGATAGTAGGGACCTATTTTAGCCTCAAAACGTTCAAAAGTTCTTCACTGGCGCTTTACGACCGGACAATATTGGAAAAATGTTGGACGCACGTGTTCTCCAAGCGATTTGCTGCTGTGAAAATTTTAAATTAGAGCCCAGCTTGCTTTGTGCGCCGTTTATCTTCTACGCTACATTTTTAGCAACTTTATTGCGGCCAAACATTTTATGCTAGCCGAAAGTTTCCAAAATATGAACACAGCTTGAACTTTTAACGAGAATAAATGCATATGTATCCGCTTCACAGTGAAAAACGATTGGTAATTTTTGTTTACAGTATATTTGGAGTTTGTTATTTCTTGGGGCGGTCACCATAACACGTGGTGAAAAGTTTATCCTGGGTTACCTGACGGGGTCACAGAGACGCCCAGGAGACTACAGCTACCAAAGGCCAGGCAGAGTCTTATCAGGTACGTGCAATCATGACTACCATGTTTTTTCCTAACTATCGGCACGGATGTTAAACGTACTCGTACTCATTTGATAGCTAATATTCATAACATTGTAATGACAAGCTTATCATAATCGAGGGGGCATCCATCATAATTGAGTATTGACCTAGTTCGCTCATACTCGTAGATTAACTAAACTAAACAAACATCACGCTTTTTATTAAAAACTATACTTACCTAACTGTTTGTATCATGCAAGGACGCATAGTTGCCATAGCAGACAGAGAATGCTAAACAAATCTAGTATTATATTCGCCTTTGTATACCTACAACAAAAGCGTTTATTGTTTGCTGACCAACCTGTAAAGGACTATTTCAAAACTAGAATATGGGAAAATGTAAATAGGAAGGCTTTTTTTACATAAAAATAACAAATTGAATAGTTTAGAACCAAAACTGTGATTAAGAATCTTGAAACCTGCCGGGGGGTTCAGCTAACGATGAACGCTCCTGTTCCTACTTAGTGCAATTAAGCATATTCTAACTGTGATGTTCTTGAATACCCTCAAATTGATACAATATTGCACATGTTACACAAGACAGACAACATCATTATTTGCTTTAGCGATCAAAGATATGCCTGTTTATTTTACTACCAGATCGATCCGCAATGGCCCACAAAGATTAATACATGCCAGCACTTGGCAGGCCCATACGCACTTTGAATTCTCTTCATACCGATGTAGGCTGGAAAATAAACGTTTTCCTACTTTACCTAGAAGCAGTTCGCATCAATCATATTTATTTAGGACACTTTATATTTCAACGGGATCAATATTCGCGTGCCAGCCGAAGAATTGCAAAATTCTATCAGAAATACCCCACGTATGACCAGTCCAAGGCCCTGATTCTAGGAGATGAAAACAGTTATTATATCGCGTTAAATATCGCCTTGATTTTATAGTCTAGCTATATTCATCCATTCGCCGAAATCTTTACCTCACAGTCTGGGTCTTATCTAGCTCGATAGATATAGAGCCGAATATCCCATGTTGTTACTCAGAAACGATTCGTATCAATCATAAATTTTATTGCATTTATTATTTCAACAGGAGCAATATCCATGGCGGTTGACGAAGTAAATGAAAAGCTGCTGGGACCTATGGGCCATTCCCTCGACTTTGTTATTGCTGAAACGTATGGCCAAGAAGAAGTTTCAATAAGACAGGTGCGTGCCACAGTTAGTAATAAATTATCCAGATAGGTGGGATTTTGGCGGTCACCTATAAAATGTTCTAAAAATTTTATAAATAGAGTTATTGCCTTACTTTAATCTGTATCCAAATCAGCTAACGACCATTACATAACAATATGAATAAAACGAACGATCCAAAATTCGAATCGAAATTCTACAGAGGTACTTATTATTTTAGTGACTAACTTTTTTGTCACTGTATAGTATATAGTTAACATTTTGCTGACAGACAGTTCCAATAATATTTTTCGGTATTGGCTTAACGTAAAATCTGCAAGTAGGCGATATTTTCGTAAAAGCTTCCTGAACGCTATTGGGCTATTTTTTCCAATCGGCTGCAAAATTACTTCGCAGTCGAAGGGTATTCACGCGATGTCCAGTTGCCTATTATTCTTTCACAGCTTCCGAGCACAGATTCAATTCGTAGAAGTATCATAAAGAAAATAACTTATAGCTTCCTTATCTACAGTTCATTTCTACTATAACGGCTAAGTTATTGTGATTGAAAACGTCTGTAGAAAAAAGATTGGTTTCTAAGATATTGCAGGATTTCTGTCAACTTATAGCTACGTAAATAATAGCACAATAAGAGTTTTAAGCCTTTGTACTGTGCTGGGAACCAATCAAAGCATGACAAATATTATGTCAGCTATCAGGTAGAATGTTATGTATGGTGCATGAATATGTTAAACCTTACTTTGACCACTAGGCGCCACAAAAGCATAAATTATGTTCTGAAACAAAAGTGTGAATGTGACAGACCAAATGGCATAAATTTAAAATGTAGACCCGCGTCTAATTTACGACTGTTTCCTGCAAATAAATTAAAGAAGAATCGAATTGAGGATGCGAATCCTGCCTAAGCCTGCACATAAATCCTCACTCGTGATTGTCCAAGCTCAAATAAGTGGCAGATCTATGCGTCCGAAATTTTAATTAGCCATCACTTTTTGCTTTTGCACGAAATGCTCATTATGGCACCACTATTGAGTATTCACAAACAAACTGGCAAATAAATAAGGGAATTTACGTTGGGAGCGATCCCAATTATGTAAAGCTGCGGTTACATTATATAAGTGCAATGGCGCATAATGTGCTTGAATTCAATGCAAATTGAGTGTGCTTTCAGTGGAATTAATTGCCGTTGTTTATGGCTTAAAAACTTTTGCATGGTTAGCCTGGGTATTAATTAGATTATCTATTGTTAATAACTATAGCAACAGGAATTAAATCAATAAATACTGTTGAACAATCCACACAGCATAATCTAGCCCTAAGCTAAGCAGGAATTTCCTATGGCATAGAGACTAACCTTGCCCTTGAGCTTGTGTATGGCTAATAGATGACTGAAATACATACTACAATCCAATACATATTTTTGTTAATATTATGTAAAGAACCCTATATACCGTATATACCCAGAACACTCGGAACAAATATACACAGATCGTACAAATATTTGTCCCAATATGCGGGAATGGCACTCGCAACCTCCTGCGTCGCAGGCGGAACTTCGCCCGCCGCACCACATCGGTCGAATTTAAAGTCTATTTCTAACTTATGGACTGTATTGGAAATCAAAGTCTTAGAATGTAGGTAAGTAGTGGTCAGTATGGGGTATTTTAGTTTCAGCTTTGTTGAGCCTTGTCAGCAAATAAATGATTTGATTTGTATTATGTGACATAGCTGGTTACTATAAATAAATAAATAAAGATGTGAATATTTTCATCTCTTCACAGTCCACTCTATATTTGAGTGACCTAGCGATGGCCGCCATATCAACTCGTGCGCGTGCTTGGTTCACCCGAGCATCTTTTTAGCTTAATTCACTTCACTTCAATGGACTTGGCTCTCGTTCACATAATGAACAGCATTGCATGATAAGTAAGGAGATTGCTAGTTTTACGATGCGAGAGGGTGACTGACTGATGCATCTACCCTGTTTCGGTTATTGGCCGAATTTTTGTTTATTCCATAACTCACAATGCCAATTTCACAGTACCTAATACACTCTACTTGCAAAACGTCAATCTATGGCAACATTGGTCACACAATATTTTGGAGTAGCAATTTGAGTTTACATGCGTCTGTAAAGTGTTGGCAGATTTAGGTCGGCAATATCGTGACCACCCTCTGTGCGTAGCTTGACGTATTATCCTTGTTAATGCATGAAATGGAAATCGTGGGTAAAGTCTCGGAGTTTCAAGGGATGCCAACTATTCCACTTGAAATATTTCTGCTGGCAGTTCTTAAAATATGCCCCTATCTTTGGCACGAGGACTGAACCTGAGTACAATTTCTCCCTAGTATCGAGATTCGAGACTTCATCGAAATTTTCCATTTTTGTAATGAGATTTGCGTAGTTCCATTTCTTCATGACGCTGTAAACGCTCACCTAAAACCTATAATAGTAGATCTGTTTTCTCAAGAAGAGCTGGAAAGTTATATACTTTTCTAGTTTGTATTTCAGGCAGCAAATATTTACAAGAAAGCTCCGATTAATGTCTAATCGTACCAAAATAAACGACATTTTAAACGTGATGTTTATATTTTAGAACAACATTTATGACAAGTATTACTATAATTGATCTTGTTTTTCTAACTAGTTTTTGCTCGTTGTCTTTTATCAAACAGGAAAGCCATCGGGATCTATTATATGTTATCTATTAGGAGCATTACATGAGATTGATGTCTTTTGAAGAGATCGTAAAGTAAGGCTTGCGGGTAGGGTGATATGACTGAATGTGAATGCATAAAAATTTAACCATAACTTTATTGCTGACATGACTTGCCTGGGGGCAAACAGTTTTTCTTATCTCGGTAACCACCTTTTCATTATTATGAGCAGCAGTTTATAGACCCTAGCAGACTTATATAAAAAAAAACTGGAGAGAACAACAGCTGTGAGGTCTTTCCTGTGTAAATCCCGGAATAATAAATAAATGAATAGGGTCTTCTCGATCTTTGTGATACATCGTCGGCCACATCGTCACTTCCATCAGGTGAGATTGTAGTCAAACGAAGGTCTATTGCTTATAAAAAAGTAATAAAAAAAAAAATGCTGGACAATCCACAGCATCATCTAGCCCCAAGCTAAGTAGGGTTTGTATTAGGGGTACAAGACGGCTGATATACTTAATAGAATACTGGTTACGCTTGTTTTGATTATTTATAAATTGTTATAAATAATTATACCGCTGTCTTGATTGGATGGTATTTCACCTATCTATTAAGAATGTCTTATTTTAATAACTTATTTTGGTGAACTATCCGTCAAAAGTCGGTATAGATTGCACCGACACGCCCCATGCAGGGGACCGCCAGAAACCGCCATCTTGGTGCTTCGAGTCTTCGCAAGCCATTAGATCGACCAACACGCGTCCCGCACTAATTTATCTTAATAAAAGTTGGACTCTGATAAATCCGCATACCACCGCATCTGCTACGCTGGCAACTGCTGGTAATCCGCTTGTGTGTGTCAAAGACATTTCAGTGACGTCACGGGAATCCTGGCGATTCCAGAAGCACGCATTCTTCCGATCGAGGCGAGTGGTGAATTGAGGTGAGTTATTATTATAAGGCATTTATAGGTGATTTGCTTTCTTCCAAGGCAGCGTACGTTCCAACAAGTGTCCGTTCCCCGCATCCCGCAGGATTCACTTTTAAGCTTTGAACCAGCATTCATTTATCCCAGGTCGTCCAAAGTTACTAGGGCTGGGCAACCGCTAGAATAGAGGATTTAGTCCTGTACTCTCCATTTTGGTCCTTCGGCCGCACATAAGCTTAAATTTAGATCCACAGTCTAGATTATTCCAGGTTAAAAAGTTACGAATTTTAACTAGTAATCTATCTCATTGTTGCATATCGTCACACTATTCTCACCTCTATTGCATACTCGTTAACGTCTATATTTGTGTTTCATTACCCTTACCTACCGGCAGAAAAAAAATAATTTTCTATTATCGTAATCTCGCATGTTTTATTCATAAATTATTGAAATACGATTAAATAATAGTTAATTCATATCGCAAAATAAGTTATTGTCATAAAATCATTTGTATTTAGCTAAATTGCATATCTTTTTTGTTAAATGTAGAAGTGTGGGTACTGGGTGGTAAGAAGTGTCCGAAGTCCACATACCGCTCCCTAACCTTGAAAGGTTATTCGAATAACTATGTACTTATTGTAACTGGGTTCTTAGATAGGTTGTTATTTACCTACCTACTCGGGAATAAGTAGTTATTATACATTTGTCATACAACTACACTAGAAGACTCCGACCGCATATGATTCAAATTAGTGCAATTTAATCATTAATCGTATATGAGTACGTTCGCATCGCATTGTATGTAAATGATTTAGTAGGTACCTACCTACAATCATTTCATTATACCTAAGTTTTAGGTACTTTCGTTACCAACCTACCTATCATTCATTATTAGGGTTTCCTCGATCTTTTGACGGGAATCTCTAAATTCGATAATAGGCAGGTAGGCAAGTTTGCATCGCATTGTTTTCATATCTCGCATTTGAATGAATTATTATTAGTCATTCATCCATCTTACACCGCACATTAGGGCTTGTGTTAATTTTCTGGGATACTGAAATAACCTTGATTTTTTGATAGGAATTTCTCGATTAGTTACTTAACATATACCTAAACCTTTATTTACGTGTTCATCAATACTTAACGCTTTTATCGCTAGGATGTAACAGTAGGGAGAACCTACAATTTGTACCTACTGCCTATATTCCTAAGGTATTACGAACGAAAGCTTCGACTATCGCATTATTTAACAGCATTTTTTATACTTACCTACCTCCCTAACTACTTGGGTATAGCTAGGTAACTTCTCAATTGTTGTGGATCGCGTGAACTTTGTGGTTTGTGATACCTACCTACGCTTATCTTAGAATATTTTTTACTCGCATCGCATTTATTTTATTGTGATAAATAGGTCGATAACAAAGGTGCGTCGCTCGGTGAAAGTACCTACCTGTCCGGCCTGTTTACACAAACTTACTTACCTACGCGTTTTTTGTTTCCTTGTTTTATATTGATTCCTTTCGCAGTTTCTTTGATTTTTAGATACAAATTGTTTATCGTGTAACGAATTTATTAAAGATCATCATCATTTCTTATTCCTCTCTAAGTATTTTTGTAAAATAACGGTAATTAAATAACGTCCTGTTACCCTTCGCATTAGGGTTCCGCTTGAATCTTAGGGTTTGTTTGTGTGGTAGGTAATTATTCCATCAAATATGGAAGATAAAATCCAATTAAAGCTTTATCTCGCAAAACGCGACGCATGTTTCGCACGCGTCCAGGCCATTTATGAGTCATCCAAGGCGTTGACAACTGAGCGCGCTCGCAGGACATTCATTGCGCAAGCTAAGCAAATTGATGCATTGCGCGGTGAATTCAACGAGATACTGGATAATGTAAATCTTTCATCTATGAAACTGGACGAGAAATATGAAGTCAGTTATAGTAGTTTGAACTCATTTGACGACTTGGTTTGTGAAATAAAAAATACTTTAAGCGCATTATTGGAACCGCCGCCGGTGTCATCGCCCTCTGCCACCATGAGCTCAGCTGGCAGGAGTGCGTACCATATAAAGGTACCAAAAATTGAACTCCCCTCGTTTGACGGTGACATAGAAAGTTTTCCATTTTTTTATGAAACCTTTAAGAGGGTGATCCACACAAACTCTGACCTCTCGGATTCAGATCGTATCCACTACTTGTTAAGCTGTCTCAAAGGCAAGGCTAGGAATGTGGCGGCAGGTCTATGTCCGTCCGCCGAAAATTACCGAGTTGTTTGGGATGCGCTTATCGCAAAATACTTAGATACCCGCGCGCTCGCTGTCAATTATTTAAATCAGCTGTTTGCCTTAAAGTCAGCAGGTACATCGTCACCTGCTAACTTAGAAAAGGTGTTTGATAAATTTACAGCCATTATAGCAGGAATCAAACAATTAAAAATAGAAAATCTCGCTGATTTTATATTCACCCATCTGGGCCTCAAATTAATTGACTCAGATGTAGCAAAACATTATGAAATGTCCTTGCGATATCAAAGGGATCAAGAACTCGTTGACTACGACTATTTTGTAAAATTTGTACGCGAACAAATTAAAATAATTTACCGCACAACAGCGCCCCCGCGCGCGAACGCAGGGACCAGGCCTCCCTCTCCTTCCACCTCAAAGGTGCCGCAGGTTTATGTAGGCGTAGCTGACAATAGTAAATGTTCCCTATGTAGTACCACTCATCTACATCTATTCAAGTGCACTGGGTTCCAGAAACTGCAGTCACTTGATAGATTTAAATTTGTTAAAGATAACAAAATGTGTGTCAATTGTTTAAGCAACCGGCACACCACGCTGAAATGCCAATCAAAAATCGGTTGCAAAAAATGTAACGGCAGGCATCACACGTTGCTTCACTTCGAACAACTGCCGCAGTGCTCTGAAACCACCGCCATAGTTTCTGCCCCTCTACCCCCAGTGACTGCCCCCGCGGCAACTGCTTCCGCTGGTCCTGTTGAAGTATTGTCAGCAGCTCCCGAGCGGGTCGCACTATGTACACATTCCGCGGTAGAGGAGACCAAACGTACTACCGAAGTGTTGGCCACCGCTAAAATAATAGTGGTGAATAAAAAGGGTAGGGACGTAACGATCAGATGTTTGCTAGATCCCGGTTCGCAGAAAAATTATGTAACATCGCATTGTTGTCGCACGTTAGGTTTGTCTATTCGCGCGGCGCCTACTAGTACCGTCAGAGGTATTGGTGGTATTTCTCAGCCTGTTCGAGGTTCCGTCGACCTCACGTTCCGTTCACGACTTCGCTCGCGTGCTAAGTACCATATCGATGCGTTAATACTGGATCAAATTACCGCTCAACTTCCTTTGTGCGATATAAATGTCGCTGGGTTGAACCACATTGATCCGAACTTACTCGCTGATGACACATGGAATGTACCTGGTAATATTGATATTCTACTGGGCGTAAAACTGTTCGCTAAATTGTTGCGACCAGGTTGCGTCACTGGTAAACCTGGGTGTCCTGACGCAGTCGAGACGGTGCTGGGCTACATACTTATGGGAGAGGCACCTATATTGGTACCTCCTTCAGATACGTTGTCGTTCCTCTCAACTTCTTGCCGTGTCGTTTGCGACCTGCGCCCGTCTAACAAGATTGACAACGTCACCGCAGTTGGAGACATGAACAGTAAAATAAGAGAAGAGTTCTGTCTATCCACCAAAAATCGCACTCATGATGACAGCTATGTAGCATTGGATAGCTCTTCAGTCGTCGTCGCTCATCGCAGTTCTTTGTGCCTCGAGCGCGGACTTAGCAAGCTACCTAATTTCAAGCTTCTGTGCCATGACGTCATCAAGGAGCTTTTAGATAATTCACAGTTGAAGAATCATAATCTTCCACTTGTTTCACCCGCACGGTTTGATGTTTTAGGCCGTGTTTCGGTCGCGCACCTAAAATTAATAACTCTTCATGAATTTCGCATCGCACTCGTTTTATCAACATTGATAAATCGATTATATACATTATTATTGTATGCCGCTCGCTATGCCATTGAGGCTGTCGTAGCTTTATCTGACTCAACGGTAAAGTTATGGTCGTTACCGCAGCGTTGGCACACATTTGTCGCCATCCGCACTGTCGATACGCATCTTTTCAAAGTGATTAGTCTGCCAACCCGCACTTTTCACGAGCTTAACACTGTGTTAGCTCACCTGGAGACCTTGTGGAATTCAAGGCTCCCGCATTCGCTAAGCTTTAACCCTTCGGAACTGTTCATACTGCCGCCGGCGCACTTCTTGTATACGAAACCGGTTGCGTTTCGTCCCACTCGTGAAGATAATGAAACTAGTTTGCATCTTATTTCGCGATATGAATTGACCGATAAACTTGTCCGCTCCTTTTGGAATAGGTGGCGTATAGAGTATTTACACACCTTGCAATCCAGAGAGAAATGGAACACTCCAGCTAATCCTATAACATTAGGCATGGTAGTTGTCTCCATCCAGGACATTGTCATGCCCTTGCAATTTCCGTTAGATTTAATTACTGAAATCTTTCCGGACAAAAACGGGGTAATTCGAGTCGCTTCTTTAAAGACGGGTGGACGAAGGTGGGATTTTACAAAGCCGACCGGTTGTGAAGTTGTGCCCTCTGCCAACTCAGTAGATAAGTTTTTGTTCATGTCCTTAGTTTAGAATTAAGGTCTTGCATCGCATCGCTGTGTAGACTATAGGGTTAGTTAAGTTAAGTAATTCTTAGTGTCTCTTTTTTAGAGCTCTTGCTCTAACGCTCGCGCGTTGTGTTTGTTTATAACTTTAGATTACAATAGAGTTTGTGACAATATGCAACTAAGGTTTAATTTTCTTTTTCATATAGGATTATATATCCTTCAATTCAATTTTCATATCCCTTTTCTTCTGTGTTTCGAAAGTAGGAACTTTCAAGCCGGGGGAAATGGTTACGCTTGTTTTGATTATTTATAAATTGTTATAAATAATTATACCGCTGTCTTGATTGGATGGTATTTCACCTATCTATTAAGAATGTCTTATTTTAATAACTTATTTTGGTGAACTATCCGTCAAAAGTCGGTATAGATTGCACCGACACGCCCCATGCAGGGGACCGCCAGAAACCGCCATCTTGGTGCTTCGAGTCTTCGCAAGCCATTAGATCGACCAACACGCGTCCCGCACTAATTTATCTTAATAAAAGTTGGACTCTGATAAATCCGCATACCACCGCATCTGCTACGCTGGCAACTGCTGGTAATCCGCTTGTGTGTGTCAAAGACATTTCAGTGACGTCACGGGAATCCTGGCGATTCCAGAAGCACGCATTCTTCCGATCGAGGCGAGTGGTGAATTGAGGTGAGTTATTATTATAAGGCATTTATAGGTGATTTGCTTTCTTCCAAGGCAGCGTACGTTCCAACAAGTGTCCGTTCCCCGCATCCCGCAGGATTCACTTTTAAGCTTTGAACCAGCATTCATTTATCCCAGGTCGTCCAAAGTTACTAGGGCTGGGCAACCGCTAGAATAGAGGATTTAGTCCTGTACTCTCCAAATACATTACATAGATATTTTTATTATACATAGAAGACACCTAGAACAACTGAAACAAATACTTGCAGATCGTACAAACATTTGTAGCAAGGCGGGAATCGAACCCGCAACCTGCGTCGCAGACGGATCTTAACCTGCCACAGAGGTAGTTAAAAAGTGAAGTGAACACCTTGATGCCCCCAAGGAATAAACCGTATTCGAATTTCGAGGACAGAATTTAGCTTATAACGATGAAAGAAACTTTGCTAATAATCAGTATCTTATGAGGCTATTCAAAGCTCAGATTGCCAAGATATTCGACTCAACCAGTAAAATGTTATAGCGAAACGTACACCTACCGTCATAACGTAACCATTTTATGAAACGTTTATTACCCATCTTCCTTAAAAAGATTCAATGAAAGCTTTTGAAAGTTAATCTGGATCAGCATTGCCGAGAACGTGTCTTTGGAACTGATGTTGAGGCATACTTTCGACTAAAGCGTTCCGTTTACGCTCCAAAATAAGTTTTTACAAAAAGGTTTATGCACCAAAGTTTTAAAATTCCGTCGTTATAGGTAAGCATTAGTAGTAGTGCTGTGATTTCGTATATCTTTTTGTAATCCATAATACAGTCAATCTCAACTAAAAGTAGTTTCTAAGAAATCTAATAATGTCTCAAAAATGTTTCGACTTCGATGGGAATTGAACTCGCAACCCTTCCTCAGTATGAGATGTGCTACCTATTGCGCCACGAACTGTAATTTACGTAAACATACCGGTTTGACAATATTATCGACACGTTTCATTTTTGTACGTAAATTGCATAATGTATAGTTACATATCCGCACGATAGAGGCGCTGCTATTCTAAATCTCATATACAAAATGAGACGTCGCGTCAAGACGTTATGTCTCGATGAACCGAACAGGTTTCTATCTTCTACTGTAATCTACTGTTTTTTTCCTCTAGAAAAATCTGGGAAATATTTGGTCTAATTTTAAAATCGTACCAGAGCCTTAGCTCTTCGAGACTCTTTAATAGAGTTCGTGAATCAGCGGATAGCAGCCTTTACCTTTAGAGTAGAAGCTTAAAGGAATTGAAACTCCCATCTTTATAATTCTAAAGAGCTAAGTCGTTTGCTAATTGCTTCGATCCATTATAGTCGTCCGAGTGTCCTCAATGATAAGCGTTACTAATGATTCTGTGTGCAAATACCTCATTAGTGATGGCTTATAAGCCTCTAACACATAAATTCGAAATCCTCGGCTCACGTTCAGCCAATACTTTGTTGCGTTGTTTGGGTTTCATCGTCATCATCAGTAGTTTTTGTCCTTATTTAACAAAAGTATAATACCTACACACGCTTACGCGCACTACATACACTGAGTGGTGGGCATGTATAGAAAAGATAAATCCATATTTTCTATTATGAAAAGCTGGGAAAATGTATTTGGCTGGGACATGTGTTCAATGAAACCCTTTCCTTTGTCTCATTTAAAACAAAGGACAAAAGACACGAGACGAATTACAAGTATTCCGCTAAACAATAGCCATTAAAATAATTATTTTAGGCGCTTTCACGGAGGTAACGCCTGGAAATTTCAAACCTTATAGCTTTGCAATAAAACACATACTAACTTTTACTCCGTATGTGCTCAATTCATTATATACATTTCGGAATAATAATATCAATTCAATATTTGATGACCGCACCATCCCTCGGTGCAAATTGTGTCGTTAAGTTTTTACCACTCTGTAAGAAAATGGGCGTTAATATTAGTTTTATGATACGAGTAAAGACTTTCGTCGAGTCCTAAAACGGTTAATTAAATAACTTTAGTCGTTGTTTGACGCTCTTGGTCACTTATTTGAAATCAATTTATTTTGAAAAGATACACTCAATGGTTTTTCTACAATAACCCTTGTGCTACGTCGGTTCACATTTACGCTGTGGTTTTAGGATCGGTTCATTGTGCATTTCATCCTAGAGGGCCCATTCGAACATTCTTCATTCATCGTCATCCTCACCAACCTATAATGGTCCACAGCTGGACACAGGCGTCCCCCTAATAAGCATTATGCCAGCTGAGATAGCATCTATTTAGGCCTCGCCTAGATGCCTACGACGTCGAGCACTCACTAAGTGATAGCCGTTTTATGAAAATATTTGTTCCAGCTTCTGCACGCGCCTTAAGCTTATAAGCTAGCCTATAGTTATTTCATGTTCAAAATTGTGTGCAAAATTTCAACCCCATCCATTCCGTTGTTTTGACGTTGTCTTCGGCCAAACTTCTTCACAGCGGCACAAACTTTAGTCTTTTATAATATAGTAGGAACTAGTAGTAGAATATTTTATTATGCTAGAACATAATAAAATTTGTCTGCCCATATTAAATCAATAGAGATGCAAACAGCTATAGCTGTTCAATGGCATAATTTAAATTTGTGAATTTTCTGCGATTCTCTACCACACATGATCTGGCAATGCAAATACTCGCCTCGGAATTACGGAAGTAAATTACTCTGGTGGCTAATGTTTGATCGGTTTTGATACATATGATTAAAACGCCATTTTTATCGGAAAGACGATATCACACGAAAATACGGGGTTTTACCATCATTTATTAGAAGCTGGTTCTTGCGTGCCAATATTACAGTGTACTAAAACTACTAAATAACCAGTTAAATTAAAATGTACAGTAAAAAATTATAAAGTGTGAACTTTATTGCACCTTTATGCCGCGTAATAAAACTATGCCGTGGAAAATATGGGCAGGACTTTTCCACTTTCAGTTTGAGCCATATTTCTGTCCTTCTATCTCAAGTTCGAAACTAGTTTCATATGTCATATTTCTAGTGTCATGGTTATACAGAGTGGTTTTTTGAAAAGGGCGGTGATCTTTGGCGGTGATGGCCAAGTCCGAATTCACGAGAGTTGGGAAAAGTCATCAATACATCTCTTTCCAAAGATTTATTCTGGAAGTATTATTATTTATTAGGTACCTACTTACTACTTCAAATGTCAACATTTGAAGGCCTCCTCATTCCGCAAAAAAATAAAAAATCTAAAAAGAGTAATAAAGCGGGAACCAGGCGTTTTGTTTTCAAATTAATGTCTTGTTTTATGTCCTGCAGGTGGCAGCACTCTGGGCTGCCAACGTGTCCGCGTTCATCGGACCGCAGGAAACGTGTGTCCATGAGGGGCGCATGGCAGCAGCCTTCAATCTACCTATGATCAGCTATGTAAGTCATGCCCGTAGACTAAAAAGAAACTACAACAGCATAGGTTTTGTCGCTAGTCACTAATTCACACATTGAAAACATGGACTTAGAAGTTGGACGCGAAACGTTATTTTTTAACCGAATTCTAAACAAGGAGAATGTTATATAAATGTATTTGAAGTAGGTTCTATGTTCGGAAGAGGTGTTATGTATGGTGTCGGCTCGGAGTCAAAGACGGTATTCAGTTCTTTTCCAAACAATCAAATTATAATTCCAGTTAAAAATCAACGCGCACCTTATTTCGTTAGTAAATTTTTTATCACTTGCCGCATTGTATTGAGTATAGGTAATTTTTTTCCGGATCCCCTTCTGTTTTTCATACACTGGAGGCCTGGAATTGTGACGTCCTCAGCGTGGTAATTGGATGAAAAAACAAAAGGCCGATTGTCTTTTGTTGTAACGCCAGCCTAAAATAAATCTATATCTTTTTGCATATCTACTATTAAAAATAATAGTATTATTCATATCACTATATACACTAAAGAATGGCAATTATGAAACGTGGGTAGATGAGATCTTGAATGATTCATTCAGTCAAACCTACTTTGTATGTTAAACCTATTAGTTTACACCTATGTTGCAAGTCTTGCAATATATCATGCATCTATTGTTCGGATAACAATGGAGATTTATGTGTAAGCACCTGCTAATACTATAATTAACTGCAGTTATGGCTGCTAAATATGATATTGTCCTCAAAGTACAGAAATAGCTGACACAGCCCATAACATTAGCATAATAAATATTGATTGGTATGAATTTCGTTATGATTGAGCTTTTTGAAACTTGTCGAGCTTCCGCTCGACGCGGCATCGCAATCGTTTTTCCGAGACAAAGCCTTATATTCTTCCTGTGATACTATCGTACACATTTTCCCACTGCTGGGTAAAGGTTCGGGATTTTTTTTTAATTTTGGAAAGGTCAGAAGAAATTAAAGAGTGCTCCTTAACTTTTCCAAGAATCACGTGGCCAGGTCGTACCAATCTACCCGGAATGCGTCGAAATCGTGCAGCAGGCGTCGTCGTCGCCCGTCCTCAGGCTACGACGCCGAGGCAAGCACTTTTACCTTAATTTTTTTAAAGATTCTTTCATAAAGATGCAGAATTAATCTCACCTATAAATACCATTTAAAGCGTCTGGACCATATCGCATTCAAAATACAGAGAACAAAACCAGCCCAGTTCTTAAATTTTTCAAAAACCTCAGATTACATAGGGTTAATATACGAGTATCCTTCGTGAGTTCATTTTCGTTTATATTTGAGGACATTGAGTACGTCTGTGGCCTCTCATTCACTATGTTTACGAGCGTGTATACAAAACTTTACACTTAACCCAAAATACGTGAATCATCACGCATAATGCTTCAGTGCGCGGCTGAAAATGTAGCACAAACTTACGTAGAGCAACATAATAAAAATAAAGGATTCGGTTTCGATAGAACTTGAACCTAAGCATTTACCTTTTTTTTTACGATGCGAAAATGCTTTTGCGCATTGCCTCTAGCCTGAGGAGGGCTAGAGGGGTATGTTGGGCTCTCCACTGAGCTACTAACAGAGTGTTAGCAGATAGTGACATACCAACTAAAAACCCATCGATACTTCCTCTCTCACCTTAGTGCCAGAGCGTCATCAAACCACTCGTCACCAGACGATTCGTTTGACGGCGCGCTGGCACTTGACAGGGTTGCGGGTTCCCGGGCGGATTCGACCGGTACCCTGTCGGTGATCATCCGTCTGGGACGGATCCTTCTTAACTATTTTATTCTTAGTAGTAATATGCACCGTATTGTGCTCACAAACCCCAAGAACTCAGAATCAAGTTCTGCGTTAGTTTTTTAAAATCATATTTGTTTAAGAACCTTTAAATAGTTAAATGGGTCTATTGTGTAAACCAGAAACATATTAACTACATTACTACATATTTTTTAAATTGTTTTCTTACACAGACAGAAAATACCTATACTACTATATAATCGTACTCACGACGTTTTTGACAGAAGTTTCATACGATAGACACACTTAAACCAAAGTTAATCGACGATATTGTTAATTGTCCGATTAGTTCGAAGAACACCAACCTTAATCATTGAAAAAAGAAGGCTTCTACGTGCCAGAGCTAAAACTTGGCACTGCAAGTCCACATAAAACGGGCCATTAACTCCCCATAGATATTGTCATTGAGATTCACGCCTAATGCGTTACATGGTTGCCATTGTACCTATAGATGTTAGGAAGCACGAGTAGCAATTACATTAGCACACCGTGCAGTGATGTATTGCCGCCTGTCAACAGTAAATAATAGCTGTTATCGATGCCCATATTTTGCCGAAATGTCGGAACTTATCAGTTTTTATACTTATAGCCTCTTTTCCTGAAGATGTAATCGTCTATGTCTTTGTATCTGAGAAGTTTATCCGCGATTCGTACTTTAATTGCATTGTTTGCTATAAATCTTTCTGAGATACTGGATTCTTCTACGCTAATTTATAAATACCAAGAAAGGGGAATAGCAGAGCTGCAGTGACTTATATTATTGGACTCGCAGGAAAAATATTTGCTTGTACAATTTATCTTTTAGCTTTAGGTCTTTGGATCCAACTAATTTGATATACATCTTGATTTAATGCTCCCATATGAAAGATTATAATAGTTGCCAAGTCAAAATAACAATCATTTTCATAGAAATTCAGAATTATTGAGTACCTATAGAGGTCAAAATTTATTTTTGCTTTAACTTTCTTTGTATAAACATCGAAGTTTCTTCAACATCAGCGCGCATCGTCCACTGTCGGACGATATACTTTTCTAGTAACGAAGAGTCTAGTTTAAGATAAAAGAAAACGAGTCGCTCATTTTTCCACATAAATGTGAAAGGGTAATTATTGCACTGTTTGATGTTGATTATCCAAAACTAAGGATAATATCAATTTATCTCGTCATTATCTAAGTTTTTATACCTCCAACACCGTAAAAAAGTATGCATTTGAAAGAACAAGCTTTTAAACTTTCGTATTTCAATTTCAACTTAATATTTACGCGGTCGTTTTAGCAATGAGCCATTTCATAGCGCGTGTGTAGCGGAAGGTGTCAAGTGAGACAGCATACATTTAGGTTCATCTGCTTGGTTGGTTTCGTCGCTCTCTGGTGGAAACTGCCCTTAAAACTGAAGTTTTGTATAGTCTCATACCTTCCTCTTTAATAGTTCTTTTATTCAACAGTATTGCCGAGACGTGGCCAGTTCCAACAAGCGAGTGTACGCGACGTTTGCTCGCGCCCGCCCTTCGGACATTGACATATCGCGCTCAGTTGTCGCTGTTCTCAGGAATTTCAATTTCATGCATGTAAGTTAACACTATTTGTTTTAACTGTAGCAATCAATACACGATTAGGTATGGTGCCGTTTTTTGTGCCCTATAGTCTGGGCCCTGTATGAAAATACTAGTTTCTGCCTTCACGCGTTGTTTCCATGGTTTTTGATTTATGGAATAAAAATTAGCATATATTTTACCTACTTGCATGTAAGATTTGAGCCCCGATCTTTTCAGTAGTTTTGGCGTAAAGAAGTAACAAACATCCATCCATCTAAACATCCAAACTTGCGTATTTATAATAAGAATTATGTGATGTAGTGTGTATATGTGATTAAAGGTTTGTAGGTGTCAATCAGCCGCAGCCGAAAGATTAACTAATGATACAAGTCTTTCGCGCTAACTCGTATTTTTCAAAATAATATATTATTTTTTAAACTAAAATATGTCCCTGTTCTGAGCCCAGAAGTCTCGAAATTAACGAAAAATCCAATAGCAAAGCAGAAACTTGCTCCACTAACTATTGGTCCCGACTCTTTACTTACACGTCATTCTCGTTCTTACAGTTCGTACCTGCTCAGGAATTTCAATATCCTGAAAACAATACCCATTTGCATTTTTATTTAACTTCCCTTTCAACACTGCTTTACTTTTTGTTGGGAGTTAGAAACTACTCGGGTTAGCGGACGCTTTTATGCAAAGTTGAAAACAACTGAACGCATTTTGATGAGGGTTTTGGAATTCGCGCTGGCTCTAGGCTTGTAGCAGCTAGCTATTACCTTTTTCTATACTAACCTCTGGTTTTAAACGACCCTTCAGGATTTATACTACACTTGTCGTGTAAAATGCCAAAAAAAATCACATAAGTACCTCTACGCTTCGAATTCCAATACACTCGTTACGGACATATTAAATGAAACGGTGTCGTTATTTCATATTTTATTGCATGCACTTTTACTAGCTCTAGGCCATCAAATGCAGACAATTGAAGTTAGAGCCCCGTTCTTGATTCTAAAATGCACTTTGATCCTTTTATTTTACAGCCTTACTTATAAAGTACTTATAGTTCCTAATACCCGTACCTTACATTCGCACATACATATATTTTGAATTAAATTGATTTTGCAAAAAGGGTTTTGTTGTTACCTTTAATGAAGTTGTGAAATCTAATTAAAATTATTCATTAACTTCTATCGATTCATAATTTATTATGTTTGCATACATATTTATATAGCTTAAGCCGACTACTGATAGATTACGGGGCGTAATGTAACATATCACACAGCGAGCGTTTGTAAAGACAGTACAGGGATATAAGGCGGTCGCAATGAGCAACGAAACGGATTTTAGCACACGACATAACGTAAGAGTATCATGCTCAGTGCGAATGGTACATTACGCCACTTAATACCGATAGAAGCTTTGGGTCTAAAATCATCATCATAAAATCTATATATAAATTATAAAATGTCATAAACATAGTTACTACTACTTATATTTGTATGTAATGTTAGCACGCCAACCCTTTATTTATAACATGTGTTTCCTGGTTGGCAGGTAGAAAATGCCTCGGCATTAAGCCCACCCTTTGTACCTTTAATAGTGCAATAAAGTTTAAATAAATAAATAAATACATAACAGTCTAAGGCGTAACTTATATATTAAGTAATCTGCTGTGCGATTACGCAAAAACCAACGAACCTATAATTGGCACTTGAAAGCCATTCATTTCAATGGCCATATCCATACAATTGAAAATTACGAAAGCCATCCAGGGCTTTCTAATGTCAACATAGGATAGGTAGTTTTTGCGTTATCGCACAGTACTGCAATATATATAGTCTTGAGTAATAATCGTAATAATCACTATTATTTTCACCGCGCCATCTATTAAAAAAAAGGAAACTTACAATACTTTCAAACTAAATACCTCACACCCTCAAACAAAGTACATAAAAACTTCCTTCACAGGTCTGTTTCATCTACCTCAAAGCACCAAACCACGACTTCTCCCGCCTCGCTCTCGCTATCATAGCCGCGGCCCGGGATAAGCAGATCTCAGTTCGCACAGTGCAAGTGTACAAGCAGCCTTATTATTATGAGAACAGAAGGGAGAACTTTACGCGGAATCCCTTCATTGATATCGTCAGGGACACATATAAGGATACTAGAAGTGAGTACTATGTTTTAGACTAGTTTTTCCTTTAAACAGCTTGCAGATGGAATAACTATTAAATGTGCTTCTAACAAAGCATCATCCCGCTACGATCAGTAGGAAATAAGATGTGTTTAAATATAATATAATATCGAAAACTTACGTGATGGTCATTATAACGCTATTTAGACACCATTTAGGTTATTTGCCAACATTATTTTACAATACAATACAATTCTTTATTTATAACGCCAAGTTACAAGTCAAACGTAGTAATAATAATAAGGCAAGCAATATAGAAATAAAATATTGTCCTTAACTAATTTTTGTATGTAGGTATGTCATTAACAAAATATATTTGAACAATTGTATGAAATTAATTAATAATAAAATGTATATAATAGGCAAATTGTAGAACTCGTCTACGGAGTAGAAAGAGCTCTCTAAGAGCCATTTTTTTTAATTTACTTTTAAATACCATTGTGGAAGATGCATTCTTTTTAATAGTATCCGGCAGCCTGTTTAGGATATTGTTCCAAATCTGCACTCCACCATCTTTGGTGTGAACCATAAGTGTGTGCAGTTAATTTATTGGCCAAATATCTACCGTTACTTAGATCGGTAGATACGGTTGATAATAAGGTACTGATTGGTGTTACGGAGCTTTATGTACCATTCGTAGCGTCTCGATACTCGTTACTATCGCCTTTTTTCCATGTACTGACTGCATGAACGCTCGCTATGTAACACGTTACATTACGCCCCGTTACGCCGGTCAGTACCCACGTACCCAGCCTTACAGTGTGCTACAGCTAAATTATTTTTCAGTTTACGTCACCGTCGGATACTACCACGACCATATTGGACTGATGCTGGCTTTGGATGCAATGCAGCTTTTAGATTCCGGTAAGTGAAACAAAGCAAACCCTTTAGAAATATAGAAATACAATTTATTGGTAAAATCAATTTACATGTAAAAATGTTATGAAAATTGTTGTAGTACGAATTCTAATGTTTTTAGTTTTACGTTATTTTTATTAGAAAGTTATATTTTATCAATATTATTAGTATATATAATTTCGAATTTACTGTGACATTCATATATTTTTTTATGTTTTATGGGATGTAAATCCGAAATGAATTTTATAATAAATTTGAAAAATCACAAGAATATTCAATCCAAACGTGAAGTGCTAAAATATTCGCTTTCTCTGACAAAGTAACACAACCTCATCATTTTGCTGTCTCTGGAGGAAATGGCTGAATTCGTCTTCCGGAAAATGGACGTTTGACAGTTTCCATTTTGTAGACTCCACTCACCTTTTATGCACTTTGAAGTTTTTGTCATAAAAATCATGATTCTCAATCAAAATTTTCTCATAAAAATCAGGAAGGAATGTTTATGTCGTAAAACGTAAAGGAACGTTATAAAACGGCAAAGTTATTTTGTTTTTTTAATAGTTTAATAGTTTTTTAATAGATCTCGATTTAAGTTTTCGAATGGTTTTATGATATTTGACAGAGCCTATTTAATGTCTCTTTCTTTTTTGTACGTGTAAGCGAGGTAAAAGATACCTACATATAGTCTATCGAGAAAAGTAAAAGTAAAAAAGTACTTATTGCAACAAAATACCTAGGTATTGTTGTATATGCATATTCTTAACTAAGTATGTATACAACAAGGAACCTTAGGCGACCGATGTGGCGCGGTGGGCGAAGGTCCGCCTGCGACGCAGGAGGTTGCGGGTTCGATTCCCGCCTCGGAACAATTGTGTGTACGATCTGCAGATATTTGTTCCGGGTGTTCTGGTTGTTTCCTATGTATAATAAAAAATATCTATCTATGTAATGTATTGTATTATGTATATCAGTTATCTAGTACCCATAACACAAGCTCTGCTTACCATGGGGCTAGATAATGCTGTGTGAATTGTCCAGCATTATTTATTTATTATTTATTTAGGAAAAGTGACCATTTACACACAAAAAATAAAGAGACTAGAAAATAATTATTTGTAATTTGCAGACAGCTATTAGATTACAGCTAATAGACTAGGTACGAGTATTGATTTCACGTAAATTTTTATCTAATGCGTATATTTTGCAGACTCATACTCATCATGCATCCTGATCTCTTCCCTTTCCGGGTGAAAGAAGCAACGTGTATGATTTCCATAAGCTGCCTGATATATTTGTCTAGATCTCTCCTTTGTTGGCTCGACAACATCCCATTAACCGTTGTGCTTCTGAGTGCCATTCACACCATTTCATTTTAACAAATATAAATTGATGCCTCTGTTTCTAACAATTGAAACGTGATTCTGGGTGAAATGGAGCGTTTCAATTTACAGCGGATTACTTAGTAGGGGAATCGTTACTTTGCGTCGATTGTAGGTTTTGTGATTATTATTATTGATTCTGGGATGGGATTCGATGTTTGAGAAGCTGTTTGAATACAACGAAATTTTATATTCCAAATTGATAGACTCTCAATTTTCCCTACTATACAAAACAGGTATCAACATCCCCACAATGAGGTTAGGCGCAAATAAAAGCCACATACTGTATTATGGCAGCCAGAAATCACAATAATATTGGAAAGGACTTAACATTTAGTTTTCTCAATAACATCGAAGCTTTCCAACCCTGATCCTCTTTTAATGAACGAAAGTATAAAAGATGCTTAAGGCAGAGCTTTAGTCTCAAACGTCCCCAATGTTGGAATGTAATAAGCTCTATCGGATTTATAAATATAACGTACCTTCGATTTCATAAGCTTTCGGTATAGCATTCAATAGAGGTCGTGAGCGTTCAGTCTATATTTTTTGAAGCTGTGTAGTTTAGGTATTCTGTTATGCGGACCCATGTGTGATACATATCTGACGACCTCAGTGGCGCGGTGGGCGAAGGTCTGCCTGTAATACAGGAGGTTGCGGGTTCGATTCCCGCCTCGGGACAAATGTTTTTACTGTAAAAATTGTATATAATGTAAATCTTTTATTGGCCGTAAGTTAGATTATTAAGGTTTAAATTATTTAGATTCAGGGGTGTTGATTTTGTTGAAACAATTAAAATAAAATAAATAATCTATAGATAAATAAATAAATAATGCTGGACAATTCACACAGCATTATCTAGCCCCATGGTAAGCAGAGCTTGTGTCATGCGTACTAGATAACTGAAATACATAATACAATACATTACATAGATAGATATTTTTTATTATACATAGATATTCGTATAATAAAAAAAATCTATGTATGTTAATCAGTTGTCTAGTACCCATAACACAAGCTCGGCATAGCTTGGGTCTAGATAATGCTGTGTGAATTGTATTTTTTTATATATCAGCATTATGTATATATCTGTATTTCGTTTTGCGTTTTCTTGTACTTTCTGGATGCTGATTACCAGTATTTCTAGATTCGGCATTCCGTGGTACAGTAGTATTTCAGAGGGTTATTGTGATTCCAACGCCGCCGCGCCGTATGAAACTCGTTTAATGGAATAACAGATCAATCATAATATGTATTTGCTGAGCACTGAAGTACGGAAGCTAATAATGTGTAAATATTCAACTTGATAAATTACGTAGGACGTTATTTGTACGTGTGAATAAGATTTTGGACCTATTTATTATATTTGCTTCGAAAATATGATTTCTTATTTGTTATCTCTAGCTATTTGTTATGCGATGAAAATAATAACGTGAAAGAAAGTCGTATTTTTGATCGAGATTGTCATGCGATCAAAATAATATCGTGAAAGAAATTCGTATTTTGATGAAGATTCCTATCAACGGGCTTTTCTTTTGTCGAACGTCAAAATGGCGAGAATTTACAGCCGTTGATAGGTTCGATTCTGCAATATGAACTGCAAAAGAAATCCCAAAAGCATATTAAAGTTTATCCCAAAATAAAATATAACAAAACTTGAGTCTTTAAACATTTTGAAGAGTATAATAAATTACGTCATTCGTAGGTTTAGCTACACTGGTAAAAAATCACGTTTTTTTCCCATAAGGTTTTTTTAACCCAAATAATCTTATAAATAAAGTTACAAAAAAATACGAGAAATAAATTAGAACTAATATTTAAAATTAAATAATTGAGCTAACTGCTGACTGTTTCAAACAGTCTACAGGTAGCTTAACGAAAACATATCAATACTAGTCTCGACTCCAAGGGGAGCAAAATGCGTAAGCCTTGTCGAGATCTGCATATTTTCTCTCTGCCTTTTGAAAATAAGGGGACAATTAAATAAAAGACAGGTTATTCCCGCAGGATTGTAAAACACCCACCGGAATGTTAACACTTTGACTGCGGTTTTTTTTTGACGAATGCGATCTTTTTTTTTACCTAAAAAATTCGTGCTGCCGCTCTACACAGCGGTTGTGTTGCGCCGCACATGCGTTTCGTTCGAAAAATATTACAGCTCTTCTGAGTCACAAAGATCTGTATTTTCTCAGCCGCTGCGCTAGTGTGGATTTACGCATATTAGTCACTTGTAGAAAACTCATACCGTGCGTTTTCAGCACTCAAAGTTTGTTTGATTAGGGCATAGTTACAACATGCCTGCGTGCGACAACTTCGAGTTGCGGCACGCAGGCACGTTCCTACCCGAACTAACGTGATCTAAAGCTCAAACCCAACTATTAGCAATTAATCCGATCAGTCTCTGGCCGTTGTTTGAGAATCGATCAAATTTTAATGGGGAAAGTTTATATGACTACCCCGGATCATTTAAGTTTTGCTCTAAATGTTATTTTACTACGTTGTTTTTTCAATGGCTGGTTGCGTTTTAATCCGTTTTTAGTGGGGCGACTAAGAAGTATTTTATCTCGTCGTTAAGTTGTGAAACTTAAGAAATGGAATAGTTTTTGACTGATTTTTTACCTGTAACTAGGTGACTTTGATTTTGTATCTGTCTCCGAGGCCGTGACTTACGTGAAAGCAAAAAGACAAGATTTGACTTATCGGGAATTTTCTCGTAAGAACATTATACAGTAGCAGCCCAGAGTCAGGATGTTGGCTCTGCCAGTTGGTGTCGGTCTGCCGTCCCATCGCATTATGAGAGTGAGGGAACAGAGACACCTGCGTTTGCGTGCACACTTGTACACTATAACATGTCTTGTGCACCTGGCTAGTCTTCGTTGAGACTGGCCACCGTAAAGTAGGGCATCATCATCAATCAAGCAAATCCAGGGACATTACCTCTAGTCATCAATATAACCAACACCTTATTGTTCGACAGGTGAATATGCAGCCATAGGAGTGGACGTAGAGAAGTACGAGCCAGAGGAAGCAGTGAGATACCTAGCTGGTCCTCTACGGAAAGAACCGGCAGCCAGAACTCTCAGGGCCTTCAGGTCTTACTTGGCTGTAGCGCCGTCGCCTTCGCCCTCCTACCCGGCCTTTGCTAAAGAAGTCAATAGAAGACTGCAGATGCCCCCCTTCAACTTCACCAATCCACTGCTTGCGTTTGGAGGAGGGAAAGTGGTATGTTTATTTTATCATTTAGTTTAGAGGGTCTTTCAGCACAATTCAAAGCGTGGCAGCGGACCGGAGATTTATGCAATTTTAACCAATGGATTTGCAAAAAATCTTCACTTTGTTTCAGTGGACCAATGTCATTGTTTTATATCTCAGCTCCACTGACACTTTCCGCGTTAATATACAGAACCTAACAAAGTTCCACTTATAGAAACAAAATACAATTGCAAAAAACACAAACAATGACAACACGATAATATTCACATTTACCACTACTAGATTCAAGATTGATTGTTTATTAAGTTTTTCTTTTATAACCGTTAAGAATAAGATTAGGCGTTTTTTTTTTTGTTCGGGTGATACATGTTGAGCCCTACATTAATGCTGATTAAAAGCGTGTGTTTACAAATTAAAGATTATTTATCTATGTAAATGTATATTCAGTATATCGGTCATCTAGAAGCCATAACACAAGCTATGCTTGGCTTGGGGCTAGATGGTGCTGTGTAAAGCTGTGTCCAGCATTATTTATAATTATTATTGTGTCGGGTTATCGCGTACCTTTTGTTTATGTAAAACTATGTCGCTTGTAGGTTAACTTACTGATTTTACTTACCGCTTATGTGAAGTCGAACAGAAAGCGCTCTTAGCAATATGATACTAAACGGACAATGGGTGGCGGTTCTTTTCATGACATTATTTCGTTGCAGTTTTTCATTTTGTCGAAACATTAATATGATATTAAAGATCCTCGGATTACGTTTAGTAAGAGGAATGGCAAAAATATGTATAATACTTGTGATATAAGTTTTAATTACCTTTTCTATGGGCACTTGCTGCATAGTTGTGCTTTATTATCTAAATGTTTGTCGTGACTGAAAGTTGTTAGTCCACTTTCTAAATAACACGCGAATCGAGGTAATTGTTAACACAAATATCGTTCTTGCGTAGGTATGTAATATACCCAATGGATTACCGCTATTGGTACTAGAATGTCGGTTATCGAAAATATCGGCCAATTACCGATTTAAGGTATTTCAAGGTAGTGGCATGATGAGCCTTCTTCCAGAAAAGGTCAAAATTGAATAAAGATAAACCTTAATTTATCATCATCATTTTCCCCGACGTTTCAATATGTTTATAGACTGTCGTGATCACGGGATGTTAAACCTCATCAGTACAATCTTACCTGCAAATTTTATGTAAAATCATTAATATCTACAAACAATGCCATTTAAGTTGAATACCACACTAAAATAGATGAGAAATCATCATTGATAATCATGGTCATCATTTGATGAGCTGATGGTTCATCATTGGCGTATTAACATCTACGAAAAATCATTTCGGTGGCATCAGTTTCGTTGAAAAATTTAAAACTTTTGAGAGTGTCTGAAAAGACTTGACCCTATGGTTAAATACAATAAAATTATGTCACCAAATATATTTATCATTCTAAACGGGAGTATAATTTTCAACGTTGAATTAACTGCAGCTCTAATTAAACCCACGTCTGACACCCGCGTAGAACTGCCGCCAGAAATAGAAGCTGCAGCATTATGCACTCGACATTTCACTCAATGCAATCTGTCCTAAAGATCCTGAAATAATTCCTAAAGGAAATGTGCCACGTAGATTTCACTAAAGTCATTTAAAGCGGGATATTTACCATGATTTGATTTTTGAGTTATCTAATATTTCGGCACAGTTTCATGCGCCATGATCACGGAATAACTGAAGGCACTGCGACTGCGGGTAAGTTTTTATGGGCAGACCCTCATTTTTTTTCTTTTGCTACGAACATTACCACTACTAAAACTTACTCGCAGTCGCAGTGCCTTCTATTATTCCGTGATCATAGCGCATGAAACTGTGCCTAAATATTGGATAACTCAAAAATCAAATCATGGATATTATCCCGTTTTAAATGACTTTAGTGTTAATAACCATGATAAGTTTCAAAAGTTTTATCACGTAGATTTCACTTCACTATCGCGTACTTTGAAGTCTAGCGGGCTGTGAATTTTGATCCAATATTATATAAACGCACAAAACATAAAATATTCTGAGAATATACAAAAACTTAAATCATATCATATGGGTTTAGAGAACCGCACCAGAAACCGCAAGAGAAAATGTGGGAGACCATTTAAGAGGTGGTAAGATGACCTAAAAGCTATCGCTGGAAAACTATGGTCAAGAACCGCCAGGGATAGGAATGAGTGGAAGAAGATGGAAGAGGCCTATGCCAAACTAGGGCAAGCAGATAACATGTGCTAAAATAAGTTAGATTTAAAGAAAATTGTTAGTTATTTGAATAAAGGCTTATATTATTATGTCTCTCATTTACCATGATCTCAGGCCATAAAGTGACCCGGTCCTTTGGAAGGCTTGCGTGGGGCCGAAGCCAACAGCACAGAGGCCCTTTGAGAAGTTAATCTAAAGGCGATGATGGCTACACATAGCGGGTATCATCCTCGGGTGCACAATATGATACACCCAAAGATGGTATCCGCCAGGTGTAGAGACTATTGCAAAGAAAAATGAAAGAAATAAAACCAGGCTATTGTGATGGATGGATGGACTGGGTAATCGGGCTATAGGGGAGATTGCGGACAATTGATATTATTATTATTATTATATGGGTTTAGAACTTGATCTTTTCACAAATTATGTGCAAAAAATCAAAGTGATAACTTTATTTCCTAGTTTTACAATATGTTATTTGAATTTTGTGACTTGTCTGTCTAAGGGTCCTATAAAGTGTAAAAGAAAATAAAGAACTTTGAAATTTGATATTCATAAACAATTATAGATTTCTCTAAATTCAACATTGAATTTGGGTAACGATTCAAACTTTCCGAGTTACTTTTGAACGCCGTAGCCGCTTATGTTATTTTTATGGTGGCCAATATCACCAAACTGTACTGTAAATGTACACGTATATAAAAATGTGTGAAAGGTCTTTTTAAATAACACCCAAAATACGATTTTTAGGTCTGTGCTATGCATTTAAAAACTGTATTTTATATGCAATTAAGTCCCATCTTGCAGATCCTGAAAGTAATTCACTTAAACAGTATCTAGGAATGGGTCTCGTAAAGCGACGGGAAGCAAGGGTGCGGTAATCTGATGACAAAAATCCAATTAGGTCCGACAAGGGAATTGCTACGGGATTTCTTTTGTGCCCTGAGTCATAAAGCTAAAGTTGAATATGTATATTAAAGCGATTGTAGCCAGTAAAATTAGGTTTAGGTACCGTTGAATAGTGTGGATTTGTATAGGAAGAATGCTTGAAATTCAATAGTGTCGCTTTGGAATGCTTACGCAGCCGTTTAGGGAACAGTTACTAGGCAGAAATAACTTGGTGAACGATGCCCATTTGTCCATGTAAACTTACGTGACTTGTTTCTTCCTAAAAATTCGTGCCGTCAGTGATAAATGTTTAGACTCATTACTCATTGTCATTGAAATCCATTATGCCCTAGTGCATTTTTACTAAAGTGTTACAAAAGTTATTAAAGCAAGTGAAAAGCCAACCGCATGCGTATATGCCGTTATGTCATCTTTTGCCTCAATATCAGTCTTGATATTAGGGATACAAAGTCTATTTTCCGTTAAAGAAATGAGAATAAAGGAGGCATGTTTATCTTATAGGGATCACATACTGCGTGACAGGTTCACGACCCGAGGCGCCACGCACTATACAAAATAATTAATGAAGTCTCGTTGCAATGCAGGTACAACATTATTATGTCAGAGCTCGCACGATTTATTTACGGAGCGCAACGCGGTGGCATACGCAATGTGCAGTCATGACGGAAAATAATTACTGTAAGCGCTCGGTGTTAGAAAGTTCATTTTCACTCTGATATTTTTACAGCCTGCACTATTGTTGAAAGCAACGTCGAAATTTGTGAAAGAAAGCTTTAGAATAACTTGGTTTTACACTTGAGTGAGTTAAGCTTACCCAACTTTGGGAAAGGAAACTTTCTTTGAATTTAAGTTTTGCTTTCACATCTTAAGCTCCAAAACAAGGACAAATTTACTCAAGCTCTCTGAATTCTATTATTTTAGCTATGACAAAGCAAGCTTTGCACAACTTAGCTTTTGAACAACTAGGTACCACTAATTTTATTGCAATTACGGGTACGCTTTTTACAGAACAAATGCTATGAATTTGTAAACGTAAGAATCCCACGGTTCTAAGCATTCTTGTAACCAAAAACTATCTAGTTCCTAATAAATAAAGCGTTTATGTGAAGCTTTTATGACTCGTACTAGAAAATATTAGAGGTAAATCCTAGTCACGTCGTCGTGGAGCCCGACTTTAAAGATACCGTCGCAAGTAGCATGCTTGGTGTTCTCCGGCCAGAATCGCCAAATCTGTGCGACACATTTTATGGCCTCGCTCAGTTTGTGACTTGCCTAGCTGTCTACCTGCAGAGAATAACTTTATAACTAGAAGTATAGGTCAATAGCATTTAATATCATGAGATTAAAGCGTGTTAAGGACCATACTAATAGGGGTAAAAAGGTTAACCTTAGTAAAATGCGACTATGTTGTAAACCACAATAAATACAGAAACAATAAAATATTCATGAAAATAGCGAGAGCAACAAAAATGCCCTAGAATCACCGGAGCTCTGGTGGTATAAAATATGTCAAAAGGGTGGTCTTGCGTATAGACCAGAAAGCCGCAAGAAAATATCATCATCAGCCTATAGTAGTCCACTGCAAAGGCCTCCACTAATTAACGTCATATAATAATATAGAAGTACCTACGTAATTATTGTTTTTGGTCCTTTCAATACTTCAAAAAGGCAATTTTGTCCTCTCAGATCCCAGTAGAGGCCGCGTGGCTACATGACTCAGTGTGGGTGTACGCTAGAGCGCTGGCCGCGGCGCTCAGCACGGGGGAAGACCCGCGCGACGGCAGAGCCATCGTCGAGCACATGAAGAACACCACATATAGGAGTGTTATGGGGTGAGTTTATTCTATAGTTCCCTTAGATACAATATTCAATGTTTTATTGCTTACATGTGTCCAAAATAGGCAAATTATCATCTCCCATCCCAGTAGAGGATCTTGAGGGCTTGACGGTGAGACATTGAAGCGACGCGATACATCCGTTTCCGAGTTCACAAGTACATAATTTGAAGTACCGACGTTTCCTGCTGTTCTAGTTTTTATTCAGAAAACTACCGAACAATGACGTCATTTCATATACAAAGATACAAGATACAGGTTGTTTTGTTATTCAAGTCAACTTCGAAGGTGTCACAAGATTCGATTTATTCCAGTAATCCGTCACAGGTGTGTTAATTGGATATCATGTGTCGTACGTGATACGACGAGCGACATATTGACGAACTATTTATTACAGAAATCTATCTTAGGTTGCCAGGTACGCCGGCGCGTGGTAATTGGCATGTTTGACGAATGTTTAAATCAGCCCATTAGTTCAAATCAAAAGTACATCTACACGCTGTCGGTGTAATAAAAAAAAAGCGTGCTATTTAATAATTTAGTCCTTTTATATTTTATGTATGCTAGTTTTAAGGTGTATATTACTATGCACCGTAGAATAAGTTAATTAAGATCTGTTACTTTTCTATGGTCTGAAATAAATAATTATTATGTCTCTCATTTACCATGATCTCGGGCCATAAAGTGACCCGGTCCTTTGGAAGGCTTGCGTGGGGCCGAAGCCAACAGCACAGAGGCCCTTTAAGAAGTTAATCTAAAGGCGATGGCTACACATAGCGGGTATCATCCTCGGGTGCACAACATGATACACCCAAAGATGGTATCCGCGAGGTGTAGAGACTATTGCAAAGAAAAATGAAAGAAATAAAACCAGGCTATGTGATGGATGGATGGACTGGGTAATCGGGCTATAGGGGAGATTGCGGACGTCTGCCATAAACAAGTCAATCATAATGTTAAGAAGAGTGGCAGACGGTGGCTTGCCGAATGCTGGAATTTACTTCGGCTTTTTAAGGAACCCACCTTAAAAAGCCGGAGTAAATTACCGCAGAGGAACAACATCGGCGCAAACGACTAGACAAGAGGGGTGTCGAGAGGTGCGGCCCCGATTTCACCATCACGAAGACTGCTTGTGAGCGGGTTTCCTCGCTATTACGCCATTAGACACTTCCACCCCCGAGTCTACATCCTAAGATGCATGTCTCGCGACTCCACTCAGACCGGCCAATGAAGGCAAGCAAGAGGTAGGGATCTGGTTCTCTTGGGATGCCACTCCGCAAGCGGAGAAGAGAACCAGGAACTTCCCCGGGAGCACTCGGTACCCGTGGTGTCGCTACTCACCATCAGCTCGCCACAAGCTGCCCTGCGGGCTTATTATTATTATTATTAAAAGATTTATTTCATAAACATTCATTTTATGAACGTGTGCAATACATTTTTGGGCTTCCTTTTTTAAGAACTTATGTATTACCAATAAAAATTAAGTGTAACATGTATAGTGGGATAATTAATGAATATTATGCACTCTTGCCACCTAAAGTTTCACTCTCCTTAGTTGAGTATTTTTTCAATATCGATTTCTACGGGATAACGGATACGAGAAGTTCCCTTTAATTAAATTAACAAAAATCAAGGACAAAAGCAGCCTAACCGCAAAAATCGTAGGACACACATCCTTTTGACGCAGATTGTAATCCCCGAGCCAATTCCATTCCCCGAGTCTCCATTCCATAATTTGTACCTATAAGTATTGACGACCCATTATACCTATTTACCAATATTATTTGTTCAGGTACTGGGTACACATGGACGACAACGGCGACGCAGAAGGCAACTACACGCTTCTTTCAATGGATCCGAGCAAACCGCCCGGCCTCTATCCGCTGGCTGTATTACACAAGCTGTCTCCAGTAAGTATTTTACCTAGCCCTATTTATACTTATCAACAATTAAATTAAAAAAGAGAACTATACCAAGACTGATTATAAACTAGATTTTTGGTATAGAGTTAGTTGAAAGGATTGAGAGTAACATAGGTTAGTTTTTGTGCTGGTAAAACATCAAATTCCCATGGGAGATTTACGGAAATATTCGTATTTTATACGAAACTGCGTCCTTCCTTCACGGCCTGACAAAGCTACCAATTGACAAAATTTTTGGCATAGCGTCAGTTGAAAGTACTTGAAGTAACATAGGCTTCTTTAGGTCCTGGAAATGTGAAATTAGAATTTAACGCAGGTAAAACCGCGGGGAACAGCTCCATAAATCATTATTTTTGAGTAGAGCAGGTGCCATTTCCTATGCAATCAGTTGATTACTTAGATCCTACCTATACCTATTAGAATGCCACCCTGTCTTGATTGAGCAAGACCTTATAATCAATGGCAGATACCTGAAATGTTCGATGCAAATTGTATCCAATTATTCATTCAAGCCGGCCAATTCGAGCGCAAACACTGTTCCTAGCTTTAGCATTGGTTCCAGACGATACATGCAGCCATATGAAACTCGCCTTTATGGCAATACTCATTAGGCTGTGAAAACACAATTCAATATTACGTAGTTTAATAATTAAACCGAAATGCTTGATGGCGAATGTCAGGTGAACATAATTTAATTTCTAGAGATAACGGCGACTAGACTGCGAGGACTTACGCACTATTACGCATTCCAAGCAGCAGTATAATAACATAAACCTTAAACTGGAAATCATTCCTGTTAACGTTATTATTAGGTACACATTCCAGTATTTTGAAAGAACTAATGAGCACCAGACCTAAGCTACTTCATCAACCATTTTCATTAAAGCTCAGCTCAGAACAAACTGTCTGAAATTTATTTGGTCCACGGCTTCAAATAACAGATAAAGCCGCAGAATTGAGTTCGGTAAACCGAAAAATTGAGTTTATTCTTCTCAAAATTAAAATTCTCGCTGCTATTCTTTGCATAAAGTGACTGTCGACTGCCACCCTTAAAATGAATTGAGTAAAAACAAACACGTTCATAATTGGTTTCCGCTCCGTTTAATAAAAGTCAGTAGGATATAAAAATGGTTACATCGGAAGTTAATTGAATAGACGCTATTTCAGTTTATGGCAGAATCGGACATGACATGGATCCAGTATAATTATTATTGGAAACAAGGAATGAGTACTGTTGAGCGCCTAATGAAATTATAAATTAATTGATAGCTTACAAAGCTATCAATTAATTTATAATTTCATTAGGTGGTAATACATATGTATACTGGGCAGGTTAAATCTATAGGTAGCATCTCTAATCTACATTCGTCATTGTCATGTTTACAGCATTAATATGCAAAATGAGAAATTATTTTATTTATATTTATTTATTGATAATTAAAATATTTATTACTAAAAAATATAGTGGAAAATCAGCGGCTGAAACCAACAGAAAGACATAACATAACAGAGAGCCAATCATTAATTGTTTCGATTGTGTTTTGTTACAATCGAAAGAACAACTAACGATCGGAACTCGCTTCCTGCCTCTATTTTTTCGCCCAACTACAACCTGTAAGTATCTTTAAGACGAGAGTGATAAGGTGTCTTCTAGACCTTCTAGATACATCTTCGGGATACCGTCACTTATTATCTGGTTATATTGTGTATTGGTTTGTGTGTGCCAAACAAAGGTCGATACTCAACAAAACATTTCAAAATTCATCGAAGCAAAACACACAAAATATTCTCTTTTGTTCCTTCGTTGAGTGTTGCCAGTTGATAACAATGAATCCAATATTTTCCTTTATAATTTCCGCTTTGACGTTCCCATTTTAATTGAAAGGCGCAGAATACAAATTGTATTAAATCCTAAAGAGCCCCAGCCCCATAGTTTAATTAGTTATCCAAATTAAATTCCTCACATTTCATCATACGTTGTAATTGGAAGGGTTTCGACGTGCTCTGTGGAATACAAGCGCGTAGATAGCGTATCATAATTGAAAACCTTGAATTAGCTATGCTAAGATGTACATCCATCCTACTAAGCTCGAAATTTTGTACAATTTCTAGAATAATTTCATGCTATCTGTATTAAAAATATTATTTTGGATGTGGCGCGGTCGGAGAAGGTCCGCTTGCAACGCAGGAGGTTGCGGATTCGATCCCCGCCTGGGGAAAATGTTTGTACGGTCTGCAAATATTTGTTCTGGAATTTTCCTATGTATTATAAAAATATCTATCTACGTAACAGATTTAATTAAGTATATCAGTCATCTACCTCTAATAAATGACTGATAACACAAGCTCTGCTTAGCTTGGGGCTCGATGATGTTATTTTGATTATCAGCATTATTTATTTATTATTTATGTATGTGGTACTACACATACATACAGCATTTTGATACAGCGTAGGCGATAGTTACGCTGTCTCAAACTACTACCTACCTAGCTACCTCTTATAATCACTGTTTTAATAAACCTTAGCCTATATAACCCAAAATTCACGCACAAAATGCAGAATAAAGAACAAAGCAATTGAAGCATTGCAGTCGTACAACGCAAATTACTGTCACCATAAATTTTGCTATCCAGTGAGATAAACTACCGGCATTAAAGCAATATAGCTATAGACATCTCGTTAATCGTAAATTTGTAGGAATAGCCCGAATCGCGAACGCAGTTACGCACAATCTGAACGTGTACAGAATGCATTGCGCTTAACTGTCTGTTTACGTCACATTTGGCCGAGAAGACGCGAGCCGGTGCCAAGTGCTTACTACATTGAAACTATAGGTCCTGAAATTCCTAAATCTAGGAGAATTCTAATAGACTGTGTAAAATAGGGTTAAATAGCAATTCGAGAGAAATAAATAAAACAAATAATCCTAGACAGCATCATCTAGCCCCAAGCTGTAAAGGGCTTGTGTTATGGGTACTAGATGACTGATATACTACATAATACAATACATAACATATATAGATATTTTTTAATATACAAAGAAAAACAACCAGAACACCCGGATCAAATATCTGCAGATCATACAAACATTTTGTCATTGTTTAAAATCCCGGTGCACATGAGCGTTTTATTATGGATCATTGGATAGATGATACATATATAAATTATATATATAATTTATATATATATATATATATAAATTCTTCCTTATATTATTTCATTCTATTTTACTTGTATATTATTTAATTTTGTACAATATTTTTAGTATAGTTTGACAATGCCGTTATACAGCAGATTACTTTGACATTTTATCTAATTTATTATTCAATTTAACTTATACCATTATTTATTATCTGTTTTATTGTGACAAATTATTATAAATGAATTTATTTTAATTTTTTAAGAAGGCATGTCTGTCTGCTTTCTTTTGCACAATGCCCTATGGTGTTTCCTTTGTGATAAGTTAGTATGTGTTATAATAAAAATGTGATTTACCTTTTAAATAGTATTTAACGACATCAAGTGTAACATTGTGTACCTACGGTGGAAATAAATAAAAAAATATCCATAACGTAATATCCTAAAGCGTCAGGTTTCTGAGATATTCACAGATGAAAATAACTATTGGTCATTTGAATTTTTATTTCATATGATAATATCTCAGAAATCTGACGCATTAGAAAATTACGAAACAGTACATTTTTTTCATTGTGTATGCTTTTATTATCATCAAAGATGTGCAATGCACACTTTACCGTATCTATACCGTACTGATACAATACCTGCACATCTTTACCGTATCTATACCGTACTGATACATTATCTGCACATTGTGCAGGTACTATATCATTGAGTACCAAAATTTAAAACAGCAGTGTGGTAAACCGATGTTAGGGCCAAATCTTCAAACACATTTGCCAAAACAAAGATTATCTCCTATGTTCATATCTGATTCTGTCATTTGCTCTAAAGTCATAAAGTAACTTGAAGTCAAGGGAGTTCGGTACGATGTAATAAACTAAGTAAACAGCCTGTCTACAACAACCTCATGTGAATTATCGCTTGAGCTCGCAGCAATTCTTCTAAGTGATAAATTGCATTACACGCCACGACAAACTTCTTGCAACTAATGGGTAGGATATTTTATATTGTTTATAAAATAAAACGGGAACATGATACTTATATCATAAAAGTTTCTACTTTGCACATTCTTGCTAGTATGATTCAATCAGAACAGTTTAATAAGATCGTATTTCATTTGCAAAGAGCCATCCGATATGATATACGAAACCTACAACTAGTTTAGTAGTAGTGAGCTCTACAAAATTTGCCCATATCTGCCGTCATCGTTTTAATATAATATACTATCTGCGCCCCGCGGCTTCGCCCGCGTGGAAATATATTTGTCAAATAGTTTATAAACCTTCCTCTTGAATCACTCTATCTTTTAAAAACCGCATCATAATCTGTTGCGTAGTTTTAAAGATCTAAGCATACATAGAGACAGACAGACAGCGGGTAGCGACTTTGTTATATACTATGTTGTGAAGTAGAAACTAATCACAAAATATGACCATTATCTGATCTACACTTTAAAATATTTTATTTTAATAATTTAAAAAATAATATAATATTTCAAATAATTGAATACCTACATTATATAATAATTGAAAATATATATTTTCCAAAATAATTTAAATCTTATTGGTCATACTTTGTAATTTGTTTCATCATTACATAGATTAGATTTATTATAGATAAATATTTTAAACGGTGCTGACTTTTTCGCGGAGCCCTATTAAAGAATGCACCTAGACATACATTCCTCACTTATCTTCTCAAAGTCCTTCGGCAAAATACTCAGTGTCTTGTTTGCAACATGTCACACATTCAAGCAATCTGTTATCAACAGGAAGTGAGGTTTCTGCGGGAGCTGAAGTGGCCGGGCGGAGCGCCGCCGCTGTCCGAGCCACCTTGCGGCTTCCGGGGGGAGAAATGTGTCAGTAAGTATCACACCACCGTACCACCTCCCTCGTATCATCACAATAATATTATAAATTCGAATGTTTAGATGTATGTATGTTTGGACCTTCTTTTAATGGTTCAGTACTACTGCCGTTCAGCAGTTTCGTCACGCCAAACAACATACTGAAATTGTGTATACAGGTTATTCTAATCTTGAAATCAAACATAGGCTACGTTTTTCCCATAAATCAGTTCATATGGGACCTATAATTTTATAGTATCCATAGATGCGTGCGAATCCTCGGGCTGATACAGTAGGTGCGTGATATTACTTTACAAAATTGACCATCTTTTCTTGACAGATTTCAACCAAAGCACTCACGATAATTATTTCAACCTCTCGAGAAAATGTCGTGTAATATTTTCCTGTAGCACATGCTACAAATGTATTGAGGTCGACGAAAATATTCCCTTTTGTTCATCAATATTGGCTTTCGTATAAAATGTTTATTGTGCAAAAAGCTTTTCGCGTAATGCGCAACATGTGTTACAAAGCATTACGAAGCAGCAAGTGGACGGAACGATTACGTTTCCTTACCCGTTCGCTTATAAAAAAGTAAATAGGCAGTTGAGTGCAAGAATGTACAACTAAGTAGGGTAGCTCGTAAAAGCTTGCTCTTAACGAGTCTGTGACAAGCGATGTGGCAGCCATCGGCCGCATGCGACCCGCTGGGCGCATTACTGCCCACACAAAACAATGCTTAGCTCTCCCAACACGAGAAGGCTTTAGACTGGCGACTAGCACCACAGAACACTAAATAGTGCTACATCTACTACCTAAACGCCTGGCGACAAGATTAAGCTGAGTGCCTTACAGTTCTAGACGTTAATGGAAACGACGGGGACTGTAATGTTTTAGGAACACGTATGGTTTGAAAACTTTGTTTTGTATTTACTAAAATCTACCCTCAACTAGCCTACGGAATTTTCGATCCGGTCGAGGGTACTGAGGCCTTCTAAAAAAGGTGTTCGCAGGATCAGGTATTTTCACCGAACTTAACAATGTCAGGAAACTGAACCGGAAAAGGGACCAAAGCTAATATCCGACATTAAGTCACCCTAATCCCAATTGCCCTTTGATCCGATTAACTCACTCAGTTCGCTTTAACTCTATACGAAATGCAAATTTATTTTGTAAATCCCCTCCATTGACATAGTTTCGTGTTCCCCGCTTTAAAAGACTGGAATCTGGCATCCAAGAAATTGAATGTAAACTTTTTATGAAAAGCTTCTTACGTCTCCGTCAAAGGAAAACCGGATCTTGTTAAAAATATGAATTGCATAAAATGGAAAAGAAAATAAAAACAATTTTCTATTAACAGCGTGCACCACTTAGATTCCGTCGTGAAGTAGAAAAAAGCTTACGATTAATAACTTTCAAAGCTTCCTTTGTCTAAGAACATAATATTGAACTCTCCGAGTACTTGGACTTCCAAACTTCATAATTTCCTTTCGGCTTATAGCAGCCAAGCTCAAAGGTAGAAAGATCTTTGAACATAAAGCTAAGTAAAAACCATTCTAACTGCAGCTTTGCCGTTGCGCTTCTAGTTAGAATGCAGTGACTCGTGTGTACTCCTACAATCTAGCATTAAAGGTTAGGATCAAGAAGTTCCGAGTTAAATCCCGACGCGGACCTAATGAAGCACCTTTTGGCTTACTGGAACTTTTAAAACTTTTTGATTTAATTACGTATGGAGTGAAATAAAGTTACGTACTGGCCGTTGGCTTTAGTACGAAAGTTTGTTATAAACGTGTCTAGAATTTCCAACACTGAAATGGGTAGTGAAGCAGTCATGTGTCCAGATTATCGGACAACGTATTGTTTCCGGAATTTAGTGAAAATTTAGGCGACAACTTAACTTATTTAAAAAAAAAAGTAATAATTTACCTTTTATAAAGATTTCTATAAAAATAGATAAATTATGTTTCTGTTTTTTCTGGCTTCTGTTCTTCGTATATCCGACCTGGATTTGTGACGTCAGCGAGGGTATTGTATTAAAAACAAAAGACAATCACGCCAGTTTGAAAAAATGTGACATCTTTGTTATGTACCAAGTACTACTTAAGTACCTACGTAACTCATTGTGTGATATATTTCCTCTAGGTCACATAGGAGCATGGGCCCTAGGCGCCTCAGGCGGCACGCTAGTTCTCCTAGTACTGGCCGCACTAGCATTATACAGGGGTTGGCGTTACGAGCAAGAACTGGACTCTCTCCTCTGGAAGATTGACTTCAGGGACCTACACCTCCCTGATGAGGAGCAGCAAGCCAACAAACTGAGTAGGTAAACGATTTATGTTGTTGTTTGCATGCTTGCTTGGTTTACTTTGGATTTTAAGGGGTAGGTATAACAATGCGTATTTTTTTGGATCAATGATCAACTTCTTTTGTCTTTAAATTGTATCTACTGAAGTTCAAATAATACTATTACCGCATTCAATGCCCAGTCTCTGCGGTGCGACGCGCTGTTGCCACAGGAGGAAAATCCCCAATTGCAAAATAATTTCTTAAACTTCACTTTCAGGCTCAAGGTGATATTTTCATCTTGACTGCGCTTTGCTAGTTCCTGAGCCTAGATAATCAGCTAATAAGGGTTAAGTGTTGATCCGAAACCCTCAAAATACATCGGTATGCTTTGTGTTATGTTTGTATATGTAGAATCGCAGAAAAATTGTATGGCTAATAGTTTAGGATGAAGGTACAATAAAAAATGCTAGCGTCGTGTAGGAATGGCCTTAGTTAGCCTAGTGCTTATTTAGTTATTTTATTTTGTTTACCTACTTGATGTTAGTTAAAATATAGAGTTTATCTGTGTTAGACGCTACGTAATCTCCTATTATTACTTTGCAAAAGCTTTCAGATATCTTGTTAGCGAATTAGGCAGCTACTAAAAAGCGTTTGCTGTCTATTTATGTTTTTGTTTTGCATCCAACCATTTAGGTTTTATTCGAAGCTTGTTCCAATGTTCGCAAGAATTTAATCGAGATATCTAACGTTTTGGAATTGCTGTCGTTTTACTTGCTGGGGCCAAATTCTGCTGAAAAATCACATTACGTACTATGACATTCGTATCGTCGTCGCAGAATCGTCCACAGATGAAAGAAACTCTTATGGATAAGCTATACGAACTTATTTAGCGTAACATTATAAACGTTTAAAAAAAGTGTTTGAACAACATTTTTCATCCATGTCGATGTCATTTTGTAGCGTGACTACATCGCTAGCAAATTAACGTCATCAAGTCAAGTCAAGTCTCCATATAGACATTTTTTTTCTCAATGTCCTTAGATGAAATAGCTCTAGAGTTATTTCATCGGTGCTATGTGCTTGGCGAGATTGATTAGAACGGTTTCAACCTTGAAACTTTTGACACGCATCCTTCCATCTCTAGTGTCTTTCAGCAACGGTAAAATATAAAAATGTGTCATTCTGAGACGAAACAATCTTTATTGTGAAGCTATTAATTAAGTGGATTAGGGCCCAGTTGTCTTGTGGCCAATTACTCTTAAATAAACAAAGGATTTTACCCCAGAAATCCAAGATGTAGGTTCTACATGAATATTGCATTACTTTGCGGGTAAAGTGGAAAAGAATCTTGGAAGCTTGTTAATTAGACCTACCGTACTAATTATGGACTACAGTCTACACGATTTATAAAAGTCTTGTCAAAGATTTAATTTTGATCGACTAGTTTTTTGAGATTATCTAGCTGCAAGCTAAGCAGAGCTTGTGATATGGGTTATATATGTATATATATAGTTATTATAGGATAAGTGTCTATCATAGGAATCATCGTCTACCAAATACATTATATATTAAGAATTCATAACCAAAACTTAGTCTTTAACTATACCTGAATGACTACGACTTATGATGTCCACATAACAACACGCTCCTTTCATATCTAACCACAACCACCAACACAAAATATATTATAAGTGGAAGTACTTCTACACCGATTCAAAAACCTGGATATTTTTTGTAACAAAACCCAAGGAACTTTGGCGGAAAATATTTAACAACATTGGTATTGTCGAAACAAAGCACAGAGGGTCGAAACAATTTTTGGATTTAAAAGATTTAATTCACCATTTGATCTGCCATTCGTTTTCGAGGTCAAATTTGATAATTTTTCGCTGCACATGTGAAATTATGCATTATCACCACACATTGAAGTTTGTTTTTTAGTTTGTTATTATCTTGTTGTTTTCATGCATGTCAAAAAAAATTGTTGACCTAAAATATCCAAGTTTCTATATCAGTATTTTCTATTGTTATTATGGCGTGGGGTAGGGTATGATAGTGAATTCCAAGCAAATTGGTCAGAGCTAATTTTTTCCAGCAAGATAGCAGCGCGGGGGCGGTCGCGAGCACCACCAACAACGTCGCCGTCACCGCCTCGGAGAAGAACGGAAGCACTGGAGGAGTGCGCTCCAGTCAGGTACATATACTTCTCTTCATCATCATCAGCTGCGTTAACATATAATAGTCCACTGCTGTGTAAGTGGTGTCGTATTGAACAGTCATATTATCAGCTATGACTTTCAGGATGCTGTTGTTACTACCTGTCACTCTGCTCCTCAGAGATGCCACTCGCTTTCGCATATAGGCCTCCCCTAATGAGCGCTATAGCGCCCTGTCTATATTTACTTTTCTTGTAACTATCACTTATTTATTTGTTAATTCGTTGGTTGCGCCTGACCTCTCCTCGGACGGACCCCAGTCAAAGGATTTTAAGAGTGATAAAATTCATGTTTTTAAGGCATGTTATGATGAGTTCAGAATTAAAAAAACCTTAACAAGAGAGGGAACACAGACTGTTGATGATGACAGCGCACTGCATTTAAAGTCCCGGCGGCGGGAACTCAGTTCTCATGTAACTCAAAGAGTAACTCGGTCATTAACAATTAATCCCCAACGGCTAATTAAACACCAACAAGGGACTCCCTGCAGTGTTGGACTTTTGAGTCGAAAACGATGCAGTGATTGTCGTGTTACTACACACAATACATATTCAGCTACAATCTTTCTTATAGTTTGACCGAAACCGTTGTACCGCTCCTTAAGAAAGCGGTACAGCGGTTTCGGTCAAACTATAGTAGATAATGAGCACTTTTAGGGAAAGTACCTATGTATTCTAGGTTTGTTCTGGAAAGGCTATCCGATGACTCTAATTATTTATATTATGAATAAATTTAAAGAACCAGGAACATCGAACATTATGAATATACTTAATATACATAATAATGATGATTGTTCGTGAATAACCGATGATGTTGAACATTGCGGCGCAGTGGTCAGGTCACGGGTTCAATCCCGACCGCGGGACAATAAATGTTTGTATGACGTGTTTTTATTTTTCCGGGTCTGGGTATTTTACATGTCTATGTCATTACAATAAAATAAAATTGGATTAGGTATAGGTTAAAATCAAAGAGACATTATTTATTTGACACCACAATACACACCATTATAATAACAATTAAATACATCTGGTATTATATACATATATACTTATCAATTTTCTTTGGGGATGATACTGTATGAAATATTACTTCATCTATACTCTTTTTTTTTAAGGTAAAGTGTTACTGGATTTATATTTGAATTAGTACTATTGAATTATTAATTATACTTAATTTTCGAATATAAAGATACAGGACAGGTATTATATTACTTAAAAGACTTTACCCTTACCACTGAAATGTATTAGATTAAGTAAAAGAAATAACCTACTATTTTTTACATATTTTGATTTTGATTTTCGATCAGACAGTCTTCTGATTATCGCTCTCGTCAAAGCATAAATAATATTTGAGATTAAATAAATGCTAAACTTTAATAATTTCTGGGCAGGTCTCCCTCAGCTCCAATCCTGACCTGGACTTCAGATACTCGGCAATATTCACTGAGGTCGCCTTCTACCGAGGAAGGCTGCTCGCTGTGAAGAGAGTAAGGCGGCATCATATCGACATCAACAGAGAAATCAAGAAGGAGCTCAAAATCGTAAGTCACTTTATATCCTACTCCCGCTGCTTTGCCCGCGTGGAAATCTGTATCAAATGGTTGAGAAACCTTCGTCTGGAATCACTCTATTAAAAAAAAACTGTATCAAAATCTGTTGACGACCGATGTGGCGCGGTGGGCGAAGGTCCGCTTGCGACGACGCAGGAGATTGTTCGTTCTTATTGGGTTCGATTCCCGCTTTGGAAACATAGTATGTACGATCTGCAGATATTTGTTCCGGGTGTTCTGGTCGTTTTCTATGTATAATAAAAAATATATATCTATGTAATGTATTATATTACGTATATCAGATATCTGGTACCCATAACAAAAGCTCTGCTTAGCGTGGGGCTAGATAATGCTGTGTGAAATGTCCAGCATTATTTATTTTTATTATTTCAGAGTGGCCAAGACGCAATTTTTTTCTTGGACGTGTAGTCTATATATCATTTTAATTGTTATAAGTATGCATTGTTTGGCAGTCCACACTAAAAGTTGTTAAAACAATATATGGGATAAGACTACTATACCTACGGGATAAGATTCTTGTTTATTATCAGGAATCCCTAAATTAGTATACATAATATCACATCATAAATGAGTATACATAATATACATCCCTATACATAATATTAGGGTCCTTGAATTTTCATATGACAAAAACGTGAGTTTTTATTTCTAGAACAATCCAATTAGTTAGTAAATGAAAAACAAAAGAAGGCTACCAACCACCGAATAAAAGATTTTTCATTTTTATAAGAGCCTCTGATTTTATGAACGTTTTATTATCAAACGATGAATTTTATCTACAAAAAACAAATCTATCACTCAAGCAAATCCCAAGCAAATCCTCTTCCGTTCCTTAAGCGTATTTGCAGATGTAATAACGGAATGTTTACTCGGATAAACCGAGCGACTGAAGGAAAAGGGCATTAGCGTAGAACAAACGAAATATTACAACTTGGATTTGCTCACTGATTGCCCAGGGGCGTATTGTTCGCGCCTCGTGGTCTTTTGTAGACTTGGATCTTTGATGTTTTTGAAATTCTGTTTATGCACGGAAATGGGAAGGAATTGTTTCTTCGCTTCTTGAAACTCCCTCAGTAAAGAGAGGTTTTATAAGATAACCGTGTGTATATATGATAATCTTTGTGTCTGTGTAATGGCATCGAAAACGGATGAACCAATTTTCGTTTGACAGGTAACTTGATCCGTTCAAATCACGAAGAAAATAAGTGGAGCTGTTCAATGTTATAATATTTCAGAGTTTCTAACATATTCGTAATTTATTCGGATTTTTTCTAAAATTTGTTTGTGTTAAATCATATCGAGGTCCTTATGATTAGGTTTGATCTACTCCACAGTTAACATTATATAGAACACACACAACGCATCTCTAGCGAAAAAGATTTTCTTGTGTACAAATTTTTTAATACCTTCCTTCTTAGGACATCATTATGGTTATTTAAACACTTTCTTTTCAAAACTACCGCGCTTTCTTAGACCGTTACTTCCTCCATAAAAATAATAGCTTCATCATAAGTAACACTTACCTGAGGAAAACAAACAGGAACATTCGTTTAAATAAGTAAAGCATAGAGCTTATGGATATGACGGAGGCACTGACTGGGACAAATCGCTTCATTCTTCCACATTTGACGGCATACGGTCGAGGGAAATAGCTGTGTTTACCTTTGTAATATATGATCAGGCAATTCAGATGGAATATTTTACCGTCTAGGCACGTTTATACCAAAACAATTTAGTTGAAATATAACAGTTACACTAAACAAGTGTTTTAGTTTTACTCATCTGCTCCTAATCAAAATATCCACACAGTTATTCGCACAAAGACTACTTACTTTAAATATAAAACTAGCTACGCTTTTGTGCTTGAATAAAATGGTCTTGCCATACGCAATTATTTACAAATAAAATTAGAATGCAAGAACAAAATCTAATTACATCAAATATTTACACTTTCAATTTCCTAAGCCGTCACCAGAAAGAAGGCAGAGTGCCCAGAATGTTGGTAACATCGCCACGTCGACTCTATGAGAAGTTTTTCAGTCTCATTAAGTCAATTCAATCGAAATTTAGCCCAAGCAATATGTTCTATACTACCTTCTTCACCTTTACCTCATATGTCGTCAAACTATTCATACGCAATTTCGTGAAATTCCGTAGAAAATTGTCCAAATTTTAATCTAACAAAATTTTCTCTCGCACTAAAATGGCTTCAAAAATCATAAAATAACTTCATACGTTCGTCAAAGTATGATTGCAACTGCAAACAACGTATGAGATCTCCAGACGGCCCCGAGAGCGTTGCAAAGCAAACTTTCTCAAGAATGAAGCAAATACAGTAGTTTGTTCAGGTGCGGTAAGTGCTAACTTACTGCTGTTCCGAGCTGCAACTTCAAGTAACAGAATCTAGAGCACCCTAGAGTTTTCACACTTTCCAAACTTGTAGGTAATGAAAATCTTTTGAATAGAATTCAGCAAACATATATCCTTGTAGCATCGTTGAATGTCCACGAGCTTAGTTTACGCAAGTAAAGCCGTGGACATTCTACAAGCGCATGCCTACTTTCTTGGAGCTTGACCAATAGTTGCGTAGATCTTCTGCAAACACATAAACATACATAGGTTTACTTTCGTAAAGCTTCTACTTCGGTGGTGTAGACCTTCTACAAGCATAGATCTTACGTGTGTAATGTAGACCCTCTACGACCATTAGGTATACGTGCGCAGACCATAATGGTTATATGGTCATTTGTATATACAAAGCGTAGTCCACGTTCGTAAACCCTCTACACTACAGGGTCGCGTACGCAAGTAGCGAAGAATTTCCACGAGCACGTACGTACTCGTAGGTCTATTGGCATAGACCTTCTACAATCTACATCCTTGAAACTCTACGAAAAGTCTAAGAACTTGTAGACCCTCTACAGGCGTAGAACTTTAGAACAAAGATCTCCCCACAATATACGCGATTTAAATAATTTATAATTTTAATAATTAATCAATGCAAGACAATCAACTAAATCATTTTGTAAGAGGTGACTAAGGGATATCCCGGGGGACCAGCAGCAGCGCCTCCTGCAGAACGTTTTACCACCGAACTGCGAGCCCAACCCGCATGCCAGGCATGGGGAGTATAAGCTATTTTCATTGTTATTGTTATTTTCCTAATAAATGAATTGCTCACTAAATAGATATATTTTTTTAATATATACATTCATAGAAAACATCCAAAACACCTGGAACAAGTATCTGCCCATCAAATATTTGTCCCGAGGCGGGAACCGAACCCAAGCTTCTGCGTCGCAGGCGGACCTTCGCCCACCGCGCCACAGAGGTTTTCTTTAGATTACTTCGTTATGGAAGTTCTTAGTATGATCTATTTAAACTTGCATAGGTCTGCATGCCTACTCGTATCCATGTCGAACTAATCCGATGTGCCCACAAAGTCAATAAACAATATGCTCCGGTGGAGCAAGAGAAGCGATCCTACATCGGCGTGTGAAAGAATTTTCAATTAGTTTCGAGCGGGGTGCCTTCACGGTAACCTTACGTGTGCTTTAAATATTGTTCACGGAATTCTTTGGCTAAAAATTTAATATTATTAGTGGCTCCACCAATAAAATTGTATTAAATTTATTTTCCCACTGTCTCACTTACGTTTGAAGTAAAGGTGTGGCGTTAGATGAAGCACGCTTTCGCAGAGAACAAATAACTAACAAATATAACCGTAAAGTCAGCGACAATAAAAGCTTAATAGTGTCAACCTACAGCTACATAATTTGGTTGGATTGATAAAACTAAACATCGACTTCCATATCTCGAATCGTTTTAAACAGTTTTTTTATTTTTGTGGGATAAATACAAAACCCTCGGGAATATTTTTTATGGACCACCTGGGAATCATCCTCTATCTATACAACTGCAAAAAGATCAAATTGGTCTTAAAATGACGAAGATATCGACGGACATACTTACATATAAAACATACATACAGCTGAATCTAGAACCTACTCCTATTTTCGAAATCCGGTTATAAAAACCATTCCAGAACTTTTTTGTCATTGTGTTTAGGTAGGTACCTAGATAAAGTGCATACATACTGATACATAACCTATTCCGTGAAATCAATGTCTCTCCAAATTTTCCGTCGATTAAGATTATTACCTGTAATAATTCCCTTACAACGGGATATTTACCATGATTTGGATCTTGAGCTTTCCAATATTATGGCAGAGTTTAATGCACCACGTTTAATACATCCCATTATAAATGACTTGTAAATTACCATGATAGTTTCAAAAGGAAATTACTGCGAGTTATCTACTGTAGGTTCTCGTAACTTCGCAAGCTTAGAACTTGCTTACAGACATTGTTGACGCGATCCTAAATTGTAAGTTTAGTGTTAATACTGAGTCTGTTTACACATGTTTGCCCACAGATGCGGGATTTACAACACGACAACGTGAACGGCTTTGTAGGCGCCTGCATAGAACCGCCCAATGTGTGCGCTCTGTCAGAATATTGCACTAGGGGCAGCCTCAAGGTAAATATTGGAAGACGGCCAACGTCTTATAGCTGTATACTATGATTGTGTTCTTGTCTGACTTATTTATTCCTTATGAAGAACGCCAGGTTGAAACTTTTAGAAGTATATTTTAATCAGAGACTAACCCCCATATCTTTAGTTACCTCGACCACTATTCAACCTCTACTCAAACTTCAAACGCGTTTCGGTATGCTTGATCGTAAAAAATCCCTTCACTCGAACTAAACTTCGAATATTTTCTCATTCAAGTGAAGAAATTAACTGTCATCTCAAAGTGAATGCTGCTCAAAAGAGCTTGTTGTTATTTATAATAGTTTTTGGAAACATTTATGACGATGAAGCCTACTAACGACTAAGTATACCGAACTTGAGTATGTTTTGAAGGAATGCTCGAGAAATGCCTCGAGAATTCCTTCGAAACAGACGAGTTTGAATGAAGAATTCGTTCAAGAATTATCTACAGATATGGGTGTTAGTACCTACATACATATGTAGTACGTTACAGACGTTTAAATAGGTATTTTATAGTAATAAAATATTTGCTTACCTCTCTTTTGAAGTGTTCGACAAGGACAACATATTTTGGACAAACTCGTTTCAGTCCGACGAACGAAGACACTGACTTTCACTAGTATATAATAAAGCCGCAAAGTCAATAGAGCGCTGTATAGGAGTCTCAGATATATTGTGTTGTTTCAGGATATCCTCGAAAACGATGACATCAAATTGGACAATATGTTCATCGCATCTTTGGTTGGTGATATTATTCGGGTAAGTGTTATGTTTGTCTAAGAGTTAGTCGAGTCCATCACAAATGTCTTTTTTTAAATTAATCGTCATTGGCTTTATTTTGTATTATACGAAAGCCTGTAGGGACATGCCAGCGATTCAAGGCTCGCAATGATTCGTGTCTGCATTGTTAAAAGTTAGCCATCATCATCATTCGGCCCGATGACTGCGAAGTAACTATATATATTATAGACAGCCTGTATAACAAGCCAGGCCCCAGTAAATCATGTTTTCTGGTGCGTTCAAATCATTAATTTAGCAATGAAATGAATGAATGACTTGCCTCTCCGAAAGATCGCCACTGCCCGCATCCAACGGTTCATCATTATAACGAATGCTCACAAAATTATTATTTACTTAAATAAGTTTTAGACTTTCGACAATTCAAATAGCCGTTACTAAAACGCGATTATGAAATTAAATTTTAATCGAAAACTCATTCAGACGTCTTAAAATACTTTCGAAGTTTCGTGTCGGACGAAATAAGTTTTTCAACAATTTGCAATTAATTTCAATTTGCATTACTTTGGATGTTTCGTTAGAAGTTTGAACTGGCTTTGAATAGCACATTTTCAAAACTTTTGACTTGTATTATTTGCATAACAAATTACTTTAATTCCAAGATCCATTTGGAATTGGTTGGTTCTAAAATGATGACGTCTATTTATTTAGCCGCGAAAGAACGGTTGAAGCATATAGGTATGATTTCATTTCATTTTGCATAAATTACCTACATTTTTATTGTATATCAAAAATGTTTACCATTCCATTTCTACTATTTTCATTTTTGTATTTTTAATCTATTCATAAATTGTTAACGCTGTGGCACCCTTTCATTAGGAAAAAAATACAATATTTTCTTGTGGAAACTTATAATACCTAGTTATAATTAGCCGTAACACCATTTTTTTTAATATAGTGACCTAGCTGTTAGATTTCCTCAAATTTTATAATTAAATATTGTACCTGTGTCCAAATAAATGTTTATCCTATCCTATTATATTCTTCTATTAATTATTTCTTTTTAAAACATTATTTGACTTGTACTATTTTTTACCAATAAATTGACTATTCTGACTATTCTATTCTAAATATAAAAATATAGAATAAGAAGGCATATTGACCAAGTTAATGTCTACTCAGGGCATGATATTCATCCACGAGTCTCCCCTACAATTCCACGGCGCGCTTCGCCCGTCTAACTGCCTGGTCGACGCTCGCTGGGTCGTCAAACTGGCCGACTTCGGACTAAAAGAGTTCAGGAGGGGGGAGCTTCCACCGTCGGAGGCTACTGCGTTTAGGACTCATGTTGAAAGTGAGTATTACTTCCTACATTAGGTATGGTCTTCCAAGATCTACCTAAAGGTACGTTTCCGGGGAGCTGATGTATCTACTGGACTTCGAGAAATAACTCTAAATACAAAATATATTAAGCTACAATGTTAATGAAATGTTTGTACGCCTAAACGGCAGAGTCCAGCTATCTCAAATAAGTCTTATGTCATCATCATCATTAGCCTATATTAGTCCACTGCTGGACATAGGCCTACCCCAATGAGCGCCCTGTCTTCAACTTGACGCATCCAGCATCTACCTGCAGTCTTTCGCAGGTATTCATCCCACCTGGTGGGCGGAGGGCGTCCTACACTACGTTTACCGAGTCGTGGTCTCCACTCAAGAACACGTTTGCCCCAGCGGCCGTCGGTTCTTCGCGAGATATGGCCGGCCCACTGCCACTTCATCAAGTCTTTCAAGTCTTATGTACTGACTGTAAATTACCTGATTCACAAACAATAACTGAATTATGAATTACTCAAACGACTTCAAGAGGCCCATTTTCTGACAGAAGTATTCAGCCCTTAGGTCTTCGTTACCATGTAATTGAAAATCAGATAAATATATGTTTTCCGATTATTTTCATATTTACTGATAAATTCAATGTGGCTTTCGATTGACCTGGATAAATATTTAAAGGTATCATTCCAGTGCAGCAGCTTACAAGCTTTTCAGTCATAATTTTTGTCTGCAGATCTCGTATACCTCTCACCGGAGCTTCTCCGCTCATGCGGCTGGGGCAAAGAAGGATCTTCGTCTGTCGAATGGCGACGCGGCTCCGCAGAATCTGACGTATACGCATTCGCACTAGTTCTTTATGAACTGCACACTCGAAGAGGACCGTTTGGTGCCGACGCTCCGCCCGCGCCGACGCTGTTGCGACGACTAGCAAATCCAGACCCGGCGCCTTACAGGTAGGTATGTGTCGAAGTCACATTGTATCACATTCAAAGAGGGTGCTATATGAACTGCACACTCGAAGAGGACCGTTTGGTGCCGACGCTCCGCCCGCGCCGACGCTGTTGCGACGACTAGCAAATCCAGACCCGGCGCCTTACAGGTAGGTATGTGTCGAAGTCACATTGTATCACATTCAAAGAGGGTGCTATATGAATTGCTCACTCAAAGAGGACCATTTGGTATCGAAGTTCGGCCCGCACCGACGCTGTGAGACGACTGGTGAATTCAGATCCGGCGCTTTACAGGTAGGTATTTGTCGAAGTCACATTTGATCACATTCAAAGAGGGTGCTATATGAATTGCGCACTCAAAGAGGACCATTTGGTGCCGACGCTCCGCCCGCGCGGACGTTGTTGCGACGTCGAATCGAGACCCGTAGCCTTACAGGTAGGTATTGTGTATCATATTCAAACAGGGTGCTATATGAATTGCACACTCGAATAGGACCGTTTCGTGCTGACACTCCGCCCCGGCGCCTTACAGGTAGGTATATGTCGAAGTCACATTGTATTTAAAGAGGGTGCCATATGAATTGCATACTCAAAGATAATGGTTTGGTGGCGAGGCGATTATGCACCGTCTGCGCTCACCCTGTTGAGACGACTGGCGAATCTAGACCCGGCGGCGCTTTACAGGTAGCTACAGTGGTGTTCATGGTTATGTTACCCCATGTTTAGTTTAAATGCAATTCCTATGAATACAAACATGAAAAAGTTCAATTAAATTTATTTAGAAAAGATAGGTTTATAGAAAACCGATTGAGTATACAATCGTTTTTCTATAACCCTTGTGCTAAAAGTCTGTTCTTATTTGATTACGCGGTCGTTTCAGGAATGAATCATAGAAATGAAACGTTTCAAAATATAAACTAGCTAGCGTATAATACAAATAAGGAATAAAAATAATACAAATAACGGCTCAGCATTAAATTTTTCATTGACACCTACGAATATTGACACGGGTGCCAATGCAGCACTGGTTTTCAGCGGCGTCAGAGACAACTCTTTTTAACCCGTCAATTATTTGTGGTAGAACAATCAATGAAACTTTCTTAAATTTTTTCAATACTTTCAGGCCGCCTTTAGAATCATTAGCCGGTCGGTTCGACTGCGTGCGCGAATGTTGCTGCGAGTGCTGGGCCGAGGATGAAGCCCTAAGGCCGGATTTCAAGGCGATACGGACAAGACTGCGTCCGCTACGGAAAGGAATGTACGTACAAACAGACAGGCAATAGTTTGCAGTAGCCAGGCATTGAAAGCTATTAAGAATTTAAATTTTCACAAAGCTATTTTTATAAATGAGATATAAAATACACTATACTTACCTACACTACACTTTATACTTCTTCTTCTACTTTATTCTAAGTATTAATGTCTGTATTGTTTTCTATTTTATGTGGAGAAAGAGTTTAAGAGAGATATAAAGAGTTTTCTATCTATCAAAATAATCGTTCCTTGAGTTCCTCTTGTTTTCATCATTATCATCAGCCCATGTTAGTCCACTACTGGACATAGGCCTCGCATAATGAGCGTCATAGCGTCTTGTCTTCAGCTTGACGCATCCACCATCTCCTCAGCCTCTTGTTAGCTACATTTTCTAGGGTAGTGTCCCCTCAATTTAAGTAATAAGTGACCAAGGTGGGACCTAGTCGTGCTTCCATATAATTAATTAATTTTCACTTTTATTCCAGGAAACCAAATATTTTTGACAATATGATAGCAATGATGGAGAAATACGCGAATAATTTGGAAGTTCTCGTGGACGAGCGGACGGACCAGCTACAGGAAGAGAAGAAAAAGACTGGTGTGGGATATTTATATTTTTAAAGACTTCAGAGGTTCTATATTTGGATAAAATTATGAATATTTCAAAAATAAGAATAAACTGTCCTGTGATGTTATAAATAGCTCCTATAGTAGGTAGGTATATTTTAGTAGGTAGGTATATTTTAGTAGGTAGTAGTAGTAGGTACATCCCAAAATCTTTGCTTATGACCTAGATGTTGTTCAATTGCAACCTACGGTAAGTAACAACGTCCAAATATCGTTTCTTAGGCTTTAGAGGTAAGGCATACATAATGAGTATGTGTTTTTCAGAGGCTTTACTAGAAGAAATGCTACCGGCCCCAGTGGCCGACCAACTGAAGCGCGGACGACGAGTGATGCCAGAGAGCTACGACTCCGTTACGATCTACTTCAGTGATATCGTCGGCTTCACTGCTATGTCGGCTGAGAGCACACCGCTACAGGTAAACAAACATCGCCGCCATTTGTCAACCCACTGCTGGGTATAGGACATAAAAAGACAATATTAAAGATTTATTTATCAAACAATACCTTTGAATATATTAATAAATCGCGAAAGTTTAATTTTTTTCATTAAAAGACAACATTAGCTCTTGTCAACCCTCTGGGCAAAGGTGTGTGTATTAATTTCGAGCCTGCGGTAGTATAGGACAGGTGCAGCTTACGGTCTAAGTGATGTAGAAGTCCTCTTAGTATTGCTACACCCATATCGGTGAAAATATATGAGGAATACTATCAATTAGAAAAAAATACTTTAGCTACCATTTTTGTAACCCTAAAACACTCAACGGTAGCGTTGAATAACGTTGAAATATGGAGTTTCTCAATCTCAAACGTTATCGCAGCCTTTTAAGGTCTCGAATGGCCTCGCAGCTCTGTCATAGTGAATAAGAAATTTTATTTCATGCCTGTTTTAGGTGGTAGACTTCTTGAATGATCTCTACACGTGCTTCGACTCGATATTGGAAAGTTTCGACGTTTACAAAGTGGAAACAATCGGAGATGCTTACATGGTGGTAAGTAATGTACCTTTTTAACACAAAAATTGCTGCTTCATTAATAAAAAACGATTAGGTAATTAATTGGTTTAAATTCTGAAAGTAAAAAATCTTTATTATGTATTCGACAGCACTTAAATGTTGCTGTCTTTTTTATTTCGATCGCAAATCAAATTACATTTATTTTAGGTACACATAGTACAAAGTTAACATACACAGAAAAACACACAGAGAACATAAAAATACCTACATTTAAGCTTGGGATGGCAATATTTTAGAGTGACAACAATATACAGGGTGGCACGAAACATGTGTGAGGGATGAAGGTTTTTTTCATAGGCATGTTCTTTTACAGGCACTCTTGCATTATGTATGATATTTTTTTACATGAATATGTTATTCATAATATATGTATTTTTCTTCAGGTATCAGGACTACCAATCCGCAATGGCATCATACACGCGGGCGAAGTGGCTTCAATGGCGCTGGCTCTGCTAGCGGCCACGAGAGCCTTCAGAGTGCGGCACAGACCCGAGCATCGACTGTTGTTACGCGTTGGCATTCACTCAGGTACCATCCCAGCCAAGACGTCCACTGCTGGACATAAAAATATAAACTCCATCAAAGAATGCCACAATGACAGGAGTTGTGTTGCTCGCATCCAACGGTTTCTTGCGACCTTTACCAGGTCAAGGTAAGGCGAAGTGTGGGTAGACAAACCGCACTACGCCTTTCGGTAGGTAAAGCCGTCACTCGAGAGTATTTTAACCCTTTATTCCATTCTCTGACTAGCTGTTTGGTGGTTCGGCAGACAATCAAATAGTCATGCTTTGCCAATTCGATTTTTAACGAAAATCGATTTTGTTTACTTCAAACTTAACTAAATAGGACACATTACCTACTCACCCAGGTAGATTCGCAATTATAGATGCCTATTTCAATGCAGGTCCAGTTTGCGCAGGAGTAGTTGGACTGAAAATGCCTCGATATTGCCTTTTCGGTGATACCGTCAACACTGCCAGTCGATTCGAATCTACGGGAGCACGTAAGTTTTATCATTTGGTAAATAATAGTCAGTCGGGTCTCATGAATAGAGTTGAAATATAACTGTTCGTTTTTCAGCGCTGAAAATCCACTGCAGCTCGACGTGCAAGCTTCTCCTCGATAAGTTAGGCGGTTACGTGTTGGAAGAAAGAGGGATCGTCTCTATGAAGGGAAAACGGGATCAGGTAAATATTATTAAGATATACAATATAATAACAACTTTGTGAGCCTACCACGACTAACTGGTTTCAATCCGCGACTTTGCACGCATTGTTTTCGGAATATCAGATTCTCAATAATGTCTGACATTATATAAGAATTGCAAAATAAATACTTTTAAATCACATTTATTAGACAGTGATATATGAATGTAGTAGTTTCTTTTTCACTCCTTCCCTGGGCAAAAAATTTGAACGGTAGAATAATCTAATATGATAATAATTTATAGTATAAATTTGACTTGTCTATGTGCCTATTTATAAGCCTAAAGAAATAAAACATTTTGATTTTGAATTTTCAGATTACATACTGGCTCCGCGGCGAGGAACCAGCGGCCTCTGCAGCGCGCGCCCGCCGCCGCGCCCAGAGGGACGACCAGCCCAGCAACGAGAAGCGAGGCCAACGCAGCTCCCTCAAAACCAAGAACTGGAAGAACCAAGTCGGAGGCCTTCACAGGTGCTGCAGTCTGGAGTCCCCAAAGAAACTGCGCTTCGCTTCGGGGAACCATTTAGAATCTCATACGGATAATGTGCTGCATCATAGAAGTGATGAGTATCTTATGGAGGTGAGTTCCGGGTGTTTTAATATGAAATCAATTATCATCATTTCAGTTGAAATCACAATTGATAAATATCCACTGCTAGACATAGTCCTCCCTAAAATTTTTGAACTTATTCGACTTGCCGAATATCAGATCGATCATCTGTAACACGAATAAGATCGCTTACCTATGAAAAGCGCGAGAAAAATAGCAAGCATTCTGCTTAGGTTTCACTCATACTGGCATACGGTATGTATAAGATAGATAGAAAATTCTTTCTTGCACGCTTATATTAGAAATCATGTAAAATAAAAACTTAAAATTAAGTAATAATTCGCAGTCTTATCGCTCAAGGGCTACCAGACAACCATGAATGGATAGGATCGTGGACACAACACGACTTAGTTATGGTGTTAAAATACCCTGAGGTTATTAAATTGTCTGATATTACCCCATACAGTTAATTTGGTAAAATAGATTGGTAATCCAGTGACATATCAAGACTTGATTCGATAAAGTTATAGCGAGTAAAAATATTTTAAAGATAACTTTTACTTACAGGTTGTAGGCGAAGGTCGCCTAGCACCAACCCAACGCTGCGACCACCTAGAAGCGCCTAACCTCCGCCAAGAATACACCAGTGTGTCCTGTCCGATCATAGAACATACAGAAGGTCCTATCACAGAGCATAGAGACTCAGCACTTCCATCGGCCGCTGCGTCTTGCACGCCGCTTATAGAAGCGCCTCCTTGCGATATCAAACTAGTTATCAATGGCTGTTCATCTGATGATGGAGCGGGAATACCACTACTAGCTGATGCATAGTAGACCCTGTAGTATCCTTTAGAGAAAATTACGAAGCGACGCGATAGTAAATGACATTGACAGCTGTCATTGTGCACGTGATTAATGTAGTGTGCAAACGCATTGCGCATACGCCAACGCTTGGGTAATTAAAAAAAAAGAAGTTGTTTTCTGTACATAAGGTTACAATGACTTGGGTTGAAGGCTTTTAAGCATAAATATGCTTGAGTCAGAGAACCCCGCTCTTAGATACATACAGAAATTATTTAAAAGAAATACAAAAAAATACAATATAATGCAAAACATTAAATATATATTATTTATATAAATTGACTTATCTACCTACGTAAGTTGTTAGTGTTCAGTTTGGTAGTCGCAGCGTTAGTGCAATGCGTTTACACACACCTGGCGGAATTTTGAGGAACTACGCGTTTCACTCTGTATTTCTTCTAAAGTCCTGATGATTTTTGCGGCCCTAGAGCCAGCGGCTTAGAGCCCTAGAGCCGGCAAAACGGCCATAGAGCCGGTATATTATCTTCCCGCTTGCATACATTATGTTCCCTAGTCAATGAGCTCTACTATTAGGCTATGTGTACATTTTGCTGGGTGGAATGATTTTCATTTCAAATACTAAATAGAATTGAAATGTTCAATTATTTCATCTGTGGCAGGTTGAATCTGGCTTGGAGCATTCACAGCATCCGGTTGTTTTCGTGATGACAGTATTCCGGATCCGGATATTATTTAAAAAGAATTGTTTCCAGGAGCGAAGGGTCCGTAAAAAAACGATCCTGAAAAAACAGATCCACTGTTTGAATGCGCCCTAAAAGTTAATCCATCTTTCGAATAACGTTGGTCCTTGAAGCCGATTTAATCGGACAAATGTGCACATACAGTAAATTATGCGACACTAGATAATTTTGTAAAGGAAATGGGGAGCCTATTTTTTCCTATTTCCTATATAATTAATTAGAATTAATGTGATCTACGTCAGTATTATTAAGAGACAATCGTTCAATAGAAATTATTTAATAACATTAAACTCTTATTTCACAATTGACGGTAACATCGTTTTACTTACACATATTATTTACAGCTGCGGTTCATATACATACATATAATAGGGTAATTAATATACAGTGCTATTCTACGAAGATAACATTGCTGGGTCAACATTATTGGGGTTCTTAAGATAAATGACGTATTGATGTTGCACGGACTTTTTCATACAGTAGGGCAAGCTCGGGGATTATTCTCAAGGGTTAGAATAAACAAAAATTACGTTACTTTGTCATCGAATGCGTAAATTGTTTGAAATTAATTCGTTATACTTCAATAATGTACGCAATTTACGACGATGCGATGTCATTGTTGTCTATTCTACCATAGAGAACAATCCTCTTGCTTAGTTGCTGTGTTACTGAGGTTGAACGCGTGAAAAAAAACTGGTCATAATTTTTTTCTCCGAGTAATAAGAAGTTTACGCAAATTGTAGGCCATTTGCTATGAACCCACTATAAAACGAACTACGAATCTATTGTAGTTTTGGATTCTATTGGCATTTTAAGAATTTTATAACTAAAATCATGTCCATCCAAAGGTTGCCTGGCAGAGATCGCTCTAAGCGATAAGGCCGCCCATTGTACAACACATTATTCATTTGTCCTTTTCCTGTCCAGTGTATCTGTTTTTTTATTTGGTGTGCAATAAAGAATAATTGTATTGTATTGTATCAACAATATGTCAGTTGACTCCAAAACTGCAATTGGTTCAAAGTTAATTTTAGCGTGCTAACAATGTGCATAAAACGTCTTATTACTTGAAGAACCAAGAAAATAGTTATAACCAGTTTTTTTCACCCTTGACGGACAACCTTAATTTCTCGACACAGCAGACGTAATGCGACGATCCCTGATTGACTACGACGCCTATAGACGTCAGATTCATTCAAATTCGTTATTATGTCTATCTATACCATAAGAAATTCTTTGCAACTTTATTCTAAACATGCCGTATTCAATCTCCTGTGTCGAAAAATTTAATCACAATGCAAATAAAGTAATTATAGATGATCAGACAGCGGACTCACGGTCGAGCAAGGGCGGAGCGCGACGTAAGGAGGCGCTAGACCCGCGAGGAGCACCTCCGAAGAACCCTAGCAGCCACGACCGTATTGCGAAACGCGGAAGCTTCCTATCCCCCTTATTATCCGCAACATTCTCCAAGCTACGCCAGCGTTTGTAGAATTCTATATACGACGCGTCATGAACCTTGCGGCGCGGTCTGTCGAGCTTGTTGTATAGGCTGCTCTTGCGGAGGAGAGGGCTGGTTTCCTGGCGTCTTGGTAGGTCATCTGTGAAGATGCCTACGATCGTTCCGTTGAATACAGGGTCGCCGCAAACTGTAGAGACCGGTTGGTCATTGTCGAGAGACCGCGTGGTGTGGCCCCGTCTGAGTCGCGGGGCTGCGAGGGTGTCTAACGAACGCGCACCTCGCAGTGCCAAGCCTGCCGCGCCCGCCATCGAGCCGAGAGAGTCGCATTCGCCTTCGCAGGCTGTTGATGATGCGATCGAGCTTAGTGCGTGTCTGGAAATAAAATGTATCTTTTAATATGCGGACAATGCCGTAGTTAGATGATGGTACAATCAACCAGAATCATAGTCATTATCAGAGGAACCGATATTTAATAGCAACTACTTTTATAAACACACAAGTATAATTATGTCTCCATTATCTAATGTACCGTGCTTTAAATTAGTCTTATTATATTTGTTAGAGATATTAAATACAATAGAACTGGTTGATTGAACTATCTGCCTTAAGCCGGACATACACACGCAGCACAAATAACTGTTCTGCTATACAAATAAAAATGTTCTTCACCACGACACGCAAGCAAAAATGTTGATAAGTTGATGGCCCACAATTTTTGTTATTGTGCACTATGTCCTAAGCATGTTACTTGTCTCCGTTGAGTCTGGCCGCAGCCGTGGCCAAATATTCGACTCGGACATTGATATTAATGTTTTATTATGAACATGAACAATCGATCAAGGTATCCGCCGGCCCCCGTGTTATTTTTGTAAAATTCTAGTTATCTACGGAGGAGGCGGCCAAAACCTGATTTAAGACAAGAACACCACAACATACAAGCATGTTCCCACAAATACACCATCGATTAGTAATAGTTACTATCGAGCACTTACAATAAGGGCGGTCGCGAACGCGGTGCCTCTATATTTGAAGGGGCAGTAACGCTGTTCGCTTCGTTTGCCATCGGCGACCTAAGCAATCATTAAAACTGTATTTTATCCAACACTCTAGCTCTCTGGTTTTTCTCTAAGGATAAGTATATTTTAATATCTCTGGAGGGAAACTTATCACACTAATATAATATTATAAATACGAAAGTTTGAATGGGTGGATGTTTGTTACTTCTTCACGCCAAAGCTACTGAACGTATCAGACTGTAATTTTGCATAGATGTAATGTGTGTAGCTATAAGACTGGAATCAAACATAGGTTTTGTACAGTTTAGATGGGATAGAAGTAACCCTTAAACGTTTCCATATAAAATCAGTGTCAATAACTGAATAAAGATAAGAAACTGGTAAAGATTGGATACATAGTTGGACGTTCATTTTTTTTATCCTTTTTCTGGGTCTTAGTTGTCTTCCTGCCTCTAAGCTCGTCCACTTTTAGACTAACATAGATTCTTTACTAGCCGCTGTTCATAGACCTCCCCTAATGAGCGCCATCGAGCATCTAGTAGCATTCTTTTGCCGTCATACACTACAAAGTTTAGAATAAAGCATGAGTAAAGTGGTATAGTTACCTAGGCCGCGTGTTGTCGGTCCGCATGCGTCGCTGAGAAGGCGGCGAGGAGGCCGCGCAGGGCGCCGGCAGAGAGCAGCGAGACCCGCGCATGCCCGCTTCACTGCTCGCTATGCGTTGTCGGACGCCACCTGTTAATATTTATGAGGGTTTAGCTTGTATCATTTTTGTGATGCACATTAAACCAAAGTCATCATCGGACTTCATTTTAAATACCTTGTATTTACTTTTCCTTCCAATAATCTATGTCAAAAATAGTCGCTTTAAAATTTCAATTGGTTTTTTTATCGAAAATTGACGCAGTTCAAACATCCTAACGTCAAATGGGTATAACCACCGTCAATAACAAAGCAATCCCAAAGACACACGCTATGAGTGCGCACTGCGGTGCACTGCCCTACGCTCGTCAACCTATTTCACTAGAGCTCATTATACACAGCTAAATCAGAAGAAAAACCTCAAGGCGTCACCCCGAGGCACACTACTGCAGCCACCTATTTTATCTTATTATTACGTTGAACAAAGGAAATATCAAATATTAATATAATATATAATACTATATAATAGTTTAATTTTTTATAGTTTATGTAGAGATGCTAAAATAGAGTTTGGTGGCCACCAATCAGTATCTCTGCTTAAACCATACAAAGTAAAACTATTAGAGAGATTATTAAAACAGGTAGCGCTAGTTTGCCTCGGGGTAACCGCCTTAAAGAAGAGTGATAGTACTCTACCTGAAAGAGATGGATGTCTTGAATCAGCGAGCCGCGGGCTTCGTCGCGGCCGACGGAATAGAGGCCGCTCTTCTCCTTCCACCGCCCTCTTCTGTATAGCCTTCTCTGTCGCACTCAGCAGCCAGAATGTTTGCACCTGTGTAGCATACAGAAGTTGAAGACGCAAACAATCAGGTTTCAACAATGTCGGAGAGTGGGACAAGACGGATTGGAATAAACGGGAACAGTTCGCTGGGGATTATGTAATTTTTTTGTTAATATTTGTCATGGTAGTGGCCATTGTAACATTGTATCCTGTAAAAAAATTGTGCTGGCTTGCAGCTTGCCAATATGCGTATCTTCAAGGTTTAAAACTCACTCACATAGCTAAGCCTAGACTATTAAATTCTGTCGGGCTTGACGCGTTCTATCAGAGTACTCTATGGGTGATAAATGTCCTTTTCAATAAAGTAATAGTAATAGGGTATTTTACCCTTTGGGTACGGAACCCTAATAATATTTCCATCTCACCTGTCCCTTCCCTTTGATCGGTATCATGCCCCTCGGCTCCACCACATAGCCGCCGAGTTTGTCCAACGCTTGCTTGCAGCTCGGCGATATGTGTATCTTCAGGGGCTCGCCGTTGCTCTCCATGCGGGAGGCTGTGTTCACCGTGTCGCCGAAGAGACAGTACCGCGGCATGGTTAGACCCACGACGCCTGCTACTACGGCGCCTGGAATTGTATAATAAATAAATAAATAACGCTGAACAATCCACACAGCATCATCTAGTTCAAAGCTAAGCAAAGCGTGTGTTATGGATACTTGATGACTGATATACTGAATACAATAGATTAGAATAGAATAGAGAGATTACATAAATAGATATTTTTTATTATACATAGATAACGACCAGAACATCCGGAACAAATATCTGCAAATCGTAAACACAATTGTCTCGAGGCGGGAATTGAATCCGCAACCTACTGCTTCTCAGGCGGACCTTCGCCTACTGCGCCACAGTGGTCGTAATTATACTGTGTTTGTCTAAGATTTATCAAATTTTACGCCTCATAAAAGCCAATAAGGCGTTTCTTGAGGTTATATAGGCTGTTTGGTGGGGGTAATGGTAACATTTTATATTGAAGACTGTCTCATTTTAGTACCAATTAATGAAATTATTATTTAATGAACATTTTAGGTAACTTTTCGCATCGCAATGAGATTGTATTTATTTTTTCATAGTTCAATTTCTTACCCGTGTGTATGCCTATTCTAAGTTTGAGTGTTTCATTGGGTCTGTGCGATATTTTGTGACTCTTCACCGCGTTCAACAGCTCTAACGCCATCGACGCTATCTCTCCGACGTGTCTGTCGTTGTTTCTGATTGGGAGCCCTGATACCTGAAACAATCACAATCATTTAGATTCCTACAATTTTTAGAAGTCTAACTAGTCCTGAAGTTATGTAAACTCTTTTAGTTTTAAATTTATAAGCTCTTTAGCTCGTTTATACACTTTTTGTATAGGTATTGTATATTATAACTATCTTTACATAGATTCAGCGACCATCGTCAGGCGTTTAGCGAAGAGCCTCGATCACCATCTGAAGAGACTCTCACTAGAAGTTGGATCAAGGGTCAGATCCAAAAAGCGATACTCCTGGACTCGGAACGCATCGTCAGAAAGTTCTCTCTGCAGCGGCGGCTGACTCCTTAGTCAGCGGCCGCTGCCGAGCCTAGCTTGGCGGTCAGAGAATTTAAATATATAAAGTGAAATACTAATAACTTACCACCATATAGGCATCACCAATCGTCTCCACTTTATAAACATCATAGCCTCGTATAATCCTGTCGAAGACCGTGTACAGGTCGTTCAGAAAGTTGACGACTTGCAGCGGGGTGCTTTCGGCCGACATCGCGGTAAACCCGACTATATCGCTGAAGTAAATAGTCACAGAATCGAATGACTCCGGCTCGAAGCCTTCGCCCGTTGTTAGACGGCGTGCGACTGACCTGGAACAAGGGAAAATGACACTTATTAGCGCTTGTTATTGTTTATTTTCGTGCTATCACGTTACGTGTAGTTTACAGACGGTCCGATAGTTTTGTTTCGTTTTATTTGAGTGTAGCTTTAGAAGAGAGAAAAGAGGGGAAACTATAACTAACTAATTAAACAAAACAAGAGTGAAAGAATAGTAATAGTGAGTAACTAAAAGTTTGCACAAAAATATAAAGATTACTTTTCAAGTGTATATAGTAGATGTAAAAATAACGATACTTTTGATCTATAACTAAGTTCTACCTGCTTCTTTATTATAATAATAAATTACTTATCAAGTGCCTAAAAGACTGGATAATGTAGGTATTAAATAAATATCAACACACGGTGACATAGCCGTGTGTTAAATCAGAAATTTCATATTGGAGTGAAGAAAATTATAAAATCTTACTTGGCCAAAATTACTTACTGGCATCTCGAAGGATCAATAAAATCATGCTGTCGCACGAGAAATGAGTTTATCACATCTATCTAATCTACTAAAATGCATGCTTCTTCATTCTCAATTCTAGTGTGGATGCAATAATCTACGGTTTGTGTTTTCTACCTATAATACATCACTCGTGTCTATAGAAAATGATAATATATTTTGTATTATAATCTAGAATCACCTCTACGTCAGAAAGACACCTAAATCCATGCTCATTCAGCAAAACCTGTAAATATAATTAATATAAAGTGAAGACTCCGTTAGTTTCCCCATCACCGAAGACATTTATTCAAAAGGATATTCTGTTCCCAATCTATTCAAGAGAATAATGTCTTTTTCTTTTTCAAATTATTTTGGAGCTTCTTAATTTCAAAGTAATTTGCGAAGCGAAGGCCGAATAATACACCACGCAAATGCCATGACAGAGAAACATTACTGGTCGCCTGGCTTTCAACCAATTTTGAGAAGACATCGCTACCAAAAGTAACATAACCTTGTATGGACATTGTCGTGTTAAACGGCATGAAAGAAATCTGCCCCATCACCGACAATGGCAGACCGAGACCGCACTCACCACACCCCAAGCAAGCTAACTAATCTACTCAAACTCTGTTAATGAAACAAGTGAGAATCAAACCACAGTGCATTGCCACTGCAGCCAAGGCTGTGCTATTCTGAGAAAATCTAGATTGTTGATATCACGTCAGAATGAACCTCATGCGAGATTCATCACCTTACTTATCCGTCTCCTATCTTCAGGCAATTAATGGGCTGAGAATAAGAATCGTTTGTTTATCTTATGGAGTCAACACACCAAAGCCAGCGACAAAGCCCGACAATTGGTGCAACATTTCAGTTATCATTATTGTAGGCAACCGACGTGTTTTGTCAACTTGACTTTGACAACGGTGTGTATTCTCCATAGGCGAAAAATCCCAAGTCTATGGTCGGTTTCATTATGTTAACACCAGTCAGATAAAGATAAAACACTTGAAAATTGCATAAAGTCGAGAGCGGAAAAGACTTTTTGAGGAGAGTCTAAAGTGTCTCCCAAACAGTCGCGGTGGCGGTGACGGCCAGTTGTTACGCTTACAAATTGTACTGGTCGCCAACGCAGGCCACGTCTGTCTGGCAGAGGCTTTATAACTAAGGCATTGATGTCAACAATCGAAAATTCTTCCAGAATAAGCTATAAGCCCTGCAGTGTAAGGCAAATCAGTAACTACAATCACCAATAGGGAGTTAATTACCTCAATACATTTTTCACGATATAATGGATTCATTCTCGTTATCTGGAAAAGAACACAAGTACAACAAAGTGAATACATTGAGTTAAGAGAATGTACGACTGTTTTACACCAAGTCCATGTCAATGGTACTGTACCGAGGGGTTTAGTAAATGAAACAGCATGGCTAGGTTTTAGCGGGCATTTTATTAGTCACTATTTTAAGGACAGAATCGCCTTTTAATTCAAGCTGATATGAACCTAATTGCTTCACATAAGTCAAATGATAATTTACTTCTAATTAAGTGAACACAATAAATGAGTCAGCTATTGAACGACCACAACCTATGTATCTATACTTAACCTAATAACCCTGTCCTCATGTTGTTCTTCCCTGTTCTCGGCGCGGCAATAGGTACCGAGAGTGGTAATGAGCCGGGTTTCTAGAAAGTTCTTTGAATTTGATAAGTGACTTTATATAATTTGTCTTTTTAAGAATAAATTCATATAAAAAATTAATTTTAGAGAGTAACAGACAATTGTAAAACTCATTCTTGCCTATGTCCAGGTGAAAACGTGATATACTCGTAAAATAACCTATTTGTGCGAATCGAGAAAAACTCTTCTACCAGTGTTTAATTGTTGTAGTAGCAATCTATTATATTCGTTCGTGGGTACGTATCTAAAGGTTATCCATCAAAATCTATCCATCCAAAGGTAGCCTGTAAGAAATCGCTTTTAGCGATAAGGCCGCCGATTGTGCCACTAGATTTAGTTAGTATTAAGATCCTTTGTTATTAATTTTTTTTGTATTAATGGTGCAATAAAGTTATATTGTATTGTAATTAAGGGTTAAAGATGAAATTATCTTACCAATAACATTGGAGAAGCCAGTTTCGCTAAACCGGTCTTTCAATCTTAATGGCTAGGTCAGAAAGATGCATTCGCTTATCCTAAAGGGTAACGCAGACTTGGACCGAATGTAAAGCAGTGCGCACATTACGGCGCCGTCCAGGTATGTCAAACAGCTTGTTGTAATTGCGTCTTTGTGCTTACACCAATCTTACAGAAAACCTTGAATTAGTACAACAATAGTTAAGAATTAAGCAGGCTGCTTAAGACAAGCCGTCTTACTTATAAACGTCTCTTAACTTAAAGCAATAACTAATGGTTGGAGGACACCGTCTTGTCGCATGTCTCGGGCGCTCGTCATCTCAACTAGAGGGTCTATAATAAATAATGCTGGACAATTCACACAGCATCATCTAGTCCCAAGCTAAGCAAAGCTTGTGTTACAAGTACTAGATAACTGATAGTTAAAACGTTATACTACATAGTTTTTTTTTTTATAATACATAAAAACACCCAAAATACCCTGAGAAAGTATCTGCAGATCGTACAAATATTTGTCCCGAAGCGGGAATCGAACCCGGAAACCTCCTGCGTCCGATACCAGCTGGATCTTCGCCGGCGGCGCCACAAATGTCGTCCATGCCGTGTACACACACTGTCTCATTTGAAACTTGGCCGAGACAAAACATGAATAGTAGACACATGCTCGGTCTGTCTCGGGGTGTCTCGGCGAGTGTACGCCACAAAGTCGTTTATTTACTTCTGTTGACATAAGTCGGAATAATAAAAAAACACTGCTCAGCCATTGCTTCAAGATGACAGACTTTTATAAGTAAGGGGGTAAATAAAATGTACACAGGTTATTTATAACATGTACATGCAAAATAACTAGACCACCAAAGCTTGACGTGCCTGTGCCGGCGGTAATTAACGCATACTTTTAACTTTAAAAAGAGGCGTTTTCATAAAATATTGGTCAAAACTAAACCGAGCGGGGCTGAAAAGGGCACCTATGACTTTGGGTTTGTCAAATTAAAAGACCGTAGGTGTGTTCCGAAATATTATAGCGATCACAAAATATTTTGCGTTCCGATCTTATTCGGTATTGACAATTTATTTTATTAATTTACTTAATTAGAAACGTCAAATAACTCTGACAGTGGTCGGTGATATCGCAGAATGGCGCATGTAATGACGTGACGTCACGAGGGCCATCATTCTCGCCCTCGATAATTCGGAACGCTTGTGAACGCGATAATATCGATTTTAGTGTATATCGGAACGCACCGCGTGAGTATTTAGCTTCTATTATTTTGCTAAAGATCCGCCCCACTGAGTTCAAGGGTAAGGTATTTTACTTTTTTAGAAAACACCTCATTCAAACTTTAATATTTCACATGAACTATGAACATTTACCTAGGATTTAAGGCGAGATCCTGTTATACCGGTTATTATTTCTCGTCACTGCTAAATTCAACTGAATAGGTAAAAGAATAAATTCGATACTTACTTTGGTAACATCCTATGAAGAAGATCCTCGGTCTTCTGTTTCTCCTCGATAAGCAGCCTCGTTCTCTCGTTGACTAGTTCTTCTAAATTGTTGGCGTATTTCTCCATCATATCCATCATTTGGTCCATTATGTTTCTAGACCTGGCGACATAAAAACAAGTATATAAGGTTTTTGTTATTATAATGCGTAAGCCTTTGCACTCGGGGTAATCTCTAAGATATTAAAAAATATTCCAAAAACTATTCGTTGTGGTTTTTCGGCGCTAGAGTCGTAAGAAGCCCCAAAGATTTTCGACTCATCGTCAGTCACTTGATCTTACTTGGCTTAGTTGGAGCGTCCCTGTACTGAGGGGAAAGTCCCGTTGAAATCGAATATAATTGGGATATAATATAATTTCTTAAGTATTAAATATTTATGCTATGCAATGCAGTACTATGAAGTTTACCGTTGCACTAAAGTTGTGTTGTATTAATCTTATCACACTCAAATTACGAAATAAGTTTTGAAACAGAAATTATTAAGATACAAAATCACTTAACGATTACAAAACGTAGATCAAGGAACTTTATTTCTATACTCCGATTTAGAATCCATGATATTTTATGCCAACAAAGACATTTATGAATGAAACGGTAACAGCTGATAATAATAACAGAAATATAGGTAACAGCATGGTTATCATTAAAAAGTAACACAAGAATTTCAATAACGCAGAATCTCACATGTACAGCGAAAAATGTTTAGATTTAAATTCGAAAAAAGAAATCAATTAAATGGGCCGCATGCACGACACGATGAAGGCATCCTCGGGAGCTGCCTCGATTGTATATTATCTAAATGATATGTGACTTACTTCCCCGACTTGAGTTTCTTCAGCCGGCTCCGTATGGTCGGGAAGTCGGGCCTGGCGCTGGGATCCTCGGCCCAGCAGTCCCGCATGCACGACACGATGAAGGCGTCCTCGGGAGCCGACTCGAAGATGCTGGTGTCGGGGCGGAAGTAGTCTTCGCCGTCTAGTTTTGGTCGCTTTAGGCGGTCTATTATATCTGGAAGGAGATGCATTTTTAGGATAAAAGTGCAATGATATTGCACTTTTATCTTGAGGAGGTTAACATCTTTTGACTGTGTTGACAGTCAAAAGATGTTAACCTCCTCAAGGCCTCTAAGGCCTCCCTCTTAATTGGCTATGTATAAAAATGATTTAATATTGTATTCAATTTTTTTGTTTAGTATCTGTTTTTGTACCAATTGTCGGTCTAATCTTACAATTTATGCACTTATGAATAACATTTGCTCCTATGTAAAAATTTCCGACACAATGTAAATTGTTTGAGAAACAAATGAATTGAATCTCTCTTACGCTCGACTTCAAATGGCCGGGTCTTCATGTAGGGTTCCGTACCGCGTGCTATGTGTATGTGCTATATAACAGATTAATTACTAAAAAGTTTATTAACAATGCATACAGAGGAGTCTATAGGACAGTAAATACTTGCCTATTTAGGTAAACAGTAAATAAATAAATGATAACTAAATAATAATGGACAATTGACAGAGTACCATCTAGCCCCAACCTAAGCAGAGCTTGTGGTATGGGTATTAGATGACTGATATACTTAATAGAATTAATTACATCTATCTATCTAATCAGCTGGTAACACCCACTGCTGATTATAGGACTCTTCCTTAACTCGCCACCCCTACGGTCTTGTACCAGTCGGATCCACTGCTTCCCTACAGCATAGATAGATATTTTCCTACTTCAAGCTCTGCTAAAAGCTTGGGGCTACATGATAATGTGTGGATTGTACAGCATTATTATTAGTATTATTGAGTCCGTTACCTTTGGGTTCCATAGCTGTGACCCCGAACGGGCCTCGTCTGGCGATCATCTCATACAGTATGATTCCGAATGCGTACACATCCCCCTTCTGAGTGCCGCCGACGGTCCCGTTAGGGTTGTCTAACTCGCGCAGTAGCTCCGGCGATTTCCATAATAAGCCTGGCAACAATAGGTAATCTTTTACTAGGGATTATACCACTCTACTATATGCGAGGTTATACTCCTGACCGTAGCGTAATGTGGTTTTGGCTCGAGTGAAAAACTGTAATTTTCATTTCAATTGCGAGTGAAAAAATACGAACAAACTTCGAACCTCATTTATTTACTACAAAAGATTCAACTTCGTACGTCCATGACAATTTACGATGGAAATCAACACTTTCACCGCCATGTTTCAGTGATGCGACCTGGATATCGAGAGGTGGCGGCGTGGTGGTGTGCTTGTGAAGGTAACACTTTGAGTGCTAGCACTCAAAGTGTTAATGCCATTAAAATATTGTTTCTTTATTACATGGTACAATAACATACCTCTAAAATATTGATGCTCTCCTATCAAATCATTTTCTGCGCAATAACGTAATTCGTGGAGACCGAAGTCGGTAACCTGAAAAGTAAGTTTTATTTTAGAGACCCCTAAAATAATTTGGCGATTGCCAAATGAATCATCATTAAAGGTTTGGGTGTGAAACAAAGCAGTATTCACGAGATCCGTGGTCGAAAACTCGAATTAAATAAAATCCAAATGTTTTCTTTAGTTCATTAAATGTGAAAATGTGAAAAATTATTTGATAAAAAAAATATGAAAAAAAATAATGAAAGTGTAATGTTTTGTACATCATTTAATCGAGATCTCAGGAACTCTGCGGTCTGACAACAGATTATGGTTTTTATCAGAAAACAGCGAGTGTGAGGAGCATTGCGAAATATTATATAATTTGACGACCGATGTGGCGCGGTGGGCGAAGGTCCGCCTGCGACGCAGGAGGTTGCGGGTTCGATTCCCGCCTCGGAACAATTGTGTGTACGATCTGCAGATATTTGTTCCAGGTATTCTGGTCGTTTTCTATGTATAATAAAAAAAATATCTATCTATGTAATATATTGTATTATGTATATCAGTCATCTAGTACCCATAACACAAGCTCTGCTTAGCTTGGGGCTAGATGATGATGTGTGAATTGTCCAGCATTATTATTATACACTCATTTATTATTATAATGCTTAAGTTTGGATATATGTAACCTCTTCACACCAAAACTACTGGTCGTTTCGGGCTGAAGTTTGGTACAGAAGTAGTTTTAGCCTGGATTAACATATAGACAACTTTTACCCCGGAAACTTTACGAAGCTGCGGGCAGAGGGTAGTTTAGAAATAAAATAAACGTGAATGAATACCAACCTGTAACATCCATCTGGATGTGACAACACAATTCGATGACTTCAGATTTCCGTGAAATATTAGCGGGGACGTGTGAATAAACGTCATAGCCTGAAATAAAATATATAATGAAGTCATATATACTTTGATTTCATAATCCAAGATATTTTGTGTAGAAACCAAAGATTAAAATAAGTAATCGCTACAATACCTTTATGAGATCATGTAACAGCGAAGATATAAACATTCGATCCAATTTGATATCTTCGTTTTCAATTATATCCTGGAAAAAATATACAAAATAATTACCGATACCTTAAATTTATTATTATAAATTTTTTTTCTCATTGCCATTCTCAAAGGTTAAACGAGACGGCGCGAACTCGTCGGTAGTCGAAGTCTAAATGTATGCTAACCTACCTGACCGCTACTCGTGTAGCGGTCAGGTAGGTTAGCATACATTTAGACTAGGATGAAAATATATGGATGAAATTAGACGCAAGGATGAAAATATACGGATGAAATTCACAATGATTCCTTCCTGAAACGACCGCGTACAAAAATGTGAACAGACTTTAGCACAAGGGTTAGTCTAACAAAGCTATGTCGAGATTTACGGATTTGGGTACACAAACATCACGACGAGATCAATTAGAAATATCCTTTGTTTTGGATGGTCAACATAAAACAGTGTAGTAGTTACCCTGTATGGAAAAATGAGCGACTTGTTGAACCTTAAGTACGCAGGTTATATTCAAGACAGCTTTATGTATGTTAAAGTAGAACCAAACCATATATACGTTAGGTAAATAAACTCACATATAAGCTTCCTTTGGCGCAGTAGTCTGTAATCAGAAGTACCCTCATTGGCTCTATCACAGCCCCAATGAAGGAGTTCAAGTTATCGTGACGTAGCTCTCTTAGGAGACGCATCTCTTTCATTACATCTCTTGAAATATCCTAAAACATACCATAAAGGTTAACTCACACCGAGAAGCGCGCACTTTGATTCGAAAATATAACTTTATTTACTAAGTAATAAGATACAGATTGGCGCCAGTAAGGCACAGCCCGGCACCGCGGGTAAATTTTCGTCGGTAATTTGTATTTGTTTGCGTAGTAAATAAGGTTATATTTTTATCAAAGTGCGCGTTGCGTCGCGTCTCGATGTGAGCTAAGGCTTTAATTGAAGTGAAGCACATTTTATTCACATATAGAAAATTACACCCGTCCATTAATACGGAGCGAGGCAGTGCAGCGGAGATTTTATGGAATTCCATTGGTGAATATTGCATAAATCTCCGCTCCCTGCGTCAATGGATAGGCCCAGAGCAAATAACATACGAAGTATTTGTAAGTTACCTTCTTTTTGGAGAATTTCAGCTCCTTTATCCTGACAACATTTCCTTTGTACTGCGCAGTGGTTGTGAATATTTGCGTACAACATTTGCTCTCGCATGATATACCACTGGCTAAACTTAACTGAAATTTATTAAATATAGGTAATTAAGAGAATAGAATGCAAATAGATTAGGCATCAATCCAGCAGGTTGGTGCACATACATAGGCTAAACAGACAAATTGACCCGTCAAATAGAGTTCTAAAAATTTAAACTTTTCTATGGGATAGAATATACAAAGCTGCATGACGTCACAGTTGTGTAATGCTCTGATTGGTGTTCAAATTGTCATGGCAGATTGCTTATTTTGTAGTTTTACTTTTACAAAATAATAATTACTCTATCAAAATTTAAAATATAATACGCGATTTGTAAACCCATGGCTCGGTATATTTAGATAAATACATAATTTTGGTGATTTATAGTGACCCTGTCTGACCTATGCTTGCCAAACCTGGAACACAACAAAGAAAATGCTAGAAAGACTTAGAGTATGCCAGAGAGGCATAGAAAGAAGTTTCTTAGGGATCAAACTCAGAGAGAGAGAGTGAGAAACCAAGAAATAAGAAGAAAAACCAGAACAAAAGACGTAGTAAAAAGAATACTGGGCTTAAAATGGAAATGGGCAGGGCACATTCAAAGATTAAAACCAAACAGATGGCCATATATAGTAACAAACTGAATACCACTTGACCAAAAAAGGAAAAAAGGGAGACCATTCAAAAGATGGAATGATGACATCACACAAGTAGCTGGAAAAATGTGGCCACAAAAAGCCAGAGACAGAAATCTCTGGATCCTTGGAGGAGGCATACACCGCCGAAGGCGGTCCATATCAGGACATGACACAACAAAAATCTGACATAATTAATTCTATATCCAATTCAATTCTAAAATTATAATGTACCTACACGACTATTAATTCTTTATTTTATCTTATCTCTCTCTTTATCTTTATTTTACTATTATTATTGTTTTAAAATTGTACATACTAATAACTATTGAGATATGGAATAAAGCTGTTTTTATTTTATTTTATTTATTATAGTTACTGTAGCCCATCATCCCTATTACAAACAAGGAAACCGACAAACGAGGCGGGAAGCATCAAACAGGGCAGATGTTTTTATAAAAAATTTAAATGTTTCCCAAAATTTTTTTTATATAAAAAAATAAAACTAGCAAATCCAAGAAGAAAAAAAACAGCAAAACTCACCTTACTAGGCGAGCAAATAAGCCCACTGCCCAAATAGCCCGCAATCTCACACGGGTCTATCTTCCACAGCAGCCCTTCTATCTCCTGCTCGATCTTCCACTTCCGGTAGATGCTGACGGTGACGACCAGCGCACAGAACAGCGTTACCGCCAGCGTGCCTGCGACGACTAGGGATGTTATCTGAGAGTCGTCTTTGGGACACTTCTCGTTGTTGAATCCGCATGAAGGTTCGTCTTCTGGTTTGACGCTGTCGGGCCAGTCGATCGGGAGGCGTGGGTTCAGTTTGTACTCCTGAATGACAAAGTTACACATTATCACTACATGGTATTAAACAAAGTCGCTTCCCGCTGTCTGTCTGTCCCTATGTATGCTTAGATCTTTAAAACTACGCAATAGATTTTGATGTGGTTTTTTAATAGACAGAGTGATTCAAGAGGAAGGTTTATAAACCATTTGATACATAGATTTCCACGCGGGTGAAGCCGCAAGGCGCATCTAGTTTTGTACAAATAAATATAAATAAATAATGCTGGACTATTCACACAGCAATAACTAGCCCCAAGCTAAGCAGAGCTTTTGTTATGGGTGCCAGATAACTGTTATACATAATACAATAAATAATATATATTACGTAGATACATATATATTTTTTATTATACATACATAGAAAACGAACAGAACGACACACATATATGTATATCGTACACCCACTTGTTCCAAGACGGGAATCTAACCCGCAAACTTGCGTCGCAGACGGACTTTGGCCCACCGTGCCACAGAGGTCGTTATTGCAAGAACAGGTATGTTAGGTACAAATTATTTCCCAGCTAGTTTATACAGCAAAGTTATACCTACGTTTCTATTTTTAGCGCAATACGAGTTGTATTGCGCTAAAAAGGAAGCCATCCTGTTAGTTTATCGCTTCTAAAAATAAACATGGAGTTATTTCCTTCAGATTAAAACGATTTAATGCTCCATTGTTTTAAATTAAGATGTAACACGTTCTATACTATAGGTACTCGGTTCTAGTATCAAATATATTTTATGTTAACAAACACATTTGAGTATGAAAACTTAACAATAACAGAAACAACGAGGTTACTGCATCATAATCGCTTAAAACAAAAACTTCAACAGTATTACTGCACATGCGCAGCGAAAAATCAATTCAAATCGCAGTTGGAGAACGGACGAGAAACAAATGAAATGATAAATAAAAGCTTTCAAAATGAAAATTGGTTTCAATCTTCAACGATTTGCTCCTATGATACCGTCGAGTCATGAATATTTTCTACCATAAATTATTTCTTTGGTTTTGAAACCCATTTGTTACCAAAAAATAATCTAGTATTCTATAGCGGAGTATACGTAGGTGTTCATTGAGTTTAATGTTATTATGCATTGTTTTGAATGAAGATGTATCCTCATAGGCGACGACCGATGTGGCGCGATGGGCGAAGGTCCGCTTGCGACGCAGGAGGTTGCGGGTCCGATTCCCGCCTCGGAACAATTGTGTGTACGATCTGCAGATATTTGTTCCGGGTGTTCTGGTCGTTTTCTATATATAATAAAAAATATCTATCTATGTAATGTATTGTATTATGTATATCAGTTATCTAGTACCCATAACACAAGCTCTGCTTACCATGGGGCTAGATAATGCTGTGTGAATTGTCCAGCAATATTTATTTATTTATTATTTATTTATTTATAGGCCCTTTGAGTGCTGAAAACGCACAGTATGAGTTTTCTACAAGTGACTAATATGCGTAAATCCACACTAGCGCAGCGGCTGAGAAAACACAGATCTTTGTGACTCAGCAGAGCTGTAATATTTTTCGAACGAAACGCATGTGCGGCACAACACAACCGCTGTGTAGAGTGGAAGCACGAATTTTTTAGGTAAAAAAAAAAGACCGCAGTCGTCGAAAAAAAACCGCAGTCAAAGTGTTAAGCGATACTCTGGTTTATGTATAATAACATTTTAACAAGCGTATTATATAACGAGTTATTGTTGTCTGAATAATTCTATGAATTACAGATTTAATAAATATAAATAAATAATAAGTCACACTAATATTATACACGAAAGTTTGAAACTTTCAATAGATAGAGATTACCCCACAACCTCACAAACTTAACCTCTTTATAAAATATAAGTATAGATACAGTATGTATTATATTATCTGTGGTATAGATAAATATAGATAGATAACTTACCGGAAACTCCCTCGAACTCTGCTGAAAGTGTCCGACCGGTATCATGCTGTAGCTGCAGTTTATTTCACCACCGGCAGCGTCGTTGGACTTCGTTTGTTTAAACGCCAGTAACGAGAAGTTGCCTTCAGAATCTGCCCGCTCATCAAGACGAATTGACATGCCCGATACACCTGGAAATGTGGAGTTTTTTAATTTCTGAATTAGTCATTATCATTACTCAATACAATTTAAACCATAACTGCCCCTTTCGCATGAAAAGTTTGTTTCGGCTAGAATAGAGAAAATTGGATTCATTACGTAAACTAGTTATATTCAAGGAATTAAATTCAATATTTTTAATTAAAATATTCATAATTATCATTGTCAGCTTATATTAGTCCACAGCTGGACATAAGTCTCCCTTAAGGAGCGCCATAGCATAGCATAGTCTTTAGCTGGACCTCCAGTACCTGCCTGCTTTCTCATTAAAATATTGTCAGCAATTAAATCTATGTATATTTAGACTCTAAGGACATGATATTTTCTTTATTATTTTTCATTCCGTTTGAAATTAGATTAAGATTAGATATGTGCCTATTCAATGGTTAAAAACAGATCCAAAAATCGAAAAATCCTCACTTCTATACGGAGAACTTTTAATCATCTTCTCGATGATTCGATGGCCGTTAGTGGCGATACTGATGACCTTCAGTTGCGTTAGTTCTTCCTTATGCGTTTCCTCCTTGATAATCTCATGTAGCGCCGTCGCGTACAGGATCACTGAGTCATATAGGTACGCCGCGTAAATCGATACAAACTGAAAATATATTTTCTGGCGTTAATTTTCCTTAATATGATGTTCAGATGGTTCTAGTCAGGTAAGTTTAAAATATCCTCTGCCCACAGGAGAGAAGTGAAAATACTACTATGTAAGAATAATACTGCCTACTCTTTAACTTAGAATACTTAATGTACTTTGTAAGCCTATTATTATTATTATTATAAAATTGTCCGAGCATGACGGGCTATATTGCGCACTTTTGACACTCCACAGTAAACGTAACCGGGCCCGTCACGCTCAAGTCTGTTACGCGGAGTAGCCTGTGCTCGGCCAATCAGCAACTTTATAAAGTTTTAACTTTGTCCTGTGGGCATAAATTTTAAACTTACGCGATCAAAACATTATACTAGATTGATAAAAAGATAAAGTCTTTATTTGCAACTTCAGACACACACTATAATTTAGGTTTTCACAGACGTTTACCTCGACAAACACCAGTAGTCGCGGGTTTAAGTCCCGGCGAAATAGAACGTTTTTGGGTTAGTATTTGATATCTTAAACACCCGTGAGTATTGATTATTAAGTATGTAATTGTAAATTCGAAGTTGGCTAATAACCAGGCTCTTTGAAGGTAAAACGCGAGTTAGTGATTTAGTGAGGTAGTTAACGCACCTTATACTGTTTGATTTCGTAATTTCTGTCTCATAAGCCCAATTATAATTACAAACCTATTTGTCACAATTTCAATGCAATATTTGCATTCAATAGAACTAATTACCATACGGCGGGCTTTTGTCACCGCTAACGTACCAGCTATTCTTGAACCGAATGGCACGAGGTGTGATATGGGAAGAGGCCCGACGGTATATTAATAGGCCAACTCGCTTTCCCATCTTCGGAGGTCATTCGTGAGGGCTGGTGCGGCGGCAAATTTAGAAGAAGATCTCTAGAGGCGCAAATATGGAGGTCTCGACATAGCCATCATTCGCTCCCCTTGGTAGAGTAGTAGAGAACCTACGTCGGCGAGGTACCGAGATTCTCCATTTAAAAATATATCTGAGCGTCTATTCAAAGCGACGCGTGACCCGAGAGCTGGTGATTATCGCTGCAGAGATGCCAGCGTCTAGGGAACGCCTCCGACTGATTTTAATATGTATCAGTTCAGCTTCCGTAAGCTCAATTGTAAATACTAGATCTTATTTGTTTTCATTATTTGAATTTAATTTTCTCTAAGGTTTTTGCTATTATAGCGCGTAAAAAACACCCCAAACAACAACACTTAAACAAATTTTCTAAATAGTAATATTTTTGAGATATTATTAAATTTCTTTAATTTTCTTTGTTAATGAAGATTATTTCTACACTAGTATAACATTATTATATATGTGTGTCTACACTAACCTTATTGAACTGCTTAGCGAAAACGTCTGAGAAGTTGAAAGGCGGCAAAGAATTGTACTTTCGGACTTTATTCGTAAAGTCCCCATATTCCCGCGAGGGTTCCGAAGACACCACCACTAGAAGGGACTGGGCACGCTTCTTAAACTCTGTCGTTTTTGGACACATCGGTTTGGACACTCGATCTTCTGTTTCTGGAAATCAAAAAAGTAGCTGAGTTTTTGCCGTGTAAATAATATGGTAAGGCTATTTTGTGATTTGTAATATTCGTTGTTTTGGTAACAACGAATATTACAAATATACGAATTATAATACGAATATTATAAATTGATTATTCTGATTAAAATATACACATGTTAATCCGAGGGGTGGTCTGATTCGAGTACTACAAACATTTCAAATTCGAGAAAAATCAAATGTCTCTAAGAAAAGCAAGATCATTGACATTTTAAAATATAAAAAACTTTGTAAGATGCTGATCATTACGGTCTTAATAGTCTTTAACATTTACCGCCTTTACTCAGAACTAGTTTCTGTCCGTGGCTTCGCATGCGTTGTTTCTATAATAAAGTTAAGTGGTTATTTTGTATCCCTTAGGAACCGATTGATGAGATCAAAATTATGTTTTATTCCAAGCTTGGAACAGGATACAGGTAGTATGGAAAATTTGAGTCCGATCCGTTCATTAGTTTTGGCGTGAAGAGGTAACAATCATCAAAACTTCTCAACATCCTAACGTTCGGATTTATAATATTAGTGTGTTAATCCAAAAATGCAGACATGACTACTTACTTATCAAATACTTCAATGCTTCCTTGGGCATATAAGTCATCATATCGACGAAGATAACCATGTACTCTCCCTTCGCGAACAACTGCAGCGATTCCATAGCGGTCATCATGTCTATGAGACCGGCTGTCGAGCCCAGGAATACGTAAACTGAAAATAAATACAATACATATTATAGATACGGTCGGGCTTTATTTGTCTTATGTATATCAACACTACAGCCTATACTGGTCTACTCCTGGAGTTAGACCAAAAATGTTGACCCCTGTTTAACGCGCGCCGTATTTTGGCCTTTTTTCGGCGACCGTTTCACGGAGCTCGCTCTAGATAACAAGTATAGAAGAGGAATAGGTAAAAAGTGTATAGAAGCAAAGTTATAGAGAATTTTATCATCTAAAGCTAAGTCGTACTAGTTTCTGCCAGCGGCTTCGCATACGTTGTTTCTATGGAACGATTTTAGGTTATATCTATCCTATGGAAAATGGTTTATGGGATAAAAAGTAGCCTATATTTTATTCCAGGCCCAGAACTACCTGAATGCACCTGCTGATGCTACCTGAACTATCAAATTTCAGAAGCCAACCCATTCAGAAGTTTTGGCGTGAAGAGGTAACAAACATCCTTATATCTAAACATCCAAACTTTGTCATTTTAATATTTATGTGATAACAACATATCTTATGATGCATTTTTCACGAGTTAATCGATGGAGGTTGCTCAAGACAGCTATTCGTGCCGTCGTCGTGTGGGAGAGGCCTAAGTCCAGCTGTGGACGTATGTGGGAGTGGGACATGATCATTATAACGTTTTATCTCGTAAAACCAAGACACAAAAACGGTAAAGTAACAACTTGTAGCAGGGCTACCTCATTTTAAGAGATGTCTAGAATACCCAACCCTCTAGAGGCCACATAGCATGTCGTAATAGCATTTCCAGCAAAAACAAGGTAAAGCGTGACGTCATTCATCCTTAGATCCCGTCTGCTGTGACGTCTACAGGCGCTTCTAAGAACTGTACCTGTGGTGACGTCAGTATCCACATATTGTTATGGAAAACTTTGCTAAGGTTCGATAAATATATTTCCAATCATTATTTAATGCTCTTTTCCTAAGCTGTGTGAACTTGGCACCTGATTTTGGAAGATCGTTTTTTTAACGATTCGTATAGGTATATGTAGAGTTTGTGGTTGATTGTAGTACCTAATAGAGAGTTTTTTTTTGTAGTTCATTTTTCAAAATCGGGTGCCAAGCCAAGTTCACCCAGCTCTTTCTGTGAAGCGAATTTTCGCCCGCGTGCGTCTCACACGAAACTGCTCCATCCACGAAATTGCTCCAGTCAGCGGTTGCGTCATTACGTGTGGTCCGTGTGATAGGAATAACATAATACCATGTATATGAAATTATCGTTTCGGGTGAAACAAAACTAAACCGCACGCGGGCGCCAATCCGCGTGACAGGAAAAAAAGTCCAAGCGAGATAGAAAGAGATAAAATAAACATAGGTACAGTGGCGTTCATTATTATCTGACCGTTACGTTTGATGTTAATTTCTATGAATACAGAACTATTCTTCATTAAAATGTCGATTGTAGCAAGCCGCCAGCAAATTTAATATTATAAAACCAAAACGTATGTAATTGGGGGGTCAGCTAACGATGAAAGCCAGTGTTCTAGTTTTTTTTAATCATGCACATAAACACATAGCACAGACATACACACGTGTGTACGTGTCTTAAGCTACTCAGAGGAGAGCTCTATAAAATATATAAACTCAATAAAAATCAATGCGATTATTTGGAGATAATACTGCATAATTAATAACGTATCTGTAACTCACTTCTAGTCTTATTCTTCGTATCCTGTATAAACTGGTACCAGAACCCAGGAGCGCAGCAAGTGAGTTTCTCTTCGCAGCACTTGAAGCCGTCTATAACCGGCCTCTGATGGTTGACCGTCATATTGTTCTTCTTGGCGTGGTTCTCAAGAGTCAAGGCAACAGTCACCCAAGACTCTTCGTAAAGAATCGAGAATTTGTTCCATCTGTAGTAACGAAGCAGCGATATCACGGATTTTGTCGCCTGAAAAGTTTTAAATACATGAATATTGGAGTGCAATCCAAAATGTTATACGCTGATATGAAAGCGGGTTAACTACCAACCTATACACCAAACTCGGTGTAATCGCCCATACTTAACCTAAAATTCATTATGTTGCCGCATCTTTAACGCAATTTACATTACTAGTCGGTTGTATATATAAATATTGCTTAAAATTATATCTGAAACTTGACACTAAGCCAGTTTAAGTTTTTGTCGATGTTTGTTTACAAACATTTTAGATCGAAGAAATTTAATAAATATCTCAATAGGCGGTATTTTTTTTTATTGCGATACTGTGTAATTTCTTAGAAATTACTCCGAGTGCGAGGGCTTACGCACCATAATAACAAAAATCCTACATCATGTTTCGCTGGTGTATAGTTTATGTTTGAAGAACACCAAGGTTTCAACCCTTCTTCAAACCCAGCCCACTAAAATTCATTATGAATTCGTCAAATTAAGTTTTCTATAGTATCATAATTTATAATTAAATAGTTTTACGATATTACCTGAGCGCCCGGTGGCTCCAGCCTTGCAAAATTCGACATCGCTGATGTTTGGTAATCGGCACATCTCTGAAAGGAATTATTCATGAAATACGAACTACAAACTAAAGAATTCAGCAAAAAGTGGTTGATAACGTGGAAATTTCCCCACAAGTTTTATTTATCTCCAGGCCAAATCTTGTCATACTCGTAGATACGTGAAAACATTTCTTGGGAAAGATTAATTGTACCTATCGCATTTTTCTTTATAATTACGAGCATATTTATCGGAAAGGCTTATGAAAGGCTAAAGAGCTCTGCGTATATTTTTCTTTATGAGAGTGAGGGATTAGAGAGTGCACCTGTGTTTGTTTGCTCACACTTGTGCACTATAATATGTCCTGCGCACCTGGCTTGGCTAGTCTTCGTTGAGACTGGCCGCCGTGACCGAAGATTCGACTAAGATGACATCATAATCATCATCTATTTCATTCTTACCTTTACGCAATACGAACCATTTATGATTTGGTAAAAAGATATTGTATCCAAAAAGTCTCAAAAATTTGTAAGTTTTGCGAAGCCGCGGCCAAAAGCTATAAAATAAGCAGGCACGTTCCGATGATATGACGACCTGCGAAAGACTTCAGGCAGATGCTGGATGCGGGAAGCTTAAGAAAGGGCACTATGGCGCTCATTAGGGTAGTCATATGTCCAGCTGTGGACTAACATAGTCTGGTGATGAAGTTCTTACATAAGAGATCATAGGCAGGTTCCTCGACTGCGCGATGATAGCCTCTGTATGGCACTTTCCTTCGGGCCCGAAAAAGGCCACGACTCCGGAACAGCTCATGTTGGTCAGCAGCCTTGTTGCTGTCACAGTATCGAACTTCGTGTCGTGCCAGTCTAGAAGAATCTCGACGTCGGGAAGCAAGTCCTTTGTGTTATTGGCGCTGTTGTTGTTAAGCTGAAATAAATGGACTATTATAAAGTAAATACAGTAATTAATACCCCGCTTTACATGTCCCCGTTTTTCAAATTTCGCTCAATATGCGAAGCTGTTATGAACGTATTTTACAAGAAAGTTCAAAAACGCTACCCAAAAGACAATAAATGTATTTTTCCGTAAGAAAAACATGTAATACATACTGCATAAAGTTTTCTTAGAATTAAAGTGATTGATTCAAATGACTTGTATTTTTTCTATATCTATGTAAAGGTATAATCGTAAACCCCTATATACGCACCCATAAAACGTATACCTCGCGTACAGAGGGGTATTACTGTACCTAATGCTGGACTCCACACAGCAACGAGGACCCCAAGCTATGCAGAGCATGTGTTGTAAGTACTTGATAATGATAACTAATATTTTAATACTACTACTACACTACATATGTAGATATATATTTTTTATTGTCATTAGATTCCAGTTCTCTTTAAAGCATCCCAAGCTAGTACTTGATAACTGATACATTAGACTACATACATAGATATATATTTTTTTATAAATATAGAAAACATCCAGAATGCCCGGAACAAATATCTGCAGATCGTACAAACATTTGACTAGAGGCGTGAAACGAACCTGCAACTTCTGCCACTGAGGTCTTCATATTGACTAAGAGTCGGAGCTAACAATTAAAAGCGTGTGCACTGCCTCTCGGGTCATTAGATTTCAGTACTCTTTAAAGTAGTACAGACCTGCGCTCTTTTTTAGCGAAAAGCAGCTGGTAGAGCCAATAGTAGAGTCGAAAATATACGCTATAAAATTATATGTATATTGCAAAGTCTTCTAAATGTAAATTGAATACTAGTGAAGCTTAGGTTTATAGCTCAATACGCCAAAACATTAGTAACAAAAATGTGGTGTTGACATAACAAGACGTGCGTTGCCTTGATGATTGAATCGCAAAAACAAGTTATAAACATTTTACTGCTGTTTATTTATAAATAAAATAAATACAGATAACTAAAGGATGCGTCCACTACCTAAGTAACCGGTAAAAATACTAAAAATAGGAACCGCGCCACCGCCTACATGTTTCGTCGAACAGTTCAGTTAAAAGCAATTGTATTCGTGTGACCCGCATCCATATCTGTTGCCTTCAACGGGTTATTCGTCTCTTCTGTAGTATGAACATATTTGTGAGTATCAACAAAACAATTTGTAAAAGTTAAGTCGGTTTGTTCGTCCTCGAGCTAAAAATAACTACGGAAGTGTAAAATGTGTAAATATCACATTTAATACTGATCAAACAATATGTTATTTATCATTGTGTGTCCGAGTACCATTGAATGTTAAATCTATGATTCCAGTTCGTTTACCGCTCACGACGAATGATATAGGCACAGAGGTGGATTACGATCGCTCGACTATAAATAATCTTAATTTTATTTATTTGAACGGTTCATGTGGCTAATGGAAGATTAGCTGGAGTGTAAAACTATTTTTATTGCTATGCGCTTAACATTCAAATTAACCACGAACCTAATGCCAAGGTGAATTCGGCCAGAGATTCTCTATCTGGTATAAAACGCTAGAAGCAAGCGGACGCGCGAATTACGGTAAATGAAGTTGTTGAAACGGATGTCCTCTGTTCAGTACCTTGAACAGCGACAAAATTCAGAAACTGAAGTATAATGCGTCAGAATCTTATTGGGAGATTTAGAAGGGAAGCCAAAGTCACGCGCACAGATTTTATTTCAAGTATCTTCCACATCATTATCCAGGACCGGATACATTTACAGGATATTTACTAACGGAGATGTTACGTTCCTTGGGGCGTGTCATGGTCCAGTGTTTGCCTGCCCCGCAGAAGTTAATGTCTCATAAATTATGGGTGCCCCAGATATAGTAGGACTCGCAACTAAATTGCAGCACACCGGGCAGCGGCCGGCCGTTCAATATAGTCTTCAAGGGCCCTATGAACGAAGGAGAGTCCGAGAAATTGCGTACAAGAGACAGATAGACACGTAGCAAATACGACAAGCGGGTTCAATATTACCCTTGACCGCGATTAAGAAACAAATAACGATTTCCCAACAATAAAGTGACGTACCTAAAAACTTATATTTAAAAAATAAATTTACCTACGGCTTGAGAACTTGCCAAGTTTGCAATTGCTTCGCGGAGGACCAGTCTCAACATCAATGCAGATGTTAGTATCAGTAGTATCAGTTGCAAAAATCGAAATGGATTTACCATCACAAAAGAATTTTGGGAATCTCATTTTTCAAAGTTGCTTTTTAATAACCCGCAAAATCAAAAATACCAGAAGAACTATTTTTTATTGCTAATACTAAAGCGTTTTGCTACCATGTCACTTGGATATGTGAAGATGAATGAAGCAGAGTAAGTAGAGAGTATTCTGAAATCTGAGGATGTAGCCTTAGATGGCCGACGCTTTTCTATGAGTCACGTATTCACTTGAAGACTTTGAAAGAACCACCAAAATATAAAAAGAACATCAATTACCTCTTCGAGAGCAATAGATAGGGCCCCAGAGATGGTAAGTCCTTGCCTATCCCGCAGCTCGCCCGTGATCGACGGTAGATAGCCGACGGTGATGTTAAACTTCTTCTTGGCGAAGGAAGGCCCGGCCAGGCCTAGCGCCACGAGCAGAAACACTCGCGCGCCGACCCACATGCCGACGCCCTCACCGCAGTATGATCACCTGCAACCAAGAGACGGCAGTTTAATTAACCGAAAACCCTTGATGAAAATTTTACCATCATAACACTCAAACGGCTGCTTCTCCTTTAAACATAGGTACTTAAGAAAACTCTCAATTTTCACCTTGAGTACCAAAAAACAAAATCCTAATTGGGTATTTCATGCATTTGGAGCTACGATAATACAGACAAATGATAAACTTATAATACCTACCTCTCTTTTTGTTTCGGTGCGGTGGTTAAAAAACACTAATACCTCAGGCCCTATTTACCCGTTCTATAGGAGTATCTAGTGGGAGAGGTTGGGTGAACAAACCTTGTCTTGAGGCCGTGAGAAATTAAAACTTACACGTACACAAAAGGCACTTGAAGAAGACATTAATGGTACACTAAAGTCAATATTAACCACGCTAATTTATCCGAATATTGAGTAAGCCGTAAGGTAACATATATAAAACACAAAAGATATGACTGATAAGCTTTCATAAAACCCTTCAGAAGTCATTGTCCTGTTGCAATACTAATATCAAAATGATCAATTGATAACACGTTGTCTACGTGACGTGTTGAACAACGACTAGTAAGCTATCGTGTGTGGTTACAATTATTGCAACTTAATTAGAACTAGCCTCATTGTTTGGATATCTGACGAACCCAATTGTCCTTGCAGATCCAAGATCGGATATCTTGGATCTGCAAGGACAATTGGGTTCGTCCCTTTTGAAATACAGTCGTCATGCCCAGTATCAAATATATTCGTCAAATTGTTTGTTTCGTCTAAAATAACGATGGTCAACCTTTAAAGTTGTCCAATCAAAGGGGAGTGAGAGGCGCAACGAAGGCGACAATAAGCGCGTCTATTTCTGTAACTCAATAAAGGGAAGTCTTCCTGCAGCGTTTTCCGCCCTCAAATGTAGGAATTGCTTCCATGCTGTCAAGTAAATAATTGGCTCGCAGCCGGCGGCCGATTATACCAATTATTGACCTACCGCTGTTTTGACAACATGCATGCAGCTACACTTATTCAGGATGTTAAACTCACGAGAAGCTAATTCCTCTTTTTCTTAATTATATTCACGTTCAACCAATAGCTTGAAACCATGTCGCCGTGGGATGCAAAAAACACTCTGTTGTCCGTATTTAGAACCTGGATTTAACAATAATTTACTAGTTTGGAAAGAGTCTAGTTGAGCGTGCGGCTGCATTGATATCGCAGATTATTCATAAAGGGTATAGCGCGATTGCAAATACATATATACGTATTGGTATCTGCCCCTAGAGTCAATAACCGCAGATGGCCCTGTAGGGCCGGCGGTGGACTGGGCACCACGCCGACACCTCGCAGACTGGGCAGGCCAGTTGCAAAGCAGGCTCAGGGCATGCATGCACTGCTGTGTCAGAGGCGAAACGATGCGGCGGCATCATCTCGCCTTGAGATAACGTCAGCGATAACGCTCTCTCAGCCTATAAATAGAACTAAAATAAAAAGGTACCTAAATGTGAAAGATTACATTTCGCGCGTTACATTCGTCGTGAACCGTCGAAATAAAGTATAGTTATTGTACAATACAACTGTGTGGTACGCTACAAACATTTATCTTTATTCTGCGTGGCTTAAGTCGTTATATTTTCAGAACAAATAACTGAATCTATTTCTATTTACCAAAGATTTTTATAAATATATTGTGCTTTGATGAGCCGATTAGATACATATTTAATATAGGTTATTCTAGACTGAAGGTTTTTAACAAAACCAGTAACCGAAACCATTGGCACACAGTAGGTCCTGGTTCATTAGATTGGAGAAACATAAACTGGTTGATAAATTTACTTGTCATGATAACAAATCTTGCAATTTGTATTATGCAAAGTTGCAAATAAAGGAATTTAGGTAGCGGCGTAAAAACTACTACAGTTTACCTAAGAATGTGCTTACATTTCTACGATTAAAATGACTATATTCTTTCTTTACCTTTACCGACGAATAGAACATATTTATCCGTAGTATTTAAAAAATATTTAGAACTTATTTCAGCCCGCGGATTCGCACGCGTTCTGTGGAAACGTATAAAATTATTTATATCCAATGGGAACTGATTTATGCGGTAAAAAAATTCTGAGTTATTATTATGAAACAGTTCTAGACGTACATCTACGCAAAATTTCTGCCCGATCCGTTCCGCAGTTTTGGTGTGAAGAAGTAACAAACATACATAATATGCATCCATTCATTCAAACCTTTGATAGTATTGTTGACCTAACATTCAAACTTTCGCATTCATAATATTAGTGTGATGATTTCAAGAGAACGGGTAGCCGTGCTGGTAGGTACGACGATCGTTACTTTCTTACACACCTACATAGACCGCGACCGTCATCTATTTGCCTTAGATCGAATACATACAGCCACGTGAAGTAAGCTTGTACGTTTAGCAACCGTAGCAAGCGGAATAGTCCGTAAGGCTATCGATCTTGCCGAGGCGATGTTTGGTCTGGCCACTCCCGGCCGCACCTACCCATAAGATAATAAAAATCGACCACACCACCTCCCCATTGGCACACAATCGATTGTGTACTCCAAATTTATCTAATCTCAAACAAGTTTATGCATGCCCACACTCAGCCAAGCTTTTCGATGTTCCTAAGTCAGGGCTAAGTTTTATAATTAGGCAGATAGTATATAGTAGATAGTAGTAGATATAATAAGTCATGTGGTGCCTTAAGAAAGAAAAAAAACATATCTTTGCCTTGCTAAAAATGTGTTGAAAGGTAAGCTATGACGAATTTGAAACATTAAAGTTAACATTTATTTAATTTTGATAATCAACCTATTTTAACTTCTCTTTCTAAATCTTAAAAATAATAAAACGGACTCCAGGCGATTCAACTTGCACACAGATGGTTCCGTACTATTTAGCTAAAGAAACCCTAAAGAAGGATTTATTTATTGCAGCTCACAAAAAGCGAAAAGCCATGATATGGTCACCGGCCTGGGATGCAAGTACTGGCCGCGCCCAAAGTTGCTTAAGTTTGGAGATCAGTACTCAATGTGGCATGTACATTGGCACCAATAAAATCATGAACTTTATAAATAATGCATTATTTGTTTTTATAGCGGCAATAGTAATCCCCACCCAGCCAAAATTTCAACTAACTTTTTATTACAGTTCAAGAGATACAGCTTAAACACTTCAAGCCTACCTTCCCTAAATTAAATTAGGGAATGTTTTATTCTCAATTTTCCCATGGTGTAGAATATTGTTGCATATCTTGTTCCAAAAATTTTAACTATGAACACCTTTTTAAATTCCGGGTTTTAATTTGTCAGAAATTGAAAAACTTTAAGTTACTAAAAGTAATAAACATGAAAGTAAGAAAAGACAAATGTGTTACGTAACTTATTTTATTTGGCAATATGTGTCTGGTTTGCCATGATTATTGGTTTTCTGTTTTTTGTGACATTGAGGTCTAAAGGTTTTGAGGAATAATTAAATTTAAAAAAAAATGGTTAGTCACTAATTAATAAGGTTAGGTTACCTACTGGTACTAATGGCCAAATTAGTTCAATAGATATAATAGTTTTTTCTTTATGGAATTATTCAATAGCAACTTCAGATGTGTCCCATAGAACAATTGAATACCCTGTCGATGCTTAATTTTTTTGTAATTCCTTATTTTACACAAAAAAAAGCAATATCATCTGCAAATCTAAGGTTTAGTGATCTCTTCCGCCAACAATTTGTTTTTTTTTTATTGTTTTACGTTTTGTGTTCTTTTAATTTGTATTTTAATGTATAGGATAAACTTTAATCATAAGACCTTTTATACACCTACATTGTTGCTAAATAAACAATAGCTATTTTTTCAAAAACTTTTGTTCCGGTATGGCAGTAGATAGTTATGGAAAAATGGTTTGCCTGTTTGATGTCTGGCTGAATCCTTCTAATAGCACATATTCCTGCATATAATATAAATAGTTGTTTTGTGGGAAGCAAATATTATAATGTGATTTAGGTGGGGTCTATAATTTGTGGATTAACCTGCTGAGTCACGTTAGGGTCAATCGACCCACATCTGTCATATAAAAGTGGTAATTCCACAGGTAAGTGATTTGGTTTCATGATAGATTTGATTTTTCTAGTGCATTCAAATATGACACACACTTATCTCCAACACATTGAATGTTAGAGATAAGATTATACATGGCATGCTAATTTTTTTATGGAGATTTGTGTATGTTTTTTAGGTCAAAATTCAGTCTTTTGTGAATTAGATATGCACCATAAATCTTAAGTTATATGGAGCAAAATGTTTTCTTCATTTATTTGAATATTAATACAGCTTTATTAGTATATAACAATTTTTATGCACTCACTTTGGATCCACAAAATATTTGTAAAGGATTGCTGGATGCTCACTGCACAATTTATAGGTATACCTACATAGGTTGAAGTCTAAAAATACATCAACCAACATGATAAAACAGTATGAATGTGTACATAACTAAGAAACACAATGATGACAAGTAACGATTGTGAATCTGGCTGGATTTACCACAAGAAGTAGTACTGTACTGGGTAATAAATAAATAATAACTATATAAGTCATTCCATAATGATGGAACAAACAGGACAGTTATATTACTTGCAAATGAGTATTTGCTATAATTACTCATTCATTTTACTATCAAAGCTATGTTGACGAGTGCGAATCGGCAATAAATTCACTATACTACCGCAGCAAAATGCTTTTATCTGTTGTTTTTGCATTGATCGAAAAGCATGATCAGACTAACTATTTACATTGATTACAACGTTGCATGGTATAGCTATTCGAGTTAAGAATTAATCAAAGAAGAAATAAACTCACAAAGCGCAAATGTAGCACATAGTCACTAAATTCACTACGCAAAACACAATAAACCACTTTTCACTAACACAAAATCCAATTTCGTTTCATCTTCACTTGGCAAACAAAGCAGACAAATAATATCCAAGAAGCAAAAGCTACGCGAATGATTTTGTTCAGGCTGTATCGAAACAAACGAGCTTGCACTGCACAGGCACAGCACTCACACGGGTTCTTTTCGAGCTCAATCAAGAAATATTTTTACAGTCTACGAATAAAATTCTACTTTTCTTTTCGTTTTCATCTCACATGAACTAGAACCACTGAACCACAGATCACTATAAACTAAACTAGTCAGACAGATACACTGAACCACCGTCTTGTCTGTGTTGTGTGACTTGACTTGAGTGTTGCTGTCACTCTGTCATACATGATACGACTGTGAACGTACTGTGAACAACCCCTGCTTCCATTAGATCAAGCCATGATCAAACCAGCACGGAACCTTCCACACCGTCCCTGATTTTATTAATCGGGATGGTGTAGAAGGTACACCGTCCCGATTAATAAAATCAGGGAAATAGAGGTAGAAGTCCGAGTTTTGATCTGATTTTTATAAATTAAGGTCTCTGGGTGATTTTATAGAAACTTGTTTTATAGGCATCACACCAAAAGAGCGTCGAAGCGCAGCGCAGTTTCAGTGTCATATGAATTTTAACTTTATTAGTTAAAATTCATATGACGAGTCGACGAGTCACGCGGATGCCCGCGGCGCCGCGAGAATTCCAGCGAATTCGACTCGTTCGAGTTTCTCATGCGATAATAAGTTTTATTGTAATGAAAATAAAGTTAAAATTCATATGACACTGAAACTGCGCTGCGTTTCGACGCTCTTTTGGTGTGAGTTGAGCCATAGAATACGTAATACCTGTCATGAATGTATTTTTAAAAATGTATTTTTTTTTGTATGGAGAAAATATTTTCAACATGTATGTAGATTATTATAAGTATATAAGTATTTTTTCGAAACTCTTTCAATAACTGCTTCAACCATAGACTTAGTAATCAACTACTCAAAGCTTCGAAATTGGAAATTTAGTACCATACATACCGCAATATCTCATGCATGCGTGGATCATGCTTGATTGATGGTGTAGAAAAAATTAAACGTAGAATTAGGACATGACTGACATGTCTGTCTGTCTTGTCTTGTCTTGTTCTTGTGTCATCTCAGTGGTTCCATTTTGTTTTAGTTCTTGAATTTTATTTTAACATAAAAATTCAGCAAAAGCTAATATCGTAATTTTCTTGTTTTGCATTAAAGAAAAGAGAAAGAAAAACATATTGCGTCAAACACGACTAACCAACGAGCAACGACTAGCTCTGACACTCGCAAGTTGTCTATTTTTGTTTTGATTGTCAAGTAAACTTGTGGTAAAGAATTCATTCGTAACAATGGGTAAAGGCTTCAACAATTACATGTGTAAAAAGTTCTTTCATCCTGCTTCAAGAGATAATTTAAAGAGAGTAAGTTACCATCCCATCCTTTGCTTTTAAACTAAAGTTATGTGATAGAAACAAATATAATGGTTGTCCTGTTTTAAGGTATGGATGGCTGAACAGAAAACAGATGCTTACAAGAAAAAACAGGAGGAACTAAGAGTTCAATATGAAAAAGAGCAAGAACTTCATGAAAATAAGTAAGTTGACAGTCCATATTTTGATAATTGACCCTCTGTATATTCTCATCTGATACTCCCCAGTATTTTCATGCACTCTTGCACAACTATAAGTAACACAATATTATTACTTCCAGAGCAATGCTGAGCAAAGAAAGCAAAGATAAACAAAGTTTGAATTTCATGTACGAGCCTCCACCTGGTGTTAAAAAGGAAAGAGAAAGGGAAGACAATGAACCAGAGTATAAATTCGAATGGCAAAGAAAATACAATGCCCCAAGAGAGAGCTATTGTAAGGGTGACAATGAGATTAGAGACCAGCCCTTTGGTATTTTGGTCCGGAATGTAAGATGCATAAAATGTCACAAGTGGGGACATATTAATACAGGTAACTTTTATACATACATAATATGACTGATGTGTACTGCTATGGGACCTTATAAAACATGTGAACACAGATTCACAAATAATGCTAGTTAGATTTTTATAGTCTTGAAGAAATATTACCATGTTTTCTGTGTAATTAACGTAACTTCTGTCTTATATTTTATACCATCACCTTTCTTACAAAATGATACCATACATTACAGATAAAGAATGTGCTATGTACTCATTATCCATGAGTGAGGCCCGTTCCCTTCAGGCATCTGCAGCTGCTCCAGAAGAGGAAGAAGAAAAGCCAGACATTCCCACACTTATGCAGCACATGAGAGACACAGGCCTTGTCATGAAACCAGGTGCTTTGCCCCTGGCTCCATCCAACATTGAAGACAATGACCCTGCAAATCTTACTGAAATGGACCTCATCAGTCAGCTAACAAAGAAACAAAAGAAAAAATTGTTGAAGTAAGTGTACTAGATGTTTTGTCAATAACATCTCATAAATTCACAAATTTTATTCTAAAGTACTTTTTGTTTTCCAGGAAGCTTGAAAAAATGGAAAAGAAAAAAGATAAGAAAAAAGACAAGAAGCATAAACATAACAAACATTAAAACACATTTCTTAGTAAATAATGCTGTGGTTTTATAATTATAATGTTATATTATTTATAGCCTAAGAATTATTAAGTATTAAGCTGTGTTTGATAAAACAAATTGCTTGCCTTGAGTCATAGTACAAAGTGGTCTTCATAATAAATTGCCCTAGTATGAATACATATATTTTCTCAGACTGTTACTACTTGCTTACAAAATAAACATAGCTATTAATAATGTATGTTGTTACTATGCATAATGTTATGTATGATTCAAAATTGGATATTCATCAAAATATGTTTTGTGAGAACATTGCTCATCTCAATGTCTCTGTGAAGTCAAAAACTAATGAAATTTTTACCAAAATCAAGTTTTGATCATACTTAACATTTGGGTATATTCTTATTTTTTATATTAACATTAATTTTATTACTACATTATAACTACAAATATATCACAGATGTTATAAAAATAGGTATTCAACACAAAATATAGAAACATATCAAAATCAAACAAACTTGTTGCAAATTAATATAAGATTTATGCATGAATTATTTTAAAAAAAATTAAATTATTGAATTAATTAATTATTATTGAATTATTTACCTTACTTATTTTATTTAAAAAATAGATTTGTCATAAAACTTAGGTATAACTCTTAAAATGGAATAAGTTTACAAAACAAAATCTAAATTTTAACAAAGGTATTATCATCAATTTCAATAATATCCTGTCTATCATTCCTTTCTTTCCAATGTAGGTACAGCACACACCCAGTAATAATAACAATGATAGCAGTCAGTACAAAAACACTTTTCAAGATAACTTTGCTAGGAGTTACAAAAAGCTGAGCTTTCCATTGAGAAGGGTCACTTGGCGGGGCAGGGATCACCACTATTTGAGAGTTTGGTATTACTTGGGTCCAGCTCTTAGAGAAACCTGATAAACCAACTTGCAGGGTATCCACAAAATTAGGAGTCCTGTCCAGGCCAAATATGGAATAAGGTAATTGAAGTGAAAAGTATGCAGACTGAGACAACTGTGCACAAACTCCAGTTCGGTAGGTCCCTTCCTGTGACCATGTGTTGTACCCAATTTTAGGTCCTGGTAAATTTGTCCCTGAAATCAAAATAAAATTGAGTGATTTTCAGAATATGGTTACAAAACATTCTCACACATCTCTTCACTTCATGAAATTCTTACCAAAAGTTCCTTTCCTATTGTACAAAGTTCTGTTGATAAATGGTAACTTTTCATTAGAGAGACCAGTAACAACAATAACTTTAATAAAGTTTGTGTCATACTCCAACTCATTTTTATAGGAATGCATAGTGTATTTCTCTGTTGTCACATTCTTTTTAACATAGATAATATCAAGTACACCATCCATATAGAAGTCATAAAAAGTGGCCATCACTACATCAGTTTCAATTGAGTCAAATATATCCCACTGAACATGAAAGGTCCTTTGAAATTTGCATTCAGGCAAATCACATGGTGTATTGTGGAGAAGAAAAGCTTTTGTTCTATTCCCATTGACCAGTCCCAGAGTCATCAATATATCAGGATATCCATCCATGTTATAATCTCCAGTTCTCATTGTAATAGCATCAAGATATAGTTCATTCCTTGGTGGTATGAACCGCCACAAATTTCCTTTACCATCATTGAAATCCACTAGTAAATCATGCCACTGGTGGTTGTCATAGATAAGTATGGTGCTATTTTTACACTCAATATCAGAACAAACAGGAATTACTAGAAAGAATTGCCCAGACAGTGCAACATCAATAAAGAGGGCTTGTCCATAGATTGCTGTATGTCCAACCAAGAATTCAATGCTATTGTTATATCTGAAGCCCTCCAATTCATCACTCAACCAGACCTCTACATTTGTTGTCGTTGTCACCAGGAGGTCAGCTGCATCATCTTCATTTACATCAAGGAATGAATGCGAGTGAGGTAATTTCAATTTTGTGAGCATCTCAACAGTCATCCTTTTCTCTGTAGGTGCTGTTCGAGAGTTATCAAAAATCCAGAAAACTCTTTCATTTTTACTATTTACACCAAACAAATCCAAGGTCATATCCCGGTCATAGTCTATAGCTAGAGGCTGGCCATTAGCAATAGCTTTGATGGGAAGAGCATCTGAACAATTTAGGGTGTCTTCGCCACCCCAAATGATTCTGATTTCCTGTAAGGTAGATGTATCGTTCTGTGTGGTAAACATGATGTCCATGTAAGCATCCCCATCAAAATCTCCAGGCACTACACTTGTTATGACTATATTGCTGAAATTGCAGGTGAACACTGAAGGTCTCAGAAAAGGCTCCTTTTCGTGAGCTAAATACACATCTACGTTTGAAGAGTTTTTAATAACAAAGACATCGGTTAGTTCATCAGAGTTGAAATCTCCAAATGCAGCGAGTACACCCTCAGTGTTTTTTCCAAAGGAACTTTCAGTCATATCATTGACCCCTACACATTGAGTTATAGTTATTATACCTAAAATAGTACTTAATAGACCTATTAAGTACATATTTAGCTCGTCACACTGTAATTGATTGTAAAAACCACTATAGCATAAAACTAAATAAAATGAAAAAATTGTTTTGTTTGCACTTTTTTGTTCCAATAATCTGATACCTTACCTTACCTTTCAGACAGAACAGAGGTACCTTCCGTTTTTGGAAGTTGTCACTGTCAACGGTATGGAAAAAAAGTAAATCGGCTGACGCAAATAAAGTGCATTAATGTCCGAGAGCATTATACGACTTGCACCAGTGTTTTACCTTTTATTTCTGATTTTTTTTCTGCCGTCTGATTATCTATTTTGTCCATAAAAAAATGCAATGTCAACGTGGGCGTGGCACGCTTGGCATAAGTAAGGCCCTTTAGTTAGCGAAGAATAGGGATATCTGAAGTGAGAAATTAATATAGGTATATCGATATAGAGGAAAAAATATCGTTTTCGGGTCGGATTTGCTGATTTTGGCCCTAACATTGTTTAGTACCCGCAGATTATATATAGATGTGATTTTGTTAGTATCCCTTGAGTTTCAAGCAACACCATCATAATACTAAATTTGCCTATATCTTGAATTTGTGAGTGTTTGCTAGAGAACAAAAATATGTTGGTACCCATTTGAACAAATATTAACAGTTATGAACTAGAAGGAATTTAGAAGAACTAGCGGTCTCGCGATTTTATTCGTGCATTTTTTGAAAAAAATGTCAAAATTAGCTGAAACCCGTTTTCAATTTAAAAAACTCCGTTTAAAACTATGGTTTAACCACGTTTTATTGGTTAATGATTAAAAGTTAGGGTTTTTTGTTCGGGGATTTCTTACACCAACGGTTTAGGCCTATGTTTGTGTAGAAAAATTAATTTTGCCAGCGTTTTAGTGATAAAATAATAACGCGGAAACAACGTTAAGGAGTTTAACCCTTTACCGCATGGATTTTCTTCGTCCGAGCACGAAACGAAGAACCATCATTTCTTAACTTGCTAGTGTAATCTTCCTTCGTTTCATCATTCGTCAAACCACTCAAAATCCCGTCAGGCAATATGTCATTTATATCCATAAATCAAATTCAAAATAAAAATGGCGACTGCAATATGTTGATGATTTTAGGCGTAGCACACGAAAGTAATCAGATAAAAAGATCGGATTGTAATTTATTTACTGACAAAACATGGCAGAATTTGACATATTAAGACGCAACCGACCGGGTTCTAAAGCTAAGGTAACCTTTATTTTACTGAATAACAGACGTAGGCATGTTGGACGATCAAGTAACTACCTACTGTGATTCTTGTTTTTTAGGATTTCTGTCGCTGGCCGGATGAACCTTTCGAGGAAATGGACAGCACTCTGGCAGTGCAACAGTTCATTCAACAAACAATTCGTCGTGACCCTGCAAATCTCGAAGCAATATTGAAAATGCCTGACGCTCAGGATGAAGGGGTTTGGAAGTACGAGCATCTACGGTGGGTACATTTTAGGAAGTGTATCTTCATATGTAATGAATCTCCATCACCAATAAGCTAATCTATTAATTTCAGGCAATTCTGTATGGAACTAAATGGACTAGCTGTCAGATTACAAGCAGAGTGTAAACCTGAGACATGCACTCAAATGACTGCTACAGAACAATGGATATTCCTGTGTGCTGCTCACAAGACACCCAAGGAATGTCCAGCTATTGACTACACAAGACACACTCTTGATGGAGCAGCTTGTTTGCTGAACAGCAATAAATATTTTCCCAGCAGGTATATATACTTGATGATAATGATGTATTTTATATAAAACATTTATAGAAAAAAATGTAAATCCCTATTCATATTTGTGAGTAAATATCTTTGTCAACTTTCCATGCTTAAATGGCTAAAGTGATCCTAATGCAATTTGATAACACAGGGAATGACATACCTTTTATTCAGGAAGATAGTGTAAAGTTGTAGGCAGAGACTAGTGCTGTATATTTACTAAATTTGTTTCTTTTCATTTCAGGGTAAGCATCAAGGAATCTTCTGTTGCTAAACTAGGCTCAGTCTGCAGGAGAGTGTACAGAATATTCTCTCATGCCTACTTCCACCATCGCTCAATATTTGATGCATTTGAGAAGGAGACCCACTTGTGTAAACGCTTCACATACTTTGTGACAAAGTATTCCATTATATCAAAGGAAATACTGATCCTGCCCAAACTAGATGATGAACTACCTATTGCTTTACCAGTGGAAGAATCAGAAGCATGAACATAGCGTTATTATCTGGGGATCTGTTTTCATCAGTAATGAACTGCTATTTATTGACTCAAATATAATCTTAGTTCAACTTATTGAAAGTTTATGTCTGAATGTGTATTATTTTAGTTTTTGCACACAATTCTATTTATTAAGTATTAATATAGAACTATTCCAGGCTATGTATAGAGAACTCTGAGAACTACTGTACTAACCATATTGGAATAATAATTATGCATTTATAGCAAATGTGTAACTGTCTATAAAATCTTATATCTAAATTACATTTTGATTTGATTCGTGAGACAAACAATCTATGTGTTAGGTAACCATTTTTAATGTCATTTAAATGAGTGTATGCTGTTGTATCTATTTTGTTGGATTTCATGCATATTGAATGATCAAAGGTTTCAGTCTTATCTACTTAAATATGTAAAAATATCATAATGTTGTAGTTAAATTATTCTGTGCCTAGTGGATGCATAAAATTGTCTATAGCTAACTTCTATAAATAATAAAATTTTCTGAAATCACGCCTATTATAAAGTAGTTTTTCACCCACCACACCACCCTTAACCCAGACAGACTAGATAAACTAGGTTATAGAAAATAAAACAGTGTAGGCATATTTTTGTTAAAAACTATATCTTATTAGTATGTCTGAGTATTAATGATACAAATGACACATTCATTTGGGTTTAGGTGTACTTCTCTCTGGCCTTTTTTTATTGCCTTTATTCTGATTAAACTTTCCTTTGTTTTTCTGACCGCTCCTAGCCACAGCGTTAGTAATATCATCTTGCCAAAACTTCTTTCCATTATGTGATTGATATCTACAACAAAAGATAGGTTTTAAATTTATATTTAAAAAAAAACTAAAATTTCGTTAAAATGTATATACTAACCCTATTTGATCAGTATCAAATTCTGTTTCTAGAGATAACAAAATATGTATGACTGGTATTCTTCGCTTGACAACTATTTTTTCCAATCCCTCTAACTTTGGCTCCCAGTACTCTTCATCTCTGAAATAAAGGTAGTTCTCTCACAGGTAGGTAGTTTTTAAATAATGATATTAAAATGATAAAATAGGCTATCCTAAGAACTGACATAGTAGTCAAATTACAACTAAGTCAGTTCTTAGGATAGTTCATCCGAGTGCTCATTTTTTCAGCACAGCTGTCTTACGTTTTGTATGTGAGTTTAGTAACTTGGTGCTGCACTTTGAATTGCCTTTTAGTTAGTTCTGCACAAGTGATAGCCTTTCCGAGTCCTACACCAGCTCCCGTCCACACCACAACTGTATCTTCTTTGTTCTCAAGAAAACTGGATGCATGTGATAAGAGATTGGACATTTTACTGCCTCCCTTTACCTGTCGGATATTACAAATATATTTTAAATTTTTATTGGTGTGGTACAGGTGTTTAGTGATGAAGAGGTAGAGAGGCATATGATTTATTAATCTGAGGATTTCCCTCAGGGAAACTCCCCAGTGCCTGGTCCTCCGTTTATTTATTAAAAGCTTTGGTTAATTATTAGCATTCATGACTTTAAACAATTTTGGTAGATAATATGTTCCATTACAGTTGATAAGAACACTATAAAATTTTTTTCTGAACATTTGATTCACAGATAAATTTCAGTTATATGCAATAGTTGCACAAACAATAGCAAATTTTGAATAAGGTATTTCAGTAAAAGTTGTTTACCTGCATCCAGAGGAAATTGTCATGAAGACCTTTGAAAGGTAGACGGTCCCTTTCTAGTATTTCTTCAACGTTTTTACCTTTCGTATAATTTTCCATTTTGTTTTAGTTTTCACAAATTTACACTGGGATATTAAATGCAGTCTATTGCCTATCGGCAAGCTCACTGCTTAGCATGCATGTAATATACAAAATAAATTTATCTTCGCGGTGCTGTGAGGTGTAGTGTAGGCAGTATAGTAAACTTTGTTGTGGCTCTTTTCTGTTTCTTTCACTCCAATGCCAACAGTTTTAGGCGTAGACCGAGAATCTAGGCTTGTTTTAGGGTTTAATCTATCTACGTATTAAATCCATTTTCATTCAAGGGCAAGGGTTTATTTCTTTCGCTACTTTTTGTCAGCAGAGCAGAGAATGTAAAATTGATAACCAACCAACAAATGAACAAAACAACCTGTCGTAAAATTACTTTGTGAACCTGTCTGACTGGACTGACTGAATCTGTCTATTTGTCTACCAACCAACATCACGACGACCACGACGTCTAGCGAGCGGTCCGGTCTTCTCTTTCTAGGGGTCCGGTCCTACTTCTCCTACATTTTCACCACTAGCAATGTTTTGTTTTATTGGTCGCCTTGGTCGGTGATTCAAGCCGTGTGTGGCCGCCGAAAATTTGACTTGTCTAAATGCTTACTTATTAGTAAGCCTAACGAAATGAATAAATTTTTATTTTCATCTTTTTCGAACAAATGGCCGTGCCTTAATACGTCCAAGACGATCTAGCCACAGAACACTATTACTCCTGATCTAGCTCAGTCAAGTCAGCTTTCGAATTCGAAGAGATTATAATATTCATAGCTCTGCCTGCGCACATTATACCAACGCCGTCGCCGCTATTGGACACTTTGCACAGCACAAAAATGTGCTCGACACATTTTATTGTCACAAAAATGCTTCCCTCCTACAAGTTGCAAAGTTTCAAACAACTGGCCCGCGAGCTGTCTGTCATTGATACCTTCAGTATAAAATGCATTAAATGTAACGAGTTTTATTGAATGCATTTTCAGTATTTTTTGAACAATTTTTTACAGGATGGAAAATGTATTTACCTAAGTGCTTAGGGACTAAGGTACCTATATTTTCAAAACAATAAAAATAAAAAATAACCTGGAGAAATAGGTAAGTACCTAATAAATTTAATTTTAACTGCCAGCCACTACTACATATTGGTAGTTATCTACCAGTTCATTTTTAGGTATCTCTTGGTAGGTAAGTAGTTAGATACCTATGATGATGACGCCCTGCTCAAAGCGAAGGTACCTACCTACCTGACCACCTCCCTAAGTATAAAAGTTTATAGATATAAACGATTTATAATTGTTTTATAGTTACCAATAAACTCTTATACATAAGGTACGTTAGCTTCTAGGTACCTAGGTACATGCTACGGGATCATTATTTATTTGCGCCACACAGACAGATCTAAAGGTTATCTACTGCGATATAAATAAATGCGTGCCCACAGTTTCAATAAGTCATGGCTAAACAGTTATCTACTAATATTTAGGACAACCGGTATTCTTTGAGCAAAGTATAACGAGAGATCATGTCTTTGCAAACTTTTTTACTGATTTGTTTAATAATAGTGGTGGTCGAAGGGCGAAGCAAGTTTGCATTAGACAAGCGATGGGTGTGTGGTGTTAAAAATTCGTGCTTCGATTGTTTAAAGTTAACTCACTGCTCGTGGTGCGAGACTGAAAATAAATGCTTCTCGAAACAGTTATCAAGTCAATTCTGCAAGAATGAAACCATTGATCACGTGGACTTTGGATGTAAGTTCTAGTACGTGCCTATAGGCGCCTTATGTTGTAGCTACCCAAGAGTATCTTGCCTCATTAGGTACCATCCTACCTACAGTACAGATAGTTCATTTTAATTACTTAAGTACCTACCAAATACAGAATATGAATGTACTTAATAGTAATTTTAATTCAGTTTACAGGAAGTTTAGTTTAGTTTATTGTAAGTAATCAAATCATAAATATAACCTACCTATAACAATTTAAGTACAGCTAAGTCGTTAAATTATTCACATAATCATCAATCGCAGATAGACAGAAGAACGAAATACTTAGTTTTGGTACTAACAGGAAAAAAAACAAAATTAACACGTAATAAATTAAGTACCTACACACAAAAAGCCTGAACAAAGAAAGGAATGAAACAGTGTGCTGAAGAATTTCCAAGGTAGCCGCCCATTTTATTGTGTTAGGAATACTATGAATATTTAATAATAATATTCCCTTTAAAAACCTATATGGCGTAGCGGAAGAAGGTCCAGCTGCGACGCAAGAGGTTTTTGGATTGGAATCCTACGTCGCGACGACATAAATATTTGTGCGATGTGTATAAGTAGGTATATTTGTTCCAGGTCTGGGTGTATAAGTACTTAATTGTAATTCTGTAGGTACCTGGTATATGGTTGTTTACTCCAATGTATATGGTATATAAGGAGTAAATGTGTTCTTGAGTGGAGACCACGACTCGGTAAATGTACTGTAGGACGCTCTCCCACCAGGTGGGATGACGACTTGTGAAAGACTGCAGGCAGACGCTGGATGCGTTAAGCTGAAGACCGGGGATATAGCGCTCATTAGGGTCCAGTAGTGGACTAACATAGGCTGATGATGATGATGAGGATGATGCCGTGTGAATATGAAAACAGAGTCAATAAATTAATAATGCTGGACAATCCACACAGCATAAAAGCAATCCACACAGTATAAGCCTCAAGCTAAGTAGAGCTTGTGTTATTCTGTTTTTATGATCTGCAGATCATAAAAACAATTGTCCCGAGGCGGGAATCGAACCCGCAACCTCCTGCGTCGCAGGCGAACCTTCATCCACCGCGCCACGGAAGTCGTCATAATATTCTATAATTAATCAAAGTGCACCTTTTATTATGGGTTCCTCTTTGCGTTTTGATGTAACAAACCTATTAACCTAAAAAATAACTATTTTCAGTGAGCTTCCAAGAGAATGCGGAATGTTCTTGCGCTAGCGGCAAGATGGACTTGCAATGCTACCCCCCTGGGGTCAGCGAGGGCCCCGAGTGCTCCAACCGGGGGCAATGTGTATGCGGAAGCTGTGTCTGCGACCCAACGCCTGACCCGGAGAATCCAACTAAGGTATAATGTACAATATAAAATCATAGCATACGTTTGCTTTTTTTTAAAACGCCGTACATCACTATTACTTCATAGTATAAAACAATGTCGCTTTCCGCTGTCTGTCTGTCCCTATGTATGATTAGATCTTTAAAACTAAGCAACAGATTTTGATGCGGTTTTAAATAAATAGAGTTATTCAAGAGGAAGGTTTATAAACCATTTGAAATTTCCATGCGGGGGAAGTCGCGGGGCGCAGCTAGTACATAATAGAAAACAATTTAAGTACATAGATATATATTACCTACAGGATGAAAAATTAGAACGTTAAATGGCGGTAGGGGGCCAAAGAGCATGACTCTTTGGCGATAATGCCGCCATTTCTACCAAACCACCTTAAATAAATAGACACTAAGAAATTTATAATCAAATAATATAATCTTATTAAAACTAGTATTTACAATTGAGGTAACTGCAGACTATTTCAAACAATCTACAGGTAGCTCAACTGATCCATATCAAGACCAGTGGAAGCGTCCCGAAGACGCTGGCTGCATTGCCCCGCTGATGGCAATGCTGATTTGTTGCGCTAGATACTTAGCAGGATAAATAAATACTTATCTAATAAATTAAATACTATCCGAGGATATACTTTTTTGGATATTATTTAATTTCTTCGAGATTACTCCGAGTACGAGGGCTTACTTACGCACTGTACTAAAAAAAACTTAGAAACGTAGGTACTTACAATTACTTGCTTCGACAATTAATTAAAATCACGCGAGTTTCAAATATGTTGTTTTACTCTAATGCCATCTAATCAAGCTTGGATCAGCTTGGAAGTGAATTGAACCCGCAACATTATGCGTTACTGATTGACTGTGTGACATACACAAACAGTACCTAAGGTATACTGTTTGTGTATGTCACACAGTCAATTGCACCATGCAGCTATCCTTATCTGAAAGAACCCTAGTTTTAATGTCTCTTATGTCACTTCACTGTCAATATGGTGCTAATAATCCAAAGACATTAATAACCGTATAACGTAACCTAACGATTTCACGTGTGTACATAGTAACCGAATGATGCGTTTTCTGCTTTTTAATCAGCAAGGCAAGGCTGCTGTGCTATTGAACCCATATGGTAACGCACGCTATCAGCGTTATTACGCTAATTTTAACATGATAAATGCGTTAAAATTAGCGTGCTAGCCTCAATGAGATTTTACTACTAGAAAAATCATACTCACTATAAAGAAACAATAACATGGCGATATTTTTTCTATGCCTACCTATTTTATATGAAACTTTGATTTAACTGCGGCCTATGACGTCACATCGGCTAACAGCTAAAGTGAACTGGGGTGAAATGGTTACCTAGGAGGCTGCATGAAGAAAATAAATTTAATTTAAGAAGGTATATCGACGCTGGAAATTTGAAATGTCGTAAGGGACATTTTGTCGTAAGGGACATTTTTATACCATTAAACTGGAAATTTTGTCCTCTATCGATCTGTATATTTAAAATTTTGATATCTCTTGAAATAAAGAAGTATCAAGTCAAATTGTTTTGTCGTAAGTGAAATTGTAGTAAAATTTATGAGTCGTATGGGTCAAGTTTTGTTTTTGTAGCTTTTAGCAACGTCGTAAATCTAAGTAACTGTCTGTTTCATACGGTGTAACACGCATACACAAAATTACGAACCCGTTACAACATTTTCTTCAAAAACATATTTTTTTAAATATTGTCGTAAGTAGCAACAGTATTTCATTATTGTCTGTTACGATATTTTGTTCAACAAAATAAATTTAAAATATGATAAATTTTGTCGTAAGTAACAACAGTATATCATTAATGTCCGTTAAAACTGAGCAAAAATGTTCAATAAATTGTTCACAGAGGAATATAACATCAGTTTCCATTGTCCAAAAAAAGATAAGTGTACTATCCTATGCAATAAATTTGAAAATATACAAAATTATGCTACTGACGAGGATCAACAGAAGATAAAGGAGCATATAGAAGAGAAAAAGGCAAGTTACGCACTGTTTAAACTGTATCAAAACATATTGGACTCTAAAACGCTTACTACAAGTTTCGATATGCAAAAGGTTTTAAACACGCCACACGGAGAGAGCATGTTATTATACTACTCTAGAAAGTATGCAATGTATAACCTAACTTTCTACGAGAGTGGAACCCGAAATGTGGCTTGTTACGATTGGGGAGAATCAGAAGGAAAACGCGGGAGTCAGGAAATATCCAGTTGCCTTTACTTGTACCTTAAAGATGTTGACAACAGGGGGATAAAAAATCTATTACTGTACTGCGATTCTTGCTGCGGGCAGAATCGCAATAAAGTAGTAATGAGTGCCCTAAATAATTTTTTGAAAATTTTAAACATTTACAAGTTTTCCAAATTAACTTTCTGATTCCTGGCCATACTTACATGCCGGTAGGCTCCGTACACGCAGTGATCGAAAAAGAAGTTAAAAAATTATTCGTTTGGAGTCCATCAAAATGGCCAACATTCATCGAAGCTGCTCGAAAACGGCCAAAACCCTACCAAGTATAATGTAATGGAACACACAGATTTCTTAGATTTCGAAGAATTGACTGCGAAAGCTTTCACACCACAGACAGCAAAAGCTGTTAAACTTCAGAAAGTAAGAATAGTTACTTTTGAAAAGGAGTGTCCGAATGAAATGATTGTTAAATATTCAATGAAAGAGGAAGCTGAAGATCATAAATTTCAACTACATCAAAAATCTTCAACAGATGATAAGAAAGCAAAGGGCAAAAAGGGAAAAGGTAAGGGGAAGGGGAAATCCAAAATCCAGAGGAGTCATTATCACAAAACCAGGACGGAGCTGAAGAAATTGAATTGAAAGCTGGAAGAAGTACAAAGATTTGAAATTATTATACGACAATGGAACAATACCAAAACGGTTTCACGCAGAATACCTTAATCTTCCGTATAATTCTGGGGTGCCAGATACATTAAACGATACAGACGAGGAAGATGAGCGTGAATTATGAAAATATGGTTATAAATATTAATTCCAAAATTACAAAAAATAATAATCATCTTTTTGTAATTCACGCTCATCTTCCTAATAATCATAATTATCTTATAATTTATATTTATAACCATATTTTTATAATCCATGCACATCTTCCTCGTCAGCTAATTTGACGATGACAGGAACCTAATAAATTATTAGGTTCCATTTAAATGAAAAACTATTATTAATAATAACAGTTTTTCATTTAATTAAATGGAACCTAATAATATGACAGGAACCTAATAATTTATTAGGTTCCTGTCATCGTCAAAGTAGCTGACGTCTTAAGATGATTTTGAGATCCCTTAATCGTGAGCTCTGCCACCTGCGCTGTGTTCGTGTATAGGTCGACTTTCATCTCGAAACGTCAGCAAATTTAAAGATAACTGTTATAACTGATAACTGTTTCATTTGTTATTTTGTCCGTAAAAGTACAACTAACCTATTAATATTTGTTTTTCTTGATCTACATCCTTAATCTAATCAGATTTCGGTATTATGCTTCATTAACGAAACTATTTCTAAAAAAATGATGTCATTATTGTTTACGATCACAACATTTTCCTATACATTTCTTAACTTTACAACATAAAATGCAGACATGAACAAGGCGGTTAAGGTAGTTAAGACAAAATGTTTTTCATTAGGTAAGGTTATAACAATTTTTTTAACGTCGTAATGGACACCTCTTCAAAAATGCCCATGTGTAAGGGACACCTCTTCCTAAATGTCAAAGTGGTAAGGGACATCATCTTATAAACTATTGAGTTTAACGAGGTTAAACTTATATTTAGCTATAGATCATTTAATTTTAAAACATTTTGTCTTGAAAGCATCATAATAGGTAAAAAAATGACAAAGTTGTGACGTTTTAAAAGAACAAAATTTGTTTTTTTGCTCTCCTGTAAAGTCTAGGTTTGTCCCTTACGACATTTCAAATTTCCAGCGTCGATATGTATTTAAAAAAAATACTAATAATAATATTTATTTACAAATTATAATAGGTACCTATTTTAAGAAGGATATCCATTTTTGTAATTACTTATGGTATATCATTATAACTTCAAATAAGCTTAGTTTATTCAATTTTTGTCTCTTCCTTACCCCTCCAGACGATCACCTTGTCCACTTCCTAACTTGACCACTACGTACGTATATACGTATAATACCTACCCATGGGGTAGGTATTCCGTGTTTTACAACTCTGACCTTTATTTCCAGGCTGTGATGGGCGAATTCTGCGAATTCGATAATTTCTCGTGCGTCGGGCCGAAGTGTAACGAAGGACCGTACTCCTTGATCCAGCTACGTTCGAACATTGACGACATTGATAATGATACAGATAATGGTCCTGGTTATGACGGTGATAATGGTACTGATGATACTGATGCTAAGTAATTTTAATGTCTTGAAATCTTCTGTAATAAGTTAGTGTCATGTAGCTCATTTCATGTCATGAACGCTTTCGTTTAGACTAGAGAACATAATACTATTGTGATTGTTTTACCTATTACTTTATGTAAATTAAGCAAAATGTTTTCCTGCAAATAAACATAAAAATTTTAGTTACGAGTCTACTTAAAACTAAATTAAGTATAAAAAAATGCCTAGATATTCGACCATTAAGAATAAGAATAATTTTATTGTAAAATTGTGTGAATCATAGTTATTTTAAAGTCTTGTATTTAAACTATTATCAATTTATCGTTCCGGACATACAATTACATATATTTTTACAAAATAAGATAGGTTCGAAGTTCATTGTTCATTCAGTGCTCGCTATGGTGATTCTGTAAAACAATTTGATGGTAGTACATTTGTTGATTACAAATTAGACCCCACATTGGTTCATTGTTGATGATAGGCATTGGATTTCCTAGTTAAGGTTTTTTAAATCTAAGTAAATAAATTGAGTTCTTAATAAAAAGAAACCCCAAAAACTTTTCTGCCAACTTTTCCTTATTCATAAATTCCCACAGCTAAAAATAATGGTCGGTTAGATCGAGTTTTTGAGAACCGTTCGAGCGAAGAATCTCGCCTCAATTAAGAATTGATATGAACCAACGTCTGCTGCCGATGGCTCATCTCTCTCGAGTGCTGCCGGTTATGGTTACGCGAAATTAGATTTCAACGAGTCCATTTTCTCCTACTGCGTCTTCACCTTTTATTTCCTGGCTATTTATTGAGCGTCTGCTCGGAGTTGTCATAAAAATCTGTTGGGGATGTTAGCTCGGTTAGTGGTGCTCGCAGGCGCTAATGGCAAATTATAGCCGGTTCAATGTACACAATATTCAGATATTATTTATTGAAATAAGAAATAGTCTTACGTAGTATTGTATTCTCTGATAAATAGTGCCAGATCCTGTCGGGGCACTTTTTTGATTGACAGACTTTATGATCAGCACCACAAATTGTTATTATTTTATTTTGAACATAAAAAATAAACTTATACTAATATTTCTATTATCATCATCATTAACCTTAAACAGTCCACTGCTGGACATATGCTTCCCCTAATGAGTGCCATAGCGCCCTGTCTTCAGCTATATACTTACATAATATAATAAATAATGCTCGACAATTCACACAGCATTAAGCCCCAAGCTATCAGAGCTTGAGTTATGGGTATTAGATAACTGATAAACATAATACAATACATTACATAGATATATATATTTTTATTATACATAGAAAACGACCAGAATACCCGAAACAAATATCTGTAGATCGTACACACATTTGTCCCGAGGCGGGAATCGAACCCGCGACCTTCTGTTTCGTAGGCGGACCTTAGTCCACCGCGCCAGAGAGGTCGTCGATATACATGACATTACAATTATTATGTCATAACCATTCGTAATGATTCGTAAACTCTTAACCATTCATGTGTCCTCCTTGCTTTATCAAGTTATTGAGCTAAATCTACAAACAATCACTTTTAATTTAACGTTTTAATCAAAATGTTTTATCGCGTGTTCAAGTTCACAAAATAAACGTCTAGATATCCAATCTATACCTAATTCCCATTACACAGTTTCAATAATGAATACCAGCCGTCTGGAATCTCCGGACATTAATAACGCAGAATAGAACCTCTCGTAGTCGTACTTACTTATAAATACAGTGAAGTTCAAAATAAAATGAAACGGAACATTATTGAGTTTGTCTTCAATAATTTCGGAATGAGGAGCGTCCCGGCCTCATCGCGACTGATTCGATTACGAGGGAGCCGCGAAATTGTTTTACCGACGAGACGATCAGTCTCATACCTTGGTACTTAGGTATGCTAGGAAGGAATCTAATAATTTTGTACCAGATGCACACCTAAAGATAATTTGCAATTGCTGATGTAAAATCAGCTGCTGTAAACATTTCGTGTTGCTATGATATTCGGTCCGTTCGTAGACACACACCACGCAGACATTTCCATAGCCTGCTTCCGTAGGCCGCAGCGGCTAGTCACGAAAGACCTACCTACGACATGACAGCGGCGGTCATGTCGTAGGTAGCGTTTTTTTGTTTCGTGACTACTACGAAAAAGCCGCTCTTTCGTAGCAACTCCGACGCTGTTCTATAGCGGCTTACGTAGATCTCGTAACCGCTTCGTAGCACTCCCTTGCTCCTTAGCGGCCTACGTAGACATGTCGTAGTCACGCTGTAGTAGTTCCGTAGACACTCCGTAGCATTCTCGTGGGCATAAAATTTTACCCACTTCGAAGTACTTGTAGCGTACCCATAGGCATATCGAAGCCACCCAGTAGCTCATCCGTATCAGTCCCGTAGTAAGCATAATCGTAACCACTCCGTAGCACTTCTATAGCTACTTCATATCGTACCTGTAGGCATATCGAAGCCACCCAGTAGCTCATCCGTATCAGTCCCGTAGTAAGCATAATCGTAACCACTCCGTAGCACTTCTATAGCTACTTCATATCGTACCTGTAGGCATATCGAAGCCACCCAGTAGCTCATCCGTAGCAGTCCCGTAGTAAGCATAATCGTAGCCACTCCGTAGCACTTCTATAGCTACTTCATATCGTACCTGTAGGCATATCGAAGCCACCCAGTAGCTCATCCGTATCAGTCCCGTAGTAAGCATAATCGTAACCACTCCGTAGCACTTCTATAGCTACTTCATATCGTACCTGTAGGCATATCGAAGCCACCCAGTAGCTCATCCGTAGCAGTCCCGTAGTAAGCATAATCGTAGCCACTCCGTAGCACTTCTGTAGCTACTTCATAGCGTACCTGTAGGCATATCGAAGCCACCCAGTAGCACATCCACAGCAGTCCCGTAGTAAGCACAATCGTAGCCACTCCATCCGTAGCACTTCCGTAGCGCTTCCGTAGCACTTCCGTAGCATTCCCGTAGCACTTCCGTAGCATTCCCGTGGTAGAAATAATCGTAGCCACTCCGTAGAATTCTCGTAGAAGTAATATTATCATAGCCACTCTATCCGTAGCACTTCCGTAGCGTTCCCGTAGACATACCTCATCGTAGCCACCCCATAGCACGTCCGTAGCTGTTTCGTAGCGTTCCTGTAACCACTCCATAGCACTTTCATAGCCACTCCATAGGCATTTTCAGCGTAGCCTTACGGTCGAAAAGGTTAATACGCTGTTACACATATTTTCCACCTCTTCTAAAGAAGTCACTTTGATCTAAAGTTAATCACATCCACCTGAATTGACTAAATAGGTAAATAAAGGAATGCAAATCTTCCCATTATGTTGAGACGAGTTTTGTTACGTACATATATACCATTACTAAATTAAGTTTGAGGCTGAATAATTCGCGTAAAAGTACGTGACTTGCGTTCGTAAGCGCCGGATAAGATGTCTACGGGGGCGTTATTATAGATGTAGAGTACAATAGGAGATAGGTTCCACTGTGGAATAAGGAAAACGAATGGATGCGTATTTCTTTGTGATTAATTTCTATTTGCTTGGTTTGATCTATAGACAGATTTTGACAGTTAATACATTATTGAGAGGCAAAGGAAGTATTCGACTAGGGAAGGAGATTTAAATAAATAAATAATGCTTGACACAGCATCATCTACTCCCAAGCAAAGCAGAACTAGTTTTAAGGGTACTAGATGACTGATATACTTAATACATTATATTATTACGTTTTTGTTTGATATGTTCTTATTATACATTTTTACCCAGAATACCCAAAACAAATATTTGCAGATGATACAAAAAAAATTACCAAGGCGGGAATCGAGCCCGCTACCACCTTTACCGCAGGCGGACTTCGCCCGCCGTGCCACATCGGTCGTCAAAGATAAAAAATAAGGAGTATAGCAAGACATTTTAATATGATTACGATTAGTTATTAATTGTATTATGTATATATTTACATCATCAATGGGATTAAATCGCAGAGCAGTCGTAAAAATCATTAAAACACTGAATACAGTTGATAAGTTGTCATCTTCTACATTTCATTAAATTCGGACCAAATAAAAATATAACGGTATATTTACCATGATTAGATTCTCGACTTTTCCAATATTTCGGCACAGTTTTATGCGCCATGATCTCGGAATAACGGAAGGCACTGCGAGTAAGTTTAGGTATTCCGTGATCACGGCGCATGAAACTGTGCTGAAATATTAGAAAACTCAATAATCAGATCATGGTATATCTTACTTTATAAATAAGTTGTTTTAATAAACATGATAGTTTCAAAAGATTTAAAAAAAGTAGTTATAAATAATTTATGACACGTTTATTTTAAATCTGTAAATATGTATAGGTATGGCACGAAAATATATCAATCATAATAATTATTATTGATATATTTTCTTGGCATACCTATGTATATTTTTACTACAATGCACCTAAGAATGATTTAAAATAAACGTGTTTTATTTTCATAGATAATTTTATGCTTTGTATGATTCCTAGCTCCATGTAGATCACACATAATATGGCATTGGTATTCCGAAGTGAGGAAGAATGTGCATTCCTGCGAACGCCGCGTCGGCGACTCGTCGGCGTGCCTCGGCCAGTGACGATGCCCTATTGAACCTGTTCTGCTCGTAGGAAATACCTAATATCTATTCATTCGAGCAGAAATATTGAATTTAAATGAGTTCGAGTTATGTAGTTTAAAAATTGCTTTTTATAAAGGGCTAATAAATGCTGAAAAATTATTTTTCTCTTTTACCATCGATAGGTCAGGCAGTCTTGAGTTCGTTCTAAATTCAATACGTAGGCTTTTACTTGCAGCAATTTATTGAATATACTTAAATGTATATAAAAAAGTGCGTGTTTAAAAATATATAAACCGACATCAAATTCCTGAATAATTTTAATAAAATAAAAATAAATAACATTCCTTTATTTCAGATCACTAAGATCCATAATTTGTTAGTACTTAATGGGTTAGTAAGGTTTTATAACCGGAACACTCCGATAGCGCGATTTTTTTTGTTTTGCTTGACGGAACGCACGAAACGTACAACTTTACTACTGGACTTGCAAACGCACCTTCGTGTACCTTTTGTTTTGGATCTCCAGGAAATGTCAGTAGGTACCTATAGTATATTTTTTTGCAATAAGTCACGTCTTTAAATAAGTACATCGTCGTGATTTCGACCGCAACCTAACCGCAACAGAATAGAATCATATTAATTATTTCTTTACCCTTCTGTTCCATTTGCGTTATTATTAACTTAATTTTTGTTGATGACATTTTCAATAAATAGGCCTAATGTTTACCTTTCACTCAATTTGTAATGAACATAAACATTCAACTATCACCAAGAAGTAACTTTCAGTAAAATTTTAAAAATTAAGTCAAATGCAGGTACAATCAATTTAATGGAAACAAAATAAGAACTAGTCTTTACAATTTGAAACAATAGCTAACTGCAGACTGCAGATAAGCAAATCAAATGTTTTAGTTATATGATCATACTAGTGCTTTCTTTTTCAGTTCTTCCACTAGTGGACAAAAAATTAAAGTGAACATTAAAATTAAAATAATGTTATTTGATAATTATGAATAGTATAAAATTTGACTTGTCTATAATTGCTTATTTTGTAAGCCTAAAGAAATAAATGCTATTTTGCATATATATTGACTTTGACTTTGAGACAATCAGTTTTATGTAGATTCCAACATTTCCAACAAATCGCTGAAAGCAATTCAATTACAAAGTTAAATGGGTGAAAAGTGAACGTGGAAACTGAGTACTTTTGTATAATTTAGAGGTGGAGGTTACACGTTGCAATCTGCGGCCCAGTTGAAAATATCTGAAGATGGCTTGAATATTCATGTGGCCGCACTTTGAGGCTCTAGAGCGAAGAGTTCCCTTTCACGGGTTTCGAGAGCTTTAAATTATTTATTCGAGTTATCTAGATCTGAAGTGAAAAACAAACAAAGCCATATTTGGAATTCAACATGCGGGATAATTCGTCGATGGATTAAAGTTGAAGGAATGCATTTGCAATTTTCAATTAATCCACGCATTCGACGATAAACTGACAGTGACGTAATTTTTCTCTATTCTACCATAGACCATAAGAATAGACAATACAATACAAATACGCTTTATTGTACCTCAAACACAGAAAAAAACAGTAAAGAACAAAAACAAAGATACATATGCAATAGCGATTTCATCCAGGCAACCGTTGGAAGGACACATAGGTATAGACGGTGGCGTATTGTAGACTAATGTAAATATAAATTATATACAATACAAAACATCCACAAATACATAAATACTTGTATAAACGTTAATGGAAATAAATACTGATTATACAATACAATACAATACAAAAATACTTTATTGTACACCAGATACAGAACATTATGAAAGATATTACATGTGACAAGTACAAAAGTGTAGTAAGTATTATAGACACTATTAAACATAAAATATTAACTATTTGAGGTCGAAGAAAGACAGTGTTCATAGACCGAATATTTAAAATATAGAGAGAGATTTAGCTTGTCTTATTGGGGTAGGTAATGCATTCCATAGTCTGGTGTCATGTACGGTGAACGAAGAACTGTAGGCATGGAAGGGGCGAGGAGTTCGCAGCAAAAGGGTATCGGTGGAGCGAAGGCAAGCAATAATACGTTCATTGTCAATTCTTATGCCTAGACAACAGTCCTCATATTGCTTGCCCTACTGAGCCTTCTAGGGCAAATACTAAAATAACGTAATACTGGTGCAACAGGAGAATTGGTTACTAAATAATTAAATAGTAAAAATAGATATATTATAAATTGGGTAATATTATAAAAAAATGCTGGATAATCCCCACAGCATCATCTAGTCCCAATCTAAGCAGAACTTGCTGGAACCGATTAAATTACTGTTTTATTTATTACATAGAAATCTATTTTTTTAAATACATAGAACGTATACGGTATATTGCAGATCGTACAAACATTAATTGTTCCAAGGCGGGAATCGAACTCGCACCTCCTGCGTCGCCGAATTCTATACAATTTTAGGTCATAAAGCTAAGTGTCATGAAAAGCAAGGTAAGAATGAAATTAGTGCAAAGTAATATGCCACTGAATGCATCATTTTCATTTAGATCTTGCTGAACCAATTAAGTCCGTAAAAAATGACAAAGTTTAGCAAAATGTGCAACATACGAGTTCCATATTTGTTTCTCCGCAGATCTAAGTGGCCTATCGGTCACATTAGCGAATAAAAATAGAATCATGTGAAAAGTCGTATACTTGGGAAGCATTCAGCTGACACAATGAAGTGGCATCGAGGGCGGGCGGGCGGCGCGGCGTATCATTGGCCGGGCGGACTCAGGCCGGCTTGATAACATAAGAGAAGCGGGAAAACTCCAAGCGCGCTTCGCTTCATTAGTCGGAAAGACACTCACATTTAAAAAAATAACTGTAGCAAAGAAGTAGTAGAAGTACCCAAGTGTTACTTATAGATTTCTGTTTTTTTATTTTATTTTAGTGTGTGCTGCTGATTGTCCATAAATTAAAAAGCTTGCGCCTAGACGAGAGCAGACAGCGGTCAATTTCGCACAATCAAGTTTATTAGGAAGTAAACGAGATATTTAACGAGATAACTTTTGCACTTTCTATATTCTGTAGTCTAGCGCCCTCGCAAGCTGTTACGTCAGTCTGGGCTGCGATGCCGGCAAAATTGGTCACAAAGTGATTTAGCGCTTAAGGTTGTGGGCAATTTCAAATAAAAATTGGACATTTGGACATTGGACATTGGACGGAAAATTAGATATGTGCGTTTTATGACTAAGATTATTACCTGATTAAGTAAGAGAAGATATTTTAAATTCGCTTTTTGAGATAAAAACTCCTGTACAATTTAAGAAGAACGGAACTACACGTACGGAATTACACGCCAGTGCCGTACAAGTCGACAAATAACATTATTTTATTGGTCGACTGAAAGATTAATTGAAATATGCTTTTACTCGAATTAAACTCAATAAATAAAAAAATATATATTTAAGTTGTAATGTACGGTGTACGGCAATACGGAGGGTATTGCCGTACACCGTACATTACACCCTACCCCCTACCCCCTACCTACACACTATCACTTTTTCATATAATCAATTAAGGTAGGTATATTCTTAAAAACAACACGCGACCGCCCCGCTTATCGCTCCTCCTCCAACATAATGCACAACCACCATGACTTCAGCGAGCGCCTTCCGTCGCCCCCCTCCCCCCCCTCGCTCACCCGACCGCAGGACTGCTGGTGCGGCCGTCGAGTCAGCCGGAGACCGTTGCGCCGCCGACATCGAACCATCCTTACTTCCAACTTAGAAAAAACTTACGCAAAAAAATAACATAAAAAAATAACCATGGACGTTGAGGAGTTCAGAGTCCGAGGCAAAGAGATGGTAGACTATATTTGCAGGTACATGAATACTTTGAATTCGCGGCGGGTCGTTCCTTTGGTAGAGCCGGGGTACCTTAGGGCTGAGTTGCCGGCGGAGGCGCCCCAATACCCCGAGCCGTGGGAGGATGTGATGAAAGACGTGGAGAACAAGATCATGCCAGGGGTGACGCACTGGCAGCACCCGAGGTTCCACGCGTATTTCCCTGCTGGTAACGCTTACCCGTCGATTTTGGGGGATATGCTGTCAGGAGGCATCGGATGCATTGGCTTTTCATGGGTAAGTGGCATTTTCACTCAGTACAAAAAAGGTAGTAGGATAACTAACCTTTTAAGGTTAATTAAAAAAAAATTAAACATATGCAATATGCATGCAAGTTTAAAATCCTCATAAAGTACCGACCTACTGATTTAAAGGCTGGACCCTGAGCTAGGTGGGCGAGTTCTACAAAAAGAAGTAACATAACATTCTTACTATTTTAAATAATTTTGCAAGGGATTTATAACTCAAAATGTTCTTCCTAAAACAAATATTTTCAAGACATCCTTCGGTCAAACCAGTGAAAGTATCCATTGATTATTTCTAGAACAGAACAACAGCCAAATGAGCACTGCAAGTTTGAATCTATATAATCATAAAATTGTGCCAAAGCGCTCCCTTGCACCAGACTTCCGTTTGTCTCGGTGATTGATCGAATACGAACGTGATTGCAAAGTCATTAAAGTATGTTTATCATTGTACTCGTAATATCATATTACTGAGAGCCTTATTGGCCTAGTGGTAGTTCACCGATTTGAAACTAAGGTTCGAATCGCCGGCCATTCATTGATTTAGGGAGTCATTCTTTTATTAGATTATCTTCTTTCCTATGCCTTTAATGAATCTTAAACGCACTCTTTATGCCCTTGTGTTCAAAAACCACTTTTTTACCATAATTCTTCGAAATTCTATGAGTGACGAAAATGCATATTCCTTTTTTATGCCATTTTGCCAAAACTTATACTTTTGTGCAAAAAGTAAAATGTTTATTCAAAAAATACAAACATCTACAGCCATCTCCTAAAATCCAGATATGATATCTCACACACACAAAGTTTTGTTTATTTAAGTACAAGTTACATACTAATATTCAAGTCGTACTCAACTTGAAATGCGGGCCCTAAGTTTCCCGTGTTTACAAAAGGTAGATATTATATTTAGATTAACTGTTGAATCAAAATGAGGCTTGTAAGCAAAGCCAAGTTATATCATGTCATTAAGCATGTTTCAAGGTATGCCAACCCAATCGATCCGAGCAGTATTGATTCGAGCTGTAAATGCCTTTTAATTATGTATGACTCCTCGGGGCTATTTACGTACGCTGTCGTCTATTTTGCAGTATTATATTACAGTCATCATCATTAGCCTATGTTAGTCCCCACGTATATTGATCGGGTAGGTGGTATTATTCAAAATCAAATAAAGTTTTGAATTCAATGTCAACCTCAATAAACCGTTCGAAAACTAATAACCAAAGACTTCTGTTTTCGTAGCACTTCTAACGTCGCTCATAGACCTCGTAGCGAATTCGTAGCACTACTACGTATACGAAATACGTAAATTCAGCTTTTGAGGAAAATGTTCTTAGGTGAATAAATCTTTGCTTTAAAAAATGTATGTAAGCTGAAAAGTCTTTGTTTTCAGGCGGCCAGCCCAGCTGTAACTGAATTGGAAATAATTATGCTGGATTGGATGGGTAAGTTATTTAACTTCGAAATATTATTTTAAACTTTAGTTTCTACACAAAATATTTTACAGGAAAAGCCATCGGTCTCCCACCGACGTTTTTAGCATTTGGAGAAGGCAGCAAGGGAGGCGGTGTCATCAACGTAAGCATAACCTTACACTCGACTTGGTTCCAGAACCCTATCTGGTAGCATTCTATGCTAATTCAATTGTTTTAGGGATCGGCCAGCGAGAATGTTTTAGTCTCAATGCTGGCCGCTCGAGCCAACGGCATCAAACGATTGAAGCACCAGTTTCCAAACGTGGACGAAGGTCTTCTCCTTTCTAAGCTGATCGCATACTGCTCTAAAGAAGCGCATTCTTGCGTGGAGAAAGCAGCGATGATATGCTTTGTGAAGCTACGTATTCTGCAACCGGACGAGCATGCTTCGTTGCGAGGAGAAACTTTGAAGGAGGTATGTCGTAAGAAATACATTTCACCCACGACGACGGAATGGAGCCGGTAGGTTTCACTTAGGCACGTCTGTAGGTATAAAGAATCAATTTAATAGCTACCCAACCAAATGGACTTTACGGTTCAAGAGTTGAAATACCTACAGAATATGATAGAGTAGTTGATGAAATGACAGAGTATAATGATAAGTTCAACGATGTCATTACTATGTAAGCTATGGTCAGGTAATTAAAATCTGAACTGAAATAAATCTAGAGATGTTTTAAAGAAGGCAAAACCCAAAAAGAAAAATAACTGTGTGTGGTACTAAAATTAGAAATAAAACTGGGTCTTATGTCCGCTAATTGTTAATTTTTAATTTGATTCAGTTAAATAGGGTTTATAGAATAAGTAGCCATCCTTTCCATTTGAATATTAAGCCGATCTCTAGATCGGGTAGCGATGAGACGATAGACGGTGAGACGGGTAGGTAGATAATCGGGCGTTAATTGAAAGCTCCCGGGAAAGCCCGCATTTAATGACTGGAGTCGTCGAGAATACCGGAAATACGTAGCGCGCCGAGCGGTAATGGAGGCGCATTGTGTGCCATTTTCTATGCCGCGAATATTGAAATTTCGCGATACGACCCCCTTGAGTGACCTCTTAGCTCCGCTCCATTTTTACGGAACTTTATCAGGTGTTACTATCATTATAAAGCTTTGAGCGGTTAGTTAGTAGGTACTCTTCCTAATAACTAACCGCCCTCTCTACAATATTATTAATTTAACTATCAATTTCCTATAATCATTTCAACTTGATCAAGTTTTTTACTAGATAGAAAGAAAGAAAATTTATTTATTGATAGTCTATGAAGTATTTATAACTTGTTACTATTATAAAATACTAGCGGACCTTCCCGGCTTGGCACGGTTTTAGTACGGTACGGATCCCTAACTTAAAAAAAAATATAATATAGCCTATGTTCACCGGGGATAGTGTAGCTTCCCAACGGTAAAATCATTTTTCAAATCGGTCCAGTAGTTTCGGAGCCTATTCATTACAAACAAACAAACAAAAAATCAAACTTTATAATATTTATAAGTATAGAAATACGGACTTAACGAAATAAAAATTAACTACCATATAAAAAAGCAACAAGTGACTCCACAAAGCGAACCAATAGTCCTGTCTCAGCATAATCTTGATATAGGGTTTACTTATCTCATTTATTTTACCGGAATTGACTTTTGAAACGTCCTGTCCAGGCAATGGAGGAAGACGAAGAAGCCGGCCGCGTGCCATTCTTCGTAGCAACAACCCTGGGTACCACGTCCTGCTGTTCCTACGACAACCTTCCCGAAATCGGGAAAGTCGTACGCAAGTTTCCTAACGTCTGGCTTCACGTGGACGCAGCCTACGCCGGCAGTTCCTTCCTCTGTCCTGAACACAAACATCGATTGGCTGGAGTCGAATACGCGGATTCCTTCAACACCAATCCTAATAAACTCATGCTGACTAGTTTTGACTGTTCCCTCCTATGGGTCACTAATCGGTATCTTCTGACGTCAGCTCTAGTGGTGGACCCGCTGTACCTTCAGCATTGCTACGATCACACTGCAATAGATTACAGGCACTGGGGTGTGGCGTTGAGCCGACGGTTCCGCTCTTTAAAACTATGGTTCATGCTGAGGAGCTATGGAATTAGCGGCCTCCAGAAGTATGTGCGAAGACATTGCGAGCTGGCGAAGTATTTTGAGAAGTTGGTCAAGAAGGATGATAGGTTCGAAGTTTGCAACGAAGTGACGGTAAGACGTAATTCTGGTTCCTATTACCGATCTTATACCACACACGATTCACACGTCCAGGGGCCTAATTCCACTAACACAATCGCATCACAATGACAATAGTATCGCGTCTAAATCACCACGTTTGATATCTTTTGATAATATATTATGTAATAGCACAATCAGACTCAATAGCCATCAAAATTGTATGGCATTACTCTATATTTGTTTTAAAAATAGTGGAATTGGGACATATGCACGCGATCAATTAAGTACTAAATTCCTCTGCATCGTCACGTGCCACAGGCACACTCTTTGTATCCCTTGATTTGAATACGGATTCGTTAAAAGAAAAACTCGCAAAGAAACAAAACACTATATATTCGGTAAGAAAGGACTGAATCACACTCTTTCTCTGTTCCATAGTTGGGCTTAGTCTGCTTCCGCCTTAGCGGAAGTCCCGGCGAGACGAAGGAACAAGTTGACAAAACCAACAAGAAGCTGTTGACAAACATCAACGCATCAGGCAAGCTGCACATGGTGCCGGCATCCGTTCGGGACTACTTCGTCATCAGGTTCTGCGTGGTATACCAGTATGCTACGCGCGAAGATATTGGTATGAATTGACATCTACCTTAAACAAGTACCTAAATGACCTAATAGAATACTCATTATTCAGTATTTTTATTGCAGGCATGTTGTACAGGAGATCTTAAAGATGAAAAAATGTTTCAAACATGCACCCTGCTAGGGCACGGCACTATTAGGTACTAGGTGGCTAATACCTACTTTTCTTCTAACTACTTATTCTAATTATACAGAATAAAGGTTATCCACCCAAATGTTGCTAAAATGAATCGGTCCGATTCTCCCTGGAACGAGCCCTATAAACATTTAAGTAATGCAGTTTTTGCTGCATTCAGTAGATTTACCTATTCTCGTATTTTCGAAGACAGATAGGAAACTCTTTTGTTTTGTTATTACAGAGATAGCTTGGGATATCATCACGGAGTTTGCCACTGAACTTATTGAAGGACCTGACAAACAGAGGGTATGTCTAGAATCATAGATATTTCCAAAGACCAGGGACAATAACGTATCCATCCGGAGCCCTAAGCCACACACCACCAATCGTCCAGTGTCTCTGTATCTGAGTAGGGACTAGGGATATTAACGTGGAACATTAGATAAAAAACAGATTAAATGGCTTTTTTGACGACCCCTGTGGCGCGGTGGGCGAAGGTCCGCCTGCAACGCAGGAGGTTGCGGGTTTGATTCCCGCCTCGGGTCAATTGTGTGCACAATCTGCAGATATTTGTTCCGGGTGTACTGGTTGGTTTCTATGTATAATAAATATCTATTTATGTATTATATAGTATTGTGTATGTCAGTCATCTAGTACCAATAACACAAGCTTTACTTAGCTTGGGGCTAGATGAAGCTGTGTGAATAGTCCAGAATTATTTATTTATTTAATTAGTAAGCGGTCCATTCCAGCTCATAATGAAAAATAATTTCTCAGGATCTTGACGTGAACGAGGAATGTGCCCGCCGCAACCGCGCCGCACTGGCCCACAAGCGTTCATTCTTCGTGCGCATGGTCAGCGACCCTAAGATCTACAACCCAGCGATCAACAAGACACCTCCGCCTGTCGCGACCTCGCCCATGTCGCCTCTCGGGGTCGTTATGCCTACCACACCGGATTCCCCTGGAGATATGCAACTGGTGCCGCCAACTCCGTGCGTAATCTAGACTTTATAAAACAGCGCTGAATATTATAGTGTTCAGCACACGCTGCGCCAACCCCTATTACGGCGCAGGGTCATGGAGGTAGTCTTAGGCTCAACTCACACCAAAAGAGCGTCGAAGCGCAGCGAAGCGGAGCGCAGTTTCAGTGTCATATGAATTTTAACTTTATTTTCATTACAATAAAACTTATTATCGCATGATAAACTCGCGGATGCCCGCGGCGCCGCGGGAATTCCGGCGAATTCGACTCGTTCGAGTTTTTCGCTGCGCTTCGATGCTCTTTTGGTGTGAGTTGAGCCTTATTTTCTTAATACCCATTTATGTCACTTACCCCCATGATAAACTTCTTTGTTTGTTTATTCTATACCTACTTGTCTTGTTTTTTGTACCTGTGTCCAAATAAATGTTTTTTCTATTCTATTCTACTTTTATCATAGTTAATAGGGGCACTCTTTTACATCAGGTCGTAAGTAGACTGAAGTAAGCACAGAATGACTGCGAACCTGGAATGTCAGCTAATCTGTTAATTTTAGGGTCTCTGTCTCCTTTACCTCTCAAAGTCTGAAGTAGCCGAAAATCCCCCGCACGCTGGCAATTCAATCGCACAGTGACATCTATGATAATCTTAAGAGTTATTTCACCTTCTCAGGTTTCATGCCACAGAATGATGTCTCGATATAGTTATGTATCTCAAGCAGATGAATTACCTAATCACAGAAGAATACTAACCTTAATAACTATTCTGTACTTACAGGAAACCATCTTCGTGGATAAGCTGGCCCCTCGGATTCTTCTTTCAGAGCGTGGATCACGACGCTAATGATCTGCCACTAAGGTAGGTAATTTTTATTTAACTTCGACGACCTACTAACACTAACTGTTCACTCCACTCAAGAGGCTCGAGTATAGGTACCTACATTTACTAGTTTAATAGGATTTTAATATAAGTATTTAAAATGGGGCCGTGATATAAAACTAGTATTATAATTCTGCTATGGAATCGTTGTTTTCGTGCCTACATTATTTATATTTTTTTAAGGCGAAAGTTAGCCTATTCCCTTTCCTAGGAAAGGTCTTTCAGGTCCTTCCTAGGACAATTTGCCAAGCTCCGAGTTATTATTAATAGAGTAACCAATTGATTAAGCGTAATTTTGTACGTTGTCCTTACAGATTCCGTCACCTGGACACAATGGTGCGCCTCAAAAGCCCTAACTCTGGCCGTCGAGGCTCGTCGCCCAGCGCTTCACCAGAGCGTCGCGCGCCTTCTCCTAACTGACTCGCTTAGACAATACACACCCTCACTGTATTATTGTACACTCAATACATTACTGAGCATTTATAGCTTTGTTTCAATAACTTATAAAAATTAATCAAAGTAGTACGTACCCTATTAATTAATAGCGTCTTCTTCCAACTGGCTCGCTTAGACAATACACACCCTCACTGTATTATTGTACACTCAATACATTACTGAGCATTTATAACTTTGTTTCAATAATTTATCAAAATTAATCAAAGTAATACGTACCCTATTAATTAATAGCGTCTTCTTCCAACTGACTCGCTTAGACAATACACACCCTCACTGTATTATTGTACACTCAATACATTACCGAGCAATTTATAGTTTTGTTTCAAAAACTTATTAAAATTAATCGAAGTAGTTCACGTACCTACCTACTAACAGAGTCTTCTTCCAACTGACTCGCTTAAACAATACACAACCTCACTGTATTATTGTACACTGAATACATTACTGAGCATTTATCGCTTTGTTTCAATAACTTATCAAAATTAATCAAAGTAAAACTTACTAACAGAGTCTTCTCCCAACTGACTCGCTTAGACTAGACAATACACATCCGCACTGTATTATTATACACTGAATACTTTACTGAGAATGTATGGTTTTGTTTCATTGGATATACACGTCACGTCATATACATATATTAATGACTTGACATATGAATTCGACATACCTATAATAGGGGTGTAAGGGGACTCAACATCTCGTCTCCAAAGCCCGCACATGGTACCCTGCTGTATATTCTTTATGATGAAAATTGTTAGTTCAACAATTTTTATAATTTGGGAACTTATTTATTTTTCAATTATTTGACATTGGCAGAAAAGTATCCAACCAGACACAATTGCCTTTAACGAAGAATTTTCATCTTGCCTTTATTCAATCAATCAATGCGACCTACGAAAATAATTGATCGATTATGTACCTATGTCTATTTGCGTGTAATTAAATTGGAAAACTGAAATAAAGAAAAAAATAAAATAAACAACAGATGTAACTGAGTCATATAAAAGGTAGTTATATTTATTTTCTTAAAGGTGTGACTAACTTACAGGTATACATTTTTTATTATCAATAAATCCCTATGACGGGCAATTTACAGATATACGTTTTTTCGTTCTTATAGAGTACCTTACTTTAAAGTGTCCCACTGTCGGGCAAAATAAGTCTTAGAAGATAAATGACTCTATAAAATGGTGTGAGATTGTACAACACTGTCCCATCCAACAGAGTGTAATACATCTGGGTTCTCCGGGTCCCATGCAATGCCTCGTACAAAGTTGGCATGCCCATGTCTATCGTGGTAAGTTTCATGGCAAGTTGATCCTTTGATTTCGCATACAGATACTATACGATTATCGCAGCAAACAGCTACCTTGTTGCCTCTGTAAATAAAGTTGAAAATAGATAAAACAAATCCTCATCAGCACTGAACATGCCAGCCCGAATTGGGACTTTGCTGTAAGGCTCGTAGCACATCTCGCCGCAAAATCATAGCAGAGGAAACGTTAAAACGAAACGGCGAAACTGCCAGTTCTAAGGCATAGATTTCTCATTGATTCTATATATTTCCCGCGCGTTTCCGCCGATCACCTCGGACGCCAGTTACATCTCCGCGCTCGGTCCGCCATTTCGCTGCAATACCGCGTTTGTTTCCAGCATTATTTATTTATTATATAATTGGAGATCGCAGTGTGCGTGTTAAAATTATAATACATAAAATGAAGCTGCTGCCCTTTTATTGGGTGAGGAGTTCAGAGGGGTTTGATTCATACATAAGGCACGACCGCCATGGCCATTTAATAGACAAAAGGAGGCCTTTGCCTACCACAACTCATTTGATAAAAATGCTACAAAGTCTGTTTTTTTTTCTGAGAAAGTCTAAGTTACTCACTTGGCATTAACTGCAAGTTTATGGATGCCGGCAGGGTACTCAGCTAATCTTATCATTGACAGCTTATGTTGTTGTGCATTTCTGATATCATATAAGCCAAGAATTCCCGCATCATCTCCAAACAGGATTGTGAACTCATTTATCCATTGTAGTGCTCGCACTGCACAGTCATTCTTTCCTAAAGCTGTGAACAAGCAAGTTGACTATTAAAACCAATTATTATCGTAATATTATAACCCCCAAACACTCAAACGCAAATTAGATTTAAGCAGTTACATTTAAAACACATAATAATGAGTTTCGGTTAACACTTCCAATGCCTATGACGCACATGGCTGCTCAAATAATGGCGGGCGGTTGCGGCCCACCCCTGCCAGACACCGTTGAGGCTAGGCATTGAATGTGTTAACAGCATAAAAGCGAAGAGCCTTGATCAACCACTTAAAAGACTCTCGCTGCTAAAACTAAAATGCGGTACTGCTAGACTCAGCGCGTATCGTCAGGAAGTTCTTCTCTCTACCGCCCATGTCACCGGCCGCTTTAGCATAGCTTCACGGACGGAGATCTACCGTTTAGAAATGTTTTTTAATGTAGAATATTTTATAATATTACCACTCACTGGGCGTAAACCGGCATCGACACCGGCGCAGTGGAAAAACGAAGCCCAGGCGCCGATGCCTGTGCACGGCAATGCCGGTGCCGCCGTGCCGGCTAATGGAAAAACGCCCAATAGAGATAAATTTCCTGCAATTTCGTAGATGAGCAGGAGAATGATTGTATTGCCACCTTATTTGGCACATAGTATAGTTATAGATAATTGTCTTACTTGCTGCTGCTGTTTTGAGGCATGTGTCCCAGAGCATGACGTTTGTGTCGTATGAACCAGTTGCAAACATGCTGGTCGACAAGGGTCTAGATGCAACTGCATGAATAGGCCTAGTGTGGGCCTTGTAGGTCCTCATACATATCAGTTCTTCTATGTCCCAAATCTGAAACAGGAATAATTAAGTTATAGGAGGAGGCAAAACATTTTGATAGTATTTATATCATCATTAAAACTAAACCTTTATGAAATGCAAAAAGATGTATTGTTCTGGGGATTGACTAAATATTCTTGCTACATTTGTTTCAAAGGTTGCCTGGAAGAAATCGCTCTTAGCGATAAGGCCGCCCATTGTGCATCTGTATCTTTGTTTGTTCTTTACTGTTTTTTTTTCTGTGTTTGATGTGCAATAAAGCGTATTAGTATTGTATTGTTCCATACACTATTTCAATCCATGTGAATAGTGTGTAAATCTGCAGGCTGAAGCTAATTGTAATTCATTAACATTATATGCAGATATTTATTTGTCATTGTCATAGTAACTTTAGCACTTAATAAAATGACATCAACATTTAGCAAACAAACCTTAGCATTTCCGTCAGCTCCAACAGTGACATACTCCTGTCCCTCACTGAGGCAGTCCACTGCCTGTGCTCCGTCATTGTGCTCTGCTACAGACTTGTCCTCTATCCAGTCTTGCCATGACTTACACATAGGCTTGGTCCAAATGCTCACAGCGCCACTGTCTTCAACTATTAATACCTAGAAGTTTATTGAAGTTTAAGTTATGTACAGTGGGCGTCTCATATAAGTCCCCCCTATCTCTATGTATGTGGGTTGGAACCCTGCCACCTGATTGTGAGATAAAAACTACATGTTATTTATAATTATCCATTTTCTTTAATATGTTCTTTTGTATCTATAAAATGCAATTCTTCAATAAAATATGATTTTGTTTCTTTCTAATGGCAAGTTATAAAAAAAAACACATTTTTTTTTATAGACGCCTACAACAAAAGACAATAAATACTGAATGTGATTACTTATGTGAGATTAAGTAACGAAATAATAGTTTAAAATTATAAATAATAAAGAACAGTTATTTTGGTTCTCATAAAGTTACTCAAATGATGCATCGTTGAAAACAATCAAAACTTTCAGAGATAAGCACAAAGCAAACCACACTAAATAATATGAGTGACAATTATACTTTGTTCGCTACAAACAATATCAAATCAAACCCTACCCCCATCCATAAAATAAATAATATATTGGTAAGCCTTTGCATTAAAACAAGGGAATAATTAGGACCATACATAATGATGAACAATGAACAGCTAAATGGCTCAGTTGGTTTATTGGCGAGAATTTGAGACTTCCGAGATATGAGTGGGGAGGATTGATCCTGAGCGGCATGGTTAGTTTTTGCATGTTGTAAAATTGATCACAAGTACAAAATATTTTCAATAACTTTTGAAAATATTTTGTAAATAGAAGTTATTAAAAATATTTTATAGACAAGGAGGATACTTAAATCTGACGCGCACTGTACCTACATAATAAGTGAGTAATAAGTGATTTTTTTTTTTTATTCACTTATGTTTTTCTGATTTTAGTCACATGCTAAGAGATATGGAGTGGAAAGGACAGGGAGCGAGGGTGAGGCCTTTACTATGCAGTTGGAAGATAGAGACAAAACAATAAAACATACTTCTTCTTAGTAAATAAGATCTTAGGTACCTTATTAGAATCTTTGATGAAGCAGCCATCAGCAGTCCCACTACTGAGATTGATACAGCGCTTTTCATATGCTTCAATAGCTTTGCCATCAGCTACATTATTGAAAATGCTTGCACCACCATCCCAATACCGACCAGTTATTTCTGAACTACCGACAAGTGCTGTTCCATCTGTGAAAGCATAACCACATTACTTTTGCATCTCAAGTGTCTGTAGCAACTGCTGATGGTTATCTGGTGTTAGGAGTTGTATTTACCTGAATGAATCTTGATGTAATCAAGATAAGATACGATGTTATTGCTAGTAGTATCATTTCTGTAGGCTTCTGCGTTGAGATGTGGTGGAATAAACATGTAATCGTCTAAATTATCCATAGCTTTTCCCTGTAGCTGCTGTAAAAATCAATGATTTAACAAGACAATAAGCTTTTTAGTTCTGCCGGTGGTAATTTGTACAAAATGGCATCCAAAGGGCATTACGCATTAGTAAAAATCGATCAGAAGAAACCTTTGAAACTTGAAGAAACTGCTTGCTCGGCGAGAAATGAAGAAAACATAACCTTAAATATTTTGTTTGTTGTTATGTTACATTTACATAGAAAATGGATATTGGATGCCTTCCAATATCGCCCATCTATTGGATTGGATGGGCCATAGGGATGGGCGTTCCGTCCGTGAAAATAGCTGATTCTTCTGAAGCTGTAGCTCAGCTCATAGCCTGCAACAAAGAGATTTTACATATAGAGACGTCATTCATACTCATTGTAAAGAAATAAAAACATTGCGATATTTTACTAAAGCTACATACGTCGACGTTCGAACATACAACGCCGCATGGCAAAATCTCTGTCACTCATAAACGTAACGCATTGCTTGTCTCGTTCGTGTTGGTGGCAAAGCGGCAACAGCGCGGCAGTGATTTTAGTTCGAACAGACGAGACGCCGCACGGCATATTATGGCCTTATCTCTGTCACTCATAAACGCAACGCACGAATTACTTTACTTGTCTCGTTCGTGTAGGTGGCAAAGCGGCAAACGCGCGGCATTGATTTTTGAGTAAAATTAAATTTATTTTATGATTTTCCATTTTAAACTGTACAAAACAAATAGAAGACATAAAAAGACACATCCTTCTTGCTTTTCACAACCGTCCCATAATAAGTATTGCACTTTCTAAACGCGCAACATGGCATTTTAATATTTTTCATACTCCAAAATCCCGCTTCAACGTACGTCCGCGTCGCGGCCAGGAGCAAGACGGACTGAGTTCAATTCAGGCACGTACCTGATTTTCGTCTTGTTAGGCAGAACTCGGTACAACGTATCTACGTATATATAACATCATTGGCCTGCAAGCCAAGAACTCCAAAGAGACGTAAATTACACAAGGGATTTTTTAAAAATTATATTTGGGTGGCTTGGGTATCACAGCGGCCATGATAGGCCTATTGTGATCGCCACTTATACCTACGTTCAGCCCCGAGCCCCGAAGCCGAAGCGTTCATAGTTCGCCACTTACCCTTGGTCCCTTGCACTTGCAGCTGCTAGGAACTGTAGGATTTTCTTCGGGTTGATGTCTCGCAGCTCGTCTGGGCTATGCAGATGCTTGCCCAGATGGATCCTGCGCTAAAAAAGAAGCTATAAAAGCTACGAATAAATAATCCTACTAATATTATAAACGTCAAAGTTTGTAAGCATGGATGGATGGATAGATGTTTGTTACTCTTTCGTAAAAACTACTGAATGGATTTTAATGAAACTTTACAATAATATAGCTTACATATCAGAATAACACATAAGCTACAATTGATAAAGATATATAGTATATATCCAAAATATCTATCAACACGCGCGGGTGACACCGCGGGGCGCAGCTAGTTAGTCTATAAAAGCATTTTTAGCAAACATGCATCAACAAAGGCGTCAAAGTAATTCTATAATTCTGTGATTCTTTATTGTACACAAGAAACTTAAAAATAACTTAACTAAAAAAGATATGTACAATATGTACATAGGCGAGCTTAACTCTAACAAAGAGTTTTCTTACAGCAAACCTTAAGTTTATAAGATAATTGAAAAATAAACAAAAATCCTAGACGTTTACGACGAAGTTTTTTCTGTTTTTCCTGAGTGGCCGGCCGCGGTGCGGTGCCTCCCACAAGTACCTGCCGGACATACAAAATATGGCCAATATACGAAAATTTACGCAAGCAAAAACCAGATGGCGTTTCAATTCAATCAAAGTGTGTTGCCAAGATACAAATCTAAAAGAGGGCAATCTATCTTCTCCATATTATTATTAATTCTATTTATTTATTCTACTCTTCTTTGATTTTGGTTACCTTACCTTTATGAAACTGGAAAACATTGGGAAATTTGGAAAGAAATACCTTGTTGCTTTTGCTATAATCGACAGCGACAGACAGGAATATTTGCAACAATAGCTGCGACATAATCATCAAGTTCCCTTCCCAGGTTGGTTTTTATGTTTTCATGACAAACATAATACTATATAGGTTATCAACTGAACTTCTTATTAAGGTACTTTTAATTTGATCCATTTGGATTACCTGTTTACGTTTTGTTTCTAACTGTGTCAGGCTATCTTCACGTTTAAATCTTTAGTTAATCGCAACACAGGAATATAAACAATGGCAAAATTGGAACTGTCTCAAGCACTAACTGGGCACAAGGGAATAGTGTGGAATGTCGCCTGGCATCCGATGGGAACCGTATTTGCATCTTGTGGAGAAGATAAAACAATCAAGCTATGGAACAAAGAAGGTCAAAACTGGGTGATAAAGACTGTATTGGTTGACGGTCACCAGCGCACCATTCGATCAGTATCCTGGTCTCCGTGTGGCAATTTTTTGGCTTCAGCCAGCTTTGACGCTACAACAGCTATTTGGGATAAGAAAAGCGGTGTGTATCATTAAAACTTGAATAATTTGAGCACATATGAACAACTCATTCATTGCTATAACTTTTGTTAGGTCAATTTGAATGCAATGCCACCCTCGAAGGACATGAGAATGAAGTTAAAAGTGTTGCATGGTCACCGTCTGGACAGCTGCTAGCTACTTGCGGCAGAGATAAGTCAGTCTGGGTGTGGGAAGTGGCTGGAGATGATGAATATGAATGTGAAGCTGTACTTAATGCCCACAACCAAGATGTCAAGAAAGTATGTTAATAATTGTATAACTATTTATATGAAAACATGGCAGCATAATGATGAAATTATTCTGTTTGTAGGTTGCTTGGCATCCTTCACTAGACATACTGGCATCAGCATCCTATGACAACACAGTTAAAATGTACAAAGAAGATCCAGCTGACAATGACTGGACCTGTGTTGCCACTCTACAATCCCATGAGTCAACTGTTTGGAGTCTGGCTTTTGATAAAACTGGTGAAAGATTGGCTACAACAAGTGATGACCAAACAGTGAAGATTTGGAAAGAATACAAACCTAACAACCAGGAAGGTGTGATAATAACAGATAATGAATCGGTGTGGAAATGTGTTTGTACATTATCGGGATACCATACTCGGTGCATATATGACATAGCTTGGTGCCACAAGACTGGGCTGATTGCTACAGCATGTGGAGATGACATAATAAGGATATTCAAAGAAGCTGAGGATTCAGACCCAAATGCACCAACATTTGATCTTATTTGTTCCAAATTGAATGCTCATACTCAGGATGTTAACTGTGTGACTTGGAATCCAAATGGAAACCAAGAGTTGCTTTCATGTAGTGATGATGGAGAGATTAGGTTGTGGAAGTTTACTGAGTAGATTTGATTTTTATTGTCAACAAAAATTTGTAATGTTTATGGAATGATCGTCATGTATAATATAGGTGCTTCTTGTTATTAGTGGGTTAGTTATAATATAAGTAACATTTGAATATATGGCATTATGTTTCATCTGAATCTGTTTTACTAAATTCAAAGAGACATATTTTAACTCAAGTTTGTGTTATATGAATATTAACATAGGTAAGAATTATTTGTATTTACTTTATTCACTACTAGTGATAATGATTTACTTATGGATCTTTTTTTATCTGTTGCAGTTCTCAACTAATGATTATTCAACTGAGAAGACTTTTCAATAGAAACACAGGCAGCTTAGCGAGATTTTATTCAGCAACTTTGAAAATGGCTGCTGGAGAAAAAGGTGTTGAATTGGCTAAAGTAGTTGCAGCACTTGAAAAATTTGCACCTAAAGCACTTGCCGAGAGCTGGGATAATACAGGGCTCTTAGTTGAGCCTTACACCCCAAGGTTTGTATGTCATTATTGGTCATTTAATACTTTCATAACCATGTATTAGACATAATATATAAGAGATGAACATACTAGTGGTTTCTTTTTCACTTCTTCCACTAGTGGACAAAAAATTGAAGTGAACAATAAATTAATTTTATTTGGTAATAATTTATATTAAAGTATAAAATATGACTTGTCTTAGTTCTTATTTTGTAAGCCTAAAGAAATAAATGCTATTGACTTTGACACTCTTTTATTTCCTTTCAGGAAAATAACCAATATTTTACTAACAAACGACCTGACGGAAGATGTGGCTATAGAAGCGAACAGCAACAACTGTGAAATGATTATTTCATACCATCCTCCAATTTTCGCTCCAATGAAATCTGTTGTGAAAAGGTGAGTTTGCTCAATAAATAAAAAAGCCAAAAATACGCTGGACACAATTCACACAAGAATTATCTAGCCCCAAGCTAAGACGAGCTTGTGTTATGGGTACCAGTCAACATCATCCTACATAGCCCACGGTTTCCTACTATTAGGCCCGAGACAGAGGAACCGCATTTCAACTGCTATCCAATATATTGCAATAGAACTGCAAACCAACTGCGCAGTCCGATTGCAGTTCATTTGCAGTCGGCGTGCAGTTCACGTGAACTGCAATTATGTGTAGGTCTGGATAATCGAGGCGTGCCTTTACGGCGATTTCTCGCACCACCATAGCTTAACAATATCAGCAACTGCTAGCTTTTACTTCTTTACATAGCATAAAATGAAGTCGCTGCCACTGTCTGTTCGCTTTGGTTCGCTTAGATCTTTTAAACTACCCAGCGGATTTTAATGCAGTTTTCAGCAAAAGATTGATGAAGTGATTCACGAAGAAGGTTTATCACTACATAGTATAAAACAAAGTCGCTTCCCACTGTCTGTCTTTCCCCATGTATGCTTGTATGCTATATCTTTAAAACTACGCAACGGATTGTGATGTTGTTTCTTTCTAATAGATAGTTATTCAAGAGGTAGGTTTATAAACAATTTGACACATATATTTCCACGTGGGCGCAGCTAGTTTACGATATAAGTCTAATACAATACGAGTTTACAGATTGCTTATAAACTTTTCAGTGCTTGGAAAGAACGCATCGTTGCATTCCTATTGGAGAACCGTATTTCCCTTTACTCTCCCCACACGAGCTGGGACTGCGTGCAAGGCGGCGTCAATGACTGGCTAGCGTCCACTTTTCCCTGCGAGAAAGTGAGACCCATCACGCCGGGAGACAACCCTGACTTTGGAGCTGGCAGGTAAATAGTATCTATGGCATACTGCAGTTTCAACATAACAGGCCACCAATTCTTCTAAACCAATCGCTGCACTTATCTGTTTACTCAGAGCAGTGGTACAATCGCAGCATCATCACCATAGAAGCCATTGGTAGTGGTGAATGGTTTCGTTTTGAAGTATTGGACCACAAACAGTATGCTTGGGGTTTTGGCACAGAATAATGTCTGTTGTAGTAGTTTTTTTCTAAGGAACCTACTTATTCTGAGTTCTGTACCATAATGGTAAACTAAATGAGGCTTTCCTTCCATAAAAATTCCAACTGTATTTTTTCTAACCTAATACGAAAAAAGGAGGAGGTTCTTTGTTTGACTATATGGGATAGTGAAGTTTTTTACTTTTGCTTGCATATTGAGGAAATGGTTCTGTTTTTTTGATTTCTTCATCATTTATGGACCGATTTGGATGAGATTATTCTGCAGATTTCAAGAGGATAATGAGGTGGTCCCATAAAAATGTATTATTGAGGAATCTGTATTAACCCCCCAAAACTAAAAAAAACTGTTTAGAACTAAGGGATTCAAAGTCGGTTTATAGTTTTTTCAAAACAAACAAGTTTTAATTCGTGCCATTTATTTATATTCTTGCTTAACATTTTATATTTTAAGTGACCATTGGTGAAACGAAGTAACAATTCTTATCTTACAACTTTCAGAATCTTGACCGGAGTTAAGCTAAATCCGACTCATACTTCTGCATCCCTAACTATTGCCGACGCCGTGGACCGAGTGAAGAAGCTAACAGGATTGCAACATGTTAGGCTGGCTTTGGGTAGCGGCCGGTCTTTGGATAGCAAAGTGGACTCTGTGGCACTTTGTGCTGGCTCTGGAGCTTCGGTCTTGAAGGGAGTTAAGGCGGATCTCTATTTGACTGGTAAGCAAGATTTATTTGCTGAAACTTGGCTATGTTCAAATTATAACATTGATAATGTGATTTACTTGAATTTGACGACCTCTGTGGCGCGTTGGCGAAGGTCCGCCTGCGACGCATGAGGTTGCGGGTTTGATTCCCTCCGAGTCCCACCTAGGGACAATGTACGATCTGCCGATTGTACACACAACCCGCAGTTCTAGGTGTTCTGGTCGTTATCTATGTATAATAAAAAATATGTATCTAAGTAAAGTATTTTATTAATAAATAATATAATAAATCATAAATCTAGTACCCATAACACAAGCCTTGCTTATCTTGGAGATAGATGATGCTGTGTGGATTGTGCTTTATTATTTTATTTATTATTTATGTTATTTACAGGTGAAATGCTTCATCACGATATCCTAGACGCGGCTCAAAAAGGAATAACGGTTATTCTTACGAACCACTCGGACTCTGAAAGGGGCTTTTTAAAAATATTCAAGTCTGAACTACAAAAGAGACTGGAAAATCAAGTTGATGTTATTGTAAGTAATGTAGATAGAGACCCACTTGTTACAGTATAAGGTTATGAAATAAAACAAAGGTTTAAATTAATCTGTTATTTATTTTTATTAATAGTTCTTATAATTAGATTGTAGATTTTGTGAGATCATCATTAAGTTATTATATGCTTCATAGCACTGAGAATTATCCAACCCCAGCCAGTCTTTAAGACTAGTAATCATAACACTTGGCAAGATTTCATTGCTCTCTTCCGTTTTCTATCTCCATTCACAGTGTTCGAAATCCATTGATGATCTTCAATCTGCACTGAAAGATTTTCATTTATATAGATGTGTTGGTTGGGTTTTGTTAGAAATGTATTAGAGCATGCACACTACTTACGCAGAGCCTCTTTGTCTGAGGATTTTTTTTTCAGATTCTCATTAAATTTCTGTGTTACTACTTCTTTTGTAGTCTTCTTTCTTCTGGGTGACGCTGAGCCAGATCTGACCTTGCATATTGAGGAAACGGTTCCGTTTTTGTCGTCGTAGTTTATGACGTATTCACGTCTACTAGGCCTACTGCTGTGCCTTGAAGGGTCTTTATTGTAACTGGCTTTACTGGAGTTTGTGCCAACTTTTGGTATTATTGTAATATCATTTCTATTGCTGGTCTTGTCTTTTGATGTGTGTCGTTTAGTTTTTACATCATTTATAGAGCTTTTATCGGCAGAATCTTTAGTGTTCTGTAAAGTAGTGGCAAGTTTGTGCGTCACTTCATCAGGCAATACTTTCGATTGTCTTTGCGAGGATCTGCTTCTATGTTCTTTCTTGTCTGAATTAGAATGCGCTTTCTTGTGGGAATTATTGCTCTCTGATGATTTATTCGTGGCGGAGTCGTAAGAATGTTCATTTGAGGTCTTCGACTGTGATTTCTGCGAATGATGAGATATGTCAACTCTCTCGGGTTGCTTCTTTACAGTATCTCTGCTTAAATTCTTCTTTTCTATTGATGCAGTACTCCTCTCCTGGTTGAAATGACGTCTTTTCGGTGAGGATTTTCTTTCTGAATTTTGGCTGTTGTTAGACTTTACAGCTTCCAATTTGCGATGAGCTTTTGCTTTGCTGGAATCATTATTTTTAGGAACTTTATGAGCGATATTATTACGAGGTTTAACTTTAGGTTTGGATAAGGTATCCTGTTGTTCGATTTTGAGATTAACGTAAATAGGATTGTCGTCGTCTGATACGGCTCTTGCTCTGTAAGCTGGAGCGGGCTTAGGGTTTTCATTTACAGTGGATGGTTCCCTCGTTTTTCTGTAAAATATAAGTTATATTTGATTTCTATATAATTTAAGCCGCGGTGTTAGTTTATTGTTGTTACGGTTTAGTTTGTATTTATTTGCAACAAACGTTAGTAGATATTGTTATCATTTACTTGCGTGACCTTACCTTGATTGATCGAAATGTTGCTGGGGTCTTTCAGCAGAACTAAACATATAAGATTTGCGCGGTTCCGAGCGACTACGATTCTTCATAGGGCTTAGTTCATCTTGCTTTTTAGACTTGGATCTCCGATAAGTATTATCACGTGAACTTGTTTCTTGTTCGACGATAGGATTCAAAACGATTTCGTCAGTGTAATTCGGTTTATCGCCAAACTTAGCCCGTATTCGCGGGGTAGGTTTGGGTATGAAGTTTGATTTGGTCGGAAGATTTTGATACTCCGGCGCGTCTTCGGATTCGCTGTTGCATACGCTGCTTGAAACTTGTTGTATCAATTTTACTGATTGGAACAATTCTTGAAGTTCTGCTTCTAGGTTGTCCTCTCGAGGTTTGGTCAGTACTTGTTTAGGCTTGGCGTTATTGCTCGGTGCATAATCAATGCCGAAGTATGTAAGATCACTATCTCGAAGATCCCTTGTTTTTAGATTTGCCGGAGTGGGGGATCTTGTTATAGCTGGGGTTCTCTTTGCTTCACTGAACTTATTTCTTTCTTCGTGAATTCTGACGACTTTTTGTGTTTTTCCGCTTTCAATTTCATACTGCTTTCTCATTGGTGAATTTTCTGTGGGACCTGTAAAAATAAGAAGTTTAGGTTGCCGTAACTATTTTATAAATAATCTTTATGATTCCATTATTAGTGTAACTATTAGGTATCTCGAAAATGTTATGATAAATATTATTTAAATTACCTTTGTTTATTGTCCGGAATGCATTTGTTTTCATTGCGACATTCGCGGTATGTGGGCGGAAAAAGCTGTTTGATGTTTCGCCGTTATTTTGCCTTTCTGTTTGTAGTTGTTTATTAATCAGCGACACGGCTGTCGGCACATATGCATTTTCATCGCCATCATCAATTTTAGATTCATCGTCGACCCCAAATGCCATGTTCTCTCCCAAGAGATATGGTTTGGGCTTCGGTATCTTATTTTTGAGAATACTTTTTGTAGCTGCTGTATTCTCATCGGTTTCGTTAAACTCACTCATCGTAAAACTCGTAGAATTACTTTCGTTCAAGTAATCATTCGTCTTTTCGCCGAAAAGTGTAATCGGCTTCTCGGTTATATCGCGCATTGGAACAAAAGCACTTCTTCTCTTTCTGAAATCGGTTGATGGAGGTGGTTTTTCGTCAGTTGCTATGATGTTCACCCTTCCAGTTTCAGCTGCAAAATGTAGTTCTGTTTTACAGAATTCCACTTTTTTTATTTTACGTTGGTGCTCTTCGTAGTTTTTTCTCGTTTCGTATTCTTGTTCTGTTTCAAGGGTTACCGGTAGTGTTATTGTGACCTTTCCTGTCGGTTGCATTGTGATGTTGTTTTCTTTCGGATCGCCATTAAAATGTTCATGGTCGCGGTAGGTCTTGAATTTTGTTCCTTTGTAGTGGTTGTTTTGTTTGTTTTTGGAAAGCCAATTTTCAAATGTATTGTCTCGCGAATGATCACTTCTTTCTTTTGATCCAAAATACCTTATGGGAAGGTTTTCATCGGCGTTGTCGTTTACAAGCTCTGTTGATTTGCAAATGCCGCTGTCCGTTGAAGATTCCATTGCTAAAGTATCATTGCTGTGTAATATTGTTTCTGTTAGAGGTGACGTGTCCTCAAAGCTGTAACTCTTTCGTCTGTTGTTCCAATCATTATTGCCGTTTAGAAGAGATTTGAATTTGAGTGTGCTCAGTGCAGGGGCATCTAAAAGTGGAGATAATCGACTGCCTCTCGCGCTGAGAATGTCACTGTTTTCAGAATCGCAGGAATATTTTCTGAACGCGCTCTTATGACTTCTCGACACATCGATAATGCTTGCGTTGTCTGTCGAAGAAGATTCTTCGCTGGGCATTCGAATCGACCCCCCTTGTGTTGAACTTCTCCATTTTGAAGGTTCTGAAATCTCTAAATCATCCGGTTCGGTTACTTCGTAGTTTTCTATCTCGTGATGTGGGTCTTGTAAAAGGGCTAGTGGTGTTGAGGATATTTCTTGGGGCTCCGAAGGCAGTGATGGTGGCTCTAGAAAGCCGGAGTTGAAGCCTGAAGAATATACCTGAAATTAGAAAATCATTGTGCAATATTACTCACATTATATAATACATAGGTACAACTACTGGTTTTAAACTCATTTGTTGACACTGACTTTGTGTTGCGACTCAACTTGGCTACTTAACTAGTTGAAATAGGCTCTTACCCGTCTTGATGCATGGACCATGTAGGACGAAGCTGGCACCCCGGGTCCAGCGGTGGTGTGGTACGCCGCCCGCATCACCTTCATCCGAGTTCCCGGGGCGCTTGCGTGGAGGACCTCCATTGCTCGCGCTATCCGTCGCGTCACCCCTCCTTCGACCACCTGGAAATAACAGAAAAATACATTTACGGAAAATTTTACGCGAGAGGGGTTTTATTTTAATGGCAATAAGGCGTTTATTTATCATAGTTTGCGATAAAAACATAGATGACTTTGACACTGAAAATTATTTATCATAATAATATGTACGCTTCGACTTCCTCCATGCGTCGAGGGTCTAAAATATCCGTCGCGAATTGGCGATACACGAACATCATTCCAAAACCCGTTTTGTTAATAGTTTTGATGCATGGCTATCATCGTTCTAGCTATAAAACGACGGACAGATATTGTAGATACGAATATTAATACCCGACAGCGCAAGAAGGGTTATGTTTTTGCTGAATATGATTAAATTTGTTGAATCAGAGTTCAAGAACTTCTGATTTCCCACAAAGCCCGCGATGACGGTAGCGGAACGTGATTCATTAAAACCGTTAAGTTTCACAACATTATTTGGTTGTCTACTGTTTTTATGAAAGTTCATTATCAACGAGTTAACCACCTTGCCCGAGCTCGGTCATGGTCAGATCTCTGTTATCTTACATTAATAACGTTTGCGTTACCTAGTTATCATTACAATTCCTCCAGCATACGCACTGGTTAAGCATACGCACTGGTTAAAACATCCCTACTTAGAATATGTCCATGAAATATGACGATTGATTTCGCTGTATTTCGTGGACAGATCCACGTCACCTCATCCATCATCCATTTAGAAATTTTGCCCGAGGCTGCTTTACTAGGAATGAAAGTTTTCCGCCGAAATGAATCAGACTAGATCTCAAGGTAACTTTCGACTAATTTATAAAATAACCAATCACATTAGTGGGCGTTCAATGCCATGGCTGTTCTCAATTTATTTTGATCACAAGATAGCTGATTCCAATCAATAAGATCGATTTATAGATACCAATAAATTATTGACAACGATAAATAGAAGCCAATTTAAAAACGGCGACTTTTTTAGTGCTGCTGTGTCCCCTAAGCATAATCTATCACTTAACGACTTGGTGACGAATTCAATGCTATGTTTGGTTAAAAAATCATCGCATAATTTCAACATCGCAAATATAGTAGCGGTTTAATTGTGTAATTTGTAATGTCACCGCAAACTGTGAAGAGTAAGTAGATCATAAATGTTTGTCTTAAATCTTGAACAGTAAACTTCCCACTAAGCATTTTACTGAGTAAATAGAGTATGAAATATGCATAATGTGACCTCAACTGTTATAACTGTCTCGTGGCCAGGTTGTCGAAATGTGGTTACAATGCAAGCTATACTGCCGGTCGGACCTCGCGGCTAGCTGACATAACGTTGTTTAACAACTTTCGTGTTACGATGCCTGTAGCCTATCTGAATACTTAGTACCCATATAACACACTGTCTTTATATTGTATTGTTTTATTTAAAATCTAAGAATCAAACGAATACAAAGTTGGATGAATGGAATGGGATGTTTGTTACATCTTCCCGCTGCAAACTACTGAATAGACTAAGGTGAAATTTTGCATGGTCTTGCTTTAAACCTGGAATCAAACTTACTTTTTCATAAGAAATTCAATAATGACCTTTATTTTTTCTCGATTTCGACGGGCTTCAACCCTTCCGTATTTTATGCTAAAAGAAATTTCCGTATAAACAACGCGTGCGAAGCCGCGGGCAAAAACTTATTAAGTACTTTATCGTCAGTCTGGTACTTCTTTCCAACTTTCATTGGTTTAACGGTTTTTCTAGTATAGAGAAACTAATGACTTTAAAATTACCTTTCGCTAATAAACAAATAGCAAGTACGTAAATATTAGTATACAAATAGATGTCATGATTAATGAGACGTGGTCCCAAAAGCGGGGGCGAAATGAAATGGCGAAGCCTTGCGATTGCGATCTTTTCAATGAACTCACTTTTGCAGTCTCGTGTAGGAGTATTGTAAAGGCGAATCTGGCGCATCGATCATTCACAAATCATTTCAATATGGGAATGTTCTCTAGACCTAACGGGACTTCTTATAAGGAACTTTACTAGGCACTTACAGAACGAAATTGATCTCTAATAACATACCTAGACCATGAAATTGTTAAGGCCTAGTTTAACGCACGCCTAACTTGTTAAAATAGACGTTATAATTTGAAAACGCTAATCGCTTAATCGTGGTTGCTAAGCTAGTGAAATCGGGATCAACTCAGCAAGGGCTTAGACAGAATTTACAGCCTAAAGCACATCAATAGATGAAAGATATAAGAATAGCACGCCAACCGCGCTGCAAATCGGTTGATTGACATCGCGTTCTTTGAATAAAAACAAGCCTAACCATAAGGCTAACTAGGAAACCAATCTATGACATCAGCTACGTAAAAAAAAGCGAATTGGTTCGTACTATTTGTAATCATGACCAATTATTAGTTCCCTTTTACGGAAAATAATAGTCCGAACCACACTATCTGCGTACAAAAGCTTACATGCTAATTCCTCATTGGTTAAAAACTTGCCAGCCTTTAATACCTTATTATTGGATCAAGGCAAGTTAAGTCTGTCTGAAGATAATCTGACGTCATCGGTATAATCGAACACAAAGTAAAACCAAAAGTAAGGTCGCAGGCGCAGCCCACAAGACTGTGCTTTACGACATGTGTGACAGAACAATGAGCTTTCGTGCTACTGTAGAATACCAACAATATCGAGTCAATATCGAGTGTCGAGCTGACAAAAGGTTCACATGAATTCACGGAAAGGAAACAGTTATAAAGTAGACTAATAAGTGATCTGGTGTTACGGAAATGTATGTAACTAGGTAACAACTTCCTAAAAATAAGCATCACTTAAAAAGTTTGCAGTTACCTTACCTCTTAAACTAGTGACACAAATTACTTTCCTATTCTTAAACCAAGTTTGTGGACTTTCCTGAAATATAAAAGAGATACTTAACTAACGAAAAAAATCTCTCAAAGAGATTCAACTATTTGATGTTTATTTATTAGTATTGAAAGCGATGCACAGAGAAATCATGTTTTTGTTGTTGAATTACATTCTGTTCCATTCTGTTTCGCCTTTCATAAAGCACACAATATATTTTCTCTGTGGGAAAATGTTGTCTTTTCACTATTATGTTGTGAGGTATGATAGCAGTTTAAGTATCTGCCTAACGGATACCTAACTGTATCTACATATCTAGCTAGGTGGTCTAGGTTTCCTCTTAGTTGGAGTCCAGTTTATGTAGGTCTTTATTTTAAGGGAGTAATAAAAACAAATTTAATGTAACATTTCCCCGCTTTTATGAGGCAATAATTCGTTCATAAAAACATAATAGCAATACACTAGCCAAACTAAATATATAATGTTTGTAAAAAAACCACGGAACAAATAACTGAAACTCGTTTGGCGACGACTTTCAGATTGAGAATTGTAAGGAATATTTATAGAAGGAAGTGGGTATATCAAATCGACTTGTAAATACGTAAATTTCGTATAAACTCAAACTCAAAATATTTTATTTCTTTAGGCTTACAAAATAAGCACTTAGATAAGTCATACTTTATACTATAAGTTATTTTCAAATAAATTATTATTGACGCGGCAACAGAGTCAATTTTAGGTTAACTCGACGTAGAATGTTTGTAAGCAAACCCATACTGGGTTTGCTTACAAACATTCTACGTAGAGTTTGGCTAGTATAGTATACTATAGTACCTAGCGAATTATAATTTTTCTCATAATCTAATGTCCGTATCCGTTCAATGTGTTGGTACTTACAACGCATCGTTGATTTTATCCTAATTTACTTAATTGCTCAAATCCAAGTAATCATTTAAATGACCGTGTAGTTTTCAATACCATGAAATTTAAAAATGTAATCAGTGGTAGATTATAAAATTAAACTTTACCTTCTAAGCAAGGCAAAGCTATTCAGCAAAATGAAAGGTAAAAAAAAGATGTTGGCAGACCAGAATTGCCTTTAGAAGAAAAACATGGAAGTTGCTAGGCTACATTACAGCTGTTCCTATACCTGCGTAACAGTTCATATCACGTTAGAACCAATTAAAAATGTGTGAACAACGATGAGATGCGATGATCACGGAAAATGTCTGTTCCGTGTAACGCTACTCGGGCGCTTGGGGAAAGACTGGGGTCAGTGACTAGCGCGGGCGTCACTCGAGTGATTCGCAAGAAACTTCTAAGAAAAACCCCTCGATATAATTTTTTACGTGAATCATCTCGATTTGGTCGAGAAACCGGTCAGACTATATGCCACCTTGGCCGTCTATTATCATGCAATGAGAGTCGTGTATACGGAAATATGCAAATGTCAACAGGTTCTTGGTAATTTATACCTGGACGACTGGACATTCTCATTTGTGCGACGTGCATTGTGCAAATGTTGAACTTGAAACTACAAAGAACAAATATACGCAAGAAATAATATTTGTAAACAATATAAAACAACAATCTAAAATTCTCTTTTTGACGTCGAGTTTAAAAATTAATTGTAGAAAAGAGCTCTTATATAATAAATTAATTAGCCTAATAAATTAGTGCAAATACCTACTGTTAAAAATGAATAACAAGAAGTGATTTTTAGTTTAAGTATCGGGGCAATGTTTATAAAAATTGTTATCAAAAATATGTATATACAATTAGGACAGAGTATAGCTTAGGTGGTTCCTACTATTCGGTGTGCAACTTCAAACCAGCATTCAAAAGTGATCATCATTTTCCCTTTGAAACTCAAGGCTTATCTGATTCGTGATGACTGCTTCCTAAGTGGTATTTTGTCGCTCAAATCAGAGTCCTTTGTGTAGGTACAAATTGCTTATACAACACGACATCAGTAATGATGAGTTTGCTTACTCAAATAATAAGGTGCCGGCGGATGGCGCAGGCGCAGCCTCGCGGGCCACGGCCTTTGCTCAGGATTTCCGGCAGTGTGCTCACGAACCCGAATAAACAACGTTTCGCTCATGAATACCTACTGTTTATTTTCCTTCGAAGACCGCATAATAATGCAAAAGTATACTAATGTATAAATACATAACTAGCTTGTGCCGGCGGCTTGGCTCAGGTAGGTAGGACCTAGGGTTGCCAACTCTCGAATTAACTAACCCGGGAGGATTTTAGGAAATCGAAGGGAAGGGGTGGAGTTTTGAATGAAAATCTCAAATAACTATTAATTTTTATTTTTAAACTTATATTTACTTTGCTTTCGAGTAGCATCTAATATTTGACGGTTTTTTACTACAAAATCGTAAAAGGTTTTACATGAAACATCAAAGTTTGTAAGTATTTGTAACTCTGCTTTTACTAAAGAAATATTCATCCGGTTTCTTTCCTTGCTCCATGACGCTGAATACGCGTTCGCAGGATGCATTAGAGACAGGAATGGAAAGAACAAACGTGACAAGCTTTTTCAATTCAGGACAGGTATTTCTGTCTTTCGATTTCGTAAAAAAATCAACCCAGCTTAAATCCACTTGATTCCCTTCAATGAGATGTGGTTGCATTTCACGCAATATGCCAACCTCATCGTACAGTTTGTCTTCATCCAACTCAATATTTAAAATTTCTTGCAGTTTAACAATGCTTGGCCATGTGATTGGTTCTTTTAACGATAACATTTTCATTGCTTGGTATTCCGGATCTTCAAAGTTATACCATTTTTGTAAATAATTCAAACAACGCGTAAAAAAGTTATTGACATCAGCTTCAAAGTTTAGCTTTTGTTGTTCATTCAACTGATTTAATAAATCCTTAGCAGATTTACCATAAAATTTATCAGCCTGTCTGTTGTAGCTTCGTTTTTAAATCAATCAAAAAATTATCTCATGTATTTCAGTGCTTGTTACTGTCGGATTCCAGTAATTTAATGGCATTCTGAAAGACTTGCATTACATTTTGCATAAAATACAGAATACATAAGACTGCATTTGTTCCCGAATCACAGGCACAGAAACAAATTTAAAACCTAAGCTTAATTCTAGAAAAAACCGGAGATATAATTGCTTCACGGGAGCTCGGGAGATGAACAATTATTACCGGAGTCTCCCGTGCATTCCGGGAGGGTTGGGAACCCTAGTAGGACCTTTACCTCCTGATTGAGCTGAGCTGATTTATGGATGACAAGTATCTATTAGGTAACATTTAGCACTCAGGAATAATGCCAGCCAAGTCAACATATTTTTTTTTTGAATTTAATAGTTTTGGAGTTTATCGATATTATATATATAGGATCAAATATTAGTATATATTACTATAAAATGTAGTATAAGCAGGTATACCATATATGTACCGTACCTATAAATCAGTTTAAGCTGTCTATGTATAAAGGCAGTTTAAATTGATTTGTAGCTTTGCATAATATGTATGGTCAATTTTATAGCCGAGCGCGTTGATGTCTTTTGTGTAGACAATTTTAAAAGACTGAGCTTTATGGTTTTTCTTTGTTTCTTAGCCCTCGTAAATCATAAATATGCCTAATTACATTAGATGCCATGACAGAGTCTCAGTTGTAACACTTCTAATCCTATACAATAAAAGGAAATGGTGCAATGAATGGCTGTTTAGCAGCTTCCTCGCGTTGTGCACTTTCACCATTGGATTGGATAACCAGGTAAAGCAAAAGCGAGATCTAGTCATTTCCTCAACCTGTAGGGCAAGCTGGGGATTGTTGTCTAGGGTACAATACAGAAAAATTACGTCTCTTTGTCATCGAATGCGTAAATCTTAGAAATTAGTCCTTAAACCTCAATAATGTAGGTAGGTACGCAATGTATGACGATGCGATGTCATTATTGTCCTTGATAACAAATAATCCCCGCTTACTGCTTTATCTACAGACTGAGTTTATTATGTATGTAAGCGGGTAAACTACGAACCTAGATTGTATTGGAAGAACACCATGTTTCATCCCTTAACGAGGGGCTTCATCAGGATGAGTTTCCTCAGTAGTTCCATATCATATCTACCTAACCAAACTAAACACTTGGGTTTATAAGGTATATTACATACCTACCACAAAGTTTAATAAACTTTCGTAGTATGGGAGACTGGTTTTGTGTTCTTAGGTGCGCTTAAATGCACTTATCTAAATTGCAACAATAATGATATATTTTTGAAGATAGTTTCGTATGTTCACCAAGTAGGTACAAATCATTTAAATATAATTTTATATCATTGCTTTGCTCCTAAAAAACATAAACCCAATTATTTAAACTTACGTGATCAGAACACAAATAAGAAACTATGATATTAAACCGTTGCATTGCGGTGGGTAGGTCTGTTAACCCAAAAAAAAGAAAGAAGTCCTTATCTGTCTACTTAGTTTTGCGATGACTAAATTACAGTTAGTATTTGCGAGTTTCACACACCCGGTTCCTCCCAGATAAGAACTAAAAGAACCACCTTTATGAAAAAAAGATACCAAACTGGCTCAGACGGGTTTGCTAAAGCATTTACACCGGCGACATTAAACCTTATAATAAAGATGCACAAGACTTAGTTTAAAAATGGATGTATTTACAAAATAGCTCGACCTGCTTGCCTTTCTGGGTATTAACTCCGTATTAGGGTATAACCACTTCAGCCTTTTGGCAATGACCGCATGATTGAAAAGCCACTAAGTTAAGCCGAACTTAGTAGGGACGTGCTCGATGTTTGCAAAAACACTTTTCAGTCAAACTTGCTTCCTCATTAAAATGTAGATCCGTGCATAAAAAAGTCCATCCGTTGAATAACTTAAAGCTTATTTCATAAGCTTATGCAGTCTGTTATGAACAAGCGCTAAACAAGTTTAACTGTAAAACTTACCTTCCCGTATTCGGCAGTCCCTGCCCACTCCCTTCTCCACTGATCTGCTACCTCCATGTCTGATGTGAGTTTCCAATCGATCGCTGCAGCTACACTCGGAAGCTAAGCTTTTTAAAACGCGCACACACGTCTGTCTTGCGCGCCGGCTTGAAGCCTACTGCCGATCTCCTATGCCCGCCAGCTAGGCTTCGCTTACGTGATACAGCATCAGCCCACAAAATAAATTTGAATATCGTGAATTCGTCATAGCCTTCCACTGGCAAAAACCATACCTACTCGATGTCAACGCCCACTCCTGATTTAAGGTACTGGGGCCTGTTAACCAGACGTAGGTCGCGACCCACACATTTTCTTACTTAGGTACCTAATACCTACTGTAATATATAATGTACTATCTAAATACATATCAGTAGCTAGTGATGGTAGTAAATACAACCTTTTTATATGCCTATTTATTAGGGTCTATTATCTGACGACTTCTGTGACGCGGTGGGAGAAGGTCCGCCTAAGACGCGGTAGCGGGTTCGATTCCCGTCTCGGAACAATTGTGTGTATGATCTGCAGATAATTGTTTCGGGTGTTCTAGCCGTTATCTATGTATGATAAAAAATATCTATCTATGTAATCTATTGCTTATACTTAATAAAGTATATCAGTCATCTAGTAACCATACCAAAAGCTCTGCTTACCTTGGGGCTAGCTAGATGATGCTGTGTGGATTGTCCAACATTATTTATTTATCTATTAGTATGCTAGTCAGGGTCATTATGCAGTGATGGGAATAAAAATCTGTACATAGGTATACTTATTGCTATTTTGTTCAAATACATTTTATTTAACTTAATTTACTTATAAATAATCAAATCTAGATTACAGAAATGGATAAAATAAAAGAAGTGTTGAATCATGGGCATAGTTGGTACCAAAAATAGGTATTTGCAAGTAGCCACTCCACACAGCTGGAAAGGTGAAATGTTATTCAGTAGTTTTATGTGGAATTTCTCTCAGGTGACTTTTGTATAAATCCAATAGATGATCATCACATTTTTGAAGATGCTCAATCTCAATGCATGCATCATTCTTGAAGCTGTTTCTAGTATTAACACATCTTATAAATGTAGCAACAAGTGGTTCATTGCTCTGGTTGCTTGCACAAAATGTATAAAACAGTTTTTGCTCATAATTGAATTTTTTACTGATTCCATCTTTAAAGTTTCGGTAAAAAAGCTGATGTCCAGAAAAACACAAGTTTTCTATATCCTTCCATTCTTCTGTTGTTAAAGAAAACAATAATCCTACTTTAGCAGCTCCTCTTATAACACAGGTAATCTGTCCAGATTTATCGAAAACTCGTAATGTAGCCGCTGAAGACGCAACACCATTTCTGTTGTTAATTTTAACTGAATCCAGATAATAATCAGTGAGTATACCCCATCCTTTGGTTCGTAGTTTTAATCGCCGGGCTTCTGTTAACTTTATAGGAGGCACGGCATCGTAAAACTCATAGGGTTTTCTATTCATATAACACAATTCACTCTATCTGATTTCTTCATCAACATCAAAGCTGGAGAAACTTTGTAGTAATCACTAAGTACAAGATCAGCAATACATAAAATATTTGTAAGATAATCACCAATAAACAAAGAATGAAGGAGCGGAGCCAGTAAAAATCGTCGAAATTGAAGAACAGTCAGCTGGTTTTGACACTTATTGACAAACAGTGATCGTATTGTCACTGTCATAATCAGCTGGATGTTGGCTGGAGTGCTGTCAATTAAATTTTTTGAGGTTAAAATTTATACAAAATCCCTTCCCATAGTCCCCATTACCATTGTTCCGTGATTTAATATCTTCTTTTCTGTGCATAAAAATATAAAATTTTCTCATAGACATTGTATTGTAGTATGAAAATCGGCTGGATTCAAAAACTAGTGGACAAATGGCCGGGGAAAAACACACTTGGGATGTATAGATTCCTACCCATTTTCTTCGTACTTGGAGCCAGCCTTGAGTTTTCGATGATCAACTGGAAAGTCGGTGAAGTTAACTTTTATAATACATTCAAGAAGCGGCGAGCGCACGATATTGTTGAGGACAAGATAAAGAAATACGCGGCGTCGCTATAATGCCGGCAGGAGTAACCTGGGGTCAGTATTTGACATTTTGTTCAGCAGCTATGCTCTCTATGCTAGCTGGCTCGCAAGTCGTCCACCAACACTACAAGCCTCTACAAAATCTTAATGAATTCATTAACAAAGAGTTGAAAAATCTGCCAGACAATGTTCAGGCTCAAATCAGAAGCGAGTTGAAGGAGGAAGGTATTCTTAAATAGTTTGTTTATGTAATAAAGTGTAGATAATTTTAATAATATGTATTTTTGTATTATTTAGTCCATTTACTGAAGGAAACCCTTTTAAAACTTAATAGTGCATTAAAAAAAAATTGTTTACTATTATGTCTAAACATAAACTTACACATCATTCCGTAGAAAACAAAAACAACTTAAACTTTGAATTAATTATTTATTATGACATTATTCAATTTGGTCCTCATCTTATACCTACATATTTACATAAGGTAATAGTTACAAATTTAATTTTCATTTTGCAATAAATTATCTTATTCAATTAACTTAAAAATAATTTTATCAACTACAAGTTTACTACAACTTTATTAAAATTACAAAATTCAACAATCATTATGTAAATCAGTATGTAACAATGGCTCTTGAAGAAATAATTCAGTAAATAACAGTTTTCCAGATAAAGTATGTATCTATATAGTATAATTATATTACAAAAATCTTTAAAAGAAGCTTTATCAAAATTCTTGAATTAGGGTCAGTATTCTATTATTAAGCCTACAAGCTCATCATAAAACACATCAAATGCAGTCTTTGTTCTTAAGTTTCACCAGTAGGTCACCTCGCTGAGTTGGATATGGTTCGTCTAATCCAGTCCACATGAGACCTGATGGGGTCATAGATTCGAGGTCGGCCTAACCCGATCTTTGTGCATGCGATTCTCCAGCCACTCACTCCCGTTATAGACCAGTGTTTTGTCTCCTGATCGAAACACATCATTGAACTTCCAGCATACTCTTCTTCCTGCAGAGACAATAAAAGTGTTAAATGATGTTGATATAGTGTCAAGTGTTAGTGTTCAGCTAATGCTGAATTTACTCCTTCTATCTTAGTTTTTAGTTTTATTTACAAAGGTATAAGTGGAATTCTGTCTTGTATTTATTTGAACTAAAACAAAAAAAAAAATATTCTATTTTTATTAGGAGTAGGACTAAATTAAGCAGTATAGTTACTCACTTCAGTTAATCTATTATAGATCTTGAATCTTTGCGATTAATTATTTGTTGTCTAAGATTGATTTTTGAATATTCTTTTTCACTTTGAAGGAAATCAAGGAAAGCTAAAAGTGACAAACTTACATCACAATCATCTTGATCGTACAACGGCTCAGCACATATTCCGTTGACAGTAGCAATGCTAACATTCTCACATGAAGTCATAGGACTGGATACGACATGGACTCTTTGCAACTGATCTCTGTTTCTCGTCCACCCGAGCGTGTTGCAAATGCTGTTGATGCTGCTGTCTTCAGGCAAGCAGATTGGTCTGACAAAGTCTGTCATTTCAAGTGGCTCTTCCAGTCGTACTAATGCTAGCATGCTTCCTTCAACGGGGGAACGAATCATGCCAACGATACGTCTTTCTTGTTGCCATGGTGTTGTACTCTGGGTGCGGACTGTACCGAATTTGGCTGTCCATTCTGCTTTTGGTTGGCCCTGGAAGGTGGAAAAGGTTTGGTTTATTAATTTTGTCAATATTCATTCTGATGGTCCTTCTACATTTAATCACACGGGGCGGCGGCAGTGGCGAGAATCGAACCCGCCTTATATTTATTTATGGAAAACCAGGAGTTTATAATTACAGAGTAAACATAGAGACATAAGTGTCAGCCTATAATTTGCTATTATACCTAAACTATATAGAAATAGTAGGACGCAGTATAAGTATAATACTATGGCAACCTTCCTTTTCTATTGAATATTTAAAACGGGGGCTTTGAAGAATCGCTTTTCATCAGCTAGCATAAGGGTGATTTTACACCGGAGATAAATGGCTATCACATCGATGTTAATAAACTTCAATATTTCACTTCGCAAGCAGACGGGCAAGTGTGTGTAGGTCTAACACACAAAACAGGTCCTCTACTCAGCGTGGCGCTCATTCGCGAGTTAAGCTATGGAGATAAAGTTTAAATCATTTGAAACTGATAGTGCTCGTTGCTGGCCTGCCATTTCTATGGGCTATGTTATAAATGACCCGTAATAATTTTAGTGGCGATTATATTACCTGGAAACAGGAAGCCGTGGTGACCAGCCAAGACGGGTGAATCAGGGTGGCGTCGCAGGCATGCACGTGCGTTCTCAGCAGCGCGGCGTGCCACGGCCAGTCTCCGGGCTGCGCTGATCGCAGCAAGCCGTCCACTCCCTTGTCCGACCTGGCTACTCGTGCTGAGGGTAGCCCGCATTCTGGAATGAAATATTATTCGTAAAGTAACACATTCGGAAATCAATAACTTTTTTCTAAAGGCTTACAAAATAAACTCTTGAACTAGAGACATTTTATCTTTAATTTATTATCCATCTTTGTCTGGTAGAGATCTCTTGAGCGATAAGACCGCCGAATTGTTACTAATTTTTAAGTTTTTATTGTACATTTCCTATTTAAAGTGCAATAAAGTATTTTATATCTATCTGTTATCAAGAGATTTAGAAAAAAGTGTTAACTGATTTTCACTTCAGTTTACCTACTTCATTGGCTGCCCAGCCACACCGCTTCGTGATAGTGCTAAAAACATGTGAGTCATGAGCACGGAAGGTTACCTTTGAACTGTATCATCTAATATATGTCCATATATATTTTATGGCATCTCTTCAATAAATTAACGCTCGCGTAAAATCTAGTTCTTGGAAACAAAGCGATGTTTTTCAAACAAAATATTCTGCGCAATAGACAAGTGTCTACTTGTTACAAAACGCTCGTTAATCGCGCGTTTTTATGTCATTTGTTCTGGCTCAAGCCACTGTAACAAATTGTCAACTCACCTAAATTGTCACAGACTACTTTGATCACTCTTTTTTCCGGACATTTACTCTTGAGGAAAGATATTTCCGAAGCGAATGGGTCTACTATTTCTACGTATTGAGGCGGCTCGTTGTTTTTGTCTTTGTCATTCTCTTCCGCGTCTGGCACCACTTCTGCTGTTACTGCTGATCTGAAAACAGAAATAAAATTGTTGATTAAGTGTCCACGACGACGTGATTAAGTCCCCGGTACTTATATCTAAAGCTATATCATGTCGCCACAAAAAATAACGCGTATGTTTTTGAACACTGAGTCTGCTACATATGTACATAATTATGTAGTTTGTTGCATAGAAGTAAGTCTATGGCCTTTTAGTAGCAGTGGGTCTTATTGCGTAGCACTGGGCCTTAAGCCTATGTTTATTCATAGTTGAGCCTACGGAAGTAGCGTTTGTGTAGCAATAAGTCTACAGTGTCGTAGCTTTATGCGTAGCACTGGGTCTACGGCGTAGCCAAAACGTAGGCTCAACATTATTTAAAATAAATTGTATTGTGCGTTTTTAATTTTCAGATAGTTATGAAAATTATCAGCCTACGTTTTCTACTAAGGATTATAAATTATTAATTACAGTCTGTTTTTGGAGGTGGTAATTTAATACAACCCCAAATTTAAATGCTAAAAAACTCACTTGAACGTCATTGCCCTGCAGAGCGATGTAGCGACACTGGACAGCGCTCGCTTGTCGTTCTCATAGGGCGCCGCGCAGATCTTCCCGTCCCGGCCCCGCTCCGACCACACGGCGTAGCCGGCGCGGCTCCGGACCGCGCCCAAGGTCGTCTCGCTGTTCTCGCGTCGCCAGGAGGAAAGGGATCTCGATATCCATACTGGAATGTTACAATTAAATAACTGCCTGTACTCCAACATAAATTGCAGTCGATGTTTCGCGGGCTAAAGTTAAAAATACCTACTACTTGATTCTCTTCAGTTCAATCTTTTTAAAGTAGAGAAGAAAGAAAACACCTATAGATTGCTTTCGAGTTTGAGCAGAACCCGTCTTGTTAAAATTTTCGATCTTGTAGGGAGATTCTAGTCCTTCAAGGCTTCTATTCTATTCCAAAATAATTACATAGTTATCTCTCTTTAACTGCTTTGCGCAGAGGAGTGAGGCAGGGGGATGTCATATCCCCGAAACTGTTCACGTGCGCATTGGAAGATATGTTTAGGTTGCTGGACTGGAAAGGAAAGGGCATTAATATAAACGGCGAGTACATCTCACACCTGCGATTCGCTGATGACATAGTCTTAATGGCGGAGTCGCTTGAGGAACTGAACCAGATGCTGGACGGCCTAGCTTCAGCCTCCCGATGTATCGGTCTTGGCATGAATTTGGATAAAACCAAAGTCATGATCAATGGTCACATTGATCCAAGGCCGGTGGTCGTACATGGTCACCTTCTCGAAACTGTTTCCGAGTACACTTACCTTGGGCAGATTCTGCAGTTGGGTAAAAACAGTTTCGAGAAGGAGGCCAAAAGGAGGATCCAGCTGGGCTGGGCAGCATTTGGGAAACTACGTCAAGTCTTCACGTCATCCATACCGCAATGCTTGAAAACGAAAGTTTTCAATCAGTGCGTCCTACCCGTTATGACCTACGGAGCTGAGACGTGGACACTCACAATAGGGCTGGTCCACCAGTTCAAAGTCGCTCAGCGAACTATGGAAAGAGCTATGCTCGGAGTTTCTCTGAAGGATAGGATTCGTAACGAATACATCCGACAGAGAACCAAGGTTATCGACATAGCTCAAAGAATTAGCAAGCTGAAGTGGCAGTGGGCCGGCCATATCTCGCGAAGAACCGACGGCCGATGGGGCAAACGTGTTCTTGAGTGGAGACCACGACTCGGTAAACGTAGTGTAGGACGCCCTCCGACCAGGTGGGATGACGACCTGCGAAAGACTGCAGGTAGATGCTGGATGCGGCAAGCTGAAGACAGGGCGCTATGGCGCTCATTGGGGGAGGCCTATGTCCAGCAGTGGACTGCTATAGGCTGATGATGATGATGATGATGATCTCTCTTTAACTACCTACTCTATGTTCTATTCAAAGACTTTCGAAGGAATACTTACAGCAACCTGCTTCATCACTAGCGTCAGGGCAGTCGGGCGTGCCGTCACAACGCAGATGGGCAGGCAGGCATCGCGCGTGCAGCGCACAGCGCAGCCCGGGGCTTCCCACGGCGCAGTGCGAACACTCACGCTCGTCGCGTGCGTCCGCGCAGTCCGGCACGCCGTCGCAGGATCGACGGGACAGGGCTAGCCGTTGGAGGTTGCCAGTGCAGTCTGGGAAATATTATCACGTTAGGATGGACAAATAATTTTATGAATAATTTAAGTAAAAAAAAAATTAAAATTAAGCATGCAAATCTTAATATTTGCATGCCTAACTTTAAGTTAGAATATAATTGAAACTTTTAATATAATTAAGGTCTACAACTGCAACCTACATTATGTTGAAGCAAATAATAAATCTTTATCTTCAAAGCTGGAAGGATTCTATGTCGATGAACTGCAATTTCTATTGACATCTCGCATGGGATTGTACCGACCTACCTATAGTGCATCATGCACATTCTGGTTCGGCCTGGTTAGGAGATAATCCCAAATCTTACTTGCTTATGCTTGTGCTTGTGAAGGTTGCGTTATAATTACCACACACAGTTGTCAATCACATCCCACGCATTGAGTAGGATAAATTTCATTCTCAGGCTGATATGGTTATATTTAAAATTTACCTGGCTCCAAAGTGCAAGACCCCGGTCCGAAGTATTCAGGGAAACGTGCACAGTCGAAGTGAGGCTTAAGCCTCTCGGGCAGCCTGGCCCCGCAGCCGGCGTGGAAGGCGCGGCAGTACGCGCGGCACGGTCGATTCAGGTGATGGTCCTCGCAACGAGGTTGCAGCATTTGGCAGACGAAGTCCTGGAGGACAAACAAAAAAGGGATTAAAAACCAATGGATACATACCTACTATTTGACTAAACTGAAAGGACAGTGTATCCTACCAATATTATAAACGCGAAAGTTTGTGAGGATGTATGTAGTGCTTTTCTACCAGGGGTCTCTGTCTAGTTAGAAACTTTGCGTCTGTGTTTAGTAGAAGCAGTCACGATCACGACAGCTTTTGTACGAGTTTTTTTGTAGTTTAGCGATTGACAAAAACAACAAACCTGTGCGAGATGAGAGCATTCAGCGTCCAGCAACTCTCTGAACGCCACTAAGTCTCTCAACAGCGCGTCTTTAGAAACATGGCCCACGAGGTTAGGATACGCTGTGGTGTTGTACGGTAGGTGCGAACAGAGTGGTAGAGTTATTGAAGAACATTCTCTAGTCTCCTCTATTGAATCCAGGACGATAGCCTCTGTGGTCGGCTGTTCTGATAATGTTGTATCAGCTTCTCGCAGCTCCATCGATGATATCATGGAGCTTTCCTGTAAGAGAAAATTTTCAATGGCTTCTGATCTTGTACCTGTACATCAGTACCTATAGGTACAGGATCCAATATCTTATTACATAGGTAGTAGGTATAGAATGAAGCCGCTTCCCCTGTCTATTCGCTTAGATCTTTAAACTGCATTAAAAACGGCATTAAAATCCGTCGATAACGCATTTTAATGCCGTTTTTAGCAATAGATAGTGATTGAAGAGGAAGGTTTACATGATTTATTAATCACTCCACACTGCCCCATATTAGTTCTTATTTCAATAATGTAGGTACCTGTTATCATTAACTAGCTACCGTAGCGACCCATAACATAACGCACCAGTGCGAAGCCGGGGTGGGTCGCTAGTTAATGATAATAGATAATATACCTACACTATTGAAATAAGTAATGCTTCATGTATGCTACATATTGGTACCCCACGCACTGCACTTTCGTATAACTTTCAAATTGGAATGTAAGTTGCTTTAATGCAAAACAGTGCATCAAACTTTTACCAACTCAAGATTTTATGCAATTCTTAGTTGTTATCGCTTTCAAATATCTTTATAAATGCTTTTACCTCGATATGTAGAGTCTCAGGCAGCGTGGTGACGTCGACAAAGAACGTTGGCTCCGACAGTTCGCGAGTCAGCACATTGATTACTTCTCCAGTGCTGACGGCTGTGAATATCGGATCGAACGTCACTTCAAAGTGGACCTTCGTACCTTCTTCCACACTGAAAAGACGAGCAGTTCAAAGGTAGATATATAAACGTAGGATAGGTACTTCCATTACTTGCGTAAAATTTCAATTAATTTTATCATGTAGGAAGTAATAGGTGCCCAATCTAGGTAAATGCTTTGCCATCACGTAAGCCCATAATAAAAATCTGGGACATACAACGCTTAATAGCTATTATGTGGCTATCTTCCGTTAGATATTGCTGTATCATATAAGTTGAAATGAATAGCTCTTCTATAGCAACAATATTCTTTTATGGATTCAATGGTCCACTTAATAATGGAAATCTTGCGAAAGTATCGAATCATTTTGTCAAACTATATTTACTTTTATAGTGGTAAATTGGCTAGAATGTTTGCGGCTAAGTGCTATTATGTTCGCTTGAATTGCTCTCCCAATAATTGAGATTCAGATCACAAAAGGAAAGGGCCATTTACCAACATCGAGAACAACCTTCAATGTGGATTACCTACAAACGTGAATAGCATACTGTACAATATGAATGCCACTAACCAGATCACGTATCTATTAGAAGCTTTCTCATGTAAATAAGCCCCTTAAATAGGGCATTTGACAGTTTTATAACTCAACTACCTACATACCTACTGGAAAGTTGTTCCGGTTTGCAAAATCTGGGCCATAAGGTTTTGTAAGCCATTGGACTTTAACTGGTAAACTAATAAACATAAATTAGGATTTCAAAATATGTCACCTCAAATCTTTTGTAAAAGTGAAATGAACTCCTCAGTATTATTACTGAGCAGTTCATTTCTAATAAACCGTGAAACGGTCATCATGGTCATAAACAAATATGAAGAACTTGACCCTTAAGCACATCGAAACCAGAAAATCTGGATGGGCCGGTGCATCGCGTGTCATAATTAATCATTTTTATTGCGTAACCAATTCACAATTTACATGTTTATGAATCGTTGTAACAGCTAGCTAACGTTCGTGATTTACGCAGCTTTAAGTTGCAGTAGGTACCGCTTTAAAACGTAGCATGCGCTGGCCCCATCAGGCTGCGATGCGAGAAAGTTCACTTTCTCCGATAATATTGCTCTGTTGTTATATCGTGGCTGATAAGTCCATTCAGGTGTGTTATATGAATCACCCATCTGTTTCAAAACCCATAAGCGCTCGCGAGCTTAGAAGGTTCTCTTTTTATGCTTTTCGCAGAATGGCTGGAGGTTAGATGTTCTGTTAATTTTTTATAGGTGTGTTAAATCAAATGTTAAACTTGTTAATATTTAGTTATCATTATCACATTATTTAATTTTAAACATAAAATAAATGCTACAAAACAATATAGGTACCTATTTTGTAATTTTACGCGACAACAGCGTAGCAAAAGGCGGATTATAAAACTAACGGTTATCAAAGCTTGTGTGAAACTCACCTGTCCAACGCCAATATATCAGCCGATATAAAACAGGATTTGAGTTCAGAGTTCTGATATATGTTGTATAGAGTTTGCTGTAACCGGCTCTCCCTAGTGCGATTGCCCTTAGGCTCGAGTTCCTTGCCCTGTGGCGCACCCTCCACCTGCCAAGTGGACACTACGAACGAGCCTCGAAACGTCTGCCGATTTAATGGATCGCCGAACAGGTACATATCTGCAACAATTGATTGATTATTTAAGACTGAGACCCGAGTTCACCAACCGATAGTTAAATTTAGACAGTGTTTTGACGTCGTCGTCACAAGTTTTCATACGTCAAATCTAACCGACGAAGCTGCCTAATTTAATTAGGCAATAATCGGACAAACGTCCGATTATGTTTTGGTGAAAACAAGTCTCTTTTATCTTCATTGATTAATATTTTGTTTATTAAACCGTATTCTAAATCTACAAAGTGCTTACTACGTATAGGACGTTGCGTCTAGATTCGCGTAAAACATTCTAAAAGATAAAAACAACCAATGTTACCCGTACATGTAATAAAAATAATAAAAGTACCAATATGAAAAAATAAATAAATTCAATATAAAAAATAAGGTAGCCATACACCACATTTCTCTTTTGTGTTGTTTTCTGTTATCTATGGCGAGCTTTATGTACCTAGAGGAAATAATAATTTGCGATTCTAGGTTTTTTTAAAATACACCTCCAAGCTTGAAATTGAAACACATAGGTAATCGGTTTTGAAATTATCTCACAGAAACTAGATTTACATAACTAGATCAAACTCCGCAATGTTAGATTGTTGTCGATAACAAAAGCATCGTACACTTGTTGCGGTACGCGTTCGTCGCAAGGCCACTCGCCCACTGGCCTTTACTTAGTGACGGGCAAAGTGTCGACGAGGAACCCTGATATTTACTTGTGATTATTTTGATAAACGTACCAATCTATCATAATATAATATGATCATTTTACCTGTCTGTATTGGTTAGTACCTACCTATGTAGATTCATATTATTTTGCCTCCTTAAAGAAGGGGGTAGCGTGGCGAAAACCTCATTTATTGTGTCTGTAGTGAAAGGGACATGCCCTGTCAGAGGTTTATAACTAACTAACAGCGGTTTATAACGAACTAATTACTATCTATAAGAACTTAGTACAAAATTTTTGCAATATAAAATTGAATATTACGTTGACTTTATTTGTGCTTGAGGACTTCTAAATGACCTCAAATAATTTCCACGCACTCTAATTGTATGTAGAATACGTGTTAATTCTAATTATTTAAGGATTGAAGTATTTACATATAATCGTTGGTTATTCTATACCCAAGGTATACTTAGTACTATTGTATTTGTGACCTAGGTATTTCATTAAATTCATGAAAGCAACTAAATATTTCACGAATTATCGCCAACTGACTCACAGGCGTCAAATTTACAGAATAGCTTTTCAAACATGAAACTTCACAGTTACACGCAAAGCCACAAAGAAACACTCAATCGCTTTAGCGTGACTTATCTAGCAAATAACAGGTACCTAACAAAACCTATTAGAAAGGCAGAAACATAAGCACTTTCTGATATTCCATCTTTACGATTGTTCCTAGCCCATTGTTTTTAAATGTGTATAAGTGTAATTGGCTGTTGTTTGCTATACAGACAGTAACACTTATTGTCCATGATTAATATCATTTAGATACCTATCTTACTAATGATTTTCAGTTAGTTCAGGACTACCGCAACAAACTACGTCTATGCCTAATGCCTAGGTAGACCTTTTGAAACCCATTCTATGAGCTCTGCTTGTAATTTTGCAACAGCAATTTAGATTCTAGGCGAATAGCTCAATTTTAGACGAGAGTTATGAAACGTGCTCGTTTAAGGATTTAAAAGGGTAAACCGGTATCCGGTAATAATTTTAGGAAGTGAACGTAGACTTGTAAGCACTAGGCCACCCACCTGTCACTCGAATACATTTTGATAGGTACCTTAAACTTGCGTTAATCAGATTCGGGTACTAGCTACATTAATTGGCTGAACATTGCTGCTTTATCTACAGGTACTTAGTCATTCATTTGATAGTTCAATCGTTGACCTCTTCTTCGTAGGTGCGGCACATACCATAAAGGCGAAGGACCTTTGACTAACGCCTACTTAACCACACCTCCATTTTGAAAATTAACAAAACAAAAATTGCACTTTATGTGTCGAAGAATTTTTAAAATAAGAATGGGTAAATCTGTGGTTTCAAGCACTAATGTCCCAATCGTCTCTTTGTTAGACTTGGGTGTTTTATTCACTAAAAATTTTTGAATTTGTTTCCTTAGAACCAAGTAGGTGCGTATGGTACGATCGCGTGACGCATAGCAAAAACATAAAGAAATCGACCAATCAAAAACCTTGGTTTTTTGTGGTTTAGCAAAAACATCTCATCTATCACAGGTTCCTCGTTTCAACTCCTAATCTATACGCTCTGCTCTGTATTTCATGATGTGTACAAAATAAATAAACAAACTATCTCAATCAGGAATACGAGGTGATTTTCTAAGGTGGTTTGCTTCATATATTGCGAATCGATCACAGGCAGTTGTTCTCAATAACTATATCTCTAGCTGGATTCCTGTTCCCAGCGGAGTCCCACAGGGGTCTCTGCTGGGACCACTACTTTTCATCATATATGTTAGAGACATCGACCTGTGCTTTAGATCATCAAATCTACTGTGTTTTGCAGATGATATGAAGATATTTTCAACTATATCCTCCAATCTTGATATTGTTGCTCTTCAGTCGGATCTCTCTGGATTGGAAGACTATTGCCTTTTAAATAAGCTAGAACTCAATCCTGCCAAATGCTTCACTTCCACGTATTCCCGTAAACTTCATGTTATTCCATCGTGCTATTCATTAGCAGGACAGGTCCTAACCAAAACTACCATTATGCGTGATCTCGGAGTATACCATGACTCAAAACTACTCTTTGACGTCCACGTCGATAAAATAATTAGTAAGGCTTCGAGATCACTGGGATTTGTCATGCGAATCTCTAAAAGTTTCACGAATGTTAAAACTCTTAAACTTTTGTATTGTACGTTTGTAAGGAGTCATCTCGAATATGCGTCTCAGATATGGAACCCGCGCTACCAGATGTATATAGATCGCATTGAAAGCATTCAGAGGCGTTTCTTAAGATACTTATGTTATAGAGTCAAGATCCCGTATAGCACTCACAGCTACGAAGAACTCTGTAAGAGATTCCACTTTTTACCTCTAAAACATAGGCGGGATATTTCTGATTATCTGTACATTCTTAAACTTATCAACAATGATGTTGACTGCCCAGACCTCCTTAGCAAATTACACTTTAACATTCCTCGTAAGCAACTTAGACACAACCCTCCACTACATGTTCCCGGAGCCTCAACTAACTATAGACAGAATTCGTTTATGGTGCGAGCGAGCAAAACTGTCAATGACTTCAGCAAGAAGTTTGACATTGATCCGTTTTATACCAGCATTCACAAGGCAAGGCGTCACATGTCTCTTGACTTTTTTGGCACTTAACTTAGGTCTAGGTCGGTTCTTGATAATTGTGTTATATTCTGTTTTATGTTTTCTTTTATTTTTATCACTAGTTTAAGTACGATCACTTTATGGTTTCCCATAAAGTTCGCTTTCTTTCTTGTCACAATGTTGTTAGTGTTCACACATAATTTAGCTTATTTAGATTATATCAGTGAATACCTATTATTAGCTCTCTGTTGCCATTTTTAAGTCTATAGATATTATAGTAGCTGATGGTGTTCCGAAATAAATAAATAAAATATAAAATAACTAGCTGAGCCCCGTGGTTTCGCTCGCGTGGAAATCTATGTCTAAAATGGTTTATAAAACTTTCTCTTGAATCACTCTATCTATAAAAATACCACATCAAAATCCGTTGCGTAGTTTTAAAGATCTAAACATTCATAGGGACAGACAGACGGTGGGAAGTGACTTTGTTTTATACTATGTAGTGATAAGGAAGCGATACCTACGGCCGAGGTAGACTGCGACAGCGGCTAGCAGCAGCAGTATCAGCAGAGCAGCAGTGGCAGCGCAACAGCTGCGGCAACCTCTGCTCATCTTCTTCCGGGTGAACCGTATGTCGCTGCTGACAGACATGGTTGACTCGGGCGCGCGGTGGCGGGCGCAGCGCTGGTTGCCGTTGCGTGTCCATCCGTAGCCGAGCTGGAAAATAAATGCGATGGTTATTTATTTACTTAGGTACTAGCTTCTGATTTATGTAACCGAGGCATCGCTCGTGTTTTTTCGGGTTTTTAAGTAGACTAAGTTCTCTTATCTCTTTGTGTCTCATCAAAAGGTAAAAAAAACATACAGAGTATCAGTGTGTATTTCTATGGATGAATTTAATATAATAAAAAGAAAATATAATACCTATAGTTCATAAGGTCGTCTGTATTTGGTCCCCATATTACAATTTAAAAATAATAATATAAAAAAATAATTTGTGCTAGCTACAAAATATAAATTTAGCGCTCTATAAAATATTTTTTATTGGGTAGAAGTGCTACTAAAAAATTAAGAGTTGTATTTCATCAATGACCACACAATAATTGCCGTCTCTCTATGGGTAAAGATCTATCTCTAATGTGAAAACTGGCAATGTTTTGAAGACATGCTGTGCTCCATCGTTTGTTGCCAATTCGCCATAATATGTACTTTGGACATTGCAATCTCGTGGAATGCTAGCTACAAAGCAAAAAAATGGACTTTTGCCAAATACCGATCTAAGGTGTAGTAGCTTGTTTAGTATTTCGCTAAAGGTACCTATCGGACTCTACCAAATATAAGTGGGTATGCGTAGATAACAATCGTAGGTGTGTCAAATCCCTCTACCATGAAAATTACCGGTATTGTCTACTCCCATGTGCGTTCTTTTGGTTCTTTTGATCATTCTCATTACCTATTTTACCTCTGTACAAAACTGTATTATGTTTTTTCTTTTAAAAGTGTGATTGTGCAAAAACAAAGCGACAGGTGTTGTGGGGCGGTTGGTACATAAGCTCTGCTGGTTGCCAGGTTGCGTCAGGTGCAGTACGAAAGGTTACCAGTTCAACTTCGAAACACTACCTTTGGGCTATTTTCATAAATGCATTCGTGCCTTATCCGACTCTAATACCCGACATCGTAACAAAGATTAACATTATATCAATTTGAATAGGTACAATGCTCGACATTTAAGTTAGCCTTAGATTGTCCAGGTATTAGTACTGTATTTGCTTCCGGTGCGGTATTACTTATGTCGGAAATTTAGCTAGTCTCTGAATTGAAAAGCGAGCCAAGCATTTCTTTGCAAAACCAATTGCCACACTATGTGGCTTCAATCTCCAGATCACTGCTCAAGCCTGACTTAGTCTCTATTTCCTAACATTTATTGAGTTTATTTCCGTATTTTATAGTAACTATGCCAATAGTAGGCTTATTACCTGGTAGAGCTTAACATAACTATGAACGTTAAAGAGCTTAAAAATAAGTAAGTGTAAGTAAAAGTCCTATTGACTTTTGAAGTTCTTTTTATTTTACTTATGATAAAGTTTGATAACAATGATTCGTACTTGTATCACACCACATCATAAACTTACGATAGAATAAAGTCAACCGAATGCTAACAGACAGTCTACCCTTAACAAATACAAATACAATTTAAAAAATCTTTAAAATTAAAAAAAAAAAGTTTTTTTAGATTATATTTCTATTTAGATTAGTGAAATGTTTTTTATAAACTCATAATGTATGTTAAGGAAGAGCGTTAAATCTTACTAATACAAGTATGTTTATAATTAAAAAGAGATCTCGAACACTGAACAATGTATAATGAACCATAAGCGAATGATAATAAACACTTTTGCATCGTATTTGTTTTTGTAATGTCAATGATAAGTCGATGATGTCTTTAAAATTTGGTAGAGCAAATTCTTCAGAAACCCATTTCTAACCATTCGTGGTATAATCATTGTTTGAGGCTACTTCTCAGAACTTCCGCTGCTCCGAATAATAAATTGGTATAAACAACCGATGACCCCGTTAGAGGTAACCTTGAGACATAGAAAGTCCTATACGATAACTTTAGCATTTCCGTCCAGGTAAAAGAAAGTTTCCAAAGGTGGTTTATGGTCAAAATAATTCGTTTATTGCCTGCTAGTTGTAGCGTCTATGAAAGGTAAGAAACTTACATTATTTCTATGGTAGGCCAGACATGCGTTGTCCGATTTAAGAGTACCTAGGCAAGGTACCTAAGTACGTACTATGTACGTACCATACCTAACTTGTCTACAAAACTAACTTAACATCTTAGCAAACATAGTGAACAAATTAGGTACCTATACCATCTATCCAGTCTCTTACGAACAAGGTCAAGTCGTCTTGGAAAAACTTTTGGTGTCGCAACGTATACTTAAATAGGTAGGTATCTACATAATTACATACCTTTGTAATCGATGAGGCATGGCTTTTAGGCATGCTTTTAATTTAAATACCTTACAAAATTAAAATTAGGAAGAATAAGTCGAAGACGACCGATGTGGCGCGGTGGGCGAAGGTCCGCCTGCGACGCAGGAGGTTGCGGGTTCGATTCCCGCCTCGGAACAATTGTGTGTACGATCTGCAGATATTTGTTCCGGGTGTTCTGGTCGTTTTCTATGTATAATAAAAAATATCTATCTATGTAATGTATTGTATTATGTATATCAGTTATCCCATAACACAAGCTTTGCTTACCATGGGGCTAGATAATGCTGTGATTGTCCAGCATAAAAACAAAAAAAACAAAAAAAATTCTTCTGGTAAGAAGAACATACGTTTTTGTTATAAGGCTTGCTTTCATAAATATTTCAACTTGTAAAAGGTGATTACGTTTAATTTCGATGTTATCTCATTCATTGACAAAGATTGAACTGTTTTCAAACGTAACATAACAACTAAAGTCATTTAAAACGGAATATTTACAATGATTTGATTTTTGAGTTTTCAAACATTTCGGCACAGTTTCATGCGCCATGATCTCAGAATAATCATCATAATTTACAAATAATAACAATAATATATATTTTGTTTTTTCAATTTTATCTAATAACACATAAACAAACCTTTGTGGTTTCCTTCGTGTTATTTTTAAGCTTTTTTATCTAACAATATCTTTAGGTTGGTAAATAAATAAAAATAAAAATAAAAGTTTTTTTGTAAGATAACCAGGTAATTAACTAAGCATTCAAGATTCAAGGTTTTTATTTGCGATGATGTTGTACTTAGGTTTAAGCTTTAATATGATCCAGGGGGACTGCAATATGGAACATAGTTTCCAGAGAGCAAAATAATATTATAACATATTCAATATGGAACATATTTGAGCTAGACGTTTCTTATTTTTTTTCTATGTATATTTTATAAGTACCTATATTTTCTAACCAAGTAATTATTGTCTTCAGCTTTTACATGCTGCAAAGTAAAGAGTATCTATGTAAAAGTCTTGTAACTAAGTAATCGTTAAGAATCTTATAGAAGGTATTAACAAACGCTGCGCTGCCTAAATAATTGCAAAACTTATGCAAATTATACTTCTGTCAATAAAATTTCTAATAACTGCAGATATACCAAAAAATTGTTTTTTTTTAGACAAAGGTCTCCAAAATCACAAGTTTTTTTCGTTAATTATTCATATTTTCTATTCAGTTATTGTAAAACAAAACGCATGCAATGCAATCGCACCGTCAGCACACTAGTCACCGCGACCTACATCGCGGGCCGCACGTTTTTGTCCGCCGCAACAAAGCACGCAGACTTTTCGCTGTTTTCTATCGAGATCTCTAGCTGTAGGTAGCTCCTACAATGCGGACGCCCTCACTTTCGTTGGGTACGTGCTCATTTACGTGTAATAGCAGTCGCAACCGTTCATTTTCTTTCGGTAGCTAAATTGAACGTTTGTTGAAATTACATAGTTCAGTAAATACGAACAAAATGTGCAAGTACCTACCTTATGTGAGTACACAATATAATCATACAGTAGGTAAGCAATTTTATTGTTCGTGTGAATTGTAGAAAGTGTAGGTATTTATATCAAGGCATAAATCTTTAAAATGCACATAACGTGACAATGTTTGAAAGGATTAGCAATAAATCGAATAAAACCTTGATAAATCACGTTAAATCAATTATTTCCTACCTTTCGTTGAGGAAAGTTTCCGTCGGAAGTGTTAACGTGAAAGAGGGGTTAACGTGAAAGTTAAATGAACATGTCAATTTGTTAAATGAGGGTATTGCGTAACCTTTGCAAGTTTGTATGAGATAAAAGCAAATATATTTCGTTAATTACCGCGGTGTTACGCGCTAGTTATCTAATTTTTCGTTGCGTTCAGTTTAATAACCTACTTCCTATGAGCGCGTTTGAGTCTTTTGTATGGGGCTACGAATTCGTAGCAGTTCGTAGCACAGCGACCGTTTGAAATTAATAGTTTTTTACTTTTCTACTTAAAACGTATTCTTAGACAAGAAACCCGTGTTTTACAAAATTGATCGCGAGAAAGCTTTTTTTGTAGCTCATAAAGTGTTTATGTATTATTGGTACCACTGATTTGTTTTTAATAGCAAGAAACCGGTAAGCATCGCGAGTTTCCCTTGAGGTTTTACATTAAACAACTAGGTAGGTACGTGAAGGAATAAGTATTATATCTAATTATGCACGTTAACATTGATTATTTATATTTCTTAGATTTTTCAAAAGCGTAAGTTAGTAAAAAGCGTTTAGAAAAACAGCATCCAACAGCGGCCTCGAAATCTTCAATTCGCACGGCCGCGGTTCGTAACTTTTTTATTTTAGAATTTTTGTGGACTCGATGCTATGGTGAATATAATCACTATTTATTCTAATGTAAGTTTCTTTACAAGTGGTATCATTATTCCAAAGAATAGTGTAAAGCGCGGGTGTAAAACCTAGCTGTCACGCCCGCCAGCGCACGAAAGTTGGCTTATTTTTTATTGTTGCTTTGCAGCGCGACGCTCTCTGTCTAGAAATATTAATATCCAAAGAACTATCAAAGCACGTAGGTTTAGCGTAGGATAAAACAAGTAGTAGGAAGAGCTTACAATGGAAACGTTACTCCTACATTCTAATAGTGATCTGTGTTTTGTAGTTATATACTTACAGTACCATATCTAAGTTTATGTAAGTAGGTTGAGATAAGCACGTATCATATGACGACTGTAACCAAATAGCAGCCGCGGTTCTTGACCGACCATTTGGAAATGAATACTTTACCTACATCAACATGCATTCAAATTACACAAAGTTCACCTAGTTCTCAGTCCGAAACCGCTACCTGCAAAGTGCATTTAGTCTCATTTCAATTTCATTGTAGGTATTTCGTAAGACCGTAGCATATTTCACAGTATTCGAAAGCAACGTAAATACGATTGCATAGCTCGGAGATGACTTCGTGACTAAGCCGATATTTTAGAAGGTCGTGAACTATAGAATTCACCTTGCTTGCTAGGTGCTGTATGAAAATAAGTACCTATTAACTTTTAAAAAGCTGTTTTATTGCCAGTTATTTTAATTGCTTTTGTCCTAAGCACAGATATTTTTAAAACCCTTGATAATCCCCACATCATAATAGTCTCAAAGTGCAAATATATAGATACATGAAAAAAGTAAGCAGAGCTCGTACCTTCTAGATAAGTGATATCCATAACTTACGCTTATTAACCTTACCTTTTTGACAAAAAATTACAATCAAATAATAGAAACAAATTAGAACTAGTATTTACAATTGAGCTTACTGCAGACTGTTGTAAACAAAGTATAGGTAGCTTAGCTCAATAGATACTTATCAACCAAAACATATCAACACCAGTCGGCAGCGTCCAGTCCAGAAGAAGCTGTCAGAAGATGGCAAACATTTAACTCAAAGCGAAAATCGAAACCGCAACCTCCTAACTGGTGGACCTTCGCGCACTGCGCCACAGAGTTCTTCCAAACAAGGTAGTACTTACAGAACTACCTACATGAGTAGGTATTCTATGTCTCCAAGTACTTATGCTGCCTTCTCTGCCGTGATCAATACGTGTTCCTAATCGAAAGGTGTAGAAGGAAGACGCAAAAGGTAATTTCAGTTATGCCATATTGTGATAGGTACAGTTAACGACAAAACTGAACATCTAATACTAATACTACAAATGCGAATGTTTGGGTGGATGGATAGATGACGTTTGCTACTTCTTTACGCAAAAACTACTGAACGGACTCGGCTGCAATTTTGAATAAGTTTAAGTCCCGTCCTGGAATAAATAGTACTATTATACTTTTTATCCCATAAATCAGTTCCCATGAGATAGATAAAATTAAGAATAAAGAAAGAACATTTGTTAATTGATATATAATATAAATAAGGACATACTAAATACAATTAACTAGCTATAAAAATAGTAGCAAATGACTCTAGGCAGCGAACCAATAGGTCCTGTCTCAGAAAAATGTTGCTCTACAAGTAGAATTACCCTTTAAACATTTTTATAGAAACAACACGAACAAAGCCGAGGGCAGTAACTAGTTTACAAATAATAAGCAAAAGCGCTTTGGAAGATTTTATCGTATTTAGCGCTTTTTGTCGTTAATTACTGTTCAATACGAGAATACGATGGACTGTACCTCTACATTATTATACGAAGTGACTTGACACAATGAGTATTTTACGTAGCTTCTTGGCAAAGTAGCTTGTTAGAGTAGCTAACTGTAGTTGGGCACTCAACATGGACGCGAGTGCGCTTGCGACCCGGATCACACATATGACACCAACAGCTGACACACTGGCTCACAATCTCTGCTGATTAACCAAACATGCGCCTTTGGTTCGAAACTGTGCCAAAACAAACGCTTTTATGTTGGAAGGACTGAGAAAGTTATACGACATCCTTTATTCGAATTATTCGATTCTATGGACTTTCTTGGTATAGCTTTTATGGTTTAGGTATGTGTGTGCGGTTAAAGAAACGTTATTCTCATACGAATTACAAAAATTTATTAAAAATCCAATGTTAGGGCTTGTTTATTGCTAGTAAGTGAATTTTATTTGGCTGACGAGTATTCTACAAATAGGCGGGTAAGTAACTATGTAATTATAAACATATGGCTGTGTTTAAATTGGTAGGTACTTAGGTAACAAAACCGTCAACACATCTTGTTTTTGTTTCAAGTTACCATCAGGTATCGGCACTCTGTATACCTTGATCGATGATTTTTGACATCAATTTCGTGGAATTCACGGAAGATAGGATTTACTAAGTCCCTGAAATGCTTGCTGACCACAGACAGCTCAGCCCAGATCCAAGGTTTCTGGATGAATACGTTTTGGGTCTCGGACCAAGATCCACTTTGAATCCTCATCCCGTATGAGCTGGTAAGTTCCCAAGTCTTTATAATAAATTGCTGACCAAAAGTTGACCGGTAGTTACTTACGGTCAAACAATGAAACTGAAAACTTCCTGGTCAAACAACTCCAAGACACGATTACCGATATCAATCAGAGTGCTGTCTAGACCGATTATTATAAAACAACAGTCGCAATGTCTAATTACAGACGTGTGATATCAAAATGTTGGGTTTTCCGGATCACTATTTTCTGAATAGTAGATGCTTCATTTACCTTAATATAAGAACCGGCTTTGTATTGGAGCCAGTGAAGACTTAGGTGCAATTGTGACCATCAAAGAGACTACCTACTTATCATGTAGTACCTGGGTACTTAGATTGGCTTATTTCTTTGTTTCATTTGACAAAAGATTGGCAGCATAATCAGGCCTATAATAGCTGAAAATCGTTATAAGAATAAGCATTTCTTTGAAAAGATAATTAAAGTGGTTTACCGAATAACATTCACATAGCATATCCATTCAATCACAACGATAGGTACCTATATAAAGTTTTGCAAGTTCTCACAATAGCTTAACAAAAAGTAATCAAGGCTTGCATGGTAATGAGGAGAAAGTGGTGATTATGAGCAAATGTCTCACGAATTAAGATATTATCTCAAGCTTTTCAAGCGACATGTTCTGCTTATGCCTTGTTCTATATACTTACATAACTTAATTTGTAAGTAGTAGTGTATATCCCGGTCAAAATGTTTGTAGACTTCGCGCTAAAAGTTTTGTATGGCGCGAGGTCCACTGACTGTTATAATAATTATACTATACCTTATCTAACGTTAACGAACGGACTAAAAATAAATTGTATGTTTAACATACAATTTATTTTTAGTCCGTTCTTTAACGGATCTCACCTCTGACTCCCAAGAATTTTTCACGGTACGTGATTTGCTCTCCTTCATGTTTCCAGATAACAAACTCCTTTGTTAGAACTTATCTGCACATGCACTATGACCTCCCACACTCGCAGCATTCACTTCACAAAGGGTTAGTTCAACACTGTCGCTTTCTGTTATCTTTTTGCCGGATCGCTGGATTCGAGGTAAACATTGTAAAGACGTTAGCGCACGGTCATCGCGGATCGGTCGCCGGGCGCGCACTGAGTCGCGCTACTCGTGTAACGGGCACGCACAACAGTAAACTTTCTCCCAGCCCAGTCGCACGGCTCTAAGCAAGCACTATCGAAAGTCGTCACCGTACCGCCTCATGGGTCAAAGCCTTCATTAGTATTTCCCCAGAAACCAGAATTCTTTACTATATACTTAGGTATGTGTAAACAGATTAAGAAACATCTAGGTGCAGACTAGTGAAGTGGTAATTTAAGATAAGTATGGGTTGTATTGATCTCTACATGAGCGAATAATCGAGCGCATGCACGTGTACTAAATTAGAAGCGTCATTTTAATATCAAGCCAGTTTGTGTTGGAGACGAAACAAAAACAATCAAGTATAAAACTTAATGTATAATCATGATATTTACAAACTTACTTTATATAAAACAAGTAATTTTATGGCTATTAATATATACTTATACAACATGTCATTAATTTACAAGATATCAAATAAAAGCAACAGTATACAGATTACTGAAATAGCAATTATAAATTTAAAATACATAGCACATAATATGCGCGCGTTAGGTATGATGGAAATAAAGAGATTCCGTAATTTACACGATACGCAATTATATACATAAGGAAAGTAAGGTATTGATTTCAATATGTTTATCGATAAAGGAGTTCATTTGCTCTATTTAAATGTCCATTTTGAAAAGATGTACCCTCCAACCATAGGTACACCCCATGAATGTTTTTTACTGATTGCAATGAACATTGAGCTTCTTCATCACCTTTCATATACTTATCTACATGTATGGTACTTGACAGCTTTATCTAAATTGGAAATATAGTAAAGGTAAACAATACTGTTTTAATCGAAGAGCTTAAATGAAAAAATTGTAGAATGTTGCAAGATTTGAACATAATGCTATCATGCCCACAATAGCACCGTTAGCATTAAATATTCAGATTATTCACACAACGCAATCACAAGTACATAATACGAAACACTAAATACGAATGGTATCACAATTTTTATTCATAAAATAACAATGCTTTTACAAATCTATTTGTGATGCCTGGATTTTGGATACATTTTTTGTCTAATCTCGTTTATTTAGTCGACAGGCTCTTGCCAAAACACGAATTACACAAATTAGTATGCGCGATTTTACTAAAGCAATACTAAAGCTTTTCGTTTTTTAAGAGCTTGCTCTGTCCAACTGCAGTGCAAAGAATTTAGTTGAGCCTTAGATCTTTGGAAATCTGAATGTCTTATATATTATATCGATAAACATCTACTTTTAACCTTATATTTATTTGCAAATCTAACAAAATACTTTAGAAAAATAAGTCGTTATTTTGGCTTTTCACTTTACTCTATAATGGAATGGTCTTATGATTAACCATTTGTAATAACTCTTAATACGTTTGTTTTTATAATTAACGCGTTATTCGGATTATGGGTTACAATTAGAATACAAATGTGTTAATTATATAAAATAACTATTATATCATGAATGATGCAAGTTCGTAATATCATAATTACTTATTTTCCTGATTATTACCTCATTTTGTAATTTCACTATTTATCATTATAATAATCGTGTTCACTCAAACGAGGCCAGTAGTCACCTTCTCATATACACGTCTCACAAAATGGCACCGCTACTGAACGTTAAATCGCGATTACAAAATAATATTTATAACTTGCCTATCTACGAGTTTACACTAAGAAGAAGTTATCTATACATAAATGTAAAAAATGTTCTTAGAATCTACGTTGAAATTATTTCACAAGTCAGCTCAACAAGCGGACGCAGAATTATTGCTGTTCTATCCATACGATCGTATAGAAAACGTGAACGATGCGACATAACCTCACATATCATTCACTTCATGTAATCTCAGAATGCGTAACAATTAGAGCTTCAACAGCTTATTCAATAGAATGAACTTCGTCCTTTAATGCTTAGTTCGTTCATATTGCAATATCTTACGTTATGCCTAGTCTAGATAGAGCGACAATGAAAAACACTTTGATCCCGCTGAGGTTTTTCTTTTCGTACAGGATGGATAGCAAAACCTAACTTACCAACTCGTTTAACATTGAGCTCGTTTTAATAGTATTTTTCTGTGCTAATTAAATAACAACAGCGTTCTATTAGTGCGTTTGTAATCACCGAGTCTTTCCCTGTACTTAGGAATCTCTATACTGGACCAGTTGTCTTTATTCATCACAAACGGAAATTATATCTATTTTGGTTTTTATTAATCAGTTTTTAGAACGTAATAAATTATAATGGAATATTCACAGAATCATACTAATATAAAACTCGCCGGTTCTAATTCAGACCGTGCGTTTTGAAGATAACGATAATAATAACAATGTCTTCGTATCTTAAAATAGGTGGTATATTAGTGCAGCCTAAAAATATTTCTTTGAGAACTCGAAAAAACGATTTATATTTAATTCATTCAAAGGTAAAGAAAACATTGAGGTTATTACATGTTCATTATTAAATGATTGTTTGGTTACACAGCATTTGGAAGCACTTATGACAACATTTTAAAAGAAGTCAGCCAGAATTCAGCTACATATCTAACATAACACCTATTTTTATCATGTCGATATACGAATTCCTTATCTAATAATGAAATATTCTCGTAATTTGATAAAAATGTAATATTTAAAAAGGTTTGATTAATAAAAACGTGTTATAGAAATTCACCTGAACGGTTTAGTGTAAACCAATCCATTTACATAAATTTCAAAGCAAGTTTTTTTAAACTATACATCTAATAATGTACTCATACAAAACCACATTGATCGTCAATATAACATCAAAATTTTAAAATAAAATTACATAAAAATGATTAATTTGTTACAAATTAAACTTGTGACCATACAATATAAAATGCAATAGAAACGTGTGAAATAAATAATTGTATATCGAATCTAGCTTAATGACTACAGAGCTAAAAGCCAGTAATATAAGAAAAATCACAAAATGAACTTGATGGATACGTCTCACATATCTGAATGACAGACTCGTATGCTACTCGCGCCAGAACGCATTCCCGCCGTTCCGCCACAATAACCAGTATCACTAACCTTCTCGAAGGTCAATTCAAAGAATGTATAGGTACGCTTAGAATAGTCAACTTAACATAAACGATACCATAGTAATAATATTAATTGTACTCGGCAATAACTACGATACAATAAAAGATTAAAAACAAGATTGCACTCGCTTACAAAAATGTAACATCAAACTGTTGTAACGCAACTTTAGAATATTCAACACTTTACCGATGCGTCTGTGGGTACTATTGCGTGTAAATCCTCCGAGGTGTCGGAAGAAGTCAATATGATTCGATCACAGGATTCCTGCAGAAGTGTTTGAGTGCCCGTGTGCCCGTGTGGGCACTCAGCGCGCCCTCACTGCCTCGCCACAGGCTATAAGGCACAGCCGTCATGGTCTATGGAATCTACAACAAATAATACAGCTCTGTTAAAAATACTAACGTAGATACCACGAGTAACATAACAAATTTTTTGGCTCAGTTGTATACTATAAAGCACGCCCATCTTTCTGAGTTATATGAAAGCCTAAAGTATTATATTATAAAGTGCTGATATTTATATTTTATGTACGTGAGTTAATGTGTGGCATGGCAACACGCTGTAACTGTCGACACTAGACAAACCTTATCTGGTTTAAAGTGTCGTAGAAATAAGATTAGAATAAGTTTTTATTAATAAAGAAATACAATACAATACAATAAAAAAAAATGCTGGCTAGCGGATAACTGCAGATCATATAGTTTTCTTTTTTGTGTGAATTGACAATTGGAAGATATTTTAACAGTTTGAAAGTTGTAGTTTATGAACATTGGTGTCGAGTTTTTCTATACTGACCGAAAACCTAGAAACTATAGAGTTGAAGAAAGAGCTCAACACCAGTCATAAAGATGGGGGCACGAGTGCCCGCGGCCCTAAACCTAAGTACCAAATAACGTCAGAACTCGTATTTACTCAAAGAGATAATTATTAGACGAGTTTTTGTTAGATATACCTAAGCCGAGGGTAACCCGGCGTAGGGGCCAACCCAACCCTTCAAAAGCTGGCTTACCGTGTACAACCAGCCACCCGCGATTTCGCCGCATTCGTATACAACGGGGCTATTAACAAATCACGTTTAATCTCTGAAGCTGGCACTGATTTGAGCAAAATTAAAATATTTACAAAAATATTAATTTTGCGCGGATCCGTGTCAGATTCCGAGTCTTAGATTCGGAAACCTGATTTTAAAACAGGTGCCTTTGTTGTTTGTTTATTTAGGTGACTTGATCTTCACTGCATCATGATAGGCCTAGGTATTGTGATATCCCTCCAACCTTCCCATGGTCCAAATGGAAACTGGGAGAAAAGAGTCACTCGGGTGACTCCGTGTCCCAGGCCTATTGTGATATGTGAATAGTTACCTAGTGAGATGTTTGCTGTCTTCGTGCACCGCCATCTCTGAGCTCTTGAATTCGTTGAGCTCGCGCCGGATAGCCGCCTTGTCTCGCGGAGTCAGCCGCGTCCACGGCTTGTCCGCGCGTCTGTCGTAGTCGTGCGCCTGGTGATAAACAATACATTAGTTAGTCCACATTCACTGCCATGCCTCTATGCTTCCTACAATGCTATACTTGGCGAAGCTATACAGGTGATTGGTAGCTGGGTGCAAAGCTTCAAGGGAAAGCTAGAATAGACCATTTAGAACCATTTGGGCCATGGTTGTTTCTCACTGTTGATAACCCAAATATCAACAGTTAATTGCTTATAATTGCCAGTTTAAACTGTGAATTGTTTTTTATTTTACCACTGGTGGACATAGGCCTCCTCCAATGAGCGCCATAGCGCCCTGTCTTCAGCTTGACGCATCCAGCATCTGCCTACAGTTTTTCGCAGGTCATCCCACCTGGCCGGAGGGCCTCTTACACACACGTTGACCGTGTCGTTTCCAAAATAATGTCAAAGTATTCTTTACCTGTGTAACCTCAATATAATCACTAAATCGGATAATCTTCTTTTCCTTGAGCTCGTCGACCGTCGGCCGGAAGCTGAGTTTGCGCAGTAGGTATCGTTTTTTCTCCTCCTTTTGCTTTTTCTCTTCAGCCGGCGATTGACCTAGAAATAAGGAGTTACGGTTAACGTTGTACGGAATAACAGTACAAAGAAAACTTATTATATATTTAAGATTGGTATTATTTTTTTTGAGAAATGTGCTAGAATTCATGTTGACAATTGGCAGCGAAATATCCCCATTAGATCCGCTCGCAATTCGTTCATTATTCGATTGATGATATTAAAATTAAACCGTGATGATATTTCAAAATCACCTAAGGTACGGAATTTAATTTTTTGAGACTTTGTTCTATTGGTTTGACTATACGGACTAGACTTACTGTATATAGTTTATATTTAAAGTGCAATAAAGAAGTTCTGGGTATTTTCTATATATAATAAAAATATATATCTATGTATAGGTAATGTATTATATTAAGTATATCAGTCATCTACCTATAGTATCGATATGACAAGCTCTGCTTAGCTTGGGGCTAGCTGATTGCGTAAATTGTCCAGCATTATTTATTAATCATCAATCATATTTTTTTTTTTTAATCCTAAATATGTTTATATATTATTTATAGGCAGATAAACCTTTCTATAACAAGCCTTATTATTTTATTGCCTCAACGCTATTTAATAATGAGGCAATAAATTAATAGATCTAGCCTCAAAATTTGGTGAGGATAGATCTATTTTGACACCACCAACCATTTGAATAGCAACATCCCTAAAGGATGGTGTTATCCAAAAGGTTATCTATACTAATATTATAAAGAGGCAAGATATTATTCTTTGTTTGTTTGCATTTATAATAGACTCCGAAACTACTGGACCGATTTTAAAAATTCTTTCACCTTTGGGAAGCTACACTATCCCGGGTGACATAAGCTGTATTATAATTCAGAAATGTGAAATTCGAATTTAACGCAGTGAAACCGCGGGAAACAGCTAGTCATTAATAAAGGACGGTACTAAAGTAATTTAAAAAGGGACATTTACCATGATTAGATTTGTTTTAGTGTATTATAACCATGATGGTTTCAAATGTTTATAATAAAGGATGGTGTTATCCAAAAGGTTATATTGCACATATCAATAAGTTTAGTTTCCATATGCTTACTTTTGAGAATATTCCTCTCAACGAGTTCCTCCGCAGTGGGCCGCATGGAAAGACGCCGGATTAGCCGCGCTCCGATCGCCTCCCAGGATTCCTGCCGCTCGCATTCGCTCTGGACCACCAGGATGTTTCTGGAAAGTTACACGTTATTGATATTTGCACTTTAATATTATGATAAACACCCAGGACTGCAGGCAGATGCTGGATGCGACAAGCTGAAGACAGGGCGCTATGGCGCTCATTAGGAGAGGCCTATGTCCAGCAGTGGAATACTATAGGTTGATGATGATGATTGTGATAAAACCAACGATCGAATAGTTTTTTTATAGATCTATGGCTAAACATTATTTTAATTAACAAAAGCTTTGGTACAAGCAATTTTTCTAACTATCTCCTTTATAATGAACAGGTTAAAGTCGGTGCTTGATATGGTTTTAATTCGCGTGATAATGTGATACAAAAACTTTTGGTCTGGCACAAATCTTCCACTATCACTTCAGGTTCTAATATACTTGCTAATATCATGGCACACAACACGTGGTAAGCTCCTGCCTGATAAATCTCGGAAGATGGTATTCGCGATCTTTTACACTCGGCATATTAAATCTTGTTTTTATTTTTGAATCCAGTCACTTTTTGATTTTGATCCTTCGAATAACCTCTATCGTATCCATACACACTATTTAGTTTTTCACAAATGATGCGTGTAATTCACAGAAGTTACTTTCTCGAAGTTGTTCAGATCACTAACAATAAAACAACACACAACCCTGCCAACACCGCCGATATAAAATTTGCCAAAGATTACGTGCCGAAAATGTTTTCATAATAACCAATTAATAGCGTACTATTGGCCGACTGCCAGCTACCGTAAAATAGGCCGGTTGTAATTAATATATCAGGGATGGAAAAAGCTTTAGCGATTCAACAGCCGTAATTCGCAGACGCTACATAAAAAATTATATACGGAAATTACGGTTAAACGATTCTAATAAGACCTCTTCGAAAACAATGCCATTGCCAAGAGCGATAGAAACAGGAAGGTGTTGGTGTCGAATGCTGCGCTGATAACAATGACTTTGCCGGCCGATGGTGACTAAAATAACGCTCCCGGGCGTGCATTGTCGCCGGGCAGTATATCGATAAACTAAACTATTATTATAGAATACTGCAACTTCTATTACTATTGTATTGAAACATAACATCTACGCGTTTAACTATTGGAATGGCAAAACACATTGGCAGGAATCAATTATCACTTAGATCACTACTATTCAATTTTATACAATATCATTCTATTTTGATCATTAAAATTATATAAGAAGGAACTGTCCTTATGGGACTACCCTACTAAGGCCCGTATTAAGAAAGCTTGCTAAATCATCGATATATTTATTTATTTATAACGCTTTTCTATCGAATAAACGTTACTCAAGCATAGACATATAACTGAGCAAGCTTTCATGACACGGGACGTAGTATAGGTAAAAATTGTGTCCCTAGTATTTTTGTAAGATATAAGTAACGAGTGACAACCCTCATTTCGCGCAGGTGAACGTAGGTCGCGACATTGACTCCGTATCTCTAGCTCTATGATGTCAGAGCGAGCGGAAAGGTCTCACGGGCTTAATATAGTATGCGGGATAACGACATGAACTTTCACGCTTGGGAGCATGGTTCATAGATGATTTCATAATATAGGTAAACGAGAAAACTTAGTAGCCATCGGCTACTAAGTATTCTCGGGTTTCTTTTTAAGTATTAACCCCAAGAGCCTTGGTTTCCTTTATTTCTAGTCCATAGTCAATAGCCCTCTTCTATAGAATGTTACACATAACTTTGTTTTTCGATGGACAATGAATATACATTCTTTGTTAGTGTCGGTATGATTCGCGAAGGCTCATTACACATACGACTATACACCAAAATTTTATAATTACATATTGGTCTTGGAGTTATGGAAATCACAAATAGCCTGTTATCGGGAAACGTGTGACTCATTGGTAAGTTGAATAACCTCTCAAGTCTAATTTCTTGAGTATTTTCAAGGCACTGTTAACAAAGTTATGTAACCTACTTGAAATTAATAAATGATCTATCTAATTTCCTCATCATCAATATCAGCCCGTAGATACTTAGCTAGGTGCAGGCATCTTTCAATCTGTGCCACTCATGCCTTAAGCTGCTCGCTCGCATTCAGGACTGGGTGACAAAACTTGCAATATCGTCGACCATTGACTAACGCATTCACAGCCCAACCTCAGCGTTGCGCCCCGGACGGGCCCGCCAGGACCTGCACATGTGCGTCTTAGGTCATAAAATGTTAATCTAGCTAGTATTTACCTGTTGATAAGCTCCTGCTACCGGTCAGCGCCAGCTTAATGTTAAGGCTCTCTTTGCTCGCGAGCTTGGCGGCTGCTGATTCGTTGGACTAGTCGTCTCGGCGGTTCTCAAGTGAAGTTGTTGCGAGTCGAGAGACCTAGTGTACTGTGTACCTGTTGATAAGCTCCTGCCGGTCGGGCCGCAGCGCCAGCTTGATGTTGAGGCTCTCTTTCCTCGCGAGCTTGGCGGCCGCTGATTCGTTGGAGTAGTCGTCTCGGTGCTCCTCCCATGGACGCGCGTTCTCTTTGTTTTCGTGCGCGTTACCCATCCGGACTGGTCGGGTGCTGTGGTCAATTAATAGGTTAGTAACTGTTCGATTACTGTTTTAAACTGCTGCTGAGACAGCTCCCAGAACTTTCTAATAAATTAAAAGTTTTAGGTAGAATATCAGTCACTTGGTATCCACATGACAAGCTCTGTTTACTTTGGTTCTAGAATGTCCAGCATTATTTACTAATTTTCTATAACAGACACAATAGTTGCGGTTATGCATCTAACTTTTAGTACTTTGTGTTGTTGTGTGTGTGTTTCTTTAGTGTCATAACTGTGATGATTTGGGTACTTTGTGCACAAAACAAAAATGGTGTCTAATATGCAGTGAGGTAGTGGTACATAACAGTTTGCTCGAAAGTGAAACCTGTAGTTTATTTTTGGCCCTTATTTATAGAATCAAATTAACTTTTGACAACTTATGTTTTATCATCTATCGTTAACAATAATCGTGATAAAAATATCTTATATTTATAACGAAAATCTACAACGATTTCTAAACATGGTAACACTATTTGGTACACTGACATGCAACATAAATAACAACATTTAGAATGACAACAAAACCATATCGGCGGGTAAAACCATTCCAGGTAATGCACATCGACAAACGGTTATTGGTGGATTTATTTGTAAAGCAATCACGATTATGGCGGATTTTGTTATGCTGTATGAAGGGTTCAAAGCTCAACTCTGTTTTCATACAAACGAAATTTACCTGTCACCTGTACCCAAGTGGGAACGAGCTATCATAAGCCTCTAAAGCTATATTTCTATTTGACGATTTCTGGTAGGTAGAAGCTAATGAAGTCTATATACCAAAGTCGGAGACATAGCACGGCGGCAGGTTGGTGCAAACAACATTTTAGATAGTCGAGGGGGAATCATGTAGCCCTTGACCCCCACAACTATCTAATAATATTATGTCGGTCGTAATTCCGAACACCCTGTATTGTAGCCAGCCGACAGTGTTATATCAACTTGTAGGTGGCCGACTTTGGTGTGTAGAATCCTTAAGATCGCAGGTATTACTTGTTGTACGAACTTGTGACAGGTAAAATAAGTTTCCGTATAAAGTTTGTTAAGCAATGATCCCTGAAGGCGCTGCGAGAGACAGTTAGAGAGAACAGAATGGTCGGAAGCGTGCAATGCACGATGCGAAGCGGGCCGTCTGCTGGCCATTATGGTCGATATCGATACAACATTCAGCAGTTACCATATTCGGATCCTGGGCTTAGGTGGCGGCCGCCTGCTGCCGCGTGATGGAAATAAACAATCACATTTTTCATCACGCCCATAAACCAATTTCAATAATACAAGTAATGTTTCAAATCAGTTGTTTGTAAAAGGGGGAATATCGAATTCTAGAAAAATTACTTGTTTAGTCATAATAATATAGTTAGCAGACATGTTCCAATTATAAATATTATATGTCACCTATAAATCATGGTGGTGGTGGTGTCGATTTTATTGGTACCAAAACTTAAAACTAGCCTAAACATATTGATGTCCCTTTTTCATGTTAAAGAAAGGTAAGGCTTTATTTTTAGTCTGGTAAGTTTAGGTTTACCTAATGCCAACAAAATCACTACCATTGGCAATGCTGGTACCATGTACAGTAAACATTAGTTATCTACCATCGAAAAACCCAAAATTTTAATATAACCAAAATACTAGAACAGAGTTAAAGTTAAATAAAACATAGCCCTCGTCAGAGAAATCGAGCAAGACATTGTCTTCGCCTTTCACAGCCCAGCGTTCAAAAGCTTTATGCAACAGGCGATTAATCACCTTTAGCCCTCAGGCCGAACGAAGCCTCTCTTTGATCAAACAATGGTCCCTTCAAAAACTCGCACATAAAATAAACGGACTCTATTAAGCCCCTTACAGACCCTACTTATGTAATTAATGCCTGGAATTTACACCGCGCAAAAAATACAATGCCTTTTCATTTATCCTAGTGGAGGAAATGTAAAGGATGAAGCCTACCGTAGTAAGTAAAGTAGGAATTATAGATTAAATCTAACTCTTTTAACTAAAATGAAATACAGCCCCCTATGTAATGTATTGTATTATGTCTATCAGTTATCTGGTACCAATAACAGATAACAGAAGTTCTGCTTAATTTGGGGCTAGATAATGCTCTGTGATTTGTCGAGCATTTTTTATTTATTTATTCTAGAATGATGGTAAATCGGCAGTGATGTCTCACAGTCCCTGTAAATTAGTGCCCTTAATATATGCCATTACACACTAAAATATCTTAACAGATTCTGAAGCTCTACTTTTTACTATGATCTGAACGAATATTATCTCTCGTAGTAGTTGATAGTACATCCCCTGTATAATCCTGTTACACGCCCTAGCTGTAAATACTCGTACATCCCAAAATAGGGTTATCTAAGTAGGTTTGCTTGAATAACAAAAAATCTCCTCTAAGGTACAGAATAGCATTTGGTTCTAGAGCGAGGGATTACTTCAATCTGAACTTATTCTCATAATACCTGATTTAAATGCACAGTGGTACGTCCCAAGATAACAACGACAAAACCATATACCAACGTATAAACGCCATCTTTGCTATATATACAGGCTGTTTTTTTTTTGAGAAGGTCGGTTGCCAAATCCGACACCACGTGGGTTGGAGAATTCAGGTCGGTTTCTGTCAAAAGTAAAAGATAAAAAGAACTAAATATGCAGTTATTGTTTTTATAAATCGAGGGTATGACTTCTTTCACGACTTTTCTCTAACTCTCGTAGTTTCGGACTTGGCCATAACCGAGCATCTAGAACCCTGAATAAAATGTTATACGTCTATACTGGTAATTTTATTAATTATAGGAAGGTCTAGATCTAGATGTTTAGTGTAGGTACTGACTTGAAGCTAGCATGGTGATGATCCTGCCTCTGCGTGAGCGGCGTCGCATGCGGCGTAGCGGACGGCGAGGCGGCTGGCGCCGGCCGCTTCTTCAGCGCTGACTTGAGAGGCATAGCCCCGAAGATCGGCTCTTTAGGCGGAATCTCTTCGACCCTGTTCGTGTCTGTTACTGTATCTTCTTCGTCGTCTTGATCGTCCTCGTCTTCCGCTGTTTTGGAGTCAAAATACAAATCAATTAATAACATAATAATGTTAATAAAATACAAAAATTCATAATAATTTATTTAGAATAAGGTACATTGTATAATAATTAAGTTACAAATAAAAGACGAGGCAGCAATCGTTTAGAACTGTTCAGCAGCATCATCGCCCAAATGTTGGACAAGCATTGGCTCCTGAAATACAGCTTAGGCTAGTTGGGGACCCTATGTATTCAATACCTAATGAATTTAAAAAAAATCATGGCGTCAGAAATACAAACTGATTTAAATACATAAGTTGAAATGAAACAGTAAGATGACAAAAGAATACAAATTGAATATTGAAATCAATATTCGGTTCAAAATGTACCTACGCTTATACATTTTGAACCGAATATTGATTTCATATTTTGAATTTTGTCAATCTTACAACGTCATTGTTCACAGCCTTTTAAGTAAAAACTACATTCTTATCAATTGTCTTCATGATACCTACTATATTCTAACTTCCTTTCTATTGATTAAAGACCAGGGTAGAATAGAAAAGGAATTCCCAGGTGAGGACATATTTGACGACAGGTCTCCCATCGAATTCAACCTAACTAAACATAATGGTCATAAATTCTTCGGGGAAATACAGGGTTTTACATTTCCTTTAGGACATAAAGGTTATTTTGGGTAAGTCACTCCCATTACATGTATTGTAGATTTGGCACGATACTTCGCATATTAGTAAGCATGGCCTGCTCGACGAAAATAGCAGTGAACAGTAAGTTAAATAATTCACGTTACGTTTGATCACATGAACAACCGGTGTTTATGGAAAACACCAGTAACTATAGTTCCTATTCCCATTTAGATTTTGATAAATTATTCCTGCAAAATGTTATACGAGAGCCAATCAAAACGCTGCTGCCGGTTTGAATTTGATTGATGGCGAAAAACAATTATCTCCCCCACCCAATCTAGCTGGCAACCTAGATTAATTTATGAACAGTTTCCTCTTAGATTGTTTAAACAAACCACTAATACTAACACAAACCACTTTTGTACTAGGGTTTGGTCATAATTGGAAGGCTCCCGTACATAGGTACTTTATCTTGAAGGAGAAAATATTTAATTACGTAAATAAATGGCGATGTAATCGCGCGCTGCCCATCACGCGTTGTCACCATTCGGAATAACATTTACCATTACGTGCGTCGGGTTGTGTTGATTGATGATGATTATTGATTACTCAGCAGTATACTGATCTATATCCAGACACACTAGTGGGAGAGATCGCGTTTGCCATAGGTCTCGATTATTCTAGTTCGGCGAGGAAGCGAGCCCCTGGTGTCATGTCATGTGTGTCTGTGGCAGAGTAGTCAGATGTACATACTTTGAAAAACTAATTACGAACTAAACGGATGATAGATCGCACGCATGAAATGACGGACGATCCTCTCGATGGTGATCTCGACATTTATTTCTCAGAGATTCGAAATAAAAGTGTCAGTTTATGATGCGTCCGAGGGAACTTGGTGGTTTGTTTCGTGCGTTCCGTCACCCGAAGCTTCGTATATCTTGTTTCAAAGTAGGGCCTTAGCTCTCTCGCATGTAAAAGACGTAACAGTCGGAGTAGGCTTTGTGCGGCGTACTCGGCGGGATGCAGCTAGCACAGGAGCTAGGTACTCAGCAATGGTAGATGATGGATACTCACAGTCGGAGAGAGGATGCTGTAAGAGCGCGTGTTGGTGCGAGTGGTGCGGCGTGGTGTTGTGGTGCCGCGGAGGGCTCGGCGAGCTGAACATAGGCGGCGGCGGGATGGGCCCGATCTGAACAAAAACATACTTTTACAGAAAAAAATTACGACTATTGTCTCAATAAGATAAGTTATCTTCCTTTATCTGTCCGATCTTAACGATTGCTAGGGACTGGAAAATCAAGCCGTTATTAAATTCCTGGTATCAGCCGGCTATACACCTACTAGGCCATGAAGGTCGTTAATTATTCACGACTGAAATCTAAGATCTATTTTGTTCTTTACGATCCTTTACTTTCAGAGCATTTCTGAATAATGTGCAATACGCAAACTGTTCAGAAATGGAGCTCATATTATACGTGACTGCTATACAAATGGATGTTGAATACAAAAGAAACGAAGTACAGAAGAAACGTTCACACTGAATCTGGTTTTTCGGCAAAAGAATATCATTTGGGGCGAAGCACGGCTATGTTAGTTAACTGCTTGAAATAGGCCTCTTCTAATGAGCGCCATTGCGCCCCGTCGTCAGCTTGCCGCGTAGTAAATTTAAACCAGCTTCTGTGAGGCTAACGTCACCAACATAAAAATCAACAGCTGAAGAAAGGTTTCCCCTAATATCCTGTCTCCAGCATCTGCCTGCAGTCCTTCGTAAATCGTCACCCCACTTGGCCACAGAGTGTCCTTAACAGTTACCGTTTGAGCAAACCTCATTAAAATGCAATAATTTTTCAGGTTTATTGACATCGGAAACTGCTATAGGCTCCCAGGTGCGACAGTATGAGTAAATTCTAACCAGATTCTGTGAAATGAACTTCACCAACATAATCATCAGCATGCTAGATTAGACCATAGCTGGGCAAAGGTCTCCTGTCTTCAGCTTGCCGCATCCAGTATCTGCCTGCAGTCTTTCGCAGATCGTTAGCCCACGTGGTCACAGAGCGTTCTAAACTGTTACCTAGTTAGAATACCATAATTTTTCATGTTGACTTACATCGGAAACTGCTATCGGCGGCTCCGGAAGGTCCGACAGCATCAGTTGCTCGTCACTCGCCCCGCCGCCGCCGTCGCCAACTGAACCGTAGCCACCCACTAGAAAAAAGACACTTTTTAAAACGGCAGTGGTTTTTTTTTTAGATTAGATTAATAAATTATATTTTTTTAAAGAAGCTATTCTAATCATCTAGGAGCAAAGTGTTTGGGAAGACAAATTCAACGAACCCAAACTCGACGGGGTTAAATCGTTTCGTTTACGAGTTCCTATGGCCACCTTCTGTCTCCATCATCAGACCGATCTGACGGTACCATGACATTGCATGGTCCCTGAACTTACATAATAGCCTTTCAGCTAAATAGGTCGAGGATAACTGGTCTAAAATTGAGTTGCAATATTTGTACCACACATATTAAAAACCTTGCAGTCTTTATCATCAGAGCAGCTTGATGGTACCATGATATTGCATTGTCATGGAACTTACATAAGTATGCCAAATTTCATTATGTTTAATCGGTTTAGGATAACTGGTCTAAAATTCAGTTGCAATTTGTCCCACACAGACTAACAGAGTAAGTATAGAATAATGCCTTGTAAAATACCTAAGTGGATTTTCGCAACTTACCAACGTCCCCTTGATAGCATATCCGACGTCCGTGCTTGCCTGTAGTAAGAGAATTCGGCCTCTCGGGCCTCATCATCTCCCCACCATTTTCCAATTTGTCTTTCTTTGGTTCTGAAAAGGAGAGAAAGCATATAAAACTGGCTCATATCCTGTGTGTCGATGGGTTTATTTATAAACGCGGGCTTATAAAGTGTTTTGAATAGTTTAACCGTTTGCAATAGGTGTAGGTATTCAAATATTATTGCAGCATCATATTTTGCATTGGAGTGAGCAGCATTATTCGTGGGAAGTACATAGTTTGTCTAGGTTCAGAATTAGTTATAGTATGGGTGGTATAGCGATGGGTCTAATAATAGGCAATAGACGAGTACGCTCTTCCATTCACCGTCCGTCGGCGTCGGCGGCGGCCTTGGCCCCATGGAATTGTATTATTGACGCATCTCCACAACTCAACGAGATATAATAACTGTACCTACATGAAAACACGCCTACATCCCGCTGAATTGATACTCGTTAATGTTATTTTTACATGTTTTTTTCGTGTTCCAGTTTTGATGAAGTCTTTTACGATTTTGTCGTCATCGGTTCATCAAATAATTTTAACCGAGTGTTTTCACATTCTTATTTATTTTATTGCATCATTGTGTGCATTTTTAGGTCTTAGTTTCTGAATTCAACTTCGAAACATTATTTGATTTTGATAACAACAAAAACTACAATTTCTTATTTGAAATACAATTGTTTTTGTTGGTGGTAGGTACGATAATGTGATATAACGGCTGCCAAAACTAAAGGTCGTACTGTGGTTATTGGGGTTAAACTATTTTATTTCTACAATTTTATCGCAGAAAAACCACACAACAATGGAGAATGGTGGCCAATAATTAAATTACAACAGCAGTTCAGCTGAAATAAACATTTCTTTACGAAAATAACGTAACAGACTGAAAGAGTCACGAAACAGTAGACAGTAATGTGAAACAAATGTTTCAATCCAGTTAGAAGGCATTAGAGCCGGGCGTATGAAGCAATAGGTAAGAGTTAGCGCACCTGGCACTAGCAGCGCCAGCCTCGAAGTTTCGTGACCCGCTAAGGCAAAGTTACCTAAATGTATTGCGACATACGTAAACTGCCAATTACCTACGTGTGACTTACTAAACTCTTGTAGCTAAACTCATTTTCATCATGAAATTCACAAAGAAAAGATCTAAAGCCCACCTGATAAAGGTTAAAACGTACGTCAATCGCAAAACCATTCGAAAATGGATATTTATTTTCATTATTGTTGAAAATAACGAGGAAAAAAGCAACACAAAGCTAACGAAACCTTTATATAAGATTTTCATAAATCAGTAAGAAATCTTAAAATATCAAAATACCAGACAATAAAAGAAAACATATTTTTACTTCAGACAACGTAGGTAATTTAGGCTGAATAACATAACGAAGAAAAGTAACAAACATATGTATAAATAACCAAAAAGGGCACACATAACACAACCCACATTATATCAAAGCGGATTTTTTCTGAGAAACGGGGCATGTCTCTTCTTTTCTCCAAGGTAATTTAAATACCTTGGAATAATGTGGCTTCTCTTATCAATAACCATTTGTACCTAACCGTTGTAACATATAATGGGATAATAAATTTGTGCTGACGGTCACATAAATTTATTTTTAGGTACCGACGGATTTTGTACAATGTCCTCAAACAATGATAAATTAATATTGAAGTTACTGCCTCATCCCTTTTGGCCAAAGTAGAAAGAAAGGGATTGGGCAAGAGCTCTTCAATAAATTACACTTACTTAAACCCTCTTGTCCCGAAAAAATAGTGAAATCTAGATACAATCTTTTTTCTAAGATATCTGAAGTATTCTTGTTTTGTTAGTTCCAATACTTCGAATTGCCACTCACAATTTCGGCACTGAAACGCGTATTGAGATATATAAAGAAAAATAATATGTACCAAAAATTAAATTCATGAAATGTAATTTATAATTCAGATAGACGACGAAAATATGCGAACGAATTGCGCGAAATAAATTAGAACAAAAAGTAATCCACTGTAAGATAAAAGGACATTGTTTTACAACTTCTTACATTTACAAAGGGGAATTCCACATAACGGTCGTGATCATCTTTTATGATGGCGAAGGTCGGGAGAACCGATCAATGGATCTGTCCTTGGCCGTCCCACCTAAGGTCTTTGTTATAACCAGCGGGAATACAAGGACACGAGAAAATTAAATATAAATTAAATTGAAACTAACAAAGATAACGAAAATGGTGATTTCTAAAAGGTAGCGATGAATGCTTATTGTTTAATTTATTATCGTGAACGAGAAAGGCGATGAATACTCTCTCTTTTGGCCGAGCGATTTAAACGAGAAAATCATAAAGTTCGAAGTGAAAACCGAATAACGAAAATTCATGAAGCGAAACTAAATGACTAGGCGCTAGTGAGCAACTTTCAAAAGGTATTATTTTCTTTGGGTGGCTTGGGTATCACTGCAGCCATGAAAAGTCGTAGTGCGTTCTCTGAGCATCAGCTGTCATCGAGAAGGTTGTGCCGGGAGAGGCGATCAATGCGTCGCCCTTGGCCTAGCCGCCCAGCCCGAGGACATCCGCCCGCAGCAGCATTACATAAGGCATGAGGCGGTCTTACACGTGTTCGCACTCACCTCTGCTAACGGCGTCCTTTAATGTTCTCGATTCTCGACGTGGTGGGCGGAAACGACCATTAAAAACAATCATGCCACACGATGATTGGGTTATTAAAATACGATAAATTTTGAGTAGCCCACAGAACGCTGCGGTTTAAGATTTTGTTTGGGAATTTAAATTTCTGAATGTTAATGCACTACGTTCCATTTTTAGGTAAACATGATTGGTAAACAATATGTAAATTATTCGCAGTTCTTTACAATTTTGAGCGCAAAATTTATTTAAAATGTTAAATTTGGCTGAAACTACCAAACCAATCCACTATCGTATAGCATGCCATGTAGCTGTAGTTGCGTATTATTCGTACGAAATGTGATGAGGTAATTAGGAAGTTATGCCAATAGCGAAACGTTCGCCTAGAGACGTACCAGTAATAGCTACGTACAATGTCAAGAGTACACGCGTACGAACTACGAGCTACGTTGCTTTTCACGAAACACGGCGGCGTGTGTTCGATACGTCACACCGTCGATTCAACGTCCAACTAAACCGTACGAAATACCACGATGAAAATAGCGTCAAAAGATTTTAAAAAAAGCAAGCACTGACGCTTCATGTTGGTAGTGTGCTCAGCCGAAAAGGCCAACGGTTGAAAAGCAATCGCCCACACATTGCGGATTAATCCAATTACTCAAAATGCCAAAATAGAAAGTGGTGTTTTATTTAATATTAATTGAAACTGTAACTTTCGTGTTTCACAAGTATTTTCAGCAGATTCCAAGAGATTTGTTGAACTTTGTATTTCGCGTATCAGATAGAATCCCTCGGTGACGAATATTCCTGAATTCGTAACGAGGACAATATAATCAGTGGAGTCGACACGATACGACAACTGGGTCGCGCAATATTGGCTAAAGGAATTCTGGAGACGAAGATGAGAAACAGTCGTGACATTGACGACCACGTAGGCGGGCGGCCACGCAATAAATTTTACAATTTTCACATTTTAACAACTTACCTAGTGGGAAAACATTTCTATTCTTGGTAGAATTTCTAGGTTACCGGTGTCAGTTTAAAATATAAATAAACCTATAAATAAATATGACGTTAACGTTAATAAATGTAAAATTTATTAAACGGATGGCGTCATTCGTTTCGGTCTTTCTTCCCTAGGGACTAATACCACAGCAAATATGTACCAAGTGGGTAATAATAACGCACCACGCCTATAATATCGGGCCAGTTGATTATTTATTATTACGTCAACAAAACGTTACACGGACACACGTAAAAAATAGGTTATTTGCGAGGATAATACGAACACGATTTTATCTATTTTGATCCCTCGTTACAAGGTTTATTTATTTTCAATCACAATGGCAAGGACGGTAACATGTAGTGATTTTGACCTTTTACTTAATACGGTTTAGCGGGATACCAAAATCTCAGTGTGAACAACATGGAGTGGGTTTATTCCAACAATAGTTATCGGTTGGTTTTCCGGAGAGCCCGAGAGAGGGGTCAAGGGCGCTCCGCGGCTGGCATGCGCCAGAGAGCCCAAGCCTTTTCGCATTCTATGAATTATTGCTTTGCCTTTATGCCAGTTCCCACATAATTACAAAAGAGATTGTGTTATTTTAGCTGCCAAATCGAATCAGCTTAGGGCTTAGCTGAAGTCATAATTTATGTATTGCAAAATAATGTGAGCCGTCCAAAGTAATGTCATGTTTTTTAGGAAAAACACGAATGTACGGAAAACGACTCAAAAAAAATCTGATTGAATATAATGGTAAATTCTTGTGTATCTCACACAAGAATTTACCATAAAATATATTTTTGTTTAGCTGATCAATAACTCGATTGTAAAAACAGCTCTACCAGAAAAAGAGTCAGTATTTTTATTGGTAAAGCAAATTATCTAGTAATGCTAGCAAGAAATGAACATGACAAAGTGGGTACACAGTATCAGGAAGACGGACGTCGCTATCCAGTGGAATGTGGTGATTGACATTCGTGGGGCAATTAAAATGGCGGTAGCGGTCGGTACTGGCGGCGGCAGACCGGCGGCGCACAGTGGGCTGAAAATGGCCTGTAGTGGACTTAGGGGTACTTGAAAATCAAATACCTTTTAACGAAATTATAAAGATGGCATCTGATTCTACTCAATGTAATAATCATAAACTGTTAAGTAAATAATTTCGATTGGAGCAGTATTTTCGGAGATACGACGGTTTTAATTTTTTTTTGTATGGAGATAAAGTTTATTTGGCTTATATCTCACTTTATTGACGAGCCTTTACCAAGTCATGTATTGATTCATATGGCTGTAGCCTTGAACTACTAAAAATGCATATACGTGATGCTCGATTTGCCCCGATTTTTTTATAATTATGTTTTTTCTCTATTTTCATTACATTGACGATAATTATGGTATGCACTCACTGGATTTCTCTTTTCCACACCACCCATGAGGTAGAGATCTAGGAGCGTTTTTGTTAAGTGGTTTCCCCAGTAGGCCTAATCCACTAAAATATAAATATACATTAATAATACTTATCACAACTAACCAGATAATTAAAATAGGTTTATCGATATTATTGCTTAAGTAATGGCAATAATTCGGTTCAAATAATTTGAAAAGGTGACAAACGTACATTCGTATGGTAAATTAATCACAACCTTGTTCATCCTCTATGTTTTGCTGTAAGTCTACACTTACAAATTCAAAATTCTCTTTTTCTAGATCATCTAAACTTTCAGATGTTAATAGCAAATTCTTTGCTCCATCTGAAAGCTCCTTATGTTTTCGCTGGAATTTGGGACGTTTCATTGAAATGCAAGGGTCTGAACTAATTAATAAGTTATTTAGAATGTCTTGGTTAGTGGCTTTTCTACTAAATTTTCTTGAATGATCTAAGCGAAATCGTCTGAAATCTTTATTTCTAGATTCAGAAGCTTCTTCGGATAGCTTCCCAATTGGAATCAGTCCGAAATTGGCAATTATATCTGCTCCATGAGCCAGAACTTTATGCACGCTTGATGGCATATAGTACCATTTATACAAATCTATGTACAACTTCATAGTGACCTCACAATGTTTTCTGAACTTATCCGTATTTATATTTTGCCCAGAGGAAACAGCTTGCAATATGGTTGCAAATCGTTGTATTAAATCTTCATTAACACCGGTTATCGAAGCTGTTTTTTTGGGATCTGCAAAAAATCTCCTAGCCGTGTTACCATCATTGGTAGTACCGTGACCTTGTTTGACTATATCAACCAACAATCCCATCTCCGCTTTGAAAGCATCCTGAATAATTTTCTTCTTACTTTCCATAATCATTTTGTCTTCTCCCTTTACAACCCATGTTTTCAAATCCAACCTATACGCAATGTGCAGAATGCACTCCATCATACGTATCCACATATGTAATGACGATAGGCCATATTTATAAAAATCCGTCTCGATTGTTTTTTTTGATAATATATCAAATTCATTCATTTCTTTGGGAGATGCTTTACATATATCGCATCGTTGCGTTGAAGTTTCACTCAAAATAGCTGTTGCTTTACCATCTATCATGGTAAGCAATAATGAGTGTGAAATTTTGGTGTCGCCTACTTTTGTCTCCAGCAATTTACTGATTTCAGACTCAATTGCATTCATTTCTTGCGTTATAGTGGACTTATTTTCTTTTATGAATTTAAAAAATAGCGGTCGACACATGTAAGGAGAGTTTGGTGAATCATTTTCCCAAATGATGTTGTCCCCAGAAACTAACTTAATAGGTTCTTCTTCTTCTTCCCATAAATATGCCAGAATCATCTGCGTTTTCATCTGTTTCTGATTCTAATTTTTGTTTGTATGTAGATTGATTGGAAGCACCATCAAAACCCCATTTACTTATTAATTTCATTTCCGTATATTCTTCATTTACTGTTATTGATTTTATTAACCTAGTTGCTGTTAAATCTAACAGCGCTTGAAGTTTTATTTGAACTTTAGTGTCTGTTAGTATTATGTCTTCTTCTGATGGATAGCACAACTGTTTTGCTTTTTGGATCTGAAAGTAGGAAGGAAAAACATGTGCGTTTTTTTCTTCCACTTTTTCTCTTAAAGTACTGTACTGCCACTTTGATAATTTTAACGATAAAAGTATACCTAATGCCTCATCTGCACTAAACAATGTTTTATCAGGTGTATTAGTTAACATATCAAGACAACTTTTTACTTTTTTGACATCTTGTTGATTTTTGTACAAGTGATCATTAATTTCCGCGAGATCACCAAGACCCTGATCTTTTAATTTCATAGAATATATATATGATATTTCATCAAGAGACATAGTATTTTCGGTATTTTCAGTGCGTCTTTTTTCTGTTTAGGCCCTAATTCACAGAAAGGTTTTCTCGGACTCACATCAGTGTACGTTCCTACGCTTTTCTTACATGGTGTTACCGCTTGAAATGATGTGCTAGGTATGCATGCTTCATGCTCGGTTATATTAGCTTCAGAAGTACTTTCTTCTGTTGTGCTTTTGATATAATCAGGCCACGAAACCTCTGTACTCAACCATTCACTACTTTTATTTCTATTTTTTTATTTATGTTTTACCAAAACAAGTGACGTCATAAGGGTGGTGTGGATATTACTACCTGTGCAGTGACCTTGCCAATAATTAGATACAAAACATGAATGCGAGTTTAAAAGTTAGTACAATATTTTTGCCGTGGGAGTCTTGAGTTCATGTAAGATAAGTATTTATATTATGTCTCAACTCATTTCAAGGAAGAGCGTCTGAACAGTTATCCGCTTAAACTATTACATAATTATATTGGAACAAAAACGAACACTAATAAATAAAAAGGAACATTTATTATTGTAAGGCGGATATTAGTAAATTAAGGTTATTATTGATTATATCTTCATGGAACCAGGATCATGTTAAATTTGGATGAAGTTATGTTGAATTTTAAGTAATTACTGGTCTTATTAAATCAAAGTTCTAATTATATTGCATGAAATATGCTTACAATTACTTTATGTATTAGAAAAGTCAGAAGGTAATAATTACATTTATTGTCATTATTCTAACCTATTTTTCTGGCAGAGAAGGCAAACGATAGCAAAAATGATAAAAATAATGATAGCAGTACAACCAAAATATAAGAAAAAAACGTTCCAACGCGGGATCTTTCATGACTTGGCAAAAATTTTGCATCAATTTGTTCCATACAAAAAAAAAAAATCTACCTTAATTATACGGATAAAAAAAAATTGTACAGAACAAATTTTGTGAAGATTTATTAGCTCTATCCGTTGGCACAAAGAAAAATCCCTAAGTCCCCAAATCCTAATTTCGTCCCACTGTGCGGCGCAAGCGCAGGCCGCAAATAGTTGAACAAGGCCGCGCACGCTACTCTGTTATTTATTGACATCTTCGTTAACGCCACATGGAGCAGTTGCGCGGTAAACATCCGCCTTTCTCGAAGCTCGTGGATTCCGCTCGATCAAGAGATCAGCTGTAAGTCTTTAATGGGATACTTGCTCTACATGTATCTGCGGTATTTGCACGTAATCGGTGCTTCCTATTGCCAGGCTGGTTTCACTTCTTTAATCTATTTTCTAGCTCTACATATATGTGAGTTATTTGCACGTAATCGATGATTCCAATTGCCACGGTGATTTTCACTTCTTCAATTACTTTTCTAACCATACGATACTTGAAAGGTGTATAGCGTTGTTACGTTATATGAGAGTTTTCAGAAATAGTTTCTTTTTTATCGGCGTACTTAAGTACCAAGTATATTCGTACATACAAAATGACAAAAAGCCTTTTCAAGTAATCGTATGTACTTAGGTTATTCACACAAGATTATTACTATAAAGTTATGAAAGGCGGTCGGGCGAGTGGGCGTTTTATCCTTCGTACCTTCGGGTAAGCCAACAATGAATATTTAGTGTAATTTGACTTAAGTTGCCTTTGCTCTAATTGGAAATTGCTGACTTTCATTTTCACCCTGATCATAATGGCCGATCCTTTTATCATATCGTAAAAGTAGGGCGATGTATCTGAAAAATTACCTACTTATCCAATATTCGGGGAAGGTCTTGGATTTTTATAAATATTATTACATTGAATTACTTATTTATCATTATTAATAAGAACTGACATTATTTTGCTTCATGTTAAAAAAAAATTACACTTTACATTTAAATTCTGTACAAATATGAATTCAATTAAACGCATAATGTTAGACACATTATGAATGCTAATACTTCCGAATGAATATTATGTGAAATATTAAAATCGAAGTTAGAAAAGAACGTGCAACGCGCTGCAGTAGTGACATTGACATTGTGAATACGTGTCGCAAGCGGGGTGACGGGCGATAGACGACTTGATTACAAACAGGAGCATGTGTTGCAGTTTCGATGTATGAAAGTACTATTTTAATGGACTAAATATGATGTTAATACCTTATTATATACGAAGAGAAGTACTAACAGTTAAGAAATGCACGTGCAACAGAACTTGAAGAGTGCCACGTCGGAAGCGGTGGGCCGAGGCGGGCGGGCGAGAGATGAGTTGAGCATGCTTGGCGCGTCGATGCATGATAGTGCCGGTGCAATGAGAGGACGATGCGGTGCCGGTGGTACCATTGGTGCGCGTGAAGAGGGTGAGGTTTCCTCCATGTCTGGGCACGGGGGACTTGCGGCGCACGTAGTAGTGATCGTGGCGCTGCGGCGGCGGCGGCGGCACGAAGGGCGGCGGCGGCGGCAGGCGCGCGGGCCTCCGCCGGGCGCCGCCCGCGAAGGCGTCCATGGCGGCGAGAGTGCCGACGTCGCTCATGCTCGCGGCGCGCTGCCGGCTGGAAGACTGCGGCCGCCGCGCGATCGTTACGCCGCCCCCAGCCCCGGCACAGCGCGCGCTCTTCGATCGCCGCTCGCCCTCCGTGAGAAGACGCCCGCCCGCCCACACAGCGACGAGCTTTGTTTTGAATTTTTAATTTATCGCCATTCATCTAGCACTCGTGCCACCTTATTACCAACTACTTCAAAACATTCAATGTGTTCTGAGAGTGCGATGAACCGCAGATTGGGTTTTTATAAATGCAACATCATTCATTTGATTCGTTCTTGGAATTTGGCTGCCAAATTGCTATATTCAATCTTATGACAGAGAACACGTATTTACCCTAGGTCAGTATTAGCTCGAGAAACGAGCTTGCTATTATCTAGCCTAGTTAGATATTATGAATCACCATCGAATAATCAGGATGGTGACAATTTTATTTAACTACAGAAATACGACCGTCCAAATTCAGGTGATGGTACAGCTGCTTAGAAAACAGGCAAGTCATCTCAATATGTCGCGCCCAGAACAAAAGCGTATAACACGGTTTACAGTTGCTAAATTTATTATCACCTCGTAAATTGCACGTAATGTTTTAACTATGTTATAACTTAACGCAAACACGGGGTGAAGGTGCCAGGGAAACAAGTATTGTGAAACAATTCATTGTTATCGCCACAAAGTTAAATATTAGTTCAATAATGTAAATATAGAGGTGTATGATGTAACTATGAATTGATAAGATAAGCTGTATGAATAAATTGCGCTAAAATTCCTAAAATTCATCACGAAAGTACTTACAGCAGTAAAATTACAAGGTTTTAATTTTGTTGGTCTTTTTAAAGAAGTACAAGTAGAATATTAAAAGTATTTCAAGCTAAAACGTTTTAATTAAAACAACAGTAATGCGGCTCAACAATTCAAATAAAATGAGAGTAACTTTCATCATAGCATCAGCTGAATGCCGCGAAGACTTTAACTACTTTTAACAATTCGGACTAAACCCAGCTAAAACATAGGTCACTGACACCTGCCAGTACTCTTGAATAAATTTTCAAGTATTCATTTGGTACTTTAAAAACAACTAGCGAACCAAAACGGTCATATTATTTACTCAATCGAATTTGTGCTTTGTTTTTCTGACAGAGACAAAATAAGATCTGTCTGAAACAGTCATTGTGATTACCATGTTGTTTCTTTATTCATACTTGAAAACGTTCAGAAGGAACATACAAATTTAATTTAATGTATTATCGAATGCTAGCCAAGAAGGAAGAACCGATGCCAGAGTGTAAAAGTTGTAGCTATTGTTGCCAAATGATATTACTTTGGGCTAGTTAGAAAGTTTATCAATTGTTTATTGGGAGAGAAAAATCATGTACCAGTACGACATAGGTACATACTACTGGCTCCTTTTTAACGGAATTCAAAAATTTGTTTGTTCGTCGTTTTATCCGTCATTTAAAGAAGTAATATAAAACTTATTTTATAAAGACTGAATTTTAGGTGGTCCCATAAAAGCCTTGTCTTCGAGGAATTGATAAAGACACCGTCAAACGTATCTAAAACATCATAATCACTGCTAACAAATAGTTTTCATGCCAACAGGCGTAATCAAGAGGTCTACTTTGGAAAAAAAATTACATTGTTGAGGATTGCTGAACGCATAAAATGATGAGAGGGTGACGAGAGGACGATCTGTTAGTCAATGACCTTTCTATGAAATGTGTTTGGAAATATATTTTTTAGAGATCCTAAAGTTGGTATTTAGTGACGAAGAAACAACGCACGTCTGCACGTTCAGCGGTAAGGTTATTCATTTCGAGCGATCCGTCAAACGAAACTTCGTATTTCGTGTTTCAAAGTTGGCCGCCTTTCATCAACGTATCTCCCATCCATCACTCATCAATCAGTCACCACATCAAACTAAATATGACATGAATTTTGACTAGATGTCGCCACATTAGATCGCGTTATAGAATTGTCCTGGGTATAAAACTACTTCCGAACCCATTTTCATTATTTAGTAATTTGAGGTCGGTTTATAGTTTTTTAACAGAGTCGTTCGTCAACTCACACCATGATTCTTGACCCAACTGGTGTGAGTTGACGAATCGTAAAAAAGCTATACTCTTCGTTCTGCAACTCACACCATTTTTACTTTGGGTGACGCCAAATTTTATAAGGTTCCGTACCCAAAGGGTGCTAACGGTATCCTATTACGAAGCCTTCGCTGTCCGTCTGTCCGTCCATTTGTCTGTGAACAGGACAAAAGATGTAATATTTATTTTACATTTAACAAAGTAAGTACCTATTTACTTAAGTCTTTATAACAACAAATTATAAAAAAAAGAATATATAAATAGATTGAAAAAATAACGAGGATCCTACGGACGCCATTAAGTAGGAAGTAGTTTTCCTGAATTTCAAGTAGGTAGGTATATAATATTAGATCTCCTCACGGAACTATTGATGTGCAAGTCCGACTCGTACTTTACCGGTTTATTGTATTTTCATTTCGAGATATTCAGAAGACAGTACAAGCAAAAACTGGTACCAAATATGCGCTGCCATTGTGCATTGTAAGGCGGGCAAGAGACAAGCCTTGCCGACTTGATTAAGATTCGGCCCGTTTTTGTCCGATATGATAATGCTGACTTGGCAGTCGAGACTGGAGAACAATCGGCAGCCATGTTGTTACAACGTTTTACGGTCTTGCAGGGAAACGTGGAATAATTTACAAATTTTAAATCAACTAAGTGTGTTGCGGTTCACCCATTTGTTTCGAATGTCCCTTTTTTCGACAGATTATTTCGAAATTTTGTGTTATGTTTATTTAAAAGCTCGAGAACGACCGCGAGACCTTTTCCTCTTCATTTTGCCTTGTATATCCATCGAGTCTTCATTTCATATTTATTATGTGACATAAAATATCAAAAAATGCACAATCTTTGTTTAAAACTAATGAAACTAAACAATTGTCTGAAATGCTGTTCTTTTTGTAACGGAACAAAAAACTCTAATATATCATGTTTTAAAAACATGCCCTAAATATGTAACACGAGTGTGAGGAATATTCCCATTTCATCTTTACGACGCCAGCACATTCTGCCGCGAGATAAGAAATGGCCCGACGTAACTCGAACTTTACGGCTCGAAGTAGAAAACACACTGCAGTGACGTTTTGTCGATGCCTAGGGAAAATTGTCTACTTTTTTGAAAAATTTTGCTACAAAATAGCAGCCTTGATACTTTTAACGTTTCAGACGTTTACCAGTAGAGTTTTTCTGGATTTGGTATTTGTTGTCATTTAAGTTAGATATTTGTTTTTTATTTGGTGATAAATATGAAACTTATTTAGTTATTTTTTGTTGTCATCATCATGGCCACAGTTATTGGGACCTACCCTACCCAGCCTTCCTTTATTTTTTTTTTATCCTTGTTCAATATGTTCAGTGCGTGCGAGCCTCGTCCATAACCCATAACTATAGCTACTTTTAATGTGACATTTGTATTTGTATTGTATTACTTATTTTAATTAGTTTGTGTGAGTCATGATGGTTATTATTGGTTAGATAGGTTATTATTTATAGTTTTATTTAATGGCTCACATCAAATACACATTATACCTTAACAATATTGATAAGTATAGTTTGACGACCGATGTGGCGTGGAGGGCGAAGGTCCGCCTGCGACGCAGTAGGTTGCGGGTTCGATTCCCGCCTCGGAATAATTGTGTGTACGATCTGCAAATATTTATTCCGGTTGTTCTGGTCGTTTTCTATGTATAATAAAAAATATCTATCTATGTAATGTATTGTATTATGTATATCAGTTATCTAGTACCCATAACACAAGCTTTGCTTACCATGGGGCTAGATAATGCTGTGTGGATTGTCCAGCATTATTTATTTATTTATTTATAACAAAGTGTCTCGAGCATGTGAACAAAACGGTCCTGCCTCTGCATAATGCTGCTCAACAGAAAGTTGAGTTGACCCTAATTAAATAAATAAATTTGAAAAATATCTTCCGGTACGTCGACGTTGGTAGGTATTGTTATACGAAGACAACCCAACGATATATTTTTGTGTAACTTTGTAAAGAAATGTGTGTAAAGATTATTCTGTCGTAGCTGCATCATAAAGTTGTCATTCACCTAGCTCCTCTGTTCATTATTTCGCGATACATGATTCTCATCTACATTCCGAGCGTTTTTGATGGGTTGAACTTCAAATTGATCAGAGTAATATATCAAATTCTATCACAGCTTCTAAGGTCTTCTGTGGGTTTTACTATTTGTACTTGGGTTTCGTTTTCGAAACCCAAGTACGAAACCGTAGTGCCTTTTTCCCTCTTGAATATATCAGCAACTATCGCAGCTATTAAAAAATATATGATAATGATACATACCTACCCGAATTATTAATACATACACGTATACAGGATGTCCCAAAACTCAGCGTAAAACTTGGGTTTTTGACGACCCAGTAAAACTAAAAAGTCATGGGTCTCCAATGGTTTCAGTGTAGGGCTTTATGTTTTTAGGTATTCATTAATTGGCGAAGTTCCTTACTGGTAAGTACCTATAGTACATACATATTTGTATAAATAAAAACGTCCGACACCCTCGGCCCGCGTGCTACACTCGCACTTGACGGATTTTGTTTAAATGTGGGTTTGTTCATATGCGTTCATATACGGGAAAAATTTAATCTCCACTTTGGGAAAATTTTGTGCTGAAACGTGAAAAAAGGTTTTGTTCTCTTACAGGACTTAACATATGTACATGACATTATATAGAAGTGGGCTCGGGAAGAAGGAAGTGGTGACACGAATCTATAGGTACACACCTCTCAGACAAGCGCATCCCATGATGTAGCCCATCATAGAGAGCCGCTGGGGCGGCTGGGGTAGCGGCGGCGCGCGTGGCGGCGGCGGTGGCGGCGGCACGCGCCTGCCGCGCTGTGGCGCTCGCGACACCGCGCCTGCCTTCACCCACCGCTCAGAACCCCGCGCCCGCTCATACCCAACCCGACCTCACCCATACCCAACACAGTGGTCACACTCCGACCACTACCCCTCTTACCGCACTTCAATACGATATAATTTAAAACTAATATTCATTTGAGCTAATTGCAGTCTTTAGATTGTTGTCATTCTTAAATTGTTACGTTATGTGAAATAGATATCATTCGCGCACTTAAATACTAATCGTTAGTATTTGCACCGTGACGCCCGAGAGCCGAATAATATGGGAGAGTGGGATATCGGACAAATTAACTCAGTTATAAGTGTCGGTATTGTATTAAAAAATATGTCAAGTTGCATTTGGAGCATGGGAAAGGGTGCCGTGGGACATAGCCGGTGCACCGGCCGCGATCGCGTGCCGGGCGCTTGCCGGTCGATACCGCACGCGAACTCTACCGCGCTCCAACCATACAAATAAAATAAACAATAAATTTACAACCAAGCTTCTTGGTTAAAAAGTTTGATCGATTTCAGTAACTCATTCTCAGACTAAAATATAAAACTGATAGCTATAGAAGAACGATTTAATTTTATGTAGGTCTTGCGATTCTTCTACAATTCTAGGCGTTACGGAACTAGAACTCGTGAGATAATAACTAATTGTTATAGAACTTATCTATAAACAGCGATAATAATTGAACTTAATTAGAATTTGTATATTATCCTTACTTAATCACCACAATGTTTTAGATTTTCCGCACAACCATTTTCCTTTACAGCTCGGCATTTAATCCGAACAGCAACGCTTCTCGGAAAAAAGGATCCAAACCCACCTTTTGTTACTTAGTATTTTACCGGTAGATACATTAATAATTATAAAAACAACATAAGCAATCACAACCAATGTTTCCGAGTCAAAACATAATTGTGCACCGATGAGTGTCGGGGGAGAAGATAAGATGCTATTGTATTTAAGTGTGACAGGTGATAAGCTGATGGAGAGGTAATGTAACCGAATGAGGTTAGGAAGAGGCAAGGATAGCAGGGCAGCAGGGTGGCTTTAGAGGCAGGTCGCGGGCCGGCGGGCGCGGGCGCGGACGGACCGACACTGAGGCGCGCGCCGCACTGCCGCCCCCCGCACCCTGCGACCCCCAACCACCGGCAACATCACCTAGACTTCACAGTCACGACCCCACCAGTCGTTAGACCCACTTCAAACAAACCTAACCGGCATTACGGTTAACTACTCACATTAAAACATGAGTTGCAAAAGCCAAATCTTTTCAAAGGTCTGCAGTCTTTGAATTCCGAAAATCTTTTACGACCCTCCAGAACGCTAAATGTTTGATAAGAATTCGTTTCAGCTGTTAAGCACTGTTAAAAATCGAGAAACTGTGGAGTTCTACGCTAGAACAGACTTTCGCCACAATCAAGCAGTTTTATTGGTACCAAACTGCAAGGGAAAACGGCGAGCGTGACCACAAGTCGACTGAACGCCGCTCACTCAGAGATGAAAAAGAGAGCAAAAAGCATCATTTTCAGTTCCAAGGCAAATGCTGACGAGCTACAAAGGAAAAACCGAGAAAACCTTACGTAGCATGAAGACAAGTCGTAAGTATACTCTCAATGGAGCTTGCTAGTGAGATGTGAAGTATGTTCGTTGCGTGCTTGAAAGCGCTGAGCAAAAGGCTTGGCTTATACATTTGTGCTTGTTATTCGTACAAGTCATAGCACGAATAATTATGGACCGAGAAAATATGGTTATAAAGTCGTCATGATAGACAGGTATGATAGAAAGTAGGTACCTACCAACACATATATATTACAGATATTTATCATAACTATTGTCTTGCAAGTTCCTATAAAAGAAAAACTGCAATACGTGGTGGCTCTCTGATTATAGTTAAAAATAGTATTAAATGTAAAGAACGGAAAGATATTGTTAAACTTAGTATTGAGAGAACTATTGAACTTTCTTGTGTGGAACTGGAGCGACATATCATAGTGTGTGTGTACCGCCCTCCCGACGCAAATCAGGTAGACTTTGAAAGAACTATGGAAGAAGCTATGCTAAAAGTATTTACTTGTAGGAAGGATCTCATTGTTTGTGGCGATTTTAATATAGATATTTTAGCAAATCCTCTCGCTGATAGATTGATAAATTTATTCAAATGCTTTAACTTACAACATCTTTTTAATGATCCGACTAGGGTAACCCTAACTTCTGCCACTTGTTTAGATAATATTTACTGCAGTCAATCTCCAACTAACAAAGCAGTAATTAAGCATTTCAAATCAGACCATTATGGTCAGAGTGTTAATTTTATTAATAATTTGAATGATAAAAAAACAGTTGAGGAATATACCTACAGGCCTATCACAGAGAGCCGTATTAGTAAATTTAAATGTAAAGTAGATCTAGCAGTAGCTAATATACCTTATTCTGATGACCCTAATGGTTTATTTAACAGACTTTTTAATGTTATAAACAAAGAACACAATGAAGTATTCAAACTTAAAACTTGCACAGTTAGAGATAGGGTCGGGTTTACTGATTGGGCCACTCCCGGCATTTACAGAAGTAGGAATAGGCTATACGATCTATATGGTGCTAGAGAAGCTATGTTACATGACCCTGCATTTCTTTTGTATGTAAATAACTACTCGAAAACATTTAAGAATGTCTGCAACACAGCAAAATGCCTATTTTTGAAGAATAAAATAACAAACTCATCTAATAAAATTAAAGCGACATGGAGACTAATAAATAACGAAACTGGTAAATCAAAGCCACGTAATAGAGAAATAAAGTTAAAAGTTAATAATTCAATTCTTATAAATGAAAAAGATATTGCAGATGCTTTTGATGGATTCTTTGCTGATATCCCTAAAATTGTAACCCGGTCTCTCAATTCCTCAGCTTTAAAGGCGGTTGAATTATTAGAATCATCTGTTGAGAAATGTAAGGAAGTCTTTATCTTTAGTCACGTAAATGGTAATTACATTGTAAAAACTTTTAAATCTATAAACATAAAAAATACTGAGGATCTCTGGGGCATTTCAACGAAAGTACTAAGTTTAATTATTAAGGAAGTGGCTCCCTGCTTGGCCCATATTTTCAATAATTGTGTAGACGCAGGAGTTTTTCCTGATCTTATGAAATGTAGTAAACTGGTTCCTCTTTACAAATCTGGTAGCCATACTGATCCGGCCAATTACAGGCCAATTTCAATACTTCCTGCAATAAGTAAAATTTTCGAAAAAATTATCCTTACTCAGTTGACTTCACACTTCAACCTTAACAGGCTGTTTCATAAAAATCAGTTTGGCTTCACCAAGGGTAGATCGACAACCGATGCTGGCACAGTTCTATTAAAGCATATATTAGATGCCTGGGATAAAGCAAAAAACGCTATTGGTGTATTCTGTGACCTTTCTAAGGCTTTTGATTGCGTGGATCATGGTACACTAATTAGGAAGTTGGAACACTATGGAATTAATAACAAGGCACTGGACCTTATGCAATCATATTTAGCTGATAGAGTTCAAAAAGTAGATATTGGTAAAGAAAGATCTAGAGGATCAAAACTTGAACTAGGCGTCCCGCAAGGATCAATATTAGGTCCTTTTTTATTTTTAGTATATGTAAATGATCTTCCATTTTTAGCAAGAGATCTTTGTGATATAGTCTTATTTGCTGATGATACTTCATTGATTTTTAAAGTTGATAGAAATAAATATAACTATGACGATGTAAATAATTCGCTTTCACAAATACTAGATTGGTTCACTGCCAATAACCTACTACTCAATGCTAAAAAGACTAAATGTATAAAATTCATGCTACCGAATGTAAGAGAACTCCCAACAAAAATAATGCTGAAGGATGAGATTGTTCACCTTGTAGACTCTACTGTATTCCTAGGGTTACATATTGATTCTTCTCTTCAATGGAGGTCGCAAATAGAGGCTCTGGCAGGTAGACTTAGTTCAGCAGCTTATGCAGTTCGAACAATTAGATATATTACCAATGAAGACACAGCTAGGTTAGTTTATTTCAGTTACTTCCATAGTATTATGTCTTATGGTATTTTACTTTGGGGACAGGCAGCTGACATCCAGACCATATTTGTTCTTCAAAAAAGGGCGGTACGCGCTATTTATAAATTAAAGCCACGAGATTCTTTGAGGGAATTATTTAAAAACATTAATATTCTGACTGTAATATCGCAATACATCTATGAAAATTTAATGTATACCCACAAAAATAAGGATAGCCTTATGAAAAAGTGTGATGTTCACAATAGAAATACAAGAAACAAGAACAAGTTACACATCCCATCATTTAGATTACACAAGGTAGGGAAATCATTTATGGGCAATAGCGTGCGCTTCTATAATAAGCTTCCATCTGAAGCAACTGAGCTCCCTATTCGTAAATTTAAAAATTACATAAAACTAAATCTCATCAAGAAGGCTTTCTACTCCATAAATGATTATCTCAATGATGTTAATGCTTGGCCAGATGTCGCTCAGTTTCGCACCGACAATAGTATGTAGTAAGTAATTTGTTGTTGTGCATAGCTTTACTTAAATATTGACATGTATCGAATCATATTATATTTAGACTTAAATAGGCAAATAACCATGTATTAGACATATAAGAGATGAACATGCTAGTGGTTTCTTTTCACTTCTTCCACTAGTGGACAAAAAATTGAAGTGAACAGTAAAATAATTGTATTTGATAATAATTTATATATAAAATATGACTTGTCTAAGTGCTTATTTTGTAAGCCTAAAGAAATAAATGATTTTTTACTTTACTTTACTTTTACTTCACATTTCAATTATGTCCTTTTGGTTTAATAATGATAAATATAAATAAGCAAAATAGTATAACAGCAGAAATCACATCGAATATTTCAGGATATCATTAATTTTCTAGAGATAGCGAAAATTGAAATAGTCTAGTCTAGTACATCATCATCAGCCTATATCAGTCCACTGCTGGACATAGGCTTCCCCCGATGAGCGCCATTGCGCCCTGTCTTCAGCTTGCCGCATCCAGCATCTACCTGCAGTCTTTCGCAAGTCGTCATCCCACCTGGTCGGAGGGCGTCCTACACTACGCTTACCGAGTCGTGGTCTCCACTCAAGAACACGTTTGCCCCAGCGGCCGTCGGTTCTTCGCGAAATATGGCCGGCCCACTGCCACTTCAGCTAGTCTAGTACATGATGAATCTTAAAATTAGTCATTAAACAATGAGTAATTGATCAACAAAACAATTACTGCTATTCAAATCTGACAGGAATCTCGGGACTCGTCTTCAATGACGTCTACAAATGATATGCCAAAGCAATGGATGTACAGGCACGGGCTCGGATCTATAGACAAGTGACGGTGAGGAAGTCTAAAGCCGGGTATTGCACTGACTGACCGGTGTTATGGGGCGTAATATTACGTGTCCCATGGAAATTGTTAAAAGCAAATGTGTTAAATTCTATACATCAAACATGGTATATATAAATGTGACACCAATTTATTCATTCACGTGATCTTTTGGATATAAAATGCTTCAAAACAATTTTAATTCAATTATGTATAATGCATCCAGCTGTGTTCAGTAATTTCCGATGGACTTCTTGGACGGGTACTTGTCTAAGCGTCCAGTTTGGGTCAACGATCGGCGCCGTCCTGACAGGATGCCACTAATTCCTGCCACGCGTCACGCCTTGCCCGCACTTCGGTATAAGCGAATGCAAAACATATAGTATAATCATAATCATTTATTTATACTCATATAAACAACCGCCGACCGATGTGGCGCGGCGGGCGAAGGTCTGCCTGCGACGCAGGAAGTTCCGTGTTCGATACCCTCCTTGGGACAAAATATGTTTGTAACTTTGTACGTACAAACATTTGTCCAAACAAATATTTACAGAACGTTCTGTAAATATTTGTTCTTATCTATGTTTTCTGGGCATTTCTATGCATAATAAATAATATTTATAGGTATTGTATAATGTATCTCAGTCATCTAGTAGCTAACTTACCCGTAGAGTACCCATCATAACACAAGCTCTGCTTAGCTAGCTGTATGGATTACAGCGTTCGAATTTTGATTCACACATATTTTCATGTTCTAAATTCAATGTCATTATGCCCGTTGTTATTTTTAATTTGGAACCTCAAAATATGTATCGAAATGTTGACCAAGGAGACTTGAACTGAGATACCACATTCAATTTGTTTGAGTTTGATAAAACCTTTACCTTTTTTAGTTAACAGGGCTACATTCACATGCTTTCGGCGAGAGAGATACATATTTCATTTAATCTGATCTTCAAAGTACGGCATTGAACATTAAGTCCAGAAAGTGGTTTCATAAACCAGGAGTACGAGTATGACCAGGATAACCAGTTCATGTCCTTTTATCGCAGAGCGCACTGACGCATTTCTAATTAGTTCCATTAACTTAACAGTGGAAAATACAGCATTTGCGGATTCATTCATTAAAATAAGGAAATGGACAAACCGTAAATAGAGACCATGTGTAATAAATAACTTTGTACATGACATTTGAAGGAAGTTGGTAGTAGATTATAAAGCCATGCCGATCGTGGCGTAAGAATCGACCCCTCCAGAGTATGTACTTACTACCACTGTCAGTATGTATGTCCTCGAATGACGATTTGATCTTTAGGATTTGTTTTTGCTAGCATTGCAACAAAAACAATGCCTAGCCAGCCTAACTCCGTCCAGAAGCCTACCAAAGAAAGGGGTGTAGGTTCTTTGACTTCTTATAAAATTTATAAGTTGTTTAAGAATTTTGACTTTTTAGTGTCTCAATCCCAGTTTGTCCAAAATAAGGTTTTGACGAGTATAAGAAACAGGATCGATTGGCATCAAAAAAGTTTTCGTGCAAAATGTCCATTATTATGCTAATTAATGTACTTACTATTTTTTTTATTTGTTGATTATGGATATTATTACACTTAAAACCATGGTCCAGATAACTCTGCTTTCTATCCAGTCCAAAAAATACATCCTTTATATTATGTAAATTGTACAATCAACTTGCAATCACAGATTTTGATGATAAATGCTATCATTAAAAGATAAGGCGACGTATGTGCAGATAAGCTTTTAATCTACATAACTCTTGAGTTTGAACACCAAACATATTCAATACGTTCCAATTAGAGAAGAATCTTTTTATTTTGGGAAAAGCATTATTATGCTTATCCCAAAATAAGTAATTATGTAATTATGCATCACGAGGTATTCGTGAGGCATAATTACTGAACACTACCGTAAGATTACTGTTAACAAGCTAGATAATTAGGTACTGTTAAATTAAAAACTGTAATTAATCAGAATTATACATTAGAGATATTTTAAGTGTTTAACTAGAAAGTCAACGAGGCTGTACAGAACATTAGAGGAATATCTCTCGTTTGAGGCATGAAGAAATCAAAAATAAATAAATAAATAATAAATAATGCTGGACAATCCACACAGCATTATCTAGCCCCATGGTAAGCAAAGCTTGTGTTATGGGTACTAGATAACTGATATACATAATACAATATATTACATAGATAGATATTTTTTATTATACATAGAAAACGACCAGAACACCCGGAACAAATATCTGCAGATCGTACACACAATTGTTCCGAGGCGGGAATCGAACCCGCAACCTCCTGCGTCGCAGGCGGACCTTCGCCCACCGCGCCACATCGGTCGTCACATCGGTCATCAATAACGTTTATTCAAGAAATAAAATTATAGGTATTGATTTCTGATTTCTTCATGGCTTACAAAATAAGCTCATCGACCATTCATTCTTAACCATTCGAAAAGGGAGGACGTTTGATATTCGGCCGTATGTATGTTTTTTTGTACGAGTATGTATATCGATTTCTCCTTCAATTATGGACTGATTTTAGAGAACGTTACCGAGGTGGTCCCATAAAAATTTGATTCCGGAGGTTGAGTCTGTATTTATCAAGCAAAATTTAAAAACTGTTTTAAATTACGAAGTTCGAAGTCGGTTTTTAGTTTTTTTTTTTTCGAAACAATCAAATTTATAATGAATACAAACATTCAGCACGTAAATGAATGAGTAGGCTATGTCAGCCGAGAAAATAAAGGATTTCATTTTAGATTAGAATAGCCTTTAATTGTTGTTTAATGTTAAGTGACAGTATTTTATTAGTCTTCTCTTCTCTAAATAATCATTATTTAGATTAATCATGATGTTGAAGTTACACTAATATAATACATTTCCTCTTCATGCCAAAACTGCAGAACAAATTAGTCTGAAATTTTGCATTAACATAGTTCTAGACCTGCATTAAGATAATTATGGGCTACTTTTTGTCCCGAAGTCTTCTGTGTCTTCTGCCGTGCGAAGCCGGCGGCAAAAAAAGCGACCGAAATAAATATCCTTGAATTTGTCCTTTTGACACGTGACAATTGCATTATGCTGTTTTATTTAATAGTAGTGAATTGACAACAAAGTGTCTGATAATTTATTAAATAATCAGTTACCTCATCTGGCCATTATCTTTTAATAATGAGGTTTTGATAACACTTATCATGCCATGCTGATACAAAAATTATAAATAGCCTTCGTCGTCTAACACGCAGAACGAGTGCAAAATAAATTAAAAACTAAACAAAGTAAATCAATATAAATTAAAACATTTGCCTCGTTTGTCATCATAACTAACATAATAGTTATTTAGTTAATTATTTATTTTGTGACTCTCTAGTGTAATTATGGCACTTTTCACCTTGTAAATTCATTTATAATTGAATTTACATTATTGTAGTCGCCGCCTTATTATTGACGAAGTAAATAACAAGAGTTCTGTTACTAATTGTGCAATAATAATATGTAGTATTATTATTATTGCACAAATAGTAACAGACTGGATGGATGGATGAATTATATCAAAAAGTGACTAAGTCCACTTTATGCTATTTTAATGTTACGAGTATGTCGATTAATCTAGATTCATTTTTATCGATTGGAAACTTCGATTAGACATCGAGGTATGTCTCTAAGTGGGTTTTCTTAATTCCTAAAATCCCTAAATTTATTAATTTGAGTTATAAAAGAAATTTAGTTCACACTCGGGCAAATTGCAAAGAAAATATATTTAATCCTTGTTTAAATTCTAATAAGTAACTAATAACTTGTATGTTTTCACAGTCCTGGCAATAGATTGTTTAATTAGAATAAGGTTAGCAGATAAATACCTAATAATTGTACAGTTAATAACCTTAGACGACTTTGTTATCAGATTAAAATAAGGATGCATATACAGATTTGAATTGATGACCTGAGTGAGCTTCATGCCATTGACACTTAAAACCAGAGTACCCTTATATCCAATGGATATTACTAAGAAATCCATAACTCCGCAAATTTTGCGCTAAGTCCATTTACAAAATTAATATTTCGAGATAATAGAGTTTACATTATATAACTCTGAGTATGTCGTTTGAGGTTTATTAAAAAACTAATACTTCTAAATGAATTTATATTTAAAAAGAATATTTTTTACTAAACGACCTATACCAAAATACTGTAAAATGGAGTTATCGACTATTTCATCAAAGCCATCCGTATAATACTCCATTGCTATGACAATACAAAATTCTATAACAGTAAACGACACTTGCACAATGGCATCTGATACCTTACACAGTACAGTACGTAGTAAACATATAGTAGAAGTTGCCGCCCCCTCGTTTAAACAATAGGTATGTTATGGTGTAAAATATTAATTATACAGCAATATTTTTTGACTATGTATCCCTTTTTTTACAAAGAATATTAAAGAGTCTAGAACCGAGTATAAGAAGAATAGAGAATTTAGTAATTATCAAAATTATTGGTGTTTATTGGATATTGACAGCCAATATTCTTCTAGATATATTCTAATCTATATTCTTCGTAGCGTAACACGATACCTATTCCATGAAACTATTTATTATTGATATTTGGACTGACACACAAATATTTATTATAAGTATTTTTTCTACTTGCTTCTGCCAGCAATATTACGTGTTTTTTCGTGATAAAAAGTAAGAAAATATAGTTCACCGCAATCAATCTGTGATTGCGGTACTTTATTATATTTTTATACAATTTTCAATACTTTTTCATGGAAAAATCGTAAGTAAGAATAATCTTCATTACATACTATGTTCACTCGATAAAAATCAAAAATATCGCAAGTAATTGTCGAAAAATATGGGATTTTTCGAGTCGACAGATTTGCTTCTCTATCTGTGAAAAGTAAATGTGTCTATGAAATACTTCATTCTGTCATTTGGTTTTCATTCACTCACGCGTCAATTAGGGAAATTCATAGTTGTGTAGTATATACGAAACAAAAAATAAATCCGAGGACGGGGTATATTAAGAAAACGACGACGGGCGCGGTAGAGAGTTAAATAAGACCTCACGGGCATGTTGTTTTGAAGACATGATTACGTTACTTTAATACGACGAAACGCACTAATGATGTAACAACGTCCTGAATAATAACACCGTACTCCAGCCGTGTGAAAAACCGCGAGCTGTGTTATTGTAGGTAACAGCTTGATGGCACTAGAGAATGGCTAATCCTGCAAACATTATAAAGCTCAAAGACGCTCAAAGTTTGTGAAATGTCAATTTTATTCTGTTAATTAGGATCTCTTAAACCACTAAACAGATCAAGATGCAATTTGACGTACATTTCGAACATAGCATTACTTAGATATATTATATCGAACATACGCGTGCGAAGACGCGGGCAGAAACTAGTATTCGTATAATACGTTTACCTCTCCAATCGTTATTATGAGTCTAGTCGCTCGTGCGATGACGGCTTCTTAAGCGTTCCCGGAATGACCAATTCCTTCAACCATATTTCTTTATCCGAACGCAATGTAATATAACTATGTATATACATATTTAAAACAAGTGTGAGCACTAATGCAGACCAACGTTGGTTTAATTTTTAAATATTGGCTAACATTATGTATACTTCTATTAATAAATAAATATTATATTCCAACCATCACCAGATTGTACAGTCCACCTTGTGAGATGTCTACTCTAAGTCCTACGTTAATCATTATCAATATCAGCCCCGTGTCTAACGTGTAGGGCTCATACAATTATGTGCTACTCATAAGAGCCAGGGCTGATCCTGGGTTACAGGCACCATACACCATAAGAGACATGACAGCTATGGTGTAATCCGCGCAGAGCCAAACCACGTGATTAATGCTATGCATCATTGGATCTACGTGCTAGCTACGTTTAGTACGACCCTAAAATTAATAGGAACAGCGCAGTTAACCCGCGAGTATTGCATCCTCGCGGATTTAGCCGTGTCCGATCTGGGCCACGATTACACGAATGTTTGCGTACATAGTCGGAGATAAACACGTGTCTTGAACATTGCCGTCCACTTCTACAGTATCATTTTAGGCTGGTATCACCCACTGCTGTGCTATAGGCCTCCTTTCACTTTTTTCTATTTAAAAATATGATTTGATTTAGCTTTGATTACACGCTCAACATTAAACCTGAAGACTACATACTACACTCACCAATGACATTATTGTTCTGGTGATGGTGATGCGCTGCGGCGGCCGCGATGGCAGTCGCCAACGCCGCCTGCTGCTGCGCTAGCTGCTGCTGCGCCAACTGCTGCGCCAACTGCGCTTGTAGCGCAGCACGCATGTTGACGAGGCCGGCGTGTCGCTCTTGTTGAGGGTCGCGGGTTTGCTCGCCCCGCGCCTCGTCGTATGATGGAGATAGCTCCTCATCTGTAGAAAGGAGATTTTATTACTTATCACATATTCTACGTCATGTAAAATGAAAAGACTTGTTAATTAATTTGTTTGTATTTTGATGTGTGTATGTGGTGGTGTGATGATGGTACCGAAATACAACATGTTTTTTTTTATTAAAGTTAACGATGAGTGGAGCAAGAGGGACTCCACTTAGACAGGGCAAAATGTAACGAAATGCCTGAGGTTTACTACTACATCCACAGTGGGTTCAAAACCGCTAAGGATGATGATGAATTCCTATATATTTCTATACATTTGTGCACGCACCCATTTTATAACCTTTCTTCCTCTCTCTCAATATGGTTTGCCGGGGGGGAACTCTTCTAAGGATTTATGCTCGTCTTTGCCATACCTTTTCTTACTTAACCTATTTAAATTAGTATGCTTCATGTGTGTGAAATAATATTATTGGTGGTAGAGCACAAAGAGCCACCCACCAGGCCTACAATAATAGATAACATTAGACATCAGAGCACGTGACACCTTGATACGTAATATCACAATTATGGAACCTTATTCGACAATGTCAACACATCGATATACTTGTATCGATCATAACAACGTGAGGCATCGCTCGTTACTCGCCATAAAAAAGACAACGGTGGGTAATCGATTTTTTGCGACCAACAACCCATCCATACATGGCCAGCATTGTTTCTCGAGCACGACACAAAACCCAATTTCACACTGATTACAATCTTACAAGACGATCTCTCTTGTTAAAACTCGAAAAATACAAGTTGCTCCTAAACTTTCGCATAAAAACTTCGGGTTTCATCGTTGATATTCGCTGTATCTGTAGAAGAGAATAATTACCTAATAATATAAATACCTGCCTAATTTATAACTGACAAAACAGATACAGTGCAGAAGATAAAAAAGTATATAAATATTGTTTTAACCGTAGTATACGAGATAATTATCACTGTGTAATGTACACACACATCATTGGTACATATTTACCTACATACCTCCACATCGCTTCGTCATAGATCCCATTAGAACACTAATCTGAATGCAATGATAATCCAACGAGCACAGGGCAGAGCCTCTATCTATACCATACTATAGAGTCTATAGTTTCATTGTGCTGTTACGTATGTAGATATTATAACAGCTACTTTAGAACGATTGAATGCACAAATGGGTTCCGCCCGTACGCCTATTCTGTATTCCTCTTAATTTTTAGCCCCGACGACGACGGAATGGAAAAAAATCTATATACCCCAAACGAATGAATCATTTTTAATCAAAGTTTTTTTAAATAAGCAAATATTTATTCTGTATATCTCTTAATTTTTAGCCCAGACGCGACGGAAAGAAAAAATCTATGTTCCCTTATATATCCCAAACGAATGAACCAATTTTAATCAAACTTGTATTTAAAATAGGCTAATATTTATGGGTGTTTTCTGTGTAGCAGTTCTAATGTTAATACTTTGCACCATCATAAAATTAGATTAGAATACGATTTTTCGTAAAATTCACTTGTCATTTTATTGCCTGAAATCGAACTGAACGAGGAAAAGTTAATTGTAAACTAAACACGCATTGTATGAGGAAAACCACAGAAACCAAGATACTCGGAGTATATCTATATACAACAATCCTTCATATCAAGAGCATAATATCACATAACATAGGAATAATTATGTTTTGATTCGTTTTTTTATCATTCTTCCAGCGTGCGGCGTTTCGTTACCAGTTTAAAACGCAGCCTATTTCTTTGCCAAATTTATTAAGATTTGTTCAGCCGTTTAGGCGTGAAAAGGTTACAGACAGACATACAGAGGGACTTTCGCAATGATAATATTAGTAAGAATTAATATACTATGTCTAGATTTAAGACATGTCTAGATTTAAGCGCCATGACATTAATGAGATACAGAAAGAAGAACTTTAGCTTCGTTATATGGCATGATTTAAATTATTACCATAGCACATGCTGAGTATTAGAGGTTATCCTTATTGTGTTTTGGTCATTTTTTATGTTTTCATTAAATATCTATGTAAAGTATTGTATTACGTACATATATCAGTCATCTAGTACCAATAACATATGCTCTGCATAGCTTGGGGCTAGATAATATATTGTGAATTGTCCGGTATTAAAAAAAAAAAACAATAAAAAAAAATTACGTTAAATTCTAAAATTGTATATTCTTTTTGTTCAGGCCATATAAATATACCTATTTTTACGAATTCACTTTATTCAGGTAGAGTCCATACAGCGAGCACATATCCAAGTCCATATGACCATGAACATGTAATACATACGATGTGCTGTCCAAGCGTAATATTATGGCATATCCACATTACGTGATCGTAGGCTTTGAACTGTAATGATATATGTAGTACTCTTTTAGTGGAAGTTAGATGTAACGAATTACGCGAATGGGTATAATAGTAACGGGATAGCGAAGCTTACAAGTCACAACTCTGTCTATCGTCAGAATCAGAATAACTGAAGCATGACTCGCAAGCGGGCCGTAATCTACCGTAACGGATGTCACTTGTCTTCGATTTCTGACTCTACGGGCATGACTCATATGGGGTTTCCTTGTTTTTATTCAATCTATCATAAGAAACTTTGGGCCTGATCCAGTGCTCTATACTATCATACCAACCTTTGCAATATGTTATTATACATTTGGACATTATTTGAAATGTTCTCTTATTATTGATTTAGGTATTATCTTTGAAGAGAAACGAGACAGCGACTAACTCTCCAGGTAAACCGTGGAGCTTGGCCTAGGCATTGTACTACTAAACTATGCCCTAAGTACGGGCCGTTGTTCATTTCTGATTGATAAATTTTTCGTGTTAAACCAAGATTTAGATATTCTCTTTAAATGGATGCGAGACAACGACCCTATTTCTCCAGGTAAAGTCTGTAAGCCTGGCTTTTCTAATCCGCAGGCTTAGTTCGTACTTTAGATTGAGGATTCTGTGACTTATTGCCAGATGAATAAGATACTAACTTGCTTCAGGTACTGGCGTGATTGGACTCTCAGGAAGAAGAATGCCTTTCTGCACCAGTTCATCTCTGTTTGCTCGGACGGATATCTTCCTCTCTAGTGCTGCGGACAATGAAACAAAAATAAGATTACTTTCTTATAGAAATCAGTATCGTATCGCATTCGATTCGCTGTACAGGTAAAGTTTTGTGGCTTCCTTTTTGGGACAACGGACAACTACCTGGTTTTTTGCGTTCATTGTCAGTGGGCTTCAAAGGGTCATCGGGCAGCCAAATCGGTTTTATACTTTGTATACTTTTATGTGTAATCTATAATATAAAAATGAATCGCAAAATGTGTTGGTAAGCGCATAACTCAACAACGCCTGGACCAATTTGGCCAAATCTTTTTTTAAAATGTTCGTTGAAGTTCAAGGATGGTTTTTACGGCGAGACATAGAATACTTTTTATCATTTAAACAATTTGACACATAGATTTCCACGGGGGCGAAGCCGCGGGGCGCAGCTAGTGCTTCATAAAATCATTGACGGGCTTTTAATGGGTCATCAACGGATCTTAAAATTGCAATTTGTCTGCCAATTCACAGATTAGCTATATTGTCTGAAAAAAACTATCGTAATTTGATGAATTCTTAATGATAGTTAACAATTCCAATAAAAACAAGGTTCGTAGTTAACCCGCCCACAACCTCTAATGAACTTTTTTTTTTTACTTCATTTACCTACTTTTTTAAACTTTAGATAAACAAAATAACTTACTTCTAGAAGCGGCCTCAAACTTCTCAGATTTCTTTTTCCGTTTCCATTTCCAAGGTTTGAATAATCTGCCGAACGCAGAAAACTTTGACTTGGTCCTTTCGACAGGTGGCGTGCGCGCGCCCGAGCCCAGGCTATTCGTGCGCACTGCACTGCCATTCTGTTTCTTTGCTGCAAAGGAAAACAACCATTTATTTACAAACAGCCCATTTATTTACATTATAAATACACTTATATTGGTAACAAGTCGTGCGTAACTGTTCCTACACTTGTGGTGCAAAACAGAAGAATAAAATATAGACATTCTCACGTTAATACGAAAAGCGATACCGCCATAGCGATTGGTACAAAATAGTAGTCACACGAGCACATGATGGATACATCCACACAATCAATGGCCCCATTATGTCGAGAGTCTATTGTTGAGAACTGTCCGTACCTATCGCAATACAATGCCAACGGGAACTACATACACACAAAAGAGAAATTCTCGTCCCTGCTAGTATTCTTCAGCCCTCTACTTAGTCGTGTAGTGGCTGATTTCAAATATGTATCAAGATATTTAATAACATCAAAAACATGGAATTTTTGGTACTATTGAGATGTAAGAGCGAGCAACAGGCAACTACCTCTAGAAGAAAGTAAAAACTTTCTACAAATTGAGAAGCAAACGCAGATGCCAATAAATCTGATGATGAAAGAGGATAGAACGACCATAAGAAAGACTGGGGCTCAAGAAAGGCTGGGGCTCACAGGACATGCATAACAAACTGCGCACTACCCAATTTATATGCATGCGATGTCACCGGTGCACAGTCGAAGTCGAGATAACTTAGTTTTCCCAAGAACGTCGGTTTAACAACCACATATTTTAAAACTTAACGACCCCTTTTGTTATAATATTTAAGAGGTTCCGGTGTTAAAATCACGAGAATGTACCTTCCTACTCCTATGGAAACAGTCGCGTTCGAGCTCGAGCGTAACGTAATTAGAATTACTCATCCAAGAATTTGGTTCACTAACGAGCTGATAAGGAAAGCGAAATGTTCTATTTATGCGCCACATACAAAATATCCAAGACTTGTATGCGAGGGAAAAGCAATCATTAGTGAACTTACAATATAATAATGTAGGTTTTCAAAAAAATATCCGAGGGTCTAGTCGAAGCGACGAGAGCTGGTGAGTATCTGGCGCAGCGCATCAGCATATCCATGCAATGAGGCAATGCAGCCAGCGTCTTAGGAACTCTTCCGACAGGTATTGGTATGGATCAGTTAAACAGCTGTCTAATTTGTTTCTATTGTTTGATTCTAATTTTATTTGTTAATAAAGACATTAGGCAACTAATGAAGGTAAAGGTTTATATAACCAAAAGAAATAAACACTAACGCGACAGACGGCTGGAAACAATTCATCATTGGCACTACAATGATAATTAATTATGCCTTATCATAACTTACAGGCAATAGGCGACTTAAATCATTAATCGCTTTACCCTGACTATAGGAGGATCAAATATCAAATTATGTTAGTTTTTCCTCGTTTTTATTGTACATATGTATATAAATACTAGTTAAACAGTAACAGATTCCCTGATAAGGTTCTCATTAAGTCACGCGTTATATAAAATATCGGGTTTTTACTATTTGCTTTATTTCAGTTAGAAATGTTCATCACAAATTTAGTTAAAGAATCTTTACAGGTTAATAAGGCTCTAAAACGACAATTAATTCTTTTTTTTTTTTAGCGCGCGTTTAAGCAATAGCAAATGGCTTAAAAATACAATGGTCAATACTACTTATCTGTAGCAAAATAATTAGTAATAGCAGTAAAAAACTAAAATTATGAAACTAGCTTTATCGGTACCTTGAGGCGCTCATCAGGGGAGACCCTTACCCAACAGTGGAATAGACTGCACATATACATCTACAGCCTACACCATACCACTGGTTAGTTATACGCAACATTACAAAAATCTAGTTTTTACCATATTTGATTGCCAATTGGATTATGGGAGTATTATTGCTATATCACTACTAATTCAACGTAGGAGTATAATTTTTGCGTAGTTTCTTATCTACGTTCTACTGTACCATAAGTAGGCACATCCCATCTTAGCGTGTCTAAGGTAGGTACGATTAGTAAAATGAGTAATTACTAGTGGCATGACTCATAGTATTGTCATGTTGCGCGGTTGCGCCCACTACGAAACACGGCACACGGGCGTCCTCACACACACCTCACCTTGGTCTATGACTTGAGGTCCTTTTACCTAGGAGAACCTGTGACCTTTTAAATTTCTAGGCTGATATTTGCTCGGTCTATTTGTATTATATCGGGATTTATTAAACTAACATTGCGCCTGCGCTGAGATAAGACGGTGACTTTGAAGCTGTACGATACGAATATAATAAGAATTGAGCAAAGTAGACGGTACTAAGCATATTTTAAGGATGATTTCTTGACCACTAAAGGCGTTTGCGACTTGCGTATATTATTATTCTCCTCGGGTGTCACATGCTAACAAAGAAACATTAGTTAACGCTTCAATAACAAGTAGGTAGCTGACGCATTTGTATCTGTAGATGATAATTTATGTGTGCATGAGAGCTAGCAAGATGTCAGCGTTGTCACGTCGTTATTATATTTGTGAAGTATCAAATGCAAGATACGATGTCGGCCGCCGACACCGACCTTTTGATTAAAGAAGCCACCACCAAAATAGACTGACGAATGTGAACTGACACCAATAATGGTGTATTAATAAGCAAGCATCTATCACATACGCTCACACGCTTACTACAACATTGCTCTACAATTAAGGGCAACTGAAGTTTTATTATCAATGATAAATTTTATCTATGCCTATGTAGATACACTTTATTTGAAATGACACTACTATACTATATTATATATGATGATTATGATTGTTTTTAATGGCAATATGGGTTAGGTTGGCTTGGGTGACGAGATGTTGAAGTCCCCCTTACATCTCGATCTTCGAATTTTTCACAGATTTTCATTGAAAACTGTGAAAAAAATCTCGTCTTGAGAGGTGCTTTAATCTGAGTTGCGTTTGAGTATTCAGCCTTAAACATCCTACAAATCAACAAAATGAATGAAAGCAGCACCGTTACATTTGTAGACTATGACGACGTCGGTGAAAACGGCAATGTGACATCACCAAACCGTGAATAATGCTCCGGAGATAAATATCGCTGATTTGATCTCTTTACATTATTACAAACAAAGAAAACTTTCCCTCGTTGCGTGGTTTTCACTAAACTAATCCATTAGCTGAACGTGTACGCTGTCGGACTAAACTAGGTGACAAATTTATGGAGATTTATATGGGTGAACTATGAAAGGGTTTGTTCACGAATAGTTTTTGAACATTATGTGTTCAAAATACATAATTAATGTTCATATATTGAACATCATATATGGTGGTATGGTGTTAGGTCCAAAGATTTTAATCATTTAATTTTAGATTAATTGGCCCCAAAACATTAAAATTATGCGATAGTGTATTAATTGTTACGCCAAACAAGTGATTTTGTAGAATCAGGTATCAATCTCCCGACCATATTTATATTATAAGAACTGAGAATAGAAGTTACGTTCGCTTATATTTTGACCTTACTAATGACCCCTTACAAAGAAGGCTGTCAGCATGATTTCCAAGTGAAGCTAAGGTTAATTCCTTGATCCGGACGACCATTCTTGGTAACTTGCTTTTGATATTTAAATTGGCAACAACGATGAGCGACCGTGAAATGTTCAATTGCTGTTCTGCTCTTGTCACATTATATGGGACATCTGGGTGTATTATTATTAGTGTGTTTAAAGCATATGTTTTAATCTGCCTCAAATTTCCCAACGATTGGTATCCGTAACCTTGACTTTACTATGCCCGAAGGACACAGTTCATGATACCCTGTTGAACAAGATTATTATCATAAAAATATCGTAGGTACCTACGTAACCGTTTCGAACCACTCCTGGAAGTTGCGTGATGGTTATAGCGCTTTTCTAGGGTCGTAGGAAATTCATGTTCAGCTTTAACCTGCGGGGTAGTATAGTAAAAAATGTACGTGTATTTTACAGTGACAACGAATATCTCGCTACCAATTGTAAAGATTCACGGCGAAAGTGACTGCCAATCAAACATCATTAGCCGTACTAAGGAATGTTAACAGCAAGCGTTCTATGCGTGGAATTTATAAACTTGAACCATTGGCTGCACGAAACTAAGATTTCGCAAAGCTATTGTTAGGAATGCAGTTGATGTATTCTTTGAAAGGCAGAATGGAAAAAAAGACTGACCGGCTACTGCAGCCACTTCCTTCGCTCCTACGTGCAAGAAGTCAGTGAGGGACAAGGAGCTGGCGATCAACTGCCTGCGCTCCTGGAAGTCTAGAGCGTCGAGGCTGTTGGTTCTGGTCCCGCGCACCGCCTGGACGGGCGCGCTCAGAGACATGTCAACTACGAGTCTCCATATCGTACACAGCACATTTTGATATCAAAACAACACTGTTCACACTGTCAGCGACACAAAAGAAAGGCACGCGCGTAATACCGGCATCAACAAAGTCACTCACGCTTTCATAGCGAGGTGCCTGCGCCTCGAGGGACGCTCAACGGCAAACTGGCGCGCGGGCCGAGACAATGACGCGGGGCAGGGTGGGGGCTCGCCTGCCTGACTCTGTCCCTGCATGTTGTAATGTAATGCACCCGCGACTCGCCTTGCCGAACCGTAGCAAGACGATTGGGGCGACTTGGCAAGCCAGAACGCTCACTCTCTTCAACGCAGAAACAATCTACTAATACTATAGAACTGGTGGACAGGAACGGCCCACCACTCTTTGTTTTGTTTTGATAATTATTTTGAGTGCAGTGACTGCACTCGCCCTTTGAATAATATAAGGGAGGAATAGCCGGTTTGCCCCGGACTTGCAGTCTGTATAGAATCCACAAATTTTAATGAAAAATTTAGTTGGTAAAGTATAGCGGGACCTCATTCATTACAAAATCACATCGTTGCTATTTTGGTACCAATTCATTATACGTAGAGTAAACAAATGTCTGGCTAATGATAAATTATAAATTCACAGTGCAAAATGTGTACGATTTTCAATTTTATTTTCCATTCAAGTCGCAATTGTTGAATGAAGAAATATGAGTCACCAAGCAAACTCAAGTACTATTCGATGATTGTTCTCAATTACAGTTCCATATTAATACACAAGTACAGAACACGAGTACCTACGCAAGATAACTGGCGGATTCAAGTTCAATGTTTTAAAATAATTCATTATAAAAGACTGGATTACCTTCATCTTGCCACCATCATATTGGTCTGAAACTTGTCTGTTAAAGGCATAGCTCAATTAAAGGTACCTTCAAATCAACGGTCTGTGTTAATTCTTTAACCCTTGAAAGCGTTTTATTAAACAGTTTTTCAAATAAATCGTGAATGATATCGAGGAAACTGGCTAAGACTCTTTCAAGTGCTACATGTATGTATAGTGGAGTTTCATTTTTAAATAGTGTAATTTTAAAGTATGTATTGTAGATTCTGACGTTCGTTCGTAAAACCATATTAAACTAGCAGGAAATATAGGTACATAATTGTAGATGTATTCCAACACACATTATCATAGGTCATGAGCGTGCCCGCTAGCTTCCCGGCAGCTATGAATAAAAGCAGGTGTGTGCATAGTGCACTGTATTTCAATGACTATTTACCGGCCCAGGGGGAAACTAGCTCGGCTAGACAAGTCATACGTATGCAATTTTATTCAAGGCATGAGATTCGCAAAGTACCCGCTCTTTATATGTTCAACATAGAGCTACAGTGTATTCAGACTTTGGGATGGAAAATTTACAAATACCTGTGCAGTTTCCGGACTTAACAATACAAGCCTAAAATATGTATTAATCTGAGATAGGCTTTTATGAAATAACAGCATCAATAATTGTTTAATTTGCACACGCACATGTTTATAATTCTGTATTGAGTAACGGTGTTGTTCACATTGATAACATATCATTTACGACTACGAGTATCATAGGTGATGGGAATTCTATTACAAGAATCGGAAGGCAACTAATATTGTTTGATTGATTTAGCGAACATAATTGAGATGCTTCGTTTATGTTTATCTAACGAACCTAACCGAATGATACGTCCAATCTAAATGTAAATTTGGAATTCGTCGAATTGTAGAGCATAATCATCGAGGCGCATTTTAAGCGTCGTACAAACGTCGATTTCGCTCTACAATCCGTAAACTTACGATCATATTCTTCGGATTCTATATCTCCTGTATAACTTTTTGTATCATCGTCGATCGGCCTTCGCCTAGTCTTTCTATCCATAATAAACGCTAAAATGTCACATCCACTTAGGCACTTATTCGCACTCCATACTATTAAAATATATTTGAGTGTAAGTTGATCGGAACGAGAATTAAAACTGAGATATTTCAACCAAGCAGATAAGATAGTAGAAAATGATAGTGCGTTGTACTTATCACGGTATTTATATTGGTACTACATACATGTTCTCATCGAACGCTATAATGTTTACAGGACTTTATGTTGTTGTTTAGTCAAAAACCTCATTCCACCAGCAGCGATCTAAAACCCCATAGACCAAAAAAGCAGAACTTATTTTCCTGAGTCCTTCAGTGGGTACAAAAACAAATCTGTTGGGTATGGATTGAAATAAAAACTACCGACATCGTTTCAAGTTAGGTCGTAACAATAATAGTAAAAGTCAAGATCGATGGGAAACAACAGAAGAATTATAACAAAAAGGCCTTGTCTAGCTATATTGTTTCAATGTCGAACGAGTGGTGTAAAAAAATTATCTGGTCGAATGGTCACAGTGCACTTCAATGGCCTAATGGATGGACGTAGAGGGCACGGTGAGATTAGGCGTGTAGCTTTTATGTATTAATAGGTGTATAATGCCCTAGAAACTTAGCGAACCATAATTTTCATGCTAGCGACCTGCGTAGCGTATAATACATGCAGTGAAGCCTGAAGTAAAATTACGATATAAAAGCATTTTCCCAAAATAAAATGTGAAGGCACCAACGCTCGCTGATATTTCTGAATATCAAAGATTTTTGGAAAGGACACTCAATGAAGTGAAACGAGGAATCTACGTTGTTTATGTTAACCTGACTACAACAGAAGAACGTTGTCACGTTCTAAAATAAAATCAACGTGTGTAAATGAAAGATAGAGAACAAGATGAGTACATCATACCGTACCTATCTGTAAATACAGGCGTCCAAGGATATTGATTTACAAATCTCTTGGTTGCTCAATCCGACATTCCGACGCCACTATTAGATACACATCGACCACTTTGTCGTGCAAACAATACATTACTTGTAATTTTTAAACTATAGAAAAAACATTTCATGAATGAAATATGTAGATGGTTATGAAGAAAACGAATCATGCCACAAACATTTACCTATAGATGGATTATGTGCGAGGATAAATGAAAGATAAAGGAGGCATGGGCATTTAATATGTTATCGGATCTAAACAGAATTAGATGAGGGAGAAATAACGTAAAATCAAAAGTTGCAGACTGGAAACAACATATGTGCAAGCAGGACAAATGGACACGCTCACCTCTAGTGTACACAGGGAAATCTCCATCGGAGCGACTGTGGGTGAGCATGGGTCCGTAGCACCGCCACGGCGGCGGCTTGTCACGCGGCGCGCGCGGGCCCTCCACCGTTCATCTACGCCAGCCCATCAGCACGCAAGTACGGCACGAGGCCCTACATCTAAGGAGTGCTCCCGGCGGCGGCAGACACTCAGCTCTGGGCACACGACACACGTCAGCTCGGCGATGATGGCGGCGCCACAGAGAGCGAGCGGAGGACGCTGCGCGGCGCATCCCACGCGCGCATCTCTCACCCTTCCGATATTCTCGGGACTGGCACACGGGCACGACATAGAGGACGCTAATTATCGTATCGCAGATTGCGAATCACATTTTATCGCTCAGAGCTTTCGAGGATTTGGTGAAGCCATTCGTTTCTTGTTGGCGAAAAACATTGTGATTTTTATTATTCACCGAACGAACCGTTTAATATTTCAAAGTTTAAGATGTACTTTAATAAAATGTGTAAACGCGCGAGGTATTTTTAGATACAGGTGACCCCTTGAGTTCGGTTTTTCAATAGAATATCGAGTAATCTAAATTTTCGAATTTTTCCATTTTTGTACGGGTTTGTATGGGATTGCGAGGCGCTATAGCCCACACAATAATGGAACGTTTCGAATTCTGACCCAACTTAGGATTCTGATTTTAAAAAAAGCATGTCAAATAGCGGAGCAGGAGATAACTAAATATTTAAAGCTTAGGAGGCATACTGAATAATATTTACCTACTTGATCTATATTTCCATAACTAAATATACAAGAGTAATAAGTATTATCAAGTGACAATGGGTGAGACCTAAATACCAAATATGAAGCTAGTAGGTAATCCTCAGTGGTCATAACGTAACCAGCGTTGCACTCTGTTTTAATGCGATTTATGTAGAAGCCATGTTAAGTAGGCACAGCAGACAGATCAATACATCGCAGGTTTAGAAAGAAGTTATGAAGATATGTGATTTTACTTGTGTATGTTTCAAGTCAATCGTTAGGAAATATTAGGAAGTTGAGTTACGCAGGTTTATGTTAGGTTTTTTCAATTTCAATTTGCATCGAATTTGTATGTGGAATATCTTTACTAATAATAATGTTTACAATACAACCTTGTAGTGAGTATTCACTATTCACTGATAAATGACATTTACACCACAATAAAACAAAAATGTTATCAGCAGGAACTTCTAAACTAGGTAGGTACCTAATATTATTTTAATGGTGCGTATCCTATCCCTAATAGGTACCTAACATTTTAAAAGGCTTACCTATAGTGTGCGTTATTGGGGCGGCGCGGCAGGTCGGTCGGATCATCTATCTGTCTATACTAATATTATAAAGTGGAAAGGTTTGATTTTTTTTGTTTGTTTGTACCGAAACTACTGGACCGATTTGTAAAAAAAATTCACCGTTGGGAAGCTACACTATCCCCGGTGATCATAGGCTTTTATATTTTCAAAAAATTTAGGGATCCGTAATAAAACCGTGCGAAGCCGGTAAGGTCCGCTAGTGATTATATATAGAAGAGCTTTATGTCACGTGCGTTTAAGTAAATGTGGCCCAGTATTACATTTTATGCCTATTAGGGCTTTAGAGTTATTCAACAAAATAAGATTCCGCTGCAGTAACGTCTGAACGTATTGCAGCGCCAGCGGCATGATTTTTATCTTGCCTTGGCCATTAGGTAAAAAGCATGCCGCGGAATCATTTTCTAAGCTCTCATTTTTCTTTAAATATTCATCTTGATCAGAGTGACATGCCGCCCGGCCTCAGTAACGCTCACTGCCTATAAAATGAATCCTGAGAAATGTAAATAATAATTATTTCTTTGAATAACGTAATAATTTCCATTGTGAAAAATAAGCAGTGGCGCTAGTTTAGTATTAAGTCTCCCTTACTGAACATATGTGAACATAACATAATATGTACGTACACAAAGTGTAAAATGTTAACCACTTTCTGTAAGAAAAGTACGTTTTAATACTTTTGGCGATTTAAGCGCACATCTACACGTGTTCGTAATAGGTAGTCCCACAATACTATTCACATTAATGTTTTAATTTAATACTAAATAGAAAGCATACTTACTTATTTCCCCATTAAGGGTTGTGGAATCGAAGGGTATCGATAGATTACGCCCACCCTTCCCGACAGGAACAACATCCAAACTGTTCTTTTCGGCGTGCTGACCTATGGTGAAAACATAAATAAATAATGCTGGACGAAATTTTCAAAATCAAAGATTTCTATGAGTATCTCATGCAGGCTATGCATATAATTAACTCTGGTGATATTATTAAAAAGTTTTGTCAAAGTTGTGTCAATGAATAGCAGACGGACTTCAAAGACTTCCACATATTTACGGAACCTTTAATGTATAGCTCCAGTACCCATGTAACCTTGTTGTGTTGAACTCAAATTATTTTAAAGAACATGTACATCTCGTGAAATGTGTTTGAATCTAACAAGGAAGCACTACAGGCAGTGGTAAAGATTTAATTTTGTCCTGTCAAGTTGCTTTGCTTAGCTATGAGATGAAAAAGAAAAACAGTAATTTGCAGTCAAAAATGGTTTATGAAACAAAGCAGTTATATTATTACATTCCACATTGGATTGTCTATATAGGACACATAATCTGAATAATCCATATGGTCATGTAAAGATCCCCCAACTCGTAGTAGCCTCCTCTCTGATTGATTGTTCCTTTCAAAGTATGATGCCTTGTATCTTTCCTTCCAATCTAATGATTCCGACTGAGGAGCAATTTCATTGGCACCAAAATCTCGTTTGAACATGTCATGCCATAAAATATCCGATTGCAATACCATGTTCAATGTTGTGCATGTTTCCGACATACTTATTACATCCTTTAATTGAAGAGTCAGTAAAATTTTGAAAAGAATCTCTTCAGGCAATCCAATGAGGCTTGCACTTGCATATCCATGATAACAAAGAATTCTACTTTTTACTGGAGCCAGCACTTTATTTTTTAGAGCAAGTGAGAGATGCCTTAGGTCCCGAAATATCATTGGAATGGTAGTAGCTCGAGGTGAGACCACAAATTTGCTTACAGGTAGACACACTGAGTAGGTTTCAGAGTTGATGTCATTTATTACAACATTTACAAGTACCATTGCACCCAAAGGGCTCATTATAATTTTTGTAAGAATATTCTTGAATCCTAATAAAACAAAAAATGCTTGATAGACTCCTGATTGGGCTTTCCATTCTGATAGTTGTCTGGTATTTATTGAACATTGTTCTATTGGTTGGCATTCATTATCTACAAGCACAAATCCATTTTCAATCATTGAAACTAGAATCACAACAAACAAATAATCTTTCTGAATTGAATCTGTATTACTCTGAGTTGGGACTTTCTTTATAATTTCTTCCAGTAACAGTGGTATTCTCTCAGTTGTGCTTTCTTCCAATGTTATGGACATGGCTGGTAGAATTTTATTTGATTCCATTTGATTTACTATTAAACATCTTCTCTAATAGTTTATTACAATACAAATTCACATTTTGCTTGATCACTCACTGACTGACTGACAGCCCTGACAGCCATCAGCTGTCATATTTGGTGTTACTGACACAATGATAAAAAGTAGTGAGGTCTCTTTCACACTTTATGGATTTGTTAATATTTTTGTCCTTATCTCATGTCATGAATGCAGGTAAACAAAATTTTTTTTGCTGTATTACCAGTCACATTTTGCAGGACTTTTGAATTTACTTTATTTCTATTTATTTGCTTTTGTCAGAGTAATAATCAATATTAATATCAATATTTTCATTTTGCATCAATCCAGATAGCTCTGGAAGCTTCGCCTACGGTGCATAAGACTTGACTTCTATTATTTGGCAATAAGTGCACAAGATCAGATCAAGATCCTTAATGCATAAGACCAGGGTCTTCTGGGTCTTACAATACATAAGACCAATTGCTGTATTACCAGTCACACGGACGTTTGCATATACTTTATTTATATATATTTGCTTATAATAATATATCAATATTTGCTTAGCCTACAATGTATAAGACCCAGAAGAAAAAGATGATGTCTAGTATGTCATATCAAGTACCAAAGTAATTAATGGAACCTTATCTACCTTTACCACACCTTTAATTCAGTCTTAGCTTAAATCATGCACATAAATAGAAGGATATTTAATGTTTCTATTTGCCTATCTTTCACTAAGGTACCAATTTATAGCAGAAGCTGTATAATACTATTGAATCAATTTCTTGTTCTGTCACAGGTTACTTGTTCAATAAATATGTGAAAACTCCTGAATTTCTTACAAATTTGGACCTATACATGTCTCACTGTGCTCCTTCAAGTTATGGAATGTATCACATCATTTTCATATATAAATCTAACTTTTATATGTAACTTTGTTCATACAGAGGTAATACAAGAATGGTAGTAGCTGCCCACAACTCCTAGGGTTATGATTAAAATATGAAGTTTACGTATGGGTTATTTCGACGTGAAATATTTTGTTTATAAATGCCAGAATCTAAGCTTACCAATATTATCACAATTGCTGTGCTTCTTATTTATTTTCAGAGATCCATCCAAGTTTTGAGTCGAACTTTTGTCGTTGTCACTAGCCATTGAAAGGTTTCACTTCCTCTAACTTATTTCAGTTCTTTTGTGTACATTGTATGTTTGTTTTTTTATGTCGGGCGCCTTATATTTATTACAAAATCGTCTGAATTAATACTAAACTTTACGTACGTGCATGTAATTAAAAAAATAATATGTTTACACCCCTCACCCTCTCACCCACTAGTGCTTCCAGCAAAAAGTTTTAGAATTCTGTCAAACATCAAGAAGAATAATGGCATTCTTAACATAAAGCATCTCCACCATAAGTGTATTCTAATAGGACGATAATCGCAATAGCGATATCCTGTTTTTATTTGTAATAAGATGCATAAATTTTTTCCGAACATTTTGTATTAGGTGGGATGCATGCGGTCTTACACAACTGCGATAAGCGGTAGGAATACCATGCGATATAAAGGCACTTCTATAAATGGAGTCGGGACGGGACACATGAGCGCAAAAATGCCTGGATTGCTTTACGAGCACCACCGGCACGCAGGCGAAGGCGCGATCAGGGCTTGGAATAGCGGTATTTTCAAGTACTGGTTCGTCTGACCTTGACGTGGTACCGATACCTTCATTGGTATCGATATAAATTTTACTGATACTTTTTTAGAACGAATACCAATGAAGTACCGGTACTTCATTGGTATTGGTACTAAAATATCGGTATTTTCTATAAGTACCGGTACTATGCTCATAAAATATCGATACCAACAAAGTTGGCAAGCACAAGCACGCGCGCGCCCCTCCCCCGATCGGTACGCTAGGCCTGGAGAGCTGGTAATACGTCGCGAGATCCGCTTTGAGTATCGGTACTTTTGGCAAAGTATCGATACTTTTATGTATCGAAATGAAAAAAGCATACCTAATTACCGCTATTGTACCGATATTATTGGTACCGGTAGCAATCCATGGGTGCGATTCGTATTGTGCTAGTATGTACCGAGTGTTTGCATGTGATGTGTGTAATGTGTAGGTATATAATTCATTCAAACTATAAAATATCCCTTATATTATGAAACCTCCTAAAGGACACGTTAACAGTTATCATTAAATATATAACGATGTTTCCTTTAATGAATGATGATGGATGAACCATGACAGGTTTTCAAAATTTTAGAACCCTTTATTATTAACTATGATTTTAGTAGGTACTTTTTTATTTGTTTTGAATCGAATTAGATGCGTTTAGGTGAATTGAAGACTTGACTTCTTTGATTTGGCAATAAGTGTAAGACATTAAAATGTATGTTATTGCTGTTTGACGATAACGATAACGACGACGTTGTCATTTTTTACCTAATCTTTAGAACTCATGAGTATGTTTTTCCGCTATATCTGTCAATTCTTTTTAAAGTGGCAGCACCATGCTTAACTCATTCACTCACTCGGTCTATATTGTGCCACAGACAAAAAAAAACTTGTTTGTGGTTGAGGCCCTTGATCGAGGCCACACTGCTTGGCGTGTTAAAACGAAGCCTCTATTTTAAGTTTCAACGCAGAAAGAAAGCTGTTAATCATTTAGCGCTCTGACAGAGATGTACAAGCTGAGATGAACTTTATTGCGTTGTTTATTTTTTTGCGTCTAGAATTGAAAGTGTATATTATATGCCTAGCCGAGAAAGATAGGTCATCCAAACTTAACAAGGCCTTTTCACGAGTTATTCGAATTAAAATGCGCCTTAACACGCGTTAATCGCGCTAAAATTAGCGTAATAGTGCTGATAACGCGAGTTACCTACGTTATGTGTTAAATAGCATGGTAGCCCCCTGGGCCATCGGCTAGCGACGACGACGACGACGACGCGACGCATCGCGTCGTATTTCGCGTCACGTACGACACGCCAAGAAATAAAAGCCAGAAAGTTCAATGTAGACATGTCCTAAGTTTGGACCGTAGTCGGTTTTTTTTGAATTGTTCTTTATTCATTGTAGAGTCTGTGGGTGGTTCATTACTCACTCACTCATTCATTCACTATTGCCTTGTACGCGCAGCAGTAGTGGATTTTGTAATTTTCGTATTTTCTAAATAATAATTTTATTGAAACCTAGTAACTGAAGATCAGCGTTCAATATAAACATTATTATTATACATTTAGGAGAAAGTGAAACAATAAAACCACGTCAAAGTTAATTTTGGCCAAATTTCGTATTCGACAATACTCGCAAGTCGCAGTTCCAAAATAACAGTGCTTGCTGATGTGATAATCTTGAAATGTCATCGTATATGGCTGGTGTTTTCGATTTAGACTTAGACGTTGATACTGTTACTGTTGGAGACTCAGACGAGGACGACATTATTGATGTTGATGAGGTACCCAATTGTCTACAATAACCCTTCTACAGAAACCTAACCTAAAACCTCTAATTTCTCTTTACCTAGATCATCGCCATCTAGAAAATCAAGACCCTTGGAAGATGACAATAAGAATAAAAATTTGTGGTAGTTGTTTTCATAATGTTTTTTGAATCTAAAGACTCCTCAGAAACTGAATACACTGATTAGAAATATTTATCTATCTTCAGACAACCTTGCCATTTGTTAGGTAATGCATACATTTAATACCAACTTGAAACGATTATATTTTTACCTTTCAGGTAGACTATGATCCTGAACTACATGTTAACACTATAGTCAAGTAAGTATTCAACACTGATAAAAATAAACTGCATAACTAGCTCAAACAATAACTTCTTTTCTAATCTTTGCACCTTGTAGTGCTGAAGGTTCTGAGACCATCCAGTTATGTGAAGACACTGTAAACCCTGGGCAGTGCAAGCGACTTGGTCCACAAGACTTTGAACTCCGCAAAGTACTTGGAAAAGGTGGATATGGAAAAGTTTTTCAAGTTCGAAAAATCACTGGCCCAGATGCTGGAGCACATTTTGCCATGAAAGTGCTCAAAAAAGCTTCCATTGTACGCAACCAAAAGGACACAGCACACACTAAAGCAGAGAGAAATATTCTGGAAGCAGTAAAGGTAAATGTAATCCTACTTACAACTTCACATTGTTTTTATTTACAAGTAGAATTATGTCTGTCCTTAGGATACATTTTGTTTCCTTGCAAACTTTGATTTTAATCTGTGTAGCAGTTAGAGTAATCTTTGAATTTATATAATAACCCGCCTTTTTTCAACAGACGGGTAAAAAGAAGAATTTCTTATAAATGAGTATTACATTGTTTGTCATTACTACAACACACATTTTGTTTCAGCACCCATTTATAGTTGAATTAGTATATGCCTTTCAAACTGGTGGTAAATTATATTTAATATTAGAGTATTTGAGTGGTGGTGAGCTTTTCATGCACCTGGAGAGGGAGGGAATATTTCTAGAGGACACTGCCAGGTGAGTGAAAATTAAAACATACCTTGGCACATACATCGAAGTAATTAAAAAATATATTACACTAGCTGTTTCCCGCGGTTTCACCCGCGTTAAATTCAAATTGAACATTTATGAATTTTAATGTAGCCTATGTTCACCGCGGATAGTGTAGCTTCCCAACGGTGAAATAATATTTCTAATTGGTCCAGTAGTTTCGGAGCCTATTCATTATAAACAAACAAAAAATCAAACCTATCTTCTTTATAATATTAGTATAGATATAATAAATCAATTTTTTGATATATTGCAATTACAATCCTGAGTTATAAAAAATGCTTAAAGAGTCAGCAGCAAATAACATTTGTTTTATATTTTTCAGTTTTTATTTATCAGAAATAATATTAGCCCTGGAGCATTTGCACAGCCTAGGAATTATATACCGAGACTTGAAGCCTGAAAATGTTTTACTGGATGCGCAGGGACATGTTAAGCTCACAGATTTTGGTTTGTGTAAGGAGCACATTCAAGAGGGAATAGTCACCCACACATTTTGTGGCACTATCGAGTATATGTAAGTTAATTAAGTTTACCACTATCATACTTATTAAGGTTAATTTAATTATGCAAATCACTACTTATTTATAAAAAAAGGGATACTTTGCCACAACTCTCTATCGGTACAGGAAACCCAAAATTGTATTTGTTTTGTTTTATGACTCATCTGAACATGACAAATACAATTTATAGTCTGGCATTTAAAATAGTACCTTTATTATGTAATTTATTTTATCACAGTATGGTGTTGATTATATACCAATGGACGTGAGGTATAATCGAGGATAACTCATGAGGATGGTTAGGTGTATAAATTGACGGTAATATGACGATGGTTGTTTCAAATGTCGAAAAAAAACACGCCGACTAGGAGACTACTTCACGACACGAGTACTCGTGTCGTGAAGTAGTCCTTTCCTAGTCGTTATTTTGTATTTGTTTTTATTGAAATGTTTTAATTAATAGAGACTAATGAGCTTACGGTCAAACGGGATAACCGATTAAGTTAGCTTTTAGATTAAGATGCAATTATTGTGAAATATAAATAAAAGAAAAAAGAAATTTTTGAAAAAATAGGTGAAAAAGCCTTTTTTTTTTTATTTGATAAAAACCAATTACAGCATGATTCCTCAAAGATCTACTTAATTTCGGTGCTAACTGTGCAAAACAGGGGCGGTTGCTAGTTTCTATAATGATTATGTTACATATTTAATGTATTATGAAGATTGGGGTGCCAAAGTTTATTAAGTTAGTGAATTTCTCATATGAAGTTCAAAAGAAAACATGAACAAAAAAATCAATTAGTAAGTAACCTATTTCAAAAACTTTTAGGGCTCCAGAAATCCTCACGAGAAGTGGCCATGGAAAAGCAGTAGACTGGTGGAGCCTTGGTGCCTTGATGTTCGACATGCTCATTGGACAGGTAATTCATTATTTAAGCACATCACCTGTGCGATTACGCTAAAATCTCAATGGCTTTCCCATTGATCCCCAGCCTGGACTGAATTTAACGATTTTGATGTAATGTAATGTAACTCAACTTTTCACTTGGATTGTGACAAAATAAAACAATCAAACTTACCTTCATATTAAAACCTTTTTCAATTCTGTACTGTAGAATTTGTCGTACCTAAGTCTTTTTACGTGACTTCGAGCGCAAGAGATAAAATCACATTAATTATTTCTTATCCCTCGGCTTGATAACATTTTCAATAAATAAAACACGTTCACGCGAAACTACAAACTTTTGGGTCTGCGTTACACGTAACGCACCTACGCATTCTACCACGGAGGATCCAACAATCATCAAAAAGGCGCTTTAAGATCCATTTTTAAAATTAATTCGATTAAACTGTATGTTCTTTGTAAATGGAACATCAAAAAATTGAGTCTTCATGTATAAAAGAAAATGTCTTGTAAAGGCGATTTTAGACAGAAAATAAAATCAAAAATACATTTACTCTCTAGGGCGTATACTCTAGTTTTACGCCCGCCCGCTAAGCTATGTTATAAATTATAATGGACACACTATTTGAGCAAGAGAAGTGAAAAACCTATTGTACTATTTTATGCGTTATAGTTATTAGATTTCATATATTGTTTTGCGTATATTAACATATAACTTATTTATTTTCAGCCACCTTTTACAGGAGACAATCGTACAAAGACTATAGAGAAAATTCTGAAAGCTAAACTGATGCTACCAGCCTACCTCACCGCCGATGCGCGGGACCTTATCAAGCGCCTTATGAAGCGATCGGAGACGCAACGTTTAGGCGCCGCGGGCGCGGCCGCTGTTAGAGGGCATGCCTTCTTCAAACACATCCGCTGGGATGATGTGTTTGCAAGGAGACTGGAACCACCTATTAAACCTAAATTGGTATGTTTGTGACTGAATTTCGTGTCAAAAAATCTATCCGTCAAATAGTTTATAAACCTTCCTCTTAAATCACTATTAAAAAACCACATCAAAATCGTTGCGCAGTTTTAAAGATCTAAGCATACAGACAGACAGCGGGAAGCGACTTTGTTTTATACTATGTAGTGATATTGTAGTGGTTTTACATGGTTAGCGCGTTTGTGCACTACCTGGGTCGGAAGTCTCACTCAGTTTGCATAGTGTAGAAAAAGATGTTATTTATTTCGTTGAAAAGACAGCTGTTAGCCATTTAGTGCTACACTACACACACTACACTCTATTGAGGTACAAGTAGAAATGAACTTGTTTGCATTTAAGCTAGAATCTAAAATGTTATTTTTCCCGGGCTAGAAAGATAGGTCAGAAAGTCTCAGTTCAACAGGCTTTCGCCTTAATATTATTAGAAGGATAGACTAGAATCACCAGGTTAATAAATGAGATAGAACTTCAATTCAAAATAATTCGTATTTGCCAACAGCGAAACTGGGAGATTAAATTGACAAATTTGTGTCCTTTTGGCTATACATTGGTTATTTCTGTTTTGCAGGCAAGCGAAGATGACGTATCACAGTTTGATACTCGATTTACACTACAAACGCCTATAGATTCCCCAGATGAGTCCACACTAAGCGAAAGTGCCAATCTAATGTTTCAGGTAAGATTATTAACCTAAGTAGGCTTCACATCGGTCTTGTTTTATTAATCTAATTCTTTTTGTTATCCCACAACTGGGCACAAACTTTTGCATGACTCACGCTCGCCAGCCCACCAGTCGAGGCTAGATCATCTCGCCAGGTCTTACCAATTTCAATTATGTAAAGTGCAAGACGACTAGCTGGGGGTCGCTTGATACAGTTCGCGCAGGTCATTGTTGAGATCTTTGGGCCCTATGTCCAGCACTGGACGTCTTTAATTTAAATAATGATGAGATGATGAAGGTGTGACTAGTCATTTACCTGCTACAGCTGCACAAGTTTATTACTCTTGAACAATATATTAAGTTCCCTATCTATCCAATATTCATTGGGTATGCTTGATAAAACTATGTTTTATCTAGTCTCGTCTCCTGATTGTTTTATCTTACGATAAAATATGATTAATAGAATACCAACATGGTAAGATGAAATGATAAGCGATGTGTGGCGATTTTTGTTTACCATTTTATCTAGTTTATTTAGTTTATTGTTATCTAGTACCCATAACACAAGCTCTGCTTACCATGGGGCTAGATAATGCTGTGTGAATTGTCCAGCATTATTTATTTATTTATTTTCAACCTTCCTGGCTACCATCGCTGAATCGATCCAAATAGCCGTCTACTCTTGAAGATCTCTGTGGCGCGGTAGGCGAAGGTCCGCTTACGACGCGGGTTCGATTACCGCCTCGAGACAAATGTTTTTACCATCTGCAGATATTTGTTCAAGGTGTCGGGGTGGTTTTCTATGTATAACAATAAAATATTTATCTATGTATTGTATTATGTACATATATCATATATCTAGAACAGCTCTGCTTACCTTCGGGCTGGATAATGCTGTGTGAATTGTTCGACATTATTTATATGTTTCATCGGGCGGGATGCTTTGAGATTGAAAATTATACCCAAGTTCCTTTAAGACCCAAAATATTATGGAGGAAAGTCTATGTTTATTGAGACTGAGGTTCATTGAGATTCTTAACTAATGTGCAAGTCTATTGTAATTTGCAGGGTTTCACATACGTCGCTCCGTCCGTAATGGACGAGATCCACAAGCCCCGCGTGATCACAGCCCGCTCACCCCGACGTCCGCGTCTTCCGCACAACTACAATTATTTTACAGTGCCCACTGCGCACGCGCACACACAAGAAGACCACATGGACGTCCAGGGTCTACCTATATAGTAAGTAACTCCACTAGCAGTAATTGTAGACTAGATTATTATAATATAACTAAAACTATCGGTGTTCCGGCCGCTACTTATCCTTAAACTGTATTGGGCCAGATTGGACACAATTTCCTGAACCTAAAGTTCCAAAACTGTTCAAGAATCATTCCTTCTGTTCCTAGTGTTGTTAATTGTTAATAAGTGTTAATCAAAGCTAGGAATGACGTGTTTAATTGTTAATCGTATAATATCACTATAAATTAATATCAAGGGTCATAAATAAATGAACTGATTTACTATCTATCAATACAAAAATGCCTTAATAGATAATACCCACACACCCAGAAATGTGGATAAGTAGCGGCTCTTAAATTGTGTGCAGACATAATGAAGAATATTTTTCAGAAGTAAATACAGAAGTTTAATAGGAAATTGTAATGTTATGATATTATGCTGTAGGAATTTGGAATTATTTTAGACAAATTGTGTTTCTTTTCATTTATACCTATTTCCTTAACATGCTGATGGAACAAACATGCTTCGTTGTAATCCAGTGTGATTTTGTTTAGGGTGCATCTACGCTGGCATCCAATGTATTTAGGTAATTTATATTATAAGTTCAAAAGCGTGAAATTAAATCTTTTTTAATTTCAACTTTTTTATACATCGTTCATAATATTATGGTCAAAATTAGTATGACATTATAACTGTGCTTAGCATAACATAATGCGTGTTAAAACATAATGAAATATAAGGTACAAAAACTCAATAAATATTAGGCTATAACTTAATTTTATTCCAAAAGTCTGCAAAATGAGGCACTCGCTGTTCAATTTTCAAAAAAGCAAAATTAGTATGATGATGTTATCAGATTCAAACTGTGCTTAGAAAAAATATTTCTGTAAAGCCGTTGGACCCACCGCTATGCGCCGTGCGAGCTGTGCGGACACGCGGCACATTTCAGCTGCGTGGGTACGTGTGTTTTGAAAACGTTTCCACTGTACACATTAACACGCACGCTGTGCTTTTTAGCTGCATGGAATCGTTTGTTTGTCAAAATGTCGAAAAACGCACACACAACAAGTTGTACGACTGTGAAACGTGTTTAGCGTGTAGGTACCGCGTGCATATCGTTGTCAGCGTTGAGCTGCGTGGGTGCCATATTCTTGCAAGCCACGCGTGTAGCAATAAAGTCAGTGGACGTTATCATACGTATAGTATACATTTACATGGAAAGCGATGCTTGACTTCTCCGTGCTTGGGGGTGGGACAGCGGCTTTAAGGAATCCATTTTGACATGAACTTTACAGTTTGTTCCATTTTAAAATGTTGCATTCATAATAAGTGGGGCCAGTGTGTCCATGTATGCCAATCTGCTTAACACCAAATGGTGGTCCGTTCTTTATTCTGCGATTATTTTGGTTAAGAGAACATAGATTTTTTTACTCGCATCAACCTAAGTTTTGGTCGCAAAACATTCATTGGGATTTGATGGAGATTGAAAATCTCAAACAGATTTCTAATCATAGAATGGAACACTCTGTTTTTAAAGTTTTTTAAACCTTGGTAAACTGCAACATTATGGTATGAATGGAAAGTAGTAAGATCTCTGACAAATGTCAATTCAAAGGTTGTAGACTGAGATTGTTATTTTTGTAACTTGTGTTGTTTAAGCATGTAATTTCACTATTGTGCAACAACAATTGATTATTATCTTCGTTTGTTCTTACTTTAGTAATAATCTAAAAATTAACAGTGAGTGCAACTATGAAAACTTTATTAGTAATTTGGTATAAAACAATATTTTTATTCATAACTTTCTTCCAAGTATATCCAGAAACGGTGTAATGCGCACGGACACGAATCACGGAACAACACGGTGTCCTTCCGTGCGGATTCCATTGTGTCTGTACTAGCCCTAAAACAATGTATAGTCATTTGACTATTATAAAGGCGTGTCCTGGTGTATTTAAGCTTAGATTAATAAAATTGATTTCCTAATTTTGTGCTTATTTTCTAGATAGATTTATTAATCACTAAAATAGGCATGTGTAAACATGTAGGTATGTATTGAACTAGACTAATTTATATGTTTTTACCTCAGCTTTCCCTAATTAGTACCTAAAACAATTTAAATAACTTTAACACAAGTAGTGTCATTTTTTTTACCAAATTAAAAAAAGGAGAAGGTTCTGCTGTATACAGGGTGTCCGGTAATTAATGGATAACCCCGCAGGTACTTGCGGGGGGCACCACGGCCAATCAGGAAAAAAATTATAAAAAATCTATCTGCAGCAGTCAAGGATTTATTTAATTTATTTCTTTTTTCCTGATTGGTTGTAGTGCCCCCCACAAGTACCTGTGGGGTTATCCTGTAATTACCGGACACCCTGTATATCTGTTTTTTAAACTTTCACTTTCGCTATTGTGTAGAAAAAGGTCCCATAAAAATGTTATTTCCAAGGGATTAGTATTTGTCCCACAGACCTAAAAAACAATGTAAATATAAAGGAATTTGGAATCAGTTTTTAGTTTTATCAAAACAATCAAATTTTTTTGTAAGTAGCCAGCTTATTACTATTATACATCTAGACATTCAGGGTACAAGTTAGGATTGCCGAGGTGGTGGATTTTGATTTAAGTAACTTATTAATTGATTCATGCTTTCTTAAACCCAAAATTGTGTATTTCATGGTCCGGAATGTTCTGATTCATAAATAACAGTAATGATATCCAAAGCAACAAGTGACGGCGCGGCGGCGGCGCACCGCCCCGCCATGCCATGCGGGCAATTTTGCGGGCATTATAAAAAATAGTCGTTATTTGATAATTTAAACATTGGCAACATTATTTATAAATTCCTTCTCTATGTTGTTGAAACAGATGAGAGAAATTTAGGACCACTTTCTTGGATACATTAATGTCAGAACAACTTTCTCTGCTGAGGTTTAGGTTTAGCTACAAATGATGTTTAGCAAATAATTATGTTTAGCTACTGCAGCAACAATCCATATAATCCTACAAGTGTTGTTATGCAAATCAGAAAAATATTTTATGTAGTTATGTAATAAGACCAGTGTTAATCTGCCTTATAGTAACGGAAAGCATATATTTCAATAGGTACCAAGAAACAAAATTTTATTGACTGAAAATAATTTTCGGGCCTAGAATAATGCATAGCATATACTTAGTTATATAAATAAGTACTTCCTAAATAATAAAACTCGAGAAAATGTCCTGAATTTCACAATTGTATCAGTTAAAAGAAGTTAAAACTATAATTAATAATACAAAATAAAGATACTGTTTTATACTGCATATTAATAATTATGTACATTTTATACAAGTTACCGTTAGTCTAATCTTTTGGTAGAACTTAATCATGTATTATAAAATGTTCTGATTCCGACGATATAATGACAAAGAAATAAATAATATACATTATACCTTGTTACCATGCTTCATTAATAAAAAAGGTCATTTTTTATTTTGTAATCATTGTTTTATTTATAGAAATTTAAACCTTATATTAAATCTTAAGTGTACATACAATAGCTAGGTACTCTGTCCCAAACAAACAAGGAGGAAATGGCGTTATGCACGCACCAACAGATGTGGATGGTGCTATTCAAGTCTTTGAAGACTGCAGATGTTTTTACAGAAATCTGTGGGTAATGTTTAGGCAGTGTGCAATTTAATATAGGTTGCATCTGACTTAGATATCAACCAATAATAACCTGAAATGTATATTGTGAGCAGTACACCCAATCAAAAGCCCTCATAAAAATAAACTCTTAACATTCATAAAGATTTAAAATCAAAACAGGCATTAGGTATTCCATACCATTCATATTATCAAAATCACATTAACTTTGTTATTCTATTTTTCTTACATTGCAAAATTATTAGGAACTAAAAAAGAAACAAATTTAACAAATAGTAACAAAACTGGTAGTATTCATAAATTTTATAGCAGCACATTCATTTCTGAGCAGCTTCCACAAATCAGATACAAGTGAGGTTCATTTTGATCAGGTATTATTGTGAATTGAGGCTCAAGCAAGCACTGAGATGCATGTTTTTCTAAACAAGTTGCAATATTTCTTTTGATTTCAGACAATGTTTTTGTAGTGATATATTTAGTATTGCAAATATAACAAGAAACATTGTTGTTCTCAAACTTGAAATTGCACTTTTGACAAATGGGACATATTACATTGTCATCTTGCTCCACTGAAGACCAATCCACATTGTCCATTTGAGATTTTTCATATTCTTTGAGCCACCTGAAACAAATTAAAATTAGTGGTAGCCACGAGCCACACAATACCTAATATTTTTATTCAAAATTTGTCTTATGGTATTGTCATGAACTACACGAAAGGCAATACATTTTGTGTTTGAAAAAGCATTGCATTTATAAAGTGCAAGATAATTGCACTTCTCACTATATAAGATAAATCACATTCATACCAGTCAAGTTCCTCTTGAACCAGTTCACTTTTTATCTCTTCAAGAATATCTACTTTATCATTATCAAGATCATCTTTGAAATCAAACATGCTTTTGTAAATATCTGTTAGAGTTTTATTCAAATCCTGTTCTACTAGTGGTCCCCGGAATCTATCTCTTAGCATTTCCCGGCAGTTCTGAACCTTGTCTTTATAATTCTGAAATGAAAATACCTAGGTTATTATACAATCAGTTATAACCACTTAGTAAAAATACTTCCATTTAAAAACATAAAAGCGAATCTTGATCTTTGAGCAAGATAATTATGCTGATCAGGTACCTTTCTCATTTTTTCTTTAATTTGTTTTGGCGATTGTTTGTGCTGAAACAGGTTTTTGTAGTTCGGAGAATTTCTTGCACTTGGAGAATTCATTTTATCTCTTTCTTTTCTCCGATTTACACAAGTCACTTAGTCACACTTTATAAAGACTTGATGCAAGAAATTGGCACGAAATCACCGTTACATACAACGTTCATTTTCAAGTACATAAAAACAAATAAATAATTATCGCTGAAAAACGATTACAAATTACTAAGATGATTCAAGACATAAGTCCAAAATCTATCTTATAAAGTTTTCCGCTCTCTAAAATAGGTACATAGGTATAAATAATTTTAAGATTTATTACAACTTTTTAAAACATTCACTTCACACTGAATTTGAAAGAAAGGGAATCAAAACAAACTTCCACCATCTCACAGTGCTGCCAGATGGAATTTGACAAAAACGGTAGAAAATTGGATAATCAATCAGTTAAGATTGAGTTGATGATTGTTTATTGTTAAATATTGGCACTTATGTTGTGTTGTGTGGTTGGACACTTCTGCCAGTGTCAAGTTTTATCAAGGTGTCGTCGGGTCTTTATTTTGTTCCTGATTGACAGTGTCGCTGTCAGTCTATAAAGACGTCAGATAAAAAAACAAAGTGTGGTTGATTTTGTGGTGATTATTTTGTGTGTGAGAGAAATTACTATGGGCAAGTCCAAAAGTTGATTCAAACTTTGTAATCTTAACAAGGATTCATCTAAAGAGAACGTAAATACTCAAGAGCCATTCAGTGAATAAATTTACAATGAACCGTGTGGGTAAACGGCAACCTCGAGCAGAGAAGGAAACTATACATTCGGGGCATTTCATGGTGTCACATTTTGAAGCTGAAGCCCAAGATGATTTTGATGATCTGGTGACTGTCCCTGACGAAGAACAGAACGTCCAAAAAGTTTCTGTAGTTGCTACCTATGCAGTGCCAGGGGTGCCAAAGCCATTTCCACCTACTGACAAAGAAGCAAATAAACAGCACCAACAACTTTCCATTGAGATATCACTTACAAAACTGTTCAAATGCATGACCTTAGCCTACAGGTAAGTTTTAAACTCCCATACTTATTTTTCTTCTTTTCAACATCTTAAAATATTTGCTATTATTTTGTTCAATAACATCTCAAGATTGTGTTTATAAGAAGGTAGCTAGAGGGTAATGAAAATAATGTATGAGCACAACATTGTAAATTGAATACCTTTACTAGCAACATTGAATAATTTAAATCATTGATGGATATTTGGAGACCAGGATTGTGTAACTTGTTTTTTCATAATTTGTGTACCTACCTACTTAATTGTTTTTTTCTTTAAAATGAGGAAACAGTAGGTTTCCATTGGGTGTGTGCAAAGATAAAGAGGTCATCATAGCCTCTGTAAAGACGCAGGTCACCAGCCGAGATAAGTTGCTCTATGAATAAGTACTTGAGTGTTTCTTTTGATTTTATGTTGCTGGTCTTTGAATATTTTAAAATATATGATAGAATGTTATCTTTACAAGCATTTAAATAAATTTCACTGAAAAGCTGGATTTAATAAATGTTAGAATGTAAAGATCCTATGTATCTTGTAATATGAGATTGTTATTGATACCTTTAACTATGTTTCCTCTCTCAGAAATTAGTATTTACTTAGTTAAATAAATATACCCAATGTTGTCATCTTGTAGCAAAACAAGATAAGTTCTTAAACACTGTGCAGTATGTTTTCTATAACAGAATGCTGAGCTCCTTGCTCAAATAACATAAAGATAGCTTCTGAGTAATGAAAAGAACATTATAAACAACGAAATTAATAAAAAATGGTATCACTTACGAGAACCTCTCTGATTGTTGATTGAGGGAACAAGTTAGGAAAACCTGTGTGAGAGCATTGACAAAAAAACATAAAACTAAATTGAGAACCTCTTTTTTTTAAGTGAGTTAAAAATATGGGCTCTTTTATATTTATTTACTTAACTTATAAACCAATTACACACCTTTACAATTAGGTACAGTTAAGCTGCCATAAAAACATTCTTAAATACTGTTCCTCATATGATGCAATTCACAAAAGCTTAGAAAGACACAAGTGTTGGACTCTCATATTGCTTGCAAGTAAATAATCTAATAAACATTGATGGCTGTAAATGTCGCTCGTGTTTACTATAACTACGTCACGGCCGACCCGGGAATACGTCACTGGGCTAGTCATTCATTAACAATACACTTGAATAAGTTATTTACAGGAATTCATGTGCCTACCTATCAATTGCGTAGTACGGTAGTACTGGATCTTAAATGTTCTACCGCCACCGGCGGCGTAGTTTAAGCACAAGAAAAATTATAAGAATAATATATTAATTTAACCATGACATAAAACATACACAGCTCAACAACCTCCTCCTCTTTTGTTTTTCTTTTCGTCGGTTAAAAATAGAAATGTTTTCAAAACATCTCAAGTCGATTTCTGACAAAAGTTCGACATTCGCTACCTACGTTGGTTTGGAATCAAAGGTCTTCGTATTTTGCAGTAGAGATATCAGTTCTTTTATAACTTGCCCTATTGATAACACGATCAAGGATGAATTAAATCTAGACGATTTTAAACCCACTAAATTACAATGTACGAGTAAAAAAATAAAATATTGCCATTCAATTCAATGACTGTTTACTGCCTGTTTTTATTGCGTCTGTTCGAAGTTAAAACACGTGGTCTCTACCTATCTGATAGATCCGAGGATCTTCCGTTCTTGCGTCGTAGATTATTTAAATGTGCGTATGACGTGTAGATTTCCGCTAGATTCAACAATATTATAGGTTGTTAGAGAGAGCTGGTTACAATTCTTAGACTAAGCCTTAGTTGCTAAGAACTATTTCTTAATAATTCTCAAAAAGCTAATTGCCAAGACAGTTAAAGCAAATTTCGTAGGATCAGGTTCAGTATGATATTATGATATTTTTATTGTTATGTGGCTCTTACATCCGACTTGTTTTTAAAGTTTCCTTCAACATTATTTAAACAGGTAGACTGGTAGAAAGAAACGCCTGATAAGATAGAGCTTACATTTCTTATCAGGTTGCTATTTGCGCTAAGCTTATTGATAATGCGGTTGATAACTATCTACTGAGATAAGTGTTGATTGTCTGGCAATCCAACAGTTTAGTACAGATCTACGTTCTAGACTGTCGACTAATAAATAACCCATAACAAATTTTTACCTATACATTTTAATTATGACTTTCCCTAGTAGTTTTCATGTAAAAATGATTCTTACGACCTCGAGAACCTTTATAGTCAACTTAGTTATTAATATGCTTTTAACAAACACTATTTTGTGACGAGTAGAATAAAAGGAGTACTGGTGAGTTGATATTTATTTGTAACATGTGATATTTTGTTATACTTCAGACAAAAACTAACATCTCCCAAATGGAATCGTTTCAAAGGTATCAAACTACGGTGGAAGGACAAGATAAGATTGAACAACGTCATATGGAGATGCTGGCATATGCAGTGTAAGTACCCTACCTACTGCAAATATTTTTAATTACTATTCAAGCATATTTCATTATTCAATTTTGTGATTTGTATATAAATAAATTAAATTATTAATAAACCGTAGGTGAGACACTACAGATAGCGTGACCCCTCAATCGAACTAGTTATAAAAGCAAGGTTAAGCTTGATTTTAACTCGCGTAAATTTGGATGTTGTCGACAATTTAATTTGATCGTGTCTACAGTATTTGAGGGGCTTTCGTAATCGAGTATGTTGACGATTCGTTGTTGACGTAATAAAACTATGAATAGGCGTAGTGCTATATTTATTAGCATGAGGTTTAATTTCTTATAAATATTTATAGCGACGAACTGGTATTTATTCATTTAACTCGACCAAAGCGGTCAGGTCAGTTAATGAATTTAGTTTTTAACACTGTAATTTTCTACTCTGGTTGTGCTACAGTGGAAATATCGCTAATACCATTTCGGAATCTCAATGAAGCATGCATGACCCATTTTTTTTATAAACCACATTTTGTATAAAAACGGGTCCTTTGGCACACAAATGGCGGTTAGCATTTGGTACTATAGTTATCCAAGAATGCTATAAGAAACAGATCGATAAAATTTTGAAAAGAATAGATTGGCTCGAAAATAATAGACTGGGTACAAACATTGATAGATTCGAAAATGTCCAATAATTCGAAAACCGTTTACATATTTATGAACAGTTCGTTTATGATGCCCCCTACCCGTGGGTAAAAAAGGTTTATCCACTCTTTACGCCACACCCTGTATTATGTATACGTACATAGACAAATCATTTGATAAAAAGGCTACAATTATTCACGATCATACATAATGAGTACCTACTTATCCGCTACCTAACCTACTTATCATGGCAACATCGAACTGGCCAATAAATCGTATCTAATATATTTTATTGTGATAGGCCGGGCATCACTCTGAGGCTGCATGCAAAAATTAGAACTCGCAATACCTACAACGAAGATAACGGACGGCTTTTGAGAAATGCCCACGATAGACTTGAAAGCCCAAATTTGTGTAGAATATTTTATTTAAATATAACTGTTTTTTACGAATTGGTAGATAGGTACCTACAACTACCATACATGATACATTTATGGTTTTTATTTCCATCCAATTAGTATAAAATATCTATAAACTTATGGGTACCTTACCTACTTATCTCAAATTTCGATCTAAAATTGTGGGAATAATGATCGAAAATGATCACGTGCAAATCTCGTATTATTTTTATTGCGAACTAAATGTGCCCGCAGCTTCATCCGCTTAGTTTTATTTTTTTGCACGTAACCAAGTTCCATGTTCAAAATTCCTTCGTTTGTGTGCTTATTGATCAGAGTCGGGACGTGCCTTGCCTCGACGCGTATTTCGTGCTGGCGATCACTGAGTTGGGTGGGGCACCCAATTATCAAGCTTTTTCACCTTGAAAATTTGACGCATAAAGACCAATATTGTTTTGATGCTAAAATCGAAAGCTGCTGCTAATTCAGCCGTAGACTCAGTATTATCAGTTTCCACAATCGCCTTAAATTCGTCATTGTAGACCAACGTATTTGGACGACCACAGAGTACATTTTTCAGGTCGAGATTTCCTGAAAAATATACACCGGCAAACCAATAACAGGTGGTGTTCTCTTTGTAGTATTCGCTCCGTAACCGCTGTTGATGTTGCGTGCCGCTTGTGCCGCGTTGCTGCCAAAACAGTAATCATATTCTGCTTGAATTTTTAACGTATGCATCATGACGAAAAAAATTCAAATGCGATGTAAACATAATTAGAAGAAATCAAGAAATTAATTATGAAGTATCCCAACTATTATTAGTAACTACTTGTCCTTACTTATATTCTGATTTTTATTTCAGTCATTAAGAAACAGAATACGTTGGTGTGCCAATTCGCATCACCATTAGACGTCGATACACACGTTAAACCAGAGGTAAGGGGGTCATTATTTTACTTCAATCTATAAATAAACTGGCTTTGCCGCAGCTTTGCTCGCATAGAATACAGAAATTAATGGTATACATTTTTTGAGAAGAAAATATCGTCGGAATTATAATTTTTTGAAAACTAAAATAGCCTAGTTAACACCTTATAACATCTGCTATCTGCCAGTCAAAGTCCCGTCAGAATATGTCCAGCCGTTTTTGCGATTAGCCGGAACTAACTAGACTGTAACGATGATGAGACGTAAAATATAACATCACATGTTTTACTAGTTGCGTTCAAAGTTATCTCCAATTCTCTAAGCAAATTGAAGCAAATTCTTTATATATTTAATTTTTCAGACACAAATTTTAGAAGGAAAATATTGGAAAAGACGTGCAGAGGCTGTCATTGCAGAATATAAAAAATGGCGCAAGTTTCATATAATGAGACTCCTTGGGAAAGGAGAAACAGATATGTCAGTTCTGGAATCCGTGAGTACTTATCTTATTACTTAATAGGTTTGTAGGTACTATTATGTGCTAATTGGATACATTGAGTTGTACAATTTTGTAAGAAACGATAAGCCAAATAGCAGCTGAAAGAAAGTAAACACGTTGATGGTTACGACGAAAAACTATTTTATGCACAGAGAATGGGTTTTATTTTAGAGTGTTCTTTCTCCGCATATCATGTATTTTCTCCCAAAGTTGCGCTAAAATCTGTATTAAAATACGGAAGATGTATTTTTCAAATGTGTACTTTTTTAACGGTTTTGGATGTATACAAACATAGATAATAACCAGATAAATTGGTATTATCCTTAGTTAGGGATGGTCAAAGTCAAACAGTGTAGTAGTTATCCTTCCGCGTTTGTATAGGAAGATGAGAGACTTGTTTAACCTTAAGGCTGGCCTCAGACATCTAGAATGTCTTTCTGAATTCAGAAACTGAATCCAGAATCTGAATTCCGGCACATTGCCTCACACTTATCTTAAGTGTCCGCTTATTAGATTCTAAGTGAGCAGCCCCTGTTGTAACTCTAGGTCTCGGACATGGATACAGTGGAGTCGTTCTCTCAATGCAGCGACTTGGCGGGCAACATGCTGACAGATGAGGATTACCTTAACTTCATGACAGACACTCTCTTCTCGACTATCTCCAGCAATCAGCCTTTCGCCTTTCCGGACTGCAGGGAAATTGGTAAACTTTCTTTAAAATTAATAATAATAATAATAAATACATTTATTTTCCACTCACAATAAGGTCTTACAAAAGTTTTCGTATATAATATACATTTTATGATCACATTGACCTGTTTTGTGAGGGGCTGGTGCTTGAGGTAGGTTAAAAAAACCTGTATTTTATTGTACAAGTCACCAGTGCCCCCACTCCGCGGGTGTTATAATGATAAAACTAAAACAATGAGTAGGTAAATTAACAGTAAAGTAAAGCAAGGTCAATTAACTGTTTAATTTATAGCTATAAATATAAGATAATATACAAAATGCTTTACAGAATGACTAAGAAAAAAAAAAAAAAAAAAAAATATTATAGCCAAGGAAGCGATGACTTTATACAAAACTCGTTTAAAACGGGATATTTACCATGATTTGGTTAAATAATAATAATAATCTAATATTGGAGAACACAAAAATCAAATCATGGTAAATATCCCGTATTAAATCACTTTTGTGTGAATAACTATGATACATAGTTTCAAAAGTTTTATTATATACTATCATAATATAATAAAATATCTATTACGTAGTTTGACGAATTCATTATGAATGAAGCGGGTTAACTTCGAACCTTATTTGTGTTGGAAGAACACCAACGTTTCATCCCTTAATGAGGGACTTCAGGGGTCTCTTGCATTCCGCGTCCCTGCGTGGACTGCGCTGTAGTGTTCGTTGTACTTGATACTTTTGATACAGCCTCAGATGCTAGAAAGCACCAGGGTGACCTATGCGCAGCTGTCAGACACACGGCGCTAATTATTATAGTTCTTAAAAACCTCTTCCCCTTTGTAAAGTATCTTCACGTGGACAAATTATTCATGCTTTTCAATCGGGGGGCTTAGAGTACGAGAGTACTAGATCTATGTTTTCAATCGATAGTTAATTTTGAAACTTACTACTTCTTTTTTCAGAAGTCAGTCTCATAGTTATATCTAATATGAATTCTTGTTTTCAGCTAGAGGAGCTAGTTTAGCAGACTTTATACAACCCAGTTTAGGGCCCTTGCAACCTAACTTGGACGATTTCATGGACACATTGGAACCCCTGCAAGGTAACTATATAATAAATACTCATTTCATAGCCTTTTCGTTTACTTCTTACGGTTTCTAATGTACTATCTTTATCGTCTGTGGTGCTGTAATAAACGGATTTAGTAGGCATTTATTTATTGACTGGCTGCACAATCTGGCTTATCTCGAAGGTACGGTACCTAGTAGTTCTTATCTGCCGTTGTTTGAAGTGTTCGTAAAGGTTTACTTACACTGCGGTTCTGAGCCAATAATTTATTATAATGGATTTTTGTATAATTTTGATTTATTGACAATGTCTTGATGTGTTTTCCAAAATCTATTTCTAAAGATATGTTTATTATTATTCTGACCACTCTACCTGTCAGTGATGGCTTAAATGTTTAATTTTTTTTTCAGCGTACATACTTGTTTATTTACGTTCATAATAATTAAAAAAAAATTTAAATATAAAAAAAATGTGAATTTTTGTGAACGTTATAATATAAAGAAAGTATAGTATAAAATAATACAGAATAATATAAAAAAATATATAAAAAAGATAAAGATCCAATAGTATTTTAGACTAACATATAGAAATACATAATTTATACAATAATTAATATGCTAGCTCGAATATAGACGCTTTATTGTTTTTGTACCAACATTTTATTGATGTCTGAACTAACGGTATTGAATTGAATAAACCAGACATTCAGCTCACTCAAAAGTCTTCATACTAATTGTCGCGTAGACTTTTCATATCGCTTCGCAGATCTCCTAACGACACCGCGGCTGCCTCCCGTGCCCGAAGAGTCGACCCTACCCCCCGAGAATATGTACCGAGGGGGTATGTCTGTGGAAACCTACCCCCAGGGGTACAGCCACAGTCAGACCTCGAGTGCGCAGAACAATATGCCTACTTCACAGATGTCTGTGAATATACACGGTAATGGTTGTCGAAGCTTATATTTACACTATAGCTTATTGTATTGTATTTATTTATTTCAGATAATAGAATCCATAGCGTAGAATTAAATGAAAATAAAATAGCATAAAATTAAAAATATGATTCAAATTAAATTGAATTATTACAATAGCAAAAAAAATATAATTAGATAAGACTAACACAAATTAGCTTACAATAAAATAAATAATAATTAGAACTAAATCAATTGCTGTATCCACACACTGAAGCAACATATTGTGGCTTCGTTTTGAGGCATAATAATGACGAACCACAGTGTAGAACAACTTATAACTTATAGTTTGACCGAAACCGCTGTACCGCTCCTTAGGGAAGTGCGGCGAAGTGGGGGGCGAGGAAAAAAGAGCAAGAGTACGCGTTGACGGCAGACTGATAGATCGGGGCGGCCGATATTTCCCCCCCGTCTCGCCGCTCGCATACCTCAGGCGCGGTCCAGCGGTTTCGGTCAAACTATAACACTTTACAAAACGGACAAATCGAAGTATCCTATACTAATATTATAGACGCAAAAGTTTGTATGTATGGACATTTGTTACTCTTTCACGCAGAAACTGCTGAATGAATCGGGCTGCAATTACATACAGGTAGTTCCAGGCCCGGAATAAAACATAGGCTACTTTTCATCATCATCATCAGGTACATAATCAGTTCCCATGGAATAGAAATAACCTTAAAACAATTCCATAGATATAACGCGTGGGTTGCCGCGGGCAGGAACTAGTTCCAAATATTACCTACAAAAACAAACTTTTACCCCCTACTACGTCCACGTAAATAAAAAGAAACCGTTTAAAAATCATCCCCTATCGAGTACACTTAAACTTTGGCACCTTGTAGATATAGATTTTAGATAGCAAAACGATTACTTAACACTGAGTGCTGAAAACGCACGGTATGAGTTTTCTACAAGTGACTAATCTGCGAAAATCCACACTAGCGCAGCGGCTAAGAAAATACAGATCTTTGTGACTCAGCAGAGCTGTAATATTTTTCGAACGAAACGCATGTGCGGCGCAACACAACCGCTGTGTAGAGCGGCAGCACGAATTTTTTAGGTAAAAAAAAAAGATCGCACTCGTCGAAAAAAAACCGCAGTCAAAGTGTTAAAACTTAAGAAACTTGTGATCGGCTATTAGCTTATCTTTAACATCTCAATAACCAGACCTAATAAACGATCAAGTCCCGCAAGTCGATTAATATCAATAATTCCATCTCAATTCGTTCATTCGTTTTTTTGCTAAGCCTGTTCATTAGTTTTTATGTATACCTATAAATGTTTATAGTATAGACTTTACTGGTCTAGGTAAAGTCTTTTTCTATGTTATATCCAGTACAAATAACAAGCTCTGCTTAGCTTGAGGCTAGATAATTGTATTGTTATCGGATCGTACGTTAACTACATTACATTTTTTTTTAATTTAGTGAGTGCTTAGACAAACCTTAACTAAGTTATGTAACCTATTTGTAATTAATAAATGATAGATAGATAGATAACACTTTATTACACCACACAAAACAGAAAATAATACAGAGATAAAAACTGAGAATAAAGGTATAAAGGGCGGCCTTATCGCTGAGAGCGATCTCTTCTAGGCAACCTTGGGATGGGCTGGACATGAACGAACAAAATAGACGGTGGCACTTTAATAAATAATTGGTAACAAATACACTAAATACCTACATTATAAACATTATAATAAACTTACATAGACATAAGATATGATCTATCTGTCTGGATACATAATGCTGTGTGAATTGTCCGGCATTATTTATCTATTTACTGTCTGTGCCAAATAACCAAAAATAAAATACATTTTCTAGGCACAACCACCGATACTCAACAAATGGTGCCAATGACCGATCAGGCAGTCAAGAATGAGCAAATGCGAATGTACGATAACGGAAGGATGTTCACGCAGGCGGAACTACAAAACAACATGATTGCTGGCCAAGAGATGATGCCCTTCCAGCCAATCAGTTACGAGCATAATGCACCCACCGATATGCAGAATGTTTATGGCAAACCTAGATTGCAGTATGCGAATGCTACCAAAATAGCGGCCGCGCAGTCAGATACGTGCTTCAATAAATATAATGCAGGTAAACCATCTTAGCGCTGTATAATAACTTGACGACCGATGTGGCGCTGTGGGCGAAGGTCCGCCTGCGACGCAGGAGGTTGCGGGTTCGATTCCCGCCTCGGAACAATTGTGTGTACGATCTGCAGTCATTTGTTTCGGATGTTCTGGTTGTTTTCTATGTATAATAAAAAATATGTATCTATGTAGTATATAGTATTATGTATATCAGTTATCTAGTACCCATAACACAAGCTCTGCTTACCATGGGGCTAGATAATGCTGTGTGAATTGTCGAGCATTATTTATTTATTTATAATGGCATTAAAACTATAGGTGCTCAGTTTATTTTGATGTCTTTAGCATGCTCCACAGTAGTCTATACTAATATTATAAAGAGGTTTGGTTGAGAGAGAGGTTGTAATAGGCTCCGAAACTACTGGATCGATTTGAAAAATTCTTTCACCGTTGGGAAGCTACACTATCCCCGGTGAACATAGGCTATATTAAATTTTCAAAAAAGTTAGGGATCAGTACTAAAACCGTGCGAAGCCGGGAAGGTCCGCTATTTTATTGAATACTGAAATCCGCGTTAAAAAAAACAAAATTGTTTTGGTTTTTTGGCACCTTTATTCTTTTGCCCTTACAAACTACTAGCCTTCTAACATTAGCTATCTGCCAGTGAAAGTCCCTTCAAAATAGGTCCAGCTGAGCTGTTCCGGAGATAAGCATAGACAAACAGACAACAAATTGGTATGTTATTATTAGTACCGTATACATTAAACTGTAAACATATACTTAATTTTATTGAAACCATTCTATAACTCTCGATATCTATCAAGAACGTACATTTGGGGACATCCATAAGCATACATATATAAAAAAAAACAAACAAAATAGGTAAATACATCAACAAAATGTAAAGTAGGTAATACATTTAGGCCCAAGTAATAAGATTATACATGCTGATAAGTCTTATCAAACTTAATTCTTTATTGTTGTAATCGATTATTTAAATCCTACTCGAGACACGCCTACCTTCTCGAAGCGTCTGTGACAGAGGGTGTGGCAAAGATGTACTCAGACCTTAAAAAAACATGGATTATTCTGAAAGCATCAGGGGAACATTTATAGTCGAAACGTAAGATCCTATGGAACGAAGTCGTAGGTCCCGTTCAATTCACCATTGCAATTGAACGCGTTCAAATTAGATAAACTCAGTTAAGCGCTTTTAACGAGTTCATTTTACCGATTTAATCTTGAGCCGGTTTCATTTTGCGCAGATTTGACCTCAGAGTTTTAATTCATTTTAAGCTAGTTCAGGCAAATATATTATTTTACATAGGATAATTGACTCTTGTAATCCATTTGATTGCTAAGTTGTTTTAAATAAAATTATTTATGTATTGTTTGTTCATACCATACAACTCTTTGAATATTTGAGACCTAGCCCTATTTTAACGTATGCAGATGTGTCGTTCACAGCGGTGCCTCCGTCGCAAACGGCGCCCGAGACGGTTTCTCTACTGCAGCAGCCGGTCCAAAGCACCAAGTACACATCCACTATCGTGATACAAGGCCGGCCTGGGTTCAGGGACAAGCCGCGCCCTCGCCTCCACTACAACCAGCAGATGCCTACTGGACAGTACTATGGACAGGTAAGATATTGACTGACCTACCTGCGGCTTCATTATTTACTTCCCTTCTTAAGTAATCGGAGTCTGAGACCCAGACTACCAAACCGGAGAAGTGCGGAGACGAGAAGAGACGTTTTTCAGTTATAAGGTATCTCCACCGAAGCTGTGCTCAATCGATCTATGCTTGAGTAATGCTTTTCTATGGCTAAGCGTTACTTAGATCGACGACTGAGCAACCATTCATTATATGGGCTTTGAGAGTGAATATGTTTCGTTATATATTATTTACTCTGGAAATTATAATTGTGTATATTATTATAAATTTAAAATATCTATGTATTGTATTATGTAAATCAGTCGTCTAGTACCCATATATCATCTTGACAGAGACAGAGTATCATCTAGCCCCAAGCTAAGCAGAGCTTGGGGCTAGATGATACTCTGTCAATTGTCCAACGTTATTATTATTATTATTATGTTGTGCTCGTAGGTAAACCAAACGCCACAAAACTATGAGAGCCGACCAGCGCCTGCGCCGGTGCGGCAACCATCTCCTCAGATCCAGTACCTGCCAAGTGCCGAGTACAAGGCGAAGCCAGGGGGATCCGCCCCAGGCAATGCCAGGTCTTTCAAAATGCCCTCACCGCCAGTTACGCCTCAAGTAAGTAGAAAAAACTATTTAGAAGTTGCAGAATAAAAGGACACATGGTTTCCACTGTCGCGGAGCGGAGCGGAATGGACCAATCACGAGATTTGAAACACACATCTTGTTATTCCGCTGGCTTCTGATTGGCGTCAGTAAGAACAAGAACCTACCCTAAATATAATATGCACTCGTTTCTGCCCGCGGCTTCGCACGCGCATTTCAAAAAGCCTATGTACGGACAGAGGCTTCTTGAAAAGCGCGTGCGAAGCCACGGTATCCCGGGGACGGCCTCGGGATACCTTTTACCTCCCTGCCAAACCTCATTAATGTCCGTTCAGCTGTTTAAGCATCAAAAGGTAATAGAATTACTTTCGCTATTTAATCGTCTTCTTCAAAAAGAAGGAGGTTCTACGTTCGGCGGAAAAAATGGTTCTTTTATAATATTAGCATGAATGGCCTTTAGTGACTTATTAATTAAAAAAGCTTCATCCAACAAACTACGGTAACCCACTTCTGGGAATAGGCCTCACTCTGATTACGCCAGTTTTCACACTTTGGTTACCTTAAATTAAAACATCCAAAAGCTGCACTTGTAATTATTGTACCCATTATATAGACCGATTGTGTATTTTGAAGGTCTTCACTACAAATAACGTGCGGCGTATCCGTCACAATGGCGATGTGTTTATTGACACTAAACGGTAAACCAAGTACTTGATAGGTAGAATATTTACTCGCCTTAATAGGATGATCAATATTTATGTGAGCCTCATTATGACTTTACACAATTAAAAGACATATCGACAAAATGTCGCAAATCGAGGCGTTTTTTCCGGCCTCTTATTTGACGTTCGAAAATTGATATGTTCAGTTTTGAGTTTTCAGCTATTTGACTGTCTAAAAATATCCATCTATAAAATGTTTTTAGAAAAAGGCCTGTGGATTTTGTTAAATAAATAAATAAACAATATGTTATTCTTACTTCCCAGCAGGTGTCAGTAGTAGCGAGCGCCAACAGCCCGGGACCGACGCGCAGTAAGGACCAATACCGTTCTCATAGCCTTCCTCTCGGCTCTCAGCTCAACGCTGATTGGTCAGTGACGACGCCTGCGCCCGCGCCGCCGCCGCCGCCTCTGCTAGAACCTACTAAGCACATCGCAAGGGTGAGTATGCTTATGCTTGAGTGTGCTTGGTTTTACCCTTGCTTTAAAAATTACATTTAGCCTTGAGACATCTAAATTTAGCTTTCAGGCGTCTGTATTTAGCCTTCAGGTATCTATATTTACCCTTCAGGCACCTATATTTATTCTGGGTAAAACACAATACGAGATAGGTATATTCCAGGTAATATAACTAACGAAAGATAAAAACCATGGTACGCGTAACGCTGACTTTTTTATGTGCCTTGTTGTTAGTTGTTTCAAAACTTTGCATCATGTAAAATTCTAGGCTAATACAGTTGCTCTATCGATAAGTAGAATAACGTTCGTAGCAAAAGACAAAAAATTAGGGTAGCTCGGTATGTCTGCTAACAAAAACTAACTCGCAGTGACTTAATTTATTCCATGATGAAACTGCGCCGAAATATAGGAAAGCTGAAAACTCAAATCATGGTAAATATACCGTCATAATGACTTTTGAGGTCTTCTGGACTAATAGGAATTGATGATAGGAATGAAACGATAGGAATTGGTCTGAAACAGACCCCGTTTCAGACCAATTCCTATTAGTCCAGAAGTCCAGAATAATATTTTACAATTTCACGGTAAAATGAATATAATTTATTAGATGTGTATGTTCTTTCATAGAAAAACGAATTTAAAAACTAAACTGTAATTTAATTACTAATACTTGGAACTTTTCAGAGGTAAACTATCAATGTAGATTTCTGAACTATGTATGTATATCAGAATTATTTATAGTCTCAAACTATAAAGCATATGATATGATAACGTAGGCTGTTCTGATATAGTTTTCTATAATAACCTGTCATCATAACTTTCATAACAAAACACGATGAATATCAGGCGGCAGATAAGTTTGTATCACCATCTCACTCCACGTAACTAGTGTAAAAATACCGCCATTTCAAAGTAAAGTTGTAAAGGGCTAGCAACAATGAGATAATCATACGACTAAACTAGATAATTGAAGTACCTACTATATATACTGGTGTCTTTTTGAGATGAGAGTGGATGGCAAAATCTGAAACCACGTGAATTAAGAAAAGTCGTGGAAGTCATGATCTCGTTTTATGAAAAAACAAAAACCTCGTTTCTTCATATCCACTCCCATCTCAAAAAGCCACTCTGTTTATACCTCAATGGCTCGTATTCTATTCTGTTCTGTTGAAACAAACCTTTGAAGTAGGTTAAATCTTCTATAGTGAGTAACGCCATGAATGTCAAACATGGACTTGCTATTAAGATGTTTTTGGGCATTTAGATTCTATGAACTTGGTTTTAGGATGTTTCTCTACCTACTATAAACGACACGCGCTGTTAGATTTAAAAACCAGTTTCTGCTGAAGGTTTCAATCTCGCGGTACCAAACATATAATATAGAACATATGATGTAGATAGAATTGTTTTGAACACTGACACAAATATAAAACTGATTATACCTTTATCATATCAGTTTATGATAAATTTAGTTAACAGTTAGTAAACAGTTAGAATTAGATGGATAACATTTGATGTATTACATACTGTAACAATGGATGGGTTGCTGGCAGCGATGATGATGGCCGAAAAAGTACCGTAGCGGGGTCGAGACCATCGCGGTTAGCATTGTAGCTCTTGATGGACAAACTGAAATGAACGCAGAGACCGAAGGCCGGGGCTTTTATAGCGCGGACAGCAACGGCTGCAATGATGAGCAAGCTTGAAGGCCGAGACCATAGCAAGCTTAGCTTAAGGCCATCATAGCGTGGCCAGCAGGGCAGTCATTGCGGACCAAGGCATTTAGGTATATTATAGTGCTTTACTCAAACAATGCAAGTAATTATAAAATAAAAATACTAAAAATCATTTCAGGTGCACATACTTCTTACCTGAAACTAAACTATACATTTTGTGGCCGTTTATTTATATTGCTGGACGCAAAATAAGACAATAATGGAAATAGCTGCCGTCTTTTCGAGTAACCCGAAAAGGTCTACATGCTCAAAGAATGGTTGTCAAAATAATCACCAGATTAAATACTACATTTTTTGAGTGAAATCTTGTATCCAAGGTCCAATATTTACTCAAATCTATAGGTGGTACTTGTAATGGATGGACGACCGATGTGGCGCGGTGGGCGAAGGTCCGCCTGCGACGCAGAAGGTTGCGGGTTCGATTCCCGCCTCGGAACAATTGTGTGTACGATCTGCAGATATTTGTTGTCTACGATCACGGCTAGTGTGCTTGACGCTTAAAGTTGTATATTAGCTTGCCACTGTAGATTTCCCTTGTGTAGTCATGGCATTATCGCTAAATGTTTTTATAAATTGTTTAAGATTTTCGCTTTCCGTTTTATTGCTTTTGCTATATAGCATTAGAAAATTATAGCTTGACAATATCCGAACACAACTTTTGTTATGTTAATAAAATATGAATTTTATCGCAGTAAAATATGAGTAACTTATCGTGTAGAATATTTGCGTGGACTCTGTGATCAGTCACTTATGTCGGGCAAGACTACAGAAGCACATTTATTGATCAACAGATGATGAGAGAGCGATTAGAATCGCTTGCGCGCTGAAAGTCGACTATTATGTGAGGTAAGGAAGAAAGAGAATCTACTGCTTCAGTGGGGTGACTAGAGCATCTTGCTAATAGAGATGATAGATCTAGCTAGAACAAAAACGTTGTTAGAAAAGAAATCGCCAAACCAGTACCGCCGTGCCTTCGTCTATAGCTATCTAGGTCTATAGCTATCTAGGTCTATAGCTATCTAGGTCTATAGCTATCTAGGTCTATAGCTATCTAGGTCTATAGCTATCTAGGTCTATAGCTATCTAGGTCTATAGCTGCTGTTTAGAACTATGTTATTGAACCGTTTGTAAAGCACACAAGGAATCTTGCCTTGGGATATAAGCGCACAGAACTGTGACCCAGCTGATAATGACACAGCGAGTATGGGGGCCTGATTTTATGAGTGGTCAGTTTTGACAATTGTAAAAGCATCATCTACATATATTCCAGCCAAATTGGATGTTTGTCAATAAACCGCCCATATTAGTACCTACTACTACCCAAAAATCACTCTGTTGCCGCGTATTACGCAATTTACATTACTTGTCGATTTGAGATCTATCCTTCAATATATATTCCTAACAATTTTATTAGAGAGTCTAAGCTAAGCAAGTAATATTTTTGTTGCGTAATGGTTTGTTTACAAACATTTAGAGATTCATCGAGTTTTAGCTAATAATGACAGTATCAGTAGGTACCTACATTAAAATAAAGAATTTTTTATTATTTTGTTACTGAATTGATTATTTATGTATGTGTAAGTACCTCTATGACTTTTCCTAGTGTACAATAATATGTATCAAAACGGATTTATTCCGGTTTGATACGGTTTGAATTGAATGCAGGTTTATAGTACTGTGGTTGCAGGGACGATCGCCGCTTCCGGGTGCGGTCCGCATGCGGTCCCGTTCCACGTCTGGCGGCGGCTCGGAGGGCGGAGGCGCGCGCCGGCCGCCGCCGCTCACCAGCGTCGCCAGCGAGCCCACCCTGCCTCAGGCCAGCGTCATGCTAGCACAGCTGCTGTCACAACAACACAGTGAGTACTAGTAGACAACGCGACCTACCGCTTTAGGGTCGGTACGTATCTGACGGAAAATGCGTCGCGTATCATCGGTCGCGTAACGCCAAATCAGGCAAATATATAATGCAACATTAAACCTTTCACACTCAACCGATGCGTTAGTGTGTCGAGCGTACAGCGTCTGTTCCGTTTCCATCAACGCATAGTCGGTCGACATAAAGTGTCGCGATACGTGTATTTTGATTGATGTATTCAACCTAGGCGTAACGTCGGCGGAGATCGGTACAGGCCGTTCGAACTGACTAGACGCGTAATGTGGCAGGTCTGATTTGAACGAATAGACGCGACCCGCGACCGATGATACGCTCGACGCATTTTCCGTCAAATATGTACCAACCCTTATGAGCGTGGAAATCCAATGAGGATCTTTAAAATATGTAATTTTACCGCCCGTCGTTATGCAGAAAATCTCCTATTGTAAAAATATATCACAATCAAAAAAATAAATTTTCAGCATAGTTGTATTAATATACCCGTCAGTTTATACCAATACTGCCCGCTATCATTAATTCTCCTTTCCTTATTATCACTTTATTAACTTACATAATATTCTTGTTGCTCTAGCAAACAGTTTATACAAGCTGAGTAATAACGAGGAGGGCGCGGGAGGCAGCGACCCCACCAAGTCTCTGCTGCGCAAGGGACAGCCTTCGCCAATCGGGAGCGATGTCATGTCGCCACATCAGGTAACTACATATATTCACAATACCACGCTGCCTATGTTTTTTTAATTCTGTACATTATTTACTACTAACTACCCGCGGCTTCGCACGCTTTTTTGGTAGAAAAAGTAGCTTATGTGATTCCAGGTTCAGATCTTTATGTGTGCAAAATTTTAGCCCGATTCATTTAGTAGTTTTGCCGTTGTCGTCGGCCAAACATCAAAACAACCGTATTATATACCGTATTATACTATATAACAAATGCGATAGATGTCACGTTAAAAGAAGAGCTTTTACCTAAGACCACGCGTTTGTTGCCCTTGCTGTTCATACAAACTTATTTCGCAACTGTCTCATTCGCACAATTATGTAACGCAGTGACGTAAGACGTCATACACACAGTTGCCCATGTATAAAAACGTCATTCTTCTTGTTCTCTTTCGAACCACATAAAAAAACCACATAAATATGCGCAGAACGCAATTCTAATGCTAAATTGTGGGCGGCTATGTTCTGGTGCCTCCAGTGAATAATCACTGAGTTTTTATTTCAAAATGAAAGAGCGAAACAGAGCTATACGAAGCTGTACCTCCCTATGTATTTAGCTGCTGCATTTTCGACGAGAAATGAACTATATGCGTGAGTGTACTTGCGCAAAATTTCCACTCTCGCTGCCCATCACCTAACAAGAATACTATACAAATCTTTAGGACTACACTATACAGTCCTTCCTTCCTTCGACCGAGGATTGGGAATGTACTATACTATAGATTAGATGAATGTAATACTTTGTTTTTGTTTTGTACTGCAGCAACAAATAAATGAATGTCTATGTCTATGAAAGATATTCCCTTATGCTTATTGATATTAAATCCCCAGTCTCTATCCCCACCGACGTCTCCCGGCTCCCCCCGGGCTGGCTCGCCCCGGGAGCCGCGACGCACGCATTTACACGCGGAACAGAAGCGGCGCTACAACATCAAGAACGGATTCGACACGCTGCAGGCACTCATACCGCATCTCAATGCAAACGCCGCCGCAAAGGTAATTAAAAAATATAATGTATCTCCTTCTCTGTCTTTCGTCGCGATCTTTTGTCTCTGTCTCGCATGCGAACTTCTCTGCTCAATCTACTGAACAACAACTTGCTGTCCATGGGACGACGGCTAACATAAAACTTGCCTTTGACGCAGGTCAACAAAGATCTTGTTTCAAGCAGCCTGTCCACGCGGCTAAAGCCATGCGATTATTGGATGCCAAACTAAAAAGACAGGAAACGCAGGATTACCTAGTTCAGGCTAAATTGTTATAGGGCTATATTTATTTATTAAGTGCACTCATTTTTGTCTATTTTGAGTTTATGAATAAATGTATTTATTTATGAAACTTCTTGACATAGAAATTCATACGATTTCTTTTTTTATTTTCAGATTAGTAAAGCGGCGATGCTTCAAAAAGGCGCCGAGTACATAAAGCAGCTGAAAGCGGAGAGGAATCAAATAAAGGAAGAAATGGAGAGTTTGCGACAGCAGATCGACTGTCTCAACAACTCAATATCGTATGTCATTAATTTTTTAAACATTACTTTAGATTTGGTATTTTAACCAAATTAAATCAACTCTAGGGGCTTGATTCTTAAGCTGATAATTTCGTCATGAACGAACTGTGTAAAGATATAGATAAATTTATTTGGCCATAAACAGGTCCTACAATAACACGAATAATAATAGGACACATTAACTACACAGTACACTATTACATGTGTTCTTTATTAAAATACAACGCGGACTGAAATTATACGTTCTTACTAGGTATATCGGTTCTACATGGATTCCGCTACCATATCATTCGTACATAATATTATACATGTGATGCGAGGAGTTCGTAAACATTTTAACACTTGGTTGCTGAAATCACACGGTATGTGTTTTCTACAAGTGACTAATATGCGTAAATCCACACTAGCGCAGCGGCTGAGAAAATACAGATCTGTGTGACTCAGCACAGACGTAATATTTTTCGAACGAAACGCATGTGTGGCGCAACACAACCGCTGTGTAGAGCGGCAGCACGAATGGCTTAGGTTAAAAAAAAGATCGCAGTCGTCGAAAAAAAATCGCAGTCAAAGTGTTAAGACACCCAAGGACTTTTTTTGCCATACTCTCACCCTGTTGTTTGTTTGTGAACTATTTGCAGGACGCGACTTTAGTAGGCCGTTTGTTACAGTAACTGCCATTCGCTTCTGCCGGCGACGGGGGCGCCCGTGTCGCGCGCCCGCGCCGGCCGCCTGCGGGAAATGTTCGCGAGGCACGTCGCTAATAGGACTATGCAGAATTGGAAGTATTGGCTGGTATCCTTTTCAAAGAACAACCGACGAGGTTCAGGATAGCATTTGGGCTAGTTCTCGATAGGTTGTGAGACTATCGTGTTTAGACAAGATATTCCTATAAAGATATACTAAAAAATCATGTAAATGGGCTCTAAAAAATTCCTAATTACAATATAATGACCTGCCCAAACTCAAATAAAATTAAAAATGCTTGGGTTGAAATCTTTTGGTCTACGATAGGTTGAGATTGAGACTATAATTGTGTTGGGCATGATAAATCATTCAGTAAAAGGGTTCCAAAATAATATCTTCAATTTTTATTTTGTCAGAACAAAGACTCTTAGAAATTAAACTTAGATTTACAGAAGACAGAAACTGACAAAATTGGTGTGCTATGGTAGAGCAGATCGTACCATAGCAAATAAATAAATAAAGACCCATCCTTGGGTCGTTGTCTGTATTATTATAACTTATAATAAAATAATGGTAGCTCTTCTCGTTAGAGGTTATTTAAATTAAATGTTTAAGAAAAAAAAAGATTTGGGGGAGGCCTTTGCCCAGCAGTGGGACGAAACAGGCTAAATAAAAAACTATAATGAAAGAAGAAATAGCCTGTCCAAATTCAAATAAAATTAAAAAGCCCAACCGTATCGTCTAAATTAAACCAAAAAAATTAATAAAGATAAATAACATTCCGTGGGTTACCTTTTAATGTAGCTAAGTTAATTGGAACGATTAAAAAACAACTCCGTTGTAAACGTAACCAAGCTATCGGTATTTATAGATCTAGACACTTCACTTATCTTTGAATAATCAGCAACGCCCTGCAACGCCCACCATTTTATGAAATGTCACCGTTCATCGGCATTTTGCTCCTTTGTGCAACAAAACATATTTATGTAAGTATTGTTTGAGTCATAAATTATGACGATCGTAAGGATTTCTGATAGCGGAAAAAATTGAAAACAACAACAGTTTAAGAAATTTTCGATAATGATTTTTATCACTCGATGAGTGACATCTATCGTGCATTTACGAGGACGTAATAGATAAGATCCGATGGACTCACTATATTTAATAACTCAGGGCCATCCGTTCTATCTATTCTATTTATATTGTATATTTATGTATGTATTTATACTTATAGCTATCAGTAGGTATTTTATGTATGTTCCTATTAAATACTATTCTGTATTACACGCCACCGTCTATACTTGTTCTAGCATTTCATGTCCAGCCAAAGGTTGCCTGGCAGAGATCGCTCTCAGCGATAAGGCAGCCCATTGTACAGCATATTTTGTTTTTGGTTTTTTTCATTTCCTGTCTTGTGTATCTTTTATGTATTTGGTGTGCAAAAAAGAGTTAAAGTAAAAAAGTTCAAGAGTATTAGAACAATACATTAACTATTCAAACTATACTATACATCCAATCTGTCATCCTGAATTTAGGACCCATACCGCAATCTGACGTTCACTAGCCACGGGTTTGCCATTATGACCACGCTCGCTTATAATGACCGTCGATCTTGTCATTCCGAGAACCATTTTATAAAGATGCGCAGAGCTCAATTCTTAGGGTCAGCTCACACCGAACCGCGACGCTGACAACTCTGTTATTTTTTTTGTACTAACTTACCCCGGTTTAGACAAAAAAAATAACTGAGTTTTTTGGTCTAGACCCACCTTTGCAAGAAAGAAGCCCTGAGCATTTATTATTCTAATGCAATTTAAACCATAATGTTCCTTATCACACGGTTCAGTTTAGCGTAGTGAGTGCGGCGCTAGTGGAGTCCTTCAGCGCTTGCGTTTCTTGTGGAAGCGGCGCCGACCTCGTGCGGACGACATTGCTGTGGGCCGAGCAGCATTGTTCCCTCGTCGAGTTACGTCCAGGTATATCTAAAATCTTATTTACCTAAAAAACAACACAACAAAAATAATAAATACTTAATTACATTTTTATCTATTCCTGTTTATGGACCGCCTAAGGCGGTAAAATCCTCCTCCAAGCTTTTCCACATCACTCTGTCTTTTGCAGTTTTTGACAATTATTTCCAACCACTTTTCTGACGTCTTCGTTCCACCCGCGTGGCAGTCTGCCTCTCACGTTTGGTTGAAATGAAATGAAATGAAATGAAATGAAAGTTTATTTCTTTAGGCTTACAAATAAGCACTTAGACAAGTCATATTTTATACTATTCATTATTATATGTATTGTTGTTCACTTCAATTTTTTGTCCACCAGTGGAAGAAGTGAGAAGAAACCACTAGTATGTTCATAACTTATGTGTCTAGTACATATGATTTGCTTATCTGTAATTTGTTAGATTTTGAGTTGGAGCAAAACTCGTTCCAAGCTTTTTTATCTTCTAGATAATCTGATATTTTGTAATAAGCCTTTTTACAAAGAATATGCTTCACAATTTTTTTAAATTTATTTATTGATAATTTTTGCAACTCACTTGGAGTTTTGTTGTAGAAGCGTATACATTGCCCTTTAAAAGATGCACTTATCTTATGTAGTCTAGTTGTGGGAACAGCGAGTTTATTCTTATTTCTAGTATTTACATTATGTATATCGCTTTTTTTAATGATGGTTGTTCAAAGTATCCAGTTTGTTACAATTTGACGCCATCATTATAAAAAACTTAATGTCGAAGTTTTTTCTTCCATCGTTTATGTTTATTATTCTGCAAAGTTCATCTAAATATATTGCAATGTTTTGGCGTGACAACAAATAACCGAATAGATCACTAAACGGTTAATAAATAAGGCTAATTTTACATATTTTGTTAACAGAATAAACAATTTTATTAATGTTTTATCTACATTTACACATCATACATAATCGCGATATACCACTATCACCTACATATATTTTATGTAATGATTAGTACAGTAACGATAGTTATATAATGTATGTTTCTTCCTATTATGTTTCCAGCGGTCCTGAATTCCCTCCGAGTGCTATGCACCACTACAGACATCCTCACAAACGCGGAGCGACTGCCCGAAGAAGCGCGGGCGGCCGTCGCTTCGAACGCCGGTATAAAGAGCGAGCCTACATAACCCCCACTACAGATAGTCATCTCAAGCCATTAATTCTCAAAACCACACCCCAAGATCTGGCAGGTATTTCATTCGCACATTTACTGCTCTGTACTTAGTCGGAATACTCTAGTCATTGTAAGGGTGTTCGCTCAGGCTTATAATCAAATGTTAGAATGTGGATTTTCCACTTTCGTCTGTACTACTTCACGTTTGTCTATCGTTGTGAGTAATGCATGTATAGGTAGATTACTCCGCCCTGATCGAGAACTTAAGAAACCTAATAAAAAAATATGAATTTAAAAATAACTTGATTTCTAAATTTAACCTAAAGATACCTCATGCCTACTTCTAAACTAAACCAAGTTGTCTCATTAATATTTTCCTTCTCGCAAAAATTTGCTAAAGAACCTCATATTTATATAGACTTTATTATTTTCTGTTTGAAATATTATACTTTGCATTATCATCGTTTTGATTTCGTTGACTTTGTTCTCGCTTCCCTGAATCATAATAAAACTGTAAGAAGTTATTTAAAAAACAACGCCTGGAGTGTTTAATCACAAGCTATGAAAGTTAGAATACAGATGTTTGGTTTCCGTGTGGTTTACGTTTACATACAAATAGTTGTTGAGTTTTTAAATGTTTAACATATGCTTTGTTTGTTATATGCTTAGTTATGAAAAAACTCATAAATGTTCACTCTGATTGCTCATTATAAACCGCCTATCCGTTTTTAACTTTATCGGCCCCTTCTGAATATAATTATAGAATTAACGTTAATATATTGATGGGAGAGAAATGATATTGGTTTGGTGTTCTATTATGCAGCTAGATGTATTATGTAGTAGTGGTACGCATCCATTGATATTTGTTGTTTTGTCGTCTACTTCTTATGTGAGATGTATTTGAATGTTTAAATTAGCTTGGTGTCGTTCGTTAGGTATCAGAAGAGTATCGCCCAAGATTACTTGGCAAATTAAAATCAAAGAGAAACCGTTAACAAAATTCGTCAATAAGAATAACCTCAATAATGTGCCTTCAAAATATTAACCAATGCCTTTTATTAAGTGTGCCTTGTAAATAGCGGTGAACTATTTCACCTTAAGAATTTTACCAAAGATGTATAAAAATCGTTCACTGCGATGTTTCACAAGTTGGTCAACATCGAATTTTTCACTAGTTTGCCCGTCCTGACCAATCAAACAAAAATACCAATATAGCTATAAGAAAAAAAAGAATTTATTCGACATTTGGAGATTTATTTAGAATTGTAAAATGTAATTATATTCATGTAAGTACATACTGTAAGTAAAATATTTTTATATTGAGCGGTGAGACACTAAGTTTTTATATAGGACTATTATAAATTGGTGCCAACGTAATATTGTTGTAATTTGTTATGTAGTCATATAATTTTATGAATTTTCGTTGACTCATGTAGCACGTGTGTAGATGTGAGCTTTAAAAGAGATATGTGCAATTGTTGTTCTATTGGAAATACAAAATGGAAACAAATATGTGGTATTTTATTTATTTATTACATTCATAACACCTTCATGCGATCCTAACATACTGTTAGTTGTCAATTGCAATAAAATATTGTCATAGTAATACGTTATGGTAGAAATACCTTTAAAATTGCAATTATTTATTTAAAAAATTGTAATACACAATATCATTAGTTCAGTCTCGATTTTCATAAATAATGCTTACTCCTTATTATACACCGGTCCCATACAGTACTTTTAGGCAGACTTTCCTACGCAGAATCTTTGGGAGTAATAAGATTATTAATCAATTTATTATGACCATAAGTCCTTAGTATTACAAAACATTTTGTATTTACGTGACTTCACATTAAATCACATTAACAAAAGTTAAAGCTTACTTATATCGGTCTAGTTACAGCTAGTGTTATTATTCGATAAAACAAACAGTTCAACGTCTTTCCGTCAAGTAATATCGATTCTGTAATAAATCGAATCATTCAGTTTAATCGATGAGCCGTGGCCAGCATTCTCGCGAGTCGTGAAGTGGGCTGTGAGAGTAGCGAGCCAACAGTGCCTTGCTCCGCTGCGCGCCCGTCTTCGAACACCACGGCCCTGTCGTATCCACGGACTGAGGATATACGGTGCTGAAACAATCAATGAATACTCGACATGTTTACATAGCATCGTCTGGAAAGCAGAGCTTAGTTATGGTCCAAATGAGTAAACTGACACTTTCTTTTTCATTCTATTCACATAAATTGGACATACAACATCATATAAGTAATGCAGGAAATTGTTTAATATAAAACAATTTGATTGTTAATTATGAGTCCGGAAGGACCAGATTGAGATTGACTACGGATCTTCTAGAGTTGTACATAGTGTCAAAATGTAAATTAGTGTATATCAAAGGACAATATTTTTTTCGGTGTCGGTGAGTACCTAACATCCGTTCAAGTTTATCAGTTTTTTTTTAAGTTAACATCATTTATTTTCCTGCCCAATGTCATTTATCAAAAATATTCTAGTATTCCAGCCAATACACATATCTACTAACCGCAACAGTTATGATGGTAGTATGAGGTGCGACGGCCGCCATCGCCGCCAGTAGCGCGCGCTCCGCCGGTGCGTCCAACGCACACGCCGGCTCGTCCAATAGTAGAGCACTCGCGGGGCGCGCGTGTAGGGCCGCCCGGGCTGCGCATGCGCGCGCCACGCGACCTACAGTCCAACCACGGCGGGACCGCTCTATGCTGCATTCTAAAAGAAAGTTTTCAAAATATGTCTTTAGACTTATTTTAAATATGGCTTTGGAGAGTTTTATCGGTAGAGGGCTAATTAAGGTAGACAGACATATGTAGAAGGCTACGCAGTACGAATCGCACTAGCAAAGCAATTCAACGACGTAAAGGGCTGCGGACGTAGCGATTCTAAGACGTGGAGGGCTGCGCAGCGTACCACTTCTATGACGCAGACAGTTACGGAACGTAGCGCTTCTACGAAGCAATGCAGCGTAGCCGCTCTACGACGTAGAGGGCTGAGGACGTAGCGCTTCTACGACGAAGAAAGCTACGCAGCGTAGCACTTCTACCACGTAGAGGGCTACAGACGTAGCACTTCTACGACGTAGAGAGCTACGCAACGTAGCACTTCTAAGAAGTAGAGGGCTACCCAACGTGGCACGTCGAAGATCTACATGATTTCGCGGGATAAGAACACACGGTTCAAAGGGCTACACGGGGTAAACATTATAATGTACAAGTCTACGTAATGTCTACCATATATCAATATTTCATATATCAATATTTCTTTGATGGAGAGGGCGAAAGTTATAAATAAATTTACCTAATCCTGCTGGCTGCGCAGTCACGAAGTCAAACAGCCCAACAGCTCTCAAACAGTGCCATATCTCTTCATCAGTGTGAACAGCAAGCGGGTCCAAATTCTCTCGAAGAGTTCCGGAGAACATGGCCGGGTCTTGTGGCAACACCACGACCCTGTGACGTAACGTTCGGAGTGGCACTTTGGTGATATCTTCGCCGTCGAGCAATATGCGGCCACTGGATATAGTTGTAGCTCCTACACAGGATAGTAATAAGGTCGATTTTCCACTGCCGCTTCTGCCACATATTGCGAGCTGAAAACAAAAAAGCATCATAAGATTCGATAGCAATCGATGGCAACTTTAACAATAGCCGGAAAAATAATAAAGAATTTACCTTTTCTCCGGGGCCCACTGTAAGATTTATGTTATTCAATATGGCCGGTGAACCAGGTTCGTGTCGTATGCTAACGTTTTCAAATTGTATCTTTCCATTCCTTTGCCAGCCTGATGGAATCGCACCTGAAATAATTAATAATCAGTCTTCGAGTTCACTCGTTAGAGTCTCTTTATGAATTTGCTAGTTATGCTGATATTCAACATATAACTACACCACAACATATACATACATACAAACATTGTAATTAGGTACGCCACTTAATATACTGCCAGTCAATCACTACTATGTCACGCCATAACTAGCCTTCATTTGTTCTCAACGGTTCAAGCTCCTACATAGAATAATTTGTCACAGCCACAGATATAATAAATAATACTTGTCACAATTATCTTAAAATATAACGACAACTTACATTCCTCTTTATAATCCTCTTGAGGAACATTGGTATCTACATGGACCCGCTCCAAGGCAGCTAGTTGCTGGTCCAAGTCCGCGCGACATTTCGCGAGGTGTGCGAGGTATGCCGGCAGTAACAGCGAATAAGCACCCGCTAGGCCCGCTGTGGATACGTTGCCTCCGCATAGTGCAACGCCTAGGAAGACGGATACGCTTGCTGCTCCAACTAAATCCTGGAAGAAAAATCATAAATCGTAAACGAAAGATTTGAATAAAAGCAAGTTAAAGTCCTGCAAGGCTACCACGCTATTTAATACATAACATAACTCGCGTTATCGGCGTTATTACGCTAATTTTAGCGCGAATAACGCGTAAAAAGGCGTTTTCACGGGGGTAGCTGAATCCCCTGTTCTATATATTCTGCGCACTCAACGCTCACTTACCAAACTCAGCCCAAGCCATCGGTTAGCAGCATTCAACAACAACAAGACATTGTGGTTCGTATCCAGCCGCCTTAGGAAAGCAGTGCGCATCCGAAACTGCAAACGACCCGCGCGCACTGTGGCCCCGCCAGCGAAGGTTTCCGCGCAGAGTGAGATCACGCCCGCCACGCTTCGGGCTTCGGAGCGTTGCAGCTCTCTATAAAAAATAAGGAATGTTTACTATGTTTTTATAAATAAACATTTTTTGGGTTTCCTTGGCATTGCCTTAATAAAAATAAATGATTAATAGCGGGTCGATGTTCAGAGATATTGGTTCTTTGCTAGTTTATAGTTCAAGAGCAAGACGATATGCTCGGTCCTCGTGATGAAATTTGAATACAAATGGTTGAGAAACAAGAGTCAGTATCTTTCATCTATTTCTAAACGCATGAGTTATTTTTACCATACAATGAAGCGTTTTACCATATCATTTCAAGGATGAAAAGTACCTACTTACTTGAAGACCTGTAGCTTGACACTATAACTTCAATAATGTTATTCTATAGCGATATTCCACAGATTGTAACACAAAGCAGTTTTACCTTGCGTTGCTCAAGTAGACTGACTGTAGCAACAGATAGCACAGTGCAGCGGGCAGTAGAGCTAGCACACTCCACGGGGCTGCTACTGCGTTGACTAGCATCGCGGCTGCACAAACCATCATCAGCTGCGCCCAACGGCTTATTGCGGTTGGGAGTTTCTGAAATAACAATTTTAACTTAATTTAGAGTTTTTAAATCTTCGCTACGTTAATCTGATTATAGATAGGTACAAAACTTGTGATGGGATTTTACCGAATGGAACAACCGGAATCATGGTTAATTTTTGAAAATGTAGCTTATTTTTTATGATTTTTAAGTTTCAGTCAGTTTCACTCTTGTCAATTGCGAAGCGAATGTTAAATTTATATTTAATTACTGTTCCTTACCTTATCAACGATAAGTATGTCTGCGGAGAAGCGATGTAGCGTATACCCGGCGGGTGTGGTGTGGTAGTGCGCGTGCGGCGCGTGTAACGCCGCGTGCAACAAACGCTCGTGAATCGCGCGTCTGGCGCGAGCGCCGGCAGCCGCGCCCGCGACCTGCGCGCCGCCCATCGCGCATGCGCAGCACACGCACAGAGCTACGTATGTGCTGACACTGCTCCACATCTAGAATAGTAGGTAAGTTAACAATAATCATCTAAATCAGTAGTTTTGGCGTGAAGAGGTAACAAACATCCATCCATCGCATCTAAACATCTAAAAAAAACCGCATCAAAATCCTTTGCGTAGTTTTAAAGATCTAAGCATACATAGGGACAGACAGACAGCGGGAAGCGACTTTGTTTTATACTATGTAGTGATGATTGTAATCTTTAATTAAATTAAAAATAGATGCGATGATGGAGAACAGTTAATCACATAACGTGTACGAGTAAGTCAGAGGCCTAGGGCCAGAGCTTGTTTCACTTTCACCTAGTACCTGTGTATCTTCCGTGACGTTAGCTATGGTGTAAGACAGCCAGCAATCAGCCACGACCGCCAAGGCCTGCGCCCCCGCCGCAGCGGCCCAGAACGCGGCGCCCCACCAACCGCATGCGCGGCCGTATTCACGCCATATTGTGCTCTGTGGAAACATAATGTTATGTTATTAATTGTAAGCAATGATGCAGGATATATTATGCTAGTACTAAACTAAAACGATAGCTTGCTTGCAATTTAGCTACCACCACACAAGATATACTCTTCCAACGAGTCGTCACTCGAACTGCAACCTACCTGAAGGAATAACTCGCAACCTGACGAGAGAGAGAGTAACCAGTTCAGCAGAATAACATCTTTAATCAGTTTTGATAACTTTGCCCTCTTTTTAATATACTTAATCAATATATTTAGATTAAGGGCCGTATTATTAAAGCTTACTCAGTCATCGATTGATGATTGAGTAACGCTTTTCATATGGCATTATGACATAAACGTAACTCAAGCATATATATGATATGACTGAGCAAGCTTTCATAATGCGGGTCTAAGTGTATTGATCATCTCCAAGATAACCTACGAGAAGCAAGCGCCTCCCAACACCCCGGGTCAATATTGCAAGCGGCGAGGTGGTCTTGGATCATCTTGGCGATCTACCAACACCAATATTAAAGCATTTGAGGAAAAACGCTTCGAGACAATATAAGCAAAACGCCAGATACGAAAAGAGAGACCTCAGCTCTCCTATACGTATACATACGTACCTATAACTCATTGCTAAACTCTACTGCCATACGTGCCGTAGGTTATCCAATACCAAGTTCGGTCTAGAGAGCCATATTAAGGCTCCTGATAGAAAGAGGAATCCGTAATGTCTAGGGTCGCCGTCATCTAAATCGATAAGGATGCATAAATAAATATATTGATAATACTCCATACACTTAGGCCCATTAAGAAAGCTTAGTAGGTACACAGTTAGTTATATTCTCGCACTCCGTAAGATTTCAAACATGTTAAGAATGTGTTATGTACGCTGCCGTCTCCTTCACTAATTACACACGCACTAGAGTTATCATTACTGGACATTGGCCTCCATTAGCCAGCCTGGTGCTCGGACGGGTGCTTCTGAATGCCCTTGTATCATAAACACTGCACATGCTTGCTACAGGCTTCTTTCTATTGACGGCTTTAATGTCATACTATACCTACATTTTCCAACCATTGCACTGCAATTACTTGCACACACTTTCGTTCTTTTCACAGATGCGTGATATACATATGATATGGTGTATGTATTCACCGTAGTCTATTTACCGGGAAACCGTAGTCTATTTACCGGGAAACATAAAAGTAAATATTATACCGAATTGAGTAGATTTGTTCATTTCTTTACCACTTGGTCTATAGATGCAAATATCACATAGAGATAACCTACCTACCAATTTTATAAAAAATAGGGTTTGAAGATTTTTGTTTAAATATTTTTGTTTTGGCCTTAACAACGGTTTACCACACTGTTTTTTTTTTTCAATATCGCAATGCACGATGAAATTCATATATGTATAGAATAAAAAAAAACTTGCTTGGCGTCGAGTATCAGATATATTTTTAAGCAATATTTATTGAAGGAAGGATCTCTAATCGACAAGTAACGTAAAATATAAATAACAAGATGTGTCAACAAAGTGAATTTTAGGTTATATACGGGCGGTTTAACTAGAAAAATTCTACATCAACTTTGGCTAGTGTATAGATACGTTATGCCTGAGTACTAAACAGCACACGCGCGTGCCGCGGCCAGAATCAGCTAGTATTTCATTTTTCCTGCCCCATCCATGTAACGCTTGATAATTGAACCAATTATCGAGCATTAGCTGCTTTTTTCCCCAAACATAGCTCCATTGATAAAGATAACTTCGCAAGCATTACACACTATCATTTACCTCGTTGATTTCTTCGGCGTCTTGCTTGTGATTTGTTGATTCCTCACGGACAATGCTGGGATTCGTGTCAACCCCATTAGATGTTATTGAATTAAGCACAGATTCTGTTGCATTGTCCTCTGCGATACCTACGAGAAAAATTATATATGTAGGAATGTGTTTAGTGTTAATACTGTAGGTACAATATCATTATTTATCGTGGGAGTGGTATGTAGACATTAGACATGTCAGTAGACTCCATTGTGTGTGAACACTAACCGTTGGTCGGGAGTTCTTCGGGTTGAGATTCTGAATCCGAGCTTATTAGACGTCGGAGAGATCTCGGTGTCCACCTGTCAAACAGATAATATCATATAGGAACATAAGGGAAAAGGTGCTTGGGGACAAGGATGGCATAAATAATGACCTGAGGATATTTCAGAATACATTCACACCACGAAAGTCCAAACTAAGCATGAGTATAAGTTATGGGTACCAACGAAAAGGAATGTGCCTTTCTACCTTTCTGAAATATAATAAAAATACATAAGCATTATATACAAATTACACTATCAACACACCACACTAATTTCGTAAATGCGAATGTTTGGATGTATCAATGGATGTTTTTCTTCACGCCAATAACACTGAACGTATCGGGCAACAATTTTGCATACAGGTCTCTGCCTGGACTCCAAAACAAAGGCTTTTTATCCCATAAATCAGTTCCCATGGGCTCATCACCTTTAAACATTTCCATAGAAATAACGCGGAAGATGCCGCGGGCAAATACTAACATATGGGTATACGTATATACTACTATTTATAAGCAAAATAATATTTTTTTTGACGACCGATGTGGCGCGGCCGCCTGCGACGCATGTGGTTGCGGATTCGATTCCCGCCTCGGAACAAATGTGTGTACGATCTGCAGATATTTGTTTCGGGTGTTCTGGTCGTTTTCTATGTATAATAGAAAATATCTATCTATGTATTGTATTATGTATATCAGTTAACTAGTACCCATAACACAAGCTCTGCTTACCATGGGGCTAGATAATGCTGTGTGAATTGTCCAGCATTATTTATTTATAATATTTACAGATCACACAGAAGTTTGCCGCGCGTCGGTAATCTAACACACAAACATAAGCTTCTCGTGTGACCGACGACGCACAGGTCGGAAGTGCCGACCGAACTTGACTATAATTATTACTAAAACTACCTACGACCACCTTTTTCACACTCCATTTTCCATTGCAGCATACCTGGTGAGGGTCCTCTGAGTCCTGGGCCGGAACAGCCGCCGCATGTAGCTGGCTTCTCTCTGAAGGGTCACGTTGGACTCGTCAGCGCTCACTGCTCGGCGTACGTCTCTGCGCCATCTGAAAACAGATAAATGGTCAAATATATAATAATAATAAAGCTGGACAATTCACACAGCATTATCTAGCCCCATGGTAAGCAGAGCTTGTGTTATGGGTACTAGATAACTGATATACATAATACAATACATTACATAGATAGTAATGTATTGTATGCAATGTATCACATTTTAGTGATATAGATGACGCTGTGTGGGTAGTCCAGTATTATTTATTTAGTTGTCTTCAGATAGTCACCGGCCTGCCGACAAGTGAATAAAATGCCTCCTGTATACACGAGTATCTATAATATCATACACAGAAATTCAAATTCAAATGTTTATTTTTCTTTAGGCTTACAAAATAAGCACTTAGACAAGTCAAATGACGCACCAACCATGTGTTTGGCCGCCGCCTGGCTATAACGGCGTATTCGTTATATTGTGTAGATATCTATTAGATCTACATATTACAGACTACATTTCGTCAAACCTTTTAAACTCTCACTCCAGGTTATTTCGTATTTATCATGCCGGGCCGCATGATAAATACGAAATAACCTGGAGTGAGCGAAGCCGCGGCAGTCACTAGTTTAAAATAATTTATATTAATGTTCATGGAGGATCACAGAAGCAGTCATAGGTAAATTATGTGTTGGTTATCTGTTAAGTTAACCAATAATTGCTTGCTCTTGAACGCCGATTTATCTCTTGGCGCATCTGTGTCGTGTCATTTGCGGTCTTGTGTAAAAAATTATAATGAGGTTTAGAGGTTTTACCTAATACGTCAAACACGAAAGTTTATATTTTTTAATGCTGACGCATAAAGGGCGTTGAAAATTTCGAACAAAGAACACTGGAAAAATATTTAAAAAACAACCTGACTTTTAGGTTTCTTTTTACGAAAAAAATCATAAAAACGAAATGATTACTACACTAGATAACGACAGCCATGCATGTGCTCGAATTGTCATAGAAGCGGAGGAAAAGGTATTTGTCTTTTTCCGTGCATTTGAATAGAGCGGCGCACACTCACACGCCCCACGCACAAAGGACCAATCGGAGTGTAAGTGCGGAAACAGGAGTATAACTACCAACTACCACACACACCGGAAGCAAATTATCATTTTTTTCATGTTTGCTTGATCCCACGATCTTGATCGCGATGAAATGTATCAAATTCGAGATAATTAGATAATTAATGCACAAATGCAACTATTAACAAATGAGATAAGCGTTGGTCATTTTTTTGACAAATAACGTTAATTATTATATATTAGTTTGTTCCTGTTAAATGTAATCTAGTCTCCTTTAGTTTGTTAGTTTTAATAAACAAATTGACTTATCGTATTATTATTTTATTTTTTTCATCGATAATTAATTCCAACCATATCGCAGTGGGTACACGGGTAAACAGGAATTACCCCTACACCCACCGGTGGGTGAAGCCAGTGGGTGCACGGGTCGCGGGTCAAAATTTCAGACTAGGTACAAGTAGATAAATAAACGTGCTCAAATTGGCCGTCTTCTTATTTTAGGCAACAAAAAAAAACATTGTTAGTGAAATAAATAGGGTACCTATATTAAAGTCTACACGATTAATATCGCGGGCTGGTCAGCTAGTAAGAAATATTATGATAAAAAGTATTTATAGTTACCGTGTAAATACTTGCGATGAATCTCAAGTATCAAAGTAAAATTAAAGATTAATTTGTGTTGCAAGCGTTTTTATTATAATAAAAACGCTTGTTTTTGAACACTAACTTGGAATTGTTCATGGTCAGTGGCGGTGATGAGAACTGCCTGGAAAGCGCAGGTCGCGGGTGCAGGGTCGCGCGCCTCCAGCTGCCTCCTACACACGTCGGCACCTCCGCCAGCAGGTGTGCGCCAGCGGCCTCGTTGATGCCCAGCTGAAATATTATACCAATTCATTTATGTTTGAATAAAACAAAATGTGCGTTACATTGAATTTTTCTGAACGCACATTTTGTCAATAACTTCTGTGAGTCATGCCTCATATCCAGCCTTACTTCTTCTCACTTTCTGGTCGTTTTCTAAGCTACATAGATAGATATATCTTTATTGTATTATATAGTATATCACTTATCTCGCACCCATACCACAAGCTCTGCTTAACTTGGGGCTAAATAATGCTGTATGAATTGTCCAGCAGTACATATTTATTACTTAATCTCTCTTAACACTTTGACTGCGGTTTTTTTTCGACGACTGCGATCTTTTTTTTTACCTAAAAATTTCGTGCTGCCGCTCTACACAGCGGTTGTGTTGCGCCGCACATGCGTTTCGTTCGAAAAATATTACAGCTCTGCTGAGTCACAAAGATCTGTATTTTCTTAGCCGCTGCGCTAGTGTGGATTTTCGCAGATTAGTCACTTGTAGAAAACTCATACCGTGCGTTTTCAGCACTCAAAGTGTTAAGCAAGTCAATGAATGGTTTAATCGAGTAAGTGAGGTATGAGTTACGAAGTCATATGAGCTACCTAATTTGACAATACACGGACAGGTTTAGTGTCACATACTTTGCAATCATTTTAGCTATCGTGACCGCCGCCTTTCAAGGCCATTCTAACAAGTCCTTTTAAATAGTAGGCAGGCACGAGAGCATATAACGATATGTATGACACATCATATTTAGTATGAGACAACACATCTAGTATCAACAAAAGTTACCATAGATGCATCATCGGAAGAGCATCTGCTGAACCTAGCTCGGCTCAGAGCTCGCACAAGCCTGGAGCGCTCCCTGTCGGTTCCTCCAGGGGGTCCCGCCCCCGTCCTGGCCGCAGCAGCCCTCGCCTCCCCCGCCAAATGTGCCCATCTCGCCAACACGCCGTTACCATCACTACCCGCTCGACCGAACCCGGCCACTCTACCATCTTCCATTACTAAGATCTGAAACCATCAAAGTTATCAAACCACTCACACTTACCTTAAATGGTGTGGTAGTAAAACTTTCTAAGCTTTCATATTTAGTGCCTAAAATTTCCACTCAACCACTAAGAAAAAGAACGAAATCGCTATTAACGTTACATATGTGTACGTATTTACACAAATAGCTACGTCCTACACAAGCTGAAATACTCAAACGTTTGGGGTGCTGGGGTTGTAAATTGAGCCGAGTTTATGACCTACAGTGTGATTCATGACTCAATTATACGAGCACGCTTGCATGTGTATGAACAATTCAAATGAACAATGTAATATTGTGAATGATCGCTGTAACTAAGACGATTGGTTTTTGAGTGCAATATGTTTCTCTTGTCGTGGAACTACTTACCAAATCAGCATAATGCATGAGCTCAAGACGGTTTGTTGCAAGTAAGACCGTTCTGCCAGCTCTGGCAGCGGGTACCAATCCTCTCGCTACCACGTGTCTTGCGAGTGCAGCATCTAATGCTCCCAAGGGCTCGTCCAGAGCTAGAAGCCTGGCCGATGAGTATAAAGCCCTGGCAACGCAAATGCGTATTCGTTGCCCCCCTGACAACGGTGCTCCGTAACTGCCTAGTTTCGTTGCGTCACCTTCTACAATGAAACGATTGCATTTGCATCATGATTATCCAATTTGTGAGACATATCATATCCCAATGGAATTGAAACGCTTTATTTCTTACCAGGTAAAATCATCAAGTCTGGTCTTAGTCCCGTAGCTCGTAGTACCCTAGCATATCTTCGCTGACACCATGGACTGTCCATAACTATGTTCTCTCGTACAGATCCTTCGAGCAGCCACGGAGGCTGGCCCGCGTACCAATTGGAACTAGGACTTCCAAAACCATGTTTGTGAGTTTTTATAAACATATTTCATTAATGTACAGGTCGATAAATAGAGCAGTTACTTACCTATTAAAACTAACATCGCCTCGATCCAAAAACATTTCCCCCAAAATTGCGGAAAGAAATGACGATTTCCCTGATCCTGTTCCACCGACCACCATTATGAGCTTCCCTGAAATATTTTTCTTATTAATATAAAGTATATAGCGTTGTTAGTTCAATTTTAAGATTAAATGTTGGTCCTTACCGGCTGGGATTTCCAAATCTTCAATCTCCAATAGTACATCATCTTTCATACCCCAAGTGAATGCTGCGCTTCTGAATTTGACTATGATATCTGATCTTACAGCTTGATCTGTTGAATCATCGTCAGAGAAATTATCATCATTTTCTGCGACCTCTGCCCCTTTACAATCATCTTTATCCCAGAAGGTGACATCCTCCACAGGAGAATGTTCGATGAATGTGTCATTGAATTTATCCAATTTTCGATAATCTTCGTCATTTCCCGCAGCTGTGAGATTGTTAGCCTCCGGTAGTTCTATAAAATCTCTGATTCTTCTCGTGCTGACCTTAAAATGTTATTATAACTTTTATTTTCTGGTAGTGTAATGTCAAAAACAATAATGCATGCTTGTTAGTTAACCATGGCATTCGTTTCTCCTTACCACGGCTTGGATCACCATTATTACGGTCACCGGCAGAATAAGCAGTGGTACTGCCAATTGATTGAAAAAGGCCAAGCCAGCAAACACGTTTACTGCAGTCAAACCAGCATTATCTTCTAAGAGGTAATAAGTAGAAAACGTTATCACAGTTATCATGACAGTAGACACTTGAGTCGTGAAAGCTGAAACAGACAAAGTCGCATTGTGAAGGTATCCCAATAATATTACCACCAATAATTGGGCACATATTATTGAGAATTTACTTAGAAAGCTCCAATAAATTGAATCCTTGTTCAGAAGCTTAAGTTCCATTTCTCTAAGGTTCAATATCTTCTCTTTGAACAAGTCCTCCCACACGTATAGTTTGATCACGTTTATGCCTTGTAATATTTCTGTCATTTTGGATATCCGATGATCAGTGCATTTCGAGACTTCTTTGCCGTTGTCCGACAATTTCTTACCAATGTAAAATTGTAAAGGCATTATGATCAACACGCTTACTGCGGTTCCGATTATTGCACTTATTCCTAGCTTTCTGTACAATAAGTACAAAATAACAGCTACCTAAAACAAAATCAATACTTAATATAAAGTGGATCGGCTTTACACACTTGTTTAACAGATGTAAATTATTTTAAGTTAAGTACCTTGAGAGGTATAGCCCAAATGTAATGGCATACCCAAACGCATGACATTATATTATAGGTATCCTGGGAAACTAAATTTGTCAATAGACCGGCTCTAGTCGTGGCAGAATCTTCATGGCTATGCAACAGGGGCGTATCCTCGTCCACGCGTACATCCTTTGAAGACCACGGCGTCAGGCGCATACATTTGTTGTAAATTACTGCCTGTCGATAGAATACGACAAATCTGTTACTAACCTAACGGGTAAAAGACAAATGAGAATCGTAACATACGTAACATGATACTAACTTGCAGCGCTGTCTTTAATCTCATCCCCTCAACCGTGACGAGATGGGTTGAGTTCTGAGAGAGAAAAGCTTGACTGATCAGCGCCAATGTAACAAGAAGTAACATGACGTAACCGTTGTTCAAAAACTCTTCAATTGTGACATGTTTATTGGTGTCGTATTTAGAATCGTGGTCTTTTATGTATTGAATAATTACTGCTAAGCCTAGTGCGGGCACCATACCAATCAGATCGCCGCACAGTTTAAGTATACCAGCAATGTAAAAATTTGGCCAGACCTTTCTTAGATAACATAGCCATATGTTCGGGTCTTCTATGTTCGTTTTCGTTTTCTGAAAAGCAAAAATGATATATGTTACTACTGCTCATTGTTGTTAAATACAGACAGACATCTTTATTGATACCTGTTTGGAAAATAATCTAGAGAAATTCTCGTAGTCTTTTTTTGATTGTTCCGTCTCCGGTATTTCTCCAAAGTCACTTTCTTCCAAGGGTTCTTCGTAGCCCTTGTACAATAATGAATTCAGCCAAAAATATGATATTTTTGAATAGAAATGCACATCTCCGTGTTTGTATGCAATGTTATTGAATTCCGCTGGAGATATCCGTTTGTTCCCATAACGTTTCATAATCTGTAAACGAATAAAATAAACATTCATCATAAGTTCCAAGCCAGTTGATTTAGTTCAATTAAATTCAATTTAAATTTTCTTTTTATATATTTAATTTTTCTTTCTTAGTTTCTTTTTATTTTTTCTTATATATTGTATTTGATATATATACAGCATGAACTTATAAGCTATTACATGTTAATCCTAGCCTTAGAAACAATGTAAATTCAAACATTTAGTAAGTATTTTACTTCACACAAAAACTTATCCGTAATCTGTAAATGAATAAAGTAAACATTCATCTTTAGTTCCAAGCCAGTTGATTTAGTTACAAACAAATGGAAGTGTCTATATTTAACACTTCATGGTGTTAAATATAGACACTTCCATTTGTTTGTCTTATATACATTACATTTCCTAGTGCAAAGAAACCATTATTTCATAGCTATAATAAGCTATGGGAAATACCATAGACCGGCGCCAGTCTTGCCCAAGAGTAGGTAGTTTGAACTCGAGACGGTTCGGGCGTCTTGGGGCGTCAAAAGTCTGTCTGACTCACGCACTCACATTGCGTCCAAATCATTCACTTCTCATAATACAGTTTGGCAAAATATTAAATAATTTAAACTAACATCAAAGACTACCACCAACCTGTCGAGTTGTAGGTACTTATGTAAATTCGCGTAGAAAGTGGAACTCGGACAGCGTCGTTTCTCGAAGAATTATGCATGCCGATCTATCGGCATCAGTCGTGAGTACCTACACATTCATGTGAGTTCCTGCCTTACTAATCATAAACAAAGGCCCAAATGAAAATACGTATGAAATTAATATTCTCTACAAAAAAGGGCTCTGGCAGGCGATTTCATTAGGAATCCATGAATAACGAGGTATTTGTTACTTATACACTCTCTCACTCTAGCACAGGTATTACATTACTTAAAAGAGGGTCCCCCATACCACTGAAATATATTTATTAATTGAAGTTAAAGCAATAAACTATTTGATTTATACACGGGTGGATAAAATCACAGAAATAACCACATTAATACAAAAATGCGATAGTAGGGATGTTTAGATGGATTGATGGATTTTTACTCTACTTGAATAAAATCCTACAATTAATTGTATTTACGTTTCCTTCATAGTAATATGTTATCGTACTCGTTGTGATTATTTATGCATGCTGTCTTCACCTATAATTATAATCGACACATTTCATGATGTTACTAAGGTAAAACACAACATAGCTAGTTTTAGTGTAGGTATATATGTATACTATGTTGGTGATCAATAAATAAATAAATAATATACATATAAGATTATGATTGATATGAATTAGTTGAGCTACCTGTCTAGTTCTAATTTGTTTCTATTCTTTCATTGTAACTTTTTCATACATAAGATGATGATGATTTGCCCTAGCAGAGTGCATTGCATGGTCAGGATCCACAGACAGAAATCGCCCTAAATTGCTGTGCGACTTTTGCACAATTATTAATATAATTTATTAAAACAAACAAATTGACGCATACAACACTGTATGCAATTACCTATTTTGACTTTGATCTTCGGTTATCCAAACATTAGCTATTACCAATTTGTTCCCGTATCCTCTAATGCAATACAACGTAAGCATAAATTATCTAACCTGCATGTTGCAAGCCACTGTTTACAATCCGTAGCAGTCGTTTACGAAAGCAACGGATATTGTCAGCGCATCCTTGCCTAACACGTAAGCATTCCTTAATCGCCGAGAGGATTGTGCAGACATAATGAGACTAAGCGCTTATCCCTACTGTACTTGATAATACATACTTTCCTAACGGGAACTGTGAGCTATCGACCTGCATCGATTGTAAATACCGGGTACACGAGTAATATAAAGTTTTATGGAGATTGCCATGCAGTACAGGTACCTAGTAAGTACTAAGTTTCTGCATTACAGCCGTTATTTTATTTTCTACTCGTACTTGCATTAAAATAGTAACCTGCGCATATTTATTGAGTAAGAGGTCTTGTGATTGTGACATAGGTACAATCGTTTCAATATGAACAATTCAACATTGTTATTGTATGAAACCATCACAAAGGCATAAATATTATAGACATTAACGTAACTAAATAATAACCTATATAATAGGCGTTACAATATATAACAATTGACCCCTTACCTCATCATAAAAACAAACGCTGTCCACCGCAGCTAATAATGTCGACAGTGCCATAGAAAGACCTTGAATGTATATCTGCATGTGGTTGGATTGGACTCCGGGGACAGTCGCTATGTGTTCATAGAGAATGGCAGCTGAGACGGACGCGGAGAGGAGCCAGTATACAGCCAGGTATAGTATAGGCGCTGTGGTGTGCCGGGTCCATAGTGCGACGTGGAATACTGCGGCCGCGAGCCAGGCCAGAGGGGCCATCAGCGAGGCCACCAGCCCCACAGTATCTGCCGGCCGCAGCAGCGCCATGGCGGCCCCGCAGCACCACACCGCACCCAGCACCAAGCTGGTGATGCCTCGGAAGTCTTGCCCTCGCCATCGTTTTATCCGTCTGTTGGGAAAAACCTAAAGATTGAGTCACGCTAAGATTTGAATAATGAATTGATTAACGGTCTGTGTCGGAGTCATGACAATTTGATAACTACTGACGCATTCCTCGATCTGTTAGATAAAAAACATTTTATAATAATTAGTTATTGGAAATGGTCCGATCTCATACAATTAATTTCCTTTGTGCCTCCGTAAGCAACGGACAGCGACAACATTAATGAAAAACTATTTCCTGGCAGGATGACGCTTTTTAATTGAAACTAGCACGATGCCATTCCATCCAATTAATGAAATAGGCACCTTGTTTACTGGCGAAATCATTGGAGTAGCAAAACCATTACAATATTTCCTAAAAACTACCAGTAGGTTAGGTAGCACACCGAATATTAAGACGCATTGATATGTTTAGCAGTTTACGGTCATCGTTAGCTCACGCTCGTTATCAGTTAATTATTTTTTAAACTTGAGTTTGGTATGTCATGAACCCACCTCTACTTATATCAAATAATACCGATATATGTACTTTATCTTCAAATTTTTCCTGCTATTTATGTGGTACTTCGCTTTTCGTTCTGTGTTCTCGTAGCGATAGGTGATAATTTAATAGTTGACCTAATGTGTGTTTGGCCTAATATTTTGTGTATTTTTGCTAATACTTGCAATAAAAATATAATAAGGCACCTAGTTAAGAAGTAAAAGATACCCACCGGTGGCCCCTCTTCACAGTGCAGCAGCACAGAAGTGCAGCTGTGATGGTGGCACAGTAGAGATGCAACGAGTGTAGAGCCGCAGCAAACGCCTGCGCCTGGCATGCCGCATCTGCGTGCGGGCAGACCGCCTCCATGACACGGGATTTCGCACTCCCCGCTCTCTGACATCCGTTGCACTTGATTTATCACCAAACTCCCCACTTCATTGCACTCTACACAAAGTTTTTGATTTAAACACCAAAAGAAACTATAATAGTAATGATTGATTAAATTTAAAAAGTAAGTAGGTATTGGTTACAGTTGTTGGCGACCCAGCGCGCGATTTGGCAAAGAGAATATTTTTTAGAACACTCAAAATCAAGGTTGGCGTTAGCGTGTTTATGATACAACAACGCAACTGTATAAATATAATATTTTCAGAATTGGTGAATCTAGCTAGCGTGTACCAAAACATGTTCAATCAAACAAACATGTAATTAGCTAGCACGGCAAGGGTCAGATTTTAATGAACATGAAAACTTAACGGTGCTTGAGAATACTGGCGGATAGTAATGGAAACGAACTTTTTACCTTGTTATATTTTAACAATTAAGTATAACATACAAATGCCCGACATACAAGTCTTGTAAGCATTAGTTTTTTTGCTAGGCGCCTAGTTTCCAAAAGTGGGTAATAAAAATATTTAAAACTGCCGCGTGCTTTTACCCTTTTAACTATTATTTTAAACTGCACTGCACTGTGAATTCTAGCATGAACGATTGTTATTTTGAAAATAAACTTGTGTTGCATACATTCCACTTTGTACCAACAACAAACAAAACTCACCTTCTGAAATAAAACTACGAATATTTTACGTTCTCATAAACACTCGAGAATGTGGTAGGTGCACATTATTTTTAGTTATTGTCCGGCATATCGATTGTGGTTTATGGTGTTGTGATGGGATTTTGATATTCGGATCGTGACTGTGCGAGCATGGCGGGTGAAACCGGACGCGCGTCGTCTCGGCGTGGACGCTAGACACTGACTGGCAGACTGGCTTGGCTTTGGCGTCTGACTGTCCCTCATTGAACTGAATCGGAGCTTGCAGCTGAACCCGTGGGTAGACTCCGGTGGCTCGTTGACTCTTGCATACATATCAAAACACTGCTCTATAATGCTGGTGCATTATTTTCCAATAGTTTATCCATTAGGTATTTCGTTCTCACAAAAGCGAAGTCTGCTGGTAGTGGATATTTCCATTTAGTTCAATGAAAGTCGAAACAGGTTGTTTTCTAGTGCGCTTTCATGCATAATAGCTACGAGTACTTACAGACAACCTATTTGTTCCACATTATTAGATGTGCGCTGCACAATTACTCTTTATGCGATTGGAATTAAAAAACAACAAAAATAAATAATAATACCCGTTAAATAATAATATGGAAGGAATGTTTAAAGGTTTTATTAGCGCTTCAATACACTTCGTTAGACCTATATATGGACAATTTGATTCTTAATTATCGCTTCTGTTACAAACAAACAAATTGTTTATTGGAATAGTAGATATATTTTACAGTTACTGTAAGTACCTTTCGTAAATTAAGACCCATCAAGAGCCTTTGTTAACGTTATAAATCCAAATTTATGACGACGCCTTTCGCGCTCTTAAAAGATGGTTGGTACTTTGGTAGGTTAGGTAGGTACCTAGGTACTTGCCGCGCCCCGGTTTTTCTCCCCACTAACCTTCATTCGCATGGAATTTAGCTCAGCAGCTGAATGATGCATTAGTGCGATATACTAGACATTTCTTTCTATGATATTCTCGCAGGAAACAAACTAACAAAAATATTTAACAAACACCACAATAAAACAAACTTATGTAGGCATTCTGATATTTAATATGATATAATAAATAAATAATACCTAATAGACGATAAGATGTTCCAAAATCTAATCTAATACGAAATCTATCAAAATCTTGTCGCTTATTACTTACTTACAGTTTTGTCTCTTTAATAAACATCACGGGAATTATTGTTTACTTTAGGAAACAATAATTATATTATTTTAAAACTAGCTCCGCCCCGCGGCTTCGCCCGTGTGGAAATCTATGTGTAATATAATTTTAAATCTTCCCGTTGAATCACTATATCTATTAAAAAAAACGCATCAAAATCCGTTGCGTACTTTTAAAGATCTAAGCATACATAGGAATAGACAGACAGGGGGAAGCATATAGGAATAAAACAATTCAAAAATCAATATCCCAGCCTGAAGTCTCATCGGGCGGCAGCTTGTCCTTAGGATATTTGTCGAAGTTGGACAGGTCCAAGTCGCTGCTGACCGGTTGTATGAGCGGCGCCTTCAGCTTTCTCTCGCGAAGCCCATCCCAATCGAAGCCTAGGAACCATCTGAGGAATATTGATCGCGTTACAAATAAAAAAAAGAAAATACAAATATTTTATTTCAGACAACAGACATGAGTCCATATAATGTGCGCCCAAACCCGCACTCTGCGCATTAGGAGGGATCAGGGCTGTTTTTTTGCGTATGATAGAGATATGGTTAGAGTAAAATGTGAAATTTCATCGGTGCTTAAATACTGGGTCCAATTAATTGTTTCCTTGTATGAGCTTGGTACTCACTCCTATTAATGAAATTATTGGGTTTCCCCGAGAAATTTACGCGTTTTTTGGGATGCTGACTCATTCACACAGGAATGATGGGAAGCAATTGGGTGAAAATGATCACCTGATCATTTTGAATCGTACTGATTAGCAAAAAACACAGTCGAAAACAGAATTTTATGGCTAGGTTAAGTAGGAGACGGAATCAAAATAATTGGACGTGAGGGTTCCGCTATGGCAACTTTAAATGGCATGTTTAAATCATATTCATCATTAGCATAGCACGTACCAAAAGTTAAAACCTATTGTCTCGCGACGCATTTAAACAGCGACCTTCAACTTACTTATGGATTTTGATGTCCATTATTCCGTTTTTGAGGTATCCTAGACGTTCAGCGGGGACAGCCCTGCAGAGCTTGCGGATGAGCATCTGGGCAGACTTGGGGACCTTGGTGGGGTGGAATGCTACTGCGTCTATGCCCTTCAGAATGAGGGTATACGTCTTCATGTGATCGCCGCCAGTGGCTCTGAAGGGGGGTTTTCCAACAAGCAACTCATGGATAAATACCCCGAGTGCCCAGCAATCCACAGCCCGGTCATGTCCCTGTTTAATTGAGACAATTGCTTCAATAGAATTGAGTTTAGCAACGGCAAATTTAAAACGATTTATGTTCAACTAACCTTGTTGAGAACGATCTCTGGCGCTACGTATTCGGGTGTGCCGGCGAACGTCCATGTTTTGCTGTTTTGTGATATTCTTTTTGCAAACCCAAAGTCCACCTGATAAATTAAAATAATTGTAATGTGATCTTGGTATTCATGAAAATTAATTACTATTTAACGAGGATTAAAGTTGGTGTTTATAAAATCAGACTTTATGCATGCTAATAGAACTTCGAATTCGGTACGATTGTTACAAAAGTTGATGTTGTTTACTAAAATTAAAAGGCCTATACATTCCTGTAGGTATATCTACACCGTTATTAAGTATTACTAGAGAAAACCCTGAAACATATATAGCGAGCAAAGTCGGCTAATATGAGGTTTACCAAGGTTAAATCGATTACCAATTTGATGTATCCTGATTTGTCGAGCATTAGATTCTCAGGTTTCAAGTCTCTGTAGATAATGTCTTTGGAATGCAGGAATTGGAACGCTTCTACGACGCACGCGGCCATGAACCTGGCGACGTTTTCGGGGAAGAACCTTTGTTTCTGGAGGATGGTCCACACGTCTCCGCCTAATACTGGCTCCATCAGGAAGTATATGTATTTGTTGTCTTTGAATGTTTGATACAATCTGAGAAGGAAACCAAAACCCAGGGTTATTCTAAATCGAACTTCACGTGTTGCTGAGTGAAGACTACGACTAGGAAAACGTAGTGACGCCTGGTGTGATGTCGATGTGCGAAAGACGCTGCAGGTAAATGTTGAATGCTGCAAAGTAAAGACGGGACACATCCCCCGCTAGGCAGTACAGAAGAATTAGATATGTCCACAAAGACAAGAAGCATTAAGATGAATACATAAGTTAATATAAATAAATAATGAGCATTTTAGTTTCAAGGCGAGAGTCTCTTTCATAATACGGGCCTTTGACTGTTATGTGATTTTTGTTGAATGACTTTTAATGGCAATTATGTCTGGTAGGAAACTTTTCAGCTAGATTCAATTAATGGAAAATAATTGTAAAATAACGACTTATCAAATTATGAAGATTGTTTGATATTTTCACCGGAGCCGAGTTCGTTATCTAACAGGGTGTACCACGTGCAGGTTAGGTTAGTTTGGGAGACGAGATGTTGTAGTCCCCCTTACACCCTTCAAGGAAATGTACTAACTGGCATATAAACGGACTGTCGCACGTCATCATGATGTTTTTCTCGTTGTAAGCGTGTTCCTGTTGCTGCTGCTGGACCATGTCTATCTTCTTCAGGCACTTGAGAGCGAACGTGAGGGTCGGGTTCGGTTTGTACTGCACCAGCTCCACGCGACCGAAGCCGCCGACACCCATGGTGCCTACGATCTCTAGGTCTTTTAGCTCCACGTATGAAAATTCTGAAAGAAATGGCGATTGAATGGTGGGGCGGATGTGCTTTTAGGAAATAGTTTGCAGAAATAAGTAAAAAAAAATATGACGAAAAATTGACTACCTCTGTTGCGTGGTGGGCGTGGTCCGCCTGCGATGCAGTAGGTTGCGGGTTCGATTCCCGCCTCGGGACAATTGTGTGTACGATTTGCAGATATTTGTCATAGAGCTTCGATCGGGAGGCAACGACTAACTTAATCGAGACTATTGTGTAATTTTTGGGGCTTGACCTCTCCCCGATCTTGTTTGTGCACTATTATAAGTCTTGTGCACCTGACTATGGCCCCTGTTAAGACTGGCCACGCGCTATCGCCGAAAACTGTGGTGGACACTATCATCTTATATTTACTCCCTTTTTAAAAGATTTCTTCTTAACTAAGAGTCATAATAGGTATGTCACTTACCGCTTATAACTTGTGAATTTTTCTTAGGTTGTGAAGGTCTCGGTACTCGGTGGACGATCTTTCTCAGTTCTTCTATATTACCCAAAAGGTCCGTAAAAGGCCTAAGCAGAAATAAACAATCAATATAAATATTGTACATAACTCTTAGAAGAATTATCTAGTAAAATGTATCCGACTCTCGATCGTAAATCTCCATAGATTTATTATACACTAGCGGCGCGTCCCGGCTTCGCCCGGGTAGACATTTGTTTCATATTTTGCGATGAACGTACGTACAGTAAATGTATCTTTAGTAAGAAAAAGTCTATTAATTTTTCGGGTTAATATATACCTACCTATGACACTCACAAATAATATGGGTTTCTATTAGTAAAAGAATCTTCACATTCGGTTCAGTAGATCCAGAGATTACCCCTTACAACCTCACAAACTTACAACGTTACCTCTTTATAATATTAGTATAGAAGAGGTTTTAAAAGTTACATCATATAAAAAAGCCCAGTTATATGATGAAAAAATATCATAAAAAATAATTTAATCACGTTACGTACTCGATTGGTGGACTCTGTGTTTAACATTTTTCTCTGTACAAGCGCCTGCATTGTGAACGGTGAAACGGAAAAACATACAAATCCATCTCTTTTTAGAAGTTATGTTTCTTACCCTCGTTCCAGCGTGAGACACTCAACCCCAGGAGCCTGTGCAATACAAGTCGCCAGTCGTCTGTCCTCATGCAAGAGGGCTTGTTCTCCGAAGAACTCCCCACGCTTGAGCAAGCCCACTCTCCTCTCGACACCGTCGCCGTCACGTTTGGTCACCAGTACAGTGCCTCCTCGGATGATGTAGAACTTGTCACCCTTGTCTCCTTGCCTGACTACGGGTGTGCCGGTTGAGAAGAATTCCTACGGGAACAAAAGATTATTTATTGGCTAAATATCCAAACTAATATATAATTATCGCAAGTAATTTTCTATCTGTTGTCTGTTACCACGCTGAAACGGCTGAAATTGGGTAGGGAGGCAAACAGTATCCCGGCAACGGACATAAGGTACTTGAGAAACATGTGCGAAGACGCGGGGCGAAGCTAGTAACTATTATATATCATATCCACTTCGGTGTCAAAGGATTTACACGAACTTGTCCGAAAAACACGACTCCATATTATCTTTAAAATTGAAGACATATGCATACCTATCTGTACAGATAGGTATGCATTTTCGCATTGTGTATGTAAGTTTCCCTTCTTTTTTTTGCTTGGGGTGGCTTTCGTATCACGGCGGCCATGATAGGCCTATTGTGATCGCCACTTTAACGTTTCAGCCCCGAAGCCGTAGCGTTCATAGTGCGCCACTAACCCTTGCAGCTGCTAGGAACTGTAGGATTTTCTTCGGGGTGATGTCTTGCAACTCGTCTGGGCTATGCAGATGCTTGCCCAGATGGATGCTGCGTTTGTGCATCAGTGCTCCACACTCACTTAGCAGATGGAGGGGCGTTTCATCCGCCTCCTCAGAAAATCTGCAGGATTGTGTGTCGCTTAGCCCTAGTTTGAACATGTGCTTGTTAAGGCGACAGTGTCCAGTTAAGGCTCTTGTCATGATGCGAAGGTTACCTCTGCTTAGCGCTAGGATTCGGTTGGTATAACGACTATCGAAGGCTTTTATCAGAGATTTTGAATGACCCATACCCGAGGAGTTGCTCCAAGTTTCCCCTCTTTCTCCTAATTCTGTTTTACACACTTTCCTTCCTCCCCCTTCCCATAATGATAATGCGTAGCAACGTAGTACAAACTCTGCTAGCTAACTAGATTATATACCTTAGTTTCAGTTTTTACATAAACAATAATTATAACACACGAGTCTTCCAAGTTACTACCTTTCCTCTTTACTATTTTACTTCCCAAGACGAAAAAATGAAGGTACGTAGGTACATACTAAAATAAGACATGTTGTATTCATAAATGGACGTACCCTAAGGTTGGTATATCTGCCCTACATTATGGAGAGTTTTCAGAATATTTTATGGTCTCTGATAATAATATGAATCAGGGTCAGTTGCCATGTTTCCATTAATCATTTTATTTTTATCTATTGCCTTTGAAATGCATTACTTCAATAAAGATAGTCTACAAGTCCAGTGTAGATTGTCTTTGTTATTGTGATGGGTAGGTGATTTCCCTTTCATGTGGTTCCAAGCACCTATTACCTTGAGTACTGTTGTCGATTATATTTCCTATGATAAGACTGGAGTACTTACAACTACATAATCATCAGCCTATGTTAGTCCACTGCTGGACAAAGGCTTCCCCTAATGAGCACCATAGCGCCCTGTCTTCACTTTGACGCATTCAACATCTCCCTACAGGGAGTTCTGTAGATTAAGGACTACAGTCCTACGCAGGTCGCCCTACCACCTGGTCGGAGGGCACTAGGTACATGTCCTACACTACGTTTACTGAGTCGTTGTCTCCACTCAAGAACACGTTTGTTGGTTCTTGGCGAGATATGGCCGGCTCACTGCCACTTCAGCTTGCTAATTAGTACTATGTCGATAACTTCGGTTCTCTGAGGATAGCTCTTTCCATAGCTCGCTGACTTTGAACTGGTGGACCAGCCCTACCGTGAGTCCACGTCTCAGCTCCGTTAGTCAAAACGCCTACCCTACATGAGCAATATACACTTACATACTACTTATTAAATACGAACCCTCTTTAAAAAATCTGAGATGTGTGCCAGTTCAATCTTATCGATGCCCTGGAGAAGTGGTACAGATTCCAGGAACCGGATGTTGTCTTCCTGCTCCTGCCGGCCGCTCCTCACCATTATCTTCTGGAAGACTCTTCGCTCCAAAATCCATACTCTGGCTTCTGTTATACCTGTATATAATGTACATATCTTTGGTAGGCACCTTTGTGTTTTAGGTCAAGTGAAGTTACATATACGGTGCCACGTAACATATTTACTAAGACGAAAAGGGGTTATTCTGGATATATCAACTTTTGATATATGTTTTTTTAATTCTAATATTTTATCAATAAAGATTTTTCTTCCTATTCGTGTTTTTTCTAAGTGCTTATTTTTTAAGCCTATGGAATAAATAATTTGACTTTGACTTTAACACCTACGCTTGCATAATTTAACATTAAATACTTCATTAAAAAAAAAAGCAGCAAAACCAGTGTTAGTAAAAAAATCGATATCTTTTTTATTTTTTCAAGTAAGTAACTATAATAAAATATTCTTAATTCAAATTATCGAAAAGCAAAAGATTATCACCCTGGGGTCCAGAATCACCCCCTTTCAGCTAAGTACACATGTTACGTGGCACCCTATAATAATACATGTAGTAGGTATGTATGAGTATGACACATTAGAATTGAAATTATCTGCTCGTCATAGATTGTTACAATTTATCATACACTTACACCGGATTGACGCAAATCGTTTCGCCTTATACAAAATAGCCAGTTCCCCGAAGGCTTCTCCGGGTCCAAACGTCTTCACCACTTGTCCCCCTTTGAGAACTTCAAATTGACCATTAGCCGACACAAAAAGATGGCTGCCGCTTTCACCCTCGCGAATAATGAGACTACCCGCAGGAAAATCTTGGGAGCTCATAGCCTCTACCACGGCCTGCAATCTGTCGTCATCCATCAGGTTTCGTAGGAAATCGTTGGCCATCACTGCCTTTTGAATTTGCTCTGTTGACCTGAAAGAGACGAACTATCAAGGATTCGTGCGTCAAAAGTGAACCTTCGTGGTGGTGGTTGACGCTACTTACGCTTCATCTTTATCGTATTTGTCGTAGTTGAGATCAACGGGTGAGCGTATGGTGTCGAAGGGAGCATGTGGTGCTATAACACCTCGCTTCCGCCTTGTCCGTTTGTCCGGATTGCTGACTATTTCCGAGATCGTCTTGCGACCGGCACTGCTCTTGCGATCACCGTCGTACAACTCGCTGGTGCGCGCGGACGAGTTATTGTAGTCGTAGGATTCCTTGCTGTAATGGCTTCCATTGTAGCTTGGCTTCTTCTCTATGTCCATTGGAACTGGCAGGCTAGGCCTGAGGTTGTCGGAAGCAATAGAACCATTGGTTTGCCGAGGTTCTTCAGCGATCTGTATGGATCCTTCATGGTTAGGAAAAATCTGCAATATTCAATTTTCTTAGTGACTTTCAACCAACTAACAAAGGCTTATTTGATAAAAGTATTAATTTACTTGTATTTTTATTAACTTATCATAAGATTTAGGGGTTAATACTTAACAAAATAAATCGGATCCATTATCGTTACCTACTGTGATTGGATATTTATCGCAATTATTAAATCTTGATAACACTACTAGGCACGCTTGACAGACTTTGAACCAGAATTTCATCAAGTTTTTTGTGCAGTACCTCCCTAAATTTTTCTCTATATTAAAGTTATGATTTATTTTTGTGGTTTAACAATGTTTCAGTTTACCAACACCCTTTAAGGGTTAATTTCAATAAGTGTTTTACATGAATTTGAGAAAAAAAATTGTAGGTACCTATATTAAGCTTTAAGTGGGGTACTACATTCGTATGTACCTACACTACAAAATGTAGGTACCTTAAAAACAAAACATTCATAAAAGACTTGAGATAGGAGAATAAAATTTATAAGAGCAATCACTATATAATTTTTCATAGCTCGAACGCAATTTTTTGGAATAATTCAATAACTTTGACGTGTTAGTTTGTATTAACCCAGAAATTTACTAATTTTGCAACCAGGAATTAGGAAATAAAATGGCATTGAAAGAGTAATGAAATAGCTAGGTACTTATTCGTTTTTATTTTATGGGGCCTGAAAAAATAACTTATGAATGCTACCTGCTCTCCCTTCCAGATATAGAGACTATATTACATAGGAAATAATTATATTAAACTGTTACGTACGTAAGCAGTTTAATATTTTAGGAAAGGTAATTATAATTACCGAGTTACATACTAATTTGTCCTTCTTATTGACCGAGATTACAGAATACATAATGCATTTAAATACCTTCCTAATTTAAAATGTCCAAAGGTAGATCTCGAATGAGCACAACATACGAAACGCGTCTTAATAAAACATTGATTATAAACTCACGATGGTCTCTCGTCGAGCCGGCCTTGTCGGCTGAGCCGCATTGCTCAGGTTGAATCCACCTTTAGCTGACCACTTGAACGGTGGACAGAGCACCATATTAATTCCTTGCACTATTTACTTGTAGTAAACGTAACATAAATGATAAAACTGCACTGTGCATCAGGCGGTGAGAAGTATTCGCGCAGCGGTGGCGTAGACTGCGCACAATGCGCAAAGGCAGCCCTTATCGCTCCTGCCAGATTATCTCACCATTCCGATTGTTTTAATTAGATATTTCATACTAAAGAACGATTGCCTTCATTCATTATCAAATAGTCCTGTAATCTTATCGTCACTAAATAATTATCACTCACAGCCAATCATCGCCAACAGTCAGAGGTAGAATAGCTTCATAATATCAGCAGCAGCGTTACTAATTTGTTTTCTACTGTGCATAATTGACTGGAAGCAAGTAACCTTTCACTAAACTGCCCTACTACTGAACTAAACTGAGTTTACGCATTCATTAAATACTTGTACATACTAGGTCTACCTATGTATTAGATATAAATTTTAGTTTAACCATATTTAAGTAGGTAGGTACTAAAGTCATTTAAAACGGGATATTTACCATGATTTGATTTTTATCCTATATTTCGGCACAGTTTCATGCGCCATGATCACGGAATAACTGAAGGCACTGCGAGTAAGTTTTTATGGGCAGACATACCGATCTACCCTTATTTTTTGTCTTTTGCTACGAACGTTACCACTACCACCGGTTTCATTAATCTTGAACGCAGCTCGATCACAACACACAACACTGAGGGTGTCAGAACGCGACTCGGTTGGTACATCACTTCTTCGGTTTTTGCACATTCTCACAACAGGGTTCCAGATAATTGGTAGCCATCTTCTCGGTTGAAGTTCCTATGTTTCGTAATCTCAATGGCCTCCAATAACATCCTTGGTATGTAGGTATGTAGTGTCGCTCTGTTGAGATTACTTGAGGATTGTTGCAACTCGATCCAGTGATTTGAACCAGAGTATCCCCATGAGACAAAGCAAGTTCAGTTTATGCTGAGATAAAAGAATAAGAGTATAACTATGACAGTTTCAAGTCTTTATGTGAAAATTGTTAAGCTTTGTTTTAAGTTTTATAAGTTGTTTGTTTTCCATCTAAATAAAATAAATAACCTGTACCTAGTTAATTTATACCTAACTAGCTGTTTCCCGCGGTTTAACCGCGTTAAATTCAAATTTCAATATAGCCTAAATTTTATTATAGCCTATGTTCACCGCGGATAGTGTAGCTTCCCAACGGTGAAAGAATTTTACATATCGATCCAGTAGTTTCGGAGCCTATTCAATACAAACAAAGAAAAAAAATAACTTTTTCTCTTTATAATAATAGTATAGAATAGATGAGTTAGTAACTAAACTCTACACAGTTAATTTTCTAAGGAGGTGCGTGTGTGAAAATATTTAATGTACGTTACATTAAATATTTTTTGAAAATAAAAGAAGCATTTTCATACTATGATTTATTGATAACGTAAATGAGTACACAAGGCCAAAGGCTTCAAATGATTTTACTTCATTCAATATTCATTGAAAATAATATTTTTACAATAAATCAGCACTGCAATTTGGAAATTGCCACACGAAAATAAAACAATGAATTCTATATTATTTGACCACTTTATCACAAATCAACGATCTAGTGGGCACGCTGTGCACTTGGCTTGTATGAACATTAAATTACTTTAAAAATAAACTGCAACAGTAAAATGTGCTAAAAGTCTATAAATGTGTGCCCAACGGAAGACATTCAATTTAACAAATCTATTGTTAGTTAATTTTAAAAACATTATTTATTACACTATACAGACACGGGAATTGAGCACGGTATAAGTCCAAGATCCGCGCTACTCCACATATTCTAAGACGGATCCTGGCACTAGTATTATTTGTAGTAACAATACTGCTTGAATTTAAACGCAGATTTCCGCGTACCTGCATAACGCAGATATATCTGCCTACTAGATACGTAAAAACGCAGTCGTAACACATACATAACACTTCATGCCAGTAGGTAAATAATATTACAGCTAAATTTGACAAAACATCTAACTCCACTCAAAAATTCCGTGTTCTGAGACGTCATACAGCAAAATATAAAGTATAGCAATTGGTGTTAATCAGATCTGTAGGTAACACTTTGTATTTACAATCACGTTTTCAAGGCTCTGGATGTGTTACGTCTGCTATATTTCAACAATATCAATCAAATCGAAGGTGTATTTTTTCAAGCGAGCATCAAAAGTCTATCTATATTCAACAGAAAACCTCTTATCATATTGGTACCTGAAATAAAAGCTTCGATTTGAATGTTAGAGTTATTTGTGTTAAAGGTATAAACATGAATATAGATCTACCAGAGACTACAAAACGAACGAACTTCGCCGACGAGTGCAATTGACGAACAAGTGATACTTAATAACTGGCTACTTCAACAACGTGCACCCGAGAAGGTACAAATTATACGCACAACACGGCGATTCCGCCAGTAACACTAAGATGGCTCGCTCACACCGATCCAGTCAACGCATATCGATTTTGCGTTTATAAAGACATTCAAAATAATATGATTACCAAAGAGGTTAGGTCTAAATTGTTTGTTTTTTTTTAAGTATAAGCAAGGACTGGACCGGGATGAGGCGAGCTCGCGCGGTGCCGGCGCCGGCCGCTACCGGCGCTGCCGGGTGTTCCGGCAGCCCTGGTACCACTCCGCCCCATGCACTACGTCACAACAAGTTTATATCTTCTATATTTATCCATAATTAACGAAGCCATCGATTGTATAATTTGTGCACAGCATGAAGAATAGTATGAAAATTCAACATTATATAAAAACGGAGAAACAAATGGCTTTAAAAAATACAATATCCTTAATTTAATGATTAATATATTTTATAATACATACATTGTCCTTGATGTTTATTTTTCAAATCTTATTCCTGTAGCACACTAACCATTTTGTCAGATATGTCATTTAAATTCCGATTTTTCTCCCATTAATTTAACAATTTGGCTTAGATCATGAAATGTACTTACGGAACAAATAATCAATTTACTTCCTTGTGTTAACAAATCAGAATTAAAATAAATGATATAGAAATAACTTAATCAAAAATAATGTTTGTTTGTACAAGTAAATGTGCCGTGATTGCAAAGCTTAACCATCGAAAGAGGTTGATTAAGCACGACCCATTCACTTGTTAAATACAACAAACCGACAATATTCGCAAACTAGCATACGATAACTAAAATTGATCAAATAAATCACATGTACTTTTTTCTGTACTAAAGATACAAAAGTTGCATTTAGGTTACTTTTTCCTAAAACTAAAGAATCCTTAAATTAATGCATCCACACATGAGTATTCAAAAGTAAAGCACGGTATTTGTTCAAAGCTGCAACAAGACAGTTACGTAATCCATACGTATTCATTCAAATATCCTAAAAAATTAAGCCAGTGGCACTATAAGGTGAGTGTACGATAAATCAATAAGAAAATATGACACAGAGCTTTAAAAATAACTTATCCAAATCATACAGAGAAAAAAAAATAGATGTAGGCACCAACGAGAAATAAAGTCCGCAAATATCTATCACATGAAATCCACGAAAAGCACCTTTCCCTATAGTTATATTGTGCGCAAAAGACTAGAAAATCTTTTCGTTAAACGATTAAAATTGTCATGGGCTTGCTGCTACAAAAGGGAGAAGATGTTATTAATTTGATTGTAAAACTTGCCAATAAGTCAAAGGGCAAACAAAATTTCATAAAACCAGTCAAAAATCAAAGAGCACGTGAACTTTATGTGAGCCTTTGCATTAATAATACACACATGTATCCAAATATTTGGTTAGTTGTTAGTAGTACTAAGTCAGATCTATAACATTGACATTTCATGGTAGCGATGTAATTTATGTTCTTAGATACTTGCGTTTATTATTAATAACATTCATTATCAAAAAATAATATTTAAAACAAGTAATCTAAGCGACTCTTAAAGATTTGTTAAGTTTTTCCGAATGAAAGACTATGAAATCTATTGAGAGGGGGGTAATGACAAGTGAATTCACCGAAAATGTACGAATCGATGGGTTTGTGCTTTGGTATAAACTTTGAGCGAATTCAATGATGTAAGTAACAATTATTTTACATCCTAATGAAAGTGTTAGATCTTAATTTACGACGTACTAAAGGGTTGGACCCGTATGCGTGTTTGTTTAATAAAAATAAAATGTAAAATTCAGATAAAATGTTAAAACAGCACGGAATATTAGACACCGTACAAGATAGTAATCACCATCTACGTAAAACCAAATTACAAGGAGAAATCTCAATGATATGTAAGAACTCCATGGAGCTCCCTTCTTTTCTTAAACACTACGGCTAAAGCGTTACCTACTATTCATTCAACTTTATAATAACTAGCAACCGATTACTTACTTATTTTTATGACTAAATAGGGACAATATTTGCGATTCAATATTTGAGTAACAGAGAGGCGAACTGTACAGTAGGTACTGATTTATATAAGAATTACAAATATTTGGAACTGGAAGTAGGTATTTGTGACCACTCAAGGGCTTCAAAAAATAGTGTACTTATCATACTCTACAAGGAAAACTTTTAAAATTATAACGGTGCAATAGAAATCGGACTGGACAATAAGTCGCAGCACATTACACCATTGTAATGTATTTCTTTACGCAGCGTAATAATTTGTAAACGTCGTCTAAAATTACTTTAACTATGTAGTTACTACTATTAACCTCGAGTTAAGAATATAAGGTAACTTTTTGGAAAATAAAGGCATCTGTAAAACAACAACCGAAAACATGGCACCGAATAAAGAACGCACCACAATCAACGTGGTTGTTACGAACAGATTCACTGTGGAAGATCCGTACCTACTCTATGCACTTAACGAGCTATTTCATAAGCACTACATAATAGAGATATTTAAATTCATGTAACTAATGAGATACTAGTGGCAATAACTATAAATTATGAGTAATATTGGAGGTTCTTAGAGAATTTACCTTAAAATCAACTGAAACAACAATTTTTAACCTCAACTGGCATCCCTTATGCTCGCTATCAAAACGCCTATAGCAAACACGCTATTCAAACTTCTAAATCGTCGCGCAAGTTATGTTATTTATTTACAATGTTTATTTATGATATGCAAGTGCAAAGCTCACTAATCTCTGAACAATACTTACATGGAAATTAAATATTTCTCTATGGTCAATATTGTGTACTACATAAACAGACAACACCGTCGCACTCTGATTGTCGTGTTGCGCACGATACATTTCATCTTCTCATTCAAAATTGATTCCTTAAGAGTGAATGGAACCACTTTAGCTGCTCGCACTTGTATAGCATTAGTACTCAAATATTTTATTTTATATTAATAAAAAGTTTATGGCAATAAACTTTTGCTGTTAAAAAATTGATTGACTTTGGTATCGTGTTATCTCGCGAGACGCACTGCCTCAGAAGACTTCCTACACACTCGACTCACCGAATAATTGTTAGTTCTGTGTTAATTCGCCACCCAAGCTTTAACTATACAAAATTTGGCTAGCAACATTACTGTTTATCCTTAAATTAAGTTACATTTGTACGTTCAAGAGAGTTCATTGTCATGTATAGGGTAAAGGTGATGAAGGTATTTCATATTCGAGAAAATTCTTTTCAATTGTTCCATTGGCTTAATATGGTGCAAATCTGTTGTAACCACTTCTGTACACTGCAGTCTGTAAAGAGGAGAAGACCAGGATTAATATTATTTTTCTATCAGAGCAGTAAGTATAGGTAATTTTATAAGAGCTGGCACGATTGTCTTCTATTTATTTATTCAGTTCATCACAAATATGTCAGTACTGGAGTCTACTCCAGTTCTTTTCATCCGCATTGGAAAGTACAGGCCACAAAACTCGACGTGCCTCTTATGCTCTCTCTTACTTTCTAAAGGGCCGTTTTTTGATGAACTTTATGACTCTGATTTATTAATACATTATTTTATCACATATAAACAATTGCAAGAACCACAATTTCGGTTTCAAGAACTAAAAAATTTACTATCATCATTCCGAAGTAAAATTTGTTTAAATTTTTAATTTTTGTTCTATTAGTGTACCGGTCGAACGAAATAAAACCAACCTTCGTAATGAAAGAAGGGCTCCGTCCAGTATACGTAAAACAAAAGAGGATCGCGCCAGGTTTCTTTAGTTTACCTATATGTGCCCATCTCGTGGCAAAATATATTACAATTATCTTGAAGAATGTGAATATGAAATCTTACCCCGTAGCCTGTTACTGGGCCGATGCTGTGTCCCAAATAAGGGTCAGCATACTCTCTGCCGTACCTGAAATAAAAAAAAATTGAATGTAATACAATAGCCAATGAATAAAAGGTTGACTTAGCATGTAAGCTAGTTTGTAATATCAACACTTTCGCTCATAATGCACATTTCAAGGTTCACCAGTCAGCGTGTAGACGCGCGAATAAAACAGGCTTTGTATCCCATAAATCAGTTTTATTTATTTATTCAGTTATTTATTTGATAATATACATATTCACATTGTCTTTACAGTTTTACACCAAAGCGACAAAGAAATAAAAAACGTCCCATGTGATAGAAATGACCGTAAAGCGTAAAACGTTTCCATAGAAACAAGTGAGAAGCCGCGTGTAGAAACTACTAGGATATGAAAGAACTCAGAAAAATATGCCTGGAAGAGATCGCTTCTAAGCAATAAGGCCGCCCATTGTACTTGTAGCATGTAATGTATTTTTGTAATGATCTGTATCTGGTGTACAATAGAGTATTTTTGTATATACACATGTATGTATATTGTGAACACTAATATTATAAAGTTGTTTGTATTGAACAGGCTCCGAAACTACTGGACTGAATTTTAAACATTATTTCACCGTTGGGAAGCTGCACTACCCCCGGGTGACATAGGTTAGGTATATTATATTTAAGAAATGTGAAATTCGAATTTAACGCGTGTGACGTTGGTCTTGTATGTAGGATATGATTATTGACTTACGCTGCAAGTGGCGCCAAGGCAGTGTGCTGTGGCGCGCTGACGGCCGCCGCAGCCGCGCGCGCCGCGGCTCCGTAGTTGGCGGCCGCCGCCGCCGCCGCCGCGTGCTGCGCCGAGCTCAGCGGACTCTTCAGCAAGGGCGCCGCCGCTGCCGCAGCTGCTGCCGCAGCCTACAAAACAACACCTTATCAAACTGCTCAAGCAACGCCTCTCCGCTCCGAACTGCCTTTGATTTTCGCGCAACCATCAATCAAACGCAAAGTCAACTTCATGTTGTGTCGAATCGAAGTGTACTGTACCTATTTTATAAACATGTAAGGTTATTTCTGATTGATGTGTTGTGGGTGTGTGCTGTGTTTTGATTTGTTAATTTGGTGGTAACGGATGGCATCAAACAGAGCGGATGAGAAACTTGCGAACCAGCTGAAACATCTGGCGCGGAACTCGCGTGAACAGTGAGCCCACAAAGCCCGCCAGTTCCACCCAATGCTGCACCTATCGCTGATCGACGCCTTACCGTACGGTGGGATACTAGAGTCATCCATCGAAATAGTACAGAGATCGATATCGTATCTCAACAGCCAAAAACTAAAAGCCAAATCTTGCATTCAATAACGTTACTTGAAATAAAAACATAGCGTGTTGGAAGTTGGGACTATTTATTTACAAAAACATGCAGCTTTCCTAGCACTGTTTCCTACAAAATGGATTATGATTAATCTTATGCTTGCAAAACCACAATTACCCACAGAGTTTCTAGTAGTAGGTAATGCGGGTTTTACCTGGCGATAATAGAGAATGGTTGTTACTGTGAACAAATGATGAGCATGCAATACGAATGCGTGAGTTTAGAATATTTAACTAGAACAAGTTAGATCGTACCAATGATTATATTATATTATAACTATCTACTTTTTTCGTGATTGTTAGTGTTCAAACTTCGTAGGTTGCAATTAATTTGTGGGCTCAATGTTCTACTAGGAGCATGATATCAAGATTAGCATCTGATCGAGACATCTCACAGCTTGCGCAAAGACCTAAAACTAATCACCCACCACAAATACCAACAACGAACAAGGAAAACGCAAGAGAAAGCAATGGGCGCGGGCCGGCCCCGGCCGCGCGTGCACTCCGTCTCGGTTACCACAAACACATGTGCACCCGGCAATACGGTGGATTACCAATCAACCAATAGGACTATACGAATATAATAAGGAGCAAACAAAATCCCAGCACTCACTCCACGATGAATAACAAACTTATACTAGCGTGGTGGACATGAATTGGGAAGCGATAGATACAGATAGTCGGGTTATCGAGCGCCAGAGGCGGGGTTACCTCGGCTGCGGGCTTCGCCGCCTGTAACAACACACAGCCACGTCACGGCACCACACTACTCAACCACGGTACGTAGGTAAATGTATACAATGCACATCGCACGCGATGATTCTTTAAAACATTCAGAAAGTAATATTCACCTGTAGTCTGTAGTTGGAGTCAGCCGTTGCAGCCGCTGCTAAGAATGGGTCGTAATACACACTGCGAACCGAAACACATTATGATGAACAATCTTATCAAGCTAAAAGACAACATTATGATCAGTACTACTGTAAATTAATATTGAAAGCTCTAATATTTACAACAATAATGTTTGCCGTTCTAAACATACAGTATGCATTACATAACATAAAGATGCAGACAGTAATATATTCTAGAAATGATGCATATAGAGAGAAAGATTTCAATACACTAGTAAGAATTACAAAGAACCACTGATTAAGATTTGTACAGAAAGATATAGAAGAAGCACTAGGAACTATTGAGCTAAGGCAACAAGTTGCAATACTAAATTAATTGAGTTAGTGACAAATATGATTAATTCGATGGTTGCTAATCTATGTTACGAGTACTAGGTGCTGTTGTTAATTGATTCATACCGGTAGGAAGGGGATGCGAAGGTTTAAGGTTTGGGTAGTTTATAGATTGCAATTCAGATGGTACAAAAACAGGTCTTGAGTTCTGAAAGGAATATTAGACCCTTACAATTTCAACATATTTAGTGTATTTTCGTGTTGGCGGTAAAAGTCCGTATATCTCATAATCGGTTTACCTACCATAACTTTGGATTGCTACAAGATTTAACTTCGATGATCATCCGAGCTGATTTGACTGCGATTTACCTTCTCTTTACCATAAAGGTAATTGAGATTTAATACAGACATATTTAATTTTCCGCCCGTGTAAATACACCACAATAGTCTGAATAAATAAACTTTTTATTTCTTATCTATTTAGAAGGATAAATCATAATTAGGGATTGGGATACGAGTAGGGCAGGGCGATTAATGAAAGTGCGGTGCAGTGCCAACACGATCTATGCAGCATTTTTTTAAATATCCTAAGTGCCTACTGCTTATAGTCTCAATTCTGCAACTAGTCCTGTGCTTTGAACATATTTTGAGCACATTTAGGTGAAGCTTAATCTTTTTGTGGCTCTTACATAGCGTAATAATCTAAGGGCATAAAAACAAAGGAAGCTCCTCTTTTAAAGGTAACAATACTTTCTAAAACAAATATTTTGCGCACGTTTTTGATACATACATCATTTTTTGATCACATAATCGTATCATCGTTGGTTGGATAAACAGAGGTCTTTTATAACTTATAAGCTCTCAAAATAAAGATCGAAAGCTTCTCAATATTGTTATAAAGTGAATGATTTGAATGTTTGAATAAAGTGTTACCTGCATAGATTGTGTGTAGTGAGTACTCACTGTGCGTATGCGTGCATCGGCGATGCGTAGGCGGCGCGGTGCGGGTGTGGGTGTGCGTGCGGGTGCTGCATCGGCACGTGCGTGAGGTGCGGGCGCGGGGAGCGAGTGCGCACGACGGAGGCGCCGCGGAGCGCCGCCACACTCCCGGGGGCTACATGCAACACACAGCGGAGGGCTAACATGCGGGGTACCTGCGTCGCTGCGCGGCGCGCGGGGCCAGCACGAGCGGAGGCGCCGCGGCGGCGGCCGGAGCCGCGCCCAGCCACGGCCACGTCACGCCGGACACCCGGAGCCCTGAGCACACCTCTAGCTACACACTCCGAGTTGCCACCAACACTCTATCTCTTATATCCGACTATAGGCACAGTCGGATACTATACATTACAGGCTTACTTACACGTAGACCTGCACAGCACGTTTATAACAAGCCTTTACAAGGGACTCTTTCGATCTGTGTCAATCCAAAAACACATCTGTCTCTAGATTCTCATTCAGTATGAGAAGGTTTATAAATCAAATTTTCAAGAGAGTTTACAATGAACTCAAAACATTACAGACAGCAATCACTGCATTTCCTTTGCCACTACTAACGGTGATCAAATAAACTAAACGGACAGTTAAATAGTTGTTTGCGGTGTGTTCAATTTGTGATGTAACGGTTAAGGTGGCAACACAGGCAGCAAGCGACAAGGTATGCAGACCGCGTCACGTTATCAACACAGACCTGCTTTTTCCGAAGAATAAGAATGCGGCTGCATCCGGTAATCTTGGAGCTTATCAGCTCCAACGTAGTTTTACGATTTAGTATAATTTGGAAAAAGCAATATGAAAAGAGTTAATGAATATTTTATACTATCTATGGTACTATAACATTGTGCACTAATATGCGATTCAATAACGAGAAGTCTATAATAAATGTAGAACACGATTCACATTGAGACGGGAATGTCATGCCACATGACAGTGGAGCGGGCCGCGCCTACTCTACGCATACATTCGCCCGCGTCGCCACAACATCACACCGCGGCCGCTGACTTCTGCTCTAAGGAAGCATGGCCTTTGGATTCTTGCAAAATGCTTTCAATTCAATCGACGACATTCAACTTCTGATCGAGCAGTACATTTAGTTCTAATCAACCGCAAAGTCCCACCACATAAATAAATTCATGCTCGAATGAATGTTATAATAAATGTAACGCGAAAGCTTTAGTGTGTTTAACAAAGTATCTCATACGAAAATTCTGCAAGGGTATCTTACCTTCAGGCCATTGTACACACACTGAAACAAAGTAAAAATGTTCTGATGAGATTCTAAGCACGTTAAATAAATAATATTTCTAAACAATTAAGGCAATAGAAGAACACATTCCACTACGTAAATGAAATATGAACAGTGCAAGATTCAAGGCACATACAATCATTCAGAAAATATATAGGTATGCAACAAGAATATATTTCATAGCAAGCATAACACACACGTGTTATGACAACTAAGCAGCTATATTGTGGAACTTGGGTTAGTGTTTATACTTGTTCAGGCAATAGTAACGCCGGAGACAGGCAACTGTGTAAATTCAATTTTAAAAATTTGTTATCTCGAATTAGTATGATAGTTGAATGGTAATTGCGTAATGAACCGAGTGAACTGGCGGACGCAGTCTGTCTCCGGCTGCTGGCTGTGGACTCATTCTCTAAATAGCATTCATCTAATTGCATTCAGACAACAGATCTAGCCAACATGTAGAGGTACATTGACATGGCATGGACAACATTGATTTTTACAAATTCAGCTCTCTCACCCACAGTGGGAACTGATCCATTTCTAGCCAGAATAACTGATGGATTAAAAAGAGAAAAATCCAAGATGCATTAAGGTCAAACAAGTGTTATATAGAGGTAATAAGGTGGCAGATTAATATCTTAATGTTTGGCTTGGTGTTAGTACTGGTTGAGCTTTAGGACAATATTTATATGAAACGTGTTAAATGACAGAAAAGACTTGGGTATTCATGATGGATTTATGTTGTAACAATAGGTACATCGGGTATGCTTACCGTTGGGGACCGTCGGCGGTTTCTTTGTCTGGACTCTCGCCGTAGCATTATTAACCTGATATTGAAGTAAAATAGGTCAGATCATATAATCTCGGGGTCCAAATGACAAATTTCAACTATTTTCTCGAAAAATGAACACGATAAAATGTTCTTCAGAATGGGAATCGAACCCATCGATGTCAATTAAATTTAAATAGAAATGATTTTAGCAAAAAAATGAAATAAAAAATATTACTGTAAATTTATATCTCAAAAATAATCTGTAGGGTAGTCATAAAATCATTAATTAATTATGGGAAATCGTGTTGGCCACCTCACCTGTTGGAAATTGATATCAAAAGGCCATAATATAGGATATTATTTAGGTATTGTCTCTACCAACAAACATAAAGTCATCTGTAGTTTTGTGTATTGGATTAGGTAGGTCACTCGGGAACTGCTCAAGAAAATTTGAAGAGGGACAAGACCAAGTTGTGTCTTTCATTACCCGACTATATCTGGACTGGGTTGAAAGGTATTTGATAGGTTTTGGATTCATGTACTTTTAGATAATATTAATTGTGTGTTGTATCTTACCTCTGCGGCAATGTGACGATACGGTTCTGTCTACATTTCTCTGTGAGACACTCTCTCTTTCGATCGGCATTTTAAATGACCGTCTAGAGAGTAAAGGGACAAAATAAATAAGGTTTGTTTGTGGATTAGAGTGTGGAATACTTAGTGCTAATATGCGGGCGCGGGCTTGGGCGCGTGGCGCTCGCCGCGCCTGGCACGCTAGCATGACAGTAACTACAGAGCAGACGAGCGCAGGTTGCGGTGGGCGGGTGGCGTAGGAGCGGGATGTTATAAGTTACATAGTGCTACGGATGGTATTCATTGAGTCATGCACACCTCTATCTTTCTGCCCTCAACCACGGTGCCGTGAAGACGCTCTCGTGCTCGCTCCGCATCACCACTATTTGCGAATGTTACAAAACCGAATCCCTGCATGCAAGACAGACAAAACATGCATTAAAAACAGCGTCGCTCAAAAAACAACGTGCAACAAAAATTAACATTTATGCATTGCATATTCTTTATTTAAATAATTCTAGTGAAATACATCGAGAGGATAATATTTGATTACGTTGATACTTTGAGCGTTTTCTAGCTGAATGGGTACACATAAGCGTTTGGATTACAATAAATCAATGTATCGACGCTCGACCTAGTAGTCTGTACTATAAGGTAGGAGAGATGTAGTGTGGAGTGTCGACGAGTTAATCAACTCTCTAGCACTTCTCACAGACACTACCGGAATGAAGTTATTGTGTGTAATGTTAGCTGCATTTTGTTCTATGTATACAGAAAGTCACCGTTCATGCATAAACTAAATTGCTAGGAACAGTATAGCGGCTATTTACTTTGAAATGTACAATACTGGACAAGATTCTAGTAATGAAGGCAATAGACACAAGTGATTCTTGAAATAATAGTTATCTAATCTTAAGTGAAGGTAAGATCTACACTGCCTTTGGTATGCTATGTATAATTAACATTCGATTCATGGGTATATGAGTTTATATTATTAAATTGTATTGCATTTAGACATAGTGCGATAACATACAGTGCCATACTAAGCAGTAGTAAAAAATCATAAGCATTTTTACAAATTGTTTTCACAGGGAGGTATCTTCTACTGCCCGATCCAAAGTAACTTTACAAAATATACTTATTTCCCAGATTTTTTTTCGTTTCTCTTACCTACTACAGATCAAATATTGTATCAGTAGGAGTAAGAGCAATTTGACACAGAGTATTGTGCTCATAAATTCTACAAACTGTCAAAACATGGTGATATTTATAACCCATAGGTACGAAAAGCAGCTAGCACAGCACACGATACAGTGGAAGAAACAAGTCGTGAAAGTGGCAATCAAGTTGCTGATTGTACGAAACGCTTACACTTACAAAGCAATGACAGCTCTATTATTACCATTCTGAGTGCAAATATATAGGAAAACAATGATTTGGGCAGAGAGAAAGAGAAATAGATACAAAAAAGATGTGGGCAGAAAGACCTACACAAAGAGGACCATCTATTATCATCATCTAAACATACAACGCACAGAGTGCAGCAAGCTCTCTGACAATCGAAAACGGACTTCAATCGAGAACAAGCCAGAAGACATTCGAGAAAGTCTAAACTAAAATGCACCATACTATTAAAATGCTCTAACTGTTCAATACATCTTGCGAATTGAGGTTCAGCGATAATTACTTCATGCCCAAAACTAGTGACAATTATTTGGTGTTTCCCTTGTTAATAAAGCTATGACTAAACGAATCTCATAACAATTCAAATTATATTAGGACATTAAATCATTATTACACTGAAAATTTTAAATGATTTTTCATCCAAACTACACAGCAAAGGAGTTGCAAAACAATAAACCCTGTTAATAATGAGCCCAAGCAAAGTAGGTAGAAAATTTAACTTATTTCGGTTAGGGAAACAATGACTTTTTGTTAAATTAACAGAACTGACTCGTTATAATTAAAATTTGTTTAAGAGTGGTTTGTTAAATATTGTTATAATAAGTAAATAATTTAAAAGGTCAAACATAAGATGAGCAGTTTGGATGAGACATAGAACCTTCATTAGTGATGGATGTATAATAGAGCTGTCCTGGCAATATGACTTAGGGAATCAGCTGTTATAGTGACGATGCAACATTCTCTAATACTGCAAATCCCAATGTGAGACTAAAGAAATAATTAAGTACTGGGGACTAATACTTCAAAGAGAAACATTACTTTCCTTGCACTGATTCAAATGTTACAAGTAACCTTCCTTGAATGAGCGAGCATGGACTACTTGGGGGCGGTCACCAAACGGACACAAGAAAAGCAGAAAACACGAAAAAAGCGTTCAATCCAATCAATTATTATAAAAATTATTTTAATAAAGTCATCTGCTTAAAATTTTTATAATTTACAGTGAGTTGTTTTTTGAGTATCATAAAATGTGTAAATTCATTGTTATGTTCTAAGTTATAGTTGCACCTTTGACTTATTTTTTTGTAGGTACTAGAGAACATTTCTATATTATGTAATCATTTCGAAACCATTGGGAGCACAATGACTAGGATAAAACGAATATTAAAAATATATCAAAGGTGCAAAATATATAGTTCAGTTTCTTGAAAATTATAAGGTAGACATAAAATTAAATGATAATTTACAATGCAATTAGACATACTGCACCAAACGTTAAAAACCAAGAATATGCTAAGAGAAAGAATAGTTGGTTTCAAACACAATCAAGTAAATTTAACTAAGCCCATTGCCTTCAGAATTATGTTAAGCTAAATAGTCAATTAAATAATTAAATTAATCAAGTATGTCGTATAATCAAGTAAATCATTTTGGATTAACTAGATAAAGTTACAATTTGGGTACATATTAAATTTGGGATTGGGCAGCAATTTGAAAATCATAGAAAAAAATACATTTCATACGTATCTTTTCAGCTACTGATTCGTCGTCACAGATTATGTTTTTGACAAAAATTATGAACCTATCATGGTCACAGACGAAATAAAAAGAAATCACAACATCAATAGCTAAGAAGACCCGTACACATGACAAATAGGAATGAATTTAAGGAATAATTATTTATAACCAAAAATTTTATTATTCCAAAATTTCAAATTCAGCATGGAAGCAATAAAGACATACAAAATTAAATAAACAAGCCAATCTATGGAGCCGTTGCATAAAATTATGACTTTATAAAGTTTTCCGTATATAGAAATAAAAATCTTTATTGCTTCATGCTATAAAACACAATTTAGGTTTATGGCACGCAGACTGCACCTTGCTGTAGTTGGTTGCATCTTTTAAGTGAGCAACTTTTTATAATAAGATATGAATAAATAATAATTGTTTGACTCAAAGTAAACAAAGAGCATAAAGCTGCGGTCTGTTTGCCACAAAATAAGAATGTAAGATATCACAACAGAGGCCTACTGAAACCCTTGCGAGAAGGGTTTCAGCGGGCCACAGACAAAAGTCTTAACTAGGTCTTACCTTGGAACCACGCTCGTTGAAGATAATTTCTACATCAAGAATTGTGCCATATTGCTGAAAGGAAAATATTACCAGTTACTTTTGGTCGACTATACTATTCGGGAGAAACAAGGGCTGCATGCAGTGTTTGTGTTTGTGAAAGCTTTGTATAGCATGAATACTTACGCCAAACATATTTCTGAGATCGGGATCTCTGAACCGGAAAGGTATATTGGAGACGTGTAATCGCTTGGGTTGTGAGGCCTGGGAGACGGGTACGAGTGTCTTCTCCGGTGAGGTGGAGGGTTGGTTGACGGCGTTGGCGACAGCTGCGGAGACGGCCGCGGCCGCCGCGTGCGCCGCTGCCACCTGCTGCGCCGCCGCGTGCTGTGCCACCGCCGCTGCTGCCGCTTGCTGTACCGCCGCTGCCACGCTTACTGGAGTGTTATCTTCGCTATTGTCACCGTCGCTCTGCTGAAATCATTTTATACATTGTCTGAGTCATCTGTCAATTCGAATACTAAACACATCTAGATCATACAGATGTACACATAACGATACCATTCACGTAATTGCCTCGTTCGTGTAAAGATTATGGTAGTCAATGAAAATAAAATATGATCTAACGAAAAGAAAGTGAACTTACTGAGGTATTCTGATTATCTATAGAACTAGGCTGATGCTGTTGTGGCTGCGGTGAAAAGTTGGCCGGCGGCATTGGGGCCGGCGGCGGAGGCCCCTCGCTCTTCACCATGGCCGGCTGGGACTGAGGCTGCGGCGTGCCCTCGGCTTTCACCGATAAGGCATCGCCGTTTGCTGCGTACTGCGCCGCCGCCGCCGCAGCCGCCGCCGCGGCGGGGAACGGATTCATTCCGCTTCCCACCATGTGCTGGAATTAATTTAATACAAGCTCAATTATAAACAACTATTTCACACCTGCTAAATTAGCGCGCGTTATACGTGCGAAGCTGTGGACGTATCGCTGGACATTAACATTCATTCTAAATATCCCGAACCCAAGTCAACAAATCTACGGCGTATCAAGAATTTCGTCTCAGGGACATCAGAGGTGGGTTATGTACTAATTCTGTCGTAATAAATAAGCCCCGTGTAGTTGACGTTTCTAGGCTGCGATTCGAATTATTGACGTAGAGAGCTCGTGCCAAAATTCGAGTTGCATCGCACCAAAACTGCGTAGGTACAGATTCTGTACATTCCCGAGAACTTGCGATTTAAAAAACTGCTTAACATACACAAGACGGTTTTTTGCATGACGTATCTACTTTTTTATTTGTAAGGTAGTGAGATCACGTTTTTCTACACAAAATCCTATAATATCTTGTTTATTAGCCAAATAATATCATGTCGAGCGCAGCCGTTGTGACGAAAGCCGCAGTAAATTAAGTTTAGGATATGATATTTCAACCGTACTTAGTTTACTTTACTTTTAACAGTGGACATTATTAAAAAGTACCAATATTGTTTATGGACATTGAACACAGTAACAATTCCAGGCATTCACATTAAAGCAACCTGTTTTCAACACACCCTCGCCCAATTTTATTTTGTCCCAAATGCCCGCCGGCAAATTATACTGCGAACAGAATCTAACAGACCTAATCCCGGGTCAGAGGCTCCTGCCCTTAAAAAAGTGATGTCCGTAGGCGTCGAATTTAACGAGCTTTTCATCCTTTGCAAAAATATCCCTTATCTACTTTATTAATTATCAAAGGGCGCAACACAAAAGCTGCGTAAACAAAATTTAAATATCGAACCGAGAAATTAGCCACTGCTTTTAACGAACCATAATATTATTTAATTTAGTCTCCAACATCGATCAATATCCATACTACTATCGCTTACGTGTTATGCGTTACAAGCATGAGATAAAACACGGGAAATGAGAGAATTAGGAAGTAGCTAATAAAAGCAATTGGTACATAACCGTACAGCCTAGCCGCAGCGTATTATCCGTCCACCGACTTGATTGTAATACTCGTAGGATAGCAAAAGATTGAAAAAAACAAATCTGTTTTCAAAATTCTGGAAGAGAAATACGTCTTTACGAAAATATTTCTTTGTTCTTGTTTTATTTGTATTCGTTCAAGGCAACACTAAATTTCCCAAGGATTTATTCAGAGGAAAAACAAAAATTGTATTTCTATTTTACTTTTTGTTTTAAATGTTTGAGGCAAACCAGAAAGGGTTATTAAATTCCTTCGGACCTTTTAATCGATACTGAGAATAGAACGAAATTTGACGTTCTGCCTGGAATAAAGAATGTGAAAAAAACTAATGATTGCCTTAGGCAGAAAATTTTTAAAGACAACCCAGTGATTGATATCCTAAGAATTGAGAAGAAATTCTTTAGAAAATTAAAATCGGCATTTGAAATATAATTATTTTGTAGGAAACAATAAATCAATAGATAAATCTCTCAACTACCTCTCCCACTGTTCTCTCAACAATATTATAAAACTCCTACGCTATGCGAGGATATTTATTTGTAAGTATCAAAACTCGTGAACAAAATGTACATGATAAAATTGCTAACAGAATGTCATGAAGAGGCCGCAGCGACCACGCAAGATATGGAGCGAGTGGGATGTCGCGGCCCTCTTGTGCCAGAACGAAGGGTACTTCGCTTTGGAGTTCTAATTGTCCAACCAACCGCTGCACTGGTCCGGCGGCGGCGGCGGGCGATTTGAGAACATGTGTCGAGCTACCTTCCTTCCTCGGCACCCCTCTAGTTACTGCTGCTATTTATGGATACACATACACAACCACGACACAATGCTCGTGACTCATACTCTCCGTGCCCGAAACGTGTTAGCAATAATCAAATTAAATAAACTACTACATAAATATTCAGCTCAGTTTCTCAAGTCAAGTAACTCAATCAATATCAGACTTTCAAGTGTCTCATCCGTTGAAGACGCTTCTTTTGTGCTGTGTCTGTGATCAGATCACTTGGCTATTGCGTCTTGAATAAATGGCATGGTTCCTACTTATCCTATTAAAATTATATAGGCAAAAGTTTATGCCATTGTGAAAATTTTTGCTTGAAGAAAACGCTAGAACTATTAATTTGTACGGGCTGAAATTTTCACACAAAGATTACTGATATACTTTTGAGGCTACGCTTGCGAGCGATGCTCGCGGCTTCGTGCAGAAGCTAGTATGAAATGATTTACAGAGGAGCTTATGATAATGACTACTTATTTCGTTATACGTGGTAGGCCACCACCCGACGCATCCGGTAGTCACGTAAACAAACAGACTTTTTTATAGAGCGTCTGCTATTCATCTCAAACAACGGCCTCTCTCCAAGTCCCGTTTACTCCTAAATCTGTAGTAATGTAAACGAAAGACGGGAATGGCTGTAATGCTTTAAATCCTTAATAAAATCCCAAAATAGCTTAAAATAACCTTGTTTAAACATTGCTGTATTTTTCCTCTTAGCCCTCGTGAATGTTGGGTTAGCATGTCAATATTGTAGTAGTACCTACGAGTATGTTATAAATGGACAATGAGTCAAATTTAATATTCAAATACCGTTCCGCTCAGACCTTAAGTTGTGTTTTATTATACATCGGCGTATGCGTCCCGTCCTACGTCTAGTGATGAGCTCTTTCCAGTTCACAATTAGGTAATTATATCAAGTCCAATTAAATGTAATTGAACGCGACACAATAGCAGGCATCGCGCTCTTGATAGAGCGTACAGTCGTTATGTGTCATCCGAATACCGATCAAAACAGCCATCTGGAGAGCTCACTTTTAGTACTATTGCAATGTTTGTTATCTGAAAATGCATGATCTTAGGATAGGATAGGTTATAACCAAAAGTGGGTATAGTAAGAGATGGACAGATAAAGCAAATTACTGAAAAAGAACTTGTCCTATATCGTCAAAAACTGGTTGATAAATTCGCATTGCAACAATATTGTTTACGATTAATTTACTCCGGGTAGGGTCGTAAATTGTTTGTTATTTAGAATTATTCCCAGTCATGACTAACTTCGACGAACATGAAGGTTGGGCGTACTGGAGTTGTATAGTGTATGCTCGTTACTCCTCAAAATGCAGACTGGTCGAAAACACCAGCGCTTGGTGAGTAATGAGAAAAGTTGTAGAGCTACCAGCTTCGTTTTGATTACTTTCGTTGGCAGGTACGCATGTAATGTATGATTTGACTTGAATATTACCACTTGCTTGCCGTTTACCACTTCACTTAAAATTTAAGCGAAAATTATTTTTTTAAATTGATATGAAATTAAATGAAAATATTTATTGAATATGAAATCCACAAAAACAATGGTAAATCTATGTTAAGCTAAAGTTGTTGAGTTTGATAACACCTTAGTGTTATCAATTTCTCGTCAGTAAAAATAAGTACAAATTAAAAATGACAAATAAAAAAAATAAAATTTTCACTTTTTACGAAATGAAAATGTGTTATCATGCTGTCCCTTGATCGTTTCTTACGACAGTAAGTACTTCTAGCCTAATCTAAAGTCTAAAGTAAAGTTTACTAAGCGTCGTTGGAAGGTTCCGATAAACTTTGTTTTGTTAGTTCAAGTTTAGGTAGTCTTGTTTGCACGATCGTGTTATCCCTTACCCTATTAATTTGTTTGGATTCCCATGGAGTTGAGATTAAAATGTTGTTCGAAAGCAATTTTTTCCAAAAGCATAATGAAACCGCATTTATATGATAATCAGAGGTTCGATTGGTAGGCGTGAGATATCTCTCGGTTCATCACGTTAATTGGATCGGATGTGCTCACAAAAGCATAGGTTATGAGAATGATGCTTTGTTAGTTCAAAATAATCATGTTTTGTTTTATGCGAGCGGGCGGTATTAATACAAGTTTTCGGTAGTTTAGATGTAGGTAGGTATCCATCAGTAAGATTCAAAATAATAATTCTGAACGTCAAGGTACTGTACTGATCTGTTTAAATAAAGGTAAATCCTAAACGATGTTTCGTCTTAATTCTTCACGAGGCAACCCAAGAAAACGTTCAATATTTATTCCTCCTACATTTTCTAAAGTCCGCTACAACTACGATTCTATTCTCCCAACGCGCGATATAAAAAAAACTATCAGCCAAACTTGATACCGTTATCCGAAATTCGCTCATTCAAGCACGGGTTTTGGTTTCAGGGAATTTCTTGTGTTAAATATTATTTCGTATTAATATTCAACAGTTTGCAGCAGCGCAGCGCTACGTGACCGGGGGAGTATTTACAGTGCTTAGCGAAGCGCGCAGCCTCCGCCCAGCACCCTCATGCCGATACCTAACCTACCCTCGTTATGCATGTATATCAACATTTTCTGCTGCCTTTAGTTAACGCTAATTGTTATTAAATCCAACACAGCTCTACTAAAAATCAGGTTCCTCGTTAATTTGCGATGAAAGGGCTATTAGATGGGTATAAAGTATATTCTAAATTTTATTTACACGTCGTTTCTGCCCAATGCTTCGCAAGCGTTGTTAAAGATTATTTCCATCCCATGGGAACTGATTTATAGGATAAAAAGGCTCCTTAGTTTTATCCCAGGCTACAACTACCTGTATGCAAAAGCAGCCCGGTCTGTTCATTAGTTTTGTCGGCGTGATGAGGTAACAAACATCCATACTTTCGCATTATCACTACAATATAGTATAAAACAAAGGCGCTTCCCGCTGTCTGTCTGTCCCTATGTATATCTTTCAAACTACGCAACGGATTTGATGCGGTTTTAATAGATAGAGTGATTCAAGAGGAAGGTTTATAAACCATTTACACGTGGATATCCACGCGGGCGAAGCCGCAAGGCGCAGCTAGTATTCTAATATCAGGGTGATGCGATACACTAACTATTAAGCAACACAGAGTAACAATGACAGGTGTTATTAAAGTATTAGCAGTTGCATTAACCCGCACGTGGCTCACCGGCCGGCGGCGGCCACAGCTACAGAGCACGTCATTCATGTTCTGTTAAACATTAATATTGAATTCTGGTATACAATTTGGACTTAGGCAAACATACAAAAGAGAATTATAGAACTTAACCGACTTTACCTACGTAACGAATCTGCCTTTGCTCTGCTTTATGCGAGTGAATAATTGTTCTGAAAGAGCTGATCTGTTGGTAGTAACGTACCAGTTTCAGAAAGAGCTACTTAGTCAATAATTTGGCGTGTTATAAAAAACGATAAACTGACTTCAAATTCCTAAATAATGAAAATGAGTTTAAAACTTAGTTTTAAAAAAATAATCATCGAAATCGGTTGGCGTGATATTGTTATTCATCTATTTGTCGCGCACATACTTTAAATTTAAGACATTTATGGTTTTCTCATGGATGCCACTGTCAGAACTGGACCAAATTGAAATGGGACCAAACGGGAAGCACCAGCTTTCAAAGAAAATAATAATCTCCAGAATCGATTTACCCAGTCGCAAGTTCTGAGGTAACAAAAATAAAAATAAATATAGTCGAATTAAGAAGCTCCTCCTTTTTTGAAGTCGGTTAAAATACTAAAAGGTTTGTTCTTATAGTATGTAATGACGTCATGAGATTTGGAAAATGTAGACTCAGGGGGCCATTTTTCAAAGTACGCGATCGAAAATTAAACATACCTAAAGTGTTTCAATATACTTCAAATGGTGAATTCAAACTAGAATAGAAGCGAGGCCAAAGGGGCATTATCCGACAGCATCTACTCGCGACAATGGAAGTGGGGATTTAGAATTCGCTCGTAAACGGTCGGAATGGTCCTCTTCCGCCGCGCAGTACTCCGCGCTCCGCATGTCGGCCACGCCAATATCCGCCATACTCACCGCTACATTATTTATTAACCTCATTTCAACTGCCTACAGCGAACATCCCTATAATACAGACTACAAATACAACAAACCCTTAGTAGGCGTCTCGGCACAATCGATGAATCGATACATACTAGGTAGGTACATTTATTTAGAGTCCAGACTAAACGCTACACAAAATTAATGGAGCGAAGGAAATAATACAATTTCGTTGGAGAAATGCGATTTCGGAACGTCAAAGCATCCCGTCTAACAATACAAACCGCTTGAAAGACCATCTCCCAGTACCATCGTTCAAATTATTCATCAAAGGAAAATTTTTTGTGACTTCGATCCTTTTACAGAAATAGCCCTTTCCCAAGTAGCAATTTGGCCCATCAATAAATTGTCTTTACCCTAAAACACTTCGAATTGGCAACAGAGCGGCGCGCCCGCTCTTCCAGTGCTTAGCGAATTACCGGAATCAATAAATATTTGATTACATCTGATCGAGGCGTTTTATGGCGAAAGAATAACGCGACAAATGTGCTTATGGTAGAGATAAAATAAGAGACAAAACCTCTGCATTTTCGATACTATGACACTTATTTCGGTAGGTAGGTAATGAAAATTATCCCATGCTAACAAGCAGACAAAATTATCAATTTATCTTCTATAGAAGAAGAGCTAAGATTCCGACCTTCACAAACTGAGGCCCATAACAAAGTAAAACCGAACTTGTGCTACTATTGATTTTTAAATGGACTTCATTGAAAATATTTATCAATTAAAAGTCTATCTAAAGTAAATATTTTGAAGCAATTAAACTAGGTATTCATCCTCATTTATAACAACTAAATATGTATGTATTAGTAAGCAGCATGCGTGCGTGGCTTTAGTTATGTATGCAAATCATACGCGTAAGGAGACTTGCGCTATTCACTCCGTTCCATAAGGAATAAGCAGGCAGGTTACTTATGTTATTTTGGGCTACGAAACATGCTTCGATTACAAAGATGTTGATGTTACAAAGATGTGTTGCCATGTCAATTTTCACCGTATTGATACCTAATCAAGAGTAAATAAGGTTCGTGATAAAAATCGAATTACTCGTATATTTTGGTAGAGTAGGGTTGGACTAAAAGTGTAACATTGTTGTGCGGTTATCTTCAGGGTTATTTGAAGGGTTCAATTTTCAACAGTCTCAAGCCGGCCGAGAACCGTACTAAACAGATATGGCCGCCACATTTCCGATATATTTAGCCAGTACATGTTCTGCACTATGTCGACGGTTTGCCGTAGGTGTTGCTAAAATTACGAGAGTAACCGCATCTAAAGGAGTTTGTGTTATTTCTGGAAACACTTCAAACAACAAAACACAAACACTCGAGTAAAATGGTAATAGTTAAAACTGTATGGTTTCTGTTCTATGTAAAAACTTTTATTTTCTTTTAACGCGAAAATAACTATCAGTTCAATAAATCATAGAAGGCCGTTGGTCCGTGCAGTCTAAAATTGGTTTGTGAGAAATCGGTTCACATTAAAAGCGATGGGATTAGCGTAGGTAGGTTAGAGGTCGCACCAGATTGGAAATGCATCGAGAAAGCAGGCAAGCCAATCTCTTTCAAAATGCATACGACGACGCGACGTAAATCCCATTTAACGGACCACCGGATGCGTTAATTAACCTTTTTCAATCCCCATTCACTTCCCAAAGCAATTCTGTAGAATTTTAATTTTCGCAAAAATACATTGTAAGTAATTTAGAGATATTTTGTTTTTGTACAACGAAAACCTAACCGCAACCCAAATGAAGAGAAGTGGTGCGTAGTTTGGTACTTTATTGGCCCCGGGATCTGAATTCTGTGATACTTTGTTTCAATTTGAAGGAGACTTGTACAGTTTATATCACCTAATAAAACATTCTACATATGTACGTGCTACTGACTACATTTCTAAACGTTCATTGCATTGCACTGCTTTATTTGAACAATACAATACGATCTGGAGTAGACATAATATATCATGAAACATTTTAGAACTTCGAGTTTCGAGACGAGACTTGTGAGTAAAGTATATTGCTATACTACGAGACTTGTAAAGTAAATTGTTATCATGTATCTTTATTTTTGCGCTTCAATGTCTGAGTCATAGACGCACTTGGTTGCAATGACTACAAATTTCTCTAGCACGACGGTATGCAATCATCTCACGCTAACAGTCACGCCACAGATCACATGGAGATCATTTAATTAACATACATAATGTAAGCTTTTAGAATAAGTAGGTACATAACTGAACAAATCGAGAGCTATTTAAAGTTTTAACTGACCATAACAACACGCATTGCTAAAGAATGTATGTGAACAGACATACGACCCGACACACTCTTGGCAGTTATTTTATTCTTGAAACTAGTTACCTATTACCACAGTCTAACAACTGCCACTTTCAACGCGTAAGAACTGTCGCTGAGACCGGTTTCTCTTACCTACAGTTAGAAACTGCTTTTAGACAAATATTAGTTCATTAGTCATTTACACGCCCATATTCACTGTATACAATCAGCGAAAAACTATGAGGGCTGTCTACGGTACCGATGTACGCATTCCTACAGGGAGCTTAATATTTGTCATTTGGAACGAGCAGATGGCAACACTGTAATCTCGCGTTAATTTGCTAATATAACAGGTCGAGGCATCGCCTATCTCTGTCCGCTCCGCCTGGTAATCCTGGCTGACGGGCACCCGGCCCTGAGACTATCAACTCACCTACGGGAAATATTGATCTTATTTGAGCTTGATTAACTCAGAGTTGTCGGCGTGCTAATAATACCCCTCCTCTGGCAGCGATCCAGGCGAGGACTTAATGGGTACTTCGATACACGACAATTTTCAAAGGTGACAAAGTATAGGATTGGATTCGATTGGAATCTTTGGATCTCCTTCAATTGGATGTTACAGACTGACAGATACAGATAGGCTCATAAAACTATAGTCGTTTACGCACACCTACTAAATCGATACGATTTATTGTTTACCCAGATTTCCCTATTTTAGTTCGCACTTTCTTGTCTTCATTAAATTGTATTGATTACATTTTTAAATCTTTCATTTGTGTTGATTATATTTTATTGGAACAGTTTGAATTTATTTTGGAATCCATACACAACCTGAACCTGTATCTATTCAATTTCTAATACACCAACATGCAAAGCAAGATTTGAACATTGAATACACTAACTCGCTCTACGTAAAAGGAAATAGAATACGAAACATGCTTTACATATAAAACATCAGCATCCTGTCCGTGGAGTCTATACTCGGTCGGTCCCAGCCCATGTTTAATATCGTTTCTAAGTATTTACATGAACTTGATAGACATGCAAGTACTGATTTTGATTAATAAACCCAGTGGAAGTGTACTAAAATCTCTGGTGTTTGATAAAAACGTAGGTACAACTTTGATTTAAAATTTATAGCTAGTGGGGTAGATCAAAGCTTGCCGAGTGTGCCAGTTTCTTGTCTTATATCAATGTCAAAATTTAATTTGACATCGTCCTAGAGTTCAATCTTGCTCTTCTGTTTTATGTTTCGATTAGACTTAGTTATAATAAAACAACAAACAAGGGGTTCAGAAATCTAATTTGTTCTTTTCTTTACTTTAATTTTGGCTACCGAGCAGACATCCAGACTCAACGAGATAAGGTAGAGCTCTAAGAAATGAAAAAAGGGATTATACGGAATCTCCTGAAACACCGCCTTTCCTGTCGGCACGTATTAACCTTCTCTGAAATTTGCTTGTAACGTGGAATTAACGCAGGTAATATTTGTACCTGAAGGGACTTCTTACATCCAGGCTTACTACACTAAAAAAACGTTTTGCGAAATGTTAAACTTCGTGCCACATTTTTTAGCTACGAATAATCAGTAAGTTCATTTTGTCACTTACATGAACATGATTCCAGAAAAGTAAAGAATGCACATTTACAAAAATAAGAACGATAGATATAAATTGAAGGTAGTGTATTAGAGTGAATTTACTAAAATTAAAACTGCAGACCCTGTGTTAGGTGTAGATTAGTAGAGCTATACGAGATGTGGTGATCCACTTGGAGATTTAATTAATTTTGCAGGCCGATTTATGAATGAGATCAGCTTACAAATTGTTATTCCGTTATTAATGAACGGTGATGCATAGAAACGGTTATGATTAGTGTTGTTACTCGTTATTGTGTTAATTCTATTGCACGACAATTACATGCTTAGTAAAAAATATTAAATACCAGTAAGGTAGGTGTTCCTGTGTCGATGACATTGCCGTTACTCACCTGAAATACACAAAATTATAACGTTATCATCTGTAGAGTCGCGTTTTTGTGTAAATATTATTGGATGGTATCCTCAATATTGCGTCTTCAACTCCGAGGTACCGAGCTATTCCTAAGGGACCCGAAACATGTTACATTACTTCTACGTGTGTGTATCTTGCGTATACCTCTTTGGACGGCGCATTTTTCGTTGTGTTCGCAATAAATATCTTAATATATGGAGTGTATAGTTTATTTTTGTAAAGCATTAGTATGCTACGCAAATGATGCACTTGAGTGTCGCGTCAGGTATTGCATTACCGGAGTAATCGAGTCCAATGTCCGCGACGAGGGGCGTACGTTAGGACGCCGGGCGCTGCCCACAGAAGCGGCCGCGAACGAGCAACTTTGGCAAACTTCCAAATATTTTTCATTCGCCTCTCTGGATTGGGATAAGTTGCCCTATTCACCTGGATCGGTATATCAGTACATTTACAGTGCGCCGTTCAGTTCCTTCAAAACGCGCCTCAGTGATGCGAGCCAGATGATAAATGCTCGACCGGAATTCTCGAGCATTAAATATTTTTTTTAATTTTGTTGCTTAAATGTTTTTTTCTTACTTAATGTAAACAATGAACTAAATGAAAACGCGGTGCACAGTTTGCTTAACGTAGTCTCGTAGTGTGACGATGTATGAAAAGATCAAAACCTAATTGATCTTTGACAAGATTAAGAGTTTGAGACACAACAATTGTCAATAAACAATTATTAATGAATGAATTAATTATAAGATTGTTAAACATTGACAAACGAAATATAACATTATCAATAAAACTCACTTTAGATCTAATTAAGACAATTGGACATTTCAACCGGATAATTATTAATTATTACGTATACGGGGTATTTGTAATGTACTTAACTATTATCATGATTATTTATTTATTAGAGTCATTCAAACAATGGAAGGACCCGTAGCTAGTCAGTTCATGATTGTGTACTGATCAGATTGCTCTTACAACATATTGACCTTTTTTCTGTAGCTTTTAATATTACTGCTTTAAGTACCAAATATCAACGCCGGTTTTATAAGAACATCATAAAATATTTTTATTAGTTATTTGGTCTTGCGATTTTTGTATTTCAGGTGGGTCATTTGCTTACCTATATTTTTGTCTACACCGGTATAGCCATTGCTGAACTTCGTCGTCGCTTTGAAGAAGTATTGAAGCATAAAATTAGATATTTTACATCCACTCTGATCTCAGAAACGATCTGGAGACCTTACTTCTAGCCTCTGTTCATTCATTTTACATAAAGTTAGGTCTTATACATGTGGTGTATAAAGATTATAAAGACGAGACGGAATATTATATTTGGCTTTCTGTTATCAAACCTGACGTTTTATAAAAAAACGAAACTTAGGTTTTTTCTAAGAGCCAAACATTTGTTCAAAAAGACTTTATGATGAACATTGACAGGTTTGTAAGTTATTCAAGAAAAGTTCTCAAAGCTAGCCCATCAATCACAACTTCCGAAGTTATAAGCTCACTCAAACCTTGTAAGCAGTTCTTGATGATAAAACGTGTTCGTATACATACTAACTTTAGACAAGAATCTATACAACGTACTTAATTAAAAAAAAACATGATAGTTTAATTGGATACCTACTATATTAAAATTATAGTCGGTTTAGTTCAAAGTAGATTTAAGCACGTTTTTGTACTTATATACTAATGATCATTCATTCAGTAGGTATTTTAGAAGGTCATCTTAGACAAGCTTGCGGCATTTAAGACAAAGGTCACAAAAACAAAACAAATAATGGAGAAAGGAGAATTTCTGGTTATATTAGCTACTCTAAGATTCGGAACGCAAAGAAAACACGCGTCTTTGATTGAACCTATAATTAACGCCAGACACGTGTAGAGCGCGATTGTCTCAACAAGACCGCTTTCCATTAGCCGACCGTTTGCTCACCCACTGGATTGATAGAGATGTGAGAGCATTGAACAGTGGCGAATGCTCGAGCAGAGCAAACAACGCCGACCGCTAGTAGTCTATCTTGTACGGCAAGCGGTCTAGGCACAGCAAACAGAGTAGTTTACCTTCAAAGAGTTATTGTACGGCGATCACGGTAGGCTCTGGTTTAAAACAGATGAATTCTTGCAATACGTATTTGACGTATTATTAATATGTCAAAAACGTATTGCAAGAATTCATCCAGAGGTAGCACAAACAACTCCGGGACATCAGATATTCTAAGGAGTTATTTGTGTCACGCAAACTGCTAGACAAAACTACGAGATAATAACATAATAATGATTTATAATAACGCTCATATTCTTGACAGAAATATCGCATTATTTAAACACATCGTAGGATATAAACAAGTCAATATACCCAACCTATCAACACGTGACATAGAATTAATAGGGAAAGCAATGATAAACTAATCGCCTCAATAGGTCGTGACGTGAAGACACAAACTTGAACAAAATGTCCATCGAGTAAACAAAGAGATAATGATAAATGAAACACAAACACGAGAGAATAAAGTTCATTCAAGGCTCCATGGGCACGGAAACATTGGAGTAGCTTCCTTTCACCCGTGCATTTTTGAGCGGGCTTGGCCGGCTCACTGGCTGCAATCAAAGCTCGACAAGTACCAACTTAATGCTCTCAGGCTTCTGTAGAGATATAGGGTAGCGTCTAGCTCACAAAATAAACTTACGAGCACTTTTTAAAATACCTGTTTAGTGGTGTATGCGATCTTTAAACCTACTAGGAGCCTCATAAGTGTAGGTTAGATGAGGGTTACGCACGCTTGGATCCTGCCTCGCCTCAGTCACGCATTATTAATCTTGCACATGAACTAATAGTTATTCCACTAACTGTATTGTTAACCGAGCATCTTTAAAGAATTGTTATTGATCCAGATCACACTAAAGTTATTAAAGTCTTACAGACAAATTGGAAATCAAACGCAACAAAACTCTCACGTCTCAAGTCGCGATTTTTTGCAGTTTTCAATTAAAATCTGTCTAAAATCGTCTAAAACGTCACAGGAGACGTGCTTAGATCTCAGCATAGATGAATACTAACAATGGATCTCAGTTGCAATTGAGTATTCGAGGGGTTAGAAAGACAAAACGGCGTCGTTTTTTTATCATTTTTCATAAATATTTTTCGATTAACATGATAATGCATTATTGAAGTTTGGGTTTCAGTTTTTAGTGCTAATGATAACCTTGCTGTTAATTTTTGTTATTGTTATCAGTTTTTATTAAGTTTTCATTCATTAATGTCTTTGTTCACATAATATATCTTGGATTCTAAATCGGAGTATAGATCCAGACTAGCAGAATCCCTAAGAACACATACTAACACTATAAATTCGAAAGTAACCCCGTCTGTCCGTTACCTAACGGGTTTGATTGTCAAACTAGACCTAGATCACAGTACCCACGGGATCCTCGTTGAAAAAAACTAGAATTACATAAAATTCAACATATTTTCATGGTCGCGAGCTTAGAAAACTTGCGCTCTATTGAATATGTTTTGTTTCATAGGTTATTATTACTAAGTAATTATTTGGTTGAACCGGTTCCTTCATTAATTTGTGTAGTTTTTTGTCAATAAGCAAAAACTATAATAGATTTTTGCGCTTACGCCGTTTTGTTGAAAAAACAAAAAATATGACCATCTTTTTCACAAAATGGCGCGCATTGCGCCCTCGTATCTTAATAAAATTGGCATGGGGGTAAATGGTATCCCGGGGACGGACAAAGGCTACTTGGAAAGCGCTTGCGAAGCTGCGGGCAGCAGTTAGTGACCTATATAAAATAAAAAATGGGTACATAATAATATGATGTAAAATCAAAACCTAAACGAATAAAAACCGTGTAAGTAACCAACCTACAGATAGCGTTATGACCCCGTTATCTGAATAACACGCAATGTCTTCCAATCAGTGAACAAAAGATACAACAGGAAGGGCCGAAGAGGTATTTAATAAATCCCTATCCCTAAAAATAATTGGCAATTCGGCCATGTCTTTTCATAAATGGGTCAAGTTAGAATCCGACCCGACGGCCGACGTGCATATTAATCATCGAAAATTAATGTTTAGAATGATTAAGTAGCTAAAATATACAAGTGACATAGAAATGTCTCTTGCATGCAATATCTGTCTTTGGTCCCGCATTAAAAATCCTGCGGGAAATGTAAATCATGTGTAATAGCACTCAAGTCGCCGACACTAGTGTGATACCCGACATTGTCATTTAAATTAATATCTATGTTTTTGGACAAAAGCCAATTTTTCAAAAAGTATCGAAGATACATGAGTAATCAAAAAGTTTTTTAACACAACCCACAATGGGTACAGTTAGGCAAAAACACAGGTACCTTATTTTTGTTGCTACTAATGTTAAGATTATGAAGTAAGATTACCTCTGACTAAGGGTATAGGTGAATATCTAAGCCTTAAAGTCTCGATATAACACCAAAACAAATAGAATAGAAAACGTATGAAGGCGTACTGAAGTATGCGTTTACAGATCATTAAAACACGAGCAAATATCACTATAAGCCCAGTAGATCAAGGAGACCCCGGACCATAACTTGTATTTGTATCGATCATAAAAATATTACGAGTATCCAAACAGATACTTTGAAACACGTTCAACTCCAGACAATTAATCGAGATACCATAGAGGAAAACTTGCTATGCTCGTTCCATCAAATCCAGAGTGAACAAGTTCCTTCTGGGAAAGCGTGTCCCATCTAAGTACACATAATATCTCTCTCAGTGATGATCGCAATAAAAAAATGATGTTAGGTTAAAAACATAAAAGTTTTAGCATTATGCAGCGAAGCTTGTCTCGTGTTGATGAGCGCCCGTCATCGCGCGGTCCCAAGACAAATGAGAGCTGGTGCCCGCGAGCTTACAGCGACCTACTGCGGCTTTCGGCTTTGACATCAAACTACGCACTAAAGAAATACCACATTTATTTACTTCGGTCGCTGCGCTGGTAAAAACTTTGCAATTATTAGTGAATATTACTCTGGCTGGCGTCGTCGTCGGAATAACCATTATTATTCCAGGGTCAAATGAAAATACTATTATGTAATAATATTAATGTTTCAATACCCAGTGGAGTGAGAATAACGATTGAGTGCCCCAGAGAAAATGGAGTGATATTTTGCAAGGGGAGTAATCAGATCTTGAGTTCTCGAGACCAGAACTCTATGATGAGAATGATTAAGTCCTTACAGAGCGTACTGAAGTTTCACTTCAAGTAGGTACTCCAGCAAGCAATGAGCGGCGGGTCTTTCGTCTTTAGCAGTAAAACTAAAACTCGCTCGAGCGGTATTATGTTGCAATAAGTACTTTTTTGTTAGTCATTTTAAATGCGTCTAAAATTTTGTAAGTAACGTCCACTGTCTTTATTGGTAATCAAAAGAGCCCTAAATTGGCGTCACTCCTTTTGATATTTTAAGGTACCGAGCAACTTCTTAAGAGTATTTAGTTGAATGTTCAGTTAATTTATTTTAGAAGGGCTCAAGGGTCAAAATTGGATTTCAGTATTCTGCAAAGCAACCTTTTCGTAAATTGCTTATTTAAGCGAACGCATGTGGCAAGGCAAAAATCAAAGAAAAAGAAACCGTTCGCCGTCAAAAAAATGGTTGTTACCGTATTTCAGTGAACAGCTAAATTAATACAATGTCAGGTATCGAACATATAAAACACAAAAGGCAGTTAAAAGTTTGCTCATTGGGGGCTCAGAAAAATAACAATACTGTTTTAGTTAAACCGCAAACACTTTTAGATCGGGTCTGGCAGGCAGGTAGTCGTCCCCTAGCAAGACCGAAGTCGTGAAGTTAAACACCCATGAGCCAGCGACGTGAACAAAGGGCCGGAATGCGAATAATTTGTCCTTATTACCATCTCCTGGTCGGCTTTCACGTTTACCTTGAGCCATGAACGGGTTCCAGTAATCTTCCCTTCCGCCGCCCGTCATTTTGCCTCTAATATTTAAAGCAGGGGTACCAAATTGTTTTATTAAAATTTCAAAGAACCTAGATATTTACCCATGTCAAAATGTACCTCACACAAACGATCTTAACGCTTTGCTGAAGTTGAAGGTAAAAGTAGAATAAAATAGACATTGCTAAGACAGAAACTGACTGGGCTTAGATGCATCAGGTAAAAGGATATTAAAGGGATTGAAAAGGAAATGTGGCGGTAATAAGCAAAAGCTATTTAGCATGAAGGAAGGTACACTCGCAATCCCAGATCCTGCTATTGGATATGACGTAGGTCTTAGATTGTATGTCTAATTGAATGCTGATAGAAATACTAGTAATGAAGATGCGCACTTTTTACGTTTATTCTGTTATGTCTTGGTGTTGTGTTCTAAACAGTTAGGTTTGGTTAGTAGTGTATCTATCTAGGTATGCTTTGTGTTCCTTTAATAGACATTAATGAATATTTTTGCGGGTTGACTCCAATTCCTTTTCGTAAGGAAAAAAATTAGATTATTTTTTCTTTATAATACTTATCCACTTTTAAAGTGAACAACTATTTATTTTAGTAGTCAAGTAATCATCCAGTGAAACATGTACCTATATATATCACACAGATTTCAATATGAACCATCATATCAAAGTTTGTGGAGGGTTTTTTTTTACTTCTATGACCAAATGCCACATCCTCTTATTTTAAAAATATTGCACGGAAAACCGATGTACTGTGTTATCCCAGATTCCAGTTTATTACTGCGTCGTTGTAATCGCTCCGAGAAAATAAGGGTATATTTTTTGCTCTCAAAATCGTCGAGAACACTCCCATGGCTGTCAAAATAAGGGTTTAAAATGTAGGATCTAATTTAATGTCATTTAAACATCATTAACAGAAATGTTAATCACCATGTACATGTATTGTATGAAGTAATAAAAAAAATATTATTTAAAAATTACTTCTGTGGAGTCACCTCCATGATTTCCATGGACAAAAATTGCTATTTCCCCTAGCCAACCCTCGGGACCACAAGCTCAGCGAATATTTGTTCTTACAGAGGAAAGTGTAACTAAATGAAAAGTATCTGTACCATAATTTATATTAAAAAGATGTGTACAATTTTTCATAATTAAAGATTTATCGAGCAGCCAATAAGAAATTAATCTCAGAGTTGATCAATTTTACTATGAAGACCCTGGACGGAGGGTCCAGTACACCCAGACTTTACAGGTAAGGCTTCCTTTATTATCTTATACCCCAAATTACTATACCTAAGTATTTTAAGGGTTAATCCACCAGATATCTGTCAGATAGCCTGCTGTATTTGATATAGGTGGATCGTTGAAGGCTGGTGTGTATGACTATGGTAATTAATAACAAATTAAATTATTTATTTAAAAAATCTTTTAAAAGTGTTCTCACAATATGGAGGGTAATTCAGATTATTTCAGATGGCTCTTTTAAAAACCTACATAAATTAGATAACACTAAAAACGTGGCTACCTTTGCTTTTTATGATGATGATGATGAAGATTCTTTGCTAATGGCAATTGTATCTGGTTGGACACTTTTCTGCTAGTGTCAAGTAATGGAAAATAATTGTAAATTATATTCAGAGTTATCAAGTTATGAAGATTATTTCATATTTTCACCAGAGCCTGGTTCGTTATCGAGCAGGATGGGTGCAGGTTAGGTTGGCTTAAGAGATGAGATGTTGGATACCACTTACATCTGTCCCTTATTATTTTAATTGGTTAGCAAGTGACGGCACCATTTTAAATGATGTCAAATGAGTTGTGTTCAGTTTTTGTACCTTCTGAATGCACACTTACCAAACTTACTACTACTATAACATCATTAATGTTTGGTAAATCATGTCTTTGTAGGTAACTGACTGTGGGCACATTGCTCTTGAAACTGTTTTAAATCTAGGAATTTTACAGCATCAACCAATTTTATGAGTTGGGCAAGTTATTGTACTCATTTTAAATAAATCAATACCACACAAACAACCCATTATACTGGGACACATTGAACAAATAGAATTTTAGTATGCAAGAACTAAAATACTATAAATACCCATAGTAAATACCACAGATATCTAGTGCTATCTCAAGTTTCTGCATATATTTGACAAGGATGGCATGTTTTAATTCAGTGTTCAATGTCAAAACAAAGAATGACATGAAAAATTAGTATAGTCTACTGTAGTCAAAGTTCATTGTTCTGAGCCGCGGTAATAATGGCACAGGCAAATTGCTCTACAATAATAAAAACGCAAGGAATCCCAATTTATTGGACTGTTTACTTGAGCGTGGAGAACCTACCCACATACTAGTACCTAATGAATGACGAGGTTTACTGATATCCTGGGACGTAAATAGTGCCAATTTCATGGGTATTCAGTCGTACTGAGCACATTCAGTGACTATTGTGATTTTTAATCACGTTATTCTGAGGCAGAATATAACTTAAATTAGATATACACATTGGAAAATAGTAATTTTCTAAAAATTAATAAAATACCATTTAAAGTTAAATAACATTGCGTAAAGTAAGCCCTGGAAGTTGCTTATAAATAACAATAGTGTTTGTATGTTATCTAGAAATAGAATAGCGTGGATACTCACAGGATAGTACATCCCCTGCGGCGGCAAAAAAAAGGCCCCTGATCCCCACAGCTTGCCGTTTGTATTTACTTTGCACAAAAATACACTCCACGTTCGCCCCGTTAAACTGGGCGCAATTTTACACAACACTAACTTATAAATTCGAGGTAATCATGAGTATTTATTGATACTAACAAAAGAAATAATGTATTATAAATAGCAGGATTGTTTAACTTTTAAGGTTATGTGAGTTTAGCGCGACGCGAAGGAACGCGCTGTTGGACTGGAAAACGGTTGATGTCGATGTGCGTGCATGCAACAACGAAGATGGTGGGCTAGCGTCGTTGCTTGTCGCGCCAGTGAACAACGAGATAAAAGTTTTACATCTCCCTCTACCTAATAAAGTTCAATAGAGACAGCGGTACCGACCGATGCCACGGATCTCGGTTTTTAAAACGAGAGAGAACTAACATTTCCATTGCTATCTCTGTTCTACGCTAGGTTTCTACGAGTTTTGTCGTTCGTGTGAGCACGGCGCGGCGCGGCGGCGCGGCGCACGGCGGCGGCGGCGGGCGGCGGGCGGAGGCGGCTCAGCAGCGCGGCTTGGCGAGGGGTGGCGGCACGGATTTTCTGCGAACTTGGGAGGAATTTCGTAATGTTGCCAACTTTCCGTGCGTTGCGTTGATGTCGCATCGCATGTCGTCTGATAGTCTGATCTTTAGTAGCCAGACTAGCCAGCCACTGCGTTAATCATCCATTCTTTTGTACGTGCGTTGTCATGATAGGATAGAAACTTCGAACATAAAGGAATTTTCCTGGATAAAACATAAAATTAAAATCATCGCTCTAATTTTACGAATGATCAGGATCAAACAGGAGTGAGACAGCACGACAAGATGTGACACGATAGGTACGACGAAGACGCGACGCGTCGACGACGTTCGACGAAGCGACCGACGACGACGCGAGCGAGACGAGACGGTTCATTGTATGCCCCCAGTCGTTCTATCGTTCAATGGAGGGACAGAAATAAATATATACTAAGCGATTTTTCGCTATGAGTGGGCAATTTTCTGAACCCTCTTTTGTCTCAGTCGAGATCCCGAGCTGCGGTTCGGATCAATGAATCGCGCCCGGGATGGGATGTTGTGAGCTTTGTTTGTATGTGTGCTTTGTATTTTTCGTAGTTATGGTTGTGTTGTATTGTATTGTACTGTACGTACTTTACTTACAGTTACAATACAACCCTGCTTTACCGGGGCAATGGGGCTACCTATTTCATGTCATAGGCAACCAAATAAATCAAATAAACAACAATAATGAAACTATTTTAAATATTAATCGACTACACCGAGCTAGCGACGCGCTACGCAGCAATCATGATTATGTGGTTTTTTATTAGGTATTTTCTAGGTAGGTACCATGGCAGGTACCTAGTAAATTTTTGGACTCTAGTGGAGTAGCATCTGTACATCAATCTATAATCCATGGAAGAAAACAATATATTTGTTCATACTACGGGCCTAAATTATAGGTTGACAGCATAGGTTGATTGGCAGGTTACTTACAGACAGCAATGTTTACAAACATTGTATTTTCAGTTTAGCCAGAGTATAGGTTCCTAGGTAGGGACTTTCTTAACTAACTTTATGAATAATATGCATAATAACTTGATAACCAGACGTGAAACAAACTTTGTCTCTGTCTGTTACCTACCTTTTCACTGCGACTAAACGGTTGAATGGATCTTAATGAAATTCGGCAGGGAGATAGATTGTAGGGAATTATGGGGAATAAGAATGAATAATGCTACTTTTTAACAAAGAAAACGCGCGAGAACTGGCACTGCTATAGGTATTAGGTAAGTACCAATCTAGTATGGTAAAGTAGGACAAGACTACAACTATAAGAACATAGGCAGAACTGAATTCCATTCTCATAGGTCGACCACTCTCATCTCGGCTAGGCGGCGGCATTCATCTGCTCAGCTAGATAAATGACCCTTTTATTCGCAGCTGTCCCCTACGGATCTGTGGGAACCAGTAGAGTTCACACCCAACTAAACTTTTTATTCAAATTAATTCTAAAATCGTTGCAAATTATACAACAATTTTTGAAAGTACAGAAAGTTTTTATTTTCATTTAAAATATAGGTAGGTACCAAATTACTGGATTACATAGCCAAATAATAAAAAAGCGTTTTGTGATCGAGTTTTCGAACAGATAACGCCATCTAGGTTGCGTTAGTAAAATTGTAAATGTTCCCCGAGACTAGCTCTTGCCTTGTCTTGTATTTACAGCACAGCAGTCTATTCGAACCTTCGTTGCATTATTAAACATGAATTTACCGCTAGATGTCGGGGCGTGCAACAAAACATGTAATAAAATAATGTTAGCTACGTAGTAAGCTCACCGCGAATACCAAAATTTAACAACTAGTTTCTGCTCGCGGCTTCGCACGAGTTATTTATGAAAAAAAGTTTATTTTTCTTTCCCACTGAAAATATTTATGGGATACAAAACCCGTTTTTTTATGCCTAGACCAACATCTATGCAATATATCAGCCCGATCCGTTCAGTAGAAGACGAAAGTGACGTGAAAAGGAATTCACGCCAAAACTACTGAACGGATTGGGCTGATAATTTGCATAGATGTAGGTCATTCATCACATTTATACATCAATCTAAACTTTCTTATACTATATAATATGATATGTGAAGACATTATAAGTTACTCTCTTCCTTTCATCTCAAGAGCTTTTTAAATTAAGAACACCCTCCAACGAATCTTACCCTAGTCAAGAGTTTTTAATTACGTCGCTAATTACGAGTTAATGTAGTAATTACTCTGAATCTTGACGAAAACCTTCCGAGTAATTAATTTTAGGTAAAAATCACCGAATAATTTACTAATCCTAGGAGATAAACGAACCGGATAAAATAATATTATTATGTATATTAACTGCTACACTTACCCATATGCAACTATTTAAGTCTGGCCATTCACGATGCCACTCTGTTAACAAACTGAATTTCATGTAGTTGTACATTTTACCGTAAAAAATATATTTTTCTTATGTTTTTTTGCAAACGGTCTGAGGATTTTCATTAAAACATCTTAGTAATTTACCACAGGTTATAAAACAGATTTTAGGATGGCTGTGTCTAAATAAATAATAATCTTGGAGCACTCTAAATTCAAAAGTCTTAACGTAGGTCTCAAGACCGACAAAAGACAACATTATTTATTTAAGTATAATAAAATGTATTTTATTTATTATTTTTGTTTATTTTTAATGTATTAGTGATGTATTAGTTAAATAATAATTACATTAAGGACAGGTTAAAAACTTTACAAAGCTATGACCTAGTAGGTAAATTATTATCTGTGCTAAAGGCGAGGCTAAACCAAAGCCAAACTATTCACCCAGAGTATTATAATTACAGAACCTTTGGGAAGCTTATCGAGATAGAGCAAAGCTCTGTTATGTGACGCATTCACCAAATATTTTTTCTGAAAAATAAATTCAATTCAATTTACTTATATTACATACAAAGTAACATAACAAATTCAATAATTTAATGCATTTATCTATCTACTTACATGTACGACACTGAACGGAAACTAGGTACATATTTTAGTTAGCTACTTATCTGAGTTAAAAAATTATGGATTTTGTTTGATATTTTCACCAAAGCCTAGTTCGAGACAGTAGGTAAAGACAAAGCAACCCATCGACAGATACTTAGTTCTTACTAAAGATACTTCAAATGCACATCATCCATTTGGTAAACGAATCCACTATAGACCACCAAATGAGTCAGACCAACTTGATGACAGTTGAGTGAGATGAGTGTTTTCAAAACAATTGATACGGTCTAACCATACGTACATTTAGAAATAAGGTAGAATTTATACCCTGTCCTAAAAAGCTCAAGAACCCACGATTACTCCTGAGGAAATGTATTTGCGGAGCTTCATAACTTAATTTCGTTTTCTTTTAGTTTACAAAGCCAAACGACGACGTTTCTTATTATTACCACAGAACTTAGGTTCTTACTAAGGTAAGACAAGTGCTTTTGGCAAAAACTTCAGTTGGTAAAGTCTTGGCAAAATATTTTGCACAACAAAGCGTTCATTCACAAAGAAAATTAAAGAAGTTTGCTTTCTATAACTGAGTTTTATCTTTCTTGCTGAGTTACGGCTAACGGACGTCCCGCATCGTATTCCCGCTTTCTAAAACACAATAGGTATTTATAATGTACTTACCTATTTAAAATACAACCAGTAATTTATTTAATTCGCGGAGCTTCGCTGCTACATCGCTACGACGTAGCAAGCTACGGCAGTGTTTTCGTAGCAAAGGGACGAGTCTATTCTGCGTCAGACTAAACCTTTATTAGCTTTTCGTTTTGATTATAGAAAAAAAGAAAAACAGATCATTCGTTGCATTTACTTATGTACAAGTTTGACGAGGTTTGAAGAGGTTTAAACAACAATATTCGAATACTCTCGAAGTTAAGTTTGTTTTTGATCAATTTCCATATTCCCTAACAGAAACTTTTGTGTTCCAAGTATCTAATGTAAACAGATTGCCATTGTTTCTTCAGTAAACAAGCTGCTATAGAGTAGAAGAAACAACCAAGTAAATGAAAAGATGATGAACATACCCGGGGCGTTATTTCTTGGCAGCTTATTAACAAAAATATCTACGACTAAGAGTATAAAAGCTATTGTATTATACTTTTCCCGAGTTTTAACCTAGATATTCTACTTCTAGATATTCTACTAATAGGTTGAGGCAGAATAAATAACCACGTAGTTTTTCAAACATCGATTGCTGTAAATTGCAATTAGTGGATGTACGCACACAGCTGCTGGAAGCCTCTCATAAATTAATCCGTGCGGGCCTATTTCCCACCGCATGAAATATCTAACGTAGCCTGAACCCCTCACCTCACTAACCTTCGCTACGTATTGCCTTACGTATGAATTTTGAATAGCTATGCTGCGCACTGCATCTGCCCTGCCAATAATTGTCACCAAACTAATTTGTCTCGCCATCGAAGCGGAGTAGGATGTACACACGACCTATTTCCCCAATAGGTAACCTATTCCAATTCTGATTCGCACCTGAGTATGATTTGCTAGATTTATTACAGCTTTTGCCCGCGGCTCCCTACGCCTTTTTGCTGGACAAATGAATAATTATATTTTTATCCAGGTATTGAACATGTAGCACAGCCTGTTCCATAGTTTAGGCGTGAACAGGTAACGTACCTACATTATGTATATCTAAACGTTGAATCTTTCTTAACACATTCATTCATAACACATATTAGTCTGATGCAATGTGTTGTCAAAAATACGTAGGTTAATTAAAAACTCAAAACAGTTAGTCGTATAATTCGTTTTACTCAAAGCATTTGAAAAATTTACATTCGTTATTTGTTCGTTTCCAAAACAAAATTTGAAGCCAGAACGACACAGATTTCAACCGCAACAAAGCCAAAGTATGTACTTACCTTGTTCTGTCGCTAAAGTTAGTAAGGACTTAATTTTACGGCGCAAAAAGAGCAGAGTAGCTGTTGGCTCGGTAGAATAATTATATTTAATTTTACGAGTTGTTTGAGACCGCTGATATTTGATATTTCTATTGGAAACAGAACGAAGTGAAAATGTAAAAGGAAGACCTCACCACTCAGCGTCGCTCGATATTATGTACTATAGTCTATCCATCCAGAATGTAGAATGTTTGTAAACATAAGAAATCAGCTGATTTTTAGGGTTATCACCACGAAATGGAATTCCAATGAATTCACATATACATTCTATTAGATTTATTACTTTTTATAATCCTGACTTCAATTCTATGCAGAATCTAATTATTTCAATTCACAAATCGAAATTATGTGGTCAAAAACAAAGATTAAAATCACTAGAGATTTTTTGTCTTTGTAACAGTGCCATCCCTAACGAATCTCAGTTTTGACGTCCCGTGTTGCAAACAGTTGGTTACTTTACTACAATTTCGAATCAAGGATAGCACTATGACCATAATTATTTCTTACAGAGAGTATTATTTTGATTTAGCCGGATTATTTAACGTTTAATTTCACGCTGCATATTTGCTTAGCGACAATCTGTCCAAAAGTTATGAATTCTTCCAATTTCATCAATAATGTTTAGTGCTTCAAGGAAAATACTTTAAACAGGCAGTTATTTACATTTAATTGAGTTGTCACAGGTGAAAAATTGTTTGAGAGCATAAAAAATCTAATGATTTTTATAATCCTTTAGCTTTTATTCCATTCTATAAGGATAGGTAAGGCATTCTATAAGGCTGATTTCACAGGGATGCTTTGTTTATGCCACTTAACTATTTACATCAAATATCACCAGCCCAGTAAGGCACCCCCATCAAAGCTCAAGATGTGGCCTAAATAAAAAAATGTTTTCACCCCTACATCAGCTGATTGAACTGTCAGTGGCTCTGTTTACAAACATTCTACATTCTGGATGGATAGACTATAGGTACCCTACATACTTGCCTTCTACACTCGCTTCCAGCTTCGCAATTGAGTTATTGGTACTGCAAGTCAAGCTCAGTATACTAACAGCAATCATAAGTCTGTTATTACCGATTGTAAAACCGTTTTTTCTAGTTTTTCAACAGTTTAAAATGACGTCAAACAGCTAGACCCCCATTAGAAGAGCTTTTTTTATAAATCTTTTCCAAGTTGGCACTGGCAGCGCTGCAAATGTGTGTCAGTGTAATGTAATTAGTCACATCACATTATGCTCGGCTTGACAAAGTTGCGCTCAGGGTAGGCTTTTTAATAGGTTTAACGCTGTGAACGTACACAGCGTCCAAACTAGCTTGTGCAATTTAATATACATCTATAATATTTAATTGTATTATTCAGGTGTTCGAATTTTTTATGATACCTCTTTATATAGTGTGACTATGGGTTCATAAGTAAGAGAAGTACCTGTCCATTAAGCCCATTGTACCTGTCGCATATAATGTATTTTTGTAATGTTTAATTTGATTATGGTGTACAATAAAGAATTTTTGTATTGTATTGTATAAGATCTCTACTACATTTCCTATCTGGAACTTTATTGTATGTATATCTTATGAATTTCACTTTAATTAAATAAATTATATTATGAATTAATTAAAACTGAAACAAGAATATACAAACATTTGCTGCAGTTTTGCTAATTATGTTGTTTTAATGAAACAATGTTTGAAACTTATTGCGGTGCTTGGTGCGGTACTTCAGTATTAAAATTCAGCTTAAAAGTAATAAAATCTGTTTTCAGTTGTTTCTTTCATGTTTTATCTAAAGTAATGGACCGTGATTTAGAATATATTTAAGTACAGCGATTAAAGTTCATTCTCAGAAACCAACCGAGGGAGGTTCACTAATGTGAAACGGAAGCTTGAATTGGGCGAATCGTTTCGGATTCGTGATAAGCAAATGACGTCATCACGTGATACCACAATAGCGGCTCTTTTATTGAAAATACGGGGCCAGATGGTGGGTTCAATACAATACAATACAATACAAAAATTCTTTGTTGTACACCATAATCAAATTAATCATTACAAAAATACATTATATGCGACAGGTACAATGGGCGGCCTTATCGCTTAGAAGCGATATCTTCCAGGCAAACTTTGAATGGAATGAATTATATGAATTTAAGAAAAGGCAGGGGGTGTACCACAGTTTATCTAAATAAGAATACTAAAAAAAAAACAAATAATAAATATTACAAATTCCAAAATAAATAATACACTACTTAAATACATAAATAAATAAATAGTAAGTACCAATATTCATTCTTTTGGCAGGAAAAACTCCTTGACGTGAGCTTTAAAAAACAGGCAAGGATATAGTTTTTCTAATGGACTCTGTTCAACTGCGTGGATACGATATAAGAAGAAAACTCATCTAAGATAAAAAAAAAAACACTGTAAGAATAGATAAAAAGTTCTTATACTTATCCTATAAATTGAAACATAAGAACTTTAAAAGAATAATCTCTCGACTATTACGACCATGAAACAAAAATTTTGAATAGAATAGCGGATTCCATACAGCAAGCGAGCACTTTGGGGATTAATGTTACCCTTTTTGAAATATAGATGTCGTGAGTTGCTTCTCAAAGCAGAAAGCTCTACCAACTTATTATCCCTGCTTTTTTCATAATTCTTTCATGGAAGCTGAGATAGGTAGGTACTTAGGGAATATTGTGCCCATATTTCCTCGCGACTCAAGGCAGACTCTCGGTGATATGAAAAATACCCATATAAACCAACAAAACCGTTAAACTAATAAAATTTCAGATGCAAAGCGGAAGAGTTTTTCAAATTATAAATATTATTTTGACGCAAACATTCACGGCATGAAAAGTATGCTTCATAATTCCCGAATCCAACTCAACTCCTATTTATTAAAAAAGTTTTTCTTTTTATGAGAGGTTTCTCCTTTGACGAGTTCTTAGAATCTCAAACTTTCGTACATTGTGTTGTTTTTTCACCAATTGTTTTGGTTTTCTTTTAAACTCAAAAGAAAATAAGTTTCAAGTTTACTCTTATTTAAATTCATTGGAACCATAATAGGTAGGAACTTTTGAAACCGGCGTAATGCCTACAGTGATAAAGGTCAAAGAAACATATCCATAGCAAAGTCGCATAAATTCGTTTCACTTAGTGTATTTTACTTGTATTTAGTGCTACAAACTGCAAGCCTGATATCTTTTCGGTAAATCACAGCGCCACCGTTATTATTTATTTAGGCACGGGGCTCATGATAATATCTTGAAGCGAGCTAATTGGAGACAGCAGTGGTAGATATTTTCCCTTCGAAATATACCTAGCTGAGTTAATCTATACTCCAAGCTAAGGGGCTTTACGTTTTGATTAGCATAATCGCAGACTGACTTAGTACTGAGTGCTAACTTCACCGTGATACCACTAATTGATTTCGAAGACATATGCTTCAAGAAAGAGAGTTGATGGGTTTAAATTTCCTGTTATATAAAAGAGTAGACTAGAAACTATTTAGAAATTGAATTTGAGCGAATTCATCGACTTTCTATTCATTTTAGGTCCCGAAAAACCTATAAAACAACATTCACCTACAACACATTTCGAGTAAATTTATTGATTACAGAGCTAGATATCCTGAATAATCATTGCTGATTTTAACATTTTAAAACGTTAAATACTGTAGGTACCTACTGAAAGCTCGTAAAGGATTACCTACCAATCGATTTGGCGAAAAGATTAATCCGGGAAACATCGCCGTATTTACCCTATAAAATGAAATTGGAAATCACCGTAAAGGATCAAAAAAATATATCAAAGAAGATTTATTTATACAGAATATAAATCCTTTTCAAAAGATACCCGTATTTTCCTTTACAAACGGACCCACTAGTAAAAAGACAAAATCTCATGCCATTCTCATCTCTTCGCCGCCGCCCCTGCGTAGCAGCATTTTTTCAAATAATTTTTTATCCCTTTTTTTATTTTTAACACAAATCTGGTAAACACCATGCTTTTTGTGTCAAATGCTTATAAACCTTCCACTTGAATTACTCTATCTACGAGTATTAAAAAAACCGCATTAAAATCCGTTGCGTAGTTTTAAAGATCTAAGCATACATAGGGACAGACAGACAGCAGCGGGGCGACTTTGTTTTTTACTATGTAGTGAGTTTTTTCGCTACGCTCGTAGCGCTACGTAGCTACGCAGAGTCTTACGGGTGCTACGGTGTTCTTACCACGGCCCCGCAGTTGTGAGCAAAGAAAGCTCGCGTGTTTAGCACTATTACCTACTCCTGCCTAGACTTTGGATAATCACTACAATTATTATAAAACAAAGCCCACCGCCGCGTTTGTCTGTACAAACGCGTCATAAACTACCGAACAGATTTTAATATCTAAGTTATGCGGAAGGATTGGGTGTATAATTCATCAAAAGTTTTTGCAAATTGTCTGAATCGAGTATGTTTAAGATTTCAGATAAAATAATGCCGTCTGGGAGCTTTGCTGGTCTACGACGCGTAAAACAATGGATTTACAGCACTACTTACACTTGCGATGCCGGGGCGGGTTGCTAGTTATTCTACAATATCAGTTCCTAAGCTCGGTAATCTCCCTTGACCTTTCATTTAATGCATTTAAGCACCTAGTATGCGAAAATCAGCAATTCGTTTTAATAGCTTAGTTTGGAAAACACTTCGTTTAAACTTAATAGCCATAAGTAAACATGGTTTCGTGATATGCCAATTAATCTTGCATTGCATGATGACCTCACATTTGTCAAGTTGTAAGGCAATGTGCAATTTTTATATACTTATAAATTACCTACTTTTTTTACATTCGATAGACCTCGATGACGACCGATGTGGCGCGGTGGGCGAAGGTCCGCCTGCGACGCAGGAGGTTGCGGGTTCGATTCCCGCCTCGGAACAATTGTGTGTACGATCTGCAGATATTTGTTCCGGGTGTTCTGGTCGTTTTCTATGTATAATAAAAAATATCTATCTATGTAATATATTGTATTATGTATATCAGTTATCTAGTACCCATAACACAAGCTCTGCTTACCATGGGGCTAGATAATGCTGTGTGAATTGTCCAGCATTATTTATATTTATTTTATTTTTACCTTCGTTTGACCACAATCTCACCTGATGGAAAGAGCATAGTTACTATTTTATGGAACCCAATAAAATAATTAAGAACACTTTGAAGATTTTTTTCAATATTGTAATATTTTTCAATAATCGCTACCTGATAAGATAACGTCAAAGTCTGAAACTATAAGACCTATTGTAATTTTATGTGTTTTGTTTTATTTTATGATGTTACAATAAAGAGTTATGTATTACATATTGTGCTATAATAGGTTCTACTCGCGTTTTTAAAGGGTTTAAATGCGTCTATAATTATGTTAATGTAAAATATGTAATCCTGGTCTAAAACAACAATTATACGAATTTCAGCCCGATCCGTTCGTGAAGATGTATCAAACATCCGAACATTAAACTTTCGCCATTTTGGGTGATGGAGATAACCGAAATCGATTACCAGATTAAATACATATAAAAGCTGCTGGAACTCTTAAAATACCTGTTCATCGGCATCAAATAACGAAACAAAGACGTCGGAAGCAGTAGGTATCATTGTTTGATCGTACACGAGACTGACAACACAAAGTTAATTATTTCATCTCGGCAAACAACGGGGATCGCTTCGATTCGGAGTAAACATGAGAAACATAGCCTAATATAGCCCTTGAATAGTCGAGATAAGATATTCCTCTACATACAAGGCCACAATTAGACACGTACTTGTGTCTTCACATTTAATATGAATGAGACGAGTTAGAGCTGTGAAGGGGACACGCGTGGTACCTACTTGTATATATGTATGTAGGTTGTCTGGTCCTTGTTCTTAAACAACCACTGGCATAGTTAAGCGTGTTTTAGCTGAGTAGGGCTCCAAAGCTTGTGTATGTACCAGGTGACCAATGTACCGAGACGCCAAACCCTACTAAGTCTGAAAATTTAAAAGAGGTTAGGTACCTACTGTGCCTGATTACCAATAACTAAGTAGGTAAACTGAATTACTAACGTCGTCGGCGGCGCGGCGTCTGCAAAACTGAGAAATCGTTTAATACAACGCTTTTGGAAATCAGAACAGTTAATATCGCTTACAATGGCGTCGAAATGATTAATGGTGTGACTAGGGTTCAATTGAGTGAAACGAGGTACAATGCATACCTCATCGCCTGGTTCCACCAAGCTCCACGCTCCTACTTTGATTCACCCCCCTTTGATTCAAAATCTATACTTTAAGCACCCTTTATTACATGGATTCGAAAAGAAAAGTTTTCCCTCCTATTCATAAGGTCTTTCAATAATGACTTCCTTGCATTGCGTGCTCCAAGAGCGCCATTTTCTTTTCATTGTTAATGTTGATAATAGCAGAATGTTTGTCGAACGAAACTCACAACAAAGAATCCGGGAATCATTATTCATGTATAAAAAAAAACACACAACAAATGGCTGAATATTTTAGCAATTATTGTTTCTTAAGAGATCTAGAGGTATGCAAGTATAAATAAACATGCCATACTTACAATATGTAAAACGTTATCGCCTACACGTTTCAGTTTCACGACATATGTTTATAATTGGACGATTTGCATAAATTGCAGCAAACGTGTTTACATTACACTCGAGGGCTTCTATTTATAATAGACACCTGAGATCATAATAAGGATTTTATTTATCGCGTTCCTTTCGAACTAAAGGTTAATATATAGCGTATTTATCGAATTGAGGGTAGTCTGATACTGCCGTCAATTCTTTGCACTTAATTTAGTTCATCTATACATACTAGTACCTGCTATCGTAATCAAGCACGACTTAGGTACTATTACCCACCTACTCGTACATTTCCGCACGCCACATGCTTTGTTCCGCCTAGTTCCGTTATAAGTACTTGTTATCAAGGCTATGGTGGAGCCGCCAGCCTTGGCTCTCACACTACCAATGAAAAACCAAGCTATTGTAGAGATCGCGAAAAGGATTCCAGTAAATTCGTGAATAAAGGCTTGCCAGTGGGTTGAAAAGCCTTTGACAAAGGACCAAGAGTATCGTCTTGCGGTTTCAAGTTACATTACAACAAACTGAAATTTATGGAACTTAGTTGTTTGGCAACCTAAAAACTTTGGGCTTAATCTAACCCGAAACCTTTCGTAACAAAGTAAGATAATGGAATTAATTCATTACGAATTAGCAAAGTCGCCCCTTATCAAATTAAAATTCGGTAATCTCGTTGACTGTACGGAAGGGACGTTTGCCGTAGGTAAACCTTTTGCAAACTTGTTGATGGGGTTTAATGGTGTTTAAACCGCAGGCAGGTGTCGGGCCCTTTCAACTCGGTTTGGTTTGGGCCGAAACTGAGAGGACACCACTGTAACGGATCAAGGCTCGACCTAACTAGAAATGACTAAAGTTTTACTAGTTGCGGTTATTAGACAAACTGCACGAACAAACTAATATAAGTTCTACCCCTATATGGTATCGTTTAGAAGTAATGCTATCGCTTTATTTATTTACTTGTTGGAGTTTTATAGGATCCTAGTCGTTACGATAGAGTTTATATATATTTAGTAGGTAATTTTTCGATAGGTTACATTTTGGTGTATATTTTTGAAAAAGGCTTTACTGAATCTTTGGGATTCAGTAAAGCCTTTATCAAAAATAGAGTCGAAGAGGCTTCGCACTGAATCTCTTTAGAAGTATATTTTAATATTAAAATTCAAAGGACCATTTATACCAACTATTAATACAATGAATAGTTTAAATATTAACTCATGGACGGAGCACATGAATAAGTAATGGCAACAAAAATATAACTTGCAAAAGAGTCGGCGCGACGTCAACGAACAAGTGGAAACTTAACCCGCGGGACGGGTCTCGAAGTTTTTGTGTAGTTTGAGGTGATTCTTGCAAATAATCTGAATTAAAACGACAACTTTTAAAAACATTACCCTTGTGGGGCAGGCGCCGGTCGGGTTAAATGAATAAACAAGTTTTGCAAACATTTACAAGAAATAACTACATGCTAATAAGTTTGTAGGTAACTTAAATAAGGTAAGTACCTACCTAACTTTATTGTAACTCACCTAGATGCATAAAATATTTAAAACAATAATAGAATAGCACAAATATACGCTAGACAAAGTAAAAAGAAAAGCAACAAGCAAGAACAAGCGCAGAGTTTAGTATTATCAATAGGTAACATCAGTTGCAAACATGCCCAAGGCTCTGTGATAAATCCTTAACAGTGGTTACCGATAATATTAGATAGATTGGTATTTACTAAAGTGGATTCCAATTTATGATTGAATCTATTGGGAATTTGAGCAAGCTCAAAGGCTCATTTCATGTAGTATTTGCAATGCTTTTAGGTAATCTCCCCTGGCAATTGGTTTAGATTTAATGTATCCTACCTAATATTTTATATTTAAGGTCCAAAACACAAACCGATAAATCCAACGTATGAACCCGGCGGCGATGTAAAAACATTTCAAGAACATCGGCATCGGCATCGTTTCTTTGAACATGGTTTCAGTTTTTCTTTGTAGTAAGATAAATAAAACATTTAAAACGTGGGTGTAATGCTGAAACATTTCACACTGGATTGCATCTGCCTACGTAAAGTCGGGAAGAGCTGAAGCTCAGCAGGTTGGCTCGAGCCAGTTCACATTCACAAAGAGATTCCATCTAGTATCAGTCAAATATGCCGTTTGATGCGAGATTTTTTTTCATTATAGAAACATTTTTACTGGAAATCTTTACTTTTTCGATAGTCATAGTGCAATTAACTTTTCAGGCATTTTATTCTAGAGCTCTCTGGAACGTAAAGCTAGTAGAGTATGATCAAATTTGGTACATTAAAAAAAAACTTTAAGCCGAATTTAAATTCGTTGATTATATTATATATATATTTATATTTATATATTCGATTTGGGAGTCGTTCTAAACTCGGAACAATTCGATAGCGCGATCTGATTTTCCTAGTGGCGACATGTAGGTAGATTATAAGTCGTAGTTTAATTTCCTTTCATTTTTTTGATTTTCTTTTTGTTGTTTATTTGAAAGGGCAAATTGTTCCACATACTAACAATTCCCGACGACGAAGCGAACTCTATAACAAGATCTTCCTCTGATCTAGTGGAAAACTTTAATGATGCTGAATTACCCAGAGCAGCCCATGGAAATAACAAGTATGAATATCAATAAGCAAACTGAAGTCAAAATAAAAATATAACGTGAACAAACATCTGTTCTATATATTGTTGTCTTATCTTAGAAATTAATATTTGCTCGGGGATAATAATAACGTTATTAAGCTCATTTAATTAATGTGTTTTTCCTTAGTACTGTGTACCAAACTTAATGAGGTGACGACGTAGCGCGTAGGTAATTTATTAAGAAGCCACAGGGAGATAATACCTAGATATACAAGGTGTTCAGCACACAAGGTGTCATATTGTAACTGGGGGTAAGTGGCACCGAGTGCAATAGCTTGGCGGCTATCTTAACCTTGAAATGACTCTGGGCTATTTTAAGATTCAATCGCAAAATTTCAACGCAACGCTATTGGTTAGAGGGAACGCGACATCACCGTTCATCTATTGACATGATCCTGAAGCTTTGGCGGGATATCTTTCTGTATTATTTCATGGTTGTTTGGTGTCTCTGTGAAGCGTACGCAAAATTGATCCCTTGTCAATCGTTATAGTTTTTTAACCTACGACAATGTCTGAAATTGGTTTTTCCTAAAATATTATATGTCGTCATAGATATTACGAGAGCTGAGCTCAGAGGAGTTAAACCTACAAGTTACTTCAGTTATAGATATTTGATTTTACAAAGGTAGGTACCTACTAATGGTTCCTATTAGCGCCTACAAGACGAGGTAGCGTTAGTCGAGATTATTTATCAAACTAAACTTAAATAATGAATGCTGGATAATTCACATGGCATCATTTAGCCCCAAGATAAGCAGAACTTGTGTGATGTGTACTAGATGACTGATATACTTAATACAATATTATTAGATAGATATTTTTAGGCGTCCTAGCATATTTTTTTTTGTTGTTGCATATCTGAACAAGAATCTTTATAATATGCGTGGTTATGACTCGAATAACACCCGAAGATAAAGTCCGTCTAAAATGTTACAATGTCTGCGCAAGAAAATAATAACAGGTGAATGAGGTCTATCACATGGAGCTCACTAATTATTTTACTTTCATTGAAAAAATAACGGAGAAAACTTTGAGTCAACAATCGGAACGGAGACGTCACAGAAAATATGGCAGTATTTTTATCACCCGAAACAAAATGCATTTTTAAGATTATTTTCAATTTTGGTGTTTGTTAATATTTGATTTCAGATATGAATCTACCTTAATAATCTATACGTATTTAAAAAAAACTATACACATACCATCGATATGAGATATTTATTATTTTTAAATTCTATACAAAGTTTAACCAAAGTTGCATGCCCATAGCTACCAACTAACTATTACCATTGCTACCAACTATTACCCCTAGTTACAATATGGCAAAAAAGAATGAGACTTAGTTGTATTTATTATATTATAGGGTAAAGGGTTTATTTTTAGTTAAGTTTTTCAGATCTAACTAATAATATTCGGTAAGAATGACTTATTGCATTTGACCCAATCATCTTGCTAAACAGCACACACGTTGTTATCATTTCAGTTGTTTAATGTCTACATCGAATAGTTAGGATATAGCGAGTTCATTTTAACATGAGCCCTGTGTGGAGCACATATCTACATTGTCTAGTGAAAATTCATGTGAATGCGATAGAGTTATCTAATATTGCAATGATAAACTTGCTTCAAGTTTGTAGAATTATATCTAGCTCACAACAAAGCCGAGGGAGGACATACGTTGCTCATAACCTACAACCTATATCTAGGCTAGGTTGCAAGAATTGCGAGTTTCAGGAGGTATCGGGTAAAACTGGTAGTGCATGCTATCTTTATCGCATAGCGCAGGTAACTAGCAAGTTTGAAGTAAACTTGTATGGCTTTGCGAAATGCAACCATGCACAAGGAGATAAGGTTGGAAAACGCGACCACTTGTCTTGAACCCTTCGCTAGGCATTTTGCAATTTAGTTTGTAAACTGTGGGTACCTAAATCTACTGCTGGTGTAGGAATAATAATGTTTATTTAGGTGCCTAGTTCCCGAGCAGCTAGGGATTCATTAAAACTTTTTATAGCTGCATCTAGACTTTATGTAGTCCATAGAATGTCTATTACATTTCAGAATCCAACAAATGTTTTATTAAATACAAATAGGTAACCTAATTAGGCACAGTAAGCCCTAGACTTAAGTTAAGAGCTTATTTGTTTTCTCCAAAGAAATCCCTCTAGCTCTCGACCTAGCAAAAATTGATGACTAAGAGATCGACATTTTAACCGTTTAAGCCACCAAATATTTATCAAGAAAAAAAATTGCATAAGTAAGTAAAACTGGTAAAACTACATTGGGTGCAAAGTGTCAAATCTGTATTAAATTTTTTAATCATCCAATATTACAAAAAGAAATTCAAATATTAGCTGTGGTACAATATTTAAAAATGAAAGATTATCGTGATGCTGATGTCGAAGCGTGAAATTGGTGGTCTTCCGCAAAATGTTCGTAGTTAGGAATATTCTCGGTTATAGCTAGACGCGACTCGGTAAACGTAGTGTAGGACGCCCTTTGACCAGGTGGGATGACGACTTGCGAAAGACTGCAGGTAGATGCTGGATGCGGCAAGCTGAAGACAGGGCGCTATGGCGCTCATTGGGGGAGGCCTATGTCCAGCAGTGGACTGATATAGGCTGATGATGATGATGATGATAGCTAGACGCAAGCAGGCTGTCATTTGTGAGACCAGTACGATATTTTGATTTTATCACTTTCATATGAGAAAATGCAGACTCGCACAGATATGTCGATGCAAAGAACCTTCTTCATATGTCACAAAACTAGCAGAGTTTTGTTGCAATAGCAGGGTTGGGAAGTTTCTGCAGTCTTTGTTTTTCATTTCGTGATTTAGTTGTTGCAACTTGCGCTTAAATGCATTTATGGAGCTTATCATGACATCGATATTTTTGTCTTTTCAAAAAGCTACAGTTTTAAGGTAATTCACTGATAACTGTAGCTATCCTCGGCGATCGACCTTAAAACCTCTCGCGATCGACCGTATGGGCACCTCTGCTGTAGCTTATTTGAAAAAAACTTCTTTAATTATAATAAATCTTCTTTAATTTAATTATAAATATTTAAATTATAGTTTGATGTTTCGTTTATTATATTTTATCGTGCACTAGCTGCGCCCCGCGGCTTCGCCCGCTGGGAAATCTATGTGTCAAATAGGTTTATAAACCTTACTCTTGAATCACTCCAACTAAATAACGCGTCCAAATCCGTTGCGTAAAGATTTTATAAGCATACAGCGGGAAGCGACTTTTTTATACTATGTAGTGAAGAATGAATAAATAAATATAAGAAACTTTTGGAACGGTACATAATATAAAGGTTTACTAACGTACCTAGTAAAGTGTAAATAAGATTTGTTTTGTTCATATAACTAATTCACACCAAGAGTAATATTCAAATTAATTACGCATTCAGACATTCTACTGTAGCACTGATAATATCTAGTTTCCAACCTGAATTTTCGTACCATGCTCCGCCAGGAACTGCTATGATGGTTAAGCTTTTTGGGACCGGATAAGCTTAAAGGTATGCAGTAAGTTATTGTCAAGTAGGCTATCATGACCTCACACACAATTTGGGGTATGTAGACCTTTCTAAGTTTAATCTATTTCGTGCGGACATTTTGCAGTAGTCGGTCTTAAGTCGTCGTTGTTTTCTGCGAGGTACTTAGTAGGAGTAAATGTAGAATAGATCCCACCAAAACATAAATGTAAAAAAGGAGAGCCAAGTTCAATACAAAAATTATGATTGGCTGTGGCCTTCCCCGCAAAAAGAATGGAGATATAAATGAGTGTCAAGTCAACTCTATGTAGGTTAGATTTGAATTGGCCAGTTTTAATTACATCAGTCATTTTATAAAGTTATTCAACGTTTTAATTCTGATAAAAAAAAAAAGTCAAATCTAACCAACATAGATTTGACTTGACACTCATTTTTTTTTTTTTTTTTTTTTTTTTTTTTTTTTCTTGGACTCGCTAGTTTTAGCATTTGCCATATTTAATTTGTGATTTTTTTTTAAAAAATTTGGGAAACATTTAAAACTTATAATAACCTAATACGAGAGAGAGAAAACGGAAAAGGATCAGGAGAGTTAGGTTAGGAAAGTTATTATTAAGGAATTATCAAACATACATAATAATATATACATTATATATTTATATTATTTGTACAAATAAAGGATGATAAGCAATGATAAATAGAAGGGTCTAAGGAGGAAAGGAGGGAGGCAATATTAATAGGAAGCGGAATACGGAGGGAGATGAGATCATTAAAGAAGGAACTGTGGTCATATTTGTTACAAGAGAAAAAAATATGATTTTCGTCACCAAATTCATCACCGCACTCGCATGAAGGGTCCCTTACAATTTTCATCCGGGATAGATGGGCTGGGGTACACGTATGGCCCAGCCGCATCCTTATGATAACTGTTGTTGCACGTTTATTAAGTTTTATTTTGAAAAACCAAGGTTTAAGTGGGACACTGCTTTGTATAAATCTATAGTATTTTGCCTTGTTGCCCACTTTGTCCGCCCAAGACTCATCCCAAGCATTCCTGAGATAAATCCTGGGTAGAGTAAGCAGGTCTTGCGAAAAGTTTTTGTAGGGGAAAAGGTCCCCACACTCCACAGCCTCATTAGCTAAGAAATCTGCCTGTTCATTGCCGACTATACCGCAATGGCTTGGGATCCACGCAAATTGCACTGAATATCCGCAATCATTACATTGCAAGAGCTTAGTTCTAGAATCCATTATAATCTGATAGTAAGTTTTGGATCGGAATGGGTATTTAGTAAGTGACTGTAACGAACTCATAGAGTCACTAAAAATTACAGTATTTTTAAGTTTCATCAGTAATATATACTCCAGTGCTTTCAAAATTCCATAGCATTCTCCAGTAAACACTGATGTTTCTGCAGGAAATTTAACTTTTTGTACGATATTATACTCTTTGTGATATATACCGACGCCAACTTTTCCTATCTGGGAATGCTTGGAGGCATCAGTATAAATCTGATGCCAACCACGCCACCGATCATCAACAGCAGATTTAAAGTGTGCATTAGCGTTTGTATCATCACGGTCTATGTTTAGGTCAAAGTGTATAATAGGAGAAAGTGTTAAAGCTTTATAGCTACAGTTAAAGATGGGAAGAAGATTAGATTGGTGAGTTGGGGCTGACATGGATTTATACTTGTTAAAGCTATAAATCAAATAAGGAGGTCGTTTATGTTTCCAATACGAAGAAGAGGTTATAAGGTGGGAAAGATTTCGAATTTTGGGAAGAAGTTGGTGATTTAATAACTGGGAGGTACGGAAAAAGAACCTATCGGATAGATACCGACGTCTTAAATGCAGTGGAGATTCCCCACATTCCGCCTGTAGTGCAATAATGGGACTAGATTTCATAGCCCCCAAAATGATTCGCATTGCTCTAGACTGAATGCAGTCCAATCTTTTGAAAGCAGCTGTTTTACCAGGTTCTAATAAAAAAGTGCCATAGTCTAGCGTACTTCTTATGAGTGCATTGTATAAAAGTTTTAAAGAAAACGGATGAGCACCCCACCAAACACCAGAGAGGCATCTGAATAAATTTAAATATTTCTCACATTTCGTGACAACATATTCACAATGTGGGTGGCCAGTGAGTTTCGAATCTAATATTACACCTAAGAATTTAGCGTGACTATTTACAGGAATAAGAACATTGTCATAATATATTTTAGCAGGTATTGGATTGAACTTTCGAGTAAAAGTTACTACGTTGCTTTTAGTAACAGAAAGTTCCAAACCATGCTTATCTAACCATAGCTTAAGAAATTTAAGTGCACATGTTAAATCAGAAGAACCTGTCTCAATGGAACTGCAAGATGTGTATACTAGCAAGTCATCGGCATATTGTAAAATATTAACCATATCATTCATTGAACATTCTAAGTCATAAGTGTATATGCTGTACAGAAGAGGGCTCAACACAGAACCCTGTGGTAGACCCTTCCATGCTACTCTTGAAATCTCAGTAGAATTTAATTTAATCACTCGGCCAGCTAACATATTTTGAATAAATTTTGACAAAAATGGTGGAATTTTTAAAAAGTTAAGCTTTTGTATTAATACTTCAATAAGAACATTGTCATAGGCAGATTTTATATCCAAAAAAGTTGCTACAACAGACCTATTTAATGAAAATGCTACCCTAATATCAGTTATGAATACACTAACACTGTCCATCGAGCTTCTGCCTTTCCTAAAGCCGTATTGACTTTTAGGCAAAAGGTTCCGACTTTCAATGATCCATTCAAGTCTGTTTTTTACAAGGTGTTCGACAATTTTTAAAATTACTGGAGATAGGGCTATTGGACGATAAGATGCGGAATCTAATGGGTTTTTTGTCGGTTTTAAAAATGGCAATACTATTTGGATTTTCCATTCTGAAGGAATGTCACCTGTCAACATGACGGAATTGATAATTGTTAGTAAATAATGCAAAGAATCTTCACCAAGATGAGCAAAGAAAGAATAGGGAATGCCATCGTTGCCAGGAGCCGTATCGCGGGTAACTGATAGAATGCCTTTCAGCTCGTGAATAGAAAAGGGTGCATCAAGACCATTCGGACACACAGGATTTAGTGGGAGTGTTGGGGTTATAAATAACTCCTTTGGTGGTACAGTCGCTGGGGCCAAAAGGTCTATGAAGCTATCACTTAGGATAAGGGGCATCGAAGCAGAAGCAGATTCAGTAACTCCTGATCTAAAACGCCTTATGTTAGCCCAGACCGCTGATGGTTTTGTTTTGGGAGACATGGTTGAGCAAAAACTTTGCCAACCTAGAAGTTTCTTGTTTTTTAATGTTTTTTTTGTTTTAGCTATTATATCAATAAGTTCATTGAAATTTTCTACTGACATGTCTTGATTATAAATTAACTCAGCCTGTTTTCTTTGAGCAACAGCAAGACTACACTCAGAATCCCACCAAGGTGGGGATGCTAACTTGTCTGAAGCACTATTTTTAAGAGGAAATGTTGTATTAGCTGTTTCTATCAAATTACTAACAAAACTATTAGAACATGTAGAAACCCCCTGGGATATAGGAGGCAAAGTATTTATCTTATTTTCCATAAGGACCTTGAAATCACACCATTTATCTGGTATAATTTTGTGTTTCATCCTGGGAGCAGCTCTAGTAATATTATTGACTTTAAATTTGGTAAATTGTAAAATAATAGGGAAATGATCACTACCATGTGTACATGGTTGTGTTTTCCAAATAATATCTAAGGCTAGGCTAGGAGAGGTAATTGATAAGTCAACAGCACTATTATTTTCTGAGGGTTTTGTTCGCCGAGTTTGAGAGCCATCATTTAATATACACAAGTTTTGTCTATCAATTATATCAAGTAGGTCTCTACCATGAGTATTGGATAAAGAACTACCCCAAGTTCTGTGGTGAGCATTAAAATCTCCCAACACAACACATGGCTTAGGTAATGAGGAAAAAAGAGTTTCAATTTCATCATAAATTTGTGAAGAAGGATGTGGTATGTAAATTGAGACAAAACAGATTTTATTAATAATGCAAGCTACAGCAGTAAAGTTATTAGTGTCATGGGTAGGTAAATCAAATTTAAAAAATGAACAAGAATTTTTAATAAGAAGAGCGGCTCCACCCCATCCATCAGGTCTATCATCCCTGAGGCAGGAGAAACCGCTCAATTTAAACACAGAGCCTGGCTTAAGCCAGGTCTCTGTGATGGCAAGAATAAAAGGATTAAATTTATTGATTAAATATATAATTTCAGACTTTTTGCTAACTACACTCCTGCAGTTCCACTGAACTGCGGATCTGGTGTGATCCATTATGGGTGTTTAAAATACTAATTGTGTCAATTATTTTGGCAGCGTTGGACGGTTCTATTATATTGGACTGTAATAATGAAGTAAGAAGGGTAATAACATCATTAATATTTAATTGTTTAGTCTTGTTGTCCTCTTTCAGAGCACAACCATTGGACTGTGTTGACAAAGGCTGACTAATCAGGTCACGGTGGACCTTATGGTCATAACCCTTGTGTGATTTTGGTGGCAGGCGAGGTTTTAAAAAAACAGTCTTCCTAGAAGAGGATGGTGCAAGGTTTATTGTAGAAGATGGAATAGATTGATCTTTATGTGTTGTCAAAATTGCAGCATAAGAATGTGTCAAAGGTGGGTGTGTTTTTGATGCTTCAGCATAAGAGATACACTTATCTGCCATTGAGTGTTTGATTTTTGTTTGTCTTGTGTACTCTGGACAAGACTTACTGGTGGCATAATGTGCACCACCACAGGAACAGCAGGAAATACAGTCTTCACGAATTTCACAAGAATCACCAGAGTGTTCTTGGCCACACTTGAAGCAGCGTGGCTTGGACCGACATTGCAGTTTGGTATGACCAAACCGACAGCAATTGTAACATTGTATGGTAGGGTATGTGTACAGTTGGACTTGTAAGGCAGTATAACACATGAAGATACGGTTAGGTAACACTTGCCCATCAAATGTTACAACTACTGTCTGAGTTGGCTTCCAAACTGGAGCTCCATTAACAATTTCTTTGAAATTTATTCTTCTAACTTTTAATATTTTTCCACAGCCATTAGGAACTGTAGTGCACTCTATTATCTCTTCTGGAGAGATATCAGAAGGCACTCCACGAATAATTCCCATACGGGAAACATTATAAGTTGGGATAAATGCCTTTAAATTATTTTTAACCAAGCTGGCATGGTTTACAAATGCATTGGCAGCAGTGTGACTATTAAATGCAATGGATACTCTGTTCCTACCAATTCTTTTAACACTACCATTCACGACATTGTATATTGAGTTACGTTGCAGGAATTTTCCAAAGATAATAGGGTGGAGCGTGGAGCCATCGTTCGGTGATTCAGTAATATGTTGCACATGTACAATATAAGGAGCACTGTCTGTGGATTCATACTGCATTCGGGTAACCACAGCTGGAGCCTGCGTCATTAAATTTGGTGGCGAAATTGGTGTGGGGGCTACAGCAACAGGGGTTGCTACCGCAACATTGGTTGCTTCAGCAACAGGGGTTGCTACAGCAGGGGTAGGGACGAAATCTTGACTAACGACTGTGGTGTCGCTATCATCGCTAGTTTGCGGCAGGGCCTTGGGACAATGACATCCTTTCTTTTTTCTATTACAATTTTTGCAGACTTTGTGCGCATGTTTGTGCTTAAGCTTCCGTCTTTTGGAAAGCGAGGTATCTGTATCCATTTCGGATTCATTCGACAGTACAGTTACATTACTACCGACCTGAGGGACCGTGTCCCCAGGATCCGGCGGCTCCTCAAAATCCATCTATAAAAGTGAAAATAAAAACACTTACCAGATGATATGTTATTTACACTACTCTACATACAATAATTAAGAAACTAAATAGTATAAACTAACTCTACTGATCAATATTTAAAAGAAAAATTAAATTTTAAATTTTGGTGGGAAAAAACGCGACCGTCCTGTTTGATGCTTCCCGCCTTTTTTTCTGACACTCATTTATTTTTTGACTTTTTCCTACGCTTACACACTGGTTAGAAGAGGAGGAAGAGGTTAGGTTAGTGGAAGTAGGTTAGATTTAGGTACTATATGTATGTCAGTCAGTCAGTGTGAATTTTTACGACTTTTTGACCTTCATATCTTTATAACCGTTTGAGCTAACTTCATGAAATTTGGGCTTCTACATGTCCTTATGGATATAACTAAACACACGTAGTTTTATGTGTTTACGTTAAAGAGGTTTTGAGTTATAGAAGGGTCAAAAGTGGCACCAAGTGGTTCGTGTAATGATACACTCGGCACGTTCCTTTGCTTGAACTTGGCTTGGACACGCTGCCGCGTGCTATAATTCTATAATTCTATGTATAATAATATAAATATACCAGTTTAACGTTTTTCTGTGAATCCCCCGGGCGTTCATTTGCTTAAGCTTAAGATAAAGTATTATTTCTTGTGAAATGGACTGAGGATATTTCTCTTTGCATACATAATGCTTTTAGCTAATGCCAATTCAATTTAGGTAATACTTCATCGGTGTGATGGAATTTCTAGGACGGACCTTCGCCCACCACGCACACGTCTATCGTAATAAGGTCTAACCTGTAATAAATTATAGATTGTATGTAATGCTTTGAATATACCTACACATATACAAATAAAGCAACATCCACACGCTTAACGCATTAACTGCCCAGCCTCATGCACCTCCAGAATTAGATGGACATGTGAGTCTTGGGCAATATACTTAGATATATATATATATAATAGAATAGTATAAAATATGACCTGTCTATGTGCTTATTTGTAAGCCTAAAGAAAACAACAACTTTTTTCATTTTCATTTTCAATGTAAGTGTTAATTGTAAATAACAGCATATAACTGTTCCTTGAGCGAAGCCCAAAAGGCTTTGTTATTATGCTGAGTAGGGGGTTAAATGTAGGATATTATGGATATTTTTTTTTATTAATAGATGAATTTTTATTGTATTTTATTATATAAATTATATCGAATTTTGTATTTATACTTTTCAATTAGATATTCAAAAGTCATTCATAATGGGATATTTACCATGATTACATTTTTGAGTTTTCCAATATTGTGCACTGTTAGACTTTTGTGTTGATATCCTTGAGATGATAATTTCAAAAGTTTTATTATGTAGGTACCTAATTGTCTTAACTTTGCCTTGTAAATCTTGAAATACATAATACACACAAACGAGGAGATATTTTTCGTAGATCTACGTAAAACTGTGTTTACTGAGAGAGGGAAAAATGTTAGAATAATTGCAGGAAACGTAACATCATGTACAGTATGTATTATATTATCTGTGGTAACATGAAAGCTATCTAAGTCGGTCAAGTGAAAATAGCGTTATTTTAACGTGACTAAACACAGCTGTTGCAGCTCAAAGGCGGCATTGTGAGCCATCCATCCATCCATCCCCCCTGAATTGGACGATGTGAACAACGTAACGTAACGAAAGATAAGTAGACATATTGCCGTTCTGTAACAAGAGGCTATTAGCTCTATACTGGGTTCTAGAATACAAGATATTTTATGTAAACACAGACATTTATCATTTCTTTATTTCTCGTGACTGGAAATAAAGAATTGATGATGATTATTAACAGATATATTAAAACTTGCGCGATTTGAACACGTTAGTAGCTCTACTTTTTAATGGGTATACAAATCTCGTTTATTGACCTATTTTTCCCGACGTTTCAACAGAAAGGAGAGGAGTCATCCCTGATCCAGACAGAGTGTAAGCCTATTGAAACGTCTGGAAACATTGGTAAATAAACCCGATAAATAGTACCTATTAATATAAAAACTACCTATAGAACAAAAAGATATAGCAACGCCTAATTGCACTGCAGCGGTAAAAGTGAAGTTAAAAAACTGAAGAATCATGAATGAAGCAAGGAAAGCAAAATAATATGTAACACGCTTCTGTAATTTGCTCCGATAATATCAGTGTCGTATAATATTTTCCCAGTTTTTTAACAGTAAGTAAAAATTGTTTACAAAAAATATCTAGGACTCTATCTATCTCTGAGTTTAAAGGAAGGAGGTTCATGCATTTATAAAACCTCTGTCTACATTATGGACCACGTACGTTGTAATAGCATAAATGCGTGGGGAAGAATAGGGCCTAGAAAGTATCTAAGTAGGTACCTACGTTTGCTATCTCCAGTATATTTTTTATAGTCAATAGACCTTCGTTTGAACACAGTCTCCCCTGATAGAAAGTGAAGATGTGGCCGACGATGTTTCACAAAGGTCTAAAAAACTATTTACTCTCGTCTTGAAGGGACTCAGGTTGTAATTGACCTTGTAAACAGCAGCATAAATATTGGCGTGTATATATTGACGAGTAGGGTAGAAACCTAGGCTTTACAAAGCACTTAGCGAGTGAGTGTACATTTTTAAACGCTTAAAATAAAACACCACAGTATTTTAATGTATTTATAAAATTGGAAATACAGACCAATTTACTGAGAATTAACGTTTTTAACGCTACAAAATGAGGTCATAAAGTTTCCATATTTAGCTGTCGCATTTATAGTGAAGCCTTTATGTTACCCCATTATGTGTATGCAATATGCAGTTTTTTGATAAGGAGGTACTCACAAGAAAGTACCTGTACAAACTCTTTCCTGTGACCTCGTGGCATTTCGGCATTCACTTGCCTGCAGCGGAACACCTAGCAGCGCTACTTTTTGTACTAACAGATTTATATCTTCCGTTATTTCACTACTTACAGCTCTTTTTCACAAAACTATCTGTACGCCGGTTTTACACGAACAAAGAAATTGTTGAAATGCTATACCGCTCGCTACGGACTTGCACGCAACGCAGGATTTTGATCTTTTCAGAATTTTGCCAGTCTTTAGCAGTAGGTAGATGTACTTCATCATCAGCTAATAATAGTCCATTGTTGGACATCCTCTACGGAAAATTCGGAAAGAATTCGCCTTAGACAATTCGACTAAAATAATTCGTCTAAAAACAATTCGAAACTCTAAACCGATAGTCGAGTTGTTAGTAGTCGTATTTGTGAATTGTCTCCCCTAATGAGTGCCCAAGCGCCTTGTCTATCCGACCAACTTATGGCTAGCAAAGCTGTTATTGGGAGGTTATAAATTTAATAATTTCGTCTGATGGTTAAAGCGCGCCGACGAAAAATACACGAGCCAATCTTAAAAAAAAACAAATCTTAATACTTTTATTTACACATATTCTATTCTGAGCTCATTTCCGCGATCTTTTGTTTAGTTATTCATTGGCTATCGATTGATAACAAAGGTACGCTTTACAATAAAACCATAGCTATGATTTCATTGTTATATTCTCGGAACTCTAGGTTTTTGTTTCAATTCAGATTGATACCACGGGCCTTTGCTGTTTATTTGTAACTAGTTTCTCGTTCTCTCGCACGCGTTGTTTGTATGGAAACGATTTGATTAATTTTTATTCCATGGGAACTGATTTATGGGATAAAAAGAAGCCTATGTTTAATTCCAGGCCCAGAACTACACAAGAACTATTTCAGCCCAATCTGTTCAGTAGTTTTCGCGTGATGAGATAACAAACATCCATACATAAATCATCCAAACTTTCTCATTTATTATATTAGTGTGACTACGTTGTATTGTACTCGTTCCTTTTTCGTTCTTACTATGAACATTTCTGGCATGGAATGGTTATTGTGAATGGAAAGCATCATCAGAAGTATAGTCACCTTGTAAATTTTGAACCTTATGTCCAGACTGTAGAGTTCAAATGTGATAAAAGCTGTCCTTTGTTGACGTCGCACGACTACTCAGGCAGGCATTGTAGCTCGCTTTTAGCAATCCACTCGTTTTATGTACCCATAGAAGTATTCCTTTGTACCTACTGGGCGGGCTAGTCAACACCGAAGGATATCATTTTTCTTTATTTATTTTTAAGTTCCTATCGTAATAAGGTACACATTAGTCAGGTTGTTGGTATGTATCCCTATTTTCAAAAATCGGGATACAACCACGCTTAAGCGTGCAGCAATGGTTTCGCTCATGTTTTCGAGAAAGAAATCCGTTGTTGAAAATTAATTTCAATAAGTAATTAGAATGAATTTCAGTTAGAATAAGATTGTTTGAAAATTTAAAAACCGAATTCAAATCCCTCTGTTTTACTACTGTTTTTAAAAGTTTGGCTAAGAATATATACTAATAAATAAAACTCTTATGGGACTAGCTCGGAATCATCCTTTATTCAAGTGCAAAAGAATCATCCAAATCGGTCCATTCCATAAATGACGGAGAAATCGACGGTGATACATTAAAAAACAAACATAATTATTATACATCCAAACATAGAAATCTTTTTGTGAAGTCTATAAAAAAAATTGCGCTTCACGCATTTGCTCTAGCGGAAAACATCGCAAGGAAACCCGCAGCTGCTTCGAACAAATTAATAAGTTATATCTTCTGGCTACGGCTGACTATGTACTAAATTGAAAGCGAAAGAACGTGCTGGCAAGCCTTGTCTTAATACTCGGTTCTAGAATTTTTGTATACAATGGAGTTAAAAACATCAATGAAATATTTTACGACACTGTTACCTATCATCGGAACAAATCGCAAAATATTGAAACGGTTTTTTTTTGTTTTGAAAGCTTTCATTTTCATTCGGCTCGCTTCCGATACCAAACTCGAAATAGAGTCTTAATTAATAATTAATTTAGATATGTCTATTAATAATAAAATATATATATATTTATATATATATATAATTATTATTATTTATATGTATATATATATTATTATTATTATTTATATTATATTATTTTATATTTTATATATCAATGCATATTATCAATTATATACTTTAAGTCTTTTTAAGTCGTGTGCTGTATTTCTTTACTATAGTTAGATAATTTAGTTTTTTGCTCTATCAGACAGAATAAATATATTTTAATTTCATTTTAATTTCATTCATTTCATTTAGCCTGTTTCGCTGCGCGGTTTTTGCTTTTAGTGATTTGATTACATTCCTGTGTTTTTGTAGTTTCATTTTAATTTTAATTCTAAGGTTTGTTATTATAATGCGTGACCGTACTCCGTGTAAGTTCAAAGAAATCAAATAAAATGCCGAAAAATTGTTTAGCACATTTCGTATTACGTTGTGATATTGCTTAGGTACATTAAATACACTATACAATAAATAACTTATTAATTTTAATTTTCTAATATATTTGTTCTTGTTGCCAAAGTTGCATTTTCATTATCTCGTATCCGATATTGAGCAACAGTCCATTTTGTCCATTTCGTTGCAGATAAAGATGTAAAGCAAATATTGAATAATTTATGCCATTGTTTCGAAAGTCAGATTCAGATTGAAACTGTCTGATCTGTCCGTTTGAGTGAAATTTATCTATCTACTTTAACGTTTTTTCGTTTATCCGTAGCGAAATAATGAAAAAATATTAAAATTTAAAAATATTGTTGCTTTTTTACGCCAGTATTTGCACTAATTAGTCGCAATTACATAAATTGTAGAGTTCTGCTGCCGCCATTTTCCATGTGGAGTAGGTACGAGTACCTAATCTACCTACAGCAGCTAAAACATGCGGCACCAATCATGTTAGTACATTATTTAAGTATTCGTAAACTACAAATATCTTGAACTTTTTTCTCTTTCCTTTTCAAATGCACTCAACGTGTCATCATCTACGTCTGACTTACAAGCGAGTAAATTAATCTTGGAATTATTTTCTTTTTTCCCGTGGGATAGAGAAACCTTAGTACTCAGAATGAGTACTCAAAGAAAACAAATTAATTTATAAAACCTAATAATAAAACTTTAGATGACTTACGACCTACCTAACTACACAAAATTACATTGAAACTTATTCTCAGAATCTTAGTTCTTATATATACTTGTCTTTCGATCATAACATCAAAACTTGTTTCGAAAACTATCTCCAGGTAATTTTTTACCTACAACCTCAATTCTCCAAAACCAACTAAGTAGGCACTAGGCACTTTATTACAGCTAGCCAAATCGCTATCAAGAGAGCCGTACGAAGTCCGTGAACACGACTTTTGTGAATTCAAAATTCAAGAGTTGAAAACTGCAGCTCGTAAGTACATGCTACCTAGATACCCGGGACGCGCCTAGGCTCGAGCTACGGCGGGGGCAGGGGCGGAGCGGGCCGGGTACTCATGCATCACAGACATTATTGCCTTATTCTGGACACGTATAAAATCTCGTTGTAGCTGGCTTGTGATTCTAATAAAGAAGAATACGGCTTGACTGTCAGTCAGCTCTGAGGAGTGAGGAAACTTTGATGGGGGAAATATTCCTTGAAATAATTAGTGATAGGAAATGATTTCGGATTACCTACTCATGAGATCAAAGGAATTATAGAAAGACATGCTTTGATAATGCGGAGCCACTTATAGATACTAGCTCTACTTAGAGAATAAAATTCAGGCAGCTCGATCAAGCTATTTCATCAACAAAGAGCTTACATATTTAAAAGATGGGACTCTTAATGCTATTATTTATCTGAATAACATTCTGCTGAATATGAACATTATAAACTGAACTGCATTTGTAATTGAGAATTTTAAAATTATTTAGAATTTTAATTTAATATACTTACAATTTTTATTTAAAACTAACAGTATTGTTCATGTACAGATCCATATATGTATTCATGCATATGCATACAGCGCGGTATTTCTCATTTGAAAAGCTTTGCGGCCGTTATTGCGATTATTTCCGCTCATATGATGAAAACTTTCGGAAATAAAAATGTTGAATCAGTTACAGATAAAAATGTACCTACTTAATCCTAACTTAATGAAATGAAACACACCTACAAACTTTCTTGAACAATGTTTGTGTTAATTATTATTGTTTTAACACCAAATTACTTAATTAGAGTAGTGCAAACAAGCTTCGATTGGCTAACAATTTAATGCGTCTCAGATTTAACTTAAATCCAAGAATTAAACAAACAACACTCATTAGTTAATTAGCCATTATTAGAAACTAGAGCCGCGTAAACAAGTAGGTAGGTACTCCTATCCACATTGGCGTGGCGGGTAGTTATAGAATAGATGGCGGGAGGTACTGGTTGGATAAAACGAAACTTGATGGCTATGTATTTGAAATAGTCTTATAATACTTCGTAAATATTTATTTAATCCAATGGAAGTTATCTCAGGTTCATTTCCAAAAACATTTTCTTGTTTGTTTGATTTCTTTGGACGTTATCAACATGCGCGGGCGGCTGGACCTTATCAATTGTTCTGCTCTATGAGCATGAAAGTGCGCCTTTGAAGATAAGCGAGGTTCTCGCGAACTGATGTTTATTTAGGTTTCAGTTTTCGGCGCGGAGCTTACCGACGCTTTCCAAAACATAGTTACCTAATAAATAGGTAATGTATGTTTTTGTAGTTTGTATGTATTATCTTTATTGCGAAAAGGGCGATGCCGACGCAAGTTCAACAACATATCGACTTGCTGAAAATTTTAGTGGGCACTAATGTTTCCCAGCCTAAGCTTTAGTTATATTCGAAGCCAAAAAAAAGTTTTTTAACAAATAGTAGAGTGAAAGTGATTTGTTCAACCAAATATAAAGTACACCGCGTGTACCTAGGTACAGGTACTTTATACATACCTACCAAAAACTCAACAGGTTGGGTTACTGATAAAGCGAAGTTTTCACCTGAACAAACCAACGACGCGACGACGACTTAGCGAACGTTTCAAAGTTGTAACAGTAAATAAACGAACATTCGTGTCTGACGCGAAATCATTTTGCAGCTATTTAGCAACTTTATGGGCAGAAACTTTTGAAAAAGTTTGAAAATTTTTACGCGGCGAAGTTCGAGCGTAACTGTTGAGTGCCGACGATGATCTTATTGGTTAGGGTGGCTTACCTTGTGAAAGAGGAGCGAGTTTGTTAGGATCCAGTCGCCTTGTTGTTTCGGGAGGTCGAGGAGGCAGTGGAGGCGGGCGGGGCGTGCGGCCGGCGCGGTGTCGCGGCGGCACTACCGCGCCCGCCGCCGCTCGCCGCCCGCCCAACTCCGCTGCCCGCGCGCCCAGCACCATACCACTGAATTCCTTGCTGTGATTAATCGTCGGCCCACCTGCGGAGCCTTTTGTGTACCGCCAAATGTGGCAGTTACTATAAACAATTTTATTTTAGTGCTGAAGTCATTTGTTACTCATTAACATAATGTATGTTTAGTAAAGCTCACATTTTTTAATAGTGTTGATGTATATTTTTGCTTTAAAAAAGAACTTTCATAAGCATGCACTTTTCTTTAACTCTATATCTGGGAATTTTCTCCATTATTGTTTTTACGTACCTGCCTTCCGTTGATATTTCAAAGTTTATTTTATTCAGAGCAACCAGTTACATCATAGGATTATCGCGTATTACCAGACAGCACGGTAATCTCATAACGTAATCCCTTTGAATTCGGTTTATGATGTAGGCACATTTATGTAGTAAGGAGGTAGGTGAGTCGGTTCCTATTAACGGTAGATAGACCGAGGATGCCAAGTTAAAGGTAAATATGTTTGCACAGATAAGGCCTTTAGTTAAACATGCCGTTATAGAGGCTTTTGGGTAAACAGGAACACAGAACAGGGAAATTAATTCAATCTAATATTTCAAACAGAAAGTGAATAAGTTGTAACGGAAGCGTGGCAGGTAATAAGTGTTATTATAGTGAAATTGCTACTGAAATTGACGTCTTTTACATCTTAGAAGCTTAAAAAAATTCTAAAATAATTAGAAAAAGTCCTCTGTATACAATTATTTATAAATATACAAAATACCCATATAATTTTCCCATATACTTAGGTATTGTTTCACAACAGATATGTTTATTTGGTCGTGTCTCGCTTATAGATAAGAATTGAGATCATGGTATAGTATAGAGTAACAAAAGAGAAAGATCAAGGGCGATATTATTAAAATAAATATACGTAGAGTGTCGTGGAGCGTAATTGGAGGGAATAAATAAGCCTGCTATTAGCTGCGGCCCGAGGAAAGTTCCTAGAGGTAGGCTTCTATTAATTCAAGCCATCCGTTTGTCGTCCCACAGGAGCTCAATGAATGAGGCTGTTATTATGACAATTGCTATTAGGAATAGCAATTGTCATCAACTAAACGACTGACTCAACGACTAAAAACCAGATAAGTAGTTTAATACCTTACCTGCCTTTAACAACTAACTGAAAAAGCGGTGACACGACGGTAAAAATATGAAAAAGTATGATAGGTATTTCGTGCTCGTTTCGACCTTCAAGACTAGAACATAAGCCCCAATTCTGGTAAACTGTAGTAGGTATGTAAGAGAAGAGCTTTTTGCAAGTAGACGGGAAAACTCTCAAAAATACTACAACAAAGTAAATACATCCTCAATACAAACAAGAACCTTTCGATCAATGTTGATTGATTCCGCGACGCATGATTTGTAAGACCCTTCGCCTCGGATCCCGGAAGCGTCCGTCGCTATCCTAGCTATACATCGTATTTTGGCAAACAATACGATATGCGGATACGATAGGCTCGCATATAAACAACCTAATCACTGTCGCCTCACGATACCGCCCGCCCGTGCCTCTACGAAACCGACAAACTGCTCATGAGCCGTCGAACTGATAAGGGGGATCTACATTATTATGAAGCCGCGTGGAAATTGAATTTCTTTCCAATACATCGGGGGAAAATAATCATGGGTAATGCTGATAACAAGTCTGTATGCATGCTATGGCGTATGATTGAAGGCTAGTATCGTAGGTAGAACCTCTACTGTTATCAGATTCGTAGAAAAATCGTGCTGATGTATTTGATTGGCCGGAAATCTGTTAGGTAAGTTAACAACGTTTACCTACTTCAATGGGATGGGTTATAAATAACTTAATTTACATTCATGTTGTTAAATATAACTAACAATATTTATAAAAATACCTTCCACAGTGGTGTAATGGATTACAACCAGTCAATCAAATGTCACATCAATGAAAATTGACAGTCAAACAATACGTGTCCGACTGTAGGTACTGTATTGTATACCTGCATATCTCTATATTGGCAAATCATTAGCTACGCTTCAATAAACCGGGTACCAGGTACCTAGACAACATACCTAGTCCACTGTGAGCATGCAATACCGTTAGTGCGGTCTATGTAGGCGTATTGTAACGCTTCGTAGGAAGCAAATTAATATCCTGAGCAGAGTAAATGTGCCTGCTGCGGTTGCTTGAACGCTCTACACGCACGTATATTGGCTATAACCTGGCAATAAGCTACCGTAAGTCTCACGTAAATGCCTAACAAAAGACAAGGTTGTTTTCACGTCCTGTTTTTATTATCTCTAGGAAAGTAGCCTTTTATATAGCATTTATACATGGTGTCCCGGACATTGAGGAGGGTAATATGGAATGATGGGACGGATTAATAAAATGAGGAACTCTCTGATAGATACTTAAATCGATTACCCAGTGTTATCATTTCCAAAACGAAAGAAAAATAAAAAGCTTTTGGTGAAATATTGGAATTGGGGAAAGCTTATCGATTTATGACCCAAAACGGTAGACTTGCCTTCATAAGTGCGAATAAGACGTACTCGTAAGTAAAGGCCAACTTCATTTTTTTTTATAGGTTGTTAAAATTAATAAACCATGCTGGACAATTTACACAAGCCCCAAAGCAGAGCCTGTGTTATGGGTATGTTGAAATTGCCAGAAAGGTAAGTCGATGCAAATATATAAAACACAGAAAGAGGAAGCTAGAGGTATGCTTTCGCTGTATATGCTATCGCTTTGTAATGTAATTACGAACAAAATATAAAGCTTTCAAAGTGATGGAATTATATATGGAATTATATTACAAAATCCGTTTTACGAATTAATTATGATGTTTATGAGAAAGCAGGGCTGAAGGCATCAATTATTACGTTGTGTTGAGAACGGGGCTGATAGAGTAAGTTGTTCCAAATATCTGAAAAACAGATAGCAATAGCAATTTGTTAGTTTTTTTTTTTCAAAAATATAAAGCTAGCATACATTAATGCAGATAGCATGCAGATCGTAAAAACATTTGCCCCGAGACGAGAATCGGACCCGCAACCTCCTGCGTCGAAGCAGACCTCTGCCCGCTGCGTCCCAGAGGTCGTCCAAACGTTTCGTTGGTCGTTTGTTTCACGAGTGAAAATAAATTACGACGCTACAAACAACGGCCAACATAGCGTAGATTGCAGCGATCGATACTCCATCCGTCTTGTCTGTTATTTCACCTGAACTGATAATAGGCGTGTAATCAAATCGTTTAAGCGCCCGGATTGACCGCCCCCCGAGGCCAAATGCCGCTCTAATTGTTACCCCATTCCGGAAATTAATAGCCCTATTGTGCCTGGGTTTGAAGCTTTCTTGAATAACCGCGAATCGACAATCAACAAAGATTTGTAAAGGGAATGTAATGGACTTGGTTTATTTGGGTTCTTTTTGCCGACCGGCCTTCATTATGAAAAATGCACGTGCAAGCTTGAAAGTGATGTGAATGGGTCAACATTTCTTTTATCTAAGTAATGAGTGAACCCAGAACTTATAGTGTCTTCTTTTGAAATTTTGAAAGACTCGTGCATAATACGAAAGAGGTATATGAGTATATGGTAAAGCATGAGAAGGTATTTGGTTTTAACTTGAATAAAAAGACAAAATAAGTCTGTTAATTTTTATTAGCTACTATGAAGTAAAAGCCACAACTGCTTTAATAAAATCTGGTAAAACTATGTCCAAACTAAATATTTACATTGAATATAAAATTTAATAAAAATAAATTTACAAAATAATGTTTAATGTAGCAAGTTATCTGTATCTCACTATTATTTATTATTTTAGATAGACACAAAATAATGCGCATTGTTTTTAATAATATAAAAACTGAAGACCAATTAAAATTCCAACACAAAATAAGGCTTTTTATGTACCTATTTATTATTAATTACTTTACTCTTATCATAAAATATAAATATAATAGCTATACTACGAGTTAATATATGATAAATGGCACTTACATACTCAAGCTATTCAAGGCACAAAGTGGAAATAGGAAGCGGATACTTTAGTACATTTTTTATAGGACTTATTTCTCAGGAAATACATATTGGTCAATACATAAAATTAATATCAAAGTAGAGTAGAAGTCACTTTGGCAGTATGAATAAAGCATTATCTTTAACACAGTTAAAATAAACGACTACAATTAATTTAAATAAGCTAAGAGATTAACTCAATTTCAGTTCATAAGTTACATTAGTATAATTTTAAACAAATACATTTAATTATTTTTACGTTATAATTATCGCCTCTTAACCCATTCAATGCCTCAAGTTTTTTATTTCTTTTCATTATGACCCACTCCTATTATTTTTTTTTTTGGGTTTTATATAAATGTTATTGATTATTTAATTACTCAAAAAAAGAAATATAAAAAACAACATTACTTAAAAAATTCTAAATACAGATCGCCAGCAACGCATATGGCGCGTTGCTGGCACAAACCAAAAAATGTGTAAAACGCGAGGAGTGCGTTGCCGGAGCTGAATGGGTTAAACTACTACGAACAAAACATGATAGAAGTCACTTTACTTCGATTGGATTTGTCAATTTCGTTAATTACACAACATTAAATACATAAGACATACATCCACACATAAGTACATAATTACCGACACTTTCGACACTTTGAGATTAAAACAGACCATACGATTTATTACATAATAATCTGGGCTTTCTGTATAATTATATTAAGGAAGTATGAATTTATTGGCAAATTTATAGTAAAATTCGTGCGGTACTGATTCTACAACAGCGTTACATTTATTTCATTAAATTTATTTCATTTATTTCATCATTACGTACATTTTCTATTAACAGAGTTAAATAAAATTAAATAACTCATATAAAAGTCATTTGTAACGGGATATTTACCTAGCTAGATTATATTTTAAAGTTTTCCTATCTTTCAGCACAGTTTCATGCGCCATGGAATAACTGAAGTCACTGCGAGTAAGTTTTATTAACAGAGTTACCATAATATCCCCTCATAAATGACTTTCGTGTTAATAACCATGACAGTTTCAAAAGTAACTCACATGTTTTTCTACTGATTCAATATTATTGCCTCTTATTTGTAAAAAAAAGTAATTAAACTTTGTATTTTCGTTAAATTAACAAGTAAAGCTTTCTGAAGCAACTTGGCGAACAAACATTGAACGTTATTTTACGCTCGTGAAGTTGTGTTTGCAAACTTTGTTTAGTTCTAAACTTTTTAGGGGCACTTATTTTCATTAAAAACAGGCAATTATAAAACCAATTGCCTGATATAAGTATTCGACAATATTCGATATAAAGGCACGTTATAAGGCATCGATCAAAATATTTGTATCACCATGAAAACTAATTCACACTACACACATAAAAATTCTAAAAACCTTTAGTTTTGTTCAAATACTGACTACTAAACTACTTATTCGGGTTGATAAATGCGATACAAACTGAATACCGCGGTTAAATGACTACTTCTGCGATACAATTCCAACGCTAAAATACGTAGCGTAGTTTATTTTCCAGCATAAGTGGGGTTTTTGAACGTTGACGTCGCTTGCTTGTAAATAGGATTCTCCCCCTAAAAAGAAAATAGAGAAATAAATAACCAAAATATAAATAAATAAAATAAATAATGCTGGACAATCCACACAGCATTATCTAGCCCCATGGTAAGCAGAGCTTGTGTTATGGGTACTAGATAACTGATATACGAGGAGTACATAATACAATACATTACATTACAGATATGTAGATTTTTTTTTTATTATATATAGAAAACGACCAGACACCCGGAACAAATATCTGCAGATCGTACACACAATTGTTCCGAGGCGGGAATCGAACCCGCAACCTCCTGCGTCGCAGGCGGACCTTCGCCCACCGCGCCACATCGTTCGTCAAATATAAAGAAATTAAAGTGAGTTAATAGATAAATCGATGAATATACGCGTTTGGATATTTTATATTTCCTTTATTTTGCTTGCATGTACATTATAAAGATGCACTTGTGTAAATGCAATGTATGAAACCGATATGTTTCTTACGCGCTACAACACAAAAGGTTGCTCTAGCTTTGCAAAGGTAGTGTTGTTTGTTAGAGCTGCTGGTTCGAATCTGTTAGAAATCAATATTTTCTAACAGAACTACACTACTCAGGTGTTTTCAGATCTAAATATACTTACCTGAATACCGCTTAACCTTACAGATTAACCCATGCTTTTGACTTTAAAACCAGATCATTTTACAAAAAACGGAAACCTCCGACAACGTTACTTTGAACTAATAAAACATTAGAACGGCTTCATCAATTTCCATCTAATATGCGTAAGAATACTGTCGATGAAGGAACCTTATGAGCGCCAAAGTCTTGTCTGCAGCTTGCGCATCCAGCTTCTGACAGCGTTGTCTGTCCCATGAGGCGCCTAGCACAGAGATTTATCTCTTGGGTAGAATATGTAGATAACAGTGACATCGCATCGTATTACATTGCGTACATTATTAAAGTTGCAAGGAATACATTTCAAATAACTTACGCATTTGATGACAAAGCAACGTAATTTTTCGCTATTCTACCCTAGATAATAATCCCCGTGCTTGCCCTACTGGTCGGATGGCGTCCTACGCTATTGCTAACGGTCTGTTATATTTCAAGAACATCAGGGTAGACTTACCGTATCCCACTTGGCCATCATACGTTCCTTCTCGAAGCGCGCGAACTCGCGGCGGTCATGGATTGTGGTGGCCATCTTCCACAGCATGAGCAGGGCTAATCCGACCAGCACAATAGCGGCTATCACGCCGAGCACTATGCCGAGGATTGGCACCTGTGGAATGATGTTATTAGCTTTATAAATTGCACCTTGATAGATAGATAACTTTTTTATTGTACACTTAAAAATAAAACAAGATAAAAAAATATGTAACAATTTGGCGGTCTTATCGCTCAAGAGCGATCTCTACCGTGGTTGGATAGATTCGTTGGATCGAACATGGGAATTTGTGTCTTGCATTAAATAGTCCTCTCGGCTTAACACAAGTCAAATTCTATACTAAAAATTATCATCAAATAAGAAATACACTACTCAACAAAGTCTAGGGAACAAGCAATAATACTTCAACTTTTTTGTGAAAACTCGTAAAAAAGTACTGGTCACTAAAATTTATAAATTAAGGCTGGAAGAGGAATAAATCATTTGTTCGAAATTCAAAAAAAATTAAAACAAAAGTGCGAAAGCTTTTCAAAATAAGAAGGAAAAACCGAACTTGGTCGCAGAGTAAGGGGTCTGCTAGCATAAAGTTGTTGTGATTTTTGTCATGTATCGATTTTTTTCTTGTGAAAAACCATTACTGCTAACTTTTTCGATATTTTTGAAACTCTAAGCGTTATGTCACGTCGTCATTTAACGCGGGAAGAGATGCTTAGGGCTGTGGGTATGTTGGAAGCTAGACGCAGTCAACGCGATATCGCGGCCGCTGTTCACACACATCCAAGCGTAATTTGCCGATTATGGGCACGCTACAGGGCTACAGGAGATGTAGCCGAACGTCACCGAGGAAGATACAGGGTCACTACCCAGAGACAAGATCGATTTCTGCAAAATGCTGCAAGAAGGCAGCCCCAGATTACAGCTCGCCAGTTGGTAGGAAGACTCCAGTCCCAGCACCAAGTGGTTATCAGTGACCAAACTGCCAGGAGAAGATTACATGAAGTCAATCTCCGCGCTCGCAGACCATTAAGAGTTCCAGCTTTGCGACGTGGAAATCGAGGGCGTCGTTTATTGTGGGCTAATGCACATTTGCGATGGACCGACAATCAGTGGGCACGTGTTCTCTTTTCCGATGAGTCTCGCTTCGGATTTCATCCTGATTCAAGGAGAGTGCGTGTTTGGCGTGTTCCTGGTCGCCAAAGTAGACTCCGAAATCCTCAGGAAGTTCATCCTTATCAAGGCGGAACGATCATGGTGTGGGCTGGAATTCGCCTGGGTGGGAGAACTGATCTCGTTCGCATACGAGGCAATTTGAACGCAGAGCAATACATTGAACAGGTAGTGCATCCTATGGTCATCCCCCACCACCAGCAGTTTGGCCAAGATTTCGTGTTCATGCAGGATAATGCACGCCCACACACCGCAAGACAGGTGATGAATGTGTTCAGCGAGCACAATATCACGGTATTAGAGTGGCCTGCTCAGTCCGCCGATCTCAATCCAATTGAGCATGCATGGGATTTACTCGGAAGAAGAGCTTTCAGTGATTTTCCTCAAAATTTGAACACGGGAGAAGAACTTTTTTCGCATCTCTCCAGAATATGGAGCCTTATTCCACAGGCGACAATTGATAACTTGATACTCAGCATGCCACGCCGATGTAGAGCCGTGGCTAATGCCCTGGGAGGTCCAACGGATTATTAAACAGCTGCAAATAATGTTTTTTCATTTAATTTCCACGTAAGCGTCATATGTTTTTGTAATTTAAAGAATTTTTTTTTTTTGGTTTAGGCACTATTTCAGTTTTTTTTAACCTCAATTTTTTACATGAACGCTTTTTATTTAATTGCATAACTGAAATCAAAAATAAATTTCGCTTCTTTTGATGTATAACATCTGGGACAAAAAAAAGTTGAATTAAAAGTATACACTAAAATATCCTTGTTCCCTAGACTTTGTTGAGTAGTGTATGATGTTTGTGAATAGAACCCTGAGAATTTCACGATGCAAGTATTTTAATCAGTAAGGAATATGATATGAAACTGAAAACTGAATTTAGACAAGTCAAATTTTATCCAATAAGGAATAAGGTGTTTGTGAATGGAACCCTTAAAAGATACAAGTGTTTCAATTAGCGAGGAATAGGATATGGAACTTAAATCACGTAATATCTTAACTTGTCATAGCAATAACATACCTTTTTGGGGCACTCGCGTTCCTTCTGTGCCCTGGTGACCAGTCGCTGTGCGTCGTTGTACGAGTATACATACACGTACAGGCAGTCTTCCTCGTCGTAGAAACTGCACAAGTGTTCGTTGCGAGATTCGTTGGCTGCAACAATATTAATCGCTTGATACTTGATTCTGGATCGGTTTCCGCAATTAGGCCACAGGTGTAAATCATAAGGTACAAACCTTTCTTACTATACTTTCGATTCGTTGCTGCGATTCGATGCGTTTACTTCAGTGAAGGCGGGTAAAGATATCATTTAAACCCTACTGATAAAGGAGAAAGATTGTTAAGTTGATTGCTACCTAGGGTCTCCTAAATTACTGAACAAAAAAGATGAAATTTATCATACAAGTAGACCAAAATCCGATTAAAACTACGAGACACTTTTAATCCAGGGACATGTCATGCGAAGCTAGTATTTAAACTTATTAAAAGTAAAGGATTACCTTCGATTTTGCCTTCTTCTACTATAGGGAAAAGAGCGCAATCGCCGCAACCATCAGTGTCTTTATTGTAAAGTGGGCCACGCTTATGCACTTCGCACAACACACAATCTTTGAATTCACCACAGCGACCCGGACACGTCTGAAATAGATCCAAATTTAATTCAACAGCTCTTACCTTAAAAGTATATCCTATTTCATTAGCCTCCGACGTCTCACGGGGGGCAAGGACTTGCCACTCGCTGTGATAGTTTACAAACGTTCCTCTTGTATCACTCTATCTATTAAAAACCGCATCAAAACCCATTGCGTAGTTTTAACACTTTGACTGCGGTTTTTTTTCGACGGCTGCGATGTTTTTTTTTACCTAAAAAATTCGTGCTGCCGCTCTACACAGCGGTTGTGTTGCGCCGCACATGCGTTTCGTTCGAAAAATATTGCAGCTCTGCTGAGTCACAAAGATCTGTATTTTCTCAGCCACTGCGCTAGTGTGGATTTACGCATATTAGTCACTTGTAGAAAACTCATACGGTGCGTTTTCAGCACTCAAAGTGTTAAAGATAAGCATACATAGGAACAATCAGACAGTGGGTAGCGACTTTGTTTTATACTTGTAGTCATCAACATCAGCCTATGTTAGTCCACTGCTGGACATAAGACTCCTGTCCCTAATGAGCCCTGTCTTCATCTTAATGCATCCAGTCTCGCAGTCTTTCGCGGGTCGTCATCCCACCTGGTCCTGCACTACGTTTCGCGAGTTATTGGAGTACTTCAGTTATTTGGACCCATGATCTTATAGTGACCAACTCGTTTTATCTGTTAAAAATATAGAATTAATATTCAATGTGTCTTACGGGGCATTTCTCGCAGTACTTTCCAGAGTAATGTCTGTCGTCGTCCACTTTGCACACGCATTGACCGCAAACGCAGTTTCCGTTGCCGCTGCAAATCTCGCCGTTTTCTAAAACAACATGTTCTTTATCAAAACGACGAATGAATTTAGTTACACCTACGTAAGCTATTTACAATTTATCGTGTTTTCCCACCATGCTAACCTGCGTAGATAAGCAGGAATGTGTCAAACTCAATCAGTATGGTTGTTTGATTTAATTGCTAAGCGATCCGATTAGCTTTGTTTGATCGTTCGCTGCTTAGCTAATAAAAGGATGATTTTGAAAATCATCCTTGTACTGTATATGTCCATGCACAACAAGTAAATGGGCGATGAGAATCATCTTTTTTGGCTTGCACCAGAAATGATGCACTAGCGAAGCGAAATGAAATATTGTTCCAATATTTTTTTTGTGATACAAGTTATCTTGAACCCATTGCTTTGAGGCTAGATGATGATGTGTGACACCATCATCCAGCACTTTTAACTAACCTATGCTGCTGGGTAATGGTGTCTTTCAAACTTTTCCATGACTCACGTTCGCTAATTCCCACCAATCAACACGAAATGAATCCAACATTTATTCTACCAATATTTTAATTGAGCTTCGAGACGTTGCCATTGACATTGCACAAGTATTTACCAGGTGAGCGGCAAGGTGTCTGGTCCTTCAGACACTGGCAGGCGGGCCCGGTGTACTCCGGCAGACAGCTGCACTTCCCGCACACACACTCGCCGTGCTCCGGCCCCGAACAGAGCAGGCCTTTGTTCATGTCGCAGGTGAAGTTATCACATTCGCAGAACGGACCGGAGATAACCTGGCGGAGAAAATACAATACAATACAAAATACATTTTACGCATTAACATTTAACACAATATATATTAAACTAAAACGACCATATATATAGATGTAATACTTAGTTTTTGTTTTGTACTGCAGCAGAAAATAAATGAATGTCTATGTAATTATTAGATTTTGACCGCTTACTTTGCTAGTATCTTCCATTTTGTTGCACTCACACACGCCGCAGATGCAAGTGCCCCGGTTGGAGCAGAGCGGGCCCGAGCTGGCGTTGGTGGGGCGGCAGCCTCGCTCCTGTTCTACGGAGCCCCCGCCGAGGGCCGAGCACTCGCAGCTCTTGCCGAAGCGGCCGGGGTTGCACACGCACACTCCACACGCGGAGACACCTTCGCCGCTGCAGACTAGAGGGCTGTTGCTGAATGCCTGAAAGGGAATGCTTGTGTTAACAAGAACAAGATAGCTTATAATTATAAGCACTAATACAACTGGTATCATCGCGTTTATTTACCTATTTTGCCCGTTGTATTAGTGCCTTTAATTGTGTTCAGATCGCGTAAGTTTAAAAATATCGCGAACGGAAACGCGGATTTGCGATAGCGAAAGTCTTTTCACACCCAGAATGTAAATCTAAAAATTGGTTACGCTATAGAGTTAATTCGGTGGTGATACCATATCTATCGCGGCCAGCTTCAATGACTCACCCGAGTACTACGGAGAAACAAACATTTTCAGATTATGCCGAATGTGTTTTGGGGTTAACTTTAACAACGTGTAAATTATAGTAAATATTTTCAATTTATCAATATAAAATACCGCACTTACATGATGTCCGGGCTGTTCGCAGGGACAGTCGCAGATCATTTCCACCTCCACGGTCAAACTGTCCGAGATACCGACAGGTGAGATGTCGAACGATTGCTTCCACTTGTTGCGATCCTTCGGGCACTCTTTCAGGGTTATCTCAGCGGTGAACTCGACCACATCTCCAACCTAAAAAATAATACTGATAAGGACTTGTTTCTAGGTGTAAGAACCGACGGTTCCAATTCAATCCATAGATGTCGTAGGAGTCGACTGAGTGAACCTATCAGAAGCAGGGCAGAAGCTTCCTTCTGTGTATTTTTAACGCGCCTGCCAAGCTTGGTGATGATGACAACCCCCAAGAATGACCTCAATAGCTTAGGCGAGCGCTAGCTTTCAATAGTAGGTTAACTAGCTTCAGCTTGACTTGATTAGCTCGCTGACGATAAAGTAAAGTACGGTCAGCATTAGGGTTTTTTAAACTGCTTTACAGGACTTTTTTGGTACCTACTTTTTTGTGTATGAGGTGAAGCAATAACACACTACGCAATTTAACCTTAGCATGTGTGATATCCATAAATTAGTTAGGGTAGGTCATTCTATAGTAAATATTATCACGCGATTTGTTTTATAACAAGAAATAGGTTGTAAACTCTCTTCGATATAAAACCGTGCGGTATTTAGGCTACGCGGCAATTAACATGTCAAAAACGCGAAACAATCACGGAAAGCTTTCACTCAAGGTTATTGGCCTGCATTTTTGCATCTAAGAGTATGAAGTGTTTACCTTGAGGCCGTCGCATTTGTTCGTTTGCATGAGCTCCTTGCCTCGACACGATGAGTAATACACTATTTGCACAGAATCGCTCGATGAGTCCTTCATTTCTACTGTTGACGTAATTTTCTGCAAAATAATATATGTATTGTAGGTATTAATTGTATTCAAAGAAATAGTGGTGATACTTCTACAATGACTCTTTACCTAACCTTTGTTATATATAAGAGTAAGAAAAAAAATGCTGGACAATCCACACAACATCATCTAGCCCCAAGCTAAGCAGAGGTTGTGTTATAGGTGCTAGATGACAGATACACTTAATAGAATACAATAATTACACAGATATTTTAAATTATACATATAATATACTCAGAACACTCGGAACAAATATTTGCAGATCGTACAAACATTTATCCTAAGGCGGGGATCGAACCCCAATAGCTATAACTTCCTGCATTGCAGGCGGACCTTCGCCCGCCGCCGCGCCACGCGCCATATTGGTCGTCAAGACGAATATGGCGCGGCGGTTGAAAAAAGACAAAAATGTTTGTCTTTTCAATTACATGAATCTGTCTCTTCTTGCAATTGCTTGGCCACAAGTTACACCGCCAAGGGCACACAAAGCCCGCGCCCAGATCGAGGGCTCGTGCCGTCGGGCTGTGTGGATACCTGAGAGTTATATAACTTGCTTGCACTTACATCATACTGGTCCCGTACAAGATCTACCACGTTGTCAGAATCGTTGCTGAGCACTCCACTGCTGGAACCTTCGATGTGCTTGCTCAGTTGCTCGTACACGCTGATCTGTTCCGCCGTTACTGCGAATATCACGTTGATAGCGTGTTTCTTCACCTAAAAGTTATAATGTAATGTTTGTAAAGAGCACGTCGAAATTCTAAATACTATGGTCTTATCTCAAAAAAATAAAAATGTATTTATAACTAATATAATATTCTATGTTATTATCATCAGTATAGTTCCACAGCTGAACATAGGCCTGCCCCAAACAACGACGTCACGAATAGCGGTCCTGAGATGCCTCCATTTATCTACTCCCTGTGACCGCCTAAAGTCACTGACGTTGTATTTGTGTTATTGGAACTCTAGTTCAAACTTAAAAGAGCACGTTTTCAGAACTGATAAACTGTGTTATGGGTTCCGTGATTAGAGCGCATGCAACTGTGGTCGAAATACTTTCAGTAAATTAGAAAACATAACAAATATCCCAAATCCCGATATTTATAACGGGATACTTACTATGATTTGATTTTTGAGTTTTCAAATATTTTCGGCAATGTTTCATGCGCCATGATCACGGAATGACTGAAGTCACTGCGAGTAACAAATGACTTACCAACTGAAGTGTTAATAAACATGACAGTTTCAAAAGTTTTAAATGTCTCCTTACTGGAGACATCAATCTTTCAATTTCAACAAAACCCTATAGTACCTATATGTATGATTGCTTTGAGTTTGAGTTACCTTAAGATTGATTTGCGAGATGCTAGGGTAGTCTTGAAGCGTAGAGTGTGTGTAGGCATCGTTTTCCATGTGACATTCACCGTCGTTAGGTTGAATAATACCACCAAGCTGTAAACATTCAATTGGATAAGTATTGTAAGGAGTTTCCATAAAAGGCATTATCTCAGTGTAGGCCATTGAGGCGAAGTGAAGTGAGATACAAAATTAAGTGACTAAATAATAGTTTATTATTTTATGGAAACCCAAATTATTGTTTTCTAAACTAATTTCAGAGCACTAAAACTGTACCCCCTTATAGTTCAATCTATACTAATATTATAAAGAGGAAAGGTTTGATTTTTTTTTTGTTTGTTTGTTTGTAATGAATAGGCTCCGAAACTACTGGACCGATTTGAAAAATTCTTTCACCGTTGGGCAGCTACACTATTCCCGGTGAACATAGGCTATATTATATTTTCAAAAATGTTAGGGATTAGTACTAAAACCGTGCGAAGCTGGGAAGGTCCGTTATTCGTAAATAAAGGGACAAAAAGATATTTAAAGCTGTCAAATTAATTTAATTTACTTTTAGGGTTCTGGACCTCAAAAGGAACAAAGGGGGTTCCTTTGTTTTTTCAGGAACGCGTGGTGATTTCGATTTGAGTTCGCTCCAAGAAGGTACGGACCTCTTGGAGCCGATCAAAGCTCCGAAAGATTTATATCAATAAATCAAACTTCTAAGTCAACGCTATCAAAAGTTACAGCCGTTTAAGCCCATTTTTTTCACATGCACACAATGACTAGTGATAGAAAATAATAATAAAAGAAAATAGAATCAATTCAGCGATTAATCAATAATAAAATATTTATCTTTACTTTGCCGTCACCAGCGTAATGGAATCCAGCATCCGTTGAGAAGACCAACAGCCGACGAGCTTGGTCGCGCCAACCGATCTCCTTCCGGCAAACCACGGCTTGCATGATCGCGTCAAAACCACCTTCGGGCGCGTCGAGGTTGCCTGACACGTCGGCCAATGCTACTGCTTTCTGTTAGGAAACAAAATTTATCACTACATAGTATAATCTGACCCAAACAAAGTCGCTTCCCGCGGTCTGTCGGTCCCTATGTGTGCTTAGATCTTTAAAACTGGGTACGCAACGGATTTTGATGCGTTTTTTTAAATAGATAGTGATTCAAGATGAAGGTTTATAAAGTATTTGACACATAGATTTCCACGCGGGCGAATTTGCGGGGCGCAGATAGTTATAACTTTAAACTAAATAAATTATTTAAAAAAAATATACTAGCTTTTTAATAATCCCTGACCTAAGTGCTCTGAGGAAGACAAAGAACCCAAACTCGATGGGGTTAAGTCGTTTCGTTTAGGAGCTCAAGCTTAATTAAACCCAGTTTGTGTTGGAAGAACTGGACGTTCAATCCCTTAAACTTATTCAATAATAATTATTGTTAGCTGATCCCCAACCCGTATGCCGAGCGTGGGGATTATGGGCATTACGAGATTAAAGCCAAAAAGGCGATTATCAGGAGGAGGCCTGCAATATAGGCAGGCGAGGTTAACGTTCAAGTATATATATAAAAGCTATATAAAATATAGCTATAGAAAAGCTTCAGCAAATGATTGAGATCTAGATTTCAGACAAGTTGCAAATTACCAACTACTCTGTTTCTGTAAAAAAATTGGCAATCAAATTTAACTCACGTCAAAGTAATCGGTATCTGTGCTCAGTGACATCTGATTCTTGAATCCATAAGGCGCTGCACATCCATCGCAAGGCGTGATCAAACTAAAACAATAGTATGTTCATTATTTATCGACTCCATAATCAAACTACTAAGCGGACACTAGCTTATGCCGACCACTTCCCAAAGTTCTCTTTAACAACAATCCAATCATCCAATTTCGCATTAGAATATTAGTCTGATGTATTGTTTTTTTACATTGATTTATAGAAAAACACTTCAATGAATAGTATTGTGAATAGTATCATCACAAATATAAAGCGTAAGGAACTCACTTTTTAGGAACAGTTGACACATAAGGCATAACCAATTTGTCCACAAAAGATCCGAAGCCGATCTTGAATTTGCTGGTCATGTTCCTCATAGTAGCTGACAGCAAGCTCCCGAGGGAACTGAGTTTATCCTTGTCATTCTTCATAGATCTACTCAAGTCCATGAGATAGTATAAATCGACGGGGTAGTCCTGGGCCCGAGAATATGCGAACGAGAGCTTTTGCACTTGGTCTGAAAGATGATAACGAACACTTGAATACGGTGCTACAAGGTAAACAAACATATGACACGACTGACCATGACATGTATATGAGATTTCTTCGAAAAGGTCAAACATTACTCATCATATCCATCAAAGAAAAACGTTCAGGTATTACTAAAACTCTTCTAAACACTCATAAAAAAGTAAGTAAAACTTACTCTGTCTAAGCTGTAGTTTGACTCGCTGCGGCTTCATTTGCACTAAGCTATCACCAAAGGCGCCGCCCCCGGCCGCAGAGCCCGAGGCTTCAAACCCAGAGCTGCTTGAAAAGCTGCCCGACTCTTCATGGGAATAAGAACCTGACGCACTCATGCCCATACGGCCTTTTGCTGTAAACATTAATGAGGAATAAAATTAAAATATAAAAACCTCTACATCAACCATCTTCAAGTCTCATTTTTATATGTTGTAAATATCGACGTTATCAATTCTAGGAATTATTAAAGTTTTAGTGTATACGCTGCCTTAAGGCTGAAATTAATAATGGTCACCAATGTCGATTTTAATTCCTGTGGAAACTTACCTCTACTCAGCTCCACATTGTACATAGGATCGATAGACTTCTGATTGTCAGGGTTGAAGATGAAAGCTTCGTTGCAGCCACCGGTGCCGCCTTCCATCGCCGGGTTGAAGCATCGCGGTCCATTGAACTCCGCGGCGAAGCACCAAGCACAGCTGGCCGTTCGTATGCAGTCACTGCACGTCGTTTTGCTGGAGCACGGATTCTGGGCTAGCAGTTGCTCGGCCCTCTGCCCCCAGCAGTAGGCGAGCAAGCCCGCCCACACGCATAGTCGTAGTAAACTCGTTCTTGTCATTATTGTGCTATTGTTTTATGGTCAGATCAATTCTGTAACAAGGAAATGGTGGAGTTACATAACACGATGAATAATTTCCATAGTGCGCTGATCAGTCTATGCCACATTTATGAGGGTTTGTTTTGTTATCGCGCTGCCGGAAAGGCCATTCAATCAAGTGCTATACCTAGATAATTGTATAGAGCAAGAATTCCACAGCTTTGAAACAAACATAACTTAACTATGTAAACAGTTCGTGAAAGGAATAATGGTTTTGGATGGGGTCGAGCGCTTTTGTGGAACGGAACCACCGGTACATTTTGATGTCAAGGTCAAATACGAAATATTATTGGTGTTTTGTTTTTCTCAAAAGTTAGAGTTAGAGTAATAAAGATTTAATGACCTTTCGCATTAAAAATATTGTCCTTATTGCCAACGCAATAAATACTCATTCATTAAAGTATAATTATTATGAATGAATAACCAAGGTTGTATAACGAGCGAGAGTCTATTTTTTATAGAGACAGATGGTAATGGTAACCTGTGGGCGGGGAATGGGAAAGGGCTTCCACCTACGCACCGGTATCGGCATCGATCCGAGGCGACAAGGTGTAAGAAATCATGACAAAGCGCAACGATCTTGACTGACTCAGTCATTGGTGTGTTACATCTTTATTTTCGGTCGTTGTATCAATGAGAATACGTCATCGCTAAGTCAAGCAAATCGACTCTATAAGAAAAAGTACCATTACCTGATGTATGAACCAAAATCTATAGATATTTATAAATAAGCCACTTCACAAAACAGTCTGTATATTTGAAGTTCACTTATTATCAGCTAAAGTGCAGAGTTGACTCACATTTCGCACTCTGTATACCGACACGATCTTTTGTAAACCACAACACTGTTACATTGCGAACCCATTTAGTTTACATTTATTTCAGAATTTAGAAGAAGTACATTTTCTTGATAGTTCTTTTAAAACTGCACTGCACTGCACTGGAGACTTACTCGTAAGTACCGACCTAATAATAGCTCTATTCTACAAAAATAAACATGGCCTTATTGACTTAAGTGATAAGAGATGAAAGAAATAAGAGTTCTCGTCACTAAGGAATTGTGTAACTAGTTACGAACAACACGATATTTATAATGTTGTGTTGTGGACACGACCTGCGCCCGCGCCGGATACGCGAGTGACTAATTGTACAGAAAATAACTTCGTCAGCGGTGATACAGAGAGCGGGCGCCTCGCTCAGTCACCGTTCCTTCCCAGAATCAATACTCGACTCAATTCAATTCGAACTAAAACTTAGAATAGAAAGAAACTGCTTATCATTTGTTCAGCGTGCGTTTTCCTGGACTTAACGAAAACTAGGTCACAGTAAACAATATATTCAGAGAATATTGAGACTCCCTTGACCTATTTCAATTTAGCAAACATAATCAGGGGTCACAGTAGTGGCCCAAGTCGAGTTAAACGTTGTTGTGAAGTTAAAGAGGCTGAGGGTTGTTTTTAAGGCTTGTGTAACATCCAATGAACTAGGATTTTAATTTAATCGTCGCAAAATGATACTTGATTAAGTAGGTTATCAATCACAAAGCTGATTTAAGATTAAGTATTTTTAGATTTCGTTTTAGACGTAATGCTTATGGTTCAGGGATTGTCTTTTTTCTGTCACTACCTTCCCAAAACTTTACATTTACACACACAGAATTTTGTAGGTGGTAGAGTGACCTCAATCAAGTAAATAAACCGGTGTCTGTAGGTCGCACTTATTACGTCATTAGCGACTTACCAACAGCTCGGTGATGATTCAAACGCCCGCGTAAGTTGGTCCATTCCTTCGCTTTGATAACCTTAGTAATATGCAAAATGATATCCATCGCGAGCGATTACAATCGAACGCTTTGAAACATTGTCTATTAGTTTTCGTTGATGGGGTGTTTCCGTGTTCTAAAAGAACTCCCAAGCGTTAATAATTTCAGTTTATAGTGTACGAAATTTCCCTTATTATCTCTGCTTACCTATAGCTGGTAATAGAATTGAAAATTAATAGAGTTCGTGTAAGTATTTGAGCCAATGGCCTTACCCCTATCTGTTTGTTTTAAGTCGCGGAATAGGTAGATACCAATTTTAATAGCAACAAAGCGTTCAATAGTTTCGAAATACGACGTTGAGAGACAAAACAAGCTAGGACAAAGGTTTTCCTACAAGCCCTATAAGGTTGCTTGTTAGCGAAAGCCCATCTTTGATACTTAACGGGGATTGATCGTAAATCCCGCTTTAGGTGCAGTCCAGGTTTCCATTTACCGAAGATAACGGTCGGGGGTGGACGGCGGGGGTCAATGACCGCTCCCGTTCGCTTTAGCGGCGCCAGGAATCGCCCTTTTTATACAAACACGGGGAATACGATAAACGGTGTAGGTAGAAGTTAATTTGTCTACAGAATTTTTACTTGCTCAAGTGCTATGCTTATTCTCATGGGGTAATTTGTAGCAAAAGATATTATATTTTTAAAGATGTAATTACTTGATATGATATTTGTATAAGTTCCTATACACTAGCCAAACTCGATTTAGAATGTTTGTAAACAAATCGACCGTAATACTTAACCTAAAATTAACTCTGTTGTGGTCTTTTTATACACAATTTAGGCAATACTTGGCTATTTGAGATCCTTCTTTCAATACAAACATTCTACATCATTTATGGACTGATTTGAATGATTATTTTGCAGATGTATACAGAATGAACACGAGGAGGGAGAGTGAGAGTGGAGGTGGGCCCATAAAATTTTATTCTCGGATGGATAAGTATTTATCCTACAAAACTTAAAAAATTAAGGGATTTGTAGTTGGTTTTTAGTTTTTTAAAATAATTAAATTATTTATAGTACTACAAAGTTGTCTTATTTCAATAAAATGACATAGTAATATCCATAAGAGTTTGACTTGAATATAATAGGTGTTGAATTTTTTTGAATGGAGTGCGGAAAATACACTTTACTGATAGATTTTTATATTAAAAACAACATATACATATATCCATAGATTCGTAAACACTATTGGTCCGAAGTCTAACAAATATTGGCTTGGAGTACAATGATCACACCCCCTCAACACTAACATACTCTTACCTAACTTTGTACAGATCGGAACAGGAACTAATTTAAGTTTATTTTAAGTGCATGATATGTATGAGGATGGTGAACCTAAGGTTAATTCAATAAATAAATTATAGTGCTATACCATAATAGCAATTTAGACCTGTTTATTAAAATCGGGAGTACAGGGGCAAATAAATGTGTTTAGTATATCGCTAATTTTAGGCACAATAAAAGATATGAAATTGTGTGTATTACACTTATATGAAATGAATTTATGGTTGTAATTATCTCTACTGTTTGTAAAGGCATAACAACGCCAAGTCACAGGGCATACTTATATGCGAGATGCACAGGAACCAGGTTTACAGAAGCGAAGCCTAACAGTAGATGATCATAAGATAAGTTATAAAAATTAAGATGAGTGTGGCGACCCCCGATAATTTATAAGTCAAAATGTTAATACTTCTTTGTTCTGGGTTAACTTTTCACAACTACAGAGCAATTACCTTCCTACTAACTCACTTTGGAAACCTAGTACACTGTTCCTAAAGAAACCTATATTTGTAAGGCGAATCTAGGCAGGTAAGCAGGTACCTATTAGTTGCATTCGCTCATAGGATTGATTTGTGCCGAATAAGAAATCAGGTCGCGTCTGTAAGCAAACCCATGAAACATCGAACGAGACGAAAATCTTTGCTGAACGTGTGCTATTAAATTTAACGTAAAGTTGTGTAAAAATAATGTACAGTTTTGACTCACCAGTCTATAATTGATGTATTTCTGGCTTAAAAACATATCTTTATTTAGAAGAAAACCATTTTTTGAGGAATACACAAAAAAAACCCACTATCCAATCCACCACTAACCAATAGCGATCTATTTTTGACAGATGACGGCATGAATGATGTGACGGCGGAACGAATGATTAAGCCTCTGTTTTTTTTCGTCCATATCACAATATCGTTCAACGTCGGTCTCATGAAAAATTATGAACGCTTCCAACCAGAGTTCCAACCAAACCAAGAGAATCGATTTTTTTTTAAGTTGGTAATACGTCGACAGTTCCATCGGCTCCACCAATCAGAGTGATTCGGCCTTTCTTCCATTTTTCTTTCTTGATCAAAGAAATAACATGGCCGACATTTTGATACTGCTGTCATGAAGATTTTTCAGTGACAAAATTTTAACTTTGTAGTTCTTCATGCACGGTTTTTATGTTCCCTAGTTATTATTTTTTTATTGCTTAGACGGTTTTTAGTGTAAGCCATTTAATTTTGGACAAATATGGCAGCTGATCGTGAGATTGCTGCTGAAGACAGCATCAGAGTGGTATGCCGATTTCGGCCCCTGAATGACTCCGAGGAAAAGGCTGGATCGAAATTCATTGTGAAATTTCCATCAGGTCCTGATGACAACTGCATTTCCATAGGGGTAAGCTTGCAATTATCATATTACCCCTTACTGCTTTCCCCTATCATCGCCCTAAATTAGATCATGATGACTAATACATCGCAAGTTGTTCACCTGCTACGAAATGGCCTTTCTTTTCTATTCCGCTTCGATGGTTATGATTATGAACGCACTAATTTCAAGAATTTTTCTGGACATTGTAAATCTATCTTCTTTGTTTAGTAAAAATCAATACAAATACCATCTCGACCTTGACCTAAGATTCCTTCTTATATATTTGCCTGTGTTTGGTTTCTACAATATAAACACATTTCCTTCTGAAACTGGCTATTCAATAAATCTATCTGGTCTCTAATCCTGGTTAAACAACAACAATTTTACAAGCAGGGAATGTGAAAACCTTGTATACCAATCTTAGATTGTAGGTAAAAACATCTGTCAAAAATACTATACAACCAGCTCAAATCAGGGAAAATATTTTTATGCAGTCACATATTTTTTATTATTATTATTTATTTTATATATAATCAGCACACATACCCACATTCAAGTACAAATATTTTACTAATAAATTTTAATTTTAAATTAAAATTAAATTTCTAAGAAATCCCCCAGTGTGAGGCTATAATAACAATTTCAGCTGGAATCAACCTGACTAAATTGATTGAAACATTGATCAAAATAAAATAATAGACATACATACTAGCAGGTGTGATAAACCACTTCAAAATTAATGGGGCTCTATGATGTTAGTTCTGATAATTTCAACATTCAAAATAATGTTTTTATAAATACATACACAACATAAATCTGAATGCCTCCCCAGATTCAAATAATAGTGAAGTGAAGAAATTAAATAATTTAATGACTTACATAAATTTTACATATTATAAAATTAATAGAGCAGAAATAATGGGTATATGGTTTTCTACATTCAATAATTGCATGTTACATAATTCAATGCAATGCCCCCAATTAACAAGCACTCACTTTCTGAATATTGAGATTCCTCCTTAGATTACTGTTTTTTTTTTCAACAGGGTAAAGTATACTTGTTCGATAAAGTATTTAAACCAAATGCCACCCAAGAAAAAGTCTACAATGAAGCAGCCAAGAGTATTGTGTCTGATGTTCTCGCTGGCTACAACGGCACTATATTTGCATATGGACAGACCAGCTCCGGAAAGACACATACCATGGAGGGTGTCATAGGTACGGTGACTAGTTATCACACACTATTGGACATTATCTTTAATTGTAGCAGGATATGAATATTGGTTTATTTATTGTAGGAGATCCAGGAAAACAGGGTATTATACCACGCATAGTGAATGATATCTTCAATCACATTTATGCAATGGAAGAAAATCTTGAATTTCATATAAAGGTGTCATACTTTGAAATCTATATGGACAAAATTCGGGATTTACTTGATGGTAAGATTTATTATCATATTGAGTTGAATACTATCTACGGAATAAACATTTTAATATTTGCTTGTTTTCAGTCTCCAAAGTGAACCTAAGTGTACATGAAGACAAAAATAGGGTTCCATTTGTCAAAGGTGCTACTGAACGTTTTGTGTCAAGTCCAGAAGAAGTGTTTGAGGTCATAGAAGAGGGAAAGTCAAATCGGCACATTGCAGTCACAAGTAAATATCTAGTGATTTCATTTATCAAAGTCTATTGTTATTTCGTTCTGTAACTAAAAATATGTGCATATTTCAGACATGAATGAACATTCATCTAGATCTCACTCAGTCTTTCTTATAAATGTGAAACAAGAAAACTTAGAAAATCAGAAGAAACTATCAGGAAAATTATATCTTGTGGACTTGGCTGGTTCTGAAAAGGTAAAACATTTTTGTTGTTGTAATGAGTAATAAAGCTGGTGGGACATAAATCAATTTATAATTATTAATTCTTTTCTTGTGCAGGTCTCCAAAACTGGTGCTGAAGGAACAGTGCTTGATGAAGCCAAAAATATCAACAAATCCCTATCTGCACTAGGAAATGTCATCTCGGCATTAGCTGATGGAAACAAATCACACATCCCGTACAGAGACTCCAAACTGACTAGAATCTTACAAGAGTCACTTGGTGGTAACGCCAGGACAACCATCGTCATCTGCTGTTCACCAGCATCCTTCAACGAAAGCGAAACCAAGAGTACATTGGACTTCGGTAAAAGGTGAGATTTATTATCCCATTAATTTATTTGATTGCCCTGAGTGTTAGGAAATAAACTTAATGCGTCATTGTTTTTCTCAGAGCCAAAACTGTTAAGAACGTGGTTTGCGTCAACGAAGAACTTACTGCGGAGGAATGGAAGCGCCGTTACGAGAGAGAGAAGGAGAAGGTGGCTAGACTCAAGGGCAAGGTAAATTATTTTCTATTTTTCATCTCGGTTCTAGGTTTCAGGATATTTTTTGTAAACATAGACATTATCATGAAAATTTAACAATAACGGAAAATAGGAAAGTGACAGAAAGGTAACTTCTAAAACAAGAAAAAAAAAACGACGCAATAATACACTCGCAGCGAAAATGAAGCAACAGTTATTGCGTACATCTAAGTAGGACCATTTTGTTGTCAGTCTCGTGTCGAACGAAAATAGTAATCAAACTAAAATAGTCTGGACAAATGGGAATCGCGAACTACGAAGCGTCTGCAAAAGGATTATCTGAACACAAAACAATGTCTTTGTTCTTGGACGCGTTTATGTTTAGAATTATTTAGCTACGAATTTATTAACTATGCCTTCATTTGAAGAAAAACGCATTGTTTCCAATTAAGCCATAGTAGTTTCTAACTTCCGCAATCATTCAATATTCAAGAGAAAATGATCTCATTCTCTGAATTATAAAACTAATCTGCAGTAACTACTCATGAACTTCCTTGTGGATATGGTTTATTAACACATAGCATGATTCACACGTTTCTATCAGAATCTATTAGATAATTCATTGGTTAGACTTGTTTTGGATGGAAATTATCATTCAAGTCGTTTCTCATCTTCTAAATCGATCTCAGGGTATTACAATGTTTTCGAACACCACATTTACGGCGACTTTACTGTATAAGTCGTCGTAAATCTCCCGATAGTCTAGGCAGGCATTATTTATTGCGTTTTTTGTTTGAAATTGATGAATTTGGCAGGAAACCAAAGTTATCAACTAGTTCAATGAATTAGAAAGCTGAAGTGGACGGTCATATCTCCCATCGAACCGACAATAGCCAAGGTAAACCTGTTCATGAGTAGAGATCGTTACTCGGCAAACGTAGTGTACGACACTCTGGCCAGGTGGAATGACTAACGGCGATGATGCGTAAAGCTGACGATAAGAGTGCTCACTATAATTATATCCAGCTGTAGACTAATGTTCGTCGACCCTACAGTTATAAACAATCATTTGCCCATGATGGTTGATAACTGTAGGGCAATCTGCAGACAAGTTTAAACCCTAAATCATAAACCAATTGTATCAAAATTAATCCAACCTTTCCGTTTTCCCTTAGGTGGAGAAACTGGAAACTGAGCTTAACCGCTGGCGCTCCGGCGAGACCGTGCGCATTGAGGAACAAGTCAATCTGCAAGAGATTGAGGCCGTTACTCCCATTACTTCCTTCATTGAGGAGAAACCACCGGCGGCTGTAAGTAAAGCTTATTTCACTCTAAAATGAGGCGCAGTGCGCGAAGGTCCGGTTGCAACGCAGGAAGTTGCGGGTTAGATTTTCGCCGCGGGACGAACTGCAGATGTTCTGGGTTCATGTGGTTTTTTTCTATGAAGCAGTGAAATAAACTCTTAAGGATATAATAGGATACATAACTATCAATTATTTAGTACTCATCATAATATAACACAAGCTCTACTTAGTTTGGTGATGCTGTGTGTATAATTTTTTTAATTTATGATTACGAGTCTAGCATGAACACCCTAGAATCTAGATCTTGGCTTTTGATGAAAATTTGTGAGTTGATTAGTAATAATCTCTTTTCTCTAGCCTCCGGTCCCGGTCGCTGTCTCAAGCGCGGTTGAAGATGCCGCCATGCAAGGCAAGCTCGAAGCTCTCTACCAACAGTTGGACGACAAGGATGAGGAAATCAACCAGCACTCGCAACTCGTCGAGAAACTCAAGGAACAGATGATGGAGCAGGAAGAGCTTATCGCTTGCACAAGGTAACTTACCTTACACGAAGGTATACTGCACTGTGATGATAATATTATGATGGTTTCACAAAAACTATAAACAGACATGAAATTTCTTGAAAGTTCTACTTCTTATGACGAGAAAAATAGCAATCCGTCGCAAATAAAATCGTCGTCGAAGATATCGAGTACAGCTGAATATAAAGTTTTTCAAACGTTTTATTAAAGAAAGTGGTTTTGGTTGATATGGTACTTGATCAGATTTCAGTGGTTGATGTTGATAGGCAGTCTATCGATCTTTTTATCAGATAAACATTGCGTCATTGTTAATGTGTTACACACTATATCGTGAGGTCACAGCGCCTAAAAGAGTTGAACAGATGAAAGCTCCAAAACCGTGTACACACTAAACCACAGAAACCAGGCAACTCCTAAAGCCGCTAAACCAGCTCGACTCCAAAAGATGCAAAACAAATACCATGAAAAGCAAAAAGTCTAGTTTCAAAGAACTCAGCAATTAAAACGAATGCACTCGCGACTCGACCGCCAGTTATTACATAGTGAGGTGAAATGAGTATTCCTACTCATCGAAAGTTTAGCGCCTTCTTGGTATGGTGTGGTTTTGTGTGTACAACACTGTATAGCGCGTTTTAGATGGTGAATGCACTCCCCTCCGTAAACTTAAATATTTCATCCCGATTGGCACTAGAACGTTAACGTAAATGCTAAGTTTTTGTGTTTTTGCCCAGGCGCGACTACGAGAGCCTGCAAGGCGACATGAACCGCATCCAACAGGAGAACGAAGCCGCCAAGGAGGAAGTCAAGGAGGTGCTCCAAGCGTTGGAGGAGCTTGCAGTCAACTACGACCAGAAGTCGCAGGAGGTTGACAGCAAGAGCCGAGAGTGCGACCAACTTTCAGAAGACTTGCAGTCTAAGCAGGTTAGTTTTTACACATGAATGTTTTGTCTATTTATATCACAGTTCTTAAGATGGAACATGAAATAAAATATCATTTTAGTTTTTTTACAGGTTCTACAAGTTTTAACCTAACAATTAAGGGTGCATTCACACTGCAGATCGGTTTTTACAGGACTGTTTTTTTTAACGGATGAGCCTAAAATGACTTCTAGGCGGGCCCTTAGGGGGCTTTCCCTCAAGAAATCTATCTTAAAAAAAACGGTTCTGTAAAAATGGATCCGCTGTGTACATGCGCCCTAAGAAGTTTTGAGGACATTGTAAGCCATCTATCGCTATACGCATGATAAAAAAAACTTGACATTTTTGTAAATTTCCGTATAACGTCTTTTGCATCTCTATTATTTTTTAATTCTAAAAGGTAGTACTAAAGTTGCGAGCGACGGCAGTGCCACTCGGGTTGCGTACAATAATCAATAGTCTATTTTATGATGCAGTCAATGAACGGACGAACCATGCGGCGTTTATTTGCACAACCTAGAGCTTGCATAAAATAACATCAGCCTTATTTGATTACTGCCGATTATGTTTGTAACCTTACCTGAATCTACCTGATAATTTTTTGATTATACAGAGTGGATTAGCGACCGCCACAGCTGAATTACAACAGCTTCGTGACCTCTCCGCACACCAACGCAAACGCATTGCTGAGCTGCTCAGCAACTTACTGCGTGATCTATCTGAAATCGGCGCGGCTATGGGATGCTCGGAATTCGATTTCAAGCTGAATGTGGATACAGTGGGCAAGCTGGAAGAGGAATTCACTGTGGCGCGCCTGCATATTAGCAAGATGAAGAGTGAAGTGAAGAATATCGTGCAGCGTTGTCACTCACTTGAGTCTGCTAACATTGACGCCAATCAAAAGGTATGATTCAATATCTTATTCATATTATACTGGGTACTCTGCATTAAAACCAGATTTAAGTTAAGTGTACTAATTGATGTTAGATCAAAGTGACTTCAATGACAATTACGTTGTTTCTCCAACCCTACACAATGGGTTTTAGAAACAGGCCGTCTGTATTTCCTTGATTTCCGAGCTTTTAATTCAGACGGGAATTGTATTGTTTCCGGAATACAATCCATATTATGTGTGTTGTATAACTAAAAAATATTATTAAACATTTGCAGATTGAGGAGTACGAACGATCGCTGGGAGAGTGCCGCCTGCTGATTTCCCAGCACGAGGCGCGGTGTGCTTCACTCGCCGAGTCGATGCGCGAAGCTGAGAACAAGAAGCGACAACTGGAGGAGGCGGCCGATGCATTGCGCGAGGAGTGTGCCCGTTTACAGGTATATTATTCATTTATTGTGATTTTATGTATACAGGTAATATCTTAGGTGTTGTATCTTAAAAACCCTGTCAGGGCACAACAGTTTTTGTTAGATTGTTCGTTCTTATTAGATTGTTAATGTTACACAGTTATCTACACTGGTGTTTAGAATATCTTCATAAGCCTCTGTCGGTGACTTCGCACTCGTGGTCGCGTCTAATGTACTGAAAACATTTTCCAAATAGGACCAGTAATTCCAGATATTATATCCTACACACAAACGTATGTAGGATATAATAAAAAAATTATCTATGACGAAAGATGTAGAAATCATAAATCCCAGCCATAATGGTTTATTGTTGTTATTGATTGCCTTTTGTACAGGAAATAATTATCTCGTAAATAGCACCTTCGAAATAACAATAAGAGCTCCGGTAAATTCAACCTCATCTAGGTTAGAAGATTCACAAAAACTCGGCTGACATAGCCCAGGGTGCGTTCGCGGGACGGAACAGAATACACCAATGAAGAATTAGCTGAAAGACATGATGTTAATGTTATTTACCCAATAAGATTGGTCAATTTCATTCTACTTCGTGTTGTCATAGCGAAATGTACTCCCAAAATATTTTGGGATCCTTTTTTATATCTGTTATAAATTAACCACTACATACCAGGGTTTGACTGCTGAGGTGCTAGGAGAGCTATGTCCAGCTATGGACTGAGAAATGTTGAAGGGTTGTTATTGTCCATATAACCAAAATCCTTGTTTCGTGTCTTACATATGTACCATTTTCTAGGCGGCCGAGCGCGTGCAACAAGCGGCAGCAGAAGAGCGCGCAGACACGCAAGTCCGCGGCGCACTAGAGGCGCAACTTGAACAACTGCGCTCCGCACACGCCACGCAGCTCTCTGCGCTCAGGGATGAGCTGGCGGCCTTGCAGCGGCAGCACCAGGACCTTAAGGAGTATGTACTCGTTACTATTCAACTAGTATTCGCCCGTGGCTTCACTCACGTACCACCTGTATAAAACTTAGCCTATGTGACGCGGACTATTAGCAGCGCTGTAAGGCGCAGGTGCGCTTCGCACACACCACGCCATTGAAAACCATTCAACACCGCCCAGCGGTGGACATCATGTGCGTTACAATCACGCTATGTGATAATCTACACTTTTATAGAGCGAAATTCCTCCCACTCGATGCACACCAATACATGTCAAACAAAAATACCTGCTGGTGCTAGGTTAATTTGACAAATGAGGTCAATGTCCGAGAGTTCATTAGTTTTTTACTGCTACATAAATAAACTCTTGCCCCACTTATAGCTGATGCCAAAATATTCTACCACTCCATCTTACTATAAACAGAGCATTACAAATCATTAGCCAAGTCTTTGCCTTTCATCATCTATGTTTATTTTGTTCTGTGTGTTTATTGGATATGATGATAACACTTGTTATTTTGTTCACAGTACATACCAGGAGCTCACATTGGCGCGCCAACAGCTACAAGACGACTACGAGAAACTGAAGCGCGAAGAGGCGGACAAGTCTGCCAAACTCAAGGAGCTCATGTTAGTGTCTCGCTCACCCCGCCGGCACCTTGACAAGGCCGAGAAAGAATCCGCCAATCAGCAAATGCTGCTCAAAGACGATAACGAATACAAAGATTACATCATATCCCCCAAAAGTAAACTAGGCTTTGGATATGGATTCGGCTTCGAAAAGGCCATGGCCCTAGAGGAAAAGTCGCTCTCGGCAATTCCCAAATCCCCTACCCGACATTCCTGCAACATCCATCCCCTCCAGTTACATCTTATTATTTCAGTCACGATGATCTTGCTCACCCATCGCTACCCGCAAATAGTTATTTTGGTTTAGTTTAGATTTTATTTTGTTATATGACGTGGATCTCTCACACTAGACAATATTAGTTGCAGTGCCTTTTCAATTTACTAATCATCATTGACTATATTCCCAATATGTGAGTGAGGAGATATCCATAGAATATTCCTAATGTGAACTTGACGCTTGCAATAATTTATGACCGACTTATATTGCTTTCATTCAGCAATAATAATAAGTACAATCTTACAAAGCAATGTAAGTCAGTGGTGTTCTTTTGCGTGATATATGCTTTGGCTTCAGTAACCGTGATTCTAGTCGATTCAGTATTTATCCCAGCTAGATTAGTAAGTTTAGCAATTTACTAATTTCCTTTACGGAATTAAACGTAGGTTATTTATTAGCATGTTGTGATCATATTTTGAACTACCTTGAATTGTAAGAGTAAGTTAATTATAACATTTTTTTATGCAATGGTCCTTTATAACCATTTTGCAATATTAAATAATGGAATTAGGTTGTTGATAATAATCGTTTTGCGTGTTTCAACCTCATTTATTTTAAAAATGAAATTCTTTTGGTGCATTTGAGTTGTGTATATCCATACCACTGCCTTGTTATTTAGTTTTAATTCTAATATTGCGTAAACCTAATACGTAAAAAACTACATAATGAGTAGTTTATGAAGCCTAACAAAAGCTAGAAAAGCTTGCACAAAGTTTCAAGCATGGTGTTAAAATGCTTCTGTGCCCTTGTTATATCTGTTCTGTACATAAATGTAAATTAACTTAAGTGTATAGAGAGTCAGTGAAAGTATTTTTATCAAAATATTTTTTTATACTAAATAGTTTTTAACTCATTTGTCATGCAGAACTATACCAAATAATGTACTTATTTGCTCGGGCTAGTGGAACTTAAGTATTTTAGTAATAGGTAGTGTAGTATTACTAATATGTAAGTATAGATAATATTATAAGGTAGGAGAAATGGAACCATTTAGTAGAAGTTAATATAAAACGAATACTTTCGTAGGGATCAAATAGGTCATACCCATTCCAAAACTTGCATTTATCGTTATTGTACGCCTGCATTTGCATGTTAGTTGTATATCATTCCATGTAATCACATAATATGAATTTATTCGCATTCTCTATTCCTAGTGTCCATGTCTCTTCCCATAGTGTGCACTCGATATGCCGAAGAGTGATGTCGCCTCGAAATTTTTGAGGATATGCAAATGTAATTATTTGCAGATCAAGTAAAAACTAAGTATTTGCTCGAAACATAGTCAATCCCCGTGTCCTCGTTTTCGCAATTTAATCTATTAAAGTGAAACATTCCTTTATATTTTTATAATTTCTCAAACCTACAGATTAAATTGCTCTAAAACGAAACGACAGACCTGTTATTGTTGTAATAGTCGATGTAAGTACGAAGTAGCTGTAGTGGAAAATCTTGTAATGCCTTCCGCTTTTTATTTTTGAGTTGTCATTTTATTCCGCACGTATCCCATTCATATTCATTCTGCCGAGGGTTGGCAATAATCTGATTACAAATCGGCCTAAATTTTGGAGCGAAGATGTATATGGATGGGTGCGTGCTGGGCGAAAGATAGTCCTCCTATATTCACAGGTAATCCTGTAGATTCTATATACTCTCATTTTTACTTCTCAGTTATTCAATGAACTAATTGTTTTTCTTTTCTGCAGTCAAAGCGTGGAGCGGCGTGAGCAAGCGCGAGCTGATCTCAAAGGCTTGGAAGATACCGTTGCTAAGGAATTGCAGACGTTGCATAACCTGCGCAAACTCTTCGTACAGGATTTGCAGGTAATAATTGAAAACCTGGTTCAGTAATTTCGTCATCATCAGCCATTAAGGGGAGTTTGCCATAATCATGCTTGGTAGACGGATTGCTAGTCGCAGTGGAGGGGACTTGCCGCCTTCCTCTGGTAGGTTCCCTTAGTCAGCTCTTATGACATCCACGGGGTGAGTTGGAAGGATTCTTGCGCCGCGCCGTGACTGCCACAGTCTAGTTGAGTCAATATCGAAATGTTTTGTTGATAGATGCATGAAACATGTAGATAGATGATAGAAAATTCAATATTGCACACTTATATAAGAAACTATGTACAATATCGTATCAATATATAATATCTCAAGAGCGGTAAGACCGCTAATTGGGACTGCCAGATCTCTATATGTGCTGCTCCGTATGTATTTATTTTTTCTTTTTCACAGGCACGGATAAAGAAATCCAACAACTCTGAAGAAGGCGCCGAAGAAGAGGGCGGCTCACTCGCTCAGAAACAGAAGATCTCGTTCTTGGAGAACAATCTCGAACAACTAACGAAGGTGCACAAGCAGTTGGTTCGCGACAACGCCGACCTGCGCTGCGAAGTGCCCAAACTCGAGAAACGACTCCGCGCTACCATGGAGCGCGTCAAGGCACTCGAAACCGCACTCAAGGTACACTAACATGCACTGTCGAGATACGTTTATCTCTACCTTGTCAGCAGACATACAACGTCTGCTGGCTAGGAGGACGTTATTGTATAAACATAGGTACTACAAATAATATTCTAATATTTCAGGAAGCAAAGGATGGTGCAATGCGCGATCGCAAGAGATATCAGTTCGAGGTTGACAGGATCAAGGAGGCGGTACGCGCCAAGAATCTTGCTAGACGGGGCCCTCAGGCACAAATCGGTAAGCATACCTCCAATTAAACCTTTTTTTTAACCCCCGTCCCAACGAAGAGTGATGTTATAAGCTTGATGTTTGTGTCTGTGGCATTGTAAACGTCTCCCAAACCGATGAACCGCTTTTGATTTAGTGGTTTTTGTGTGAAAAATAACTTATTTGGGTGTTCTTACCTATGTCTGATGAAATGCAGTAGTTTTTAAAGTTATGATGGCTCAATGGATGCCCTTGGAGGTTTTCAATTATTTGTAGATATCGCTAGTGTATTAAGTTGTATAATTTCGTATTGAACGAGAGTATAGCGCAAAAAATCTAATCTATTACAGCTAAGCCGATCCGGGCTGGAGGCGGCCACATCGTGGGCGCCGGAGCGCCGGGCGTGGTACGACCCGCTCCTGCGCAGGATATCAAGCGAAAATCCATCATTGTTGGCGCACGAGGTATGTTACATTTGCGTTAGACCAATCAACCTTGTTTCAAAACCTACAATACTTAGATTGTTTTGAAAAAACGAAAAACATCTTCGAACTCCCGAGTTTTTAAATATATTTTATTAATCCCTCTGGAATATTTTTATGTGGGACCATATCGGGATCATTCTCATACAACTGTACAAGAATCATCCAAACGTTCCATATAATGACAGAGAAATCGACGGACATACATTAAAAAACACATAAAGCCGAGCATAGAACCTCCTTTTTCCGAAGTTGGTTCAATGAACTATATTTATATGATTTGATTACCCAAATCTAGTGACGAACCTGCATGAGACTAGTGGAGGACCAGAGTTCGTAGATCCTGTACCCATTTGTATGTCAAGTCAGGTTGCGGATGAAATTACAATGAATTGACCCAATGTCTTACACATACATTTCTTTTTCTTTACAGATGAGAGTTGAAGAGATTTCCATTTAAGAATTAAATGAATTCATAGATGTACCTAACGTGGACGGCGAAATCATTCTTTGAAAATATATCCAGTAAATGTTTTAAAGCCTAATTAAGGAGCATCTAAAAATATTGTAGATTGTAATAGGCTTTACCTATCTCTCGAGCTATCATACATAAAACATCAAGTGCACACGATTTCAAAACAATAGCTTTCGCTTAGTTAGTAGGCCAAGTTTAATAATAATTCGTTGTCGGTTATCGTCAGGTACTAGTAAATTATAATATTAGTGAACAGACAAACTGATGTTTGAGAAATCAGATAAAATATTTTATGAAATGACCTAAAGTATTAGACACCTAATTAATTACACATGCATTTTGTTATAATTGAATGTTCTTTATATTGTATGTAGTGGCTTGTTACTTTCACGGGAATGAAAATGGAGAAAAGAAGAGGTGTGGAGATTATTCAGTACAAAAATACCGAGCCAGTTACCAATACGTGCTTGAGGCCACCAAGTACTTACGCCTCCATTTCATTTCCCTGGGACAAGAATCAAAGGCTTCAAGATGCAATAATGTCATTATCTTTAAGAAAAATACGCTGTGAGTTATTTGCAGACTTGCATATGCTACCGCACAAGTAAAACGTAAAAAAAAACTAAAAAAATAAATTAATGTTATGTCGCGTTATAGTATATTTTTTCGTGTGGTGGCAAATGCATTGCAGGGTGCATCTTCAATGTGTTGTGTAGTTAAGCTTCTTATTAATATATATTTTTATATGTGATAAGCGTTGATATGCCGGCATACGAGCATTTATTTAGATAAAAGTATCGGTATTTATTCACGGGGTGTCATGGGTGATAACAAAAGCACATAAATATATATAGGACGGCAATAGTTATCACAGTGCGGTGTGTGGTTAGACATGCGTGCCTGGGCGACTTGCTGACCTAGCAAGTTATTTGCCTCGAGGCACAGCTTGCGCCAGACGTATTCACAACACGGCTTAGTGGGTGATTTTTATATTTATCAATTTAATGTGAAAATCTCTTTCGACTAAGCATCATTAAATAAATTTTTACTCTGGTTTTTAAATATTGATTTTAATTAGTGTTAAATATTGTTATGCGTTCGAAACGATGAACTTTACTCAGAATTGCTAATTTAACTTTATGGGTAGGTTATCATTCATATCACCTTTGCTTAGCTCTTTCTGTGCGTAACTCACGTACGCTTTAGAGCTGTGATTGTTCTTTAGCTAATTGTTTTAGTTTTTCACGTTAAGTAACCTCGTCTCTGTAGTATCTTTATTCAATAAGTACGATATGGGCTCTATTTAATGTAAAATAGTTCGTAAAGACGGCAGTGGCTTAATATCTAATCTAATAAAACTTTGAAATCCAATTGCCAGTTTGAAAATTTTTATTGGTTCGTGTTCTCTATTTGCTTATAAGATGTATCGGCTTGTAGTAGATCTGTAACTTATGTTAGTACTTACGAAATAATCACTTCGGATCGCAGTCGGGAGACTGCTTCTACGAGGAGTTATGGAACTATCGCATACTTCACGACATGTCCACAACACCAAAGATAAATCACAATTTTTATTAGACTTACTTTTCGAGATTACTTACCTGCTAAAATTAAATTTTAGCTCCCAAATTACTCAATGGTTCCAAAGCTCCTTCTACGTTACACCATACATTTATCTTAGATGTAAAGTTTTTAGTAAATTATTTCGCACTTTAATTAGTCTCTTCAATTAAATTTTTATTTTTTGTATGTATTTCATCTAAATTACGTAGTTTTTGTTCACTTTTGAAGTGTTATACGCTTTTTTTATATACCTCTATATACTTTGTTTTAAAATCATGATCAAATACATTATATTATCATTCTAAAGAGATGTCTGCAAAGATGCATTCCACGGGGAAAGCACACATTGTATCTTTGTTAACTTTAAGTCTAGTTGTTTTGTTAAAGTGTAGGTAGTTTAAAGAGGCTATCCTCGGTTTCCACTCGCCTGTTGCATACTTAGGTCCGAGCTCGGGCACGTGCCGGCGCCCTAGCCTCGGCTAGCGCCCGCGTGCTCGGGCCTACCCCAAAACCGGCAGGCTTGCCTTTGCACCAAGTGATTTAGTTTTATTGACATCTTTTGTATGATGTATTTAATATAAAGGAGACTCTCAAAAAGAGTGTTTTCTTGATTTTTATTTATTATAAAAATAAAATTATGAATTTAATTTGCTAGAGCGTATTTTTATTTCTCAATCCTTCTATTCCAAATTCAGACATGTAATTTCCATGACAGAAATAATTATAGTAGGTTGCATTTTGTGTCATTACAATCACAAAAAAACAGCGAAAAAAAAGATATCGACGATTTAGGCTCTAGACAGACGGACCGCATTTCAACTACAATCCAATCGCAAATTTGATTTGCAGTCTGCGTGCAATTGACACGACTGCAATAGAACTGCAATCGTACTGCGCAGTTGGTTTGCAGTTCATTTGCAGTCGACACGACTGCAATAGAACTGCAATCGGACTGCGCAGTTCATTTGTAGTCTGCGTGCAGTCCACGTCGACTGCAAATTTGCGGTTGGATTGCAGTTGAAATGCGGTCCGTCTGTCTAGAGCAGTAGTTCCCAAAGTGGTCCAGGTGGACCCCCAGGGGTCCACGGGAGACTCGACGGGGGTCTATATTGGCGTGACAAACAATTGGGGGTTCACAATTCGTAAGCGGGGTCCACGAAAATTTATCTGCTTTCGATAGTGAAGAACTAAAGTTAAAAAAAAAAACTTCTGTTGGCTTGACTTTACCTATGTAGGCAGATAATATTTTAGGAAGCTCAGCGACTCTTACTTTCTGATAAATTTTTAATATTTAAAAAAACTTTTAATTTACAATCTTTTATATCATCTTGGTCAAAAGTGCTTGGGAAGACAAATCCAACGAACCCAAACTCGACGAGGTTAAGTCGTTTCGTTTAGGAGTTCTATGGCCGCTTTAGGTTTCCATCATCAGACCAGCTCGATGGTACCATGACATTGCATTGTCACCGAACTTACATAAGTATTTTGTTATTATAGTGCGTAAGCGCTCGCACTCGGGGTAGATATTCTCAAAGAATCTAGTCCCACCGGTGTCGTAAATTTTTGGGATAATATTTAATTTCTTTACATAAGTATGTCAAATTTTTTAATCGGTGAGGATAACTGGTCTAAAATTGTGTTGCAAGATCTGACCCGAACAAACATACATTGCAAGTAAATAAAAGCTTGTAAAAACTTGCATATTCCATATTCAGTACAATGTGTCGAGACTTGCAAAGCGCCGCCACCACCGTCCGCAACGCTTGTTCAGACGTGCATAGGTATGAAAATTAAATACGACTTGTGGTGTGGTTGCAATCCTGCATGAACATGTTTGATTCTTCACAAATATAAATATTATTTTTACCGCTCCGAATGGGGAGTTTTCTAAATAAAATAAGTGGGAATTGATTGGTTTCTTGTGCTGTGAATAGATGTCAAAAAAGTAAAGTTGGATAGAATTACTTTTTTGATTGGCCAACTTTACTTTTTTGACGTCCACTTACAGCGCAATCAATTAATTAATTAACCAATTAATTCTCACTTTTTTCGAAAACTATTAATTCGTGATTGGAACTCAGCCGCAACGCAATTCACATAGTTAGATCTTTCTGATATCTGTGGTTAGATCTAAACTTCACATTTTTTGTCGAGTTTTGGGAATATGGTAGAAATGTAGCTGCAGGGGGTCCACCGAAACCAGCAAAATTTTGAAAGTGGTCTATGAGAAAAAAAATTCTGGGAACCTCTGGTCTAGAGCCTTGTATTTGATCGAAAAATTAAAAGACAATCATATCAGCCCCATTGAGTCTACCCGAGAAATCTAGCCCATGACCCCCAGAGGACCAGCTGTTCCGGATTCCCTACTCTATCCGATTAAAATCCGGACCGACAGACGACAAGTGGGAACAAGCTCCAAGTACAAAAGCTCGTGGGTGCACGGGTCGCGGGTCTTCTGGTCGTTTTCTATGTATAATAAAAAATATCTATCTATGTAATATATAGAATTATGTATATCGGTTATCTAGTACACATAACGCAAGCTCTGCTTACCATGGGCTAGATAATGCTGTGTGAATTGTCCAGCATTATTTATTTATTTAGTAGGTTTAATATCAAAGAAACAAACGAGAAATAGCAAATTATATACATACTAAAATATACATTGTAGATGATCTTGTGTAGGAAGTTATTAAAATAAAGTGTTTACTGAAAGTAATTTATTATGAAATATAATAACCAAGTTAATTTAAAATAATGTCATACATTTTAATTTGATGTTGCCTAATTCAGCATAATTGGGTTATAATTTCATTGTATTCTATTCCTTTATACAAAGGTAAGCGATTTTTTATAGGTATTCATAAATTATATCACAATTATATCATATAAATCAATCATCAACAAAATAATACGTAGAGATTTATAAGAAATCTACTTAGTAAAACTAAATGACTTATGTTGTAACATGCTAAATAGATTTCAAAGAAAATAACATCCTCTTAAATCTAGATATCTAACAAAAGTACAAAATATTTTTACTTGTAGGTACTGTGCCTCCTCGGCCTATTTCTTGTATCATTTTTCAAATATCTCACTATTATTTAAAATCTCACTTCGTGTAGTTTTCTTATTTGTACTAGGTTTATGTTGATATTGCCGTAGGATCCGTTTCAATAACTATTCTAATCTAGCATTTCTACTACGTGTAATAGCTATAAGCCTATGATGTCTGTTAAGTTTAAAGCTTTGCCCTATTTTATCTACACAGAGGAAATCATTAAATTGCATTATATTATTCTGTCCTATTTTTTTTACATAAAACTACATAACTGTCTTATACAAAGAAAGATCGTTAGCATCACATTTTTCCTTAAACGTAATTTAGATGAAATCAATATAATGCAACCAGAGTCTTGGGGACGCTTCCGACTGGTATCCATATGGATCAGTTAAGCTATCTGTAGATTGTTTGCAACAGTCTGCAGTTAGCTCAATCGTTTCAAATGTAAATACTCGTTCTCATCTGTTTCTATTATATGATTTTAACTTTATTAGTAATATAATTCGTTGTATGAGTAAATCTATAGCCACAGTAGATACAGGTGGGAATAGCAATATTTAGGAGCACTGGAAATTTCACTGAATTTCTGTTGAGTTTTATGAACGCATATATTTACCGGCACTGTGCGTGTCAGACCCGCGCAGACTAAATATTCATTCCGCCTGCACGGCTGACTGTCGGCGTGAGCACTGTAGGTATATATATTTTTATACACACTGTACATTATAATACTTTTTTGTCTGCCAAGGCCCCTATCTGGCACGCCCAATGTCTGTAGATACTAACCGGCCTTTAACACGTTAGCTGCCATGTCAGTCACCGGTGCCTGACAGCCATGGTACTTGATCAGGCCGTGTCAGTCACCAGTGACTAAGGATCGAATCGAGACATTGGATTGAAATGCTTGTAGTGAGTTGTACAGCACGTTCCGCCAGTCCGGCCTGTGTCTGTCTGCGTCTGCACTGTAGATATAAAGACGTTTATATATACTGTACATAGTACAATACTTTTTTGTCTGCCAAGTGTCTGGCACGCTCAATGTCTGCTGATATAAATGGACTCTCTCTCTTTAGCAATGTTTCTTTAGGATAGAATCTTCGAAGTATCTATAGAAATGCTATTTAAAAATAAGCGAGAGATACCTAAGTGTTATAAACGTTTCATACAAATAACTTGTAGGTGTTCATTATGCTATAAGAATTGCATACAATACGTTGACTACAGTGCGTTGTATGTTGAAATGGAATCCATAGACTGCTGTCTGCTTAGCGACTGCGAGAGACCATTTTCTGTATTTGTAGACGAAGTCCTAGAAAGACAGTAAAATGTGGGTTAGAATTTTATTGTGTGTTGAGAATTGAGATTGAGGCTTAACAAATAGTACATTTTAGAAACTAGAATCTACAATAGAAAAGATTTTGTATTAGAAAGATATTGTTATAAATTATTTTGAAACGTTATAATAATTTATCTTATACGTATAATTTAAAAATCTCAGTCTCGACACACGCATATTCTGGCACGGAGCGGCACCAAATATAAGACAAAGATTACTGCATATTGTAAAATGCCTTCCTTGCAAATGATGAAAAAAATTAGTATATGTACCTAAAGGCGATAGTTATGGTAAAGTTTCGATTCTGTGCGCAAACGAATCTGATATCAAATGGGAACTCTAGGGTGCAGCGGGATTCCCGCTTTAGGTCCTAAGTTTGTACCTGAGTATCTGAAAATATCTGTTTTGAGTGTTTACTATGCATAAGAAAAAAATATCTATCTCTTTATGTAATGTATTGTGTTATCTAGTACCCATTACGAGAGTTGTATTTAAAACTAAGTTTAATAATATTATATTTTCGTTGTATGTCGTATTTTCTGTATGTAGTAACGGTTTTTTCTGATTGTACATTATGTTTAACTACAAATAAACACTTTGATTTGATTTGAGTTCTGCTTAGAGATTTGTCTCTCGTCAGAACAGAGCCCCAAGTCTATTTGACAATAGTATCAAGAAGTCTAATTTTGCCATAGGAACAGCGCCTCTATCGTGCGGACAGGGAACTACGCAAATCCAATACAAATATGTGACGTCACAATCAAATCGATACTATAGTCAAATAGACAAAGTCCTTTCGAAGAAACCAATCAGTCTTATTTTATGTCTGAACCTGAACTCACCCGAAGAAAGGCAAAGAAGTAATGAGCTGTGCCCGACTGGTGCATTCCCTGAGTTCGGGTAAAATAAGCAGAATATGTCGTAAGTAGGCTTGCAGGGCTAACCGACGTTGTTCCACTAGATGGGCGTCCTGTAACAGAGACACTATCATCATTAGACGTTCCACAATCATCGAAATTTAACCAATTGACGACCGATGTGGCGCGGTAAGCGAAGGTCCGCCTGCGACGCATGAGGTTGCGGGTTCGATTCCCGCCTCGGAACAAATGTGTGTACGATCTGCAGATATTTGTTTCGGGTGTTCTGGTCGTTTTCTATGTATAATAAAAAATATCAATCTATGTAATGTATTGTATTATGTATATCAGTTATCTAGTACCCATAACACAAGCTCTGCTTACCATCGGGCTAGATAATGCTGTGTGAGTTGTCCAGCATTATAAAAAAAAAAAAAAAAAAAATTACCAAAGCTCAAAATGATTTATAAGAGTCAGCAGTTAGCTCCATTGTAAATACTAGTTTATTTCATTTGATTACAACTAAATTTATTTGTTAATAAAGATGTTTTAATTTATTTATTGATTTAGGCAACACTGTTGATGAAACTAATATGTTGACAGTTACTAACAATTACCAAAATTATCTATTTATCGAATTATATCTATTTTGTTTGATCGAGATTAATTATTATCTTGATTAAATAAAACATCAAAATACACCATGCCGCCATGCCAGGTGTCTGACTTTCTTCAATCAATAGCTTTCTTTGTATTTAGTATTTACAATATCCTCATTTGATTGTAAATGTCTTTGTTAATCAAGAGATTCTATTCAATAAAAAATATAATGGTAATTCTGTATCAATAAGTCTCAGATCTAAAAACATCTCAGAGGAGTTTCTGAAAATCAGTCATCATGCCTAGTAAATTAATTGAACTTTGCAGATAGTTATCGGCTGGGGCTTTATTCACTATTGAAAAACCAAACGCGTTACACAGATCCCAAATCGAAGAAGACAAACACAGAAGCCAGTGGTCTGACAAAAATAACAAAACATACCCTTTTCCGTAATGTTTTCTTAGGTGGAAACTTGTAAGTTGCAATATCAGGATGACACTTTTTAAGTTGTGTATGAAGTTCGTGGAACTTAGCATATCTGTGGTACACATTCCATTCATCAGCGCCAATTTTGAGAAATATCTGGAAGGATATTTTGAAGAAAAAAAATAAGCAAATGTTAGTTTTCCGCAGTAAATTTTACTGTCTATAAATTTCTAACCAGCACAGTAACAAATCACCAACTAATAAATAGTTCAGCATTGTGCTGCATGCAAAAAACATGGGGCGTTGGTTTTAAATTTACACCCTGAACTGTAAAAATAAGGATTTTGATAAGATCTCGTTAATGAATGACACATAATGCTTTTGTTACATCCTCACTAAAAAACAGTTTAGTACATAAACAGTGTAAAAAATTAAATTGAGTAGTATGTACCACTCAATTAAACTTAATCATGGGGACGGCATTGAAATTGGCGGTCTTAAAGCTAAAAGCGTTTTCTTCCAAGCAGATTATATTCGGAGAAGAAAATAGGATGGCGGGTTTGGTGGTAGACAAAAATATATTGGATAAGCCCTTTAGAATAGGTTTAGATGAGTGCTTGAGGTAGGTAGGTAAGTTCAGTGAAAACACTTGTATTACACATACACCGTATATTGAAGCTTTCACAAACAAGTTCGGAATAAAAGTCAGAAGGAGTATGACAATAGAGATAGATGAAGAATGTAGATAGAAACAGAAAACACGGAAAGAAGATTATGTAAAATACAAAATAAGATCGCGCGGCCGAGCGCAATAGATATCACGATAAGAGGCGTGCGCTCGTGCGCTATTGCGCTCGGCTCGGCACTTGTTTGTGAAAGCTTCAATATACGGTGTATGTGTAATACAAGTGTTTTCACTGAACTTACCTACCTACCTCAAGCACACATCTAAAACTATTCTAAACTGGTGACCCCGACGTGATATTATATACATAAATATAAATATAAGTAGGGTCACCTACAAGCCCTAATTACTTACTTGGTAAACATGATAAGAACGCGTTTTCCTCCCGACCAGCAAAGCGCAAGGGATATGCGCTTTGACGTTAGATTCGGGATACTCTAATAACTCTAGCGATGCACTTTCCAACTCTTGTAACCTCTTCTGCAAATGCTGGTTAAACTCCATTAGTTCGGCGTGCATCTCAGCTACCTGAAATAATTGATAATTTCAGTCAACACACGATTTAAAAATAATATATTTACTTATTTATTATAATGTTAAGGTTTGCAACTGGTATGTATGCAAAAGGTATGTTTAAAACTTTGAGTAACCACGATGTACAGCAGCAGGACGTCATGCAGTCTTTGTAGATGCGGCGCGGCGACCCCATTCGGGTCCGCAGAAACTGGGCAGTCGAAACCATTAGATAGGTACTTTTGATATCAATTGGTGTCGACGGCCTAGTTGGGCCTAGCCTCACGGACATCAAATTGCGTATTTCCTTGTCATAAAAGCCTATGTAGATATTTAAGAGTTTTCAAATTAAAGGATGATTGAATAATCAGGATTGGATGTTAAGCAGATGTTGACGTTGAGTGCCTAGCTCACCTGAACCAATTTTCTTTCATACTGGCTAACTTCTTCGTTGTTTTCCGAATCCGTATTGTTATTTCTTAATGCTTTACCCATTTCTACCGCCGACATGTAATGCCGTAGCTGCTCTTTCAATCTATCGTTATCTCTGTAAAATAATATTATTAAATCGAAAATTTCTCAACAGGTTACAGTTTTCTGAATATATCGCAAATAATATAATGATATAAAAACTAACTTGCTTAAATCCAAAATAATATTTTCTAGTTTTTGTATTTTGTCCTTACTGGCTATTTCTATTTGGCTACATTTCAACTGTAAATTGATATACTCTTTTTCTTTAATTTCCAGAACCGAACTGAAACTTTTCTCGTCTGATACACCCTCGTCCTCAGTGAAGCACAGCTCCAGACAAGAGTGGCTGCCGTCGATGCTCACCGCTATGTCCTCACTGTCACTCTCAGATATCTTTAAATTATTAATACTTAATTCAGATACATCGTCTTTAATCACATTCACATCTATGCTATTTGAGGAGGAGAATATTTCTTTGGCGCGTTCCGATAACTTTGTGAGAATTTGAGATGGGCTGTCTATACTTTTCACGCTATCTGGAAAGAAATGTCTGAAGCCTTTGTATTCCGAGCTGGTTGGTTCACTGGCGGAGGCCATTTGAGGAGTACCCTTCGGGTCTGGTGAATTGAGGCAGGTAGCTGGCGCGCTTCTCCACATTGTCTCATCCGTTTGCTCATTAACTTCCGGGGAATGCTTACTTCCTAACTGATTCCTCTGTTCATTTTTATCGAACGATATAACTTGGCGTAAAGGCTTCCTTTTTAAATTAGATGATGATTTTACTGGCATCGGAAGAGGAATGACATGTTCTGTTTTGTACACTTGGTTTGCTTGTTGTTGTTCATTCAACTCTGGTCTGTCGATAGATAAGGCAAACAAAATAGATGATAACCCTGAAATAGGTACGTTAACACATGTTCAGGCATTGTTGTTGATAGAGTTGTCTGTTTGTAACTGATATTACCTGACGCCATGTTTGGGAGTAGATTGGACGCTTCCGGATTCCTGAGCAGGGCGCCTTCGTCGTAATATTCTAGAAGGAGACCGTGGGTAATCCAACCATGGAGATACCTGACAAAAGTTTTGAATGATATAACATACTCGTACATTTCCCTTTCCACAGATTTTGTACTATACATAAACAAAAGCTATGATACCAAATAGCTCATAGAAAATCAATAGGAGAGACAAAATTAAATATAAAAATACGATTTAATAAGAACTTTAATGTCCATTAAATATCTGGCGATGATTGGTAGCTGGATTCAAAGCTTCGATGAAAAGTGAAAGACGGCGCTTGAACATCAAGTAGGAGACGCTACCGCGCCGCGCCGCCCCGCGGGATAATAAATAGAATTTGTATCTTCTAGAGTGAAATAAGTATTCCAACTGACAACCTATTTATAATGACCAGTAAAACAGATTTCATTTCCCAACTTACCTTTCCAGAGATCTTTCATTTAAAGCTGCTCTGAGAAATGCTCTGAAGTAACCTACTGGTGTGTTGATGTTTGAGAGTATCTTAAATCTTTCTTTTTCGTGTTTTGTGAGATGTAAACAGGTATAGCTCCATAGTGAGTTACCTAAAATAGAAATAAGTAATTATGCTCATCATCATCATATATTAACCCACAGCTGGACATAGGCCTCCCTTAATAAGTGCCATAGCACCCTATTTTCAGCTTGATGCATATGGCAGCCAGTGCCGTTTGCTGCTTAAATCTTCGAAAACTATTCACCACACCAACCACACTATTCAACCTTTCTATGGGCATTAAATCCTTTTGCAAAAGAATGAACATCTAGTAGGATGCAATGAGTATATATATTTACTTACCAACATTTATTATATTAAAAGTAAAATTAAGTCCAGCAGTCACCAAACTCTGTAATGATGAACTTGATAGATTTGTTCTGATTCCGTGACTCAAAACTTTTTCCCATTTTTCACACAACTGTGCCACTCTGAAATCAAAAATTGCAATTAAAGCTTCAACAGTTTGTTTTAATCAGTCATTAATTTTAATGTTCACTGAAGTATTTATTAAGGACTAACTAAAAAAAAACACATTATAAAATGGTCTTCAGCCTAGTATTTTTATAATTAAAGGGAGCCACAGCATGAACAAATATAAATCAATTCAAATAATTCAAAAGTTTTTATTTTATTTTGGCTTACAAAATAAGCACTTAGACAAGTCAAATTATATACTATTAATTATTATCAAATAACATTATTTTAATTTTAATGTTCACTTCAATTTTTTTGTCCACTTGTAGAAGAAGTGAAAAGGAAACCACTGGTATGTTCATATAACTTATATGTAATCAATTTGATTTGCTTTAATACCAATCATGGTAAATTTCCCAATATTAGTGATTATAATGTTAGTAGTAATAAAGTCTTAAACAATATTACGACAAATAACAGACTTTTAATGAATAAGTAGATAGATAAAAGGAATCATTTGAAACAAACAATGATCAGTACCTTATATCATCTTCAGTAGCAAGTTCCGATTTTCCTCCAAACCGGTTTTGACAATTTTGTACACAGTTGAGGAGTTCCTGTAGCACGATTGTACCACTTTCGACCCTTTTCTTTAGTTCTTCTTTACTATCTATGACATTTGCTATGGTGTTTAGTATTTTGCTGTTCTAAAATTTTGTATTGAACAAAGATAATGGCATTATTTTCAACAATGTGACATGCTATTTATAATAGGTAGGTACATAATGTAGATTAGGAAAAGGAAATTCTTCTTACCATCTTTAAACTCTTAGTAAGCAGAGCAGAAAAAAGCCAGCGCACATCTTGATTTGAGTTTGACTGAATGCAAGCACCTTTTTCAAACCTAGTTTACCAGTCAATTATTATAGCACGGAGTACCCTGTAGGAGGAACAACAAAAGGGTGTTTGTATAACAAATACAATGCCATACAATAAGTTCCTCTTCTATTCACAAGAAATTAAAGCAAACCAAAGAGAGCACCCTCGAGAGCACCCATAGGTAGTGCACATAATCAAATGAAATACATTTTCTTTGATTTCTTTACGAAAAAGTCACAAAAATGAAAAACAAAATTCAGTACAGTACAGGACGGTTTTTCAGTTCAAGGCAAAACTTTTTTAGTTCAATTCAATTCAAGGTTCGCGAATTATTTTGACGAATTATTTTGTATTTCAAATTCAACTTCTTTCTAGATGGCTCTGCATCTGGATTGACGCAATTCTGCCAGTGTCCGTCTCATGATAGCATCGTAAGCTTTCTAAGAGAAGGTAACGTATAGTACAAAATATAGAAATAATATTTACAATAAAGAAAAACATTAACCGTGAATCAACAAAATGTACTACAAAACTACAAACAAGAAACTAAGAAAAAACAGTGCTAAAATACCTAATTAAAAACTGCATGATATATGTATATATAAAAACACTAAGGAAAAAGGTACACTAATAACAATTTTAAATCATTTTTATATACAAATTTACATAAGGCATAGTTGATTTTAGGGGAGAAGCAAAGAGATAAAATACATTTCATAGAAGTTGGAAGAGGGACATCAGGAGGAAGGGAATCATATAAAGAGAGAGAAACAATAGGGCAGCAGAAAAAAATGTGATCCACGTGGCCTTCATCTATCCCACATTCACATAAGGAGTGATCCCTGATCCTAAGTTTCGCAAGGAAGACAGGAGTGTAAGAGTGACCTAGCCTTAATCTACAAATGGTCGAGGTGGTAGCTTTATTGAATTTACGAAACTCAAAAAACCACGGAGATCGAGGGATGTCCGGTTGGACATCAGCATAGTGCTTACAACAAGCTTTGAGGTATTCTAAAGATCAGTCCAAGACTTCTCAAGATAGGTTTTAGGAAGGAGGCATAAGTCATGGCAGAATGAATGGAAATGCTCAAGTGAACCTAGCTGAGCCGCAGCTTTTGCACAGGAATCAGCAACTTCATTACCTGGGATTCCAGAATGGCCCGGAACCCAGGCAAGAACTACCTTAATACAAAGGATATTGCACTCATAAAGGGCCTGTCGTATTTAAAGAATCAGAGGGAATATGTCTCTAAAAGGATTGGAAATTATTGATTGTAGACAACTTCTAGAATCAGTAAAAATATTGACTTGTTTAATCTATGAGATTTTACAAACAGAATAGCTTCTAATAAAGCAACAGCTTCACTAGTAAAAACCGACGAGGAAGATGGGCATTTAAAATATTTTGTATTTGTAGGCCATAGGCCATAGACTTAGTAAGTTTTTTTTTTCATTCATGTTGCAGGCACTGAATTATTGACGGTTAGGCATTGACATTGATAGACATAACGTGGGATCTAGAACGTCCGTTCTACCTTTTTTTATGCGTCCTGTACACGTTCGGTCAATACGTTGTGCCAATGCGCCAACGTGTGAACACTGTTTGCGAAGCGCGCTAAGATCCTTTGATATGTGCACGAAAAACCGACACTAGTTGGTTTGCGAGTCAACGTTGACCGCCAATTTCCAACATGAGCCAAGTAGGTCTTTACACGTTGTTGGCCAACGCATTAGCCCAACGTGTACAGGACGCATTATACTAATAATATTTTATAGAGGTTTGTTTGCCTACAATAAAATTTATTTCCCGTTGGGAAGCTACACTATCCCCGGGTGACATATTAATAGCTATATTATATTTTAGAAACTTGAAATTCGAATTTAACGCGGGCGAAGGCGCGAGAAACAGCTAGTTTTAATAAAGGCTCACACTTTCAGCGCAGCTTGCAAGGCTACCTAGTTATTTAGCACGTAACGTAACACACGTTCATCGTTAAAACGCAAAACTACATTATTCATAGTGGAAAAGGTACTCTGGTAGTGGAAATCGGTGCTAAACTTTATCGGTGTCGACATAAGGGTAGATGAAAATAACGCTCAATACAAATATGGCCGCATGAGATAGTTACAAACACGGTTTATAATTTTTGTGTTTTGCTAAAAGCTTCAAGTTGAAGCTCTACTAACTGCTTTATTTCACATCACAACAAAAAATACCTATAATAACGTGACCAAGAAGAGAGATTGTGCATGCTGGACACGGAGCAGATACAGAGATGCTGGATAATCTGGGGTTGGGTTAACTTGCCAGCGATCGACTCTCATAACTATCACTATTATATTTAACTAAATGAACGAAAACTGGTTTTCGCAGTAGCAACATTAGTTTATAACGTAGAATATAAACTATTCAAATTTGTCTATTTAAAGCTGCATGCATGTTGCATGTTGTAAAGAAAATTAAATTAGGTACTACGCTAGGTATATATCACAGATCACTCGTTTTGGCCAACTTCAATCTACAATAAAATTTACTCAAGCAATCTGAAAAAGATATTATAACAAACTATAAAACCTACTCCTAAATAAGACTATTCCTTGATCATCAATGTATTTTTCTAAGTATTTTTTCTCTCTCTCTCCTCCCTCTCCTTGTATTAGGATAGCAAAATTAATACATTAATTCTAGTTCTCCTGCATGTGGAATCACTTGTTGCAACCACAGATGTACTAGGAACGCTAAAGCATGGTTGAATCCATAACTGTGAATTATACATACATTATTTATAGTTCATGCGATTTTCTGAGCAATAGCACTCATCTCTCTCTAGTAAGGATGACTTAATAATTATTCAGAATGTTTGGTATTGGGACCATCATACTCCGATTTTCTCCGATTTCTGACATTAATTCTCCGGCAGACTCAATGTGTTAAGTGCTGAGATATGTTTTTTTAAGTGTTTTCGAAAATAACCCAACAAAATTTCGCCTTTAAATCGTCATATATTTTTTATTTGAATTGCAATGCCACAAAATGATTTGTACTGTAATTTTAATATACATTTATATACTTATTGTAAGGTACTTGGTACGATTCACTTAAAAAAAGAGTTACGTGCATTCACTGACAAAAATCTGCGTAAAAGATAGATATAAATCACACACAACTTCTAAATTCATTTAAAAAAACTACGAGTCAAATTGAATTTAGTTTTCTACGAAGTTTGAGAAGTTTTTCGGTTATAAGCCTCTCCAAGGAAATTTACATGACACAACAAATAATTTATTATGTGGTCAATCAAACTAACGTTTGCATTTGTATACTAGACATAATTTTATTATTGGTATTAATCGTTATAACGTATAATTATCATTTGTATTGTCGTTAACTACACTAAGTTGGCAACTCAAATAATTCAATTTCCAGGAAGTCATGCTGCCGCTCCTGTCTGTCTATCTATCTCGCTTCTCGCATTCGCATCGCATGTTACAAGATGGCGTCGTGAAATTATTTCTTCTATAAATTTGACGAAGCTGATTTTGTGTAGAAACTTGATAAAATGATTGTTTAAAATCATTAGATGATTGTTGGTTATTGTGTGCATTATTTTTATTTGTTTTTTGTTTTTAATTCGCATTTAGTGACATTATATTATGAGTAATTACGAAGATGATCAAAGCGAGGACGGAGAATTAGCGCGCAGCCCTGTGCAGGACGAAATGGATTTCAGGTACGTAAACTTTAAACCTTCCATACGATTACTTTTCTCTCATTGTTTGAGCGATTGCTCATAATGTGGAATCAATTGAAAACAAGCTGAGATTCAGGATTTGAGTTAGCTGCATGTCATTCTGTTGAGTTTTCTATTGAGATTGGTTGGAGCTTATTGTTTTAACTTAGACAAAGTGAAACTGAAACTGCACCATGAATGTTGTCATTGTCAATTCGTGAGATTCTTTGAAGTTCTTATGTTAAGGAAAAAGGATTTTAAGTTTAGGTTTTCCTCATTCAGAAATAAAAGTGCCTTTCCCAGAAATTGTTATCTTCGTATCAAACCTCACATGCGTAATTTAGGTGGCTCTTTATAAGTATCCATATACAGTTGTTTATAATTAACCCCTGGATTTGTTTTTGTAGCTTGTCTGATGAAGATAGAGACAATGCTGATTCATTGGTGATCAAACCGCCGCAAGCTGTCATAAAACCATCTCACAGAGATAAAAGAGGACATAAGAGATCGGGTAAAGATAGGTTCAAGGATAGTAGCAGAAAGGAAAAAAAGCATCTCTACAGGTTTGTTCATACAACTTTTTATTTTTCAATGTGCCTATGTTTTTTAATCCAGGGACAACTGTTACTTATTTTTTACACAATGTTTTCAGGGACCGTGATAAGTCTGAAAAACCAAAACGAGATAGCATGATGAAAAATGAACGTGAAGAAATACCCAAAGAATATTATAGGGAAAAGCAGTTTTATAGAGAAACTAAAGAAGCATTTAGGGATAAAGAAGCTTATCGTGAAAAAGAAATATATAGAGAAAAGGAAGCTTACAGAGAGAAAGACCCATACAGGGAGAAAGATGTGTATAGAGAAAAAGAGGTCTACCGAGACAAAGACCATTACCGAGAAAAGGAACCATACAGAGAAAAGGAATTGTACAATAGGGATAACAAAGATTCTTATAGGGAAAAGGAAGTTAGAGAAAAGGAATTGTATCGTGAAAGAGAAGTCAGAGAAAAAGAAACTTACAAAGATAAAGAAATTTATAGAGAAAAAGATTCATATAGAGAAAGAGAGCATTACCGGGAAAGAGAAATGTACTCTAGAGATAATGCAAATGCTAATGCGTCATTCAGAGATGTACCTCGGTCTAGGGAAACCTACAAGGAGAAGGATGTACCAAGAGAGGCTTATTTAAACCGTGAGCGTCAATATAAATATATGGATGCTGATAGAAAACGACAAGGTAATGAAAGAATAGAGTCCAGACTAAGATTGCTCTCAGAAGACGGTCCAACCAATCAAACCAACGAAAAAGAAAACAGGGACAAAACTTCTGGTGATAAGGAACTGGAAGATTTAAGATCAAGATTACTAAGTAAACGAATTTCAAAAGAATTGCAAAGCCAAGATACAACTAGAACTCCACAGGGTGAAAAGGAAATAAAACCAAGTAGGCACACTTCACTTGATAAAAGTCAAGAGGAAAGAAGAAAGAAATTGCTTGAGGCCGGTAAGGACTTTAAATATTTTCATATTGAATATCTTATATTACTAATTATATAAAATTTATGTAACATTTTTGTTTGCATTGTAATATAATAATAAAATGTATCAATTTCTAGAACGTGAAATGGAAAAAAGGAAATACGAGTCTCGTAATGAACTTGAGGCACGCCGCGAAGAGCGCAGACGTCGCGGCAAGAAGCGCTCTCCCTCGCCAGATGGTTCTTTATCCAAAAAAACTAAAGTTACCCATTCTCCTGCCTTCAATTCAGTAGTCACAGTATCTGATACTAGTGATGCTGAAATGAAGAGTAATTCCCCGCACACTGATCCTGAAGATGGTAAGCCAAACCAATTTTCTCTGCTTTTACAAATGTTTTTTTCTTCTGAATAAACAATAGTACATAAATAATGTTTTATTTTTGTAGAAGAACACAGCAACACTGATACCGATGACGACAGTTCAAGTACTGGTACTGAGATGGGGGATGATTCAAAATCTGATGGAAAGAATGATGAAATAATAGTAAAATCTGAAGATGAGTTTGAGAATGAGCAGAATGAAAACAGATCTATACAAATATCAAAATCAAAATCACCATCACTAAAATCGGATGAAGGCTCTCCATCATCACATGGATCAAGAAGGTTACTATGAGTTTTATCAGAGACTTTTAACATACCTAATCATCTTTTAATATGTTACGAGAAAGTTTTGGAAGAATTTACTAAATATTGATGTTGCCAAATATTTCAGGTCCTTATCTCGCTCTAAAAGCAGAAGCCGATCACATTCGTTTTCCCCACCTCCTCCGGGGGAAAATGGAAAAACAAATGAAGAAGAAAAAACTCCAGATAATGATGAAGAAGCTAAACTGAGGGAAGAGACAATAAGTGCACTTCCGCCTTATTTCCCCGCACTACAGGTAAATAACACTTTTTTTTAAAGTTATTATCGTGGCACTTCTTGTGTGTTTCTTTTTATTGACGACCGATGTGGCGCAGCGGGCGAAGGTCCTCCTACGACGCTGAAAGTTGCGGATTCGATTCCCGCCTTGGGACAAATGTTTTTACGATCTGCAAATACTTATTTGTTCTCGGTATTTTCTATTTGTAATAAAAAATATAGAAAAGAAAGGTAGATATTTATTTCCTGTGTTCTGCTCGTTTTCTATGTATAATAAAAATATGTATCTATGTAATGTATTGTATTATGTATATCAATTATCTAGTACCCATAAAACTAGCTCTGCGTAGCTTGGGGCTAGATGATGCTGTGGAGATTATTCAGCATTATTTATTTATATAATTTTAGTACAGAAATACTACACTATAAAACATTCTAGTATACATTGAATAGCTTGTGTCAGCTACAAAATCGTCTACATAAAATAGCTAATATAACTTAGAGGAAAACCACATGATTCTTTTCATAAAAGCAGATCATATGAATGAATCATGAAGTACTATTGCTTTCTGTTTTTATATAAATGTATTTATTTGTATATTGACATGTTATAGGGGTGTCGATCCGTCGAAGAATTTCAATGCTTGAATCGAATAGAGGAAGGCACATACGGCGTTGTTTACAGAGCTCGTGACAAAACGACCGAAGAAATCGTTGCTTTGAAACGACTCAAAATGGAAAAGGAAAAAGAAGGCTTTCCTATAACGTCATTGAGGGAAATTAACACTCTGTTGAAGGTGAGATCACATTTTTTTACCTATAACATTTTGCTCACCTGAGCCATCATAATGCATCACTGCTCTCAATGATGGTATTGGTTCTCTCAGCTAGAGAGTTTAATGACTCGCAGCTTGTTTGAGCCGCGAGCTGTGAGGCGCACGATGGCTCACGTGTTCAATTCACTTTATTAATGCCTTGTATTTTATTCCTACAGGCCCCGACCTATTACCTGCAAGAAGGTACCTAGTGCTAGAGGTTCCACCCTATTGCACGGGTAACAACTTCGATACACGGGCGGGCCTAAGTATCTTATAAGGAATTTATTACAGGGGACCATCCCTTAAATTCTTTGCTTCACTCATGAACGTCGTCCTTAAAAAGTAATTTCCTAAATTTCTATACCAAATTAAAGTACGAACATTGAAGGTTTTATATGGGAAACGTATTTAATAGCGATTTATATTATGGCACATTGACGTGACAAAAACAGGTAAGGCCGTGGTATCAGGTAAGGTCATCTTCATTTTCACTCTTCGTAAGGTAGTTCTGAGCACTTTTATAATGTTTTTTAACTATGTATAAAGTTCCGGTTTTAAATTATTGAAAATCGACGGTCTCATGTAAATCAGGCATGATACAAGAATATACTATTATAAGGGTTAATAATGCCCAGGTTTATATAGGTGTTCCGAAACTCAACGTCAAAACTACAGCGGAGGACAGGAATGGGTTCATGACGACCAGAAAAATCATTGGTAAATCTTCAATGGTTTCTGATTTATAGGCTCTTTACCGAAAATCATAAACTATCTATCCTCCGCTTAACTTTTCTATACTGTGAGTACGTATTTTAGGATGTATGTAGTTAAATATGTAAAACAAAAATAAAAATCACAGAAAATTCACATCTGTCTGTATTAACAGCATAGAAAAGTTTGCCGCCGGGCAGAAAATTAATGATTTTCGGTAAAAAGTTTGTAACTCTGAAAACATTAGAGACTTACATTTTCTTTGGGTTCTTGGATTGTCATGAACCCACCTGTTCTCTGCTTTAGGCATGAGTTTGAGTGTCGGGACACCCTGTATAACAATAATTAAAATTACTCAATATTACTCAACCATATATTTTTCTAGATTGTTTTCTATTATGTTTGAGTTATTGTGAATTTACTTTTGCAAAGTCATGGGTGGACGTTTAAAAAACATCGGTAGAAATACCGTTTATATAGAATGTTGAGCTTTTGACTCTGACTATGTTATTAGTTCAAAAATAACAAAATGAATAGTTCGAGAGTTACCAATGGTTTGCAAAAAAGCCCTACTAAGGACTTAAATAATAAATACACAAATATGATAAATATAAATCAATTCTTACCTTCGGCGACACTGTTACATCTATTCATTGATAAATAGTTGTTATGATCAATGTTTTTATACTCTTACTCATAAGCATCGTAATTTATTTATGCGGCTTCGCATGCGTTGTTTACTTATATCGATATATTAAAAGATTATTTCTATCCCATGGGAACTGTTTTATGGTATGAAAAGTAGCCTATGTTTGATTCTAGACTTATAGACACTGGCTTACATCTATGCAAAATTTCATACTGATCCCTTCAATAGTTTTGGCGTGAAGAAGTAACATTTCCATTCTAAACTTTCGCATTTATAATAGTGATAAAATTTATAGCAAACTCGACTTACGAGAAAATCATTGTACTGCAAATAGGAAGTAACTGCTAACTCACGGTACATTTGTTAGTTGATCGAGGTCGATGATGTTTTGAACTATGGGAATATGAAGAAGATGGGGAGCAGAGGTAGTTTTGTAGCCCTTCACACTTTTCAGGTAGGAAATTTAAAAAAACCACCAGTATTTTTGTCGAACAGGTTGCGTGAAGATTTCATCACGACTCTTAACCGAGTGCAGATTAGAGATTTGCTTCTGGGACTCTGCTACGTGGCTGCTAAAGGATGATTCTTGGAGCTTTGTACCTGTCTGCTCGATGGTGGGTATATACATGCTAGAACGTGCCAATTCTTCCCTTAACCAACAAAGTACCAACATGTTAATAATAACTTGCAGATTTGAGACCTGCTATACCTACTAAATAGGAGTCGGATCGGCATATTTGATTGTGGATGCAGATTTTTAAGGCCGTTGATGCAAATTGTCAAATCAAATATGCCGAATGAAGTTGTATTGCCGCCTCAATATCGTCGGTTGCTGTTAATCACTGGCACGGGCTAGCATGCGTACGAGATCATCCTTTACGCTTACGTCTTATCAATTACTTATTTTTACAATATCCAGCACGAACACCATGTTGAAAGACCCCAGGTGAACAAATCCCGAATCTACACTTGGTTCAAAGGTGAGGCTTGTTTTAGAAGAGTCATTGCCTGTTGTGTCATAAAAAAATTGCATTTCGTTTGTAACCCTATACGTAGCAAGGCAACACATTTATCATGGTTTGCTATTTTGCATGACAAGAATTATATTGACTAGTTCACCGTTTTAGTTAGCTAATGGAAAGTAATTGATAATTTCTTAAACACACTATTTTTTAAGCACTGTTTGCAGCTATTTTTTTTCATGGAACATCAAATCTCTTAACAAGAAGTTATGAAACATACTTAAATGAGTTATAAGTATCTTTGAACTTACATAGCGAAAATGTTTTTTGCTGGGGATACGATATCGAGACTTACTAAAGGATAGGTTAATTACCTATCCTTTAGTAAGTCTCGTTTAGAACAATTTCATACCTGATGATGACTTTTCGTTAGATAATGTTCTTCTACACAAAATTTAGTTAGTTTCATTTTTCTTTTAAATAGCAATTAATAAAAACAGTTCAATGCAGGCACAGAAATACCTTTTCCCCGCACACCTCGTAATTATTGATAACTCTTTACCTTATTCAAACTTTTTTATTTTCTTCGTGCATTCACGTTTATGTAGTACTATTAGCACCATATAATACTATTCATATTTATTTAACAGTTTTGCTTTGTATTGTATTTTATTTGGCACGAATCGAGCCTTGCATCGAAGACTATTTTCCCCGCACCGTTGCCCACCTACTGGACACAGTGTAACGTGTGAGTAACATGACTGTAAACGAAAATATCTTATATTTGTTTCTAGTAGCTATATTTTACGAATCATGTGCAAATCGCTATTATTTATCGCCAGACGTTTCTCTGTATCTCAAATCAATGTTCGTACGATTTTATTGGAATAGAAACCTGTAGCACGAAAGAGTTAATGATACTTTGGATATTGTTTCGAAAATACTAATTATATCTAATAATTATTGATTGTAATTACCCTGTATTTTTTCAACAATGTATATCATGATTGTTTTTGAATAGCATTGTCGATTTTAGAAATCATGTTGAATGAAGTTTTTTTTCTTTGGTCAGCAATTAATTTTACCATTTTTTTTAAATATTCTTAACCATAACCCAAGGTTAATGATTATTAAAAAAAAAATGGTATTTGTTTATTTATTAATTCGAAAGCGGAGATGCCACAGAAAGAAACTTGATTTATGATTAAATATTTTGCCGTCTAAACGCAAACAAGATTATCAAAAACGGCAGTAAACAATCTGAAAATGTATTCTTCATACCACTTCAAGAAATATTAGTTAAATAGGTAAGTTTTGTTACCATTTATACTAACATGTTATTTGTTTTCTAGAAATCATTTACTATTAATAATTTTGGGCAGAGATTGTTGTGAACTTGAATTTTCATTCAAGTTTTATGATCAGTTCTTGCTACAATAAGAACTTGAGGGATAGAATATCTTGAATGTATGGTATATTCTATTTATTTATATAAAAGAAAACCACATAACTACATGAATTAAAAATTAGATAAAAGAAGTGAAAAAAGAGGGCTATTGAGATGTTAAATGACTACAATTTTACCCCTCACATATACTGGGTGCCACGTAATATGTGTACTAAGCCGAAAGGGTGACTCTCGACCCCAAGGGGATAAAATTTTGATGAACTATGTTTTGCATTATGTTTGTTTTTTTTATTCTATTCGTACAGTTCTACACGCAATCTTGCAATATTTAACATTATAACATATTTCACAAATGATTTGTCTTGAAATTATAACTCAAAAATAATGTAATGTAAGACACGAATATGAAGAAAAAAATACTAAATTGCAAAATAATTGGCAATTTAATATAATTGGCAAAGCCAAAAATATTCTAAATTCTAAAAACCTACAAAAATTGATTCCTGTCAGTCGGGGTCCAGAATCACCCGTTTCGGCTTAGTACAAATGTTACATAGCACCTTGTACAAATCTATTAACTATAAACAATAGCTAAGTCATGTTTTTTCTTATACTGACGTATAGGCCAAAAATTCTAAGTTACAAAAAATTAAACAGTTCTGATTTTAGGGATGTTGTTAGGATCAATACCAAGTGTAAAACCAAGTTTGCAACTTCGAAAGACCTGCGAAATCAGAAAACTATGAAAGCAAAGTGCAGTCATCCAATCCTTGACAATAAAAAAAAAAAGAACATTAGCTTGCGACTATTTGTGCACAACCCCAGCTCTGTATGTCTATTAGATCTCGAACTTGATTTAACACTTGGTATTGATCCTAACAACATACCAAAAAAACGGAACCGTGCATTTTTTGTGTGTACGGTGACTGGCCTGTTATATCAACATAAGAGCACAAATGACGCTATTGCTAAAAATTTAAAAAGGTTTGCAAGTAGCTTGTTAGCAAGTTAGCTGGTTGGCAACCAAGCAAAGCAATGAGGTACTGATATATAAAAACTTAAAAATAATGGTATAAGCTGGGTTTAAAGTTCAGTTTTGATCATTCATTGTTACCAACTTGAATAATTTTGACAGATCATCTGCTGGATTGTCTATGTTAACCTGGCTTATAACTACTTAGGTTTATTTTAAATGCCACATATGTACGGTTTGTAATCATTTTACTAAGTAATTTTGTGTAGTGTATTTTATACACCGCAATCCAAAAACAATGTGAAACAAAACCATGTGAAAATAAATAACAAATTACTCATATAATAAATTAAAATATTAATTGAGATTGTTATTTATTTGGACGGAAATTATGTAGCGAATTGATGTTAACTTCTGTTACATTCTGTTGCTTGTCTAGCGTTAGAGGAACTTACAGTAACTTTCTAGTAATTTTTGCCATTGTAGCTAAAATGGCTATGTGTATTTATTTATTTAGTATAATATATTGGATTATTGTTTTATCTATTGTTTTTGGAAATTGTGTGTAGCATTTGTTATTATGATTCCGTATTTTTGTTATTTGTTAACTTCGTTGCGTAAAAGAAACTGATCTAAACAATTTAAATTTATGCGCCGCGTTCTCTGCAGTGATGTGAAGTATACATTTTCAGATGTTTTACACCCTATGGGTAACCGGGTAAGATACTGAGGAAACGAATAAGTCAATTTAAAAGGCCCGCCTGTTTTCATGTACTAACGAGTCGCACACCCTTTTATATTATTGCAGGGTCAGCATCCGAACATCGTGAACGTGCGTGAAATCGTCGTCGGATCGAACATGGACAAGATTTTCATTGTAATGGACTACGTAGAACACGATCTCAAGAGTCTCATGGAAACGATGCGGGGAAAGAAACAAGTTTTTCTCCCAGGTAAATAACGCCTAAGGTTGTCGCAGATCTAGACCGCATCACTACAGTACAGCACATAAAAGGAGCATTCAAATATGAGCTTAAATTCGTAACATTTGGATACATTTTAGAGTTTAGACATAAAATAACAGACAGCGCGCGGTTTCACTTGAAGCACACTGTAATCAAATAGGTATGTCACAGTAAAATGTTATTAAATATGACGAGTTTAAGCTGATATTAGAATACTCATTGTTGGGCTGTGCGGTAGCGGTGCTGGATGTATGCGTCAAGTCGATAACTTTTTATGCGGTATTGTTTTGATTTTTACATCTTGTGGCCTATTATTTTCGATTACAGGTGAGGTGAAGTGTTTGATGACGCAATTGTTGAAGGCGGTGCATCATCTACATGATAACTGGATTTTGCACAGAGATCTGAAAACTAGTAATCTTTTGTTGTCACACAAAGGGGTGTTGAAGGTAAAATTATGCAGTTCATATTATCCAAAACATACCAATTATGTATGTTTCAATTGTGTAGTAATATAATTCAATCAATTTGTTACAGGTTGGCGATTTTGGGTTGGCTAGGGAATACGGTTCACCTCTCCGGCAATACACGCCCATCGTAGTAACTCTATGGTACCGTGCTCCCGAACTGCTCCTGTGTTGCAAGGAGTACTCGACGCACATCGACATGTGGAGCGTCGGCTGCATATTCGCAGAGTTCATCGCTATGAATCCCTTATTCCCTGGAAAGTCGGAGGTTGATCAGTTGAATAAAATTTTTAAGGTGTGTAATTTTTCTTTATCTACTTCGAAAAATGAGTATTTTTTATGCACGTTCCTTTCGCAGTTGTATAGTTGATCCCGAGATGGTCCTATAAAATTTGTATTCCTGAGCGATTAGTATTTTTCCCGCAAAACTTACTAAACACCAGTTGAAACTAAGGAATTCGAAGTTTTTAGTTGTTTTTTTTTTTAAATTTATATAAGTATACACAGACCATAGTTTGAAATTCCTGTGATCAGAACAGCTAATGACTGTTTATATTTGTTGACAGGATTTGGGTACACCATCAGAATCGGTGTGGCCTGGCTATAGCGAGCTGCCCCCAGTCCAAAAGATGACGTTTGCAGAGCATCCGGCCGGCGGTCTGAAGCAACGCATTGGATCCGACCTACTCTCTGAATCTGGATTAGCTCTGCTGAATGGCTTCCTGACTTACAATCCAGCGAAGCGACTCAGCGCTGATGTAGCTTTGGAACATGCCTATTTTAAAGTAAGTGATTCAACTATGCTTAAACCTCCGTTTTCGGATTTTTAAAGTTAAAAATAAAAGAAGGAGAGCTAAACAGACATATTTTTCAGGAGCAACCAGTAGCAATAGACCCGGCGATGTTCCCGACATGGCCCGCCAAGTCCGAAGGCAACCGGCGCACGACGCACAGCCCGCGCCCGCCCGCGGGCGGCGCCGCCTACGCACAGTATTCTCGCGGCGACTCCGACGACTCCATGGGATTCCAACTGCACCAGCGGTCGCTGAACGTCGCGCCTGGCTTTTCGCTCAAGTTTTAGGGTAATCGTTCTCACTTTGTTTTACTGCGTGAAGGTGGCATGATTCAAGTTGCGCGCGAGATTCCTTTTTTGTGTTCTACATACAAGGAATACAACTAGCGGAAAAGTAATTGGTCGCAAATTAGAAACTATTACCTACGAATCCAACATCAACATATTCGCAAATACCCCAAACGTACCAATGAATCGAAGTTAGTCTTATCATGAGTTTTAGTTGGAAAATGTTTTACGATTTGCCGTAATATCGCGTCAACTTGAAGCAAATCACCTTAATGTCTTCACTGCCAGCAGCAAAGCGACCAGCAGGGGAGCGTCGCTGTAATGCCTTAACTAACACTTCCGTTTTACTTTTACTAGAACACCACGTGTGTCCCGGTTACTCAGGGTTTAAAATAATAATACAACATAATGCACCAATTCAAAGTGTGGCCAGTTTCAGCTGCGGTAATGTATAATCTGGTGCTTTCTGTAAAATTATCTGCTCATGTATCGACTTTCAGTACTATTATGATTGACATACAATGTAAAGCAATGCTAAAAACTATTGGAATAGAACTTTAATCTTAGTATAATTTACTTGTAGTTAACGTAACTACCGACTTAAGTAGCATAGTTTAAAATACTATATTTTTTAATCTAACTACTATTAGTGCGAGTGCATTTGGTATGAAAAATATTCTCGACCGAAAAAACTCATGATATGTCTTTTGTGACCATGCCATTTACCTTATCCACTTCATGTCAAACATTGAAGGGTTTTAATTATTATGTACTTATGAAAATTAGGGAAAACTAACATTTCATAAGAACATTGCTTAAGGTTAAACGAGTCGTCTTTCCATACAAACGTGTAAGGATAACTACTACACTGTTTGGTGTTGACCATCCAATACTAAGAATAATATAAATTTATCTCGTCATTATCTATGTTAGTATAACACCCAAAACTGCAAAAACTATACATTTGAAAAAACAAACTTCTAAAACTTTCGTATTTCAACACTGATATTTTTAGTCCAACTTTAGGCGAAAATAAAATAATATAAGGGGGAATGAAAACTCTTAAAATAAAGCCCATTCCGACATAGTTTACTTATTCAAAAGTAAAGAAAAGACAGTTTTTCTTTAATAACCCTTGTGCTAAAAATCTATTCACATTTTTTTACGCGGTCGCTTTGGGAATTATTAATTGTGCGTTGCATCCTAGCCCGCGTGTAGCGGGGGTGTCAAGCGGGATAGCATACATAGGCCTCGCCTAACGACGGTTTCGCGCCGTTTCCTCGTTTAACCTTAACTGTTAATAAAATATGTTATGTGATAGTCGATAATTTATTTTTGTATTTTAACCTAAATATAGCATAGTTTACTTATAATGAGGTTCTAAAATCTAAAAAGTTAATACAAAATCTGAAAAAATACTGTATGTTTAGTCAAAAGTACTAAATAAATTTAAATGTTAATTCCATGTAACCAAGATTGTACAATAATGGTTTTTTAAAATTGTGTTTATTAGGGCCTCCTATGTCATGTCTTTTTGTAGATATTTGATTTATTATTTCCCTGTGCACCAAATATAATTAAATCAAAGAAAACGCGTATAAAGTCATCTTCAATGGCAAATCAAAACTACGCCTAAAATTGTAATATAGAAATGTACATACCTCCTAATGGTTTAGTTCCATAATGTATCTTAGTCGTGATCCTCAAACGGGAACATTAGAATTACTTTTAAGTATGGTACAATAAAATGTTTTGACAACATTATTACTTTTATTTCGCAAGACTCCCATAAACAGCAGAGGCCAAATTCTGCTACTATGACAATAGTGGCTTCGCAGAATCTTCAATAGATGAAAGAAACTCTAGCTAGATGTGAGGGCGGTGTTATTTGCACGGAGAAATTGTTAGAAAGGTTTCAACCTTGACACTTTTGGTGTGCGTCGCTATATACATATTGTAGTTTCTTTCATATGAAATGTGTCATTCTGTGATGATACTATTGTTATAGTGAATTCATAATTCATTTATTTTTGTGAATCATGTAATTTACTGTGATAAGAATTATTTTAGATCGCTGGTTCTGCCGCTTAGGCGTAAAACACTTAAATAAACATTGTAATCATACTGTAGCTAAAAATCATAATTATATTATTTTATTGAAGCGATTAGTTTAGCAGTATTTGGCGCTATGAAAGAAATATAATTAAATAGTATATTTTTTATAATTTATCGTCTTCATTAGTCTTCAAATCAATAAATTAATCAGCGACCGGCCTCGCTCATTCCCTTTGGTAGCGCTAGGAGGGTTGTTAGAGCTTCAATGTTACGTTTCCATGTCCTATATCTGGTGTCGACCTGCGACTTGGTTTCTATAACCATCCGTTCTCCCATCTCATTGCTTCTGTAGGGGTTCATTATTGAGGATATGTGACGGATGTACTGAAAATAAATTAAGGATGGTATTAATTTTATACCTACGTTAAATGCACCGGATGAAAAAACGCCAACGCAATAATGCAATTACGAATGTGACGGTAAGTACCTAAGCCTCATTTTTTCCTCATCGCATTACTAAGCGATTAAGAACCTTTGTGAATACCGCTGAAAATGAATAGATAAACTAAGAGTGTGGATCAACTTGGAGTGGAAGTATTCGATACGGTACAGCGCACGTGTAATGTTAAACACAAGTTCTAACAAGGTAAAGGTTTCTTGTTCGCTTCTTTACCTCAAAAAGATTGAAGTGAACAAAAAATGTAAGTGATCAGATCACTTTATTTCCTAGTTTTAATTGTGCAATTTGAAATTTGTGACGTGTCCATAAGTCCTGTCCTGTAAGGTCAAAAGGAAAGCACTTTGATGTTTGTTTGATGTTAAGCTCAATCCACACAGCGAGAGCTTTCGACAAAAACTTACAGAGACTTATTATTTAGTATTATTATTTAAATAAAAATAAAATGATGCTGGACTATTTACACAGCATCATCTAGCCTCAAGCTAAGTAGTGCTTGTGTTATGGGTACTCTGTAGATGACTAATGCACATTATACAATACATTTGTAGGTACCTAACTTTATATAGATAGTTTTTTTATAATACATAGAAAACGACCAGAACACCCGGGATCAATATCTGCAGATTGTATACATATAGGCGACCGATGTGGCGCGGTGGGCGAAGGTCTGCCTGCGACGCAGGAGGTTGCGGGTTCGATTCCCGCCTCGGAACAAATGTGTGTACGATCTGCAGATATTTGTTTCGGGTGTTCTGGTCGTTTTCTATGTATAATAAAAAATATCTATCTATGTAATGTATTGTATTATGTATATCAGTTATCTAGTACCCATAACACAAGCTCTGCTTACCATGGGGCTAGATAATGCTGTGTGAATTGTCCAGCATTATTTATTTATTTATTTATTATATTTGTCCCGAAGCGGGAATCGAACCCACAATCTCCTGCGTCGCAGACGGACCTTCGTCCACCGCGTCACAGAGGTCGTATTTACATATACATATTAAGGTTTATGTTATAGTGCGGCGGTATATAAGGCCCTCGCACTCGGCACATCTCTAAGAACTTAAATAATATCCCAATAATTATCATTTTGACGAGACTTTTTGGGATATTATTAATTTTTTTAGAGATTACCCCGACTGAGAAGGATTATGCACTATAATAACAAGAACACAAACCTTAGAATTGAGCAATAACAACCTCTCGTCAAACGGACTAAATGTATATTTAGTCTTTGAACAGGATTGGATAAAATCATGCTTCCCCTGAGTAGGTGGGGAATAAATGACTCAATAAAGACAATAATATTCCTGGTTATAAAAACTCACTTCTTCGTTGATCTCGTTAGGTATAAATTCATAGGCATGATCTTGCGATAGAGTTTTCTTGGAGTCATCGAATGATGCCGTTTCAGCAGCGACGAGTAGAATCAAAGTCAGTAGAAGATTTCTTTGACGCATTGTCTTTCCTAAAATGCAAAGAAACATTATTAGGCAACAGACAGACAGATGATAGGAACTCTAGAACAGACAATACAATACAATATAACTTTATTGCACCATCAATACAAAAAAAATATATACTAAAGGCTCTTAATACTAACTATAACTAGTGGCACAATCGGCGGCCTAATCGCTAAAAGCGATCTCTTCCAGGCAACCTTCGTATGGATAGGATCGGTACGTTTTAAAGCTGACGGTGGCGTAATTATCAAGATAATTATATATAAAATAATTGATATTTATCTTAAGTACATATATATAATACAATAAAATAAAAAAAACAGGAACAATTAACATAGAAAATAAAACAAAATAAAAATCAAGAAAACTTATCATGAGTGCTCAGATAGTGTTGATGAACCATACTTTTGAAGATAGGAAGGGATACTTACAGACTTTAACACTGAAATTTTAACTCTATTAAATTATTCTTCTTCCACTAGTGGACAAAAAATTGAAGTGAATAGTAAAATAATTTTATTTGATAATAATTTAATGTATAAAATATGACTTGTCTAAGTGCTTATTTTGTAAGCCTAAAGAAATAAATGATTTTTTACTTTTACTTTACTTTACTTTTATTAATTTTATTATACCTAGTTACATTTACAACATATGCCAGTCCTGTTTTGCTTATTTTTTATCTTGCCTGGGGTATGGTGGATGTTTGATATTTGTACAATCACTAAGAATTCGTAATTTTAGGTGGGTTCTTTATGAGCAATAATTACCTACTGAAAAATATAGGTAAAATAATAAAATACCAAAACCAGTCTTGATACCATATCAGGTAGGAGTCTGTCTCAAATAAAACAATGATAATTAATGTATTATGATTTTTCATTCCCTATCGACTGCGATCCATTTCGAACTTAGGTGTTAGGCGCCGCTGCATAGATAACAAGCAAAGCCGTGGATATAAGCTTAACGGAAATATTTTGTTTTGTGAGCTTAAATAACATTAAAATCAATAATTTCACTTACAGTATTTGAAATTTTCAGGGACAAATTAATTTATACCACAGCTTATTTTAGCATGGAACACTTAAACTGCACACAAAACTATTTGTAGAAGAGTCCGATACAGTACGCGGTCTTCTTCTCTCGATGCCATGAAAGAATGTTGCGAGCCGATTGACGAGTGCTTACGAAAACCATGGTGGGTGGTTAGCGGGCGCATCGGTTAGGGGGACACGGCGAACCCCCCCATTTTTATGGAAAGTTTTATGTTTTATTTTATAAAATGATCGAAATCGTGCGTGTCTAAAACTTACGTAGGCACCTACTTAACGACCGATGTGGCGCGGCGGACGAAGGTCCGCCTTGGGAAAAATGTTTGTACGATCTGCAAATATTTGTTCCAGGGGCTCTGGTCGTTTTCTATATATAGTAAAAAATATATATGCACGTAATGTATTGTATTATGCACATCAGTCATCTAGTACCCATAACACAAACTCTGCTTAGCTTGGGGCTAGTAGATGATGCGGATTTTGTGATGTGTAGATTGTCCAGCATTATTTATTTATTTAGGATGGTCGGATATGCATGACGAAACTACATAAGAGATCTTTAAGGTGGTTTTCACACAGTTGTATCTACTGGAAAGCTATCTAACCTTCTTGATTAGACCGGCGGCATTACGTTGTTAGCTTGTAGTTTTTTCTTAGTTTTCCGACATGTTTACATAGCGCTGTCCTTGGGGTATTACTTTTTTTCTTGTAGGGTGATCAGCCGGGCGGAATGCTGAGGTGCTTGCAAGAGACAGCTTGGCGACCTACTACCCTGCTTAGCGTCATTGTATTTGACAACTCAATAATAATTTACGTAACAGTCTATTTATTTTTATTGATGCGATATTTTTATTGATATAGTTGATTTATTTTAATAGTGATAATAGTACGTGCTTTGTCCATGATACACATAAATGAATTCACGTTTGTTCTTATTAGTAAAAGCTCGTTTACTTTATGAACTTAATATAACGCTGCCATAACGCCAGCTCGGAATATTATTCAAAAATCTAGTTCATTATCTCAGTTCCTGCAATCATTCCCTTGATCATTATACAATTTTGCATAGCTTTGGCACTACTATTATGTAACATTTCGAAGTTATAGTACCTATAGGTATAAATCGTTTTCGACTAGATACTTGACTAGCGACCTAGTCATATATTACATAAATACTCCGGCTATCTACTCTTTCTGTTCTCTGATTTCCTTCCAAATGATTTTTCACCGAACTTAATAACGATTTGGATCAGATAAGGCTATTCAAAATTCTCCAAATATGTTGATATTTAGATACAAATGTGGAAAACGAAGTAGATATACGTGTAAGTAAATAATTAAATCAATTAGCACAAGTTGAGCTCTGATGATCCTTGATCCAAGACCGTAACGCTGATATCTGATGAATGACGGAAGACTTCGCAGTACCGCCTTCGCTAACGTACTGCTCGACGCTAGCTTCCCACGAGAAAACTGACTTCAGTTCTTCTTCTGTTCCAAAATCAGAACTGAAAATAATAAAATGTCTAACTTAAATACATTAACTCACTGATATCAACTCTCTTTTGTATTGTAATGATATACTACGAGACGGTTTAGTATACCTACCTAATTTTAAAACTTTTCTTGTTATCACCTACGGAGCTTAGACGTGGACACTCATGGTAGGGCTGGTCCACCAAAGTCGCTCAGCGAGCTATGGAAAGAGCTATGAGTTTCTATGAAGGATTCGTAACGATACATCCGACAGAGAACCAAAGTTAAAAGAATTAGCAAGGTGCAGTGGGCCGGTCATATCTCGCGAAGATACGATAACCGCTGAGTTAAACGTTTTCTTGAGTGGAGACCACGACTCGGCAAACGAATTGTAGGACGCCCTCTGGCCAGGTGGAATGAGAACCTGCGAAAGACTACTGGGAGATGTTGGATGCGTCAAGCTGCAGACAGACAGGGCGCTATGGCGCTCATTAGGGGAGGCCTATGTCCAGCTGTGGCCTAACATAAGCTGATGATGAAACAAATAAACCATAGATATATTACCAAATAGCGATATATTCGTGATGCGGTAAATTCTTTAGATCCACGCCGAGGACGGAAGCTCTGCGGAGAGCCGTGCCGACGAGGTGATGAGCCCGACGGAAAGGCACGCCCCGTCGCACCAGCGTGTGCGCCAGATCTGTCGCGAGCATTCCGGGATCCAGCGCGCTTAGTGCTCTTTCCGCGTTCACCTGTGATGGAGAAATTTAATTGAATAGAAGATTCCTTCGCATGTTGACGGGATATCAACATCGATAAGCAATGAATTAAGTAAGGTGCCTTACTAATTCATTGTTTGAATATCACTTCAGTGTTGTTAGATTATGTTGTAGTAGGTAGACGTTTGTTTTCACTCACTTCCATTGTCTTCACTGTCCCTGCGGTAACTTTGAGGCAGTCCAGCAATCTGTCGTAGGACCTAAACAACAGCTCTTTATCCGACTGAAGGTCCTTATTGTACGTGCTCGGAAGTCCTTTTAAGACGCAGCTGAACGCAAAAGAATCCCCCAGAAGTAAACCGGCTGCACCGCGGACTAATTCTAATCCATCTGGATTCCTTTTCTGCGGCATTAAGCTGGATCCTGTTGAGAATTGGTCGGAGAAGCGAACGAGACCGAATTCTTGAGTGCTGTAAATGATGAGGTCCTCAGCCAGTCTGCTGAGGTGGAGTCCGCAAAGAGATGCCCAGTTTAGGAATTCCACTACGGCAAAAGACAAAAAGAAAAAGATTAGGTTAGGTAATCTACCATAGGTATATAAATACATTGATTCTGGGCTTAAAAACAATCCAGCCTAAAACCGTTTGTGCTCACCGAAATGGTCTCTTGAAGATACTGCAAACATGGAGTTCGGAGTGATGTCTTTGAAGCCCATGTTCTCTGCTAGTATATTTCTGTCAATCAGTAAAGCGCATCCCGCTATAGCTCCGCTCCCGAGCGGACATCTAGACAGTCTCCCTCTTTGCTCTTCTAGACGGGTGACGTCATCACGTAATCCCCAAGCGTGACTAAAAATAAATTTCCCTGACAATCTCGCATTGAAATGATAGGTAGGTACGGTCGTATTAAGCTGTATGGTATAAAGTTTTTACTTACCTCATTAGAAAGTGACTCCATCTGATAGGTTGTGCTCTTTGTAGATGAGTGTAGCCTGGAGCAATGATGTCTATTTCTTTATCACTTCTGTCCACTAAACCCTGCAAAAACAACAAGTTCATAAATCGATACATTTAGAGACAAAATAAATCATTCAAAAAAAAAAACAGTTTAGTTCATAAATGGTTATGGTTTGCCAAACTCATATTTTGCAGCCGGCAATTTCCATTGCTGGCCGCAAAACACGACGCTAATGGAAATTGCTGGCTATGGGGTATGAGCCCGAAAGGTCGACTTTGCTCAAAAATGTCTGTAAAAATAATCACCAGATTACCTACATAGGTTCAAAGTTTGATTTAAGACTGTTGTTCACGTTAGTTTACCTTGATGATGTCGAGAAGGGCGGCATGTAGTTTTGGCAAAGCAGCGAGCATCCACAACCTGGTATCGGTGGCGGATTGGTCGTTGCGGCTGCGGGCTGTATGCAATCTGAGCGCTGCTTCACCAGCGTGTTTAAAAAGGCGGCGCTCCACCACCGAATGGATATCTTCCTCGGGGTCACTTATTCGGCCGTGTTGTGTTATTTCGGCTGCGATCTCTTGCTCTACCTGTACATAATGATTTGATTGTTTTGAAAAAACTTTAAAATCGGCTTAATATTCACACAGTTTTTTTTTTCGTTTTTCGGGACAATACGTAGGTACGTGTTATCCCTCGAGAATATTATTTTCATGGGACCACCTGTATTACATTCTCCATACATTAGCGAAAGCATATTCCAAATAACTGACGGGGAAATCGACGAATATTACATTTAAAAAAAACAGCCGAACATAGAAAACAAAAGAGGATTCTTTTGTTTTTCTTTGGTTAAAATAGATACGGAACTCAAATCCACACTTATTTGTCCTATATATCACTATGTTCGGTAACCTAATAAACAAATAAAAATGGTGGACATACCACACATCACCATCTGGCCTTTATTAGATAGAAAATTAATTACCGACGTAGATAGATAGAATTATATTATACTTAAGTACTACAGAGAAAAAATCCAAACAAATATCTGCTGATCGTACAAACATTTGTCCCGAGGCGGCGCGAACCTGGTACATCGTCTGTGACGACGCAGATCAGCTACGAAACTGCGGTTGTCGGCAAAATCACCTTATCTAGTCCTTCCTGTATAGCTTGATGGTCATCGCTGTTCAGGTGGCCACTTCGTTGCAACTCTTGGGCCCATCCTCGGCTGCCGTGAATATCTTCATGAAAGAGGCGGGAGTCAACCGGCAGGGAGTCATTGAGTCGCCTCAGGATTGAAGACGGCTCTTCTTCAAAACAACCTCCCCATAGTTGATATCTGTCCTGTGAAAAAAGTTCTTACTCGAGTGGGAACTAGCGTCATAGCCGGGAACTTGGCATCATAAAAAAAAGAAATGTAATGAATGAGGAAATCGATAAATAAATTACTTACTGCGGACATATTAAAGTAGTATCTTCTCACTCAAACGAAGAACACATCTGACTAAGTTTATCAGTAATAAATAAGTAGGTACCTTACGCAATTTAGTATTTGCTATTTGTTTTGACTCTACATACACACAACTATCTTTCCACAGTGTACCTTATCTTAATGACATGCGACAGGGTCATATGCGCATTGTACGAGTGGGCAACTATTGAGAGAGTACCTCGAAACAGGATGGATAGGTAGGTACCTAATAGATATTTAAGATAGTTATTAGTTGCCTACCCCACTGTTCGACGTTCATACTTTCCTATAGGGTTTGTTCGTCTTAAAAATTTCCCGGGATTCCCGGTTTCTCAAAAACTATCCGATTTCACAATCCCTATTTTTCTACCTAGATGTAGGTACCTTCCTATCTTATTTCTACTCTAATACTCGCAGACGTTCCAAAATGAAGATGCATGGTCAGGTCAACTATGGTCAAAGACCTTGTGAAAAAACATAAAGTAGGTAATCTAGTGTAGGTATAGGTACCTATGTAGTGTTTTATCAACCGAAGTTACGGCGACGAAAGTTCAGCGGCTGAAGTTTCAGTCGTAATATTCCCACGGTATGACAAACCACGCGCTCAAAACGCGGCGTTTTGTTCAGTGCGCTACGCGACGGAAAATTACATGCGTCGTCATTAATTACTCATCACCATCAGTCTCTCTTCGCTTGCCGCCGCACCCCGCACCTGATAAGCATACGCCGAACGTTCAATCAACTACGCACGCCGAACTTTCAGTCGCGTAACGCGTCGCGTGATGTGTCACTATGCAAAATACATTGAATGCGTTTTGGCTGAAATAATCACTCGAAGGCGCTACGCTGAACGTGGCATAATTTCGGCTGATGGATGTCTGTGGGATGTCTCATGGAATGGAACTTACTACCTACTTGAAAAACACTGCGAGCGCGAGCGTATTTGAACCGAACGATCGGTGCCGTACGTTCCGCAGATTTGTCGTGATACTAAACGTCACCACCAAGCTGACATTGACAATGTCACCTGAGGCCTTTCATTGGTTTCTTTGATTTTCCTTCGAGGTTATGTTTTGATTTTCGGAAAGTAAATGATCCATCTCCATCGTTTGGATGTCCGGCCGAATTGTCCGATCGATCGATGTTTGCTGAATGGTGTTGAGAATTTCGCAATAAATAACGTAAAAGTGAAAAGAGTATTAATTTATGCCGAACAGTAAATGGCAGAATCTTTGATAAATAACATAATTTGTGAAAAAAGTTCCGAGGTTACTATTTACTAATTCTATTCTCTAAATATTGTATGAAAATGGTCGAAATTCAAGACGATAATCCGATAGATGGTACTGGAGAAGAAGCTGAATCAGCTGAACCATGTTTCAAACAGATAACTCTGTTTGATATAGCATATGACCCAGGAATGAAAGATGATGAAGGGAATGAAGCTCCTCGACCCTACACAAAGAATGTTATGCGAAAGTGGTTAAGAAAAGTGAAATGGGAAAATAGTAAGGCTGACAAAAGGCGCAAAGAAAAAGCAAATGCCAAAGAAAGGAGACGTAAAGCTCGAGAGGAGAATAGAGAGTTAGGACCTAGTAGGAAAGCACTAAAGAAAATGAAAATTGAAAAACAAAAATCAAGTACTGGTATAATTATAGATCTTAGTTTTGAGAATCTGATGATTGAAAAGGATAGATTTAAAGTGATCAAGCAAATATTACGATCATACTCTATAAATCGTAGATCCAATAAACCTGTACAACTTCATATTACGAGCTTGGGTGATATTACTAAGGGTGATTTTTCAAGGCATAATGGATATGAAAAATGGGATGTAAGTCTAAATAATAAGGAAGTAAGGAATGGGATTATAAAATTTGTGATGGTATGAAACATAATTATTCTTTCTTGTATTTCAGATACAATATCATGAGCGGCAATACATAGATCTATTTCCCAAGGAGAAAATAGTATATCTGACTAGTGAGTCAGAAAATGTTATCGAACATTTTGAAGAAGATACATTCTATGTTATCGGAGGATTGGTCGACCACAACCAACACAAGGTAGTGATGTTTACAATATTTGAAATCATCAAGAAATTAGCATGGTGTTAAATCAATAGTGATTACTGATTACCTACATATTATTCTTTGCATTCTAGGGGTTGTGTCACCAAATAGCAGTGGAGCAAGGTATTAGACATGCACAGCTTCCATTGGACAAATATGTGAACATGAAAACTAGGAAAGTTTTAACAATTGATCATGGTAAGCTATTGCTTGCTTAGATAAATTAAGTTTAACTTCTGACTTTTTTGTAATATTCCTTTAATCTGGTTCATTATAAACACTACACAATTACATGTTAAAGTTTACAAGTTCTTGAGTGGAGACCACTACTTGGTAAACATAGTGTAGGATGCCCTCTGGATGTGCCAAGATGAAGACAGGGCGCTATGGCGCTAATTAGGGGAGCCCTATGTCTGGCTGTGGACTAACATAGGCTGATGATGATGAACACTACTGTATATAGGTACCTACTCTTTTATTTGTGAAGGCAATAAATGAGAACACTCATATTCGTAAGATGTCTCATGTGTAACAGTAGATGGTTGGATGGTGTAGTAGTTAAAAACAACATTGTTTAATAATTTATATTTGTTTACAGTGTTTGAAATAGTGGTGAGAATAATTGAAGGAATGCCATGGCAGGAGGTCCTGATGAAAGTATTGCCTATGAGGAAAGGAGTACAGGCTTGTGATACAGTTAGTAACCCTAATTCAGATTTGGATGACTCTGATAGTAGTAATGATTAAATTACTTAATCTTGTACTAATACAGGCATAAAATATCTAGCCACCAATAAGATAATGATTAAATTACTTAATCTTGTACAAATACAGACATGTATTTATCTAGCCATAAATAAGATTACGTTACTTTATTAATAAGTACTAGGTCCAGTTTTCACATAAAATATTTCTATTGTATTTATTTAAAATATCACATTTCATTTTATTAAAATATATTTTGTATTTATGATTTGTGTAAATGACTAGCATTTTGGGCAATAGCACTTTACTGTTCACAGGTTTTTACTATACATTCTATGTATATTTAATGTACCTAAGTATGATCTAATTAAATATTAACTATGAATAAAGGCATTTCGGGCTATTTACAGTTCAACATACTGAGCGTATTTGATAAGTTAAACACCTACAAGAACAACACAACATCGACTGAAATATTTCCTACTCTGGAGTTAGCCTGGTCATACATAGTGAGAAATTATAAAAAAGGAACCCATTCTAGAGCTTGTCCAGAAAAGGCGTACCTAATCGCCGCGATTCTCTCGCGCGCATTACGCGCGGTCGTTGCATCCAGCAGGAGCGTACCAACGTGCGAATTCCGTATCTAAATTTTGGCGCTCCATTTACATGCAATCGCTCTGTATTGGCGCTTAGACTGTATACAGACAAAACAAGACGTCGAGCGCGGGCAGAGAGTCTGGCGAAGTGCACGCGATTTACGCGCGTATTTTAAATTAGAGCGATGCGATGGGCGCCCTCTGAATCGTGAAACGATTCGCGGTTAATTTGCCCTTTCTGGACTAGGTCTTAAACTTTTTAATATGCAATAGACATTCAACTTATACATAAACATATGTATTCCGGCACATAATTGGTTTCTATTTTCTTAAATTACTTCATAATTAGTATGCAATATTATATTGTTTGTAAAAGTCTAATATTAAAGGCGCTACTTTATCTGGTTCATTTAAATGTACGTGATGAGTGCCATGAATGAATTGGCTCTCGAAATCCGGATTATTCTGTTCTACAATTTCTCGCATTTCTACGGCGAAGGCGTCAGTTGCGTACGGAGAGTCGATGGCTTTAATAAACAAAGTTGGGCATTTCAACCTTCGTATGAGAGCTTCCACGAATTTTTTGTCCTCAGGGTTGAATAAGGTGTACTTTAACCTTGCGTCTCGGGAGAAGTAATACTTGTTCGGGTCCTGTTTGGACGGTTTAATCCCGCGGTTTGCAAGGTATTTCACTTTATCCAATGCTACAGATTTCCGTGTGCCTTTGTGCCATACATCATAGAGTTGCTCCAGTGGGTAACTGGGCGGTTCTATATCTAAACGAGATTGTGCCGTAAGAGATTTTCGAATGATCGTAGGATATTTGTCTACGACAAAATCCAAATCATAGTCGTCGTAGATGAGAATGTCAACCCCGATATAGAAGTCGACATCGTCAGGAAAAGTGCAGGAAAATCGCATGGCCGCTATCGATCCCATGGAATGACCTAGCAGCGAGACCTTGTCCCATTTGAAATGGTCTTTTATAGCCAGTATTTGCCTTGGCAGATCCCAACCGTGGTATTGAGTTCCTGAAAAGGAAATTATGTTAGCTCACAGTTTTTATGTTTCTTGAACGACTATTTAGTAAGGTACCTACTACTAGACCTACAATAATTTTAATGTAATATATCCTTCGTCTCAAAAATAAGGATATCCATAATCCTTCATCTTCTTCATCATTGTATCGGTCCACAGCTGGACATAGGCCTCTCCGATACCATAAACAGCGGTCCTATAGCTGCCTCCATGCATCCACTCCCTGTGATCCATACAGAGATAGATACTTATCCTACTAATACATATTATAAACGCGAAAGCTTGTATGTATGGATGTTACTCTTTCACGCAAAAACTATTGAACCGTTCGGGCAAACAACAAAATTAAATTTTGCATACAGGCCCGGAATTCAACATATTATGCTATTTTTTATCCCATAAATCAGTCCCCATGCGATGGAGAGGGAGACTGGTAATAGCTTTATGTATCTAGTGGCGGTAACCCTAGGTGAGTACCGCCTATTATTATATAATTTCAGAAATACCTACTATGGTAGTTATTTCTGAAATTATATCATATAAATTAATATATTATATATTATAATAATATAAATCAGAAATACCTACTATGGTAGGTATTTCTGAAATTAGCTGCAGGTACCTGTGTACTAATCAATTTACTCTGATAAATATCCAGGCTTAAGTGCAGGCATGTATCAATTACCTAGACGTATACCATTATGCCCTCTATTAGTGTACTTTTAAGAACTTAACGAATAATACTGAACAGATGAAGATGAAAATTTGCAGGCAAGTTCTTGATCTGAAATAACAGGTATAGGCTTCACCCTGCCTGGTAAAACTCATGCGAAGACACGAGTAGTTGTAAATATACCTTTAGGAATCCATGAGGATAGTCCATGTCCTGGAAAATCGATAGCTATTATTGCTCTATCCTTCATAATCAACGGCGCCAGAGGGTCCCAGGTCCCAGCGTTATCCTGCCATCCATGAAGCGCCAGAATCGGCCGCTGATTCGAGTCGTCGCCCCATACTTTCGCCGAGATGTGGCCCCATGGGACCGGAATTTGGATCTCCTTTGTTGGTATCTGTAAGAAAAACCAAGCAAAAGTAAAATAAAAAATATAAAAAAGTAATAGAAAGTTAAAAGTTTTGTGGATATTTATTGCATCACGCTTTAGTATATTAAAAAAACTTAAAAAAATAAATAATGCTTGACAATTCACACAGTATAATAGTAAATTTCAATGACGCAAGCTTAGATGCCAACTCGGATATTAAAAATGCTTACCTCATTCGTGTGTAGTTTCCTGATGTTAATGTTACCAAACACGGATAATGTAGGCTTTAAGTTAATAGCATTAGAGCTGAATATTGTGCGTGCTAAAAGCCGTTTGGCCATGGCTATTTGTAGCGTTCTTAAAACAATATAATGAAAATAATTTCAATGAGTTGGTTCCTAGGAAATTTAAATGAATTATATTCTCCCTTGCAATTAAATTTACTTAAATCTTGCTTGTAAGTATATCACAGTTAGGTTAGGTTTAGTATTTGTGCTGAACTTATATATATTACTGACACAAAACAGCTCACTAATCACTCAAGGTTTCATTAACAAAACCATATTTTTCGACAACAGCTGATTTTGACTTTATTTACACAATTTATAATTTAATTTTGTTACACTCACAACAAATACTATCCTAACCTGATGCTATGACGTACCGCGCTAGAATAACATGGCCAAGGCCGGGCGCCTGCTAACGTTACCTCATTCAATGATCTTCCTTAGTCACTGCGATACGGTCACACAATCTTGCCATGACTAGCCAACGATCCAAAATGATATTAGTCCAGTTTTGACTATTGCAATGTACTTTGGACTATTGATTGCACTTTCTGTTGTACTTTGGACTATTGATTGCACTTTCTGTTGTACTTTGGACAGTGATGTATGGACGGTGAGTGGGTATAATAAATAGAATTGTAGGTAGTAAGTACCTACCTACATATTATAGTAATATAGAAATGGCTAAGCTCATCAGGGATATACCAGTATAAACAGATGTCAAGGTAATGAATCATCGTGTATTTCATCCTACCGTGCCTTTCACACATTCATCCTCAACAGCCTATATTGGTCCACTGTTGGACGCTGGCCTCTCCCTCATAAGCATTATGTCAGATAAGATAGCATAAATTTAGGTCTCGCCTACCGACGTGTTCGCGCCGTCTACTTGTGTACCCTTAAGTTTCAAATAAAACAAAAATATTAAGGAATTTAAGAAGTTTATTATAAATTTCGTAGGTTTATTTCATGTTAGGTAAACCTTGGTAAAAACCTAGCAAAAGTTATTATAATTGTAAACTACTGTGGCAAAATATAGGAAGTTTAATATATCATGCTAATTAATAAGCAGCATTATTTGCTACCTACAGCAAAAGTTCGGTCAAAAACAGCTATCAATGCCACAATATTATCAAAATTGTATCATACAATGCATTCCTCGTACTTTTACTCAAAACTGATATTTTATTTAGAAATTTACTTCAGTGCCTAGTCGAGTAAAAATCAAGGAACTTACAAAAAATATCACAAAACTTATTTTATTTACATTACTACTTAATTATTACTATACTAAAGTCTTTCTTCATGTTTTTGTAGATTATATGTGTACTTAGTTAATCTTTTACTACTCACGAGGTTTATTTTCCCTCTGGTTGTTATTCTATACCTAACAAACAAATACCATATTGCAGATGCCTGAAAATTCTTACAAAAATATTTTATCTTTTCGTAAATCTCTGGAGAACAATTATTATTCCGAAAACTTTTCAATCGATTTTTTTTTAATTTTTCTCGCAAAGCGTGGGAGGAATCGTTGGATCTAAAAGTCCCTGTCTAAGAGCAGTCAGTAAGGGTCGGGGTGCGCATGCGCAGTCCCCGCGCCAGTCGTCGAGGTCCAGTGCCCACAGCCCGGCGCCCCTGAGTCCGGCAAACGCCGCTGAAGCCCCGACTCTATGAACCTCGTCAGGTCTCAAGTATGACGACCATTGCCTGCCGTGGACACTGTAGGTACCGTCGACTGTTATCGTCTCTTTCCATTCTTTGGGTCGAGGCTTGTTGCACATCTGGAACGAAAAATAACAGTATCGTCTAAGTAGTTTTCTTTCCTTTTTTGTATCTTATCAGAATAATTTATGACAATAAAACATACGACCGACTTTTCTATACCTATTCTTGTTTTGTCTATCAGTTCCGTACAAGTTTTTAGACATAGGCTGATATCTATAGATAACAGATGTTATCAGTCTATCTTTAGGCGTACTTAACTCCCTATAGTCATGGTCCCGGTAGGCTATCTCTGTCTTATTGTAGAAAATTGTAGTTTGAAGGTAGACTTTGAGTATAGATACCTCATAATAAGCAAGGAAACCAGGCACTTGCGTGTACTCTCCAGGTTCCCCGGGTCCTGACACGGGTGCTCCGGGCGCGTAATTTGATACGCTTCGTAAAGTGTAGGTTCGTCCATAAGCGGGCACGTTCAATACCAGCATTCTCGGTGGTACAACACTTGCCCAATATGCTAGAGTAGAGTTCTGAAATTAGAAAAATATGCTAGGCAACTCAACGTTTTGAAATAAGATAAGGAACTAAACTTTGAGAGTATTATATTCGTAGATTTTACGTCTTTTGGTACGGGTACGATATACATACTAGTAGGTACTTACCAAACTAGTGATTCCAGCGACTTCGCTATTTTCTAATGGTACCAAATAAGCTGTTTTTCCGTTTGTTGTCGCGGAGTAGTCGTTAGCCGCAATCGCCACCCAGTCAAGTTCACTTTGCAACACATGAGGCGTATAAGCCAACGCTGCTATGCTGGGCGATGACGAAACCATAGCAGAAATTTCCAAGTCGTGCGGTCGTAAGGATTTCGAAAGCTCTAAGAGGAGATCGCTGAAGTCTTCCCGTGATGATGCATAACGGTTCGCTTCATTGCATGGCTCCTGAAATTAAATATGGTTTTACGTTGGGTCTATAATTTGGTAAAGGTTTTATAAGTAAAACTTTTGAAACTATCATGGTTATTAATACTATAAGTCATTTAAAACGGGATATTTACCATGATTTGATTTTCAGTTACTCCGTGATCATGGCGCATGCAACTGTGCCGAAATATTGGATAACTCAAAAATCAAATCATGGTAAATATCCCGATTTAAATGACTTTAGTAAGGTTTTATAAGGTCCAGCATTTTTTGTTTTAATAATTGCTAGATCCGCTTACCTGTTTACAAACTGGATACTGCCAAGCAATTTGCACCCCGTCAAAGTTCCACTTCTTTACGACATCCAATACAGAGGCAATAAATATCGCTCTTTTTTCCGCAGTAGAAGCCATTCGCATCCATTTGTCGTCTTCAGAGTCTTTCAACCCTCCTGCTCCAAGGATAACTTTGACTCCTGTTTCTCGAAGTTCCGTTATTTTACCATAGAAATTGTTTTCTATGTCGAGTTCTGGAATTCCAGGTACCATTTTGTATGATTTGCCATCAAGATGAGCCCAGGCGTATATTATGTGAGTGCAAAGAGTCGGGTCTACTTGCTCAGGTCCGAATTTTCCACTGCCTTGCCTGAAAGAAAATTATATAAATTTATTAAATTATTGTTTAATCTAAAATCTACAAATGTTTTTAAAAGAAAGTTCTTACCTGTAGTAAGCCCAGCTGGTATAGTAACACGCCACAATTGGCTTTTCAGGTTCTGTTTCTGGGTTGCTCTCACCAGAAAGCCTTAGTTGTAATTTGGCTTTGCATTGAGATTTTTGTGGCCAGTCACAGTGGTTCTTATTCCAGTGCAGTGGTGCAGGACAAGTCAGTTTGAAGAACTCTCCGTTATTGCAGAGGTAATATTTACTGCATTCAGTAGTGTCAGCTCTAAAGACGGTTCCGGAACATGGTTTTCCTTCGAGATCAGATCCCTAAAAGACATTATAATAAATTATGTTTGTATTCATTCCAGTAAATTATTTCAATGTTAAAAAAACAAATTTAATAAAAATATCTTACACTTGTGATTCCCACAATACCAGTCTCATGAACGGGTTTTGTCGGGATATGTATGTCGGTTTCATATTCTGTGGTGGTTATGGTTGTCGTTGGTCTTGTAGTCGCAGGTAAAGCTGCTACTGCTGTCGAAGTTTCTGGAGCTTGGACTGTGAAAACAATTTATTTATTAGATTTACATTCCTTGCGACTTCTGTGGCGCATCGGGCGAAGGTTCGCCTGCGACGCAGGAGATCGCGGGTTCAATTCCCGCCTGGAGACATACGGTGTGCAAATATTTGTCCCGGATATTCTAGGTATTTTCTATGTATGATAAAAAATATCTATCTATGTAAAGTAGTAAGTAGTCATCTTGTACCCATACCAAAACCTCTGCTTATTTTGGGACTAGATGATGTTGTGTGGATTATTTATTTATTTATTTGCACCAAAAGCAATTATTAAAAATATCAAAGAAAAACTTACTTTCTTCTAGAGGACAAGGTGGTGGTGCTTCTTTATTTCTCAACACATGGTTGATTGTATTCAATAGCGGGGACTTCCCACACCCACAATATCTTCCAGTGAAATCATCGAGATCCAACGACCATGCCATAGCACCTCCTAAGCCCACTGCTCGGACGTATTCAGACTTGTGTCGTACCATGAAGTCATCGTCAAATGAAACCCATTGGTCGTCTAGAGCTGCGTATGGTCCCATTCGGCCACCTGCGTCCCTCGTAATTTCCCAACCTTTGACCCTGATACGGTCGCAAATCTGTCAACATAGAAAAATTACATATATGCATATCATACACAGTATAGGTAAAACAAAGTCGCTTCTCGCTGTGTGTCCCTATGTATGCTTAGATCTTTAAAACTAAGCAACGGATTTTGATGCTGTTTTTTTTAAATAGATAAGAGTGATTCAAGAGGAAGTTTTTTAAATTCAAGTACTATACTGTACTGATACAATAAAATACAACAAATACATGTGACACATAGGTTTCCACGCGGGCAAAGCCGCGGAGCGCAGCTGTTAATGCTATAAAGAAATGTCGTTGTGCCTTTTTAAACATGTTCTATAAATAAGATATATGTATTTTCAAGTGGTTTGTTGGTTTCTGATACCTTATATCCAATTTATCCCAATATGTTGTAGCTATAACAACCTGACTCACCTCATAATACGCCAAGAATCCTCTAGCTCTAGTCTCGTCTCCTGCCTCTCCGCCAGCATAAGTTGGCGCGCCAAGTCCAGAACCGACATTGTCCATCAGGGAGAAAGATTGTCCGTAGAATGGTATACCCAAAATCAGCTTCTCTCTATCGGCACCTCTATTGATCCAGTAATGGACTGTGAAGTTCTAAAATTCATAAAAAATCCAAATTCAATATCATATAGGTATTTCTACAGGCCTACTAAATAAGCACTTAGACAAGTAAAATTTTATACTAAAATAAAAATTGAACAAAATATATGCATATTAGCAACCGTTTTTTCATACATGTTCTGATCCAATGAAGATCATCCAGTTCTAGCATCACGCAATATTTAAAATTTGTCTATTGAAGTATGTAGTTCTAGCAAGAGGCTCGTTTAAAAATGAAATCTTTACCGTATTGAGGGTCATGTCGGTATCGCCATCGCTAGCATACATCGGGGCGACGTGACCAGTCTTCTTTTCCCATTGGCCGTGATAATCGTATGACATCAATGCTATCCAGTCCAAGTTCCTTGTCAAAGTTGGCACATCGTAAGCTGAAATGATTAAAAACGTAAGTCGTAGGTATGTAAGTTATTAATCGTCCGGTCTATTAAATTGTTGCTTGCGTCCTGGTTTAAAACTTACCAACATCGATGACTCGTTTACTGGCTGAAACAGCAGCGGAGAGCAATAATCCACGAGGTTCAAAAGCAGACCGGAGTTCTTTTACTAGATTGGCGAAACCCTGTTTATCTGTGCTTGGTCCCTTTTCGCAATTTACCTAGAGAAATACATTTAGAGTTTGTTATGTTACCTGATTGATTTTCAACAAAATAAAATTTTATAAGTGAGTAGGTATAATATGCTATTTACCTGCCAGCACTTAGGATATTCCCAATCCAAATCCAGTCCATCAAATTCATATTGCTCTATGAAGTCCAGCGCATGAACAATGAACTTTCTTCTTGCGGAAACGCTGTTGACAAGCCTTGAATATTTGTCGCTTGCTGAATCGTCCCAACCTCCCAGACCCAAGACAACTTTGACGCCACGACTCTTAAGTGAAACTACTTTTTCGTAGAATTCTAAAAAAAGACGTTTAGTTTTACTCCCATCTTCTAAGGAATCAATCATTATCTAATTATAACTCTTGATCTAACTTACTGTTTTCGACATCTAGCCAAATATCGTGCGGCTTCATCACCAACCGAGAGCTGTCCAAAACCGCAAACGCGTAGACAATGTGTGTGCAGAGACTTGAATCGATGTCTGTCGGAGTAAACTTTCCAGGACCGGGCCTAAAACATTTACATGTTAAATTAATCAATGTTTCCAAAACGGGTTTTCAGAAAGTATCGTTTTGATTAATGGTATTTTACCTGTACCACGCCCAGTTGGTATAATAGCAGACAACTTTGTACCGCTCATCCACGTATGCACTAGGTTCTGACGAAGGTTTTTTTGTTGTATGAATCACTTCACTTTGGTATTCTACAGTTGTTGGCCGCTGTGTAGGTTTATGTCCGGAAGGTCTCACTTCAATGTCGTCAAGATCATCGTCTAATGAATTTCCTGGATCAACTATTGGCTTCGACTCAATTGTGGTATGGATTGGTTTTGATGGGATGGTTTCGTGATCAATGTGTGAATCCAAAAGTCCATTCTTGATTGCATTTATGAGCGGATGTTTTCCTTCGCCACACCTAAATTTTTAAAATATTTAAGTAAGTTAGTATACATGTCTTGGTTATATCTAGTGTTATAATAGCAAGGTAGGAGTAATAATAACAAACCTATTTCTGAAGTCATCAAGATCGAGTGCCCAAACCATTCCACCCGCAAGGCCCAGTGACTTCATTAAGTTGACCTTTTTCTTAATAATTTCAGTGTCATCGAAGGATACCCATTGGTTACCCTTATACGCGTAAGGACCCATGCGATTTTGAGGATCTTTCACCACTGTCCAACCATCGTATCTGATGCGGTCACAGATCTAAGAAAAAAATGAATTGAAACAGTCACCACTCATCACATCAGACAATTTTTAGTTTAGTTTCTTTGTCATTAATTATATTTACCTCGTAGTAAGCTAAGAAACCTTTAGCCCTAGTATATTCTCCTTCTTCCCCGCCAGAGCTAGCCGGCGAGTTCAACCCCGCAGCCTGATATTTCCCGTGAATATTTCTTCGACCTTCTAGTGTGAAGGTCTGTCCATACATCGGCATTCCCATGACAAGCTTGGAGGGAGGGGCTCCCTTCTTTATCCAGTAATGCATTGTGTAATTCTGTGGAAGACATTTGTTGTTACAGATATTTGGCACTTTACATTATCGTCCATATAGCATAAAGCCGATTATGAAAAGCCTATCATATAAGGTCACGCGATTGCGTACAAGGTGATATTTAAACTTACAGCATTGAAATAAGTATTATCATCGTCTGGATGATAATAAAGAGGCGCAACATGCCCTGTCTTCTTATCCCACTGTCCGTGATAATCGTACGTCATAACGGCGATCCAGTCCAAATGTCTGGCCAGAACAGGAACATCGTATCCGGCGTCTATGACTTGTTTGCTCGGTGATACCGCTGAAGATAGCAGCATACCTTTAGGTTTTAATACGGCTGATAGCTCTCTCACTAAATCTGCGAACGCTTGTTTGTCTGAGTCGGGTCCTTTCGAGCAATCCACCTGAAAATTTTAAAATGTTAGAAACGAGAAAAAAGTACCTAGCTCATTCTTGGGGGCTATGGCAATGATACTTACTTGCCAACACTTAGGATACTCCCAGTCGAGATCTAAACCGTCAAATCCATACTTTTCAAGGAATGAGACCACGTGCTGCACAAATCTAGTGCGAGCTGCTGGGTCGTTTACCAACTTTGAGTATTTGTCACCCGCGGAATCGTTCCATCCACCAAGACCAAGAGAAACCTTGATGCCGTATCTTTTGAACTCTACTACACGCTCATAAAATCCTGAAAATATACATCGACTGTGTTATTTTTTTTTTGGCTCTCCGTCTTTATATTGTTTAATGAGTTTGAAGATAAATAAGCCTCAATTTCGACTTCGTGTAATCAAAACTTACTGTTGTCATAATCTGACCAGGAATCATGAGCCATTATGAGGCCATCGTCTCCTAACACAGCGAATCCATAGATGATGTGTGTGCACAACGAAGGGTCGATGTCTTCAGGACTGTACTTGCCAATACCGGGGCGATACCAAGACCAATTCGTGTAGTAGCAAACGAGTTTGTATGGCGCTGAAAAATACATATATCTAAATTACAAATAAATACTGGAAAGAACGTTAACCATAATGTTAATGTTAAGTTAAGGGTAACGTTAAGGACGTCAAAAATGTTAAGACATAAGCCTCTTAGAGCCTAAACTCTATCATTGACGATAACCACATGCAACCATACGAGTAGTAGACGTCGAGGTTTTACCGAAAATTTTCAACTCACATTTTAGAAGGTGTGGCCTAGTAGAGACATCTGGTTGCGTGATCTGCCCCGGTGCAGTTTGAATTGGTTTGTATTGAGGAATGTTAGGCTCTTCGAGTGTTGGTGAATCATAAATAGGTTCTACGGGGGGAAGAAAAGTTGTCGAAGTGGTTGTGGTTGTTGCCTTCTTTTTGCATTTCGTGTTGGCAGGCCAGTCGCATATTGATTTGTCCTGTAATGAATTAAACAGTTGTCTTTAATGTTGTGTCATTGACAACCTCAGTGGCGCGGTAGGCGAAAGTCCGCCTGCGACGCAAGAGATTGCGGGTTCGATTCCCGCCTCGGGACAAATGTTCGTACGATGCAGATATTTGTTTCGGGGGTTCTGGTCGTTATCTATATATAATAAGAAATATCTATCTATGTACCTATGTGCCTACTGTACTGTGTGTGTATATAAGTCATCTCGTACCCATAACACGAGCTCTGCTTAGCTTGGAGCTAGATGATGCTGTATGAATTGTCAATCATTATTTATTTATTTATTGAAGAACGTAAACTAACTACTATTTTACCTTCGAATTTTGTTTCATCGAGTAGATAAAGAAGTATGTATATAGGTACGATTGTATTTTACCTGATTCCAGTGTAAGCCAGGACTGCAAGTGAACTCTTCGAATTTTCCAAACAGGCAGTGTTGGTAGCGCTTGCAGTCTCCAGGAAACTCCGCGTATTCTCCGTTGTTACAGTACTCTAAAAGGAAACCATGATTTACAACTTTGTTTTACGTTACATGCATTTCCGTCGTTTCTCTCTGTATTCATTTAGATGTAAACTATATTTAACTAAGTATCTTGTTGCAGAGAATGTAAATATCGAGTATCGAAAAAGATTGTTGTAGTATAAAACCACAAAAAAAAAACTCTGAACGAAGTATGCAGAATTTGCAGCTTTGTAAGAATACTAGCCGCGACGCGAGGCTTCGACTGCGTAAAAAACTACGTGTCAAATGGTAAAAAAACTTTTCTCTTGAATCATCTATCTATTAAAAAAAACTGCATCAAAATCCGTTGCGTAGTTTTAAAGATCTAAGCATACATATGGACAGCGGGAAGCGACTTTGTTTTATACCATGTAGTGAAACCTAACTACATAATCGACATGAAAGTACACGTTTTCAGCTGGACTATAATTCTTTAAGGTTACTAAAACGGTGGAACTGTGAAATGCACTTTGTCCTTTCCTACCTGGCTGCACACTAACTGAATCCTACCAGCATGCCATTTAGACATACATACATACATGTTTGTAACATCTTATTAATACAATATGTTTATGCAAATAAATGGTCTTTATCTTTAAACTTACTAGATTTTTCATGATCATCAGTCATCTCCATGCCAGTGGCGTCCATCAGCGGTGCAGACACCCCTTGTCGTTTGTCCGTACACGAGGTGGAAGTGGAGTAGTCGCACTGCGTCCTATCCTGTCTCCACACGAGGCCGGGCGCGCAGCTCTGGCCGATCAGCATGCCGTTCACACATACGTAGAATTTCTCGCATTTTGCATGTGCGTGGTACGTTCCTGTTACGCAGTCCTACGAAACATAAAAATCGTCTATCTATACTAATATTGTGAAGAGGAAAGATTTGATTTTTTGTTTGTTTGCATTGAGAATAGGAAAAAACAACTCGACCGATTTAAAAAAATATTTTATCGTTAGGAAGGTAAGTTATTCCCGGGTGACATAAGCTATATTATGAACCGTGAAACCGCCGGAAATAGCTAGTTTACTAGAAAATCCTATTAAACAGATCGACGACGGGTGGTCGCCACGTTACTGTCGTGGAAGGCGATAGTAAATGTTACTCTGAGAGAAACACAAAATCAACATAGCGTTTTGAGAGAAACACGAGTCAAGTTTGATGATACAGCGAGAAATTGATTTTTCAATGTGGTGACTACCCCACCATAACTTTAAAGTGGAGGCCATCGACGACACATCGAATAGATTTTTCAATGTGGTTGACCCCCCGCCATAACTTTAGGATAGGTAGAGGGAGAATCGGGGAGAAAGACGAACGTTAACTGCACAAAATGGTTGGATTTTGTATAGTTTATTATTTTAGTGCAGTTTACTCAGTTTATAAGCCTATCCTCATCAGCGCGCTTAAACGTCCGCATTTTGCTTTTACCAAAAAGGAGAGAATATCCCATTTTTTCTTACCTTGCTTGGTATGTTGTTTTGATCTTCGACAGGCTTCCTAGTAGTGGTGGTTATCGGGCGTCTGGTCGTTGTGGTTGTGGTCGTCGTGGTGGGTGGCTCCGTAGGCCGCGGCATCGGTGACTTGGTCGCGGATGGTTTGTCGACTGGAATTTAAGGTATTTGTCAGAAATTGTTTGGCTACTGTTCGAAAAATAGACCCGAAAATTTATATTTAAAGCAACTTGCACTCACTCAAAACTCAAATCACTCCCCATCTTCAAAAAACTGTTGCAACAGCATTATTTATCCATATGAAAAGATTGATAGCCTTATCTTATGTCTATGTAAGTTTATTGTAATGTAGGTATTATGTAATGTAGTGTAAGTATTTGTTTTCTTTTTTTATCTATATAATTATTAAAGTGCCACCACCACCGTCTGTATTGTTCCTTCATGTCCAGTCCATTCTAAGGTTGCCTAGAAATGATCGCTCTCAGCGATAAGGCCACTTTGTTTATTTCTGTATTGTATTGTGTTTAGTGTGGTATGATAAAGTTTTTTCTATCTATCTATCTATCTTGCTTCTAACTTTAATCGTAGCACAAAATCTACGGCATAGCAAAACATATAGCAGGATCTCTACGGCGTAGCACATTTTGTAGCTTAAATTGTAGCTACGAAATCCACTCACAAAAGGCCTTACAAAAATTTGCGTACATAATATTATTCATTATGATCTATACTATAGTATGTAGTACTATGATATATACTATAGATCACAAAACAGGTCATGCTGAGGGGCATGCATCAGGGGCTGGTGTTGGAGGTAGGTTAATAAAACCTTTATTGAAAGATTTACAAGTCACCATAAATTGGTGATCTTTAAGCTCTGTACAAATATAAATCAAAATTGTATAACTTACCATCGCACATAGCAAACTCGACCCAGTCGCAACGTCTGCTCCGTTTGTCCCAGTGCAGGCCGGGGGGACAGAGTTGCTTGCGCCAGCGTCCTCCAACGCACATCAGGTAAGCGTCGCAAGTGCTGGCCGGAGCGTGCATGTCGTTGCCGCCGCATTCTCTGTTCTCCTGCTGATCGGATGGTGATGGACCTAGGCACGAAAGAAATTGGATTGAATATTCATGATAGGCTTTATGTTCTTTAACTAAGTGTCACTATTATGTAAATGTTACATATTTAAGTATCTATATTAAATATTAAACTTAATTTAATTATCTTTAAGATAGCCGCGCTGCAGAGCGAGACCCTCTAGCACAGCATTACTTAAAAGAGGGTCCCATACCACTGTAATATATTAATTAATTTAAGTTAAAGCAATAAACTATTTGATTTGATTTGAGGATAGTACCGTTCGAGGCCCGTGGCAAATACATCGCATGCATCGCAATATGAAACAGCTGAACATTAATACTATTTTTTAGTTGTGATTCTCCTCTGACCGGGGGCCCCTTCCGGCTGTAGTTACCCTGTAGTTACGCCACTGGGTTAGGAAAAAGCAAATAGAAAGAAAGAAAGAAAATTATTTATTAAACACTAACACAACACACAAACAAGGTTAATTACACATAATTATGTTAGACTACAAAGTACCTACTTAGGTACCTATTATAAAAACACGTAACATAGACAAAATATAAAAATAAAATAAAAAGTTAAAAGGTACAAAATGTAAGTAGTATTTGGTACTAAGTAGCCCTCACAGAAAGTGGATAAGCGCGCGTGTGTAGGTCTAATAGGTCCTGACTCAGCTTGATGCTCTATCACAATAACCCAGGTCATTTGTGAAAGAGCGCTGGTTTTCAGTCGGAACAAATAAAGAAAGTATTTTGTAAATGTTCTATTAGTTATCAAGTACATTTTATTTTTGAAAAGTGTGTTTACTTTTAGGACTTTTAAAGTAATTGAAGTATAAGTAAAACTTTGTTTATTTTGTTGCATCATTCAATTCGTATAAATAAGAACCAATCAATAACAATTACAAGAAAAATGGCCAACACTTAGCGGATGCTATGGTAGGAAAATCCTGGCGTAGCCCTGGCCTTCCGTGCAAAGAAGACAGATTAAAGAAGAATATTATTATGATTATGCAAGTAATATATAGTAAGTAATGTTTACAATTCTTATACTGAAGTAACATGGCGTACTTTACTGCTATTTTTGATTCTATTCCGTTTAAAGGAAGGATCTGTCCTTTAAAGGAAGGACAGATCCTTCCTTTAAACGGTTAAATTATATATTATTGTTGTTACTTCAAGTATGTATTTTACCTTAAATTACATTTTAGTGTAAAAGTTAACTTGAATATGATGTAAAGATTTATTTTTTCATTTAAAAAACAAAATCCACAGCCCATAAAAACTAAAATTACTTATGATATGACTTATGTGGAAAGGAAAGTTGTTTGAATAAACAAATCTAAATATAAATTTAAAATCTTCTTACGTTTAGTAGTAGTGGTGGTGGTTGTGGTTGTAGGTTTTGTAGTGGTCCTTGGTGGTCTGGTTGGTTTAGCAGAAGTGATGGGCTGAGATGGTGTGTCACTTAGAACTGAAATAAAACAAACATATGGGATGTAGGATTACTTCGATGTATTATTATTTATTACTTAGGGATATAGGCTTATTTCTATTGTTGTAGGATTGCATCCTACAAATAGAGATAAGCCTTTAACTACAGTAGATTTAATTAATTTATGTATGTATATCAAGTTAGAACCAAGTGTTTTAGACAAACCTAGCACACGCTTTATTTAAGGCACTCTTAAGTTATTTAATCTACTTGTAATTAATTAATTTTATCTATCTATGTTATTAAGGTAGATATGATCAACTATGTGATTTCTACGGAAAAAAAAAAATACATATTGCTGAACAATCCCCACAGATAACATAATTATTTTATGCTAAGATCAAGCATGATTTTAAAACATAAATAAATTGGATCGTATATTTGAGACAGTCGAAAGCAAATCAAGTAAGATATTGCTAAATACATCCAAGCAGGCGGCAGTCATCGTTGCTCTCACTTCGACTTCAGAAGGCGTTGAAAAACAAGTCGAAACAAAAAAGGACTGTTGGGAGACCATACACCCGATGGACTAGCAAGAAGTCGGTGCTTGGAGGCGGTTTAGGACCGCTTTTTGTGGCGTCGTGCAAAATGTGCGGTTTATACATAAATCGTGCAGTTACTCTAAAAGCTCTTACCTTCGCACTTAGCATATTTAGGCCAGTCGCAATGCTTCTCCTTGGCGCTCCAGTGCAGGCCAGGCGCGCAGTGCTGCAGCTTCCACATCCTGCCGTCGCACTGCAAGTAAGAGTTGCAGTCGCCATGGACGTGGTGGTATTCTTGACCGTGGCACGGCTTGCCGTCAGATTCCGCGCCTCCTGAATTCAAATAATTTTAATAATTATATACTAGAACAGTCAACTGCTGATTAGGCCGTGCCGGCTTTTCGGCCGGTTGTACGACCCCCAGCAATTTACAATCATTTATTCAGTGTCGTTATTGTTACATGGATCTTAAAGATATCCGCATCTTAGAAGATTACAAAGGAACAGGTTGGGTGGTAGTGGAATGTTAAAACTGCAGGTAACTTAAAGTTCATCTTACAGTTACACACAGAAATAAAGAAGCGACCAGACATTTACTAACAGCTTTTCTTTTGCATTTTAAAAACGAAAAAACTTTCATTAGAGTAATAAAAGTAAAAAGTAAAAAATCATTTATTTCTTTAGGCTTACAAAATAAGCACTTAGACAAGTCATATTTTATATATAAATTATTATCAAATAAAATTATTTTACTGTTCACTTCAATTTTTTGTCCACTAGTGGAAGAAGTAGTAAAAAGATACCACTAGCATGTTCATCTCTTATATGTCTAATACAATAGTGAGCCTCAGCATAATTAATGTACCTTTATAATTATATGTTTGATTTATGACAATAAATAAATCTGAATCAGAATCATTACAGTTGAAAACGTACCTACCGACAGTGTTTATTGTACTCCGTCTTTATTTCTCGCAACTCGCATTATTTACATCGTCGTCTGACGAGGTCTTTTGTGTTGTGAGTTATTTACTTCCTAACTTGGCGGACGCTTTACCGCGCGTATCTTATCATTGACTAACACCGAGACAAAACATACCTGAGCTAGCAGCAGTAGTGGTTGGTCTACGCGTGGTTGTTGTGGTTGTGGTTGTTGTCGTGGTCGTCGGTCGTGGTGGCGGTCGTGACGTCATGGGAGCCAGGGTGCTGGTGGCAGTGCTTGATCCACCGCTGGATGTTGCTATTGAATGAAGTAGTTGTTAGAATGTGAAGTGTAGCGGTTGCAAGGGATTCGATGGATGGATGCGGCTCAGGACCACAATTTGTGGTGCCACATGAATATCAAATATCTCTCTTGGACACATCACAAAATTCAAATCACATAAGTAAAACTAGGAAATAAAGTGATCACTTTGATTTTTTGTTAATTCCATATATATATGTTGTTAGTTTTCGAGTTGGAATAAAGCTGGTTCCAAGCTTTTTTATCGTCTAGATAATCCGATACTTTGTAATAAGCCTTTTTACAAAGGAATGAAATGGGAAGCCTATGTCTATCAGTGGAAGTTTGTGGGCCGATATAATAGGAGTAGAATTCCAAAGCTGCGTGACGGATAGTACCTACCTACCCTACCTAAATGAGCTACTCATTTCTTTTTTGTGTAATAACTTAATAAGTGATAAAAAAATAGGATTCTTGTGTCTCTTCGGAGTGTCACCATCATCACCAGCCTATGTTAATCCACTGCTGGACATAGGCATCTTCAATGAGCGCCATAGCGCCCTGTCTTCAGCTTGACGCATCCAGCATTTACCTGCAGTCTTTCGCAAGTCGTCATCTTGTTCGGAGGGCATCCTACACTACGTTTACAGAGTATCGGAGTATCATACCTGTGCATTTAGCAAAACTTGGCCAGTCACATCTATTCACGCTAGCGGCCCAGTGCAAGCCTGGAGCGCAGTTGTGCTTGCGCCAATGTCCGCCTTCGCATTGAAGGTAACCCTCGCAGTCGCTTGGAGCGGCGTGGTACTCGCCAGCACCGCATGGACCATCCTCTACGATACCTGTTGTATCATTTAAATTTAAACACAGATTAGGGAATAAATAAATACATATAGTACTAGGTTCTACATAACATGATTGTTAATTGGCTTTAACTCTGTATACTTAAAGTAGATAGGTACCAAAAATTGTTTGGTTGCTCGAAGGTTATCTATACAAACATTATAAAGAGGGAAGTTTTGATTGTTTGTTTGTATTGAATAGGCTCCGAAACAACTGGACCGATTTGGAATTTTTTTTCGCCGTTGGGAAGCTGCACTATCCCCGGTGAACATAGGCTATATAATATTTTCAAAAAATAGGGATCCTTACTAAAACTCCACAATAATGTAACCCAAGGTGTAAAAAATTACCTAAAAAATTCCTTACATCGCGTGCGCTGCGAAAACTATTGATGATAGAACAAATGTGAACAACTTTGCAGAACACATCATTATCTACAAAAAATGTCACGACAGCATATATCTAACTATTATAGTTACGTCACAATAGGTAATATTTTTATTTTAAAGATTAAATGAAAATGCTGCCGCTAGAAAAGGCTCTTTATTTATACCGTAGTATTAATCCTTATCAAAATAAGTATTTTACACCTAGATTTCTACGCGGGCGAAGCTGTGGGGTGTAGCTAGTACGAGTATAAATGCGAAAATTTAATAGGATGGGTGGACCGCAGATTAAATGTAAATGTAGTTACAACACATGTTTATATGTATTTTTTTCTAATAGGTGTTTTATGAAATGCAAATACAAAAAGATTATTTATGAAATAAATAATCTTTTGTACTTACCAATTCGTCCAAAACAAAGTTTGTTGCCAACTTCTCTGCGTCAAAAGTATTGTACAGAATTGAGCTGTGCATTTTTAGCTCTAAGTTTATATTCAAACATATGTAGCTACTTTTATCACTAAAAGTAGCCTTACGATAAATAAACAAAATAACATTTAAACGTTTCTATAGATAATTGCGTGCGAAGCCGCGGTGAGATACTATTAATAAAATATTTACAGAATAGATTATGTCGCACACGAATTTATCTAGCCATGCATTCAAAGGATTTTTAGAATGAACTGTCTCAACGAAATCAAGCGGCGCGGGGCGGTTAATAGCCAGCAGCAGCCCTGTAAGCCAAATAGCTGGTGACGTCACACCACAGTGACATCACCCAAACAAATCCAGCCCGCGCTTAACTAGATGTCGCTAGTAAAAGTGACCGAGCTCTAGATCGCGCTGACGAGAACGCACGGCTTTTAGTCACTCAATTTTATAAACTAATTTTCTTTACTCTGGTTTCCCTTCAACACGTATAAATCTTTCGCCTTTTACTAAAGATTTCCGTGGAGGGGAACACTCAAATGAGTCTAATGACTGTTTTTGAATGCTTAGACTTCGGTCTAAGTTTATAATGCACGCTTCTAAATGTTATGTTAAAGCTGGATAGCAGTGCCTGCGGAGTAGGTAGTCATTGCTATCTGTAAAATAATGGCAATGACGGTAAAGAAAATGAACAGACCAGTGTTCATATTTCATGATGCACGTTAGTTTCATGCAGAATTATGTGTATATATTATATACTTAAATAGACCGACAGGGCGTCCCACAGCCATGCCACATGGAGGTGCCACACTTCATTTAATCGGGAGGACTTCACATTCAAATATCTTTTAATAATCGCCTGTATGAACCGGGAATCAAAACCGCCAAATTGGACTACATCTCAATACGACTAGACAGCAGGTATAATATTATATGTATATTTATATATAAAATATTTATTATGTTGGTTATGTAATAAAGATTTAGTTTACAAAAAGCAGTATGAAAATGTGCAGTAGTTACAAACTAGACGTAGGTATTATTTTAAACATTCACCATGAAAAGACAAAAAAAGGCAACAGGAAAATTGTAAAAACGATTGTATACAACAAAATGGGACCCATTTTGAGCATTTGCTAAACTCTTACTTTCATTAATGTTTAGTTTGTTTTAATTCGTTCAAGGCTGAGCGATTTTCCATTTTTAGAAACTTTGTAAAACGATAAAATAAACTAGCTATTGTTAGCGAGTAAATTAGATTTCAATAGAAATGTACAAAAATACAAATTAAAATAAAAAACAAATTAAGAGGCTACACCGCATATTTTTAAAAATTCAAGTTTAGACGCAGACTTTTGTAAATTTAAAAAATCACATAAAATTTTCTTCATTTTGGCAAACGATTCACCAAACACCCTGTATAATGCCAGCAAAATAATGATTATTGAGTAATAAATATTTTTATTAATTACCTGAGACCACAGGCTTCCCCGTCGTTGTGGTCCGTCTAGTGGTCGTTGGTCGCCGTGTTGTAGTGGTAGTAGTCGTGGTCGTGGTTGACGTCGTGGTAGTCGCTGCGGGCCACCATGTCTGTTGCGTGGCGGGAGACGTGGAAGGTGGCTGCCAACTCGGCCATGTGGTCGATGTGTGCTGCTCGTGGCTGCCGCCGTGGTTGTGGTCTTGGCTGGCTCCAGCGCCGCCAACAGAACCTGGACACAGTTTTTTTATTGTAAACTGTAAATTATGTTGGTCGTTAAACGGTCATCAGGTAGGCCTGATGACCTACGAAAGACTGCAAGGAAGATGCTGGATACGTCAAGTTGAAGACAGGGCGCTATGGCGCTCATACGGGGAGGCCTATGTCATAGCTCTTTCCACAGCTCGCGTGTTTTCTATAAAGCCACAAAACCCAGCTTCTTCGCTTTCTTAACTTAAGTCTTAAGTAAATTACTCCATTTAAGTACGTTATTGATATATTAAAATAGATTTTTTAAAATATCATTCAATCACACTTATTAATTTATTCAATGCTCTATGGAAAGAAAGTTAGCGTGGAAAGTTGTGGTATACTATCAAGTTATAATCTATCTACAGCCATTGCATTTGTTTTCTACCTATCTATGAGTTTATCAAATGACTAACCATCGGACTCAACGGTAGTTGTAGTTGGAGGTGCAGGAGTAACAGGCTGTGGTGGTCTCTCACAAGCCGCCGTAGGTGGTGACGGTACTTGGCGGCCTAGGGCTCTGCCAGCGGCGCGCAGCAGGGGCGAAGGCTCGGCACAGCAGCGGTTGTTGAAATCATCCAGGTCGATAGCCCAGGCAGTCACACCACCCAAACCTTGCCGCATAGCCCATTCCACCTATCAAATTCACTTTAGATAATTATAAATACACTAACTTATTTTGCTTCACTGGCCAAGCACGGATGTTGTCTAGGGTAGATTAAAAAAAAATAACATCACTTTGTCATCGAATGCGTAAATTATTTAAAACTAGTTTCTGCCGCGGCTTCGCGCGCGTTGTTTGGGGTTACTTCTATTCCATGGGAAATGATTTTATGATATAAAAGTAGCCTATTTAAGTATAGTCAAGTAAATTTAGCATATACAGGTAGTTCTTGGCCTGGATTAAATCCAGGCCTAAACAACATGTACTTATGCTAAATTTCAACCTGATCCGTTCTGTAGTTTTGACGTGAAAAGGTAAAAAACAAAACATCCAAACTTTCGCATTTATAATTATGTGTAAAATTCATTCCTTCAACTTCAATTATGTACGCAATGTATTGTATCGTCATTATTGTCTATAATCCTAAAGAACAATCCCCGTTCTTGGTCAACAGCTAAAATAAATTAATGGCACCTAGATTATACAATTGCATATTTGATAAAATGCAAACAGAAGAAAAGGAATTGTGTTCGAAATTCTAAATTCGAAGTCAAGCTAATTCACATGAATTCGGCTTTTTTCTTTCCAGCCTGCGTTGTTGAAAAAAAATTTACCTTTTCAGTGATAGATTTCGGGTCATCATAGCCCACCCATTGATTGTCCGAATACGTATAGGGTCCAGCGTTATCTTGGCGACCCGACTTCCAGCGTAGATTTTTTTCTGCAAACAATTGATTACTGATTAGAAAAGGGAGGGAGGCATTTGCCCTGCAGTGAGACAATATAGGCTGAAAAATAAACAATAAGCGATTGCAAATAAATAATAATAAATTATAGCTAGTGATAATAATATGAAAATTCATTCCTTTAGAATAAAATAAATAAATTCTCATAACTTCTCGACAATTTAAAAAAGTTTCTTATATTCTGTCGAATGCTAGTAACCTCTTTGGTAGGTATGACTACAAACCTCTGTAGCAAACTTCGTAGTATGCCAACATTCCTGGTTGTTTAGTGAACTCTCCTGGCTCGCCAGGTCCCGCTGCAGGTGCCCCTGGACCCTTGCTGCCTTCTACATCAGCCAGTCTGTATGACTGACCGTAGAAGGAAATGCCAAGCAGAAGCTTTTTGGGGTCTGCTCCTCCGCCAATTATGGCTTTTATTGCGTATTCCTAAAATAAAAATTTGATATTTTAAACCGAATATTTCGACTCTACCATGCTTCTCCAGTCGTAGCTGCTTCGGGAAATTAACATATAGTATAGAGTAACTCTACTTCCAACGCTTTCTCTGCTGACAGGTAGACTACCTGTAGGATAAATGAATAAATAATGCTGGACAATCCACACAGCATTATCTAGCCCCAAGTTAAGCAGAGCTTGTGTAGCTTGAGAAGTAGCATAATTCAACACTTACGATAGAATAGTATGCCAATGCATCCTTCGGCGATGGAATCAATGGAGTATGATGTGCAGTAGCTCTCTCCCATCCTCCATGGTAATCGTAAGTCATGGCACTCAAGAAGTCTGCTTCCCTCGATATTATTGGCAAGTCATATGCTGAATCTATGACTTCCTTGTAACCAGAAATGGCTACACCAAGCTCCATATTAGCTCCGTGCAGAGCTTTGGCAAGTTCCTAAAAAGTTAGAAATTTCAACTTAATTGCTTTCAAAACTTAGGGATACCTTAGAATATTATCTATTTTATGATTTTCTACCTGTATAAATCTGGCATAGTTGGGCTTGTCTGATCGAGCACCTTTCTTGCAGTTACTCTGCCAGCAAACCGGGTAATTCCAGTCTAGATGAAGACCATTGAAGTTATTGTTTCGCAAGAATGGAATCAACTTCTGGATGAATTTAGCACGAGCAGAATCGGAAGATACCAATCGTGAGTATTTGTCTCCTGCAGAGTCGGTCCATCCTCCTAAACCAAGGAGAACTTTCACGTCTTTCAAAGATGTTACTCGTTCATACATATCTGGAAGAAAACCTTGTGTAAGTAAACAAATGGTAAAATTACTGGCAACTAAATCCAAGGTGTGGAATAGTTTCTTACTGTTTGTACTGTCAGTCCAAGGATCGAACTCCTTAGCTATGAGCTCATCGGGGGATAGCGATGCGTAGGCATACACGACGTGAGTACACAGCCTAGTATCAATTTGTTCAGGAACGAATTTTCCTTCTCCTCGTCTGTAGAATGCCCAACTTGTCATATAGCAGACGACTTTTTTGTCGCTTACTTTGCCTGAAACCAATGTAAGCGTGAGATAGGTTACAAAACTTTGTGAAATTGAATTGGAGAAAAATGGATCTTACTTCTCTTGATGTCCATGTCAATATTTGAGATAAGTCTTTCTGGTTCTCTGCTCATAGTCATAGGCGTTTCTTTGGACACATCGTTCCACTGTAAAAAATGTAATGCTTAGTACCTACACGAAGAGAAAGAAAAAACTGTTCTTATGCCATTGGCTAGTTAAATGGAAAACTAGAATCAAATTATTTATTAAACTAGTTATTACTTCAAAGTCATTTTCATAAACCTGTGAAAGGTAACGTGCTGCATCATCGACACTTATCCTGAGGCTTTGTCCCGGCATACATTTCCCAACGTCTGAATGCCTATAACAAAAATATACGTAGAAATTATCTTCAAGTTCTCCGAACAATCAGTCTAACAGGGATGAATTCTAAACCTGCAAAGGTTTCTATAAAACTTACCCGCAAAATCCAGTTGAGGGATCATACAACCTCTGCTCTTCGCAGTTCATTCTGTAGCTGATTCCACCAGAACAGAAGTGGAAATGTGCACAAGACTCTTCATCAGATGCAAGGTATGGATAACCTTCCTCGCACGACCCAATCTTAAGTGAAGACTGATCTGATTGAACCGGTTCTTCTGCAATTTTATAGATCAAGTTTTAAACTGCTAATGTTTTTAAACGAGTGAATACTAGAGACCATGTTTTTACCGTTCAAAGAATTGGATATAGCGCTCAGAATCGGGTATGGTGTACCACAAAGTCCTCTGAAATCATCCATGTCAACTGACCACGCGGCAGCGCCAGCCAATCCAGCACTTATTACAAACTTCATCTGTAAAAGACAAATTTTTATAAGGCATTTTAATAGCATTTACAGGGCATACCTATAATCATACACTTGTAAGAAATGATTACCTTCTCCAAAACAGTCGCTTGAGTGTCGTATGTGACCCATTGGTTATCAAAAACAGCATAAGCATTTCCAGCTTCGTCTTTACCACTGATTCCTTTGCCTTCCCTCTCGGCCATGCATATCTCGAAGTAGGCAAGCGATCCTTTCGTCTGAGTGTATGGCCCTTCTTCACCCCAACCGGTGATAGCAGCTCCGGGTGAGGGTGTAGTCGATGAGGCTAATGTGTAGGTTTTGCCGAAGAGAGGGATTCCTAGCACCAATTTTTCTGCTGCCATGCCATGTTTGATTATATATTTGACCACGAATTCCTGTAAAATATTGCAAGTTATACCTGAATACTCAAACGGAACTCGGATCTAAGCGCGTCTCAATCTCAAGTCCTGGTTTTTGACAGTTTTTAATGAAAATGTGTTAAAGAAAAATAACGGATTTTTAACGTTTGAGTATTCGGACGTAAGACTGTTAAGTACATTGGTAGGTATACATTTTTGCTTTATTAACATAAAAGAAACATTTTGTAATTAACTGTGGGTCGTCTTACAATATTGTCGTAGCGTTGATCTCTAGACGTTGCACCAGGGTCTTTATATAGAGCGCTGTGCTGGACAGCTCTTGGAGGCGGCTCGTCGCGCTTCCCATGTGTCATGTCCCAAGCTTGTAAGACTGCGTAGTCGGTGGCACCGCTAACTGCGCTTAGATCGTAGCCATCTTCTATTTGATACCTGGAATAATAAATAATATTTGTAAATTGTTTTATTAAGTGATTTTTTATATAATATTAGCTGCGCCCGCGGCTTCGCCCGCATGAAAATCTATGTGTCAAATAGTTTATAAACCTACCTTTTAAATCACTCTATCTATTTAAAAAACCGCATCAAAATTCGTTGCGTAGCTTTAAAGATCTAGGCATACATAGGGACAGACAGACAGCGGGAAGCGACTTGGTTTTATACTATGTATAATATAATATATATAATATGATTAGAATACAATAGAATAGAAAGACATTTATTCATAACAAGACACTCTTATAGAATTGGTACATCCCCTGGTACTGTCCATGATCCTATCTATCGATCGATGCGATACGATCCTATCATCCTATGGTTGTCTGGTAGAGATTTTGAGCGATAAGACCGCCAATTGTATCTAGTTTTTAGGTTTTTATTTTACATTGTTATTTTATACTACGTTTGCAATAAAGAATTATCTATCTATCTACGTATCTACTCATAGAGAGTTGTTACAAAAAGGCTCTACCTCAGCATAATATGCAATATAAAATGGTTTATACAGTATGTTACTATATGTTTAGCATTTTACCTGAACGGGGGAAGAACAGTTGATAAAATGTATCCATACGAAGAGAACTTTTCGCGAAGTTCGTAAAGTAGAGCCGTCAGAGAGTCCCTTTCTCTATCGTCCTTTTCTCCTGCAAAATGATAAGATAATATAAATAAATAGAGAGCCACTTAATAATAGGTACTTATTTATTAATGGAAATTGAATGGCGTAGATTGTTTACTGACATTGATATGGATTATGAACTACCATCAGTAGATTGTTTACTGGTACTGATCTGGATTAGTTGAGCTACCAGTAGATTGTTTACTAGTATTTATGTGCATCAGTCGAGTTACCTGTATATTGTTTACTGAAATCGATATGGATCAGTTGAACAACCTGAAGATAGTTTGCAACAGTCTGCAATTAGCTCCCTTTTCAATTGTAAATACTAGTTATATTTTGTTTCTATTATCTGATTCTAACTTTCTTTGTCGTATCTCTTAAAGAGATGCATTGAACGGCTTTTAATAATTAAATAAGTACCTGGATAGACCCAGTGGAGATCCAGTCCATCAAAGTCATGTTCCTGAAGGAATGAAATGGCGCTTTCAATAAACATGTTCCTTCTTCTAGGTTCTTGGACCATTTCATTGAATAGCCGGTCTGTGCCCTCGCCTCCAACGCTAATTATGACTTTTAGACCTGGGATTCTTCGTTTCAAGCCTGTGGCGATGCGGTAACCACCTGAAACGAAAAAAAATTAACATGAAAAAAGCAGGAGGTTCTTTTTTTAAATAACATTTTCTGGTCGATTTAAAAAATACTTTTTTACAAAACCATTTTCGAGAGATTTGTAGTTATCCCGTAACTTATAAAAACAGCGTTATTCTCGAATAATAATAATAGATAATAATCCCGGAGAATCCACACAATATCATCTAGCCCCAAGCAAAGTAGACCTTGTGTTATGGATATGACTCCTAGATTACTGATATACATTACACAGATACATATTTTTATGATTTTTTATAGAAATAAAATATCTTGTTGTGTTGTATAGTGTTTTTGTAAAAATAACTAAATTATATTTACTGTAGTACCTACTCCACTCTTTCCCTCTTTCGATACTAGTGGACAAAAAATTTAAGTGAACAGTTAAATAATTTTATTTGATAATAATTTATATATTAAATATGACTTGTCTAAGTGGTTATTTTGTAAGCCTAAAGAAATAAATGATTTTAACTTTTACTTTACTTACTTTACTATACTCATTAAATTTATATGTCAACTTACCTTTAACAATGTCAACTTGCCTTTAACAATGTCAACTTGTCTTTAACAATGGCAAATTACCTTTAACAATGTCAACTTACCTTTAACAATGTCATAGTCTTCATTACGAGGCAGAACAGCATAAGTATGAGGATGTAGAGCTGCGAATGCGTAATGCAAGTGCGTGCATGACTTTGGCACAAGTCCAGCAGTGAAGGCCAGCGGCGGTGCTCGGTACGCGGCCCAGGACTGCATGTAGCACACCACCAGACGTCTGGATAATAGCGAACCTGACGTCTGCTGCATTTCTTGTAGGTTTGCATTACCGAGTTGTAAGCGCTCGTCGTTGCGCTGTGTATTGCTGTAGTAGGATAATATTGGTCAGTCTGTGATATTTAAATGTACATATATGAATAAGAGGCGTAGGTGATTAATAAAGTATTTTACTTGTTCATATGAAGAGCTGCTCCGTAGTAAGACTTTAAACCTTCAAATCCGAGGCTATCATCGTCCTGTGAAAGAAATCGAAACGTTTATAAATTTGATCTTAGTAGAGTTGTTTTCTAAGTAAGCAAAAATTATCAATAAATAAATTTTAACAAATTGTCGTACATCCTTTGTAAAAAGGCTTATTACAAAATATAATTTTATCATGACTATAAAAGGTTGGCACAAGTTTTGATCCAACTCGGAAACCTAACAAGGTAAATGGTTCCTTCTTTACTTTAGCTTAAAACAATTGAAGTAAACAAAAAAACAAAGTGATTACGTTATTTCCTAGTTTTACTTATCTATTAGTCCTGTAAGGTCTAAAGAAAATAAAGCACTTTGGTATTTGATGTTTTGATGACAATAATGAGAATACGTACTTCTACCTCTACGTATTTGAAAGAAGATCCTCTATCGATGAGTGAAATTGGTCTTTTCTCGACTGCATCACGCAGGGGTAGCCTTCCTTCACTTTCTTCACGAAGGGCCCTAGAAATAAACAATTTTCGTTATTATTGCCCATCGATTTTACAAGAGACGACCTTTGTGGCTCGGTTGGCGAAGTTCCGCCTTCGACGCAAGAGATTGCAAACCTTTGTTTCTCCTCGGGACAAATGTTTGTAGGTACGATCTGGAGATATTAGTTCCCGGTATTCTGGTTATTTTCCATGTATAATTAAAAAAATCTATCTATGAATGCATTGTAATTATTATGTATATATATCAGTTGTCTAGAATCATACATAACACAAGCACTGCTTAGTTTGGGCTAGATAATGCTGTGTGCGTAAAACTGTCTAGCATTATTTAATTTATTTTAATTTCAGCTTTTTTAATTTTTTTATTTAACAATTGTTTAAGATCATATAGTTACCTGAGGGACCAGGTAATATGCTCCGACCAGGTGGGATGACGACCTGCGAAAGACTTGTAGATGCGGGATGCGTCAAGCTGAAGACAGGGCGCTATGGCGCTCATTAGGGGAAGCCTATGTCCAGGAGTGGACTAACATAGGCTGATGATGATGATGAGTTACCTTAGAGGAATGCTTTCAACTGATGCTCTGATAGGAACCGGGATCGCATCATGGTGTGGAATGGTTTCTACTGCGCTTCGGGTGAATGACGATCTCACTCTTGGTGATGCCACAGCACTTGTGCAAAGCACCAGGGCCAATGCACACTGAAATAAAATTACAAATGATTACTATTCCTTTAAATTTTAAAGCTACGAGACCTGAGTAGATTCGTGAATTGGAAATCCCATTTGTTTTAATTCCAAACACCCATCGTGATCTGCTTTGCATGAGTTTGCCGAACAAAACTTAAAGAGATCGTTGACCCTGAACAAAAAACCTTTGTATGCGTACATCTTTCGGCCCAACAATGCGAATAGAAATCAATTACCCGGGGACACTTGAATTAAGAATCTCGTCCCGTTATCGCTTGCAAAAAATACCTAATCTTAAATCGTACATTCTGATATCCCGCAGCTTTGTGTCCCCAACACAATAGAATTGAATAGGTCCAAAATAGCCGTTTAATAAGTGTTACATAGCTTATTGATTACACTGTACCCACTGAAAATATAAGTGTGGGCGAATGCGGTCGGTGACCCGTCGATGAGGTATCGCACACGAAGTTGTCGTAATTTACATAACTTGACAAGATCAACACTTGAGACGGGTTTACTAAAGTTTGTTTATTTTCTTCTAATTTTTGATAGTGTCAACGACCACCTGGTAGTATGTTTAAAGTACCGTAAGAAATCGAATTGATCAAAATAACACATATTCTATGATGTAATAGAGAATCGATTTATGCGATTTCTTGTTATTAAGTTAATACCCAAAACTTATGCCCAGGTAGCTATGGCTCAAGTTTTTCGGCGCGTTCCTAGCCAAGCCAAAGACTTCCTATTTCTCTTTGTCTCAAAGGAAGTTGGTTACAGCTGGTGGCCTCGCTTGTTACCATCATCATTATGTTTCTATTGATGAGTAAACAGCCGTGGGAGAAAAAAAACGGAAGAAAAATAATATAAGAATTCCGATTAACCAACTCTTCTGAGGGTAGATTAACACGCGTTTCCGTTTATCCACCTAGGGTGACTTTTAAGGGTGGATAAACGGAATGACTCATTTCGCTACCCCTCTGACATTCACAGATTTCTTACAGTTCCTATTAACTCCTAGGGAACTTGTTCCATGTCTCTTACAAACTTAACTAACTTCTAACAAGGGATAGTTGTCTTAATGCTTCATAATAAACACGAAACGATCCATAGATAGAAATTCTCCGGATATTTTTAAAACATTTTAAGGGAAGCTGAAGAACTGATGAAGGTAAGCTCATCTTAAAATTAATACAAAATAATATTTTGTGTGTCCAATGACTCGGGCGGGATTTGCATATACAGGCAAAGCAAGCAGAAGCAGGTAGACGGCTGAGAGGTCATCGTCATCTTCCTAACCAGTCTTTTAGCTTAGTTGTTTCCGTGCGACATTTCGCTCGACGATTAGGACGAAGTCTTTATATTTTTTTGGACCACATCTGGGATAATTTAATGCTATAAAAATCCCAAGTGGTTTTATTTCGCTAATCTCACGACATCAGTTTAGCGCTTATAAACTGTAACCAATAAATATTTTATTGACAGTTGAGTTGGGTTGAGAATTTGCGCAAAGATTATTGATTTTATGAGCTGTTAACTGTAGACTATATCTACATATTAAGATAGATAGATGTTTTTTTTATTCATAAACATAGACAGCACAAAACAATAATAAACATAGAGCGACCATCGTGGTCTAGTCAGTCTGCCGTCCCATCGAATTATGGGAGTGAGAGAATAGAGTGTGCACCTGTTTTTGCGCACTCACTTGTGTATGATGTGTGTATATGTCTTGCGTACATTGCTAGTCCCCGCTGAAAATGGCCGCCGTGGCCGAAAGTCGGCTAGGACATCATCATCATATCTCTACGAAAACCTACTTTAAAATCTCAAAGAAATAAGGAGAGAAAAAAAGATAATTATTTTTAGATGATGATCTTGCCTGTATAGCCTACATATATAGGCTTCCACGTGACATCGTTGTTCCTGCGTGCAAGGCATACCTATATGAACGAGTAACGAGTTTGAGCATACAGACATACTTTGAAATGGCAATAACTTAACCGCAAATGAGCCGATTCCATCCAGCTTCGTTTACTTTTATAATGAGGTTTTTATTTTATTATAGGTATCATGATTCCTCTGCTATTAACCCATATCACGAGGGCTTAACCGATGCATGTTGTTTTTATTCCATACTCTGGCTTCTGCCCGCGGCTTCGCACGCGTTTTTTTGGGGATAAAAAGTCTACAAGTATAGAGATATTAATCCTGGGCTAAAACTAAGTATATGTTTTTGACATTCTCAGCCCGATCCGTTCAGTCGTTTTGACGTGATGAGTTTGGACCTTCAAACATTCAAACATCCAAACTGTGAAGTTGTTGTTTTGACCAGAAAACAAGAATTCCTAATACCACCAACAACGCACCATCAATATGTAATATTAATTTCACTTCAACAAAAGTAATGCGCGATCTACGTTACTATAACTCACTGATAAGTTTACCCTAGTTCCATCATGTTTATGCAAACCTGGTAGTTAATCATTTTTAGTCGTAAAATGGTACTATGGCACAGCAGCCATTATTTTGGTGGTATGGTTTCGTCCTGGCCTACCACCAGGGGTAAGCTAAATGATGGACTGGGTTCGTAACGCGTTTTATTTAAACCTAGGCACGAGTAAAGTTTATAAGCTGACGAAGGAGACGACCACAGTTGGGTATAGAATAGAAATGGGCTCTATTAAAAATAGTCGCACGCACGCATGTGGAGTTAGTATTAGAATTGATTCACATGAGACAATTTGAATATATAGCAGAGGAAATTTCCTCATTATGAAATTGTATGGCTCTAGTTTTTCCTAGTTTTACTTATGTAATTTGAATTTTGTAACGTGTCTAAGAGTCTTGTAAGGTCTAAAAGAAATAAGCTCTTTGATATGAGATGAAGGTACCTATGTATTAGAGTTAGCTTAATTCTAAGGTTTTATTGCAGTGCGCATTTAATTCTTAATGAGAGTAATGCAGCTCAGTGTAAATTCAGAACCGACAAATAAACATATATTATAACAAAAACAAACAATAGTTTGTATTATTATAACTGTTTTTTAAGTTAAAACACACGTGAAAGTTCGTCATCACTTTGTCAATTGACTTCCGTTAACGGCGCTTTGTTTGTTTACACTTTAACAAACGCAAGTTCAGCTTGCCAAGAAACCCAACATGTTTTTGAAAATACTATCAATAAATACACGGGATAACGTATATATTAGCCAGAAGAAAGTTAAATGACACATAATAAATAGCTGATCAAATAAACTTGTGTAATTTCGATCATTATTATTTTCTTTCATAATTACTATCTAAAATTATAGTTTTAAAACCAGGTGACCTTTAGTCCTTAAGCTTCCTTCATTATACAAACACACGTTTTTAGAGATATCACTCGATTAAAACGTCGAGTTGCATCGATATATTTACCCTAGTCTCGTCAATCCCTAGCGGTTTATCGACAAAATGTTAAGACGATAAAATATTGAATTTTTGACGATAAAACATTGGAAAATAAATAAATCGGAAGAAAAAAACGACGTCGTATATGATGTTATAACAAAAAATATGACAAACACTCTCTAGAGTTTATATCAAAAGAAATTTAAAACAAAACACTATTGCAACCAAAACTTACAGGTTATTAAAACCACAATATATAATGCTCCCGTTTTAACAAACTTGATCCCTTCCTAGTCCCAATACCCTGTATAGTGTGACCAATACATGTGGGTACTTTCGACCATTACTTACATATATCTGGGTCGAATGCCGTGCATATGGTATGAGCCAAGGCATATTCATTTCACTTAGTGAAATTTTGGGACACTCAATTCGTCACCGTTAATCGATTTTATGGCAGGCTTCAGAATTAGTAGACCACTCCAGAACCAATTAAATAGAATAACTGATCAAGTAAAATAAAAAATAGGATCTTAGAGTAGTTTGGGCCATATAAAATCGATCACTAATGCATATAAAGTAGGGGTCAATAACTTCTGATAGAATGAAAACCATAATTGCCTCTGCCATTAGTATTGATAAAACAGAAATGTTTGATGTACCTAAGTAATAATTTGTAGTAGAGTAGAAACACCAATAAATCTTATGACTTTAAAAATCCACAATAAACTCGAGAATCATGTTAACTTTTTCCTGGTTTATTTATAGGAAGTTAGGAAAAAACCGTGTTAAGTCAATTAAATTCACTTACCCATGGTGTGAAGTGGAGCCCCATAATGGGGAGGTTTGGATCTCGCTGACGTTATCTGAAACCCGAAAATCTTTTTAGCACCACACCTATTCAAAATAAAACTTTTAAAACTATCATGCTTTTTAACACTAAAGCCATTTAAAACGGGATATTTACCATGATTTGATTCATTTATTTTAGTTATTCCGTGATCATGGCGCATGAAACTGTGCCGAAATATTGGAAAACTCAAAAATCTAATCATGGTAAACACCTATTCAAATCCTACAAACCTCATTTGATTGACCTTGAATTAAAAAGTAAAGGGAACTTGAACCTACCTGTGTTATTGTTTTATAGAAAGGTAGTAAATAATGCTGGGAGGCTTCGATGGTGTCGCGAGTGTCGGGCGACTGAGCGGCCAGCGCGCGGGACCCCTTGTGTTAAATACTCGGACATCGGTTTCGAGTTCCTATCGCATCTCGCATCCATATTAATGCACATACGTTTTAAGATATTTTCTCGGGATATACGTGCTCTTTTTGAGAAGAGATTTCAGGTTTCTTTGTAATTTAAGTTTTTTTATGTAAATTGTAATAAAATAGAGGCACATCAGCATACCATCGAGCACGGTTAGCAGTTCAGTTGCTGATTGCTGATGCTGGAGTAATATTATCTAAAACAAGATTTCATGATCTAAATGAGTTTATTATTTTACGCTATAGGCAGACATAGTTGTGTCTGTCCAATTGCATTCCAATTGACAACCTCAGTGGCGCATAAGGCGAAGATCCGGCGCGACGCAGAAGGTTGCGAGTTCGATTCCCGGCTCGGGACCAATGATTGTACGATCTGTAGATTTTAATGCAGGATTTTCGAGTGTTTTATGTCTTTACTAAGTATTATAAAATTATATACATGGTTATGTTATAATTTTATATTTACAGGTTATTATATTTTATAACATAAACAGTTATCTAATACCTAACCACAAACTCTGCTTAGTTTTGGGGTTAAATGACGCTGTATAATTTGACCAGCATAATAAATTTATTTTAATGTAATTAATTATATATTATATACAAAAACTAATGGCCACATGCCCTCTAGAGACGGGAAAAAATACGACTTTATACTACCGGTACCGGTTCCTATGAGCTTTTATTATATTACAACTACCTGTGCCAATGTTCTTATAAATCACACAGCAGAAACAAATCATTTCGTTACGTTTTTTTGTCAAAATTTCTCCATTAAAACGTCAATGTTACTTAATTCTTTAATTTATGTCATTGAATGAGAAATGAGAATTTATTTGGTTTGTGGCATTTCCAAAAGTTAATTAAGACTAGGAACAAAGCGAACCGAGCCTAATAATGGACTTGTGGTTTTCCTTAGTGAGTGACTAAGGAGCTTTTAGCCAAATATTACTCACCCAAGTTTGTTTATCTCATTCGACAGTATTATCACAGGCACATTTTATTTTATATTGCTAGAAACGATACACACTATTGAGTATTGGCCACAGGAGTAAGTAGATACCTAGTTAACGAGTATGCTAACTCTACATTTACCAGAGGTCGCGAACATAGGGATAACTCTTCTTATATTGTCTTGTACTTCCTAAGACAGTTCTCATGAAATAGCAGTTCTTAATTTTTGTCTATTTAATTTAGAAGTTGTAAAAGATCTTTGTTACCGAATCGCCTAAGAAGAATGCAGAGATTCTAAGACTGGAGCTCTACATTCCACGTTCTAATACTCAAGTTTTTTTTATTTAATGGTGCGTAAGCCCTCACACAATTTGCGGGATATTATTAAATTTATAAGATCTGATACTTAGTTGAAAATTAAAATCATTAAAAACGGGATATTTACCATGATTTGATTTTTGAGTTTTCCAATATTTCGGCACAGTTTCATGCGCTATGATCACGGAATAACTGAAGGCACTACAATCATGGTAAATATCCCGTTTTAAATAGCTTTAGTGTTAATAACCATGATAGTTTCAAAAGTCTTATTAGTTGAAAATGTTCACCATCTATGCTTTTTGACCGTCACAGGTGTTGGCTACGTGGTGTCTCCGTGCGGCGGCTGGGCGCCTCCATCATTACTATGCACGCTGCGTGTCTTCCTTTCTTGCTGCCAATGTCGCTCGCATTGTGTACCGCCAAGCTGACTCTACACCATCTAACTGTACAACACGCGCACCAAGTAGACCCTGAAATTGGCAATGCCCTTGTTTTGGAGCCATTTAGTGACCTAGCTTTTAAGCATCTAGTGACGGAACATTCAGATAATTATTTATATTTGACGACCTCTGTGGCACTGTGAGGGTCCGCCTGCTACCCAGGAGGTTGCGGGTTCGATTATCGCCTCGGGACAATTGTGTGTACGATCTGCAGATTTTTGTTTCAGAGGTTCTGGTCGTTATCAATGAATAGTAAAAGTGCGTGGTGGGCGAAGGTCTGTCTGCGATGCAGAAGGTTACGTGTTCGATTCCCGCCTTGGAACAATTGTGTGTACGATCTGCAGATATTTGTTCCAGATGATCTGGTCGTTATCGATGTATAATAAAACATATCTATCTATGTAATCTATTGCATTAAGTATATCAGTCATCTAGTACTAGTATCCATAACACAAGCTCTGCCTACCTTGGGGCTAGATGATGCTGTGTGGATGGTCCAACATTAATTATTCATCAAAATCCGTTGCGTAGTTTTTAAGATCTAAGCATACCTACTCGTATAGGGAGAGACAGACAGCGGAAAGCGACTTTGTTTTATACTATGTAGTGATATGTTAGTTGGTTGGTAGCTGCCCGTTTAAAAATCGTTCGATTATTCCGCTCGGAATCTGGATCATGCCCTTTTCGAAGGTCCAATCGGAACCGGTATTTGTTTACAGTTGACCAGTACATACCGAGTAATGTGAGTAAATGCGAGCACTGGAGGGTTGAGGCCGGCAGGCGAGGGCCGCAGCATCCCGCGTGCTCTCCAAGGCGAAGTTCAAGGCGAGGCATTGGCATTTATTGCGCGATTCGTCAACACCGGTGTGACTACTCGCCCACAGATTAGGTATCAATGTAATTAAAGGTTCATTTCAATGCTATTGTTGTGCCTAACGGGATTTTAATTTAACTCGTATATATTATTATAGCTAAATCATGAATTTTTAATGATTAATATGATTATGACTTCAATAACCGATCTCTTTCTCATGTTCCGGCACTGCATTGATTGAAATGACGTTATTGCTAGGAAAGTACTTATATTATGATGTTTGTTTGCTATTGATATTTATAAATCACCTAACAACAGCATTAGTACCTACCTACCTAAGCGTACTTTATAGTATTTTATCAGAAGGGTATTGAGTTGCTTATCTTTATTTGTGATTTGTTTACTTACAATAAGTCGCTCCACGCTCTAGGCCAGAGCGTGGAGAACAAAAGATAATATTTATCTATAAGAGAAACATTTTAACAGATCAAAGCTTAGTTTTATAGTGTGTGGGTGAAGTGCAAGTCGCGAGTCACTTTCTATTCACTAGAAATGGTGCTACTAAAACAGCTGTTTTTGAGTAAACGTTTGGTGACAGAAGATAGAATCATTGATGGAGGAGTGTTGGTAAATGAAAATGGTGTTATTGAAAAAGTCCTTACGAAGAAAGAATCTGATCAGTTGATTTCAGATGGCAAAGAAAAGATTACGGTAAAAGTCTTTTAAGTCCTTGCAAATAAGTGATATTTTACAGTATTTTGTAGCGTTGTTGGCATCTGAATATTAGTCCGAGCCTGATTGTGGATATATAATATATATGTATTTTTATAAAACCCTTTGAAATTAGGTTCGGGTCGTAACAATTTTATGGTCATGTTTTGACGGAGCTTATCCAATTCTTTTAGGATTCTTGAAAGGTTTTATGCCCTGATCAAATTAAGTGTAAATTGTATTGATAATCTAAACTTGCGAATGACTTGATAATAATGATTGACCTCTTTATGTCCTATCTCCTTTCGACAGGAAAATCAAAACGATGATAAGAACTCTGTGTATTATCTATATGTATACTGCTTAGATATCTTAGCACTGATACCCTGGATGTTGTTATGTTGCAGAGCAGATTATATCCATACATCTAAACTAAACGTTACCAACTGTCAATCAATAGATTTCTTTCCGGCCCTGGTGGGGGCACAGAGAGGGGCCTCGAGGCTTCGCCTCATTACCCCGGCGTCAACTCGAGGGGTGACGACCCCTCGGTCCTTGGGTTTTGTGGGAATCTTCTTTCCCTTATTCTCATGTATTTTTGGCATCATTCCGTTTATAATCTTTTTTTAAAATAAACCCAAGGACTCTATGGTGGTTCCGCAGGGATCAGGTCCCGCGGAAGGGGTCGCCATGGGCGGTCGTCTTCCTGGGGCCGGGGCTGGGGCGGGGCGATGTTGTGGAGGTGCTCGTGGTGCCCGTTGTCGGCGCGATCGTACATTCGACGCGCCGTCTGCACGACGAATTCCTCCACGGATTGGATCTGCAGGTCGCGGGCTATGACGTCGTTCCTGACGTAGCGGCCCGCGCCCGTGCAGATCCTGAGAGCCACGTTCTGCAGCGCCTGGAGCCGGTCCTTGTTGGTCTGGGAGACCAGGGCGTACCAGCTCGACGCCGCATAGGTTAGTCGGGACCGGACGTAGGACTTGTAGACCCGCACTTTAGTCCTCAGAGGCAGCCGAGATCCCAGGACAGGTCGGAGGAGCGCTCGGGCGACGCGCGCTTGTTGTAGCGCGCGGTCAACCTGCGGCTGCATCCTCAACGACCTGTCAATCTCGATGCCGAGGTACCTCGTGTGCGAGCTCCAAGCCACGTCCTGGCCCCGAAGCTGCAGTTGAGGTGGATGGTGGCGGCGGCGGGAGACAAACAGCGCGGCCGTCTTACCCACATTGACGGCCATGCGCCATTTGTCCAGCCATGGCGGCAGGACGTCTAGCAGCTGCTGCATCCTGCTGGCTGCGATGGTCGGGCTGGTGGATGATGAGAAGTAGGCGCTGTCGTCCGCGAACAGCGCCAACGATACATCCCTCTCCCCGGGGTGTAGGTGGCCCTCCAGTGTAGGGATGTCGTCTGTGTACAGCGCGTATAGGGCGGGCGACAGGCAGCTACCCTGCGGTACACCAGCTGAGATGGTCCGGGTGGAGGAGGTGGCATCCTCGACCGCGACGAAGAACCGCCGGTTGGCGAGGAAGGATGCCACGAGCCTGGTGAGGGCTGGTGGTGTAGGAGTCTGCAGGAGCTTGTACAGGAGGCCGGGGTGCCATACACGGTCAAAGGCCTTCTCCACGTCTAGAAAGACCCCGACGGTGGATCGCCCGGCGTTGTGCTCGACTGCGAGGTGGTGCATCACCCTGGTGAGCTGCAGCGTGGTGGAATGGCCGGACCTGAAGCCAAATTGCTCTGGGCGTGGCTCGATCGTTGGGGCCAGGCGGCCCAAGAGCAGACGCTCCAGGAGCTTGGCCACTGTTGGTAGCAGGGTGATGGGGCGGTAGCTGGCCGGATGGCGGTGGTCCTTACCCGGCTTCGGCAGGGCGATGACCCGCCCGGTCTTCCATGGGTCCGGGAAGTGGCACGTCCGGAGGATTCCGTTGAGGAGCCGGGCCAGTGCGGCGACTCCACGGCGGGGCAGCTGGGCGAGTGCCATGTTGGGGACTGCGTCATAGCCTGGCGCCTTCCGCCTGGGTAGGCGGAGGACGGCCTTCCGCACCTCAGCAGGGGAGAAGAAGTACTCCCCACCTAGGGGCGGTGTCGGGCCAGACAAGAAGTCCTCAACCGCCTCCTCGACCTGGTGGTGATGGATGAGGATCTCGAAGGCGGCATCTGCTGGAACAGGGTGTGGCGTGAACTGCTCCGCCAGATGCTCGGCCAGTATCTCGGCGCGGTCGGCAGGAGCGAAGCGCCGGACCCCGTCTCGGTCCAGCAGCGGGTAGGTGGGCGCCGGCTGGCGCGTGAGCGCCCGGTTTAGCGCATGCAGGTTGGTGTCGTGCTCAGAGGCCCGGTCGATTGCACGATCCCAGGTCTCCCCACGCCATGCCTGCACGGCGGTCGAGAGCTCGGCGGTGAGCCGGTTGAGGCGAGCTTTCAGTCGTGGGCATCGGGAGCGCGCCCACTCGCGCCGGAGCTCGCGTTTCTCCGCGATGCCCCTTTTGAGGTGAGGTGGGAGGTCGCGGCGGCGGCCTTGGCGCCTGATGATGGGCGAGGAGGCAGCTTCTTTAGCCTCCCGGATGCGTGTCATCAGAGCGGACGCCTCGGCCTCCACTTCGGCCAGCGTCAGGATGGGGCCGACGTCCACGGACTCTAATGCCTTGGCGTACGCCGCCCAGTCAGTCCTCACGCCCAGGGGCCGCGGCGCTGTAAAGTCCGCGGCCAGGTCGAGCGTTATGAGGAGAGGGAGGTGCTGTGTGTCCAGGTCATACAGCACCTCAACCAGGACGGGGCAGCGCACGAACTTATGGAGCACTATGTCCAGGACGTCGGCAGCGTGTGTGGTGGCGGTGGGGATATGTGTGGGGGAGTCAGGCCCCACTACGGTGAAGCCGGTCGCATCGCTGTCGTCCAGCAGCTTGCGACCGGCAGGGTTGATCACTCGCGACCCCCACGCTGGGTGCTTGGCGTTTAGGTCGCCAGCGAGTAGCGTTGGGGTGTGTGAGTTGAAGATCGCTGCAGTATCGGTGGCAGCATAGCGGGGTGTCGGCGGGCGGTAGCCGGCGAAGATTCGAAGTTCCTCGCCCGCCGCTCTCACCAACACCCCGGTGGACCTCAGCTCCTTGAACGGAGCGAGCGCCAACTCCTCGTGGACGAGGTCGCGTCTGACCAGGGCGGCCGTACCACGGTAGGCCTGCCCCGATGTGGGCGACACCTCGTCTCGGCGGTACGTGAAGAAGTTGGGCACGCTCAACTGGTGGTTGGGCTGGAGCTTCGTTTCGCCCAGGAGGACGATGTGTACGTCCTGCGACTGAGCGAGTAGGCGGAGGGGCTGAAGATGTTTGCGGACCCCCCCGGGATTCCAGTACAGAATGCGCAATGCGGAGGACCTATCCATACCGGATCCCTTCCAGTACGGTTAGTCCCCGCACCGCAGCACTCTGGAGGTCCACTCCTGCAGCGATGGCGACCAGAAACTCAGTGAGGGCTCCCAACAGAAGCTCTGTTGGGTTCCCCACTGGTCTGGGCGTGTTGGTCCCTGCTGGGACAGTTTCGATGGGGGCGCCACGCTGGCGGCCTCGGGAGGCCCTGCGCTCGCGTTGGGGCAGGGGCACACTCTCTGGTTCGAGTGCTCCTGTGGGGTGGTGTTCTATTCTGGGCTGCGCCGGTGCCCGGGTTAGGCACGGCGGTGGGTGGTGTGGGCGCGACGGCGCGGGGCCAGGCAAGGCATATGCCGGGGCCGGTGCCAGCCGCTGCGTGCTGGGATTTGGGGCCTCCTTACGGGAGGCAGGGGGTGGCTGGGAGCCCGGGATATCACCCTCAGGTTGGTGCGGGGTGGAGGAGGCAACTGGCTTCCTCCGCCGTTTACCTCCTCTTGGCCTCCTCCTACGGCTGGGCGCTGGCTCACCTCTGTTCGTGGCCGGGTTGGCCACTACTTCGGGGGCGTTGGGCGTGACTGCGGGGAGTTGCCTGAGTGTTGGTGGCGGGCGATGTGGTGCCGCCCATCGGCTTCCTGGGCGGGGGACGGGCGAGACTGCCCGCCCTTGGGCAGTCGTAGGGTAAGTGGGGGCAGGTGGGGGGAAGGTTATCCCCCTTTTGCGTGCCTCGCGGCGGAGCGCAGGGCAACTTCTGCTGTTTGCCGTGTGATCGCGGCCGCAGTTCGCGCAGGTCGGCTTCTCGGTGAGGGGGCGGGGGCAGTCGGCGGCGGCGTGCTGAGCGCCACAGCGGACGCAGCGCATCGGGCGGTGGCAGTGCGCCGACGCGTGGCCGAACGCCTGGCACCTGTGGCACTGGGCCACGCGGTTAGCTGCGCCGCGCCAATGCTCCACGCACACGCCCGGCATGAAGAGCAGTTCCTGTATGCCATACAGGCGCACGAGCTCCTCCTCGGGCAGGCGGTCCAGCTGGGCGTGGAACAGGCATCCGGCGCGGCCCTGTGCGCCTTTTATTTGCTTCACAAACCGGGTAGGGAAACCCAGTTCGTGAAGTGCTGCAGCGATGTCGTCGACGGGTGTGTCGGCGGGTAAACCTCGTATGGCCACCTTGGTGGGCAGTTCGGCGGACACGGTGTAGCTATACCAGCTGATCGCTGGATCTTCCGCCATTGCCTCCACCAGGTGGCGCTGCACCGTGCGGTATTCTTCGGGAGTGCGGGGGGTAAATCGCACCCCTTGAGCCAAGGGGCGCGCGTTGGGGGCGAAGCCAAGTTTACCCCTTAGGGCGGCGAAGTGCGCTACCCAGTTCGGCAGGCACTCCACCACGATGGGAGGATAAGCTCGCGATGGTCGTGGGGCGGGCGGGCCCTCCTGCGCTTCGCGAGCCACACCGGTGGCTGGAGGCGATGCGGCGAGTGGTGCGTCCACCTCCATCCTTGGGTCTGCCTCGCCTTGGTGCGAGGTGGGTTGGGCGGGGGCTGCCGGTATACATACCGGGCGGTGGCTGTCCGGGCGGGCGGGGTTTACCAGTTGTGGTATTGGTCGAGGGCTGGGCGGGCGGCTGGTGGGCGGGCCGTGCGGTTGTGGTGCACCTTTAACATCAAAGATCACCTGCGGTGGAGGGCGGGCGGCGGGTGCCGCACCGAGGCGCACCATGCCGGTCTCCCTGACCGGGGAGTCGGGCTGGCCCAGGCGGCGGGGGGGAGGCGGCTGCACTGATGCAGCCTCGGCGTACGAGGCGAGTCGCTCTTCGGTCCGCTCGGGGGACGGCATTGATGACATCGGGGGAGGCAGCTCCATGTGGCTCGTATGTTCGGAGCGGGAGTCCTCCTCTGTTGGGGGCGGGCGGGAGGTGGAGGGGCTAGACGCGGTTGCTTCTTCCGAAGCAGTTTCCTCTTCCGCGCCCTCTCGTGGTGGCGATGGGGACCTGCGGGCTGGCGCGCGATAGGCGGGCTTGGGCCTCGAGGTGAGGGGGGTGTTCTGCAGCGGCGGGGATTCGCGGTATGAGGAGGAGAGGCACTGTCGCTTCTCGTCCTGCGTCTCCTCTGGCGATGGTGGTGCCCTTGTTCCTGCTGCTCTGTGCTGGGGGCGGGGCGGAAACTCAGTTCTGCGCGCGGCCACAGCGGACGTGCCTGCGGGGGGCTGGGGGGCGTCGTGCGACGCTGTTCCTGTGTGGACCGAGTGGAAGCGCTCAGCCCTGAGGACTTGGGATTTCTCCGGTTCCATCAAGTTGGTGGCCACTATGACTCGGTCCGGTAACGGGGCTCGATCCGGGGGTTTCGGCGGAGGGGGAACATCCCCGTCCGCCATCGGGAAGGATGGGGGGTGTGGAAATCGGTTGGGAAACACTCAAGGGGTGCCTTCAGTGGACTAGGGGGGCGGAGAACCAAGCCAGGTGAGATCCCGAGGGAAGGCCTAGCTTAGGTAATCCAGCGGCACTCGCCTAGTCACTGCGGGCTGCGAGCGGGTTGGGGGGGGGTAATGTTCGTTACTGAATTGGATGTTTTATCATAAAACACCAATCAGTAACTCGCACCGAGCGGGGGGACGTGAGTGATAACGGTCCCGCGGGTGTGAAGACGCACTAGGTATTCACCGCTAGCGATAGGTATGTCCTAACGCTGCGATCCGAGTTGCCTGCGCGTCTGTACGGGGCTCACTATACACTGCACTACGAGTCACTATCTCACTGCACTGAACACACAATAATACGATGTTATTCGTATTAGCCTCAAACGCAGGTCGCGGTCTCGATGACTAACCGGCTGGTAGGCCGGTGTCAGAGGTCCGCGGGGACGTGAGGCGGGGGGGCGGACGGCGGGAGACGGGCGACGCGCGCGCACTGTACGGCTGAGAGCGGCAGACTCTTCAACACCAACTGTTTGTTTCCCAGTAAGCTACACCATTTTTAACTTTAAAAAAGGCGGAGTTTCTCAATTGGACTGTTTTTTTTACATTTGTTACCTCAGAACTTTCGAATTAACCGATTTTGATGATTTATTTTGGTCTAATTCTGAGAAAGGCATCCATGAGAAAAACTTATTAAGTCTTAAATTTGCATTAAGTATGTGCGCGACAAATGAACGAATAACTCAATATCACGCCAACCGATTTCGATGGTTCGGAATTTTAATTCGGTTTATACTTTTTTAAAACACGCCAAATTATTGTTTCTAAGGTGATAGATGGTGGTGACTTGGCTTTACTAGCTGGGGTGGTAGACTCCCACGTCCATGTGAACGAACCTGGCCGGACAGCATGGGAGGGCTTCCGAACCGCCACCAACGCGGCTGCAGCCGGCGGTATCACCACCATTGTCGACATGCCGCTGTAAGTATTAATATTTTTTATTTACCACTACTAGCTACGCCCCGCACTTTTCCCGCGTGGAAATCTATGTGTCAAATGGTTTATAAACCTTTCTCTTGAATCACTATCTATTTAAAAAAGCCGAATCAACATACATAGGGACAGCGGGAAGCAACTTTGTTTTATACTATATAGTATAAAAAAGGACACACCTCAAAATCACTGCATATGCAGTGATTTTGAGGACATTAGTTTGTCCTTCTTACTTGAGCTTGTTAAGTCTTGATTGAAGACCGTGATTTGGTAAACGTAGGATGGCTTGTTGCCGGTGGGATACCTAACGGTCTGCGGGAAACTGATGCCATATGCTGGAAGCGGCAACCTAAACACAGGGCGCTAGATATGACACTCATTGGGTCGGTAGGCACATTTCTAGGAGTCTTTCTAGGATTTTCTAGGACTAACGTAGGCTTAATGATGATGATGATCATTTTAAATACCATGTATAGTGGTAAAAATACTTACTTTGTATGGCTTGTACTGAAGTAATATACCTACCGTTCTGAAGTTTTAAAACGATTATGCTTTTTTCTAGTAATTCAATTCCACCGACGACAACAGTTAAGAACTTGAATACCAAAGCTGATTCAGCGAAGAACAATGTTTATGTAGACGTTGGCTTCTGGGGAGGAGTAATCCCGGGAAATCAGGTAAAGTATTCAAGGTTGCCGAGGTGATCTATATCGTAAATGGAGACATTGAGGAAACGTAGAACAGGCCCCTCCAAAGAAAAATTACATCCACCACAAGGTCATTACCAAATGGTCTTGTCTATTTATGAATATAAAAAAACCAGGAGTTGTGTTGTTGATTGTGACTTGAGGTAAAATAATTTCACACATAGCATACAAAAGACAATAATATATCAACGACAATATGTATCGGATTTCGAATATAAAAATACATTTATGCAGATTACCTGCCTGATGCGAGATCTTTTGCCATAAAATACTTTATCCAATCGATACATTAACAGGTTTTAAAATTTATCAATAACTGTCTCGTGACGAGAAAGATGTTAAAACTTTAAATATTTAAACTTAAACTGCCTTTGAAATAAGATATATGGATATTCATTTTCTAATGACATTTATTTTATATTGTTTCCATCATTCACCAAAAAGTATTTTGAGTTTTGTTGTGATTTTATCCTCTGCGATAAATACCAAATTATAATCCAGTAGATACCTATTTGATATATACGTTGCACGAAAGAATGTGTACCTATTAATTCCCTAGGTGTACCTTCTTCGAAAACATTGGGTGCGTAGTTTGGTGCCTTTTATTAAGGTGTAAATTTCCAAATATCACACCGTTCTCAGCACCACACAAAGTTATATTTGTACCTGCACAAAACTTAAAAAGAAAAAACAATAAATCAGGTCCCTTCAAGATTTATGTAATTAGTGCAGTTGAGACGGTTCGGTGCACCTTAGATGATTTTCCTCCATTATAAACATGAACCAGATACACTTCATTTTTTTTTTCGCAAAGATTATTTTAATTTATGTTTGAATTGTTTTCAGAACTCGCTTCGGGACCTCGTTGATGCTGGTGTAGTGGGGTTCAAATGTTTCCTTTGTCCGAGTGGCGTGGACGAGTTTCCTAATGTGGAGTCGGCGGATTTAGAGAAGGCTTTCAAAGCTTTAGAGGGGACGGGCTCTTTGCTGGCTGTAAGTTCTATTTGAAATATATATATATTAATGATTTGAAATATCAATAAGGTCTGAAGATCTGGTACCTCTACAACTTAGCCGTAAGAAACTGGATATAGAGTTATACTGATGCCTTTTCAAGTTGGTTCGTGGTGTTGGGAGCTCGTTGAAATCTTTTGTACGAAAAAGGAATAAAATTATCAAAATCGCCTACAAAAGACTTCAACGCGAACTTTTTCATAATGTCGTGTAAAACGTTCTGAAATTATTTTTCAGTTTCATGCTGAAATGGCAGAAGAAAATACAACAACTGGTAGCAAACGGAAGATTAAAAAGAAGGGTAAATAACTAAGCTCTTTGCTTATAAATATTTTATATTTAAACTTACGCGATCTGAACTCATAATTATAAGTATTAACACGCGATAAATACCCTTTGTATTAATATGTACTTATAATTATATATCTTTGCTTATGTTTAGATTTATTAGGTACTCGTATTATTGATAACTGTGAGTAAAATTAATGCCGAAAATGTTGTTTCTATTAGATCCCGAAGAATACAACACATATCTTGAATCGAGGCCTCCTAAAATGGAATTGAATGCCATTTCCTTGATCACCAGTTTCCTTGAAAAAACAGAGTGAGTTTTCCGTATCAAGCAAAAGTTAGACATTGACTTTCCAGGTCCAGCATAATTTTTATTCAGTAGGTAAACCGAGTGAATTTATAATTGATTGTATAGTCATTTTAATACTTTTTATTTCATATAATTTGTATTTCATTTATGTCAAGTATTCAATTAAATTTGGTTACCGATTTGAACAATATGTACTATTTTTATGTTAACTACACTTGCGAGCTATAAACTGGAATCACTTCATCGCTGGTTTCTGCAGACCATATTTTACAGTTTCCATGGAATAAACTGCAGATTGGTGTATACCATTTGAAAATAAATTTTGTTAGCTTTCGAATGGTATAAAAATTATTTAAATTTAATTAAGTTTCCTACCTTCATTTAGTGAATTATTACAATAGGTCGAAGTTGTGGATGTTTAAATTAATAAGAAGTAATATGAAAATATCAAATTTTTATTTAAAATCTTTGCTATTTAGGTTTTACTAATCCTAACCTAACAGGGTTCTACAACTTCTAAATATATATGAAAATTTTATCTTCATTTAATATGCGTACGTTATTAAAAACATTTCATGAATTAGCTTTTTGCAGGTTTTCAGAAAGTTTTCAAAACTGTAACGACGCAAGTAAGTAAAACCAAAAGCAAAACAAATAAAATCAATGCTACCAACCAATTTGGTTGGTAGCATTGATTTTAAAGTTCCTTTGCCATCGGAGATCATGAAACACTTTGCTCGTATCCTTTTAAAATTGAATTTAAAACCAAGAGTTATTGAATTACATTCGTCAATCTGACCCTCCATGTTGTCTGTATAATATTTCTTAGCATTTTGATCAGATATGCAGTGCCATTGTTTGATGGGAGTATTCCCCGAAATCAGTCGGGTATGGCTCGCTATTGATAGCAACATCTATGTTTGGGCATTTGAACATGGCAGTGATGTGGCTTACTTCGATGGTTTGGGAGAGACTATAGTCAGTGTTGGATTAGTAAAACCTAAAGCTGGAGTATTTCAAAGTTTTGTCAAATACTTGTTGGTTTTGACTACAACTGTGGAAACAGTGGCATATGGGGGTGGGTCTTGTATGATGTGGGCGGGGATTTCAATTGAAGCTAAAACGGAGCTGGTATTCGTACCCGGTGGAGGTCGGGGAGGAGGACTAACCGCAGAAAGGTATATCAACGACATTCTCCTGGGCCATGTACTCCCTTACGCCGGGTTTATTAGCGAAAATTTCCTGCTAATGCACGACCATGCCTGCTGCCACACCGCTCGTGCGACTAGACAGTACCTGGAAGAAGTCGGGATTCCCACAATAGACTGGCCAGCCGTCAGCCCTGACATGAACCCTATCGAACACCTGTGGGACGAGCTGAAAAGGCGGGTACGTGGAAGATCTCCAGCTCCGGCGTCAATAGAAGACCTAAAAACTGCTCTTATCGAAGAGTGGCAGGAAATTCCACAGGATTCCATCAGGAAACTCATTAGGTCAATGAAAAACCGTTTACAAGCAGTCATTAGGGCCAGGGGGGGCAATACAAAATATTAAGCGGGAAATAACAAAGATTTTAAATAAAAATTTGATATTTTCATATTACTTCTTATTAATTTAAACATCCACAACTTCGACCTATTGTAATAATTCACTAAATGAAGGTAGGAAACTTAATTAAATTTAAATAATTTTTATACCATTCGAAAGCTATCAAAATTTCTTTTCAAATGGTATACACCAATCTGCAGTTTATTCCATGGAAACTGTAAAATATGGTCTGCAGAAACCAGCGATGAAGTGATTCCAGTTTATAGCACTATATAGTTTATGAAAACTTGACATGTATCTACTTATTTATTTATTTATTTATTTTAAGCCATTACTGTCCCACTGCTGGGCAAAGGCCTCCCTTTTCTCCTTCCACTCCTCGCGATCCAACGCTGCAACAGGCCATGATGGAAGATGTATCTACTTACCAATAAATTATATTTCTGTGTAAGTAGGAGGTTTGCACAAGAATGAAGAGGCTTCAAGCGGAAAGCAAACATCAACATAGGCATAAAAATGTATGTTAGTACATATTATGATGTAGATGACATTTCTTTTTTAGCGTCCGAGTACACATAGTCCACGTATCATCAGCCGACGTGGTCCCTATTCTAGAGAAGGCTCGACAGGTTCGTCTGGACCGAGGTGACGAGTCTTGGCACGGCGGAGTCACCGCCGAGACTTGTCACCATTATCTGACCTTTAGCGCTGAGGAAATACCTAAAGGGAAGAGCGAATATAAGTGCGCTCCTCCAATCAGGGATAAGGGAAATAAGGTAAACATACTTTGAGACTGAAGTGGCAGTGGGCCGGCCATATCTCACGAAGAACCCATAACCGCCAGGGTAAATGTGTTCTTGAGTGGAGACCGCGACTCGGCAAACGTAGTGTAGGACGCCCTCCGGCCAGATGGGATGACGACCTGCGACCTGCGGGCAGATGCTGGATGCGTCAAGCTGAAGACAGGGCGCTATGGCGCTCATTGGGGAGGCCTATGTCCAGCAGTGGACTAACATAGGCTGATGATGATTGTGACTTTGAATTCTTGTTGATGGAATTATTTGATAATAAATTTCTTGATGGAATTATTTTATTGATGGATCATGGTTGGATTTTGAAAGGGTTTTCTTCTATTACTATCTATGTGTTCACTTCCATTTTTAGGAAGAGACGAGGTAATATTTTGAAATAAACTTGCGAGAAAAAATTTTGAGCTTTGAATGATAGTACATAGTCACGAACGAAGTGTTGCTAAACAAATATGACAAATCAGTTCCTCCTATTCGTATACGTACGTACGTGCACATGTGTGTGTCAAACCACTGAAGTTATATGCTTGTCAACTAACATAATATGTGTAGATTTGTTGAATTTTTTTGTTTTAAAATCAAGAAGTTGTTAATTGACAATATGCAGCGTGTTTATTCTCTTACTAACGTGTTATGTTTTTCCACAGGAAAAACTTTGGGAATACTTGTTGGATGATAAATTGGACCTGGTTGTCTCGGATCACTCGCCCTGCACGCCCGAACTGAAGTGCAGCAATAATTTGGAAGCTTGGGGCGGTATTTCTTCCGTTCAATTTGGTACGCGAAATAGCGTCATACAAAGGCATTATTCAAAATTCTCACAGACTTGTCTATAAAATAATAGTGACAATATAACAATATATGTACTTGAATAGAATTTATAAAAATCAATTGTTTTAATTAAATACTAGTTTTCATTTGTTTATTTCATTCGTATCTTTCTTGGTTAATAATTAATAAATAAGCTTATTAAAACGAGATTATAATAGTTTCGCTTGGTTTATACAGGAAATGCAGAGAAAAGAGTACGGTGGCCAACAAGAATTACTGGCGGCGGGCGCTAATTTCACTTGTATCTTCGCCTTAATTACAAAAGCTACTCAACAACACATTTAATCAGTATAATGAAATAGCTTGACATTTCACAGGATTATCGTTATTTTGGACATCAGCAAGCGCTCGGGGGCTGGACTTGCGGTCTATCAGCAAATACCTGTCCTCTGGCCCAGCAAACCTATGCGGACTTCAACACAAGAAGGGGGCTATAAAACCGGGACTAGATGCAGACCTCGTTTTCTTTGATTCTGAAGATTATTTTACAGTCACTGCTGATAATATAAGGCATAAGAATAAAGTAAGTTTCCACATAAATAGTATAACAAATTGTTTGGAATCATGTTCCAAACACTTTGTTAATAATCGGGTCGATTTCTGTCAAACGGAAGGTGTAAAAAAAACTAAAAATGCAGTTATTGTTTTCTTATAAAACGAGGGCATGACTCCTTTTACGACTTTTCTCTAACTCTCGTAGTTTAGGACATGGCCATCACCGCCCTTCTCAAAAAACCACCCTGTATATAAGATACAAATTTATAAATTAATTACTTAGTTGTGATTCAAGTACCTACACTTGAATCACGTATATATTTTAAGAAATGCATCTAGCCAACTACAATATATTTTTACGAGCAGATGAATCTTTAGTTAGTTACCTACCTACCTACTATTATTTGTTTCAGTTAACACCTTACATTGGCCGTAAACTGAAAGGTGTTGTGAAGAAAACTTTTCTTCGTGGACAGCTTATTTTCGACGAAGAAGTAGTTGGTGAACCTAAAGGAGAACTGTTATTAAACCTATCATAAGTAGGTACCGATAGGTAATAATGATTAATGAATTAAATATTTGGCAACATTTTAATTGTTTTAATTTTTAACGCTTAGTTAAGTATAGGTACCTACATAATGTTAAAAACACGGCATTGGTAGGGTAGGTACCTACTTACCTACCTAAATGAGGTATAAAGCCTTCTTTACTTTCGACACGATGACGCGACAGATCTCTGGAACTTGGCCTTAGACTCCTCTCTCAATAGTAGAACCTGCGTAGTGCGTAGGTAAGTATTACAGAAATACAATTAATTGATAAAACCACTTTATAAGTCAAATTTTCGTAGGTATATAATTACAAAATTTTGTTAAAATTCAAATAAAATATATCATGTTAAATCAAATTCATTAAAAATAAACTGATTAATGGTTTACAAATTGTAATAGTTCGATGAAGTTCGTCATGTCGTCGTTTCGATAAAAATCGAATCTTGCATGACCCATATTTTTCGAGTCTCTCCAATCGTTAACTAACCAAAGTAACCGAGTCTATGAAATACTTCATTCCCATTCATTCACCTTTAAGCAATTCGGAAACTTCATAGTCGTGTATACCTAACACAAAAAAAATCCGTGGACGGGTATACGTAGTCATGCTGATAATTTGAGAGAACAACGCGCCTAGGTATTCTACAGAGTCTTACTAAAAACAAAAAAACCATGGTAAAATACAAAGCGCTATCTAGTGTCGAGTAGGTAGTCATAAGTTTATTACTACTAAACCAACAAATGAATGACGCTTACCATAGCTAATAGACTTGGGTGACAAACCATAAGCCATTTTTTTTTTTTCCGTCCCGAACGTTATTTATTATGTTTTTTGGTATAATATTGGTTGGTAGCATTGATTTTATTTGTTTTGCTTTTGGTTTTGCTTACTTGCGTCGTTACAGTTTTGAAAACTTTCTGAAAACCTGCAAAAAGCTAATTCATGAAATGTTTTTAATAATGTACGCATATTAAATGAAGATAAAATTTTCATATATGTTTAGAAGTTGTAGAATAACAGGGTTTCTAAAAAGCAAAGGTAAGTGGTTGTCAAATCAAATTGACAGATAACATAACCTAACTAAACTAAATCCGTTCAAAGAAATTCAATCAAAAATTTTAGAATTCTGTTTTTCTAGTATGCATTTCTGTTTGTAGATGCCGACAATAATAGCTAATGGTATTGACGCTTCACGGTTAGCTGACGGCAGCAAGATGAATCTTGAATCCTTGGAGCTAGCCGGCTGTACGTTGGACCGGTTTATTTGCACTGATAATTCGCGCCCTTCGTTTTTAGAGGTTCGTTATTCATTATCTAAACATCTTATACATTATTATGCTCTTACAATCACTGCCAAATTTGTTAGATAAATAAGTCTTTTTAATTTTATAAAAAAATAAATTCTAAAAACAACCTCTGCTTTTATAGATCACTGGTATAGCTGCTCAAAGAAACCCAACATGCAGTGGTCTGAACGCTGGAGACTACAGGAACCTTGCAGCACTGCTAAACCATCCAAACCTATCACAGTTGAAGATTGTAAACAAAGTTCCTTTGCCATCGGAGATCATGGAACACTTTGCTCGTATCCTTTTCAAATTGAATTTAAAACCAAGAGTTATTGAATTACATTCGTCAATCTGACCCTCCACGTTGTCTGTATAATATTTCTTAGCATTTTGATCAGATATGCAGTGCCATTGTTTGATGGGAGTATTCCCCGAAATCAGTCGGGTATGGCTCGCTATTGATAGCAACATCTATGTTTGGGCATTTGAACATGGCAGTGATGTGGCTTACTTCGATGGTTTGGGAGAGACTATAGTCAGTGTTGGATTAGTAAAACCTAAAGCTGGAGTATTTCAAAGTTTTGTCAAATACTTGTTGGTTTTGACTACAACTGTGGAAATTGTAGTTCTAGGTAAGCTTTTTACCATTGGTATAGAACTGTTGTCTTAAACAATTAACCCATATTGAAGGCAATTCGGGCCTTCAAGGTTGATTTTTACATTACTGCCTAACAAAAAGAGTGGCAATGCTATCTCAGAGATGTTATTTGTTCTAATCTGCTTTTATTCCACAGGAGTAACCTTTTTAAATAGCAAAAACGATAGGTCTGGTGAACTGCAAGAGATTCAGTTGGTCCCTGAACCTGTATTTGTTCTCCCAACTGATGGTATTGCAATGATGTGTGTAAAATCAACTACCAAGGGAAGGATTTTCATGGGAGGCAAAGATGGGTGCCTGTATGAAATTACATACCAGGTATTTTTTATTTGTATTCCCTGTGTCCTTTTTGAGCATTATTATTCATATATTATATTATATTTTTATGTTTTTACAGGCTCAACTAGGCTGGTTCGGAAAACATTGTAAAAAAGTTAATCATTCGACAAGAGCACTGTCATTCCTGGTGCCATCATTTATAAATGCTGCCTTGTATGATGAAGATCCAATAGTCAAAATAGAAGTAGACAACTCCCGGCACATTTTATACACACTGTCTGAAAAAGGCAGCATAGAAGTATTTGATTTGGGTCATGATGGAGAAGGGTTAAGTAGAGTTGTGAGACTATCACAGGGAAAGATTGTTTCCTTAGCCACAGATATTGTAAAGTAAGTATTTTTCATCCTTCTATATGAATAGTAATTTTTTTATTCTCTAGTTTGCTAAATGTTCATTTCTTTTCAGAACATTAGAGGCAACAAACTTTAGACCAGTGATAGCAATATCGGCTGTAGATGTATCAGAGTGTGAACATTTGAATCTGGTTGCCGTAACACAGACTGGTGCAAGATTGTATTTTAAAACTGGAAGCGGGGAGTAAGTCCACTCTAAATAGCCCTTCTTTCCTTCCTTTTTTCATTATCATCTGCAAAAATATCCCTTTTAGTCAGTAAAAGTTACACAAAAAGAATCTAATTTATGTACTATAGAATACAAGAATTTAATAATTGTATTGTTTTTTACAGTGCGAACCAAGGCGACATCGAGCGACCACAGTATCTGTCGCTGCTTCACGTCAGATTGCCGCCTGGATTTACGCCCAACGCTGCAGTACTAAAACCGAAACAAGTTCATAGTGCTGTATATGAAAATGGTGAGAATCAGGTTCTTATTGCCGCGGTATTGCCTCGGAAACCTTACGTAGCAATCGCTGTGCGACAACATTTTCGACTGTTTAGTGTCGCTTATGTCGAAACAAAAACTTATCGTTGGACACATATTAACCTGTAACTTGTTACTTGTATATAAGAAATGTACAAGAAGATATCTTTGGTGTTTCGGTATTGGTTCAGGTAAAATAAAATAAGCTTTATTTACTACCACATACCTAAATTATTTTCATTTGAAAAATGAGATTTATACTATAGCTATGTGGAAGTACCACTTCGAATGGTGAAAGCCTCCTCCAGGTTACGGACCTTCTATGCTTCTCTATCCATAGCCAGACTGGCTCCAAGTAACTTCAGCTCCTTTGACTATATCGTCACTCCGATGTTTTGATGGTTGGTTCAGGTTGTCATTGTTAACTTCGTATTATCTGTAGGATCCCTCGTAATGGTGTGCTCCGCGGGCGGCGGCGGCGAGGCTGAGACTCTGTGGTGCCTGTCTCGTGCTGTCCCTGGAGCAGACGGCTTCAGCGAAGCTCACACAGTACTAGCACTCGACGCGCCGGCTTGGGCGCTTACTGCTTTGCCGGCTCAGCATTCGACGCATCTATCCCCGGCTTTACTGTCCAAAAAAGGTACTCTTACGCGCGTAGGGGTTGGAAAACTTCGAAAACCCCTGATATTTTACTTTACATTTTAAACTATCTATACTACAGAATTTTTCATAGATATTGGTCTAGACCTAGATTAACACATAGACTTCTCGTTTTTTACCAGTCAGTTCCCATGGGATAGAAAAAACGACGCGACGTTTCAATAGAAACAACGCGAGCGAAGACACGGACAAATACTAGTTTAAATTATCTTCTACATTATTCTCTGTCTCAATTACCAGCAATTAAACAGAAGACACTAATAAAACTCAAATTTAATTAATTTAACGAAATTATGATAAGCAAAGCATGTACCTAACCTACTTTATATAATAATAAATAAATAATACTGAAATAAAACTTATTTAATTTCTATACTATAATATATTATTTTTATAATTATTTGTAGAAGTGTGGGGGGTGTCTCGATGGGCGGTGGTGACGGGCGGCGGCGCCTGTGTCGCGACGGCGGGGTCTGCGCCCGATCTCTTGCGGCAATTACTGCGGGACTGTCGGGGACCTGACGCGAATGCTGTTAGAGACTTTTTCCAGGTTCGACATTTTTTGTTATTTGATTTTTTCTTTATCATCACATGACACTAATATTATATTTAAATGGATTTATGTTTGTTTCTTCTTCACGCTAAAACCAATGAAGGATTGGGCTGAAATTTTGAATAAACGTAGAAGTAGACCTGGGATAACGCATGCTTTTTTATCCCACACTGTAGGTGCCATGGGTGGGATATTATAAGTAAATGGATTTATGTTCGGTTATTCTTCACGCTAAAACTAGTGAACGGATTGGGCTGAAATTTTACATTCATACAATACAATTATTCTTTATTACACACTATATTAAAACAGATACACAAGATAGATCATAGATGTAGGTCTAGACCTCGAATAACACAGGCTATTTTATCCCACATCAGTTGCCATAGGATAGAAATTACTTTTGAGCGTTTCCACAGAAACAACGCATGCGAAGCCGCTGGCAGAAAGTTATTTTACATGTCTCTTTCCTATCTTCGATAGCTACACAGCGTTGAGCAAGCGTGCGCCTGCGCAGCATACCTGGCCTGCGAAGACACGAACAGTGGCGACCTCTCGATCAGCGAGTGGGCGACGCGAGCTTTCTTCCTCTATGGCAGTCAGATGCAGCCAGCACCTATGCATCAACCTTCGCAAATGACTTCCGTTATAGGTTCGTCATTCACTTCATTTTACTTACTTAATATTTGTTACATATTGGTAACGAATCATGCTGTTGATACAAAAACTTACCAATATTAAGATATTTTAACTTGACAGTACTAAAAGTCCTAAATTTTATATCGATTCGAGAAAGTGATTTTAACATTAGTACTGCCGCCCAGCAAATTAAAGGCATGCTTTTACCCTTGTGATGATATAAGCTACTGCGGGCTGATAATAAATAAATAAAACTACCAAATAATCGACACTATTGATAATGGCAAAAATTCGATCCTTATTTCGAGCGATACGAAAAATCTTGACAAATGTATGTTTTGTTTTGTACCATCTGGATTAACACCAATGTGTACTTGTTAAACATTTGATTATGTGTTATAGGGTCCCCGACATTCCTACCTCGTCAAATGTCCACTCCAATGAACATTAGAGGTCAGCAACAGCCACAATCGGGAAAATTCAACCAATCCTATCAAAGCCCAATGAACCAAAGCTTCCCGGGATCACCTCCGTCTATGATGCCTCAGTCGCCTTACCAGAACATGATGAGTCCAACGCCTTTCAACCAATCATCTTTCACCGGCAACACGACGCAGCAACACCATCCCAACCAATCAATGCAGACGGATTTCAGCGCGAAGCATAATGGACTTTATATCTATGTGGGCAGGATTCTGGCTCCTATTTGGAATTTGAAGTGTGTATCGAAATCAAAGGCGCAGGATAATCAGGAATTCGTGAGTATTACATTTCGAAGTTGAAGATTGTATTATAAGGTTCTGTGGCAGAGTTTAACACATATAAGTTGTATAGATATAAATAATGGACAGAAAATGACAACGGAACAACATGCTTCTCCAGCTTAGATAACATTTGAAGCCATTTTTTATCTATTATTGTTTTGTTTTTAGATGAGCAGTAAAGTAACAGGAGAAGATTGCGCGTACGTCGTTCAGAAGCTACAGCGAGTGGCGGCCTTTATGCAAAGAACGCTAGTACCACCGCATTCAGAGGAGCATGCCTCATTGCAAGCCTTAAAGTTATTTATAAGTAAGAAATATTTACTTAGTATAATAAAATTCCTAACAATAATTTACTTAGTTATCCCATGTTTAGCCGGTTTTTCAAAAGCTGATTAGTTGACCAGTCATTTGACTTGGAAATGAGAAATGCATATTTAGCTATCTATTCTTACTTCATAATAAACGAAATAAACATAAGAAGAGGTTTGTCTACTAATTCGTTTGATTTGCGTTCGAGAAACCGGCGGTAAGAATCATTACAACTTTGTTTTTTTTATTTTATTTTAGATTTATCAATTGAAATGCTGAGTTTGTGGAAAGTGCTCTGTGAGCATCAGTTCCACGTGATTGCTGCTAGTCTACCTCAGGATCAACAAATTGCCTTACACGCCGCCAGTTTCAGGCAAGTCTTTCTAAGTAAAGAAGTTAATTTCAAAAAAATTATAACACCCGACGACGACGATTGTAATGTGAACCATCAGAACATTTGATTGAACTGCAGTTAAAAAACCAATCAATCAAAATTATGCAAATACCTTAATGTTTGTTTATTTCGAAGACGCTCTGTGGCGCGATGCTGCGACGCAGGAGGAAGCGGGTTCGATTCCCGCCTCGGTGCCATTTTGTGCATGATCTGCAGATATTTTTCCCAGGTGTTCTGATCATTTTCGATCTATAATAAAAAATATTTATCCATGTATTGTATTGTGTATATTAGTCATCTAGTACCCAAACAAAAGCTCTGCTAAGCTTGGGGCTAATGATGCTATGTGGATTGTACAACATTATTTATTTAATTTTCAGGGAGTTGTTAGTAGGAGGCCAGGAAGTGGCCTGTCTGCTCTTAGGTTCTCTGGTCGCTGGCTATTTACGAGACAATGCTTCCGTGGACGGAATCTCTCACAAGCTACGACAACTCTGCCCCACTCTGTACAGACAAGAGGACGCTACCTGCTCTAAAGCCAATGAGCTACTGATATTCGCGAAGCAACAGAAGAATGCGTCAGAGCGAGAGGAAATGCTGCATCATGCGTTGAAACTGTGCAAAGTAAGTTAATACAATATTTTTTAAATGAAAAATACTAAAAAGCGATGATTTTCGACAGATGCTTATTGAAGACTGACAAAAATGATCATTATACATTACTCAAAAGAAAGCAAAAACTAAAGTGCTCTATGCACTTCAGTTTTTGGGTGAACTCTTGCTGACCAATCATTGGGTACCCTTATCACTTGCTCTGCTTACTTTGCTAGCTAGAAGATGCTGGACAAAATTTACCGGCATTATGCCTTTTTATTATATTCTATTGTTCAATACCTACTACACTAATTAATAAATTCTTTTCAGGATGTAGCACCAAATGTAAACCTGCCATTAGTATGCAGTAAGCTACTATCTGCCGGGTTCTATTCTGGCGTAGTAGAGTTGTGCGTAGCGTGCGCCAGCAAATTAGACCCGCAGGATAAGGCTCTGCACTTCTACAAGAGTGACCAGCCTTCTCAGGACAGGGAAGGGCATCTTACTTATTACAGGAGGTTAGTATGGATTTATCTCAAATACACTGCCCAACCAATGGTGCGGCCTGTCCTACAGGTGCTCCAAATTTTGGCCTGCGTCTTGGGCTTCAATGTGTAAACAGTAAAAAAAGTTTACTAGCTGCGCCCCGCGACTTCGCTCGCGTGGAGATTTAATATATATGGGGTATGAAAAATAGTTTACATATTATGCTCAGACCTGCTGCACACACAACATTTCATAAGAATTGGTCAAACCGTTTCGGGAGTTTTTTTTTACAAACACTACCACACCAAAATATTATAAATTGGATTTTAAAATTATTTAAAGAGCAGAATTCAGCTTACCTTACCTACTCACACACAATTTTTAATTTTTGCCAGCAAATACAGACGCGGTATTTGCTGGCAAAAATTACAAAATTGTCCGTTGTGTGAGTAGGTAAGGTACTGATTTTCTTTACATTTAAGCCAAGTCGTTCTAATGAACTCGTTTTTCTAGGATGGAAATCTATCGAGAAGTGTGCTCGGCACTAGAACGTTTGTACGAACGGAGCATTGACACATCAGTTGTCGAACCAGCACCAATGAGATTGCCGCCTGCCAACGAGTCTATCAACCTTTCTCCCGATGACGCTAATTTCCAGGTAAAATAATAATTATAAAAACAAGCAAACCTGTAGGCAGGGATTGCGACCCTAGACTAGACAGGGTATAGAGCAAAATTACATTGCATCATCATCGAATGTGTAAAATATTTAAAATTAATTCCTTCAACTTCATTAACCTTTGATTAGCGGGAAGGTGAATACACTAGTATGCGTCGTCTGCGGCAATATGGCGCGTCTTTAGAGCGCTTTAGATAGGAATCTAAATCCATTGAATTTGTACATATAATTGTTAGGTAGACATACCCTAGCGTTCACCAAAAAGATGATCGAGCAATTAAATTTTAATTGCGGTTTTGACAGAAGTTTTCACACATTCAACGTCAAAATTAACCGAAGAAGCTGCTAACCGTCCGTTTATCTTTTGGTGCAAACTAGCCTTTCAATTTTTATAGTGAATTAAATTAAATTTTGCAATAATAGTTCATTTGTATGTAAACTTAAGTTTATGTGACATGAATAATTAAAATGCGATTTATGGTAACTAACATAGTACATATGTATATGTATGTATTGATAGGTGTACTAAAAATTAGGGTGAACAACCGAAATAAATAACTTTGCATTTTCTACAGGGAAGAAAATTGGTATGGGAGTGTTTATCCCGCAACGACGAACTATTACATGTTGCTGTGTACGAGTGGCTTGTTTCTAAAAACTTAGGATCAGGTGAGCTTTCTGTGTCTGACAAGTCTTACTTCATTATACTTTTTATGAACAAATTTTTACGTCGATTAAAGCTTGATCTCCAATTTAATGTAACTTTATGATTACTGATTATTTTTGAAGATAATTTCTGCAGTTCACGCTGTATTCGCACGCTAAAATTGCACATTAAAGATTTTCTAGTCAATTCCAACAAAACCCTTTGACGGACTGTTTTTAACAGTCTGAGTCTGAGCTTAGTGGAAACGATCAATCAGAAATCAACGCGATGACGAGTATTTTAACCAATGTGACTGGAAGATTAGATTCTGCTCTCTATCGTTAGTTTACTAAATGGCTATCTACTATAGCACTAGTATAGAGATCTTTACTAGTGCTATAGTAGAGAGCCTTTTTACCAATAGACTGTCAACTTTATTCTCTTTGTTTTAGAGCTACTTTCCCTCGGCGCGTCCCCGCCACCGTCTCTCCGGACGTACCTACAGGCGGCGGCGCGCGCTGCCTCGCCGCAATCAGCGCTGCACCTCATGGATCTGTTATGGAAGGTTCTGGAACAGTGCGGCGACCATCTGTCCGCTGCGGAGGTGCTTGAGGGCTTGGCTACACGACCAGGGTCAGTAGAATCGGGTTAATGTTTACACCAGTTTAAGGGATAGACAAAAACTTAAAGGCCTATCAAACAAAGGAGAAGTCCGGCTGATGATGATGATCTATTAATCCAGTTCCTTGTAAAGCGTTTTAATAAAGATTCCTTAAAATATCACAAATCTTAACCTTGAGCATATTGAGTCAAACTGGCTTTCATCTTAAAAAGAAAGTCAATTTGGCTAGAGGTGCTAAATGCACAGCAACAATCAAAATTTTTTTATGAACGCATATATGAGCGTAACCAATAAGATTAATCTTCATAAACAAAATATGTATTTATACAAGGAAGCTGGAAATTATGTTTAATTTTTTTTTATTTTGGTAAACTATCCGCAAAAAAATTACGCTAATAGCTATATTCATATCAAAAATAACTTTAAAAATGAAAGTATTTATAAGTAGGGCGATGTTGTACCAAAACAGTCGGTAAGAGAAACGATCCGTTACACAGATCCGGAGCAACCTTAGCCCAGCGTATGTCCTGGCTATCAGCGGGCGTAGTCTGCGTACGAGGCGCGGGTGCCGGCGGCTCGGGAGGTGCGGAGCTACTGCGGAGGTTGGAGGAGGCGGGAGAGGTCGCGAGGGTACAGATGGCGGTGCGGGCCGCGGCCAGCGCGCTGCCGAGGCATCTACAACCGCAGCACCATCTCATGCAGCGGTTAGATGACGAGCTGTTAGAGATCACACAGGTACCAAACCTTACGGTTAACTAGTTTTCACCACTAGATACATAAATATAATAAATAAATAATGCTGGACAATTCACACAGCATTATGTAGCCCCATGGTAAGCAGAGCTTGTGTTATGGATATAATATATATGTACATAGATAGAAAACACTTTATTATACTACAAAAAATAGAATACAATACAGGCATAAACAATAGAATAAAGGAAGTGTAAAGGGCGGCCTTATCTAATATTAGAATGAATGAACACTTTATTGTACTTAAAATAACACCTTGTATCTAAATATTACATAATAACAGTACAATAGGCGGATTTTTAGTTTTTTTTTTTTAGATTTATTAGTTTTCCAATATTTCAGCACAGTTTCATGCGCCATGATCACAGAATAGAAAATAAATCATGGTAAATATCCCGTTTTAAATGACTTTGGTGTTGATAACCATAATAGTTTCAAAAATTTTAGTTTTCACCAGTTCCAAACAAGATGTTTTTACTAAAACTGCTTAAGAGGGCGCAATGCGCGCCTTTTTGAGAAAAGGGTAGGTATAGATAGGATTTCGCGTTCATAGGATCGGGACAGAGCTTACGTTTTTGGAATAAAGTAAGAACAGAACAATCATTATGTTTCTGCTTATTTACTAGAAAACTATACAAATTGTGAAGAAACTGGTTCAAGGAACAAAATAATTAGTATTACGAATCAAAACATAAGTCATTTCAATAGACAACAGGGTTCCTGAAATTTCGACCAAATGATGAGCGAAACAGAGCAATTTCATGATGTTTTTATCGTTCTTAATAATGTTTTAACATTCTAGAAACTAAAAGAAAAATGTAGAATTTTATGTAATTTACCACGGGGATCCGAGAGTTTTACAACCAAACCTGTTTGGTTAGGGTAGGTTCGCCTCATAAATCACTTCACATGTGTGCCTTCATATCATATGAACAGATTTAATTTACAATATGGAAGCAAAAAATCCGTACCGTTAGTGTTCTAAATATAGCTTTTGGCATGGCTATATTTACACCGTAGTCGTCGTCACCAATCTATTCACTTAGCTAGGACCTACTTAATCAACGACAGTGAAAGTGTAAGATGTAGGTAGTTATTTTAACACGGTTTTTATTTCGGTTAACTCGAACAGCTAATACGTTGTAGTTTTTTGCCTTCTAATCAGAGCCATAGGTAAACAGTTAAAGTGATTGTATATTTTTCTAACCCCAATAGTTATACGAAGAATACGCTGACCGGTACAACCTATGGGAGTGCAAGCTGGCCATAGTGCAGTGTTCGGGCCACAACGACGCTATTCTGGTCGAAAACATTTGGAGCAACATCTTAGCGGAGGCTGAGGCGGCCGCAAGAGTGTTGCCCTCACCTGATGAGAGACTCGCCTCTGTCCTTAGTAAATTGACATCCCTCGGCAGGGAGTATTTGAACACGGGACATTGTTTCCCATTGTGTAAGTAGCACAAGCTATCAGTAACCTTACTAGACACAAGAGACTAGAACCTAGAACTACAATGTTGCAGACTATTGTTTATTTAATTTGTTCCGCTCTTCCATTAATATCATCGTAAATACTCGTTAAACTCATTGGCGCGGACCCACATTCCATTGACAAAGATTTCTATGAAACAGTGTCATTGCAACAACATATTAAAACTAATTTTATTGTTTGGCACATTTAAACGTGCTCGAATCGTTAAAGTCGCACATGAGGTTAAATTGCTTATTAAACTTTATGACTAACCACTTTCTTACTTTCAGATTTTATCGTCCGTCAATTAGAAATAATGAGCTGCAAGTTGTCTGCTGATCAAAGCATGGTGTTCAGAACCATTTTAAACATCGGCGTTACGTTCGAACAAGTTTTGGATATCTATATCAAGTAAGACTCCTCTCTCATCCATTCACACAGTCTATTAGAACTTAGCTCGGCTCTTGGCTTCTCTCTAGTAGGTATCAAGTGTGAATGAAAATTCAGTTAATATGTGTCCGGCTATTTAAATACTTCAAAGCCTGTAAATGAAATATAATTTATTTATGACATAAAAATTAAACAAAACAGTAAAATATATTGGTATAATTGAAGCGAAAGACAACCCCTGTCTCAAGATTAATGTTGGTTGTGTTCACAAACAACCCTAGTCTTCGGATAGTGCTATTTGGTAAGTCGAGGCGAGGTCGTGACGGCGTCGCTTGATTTCTAAGTAGAGTTGAGGCGCGAGAGGCTATGCTTTCTTCATACAAAATCGCAATGGCTGCGTCTCTACTCTACGTCAACCCCGCCTCTCCTCCGCCTCGATGCACCGCCGCGCCGCAACTGTTAGTCAAGTGAACGACGCCCCTAAACAGTATTACCTACTTATTGAAATGAAATTGTCCTTTAGAATGGTGAGCGTGAACGAGCGCGTTTGGCTGGGCTGCGGCGACGAGACGCACGCGTGTGCGGCGGCGGCCTTACTGCTGGAGGCGGCGCGCGGCGAGCTGCTGCCGCTGCCGCCCGCGCTGCGGCGCCGCGCCCTCGCTCGCTGCAAGGACCTACACGAGGCTGCGCTGTCTTCACTACAGGTACAATTACCTTATCCACTCCAACGTCTAGTAAAATAGACCCGAATAGTAGTTTTTACTCTTCACACACACGACAAGGCCGTCGTGCCGTGCTGCGTCTGCATATGGCTTGGTCGGCGGCCGCCTACCTGTATTGTGAATATCTATGTCTTTCTTATTACTGAAACTTGGATGTGATTCCGCTTTCTTCACTTCAGGGGCCAAATTCTGTTTACCAATCGCTTTACTATGTCAATGGTTTGAAGAGAGTTGTCCGCGAGAGATGTCTTATATGATGCCGTCAATATAAAATGCATCTCAAAATTACAACTTTTAGATGAAAGAAACTAGATATTGTGTTCAGTGCTTTTTCACGGAGGCATTGATATAATGGTTTCAACCTTGAAGCTTTTGAGGCGCGTTCCTCCATATACTTAAATACACATCTACGGATAGGTCATACAAATGATGACCTAACACGTTTTCAAACACATGATTGACATTTCGTAACGATACTTTTATCATAATGAAGTGATTCGTTTAGCAGAACGCGTGCTTCGCATATTTTCGCTATAAAGCCAATCCCTTTAGAATGATAACATTTTGCATTGATTTGCACTCGGTCCAATTTAGTTCTTGATTGAGAACTTAAAATTATACCCTCAAATTAATCAACTTGTGCCTTTTCAACTGTTTTCAAATCAATTATGTGAACAGAAAACATTTTCTCTAATAAGTGTTTATTGTTACAGGCGCGTCCCAATACAAATCGACTCATAGAAAAACTATCACTGGCGCAGGCGTATCTAGATCGCATGGATTGAGCACTCCAGTCCACATCCAATAGTAAAATAAACAAATAGTAAGTTATTTTAGGGCTAAGTTTAAGAAACATCAAGGTCTGTTCCACATTGTTCTCACTAGAAAATGCAGTGAAAATGGAAAATAAAGTGTCATAGAATAACTATTTAACTTAAGATAAAGTTCAAGCTACATCAGTTTTAAATGACAGCCAGTTGTGTTCAAATTATTGTAAGGAAAAATAATTTCAGTTACATGGGCAATTTCAGATATTTTTTATTACCATCCTAACATATATTAGGTCTTCCATATAAATTTATCAAAATACACATAATATTGATATATTTTTATTATTAAATAGTTTTTTACAGTAAAAAAATCAATTAAGTAGATACAATTATTGATATAAAAAAACAATTTGTAATGCAATATTTATAACCATTAATTACGTAGGTAATTCATATGGCAGTGACTGATATGATAAATTGATTCATTTGTAAATTAATCTTATAAGTGATATGAACAGCTTTTTGATAAATATGCACAGTTTTAGAAAGAGTGTGAGTAATTATTCCAATATGTCGACATACTTAAACAAAATATTTTCTACGAACATGCTGAATTAATTTTCTTTGATTAAATACTAACTACAATCATGTTAAGTGTGTTAAAAGTGATACCACCACAGAAAGGCACTAGAATGGTTTCTATTTTTGTAAATAAATGATTATCTGAAACAGTTGTTTGTGATTACTAGATATAAGGTAACCTTATTAGTCGATTGGTGCACATGACTACTTTAGTATAAATGCTTGAGCGAACTCTAAAATAATGTACGGTCAACGCCAATACTACTGAACATTGTCCAAATTCCACATTTTAAGAAACTTGTATTCACAGATGTGAGCGACTGTACTTAGATGTCATTACACGTAAGTATAACCTGCGTACATATAGAATAGGATTCTTGCTCAGTTCAAAATCTATCGGAGAGGGATAGCATGGCAAATGACGTCTTTCTTCTCGATCTCAATCTTTAAGTCCGCAGGTTATACAGGGTGGTTGGTAGCTGGGTGAAAAGCTTGAAAGAGATGGTAGAATAGACCATTTATGCAGTTTGTAGTCCCTAATTTGAATGACAAAGCTATCCTCTTAAATAATACCTCAAAAGAAAGAGCGATAACCAGACATGTTTTCAATAAGGCTTACAAAAAAGAGTTGTTCCGTGTATTTTAAAATGTCCCCGATTATAATCGAAAAGTTTCGTGAACTTTGACTGTAAAAAAATCTATAGTCACAGATAGCTAAAACATGTTTTGTTATTTTAACTAAAAACAAAAAAAAATAGTGTGACTTCGTCTTAGACAACCATGGCTCAAATGGTTCTACATGGTCGATTCTAGCTCCTTCTTCAAGATTTGCACCCACTACCAATCATAATGTACGAAGTTCAGCAATGTAGTTAACTATACACAATTATACAACTAAGTAATAGCTTTTCTACATAGAATCATTCAAAAACGTTTAATACATACATTTCTCATCACATTTAGAATCCAGATTCTTTGTGATAAGCAAAAGGCGCATCCTTTAAAATAAACAAAACACTCGATTAGAAATAGTTAAGTTGAGTCATCATCATCAAATGGGTTCGTGGTTACCTGATGCGTATGATGCTCTTCATCTGGGTAAGTGTACAAACTGTTCTGAGCCCCGCTAATAGTTGGAACGCCGACCACATTCATAGGAGACATTGGCGTATACTGCTGTCGAGGAGGTTCCTTCACCGAATTATTTCTCTTATTAATTGTCGTGTAAGTTGGAGTGGATTTCGTCGGGATATCTCGTATCCGCGTCGCCGCTCTGTATGTCCCGAACTCGTCAGGCGGCGGCGGCAGTGAAAAACCGTCTGATGTCTGAGTGATTTCCGATACCTCGTCGCTTATTTCCTTTGCTACTTTTTGCCGTAACTTTCTAGGCATTGTGTAAAACGTGTTCATCTGAAACAAACAATTCATTATTTCTGAGCAATAATGAAGTAACGTTGCTATATTATTGTTTTTTATTTATATCTAAATCGTTTTAGGAGAGATATATTTACCGGGCGAGGGACATTGTAGTTGGTTTCTGGAGGCAAGTGTAGAACTAAGTGGTCGCAGAACGCGTCCATATCTCGCTTGCGACTGATATTCTGCATGGAATGCACTCTGCAGTTATTGCCATGACGCATCATCTCATTGCATTTTATCTCTGGCTCTGCGTCTTGCATGTACCGGGCGGAGTGGAATGAGCTCGTTCTCCGAACATCGAAGTTCTTAGAAGGATATCGGGAGACTGCTCTTCGAAAGGATTCCGTTCGTCTCACGTTACAGTCACTGCCGTCTTCGCTATCGTGGTATGTGTCGCAATTCGATTCTGCAATTAATTTCTGTATCAAAATGACAGCAATGTGAATGGGTTAGACCCATTTCCCTTCTAATATATTTAATCGATAATGGATATGTCTAGACTGCCAACATTAATCATAGATGAGCAGTGAATTAGAGAGCAGTGATTTGCGATAAGTTTTTTATTTCACAGAGGGTTACAGTTAGAAAAAGCGATTTCCTGTATCGCGCATTTGGATTTTATAATTTATCTATTAATCAGTTGTGTTTAGTCACCTTCTGTGTTATAAGCGCACAGCGGTGGGTCGGAATGGGCGCGCGGTAGGTCGAGTCTAGATCCGCGTTCGTTTGAGCACAACGTTAACCCGCACGCCGCTAATGCCACTAAAAGGACTCCACCACATAAAGCCAACGCAAGCGTTGTTATGTTGGACACTGCACTCTGAGGTATCTCTGGAACTAAAATACACCACTAGTTTGTATGTTTACTTAGGATCCTAAATAGAATGTAATCTTATAGCTGAAACAAGCGAAACACAAAATGTGTATTCATAATTTCACCTCTACATATGAGTATGCTATGCTTTCTGTTCTTTAATCTAAAACATTTTCAATGTTTAAGATGAAAGAACAGAAAGCAAGGAAATAGCAAACTTTCTAAATGAAAGAAATAAATTTTTCATTGGGTAACAGCGAAAGAACTATTCCTAGCAGTACTATACCGAGCTGGAATGATGATGAGGTTGATATTTAGTTTTTCTTATTTAAGCTATTTTGCGGGCTGGATGATCTCCACTCAGCATTATGCCGGATTGACATGATTGACTGATATGTCTACCCAACGCTGGGATTCTCTGATAATCAGTAGCGTCGTTGCACGCACGCCACAACCACGAGGCTTATTATGAATTACCCTCAGCTTATTATTGATAACCGTGCTAGTTATTCATTAAACGAATTCCCAGATATACAAAATTATACATGTTTAAATAACAAGAGATAAATCATTATATCCTTGAGAGGTTAATTAAAAAACTAAAACCAATAAATCGCTTCTATAACATTACTATTGGGAACGCGTGATTGCTATCGGATATATGATTTCAGTCTAATGCCGCCTGTCAGATAAAAAAGAAAAACCCACATCTAAGTTTTAGAAAGTGAGTTTGGTTCGGTATCTAAACCATACAATTAGACCAGAGGTCAACGAAGTCGACTATGCCATGTCAATTTATAAAACCATAGCTTTAATTCGCGTGTGTTTGCGTTACTTGTTTTTTGATGAAGATGAATAAATTCGTATGCAAAGAAGATAAATTTAAAAACTTTATATGGCGTTTATCGTTAGCTGACCCGAAGCAGCTTTCATGTCTCATAATTTTTAGTACATTAGTTTTGGTTTTATATAAAACGGCTTGCTATCTTAATTTTACAGAAATATTCTAAAGTAAATTTCTATGAATATCAGCTAACAATGAACGAGACTGTATATCAATATTTTTACCTTCAGATTTATCAATAACATCACTTTTCTCTATGACCACTTCTTTGCTGTCCCCTTTTTCGTTGAACGCTAAAATGACGAATGTGTAGTTCTCCAGTTTTGGTTCAGGGATCATGAAGTCAGGTTCCCCGTTGATGATTGAGAGTATGTGACCGTCTGCGTCGGATGACGACACGATGAACTTGAATTTCTGTAATACATCAATTTTGAAACTTATAAAACTGTGCGGAGCGGAACCTTAAGGTTGTCGTAGATCAGAGCATAGCTTCCACCCAGCAAAAATGTGTATTCAAATATGGGCTTTGACTCGTAACATTTGGATACGTTTGATATTGACGGTATCAGATGACTGAGCTCGCGGATCACTCGTTGGAAGCTGGGAAGTTTCTCACTATAAAATGTACATTAGAATGTATAAATTTAAAGCCCATGTTTTAATGCACGTTTTTGTGCGTGTTGTCGCGGTAACGGATGAATGATGGAGCTTTACAAACATCTATGGTAGGTAGTATAAAACATTCTATATGGTATCGTGCAATCATTAAATCAATTTCACGCATAATCTTAAATATTTAATTTCACCTGTGGCAAGCCCCCATCGTGGCCTTTCTCACATTTCACGATGATATCCCCAGCTGTATTCTTAGTAGCCCCACAGTTTAGAGGCGGGCGAGGTATCGTCTCGTCGGTTACTAGAAATTTGCACGGAGTGTGGACATTATCTTTCTCTGGCACGCCGTTTACTCCCCAGCAAAATAGGGTGCCTGTAATTTTATAATAAATTTTATTTTAGTAAGATATCGACTCTTATTTAGCGTACCGTTTCAAAATTACAGAATGAAAACGGAACCTCCGTACTAAGCCTCCGGTGTCTGTCCAGCTGTCATCGGGCTGTTTTTCATAAACCATAAAAGGTTGTTGACATTTTTAGAATCTGTTTCTATTATCACTTTAACAATAAATGGTAAAAATTTAATACATTTCAAATGGTTAAAGGGCAAAGTCCATACCAAGTTGAATACCGATCCCCGAATTTGGGTTCGATCAGGTACTTGGATGGGTGAACGCATCATGTTCGCTTATTGCTTTTTTATCATTACAGTATAGGTAATTTAGTTTTAAACCGTAGTACACGGAACGCTTCGGGCTCAATTCCACTCGGTCGGCTTATTTGTATATTTTTTTAACTGGTTACTGCCCGTCACATTTTAGGCCTAGACCATGCCTAGACTTACTGTATGTCGTGCTATTGATTCGTTCGAAAACCAGCACATTCTCATCAGTCTCGAAGGTTCTTTGCGGATGATCTTTCATCGTGGTAATACTAAAGTCACCGTCCACCATCACCCAGCGATACGATATCGGTTCGGGGTTCCCTTTCACGCTGCACGTTATATTCATCGACTCGTTTTCTCCTAAACCATACTCAATGGTACTTTCCTCTTCGCAGTATGCTGGATCTGGTGATAAAAGAAGACACCTATTACTAAAGTCCATCCAAAGGTTACCTGGAAGAGATCGCTTCTGAGCGACAAGGCCGCCCACTGTACTTGTCGCATGTAATGTACCTATGTATTTCTTAATATGATCTGCATCTGGTATACAATGAAGTATTTTTGTAATGTATTGTAAAGTTGATATTTGTATTTGAAATCGCATGTCCTAGCAAAATTATAAGTGCTTATTATCTCCCTACAATGCCTAACGGATGGCTCTTTGGATTTTCATGTTTATTTTGTATAATTCATAAGTCAAAATTATAATTGTACCTATTCATCTAGTACCCATGACAAAAGCTCTGCTTAACTTGTGGCTAATTGATGCTGTGTGTATTATCCAGCATTTTTATTAAATTCAATTGGAAATTCTTAGTTTTCGTATTATAATGCGAAGTTTTTATCTTTCACGTTTTGTCGTACATGTTACATTGATAACGATTGGATCGCTGAAAGTCGACCCCAAGTCGTTGGTAGCCGCACAAGCGTATTCGCCCCCATCGGCCTCTGATATGTCCGCTATTTCTAAAACTCGCTGAATTTCTTCGGTTCCATCCTTGCTGTGGGTGATTATATCCTCCTGAAACATAAAGCTTCATTAAGCTAACAGTAAGTAAAAGAAATAAGTACGATTAATTGTGCAAGGCAGATTACGAGATCAGGGTAGGTTTTTTTTAAACAAGGGGTTTACAAAACCAAAGTAGTTTTGTTAGAAAATTATATTGATAGAATCGGAGCAAATCGTAGAAGTCCGAGACATTTTGGATTATAACAGTTTTTATCTTATTATTTCATTTGTCGAATTTGAACCGCTTTCGCTGCGCGTGTTCAATTATGCGTCGTTGAAGTTGTTGTCCTTGTTATCAGTTGTTACCTTTCTTCATCTGTATTTTTTGTTTTTTATTATTAGTTTATACCTACTGGTTAAAACTTGTAAAAGTACGTGTTTACCAAAAATATCATGGATTCTAAAACCGAGTACAGTGTACAATTTATTTTTAAATTGTACCTTAATTTTTACTAGATAAGGCATTCTGTAGAGTTACCTCATGAAACCAGATTAGCTGGTAGACATCAGGATTTGCCAGGTAGCTGCACGCCATCCGCAGAGTAGAGCCTTTAGTCACCTCGAACGTGTTGTTATCTTTTGAACTCTCTTCTATTTCGTCCACCACTACGTGTAACACTGGAGGATCTAAAGCCAATAAACATTTTGATAAAAGACATTATAACGAAATGTTTATTTATATTAAATTAAATTAAAAACCCCTGACACACCATTTTGTAGCGGCAGCCATCTTGGACCAATTTTTATCAAAGATAGATAAGAAAACTCCCGAGTAAATTCACCTTTCCAACAAAAACACAAAATGAAAATCGAACACAACTCAAAAAGATAAAAATCGAATGCTAGAACATTCTAGAATCTTCTGGAAGGGTTAGACTTACACAAGACAGTAAGAGGTAATTTCTCAGCGCAAACGAATTTCTCGTCGTCGCGCGCATAGGCGGGCGCGCAGCACGTGATGCTGGACTCGTCATACTCCCGCTCCATCGTCAACTGGATCTCGCTTACCACCAGCCTTTGAGAGGACTCCATCTGTAAATGTTTAGTACCATAGATACCGTATATACATAGATATAACAAGAGTTGGCGCGACCGTCGTCGTTTGTCTTTCACTTAGGTACCTACTGTGTCGACAAATTTGTTATATCTTATAATTAGTTTCATATTTCTATGTTAGGTACCCATAACATAAGACTAGCTCTCGTTTAGGACTAGATGATGATGTGCGGATTGTCCAGCATACACACATAAACATTACACATAGATCAATCATGAAGGAAAATTATTAAGTAGGTACCTACCTAGCAAATAAACAATTCCAATATCAATAATATAAACAGATCCAATAGTTATGTGACATACCATACATGGTTAATTAGATGTTTGAGCTGAACAAAAGTTACTACATAAATATTAAAATGTATCTTTTCGTGCCTTATCATCAGGTAGGTAAGTACTAACCGTAATGTTCTGCTCCAATCCACTGAGTTGATTGTCGTCGCGCCGCCACAAAATAGGCGGTAGAGGGCGCGCGCCGAGCACTCGACACTGCAGGTCGATGGTCTCCCCAGCGCGAACTCTTCCGTTTTCGTGCCCTTCGGCCCGTAACGAGACCAGCTCTGGGGGTACTGGCTCAAAACCACGTTACACATCAATTAACAAAGATGCTGATGGAATCATTCGATTGAAAACATTAAAATTTGGAATTATGTTCCTTTATTTACGGTAAACATTAGGTAAGTTCGTACAATGTCGTAGCATCACCTTTACTATTCGAATCGTACTTAGCTAAAGGTACTTTAAAACATTTCATATGGATTTCACTTCGACATACTGAGAACTTGTTTGTACCTATGCCTACCTAATGATGACAAGAAGCTGGTCCTTTCATGAAAATCCATAAAGCCATTCGGTTATAGCGTTTAAATCTAGGCAGTTAGTCGCGAGTTTTTAGCAGGTACCTACGTGTTTAGTGTGGAGCCACCGATTAAATATATAATACTAAAGTCATTTAAAACGGGATATTTACCATGATTTGATTTTTGAGTTTTCCAATATTTCGGCACAGTTTCATGCGCCATGATCACGGAATAACTGAAGACACTGCGAGTTCGTTTTTATGAGCAGATATACCGATCTACCCTCATTTTCTGTCTTTTGCTACGAACGTTACCACTACCACCGGTTTCATTATTATCGACCCCAGCTCGATCACGACACACAACACTGACAGTATCAGAACGCGGCGCGGTTGGTACATCACTTCTTCGGTTTTTACACATTGTCACCACAGGGTTCCAGGTTCCCGATAATTGGAAACCATCTTCTCGGTTGAAGTTCCTGTGTTTCCTAATCTCAATGGCCTCCACTACCATTCTTGGTATGAAGTGTCGCTCTGTTGAGATTACTTTTGGATTGTGTAACTCGATCCAGTGGTTTGAACCAGACTCGAGAAGATGTTCCGCTATGGCAGACTTCTCAGTTGCCCGATTCTTAACTGCTCGTATGTGTTCTTTGACTCTGCAGGAAATAGTGCGCTTCGTTTGGCCTATATAGGAGCTCCCACAGCTACAAAATCAAATCATGGTAAATATCCCGTTTTAAATGACTTTAGTGTTAATAACCATGATAGTTTCAGAAGTTTTAAATATATAATATCCCATAATCTATGTTTGGAGCTTAGTAGGTACGTAATTTAATTTTTAAAATACGGTATACCCTCTTAAGTATAAAGCACGATCTTAAAGGTTAGCAGGACATGGTACCTACACTTGAATGGAGTGAGGTCACAGGATCTCCTAGGGATAAAGCTAGGGGATCCTGGTGGCCTCAGCTTCAGTCCTTGAATGTAGGTTATTTATGTTAGGGAAACCATCAGCACACTGTACTGAAATGGGTAATTTGATAGAATTATATTAACTCACAAAGCATGTCAACAATGACATCGACTGACAATGGTGTGGTCCGTTCATTGTTTTTGGCAAAGCAGGAGATGACTCGACCGTGGTCTTCGGGCCGAAGTGGACCATACATGATGTCGCTTCGGACTCGGTGCTCTGATAGAGGAGTTGAGGTGTTCTTCAGTAACCTTTGGTCAGTCTCCCAAGAGAGGGATGATTGTGGCTTGCCTAGAAATAGAAGTAACGTAAACAAGTAAAATCGTCGTAACTTAAAAAATATTTAATTAACTTTATAGATCCTATAGACCAGTCACATTATGTTCATAGTCTTTTTTTATTGTATTATTCTATTAAAGATCCGTGAAAACCTTCAATAAGCTTTTAGTATTTATCAATTTGAAAGTCTGGTATTTATATCCTCTGGTTGTTCTTCAAATAAATAATAATAAAATAATAACAAGTGGCATGGGCTTCTATGGAGAGGTGAACCTACAGTAAATTCTCTTTCGATCTCTATATTTTTATTAGGATATCTGTTTTACCTCCAAAAGCAACGCAGACCAGATGCACTGTATCTCCTACGTAATAGGGGCCGATGTTCTGACTTGTGTTGACACCAGCGCTTGCCTTCGCAACATGTGTACCGTTCTCGTGAATTACCCATAGGTGACGAGTTGGCTCTAAAACATTATTTAAAATTACATATCTACTTAAAACATATTGTAAAAATTAATTTATATGTCATCATAATCATCAGTTGTTAGTTTACTGCTGGACATAGGCCTCCCCTAATAAGTGCCATAGCGCCCTGTCTTCAGCTTGCTAATTCTTAGATTCTCTGGTTCTCTGACGGATGTATTCTTTACGAATCCTATCCTTCAGAGAAACTCCGAGATCACTTAGCTCTCCTTTGATCTGGTGGACTAGCCCTACCGTGAGGGTCCACATCTCAGCTCCGTAGGTCATGACGGGTAGGATGTACCTACTGATTGAAAACTTTAAAAAAAATTGATTTAAATTGGATATGGAATTGTGTTCCTTTATTTACGGTAATCATTAATTTCGTAGAATGTCGTAGAATCACCTTCATTATCCGTACCGTACTTAGCTAAAGGTAGGTACTCTAAAAAGATTTCATATGGATTTCACTTCGACGAGGTTCTAAGAACTTGTAAGTAAGTACTAGCTATGCCTACCTAATCCCGAATCCAGAAAAAATGGAATGTAACTTAAACTACGTGAATGAGTCTGCTTCAAATGATGTAATATTTACGTAGCATAATAATTATTGTTTATTAAAATGGAGTGAATTGTTCCGGCGCTGTCAGCATCCTCATTAACCCGCGGACCAATTAGTGGCCGTGCTATTCCGCTGGATAGGCGAAAACTCTTTGCATTTTTATTGGAAACAAGGCAGTGGAGCTATTGAAATACATGCACAGAGTATTTTCTTCCGAGCAGAACAAACGAATGGTAAACAACAAGAGTAAATGTTTTGTTCCGGTCGACCCAATCATGCGCCGGAAGAAATTTCGTGATTAATTCGATCGATTCAAATTCTTATCAAGGTCAATATTTCCATCCTTCCCCAATTTAAGTATGTAAGTAGGGCGGTATGTATCATCAATCATCATCATTGTAGGTATGCAATGACTGTGGACAAAGCCAATTATTTTGTTGATCTTTAGGTAGGGCTTACTAACTTTTCAATTTCCGTTCGTCACTTCAGTGCAAAGTGCTATTTATAACTAGGAAAGGAAATGCGTACTAACTACCTGCCGACGGAGTTTTTTTTTGGTATTTCGGAGATCATGTCTTAGTTAAAGGTATTTGTTGACAGTTGAATGGTGGTAGGTACCTACGTATACTCTGGCCAAACTCAATATACAATCTTTTAACATTGCTAGCTTATGTAACCTAAAAATCACTTTCAATCTGTTGATATTATGTATACAGAAAATTGATTTTTGTGCAGTAAGTTGTTTACAAACATTTTACATTGCGACTAGCTCGTATATAGAATAACCGTACGTGATTGATAACCGTTTTGACCAGATCCTGTGACCTGACTACATACCTCTAGATAGTCACACAATTATTGTCAGCTCTAACTTTTCTGACTACCTAACCGATTTTTGATGATAAGTTTTAAGTAGTTTCTATAGCATTATGGTCTGTCTGGATATTCTAGCTTAAATCTCACCTATAACATTAAGTTGCACATGAGTCTTATGCGCGGGGCTAGCAGCGAAGTCAGCGAGGCACACGTAGAGACCTGCGTCGGACGGCTTGACGGTCACGATCTGTAGCTTGTCGACGCCGTCGTCGCTGGTCACCAGGCGGTAGCGGCCGCTCTTGGCTGCTGCTGCGCCTTCGTCGTCTAATTGGTCTTCGCGCAGGTCGCGACTGCTGAGGCATATTGTTATGATGTGGCATGCTCAAGGGGGAGTGTTCAGGTCAAAGGGCGTAGGATTTGTAGAGACCTGTCACTCGAGTAGTTGATGTCTCAGTTTCGGTTCGTATAACCATAAGGTTGGCATGACCATCCATGGGAAAGTGGAAGGATTGGTCATAGTTATCTCGAATCGTCGACGTCCATGGGCTGGAGTTGGAGGGTCAATTTTTTCGTCGCGGCCGCTACGATGCGGCGCGGTGGCGGCGAAATGATAATCTCTACTTGTAGGTACCTACTTATAATGAAATGACTTCTGCGTTGTGTACTTATATTTATTAACGGTCATAGCGTTCAGGTTCATACAATACTAGTTACTGGTCTTTAATTTTATGGTTTTTTCTATTTCATGGGAACTGATTTATGGGATAAAAAGCCTATGTTTTATTCCAGGCCTAGAAGTAACTGTATTCCAAATTTCAGCCCGCATTGTTCCTAATTTTGGCGCGCTGAGGTACAAAACCTTCGAACACTCATATTGTATAATATTAGTGTGATAACTAAGCAATTCCATGATTGATTACCTAAGCCTTTATTCGGAAAAGATGAGCAATCGTTAAGCAATAAGATGGAGATGACCACCTGGTAGGTATTTGTTTTGCCTCCTGTATCTGAGATTATAAGACGGGTTTCTCATGAACTATGATCGAGTTAAGATGAAGCCCAACTAACTCCTATCATGACATAACTCACGAGTTGTTTTTTTTGCCTATAGGCAGGATTTTAACAAACTTCAAAAAAGATAGTGGTTCTATGTTCGACTGTGTGATGTTTTTTGTATGATTATTGTTCACTGATATCTCCGTCAACTGTGGACCGATGTTGATGATCGATTTTGAATAAAAAACGAAACGGTCGTCTTAAAATTCCCATATTAACACTTTGAGTGCTGAAAACGCACGGTATGAGTTTTCTACAAGTGACTAATATGCGTAAATCCACACTAGCGCAGCGGCTGAGAAAATACAGATCTTTGTGACTCAGCAGAGCTGTAATATTTTTCGAACGAAACGCATGTGCGGCGCAACACAACCGCTGTGTAGAGCGGCAGCACGATTTTTTTAGGTAAAAAAAAAGATCGCAGTCGTCGAAAAAAAACCGCAGTCAAAGTGTTAAAGGGTAAATATAGGAATTTCAAGTCAGTTCTCAGTATTTTTTAAGAACGTAGTAAATTACTGTATGTGCCTACTAACTTGGATCAATTTATAATTTTTACATATTTTGTTACAATTGAATTATAAATTATAGAAAGAACGTACAGAGAAATTTGATAGTTATTACTTATTTATTACCTAGGCACTCGTGAAAGTTAGGATATACCTGACATAGAGTCCTAAAATATTATATTATATAAAATATAATATAAATGGTATCCGATAACTAATATTTTAGAACTGTTAGACGAGATATTTTGGATAACCTAAGATAAGATCGAGATGAAAGGCTCATAAAACCGGATTTCACGTAGTCTCTAGTAGTCTGGTAGGTATACCTGTAGAAAGCTGTCGAAGACCCGTTTCTGTACCACGCGAGGATTGTCAGTTTGTCGTCTTCCACTTCGGCTGTCACATTGCAGGGAAGTTCCGCACTGTGACCCACCACTGATTCCACTAAAACCATTTCTATGATTAGGAAAACCTTTGAAAGTTCAAACATAACGGGAGTATTCGAAGCAATTATTGTATGGCCGATCGTTTATGAATAATGATCGAAGGCAAAAACCCAATGCTGATAGAGGTTTGAGTTTAAATCTAAAGAATTTTAAGTAATACATACGTACTACGATTCTATAAAATCACTGGATAAATGATAATGTAGGTATTTATCCAACAAAACTTAAAACAGTGTAAAATTAAGGGATTCGTAACTTCGACTAAACAAACTGGGTTCGTTTTTTCTTTTGAAGAATTGAAGATTATTTTAAAATATTGTTTGATAAGCCTTATAACTAGGTCTACAATTAGGTATTTTAGATTTGTCTGAACAGTTCTAGAGGCTGCGATTGACGACAACGCTCGCCGAAGACATGAAGGCACGTGCCGTTACTTCATAAAAATCGTCTTTCGATCGAGATTACAATAGGTAGGTATTCAAAACTTTTTAAACTCACCTGTTTCAAAAATATCCTGTGCACCTGATATATTCAGAATAACCGCCACAATAAAAAACACAATCAAACTCATTTTTACACGCAAACTTGTACTTATCCCTGCTCTTTTCATTTAAATTCACATGATCATTTCGTCCGAAATTTGGCGGGAGTATGCACGTCCGGATTGGGCGCGAGGAGCGGACACGCGGTTCAATTGGCGCTTTCGACCGCAATAAGGTACCTCGGTCCAGAGCAGGGACTTCGTAACCGGCTGGGCAGAGCGCTCCCGGCCGCTTCCGGCCGTTCCCTTTCGTTACGTCACACCCGCTCGCTCATAGACTACACTATTCATTCTTCTGTACCGCCTCGACAGTTCAAACACAGCCCGATTCATCATTTACCTAACATTTTTAATTGATGAGGTCAGAACAATTGGGTCAGTACAACTGGATTTGCTTATTGTTTACTGGCAAATTAATACATTTCATTTTCGGCGATTCCACTTCCGGTTTGCCTAAATTAGTTTAAATTGACTTCAAGTCAATATGTTAAATAACAGCATGTAAATAATTTAAACAGGAGTAACTAAAAATATATCAATGCCTGTACCTATAAAAAACACATTTATTTTAACAGACAATAATTGTTAAATCAACACTTAAGATTAGATATGAGACAAATTCGGTACCTACTAATTTTTGGCGTCAGAATAGAATTTATGTAATCATTATTTGAAATTTTTTAAAGACTTGAAAAATAGCATGCTCAGTATGGCCACCACTGCACTGCCAACAGTTCCAACCAACAGTTTTTTATTCCTTTGTTTATCAGATTTTTGGGACACTACCTGAAAATAATAATGAGCATGAACATACAAAAATGATACAATGTATAGATTGTTAAAACTTATTGTCATAGTAAAACTGTTATATCTTGTCACTTCAATACTCATGTAGACAGCTGTTGGCTAAGTGTTTTCTCTACTACGGAAAACACTTCGCATATAGCATATTTCCTATATTGTTTAATAGCTCTGCCATTTCATGATTAAATTGGCAATCTAAGAAAAGTACAATTACATCACAAGGATTTATTGTTGCTTCACATTACTATGTTCTAGAATACTTGATATTTTTATAAAGGAAAGCAGTTACAAAACCAAACAAATATTGGTGGAAAATATATAGATAGATAGATAATTCTTTATTGCACACTAAAATGACAATGTAAAATAAAAACTTAAAAAAACTAGATACAATTGGCGGTCTTATCGCTCAAGAGCGATCTCTACCAGACAACCATGGATGATATATAATGACATGACATCATGTCAGTAAATTACAAAAGTTCCAAACAATCTTTGTGTTTGATAACTTTAATTCAGAATATAATTATCTCTTGTCCATTTATGAACTCAAGTTTGCACTTTTTAAACTGTGCAATTGTGTGTTGTTGAAGGTTTTGTTTTTATTTGTATTGGCTACAGTGCTGTTATTTAGACATTTTATTTTTATCTTTTAGTAAGTTTTTATTCATAAATGGCTTTGTATACATAAAATATCTTGGATTCTAAAACATGAATCTAACTAAACTAAAATCTTTGAATATTTATTGAGAAAATTGATTGATTTCACTTAATAAAATGTACATAATATATTAATTAAGTATGATAATGTTGATGATAGGTGATCACTGATTAGAGTAAACATTCTTGTCTTATAAGCCTCTGGTTTTCCTTCAAATAAATATAAAATATAAAGTAAATATAATAAAAATTACCCTCATCTGCTTATGCAAAGCCAATTCCATTGAGTTTAAAATATTTGTCATTTCATCAAGTGTGCTCACTGCGACATCGGATGCATACTTGTCTCGGTGGAGTACACAGTCCGTCACATTAGATGTCTTCTTAAGTGCGATAGTATTGTTTACCAAACTGACGTAGAGTCTATTCAGGTGCTGGTAACTTGCATCTAAAATTTCCGTGAGCTCTATTGGACTCAAAATACAAGTTACTTCTGTGCTGCAAGAATAATTAACAAAAAATGGTCTACATTGTGTTTTAAGTTGGGAGTTTGTTGTCTTGGGTTGATTTTAATGCTTATCTTAATTAAATCAAATCATCTCTTAAATCTTAAGTGTATCTATGTTGTATCTTAGTTCAATCTCAATCACTAAAAGCACTGCAATACATATTTAGTGTATATCTGTGAAATATGTTTTTCTGTGAGATGGTGCTTTACTAACCTAGTCTGTGTGGACAGTTCATTGTATATTGGCAAGCTTTTGACTCCATCAATAATTTTCAGCCGTATAACAGCCTCATCCACTCCTAGCTTTTCAAGATCCTCGTTCGTTAACTCGGTAAGGGTGCATTGCCCAATATTGTGTTTCCTAAAACCAAAATAAATACAGTAACTAATTGCATAGGTACCTACCTATATAGTCTGGGTAAAAAATACTATAAAGTAACGGATATTTTGAGAGTAATATGAATTTTTAGGGTTCGATTTTTATAGGTTACTTACCGAAATATGTCTACATAATTTTCAGCCCCTACTTCGGTTAGAACTGCGCTAACAGAAATATCGAATTCGGTCGGATCAAGTTTTACATCTTTCAGTGCGACACTTTTCTCATCGCTGCCCATGTTCGATCAGCTGATTATTTAATTATCTTCGTTTGTAAGATTTGTTTTACAAAAGATTTAACTACAAAATATTAGCAAAACAACCAAGCCGGGTTTTGCAACCAAAACAAACAAAACATTGCAAAAATTTTATATAAATGACAGTGAGTAGTGAGTGCTTTGACATAACAATTCCCAGTATTGTGACTTTGACATAAGGTGGGTCTGAATCTGCCAAGTTGAGAGAGAAAAACTCGGAGAGCCCTATCTAATCTATACGCTTCGGATCGGTCGGAAGCAGAACACGAAGTGTTTGAAGAAGGCCAACTGCTGCCAAAAAGCGGACATAGGATTTTTCTTCATTAAAAGGAAAAGAAGAAAAAAGTTTCTATATTTCTGTGCACAGTGTAATTAAATACATGCCAGATATTTTCCCATTTTGTATTGTAACAATGCAACTGATAGTAGGGTCGTGACTTCATGAGTCAAGTCAGGATCATGTGCCTAGTTATTCTAAGGGATCATGAATGAAAAAATAACACTGTAGGTAAAAGATTTTATTTGTTTTCTATGTATAAAATAAAACTATAATACTTTAATAAATAATTGAGCAATCAGTAGGTAGGTACTTACTAGCCAAGCCTACCTACTTATCATATATATGCTAAGCCACATACATCCTAAGCCTCTTCTAATCGAAGTAAGGAAACCTCGTGCCTTGGAATATTAGTTATTTTATAGAATGTCATCATTAACTACCAGTCCTACCACAAGCAATAAAATAAAATAAATGCTGGGCATGTGCCAATAAGTGAAACTACACAAGTAGGTAAAAATGTAGTTTCAAATAAAAATATCTACCCCGGTAAAGCATGTTTACTGTATCTGTAACTAAAGCCTTTATCTTGAGCGGTTTGACGAAAGTACTTAGACGATATCGCGATTCGCGACGTCTCTATTTTGTGTGCTATTTGCTAGCTCCATGCCCGCAGTACCAACTCCCAGATAAAAATCAGGCTTAAGTACATTCAAATTTCAAACCAGACTTCACAATGACGCGATGACGTCTCAATACGTCCATACTATAAAAACATACAGCCGAATTGAGTTCCTCATCCTTTTTCGAAGTCGGTTATAACACCGGACTCAGGCCTTTGATCCTTGTTTATTAGGACTCCAGTCCTTCGTTGTCAGTTTACAACGTTGGACTTAAATTGTCTACAATGGCCCTGACTGCTTGCCATGTTTCCCGTGCAGTAGACATTATTTGGGAGCCGGGTAATAAGAATCCATAAGGGCCAAAGGAGTCCCGTAGATCTACGTGGTAAGAAAACTTGATACCGGCACGTGCTTTTGCCCAGTCGTGCGCCATCCCGGATGCAGGCTGCCGGATATCAGATGCTGTCCCAACCTGGAAATATTGATCGAATAAGGCACACTAGACTAAAAAGTAAAAGCTAGAATAGAATATATTAATTTAAATAATGGTACCTACTTACATTTTAGTCACGTAGGTTCTAAGGTCTTAGGAGTTAGGGCGTTTTGAAAGGTACCTGATACTTTGTGCCATACATGTCACTGAGAGCGGCAGTAGCCAGCTTGCCCATCTCCATCAGGATACCATCGTCTCCGGAAGGCGCAATCGCATGAGAGCTCGGTGTCAGCCATGACTGCGAGTATGCGTGGAGCGATATGAACACCTGTCAAATAAGAACGTTTTTACAACGCTATACTCAAACACCTTTGGGAAGCAAGCACTGCTATTTTTACCCGAGTACCTTAGTTGGCAGTACCCTATTAAGTGTAGATGATTCCCACATTCATAAATCATTTCCCATCGATTTTCTTTTCGATTTCCATATTTTTTCAGAACCGCTAATCCCGCGGATCTCGCATTTGCAATCCCTATTACCTTCCTATACTACGCAACAACTTATAGACCTACCACACCAAGTCACCAATCTCACCCAAATAAAATAAAATTATCTGACAGGTCAAAATGATTAGGAGAGTCAAGTAGGTAGCTATAAGGGAATCCAATCCCGCATCTAAACCTCAATCCCGCAGATCTGGATCGAGGTCATCCAAGGATTTGCGGGACTGCAAAAAACTAGCATGTGTTGCGTGGAATCGTGAAGATCGCCCTGTCGTCGTAGCGTAACCTTATTTGCATTGATCACGTTTGGTTAAAAGCCAAAAAAAGACTTAACACTTTGAGTGCTGAAAACGCACGGTATGAGTTTTCTACAAGTGACTAATATGCGTAAATCCACACTAGCGCAGCGGCTGAGAAAATACAGATCTTTGTGACTCAGCAGAGCTGTAATATTTTTCGAACGAAACGCATGTGCGGCGCAACACAACCGCTGTGTAGAGCGGCAGCACGAATTTTTTAGGTAAAAAAAAAGATCGCAGTCGTCGAAAAAAAACCGCAGTCAAAGTGTTAAATGACATTTTCATGTCATTGCGATTCGGATTAACTAAATGGGTTTAAAGGTTGTTGTTTGCAGTTTTATTTTTTCAAAATTGCGGTACACAATGAATGTTATATACGGATTTGGATAAAGGATACTTATACTAATTAAAAATATTATCTATCATACATACATAATAGTTCACATTAATGTGTACTATTGTTATTTGTGTTATTGTAAGAAATCTGTTTAAATGTATCTTTATTTTCATATTTTTTCAGACCCGCAAATCCCCCGGATTTCTTATTTGCAATCCCGCGTTTAAGGGATTGGATTCCCTAGTAGGTGCCTATAGTCTATCCATCCAGAATGTAGAATGTTTGTAAACAGAGCCACTGACAGTTCAATCAGCTGATGTAGGGGTGAAAAACATTTTTTTATTTAGGTTAGCTCTTGCTTGTGACTTCGTTTGCGTATTTAGGAAGTACATAATTTAGCTCTATTTGAATTTTATTGACACAAGATAGAGAAAATATTATATTATTGTCTTTGGTAATAAAACCTTTATAACATACCTTACTAGAATGCAAAAAATTAGCCTAATCTACCAAGATATATACCCACATCATGAGCTTTGATGGGGATGCCTTACTGGGCTGGTGATATTTGATGTAAATAATTAACAGGCATAAACAAAGCATCCCTGTGAAATCAGCCTACAACATTACCTATTCTTATAGAAGTGCTATCCTTGATTCGAAATCGTAGTTAAAAAGTAACCAACTGTTTGCAACACGGGACGTCAAAACTGAGATTCGTTAGGGATGGCACAGTTATAAAGACATAAAATCTCTCGTCAATTTAATCTTTGTTTTTGACCCCATAATGTCGATTTGTCAATTGAAATAATTAGATTCTGCATAGAATTGACGTCAGGATTATAAAAAGTAATAAATCTAATAGAATGTATGTATATGTGAAAACATTGGAATTTTATTAGGCCTGCATCATTTCGTTGTGATAACCCTAAAAATCAGCTGATTTCTTATATTTACAAACATTCTACATTCTGGATGGATAGACTATAAGTATAAAAATTAGATAAGAATTCTTATCGGTCAGAGTGTGGGTAAGGTACCTTTATAATTAGGACAAACAATTCGTGATGTCGGTTGTAACAGTAATGAAAGAATGATGTCGGTATTCATTTCTGTGGCTTTTAGATTTCCTTTCTTTATGGTTTGGTAAGTGCTTATGTTTTGAAAGGCCATGAGCCTACCCACTATCTAATGCACTGAATTACATTGTGGTAGATATACATAAGTAGGTATAACGTATATCTAGTCTAGGATGCCGCCTATGTTGTCACAATTTCCCCGAGCTATGTGCGGTCTACCTTTACGGCTTTGAGCCGATGATGATAAATGGCTTTACACTTGATATTGCTGACACAATTTCTGATTTCTATCATAAATTTGCAGATGACATGCTAGGTATTTGAGTAACCCTCGTGTTTTGAGCGTTTAGTTATGCGGCATGCAGACAGAGCAACTTTAGTTGAAGAAACTATTACCTTTTTTATATTTATATTTCGTTAAAGGTTGCCAATTGCAGCAACAAAAAGGTCCAGTTTATGAAGAAGTTTATCTTATATATAATTTAAACAGCTTGTTGCGATTTCGCGCCATTTGCGCGGGACTTGAACCCGCGAATTTCGGACCTCAATTAGGGAATGCTCTAACCAACTAAGCCACGAAATCAAGTAACCGACGCGACGACCACTAGTCGAAAATTTTGGGATTTTGTTAGAGCTTTTTTCTTAGAGCCCCGGGTGCGAGGGGTTACGCCCTACAATAACAAATACCTACCTTAGATAGATGCGACTTACTTGTTGCCGCAATACAGATATGAAAGTTGCGCTATCTGCATAGCGCCGTTATTCTAGGTTATTCTACCTATAAGATTTGGTTCTACAAATTGGTTAAACAAACATAAATTAAATACGTAGGTAGTAAAAGTAAAAAGTTTCCTCGAAACAAATTTAGTACCTATAGCTAAGTCGGAAAATAAAAACCATCAAGGTACAGAAGTGCGGTGCGTGGGTCTATGTGCGTGGGTTTAACGCATGTACTTTTTTTAAAGATTTATTTTGTGGGTTTAGGCTTGCTCAGTCATCAGCTTTCTACTTACTTTAAAAATGCCCTTTTCCCAGTTATTTTGCAAGAAGCTTACCCTCTGCATCGGCCCTTGCTTAGGGCCCACTGCTAGCCCTAAGCACAGATTAGGTAGGTAATGTTACAAAACCCTAAGCCTATATGCGTATGCCATTCACCTCGACCTGCGCTAGCCTGCGCCCTATCATCATCACCAACAGCATTACCCTGTCTACAAATCATAAAATAATAAAAAAAAACTTTATGCGGTTTATTAGCTCTCATCAACAGAGGATAATACCATGAATGGTACGCTAGGCACATGCCTAGCGTGGGTCGGGGATCGCAGTCCAGGACCCCATAAACCTAGTATCATCATCATCATCAGCCTATGTTAGTCCACTGCTGGACATAGGTCTCCCCCAATGAGCGCCATAGCGCCCTGTCTTCACCTTGACGCATCCAACATCTCCCTGCAGTCTTTTGAAGATCGTCATCTCGTTTGGTTGAAGGGCGTTCTACACTACGTTTGTCGAGCCGTGGTCTCCAGCCAAGAACACGTTTACCCCAGCGGTAAAACCAAAATCAAACCTAGTATGCATAAACCTAAATCAAAACGTACTTATGCTTACCTTTATCAAGCCCCTATGCTCAGCCAAGAACCCAGAGACAGCCCTTGTCTCTGGTTCGCTGAAGGGATGCGAGCCTGCGAAGTTATCTGCACACGGGTCCTTGGAGGAGGCCAGCTCGCCCCAGCGGTAGTCCCAGTTGCGGTCCGCGTCTACGCCAACACACTCCGTCTTACCCCAATTCCAGGGAAACCTGGACAGATCGGGAAATACCAACTTGAAACTGGAAAATAGTGTAGCTTACAGAAACGTCTTTCTATTTTCATGTGCGATATTTTGCATGCCATTGCGTTTATTTCATGAAGAACAATGCTAAATGAGATAGACCACCATCGGGTGAAACAATTTCTCTATCCATCAAAATGAATAGAGAAATTGCTAGACTCCACTTCATTGAATTTACCGCGATTCATAGACGTCATTCTTTGCAAATTGCATGCTTATGTAGGTTTGCCTACCGTTCGTGTCCGACAGACAAATAGCCAGTCATACTCAGTCTGAGCCATTTAGGTACCTATCTATAAAGTAGGTTTCTGACTCAGGTCAGAAACTACAAAACTTGTCTTTGTAAATGTACAAAAACACAACATGTCCGAATTGGATAAAATTGTTGATACCTACTTTAATTCGATTCAAGACATGTATGACATACACAATTCTTATAATAATATATTCATATATTTTTTCTCACTAATAATATAAATGCGAAAGTTTGGATGTTTAGTTAGATGGAGGAATAGATGTTTGTTATTCCTTCACACCAAATGTCTGAACGGATCGGGCTGAAATTACGCATATTCCTTACCCATAATTGAGTTCCCATGAGACAGGAAAAAACCCATTGAACGTTTTCATAAAAACAACAAAAACTACATAAAATTGAAAAAATAACCTACCCAAGGACGAGGCTGTACCTAGGTATCTTGTGAAATTATGTATTACTATATTCATCTATACTGCAAGGTAGACAGGAATAATATATTGTAAGGAGAGATGAACCGTTTTATTTCGATGAAAACTCGACTGCTATTTTTTCGCTTATGGCAAGTAGGTAGGTACCTACCTAATTAGTCAAACAGCTCAGTTAAAAAGGTACACAGTAGATACCTACCTACCTAATTTTGTGACTGTGAATCTACTAAACTATGTAAGTGCGTAGGTATAGGTTAATTGGCCAGAAGGTACCTACAGAGCAGTTAAGCGTAGAAACTACCTAGCGTGCTCAAATTTTCCTCCAAACTTTCACGATAACATGAAATGAGAAATAACCAGTTTCGAATTTTTTATGGGAAACGGTATTACAACATATACAGGAGGTACTTACAACATACAGTTCGTCGGTTCGGAACTATACGGAACCCTACACGGTGCGCAAGTGTGGCTTCACTCTCTTAGCAATTTAACGGTTTACATTACATAGAATTGACCAAACAGGAATAACTCCTATTTTTGGAGGTCGACATTATACCACTCCATACTTATTTTCTCTTCCAAAGAGGTTTTGTAGGTGCATAAAGGATACTCTGATTTGGTTAAAGATATAATTAATTGAGTTATTAAGGTGATTTAACTCTACTAAAAAGTGTACTTAATGCACCCGGAAATGACCAGGGTGAATCAAGTCTACTAAAAGTTTACTTAGTGCACCCGGGTGAATTAAGTTTACCGCCCCATTTTTTCACGAGTAAGTTAGGTAGGTAGAATAGGATATTGTAGTACCTACAATATCCTATTATATCCTACTAATATTATAAAAAGGCGAAAGTTTGTGCCGCTGTCAAGATATTTGGCCGAAATTTTGTACACAGAGATAGACCTTGATTGAATAACAAATTAGCTCCTTTTTAATCCATATCCAACCTGAAGAAGCCAGTCTCTCTATCTGTCTATTATGCATAAAATATTATAGCCCTGGTAGGAAGATCGCGTATTATTTTCTTTTTTTATGGCGCTAACCACTTTTTTATGGCATAAAGTAGATACCTTATCTACCTATCAAATACTTATTACACCATCGAGAAGTACAACATTCTGATCTCATTTCCTTTTCACATTTTGAATAATATCCTATTTTGCAAATGTGAGCAAGAGAGGTCAAAATAACTTTTTCCTCAAGAGTCACCTCTATATCGACAAGCTTATTCAAATGAACCTTTCAATTTATATTTACGATTCTTATTATATTTTCTACTATAAACCTCATCATTATCATTACGGTACATTCATTGAGGCATTAATAGAAGGACTTACATTACATAGCCTTTAAAACGACTTTTCTAATGCACTGCAGTTCAGCTTTATAGGTGGTTAACCCATAAAGCTGTACCTATTGCAGTTAAGAACTTATTTCTTAATTAACATAGAAAATGAAGAACTATCAAGCCAATTATAGATTTTGCTACCAGAAAAAGTGCATCTAGTGGTCGGCAAAAATGACTTGACTGGTCAGCAAGAAGGTATATGAAATTGACCATTTATTAAATAGTTCTGCAGCAATTTGTTAGTTAAGCTGCTGCTTTAAGACGTTTGCAAATCGTAGTTCGGATTTTATAAAATGGGGCGGGATATAAAATTAATTTTGATTTGATAATCATAATGTTACCTACATAGCTATTTATACCTACAGATTATAGTATATACTATAATCTTCTGTACCTACTACACGTGCAAAGATACGCGTGGCACTAAACTTCTCAATATCTGGATCAACATTTATTGTGTGTGTTTCAGTGGGTCTTCGAGTTGTTTAAATTTACAACCGGATCCGTCAGGTTGCCCTACACCCCGAGTTTAGGGCCACCTGACGGGTCTTCTCTCCAAGCTCTCTACTAGGATGTCTTGCACGGCATTCTATATCTGCAATCATTTACTGAAAAACTGACACAATTATTGAATGTTTTGTGCTAACAGAATTACTACTAAATATAAAACTCATGAGTGATAACATTTAATACATTTCGAAGAAATACATAGCCTTTTCTCGTATTTTTTTATGCACTGCAGTTTATCTTTAAGACCTCTTATCTCATAAGTGACAGTAAAAAAACAAATTACTTGTACATTGTTGCCTGTAATCTATATCTATATATAAAAAAGAAAAGACTTATTGTTTTTGACTAATCAGCGTACGTGCAACCCGATTTGATTTGACCAAAATGTGTCAATTTAATTGCTTTGTCAACCGATTCGCGAATTTGATCAGCGTTCGAGAAACCGGAGAGTGTATGGGGGACTCCAAAATCTCGTCTCAAAATAATAAAAATCAGAATAATCAATTTATTGGTAACAAAATAGTACAAGTCAAACCAAGCGAACCTAACCTGTACGTGGTAAATACACCCTACTAAATAACGAACTAGGCTCTGGTGAAAATATCAAACAATCTTCATAATTTGATAACTCAGATAATTTTACAAGAATTTCCCATTACATTCTTGACACACTGGCAGAAAAGTGTCCAACCAGACATAATTGCCATTAAGAAAGAATCATCATCATCATCATCGAGAAACCGGGTGTAAGAATATCGAGGAAAAAGAGGTAAGTAAGATACTGACCAGCCCACGTAATAGTCATCCGAGTGATCCGGCAGGCGGGAGCGAGTCTTCATCCAGAGGCGGTCGTGAGTGTGAGAATGCTCGTAGCCATCAGGGTTTACAATCGGCATTATGTAGAAGTCTGCTTGCTTTAGCGTCTCAAGGTCACCTGTTGGTTTATTTTAAAACGATCACGCAAAACTTTATAGCAAGTTTTTGCGTTGCATAACGTAGAATGCAAATAAGCTGAAGATTTGCAGATGTGAAAGAACTTTCGGTTATAAATAGCCGTAAGCTACATAGGAGATTGTAAAGTAGTAGGAAGGTATGCACCGGCATCAAAGTCTAGTGCTGCAAGCAGGTGAAATCCAAATACTAGAAAGTGGAATAAAGTCGTGCCATTTTTTCTGCACAATCTACTTTATTAATTTAATCCATCATATGTCCACACGTTAGATACCACAAACATTTTACATATTTTTTTTTCAAACTCTTCTTAGCCATCACTTTTTACTGGTCTAATCGCATCACTGTGGTCAGACACAGTCTAGCTAGGTACTCTAAGCACTATTCAGGTTTTATTAAATACATTCAAGGTTTTATTGTTATGTGTAGATAATTATAATAACTTACCAGCTCCGTTATCTCCTTCGACGAGGGTATGGATCATCCAGGTGGCCACGGCAGGTGCGATCCACTCTCTGCCGTGAGCTCCGCCGTCAAGCCACACTGCGGGCTTCATGCGTGACCGCAGCCGCCATTTCTTCTTCCCTTCTTTGGTGAGTGTCTCTCTTGATACCGTATCATTTGTTGGTAAAGATACCTGTAAAATAAGTTTTTTCAATTATTGTACTTTATCGTTAGTCTCTGTTTCCCTGTTACACAAGCTTCCTAGTTTAACGTAGCTTATATTTGATGGTTACCTTAACAGCTACAAGCGGAAGCCCCTCTGAAGAACGTCCTAAAGGAATGAGCTCCACAACGTCCGGGTGCGAGTGTTGCAAGTATTCCAGGTAACGTAATATATCTGCATAACGGTGGTACCTCCTCCAGGTCATCGGGTGACCTCTGATTTGTTCCAGCTCTAACCTCTGCTTCTTTGAAAGGCGCGGGTTCTCGTACATTATTGCTTTCTGTAACAAAAACTTTAGTCAACTAACATTTGACATAGCCATTTTATCCCACCCAGCTTAAAAGCAAATGCAAGTTACCTGTAAGTCCCATAGAACGACTTCAAAATCTATTTTGGAAGATTTGAGATGATCTTTCACATCAGCTAAAAGATCGGGAGGTACAAGTAAATCCGTGGAGCCATTTAGAGAGGGCGCGGTCCACCACATCAGCCCAGAACCCTGAGCGTCTTCTTGCAGCTCCAACAAATCCTGCACCTTCCATTTAGCATCTGGATACGTACGGAGCAGTTGAAAACCTTTGTAATTTTTCTTCATAGGTTTTTTATCAGATTTCTTATCTGAAAATATAATTGTCATAATTAACGACACGTTGAATGCTGATTATCTGTATAATGAGCCAGATTAGTTACTGGAAAGCAAAGTATGATACACCACTCGTATAGAACACTAAACACAGTGTAATAGCGCAAGAAAGTAAGATACAGTAGCATGTAGGAGGTACCTCTACTAATGATAATGTCTTCACTTTCGAATTCAGGGATGTGTGGACATAATAAGGAACGTTTCTAAGTAGGTACCTATCTAGTACTACCTCAATCACTCGAGAGCAATGACTTAACGACAGGTGATAGATGCATTAATTCACATACAATGTTTTAAAGTGATACAGTCTACTACTAGAGCTAGATCAAAATTCTTTCGATTTTTAGTTACTTTACTGAAGGTAAAAAAGCGAGTCCAGTTGGAATATAACTCTCAGTATCTATAGTAGCTGCAAAGTTTCGCATTCTATATTTAGCGTTAAAGTGTATAGATAACGAGTTTGAAAAATACATCTACGATAAAGAGTTCCTAGTGTTTTGGTTTAGTATTACCGACTTCGAATCGTCATATTGATAAATCTAAAAAATACTTAAATAAATAACCTATCAAAGACCATAATTGCATAACATTATCTTTCTACGTCCTATATTTACTTTAAAAACCCCGTACATAAACAGAGTTAATTTCATGAAAACAAATAATTTCCTTACACAATGAAAATAATTTGCTTGCCTCTCACAATTATCATAATTTGGTGAACAGTCCAAAAGAAATCAAACTTACTTGTGCTTATATCATTGGCAAGGTAAGCGGCATCGTTGGAGTCTTCAGAATCCAGAAAATTCTGGAACCAACTGGTTGGAGCCGTGGTGAGTGGCATAGGGGTGGTGGTTGTCAACGGTGGCCTCTTCGGTGTGGGTGTGTCAGAGAACCAGCTGACGCCACCAAACCAAGATTTAGGCCCCATTATCCAGTCGTAAATTTTGGAAAATATACCTGGAAACACAAAATTTTTAAAGATCTTACGAAACTTCTCGAATAGTCCCATTTCGTCGTATAGGTAATCGGAATGCTGGGTTCTATCGTCGGCTTAGTAGTTAGAAAATTTATATTAGATAACCGTAAGTAGGTACTAGTAGTAATTTGTCGTTTTGTTGTTTTGTATCCCTAACAAGTATAAAATTTGAGTGTTGTTAGGTGGTTGCCTTTTACCGCCATCTAGCTACTAAAAAGGAAAAGTAATTATTTAATTATTCGTTTCCGTTTTCCTTGCGAAGTTTTCCAAGTGCTACGTTTAAGGAGAAATCTTTTTATGTCAGTGGGCCGAGATACTTGTGTGAGAGTCAGTTAGACGGGTGCGCAGACGCAGTCACACAACTAAGTATGGCTATGTTCCGCATTAGCCACGGATTATTCGCACAGGTCAGAGGCATAGCAGCGTGGGAAAAAAATATTTGACTTTATTTTTATTTTATTATATTTATTCATTCCACCGTAGGGAGATGTTCATATCGTTGTAATTGATTTCGTTATAATCAAACTTATTAAAGACATGGCGCTATGGTGCTCATTAGGGGATATGATGACTATGTCCAGAAATGGACTAACATAGGCTGATGATGATGATAAATTAACATTTTAAATAATTATTAGAACACTACAAGTTTTTCATAATAAAATGTGAAATGAACTGGGTAAGGCTTCCCGACAAAAAGGCGATTATTAACTTAACAAATTCATTTTACTTATAGAATTATAATATTTGTACATTATGTGTGTACTATTAAATCAACCGATGTGCGCGGTGGCGGGGGAAGATCAGTCAGTGACAAGGTTGGGTTCGAATCCCGTCTTGAGACAAATGTTCGTACGGGTGTTCGTTCTGGGTGTTCTGGGTATTTTCTATATATATAATACAAATATATATCGAAGTAATGTATATCAGTCATCTAGTACCCATATCCCCTAGGAATCCATGCTGCAATCGCAACGCCCGCTTTTGTTTCTTATTAAATTTGTGTCTTTTGTTTATAGTTTAATTGTTTTGAAAAAAAAACTATATAAGCATAATAAAAACATGAAGAAATATTTTTTGCAAAACCCCTGGCTATAAGGAATTGAAAAAGAGAAATATAAGATTATATTAATAATTTATAAATAAAATAGCTTCTTAAATGTTTTGGCTTTCTCGTTACTGCGCTGTTTTTTTTGTATAGAAAAATAGCGAACTTATATAAAATGACAAAATGTCATTGCCTAGAATGTCAATGAGATTTTGCCATAATTTCCGAATTCCAATGACTATAAGGATTAGCTCCTACGTATTCTAGGAGTAGACCTAAAGATTTAAGTTTTAGTTGGCAGCCCCCGACGGGAATCATGACTTATAGTTATTATGGAACCATTTCGGTATCATTTCCTATACAATAGCGAAAGAATTTTCAAAATCTGTCCATAATTGACGGAGAAATCGAAGAACATACATTCTGCCAAACAGAACCTCTTCATTATTTTGAAGTCGGTTACAAATAAGAGAAATTGAAGCTCATGCTATCTATATTCTAAGCTTTTTTAATCTAGAAGATAATTATCAGTGTTGTACGATGCAAATTATGGAGTTCTGTTTGCAACCGGAATTCCGCAGTGATTACAGACCAGACCGGAGACTTTGAAAATACCGGAGGCTAAATAGCGCCGATAGGTTGTTTTACTGCAGATAAATATAATGTAGTGGAGGATATTTAATAAAAATAATATTTCAAGGCAAATACTGCGATAATTTCATTATTTACTTTTGGAAGACTGGTAAATTATACCTACCAAGCTATGCAATGCTACTTGCAATTATTGATTTTGTATGTAATTCATGAATTGGAAAGAAATGACTGGGTTAACAGGATTACCTATGCATTTATTTTATATGGTTCGTCAAGTCATGTCGCGAAGAATTTATGGTCGTTAATGCAAATAAAGTGAATAATTAATTCTCGAAAAACGGGTTAGTGAAACTAAACTGTGGGTTATGCCCCTTCTAAAATGTTTTGCAAAATCCATAAACAAAGTAAATCCAGTCTCTAACATGAACGTATTTTTGAGAAGGTTTATGGTTAACTTTCTTTTTGTGGTAAGAATACTTGGATAGATCTTGTCAACTGAGTTTGCACTTAAAAATGGAATATACTAGATAGAATGAAACTTGGGTGCGCGCACTCACGCCCTCTACTTTTTAGGATTCCGTACCCGAAGGGCATCCTGTTTGATTTCCTAAAGTAAGTTATATTTAAAATCAAAGGGAAAAATCGTTGCGTTTTTCTGGTATACTAAAGAGGTTAATGTGACAATTTTTAACATGATAATGATGTTTGCTGTTTATATAGCATTTTTTTTGTACGGGACCCTTCGTATGCGAGTCTGACTCGCAATTGACCGGATTTATGAATTTGAATTTTACCTTATTTTTAATGGTCCTAAGTCTCGTGACTGTTAAGAAATCACGAATCATGCACATGAATTAAGCCTCAAGATAGCCTTATTTAGACCTTTTCATGCACCGACTCTAGAACCTTACCTACCTACTCGTTAACCAACGCAAAACAATGAATGAAAGCTGATTGTACTGAAAGAGGCATAAGTATCTACATATTGCGTAATATACCTAACTAGGTATCATTAAACTCTATACAATCGGATTCGTGCGCTTTACTCGTAGCAATAATTATAATGCCATCAACAAGGCAACGACACGTTGTCGTTACGAGTACGTCATCACATCACTTGCACTTTCATAAATCTTATAGGGCAAGTTTTCTAAACTATCTTAACTGGGTACATATTCATCACAACTGGTACCTTGGAAACCACGAGCCAACATCCGGGTACAGCAATTTGGATTGAACATTAAGAGATTTATATCGATCAAGACAATTATGGTGGTCTTTAGCGATCATAGCAGTACTGCTTCAATCGCTTTATGGACTTCCCTTTTACTTGTACTCTGATGTGCGTACGTTTTAGATATATTCGTAACAAATCGTCAAAACGTGCGCGGTAAGTTTTTTATGCTTATCAAGAGTATATATTTAGTAGTATATTATTTATTCTTATATGGTAAATCTTAACTTGGATCTTCCACATCATAATTGGTTTTTTTTATTCGAGATTGAACTAAAGCAACCATTTTATAATAATTATCGAATTTTGTGACGTGTTCAAGTGTTCTGTAAGGTCTAGAGGAAATTAAGCACTTTGAACTAACAAATATCAGCTAACTATCTTTACAGTACACAGTGCTATTTTATTACTTTTTGTTTTATAGGGTACACAGAATAGGGAAATTTCGGTGGAACCTACCTTCCTAGAAACAATCTACGTCATAAACGAGCGAGCGCGTTGAAGTCTTTTGTACATATATATGAAGTATTTGTCCCGCATGATTAAGTAAACAGTTTTTATGTTTTTATTTGTGTTTTTGTTTTTTTAAAGATGGGTTTTTGGGTTTTATGACAGTAACGGACACATACAAAATATTTAAACACTTCTCCTAACAATAACATCACCTAGTTTTTTCTCGAGATCATTCTGATTGCACTTAGATACGGCCGTATTACTCGCACAAAAACCGCAATGTTATCTTCGCCTTCCGCCAGTTGGAAAGTAGAGCTACCTATAAACCAACCTGATTTTGCCGGTTTCTTTGGAGTCTTCTTTACCAGTTTGTTACTCTGGAAGAATGTAGAGAGCCACCCAGGGTTTTTAGGTGGACATGTAGTTTTTTTAGTTGGAGCCTTTGTGGGTTTAGGCGTGCGACGTGCTGGGCGGGTGGTTGGGCGGCGCGTGGTGGGCCGACGCGTCGAGGGCGGCCGCCGCGTCGTGGGCTTCTTCGTGGTCCTCCTAGCCGGGTACTCCTCTGGAGCCTGCACCAGGATGTACTGACCGTCTATCTCAACCGTCGGCGGTTGCTTTGTTACACCGTTCTGCTTCAATGGAGGCGACTTCGTCACTATAAAGTTCGTATGACTCTCTATATTAATATTCGTTGTTTTAACCACTTTTTTGTCCTCACCCTTAGAGTTTTTAACAGTCACATTAACTTTGGGTCCTTTGCCCCTTAAGATCACTTTGGTAATGGGGGTGTTTCGTATACGCGGTCGTGGTGTGGTGTCGCGGGAGTCGTCGTAATCGTCCCAGAGGAGGAAGGGGTCGGGGTCGGAATCGGAGATGTCCTGGGAGCTGGAGCGCGGGCGCGGGCGATGAGCGACCGCGGCCGCTAGAAGCACCAGCAGCGCCAGGCGACGCGCCATGTGGCGAGCGTGTGCGCATGGCGAGGTGCGCGCGCACTGTCCGCGGCGGACGCTCCGCCGCCGCGCGTTCCCACCACCTTCCCTGCCACTGTTATTATGCGTCGATGCCGATGTCGCTTTCAACGCGCGTTCACTAGGTCAGCCCGCCTGGACACCAGATCGTGCGACCCTCTAGTTATTGACCAGAACCTTATGCTCAAACGGTCTTTTAGTGAAGAAATTTGCTGATAAACTGCCGAAATCAGTTCTAGAAGCGGTTAATACTGCCGGTAATGAGTAACCCTAAAATAACACTATAATAAAGAGCCTCTCTACCAACGGAATATTTGATATGCTTTCTTACATGCTATGAAATAAAATAAATTTCTAAAAATTATCCTAATAGGCTCTATCTACCTTTTTTCTATATCTACCATATCTTTCTATAGCTACCTTTTTTGCCATTCACCGAAAAGTATAGAGCTACGCTAAATTATTGTGCTCAGCGTGTACTTGGTTTCCTCGAAGCATTTTCCGACAGAATTAAGTATATGTTTTCTAATGTGTGGTAAATCCATCTAATACATATTGTTGGTGTGAAAACCGCGTGAAATGTAGTCCAGAGTTTATGGTTCGATTCGCGCTGCGCACGCCTATGTACTTTACTACTGTAGTAGGTATGGGTACTATAATGTCTATTGCACATAGAGGGGTCTCACCTGAGCAATATTACATTGTGAATCAAACTTGGCTAAAATAGTAAACATTAACTTTCCCTTGTTGGTTTATTTATTTGAAGCAACTAGTGGACATGCTTTGGTGAACATGGATTGTGCCCATAATGAGGTATCTATCTCTAACTACCAGCCTTAACTGATACTTCCATTAAAATTAATGATTAATGCGACGGATTTTACCTCTTTGGAATACGCTCTACTCTTTACCAACCTTCAAAGAATATAATGCCTGCCATTTTATCGTAAAGAGCGGCAAAAAAATTGCGATAGTGATTTTTCGATAAAATTTACAGTTTTTATCCCCCCAAAGTCTCCGACACCGGTGACCAGACCAAAGATTATTGTTTATGTTTTAAGCGACTTAAAAGAAGGATGAGTTCCAATATATTTTCAGTATTAATATTTTATCAATAAAACACTAAATTATGTAGGAGTAGCTTATTGACAAATTGTGTTATGTGTCCTCAATGCCGAAGCCATTCTTCGGCTACAGATTATTTTGTGTGGAAATTAATTAAACCTTATTCGTTCCACCTTTACACTTTTTCGAATAGAGCAAGTACTATTTTATATTCTCTTTGGAGCAAGCGAACATTTTATTATCAATTCCCCGAGCTTCTTTATCTTATTTTACCCGTACGAATCTCATCAAACTATCTGTTATTCCAATTATTTATCACAGCGTAGTTCAGTAGTCAGGAGTAGTCCTCAAAAACTATAAATAGTATTCTATTTCAAATATGGTTTATTTATTAATCAAGTTCACACTTGTAGAAAAAAAAATGTACCTACATCATACACCGCCGAAGGCGGTCCATATCAAGAAACAAAATACAAATGTAAAACACAAATAAAAATAAAGCTTATATTCGCATTTACCACAAATAACAATATTAAAAAAATACCACAAATAAATTCACTATATAATTAATTTAAGACATTTTTTTTATTATGAGTACATATGTACTGTATTAATTCATTTATTGTTTATCTAATTGGCTTTGAAGAAAAACTGGCTGCAGGAGAGTACGAAACAAATACATAAAATTCAGAAAACATAAAAATAGTTCATGCCTGCCTACAATTGTTGTTGATGGATATTACAAACCTTGCGTGTTCGTACGTAGAACTCGTGTTAGCAGCAATATTCTTCATTATACAATATGTTTTTTGAAACTTGATCGATAATAATCGAGATAAAATTATTTCGGTCGCTAAAAGAAAAAAAATGTAAACAAAAAACCCAATAACCGCTCGTTTTATTTGAACAAGTTACAAAATACACATTGTATAGGTACCTATGTAAATGTAATAAAAAAAGCTAATGAATTTTTAATTCGTATATAAAAAAAAACTTCTACTTGTTTATTACAGCACAAGACTTAGAAGGAGACGACTACGGCTCTACTCCACAGATTTATTAGACTAGTAGAGATTGCCCCACGCATTGACCTACATACAGCGTACAGTCCAGAAGTCTTGATATGTTTTCAACGAAATATATAATCAGGTACCTACCTATCATCATTATTAGAATCGATCTGCTCTCGTACCGGAAAAGCAAAGAAGACCATAAATGAGTAAGTGAGATTGACAATGACGTTTTTTTTAATTCTGCATATTTTTGCCACTCGAAAATTCAAGCTATTTATCTGTATCGGGTTTTCAACGTCGTTCCATTTTGAATTTGAGGAATTATTTGAACCAATGCCATGAATATGAAATTTCCAAAACCAGACACTGGCAGCGAAGTGGCATGTTGCCAATAGTTAGAAAAGAAGAAAAGTCAAATCAACAATAAATAATAAACACATTAATTCATAAATGCGAAAGTTTGAATGTTTGGATGGATGGTTTGTCACTCCTTCACTCTAAAACTACCGGATTGGATCGGAAAAATATTTAGACTATTATTATAACGCGTGCGAAGATGTGGGCAGAAACTAGTTTAAAAGGCCAACTTCTGTACAAGTCTTTGGTACAAGTATGAGTACCTACCAATCCTGCAAAATTAAAAATAATATTGTGTCCGAATGTTTATTTTTAGATAAGGAAAAACATAATATAGGTAGTTAAAATACAATGTTTAAAACTGTGTCGCACCGCACCTAGCCAATAACATCACCATGTCCTAGCGCCCAAACTCGGATAAGGTTAAAGCCGATTTCACTACACATGCATGGTTCCAGAGACAAGCTTTACTCGACACTGCATGGTTCAATATTTATACAGTTTTATTCTAATTAGTTCTGGAAAATGAAGCTCCCTCAGGTATAAAAATACCCATGTGTCCAGTAGAAAACACGCGTTCAACGAAAAAATAATACACGTGATATCTCACTCACCCCATTACGACAAAGAGAATACAATAACTATTGTGAGATTTCATGGTTTTTTACTGAGAAGCCTTCCGAAAATTTTTAGATAATGTTAAAATAAAACATTTGATACAGTCAACATTCAGTTTGGATTCGCACATAAATTATTTGTCGTAAGTTCATTGTTTGCAATGCGATCCACTGCCCGCCGCTCCGTCTTAACATTATGGACATTGTGTCCGTATTACGTTACCCGTCCGTGGAGTATACATTTTGGTGCCGTGAAGTGTAGACGTGTCGGTCGAGCTACTAAATATAGGTAAAGTACCTACTTTGATAAGATAGTCGCTGTACCCTACCTTCACTTCGACGCAAGGTACGCTAGTTTCTAGTTTCTCGGGGTCAATACGGTTCACTGCCAGACTTACCGCGGCCGATGCCGCCGCCGCCGCCGTCGTCGTTTCCGCGCTAACCCCGGTCACTGCCACTCGCCATAGAATGTCAATAAAGAAGCTGGAACACCTCTAAATGTATGAAATATTAAGTATACGCTATTTAGATTTATTTATTTATTTAATTATATTGAACGACCGCCTTTTACACAAACCCGGGTCACTGCCATTCGCCATAGAATGTCAGTAAAGAAGCTGGAACACCTCTAAATGTATGAAATATTAAGTATACGCTATTTAGATTTATTTATTTATTTAATTATATTGAACGACCGCCTTTTACACAAACCCGGGTCACTGCCATTCGCCATAGAATGTCAGTAAAGAAGCTGGAACATCTCTAAATTTATGAAATATTAAGTATACGCTATTTAGATTTATTTATTTATTTAATTATATTGAACGACCGCCTTTTACACAAACCCGGGTCTATGCCATTCGCCATAGAATGTCAGTAAAGAAGCTGGAACACCTAAATGTATGAAATATTATAGTATTAATTTTTTTAATCATACGAACGACCGCCAATAAACCGACCACGAAATAAACGTACAATAATGCTGTACAATCCACACAGCATCATCTAGCCTCAAGCTAATCAGAGATTGTGTTGTGTACTAGATGTCTGATAAACTTAATACAATAGGTTACATACTCGTAGATATATGTTATTAAATAGTATTTAAAATAATAATAATATTTAATTTATTAAAGTTTTTATTTATACAATTCATAAGTAATTTCATAACAATCGAACATTTACATAGATAGGTACGCAAAATATTTAGCATATTTAGGACCTCTATATTAAACAAGGAAAACAATACGCGAAAAGTTGTGAAATACCTACCAAGATATGTAGGTATGTAGGAAAAGTAAGTAATTATAAAATTTGGTATTTGCGTATACAATTTAAAATGTTTATTAACTAGGTACTCAAGTAGGCTAACTACCAACCCAGAGATAGTTACCTACTAATTATTATGGCGGGGTTAACAAGGCCAACACATCATTTGCATTGCTTACAGTATACTCCCGACGACTCCCACATTTGGCATTACAGTGAAGAATCATTTGTTGGATAGATAGGTGAAGTTGTTCTTAATTTGTTTTTGTGATTTTTAGAAAAGTGAAGATGCTCGCTCCAGTGTGGGGACTGGCTTTAATAGTGACACTACTGAATTCATTCGACATTCTGAAAGCCCATCCCAGCCGCGTAATACGAACATCGGGCGAGACAAAGGTAGACCAATGTTACTTATTTTATTCCAAGAATCTAATGCGCGATAAGACATTTATTATTTAAATACTGAGTGAATGCATTGATCAATTAAATTTTAGGCCTAAATAAAATTTTATTGCATTGCAATTTACTCGTAAACCTTCTAAAAAAATGGTTTCTAAGAGATTAGAAACCAATTTATTAATTTGGAATACACATAACATTGCAATAAAATGTTGTTGAATGAATGGTAGATATTATTAGTTAGTAGAAAAATAAAAACTTTTAAATAATATTTATAAAAATAAATTGATATTGATATTGCTCTCAGCGATAAGGCCGCCCTTTATACCTTTATTCTCAGTTTTTATCTCTGTATTATTTTCTGTTTTGTGTGGTGTAATAAAGTGTTATCTATCTATCTATTGATTTATGTAAAGCATTGTCTGCAAGATCCATGGTTATATCAGGTGTCCAACCCATGTACCCACTACCCATACATTTACAGCGATTATTAAGAAATAATTCAGCTCGTACCTTCGACCCTTCAACATGTTGTTATTATGGACTAGGTCTGGAGGTAGAATTAACGAAATTAATTTGGATACTAATGTATTATACATATTTAGATAGATGCAGGATAGATCTGCAGGTAGATGCTGGACGCGGGAAGCTGAAGACAGGGTGCTATGGCGCTCATTGGGGGAGGCCTATGTCCAGCAGTGGATTGCTATAGGCTGATGATGATGATGTACATATTTAGCCCGTATATGATTTTTACGTAGAATGCCAATTTTAATAACAATAAAGTAAGCTATCGTGTGAAATGTCCAAAAAAAGAAGCTGAATTGATAGGATTAGGTTAGATTTTACTTGCACAGAGGTAGGGTCTACAAGAGAGGGAATTACAAAACTCTGTATAAGATATTTATAATCATCCAAAATATAAACTTAAACCCAGTGTCAATAAAAAGAAACATTTATTTAGAAAAAACATTTATTTAGACACAGGTACAAAATACAGGCATAGAATAACAAAAGGCAAATAAAGTAGTTTATCATGGGGGTAAGTGTGTCACTTACCCCCATGGTAAACAACTTTATTTGCCGTATAGGTGATGTTAAGAATAAAATAAGACTACCTCCATGCCCTGCGCCGAAATAGGGGTTGGCTCACCGTGTGTTGAACATTATTATATTCAGCGCTATTTTTCAGCCAATAGACAATATTGCCTGGCATACATGCATACATATACATACGTACCTGAGCACGTAACATATACATAATGTAGCTCGCACGATAAAGATAAGGATTTGTTTTTCAAAGTTACCTTTACTTCAGTGTTGCAGGTCTACCGATTTTGCAGTAGTCTACCTGATTTTTTAACAGTCCACTAATCTACTGATTTATTTCTTCAAACTCGAGAAATCTATCTGCTTTTTCTAAAAGAGAAACATATGACATAAGGTACACATATAAAATACATTTAAAAATATCACTTTGATGTTATTTCGATTTCGAGTCTGCTTTGTGTCTATTCTTGCTGATTTTTAACTCATTTTTCTCCAATGAACATAGTCTCATTGTAAAAAGGACCACTGAACACCATCGTAGGTAGGGATAATAATAACCTGATCATTGCCCTTAAAAAGTGAAAAATTAGATATACTTTAGATTATATTTTACTTTGCAATTTGGGTACCTACTTACCTTGACGAACGCCATCATTGAAAATAGAAACACACACGATCGTTAAACTTAAAAAAACTAAATTAAAATCGGTTCACCCGTTCAGGAACTATAATAGGATAAAAACAACAGATTAACACTTAAACACAACAACAACTTTTTTAATCTCCTGAATTTTTCAGCATGCATTACAAACATTATCTGGCAACACTGCTTTGATCAATGCTTTAGTTTGTTTGGAAACGTTGCAAATGCCAGTCTCGTGTTCAATTTAAAAAGTGTACCGCATTTCAACTATTTAAGCACTATCAATGGTAAGAATTGATATGTAAATATTTCAGCTGATTTCGATTTTATTATCTGAGTATTTGTGTATAATGTTGACTATTTTAGCAATTCTCGAAGGTTACCTTTACTCACCTTCTCAATTGAGCTAATGACAATGCATTTAAACAGCTATTACACTCGCACATTAAATAAGTTCGACGACATTCAAACACTAATAGGTAAAACCGGTTTGTTCATATTCTTTTGTTCATCTAGTTTTTATCTATGATCTGGTTTGATATTAGATCATCATTATCATATTAAGTACTTACCTACCTAAAATATCTAGAGACACCTAAAATAATTATGAAACTACAGTCATATACACTAAACTCTATGTAGAATAACCGCCTAGATATAGGTATTTTTAGCTATAGTCATAAACACCTGGTGTGCAGTTAATAATTTTAATATGCTTTAACACGTTTATATCGTTGACATTATTTGTTTTTCTAACTTTTTAGTATCAAAATGCGAGTCACCACATTTCCATTGAAGGAGACAACTTCATGGTCGACGGTGAAAGACTGCACATCGTCGGGGGATCCTTGCACTACTTCCGAGTGCCAGCGTATTACTGGCGGGACCGTCTGCGCAAGTTCAAGGCTGCCGGACTCAACTCTGTCTCCACGTAGGTTACACTAGTTAGCAGTGTCGTAACTATACCATACCGCCCCCATATAGAGACGTTGAACCAACAATAAACAGTATTTTTTTTTATAACTGGCCCCCAGCCAGAAGGGCTCATAGGAGAATCCCAAATCACAAAAAAAAATGTTTTGTCTTTAATTTATTATATATTTTTATTTCTTTATATTATATTGGAGTTTTGTCACACATCACTCACATGAGTCATAAATAAATAAATCATTGTATGAGTCACATTGTTTAATTAATGTATATATTTTTTCAGATATATAGAATGGAGTTTTCACGAACCAGAACCGCGGCAGTATAGGTTTGAAAATGATTATGATATTGCATCATTTGTGAAAATAGCGGCGGAAGAAGGCTTGCATGTTCTTTTACGACCGGGACCCTATATTTGTGCTGAAAGGGACTTGGTAAAAAAAAACAGATTTTATATTCTTCCCTTTTGAATTAAATAATGTTTAAGATTGTATGTAGCTTTATCTACCTTCTGTCTTTCACAGGGTGGTCTTCCGTACTGGCTATTAAGCAAATACCCTGACATCAAGTTACGAACAACAGACAAAGGTATGACATTCAATTATAAAATAAAACTAGCAGCCAGGCAATTTTTAAAAAATTTCTCTTTTTTCTCTCCATAAGAACCATCCTCGTAATTCAAGGAATATTCTAAAAAAATAAATTAGCGAAATCGGTTCAGCTGCTCTCGATTTGAGCTTAGCAACACATTCAGCGATTTATTTTTATATTATAGAAGATACAAAATAATAAATAATCTTATTATACTTGGTATAACTACTAAGAAGTACAAACGCGTGCTCTTGACTCATACAATAATTTACTTACAGATTTCGCAAGCGAAACTGAAATATGGATGAACAAATTATTCGAACAATTAGGACCCTTGCTATTTGGAAATGGTGGCCCTATTATTTTAGTACAGGTAAAATACATTTAAAGCTATTTTTATCCTGTAACGGTATTTAAGTACTAAAACTAAACGAAAATGTCAACATATCCATGCAAAAAGTAAATAATACTTAATCTAGTACTAATACAACGGATATTTATCGCGTTTATTTACTTATTTTTCCCGACGTTTCAACATGTTTACACACTGTCGTCGTCACGGGATGACCGGAAAATAAAAACGCAAAAATAGCCGTTGTACTAAGGCAAATTGTACTAAATTATCCGTAGTACTAAGTTAAGTATTATTTACTATTTGTTTAGTACTTATAAATATGTGTTCAGATCGAGCAAGTTTAAAATTATTTATATGTAGTAAATGAGTCCACTTGTACATTCAGATTGAAAATGAGTATGGGAGTTACGGCAGCGACATGCCCTACAGAAATCAACAGAGAAACATAATTTCTAATCATGTGGGCACTAACGCAATTCTGTACACCACTGATGGTGCTGGCTACTCCTACTTCTCTAACGGAGCTATCCCAGGCACTCTGACTACCATAGACTTTGGACCCAGTGCCAATGGTAAGTGATTTTACCACATTGATAACATGCTGTAACTAAGATAGTCATCATCATCATCATCAGCCTATAGCAGTCCACTGCTGGACATAGGCCTCCCCCAATGAGCGCCATAGCGCCCTGTCTTCAGCTTGCCGCATCCAGCATCTACCTGCAGTCTTTCGCAGGTCGTCATCCCACCTGGTCGGAGGGCGTCCTACACTACGTTTACCGAGTCGTGGTCTCCACTCAAGAACACGTTTGCCCCATCGGCCGTCGGTTCTTCGCGAGATATGGCCGGCCCACTGCCACTTCAGCTTGCTAATTCTTTGAGCTATGTCGATAACCTTGGTTCTCTGTCGGATGTATTCGTTACGAATCCTATCCTTCAGAGAAACTCCGAGCATAGCTCTTTCCATAGCTCGCTGAGCGACTTTGAACTGGTGGACCAGCCCTATCGTGAGTGTCCACGTCTCAGCTCCGTAGGTCATAACGGGTAGGACGCACTGATTGAAAACTTTCGTTTTCAAGCATTGCGGTATGGATGACGTGAAGACTTGACGTAGTTTCCCAAATGCTGCCCAGCCCAGTTGGATCCTCCTTTTGGCCTCCTTCTCGAAACTGTTTTTACCCAACTGCAGAATCTGCCCAAGGTAAGTGTACTCGGAAACAGTTTCGAGAAGGTGACCATGTACGACCACCGGCCTTGGATCAATGTGACCATTGATCATGACTTTGGTTTTATCCAAATTCATGCCAAGACCGATACATCGGGAGGCTGAAGCTAGGCCGTCCAGCATCTGGTTCAGTTCCTCAAGCGACTCCGCCATTAAGACTATGTCATCAGCGAATCGCAGGTGTGAGATGTACTCGCCGTTTATATACTAACTAAGATAGTAGTTTAGTATTATTATATCGTCGCTGTAGATGGAAAATTATATAATTGACAAAACCAAAATCGTGTTGTCCAAAGTACCCAAAGGTTAGCAGGTAGAGAATGTTATCTAGTATTATGCTCGCCTCTGTACAACTTTTGTGCAATAGAGTAAGAATAAAGTATATTATACATATCTACCTAACCATTATTAATTAACTCTCAATGTAAGCAACTTGAATTGCTGTTCTTTTACCTCGTAAATATTTCTGGTCATTGTGATCATGATCAATGTTACCATTATAATGTGGTTAATAAGCGTGAGTATTTATTGGTTACATTGGTTTTGATCTGCTGTTTAGGGTTCCGAATCCGAAGGGGGGAAATGGGACCTAGTGCCTCTGCTATCTCTCTGTTTGTCTGTCAGCGGGCATCTATGTATCTAATGAATCGTACAAGGTAGACAGATGAATATTTTCACATAAAGGGTATAACTTGCCGTTATAACAACAAATAATAAAATTAAATTTATTTAAATTAAGGCGGCTAAATCCACTAAGCTAATTGGATCCCTTTGACACCCTTTGGGTACGGAACCCTAAAAAGTATAAAGTGTTGTACGATGGTAGGAAAGGATCCCTTCGTGTGCGAGCGAGGCGACAAGCACTTGGTGGTTTTTATTTTATTCCAACTCTGACCTGAACTTCTGGACTTCTTATGTATAAACATAATTAAAACTGTTTTTTTTCTACACAGATGCCTCAGAAATATTCCGTTCATTGCGCAATTACATGCCTAGTGGGCCGCTCATGAACTCTGAGTATTATCCGGGCTGGCTGACTCACTGGGGAGAGCCTATGGCTAATGTTTCCACTGCAAGTGTTGTGAAGACTCTCGAAGATATGCTTAAGAACAATATCAACGTTAACATTTACGTTTTCTTCGGTGGCTCCAATTTCGAGTTTACTGCTGGTAAGAGGAAATTTAAAATTATTATTTGTTTGGTAAAACCAAAAAGGCTGAAAAGCCGCAAAACTCAAGTGGGACTGGGCTAGACTGGACATGTGTACCGAATGTCAGGCCGAAGCGAAGATCGCCATCAAATAGCAAAATAGCAAAAAAAGGAAACACTTTAAGGTCTTCTACTTATTCTACAACGAGGAATATTTGTTGAAAAAAATGTGATAAGTAGGTACGTGTATCTTAAAAAATATTTAAATAATGTAGATGTTGTAAATAGACAAGGAAAATACTGAGTTATTATTTACGTTTTTTGTGATCTAACTGAATACTAAAACGTTTGAATTCAAACGTTTTAGTATTCACGTTTGAATGTAGCATTCAAACGTTTTAGTATTCACGTTTGAATGTAGCATTCAAACGTTTTAGTATTCAGTTTGATCTGTTACGCTGCTATGCTGAAGTAGACACAGCATCATAAAAATAATATTAATTTCAGGAGCTAACTACGACGGAACTTATCAACCAGATATCACTTCGTACGACTACGACGCACCATTGTCTGAGGCGGGGGACCCCACACCGAAATATAACGCCATACGGGAACTTCTACTAAAGGTACTTTATACCTACACCTCATATACGATCTAATAAAAATAGCCTAAAAATAAGCACTGTGTGGACCAATCCTTCAACCGGGGGTAGGCTGGAACGAAACTGAACTCTTTGTCAGGGTTGAGCTCGCCTATGTACATATGTTATTTAGTTAAGATCTTGTTATGTATTACTAGCTGCCCCCAGCGGCTTCGCCCGAGTGGAACTCTATGTGGCAAATAGTTTATAAACCTTTGTTTTGAATCGAATCACTCTATTGCTGAAAACTGCATTAAAATCCTTTTGGGTATTTTAAAAGATCTAAGCGAACTGACAACGGAAGCGACTTAATTTTAATATGTAGGTAAAGATTGTATGTCCAATAAGAATTACAGAAACCATACTCTAATGCTGTCTTAGTGCTATTTTACATCCCAAGATTTACTAAAAAGAAAAATGTACTGAGGTTAGATGTTCATAAATTATTCGAAATCTTATTATAGGCAAATGTCCCGCCGATTGTACTTGTCGCATGTAATGTCTTTTAATGTAATGATCAGTATCTGGTGTACAATAGAGTATTTTTGTGTTCTATTGTAGCACAACTTTGGAGATCCGAACATCGAGCCGCCTCAACCTTCACAAAAAGGAAATTATGGTGTTGTCAAAGTATGTCCCAAACTCAATCTACTATCACCCGAAGGCAGAGCGGCATTAGGAAAACCACACAAAGACGTCCAGGGCATGCCATTGCCGACTTTTGAAGCTTTGTGGCAACGTGGAGGCTTCGTTCTGTACGAAACTACCCTAACACAGGCCGTTGGCTTGCTGCATATAGAACAGCCAAGAGATCTGATCTTCGTTTTCGTGGATGGTGTAAGTTTAATTTAATGTTATACTAGCTGCACCCCGCGGCTTCGCCAGCGTGGAAAATTCTGCGCAATTTTATCACCGTTTAAACCTTCCCTGAACTATGACAGGTGGGATGATGACCTGCGAAAGACTGCAGGTAGATGCTAGATGCGGCAAGCTGAAGACAGGGCGCTATGGCGCTCGTTGGGGGAGGCCTATGTCCAGCAGTGGACTGCTATAGGCTGATGATGATGATGAACTACGACAAACATTTCAGAACCAGAGTCAGCTAAATCGGCCCAGCCGTTCTCGAGTTTTAGCGAGACCAACGAACAGCAATAAATTTTCGTATATACATATGTATGCAGTATGTATAAGATTTGTAAAAGTATTATTTTGCATTGAAATGTCTTCTTCGGTGCATAGGTGTATTGCAAGGTTTTTATTAAAGTGTTTTTGGTTTTCAGAAACTCCAAGGCAAAATAAGCAGAATGCATAAAATGTACTCCCTACCATTAATGTCGAAGAATGGATCGGTCCTATCGTTGCTTGTCGAAAACCAAGGTCGAATCAATTTTGGATCTCACATACACGATTTCAAGGTATCTATGAACAACATTAACACTTTGACTGCTGAAATTACACGGTATGTGTTTTCTACAAGTGACTAAATATGCGTAAATCCACACTAGCGCAATGGCTGAGAAAATACAGATCTGTGTGACTCAGCACAGCCGTAATATTTTCCGAACGAAACGCATGTGCGGCGCAACACAACCGCTGTGTAGAGCGGCAGCAAGAATTTTTTAGGTTAAAAAAAAGAACGCAGTCGTCGAAAAAAAATCGCAGTCAAAGTGTTAATATAGTTAGCAAGATGAAGATTGTATTTTTTTCACGATAGCTGGAAGCCACTCATCAGTTAAAAATAATATGAGTATTCGTAATAGGTAATTCTAATAAAATTAATATGAATAAATAATGCTGGACAATCCACTCAGCATCATCTAACCCCAACCTAAGCCTGTATGTACTAGGGTACTAGATGACTGATATAATTCAATATATTACATAGATAGATATTTTTACTAAACAAAGAAAACGACCAGAACACCCGCAATAAATATCTACAGATCATACAAACGCTTGCCTCGAGGCAGGAATCGAACACGCAACCTCGTCCGTTGCAGGCGTGCCTTCGCTCTCCGCGCCACAGAGGTATAAGAATCTCATTTTACTTTATCTTTCAGGGAATTTTAGGTGATGTACGTTACGACGGTAAACCAATGAATGGCACATGGAAGATCACAGGCTTTCCACTGGAAACTCTACATAGTGGCGTTGATTCCGCAGACAAGCTAGATAATGTCGAAGTTCCAACGTTATTCGAAGGCCAATTCACTCTACCAGAGTCCTCAGATATTGTGCCGTTAGATACGTTTTTGGATACAACTGGATGGGTTAAGGTAACATTGTCTTTAATGTATAGTATAGATATAGATTTATATGTATACTTTATATGTATAGTATAGATATAGATAATAGCATTTAAATGCTATTATCTATATCTATACTATACATATATATAGAGAGGAAAGGTTGGATTTTTTGTTTGTTTGTAACGACCTATTCGTTACTTCGAAACTACTTGACCGATTTAAAATTTATTTCACCGTTGCACAGTGATTCACGTAGAACAAGCTAGCTGGACAAAATTATATATTGGGGTATTTTGCTTCATACTGCTTTCTTATGATGTTTTAATGTGGCTTTACCACAAAACATCCAAATAAAAGAAGGTAGGTACCAAAAAAAAATGTTATTTCGTATATTAAGAAAAAAAAAATTCAAAAGAGCAATGATTAATATTGGGTCATCGTTACTACCTATTTACAATATTTGTTTACTTAAATAACATGCAGATCATAAAACTAACTTAGTAAATTAATATATTTACAATTTTACATGTAATAATATAGGTAGTAGGGTACACAGATTAGTTTAATAATAAAATAATATTTACAACTCTTATTTATTCTACATCACTAATTTCTTCTGAAGAATCTTCTACATCATAATCTGACATATTACTAACATGTTGACTAAAACTGCTAAGACTTACATTAGAACTTATATTTACAGAAGGGGATATGATTAATTCTTAAACCTCAGAAGGAAGTTTACTTGTCGGTTTTTTTGGGAACTTCTCTCAGATCATTAACTACAGGGTCAGATGTTATTAGTAACATATTAAGTAAATCCCTATTCGTGGCAATACGTGAATATTTTCGAGTATTGTGCTCTCGGAATCTTCTACAATCTTTATTGTGCGCTTCCTGAGCTTCCTCAGATAGGCTGCCCGATAGGTAGAAGAGCCGATTTCACAATATCTACACTATGCACGAGAATTTTGTGGACAGTAACAGGCATATAATACCACGAATAGAGACTAAGATACACAATTTGTTTCGGTCGTCCACGCGCCTTCTTTTTGTTTTTTTAACTAGCTTAATTGAATTCCACTGATGGACGCCCAGGAGTCAAAGTCCTTCTTGATGTTGATGGTGCTGAGTGGTGAACGGATACTTTGAACGTAATATATCCAGCCAACCACTCGAATTCTTAGTGAGGAAGCGATCGCGGCGCTTCCCAGAACCTTCCCATTGTCAACTTGGATGACAATCTTCCAATTTTCATGTTAACTTCCCTCGCAGATGCATCCGTAATATTTGAAAAATCATTTTTCATCGATAGAAAATCATAAAGTCTACTATTACGGTTCTCTTTGGGATATTTCTGCCATTCATCAAAGAACTCCATTTTTGAAATAGAGAATTCGTATTCTGAAAAACAGATAAAAAAACTAAGTTGCACTCAAGTGCGCAGGCTAAAATGAATAACATTTGAAAGGTAACAGATATAGCTATTATATATATAATTTCTAGCCCGGGTACACGAGGGTACAAGTACTTCCTAGTCCAATGAATACAGAAAATCGACAAAAAATTACAAAATTATTTAAAATTGTGGTATTAAAAAAAATAGAGCTAAGTAGATCCATATTCAAATTATAATTAAAAAGTACATACCTGTAACTTGAAGATCCATCACTAATATTTTTCAAAAAACTAAAACTCACTGACATATAATGTTACGGTAAGCGCAAAAATGCAACTAATAAGTAATTTTCTAACCCTTATTTATATACTACCCTAATTACACATAACAATTCTCGGAATTGGGACAATGGGGGTTTTGGCCAGAGGCTCAGGTAAAAAAAACCGGGAAATTGAACAATGGCTTTTGTCCAGCTAGCTTGTTCTACGTGAATCACAGGTTGGGAAGCTCTAAGACATTATCCCCGGTGAACATAAAAAGTTTTTAATGTACTTATTTTATATTAATGTGTCATAAGATCCATATTTGTTATTTTTGCAAACCTACTTAACTATGTTTAAATTTGATCTCATTAGTTTAATTTACTATAGTGTTCTACCTATACATTTTAATGGAAGTTCCTCGATTAAATTTTTTAATAAGTATTTTTGTACAATGTTGTGTGCGCCTGTTATTAGTGTATATGTGTATTAGAACCTGCCTCAATATATCTTTAACAATTCTTTATGTATACGCTGTTGCCGCTCTTTTCTTAGTACCTAAATAAATAAATACCTAAGCTAAGCATGCTTAGCCGTGATGGTACTTTCCTTCTGCCTTTTGTGTGGGCTAATAAAAACTTTTCTGTTCTATTATAAGCATTTTTTTGCAGCGGGTTGCTACAGTATTTGCAACAGGCACCCATTTCGTTTTCACTTATAATACTATCACGACCGATACTAGTTGTAATAAAGTAATATCTTATGTAGGCATTTGTTCTTATCTAGGCATTTTTTTTTCAGGGTTTCATCTGGATTAATGGTAAAAACCTCGGGAGGTACTGGCCTCCTCTGGGCCCGCAGGCAACATTATACGTGCCAGGAATTTGGCTAAACCCAGCCCCACAGAAGAACTTGATACAAGTTTTAGAGCTAAGCAAACCTTGTAAAGAACTCACAGTGAATTTCATAGACCATGCAATTTTGAACAAGACTCCTAGCTATTCATCGATTCGACAGTAATTTGAATTAGATACCTACCTAATATAATTTTAGGATTTAATTTGATACCTACTATCTATTTGCTCGTTTTAATATAATATATTTTGTTTCCGAAGTCCATTAACTAATAACTATTTTATGTTTAGCACGTAGGTATAGCTTGGCTAGCTAGCTAGGTACATATATAATTTATGAGTTATGACAGACAGGTCATCATAGAACAACTAAGAATTTATCTTATTGGCCTCCTGCATTCTAACAGTCATGCATGATGGAGAGTTTAATAAAAACATACGAAAATAAATTGATTTTTTATTGTCCTCTAAGATTGAACAAGGATAAATTCTCTTAACGACGACATACAATAACTAAGAAATACGTAACTAACTTCAGATCAGTTACAGGTTATTCGAAACAATTTAAAAGTTTCAGCAATTTAGCAAGGTTATAAATTTCGCAAACATTATTTGAAAGTCACAAACACTTCTATGCTACTCGAAATAAGATTCAAAATAACAAAATTAAACGGCATAAACATGAAATAGCAGCAGGATTCTGGTGTGTCGAATACGAACAATTTAACAGGCCACACAGTGGTGCTTGTAAGAGATGGAGATATAATTTATCGAGCTGTATGAAAGAGCAACACGGAAGGACTACCAACCTACATGAAGTTTGACCCATGTGATAAGGTGCAGAGTAGGTACAGTTGTTGGTACAATGGTGGGACCGGTCTGTCTGTCGTCGTGGAGACCGCGACAGCGTCGGACTGCTCTGTCCCGGCTTCTAAGCAAACCACGTGGCCGGCAAACTGAACCTACAAAAGTAAGTTTATGTTCGTTATTATAATGTATTTCAATGAGAGTTTCACTGTTCGTTCGTGTTATTTTTTGTGACATAAATTGTTGTGGAGGTTTACTTAAAATAACACGTGTGTGGAAGGTAGGTACGGTATTGTTTCTCCTAGTATTCTTTAACTTCCTCCTACCTATACAGGTAGTACCTACTTTGATATGTGCAATGCAATATTTTTATATGCATTATGGTAGGTATATTTTTTAACTTATTTTTAATACTGCCTGTAGATTGTTTGCAAGTGTGCAGTTAGTTCAATTGTTCTGAATGGAAATACCTACCTACTTGTTCTAATTTGTTTCTACATTTTATTTAATTGTAAATTTTCTTTGTTAAAAATAATTAATAATTACCTACCTACTTCACTGATATTTTTGACACTAAATCATTGTATCTTGAGGTGCGTATTTTTTTAATAAATCAGTAAAATATCCCTAAAACTATTTATGAAGGTACCTAAAGAACTGTATGTTATGCTTTATTTCTCAACTACCAAAATATAAGTGCTTGTTTTGCACTGAAGATCTTGTAGTACTTAAAGTAAACCCTTAGCACTAAAATGAAACATCAATAATAAAATTTAAACCAATTCACATTTAGCAGTATCAAGGTCGTGACCCTTTTATGCGTAAATGCCCAGACAAATTTATGTTAAGGTATCACAACTTGCCATTGTATGTATCACATGTCTCTCACAATCGAGCTAGTAAGTAGGTAGGTACCTACCAAGAATTTACCAATTGGTCAGACCACCTAACTGTACCTTCTTGGTACCTACCTAAAATAAATAAATAAATAATACTGTACCATTCACACAGCATTATCAAGCCCCAAGCTAAGCAGAGTTTGTGTTATGGGTACCAGATATCTGATAGGTATACATAATACAAAACATTACATAGATAGATGTTTTTTATTATACTACATAGAAAACGATCCGAACAGCCGAAACATACCTATATCTGTAGATCGTACACACATTTGTCTCGAAGCGGGAATCGAACACGCGAACTTTTGCGTCGCGGGCGGACCTTCGCCCACCGCTACCTGATAGAGAAGTATCTTAGGGAGATTTCAGATTTAATTTTCTTATTTCTTTAATAAATCAGTTAGGTACCTACTGCTTGTGATGGTAGCCTACCTATACATAAAAAAATTAACGTTTGTTGTTATGCCTAATAAAAGGATCGTAACTAAAGTTCGTAATTATATAAAGAACTAAATAGCTGAAAAATAAAACCATTTCGAAATATATGTATACCTTTCTTATGATTTCTATTTAATTTAATTGATTGATTTTACCCCTCTTTGAACCCCTTATCTGTAAAACCCCTCAAAGGGTTTGGGCTCGCCTGGAAAATTCACAAGTCATAAAACAAACACCTATCAAATTTCATTAAATTCGATCAACAGTTATACACACAGGTTGGACAGTTATGCTCGAAGTGACTATTTCACCATACAGCCAGATTACCCAAGCTGGCACTGATATCTTCGTTCGCTTTTTTCACTCTGATAAAAATATATAATAAGTGACCTTGACTTACATTTCTAGAAACACAGAATATTTGGACCTTCATTAGGTGTTATCTAAGTGAGGGAACTTTATTTATTTACTTTGAGTTTTGTATGGATGGGTCAGTTAGATACTGGATGCTCCAGACAAGAACTATAGTAAATTAATAAATAAATAATTCTGGACAATTCCGACAGCATCATCTAGCCCCAAGCTAACTAGTGTTATGACTGATATTCATAATACAATATCTACATTGCATTTTTTTTTAATTGAGGTAGGTTAGGTACATAGAAAACGACCAGAAAACCTGGGACAAATGTCTGCCGATCGAAACATAAGTCCTGATTGTGTTATGGGTACTAGATGACTGATATTATTAATACAATACGTTGCATTTTTTTTAAATTGAGGTACATAGAAAAGGACCAGAACACCTGGGACCAATGTTTGCCGATCGAAACATAAGTCCTAAGGCGGGAATCGAACCCGCAACAAAATCAAAGCCCCACCGCGCAACAAAGGTTATCGAATAGTTAAAACTAAGACCGGATTAACGGAATTATGAGTCTGCTGAGTAATTTATTTATAACGGTACCTACCTATAGTAATCATGTTTCTCTAGATTTTATGATGAATAGATAGGTCGTTACGAATATAATCACATTCATGCTTTTACCGAAGTATCATGATGAAATCCAGCCGTTAACCGTACCGACGTAGGTATTTATTTATTTACTAGCGGACCTTCCCGGCTTCGCATGGTTTTAGTACGAATACCTAACTTTTTTGAAAATATAATTATAGCCTATGTTCAACGGGGATAGTGTAGCTTCCCAAACGGTGAAATAATTTTTCAAATCGGTCCAGTAGTTTCGGAGCCTGTTCATTACAAACAAACAAAAAATCAAACCTTTCCTCTTTATAATATTAGTATTACACTAGTTAATTACAATACATTACAACAAATTATGATTAAAATTATTAATAAAATAGGTACCCAATAAAAAATAAATAAAGCTGGACACTTCACACTGCATTATCTAGCCCCAGGGTAAGCAGAGCTTATGTTATGGGTACTAGATAACTGATATACATAATACATACAACACTTTACATAAATAGATACAATACAATACAAATACGCTTTATTGCACATCAAACACAGAAAAAAAACAGTAAAGAACAAACAAACAAAGATACAGATGCACAATGGGCGGCCTTATCGCTAAGATGTTTAGATATATTTTTTTTAGATATTTTTTATTATACATAGGAAAACGACCAGAACACCTGGAACAAATATAAATTATTTAACAATATAAAATAATTGATTTAAAAAAATACAGGCAAACAAAAATATATATTATTATAATGATTTCAGCAAAATGGCGGGCAGTGATTTGAGCAGCGAAGTGGGTCCTCCCTGCAGCCTCGTACTCGCAGATGGGTCGGTGTTCACCGGCAGGAGCTTCGGCGCTCCGGTGCCAGTGGAAGGAGAAGTTGGTAAGTAGGCAGTTAATTGTATATATTACCTTTTTTGACGTAGATTAGCATAATTAAGGAATATACATATATATTATATTGTACACTTTTATGTAAGAGTAATGAGAGTAAAGAAGTCTGAATCTGTTCAAGTTCGGCAGTTAAATTGTATCATCATCATCATCAGCCTATGTTAGTCCACTGCTAGACATAGGCCTCCTTCAGACTAGCATGTTTAATTGACTTGGTATTTCTGTTTCGTATTTCAGTGTTTCAGACTGGAATGGTCGGCTACCCCGAGTCGCTGACTGATCCCTCGTACCACGCGCAGCTCCTAGTCCTCACCTATCCACTGATCGGCAACTATGGCGTACCTGATGAAAAGGAACAGGACGAATTTGGGCTACCCAGGTACGTAGTTTTTATATTTGTTCCTTTTTCCTAGTAGGAACTGTACTTCACATTTTTAACACTTTTTAAGTCAGTACAAAAGATACCAAGCTGATTTCGATATTTCTGCCTACATTACACCTCCTCCTCTTACCTCACTCAGGTCATATCTTCCTGTGGTACCTTAGTCGACTCGTACGGCATCTACGGATTGAGTGGAGGGGCTCAATTTTTACGCCCCGACCACCGCTATACAATATACCTTTTCTTGTTTTGGTTTGATATCCATTGATAAAAAGTTTTGCCGCTCCCAGTCTTGCCCGATGAATTTTATATTTCTACGTACAACATTTTTCAAAATTTTAAGTTATAGGTACCTACCTCATGTCCTCCAAAGTTGGAATGGTACCTACCTATATCCTAGTGAATGTTTCTGTAAAATAAGTAGCTTGTGTATTCTCCCTTAGATGGTTTGAGTCCAGCCGAATCTGGGCCGCCGGTTTGATTGTCGGCGAGGTGAGCACCAGGGCTTGCCATTGGCGTGCGAAGCGCTCACTCGGCTCCTGGCTGCTTGCTAACGGCATACCAGGTCTCTGTGACGTGGACACCAGAGCGCTCACCTACAGACTACGCGAGGGAGTCACTCTGGGTCGAATAATACCAGGCGTGCCCCCGCTTGGTCCTTTGCCACCATTAGCTGACCCAAACTCCAGAAACTTGGTCGCGGAGGTTTCCACAAAGGTAACAGTTAAAAATATCAAAGCTCGATTAAGACTGCTGTATAGTAATAATATAAGATCGATGCAATCAACGTGATTCCATGTGCATAATTTGTAGGTACTTGGATTACAAATCGCAAATTGTGAGTAATAATATTATGTTATTCCAGGAAAAGAAAATATTCAATCCCAACGGCGATTTTACAATTGTAGCTGTTGATTGTGGTCTAAAATATAATCAAATCAGATGTCTAGTGAAGAGGAATGCTAAAGTTATTTTAGTGCCATGGAACTACAAAATAAATGTGAATGAGTATGATGGGTTATTCATCAGCAACGGCCCTGGTGACCCAGTAGTATGCAAACAGGTCGTGGACAATATCCGTCAAGTGATGAAAGATAAAGTAAAACCGATATTCGGTATTTGCCTTGGACATCAATTGCTTTCGACTGCAGCTGGTTGCAGTACTTATAAAACTAGGTATGTACAAGTAAAATATCAAATTATTTATTTAAAATTTAACTGGGCTGTTTACTGCTACTTTTTTACTTTACTTTTTCTGGCTGGGTACTCAGTGTGTCTTTACTTCACTTTTCCAGTTATGGCAACCGTGGACACAATTTACCATGCACTCACAGTGGTACCCAACGGTGTTTCATGACATCACAAAATCACGGTTTTGCCGTTGATCCCGACACATTACCTAAAGATTGGAAAGTACTGTTTACTAACGAAAACGACAAAACGAATGAAGGCATCATACATAAAACTCACCCCTTCTTCAGTGTTCAGTTCCACCCTGAACATACTGCCGGACCCACAGACCTTGAATGTTTATTTGACATATTTGTTGATGCAGTGAAATCTTATAAAAGCCAAAAATCATATGTAATTGACGAAATGATTACAAAAACATTGGAATTCAAACCAACCCTCTATGAAAGACCAAAAAAGGTCTTAATTTTAGGTTCTGGGGGTCTCTCTATTGGACAGGCTGGTGAATTCGACTATTCTGGATCTCAAGGAGTAAAAGCAATGCAGGAAGAAAAGATTCAAACTGTACTAATAAATCCAAATATTGCAACTGTTCAAACTTCCAAAGGTTTAGCTGACAAAGTTTACTTCCTTCCCATCACTCCTGAATATGTGGAACAAGTTATAAAAGCCGAACGACCAACAGGTGTTTTATTAACTTTCGGTGGACAAACAGCGCTTAATTGTGGAGTTGAATTACAAAAATCTGGTATATTTGAAAAATACAACGTAAAAGTTTTAGGAACGCCCATACAATCTATAGTTGATACAGAAGACAGGAAAATATTTGCCGAAAAAATTTATGCAATCGGCGAAAAAGTAGCCCCTAGTGCAGCTGTAATTTCGGTCGATGAAGCTTTAGTAGCAGCTAACCAGATAGGGTATCCTGTTATGGCAAGATCTGCCTTTTCCCTAGGTGGATTAGGTTCCGGATTTGCAAACAATGAAGAAGAGCTAAAAACTCTTGCTCATCAAGCACTCTCTTACTCTGATCAATTAATTATCGACAAATCGCTCAAAGGTTGGAAAGAAGTTGAATACGAAGTCGTCCGTGATGCTTATGACAACTGTATAACTGTTTGTAATATGGAAAATGTGGATCCTTTAGGGATTCACACCGGAGAGTCTATTGTCGTTGCACCGAGTCAAACTCTATCGAACAGAGAATATTATATGCTTCGGAATACTGCTATTAAAGTCATCCGACATTTTGGCATTGTTGGAGAGTGTAACATCCAATACGCTCTCAATCCCAACTCTGAAGAATTTTATATCATTGAAGTTAATGCAAGGCTTTCAAGAAGTTCAGCCTTGGCTAGTAAAGCAACTGGATATCCACTAGCATACGTTGCTGCTAAATTAGCACTAGGGATTCCATTACCCACTATTAAAAATTCGGTCACAGGTGTCACCACAGCATGTTTTGAGCCAAGCTTGGATTACTGTGTGGTGAAAATTCCAAGGTGGGATTTAGCTAAATTCAATAGAGTCAGCACAAAAATTGGTAGTTCAATGAAAAGTGTGGGTGAAGTTATGTCCATTGGTAGAAATTTTGAGGAAGCTTTTCAAAAAGCTTTAAGAATGGTTGATGAAAATGTAACTGGTTTTGATCCAAACATAAAGAATGTAAATGAAGACGAACTCAGAGAACCCACAGATAAAAGAATGTTTTTCCTAGCTGCAGCTCTGAAACAAGGATATACGGTCGAAAAACTTTACGACCTTACCAAAATTGATATATGGTTTTTGGGGAAATTCAAAAACATAATTGATTATTACAAAACTCTGGAAGCAACTAACCATGGCACCATTACAAGTGACATATTGAAAAATGCGAAAAAAATTGGATTTTCTGACAAACAAATCGCAGGAGCTATTAAAAGCACAGAATTAGCAGTAAGGAAGTTACGCGAAGAGTATCATATAACACCATTCGTAAAACAAATTGACACTGTAGCCGCAGAATGGCCTGCTTCCACGAACTACTTGTACTTGACGTATAACGGTAGTACGCATGACATACAATTTTCGGGAGATTTTATCATGGTACTTGGGTCAGGCGTCTACAGAATTGGAAGCTCTGTAGAATTCGATTGGTGTGCGGTTGGATGCTTAAGAGAGCTCAGAAATCAGGGGAAAAAGACAATCATGGTTAATTATAACCCGGAAACAGTCAGTACTGATTATGATATGAGTGACAAGCTTTACTTTGAAGAAATCTCTTTTGAAGTCGTAATGGACATTTATAACATTGAACATCCCGACGGAGTTATACTATCAATGGGCGGTCAACTTCCAAACAATATCGCCATGGACTTGCATAGGCAACAAGCAGTTATTTTAGGAACTTCGCCTGATATGATTGATAATGCTGAAAATAGGTTCAAATTCTCGCGAATGTTAGATCGCAAAGGAATTTTACAGCCAAGATGGAAAGAGCTTACTGACCTCGAATCTGCAGTGGGCTTTTGCGACGAAGTTGGATACCCATGCCTAGTACGCCCATCGTATGTACTCAGTGGAGCTGCAATGAATGTGGCTCATACTAATCAGGATTTAGAAGCATATTTAAAATCAGCTAGCCAAGTTAGTAAAGAGCATCCAGTGGTTATATCAAAGTTCATAATGGATGCAAAAGAAATAGATGTAGACGTTGTTGCTTCTGATGGAATTATTTACTGCATGGCAGTTTCCGAGCACGTTGAGAATGCAGGCGTTCATTCTGGTGACGCAACATTGGTCACACCACCGCAAGATATTAACCAAGAGACTTTAGATAAAATCCGAGAAATATCGAGCGTCATAGCAGAAACCTTGGATGTGACAGGTCCGTTCAATATGCAGCTCATAGCTAAAGACAATGAATTAAAAGTAATCGAATGCAACGTGAGAGTCTCAAGATCGTTCCCGTTTGTATCTAAAACTTTAGATCACGATTTTGTCGCCACTGCTACTAAAGTTATTCTGGGTATACCTATAGAACCTGCCAATATCATGACTGGGTGTGGAAAAGTGGGCGTCAAAGTTCCACAGTTTTCCTTTTCAAGACTTGCTGGTGCCGACGTAACATTAGGAGTGGAGATGGCTTCTACTGGAGAGGTGGCTTGCTTTGGAGAAAATCGTTATGAAGCCTATCTAAAATCATTGATGAGTACTGGTTTTAGAATACCCAAGAAGGCGATTTTATTGTCCGTTGGAACATTCAAGGTAGTGTTTATTACAAAGACAATTAAAAAAGTAATGTTTATAAAAGCACTAAGTACTTTAGGGTGGGCCAGGCCTACACTTTTTATTTGTTTACAAATAGTGTAAACAAATAATGTAGCCTTTAAAATTATGGGGTGTGACGTTTTGTAATTCAAATAATTAAATGTAATTTTCTCTTTTAGCACAAAATGGAACTTCTGCCAAGTGTCCGTGTCTTACAAAGTATGGGATATAAATTGTATGCTAGCATGGGAACCGGTGATTTTTATACTGAACACGGAATCGAGGTAAGTTACCACCGTTATGGATAAACTGATCAAAATCCGTTTTATTTCCAAGTTTTTAAGCCTTCGACTATTTTTAGATTGAAAGTGTTCAATGGACTTTCGACCACATTGGAGATGCAGAAGATGACAGATCGGATGGAGAACTGTTACATCTAGCAGATTTTATGGCAAAGAAGCAACTGGACTTGGTTATAAACTTGCCAATGCGCGGAGGAGCTCGCCGCGTCTCATCATTCACTACTCACGGATACAGAACTAGACGATTGGCGGTCGATTACGCAGTTCCTCTTGTCACGGATGTTAAATGTGCCAAATTATTAGTTCAGGTACTTATATTATAATGCTTGTATATTAACGTAAATGTACCTCAAGGTAGATTTTCAAAAAATTTGGAATTATTACCATTACCTCATTTAAATGATTACCTTATTACCTAATTTAAACCTATTATTTCCAGGCCATGCTACGCTGCGGAGGTATTCCACATATGAAAACTCACACTGACTGTATGACATCAAGAAATATTATAAAATTACCAGGATTTATAGACGTTCATGTCCATGTCCGAGAACCAGGAGCAACTTATAAAGAGGATTATGAATCGTGCACTGCTTCTGCTTTAGCTGGTGGTGTAACAATGATATGCGCAATGCCAAATACTAAACCGCCAGTAGTTGATCGCACTTCTTTTGAATATACAGCAGCTTTAGCTCGAGTTAGTGCACGATGTGACTATGCAATATACGTGGGTGCATCTTCCACTAATTTTGATACCATAGCTGAATTGGCCCCTCAAGCTGCCTCCCTAAAGATGTATCTGAATCAAACCTTTACAACTCTGACCCTTGATGATATGACTATTTGGCAAAAACATCTACAAAATTGGCCAAAGAAAATGCCTGTTTGTGCACACGCCGAGCGGGAGAAGACAGGCGCTATTATTTTAATGGCATCTCTACTTGATCGACCTATTCACATATGCCATGTAGCACGGAAAGAAGAAATATCTATTATCAAAGCAGCTAAAGAAAGAGGCCTGAAAGTGACTTGTGAGGTTTGCCCGCAGCATTTATTCTTGAGTTCCGCTGACTTTGACCGCATTGGCCATGGACGTGCAGAGGTACGCCCCGTATTATGCAGTCCTGAAGATCAAGCAGAGCTTTGGAAGAATATTGATGTCATTGATGTGTTTGCAACCGATCATGCGCCACATAGCGTAGAAGAGAAAAACTCTGAGAAGCCACCTCCTGGCTTCCCAGGTCTCGAGACTATCCTACCATTACTTTTGAACGCCGTTCACGAAGGACGTTTAACCATAGAAGATTTGATAAACAAATTCCACCGCAATCCACGTAAAATATTTAACTTACCCGAACAACCGAACACTTATGTCGAAGTGGATATGGATTATGAATGGACTATTCCAAAATCAATGGAATTCACTAAATCAAAATGGACTCCATTCGAAGGCATGCGTGTCTGTGGAGCAGTTCATCGCGTAACATTGCGTGGTGAAATCGCTTATGTCGAAGGGCAAATTCTTGTACCACCAGGATTTGGGCAAAATGTACGAGAATGGCCTGCACCCAAAAAACACTCATTCCCAACATTTGCTATTGAGAAAATTGAAAAGGAGATAGCAATAAGTAGACCAAATTCTGCACTCGACATGCACAATTCAACTGAGTTGAGTAAGCTTAGTGATTTCGACCTGGATCAAGTAGAACTATCGAAGCCAGAAGGGCTGAATAAACCCAACGTTCACTTTAACGAAGTCCCAGGAATGCGAAGCATATCTCCTCTCCCCCAGGCTTCAATGAGACAAAGATGTGATAGCTCGTCAAATTACCTAACTGCGCAATCACTTCCTCATCGTCAACGAAGTGATTTATTTGGGAAAAGCATCCTGACTGTAGACACTTTCAACAAAGAAACTCTGAACGATATATTCAACCTTGCACAATTTATGAAGATAAGTGTGAATAAAGGTCGAGTGCTTGACGATATATTGCGTGGAAAAGTCATGGCATCAATTTTCTATGAAGTTAGCACCCGAACTAGCTGTAGTTTTGCAGCTGCAATGCAGAGACTTGGGGGTTCTGTAATTCACACAGATGCTACCAGTTCCTCGGCTAAGAAAGGCGAAACCCTAGAAGACAGTGTGGCGGTGATGGCAAGTTACTCCGATGTTGTGGTGCTACGGCATCCGGAACCCGGTGCAGTTTCCGTAAGTTTATTATTTAATAACCTGTGCCTATTCTTACATCTGCTGTTGAATTACCATCAGTAGCATAGTTAAGGTACCACCTGCAGTGCCCCTTTGTATCTTATATCGGGTCAGAAATCATATCGCATGTAAAAAAACTAAATATTATTCTGTTAGACTACACCCCGAATATAAAAGTCACAAGTATAGTCACGTTGAACAACTTTTACTGACAATACAAAAATGTTGACCTATCACCAGATATAAGATGACTATAAGGATATCCGTGAAAGGTTACTTCACATCACATTGCCACTTGTTACGCTCGCTGATAATATTATTTCCTTATCCCTCAAACGGGGTCGAGTCGAGCCCTAGACGGCTCGACTCGACCCCGTTTGAGGTCACTTTTCCGTCATCGCAAAATATGTATGTTGGTTTACCTATACGACGGCAATTTTTTCGCGGCACGCTTCGCTCGCTGGTAATATTTCTTGGTGCACCGTAATAATCTTGCCCAGGGCAGGGGTTGGGTAGTGCTAAAACTAACTCTGATTATAATTTAACCTTTTCTTTTTCAGAGAGCATCTCGCCACTGCCGAAAGCCAATTCTAAATGCAGGCGATGGAGTTGGCGAACACCCCACTCAAGCTTTGTTAGACGTTTTTACAATACGAGAAGAAATCGGTACAGTTAACGGACTTACAATAACAATGGTTGGCGACTTGAAGAACGGTCGCACAGTCCACTCTCTGGCCAGACTGCTGACCCTTTATCAAGTTCAACTGCAATACGTTAGTCCACCTGGCCTGGGTATGCCCAAACACATAATGGACTACGTCGCGTCAAAAGGGACACCTCAAAGATTATACGAGCGACTTGAAGATGTACTGGCGGATACACATGTTTTATACATGACACGTATACAACGTGAAAGGTTCAACAGCCAAGAGGAATACGAAAAGGTAATTTATTCGTATTCATTTATTTTTGCTACCTACATTCATTCTGAGGTCTCAGTGAATGGTTAATTATGTCTTCACTAGGTACATGCACCTGAAAGGGCACTGCAAAGTCAAGCTGCTATTATTTTCTTCGACTTATTTATAGAATCAAAATAACTATCACCTTATAATATACTAGCTGCGCCCCGCAGCCTAGCCCGCGTGAAAATCTATGAGTCAAATGGTTTATAATCCTTCCTCTTGAAAAACTTCATCTATTAAAAAATCGTTGCGTAGTTATAAAGATCTAATCATACATAGAGACAGACAGACAGCGAGAAGCGACTTTGTTTTATACTATGTAGTGACGTACATTATTATTGCAGACACGAGGCTTGCTGGTGGTGACTCCTCAACTGATGACTCGTGCTCGAAGGCGTATGGTTGTAATGCACCCGTTGCCTCGAGTGGATGAGATATCTCCCGAGTTCGACTCGGATCCCCGAGCAGCATACTTCAGACAAGCTGAATACGGAATGTACGTTAGAATGGCACTACTCGCTATGGTAGCCGGTGTAAATCCCCTTATATAACGACCTCCTACCTACTTGAAGATGAATAGACGTATTATTCATTCCATTCTCACCCCATTGTAAGAATATTCATTCCTGTACACCATAAGTATGCAATATGCATTATACTTAATGGGACAATTATATAATTGTTTGTGGTAAGTACCTAGTTTTAATGCAACATCAATACTTTATATAAATAAAAATATATTTTATTATTGATGGTTTTTATTTTTATCTTTTCCTAAAACTAATAAAATATTTAAAAAGTAACTATGATTTGTAAATTTTATTTTTTGGAACTCTATCCACGTTAATCTCGGAGGAGGGCCTTGTCATCAGCGACAGTTTTTAAACTTCTGCAGATGACATGGTTTTTCAACTAAAAGCAATGTTTTTGTTCAAATAAACGATTTATCACTTATTCATATAGGTTGTGGGTACATTATTATGTATATTATTATTACAAGTTCCAAAAAACTATACTAGCATTTTTAGTACTACATATTTATACACTAGCTATGTTACTTTGAATCCTTAATAGTAGGTAAAATTTTTTTTTTTATTCTGTTAGAGATATAATCTCAACTAGTATGATCTAGCCTTGCCTCTGCTAGGAATCTATGGTTAATACAGGTTAAGGTTTATACAGGTTACATTATTAAAATGTTATAAAAAAATCAGAACATGTCATCATCAGCCTATAATAGTCCACTGCTGTAATTCATTAAACATGTAATTCTTCCTAATTAAAAACAAAACAATAGTTGGAAGAATAGTTTAGAACGTTAGTGAAGCTTTGTAGTAATAGTTATAATATAATTAGACAACATTATTGTCTAGTTATATGGATCTTACGGCCTGTAATCCCCTACTTGTGACCCTTCTGAGATTCTTTAGCTAACGAAGAAGCTATGCTACAACTTTAAAAACTCGCCCTGAATTTTTGGTCTGGCTCTACTTTTATAGGTCACAGAGTAGTTAATTAATACTTCAACCTATGTAAGTAATACTTATAAATAATAACAGGTGGAAAGTTATTTCTTAAGTATAAATATATTTCATGGTAAATACCTATCCCGTTTTAAATGACTTTAGTGTATCCCGTTTTAAATGACTTTTGTAACCATGATAGTTTCAAAAGTTTTATTTCTGTATATGTTTGTAGTATGTTTCGTATATTAAGTATAAATAGTTTAAAATTAAAAATGTTTATTTATAACTTGGACTCTTCGCCTACAGCGTCGTTGAGCCTCATTTGACTGACCGGATTCTCCGTATGAACGTCCACAAATGTAAATGCCGGTATGCCATGGTTTTCATTCGGTGTTGGCGAGTCTTGATTAACAATTTGCTCTATTTTCGGTCGTGTCCTGCGAAAAGGCCTTTGGACTGATCTATCTATGCAGCTTTCTCTTCGCGGAGGCAGTTTAAACCCACCCTGATTGACTAGTTTTCGTTGACAGTCGGCCAGCTTATCGCGGATTACTTCCAGGTACTCATTTCCAGTAGTGTCACCAGCTGGTTCTTCCAGTAATAGCATGCACAGTCTTTGAGCTTGCTCCAAGTATATGACAGCTTGTTTTATAGCGTCAAACTTTTCGCTAGATCTCGCCATAGCAATGAAATGGGGAATGAAAAAATCGAGAACCAGCCGTCGCCGTTCCGCTTCCATTTTGGAAGGTAATATTATCTGAAATAATGCAGAAGGATAAAATGAGACGCGTTCTATGAACGCGACGATCTTAACTTCTGTTTCTTAACCGACCTTGAAAAAAAGAGGGAGTTCTTTATTAAGCTGTATGTATGTTTTTATCCCTGTTAAAACTAAGGCATGAACCGTAATTTTTTAGTTCTTTCAAAACAATAAAATTACCTCTGTAATATAACAATTACTAGGTCATGTGCGTGAATGCTAAGTTAGTATTTGGTTATACATATTAATAAAATAAACACATACCTTGCTATTTATTTCCTTCTCTTGATTCCCCGTGATTTTGTGCTTTTTGATATTTAGTTGGGCCTTTCTTCTCTCTTGCATTTGTCTCTGTCGTTCTTTTTTCCACTGGTAATGTTTATCGTGTGATTTAGCTTTGTCCCAGAAATTGGTTCCAGTATCTTCTTCGCTATCTGAGCTTTTATTATTATTTTGTACAACTGCCGGCAAGTTGGGGTTTAACATTCGAAGAGGATTTTTCGTTGTTAATATGTGATAGAGTCTCTGAGAGTTAAAAGTCGGATAGAAGTCCTTTTTATTGTATTTTAACTTGTTGATAGCATTAAGGACGTGCATCACAGGAGACTCCAGGATATCTGCTAGTCGCCGCTGCAGTTTGAGCAACACTGGCTTTGGAATACTCTTGAATTCATTACAGCTTTCAACGAAGTAATTCGGGAATCTTGACTGACCAAAATGAATGTAGAAACTACGAAGAAATAATCTGAAAGTTTCACCCAGACGATCTTCTGGCCATTTCGCATAATTGTCTTCACATTGCCAAAACAGATGATTTTTTATGTGACTTGCATCGATACCAATCTTAGAACCTTCAAATTCCATAAAAGTCTTGTGTAAAGCCAGTGTGAATAAATAACATCGAATATGAGAATGAGCCAAACAACTTTCCAAATAGCGTTCAGCAGCTGGAAAAATTATTTTCCACTGAAGAGTTTGTTCTGGATTTAAGCCCCTTTTTGGTCTAAATCCGATGGGTACCAACAAACAACCAAATCCAATAGATTTGCTAACCATATATTTAGTTGGCCACTGGTAGCTAAAGTTTGTTCGAGGGTTCTGTATTATTTTTCTTTCTCTTATAATCCATTGATTCGCTGCGTTAGGCCATGCCGCTAGTAAAGCAGGAAAGACTTCACATCCCATTTTTGTGTTATTTTTAGTAGAGTCACAATAAATACTCGCACCTTGCGTCATAGCATCGTCGATGGCATCTTGAGACAAACCCAATCCACTCCCCAAGTTTAGGATGAAGTTGTCGACAAAATTACTCATGAACCCTAATGAATTTAGGTAGTACTGTCTCTCATACAAATTTCTTGATGTAGACGACTTAGAAGCTGCATCATCTATTTCTTCCTCGTCATCACTCCAGTGACCTGTTGCACGGACATCTATTGTCGTCCACGACTCATCTGGTAGAACACCACATGTAAGTGAATAATTTGATTGCAAACTCAGTTCTATCTTCTTTGGCGTAGCTGATTCAGTGATAGTAGAATATCCGTAATCAGACTCTGCTTCACTGGATTCATTATGGCGACTGCTTGCGTTAGATCTATAGCCAGAGGTCTCAGTATCTTCTGAAAAATTTGTTTCTAGTGATGCAGCGCGGCTATTTGATTTTGGTATTGACCCACTTAAACGTCTTGAAGGTTTGAGAATAGACTTTCTTGGTATCATACTTTCTTGTTTTAATTCTTTCGCATTATTGCGATTCTCTCTTTCCTCAGTTACTACAAATGACGCTGAACGAATGTTTTCCAAATTTGTTAAATTACCTCTAGCAAATTGCATACTTTGTTGTTTAACTGGACCGCTGTACCTTCTACCGATGTTTTCATCAGTTTCTAATAAGGTGACCTTCAGGCCACTTGTGCTTGGAATATTAGTACGTTCAATTTCTTCATTTCTTTTCATCTTTTCTTTAATTTGTTGTAAAAGCTGTGTACCTTTAGTTGCATACGTAGAGTCCTCTGAATCAACCGATTCCTTCTCTGAGTCTGTGAAAATACTGTCATCTGAATTTGTTCTATTAACCTCATTTACTTCTGTTTCTTTTTGTAACTTGCTCTCTAAAACTTCTAATTTCTTCAATTTGACAAATCCTGAAACAAAGATAGAAATATTTAAAGATAGGAGGTTGCGGGTTCGATTCCCGCCTCGGAACAATTGTGTGCACGATCTGCAGATATTTGTTCCGGGTGTTCTGGTCGTTTTCTATGTGTAATAAAAAATATATATCTATGTAATGTATTGTATTACGTATATCAGTTATCTAGTACCCATAACACAAGCTCTGCTTACCATGGGGCTAGATAATGCTGTGTGAATTGTCCAGCATTATTTATTGATTTGTCTGTGAAATGATGATTCTACAAATGAGTATGTTATGTATGTGTAACATGTGTTATTGATCGGCAGATAGAAAATCCCTCGGTCCACCCTTTGTAACTTAGTGCAAAGTTTTTAAATAAATCTATAAAGAAAGTCGTGTTAGTTACACTATAAACATATAACTCAAGAACGGCTGAACCGATTTGGCTGAAAATTGGTGGGGAGGTAGCTTAGAAGGATATATAGGATATAAATTTGACACATTGATTTCGACGGGGGCGAAGCCGCGAGGCGCAGCTAGTAAGTAATAAAATATTTGTTAAACCTTGCTCTTTGGCGTCTTCGATCAGAAGCTTATAAAACGGCGCGTCCAACACAGCGCTGTAGTCTGAAGTGTCTCCAGGCTCACTGACTTCCACATTGTCGTAGATGACGAACATCCTTGGCGCAGAGAGCGGCTCGGTCTGCTTGCGCTGCCGCAGCCGCTGGAAGCTCACGTGCTCGTGCACCGCCTCCTGCAGTCGATCAGCAAAGAACACGTGCTTGTTGCTCCGGACCATCGCCTCATTGATCACATTTTCCCTCTCACTGTAAGGGTTATTTTTTATTTGTTGCATCTCCCTGAAATTATGAGCAAAAATGTATTTCATTAGTCGGTCATAACGACTTTATAATTAGCATTAGCCTGAAAGAAACGTGTAAGTAGGTACAAAGGCTGCGATAAAGGCGTGATTTAATAAATCTAAAATCATTGTTCACTATAAATCCTTGATAAATCTATTCATATATCTAGATACTGATGTATACACGATAAGGTATTTAATTTCCGCTTATCATTATCCTATCAACCGGAAAATTCTTTACTTCTGCTTGTACGTTTATGATAATGAAGTGCTCAAGACTCAATAGGACTTTTATTCTGTGCCGCAAACTACGGCAAAATGTTATGTACATACTTTAATTCTGAAATCACACTTGCAAAGACATCGCAAAATGCAAAGGTATAAAACAAGAAGTTAGAAAATTATGTTTTTCTTTCTTGGTCTATTAGATGTCTTTCCCATTATTTTCGTGCTAATCTGCTCCCTATCTATCAGTGCAACCAAAGTTGGTTTGAGTGTATTGTCAAGGAGCTGACAGATTTGTGACGTAGTCATTTCTATCCAAAACAAAAGACGATTGCCCTACCTATTCCCTTTTCATGCGCATAAATATCTATAGAGTTAAGCCGGAAAGAAACAAAAGACACACCACGCGACCAGAATAACATGACGTGTCGTCGCGTCGGGTGCTACAAATAATTACGTGCGTGCAGGTACGCGTCGGCGGCATCGCTTGTTCTGTGGCGTAGCCCTCCGAAAAAAGCATGGAAACAACGCACCAACTTCTGAATGAGTTCGTCCACGAGTTCCAGCATGTCGATATATTTCACGACAAGCTTAATGTTATTATAGTCCCATAAGATAGTGAGTGCTTTGGTTTATATTATAAACTCCATAAATAATAAATAAATATGTGATTCTGGACGTAGAAAATTCATACGATTTGATTCAACTCAACACACATCGCGTTTCGTCGTTTGGTGCATGGCGTGGCGTGTCGATTGTCCCGCAATTAGTTTGTAGGAGTTACATACGTCGATAGAAAAAACATTGAGATTGATTTAGTGTTTTTTAATTAGTAAATGATTGTGGGCTTTCATTAGTAGACTAGCCGATGCAATCACAATAGCACTGGTAGCAACAAGTGCTACGACGCTACGAAGTGCCCGCGTAGCGTACAAAAGATTTCAACGCGCACGCATTGATTGTGGTTTTTCATTCGTAGAGTATGCTACCAGTGCTACGACGCTACGAAGTGCCCGCGTAGCATACAAAAGATTTCAACGCGCACGTATTGACTGTGGGTTTTCATTCGTAGAGTATGCTACCAGTGCTACGACGCTACGAAGTGTCCGCGTAGAATACAAAAGATTTCAACGCTTACGCATTGTTTGTGTTTTTTTTTCGTAGACGACACTACGAAGTATCCGCGTATACGCTTCGCGGGCACTTCATGTACATTTTACAACCTCGGTTACTAAAAGGCGTGCATGTTTTAATGCCAAATGCAAGGTAATTTTCTCTTAGGACTGAAGGCCCTTTTTATGACTATTATTGCAAATGATTAAGGAAGGTACCTTATAGTCCTACTAGTACTAGTATACCACTACTACTAGGTAACTGAATGTCTAGAAGTTAAGTCTATCCGTCTATAAATTACCTACTTACGAGTACTTTGGTCGTTGGGTGTTTATTAGCCATTTGCTAAATTAGTATTAATAATTATGAATAATAGCTACAATAATAGTTATATTATAAACTTTTATCTTTATTACCTTACTTATGTCACCTTGTACCTATATTAATCTTAATAAGGTGTGTCATATTTGTAGTATTAAGGTTCTCGACTGATGTTGGCGCGGAATTACTTTTTAGAAGTTTTTAATATGTTCTGTTTTCTAGGTAACGTAGTTTGCCTTGACTTTGTACTTAAAATCAGCATATTATCAAATGTTTTAAAAGTATCGACCTTGCATTAGAGCCAGCTTGAATTAAAGTTAGCTTTATCATGGGTTTATATAAACTGGTTTACAAATTTCTTATCCACTGGTTATATTCCTAAATTGCACACAGAAAATATAAAAAAAAACTGCGAAAAAAAAAATACACTTGCACTAACTTAACCTTAACTACGTATATTTTTAGCAATCGTGTGGGGGACTCCCCTGATAAAGGATAATGAATCTGACAAGGTTAATCCATGTTAATTCGACACGATTTATTTTCGGGTTGGTGTAGTATCTGTATCAGTATCAGTATCTAGGCTTCATAAAAGGAAGGGTGAAAACCTTCCGAATATTGAACATCCTCCACAAGGAATTATAACCTACACAAAGATAAATAGGTATCTCCTCGTCTACTTTTATACACTAAATAAATAAATAATGCTGGACAATTCACACAGCATCATCTAGCCCCAAGCTAAGCAGAGCTTGTGTTATGGGTACTTGATGACTGATATACATAATACAATACATTACATAGATATATATATATATATATTTTGAATATACATAGAAAACGACCAGAACACCCGGAACAAATATCTGCAGATCGTACACACAATTGTTCCGAGGCGGGAATCGAACCCGCAACCTCCTGCGTCGCAAGCGTTCCTTCGCCCACTGCGCCACATCGGTCGTCTATAGAACTACTAGTAGAACACCTACGTTCCATTCCTGTGCGGTTCGAGTCACACGCTCAGTGTCCTCGAAACGTTGGTATTCTTTCACAAAATGTTCGTGGTTAACCCGCATTCATTAACTCATTCACTGCCTAATCTCATCTACACGGAGCTACAAATGAGCAGTTGCAACGACGACGGCCATGAAAATGTAAACAAAGGCAACATTATACGCGTATTTACTATAATGTACGAGTTTCAATGACGACTGTCAAATTATTGACAATACTTGCTGAAACCTTTAGGGTGTATACGAGTATGTACGTCATGGAGTGTGCTAATGATGAATGTTCGTCTATATTACAATAAAAACCGGCCAAATGCGAGTCGACTCACACACGGATGTTTCTATGCCATAGTACAAACTAGCTATTTCGCGGGGGAACCCTAAAACTGATTAAATAAAATATAATAGCAAAATACCATCATGACGCGGTCACCCATCCAAGTACTGACCACACCCGACGTTGCTTAACTTCCTTAATTGGTACTCAATAGCTTAGTAATAGGTTTTCATCAATCAAAAATTAACTCACCTTTCATAGTTCTCAAAAAATTGCACGGACAGAAGAATATTGTTGAGTAGAAATGCATCAGAGTCATTGTGCAGTTGATACCGCATGCGGTCTAGGGCCTCGTCATCGTATGATCGGTGGTGCGCCGGGGGCGGAGGCCCCTGTGAGGGCGAGGACGAAGGCCCCGGCACCGACAGCATCGACGGCGCTGGCGGGTCCTTCGCTGCCACCCGTTTCACGGCAGTGCTCACCAGGTACTCGCGTTTTTCTTTCCGTTTCTGCTCCCTCCATTTCTCCCGTTCAAAAAACTTGTCAGGCTCCTTTTGAGCTTTCTTTGACTTTGAATTACCCATCACGAATTTACGAATTCCTTAACCGACTATCTTTGAATGAAATTAATCAAAGCATAGCTTATCAATAAAGCTATCCGGCCCTACATGTATGTCTGGTGGAACGTTCCGCGCAATACTGGTAAGTACAGTACATTTGATTGATACGAATCTTTGGCAGAAATATGTTATCCTTATCAGGGCATGATAATTATTCCATACTTATCGTATAAATCAAATATAATTGCAGTTCTTTGCACGCTTAACAGGTTTGCGATGTCGCAACATCAATAAATGCTACCTACTAGCATTTATTGATGTTGCGACATCGCAACAACAACCTGAAAAAGTGGTGTAAATGTTATTGTTTCGGTTCAGGAAGTCACCGGAATAACTGCATTCCTATTGTTAATTTCACTGATATGTTACAGTTTTTGCATCTTCAATAGAATAAGTAGATACTAAAAAACAGTTTCCGTGACTACACAGTGGAAACACGGTAGTGTTAACAGAATAGTGATTTTTTTAAGAGTTAATCTGGATACTGGATACAGGGGCTTAGTATGAATTTTACATAATTTATGATAATTACAAAAACTACATTTAGCTCCTTGCAGCGCCAGCGCCCCTAACGGATACTGAGAGGAACTACTTTTACTAGTATGTCGGCGATCCATTTGTTTCATAAATAAATATGAATTTGATAGTTTTCGAATGATTTTGAGTGGTTTATTCGATTTTAGCAGTACAAGTTTTTGCTTTGACAAGTAAGCGGTAGTCATTTACAAACTCATACTTGTACTACTAGGTACCTATAGACGTACACACAATTCTGTCTTGTGTTTTGTACCCTTTAGCATCGGTGTTTAACACTTCGACTGCTGAAAACGCACGGTATGAGTTTTCTACAAGTGACTAATATGCGTAAATCCACACTAGCGCAGCAGCTGAGAAAATACAGATCTTTGTGACTCAGCAGAGCTGTAATATTTTTCGAACGAAACGCATGTGCGGCGCAACACAACCGCTGTGCAACCGGCAGCACGAATTTTTTAGGTAAAAAAAAAAGATCGCAGTCGTCGAAAAAAAACCGCAAAGTGTCTATCAATTAAATGTCCGGTATGTCTGTCGGTACCTACCACTAATTTCTATTGTAAATAGAGGTTATCAAAATATTTGTCTCGAAAAACTTTAATTTAAGTACTTGAAAAACTTATAATACAATTAACTCCTTTTTGTCAGTTTACGACAATAAATACTTTTTATTATTCTTACAACATATGTACATACAGGGACATTATACATAAGGTTCTCATTTTATTTTATATATTTCTATATGTATATTTTGCTTGGAACAGCGTTTTTTCGTGCTATCAAATCGTCCCTAAATATTTATAATGAACCATAAGTACTCGGCATTATAAAAATAAACATCAGTGAAACCTAAAAAACTTTATTTTCCTTGAATAAATATAATTTCGAGATTCCACTTCGGTTTGAATTCATTAATTTAATTATTTTAGATAATTTCCTTATATCTAGGGAAGTGACTACGGCGTAGGGTCTATAGTCTATGGTATATTGCGTAGGGCCTCCGCCGGTGGTATGCTCAGGCCCGATTCTTCCATGTTATTCGCTATGCTTGCACCATCATCCTCTGGGTGAATGTTTACACGGCGTTGGTTCTTCATACGTTTAGCGTCGCACATTTTCTTGTCTAATAATTTTCTAGAACAAGCGAAACAAAACATTATGATAATTTGTGTCAATAGTTATCGGTATTTACTTAGCTGGTTTCTCATTTTATGTAGTTTTATAAAAATCTTGTTTTAAATCACCTTTAGCTATTCTAGTTATATTCAAAATAAGAAATTAATCCTTTATTTCTTTATTAAATTTTATACGATTAATTATTATCAAATAATAAATAAGGTGTTTTTGATATATGTCGTGTACCTACTTAAATAAATAATGGGATTCAACATGCCATGTTTAGATCATTTTTAACAAATGTGATCAAAGTGGGATGGCGATGCATGACATTAATTTACAATCACAATCTTTATCTTCACGGCTCTATTCAAAGCTGTAACAATTGAATACTTACTGCTGTCGCCAATCGATGAGCACTCCCAACAGGAAAACCATTGCGATCCCTACAAGAATGACCACGGTCACGCCGATGATTGTGGCTACGGTCATTGCTGGCACCTCTTCAGACAACACTGATGACACTGAAACGTTCGGATCCACTGACGTTGCTTCCATGAAATCTGAAAATACAAAGGTATTTTAATTTAGAATTACAAGAACATTCTCACTGAAGTTTTTGAATGGCATGTCTATTATATAGATAGACTAAAGCATTGTTCAAACTGAATCTGAGTATACATTCTTCTACAGTATTAAGAAACTAGTAGGTAGCTGAATGCTTTGAAGTGAGTAAAGAATCTAAGAATTGTTCTTAAAATACAACGAGAATATAATCAATTCAAAGTATAGTTAGGTACCTATAAACTTTTTTGAAGAAAAGGTTGGATGACTGGCGGTGTTGCTTTGTATTTTTAAAAAGGCGTAAAGTGACTAAAATCCATTCGTTATGCTGTATGCATGTAATTATAAATACGAACTACAAGTTTGTTAATAACGCATAGTTGGAAGGACACCCAACATTTGTTAATTTTGAACCTTGCTCTTCTGATTTTGATAGAAATTCATACTTTGGTCGTTGTAATTACTAAAAAACCGATTTCGACATATGTAGGTATAAGGTATTATGGTCGGTTGTTGAGCAAGTGTTTAGTCAGTGGAGTAGATAGGAGTAGTTGAAGAGATTTTTTTCTTGATTTGTTTATACACAGTTTCTAAAGTAAGCTCCCTGTGTTCTTACCATCCTCAGCCCAGTTCGCAGAATTTTCGTACTTCGCCATTATAACTTGTTTAAACTTCGCAGCTCGGCCTTCTGCAAGTTAGTATTATTAACATATAACACGGGTATATTTAGGATTAAATTATGGTATAGAACCTCATCTTCATACATTCACTTCATGCGACTGGTCTAAAACAACAACAAACGACCCAAGTGACGTATATATGATAAAAATGGCTCAATCTTGTCGGTAGCTGTGATTTGTTAATCACTGATGTTTATCTAAATTTCCGGAACTCGGTGCTTAAAATAATATTATAAAACCTTTCTATATATTAAACATTTATAGGTATATTTATTATTTTGTTATCATCTTTTTATGGCCTTTAATGGTTCTGTACTGTACCACAGACAGAGATCCGTGTCAGAACAACAAAAAAGATCAGTAGAACTAAAATTGGGAACATGCAAATACAACCATCCTCCATTACTGTTCCGTAGACGAATTGTATATTTTACCGTCTGGTTGTTCGTCATTATTTAGATGGGCTGTACCTATTCTACTATCTCCATTGTTAACATGGTATAGCGTGACGTAGGGAAATTATATCTGCCGACAATAGGGTGATTACTTTACAGCGCTTGAAGTGAAGTGGCACATTCAAGTATGCGATTAAATTTTATAATTTTATTGTAATAAATAACGAGAAAACGCAAGCAATTTAGCATGTTGCGAACACTTGTAGGTAATGGAATAAGTAATGTAATAATTACTTTACCATACATTGACTAAAATAAAATAAGAAATCTGTATGTTTGGCACACTCGGTTATAATTTGAAAATTTAACTATGATAGGATTTGTCGCTTCAGTTTTTCAGTCTCATTTGTGAATTTGACAAACCACAGAAATAATAATCGCATAACTTCAGCCTATAAATAACACTTTATCATTTGGATATCATTACCTGATAAGTGTCACAAATAAAAGCAATAAATTCACAAAAATGTGGGTCATGTTGAAACATTTTTGCATATTAATCTAAAATTATATATTCCCCCATAAACAGGTAAAAGGCCATTTGCTTTTCTTTGCTAGGTAATTTTTTATGTCTTTGTGTGCGTTAGGATCATAGAAATCTAAATAATACAGCATTTATTATTAAGATTTATATGGTTAGGATAATATATGAAAGTGTTCTCGATGGTTCATAAATCAAGATCCAGAAAAAATACTTTCACAGACTGACGACATGCTGACGACCCAACGCGACGGAATGATGAGTATAATCTCAACTCTTCCGGGATTCATTGGATTCCGTTTTTACAATTTGGACCCGGAACCCTTAACTAATCCGCATCCCAACTTGGTGTTTATGTAGTTGGTTTAAAGTTTTCAAATACGTTTTACAGTTTTTTTACAGTAGTTAATAATACAAGTAAACATTTAAAAGAAACGAAGGCCATAACTGCGAGGATTCGTCAAGGTCCAGCGCTGTACAAATACATATTCTTACAAGTTGAGACTACGCTGTTAGATTAACTTCCATAATTATATTTAGTAAATGCACTTGATACCTGATAACTCTATCTCATCGATAATTAAAGATAAGGACAATACATATCAACTGATGCAAAACTTAGCAACACCAATGGGATCTATTGTGTAAACGAATACAAAACAAGCCTTGGTTTCCACGAACTTACATAAACATTCAGCCCGAGACGACGACCGGTCCTTTCACTATATAAAAACTAGTTATACAGTTGATTTTACACACTAATACTTTGGCACAGTTTTATGGCAGGTAAGGCGAGTTAAACAAGGAATGTTTTGAGGTTTGTGGACGTGCTCTAGCGCCTCTGTTCCGTCGCATGCGCTGTACTCCGCAGCGCGTCTGTCACTGACCACTGTGGAGTCTCGTATTGTGCGGAGCCGACGCGCCCGCCCGTTGCGTTGGCTGCTGAGAGATCAAACCAGACTTGCCGTAAGACAAACTCGACCTAACAATGGACAAAACAGCCCTTCTAACCGTAAAACAGGAATGCGAATAGCAGTCGAAGTAGCGCGCCTCCGCCCCCTCGGGTAAATGACAGACAAACAGTCGCAGATAAGCTATCATAATAGTTATTCATCGATTGTACTGAACTTGCGCAGAAATTATAATATTGATTCTATTGATGTATAGTATATAATAGTTTACAGGGTGTTTTTTGCAATAATTTCATGACAAAACACTGGTTTTGCTGAAAAACAAGCAAACGACATTTGTGACATATTTTATAATGTTAAAAAAAGAACACGAATAGGAAGAATAAACTTAAACTTAGAAAACCCTCGGGGTACAGAATCACCTTCTTTTGGCTTAGTAGGTACAAATATTTCGTAGGATCTAGGTATATATTAGAAAAATAGTATTAACTTTCAGGAAAGATCATAATTTAAGTCATAGGAAGGTTACCTTTGTGAAGAAAAGATCCATGCATTATGACAAATTCTAAATCCCCACCACTTTTTGGTTGATTCACTCACTTTCACTTGTTACTGAGCATACTCGGTACCTATTACAAATTACTTTGAGGCTTAATGTACTTGCAATCACGAGACAGTGAAACGCCTCCACCAGAGGTTGTTTGCACAATCAGCTAGGCTAAGGTTCCATGTAGGAAACTATGAAGCTAACGCTGTTTAATCTGACATCTTTTAACAAAATTAACCTTGATACATCCGTACAAGAACCATTTTCCAATGGCTGCAACTTTTTATGGCATGTGTTTTCCACTTCACAAGATTAAAACATCCTCTTAGATATGAAAATGAGGTTATTGCGCTGAAATTACAACGATAAGATACCTATAACACCGACTTGGCTTAACCTGAACGTTATTCGGCATCTTTAATAATTATCTGGGTACTATATTATCTACTTACTTACCTGTGTTCTTTTTCTTCCTGACGACAAACTAAAGATTTTATGTCGATTTTTCCGTCAATTATAGACGGATGTGAAAAAGTTTTTTCTAGACAATCAAATGATTCAGTTCATAACCTTCAAAATGGCAAACGAATGCGGAAACCGAGTTAAGAAAAGGCAACGTAATGCGAGACAATCGTTATCAAAACATAGAACTCACATTTTGTAAACAGAGACAGACAGAGGCTAACTGAGGTGTCAACTTGTAAACAGAGACTAGTTTCTTCCTACTGTTGATATGAGGTAAGTTATATAGTAGTTGTATCCAATAACATTATAACACACAAGAACAAATACCCTACCTATGTGGGTACAAATTTTTTTTGTTAAAGGTATCAATTTGTCTGATTAATTTTCTAAATTCCAATAAAAACGCACGCTGTCATGATAATATTCCAGTTTATCAACCTTCCACGTCCTCCAGGTTTCTAGTTGCAGTGCACGAGTAGTTGTAGGTAGGTACTCGTATTCATCGATGCTACCGTTATCATTCCTACAGAGGCTGATGTTGACAGAGCCACAGGTGGCCTCGAAGTCACAAAGACTTTTCTAAATTCCAATAAAAACGCACGCTGTTATGATAATATTCCAGTTTATCAACCTTCCACGTCCTCCAGGTTTCTAGTTGCAGTGCACGAGTAGTTGTAGGTAGGTACTCGTATTCATCGATGCTACCGTTATCATTCCTACAGAAGCTGATGTTGACAGAGCCACAGGTGGCCTCGAAGTCACAAAGACGGTCGTACCAGGTACGCGGAGCGCCGCCGCATCAAAACACACTGAACATTCAATGTTTTTATACAGAAAATACAGCATTTATTGATGTTTTAACATTTATCTTAACAGCATGCCCTGCAGTATGTATTTATATTAACTTATTAATATACGAGTATAAATGCGAATTAAATTCCATGAATGCATAGCGTTTATAAACTTAGCTATGACACAGTTACTTAATACATTCGAGGGTTTTTAAAAAACTTAAAAGCTAAATACGCATCCACGCCGTGTAGTATTCCAAGGATTACTCCGACATACTGAAACAAAGAAAGCAAATTATATTATTTTTTTATGAGACATATACTTATTACGTATGTAGGTAATTGTAACTTACTGACTATAACAATCTGGTGCACGTACTGTACCGGAATTAACACACGCTCCAATGAAAATCAGCAAAAATAGTAAAGGACTTATAAAATATCAAGCATACATAGTTATAAAAAAAACTAGAAGGCTTGGATGGATGCATAGTTAATGTATGTTCAATACTTCTTCACGCCAAAACTACGTAACGGATCGCATCGGGCTGAAATTTTGCATAGATAAATACATAAACTACTAATGCTGGACAATTCACACAGCATCTGGGTTCATACAGTACATCTACATATAATAATCTAATATAATTAATCTATGAATAATTTCCCATAAATAAATACAGATGGATAGAAGTAATCTTACGTTTCCTTTGCTCGCGTGTAAAGCCGCGTTCAGAAACTAATATACAAATAATTCCAAGGGACCAGTCGGTAGTTAAAGTTGAAAGCATTAACGATTCCACTCACATAGACGGCCGTCATGGCCGGATAGGCCGCATACATGTTGACCAAGGCATAGCGCGGATACAGGTAGAGGTTCACCGCTACGCCCATGTACGAAGACGCCGACAGGTAGAGGAAACAAGCTACGCTGTTGAACAGGCATTCCTGGAATACAAAAACGATTATGATTCAAAGAACTCTGTCAGCTGTGAACCTGTGATGCAGAAAGCGGGGTTGAGTCCTGCCGTGGGACAGTGTTTGTGATCGTAGAGATTAGAGAGAAAACTGCGCACAGAATAGGTATGATATGACCCAAATCATACCTATTATGAGCGCAGTTTTCTCTCTTACAAAGATGTAAATCTCTCTGCTCTTCACTGAAAAGCAGCGCTGGGTGGTATATTTGTGTACACCCAGCACAATGCTAAATGAAGGCCATATTTGCCACAACACTGCTACGCATAAAAAATTGTAACGTATTTAGTATTAGTTAGCTGTAGTTTAAAGAAAGAAGACACACGTAAAGCTCGATCAAACGAAGTTGCCGGTCTACCTGAACAAAAACAATTTACCTACCCCGCGTCCCATTGCGAAAATATTTGATATTGGGTGTGCGTTCGCTTATCCACTATGCTTTTTCCTTACCCTAAATGAAAAAATTAGACATTTTTTTCATAATTTTTTATTTAAAAAAATATGTTATGATAATTTAATTAAAGTGTATTCGTAAATTAAATTAGTTTAACCCTAAATGAAGAATAATATTCATGCAACATTAGTCGTAGTACAGAGTGTAAAATATTTAAAAACTACGGCCCATATGAAATACTATACTTTGGTCTAACATACATAAAATAAACCTATTTACTAGAACGTAGTGCCGGCGACGTGTGTACTCAGCACATATTGCGTGTGACATGCAAATGTACTGAATGAAAAAAACCACGCGGCCACATCTACCTGAAAATTTGACTAGCCACATCCAAACTACCGTACCTGACTCACATATAAACATCAACATCATTGTGATGGATTATACCGTTCGCGCAGTGTACAACAGTCCGTATTAATAAAGATATATGACTCACTCAGGAAGAATTTAATCAACGTTTAGTAATTTTTAGGCTACTCGGAACTTCGAAAGTGACTATTTTGAAGAAGTGCCTGATTGTGATTCATTCTGTGTCCAGAGGACGTACCCTACCTACTTTACTGATATCCGACTGATAGACGAAAGGATGAAAGGGATAAGTGGAGGAAATATCTTTGAAATTATTAGTGAAGTGATCTCATGAGTTGCCATGATAGTTGAATACGTATAAAATAAGGCCCTAACGTTTGTTGGATAATTAGCCAACTCATAGATACGTAATAGAGTTAGTTTTTAGTCCCCGACTTCATGTCGGACTGTTTTCTGAATTCTTGTCTTGTTAGTCTTGACTTCTAGTAACCCTTTTCAACGCTGCTAAGGAATAGTGGCCGATGAAACAATTTTCGGGTTAATTTATGTTACTTTATATCCTTATAACTTACCTTATAACTCTTATTGAAAATTACCATTACGGGTATTTAATTTTAAATACAAAGAAAAACATACAAATAAAGGTATAACTCCTCTTCTAAGAATCTACGTGTTTTTCCCTATGATTCACCGTAGCAGTCATAAATAGTTATTATTATTTAGAGTGCGATTTTGATAAACAGTGAAGCAATAGCTGAAGCAATGAACGTGACATAGTTAAACTACCTGGAATTATCGGAAATAGCTATGTATATTAAATATTATCTGAATAAGTACCAATCGTGTGATTAGGTACATCTTTTACAATGTCAATGAGACCTATTAAATAAAAGCGGGTTAATAACACTTTGTTTTTCTACGTATTTAAAACACTATATTTCTGTGACTTCTTTCGTATCCTTGTTTTAATCTAGGTTTAGATTACCTCTAAACCTATTTTCTTATTACTTTTACAGCTGCGTTTGCCTTTTAGAATTTAAAAGGGTTTGCAAAGAACTTTCAGATTTACCCTATCGAATGATAATCTCTTATTGGCCGTAAGTTAGATTATTAAGGTTTAAATTATGCAGATTAAGGGCTGTTGATTTTGTTGAAACAATAAAAACAAAATAAAAAATGATAGACAGTAGTAAAGCTGGCCATGTGTTTACCGACAAAATCGCGTGTAGATAAAATTATTTATAAATAATTGATAAATAATTTTAATGTATGTGTAGATAGGTATATACCTATCTACACATTTTTTTTATATCTACGACTTTGCCATCTGAGTATAACAGTTGTTTCAAGCTAAAAGAGCTTAGCCTCTGACGGACAGACAGACATCGCTGAAACTAAAGAATATATATTATTTTGTTTCACTTTTGTGTACCTACCTATTTAGATTTTTTCGGTTTTGTCTAGACTCATGTAGCAATACCTATACCTACTTGCATTTTAGCAAAAGATTTTTTAACTCAATTTGGTAAGCAAGTCAGCAATCGGATCCCGGAAATTATCTTAACTTACGAATATGGACTGCCGAATCAGCTGCTGCGTCTTAGAAGAGAGGACATAGCAGGTGATGAGTAGCGCGGTGGTGAGCAGACAGGCGGAGACTGTGGTGAGGAACCCGTGGAACGCCGAGCCCATACTGCTGGCTTCGGACATGCCGTAATTCACCAGCAAGCTTTGGCACATGCCGCCCAGCATCTATAGATAAAACCATACAGTAGTTATTTGAATTTTTTATTAGATCGACTTCCGGTGACTCACCAAATGCATAGGTACCAATAGGTACAATAGTGAGCTAAGCCCCTATCTCACATAAGTAAACAGTTTTGCTTGATTCGGAAAGTGAAAAGACAAAGGATCCGATTATATCAGCTTTTAGATATTAAAACCAAGTTTTGTTGAATGAAATTAACATTACTATTAACAAATTTGTCGTCAGCATATCCATTGGCTATTCTTTTTTCCGATTAAAAATTCCAATTAAAAATTGAAAATAGAAAAATATTTAAATAAAAATGTCTTTCTTTTAAACTTACCGCTTGAACCAATTTAATAAGTCCATGTTGTGTCGTAAGATATCCGAAATTGATGCACTCGCAGCATCTGCAGCAGCAGCATTTGATGCCCGCTCCATTGTTCCCTCCTGGAGCCACCCTCACTATTGTCGGTCCTCGGGTCATTTCACAATAAAACTCTTAACCCACAAAACCACAAATTTCTCTTTAAAACTTACCTAATCCGAATAATTTTACTTCACCACCACAAAAGTTCCCTTAGACAGTTTTAACTGAAGGCACGCACTTCAACTATGTATCATCACGGGAAGCTGGAGTTCAATTTCAGCATTTACGCGGTCAGTTAGTCAACACAAATATTTTTAGATGTTTGGCGTGCGCTCATTCAGAACAAGTTCAGCGACCTCATAACACTACAACCGATTTAAAAAATATTGAATGAAAATTATTAAATAACTTTTAAACTATTACTTTAGATTATGAAGAAGGAGCCTGTGAATCCTTGCTCGGCTTATGTTAAACTTATTTTGAACTGTCGCGTGCCAGGACGCCACACGCCGCCGGCGCAGGCGCATCTCAAAAATAGATCACAAAGCGGAGGGATTCATTCTATTCTTGGTGATTGTTTTCACACGCGTCGACCTGGTTCCTTGATCCCAAAGTAGGAAGTAGTTAGCTACTGAGCTATGATGGTAAATTAATGAACGAACAATATCATGTCCTACTAATACTAGGAAATGGTATTTTAGAATTTTGCTGTCAATGACTATAGTGAACTTATTTTTAATATCTGTCCAAAACGGATTTTTATATTTTCAGAGTAGGATGGTCCTGTACTTGGATAAATTCAGGTTTGTACCGGAATATTGCATGTATATGCAAACACTGGTAAAATCAAATACGATTGAGTCATTTAGAAATATTTTACTACACCATCTTGCAACATTGACATAAAATATTCCTACTCGTAGAAAAACATAAGAGTAAATTACAAAAAGCTTCAAAAGGTTGGCATTAGCTTCAATGACCAAGAATTATAATAGAAAATATCGACTAGGTAGAATCTTAATTGAAAGATATATTTCTTAGATCTATTATAGAATCGATACTTCATAACTCAATTAGATAGGTACATAAAATAGAACGTCGTCGATGTCATATTAGAATAAGTACATTTTTGTTACGTTACGTTTAAAGTAAATTTACATGAATACAGAACTATTTTATAACTAAAATAATATAAAACCCAAAACGAATGTAATTACAAGACTTGGATGGCCAGGATGGTCAGCTAACGTTATGAAAGCCACTATACCTAGTAGAGTACCTATGTATATATATTTATGATGTGAACTTTTCTTACTTAGAACAGAGCTCCGTGTCCAGTTAACGATAGTATCGAGACGTAATCGTGCCGTCTAATTTTACCATAGGACTTGGGAGAGCGCCTTTATCATGCGGACAGGGATCTACGCAAATCCCATACAATGATTATAGTTTGTGTACTCTTAACTCCACACTAAGACTCGGGTTGGCTCATTGAGCGTGGTTTGTTCTGTCAGTCTAACCAGCCTTACTCCGTCCACAAGCGCAGAATCTTCGTGGGATGTTCACAGGCTTCGCGGAGTGACCTCGGTTAGTCGAGGAATTCGTGTCTTTGCTCTGTTACTCCCTCGCATTTCAGGACTACGTTTACAGCTGATTCTTCGTCGCTAATACCGCCCATGCAGAGAGGGCTGTCTGTTGCTCCGATGGATGGTGAAGAGATGTTTGTTTAGTGGGCAATGTCCTGTAAGTAACCCAACTAGAACAGGTAGTAGGTCCGTTCTGGTCAGGCACAATAGGCGCTTAGTTAGTTAGTTAGAAGTGCTGCTTTAGTCTGGCGGCACTCTTGTAGACTTGACCATCGTTCGGTATATTATTATTTATATATTAATATTTATTTAAAAAAAGCCGGCACGCACGATCTCGTCTCGTCTCGATGCTCAGGGCTCTACAAAACGATACAAAATTTATTTGTATCGTTTTGTAGAGCCCTGAGTCCGGTGAACTTGAATCTATTAATTAATATTAATATAATAATCTACTAATAGATTAATACAGTATATAAAACTTGTGTGATATTACCAGCTTATATTACTCGTAGTACTCCAAAATACCTTAATAGAAAACTTACATATTAAAGGCGTAGTACCTAGTGTACATAAATAATAATTAATAATAACAATCCTGGAAAATCCACACCGCATCATCTAGCCCCATCAAGCCCCTAAGCAGAGCTTGTGTTATGGGAACTAGATGGCTGATATACATCATACAATACAAATCATACATAGGTATTTAGAATTCTTCTTAACTTCATTGTGATGAAGTTAATTTAATTTAATTTTAAATACCAGTAGCAGTGTTCAGCATTACCCCCTAGTGATATTTTAGGGGATAGTGACTGATATTCTATTAAGTTTATCAGTCAGATATTAAGTACATCCTATAACACAAGCTCTGCTTAGCTTGAGGCTAGATGATGCTGTGTGGATTGTCCAAAATTATTAATGCAAACAAAAACACTTATAAAGCATACTAGGGGAAGCCTACTCGTATGACCAGCTTTAGAACTATGTGTTAAGTATAAAATAGGCAGAGCTGTAAGTAAATGTAGTACGTGAATTTAATTTACACGTTCCATAAAGACACAAAATAAAAATTATTACTTAAATCTTTGTTTTTTAAGTTCCTATATTTTTAGTACATTTCCTCAGATCATAATAATCACAAAGCGGAAATAATGAAATACATAACACAACCGACCATAACAAGATTATGTTGTGCGGATGCACGGCAGTACGTTATATTCAAATGTAGGAAGATTTGACAATGCTAACAAATAAATGAGGCTAGCATATATTTTAACTACTTATGCATTCAAAAAATACTTGATGTATGAGAGGATGGATGTGTACTGATGTACTGGATGTGTATCTTTAAGTAATGAATGTCAGTATAGGCATTCAGTTACTTTAAGAGCCCTACACATTAGGCGAGATGAAGCGCGCGCTTTGGTAACGCGCGTTTTCAAAACCATCCGCTTTGAAATTACGCAAAAACCACCCTTTGATATTTGAATGCCCTTTGAATGGCCTTCGTAATTTGCAATTGTATGACGAAGGCCATAATAAGGGCTTTTAGGGCCATTTAAATGTTTTGAATAGAAACCTAGAAGAACGCGTTTGGGTAAGATGATAAGCAGATCTTACTTCTCCAGAAAGCTATACCTACGCTTACGTTTCTTTATTAAACCCTTATCTACCGGATACTGAGAGACCTTTCATAGTTTGACAGCGATCCAATAGATAACTAAAATCTTTGACAGGTCGGGGTTCAGTGGCAGTATACGTGTAAGTAAACGAAAATACTTTTCGTTTTGGTATTGTGCAAACCCGTACTATATAGCCATTCTGATAAGTTGTATGACCAAATATTAAGTAAAATAACCAAAGCGCTTCAAAACGCCTTATGTGTGCAAAGTCTAGCGCATTTTTTAAAATAAATAGCTTACTGGTTACGCTCTACAGATAATCGCAACATAATTAATATCCTCGGTATTGACGGTTTGCCAGGAAGGTACTCAGTAAATACAGTCCGGCCAAAATAAGTCCCATGATCTGAAACAGAAAAATGTTAATTATTAAAAACAGGATCAATATGTACGTAAAATCTTAACGTAGAGTCTTAGACTTAATGTAGAGTTCATTTTTAAAGTCAATAAAATTTTATAAATCACTTCTAAGCAAGGTCCATGCGATGGACCGACCAGAGTAGATCTGCAGTGGGCGACCCTTAACATAAGTGCAGCAGAAAGACCGAATAAAGAAGATGGCGTCTCGCCATCTTTTCTTTTCGTGAGGCGAATCACAACAGCCAATCTAATAAGAATGAACATTATGTATGACTATGACCGACTATGTCGAAGAAGAAGAAATATAGATTTGAGGATAATTTTTAGGCTAAATAATTTTGAACTGATCTTATTAATATGTCGCAACGCAATAGGGTTTATTTATTTTTATTTAATTAGAACGGCACAATCACCAATTACTTATAGTTAGTTACAAACAAAAAATTAGACATCAGTAGGAGGTACCTACGTATAAAATTATGAAGAAATTAATATTATAATGATTTATTTTACATAAGAAAAACTCAGTCATCCATCCCTAGAGCAAAAAAACTGACAATGTTTTTTTTTATTCTTTTAGGGTAGAATACGGTTTACCTAATAGGATCAGAATCACAAAAAAGAGAATCAGACTTTGTTAATTATGTCGCGTTTGATCAGTAATTTCCTTATTATGGACCAGGAAAATAAATAGTAGGTACATATCTTACTGTCTAAAGATTTTGCCGAAGGTTTAACATTGATTTATCAAAAATTTTACTTACAGAAGCCGCGAAATAGCCCTCATATGCACCCTGTCCGCGCCAATTCTTGTGATTAACTTCTATTAACAGAGTGAGTCCCGCGCACAAGTAGAATATAAATGCAACGGTGTGATATATCACCTCCTGTAATACAATTACAATAATATTGTTAGGAAATGATCAACTATTTTCAGTTTTTTAAATTGTATTGTTTATTTCTTTTATTTTTCATGCTGAGTGAAACGCCATATATAAACGAGACTGTTATTATACATATATGTACCCCTTGGCCAACTCGCAATTTCTGCATTATCCAATAAATCATTCATTTAGCTACAAACAGCAGCAAATTGGCATAATAAGATTAGGTACCCGACCAATACTTCTTACCAATGTCTCACAGTCACTGGAGCACTCACTAGGTTAAAATTTGCTGTTATTTTAATAATTATGTAGTTTTTATCAAGAAATATACTAATATGTTTTATGATGAACTATCTAAACTGTAGATTGAAAACAGTCTGCAGTTAGCTTAATTGTTCTAACTCTAAATACTAAGTAGGTATCTTGCCCTGGTTCTGATTTTTTCTATAATTCAATTCTAATATCTTAGTTATTTAATAAATAATAATATATATTTTTTAAACTTACATAAATCGTTTTAGATATAATCGAGCCGGTGGCGGCTGACACCAAGCACGCAGCCAACAGACAGAACGTTCCTATGAGAAACGTGGTTGCCGTCAATAGGAAGAACAGCGGCGGACGCCGGTCGTAGTAGTTACTGCTTGCACTGTCGAAATAGTAGGCTACTACACCGACGCATGCTGCACCCAGCAACTGAAATAATATAACGTTTTTATTAATTACCTGCAGCTGCACCGCACGCATTTTTTTTTAAATTAAAAAATAGCCTATACAGTTTTATTTCAATTAAGTACAATTTTACCGATGGAAAATGTGGTAGTAAAAAAATTCAAAAATATAATTAAACTGTTTATTATTTATAATATATAAACTTTTTTTTTGCTACGACCATATCAACAAAACGATGTAAATTTAAAACAAAACGATATATTACTATAAAACAAACTCGGCATAGGGCATTCCAGGGCTTGTGTGCAAAATTTCAGCTCGATCCATTTAGTAGTTTTGGCGTTTACTTTGGCCAAAAATCTTAACAACGGCACAACACTCAAACTTTCGCTTTAATAACATTTACATATATTAGTAGGTCACGTCTACCTACGACTTCTCCATCTTCCGTCGTCGGAGCAATTAAAGGATATCACAAAAGTCTAGAAGACATCTACTCGCCCCTATCAAATCATGTTATGATATACATATGTATGCCCAAACCGTCGTCGTCTACTACAAAGAGAATACAATAACTACGGTCTTCTATTTGCTTGCAAGGTATCAAAACAAGGGGGCAAGCACGGGGATTTTTTTTTCGCTCGTTTAAGCATTTGCCATATTTACGGGGATTGTGTTCGAAAAGAGAAAACATCTCTCTGACATCGAATGCGTAAATTATTTGAAATTAATTCGTTCTACTTCCATAATGTACATTTACTATCCTTCTCTATCCTTACCTTCTTACTCATAGACTTCAAGTACCTAATAGTGTTATTCTCATTGTGACCTAAATTATCAGAAAAACAAACAACTCTCAGCTGTTGCAAAGTTGATAGAAATTTTGATGTTTTTTATTTCTATTCAGTGCAGATTTAATTTCAACTAGGTACCGAAATGCTAATCAGAGTAGTTCATGAGTGTCTTTTATGTATTCTGAGTGGCTAGGTGGCTATTATTCCAGGAATAAGCGCATGAAGTCACGGCCTCGTGTTAAAATTAGAGCATGTGCAATCGCCCGATACATCACCTTTGACATTGGAAGAAATTTCAAAGAGTTCATTCTCTGTCCAATTCAATCTACTTTATATTTTGCATTGAAAGAACTTGGATATTTTTTTCTGGTCGAGGGTCACCCTGGGCGTTACCCTCAAGTATTAAACTATTCCAGATATTTGTTGAGAAAGCAATTTTTTTTAAAGAAAATCAAGATAATAACGACATCATTTGGATTATCTGAGACTCTGAGAGTTCCGTATAGTATAAAACATTATTTCCTGCCAAATATTATGATTGTATTGATTGATTTTCACGGAAAATACCTACCCTATATGATTTAGGTGACAATTTTTTTTTTGTGAATAATCTACAAGTTTTTTTCCTTATGAGCTTGCTTCATAACAAATTTCATGAATATAGGTCTACGGGCTTAAGACCCGTATCCCTTTTATCGTGAAATAGGTATCTCCTACTTAACGGTTTTCTGATTTTCCCATTTACTTTATTAATGTTTATAGTTAATAGGCCATCGTTGAGCGTAATCTCACTTGATGGAAAGTAACGATGTAGCCATTTAGTATATAAGTAGGTAATATGAATTATGTATTCAATTGTTAACCTGAAAACATTGATCGTGTAGTGGGTGACGCATCTAGTGAGTAAGTGACATCATGCTTGCGACGAGGAAGGAAAAGGACGGATTGATCCACTTAATTTAATAGGAAAATACGAGTCCTTCGATAACGTAACGAATGAACGAATTTGCCTCATTAAATTCGCTTTATTGAATTTAATTTAAGTAGTAGTAGTAATATTTCTCCTGTTTCTTGTATTAGATTCCTTAAATCGCGTTGTAGGTATCTACTGAATAAAGACCGATTGCCGTAAGAAATAATCTCTTTTGTTGCATTGACATTGTTTTGAATCGAAACTATATTATATGACGTACTTATTATAATCACATTCCAAATTGTATTTATAATACTATTATTTAGTTTATCCTTTCAAATTTGTACAGTTCCTCTATCTGTTCCATTGCCTCTCCTATAACCCTACAGTTTCTTAGAGTAAAACTCTTTGTCAGGGTTAAGCTCGCCTATGTACATCCTATTTAGTTAAGTTATTTTTATATTTAAGTGTACAATATAGAATTAAAGAAACTAAAATAAATATTTTCATGTTTTTAAATCCATAAATTCATATTTTTAATCCGATCTCTGTCTGCGATTATCTCGGAGTGTTCTGGATTACACAAGATCGTTGATATTCGTGGCACAGAAAGTAGGTTACTGAATCCCTGAAAACGAGGATACTGTGGGTAAGTATTAATAACTTTATTCAAAACAAAGCAATTTCATCTCCATGGAAATAATGTTTAGGTACCTTCCTTATATATTGTACTACATTTCATTTATTTCAACCTCTAACGTTGACATTTATTTTATGTCAAAAAAGGCGTTGAAAATAGATTTTTTACAAGCTACTGCAGATAACACAAGTTTTAAATAATAAAACGTACTATACAATCTTTGAGACATATTTGATTTCTTATAAATTACCCGAGTAGGTACGCACTATTTAATAAACGTACCTACTTTCAAAAATGAGACATACATTAGAAATCGTTATTGGTAAATATTGAAAAAACAAAACAGGCCATAAGGAATGTCCGCCTGCGGTGCAGGAAGTTGCGGGTTCGATTCTCGCCTCGGGACAAAGTCGTGGGTGAGTAGTATTTATTTATATATAGCTGCGCCCCGCGGCTTCGCCCACAGCGAAATCTATCTGTCAAATTGAGTTTCTTGAATCACTCTATATCTATTGCTGAGAACTGCATTAAAATTCGTCGAGTTTAAAAGATCTAAGCGAACAGACAGCGGAAGCGACTTCTATTTATACTATGTCAATAAGATGTAAAGATAAAAAACATATCACGGTAATGTATTGTATTATGCATTATTAATTTATCAGTTATCTAGTAGGTACCTATAGCACAAGCTTAGCTTGGGGCTAGATACTGCTGTGTGAATTGCTAACCATTATTGAGTTAGTTCTTCTGACGAAAGAACTACGGTCTGTAAAACTGATTTTCAGTTCAAAGATATTTATTTTCTCATTTACAACATACATGTTACTTACATGAGAAACTTAAGCTAAGTATTAATATTATGTTATTTTTCCGTCTTTTTATGTTTAGTCCAGTAGCGTTACATCCTCAAGTATATATCTATGCAATTTGGTTTTAAACACGCCAGACGTTCCAGCACCAGCACATTTTAAGTTTGTCCTACTCGTATATTTTATAACCCAGTCTCTCATACTTAAAAACCTCTCTCAACTTTAAGCTTACCAATTTTTTTCTCATTCTGACACAGGCCACTAAGAAACTAAACGACTCAATAACTGAGAATCGATTTTCTTCTGAGGTAAGGTTAGTCTGTTAGTCATTTAAAAGTAAGTTGGTAAACTTACCCTTACCAACTGCGGTTTTAAAGCTTTTAGTTACACTTCCATTATCATAGGTTTTGTTCAATGGTCACAATAAATTTTATATCCACCATCGATTGTAATCGATATGTGAGAATACCAGTCTCTTGAGAGAGATATATAATTATATATCTCTCTCAAGAGACTGGTGTTCTCACAGGACCCATGACATAACTAATACTAATATTAAAATATCGCGTAGATAATAAAAAAGAAATTAGTTTTTAAAAACTAAATTCTAAGCTAGATAATAATTAGATAAAGAATCATATTTTTCCGTTTGCTTTCTGTTCATTTAATAGATCAAATAAGTAATCTGTAATGTCTGTTATAGAAGAGCTAGTCCTTTTAACACAAGTGTTTATTAAAAGAAGGTATCCACTACTGAAACTATAATTATTGTAAAACTGTTACAAAAATAAATTTTAATTTATTATGAACTGGCGACCCGCCTTGGCTTCACACGATTATCGATATATAAACATATTAACTTTCGTCTTGAATCAAACTCTACATCTATAAAAAAATACCGCATCAAAATCCGTTGCGTAGTTTTAAAGATCTAAGCATACATAGGGACAGACAGACAGTGGGAAGCGACTTTGTTTTATACTTTGTAAAGATTACATAGACATAGCGTTAACTTACCAGTTGTGCTAGTTTTAGCAGTCCCGGCATTGTTCCCAGATATCCGGTGTTTACGTAGACGTGAGTGCCGGAGGTGGCTACTGTTGTCCTGGTGATGGTCACTGAGTGCGACATGTTGACTGCTGAAAACACCGTTCAAGATTTTGTCAATAATAAATTAAAATATTTACAAAAAAAAACAAAAACTCCGATGATTTACTTTGAATCATCCTAATATAACATGCGCCTACATCGTATTCCCATTAATTTTCATCGAACCTAGCTAAAAACAGTTATGATAAAGTCTCCTTTCAAACAAAAGCTAAATCAAAATCAGAACGCACATCTGTTTGATAGCCAGACTGAATAGAATAGAAAAAACATTTATTTGGACACAGTAACAAAATACAGGCATATAATAAACAAACGGAAAACAAAGGAGTTTATCATAGGGGACAAACATACTGGCAGGATCCACACACGTCAAACTTCTAACACCCTTATGACCCTAGGGTTAATAAAGAACAAAATTCATTGTGTAATAGTCATCATGAGATCAAAAAAGCAAGTCCTTCCGAAAATGGCCTGCATCTTGAAGAGAGGTCAACTTGTTGACGTCAGTGTGTTTGTATGCCGAGGTCGACGCCTGCGCATGGTTCATTGTAAGCCGCTTATCAGCTTGCATTTCGATTTTGTCACAACAAATGTCACCTAAAGCTAACAAATTTTCATGTTTTCTTTAGAATTAGGACCTTTAAAAATAAAGAAAATAAATATTATGGAGAATGAAACACATGCATCCCTCTGGAGTATATAGGATAACTCAACTTTAAAATTATTATTATTAATCCTTAATTACTCGCGTGGGGTGTTTAACACCCCAGCGACTTTTTGATCGTCTCTAGTTATTGGAGTTTCGAATTTACAACGCTAATTTTTAAATCTTAATCATAAAGAATAGTCTGATTTTGTATGTTTTTGGTAGTTTTTTTCTAATTCTAAAATTGGGGTGGAAAGCACGCCACGCGAGTACTTATGTATGTTTTTATGCGCGAGTAACTAGGTATAATTTTTATGAAATTCGCTACTCCCACTTACGTAGTAGGTAATCCTCAATTTTATTTATGGTTTATAGTTATTATAGTATTTTTTTTTTATTTTACTTAAAGTAGGTAAATCCTGTATTAGCTTTTTTTAGTTTAGTAATTAAGAACGCTTATTTTAGTTCTTAAGGGCTGTGGATTTTGTTGTATAAATAAATAAGCTAGGGCCTTTCCCTGTGTTGGTGAATCAAATTGTACTATGTCATAGTTACCTCCCTACTAACGGCTACTACGTTCAACGAAGTTTAACGACCTTTTTCTACTTTGAATTAAGGGAATAAATCTAATATGAATCCCATGTCTCGACAGATAAAGGGTGCAGTGCACTCCTTCCCCTCGCAGACGTTTACGTCGGAAAACAAGACAGTTAAACAGATTGGAGTACGTGATGACATCATATCTTATATTTGAGAAAAATAATGTCTTTATATTTGATATAATTAAACATACATACGTACATATTGATGATGGAACAACAAATATTTATCAAAGGAGGTTACATACCTACGTATAGTTCAATACCTGGTACCAATAATCAAATTTTTCTTAGACATAAACATTTCGTTTAGAAGCATTACATAAAACATTACCTACACCAGCTAAACCATTAATGTTCTCAGTTCTAATAATGATAGTTTAGTGGAAATATCAACAGGTGTTTAAATATTATTTCAAAACAACCCTGACTCTAGCTAGAACAGAGGCTGAGTGCATTATTCTGTTTATCTAATTCTTACTATACAATTTAGATCACCTACATTATTAGACGGTAAGATAAGTAAATAAAATATATCCTGTAATATTACTGTACCTGTAGTAGTACTTACAGTTGAACAGTTGTCCTGTGAAAATCTGGAGGAAAACGCACGAGTGCACAAGCGAACTACAGCGAACCTTGGAAAAGACTGCCGTGGGCGCCAGACCACTATATCGCATGACTCACGCGGATTCACATCGACTCAATACATAAAACTGTTGCTTAACTGAATGACGGTCAGGCGAAAATCCTACTAATATTATAAACGCGAAAGTTTGTATGGATGTTTGTTACTCTTTCACGCAAAAAATACTGAACGGATCTGGCTGAAATTGCATACCTACAGGTAGTTCCAGGCCCTGAATAAATCATGAGCTACTCTAGTAAACCATAAGTTTAATTATAAGTTTCTTTGTATATATATACCCAGTTACACCTTTTGAGTTGGAAAATTATACGAAATGCAAGTGGAGCCGCGGGCTACATAAAAGACGTAGATATTGCAAACCTAACAAAACTAGATAAAAAGATTTAAAATATGTGACAATTTGGCGGTCTTATCACTCAGGAGCGATCTCTACCAGACAACCATGGATGGATAGGAACGGTAATTAGTTTTCATAATTCATTTAATCATTACAGTAGGTACATATAGAATAGATATAGAATCTAAGATATTTTATGTAATCTGACATGTAGAGTAAAAAAATGTGGGAATTAATTCGAAAACTAAAACAAAAAATATCCAGGTTTTTAAATCGGAGGATAGGTTACTTACATGATATCATACATCATTTTACCCTGTACAGCAATATTTTTATAAACGAGCAAATGTTTTATCCCCACTCGCGTAGTGACGTTATATTTGTATTTATCGCTTTACCATGATGTACCTTTTAGTGTAAATCGTATTTGTAGTAGGATGTTTATGATAGAGTCAAAGATTAGTGGGCAAGGAAACACGGTTATTTGTTAAACTTGCCGATAAATACCGAGCTAGCGAAGCAGTCCCAGTCTCGCAAATGTTTTTTGTGTTGTATCTTTTAAATCCCTCGGTAGCTCAGCAACACCAAACAGAAACAACAAAAATTGCTCTTGAATTAAACAGCATAACTTGTAATAAAATATTATTTCTTATAACTTAGGATAATAAATCTAATACTAAGGTCTGACTTGGCTAGTTTTTATATAGCCTTCGCAAGTTCTTAAACTTCAAGTTCTTATTTTATTCTTCCGAAAATTTTGCTTGCTAGTTTTTGAAACTAGCCATCGAATATAGGGCTCTTTCGTGACTGATTCAGTAGAGTTTGAGGCCTGAGCTAATTCTCCTAAACTAATTATTATTACGTATGTGTAATCTAACACTAAAAAAAAATTTGCTACGACAATGCGTATGCTCTACGAGCATAGAGTTTCATACAATAGATATAAACGCGCTCCACAAGTTGCTGCGTTTGTTTTTCCTACGAAAAAGTTTATCAACAATTCTTAAAACCTGTTGTTTTATTTACTAGGTAAAAATAGAGGAAATGGATTGAAAATGACATTATTATGTTAAAATATATTTATTACTTTTTACAAATAGGTAATTAATATACCATAATAATAAAATCTTTAGGTAGGTACATAGGTAAATTTAAAACTTTGTCGTGCGGAAACTATAATATTTAAATTAATAGCTTGATAGTATCTGTGCATAAGCTATATTCTTATATCAATAGCTTAAACATGACGTAAAGTGCTTTTCACGAAAGAAGCCTAGGCGCAGCGCTTTAGCGGCATTGTGACCAAGTTTAGTGAATTTAACGTTGAAGGTTGCCTGGAAGAAATCGCTCTTAGCGATAAGGCCGCCCATTGTGCATCTTTGTTTGTTTGTTCTTTACTGTTTTTTTTTCTGTGTTCGGTGTGCAATAAAGCGTATTTGTATTGTATTGTTCAAAAATTGTAGTTCCACTAATTGCCGCAGGACTTCTTTTGTAAAAAACACTATAAATAATTTTATCACAAGGTGATAATAAATAAGGAGATTCTGGACGGAACAGAGCGTCTACTAGTGCGAGTTCAATAGTTATTTTAATACTCCTAGACCTCAGCTACTACGTTCACTACAAGATGTTATGGAATTTATTTTCTTTCGAATCAAAAACCAACCGTCGATATAATAAATAAAATAATATATTCAAAGACAATATAGAAAGCTCGCACTAGGCACAATATAATAAGGCACAGATTTTGATTGTAAACAGCAAGGTTATAATAATTCGTTTTGTTCATTAAAATCTTTAATCCCTCTTCATTTAGACTAGGCTAATATAAAATTATAACAACCATAATAAATTATCGTAATTATTTCTATGTATTAGCAGTATGTTAGAAGACCACTATCTTATATCGTAAAATATCAATCACTTAGGTTTATTTTATATGTTTTATTATAAGTAGGTATACCTAAGTAATTAAAAAACTCATTATAGTTTCTAATCTAGTTATAGAAAACTGAAACCTAGTTAGAACGTTAAAGTGTCAGTTGTGTATATTTCGTGGAAAATGATTCACGGTAATTAACTTTGTATTTAGTCGTTATCATTTAGAAACGAGTTTTAACACTTTGACTGCGGTTTTTTTCGACGACTGCGATCTTTTTTTTAACCTAAAAAAATCGTGCTGCCGCTCTACACAGCGGTTGTGTTGCGCATGCGTTTCGTTCGAAAAATATTACGGCTGTGCTGAGTCACACAGATCTGTATTTTCTCAGCCGCTGCGCTAGTGTGGATTTACGCATATTAGTCACTTGTAGAAAACACATACCGTGTGATTTCAGCACTCAAAGTGTTAAATGTGTTATCGAAAGGATGAATAGCTTAAGAAGTGGTCTTATAACATCCAGTTAAATCTTATGTTATTCTTAACATTAAATAGACAAGTAGCTTTATTTTATACGTTTTATTACAAACATCATAATTGAAAGAATTAGTAAGAATGGTATTTTTTAAGAAATTAAAACATATCGCTTTACCTAATAAAGAAAAACAGTCGCTCACTAAAATAACATAGTCGATACTAAGGACACCATTTCGTGTGTGCAAATATTAAAATATTAAAAGTGTTATATATTGAAATAAATGCAACTCTATTCACACTTTTGTGACGTAGTAATAGTATCGACGTATATATGTATATTATATATTCTAAAGAGATAAATCTTGCTTGAGTAAAAATATGATATTTTTCTTTACTTGTACTTATCTTTCAAGTATCCCTCCATTTTTAATGCCCCTTCACTAATAGGTATTTTCAATCAAAATATCTCCAGGTGGTTTGTAAATAAAATTCATAAATCATTTTGAGCCAAATTAAAACCCTCTCCAGAAAAATTCAAATGCATAATGAAAATTAACCTAGTCCGTATCAAAAAAATTATACGTTTTACCATGTAGTAAAACCTATTGTAAAATTTTTTTCAAATATATAGTATCGTGTTCGAAGGCAGTATTTTGTGAGCTTTATTAATTATAAAACGTGGAAAGCGAGACGAATGATATTTTGAAGGCTTATGGCAGAGCTACTGGTCGCTGAGATTTGTTCTCACGCCGCGACCGTCGTCGAAGCCCCCGCCTTGTGATCTTTGTACAGAAGGAAAGCGCTGCCTGCGTACGCAACTGTGTTGAAGATACCGAACACCTGCAACAACAAACCGATATCATAAGGACGGGGTGATAAAGATTAGAGTAATCGAGTTATTGTTTTCTATTAATCATCATCATCATCAGCCTATAGCAGTCCACTGCTGGACATAGGCCTCCCCCAATGAGCGCCATAGCGCCCTGTTCTATTAATAAAATAGGGGAATTCCAAGGATTTTTTTATTTTTCGAATGGACTATCAGCATTATAGTCCATTCAAAAAATAAAAAATCCTTGAAATTCTCGAATTGACCGCAGATGTCCATGACAGCGTTACCGAACTTTTGGCGGGTGCAGAGGGCGCCCTAAGGTTGGTGTTCATTATATTATACAATTAGGCAACTTTGTTTAATGTATGATATCTTGTGACAAAAACGTCAATTATGATGTAATTGCCCAACTTGGGATATTCACCATATTCATCATTATTATATTCGTTCATACCAACATTTTCGTTAAGATCATCTTTCAAAAACAGAACGTTTATCGAAATCAAACTGTTTTTTTTTGTATATTTTAGATCTGTTGAATGTCATTGGAAAAGTATACTTTCTTTTGTTCAACATGTTCTCAAAGGCTCATAAATTTTATAATTTTTGACTTTCTCATTATTGAGCTGGAAATGACGTGCACTTGGCCAAAATTGCGTAACACAATAACCTAGTAAACCAGTTTTCTGAAGAAAGGTCGAACAAATATGATTGCTTGCACATATCCATACTTAGTACGCCAACCAGAAATTTAAGTACTGACATACTCATTGTCATTGTAAGCATTGCCTTCTGACATATAAACTGGTCAAGGTAAGAAATTATTTACAAAATACATAGCATACCATACCAGCTATTTTGCTGTATTCTACGCATTTCTTATTTACGTAGGTATTCTCTTTGTATCAGATCTCGATTCGCATAGGTAAGTACTTTTTGGATGACGAATTTACGACCTGTGAAAGACCACAGACAGATGCTGGATGCCTCTAGCTGAAGACAGGGCGCTATGGCGCTCATTAGGGGAGTCCTATGTCCAGCAGTGGACTAACATAGGCTGATGATGATGACGGGCCGAGTTAGAGGGGTCGTTACTTACGCCACGGTAACCTAACCCAAATTGAAGAGTCTTTATTCGTTTTAACTACTTCTGACTGTGAAAGGGTATAATAAATAATAACAAAACTCACTGCAGCTGCGACGTTGGCTCCGTAGCTGTATGCATAGCTGCTTGAATGCGCCGTCGATGAGAACAGCACGATGAAAGCGATCAGGTACAGGACCGCCTCCACGCTTGTGCTGATCAGCTCCTGAAAACATCATGTCAAATATTTCACTATTCTTATTGGAAATCAACACACACTTAGAAAAAGAGCAATACAATCTAATATTATTCTGTTTTCCTACAACATCAAGTTAATCGACCACGACTAAGTTAAATTCAGAGATAATTATTGTTCCGGTCTCCTCTGTTATCCAAGTAAGTCAATTGGATAACAGAGGAGACCGGAACAAAGTTTCGGACCTTCTTCGAGGGAGGGTGTTAATAATAGCTAAAATAAATACGGTTTTCCGGTCTATCTTTCTGGGCTTATAAAAAATACAAGATTCTTCATCAACGCCAAAAAAATATTTCTGCCTAGGTTTATTCTGCATAGGGACATTGTTGCTTCCGTCAGAGCTCTAAATGTAAAACGTCTGTTTTTATACTATGCAAACTGAACGTACTATGTACTGTACGTACAGAAAATTATAGTAGGTTTTGTTAGGTATATTAAGGTGGGTCATATTAAGATGAGTAAATCACAATTAATTGTATAGCGTGCCTAATTTAATGAAATCCGGATCATAATGTGCTGCTGTTTTATTTTAAATATAATGCTGCAGAATTGTTTACTAGCTCACATTACTTGCTGACCTATCTCACTTTTTTGCTGGCAACATCCATTTTTGGGTTTACTAAAACAATCTTTAATTATTGATTTTATATGACACTAATAAAAATTATCACCTTATTTTAAAGTCAGTGTTGAATTTTAATAATTTTTACTTTGCAAATTGTAAATTATACTGTAATTATGGAAATAAAAAGTTTTAGATTGTTTATTCTTTATTTATTAACAGTCCAAATTCACGAAGGTGAATTTAGTAGTAGTACTGGGTATCAAAATAACCATTAAAACTTTAGTATATACTAGCTGCGCCCCGCGGTTTCACCCGCATGGTGATAGATATTTTGGATAATATACTATATATCTTTATGAATTGTACACTACAATGTGTTATTCTGATATGTAAGCTATATTATTGTGAAGTTTCATTAAAATCCATTCAGTAGTTTTTACGTGAAAGAGTAACAAACATCCATCCATCCATCCATCTATCCATCCATCCATCCATACTTACAAACTTTGACGTTTATAATATTAGTAGGATTTATGACTCTACTAAGAAATTAAATGAAGGTAAATTAATTAGATTTTAATTTGTGGCCAAAATATTTCTACAAATAAGACCCAATTTCCCATTTGTATACGTACACTTGAGTGTGTTATGAAGTTATAAGCTTGTCAACAAATACAGAGATTCGTTCTTGGTTAGAATATCAAGAAAATAGTTTATCCCTTCTCTATACTCTTTCAGCACCGTGCTTTTCCTCTATGTAAAAATGGTTATAACTCGCCAAGAACGATAGTTTATCAACAAGTCTTTACTTACCGAGAGGACCCAATTAATTGGTAACTTCAATGCTTCTCTAATGCTGAGGAAGTATACAAAGCTCCACATCAAGGTCGTGATGAAACTGGTGACGGCCACGAAGACAAACCAGCCCGAGAAGCTGGGGGTGGCCAGGGCCATGCATAGGATACCCAAAACCTGAAAAGAGATGATAAACATTTAATTAGGTACGTAAAATATAAATTATTTAGGTAATAAATATATATTTAGGTAAAATATATATTAGTGCCTATGTAAGCAATGCGAAATTATTTAATTGATTTCGCATTGGTTGAGTCAGATGCTTGGTGCGGCAAGCTGAAAACAGGGCGCTATGGCTCAATAGGGGAGGCCTATGTCTAACAGTGGACTATTATAGGTTGATAATAATGGTGAACTGTCAAGCTCTGTCAATGTATATATAATCAATCTTTTATTTATCAAATAGAACATTTCAAGATATATTTATTGATAAGTTAGGTCTCTCAGTACTACTAACTCGATCTTTTTCAAGAATGTACATTTTGAATTGGATAGCGTTGTGGGCTACATTTTGAATATCGTTCAACTTTATATTATAAAGTACTAACACAAATGTATAATAAATTAAATGTGTTTGTTATGTTTGTTATGTATGTTTATTATTCCTCAATAAATAAATAAGAAGAATCTACATTTAAATTTTAAAGCTGAGTTAGCATAAAGGGAAAAAGACTTTTAGGATAGACAGGATTTAAACGTAACCTTAGAAAAATAATGCGTAGATTTTATATTCTCATTGGTTACATTTTCAAAATAATGTACCACTCACTTCACGATCTACGTAACGTCGCGTCGTCTGTCGGCTCTCTACTCTACATTAAGTCACATCATATTTCGAAGAGTCCAAGATATTTCTATTCGTAATTTTCTATGGCTTATGTTATAATTCAAAATCCATTTCTGTTTAACCAACAGATATGCAAGATTCAAGACAAAAACAAAACTATTGTCTTACTTCACTCAATATAAAGAATTTTGATGATAGCAAAGCTATTAGATTATGTTACTAAAATTCCAATTAGCGATGTCATTATCACAATCATGAGTTTTTGTCTAGACTAGACTGAGCCGGCATCAAAACAACGCAACGTATTCCTTTTGATTATGTATTTTTGTTGAGTTGTGTAGGGGTTGGTATTTTAACCGACGACGTTTTTCTGGTCGCAGGGAGTCTATGGTTGGAGGCGGCTTACGACCGCTAGTTGAGGCGTCATATGGGAGAGGCTTATGTCCAGCAATGGACTGATATGATGATGCCATAACCATCATATCAGCCAAAAGTACCATTACTTTAGGTGTCATTTCCGCTAGTCAAATTTCACAACTACAAGTTGTATGCGATAACTTCGACATCCTTCCTTATCACTTATCAGTCAGTCGATGTGTCATCTTGATAAAAATTTAGAAGTCACGACTTACGAGCTATTACCGAGTTTACTGGAAGTACTGGAAGTAGTAGGTATTTCGTTGAATCATAACGTAAAAAACTTATACATATGTATCTTAATTGAAAAGCACAATTTATCAGAGAGCAAAATACCAAAATATATTAAGATTATGGCCTATCTTTCTAAGCCTGAAAAAAAACATTTTAGTTTCTAGAAACAACGCAATAAAGTGAATGTCACCTTGTACTTTTCCGTCAAGTTTCCGTCAGAGCTCTAAATGGCTAACATCTGTCATTCTGCCTTGAAATAGAGGGCATCTCTTTCTGCACTATGCAAACTGAGCGAGATTTCAGACCCAGTTAGTGCACTCACGCCCTCGCAGTGTAAAGGCAATTTATTTACGAAAATGAGTTATTTATCAAGTCTTTGTCATCCTAGGTAAGTATCCACAAAATGAGAACATGCCGCATGACACGACTATAACGTCATCCAAGCACCTACATACATACAAGGCACAAGGCGCCCAATCATAACCTTCCGAGATCGAGAAACTGGTCTCGTAGGAGTGTTGTAGGTACACTAGTATATGTGGGTCGCTGTTTAAATGGCACAATTTTTATTATCGTCATCTTCAGATTCAAAATCTTTATTAGATAGGTACCTACCGGGATTTGCATAGAACCACATACAACGTTCTTCTTCGCATCCTATTCTAGCTCTACCAAACCAAAGATACTTTTTCAAACGTTACGACAGTTCATTCAAATGGACTAGGACGTTCTTCCGACAGCCTCTTATTATGTATACATACGTATGTAGTTAGAAGTTAAGATTATCGTTAGTTTATCTCAAAAATGCTGTGGTTTATTATCTAGATACGATAAATATAATTGGTAAAGCAATTCTTTTTATGCAAGATCGATAACATTGTTTGAACGAGAACAATGTCCCTAGCTACATAGGTACCTAGAGACTACTACAAATCATGAATAATATGCCTCTCAAGTACAGGAGAAGTTTCAAGAAGATATTATTGAAAAGGATGTCGAATGGTAGGATTTAGGATATGTAGCCATTGTATAAGAAATAGCCCCACCTTAGGCTCTGCCACCAAGTGGCATCATACCTAATTATGGGGATATATGGTATTTCGAAGACAATATTTAAAAAAAAATGAAATTTAACAAAAGATAAATACATACTTACCTAGATTTTAGGCAATAAAATAAAATAAAAAATAATAACACAATTTCCTTGGCCGAGTCTTTGCAGACTCGGAAGTGCTGATATCATAGGTACTTTATATCAGTATGAACAACTCTATATAAAAGTATCTTCGTATAAGTATGACCTGAAAATACCTACAGCTTAAGCTAGCTCTGCTGTGCGATTACGATAAACCACTCATCCTATATTTCACATTTGAAAGCCATTTCAATGGCTTTGAAAACCCTTTAAGACCCGTATAATTGTAAATTAAAGGCCATTCAAAGAGCTTTCAAATGTCAATATATATAAAAATTTTACGACGATGGGATGTGACGATTATGATTTGTTTTGAATTTCACGTGCCATTTTTCCTAGATGTGCATGAAATCATAGGTCGCGGGGAGCACGGTGAGAGTCTGCCTTCACTGCGGCGCGGCGGCCCCTACACAGCTCAGGTAGAACCGGTTCCATATCGCGCAAACTTACTGTCGCAACCAACAGGTGTTATTTGTAGAAATTCCGTCGATAACTGAACACGGAGGTATTTCAATACAAGCTGGTTCATACACTGAGACAACAATAACTGTAGTCTGTATGGTGGGAAGCGTCTTTTGGTCTCGCTTCTGGAAGCAAATTACTTGTTCGTGCCTTCGATATTTGTTTCGTTGCTTGGGCTTTGTACTCGTATTTTATACATCGTTCAAGCATACATATATCAGTTATATCAAATCTCGTATTAAATAACCGAAATCAGATGAGTGATGTATTTACTGAACGTTTTTGAATGGTTCTATATGTCGTAAAGTTGACTGTGTAATTATGTATATTTATCGACATCGCTACACAAAGTCAATCTTCCAAAGAAGCTATATATAATAGTAGAGTAGTACAGAGTGATTGGTATGGTAGCTGGGTGCAAAGCTTCAAACTATTAAGAATAATTTAAGCTATGTTTGTCTGAGACGAAGTCTCGCTATTTTTGATAAGATTTTTTTGTTTTGTAGGGAGTAAACCCACAAATTATTAACTTCAACAGTTAAACGCTAATAATGGCCAATTTATAGTATAGTAATTGAGTGGGTATGGGTACACTTCGCTTGCCCCTCATCCCGAACAAGTCGATCGAGGTCAAAAAAGTGTGTCAAGCGAGGCACGTGCACAGTTGCACGGTGAAAGTGCGTCGACACCGCTTCACGAGTGAGTATGGGACGCGGCCGCCATTCCGAACTCACATCAATGGGCTCACACACCATCCTCGCTTTTACACGTTGCAGTCGCGCTCCAAATAACGATACGTGGCCGGATTTCCGATGCGATGCGACACAATGTGACCAGGAAAGCGTTAGAACACGCCCAGGAACCACTTGCCCTAGAATATAGTTTATATTAACTTGTAACTGGCAAATATTAATGTTTAGAGAGACTCGGTAGTAGTATAATGGAAACCAAACAGGTAACTAAGTATAGGATGTATGTGGTAAAAATAATAAAACTTAGATGTAGGTTTCCAATGACGTAAGCTGATAATACTTGCACAAATTCAAGGTCTAGGTACCTTAAGAGCGTTTATTCCTAAAATGCGCAGAAACAGTACTTTTTAAACCCGTTTATATCGTGAACCACTTATCTTATAGTATATGTACTAATAATTTTAAATTCTCATAGTAGGATACCAAAACCAAACATCTTTCTAATTAACTTTTTAGCCAAGGATCTCATCAGTAGGTTATATTTTTTTCTTAATTAGATATGTCAGTATTTTCTATTATTTTGAGCTTCGAAACTGATGCTGATAGGGAAATTATGAAAACCTCTCACAAGTTATCTTGATAGAACGCGTACATACTATATTAATCGAAATATTTTATAGTCAAACTATTTGGACACTAAAATTTCCTAAAATTCTGCGTATTTTAGGAATAAACGCTCTTAACTTGGCAGTCCGTCTAGCTAGGAGGTATTTGGAAGTTTTGGGAATCGACAGTCTTTTCGCTCCCAGCACAAATAACGTAACTTTTATTTTCAAATAACTTTCCAGAAGCTATACACCTAGGTACCTATCTACGCATTCGTTCGCCGTCCTTGAAGCCTTGAAGTAAACAACAATCCACAATGGCGGCGAATACCTACTAATGATTTAGCTACTAACTATGGATCGATGGTTGATAATTTATAATGTAGCTATTAGTATACAAGCCATTTACTCGTAGCACTGTACCTACCGTAGGTTTAACTTTGTTAAAATAGATAACATAAATTGTTAATGCAATCGTTGAAAAAAAAAAACACAGTTCAATATTTCAGGCCGCTACCTAACGCTGTCATGTCCGCGGTAACAATACAAATCTCAAAGGTAGAGACACTAACATTTAAACAAAGAGATTTAAGGGCTTAATGGCTTTGCTTGGTGACGTGGAACGAATGGGAGAGGCCGTGCACTGAAGCGAGCCTCCTTTGGACAGTTGCCCGGTAGTGAACTGTTCACAATCACTGCACAATAATAATTGTAAGGAATAAATACATTGGTTATCTGCCAGTTACCGCTACAGACAATAAAGCACTCGCTACTAACAGTAGGTTAAGAAAACGGAGGAAAATGTTGAGGAAATTGAAAACTAAAAGAGTGGGTCTTGCACAGGACCTAAAATGCACCTTTGACAAAACAAATTGTGAGACAATATACGGAGAAGGTTTATGTGCAACAGAAAATGTTATTTAAAAATTAACCATTTAATAGAATTTGTAAGCTTTTATTGTACTTTATCTGGTAGTTAGTTTGGGCCAAATGCAAGGGCATTTAGGACCAGTTAAACACAACCAATTGAGCTGAAATTTGGCATAGGTACTTTACTTATGTAGGTTCGATGACGATGCAATGTCATGGTCCCATTGAGCCTAGTATGATGATGGAGACAGAAGGTTTTTAATATGTGTGAATCTTGCAACTGAATTTTAAACCGTTATCCTCAACCGATTGAGCTGAAATTTGGCATACTGATGAAAGTTCGGTGACCGAAGGTGGAATGGAGACAGAATACAATACAATACAATTCTTTATTTATAACGCCAAGTTACAAGTCAAACGTAGAAATAATAATAAGGTAAGCAATATAGAAATAAAATATTGTCCTTAACTAATTTATGTATGTAGGTATGTCATTAACAAAATATAATTGAAAAATTGTTTATGAAATTAATTAATAATAAAATTTTAGAAGGTGACCATAGGAACTCCTAGTCAAACGACGTCGAGTTTGGTTTCGTTGGGTTTGTTTTCCTAAGCATTTTGATCCTAGATGGTTATAAAAGCATGTTTTTAAATACACTGAACATTTTTAAATATAAAAAAATATTGTAGTCTCTTTCTACGTCGAATGAATCCTTTAATTGGATCCTGTCAGTGTCGTTTCGAGTCGACGAATTACCTAAGTGATTGCAATGCGAGAATGCAGGCGGGCAGCAAGGCATCCGGGTCGATGGGTGCGTGCGGCTACACAACCAAACGAAACGCCTATAATCGCCACAGCCTAGTGCCTCCCAGCCGGTTCAACGACCATACTTTACACAAGGGCGTTTCACGAATATTGAGTGTTAAGTGGCTAGGGTCGCTTATAATTTATAATGGATGAGTGATGGAAACGATGTCTGCCAGGGTTTTCATTTCAGTATCACCTTGGCAAGGATTATGCTATTTTGGTAGGGAAAGGCTTTATCGGAAGCTTATCTATATTAGTCGAGATTACATGGACCGTTGACAGTGAAATTTATAGTCGAACAATTTAAGTAGTAAAAAATATACTCAACTCGAAAACAGAACATTTACAAAGCTAGAGGATTATTTTTACCTCCTTGATGAGGATGTGGATTGCGATGCTATCGCTTTAGATACACCTATTTGACGTTTTTCATGTAACCCGCAGCAGTAGTCCCGTAGGTACGATCTTATGACAATAAAGGTAGGAAGAGTACGTAGGCCCACTCTGATTCTGTGAGAGTAAAAACTATCAAAAATATTGTATTTGCTTATGTTGTTTATAGTGGTAACGTCAAGGCAACTCAACGACGACGTAGGTACCTATCATACATATCATACATGTACGGTACATATCATATTTATTAACAACTCGCCGGTCACCAATTTGAAGCTGTGTGTAAATTTTAATGTGGTGCGCTCACGCTCCCCAGATGACGCAATCTTCAGATCTACACGATCGATTGAACAAATTCTTTAAGAACCCGCTATTCAATCGTATCTATATAATATGAGAATGGATTGCGTCGCCTTTTCAAATATGCTCAGTTGCCACCTACAGGCTAGCTCGACTCTACCTGCCCACTTCGCATACCAAAACTAGCTCTACGCCATGGCTAGTTCAATCGATACAAGCAGCCGATCGAACGCCGCTGACCTTGATACCCACGCCTGGTATCACAAAGAAAAATGACTTTAAAAAAGAAAGTTCTTTCAATTTCATTGACCTTGATTTCGCAACCGTGACGATGACGCTACGTCGCGAACTCACAACAGGAGACAACCAATTCTTACCGCAAATGTTTACAAACAAAATGCTCAGTACAGTACAATGGACGCGAATAGTTGTAGGAAGCATGATGAGAATCACATGCAGATAATCAGACGTGTCTGTACCAAGGCCTTCTAACAAGTACTTACCTAAGCATCCAAGCGACATCTACAAGGCAACTTAAATATATATATATATATATATACAATACATATTAGCACTAGCAGTAGCATAGCAGCGCAACGGCAAAATATAAACTAAAATGTTCGCATGCTCTGTGATTATGAGAACTGCGGTGACGAACATGTGTATTCGCCTTTCTGAAGGTAGGTACTTTACCTAAAGTACACGAATGAGGTAGGGTAGGGTTATACGTAGGTACGAGGTTGAGACAACAATGAGCAATAACGTTATAGACACGTAAGAGAAGGGATTTCGGAAGACAAACGTTGTGGTACAGTTCATCATATGAGTTTTTGCCTGCAGTAATAGTTTATACAGCACGAAATGTTTGAGATGACATCATTAATTTGAGTCCCAATTCCCAATCTCTCTCGTTTCAGAAAATAAATAGACTTTTTCGTCTTACATAATAATTTGTACAAGTCGCACCCATAGAAGAAGTATGGGCGTTGAAAGTTATGTAGTTAGACCAATAGAACCCACGCAAGCAAGTGTTGGAGTCAAAGGGCAGAGGTCATTAAAGAACGTTACCCAGCTTAATAGGTCTCGTGAGTGTCAGTAAGTACTTTAATGAGTGACTAATTTGGTGACTAACATTTAACACGGCGGGATACCTACAAAACTTAAAACAAATGCTGTTTCCTTAGAAGGAAGTTTTACTTTCTAAGCTTGTTTTGAAACTTTTAGAACTACTGACATGAATTAATTACAAGTCTAGGTGTAAGATTTTATACCTAAACTTCTATTTAGAAGTCGGATAATGAAAATGAGAAGACAAGAGATGTGCGACCGCTCAAAATAACCGGCGGTGCGGGAGATCCACCTAAATATAAAGCAGTAAAAGACACGTAGGTACCTACGATAGATACAGCTAGGCTAGATAATATTATTTTTTATCGTGGAAAACTGTAGTTACGCATGACTTTAGTCGTAAGTACAATAAAAATGCAATGCTGTTGAAAAGTAAGGAAAATAAATAACCTCTTAAAAGTTGGTATAGGTGTGGTAGGCAAAAAATCAAGCAATAAATGGTATTTGGCTAAGAGTGTTCCTTAAGAAGGTACGTACATACTAGAAGGGGAATCATCTAAAGCCAATAGATAGTCAAGTAATACAAACACTTGGGAGGCGATAGATATCACAGAAATATAATATGAAGATAGTTATCGAACCAATCTACTCTAATTGTACCTAGATAGGTAAGGCAAGTACAACAGTATTACCTACTAGTTAATATAGTACAATACTAACTAGTAGGTAATACTGTTGTACAACATCTAAGGTACAAAAAGAATCTATTAGTAAAGACAAAAAATATGTTATGAAAACCTCGATTATGCAAACTTTTAGCATTGTAAACAGTCTCTTGAAATAGCATTTCCATGTGTTCGTGTTTAACACAGTATTGTTGGAAATTTTACGCCTGTTGGTCAAGAAACTTACCTACTTTTAGCTCGTTTCATAATCGGGACCACCCACATCACATTAGATCATTAAGTATGTCGTAACTTTTAGGTATGTTGCTTATGGTAAAGTCATATTTGGACCTTATTATTTCGCATCTTAAGAGTTAACAGCGTGTAATATACAATTTAAGAAGTTTGTTTTTATTTATCTCAGACTAGTAGTTTTTTGCATAAATGAAGGTAGGTGTAAATAAAGAGCAATCTGTTGACGTCATCATCGCCATCATACGAGGTTCAGAATCGTAACACCGCCATCATATCAAGTCTGCGAGCGATTAGAATAGGATTGAACCATTTCGAACTAAAACGAAAGTGGCAGGAAATTTACTTTGACAAGGTTTCGTTCCCAGATCGGATGGATAAGTTATTCTCTTCTTGGTATAGTTATTTTGCACATGTCTACGTGTAAATAAAGAGCCCTCTGTCGTCTACTTTGGCAATATTTTCATCATCGCCATCATTATAAGGTACACTACTGTGCATTTCTAAGCTGTGAGGTTCTAGAACTCGTAGCTCTAGCGAAATTCTACAAACAATGAATATTTTTGCATTATGTGGGAAATGTTGCATTTTGTAGGAAATTCTTCATATACATGATATATGTAATGTTAGGTAGAGCTGTAGAGTAGAGCCACAGGGAGAGCCATGCAACAAGTGCACTTTCTTCATGAAATTGACTCTCACTATGTTCGAGTTTTAACTTTTAAGGTTTAGGTATTTTATTATATTCTTCTACACCATCGAGGTAGGAATAGTAGAGTAGGTAAGGTACTAAATATGAGCATATTTATCTGCATATGGTATGTAATGTACGTATAGAACCCACTCGTACGTAGGCTACAAATAAATCTTGAAGATGTGAAATTATCCACTTTCTTTTCGTATCTTACATAACTATGGTTATGCAAGCTTTCTAATCGGTAGGTGTATGTAAAAATAATTATTTCCTATGCATTTCTATACATGCAAAAAGCTCAAATGTTTATTATGTAATTTTGTTTTAATTTATGATCATTGAGCCGATGGAGTTTGAAATGTCTTATCATTTCATTGACTCTTGCAACCGCTACAGTTGATGGATGATGGCCACAGAGAGGTAGTACCTTGCGTCGTTCGCAGGAGGCCTATTGTTCAGCAGCCGACATATAGGTAAGGTACTATACGGACGGGCCGATGATGATAAGAAGAAATTTAACGTAGGTATGTACACCGGTCTTTCCTCGTGTTTAGGATAGGTCTTATAAACCAAATAAATAATGATGGACACTTAACTAAACCATAAGCTAAACAGAGCTTGTATTATAACTAGATGACTGATAAACTTTATTAAGTAATAAGTACCTACAAAGATAGATATTGTTTATTATACAAAGAAAATACCCAGAACACCCGGAACAAATATTTGGAGATCGTACAAATATTTGTCCTAAGGCAAGTCTTAACTATTGTTTTGCTGATGTAGCACTTGGTGTTATCAGAATGATAAAGTTGACATCGCTACTGGAAAACTTGCATCCGTACCCGTACCTACTTATTATTTGCAGACGGAATAAAGATTGGCTCCAAATTGCCATGACGTATTTTTAATTTATATATCCTCTTTTCCTCTACAGTTAGGTACCCGAATCGTTCCCGATCTAGAATTAGTTAGGTACTTTGATAAATGCTGGAAAATCCATAGCATTCGCATCAGAAGTCAGAAAACAATAACATTATTTCTATAGGATTACAAAATAAGCACCTAGGTAGGCAAGTAAAATTGTATACTCGTACAAATTATAATCAAATAAGAAATAAGGTGTTATTGAATTTCTCTTCACTTCAATTTCAGATCATCTAGCTAGGGTTATGGGCTAGGCACATATTCCGGAATATCTTAGTAATCTGTGGGACGATAAAATAATCCTTTGGTTGTGGGTAGGTTAGGTACTAGGTAGATAATAGATAACTGATATAGGTATACATCTGTATATATCAGCTATCTATCGTGGTCGCCATCAGCCTTTCGCTGTAGATCTACTAATCCTCCTGTTTACCATGTGAAGTGAAATGATGAGAAACCGACAGGTTGTCATACCGGCTGCTTGGCGACGCCATTACCGGAGTCAGTCGGACCACATGTTGACACTACTACTTTCATTTCCAAGCCAACTTTCACCCGATGTCGCTCTCAAATAAAAGATACGAATGCGAAATTAATCGCTTGTTAATATGCTCGAGGCATATCGTTTACGAATGGGACGAAATGTGAAACACAATTTTTTTGTGGCAATGGATTTTCTGGTCTAGTCTAGTAGACTAGTACCTAAGTTACTAGATCAGACAGTCCCTTTTAGTAACAAAAATTTAGAAACTGAAATCTTTACTTCTCGTATTCCCGGTAGAGTCCCTTCCGCTACTAGAGCCACTAGGCAAAGGCATGTGGTTAGATAAGAGTCACTTTAATGTACTACTTAAAATTACCTAATGATTGAGGTTAATAAGATAAAACATCCCAAGCTAGAGTTTATTGGGTAAAAGTAAAGTTTGATTGATCGTTTGTGTTATTATTTGCTGTGTGTGTCTCAATAATTTTATTATTAACTTGACTTCATTGCCATGATCAATACGACAAGCGCAGTGATTATGGCAAAACCAGAGCTAATTTTGACTTCAAAATTAGATTAATATTAATTATAATTATTAAATACATAATCATAGAGCTTGGCAAGCGGATTTTCGTAAGATATATTCAGCAGTGGACTTTATAAAATTCGTTTGGTTTCACAAATCACCTGGTTGTCGTCTAGGTTTACGTTAAGTACCTACCTAATTCAGTTACAGGAATTCATATAAACAATACCATCTCTAGCATGTTACGTGACCTGCCCTGCCTGGCTAATGTTAAAATTCTACAACAAGGATCTAATTACTTGATCAACTCAATTAGTGGCAGGGTAATTGGTAGACAGGCATGAGAAACAGCACTGTGAATCAATTTCTTTGTACGAATGTTCTTAGAGGTTTTCCTAGCAGATTATTTTTTAAAGATAGGAATATAATTATTATGTACATACATAGTTCTTTCTTGCGAGTAACCAAACAAACTCATATTGGCACTTAGGTAATCTAGTCACCTACTAAGCCCCATACAATAATGATGACAAACAGCTCTTACAATTCAGCTTCATGTTTAACTTTTTTCAACATGCCGACGACCGTACTTTTTATCAGCCAGTTTTTGTGGATTTTAAATTAATTGGGGTATAGTTTCGACCCCTGGTTTCGTAAGGGTGCATTCCACAACAACCTGCTGAGTCAGCCTCCCCGCTCTCCTTTACCTTACTGACCTCCACTTTAAAAATTGTTCTCAGCAAAACACAATGCTTTGCTCTATGACCTCAATGAAGTGCATCATTATAAAAATCTACGTCTTATGCCGACACATCATACCTAAATATAACCGTGACAACACTGTAGGTTAGCAATTGTGTTAAAATAACCTTGGATTAATTAAGATAAACCTTAACAATAAGTTTGATATAATGAAATCCTGGCACGTCACATCGGTTGCCCACCTAAAATTAATTTAAATACCTACGTTGTGTCGAGCAGATATGTAATGGTATACCTATAGTGAGGTAGGTATTAAAAGTTCTAACAAATAATGATGCGGTTTTATTTCTCACATCTTCATGGTCTATCAACAGGCTACGCCGTTAGAGGGTCGCAGTAACTGTTAACGGCATCGCTTCACCGATAATGGAGGCAGAAGTGTTGAATAATGATGTTCTTAGAGCACCACTCTTATAACATCATTATCCTTCATTAACTTCTATCATTACCAACTGGTATTATTACATACTCTTATTATATTATTATAAAATTATTTATGATAATTGGCGTATCTAAATCCTCGAAGTCTTTTTCCATTTATCTGCTCCTTAATGTTAAAAGCAATTAACGATAGTTGTTAACACCGAAGTGGTTCCACTAGAATTTACTTACCAATTCGACCACTTTTAGTAAACCGGGCGGCGTTTTGAAATAGTCGACGTTGATTTTAAGCCAGTCCAGCGGTCCCCCCTGCTGCGGGGGAGGTCCACCCTGAGGAGCGGGCTTGTTGTGGTCAACAGTTACCACCGTCTCGGGAGCCATCATTATCGGATGAAGTACCCAAGTACACGAACACAAACACTAGCACTGACGACGCACAGTGACGATAGCGGCCGCAGAATAGCCCGGTCGACGCGCAACTGGCTGGCAATGGCAAGTGAGCGAACCGGCGGCGGCGGCGGCACGTCGAGCGTGAGCGTTGCGTTGGTTGGTACCTACTAAGTAGTAGAGCGACCGACGACGAACGGAAACAAGAAATATGATGGCGTAGCTCATGTAGAGTCACTGCGAGCATCTAGATCGAGAAAGATGAAGTGAATGCTATAAGCAAAAGTACCGAACAACTAGGGCACCTGCGTGTTGTTCTATGTTCAGTGTTCCTTCATGGATACATTGGTAGCTGATGTTGTACAGTTTTGATATTTTATGTTGTAGCGTCCCAATGGGCGTTCAGATTTGAATCGGTATTAAAATTTTATAAACGTAAATTACGCAATACACGAGCTAAGATATCGTAAATACGTTAACACTTTGAACTTTTTTCGACGACTGCGATCTTTTTTTTAACGCAGAACCAACTTGACTTGTACAAAACATTCCTAAACCACCAGCACTACAGCAACCGCTTGATGATAATGATATAGACAACTACATCCTATAATAATAATTAATCTATGACTACCTACCTACATCATAGCGAGCGCCATCTATGAATCTACGATCTAATAAAAAACACAAGTACGCACTAAAGATAGATGGCGTAGGTAGTGCCGATCCGGGTATGTAATTCCAAAAACCACCAAGAGAGGCCACTCTGTACCACATTTGCTGAACAATTAGTAGATTGTTGAACATCGATCCATTTCATATTCATTTGACCTCTCTAGATATACCTAGATGGGTACCCCTTGTTCCACATAGTCAAACTTTTTAGTCCAACAACCACAAGGAATTATATTTCCTTGTACCTTTTCAGCACACTGCTGCCTGTAGGTATTCATACAGTTTATGTAGGTATGTTATGTGCGAGCAGTCTGTCAAACATCAAGTAAGGAACAGGCACAGTACACATAATTGATTTTCTCCAGGTAAGGTACAAAGAGAATACAATAACTACAGCCAGGTTTTCAGTCTCAATGATTATAAAAATCACAAAAGTAGTGCCTCTACAGGAATACCTAAGGTATTGGAATAAAACTTCTGACATATAACCAACCAGTGCCAAATTTTTTAGTTATGAAGTGTGAATAAACTGTAGCATTAGCAAAGCAACCTTGACAAAGCCATCTTATCTATATATAAATATAATATCTTATAATATAAATATAAATGTGAGGAGGAATCATTGAATTTACAAGCCAATTTCATATTGGACTACCTATTTTATCTACAGTTGAATTTACAAGCCATTTTCAACATGAACTACCTGTACCTATTTACCTACATGAAATTTACAAGCCATTTTAAATTTGGACTACCTGTTTTAGCATACCTTTTAATTGTGGATATTAAAATCTTCTGTAGGTTTGCTAAAACAAAATATTGTCAAAATGCTGTGTGAGAAGAATGTGAGAAGATAATCAAAAGGTTTTTTTTTTAGTTATTTATTGCATAAACTTAGAAGAAGAAGCCTAAAATTTTTCCTCCAAGATGTTTCCTTCTGGCCTCTTCGTGGTCCATGATTCCACCGCTCGTCGTGAGAACCAAGTATCTGAAAAAAAGAAACAAAATTGAACACATGTACTTGAAACATTTTATCGTTAAAACGTGGACCAAACAGGGTTTGGCAATATCCAATGTGAAAATGTTTTTTTACTTTTTAAACTGCCTATGGGCAAAATAATTAGATGAAAAGGTTCAAAAACTATATGAATGTTATAAAATCATATTACGACAATGTTTAAAGGATCACTGACAACATCCCACAACCTACATGGAACATCAGTATGGAGTTTCTTTATTTTAATTTAGCACAACTTATCAAATGTCTACCAACAAGAACTATTGGTGATCCGCGGTAGTTGTGCTGTGGAAATCTAAATTGAATGTGAAAATCTAATGTTATTTGTAAACAAGACTTTCTTAAGAGTTTTCAGGGCTCTGGCAATTATCTTAATAGTAACTATGAGTAAGGCTATACATGTTTTTGATTGTCAAAACCTTACATCAATGGGCTATGGACACTTTGGCATAGTAATCATTATGTTGCATTCAAACATTTCAAGCTCAGTGCGCAGCAGGCAAAGGTGTGCCCGTGACCCAGCAGGTAGCTTAGCAATTATCTGAAGATATTCACAGTGGGTCTGGGTGTCAACGATAGATATAAATAATGTTTGTAATTTTATATAATGCACAAAGTATCAGTTAACTGGTACCCAAAACCAGCACTGCTTAGTTTGAGGCTAAATGGTAATTAATGCTTTATGAATTGTCCAGCATCATTTTTAAGTAATTTCTCAAAAATCAGCTGATCCATGATTCTGTTTTGGAACTAGTATCTTATTCTTTTTAGTTACCCACTGAATAGTAACTATGTAAACAATGCACCATAATATCTGAGTGCATCTTGAGACATTTGTTACTTAAATTAAAATCAACTTTCTTACCCGAACTGTCGTGAGGGCAGGAGGTTTGTCCATCTTTCGATATCATTGATGGGTACGTCAAAACGAGGTGAAATAACTCCACATTTGTTAAGTCGGCCGGTGAGATTGACAACAATCTTTCCAGCTCTGTGGTCGTCAACGATTTCAAACTCTCCAATGTAACCGTGCTTCATCATCACAGTCAAGAACTTGACGATAACTTTGGAGCAAGGCCTGATGAGGACTTGCCTTTTACCGCGCTTTTCAGCATTGTGAATTGATTTCAGAGCATCACTCAATACGTTCATACGCACCATGGCTGAAATAAAATAAACAGATCTTGAGAAAAAGATATATAACCAGCTAAATGCAAACTCTCACGGAACGGATAGCCATCAAAACACCGTGAACCAACTTAGGTTATCACTGAACTTTATACGCAAGAACAAAAATAAGTACACTACAAGGATATGCGACAATAGCTAGCACTAAAATTAGATCATATTTAGCGGTTTTCTCTCCAGAAACAATGATTACCTAGGATTTATAACCTGCCCGAAAGAACCGAAATGACATGAACGGTCTAAAAGAAAGAAAAGGGTCGTGTAGTGTTGTACTTGACAGCTTGATTTAATCGATTAGGAAAATTTCGGACGATTCGATACCAAAATTATTGTATTTTTTTTTTATACTTTATTTATCTATAAAGAAAATACATAATTACATAAAATAACACTCTTTAAACCCGCAGGGGTTTGACTCGAATGTTACATTCCTCGGTTTCTATCTTAAAATAAAGTGTACATTGTATGTAGGTAAGAGTACATAATTAAAAAATATCGCGAAATAGTTTACATATACCATACCTACCTTTAGATCATAATAATGAATCAAAGGTAAGTATGGCACTCGGTCATTCATTTCATTACACAATGCTCTATGTACCTTCATGTTAATCTGAGCTTGAACTGTTTAATTGTTGTATTATTATGCTTTTGCTTTGAATTTAACTCAAACGAATATGTCCTGATTTGCTTCTTTGTACAAAAATTGTTACTAAGAAACCATTGTCCATTATTTTTTGCAGCTTTGTACAATAGGCTATTTGACAAATTTTGTAAATCGTTTTATAGTATTCTTTATTACATTATAAACACACTACATTAATATTTCCGGGCAATCTACTGTATTACTTATAAAAATCAATGTTAAAGTTCAAATTTTCCAAACCGCGCTAAAAACAATGTTTCTGTAATGGTGCTATTGTTTACTGCCGTGTGACGTCACACGCAGTTAACAATAAAACAAATTTATGCCACTAGTTATAATAGTTATCAAAATTCGACAGAAAATGCTTCAGAAATAGCTCACAGATTGAATTTAACACCCAGAAAGCGCAAAACGCGAACAACAATTGGTCGTGGAATGTATGTTTACTGGCATGTGACGTCACCAGAGTTGTAACCAACAACAGGGCGTTTTCGTCACAGATAAAATATTTTATTATTACATTTTGTTTCGTGTAATTTGCAAAAAATATACATTATTTAGTTGAAATAAAGCGAAAAATGTTTTTTTAGGCTATTATCTGATAGGTTAATTATTAGATGACCACAATTTGTATCATATTTTCAATGTTGTCAAATAACCTATTGTACATGCTTGTACCTATCTCAAAAAATCTGATAACAACACTAATGAACACTAAAAATATTTTTTAGTCTGTGCAAACGTACAATGGGTGCAATGGCGATACCGAGATATTTCGTTCAATCGTGGACGGAAGAAATCACCCTATAAATAAAAATTGAATGAAATTGTACACTTACTCATGACTTACTCATTCATTGTCCCTGTGTTGCCAACGTAACATTGATTTCACATTATAAATGGAGAAATAAAACAGTTTTCCATCCACGTTTTCAAAATATTGTTCAATTTGTTTTCATAGAGATATAAATAATGACGATGTTTTAAACTGAGATAAACTACGACTAGGAATACGCACGGTAATACGGTGTGAGAAATGTAGAAAAGTAAGTAGTAAAAGTACCTACTAAAGTTAAAATGTTATATATTGACATAATAGTCAGTGTAACAGGCAATAAGAGTATCCTGAACTAGTGAAAACTGTGTTTCAGGAACCAGTGACGTCTCCAACTCAAGCACCTCAACTTCTTATGTGGTTTAGAATAATAATAAGAGCTAATAGCTCTTTTTAATGAGTTCCGTTATAGTAAACAAAGAACCCAGTTTCACCATACGTCCGTCACTCTAATTTTAACATAGGTACATAATATATATACTATGTACCTATGTTAAAATTAGAGTGGTTTAGTATTGAGCTACGGATCTTTTTCTGATACATAGGGCAACGCTAAAAGCTTCCCCCACGCATCCCTGCCAAACTCCCCTGTCACCTATCTCTTTCTTCGCTCGCTCGCTCGCTCGCTTGCTTTTGTTGTGTTGATGTGTTCGTTCATCGGTTCATGCCGTTCATGGAGCAATCGCGTATTGTGAAATAGTTTCAAAAACTTTCAAACTTTTTCAAAACTTCTAAAATAAATGAAATCAATAGATTTGATGTGAAGAACAGTTAGTTGTTGAGTTTGTGCATTGATCCAATCGTGTTTTAGTCCTTGAAAAGTTAATTCTTGCATTCAAAGTTAGTGCATTGCATAAAAAGTTGAGTGAACTTGTGAAGTGAGTAATTCCTTGCAGCAAACCAAACCAAATTCCACAGGTGTAATAGTGCATTTTCAATGTTGTGGTTCAGTATATCCTAGCAACCGGTGATTTAATTGAAACACAATGGACTTGGTATAATTTTGGACAGTGAATAAATTATTGCATTAGCCATGGAAGAACTAGAACGGTGGTTTAAGATGTGTCCCCGGAAACTTAGCGGACCCTTCGTGATTTGCTTCACTCTGATGTTTCACATCACATCATCTATAGACTCAACAGGTAATTTGTTAATACTATTTATCTCAGAAATATAACTTTTTCCTTTAATTTTTTGTAAGAATTGCCCCATGTACCTATCCAATCCATGTCTGATCAATTAGCTTACCAGTTGATTGACAGTACATCTTAATGACGTATGTTTTTAATAAAATAATTATAACGACCTTTGTGGCGCGGCAGACGAGGCTTCGCCTGCGGTGCAACGTTGCAGGTTCGATTCCGACTTAGGACAAATGTTTGTATAATCTGCAAGTATTTGTTTTTGGTGTTCTCCGGGGGCTTTTAATGTACCTGTAATAAAAATACCCACTTATGTAATTTATTCTATTAAGACTGATATACTTATTATTCTATTATATATAATATATGGGCTAGGTGAGGCTGTGTAGATTGGCCAGCATGATTGAAAAAAAAATGTATTACATGGGTATTTAAAATCCATTATCTTACTATCAAATATTAATATATATTTGATAGTTTTATATCAAATAATTATAATACTTACCTACTACCACCTGGCACCTACTTCAAAAACCAATAATTTAATTACTTTTGTTGATTTTCCTTTTTGTTCCAACTTTACATTTATAGGGTACCTAAATAAAATAGTTATATTATTATATATGCATTTTTAAATTGTTCTATGTCAGAAAATATCTATTAGTAAAATAACTGGAAAAATGTCCAAGTCTTGTCTTGTATTAGGTATATTCACAGTGTAGAGACTACATAGAAAAGAAAACAGTTACCTACTAGTTATATTGTTGTGATAATAAAATAGGTACTAGTTTCGTCCACAGCTATGCATGCGTTATTTGAATACAATGTAAGCCTATATGCTTATCCAGGTCTAGAACTGAATTTCAGCGAAACCAGTTCAGTAGTTTAAAACATCTCACGCCATCTTCAGAATAACATACAAAGCTCCTCATTAATTTCTACCACTGTACCATACATTACATAATAAATAAGCGATACATTGCATGCAATGTTTTTTTTTCTTAATTTATTTAAAGGAATTTATTCAACATGACTATGCCAAATATATGATTTTATCTATTATACTTCAAACTTTAACTATTTTTCCCGCGACGTATCGGAGAAGTTTTTTGTATTTAGGTTGAGATGTTTATTGTAGATGATAGGTACTTGACATAAGTACACAGGCATTTCTTGCGTAAGATTTTGGATATCACCTATAAACTCTAAAGATTTTCAATAGCAGCAAATAGTCCAGCCAGAGAAAGAACAGAAATTACATCTTTCAAACAGGCGTACTTACTTCCCGCTAAGTCGAGGTATAATCCTATACATTTTATAGTGTTCTATCGTTCTTAAATTATTTTCAGCACTAATTAGTAACAGTTGCTGCCTGTGTATTTTAACTTAGCAGCATTACCAACAAGTAAACGTAAAATTCAGTATAAAATAATTGCGAACAATCGACGCCCTCATTTATAACCAGTCCTGAAGTGTGACTGAAATGAACACGAACGCTTCGGCGAACCTGCTCAATACATAATTAATCTCCTACCTTAATGAACTTCACTAACTTTAAGTGGACCTGAAATATTCAATAACGAATTTACGTGCGTCTTAATTTTGGTATTATTCACACTTCGCCTGATGCAGGCGAAATCTTCGTGAAAATTAGAACAATGTTTCAGTAACTTTACTGTTCTGAAGTCTTGTATATTGTACTTTGACGAACCTATGTTATGAGAACCTATGAGAGTAGTTTGATGAACGCTGCCACTACTTATGCAACCTCACGAGAGAATAGCTCTTCAGACGGCATACAAGGATGTGATGTAGTGTAATATAGCCATGCGTGCCCTTAAGGTTTCCCACCTGGACTCGTCTCATGTTGCGGTTTTTCCTTTTGAACCAAATCTCGATTAAATGTAAGTTCGTGCCGAGCTAAGGTACTAAGTTATTAGATCGGTTTTGAAATTCCCAAGATATTTTATATCATAAAAGAGATGAGTGAAAACTTGAGAAAAACTACTTTATTATAACAATAACAAGGCACTGCAATTTTAAGTTGAGCCACCACTTGCGAGATAACAGGCATGCATTACGAAATTTACGAAAATAAAATTTGGGACTCTGAACTCTCGACTTAAATGCTGTTTAATTTTCGTTTATACAAACCACCCATCGTTACTATCTCTTCGATAGATAACCACCTGTTAAGTTGGACACTCTTTTATTGTTTTTTTTTAAATAATATTACTAACAGCCATTTTGGAAACCTGTCAGAAGCTTACCTACTTAGTTAGATGTATCCCTCTGAACCACATAATATTTTAAAATGTGACCATAAATCCTGCAATTTAATGACCGCATGCAACTAGTGGTAGAATAATAAACTTATACACTCAAAGTTTCCGAGTTTGATGTTAAGTCTCACTTACATCACATAAGTAACTTCTTTACTCATGTGTTCACATCACGGACCTTATAATAATAAGAAAGTATCCTTCTATCCTAAAGTCAACGTACGTAAGGAGGTCGTCTGGAGTCTGTAAACATCTCCCATAAAGGCTCTACTCGCGAAACCATCAACAGGAGTCACGTGTATAGCGTTATTAATATTAAAACATGTTGCGAGCCGCGTAAATACAGGCAATGAAGCTTCGTAGTAACAGGGCAGGGTTCAATGCCTTCTATTTCCCATTTACGGCGCGGCCGTTTCTAAGGGTTCCTAGTCCTTCCGTAACGCAAATCGACTCGATTGTGTGTTATTGTGTTTTGCACAATGTCATTATAATAACTTACCTATATTAATAGGAAATCAATTACCTACTTATTATTACTATACACAACAACAATTGGTTGTGTGCTCTAATTAGAAATGTTTGGCACCTACCTTCACAAACTATTCCATTTATCAATTTGACCCTTTGTATCTCATAAAAGTCAATGACTTTGTTGTACTTCTAAGTGATAATAAATATGTAGAATTTGATTCAAGGCACTTTCCAATTTACGAGTCACGATTTGAAATCTCAGAAAGTTCTCTTGCAAATTAAGCTCAAGCATCAGGGGAACTTATTTAATTTTCCGAGACCTTGAATAAAATATTACAAAGAACTTCGGATGTCATCTGCCTGCTTAAATATTTCAATAGTCCTATGTTATTGGTACCCAGACGTAACCTGATATTGCTGTACCTTCATTACGCTGCTGGTACGAAGGCATAACAAGAATCCGCTGGCAAGCCTTGGAATGGAAGGCGCTCTCAAGTTTTTACGAGCACAGTTCCAGTGAACGCCACGAGTGCGTAATATCTAATCGAGTATAATAAATTTATAAAATGCTCCTAAGTTTACTCGTTGTTGTTGGCATTTTATTTTCCATTTACTTAAACTCAGTCGTTAAACTTCTGAAATTCGTAACTTCAAAACGCTTTTTATTACCTTACTTCAATGAACATTGTTTATTACGTTGACGTTGTTCCAGCTTAAGTGGTTCACAGGGACGAAATTAAGCTTTTGTTGTAGAAGAAGAAAAGGGAAAAGTGTTAGGGGACAGGTTAATGTAGTTTCTCTTAATTCTAAACTACAGGTTGCGAGCAGGTGACACGAATAATGGGATCGATTAGCTTCTATTTTTAACCATGGCTATTCAGGGCACCAGCACGCGTTTGTATAGCCATGATTTAAACCAGGAACGATGTTATTCTTAAAAGCCTTTTCATGTTATTGAAAATATTATCAGTTATTGGCTATACTGCGTCCGTCCCCGAGGCCATCCATTATCCATTAGCTAAATTGAGATTCAAACAATAAATATTTTCTAAAAGGATTTGATGCCGGACTCTTCATTATATTCCCTACATAGTGTTTTAACTAATCTAAACCATAGTTAAAAGTTTCAACTTTTGTAATATTTCACATCCTCTCGATCGAAAAAGTGTGAAAGTTTTTAACTATTTATATCACTGGTGGTTTTATCAGGATGTAGCAGTTTCTAAACCAACAAACATTTCACATTGACGAGAAGGCTCCTTTTTCTTTGAATAATAAATCCGAAAAAGCCTGTGCTGTGACCTAATTTACACTGGAAATCAATACCCTCCAACTGTAGCATTACTTAGTTCGGGCACATACGGCTCTAGTTGTTATGAGTCGTGCTATTTGCATAGTTGTATTTGTATCTCTATTTAATTAGCTAAGCTGGGCACTGACTTATGTTACGGGGCGTAATGTACCATTCACAGCGAGCATCAAACGTGAAAAATCCGTCTCTTTGCCCGTTGCGATCGCCTTCTTTCACCGTACTGATGCACGAACGCTCGCTGTGTGACACGTTACATTACGCCCTGTAACAATAGTCAGTAACCGGCTTTATGTAACGTCGCACGCACACGTTCTTTTTGGCTCAAAAAGAAGCCTTTATGTTATAAAATCCAGTCCATTGCTGCTTTATGTTATGATGACTTATGTATGACGTATTATCAATTTTCAGGGAACCTACTTGGAAGACAAAAAGCGAAGTTTATAATTCTACTCTTATCGGTAGTACATAAGATAACATGTGCATGAACACGAATGAGAAACTTCGATTGTAGTTTTTACGAGTACGGGCCCAGCCTATGTATGCATGTTCAGTAGTTACGGTGTGAAAATCAAATAACACCAAAACAACGCATTTTATAATTTTCTGTATTTCCACCCCAATCTTTTCCAATCTCTTGCGTGGCGCAAAGCAGTGTATATCGGCGCAAAGCAGTGTATATCACTTGGTGCTAAATTTGGGTTTAATCTTTCCTCTAAAGTTTTAACGTAACTTGGATTATTGTTTTTTATCTTGTTTGTTTTATTTTTAAGTGTGCAATAAAAGTATTGTCTATCTATCTATTGCGGAATGCAAGGTTTTGAATAAAATTTCATTTTCTGTTAATTTATTATTTTTCTTATTATTGTTTGTGCCAACAGAATCACTACACTACCTGGTGTCGATTAAACGGAATCTAGCCTAAAATTATGCATTCCCTTTTTTCGATCGTAAAAAAGGGACGCCTTCTTTTTAGAACAGTTAGTTTTGGTTATGTGCGATTTACTACGATGATGGTGTTGTAATCATAGGCAGTGTCTTCAGTGTTCTTCTGTTACTCCACATGCAAGAGTGAAATGTACACAATGATGCAAAAAAATAAATATGAGTTATATTATCTACTTATACAGCAGGATGGCTTTTTTGAGATGGGAGTAGATAGCCAAATCCGAAACCATGAGAGGTAGAGAAAAGTCGTGCATTTTATCATAAATTGAGGTCATGACACCTTCATGACCTCAATTTATGATAAAATGCATTTTCACTCGTATACTCGTAGATTCTGTGATGCGAAGAGTGATATTTAAATGGTTATTTGGTCATTTTAATTTTATTGAAACCGTTGGTTGCAAGAACCGCGGTTTCATAAATAATTAATTGGATTGGTTTAAAAAAAATAAAAACTGACTTCGAATCTCTTAATTTTACATTGTTACGTTATGTGGGACAAATACTAATCCCTCGGTAATAAATATTTTATGGGACCACCTCAGGATCATTCTCTACGCTATGCAATAGCGAAATAATTTTCAATATCGGCTCATAATTGAAAGATAAATCAACAAAACATACATACAGCCGAACATAGAACCTCCTTCTTTCATAGTCGGTAACAAAAATCGAGTGTTTCCTGCTACAAACAGTCGAGCCATTTTATTTCTCGTCCTCCGTGAGAATGACATTAGTTATGACGTCAGAGTTGACACGGCATCTGAGTGCAATATGGTGTCTTCTTACGAACCACTTGCAACGAGAGAATTGCATTAATTTCTTATTTCAGCTAGGTACTTTATAATATTTTGAGGCTGGCTAAATTTAAAATACATTATAGAGATTTTAAATTAAAAAACAACCCACACCTGCCCTTTGCCACAATATTTTTGTCCATTCAGTCATTTAGAATGAGGTAGTATTCCATTTGCATAAGGGTATTTCTATAAACAGAACATTGCGAAAAGTAGAGCTGGATAAATATAATACCTGCTATTTATTTCAATGAGATATTCTTGTACGGAGGGCTTAATTTGGACCGGTTGCTGGGGATTGTGGTTTTACTAGATTACGTATGTCACCGGTACGAGGCGGTCCGCACCGATATGTAATCGGTCCGCTCAACAAAAAAGGTAGGTACCTAATGTAAATTTGTAGGAAGTAAGTCTAATTGTACGACTTATTGCATTAGTTCGAGGTATCGAATTGCTAAAACAACTTATTCACAACCACAACTGTAATATTGGTAGTTTATCAGTTGCATGAGAATTTATTACATTGAGCTTAGTACGATCTTAGCCATATTCCATTCCGTGTTATGTATTAGCATGTGGCGCTATTGATCGAATGAATATTCATAAAAAACGATAACATACAAGGTAAATTGTTTAAAGTAGAGTTATGACTCTACTTTAAATTACAAAGCGGTTTCGGTCAAACTATAGTAGTAGGACAAACATGACTAGAAAAAAAACCCAGGGACATCAATTAATAGACTTTTGTCAGAATCATACGACAATGATCCTTATAGTCTAGGTCAAATCAGTTTACCTAATAATGATTGATCTGCTAGTTTAAATAACTATAATTTATTAAATTAATTATTATTAAGTTAATTCATGCAGTCGCGTGGCAGCAACTGGCAGGGAATGCCTGATGTTATTATATGACCTACATCGAAATAGGCTATCTAGGTCTTAATTAATAAGAAAACAACAGTCCAGGGTATTAATCACGTTGCAAAAAATTCAAGCTCCCCGTAGTTTTGTATTTTACCCTGAACTTCGAAGGGCAATTTTGCAATAGATGCAATGTTTATCGAAGCTAGATTGAGCAAACTTTCAGTTTCATGGATTAACTGGCCAATTAATCGGATCTCCGTCGGCCATCAGCTATTTACATTGTTCGTTTGGATTGGAATTACGGGCTGGGAATAATGGTTGCCTTGGTAAGGCTACAAACCTATTTTATAAGATTATAGAACTATACACACAGTAAATTTCAATAGAAATAAACCCCACGACGACCGGGATCTGTCGATAAAGCCAACGAAACTCCTAAATGAATGTCTGGCGAACGTGCAAAGAATATCACATAGTAAGTCTCGAAAGACAAGAAGCACTTTACTGGCTTCTTGGAGAGACGAGTTTTGCCGTGGAACCAATCGAAAGGTTTCTTCGTAACTACACAAGGACTCTCTTTGTCGGTTGCCAGACGGCGTGTGGTGGGCGAAGCTTTGCGGTGAATGTGGGGCTCATGTTACCAGCTGGTCAATGCAGTCACTCGGTTGCTAACTACACTACAATAAACCAGGAAGGGTGTACCTTACCTTCATAATTTTACCTACTCGAAACAAATCATGTAGCGTAGAATCTTATTCTTCGACATCATAATTCAATTGTATCACATTCACTGAGGAATTCTCGGAAAATTAAAGCCTTATAAACTGGTATCGTTAGTATGTTAGTGGCCGCTGGCATCCAGCAAACGTGCCATGGGTGTGAGTCACGTAACGGAAACGGTTCTTTCGATATTGATGCCTTGCGTTAGCTTGATGCGTTCCCATCCCATGTATTACTTTACTTTTAACCTTTTAAGTGGGTACAAAACGTTCTCTTATTCATTTATAATGGTTACCTGCTTCTACACACGCTAAGCTATATTTTTGATAAAAAACATAAGTAATACAATGTATTAAACTTCATTAGAAAGGTTTATCCACCCAAACATCTGCTCCCCAGTCCTCGACCCAAGCCACCCCGCTCGGCGGCTATAAACGCAAATTAAACTTATTTCAAGTTTGTTTTGTTGTATAAAGTTTCATTTCAATTTACTTTTCGTAAAGCAGAGTAAGTTAGGTACATTCATATGCGCAAACAAATCGAATAATCCATTCATTTATATTTACTATCCTAAATGCTATATTTTATCATCACAATTAGTTGGGAAGAGTCATACAATGATACAATCCACTTGAAATGTCTAATCTAATCTGACTCACCTACTTAATAAGATCGTTAGACGTAGATAGCGTGATGTGCTAGTAACAGCTAGTGAACACTGGAGTTCATTATAACTAAGATTTAGGATTCAGTTCAACTCCTATATATCCAAAGGAATTATATCCTTACTAAAACATCGCTGTCTGTTTGTTGTTAGGGTCGGGTCAGTCTTTTACAACTCTTGTTTGAGCGCTACGACGACGACGACGTTCATAAAAATAAATCTATTCTAGTCTAACTCATTTAAATTATATTGATCCAAGTTAGTACCTAAATCTCCTCGTTGTCGTCCTTTTTGCTACTCTACATTACAGAATAATTGGATATCTCTTAACATTGAGCAATGTCAGTGTTTTTCTTAGATTAACTTGTGAACAATGTCAACAGATGTAAATATTCATACATACCTTATTATCATATCAGCCTACACACGTCCACCAGTGGACATAGGCCTCCCCCATACGACGCCACAACTAGCGGTCCTGTACTTGGCTCCCTGCGACCGCTACAATGTCGTCAGTCCATCGAGTGATCTCCCAACACTCCATTTGCGTTTCATCACAGTCGCCACTCCAGAACCTTTACTCCCCATATACGAATCAACATCTATACGACTATTATAAATTCAACATTAATATTTTCACTCAAACGGATCATATCAGATAGGAGGTCCTAGATGGTTTCCCAGAGCTTCTTATTATCTAAGAAATGTATACCCGCGGCCGCGAGCAGAAGCTAGTATAAAATACATATATACCTACATATTTTATTATTTGTTGTAGCTTTTCAGTACATTTCTTGGCCATAGCGCAGCTATTTACCTTTTAAGTATTTTCTCCACGCAATAATAAATTCGGCTTATCAGTTTATCGTCCTTGAACTAAATAAGGGTACACTAAAGTAACGAAATATGTGCACTGGAGTTAATGTAAACAAAGGTGAGATGATTTTTATCTCGGCTCAAATGTTAAGTGCCGCTAGCTATGATATCACCAAATGTTCCTAGAACCATTAATTTCCAAGGGTTCTAGGAATATTCGCTATATAAAAGCAAGTCTCCAATGAAGTCATCAATGCAGTAATATGGTACTCTAAACGTTGAACTTAAGAAAGGAAATATATAGGTAGTTTTCTCTTACCACGTTTATTTTTATTGTATGTTCTTACGAATGCTATCATAATATCAAGTATGAGCAGAGCAGCGTTCAATCTCCAAACTAAACAATCATTTAGATACTCTAACACGTGTTGAATGTTGAAACTGGGTCAGTTTAATGCAGTCAATCAAGAAGAGTTCAGTAAAAAGTATACAATGTAAACTGTACTGATCAAACTGCAGCAAACGATGCGAGAGCTTCCTGTTACGTTAATTTAAGCCTTGTTTCTTCATCTGAGTAATTAGGAAATGCTTTGTTATTATTATTAAATGTACATTCGCTGATAAAACAAATCTCTATAAAATAATAATAGCATAAAGTTTAACCTTATCGAAACCAAAAACCCGACAAATTGCACGTGCGTGTAGGCGTAAACTCTGAAGATTTTATAAATGGCAAAGGATTTTACTAAATTTATACTTTGTGCGGCGTAATGGTCCCTCTGTGGCAATTCTAATGGAAGGGTTCAAGCTTAACGGAACAAATTCTTAACTCTACCGGTATACATCACAATCAATGCGTAGAAAAAGTGGTCATGGATAAGTCCTACCCCTATTAAGAGTTTTCCCAAGAGGTAGGTACAAACTAGGTATTGGCAGGTATTGAGGTATTACCGAGCCTCGATCTAGGTTTTTCTAACACAAGATTTGCTTACTTTGGAGCTAAAAGAAGATTCTGTGTCTATTTCCAGCATTATTTATTTATTGCTGTTGGACAAAACGCAAAAATATCTTAATCTTGTCGCAATTATGAATACGGGGTAGCCTTCCTACACTTGTTTGCAGTTCCTGTAAAATATTCTGTCAGGCAACAACAAAACTGAAACGAAATTAAGGGTTCTGTGAAAAATGTCTGAACGGTTGATTAATGGGCGTGTATAGGAACGAATCCAAAAAAACTCCAAACAGATAGATTCCGGTCAGCGAACATGCCTCCCCGCCAGCCACCGCGCTTTTGCCGGCCAATATCGAACTACGGATTTAATTGGCCAATATTTATTTAGACTAATCGTAGATCTGAATTTCTGCTTTTATTCACAGTACAAATGCAGCCTCCTCGATTCAGTATGCAGCCATCATCTTCGAACAGCATTGTGAGAGAAGGCACAACAAAAATACTTCAGTGCTCAGCCATGGGTAAGTAATTTAATTATGAACGCAACATTTTTTATTTTGTTTCCAGGTCAGTTTTAATACTTTGAATATTTTTATAGGAATTCCTCAGCCATTGTATAGGTGGCTAAAGAATGGTTTACCGCTCAGTGATTATTCTTCCGAACTATTCTACAAAATTCATAATACCCAAAGGCAAGATGCCGGTTCATACCAATGTATAGCGAAAAATGACGTTGGAGCCATATTCAGCGAAAAGAACAACATTGTTGTTGCATGTAAGTATTAAAATATTTTCAGGCTGAATAGGCTGCTAGCTTTTATCTGAAGTTAAATATAATATTAGCTACTCTTGACAGATTGACAGCCTATCTTATTTCCCTATTTTAGACATGGGTGTTTTTCAAGACATCGCTGAATCAGAAATCACGCTAGAGTCTGGTAAAGCAGCGATTTTGGATTTCCCTTTGATAGAGTCCGAACCACCTCCATCGGTGATTTGGCAGGATGAAAAAGGTGCTCTTAGATACGATCAGAAATATGTCACGACCGATAAGCACCAACTTGTTATACTCAGCGTATCGAGCGATGATGAAAAAGCTTACAGGTTAATATATTTTATATACTTATTGCTGTGAATATTCTCGCCCTTTACAATTTATGTTCTATTTTACGAAAATAATCAAATAATCACAGGTCCTGTGATTATTTTCGTAAAATAGAACTAAAGTTTGAACACCACTAACTTATCAAAATGCATACTTGTGTCTCATTTTGTCTACAAAGTACAAACAAACGTAATTTTCTTCTATTATTTTGCAGGGTTAGGGCAATTAATACTCAATTAGGCAAAGAAGAAAATAGTCCATTCATAAAACTCGGCGTCTACGGAGACGATTACAAAGAAATCCCTCCGGAAATTATTATAAAACCACGAGATACGAAAACTATCAAAGGTCAGGAATTCACAAATCTGTATTGTGTTGCTAACGCAAGACCGCTACACGAACTAGAAACTTTGTGGTTCAAAGACGGCATCATGATAGACTTGGCGGGAATAACTTTCGACTTGAATGATCAATGGAACAGAACTTTAAGTCTGATATCGGCCAACTTAACTCATACTGGACAATACACATGCCAAGCCAGGTTGAAGACTGGAGGGTTTGCAACCGTAACGTCATCAGCCACTGTTACAGTGTTCGAGAAACCAGTGTTTCTAACAAATTTAAAATCTGAGACGTTCGGAGAGTTTGGCGGCACTGTTACTTTAGAGTGCAATGTCCAGGGTATTCCTTTACCTGGAATTACTTGGTACAAGGACGCAAAGAAGATTGCAAGTGTCGGATCGGGCGCGGAGGAGACCGACAATTCTGACGTGGACGACGGCGGAGGCAGATACCGAGTGGAAGTCGACCGCTCTCTCATTATTAACGAACTCAAAATGGAGGATATGGGTGTTTACCAATGCATTGCTAGTAACGACGCCGGGGAATCCTCCATATACACTTGGCTTAAAATCAAAAGTAAGTTTAACTTCTGATGCTGGGTACAACTACAAAATACTTGTTTTTTTTTTAGGTTTCTTTCTACATAGTATGTAAGTTCCGTGTTATGATGAGGCGCATTGTTGAACGTGAAGTTGCATGGGAACTAATATTGAGCGACATGCGAAACGTAATTTCGCTATTTATGTAATGTATCTTCATAACGGAAATTAATGGAAAACTTCCGTCCTCTACTAATAGAGCAAACAATTAAGGCGATACTCGAAACTACTTAAAATTTCGACTCAAAAAGTTTAGCAGAAGCGTGCTTACATTATGTTGATTGATGTTTTGTTTAATTATCATACAATTAACTATTGTCACTGTCGTGTCGTGCAGCAAAGGACAGTAAACGATTCCCACGCAGTCACATGAAGTTAATAAGAATGAGGACTTCGGATAAAAAGGCTAAAACATTCAAATTCGATACAGGCAGTAAGATACACAAATACATATGTTGTTGCACATTTAGTTACTGCAATAATGTTTTTGAGCACAGCGTGATGATTTGAAAATAATTATTTTTGTTTCTAGATAAGGTGTTTTCTATACACGAGTGTTGTTTTAATAATTTTATTTCCATTCAATAACAGCGTGGTATTTCAAAATCAGACCAGACAATAAAAACAATAGGATACATATAAATATACATACATAGTAGTCTATATCTATCTATGCACTGCTCATATTATAATAAGCGCATGATCTTGTAGCAACGGACAATAGGTTATTTAAATATTTCGCTGAAGCTCTATAATGTGTTTTTTGCATACACTCTCAACACCTGAGAAGCTTACTAAGTGTACGGCACCCTCCCTGTTAAGTGCTACTACCGGACGGAGAGGCAAATTTTGTAAGCCGCCGCTGCGCTACTATTTCAATAAAAGCATGGCTTTTGTTACAAATTTTAAAACACGAGAAAATATTACGATACTGTAGAACTATTGATACCCAGAGCCTATTATGACAGGACTACATATCGCTCAACTATTTACTATTTATAATTAACAATATCTAATCATAATACGTATCAGCTTTTAAAGTATTGGAGTAACTAGCTATTAGTATGCATGCACTTTTTCAAATTATAATCACAACATTCGTTTGTTTTGGTAGGCTCACGTTTGTGTTTTGTTTTTTACTTCACTGAAATAATATCGCTAGTTGTAAACTATTAACTGAGTGCGTGTGGCTTGTAGCGTCCCCGCCATTAATGCAGACTCCGCCTTCAAATATCACCGTGTTGGATGGGAAAGATGCCACCATCAGCTGCCGAGCTATTGGAGCACCTACTCCGAACGTCACATGGTACTTTAACGGTAAGTTATTATTCATCCAGTATCCATTACGCTTTTATTTTCCCTGGTAGAAAGTAAAGCGTGTTTTCAATAAATTTTTGTGTGACCCATAACCGACCGCCATCATTTTTATGGTCCCAAAGGCCACTCTCGGGTATAGTACTATCCATTATGTGACTCCGATGTGGATAATTAAATGACCGAACATTTCCCATTTCTAGAACTTATCGGTATTTTAACTTTCTTTTCACTGCCCTCGAGTATTGTTCCCCAAAATCGAACTTTACTCCTGACCTCTGTATAACTTAACTAGCTATTACACGCGGTTTCACCTGCGTTAAAACTCGAATTTCACTTTATTACAATACAAAAATACTTTATTGTACACCAGATATAGAACATTATGAAAGACATTACATGTGACAAGTACAATGGGCGGCCTTATCGCTTAGAAGCGATCTCTTCCAGGCAACCTTTGTATGGAAAGAATATTAGTATACATAGATTGAAAATGCATTTGGGCAATAAGTGCCACAGTGTGACTCAACCATGTCGTATTTACAATGTTTCTTTCAAACCAGTATTGTAACGGGTGATTCATTTGAAAACTTGTTTTTTAAATTGAAAAAAAATATAAAAATTAACCTATTAATTGGATTATCTTTATTTTGCATTTGCTCATTCAGCTCGGACGCCTCAGATAGTTGTAACTTCAGAATGGACCATGTTAACGAATTTATTTCAAATATTAAAAGAATAAATGTCAAGAATGGTTCTTTTGTATGATAATTGATAAAAGATAAACCAATATAATTTTTTAATCTTTTTTTTGTTTAGAGAAACAAACCAAATGAATCACATGATAGTACCAAAGGACAAACACGATCACCATTTTTCAAAAACATCCTTGGTCCTTTTTTTTCGAAACGTAAGGTGAAACCATTTATGCAGCCAATCTACGACAAAATTAAAAAATATATTATAATCTTATCTACTTTTTTCCCTAGGTTGTGCTCGCGTGTGGCGTATCTAGCCAGTGTTCGTTATTGAAATACTTCAAAACAGTTTTAATGAAAATCTATTTCAGTTCGGTAAAAGGATAAATACAATACGAGTATTACTTTCTTTAAATCTGATAATCGAAAATGGTCAAATTTCCGTACCTATTTTTTAAAATAAAGTTGTATTGAACCTACTTATCCGCAATCCCTGCGAATTACATAATTAAACGGTTTCGCTCACGTTATGTTCATGAGTCATTCGTCAGGGCCTACTAAGAATGACGTGATCATTTATTTCAGATTCACTTCTAAACAACCTATCTGGAAGGCTTCAAATCATAGACGAAAGTGATTTGCTCATCACGGGCTCCACGACTGCTGACTCTGGGAAATACACCTGCGTACGGCATAATGACGCGGGAAATGTCTCTGGTGAAGCTTATGTCACCGTATTAGGTACGATTTTCACTTGACAGAATAAACTTCCTAACGCGACTGATATTGAACTCGGGATGCCCATTGTACATTTATTGCTTATGCAGCAGGGAGCACGTTTTCAACCCATGTTTATTTAAAGATTGCGTCCAAAATACAATTTTGTCGAGTTCAACAAAAGTCTCTGGCATGTTTGCTCTACCTTTGTTTCCACTGTTGCGTTGATGTGATTTTAGGGAAACGAACATTCCTTACTAAATGGAAAACACAGCATAACTGATGTTTTGTTTTCAGTGAGAACTCAAATTATTGCCCCGCCGGTTGATACACGAGTACTACTGGGTCACACCGCCACGCTCCAGTGCAAGGTCTCCAACGATCCGAATGTGAAATACAACATAGATTGGTTCCATAACAAACAGTGAGTTGAATCCGTTTAGCGAATTGAATGCTACAATATATGGGCAATAAAACATTTTACTATTTGCAGAGCTATGACAGCAGGGTCCCGGATTGGGATATCTGTTGACGGAGCTTTGCAGGTTCAAGCTGTGAGAGCGAGCGATGCCGGAGAGTACACTTGCGTCGTGACTTCGCCTGGGGGGAACCACACTCGAAACGCTGTTTTGTCGGTCATTGAATTGCCTTTTGCTCCGACTAATGTCCGAGCTATGAGGCTGGATACCCCTCAACAACGTGCAGTAAATGTCACTTGGAAGCCTGGATTCGATGGAAACTCAGCTATTCAAAAGTTCATTGTTCAAAGAAGAGTAGTCCCGGAATTTGGTAAATAGTTTTTTTTCAAAAACTAATGTACCTGCCAGCCCGATTCTTGAACGTTTCTGTCTTGCAGGTCCAACTCCAGATCCCCTATTGAACTGGGTAACAGAGCCAGTGAACGTGTCAGCCAACCAGCGATGGGTATTATTAACCAGTTTAAAAGCAGCGACTTCTTACCAGTTTCGAGTATCCGCGGTCAACACTGTTGGAGAAGGTCCAGCTTCTGATCCAACAGATGTGTTGACACTTCCACAAGAAGGTAAGATAGCTAGACTTATTTTCTAATTGTAGGTTTTCAGTTTCAAACCAGCTTCTAATTTTCAATGCCCGACTACGCGTAAGGTTTTAATTTGCGCCACATATATTTTAATTAAAACTTTATATATACATTTTGCTTACATGGTTATTTGGTGTTACTTTCCGTGGGTAAGTGAATACCCAGTAGGTTTTTATCAACCAATTTACCCGCGATGAGGGAGTATTTATCTACCGACTAGATTAATTTCCATTTATTATCTCCAATTTCATGCAATATTTCTCGAGTCTTAGTAAATAATGTACCTAATCATCGAGACAAAGCGCATAAAATGAATGAAATCTATGTATAAATTACATTCACTGGTAAAATGATATACATATATACATTAATGTGCTGTCTTTTTCCTTTTTCGACTGTTAGTATTTAAATTTAGTAACTTTTACTTATATCTGTGGAAACTTATAATTAGCCGTTAGTTACACACTGTGTTTAGTATTTAGTTACCTAGCTGTTAGTTTTCCCAAAATTATAAAATAAAATAAAATAAAATTACGTTTTACCGTAGTCGGGTAGTTTGGAAAACTAACTTCAATGCAAATGCAGTACACCGGTAAAGCACACATGGATGAATGTACATGTCTGAATATTTTAGTCAAATTAGTTCATCATTTGCACAAATACAATATCATTGTGTAGTGTACAGAGCTAGAGCTACTAACATAATCCATTAGTACTGTAAACGTCCAGTAAATAAAGTGTGTTCTCTTTGTAAACAAGCCGCCAGCGATCTAATATGCTGCCAAGGTATGGAGATCTTGATTACGTAGTTTTAGATTGTGCCGTCCTAAAATTTTATTTGTTCTTGCTCAGGGTTTGAGATTGGTTCAAATTATAAATGAAATTCTTTCAGACTTATTCCGATGTTTGCTTGTTAAGATTATTTTATAAAATGAATATATTTGTCAAGCACGTGACCCAATGTTATACGAGTATCTTGCCTTATTCTTATGCACGGTGAATATGAATGAAAAAGTGTTTTTCAATAATCCTTCTTTCCTAGCATGTTCCATTTTTAAAACGTTTATAATATTCCGACAATATATTGCACGATATTGTCGGAATAGTATGATGTTCGTTGAAAAAGATTCGTCTATATTCAAAACTAGTATGAGTAAATTTGTATTTTATTTGCAGCACCGTCCGGTCCGCCAGTCGGGTTCATGGGATCAGCGCGATCTTCATCAGAGATCATCACTCAATGGCAACCGCCGCTCGAAGAACACAGGAACGGACACATTCTCGGATACGTCATACGATACAGACTGCGCGGGTACGACAACAGCCCGTGGACAGACCAAAACATCACGAACGAAGCTCAAAGAAACTACCTCATCCAAGACCTAATTACATGGAAAGATTACAATGTGCAAATTGCTGCTTACAATGATAAAGGCGTGGGAGTTTTCTCCGATAGCTACATAATCAAAACAAAGGAAGGTATGCCTGAAGCAGCGCCCGACAGCGTCCGATGCGAACCGTTTAATTCGACCGCAATTAGCGTGTGGTGGACTCCACCAAATCCACAGAAAATTAATGGAATTAATCAGGTATGTTATACACCTTCTGTTTGTAATCTATTGTTAAATGTTTGCCAATTTATTTATCTCGGTTCATGTTTCAGGGTTATAAAATACAAGCATGGAGATGGGATGTAGTTGAGAATTCCAATACCGAACAAAAGATCGTTAGCGTTCCTCCAAACTTGCTAGATCCTCTCACTGAACAATCGGCGGCTATAAGTGGCCTCGAAAAGTTTACCGAATACAATATCACCGTGCTTTGCTTCACCGAGCCGGGAGATGGGCCTCGAAGCGATTACATTCTAGTCAGGACAAAGGAAGATAGTGAGTAGAGAGTTCAATTTAATACAAGTTATTGAAATAAACTTCATAATATTGGTCGGTATCGTATGAAATTGTTCTGTAACGTGCCATTCTCCTAATTTGTAGTAAAACTTTACCGCATGTGAAACAAGTTCGCATAGCGCAGTTCACTAGTAGCTGTAGTAAAGTGTTTTATTGCTAAAAGTTCGCTGGCATGGCAGCTAAGGAGCCGTGCAGAAAGTTTTCATTACAATTGCAACGTGCTATTACGTGAACCGATACATCAGCATCAATTATTTATATCTGAACATATTGACCGTACTTGAAAATTGAGATCCATCACTTTGAACCATTTCAACGAATACGAATGTAGCAATTGACCTCATTTCAGTCCCGGATGAAGTTGGAAGCTTGCTATTTGATGAAATATCTGACCGTGCGGTGCGGGTCTCATGGTCGGCTCCAAAAAAATCAAATGGAGTTCTCGTCGGTTACAAACTCACCTACCAAATTAAATCGATGCCGGAAACCATAAAGGAAGAAGTGCTGCCTCCCAACGTCACGAGCATAAAAGTAGAACACTTGCTGGTAAGAACATAAAAGAGTAGTTAATTCCCTTCTCCCATAATTTAGTTGTTTTCTAACTTGGCGGTTTTGTATCTCGCCAGTCGCCACATAATACCGTCTTAACTTTATAGTAAGTTTTGTACCCAAGAGAATCCAACTGGTTATATTGCCACTTAGTAGTCCATGCAGAGATAAATGAACAGAGTACGTAGCCTTTATAGCTAAAGTTCCTTAATAAGTCGGAAACAATGTGCTTAACTTGACATCGTTGTAATACATTGTTGGTTTCACAGGCAAGCACTCACTATAAGTTTTGGTTATGCGCCATAACTGGCGTCGGGGAAGGTCCTCCGCGAAGTGCTACGATACAATCGGGTGTCGAACCCGTCTTACCCGGAGCACCGCGGAACCTTGCTTTGTCGAACATAGCAGCATTTTCTGTTGTCCTACAATTCACTCCTGGCTTCGACGGCAATTCTTCAATATCGTTGTGGACTGTACAGGTAACCTATAAAGTAAAAACCACACTGCTGCGCCTGCCAAAATGTTGTACGACTGGCGCAGACGGTATGGTGTAATTAACAAATACTCTGATTTTAAATAAAAGATTATTTATTTAATCTGCTTCTACTATATAAAAAGCGGCGAAGAAGGTTCGTCGCACGCTTTTTCAGGGATAAAAAGTAAAAAAAAACTGACTTATATTTATAAGTATTTTTAACTAATTGTACAAAATACTTAAGATGGGAATCGTAAATCTATTTTATTCTTGTTATGTGCGCGAAGGAGTAACATCCAGCCCTTCAAAATTTCGCATTCATAATATTTCTATAATTTTCTACAGGCTCAAACCGCGCGCAATTCCTCCTGGATAACAATATACGAAGTGAACGCACCTGACGCAGAATCGATACTCGTGAACGGTCTTGTACCATTCACTACGTACAGGTTACGAGTTATAGCTACTAATGTGGTCGGCTCGTCAGCCCCCTCGGAGCCCTGCAAGGAGTTCCAGACTATACAAGCACCGCCGAGGCATCCGCCGAGAAATGTCACGGTGCGGGCGGTTAGCGCTACTAATCTGCGAGTTAGATGGATTGTAAGGAAAATATTATTTTTCTTTTTTTCTAAAAAAGTATTTACATATTAAATTGAGCAGTTCGTATATATTTGTATAATGTCTCTGTAATAGTGTAAAAGTTTTATTTTCTAAAGTTAAGGTAGAGATGCGAAAATAGAGTTTGGTGGCCACCTGTCCACTAAGAGCAATTTCGTATCTCTGCCTAAACTAAACAAAATAAAACTATTACAGAGGCATTAAAAAAGTTATTATAGGTATCAAAAACTATCCAATTAACAATGAAATTTTGAGATTTCCTTTTTTCAACGTAATAGTAAGATAAAATATATGGCGGCGCTAGTGTGCTTCAGTTCCGCATTATTTTTTCTTAATCAGACTCTCGACGATGAAAAGTTCGTACGGATGATATGTAACCTAGCATGTCTGCAGGAAAGAGGCATTGTACCCCAAGTCCCATAAAAAAATTGCATAATCAGTTTGATTATTGCAAGCGGAAATAGACTTCGAATATAACTCGTTGTATAAGCCCAAAAGTCATTTATAACGGGATATTTACCACGCGACCCGTCCCAGCTTTGCCCGGGTGGACATTTGTTTCGTGAACATTTTGCGACGAACGGTAGAGTAAATGTATGAAACGAAAAAGTCTTAAAAATTTTCTGGTTAATATAATAATACATATATAGCCTATGACATTCACAAATGACGTATTTGTGGCTTTATTATATATATAAATAGTAAATTTTGCGGTAATGACCATGATAGTTTCAAAAGTTGTATCGTTGTATAAAGCTTCTTAATGTTTTTTAGCCTCTACAGCAAAGCGAATGGTACGGCAACCCGAAAGGATACAACATAACATACAAACGAAGTGGCACAAATGACACGCTGTACATAGTTATTGATGATCATACAGCCAACTCGCACATTCTCTCCAACCTAGAAGAATGGTCCGTGTATGAAATATCTATGACAGCTGTCAATGAAGTGGGTGTTTCTGAAGAAAGTCCTACAGCCTTGGAAAGAACTAGAGAAGCTGGTAAGTGGTATTAATATAGTATTTTAAATTAGTAGCCCTAATAGGTAGTTACACTAGAATTCAAGATATTTGATGTCAACAAAGACATTCATTAATTAAAATTAAAACAATAACAGAAAACAACAAGGTAACACAACAAGGTTATCACTAAAAAGTGAAACACAAACTTCAACAAAGCATAATCGTTGCGAATGTATTTAAATATGTATTCGAAGAAGAGATCTATTAAATGAGATAAAAAGTGTCTCGAGCTTCTGCGCTTTGCTTCGATGAAACAAATGTCGTTAAATATTTTCCACAAATATTTCCTGGGGTTTGTAAAAAAAAGAGAAATATGAGTGCTATTATTAGATAAATTCGATTCACAAACCTTATTGTGAATCTAATTATAACACTCAACACAAGATTTACTTAGTTGGGGGCTAGGCTAGATGACACAACCGTTTGAATTGACCAGCATTATTTGTTATCCTACTTAATATTATAAACGCGAAAGTTTGTATATTATAAGAGGAAAGGTTTGATTTTTTTGTTTGTATTGAATAGGCTCCGAAACTACTGGACCGATTTGAAAAATTATTTCACCATTGGAAAGCTACACTATCCCCGGTGAACATAGGCTATATTATATTTTAAAAAAAATTAGGGATCCTTACTAAAACTCCAATAATGTAGCCAAAGGTTCTAATACCCGTGTGAAGCCGGGACGGTCCGCTAGTGTAAATATAAAGGGTTTTTTATAAAGCTAAGTTATTCTTTGTCCACAGTACCATCATCTGGGCCGAACAGTGTATCGGGAAATGCCACATCATCAACAACAGTCGTGGTTCTATGGGGAGACATTCCTGTACAGGATCAGAACGGTCTCATCGAAGGGTACAAAGTGTGCTATGCAGCTGTAGTGCCCCCACCCAGACCAGAGCATAAAAAAGTAGAATGCCAAGCGATACCGTCAAATCAAACGCACACTATAACACTAACGGAGCTGAGGAAATACGTAGTGTACCAGATACAAGTCCTCGGTTACACGAGATTGGGCGACGGAGTGCTCAGCAACCCGCCTTTTACGGTCCGGACATTCGAAGACAGTGCGTACATTTTTAAAAGGAGTTTGAGTTTAACGTCTTATAGATTACTAACTTTAGTATTGTATTTTAGCACCTGGCGCGCCCTCGAATGTGTCGTTCCCGGATGTAACGTTTACGACGGCGCGGATCATTTGGGACGTGCCCGAAGATCCAAATGGTGAAATACTCGCTTACAAAGTCACCTATCACCTGAATAGCACAACTCATCACATGTTTTCTCGGGAGTTTCTGCCGTCCGATCGTACATTTAGGTGAGATACTATTGGCCTTCATTAACTAACTAAGGGAAATATAACGGGTGTTTATCGCGTTTATTTACCTATTTTTTCCGACGTTTTAACTGTTAGTTACGAAAACCGAGTTACAAATAAACTTGCCCCCGACCGCAGATGTGTAGCTCCGGTCCAGTGTGTAAACCTCTTGAAACGGCGGAATTAGATACTTAATAAACGCGATCAATACCCGTTCAATTGTACCAATAATTATGTGTTAAGATCGCGTAAAAAATATTTAAATCTTACTAGCTTGGATAAATATTTACATTTATGTATTTGCGTTACACAGGGCGACAGAACTTCAATCAGAGCAATACTACATATTCTCCGTGACGGCACAAACGCGCCTGGGTTGGGGTATAACCGCCAGGGCTCTGGTGCTAACTACCGTCAACCGAGCCGTACCTTCGCCCCCGACGCTCCCGAATATTGCGCCGTCGTTATTGCAGCCCCATCACATTACCTTCAATTGGACGCCCGGCGATGATGGATATGCGCCACTCAGGTAATATATACATTAATTGAGTCCAATTCACCGATGTTCAAAATATAAAAAGTATTATGCCGAAGACCTCAACTATTGGCAGTTGAGGTCTTTGGAAAATAACGCTGAGCCTCAGCACTTGCTGAGCCAACCCGTATTTCGCAGGGTCATACAGGCCGAGGTCAATTTGACTACTGTTATTAGGTTAATAGGATATTTATCATGATTTGATTTGAGTCTTGAGCTTTCCAACCTTTCGGCACAGTTTCATGCACCATGATCACGGAATAATTGAAGTTTTAAACTAAGTATTAGAAAGCTCAATACTCGGACAAAGCTCGTGTAAAATATCCCTCTGAAAACGACTCTTAGTGTTAATGACCATGATAGTTTCAAAGTGTTACTTTTGTTGTTGTTTAACAGTTTTGTTTGTTTTTAAACTTAACGTGTGTCGATGCAACGTGAAAGGAAGTGTTGAATTGGGAGACCATCCACTCGATGCACCGACGAAATTGTAGCGGTCGCAGGGAGTCGACGGATAGAGGCGGCTCGCTTTTTATAGCGTCGAATGTGGGAAGCCTATAAAAATAAATAATGCAGGACAATCCACACAGCATCATCTAGCCCCAAGCTAAGCCTAGCTTGTGTTATGGTTACTAGATGACTGACATACTTAATAGAATACACTAAATAGCTCGATATTCTTTTAATAAACATAAAAAATACCCAGAACACCCTGAACAATTTACTGCGGTGCAGATCGTGCAAACAATTGTCCCGAAGTGGGAATCGAACCCGTAACCTCCTGCGTCACAGGCGGACCTCCGCCGCACCACAGAGGTCGTCAAATCCTTCTGTGACGTTTATGGGTTATGATGAAATTAAAAAGTGTGTTATTCAATTCTAAGAAATACATTTTTGAATACCTCATCACCTAATAAATCTACAGATACTACACCGTTCAGCAAAAAGAGGAGGGTGGTGTTTGGAAGACCATACCGGAGCGCGTAGATCCATTCGCGACCTCATACACGGCAGAGGGCCTGAAGCCTTACACCGCGTACCAGTTCCGAATCAGAGCGACCAACGACATCGGACCGAGTGGATACAGCAACGCTACTGAGACCGTCCGTACTTTGCCGGCAGGTAAGATCTACATCGCAGCGAAAGACTGCAGGAGATGCGGGATGCATCAAGCTGAAGACAGGGCGCTATGATTTAAATGTTTAACCCCGACGCAAATAGAGAGCGTTGATATCCTTCTCAGTCTATACATTAGAAAAGGACACGTTTCCGTCACTAATTACAGCTAAGCTAGTAAAGCTGTTCTTGTTACAAACAATATTCAATTGTTTTAGCTCCAAGCAAAGCGGTCGAGAAACTACACGTTGTACCAATAACCCCGAGCAGTGTGCGCGTGCAATGGACGCCGCTGAGCGAGCAGCATTGGAGCGGCGACGCGCGCACCGGCGGCTACCGGATCCACTACCAACCGCTCACTGACTTCCCGACCGCTCTGCAGCAGACTATGAAGCTGGATGTTCCGGGCATCAAGGTATACTAGTCATTGTCCTGCTACGCTTTGGTAGGTCCCTTGTACATTGCTGTTAATGTAACTCGGTTATGTACAAGGGGACTTTAGGCTCTCGCTACATTAAATATTTATTCAATCAAAATAATGTGCGATGTGAGGGCCAATTCCATTATTTCTGTTAAACAACGTATTCAATTTATTGCAGAGCGAAGAAGCCGTCCTTACCGATTTATCCGTGGATCGTAACTACGAGATCAGCGTAAGCGCCGTGAACTCCCAAGGATCCGGTCCAAGCGGCACACCAGCTGTAGTGTGGGTCGGCGAGGCCGTGCCGACCGCGCCGCCGGCAGAAGTCGCCGCCGAGCCGCTGTCTCCCACAGAGGTGGCGCTCACGTGGCGCCCGCCCGCACTCGCGCATCAGAACGGAGACTTACTCGGATATAAGGTGACTATCATTCGATATTCACGAGCTTAGGCGCGTATATTATGAAAGCTTTTTCTGTCATAGAGCTATGAGCTAGGCATTAACGACTCACAAGCATAGATGGATGCATGAGAAAACATTCATAATAGAGTGTGTTCCGCGTCACACTCTCACTATGAAAGTTCCAGCATGTTATTAAAGCACCAGCTTCGGCTTGTGCCACATCATAGCCCGCATAGCCGACCGTCTTTCGTTTCATTCAGCGCAACCAAAAACAAAAGACGTAAGATGTCATAATCAATTAAATTTTCAGAGCCGAGTAAGTATTCTGTACGAAAGCCTAACACACGTTCCGTCTTTGAAGTTATTTTCTGCGTTCGTGCAGACATCCATTTGTATAAAAATATCTTAGGCAGTTTTGTTAATTTGATTATATCATATTATATTTTATTAATTACGAATAACGGGCATGTCCCTGGCAACCACTTCATTGCTATGCGCGGAAAACATACCCTCATGGATAAAGGTATTCGCTCGCTAGGGCTCTGACTAATACCCCGGAGAAAATTACTATAGTTCTTTTTCAAGGAAGTAAGATCCAGATCTGCTCAAGTGGCAACTTAGCTTCATAAGTAGCAAAACGTAGGTACATAGGTAGTAAGTTAAGTAATGATTAAAATATGTAACTAGTTAAGTAACATAGTTCTAATTAAGTGTTTGTTTTAATTAAGTGTTATTTTTGTTTTTTTGTTTTGTTAATTCCAGAAGTGGTTGTTTTGTTAATTTAAGTTTCTTCACTGTTACTAAGTCAACCGACATAAACATTGTTAAAAGGTTGTAAAATCTGAATAAAAAAAAAAAAAAAAAAAGATCCAGATCTAATTTATGAACATTATTTTCAGATTTTCTACATAATGACAGAATCTCCCGAGGAGCCCGAGCCTGGCCGTCGCGCTGAAGAAGAGATCGAGGTAGTGTCAGCCTCCGCCACCTCACACTCGCTCGTTTTCCTAGACAAGTTTACACAGTATCGTATTCAGGTAAACTAACAAAATCCAGTGTCTGGTTCTACTGACAATAGCATGATTCATCGTCTGGATTTTAGGCGTCAGACATCCACTGTACGGTGAACAGCAACCATCATTGCATCTAGGTATAAGCTAGCTAATTATTGTAAAATCATCGATATTATTAAGGTCATATGTTACACACACCTTCTACTTAGTTTATTGCATCAGTTCACGTTTTCACCTCATCATGTAGGACATAGACCTCCCCTTAAGATCGCCATAATGACCATATTCCAGGGCCCACTAATTTTAGTGGGCCGCTTCACCATAGCAATAATGGTATTGTCTGAAAATGACATTTTAGTATTTTATCTTTGATGAAAGAAATTAAAGATAAAGTGACAAAAATGAAATGAATTGAAACCGATCTATCAATCTCTCCGTGCAAATAGCACCATGCTTAGTAGTATCTGGAGGTTTTTTTGATCCATGGACGATTCTGCAACAATACCATTATCATAGTAAAGCTATTTGTAAGCAGAATTTCAATCTCATAAAATAGCTTCAAACAAGGGACATTACAATTCATTACTACAGTAATGCTTCATCTATGTTTAACTTTTATGCTGTTTTTAGTATTTTTGTGTAAATAAACCCAGCAGAAAAGTTTTTCTATTTCAAATCCTTAACCTTTTCTTATGAACCCCCACGTCTACGATTTGCGATAAATTACACATTACTTCCAATTTCTAATTTTTTCTTCTTATTAATCTCGCTCGCGACGTAATTGCCCTATAAGGCTTTTAACGTGTTTCGTCTTCTACAGGTTCTAGCATTCAATCCGGCTGGAGACGGGCCCCGTTCGAGCGCTGTGTTAGTTCGAACTCACCAGGGACTGCCCTCGGTGCCTCGGAACATCACCTTCACAGATATAACGATGAACAGCCTCGTCGTATCGTGGGAAGCGCCGCATAGGAAGAACGGACTCGTTGCTTCTTACCTCGTTACTTATGAAACTGTCGAGCAGGATGAGCGTAAGTGTTATGAGAATATTTTTATATCAATTTAAAATATATGGTACATGGTGTGATATAAAATGAGGTATTTTTACCTTTTAGTATTTATTTTTACTAATAGTTTAAGAAAACATATCCAAGTTATTTAGGGTTAAGGAACTATAAGTTGTATTTTGAAGAAAAGAAAATTAATAATTTCTCCTTTTTAGGTTTCAGCAAGCAAGTGAAGCAAAAAGTAGATGAACGATTACTAGCCGTGGGCAACTTGGAAGAAGAAACCGAGTATGTTTTCACGGTGCGCGCGATCACATCTGTCGGTCCCGGGATAGCGGGCACGGCTAAGATACGTACGGGCCCGCAACCGGGGTCTCCCAGGACCCCCACTGACCTGAAACTATCGCCGAATCCTGCGGCGCTGCGCCTACAGTGGACCAACTCGGCCTCCGGAACTGGACCGCTTCTGGGATACTATATCGAAACTAGGAGGAAAGGTATGTTAGATCTCTATAAATAGTGCTTTTAATATAAAATTAAAACTATCGTAGTTTGATGAATACATTATAAATGTAAGTGGGAACCTGCGAACCTTGTTAGTTTGGTAGAAAAATACTTACAGTTTATCCCGTATCAAGGGACATCGTAAGGGTGAGTGTGGATTTATAGTAGACGCGCACACAACACGCAAATAAATCGAATATGTCGTAGTTAACCCGCTCGCGTTCATAATGTATTTCATGAATTATGTATTTATTGGTGTTTTTTTGTGTTGTTTTTGAAAACATGAATCGTCTGATTTTTCATTAATTTCATATTCAATGCAGCTAAGGAGACGTGGCAAGCTTGTAAGTCTGGAATGTAGACCCGAATATTTGCACATAATGTTTGATCAACTTTTTATGCATCACCTGTAAATAAATACTCATGGTCTTTTCTGTTTGGTGGTTTTTCTCTGTAAATGTAAAAGGCAGCTACACCAATGCTAGCAGACTTTATTTAAAATTTTATAGTGTTTTGCGCATTATTTTCCTATCAAAACTATAATATCGTATCGCTCGCTAAAGTCAAAACCAATCTAAATATATGCATTTCTCAAATATATAAAAAAAAACAGAATCATCGTTTCGGCGTCGTATGCCCTCAAAAAAATATGTTTAATGTCTAATTAAGATGCCCCCATAGGTAAAGGATTGGGGCCATTATTTACATCACAGCCTTTATACGATATTTTACTTTTGAATCCGTAGGTTTATACCTTTATTTTTTGGTCACTTGTACCTTTTTGTACAGACGGCACTCGGTGGGAAACAGTCACACGAACGAACAATGGAATACTAGAAGAATTTACGATATCGTACCAAAGTTTGCTACCGTCAACGGCGTACATGTTCCGTGTCATCGCATACAACAAGTATGGAATCAGTAATCCAGCGTACAGCGAGAAGGTTATAGTGACCCCTTCGAAACTCTACCTAGAGTATGGCTACTTGCAGTACCGCCCGTTCTATAGAAGCACTTGGTTCATGGTTGCTTTGGCGGCTGCGTCCATTATCATAATCATCATGGTCATCGCTATACTTTGCGTCAAGAGCAAGAGTTATAAGTATAAAAGTGAGTATAAAGACGATACTAGATCCTAATTTATTGTTTAATTTTTCTTGCTTTGTTTTATTAGTTTAGTAAACATTTTCTTCATATCTATTACTAAGTAATTTCAAACTCCCGATTCTTAAATGTAATCCATCTATTCAGTTAAAAATATATCAGAATAACAAAATTTTCTAAACCAGAAGGAGAGCTAAAGAAATATTAACTTCACGTTTCCCTTTATTCCAGAAGAAGCTCAGCGTACCCTCGAGGAATCACTCGGCGGTGAGACAGAGGAGCGCAGTTCGCTCGCAATGGACCTGTACCGAGCGCGGCAGAACTCGGCAGGCAGTGCCGCGCTGGCGGCCGGAGGCACTCTCCGCCGCAAGCAGGCCACGCTCGGCAAGTCCCCGCCGCGGCCCTCGCCCGCCTCCATCCGCTACCACAGCGACGACGAGAGCCTCAGAGCCTACGACGAAAACCCCGACGACTCATCATTAACTGAAAAACCCTCCGAAATGAGCTCCTCCGACTCACAGGTAATCACCATCAAAATCAGCGTCGTGTAAACTATAACGCCCCGGTTCTCACTAAATACCGACCTTGTTTTTTTCTTAACACCCCTGGAACTGACGGTAAATACTTGATGATCTCGTTGACGCTATGATTATGTTCGTCACGCTTCGTCGTTGGCACCTGTAGTTTCCGCATTTTTTATCTACTCACTCATTTGATTTGTAAATAAGTATGTAAGTATCTATAATTTTTTGGAGAAAGTGTAGAATTCTAATGCAAAATTCTCGTAGATTAGCGATCTTCTCGTAAATAGGCACAGAAAGCATCCTACAAATTGTCTCATTCACAAAAAATATTTAGTTTAACTGCCTACTTGATAAAAATATAAACATGTGACTATAGTCTAATCATCTGATAAATACCAATTCGCACTGGCGAACTAAATAATAAACGAATAAAGACCAGGTAATAAACAAGAGTAATCAGTTATTCTAGACTTATAAAGTATTACAAACACTATATTATCATAAGATACCTTTTTTTTCAGAATTCGGAAAGCGAAAACGAGAGTGTCAAATCAGAGCCGCATTCGTTCGTTAACCACTATGCGAATGTAAATGACACGCTGCGGCAGGCGTGGAAGCGGCAGCGACCGGTGCGCCAATACTCGAGCTATACGGACTCTGAGCCGGAGGGTAGTGCAGTCGTCAGCCTTAACGGCGGACAGATCGTCATGAACAACATGGCGCGCTCGCGGGCGCCGCTGCCAGGCTTCTCCTCCTTCGTATGACACGAAGCCCCCGGCACGCTTTCGCTAAGCAACGCGCAAAGCGTGCACATTTGAAAAGTTCGTCTAAGTTTCTACATTAGAAACTTTAAAACGCGCTGGTTTGGCCCGTGTTTCGATAGATTGGATTCTTTTTACAAATTATTGTCACTGCCCATTCCTTATTTATAGGTGAAACAAAGTGTAGCTCTTTTGTACATATTTTTTTTAAGTTTGTAATGATAAGCTTTAATCTTTACTATTAATATTTTTATACATTTCACTACTATGTACCGCTACATCTTTTACGTAACGTCTAAGACAAAGTAAATTTGAAAGCAGCTTACTGACAGTGATTGTATAGAATTAGCAATTTTTAACAATGTTGTTGATCTCGTTTTAACATTATCTAAGAAACTTACTGCATTTTGTATCCGTTTTACCACATGACCATCATTATTACATTTTGTGTAAGTTTCAGATACATCATTGTTCATCTGCTTTTAGGGTTTTTGTGAAAACATCCTCATTACACTGCAATAAGTTTTTTGTATTTGAAACGTTGAAAATTAAGGGAAAATAACGCAAAAATATTCATGTAGAATAAATCAATTTAACACTGATAAATAAAAAAACTGTACAACCAGCCTATGTTCATTGATTGACTATGTTGCCAACAGGCAGTAACTTAATCTTAATTACTTAGTTTAACAAATACCTACATATGTATTATTTGTTAAACTATTATTTATTGAATTGATTATTGTAGTCTTAATCTAGTTAAATATTCATGATGGCAATTTAAATAGAGAATATTCCAGTTTGGAATTGAAAGGTAAATGTTTAGAACTTCTTTCCATTTTAAAATAAAAATAAGTACTTACTCTAATATTTTAGCTAATTGATTAACAATCAAAACTAAAACTAAATTGAGGGCCAAGCTGCAGAATATATTAAAACCAACCCAATAGTATCAATCTCGCTAGACTCAACTCAAATAAAATCGTAAAATAACTCTTTAAAATCCAAGAAAATGTTTTAACTGTTGCCGCAACAACACGCTGATGGCGCTAGTGAACCTGCCCTGGACATGATGTGCGTCATAGGCAAAAGAAAATGTTAATCCGGTTCTGTATTAAAATACATAAGGAGAAAGTACTCTGGCCCAAAATAAATAAAAAACTTTGACTGATAGTTGTAGATTTAAAAAACATTTGAAGCTTACTTTAGAATTTGATAGATATTTATTTGTAAGCCTTAGGAAAAACATGGGGATTAGAAAATCTTATCCCAATAATTGACCCTATTTCATTGTCAGTGTAAATAATGTATTTGATAAAATTAATGTTAACATTTACTAATAAGTAAGGACAGTTATTCTGTTCATATGTTCAATCGAAAAAGTTGTGGCACAAAATATGAAATACCTGTGATTTTCTTATTTCTAGTACTTAAATGATGTTGACCTTGACTATTATTATATTATAAATAACCTCTATCTTATAATTAGAAACAATCTTCAATTAACTTATTAAGCTAAGTATATTCCTAAGTGGTTTGAAAAAAGCAATAATGCAGGTGCCATTATATATGAAACTTAGCTAAGTACTTACAGTACTCTGCGAAAGGTTTGCACGTCAACCTTTGAAAAGAGACATCCATCTATTTTCGGCTTCGTAGAGCGTTATCTCTGTCGCACTAACTACTATACTAACAGTTCAGTATCTATTTGGAGCTGTTAAAACAATTATGATTTACTTTAGATAATTATTCTTATTCTTTGTATGAAATACACATTTTTTTCTATAAGTGCTATCTTTTGGTTGGGATCACGGGTTGGGATAAATAGAAAAACATGTTCGCATCATGTTTTGTTTTGTGGCTTCAGTTACGAAATGTTTATAAACATTGTAGATAATTTCACGTAACTGACGTAAAGATTTCCCTCTTTTCTAAAGATGCCATAGTACAACTTACAATTTTTGGGCTTGGGGTGTTAACAACTCTATATTTTTTTTTTTTTTATTAGACGCAACCTCACTCTTATCGTAGGTACTTGAACGACCGACAAAACGTCACATAGGTGCGACGTTAACGCTCTAACAGCGAGCACATATCCAAAGCCGAAATAAGCCCATTGTCTCATTCCAAAAGTTGATAGGTATGCAATATTTATGGCCAGATACTGTACGTACATATTTTCACCCAACTATGGCAGCATTTGTTCATATGACAGCACTGCTGCCTACTATATATCTTAGCATATTAAGGTGTAGTTTTAATATTGCATCATATTTTATAATTATAACATATCCAGACATAGTGCATTAATTACATGGCACAGTAAACGCATGCCATTATTCTTTAATTTGGTAGTATTAGCCATATACATAGGTATTTGCACAGAAATTCACAGAATATATAAGTATTGATTACAGTAGGTAAGTGATACCTAACTACCTATCATAACATATTAATCTCTTTGACGCCATAAATTATGTATGTAGTTTTAAATATTTCATAGTTCAAATATTGAGAGAGAGTATGAATACTCTACATACATTATGTAGGTTAACTGCCTACCTACATTATGATCAACATTTAAATAAAATTAAAAGATAGAATAAAAAGAAATATGAAATTTATATTTAGTTTTATTTCAAATTAAATATGACAAGGGTAGGTAGTAGACATATATTATAAATTACTGTATAATGTTACACAATACACAACTTTCTACCTTCATAAATCAAGCACACATTTTTTCACAATTAGCAAACCATTGCTTTGGTATCAATTTAATGCAATTTTTTGATTGTTTAATGACATTATATGCAGCTAGATCTACAACTGAATACTTATTATCATAAATCCAGTCCTTGCACTTTGAAAAAAGTTGTTTCACATAGCTTTCTTTGTTTCTATCCGATGACTTCTCAATTATATGGCAGATGTCAAGCAAGGTATCCATTTGATAATCATTATCATCATAAGGTATAGCGTTGGGATAAACATACGACAGGTATCTGAGAATATTAACTGTACCAATGATTGGCACTGCTAAGGAGGACAATTTCAGCTCTGAGTCTGCTGATACTGCAAGAAAAACAATTATAATATTATTTTTCATAGAACACATTCTAGCTGTTTTTGCAACAGCAACAGATAGTTGAACATGATTATGTTGTAGTCAAATGAGTAGTAGATGTCAAACCACTGCTAAAAAAAACGTTGTCTTACCATTTTTGAAAATCAGCCTTAGGTTTATTTTCACTGATTCATTTGCTGAATTTTTTAATCCTTTTCCAAATGATTTAATAGTTGCTACTTTCTCATTTGGAACTGATGAATGGATATGCCATGACAAATTTACTGCAGCTGATGGCTCATTCAGTACTTTATTTAGATACCAAGGTAGATTGTCAGGGTCCACCACTAAAACCACTTCTTCTGGAGCTAAAATCTAGAAGATGTTGAGTATGATTAGTTACAGTAAAATAACTAAAATTATGGTGAAAAATAGACATTTCATATATTATATACTCAATATTTTTATTGCAAACATGTTGTAGTACAAGGGGGTCTGTTGTATTTTTTTTAATAAAATTTTTACAGTGCATACTACTTTAATAGACTTTTTTGTTCTATGTACTGCACAATAAATAAAACTTACAGAGGTTTTTTTATTTGTTCCTTCTTCATCAGTACCGTGTATGTTACATTGTGTACTAATCATTTTAATCCTGTCATACAGGGTGTCCAGCTTTTTTATAAGTACTTCTTGCCTGTGCTCTAATTCAGACATCTTATTAGGCGCCTAAAACAAAATGATGTTGATTATTTCCAAAAAATACAGAACAGCAGTAGGTATAAGTAGTAAAGCAAACAAAAATTAATGTCAATGCTTATGTTACTTATTTACTTGATTTGATAGCTTTTCTATATAACTAGCTTTTGCCTACAGTTTTTCCGTTATAGTAGATACTTGGATACAGAGCACTTACAGGGTTAATGCAAGAGATTGAATTCAGACTAATATTTTTTTATAACGGTAAGTGAAAATGTTATAATTTATAAAATGTATCATCGTGATGGGACAAAAACCTTGAGAAACTTCATAACCTGGTTATGAATGTTTAGATTCATTTCGTCTTTCAATGTTTCGTTTGGATTTCGTACGTGGTACATGCATTTTGGTAACAAAATTCCTTCGCCATGGTCAATAATGCTCTTCATGTGATACATTTCGTTTCGTATTATGATTTAATAACAACACTACAACCGCCGCCGCGCCGCACCGTGATGATGACCCTTTTGTAGTGAAGAGAAGACGTCTGTTATTTAGGAAATTATCTGGTTGTTTTCCACGACGACGGCTGGATAAATAAAGTTTACAAATATATCCACTGAATGAATCCAAAACAGAATCTGTAAGTTACAGTAGATATTTTCAGAAAATTAGGAACAAACACTGAAATTGAATTAGAAAAGAAAGTCACCTTGCTTGCGGTGCCTGCCAGCCAATCAAGCAGAAGCGAAGCGAGAGCGAGCAACTCGAGCAAGTAAAGTAGCAGCGTTGCCAACGAGGTTTACTAAAATCCACCAAATTCTTTGTGTATTTCCGTCAAGTTTCTATGGAAAATGATTATTCCTTGATTTGATTCACTCTAAAAGTCGATACAAATAAACTACAAAGTAAAAAAAGTATTAAATATTTTTACAAAACTATCCCTCAGCCCTCCCTAAGTGCAATAAACTTTGGAAATTTGTGAAATTTAATAAGAAGAAATATTACTTGGTTCAGGGACGAGTAAAAACTTACTCTATGAGTTTTACTCGTCCCTCTGGCTTGGTTCAACATTCACTAAAAACATGGTAATAATAAAAACCTTTAAGTAAATAATTAATTCAAATTATTTATTTATTTATTATGACCATAACATTACAGATATCTCCAAATCGTTACATTGAAAATTGTGTTAACGCCTGTTAATTAGGTAGATACGTAGGTACCCAATTTCTTTGATATGTAGCACATGTGGGTGATTTTTTTTATTTTTAAGTGCATAAGGTGCCTGCCTGGCACTTAAAAATAACAAAATATACCTTCTTAACTACCCACTGCCTGGTTAGGTCGGTATGTACATAGGTATAATAAGTATAATTTGGCCCTCAACTGTAGGTATCTGCGCAGTTTTCCATTCATAAAGATTTGCGCGGCCTATACCCTATCTATACCATAGGTTATACCTATACTATACCTATACCCTAAACTAAACCATACCCTCCGTATCCTACTATGTACTGTAATAGTAGGTTATTGGTTCCATTATACACTACCCAACCCGAAATTAGGCAAGGAATTTATTATGAGTCTATTCTCTTCTCTTTGACTTTTTCTCGGAGCGAGTTTTTATTTTTTGATGCTAGCAACATAATAACCTGCAGTAACCATAGATTAGTAAGTACTATACTATATCCGTTCAATAAGTGTTATTCAAAAAACATCCTTGTTATCACGAATCTCTTAATATATAATATTCCTTTAAAAATTTATTATTTATCGATATTATTTATACAAGAACTAGTGATAGTAAAACAAACAAAAGGAATAATTTAGATGTTGTAATGACTACCATTTAAAAATGAAGAAAATGGCTGCCGCGTTGTTCTGTCTATTTTTCTCGAATAAGCTCAGACTCAAAAGACGGTGCTTGAAAAATTAAAGATTATTGATTGATTTCATATCTTTACAATTGTTATTCTTTCAGTGTGCATAGAACTAATAATTCTATTTAGTATAGATTAAAAGAAAAATCTCAATATTACATTAGATTACGAAAATCGACATGGCGGACTTGCTAATCAACCAATAGGAAGCCAGCATCGGGCGTTTCAGTGCATACAGTAGTCGCATTTCGCGTCATTAAAATTTTGGTGCCTTCTTTCTCTTCCTAAATCAATGAGAAATGTATAAATAGTGAATACATACCCGAGTTTATATTGCGAACTGTAAAATAAGTGTGCGTGTTGTGTTTTGATTTCTCGTGTGACGTTTAGTTAGGCTGAAGCATCCGTACGACTGGCATCATGATTGCATTGGATTTAGGATGAACTGAAATGAAATACCATCTTTTTGTATTTGTAAACAAGACTATGTTTGTGCGATACACGTGCGAAACGCTTTGCTATTGACAGTTGTTTGCAATAATGTCCGGAAGGGGGGCAAAAAAACGCGGGAGACCCCCTAAGACGGGTAGTTTTGAAAAGAACAGAAAGTTCCAGTATCATCTATTGAAAAAACCAAAATATTTACAAAATCTTAGTAATACTTCCATCACGAGTACACCATCTGCATCCAGAGCTTCTTCTCCACAAGGAAGCGATGTCAGTAGACGAAGTACGCGCAAGCTACGTGGTAAACCCCACAAAAATAAAAGAGGCGGATTATCTGGTTCCTATTCGCGGCGAGGGTATAACCCTCAAGCAGCTGATTACCATGAATCAGAATATCACTATGGCTCTGATTTCGGAGATGAGTACAGCGATAAGTCGGAGCCTGATGATGAGCGCGGGAGCGACAGTTCTGAAGGCAGTGTAGCTGACGGAGCTGCTAGTGATAGTGACTTTTCCGTGAGCAGCCTTAGTACCGCTGGAGGTACTCCACGGAAGGTTAATAGTAACCTGATCCGCCCACCCAGTCCAGATCCCTTGTGGTTGCAACAAGAACGACAAATCCCACCTCTAGATCTACCACCATCATCAGATGACTTACTCATCCCTCAAACATTAGTGTTTCAAGCTGTTGGTGTTTATGAAGTGTTACGGCATTTTAGACATTTGGTGAGACTGTCTCCCTTTCGAATAGAAGATCTTTGTGCAGCTATAAGTTGTGAAGATCAGAGCAATTTGCTTATAGAAGTACATTTGATGTTGCTGAAGGCCTTACTCAGAGAAGAAGATGCTCAACAGACACATTTTGGTCCTCTGGACCATAAAGACAGTGTAAACATTACTTTGTTTTTGTTAGATGTAATGACATGGCCAGAAATACTAAGAATATATGTAGAGAGTGATAAATCATTTGATCAAAATGTGGTAAAGATTCTGAACTCATGTGAATACCCATTTACATCTGTGGAAGATCGATTATCCGTTCTACAGTTCTTGTGCAATCAGTTTCTGATTACGAATCCAGTTCGTGATGATCTTTTGAGTGAAGGTATATATTCTATTTGTCTATAAATCTTTTGATTGGGTTGATCCAGTACTCTTAGAATTTTGTATTAATGGTTACTGGCCCCTTAAATACATTTGAATGTTATTTTAATGGCCAAACTATTGCTAATATGAAACATTTTGATGTGTTATAGCTCCAATCCATTACGATGATCACTGTCGAGTGTGCCACCGGCTGGGAGACCTTCTGTGTTGTGAGACATGTCCAGCTGTTTATCACCTGGAGTGTGTGGATCCACCTTTAGTCAATGTCCCAACAGAAGACTGGCAGTGTGCTCTTTGCAAACTTCACAAAACTGTGGGTGTAACAGACTGCTTGCCAGATGCAGAAAAACAGGGCTTATTGTGTCGCCATGAACATTTAGGCTTTGATCGGCATGGAAGAAAATATTGGTTCATTGCTAGACGTTTATTTGTGTGAGTAAATTTATATAAATCTATATTGAGTACACTTAGTAAATACCTAAGTATTACTAATCCTTCTGCATATGTTTGTAGGGAAGCTGAAAGTGGTGAAATTTGGTACTACTCCACCTCTGAACAATTTCAAGAACTATTATGTATTTTGGATTCTGAGGAAATGGAAACACCACTGGTTCGGGAACTTTTGGAAATGAAACAAGAAATAATTCGACAAATGGCAATAACAGACCGGCTCACAAATCAGTCTAAAGGAAGCAGAAAATCATACATAGAAGTAGAAAATGCAAGTATTATAAAACAAAGAAAAATAAAAGAAGAACAAAAACGTAATGTTGAGCTAAGACTAGATGATGGCAAAGATGATGTTGCAACCTTAGATGCGGATTTAATGAATGAAGTTACAATTGTTAGTGATATACTTGACAATGATGAAGAGAATCATCATAATGATGAAGACGATGATAGTAGAAAAGTGAAAGGAAGTAAAATGAAAAATAAAAAAAATGATGAAGGTATATTTCACATATTGTATTGTATTTTATTTGATTGCTTAAAATTGTAAAGAATTTATCTAACTATTTTTTCACATTTTATTAGTTTCAGATAGACTAACAAGGTTAAAGTCAACTCAAATATCAACTGGCTATTTTAAACTGGGACAAGAGAATAATTTTAAAAATTACATAAATCAGTACACTACAAATCCATTAGCTTTGAATAAACCTCAAAGAAATGAAGAAAGAGACAAAAAACGTTACATGTCTCACAAATTTTCATTGTCATCTTCTCAAGACTTTAAATGGATTGGACTCCTCAATGGTAAATAAAAGTTTTTTATTGTTTTTCAACATTTTTGAAACCTTACTTTCAAGACATGTTTATATATATTATCAAATATTTAATATTTTAGGTACAAAGCCTTTATTGGTGGGAACACTCCGACAAACCCTGATGCATTTGGAATCTAACATTGTGATACAATTTATGCACCCAAACTGGCCATTGCTGAGGAAGCCATGGGTGCAAGCTGTGCAATCATGCCAGATACCTCGGGATTTTTCAAGAGCTCTTTGTGTTTTACAGGTAATATCTTTATAAAATTAATCTGAGCTTAAAGTCTTGTTATTGTTTTAGGGAATAATCAATGACATCATTTTTACTACCTATTTTACTTTTCAACACTTTGCATGGACATTCCTATATTACCTAGATCGAACTTAAATATTTATTTTATTTGTGAGGGATAACATCTCAAATGTTATTTAAAAAATTGTAAACCATGTTCTTCGGTATAAATAAAGATACAGCACTAAGTGGTTCAAATTTGGGAAAAAAATTGAAAACCTTATTTTAGCTAAGAAGTTTTTCAGGGTTAAAAAACCACCAAGCAGTTGGTTCCACCTAATCCCAGTTTCCATAAGACAAACATTGTGCCGAACACCCTGTATAATTCTAAATTAAATAACACCTGTATAATTCCACTTAAGATCTTTATGTAAATGATTATCCAAATTTTTATTAATTTCAGTCCTGTATTAAAAGTGCAGTTTGGGTTCCTGCCTGGCATGAACAATTGGGCCATGTAAAGCTCATTAGAACAACAGCTGCAGATCGCGAGGAGCGTAAGAAACTTGACAAAAGAGAAAAAAAAGAAAGGGATGAAGAAGAAGAGCGGAATCGCACTGCTTATAATTTTGTAAAGTATTCACTTGGACTTCGCCACCAGGTAAATATTATGGATTAGTTTAAATTTTACAAAGATTATAGATGTTATTGACAAAGAGTCACCTGAGCAGAATGTAAATATGCTGAAACATCAGGAAAATCACACTAATATTATAAATGTGAAAGATGGTTTGTAGTTTATTCACGTCAAAACACCTGAACAGATCAGGTTGAATGAATTTGCATAGATGTAGCTATAAGCCTGGAATCAAACATAGGCTTATTTTTTCCCATAAAACAATTCCCATGGGATAGAAATAACCTTTAAGCATTTACGTACCTATAAAAAATGTGTGCGAAGCCGCGGATTGTTTGATATTAGTGTGATGCAAAAGTTTGAATATTTTTACCTCTTTCATGCTGAAAGTACTTAATGAATCAGAAACAAAATATTACAAACTTTCTCTATATTATATTAGGACGATGCTATGTGTAAGTTTAATGTTTTATTTATTTGGTGGAGGGTAGGTGGTATAATTATTAAAAAATAATGTTTGTTTTCTAGATTTGGAAACAAAAAGGTGAAGAATACAGAGTGCATGGCCAATGGGGTTGGCTTTGGACATCATCTACGAGAAAATATAAAAAAGCATACATTAATTTGAAACCCAGCCTTGAAAGTGGTCCCGCAAAAATAGCAGTTCGTGTTAAAGAAGGAAATACTATAAAAGTCTTAGCCGTTGAACCAAAAACTTATGAATATTTAACATCAAATGATACAGAACTCACAGAAGTAAAAGAAAAGTGTATGTATTCAAAACAATTCATTGTAATATTAACCGTAATGTCCAAATGCATATAAATAAAAATAACCGTTCTATTTTACAGTGCCACCATCAATGAGAAATTTAAATGTGGAAAAAGATGATGAAGAGTTTGAAGAAATTGATGTCGAAAAAGCTTTGAGCTCTTCCACCAGGAGATACTACCCTAAAATGGCTAGGAAATCCAAACTAGATGAATTTTTAGCACGAAGAACTTATCTGAAATTCATGGAAGAAAAGAAAATGGCTAACTTGTTGTCTAACATTAAGAAAGAAGAAACTGATATCAAAAGTGAAGATGAAAAGAATGTAGATGTAGAAAATGATGATCCTGAAACAGATTTGTCATCTATATGTGCCCCAACTGTTGAACATAAACCAGTTCCTAGTTCTACAAAAGATGTTGATGTCTTGAGAGATCAGTACAGGAGCATATCTCAAATAACGAAATACTATAAGTGTTACTCCCAAGATTGTAACAAAATTCATAATTCAAATATATTACAAGGCACTGGGGTTACAACAAATTGCTATTCACCTCTATGTATCACTAAAGCCAAGCTACTGAATAAACTAGTTTCACTACTAAAAGGAGGTATGATAAACACAAGTTCTACCTTACTAACTAATTCAAAAGAAAGTTCAAGAATGTCCATATTAGAACAATACTTATTGGGAAAAAATTCATACTCCAATTCAAATGAAAACATTTTATCGGATTTATTATCTGCTGTTGCTTGCGCCCAAGAATGTGACAATAAAGGTACAGATAATTTTGTAAAGAGAAAGTCTGGTGAAGGTGATATCAATTTTAAACCTGATAAAGTCGAAATTGATACTGATATTCTTAAGACTGAGAGCACATTAGAAGAATCAGCAGTGCCGGCTGTGGGCAATGAAATGGACATTGATATAACTTGTGGAAGCAATGACGAAAATGAAGTCGAAATTGGCCCATTGAAAGAATTGACTGATAGTGACCATAACGTAACTCCTGATGTATCTGACAAAGAAAGACCTCCAATTCCAAAACTAAAGATTTCTAAAGGAAGACCATCAAAATCGAACAGCAAAAATGATACAAAAGACTCTCCCTACAAAGTAAGTATTAAAAAAGAAGAACTGAAAGCAGCATATCGTGCTACAGTAAACAGAAGGTTTGGTCCCAGCAGACCTATCAAACGGGAAGATAGACTAATTAAAGAAGAAAACTCTGAAGGAATTACCAGAGTTTATTCCACTGAAACGCCTAAAGGAAAGGTTTATTTAAAAAGAGTGCAAACATCAGCAGTTGAAAAGAAAAAGAAAAGAACTCCTGTAAAATACCCATTGTGTTCCACATTTCATACCAGAAGTAAAGCAAAGACGCTTGTGGCTCTACCTCAACATGAACTGAAAAAACTTTGCAGACAAGGTGGTCACATCCAGGTTAATGGCTTCAGCCATAGTGCCAAGCCAAATCAATCAGTATGGCCATACCCTTGTGCAAGGCCTATTTTAAAAACCTGTTGGTTGTATAGAACTGTGAATTTACAGTGGTTAGCAAGCGCAGCCTTACAACTACGTATAATGTGGGCTTGCATGCGTTGGGATGATATGGCTGCCAAAGCGGCGACTGCTGATGGCAAACACCAACTAACTACTGATACAGAAATTGTATCTCTAGAGTTGTTGAAACATCGACACATTGGACAGTTTTCTGAACGCACACAATATCTCCGGCGCCGAGTAGTTATTCCTCTCGAATTACCGAAAACAGTTCGCGAGGTCACATCAATCCGCAGTGGCCTGAGAAAGAGGAAGCGCGCAGAATCTCCTCAGAACACTGAACCTCAGGTAACATACTACTTATATATTTGACTTGAAATAACGTACAAAATTGACATGCCACTAACCAATTCATGCTTTTTAGGTGTCAGAGGAGTGGGTTGATGAAGATAAATTAGAGCTCTGGGAAGTGCGTCAATATGGAGAGCGAACAGAACAACGCGCCACTCCCGTTACGCGCACTTCAACCGGCAAACTGCCACAAAGAAGCGCACAACCTCTGGCTAACGCTTCCGATCTCAAAGACAAAATGGAACAGCAATTACGAGAACAGAGATTAGCGCATCAACAAAAACGAGCGTTAGAAATGACGCAAGGCAAAGGTAAAGTATTTGAGTAAAGTATGTATAGCAAATATGTATCCATGTAATTTATTATATTATTTAAGTATATCAGTCATCTAGTACCCATACAACAAGCTCTGCTTAATTTGGGGCTGGATGATGCTGTGTGGATTGTCAGTTGTTTATTATTTATTTATTATTATTTAATGTATATGTGTCTACTTACTTATTCTTCAAAATCGTTTATAAATAATATTATTTTAACTGCTTTATTTACAGAAAAAGGAAAGGGAACCCCTAATCAAACATCTGGAAAGAGCACTTTGACATCATTATTAACCACAAACTCCAACACGCCAACTGGACAGAAGACAGTAATAGGAAGTAGAAGAATAATTATGACAAAAGGAGCCGATGGTACAACCAGAGTCATCAGTCAACCAATAGCAGGAACCCCAAAAGCTGGAGATAGTTCTACATCAAAACCATTAACAAACAAGGAAGGTCCACAAAAAGTCCAAATACTACGCACTCCAGATGGAAAAGTTTCCGTGAGAGGACTGCTTCAAGGGCAACAATTGATTCAGATGCCTGATGGCAAGTTACACATCGTCATGGCTGGCCAGCAAGGAGTTGGTCAGTTGGTAGTTGCATCCTCAATTCAAAAAGCAGAGGTCCCGTCAACCGAATCCTCTAAAACAGGCGAGGATGTAAAGCCAAGCCATCGGGTCGGCACACCGTCGAGTTTACAACAAGTTCTGGTCGGGGGACAGCGGCAGGTGGTCGTGCAAGCCCCCCAGCAGGTGGTGGTGCAATCAGGCGCGCGGCCCGCGCTGGCGCCGCGAGTCCAGACGTTGCTCCTGCAACAAGGACAGCACATGCAGCGCGCTCCCTCGCCCGCCGCTACAACCGCGCAACTGACGCGCGTTACGGCGCCGCGCCCGCGCCAGCCCGCCTCCACACAGCAGATAGTTGTTAATAATCCAGCGCTCGTCCAACAAATCGCCGCAGGAAAGATCCAGCTCGCCACGGTCAACGGACAACAGGTGTTGATCAGACCCACAGGCAACAATCAAGCTCAGATCGTAGCTCACATCGGGCAGAGTCCGGCGGGCGGCGGTCTGAGCGTAGTATCGGCGCCGGCGGCGATGCCCGCGCCCCGCGTGGTCGCGGCGCCGCCCCCGCAGGTCGTAGTCCAAGCCCCACCGCCGCAGCCGCAACCGCCGCCTCCCCCACCTCAACCGCAACAAGTGGAACTGACTGAAGATGAAATGGTAGAGAAACGGCTGCTGGTTGGACAACCCCCGGGAACAGTTATAAAAACAGTTACAGCACAGGTAAATGAGTTGTATAATACGTATTTTCTTATATATGTCTCACTGTCTACTGTTTTTAAATGATTTATTTGTTTTTAAGGTTATGCAAACGAGTAACGGCCCTAGCATTTTTTTACAAGGACTAACTGGATATTCTTTGACGCCGCAGCAGTTAGCCCTAGTTCAACATCAAGTAAAGCAACAACTTTTGAAAGGTATTGATATAAGCAATTAAATTTTGTTAGAAAGTAAAACCGTCGTACTGCATACTACATTACACGAAGGCTTAGGTGTGATTTAATAATCGTTAAAAGGGATATGCATTGCCGTAGTTCTAGACCTTCATTATCCAACAGACCACATTTTATCCCGGAAAAAAGCGTGCAAGATTATTTTAACGAAGATTACTTTTCTCTCTGACTTGTATTCACAAGTTATATTTTTCAGCTCAAGAGTCGACCGGAAAGGAAGGAATGCTCGGCCCTCGGAAGATGTACTTAGCCGTCCAGCCGGCTCAGTCCGGGCCGCCGCCGCCGCTGGCGCCCGTTGCGCCGCAACAAATCCACTCCATACAACCGTTGCATACGATAGCCGCGCCGCCACATCAGGTAATATATTACTACTAGGGAAAGTTCACTAGTCCAGACTAAACCAAAAAATTAGTTATATTTTAAAAGCATAAAATATGTACAAATTGATTATCATATTGAGTCCTTTGTAAGCTTTCCTAATATGATAATGATTATTATATTACTTAAATACAGGGTTGAAGTTGAGACGGTGTACTATCTTCTTGGTAATATTAAATAAAAATATTTTAGCAGCCAGGGTGGGTGGCCACATAGACTTAAATTCTTTGTTAATGGCAATATGTGTCTGGTTTGCCAATTTTCAGCCAGATAGAAGTATTTTTTTATGTTGGGGTTACTTTAACGAACTTCCCTTTTGTGGCCTTGGAAACTGGCTCTTATTTTAGATATAATTTTCTTATTTCAAGTTCTGGATTATGTTTGTGGTTGTTCCATTATGGGTGTCATTTGGGTTATATTGTTGCTTTGTGCAGTCATTTGCTCGCTTCAATCCTATTTTTGTTCATTATCAGAATACTATTCTGAATCCTAAATTATTAATGTTATTCCTAATGATAATTTAAACATTATCATATTAAAACATAAGCTTCTTTTTTATACTAGTCAAAATATTATAATTCGTTTATTATTTCATTATGAAAAAGTTAATGGTTTTATTTTAATAAATTACTAATTTGATGAATGACTAGATTATTTAATTAAATGTAAATAAGACTGGTTTGATTAATGTATTAGGGTTATAAAAGATCAGCAATAATAATTTTTGCACACTAATACCATGTACAATATTCATTAGAAAATACCTTATTGATAAGTATTTATATAGACCATTATCTAATATAAAGAATTAATGATGATGTATAATTATTTTAGAATAAGTAAATGTTCCGTTTTTATGACCTAGCCACTATAAGTAAGAACTACTTTGTGGCTTGCGTGTTATTTCCTTATTCAGTTTTAGTTTCTATATTGTGTGATATGTTGCATACGGACCATAACTTTCTTTTTATTAAATCTCATTTAAAATAAATGTGCTAGTATAAGAATTAGGCATAGCATAGTTTTGGAGTTTAATTCAATTGAAGTTGGTATGTATGAAACATATGGTTCTGCACAGACGAGGCGCATGGCATGGCGTGCCATAAACGTCACATTTCATATGGACCAACTTCAATTTAATATATGTATGTAGCTCCAAATTTACACTGAACAATTCTTTTACTTGGTGTACAAAATAAAATAGCGCATTTATGCATTTATTTATATAATATGAAATTTAATTAAAAATAAGAAATGGTCCATGCGCAACGTATCACACTACGTTATATATGATTCATAATCTTATCTATCATACAGTATTAAACTTCCAATTTAGATGGTAAAGTATAGAATTTGTAATACATTATAATATAAGTAACAAAATCTCCATTTAGAGAGTTGTATTATTTGTTTAAAGAACTTTATTTACTTGATGGTGATTCTAATGATAAACATAAAATACGCAAATCAAAACCTACCTTTATAGTTCTATTTTTAAATGATAGTAACTAAATAGATGCTTTTATACAATATTTTGTAATTGACGAACAATAGGCTTAGTTTGGTTCACTACATTGTCGACAGCTGGTTTCAAAAGGCTGGCAATAAAGATTTCCAACTTGGATTTTAATGCCAAGCTTACTTCTCTTGCATGTTCATTCTCATGCTACAGATTTTTTCTGATCGGTGGGGTATACAAGGTTAGTGGAAATAGCTTCTGTACATCATAATAAAAACATTTGACGGCCTCTGGCGCTGCATAGGTGCGCCTGCGACGCGACGTAGAATTGTCTAGCGTTATTTATACTGGTTTGATATTGTCTGCAATATCAAAATATTTCATAATCTAAAATTCTGATGGTGATGTACAGAAGCTTCTTTTTAGCATTTATCCAGTAACCTAGTATATTGCGAATATTAAGTAAGTAAACAATCAAAAGGTTTTTAAATTCGATCTGGAAAACTTATTCTGGCTTTAATGAGACACTCACAATGACAGCTCCAACAAAGTAACACTTCATTATTTCAATTCAGTAGTTATTGCCAGCCCTCTGAATCCAACAAATTTATTAGTGTCTGGGTAATATAATAAAGTATACCAAAAGTTAGGAATCGGTCATGAATAAGATATTGCTAATATATGATCTGAATTGCTCATACACCACCTACTCTGTATTTAATATTTTAAGCAATTTCAATTTAGCTAAATAGCAATTCCAGGTACATACTTTACACTGAATAAATTGATAATGTAATACATGACTTTCATTTTATAAAGTCCCATTTATTTTTGTAATTTTTTTTCGATTTTGTTTGCTTTATAACGTTTTGTGGGGGTGTATGGGCAATAGAATTTCATTCCTGTTTTCATTAGGTTACAATAACTTAAGGCACATCTTGATACTATCAAAATAAATGTAAAAATATTATTGCTGAGATGACTAATATATTCCCACAAATCGATATTAACATTATAAGTTCAATTTTTGTTTATTGCCTTTTTATTTTTTATGAGTTAATTATCCAGTCTTATCTAACATTAACAAAACTGTGGTATTGGATTTGGTTACCTATTGAAAATCAACGAAATGTCAGAACTTGATGCTACTTATGCATTTTACTTATAGGATTCTTGTGAGGAAGATAAAATAAAACAACCACAGTTGTTAAACGGTGAAGACAATGTAGCCGAAGCAGCGAGTCATAAAGAAGCTACGCCGTCCAAATTAGAAGATATAAAAGAAAATAATACCAAGACGGACATAGTAAACGCGGGTCCCGATGCGCTTCTTCAAAGTAACAAATTTGTTCTCACTCCTGATTATATACAACAAAGTAAGTTTTTATTTGTATAATTTCGTATGATCTATGCAGTTTTATAACAATCGACCGCGACTTTAATTACAAACCACTATTACGGATGTTACAGCCATAAAGAGCGCACTGAAGCAAGAAAATCTAAATCCAGAAATAGAAGAGAAGCTTCTGCAACTCCAACGCTATCAAGAGAAAAGAATGAAACCGGAAACACAGCAGGTGGTGGAGCGCGAGGTGCGTGCCATCGCCGTCGCGGCGGAGTCGCCGTCGCCACCGCCGCGACGGCGCGTCGTCCTTCCGCGACATGACGACGACGACGAGTGGGTGGAGAGCAGCCCGCGCAAGCGGCTACGTTCCACGCGCGCGCTCTCGCCCACGCCTGTGTCCGCCGCCGCCGTCGTGGTCTGCGCGCCAGCCGCGCCGCCGCCGCCGCTACCGACGCCTCGCGTGCACCCCGCACCCGCGCCGCGCCCCGCACCCTCCCCGCCGGCGCCCCGTCCTCAAGCCCAACCTTCCCCGCTCGACGAACGCCGACGCGCTGCATCGAACCATTCTCGACTTCAAATGCTACTCTTCAAGCATAAAGAGATGCTCAAAAAGGAGATCATCAAAAAACGAGGGCTTCTAGAAAAAGAACTCGGTGTTGAAATTCAGGTTCGTTATTTTTTCCTGTATAACCTATTTGTACGGTGGTTGTGCTTTGAATATTATAGTCGAAAAATCAACTATTCAATCAATACAAACTCTATCGCTTCTGTTTATAGAAAGAGTTGTCTGCCGAGTTGGCGCTGCGAACACGCGCTGAGCGAACCAAGCAAGAAGAAGTTCGTAGCAGTAGCAAAAAACGCACATCAGCCTCCGGCACCGCGTCTACGCCTCGACCCAGTAAGCGGAGTGTCAAAAAAGAGAAGCTTCTATGTATTTGCCGCACGCCGTACGATTGCACTAAGTGAGTATCACGTCTTAATTTTATTTATAGCTAAATCAGATCCTACGCAAAACATGTTGTTTATACAACAATAACTGCCATCTAGCATAGAAAATAATATTAATATACCGGTAAGCAAGCAAAATAATAATACCTGCGTAATCATTAATTACCAATTTTATCAAATTATTATATGATATGGTAAATTATTAAGTTATACAGGGTGATTGGTAGCTGAGTGCAAAACGGTTCAAGGAGAAGCTAAAATGCACCATTTAGATTCATTTGATCCATTGTCTAAGACCCAAAAAACAAACCAGTTATTGTTCAAACCGGCCATTATTAGCAATAAAATATTGAATTTCAGGTTTTTAAACAAAATAATCAGTGAAAAAATACTGGTGAGACTTAAAATTTTGCTCCTTATTTTACTTGGTTATAAAACTATTTTAAAATAATATCTTCCATTTCAGGTTTTATGTTGGCTGTGAGCATTGCAGTAATTGGTTCCATGGAGATTGCGTCGGCGTTACGGAAGCAATGAGTAAAACTATGGAAGAATATGTTTGCACTGATTGCCGCCGGGCTGAAGAAACACAAGAGCTCTACTGTTTATGCCGACAACCTTATGATAATTCACAGTTAGTATTAAAGAAAACTCTTCTTTCTTAATTTACAAAAAGGCTTGCTTTTATTGTCTCGGCTGACCACCTACCCATGGTATAATAAAATTGCTAAGCACCATAATACACAATCATCGGTTATTTAGATAGAGCAGCGCGATAAAATATGGAGACATGCGTTGAACAAGGATAATTGAGAATTAGTTTGTAACGTAGCAGTATTAGGACGTCGCGTCGCCCGCGGGATAAAGCCTTTGCTTCTTAGACCATGAAAGAATGGACCTACTTGTCTGATATTAATATTTTAAAATGTGCTTGTTTCAGGTTCTACATTTGTTGCGACCGATGCCAGGACTGGTTCCATGGGCGATGTGTAGGAATTTTGCAATCTGAAGCTGACAACATTGATGAATACACATGTCCAAATTGTCAGAAAAACAATACATATAATTATGCAAACATGAAAGAATTATCTAATAAGGATTTAGAAAATTTGAAAAGGCTTGTTAAACAAATTCAATTGCATAAAAATGCATGGCCTTTTATGGAGCCTGTAGATCCTAGAGAAGCTCCCACTTATTACAAAGTTATAAAAGAACCTATGGGTGAGTAAGAATATTTTTCATATTCAATAAAAAATTATAAATTTCAGAAAAGCTTAAATTGTTTAAACAAAGTCTGGTGTGAAATCAGATCAGTGTTTCTCTATATAGCGTAGACATTTGACTCTTTGCATCTTTACTTGTAACACTATTCTATACTCGAACAAATAATCATATTCCTTATCCTTGACGCGCTTCGTGGAGTGCCACTTTTTAGTAATAAAAAAATATATGCGACAAATTTGGTCTAACAAGTCATCACTCATCACAATTAATATGCATTAATCGATCAAGGAATCCGCCAGCCCTCCATAGTTTCACAACGGGCACCCTGAACCATCCTATTTCATAGAGAACATAATGTATGTTGGTTTTCCATTTCATCTAGTGTCATTTTAACGCTCAGACAGGATGCATGTGAAAAATCACACGTCTAAGACACATAAAAGGTGCCCTTCTTGATTCTCAAGAAATCAGCGTTTAAAATTATTATTTTGGTTTCCTTGTATGTATATACGATATTTACTTTAATTCATTCATAGAGGCATTTTTTTAAGCGGCGGCGTTTATAATTTGCCCCTTGCACCTCTAGGAACTATGATTTTCTTTGGGTGATATCTTAGCTCTTCTGCGTGATTTTTCTGAAGTGAACGGCGATTTCTTCCTATTACCGATTTATTCATCATGCAAGCATGTAGTAACATTATTTCGGGTTTTGACGTAAGGCTACGTCATGTGTGGAAAATGATTATTTGTATGAGAATAGGAATATTTAAAGTTGCGACTAAATCTGTGGGCCTCAAGCAGCTTTCAAACGACCTCATGTTCAATTGATTGTATGTCGTGCTGCAACTGATAAAGACTTGATTTTTTTTTGCATGACAACTGTTGTTTGTTATAATACATGTTGTAATAATTTTTTCTCCTTCACAGATCTACAAACCGTAGAAAGGAAAGTGAATGAACTAAGTTATAGTACACTGAGTGAGTTTATTGGTGACATGACCAAAATATTTGACAACTGTCGTTACTTCAACCCAAAAGACTCTGAATTTTATAGGTGTGCTGAAGGGTTAGAGGCTTTCTTCGCACAAAAAATCAAATATTTTCGTGAAAAGTTATTTGAAACAACTCCATGATATTAATGTGTGCCAGCGTTCAGGTACTTTGTGACCTAATAAAGAAACCAGACTGTTAAAATTTGATTTAAACCACTTAAATGGACAAACTTGCGGTGTAAGCGAAGTATGAAAAGGTTTTGTTGTGCATGATCTGTTTGTAAATTGTAAAGTACCTACCTATATGATGAAATTATACAAAGAATTGTAATTTATATACATACCTGCATTATGTTTAATTCATCATAATAATTATCAAATGCGAGTTAATTATGGGTTCCATTGAAGATTTTGTATTATTTATTGTATATTTCTGTGCTTCATAGATGGATCCCTTATGTAATTATTTAGCTGATTGGTCATTTTATTAAGTTATTAAGGATTTGACTACAGAGAACTATTAAATGTGTACACATTTTGTGAAATATTATGTTTGAGCTAATAATATTAGCAACTCTAGAATAGTATACCTAGAAATAAGTTGTAAGTTACATAGAATAAGGTAAACCTATTGTATGTAAGAAATACATTTTTAGTAACATGCATGTTTAGTTTTTTCTTTTGATGACCATGAAGCAGGGATTTCTCTTGAACAAACCAACAGTAATTATTAGTAGCTTCTACTGCTAGCAATCCAACTTATATAATGTTCGAAATCAAAAGATCACTATTTCCCTATTCATTTTAATTTAAGTTTTTCATGACCTGTTTGTCAAGGATTTTTAAATAGCTAATATACTTCATGGATGCAGAATAAAAGTGTGCGTAAAGTTAGCAGCCGCTCTGTGCAAAATTGTGCCTCCGGTGCTCGAAGCGTATAAGTGGTGAGTCTGTGGTGGTCCAGTTTTTAGGGAGATTAAGTCTTTCACTGTGCCTGCTATCGTGAAGTCGGAGCTAAGCCCCGCTGATTCCGACATTGCGAGATTTGAAACTATGCCAATAGGGTATATGCATGATTATTTTTAATTTACTGGTCACATCGTCATAGCAAAGTAAAAAAATATACTTTAAATAGGAAATGATTGAATAAAATTTAAAAACTAAATTAAAGTTAAATTTGAGCTGTTTGAACGCCGCCACTTTCGCGCGCTTTGTATTACATCACAAGCTATGCCTGGTGTTTGTTCACTGTAGGTGTTCTAAATGATTGACACAGATTTTAAGTTTAATAGCCGTTTAGGCCATGGAGCCCCTAAACCAGTTTACAAGTATTGTCTTGCCTATGTGCAAAAAAAAAAACTATTAGAAGTGCACCTGATAAAGAGATTGTAGAGACATTTAGATCGAGCTTGTTAAGTATGCAAAAGTTTTGAAATCGGTCTATCTAGCTAGGTCATCTTTAATAAGTGAAATATCATTGACCATTATTGTGAAAAGCCTTTTTGAGGAACCGGGATATGTCAAAGGCGTACCGAGACAGCCAAGTTTTCATTATTACAAAAAATAGAACGAAACGCCTTCAGGCTTATTGATGAACGAGGGGACAAAAGAAAGAACTAAGAATTTGATAGTAATTTTAACAGATCACAAAAGATAAACCTATTTAAATATTGCCGGGTTACAAGGTTAATTGGTGGATCCAAACACTGGTCTGAAGTCAATCAACAATATCTCTAGTCTGCCATAGTCATACATACAGCATATCTAATAGCGTAGGTACCTGATACATGCGAAATGCTATAAGAGGAAGTGGAATAACTAAAGTTGTTGTTATGGTATAATAACATTTATTCTATTCCGTCTATTAGAGGTCCAAGAGTAAAAATATTTTTACCGGGAAATGATTTACGATTTCCCGGTTCTTAAATGCGCCAAAAATTTACGGGAATTCCCGGTCCAAACCCTAACCCTTGAGGGTAAGGACAGTTCGCAAGTTCTAAGTTCTTAAAACCAGTTACGTCTTTGAAATATGGAGAGTAACACATTCATATATCGGCGGTTTCTTGCGAATCTCACTCTCACCTCGTCCGACTCTAGTTCTTGGATTTATTGTAATGTGTTTTTTTCTTTGGTCCATTCTATCATCCATCAGGTGGTCGTCAACATTTAACTCAACGTAGTTTTCTTTGTTGAATGCAAGCAGGAAATGAACTAGACTTCTTTCTTCCGGTTTCTACGTCGAGAAAAGTCATGTGCGGTCGCTATGAGAGTCTTGCAGGCTTCTCAAGAGCTGTTCGTTAGCCTGTTGGCTGTTCTGATCTTCCTGGGTGGTAGCTTCGGGCGACTCCAGGAGCACCCGAGCAGAGGTCGCCACGGAGTTTTTGCATCCGTGGGTCTCGTATGTTGCCGAGCGAGTCCGTTAAGATGTACGTGGCGAGAATTGTCCGCACGACCGAACATTCTGCACGCCAGCTGGACCACAAACTCCTTTATGGTATTTAGCTGCAGATCGTGTGCGATGACACTATTTCGTAACGCCCGGCGCCTCTACAGACTCTGAGAGCGATATTCTATTGGGCTTAGATTCTTTTTTGGTTTGTTACACAGCATAGGGGAAGTACCATGATGGTGCTGCATATGTGAGCCTCGAGCGAATGTAAGTCTTGTAGACCCCAATCTTGGTTTTCAGTGGCAGTTTTGATGTCAAAACTGGACCGGAGCATGGCTCGGGCGGCGCTTGTTTGTGCGTTCATGGTCAGTGACCTGTCTATGGCGATTCCTAGGTATCGAACGGAGGTTTGCCAGTCCAGGGCTTATACTCGTAGTTCTAGGGCTGGTAAAACCGTGCGCCGACGAGTGACTAGCAGTGCTGCTGTCTTTCCAGAGTTGACTGCAATGCGGCATCTATCAATGAATATCCAGTGGTCATCGTTGAGGCAAGACGTGCCTTGATGTACAGAATTTGCAAATAATCAATTACTCAATCGTGCGTGACCTCGTTTATTGCCAATTGTGTCAAATCTCTAGTAACGTGTGTGAACTTTATTGTAATAATGAGATATATTTCTAAAAATCCAAACTAAATTAGTTCGAAATGGATATCTCCAGTCCCTTCGGTCACCGGAGCACTCGGACTGCGCGCTCGCCGCCCCCGACCCCCACCGGGCCCGCTCCTGAGCCACCTCCTCGCCATGTCCCTGCCGCCCAAGAAACCGAGTACGAAGCAGTTACTACCCCAGAAATACAAGGCTGGATGAACTCAATCAACCAGTGCCTGAATGAGGTGTGCACTATTGCATCCGAAGGCAAGCTGAACTCTGAGCAAAAACAACGGGTAAGCGCTCTCTGTCGTAAAGTGGCTAATGGCACTTCATAAATGGCCGTCCACTACCAGTCTGTAAAAGCGAAAGTTGTGAAGGCCTACTGCAATATAGAGATGCTCCAAGACAAACATGCCCAATCCCACCAGCTGAAAGACCTCATCAAGACAATTGAAAAGACCTCGAAGCCAGTAGAAGAAACCTCATTCGCCGACATGGTCAAAAAAGGTTCAAACACCTACCTAAAGCCCACAAATGTCAGTTCTGTAGCCATATACCCGAACGACAAACTAAAGACCAGTGAAGAAACGAAATCCCTAGTACAAAAAATAATCTGCCCTGAACAAATGAAGCTGCATGTGAGAGGACTTCGGAAAACAAGGGACGGAGGCGTCATCATCAGCACCGATACCAAGGACGACATCGAAAAGCTAAAGAACACAGTACAAATTCTGGCCTCACAATCGACGAGCCGCTTAAACGAAAGCCGAGAGTCGTTGTTATTGGAGTACCGACATGGATGCCCGAAAAGGAAGTTTTCTGCCTCTTCCACGAAAATTTAGCCGAGACTCTCAACTGTGACCTTGAAAAGTTTCTGAGCGCCATAAAGTTAAGCCACAAGTCGGGCAAGAAGAACGCTGAGTCCTGCAATTATGTTATCGAAGTTCCAGCCGCCATACGTAAAGCACTCATCACCAAGAACAGGGTTTTCGTGAACTGGTCCTCGTGTCCTGTGAGGGATTTCACTCTGGTAACGCGCTGCTACAAATGCCAGCAGTATGGTCACGCGGCGAAGTTTTGCCGCGAGGCAGCTCATACTTGTGGACACTGGCGGCATCGGCCACACAAACAAAGAATGCCAGAAGACAGCTGAAGATCCAAAATGTGCCACCTGCTTGTTCTATAAGAAGCCCGGTAACCATGTAACTGGCTCTGCCGACTACCCAGCAAAATTAGCGGCAGAAAAGAGATACATCAATTCCATAGATTATGGGGTTGCCTAAGGGATCAGCTATACCGGAGTTCTATAGTTTTTTTTTTACATTCATATTAATTTATTTCGTTGTCTTATTCCTATCTTTTTGTTATTAGTTTATTATTTTTCATATGATTTTTCCATATTTTAGTAGGTATTACGATGATTGGATTATAGTATTGATTGATTGAGGTAGGTAGGTGGCGCAATGTATGTCAGTAAGATGACACAGAAAAGACATTGGCCTTGTTAAAGTAGGCTAATAATTTTGTACCTAAGCACATTTATTTCATGTTACTAGTTTAGCGTAGTTAGCATAATTAAGTTACTTTACAATTTTGCACCGTTGCTTTGTTTTATTATGACTACTGATTGATGTGATTATAATTTTTTCGTTTTAAGCACTTTCTGCCTGAGATACAGGTCTTAACCTAGTTCAGGCAAATGTATTATTTTAGACCTTAAGAACATAAGATAATTGACTCATGTAATCCATTTAGTCCTAAGTTGTTTTGAATAAAATTATTTATTTATTTATCTAGCCAGTTTGGTAGGAGGTTCAGCAAGCGCTGCATCTGGACCACGCCAGGCATCCACTGCTGCTGCTACTTCGGCAGTCGCTTTGTTGAGCTGAGTCTTAAGCCTCGGGCGTCTACTTCGGGACTACAATCGGCATATGGATCACTTTTTCCTCAGTTGGGAGTTTGATCGCAAGAGGGAGCTCGTCACGTCGAGGTGGTTTCTGTGGACTCGGTTTAGAGACTGCCGCTTTGGTGTCCTTCATTTTCTCTGCCTCTTGTCGAGTCAAGTCTTCTCATCATCCATACCGCAATGCTTGAAAACAAAAGTTTTCAACCAGTGCGTCCTACCCGTTATGATCTACGGAGCTGAGACGTGGACACTCCCGATATGGCTGGTCCACCAGTTCAAAGTCGCTATGAAAAGAGAGTATCTCTGAAGGATAGGATTCGTAACGAATACTTATATCCGACAGAGAACCAAAGTTATCAACATAGGTAGCTCTAAGAATTAGCAAGCTGAAGTGGCAGTATCTCGCGAAGAACCGACGGCCGCTGGGGCAAACATGTTCTTGAGTGGAGATCACTACTCGGTTAACGTAGTGTAGTACGCCCTCCGACCAGGTCGGATGACGACCTGCGAAAAACTGCAGGTAGATGCTGGATGCGGCAAGCCGAAGACAGGGCGCTATGGCACTCATTGGGAGAGGCTTCTGTCCAGCAGTGGACTGCTATAGGCTGATGATGATGATGATTTTCTCTGTTCAGAGAACAGCAGTGGTTTCTATTTCCTCTGCCGCAGAAAGATTGCCAATGTAACAATTTTCTAGAAGTCTCTCGTACTCCATCCAGTTAGGTTTTAGGAGCCGTAAAGTTAGCTTCCAACGCGAGGGTTACTAGTATCGCAAGGTGCTGTGTATCCATGTCGTACAGTACTTCGATATGTACCTATGGGGCAACGTAGGTGTGTTTGTGAAGGACTATATTCAGGACATCTATGGCATGTCTTGTACACGTAGGAATGTGCGTCGGTGCGTCTGGCCCTAGGACTTCAAAGTCATTGGCTTTCGCATCTTCGAACAGCCGTCGACCGGCAGGGTTTATGGTTCTGGAACCCCATGTTCTGTGCTTAGCATTGAGGTTACCTACGATTACCGTTGGGATCTTTCCATCAAATACTTTAGCAGTGTCTAGTCGTACGTAGTTGGGGCCTGGGGGGTGGTAGCCAGCGAACACTTTCATAAGAATAAATCTATTGTAAAATTGTGTGAATCATAGTTACATGAAGGTCTTATAATTAAAATATAGTATCAACAATTTAATCCTATTCGGACATACAATATTTTTTTAAATAATATTAACATAGGTTCAAAGTTATACCAAAATATTATTTTACTCATATAAGCATCATAGTTATCTTAACCTATATTAATCTTAATCTAGGTATATCATTTCCCGACCATTTGCGTTGGTTGCGACCAACTTTTATATTGGAGATATATTAATATTATTTATATATATTGGTACCTACAATCTTCAGATTTATTGTTTTCAGTGACTTTGGCAGTTTGTTGAAAATAACGTTATCGGAAGAACCGCATTTTTTGAATTTAAATTACCTACTCTCACTATGAAAAGTGAAAAAAAGACGTAAGTATTTTGATCAAAAAAATTTGTTCAAAACCAAACTAAATCAGACGGTTAACCGGTTTATCGATTAATGCTACTACGCGAATAATCGGAGATTTCTTCCATCATTGCATTGACAATTATTTTCTTCTCCGCCTTCACTGACACGCTTCTTCAATGATTGGCATGGCAACACTATAAATTTTTTGTCTGTGCTAAAAAAGACGTTTAAACTTTTTGTAGGTTATGTTTACTGCATAATTTTGTCGAGTCAGAATTTTATTCGGTAGATTTACAATTTCACAAATAGTCACTGTGTCATTGCAAAGTATTTTAAGTGATTTAGCAAAATGCTGGTGACTCTAAAAACATTACAGCAAGTATCATTTCAGATTGAAATTGATCCACAAGAAACCGTCAAAGCTCTCAAGCTGAAAATTGAAGTCGAAAAAGGTAAAGAGTATGCTGCTGACAATCAAAAACTTATTTATGCAGGCAAAATTCTTCTCGACGACTGTAAGTTGAATACCTATAACATAGATGAAAAGAAATTTATTGTTGTTATGGTTACCAAACCCAAAATTTCCGACGCTCAACCACCATCTTCATCGACGCCTGCGGTCGCTGAAAATTCATCTACTGAGAGCGGTGATGCTAAAGTAACCCCAACTGAAGATACGCCTAAGCCTACGCCAGCGTCAGAGCCTCAACCCGCTGCAGAGCCCCAGGGCGCGGCAGCCAACGAGCTAGACTCCGAAGCTACAGTGCAGAGTATCATGGATATGGGCTACAGTCGGCAACAAGTTGAGCAGGCATTGCATGCCTCATTTAATAATCGAGAAAGAGCGGTAGAATATCTCATTACAGGGATCCCTGAAGAGTTACTGCAAGAACAGGAAACTGAAGAAGTTAGTGAAGATGATCCCTTGGGATTCCTACGAGATCAACCCCAGTTCCAACAGATGCGGGCTGTTATTCGTCAGAATCCTAATTTATTAAATACAGTGTTGCAACAAATTGGACAAACAAACCCTGCTCTACTGCAGGCTATTAGCCGACATCAACAAGCTTTTGTAAGAATGCTTAACGAACCTTCAAACCCATCAGCAACTGGAGGAGGAACAGCGGCAGCAGCTGCGACTGCAGCAGCATTAGCTGGTGCTGAAGGTGCTGATGAGAGTCCCAACATAAACCCTGATCCTGATCACCCAAACGTTATTCAAGTATCCCCTCAAGACAAAGAAGCCATAGAACGGTTAAAAGCACTTGGCTTTCCTGAACACATGGTTATTCAAGCTTACTTTGCCTGTGAAAAGAATGAAAATCTTGCAGCAAACTTTCTGTTGTCCCAAAATTTTGATGACTAATGCTCCAAGCGAAAATTCAGTAAAATGGAAATAAAAATATAGAAGAAAGTTCACTTATCTGTTAAATGTCTACACCAATAGCCTAATATTATTGCTTGTATTTAAAGTGTATTTTTACACAGAATTACAATTTTGTCATATGATTTGATTGTCTAATAAACTTCTTATTGTTTATAAAGCTGTTGTTATTTTCCTATATTAACTTTGGTTACTTTATTTTAAAAGTTGTTTAGGGTACCTTAATTTATTTCTCTGAGGCTCACTTTAAATATACTTACGTATATACACTGGCCAAACTTGTACAATGTTTGGAAAGAAACCTAACCGAAATTTCACTTAGTTGGAACTTTTTTATGCAAATTATATTTACTAGTCGATTTGAGATCCTTCATCCGCCAAGCAAGTGAGATTTAGTTATTTGTGACGTAGTTTGTATACAAAATTTTTACATCAAATCGCCTTTTTTCTTTACAAGTTTAGACCTTCCTTACAGGACACTTGGACTAGGGTTTGGACGCGGGAATTCCCGAAATTTTAGGCTGATTTAAGAACCGGAAATCTTAAATAATTTCTCGGGAAATTTCTGTCTTTTTTATATTTCTACTTTTAGACATCGAATAGAATAGATGTTATTTACCGAAATATATAACTTGAGTTATTCCACTTCCTCTAATATCTGGATCGAGGTCAACTGTCTACCGGAACAAATATCTGCAGATCGTACACACAATTGTTCCGAGGCGGGAATCGAACCCGCAACCTCCTGTGTCGCAGGCGGACCTTCGCCCACCGCGCCACATCGGTCTTCAAGGTATCAATTAAAGCTTTAATAATTCTAAAATAATGAAAATGCCCCAGAAATCTGCAGTTTTTAAGTTTAAAGTCTTTATATCATTTTCATCGACATGGTTGAAATTAAATTTACTATCGCATTTAAGTACATTTTCTTTAAGTAATTATTCAGCTATTAGGTACTTGAGAAAAAATAATTGTATTTGATAATAATTTATATATAAAATATGACTTGTCTAAGTGCTTATTTTGTTAGCCTAAAGAAATAAATGATTTTTTACTTTTTTTTTTAGAAGAGTTCAGATGCTTTGTAGAACAGATTGGAATGACAGTAAAAAAACATTAAATGCTTGCTTTTACTTCAACATGAATTTAGTTACCAGGGGATATTACCGATAAGTATGCTACTTCGGATGTCGATTAATTTTTTTTACCTATCTAGTAGTTTATGTTACAGCTACTTAAGTAATAATTTCTTAGAAATGAAATTGTAGTACTCTTGTACATTATTTTCAAAGTGGTTACTGAAACCTGAGCCGGTTGATACTTGATGGATACAGCCGAGACGTGATCGTGAAATCTTTCTATGAGGTTTGGTACAGCACCTCTATCATGTGCAAAGGGAACTAAGCAAATCCCATACAAAAATATGATGTCTTGATACCAGGTTTATTAACATCTTCGCATAGAGTTGTTCCATTAGCAGTTTTAAACATACTAGGTAGGCACGTTCTTATAATCCTTCAGATTGTTCAGATTTAACGTCTGGGTTGTTATCCCTTTTCCACTGTGGACCTAAACAATCCAAAGGATTCTCATTCATAGACATAGACACAAGTGTGTTGTTTTGGACTATTTGGATTCGGTTTTAACCATTTGAGACATAGCGTCATTTATCATAAAAAAATGATATGAATTATTTGAGTTTTGTTATGCATTATTATGAAAATAAAAGATATTAAGTGGTTTTCTCTTATGTATCACACAGTCCACTATGAAGAATGATAACTGTGTTGCTTTTGTGTGAAATCTGTATGTGGCTATACTACAAGTACAGCATGTATAGTTAGTTAACACCCTGTTACCTTTGAACTCAAACACACAACTCACGAATACAGAACTATTAAAAAAATAGACCTGCGGTAAAATCAACCATTTGATACATAAACTAAAGTGCCTATTATTTATTAATAGGTATACAAAAAAGAGAGGGGATTACATCAAACAGTTAATATTTATTAATTTATAAATAGCATTAACATAAAGAGCTATGTTGGTATAAACTTTACTCATTCTAAATTTAAAGGCACTTTCCACAATGTCTATAATAATTATACCTAACACTTGCCATGACTGAAATGTGTACATAAAATAATTTTAAAATATTATTACACTATTGCGTTACCCAATATCACTGTTAAATTCAACTTAAAAAAAGGCATTCCAGGAGACTATGTACAGAACTAACAACCATTTTAACAGACATTTCAATCATAGCAAACAACATATTCGTAATAACTTATTCTATCTTCTGATGTATGGTCAATTAAAATTACCCTCTGATAACAAATTCTGCTTATTTAATAATAGTAACAGATAAAATGTTAATATTTTCCTACTCTGTGTAGGATCACATAATATAATCTTTAAATGTAATGAAAAATACAGTAAAATATTGACGGTATAAAAGATGACAACAAGGTTTCGAGACACTTCTATTATCCCATTTTTTATAACATTTTATTTACAATTTATACAAGTTATTGTTAATTTATTTACAATGTACACAGAAAATATTTCATTTGTTAAATATCTAATTCATTTAATGTTTGACAAAACTGTACATTGCACAACAGAACTAAGAATATAACTTTGGCTTATCCATTACAAACACCCGGAGAGGTGAACCAAATAAAACATGTAATGACCATATTTCTTATCACATCTCAAACAGCACTTGTATTATTATGTGACATACCATTTTACTTCTACCCTAAACCAGAACATTTGTAAAGGACAACATTTTATAATCAAACAGCTCAACAACATTGTTATAAGCAAAATTAACCAATCAATTCTCTAACTTTGGAATACATTCCATGAACAAATATTGTGTTTGCTAATCTGATCAAGATCAATTATTCTATGGCTTATAAAATTAACTGAAACATTATAAACAACAATAACAGAAAAATAAGAATCATACAAAATTATTAACAATTCAACATACCATCTAACAATACCTGTTGAAAAATAATTAGTTTTTAGGCTCCACTATACAGAGTAAACAAAAATATTGCAAATTAAATAAATAATAGGTCATAGATGAAAAGAAGAGTTCAGTATAAAATCGTTTGTCATCGAGAGCGTAATCAAACACGATAGGCAGAAGGACAATCCGATTCCAAGTGCAGCGCAGCACCATGTGCGTGGGAGCTCTCACCGGCGGGCTAGCGGCACACCCGTCAGCCAGCTGGGCCTCATTCTGTCTTTTGCTGACAATACAATTCTTTCAACGATTTTAGTTCCTCAATAAGGGCTTTATTTTGATTTTCAAGGACCGCGACTCGGTTCTCTAGACATTTGATGTATTCTTTTTTCTTGCGACGACATTCTCTCGCAGCCTCTCGATTTTTCAGAAGCCTTAGTTCTCGTTTGCGTGTCTGATCTTCTAGCATAGGCCCTGTAAGTATAGTGCGCATCGTTCATTTGTTTCGCGACACGTTGGTGTAAGATGTAAGAATGGAAGAGAGACGCTTACCCGGTACGTAGAACTGGCTGTCCTGGTTGGTGGTGTACTGGACGATGGCGCCGCCGCCCGCGCCGCCCGATACCGCTAGCGTGTGGAGCCCGCCGTCGCTCTGCAGGGCTCCGGCTGGAATAACTGATAAAAACAAACCATGTTAATCATTCAATAATGCAGGACTTTTCACAAGCCACCATCATAGCTGGCCTCAAATAAACAATGGGATTATGTAGAAATTGTGGATTTTAATTATTTAGTTTGCTACATAGACAAATGGATGCATAATAAGAATATCTTCGAAAAACAGTGTTGAGGCTTTTTTTTTTTTTATAAATTATTAGAAGATACAAGAAAGAATGAGGTATGAGAAGATACTAGGTATAAGAACACAAAATTCGATGAGAGACTATCAATATTCATTGCAGTTAAGTGACCTTCACCATGGCGAATTTGAACCAAACCAAATAACGTACCAAAAAAACTCTCATTCTCTCCAACATATCCGCGGTTACGCCCATGACATATCGTAGAGCCCTAATAACGGTGGCTGCCTTATCAATCACCAGCTTCGAGTAAATGTCTTCTGACCAACAACAGTATCAACTTTCCAAAAGCATGTTAAGAGTTAAATGTAACTATTGTTGTCGTCGAACAATATAAACAATAGGATATGTAAATCGAGTTTCAATCCTACTCGATGCATATAATAGCATAGTATCATCTTACAGAATATCAGAACAGAAACGCACTATGCGTTACGCACGCCGCTGTTCCAACGCATACGCCCGCGCCGCGTCCTCTAGAAACGTAAGGCTACTCTAGTCTACCTCGCTTAGCAAAGCTATGGGGCAAAATACTAGGTATACTATACTCTCACTAGCCAATCTCGATGTGAAATGTTTGTATACAAACCACACACAAAAAACTAAAACCAGTTTGGCGCGACAGTTTGTATGGATGTTTGTTACTCTTTCACACAAAAACTACAACGGATCGGGCTGAAATTTTGCATACATATAGTTCCAGGCTCGGAATAAAACATAGGCTACTTTCTTTCTCGCAAATCAGTTCCCATGGGATGGAAATGACCTTAAAATGTTTTCATAGAAACAACGCGTACGAAGACGTGGGCAGAAACTAGTCCTAGATAAAGGTAGGTAGGTACTTCATTATTAAAAAGGTCAAACCTAACTACATTTACTTTTAGCATAGATTAGGTGATGTACTGTAGGTACTAATTTATTGAACAGCGCGGCTTATAACCTGCTTTGTTTTCTAACTACGTCTGCAATTTTGGACTCTCATCAACGCAACAAAATTGAGTCTCGAGTTCGGCACATTGTGAGTCTCCTAACGAAACAAATTGTAAATAATTTACAAAATAACAACAACTTGAACCTAGTGGGTTATATGAACTCATACAATGACGTCACCTGACCTATTCGCGGTAAATTACGTCATCGATCAGAATAATAAACAGAGTTACTTCGTTATAATGACGTCATCACTGAAACAATACAAAGCCAAGGTGCAAACTACCTAAAGCCCACAGGCAATACTATGGTTAAATAATTGGTCTTATTTTTACTCAGAATAATATTGTATAGATAGCTAAACAATAGATATTACACCTACAGTACCTACATACAGTACTTACTATGGTGATAAAAATCAGTTCAGCCCAGGTGAAAAATGGGAATTCACATATTTTCTTTTACCCCCAGCATTAATTATTTATGGTACCTAGGTACACAACGTCAGTAAGTGACATGTTGTTCAGAATTCCTAAAATTAATCATCTGAAACTAGGTATACCTTAAGGCAATTCATAATTAAATTTTGCAGTACCAGTACCAGCAAACATCCTTGAATACTACAGTGCAATCTTCTCTATCAAAAACAATATTTGGACTTTTAGCAAAAACTGTGTGAAGAATAATAATATACTAAGAAAGTATATAAATGCAACAGATTAAATTTATTATCAGAGTGAAACACATGATAATGATGTATTTTGAAGCTGGAGGTTATGGCCATATTTCAGGACGGTGTAGAGTTATGGTATGATGAAAAGTAACAAGGTTAGTGACACATGTCGCACACAAATACAAAGAGTGCCAACGTCTGCACATACAACTGACCTGGCGCAAATGACAAGGAAGATGACAGCGTCACATCATTCTCGATTCCTGCTCTAGACCCCATGCGATTGTCTGTAATATTATCATGTTCTTGTACTATTAGATATTTTATCTGTTAATTGCCCCTTTTAACTGTTATTATTCAACTAAACAAGCTAGCCCAAGAATCAAACTAATTGTACAAAAAAGTGTGTTCAACAAACTCTGATTAATGGGAATATAATTTATTTTTAATAGTACAACAAAGGTAACTTGTTTCACTTTTCAACATCCTACCTGAGTAGGTTCTAGAGATGGTCTTCAAAATGTTTAACTAACCAGCAATTTCTGCTCCTCCGAGGTCATTTAGGATTTTTCTGTAGGATGGTCGTCTAGTCAGCATTTCCCTGTAGTTTCTTTTTGGACTGTCATCATCACTATCATCATCATCACTGCATGATTGACCTTGGGTGCTCAGTATTGAATTGGGTTCTGGTTTGATCTAAAACAAGGTGTTAGTGTAAAATAAATTGCTAAACTAACAGCATACTTACAAACATTAAACTTACTTACAAACATAAAAAATATATCAAACCTGCAATGTCTGCAAAGTTCCTTGAGTGGTATGTATAACTGAGCTTGGCTTACTGACAAGAATCACATTTCCTTTTGGTAACTGAACTGACTGTATGTTTGATGCGGTCTGGATGACAGATTGTTGGTTAGGTTGGATCACAGATTGTACCTGAAAAAGAAGCAAGTTCTGTAATCATATTGCATCATAATAAACAAAATTAAATCCAAAACAAAGGCAGTGTAGTGTTGACAGATAATTTGATTAGGAGAAGGAAACTTAACCTTACCAAGAAATATCACCTTTTATCTATTTGAGTTATCAGAACAGTACCTGAGCAGAAGGAGCCTGGGTTGGTAAGGTTAGTTGCACTATGCTGGTCACAGCTACTACGTGAGCTGATGCTGTCGATGAACCCGCGTTTGCTAGCTGTTCGGAAACACCAGATCCACTGGATGTGCCATTTTCCTCCACCATTCCCTCCATGACTACTTAGGTCACCTAAAATTCAAGGTCAACTCTTTTAGTTATGTTTAGGTACGAAACCCGAACTTCTCAACAAAGAAGGTAAGTGATTAAAATTATCTTTTGGCTACATGGAGTAATAGTACCTACTGCTACGAGCCGAAAGCAGAGGTCGCGTAGCAAAATCATCGTCACGGAATCTGGCCGTTTACGCTACGCGGAAATCCCTATTGCGTCTCTGCATCTTAATACTGTGTCGAAAACACAGCATCTAGTCGAAGTTTTTGAATATTTCAATATCATGTTACGTTCACTATTGTGAAACCAAATAGATAGGCTGTGACGAGTTGGAAGTTTTGTCTTCTCAAGCACTCACCAGTTACGTATTCCTCGTCACCGTCTATGCTGCGTCCGGAGTGGGTGAACGGGATGGTACGTAGTAGCCACGTCAACTGCGAGAAGACTCGTCACTGGCGGAGACCTATGATCTTGTATGCGTCATAACAATATGGCCGAAAATTGTCAGACTCACGCATGCGCTCGCTTCTCTGCAATTTGCTTCTTTCTTTGGATGAAAATCGAAAAGACATTGACAATATTAATAAAATGGCTTAGATGTCAAATGTGACACTCGGAAGTAATGGTAAGGTAGCGTTCATAATTTAATATTTTCCCCTATCTCTCGTAATGTATGTAGTCTGTTGGTTAACACTTCTCTTTCTAGCAAAGCTAACTAGCTAGAAAGAGAGTACCCGTTTCCTTAGGCCTAGCGCGCATCACGATTTTCTGTCGCGCGATAATTTTGTCGCAGACATGCAACGTATGAGTTAAGTAAGTATGTGCGCACATATACGACAAATAAATAGTTGCGATTTTAAAATTGTGATTTGTCACATTTTTCCGCGACAGCGCGCGACGCGATTGTCGCAAAATAAAATTATAGCATTTGAAGTTATATGGACACGCGCGCACTGCGATTTAAAATCGCTACCTGGCTCAGCGCCGCCGCTCAGTCGCCATTCCGCTTTGCAAGGATAAACATGTCGGCGCCTGTCTCTGTGTAATTTTGTTAGTCCGAGAAATGTAGTGATACATAAAAATAAAACCATTACTAAAATACCCCAGGTTCAAGAGAATTGCACTGATTTTAGTAACTGTAATAACTACTTACAACGTTTTGCGGAAGATTTACAGTCTCCTAATTCCGTGGTTTCACAAGACTCCAATAATTATTATGATGTAACTATGGCGTCACTTTAAAATTTATTAACTAATAAATAAAACGAAGTGTAAAAATCTTGTTTTACTTACCTAAGGGTGACTGACAACCTTTCTTCAGCTGAGATTGCATTCCGCCATCTAGTATTATTGTATGCAATTTGAGGTCCAACAATTCTTAAAAGTTTGTCAAATGTCTGAATCGTCATTCTATAATAGCCAAAGATTTTTTTTGGATATTGTCGAAGATCATTATATTTCAGACAAAAGAAACCTTTAACATATATTTCTGCTGTAAAAGGATGAGTCCAGTATTTATGTGTTCTTTTATTCCTCCTTTTCCGAAGAAGCAAAACAATACAAGCAATTTTTACGAAATCCATTTATAGAATGAACAATTCATCGCAATTTTTCATCGCGATGCGCGCAGTATTATTTTTGCGATTTTTTATAGCACGATTTTAAAATAGTGTCGCAAAAAATACAATCGTGATGCGCGCTAGGCCTTACCTAACTAGATTAGGAAACGGGTGGACAACTCAACCTTCAATTGGCCCACTCAAGAGCATTGGCCAGTATCCGTCCGCGTCCGTCTTGGCCAAGACCTTGGCGAACAGTTTGTAAAAGCATCCACACGTTGGCAGTTCGTTCAGCTTTCTTCGGTTCAGGCCAATGTGCGGATGTTAGCAAGTTCTGCAAAATGAGCGGGAGGTGTCAATTGTGTTACAATCCTTTGGTTGGTGTTAATAAAATATAAATATTTATGACGACCGATGTGGCGCGGTGGGCGAAGGCCCGCCTGCGACGCAAGAGGTTGCGGGTTCGATTCCCTCCCCCGGAACAAATGTCCCGCCTCGGAACAAATGTGTGTACGATCTGCAGATATTTGTTTCGGGTGTTCTGGTCATTTTCTATGTATAATAAAAAATATCTATCTATGTAATGTATTGTATTATGTATATCAGTTATCTAGTACCCATAACACAAGCTCTGCTTACCATGGGGCTAGATAATGCTGTGTGAATTGTCCAGCATTATTTAATTTATTTATTTATATAGTAATAAGCTGCGTGCCACGTGGAAATTTCTGCGCAATTTTACCATGTTTTCCCGTTTAAACCTTCCCTGGACTAAGACAAACATTTCGAAACCAAAAATCAGCAAAATCGGCCCAGCCGTTCTTGAGTTTTAGCGAGACTAACGAACAGCAATTGATTTTTATATATACGATATGCATACTGGCTGCTCCCCGTGGCTCCACACTGGCTTATTTTTTTTCCAGGATAAAAAGTATTATTTATTTATTAAGACTTTTTCTTCGTCTCCTTGTCAACCTCTCTGCCAAATTTCATTAAGAAACTTACCCCTTGGCCAACGTGTGGTACGAAGTATACTAATTTGTTTATGGTGTGGAGTTGACGACGACGGAGGCCATAATCAAGCCACAACTCCTTTGATCTGTGTTGTAGTTTGACCGAAACCGCTGTAACGCGCCTGAGGTATGCGAGCGGCGGCGAGACGGGGGGGAAGGAAGTATCGGCCGTTCCGATCCATCAGTCTGCCTGCCGTCAACGCTCACGGCGGCGGCGGCGGCGGCGGCGGCGCGGCGGTAGGTAGCTTTTCTACCGGACGGTCTATGTCAGACGCAGATGAGATAAATATCCAAAGATGGGTCGAGCGCTATCTCGTGATGTCAACCCCGTCTTTTTTTATTTTTTAAGTTTTTAAGTATGGATGTTTGTTACATAAAAACTACTGAACGGATCTTGATGAAACTTGAAACATACATAGTATGTGTACTGGAATAACATATAGGGCTACTTTTTATCGTGGTACCAAGCGAGCGAAGCCACGGGCGAAAGCTAGTAAAAAAATAAAACCATCGTTTTATAAAATAATCATATCGTTTACGATATCGTAAGAAATATCCGACAAAATCGATCTCATGTGTACTCTTGCTCTTTTATTGGCCAACGTGTAGAGAAGACATAAGAAGTAAGCTATGGTCGTAGGTTTAGCTCACGCATAAAATTAGGCATGCATGGCATGGAGTGAATTATCAAATTGACCATAGACTAATTAGTATACTTCGTTCGATCGAAAATTCGAAATTGACCAAACAAAACCCAAAACAAACTCTCTTTGTTATTAAGTTATTATTTAAGACTGGGTATTGAAGGTATACTTACTGCCATCTCGTTAGTTAGCATCCCTAGGTACTACATAAGTAGCAATCTCAGAGATGCTATCGTCGTCGGGCTCATTTGAGAATGTATATAATGAAAATTTCCATGAGAAAGCGAATTTTCTTCATGATACCCGCAATGGGGTAAGTATCGACTAATACTCCATAAGCAAGTCATACTTGTTTTCTGTCAGCCTCAGCACAGGTTCTTATAAATTTTCTGTACATTAGACTTAAATTATTTACTATTTCTATTTTTATGACGACCGATGTGGCGCGGTGGGCGAAGGTCCGCCTGCGACGCTGAAGGTTGCGGGTTCGATTCCCGCCTCGGAACAATTGTGTGTACGATCTGCAGATATTTGTTCCGGGTGCTCTGGTCGTTTTCTATGTATAATAAAAAAATATCTATCTATGTAATGTATTGTATTATGTATATCAGTTATCTAGTACCCATAACACAAGCTCTGCTTACCATGGGGCTAGATAATGCTGTGTGAATTGTCCAGCATTATTTATTTTATTTTATTTATTTACTTTTCTCAAATCAATTATTAGAGCATAAGTTTGCAGTTGTGGAATTGAATATTCATGAGTTTTGGTTTCTTGTTGTATTAATTTGATTGATAGCAAAAATATAGCCAGACCTGAAAATATTTTTACCATTTACCTATAGTCCACCTGTCAATGCCCGCAATTACTCCAGCACATGGTAAAAAAACTAAACATTTTGACTTGACCTGACATGGAAAAGAAGTCAGTTGAATAATTATTGTTTATGGAGTTGAATGGATGTTCAAACAATATCCTATCAATTGGCTCTTTTGAAAATATTAAGAAAAGTGAACTCAGTGCCGGAGCTGCAATTTATGGGCTCACACCGACTATGCAGATGTCGATAAGTTTAATACTGTGGCCCTAACCTAAACTTGAGATTCCAATAATTTAAATATTTTAAGAATACATATATTATTGATTATTTTATGGTATTGTAATTTATTTCACCTTATATTATGAAGGTATTTATAGGAAGGTAGTTAGGTACCTTACCTTCTTAGGCCGTCGGTATTATGAAAGCTTGCTCAGTCTTCAATCTATGCTTGATTTTGAATGGCATAACGTTGCATGGCGTTACTCAAGCATAGATAGATGTCTAAGCAAGCCATAGTCTTTTCAACATTATATGTAAGTATAAGTATAACTCATTTGATGATCTCATGATCTTAGCTGAGGTCAAAGGCTCTATACCTATGAAAGTTAGTACCTAAGTCCATCACGCACATCTGGTGGATTTTTTATACCTATAAATGCGCGGATTGAGTACTTACATAGCGTAATTTTTTCAGCTATCCAAAAATTATTTACTGAAACTGCAAACCTTTAAAAATGATAAACTGTCTGTATTGACGAATGAAATGAGAAACGATATTTTTTACGACGGAAGTGTCTACACTGGATCTGCCGGATTGGCTATGCTTTACTTATTATATTCATCAAATGAGACAAATGAATTAGAAACATTACAGGTACCTACCTACCTATTTGATATACTGTTATTTTGACACTAGTTTCTACCCGCGGCTTCGCACGCACCGGGATAAAAGTAGGCTATATTAATATGTTCTTCCATAACTACAAATACATATGCAAAATTTCAGCCCAATCTATTCAGTAGTTTTGGCTTAAAGAGGTAAATTCGCATCATATTATTCATTCAAGCCTGAAGTTGTTCAGTAGGTACGCATTGTATTTTCATGGTTTCCATCTTTCTACAGAGCGCAATGAATTATCTAAAACTTGATAACCTAAAAGGGAAGCGAATCAGCTTTCTATGTGGTGATGCAGGGCCTCTTGCTATAGCGATGGTTACATCCTATCGGCTTGGTAAGAAAAAATGCACCGACAAAATTCCTGACTACAGATCTCTCTATAATCGGTAGGTGACATTCATTATTTCAAAGCCTAGTTCAGGTGCTAAACAGAATAAGTCGGCCGGCTCACTGCAGAAGACAGTCGCCGCGATTATTCAAACAATGAAAGAGTGGTAGGTACAGATCCGAACGAAGCTGTATATACCTACCTTTTTCGCATGCTGCGTTTTCGACGCCATATGAATTATATGCGAGAGTGTAAATGTGAAAAGAATTAGCAAGCTGACGTGGCAGCTGAAGAACCGACAAATGTTGGGGTAAAGTAAAAACGTGTTCTTGAGTAGAGACCACGACTCGGTAAACGTAGTGTAGGACGCCCTCCAGCCAGGTGGGAAGACGACCTGCGAAAGACTGCAGGTAGATGCTGGATGCAGCAAGCTATGGCGTTATGGCGCTCATTGGGGGAGGCCTATGTCCAGCAGTGGACTGCTATAGGCGGATGATGATGATGAGTGGAGACCGCGACTCGGCAAACGCAGTGTAGAACGCCCTCCGGCCAGGTGGGATGACGACCTGCGAAGGACTGCAGGCAGATGCTGGATGCGGCAAGCTGAAGATAGGGCGCTATGGTGCTCATAATGAGAGGCCTATGTCCAGCAGAGTACTACTATTATAGACTGATGATGATGATGATGACCTGCGCAAACTTCCCAATCTCGCTGATCGTCACCGGACAACAACAACTATACTTATGTTGTTTATTAAAATGTCTTTACAATTGCAGGCTCTTATCCTTGTCATCTCTTCTCAATGATTCTCCCGATGAGGTTTTGTATGGAAAAGCCGGATATCTTTATGCATTATTGTTCGTAAACAAATATGTCAGCGAAAAGGAGGCTATCCCACCTACCCATATTCAGAAAGTAATTAATGCAATCCTACAGTCTGGTAAAGATCTATCTGCTAAGGAAAACTCCAGTAGCCCTCTATTGTGGCGATGGCATAACAAAGCTTATCTTGGGGCTGCACACGGAATGGCAGGAATTTTGTGTATGCTACTGCAAGTATGTACCTACTCACATAATAAATACAACACTGGCCGATATTATTCAAGGCATGTTACTGTTAGATTTAGAGTTTGCCCGTTATTTGATCTCGCGGTGCTATTAGCCAAACCTTACTCTCCAATAGATAGTCAAATAAAGATGAAATTGTGCTCCATTATTAATTAAATAAAATAATAATTGTTAAACAGACAATGCAAAGATCCATGGCCATTATATTATCTTTACACAGTATCATTACATAAAGCCTTAGTTAGATGAAAGAAAACTATAGTAGGTACCTCGCTTTTCATGTTCAACTTATTATTTGTAAATTATTTTGTTAAATTAGGAATTAAGCGTAGATACTTATTTAATAAAGTATACTTTCGAGGGTGACATAATCATGTTGATTAAACCTTCATTATTCAATAAAGATTTGAAAAAAAAAAAAAAAAAACTATTTCAGGCAAGAAATTATATTAACAGTGACGAATTGCTAAACTCTATAAAAACAACGTTGGAATGGTTAATTATGCAGCAATTCCCAAGTGGAAACTTCCCATCATCCTTGGATTCCGGTTCTGGAGATAAGTTGGTGCAGTGGTGTCATGGTGCGCCTGGATTTGTTTCTTTGTTCGTTTTGGCATCGCAGGTAAAACCATAATAAATTAGAAACTGCTCCCTTCATCTAACTAAATTACTAACTTAAGAGCTCAAGATCTGTCTTCTGATCGGCCTTTAGTGCTCCTATAAAGTCAAATATTCGGTACATATCACATTCTTAGACTATTTTTATTTATAGCTATAGTATTTTTCGTAGGTGTTTGACGATGAAAAGTATATGAAAGTCGCAGTACAACTAGGTGAAGTGATATGGCAACGTGGGCTTTGCAAAAAGGGATATAGTCTGTGTCATGGGGTCAGTGGAAACGCCTATGCGTTTATTCAGCTCTATCAGGCTACTAAGGTGAGTGCAATGAATTTTATTGACTACTCTTGTCGCCTTAAAAAATGTAGGTATATATTATATACATATATATATTCTAACATGTCCCTTCCCTAACAGCGCACGTGGTCTAGTGTACGTAATTACAAAAAGAATGCAATCCCCTACCGAGCGTAAGGTCGTTAGGTTAGGTACGTAACGTACCTGGTAACGTGATTTCTCTTCACATTTCATAGAAATTGTAAAATAAATAACATGCTTGCTAAGAAGTTGCTCGGCAAATTATTTTTCAAATGTTAGTTAAATTATTACCATTTAATTTGATAACTTACTTTGGGAAAAGCGTTTCTTATCAGAAATGAAGTCGATTGAGATCAACTCTTTTTAACAAATGCCATTTTTTAGACTGACTGTACATTTGATTAAAACATCTGAAAATGCGGACAGTTTTCTTTTAAATAAACCTAGTATTCTTAGAACAAAACTTTTTAAATAAAGTTCTCTGCCCTTGCGCCACTGCTATTTACTTATTGCAATTAGTTAAAACAATATGTATACTACCTTATTCCGAAAATGACGAAATATGTACGTTCGTTGCATTCCCTTGGCCTATTATATTTTTGCTACTTTCAGAAATCTTTGTACCTTCACCGAGCCTGCTGTTTCATGGAATGGTGCTTATTGGAGCGCCCCGGCACAGAGCAGCGCCAGCCGGACCGACCCGCCTCGCTCTTCGAAGGCCTGCTGGGGCGCTTGTATCTGGCTGAAGACCTGTGTCATGCCATGGATGCCAGATTTCCTGGTTTAAATGTGTAAAAAGAACTATCGGACAAACAATCATTTTAAAAAATTGAGTTTTAGTTAAATATACCTAGAGCTCGTATAAAATTTTGCGTTTTCGTTCGATTAAAGTACCGAAAAAAAAGAAATTCTGTAATGAAATTATGTCCAGTATACGAAACAAAAAAATTTAGCATTAAAAAAAATCGTTATTTAATAAAATTGATATTCTTTTAGTAATTTTTGTTTTGACCCTATAGAATTTATGTAAAAAATAAAAACATTGACACTTAAATGTTATTTATTTAAAAATCACGTAATAAATAGTTTTTATTTATACAGAAAAAATATTACATATATTGTTATAATTAATATGTAACTCTAATATCATTAGATTTATTAACTATAGATATAATTTTAATAGCATTTGCGTACATAGAAATCTAAATCTTTGCGTAAGGTACATTTCTTAAGAACCTTGACGGTATTGTATTGGTAGACAAAAACTGGAAATATAAGGTACCTTACCCATATTGGAATATTAAGGTAATATACTCAAGGCAATTACTCAGAAAATCCACGAGTAGAAATAACTTTCATAGTCAGCTCAAAATAAAAAAGCTTATTTTTTAAGAATCGCAAGTCGCAACCGATGATCACCATAAATAAGGTAAGTAAATAATTAGTTAGGTAATTATTATTATTAGGTACCTACTTGCAAACAGAAATCCACAGATTTACCTTTTGTGTGTATCTAGGTCAAAACACATTAATTTGTACCTACCTACCTAGTACCTACTTGACTTGATTAATACAATCTAATTGGGTTATACATAAAATGCATAAGAACTACCCTCCGACCGATCGAACAAAGAAGTATTACGATACGATAGGCAGTTATTTTGGTCATTGATTAAGTTACTCTTTATCCGGGTTCTCAAGAACATTTGTTTCGCAACCACATGAAGACGTCAAGGCCCGATTTCCTATTTTTTCATCGCTCTTAAGAGATTACGGACTTGAGTATTCGGTAATAATCAACTTCTACGCGTTTCTGGTTGACAGACAGACCGACAACAAAGTGATCCTATAAATTCCATTTTTTCTTTGGAGATACGAAACTAATGGCGGTAGGTAAAGTGAAATAAGTTAAAACATCGAAAAAATTACGGTACGATATTCGACTTGATTATCATATACATACCATTACTTTGATCTTTGTCTCAATAGTAGGTAATGTTCTGACTCCTACATAGCTCCGTGCGTCAATTTATCTAATTGTAAAGCATTGCTCCTATCGCCCTGGTCACACCACAAACCTCCATCGCAATAAGTGTCCACACTAACCTGCAGCAGATGACGAGGCAGAGGCAGAATCAACTGTAAGTGAATGTATTCCATATTAGGCTATTTTATAGGAGTCTTGGTCAGGTGGGGCGCCATGCGTTGTCAGCCAGGTGGTGTATTACGACGGTGACGAGCGTGGTGATCGAGAGAGAGATCGATAGAGGGTTGTTCCTCTCGCTTTAATGCGGGCACGCGGGTATCAGAGCAAGGCGACGCAACCAACGCACGGCGAATGCGGCAGCGGCATATATCATGACGCTGGCGGGCGTGGTGCGCGCTCGGAAAAATGCGCGCTAGGTAAAAGGCGTACTCGTAGAAGACTCGTTCGTCGTTCCTTTCGCTATAGTGCACGGGTGTCAGAGCAAGGCGGCGCCGGCTTCGGCCCGCGAGTGCGGCAGCGGCGGGCCAGGGCGCCAGGTATTTTCCGCCGGGTGGTATATCTCGACGCTGGCAAGCGTAGTACGTGCGCGGTAGAAGGCTCGCTCGCCATTCCGCTCGCTGTCTCCGCCGGCCGCTATGAGCATGCCCTCAGCGGCGCCGGCTGCGCACCAAGCGCGAGCCTCCTTCAAGCTTGCTACTTCTTCCCAATTATCCTGGAATATTTCGAGCAATACAGTTTGCTGTCAATCGTATACATTCTTATAACTACTTACCTCTCAAAAATCTAATTGCCTACAAACATTGCATTAACTGCCATTGTGTGGTGGTTGTAATTATCTTCTCTGTTTCTTGACACTTACAAGAGCGCATTCTATCACAATACTGAAATAGCACATACATTCTGAGGCAACGGAATTCAAATTCAAAATGTTTTATTTCTTTAGGCTTACAATATACGAACTTAGACAAGTCAAATAAGCAAGAATACTCACGTCATCAAAACTATATCTCTCAACTGAGGTGAGAACGTTCCTCTTCGGTGCGTTTCCCCCAATAACATAGAGATAGTTCTCGAGTATGACCGTGGCGGCCTGACTCCGCGCGTGGTGCATCGGCTTCAGGGAGTGCCACTTGCGGGACGCGGGGTGGTAGCACAGGAGATCGCGGGTGTAGCGGCGGTGCGTGTGTGTGCACCCGCCTACTATGTAGATAAGACCTGGAATGTTGAAACAATCTATGATACGACTGAAACGTGTTAGAGATGCTTCTAAAGGATCCGCAAAATACTCAAGGGTTGGATATTGTAATCAGTGAGACTATTAGGTACTAAAACAAACTTCTTTTTAAATCTCCAGACAAAGTCTAAAGAATGAAAGGAGGCCAATATTGAAACACGACTAACGAAGTTTCGGTTGATGGATCGCACGAAATTAACAACCTTGTGACTGTGTTTGCATCATAGAACTATATTCAGATCGTTCTGTGGTTTGCTTGTTTATTACATACCTTCAAAGTTGACGACTCCCATCCCGAACCTGGGTTCAGGCATGCGGCCGCAGACCGTCCACTCGTTCATGAAAGGGTCGTACACCTCGACCGAAGCCCCCATGTCAGAACCTACCCAACCTCCGAACGCGTACAGGTTTCCGTTCCAACCTGTTATGCCGAACTCGCAGCGAGCTTCCTTCATTGGTGATATGTTTGTCCATTTGTCAGTCTGCGAAATGAATTTAGTCTTTACGCAACTTTTACTCACCTACTGGTGTCAATACAGATGTCACCGAAACTGAACTATGACAGCATTCAAAATGATGCCGATTCGGATCGTTATAAAAGGGGCGGCAGTTTTAGTGCTGTCACTGCAAAATTAAGACAGTACTAACAAAATTTATATTATCGGAACAAACCATTGGCTGTCCCAATGGTTTGTCCCGAAAATATATAAAATTCTGACGAATATTAATGTTATATATATTTTTATTGAATTGATGCCCAGGCCATCAAACTATTTGATGAATGAAAATCTTACCTGTGGGTCGTAAACCTCTCCGTTGGCCAGTATCTGGCTGCCTTGCTCGCCGCCCACGACGTATACCCGCCCGCCCAGTGTCGCGACCCCCGGCTGGATGCGCGCTATGCCCATTGACGCAAGCTCTTCCCATTCTCTGTAAACGAAACTAACTTCAATATCTATTTTTATGTTGTGGTAACTCGCAATTCTTTATGAGGTCCCGGAAATACGCGCGAGTGGCTTATTTTAGGCAGCCTTTAAGTCAGGTCGCAAGAGGTGCGGCAGCCGCGGGATTTGTTTATGTTTAGATTAGGGATAGCACGCGATCTTATATCCATGTCACTTACAAAGAACAAACATCAATTTTCAGCACAGAAATGTTTTCCCCGGCCAGGAATAGAAGATCCATGGATGGATCAGAAGCCAGGGCGTTATTCCGTGATACAAAGTAGCCGATTATTTATTCCAGGTCTACAACTACATCGATGCAAAATTTCAGCTCGATCGGTTCAGTAGGTAAGGTACTATTGGCGTGAAGAGGTAACAACCATCGAAAGATGTTCAGGCTATCGCACTCAACTGTACCTACTTACCACCATGCACAGTTTCGCATTCGAGGCATGAGCTCTGTAAAGTAAACTGAACATGTTCAATCATAAAGATTTGCGACCTATACTCGTTTTTCATGGACGTTGTAGAAAGCTACACGAGGATACAAAAACCTGCCGTAAATATTTATTTATTATCTTCGATATAGACTATTCCGGCTGATATTGATATGGATCAGTGGAGCTACCTTTAGATTGTTTTGTCGGTCTCCAGGTATCGCAACTGTTTCAATTATAATAACTACTAAATTGTTTCTATTATTCAATTATAATTTTCTTTGTTAATATAGATGTTTATTTAATGTTACCTTTTCACGATGTTAACGCCTGAATGGGTCTCAACAAGGAAAGGTATGCTAGATTTTAATCGGGAAAAGCGCGTGCGAAGCCGGACGCAGCTAAAGCTAAGAATCTAAAATACTATTGAACGTATTTCATACGATTTTAATCTATGGACGAAGAGATTAATGGGTTTTGTATAAATTAATTGTTTATTCTTTAACTATAAAAGGCTACAAACATAGATGATATTTCTTATCCTTATCTTATCTTATATTATTTATTGAAATCGGGGATGTAGTTTCCAAATAAATCTAAAAGTACGTTTGTATGGGGGCTAACACAGGGGCTAAGGTATTCGCATTCTTCTTAAACAATAGAGATATAATAAAACTAATGTTATATTTGAATTATTTATATTAAACAGACCGGCCCGTGGGACTATGCGGCGGGGCAGCAATTATAATCTAAAATAAAACACGTCTTACACTTACCCCTTTAGTAAATCATATTTGATCACCGTAGAGAGTATGTTGTCAGTTGTGTGAGGCGGCGCAGCGGCTGTGTCGCGACACGAGCCGCCCACCACCACCAGGTACCGGCGGGCGCGCGCCCGGGGCTCTGCCCCTAAAGGCACTAACGCACCGCGACCCGATTTCTGTGAAAAGTTACAACAAATATTAGCTTTGGGAGTGTTATTAGATAAATAGTATGTATAGCTCGCGATTTCTTGCAGGCAACCAAGGTGTAAGAAGAATGATAGGATAGAATTGATAGGTTAGCGGCGCATATTAGGTTGCATGTTATAAGAAAAAAAGCAGAAGGTGGTCCTGTAAGAGCAGCTGGGATGATCAATTAGATTTAGTTATGCCGGATTTCAGGGGAAGTACATTGCTGCCTAAAGAACTAGAATTACTCTCAAAAAATTAAGCAATAACAAAAAAAATATCATGTAGTTTTGTTAAAATATTTGAAACTTTACTAACCATATCTATTCTGACAGTTTTTAAAGCTACTGCTATAGAAGGATCTTGCACGTTTTTGATGGCTTCGTCTAGAACTTCAGGTGATATCAAAGCGAGTCTTACATGACTCAATACTTCGAAACAGTGACGTCGTCGGCTCATGGACTCATGCTCTAGCCATCTAAGGGCTGGATACAACACCTAAAATCGGTTATTCATTAACATGAACTGGGTAGCTCAAAAGTAAGATCATGAAAATATAATATAATAAATTATGTAAATAAATAATTAAGTTTATTATCCAGATTTGCAACTACCTGTGCCTCATTATCAACTTTCAGTTGCTCTGATGATAAGAGAGTTGTCAGTTGCTGTAAAGGAAGCTCTAGCAACTCATCTCCATTAGCTACCACATTCCAATTGGCCTGGGCATGTTCCAATGCTTCATTTGCAAGTTCTACACAGTTGTGGGCTTCAGCAAATCTGTAAAAAGCGATAAGTTGGTGCATTAATTACAGATTTTATTATCATCGTCATTAAATGGCTACACAAGACAGACCTAATTCAATATTATGCAAACATATCTTATGCAGCAATAAAGTTATAGAATTTTCATAGGATTTTTTTAAGCACAAAGGGGCTGTCACTATCTCACTCATACATAATACAATGAGTCCTTATGAAGCACATGCCAGCTAGTCAGGTTAAGTTCCTAATAGTGGAGCCAGGGCAGTGAATGCTTTCTTCACTCCATTTCCTCACATTACTGGAAAAAAAAATTATATTCCTACCTAAAAATGCCCAGTGAATTAGAAGGATGCAGTTCCCTTCTCAAGAATTCACCGCACCCTGTCACTAGTTCCCTCAGTTGTAACATGTCTGCAGCAATAAGCAGATGCTGCACTGTTCCTTTGTCAATGACTATTTCACCTGCAAGTGATAAATATCATGTTTACATAAAATCTGCCTTGATAGAGTGTTTGTTTGAGTTGATGGTGAACCACTACACATTTAATTGGTAGAAGTCAGTTCCTTATTAGTTTCTAATGTGTATGAGATACCGTCTTTGTCAACCTCATAGAGCTTATAAAACATTTAATTTACCTGTGTATATAAAGTCAATAATTTTAGCCAGGATCTCAGGCTGGACACTAGGCAATGCAACATGCCCTTTATGACTCTCTTCCAATCCCACACTAAACATAGCATCAAAATATTCTGAACTTGCTGCAAGCACTACTCGATGGGCCTGGAACAAATTGGGTAACTTATAAAGACCAAATGAATATAATACGAACAATAATACAAACACAGGCATGACTATTGCGCTTGCAATAATTCAGTTTACTATAACTATAGCAGAATTTGCCTAGGTATGAATGGAACATGATAGTTATTTGTTATCTATCAATTTATTAAATTAACGTACCCTTATTGTAGTTGACCCTGATATTAGATCTATGTCACAAAATCTTTCATCTCTTTTCAAGTGGTGTAAATTTAGAGATATTTTAGTGGCATATTCATAGCACTTATAAGTTCGTGACCCTTCTTTACTATTGGGTTTATCATAAGTTTTGTGTAAGGTAGACATTATTAAAATAAGTGAAAATACTGTTAATATAGAAGAACGAAAAGAAAACACTTGTAAAGTTTATGGTGCTGTGCACTCACGCACGAAATACGCAATGAGTAAACGAACTATCAGATATGCACGGGGAGCACAATATCTATCCATAGCACAAATTTTATTTCGTCTGACTCTGAACCAATTATTTCTTCACTACACGCACAAACAACATGAGATGGTAAATAAATAAATGATTGATTAATTGCCCGTATTTCCATTCACCCATCCATTGTTTTTCCTTTGAATTTCTATTTCCACTCATCAGCTTTACCATTGTGATGTGTCTATTTGTCAAGCTAATAAAAACGTCTAATTCTTGGCCGGGCCTTGGTAGGTGGTTGACCACATGATGGAAGACCAACAACCAACCATCGCTATAGTGAATTTTAACGTTAGTAACGCGTATAACGCCTTAACACGCGTTAAAATTTTCGTAATAATAGATACCGATAGAATAAAATACTGTACAATTTAGCTTCAACACGAAGCGTAGAGATAATGTCCATGAGTGTATATGATTGCGCCGCCGCCCGCACTGAAGTGTAAATACAACTCCTCAGATGGAGGGGAAGGGTTGCCAGCTAATTCTCTAGTGAATTCCTTTCATTGAGTAGGTGTTGATGAACGCAAGGAAACGGAAAAATATCATTTACTTGTGACGACGATTTGTTTGTTGCTAACTTGCTATCTATCTACCACGGTTGCTTTCACAAAGTACTTTTACTAGTTGCTTTGCTACTCTAATTCTTCTATTATCTTTCCTCTAGCTAGTCGGCAGACTTTTTACTTTACAATAATGCTAAATAAAGTATTACTTTCATCAGACGTAGCCCTCGTGTGTATGCAACATGCGCTGTCCACTGAAAAAGAAGAAATAATGGGCTTACTTATAGGAGAGGTAATAAATATTGTTTTATTCTTAATTTTTCTACTCGAAATAAAACAAGCAACTTTACTTTTCTTACAGGTCCACAATAACAATACCTTGGTTTCAATAGTATCATCAGTGATATTGCGGCGTCTTGATAAGAAACCGGATCGTGTAGAAATATCAGAGGAGCAATTAGTGCAAGCCACACTAAGGGCAGAGGAACTAGCCAGTGAATTGGGTCGACCATTGCGAGTTGTAGGATGGTACCACTCACATCCTCACATTACAGTTTGGCCCTCGCATGTTGGTGAGTACTAAATAGAAACCTTTTTTCAAGTAAAACACTAGTGTTCATCATGTTCTAGTATCATGATAACAGAAGTTAAACCAGTAACTATGCTTTATTGTTTCAGATCTTGCTACTCAATTCATGTATCAGCGAATGGATTCAAGTTTTGTTGGTATCATATTTGCAGTGTTTCTCACTGACCAAACATCAAAGGCACCATCGGTAACATTTGTGCAATCTAAATTTTTTGGTAGTACAATATTATTGTAACTGCTATAATTATATTTTCAGGTCCACGTAACATGCTTTCAATCTGTGAATGATGGATCTTCACAAAGTAGAAGAGAAATTGAAATGGAAATTGTAAACATGAATGATTCACTTGTGTCTATTAATCTTGAGGTATACCTATATGAATGACCTTATATGATAAATACTCTGATCTCCAAACTTCTGCTTTTAATATTTTCATACTATTTTAGACTCTCATCCAATTACCAAACATCTTGAAAGAAGAGGAAGATGAAGCTTACAACAATGAAGCTATCCAGAGTGAAGATGATGATATTATAAACCGGCAACATAATGCTGCTGTACGGACAATAGCTATTGGACACATTGTTGATAAGGTATAACATTTGTATAGTATCACATTGAATTTACTCTTCAGATGTAGGGGATGTTATTTCTATACAATTCCTTCTATTGATTGTCCAGCACTATTTATTATTGTAACTAACTCTGTATATTGTTACAGATGTCAAGGCCAATGTTAGAAGCTTTAGTAGCAAGAAATACACTCAACAGTTTACGCCTTCAAACATTAAAAAGGCAACACAAAGAAATGATGAAGAAGTTATAGATTATCACATCATATAATATCTTAAGTAAAATCATAACAATTTTAAACTAACAAACACTAATAAATACGACCCACAAAATAAAAATTATCTTAATTTTAAATTATCACACAAATGGCAAACAATGATATGCTTCTAATTTAAGTCATTTTTATCAATAATTTCAAAACCATCGGAAGAATCTGCCCTAGAAACTCTTTTCCTTTTGTCTGTCTCCGCATATATAATGTTAGAAACAGCATCTTTTATATTCCAGAGTGTATTGTAAGCACTATTACTCCATGAACTTGAAGGCTCTGCCACTTCTAAGGTAGTAATGAGTGGCTCCTTTTGCTTCTCTGCAAGTTACATAAATATTGTAATTTAATAAGCAAAATTATTATTAATTGATTTAAAATTACTATTAAAATAAAAAAAGGAGCATACCAATTATCATTCAAATATGTAAAAGGATACTCACCAACTGGTATGTATTCATCTTCACTTGAGTCTGATGTTTCTACATCCATAGGAAGTGATTTGACTTTTTCCATGGAAAAATTAGTTACAAGAGAACTTGATTCAGAGCTATCACTGGCATCTTCAATAGGAATATCATCTGGTTTCCAGTAATCTGAAATAGATTGAACACAAACCAGATAACATTACTGTTAGATGCATATAAACTAAATTAACATACAAATAAACTAAATTAAATATAATTTTTAAATACAAATAAAAAATTAATAGTATGTGGCTTTGAAGATGATTCGGGTGGACACTGGACAGGCTGGAGTGACTTGGTTTTTATGTTTACTTCTAGCTTTCATCATGGACTAGTCTTATTATTATATACATCTGTTGTATAGCTTTATGATGACATGTACTTGCAAGGAGTTTGATTCCAGCCTTTGAACAAATGTTTGTTGCTCGATTTGCCTTTATTTGTTCTGGATATTTTCTATGTATAGTAAAAAATATGAGTCTACATAGACTAATATTTTTTACTATACATAGAAAATACGGTGAAGTATTGTATTAAATTTATCATTAATCTAGTACCCATAACACAAGCTCTGCTTAGCTTGGGACTAGATGATGATGCTATGTGGATTGTCTTGGATTATTTATTTATTTGTTAATTTCAAGCCAGAGCAAAACATTGATTACCCATTATTTTACTTTTACAACAAAAAGTGTTTTGATTCTACAACCTAAATTGATCTTTTTACAAATAAAACATTATAACAAAAGAGAAAAAATAATTACAAATAGCTTATTGTATTTTAAAGAGTTGTCTGGCACACATCCCTATGGAATTAATGTCACACAGATGCTCCAGCATTGGAGTTGACATTTCGAAATTCATCTGGACCAATATGTTCTTTCCTCAAGCAAGGACTCTTGCCCACCTTTTAAAAATGTGGACAATACCTACAGGGGTTATTTGCCTGCAGAGAGTATACTACTTACCTAAACTTTGCTTTTCATCCGGCTGTTTTTTCTCTGGTTCAATTGACAAAAGTTTTATATCAAGATCTGAAGCTTGAGGAATAAGATCTTCTAACTCTGTCTCAGATTCTGAAATATAAATCATAATTAGGTAATATATGAAAAGATTTTATTTATATCACAACATATTGCTTGCAACTTTGAATATAAATATAAACTTACCAATTTCTTGCACTATGTGTGAGAAAATCCTTTTCATTGGTGGAACAATTTTATAAGCGAGACACACAAACATACACCCAACATAAACAAGTAAGTATCCATTGAAATATGTTCCAATTAAAAATACTGTTATCAATACAATGTTTGCCAATATAAATGCCTGTAATAAACACATTTTTTATGATTAATAAAATAACAAAGGCCACAAGTCAAAAGTTCAGTAAAATACATACTTTTGTATGATTGGTTTCTCGTAGGAAGATAAATTCACACCATCTTCTATGAATCCATTTACCAAGTATAGCAAAAGCTAAGTTAATCTGGTCTATATCAACATTAGCCATTCTTTTGAGACAACTAGTTCTGTGTTTGTTTATTAGCCAAGCTTCAAGTGCATCAAAAGCCATTGCAGTTATTATAAGACATAAAATAGACTGAAGAAGGCTGACTTCTCTGAAGACACAAATACTGAAAACAATGGTAAAAACATAAAATAAATGCAAATGTTTCAGACCTAAAATGTGCTAAAATTGAGCAATATGTTTAAAAGAATGCGTGCGAATTTATACTTACAAAAATATTATTTGCCACGAGATAATAAATGATAAAGAAAGCCAGATTGTTTTCCAAAGCAAAACTTCTTCAATTAAGCCAATAAAAAATACCAAAAGATGTGATTTATGATTGGTTTTACTGTTCTCCCGAGATGTAATGTCTCCCCATCTTAATTTTTTTCGTAAAGTAGCAAACATTGTTTTTAATTACTACCGTTTTTCTAACACTTTGTTTGCTTAGCGTATGTTATAGCAGCAATAAATTATTTTGTACAAAAAGCAAAACAAAAACTGTGACTTGACGTTATTTTGACATTGACAACAATTTTGCGGTAAAATAAACCGACCGCTCGGCTGCCCAAATTCAAAACCTAGTAACAGGTGATTTGAAAAAAAAACGGTTTTTGGCATTTTTCGACCTACTAGACAGTATTGAAGTGATGTGGACCTTAAAACACCCAGTTTCATACTTAATTTTAAAAATTTTTTTTAGCAAGTCTAAGCAATTTGGCGTGATTACGAAAATTTCCTTCAAATACAACTTCTAAACTTAGTATGTCAGAATACAAATTTAAAACCCTAGCAGGTCAAGCGACTTACTATGTTATGAATTTGAAATACCAACTTGCTATGTTTTGAATTTGGCGCCGATTGTAAAATCAATGACATTTCGTTTAGTAAGTCCAGTGACATTGCGCACGAGTGTTTCGCTCTGTGTTAAAAAAATAATAAAATGAGTTACAAGCAATTTTATCGGTCCAGGCGTATAATGCGTGCTTTGCAGAACGAAAACGAATGGAGGTTTGGCTGAATCTACCCACGAGTGATAACTCCATTGATTTGCAAATTGATGGTCAAATCGTTACCAATAACAACGAGTAGTTTTTTAACATTGTCATTAATAATGATTTTAGCATAAGTTTATTTTTTTAGCTTTAGTTGACTGTTGAGAATTTGAGTCATGTTTTAATTAAAGAGTCCTTTGAAGTAAGTTAATAAACATCTTTTTATAAGTCAACAGGATTTTTAATTTTATTCTGCATTCATAGGTACGGACAGCCACACATCAATATAAACAAATCTGTCAAATTTCTTCAATCGATTCTCACTTTAATGTCAAATACGTTTTTCATTTGACTGATTGTAGTAACCAGCTGATGTGTGGCTGTCTGTACTTTGGGATTATTTTTTATTCTTATAAACACTAAGTACCTAAAATGATTTTTTTAGTCTACATTTACAATAGAAAATCAAATTTATAACCTAGTAAGCGGACTTACTAAGTTTTGATATTGTTTTTCCAGTCATATTTGGGTAAATTCACAAATAAAAATAAAGTATGAGCGATTTAAGTGTAACTATAGTTTAAAACGATTACGAGTATTGCAAACTAAAATGTCAACAATATAGCACAACTTTTCGCCAAACATCCAAATCGCTATCTCTTTTGGTTTCTTCGGGCGAACGAATCAAAGTAGCCAACACGTTTTTTGGCTCTCCTGAACATTTTTGTTGGAACGAGTTACTATGTTTTGATTTTAAGCAGCCGCGCTTCCCCGGGAACTGCTGGAACACCACGATTATGTCCCTAGAAAGAGAAGTCCATAGAAGGATCGCAAATGCCATCTCTTTCACCCAAGAAAGAGAACAATATATCCTCAAAGCCTGAGAAGAAATGAGATAGGTTGACTGTATATCTGTCTTGCTCAGCGTGTCAAGGTCAATCAGTCTAGTGATCAACAAATGTGCCTGGACATCGGTGGGTTTCGACGCAATATTGTTGTTTTCAACTTTACAATAAGTTTTCTTCAAATTAAAATGTGGTAGAGTGATTCCGCGAACATTACTACACCTCCAATCAATAAAGAACCGAAGTGAAGATGGTTCAGAGCAGTGTTTTTCAGTGTAAAAGTTACAGTGAAGTGAAAGTGCCGGATTCATCATTCCACTGGTAAGAACAATTTATTTTGACTACAAAACGATTCAAAATGTACCGTTTCTTAGATTCCCATCGAGACAAGGCTCAAAAATTGTGTTTAAAGTAAATTTTCAAAAATCACAAAAATTTAGGGTTGCCAGCACTAGAAAATAAAATTACCCACATGTCGCATTGAAACATTTTGAATTCCTTCATTGTTTAATAATGCATTCATATAAAAAATTGAATTATGTAACGATTTTACGTCTTCTTTGACTAGAAGCCACGGGTCGCAAAGATTAGGAACCCAATAAATATTTAAAAATATGTAGGAACCATTTTGATGAAAATTTATTGATAAAAAAGAAACAGCGAACTTATCTGTGCCCTCAAGCTGTTCCAAGGGTGGTAAGAAAAATACTTTAAAGTAATGCCTCCGTGCCACAGTGGCTGAAACTCTGTTTGAGACTCAGAAAAGTTTGTGATACTATATTTTAGTGTTCCTACTACCTACCTACTATAATAACCAACCAAAATATTTTAATTCTATTGGGTAGTATTACTAATACTACTTTTATATGTACCTATACTTGATATCCATATGCTTCAATATTTTATTTCAGACATGTAAGATAAAAACTATAGAAAAGGATCGTATGGAAAGTGATCAAAACTTATCAAATACGGTAAATTTTATTGACAAATCACTTTTCCATTTTTTTCTGTCTCCATGATGAGGTAGCCATTTTGTTTTTCTTTTACCTCTAAGCACGGAATTAGTCATATCTACCCACGTAGAGGTCCTAGGAAGACGATAGAGGACTTACTTGATAGCCAATAATGTAGACAATAAAGTAATAACATTTGCTGCAATTTCTATTTCATAACAGAGGAATATCAAATTTATAAAACACAAAGAAAGTTTTTTAAATAATTAGAATTACCGCGTAGCAATAGATTCCCTACCATAAATGATATTTAAAAATTTACGTATTATGGTTCTATATTATTAAGGTTTAAAAAGAATATTCTGTCGCCTATGCCTGAAAATGATAGATTTTTTTATTTTTGTTGTACCTAAAAGAGCTTACATACCAATTAAATAGAATAGGTAGCTAATTGTTGTTTTATTTATTAATTGTTTACCCATTTCCGCATACTTTCTTATTTCCTAAGAAAAACGCAAGTAAACAATAGGACCTATCGGGTAACTTCGCGATAGTAGGTTTGATAGGATCTTTATTTCTTATAATATTAGGGTTATTACATATTAGCTATATAAAATATCACCAAAAAACCTGACATAAGAAATCTAAAATCGGGGTAAAAACTTTTGATGGCAACACTATTTCGTATTATCTGTCCCTCACACGAACCACGCTACCCAGACATCTTGTACTTTATAATTAATCTATGATTATGTCCAAACGCAAGAAGACCATCGCAGCCAATCGGCTGCTGAACAGCAATTGAGAGGCCGCCGGCGCAGCGGCAGGACTCTCATTGCTGTAACTCAAGACTCTAGTGACGTCTCGCTCGACATTGAAGCTAGAAGAAAGAACCTTAGTTCGATTCTAACCGCATTTCGCTCGAAAGACGAACTGTTGAAGACCATCATTGATGATGGTAAAATAAATAAAACAAATATTCTAATTTTTTTTCTTGGACTCACAAGTTTTAGCATTTGCCATATTTAAATTGTAATTTAAAAAAAAATTGGGAAACATTTAAAACTTATAATAACCATACGAGAGAGAGAAAACGGAAAAGGATCAGGAGAATTTTCTATTTGTAGGGTCAGAACTTTCGATTCTAAGCGTTCGGCATGCGTTCGGCTATAAAATAATGCTGGATAATCACCACAGACAGCATTATCTAAACCCGAGTTATCGGTGCCAGATGGATGACTGATACACATTACATACATAGATAGATACAGTTAAACACACACTTTTTTATAGTAGGTACACAGAGTAGAGCACCCTGGATCCATTGAACCTGGATCATACATCTGAGAAATAAGATATATTTTAGGAGCTTTTTATTGTGTTTTGATTTAAAAAAAAAGCAACAAAGAAACAAGCGATGCGTCGAGTCTTATTCATTTTTCTTTCTCACATTTTATTTGACTAGGTAGTAACTACAACTTAGTTACTGTGCCAGGCGGCATGCTATACCTGTATATTTTTATTTGCTAAAACCAGATGGCGCGGCGCGGCTGCGGGGCGTTTCAAAGTGTGTTGGTAAGAAAACCCGAGAGAGGGCACTCTTCTCCTTTTAGCTAATGATAATTACTATTACCTACTTAACTTACTCTACTCATACTCAGTTTGCGCCCAAAGCAGCGTTGCCAACTCAACGGAGTTCTCGTCATATCTAACGGATTTGGATACGTTCAATACGGGAAAAGAAACTGAAAATGGACTTTTTGAATGGCGGCCGACGACGTCGGAATATTTAATAAATAAACGGAAAAAACTACCTACATTCAGCCATTATCAAATGTATGATTTGAATGGAGTTCAAAATTGAGAAGCAAAATGGAGGAAAACATGGTTAATGCCATTTTAAATATACGTTCAGGGCTTAAACGAAATGGTTAGAACTGTTACACGTATATTGTTCCAGATTCTGTAATTAACATGATTGTAACAAAACACTGAAAAGCTATGATCAGTCATCGACTTTGGCATGATTTGAAATACCTGGGTTTAAACATCATTATCATCATCATTTCTGGATTGTATAGAAGGTATTTAGTTAGGTAAGTATGATAAATCTGATCATATTAGATAGATTAGTAGAGTCAGAATAGTTCACAAAACTGTTATTCTCGCAATTACTGTTGGTATTTTTTATTTTAAATTGCTATTTAACTGAAAATAAATAACGGCTTTGATTGACGGATAAAAAATATTTTCTACGGATTTTAGACGGATATACGCAACGGATTTTAAAAATCTTGTTGGCAACGCTGGCCCAAAGATAATACAATCTGTCTGCCCGAAACAGTGGTGTGGTGTGTGTAGTGAAACTGTATTGTATGGTGAATTTATTTTACAGTTTTTAAATAACAAACGCTTCGGCTCGGCAGGAGTAATAGCAGGTGACTCCCATACATATTATAATTATTACACACTTGGTAATTTTATGCAGCCATACCTACTCAATAAATTTATTAATTTTCAGTGATTATTTTCTTGCTCAGCTGATTTCTTGGCTCTCTTCAGGCATTCAGCATTATGGCTTTATTCCGATCAATTAACTGTCCAAGAATACTTAATTTTACAGGTAAGTCCCTACGCCAACATATTCACCCTGAGTTGAATCACTGTAGGAGATATAAAGGTCACATTCATTTAATAGGATGGAACCAATCTATTGATTGAACAATAAACGCCATCTCAAGTGGTAAATGTGATGGATAGCTATATAGATACCTACAGATGTATCATGCACATACAACCTGTAGGTACTAGTACAAGGTTTTGTTGAGGCTCATTGAAACTGTAGACTGTTATTATCTGTGTTACTTGAATATAAAATTTTTACATTGTGAAAACATTATAACAAGTAGGTACAGGCAGTACACATTAGTGTGACCCTCATGAAACATCAGGAGAATCCTTAGATTCTCTCTTTTCACTAGGGTTCACAGTAGTAAGGTTAAGACCATAGCCTAGTTCTGATAGAACAATAGTCTTACTCTATATGTTGGTTCAATGCTACTCATACTAATAACAGTATTAATTTATTGCTTTTAGTATCAAGAGGACTAGCCACAGCTGTGCAGAATGAACCTACTCATCCATCTATTAAAACCGAGGTGCCTGGACCTCAAACAAAGAAGTTGCTACAGGAATTGGATAAACTACAAGTAAGTACTCCAGACCAGCTACATTTTATAAAAGCTGAACTTTTGTCGGATTATGCCCCCACCCAACACAGGTATGAACAATCACTGATTATGAAGTTCGGTAATGCCTTTTCGAAACTCCACCTTTTTTGTCGTTGACAAACTCCTCCTTTTTTGAAGTCGTTTTAAAATTACAAAAAAGGAGCTTCATACCATGAAGAGTTTAAGATTGATTACGTAACTCAAGTATGAAATAGAATTTTAAAGAGTCGCAGGTCTAAGCCATGGCAAAAAAAGTGGCTTATTGGAAAACACCATTTATGTGTTGTACATGATTCTAGAAACATGTGCAACACATGTTTCTAGAATCACCACCACCACCAAATTCAGCATTTAGAGTAGTAGGACGAAAGTTCACCTTTACTTTTAATTTTTTTTAATTTCAAATTTTTTGTACTTTGTAATTTCAGTAACTTTTCTAGCGAATATCGACCAAAGCCACTATTATCCAAACTTCATAATCGCTGATCGTTCCTACTTATGAGTGTTGGAGGCATACTCAGACGAACTCACTGCTTATATAAAATGATGAAGGTCTGGCGGTTGCAGGCTCTTAGTGCATATATTTAATTTTGTAGTAATAAATAACAAAATTAAAACAATCTAAACCAGTACAAAAAATATGACCTCTGTTGCCAATGGGGTTCTTATCGCCTTTTTATATAGTTTTTGCTAACTAGAACATTACAATTTCAGCAAGCTGGTTCTGTACAGCTATTTGCGGACTATGACAAGTGCATTGGAAACTATTTTGTGGATGCAGATGGAAATGAGTTTCTGGATGCATTTACCCAAATATCTTCAGTACCTGTTGGGTATAATCACCCAGAGCTGTTAAAGGCTTTTGATGATCAACATAGTCTCGTGAGTATGATGTATTATCTATTGGTTGTCTTAACGGTGTTTAATGATTGTTGTATGGAGGGTGGCCCTTATAACGGTCACTACTTTGTTACTATTTCAAAATCACGGCGCAAAATGATACTTAAATACACTAATATTTTTATATGTGCTGTAACCATAGGACCTCCTATTGATCCAATGAATATTTTTCGTTGGTGATCTCAGAAAACTGACGCTATAGGATTTTTTTTAAATGGTGGTTGATGTTTGGTCTAACGTCTTTCCCTCTATCATCCCTTTCTCCTCTGATATTCATTTATTAATTGGTTATTTAAGAATTGTTAAACTTTATTATCGTGTCTTAGTTAACCGAAATGTTTATTTCACAGAAAGCCTTAGTGAACCGGCCAGCAATTGGAGTGTTCCCCTCTGTGGATTGGCCAGAGAAATTGAGAAGTGTTCTCCTCTCAGCGGCGCCAAAAGGATTAAACAACATAAGTACAATGATGTGCGGTTCTTGCTCCAACGAGAATGCATACAAAGCTGTCTTCATGTGGTACCGTACTAAGCAACGCGGCGGTGATCTTTCATTCACCCCTGAAGAGATTCAGTCTTGTATGGTTAACCAATCACCAGGGTCGCCAAACATGTCGATCATGTCTTTTGAGGTGAGCTGTTTATCTAACTTTAAATTCGTAAAACAGATTTCAAAGATATCTTTGTAACTCTAGAAAATCTATTGAAGTATGTATATGTTAAGAAGCACTTGAGATATTATTAATCAGCAAGACTGATGGCAACAAAAGTAGATAACATTGACAAACATTATCAAAGTTTGCAGAATGTTATCTAGGAACTCAATTTCTTTGTTGCTATGTGATTAAAATAAATCACTTATCTATTAAATCAATGTTAATATTACGAGTATCATTGACAGAAATTTATTGACTTTGTTTTCAGGGTAGTTTTCATGGGCGCACTTTTGGCGCACTAACTACTACACGATCCAAACCAATACACAAGTTAGATGTCCCTGCCTTTGATTGGCCCGTTACTCCATTCCCGAGATACAAGTACCCTCTGAACGAAAACCAGAGGGAAAATCTCGAGGAAGACAACAAGTACAAGCAACATATTTACTTACATATAACTTAGCTATTTAATTTATGATTTACTTTCTTATTTTTCTTAACTTCTGTTGTTATTCTTGATTTCAGACGTTTTTATTTCGTTTGATAATGTACAATCTGCCTACACTTGGAACTTACATTATTGTTTGAAGGGAAGCTGATGCAGTGCAGATGCTTTGGTGCAGAGTAATATTTCATTTTTCCTGCATGAACTGCTTTGCTAGTGTACTGATTTTTAGTTGCACTTTTTAATATGCTTCTTTTTTATAATTATTATTTAAGTTTTTCTGCACTATGTCTCTTCAGTTTAGTAGTGTGTCGTAAGTTTACCAGTGACTACATACATACATACTTAGCCCATGATCTACATGGACGAATACAGTAAAAGTTTGTGTGGTAGTTGTGAAATACAAATGTCATTTTGAACAACCGAATTGTAAATGAAATATTGATGATGCTGCTGTTGTTTATCTCACAACAAAATAAAACTAGTATAATATTGTAATGAGCATAAGACAGTGGCAACAATGGTGAAAGCATTGGCCCGTTATAACTATTACGATTGTGATAATGAGCATAAGACAGTGGCTACATTAATATTTTAAATATTAATGTAATGTTTTCAAAATTAAACGGCAACATCAGCCCATCAAAACACACTTATTTTGAGCCAAACTTTTTGTTAACTTACGGACGTAATCGTTTTAGGTGCCTAGAGCAAGTTGCTGAGAACATTGAAAAATATAACAAAAAGGGTAATCCTGTAGCTGGACTCATTGTTGAGCCGATTCAGTCTGAAGGCGGAGACCACGAGGCCTCGCCACAGTTCTTCCAGAGGCTGCAGAAGCTGTGTAAAGAGGTTTGTGTTAATAATTCAGATGTGGCGTGGGTAATATAAATAAAAATAGTTGACTATCCACAGATCAGGAATCTTTTGCGTCGCGCGCGGACCTTAGCCCACCGCGTCACAGAGGTTGCCAAATGTTTTGTCCAGCATTATTTATTTATTGATCACTTAAGAAAAGTCAAGAAATACATTTCTCGACTCACTACTATTTGCCTAGAGCAGATTAACGCGTAAAATTACGTCAAAACTGGGCGCCTCGTCAGTAATACAATATGGCAAACAAGTGGGTTATTAGACCTATTATAAATAATTACCAAGGTTGCCGCGTGGTTCCGGCTTAGAATTTGCACCACCCAACTCTTCCCGTGGGTGTCGTAAGAGGCGACTACATAAGGGACATATCGGGCTGGAGGCGGGCAGCAGTGCCCCCAGAACAACTCCATCATCGGATTGCGATCCCCAACCCTTAAGCTAGACGCAGCAAGCTTGTGACAGGGCGTTATGGCGCTCATTAGGGGAGGCCTATGTTCAGCCGTGGACTTATATATGCTGATGATAAAAAAAGTAAATGTATATTTATTCCTTATTTACATGTTCAAAGATGGCTATCAATGTAATTTGTCCTTTCTGGGCGTGCAATGATTTACTTAAAGCACACTTTTAAAAATAACGTCAAAAGGAATCAAATACACGTTAATGTCAATTATACAATAATAATAATAATTAAGTATTGCATGTTTTAGATAATACTACGTGGCTATATTTAAACCTGCAGTTTTTTACTTTCATCAGAAAGGAGTTGCCCTTATCATTGACGAAGTTCAGACTGGGTGCGGTCCGACCGGCAAAATGTGGTGCTACGAACACTTCGGCCTGCAGTCTCCTCCCGATATTCTAACCTTCAGCAAGAAAATGCTCACTGGAGGGTTCTATTTCAGTCCTGAGTTCAGGTACGTATATGACTTTTTTTACAATTAATCCATATTTTCTATCGATGTTGGCATGATGAACAGGACAGGACACATTTGATAAAGCATGGATGTAACTGGCGGAGAATCGTGATGCATGGAGGGGACCAAGGGGAGGTTTTTGCCCAATTCGCTAAGAAATAAATTAAAAAATAAAATTATGCTGGACAATCCATACAGCATCATCTAGCTCAAAGCTAAGCAGGGAATGTAATGAATGTTAATAATTTCTTTCAACTAAGTTAGTAACCTAAGTTTTTGTTTTCCAGGGCTCCACAACCGTACCGCATCTTTAACACGTGGATGGGTGATCCTAGCAAACTGATTCTCCTAGAAAAGGTGCTGAAGGTGATCAAACAGGATAACCTTCTGGCTTTGGTGAACAAAAGCGGCGCGGTGCTGAAAGACGGACTTCACCAGCTTGAGAAAGAGTTTGGGGGCGTTATCAACAGCGTGCGCGGCAGAGGCACTTTCCTCGCTTTTAACGCTAACAACACAAAGACAAGGGACAAGATAAATGAGGATTTGAAGAAAAATGGTAAGTCGCTTCCTGAATTCCCTCATGTCATACTTACATGGCCCAAGAAGAACATGTCATGTCTATCAGCAGCGCTTAGTGGGCGGGGAGGCGTATGCAGCCGCCCCTGCGGTTCGCACTGCCGAGGCTGGGCAGGGAATGCGTTAAATTATGTTATGAAGATTGGGTTCATCTACTTGTATTTGAATATGGAACTTCTATACCATATAAATGCTCTTATGGACCTCTGTGGCACAAAAGGCGTATTTTTACTTTAGTTATTATTATACTAATAAATTATTTCATTATAATGTCAATGTCAAAGTATGTGTCAATTCAGATGTCGTCAAATTTCACGGCTCTCTCCGCTAGCCGTTCCGTTGATGAGGAACGGGAATATAGGGATTGTCAACGCCTAAGGCGGTCAATGTTTTTTTAAGGGGGGCGCTTGGTATACTAAAACCGCCTCGGGTACCACCAAGTCGCGCAACGCCGCCGCTACTTCCTTTTTTTAAATCGAAAGCGAAACTAAAACAAGGTTCTTTCATCCAAAATACTGCAATGGCGGCATTGCTTGTGTCTAAGATCTTTTTTAATTTTGTTAGAAATAATGCTGGACAATGCACACAGCATCATCTAGCCCCAAAGTTCTTTATATACTTAATACAACATATAACATAGATATTTTTTTATCATCTGCACTTACTTCTTACTCCAGTACTTATATAGAAAATACCCAGAACAGAACAAATATCTGCAGATCGTACAAACATTTGTTCCGAGGCGGGGATCGAATTCACCAGTCGCAGGCAGAGCTTCGCCCACTGCAAAACTGTCAAATTAGATCATAAAAGACGTGCATCAAATATTATATTCTGTTTTCCAGGTGTGTTGGGTGGGGCATGTGGAGAAACTGCTATCCGTCTCAGACCCGCTCTTATTTTCGCTCCAAAACACGCAGAAATTTATCTGGATAAACTTCAGAAAACTCTAAAGGAGTTGTAATTTTTGTGCGTTTATAACCACTCAGGTATTCCTTGTGTACCCAATGGTGTTATCTCATTTGATTATACCTAGTATAATGTAAGCACGTAGTAAAGAAGTGCCATACCTATTTATTATGCTGGTTTCTACGTATTATATTATTTTATTTTATAGAATGTTGATCTAAATGTACGCCTGAAAAATGTCTTCCAAAAATTAATATTAAATAAAACTTCTTCTTAAATAAAACTTATTTTTATTCTATCGGTTATGTAGTAAACACTTCCCAAATAGATGATTTATTTTGCTTACATATATTCTGTGATTCCCATCTCAATTAGGTAGGTAGGTAGATACCACCTAACAAAGAACTCTGGCAAAGTATCGTAGGCATTAGTGATTCACCCACCATTCGTACAAGGGAAACTGGTCGTCAACAGCTTCTACTGTCTGCCTACGTAATTTACATAGGTAGGTACCTATTTAAGCGGGGCGTGTAGGCAGCATTTTAATATTGCATTCGAATCATCGAGTCAATACGATTCTAAACCGATTCGAATCGATAAATGCATGAGCGCGAATGAATGTATGATATTGAAATGAGAAAAACCACTACCTACTAACATATTTCAGGCAGACCAGTGGAAAAACCCTAAACCGAATTATTTTGTCTGTGCTAAGTGCGTATTCTATTTTACATGCAGTAGGTATGTATGGTGGCTGTGTGGTGTCGGCCTAGATAGAATAGCACCAACCCAACTCTTCCCGTGGGTGTCGTAGGAGGCGACTAAGGGACATTCACCGGGGGGCGGGCAGCAGCGTCCCTTGCAGCACACTCCCTATACTGCGATCCCCAACCCGCATGCCCAGCGTGGGGATTATGGGCATCAACCCCCCTATGGATCGATACGCCAACAGAATGTAGTCCCCAGTTCCCGGCCGCCTCGCTATTCCTGGCCATGGTAGCGGCCACGGTAACGGCGGGGCAGGGAGTGCTAGGAATCCACTTACTCAACACCACTAAGGCCCACTTCAACGTTGTTATGGGGGACTTTAACGGCAAGGTGGGAATCCAGACTGGCAACGAATCCCGAATAGGCCCACATGGTTATGGAGTTAGGAATCAAAGGGGGCAAATGCTTGTCAACTTCCTTGAGAAGGAGGGGCTGTTCTTAATGAACTCCTTCTTTAAGAAATAGCCTCAAAGGAAGTGGACATGGCAAAGCCCCGACACTGTGACAAAAAATGAGATCGACTTCATCATGACAGATAGCAACCACATATTCAGAGATGTCTCAGTGATCAACAGGTTCAATACCGGATCTGATCACCGACTCCTTCGAGGCTCTCTGAATATCAACATTAAGCTTGAAAGAAACCGTCTGATGAAATCCACACGTCCCGCCATGATTTGGATTAGGTCAGGTCGGAACCTGACCTAATCCAAATCATGGCGGGCACCGAGAAGTTTCAGCAGCTTCTCGGGGATCGATTTATTGCCTTGGAACCAACTGATGACGCTGACGAGACCCTACACAATCTGGTTGAAACGTTGAGGGACGACGGCATTAAATTCTGTCGAAAGCAGCGTACAGGCAGGAAGTCCAAACTCTCGGATGAGACTCTTGGGCTGATGACAAAAAGACGGGAGACCACCCAAGCGACTTTGTCAGAGAGGTCAGACCTGAACAAGCGAATTGCGAAGATGATACGGCACGACCTCCGGAGCTCCAACACGCGCCTCATTGAAGAGGCGATAGAGCGAAACCGGGGGTCCAAAGTATTCACTCAGCAGCTTGGCAGGAGCCACCTGACAAATCTTAAAACGCACGACGGAAGGACCGTATTGTCGAAGCCGGAGATCTCAGCCGAGATAGAAGACTTTTATGGCCGTCTATACGCTGCTCATGCCCCTAGTTCGCGACGAGTCAACCATGATTCCAGAGCCACCCTGACACGCCACTACACCGACGAACTACCTGACATCAGTCAAGACGAGATCGTGTTAGCTCTGAGGCAGCTTAAAAATGGAAAAGCCCCCGGTGAAGACGGTATAACATCCGAGCTCTTGAAAGCTGGAGGAGCTCCTGTTATACAGGAGCTACAGAACCTCTTCAACGGCGTCCTTCACAGTGGGAGAACTCCAAAGGCGTGGAACGGGAGTTTGGTGGTGCTCTTTTTTAAGAAGGGAGATAAAACCCTTCTTAAAAACTACAGATCCATTTCACTCTTGAGCCACGTCTATAAGCTGTTCTCACGAGTAGTCACGAATCGTCTCGCTAGGAGACTCGACGAGTTTCAGCCACCAGAACAGGCTGGATTTCGCGGAGGATATGGCACCATAGACCACATACACACAGTGAGGCAGATTATACAGAAGTCCGAAGAGTATAATCAGCCCCTGTGTCTGGCTTTTGTGGACTATGAGAAAGCCTTTGACTTTGTCGAGACCTGGGCTGTTCTGGAATCCTTACAGCGATGCCAAGTGGACTATCGTTATATCGAGGTGCTGAGATGTCTCTACGAAGCCGCCACTATGAGTATCCAAGTACAGGGCCAGCAGTCTAAACCTATCCAATTGCGCAGAGGAGTGAGACAGGGGGATGTCATATCCCCGAAACTGTTCACAAGCGCGTTGGAAGATTTGTTTAAGACGCTGGACTGGAAAGGTAAGGGCATAAACATAAACGGCAACTACATCTCACACCTACGATTCGCTGATGACATAGTCCTATTGGCGGAGTCGCTAGAGGAGCTGAACCAGATGCTGGACGGCCTAGCTTCAGCCTCCCGATGTATCGGTCTTGGCATGAATTTGGATAAAACCAAAGTCATGATCAATGGACACATTGATCCAGGGCCGGTGGTCGTACATGGTCACCTTCTCGAAATTGTTTCCGAATACTCGGGCAGATTCTGCAGTTAGGTAAAAACAATTTCGAGAAGGATGAAGGAGGACCAGCTGGGCTGGGCAGCGTTTGGTAAACTACGTAGAGTCTTCTCTTCATCCATACCGCAATGCTTGAAAACGAAAGTTTTCAACCAGTGCGTCCTACCCGTTATGACCTACGGAGCTGAGACGTGGACACTTACGATAGGGCTGGTCCACCAGTTCAAAGTCGCTCAGCGAGCTATGGAAAGAGCTGTGCTCGGAGTTTCTCTGAAGGATGGGATTGGCAACGAATACATCCGACAGAGAACCAAAGTTATCGACATAACTCTGAGAATTAGCAAGCTGAAGGGCAAACGTGTTCTTGATTGGAGACCACGACTCGGTAAACGTAGTGTAGGACGCCCTCCGACCAGGTGGGATGACGACCTGCGAAAGACTGCAGTTAGATGCTAGATGCGTCAAGCTGAAGACAGGGCGCTATGGCGCTCATTGGGGGAGGCCTATGTCCAGCAGTGGACTAATATAGGCTGATGATGATGAGGTATGTATGTTTATGTTCTGTATTCATGTTTATGATGTGTTGTGTATTATACCTACCTGGGTAAACAGACCCCGTTTGTTGTGTCTGGTAGTAAACAAAAGTGGAGTAGAACTCAGACCTGAAACGGTGATGGTCTGTGCTGTGAGTAAACCTAAATTTAAAGAAAATGGTTCCGTGATTTTATCTTGTGGCGTATCAATGAGATGCTTATTAGCTAACTGCAGAACAAACTCGCATGACGATGAAATGACGATACACTCATAAAACTATTTTCAGAAACACTGACTACGAATACGTACGGTACGTAGATATTTGTCTAATTCTATAATTAGAACACCTCTTGCGACGAGCGAAAATAGCCCCGAATGTGTCGTTTATATTCCATCGCTGAATTTATGATTTAAAATTTAAGATTCTAGTGAGTTAAAGGTGTGCACACAGGCCATTGGGAGGTAACACAATTTGATTTCTTGCTTATTATTGCTTCCGTTAGGTACGTACCTATTAGGTACACGATACCTATGTACAGATAATATAATTGCTATTATAGGTTCATTTCATATAGGTACCTATATAAATAATGGTACACGGTTCCATTTTTGCGCGCATTTGACGAAGTGTTACTAGATTTCGCCAAATTCGCACGATAAGAAGATAAGGAAACGAGGTAGTAGGTAACGATTTGCGCACTATTGACTTAAAATAGATAACCAACCGAATGCCGAGCTACCTATTATTTTTGTCTTACAGAAAATATCACAGTTTGTGTAAAATTTCATAAATAACGCTTGATCTTGGACGAATACCTTACCAACATTTTATAACGTAAGCGAACGGGAAATATAATAGACCTTTATACCTACTAACTAATTTTTGGTGCAAATTTAGTAACTTTCCAAGTCAATATCTGCCAAAGCCACTATGACTTAATCTTGATAATCGATGATTCATGATCGTCCTATAAAAAAGGTACCTGTGTTGGGGGCATACGCTAGCAAACTCTCAGCTTTTTTTAAATGACGATGGTCTGGCGGTCGCAAGCTCTATGCTCTATGTAGCTATAATCAACGACATTCGATAATTTAAATACCTGTATAAAAGTAGCTATTTTAATGAATCGATAATGTCATCTGAATTATAGGTAGGTACTATAGGCACCGCCGCCATAATGGATTTTCAATTTTCGTTCATAATCATCACTAAGGACATGAATCGGATTCATAAATCTGGGCATCATGTTTTCACCTATACGTACTTGCATACATTTATTTTGTACCTAAAATATAACTATATAAGAGTGGAATATAACTATATAAGTATACCTATCCAGTTTTGCTGACCCAGTTGACCAGCGGGCCTGGGATAATCACAACAAAGCCGACGGCCTCATTACAACTATTGTCAGAGAATATACAATAGTACCTACCTACCTATTGTATGACAAATGTGATGACAATATAAAACAATTCTGCGTGCTAGGAAACAAACAGGTGTTAGTATTTTACGTACCTACGTATACATACGTTATGAATTTATGATATACCTACCTACAAGCATTCAGCTCATGTAAACAAACATTCCTCTACCCCTCAGAACCGTACCCCTATCAATGAGATTCGTATCATCATTGAATCCTATTCGTTGTACTTTTGCTGGCATTCCATGCTTGTTCACGTGATGATGCGAGTAGAGTACCATGAGTGGGTAGTTAATCTTATTCGGTCTGCCATTTAAATCTCACCGGAACCAAAACTAAACCACACTTTCACCAAATAAGTGGGTAGGTAGGTACCTACTTAGACGTGATAATAACTTAATGACTGGTGAGGTAGGTGTATTTATGTTTATTTTATGTATATTATGGCGAGGTTTGTGTAGGTAAGGTACCTAATTACTTATCTAGGAGTTAGACTAGATAGGGGAAAAATTGCTTACCCAGGTTTTATATTTTATTTTTATGCAAATATTCATATAATTGGAAATTATGTTGATACCTACGCTACCTACAGTAACTACAAGTATCTACATCTCTCGTTGAGAATGATTGGTTATTTTGCACAGACTTCGGAAAAAGGGGGAGGTTCTTTACGTATAAGAGATTTGGGATATTCTACGCTATGTAGGTTAGGTACGTAACGTACCTATAAAGAAAGATAAAAAAATATTCCTGTGGAATTAGTATTTATTTATATCCCGCAAAATTTAAAAACAATGTAAAACTAAGGCATTCGAAGTCGGTCTTTTACAAGTTCATTTGGAAATGAATACCTACTTATGTAGGTAGATAGATAAAAAATATTGTTTGGATTTTATGGGGGCATTCCCCGAATATAATTACTAAAATAAAAAATAATAATAATTAGATAAGTACCTATACAGGTTTACTGACACTGCGTGAACTTCAGGTACTGCCAGTGAGGTTATTGGTATAAATGTGTGATGTCGTCGCCCGTATGGGGGAGCCCTATATTCAGCAGTGGAAGTACCTATGGGCTCTTAATTATCACATGATATAAATAATACCTAGATTAGTAATTATAATATGCTGACGTCGCGTCGTCGGATCGGATAGATAGATAGAATGTAGCGATAATAGGAACGGATAGTTACCACAGTACGTACACGCTACTATTCTACAAACTAGTTACCCATTATTGTCAGCGATATTGTGAATGTGAGCAGGTACCTAGATACGACCGACCTATAACTAAATACAAACAGACATCATCATGACGTGTTCGTGTCGTCTCGTCCGCACACTTCCATTCCATTCTAGTCCAACTTCACGGTCTTCGAGTTCGAATGTCAGTCAGTGAATACAAAGCGTGCGCACAGTTCGGCCAGATCGACACAAGTTATGTGTTTGTCTTTTTGAATCGTTAAAAGACGTTGCTGTACCCCTTGTAAAGTACCTTAACAGATCTTAATAATAACTAAGTAGATACTTACCCTTGATTTGTGTAGGTACCTAACTAAAACTCGGAGTTAATAAAGCTGCCTGTTTAAAACAAATAGCAAAAGTCTGGGTAACATAGTTATTTACGTAGGTAAATTAGGTATATTTATATATAAAAATAAGAATAGTGATGTGATAATGTGTGAAACAAAACGATTTGCTATGTAGGAGACTACGTTTGATGTGTGTTCAAATTCGGTACATAACAAGCAGAATCTTATAAATGAAAAATAAACCTTTAAAAAATACAAACCTACGTGCTGCTACAAACTGCAAAAAACTGTGATTGAAGTTCCTGTACAAAGAAACCGAAGTGAGTGAGATCGAAACAGTGAAGTTAATTTTTGTTTGCTCTTCGTGATTGGCACGCGAAAGTCACCGGAAGAGCCAAATGTTATTTTAAGGTACGTAACCATTACCTACTTCACGAAACCCTGCCTGGGGATATTAAATTACAATGACGTACCTACCTAGGTAGATATTAGATAAATATAGGGTTGTTTGTTATTAAACCTAATAGATGTTTAGGTACTTCCTGTAGCTGTAGCTGCCATAAAACATAAATACCTACACCTACCTTCTATAAACAGGTGCATCTAATCACTAATAATGAAAAAACAGTGAACTAAAATTGTCTCATTATTTACGACTGACAGCCCGGCCACACGCTTCGTCTTACTTGCAAGAGTTGCAAGAATGCCTGCACAAAGCAGTTGCGCAGGTAAACGGAATATGTGGACGGCAAGATAGTAAACGCGGCTTGTGTAATCCTTAGCGTAAATTAGTTTGCACGTGTTTGCTTGAGCGTGTGGCCAGTCATTCAAGCCGCGCTTCAGACCTACAAAGTGTTTTTAACGCGTCGCGTCGTCGCTTGTTTGTATGTTGTTTTTTTAACAGTAAACATTAAAATAAACCTCTTCATAAAAATTATTTGCTATTAGCGACTTCGTGACAACGAAAATAGATATAGGTATAAAAACATTATTATATTAATACCTCTCCGTTCTGACAGTTCAGTCCTTTCGCAGTCCAGTTTGTACAAGCTTACTTGCACGTGTGGCAACTATGCCGTGTTCAGTCGTATTATTGCAGAGTCATAATCATTATTGCACAAATTGAACTGCGCAAGAAAGACGGAAAGTGTAAACATATATGGTTATAAGGTTCTTAAATTACCCGAAAGCCTGTGATAGCATCAACAAACATAGATTTATTAGTTATTTTTTACAGCTCTACACTGCAAACATTTTAAACTATCTATGCCAAAAAAAAGTGATTTACCAATAGGGCATACTTCTCATGAACGACCTAGGCATTATCCTCATCCTCAACTAGGGTGCCCCGGGGCTAATATGCGTTACAAGTGAAATAGGTACCTACCTACTGCGCTCCTGGGCTAGTTGGCAAACCCTGAGTCCTAGAGCGTGGCTTAGATGAGTGATAAGCAGTCAAAGGCTGTCAGATCTGAAGATCAGAAAAATAAGCAAGAAACATCACGATGCACTTCAAAACCAAATTTTCTATGGGACCACATACCCAGAAAGCTGACATACTTTATAAAGTCATAAAGTGAGACTGGGTGGGACTCTGGACTGGACTGCACTGGCTGGGCGGGCAGATCTGCTGACTGAAAGCCGAGTATCTGGCGCGGCAAAAATTACTATGCATAATGAATGACTGAACACGGTACAATGGCCAAACATGCAAATAAACTTGTGCAATGCTTGTGCAAACTGGACTACGCAAGGACTAAACTGTCAGTACGCAGGAGAGGTTATAATTATGTCCAACAGAAGCTTTATTTTATTGTTTCTCTGATAAAAAAAAAACAACATACAAACTAGGCAGCAAACAGGGACTGACAGGGCAGGCCTTTGCCCTGCAGCCGCGTTGATGGTTCGTTTCGCTTGCAAATAGCAAGAACCACAAAATCATCTAGTGTTCATATTTTCTGCATTCAACATGGAAATACCGTACATAGGTATCTCTCAAATCAGAAGTTTTACGCACATTAAAATCTATTCTTTACGGATCGATTGCACTTTAGTGGTAGGGTATGTTGTTTTTGGTGATAAATCTCGTGTATATAGATTGGAAATAGGCACATTAAGTACTCCCAAAGTCAAACTTAAACGATAAATTAATGGTAGAGACGGGTCTATGTATGTTAACTGTGCATATTAATGATTTACACATGAACGAAAAAAATATTTTTCTAGTTGCTAGTTTTTTGCTTGCTTAAATAAATCATTCGCAAAGATTCTCAAACAAGTTACTTGTTGAACGCAAAGAATAGTAAAAACCTGGAAAAAACTTAAAAAATTGAAATTCCCACTTGAAAAATGCGATTTAATCCGTCCACATTTCGACTAAAACATTGACATGATAACTGTCAGATTCTTAATATTTTTCATTCATTCTAGCAATCACTCTCACTCATGACATGACTATGAATGATGACAGATCCATCGCGCAGGTTGTAATCGAACGAATCGCTTTTCTGTATTTTTGATTGATTATTTTTTTGATGAGACACAAAAAAATAAACATCAAAAAGTCTCAAAATCTTCCATAGTTTCAATTTTTTGACCTAAACCTTTCGCAGGACAAATTTGTAGTCCGCGTCTTGAATGTAAGTATTGGTGGAATTGCAAAATTTGTTTGTTTTCTTATTCTTTGTGGTTGCGAAGAAAGGTATTCTAGAATGGTTACCATCGATCGTATTTGAATTTGAAGGTGATACCAATACTAGCATATAGCTTGCGTAGAAGTAAAGGAGCGTGTACCAAAAAGCTCCAAGAAGTGAATCACCAAAAATTAAGAAATAACCAAGATACTTCGAAAATTCTATCAACAAAATTGAGGATTTTTCACTTGTGTGTAACTATTATTTTTACTGTAATGGGTTTCATAATATTTATTAGTCTTCACTCACATGTATCTACTTCTTTATAGGCTCAATGTTTTAAATAGGCCACCAAAACATTGCTCTTACCTTTGTTTATATATCACAGGTTTTTACATTGTTAATAGGTTACTAACTATTTGGTGCTCACTGATGAGCCAGAATATTCATAGAAGGCAGCACTACAATTTTTCTTACATTTTTTTTACAACATGTTTGTGTGTGGCTTGTAATGACTTATTTTATTCACTAATTAAATGTTTATAGGTACATTATATCTTTTTTTACATACCACCATAAAATTAAACGATAAAATTCAATGCAGACTTGGAAATGATAAGGATCACTACGTTTTCAACTAACACACTGGAGAGTCAGTTTGCAATTCTCTGAAATGTTGTATTATTTGTGATTAATGTTTGTTATTTTGTTGCAGAACTTCTCACACCTTTAAGGTGGACCAGCAATGGTGGACTATTACAGGGTATTAGGAGTCACTCGATCAGCCTCTGAAGCCGAAATAAAAAAAGCGTATGTACCTAGTGTTCCATAAAAAATAGTTATTAAAGTTAGTTTATTTCATATTTCTATTTGAATCCTATCTAGTTGACTTATTTGTTTTTCATTTGATTGTTCACAGTTACAGAAAACTAGCTCTCAAATGGCATCCTGATAAAAATCCAGAAAATGCTGATGAATCAAACAGAAAATTCAAAGAGATATCTGAAGCATATGAAGTGCTATCTGATGGTAAGTTAGTTTTATTAGAAAACTATTACATTTTGTTTGCATTTCAAGTTTGAACCTTGTACTTGTAATTCTAAATTAGGTTTGACATAATTATCCAATTACAATGAAGGAAGTGTAAAATTTGAAGAAGTGTATAATATTAATTTGTTGTTGGGTAGAAAACAAGCGGAAAGTGTATGATGCTCGGGGGACCAGTCATCACAGTCACAGATATCAGAGCAAGAATGGAGTCAATGGCCATCGGCACTTTAGCTTCAAAGGGTTTTTTGGAGAGACACCATTCCACCGCTTTTTCGGTAGATGCCCATGTGTAGGGTTAGACTGGTGCAGTTTTGAATATTATCATTTTTGATTGCATTAAAATATACTTTTATTGACTTGCACTTTTGTGGTAGGTATTTATATTATGATAATATTCAGAACAAGAGAATACCAGATTTTTTGTTGGTCTTAAATGCTTATTTTGTAATACTGCCAATGCCATCATCACTAACAATGAGTTTGTGTGTTTGAGTACCCATCTGTTTATCAGAAAACTGTCTCCCTGATTTTCTTATGCCCTATTGAATGGAGTAATGTGTGTGTTTGTTTTGTGCATACTGTCACCTTCTGATTGGATGGGTTCATCAGTTTGTTTTGTAAGAAAGATATTTTTTTGATAGTGTTTATTAATACTAATATTACAAAATTGAAAGTTTGTATTCATATGTGTGAGGGTGTGTGCGTGTGTGTATATGTTGCAACTCCTTCACACTCAAACAGCTGAATGGACTTGGATGGAAGTTTGTACCCTGATAGGTTTCTTTATTGGGCATAGTAAAGCTTATTACCACCAGCACACTTATGAAAGTGAATGATGTATAGCTTTTATATATCCTTGATTAAGTTTCTTTGATAATAATAATTTAAGTTTTGGTAACATATCAAATGCATATAAGTAAATATATTTTTAATATTAATCAATATTTAACCAGTAATTTAATAAAATAAAATAAGTCAACATATTTTTTCCAAATTCGCTGCGGTCATTCTATTTTGTCTGGTACCTATAAAATCAATTAGTTTTTTGATGACAGAACCCTAAAATCATCATAATTTTATAATTTCCCATTTATTATAGCCCTGAATTTATTATATATTCCAAATCTCACTTAGTAGGCCTGCTAGAAGTATCGAAACATTTATATGATTGGTCAGTCAGTCAGTGAATGAGTGATGTTGATGACGAAATAGCTATATTTTGTAGGTAGATATTTCTTAAACTAAATTAATTAGAAACTACTAATTTTAGGAGTCAATCAACTACGTTAGGAAGAGTTCCTCAATTAATTTTCCGACCCTAGATTTCATTTGTAACAAAGATCGATAACTGAAAAGTGCCTTGAGATGTTTCGAGAAAAGGGTTCCCGGTGGCGGCGGCCGTATACTCGACTTGGCAGAGCCACTACGGCCCCTGATGTCACTTGATGATCATTTATGGTATATCTAATGATTAATAAGTGACATCAGGGTGTTTATTAGATCCCAGAAGTCAAAAGCCTCATTGCTTCAACAGGTTAGGAAATTGGCACATGCATTTTAAGGTGCCTATTGGTTTCTCCCACGTAAAGTGTGAATCATCTTCATATATTTATACATGTGACTATTATGCTCCAACTATGTAGATGTTGAGTCAAGTTATTGTCGTGTCTGGTACATAAACATCTATCGAAATGAATGAGTAAAAGATAAAACATCGACTAGTTTTGCGACACCGCCGCGCCGCGCCGCCGCTGCGCGTCTACATTTAAAGGGTCAAGGTTTTGTTTACCTTGTTTCTGCTGTTTAGCCACCCACGGTTACATTCGCATGAGATACGGAAACCCAATAGCATGGTTTTTAAAAAAGACTAATCAGCTTCTAATAGTGTAACATAACTGGTTATAGGGTTTTTTCTTCTCATTTATTTGTAAGCTAGTTTGATTAACAAAACGTATGCTATGCTAGGCTTTGCTAACCGATAAAACGTAACCCTGAAAATGCGTACCAATATTTAACGTTAAGATAATACCTATACCAACTATTCAGTAACAAGAACTTGGCCGAGTTTTGAAATTAAAGTTTTTATTTCGTAGTACATTGTGAAAGAAATTACGTAGGTACTTGTGCAATCAATTTTGATTTCAATAGCGTTGTTATGACCTTTAGTGTATGCAGTGTTTATTATACCTAGTGAGAATTGAAAATACAATGGAAATACTATCACAGCATTTCCCGGCTTTTCATTCTCGCTAGCTAGGTATAATGTTGTGTCATATAACCACCCCATTATAGTGGGTATGGGTGGGTACTGATTGGGTGGTGATACTATTATCACTTTTAAACTGTAAAATGAGTTTGTTGCAATATAAAACGACTAAATTGTTCATATTCATAACATACATAACTGCCTAAATTTATGCACGGGTCACGCCTACATAATGTTATTGAGTGATCCAATTTTCATATGGGTTTTATTTTATAGTGCGGTTTTTCCTCTAATCAACTGACCACCAACGCAGTATCTAGTTAGTCCTAAGCTTATTTTACCATGGTTGCTTGCAGAGAGGAAGCGGCGTGTGTATGACCAGTACGGGAAGGAAGGCCTGAACGGGAGTCGCGGCCGGCGCACGGTCGACGATGAATACGAGTACAATGGATACAATAGCTACCCATTTACATTCCGCGATCCAGAGGAGGTGTTCAGAGAATTCTTCGGTGGTTCGCCGTTCGGCGATCTTTTTGCTGGTAAGTTGCTTTCTTCGCTTTACTCAGTTTGTATGAATAAAATGAAACTAATAATGAAAACTAAAAAGTGCCGAAGGGTTTAAGATTTTGGCCCTAACACAGGTTTATTTTACAAATACGTGGTGAAATGAAAGTGGGTTGATGTAAGGGCCACCCTCCATACAAAAATCTTCAAAGCCCTTTTCATTTTTCACGCTTTACGAAGAGAGAGCAGATGTATTGAAGTTAACATCGTTCTCTGGGGGTGTTATTTATTATTAATCTTGATCGTAATTTCCAGAAATCAACGGCCTAGGCCACCAGAGGCACTCCCGTCGTAACCACCCGAGCACCTCTCTGACGTCATCTCTGTTCAACCCGTTCGGTTTCGGCATGCAAGGTCTCGACGACTTATTCGCTCACGCTAACGGCAACGCCTTCACGTCATTTTCGACGTTTAATAGTTCGCTGGCGGGACCAGGCAGCGCCAATATGAGAAGTACTACAACTACAACAAGAGTCGTCAATGGAAAGAAGATCACTACTAAAAAGTAAGCACAGTTGCGGTGTGCCCCTTTAACACGGCCTTCATATTAGGTCGCAAGCAGTGCGACTTGCATAGATTAGTTATCGCAAGCGGCTGCCGTTAGGTAATCTAAACATGCACTGCTTTCAACCTAAGTGAATGCTGACTAAAGCTGAACGCGTACCTGTCGGCGGCGGCGCGGATAGGTGCGTGATGTTGCATACAGTTTAAAATAAAGATTAAGAAAATGCACTGCGGCGCGGATAGGTGCGCGTTAATTTTCAGTTTTAGTGGATGTCGTAAGACAGACGTATAACAGACGGAGAATGGTGGACAATCCACACAGCATCATCTAGCTAGCTAACCACAGCATACCTAAGGACCAGTATGGAAACTAAGCCTAGTTGATGAAATAATTACCTACGCTCCATTATAGCAATAGGGGTCATTATGATCGATCACACGGACTCATTATTCGTTAACAATTATAATAATAAATCATTCTTACCTTTCAAAATCAGCAGGAAGTTTAAAAAACGACAGCACCGTTTTTAATTAAGCAGAGTTCACACAGCCGTATACAAAGCAAATGATCGGGCCATTTTTCAAAAATTAAAATTACACATGACCGCTCTTCTAGACACTACAACCGCTACTGACAGCACCGCCAAAACCCCTTAGAGGTCTCGTCGATGCGCATGTTTGTGTGAGTGTGCCGTTTCGAGCGTTTGTTCGTAGTTTCCATACTGTCCATATGTATACTGTGCCCAAACTAAGTAAGCAGAGTGTGTTATGGGTACTAGATAACTGATATAGGTACCTAATGTATTGCATACATAGATAGATATTTTTATTATAAATAGAAAACATCCAGAACAAATATCTGCATATCGTACAAAAATGTATTTCGAGTCGGGAATCGAACCCACTCACAACCTCCTGCGTCACATGCGGACCCTCGCCGGAAAAACCTACTTAAAATGATGTCCTAACGTATGAAATTGGCGTTTTGTAAGGGAGTAACCTAAAGAAGATTTTTTCAAAATATAATATATTTATTTAATCAAAGTATGTATGTACCTGAGCCGATTCTGCAGCACTGGTGCCACGACGGAACTCGTACTCGTAAATAACGCGATATTTTAAGTTTTCCATTTTGTAAACTGAGTGACGCAAAGAAAAAACCAAAGATGGAAAAAACATATGGATTATGGTTTTCGAAAAACAAATGCATGAGTAAATAGCTGTATAAATTTGAAATTGGAATTCCTAACCAAAGAGTAGATATTTGAGATCAAAGTGGCCAGTACGACAAAACGCCAATTTCATATGTAAGGACCTAATATTATAAATTTGCTGGCTGTGGGTTATTCATACTTATTGTTGGCAGTAACATCGAGACCAAATTGAACACCTAATCCCCGGCGCGACGATTTTTAGAATGTAATGATGTAAATGGGTTGCCAGCAAACAGTTGGTATTAATTGTTTTCTCATTGTTTCAGGGTTTCAGAAAACGGCCGCGAGACTATTATGTCCTACGAAAATGGGGTCCTCATATCAAAGACTGTCAATGGCGTACCTCAATCTCTAATAACATTTAAATAACTATAAATTAGTTTATAAAACCAAACATGATCCAAATGTTAAATTGTACTCAGTATCATATCTTAATGAGTCCTTTATTAATATTTTTTTGCTTATATTATATACATTTGGATTCTTATTGAGTGACAAAATACGTAGTTCTTGAAATTTTTGATACTTTTAAAACTGAGTTCAAATTAAAAGTTTTGTTACTAGTAATAATGATACTTATTTAAGTTAAACAATTGGTTAAATTGAAATGATTCAGTTACATTATAAGTCACTTAAGAATTTTGTGTTCGGTTGTTCGTCGCTCACACTTGATCTCGATCTTTGTAACGAGTAACTAATTAGGGATTTTCCTATAACTAGTATCTTCACAATTTGTGTGTTGCGGCGGTTCTAATCTAGCTGCCAACCCTAGTTTATTTTTAGTATCTAAATTACGATAGTCATGTAATCACATTTATAATTTAGTAATGAAAATGTACCTTTATTATAAAAGTAAGGATAATAAATTCTAAATTACCGAATATAATATCATCTGCTTGCTCATTTAATATAACTGACAAGACTAGTTACTGTTAACGTTATGTACTTAGGTCACTTCAGTTTTTTTTGCTGAACTGATCAACAAAACTAAACTACGAATTTTGACTTTAGCGGTTTATTTCGGTATGCTTATTTAAAATGTATGTACACCTTAGCTTTTTATTAGCGGTGATTGTAAAATTCATCATTCCTAAACAAAAAAATTGTATATCGAACTATTTTTAACATTTATTTTTTTGTGCCGTTTTTTGTAACCTTTGCCAAATATTGCTTATATGATAGTTTTTTTTTTGATTAGTTAAAAGGAACAATAGGGTTGCAAATGTTATTATCTTTAGTTACGAGGACTGTAACAGCTAATAAACGGTAAGTTCATTTACATAATTTAAATAAGAATCATACAGCCGAATTGGGACTCTTCCTTTTTATGAAGTCTGTTAAAAATACAATTGTATATGATTTCCTGCATTTATGATTATCTAATACCTATTGATTATGGATGGGTGAAAGACGCACAGACACTTAACGTTAAAGTAAGAGAAATAATGTTATTCTGCTTCTTGTAAAGCGTTATTCTGTAACGGTATTTACCGTTTAATAGCCCACCACCAAGTTCCTGAATGTAACATGCTTTTGTAATCAATAAGTGGTGAATGTACTTAAAAAAATGTACTGCGCACTGCAAATCATACCGATGTATTAGTAAGATAGTTTTAGCACGCCTTCTTAGTAGTGCCAATAACAAATTAAACGAAAAGCCTTAATGGGAATTAGATAGCTTACCAAATGAATTTGTTTCAAAAATGACGACTATTGAGCACTGCATTGAAGTAAATAAAAATAAATTTGTAAAATGGTGATTTTATTTATTTTGTAACCACATTTAAAAAAAAACAGTTTATAAAATTAATCTTTAGTTAATAAGCGCTATAACCAAGCTAACATAAAAGGTATTTCAGTAGAGATCAGTTTTGTTCTATAACTAAACAACATGCAAATAAAGTACACGAAAACCTACATATCAAGATTAATGAGAAATCATTCGGAATAAATACATTTATCTTATCGTATGTATGTTTGAAATACATTACACATATTAATCCCTAACATATACGTAGGTAATTGATTCCAATAGCTTTGACTGACATCAAGATAATAAGAAATGCAAACTTCCTTTCTTTATACTTAGTACTATAACATTGATATTCATAATGGATTCAAAAAAAGTTTATATCGTAATTGGTGACACTAACTTAAAATCACACTAATATTATAAGTTATATTTCTATTACGACATATTATTTTGATATTAACATTACGAATAAATACTTTTATGTTATAATAGTTTTAAAACTAAGGTTCACAGGCCGGCATCGGACGATCCACTCTGACCGCATCAAACAGATTTTAGTAAGAAATGGTTTGCCATGTCATCATTATCCTACCGCGCATAAAAGACTGATTCAAGTGGTCTATTTGAGATATAGATTTCCACGAGGGCGAGGCCGCGGGGCGCAGCTAGTAGACAATAAGAAACAAGTACAACCTATTACAATTTGAGCGAGGAAGAATGCGATGGGTGGAAGCTGTTTGAATAGTTAAGTATAGTCAAAGCCGGGTCTTTCAGGATCTAAACAACAGCCGAGAAAGACACTTACTTTCTAAATCTTAAAAAAGCGAAACATCAGAACCGATCTATATTCGTCATTCCTCGTTAGAATACCGGTATTTAGTTTGTACAATGAAGTTACGAGCTCAGGTATATTATATGGCCACTCGGTGTTCTCTTCTTGCTATGAAATTCCGGACCATACTGATTATATTTTATTAGATGTTATTGTTATTCTTTTGTCAAATGTTTGTACATAAATAACATGTTTTTACAACTGTGTTGCAGAAGCAAATAACGCTTAAGGTTTTTGTTATTTATTATAGTGCGTAAGCCCTCGCACTCGGGGAATCCCTATAAACACCCTATGAAATTAAATAATAAAAAAAAAAAAATTACACCTATCAATCATGTCGACGTTTAAAATGCGTTTGTAAAGAATCCCGGCATGGCTCTTTAAATATCTGTCTGATAAGATTAATCCGAATCGTCGTCGTCGTCCGTCTCATAAAAGTCATTGTGTGTGTACCTGAAACTAAAATTCATAACCTCATTTAATTACATTATCGTTGACTTATCGATTACAAATTGATAAATCATTACGACTTTTGCTATAATAGTGCATAAGCCTCACACTGGGGGTAATTTCTAAGAAATTTAGAATATACATAATTATTTATTGCCTGAACTTATAAAGTTATAACTATTATAATGTCCCAAAAAAAAATTGACTTCAGCGGGAGTTGTTGTGGGACGTAATTAAATTTCTTAGAATTACGAATTAAAAGGTAAGGTTGCTGCTTTTATATAATTTTTGTAGTTTGACGAATTAATTAGGTACAGATGTAAGCGGGTTTACTACGAACCGTAATTATGTTGGAAGAACGTTTCGTTTCATTTGAAAGAAAGAAAATATTTTTAGTAACCGTAAAACTACCATACACAAAAAACTTCAAACTACTATAATTAATGCTACATTTGTAACAAATATTTGTACGTAGCAGTGTTCTCATGGCAATTATGGCCTTCACTGAGCATTGTGCTCACCTAGCGCTGATTGTAGTTAACCCGCTTACTTCCATAATTAAAACACATTCTTATTGATTCCATTAAGTTTCAAAGATTAAAATTTAATAAAACATTATGAATGCTATCAATTTAAAAAAAATTGTACTACAGACAGACTACCATCGATTTTCATAATTATTTCCAATAAATTTTAATTTTTAGAACCGGTTACTTACTTCCTTATTTTTCAAAATTTGATATATGAGGACTAAATTAATCATGTAAAACATTTAACTAAAACCCCAAATATTCTGAGTTCGAATTCTTAGTTACAACGCCCTTACCGAGCTCTTGTAAATTCTAGATCAAAATTGTAACACCCCCTTTGTTTGTATATGAATACAATAAATGAATAAAAGTGGGTAAGAATGCAATAAATTAAATATTTTTGACTGCCACTTTACTTTTTTTTGTCGTTGGGCGCAAGTCTCGCTTTCCTCCTAGAAAATAGTGGTGGCAATGAACGTGTTAAATAATGTAAGAAATTAAATTTAGCGTACCTAACTAGTAGTAATATCAGAAACGTAAATATAGATATAAGCTCTGATTTTCACTGAATTTGGTAAGGCTGCTCGGTCTATAAAGCTTAGTTCAGATGACCGCCACCGCCATTCTCTATCAATGTTGTTGCCAGAATGCCGCAATGTTAGATGCGCCCTGAGTCCTGAGTCCAAAAACTGTGGCTTTGTCTTTGAATGTTTGCTTAAACAATGCCGACGCACGCACACTAACACCAACATATAACTAACGAGTAGTTGCCAATATACCTAACTTTAATATTATTATTTGTGTTTTTAATATTGCCCTGAAATCGAAAATATTTGAATGTCAATCATAAATCATGCGTACGACGCATGCACACTACCTAATGAGTAGAAAAATAGTGTTATTGCCAATAAACCTTATTATTATTATTATATTACGATTATTTGTGCAATCATACTGCACATACTTTCGAGTACTATTGGGCATTTTGAAACACATAATATCAAAAATCTGCAAGCAATGTCGACGCGTCCGGCTCACACTGTGTTCAGATGTACACTGACTTCATGTGAGTGAGCTCACTCACGCCGCGTGGCAACAAGGACGCGCGGTTTGACTACGGTAAGGGCACATCTAACGATTTAAATCTTTGCTCGCCCTGCGCAGCGACGACGCGCGGTCATCTGAAATCTGAACTTGAAGTCTTATACCGATGCTACTGCTTGTATTTATTTAGTCACTTTAATACCGCAGAACCTTTTCTTGAATCCTGTAAAAATGAATGGAGACTGGTTATAAGTACTTGGATTATAGGCCCACCTGTTTTATTCATCACCGCTTTCAAAGGAATTAAAACCAGGTTATGGTGACAGTTAACCAGTTCCGTACTATAAACACACCGGCGCCAGTTTCGAAAACGGCCGTGCCACACTCTATTGTGACCGATCTATCATTACAGATAGAACTATTCTTGCGTGTGCCACGAAAGACAGTAGTCGAGTTGTGCAAGAAAATGGGAAACCAGCCGAGTGCGGGACCGGATTACAAAAAAGATAGGTACTTACAATTTCCTCTGCGAGGCATACGCATTGCCTATACTTAAGTCATCAGGATACAGCAATTGTTTCTCCTTGTTTGGTACGTAAAAGAATCCATTGAAATGGGAAAATTCTTTGGCTATGGCTTCTTCTAAGTGGTGTATCCTGGACGGGTTACTGACCACCATTAAATTTTCTGAAAATCGAGCAACCTTGTTACTATTACGACAAAAGCGTCAGGGACGGGCGGCGATCATTAGTAAATGGGCCAACCTATCTAAATGTACCTTATCTACCCAACCTTGAAACTGGTGAAATAGGGTACGAAAGTTACATCCACTGATGCATTGCCCTTAAAATAAATAATGCTGGACAACCCACACAGCAATATCAAGTCCCAAAGTAAGTTAAGGCTCGAAGAAATTTAATTATATCCCAAAAATATTTCAACTTCGACGGGTCTTGAACCCGCAGCCCTCCCTCACTACGGGATGCACTAACCAATTGTGCCACGGATGAGGTCAAGTGACGTACGAGTCAAAATACTCTGGGACATCTTTCGGAGTCTAGCGCCTAGATAAAAAAAAAAAAATTCATACGCACTCTAAGAACACATTCCTTTGATATGTTTTATTATATGTACAAAGATAACACCCAGACCGAATATTTTTATTTGTCCTATGCGTTATCGCAAAAATGTATGGTAGGCGATGAACGACTCCAAAACGTATAATGTTTGTTACCTTGAGAAATATATCGTTCAGTTTGGTCCATAGCGATGACTCTGTAGTGAGGCTGGTTTTTTATCCTGGGATCCATTTGGCGGGCTCTGAACTCCGGCTCTACATGGGAGTCCCAGTCGCGGATCACACACACATAGTCGTGAGCCTTGTTCAAACAGATCAAGCCGACACAGTACAGCACTTGAGCGACGCGCTGATGTATGAACAACTGTAAAAGTAATTATCGTTATTGTTTTGAATAACAAGCTTATTTTGTAAGTAAGTAAACGCGTCCAACAATAAAAAGTTTTTAAGAGGATTATAAAAGCGGTAAGTAAGCGTTAACATAATTCTTGTGTCTGTTTGTAGAGCCTACCCAGAAGCTAACAAATGACACTTTCATTCGACGAGATGGCTCAGCGAACTTCAGCCATATTCCTAAATGTTGATTTTGGCGTTCGTTCAATGATCGGCCTAGGCGTTTAAGTGAAAGACGACGTTTAATCAACGGCCAAACAAACGGGTTGTTTCTACGAATAGGCGCGGCGACATATACATACATGAAAAAAATATTTTAAGCACTTACATCGGAGCGTGGCACTATTGCAGGAGATACATTAAGGGCCAGCAAAGCATGGACGCAATTTATATGTTCTTCGTGTAGCTGAAAATAATCATATGCTTTATTATTTTTTAATAACATTCTGGATCCTTATACCAGAGACAAAGATTTTCTATGCTGCGAATATATTAATATTCGCAGGTTTATCAGCCCAAAAAAGTTGGATACCTTTGTTGGACATAAGCCATCGACGAAATTGTAGCTGGTAGACAGTAACTAACAATCCGTTATATTAGCATAAACCTAGATAAACTCTCTTCATTATCCTAATACGACGCCGACGACGACGCCACAAATAGCGGTCAATTCATCGACTCCCTGCCACCGGTATAATATCGTCGGTCCATGGTCCAAGGTCTTATCCACTCGGATCTGTCGCCGCCGGATCGTAGAATTAGCCCTTTTGTATGCGGTTACTTATGTAGGCGGTTTACATAACGAACGTTGATTTATTGGGATGACCTAATTCATTTAATTCGATGAGGAGGCAAAGTGGCGTTAAGGCATATTTTTGAACATTGATCGTTCAACGAATTGGCATCGGCATTGGCATTCAACTGAATGACGCAGTTTTGTAAACCGCCAAGACATTATACAAACGGGCTGATTCTACGATCCAGCGGCGGCGGCATATCGACGAAATTGTAGCTGGTAGACAGTAACTAACACTCCGATATATTAGCATAAACATAGATAAACTCTCTTCATAATTATCATCACTATCAGCCTATATTAATCCACTGTTGGACATATATAAAGATATCTGAATAAAAATATATAATCATAAGATAAATTCTCTTACGTATTCCAAATTAAATGGGATGGCCAGCTTGGTGTGATCCAGTCCGCGCGCATACAATATGAAGTTGTAGTACTCGGTGTAGGGTACATTTGTAATAAAATGCAAGAAGTGTGTAGCGTTATTTACGCGCCTGAAAATAAAAGTATTCAGTCATACATTGCAATCATAATACTAACTACCCGCATCTTCCAGCATCTTCACTGGCAGAAGTTAGTTACACTGTTCCTGGATAAACTGAAGCCTCTGGTCCTTTCCCGGTATGTTAATAGTATGACGCTAATATATGGCCGGGATACAACCTAGGCCGGCGATGTCTCTCTTTGTTTGAAGCGACCAATTGTAATTGTTCGTTTTTTGTAAGTATGGAGTAGATCAGTGACAAGAACATGCTAAATACTCACCAACCACTGTAAAGTGCCATATACTCAACATAACTGTTGGCAATATACGCCGCAAATGTCTCGGCGAAGTAACGGACGCCATAATTATCCCCGTACCCCGAGTACGGACAGCGGCCCATTGGAACCAGGTCCCCCGTGTCCAGACTGAATTTCATAATATCCTGGCGGAACCCGCTGCTACAGCGCCACTCCACATATGCGTGGTCGGAGAAAGCAACGACTTGGCACGACGTTATTCCAAACCCACGGGCAATGGCTTCAAATATCGCTCCTAAGCAAATGGCGTGCCCAGAGTTCGATTTAATTGTCTACAATCAAAACAAAATGCACACGTCAGACCTATAAACCTCTTAATTTATTTATTTACTAGTTCTGCCTGCGGCTTTGTATGAGTTGTTTCTATGGAAACATTCAAAGGATATCTATATATCTAGTAATAAGGTTTATTATCTATGCCGTGAGAACTGATTTATGGCATAAAAGGTAACGTGTGTTTTATTCCAAGTCTTGACCTACATCGATGTAAAGTTTCCGAAACCGATCCTTTAAGTAGTATGGCGTGAAGAAGTCACAAACATCCATCCATCCAAATTTTCATATTTATGATATTAGTCTGCTTTGATATTTGTTTACTCATTAGTGTCCCACTGTAACAATAGGGCAAATGCCTCATTTTGACGACAACAACCTTTTAGCAACTGACCACAACGGCAGATGTTTGTCAAGCTCGTCACGCCATGCATGGTCAAATGTAGCGAAGGCGGTCGCGTAAGAATCGAATACAACTCAGGCCTTGGATGGCCATAGACTAAGAGAACATACCAAAATAAGAGCAAACTCTCCTGACACCCCTACTGGCAGTAGAGGTGTCAGGAGAGTTTGCCGGATAGGTGATTGCAGTAGGCTACTGCAATCACCTATCCGGCAAGCATGGTGATTATGCCATGACATACGAGTATATGATTTGGATATGATTATGAGGGGTTATAATAAAGGGAATCCCACGAACATAAAGGGGTTTCCCTTTTGTGTAGGAGTGGTGATGAGTAGCAGGAAATTACATACCTTCACAACATCCAATGTGTCCTCGTTAAAGGCAGTCATTTGTGTCATGCCCCTTTGCTTGTACATATAATGAGATATAGCCAGCAACACCTCTTTTTCAGTGTAGATCCCATTAACACCAGCGACATTTGTCTTTGCATCAGCTAGAGGAACCTTTGGAACTAGAAGTGACCTGTCTACAGCACATGTCATTCCTCTGATCTGTAAATAAATAAGTAGTTCTATGTAGATTAATGAATAATTTTTTGTTTTAGTGATTGTCCGTTACGATAAGTGCCTATTTTGTAAGCCTAATGTATAAATGATTTTGACTTTGACTTTGTTCATTTCCCATTACTACCACCGCTAGTGAACAATAAAAATTATCATATGTATACATATATCAAATAAAAAAATAATCAAAACATTATACTTATTACATTTATGGATTTTTTAACTTATGCTCCTATGCTCCTCTTTACAGTCGACGACAGGGAATATGCATTTCTTTTTTATTCGATCATTATGTTAATACTTATACCTAAGTCGTTTTACAAAACTCAAATGTCAAAGCCGTTGTTGGGTCTCAAAGAAATCAGGAGAATGAGGTTTCTAATCTAGAAAGAAATGAACCCCAAGAATTTAGAATAATAAACTAAATCAATCACGACTATTACTGTTAGAGGCTAACTACTAGTTAACTAATAGCTTACCAAATCTTGGACATCTTTGTCACTATGCATGTTGAGAGGATCAATCCACTGTATGAAAAAGTTCAGCACAATTACAGGAGTTAACAGGTTAGCAGCGTCATTCTGTGCCCATTTCACTGCTAACACGGCATGCATTAAATAGCGTAACATCATTTTGCCATAGTGTACTTCGGTCAGTGTATATGGGCTGCAACAAAACATTGTCATGTTTTATCGCTAATGGTTTATTTAAATGTATAGTGGTACATATATTTAGTGGAAAGTATAATTTATAGAAAAGCTCACGCCAAGACTAGAACCAATATATTATATGCCATATAAGATTAAGCAGTAATAAATAGGCAGCATGAAAGAGACATACTCGTAGTTAAAAGAGCAGTAGATGGTAGGTGTAGGCTATGTTTATCTAAGGACGAGACCACACAACTAATTTTATCGGGATGTGAAAAATTTGCTGGTTAACCACTATTTTAGTAATATACTAGGCGCCATAATATTACCGTGAAGCATGTTTTAAAGGACATTATATAAAACATATTTGATTAATTTATATGTATGGTGCATAGAATATAAGAGCAAAATAATTTGAATAACTAAATAAATATCACGCTTTAAAAGTAGAAATCACTAGACTTTGGAAAACACCTACCGATGTCATATTGTAGTTGGATCTACTTGGATAATACAAGCCTACAGAGGTACTGCGATGATCTCAACTCACACATTCATTAATATTGACACAATGCAGAAAAATGCCAGCCATACATACAGTAGCATTATTACATACAATAGTAAAGTTCTTAGGGATACAGTTATTCTCAACCCGAGAGAGCAACAAGGGGGATCGGATCAAACTCTTCCTTGAGAGGCTTAAAGTTGTAATTTTCAAAAAACATATATAAGTAAAGTAAAGCTCAGGAAAGTTCAAACCGAAACTTCAAATCATGCAAGCAATTTTTTTTACACCTGCAACAATAAATTAATTCAAATATAACTCACCATTTTGTGACATAGGTATTGATTCTTCTATGTGCATCTTTGATGTGTTTTTGAATTATAGAAACTGTACAATAATAGTTTGAGTTGCTAGATAGTGCAATAGCAAATATCTCTTTAACACTTTCCAATCCACAGTGTGCATTGGTGTCGCTGGAAAAAATTACATACTAACAATTTATAAAGTAACTTGAAACCTGGATTTGTAAAGTTATTTATGTGATGACCTAATTGAAATATAAATGTCACCTATTATAGGCAAGGGTGCAGGTGTACCTGATTCTGCCAAACCAAATGGAATGTCTATGGTTTAGTTGGTTCCAAGTAGCTTGAAAGATGGCATAGAATGGCCACTGGCACTAAGGTTCTAGCTTTGATTATTTATTTGAAATATTAGTAATCAACGGGAAGGTTAAATAACTACCTATTTAATACAACTGAAAAAATAATGCAACTCTGCTATTGTCACAGGATCGCCACAAGTTTATATGGTGATTCTGCAATAATACTTCTGTCATAATATAATAGGGCCCCATATTCAAGTTCTATTGCAAAACTTGTCATGAGTATTTTTAAGATCACTTTCATTGTATTTGCGACCATCACAGGTAAAATTATGGAATAACTAGCTTTTACCGGCCTCTTAGCCTACATACATATGTTAACAAACAACTCATCATTACATTCTCTAATAAGGCTGGGCAGTGAATGAGCAAGAGCTTAGATGCAGCTCTACAAGCATGCAGGTATATCAGGGAGTTGTACTTCAAGAAGTTTGACTGGTTAGGGCCAGTTTATGTAGGGAAACAATGCACAATCCACTCCCATGTGAGATGTCAGTGCAAATCTCAGTTGCCGCACTTAGATTTTTCTAAATCATCAGGCACACATTCTTGTGTGTCATAATAGGCTATGAAAGTGTTAGTTTAGAGCTAGCAACCAACCTGAAATGATTTGGGGAAAAACCCACGATAAGATCCATAAGGGTTTCTCTGAGACTCAGATAGTGCCTCAAATCACTGATCCAATTGCCTTCTGAATTTGCTGCAGTAATATTGAACATCACTTTTCCGGCCCTGAAAAAATATTCACCCATGATCGAGCCATTCTCAAGAAAGCCTTTTGTAAACTACTCATAACACAAAAATCCAAAATCCTCATTTTGCCATTGAGTCTGAAATATAATTGTAGGAAGGAAATCTACAAGTAGGTGATAAGAATACAATATCGGCCAAAAAATCAACAACACTAAGGTGTTAAGGTGTAAGGTGGATTTTAGGTATAATGTTTATAAGCATTAAGTACCTATATTTTGAGTTTGGCTAAAGTATCACTTATGGAGTATTATTGAGTGAGTACAAGCATTTACTAGTTTAGACATTCTCAAATAGTTTCAGGGTGAATAAATCCAGTTACAGCTAAATCTATAAAATACATACTTTATATTTAATATAAGATACTTTATAAATCAGAGTGGACAAATCGGTTGATGAAAGGCTCCACACATTTTTATTTATTTAGCACTGTGCTACTAGTGTACTGTGTGTTTAATTAGCTACAATAGATTATAATTCTTATGTAATGAAGGTACTTACGTCTTCCTGTAAATTACTCTCCACAGGCTGTGGCTGGATTTTAGCATATCATAGTAAAGCTTACAAGTACGCATAAAACTGTTGCAATCGGAGTATGGTAATAATTTCATTATCATTAATATTATTTCATCTGGCAGAGAATGGATACCACTGGCTTCACTTTCCATCATAGTGTATGTCTTAACTTTCAACTTTTATAGATCTCAACTTCTTTGTAGTCTCTGAAATTTGGAATACCCCACTTTTACTTAAATCTATGGTAAAAACTATTCAACAGTGTTAGGAAAACATACCATAATCAGCAAAATATCAAAATTAAACTAAAACGAAGTGTCTGTATGTGGCAACAGGAGACTTGACTGAACTCTCAAGATTTCTTATCAAATCAAGTAGATCACTTGTAAAAATTGCTATGTATTTAATACAAGATACTTCTTTTACATCAATCGATCGGGAGTGCAAGTCTTACGTAGTGAATGTATTCTCTTTGGGGAGTGCTGCCGCGCTGCGTAAATGCATGCCAAGGAACATTACCTACTCCTGTCGATCGATGCAGAGATTGCTAAAACGAGATGCAGATTTGTAGATGTAGAGCGAGCAGCACAGCAGCAAGCCACTTGCTATTTGCAATGCAAAGACAACATACAGAACAGACACACTGTAAATACCATTCCACTCCACCATTCCGTAACCACTTGTTAGAGATAGGTAGAGATTTGTTTTGTTTGAGCCTTTGAGCTGAGTATTTTGTTTGACTGAAGATGGATGAGTGAGATAAATTATCAGTGTTGCCAACGGGTTTTTAAATTTCAGGTTAGATCAAGAAATTTTTTTTTTTATTACAATCATATCGAAGTTTATGCATAGTTTATGTTTGTTTGTACTTTGTTTTTATAGTTCTGTTCGCATATTACAGAAGCGTAGCTTGTGTAATTGTTGACATGCTGAAAATTGGACTATGCATGAGCGTGAATAATCAGAATAATCAATTTATTGGTATTAAAATAGTACAAGTCAAAAAATAATTCTTAAATGAAATAATAAATCATTTCACCCCCTGGAACACCTTCAACACCCCCTGGAACACATTCAATACCTCCTGGAACCAAAATATCTATCATCACGCGCGGGTGAAACCGAATATAGGGAGAGACTTAGCTTGTCGAATAGAAGTAGGGTAGGGCATTCCACAGTTTTATGGCATGTACGGTAAAGGATGAGCTATAGGAATGGAAGGGGCGGGGAGTTTTTAGTTGAAGAGTGTTTGTTGAGCGGAGGGAGCGGCTATGGGTTTGGTGAAGGTATTCAAAACGTTCCTTGAGGTAACTAGGTGTATTTTAATATAGGAGGGAGAGGTAGTGTGCATCCCGGCGAAGGCGGATGGGCAACCATTTTAGCTTTTTGCGGTACTCTGTGATGTGGTCATACTTTCGTAGACCGAAAATGAAGCGTAAGCTTATCAAGCTGTACTTGGGTTAAATCAGGATAGCTGGCGTCGACGTAGTCTAGGATGGGAAGCAGGAGTGACTGGGCGAGCGCAATTTTGGTGGACGCCATAAAAGGTTTCGCAACCGTTTAAGCGAAGCCGCCGATGCGAAGATCTTTCGACTTACTACTGCCAATTGGGGTCCCCAGGACAGTTGATTATCCATGATAATACCAAGATTTTTGACAGTCTTGCTGATCTCAATTTGGAAATTATCAAAGAGAACTTGGGGAAGGTGAGCCCAGTCAATCCTGAAAACCATTCGCGCGCTACCAATTATGGTTACTTGCGTTTTCGTAGGGTTCACTCTCAATCCATGCGCGTTACTCCAAGCAAGAATACCGTTCAAATCGTTGTTGACCCTATGGATGGTTTCACTTAGTCGTTCTACTGGAGCCTGACTGTATATTTGTAAATCATCTGCATAAAGGTGGTAGGAAGAAGAGATTTGTTTGGAGATAGAATTCATGAAGATAGCGAAAAGAAGAGGAGATAGAACGCCGCCCTGTGGTACACTGGCACTCAGTTGACACCAGGAGGAAATTTTGTCATCAAAGCTTATGCGTTGCCGGCGACCGAACAGGTAACTACGAAGCCAGTAAATTACATTTTGGGAAACGTTAAGAGAGCAAAGGATAATAGAAGAATGTCAAAATCGACGTTGTTGAAGGCGCTACTAAAATCGAGAAGGGCTAGAACAGTTGCTGATCCGTTCCAGATACCATCTCGGATGTCGTCAGTAATCTTTACGAGAGCTGATGTGGTTCTATGGCCTAGACGGAAACCAGACTGGAAAGGGTTAAGAAGGTTATTGGTATTAAGGAAAAGGGTAAGTTGTTGGTGAACAAGTCGTTCAAGGACTTTGGATAAGAAAGGCAAGATAGAAATGGGACGAAAGTCGGAGAAGGAAAAGAGTTTAGATTTCTTTGGTATTGGGGTAACTTGAGCATCTTTCCACGCGCTGGGGAAAGTGCCACTACTGATTGAAAAGTTCAAAATATAGGTGATCACGTGAACAATATCATCAAGGATGGGGAGGATCATTTTAATGCTAATGCCATCGGTACCGACAGCATTAGAGGAGATGGAGGAAATGCTCTTCTTAACTTCAGAATCATTAAAGACGCGAAACAAGAAAGGAGGAAAGTCAGAAATAGGTAATGTAATGACGAAAGAGAACTTAATGTTTGGGTTTTGAGAGTACCGTCAAACTTTGAACAAGTAGAAAAATAAAAGTTAAGAGCGTTAATATCTAAGTCTTTGGAAGGATTACTAAGCCGCGACTTACCAACCCCCAACGACCTGAGAAATTTCCAAACTTCTTGGCGGGATCATTATTTTCACCAGATTTGTGAATGTGTCGGCGTTGTGCATCCCTACACACCTTATTGCAGTGATTACGAGATCTAATAAAAAGCTCTTTGTTTTCATCAGTGGGTTTTCGCTTATACATAGCTTTGGCTGCATATTTATTACGAGCTCAATTTTAATTTCATTTGTAAGCCATGGAGCGGGGAGATGTTTCATTTTGACTGGTCTTACAGGGGCATGCTTGTCATACAGGTTTGTTAGGATACGAAAACTACCAAGGTTACCAAGTGGAGATATATACAAATAAGTACCTATACAACTACCAGTTTCATTACATCAATCAGACAAAAGAGAATGAATCAATACAGAAATCAAAAGCAATTATCAGCACACAACCCTCATTTTCCCTGTAGTGACTGTAGCGTGACAGAATCAAGGTTTCGCCTGCTTATGTCCATACATAGGTACCTATTGTTATGAATATTTATTAGTTACTCGCCGCGCCGCCGCCGCGCCGCCGCGCCGCCGCCGCCGCCGCGCCGCCGCCGCCGCCGCGCCGCGCCGCGCCGGCCGTCGGGTTACACTGTAGGAGGGTAGGTACCTAGGCACTTGTAAAGTTGTAAGTAGTTAAATAAAGGTAGGTAGGTATTTGTTTACAAACGTTTTTGCCGTGTGCTGCTTTGCTAACTGATTTTATGCACCACCAACAGTGGGATACATGGGTAGGTAAGTAGTATGTACAGGGAAACCCGCCAACATTGGCCACTTCCAGAAAAAACAAAGTATCCTCAGTACCTAGATATTATTATGTGCAATACACTTTTCACAAATTACTAACAGACAAACATAGAAAGCGTCAAAATTATATAATAATTATGTATCTATGCACGTAGGTAGGTACTATAATAATGTAACTTGAGCCGCCAAAAGTTCCCTTTTCTCATGCTTTTCTCCTTTTCTGTTAACATTTTCCACTGCTTATATATTATGATATATAACTACTATGGAGCATGTAAATTAGAGTTATGTTTTAACATATCATAATAACAGATCTTTAGATCTGGCTAAAGATGGGATTTTGGCATTCATTACATTGAGTAATGACAAAATCCTTTCTTTCCATCAGCCAAAATGATAAGAGCCAATATGGCGCTTATCAGGCAAGACATGTGTGCTGCTGGGCTGCTGTGGAATGGAATGACAGTTGATGTGATATATGCCCTTCCCAAATATTAACATAGGCTTCCCCCATAAGACGCACAAATAGGATAAGGATTCGCCGAAAATAAAACGACTTTGTGGTTTCCGTTCGAGTAGGTACCTATAATAGGTAGTTAGTAGGTACTTTAGGTAAATGAAATGATAGTAACAGAGGTACTCACGTATTCGCATTTATAATAAAAATATAATAGGTACTTAGGGTATGGATTAGCAGCTAGGTAATCAAATCAATCACCTTGAATGTATTACCCCACTAATAGGTATTTAGTTGTAATGCTCGGACGATGTGTATATGAATTATTTATTATACGATGTGTGTCCCATATGATACCTAGCCTACCCATAATATAGATGGGTAGATAGGTAGGATATAATTATATTGATCGATGCTGTAATTATAAGATATAGATCTATTAACATTAGGGGAGAGTCGGATATTACCGTGTCTTTAAGCGAATAAACCTAGGTATACCTTAGTTTGGAATAGGGTTAAGTAGGTACCAACATATTTTTATTTATGGTACTGGTAAGAAATTTGTTAAGCTATACCTATAGCGTGGCAAACCGTTAAATCAAATACAGAAAAAAATAATTATCCATATCGGTACCAAAAAAAATAGAAAATACGGCATTATTGAACTGGTATAATAATACCGTGCTCATTCAAATGTGCCTACTACAAATAAATAATAAAAAATATTTTATGTAGGTACAATATTTGTATGAAAATAAAATAACAAAAACAACTATTATTTTATCATTGAGCTAAAATCATCCATAAAACATTTCCATACGTTACCTAGGCATGGAATTATCAAACTATTGTAATTTTGTTCTACTATAACCTTAAAAAATTGCAAATAAGAGTATAGAAACATTATAGAATATAGACAAAACTATTTTGACATGACACCTTGGTAGTTTACAGTATTATCTACAGAAGTGCATTTATATACTTTTGTAATGTTTATAATTAGAGAGCATGTTAGTAAAATCAGTCTAAATGTTAAATCAGTCTAAAGATTATAGTCGATACACGGAATTTTTTTTAACCCACGTTCTGTACTGAGCTATCGTAGTGGGCTAACGCGGTGTGACTTCTATATTAATAGCAAACCAGTCTGTCTTTCTGTTGCTATGCTTTGTTGGCTGCAGGGGCGCGGAATTGTCAACCACGTGGTACCTATTAACCAACTATCCCCTAGAGCTTTTAGTCGTTTTTGGTTCCGACTGGAGCTTAGACGACAAACGATTTGTATGTAACAAAATGGCGCTAGTTTATAGTTGTTGTTTTTGGTTTTCATTGAGATTAGGGGGGATCATAATTGGATTGTTTTCATTGGTAAGTTTCCTGAATGTTTTTGTGTAGAAAGCTTGCTAGGAATAAATAAATGTGTTGTAGTCAACTTGCAAATACTAATGAACGGCCTGGAAATATTAAGTTTCAGGGAATCATTATTTTAATATGCAGTTGCATAGCCCACGCCCACGCTGATCAGGTTAGAGAAGAACTCGAAGAGTGGCACAGACATTGGGATCTCATTTATACAAAAATATATGTGGAAGCTGCAATGGAAGGTACCTTAGTTGATGACTTAAGTACATGTAGGTACCTACGTACGTACATGCTTTATGTATGTACAGTCAAACCTGCGTCATTGCCCATTAGGTATGGCCAGGTAAATCAGGTTCCTTTTGTATGAAAAATTTGAAATTTATGGCAATTGATTATTTTGCGACTTATTTTTTGATAAAAAATATATTCCTGACTACAAGTAACGAAATATCATGCAATTTCCTTAATTACTTACTTCAGTTGTCTGTTTTCTTTCCTTTTCTACATCAAAAAACTTTTTGGGATGTTTATCTACCTAGGTACTTCTTCGCCTAAAACTACTGAACAGATCGCGCTGAAATTTTGCAGATATATTGTAGGTTGTTCCAGGCCTGAAATAAAACATAGACTAGGTACATAGGCTTTTTATCCCATAAAACATATCTCATGGGATATAACGTTTCCATAGGAACAAAGCGTTCGAAGCCGCGGTCACTATCTAGTAGGTAATCCATAATTTATGTAACATTACATTACAGATCCACAAAAATACTTAAGAACTGTTATTGGGGTCTCGTGCGTGTATTTGGTATCATGCGTCGTGTATGTTTACGGAGCATATATCGTAAGTTTCAAGGATTTATTTCTTCTATTAAGTACCTATACCTACTCACTCCGATTCATTAGAATCAAAGATATTTTATGTCAAGAAAGACATTTATGAATGAAAACTTAACAAAAACGAATAACAAAAACAGAAAAAACAAGGTAACAAGGTTATCACTAAAAAAGTAAAACACAAACTTGAACAGCAAGTGGAGTAAAACATTTTAATATTTGAATTAAAAAACGAACGAAAAATCCTTCATTAATTGAATGGTCAATGAAAGCTTTCAAACCCAAAAATTGTTTTGAGCTTTTGTGCTTTGCTTCGAAGATACCAATATGTCGTAATAATATAGTAGGTAGGTGCCTTATTTTCCACCAATAGTTGGAGAATCCACACAGTATCATCTAGCCCTACGAAGAAATATTATTTCTTCGTAGATCTAGCCCCAACAAGCAGATCTTGTGTTATGGTTAGGTACTAGATGACTGATATAAATAATACTATACATACTTAGATAGATATTTTTATCATACATAGAAATACCCAGTGCACCCGAAACAGATATTTGCAGATCGTACAAATACTTGTCCCAAGGCGGGAATCGAACCCGCAGGTGATCTTACAATGTAGATATCTATCTACTTATTCTCATTAAACAACTAAGTCCTGATATGAAAAACTATGATTGTTTTCAGTGCAATAACTTAATGATGCTCGCCTTTATTGGAATCGAGTTTCTCCGTCTGATACTTGTGTCATTATTTATGGCAACTGGACTCCTCCTACTAAAACAGAACACAATGGACATCGGCTTCCTCATTGCAGCTAGCGTTCTTGTGGGATTCTTTCTCTGTGAGTCTCATTTCATACTTCATTAAGTTGTTTTATTAGGAATAAATGAGAGAAAAAGAAGTTGAAGCGACCTAGGCCTATGTCTAGCTGTGGACTACTAAAGATGTACCTAGGTACTAAAGCTACTCAACTACTGAAACTGAAAACCGACTTCAAATCCTTTAGTAGGTATCTATGTCTGTTTTTTATTTTTTTCGGGACGCCTCGGGTATAACATTTTTATGGGACTACCTGGGGATCATTATCAATACAAAGCAGAAAGATGTTTAGAAATCGGTCCATGATTGAAGGAGTAGGTAATCGACGAACAAAAAACATACCTACAGCAAAACATTAAATTTCCTTCTGTTTTGGTTTTCGTCGATAAAAAATTTTGTTCACTTACTTTCAAAACTCAAAGCAATATTGCCATAGAAGAAGATATTACTTATTCTATTATTATAATTATTGATCACAAACCACCTACCAAACACAACATTTGATAATGGTGTGTTTGGTAGGTCACGTCTAGGGCATGGCGGTATTGGACCTATTGACAATACCGGTATTTTTTCGGTATTCATATTTTTTAAACCGGGTTCCCGGTATTTCACTATAGATATTAATATAGTAGAAAAATATACATATTTTCTACTTCATGTAATAGACTGAATGAATATAAGTAGGTACCTAACTTATAATAAAAAAGGTTCTTAAAAGTATTATTTTTGAATCACACAAACTCGAAAGTACTTCCAAACATCAAAATAATCACGATTAAATCAAAGAGACAATTAAAATGTTCAAACTCAAGTTTTTTTCTTCTAACACGATAATAAAAATTGAAAATAATTAACAAGCTTTATTAATATGTAAACGACGGTTACATTTATATATTTAATTATAATTATTTCCGAGAAGATCCGTCCTTCTTACATATTATTGAATTTTTGAAATATCTCCACCATTTTCCTATAGTTTCATTTCCATGCGTAAAACTGTCAATAATGTATCATCATCAATAGGATCAGATCCGTTTTCTATACTGTGGTGTAAAAAGTCCTTAGATGTATTTTTCCGGCACCCTCATCGTCGTTGCTACTAGTACTAGTTTTACCACTATCTACTGATATTGCCCATTGGTTACGGAGTTGAGTTGGCTGAAAACGGTTTATGAGGCTTGTTAAATTTAAAAGCAGTTCATCGCTTTTCATTTTCCAAGTTAACCCTTCTTCTGTACGGGACATCTGATCTTCAAAATAAGCTTCAGGGTTATGTAAATATTGTAGCATAGATGTCAAAGGAGTACGTCTTTGTAACACGCGTCTACGCATTGACTCTGCCAGTTGTGTTGCGAGGGTGGTATTTTGTTTTTCTAATTTTTTAAACGAAAATATTAGAGTTTTGTATACTGTCAATAAGTTGAAGTTCTTCCAAAAATGAAATATTAGAGTAAAGTAAAGTAAAAGTAAAAAAACATTTATTTCTTTAGGCTTACAAAATAAGCACTTAGACAAGTCATATTTATAAGCACTTAGACAAGTCATATAGAGTCCACATCAGTGAGTTCTTTAAGGATACATGATCTGAGACGGTTAAATCTTCCTACCATGTTTGCCATGCTGGACCAGCGAGTCTTGCAGTCTAAAACTAAAGCAAGTTTTTTGTTTTCTTGTTGTTTCACATACTTTTGTTAGTCGTTTTTTATGGGAGACTTCGTGAACAACTTCCCTACTGCTCGAACTTTAGTGATAACATATTTTTAATGTAGATTAATCGTGTAAGAACGTGTAGCGGATTAATTTAAACGTATTATTCAAAATACCGAAATACCGGTATTTGCAATTTCAATACCGGTATTCGGAAGTGCCTTAAATATTACGGTATTACCAGTTTTTCGGTAATACCGAATACCGGTATCCATGCCCTAGTCACGTCATAAATATCTTAGATTTTATCTGGTAGTAGGTAGGTACATTTTTACCTTTTGTTTTATTTTCCCCTACACGTTTCCATCGCGTTACAGCGATCGTGGTCACGAAGCGACTGGGATTATCTTGAATATGCTAACAAATCACGATAGTTTAGAAGGCTGGAAGTTGCTATTGGTCTAATTTTTTTATTATTATTTTGTAACATTCCAACATTATTTATTTATCGTTCGTAAATTAATAAATGTAATCAAATTTCAGTGGGCATGTTTTACCTATGGCTTTGTGCAGCTAACTTGCCAGTTCTTATCAACGAGATGGAGCGTGATGAGCAAGCCGCCACCATCGCTAAACTCCAGCGTCTGTTGGAGGCGAACCACCGGTCTTCGAGAGACCACCGCTATGGTACCTACGGAATGCCCGACGACGCTTCCAGGAAAGGAGTTTTCGTTGTGAGGAAACACAGAGGTTTTGATAGAGAGGTGATTAACGGTTCTAAGATTCCAGTTATGTAACTAAAGAATTACATCATTTACTTACATACTTACCTAGAAGTTGTGATTTAATATAAGTATAACGTTTTCAGTAAGTTTTATATTCTTAGATAATCTTATGGTGTAAAAAAATACAATGGTACACACAAAGCTTTAGGTTCCTATGCACAGACTCAATGTAGAATGTTTGTAAACAAACCACACACGAATACAATACAATCTCTATCAATCAATAATCTTCATTGACAACACCAACTTATTTATAAGTACCTACACCTACCAAGCAAGCAGACCAAGCAGTACCAAGTAGGTAGTTACCACTGAAACGAAAACTTGCATGGCGTCGAGTTCCAGATATACATAATTGTAAGCAATATTTATTGCAGGACAGGAAGGATCTCAAATCGTCAAGTAATTTAAATTGCGTATAAAAACACATGGTACAACCTTATGGCTCAACTCGCACCAAAAGAGCGTCGAAGCGCAGCGACCCGCTCGGTAGAGAAGGCGCGCGGACTCCCGCGACTGCTCGAGAAGTCGCGGGAGTCCGCGCGCCTTCTCGAGCCCGCCCGCGATGAATTCACGGGTCGCTCTCCTATGCGCAGTTCACTTTCAACAAAACTCAAAAATAAATAAATAAAAAATAATCAAAAATAAATAAGCTTTTCTTCATCCATTTCCATCACATATGTATTCTTTGCACTGCAAAGAATGAATGCGAATGCTCGCGCGAAACAGACGCGCGCGGGGAGCGGGTGCGAGGGGCGGGATATTGCCAGCGGCCGCTCGCGACTGCTCGAGCATTCTCGAGACTTCCCGCGACTTCTCGCGCAGTCCCACGGCTCCGTTTATAGAATTCGCCGGAATTCCCGCGGCGCCGCGGGCATCCGCGCGACTCGTTCGAGTTTCTCATGTGATAATAAGTTTTATTGTAATGAAAATAAAGTTAAAATTCATATGACACTGAAACTGCGCTCCGCTTCGCTGCGCTTCGACGCTCTTTTGGTGTGAGTTGAGCCTTATCTTGCGCCTTATGGGCGGTGGTTTGTTTACAAACATTCTACATCAAGTTTGTCTAGTGTTCGTTCTTATTAGTATCTAATATAAGGATTGTAAAGCAAATTGGTGCTTACAAAAGTTAAATGCAAAAAATATTATTTCTTAAATCGTAGAATTAATCACTTTAGACTGTTCGAATAAATACCTACGTAGGTACTTATTTTTACTAGTAGGTATTCCAGGCGAAATTAGTAGTTACCTACTAAACATAAATTTCCACTACATAGTAGATCCCATGGCCACGTCCGCTTTTGAAATTGATGTTGGCATACGAGAATCCTACGCCTCCCGCAGTTATTGATGCAACTGCACTGGTTTGAGTGTTTTCCCGCACAATTATGCCCTGAAAGTTTACAAGTAGAATAGTTTAAAGTTAGGAACAGTATAAATAAAGACCATATTGCTTTGTATTTCCACGGGTTTTGTTAGTGGTGCAAAGGTATCTGCCAGAGGCTTTCAGAGGCTGCTATGAATCGATCGGGCTGAAATTTGCCCTGAGCCTGGAATCAAACATAGGCCACATTTTACATGCATGACACATAAATAACCTTAAAACTTTTTCATAGACACAACGCGTGCGAAGCCGCAGCAGGCACTAGTAGTAAATAAACGCGATACTTCTGATAGTGTACAGTAAAATGTGGTACCTACTCACCTTAATAATTTGTTGCCCAGGATCTGTGTAGAAATAGTTCTTATTCCTCTTGACGAATGGATAGGCCATGTATTCACATTTTTCCCGCCAAACCAAGCGTGCTTGGTAACTAGTTCCGGCTATCAAATCGCTGGCCACCGAAACCGAAATGCACAAAAGGGCCAAAACACATATGAAAATAAACTTCATGATGATAGAAAAAAACGACCGCTTAAGGCAATGCTCCGAAGATTACTCTTTGACTTATCTTGCTGAAATACACAGTAGGTAGGTATCCATCGAATTGTCGGTCATAATAAGTCATAAGGTTAACGATAAGAATTCTCAAAGAGAATATAATAGACGTCGCTCAACGATCCTGCAGTATCGAAGACATAGATACCTACATGTCGCCGGGTCGTATAATCGGCCCGTTAGTAGAATGGTTAGGGAGATTACAAAACGGTAGATCACCTCACCTCAATAGCTGTATTGGTAACGGCTGGACGCAGGCCTCCTCATAAGCGCCTTATTGGCTTTATCTCATGGGGTTAATGCCCATAATCCCCACGCTGGGCATGTGAGTTGGATATCGCAGTTCGGTGGTAATGGTGATCAACACTTACAATTCACACGTACCACATCTACACCACATGGTCGGGCGTATATTTTATATTGAAAATGAATAGGACTATACACACATACCTACCACATTTTGCAGTCGTTATCGACCGCGTGTGTGATACCGACGACATCGCAACCACCAGCGACACCGAGAACTAGTGGCCGACCACATCGCAGACACATCGTCGCCGTCGTCGTCGGCGTCGCGTGTTCACGCGACGCAACATTGTTATTGCTATGGCTTTTGTTCAAAAGCCATAGCAAGGATAGCAATTGTTTCCTCTTCGAATTCCATGAGTTGTTCAGTCAACGTGTGTTTCCTAGCCGGTGTCGAACTTTGAACTGTGTCTGCACATGACGTAACCACATAGCAATTACTGGCGACAACGCAACCACATCGACATTGTCGGACAAGACAACGCAACTACAAAAAGCTGCAGAGACACTATTCACACTACTATTCTATTCGCTACATTTTGACGCTGCGATGTGGTGTGGTTGTGGTCCGTGTGAATTTATATTACACAAACCATTGGGCACGATATTGATCCTTTCTGTATCTCATATATTATTAAACCAAACCTACATACATATTACGTAACGAGTAGGTACTAGTACTAATAATTAGGAAACCACCATGACAATAATGAAGATATTTTAATAGTACTCTGACAGATTCAACAAACTATAAATATTTCAATTGAAAACAACAAACCACCTGGTTTAATTAATATTATTTAAGCATAACAGCATCCAATGAAATCTAGACAAGATTACCAACCACTTACATAAAAAGGTATAATAGGTGAAGCAATAATACGAGGGCGAAATCTCAAACAGAGCTGACTTGCATGGCGGCGAACCGAGGTGTCGTCTCCAACTCCATGGAATCAGTAGTGACTTGAGAGCGCGAGTCTGAATTCTCAGTGCTGTTCAGCATCGAAGTCATAGATACCTTATCGTCTTTCAAGCTACCGTTAGCGTCAGAATCTTGTCTCTGCTGCGCGTCCACCATATCACCGCCGCCACTGCTCAGGGAATTCCAAATGCCTTTAGATGACTCTTTCAACGTAACTTTCTTTTCATTGGAGCTTCCTGCTTTATCCTTTCCGTCTTTAGTCTTTTTCCCGAGGACGGGGAAAGAGCTCAGTTTGGCCTTGGAGCTTCGTGCGACCACGCCGCGCTGCAAGGGCGCCTCCGTCTCGCCTTCTTCGGTGATGGATGTTAGCATGTCGTTCGATTCCGTTGGAACGACCTGTCCGGCTTGAATAGGAATGTCATCTACGAAGAAAAAAAAAAAGATGCTGTAATAATGAAACAAATTATCGACGTTTGTAACATCGTAGCAACAGGACGAGCGCGTTATATAGAAAGTTGATGGAGTGAGTGCGGTAAGATGACCAGACATCGTAATCGATTTCATACGTTTGCTCATTCATGCCACGACATTTAATTTCTAAGATTCGGTGACTAGTATAACGACACAAGTTGCCTAGTTTGTGTTTAAAGTGGTGGGTGGCAATTCAGATGTCGTCGCCAAAACTAAACTGAACTAATTTGACGGTATTAAAAATTACGCTATGCTTTTTATTTCGATCGTTAAGAAAGGGATGATTTTTAATCCTGACATTTTTATATTATTTTAGATTGACGACATCTGAATTGACTCCAATAAAGGTTAGGTGAATTTAAATATACAGTATGTTCGGCACAAGGTTTGTCATCCATATGACAAAAGTTTTCAAAAATCACTATACAAAAAATCTTTACAAAAATGTACTGTTGAGGGTTAAAAGGGCCCACCATACTAATTGCTATTGGATCTATCAACCCCCACTTACCCTATGGCCAAGTTTCACCGAACTAAGCATGCCCTCTCGATTACGAGACAAAAGTAAGTAATTTCTGGTGAATTCAAAAATGCACAATGCATGTTTTTTGAAAAACACTTGCTTTGTTTTGTATTTTAATTGGATTTCACATTAATTTGGCTTAAATACCGTTGGAGTAGCTGGGTTGAACTAGAAAGGTTTTAAGTGAATTGGAATATCAAAGTCACACAATGTTTTTTTTTTATTTAAATCAAAGTTGAACACTTCGTTTTTAATTTTTCCTTTTCAACACTTTCATTCCCATAGCTGCTTTATTTACCTAGATCTAAATTAAATTACTTATGTAATTTAAGCCACATTTTCCGTACAAATAAAGTTACAGCTCTAAATATTTAAAATTAGAAAAAAAAAACACGATGACAAAAGTTGTGCCGAACATCTGTATACCTATTGATACACTTTACATTAGCATGTAACACAAAAGCTTAGTACTTATTTAAGTGGTATGTGTATTTGGTGAAGGACATTATTATTAGAGTGTGGTGGTTTTTAACATAAAGCTTTAGTTTTTACTTCTTCTAATATTTAAAAGTCTTCAACTACAGTTGTCTTGTAAGGATGTTTGAGTTGAGTTGTTTCTTAGAAATACTGTTTATCGTTTCCAAACAATAAGTCGGGGAGCATGCGTTGGGAAGCATGTCATTGAATGCATCTGTTAAACATTTATATATATTTTTATAACTATTTCAATAATAATTTAGACGTCGATTTAAGGTCTTTCGGGCCTGGTGAAGTTCTATGGATTTCTAGCACCTTGAAACTTATGCTTTGAAATACGAGTTTGTATAAAGTTTTATATATCTATGAAATCTAATGTATATCACTTTTCTAGTACTCATAACACAAGCTCTGCTTAGCTTGGGACTAGATGATCCTGTGTGAATAATCCAGCATTATTTATTTATTTATCTTACCTGGCAATTTTTTGGTTCGGAATGAGGCATTTGTGATCATTGATTTGGACATAGTGACTGTAGTAGTCGCAGGAGATAGAGCTACACTTATGCCCATTGGACCGTCGCATGGTTGGCCTGAAAACGAAATTAATTAGTTTTTTTTAATAATTGTGAACTGAAAATTGAAATAACAAAGTGAAAATATTAACAAATTACCGAATTTTCATCTTTATTATTTAATATAGGACGCTGGGTTTATTCAAACTGGATTTATGGAATTAACAATATTATCTGAAGAGAAGAATTAAAATTATTTGGGAACTGGAAATTTGAGTTGAAGTATAATTTTATTCACTTACCTGCTGGGTTATCCTTCAATGAATTAATAACAGCACTTGTGACCAACATGACATCAGGGTATAGCTCATACTGAGCTCTGCGGTCAATGTCTTTCACAGCTTGGAATGCCAGGGTGTAGAACTCATTGAACATAGCAAAATATGCACCTTCCACCATCTCTAGCAGTAAGTTGGATGAGACTGGTATTCTTTCTATGTTCTTACCATTCTTCTTTTTGAATCCCTGAGTGACTATTCTGCAACATAAAAAATATTTTTTATATTTATATATGAACAAATATGTCATACTCATTAAAATTATATTACATATTTACATGAAACATTTAGTAACTTAGCAAAAACTGTTAACAACAGCAGTAAATGGTTTTTTTTGCTACTGAAAAAAGTTATATTTTGACTTAGCACTTGTCATTATCATAATCATCAGCCTATAGGAGTTGATAGAGTCTACTGCTGGACATAGGCCTCCCCCAATAAATAGCGCTTGTAGGGATGCAAAATGTATAAATTATAGTAGTAGTAAGTGTAGTTATATTACCTGCAAGTTGCTAAACAAAGGTGTCTCAAAGACAGTTTTGGTAGCAGGCTTAACTGGCGATTATAAATGAATAGAAGTGCAGAAATAACTTTTAGCCTGTTCTGTGCATTCAAGACATCCACTTGTGGCATTGGACCCCAGCTTACTAGCTTTGTATTACATTCTTCCCATCTTCTAAGAGCACTTTCAGTTAGAAACTGAGGTCCCAAAGAGAGAGGCTGAAACAATGTTTTTTTTCTATTTATGATCTGTGGTGTTTTAAATACCTATTTGTGAGTGCACACATAATGGGTAATAGTGCAGTCTAGTTGATTGATATTTATATCGCAATGATATATGGGGTACTTGGATAAAGATGCTGACCCGCTATCTTCAGTCCTGTCCTGATTTACCAAGTAAGTCCATACATTAATGATGAATGAATTTTAAGTTTTTATTCAAAATCAGCTTACTATCAATTGACTGCAAGCAAGAGCTATTTATAAAAGTGATGGTATTAAACACTCTATTCATCATCAATATTATTACATACTCACTTCATGGTAGATAGAAGCTTGGGCCAAAGAAGGTAATCTGAAGGAAACTACCTTAGGTTTGCCAGATTCATCAACTACTTCACAGTTGTACAATCCTAAAAAAAATGTTATTTTGAAGTTGATAAATTATTGAATTTTGCAAAACCACAGTATGATTTTAAAACTTACCAATCAGCAATGTTTCAATACATCTATAGGTTTTCATATGGCTCTGAGCAACCGAACTCAAGTAATTGAAAATAAGAGTGGGCACAAACTGTAGAGTAAATCTTTGGAGTTCTGCCTCCTTAGATCTATAGAAGCTGAAAAGCTGAACACAGACATTTTCCAACATCTGTAATCAAAAATAAATAACAACTTGAGATTATAGTAGAATAAGTAATGAGAAACAGTTTGAGCATTCCAGTATCTATGATATATATAAGTAAAAAGGGTAGATAAGGTATTTTCCCAGCGCTTACTCAACAAATGGCCTCTTTTATGCTACAATGCAATGACACATAATTATTTCCAATCTTAGATTGATGATGACAGCAGGTACAGAACATTAGATAATATTAGAAGGCATACCTGTTCAATTTCTGTTTCAATATCATTAGACCTACTTTGTCCATCATTTTCATCTTCAATAGAGAACAGATTGAATATTGCTGTGGCAATTTCATGGTTATGTTCATGCTCAGCGGCAAAGCTCTTGATTTCATTTTCTTGTAAAGTTTTGTATTCATTTAGCCATTCGGTTAACAAATGCTTCCACTCAGACATTTTGAATAATTTTCTGTGTTTTTCTCTGGATAATAAGATATGAGTAGATGAAATATAGTATAATAGACCTTCGCCACCATGACTACTAGAAATATATAAAAATACTTAACATTGTTACACACCTTGATAACTGAAAGTACACTCAGGGTCAGTTTAATGGGTGCCTCAGTCGTAGTAACACAACATTAAGAGTTCGCATATTAGGTCGAATAATTATATTTTTGATTGAAATTAGATACCTAGTCACACGTCGAAAATGTTTTGTTGAGGATGCATGAAGGAAAACTTACGTGACTTTAATAGTATAAATTCTCCCTATCACATTTTTGTTCTGTGAGGTTGTAAATCTTTAATGCTACTATTGTACAGTGTCAAATAATTATAACATATTGTTTTTGTTAGTTATCTAGAATTGTCTGGAATGGAATTTTGTAAAACACGATTTTAGCAACTGCACTGCACTGCAACTGCTTGTTAAATGAAACTCGTCCCGTCCCTGATGATATGAATGAAAATGCAAGCAAATAAATTCAGTGACAAGACAATGACATCAAGAAACGCAACAATTTGACGTAACTGTTGACTTTGACTTCTATTGGTTAGTGTGTTTATGGTTTAATACTACGATATACTACGACCCAAAACTCCTCCTATAGACGAATCTTGGTTTTCTGTGGGTGGTCATTTTCAAGCCACGTCATTTATACGTCAATGTCAAAAAATTGTTGATGTTGGAATTGGGGATTTGGGAAGATTTTGTAAAATTTTCGAAATAGATTTTTGATAAACCAAGGAGATATTACGAGATATCAACCAATAAGTGCAATAATACAATGGGTTCCTCCCAGAGCGCTGGAGTGCCGGGAGGTGGAACTGAGGGATATCATGTTTTACGGGTTGGTTTTGCGGCATATCCTGTGAATCGTGTTTAGCCCAATTTCACTAACTGAATGCTTTTGTTAAACTTATTTTCAGGTTCAGGATGGCTCCCCAGGGCAATTGGCTAACCTCGAATCATTTTTTGACTTTATAGTTGCTATAGAAAATGTAAGACTAGACCAAGACAACGACACTCTCAAAGAGCTGCTCAAGAATAATATCAATCGTTCGATAAAAATGCTCGTGTACAGCAGTAAGACTCAATCTGTCAGAGAAGTCATGCTAACCCCCAGTGACTCCTGGGGAGGACAAGGCCTGCTGGGTGTCAGCATTAGGTTTTGTTCATTTGAAGGTGCTAATGAGAATGTATGGCATGTTTTGGTAAGTAATACTACTTTAGAGTTTTCTAAATATTTGATTTCTAATCTATATAAAAGAAAGTCATGTTAGTTACAATATTTATAACTCAAGAACGGCTGAACTGATTTGGCAGAAAATTGGTGGGGAGGTAGCTTAGAACCAGGAGACGGACATAGGATACTTTTTATCATTTGAAGTATTTAAACCATTTGAAACATAGATTTCCATAAGGGTGAAGCCGCGGGGTGCACCTAGTATACAATATATTTGTAAATTACTGTTACTTATAGGAGGTACATCCATCTTCACCTGCTGAGATTGCAGGATTGAGACCATTCTCTGATTACATCATTGGGGCTGATTCTATCATGCATGAGAGTGAAGATTTGTTTACACTTATTGAAGCCCATGAAGGTAGAGCTCTGAAGCTCTATATCTACAATGCAAATGATGATACATGTAGAGAGATTCATATAACACCAAACCAGAACTGGGGTGGAGAAGGGAGCCTTGGATGTGGTATTGGATATGGCTACTTGCACAGAATTCCAATAAGAATTGATAGTGCAACTCAACCTCCTCAGAAACCTTATGTAAGTATGACTTTGTGTTTTAATGATCAGTGAACTATTTCTAGTATTTGATTGTAATTTTCTTTGTTAATAAAGTGGAATAATCATGTGATCTGTTTTTTTTAGATTTCCACACCAAATGTGCATCCAAATGTACAATCTGCCGTAACCCAAAGCTTAAATAGTCCTGATGACAAGACACCACTGATGGTGCCCCCAGTGGCCCAGCCGGTGACTGCACAGCAAGCACAAAACCCCACTCCCCCCGGAATTTTGTCAGGCATACCTTTGGTCAGCGCTGGCAACTTTATTGCGGGTAGCAATGTGCCTCAGGAGGCGACTCCGCAAGTTGCCGCTCAACAACAACCTATTTCTCAGGCCCAGTCTATTGTTTCCAATATGGCCACTTATTCTAGCAGTAAGTATTTTAAAGAGAATTTCATAAATTAATACAGGGTGCTATTTAACATACTAAGCGCAAAGGGGGTGATTCTGGACCAAGAGGGGATCGACTTGTGTTCTATGATTTATGAAATTCCGATTCCGTTAATATTCGTGTTATATAACGCAATTCTTACATTATTGATTAAAATTTTAATGTAAATTCATCAATTTCCTGAAAAAATAACTGATTAAACAAAAAGAAGAGCAAAAATGATTTGTGGAATTTATATATACATTAAATATTTAATATTAAAATAATGCATGGGTTAAGAACGTGTTAAAGAATAGGAATAAGAACAGGAAAAATCTTTATCTGAAAAAAAAAACCAAAACAATCAAAATTATAAAAGTTTTTAAACAAAATTTGATAGACTCTTTTGGCTTAGTACACATGTTTCGTGGCACCCTGTATTGCTGTAAGCACAGTTTGTATTAAAATAGTAGAAATGCTTCTTCTAATTTTGAAAATTTTTTCTTCAGATTTTGCAGATGCAACTCTGACAAATTTGGGTAGTATACCATCAGTAAGTAATATGCAGCCACCGGCGCCACTGCCTAACTTGCCGGGCATTCCAATGAACCAGCCTCAACCTTACATACCAATGATGCCTAGTTATTCACAGCCGTTAGTGCCTCCGCCCAGTGTTTACTTACAGAGCAATCCAACTACTTACACTCATAATACGCCTTTAGTACCCACATTTGACATGAGCAGCTTTGCGCAACCTCCGATACAGCCACCGCCGATCAGCTCTGGCCAGTCAGTGGTCACACCAATCTCGCTTCCTGGAATGCCACCGATAACCGTGAGTGCCACATTACCTGTTTCAACGGTCCACGATATCCACCAACAATCAATACAACAGCCCGACCTGCTGTCTTGAAAATAGAGCTAACAACATTTATGTAATTTTAATATGTACGCATTTTTATTGTTGAGCTTTTTTATGTTGCAAAAATTTTACGATTCTAAGTTCCAACACAAACAAATGTATAAATAAGAGGCAGTATAGGTAGTTCAATTAATCACTTATGCTATGCCTGTTTTAGAATATCAAGTTATTACAGATGTATCTTTATATTTTAATTATTTATTTATACAATGAATAATTGTTTTCATTATCTGCGTTACTGTGTTAAATAGCATAAGTGTAAAATAAAAATGAAAATATGAGAACCACATTCATAGGATTTTTATTATATTATTAATATGTTGGTATTTATTATTAATGTTTTTATATAAATAATATTTATTCACATACAAATAAATACCTTAGAGCTAATTTGTCAAGTATGATCTATACCTCTATAAAATAAAAAATGATTGAGAAATAAATAGCCTGCAATTATTTAACATAGAACTAACAAATTATTATTATTGCCATATTACATGCGCTAAGGTACAAAAAACTCTGAAAAAAAAAATTGTAATGGATGTTCATAACATAAATGTGGCTTGATTAAGAATAAACTCTTACAACTTGAAAAATCAATTCGTTCTGGCTATACACAGCGATTAGTCACCAAATTAAAAGCAATGAAAAGTAACGATAATGAAATATTTTAATATAAATGATAAGGCTTTTGTAGGTTTCTGAATGTCCTGTAAGAAGGTTCAAGTAAACAGTATTTACCGTCTTTTACAATACTGATAAAAATACTTAACGAGTTATTTCTTTCTCCTATGTTCAATATTTTGGGCGCAATAAATTTCTTAGATAGTAAAAAAGCAATAAAATATTTGTATCATACATTACGTTTTTTTTTTGTTTATAAATCTGCTATAAATAGTTAAGTGCCTAGCTGTTAAAACAATATCTAATAACTTAATCTACCTAATGTGCATTTAAATATTTTTTGTCTATTTGGCAAGGTGTTCTTTGGCACCGTAGATCGCGACTCTAGTTACGTTTAACGTTTTTTCCTAACGCGAATTATTGTGATTGAACGACGTAGGCTCAAGCTTAATGCAGGTTTCCGGGGTATATTCGTCTGGGGGTAGTTTTTCCGGGTCCAGACCGAGAGCGGGGTTGATATGACCTCTGGGGCTTAGGGCGGAGCCGTCGCTGTAGAAGACGCCTCCAGCCAGTTCTGATAGGCGACGCCGCCGCCGAGTGTCCTTGTCATCGGTCATGCTCGGAGGCCGCACGCTGGAGCTACGTCGCCGCTCCGGACCAACCCTCGTCGATCCGCGCAGAGGTTTCTGATTGAAAAATATATTTCACTAACTTATCAAGTCTCAGAAGTTAAGTCCTGTGCGGAGTACAAGCGGTACCTAACTACTTTTTGCCGTGAGTATAATATAGGTACTTAGTTCTTTTCCTATTAGTTTTACATTTCTCATCTAAGTTATATGCTTCAGCTAAGAGTCGTTTTAAAAAAAGACTATTAGCTGAAGCAAGCTGTCTTTAAGTAGAAAAAACAAAACTCTGGTTATCAATACTTTGATCTCTAAGTCTAAATGGGTTTAGGTTGAGAGCTTTTGTTATAAATACTATACATACATACCTATTTGGTTCTATACAATTTATATCAAATAAAAACCTTGAAGATTACAGAAGTTTTCTAGTTACAATTGTATTTCTGCTCGGATCTTGCTTACCTTAAACCTGCTGGGCAGTGAGTTAAGTAGTTTCAGAATAGGTGGCGAGATAAGATCGACGGGCACATTTGCAGGGTCCGTAGCGCCAGTCGCAAAGGACACTGCCAGACCGACGATGAGCGTGGCCACGCATCCTATGGCTGAGTACCACAAGTATGATATACGGAACAGCCAGAACACAGCGTCATCTTGGGCTTCCCTGAAACCGATGACAAGGATTTTACAATAATATATTATGAATTTATTATAATTATATGCGAGCGGCTTCGCTCATGCGGTACCTGGATAAAACATTATTATAAGCATTGGCATTACCTACCCTATTTGGCCTAGGTAGACATAAATCAAAACTTTGATAACATCGTTCCCAAGATAGACCGACGGGAATCGGAATCGGAAATCAACGGGCTGAGGTGGAGGATATTCTTACGCCGCGGCCCCACGGCGAACTAACCAGGTGCGCAGGACATTTCAAATTCAAAAATGTTCATTTCCTTAGGCTCACTTAATAACCACTTAACTAGTCAAATTTTAATAATAATATAATTAAGTGTGTGCACATACACAGGTGCACTGTCTATCTATTCCCTAACTCTGATAATCCGATGGGACGGCAGACCGACACGCACGGGCAGAAGTCAGGCGCATGACCAATGCATAACGTGCTTTCTGAGGCACAGGGTATAACAACACAGCGAATAACCGTTGGTGGTTCTGCCCTGCTCCCGATAGCCTAATGCTCTCGATCTATACAATTGTTGACGATAGACTTGTGGGCGAAAACCTCGATATCGTGTTGAGGGGAAATCTTTAAGAACAAAGAAAATGACAATTCAAACAGGTGACTAACTGCAGGCTGTAGTGCAGATACTTACACAGTAGATACGTCCAGGGTCTGGTTTGCGCCGACGCAGCCGATAGTGGAGGACGGCAGGCGGGTCAGAGGCACCTGCGCGAACTGCGCACCTCCGCCCGCTATTACTACCACCAGTAGACCCACCACTCCACCTGACACGGCGCCCTGGGAGTTTTAAGGAGTTAAAACAACATTAACAATTAAATCTTCAATCTCTGGCTCCAGTTTCCTTCGGTCAATTTACTGCAGTTATTAGACTTTCCAGATCAAAACAAAAAATTGTCAGGGCTTCCATAGCCCTGAAAATTTTGGAGAGTTTGCGGAGGCAACTTATTAATTACTATTTAAATTATTTGATATATTGGCAACGGTCCTTGTTGATAAGTGTGCAAAGTTTTTTTGTGAGAAACCTTATTTACCAGGTAACTTAAACGGGAAGGGGACAACAACACCAATAGGATAAATTTCTTCATCTGCATTCTGCTAAGACATAAAACAACTTCCTGTGATAAATTCAAAGATCAACTTGGTTTTTCGATTGTGCAATGAGAAGTTTCTACTTAACACGTTAGCTGCCATGTCAGTCACCGGTGCCTGACAGCCATGGTACTTGATCAGGCCGTGTCAGTCACCAGTGACTGACATCGAGACATTGGATTGAAATGCTTGTAGTGAGCACGTTTAGCCTGCTTGTTTCTATTAGAATTGACTGACATGCCTTTAAAGAGAAATACCTCATTGGGGAGGCCTAAGTCCATCTGCGACTATCATAGGCTGATGATGATGATGAAAGAGAAATACCTACCTAAAATAATGAGATTAGAGAACTATAAAATACACAGTGAAAAATGTTAGATATCATTCAGTTATGGTACTGGGGTAAGTGCTAAGTAGAATTTTTTAAAGTGTGTGACTTACCTTTGCATTAGCCCAAGGGAAAAGCATTCCCAGTGTGAAGAGTCCCAGAGAGACGCCTCCAGCCATGCCGTTGAAGGACAGAGCCAGCTGCAGCACCGGACCGAGGTGTTCCACCGCGAACACCAGGCCGAACGATGTCACCCCGCAAGCGACGCACACCCATCGGGCTATCTGTAACGTAAACTTCCTCTTCAGGTCTATATCTCTACTAAGATTTTGTTAACGTATAGATATGTTATTATAGTAGGTACGTAAGCCCTCGGTAATCTCAAATTATTTAATGAATATCCGAAAAAAATTCAACAGGACTAGCTTGACGGGCGCTAGAGCCCGAAGGAAGTCCCGAAGTCACTTGTATTACCATGTCATACAGTCATTTGAAGTTTCTATCAGCCAACATACCAAATAATTTTACGTAGGTAAGGAAATTATCAGTTCTAGACCTATATAATAAATATATAGTACTATTCTCACCAGTGCTCCTTTATTTTCTGGCAAAGTTATTCCGAGGAGACCGCCTGCTAAATCTTCACAAGCTATTGCTGCTAGTGAATTGAGAGCAGACGCCACTGTCCTGAGTTCAAATAAACAATTAAACAACTTTAGAAGGTTATTATAATGATTTGGTTACATACTTAAAATTGATTGTTTCGATCGTGAGCGAAGTAGGTAAGGGACCTAATTACCGATTGTTTTCTTCTCTTTACAACGCGTTCGATTGCCGCCATTCACCAGGCAGCAGTAGGCAATATCCATTAGAACCTAAATTCTCTGAAGACTTCTCAAATTAAAACTGGAGTTTTCTAGTTTGGTCCACCATTCATATGGAGTCCTATTCCACAGTGTCCAGTCAGTTACTTATACTGAAGCTCTCATGCGTTTCGCATTGGTCATACATCTGGTCATCCGTAAGATCTACCACACAGTATTCTTTTGATTTGATGTAAGCTCTGCCTCACAATTTACACAGTTTGAAAGCACTGGGCATTCAAGTACAATCAAATGGATAACCGAAAGTTGAATTTCTAAGTAATGAAAGTTATTTTCTTACCCAAGACTGGCTGCAAATATACCGGCAACGAAAAATCCAGGAACACCTCGTGCGGAGCCCAGCTCTTGCACGACGTACAGCGGCAGAAGTCTGTCCGATCCCGCGATCTCTTTATTCTGCGGTAAGTCGTGTTTTTTTTTATATTTATTTAGTTAGTTATTGCTTTACGTAACGCAGGCTAGGATATTAGGTGTTTTTTTTTCTTCGGTGAACACAGCGAACCGCTTTTAAGTAGGTACTTAGTCATGGATTATCCAGTCACATTTGATAAACCAAATTCGATCTTACTTAAAATTCGATTAACAACCCATTACAAAAGTGAACGACATGCGAATACAGCGATGAAATAACAAACCGACATTAGAATAAACACCTACGTGATTACCTGAATGGGATCACAATCAGCGTAATGTAACGCTAGCACGGCTCCGGTGATGAAATTGACGGAGTAAACCGCTGTGAGGCCGATAGCAGACACCCATAGCGCCACCCGCACTTGACTGATGCGTTCCACAGACAGGTACTTTTGGACTGAAGCCTGGTTCGCGCAGAACATACTAGTCCAGTACATGGTACCTCCCACAACCACAGACCAAAATGAGTGGCGCACGGTAGGGTCTGGATTCATGCTAAAATAATAACAAATATATAAAATAACTTTGGTTCTCAGAAATAAAATAATACATATAATAAAATAATAATTATTTCTAATTTCTAGAGTTATAAAATCAAGAATAATCTATGTTGACTTCATTATTATACTATGTAGTAAAATCAGAAATATATAATTATAAACTGAGTAGGTATAAAGTTCTTATCAACATTTTTTTTTTAAAACTTGGCTAACAATAGATTCTTTTGATAAGAAACCGCAAGCAAAAGTTCTGAATCGGCTCTGAATAAAGTTGTATTGTATGGTTTTGCGCTGTAAGTGTAATTGCCAATTGGCCACACCGAATTGCAGTAAAACTGGGCGCGCTCTCCAAACGTTAGTTAATCTCAGGGTACAGGTCAATAACAAATTAAGTAACTGAAAAGTATGTTAAATCTATTTGGGGTAAAAGTGAGAGCTTTATTTTTTACATTAATTATAATTACCCAGGGGTTTGCCATGCATGTCTAGCCAAAAATAATAATTTATGACCGGTTTGAAACATGTTTTGCCGGCATCGAAATAATTAAGTACTCACTCGAAAAAATGCAAGCGATCTGTCCGTCTCGCGTAGTCCCAGACTAGGTCCATGCCGCCAACTTTCGCAGCCCCCATTCCCAGGACTACGGCCAAAGAGCCGAGCAGCACCACAGATTGGAACGAATCTGTCATTATGACCGCCTTCATGCCCCCCTGAACAAAAAAATTCTACATTATGTATTGCTTCTATTAGCTTACTTAAATTCAAAAGTTGTATAATTAATATTATATAATACTTAAAATTCAATGTCAGTCAATAATAATTCGATTACGATTCCCACATATAAAGCTATTGACTTCTGACCTGTTTAGGCCTACTACTAATAAGGACCGAGACAAGTAAAATTTTAAAATACCTATAATTATTATTATTAAATAAGAAAAGATTTTTCATATTGAAAATATTTTATGTCCACTATTTTTTTCTATACCTGTGACGCGTAGAATATGCAGACAACGTACACCAGTGTTACTGCCAGATAGGTATTTAATCCCGTTACTGTAAATAAACATCAATTAGATGGCATGATATACAATGTCGGGCAACTTCTATGTTACAATCGTATGTTAGAGATTTTAAAATGTTTAGATCAAAGATTACTTAACGAAATATTTCATGCCTTGCTTGCATCTTACGCTTATCTAAGCACTTCAATCTGAAGACCAGCTAAGCGGAGCGATGGCGTGAAGTTCATTTTCTATTGTGAAATATCAGTCTTATGATGATGTGGTATCTACCACAAAATCTTAATATTGTATCAATTTTCTTCGTAACTTTATAGCTCCGAGCAGAATGGCACGATAACAGTAGGCTATGGGCATCCTTGTAAAGTTCTAATGACATCAAATTCATCAGAATAACGTTTCATTGCACCACTGCACTTTTGTGTGCATCAGCACCGATGTTTATGGCCAATTGTTAGCATAACAGAGCCAGTAACGACCATCATCGCGACAAGTTGGAGCCATTATCGTAAACTGAAGCCACCTTTAGCAATCCGAAGCAACGTTGAATACCTGAGTACATTCTGTTATGAAACATAAAATCAATAAAATACTGCATCGAATAATTTATCGATTGATGATCTAAGTGTGTATTACGACACGCAAATTTTGTTGATAGGCATGGGCTGTCCTGGTAACTGACATTTTATTTTAATTTATCAAAATTGGTTAAGGTTAATAACGGAGCGCCATTGTACTAATTAAGGAAAATTTGTATAGATCCCTGAACTAGCAAATACCTATCACAGGATACCAATAGATGAAATCTCTTGTTAGAAGTCTACCATGCCCTTAGTCCCATATCCACCTACGCATTTCTACGATCTCCGGTCGGTGGAGTCATTATTGAATTGATTGTGATCGTTAGGTTCAGCAGACCTACAATTTGTGGAATAACATAATGATAAACTGTTATACGAATGTAAGATGAAATATTACTGTTGCGTTATATAAATAACTGCCTCCCATGTGTTTAATGGTGTAGAAATATATTCTTTAAGCCACCATCATATCGTTGTTTTTTGCTAGTGGTTTATATCATATCAGTCTCTTTAGAATACCTGAAATTTCTATATCAGAGTAAAATTTCTATATCAAGGGCTTCTAATAACATTGAACGTAACGTATAATCCATACTGTATGAACTTAATGCTACATTAGCATATTATAATTAGAATACCATGGCACGCTTTAACATTGCAAAATTTCTATTGACATTGAAGAAGCAAATAAAATTAGAATACAATCGCCGAATAGCTCTCACAACATAACAAAAAAACTGAACCACGGGAATTTATGTTAGATTTTTAAATGACCGCATATCTAATTAGAAAATCTTATAAACCAAGAAGATTCACCGTACGTTTCGAAATAATCTTGATTGCAACGAATATGTGGTTTCCGCAACTGTTACGCTAATAAAGTGTACTAATAGCATTACAGCTTTACCGTGTCTCCTATATAAACGTAATTTTAGACGGTCAATCATAGCGGCCGTTCTCTAAACGAGGTGAATAAAGATCTTCAACTACGTGCCATTGAATTGGTCTTCACATTACTTATTAGTGGACTAGTCTCGTTTTATATCAAATGAAGCCTATTATATTACATATTTTACACTTGTGTTGCTCTCTTTAATAGCTATAATGAAAGAATGTGTTCTGAACGCTTCACCCTTTACGAGTCCGGAATGTTAACTAGTTCCTTTTATTGGGGAATGCCGAACGGTTTACTTACCATCAGATAGCGCAAGCGACGGCGCATAAACTGCTACAGCTGTATACAGTATCATTTGTAGCATATACAATGAACTTGCGTAAACGCGAACAGTTTTACAGAAACGGATTTCCTGAAAAACAAAAAATATTATAACAGAATAAAAAAAAAGTAATTATGTAGGTACGTATAAGTGTTATATCATCCATCAGCACAATGTTTTATTACCAAATATTCATAACAACTCGTCAGTCGCAGCCTCATAAACACAGGAAGGTAAAACTGGCTTGATATAGGCACTATTAGCACAAAGGTGACACAAATCATCCAGAACTGTGCCCCTGCCATGTACATCTCCGCCGGGTTTCCCAACAGCTCTATAGCGGTGACGAAACTGAAAATATGCATAAACTTATATATTCCTATTAAGGAAACTTTATTACGATAATAAATACCACAGCCGGACTTACCTCGCAGCTAAACTTAAAGCGGTCGGAAAAGTGCCCATAGACGACCCTCCAAGTAGAAAGTCATCACCGCTAGTCGGTTTTTCCCCGAAATATCCGTAGAACACTCCTATTCCACATGAAATGATGAGCATGCTTGCCAAAACACTGTAGTCCTCCCAATGGAAAAGCTCATTTGTAGTAGGGTCATTTCTAGATGCGTTTGTTATGTTGTCGCTCGCTGTCGCCGGTAGAGAAGGGGTCGCTTTTGTGGTTGGCAGTAAGCACACGGCCCAACCAGCTAATAAACTAACTAGTATTATCTGAAAGAAATTGCAACACCACATCGTTAATACAACTCATGTAAAACACTCCTATAATCCTGTAGAAGACATTACGTTTCGACTAAGGTGTGACTAGGAATAGATGTTAATTGTTCAATTGAAGTGTGGGCTGATCGTAGCTAATGATTCTCTTATTCGGATGTTGTGTTCTTTTATAAATTAGAAAAACACTATTTAATTGGCGTTTCAAGTGGTTAAAAAGGCAACAGTTGCGTGAGTAGGTTTGCAAGGTACTTTATCGTTGGGGTTTTCTAGAGACTATCCAAAAGAAAAAAATCTGATTTTCGGCAGAATGACCTAGATTTCATACAAATAACAGATTCATAAATTAGGTAAGTATACCTAACCTATTATATACTCAGCTTTTTTGATAATTATCTGTAATGCAAGCTGTGGAGTGTGGATATATGTATGTATATGTTTATTTCAATATTTCAGTACCTAACTGTGTATCGCGTCTGAATAAAGTTTTTAAAACTGTCGTTGTAAACTTCCAATCTTACATTTTATGTATGAATACGATTCGATTAGTTGAAATCGACATGGTGTTTGTTGAAGGCAGCATGCGCAGCGATAACGAGGCGCGGCTTGAGGCGGAACGATCTGGTTCTGGTTTGCTTGAGCTTCACCAATCCGGATGGCTCCGGATGGCGATGGCTCAGCTGGACTAGGGACTGCGTGTCACACACCACATTCCAACCAATTAGGAAAACTGTTAATGCTTTTGTTTTCGCATATGAATTAGTCTTGGGTGTCATGGTATTAAGACAAACCGAGACACTTTATAGTTGCATCTGGCTTAAATAATTCTGGATTTGCTACTTAGCTCATCATAATTTATGCGATGATACTGGTAATAGACATTTTATAGACTATATATTTTATATATCTATAGAAAAGTCATTTAACAAAGAAATAATAGGTAAGTTTATGATTAAAATTGGCTGTTTATTTGAACCGCTTTTAAATAGTTCTATGTCATATATTACCTATTATATTGTAGGTTCGTATTGTTATACTTCATTTATTGAAATATTCGTTTCAATAACATTCTTAATTCCATCCAATTCTAAGCTTTTACTTTTAATTTTATTCGGCTTGATTGATTACACAAATTACTTGGTCTGCTCGAGGCAAGCAACATGTCAAAGGTTACATCGTGAAGGTAATTATAATGGTAAAAAAATACGCATTTTCTAGTAATAGGTAGGTATTTAAAACGCAATATACTTTCATCCTTGAATGTTACGAAAGTTCAAGTAGGTGTCCATGGCTTGCTAGACGCATTAACTGGCTTAGCTTGGTCGTAGGTTATGAACCTTTTCTAATATTCAAAAACAGCATACCTGTTTCCACTTAGGTATACGTATACCTTATTGCATGCACTATGTCAACATCATCAATTCATTCCTAGGTACTTGTAGCAAGTCGTAGTTTTCCTTTCGATGCACTTACAGAAACAGCTTTTAATAGACAGGACCTTTGGCCTCTAACGATTGATAACCTATTTCGAATTAACCTATTTCTTGTGTTGAAGGCTTGAAGGGAATCAGACATTTCCGGAGCCTAGGGAATCAAAAAATACAAAAATGTATATTAAATAATAAACTATGTATACTACCTAATAGTTAAGACTGGGAAATTATACATTTTGGGCTTTCAACATTATGAGAATTCAACATTCTGTTCCTAACAATAAAGTCGTGTACGTTTGAGTTTTATTCTTTCGATCTTATACAAAGCGAGTGGTTCGGGAGTTATGTTTTGATAGTTTGAAATTCAGAGACGTAATGGCGCGAACAATAATAATATCAATAAATAAATTAAAAATGGAATTGTTATTGTTTTTTTCTTTCTTCTTTATCTGGAACGGTCAAAGAGGTTAGCTAAGCCTATTTTAGAATGCGGTCTACGAATTTGTATTTAAAAACAAAATAAATGAGAGCTCGATCTGTCTTACAATAGCTCTTATTTGGTAGAGATTGTAGGCAAGTTATATGGCTTCGCAGGTCTTGAGAACTAAAATAAATGCACCGAGTGTGCACTGAAATATCCAACCTAGTAGTTAATATGTAATTAAAACTCGTTTTATTTGAAAAACTAAACATGATAGAAAAATATTATTTCTTAAAAATTTTCTCCAGTTACCTTTCATGAAGACAGGGCGCTATGGCGCTCATTGGGGGAGGCCTATGTCCAGCAGTGGACTGCTATAGGCTGATGATGATGATGATGATACCTTTCATATGAGACCAAACTTGATTTAGTTGATTGATGTATTGGACCCTGGCCGGATTTGGCCTCATTAAGTCAACCACCATTATGTTATGTTATGACCTACGGAGCTGAGACTGGACACTCACGATAGGGCTGGTCTATCAGTTCAAAGTCGCTCAGCGAGCTATGGAAAGAGCTATGCTCGGAGTTTCCCTGAAGGATAGGATTCGTAACGAATACATCCGACAGAGAACCAAAGTTATCGACATAGCTCTGAGAATTGGCAAGCTGAAGTGGCAGTGGGCCGGCCATATCTTGCGAAGAACCGCCGGCCGTTGGGGCAAACGTGTTCTTGAGTGGAGACCAAGACTCGGTAAACGTAGTGTAGGACGCCCTCCGACCAGGTGGGATGACTACGTGCGAAAGACTGCAGATAGATGCTGGAAGCTAGAGACAGGGTGCTATGGCGCTCATTGGGGGAGGCCTATGTGTAGCAGTGGACTAATATAGGCTGATGATGAATTTAACCAGCATATTTCACATGTCTCATCTGTGTACTGTACACCTATCAGATTTCACGCAAATCGTCATCGGTAGGACAGGTATATTCGATGTGACATTTCACCATTCAGCCAAATCACCCAAGCAACCAACTGAGAACTTCATTCTCTTCGCTCATTCCGTACAACTACTGTCGTAAAACGTCCTCCGACTAGTCGTACCGACAATGGCGGACTTGAGTTCCTAAAATCTAGGAGATGATATTTCCAGGATGTAGGACCTAGATTTTTAGATTTTTTTGAATTTCATCTAGAAACAAATTCATTAAATTTCGTATGGGATATGACATGAATGTTTACACTTTGTTCTATAACATTTTTCTCATTACAATTTTAGGATAAACTTTACATTTACAAAGACTCACTTTAAAACTTCCTTTTCTGCACATGTTTCTTCTTATCCGTGTGTTGTCAGCCATTTGTATTTTGTCAATTTCCAGTCACTTTTTATTTACTTGCGGATCCACTTCATAGGGCTATTAATATTAAGACTGTGTTTATCAATCCCGACGAAGGCGTACTGAGGGCCAGAGACGTGGTGGACATCTGTGTACTCTAATCAATTATCGTGATTGTGACTAACACTGGGTGCTCGTCACCCAAAGCGTCAATCATGAAGCTTTTGTCTTATGGTGACCGCATAACTTCAGGAGAACGAAGATTACCAAGAATCTGAAAGAACACAGTTTATGTCAATATCTGCAGACTTATGGAAAGTTAGAACGAAGTTTGTATTTACTTGTAAGCGAAAAGAGCCATTCCTGCAATATAATTAAAAAACCAGGTGTTGGAATTCTCTCATTATTGTGAATAATGAGCTGCCGGGTCCTGGCGCCGGGTATAAGGAACTAACCAACACTGCGTTAAAATTAATGACATTTCTAACCTACTGCACTTAATTACGTATAAGTTTTTGTTACGTACCTCGATCGCCTCGAATTATTTAGACGGTGAAGATTTCATCCGAGTCCATACAAATTGTCGGGAATTGCTTGTATTTTAGAATAAATAAACTGGTTCTAGATAGACGATGGTCCGTACATGCCTTCCTAGTATTTCCACATTTGTGGCTCTAGTGGGGTCAGCAAGGGGTCAATTAGGTATGAAATACTCTGTTAGAACCAGTAAAGTAATATTAGAGGGTATGTTATCTACTGTCCCTAAGCTGTTGGCCGATGAAAACTTCCGATTTCCGAGCACGGCGTGGCACAATCGTTGTTATTACTGCAAAGACCCGTTTCACAAAATGCAGCTATATTCATAGAGATGAAGGTACTTAAATAAGTGCGAGAAGGTACTTATCGTGAGCTGCATTTAATGACTTCTATCGTACTTGCCTATTCAATTGTTAGAAATGTAATCTAATCAAGGCACAAGGTCAAGCATCTTCTGTCAATATTAAACGTCACAGTAGCTGAAATTTAATAGCACCTATCATTTACTCATAATAGTACTTACGGTTCTAAGTCATAGTAAACCGAATTTTAGAATTATATATTTTCATTTAGTCACTATATAATATTAATATTATGATTATCAGTGGCGCGTGTGAAGTTGAAACTAAAATAATGGCCACAGTTTTCTCGAGCGTTGAAATTGCCATTTCGCTACTAAAGCCGTAGCGAATTGTAAATGTACGGTAAACTACGTACCTATTATGTGTTTCATTAATTGCATTGATTGTTTTGCGACTTAATATTTTTCTTATCTCTTAAATTAAAAGTACGCAAGAACTGGTAGGTAGGCCTAAAAATGGGTCCAAACCAGTAAGCCTAAATAGTAATCTTTCTTGCTGCGCAAAACTTACAAACCAATATTAAAAATAGCTTTTTACGTAGATATCCAAAAGATTTCAGTCAGGTAGGTAAATTCATAGATTGCTGTGATTTCATAGATTTGTCTAGGATCTACAGTCCATGAAAATTTTAAATTAACACCTCGCTTTCATAAACGTCCATCGTTATTACCTAATCTGTCAGGTTCCGCTTCATAATAACATGCTACATTTTTGTGGTAGGCGAGTGACAGCCGTCGTCGGCTGCCCTGAAGCGAAGTCGGGCGAAGCGGCAGCGCCGCCGCCGGTAGGAGGGCGATGCGTGAGCCCCATCACACCGCATTGCGCAAGCCATGAGAGCCATCGAAAGTACCCCCTCCCCCGGATATGGAGCGTACATCTCTTATAAACACAGGTGGCGCCCGGTTGCTGGACACTGTTCGATCCAAACTCGTGTGTGACGTGCCCATGATGTGTGACAAAACGGTAGGTGCCCGTGACAGTGAACAATTCGACCTAGTGATCTGGTGACACCATTCAATTAGTGGAAATGGTTCAAGTGCACAAGTGTCGGGAACGTCCCGGAGGATGTTCTGTCGAGGCGCCCTTCATCTTACTATGTGATCATTTTTGTGTGCGCAGGTTCTGAGGTCGTTGTTGGTAGCTGCGGTGGTGGTGTGCGCGGCGGCGCGGCCAGAGCCCCCGTCCTCGTACGGGCCTCCGTCGACGTCGTACGGAGCGCCCGCGCCGCAGTACGGCCCGCCGCAGCAGCCTACCATCCACAAGCATGTGTACGTGCACGTGCCTCCCCCGGACAACGAGTACCCCGCTCCCCGCAAGCAGATCTACGTGCCCCCTCCGCAGAAGCACTACAAGATAGTGTTCATCAAGGCACCCACCCCACCCACGCCCACCGCGCCCATCATCCCGGTGCAGCCTCAGAACGAGGAGAAGACCCTCGTCTACGTGCTGGTCAAGAAACCCGAGGAGCAGCCTGACATTGTCATCCCGACGCCTGCGCCGACGCAGCCTGCCAAGCCGGAGGTTTACTTCATCAGATACAAGACCCAGGTTAGTGCAACACTTTCAAAGCAGATACCGTCCAATAAACTAAATTGACTAAACAATGTCGGCATTGGAAATAGTCTTGAAATTACTGCAAGTGGAATTAATGATACAATAGTACCGCGCTCTGTTTTACTCATCGAGATAACATCTTGCGAAATAAATACTACAACTACCGCATAAGCATTAAACGAGGACCAAAGAAGACATTCATTGTATAGTATTCTCAGGTAATTAAATGGCCAATTTGTTACTCGTATCTATCATAGTAGTAGGTATGTTTAATTGTTAATTCAAACAAAGACTTTATTGTATAGTGCGCATCAGCTTTGGAGGATGCGCTCGCGCAGGCTTGTGAAAGTGCGCGTAATCGCTTCCCTGAGCGTTACAGTCAGGAAGCATTCTAGGCATTATTTGCATGACCCAACGTGCTAGGCTCTATGCGCCTGTCATCATCATTAACTCATGCAATATACTAAATATATAACTAAACGTATCTCAATTTCTGCCCTGAGGCTATACAATATTAAGACTAGACGAAGAAAATCGAGACTTAACTTCTTGCTTTGTGTTGGTATGTATTGGGAAGTACGTAATATTAATCCATTATAAAGTTCAGCGTTATCTATTCTACGAGAATTTATGAAAAAAAAATTACAAAAACAAACCGTTTAGAATCAGCGTGAAAACACTTATACATTTTCTACGAGATCAGTCTTTTTAAATGTGGTTACATGTACCTGACCTACAAAACTCTAAGCATTCTCATTTGTTGATGATATAGGTACTAAATTTAACTCTATAGTTATGTCAGAACAACATAATAGTGATTCATGCAAATTGGATTATAATTGGGGGTTTAGATAACACAGATTTAAACGTTGATGCTGCAAACACAAATAATAATAAGTCGCGTAGATAAGTATTGGGAATATTTATCTAAGAGGAACAGCGTGAGGCAGGCTGTCATTTCGATCCCGATTTTTATTTATGCAACTTATAAAGGTTGGTGTTGTACCTACATATTTTATACATATTTTACTAAAAAAACGTTCGTAGTTTAATGAAGTAAGCAAATGGCTTTGCTTACTTATAAACTAGGTTCGTTGTAACTACGAACCTAGTTTGTGTTGGAAGAATACCAACGAGGGACTTCAGAGTGAGTGCGGTTCGAGTCGCGGACCGCGTCTCTTCGAGCACTTATATAATGTCAGTCAGCAACGAAAGTCACTCATTTTCAAACTCAACTAACTGCAGAACTAGTTCGGTGTTTTAGATCAGCAAAGCTAAAATACACAGTGCCACCACTATGCATCATACATAATTCATAAATAGCATCATAAAACTAATATTATGTGCAAACGAAAATTGAAATTGCAACCATTCTGAATAAGAAAGCGTTGAAATATTGCAACTGACTTTCTGAAATACTGCAACTGACTTGACAGAACTGTGAAATATTGCAATTTACTTTCGTTGCTGACTGTACTATGACATACGGTAGATATAGATACCTTAAAATGGAATCATAACGAGATACTTATGCGTGTAAACCTAGCGTACGTAACTGACCACTTGTCTATTATGATATGATACGACACATCTAGGTCACATTCACGAAATAAGTGACTGGTATAACTTTCGAGATGTTATTTCAGTACTAAGAGGTACCTATCAAATGCAAGTGTATATATTTTGACCTCCTTGTTAGCACATATTTGTACCTACTAGCTCTACATAGTTATGCAACTCCAAGAACATTCTATTTATTGATTTTCAATGCTCATTGGGTATTTTATCCACCCCGTAAAGATAAAGCTAAAAGGCGCTTTGCTATTTTAAAGATACTGACTGTTTTAATTTTACCAACACTGAAAAAATATTGCAGTTATATTTAAAAATAAACAGGGCCATAGATCTTAAGTGGAGTTGGGCACTGCACTTCGCCAGACGAGGTGATGGCTGCTGGAGTAAAACCTTGACTGAATATGAGTACTCAAGAAACGAAAGACGAAAACCGGGTCGTCCTCTCGCAAGATGGGTTGACGATATCATCAGGGTCGCAGGGCATACGTGGATGCGCGAAGCACAAGACAGAAAAGCCTGGCAAAAGCTAAAAGATGCCTATACAGCAGTGGGTGACACCAGGCTAAAATGATGATGATGATTAAAAAATTTGCTGAATTTTACTATATACCTCTAGCTACATATACACAGAAAAGTTTTATTTATATTTTTGTTTATTGGTAAATCAGTTCTCAAGACTTCCCCCTTACACGTAGCAGAGACGTGTAGGGAAGTCTTACCAGTTATTATTTTGCTAGAAGTACTTTAAAACTAATGCAATCTATTTATTTACAGAAGCAGGAAGGTTACCCGGCTGCGGCGCCCCAGACCAAGTACGGTCCTCCTGCTTCAGCGCCCTCGTCTGAATACGGTGCTCCTTAAGTCCTCCAAATACTACAGCTTACTGGTTGCATTGCCCTTGCCTCTCTTACACATTGTCATGTTAACACGTAGTTTTTGATGGTTGAGCCGAAATAGACATGCCTAGAACCACATCATATTATCGTGGTGTGTCGTGATGCGTCAGAAGCACATCGATTTAGATAACATTATTACATACACACACAACACACAGTATGTGTTTCCAACCTTTAATATACTTCTGACGCGTCAAGACACACCATACCCCAATAGTGTGGTTCTACCTTAATATTTGTCATGGAAAACTCGTATTTTGTGATGATTGAGTTGAAATAGACAGCTATTTGGTGGTAAAATGTGACAAAGTGTGTGCAAGGATAGATGCAGCAATGTCGGCCAACAATACGCCAAACTAACTGTACTGCATCGTGCATGTTTTATTTTTATTATGCATCAAATTGATGTGAATGTTGTAAATATACTTTTTATTTTTGTATACTATTAAAATGTTTTATATTTAATTGATTGCGTTTTGTTTCTATACTTCCCTTGTTTGTAGGCAGGTAGAGATATATTTTAAAGTTTTTAATATGTAACGGCTATAATTTAGCCGACTTTATCCTAAAACTGAAATGTTTAACAAATAAAAATATATAGAGTTCCACCAAATTGAAGAGCTTCTTTTCAATAACTATGTCGGAACTTACAAACTTGGTTGAATAACTCTTAACACTGTACTGGGGCCGAATTCCTGCTAACCGAGTCATTCTAAGACTCCTCTAATAAATAAAACGCTTTACCCTATGACTTCCACAGCTGCGTAAGTACTACAAGCATATAGGACCCCCTGTTTATCATCCCGCGTCAACTTAATGCGGTATGCAGGCCGATAAGCTAAGTTAATTTAGCTAGGCTCACGTAGTACGTAGTTTTCGTACCCCATGCATAGTTTGCAGTCTGCACGCATGTATGAAAAACTAAGATAAGCGAGCAAATAAAGTTTAAACTAACTTAAGCTAAGCTTTCAGTCTGCAACCAGCATACTCCTCATTTACAGTCTTCGAACTTACCACCTAGACTAGGGTTGCCATAAATCCCCAAGGCCCCGTCGCGACATTTACAATTTGGGGACGACGGAGATAACCACAGCAATTTTGAGATTTTTTAGGCGATACAAAAGAAATATATAACGGCGAGCGGAGTGAGCTGCCGAAATTTTTGTTACTTTTCTCAAATTAGTTAAGAAGAGTATGAAAAAATAAATAAAAATGAGCGGAGCGAGCCCTGAAAATGAAACAGTATTTTTGCAAGTTTTCGTGTTTGGCAAAATTATCTTAATTTGAGCAGTTGACTACAAGAAAGAGAAGAAATTGCCGGCGAACGGAGCGAGCCGCAATTTTTTTATGGTTTTCGGTAGAATTTTGTGTTATTTTTTAAAGCGGGGGTTCGCTTTTATCTATAGCCAGAAGGAACAATTTCTATCGGCTTGTGGAACTAATCGCGATAAACGAGGGAGATAACCGCAGCATTTCGAGACTTTTTTGGCGATACAAAAGAAATGCCACTACAGAATATATACTTTTCTCAAACTAAATAGTTAAGAAGAGTACGATAAAATTAATAAAAAGGAGCGGAGCGAGCCCTGAAAATGAAAGACTATTTTTTGCGCTCGATTATGTCGGTTATGTCGGGACATTTTAGAGCTTGTCGGGACGTCTGGACACCACTGTTAATAACGGTGACATGTCCTGACGTATCGGGACCATACCATTCTATCCTACCCATGCCTCTCCTACCGGGTAGCTTACAATCTGTCACCGCTCTGGTCCAACGATTTATTATTCTGCCTATAGTATATTAAGTATTCAATTTAGGCTCGCATTCCGCTATTATACTCCGTCAATGTATTGGCTTTCTATTGTTTTTTTCATAATCGTTTCAGAGATAACCCTCTACAACCTCACAAACTTTATCTCTTTATAGGTAATATTATTATAGATTATACATAGCTTAAAGCTTACGTTAGTCCCGATCTTCATCGAGCCGATGCATTCGCATCACTTTTCTAAAAAGAATCAGTCTATGAAATATTGCTCTTTCATTCAATCAAAGAAAATTAATACGTGGACGGAGCATTATCTACCTACATAAAGTGAAAATTCAGTTATCGTTACATTCTGCCTACGTTTCTTCTTTCTTTTCTGTAAGTAGATACTAAGTATTGCGAAAGGCGTTAACTAGACGATGTACAGAAGATCCTGATTAGTGTCACGCTAAAAGCGAAAACATGTAAATTATTTATTTAAAATAGCAAGTAAGTTCTGGTATGCCTTCAGTTACACAATAGAATGACCACCACTGTTAGCTGACTGACATAATCATAATCTTTATAAACGAATTAAATCTACTGGTAAATGGATGCTTACGTGGCTAATTTTTATGTTAATTAAAATGCTTGATGATAATTTGGAGAGCAAACTCTCCAAATTTCATTTATAATTATAGTAAGTAGAGCAGCTCAAAGTACCTACCTACCTACCTATACTAACATTTACTTACTATTTGTTTCTTCTATTTATTTATTTTTCCAAGGAGTCCTACAGAAAATCATAAAATATGAAATTTTAAGAAAACTATTTTCCAAAAAAGGGCTAGGCGTAAGCTAACAATGCAAGTTGCTAAATAAAAGAGTTTCGATAACATACATAAATAAAATAAATAATGCTGGATAATACACACATCATCATCTAGCCCCAGTATAACTAATAATAAACAAATAGTAAAATTTTCCAAAAAAATATAAACTTTATTATACTTTAATCGTTTGATTTGAATTACCATACCCAGTTTAGTGGTAGGTACATAAGATTTTTTTAATTGCTTAAAAAAGTAACCTACTATTTTCCCATCACCTACATAAAGTATGTAATATACCAGTATGTAATACAGTACCTGCTTAAAGAATTCATTATGCGTGCCAGTGTAGTGAGTGATGTAACCCGCAATCTCTACAATAGTAAAAACTGTCTCACGGCACTATAACAGCAATTTAGCATTTTCACTTTCTCGGTAGAGTAGTATGAATGGACTCTTCCGCCAGCCAGGATTGTCATAAATTTATTGTGTCATCACGTCGTCATGTCAGCAGCGCAACCATCTCTTGTGCAATGTTCGTACCTGAAAGGGCATCAAGCCTTTGTTTCGATCACGGACCTCTAATTTCGGGTCGATTTCACGATCTGACTACTAATTTGAAAGGTTAGTTGGTCCAAAGCCAAATAAATCTTACAATTTCAAAATGTTGGCATGTACCTCCTATACTACATATTCAAGCAGGTTCGAAATAATTGATTCACAAAACTTGAGACACGCTTGAAAATTTCTTACTACGTAAATATAAAATTGAGCGCGTTGAAATCTTTTGCAGGCAAAATGGGAAAGAAATGTCGAAGGTCCTCAAATCGAAGCTGAGGAGTGAACCTACATCATTCATATTTATTTTACTTGCCTACTTAATTACTAGTTTGTAACTTAACTACCAACTCGTGTTAGTACCTAGGTAAGATAGGTACCTAGTAGATAACTATAAGTACACCTTCCTAGCTAGGTAGTGTCTTGACTTGAGTTTTTGGGTTTTTAACCAGATTGTAGTGACTATATGTAGATAGGTACCTACATAATTAATGTTTTTCTTTATTTTGTAAACAACTCTCGACTTCTGCAGATCTATCTAGAAAATATATTTTCAGGTGTTTACTCTCAAAGTTCATTGGGCGCATCAGTCTATTTATATCGAATTACCGAATGTTTTGCTTTCCTGCTCTCGCTTCTGGTAGTTTATATTGATATTCTGCCAACAGCGGGCGTTTTCGTATCTTGAGCGATTTAAAACTTTAAAATGTCATTGCAGATAGAAACTGAACTGAAACTTGAATCCGAAGCTTGCGTTTTATGTTGGGATGGAAAGTTATTTGTGGGTGCAGAAGATGGCTCAATAAAGGTATGTATAATATTCTAACATTTAAGGCGAGGTAGTTCGAGAACTTTGGTCTTTTTAGGCCCGCCCATTGAGCGCGCGACGTATTTATTCACGCGTCCGGCGGAGAAGGCCGCTAGGCCGCGCGCCACTTGACCGCTTACGATATCTTAGTGCCACAGTATAGAAAAACAAGTAGTAGGTAAGGTATGTATGTTATGTTCTTACTCCAGGTAGGTAATAATGTTAATATTATTAGCCGTCTAGGGTGAGGGGGTCTTGGGCTCGTCGGGGGGGGTGTCACGGCACCCAGTGCTGTGACCTTCCCGCGGTCGAAGCGTGGCTCGCTTCGCTAGCCGCGAAAAAAAAGGTCTCAAATAGGCCGATTTTCAGTTTTTCCTTAAAAAAGAGGGTCTGGGGGGCACAAGAGGGCAAAATTTTCATTCAATACTATTTGTCTTTCTTTACATGACTGTGAAAAAAAATTCTTCCAAGTTTATCCGATTTGGAGATACAAAAGGGGGGTCGAGAAAAAGGTTTTTTTCTTCCAACATTAAAAAAACACTCAGAACAACAATCAGAACCCCTCTATCGCGACGGCATCTGGTAGTACACTCAAATGGGGGGAGGGGGGTCAAAATTTTCTATATATTAAAAATCACTTTTCTCCTTTTATACAACCCCTATAAGAAATTAAGCAATATGTCTCTGCTTAGGAGCCCCCCCAGTGGGGGGTATTGTGTATTGTCAATCAGTGTGTATTTTTTTTACTGTGGCGCGTCTACACAGTGATTGTAAGTAATAAATATTTGGAACTTTACGGTATTGTAGGAAATCATTTATATCGTATGTATATGGGTATATTACCTTCATTACATTCTTACATAAGTGAGTGACAAAGAAGCTATTTATTTGTGTACCTACATGTCAACAATTCTACAAAATAATTTAACAATGAGTGTATCTACTCCATTTTTCGAGTATCAATTTTCTATGTTGTGTCTTGGGTTTCACTTTCCTTCTATTATTTTTATCTATGATTTTGATAGTTTTCTTTTGCAGAGAATAATAATAACATATTTTGAAAAAAAAATTACAGATCTTTAGTAAATCATAAACCCTATCTTTTGATATAACTTTGAAATGATTTCAAGAAGAAACCTCTGAGTAAAAGTTATTTGAAATTTGGATTAGTGTCATCTTTGCGATTTTATGTTATCGAGAAAAATATTTTTATTAACGTTTCTATTTTTACAAGTCTTTCGAGTATATGTTCAATTTTTATAAAATATATTCATTTCGTGCTTCATTTACATTTTGGTAGAGATACAGTTATTTAAAAAAGCTTAAAATGGGACTACCTCGCCTTAATTGAGCGTTTTGAACTTATGGTACCTAGGCGCTTATTAACTATAGGTACTTATTGCTTTATTGCAGACCTGCTAGGTATACTTGTAACTATACATATGGATTTATCAATCTCAAATGCTTGCTTTCAGTCGTATGACGCTAACTTGACTCCTGCAGCTTCCTGGCTAGCACACGCAGTTCAGCCGTATGCACTAGCGGCAGGCGCAGGCAAAGTGTTCTCGTCTTCTAACGATGGCGGAGTCAAGGTTTGGACTACTGAAGGGAAGAAGATCACCCAAATGACACCCAGCAGTGATATGGATATTGCAGCTCTAACGACGTCAGGAACAAGTGTCTTATTAACGGGCGATGAAGGTGGCAATGTAAGTAGGTACTTTAACACTTGGCACAGTGAAGTGGTACACTGGTATTGTACTGTATAATGCTCTATAATTATAATAAGGTAGGTAAGTATAATATTTACAGTATTAATTAAACTTTACGGCGAAATGAGTTCGCTTTTTCGAGACAAGGACGAACGAACGCCGCGCGGGGAGAAAGGGAGGCAAGAGCGGTAGAATGACCGGCCAGCGCGCAATTTCACTGGTTTTTATTTTTAAATTTATTATTGCTCTAAAATAATACTGTTTCTCAAAAAACTAAGACTATAATTTTCTAAAGTATTTATTAGGGAACACGTAGAAGAAATTCCATTACAATAATATTAAATAACTAGCAAATAAAACTGTTTTTTCCGTAGAGATATCTCTGTAAAAATGAAGATTTAGAGGAAACTTTGCCATTTTTTCTATCGAGTCAAGTTTAGTCAATCGTGTTTCGACTCCCATAACTTACTAACTAATATCCTAAACTTTTGATCCTTATCAAAATAATATTCGAAAAATAGGTGTTTTGTTCCCTTAAAATTGATTTTCCGTTAAGTCAAAATGTGGGTTTTGGGACTCATTTCACCGATTTTTTTCTTGGTCTGAGGTTAAGGTATACCTACAACGACTTAGTTCAATTTTATCTAATAAACTCTTTATTCTTTTCAGGTTATTTTGTATGACAACAATAGACCAAAGGCTATGTATAACGTCCTAGAAGAGGTAAAGGACATACAATACAGCCCACCATTCATGTTTACTGTTCGAGACCTTGACGTTACCGTCACTGAGATAAGGCCCGGTGAGTTATATCTGCAGTTTATTCTGTAGTGGATATCGAACCTGCATCATGGGTCATAAAAAGTGCTTGAAAAATCACACAGCATCGTGTAACAGTTTGTTACGAGTATGTACTAGATAACTGACATGTATATTATTACTTATAGATATTTTTTACTCTACATAAAAAAACCTGAAATCAGTAACGTGTCGCAGGACGAACCTGGATGATATTGGTGGATCGTGTGGAGTAGAATAAGAGTTTGGAGACCTATTTAAGTACCCAGCAGTGGCTGACGTTTTGTGTAAACATTTGTCTCAAGGTGGGAAACGAACCTCCGACCTCCTGCGTCGGATACACCGGACTTGCGCCACAGAGGTTGTTTGCATTATTTTAGGTAGCTTTTGCATGTTTGCTAGATTGGCACGTTATGATTGCTGGAACATTATTACAGATCAGTCAAAGACAAGCTTCGTCACCCGTCATACGATGGAAGGAAAGTCTCCAATAAGGCTTCTTGGCAACTGGCTACTTGTGACAGACAGGAGTGGAAACAACTTAAGGCTTCACTATGCAACAGTGGATAAAGAGTTCAAACTTTTGCATGAAGTTAAGGTAACTAGCCATTCCTAGGTTTTCAGCTAAGCTACAAACACTATCTGCTCATGTTCCATAAACTCATATGGTATCAAGGAGAAGGTTCGAAAGTATCTTCTTACATTGGACTATAACGCTATTGAAAGACTTTTACTGAATCAAACCTAATTTCTGTTAGTTATAATCTTTCTCCACTTTCACTCAAACCCGGGAAACGTGAGTGATAGTGGTGCCTTGATGCCCATCTCCCTCCCCTGTCTTTCACCGTCCCACCCTTAAGTTTGTTGTGTATATAATGTGATAAATTTTTATGTTATCCAGTTTTTCATTAGACTGTCTTATTCTACTTCTTAAGTTTTAAAATGTATGTACCTACATGTTTTTCTACTTAACTTTAATTATTGTTATATTTAGTATTTGCTTTTTTGTTTTGTTTTTTTTTAAAGTATTTTTCTAGTGTTCGGCCTCCCGCAATACACGTTCTGGATGCACTAGCATAAGCACTAGGCTTATAGTGCTAGTGCATATTTTATATTCGCAAATAAATTAATTATGTACTTTTTATTTGTATTTGTAGGTAAGTGACATGATAGTCACCAGTCTAGCTGTCAATGGAGATTTTGTTTGGACCGGTGGATGGGATGGTCACATCAGGAGGTGGCAGATTGCAAATGACCAGCTTAAGGCGGCCGGTGATATTAATGTAGGCAGCTGCATCAATGCAATCGAAGCCGATTCTAATAGTGTGTATGCTGCTATAACTGGAAGGAAACTTTTAAAAATCAAAGGACAGTATTTCTTAATGGTGACCTTTTCAGTTAATATTTAATAAGGAAAGGGGAAAGGAAAATACAGTTGCAATAGATTTTTCATCCATATTGAGGGACGACGTCGGTATTAGGTTCCTTACGCCAAAACTTGCTGTTGATGCTATAAATCATCGCTTCCTGAACGCAGCGGCGGCATGCGGCGCGCCCAGCGCGGACGTCGGAGACGCCATCCGCACGCTGGCGGCGGTGCGGCCGCATGCTGGCGCCCGGCTGGTACTGCGAGAATTCAGTGCTGATAAGGTGGCCAGCATTGTAATCAAGCGCATACCCCCCAAGCGGTCGAGGGATATTTATGGGCTCTCCATGGAACTCTTGAGAGGTGCGATAGGACCCCTTGCCCCGCTGATAGCGCACCTCTTCAATGCGTGCCTCGAAGGTGTCTATCCCCAGGTGCTAAAGGTAAGCAAGGTATAACCTATCTTCAAAGGTAAGGGAAGACGCGAGAATGGACAGTTACAGGCCAGTCTCGATTATACCGGCGATAGCCAAAGTCTTCGAGAATGGTCTGAGCAGTCGACTGATGGAGTACCTGTTGGAGACGGACGCCCTGTCACCCCGGCAGTACGCCTATCGCGCCACGACTTCGCTAACACGCGAGGTGGTGCGGCGTGTGCTGGCGGCGCGTGAGCAGAAGCTGCAGGTGGCCGTGTTGTGCTGCTACCTGTCCAAAGCATTTGACGTGGCCAGCCACGCCGTACTTGCCAATAAATGAGCCACACTACTATCGAGCGACCAGCATACGCCGTTCTCACGGATATGATGCGTGACCGTTCACAGGTAGTTGTTGGAGGTGGTGAACAGTCGGAGCCGTTATCTCCTACCATGGGAGTAGCAGAAGGATCATCCGTCTCGAATATAATGTTCTCCCTCCTCCTAAACGATTTGCCCGGACCGGTGACCTCCGCGGAGACAGTTATGTACGCAGATGAATGTGGCTGCGATCGTCACCGAAAAGCCCGTAGACGCGCTGGAGAAGCTGAAAGAGACGGCCGGCCTATTCTCGGGATGGTTCGGGATAAACGGGTTGGGACTCAACCTACGCAAGACCCACTCACTTCCTACACTTTCGACTATCCGGGAAAGCTGTGAAGAAGCTTGTAGTTCGCGTAAATGGAACGGCCATCAGCCAATGCGAATCGACTACTTTCCTCGGTTTCGAAATAGACAAAGCTCTTAAAATTAAGAAAAGTACCATAAAAAAGTGGAAGTACCATATCGATAAGCTGTGCGGAAAGATTGGCAGTGCGTGTTACGCGCTCCGTCGGGTGGCGCGCGTGGTGCCGGCGGAGGTGGCCCGCAGCTGTTACTTTGCAACAGTTCACTCGGAGCTGCCGACTGGGAGCGCGCCTTCCGGATGCAAAAACGAGCCATACTCACCCTAGTTAACATTCGGCGGGACGTCTCCGCCAGGCCACATTTTAAAGCGCTCGGGATACTTACGCTGCCCTGCATTGTGATCGTGCAAGTGGCGGTATATGTTCGCATGAACTTGGGCAGCTTTATGAAGAATGGTGACACCCACTCGTACGGAACGCGGAACGCAGAAAAGCTGTCGACCATCGCCCGCTTCCTCACGAAGTCCTCAAAGGTAACTCATGTGATGGGTCTGGCAGTATACAACAAACTACCAGACTCTGTCACAGCTGATGGCAGTCTATCATGCTTTAAAATAAGACTTAAACATTGGCTTGTCGAGCAGAATTTCTATTCTGTAAACGAACTATTACAATTGTAAACCTGACTTTATTTTAATTCATTATTCTAACATGATTTAATTTTATTTTTTATTTTAACAATATGTACCTATTGTACTTATACGAAAATGTGACATGTAAAGTGGTTTTACCAATAAAATGTATTTCTGTATTTCTGCTTATATAATGGTAGAGGAGGTTGTATGATAAATAAAAATCTCTTTACCCATTATTTTACATGTTTATTTACTTACTTCACATAACTTCAGGAGTTTTGATCTATATATTTACAATAACTCTTTACATAAAAGTAAAATGTAAATGTGTTCTCATACCTTGCTTTTTGTGATTTATTCAATTTCAAAACTGAAAATAGATAACAAGTAAAAACCGTTAAAAGCAAATAAATAACTACAAACATTTACACTTATGACTAATTAGATAATAATCTCGACATCAGCTAGTTCATCATCTGATGGTAGACTTATGGTTTTGGGATCTACGTAGTTAGGACTGATTACAGGTAGGTTGGCTTTCTCGCGACGATGCAATTCGAGGAAAGCCTCACGTTGAGCCCAGTCTCTCATGTGGATGTCAGGAGCGTAGGCCCAGGAAAAGCCACCGAAAATAAGACAAATAGTGACCGAGAAGAAAAATGATGCGTGATTAGCGTTGGTGTCGTCTGTTTTGTTTTTGTAGTCAAAACCGTAGCTCACCCAGTTCTTCTCTGTATCCACAGACTCGCTTTCAGCTGCGGCAGCTACATCGCTGTTCTTTTTAGAAGTAGATATTCCTCTACCAACTTTGTTGAGATGGTTCCAAGCACACCGTTGAATCAAAGGCATTTGTCGCAGTTTTATCAAGGCTGCCATTGTAAAAAGTTAATAAAATTGTACCCTTAGAATTTATAGGTTGATTACGAAACAAAGTACGGAAAGGAACCGCACATATGTGAGATTGTCATTTGCCAACGCTTATTTTACCGTGTTATTTAATCATTTCCACGTACGCACGAACTTCATACCATCGAAATATTGACGCGACGACCGACCGATCGACGACGACACTAGAGATGTGACTAATATAATCGTAATAGGTACAGGGAACATAATACGAGGACAGTATATTCATAATAGGTATATAAATCTACAGTATTATGTTATTTAATATTATACGTACCTTATATATAAGTACCTTCGAGATTAGTCCTGAAAGTGTTTACTTTGATTATGCTACTGGTCAAGAATTTCAAAAGCATTGGCTTTTTGCAACAACGGTTAAATCAGCAGCATAGAACAAATAACTTATTTATATGAATATGATATTTATTTATAGGATCGCTTGATTTTGTAGCGAATGTAGTCTACGCTCATCAAAAAAATCGGCCCTAATGCTACACGCGAGCCGCAAAGTGGCGACTAATATACCTAATACCGAATATTACCGAATACGCGATATGCGCGCTGCGGCGGTGTTGCCGCTCCGTTATTTCATATTAGATTATATTATATTAGCCAGTACTAACTATTACGAGTACTACATACGCTCGTAGCCCGTAGCTAGCTCCGCCTTACGACCGCTGCTGCGTTGCCACTCACTTGGTATTATTGTTTGTTTTGACTATTGTTATTGTTTTAGTTAGACTTTTTTAGTACACGTACGTTTTTTCTAGAGTGAAGAGCGTCCTTTTTATCCTTAAATTTACGTACTACACTAAAAAATAAATCATGCAATGTGCATTGCTAATATTGAATCGTAGGTGATTTGGTGATTTGGATTGTTTTGGTTGTACCATAGATGAAGGAAACATAAGATAGCCAAAGCCCATTCAAAGTTGCGTTCCTCCGAAATTCTGGATAATACTAGATGGCGTTGATCCTTATCCCGAAAATCGTTATATTCCACGATTAAACTTGGTAAATGAATAGGACTCATTTGATAATCGTAACAATTCTTTTATAGTTTTTTTTAAATAAGTTTTTGATACTTACCGGTTGATATATTCAAATTTTGTTTTATTAATAGATAATCGTCCTGGTAGACTAGTCTCTAAAGAATAGTGATAGATGGCGTGGCATAATGTACAAGATAAAGCGGTGTTTAATAGGTAGATGGCGTGCAAATGAAAAGTTTGTATGATAACATTAATTTTATGATTAGATATTTGAAGTGTGTATGAAAACAATAACATATAAAAAAACAGGCCCTTTCTGTCCAATTAGATACCCTAAGCATACCTATCTATTATGCCGCAGGTTTTCTCGTTTTATTTACTATAGGTATTTGCTTTAGCTTATTTGCAAGAGGGCGCTGCGCTCGCACGGTCAACGTACACCCTATGAATAAAATTGAAATCCGGGTAAAACAGTGATTAAACCAGTGAAAATTAAAGTAAAACGTACTAAGCATATGGGATAACATTATCTCAACGAAACATTACAAATTAGAGCTAGAAAACAGTGATTACAAAAACAACAAGGACGATCTGTGAACAACAATAAACAGTGCAAATCAAGTGAATAAGACGATAAACACCATAAACGTAAATTACTTATGCATGTGAAGATCGAGAACAAGCATAAAATAACAGAACATTACGAAAATACACTGAAAACATCATACAAAGTTATTAAAATCAGTGATTATTTGTCTACCGAGTTTTTCACATTTTTACCAACTTGACGGATCTTTTGAGCATCGTTAGAATATTGAAATCATCCTTCTATTTCGACTGCAGAATTATCGGCTCCATGGCTCAGTTGTTTAACACACTGGAATGTACCAACAAAAAAGACTGGAAACTGCTGGTTCGAACCTCCACTTCACATGCTTTTTGCATAAATATCTTTTTGTTATTTAATTTTTTTAAGGAATATATATATTTTATAATATAATTCGGTATTTTTGACATATCGACGCCGAACCGCTTCAAAACTAATAATTGCTAGAAATTTTATTAATTAAGGCTAATGTCCTGATGGAATGTTTGATTAATGAATTGTAACTTAATAATTACGTTGATTTTCATGGTGTTGTGAACCAAATTCAAAACAATTCGGGTGGTCGTATAATTTTTTGAACATCGTTAGAATATTGAAATCATCCTTCTATTTCGGCTGCAGAAATATCGGCTCCATGGCTCAGTTGTTTAACACACTGGAATGTACCAACAAAAAAGACTTACTGCTGGTTCGAACCTCCACGCCACATGCTTTTTGCATAAATACCTTTTTGTTATTAAAATTTTTGAAGGAATATGATACCTTTCAAATTTTATGATATAAATATATATATATTATAAAATAATTCGGTATTTTTGACATGACGACGCAGAACCGCTTCAAAACTAATAATTGCTAGAAATTTGATTCATTAAGGCTAATGTCCTGATGGAATGTTTGATAATTCCGTAGATTTTTATGGTGTTGTAAACCAAATTCAAAACAATTGAAAACATACTCTTGGATTTAAACAATTAATCAAGCTTATTGTTTGACATTGATTTTCTTATTTGTAAATAGTTATTAATTTATAAGGTTAATTTAGAATACCAAGGAGATAAGATTTTAAGTGTTTTCAATGCTTTGTAAAATTAAAAGACAAATTGTTGTTTGAACTGCGCGCTACGTAGTGGAGGTGACGTATGTTCAAGCAACAACTATTAACGATTAAACTAATTTGTAAACTTGAATAATCGATGAGAAATAAGCTTATAAATGACGTTAATATTTACTACATCAAAATTGATTTTTAAATGTTTTCTCAAACATTCTCTCGTCGTCAAAAACCACGTGTGCGAACCACGTGGTTTTTGAAATAAAACCGCATTGTGCGGCGGGCGAAGCCCATTACTTTTTACATGAGTGATCCTAGAGTGAGTGGTGACGTTGGCCTTGCTGGCACCAGCTCTGCTGGTGGTATTTCGGCCGACGTCATACATTCAAAAAATCCTACCAGGCAGGGTACATCTTCATAAGTCATGTTCTAAAAAATGTCCATCTAATCGACCAAGAAACGTGCTAAATCAAGTATTGAAAATTGTTTCGAGCTTTATGCATAATGTGTGTGCTGTAGGAAAAACATGAATAAAATTTATTAATTAAAGTTCAAACGTTATTCGAAAAAAGTATTATATATTAACCCAAAATTAAGGGGATTTTTATTGTATGTCAATACTGATGCGAGGTAGGTACGTGAGAGAACGTAAATAATATTTTTACTCAAACCAGCGCAGAACACAGCAGAACGGCAACGTCGCGCGTCGCCGGGTCGCGTCGTCGTCGTTCAGCCGGGAAAAATGCTATCTGGCAACGTATCAATCATGTAGCAATCGACATTAGCACCATCTATAAAATTGAGTTAGATGGAAGTATATCATTGACATAACCTCTTGAAAAGCTGCAAATACCATCTAATAGGTGGCGCTGTTGCGGTAAAATAAACGGGTTGATTGATTAATTTTAACGAATTGCTACTCGTAGCGCCATCTCGCGCCCTACCAGATAACTAGTAATCGATTCTCGGTCGGATGAATGGACTTTGGAAGTCTATTTATTTTATTCGTCCATGGTTGTACCTACCTACCTATACCTACGATTACTTAGTTAAAGTACTTAGGTAGGTAGGTACCTACTGAAACCATGAGGCGGTCAAGGACAAGCGAAATTTGGACACAATTTACTGTGGATTTAGAAGTTAATAAAATAGCAATTTGTAATATATGCAAACAAGATCGTAATATTTATTATGAATATGAGTATCGAATATGAGAACATAATGAAAAGGCTCACTAATATTAAACGAATATTTTATAATAGGTATGATAACATAATATCATCAAAGCGATATATTCAATAACATGAATATGAATAAGTGACCCTAATACCACATCTCTAGACGACACCGATGTAAGAAAGAACCCGAAGACGACGACGACGACGCGACGAGCCAAGCCGACAAACAATGCGACTGACAGCCGAATTGTTGGCCACGGCCTAAAAATATCATCAAAATACAAATTTTCGTGTCAGCTTTCATTCCTTTCTTTTTATGTCCTCATAATTAAGTACATAAACTATAAACAGAGATATAGTTTAGTTACTCAGGTACAAGTCAAGCATGTGTAGGCGCTACGTCGTTTTCTCCGATCGTGATGTCGAACCAAATGAACGAGCTGGCAGCCAGGGGGGCGAAATAGCTTGCTTGATTTTCAATCATCGAAAAACCATTTTCCTCCGTTCATTCTATTTCCATTCATCATCGCATCTTCCTTTCCTTCAGTCAGATCAGACGCGACGACCAGAGAGAGAATACAAAAAGCGACGACAGCCGGATTTCGATTTCCTTGCTTTTACCCTTTTTTATATCAGTTACATACAATACAAGAGAAGTATCGCCAAAGGATACACAATGGTTGTTAGGCAGTATAATGAAGAGATAAAATATCTGGAGAAAATAAATCCCTACTGCTGGAAGATCAAGAAAGGTTTCCAGCCTAACATGAATGTTGAAGGTGTTTTCTATGTCAATAGCACACTTGAAAAGCTTATGTTAGAAGAATTGAGGAACTCTTGTAGACCTGGTATGACGGGTGGTTTCCTCCCTGGTGTTAAACAGATTGCCAATGTCGCTGCCCTGCCTGGAATTGTAGGCCGATCGGTTGGTCTACCTGATGTTCATTCTGGGTATGGATTTGCTATAGGTAAGTTAGGGATACAGTCACTATCATACTAAGACTGCCTTCCAACTGCATGTATTGGCACCATAAATAAAAAATTTGTGATTCGCTATCTGCATCGTATTTCAGGAAACATGGCTGCTTTTGATATGGCAGACCCAAAATCCATTGTATCTCCTGGTGGAGTAGGTTTTGATATCAATTGTGGAGTTCGACTTTTGAGAACAAACCTTAGTGAAAAGGATGTTCAACCCATAAAGGTAAATTATTAATTATATGGATTGTTTATAGTTGATGATGTGTCCATAACAATGAAATAAATTTCTATTAACATTTTCAGGAACAACTTGCGCAGAGTCTCTTTGACCATATTCCTGTAGGCGTAGGATCTAAAGGTATAATTCCTATGAATGCCCGTGATCTTGAAGAAGCTCTAGAGATGGGAATGGATTGGTCTCTCAGGGAAGGCTATATCTGGGCAGAAGATAAAGAACATTGTGAGGAATATGGCCGCATGTTGAATGCTGACCCATCAAAGGTCAGCCTCAGGGCGAAGAAAAGGGGCCTACCCCAACTGGGTACTCTTGGTGCTGGCAATCACTATGCAGAAATTCAAGTGGTAGATGAAATTTATGACAAATATGCAGCTGGTAAAATGGGTATAGAAAAAGTGGGCCAAGTATGTGTAATGATTCATTCAGGAAGCAGAGGGTTTGGCCACCAGGTAGCTACAGATGCTCTAGTACAAATGGAAAAAGCAATGAAGCGTGATCAAATAGAAACTAATGACCGCCAGCTAGCTTGTGCTCGGATTCATTCTACTGAAGGACAAGATTACTTGAAGGCAATGGCTGCAGCAGCCAACTTTGCTTGGGTGAACAGAAGTTCAATGACTTTTTTGACACGCCAAGCTTTTGCCAAGCAGTTCAAAATGGCACCTGATGATTTAGATATGCATGTTATCTATGATGTATCTCATAATATTGCCAAAGTTGAAGAACATGTTGTAGATGGAAAATTGAAAACTTTGCTTGTACACAGAAAGGTGAGTATTATCTAGAAATGTAAGTCTTTAAATTTACTTTACACTTTTAGTTCGTTAAGAATAAGAAATGGTTTTGTTTCAGGGATCTACAAGGGCTTTCCCACCACATCATCCTTTGATACCTGTTGACTACCAGTTGACTGGTCAACCAGTATTAATTGGAGGCACGATGGGCACCTGCAGTTATGTTCTCACTGGAACCCACCAAGGGATGACAGAAACATTTGGCTCTACTTGCCATGGAGCTGTATGTACAATTTGTCCAAATTATTCTTTATTACTTAATATAGAATAAGTACATTTAAACAACTTGAATATTTTCAGGGAAGGGCCTTATCTCGCGCTAAGTCAAGGCGCAATATTGATTATAAAGAAGTTTTAACAAAAATGGAGAACATGGGCATTTCCATAAGAGTGGCATCCCCTAAACTAGTGATGGAAGAAGCTCCAGAATCTTACAAAAATGTGACAGATGTTGTTAATACTTGCCATGCTGCAGGCATAAGCAAGAAGTCTGTCAAGTTAAGGCCTATTGCAGTCATAAAGGGTTAAAAAGTTTACTGTGCTACTTTTAAACTTAGCAAAATACATTTATTATTGTAACTAAGCATTTGTATTTATTGTAAGGCTCTTTTTAAATATAATTTGTACTGCAAGAAGTACCTAGTTTCATTTCATAGGTGGAAATAATAGATTCTGTTTATTTGTAACATATCTACATAATTATATTCTACTGTACTACAACAACAACATTTAGTAACTACATATTATAAATAATACTTTATTGATCTAGCTTTGGAAGTACATGTTGTTTATAAGAAAAACAAGCTTTGTTCCGTGAGATAACAATAATGACAAAGTGGCCATGTGCTTGGGCCTTCTTAAGACGCTTATGACCTTCAGCGGGTGTATAGGAGCAGGCATTTGCAACTCGCACCTTTGAGTCTGGGCAGTGAATGCGTTGTGTTATAGATTTGTCAGCAAAAACGAGAATTTTAGTTTTAAGCAAACATTAATTTGGAGATTGTAAATTAGTTAAGTATCTTACTTATGATCATGCATGACAGATTTTCGGAACGTAGCGCGTAGGATCAATCGAACTAGCAAATAATATTCACAGGACTTTAAATTTATCAGCAATAATCACTAGGAGCGCCGTTCCAAGAAAAAACAGGCCTGAAGGTAAAACTGCTGTTGTTCGATCTATTTCATCTGAAATGGAGAAGAGAAATAGTTAATACTGATCTTTCTTAGGGGTAAAGTTTCGGTACCGATTTATTTGTATGAATTCAGACTCTGAATACAGGCCTGTAGAACGTGCAAACATTTGTTGTGAGGGAACCGGACCCGCAACGTCCTGCGTCGCCGGCGGATGTTCGCCCGTTGCTTTTGTCCCACTACTGGCGGCGGGTAGAGCGGTTGTGTGGTTCGGAATCATTAATAAGTAGGTTTTACCTGACATTAGGCTCTGCTTCTCTTCATTGTCATCAGTGACCCAATTCATGCATTTCTTAAGTGCCTCTTCCCATCGAACTCTGCGCATTTCTCGTTCTGGAAATAAAAATGTTGTGTAACTCAGAAGGTAGCTTAACGTAATATTATTTTGTGAAAATCCTACAGCTGTTAAGAGAAAGCAAGATGGTGTATGAACAGCTTTAGAATTAATTATCTACTCATTGACGTTATTACGCTTAATTGCGTGTTTTACTGTGTATTCGGGGGTAAGTTTACCTACATAGCTTATCCCCGAATACTCGAACGCAACTCAGGTTTAAGCCCATCTCAATTGACGATTTTCTGACAGACTTTCATTGAAAACTGTCAAAAAATGGCTACTTGAGACATGCTTAAATTTGAGATGCGTTTTATGAATTTGGGCGTTAGTCTTGGGATACAATATTGAAGGGCTATAGGGTCAAGGGACATTGAGAAAGAATCAAATGATTTTTTTGAAGGTCTTTTAACATACTGTTATTATAGACATGACGCACCTTCGCTAGTAATGGATGGTAAGAAGGTATCGGCCGGAGGAGTAGGCATGGTCGTCGGCCAAACGCGGAGCGCGCGGCCAGCCACTATCGCCGCTCCTAGCGCAGTGCTCTCCATCATCAGGGGACGGATCTAAGTACAAGAAAACAATTTAATAAATAGATAATGCTGGACTATCCACGCAGGCCACAGCATCATCTAGCCCTAAAGTTGGCAGAGCTTGTGTATGGGAAGGTGCGAACCAATCAACTCACTGACATCTATACTAATATTATAAAGAGGAAAGGTTTGATTTTTTGTTTGTTTGTTAGTAATGAAAAGGCTCCGAAACTACTGGACCGATTTGAAAAATTCTTTTTCACACCGTTGGGAAGCTACACTATCCCCGGTGAACATAGGCTAGGTATATTATATTTTCAAAAAGTTAGGTCTCCGTACTAAAACCTTGCGAAGCCGGGAAGGTCCGCTAGTACCTAATAAAGTAATAAATTACAAACATAAATAAATAGGAATTAATAACTTAGGATTTAAGGCACTATTTACCAAAAACATATCGTCTTATTGACAATAAACGATAGCTACTAAGAAATAAACGTATAAGAACAAATAACTACAGATCGTATAGGTACACATAAATACTTTCGGAAATCAAACCGCAACCTCCTGCGTCACAGGCGGACCTTCTCGTCGCCCGCTGTGCCACACCACCACAGCTCGTCAGTCAGTTCTACTTTAGAAGCCTCGCTTTGTCGGTTGTCTATTATAATATTCTCCTCTATACACCTCTATACACCTTTACTAATAATAATTACTAAGAGATAAATTTGTTTGATTGTTTGTTTGCATAATATGAGTTTGTTAGTATGTGGGAGTAGGGAGTTAATCTTTGAAACTACGGCCCAGCTGGCGGAGTGATGGTTTAAACATTGAAAATTATTTTTTTAACAGAATTCTACCTTCTTCCGTACATAGAATACCGGAAACTGGGGCTCCATAGACAATGCGGGTTACTTTGACACATTATGGAACTACTTTGATACGAAAGTATTTATATTCAGTAAGTATTTATAGTTTTTTTACTATTATTCCAAATTACTCAGTAAGCAGAATATTTGATTAAAAAAATAAGGCAAATTAGTTAGAAATTATAAAAAAAACAGAACACAAAGACAGAAAATAGTAATAAATAGAAAATTCAGCCGCGAATCCACAAGCAGAAACGCGCCAGCGCACCTTTGAAGAACTTGTGATACATTTGTAATCTTGTACACTTTAAAGTAACATTTACCAGAGGAATGCCGAGTAGATCAGCCTGCATCTGCATAAGCAGCGAGTTCTGCGTCATCCCTCCGTCGGCAAGCAAGCGGCATAGAGGCGCGCAGTCGGCCGCCATTGCTGCGGCCACGCTCTGCGTCTGGTGGCAAACCGCTTCCAGCGCAGCGCGTACTACGTGCTGCCGCTTTGTTCTACCGCTTAGGCCACACATTATTCTGCAAAGAAATGGGATCACCCGATGATGATGCACTCAATAGATATTAATTAATGTACCCACTCCTAACAACTTTTCAGGCACGACGGCCAATTTCAGCGAAGATAAGCCATGTTTCCTCATCAGCCCACATACCTACGGTCCACAGTTGAACATGCAACAAACATGGCGGTTTTCCCAAATCATTATGCTTGGCAAGTGGTTTGGTTATCGCATTGAAGGTGTTGAGTAGTACACAGTTGGAAACGGCTGCCCTCCGGTAGATTCGCTTTTTTTTCCTTTTGGGTGGCTTGGGTGTCACTGCGGCCATGATAGGCCTATTGTGATGGCCACTTTATGCGTTCAGCCCTGAAGCTGCAGCATTCATAATTCGCCACTAACCTTTCCAGCGGCTAGGAACTGTAAGATTTTCTTCAGAGTGATGTCTCTTAGCTCGTCTGGGCTAAGAGACATTCCCCTCCTAGATTTCGTTTCTCTTTGCACTCTCTATTCCCTCAACCTCATATTCAAATCAGCATTTGGTGTCCGAAATACCGAGTAGCTCCTAGCAAGTTAAGTTTTCCCACAAGTTATCGGCGCTAGAGAGTGCATCTTAGCCTGCGTACGTACCTAACGTGTAAGTCCAGCGAGGTCCTACTGCTACATAATAGGCGACGGTTTTACCATATTATAGCCAACCTTATATCCACCTAAACGTTCATATTAAGGTATTTTTTGTATTTGTAGCTACGGTGCGCAGTCGGCTTCTTCCTTCAAACAGTAGTTTCAAAAGTACCCACCCTCTCGCGTCTTTCCTCCAATGAGGCGAATAAAGTCCATTAAAGGCCGGTACGAAACAAATGCTGCCCTCCTCTCCTTCGCTTGCTTCAGATGCTATGGACTCCGTTTCTTTTACGTCATTTATTATCTCGAGCCCCTCTCGCAGCCACTGTAATGTGTCCCCTAAATAAAATATTTACATTTCATATGTGCTTTTTAACATTTCTAAACCAATATATACCTAAAGGTTATGGAAGAATAGTTGGTTTGATCTGCAAATATTTGTTCTGGGTATTTCTATGTAAAAATATATCTATCTATGTAATGTATTGTATTATGTATATCAATTGTCTAATACCTATAACACGAGCTCTGCTTATCTCTGGGCTATATGATGCTGTGTGGATTATCCAGCATTTAAAAAAAAAATTAATAACAAAACCTACCTGCTACAGCCACTGAGCCTTCTAAAGCATATACAGGAGGAGCATCAGGTCCTAATTTATATGCCACTGTTGTCAATAATCCGTTTTGCGAATGTACAATTGAGTCGCCTGTAACAATGGAAATATTGCATAATGTAAACATGTTTAATAGAATGTACAATGGTAGGCTAATCCATGAATATAAATCACCTGTGTTGTATAAGAGGAAGCATCCAGTTCCAAAGGTGCATTTAACTTCTCCAAATTGCATACATCCTTGACCTACTAATGCTGCCTGTTGATCTCCCAAGCACTGTTAACCACCAAATTATTATAAAGGTTTAGCAATGCTGGATTAATAGTCAAATAAAAAGCTACAATCAATGGCTTATCTGTTCCAGACTTACTCCAGCTATCGGCACGCCTAGTAAAGCTCCAGTAGCTATGTAACCATATATTTCTGATGAGCTCTTTATCTCTGGTAATATTCCCACTGGTATATCAAAGAATTTTAAAAGCCCTTTATCCCATTGTAAGCTTCTCAATGACATGAGTTGTGTCCTTGATGCATTTGAAACATCTGTTATATGGATACCCCCATGGCTTCCACCTGTAAGGTTCTGTAACAAAAAAGATGTATATCATTTAGTTAGAGTATTTATTTCTAGTTCTATGTGCATATGGCAATGAGTCATGCCATACCAAAAATTGCCAGCACAGGGCACTACATACTGGTCAATAAAATTAATAAAAATGTAATCCCGTTAATAAAATTCACCATTGTCAGTGTCAAGTTGCAATATTTATTCCGGGATATTTATTCCAGGTATTTCTAAGTATGATACAAATATCTGTCTATGTATGTAATGTATTATATAATATATATCTGTTATCTAGTACTGATAACACAAGCTTAGCTTGGGGTTAATGATGCAGTGTGAAATGTCCATTATTTATTTTATGTTTCATTTAGAAAGTCAAATCCAGTTACCCATATTAGCCAGGAATCAACAGTACCCGCCATACACTCCCCAGCCGCTACAGCTTGCCTGACTGCGGTAACATTCTTCAACAGCCATTTCAGCTTTATGGACGAGAAGTATGTTGATAACGGAAGACCACTGGTTTGTGATACAGCGTTCACACATTGTGCTCCTTTTGTTCTGATGAGTTCATCTACAGTTTTTGCGGTTCTTACATCTAACCAAACTAAAATCATTGATAAATAATTAGTGTACATGTTTATTTATTAATAGAAAACCCAGTGAAAAGATCGTCAATCATCAATATTTTACAAACAGGGTAAATCTAAAATCTACAAATAAATAAGGGTGGTACCCTTGAATTGTATTGAAAGTGTATTTTGAAGTTTATTTTACTTTTAAACCACAAAATGTATTTTATAGCATCATACCAGCTTACCTATGGCACTATAAAGTGGTTGACCAGTAATTGAGTTCCAAATTATTGTAGTTTCTCTTTGGTTTGTAATACCTATTCCAACAACATCCTCAGGATTTATATCTAGCTTCTTTAAATTATCAATCGTCACCTGTAAAACAGTAAAATACTAATAGTTTCTTAGGAATTTCTTCACAAATTTCAGTAAAGCCGAAATAAACCACTATAATATAAAAGAAACAAGTACCAAGAAGATGCACACTATACTATATACATATATAATGTACGTAGTTTTTATGTGTTTGCAGTGGGCACAGTACCTCAATACATTCCAAGACAGCATTAAGTATCTCTAAGGCATCCTGTTCAACCCATCCTTCCTGGGGACTAAATCGCCTTATGGGTAGTTGGTGGTAGGTTAGTACTTCTGATGTGTTAGCAGCAAAAACCTAAAAAAAAAACATAATGCTGGACAATTCACACAGCATTATCTAGCCCCATGGTAAGCAGAGCTTGTGTTATGGGTACAAGATAACTGATATACATAATATTACATACACAGATATTTTTTATTATACATAGAAAACGACCAGAACACCCGGAACAAATATCTTCAGATCGTACACACAATTGTTCCGAGGCGGGAATCGAACCCGCAACCTCCTGCGTCGCAGGCGGACCTTCGCCCACCGCGCCACATCGGTCGGTTTGTTATTTATTTTGAGATAAATAAAACCAAAATACATAAGCTAAATTAAATGTTATCTTACCAAGAACTTGACATTGGAAGTGCCTTCATCAACAGCTCCTATAAGTGGCCCAAATCTTCCGTATTCGCGCATATTAACTAAAGCATATTTTAATATTTGTTTACAAATTTATTTAGAAACATTTCAAAAATTTATGCATTTTTATTTTGTTGAAATCAGCTGACCCATGCTGCTCATCATTTGTTCACGATGACTGACTGGTTAGATCTTTTTATCAATCTGACTATGTGGGTAGTTATTGTACTCTCTTCCTTCCTTCGGTAAAAAACTAAACCTAGACACGTTGTTGGCCATTTCTAAGGTAGTGGTTGGACGAAAAATTTAAAAAGTATTAGCCATTGTTCTACGTACATGCGTACATGATGCGTACATATTTCACAAGTTAAACACGAATTAAGCATTTTACTTTTTTTGTCCACACATGAAAATGCTATTTTTAAAACACGGTTCAACATGGTTAATGTGGTCATGGTCCACGACTATTTGAGATGACATTATTGTGTCATAAATAACAGTCTGTCTGGGCTTTCTTTTACTGCCATTGTCAGATTCTGTTGTTTGTTTTGTTGGGTGCCATGCTCTTACGGCCAACCAAGGAACAACCATGGAGGTTACAGCCCAGTAATATCTGTACATGGATGGCATCATATTCCAAGGCTGTAAGTTCTGATTATGTAAAGTACGGGCTGAACATTAATAGCACGGCCTCGTCACTTACAGCCGTGGAAAGTTCTGCCATTGGCAGAGCATTCCAAGGTTGTATATACCAAGGTTGAATTATCAGAGGCTGACAGATATTGATACGTACCAACCTTTCACAGCCCAAACTTTACAGCCTTGGAAAATAATGCCAAGATGACATCCTATCCTATGCTGCGTTTACAATCACTAGCTCGTGCAAGCTGACAATTGGATAGCATCACATGATAATGTCACTGTCAATGTATACTCTGTAGAAACATAACACTTATGTTTCTACAGAGTATACCCTTGAATAATTAAATCTCCGTGTGCCTAGTCCGTGTGGCTGGAGTTCTAAATACTCCTGCCTAACCTCCGTCCGTGTAGTTGGCCCCCTAACTTTTTTTATGAGAATAGTGTTGAAATGCTTCACAATATATCACAGAGATGACGCTACTAGCTACATACTAGCGAATAATTTGTCAAAATTTAAAAATGCTCCAATTGGAGCTTATCTGACGACCGATGTGGCGCGGTGGGTGAAGGTCCGCCTGCGACGCAGGAGGTTGCGGGTTCGATTCCCGCTTCGGAACAATTGTGTGTACGATCTGCAGATACTTGTTCCGGGTGTTCTGGTCGTTTTCTATGTATAATAAAAAATATCTATCTATGTAATGTATTGTATTATGTATATCAGTTATCTAGTACCCATAACACAAGCTCTGCTTACCATGGGGCTAGATAATGCTGTGTGAATTGTCCAGTATTATTTATTTATTATTATTTATTTATTTATTTATCTATAAGCTTAGCACGACAAGAAGGAACTACGAAGAACATCCTTCCGCTACCTACCGTTCTTAGCTGGACCCAGTGACTGAAGGCATCTGTCTTTGAATGGATCTTAATTCATGTTCTAGAAAGATGATCTTACAGCCCCATCCAAAATTCTACCATATTTTTATAGTACTTATATGTAGCTATTAGATAAAACCCTACCTATGCCTTTACCTGCGTACCATTATTTAATCAGTTCCTAAATTCAGGACCTATAGACTACTAACTGTAAATATTATCAATATACCTAAGGGATTTGAAAGTAGAGACACGAGTTGAAAGTGAATATCGTAAGGCGAGTGCTGTTGGGTAGATAGGTACGTACCTACTTATCGTAAGGTACCTAACCTTTCAAATACATTATTTATTTTGTATGTATTTTATGTATGCACCACATCTAACCTACCTATTACAGCATTGTAATATTGATAATAATAAATAAAACCACCTTTGCATCATAAATTCATAATCTTAACTTTAATGTATGTAGATATGTAATGCTGTGCAGCAGCACAGCATTGTGCATTACAGCTTATATATATGATTGCTGAGCTGTATGCTGTGCAAAATGCTGGGGCAAACGTGTTCTTGAGTCGAGACCATGACTCGGTAAACGTAGTGTAGGACGCCCTCCGACCAGGTGGGATGACGACCTGCGTAAGACTGCAGGTAGATGCTGGATGCGGCAAGCTGAAGACAGGGCGCTATGGCACTCATTGGGGTGGCCTATGTCCAGCAGTGGACTGCTATAATAGGCTGATGATGATGATGATGTAATGCACACTCAATTAAAAAATAAGTGTAGGTCTGTATGTTTGTTTTAATATAATTATGTACATATTAAATTCAGTCTCACGTTGGCCAACTCGTTTTGCCCATCGTGTAGTGCGGGTGTTTATGAGTGTTGGTGTACCTATATAGGTGTGGTCTGGTGTAGTATTGGCCAATACATTGATTGACGCTTGATCCTTTTAGTATTGGTTTTTAACCCTAAGCCTGCGCATCCTAGTGCGCGTAATTTGTCACTTCTGTCGAAGGGGCCTACGTGGGTGGTACGCGCTTTTGCGCCGCGCGGTACTTATGTGATGATAATTTTACGTTTTTCTACTGTGCCTATGTAGTAATAAACCTTCTTGAAATAGTCTTGAAATTTTCTAACCCATTCAATAGTAAATATTAGTTGTTCACAAATGAACATGTTGCTACTTGAACTGAAAGATTTATTACGCGGGTGGATTCCCGCTTTACGTACAAAATGTTTGAGGGTTAACATAAAAAAAAAGATTTTAAGTGAAGTATCTCTTTTATTTATAAATATAATAAATATAAATATATACACTACGCTACATTACTGAGTCAACAAAAGTATAGCTCTCAAGGAATTTTTTACAAAAAAAAAGAACCACAAAAAATGGTTAAAGTCGGCGTGACGTGACCCTAGCGGCCCGCTGCGAGAGTATCAAATTTAAGGATTGTTTATGAATTCCACATGAATGAAGTGGCCTCCTGGCCTCTATTGTGGCTCAAATCACAAGAGTAGTTTATAAGCAATACTCAGACAAAGGTTCACACATCCTTAGAATACTATTTGGAGATTTCTAAACTAAATACCAGAACCTTTTAATACGAATAACAAATACACACTAACAATGTATGTATTGTAGTAATAATTACTATCAACATGTCAAGATTTTTTTTTATCCAAAAGCTTTAATATATTTACAAAAGATTCATAGTAAAATAATCACCTATTCCTATAGAAAAACATTTAGAAATTCAACAACCAAAAGTCTCAAAATTCTCAAATTACCATCAATGACAATGCCAAGGATCAACTAACAAAATGGATATTACTGGATGCGGCATGAATATATTTTCATCGAGCTTTTTTGGTTGTAGTTTTAAAGTCTTTTACAAAATAAAATACTTTAAATATTTTTTTGTGAATTTTATAAATATTAAACTGGAAAAAAACATTTACATAAACCATCGACAACTGAGCTACTCTCGGTGTACCTATATTTAAAATTTCCTCATTGTCATCACTAAAGTCCTCGTCGCTTCCTGGTAAAAAAAATTGTTATTTTTAATATGACATCATAACACATAATGATAACTCCTACAAAAGAAGTTAAACATACTGAAATGGAACATTGAAAATATATCAGCACCCGGAAGGGCACGACGCGGAGGACTGTAGCTCACGATTCTAAAACAACAATTTTAAATTAAATACAACCGTTACAATTAAATGCAATGTAAGAATGTTAAATGGATTTCAAAATGCCACAAATACCCCGTCTGGGATTCACATATTTCGTATGATTTTATTCCTACATGAGCTGCCTTGTTTGATGATGATAATGATTGCGATACCGCAATGCCACATCCATTCGTATCTAGATCCGTGAAAATGGTCGGCCATGTTGGCAAAATACATGTACCGATATTGTTTACATTTTGAAGAAATTTTAATACTTACCTACTTCTTTTGATAAATTAGTAAATGTATAACTTGAATATCATTAAATTATAAATTGTTTATCGGTTTAATTGGTATTTTAGTATGAACAATAAGATTTTATGTCAAACGATTTTAAAAGATTTTCAATAAGATTTTATGTAAATAGTAAAGCTTTCGCCCTTGATGACGCATCCATTCCCGAGGCTGATAATGCCGGCATGTTGAGTCACTCAGCTGTTACTTGCCGTTCGCATATTATTCTTATCGTTCGTTGAGCACAACAGAAGTACATGTAGGTATTTGTTTTGTAAAGCTCAATCCACACGTCCCCGCAGATTGTATGTTTTATTGCGTATTGTACTATTTCTTCCTTCATAGTACATAGGCTGTTTTCAGACTTCTGTTGGTAGATAGTTCGTTGTAGTTTGCACATAAGTTTTTAATACCTATATTCTGTAGTTAGTGTTCTGGTGTTAGACTGTAAGCTAACTGCTGTATTTTTTATAAATAAATAAATAAGGGTATTCATGTATGGTGTGCAGTTTTGTAGCTCGTTTTCGGACATCGGTTTGTAGGCGTCCTTTTGTAGATTTATGGAAACGTAGTCACAATAGTCACCATAGTTTTGTGTATAAGTTGAGGGTCTTCGATAAGGTTGTAAATCTCGTAGGCATCCCGAGTTATCAAAGAAGGATTTTCCAGAAGTGAAATTCCTAACATTTTTCTAATAATATCGTTTGTCTTCAGCATACCTAGTTCCAACTGTTTTGTAGAGAGGATTTTTTCGCAGATGGCATTAATAAGGACTGATGTGCGCAAAAAATGTACTCCGGATTTGATAAAAAGCGAATTAATGACCGTTTTCAACTATGATTATAGGTGCATTGAATTTTATAAATATGTAAAATGAAACAAAGACATGTTAAAGCTTGCACAATCTTTAAAATATACCTAACTATTAACTAGCAATAAAAACAACGTAAAATAGATTTGTTTTTCATTTGTCCCGGGGAAAAAATTAAAATCCCTTGTTTTTTTGCCATAATGAGCATGTGTCCCTTACAGGATCAAAAAGAATCTGGCAACCCTAGTAGGTACCCATCGCCGTTGATGAGCCCCCACCGAACTAAGTTGTTCATTCGTTTTCGGTCCAAAAGCATCCCGCTGTAATGCATCAGTTCCGCATAGCCGTTTTGTAACTGGAGTACCTAGTATTAAGTTACATTGATTATGTGTTTCGATGTTAGTACATGTTTGTCGCAGTGTAGAAATGTAGCTTTTGAAAGCTTCTATTCCTTGCCAATAAGGTTGCATATCCTAGTATACGATTAATTTCCATTCATCACGTACTAGGTGCATATCAGTGACCTTATCAAAGCACATACATAGTTTGGTTGTTGTTTATGTTAGCTAGGCTGTAGTCACACCGAACGGGATTTAGTATCGCAAAAATGCATAAAACCACCCAAATTAAATTGCATGAAGTTTTGTTTCTCCTTCGAGTTCGTTTGTTTTGTGGTTGTTCTAGCTGTGTTTGAATAGGTTTCTAGAAATTGCTTGGTATATTTCTTATCAGGTTTGTAGATTGCACCCAGGTGAAAATTGTAGCGTTGTATGAATATCCATAGATAGTTGATTCCATCTATTATTGTGTTCTGTGTTAGGTCGTAAGAAAGGCTTTTGTGTATGTATATAGAAACGCTTCCTCCCTCTCGTCTTTTCGTATATTGTAGGCATGTGAATATTCTGGTAAAGTAAACAACTGGGCTTCTTCGTCCGATCTAAGCCAAGTTTCTGTTATTACTATGAGGTGGGTGATACAGTTCATTGCCTTTATAATACATTGTAATTTATCGAATTTTCCTTTGGTGCGAATACTGCGCATATTGGTGTAAAATATCTTGAGTGAAGACGGGTCGTAAAATATGCTGTCGTAGGTGGATTTAATGTAGTGGTAGGTATTTGTAGTATCATTAGTTCCTGGTGTAGATTTTATTAGTTTTTTGAAGGGATTTTTACTACCTTTGGAATCCCCTTAACGTATTTTATCCCGATGTCTATTCCCCGTTCGTTTCACGGGTCTTTAGTTCCTCTTGGATCGCATGAAGATAGGATCTGCGCCGGAGTTTGGTCTACGTAGACGCGAATATTAGTATTTTCGGGAAGTTTGGACTTATTTCGTAGAGTAGTTTTTACTTCCTCAGCTGATTGGAAGGACACTTTTATTAAGCGGGTTTTATTAGAGTTGTATTTTCCGAGTCTTGAATATCTTAGTGGTGTAGTGTAGGGTAGTCCTTGTTGTCATGGATCTTTTCAAGTACTTTCAAGACTTGACCTTGATCATGCTGTTGTCGTATCTTTAGGTTCTTCTCATTAGATTCAGGAATACCCACGACGATAAGATTGTTCATGCGGCGGTGGCGCTCCTCGAGTTCCCGAAACATGTTTTCATGTGATGTATAAGGGGTGCTCCACTCCATCGATGTCGAGGGCTCGCTTTGTTGGCAAGTAGTTTTTATTGATTGAATATCTAGGTTATACTCTCTAGGTTTTTTATTTTATCGCGAATATCAATACCTATTTTCCGTCTTGATATTGGATACCTCTTAGTTTATATTCTCGTATCTTAGATTTAAATTATCGGTAGTATCCCGCATCCTTTATATGTCATCTAATAACTGTGAGATTTTTTTGTAACTCGGCGAAGTCTTCTTTTTGTTGGGCCGCAAATCTTTTAAAAAAATGACAGCATTTCTTCGCGAAATGTGGCTAGTTCTTCTGTAATGATTCCTACATATGGGTCCGGCTGCTGTAAAATCACTGTAAATCTGAGATTCCTGGTGAGCGGAGGTCGGGCTCAGATATAACAGCGTGAAGACTCTTTATTCTTCGGGGTAGGATATTGTTACATTATATTGATGTCTTCGAGGTGGGGTTCCGATGAAACAGCAGCGGGTAGGTTTTTGTTCTTTGCTAAGTGTTTCGTAAACATTTTTTGTACAATGCGCTAGTAACACGAGAGGGGAGATAGTGTCTCGTTTTCGCACCGCTGCTGGTTGCGTTTGCGCTGTGGCTACTATGAGTTTCTCTGTGGCGGCTTCTCGGAACTATGAAGACGTAAATCCAGTAGTGGTGCACAAACGAACTTCAGTTATATTTCAATACATTTTGAATTGTTTTTAGATTAGTCCGTATTTTTTATTTTTTGGCGAGTAATTAGTTGCAACGAATAAACGCGTGTACTAGTCGGGGGACTACACGGAACTTCCTTAGGTTTTTACGGAAAATCGAATCTTTTTTAATATATTTTATGGAGCTAGGTAGGTATTTTATTATAAATATTATCTAATCGCGAGTAAGGACCTTTGCTTAATTGTGTAAGGGTAGTCGTAGGTAAAATTAGTTTGTCTTTATTTCGTCTATTGTACCTAGTTACTGAAATGTTCGGATTTAGATTTAAAGAAATGTCGATATTAACTACAACTAACTAAAACTCTTTTTAACTTTACTTCGAACAATCTAAACTCATAGCATTGTAGGTGGCGAAGTGGCGAACTACGCACCCTACAACTTTGTTGATTTTTTCTCTTGTGAACTCTATCGTGACTATAACAGTGAGTGTGGTGAGTTTTATAAGGACACTAACTACAACTGGGTGAGTGAGTATTTACTAGGTACCTATGTATTGCCTATAAGTAGCGGATCGGTTCGACTGGCCTCCCACACAAGCGGGTCTCACCGGTAGGATTGAGAAGTCGCACATACTGAAAGATTAGTACCTACCACACCACATCCACAACTACCTACTTTACACTAGGTATAACTACAACGTAACACTATGGATATCCAGAATATTCTAACAAACCAAACTATACTGCAAGAGGAGATACAAAGACTCCTAGGCAACTTCAAGAAAGATGGAGCGAAAAACTCAACTTTATGTGAAGAAACGACTTGAAGTTCTAGATTCCTACTGGAAGAAATTTCAAAATAACCATATACCCACAACTTTGCCAATGTAAAGATCGCAACTAAGTATGCGTAGGTGTAGGGAGGTACTTCACGGAGAACCACTTCTACACTTCACTAACAAGGCAGATTTACGCTGTAGCTCTAGCGTTGATCGCACAGTATGCGGTCTCTCCACAGCCGAATGAAAGAGTCCTACAATCCAGGTATCTGAAACTCAACAGCCTTCGGGAGAACTATCTACATCGCACCAACGAGCAGGTGACGTTGCCCCTGCCTACCAAACAAAATCCCAAGGTAACCCTAGCTAGTCTGAAGACCTACTGCGAAAACAGAAAAGTAACTTTAGGGCTTTTGCTAGTACACTATCTACAATCAACATCGAAGAAATAAACGAGAACTGGGAGTTCGAGGACGCCCTCAAAGCTCTCGAATCTAGGTGGAGAACCGTCGACTCCCTGCACTAGGAGATCCACTGTGAAAACGCGCTCGACCAAGATTACGAATCGATCTTCGAGACCTACGAAGAACAATACCACTCCATGAAGAAAGCCTAAATAGCTAAATAGCACTAAAATGTGGTCTGTTTCTTAAATTGAAAAATCGAATCCTGAAATGGAACTACATCCCTACTTTCTCTGGATCCTACCAACACTGGACATCTTTCAAGGACTTGTTTCAAAAGGTAATCAATAACAACAGAATACTATCAGGTGCACAAAAGATGCAGTACCTAAAATCGAAGGTAAAGGGTGAAGCAGAAAAACTAATACAATACCTAACAATTAGTACCGACAACTACTCGATATGCTGGGACATACTCAACAACAGGTACAACAACAAGAAACAAATTTCTATTTCGCACCTTAACACTACCTATACTAAACCTACAAACACTACAAAATCAAACTGGTAGGTACTTCCATCAAAAAACTACATGATACGGCGAACGAATGCATAAACGCGATCGAAAAGGTCAGCGTCGATATCTCAACATGGGACGCTATCCTGGTACCTGGTACCTTCTCTCGCTGAAACTCGATGCCGACCCGACACCTACAGTGATTACATGGAATCGGTGTAGGAACCGCAAGAACTACCCAACTTGTCCAAATTCATGAGTGACGCAAACCTGGCATCTTATATTCTTGAGTAAAACGTTGGTTTAGGCACAAATAAATCGTAAACATAACAGACGCCATTACATAAACATGTTGATATTATTATTATTAGAAAAAATATTTTCCCCATAGGTACCTACTTATTTGTTTAATCTATTTCTACTTTACACTTGTAGGACTTTTATTTGCCAGATATAATTAGGGTTACCTCCTAACTTACCTAGATTTTTAAGTTAAATATGCACAACTATGTTCTATTAAGCTTGGTATAAATAATCAAACACTTCTGTTTTATTTTCACAGGCAAGGGAATAGATTATTGCAGACTGTCCGGATGTTGATGTGTCGGAGCTTTAAATATAAAAACTTAATTGGTTTCATTTGACGATGAACCCTAGTTTTATTAATGTCTTTATATTCGTTTTTAGATTTCCTTTTGATCCGACATCAGTTCAGTTCTTTATTAAAAAGAATATTCTTATATGTCAAACAAAATAATACATAGGGTAACAAAGATAAATACATAATGAAATAACACGAAAAATAAAATAGACTGTTGCTTCCCGATGGGTTAAAAAACTTATACTGAATCGTAAAGAAAATTTTTGGAAGCCAACTAAATACACTAAGATATTATTATGTTCTATATATTTTGAAGAAAAAGACTAGTATAATTATCATGAAAGGTGGTTTGTGCAAATTACGAGAGGGTGCTATCCCAACAAAGGTATGAAAATGTTTCGGCCATAATATTTATTTCTATCTATTTAACTTGTTCGCTAACTGAACATTACCCTGTATGTAAACACCCATAGAGTATGTTATATTAACAGGACATTTTCTGTTAATGAAATATCATCTAACATAAAAGTGATAAATATCATTTACTCCGTACAAAATGTTACAATTTACCTTATGGGGAAAATGTTAATAGCTTGCAACATTATTTGTGCACTTGGGTGCATGTCGGCTAATGTAATAAATAACGTGCTGCTTACGCACACATTGGTTGATTTTTAGCTTCAACTTAGAGCGGAATGTTTTGTGAAATTATCACTCTACGTCTTATTACTCTGAGACTCTAGATATACAACAATTGTTTGTACGACCAAAAAGACAAACAATGCAAGTCCGAAAAACGCTGCCTGCAGTGTAATTCAAATCATCATACCTTGCTATATGACGCTTCGCAGAAAACACATACAACATCGACTACGTATAATAGACGCCTAATACCTATTTATTCACTGTGCAAACAAATCTGTAAACCAACTAAGGTGAGCGGGCGCGGGGAAGTGAGTGCTCGCTCATTGGTCCGTTCAAGGTTACGACAAATCATGACCATTATTAGTGATGGGGTAAGTTCTATAAAAACAATCGATACTTGCAACAAGGTAATATTTACTTTGACGACCGATGTGGCGCAGCGGGCGAGGGCTGCCTGCGACGCAGGAGGGTTCGATTCCCGCCTGGGGTTAAATATTTCTACGATCTGCAAGTACCTATTTGTTTCGGGTGTTTTGGGTATTTTCTATGTATGTATAATAAAAAATATCTATCTATGTACCTAATGTGTTGTATTGTATTAAGTTGATCAGTCATCTAGTAACTATAAAACAAACAGCAATACGGCTCTATGTAGGAGCCCGTTAATACATACGTTTCATTTATACGATTCTGGCATAGCGTAAGTGTGTGCAGTCAGCTGAGTGCTACGCAATCGCCCGCCCGGCCGAGTGACGTGCTACATACTGCATAGCGTTTAGGACCGCGTAGCAGAAAGACCTACCTAGGTTAGTGTTTCAACAAAGGTTCTAAGATCTTTAGGTACATGTTTATATATCGAATCCAAAATTCCTTCATACTTATCCAGGCCTAAGACTGGCTTCATTAAAAATAAAAAAGTAAATAAAATAACATCGCGCGCAGCGAACATTGCAACTGTCGTGCGTATCGTGAACTAGGTCAAGGGCAAGTGCCCGCCCCCGCTCGTCTCACCCCGCAACCCCTTTCTCTGTACAGCTGACCGACACACAAACGCGCGCCCGCCTACAAAGAGCATAGAAGATTAGAACTGGAAATTATAATTTTTTTTTAAGGAAAAAAAATCATTGAATTAGATAAAGTCATAGAACAAAAGTTGTTAGTCTGGTACCCAAATGTACCCAAGTTACCTTTAAGAGGTTATTGATTAGTTACCTATAACCCTGTAGAGTATAAAAAAAAGTATCAATGGTAATCTAGCTTTATACTATAGTAGAATAGAATAATATAATATGAAAAATATAAATAAATATTAGGGTTAACATTTAGGTACCTTACATTTTAGATAATACCGTGTAGCAATGTAACGTTAAATATTATTTTAATTTTTTGACTTTTACATAATTCATCATAATCTTTCCTACGGCCATCGACATCTTAATGTTGATGGCACTATTTGCCCCCGCCTTCTCAGAGAAGAAAGGAAAGCAAATACAGAATTGGTTATGAAAGAAAGAGATGCACAGTTGACCTCGACAGTTGACCTCAACCGGCCAACCAAATTAAGTTGAGCTCCGTCAGGAGTCATTGAGTAAGCCAGCGCAGAGATTGTCACGGGTCACTGGTCTGGTCGTTACTGATCGAACGTTAGTGGGCGTGGATTTTTATAAGATCTCTTTTCCTTATGTGATGTCTAAAATCGTTTGCCCTGTATTAGGTGTCCAGGGTACGTAGTCAATGACATACAACGACAGTCGAAAACAACTGTCCTTACGTCCTTAGAGACACGTCACAGCGTAAAACCGCTGACCCGCAGGAACATGTAGGTATCTCTGTATGGTATGTAAACCGTACAGTCACTCGTATTATTTCGTGTGGTTTGCTTTGTGCGTATCTCCGAGACAAAACAAATTACCTATTTCTGAATAAATTATCACAATCCTTACCTTACCTTACACTGTTCACAAATATTATTTATAATTTTTAACTATTATTTCGTTACTTATTCTCACATAAGTAATCACATTTAGTAGATATTTATCGTCTTTTCTTGTAGGCATCTATAAAAACAAAGTTTTTTTTTATTACTAGCTATTAAGCACTTGCGGAACAATATTAATCAAAAATCTTGCATAATGTGAGAATAGATAACATTTGATTGAAAAAAGAACACTGCTTACGAGATTTGAACCCTGTCATGTCACTGATATCTTGCATTTATTTGCCTGTACATATCTGCAGCAGAGCCAAATTGCTACTTGTGAGTTTGTTCGAAATTTAAAGTCACGTTACCAAATGAAAAAGAAAGAAAATTATATTTTATTGACGAATTGCAATTTAAAGATACAAAACATACAATTTATGTTGGAAACGTCTAAACATATTAAAGAAAATGGAAAATTATAAATTACGTGTCGTTTTTATCTCCCAATCAGTCGGCAGGATTCGAACCCACATACATAGAGATAGGGGGGTACTTATATGTAACGCTTACTATACTTACCTACTATTATATTTTTATTTAGTCTGGTACTTAAAGTTATAGTCTATTGCGCTCATTAGGCCTATGTCCAGCAGTGGACTACTATAGGTTGATGATGATGATGACAGTTATTTCTTTTGTTTTGAAGTATTTTTAACATGGCCGCTTCTTACTTATGTAGGTATAGATGCAGGATAAGCTAAGTGAATAAAGTGTCTTGCCGAATTTTTGCGGAGGAATATTTACAAGGATATGTATCAAGAGACAAGACGTAATTTTACTCGTCCCGTCCCTGGATACGTATTTATTTATTTTGCGTTATAAAAGTTGTTCGATGCCCGTACTGTCACTCCACACCACAGTGTAACACCGTGGTTGAAAGCTGATGTACCTGCGGATGCCAAGGATCTATTAGATTGCCATGAAAATAAATCTAAAAGCCACAGATATTTTTTCCGGGTGTTCTGGTTGTTTTCTATGTATAATGAAAAATATCGATCTATGTAATGTATTGTTGTATTATGTATATCAGTTATCTAGTACCCATAACACAAGCTTAGCTTACCATTGGGCTAGATAATGCTGTGTAAGTTGTCCAGCATTATTTATTTATTTATTTATACATAAATCGGCTTATTGGCAGATTTTTGATTTTCACAAAGCATAATTTAAAAATTATGTATATCACACAATTTACGGAATACATAAGTAAGTAAAAATACTAATCAGAATACATATAGATATTCTTTAATGTGATAAATCATCAAAGCAAAACATGCGCAACATGAGAACGCGTCCCAATCAATAAATTACCTATTTAATTCTGGACTCGGATCGTAATTTACTTCCAACTCATATTTTTCAACCTGTAAAGGTTCCAAACGCTTTCAAATTGTTTTATTACCTTTCATAAACTGAGAACATGTAGCGCCACCTGTTACATTTTTGCCACAACCACTGCATTTATTTATCACCATTCTGTGTCAATGTGTGTCAAGAACTCAAGATAAGCCACTCTTCAATTTATGTAGCGATTGAGCAAAGTGCTTTCAGTTTTATGAAGTTGAAAATAGATGGCGTTACTTGGTTACTATGATGATATTAACGATTATACAGAGAAAATAGAATTATTAAGAAATAAGAATTAACAGGCAAAGTTTTATGGCTATGTACCTACTTTTCTTTCTTACTTTTGTTACATTACTTGTGTTGTTATAAAATTGATGTGTGACCTACCTCTGCGAAACTCAAAACTTAATATACTTAATATACCTAGGAACAATACGATCTGCATAAATCTGAACTTCTAGTGAGGTACGACAACCTTCCCACTCATTTACTCAAAAAATACTAAATAAAATACTTGTCATTGTATTAATGGGAAGGTAGGTGAAATAATTATTAATTAATCACCTAACTGCCAAACTAAGTTCGACAGGTGTGTTTCTGATTGTTTATTTATTTAATCTGTGGTTTTTGTTAGATTACAGAACGGGACAGTAACATTTTTAATCTGTATATGCATCTAACGAAGCATAGGCTTCCAACCAATCACAAGCACTGGTCAAAGTTGCCAATTCTGTGATTTCCAGGCTGAACATGACTGACACGTAACAAGAACTTTCAGCCGTGGAAAGTCTGTACATGGATCTCAGTACAGTTTGGACACACTTTCCAAGGTTGAACAAAACTGGGTCGAAAGCTACAGGTTGTAAGTTAATATTACGGGTCAGTTATGAACGGCCCGGTAACCACAGCCATTTGTAAGCAAATTACCAGGCTGCGCAGTACAGCCTGCTGAATCCGTGGTCGTATTTTCCAAGTCTGTACATGCCATGGCCGGCAGTTATATGGACTCTGTTTTGTTTTGATTTTCTCATTCGTGGTTTCTGTGGTTTTGTTGCTGTGCTATTAAAATCAAATCTTACTTTTAGAATGATACCTGAAATAAAATTAGTAGTATCTCAAAATGATGCAATCATACAAACAGTAACCAGAAAAGTCGACACCAAAAATTTTGTGAAAACCTTAGAAAATTTTCAAGAAATTGCTAATGCAACTTTGTCAAAAATGATCGATGATCAGGGAGTTTCTGGTGAATATAGCTATTTAATTACTGCAATTTATTTGTTTTCACATAAACACATCAACCAGAATAGATTCTACAAATCCTATTTTTATTATTTAAGGTGACTGTACTCTAGAAGAAGAAGATGATGATGATAGTGAGCCTGATGAAGATGTATGTACCAGCCCCAAGAAAAAGAAAAGATAACTATGCTGCTAATTTGTAATTTACTTGTAAGTGCATTCAACCTCAATATATTCTTGAAACTTATTTATTTATTTATTAATTTTCAGAAAACTTACGGCTAAACATATAGGTAACAAGAAAGATTAAGTATATATATAAGGACGGCCTTAATGTAGTATTTTATTATTGAAACGTATGTACTTTTAATTACTCCAGCTATAGTATGCTAGAGCTACAAGTAGAATAGTGTGCATATGGGTAGGCCCTGGAGGTCAAGCACAGCTACAACTAACTTACATTATATTATGATCAAATGCATTATTATTTAAATTTATTCTTTCAACTTTTTTCTGTTATAGCCTAGACAAAAAATAACTGTGCTGAGAGGGGGCTGTATACAGGCTCATACTCCTTAGATATAATGTTTAAAAATAAATTTACAAGCTGGATTATTAGGATAAGGGAGTAATGGAACACAACTACCAGAGTATATAATAATACAAACATATAGAATGGACAGTCTTCGCCACCTGCCTGCTACGAGCTTCCTCACCCTGCCACATTGTAGCATTTGCAGTTTGTGTCTCAAAGGCATGGGATGTATAGCACATACATGAGACACAGATGGCATGGTTAATGATTTTGACAGACGACGCCGATGCTGTTCTATGTTTTACTTATTTAATAGCCATAAAAATTTTCTTCTGGTTTGAGTTTTAATTTCACCTTTTGTGAAAGAAAAACAAAAAATGAAATGTGTACGAGTTGTTTTGCAACTATCACACTTGCATTTTTTATATTTTCAATTTTACTTTATTATATTCAATCATGAAGTAACCCTTGACGTCACACACGCAGTTGCAAGTGTAGTGCAACACAGTGTGTTTGTCCCGAGGCAGGAATCGAACCTGCGACATCCTGCGCCACAGGCGAACCTTTGCCCACTGCACCACACAGGTCTACAAGTCAGATGTAATAAGTCAGAGATGAAATAATAAAGCCATGGGATTGCATAATACATTTTTTATTTTCTCGTAATTTTAAACTGGATACAACATATAATTCGTAATTATTACTATTATATTTACATTTCACATTACATTTTTATTTACAGCCTGTGGACGAAATTATGTGTCTGCTGGACTAAAATATTTGTAAAAATTTGATGTAGGTACTTACTTCAGTGTTAAAACAATTTGGGAATTCCATATTTTTAAAGATATTAAATTTAGAATAAATATGCAGTCATATCAATAGGTAATCTATTGAAAATATATTATGTAAATCATTGTATAGTTAAAACTAATGTACTTTCAAAAAGTATTTTTAGATTTAAATTTCCTAAAATAAAATAAGGTGTTAATTTATTTTGGAACCAAAAATTAAAAAAATATTCCCTAAGGAATGTTAATTAATCACATTGTCTGTCTCTTCTGAGCCAAAAACAATCCCAGTCAGAAAGAGCAGTGTTTTTTTCAAGTAATTCCTCGCATCTAATACTGTTTAAATAAATCTCATCATATAAGTTGCCTTTGTCACTTATGTATGACACAACTGTACAAATAAAAAGTGGCCTAATAGCTTGGTTAACTATCCAGCTACTATGTACCTACTTAAAATAATTTATGAGCAGAGATAAGACCATAGGACATACATTTTGTACTTATACACCTAGATATTAAAATGGCATGAAATGTCCTTATTTTACGGAAATAGTGTACAATGATGTATAGAAAACTCTTGAAATCCTCAGTTTTATGAGTATTTAGATGATTGATATTGGTTTTGGGTCAAGTGCGGTCTAGTAGGTACTATGTACGTACATAGATACTTTACGTTCATGATAATTGTGATAGACCGCTGCCGCCGTATTATCTTATTGAATTGTTTATTCTTCAATCTTATCATGAGCTCTGTGATACCTAAATTGAGGTAATTTAATCGTGTCTAAAGCTATTTTAACTTATATTTAGTTCGTAGGGTTTCCCCGCGACTAGGTTATTGTGGTTTTGTCCTCGGAGTGGTCAGACTCTGAACAGCATATGTCACAACCGTTTATCCCGCACTCGCATAACGAAGTCGGCTGAATGGAGAAATATAATTTCTGAAATAAATGATAACATTTTAAACATTCGTTTTTACGTAACCCAATATCTTATCATTAGGTGATATTAGTCACAATCACAATAACTAGAAAAAAAAATATTTGGAAAATAGTGAGTAATACCTACATAAAAACATCTATTTATGTTATTAAACTAAGTACCTATCTACTGATACGTCATGTCCATGCTACTAAGGTACTAGGTACGTTATAAGACGGAAGTGATTAAGTTGGATTCAAGTTCTGCCGATAAATTACGAGTGAGGTGACTTCTGTGAATAGTTCTTACTTCTTAAGACATTAAATATGCGCTATGCATCCATCCACTCCAGTGTCTAAATCAGCTATACCGTTTTCGTACCTACATACATACTCCTACATAGGCCAATGCATCACTAGAATTATCAAATGTTTGACTGTAATGCGTGCAAATTTATCACAAATTGATAAATGAAATCTGGGTTTATCGCCAGATATCAACGTAGAAGTCCAAATAGACTTCCCGCCCCTTCTTAGTTCGTGATTGCAAAAAATACGTTTTCCCATCTTTAACTTCAAACACTATTTGAATTATGTATAATTAAGTAGTAAGTAGGTACCCTGGCTTTAATTAAAAAAATAAATATCACTGAATATGTTACCTCTCTCCAATTTTCTCCAGGCGATTGTATGATTACAACTATGGCATACACGGGTATACACAGTAAAGATAAGGATGCTATAGTCCAGCCCAGCACCTGCGCCCACAGCGGGTAGTCATAGTCCCTGTAGCTAGGAGGCATGTAGTCCACCAGAGACACCACCCATAGCGCGAACAGCAGCGCGGGTGACGCAATCAGCCAACAGAATCGGAAGTACAGAGACGGGTAACGACCTGAAAAAAACATAAAAATATTATAAGCTTACGTTTGTTAGCCAGTTAGCAATTCAGTTTGTTTGCATGTATTCTGTCTCTTGGAATGAATACAATAAAAACTTATAAAGATAAACACATTTTCTGGGTGTGTTGATCGTCGCTGATAACAACAGTGTGTGGCACATTACCTTTGTCGTTAGATGACTGCTTAGTAATTGTTTTGAAAAGTTTTTGGAACAATGCACGTTGAACAGAGCATATCGGATATGTAATCTACATATTTGTAAAATAAAAATAATGGTCACAGTCACATGAGTGCAATGCAATGTATAGTACAGATTCAAGGTTATCTTTACCTGATAACTCTTGCATAATCTAGGCAAAATGGCTGTCAGTTTTTAATAACGTGTTTAAAGTACCTACATAAATTGTTCATAGTTGAAGGTTTTGCTAGCATATCGCTCGGTGAGTCCTTAAAATTGGCGATGTTAAAGCAGCTCGGGCGCAATGTGTCAGGATAGAGTGAAAACGTTAGGAATTTAATTAGGTACTAACCTGTCATCTGTTTAATATTTCTTGACAAGCGTCCCACTCCATAGAACCAAGCTATGGCGACTACTTCAAAGAAGGCAAGATACGTTATACTCAGAGATGCAGCGTAATAATCCATCAGTTGGAATACGTATATGCCGCTTTGAATAATGTGTGGCAATCCGAACACCAGTGAAACTGCGCAAACGCATAATACCAACAGTTCGTGGTATACAAGCCTCCTGCGTATCATGTCGGGAAACCCGTCTTGGATGGAAGTAACCACAACTTCAACTATGGCGAACTGCAATTAAGGCAATAATATGATTATCTCAACGTACAATCGGTTGATTAATTGTATTCTTGGCCGTTTTAAATACCTGGCTGTTCAGACCGAGGCACAAGAACATAAAGAAGAATAGCACCGCCCATAACTGAGGCGCTGGCATTTTTGCTATAGCTTGAGGATAAACGACGAATAATAACCCTGGACCTGAAAATAAAACGTGCATTATAGTTGTTTATGTAAATTTTTAGGTAACTACCTAAGTACTATAAGAAATGAAAACTTTCATGGTCCAAGATGAATGCATGGTCCATCTCAGCGCTACGTACGGAGGCATGTCCCTCTCCCTGTAGACCTGCCGAGGCTGGGCAGTGAATGCATTAATGGAGTCACACCAATATTCAGTGTATGAATATTAGATGTATGAATATTTAGAATAGATAGTATGAATATTTAGAAGTCGACAGTATTTTGTTGTTTTCGGCGGCCGCCAGACTTCATAAATATCGCAGTAGGTACATTTTAATGCAAGTTTGAAGTAGTTGCGTTTATATGGTGTTCAAGAAGGTACTTACTATCAGCGATAACGTTCTTCACTGGAGTATTTTGTTCAAATGCTATATTTCCTATTGTAGCAAATGTGAATATTCCAACGATCAAACTAGTGACTGCATTCACCAGGGACACAGCCAGCGTGTCGTGGAGGAAGTTGTTGTCGAATCGGTTGTAAGAAGCGAACATTATCATCGAACCGAAGGCAATGCCGATCGAATTAAAAATTTGCGATGCTGCGTTGACCCAGGGCTTGGATTGTTTCAGTAATTCCCAGTCGGGTTTGAAGAAAAATCGCAAGCCTTTATCTGCTCCTTCGAGTGTCAGCGACCGCCCTAGGAACACTATTATTAGTAGGAATGGAAGTGTAGTGGTGATGTAGCGGACTTTTGCGGAGGATTTTATGCTTTTCCAAAGGGCGAAGTATACGAGCACCCAAGCGCAGACCAAGCATGCTGCCAACTCCCACCGCAATCCTCCTGGGAACTCGATACCATCACTCATGCTTAAAACTTTTTTCCTGCAACAAAACAAGTTTTATTTTACTGTATCTTACTCTAACTTTCAGTAGTAATTAGTTGCCTATCAGTAAAGAAAAACTTTACTCTAGGTACCTAACCTACCCGTGTTGGTATCTGAAGGTCTAAAGGTTCTATATTTTTGTAAGCGCATGTATATACCTAATACTTCTTTTATTGATAACGGTCAAGCGTTTGGCCAAGTGAAGATGTTTCCTAAGAATTACACGTTTCAAAAGTGCATTATGTATGAAGTATTTTTACTCAACGACCCAACCAAATAATATTTTGAATTGCATAATTCCTGCGAAAACAGATTATCGTGGTAAAAAATCTTATCGTATAAGAGAGCTAGTTTATTCGATGTCTGTTCCGCCTTGAGCATTCTCCGTACAATAACCCTGACCATCGCAGCCACAATACACATAGAGACCTTGAAGACCTCAGCTACAATACTTATCGAAATTATTTCAAAGCAAACCTTACTCGAAAAATTGTTCGGTGGGTGTTTGTGATCCGTTAGGTTTTGTGTGGTTATGGTATGGTACCCAGCATTGCGCTGTGTTCCATCTATTCGAGCAGCTGGCCCACGGAACCTCGGTCTTGAATGATGTGAAGAAATAGTATATAGCCCACGCAATTATCACCGCGTAATAGGTGGACATAAGGAATGAGATCACCACGCTCGCCAGACCCGCACCTGCAATTTATTTTTTTCATGATATGATCGAAAATACCATAATTTCCTTTGCACGATTTTAATTTGATGTGCTTTTTATCTTACCTTTAAATAGCGGACATATCTGGGATAGAGCTCCGATTGGCCCGTGGGCCGTGTATTGCCCTATAGCGAGCTCCATAAAGAGCATTGGCACACCGCATACGAGGAGGATTATGAAATAAGGAATGAGAAACGCACCTGAAACAAATGAAAAAAAACCATTTCGAAAATGCATGTCGGACAGAATGACGTGACTTTTTAGCTGTAAATAAAAATATTAATTGTTTATGACTGCTATCATATTTCGGCAAGATGATTTTGGAAACGTAAATGGTCAATTGTATCATTCATTAATCCAGCAGTTGACCCACAGAAATTGCGTAATTAACCCATCATTTGCTCATTCTTAGCATACCCTAATGAACTGTCAGCTACCTGTTATAAACGAACTTAGAGCTAAATTCTTATGTTAATTCTGTCTATTTGGCTATAAACTCACTTATTTTGAGTAATAATAATAAAAAATTGTTCGATCGAACTATTGTTCAAAACTAAAAACAATTTGCACAATGGCATAAATCATTATCCTCATTTATACGGGATTTCTTGGCAAGATCGTATTTCTGAGACACCGTAATTAATGTGAGAATAAAATATTAAACCTGCTCCATTTACATAAGACACACTAGATAACTGATACCTGCGTCATTATTATAAACAACTAAGTAAACAGCTAGTACCTATATTTCTAAATATATCCATATGTAGCAATAAATCATTTGATATCTTGAGAAAACGTCTGCGTGCTGTGATTGGTTTGATGTGTTAGTTTGCTGTATGCATCAGCTGTAATTCACACCGCATTGTCGTGCCTTTGGAGCCTCGGTGCCAACCAGCCATGGAGACACAAATAACGATCATCACGATTTTGTGTGTGCTTATTACATACAAACAACGTCGATTACATTAACATTTCAAATATTGTCTAGTATCGCTTTAAACTTTTAAAATTCTACAAGAGATTTCAATAAATCGATCTTAATCGTTTTGGACTTACACAACGAGGGTGTAGGTATTTCATTAACCCCTAGTTACTAAAATTCAAAACGTTCATTTATCGTCGCAATGTTTTAAAACAAAAATATTACTTTTGCCCTTGTCCGTTAAACAACAATGTTTTTATTATTGATTTATAGGTGCATATTAAAAGTATTATTGCGTCGGTGATATATTTTTATATTATTGAATTATCGGTTTTATTATTTGAACTCTACCAAGTAGGTATAGGAACTTTCCTATACGTTTAGTATACGAGTACCTAGTATGCGTAGTTATCTACGACAGAAGGGATACTGTATGTATATGGCGTTTAGGGTGTGATGTGTGGTTGTTTGTCCGCAAAACAGAGTTCCTAATTATCACCCAAATGCTTAGTAGGTACCCATGCTTAGTAATAGCTTTGTACCCAAAATGTGGTTTGTGTCTCCGGGCCTTTTATTAAATTAGTCTGTTTTTATTTGAAATATTGTTGATTGCTAGTATCTGTGTATTTCTTTCATACAGACGGAAGGCCTATGATGTTTTCATTCATACAAAATTTTAAAACTTCCTTTACCATAATCTTTACTTATCTGATGAATGGCGTCATAACGACAAAATATAGCGATAAATAATAATTGATGTCCTCATGGTCATGTCCACAGTGGATGTACTTCGTGTTTAGGCAATTGTGAGTTTACATCTAACTAGAATCCTAAATAATCCATTCTCTGGTTTGTAAAGCGCACTAATCATACAATGTCACGACTTACACGACATCGTTTTGTCATAGCTGATTAGATGATCATCTACGTGAGGCGAAGTCATCATTTTATTAGGGCTCTACGTTACAAGGCTTCTGAGCAGACTATGTGATTTTAACCGACTTTAAAAATAAAAATAAACCCGAACATGGCTTTATGTTCGGCTTCATGTCGCCTATATTTTTCTAATGTGTATTCGTTGATTTCTGCGTTAATTAGGGACTGATTTTGAAAATACTTTTGCTATCTAGCTAGTAATAAAGAGAATGGTCCCGAGATGGCCCTCTAAAAAAATATTTCCGAGGGATTCGTATTTAAGAAATTAAATAATATCCCAAAAAAATTGATTTTGACGGGACTTGAACCCGCGACAAAATATTTATATTCATTGTATAGTATTTTATCATACCAGTAGCACTCTTACCTCTTCCTGGTTGCCTGAAAGACATCGCTGTAAGCGTAAGGCCGCCTATAGTACTGTTATTGTGTAATATTTAGATATAAGGTGTTATTTTGTTATTTTAAGTGCAATAGAGTGTTCATTCATTCATTAATTCTCATTCATCTGAGTCAAAGGTACTTTTAACTCGATTAATATTTTCAGGAACTTATTATGTGTCTATAATGTACACTAATGTACGTAGAGAGACTAGAAATAGGCGAATACGACAGAGACTTAGCTAAAGTACTTATCTGCAAATTATGGCATATTTTGACTCACCTCCTCCACTTTTGTAACAGAGATAAGGAAAACGCCACACGTTGCCAAGGCCCACCGAGTAGCCGACACATGCCAACACGAACTGAATCTTGTTGGCCCAAAAAGGCCGCCTCGGCTTCAGGTGGACAGTTGTGTCTTCCTCCTCTTCTTCGCAATCGCTCTCATGCGACGCCGTGTCCTCATCTGGTGGCCTGCGCAACAAATAGCACTTGATACAATTATTCATGGCTGATCATTAAGCTCCTTGTGGCTGAGGCGGAAGGTTCCTATTTAACGCATTCACTACCCAGCCTTTCGCTGTGGGCTGCAGCTTGAACAGTTGCTAAACTACGTGTTCGTCGTTGACAATGAAAGTGTTTAACCATAAGGTAGTCTACACACCAAATTCGGAGATATAGCCGATATAGGTCGTCGACAAACACTGAAATGTCGCAATTTCAGTATTTGTCGCCTTGTCGGCGCGAGCGGCCTGCCAACTTTGGTGTGTAGACTTTATAACATAAGGATATAAATAAATACGATGTAAGTAAATCATAACTGGAGTTATAGTAACAGTAAATTAGGTTACCAAATGACACGAAAAAGATTCTTTTTTCTGTACCCCTTATCAGCTAGTCGGTTATTACCATTTCAACGGTTTCTTCAATGTCGCGAGGTAGGATAGTAAATACAAATATTTGTAGTATGTAAGTAGGTGCAATAAAAATAAAGCAATGTACTTAAATAAGATCTTAAATGTCTAAGATAATAAATTTATGGTAGAGTCTTGTCAAGTTTGAAAAGAAACGACATGTTCAAACAATAGTGTATTAGCTAAACAAACAGACTGACTGATACATATTTTTGGATGATAAGTTTTTCCTAACATTTTTGTTAAGATTGACCTAACTATTGAAAATTATTATCGTAGGTACCTTCCGACAAAACCTTGAAAACTTTGTTTGGATTAATGATGAATGAAGGCAGATTAAGGTGACGTCAAATAGCTCAACGGCCTAAAAGAAAGAAACCACGTTATTATGGACTTAAAATAATTATTAAAAATTCAAATTATGAAGCTTCTGTAATTTTATGAATAGTCTGGGATATAAATAGGTGAGGTAAAATGTCGTGTACATGCTACGTTAAATGAATATAAGTTCTATTGGTTGCCATGATAAGAAGGAGACCAATTTTCATTAAATCTTGTAAATATGCACTGTACGGTGCTGGACGGATCATTCTCACGCGCAAAGTGGTCAGGAAACATCAATTGTGTGGTCAATGACCGTCGTCGTCGTTGGTGGGACTGTTCTAACTGCCTATCGACCCTAACGACCAGACTTCTCTTACATGTATGTTCTTAATATTATTCTGAATTACTAAATCTTAGCTTCGAAGTTTCCAAACCACGTTTCATCGCCTCCGTGCCGTAAAATGTCTTGTTTTCAAAAAATCCCTTTTTTTACGTCGGCGGGGCGGCAGTAACACCAGAACTACAGTTATGTAACCAGGGCCGCGTTTTACGTGCTGAAACGTCGGCATGTCAAAAGAATATAAACGCGATAAATACCCGAATACTTAAATTATGATGCACCCAGCTTTAGGTAAAAGTAATACCGACTTCTCAAAGTAATCCTCAGCTGACAAACCTTAAGTGTGTAAGCAAATTTTAAAATCATTATCTAGAATGTAACCAGTTGATAAGGACTCATGGTTTCAACGCACGATCAATCGTAGGTACATTTTCCGTTGCGTCGTCGTGGTACCGGCACAGCTGATGTTGTATGTATGCATATGTATGTGAACAGATATCTAGTAGAGTTGCAGCGTTATCAGCTCAGCATTGAAGGTCATACAACCCAACTCCGTTCATAATCTTAGGATTTTCGGATTTTCTCACCTGATCTTCTGTCAAAAACTTTAGTACCGTAAGTAGGTACCTACTCCACTAAATATAAGCCCTAAGATTTCGGCAAAATATGGTAGCCTGAGGAACATTTTGTTTGCAGTTACTACCTACTATATAACTAATAGTAGGTAGATAGTAACATGTAGGTATGTATTGGGTTTATACCGCTGCTACCGTTTTTTTTTAATTTCATCAAGCATCAATTTTCAGTCCCTTCGTCCGCGTACGATTAAATATTATTTTGTACTCTTATAAAACTGCGGTTATCCTTTCGTAACTGGTGACGAGCAAAGGGTTTGTATACCTTATACCTACGATACCTACTAGTTCCAAACAAGGGATTATTTTATACTAGCTGCGCCCGGCGGTTTTACCCGCGTTGTGATAGATATTTTTCATAATATACAATATTATGAATTGTATCCTATGTGCTATTCTGATATGTAAGCTATATTATTGTGAAGTTTCATCAAAATCCATTCAGTAGTTTTTGCGTGAAAAAGTAACAAACATCCATCCATCCATACTTACAAATTTTCGCGTTTATAATATTAGTAGGATAGCGATATTCCTTGTATGTTTTACGTTTAATTATAAGTAATTTTAAACAGCTTTTGCAGCAAGTGAGGTGATAATTAGTAGTAATAATTAGTGATAATTTGTTTATTAAATATTATAAAATACCTCAATCATTATTAAATGATTGAGGTATTTTATTATAACGTGATATATAAGAATTTTTTTGTGCTATAAAAAATTAAGAATGTAAAATTAGTTATATGGATATTATATATAGTGAATTTTATATATCTTTATAGAAAGTCAAAAACAAAAACAGAAAACAAGCGAGTCACAAAATAGTCCCAGTATAAGTTGGTCGCAATTGCAACCAACATCGATCATAAATCGATCGATTTGATCGGTGTTAAGGTCTTATTAAACAACCAGAAGTCATTAACTTTATTTCTTTAGGCTTACAAAATAAGCACTGAGACAAATAAAATTTTATAACAAAGAAGTAATAAAGTGTTATAGATTTAGTCTTTACTTAAGTTTCTAACCAAACATTCGTTACCTTTCTTTACCTTTATTAAACGTGAAAAAGTTTTTGACATTTTAGGAAAACTTTTAGTTTAAAAGTTTTCTTAAAATGTTCAACATTTTCACTCTAGTGCAGATTCGGTTTTTTTTTTAAATTGAATACCTATCTATCACAAAAATTAAGCTCCCCTATTGTTTCGTAGCCTGACATTTTAATGAGGTAAATGTGCCGACGAAAACTCTAAACCTATATTTTATTATCGAGGAAACAATGGCTTGTTATACTATTACGTGTATAATGACGCCGTTACACGTCTAAGTACCTAATGGTGCGAGAAAAAAGCATCTGAGTGTTAATTTTATGGCTTACGTTGAAAATAACACTGTTGACTGCGCCAGTTCGTACTAAGAAGGCTCAAAGCTGAGTAATCAGTTTCATGTAACTTAATAACTCATATAATAGAATCATATTGTAGAAGTATTGCAGCTAATGCTGCCGCCAATAACTAACTTAGTTTAAATTATGTTATAACTACAATATAGCTTTATTGCACCATCAAATACAAAGAAAATAATAAAAATAAAGGATCTTAATACTAACTAAGTCTAGTGGCACAATCGGCGGCCTTATCGCTAAAAGCGATTTCTTCCAGGCAACCTTTGGATAGATAGGATCGGTACGTATTAAAGCTGACGGTGGCGTAAAATAATTATGAAAACAATAATTAAAATAACTCTAACCTTCTACTAGACGAGACTTCACTAGTCTATGTAAATCTTTATTGTAACTCTTTAAATTGTCTATGTACTGTCTGTCTTCCAAATAAATAAAATAAAGCTAACGATTTTCCTATTATTTTGGTAGGTAGTTACTTACTGGAATAATATTTTGCATTGAGAAGGATTTCCCTCATTGGGACGTGCTTCCAAGATAATCAGAGATATGTCATCTATTATTATTGTTATTATTTTTGCGATAAAGTGATTTTTTGATACACGATCTCTTATTACGTAGACCTTTTATCGCTGATAGTATCCACCAATGTTATGGCCGCGTTTTTAGGGTTCCTTAGTCAAACAATAGTGAATTGATTTCTGGTTCTGGTATTATGGTCAGGCCATTTTTGTTCGCCATTGCATTCCACAAGATTTTCGTTAGTTTATGCCTTCTTCATCATCATCAACCTATGATCGTCCACTATTGGACGTAGGCCTCCCCTAATGAGTGTCATAGCGCAGCTTCAGCTTGCCACATCCAGCATCAGCTTGCAGTCTTTCGCAAGTACGCGGATTTCTTTATGCCTATTTATTATTTAAGTTAATTTAATTTATGCTGAGACAGTGACTACTTTGTAACTCAAGCAAATGGTTTTATGTCCTATATCATGTTCTCTTTCTTTTGCATATGTGTTAGTTACAAAGACATACCTACATGTTTCTATTTCTATTTTATAGCAATATGAAATAATTGCTAAAATTATGAATCCCTGCTCATAAGTTGTTGTTGAATAGATCTATAACATAGTTAGGGACTTACTAACAGGTAAGTTAAAAAACCCAATAATTACAAAGGAACTGTAGAGCAGACTCTACAATAACTAACTAACTAGACATTTTGTTTACAAGGAAACTTTAACGGTTTCAGATGCAATAGTTGTCGAGTACGTGTTTGATTTATGAAAAATGTATGTACTTACTTAATATTATGTTTTCTTCAGTGCTCGACATCTGAACATACATCGACCGTTTAGTAAAAACACATACGCACCTTTTTCATGTACGTACATTTTTCTTGCATTCATATTATGATATTGTATACTTTGCAATGGAATTACACAAACCTAATACATTCATGTGGTATCAACTTCACTTCAATAACTACTTTTGGTTCCTTTGCTCATTAATCAAAAGATTGCTTATGTATATGTCTCTTTCTAATTAATTATAATGAAAAGGTAATTAATTATTTATTGTTGTAAGTCCATATAGTTAGATTGCGGTTTTTTTAAATTTCTTAGTGATAGGTATCTTGGTTCGAACTAAACTTACAATGTTAAATAGCGTTTTAAAATGTATACAGACCTATTATACTGTATAATAATAAAAACCTGTATTATAGTATTTTACTAAAGTACCTATCTACCAAAGAGACAATCTCTTGTTTAGTTACTGTATGCAAGAAAGATGATAAATACTTTGAAAAGGGATGGATGTGGTGTGGATGAGCCTAGTTAGTTCAATTGAATAATGACTACTCGGAGGAAGCTCCGTTTGCGATAGAGGTACTCACGTAGGAGGACGTACTAGGTGAAACAATTCAGTGGGTGAGGTTGGAACTCTTCTGATGACCATTTTGCGACCATCGGTACATCCCATTCCGATGGAAGCAAGAGATCTAACCGAGGGAGCATAATTCGTAGTTCCACATTCGGACCCCTCGGGATAAGGAGTCACTTGCTCGTAGGGGCGTAGACTTCTTGCAGAAGCCGCTCCGGATGCAGCTGACACATCTCGTATCCTATGGGTGTCACTGAAACTCTTCACTTTTCGCATAGGGCCGGATGGTGTTATAGCTGTTTGAGGTGCATTCACTCTGAGAAGCTTCGAATTTTCTTTGTCTTGATCGTCGTCTTGGTCCACGTGGATCGCCATGCTGGGCGCGGCGGCTTCCGTCGAAATATCGGTTTTACTCATAACTATCGCGTCACATGGTCATCGCGCGGGGACAGAGAGTCGCGTGCGTCGCTGGCGACGCGCGACTATGAATAATGAAATGAATGAACTGTGTTAAAACCGCGCGCGATAGCGAGCGGTGTCGCTATTTGGTCGACCGACTGCCCGGACTGGTTCGTCAATCGCAGCAAAGCAATTGGTAAACAATATGCGAGTTCAGGTGGTGGGGGCATTATGGAAGGAAGGAGATAGCGGAGACGTAAGGGGGGAGGAGTAGGTACAGGCGCGTTTGACTGGTGTTGGCATACACCTAGAGTTGCGCTTGCGTTTGTTTCGTTTCAGGAATACGAATCCCTGTGTAAATATTATAAAATAATACGAGTATCAATATAATTTTCAAGTTTAACAAGTAACAAACAGCTTTCCTCATAAAATAAAATAAAGTATTTTTCACTTCTCTTGCTCAAAAAGTGTATCATAATAGTGTAGCTTAGCGGGCCTAAAGCTCGAGTTTAATACCTCGGGCTAAAAAGTATTTTTTCTTTTTAATTTTTGTCTAAAATCATCAGCCCGTACAAAGCATTCGTTCTCTTACATAAAAACTCGACTTCTTGGTGCTCCGTCAATCTTTTTTTTTGAAAATAGAACCGTCTTGGTGATGTTTTATGAAGGTTGATTCTTCCCTTCACGGTAGAATGCGAACTGTTTCGTTGCGGGTTAAATAGAGATTTAAAAAAAAAGATGGTATTGGCGCTAAATCTCTAGAATTTTCTTCATTCCAAATCACAAACTTTTACGTTTAACTTCCTGACTTTTACTTCCAAATGAAAAATGTCATCAAGTGATAGTGAAGATGCTAATATGCAAATGGAAGAAAAGGACAAAGAAATAATTATGAATCTGTTGCCGACAAAATCACGTGGAATATATTTAAAGAGTTACGAAAATTTTATGAAATGGAGAGATGAGAAACGTGTGGATTCTTTTACAGAAGGGGTTTTTCTCACTTATTTTGATGAATTATCGAAAAAATTCAAATCGTCGACTCTTTGGAGTACATATTCAATGTTAAGAATGACCTTACAAACGAGACACGACGTCGATATTAAAAAATATGTAAATTTAACGGCTTTACTGAAGAAATTGTCCACTGGATACAAGGCAAAAAAATCGAAAGTCTTGACGACACAAGAAATCGAAACATTTTTAAATAACGCTCCAAATAAACAATACTTGGCAACAAAAGTAACCACTTATGTACTCTACTCAAACTAAATAAATATATACCTACCTACATACCTAAATTATGTACCTAGGTTATTACGATTATTAACACACTTATTTTTTTGTTCAACAGGTTGCTTTAATTTATGGAATCAGCGGTGCATGCAGAGGAATAGAGCTTGCCAATATAACGCTAGAAGACGTAGAAACGGATACAAACCTACAAGCTGTGAGTCTGCCGAACACGAAAACAAACAAAGAGCGTAAATTTGTCATCAGTGGAGAATACCTTAATATAGTTAAAGCCTATCAGGAGTTACGTCCCACTAATGTTTCAACGAGAAGATTTTTTCTAAAAATGGTAAATGCACAAGGCAAGTCATAGGCAAAAATAAATTTGGTAACATGCCTAAAGATATTGCCACTTATCTAAATTTACCAAATCCGGAACTCTACACGGGCCATTGTTTCCGCAGAACATCCGCGACTCTGTTGGCGGACTCTGGTGCGAATATAACGACATTAAAACGGCACGGTTGATGGAGGTCCGATCAAGTGGCTGAAGGTTATATAGAGGACTCTATACAAAACAAGTATCACGTCACGCAGCGGATTACGGAAGGAATCAATATTCTACCAAACATTACAGAACCCCAAGCATCTACATCGCGGGATTGGATGAATATGTCAACTCAGCTGAAGCCACACTCAGATCTTAATAATGCAGGAAACTCAAGCATGAGTCGAATCTCTCCAACTTTTACTCCACAACAATCAACTCAAAATATTATCACATCCCAATCACAGAGAACCGAAATAAAATTGCCCGGGAAAAACATATCACTAAACATTCAAAATTGCTCTAACTGCACATTTAATTTTTAACAAAATTTCTGAAAATTGTCTAATTTTGAATTGTTTTATTTTCTCGCAATCGAAGTGAAAAGTAGAGTGTTTTACTCGGGCCAAAACCACCCATTATAACTCGGTCTTGTCATCCTCCCTCGCTACGCTCGGGAGTATAACAACCTCGTATATAATGGAATAGTTTAGTCCCTTGTAAAACAATCTACTATTACATTTTTAAGGTCCTTAGATATGGCCTCAGTTGCAAACCCAAACCAAACAACGTTTTTTGTTTCTATGTGATTGATGAATCACTAAATCTCGGGATATTCGTTTCGTTAAACATAAAAAATATTATTAGGGACATACCGACTTGATTGTTTTTTATATAATACTTTTTGAACATGTTTCGGTCACCACTTTATATAATCTTATTTTAATCGTATGTTCTTATTGATACATACTATTAGTTTTACTCACCAAGGCGACTTGTGTATGTAGCTTGATTTTAACAGTTCTTTTGTCATAGTGCAATTAAATATTTTAATAAAAAAATATTAATTCAAATTTGATCAACAGCCGGTGTCACTTCACAGTCTATTTGGTAAGTGGCGGTTCGACTCACTCGAATCGATGTAAATCTGTGCAAATTGTTCTCAAATAGATATGTCCCCTCGTGAGGCAATTAGAACCTTTTTACCTATTTGCTTACGTTTAGTGTTCAGTAGATTTAGACGGAATCGAAGGATTGTGGGATCGTTCAGTACAGTATACTATATAAAAACACTAGCAGTTACATGCGACTGCGTGTGTGGGATTTGATTATACTTTAAATTATTTTTTGATTGTACTACAAATATAGACAAATGTTTTGTTCTGACAGTTTTTTATCTCTGCTCTTTGCATCATCAAACCTACTAAACAAAATTCACCTATGTATCCTCCATTGTATTAGGTATGTACGAGTATATCAGTCATCTAGTGTCCATAACACAAGCTCTGCTTACCTTGGGGCTAGATGATGCTGTGTGAATTGTCCAGCATTATTTATTTATGTCAATGAATCAACAGAAGTTTTAAGTATTTTCAAAAAGATTTAAGTTTAGTTTATCTATTAAATATTATTTTAAATTTATTATTTGTTGTTAAAGCGGCAATAGCAATACAGCAATACATTCTTATTTATTACTAGCTGCGCCCCACGGTTTCACCCGCGTGGTGATAGATATTTTGGATAATATATGTACGATATACATATCTTTATGAATTGTAGCCTATGTGTTATTCTGTTATGTAAGCTATATTATTGTGAATTTTCATCAAAATCCATTCAGTAGTTTTTGCGTGAACAACGAGAAGCAACAAACATCCTCACAAACTTTCGCGTTTACAATATTAGTAGGATTCTTATATATGTTATTACGGTTCAAAAGATACAACCTTGACAAAAGTAGAGCAAAGATAGCAAAAAATATATGATTTTTGTTCGTCAATGGGTTGTATCTCAGCCCATTGACGGACTGGCTCACGAACAAACGGACAGGCAGCAGAGGCATAGTAATAGAGTCCCGTTTTACCTTAGAACCCGAAAAGTATAACGTCATAAGTACCCTTAACCTTTTTCCCGGTCTGTTTTTCGGTTATTCAATCTCTGCTTATGTACCTTCTCTTTTCGTGTTTTCATAATTTAAACAAATATTTTTTTCTGGTGCCTAAACACAGGTCGAAAGATAGGGTAAACGTGATTAAGTTAAAATATGCCTTCAAATCAATCGGAGTAAAACTGGCTATAATAATACAGACGGAACTCTCAAAATCCTCGCGTACATGAAACTGTTTTCGTGCTAGGGGCTCGACCAACACGTCACGAGTTGTCGGTACCTATAACTTTGTGCATGTTTAGCGAATTAAACACGTAAACTTTAGTCGATCATATTTAGCACCTCAACTCCATAAATATTTACACACTTAATAGCGAAAATGTGTCCTGAAAATAGGCTAAGTTTTGCAGAACGACATTTTTCAAATCCCAGTAAGTAGTAGCCTCACCACTAGCTGTGCGTTGTAGGTAACTTTCTGTTTCCAAGATGCTACTTTTCCTAAAACCACGGATTAGGTAATGTTACTTCGGTAACGTACTCCCTTGACTAACCTATTAAATTTCAATCAATTTCTCTTTGGTGTGAGCGCTAAATCAACTTCGAACTTACCACGTAGTTTAGTCAAAGCATGATTGTGGATGGAAATATGTAATATGAAAGTTTGATTTCGGAACTTTGTTTGGACTCTTAGACCTTCGAACCCACTGTCAAAGAAAGTTGAATTCTCATTATGTTGACATCCCAAAATGTATTATTTCCCAGAATGTTTTTTCGTTTCGCAAAATGTTGAAAGAATTTTCAATTAGTTAAAAGCTTGTTTTTCACTAACAGAAAGGAGGGGAGGAAAGGGAACTTTAAATCAAATATCTTTTTTGTTTGTTTGTTGAAATATATTCTTATATATATTCAGTTTTATTTCTGAATAAATTATATAACTTGATCATCATCATCATCATCATCAGCCTTTATTAGTCCACTGCTGGACATAGGCCTCCCCCAATGAGCGCCATAGCGCCCTGTCTTCTGCTCTGCCTGGCGTCTGCTTGACGCATCCGGCATTTACCTGCAGTCTTTCGCAGGTCGTCATCCCACCTGGTCAGAGGACATCCTACACAACGTTATAACTTGGTACGATTCAAATAAAAAAGATTTACGAGCATTCAAAATAAAAAAATCTCTGTAAAAGTCGTCGTGAAAACTTCTAAATTCATTAAAAAAACCTAAAAATCATCATGAATTTAATTTTCTTTTAAAAAGTGATTCAGTTATTAGCTTTTCCAACAATATACTACATGACACGTAACAGATTTGTATTTATTTGGAGTTCAAGCCAAGATATACATACTTGTCTGCTAAGGTGATGGCTGAGCAGAAACTTTATTATATTCTGTTCTTTTGAATGAATTAGACTATTATGTTTTCCTTTCTTGTTTTTTTACATCCCGATCTTCAATTATTTTGAACCGATTTCAGGAGGGTCAGGTATGTTCGGCTGTATATATTTTCTGTACTATGTATGTTCGTCGATTTCTCCATTAATTATGGACCAATTTAAAAATTCTTTATACAAAGTGATACCGTGAATATTGGTGTTATCCCGTCAAGCTTTAATAATAACAAATTACTAGTCGGTTTATATATTTTTAAAAGACGCTAACTTCTCCCAATAGCGTCGTAATTCAAATTAAATTTATTTATTTACATAAGACCATAACAGTAAATAAATAAATAAATAATGCTGGACAATTCACACAGCATTATCTAGCCCCATGGTAGATAATGTAGAGATATTAACACAAGATCTGCTTGCATAGTCATTTTGTATACATGTTTGTTTAGTTAATTTGTTTTTGTTTGCCTATTGGACTTACCAAAGTTCCAAATTAAATACATTTACTGTCTTCCTAATGATTTATTCTTTAGGTCGTACGCTAGGTTTATAAATGCCTAGGTATACCTAGAGCCCTTGCACGCACACGGCATATGTTACGTACGCGGACGTCGCGCGATTTTTATGAGCGTCTCCTCTGCGCATTTCAACACGTTATCGTAGCAGAAGCATCGTGTGCAAAGGTAAAAATTCGGTCTTGCGTTTGTTGAGCGTTCCTGATTGCGTTCTAGGCGCGTCGTTAGTGCATAAAACATTGTGTGCAAAGGCTCTAAGCCTACGCTCGAGTTTAAAGTGCAAATGACGAAAAATTTCGAAACTTATTGGCATATATCAATTAGCCTACTTTTAATCCGCGTTTTAGATTCGCCTGCGACGCAGGAGGTTGCGGGTTCGATTGCCGCCTCGGAACAGATGTGTGTATGATCTGCAGATATTTGTTTCGGGTGTTCTGGTCGTTTTCTATTTTTATTATTTTTTTATTGTATAGTATACACATAACACACACTAATTTTCATTTTTAAGTATTTATGAAAAAAAAAACCGGTGCAGCTAGAAATATTTTGTAATGCGCGATGGCAAGGCCAATTATTCACGGTTGTTCCCAGAGAAAATACATTCGTTATTATTGAATTTCTAGTCAGTTATTCCGTGATCATGGCGCATGAAACTGTGCCGAAATATTGGATAACTCAAAAATCTAATCATGGTAAATATCCCGTTTTAAATGACTTTAGTGTTGATAACCATGATCGTTTCAAAAGTTTTATTCTAGCCGTAGGACCCAATGACGTGAACTAAGGTATCAAATTTTGTACTTAGAAAAAACTAAATAAATACTTGACAGATAGATTTTTATATTTTTTTCTTGAATGGCCGTGGTGCCCCCACAAGTACCTGCGAGGTTATCAATTAATAACCGGACATCCTGTATAAAGCTTATTCAGATATTCTGCCCAAAGGCTGCCTATTACCAATTAAAAAGCTAAGAAAACCTTAAAGCCTGTCACTGTGAAATCAAAATACCAGTATTATTAAATTATTTATTTACGCTTACAAATTAATATTTTACATAAAACTATGGTGATTTCGAAAAAAGTATTTATATTATGAATATCACAAAGTTTTGAAGGAGGCGACTATTCCACGTTATAAAAAAATATTAAGTACTATAATAACATAGAGGACGCTGCGAGCGCGAGCGAGGGGCGCTTCAAGAAGGCGCGGCGCTCGCGGCGTCCTCGCCCGACGGTCCTCCGGCGGCACGCACAGATTAAAGCTAAGTGAGTGAGAAGAAAGAGCCGACACCGCCCGGCGCCGGCGGAGGAGCGGGGCGCAGGACTAGGTAGCTCAGCGCTGGAACAGCGGGTTGGGGAAGTCAGGCGGGTGCGGCAGGGGCGCAGGTGGTGGCCTCGCGCGGCGCCACGCTACCAGCCAGCACGCGACTGCGGCCGCTACGGCCACCAGCGCCAGTAGCGCCGTCAGCGCCAACGCCACCGCCAGCCCTGCAGCCGATACGCACACCTCGCCGCTGCTGGCCGCCGCGCCGCCCGCACCGTCCGACCAGCCATCGCGCTGTCGAGCCACCTGCGACGGGTCACGACGCTGCAGTGTTACTATCGGGTTCGATTCGACCGTCACCTCCTCCCGAAGTTGGCCCTCGATGGAGCCGTCGAATATTGCTTCTCGTTTTCTACGTTTCCCGAAGGCGTCAGCACCGTGGCAATTCACCTGCAAATTGATGAAGTGATTAGCGGGAAGTGCTGTTGTAGTGATCAAGTAGGTAACTCTAATGCACACTCTACTCTGTTCTAAAATCCATATATTTTATGTGAACAATACCATTTTAACAAAAATTATAATAACAGTAAAATATATTATTTTTGTTTCTTGTGATAACATTACTGTGTTAATCACAAGAAACAAAAAAAGAAACTCAAACAAGGCAATAGCACATGCGCTGTGAAAACGGTTTAAGTTCAAAAATGGACGAAATACTAATAAATTGATGAATAAAAGCTGTTAATTGGTACAAAAAGCTGGAACGAGCATCCGGGTTAGCTCAGATGACACCAGAGTGTCGTAAATTGTTTTCCTCCAATGTTTCTTTGCTTTTGTGACCCCTTTGTTTTTAAAAATATCGAGGATTCTAGAACCGAGTACAATAGAAACTAATAATTTTAAGTTTCTTTAGTGAATGAAGAGCTTACTGGTTGACATTTTCCGAAGCAAACTCGTATGTTGCACTGGAATCTAATGTTATCGCTGCTGGGGAACTTGAAGGCGTTGAAAGAAACCCTCAAGGCGCTACCGTCCTCACTCCGTTCCCAATCGCCGAATATAGCAGCGTCTGTTGCACATCCATCTTCATCTGTCACTCGATATTCTGTCTCTTCGTTGGTCGATGAGTCACTCGTTTTTGCGATACAACTGCGAGCAAAGCCGCCGTATATACCTAAAAAAAACATTCAAATTAAGTACCTACACGAACTAAGCTATAGTTTGAAATAACAGGCACCACCCCTGTGATGAATTCAATCACGACTTCTTAATATAGTATAGGTATGCGTAAGTTTGACTTACTGGAAGGTTGAACATCGACTTGTAAGACAAGGTTTTCTCCAATGGCTGCGGAGCTGACCTCATCTCCTGAGCGAGAAACGATTCGCATGGAACAAGTTGGTGGTGGGCCGGTGTTGGCAATCGTGCCCGCTGTAGTCAACATGGATACGTTGAACGCCAGAGTTACGTTCTGTTCACCAGTCTGATAGATACATTTTATGTGGAAAGCTTTAGCATTCGATGTCACTAGTTTTGGATGGTTCTGCATAACGAGTACGAAGCTGGCTAGTCCCTGTGGAGAAAATAATATTTAAACGAAAGCTTCATCTACGGTATCCATCTTAATGAAGGAGATGTGCAAGAATTTATAGAGTGTAAATGCATGAACTCAAACTTACATTCACATGGACTAATCCGCAATCGCCGAAATGAACTGTAAAGTCCACAAGACTCTCTTTGTCTCTAGATGTATCTACTGCCAAGCGACAACGCTCGTCTTTACTGTAGCTCTTCACATACAATACTCCAGTGAAATTCTTGATGGTCAGGCCCACACTTACACCGTCGGCTTTGCACCGGACCTGTAAAAGTTAAGGGCTTAGTAAATCAAAAATATAATTTTAAGAGATAAAAAGATATGTAATCCTTTATTGTATTGCGGTGAGTTAAAGCTTTATGATTTCTAAAGTATGTGGAATTTATTATAAATCCAGTAGGTATTATACGATTTCATCAAAGAAGCTTGTTTCGTTTTGATGTTTTTACCTGCATGTCTGGTATCGGGAAATCTGTTCGATAAGCATTGCAATGTATCCTTGGGTTGCCTGTGTATCCAGTTATACATGTGCAGTGTGAACGGTGACCGGAAGCCTCACACGTGGCAAAGGTTCCGCAAGGGTCTGTTTTGCAGGCGTTGACGCAGACCCCAGCGAGACAGCGTGAGCTGTCGTCACAGTCGCTGTCGGCGCGGCATCCGCCAGATGCGCACTCGTCGCCGCGTGCCGTGAACCCACGTCCTGCATCACACACGCAGCGTCCTCGCGCGTCCACAACGCGACCCTCCTCAGCACGACATGGCGCGCACTCGCCGAGGGTATCTAGTCCTTGTCCGTCCACACATTTGGTTCCTGGTTCTGTAATAAAATTGTATTATTTTTATGTCAAATTTAAAGTTCCTATGTTAACCGTACTTGTAATTTTTCTACTCGTTGATACTTACGTTTGTTTGGTGTGCATTCGATTAGAGCGTTTCCTCTGTACCCAGGTAAGCATTCACAGATCATAGTTCTCACTGGGAGCGTATCTACGAGCTTGCATTTTGCATTTGTGCCACATGGTGATGGAGCAAGGCATGGGTTGACGCACTTCGCGTTAAGGCATGCTGTACCAGAGGGACAATCGATGTCGCGAGAACACTGAGGTTCGGTGATTTCTTCGCAACCAATATCTGTGCTTCGGTATCCAGGTGGACAGATGCAGTGTGCCTCGTGATTGTGCACACGGCAATCAGCTGGTTCATCACACGTTGTCGGTATGCACGGGCTTATACATTTTGTATTGATACAGGATTTGTCGTTCGGACAGTCAGAGTCTGCACGACACCCAACAGGTGTGCAGGCGATTGACGGATTTCCTACAGTTCCAATCCTGCAACGACATGATGGTCTATGATCTGCTCCGTAGCATTCAGCAGATTCTCCGCATACATTGGGCTCGGCGTTGCATGCAGGTATACATCTATTGTTTATACAGGTCTCATCGTCCGAACATTGTGAGTCCGAACGGCATAAAACTTCGTAGCACCCTGTTCGCGCGTCTCCTATGAATCCTGGTCTGCATGCGCACACCGGTTTGTGGTCTCTGATTTGGCAATCGGTATTGGGACCACACTCACAGGGGTTCTTACAAAGAGATGTTACACAGGCATGATTCGCCGTGCAGTTATTATCGGTTTCACAGACTGCATCAAATAAGGGTGTGGTTGGTCGGCATACACCTCCGCCGTTGCTTACGTATCCTGGTGGACAAGTACATAACATTGTTCGTACTGGTAGAGTCGGCGACACTTCACAGGTTGCCGGGGTTGCACATGGTCTTAATGTTGTGCATGGGTTTACACATTCGCTTGAGAGACACGCCAGTTTTGACGGACAGTCTGCATCGACGTAGCAGTCAGCAGTAATATCGGGCTTACATTCAATATAAGGACTTCCAACATAACCTGGATCACATTTACAGACTGCTATATGATTTCTCACTAAGCAAGAAGCTCTTTGTCCGCATATATTTCCGCTAAGGCATGGATCAATACATCTATGAGCTCTGCATTGCTTATCTTGTGGGCAATCGCCATTCGTTCTGCATTCTATTGCGTTACAGCTGGTAAAAGCATCACCTTCAAATCCAGGACTACAGCGACATAATGGTTGGTTTCTCTCCACATAGCATTCTGCGTTCGGACCGCAAGTACTATTCAAAAGACACGGACTGATGCAATTTCCATTTATACAAGCTTCATGTGATTCACATTCCGTATTTGACCGACAGCCCACAATCCGGCACGCACGGTATGGATTACCGTCATATCCTTCCTGACAAGAACAAACCGGTCTATGATCTCGAACGAAACATTCAGCATTTTCGCCACAGTTACAAGGGTTACGACAAATCCTGTTGATACATGATTCTTGGTCGTTGCAGTCCTGATCTGATGAACAACTCAAAGCTGGTAACTGTGCCGGCTTACAACTTCCACCTTCTTCGGGTATGAAACCTTCAGGACAGCGGCATATCAATGTTCTGAAGGGCACGCTGTCTGAAACTGAGCAGCGAGCGTTTCCACGACAAGGTTGGAGTTCGTTACAAGCTTCACGACATTCTTCTCTAAGACAAGCGTGTCGGCTCGGACAGTCGCTATCTACTCTACATTCTGGTTCTCCGGTAACTGTTATTCTCTGACATTGGACTGATGGATCTCCAAGAGGAAGAGCTGGTGGGCATCTACAGGATGCAGCGTGATTACGAGCGAAACAGTCAGCGTTGCTAGCACATGGATTTACTCCATCAACGAAGCATGCGTTTCTACATACGCCTTTGTTACATACGCTATCATCATTGCAATCGTTGTCGATTTCACATTCCGCGGCCTGACATTTCGTAAATGGATTTCCAAAGGTGCCAGTAGGGCATCTGCAGTTGGGACGGTGACCTTGTCCATAACATTCAGCACTGATGGCGCATGGTGCGTCGACTACGCATGGATTAACACACACGCCGTTGTAACATGTATCGCTGTCAGGACACTCGGAATCAGAAGTGCATCCAACTGGAAAATAATTACGAAGTTAATAAATGTAAATATTTAAAAGTATATTTAGCAAAATATATAATAGGGATTTTAGTTCTACCTTTGGTGCATCCTGTGTAAGGGTTTCCAGAAAATCCACGTTCACAGAAGCATACTGGATGATGTCTAACAACAGTGCATTCTGCATTTGAGCCACATGCGCAAGGATCGGCGCAAGCGCCATTTACGCATGCTTGTGATAGTGGACAGTCTGAATTTGCTTTGCAGCCAACTGTTTTCGATCCGCCAGATGCTAAAAGAGAAATATCTTATTCAGTTTTTATGATTCACGTAGACCAAGTACATCGGTCAATTTCTTGATATACATTTGAGGTTTCAAATACATACGTGGTACGCAGTGTAAGGTGGCAACACCAGAATACCCTCTCGGGCACGAACATTGCGGCTTGTGATCGATGACGCGGCACAATGCGCCTGCGCCACAAGCGTCTAAGCATGGGTTTACGCAGGCTCTATCCATACAAGCGCGTTCTGGACCACATTCTTCATCGTTGTAACATTCCCATGTTGTATGGCGAGGAACTAAAATAAGTTTTAACGTTAACGTCACATGACAAATTAGTGTAATAGTTGTAGGTTCAAAGTGTGTAATATAAATAGTTACTTACGTGAGTTACACTCAATCCTCGCATTTCCTGTATAGCCTTCTGGACAACTGCAATGCGAAGCGTGATCAACAGATTCACATACAGCGTTTTGTCCACAGGGGTCCGCTTTGCAAGCTTCAACGCAACTTCCACGACGACAGGTCTGAGCAAGAGCACACTCTGAATCGACGGAGCATTCTGCACTGGGTGGTGGTCGGCAGCCAGAGTCAGGCGCGGATCGTCCGCCCTCGGGGCATACGCAGGCTACAGCTCGCAGTGGAAGCACGTCCACCGTGTTGCAAACAAGGCCTGGGTCACAGGGCGCGCCTGCGCAGAGGTCAGTACATCTGGCGTTAACGCAAGCCAGGGGAGCTGGACAATCGGCATCTGCACTGCATTCGGAGCTGTCTAGTGTGGTGGAGCAGCCGCGGGCGTACGCGTCACCCGAGTAGCCGGGTGGGCACGTGCAGAGCGCGCGGTGACCGCGCCCGGTGCATATTGCTCCCTGGGCGCATGCGTTCTCGGAGCACACCGGCTGGCAGACACGATTCAGACGGTTACAAATTTGCGTGTCATCGCAATCCTCGTTGTAGTGGCACACGGCAGATATACATGCTCGGCGCGGGTCACCTTGCGTACCCGCCGGACAGCGGCAGGTGGCCACATGGGCGACCGCTTCGCATAGTGCGTCACGACCACATGGTGTTCCCAGGGCGCAAGGATCTTGACAGTATCCATTGATACAGGTCTTTTCGAATGGACAGTCGTCATCAGAGGTACATTCGGCTAAAAAATAATATTAATAATTGAGTTAAAATTCTAAATATCGTAAGTTATATTAAATCATCACACTAATATTATAAATGCGAAAGTTTGTATGGATGTTTGTATGGTTGTTACCTACCTTTTCACAACAAAACTATTGAACGGCTGTAATATGCATACAGGTAGTTTGAAGCCGCGGGCAGAGAGTAGTACTTAATAAATTATGATCTTCATAGAACTTACTGGTGTAACAAAACGTAGCTGGGTCTCCCGCTGTGCCTGGAGGACAGCGACAAGTGGCACGGTGCGCATGCGCCTCGCACAGAGCGCCGGCTCCACAGGCCGCCGCGCACGCCGCGACGCATCGCCGCGACACACAAGCTTCCGCTGCACCGCACGCTGAGTCTGATGTGCATTCCGCTCCAATCGCAACTGAAACATGGCATTTAGGTAAGTACAAGTGTTTGATCTATGTTTTAAATTGACAGTCACAGCTGACGTCGTCTTTTCAATATTGACCTGGTGAGCAGGCCACGGTGGGATTGCCTTGCAGTGGTGGTATGCAAGAGCATTGCGCTCGGTGTGCACTGGCGCGACACTCAGCACCGATGCCACACGCGCCTTCACAAGCGCTCACGCACCGTCTGTTTGTGCACGTTTCTTCATCACCGCATTCACTGTCTGCTTGACATTCGGCCCCTGCAAGAGATTCAAATACTTTACTAAAAGGTTTTATCAAATCACAATCGTCATTTTGTGTCTTACTTTAGAAAAATGTACAGTATTTACACCTGGTATAGGTACTTAATTTACAGAAAATGGTGTATGCACATAAAAGTTAGGTATATCGTGAACAGAGAAGATCAGTGTATATTTTCTAACCGGCACATCACCCAGTGATCGTTGAACATACCAATAATCCGTATTTCTCAGAAGGTTCGTTCCATTTCCCGACTTTCTAAATAATTGATACTTTTAAAGATATAAATGATAAAGATCAATTATCTTAATCATTTATGTCTTCTTCGAATCAGTTTTCTTCGATGTGAGGTTACCTGTATCTACTATTCTGTTTGAATAAAAGTTAACATTATATTTTTTTTTAACAAATGGCAGTATTTCTGTGGCAAAAGTACTAGGTTTTACTTTTATAAATGAACATATTTTTTGATTCTAATCCTTACTTGGTTTGCATTGAACGGATGCGTCTCCTACTAGAGGTTTAGGGCACTCGCAGATAAGTGTTCGGAATGGCAGAGTATTTGCAACGCGACACAGTGCATTTGTCCCACAAGATGTTGTTTCGCATGGGTTCCTGCAGCTACCTTGCAAACAGGCTAGTTCCGGTCCACATTCAGCGTCGCTTTCACATTCTACTTGGTATTGCACTAAAACACATACAATTTATAAAACAAACATCCAAAAAACTTGTCGGTACACAAATATTTCAAAATACTAAAAATGTTAGCATGTGAGGTAAATAAATCATCTGTAAACATCGGATCAAATGATACAGAAAGGAAGTCACGAGCGATTTCTTACCTTGGCGACATTCGATCTTGGGGTTCCCTTGGGTACCTCGGGGGCATTCACAAGCCGGCACATGTCGTACCACGGTGCACAACGCTCCTGGTGCACATGATCCTGGGCAAGGGTCCACACAGTTGCCTCCTCTGCAGGCCAACCACGAGGAACATTCATCATCAACTGTGCATTCGTCTCTGCGACATCCGGAGTAAGCGTTGCCGCGGGCTCCGGGGTTACATTCGCAAGACGCTGTGTGTCCGCGAGCTATGCAGCGCGCTTCTACTCCGCAACGCATTCGAAGACAAACTTTCGCGCATGAACCACTTTCGCAACTTTCATCGTCAGGACAGTCGTTGTTACTGTGACATTGAACTATAACAAAAAAAAATAATGTAGTCCAGTATTGGGACATATTTTAGTATAATAAAAAAAAAAATTGTATTAACTTACCAGAATAACATCCCCGGTAAGCATCTCCCTCATATCCAGGCAAGCAAGTGCATCGAGCTCTGTGCTGTCTTGCCATACAACGTGCGTTCAGCCCGCAATTGGCAGGACCGCAAACGGGCACACAACGCGTGTCTACGCATGCTGAGCTGTCTGCGCATTGCTCGTCTCGTAAGCATTCAGGACCCGGTGTAATAGTTGTAACGATAGTGCGCTCACAGCGTACGAATGGCGATCCAGTGTATCCGGGTGGGCACGAGCAAACAGCTGAATGCCTAACACCAGTACAAATTGCGTTGAGGCCACACGCGTTTACACACGGGTCTGCACATTTCCTGTTTATACAAGACCTATCTCCCGGGCAATCGTCATTTACGATACATTCTGGGTAAGTACATAATCCGTCTCTACACGTGCCATGAGGCCCGCAAGGATTTGGATCACATGGATCGTCTTTGGTTATAGGTCTTATTTCTGAAAAAAGAAAATATTGCAATATAAGCGTCATTTCACTTCCAACAATCCTTTCTGCTAATTATTCTTGCAGCACTTACCTCTGTGAACACAATCATGGAATGGATTTCCGGTGGTGTCTTGTGGACATGAACAAATTGGCGCATGATCAAATACTCTGCATAAAGCATTTGTACCGCATGCACCGATGCATGGATCCACACATTTATTCCTGACGCAGGCGCGGTCTCGCGAGCATTCAGAACTGACGACACATTCAGGGCGGCAACCTGTGGTAGCTGCATCACCGCTGGTGCCACTGGGACACGAACAAACTGCATTTCCGTTAGAGACTGAGCATAAAGCGCCTGGACCGCACGGGGATGGACTGCATGGTGGAGCTGCACAAAAATACTTAGGTACAATAAATGAATGGGAATTATTGTATTTATGTTGGGGAAGCTAAAACAGCATAAAACCTTTCGTAATGAAGAAATATAACAAGGTCCAGTAGTAATATTTTTTCCTACTACCTACACTATACTATCTCAAGAACACGATTACCCCAGCGATTGTCGGTTCTTAGCTAAATGTTTGAGCTATGTTGATAACTTTGGTTCTCTGACGCTATTAATCCTTTCCTTCAGATAAACTCCGAGCATTGCTGTTTCCATTGCTCGCTGAGTGACTTTAAACTGGTGGACCAGCTCTATTGTAAGTATCCACCTCTCAACTGTGTCACGTTACCCGACTACCCGACACGTCTACCCGACTACCCGTCATGACCTACGCAGTACGCACTGATTGAAAACTTTAGTTTTGAAGCATAATGATGATGTATTATAGTATCGACTAGTTAAATGCTATTCAAAATACTTACGTGATCTGATGACATCGCATTTTTCAAAGGCATTTCCTCTAGTTCCGGGTGGACACGAACAAAGAGGAATGTGGTTGACTGTTTCACATTCAGCTCCGACGCCACAGGTGCCTTGGCAGGGGTCGCGACAGTGCGAGCGGATACAGGCTCTTGATGGAGAGCAGTCGGAATCTGCAAGACATTCCGGCCGGCAACCCGAGTAAGGATCGCCTCGAAGGCCTGGCTCACATTCGCACGAAGCGCCAGTTCCTCTTGTGCGGCATATTGCTCCAGGTCCACAAGGTGATGGTGTACACGGATCATTTGGTGTTTTAGCTGCAATTTTACAATTTAATATTAAGTGCAAGTTCGGAAAAGTATAACCAAGCATATTATTAAAACAATAAGCGTTTATCGAAGCTAACGCTATACATTTTGGAGAAATCGTCATTAGATTATACGATCGGCTCACCCAGTTTTACTAGTAAGACCCATGCCTAAGCCTTAAAAGCAAAATGGTGGGTTTGCCGAGATCGCAGTTTCTAATACTTTTAAGTTCTTTCGTTTAGGTTTTTCATAGTTAACACTGGTTTTGAACTAAATTAGCAATCTTCCATTTGAGTGAGCCTGTCTTACGAATCGTATCCATGAGTCGGCATTCTACGAGTGGGTTTCCGAAAGTTGACGGGGGACATTCGCAGTGTGGTTCGTGAGCTATCGGAGAGCACTGTGCATCCTGCCCGCAGGCTCCTGGACACGGATCTACACAGTGTCTGTTAACGCAAGTAAGATGCCAGTCGCAGTCACTAGAGCTGAGACACTCGTGACGGCAGAATGGTGGCGCCCCGAAGTATCCTTGTCTGCAGCGACATGCGCCGTCCAAGCAGTCAGCATTAAGACCGCAGTTGTCACAGGGTGCCTTAACGCTGGGCTCCGATTCGAGAGCTGCAGGTATTAAGAATCAAGTTAGGCATATTCATTTTCAAGGTAAACTTTCAGACGTGAGTTGTTGGAAAAAACAATACAGTCAAAAGTATTTACCTGGCAAACAACGAATAAATGGATCACCAACATAGTTGTTCGGACATGTGCATATGGGCGAGTGCATAACGGTACGGCAGTAAGCGTGGGCGCCACATGCGCCAGGACATGGGTCGCGGCATTTGCCGTTACGACAAGCCAGTTGCTGTGGACACTCGTCGTTAGCACGGCATTCAGCTCTACATGCTGGTGGTTCAGCCATCATTGCTGGTCGACAGGAACAGTGTGCCACAGTACCATCTGCGCGACATATACTGTTCGGCCCGCATGGATTGGGCGTGCAAGGGTCCAATACTGTTGGAGCTGAAATTATTTGGTTTTCGTTACATTTTATTAGAAAATTACTAAGTCCATGATTGTGACGAGCATTTGTCATGAAGAATTAATTTACCTAGTACAGGTCGGCAAGCGATAAAAGCGTCTCCTTGCAGCGGTGCTGGACATTCACAAATTGCTATGTGGTTGTATACGTTACAAACAGCATTCAAACCACATGCATTTTTGCAAGGATTAACACATTTATAACTGACGCATGCCATTTGTTTATCACAATCGTCATCCCTCGTACACTCCGGTCTGCATTCAATAGTGGGGTTTCCATGATATCCAGGAATACACGAGCAAGTACCGGCGTCGCATATTGCGTTAGTTCCACAAGGCGTTGAAGCACATGGGTCTGCTGGAGGTGGCGTTTCTGGTTCTAAATCAAACAATTAAGTGTAAGTAAATCAATAACAGTAATCATTTACAAAAATAAGACTAAATCTTTCTTTATATAAATAAAAACTATTTACCGTTGAACAAGTAGCATCCTTCGAAGGAATTACCCTTGAAACCTCGTCGACAAGTGCATATAGCCACATGATTCATTGCGCGGCATTCCGCATTAGCTCCACAAGATCCCAGACAAGGATCTATACACTTTTCTCGAACACATGCTTTATCATTAGGGCAGTCTTGATTGATGGTACATTCTGGTGCACAATTCGGCGGGGCACCAACGTAACCTATGTTGCAGCTGCATTGTGGATTGCCGTAATTATCTCTGCATGTTGCATAAGGTCCACAGGGATTAGGCAAGCATGGGTTTATAATTTGTGGTGTGTTTTGTTTTTCTCTAGTACATCTTACGAATGGATCTCCTTCATATCCAGGAATACAGGTACAGTATGGACTGTGATGGTGAACCCGACATTTCGCGTTTTCGCCACACGTTCCTACACAGGGATCGACGCATTTCTGCCTGACACATGCCTTGTCGAGATGACACTCAGGGCTAGTTAAACACTCTGGTCGACAGTTTGGTGGGTTTCCAATGTATCCTTGCAAGCAAGTACAAACAGCGTTATTATTCACTGATTGGCACGTGCTGTATGGTCCACAAGGCGAAGGGTTGCATGGTTCAACTGGAGTTTCTGTAATAAATGTTTCGGTAAATATTTTCGGAATGAAATAAAGATGTACCATTCAATAGAGAATATAGAAAAAAAAGCACACCAAAGCATACCTTCTTTGAAAATACAGTTTTCATAAGGATTTCCAATATATCCAAACACACAACTGCACTTGGGAATATGGTTAACTGTTTGACACTGAGCGTTTGATCCACAGACACCTGGGCATGGGTCTTCACATTTATTGTTGATGCAAGCCTTATTTTCTGGACAGTCAGAGTTCAGTACACATTCTGGTCGGCAGCCTTCATATGGATTACCAAAGTAACCGCTCATACAGGTGCAACTGCCAATATCATACCGTTCTTGACAAAGTGCGTTTGGACCACATGGATTTGGTAAACAAGGTTTCACTGGCAGGGCCGGTTTAGAAACTGGAACTAAACGGAAACATTTAAAATTAAAGATACTAATACTTTTAACTTACGAATACGGGAATGTAAAATTACCGCAAACTCAAATAATAAGACTAAACAATAAATACCTGGTAACGGCAAACACTGGTCGAACGAGTTGCCTTCGTATCCAGGTTGACACCTGCATTGAGGGGAGTGACTAACAACCCTACACTCTGCATTCTGCCCGCAAGCCCCCAGGCATGGATCGGCACATTTATTATTTATACAAGATTTGTCGAAACTACACTCGCTATTGGTGACACATTCTGGCCGGCAATACGGCGAAGTTCCGTAATAATTGGGTAGGCACGAGCATGATGGTGAGTCGCCAGAAACTTGACAAACAGCATTTGGTCCACACGGTGACGGTTCACATGGTGCTTTTGCTACTGGTGGTTCACCTGCAAGCATTGGTCAGTTAGTCGTTTCTCCTTCTCGTAAACAACAAAAATTACATATCTCGCAATCTCTTACTAAAACTTACTTTGTACAAGTACACATTGAGTGAAAGGATCTCCGGTAAAGCCATTTGGACAGTAGCATATAGGATTATGGTTATGAACCCTGCATTCCGCTCTAATACCGCAAGATCCCCTACAGGGTTCTATGCATTTTTGGTTAGAGCAGGACATCAGGGTAGAACAGTCAGTGTCTACCAGACATTCCGGTCTGCACGAAGGTGGTACGCCGATGTAGCCAAGCAAACAGGAGCACACCGGTTGTTCGTTAATTGTACGACAGGTGCTGTATGGTCCACATGGAGATGGTTCACACGGATACTTCATTTCTGGTAAGGCTGAAATAAAAATACAGCGTCAGAACAAAAGTCAAGATTTTGGATATTAAATTCACGTTTAGCCAGACGATTGTGAATAATTTTACCTAATATTGGAGAGCAAGAGAAGAATGCATTTCCAGTCATATTTGATGGACAGCTACACATTGGAACGTGATTGAAGACTTCACAAATTGCATTATGACCGCAAATGTTGTTACATGGATTTACACATTTGTTCTTGACACATGTCAAATGGGGTGCGCAATCTGAACTAATGGTGCATTCTGGCCTGCAGCTGAGGTATGGATTTCCGAAATAGTCGGGCCTACAGTTGCACACACCATCGTTGCAATCTGCATTCGCGCCGCATGGACTTGGATTACATTTGTCGTATTCAACGGGCAATGATTCTGAAACAACATTTTTATTTAAATATACATACTATCAATTTGATCTGGGTTCTAAATGTTCTTAATTTAGCATAAAACACACATACCAATTTTTTCTGTGATGTAACAACTCTGGAAAGGATTTCCAGTATAACCTTCTCTACAACTGCATATGGCGGCATGTTGGAACACCTGGCACTCTGTTTGCAAACCACAGGATCCCGGACAAGGGTCACGACATCTCTGGTTGATACAAGCCATATTACTGCTACAGTCAGAGTTGACTGTACATTCTGCTCTGCAACTGGGAGGCGATCCGAAATAATTGTCCATACAAGTACAGATAGGCAACTTGTTAACGGTTTGACACAACGCATTAGGTCCACACGGAGATGGTATACATGGATTTATATAAGGAGTCGGAGGTGATTCTGCAAATTTATTTATTATTAGTAATTAAATAGTAATAAATTCCAAAAAATTATAAACTGAATAAATAATTAGGACAGACAAAAACAAATATTTCTTACTTTCAATCACCGAACATCTTATGAATGGATCGCCCTCGAAACCTTGTCGACAGCTACAAATCGGTGCATGGTTAACGACTCTACATTCTGCATTTAGTCCACAAGCACCAACGCACGGATTGACGCACTTCTGACGTACGCAACTCTTGCTCGAATCACATTCTGAATTAACTGTGCATTCTGGACGGCAGTTGGGAGGTGATCCAAAGAAATCAGGCATGCAGGAACATGATGCCAAACCACTATTGTCATTGCAGATAGCATTGCTGCCACATGGGTTCGGAACACAGGGGTTACTTGGAACAGACGCTGAAATAAAAAAGAAATATACTTCACATGTTAAGATTCTCGTAAATCTTTTATTTGTTCATTGTATTGAGTGGTTTTACTTACATGGTTGGTTAATAATAATATGACAGAACTCGTAAGGGTTCCCTGTATAACCAGGTGCACAGTTACATGACGGTATGTGATTTATGACTTGACACGTTGCTGTTGAGCCGCATACCCCTGGACAGGGATCCTCGCATTTATTTCTCTGGCAAGCTCTATTGTACGGACAGTCAGTGTTTATCACACACTCGGGCCTACAATACTCGTAAGGGTTCCCGAAGTAGCCAATCTCACATATACAGGCTGCGGCACCATATCTAGAAACCTCGCAGCGTGCATTTGCTCCACATGGTGTTGGATCACAGGGATCTTTAGCTTCTATGTACAATGGTGCCCGATGACAGGAAGTGAATGCATCTCCTGTATAGCCATTTTCGCAGGAACACATGGGGCTATGCAAGCGTACAGTGCAGACAGTGTTCGTTCCACAAGATCCAGGACAAGGGTCCTTACATTTAAAGTTTATACAAGCTCTATTAGTTGGACATTCATCGCTTGAAGTACATTCACGACGACATTGTGGCGGAATGCCCTCAAACGTCGGTTGACATGAACATGTATGGGATTTGCCATTTGCTGACGGATTGCAGATGCTATTTAAACCGCAAGGAGTAGGAACGCAAGGATTTAACAGAGGTTCCTCCAGAACTTGAACTGAAACAAAATGGTTTAATAAATCCTCAATTGACATCTCCATATAGTATATCTTAACTTGACTTGAAGATAGATACATTTAATCTATTATTTTCATTTAATGATTTCGACAAATAGGATAATTACCGTAACAATGACTGAATGGTGAACCGGTGTATCTTGAAGGACAGCTACAAATTGGGTTATGTTTAACCACGTTACATAATGCGTTGGTCCCGCACGATCCGGGGCATGGGTCTTGACATTTGCGATTAATGCAAGCTTGAGATGGAGGGCAATCGGTACTCTGAATGCACTCAGGTCTACAGTTTGGTGGGTTACCAATGAATCCTTGCACACAAGCACAAACTGCTTGACCATTTGCTTCTCTACAAATGCTATTTGGTCCACAAGGCGATGGCTCACATGGTCTGACCAATGGTTCTAAAAGCAAGCAATAATAATAAATAAATAATAAAACAAACAATAATAACCATTTTCGAACACAAACATATTTATTTAAAATCCAAGTTAAACTATACTCACTTTCAATTTTGAGGCAATTAGTGAAAGCATCCCCTGTCATTCCAATTGGACAACTACATATAGCAACGTGATTATAAACGTTACACTCAGAGTTCAAACCACACATATCTCGGCATGGATTTACGCATTTAGATCGCAGGCAAGCTTTGTCAAGTGGACAATCAGAGCTTAATACACATTCTGGTCTACAACCGAAATAAGGGTCGCCATGGTATTCAGGCAAGCATGTGCATATACCATTATTACATTCAGAGTTTGCACCGCATGGAGATGGATAACATGGATCTATGTTTTGAGGAGTTTCTGAAAAATTAATATATTTATATTCATTTATAAACATACAATGTATTTGTAATGACTTATATAAAAAAATAATTATGTTTAATTCAACTGAATACATACCAACAGGTTTTATATTACAAATGGCGAATGGATCTCCGTTGTATCCACTGGGACACGAGCAGACTGGCACATGGTTTATAACATTGCAAATTGCATTCAAACCGCATGAACCTAGGCATGGGTTTTGGCATTTCATGTTCATACATGCTTTGTCATTACTACAATCTGTACTCAATACACACTCCGGTTTACAGTTTGGTGGACTTCCAAAGAATCCATCTAGGCACGAACAAGACGGTATTCCTCCAATATTTCTACATTGACTATTTAGGCCACATGGTGAGGGATAACATGGGTCGATAGCCTCTTGTATCGTTGGTTGTTTTTCGATAATCACCGAACATACCGAGAATGGATCACCGGTGTATCCTTGTTTGCAAGAACAGATTGGATTGTGTTTGATAACTCGGCAATCTGCATTTATGCCACACGCATCAGGGCACGGGGAGCCGCACTTGAAGTTTTGACAGACCTTGTCCAAAGGACACTCTGAGCTGGTAATGCATTCTGGTCGGCACATTGGGGGTGAACCTTGATAATTTGGTAGACATGTGCAAATCGCTAAATTATTCTGAGATTTACATTGACTATTTGGTCCACATGGTGAAGGGTTGCAAGGATCTGTTATTTCTGCTGCAATTATAATAAAATATTAATTTAACCTTAATCTTAACACAAACTGGACATATTAAAATAGCATTTTAGAAGGTACTTACTTTGGTCTTTAAATGTACATATTCTGTATGGGTCACCGAAGTGTTGTTCATAGCACGTGCAACTTGGAATATGGTTTATAACATTACAATAAGCATTGATGCCGCATGTACCGGGGCAAGGATCGTGACATTTATTTTGGTAGCAAGCCAAGTTTGATGGACAGTCAGAATTAATTAAGCATTCAGGCTTGCACGATTCATAAGGATTGCCGAAATACCCGGCCAAACAAATACATGACCCTGCGTTGTTCTGTTCTCTACATTCTGCATTGGCGCCACATGGTGATGGCACACAAGGAGTAGGTCGTTCTTGTTCCACAGCAGCGACTTCAATCTTGCATTGTAAGAATGGATCGCCGGTGTATCCCCTTTGACAAATACATATTGGTGTATGGCTAACTACCCTGCATTCTGCGTTTAGTCCACAAGAACCAGGACATGGGTCATGACATTTTCTGTTGATGCAAGCCATGCTTGTGAAACAGTCTGTGTTACTAGTACATTCAGGTCTGCAGTTTGGTGGAGATCCAATGAATTCTTGTAAACATCTACAATCAGCGTTTTCACCATTTTCAATGCATTGAGAGTTCGGCCCACATGGAGATGGAAGACATGGGTTTACTTTCACTGGAGGTGTGGCCGCTAGAACAAAAAAAATCATTTAACATGATGAAAAGGTTTTTGTACTGTATGAGTTACAAATAAATTATTCTTATAAGATTTTATTAACGGTTGAAGAATAGGTTTAACGTGGCTCTCAATAATAGTAATATACCATTTCTTTTTATAATTTAGCCTACTTTCTCCCACTGACTGCTAGGGAAATAAACTCTCCCATTGACGCTTTACTAACTACAAATGAAAATTCTAAATTTGTTTCATACTTACGTATAAATTCACAGTATGTAAACGGATCACCAGAATATCCAGACATGCATGTGCAAATTGGATTGTGGTTGACCACAGTGCAATGTGTGTTGCGCCCGCAAGCTCCTGGGCAGGGGTCTATACATTTCTGATTAGAGCAAGCTTGATTAAGGTTGCAATCAGAGCTCACAACACACTCAGGACGACAGTTTGGAGGACTTCCGAAGAAACCTTGGATACAAATACATACTGCATGGCCGTTTATATCTCTACATTGGCTGTTAGGCCCACAAGGAGAAGGTTCGCACAAGTTTGTCGGCGTTGGTATTTCTGAAAAATCACAAGTACGTTGTAACAAAACACGCGTCATTTTCAAAGTAAACATTTCAAGTGTCATGACATGAAACTTGAATCGACGTGAAAAGGCAGTACCTTGTAATTCTGTGCAGTAATGGAAAGGAGATCCTGTGAAACCGGACGGGCAAGAACACATCGGGATATGGTTGATAGTCTCGCAAATGGCACCCGTTCCACATGCTTCAATACAAGGATCACCGCATTTGTTCCTAATACAGGCTTTGCTTCTTGGGCAGTCCGAATTTAGAACGCATTCTGGTTTGCATCCAAAATATGGATCACCATTATATTCCGGTAAGCAGGTACATACGCCATTATTGCATTCTGCGTTAGACCCACAAGGAGAAGGAGAGCACGGATTGACGGGCTCAGGGTCTAAAAGATAAAAAAATATAATTATATAACTTTCTACAAATAAGTTTTTCTACCATTAGCTAAAATAAACTACTTGATTTACCATGCTGCATGATTTGACAACTGCTAAATGGATCTCCCGTGAAACCAGGTGAACAGGAACAAATTGGCAGGTGGTTGTTGACATTACACTGTGCATTAAAACCACACGCTCCTGGACATGGATCAACACATCTGTTGTTAATACAAGCCATAACCGCATTACATTCAGAGTTTATAGAGCATTCAGGTCGACATGTTGGTGGAGAGCTTATATAGTTTGGCAGGCATGTACAGCGAGCGTTCCCATTGATGTCTTGACACTGTGAATTTGGTCCGCAAGGAGAGGGCACACATGGGTTTACTATCTGAGGTACTGATGGTATTGATAAAGGCACTGTAACAAAAAGTTAAGATATGTATATTGAAGGAATACTAACTACATATTTTAAATAATTAGATTCCTATATGCAATAGTTGATTTGCCCCGCCCGTTAAACTTACTTGGGAAATCAAGAAATTTTGAAGGAATTCTACTTATTTTTAAGAATAAGACATAAGCTAAGTTGCTACGTTAAACTTACTTGGGAAGCAATTAGTGAATGGATCTCCAGTGTATCTGTCCTTACACGAACATATCGGATTATGAGAAAATACTTTGCAATTTGCATTTCTTGCACATTGCCCAGCACAAGGATCTACGCATTTCCTATTCACGCATGCCTTTTCAGTAGGACATTCACTGTTGATAGTACATTCTGGGCGACAGTTAGGTGGAGTGCCCATGAAGTCAAGTTGACAACTACACACTGCTTGAGAGTTTACCTCTCGGCATTGGCTATTAGGACCACACGGTGAAGGAATGCATGGAGCAGGCTTTACTATGTCTGAAAATAAATAAAAACAAATAAATAAATAATGCTGGACAATCCACACAGCATCGTCTAGCCCCAAGCTAAGCAAAGCTTGTGTTATGATATTACATAGATATATATTTTTTATTATACATAGGAAACGACCAGAACACCCGAAACAAATGGCTGCAGATCGTACAAATATTTCCGAGGCGGGAATCGGAATACGAAAATAAAAGTTTTTTAAACATCGGGGAGATAGTAATATTTTTGTCTTAAACACGTACCTTCAACTTTGTCTATGCAATTCACATAGGCATTGCCTGTGAGTCCTGGAGGACAGTAACAAGAGGGTAGATGATTGACAACCTGGCAAATACCATTTGGCGCACATATACCAGGGCAGGGATCCTTGCAACGATTTTGCATGCAAGCTAACATGGGTGGACAGTCACTGTTGATAACGCATTCAGGTCGACATCCCTCATACGGGTTGCCAACATACGTGTCAAGGCATCGGCATGCTCCTGCTCCATTTCTTTCCAAACATTCTGCATTTATGCCACAAGGTGAAGGGTCACATGGAGAGCTATATTCAATTACAGAATCTGCAATAAAAATGAAAATAAGTATAACCGTAATAATAATAATGTCCTATTTATGATATATTTCCAAAAATAATGTTTAAATCGAAACAACAATTGCACCACACTGAACGACGTACCTTGTATTGGGTTACATGACACAAGAGGATCACCGGTCTGTAAATATGGACATGAACATATAAGCGCATGACTGATGACTTTGCAGTCAGCATTATATCCACAGCTGCCTGGACAAGGATCTCTGCATCTTTGGTTTACGCATGCTTGGTTGCTCGGGCACTCCGAGTTACTGACGCATTCAGGTCGACAACTTGGTGGTGATCCAATGTAGTCTGACATGCATGTACATGATGGTGACTCTCCAATGACTTTACAGACTGAGTAGGGTCCACATGGTGAGGGTATGCAAGGGTTTGCTGGTTGGGGTACTGAGGCCACTGAAACAGTGAAAAATATTTAGCTATGATTAAAAAAAGAAGTACGACGTGAGACAATTATAGTTTCTCAAACTATTTAAAGATGATATCTCTATGATTTAGGCAACAATTCGTCACTGCAAAAAAGTTTTCTGATTGGTCACAATCACAACGCAAAAACCATTTAAATTTGTTTCAATCAGTCATATGTACATTTAGTTCTAATATGACGTATTAGACGACGACGTAATAGACGTCTTTATGATACTCATACACACCTATTGGATTACATTGTGTAAATGGATCTCCTGTATATCGAGCTGGACACGAGCATATAGGATTGTGGTTTACAACCTCGCATCTTGCACCATAACCACATGTGCCTACACAAGGGTTTATGCACTTTTGATTATTACAAGCCTCATTGAGCGGGCATTCAGCGCTTATAGTACATTCAGGTCTGCAGGATGGTGGACTGCCAATAAATGTTGGTAGACATGAGCAGACGCCTTGGTTGTTTACTGTCCGACATTGACTGTTAGGTCCACATGGACTTGGGTTACATGGGTCTTGATACACCTCTGAAATCAAAAGATAATATTTATTAACCTAGTTAAACTTTTTCTTGAAACCATTTAACATGTATATTTTATAAGAAACTTACGTTGTATAGCATGACACTCCACAAAGGCATTGCCAGTAGTACCTTCGGGGCAAGTGCATATCGGGATGTGATTATAAACATTGCACTGTGCAGTGGGCGCACATGTTCCGGGGCAAGGATTAAAACATTTGTTTCCAAAGCAAACCTTGTCAATAGGACAATCCATGTTCGTAACGCATTCTGGCTTGCATCCGAAATAGGGATCTCCGTGATACTCATTTAAGCAAGTGCATATTCCATCTCTGCATTGAGCATTAAACCCGCATGGTGATGGGTTGCAAGGGTCTGAGATAATGACGTCTGCGATGGGTGGTAGTAATGCACAGGATGTAAACGGATCTCCTGTAAAACCTTGAGAGCAAGTGCATGATGGTAGATGATTGAATACGTTGCAAACGGCATTACGACCGCAACTACCAGGACAAGGATCGCGACACTTCATGTTGATACAGGCTCTGTCGGACGGACAGTCCTGGTTGATGGCGCATTCTGGCCTGCAGTTTGGTGGAAGTCCTTGGAATTGAAGTATACATGAGCATGACGGCGTATTATTTATGTCCCTACAAATGGCATTAGGACCACATGGATTGGGAACACATGGATCCCTCAGTGGTGTTATTTGTACCGCGGTTGCTGGAAAAAATACAAAATTTCACACATCAGCTTGAATTTCATGACCTTCAATTATGAAATAATTAGTACTTTTTATGTTACTTACGTTGTTCATAGCAGCGTGTGAACGGGTCTCCGATAAAACCAGGGTTGCAAGTGCAAATTGGGCTATGATTTATTACTCTACATTTGGTATTAATACCGCAGTGATTTGGACAAGGGTCAACACATTTCTGATTTACACAAGCCTTGTCAGTGGAACATTCTGAGCTCACTGTACATTCTGGTCTACATCCGGGTGGTGAGCCAAGATAGTTGGGTTGGCATGAACATACGCTCTGTCCGTTTACTGCACGACAAATACTATTTGGACCACATGGACTGGGTTGACAAGGAGTTTCAACGTCTATAGAATCTTTAAAAACGTCGCATCTTCTGAATGGATCGCCTGAATAGCCAGGTAGACAAGTGCAAGTTGGCAAATGATTTACAACGGAACATACAGCAAGAGGTCCACATGTTCCCGGACATGGATCTTGACATTTGTTACGTATGCAAGCTTTGCTCGGTATACAATCTGAGTTAACGCTACATTCAGGTCGGCATCCTTCGTAGGGATTTCCTATGTAATCTTCCAGACAGCTGCATGAACCGGCAGAGTTGTATTCTTTGCAAATAGCATTTGCTCCACATGGGGATGGGTCACAAGGATTTGAACTTTCCAAAATGACAGGCTGTTGTGGGAAGCAGTTCGAGAAAGGATCACCGGTAAAACCATTGTCACAGAAACATGTTGGAGAATGACTTATCACTCGGCATTGCGAATTAATACCGCAAGCGCCTATACAAGGATCTTTGCATTTCTGATTGATACAGGCTCTATTGGTTGGGCATTCACTGTTACTTGAACATTCCGGCCTGCAATATGGCGGTGATCCGAAGAAGTTGGGTGCGCATGTGCATGATGGAGATTCTCCAACTTCTTTGCAAATAGAGTTGGGTCCACAAGGTGATGGAATGCAGGGCGTTACATCGGCAACAGGAGATCCTGAAACATTATTATGTGACTTTTATGTACTGTAGTTAAGGGATATAATTTGCTTAAATAAATGCATTATAGGCGATGCTTACTGTATACTATACATCTAGTGAAGGGATCTCCCGTGTACTGGGATGGGCAACTACAAATTGGATTGTGTTTTATAACAGTACACTTCGCCTCAACTCCACATGTGCCCACGCAAGGATCGATGCACTTTTGATTGCTGCACGCTTTGTTCGGAGCGCAATCAGAACTGAGCACACATTCCGGTCTACAAAGAGGTGGGCTTCCCATGTATCCAGGAATGCAAGTACACACTGCTTGTCCATTGACTTCTCTACATTGGCTGTTAGGTCCACAAGGTGATGGTAAACAGGGGTTTGTAATGACGGGAACTGTAACAATTGCGTTGTTGAATTAATTCGTTTAACTATCACTTTGAGCATTCGTTAGAAAACTAGAGGCTTAATTTTTTTTAACAATAAATAACGACATACCTCTTATAACTTCACAGTTGTAGAAAGCATTGCCAGTCATTCCTTGAGGACAACTGCACATTGGGATATGGTTTATAACGTCACATATAGCATTTGATGCGCAGGTGCCCGGGCATGGATTAACACACTTATTCCTTATGCAGGCCTTATCTCTTGGACAATCAGTACTAAGTACACATTCTGGTCGACAGGCTACATAAGGATCGCCTTGGTGCTCCTCTATGCAAGAACATACTCCGTTATTACAGATCGCGTTGCTACCGCATGGTGATGGATTACATTTGTCGATCGGAATGTCGGCTTCTGTAAAAATAAAAATAGTTTAGTGTGAAAAAATGGGCTCTTAATTCAGAGGAGGTATACCGTTTCGATTTATTAGACTTACGTGGCGGTTTACGTCTGCACATTGTAAATGCATCTCCAGTGTAACCTTCCGGACACGTACAAATCGGAGTATGACGCGATACCGTACACAAAGCCTCAATTCCGCATGATCCTTGACAAGGTTCTCGGCATTTTTGCTGTATACATGCTTGTGTTGTCGGGCATTCGGCGTTTATCGTACATTCAGGTCTACAGTTTGGTGGTGATCCAATATAGTTAGACATGCATGAACAAGAGGGGAAATCCCCTCTTTCTTGACAGATTGAATTAGGACCACAAGGTGATGGTACACAAGGATTTTTATAAGGTTCCAGTACAGAATTTGCTATTGAAGCTAAAAGATAAAAAACACATTACCATCAATAATTACGATAAATAATGTTAGATCTTAACTAAATATAATGTTTCTTGGTAAACTTACGTCGTATAGGGTTGCATCTTGTAAACGGATCTCCTGTGTATTGAAGTTTACAATTACATATAGGGCTATGATTAATAACTCTACATTCGGAATTTGTTCCGCAGGCATTAATACAAGGGTCTTGACATTTTTGGTTTATGCAAGCTTTGTTTAGTGAACACTCTGAGCTTGTGACGCACTCAGGGTGGCATCCAGGTGGCGAGCCGATGTAGTTCGGTAAACATGAGCATACAGCTTGAGTATTAACTTCAATGCAGCGACTGTTTGGTCCGCATGGTGAGGGCTGGCATACATCTACAGGTGTTTGAACCACTTCTGAAAATATGAAAACAAGATACATCCAAATCGACATTCAATGCTCTTCGACCATGACCGGTCCTGCGCTACCCGAATTCAGCAGTTTCTATATATATTATAATAAAATAACAATATTTTATTATGAACAAGATAACTGCCTTAGATTTGGATAACACGCGGAGCAAAGCAGTTAAAAATATTAATAACTATTTTGGTTAACAACAAGGAAGATTTTTTCTCAAATCTTCAATAGTCATCGTCATATTACAGCCGTAGGAAAACCCGTTGCGAGGAGTTAGAAAATAATACGATAAACAGACGCAAAAAGCTATATATTGTAATTACTTAGATGTCATTAAATATTAATAATGGACGCCCTCCGACTAGGTGGGATGACGACTTGCGAAAGACTGCAGGTAGATGCTGGATGCGGTAAGCTGAAGACAGGGCGCTATGGCGCTCATTGGGGGAGTAGACTATGTTCAGCAGTGGACTGATATAGGCTGATGATGATGATGATGAATTAAATATTGATAAGCTTACTTTGGATTGCGCAGTAGCGGAAAGGATCTCCGGTGTAGCCAATATTACACGAACAAGAAGGAGCATGATTGACCACTTGGCATAAAGCATTCGGCGCGCACGCTCCTGGACATGGATCTTGACATTTATTTTGGGTACAAGCTTTGTTTGAGGGACAGTCAGTGTTTATCACACATTCCGGTCTACAGCCTTCGTAAGGATTGCCGAAGTACTCGGGTTGACATGTACAAGCTCCAGCACCATTAAATTCCTTGCAAATAGCATTAGCGCCACACGGTGATGGCTGACAAGGTGTTGAAATCTCTTGAATAATAGTGATTCGGTAACATTCTCTGAATGGATCTCCGGTGTATTCTGCCAGACAGGAGCATGAAGGAGAATGGCTCATCACATGACAATCTGCGTTTGTTCCACATACGCCTGTACATGGGTTCTTGCACTTTTGATTTATACAAGCAAGATGAATTGGACATTCGGAGTTACTTATACACTCAGGTTTACAGTAAGGTGGTGAACCTATGAAGCCGGTCTGGCAAGAACATGTAGGAGACCCTGATGCTTCTTTGCAAATTGAATTCGGACCACATGGTGATGGGATGCAAGGATCAACGTTTATTTCAGGCTTGAACTCTTGAAGAATGCATCTGACAAAAGGATTGCCAGTATAAGATGTTGGACACGAACATATTGGATTGTGTTTTATTACTTGGCACTTCGCCCCCACGCCACAAGCTCCATTGCATGGATTTACACATTTGCTATTACTGCAAGCCTCGCTCGGTGGACAATCTGTACTGACACTGCATTCAGGTCTACACGAAGGTGGGCTTCCTATGAATCCTACTACACATGAACAGACAGCTTGTCCATTTATTTCACGGCACTGGCTGTTCGGACCACACGGGCTCGGTTGGCATGGTTGTATTTTGGTAACTGCAAATAAAAAAAAAATGTAAATTTAATATATTCCTAAACAACATTGCAATCAATTTTTTAAACGGTAATTTATAATGATAAATAATTGTTGTTACCTTCAAGCGGCGAACATTGCATAAAAGCGTTTCCAGACATACGTTCAGGGCATCGGCACATCGGTATGTGATTTATAACATCACATATAGCGTTAGATGCGCATACTCCACTATTACATGGGTTGACACATTTGTTCCGGAGACATGCTTTGTCTTGGCTACAATCACTACTAAGAACACATTCTGGACGACAGCCGAAGTATGGATCTCCATTGTATTCTGGAAGACACGAACACTCCCCGTTATTGCAAACTGCGTTGTCACCGCATGGTGACGGATGACAGAGGTCCACTTCATCCTGAATTATTTCTGCAATTAATAAGTTTAACATTTTATTGGTTCTAATAGGTCATCATTAGGTACAAGACAGTTCTTATTTATTTCGTTTTCAACTAACCTTGTATTTTACACTCTATAAAAGCATCACCAACATATTTATCCAGGCAGGTACAAATCGGCATGTTCTTCCTAACAATGCACTGTGCATTTAATCCACACGAACCAGGACATGGGTCTCTACATTTTTGATTCATGCATGCCAAATTACTGGGACAGTCAGCATTTATAGTGCACTCGGGACGGCAAGCCGGCGGTGCACCAATATAATTCGGTAAACAGGTACAAGATGGGACTCCACCAAAATCTCTACATTCACTAAATGGTCCACAAGGCGATGGCAAACATGGGTCCTTGGGTGCTTCGTTCTGTGTAGGAAGGACGAATGGATAGCAGCGACTGAACGGATCACCTGTAAATCTTTCCGCGCAAGAACATATTGGACTATGATTTATGACGTGGCATATAGCGTTTGTTCCACATTGACCAATGCAGGGGTCAACACACTGTAGCGCTACACAAGCTTTGCTCAGTGGACACTCAGCGCTGACGACGCATTCCGGTCGACAATTGGGAGGTGCACCTCGGTAGTCTGGCATGCATGAACACACGGCTTGTTCATTAATTACTTTGCAAACGCTGTTTGGTCCGCAGGGTGACGGCGTGCAAGGATTAGTTGGTGGCTCAATTTCTGAAATCAAACATCACATTACCTCAAGATCACACCTTAGATAAAAAAATAAAATCATGGTAGACAATTTACAATACTTACTTTGTATTATTACACAGTTTTGGAAGGGATTTCCAGTAAAACCAGACACGCATGTGCAAATCGGAGCGTGATTAATAGTCTGACACTCTGCATTTAACCCGCATGTTCCTGGACAAGGATCTTGACATATATTTTGTTGACATATTCTGTTTGAAGGGCAATCAGTGTTTACGCTACATTCTGGTCGGCAACCTTCATAGGGGTTTCCGAAGTATCCAGGTACGCAAGTGCATGAACCAACATAATTCCGTTCCTTGCATATTGCATTACTTCCACATGGTGAAGGGGAACAAGGTGTAGAGTTCTCGATAGGCGCAATACTATGGAGCTCAGAGCAAATAGAAAACGGATCTCCGGTATAGCCTTGAGGACATACACAATTCGGCGTATGGCTGACTACACGACATTGTGCAAGTGTACCACATGCCCCGACACATGGATCTTCGCATTTGTTGTTGATACATGCCATATAGTTGGGACATTCGCTGTTGCTTGTGCACTCAGGTCTACAGTTTGGTGGTCCTCCAATAAACTGTGGCATACAAGAACATGTCGGAGATTCATTTACTACTTGACAGATAGCATTGGGTCCACATGGCGATGGCAAGCATGGATTGATTTGGGCTGGTACTTGTAGCGCTGAAAGTTATAATAACCATATAATAATCTGTTAAGGTCCAGAATGTCATAGAATGTATTGATAATCAGATGTTACTCACGTTTAGAAGTACATCTTGTAAACGGGTCCCCTATGAAATCAGTAGGACAGGAACAAATGGGATTGTGATTTACTACTTCACATAAAGCTCTAACACCACATGCACCTTTACAGGGATCGATACATTTATAGTTGTTGCATGCTTTATTGAGTGGACACTCCGAGCTAGTAGTGCACTCTGGTCTGCATGTTGGAGGGTTGCCTGAGTAGCCAGGGATGCAGGAACAGACAGCGACGTTGTTTATTTCTCTGCATTGACTGTTAGGCCCGCATGGGCTTGGATTGCAAGGGTTCGTTGGAGCGGCAGCTAAAATAGAACAACGAGTGATATTTAATAGTAAAGCAAGTGAGCACCAACCTAAATGGTATTCATGATTGATAGACCTAATTATTATAATACTACACTGTTGTTGTATTTACCTTGCACGGCATTACAGGACACAAATGAGTTTCCTGTGTATCCACTTGGACAACTACACATCGGTACATGATTGATGACTTCACATATTGCGTTGCTTCCACAAGTGTCTGGGCACGGATTTACACATTTCTTGCTGACACAAATTTGATTTCTCTGACAGTCCGTACTCACAGTACATTCTGGCCGACAACCAATGTAGGGGTCACCATGATATTCAGGCAAACATATGCATTCGCCATTATTGCATTCAGTGTTAGATCCACATGGCGATGGGTTACATAGGTCTAGAGGTATATCTGACAATAAAATTAATGGTATTTTTATATAGTTTATAAAATTATGTCGGTAATTAATTTAGTTTTGGTAGGTACATATTATTATTATACTTTTAAGTAAAAATAAAGTTGGATTCTTTTTATGTCAAAATGTTTAGGCAACTGTTATCAAGAATAATAAAGACGTACCTTGCACTGGTTCTAAGAAACAAGATGTAAAAGGATCACCCTTGTATCCTTCGAGGCAAGTACAAATAGCAACATGTTGTAGGACTGAACATCTTGCATTTTGTCCACAAGACCCAGGACAAGGATCTCTACACTTCTCATTGATGCATGTCAACGAACTAATACAATCTTGGTTTGTTACACATTCTGGACGACAATTTGGTGGACTGCCAATATACTCTGGTGAGCAAGAGCAGGATGCTTGCCCTCCAAAGTTTCTACACACAGAGAATGGCCCACATGGTGAAGGAGCACATGGATCTTCCATTTGAACTGATGGCTGATTCACTGAAAATTATCAAACCAGTTAGTGATATCACCTCGCTTACTTTTTGTTTTATTATCGCTAAAGGCAAATTATTAAATCACTCTAATACCAATGAAGAATTATAGTTAATAAAGTATCAGAAAACACGTTTAATGTATACCTGGCTTTGAATAACATCTGGTAAATGGATCCCCTGTAAATCCGGATTTGCAGCTGCATATTGGATTATGATGGAATACCCTGCAATCTGTATTCTGTCCACAGGGTCCGGGGCAAGGGTTTATACATTTCTGGTTTAAGCAAGCCTTGTTTTCGGCACAGTCAGAATGTGTTTGGCACTCAGCTTTACAGAATGGTGGTTCACCATTATAACTAGGCAAACAACTACAAACTGCTTGTCCGTTTATTTCTCGACACTGACTGTTTGGGCCACATGGACTTGGATAACAAACGTTTGCAAGGTTCAGTTCTTGTACTAAAACAAACATGTTAGCTATGCATAAACATCAAATTAAATGTAAAAAATCATCATTACATGAAACAATAAAACATGCATTAAAATACTTACACTGAATGAGACTGCATCTGCGGAATGCATCTCCGGTATAACCAGAGAAACAAGAACAAGTCGGTGAATGATTCACAGTTGTACATTCTGCGTTTAGGCCACATGTTCCAGGGCAAGGATCTTGACATTTATTGCCAGTGCAGGCTCTATTTCCCGGGCAATCCGAATCCGATACGCATTCCGGGCGACATCCTACGTATGGATTGCCAAAGTAACCTTCGATACAAATACAGGATCCAACCTTATTCTGTTCTCTACAAATGGCATTTGAACCACATGGTGAGGGCATGCATGGGGTTAATATTTCGATTTGTGTTTGCAATACACATCCCGAGAATGGATCACCGTTGTAACCTTGGGGACAAATGCACATAGCCGAGTGACTGACCACACGGCATTCAGCATTAGCACCACATGCTTGCGTGCAAGGGTCTTTACATTTTTGGTTGAGACAAGCCAAATGCGTTGCACATTCACTGTTGCTTACACATTCTGGCTTACAGTACGGAGGCTCTCCTCTGAATTCTGGCAGACAAGTGCAAGATGGACTGTCATTGATTGCTCTGCATAAGGAATTGGGGCCGCACGGTGATGGTTGGCATGGGTTGGTTACCACAGGTGCACCTAAAAGGATTAAATAAGTAATTTGTAATTATATTCACGAGTATGATGAGTCACGTTATAAAATATAATTAAAATATAATTTGATACATACTGAAAACAGGACTGCATTGAATAAATGGATCCCCGGAGAGAGGTGTTGGACAAGCACACACAGGATTATGGTTTACTACTTGGCACACGGCTCGAACGCCACAAACCCCGATACATGGATTGATACATTTTTGATTCGTGCACGCTTGATTTTGTGCGCATTCTGAATTGGATACACATTCTGGTCTACACGCAGGCGGTATTCCCAAATACGTAGGCAAACAAGAGCACACGGCTTGGTTGTTAATCTCACGACACTGGCTGTTTGGACCGCAAACGGCTGTACTGCAGGGTCTTTCAGTTGGTTGAACTAATAGAACAAAAATATATCCGTTAATAAATTAATTATAATTATCAAGTTATTAAAAATAAAAGGCTTTATATTTTTTTTACCTCGAATAAGGTTGCATACTATAAATGCATTGCCAGTATATCCGTTATTGCAAGAGCACATCGGAATATGGTTCACAACTTGGCAAATAGCATTTTGTCCACACGCACCAATGCATGGGTCTATACATTTTCTTTCAACACATGCCTTTTGTGAATCACAATCAGTGCTCATCACACATTCTGGACGACAGTTGAAATATGGATCGCCGTGATATTCTATTAAGCATTGACACTGGCCATTTATACATTCGGCGTTTGGACCGCAACGCACGTTAGTGCAGCCATCCACCACACTTGGCTCTACTGCAAAACAAAAAGAATTTATTAATTAGTGTTTGAAACACGAGCCAATTCTTCTTAAAAAAAAATCACATTAGTTGAATGTACCTTCAAGAGGTTGTGGTCTACAGCTTGTAAACGGATCACCCACATAACCATCAATGCACGTACAAATAGGTATGTGATTTAGGACGTTACATGTAGCAGAAATACCACAAGATCCGGGACAAGGATCTTGGCACTTGGAGTTGATACAAGCTCGGTCACTTGGACAGTCCGAGTGTATGGTACATTCAGGTCTACAGTTCGGCGGGCTACCAATGAACATGGGTAAACATGAGCATGATGGGGAATTCCCTATTTCACGACATTCAGCGTTTGGACCACAGGGCGAGGGAACGCAGGGGTCCCGTTTGTCCGGAACCAAGTCATCTAAAAAAAACAATGTAATTATTATTGGTGCTTAAGGTAGATATATCGTTACAAATAATAGTTATTAAATTGCACGCTTACATTGCACAGGCCTACATATAGTAAAGGGATCTCCAGTATATGACGATCTGCAGGTGCAAATCGGGCTATGATTGATGATTTTACAGTTAGCATTCACGCCACATGGCCTGGGGCATGGATTGACACATTTCTGGTTAACGCAAGCCTTATCTTGTGGACATTCAGAACTTCCAATGCACTCTGGTCTACAATTCGGCGGGGCGCCTACGTATTCCGGTAAACATGAACATATGGCCTGATTGTTCACGGCTTTACATTGTGTGTTAGGTCCACACGGCGAAGGGTAACAAACGTCAACGGCCACTTGCGAAGGAGGAGATTCTGAAACAAAAGAACGTTTTACACAAAATTCTAGTTTATATGATGTTTTATATCAATTATTAACTCTTACAGCTGAAGCGTTCAAAAAATTTTTTTTATTTAAAAAAAATTGTAAATTGCCCCGATACAAGCAGTTTTCTAATATAAAAGACTTCTTAAAATCGACAAACACTCACCTTGATAAACACAGTATTTGAATGGATCACCGGTGTACCCGCTAAAGCAAGTGCACAGAGGAACATGATTTACTACTTGACACCCTGAATTCACGCCACAGCTTCCTGGACATGGATCACCACATTTGTTGTTAATGCATGCCCTATTCGATGGGCAGTCAGTATTTATGACGCATTCGGGTCTGCAGCTTTCGTAAGGATTTCCTAAATATCCATCGATACAAGAGCATGCTCCTGCGTTATTTCGTTCCGTACACATTGCGTTCGTGCCACACGGTGATGGAGAACAAGGTGTAACGTATGGCTCTATTTGTGTTACTTCTTGAGTACAGCCGTAGAACGGATCACCAGTATATCCGCGAGGGCACACACAAACCGGCGAGTGACTGACCACTTTACATTCAGCATTAGGAGCGCAAGATCCTTCGCATGGATTTTTACATTTGTTGTTTATACACGAAAGATGACTAGAACACTCTTCATTACTGCTACATTCCGGTTTACAGTACGGTGGTTGGCCATGGTAGCCGTCCAAGCATGTGCACGAAGGTACTTCATTTATATCTTTACAAATCGAATTGGGTCCGCACGGTGACGGTGTGCATGGATTTACAGGATCCGGGAGTTTTTCAGCTACAAAATAAGGGGTAAATTAGAACTGACGAAGAATTAGCAAAAAAGTATATCGATGAAATACGATGTATGAAAACTTACGTAGCTTAAAACAACGGGTGAATGGATCTCCAGAGAAAGTGAATGGACAGGTGCAAATGGGGTTATGATTAACCACTTTACACTCAGCATTGATACCGCAGGAACCAACACAGGGATTAACGCATCGCTGGTTACTGCAAGCTTGGTTTTGAAGGCATTCTGAGCTTATTGTGCATTCAGGGCGACACGAAGGTGGTGCACCAATGTAATTTGGCACACAAGAACAGATTGCTTGACCATTTATTTCTCGACATTGGCTGTTTGGTCCACATGGTGAAGGTTGACAAGGATTTGTTACAACAGGTTCTATAAAAAAATCAATTTATTAGTTTATGTGAAATGTTTCAATTCAGAAACTTTCCTGAATTATTTTACTACTTTAAATAAATGACTTAATTATTAATTTTAATGTAGGGTAAAAAAATATCTATTACCTCGCATTGGTCTGCATTCAACAAATGCATTACCAGTCTGCCTTTCAGGGCAGCTACACATCGGTATATGATTTACAACATTGCAAACTGCATTTGATGCACACGTTCCTGGGCATGGATCGACGCACTTGTTATTAATGCAAGCTCTACTGCGATCACATTCTGAGCTTTGTACACATTCAGGCCTACACCCAAAGTAAGGGTCACCTTGAAATTCGGGCAGACAAGAACACTTTCCGTCAAAACATTCTGCGTTGGCACCACATGGCGACGGATTGCACGGATCATCTTGTTCTGTAAATGAAACGATAATGGTTAGGCGTTTTTCAAGATTTTTTGTATTAAGGGGCCTCCGGAGGGACGAATTCTTCATACAAACGTAATACCAAAATTATTTCTAATTCAAGCATATTTCCACTATAATATTGCATTATTTGTATTAAAATAGTCTTTTTTTCAAAATACTTACCTAAAATGAAATGAAAGCCAATCTCATTTTGCACATTTTTATGCGAAAATGGACAAGTTTTCTTGCTATTTGTTTCGTATTAAAAACATCAATATCTTACGTTTTATTTGTTAAGGAACATAGCTTATATTGTCTAGTTACAGAATAACAATACTTTGTGAAGAATACAAAAAGTTTTCAGTCATAATTTTTGGTATTACGGAACAAACCAAATTTTGAACGGCTAATATTGCTATCGCGCACGCATGTGGCGCGGCGCAAGGGTGAAACAGGGACAGCGATATTCGGAGCGATTTTTGCAAGCGAGGGTCGCCGGACCCTTAATACGATTTATTCCGCCCAGGCAAACAAACTATGCAACTGGTTGTTTGGATGGATATTTTTTTTCCACGGAGGCAAGCAGATACCTGGACGGAATTTTATTTCCATCAACAAAACTGTTTGGTAAGTAGTTGGCCTCATGAAAAATTATTGTCCGTGGAGACAACCAGGATAGAATTTTTGTTCCATCTACGTAACTGTGCTAGATAAAAATAATATAATAGTCTTGAAATGTATCTTTTGTGCAAGTGTGCCCTGATCTGGGCAGTTTTTTATATTATTATTACTAACTACTTTCTTTCGGATTTACAACCCATAAAACATATAAAAATAATTATAAATGTCACAGTAAAACAGATAAAATTAAATACTACAACCACAGAGTTTTGCAAAAGATCTTACCTTTAGGGGGTATGAGAGTACATTGTGTGAATGCATTTCCGGTAAAACCGTCAGCACATGTGCAGACAGAAACATGTTTGATAACCTGGCAGTTGGCATTAATTCCACATGATCCTGGACAAGGGTCTCTACATTTTTGATTAATGCATGCCAGATTGCTAGCACAATCTTCGTTTATGGAACATTCAGGTCTGCAGTTTGGTGGACTTCCTTCAAAGTAAGGTAAACAAGCGCATGATGGTATACCGCGTAGGTTGTGGCATTCTGAGTTAGGGCCGCATGGCGATGGTACACAAGGATCTCTTTCCGGAGACGGTGGTTGTTCTGAAACTAAAATTTTATTGGTGATAAAGATGTACAAATAAATGAAGTTAAATTTTAATTGGATTAATAAAAAAAATGTGTTTGTTCGAATAGTGGAGAAAATCTTTTTTTCTTGTTTATTTAAACGCACAAAACATAAAATAAACAATATAAGATATAAAATATTGAGGTTTACCTGGGACTATATAACACCTCGAGAATGGATCTCCTGTGTACTGTCGTTGGCACGTGCATATAGGACTGTGGTTTATTACTCTACATTCCGCATTGCTTCCACATGGTCCAGGACAGGGTGATATACATTTTTGGTTTTTGCACATTTTATCCGATGGGCATTCAGCGCTTACAACACACTCAGGCCTGCAATTCGGCGGTGATCCCCGATAATCAGGCATACATGAGCATACGCTTTGACCATTCGAAACTCTGCATTGGCTGTTCGGTCCACATGGTGATGGTTGGCATGGGTTTGTAGGCACATCATTTTCGGCTGTAAATTAATATAATTTTGTTAAAAGTGTAATAGTATTGAAAGTTTATTGTTCGTTTTTTATTTTATCTTCTGAAATAATTTCCAAACTTACATCTTAGTATGCATTGGCTGAAAGGATCTCCTGTAAATCCTTGTCGACAAGAGCACAATGGTGAATGATTGACAACTTGGCAATCAGCATTAGCTGCACAAGTTCCTGGACATGGATCTATGCATTTGTTTCTAGTACAGGCTTTGTTACTAGGGCAGTCAGAGCTCACCAAGCATTCTGGGCGACACCCTTCATAGGGGTTTCCAAAGTACCCTGTGATGCATAAACATGCACCAGCACCGCTATTTTCCCTGCATTCTGCATTTGCACCACAAGGTGAAGGTGTGCAGGGGTTTATCTGTTCAACAATGGCTAATGCATTTATGTTACATTGAATAGCTGCGTCACCAGTAAAACCTTCGGGGCACAAGCATATTGGTGTATGGCTTACAACACGACATTCAGCTTTTATACCGCATGCCTGTGTGCATGGATTTTGGCATTTCGTGTTGATGCAAGCCATTTGAGGAGCACACTCGCTGTTTGCTAAACATTCTGGCCGGCAGTTTGGTGGTGCCCCAATAAAGCTTGGCATACATTGACATGAAGGGGTTTCTCCATTTGAAGGTTGGCAGATAGAATTGGGTCCACAAGGCGACGGTTGGCATGGATTAACAGGCGTAGAAACTGCTGTCACAGCTAAAAATAAAATAAAAAACTATAATAGATAAATATACTCACTTCGGACAACCAACTTTCTCTTATTTCGTTTAATAACCAGAAACTTACGTATTGATATGCATCTGGTAAATGGATCTCCTGTCAAGCTAGTTGGACACGAGCAAATCGGATTATGATTTATAACTTGACACTGAGCGGCGACGCCACACGTTCCTTGACATGGGTTTACACATTTTTGATTATTACATGCTCGGTCAAGAGAACAATCTGAGCTTGCAACGCATTCTGGTCGACAAGATGGTGCTGCGCCTCGGTATCCGGGTAAACACGAGCATACCGATTGACCGTTAAACTCTCTACATTGACTATGAGGACCACAAGGACTTGGTTGACAAGGGTTGGAAGGCAATGTATCTGAAATTTCATAAGAAATTAGTAGCGAAATTAAGAACGATATTAGACGGATTCTGTTTGTACTGCTTTGGTTCGAAAACCACAAAATTGAAAACGGAGAACAATTTATACCTTTAATTGAATTGCATTGTATGAAAGCATTCCCAGTTGTTCTTCCCGGACAAGTACAAACAGCCATATGGCTCACAACATCACAGACAGCATTAGTACCACAAGTGTTGGCACATGGATCAACGCAGCGCTGTCTAACACAAGCCTTGTTCATGGGGCAGTCTGAACTCGTAGTGCATTCTGGGCGACATTCAAAGTATGGGTCACCATGATATTCAGGTTGACAAGTACAAACACCATCGTTGCAAACTGCATTTGGTCCACACGGTGAGGGATTGCAGGGATCGCTCGCTTGAGGAACTGTAATGTTTAAATCGTGCGTGAATAAGGTAAACTAAATATGAATATGAGTTTATTGAAATATGAGTTGGTCATAACAAGTTTAAATATTCTTCTACTCACCGATGGTTGGTTTTAATGAACAAATATTGAAAGGGTCGCCTGTAAAGCCGTCTATGCACGTGCATATAGATATGTGGCTTTGAACTCTACAGTTTGCATTAACGCCACACGATCCAGGACATGGGTCAATACACCTTTCATTGACACATGCTTTGTCACTTGAGCAATCAGTGTTTATCGTACACTCTGGGCGACAATTAGGTGGGCTGCCTGAGTATTGTGCCAAACAAGAACATGATGGAGCGTCGCCTATTCTTTGACATTGTGAAAAAGGTCCACATGGAGATGGCAAACAAGGGTCACTTGGTGTTGCTACAACTTCAGCAACTGTAACTAAAAATACACATGCACGTTATATGAAATGCTAGACCATTGGCTTCAATAAAAAAAACTAGAAAGGGTAATGCAACTTACTTTTGTAACATCTGCTAAACGGATCACCCGTGTAGCTAGTTTGGCATGTACAAATAGGGCTGTGGTTAATAACTTTGCAATCTGTATTTAGTCCACATACGCCTTCGCATGGATTTACACATTTTTTACGGATACACGCTTGCTGTTGGTTACATTCAGAACTGACAAGGCACTCAGGCCTACAAGTTGGTGGTATCCCTATGAACTCAGCTTGACATGTACATACGGGTTGATCGTTTGTTACTTTACATATACTATTTGGTCCACATGGTGAAGGAATACAAGGATCTCTTTGTACTGTAGGAACATCTAAAAATATTATTTAAGATTAGTTTATACAACAAAAAATGTACGATCAATATAAGGTAAAACTTTAATAATTAGGAGTTACTCACCTGCAGCTTTCTCATAGCAGTACTCGTATGGACTACCTGTTAGGCCTGGCAGACATTCACACCGCGGTGTGTGATTTAAAACGCTGCATATAGCGTTTCGGCCGCAAATATTTTCACATGGATTTTTGCATTTATTTTGTATACATGCCAAATTAGTAGCACAATCTGAATTGATAACACACTCTGGCCGACAACCTTCGTACGGATTTCCTATATGATCCTGTTGACAGACGCAAGCGCCAGCATTTCCTTGTTCCTTGCATATAGCATTGGGACCGCATGGTGAAGGCGAACATGGAGCGAGAGGCACGTCTATGACATTGCATGCAATAAAAGCATCTCCTGTAAATCCACTGGGACATAAACATTGAGGAGCGTGGCTGACAACACGGCATTCAGCTCCTGTTCCACATGATCCAGGACAGGGATCTTTGCATTTTTGATTAATGCATGCCATATCGTTCGAACATTCCGAGTTTGCTATACATTCTGGTCGACAGTTTGGCGGGTTGCCGAGGAAATTTTCAAGGCAAGCACATGATGGAGAATTTCCTATCTCTCTGCAAATAGAGTTAGGGCCACAAGGCGAAGGTTGACATGGGTTGACGTACGGAGGTGGGATGATATCTGAAACATTTTATATATTGGGATGAATACAGAATTTCTCACTTTAAGATCAAGTTATTTTTTTAACGTGACGATAATATAATTACCTTCCAACACGCATCTTGAAAATGGATCTCCTGTATATCCAGATGGGCATGAACATATAGGATTATGATTAATGACTTGACACAGTGCACCGTTTCCGCAGTTTCCTAGGCATGGATCAATGCATTTTTGATTGGAACAAGCTCTATTAAGTGCGCATTCTGCACTAGAAACACATTCAGGTCTACAAGTTGGGGGTGCTCCATTGTAGTTAGGTAAACAGGAACAGATGGCTTGCCCGTTTATGTCTCTACATTGACTGTTTGGTCCACAAGGAGATGGGTTACAAGGATTCACAAATTCAGTTGCTTGAACAGGTCGACATTCGAGGAAAGCATTTCCAGAAAATCCATTTGGACAAGTACACATTGGCACATGGCTGAATACTTCACAAATAGCTCCTTTACCACAAGTATTTATACAAGGATCAACACATTTTTTCCTAACACATGCTTTGTTTTGTGGACAATCTGAGCTAGTCAGACATTCTGGTCGGCACCCAAAGTAGGGATCACCTTGATATTCCGGCAAACATGTGCATACGCCGTTATTGCATTCAGCATTCGCACCACAGGGAGAAGGATTGCATGGATCTGGTTCTGAGTAATCCTCTTGCGGTGCCGGCAAACAACGGGTAAATGGATCACCTGTGTACTGTTCGTTGCATGCACATTGTGCTATGTGGCTAAATACGTGACACTCTGCGTTTAATCCACAGGCTCCAATACATGGATCCTTACACTTTTCATTTATGCATGCCTGATTGCTGGGACACTCGGAATTAATCGTACATTCTGGCCTACAATTAGGAGGATTTCCAATATAGCTCGGTAGACAAGCACAAGAGGGTGATCCTCCAATATTACGACATTCAGCGTACAATCCACATGGCGATGATAAACATGGATCCAAAGGTGTATGTTGTATTGATTCTGATACTGAAATTGTAATTTTGATTAGTAACACTCAAGTATGATAATTATAATTTATACTACACTGATAAAATATTTTAAGTAATGAAAATGACTATGTTTTCTTTTAACATATACTTACTTTTTATAGGGAAACAACTGGTAAACGGATTTCCTGTAAGACCTTGTTTACAGACGCAGATTGGGCTGTGATTTATAACATTACAGTTCGCATTTCTTCCACACGTGTCGCTACATGGATTCACGCATTTTTGGTTTACACAAGCTAGCTGTGTTGGGCATTCCGAACTTACGACACATTCAGGGCGACAATCGGGTGGAGCTCCCATGAAATCGGGTAGACAAGAACAGACTGCTTGTCTGTTTATTTCTCTACATTGGCTGTTAGCGCCGCAGGGAGATGGGTTGCATGGATTGGTATCCACAATTTGTGCTGAAACAGGATAACATTTGTGCTGTAATATTACACAATAAATATAAAAATAAAACAGTTAATATAAGTAATTTAATTATATATTATCGAAAAAAACTTACGTTCTTGCATTATGGTGCAGAAACTAAATGGATTTCCAGTGTATCCAGTTTGACAAATGCAAGATGGCATGTGGTTATTCACTTGACATAGGGCGTTTGAGCCGCATGTGCCCGGGCATGGATCTATGCATTTCATTCTTGAACATGCTCGGTTCAACGGGCAGTCGGAGTTAACGGCACATTCGGGTCGACATCCTTCGTATGGATTACCTGAGTAACCATCTATACATTGACACGATCCTACACCCCTTTGTTCTCGACAAATAGCATTTGAACCACACGGACTGGGGTTGCATGGGTTCAGGATTTCATTTGGCTCTATCATCTCATGAATGCTACAGTATGAAAATGGATCTCCTGTGTAACCTGGTTGGCAAATGCACTGAGGAGCGTGGCTTACCACTCTACACTCTGCATTCGTTCCACATGTTCCAATGCAGGGATCAGAGCATTTTTTATTTAAACAGGCAAGGCTAAAATCACATTCACTGTTGCTGATGCATTCTGGTCTACAATTTGGAGGAGTGCCTTTATAGCCCGGGGAGCAAGCACATAGTGCATTATCACCGTTTAATTTACAAATAGAAAACGGTCCACATGGAGAAGGCTCGCATGGATTAATTGGTGCTTGTTCTGTATAAGCTGAAAGAGCAAACAAGTTACGATATAAATTTAGAAATAAATTTGTATAAACAATCACCGCAAATATGGAACAGAAACAAACCTCTGACGATACATCTGATAAACGGATCTCCGGTAAATAACGGTGGACACGTGCAGATTGGATTGTGGTTGATTACATCACAAACAGCCCCAGAACCACATGCTCCGATGCATGGATTTACACATTTTTGGTTGTTACAAGCTTCCTTCATAGGGCATTCAAGACTAACCAAACATTCGGGTCGACAAGTAGGTGGACTTCCGCGATATCCGGGCACACATGAGCAAACTGCTTGTCCATTTGACTGTTGGCATCTGCTATTTGGACCGCATGGAGATGGGTTGCACGGGTTTGTTTCTACCACTATAACAAAGTAGATAAGTTATATTTCTCTGTACTATAAGTTCAGCAGTGTGGTTTTAAATAAATTTTAAATACAATTGTTAGGTACCTTTAGAAGGTCGGCATTCTACGAAAGCGTTACCACTCAAGCCTCTTGGACAAGAACACATTGGAATGTGATTCATAACTTCACAAATTGCATTAGCACCACAAGTTCCGATGCAAGGGTCGACACATTTGTTTTGTTGGCAACCCTTATTGAGTGTACAATCTGTGTTGTAAACACATTCAGGTCTGCATCCAAGATTTGGATCACCGTGGAAATCTCTCAAGCAGGAGCAAATACCATCTTTGCAAATAGTATTTGGACCACACGGACTTCGCTGGCACGGGTCACTATAACCTGTTGGCGTTGGATCTAAAAACAGAACATAATTGTAACTTTGCTTCACTTAATAATTAAAGTAATATTGTTTTTATTGGCAATAAGACAAGAAATTTACCTTGAACCGGTTTTGGCACGCATTGCCTGAAAGGGTCTCCCGTATAACCTTCTGAGCACAAACATACTGGAATGTGGTTATTCACAAAGCATTTCGCAAATAGCCCACAGGATCCTTCACAAGGATTTCTACATTTCTCTGCTACGCATGCTTGGTCAGTGGGGCAATCGGAGTGAACCACGCACTCTGGCTTACAGAAAGGCGGAGAACCAATGTAACTTGGCAAGCAAGAACATGATGCTAGCTCATTTATGTTTCTGCACTCTGCATAAAGCCCACAAGGAGACGGTGAACAAGGATCAGACTGTGCCGCAACAGTTGTAGATGTATCTGTAAATACATATACTCGATATGATTTCACGAAACATACAACGTAATAAAAAAGGAAAATATGAAATGAACTCACGTAACACACGGTTGCACATTGTGAATGGATCTCCTGAAAATCCGAACTTACAAGAACATACAGGACTATGGTTTATTACTTTACATTCTGTGTTCTGACCACATGGCTTCGGGCATGGGCTTATGCAACGTTGGTTGACACATGCTTTGTTTGGCGCGCATTCTGAATTGACCACACATTCGGACTTGCAATTTGGTGGTGCACCGAGATAATTTGGCAGACATGTGCAAACAGGTTGGCTGTTTATTTCTTTACATACTGCATTATTACCACAAGGAGATGGATTGCAGACGTTTATAACTGCGATATCTTCTAAAATTTAATAATGTTTACATACATGAAGTTTAAAATAGAATGCAAACCATTTCACAACTTAATATCTTACCTTGTACAATCGAACACATGGAATGTGGGTTACCCGTGTATCCAGGTTTGCAATTACACACTGGTTTATGGTTTGTGACATAGCAGTCTGCATTATATCCGCACGCTCCAGGACAAGGGTCAATGCATTTGTTTCTCTCACACGAAAGCATCAGTGTACAATCTGAGTCAGCTAAACATTCTGGTCTACAACTTTGATAAGGATCACCGAAATGGTCAGGCAAACATCTACACGAACCGGCATTCCCTTGTACACTACATTCGGCATTAACACCACATGGCGTTGGTTCACATGGGTTTAAATATTCTACCTTCGGTGGAGCTGAAAATTATTGTTCAAAAACATAAAATAACTTACCAGTAAACTTCAGCCACCGTTGAAGCACTCCTTGATCCGAAGCGTTAGTTGAAGCTTGCTGGGCTCGGCGACGTTTAGTGACTCCTTTTCCGGCGACAATGTCACTATCGCTAGCGCACCTTCCAAAGCGGTCGTTACGGCGGACGACCTAAGCTTACTGTAAGTGCTAGGTTATCTCCGCGTGCTCCAATTGAAAGCAAGGCATTAATGTCACATAAAAAAGTTATACAATGGATTACGACCCTTTGTGGAAGCATTGATAATCGTTTTCACAATTTTTATTGAGGCTTTCTTCCTGAAGCGTAAGAATGAATTCTTTGTGAATGAAACCACCTTTGAGAACCTTGGGGCGGGCATGGTCGCCACGTAGTTCTAAAGTGAAAATATCTACAAAGATCCATTCAGTTTATGTTAAATACTCAAAACCATGTGAGGCGTGTTTTTCTCGACAATTTTACTCTAAGCACACAATAAATTTAATGCAATACCTATAACGCTTTGCAAAGCAGTGTTAAATGCACGTAAAAACGTTTAACGCAACTCATTTATTTTTTAAACGCACAAGTTTTATTTTATTTGTATTTTCTCAAATACCTTGATACTTATATACACAAATAATCTTTTAATTTTCTTTCTAAAAGTATTTTTTTATTCGTATAGAATAATCTGTACAAACTAAAAAACAAGATTATTAGCTCAATGCTACAAAAATACTTACGTTTAGGCGACGAACAACCTTGGAATGGATCTCCATCCAAACCAGGTTCACAAGCACAAGTGGCGCGATGATCAACCACGGAACACACGGCTCTTGGGCCGCAAGCTTGTTCACAGGGATTTCTGCATTTTTGCGAGACACAAGCTAACGTAGCTGGGCACTCTGCGCTGATTGTGCACTCGGGTCGACAGTTTGGAGGAGCACCAATAAAATTAGGTTGACAGCTACATGCCGGAGTCTCTTGTGATTTGACACATATAGAGTTCGGCCCACATGGAGATGGCTGGCATGGATCTATCGTTATCGGCGTTTTCACTTAAAAGAAAAATTATAACGTAACTAACAACACCCAAGAACAAAAACATTTTGGAGACCACACACGTTCGTTCATGTATGACCACAAGTCTCAAATACGCGTGACGCCGCGCCACCGCTTCTATTTGCGAAATTCGTGAATGATGCCCATAGTTTACACACAGGTCTAATGTTTCCCACAAGTCTGCCGGATCATTGAATAAAATATATTAATCGCGCTGTGAAAGTAATGAACACATCTTTCGAAATAGACATCGCAGAGAGTTGTGGATTATGCTCTCTTTCTGATAAAATATCGCATTTTCCCTAACCTCCCCCTTCGACCCCATTACGATAATTATACGGAAATCTTCGTAACAATATGTGTTCGTTTTGGAAGAGGAATCTATATACCATATGTAAAATTTTGTAGTTCTTTTAACTGTTGCCGAATGCAAATTTTCATACTTCCTTTCTTAGTAACGAGCGATTTTCAGTAAAAGCAGTTAAAGAAACCTTTCCTTTATCATACTGAAAACCGCTCGTTAGGTCTACATACTAGTTTCTGTGCTAAGATGAATTTAGTGATTTGTGAAAAATTGGGTGCGTGTTGAAATATTTTCTATGCTACGTCGCCGCGGGTTTGTCGTAGCACCGTAGCACGTACTACGAAGATTTACGTTAAAATATGCTTAACCTTATGGGGAAGGTGTTGTATCAGAAGATAGAGAACGCAATCCTCTACACTACACAAAGGCTGCGACGTCTTTGCCCAGAGATATTAGGGAGTTTTGTTGATTTTTTGCGCAAGTGCCCACTCGCGCTATCGTTTTTTCGCACAAATGACATGTACGCAAACGTTCATTCGGTCCCGTAAATTTCCACCACGTAAGTGTTTTTCGCGCAAACGTTATTCGTGATAATGTCCTGTTACCATGCAAGCCCATAGGCACATACGTTGATGTCAAAAAAATACTTGAAGAACCATGAAAGAGACTTGTGATGATACATGAAGGTGGCGGATACTACGTATAGAATGAATATTATTTTATTTTATTACATACCTGGTGCTGGGTAGCAATGAGAGAAAGGATCTCCAGTGAATCCATCATTACATGTACATATTGGAGAGTGTGCTATAACTTGGCACCTAGCACCACGGCCGCAAGCGCCTACACAAGGGTCGCGACATCTGCGGTCGATACATGCCAGTTGCAGCGTACATTCCGCGCTAACAAGACATTCAGGTCTGCATGACGGCGGAGATCCAATGTGACCAGATCTACACGAACAAGCTGCGGCGCCATTCGAACTAACTGTACATTCGCTGTATGGACCACATGGTGAAGGCGAACAAGCTGATTTACTTGATATTTCTAAAACAAATTATAAATGTTATGTATCGTGTTGTTTTATTCTTTTTTATGTTTCGATAGTTGAAATAGTACAAGTAATAAGTATAAATTAAGTTACCTTTAGATATAATATCTGAGCACAACGTGAACGGGTCACCTGATGTGCTTGGGGGACAGGTGCAAGATGGTATGTGGTTATTGACTGAGCATATAGCGCTAGTACCACAAGCCCCTGGACACGGGTCGACACATTTTCCTCCCTGGCAAGTCTTTGTTGGCGAACATTCGCCGTTCGTACTGCATTCTAGTCTGCATCCTACGTAAGGGTCACCGAAATATCCAGGTGCGCAACTGCATTGCCCAGCATCACAGTATGCATTACTACCACAAGGAGATAAACTGCAAGGGTCATCTAAAGGTCTCTGATCTGAAAAATTTAAAATCACATTATATGACGTAAATGTTACTATTTATTTGAATTATGTATAAAACAATAAATCTTACCAATCACTTCTGAACATTGTATGAATGGATCGCCTGAAAATCCGGTAGGACAGCTGCATATTGGGATGTGATCTTGTACGCGACATTCTGCCCTAAATCCACAAGACCCTTCGCACGGGTTTCTGCATTTGTCTGCAATACAGGCCTGATGCGATGGACAATCGGTGTTTACTAGACATTCTGGGTGGCAATTAGGTGGAACACCAACAAATCCTTGAATGCACGAGCAAGAGGGATTATTGTTTATGGGACGACATTCGCTATAGCTTCCACATGGATTTGGTTGGCACGGATGTTTGAATTCCGGTTCAAAGACGGATTTTTCGATTTCAAAACAATGCTTGAACGGATTACCCGTTGTACCAGCAGGGCAACTGCAAAGTGGGCTATGGTTTACTACCTGACAATGTGAATTAATTCCACAAGTACCTCTGCATGGGTCGGCACATTTCAACTTATGACAAGCACGATCTGCAGGGCATTCGCTGCTCACTATGCATTCTGGCCGACAATCTGGTGGGGTCCCAATATAATCTGTGAGACATTCGCAAGATGCTAAGCCACCGTTTTCTCTACAAATGCTGTTAGGTCCACATGGTGATGGTTGACAAGGTGCAGTAGGCACAGGATCTTTTGCTATTGGCGCGCATTGTTGGAATGGATTTCCTGAATATCCCTTGATGCATGCACAACTAGGTACATGATTTATCACTAAACACTCAGCATTCGTTCCACATATGCCTGGGCATGGATCGCCACACTTGTTTTTGATACATGATTTGTCAGCGGAACAATCCGAACTAAGCACACATTCAGGGCGGCAACTCTCGTATGGATTGCCTTGATATCCATCTAAACATGAGCAAGCTCCTGCTCCGTCTTTTTGGTGACAGATTGCGTTTGCACCACACGGCGACGGATTACACGGTTCTGTTCTGCTTTCTGAAAGTAAACATTAATTTAAGTTAGTAAATACTTAAAACGTAAGCGCATGCACATACGAAATTTTACCGTTATTAGTGAAATTAACAAACCTTCTTGCGGTACACATTGCATGAATGGATTTCCAGTATATTTCTCTCTGCAGCTGCATGATACAGTGTGGCTTACGACTGTGCAATCTGCGTTAATCCCACATGAACCAGGGCAAGGATCTATACATTTGTTTCTGACACAAGCTTGGTTTGATGGACAATCTGGGTTAATAACACATTCGGGTCTGCAATTTGGTGGCTGACCTACGTAGTTTTCAATGCAGCGGCAATTTGCTTTTCCATTCCTTTCTATACATTGGGAGTTTGGCCCGCATGGAGATGGGTTACATGCCTCAATATTTTCAGGCGGAGTAGCTACAACATCATGGCAACCTTTGAAAGGATCTCCAGTTTCACCAGGATTGCAACTGCAGATTGGGCTATGATTTATTACTTCACAACGAGCCGAAACACCACAAGCATTTATGCAAGGGTTAATGCACTTCTGATTGACGCAAGCTTTGGTCGAAGGACATTCAGAACTAACAATGCATTCAGGTCGACAAGCCGGAGGAGAACCTTGGAATTCCTCGAGACAAGCACAAACTGCTGTATTGTCTGTTGTTCTGCATAAGCTATTAGGTCCGCATGGTGACGGGTGGCAAGGATCTCGTGGTTTAGTTATCTCTATTTCTATTCTTTGACAATGCGTAAATGGATTTCCCGTATAATCGGGCATACAAGAACATGTTGGTATGTGATTAATGACATCGCATTTAGCATTTTGTCCACAAACACCAGGGCAAGGATCACGACATTTATTTCTGAAACATGCCTTATCTCTGGGGCATTCTTGACTTCCAGTACATTCGGGTCTGCAGGACTCATAAGGATTTCCACTGTAATCTGACAGACATGTACAGAATCCATTGTTACATTCTGCGTTTGGCCCGCACGGTGAAGGATTGCATGGGTCTAACGGAGATGGTGTAGTTGGTACTGTAAACAAATTATCAATTATGCAAACATATTAAATCTTAATATTCAAAAGAATGATAGTGTACATACCTTCGCGAACCAGCGAGCATCGTGAGAAGGGGTCTCCCGTAAAACCATCATTACAAACGCATACAGCTACATGATTTAGCACATGACAATTTGCTTCTACTCCACAAGAGCCTGGACAAGGATCTTGACATTTCTGTCTTACACAAGCCAATGAAGCTGGGCATTCAGAGTTTATGGTACATTCAGGTCTACAAGATGGTGGAGAACCCACAAAATCTGGCTCGCATGAGCACGCCGGCCCACTTGATAACATCTGGCATTTCGAATTAGGTCCACATGGTGAAGGAGTGCATGATGGTGGTCGTTCCGTGACTGGTGGCAATACTAGAAAAATAGTTGTAAAACAATTAGTACCAAAACTGACACATTATTAAAAATATAGTGGACTACCTACTATCACAGTGTATGTACTCACGGTAACACTGTGTGAATGGATCACCAGTCATTCCAGCTGGACATGTGCATATAGGATTGTGGTTTTTAACTTGACAATGAGCTCTCAAGCCACATGTATTTGGACAGGGATCGTCACATTTTTGATTAATACATGCTTTGGATACATCGCATTCGCTGTTTACAATGCATTGCGGCCTGCATCTTGGAGGCGACCCAATGTAATTTGGAAGACAGGAACATACGGCTTGCATGTTTGATTGTCTACACTGGCTGTTGGGACCACAGGGTGTAGGTTCACAGGGATTTAGTACAGGTGTAGCTGAAGGATAAAAGAACCAATTAGCAGTCATATTTTTAGTCAATTGTGAACTTTTAAAAGTTTCAAATGAGGCATATGCCCAGCAGTGCGTAATACAAGGCTTTAAGGACGACGATGAAAAGTTTCAAACTTACGTTCTAATAAAATCTCTCTGCACTGGAAGAATGGATCTCCTGTATAACCTCTCGGACATGTACAGACTGGAGCATGGTTTTCTACCGTACATTGAGCAAATTGTCCACATGTCCTTGGACAAGGATCGATGCATTTGAATCTAGTACAGGCCAAGTTAGCTGGACAGTCGTCATTATTCTCACATTCCCGACGGCATCCTTGTGAACTGTATGGATCACCTTCGTATCCTTCTGAGCAAACACAAGAACCAGCACCGTTGTATTCGCGACACTCTGCGTTGCGTCCGCAAGGAGATGGAGAACAAGGACTAGAAGTTGGCGTCATTTCCGTAGCTATAACAAAAATATAAATGAGCTACCTACTCATATTTTGAACGTATAAAAACAAAGTTGATAAAGAAGATACTTACGTGAAATTACCATCTGGGTACAAGCACGAGCAGCATCACCAGTAAATCCTTGTTGGCAAGAACAAACAGCTTTGTGGTTGATGGCCAAACATAAGGCGTTAAGGCCACAGGCACCTTGGCATGGATCTTTACAGCGTTCATTGATGCAAGCTGCATTGCTAGAACACTCTGCATCTATGGTACATTCGGGCCGGCAATTGGGCACTCTTCCTATGTAGTTCAGCAAACAAGAGCATGCAGCTTGATCTCCAATGACGCGACATTCAGAATTTGGCCCACAAGGTGATGGTATACAAGGGTCTTGATGTGGTTCATAAATAACTGTAAAATTATAAGATATTTATTTAAGGGATACAGTTAATAACTTTAAATTATAAGGTTTGTAATAAAATTTTTGAAACTATCCTAGTTATTTACACATAAGTCACTTATAACGGGATATTTACCATGATTTGAATTTAGAGTTTTCCAATATTTCAGCACAGTTTCTGCATTACCGAATAACTGAAGGCACATAGGCGAGTAAGTTTTTATTGGCCGACATACCGATCTACCTTCATTTTTTGTCGTTTGCTACGAACTTTACCACTACCACCGGTTTCATTATCGAACGCACGATGGATGATCAAATCATGGTAGATATACTGTACCCCTTGTTATTACCCCCTGTTGTCCCTTAGCTACTATATGGAAGACACATAAATGGTTATAAATTATTATTTAAGTTATCTGTTAAGTGTGTAAAACTGTTTTTCTTCCGAATAAAGCAAAATAAAATAAAATAAATGACTTTTTAACGTTTGTAAATTCCTCGGAGCAACCATGTACTTACTTTCTTCTTGATTGCATCTTGTGAAAGGATCGCCAGTAAAGCCTGGTGTACAGCTACATATCGGGTTATGCGTAATTACTTGACATCTAGCGTTCAGTCCACATGTATTTGGACAAGGGTCTATGCATTTTTTGTTCACACACGCTTTGTTTTGAGCACATTCAGAGCTGACAATACACTCGGGACGGCAATTTGGTGCCGTACCGATATATCCAACTTCACAAGTACAAACGCTATGACCGTTAATAACTCTGCATAGACTGTTTGGTCCACATGGGGATGGTTGGCAAGGATCTATTGGGTGATCTTGTTTGTCTGAAATTACTGAAATAACATACGCATTGTCAAATCAAACGATATTCTACACTTTTTCCCTGTGTGTCTACCATGAGTTTTAACAATCTATACTCGCTAGCGACTGTAGTTAACAAAATATATGAAAACTTTTACAGCGCCTCTAGCGGATAGTTGAGTTACTAAAATGCGCACCATGAGTCGCGTAGATAACTATTCTACGTCACAGTGTAGTAAACTATACTACAGCGACTGTAGTTTGGGCTCCATTTCCATAGAATTTGGTACCATGCGTTACAAATTTGACAGATGTCATAGTAGCGTACTATTACTACAGTAGTTACGGCACTCACAGACCATTTGCTTCGTGAAAAGTCTATAGTTTGTGATAGATTTGGCGATTTTGGAATTAAAAATGTATAATAGAGCACGTTTTGCTTGGGAAATGTTAGCTTATGCCGAATTAGAAGATGAACGATTTATTATTGAATTAATAAAATCAATATTGAAATGAAATAATTATACTACGATGAATTATTTTGCAGCTCATTGAAACAACTCTAAGTACTACTTACATTATATACTATTATTATAATTATATTCTACGCTCACGGTCATTATCAACATGTTGTTGGAGAGGCAAACCATTTTTCTCAAGAAGCGATGACTTTATTACATTGAAGAAATAGAAATAGCCCTAAAGTACGCCCTAAGTAGGCTACTTACTTCTTCATGTTTAGGGCCTAGACTTCTTCTTGTTTAGGGCCTAAACCATCCAACTGTTGTGAATATGTTTATTACATTTCCAGTAACACTTCGGGAAAGAGACATCATCACATCATCACCAGCCTATAGCAGTCCACTGCTGGAAATAGGCCTCCCGGGAAAGAGACATAATTAAACAAAATTCAATTAGTGAATCGCATGGCGTCCATCCGTTGTTCGTTGTTGTGACAAAATAAATGCCAGTCAGTGAAGTGAACCATCGTAACACCAATAAATTTGGGTTGCCTTAGATTTCATTGAAATAATTGCGTCAGGCGACTTTCTACATTTGTCTGATAACAGTTACCATAACACCTATCTTCTGTCTCTATCATCGTGCAGTATTTAAAAAGAGATGAAAATATGTAATATGAACTGAGGAACGTTTTATAATGACGCCAACATAACAACGCAAAACTACACAGTGTGTAGTAACGTCAGGCGATCTAACTGTGACAACTCATGGTAGACCTACTGGATAACATCACTTTAAAAAGCAAACTTACCTTCCATTTCGCATCGAATCAATGGGTTTCCAGAATAACCATTCAAACACGTACATGTAGGAGAATGGTTTACAGTTCTACATTCGGCATTTACGCCACATGCGCCTGGACATGGGTCCTTACATCTGTTGTTGGAGCACGCTTTATTGCGATCACAATCCGAGTTCGAGACACATTCTGGTCTACATCCGGTGTATGGGTCACCAAAGTATTCCGGTAGACAGCCACATGAACCCACTCCGTTGCGTTCCTTGCATAATGCGTTTGCACCACATGGTGATGGGTGGCACGGATTTGGTGGAGGTTCCGGTGTATCTATAAATGAATTGAAGTTTTATACTGACCTCATCGAATTATTTACAGCATTGATTGTTTTTTTTCTGAATGTCATAACTATCAATCTTATAAGTTGTTGGTGTTTGGAAATAATATTTTTTTGTAAAGCAGCTGTGCTTAAATTTAATACTTACGTGGCACCGGTGAACATCCGCTAAATGGATCGCCAGTATATCCAGGTACACAATTACATAACGCTACATGATTCCCTACAGAACATTCTGCGTTAAAGCCACATGAACCCGGACACGGATCCACACACCTTTCGTTTTGACATGCAAGATTACCAGGACATTCGGCGTTTATAGAACATTCAGGTCTACAATTTGGCGCAACGCCAATGTAGTTTGGTAAGCAAGAACATGCAGGCGATTCTCCCACTACTTTACATTGAGAGTTAGGACCACATGGTGAAGGCACACATGGATCACCTTTCGGTCCCTCTCTAATATGTTCTAAGGAAGAAAAAATAAGATTAAGAAACAAAGATCAAGAAAAATAAGTAAGAAATAAAAATATAGAACAAGTAAGAATTATATATACAAGTAGATAATAAAAAGTCAAGCTATAAAGTCATGAATCTTGGTCTAATAAAATAAATCATTATGTCTATTTTCACAATTTTTATTAAATTCAGTCTTACTTTGCTCCAATTGGCAATTAATAAACGGATCTCCAGTAAAACCTGCTCGGCAAGTACAAATTGGGTTGTGATTTATGACATGGCATCGTGCATTCACTCCGCACGTTCCCGGGCAAGGGTCCCGACAGTTTTGGTTTAAACATGCTTGGTGTTGTGGGCAATCAGTACTAGACACACAATTAGGTCTACAAGTTGGCGGTGAACCCATGTATCCTTCCTGGCACGAGCACACTCCGTGCTCATTCACTACCTTGCAGATACTATATGGTCCACATTGCGAAGGTACGCATGGATTAATATCAGCAATAGGAGCTAAAAAATATGTATTCATTAGACTCGTTATTGCAGTTTACGATATAATTAAAAAAATGTTTTTAATAAATCTTTACGAACGTTTTCTTTGCAGGTGACAAGAAACTACAGGGTTTCCTTCGTAACCTTCAATACACAAGCACACTGGTGTATGATGTGATACAACACATTGAGCATTTATCCCACATGCTCCTTGACAAGGATCCATGCATTTGTTGTTTAGGCAAGCTTTGTCTGATGAGCAGTCATTATTTGTTACACATTCAGGTCTGCACCCGAGATATGGATCTCCAAAATATCCTGGTTGGCATGTGCAAGATGCAGCTGAATATCTTTCTTTGCAAATTGCATTAGGCCCACAGGGTGAAGGATTGCATGGATTCGTTTCGTCTTCACTTGGTATAGTGACTAAAAAATATTGGAATAATTAGAAATTGCCGGCCGTTTTGAATATAGAATTAGTGCCCTGATTTCATTATTTTACGAACTTACCAATAAAGTAACAACCACTAAATGGATCCCCGGTATAGCTTTCACGACAATGGCAAACTGCTTTGTGATTGATCACGACACATTCTGCGTTATTGCCACAAGAGCCCGCGCATGGACTAGTACACTTTTCGCGCACACAAGCCAAATTACTAGGGCATTCCTCGTCATAAATACATTCAGGACGACAATTCGGTGCCCTTCCAATATAACCTGGCTCGCAAGAACACGCCGGTGTTTCACCTACTATACGACATTGAGAATTTGGTCCACAAGGTGACGGTATACAAAGGTTTCCACTTGGCTTTGGTTGTGGTCCTATAAAAAAATATTATAGTTTAGATCGGCGCGTGTTTTTAATGCTGTGTTAAATTATTTATTTCATTTATACTAGATTTAATTATTTGTATTAATTCATAATTAGTTTTATTTTTATACGAATGCTAGGTAAGTACGTAGTAGTAAGCTTTGTTAGACTGTTATGTTAATCATTAGAGAAAGTCTTTAAAACACTCACGATCTTCGTATTTACAGTGTACGAATGGATCTCCGACATAATTTTGTGGGCAACTACATAGAGCGTTATGATTTACTACCATACATTTTGCATTATCACCGCATGATCCAATACAAGGATCAACACATTTTTGGTTAATGCATGCCTTATTGGGCATACATTCACTGCTGACCATACATTCGGGTCGGCAGAAAGGTGGTGAGCCAAAATACTGCTCATGGCATGAGCATATTGCGTAGCCATTGCTTTCTCTACAAACACTGTATGGACCACAAGGCGATGGTAGACATGGTTCAATTGGATTTTCGACTGGTCCTAAAAATAACATGGAGTTAAATTTCACAGCATGTTGTTATATCATATTGATGTCATTAACGGTTCCCCAAATATTTAAAAAAATCTTACTTAAATAACACGATGTAAATGGATTTCCTTCGTATCCTGATATACACGCACAAGACGGAGCGTGATTATTGACGCGACATTCAGCGTTCATTCCACATACACCGGGACATGGATCTTTACATTTGTTATTCACGCATGCTTTATCCTTTGGACAATCCGAATTCAGTACACACTCTGGACGACACTCTACGTATGGATCACCGTAATAATCAGGAAGGCATGAACATGATCCTATACCATGTCTCTCTTTGCAAACAGCATTAGCTCCGCAAGGTGATCGAGAGCAAGGACTTTCATATTGTGGCTCAATAACTATAAAATAGAAAGTAACATTTATTTATTATTAGTATGCAGTTTCTCTTTTGAATTTGATCTATTTAAATTCTCACAAACTTACTCGGAATTGGCGAACATCCAGAGAAAGGATCTCCAGTATATCCTTGATCACAACTGCATATTGGAATATGTTTCGCTACCATACACGAGGCATGGAATCCACATGAACCAGGACAAGGATTGCTACACCTTTCAGAAATGCAAGCCAGATTTCCTGGACACTCTACACTTATGACGCATTCTGGTCGACAATTAGGAGGGCGACCCACATAATTATTCAAACATGAACAAACAGGTACATCGTTTATTTCCTTGCATTGTGAGTGTGGTCCACAAGGATTTGGAGTGCAAGGATTTATAGGTTCCATTTGCCCTGGCAAAAAAGGTAGGTATTTATTATTTGTTGTCTTACTTATTAATTATGTTTTTGAACGAATTAATAAAATTTGGACTTACTTTCTTCAAAGAAACATCTAACAAATGGATCGCCGGTATATCCAGTGTAACAACTGCATATCGGATTATGGTTAATGACTTGACATTGAGCATTAACTCCACACATGCCCGGGCACGGATCTTGACATTTTTGATTAACGCAAGCTTTGTTCGGCCTACAATCGGAACTAACAATACATTCAGGATGACAATTTGGTGGAGAACCAACGCATAGATCAAGACATGTGCATACAGCATGGCCGTTAAAAGTTCTACATTTGCTGTATGGTCCGCAAGGTGAAGGGTGGCAGGGATCCACAGGTTCCGGTAGAGCTTTATAAATAACAGAAGAACAGAATATAAGTACAGAATACAGAGATAGAAATTCAAGTTTAGAAAAGATAAGAAAAGAAGTCTTACTCGGTACGGGAGCACATGCATGAAGAGAGTTTCCAGTATATCCAGGCAAGCAGTAACATGAAGGAACATGGTTTGCGACTCTACATTCCGTGTTTTGCCCGCACGTCCCAGCACACGGATCCACACATTTATTATTGAAACAAGATTTATCTCTGTCGCAATCGCTGTTCATTACGCATTCTGGCCGGCATCCAAAGTAAGGATCGCCGTAAAAGTCATCTACACATACACAAGAACCAGCACCATTCCTTTCCCGACATATAGCGTTCGATCCACATGGTGATGTTTTACAAGGGTGATCAGGTTCTTCTCTCAGAACTGAAAATTTACGAGTATGGTACATGCTATAAATATTGACAGAAAAACAGATGTAACATGCAAGTGATCTACAACTAAGTGCGAAAAGTTGACTAATATGCGAATATAATGTAATGTTACATATCTTGTGCACTTACCTACAACTGGGTTGCACCCAGCGAATGGATCTCCGGAATAGCCTATATCACACGAACAGATGGGCTGGTGATTCTGCACGTTACATCGAGCATTAAACCCGCAGGATCCGACGCATGGGTTGACACAAGTTCCGGCGAGACAGGCTAGCGCGAGGGGACAATCTTGGTTGATGACACACTGTGGGCGGCATGCAGGCGGAGCACCTAGAGTACCCAGCTCGCAAGCACACACAGCTCTATGTCCTTCCCTGTGGCACGTCGAGTGGGGTCCGCATGGCGATGGAATGCACGGGTTTTGATCCGGTTGCGGAATCTGAATACCTGTCCATCAACGATTTGTCTTAGTTGTTAAGCAAAATACAATATCCTACATGACCGCGTTGCTGATCAAACATTTGAGCATGAATGTTTGCTTAATTCCGGGATTATTTTAAATATTAACATGTATGTAGGTCTTTTCCCTAGTACATTTTATGCTATGAAAGTGTTGTCTTCTCTTACTGGGTGAAATTGCCAGATCTAGTCAAATTGGATCAAAATGATCTTTGTATATTTTAAATTAAATCAGTAACTAAAGTAATAACACTTACTTTTTCTGTAGCACCGTATAAATGGATCACCTTCTGGTAAATTCTCAGGACAGGAACATATAGGGTTGTGGCCTACAACGTGGCATCTCGCATCTAGTCCACAGCTGTTAACACATGGGTCTTTGCATTTTTGATTGATACAAGCTCTGTTGGACGGGCAATCGGAATTCACGGCACATTCAGGTCGACATGCAGGAGGAGCACCGAGGTATCCTGGTTGGCACGAGCACACAGCGCGGTCACCTGATACCTGGCATTCGCTGTTTGCACCGCAAGGTGATGGCAGGCAAGGATTGCTGTACGCTAAAAAATAAAGATAGATCAATTTATGTTGTCATACACGCCGAATCTTCGACTACTGCGGCCAGTCTCAACGGAGATTAGATAGGAAATATAAAAGTGCCCAAGTGTGTGCGCAAATTCAGGTGCACTCTCTATTCCGTCTCTAAAAAAATCACAATAAAAACTTTGGCCGGCCCCAGAATTGACATAGAATAGAAAAACTAATGAAATGTTCCACTATTTAAAACTACAACTTACGTGGATTTATTTCCTTGAGACGACAAGATGAAAATGGATCTCCTTCATAGCCTTTGAAACACGTACAGATCGGAACGTGATTGGTGACAACACATTCAGCATTTGCGCCACATAAGTCTTTACATGGGTCTCGACAGTGATTGGACAAACATGCCAGATGATTTGGGCAATCTGGATTTAGTGTGCATTCCGGTCTACATCCGCCCGCATAAGGATTGCCAATATTAGGAGGAATACATGAACATCGGGCCATATCATTTGATACTGTACATATTGTGTTTTCTCCACAAGGTGATGGATTGCACGGGGTTAATGGTTCTTCTCTTGATATCGCTACGCATCCTACAAATGCGTCGCCTCTATAACCGCTTACGCAACTACACAGTGGCATGTGATTAATAACATCACACTTTGCGTTATTTCCACATGCGTTGATACACGGATCCAAACATTTTTCGTTGATACAAGCTTGATTGGAAGGACATTCTTGACTTATGACACATTCTGGTCTGCAGTAGGGTGGAGTGCCTGAATAGCTCTGGCGGCAAGAACACACTGGATGATTAGATCTTATTTCACAGACTGAATTTGGTCCACAAGGAGAAGGCACACAGGGGTTTTTGTTATTTGGTCGGGGCGATACATCTTCTTCTCGACACGCAACAAATGGATCTCCTGTTTGACCATGTCTGCAGCTACATATCGGATTATGATTCACAACAATACAGTCAGCCCCGATACCACAACTTCCTTGACAAGGGTTCAAACATTTCTGATTGACACATGTTTCCGTCTGCAGGCAGTCTGAATTGCTTACACACTCTGGTTGGCACATTGGTGCGACGCCTCTGTGTCCCGGCAAACAAGAACATACGGCTAATCCAGATGCTGATACCATACATCTACTATATGGGCCGCAAGGTGAAGGATCACAACCGGTTAAAGTTGGGGGTGCGATTTGTGCAGATTGACATCTGATGTAAGGATCACCAGTTTGTCCCGATTCACAATAGCACACAGCATGATGATTAACGGTTTTGCAAATTGCTCCAATACCACAAACATCTCTGCATGGGTTTTCACACCTGTTGTTTAAGCAGGCTGCATCAGGTGAGCAATCACTGTTAACGACACATTCTGGTCGACATGACATCAACGGGTTCCCATAGAAGTTAGGTAAACATTTACATGTAAGTGCCCCATTTAAATCTTGGCAGATTGCATTAGCGCCACATTGAATGTTATCACAGGTTTCGCGAGGCTTAGCTGTAAAAGTAATTTAAAATGATATATTAGTGGTTCGGAATAAGAAAAATATAGAAAAAATATTTGTCATCGTATCACTTACGTTTTGTTGACGGTTTACAATGTTCATAAGGATTTCCTTCAAATTCATTTGGGCATCGACAAATAGGGTCGTGGTGGTATACAGAACATTCAGCGTTAACACCACAAGATCCTGGGCACGGGTCGACGCATTTATTCCTCAAACATGCCGTATCGAACCCGCAATCTGAACTCATGATACATTCAGGTCGGCATGCTGGGTTATTTGCTGCGTCATGGCCGACACAAGCGTTACAAATTGCAAACTGATCTCCAAAACTATCACAAGGGGCGTTTGGATCACAAGGATTTGGGGAACATGGTTGAGCTGTAGTGTTATCAGGTGCTATTATGATTGCTGCAAAACAAAATATAGGTTTAAGACATCTTAAGTATTATTATACCTACACAAAAATATACTAAACAACATGTTTTTACTTACGTCGGTAAAGGCATTGTGTCAATGGATCGCCTATGTACCCTTCTGGACACAAGCATGAAACTGTATGATCAGAACAAATACATACGGCATGCAATCCACAAACGTTGTCCAAAGAACATGGGTCAACGCACTTTTTATTTACACAAGCTTCATTAGATGTGCAGTCTGAATTCATTACACATTCTGGTTTGCATTCTACAAGGGGGTTTCCTAGGAAATCTGGAGGACATGAACATAATGCATTTTCTCCTATATCCTGGCATATGGCATTCACTCCGCATTTCGTTTGACTGCATGGGCTAAAAGACTTCTGATCACCAGGTGGCAAGCAGCAAATTAAAGGATTCCCGAAAAATCCATTTTCGCAAACGCATACAGGACGGTGATTTTCAATACGGCATATAGTGTTGAACCCGCAAGCCCCAGGGCACGGGTCAACACAACTATATCCAATGCAAGCTTTGTCAGATTTACATTCGTCATCAACTTCACATTCTCGGGTATGGCAGCCATCACCATAAGGATCGCCTATACTCCCTGGAGCGCATAAGCAAATGGCTTCTCCTAAGTTGTCATTGCAAACAGCTTGCGAACCACATGGATTTGGGCTACAAGGACTTCTCTGCGGTAGACAGCCAACGCGGGCATCTCCCGTGAACCCAATTTTACAGTAGCACAACTCATCATTACCACTTACGTAGCAATCGGTGTTCGGTCCACAAGGTCCCGGGTGGCAAAGAATAGGTGGTGGTAAATATTCCCGATTATTACTGCACGATTTGTATGGATTTCCTTCTGTATTATCAGGACAATAGCACGGTGTTTTTCTATTCGGATCGCAATGAGCTCCCAACCCGCAAGGATTTGGTTCACATGGATTTCGTGCTTCTACGCAACCTCTAACTGTGTTAGGACTTTCAATATAACCATTAAGGCAAGTGCACTTGGCAAATCCATTTGATAAAATTGTACATTGCGTATTAGGACCACAAGGTGATGGATTGCATGGGTTATTGGGTAAGCCACACGACTGTCTTGGTGGATCTCCTTCGTAGTTAGGCAAACAGAAACAAGCCGGCTTATTATCTATTAATCTACACCCAGAAAATGGTCCGCATGGATTTGGTTCACATTCATTTCCTTCGGGAACTGGAATAAAAAATTAGGTATTGTAATTAATTAAATATAAACTTCGACCAACATGTAAGGCTTCATTGTTATGAAGCTTAAATATTCGATGATTTTTACCAACATATAGATTTAACCTATGTATAATAATCGTGGCCGTAGAGTGAAAACCCCTAGTTTTATTGCATCAGTCGAAAGAAAACCTCATAACGCATTTTTATAATTCCCTGAGCTAGGCACTCCTAGAGTCATCTACATATTACCGTTGATGTATACCTCGGTCTGCTGTATAAACCTCGGTAGTTATGTTTAAGCTAATTGTGAGGCTAAAAACAAACTTTTGTGTGTGAAAAAGTGATAACGGCCTTGTTGAGAGCAATAAAGTTGGATGTAAGTGCCCGTCATATTTTGAAAGTAGTTGAAAGTCTGTAGAAATATGTAGTAATTAAGTAGATACCTACATCAGGTCTTGTCTCTCTTTTCAATGTAAAACCACGGAACTGCAAGAATTTTGATTTACAAAACTCGTTTCTCACATACGAGGAAGATATTCGGACTATAACCTTGTAGCACGAAAGAAGTATTAAAACCTCGGATCGCAGTTCATAGGTTCATACGTTATTATGACATAATAAATTGTTCTTAAAAAGGTTCTCTTTTGAAATAGAAACCACTTCCTGAAAACCTTATGTGAGTTTTCTAACTTATAGAAAACTTTTATAAGTATGAGTATCTGTGTAGGTATGTAAAAAATATACTACCACCATTGAAAACTGATCAGATTGAAGCACGAATAATAATTCAAGAATATCTTAACACAATTTTAAACCGTTTTTACTTGTTCCTGAAAAGATAGAATGTCACCACATAAGAGGTTTTCACCATCCGGTGGCGCTTTACGAATGTGAAGTCATAAGAAGAACCAGAATCAAACCTAGCTACTACTTATCCACAACAAATTACTTACTGCAACTTTTGAATGGGTTTCCGGTTAACCCCTTAGGACAGAAACAGATAGGATTTCCGTGGTCATTCTCACAAAGTGCGTTTGTGCCGCATGGATTGGGCGCACATGGGTTTGATGGTGGTTCACAACCAATTTGTGGATTTCCAGTATAACCCGATAAACATTTACAAGTCGCACGGTGATTCAAGACATCGCAAATTGCATTGACTCCACATTTACATGGAGATGTACATTTTCCATTGATGCAAGCTTCTGAATTTGCACACTCGTTGTTAGACCGACATCCTTGAACTAAAAAAAATATTGTGTTTCCAACATCCGAGAGAAAATAATTAAATATCGATATCAATAAAAGTTTAAGTAAATACCTTGGAAACATTCCAGGAATGGGTTGCCAGTAAATCCCGCGAAGCATTTGCACTGTATGGCATGATTAAATGGAACGCATTCTGCGTTTTCGCCGCATTTATCCCTTGAGCAAGGACTTAGACAAACTCTATTTAGTCGGTCACATAATAGTTCTGGTGGGCAGTCTTCATCATATTGGCATACTGAATTGGGATTAAATACTACAAAAAAGAAACAGAGCATTTTCGTTATTTGTTCTCTAAGACCCACCTTTATCATCACTATTATCTTGAAACTCCTTACCTGGTACACATCCAACGTATCCATTTCCTTGGTATCCCTCAGCACAGCTACAATCCGAACCGTGATTTGTGTTTATACAAACTGCGTTGGGTGCGCAAGGATTGTGTATGGCACATGGGTGTTGGCATGCATTATTTATACAAGCCTCAGTGAGAGGACAGTCTTCGTTTCGAGTGCAACCAGCTGAGTAAAATAAATTAAAATTATACAACACTATAAATACACATAATATGATGTATAGTGTTTATATAATCACCTAGAGTAAAAATTATAAGAATCAACGTGATTGAAAAGAAATTGTGCTACAGAAAATATTAAAATACCTTTCATGCATTTAAATTAAAAGAACCAAATTTTACAAAACCACGAATATGCTCAACTATTTAACTTTGAACCATCATAACATTAGAAAGGATGCACAGATTTTCATCAAACATGGCTTCGGACCTCCGAAGATCTTTGAATTCATATCTCAAAGTAATACATTTAAATCGGTTCATCCGTTTAAGAAGTTTGATGCTACAAACAGACACACATACCCCAAACTTATACCGCTCATTTTCTCGGGCGTTAATAATGAGGCAACATTTTAACACATCTAATATTTTACACAATTTTTATCATGATATATGTATAATGTTAAGAAACACGATCTTGAAAATCCTTGGAAGCAAATTAAATATTAAAGCGTATAAGTATTTTAAGTGTTAAATGTTAGGGTCTTACATATTTTAGGTGAACATTTAACCGCAGGATCTCCGTCTTGTCCTGCCGGGCACGAACACATTGGCCTCTGTTTGATCGGTTGACAATTGGCTCCGATGCCACATACATTGTCAAACTCACAAGGATCTTGGCACAATCCCATAAAGCAGGCCTCAGTCTCTATACAATCCCGGTCGGAATGACAAGGTTCTGGTGTCTTGGGCGTCCCAGGTGATTCTAGTATGTTACATGTTATATTAATAGTTACATTAGTAAGTTATCAATGTTGAACAGTTAAAATTAGTATATTTACACTTGTTTATTCCACCTTTTCTACACATTTGTCCGATAAATTACCAATCTCAATCATATTGTACTAGATGTTTCTGCACTAAAATTTACAATTCTATAAATCCGTGGGACGCGTTGCAATAGTTTTATTAAATGGAGGTATTAAATGAATACAAAACGGACTCCCCATATGTTCATCGCTTTACTTCTCTATAGAAAATAATAATAATTTGAAAAAAAAAATACCAGTACGAAACATGTGTGCTAAATACCAAAAATGCATACCTTGGCAGTTGTTCCCATCGACGGCATCGCACACGCAAATAACGGTATGTTCGACAACCTCACAGAACATGTTCTCTGCGCATTGGGCCTGCATCGTTTCACAGGGATTCCGGCATACTCCGATTATACAAGTTTCGTTTGTCAGACACTGTGAGTTTGTATTACATCTTATCCTAACATTTGGCTCGGTAATTTCTGTTGTAGTCTCAGTCACAGTCTCAGTTGTATCGGTGTGTAATGTAGAGTCAGTCCACGCCGGAATATCAACGTCTTTGTTATTTTGTTTGGAAATGACATTCGGTGTATTACGGGTAAGGATATGTTCATATGTAGAATGAAAATAACCTTGAGTCGTTTCAAAAGTATTGTTTTGGCTAGGTTCAGTAGTAATAACATTTATTGTATCTACGGTTGATTTACTCTCCTTAGAATCCAAGAAAGTAACAGAAAAACCATCTTCATAAGAACTAGTTACAGATTTTGTAGGTAAAAGATTAACTGGTTCTGAACTGGTTAAAGTCTGTTTTGTGATACCTGCAAAGGTTTGTGCCGTTTGAGTTATTTCTGTTTGTGCCACGGTTTCGGTGCTATCAATCATTTTACTTGTGTGGTCGAACAAAGTTACAATATCATCCATATCAGTTGGAATACTGTTTTGCGTAGTTTCTGCATAATTATTATCTATACTAGATGTCAACCTATGTTTCCCAGTAACAGCATTTTGAGATGCATCTATGTTTGAGACCGTTTGAGAAATTAATTCAATCCTGTCTGTATTGGCGGAGAGTATATTTTCAGTAAAGCTTTCTGATGGTATTTCTTTCGTCGTGATTGTTACAGTTAAGGGTTTTTCTGTAAAATTGTCATCTGTAGTTTTACGATTTTCGGGCTGTGTTAGTAAATTAAATGTTTTCGTTGTTTGCTCTAAGAGACTTGTAAAGGAACCAATCTTAGAGATGTGAGTGGTTACACTTTCAGAGGTTGTCTCATAATTTAAATTTTCGGATGATGTTATCAAGTTATGTGAATTCTTATTTATAGTTACAGGGGTTGAATATTCTTGTTCTGTGTGCTCAAAAGTTGTAACTTGCGTAATTTCACTTGAATCCAAAGACCCGTCGTTTGTAGAAGATGTCTTAGTGCTATCATTTGTATCACCGAACATGTTTCCATTATGTTTTGTTGGGCGCTCTGGCGTTTGTGTTGTGTACTTAGGGCTGTTTGTAGAAGTTTCTGAATAAGTCGTAGTATAATCTTTTATGAAATCAGCATTATTAAATGTCGGTTTGTACATATCCAGCATAGTTGATTGATCATTAAAATTCGATTCTGTATTGGTATTTTCAGTCATATCAACTGAATTTGTAACGTAACCGCTTATAAACGGCTCTTTGAGATTTATTTCAGTGGTTAGTTCTGGATTTTGAAGTGTTATTTCGGAAGTTTGATCAGCAGTGGTTATGGGCATCGAAATAAAGATACCGTCGGAAGTTGTTTCTACATCATTAAATACAGGTTCAGTTGTCATTAATGGCTTTACTTCGACAGATGTTTCAGAATTAGAATACTCGTATGTGGACGTTTCAGTTGATGTCATAAGATCTTCTGTAGCTGTAATATCAGAAAATTGTTCATCAATATTGAGAACAGGTTCGGTAGAACGGGTTACAGATATGCTATCAGTAACAACATTTTCTGAAGACGTGTGAAGTGTCGTTGGGTCATAATCGACCATAGTTGATAATAAATACGTTTCTGTGCTTTCTGTTACCGTAGCACTATTTTTATTTAAATCCTCAGCTGGAGATTTAAAAACACTATCTGTCGTGGTTTTTAAATTTTCAAATGAAAGCTCCGTAGGTAACTCTGAAGTTTCTGCGGTAACCTCCGAGTCATTAAATGAAGATGTTCTAGGATCAGAAAAATCGGATTTGGTATTTTCGGTACTAAAGTCTATAGAAGTCACTGAACCATCTGTAGTTACATTAATGAAATGTTCATTTGATTCCATCAGTAAATCATCAGCAGACTGTGTCGTGGACATAGTACCCAAATCTTCTGTAGACGTGTGAGTTTGTTCTGGAAATTCTGTTGTATCCGTCAATAAATTGCTTTCTGTTAAATTAGTCACTAAAATATTATTTTCTGTAGTTCCGAAATCACTTACTGTCATCGAATTCGTTTTTCCCGAGTTTCTTTCTGTGTAGTTGACTACATAATTTGATGTTGATGTTTGATAATCACTGAGTATTAAATTCGGCATTTCTGCATTTTCTTCTGTTGATAATATTGAATTATCTGTGGTTATACGAGAACCGTCGGAGATGTTAGTATCAGAGGATGATTTAGTTATAGAATTAGTGACAAACGATTCAGAAGAAGTAGTAGACAAATGATTTTCTGTAGGTATTCTAGACAACAACACTGAATCTGTTGAAGTTTCCACGTTACTAAAAGCAATTTTTGTAGTATATCCTGTATCACCTGGATTATAATTGAAAGCTGTTACAGTGTTAAACAGAGATGATCTAGGACCAGTGGATTCGGATATTGTTTCTTCTGTAGCAGTTGGAATAGACTCCGTTGATTCTTCAAATAAATTGATCGATTCTGAGTCACTAAAAGCAGATTGGGTAGTAAGTAGCTGGTCATTTTGATTATGATCGAAGGTGTTATCAGTACTATGGCTAGATATTCTATAATCAGTAGACACAGTTTCAGTAGGTTCCTTAAATTCTTCTGAATTAATGGAACCTGTTGTTATGAAATTGATTAATGTGATTTGGGTAACATGTGCTTCCGCATCTGCATTATGATCTGAAGCGATTACATTACTATAATCAGATGTTCTAGCATCAGTAGATGCCGATGTCATTTTTGGTGTACTAAGCTCAGCTACACTTTGTCCCTTAGTTTGTTCAAAAAAACTAACAGAATTTGTGGTCAACTCTAAGTTACTTAAGGTACTTTGAGTTGTATATAATTCGTTATCTGGAACCGTCACAGTGCTTTTGCCAGGTGTTCTTAAATCAGTAGACGCTGATGTAATTTCTGATGTATTAAGATCAGCTTCAGTAGGATCGTAAGATTCTTTAACTGATGTAACAGAATCCGAAGTTGTTTTCAAATTACTTAAAGTATTTTGAGTTACATGAACTTCGTCATCTGCATCGGCAGAAGTTCTAAAATCAGTTGACTTAGGTGTAGTTCCTGCTGAACTAAGCTCATTTGCAGTAGGTTCTTGAATACCATGCTCAGTATTTTCTATGTTACTAAAAGTTGATTGTGTGGAATGTTCTATGTCATCGGCATTCTGATGATATGCGGTCACGGTTTTATATCCCGATGCTCTAGAATCGGTATACTCTAAAATCAATTCCGCTGTAGTTAGCTCAGTTTTAGACGATTTTGTAGATTTAGCAAACGAAATAACATAATCTGTGGTTGTTTCCGAGTTCGTAAAACCAGTTGGGAAAATGTTATTATCTGTAAAATCATCCAGAGTTTTTACGGTACTTTGATCAGAGTTTTCGAAATCTGTCAGTTTAGTTAAAATCTCAGGTGCTGTAGATTCCGTATATTTCACAGACGAAATAATTGTTGGATCTGTTGTTGTTTCCAAATTGCTCAAAACAGTTTGTGTGTTATGTTCTATAATATGTTTTATATGATCGGAAGCGGTTACATCACTATGAATAGTTGTTCTAAGGTCAGTGGGATCAGAATTTGATTCGATTGTATTACCTTCCGTTGTCGTTATATCATATACAACATTGCTAGGGTCAACAGGTAAGTAAATATGTTCTGTTTTTTGATCAATCGATATTGTAGAAGTGAATAAATCAGATGCAGTAACAGATGTGAGATTTGTATATTCACTTACATTTATTTCTGTGTGTGGTGTTTTTTCAGAGGTTGTAACACTATCTGTAAGATCGGTAAAACTACTATAATTTGCAACATCACTGTTCGATGCTGGTTTTTTTGTTATATTTGCGCTATATTTTATCGTTGTTTGATATGATATATCAGTGTAGTTATTATTTAATTTGCGCTGATTTTCTGGGGTTTTTGTATTCTTATTTTCAAGTGATGGTGTCGAAGAATTGTGATCTATGTTTTTATAAGGTTTAGGTGTACTTTCGATATGTATGGTACTACTACTTTGAACTAATTCGTCTGATTCCAAAGTTGATTGAAAGTCATTGTTATTGGCATTAGTAGATCTTAACAGAGATTCAGTAGTTTGATATTTTGAAGATGATCCGTTTTCAATTATTTCAGTATCAGTAACCGTAAAATCCTCAACATGTTCTGAGGTGTGGTCAGTGCTTTGTTTAATATCCTGCGTTGCTTCTAATGTACTTGTTTCGATATTAAAATTATCATATTTACTAGTAATTGTACTATCACTAACTGATGAATGATAGGTTGGTACTGAATTGATTGAGTGCGTAGAATCTGTGTTATCTTTTTGATGAGTTAACGTTTCAGCGTTATTTAATTCGTCAACTTTTGGTACGACTGTCGTAATGTCCGAGTAAAAGTCAGATAAAGTTGTATCGCTAACAGTCAACCAAGTCATTTCTGTAGTTTCGCCCATTCTTCCCATAGTGGTTGTTGAAATATCGGAGTGTGTTTCGGTTAGTGGGACATGTTTAGGTTCATCATCTGTTAATGGGAATATAACAATATACAATGTTAATTGATCGAAAAAACAATATTTACTAAAGAAATTATTCAATTATCTTATTCTTTGATTTTAAAAATATATTTATTTAGTGTTTAAGAGTATATTCATTAAATATCATGCCGTTTTGTTAGTAAGTACTCATAGAATAATCATAAGAAAAACAAAAGAAAAATCTACTAAAATGGTATGAAAGTTTGATAAGAAGCGCCCATAGCCTTAAGAGAAATATGATTATGAATACGACGTAGGGAAAGCTTAAAGAATTATTAATTTTAGATCTTTTGAGTGTTCTGGTTGGTTATTTTCAAATAAATAGAAATAAATCTTTAAGCCTACACGTTAAAATATTCAGAAGAAAGCACCATGATATTAAAGTAAAGGTATTTTGGTTCAAACTTACACTGTCCCAACGTGCTTGTCATAAGTAAAATACAATTGAAACATATCTCGATCTCGGGTCTGCCGTTATACAGTAGCCAGAACTTTGTGGCGTTTTATCGGACAAATGGTAGGTATGCTAAAACTACAGCAATTACCAGTTCATCTGGTGTTAGTTTTGCCAATCACAGTGAAACACATATTTGCCGCGGTATTGCTCGTATCGTAGTCCTCGATCCGTCAAATATGTGACAGTACTGGCAGTCATATAATACTTAGATAAAAATATAATAATGTCTATTATTGTAAATTTTCATTAAAACATAGCTGGTTACCAAATTGTAAATTAGCACATTAAGTATTATTTTATTTAAAACGTTTGTGCAAAGTTATTCGAAAGCGTGCACTTACTTTTTATACAGGCACCAGAGAAGGGATCACATGTCACTCCCGGAGGACAGTGTGCACAATTTTGAGTGGGTTTTCCAGCTAAAAATAAATAATTCAAACTCAGACGACTGGCCAAAACTATATCCAAAGGCATCGGCTTTGAGTTCTAAACTTACTTCCAACACAGGCGCATCCATCGCAGTACGTGTTCGGGAATCTTGCACAATCCGATGATGTCTGGCACTGGCACACTATAGAAACATAGGTACAGTCACAATACATATTTCTGTATACATACCGCTTGAACAATAATAAACCGACTAAGTGTGAGTCGACTCGCACATGAATGGTTTTATCTGGTTTTATTTGTACATAACTATTTTGAAAAAGGAACCCAAAAAACTGATTTGCAATAGTTTCCTAAATAATTCGAGTATAAGTTTTGATGTCTTCTATACATATTTTTAAGCACAACGACGTTACCAAATTTACGTTTCGATTTGATTAAAAACTATTATTAGTGTACATATTGGCTATTTTATATTTGTGATCGTACTATATAGTATATAGTATGTATACATTAGACTTTACTTGTGAAAGAGTATTTAAAGATTAACACTATATTTCACTATAAAACAAACAATCTTAGTTTATCGAATTAAATAAGCATGTGAACGGTTTAACTAAGTCGCTTAACAGTTCTTCAGGGTGGGTGCGGCAATAGTCGCACTCGTTCAGCGTCCGTGCGTGCAGTGTTATGGGATGAAACGCATGTGTTCTTCCAATACAAAAAAGGTTCCTAGTTAACCCGCTCGCATTCGTGATGAATTCACAGAAGACTTAGCTTACCCTTGGAGCAGACAGGTTGATGGTTGATAACCGCGCAGTGCTGGCCCGCAACGCAGGGCCCGCCGCGTGCGCATGGGTCTGAACAATGTCCGTTCATACACGCCAAACTCAGCGCACATTGCTCGTGACCGCCGCACTCTGCAGCTGTACACCAAATTATAACTTTAAAATATTCATACAAGACTTATCAATTGGATCCTAACGAAAGATGAATTTAACAGACAGTTCACTCATAGGTTTCTAAAAAATATTTTTAACTTATATTTCGGTTAATATCTTGCATTCCAGGTATCGATTAACTTCCTGCAGTGCATAACCTTTATATATTAACCATAGACGGTGAGAGAATCATTTTGAGATATTGTAACGTTTTGTTGAAAAAGTCTGGTATTTCAAATACGTCTAAAACTTTTCTTATCATCAAAATTAAAGGTCATTCAGATCAGATAAAAATCATGATGAAAAACACATCAAACATTCAGCTGATTAAAAAATAGGCACCATAATTATTTCAATAAACGATCAATAATATAAATACTGTGAAACAATGAATAATCACTTGAGATAAACAAGGCGATATACAATATTAAAATTAATCATTGCAACTATTACGTCAGACAAAGAGTTTCATATATTGCATTACTTTAAAGTTTGTAAATATCTACAAAAGAGGCATTTCTTTTTTAGTATTGCAAACTCTGTCTCGTGGCTTTTTGTTGCATTTCGTATTAATGCCAAAGCGTTTAAAGCATTAAAAGTAGTAAGATAGGCCAACGCACCCAACACCATAATGTTCCAGTGAAGTTATAAATATTAGATGTTATAATAATAATAATTACATACGTATGTACAGTACACAAAAAAATATCATGCTTGAAATCTACCCGCAGCAGAAGTCAGAAGAAGTTCAACTGTGGAGCAAAATATATGAAACATGCTAGAACCAAAAGAAAAGAAAGAAAGGAGCCGCATGAAGACATAAAGTAGAAAATAACAAATCCTGTAATAACGAAGAACAAAAATATTATTCAGTCTTGCTTAGGACTTTAAAAAGACTCTAAATGCGCTAATTAAACATCTCATTCACTAAAATTACCTTTTACGCAGCCATGTTTGTGATCGTGTGTGAATCCATTAGGGCAAAACTTGCAAACGGGGTGGTGATCTTCAACTGAGCATGGAGCAACCCCACATGCATCTTTGCAGGGATCTTTACATTGGAAATCCCTGCATGCTAAATTATTAGGACATCCGTTATCTCTCAAACATATTGATACGGTTGGATGACAATCTTCAACGCAAACACATATTGCCCGATGCTCAACAACTTCACACTGTTTTCCTTTGGGACACATCGAATCCCTAGATACTAGGCAGGGATTCACACACTTGGAATTTCGACAAGCCGCATTTGACGGACATTGTTCATCTCTCGTACATTCTGCGTGTTCCGGTGCGCATGTCAACTCTCCCCTTTCGTTTAATGCGAAGCCATTTCTACATACACATACGGGTCTATGATCCCGGACTTCACATTTCTGATTACGTCGACATTGTTGATTTGCCAGGCAAGGGTTCCGGCACTGATTAGTTTCATAATCGCAAGCCAGTTTGGATGGGCACTGCTTGGTGCGGGAACAAGTGAAGGTGGTGTTCTGATCACCGGTGGGCTTGCAAGTGGGGTCGGGATGGCAAGCGAGCCTAGGCTGGCCCACGTAGCACTGCGGGCAGACGCAATGTGCGCGGTGTAAGAGCGGCGTGCACAGGGCGTCCTCGCCGCACACGCCGCGCACCGTGCACGGATCCACGCAGTGCAGGCTCAGACACGCCCGATCCATAGCGCAATCCTTATCGCTGGTGCATTCGATACCTAGGAAGATGTGAAAGAAGAAAGCAGAGTCGAAGAGCGGTACCTTTAGCCGCGAAGAGGAAACTTTCTCACGAGACAGTGCATGCTTTTTGAAACTGATAGTTTATGACCAGAGGTATGTATAATAACGAATTATAATACAAGCGATATGTACATGAAGCCGAACAAAATGTTACTGACGGTATTTATAACTTAGCACGAACGGTGAGAATGCTTCCACTAGTATAATTTAATGCAAACAGAGACATTAAGAAATCAAAACTCATTTATATGTATGAATAAGAATGATTAATTAACGTCTCTTTACAAAAATACAATATTTTTCTATTTATTAATTCATTATAGTTTTTCATAATGAAATGACGATGAAAACTTACAAATCTACATAATAAAGAGATTTTTGTATTGACACATTTGACAACCATCAATCCATTCGATCTTAATAATTGATTTGAGATCAGAACCAATTGCCTCTTGTATTTACAAGAAATAGGTGAATAGTTCGGGAGTTCCTCAATATATTACATGAAAGATTCTTGAAATTTCCCATTGCGTTTGAAAAGTTTTCTTGGAATATGTGCAGTTATTTATACATGGGTGTCAATAAGTAACACAAAAATATCAAATACTCACTAGTCTGACATTCAATATCTGCATCGCCCTCGGTTCCGGGAATACAACGACATACAAATTCTGCCCCTTCTCTCAAACACTCTCCATTTTTTCCACAACCTTTTGTCCGACAGTCAATAACGCTACGTTCTTGAGCACCTGAAATAGACACATTTCAATAATTGGCCTCTTTAAACGCTGAACTCCACTACATATAAACAATCTTTATTAATGATCTTGGTACAAGTAGACACGTACATTCAATATTAGGATCGCCATTAGGGTAGTTTCGCGGACAATAACATTGTGCTTCGCCATTGACTCCGATTTGGCATTGAGCATTAGTTCCGCATTGTTTATAGGCGCATCGTTCCATATTACCACAAAAACATTGCTTTTGTGGATTGCCGGCGCAGTTAGGTGCGCATGTACATTCGTAACTTCCATCATCTAAATCTCTGCAACGAGCGTTAACCCCACAAGGGTTCCGCAAGCAATTTCCTGCAGCTGGTTTAGAACATTCTACTTTTGAGTTTCCCACGTAGTCGGGTGGACATGAACAATGAGGAGTCCTTTCTATAGAACGACAAATAGCATTGATACCACACGCGCCAGAACAAACGTTTTTGCATTTCTTTTCAGGCGAACATTCTTCATCGGCTCCACAGTCCTCATTTTGTAAGCATTCGTATGAAATGCATTCAGACAACGGATCTCCGGAATACCCACTCGGACAACTACAAACTGCTCTATGGCGAGTGGCTAAACAGTTAGCACTCTTTCCACAGGATTTTTCATGGCAAACGCTAGTGCATAGTTTAGATGAGCATTGCATATCATCGCCGCAATCTCTGTCACTGTTACAGCCTGGCACACAAACTCCCTGGCGACATAATTGTCTTTGAGGACATTTATTTTTTGCAGAACATGTTGCTCTACATCCTCCATTGAAACATTTTTCGCCACAAGAACATTCCGAATTGTCTTCGCAGTTAAACGTACAATATCCACTATCGTCGCATGGGCAAAATCCATCACAAAGTTGTTTCTTTTTCTTGCATTCTACCAGTGGATTGCCCGTAAAATTGCCAGAGCAACTACACTGAGCTCGATGGTTTTGTACTTGGCAGTCTGAACAGATTCCGCATATTCCGCTTTGGCTGCAAGGGTCTGAGAAGAGACAAAAATAATCATGTAATTGTGTGTTTTCTTTAAATATGATATCATGTTACATCGATTGGCAAACTTATTTTCAATAGGCTAGGTCATAATCATCATACCTTTACATTGTCCTTTAAGACATGCTTGGTTGGCTGCACAAGCAGTGTCGTCCCGGCATCCTTGTTTACAAATTCTATTGTCGCAGATATGACCATCGTTGCATGCATCATCACTGTTGCACACTACTCTGCATATTCCACGTATGCATTTTTCATTAGACAAACAAACATTGTCGCTGAAAATAATAATAGTGCATTAAATATTAATGACATAATGTACATATGTATACATGATAGATATTATGGTAATATGGTACTTAGGTACTAGTTAAAATTAAATTCTGACTTATTAATACAACAAATTTTAATACACCTATTTAAAATCATCATCATCACCCTATATTAGTCCACTGCTGGACATAGGTCTCCCCCAATGAGCGCCATAGCGCCCTGTCTTCAGCTTGACGCATCCAGCATCTACCTGCAGTCTTTCGCAGGTCGTCATCCCACCTGGTCGGAGGGTGTCCTACACTACGTTTACCGAGTCGTGGTCTCCACTCAAGAACACGTTTGCCCCAGCGGCCGTCGGTTCTTCGCGAGATATGGCCGGCCCACTGCCACTTCAGCTTGCTAATTCTCAGAGCTATGTCGATAACTTTGGTTCTCTGTCGGATGTATTCGTTGCGAATCCTATCCTTCAGAGAAACTCCGAGCATAGCTTTTTCTCGTCTCAGCTCCGTAGGTCATAACGGGTAGGACGCACTGGTTGAAAACTTTCGTTTTCAAGCATTGCGGTATGGATGAAGAGAAGACTCTACGTAGTTTAGATCCTCCTTTTGGCCTCCTTCTCGAAATTGTTTTTACCTAACTGCAGAATCTGCCTGAGGTATGTGTATTCGGAAACAATTTCGAGAAGGTGAACATGTACGACCACCGGCCCTGGATCAATGTGTCCATTGATCATGACTTTGGTTTTATCCAAATTCATGCCAAGACCGATACATCGGGAGGCTGAAGCTAGGCCGTCCAGCATCTGGTTCAGCTCCTCTAGCGACTCCGCCAATAGGACTATGTCATCAGCGAATCGTAGGTGTGAGATGTAGTTGCCGTTTATGTTTATGCCCTTACCTTTCCAGTCCAGCGTCTTAAACAAATCTTCCAACGCGCTTGTGAACAGTTTCGGGGATATGACATCCCCCTGTCTCACTCCTCTGCGCAATTGGATAGGTTTAGACTGCTGGCCCTGTACTTGGACACTCATAGTGGCGGCTTCGTAGAGACATCTCAGCACCTCGATATAACGATAGTCCACTTGGCATCGCTGTAAGGATTCCAGAACAGCCCAGGTCTCGACAGAGTCAAAGGCCTTCTCATAGTCCACAAAAGCCAGACACAGGGGCTGATTATCTATTTAAAATATTATTTGTTTATTATACCTTCTACATGATGGATGGCACGTGTCTCCATAGCAACTAAATCCCTCGAGACAGTTTTTATTCTGATCACATGGTAAAGATGTCCTTCTACAAACAACTTTTGGATTCCCAACTAATGAAAGCGGACAATTACACACTGGTCGATGATCTGTTGTTGTGCATAACGCGTTAGCGCCGCATGTCGCCGGCTCTGTGCACGGATCTACGCACTGTCCTGATATGCAGGCGAGGTCATTCGGGCAATGAGAGTTCGACCTACATCCTGTGACACAAATTCGTCCGTCACAAACCTCATCGTCAGAGCAATGATCATCAGAAGTGCAAGCGTATCGACACACTCCTGAATCGCACCGTTCCCCTTGCAAGCATTTCGAGCCATCCACGGTACAGGCTGGTCTACATCGATCACCTTCACATCTCCAACCAGCAGCACAATCTGTGTTCATTCTACAAGTAAGCGATGGAGCTCGCACGCAACCGATGTTTGGTGTAGGATTTGCTATTAACCCTTCAATGCATGAGCAAACTGCTTTCCTTTCCACCATAGAACATTGAGCATTTGGTCCGCATGGGTTTTTATTGTTAGAACATGGATTCTGGCAGAAATTGTTTTTGCAAAGTTCGTCAGGACCGCAATCTTCATCTTGTCTGCAGCCGTATTGACAACTATTTTCCAAACATATGTGACCCAAAAAGCAATCATTATCAACGCGGCATGTTACTGTAAAAGAAATGTTTAACATTAAACAAATACTTTTTTAATACATTTTTTTTATCATCTAGAACTTGGGAAGACAAAGGAAGTTTGGCAGTTCCTATGGCCACCACCTGTCTCCATCATCAGACCAGCTCGATTGAACCATGACATTGCATTGTCACCGAACCTACATAAGTATGCCAAATTTCAGCTATGGTTGAGGATAACTGATCTAGAAATGAGTTGCAAGATTTGTCACACAAATACTAGGCTATTACTAAGTAGAATAAAAGCTTGTATTTTATTTTATTTTTATTGTTTCAACAAAAATATTATTACTATCATGGACAAGTACTTAAACAGGTGAAAGTAGGTACTTGGAATTCTATAAAATAACAGTGAGTTACTCACAATAGCAAGCTCCTTTAGAACATCTTTCGTTCAATGCACAATTCTCGTCTTGGTCACACTGTGGGACACACATAGAGTCCTGGCATGAGTATCCTTGTTCACATTCACCCGCTGCACCGCATAATCGTGGCACTGAAAGATAGAAAAAAAATAGTATTATTTTAACTTTTTGTTTCGGACTCTGCTTAATTTCCATTCAAATCTATTTCAACTTACTACGAACACATTCCATATCTTGATTTCCGGTAAAACTTTGCGGACAACTGCATTGAACCACGTGGTTGTCAGTGCGACATACTGCGTTAATTCCACAGGCCTTCTCCATTTTACAAGGATTAATACATTGGCCATTGTAACACTTTTCAGTTGACCCGCATTCCTCGTCAACGAGACAAGTACCTGAAAATAATAATTCATTAAAATATTAATATTTTGCAAGTTCCAATATCCATCTTTAGTATACATTCTACAGTAAACCCTATCTAACAGTTATCTTTCACTTCGTAACATCGTTATAATTCAATTCAATTCAAATTCTTTATTATCAGACAACAAAGGTCCATAAAAAACACATACACAAAATTACAAAAATGTCGTTATAATTCAATTCAATTCAAATTCTTTATTATCAGACAACAAAGGTCCATAAAAAACACATACACAAAATTACAAAACACTATTTATAATTGCCTAGTAAAACCACATCTCATGTACTTAAATTAAATCTGGGGTAATGCAACGAAAACAAAATTATAAAAATCATATTTCAATATTAAGAAACTAAATTATTAAACATAAAACAGTTATATATTTACAACACTTGTATTCTTGTTTGTAAAATCCTAAAAAAACTCTTTCCATACTAACTTATCCTTTGTCAAACAGCGCGAAATAACCAAGCGAAACACTCGCAGGGCAAGTTTTTTAGTCCTACCCAAGCCGCGTGATGGAAAAAAGATGTTTACGTACCAAGGAGCATAGTATTACAATAAAATACCCTCCATTATAATAAAATATAAACTCACTCAATGCATTCAAAACAAAATTATCAAAATATGTATTAGAAAATTATTTTTAGATGGATGGGTAAGTAAGTAAGTACTAGGTACCTTTATTTTCGGACCGACCTACCTAAGTACTTAATTTACACCTATTTTAGAATAGCTTATTCCTCATGTAAGTGACATTGTGTATTTAAGAGAATAAATTTCTTTAAACCGATCAAAAGGCTGAACGAATCTCAAAGATGGTTTGGCATAGAGATTGATTGTATTCCGGGAAAGGAGATACACAAGGCCAGGCTTTTATTCAGCAAAGGCGCGCAAAATAATAATATTTTAACTGCTCAGTTTAATTCTTGTGTTATTCATATTCATGAGAAACTTAGAGTAAAATTATATACCTTTGCATAGATTTTTGTAGCAATATTGATCATTACTGCAATCTTTTTTACTAGAGCACGTTTTCTCCTGTAGTACGCAGCCATTTTCACCATTTGTTTTTCTTACATATCCTGGCTTGCATTTACATTGACTATTATGTCGTGCAGCTATACAATCAGAATTTGCACCGCAATTCACGTTTTCACAAGCATCTGGAATTACACCAAATTACCTAGGTTAGTATCACATCTCATCATCAATAAATAAATAAAATAAATCGGAACCTGGAGTCTGTTTATGTGTAATTAATTAAGTATTGATATAATAGAGGAAAGGGCTCTGGTCTTAAGTAAAAAGGACATACCTGTGCATTTTCTGATTCCATCAACCACTGTACAACGAGCCACCGAGGGACAATCTCTGTTAAAACGACATTCTTGAGATTTGCGACAGCCTTCTTCGTATGGATTCCCAACGGTTCCGCTTGGGCAGTTACACAGTGCACCATCCCTCATATTTTTACATTCTGCCCCATTTTTGCAAGGGTTAGACTCACACCAGTTTATCTCGACACAACGTTTTAAAGGATTTCCTGTATAGCCTGGTTGGCAATAACATACATGTCTATGTTTTTCAGAAGAACATACTGTATTTTCGCCACAATTATTACCAGCTAGACATGCAATTTTGCACATATTCAATTCACACAATTTATCATCTGTGCAGTCTGAGTCAACTTCGCATTCTTTACGTTTGCAGCCTTCTATAGGATCGCCAAAATACCCTTTAGCGCAAGAACAGGATGGTTTATGATTCCTTCCAATACAAGTAGCTTGTCTTCCACATGGCTTTCTCTCGCAAACTTTGACACATTGTGGGATACCTTTACGACTGATTGAACATTTTTCATCGTCACTACAGTCATTATCCGAGGTACATTGAAATTCTTTTGTGCAAATTCTATTTAGACAGAATTGAACGTCTGGGCATGTACTATTCGAATTGCAAGTAATTCGACAATATCCTTTGACGCATGCTTGATCACCAACGCAGTCTCTTGAGTTACGACAAATTCCTGAAATATAAAATGGTTTTTACGCCACCTGTTCGACAATGTTATCATGTAAACCTAAAGGTACCTGGCGTTACGGGCCGTTATGTAACGTGTTACACAGCGAGCGTTCGTGCAGTCAGTACTGGAAAAATAAGCGCTCACAACGAGCAACGAGATAGACGCAAAAAGGCGTAACGTATTAGCTATACAATCGTAGCGAGTACGCTGCGAATGGTACATTTCGCTTCGTAACACTGGTCAGTACAGTGCAATTTAACCAGACTTAACAGAAAGCAGGATGTCTAGCCCTATTAGCTAAATAAATTAATGTTGTTCCAATTTATAATAAGTTCTTGCGAAGATGGTCAAACTTTCCTAAAGGTTAAGGTTCTAAATTACCCATTGGGTTGTAATGTAAATTATCCCCGTAGAGTGAGTAGTAGAGCGTTTTTCACTAAAGAGGCCCGCATCATGAGATCATATTCGAAATTTATGCAGAAGATTAACGCTTATGCTGCGGAATAATAATTTATTTTGAGCCCGTATTGCTGTTCAAAAAATACAATAAAATTCCCGATAATTTCATAACAAATAACACCAAGTATTGTGACTTTCTATTAACCTAACTTATCGTTTCGTAGTGTGTGTGATAAGTAGAGTATCCTCCTCGTGGATAAAGCTTCGTATTGGGCGTGATTAAATCCCTCTCGTACACAGGATTTTAATTTTAAAAAAGTCCGTGACGTAAAACACTGCTTTACGCCCGCGGTGCATAATCTACTATTATTTTCATTTACGCACGTAAAAGCATTGTATTCGTTGAAGAATTATTTAAAGATATGGGTGAAAATTTACTCACCAGCACATAAACTGTCAACACATCTCGTTCCTGTCGAACAACTGTTGTCGTCTGCACAATACTGGATAGGCACACATCCTTGAACTGGATCACCAGTGTATCCAGGTGAACAAGAACAATGTCCGATATGATTTTTGGATAAGCAATCGGCATTCCTTCCACATGCTCTAGGAATATCGCAGGAGTTCTTACACTTGTAGTTGACACATGCCTCTTCGATCGAACAATCGGCATCCTTGGTACAGTCATATTTAGTGCATTTTGTATATGGATCACCTTGACTATCTTGTGGACATTCACAAGTCGGAATATGTTTAGAAACAATGCACTCCGCATTTTCTCCACAAGGTGACATGTTTGAACAAGGATTGACGCAGTTGTTGTTGGTACATTTTGTTTTATCGGAACAGTCATCATCAGAAAAACAATGCCCAGACAATCTGCAATTTCCACTTTTAACATCCAAGATAGTGCCATTGACACAGCCGCATGTGTATGACCCGGCGTTATTAATGCAATTTGCATTAAGTGGGCATGGGTTATTAAGACATTCATTGATATCATCACAAATATTGTTGTTTAGTTCATATCCTTGAGGACAAATACAGCTTGCTTTATGATCTTCAATTTTACATAAGCCACCAATACAAGCTGTTTCTTCACATTCACCTAAAACAGATATTAATGTCAAACATACTACAGACTAAGGTATCTTATGGCACTTATTTTTAAAGCTAAATTTAAAAGGTTTGCTTATTTCTCAAAATTTGATAATTACGAATATAAATCTATGAAAATAATAAATATTTTCTTCTATAATTTTGACTTACCTGAGCATTTGTTATTTCGAGTATTGCAATATTGATCACCAGAACAGTCTTCATCATCAACGCATTCAACTTTAAAACATCCAATGTCCATATCGAATGGATTTCCAAGATAACCTTTTTCACAGGCACAGGTAACTCTATGCTTCATAACAGAACAAACCGCGTATGATCCACATTTTTTGCTTTGACAAGGGTTAGAACATTTTCCTTTAATACACGCCAAAGTGTCTTCACATTGATAATCACTTCTGCATTGATTTGGTAGCAAACAACCAGTGTTATATGGGTCCCCAACAGCTCCAACCGGGCAAACACATTTATATGATCCTGGAGTATCAACACATTGTGCAGATGGATGACATGAATTATTTATGCACTCATTGATGTTAACACATTCATCGCCATTTAGTTCAAATCCAGAAGAACATTGGCATGTTGCTCCTTTACAGTATTGGTTATTTAAACAGTCCGAGTCTATTTTGCAACCCGGAATACATAATCCTGAACTACAGTGCTCTCCGTGTAAGCAATTACTACTTGAATGACAAATCTTATGACATTTATTGTCACTACATTTTTCTCCAATAGCACATCCAGAATTATCTTTACATGGTACTTGGCATAATAATCCTATGCACATGTGATCAGGTGGGCAGTCAGAGGTTCTTACACATGTACTCGGTTTTCGCACACAGCCTTGTTGTGGAGAAGGGGTTCCTTGAAAACCCAAAGGACAGTCACATTTTGTGCTATGATTTATTCTTGAGCATATAGAATTTGGTCCACATACTCTTGAAGATGAACAAGGGTTCACGCACTTGTTATTTATGCAAGCTTCCTCGTTGGAACATTCTTCATTGCTTCTACACCCGATTAAGCATTGACCTCCTACGCAAGCTTCTCCAATTCCGCATTGCGAATGTTTACTGCACTGTGTTACGCATAGATTTTTCGAACAAATGTCTCCGAGATCACATTGGCTAGAATCCTTGCAGGCAGTAAAACATTTACCATTCGAACATACATCTCCATCACAGTCAAGTTCGTTGGTACACGTGAGTAACTTTTTCTTACAAGCGTTTCCGTTAAAGTTTTCATAACCATCAGGACACATACAGATAGGCTTTCTATTCACAACTTTACACAGAGAATTGATTCCACACGCACCTTCACAAGGATTCACACAACGTCCCCCAACACACGTTGCTTCTTGAGGACAGTCTTGATCGCCGTTTGAGCATTCTGATTGTTTTTTGCAACCAGTTTTTTTCGGATCGCCGACAAATCCTGATGGACATCGACAAATAAAAGATGTGAGTCGTGGTTCACATACAGCGGTAGGATGGCATGGGTTTGGATTGCATGTTTCAATTTTTCTACACCCAACTTCAGGTACCGGGTCGGATTTATACCCACTGGGACATTGACATACACTTTTATGATTTTCTGCTATACACACTGCATTTTCACCGCAAGAATCTTCCGAGCAAACTCCCATGCAGGTATGAGTTAGGCGGTTACACAGTTCATGTGATAAACAGTCATCATTATAAATACAAGGAACCGATTTACATCCGTTTTCAAGATCATTAGGATTTCCAGTAAATGGACCAGATGGGCACTGGCATTTTGGTTCGTGATTATTCGTTACACAAATAGCATTTGGACCACAAGTCGTCTGTTGGCAGGCTGGCACACATTTATTTATATCTCCAGTATTTTTACAAATTTCAGTTTCTCTACATTGTGCATTATCAGTACATTGATTTTTATTTATTGTAGCGCAACCGTTACGATCATTCGGGTTTCCAATAAATCCTGGCAAACATTCACATTGGCTTTTATGGTTTTTAGATATGCATCTTGAATTTTGCGGACATGTGAATAATGAACAACTGTCTTCACATTTTTTCACTCCCAATACATCTTTTAGACAAGATTCGTTATCATTACAGTTATCATTATCTTCACAATTTGGTGTTGAAGGTTGTTCACAAGATGAAATAACGGGATTCCAAAGGAAACCGTCCTTGCAGTCACATTTCGGACTGTTATCTTCGACTTTGCAAAGTTCATTTGCGCTGCAAGCTATTGTGGAACAAAGGTCGAGGCACTTTCTTGTACCTTCCTCAATCTTTACACAAACTTGAGAACTCAGACAGTCACTATTTCCTTGACATTCTTCTTCATTGGGATCTCTTTGTTGTAAATGACAACCGGTCTTAACATCAATAGGATTACCAATATAACCCTCTCCACAGATGCAATGTGCCTGATGATTAGCTCCAATACATAAAGAGTTCGGACCACATTGTAATTTACTGCAAGAATCAACACATTTCCTAGTATTTTTTGCAACTTGGAAACAAATTTCGGAATCTTTGCAATCGCTATCGACCATACACTTGTTATCAGCAACACAGCCTCGGTGTATATCATTTGGATTTCCGTTATGCCCTGGAAGGCAGTGGCAAAGTCCTTCTTCACATACAGATTGCGGGCCACATAGCATTGTACGACACACATCTACGCATTTCGATTTATCGCAGATATAACCCTCGGGACAAGTTGCATTATGAGTGCATGTACAAATGCTACCTTCTGTGCATTTTGAGATTGAAACTTGAGAGCACAACTCGTAAGGATTACCAATATAACGACTTTTGCATATACAACTAAAGCTTCCAGGAGTATTAATACATATAGCATTTTCTGCGCAAGGCTTACTGCTACATTCATCTACATCTGTGCACTGTAAATTCGGATTTCCTAAATAGCCTGGTGGGCACAAACATTCGACATGTGATTTTGTTTGTTGGCATACAGCGTTCTTTCCACATGAAGCTTTAGCACAAGTGATTTGTCTACGTGGAAGGCATTTAATGTAAGGATTGCCAGTAAATCCTTTGTTGCATTTACATGCATTGTTTTGTCCATACACACAATGCGCATTATCGCCGCAATCGGGATCACAATGCGGTGGAGATACAGCTGCAACAACGGATAGTTAAAATGACATGTCCCTTTAGTAAAAATATTGCTTTAAATATAGATGTTTAAGTGATAGAGGTTTAAATGATTAATCTAATTAGGACTATATTTAATAATTTAGTTGTGTGTAAACTTACGTGGCATACAAAGTAAATCAGGATTTCCAACAAAGAATGCATTACAAACACATTTCCCAGTACTCTGTTCACAAGATGCACCGACTCCACATACTATTCCTTCACAGCGCTGTCGGCATCGTCCTGCCACACATGTCAATGGTTCTTCGCAGGGTATACCTTGTCCACATATATCTCTTCTGCAAGCACCACCGGGGAACGGGTTACCTACCATTCCCTCAGGGCATACGCAGGTAGGGCCAGTTTTAGATATAATACATTGAGCACCGAGAGCGCAAGAGTACTTGTCACAGCCTAAAACATAAAAGTTAGTGAACTTCTTTTTTTAAATATTGCAACTAATCATTAATTATCGAAATTATTCATAGTTACCGGAAATGCATTTTCCACCTTCTGGTTTAGTGTATCCTGGATTACAGCGGCACCAAGCTGCGTGGTTGTCGACTTCACATAATGCATTCGGTCCACAAGACATTGTTCCACAAGGAGATATACAAGTTCGATTCAAGCAAGCAAGTGTGTTTGGACACTCGTTGTCATTGCTGCACAAAAACTTTTGCGAAGGAGTTCCTTCCACAGTACCTAAAATAATTTTACTGTAAGTTTTTTTTTTCAAATAACGTATAACGCCAAATTATTCGGTAGTGAAAACCATAATTGTAATTCAATTGAGAAAAAATAAAAGTTGAAAGCTACATACATCCACTTTTGTAAGGATCTCCAACCATATTTGGAGGACAATCACATTGGTAGCCTCCCTTTTTATCATGACAAATTGCTCCGTATGCGCATGGAGCACTGTGACATTCATTCCTGTTGGTACAGCCAGTGTAAGGGTCGCCTTCGTACCCTGTCATACACATACATCTGGGAGGGTCACTAGGTGTACATTTGGAATTAATGCCACAAGTAAATCTTTCACAAGGGCTTTTACATTTTTGACCATCAGTAACATCTAAATAAAATGGCGGAGGGCATACACATTTTCCAGGCTGTATACATTTTTCATTTGGAAAGCAATCGGAATCACTTATGCAGCGCTTTTGATTCAAAGAACAATGACCAGATATGGGATCTTTGCCATAGCCGACAGGGCATTTACAAATGTAGGATCCCGGTGTGTTGATACATTCAGCTCCAAAGCCACAGATAGGTTGACCGGACGTGCACTCATTGATGTCATCGCAGGCGCCATCCACTGACTGCGAGTAACCGGCCGGGCAAGCACAGTAGCTTACACCGTCTGATATTACAATGCAATCGGCACCCTTTCCGCATTTGTTATCTTTGTTGCAACCCGAAAGTACACAGTTTCCTTCAACCACCTTGTACGGAGCATGACACTGACAGCTGATGTCATCACAAATCTCACACAGCTGGTATGGGTTTCCACTGTAATCGGATGGACACTTGCATTCATAGCTACCAGGCAGATTCTTGCAAATTGCATTAAGACCGCAAGGTGAACGTCCATGTTGCGTACATTCATTGATGTCTTCGCATAGCCCAGTTTCTTTGTTACGAGAAAAACCTTGGGAACAGATGCAAACATTTTCTCCTTCGTGTATAACGCATTGTTCACCTTGAGGGCATGGATTTGTATCACTGCATTCGCTTGGCATTTTTCCTGGGGTACATCCATCTAAATAGGGATCTCCACTAAAACTACCCGGGCACTCACATTGGAAATTACCGGGCAAGTTTTTACACACAGCGCCGATGCTACAAGGATTATCAAAACATTCATTTATATCCTGACATCCACTGGTAGACAATGGGTCACCTGTAAATCCGCTTCTGCAAGTACATTGTGCAATCAAGCCATTAATTAAACATTCTGCGTTAACCCCACATTGTAATGCTTCACATGGATCTGAAAAGAAAAACTTATTTTCATGAACCTATCATTATTGAATAAATAACGTAATTCATATAGCATTTAAAATGAAATAAACTTACGACGACACTCATTTCCGACATTTGGTTCAGGACACAAACATCTCGCTGTTTGATCACATACAGCATTTCCGGGGCAGTCATTATCGCCTTTGCAAGATAATACTTCAGTGCACCTTACTCTTGCATCTGGGTCGGGTATTGTGCTATCAGGGCATTCACAACTATAGGAGCCTTCTCTGTTTATACATTCTGCACCCAAACCACAAGATCCTTCGATTTGGCACTCGTCAACATCCAAACATTGCTTATAGGCATCCCCTGTAAAACCTTCAGGGCACTGACATGCAAAACCTCCTAAGGTGTTAGTGCATTTTGCGTGAGCACCACAACGTCCGACTGGGCCTAAATCTGAATCACATTCATTGATGTCAATACACCCGGCTCCGATATCTGTAGGATCGAAGGTCCAACCTTCTTCACAAACACAGTATGCCTCAGATCCTTCGGGCTTGCAATAGGAATGCTCTCCACATTTAACATCTTCGCAAGGAGCACGACAAGGCACCCGTGGAGGATTTCCCACAAATCCTGAGATACATTCACAGTTGTAACCACCCAGCATATTCATACACAGTGATTTTTCTCCACATATTGTTTTGTTGTTAGAGCATTCGTCTACGTCGACGCAAATTGATCCTTTTGCATCGAACCCATCTTTGCAAAAACATTGATTTTCAATACATTCTGCATTGTTAGTACAGTCGAAATTCGATTTACATAGAGTGTTAACGTCAATCTGAAAATATATAAATGTTAAGATTATCTTCATAAAAAAAATCAAAAATGTAAAACAATAATTGATTAAAGTTACCTGTTCGCAAGCGATTTGTGGATTTGGTTTGGCTCTATAACCTTGTGGACAAACGCAATTAAAGCCCGGTTCTGCATTTTCGCATAGAGCGTGCGTACCGCAAGGTCGTTCCATAGTCTCGCACTCATTGACGTCACGACAACCGTCTGCTGTTCGCGCATCTCCGGTGTATTCAGGTTGACATGAGCACAGGTAGCTTCCGGGAGTGTTGGTGCACACTGCGTGTTTGCTGCATACTGCTTCTCTACTCTTACACTCATCCACGTCTAATGCAACAAATAACGTACGCCCAATTATTACAAAATTAATAGGCGCGATACACTGTTAACAATACATACGCGGTAGAATCGCCAGCAGCCACTACGAAGAAGAAGAAACAGACAGACGACGGTATGCGAATTGTTTGTAAACCGCCGAGAACAAAAGAAAGAAAATGACAGTCGAAGGCCAAAAAGAAACTCAGCTCAAACTCAACCAACAATGAAATACAGAGTCATTCAAAAAGCTAGAAAAAACACAACGCGAAGTTGATGGTCCATCATAGAATCGATACCTAGCTGAAAAATTCTGATAACATGAGTATTTTGTGATCAGTTATGTTAGTAGAAGCGTGAAGTTACCGCATCTTTAAACGGTAAGTTTCAGCGCGGTTCGTTAAACGCGATTGAGTTATATTGTAAGTACAAGAAAGCGTTAAACCACATGGGCGAATACAGATAGATGGTCTTCACACTCTAGTGCGTCCATTGCCCAAAACTCACCCTCACAAAGTACATCGGGATCGCCTTTAAAACCTGGTGGACACAAGCAGCGATAAGCACCGGGGAGATTCTCGCAGAGAGCGCCTCGGCCGCAGGATGCGCGCGCGCACTCGTCGTGATCGTGGCAACCAACGCGGGGATCGCCTTCGTATCCTGGCGGGCAGCTGCACTCATAAGCACCTTCAACGTTCCGGCACACTGCGCCTGGCCCGCAACTGTTCTCGATTGCACATTCATCCACGTCGACACACTGACAAATGTTACAATTGAATTAGTACCTAATTGATGTCACAATAATTTTCCAAATATTTCATGATATGAAACATCATTGATTTACCCCATCGAATGGATTTCCGGTGTATCCAGCTTGGCATGCACATGTATAGTTTCCAGGGTAATTTTGACAAATCGCGTTAGTACCACAAGCGCCTGGTCTTCGGCATTCATCAATATCTAGAAATCAAAAAAAATCACGCCACATTCATTACGACTCTTGAAAGTTGTATTTTATAACCTAATTATTTTAAAGTGGTCTTTACCTCGGCACTCTTCTTCGCCGTCTCCTTCAAAGCCTCGATTACATTTGCAGATAAAATGAGCTGGCAAATTACAGCACTCAGCGTTTTTAACACACCGTGACGCTACTGCTGGATCCGCGCATTCATCGATATCTACAAAAACGAAACAAGTAGATAAATTTTATAGTTGTAGGTATTATAGACTTTTTAATATACTTCGTAATAACGAAATATGTTCTTTGTAATTCAATGATTCGGTATTTTACCTCTGCAAGTGAAACCGTTGCCTTCGTAGCCCGGGAAACACGAACATTGAAAACTACCGACCGTATTCGTACAGTGTGCAAAAACATCGCATGGCCTATCTTTGCATTCGTTTACATCTGAAAGTGGATACAAAACAAGTTGTTAGTTCCTTCGAATTATAAAAGAGCGTAATTATCGCAACACTTAGTAGTTTTAATTAGCTTTTACCTAGTTCCTGACAGTTACAACCGCCGAAACCATCGTTGCAATGGCACACTCCGTTTAGACAAGCACCGTTTATACATCTGGCGCCATCCTCTTTGGTACAATCATCTAAAACAACGACATTCAAAGTAAATCATGTAGGCGCCTACCAGTGGAGTGTATCCATTTCAATAGCACATGAACGATGTAGGCTTACCTGTACATTTTAACTCTGACTTGAGCTCGTCAGATGCCTTGAAGCAATCTGGCACACCGTCGCATAATTTCGATAGTTCATATAATTGCAATATTTGTGTAGATTCGTTAACTTGGCAGCCAAAATAGCCGTCTTCTAAATTTAAGAAAAATACTTCTCGTTTTATTCCTAAACCTATTCCATATTGGCTTTGTGTCGCTACCTGTGAACCAAACACCGGTTTATAATAATTAAATAATCATAGCATACTAATAAAAAAAAACAACAAACTAAGAAATCAAAAATAGTTGTGAAGTGTGTTATGTTTTTGGATACAGTAATTGTTTTATTTCTATTTAATATATTCTATTACTCACATGCGTCGTTGTGACTAAAAGAGTCCAAACCACGAGCGGTAGGTTGTCTATATACATTGTTTCTGAAACAAAGAAAAATCTTATAAATATTCGCCCTTAAACTTCCTGCTCATTGTCCTGGTCCGACTCAGGCCGAGTCGGACCTTCGATAATTGTTAACCTTTTGAGGTACAGGCGCGGTACCAAAACCTATGTAGTAGTATGGGGCGACACGACCTCCAAAGAAAATAAACTGGAATGTAGATTCCGATAAGGGGGGTCAACTTCTCCAGACCTTTTTAACATTTACGGGGCGGGTTGAGCAGTGTAGGTTGTAAAGCAGTTCAAATACTTTGGGCACATCATCATCACTGTAGCTCTATGTATAGGTTCGGTCTCTCTAGAGAGAGTGGGAACCGTAGTATGTACATATTTTAATGTTAACTTCTAAATAACCTATTAACGAGTACATAGTTTTCCTTTTAATTATATACCTATTTGTGAGATACGAATAAATGTTTTATTTATTTATTTATTATTGGTTCCTTGTTTATGACCATGAATAAATTATGTTTTAATAATTATTTTATTTACTAAACAGCATATAAAGACCGTCGTTTTCATTATGTTTATCTTTCATAAAAATAATATAATTCACATAAGTACTGGTTTTAAAGTTTTTCTTAGACACCGGCTACCTACAAATCAAGGCCAAAAGCTGACGCGAGGTCAGCAGTGTGAACGGTACTGTATTATTTATCAACAAGAACCTAATTATTCCTTGTGCGTGTTATTTACTTCTTTCCATCAAGCGGACTCAAATGTGTATTTTTGTCTGGTTTGTTATGTAAAAAGATAATTTTTAAGCTTCGTTGCGTGCACTTGGTCAATCAAATGCACTTGCACTTCACAATCTAGTTAAGCCATGCGTGACGTTGGATGCCGGTCGTCGCATCGATCATCATTCAAAATGACACTGGTCTAATATAAATTGTTTCCTTGCACTGCTACAACGTTTAATGCTCTAAGGCTACAACTAAAGTAAAGTGCCTACGATTTCGAGCTTTCGAAACGATGACTTGATAAATAAACTTTGGACACTAAACTAAAATCATTGAACTAAACAGGATGTAGGTACAATTTTATTTCAACACCTTGATTTTTATATACCTAGCTTAGTATAATTAGAAGATCTTGCTTTATATTTAGGTTTAAACTAAGGAATACCTGTGTAATTTTAAAGTCCGATTTAAGGTATTCTATTTAATCTAGTCATTATTTTATCCATTCTGGTATTCGATTTATCATTTTTATCGCTTCAGCTTTTTTGATACCTTAGGTATTAATATTATATTATTATTATTATACTCGTACTTACATATTTTCGATTTGCTAGCAAATTATTACGTCGTATGAAACATATAGAAATCAAATAATAAAAATATCTATTTTTATTTGTGTAGAATAGAACTTACAACGGCGGAGAAAGCATTCGGCGATGATTATAAAATCAAAAACTCGGCCAATAAATACAACTAACTCGAAACTCGAAAGCGATCCTAGATAATATATCACGTTCATCAAAATGCTCTAACCGTAATTCGCGCCGTAACCGAGTTGTAACCACCGTTACGTCATATAGTCGCAAGTCGCCATATGGTTTGCGTGTACGAATGAGGTATCAAATCGGGCGTAAAACGTCCGCAAGACCGCGCTGACGCGAACTCGCTTGCGCCATTCACTTTCACGGTTTCACGTCGCGTTCGCTTGCAGGCGCTTCGCACTCGACTCGTACGGAAAGTAGGCTGCAGACAATGCAAGCGCGATAGTTTCTCTCTTGAGAAACCATTCTCATTGGATATGTACCTATCTTATCAGCTGTCCGCATATTGATCAAAGCACACACGACAAAAAGGTATTGTCTCCTATCTTCCGTTTCTTCCAGCGAGCTGCGTGCTTTTGTAATAAATGACAACGGTTTCCAGCGTCTGTTTTTCCTATATAGAACACAAGTTTTTTTCATTTTGCCTAAAACATATTTTCCTTTTTTTTATCAGCTAGTACCAATGGAATAATGTTATTACCATATATTTTATCTAGTTGCTAATTTAAACGGTAATTCTGTTTGTCCGTAAGCCTCATTTGACACTATGGTATAATATGTAATTACTAATATGTACGAGTATCTACCTAGTTAGGTAGGTAGACACAGTTGGCTCGTACATTTACTACCTTTCTTAATCTATAAATTGTTGTGTATAGAAGTGAAAGAACAAGAGAAGAAATAATCGTAATGTTCCTTTAATATGTCATTACTGTACTATGCGTAGGTAGCTACGTTTTCTTAGAAATGGATAGTCGAACGGACACTAAATTGCTTTGGTTGGTATTATCGGTAATAATCGATTGAAGCGAATGGCGCATTGCGAACGGTGGTGCCTCTAGTAGTGATAGCATAGCGGTACAACCAACTGTTACAACAACAAGCGGCCATTGTTTTGTATATACTATATCAAAACGGTGCTATATTTTATTACTTTCCTTTTATCATTTTACTTCCTACCGTGGACAAATTTGTCCTTGCATTCGTTTACGGAAACTGGTTTTCGTTTGCAAAGAAAATCTAAATCACTTAGATAAGCAAATTACCCACAGCCTACCTAAAAATGCTAGTAATTTTTTTGATTGAAATGTCAAATGTTTGGTTCTGGTTACAGTAAAAAACAATTGAATTTGTTATGTTGAGAAGTTTTTCAGAAAAATAAAGCCACCCTGTATAGGCTAAAATAATTATCTGTCAATCTATCTATTTGTATTTTTGCGCAACGGATTTGGTTACTAAAAAGGATCAAACTTTGCAAAGAAATGTATTATTAAAATGGTTATAATTCAATTTTAGTTTGGATAGTCAGCCAAATAATTATCAATGTGATATTTCGATTAATCTTTTCGGACAACTGATCTGCTTAACGCTAGACAGAATACTTTGTAGTATTTTATCACCAATACTTAAAACATATATTCCTAATGATTGAAACTAAATCTCATCAAGAAGGCTTTCTACTCCATAAATGATTATCTCAATGATGTTAATGCTTGGCCAGATGTCGCTCAGTTTCGCACCGACAATAGTATGTAGTAAGTAATTTGTTGTTGTGCATAGCTTTACTTAAATATTGACATGTATCGAATCATATTATATTTAGACTTAAATAGGCAAATAACCATGTATTAGACACATAAGAGATGAACATGCTAGTGGTTTCTTTTCACTTCTTCCACTAGTGGACAAAAAATTGAAGTGAACAGTAAAATAATTGTATTTGATAATAATTTATATATAAAATATGACTTGTCTAAGTGCTTATTTTGTAAGCCTAAAGAAATAAATGATTTTTTACTTTACTTTACTTTGATTTTTTCATTGAATTTCTTTCATTGATCAAGTATGCTGTTTTTATTTTGGCATAATTTGAGCTGATGGCTCCTTTCACGCATTTTCTCGAACTCTAGTTTCGGATTTGTTTGACCATCCACTCCCATCCCTTAAAACCACCCTATAGGTAACTAAAACTGTAGTAAATGCCATTCATGTCATTGATTTATGTTTCCGACTACAAATAACATTTCGAGTTCCGGTTATCTTCATCTTTAACCGCATTTCTGTGTGAGAAAAACTTGCACACCCAACCAAACATACGAACGGTAGATATCTATAACAGTTTTTATTTTACACGCTTAAAAACCCGACCGAGATTTTTTATTACTTTCACTGTTTTTTTAATTTTTAAAATTTGATTGTTATTTGTTCTTACAGGACATATAATATACATATACAGTAATACAATAATAAGAATAATTCATTAATTTCAGGCAACATTAGTCTAGTACAGGATGGAAAATACTTAAAAACTACGGCCCATATCTATACTAATATTATAAAGAGGAAAGGTTTGATTTTTGTTTGTTTGTTTGTATCGAATAGGCTCCATAGGCATATACTCGTAACAACCGGCCCACAATTGATGAGGAAACAGTAAAAATACATAACAATCATATAGCTGAATATAGAAAATCCTCTTTATTACGAAGTCGGTTATAAATAGCGAACAATCGATAGCTTCAAAATTAACAGATTTTATAAAATAAATTGTACCTACAGTAATTAAAGACATACAACAAAAAAATCTAAGCGATTACTTTATTTCCTAGTTTTACATAAACAATTTGTAATATGTGACGTGTCAGAGAGTCCTGTGAGGTCTAAAGAAAATAAAGCACTTTGAGTTTGAGCAATCATAATATTAGAAAAGCTTTTCACCAATTCACAAAACGAAACATGAAAAATCCTAAATTAAAACCAATCTATTCGTTTCCCACAGATAAATAAACACTAATACGCGTCAACAACCCCATTTTTTATTACTGAAAATTTCTAAATTTAATCGCAACACCATATACTCGTATTTACGGGTTAGAAGCTTTAGGACTACATATCGGTTTGACTAGATAGCAGTTAGGACTAAATCGCTTTCTGACTAAATCTCGATATGACCACATCGCGTTAGGATGAAATAGCTATCCGACTATATATGCATACGACCTGTTATCAGAATGACTTGATATCGATAAGACGTACAATGGTATCAAAAAGTGTTACTTAGTTCATACTCACACTTCAGCATACATAAGTTCTTTTTGTAAATAACAAACCTAAACTTATTATTATTATTATATTATACTTACTATGGAGTTCCAGAACTATGAAAATAAATTATACTATACATATATCTAAGCATACATATAAAACCTAACATATTGTTTTTATTTACAGGTATAAAAGAAGTTGGTAAGTTAATTGCAGTAAAGAAGAAAAACAGGAGGTGCATGCCAGACCGACTTCCGGTATTGTGCGTCGAGGGACGTGACGGCTTGCTTTGCGTCACGAATAATAAACAATTCGAGCAAACTCAGGGGACTTACATCTAGAGCGACCGTTGCAAGTGCCGGTATTCACCAAAGTTAGTCTTAAGGTGGATCGATTAACAGCGCGCAGGATATTCCTTTCTTTTTTTGTTTTATTCGTTCTAGAACGAAAAATCCAGCGGAAAAGAAAATACCGCAAATCATAAATCGTTGTGTATAAACCCATGATAACTAACTTCGATTTATGCGTAATTGTAAAGCATTTGGGACTATAAGCCATTTTAAAATTAGCAAGTACATCATGGAATCGAAGAGTGTAACAACAGCGTTTCATAGGTTGGTTTTGCGACGATTCTGTTAGGTTTATTCTCAGTCAAACGCAGAAAAAAAAAAAACATCAAAAAACTAAATATTCTCTTGAAATATAAATTGTGCCCCTTCAAATATATATATCGTGCATGGTTCTTCATGTGTAAAAGAGTAATTAGTCTCTTTTTCTCTTTAAAAGCAATATCAAAGATGTGCTCTACATGCTCTAAAAAGTATCAAAGAAAGCATTATTCGAGTCGCGCTAGTCGGACACCGACTTGACGGCCGCCGGCACGGTGCAGTGGCGTTTCTTAGCTATTATTATTATGATAATGAAACAGTGTCAAGGATGAGTGCCACTGTGCAGCGATTTTCCACATTTATGCAACTCTATTATGAGCAAAGCTATCTTATAAAATGTGTTATTAGTTGAACAATTTGATCTGAGATCAATCGAACTGAGTTTAGCCCTTTGCTCTCAAAATATATATAGTATGTACTCGGACTCGCACGCATTAGTCGCAATATTTTTATATTCACTAATGACAAAATATTACATTCCCAATTTAAACTTATTAAATTTAAATAAAACCGCATTTTACGTTAGAGTTTAGTACCGTATTTTAACCATTTTTTTATATATATCATTCATGAAATATGAATGGGTAAAATACGTACGGAATGAGCATGCGACGAGGGGTTATCTCTATCGTTGTTTTAAGTTTGTTGTGTATGGTAGTTTTAAGGTAAATAAAAATATTTTCTTTCTATCTTTCAAGTGTTGTGTTCTTTTTTAAAAAAAAAAATCTTATAGAATACCCGACATTTAATTAGTAGCCACAGTTTACTCCTGTTTAAGTTTCTTAGCACATACTCAACCTATCCATTGGTGAATTAATTCAATCATGGGTTGGAGTCGTGGTCAGGTGTACACTTCTAAGTAGGACACTACATGATCATTTACATAAAACAAGGGACCGGCATAACATCGTGTGGGGAAGTTCTAGTACGTCACCAACAGAACAGCATAAAATAACATCGAGCATTACATATATAATCTACACTTAATATATATATATATATTACTTATACATTTTTGTTTTCAACATATACTAAAAACCAGAATCAAAGTCCTGCATCTTTACATACGCTGTTTTAATTACCTACGGGATCAATATGTCTCTTTTATGGGATCAACTCGGGATCATTCAATAAACAAAAGCAAAAGAATCATCAAATACGAAAAACAATTGACAGTGATATCAAGTCTATAATTGATATTATAAAGAGGAAAGGTTTGATTTATGTTTGTTTGTATTGAATAGGCTCCGAAACTACAGGACCGATTTGTAAAATTAGTTCACCGTTGGGAAGCTACACTATCCCCGGTGAACATAGGCTATTATTAAAATTTAGAAATGTAAAATTTTAATTGAACGCGGGCGAAACCGCGGGAAACAGCTAGTAATAAATAAACATAGTAAACACATATCTGCCAAATCGAAAATCTTATCCTCTTCAAGTCGGTTGTAAATAATAACACTGTCGCAATCAAAGACCGGCCAAGGCCCACAAGTGGGTACAGACAGACAGACTAACAATGGTAGTAATAATAATGAATCTACCGACCCCCAGCCAAGATAACAATTGTAATAATAAATCAATATAAAGAACGAAATTGCGGTAGTACAGAATTTCTCACACATTAGAGTTCATAGATGGGTTGATGGTGCATGGCGTGAGAGAGTGGGACTCGTTATGATGAGAGCCTACATTATGGTGATATTACGGAATGACATAACGGGGCATATGTCGCTGCCTGCATCAGCCCGCCGCCGCCGCGCCGCCGAGTCCGCGGCCGTGCGGGCGCCGGGCGGGTGACAGGTGCGCCGGTGTTCACACAACATTACGGCATCCTGCTGATTGCCGACCTCATCTGGGCAACTACCGAACGTAACTATCATGTTTCTTTTATATCTATTTCGTCCGTTATCGAATGTTTCCTATGAATCATTGGCCTACTACCATCATTTTGTTGTTGTGATAAAAGGCAAATTCTGCGTATTTACCACTGCGGACTCGTGGTCACACCAGATTGTCACACTGGTGTGACTAGCAGGAATTTATTTTACTCGTGGTCACACTGTGTTCTGTGATCAATTAAGTATACCTAATATAAAATAAATGTTCTGTGCAATGTATCTAAAAAACACATATGCACTGATGACACAAGTTTGGTTTAGCTCGGGGCTAGATGATTTATTTGTGGAAGCTTAGCAAAAATACCAACCTTTAATAAAGTCTAATCCAGTTCAGACAACATCAAGGAAAACTTTAAGTATCTACCATTTTTTTTTCATATTTTATCTGTGCCAAGAAGAGCTATTTCGGTCATAACTAATTACTCGAATCAGTCTGTGAGAATATTTCAATTATAACAAAGAAACCTTGAAGACTATGCTTGGTTGCATGTACCTACCTGTTAATAAGCTTTGCAGTTTTAATAAAATCACCTTGGTGTCAATACTTTACTAGAGTAACTAACTGGCAAGAGAATCAGTAAACTACCGACTGCATTCAACATCCTAGAAGGCATTGTTTGTATTAACAAAGTCACGAGAATGACATTTCCACATATTCAATGGTAAAAAAAATATGTTAGGGTCAGTCATACCTTTAATAAGCGTGAACGTGAGAAAGGTCAAGTGATGAAAAGGGAGATTACATAAGGTAGCATTGAATAGTGAATATCGAATGGTTCTGCTATTTGAAGGTTGGGGATATTATTAGGTAGGTACATATTCTGGTAGATAAACATGAGAGATCACCTTCGCTTCGTCACATGTATAAGTAGTGTCACAAAATAACTATATATGTATGTTTGTGTGTGTGTAGTGTATACCTAACCTATCAACCAATACCTCAATATTTTTAAGTTTGAAGTATGGTATTAGGTTTCAAATTGGTTATGTTACCAACTTACAAGTGTAGTGTAGGTACGAGGCTGATTCTGAACAAACTATAGGTACCTACTCAGTGTTTTAACTCTACAATATTGTTTCATTGCTATTTATTTTGTTTCATTGACAAAAGAAAAAACACGGGTCCAATATTTTCTAATAATCTAACTGACGGATTTAGTAGATTTTTAAGACACTAGCCTATTTGAATATTTTGAAAAAATTCAAATTCCTTAGTATTAACACAGTTTTTATGATTTTCTTTGTAAAAACTGGATTTTCCCAAACATACCACACCTAGGTATTATAATTTGATTGCTTTGAAATAACTTAAAACCTACTTCAATTTCCTTAGCATTTACACATTTTTTTAAGATTTTTGGGACAAATTCTTATCGGGAATATTTTTGGGAGCACTTCGGGATCATTTTCAATAGAATATCGAAATAATTTTCCAAATAGATCCATAATTGAAGTAGATTTTTTTTATTTCATAATCTATAAGATAGCCTTACAGTTAATTATAGGTATTTACATCATCAAAATGATCTTAAACAGCATTACCAAGATCGATTATTCGTCTAACTATGGCGTCTATTCGTCATTAATTCCACTTCTGCTGTAATAGCATCTTTGCGGGACAAAAAACGGCTGTTACTTTCAAGCGTGTCCAACGAATGATTATATTAATCGTACTTATACAGCACAAAGCGTTTTTCAGATTACTGGGCAAAGAATACGGAAAACAACGTTTGTGGTTAAATATGTTAATACACGACTCGTTAATGCAAAAGGAAACCTCTAATTTTGGATAAAAACTACAAATATGTAGTTATGACTTTAAATACCTCAACACGAGATCTCAGTTAACTTGATCTTTAGACTTCCATCTACGCTAATGATGTTAATAATGTTAGTTTCAACTGTACTATGGGAAGTCTATTGTCATGGTAGCACAGTTTTTTTGCATATAAATTTAGAGAAACTCCTACAGATGTGCGGAATGGAATGCTTCAGCTATTTCTTAACAAGCAAGACAAAGAAACAAAGCTGAAGTGAAAACATACTCAATAGTTCTGTAAAGCACTGGAATATAAATATTCATATATGTTAACTTTGTCTCTAAGCAAGGCTGAATTCCACGTGATCTCACATCTATGTCACAGTGATTTGAATGAAGGTATGTACCTACTTGTAACCAATCCGCCTACAACCACAAGAATTCATCATTGATACCAATATAATTTTTACTATGGAGCATAAGTTTTATCGTTCTTTGTGAGGTACTGCTGCAACAGCTGGTCAACTCCTCGAGGAATATCGAAATCAGGCGCGACCTTCATGAATGAAGAATACGAGAAAAGAGCGGTACTGCTAATCTTGTATTCAATTTTGTCGTAATAGGACTAGGTATTGTTGTATATGCAAGCTGAAGACAGGGCGCTATGGCGCTCATTGGGGGATCCTATATCCAGCAGTGGACTGCTATAGGCTGCTATAGGCTATTATGATGATGATGTGTTGTATATGTAGGTAGTGGCATATGTCCAGCAGTGGACTAACATAGGCTGATGATGATGTGTGTTGTATACGGTGAATAGACCAGGAAACCCAGCAACATGGTAAGATGTGTTATACTTAGACTAGACGAGGTGAATTTCGGTAGGAGATTGTTTAGAAATTGTTTTATCCAAAGCCAGCCATCTTGACCTTGGCTATCTCACAGACCTACTCGAGGACTGATTCAGTTCCAATATATTCAAGTTTGTCAATGACTTTTTCCATGAAAACTTAGGTATTATATTTTGGGTTTTCCGTATCTCAAACTATATGAGTCAACATTCTGATTAATCTGAAATGGTGTAAGATAAGTATGAGTACTAGTATATTTGTTATATAGTTATATTTGTTGAAGAAAAACTTCGCATGTTAGTTACATCATCGGGTGCAAGTTATGTAGTGCCATACCGGATACTTCTAAGGAAAATCTGCTTAGCCCTATATGGAAATGTATGCGCTAGCTTACATAAGTGACATAAAGTGCCGTGCTTAAAACTGTCTGGGGCCTGTTTTGTAATTTGTTTTACATACTTTCCTTACTTCTAAAGACTAAAAATATAAAACTCTACCAACTTAAAACAGGGTTTTTATGTAAGAGGGTTGTGTGTATTGCCTTACGGCACCTTTAAGCCTTATAAAATATGTCCGTCTTGCATCAAGCTTTCAATTTTAATTGATTACCTACACAATTAAAAAATGAAAGTTTATAAATGTGAGAATTTACTTGGCTGTAGAATTCATTTAGTCGGTATAAGGATGTAGTAAAGTAGGTAAGTGAATGTTTCGACGGCGCAGAGAACTGTGAGTGAGCTCCGAATGAATGTTATTGGAATTAAATGAGAATAGAGCCCGGTCGTGAGGTCGTGTGGTGTGAAATCTCTTACGACATGGTAATGTCTGTATCTGTTATTTGAGGTAGCAGCATGAGAGTTCTTAGTTTACCTTGAGATCATCGGTGACTGCGAGAACGGTGGTGTACAGGGCTCATTCCTCCCAGTATAAATGATCCGCCTTCCCTCGCCGGTAGGCGAACAGCCGTTAGGCAACTCCGAGGAACTCGCCACAAACCGCTGACAGTAATACTTGTTAGCGATACACTATTTGCTGTATAGCTACAAACACACTATCACTTAGCACTGCACCTACACTCCAGGATTTGGAGTAAACCGTTCGTTTAACGGGCACTCACTCGACAGTTACAGTAGCGACAACGCGCCGGTCGATGTTATGTTCGACCGAGATGTCGGCCGGACAATGACTGAACGCAAGGCGAAAACGTAGGCTTCGGCGCTCGCGCAGGTTGTGGCGCCCCGCGCGCCCCGCAACCCGCGCCCGCCGCCCCGCCCGGACCCCTCTCTCTGCCCTGCACTTCACCCTCCAACGCATTTCCCACTGGCCGAGCTTTTGCCAACCTACTCTGCCTATAACACGGCAAGGGCACTAAACGAACTCTAAACTCGTTCCTTGTTGCAAAAAGAGAATTCAACGACTTCTAACCTTTCTAAACAAGGTTGTGTCGATGATTTTACATAAAAACTATCCTATTATAGTTTCCAAATATCTCTGAAATCTTCAATGAATCCTTAAACTGTTGTCTAAATCATTCTTAAGCGATAAGACCGCCAAATTGTCACATATTTTGTATATTTTTTATCTTGTTTGTATCTAAATCTCACAAGAAGCTGTTGAGAAAGATATCCAATAGATTTCAACATAGAATTCGTGAATTGAATTATATTTATAAACTCAAATATCCAGGGGGCAAAGAAGAACATTACAAATTATATTAGATGGTTAGTACGAGTACCTATGAATCGCGGCAACTCTGTAGAGCCCAACTCAATAAGCGTTCTTCTTTTTACATCACCAGTTACGTTTATTTTTATCGTGCTATTCAAAGTAATGGCTCCTCGATTCGATTATGTTTGAATGTAGCCTATTGAATCAAAAACTTTACTGAAGGGTCAGTTGTTTCTATTTCTTTGCTATTTATTAGTTCTGCATAAACTTTTGCTTTATTCTCGTTTTATGCATTGTGAATAATAATTGCTAAAGATTCTGACTCGGCTTTTTTTTACGATTTATTTGATGACCTGTTTCCAGAATATTATTATAGTGTATTGAGGAATACATAGTATTTATTTATTGAGCTAGTGCCGAAATACACTTCTTACACATACAGGAATTACCTACTTTTAATAAAAAATTAAATATGATAGAATTAAAAGTGAGTAACACCAATATATTTTTGCCTTTATTAGTCAACCGCTTGACAAAGCCCTCTCAGTACGAGTGTCATAGCGCCCTAACTGAACATTTTTGAAGTGTTTTGTAAGGAATTCGAACAATTGTCATGTTCGAATTCCTTGCAAAACACTTCAACGCGCTCTCGTTTGCTTTTCGATTCCTTTTTCTTCGAGTGGTTTCTTATTCACTTACAAGTGGAAAACAAATTGTATACAGAATAAAAGAAGTCGGTTAAAAAAAATATAGAAATCCCATACATCGCCTCTGTTTATCAAATTTCTACGATAATAAATGGATTAATGTCGTTTCTCATATACAAAAGACTTGAACGCGCTCTTTTTCGATTTAAGGTTTATCATTGATCGTATGTATGCTTTTTTTATAGTGCTGAAAAAATTAAAAGCTAGAGTCAATATTTATTATCTGTCATTTTATAGTAGTTATATATAATAGTTATTTAGATCGTTATACTTCGTAAGCTTTGGTTGCTAGTATTGAAAATAATGCTTGGTATTTTTAATAATATTTTATAAGTAGGTACATCGTATTTACGGTGCACTCTACTATCATCGGTTAGAAATAAAGAAGTGTAACGGTTTCGCGTACGTGTTATATGAGTTGCGTGAATTTTATAACAGTTCAAGAGACAACCGTAACTGTCATAACCTCGTCACTCGTAAGGTAATCTACAGGGAAGTTCGAACGGAATATGCATCGTGAGACTGGTTATTCTGTGATTGTATGTCCCGAAAGTTAAGTTAGAATGTTGGTAGTTTCTCGAGCGACGACGAGGCTGTAGCTAGCGGTGACCGGATAACGGTTGTGGAGGTACTCACTGAGGGCAGACGCAAGCTTCTACTTACGCCGAATCTTGACAATAGTTCGTAGCGTAAGTCGGCGTAATCATAACCCGAGTCAGTGTCACGGTCGGCTCGCCATCGCAATCATGGGCTGCCATCGCACAAGGTTGCATCGCATACGTGTCCGCACGTAATATTATGCCATGACCGTTATTATGTAGCTGATAATCATATGATTTATAAATACATCCGTATGTCTTCATTATAGTGTTCTATTCCTCTGGTATACCTACTATTATTGAACAAGCCTAAGGAAAAGATTAATGTGCCGTAAATTAAATTTTCCTTCGCCTGTAAAACTTTATTAATTGCCACAGATATTATCTTTTAATCAAAGCGCTCACAAAGCCGTTGCGTAGTCGACTTTTATTGTTGAACATAGTCACGCTGTTTATTTTTTTCTCCTTGATTCTCGTTATTTTTTATTGCTTACTTACTGAAACAACTTTTACTGCCCAGTTACTTTAATAAAGCTCGCCTTATAGGTATAGTGAGGGATATCGCATGCATAATATTTGGCACATGAGCTGTGGGTGTGATTTCGCCAGACGAGTTCGGCTTTCTCCAAATGTTGCAATGACGACACGACGACGCTTCTGCTGCTCGATCAACTGTGGGCGCGCCTCAAACCGTGAAGTGACATTTAATGAAATCAACAAGCTAAATATCAAGGCTTTCAACTATTATTACTTAGCTACATATATATTTATTGCCGTATAGCCATATAATATATATACTTAAAAGTATACCTACCTGAGTGGCTTAAGCAAATATATTGCTATTTTATTTGGAAATGACAAATAGTGAATCATATCATCTACATTGTGGAGGAGTTTCTTTTTTAGAGTTCCTTATATCGTGATGTCAGCGTTCAAACAAACTAAAATAAAAAGTCAGGCCTTCCTTTTATCGCAAGTTTTTCTCTCACATCATTAAAAATAAAATATGTTTTAAAGGCAATCTGCCAAGAGTCAAAAACTAGCTAAAAACTTAAATTAAGTATTTTTGCTACGGAACCCTATACTGACCATTTATATTTTAACACTCGGTATTAGCGAATTTGATTCAAATAGGAAACTTGTAAATTGCTTTTGACTTATAAAGGGATCATATGGCCTGATAAGTCATCTCTCGATTAATAATGTTCGTACAAATGGTCATAATTATGAGTCAACAGGTCTTGGGATGAGTTTGAAAAGGGAATACTTTAATTCAGTAAATAGGTACATAGTCAAGACCATAAATGGAAATAACGAACAAAAGTAATATGAAATCGTGAGAAATAACTCGAACAACCTCAAATCGTCTTACGCACACTATTCTGCTTTCAATAGTTTGACTGGTATTGTGCTGGCTACGATTCTCACAAATCTACGCGAGCTCCAAATATGATAACTTTTATGGTGACGAGTTCACATGTGAGCCTATCGCTTGATTTATGGCAGGCCGGATCAACCTGTTGCTACGACAAACCGATAATTGTTAAGTTGACCAAGTTGTGTAAATGCCTTGCTAATTGCGTAATTTAAAGTGGGTAGAGTCCTCGACAGCGATGACGATGGCGGCGCGTGGGTTGGCGAATGGATGCCAAGCAGCGCCACTCACAGGCTGACATCGAAAAGACTGCGTCCGTGTGGGTGCTCAAACCCACTTGGTATGAAACAGAAAGCTCCTTGAAGAACTACTTCGTCAAAAGAACCCGCCGATGATCGTTACTCAACTTTCATTGCGTAGTTTTTATCTCAATTTGATTCAAAGCGCTCCATTCATAAAATTAGATGGCTAACGATGATAGCTGTAATTTATTGCTGGGTTAGGGTTTGCGGTAATTAATCTGAAGGAAACAAAGATCAGAAAAACAATAGATTTAGATAAACATTATCGCTCTAGTCTAGTACCTACTAACCAACTGTAATGCAAGAACTAAGAACATGATTTACAGTTGTGAAACACTATTTCCTGTCTCCTGCTATTTTTCTCAATCTAAACCTACTCCTTAGTACTCATTAATCTAATTGTTGACTGCGGAAAATTATGCCCGCAGGCCTGGCTACCTATACTTACCTATATTACTCTTTACTAGGAGCACTAGCAATATTAAATATCGTCGCAGTTCACACTTCGTATGTATAGAGGTGTCTACGTCTTATACAACGTAGCACTAGTCTCAAAAAGGGCACAAACCCATCACATGCCGATGACATCACGCCGCGTTACTTACTGTTACACAGACCATAATACGTGAGAGGACTTAAAAAAAAGAACCTCCTAACGCCTTGGTGACCGCTACTATGTGAGGACAAAGAGCTGAGATTTCATTTGAGAGAAAAAACCCGTAACCTTTCTTTCCTACAGTGTACACAGTTTTTTGTCAGCGATGTTGGTGTTGAGTAAATACGTCTCACCGGGAGATAAGGTTCATTGTGTTCTTTCGATACTTTATAGAGATACTCGGAACGTATGTCAGATATTTACCTGTTTTTATCATTGTTTAGATGCTCGTTGTTATCATCCTTTTATAAACCAATACCTATATTAATAATAATAGTGTTTCTATTAGTGGCATCTTGATTGGTGTACCTGTACAAAACTATATAACTGTCTGTTAACTGTTTGTGCCTTAACTAACGAAAAAAATTTAAATAAATACAAGTATTTTTGCTAGTCGTAAATTTAACTTTAAATCACAGCACGACACGAGTTCAAGATACCTTCTCGCAGCGTATGGAAGAGCGGGGCAAGGGCGAAGGCTCAAGCGCTAGCGAACGGTGACACAGCGCTAAAAATAGAGCTTGTAAGGGCCAGCGATGCCGCGAGACCTGTCCCTGCGCCCCGTCCCTCCCGGGAGTCCCGAACCACCCGCCGCGCCATCTTGTCGATCCACCGACTGCTCCCGCGACATACCTTCAACTTGGCAAGGACCAAGGACGCTCTGACTGGCGAATACCTTAGGCGATGATGTTGCGACGCCAACTATTTAACAAGACTACTAAGTAAATGCATCGCGAGACGTTGAACCTAAACGTTCAGCTATGGCATCGTAAATTGCGCATAAAACGATACTAAGATGGGCTGGTACTTCTCACTTTAGTAAAACGTTGAGGTACCTATTTTTGTTCCTTTGACTTTGGGTTCTTCAATAAATTTTTATTTCTTTACAAGTTATTAAATAACACCAATTAAGCACCAGAATAGACAACATTTTGTGCAAAAAAATCGTCTAATCGCTTTAAAATTATAAATTTAGTACCAACGGCAACTATTTTATAAAAACTATGACTGATATCCATACTAAATTCTTCAGTTCATTCTATGAAATTCATTATTATTTTTGAGTTCGTTAACAAATATTACCTACCTACTAATATTTGATATATATTGTATAGTTTTATGAAAATCGCTGTTATCACACTAAAGCGCACACTAGAAAATTAAATAGGTTTTTAGGTAGGTACTACCTCTATGTATGTATGTATGTATATACTTATGTATAGGAACATTTATAATGTTAGTGCTAGCCGGTATTATATTTTAACGTCTTCAATATGCCTTGTTACCTAGAGGGCATAATATACATATACATACTTTTCGATACAACGTTTTAAATTCATTATTTATTATTATATTATTTATTATTATATTATTTATAGTTATATTATTTATTATTATATTATTTATAATTTTAAGCTATAATCACACTAAATATTTCAAACGGAGAAACTTCAAAAAACTTATAAAGGTACCCTACCCTACCCCCAACTATGTACCATATGGTACACGGCATGTTCAACATTACTAATACTTGCTAATTGTAACATATATTTTGTCATATATGTATATATCAATATTTTCCCACCGGACCTATACCTACATAAGTTTCTTGAATAGATTTGATTCGTTTATTTATAAAGACAATGCTTGCTATAGGCTCGCTACACAAACAGCGCAGTACCTAACCTACCTATTTAATTTAGCTGCCAGCATCTTGGATGGGCAGGCGCACTTCATCCGTAAGACCTCATTGTTGTAAAACTAAAAAATAAAACAATGGACTCTACATTGTAATCTCGCCATGGATCGCTAGAAATGATGCAATGCCTGACCCTAATAAATACTTTACTTTGTCGGATGGACATAAAGTATCCACACAACTCATAGATCGCAAAAACTTAGGTATTGTTCCGATGCCGTCAGCATGTAATCTCATGTAAAAACTTTTGTTTTAACCTTGGAAAACTAACATCGCGTGATATAGCAATTTTTTTGTTTTTAATTGAAAATTGTTGACCATAAACCAAAATTTAAATTGGCTTTTGAAAACTATTGTCTCGGCCTTCATTATTTGAAATGTGAAATATTAAACCAAGATTAACAAAATAATAATGCATTAAAAATCGAGACAATCCAAATGTTGACTAGAATATGAAAATCAAATAGAAGCAAAGGACACGGCCTCTTGCACAGGAAGATGATGTCACTGCTTCGACTGGTTTTGCTTATTATTCGATTGGTGTATAACCTGCCGCCAAAACGTTAGGTAGTCGACCTGATGCTTCTCAAATTTTATTCAATAATATCTGTAGCCGCGACTTCATTCGCGATTGTCATACCTGTAGAATTTAAATGTGGATGATATGAGAGGTCAAATTTTGACCATAGTTTTGCTCATACTAGAAAAGGCTGTTGAAAAAAATATTTTTCATTTTGTAGAATTACCCTGTTACAATTATTGTCTAAGCATAATATTCGGCCAGGTCAAACTTAAACAATTATATTTTTGCGTCTAGGGCTAAAATAAAAAAATTAAAATCTACAGATTTTTTATATCGTCATCCATACCGCAATGCTTAAAAACGTAAGTAAAGTTAAAAGGTAATCAGTGCATCCTACCTGTGACCGGAACTCAGGGAGGAATAAGATTCGTAACGAATACATTCATTATAGAACCAAAGTTATCAACATAGTTCAAAGAAGCTCAAACTTTAGTGTCTGGGCCAGTGGGCTGACCATATCTTGCGAAGGATCGACACCCGCCGCCGGGGTAAGCCGCCCTCTAGCCGGGTAGGATGACGACCTGCGAAAGTCAAGAAAGAAATAATAAAAATATATATATATAATTAAAATGATTTTATTTCAGACACAGATCCATATCATGGTTAGTACATACTTATACTATGTGAGTAGGCACAGTAGGTTATAATGACATGATTATTATATGACACTGATTCGAATGCTATTTCGAATAGGTACAGTGTCTCAACATTGGACTGTCCCATTTGAACTTAGGAGGGTGTTGGAGCTCTCGCGCGAAATGAAATGAATGATATGAAAATATATATAGTGTTAGCGACGACGACATTATGACAAAGGTCAAAATTCCATAGAATAAGCAATAGTAATAACGTCTCCGATTACGCCACAGATTAGGACGTAGTTGTTAGGGACCGGCCCGTGTATATATATACCTACCTAGCTAAGTACATGTTCTCGAATGAATATAAAGGATAGAAATGGAAAGCAGAAATGTTCTGGAATATAGAAAGAGATAGGTATAGCCCGGAAAATCGTAGAATTTTCTGGTTAGGTTCGGCAGAGGTATAAAGGCCGAGCTTGTACGCGGGTTTAGTTAGTTCTGATTTTGCAAGTGACCAAGTGAATAAGTTTTAAGGAAAGGAAATAGTGAATAGTGCAGTGCAGTGACTTTGTAATAAGTGTGTGTATTCGGTAGAATAAACCTACATTAAATGTTCTGAAGTGTTTTACTCGATCATCACTCCCGACCAGCCCTAGTTGAAGTTTTACACCTTCGACGAGCCCCTACATATAGTGACTCATATTTATATGAAAATATAAAAGTAAACTTATATGCTGAATGCGGCAAGCTAAAGACGGCGCTATTTTTTACGACCTTGCAACTGTTTCTATTATAATAATTACAACAAAGTACACATTTTGACTTTTATTCCCTCTCCCAAGGGAACCGTACTGAATTCCGGGTTAAAAAGTATCCCTCTTAGTATGAACTCATGCCATGATTCATTTGAGAATATCCAGTAAAAAAAATACAAAAATAAATACAGTTTTGACTTCAGGGTAAATAACGTGCACTCCAAAAAAAAATACCGCGCTAAATGAAAATAATAAAATTCTAAATGTCTTATAAGAACAGAATTGGACCTATAACAGTTTTAATTTAAATATTATTTAATTATTAATTTGAATCGACTAGAGTAAATATACACATGTGAACAGTCCATAACTCTTGAAACTTAAATATATGTATAGGTTGCAGTACGAATTATAGAATTGTATGGCATCATTTTATTTTATTGTTAAACTAGCTTCAGGCCGCGGTTTCGCGCCCTCCCTATATGTTATTCCAGGTCCTAATCTTTGTGTCTAAAATTTCAGCCCGATCTATTAGATTTTTGCATTGTCTTTGGCCAAAAATCTTCACAGCGGCAAAAACTTGCGCTTTTTTAGATTAGTAAATATATATGTAGTGTAAATAGATTTTATAATATAATATTAGTATGGATTTTATTCCATTTATATCTACCATATCGACCCCATAACACTTAGTTATGACAGAAATTGTGATAGCAAGGGTTATAGAACGGGAGCTAGTGACAGATTTTCATGACCAAGTCCGTCCCAAGAAAAACTTCGTAATATGGTAATAGGTTCAAATCAGAATTCTGGAATATGCTAATTTTAATTTCTGATTTGAACCTTATTCCATCGGAATAATGTCGTCATCGGTGCCAGTGCCAAACCCACGGAATCGCAGCTGACGGACACGAGTATTCATAATATTAATCCCTAATGCATTTTACGAATTTTCGCTCGGGAGGAAATAATTGACCAAATGTGGACTTGGCTCCCGGACCATTACTTTGGTTATATTTTACAGGCCTCCTGCCTGTAAAATATAACCAAAGTAATGGTTTTAATATTACAAGGTAAAAGGAGCGTATTTTCCTCTATGTTATAATTATAACTTATAAGGTTCTTCTAACATAAAGGTTACGGTAGAACTTAGGTATAACTTCGCATAATATTTCATAACTCATTGAATATTTTATTACGTTGAGTGGGTTGCCCTGTCTTTGAAGCTGGTGGCGGAGTAGGCGCAGCATGATGACGAAGCCATTATGAATGTGACAGAACTTCAACGTCGATGAATTTATATCTCGAAACCTTTACCTTAGTTTTAAAGAGTAAAACCACGTCTAGATGAGTGCTATTACGATACAAGTACATTTTAGTGCATATGTCATTTCATTTGTCTTTCAGGCAATCGTTCGACGTATTTTTATCTTGTTTATTATATTTTAAAATGTGCAATAAAAGTATTGTCTATCTATCTATCTATTCTCCTGATTTCTTTAGAGAAATCATCTGGTTTGTGACCTTGGTGGGGACTTAGAATTCTTCACTCATAGCTTACTCAAACAGCTAAAGGGCAATCAAGATAAAAAAGGTTATGCCTGTCAGTATCCCGGAACAGTCAGGTTTTTTTAGAACGGTCACTATTAATTTACACGAAGAAAGAATTCGTCACGAGACGGCTCTTTTAATCAAGACGCCGCGTATGTGAAGCCGCGGGAGTCAGTAGAGTAATACAGCACTGTTATTAGGGGTAATTCAATAGAGGGAATATAACTTATATCCCATTCATAAAACCGGTGCGGTAGGTAGGTAATAAAATATTACTTTCTTTGAAATAAAACGTCTTGTTTCGAACTTTGGAAGCAGTTGGAAAGATATTAAACAACTGTATATGTGCAACTGTAATAAAAGGTAGGTTAGGTAGGTAGATACTTTATGTTAAGTTATTTTTATCAGTGTCAGTTCGATTATTATTTAGGTCAGGCTAGGTCATTAGTATGTCCCTCAAAGTCATCATCATCATCATCATCATCATCGTGGAGGTGGATTGTTACAGGTGGAGGATTGATACAGTTGAACGAAACAGTACACACAACGCACTATGTGGGTACGCGAATGACCAGAATGTCTGTAGTAGTTGGTCAAAACATAATGAATGGTGCCATATTTTTTTTCTATTTGATTTTCGTGATTAGGCGGTTCGGAAGTATTTTTGTTGCTGCTTAAATAAAATTATGGAAAAAGTGTATTTTTACGAATTTTTACACGGTAAGTTTTGTGTAGTTTCTTACCCACGTAGGTGAGTTTTAGTTGAATCTGAGTTTTTAAAAAAAGATTTGCTTGGTTTTGAATACTTATGTACCCATTTACATATATTGTTTGTGGGGAGCATTGATACAGGGGAATGTTCACGTTTCCGAAATTCCAGATATGGCTTTGGCAAGCATTATTGATGTTGTGCTAAAACTGACGCCACAAAATAAAAGTTCAACAATTCGGCAATCTAATATGTTTAGTTTTAAGGAGAATCTTTCATCGTAAAAGATATAGTGAACGTTTTCATGTCTGACTATATAATGAAAACTGTTTTTTAAGTAACAATAAACAAACTGATTTATTTATTCATGTTTCTTTCCCACCTAACCTCTGTATCAATCCACCCCTTGGTGGGGGAGCATTGATACACTTTCCAATTTTTTTCAGTTCACTTTTTACACTACTACATTTCATAATTTCAACCGATATAGTTTGTTATGTTTTTGCTAAAGAACCAATCTTTACGAGAAAATACTTTGCATTCAGATTCATTGATGGTAAAACACCTAAAAATGGCATGTTTCGAAAATCGTATTAATCCTCCTTCACTCCCCATATTCATTTTATTTATCTTTGATTTTATCTTTCAGCAAGTGGTTGCTTAAAAGAAATCGCTTTAAACGATAAGGCTGCCAATTCATGTACGTTTCTTAATTATCTGTTTTCGAAAAGTGTTATGATTTTATATCTATCTATCTAGTTTCGTTTTATAACAGTGTCAGCCTAGTTCATCAAGTTTAAATAATTTATCAGGGTTTCTGTATGTGACGAGACACAAGTAAATGTATAGTCAGATATCTATTGAATTCTTAGAGCTTCATTGTCATGTCAGAGCTACCCTGACCCCAAAAACCTTTTGCAAATCGTTAGTTGATAGCCGCGTCATGTCATCATTAAGTATAGAAATGCTGGCTGTGTCGTGCCTAGGACATATGTACATATTTTGAAGATTTTATTACTTTTTCTGAGAACGCATTGATTGTTGCTTCGTCGATATACCGATATACGACCAGGATGGTTTGTTTTCTCTATTTTAATAGAGAAAACAAACCTATTCGAACATATTTCTGTGAATGTGTTTGAGTCAACATTTATAGATACACGTGTGGTTCTTATAGTTCGTTTGCTCTAGAGTTTAGCAAGTGGCAGCGTTGCTTGATCAAATAATACTTTGTGGGTGTAGGCTACGAAAGAATGACCCCGTGCTATATCCGCGCCCCGCCTGCTGACGAAATCGTTTACGCAATACATCTTTGGACGAACCGGTACACACGTAGTAGTAGTAATAGATCTATAGAACAATGAACATTTCTATTACTTTGTTCTGTTAATTTAGTTTCAGCGCAGTAGGTAACTCAACAAGTTTTGCGTGTCTTATCCGTTTCCAGAATTATATTATATTTGATTTGTTGCGCTTTGTCCTCAGTACTTTGAGATATTTTCTTGCAAATTAGGTAACACATAATAAGATAGATGCAATTGTTTAACCTACATTTGGGTACATATTTAGTCTATTGAACTAGCAACTGTGGGTTAGGATAACGAACTACAAGTACTAAATTATGTTTTACTTTGTATATACTTAGCAGTTATTTGTAGGAGCCTACAAATAAATTCTTGGCGTGGTGTCATTAAATGAGTTTACAAAGTGCTTTATCTTGTAAGTAAATTCGGTTAATTTTAAGTAGTATGTTAGTAGGTATGTTCAAGGTTTTAACTAAATCCATTATGTGTCATCGCTTGACGTGTAGACTACCCTCAAGGTATCTATATAACAAACGTGAGGTCAGCCTCAAAATTAATCTCGATCGATGAGCTCACACAAACCACTAAGTTAGGACCTCTCTAAAATATACGGGAACTTTTTTTACAACACCGGGTTTTTATTGAAAATCGGCCTAGTGTGAGGTGGGCTCGCGCCGAGAGGGTCCCACGCTACTGCCGAATCATTTTATGCTTTTATGCATATGCGTTATTGCGTTCCTGGGAAAAGACTAGGCTTTCTTTCTTTTTTATCTTCTGAGAAAAGATAGTCTGTCTTATAACTGGTGGGAAATGTTGACAAAAAAACAGAATTCAATAGAAGACAAGGTCCATAATAAATGTGGTTGTATCTTTCGGGTACGGAACCCTAGAAGGATAAGGGATAAAAATACGATGACAGGAACCTTCTGAACCGGAGTCGGTCGGGCAATGCGCTAGCTATTACGCCCATAATTTCTAATATTAATTCCCTGAGCTCTATAAAAGTATTTTAATAGCTTGCTGGACCTGCGTGAGCCGACCATTTAAGGAATTCCTTGAAGCGAGCCATAAAACCCGAGGTATAGAACAAAATAGTTTTTGAATGTTTTACCAATGGCCTTAAAACAAATTGTAACTAATTCTAACTTATCTTCTAACTATCCAGACTATCATTATCAAGTTTCAACCCTTTCAGTTATTTAAAAGTTTATTGGAATCAACGAATTTCGAAAACCACTAAAACAAACTCCTCTCCTTGATTTTTTGTTATAAACATATAACATGTAGTAATAAATTTCACGAAAGCGCAATCTGCATAAGATTAAATGCACCCAGATCCTAATAAAAACAAAGGTGTACGTATCCGCGGGCAGTTTATGCACGGCTTGACTGCATAATGCAACGCTGGGCTTCGCAGAGAGCAACGGCCCAAACAATCTGCTCATAATTAGTCTGCCAGGACTTGCAGGAGTGCAACTATCTAGATCTCTTCAAGATGAGTTCCCACAGGACTAGATCTACTGACTCGATCTGAAAGCTTCCCATGACTAATCTAAGCAGAACATACTTGATCGGGAAAGATACGTAATTGCTTGAGGTAAGTTATGTTCAGAAAACATAATTATGTTTGTGGTAAAATAAAGTCAGTCTTATACGAGTTAAAGATAACCAACAAAACACACACCAGACCTAGCCTTGACCCAAACAAAACACAATTTCTAATTTGGGTGCTCGGTAAAGCTGAGTGAACTGTGAAAATGATTGATTTTTTTCACTTATATTTCTACAAACTATCTATCTTCATTATGTGAATGCGTGATGAAGTACCAAACATCCGAAACGTCGCATTTTTAACACTAGTGTTTCCTATTCCTACACCCAGTGGAAACAAGTCATGACCGGATACGTGTGAAGTAGCTAATACCATTATAACTATCCTTAAATTAACGTACGTAGGTACAACTGTCTCAGAAAATTGCAAAGGTCAGTAGAGTGGTATTCAATAATAATGTTCATTATAAAAATAGTTGTGCATTAAGGTATCTATAAATCCCGTTTCAAGATCATCCGTGATGAGATCACGTACGGTCATCATTAAATAAGAAGATAATAAATCAAGATGAAATTATTAAATGAAATCGTCGATGATCCATACTCGACCGCTAATTTACCTGCCTCGGAATGTCATTCTATTGTTAAAGTCGTTTCGGTCGTTTCAAAGTCAAACTTTCTTGATTTTCGATTCTGAATTGTAGTCTGAAGGCCATTCGCGGCTTTTGTCTGGAGCCGGGAATAAAAACATACTGACTGAACCGGACGAAGCGATGTCCTCCATATTGTTACTTCGACAATAACGTAATCTTAGATACGTCTAGAATAATGAGCATCGCTTACATCCGTTAAGTCCATACACGAATGAGTAACGCCATTTGTATCTGACGAAAAACAAAATTAATAAATTAACAAAATATTGTATGTATGTTCGTCGATTTCTACGTGAATTATGCACCGATTCGGAAAATTATTTCGCATTAGAATGATATCGAAATGGTCCCATACAATTTTATTCCCGAAAGATAACTAATTTTCCCGAAAAACTTTGAAGACGTTACGTTATTTTTAAACTTTTATATTATTTTATTGAATTACTCATGTCTTGTTGGACAAATTGGTATTTAAGCCAATTTGTTCTTTGGTAGGATACAAAAGGTACAAATGTTCAATACCTACCTACTTAAGATTCTCTAGGTACTATTCGCTTGTAGCTCAACTGTACTAAGCCACATCTAATGCCACTTGACAAACAATTTATATTCTAGACCACAAATAATCCGGTGCGAATTATAGGAAATATGTCAATGATTATTTTCTAAGAAGGCTGTGTATGTGCATATGACATCAGCACCCCGCGCTCGCGCATCAATGCCTGCCAACAATGAAATAAGAAAAGGTTTTGTTCATACCAAGGTTATGCACAGACCGCAAGTTTTTTTTATTTAGGAACCTGTCTCAATTATCATTCTTGGTCCGTAATTATGTTTTTATTGAGATCTAATTTATACGAGGACCAGTTCCATAAACCACGCAAACACTTTTTTACTTTTTACAGTAATAAAACTGAAGTAATTTACTTTATACCTTAATTAGGTTATCCAGGTTTTGCAATTTAGGTTTGTGGGTAAGAGGTTTGTTTTATTAAAGTAGTTGTCAACCAGACGACCTCAGTTATCTCAAAAAAATTAAATAATGTCCCAAAAAAATTCTCCTAACCTTCCCCTCAGTACGAGGACGCTCTAACCGATTAAGCCACGAAATCAAGTTTTCTTTTTGTTGATGTTTTTGAAATCGGGTTTTTTTATCATGACTATTATTGGGAAAATCGTTAAGCTGACCAATCGACCCTGAATGAATCACCTCGTTTGTTCATAAACTTATTGTTATTACCTAGGTTGATATTTATTGTTTCTCACTAAACAAATAAATTAACTTTTAAGCACTTACTTCCTTTTAACCCATTAAAATGGCATTGCAAAGGCGGCATGAAAAATCAACGATCAGAACATAAAGCTTAGCTAATAAATAAAGTCATGAGACATGTCCAATTGTCCATAAGATCTTCAACCGCACGACTCGCTGTTTGTTATCTTAGAAATGGTGATATCACCTTGTAAATGATGACAGAATTCCACTCCGACGGAGGCAATAAAAATAATAATGCCTGTTTCTATAAATAAGCATAGAAGCATTGCAGTTAATTACTTGATGAACATGCGCAAAGGAAATCAAAATCTTCCTAATACCAATTATAAATGCGAATGTTTGGACGGATGGATGGTTTTTTTTTACTTCTTCATACCAAAACTACTGCACGGATCGAGCTAAAATATTGTATTGGTGCAGTTCTAAGTTCCTGTGGTTTATCCCAGGCATTAGAATTACATACGCTACGTGGTGTTCCCATGGGATAGAAATAAAGTTTAAACGTTTCCATATATACAACGCGTGCAAAGTCACAGGCAGATGCTAGTAATAAATAGAAAGGAATTCGAGAGAAAAGAAGTTAAATAAAATACTTGCTTTTTTCAGGGCCATATAAAAATAAATGTATGCACAAAGACTGTAATTTTTTTGAAGCTGCAAGTGGGTATTTTTTTTATGCAAAATATATTATTAAATCTTATATTTAAAAAGAGAGCGTTTACTTAACGTCGATGTAATGACGTGTTTATTTTATTTGTGTTGTCTCAATCGTTGAACTAGGTATTCATGCCGTCAATAACGCATTGACGTGTTAATAGGACATGCATTCTATTAAATACTTAATTAGTAACAATTTAAATAAAATACTTTTATTGTCAGAAAACAGTAAAAGCTGTTGTGTACTTTGGGCATTGGCTCTGTGAGTTCCATTGCATAATATTAATAAAAGTTGTAAGAACCCACAGGGCCCGAAACTGGCCTGGCCGCGGTTACGTGATATTGTAACGATCCGTCATGAGCGACTTCAGAAAAAGGATGGACCGAATTGATGATTATTGCGCTATTGCATTTAAAATGATCCCAAGATTATCCGATTATTATATTTTGGTTTTTCGTTAGTTATATGCAGCTACGAGTATTTTAAGTAAATTATTCTTTTCTTCAGGCACATGTTCTTTAAAAAGATAATCAGGCAATTATAGTTTTGTCAACGTTATTTGTCCGATTAGCTTTTGGTGAACACCAGCCTAAGTATTCCAGTGGGTAAATCCATATTAAAATCGCATGATAATTGCATAAGAATGTGCTCCTTAGTGTGAATATTTTTAGATAAGGTATTGCAAGATGAGCGCTGCATAACATAGCAGAGGCGATGCAATTAATTAGTTACGGACAAATTATACACGCGCCTGTTTATTTTATTTTCGTCGCTTCGTTTTATGTTTCAGTATGGAATTTGTGACGTTCGCTTTAATTTTCTTGGCCATATTTTCCAAGTGTCTGCAAAATTGTCTGTATTAAGGTTAGAAAGATGGTGAGAAAAGAAAAAAATGCACAGAAATCGGTATAAACGGGGTAGGTGCAGGTACAAGACGTCTGTCGGAAAAGATCAAGGTGAAAAATTAAGCTATGCCAGCTATGCTTTCAGTTTTTGAATTACTTTTATGATTAAAGATAGACTTACTGCTGAACTAGTTTCAGCCCGCGGCTTCGCACGCGTTGTGTCTATGGAATCGTTTAAAGGTAATTTCTATCCCATGGGAGCTGTTTTGTGAGATAAAGACTAGCTTTTTTTTTATTCTAGACTTAGAGCTAAATCTGTGCAGATTACAGCCTGTTCCATTCAGTACTTTTTGATGTGACGAAGTAACAAACATTCATATATCCATCCATCTAAACATCCTAACTTTCGAATTTAATATATTAATGTAATTGTTCAACATAAACCATTTTCTAAATCTAAGCTGTTATTGAAAAGTCAAAAACATAGCGTGTGAACTAAAGCTTCATAATTGAATCATAAAAGCGGGATAGATGTGTACGTAGCTACCAGTTCCATTCCATTTGTACATCCCAAAGCTTGCCATAGCTTACCATTGCTAGAGTTCAACGTCCTCCTGTTTGCTTGGTCATGACGGTGTCTTCAATGTTTCTTTGTTGACAGAAAGTTTACTCTTGTTTTAGTAGGTTGGTATTATTGCAAAACATTGTTTGACAAAAGGTACTTGATAACAATTGTTAACTCTAATTTAAATAATGGGCCTGAGACATTTTGAGGGACTTATTGCTTCGTCATTTAGGGTGGTGTTCTTTGTAACACAATCGGACAATTAGCAGTTTCGTCAGTTAACTTTGAACTTTTGTCAAAATGGTCAATTAAATTGTAATAGTCCGATTGTATTTTCGACGAACTGGGTCCTAAGAGAATATTATTTTGTGTCATTGTTCTTGATGACTGTCCCAATAAAACGAAATTCGGAGAAGACATAAGAAAGTTGCTTGCCGAGAAGAATCCGCTTTGCAATTAAATTGGCCACTTTCCATTACGTCGACCTTCAAAGTACCAATTCGCTTCACTCCCTCGAACGAAACAAACTGCCTACGGAAATGTACCTTTATTCACGATGATGCACAAAAGTATTGTGATATGAATAGATGTATATTTATATCAAATCAAGAAGAGTGATATCTTTTATACCTCCTTATGAGAAAAACGGACTCCCCAAACTGTGATGTTTGCGGAGTCCTAGATGATGTGCACCACATCTTGATGGATTGCGTATATGCACATACTGATGATTGAACGTAATTTAAATAGATTTGATTTAGGTACATTTATTAACATTTTAGCGGAACCAGATTCAGCAGCGGCTCATTATTTAAAAATTTTATGCATCAGTGACTCCCTTTAAAAATAGCCACACTTTATATGTTTTTATTTTGCTGTATCTTTTGTTTTGTTTGTTAGTTATAAGTTTAGGTTATGATAGGACTGGCATACTTTACGAAGTAAAAGTCCTTAAAAATAAATATGATTACAAAAAAAATAAAAAACTTTGATACCCTAAACGTAATAAGACACTTCACTACTTTTAAATCAAAATTATTCTTTGCCAACTCCATCATATCTGTACTGTATCAAATATCAAAGAGTTTTATTTCCTTGAGAACTTGCAGTAGTACTCTTGTACTCTTGATCACCTCACAAAACTCAAAATACATAAGTAAAACTAGGAAATAAAGTTTGAACTTTGATTTTTTGTTCACTTCAATCTTTTTAAGTTAAAGTTAATAAGCGAACAAGAAACCTTTACTTTTACTTACGTGAACCGCTATTTACTACATTGCTACAAAGTGAACGCATGTGAAAATAAGTAGGCTTTTGTGTATGATAATATGAAAAATAACAGTTACAGTTCCCTCAAAAACTTCTCATCTATTCAGAATATTCATAAGAGAAAAAGTACAGAGATAAACTGCTACAGTGGAACAAATATCGTACATACCGGCTCGAAAGTAAGGCTACAATTTATTGCAGTGCCCTTTTTATAAGTGTTTTGATTCTCAAGAACGAGAATTAACATTCCACCATGCCCTGTATCGCGTTAAAATTGTCGTTTTCTTTTTGCTGGTCGCATCTTTAATGCGTTTAAATGCTGTTCTTCTCTTTATAGCACAAAATAGAACATTTACTAAACTGTGCGCAACCTCATGATTTATTTGCGATGTAAAAAACTTTAAGTTCGCTACAGAAAAAACTAGTTAACCGTCTGCTTTGTCGTTTGCCTCGATATTCAAAGAAAGTAACTACTTGCTAAGTTAAAATTATAATGATTCCTTTAAACATCCCATTCATCGCCAGTTTTGTATTCTGCCTTTCCTTTCAGTTTGTTAACCAAGTTGTAAGAAAATACTAAAAAATCAATATAAATACAAACAAATCTCAAAATTTTTGACCGCCTTGATAAAGGTATTTTTATAAATCCAAAAAAATCATCAGATACCTACTAAACTATTGTTTTATACTATTTAACGGCATGTACATGAATGATAATATATTGATGATCCTCGGTTGGACTATCGCACAAGTAAATCTGAATAACGATATGTGAACTATATAGGTAGGTTCTCTCTCACTTACAAAGCAAATTCCTCTTTAACGACAAATCCCGTAGCCTGCCGCGTGTGAGCGCGTTGAAGTCTTTTGTATGGGAATTTAGATTATGCTGCAGCGCTGTGAAGCGGTCGCTTAAGCTGTCCTATAATATTTGACCTTTGACATAACCTAACCATAATGCTTCTGAGTGTACAAAAATACGTACTTCACTAGATATTATAAAACATAGTCACTTACCGCTGTCTGTCTCTATGTATGTATCCTAAAACCGTATGATGCGGTTTTTTTTAATAGATAGATTTTTTATATTCAAGAGGAAGGCTTATAAACTATTTTACACATATATTTGTACAGGGGCGCAGCTAGTCTTATATTATTTTACTAAATTGACATTTTAATGCCCTAACTAATTAGTGTTCTACTGATCGCGACGTGATAAAAACGGACATATTATCGTTTAATTAAATGTGTACGTCTTCATACACTTAATTATAGTATCGTATAAGTGTACGAATATACTCGGTCATATTATATGTAATATGTATATCATATTACTCGTAAGTTCTGTGATGACCGAGCCGAGTTATCACACTAATATTATTAATTCGAAAGTTTAGAAGTTTGGATGGTTTAGATAGTTGGATGTATGGATAAAAAAAACATACTAAACGGATCGTGCTGCAATTTTTCATACAAGTTGTTTCAGGCCTGGAATAAAACATATAAAAACAATTTTTTATCCCAGAAATCAGTTCTCATGGAATAGAATTAACCTTAAAACGTTTCCATAGGAACAACGCGTGTGAAGCCGCGGGCAGAACTTGTATGATGACTTATTTTGAGAAACTACTCACGATTTTTTGGACATCTACTAAATACAAAATATATCATATTTTAGGGAATAAAACAGTTTTGAGGAAATATTGAGGTTTTAAAACTACAGTTTTAATTTCGTTTTAAACCCTACAATACTAGTTGCATCTGTTTATAATGTGTACGTAGCTGTAAGATGCACGAAGATTGATAATACAAAATCATAATAGTGTCAAAAAAGAAAACCAGACCTTTACCATAGTTATTCTGTCTTTCGTTATACGTATACCTAATTTGTGGCGGCATGACGCTACAAATCAGTATTAACTTATTAAGTTATTAGTGTGGACGTGTCATGGCGCATCGTTTAATTTTTTAATAATCATTAATCTCGATCAAATTAAAAAATATAATACGTGTTTTATAATCTATTGCCTAGGTATATTTAGACAAATATATAATTTAAATGATTTTAAGTTACTGTCATACTTCCAAACAATAGTAACTTTACAGTCAGATCTCCACCGCAAGCAGAGTGGATCAATTCAAGACTCTGTTTAACTCGCAATAATAAACTGCATAGGTTGATTTTCCATCCACAAATAGTCGAGCGGAAAGAACTGAGCTAGCTAAGATATGAAATGAACTCCGTTCACTTATCTCTCATTTCCCGCTCATTAACCTTTCCCTAACCCGGTTTTCGTCTTTGTTTCTAAACCTCTAATTTCAAAATCTTTCGCGTATCATTTGTTTTCTTGGATACATTATTCAGAAAAGACAAAACACTGCTTAGAATTTTTGTAAATAGATAGAAAAAGCTAAAGTAGAGATCTACATGATGCAGTACGATAGAATACTTTCTACCCACCAAGTTGATATAAATCTTACTCGACATGACAATGCGTTTTTTGCTTCAGATACTATCAGTAATAGTTTGTTATAGTTCCCGTCTAATGCCTTACTAGAATAATAGCTTATTTGAGTTTATTTTGATTATTGGACCTTGTAGGAAGAACTTCGAATTTAATTAAGACACATTCAAATTGCAAATCATCATACCTTAGGTGGTTTTCATAGAAAGGTAACATTTTTGTCAAGCAAGGCTCTTAAATGCATTGCTAGAAACTGGATGTACATGCTTGAGTAGATGCAAAACCACGTAAGCGAGTTATTAACTTTAAATAATTGCCTGTAAGCTAAAGTATGTAGGTAGTAGATACTGATTAGAATACCTAGGCCATCCACAGCATTCAACATAATAATGATTGCAAAAGCTATGCGCACGTTGATTGGCTTTTTATTATTCATAAAATTGTTTTTGCCTGGAATGATGGTAGTGTGAATTACGTAATATAAGCTGTGGATATTCAGCGAAAGGTCACAGTGCTCGGTGACCGTGGCGGGCAGAGGGTATCCGAGGAGGGAGTAAGGCTAGTGGGGGGGGCGCCTGATCTGACGCATGCTATGACAACATCGCCACTTAAGATACCAATGTAGAGACAGCTAATAATGCTGATTAATATTCCTTTTTCAATAAATAACTAGTTTCTATCGGCATTCAGCATACCTTTATAGGTTACTTACCTTCTCTCTGTTTCCATACAAAACCAAAAAGCTGTGAATATAGTTGAGGAATCATAAAATTTAAATTAATACTTATTTTGAAACAAAAATGTATTTAGTGACTTTTAAAAACCAGATCGCTCACCTTGGATGATTGTACATATGTATCATGTTATCACAAGTTACGGCTACAGGGCGTATATTATTGCGGCAGTGACTTTATGCAAACAAGCACTCCGGCCGTACCAGGGCCAGGATATGGCTGCTTCCGCTCCCTTGACTACCAACCAGCCAACTTTAACGGTTACTTACCTGCTAGATACTTATACTTACCTTATTATACTCACGATGAGTAATAACCACCGTTTAAACGCTGAGACTTGTAGGAATACCTACTCCGTTAGAACATTAGTACATTGCAAACCTACGACAGTGTAAACATTATGTGTATATATTACCTTTGAAAGTTTAAATATCACGCATATACATACGTATATGTTACATTTGAAAGTTGAAAACCTAATCGACCACCTTTTAAATATTAAACTGCTACATTGATCATTTGTTTGCGCTATTTGCGCGTAGGCGTTGAAAAATAAGTTTTTTATGGAGCTTATTATTTATTCATAGTTAGGTAAAGTTTCTACTCCAAGATAATGTAACTGCTAATGCCTTGAAAAAAAAATCAAATTCGTCCTCATTCAGGGAATACAGAGGTCTATAACACCGAGTTCCAGTACCAATTTAAACAAAAAAAAAAGAAACGAAACGCGCATTTGCGTATTTTATAATTCATCCAATTTTAATTCTAAAATACGCAAATGCGCGTTTGGTTTCTTTTTTTTTTTGTTTAAATTGGTACTGGAACTCGGTGTTAGAGTATGAAACGAAACACACAATTGCGTCTTCGAGTATGAAAATAGGCCCCTAGTTTTTTTTTGAGAAAACTAATTTGGGTATTTAGATGAGACAAGATAGAATTAAGTACGAGGCACCAGCATACCAGGAAATAGCACAACAACAGACCACTCATCAACCATTAGACCTTCTGCCAATTATTATAACAAAAAGGTGTGTTGCCCCATTTCCGTCTAGGCAGTTTTTGTTGTCCGGCTGAAGGTATCTACCGAATGTAGAAGGATGCCTAAATTTAGTGGCTTAAAAATGATTTGGTTTCTTGGTATGTAGCGGTAGCAAAATATGTGTTTTGAAGGAGGTGCGCTTAGTGTTATGGAATGGAAATGTTTAAAGGTTATTTATATCCCATGGGCAATTATGGAGTTTTATAGGATAAAAAGTAGCCTATGTTTGATAGAGAATTGTATTGTATTGTATTGTATTGATTCCATGCTTATAGCAAGGCTTACGTGACGTTAGAACTAAATTTCATAACACCTTGTTTTTGATACACCTGAATCCCAAAATGCCCGAAAGCCAAAATGACTGAATATCAGCCTGATCCGATCAGGAGCTAGTTTTGGTATGAAGACATAACAAACATCCACCCATCCATCGTCATAACACCCAAACTTTCGCATTTATAATATCAATAAAATATAATATCAAAATATAGACCAAATTATTAGGTATCTAATAAATAACCAAACTTCATATTGAATATAATGTTAATCGATACTATTTTCACCTCTCTATTCTCACTTCAGTTTAAAACTTTATCTAAGCATTTTAGTTTTTTGTTTCAGAAATATATACGGATAGGGTAATAAATAGTCCAGATAAAACCAGTTACCCAGTCCTTACTTTGTAAAACTACATGTACTCGGTAGAGCCGACATCCTCGGGATGGGTAGGTAGGCATCACACACAGGTCTAGGCTGTTCTGGGCATTAAACTGTACCGGTATGCAGATTCATGGCATTAGAACCTCGCTAGCTGTGCAACGACATTCTATTTTAAACCAAATCAGTCGTTGAATCTTTAAGATCATGGACTCCTGTTAGGTTAATCCTGAAATGAACTCTCGTCTTTTATCTTTACAATTTAGACTCGTCAAGTGTAGGACAAAATACATTAAACAAGAAACTTTTCTTCTCAGCTTCGTAACTAGGTACGAATTCTTATTACTATCTAGGTACATTATGTTGGTTTGTGAAAGCGTTGGTATGAACTTTTATGGTAGAGTTACGTTACTAGATTTATCGTATGTTTGAGCTCCCTTCTAATATATGTATACACATACAGGTACCTACATATATAAAATATTGAATCCTCTGTACCTTACCTACTTTGGTACAGAGGATTAAATATTTACCTATGTACCTATATTTCGGCCAAATAAAAAATACAATATTTGTAAACAAAGCCCCCATACTTTACCTAAATCACTTTTTTGTTGTTGAATTTTAACAAAATTTGAGCTATTTATAAAATGGCATATTTTTCAATTCGACGCCAAAAAGAGAATTTAGCATTTTTTGTAGTGATTTGTTTAGATAGATAGATAATTTATTAATGACTTCAGACACACAAACACAAATACAATTGTTTACAAACATCTGAAGGCTTGAGTATAGATCCTATATATTTTTACCCTGAGATTTCAATCCACAAACTCCCCTAGCAGGGGCCTAACTCAGAGGCGAATCATATTATGTTAAAATAAATAATTTTGATAATCTGAATTGTTTATTTGCAAACGTTTATATATTCGAAGACCTACCTATAGTATTGCATAATCTTATTTATTTTTGCAATACAGTTTGAAAAGTCTATCAGACATAATTGTTTCCATTACAATAGAATTAGATCGAGCAATTCACTTAATTTAGAAGAGTTTTGTTATCTTTCTGCAAGACATTTTCCAATAATATATAATCCCCATTTATCTTGGAACTAATAGACGGCGTGGATCTTTAACGGAGAGGATCTACCTAGGTTGTCAATGGGACATATACATATATATGACATATACACATAGGCACGTTCTATGGTACCTACTTTAATTTGGCGGCCCTACGTAAAAATGCGCCCCTTTTTAGTTAGTGCTTATGCACTTAGACAAGACACAATTTTTAATATCTAGCTGTGAAACGCGTATTTTTATTCGTGGAAATTTAAAAAATATGGAAAATATCAATTTTTCCCATTATTTTTTTAATGTAAGATCCTACGAAGTATAGGAAAACATTTTAAAAAAGATTACTGAAATCGGTTAATCCGTTCTCTAGTTATAGCGTGACCAGGAGAAATAGGGGCTATTTTTTTTATGCTGTGATGATTTGTTGCCTAAATCGACCTTAGTAGCTCATAGTTGGGGCCTTACGTACCTACAAGATCGTGAGCATAAGGTGAGACAAGACATGGCGAGGCGGCGGCGGCGGCGGTGGCGGCGGCGGAAGGCGACGCGGCCTGCCCTGCCTCGGTCGAGAATCCAGCGGAGTCGAGCTCGAGTTCAATACCCTCGATACCCGCGCGCCGCCCGTTCGATCGCCCGCCATCCACAATGGGGCTGCACCATTACTGAACGTAAACTACTATTATAAACCATATTGTTTGTTTTAGATTCTACTCTAGCTTGAGGCAAATGCCATTGAGCTATTGTTACTGCTTCCTCCATAGTACATAATACTACCTACCTATTGCTATACTACCATACCAATAATACTTATCTACCAGTCTTTCTATCGGTGAGTAAGGTTTTAGACTCAGAGGTTTTCGAGAAATAAATATGGGAAAATTTACCCGAAAAATTGGAAAAGGTTTTTTTCTATGGGATTGCAGACATGACTTTGCGTCCTTAGGGTTACTGGTAGGTAATCAGTCACTGACACTGCTTTTATGCAGGTTCTACCAATCATGACAAAAAGGTAGCCTGGAAGAAATGCTTCTAAGTGATAACGTGATTAAGGCATTGTATGTACTTGTCGCATGTATTGTATGTATCTGGTCTGGTGTTCTCTAAAGTATTTTTGTATTGTATTCAAAATACAATATTTGTAAACAACGCCCCCATACTTATCCTAAATCACAGGTATAAGTAACCCCTCTATTTAGTTATGGTTACTAGATAACTGATATACATATTACAATACATTACACATATAGATATTTTTTGTAATACATATAAAAACGACCAGAATACCTGGAAAAATTATCTGCAGATCGTACAAAAATTGTCCCGAGGCGGGAATCAAACCCGCAACCTCCTGCGTCGCAGGCGGGCATTCGCCCACCGCGCCACAGAGGTCGTCAAATAAGTAAGTAATACTAATAAGTAGAGGGTAGACAATGGGATGTAGACAAACAGCGTTTCTTTCTTATTATGTAGTTATGCACTTTCTATTTGCACGTTCACGCAAAAATTAGAGCAAGTTTGTTCGCTCTTTTCAAACTTACCTATACTATCTAATACCTACTACTTACACAATATTAATATTTAAACGACATCATTTCCTTCACATTGTTAGCACAAGTGAAATAAGTTCACAGTTTTTGTTAATAGGTACCTAAGTAGGTACCATACCTGCCTTATGTTATATCGTAATCGGAAAAAGTAAGCAGGTAGGATGTAGGTACCTAAGTAGGTAGGTAGACGAGGTAGCTGGTACCTAAAAAGTAGATAGACGAGGTAAGTAATCACTTAGTAACTAAGTCAAAATAATACCCTTGTAGGTATATTTTAATTCTACTTTTGTATTAAAAGCCGATTGGCATTCAAATAAGGTGATAATAGCTTTGAGACGTAGGCAGTCGGGAAATCATTTTAATGTTTAGCAAAAGCTGTGGGCTGAACCTATAAGGTCAACCTTGCACCCACACATGCCTTTTATGTAAGTATCTCGAATCTTAACAGTTACTTATAATAACGACCAAAAGGACAGAGATTATCAAACGATTGTGTACCTTAGAGCTATACATTAAAAGTCTTTATGACTCGAGCTCGAAGAGGTGTTTTATTCGTAATTTTTAACTCTTGGAGTTCGCAACATTCACCTTTGCCTAAACAGGCAAGCGGATTTTAGAACGGGCGGCGGCGGCAGCGAAGTGGGCGACAGAAGATTGAATGAGTAACCCTAGATCTACTCAACAGAAATAGGTATGTAGGTACTACATAATACAGAATCACAAGTTTATACGGGACAGGGACTGTTACCGTACACGTTTTGGGGGAATCTTCCTCACATTACCTAATCTGTGGCGTTAGTGCACTGAGTCTAAAGTCGGTTTGCATAGTTTATTAAGAGATGTAGTCTATTTCATTTCAACGAAGAAAGACAGCTATTAGCCATCTATCGCTCTGACAACGAAGAGGTACAAACAAGCTGAAAAATACTTCTTTACGATGCGCGTTGTCACTGTAATTTTAACGCAAATAACTCGTGAAAAAGAATAACGCTTTTTCACGAGTTATTCGCGTTAAAATTACAGTAATAACGCTGATAACGCGCGTTACGTTATGTGTTAAAAAGCATGATATCCCCACCGGACTTAGTGTGTGAAATAGCTTTACTCGTCGTGTCTATGAAAGACCGAATGAATGTACGAAAATAAATGAATCTGTCATCTGTCAAGAGTCTATATTATCTATAGATAAGATGGCGGGTGACGAAAGTGACAGGTTTGTAAATATCAAGAGAACAAAAATTACAAAGAATAGTAAATTCTTAACAAATGCTTCGCGAGAAAAATCTTCTGTGAAGCAGTAAATCTAAAGATCTAATCCTATTTCTTTTCTAGTGACCTAAAGCCATCCAGTGTAGCGATCATTAGAGAAGTTTATGATAGTGAAAATGCCCACATCAAATTTGAAATGGAATTGGAAAGAGCACTTGAGGCCGGCGTGAGCGTTATCGTAATAGAGCCAGAGCCACTAGGAGAAGAAACAGCTAGATGGATTTATGTTGGAAACCTCTTGCATAAATTCTCTGTGTACAGCGGACTCTGCAGTATTGCTTCAGGTATGTTGTTCTCTAAACTAGTAGGATGATTTTATTTTATTAAATGTCTATACCTACATCGGTACATGTATCTGGATTATTATAATATGCTTGATGAATACATTATTTGTTGATGATAACATAATAAAACCTATCACTAAAATTCAAGCCTGATGTAGAATTTATCTTTTCACGAAGCTCTGCAACTCTGATAGTAAGTGTACAGAACAAAGAACCGTATTTTCATTGTATATTATGCCTATGTTTTGGCTCAATAATAGATAAACTATGTCCAGCACAAAAATTGTTATGATCCTGACACAAAGGAAAGTATTATGTAATTCTTCTGGTGTGTGTGACAAGAATAGTCTCCCATGTCATTTTCAAAGTATGTTTAATACTTATAAAAAACTGATTATTAGCAATGTATTTGTTAATTCATATTACTTCTATTCTCAGGTATTGCATCAAGTTCTATGGCTTGCACTCCATTTGGAGTGGTCTCGGTTTTATGTGCTGGATGCTACACACTATCATGGCAATGGGACCCTTGTTGTAAATATCAAGAAGAAAAAGATCATCGACATCTATCCACATTACCAATGTTGAGTGACCTGACATCTGCTTCCCCTGTTGTTTTAGTGCATACTAACAATAAAAGAAAGATAATACTTCATAACACAATCTCAATTGCAGCCGCTGCTATATGTTTATGGAGAGTCTATAAAATGTTTAAATGAATGCAAATTTATTCTCCAAGCATTGTGCAAATTTAGTAAAGGCACATTATTTTTTTGCATGATAATGTTAGATAGTTATTACATAACTTGATTTTAAATCTAAGATATAAAGTACCTATGTAATTATAATTTTACTGTAGGACACAGTCAATGTAAAAAATGTTATTATAGTAGAAATAGTGAAAAAGTTGTACAAAAAATATTTTGTTATAAGGAGCTTTTTAGTTGAATCAAGTGTGATAGTGTTAGCAGTGAAATATCCTGTTAGATAGCTGTTACCAGTGGCTTGCAAGATTTGAATAGCCACTGCTCTTATGCAATAAAAGGAACTATAAAAATGTAATGTTTTATTTAATAATGATCTTAATTTTCAGATTATTTGTTTACAATGCAGGTTAAATGCAATGCAGCAAAAATTAAAGTATCTAAACCCAAGACAGTAATAATGAACTAATTACCATAAAAGGTCACTAAAAATAGAATTTCTCAATTAACTGCAAATTAGACTTATCCCCTCCCCTGGTTGACACTTTCACCTAGTTGACAAAAATAGTTTTAAAACCCTAATCTACAATAATTGACCATATCACTATACTCCAGCTATTTGCAATGTACCATGTTTGTAAACAACTCAACAGAAAAAACGAGAATTCTTTTGGTGTGGTATAATATAGTCAGCATTATGCATGGTGGTGAAATGCTCAAATTGGCTATGCAAAATCTACAACAAGAAAGTGATTTTTCGGTTAAGTATGGGGGCAATGTTTAGAATCAATATATAATATTCAATTTGGCCAGAGTATGGGCATACATTGCAGGGTACAATTATCTTTATCTAAGGGTATAAGTTACTTCTGCTTTGAGCTTTTTGAAATATCGGCTGAAGTTTTGTTTGCTCTTTTATTCATGAGCCAAAAGTAAACATTTGGAGCCATATGCCTTATAAATATGGCAAGATTTGGCATAAATTGGCTGAGTACCAATTCATTCTTCTTTTCAGCAATAGCATTAAGTATTTTGGTTGCTGTATATTCAGGGGTGAAACCAGCTGCAGTGCTTGTATCCATAACTGAAAAAGAAAACATTACTTATATTATTAAATATAAATTTAACTGTGTTAGGAAGGTTATTTATAAAATGCAGCTCTTCACTTCTTAAGAGTTGCCATTTTAGGAGTTGTTATTTTATAAGGTAAGAAAAGTGACTCTATAATATATATATACTGTATGTCAACCAATGCAAACAATTTAAATTACAATTTATTATTATTTTATTTATACACAACAGGTACTTACTTCCATGCTTTGATCCGGAACCAGTAACAGCATTGAGTGATATATTGGTTTTGATATATCCTGGACTGATCATTGTAACATTTATGTTATGCTGGTGCATTTCCGCTCGTAAAGAATCACCAAAAGCTTGAATAGCATGTTTTGATGCAGCATAGACAGCTCTGTCTGGAATTGCAATTAGTCCTTGCACTGAACTTACAAATGCTATGTGTCCACTTCTCCGATTTACCATTTTGGGTAGAACAGCTGTAACAAATAAATACATAGACAAATGTAGAGATGACACAATAGTCTTTCCACAATAAAATCAAATTCAGGCCTCAAGAAACAAAAGGGGATACCGCCAGCTTTGAAACAATTACCTATAGATGTTGGACATTCATTCTCATAATTAATAATAGGATTATTTTAATACTCTGGAGCATCCTACTTTAAAGCAAATGCTCTAATTTAACAAATGATTCCTAAAAAATATTGAATATAGGCAAGTTTACAAGAATGCATTATTATCACATCAACCTTACCTTTTGTTAAAGCAACTGATCCAAAGTAGTTGACATTCATGACCTGTTTATCAACTTCTAAGTTGGTTTCCAGAATAGCACCTCTGTATGATATTCCACCATTGTTTATGAGAATGTCAATATTGCCACATTGGTTGTAAACTTCTTGTACAAAATTATCAAAAAGTTCAAAATTTGCTAGATCTAACTCCAAGACAACAGGCTCCAGAACTCCAGGCTAGAAGGGAACAAACAATTTGCATAGTTTTATGGATTAATAATTAACAATTGCCATTGTTAATAGATACCTGATTTCCCAAACATACCAATTGTCTTGATTTCAAATCATTTTGCACTCTTTTCAATTCTGGTTTTCTACGAGCTGCTAATACTACTTTACATCCTACTTCATAAAAGGCATGTGCTAGTGCTTCTCCAATTCCAGAGCTAGCCCCAGTAATGACAACCACCTAGAACATATTATTACATTATTGCATACCTTAACATATTTTTCAACAGTAAAAATTATGTCTGTCTATGCAAGTGCACAACTAGACATACACCTTCCCTGATGAGGGGCACCGCACCCCGTCTTCAGCTTGCCATAACCAGTATCTGCCTGAAGTCTTTCACAGGCAGATGCTAGAATTATAATAAATTTTTGAGTACTTTCCCCTAATGCAAGAATTGATCAAGTAACTGACCTTTCCTTGTAGTTCTGATATCTTCTTTCTACGGGATATGTGGTTTATCAAGCCATACATTGTAAATCCCAGTGTTACAGGGAGACCAATATATTTCATATACCAAAAAGCATCCATATTAGAATGAAACTTCATATTGCAGTCCTCTGTACGTCTTTTTATGTTAAGAATCTGAAATGAAACATATTATGCAGCAAGTGAGGCAGGTAGGTGCTAATAATAAACTTATATTAGTAAAGGTGGTTTTAATTAACAGAATCTAGTTTCTTTAAATGGGTCTTACTGTTAAAGCCACTGCTCTGGTTCACCTTTCTTTTCAAGACAAAAACACCTTTGAAAATGTAAGATAAATACTTATTGATAACTCGTAATGATTATAACATGTAGGTACAAAGGTTAAAGAGCACTGCCTAATGATTTCGAATATTGTGTTGTGATCAATTTTATTGCCTATAAAACTCGGAACTTCATATTGACCTTCTGCTATCGCTGATAGGTAATCTTTCGGGGAACCGTAAAAACAGCAAATGGGAGAACAGACAGCTTTAAAGGGTTTTTTTATAAACTGGATTTCTAGCCGGTTTTGTTGCTACCTATAAATTGAAAAAATTGAAAAAACAAAAGCTCTGTACAAAACATGTAGAAAAGTACTTTGTGGTACAAAACCCTGCACCGGCTGCACTGCACTTATATTTGGATTATTTGGCAACTGCACTCTAAAACTGCACCTCTCTCGTGTCGATCTAACAAGTCACTGTCAATGTCAAATGCCTTTTTGTCTATTTCAAGTCTATGATTTCAAATTATTTAACAATTTGATTGCCAATGACGATTTGGTTGAATGCTCAAAGCCAATGACGCACATAAAATACTCAATATATTTATTGCAAGTAAACACGTTATACATACAGGAGATCTTAAAGTAAAAATTTTTCAAACATGCACCCTGCCGTGCCCTAATATTTAGCTAGATGGCAAATACTTATAATCTATCGACTTATTCGAATTATTTTAGGCACAAAATGTAATTTAATAATACAGTATTTCATTTGGACGACCAACGACGTATAGCAGCGACGACGCACCCTTCCGACACCGCAGAGGCTGGGCAATAATAGGTTGACAATGTTGACATTGAGAAAATGAGCATATTCGTAGTGAAAAGCAAGCGACGGACGACGACGACCGACGCCAAGAGAGAAGTTGAGCATTATTTCCGATTATTTCGAAAACCTTATAAGAGTCACAAGCTTTCCTATAGTAAAAATATACCTACAATATTTTTGAAAACATAATGGTATTAAAAACAGGACAAAATAAATAAAAGCGATACAAATTAAAAGAGTTCAAAAAGAATTTCGTTTTGCTTTGTCTTCCATCGCCCATCTCGTCCGTCCGACCGACCGACTACAGAATTCGTTGGTCAGACGACGACAGCTGGACGGACGACACGACAACGTTGTTGTGATTGGCCTTATTTTTTATCTGTGCAACTTAATAATGGCGTCATGTGGTGAAAGAAAATTTTATAAATTTGGCAACACTTTTATGTTCCCTTTGAGATAAATGTTGGGAATGAGTTTATTTTGTCCTGGATAAATTGAAAGAATATCACAATGTTTCAGTGAGTATTCTTCAGGTGATAAATATGAATACCACCTTTCGCTCTATCTAGTTACATTTCTAGTTTGTAATGGGAGTGTCGCACAGATGCGCTGACCTTCGTTTGGATGCACAACGCACAACAAAGCATCAAATTGACGGCTGCCCCATTTACACAACAGTGTTTGAAATGTAGATATCATGAAGAAAAGTGCAAAATACTCAAATGTAAACTGTAACAAACAAAACAGGCGTACTAAGCCATGAAAAGTGTTACGTGCGTGAATTGTAAAATACTTAATACGCCAACAAATTGTTTGTTGCCAATTGCTGTAGCAAGCAGGAAAATACTTTCTTTTTACTTCTAGGAACGTAATATTGCACTTGGAGAAATAAGAGAAAACATCAAGATGAATGAAAGGGAAATACCAAGTGTCCCAGTAACAACTCTAGCAGGTGTAGCTAGCCTCACAGACTGTAAGTATCACAAACAGATAGATGACTGTGATAGTACCTAGTTTGCATGCAATTGTAACACTTTCTTCTCTTCTCACCAAAAAATAATGTTATAAAGAATTTTAAGCTTAAATAATATTAATGAATAAGAATGCATTCAAGATCAAAGTCAAACAAATTATTTACATATAGGTAAGTGCAAAATTATCTTTTGTTATTGTTTGTTTCGATGTGTGATGAACTGTGAGCTAATCCAGTAAAGGATGAATTAGGTTAAGGTGTCCTATGGAAAACCTTTTCTGTTTGGTTACATTATTTAGTATCAGATTGTTCAGACAGAATTATCAATATAATAACTAAACCTATTTGAAACTCCATAACTGGAGGAATGCAAAAGTAATAAAAATCACCAAATTAATATGGTATTATAATTTGTTTACATATGCTTATTTCCCAAAACATAACACCAACAAATCATAATCTAATAAAATTGTATGTAATTACAAATATTATGTGAATGCAAATTTTTTGATTGCTCATAGGGTGATAGCTAAGCTTTCATTCACCATGTATTATTTCATTCGCGGAAAGCATTACTTAATCTATCCTGGTTCAGGGATGATTCAAAATCAGTTCAAAGATATTTATTTTCTCATTTACAACATACATGTTAGGTATTAATATTATGTTATTTTTCCATCTTTTTATGTTTAGTCCAGTAGCGTTACATCCTCAAATATATAAAATGGTAAATAGAAAACACTATTAATTGAAGAACCTTGCAGTTGTTTTGTTCTTGAATAAAATCTAGGTATTTTGTATGTAGTAGTTTTTTCAGAATTTTAATCCATTTGTGTTGTTGTAATTTTAACATAAAATTGTTGGTTTCTAGTACCCATAATACAAGATATACTTAGCTTGGGGCTAAATGAATCGCTTTTTTAGCATTATTTATTTATTTATTATAATTGGTATAATATATTATTGGCACCAAACACCCATCCTCATAATGTCTACTGCCTTTTATTTTTTAATTTAAATTACAACAAAATATTTATGTTTATAATTTATAATATTTTCTTCAGTATTACCAGTGCTACCCCTACCAACACCTTTGCCATCCACATTAAATAACAAGTCGCAACTGTTTCATCCCCGCGTTGCTGAGGAGGCTGCTATACTTTTAACTACTCGTGATGACAACTTAGTGACGCTGCTACTTCAATCTCTTATGCAAACATCAGTCCAGCACATGTAAGAAATTATAAACCATTTCTTTTTTAAATATGGTATACTTAAAAGCTATAAATAAATAAAATATTCGTTTCAGTGACTTAAAAGATGAGACCATACCAAGTGCTGTGAGTCCGGGTCCACAACCAGCTACACCTGAACTGTTAAAAGCAATATTAAGTGTGAATCCAAATGTTTTTGACCAGCAACAAAGGAATCATTATGGGAACCATATGAACACCACAAAATTTAATGGTGTATCACCTGCACCTTCATACAGCTACTCACACAATGCTGTTCCTTTAAGTCCATCACCAGTGGGGGCTGCAGTACCATCAGCTTCCATACCAAACCAGCAGATGCTCGCTCCACCCTCGCAGTCATCACCTCATGTGAACATGGGCTCTCCTCCCTCCCAAGCTAGACCTGGCAGTCAAGTTAACATCTCTGCTCAAAATAATGTATCTCACATTTGGAACAATTCAAATACCTCAAATGTTTACACAAATCCACTTACAAATACTTCATGTCCAAATTCACAAAATGGAGGATTCTACAATAGCTTGAACCAAGATAATACAAATTTTGTAAATACAAATTTGGAAGATAGAGATCCTCTGTCTATTTCACCAACAAATGACCAGTCGAGAATGCCATCACGAGAGACAACTTTTGAAGATACCATGTCAATATCACCAGCTAGACATCAAAATGACCAGTCAATGATGTCAATGCAATCACAAGATTCAACTTATGAACAAGGTATTTCATGATCTTATTATTTTGCTCTATACTCTTCAGAAATATAGCTTTTGAATTAATTAAGTTAATGCTAACTGCTTATTTTTAGATGGAGGCAATGCAATGACAGGACAATCGCCAGCCCAGGCTAGTGTAGCCCCATTCCCCCTACGCCAAGAACCTCAAGTGCCTCGGCCTTCTATGGGTGCACCATATGCCCCACCACCAGTACAGGAAAAAATGGACACCAGTAAACCTACTTTGAAATTTCCTGTGGTTAAGTTAGGAAGACTATCAGTGAGTATCTTATAAATGTGATTTAAAAATATCTGACGTTATTATAATTACAATTGGCTATATAAGTGTCCCACTTTTGGGTGGCCTTACAAAATGAACCGGAAAAAATGTTTTTTTTTCTTTCTATAGGATGGAATACTGAAAAAACATGAGAATGCTTACAATGATGACAGATCAAGAAAAAGCAGTACCTTAGAATCTGATTCAGATGACAATGTACCACTCAAAACAAAAGCTACAACACCAGCAGTAGATAAGGAAAAGGAAGCAATTGATATAGCTAGGGAGAAAAATTGGGAAGCAGTGAAGAGGAAACATGAAGAAGCCAGTAAAAAAGAGGAGGCTGAGACCACTATAGGTATAGAGATAACAACTCAATAATGGTGATAGTTGTGCTTGCCACAAAACACCAGTCAAAAGCCAATGAACATCTGTGTTACTCGGAATAACGAATTGTAAAGGTATTTTTTATATTTTTCAGTTCGACCAAAATTGCGAAAAGTGGAAAAGAGACTGGTACCAGTACTTGAAATGTTGTCAGTAGATGAATTGATGGAGACTAACACGTATCAAAGGTTTAACAAATTGATTGAATCAGTTTTTGAGACAATTGATGATGACATACTCATAACAGAGGAAATGGGTAAGAATAATTTACGAAATTTTCCTGAATTTGGTTTTGTAAATAGCTGGTACAATATAAGCTAACCACAATAATTATTCCAGAGGGTACAGACATTCCTGAAGAATTGTTATTACCAAGATATCAGCTCCAAGAGCTGTGCTCAGAAGCAGCAAAATTAAAAAATCTGGGTGCTATGGAGGCAATACCGTCTGACAGGCTAGTTCGATTATTGAATATTTTGGAGAAGAATATTAGGGCGGCCGAGAAAATGTCTCTTGTGGGTGATCCAGTAAGTAAAATTATATACCACAACAATCACTCGCACACAAAATATTCGAGCGCTATTTAAACTAACACACTTATAATTTTTGCAGGAGGATAGTGAAGAAATAAGGCAGATTTGGATTGAGTCTGCTTTAGAAAGAGTTATGTGCGCGTCTGACGCTTGCCTGACAGCTCTTTACGTAATGACCTCACCTAGCATGCCCAAGCGTATTTTTCTTGAAGACGTCATAGATAGAATTATTATGTTTATCAAATTCCAATTGAACAACACAATTTACTGTGTATATGATCCTGTATACAGCATCCAATCAACGTCCAAAAAGAAAGGTAAGGTACAGCGTCAGAAGAAATGGTTGAATCCAATTAAGTCACAAATAAAATAAACAAGACTGACTGCTTAATAATATTTTCTTTAGTGGATGGGCGCAAACGTCGCGGAGGGGGCGCCACCAATATAAGTCGCAAAGGCACTGGCTCTACGCGCGCTATTCGGGATTTGTATACACACGCTCACGAGTCCGTGACGCTATTATCAGAGTTGTTGGGCGCGCACCATCTGACTGATACAACGGTTCTGCACGCTTCGACGGTTGGAGTCTCGCCTTTCTTCGTGGAGAATGTTAGTGAGCTGCAATTGGCAGCTTTAAAACTCGTCACTACGGTCAGTCAATTCAAATTATTATAGCTCTATGACATATGGACTGTTAAATAATGTACAGACTTAAAGTCGGCGGCGGGCCGGCGACCAGTCGACAATACACTATCGGCTGCTTACATTATTCATACACTATAAAGCCGCTGTCACACCGCCACGTGCGGAGAGGCTTTGTACGTGTATCTAGTTTTGCCTTGCAAGAAAATGTATGTGATAGCGTCCACTGCAACCAAAAAACACGCGACGAAATAATACGAGATTAATTACATCATTGCAGTCAACGCTATGCAAGCGGTACATGCTCTTCACGTACACGTAAGCCGTAAACGTAGATCTACGTTGAAACAAACGAACCCACGCAACTAAAATGCGCCGCGTGTGTGGCGGTGGGACACGGGCTGTATCGCAGAGTTCGTTGTGTAGAGTCTAATATACATTCATATTGTTTGTTACAGATATTCACAAAGTACGAACAGCACCGGAGATTGTTACTTGAAGATATTTTAGCTTCTATAGCGCGGATACCGAGCTCCAAGCACAACCTACGCTCCTTCCAACTAAGCTCGAACCAACACATTCAGATGCTGACCGCCCTTGTGTTGCAGTTGGTGCAATGTGTTGTAACATTGCCCGAAAGTCTATGTAAGGTTCAAGATAAAGACAAGAACAAGGAGCAACAAGCCGAGACTTCTGATGGTAAAAAGGTGAGCTAAAGTTCCTTTAGGTCGTGTGACCTAAGCTAGCAATAGTGGTGTATACGGTTCGCACTTGTTAAACAGCTGCTCTGCTTACGTTGGAGCTATCTATAGAATTAATTATAAGGACTTTTTAACGGGTATTTATTGGGTTTATTTACCTCTCCTAGCTATAAAATTGTCCAGCATTGAATTTGATTAATATTTATTATTTCAGCGTGTAGATAAAGATCTTCTAATAATATCCAAGTACGAGGCAGCAATCAGCGTGGGCGGTACATTCCTGACGTCATTCCTGAACAAGTGCCGGAGTCGCAACGAAGAGGTCGACTTCAGGCCCCTGTTCGAAAATTTCGTGCACGATTTACTTACCACTGTGAATAAACCCGAGTGGCCCGCTACAGAATTACTGCTGAGTCTACTTGGAACAATGCTAGTGAGTGTGTGCAATCAGTTTGTGGGATCCAGTAGGCATGTAATTTGTCTAGAGTACAATAGGCTAAAAAGTTTAAAAGGCTAAAAGACATTGTATCGTCATCGAATGCGTAAAAGATTTGAACATCATTCCTTCATTTTAAACAATTGATAATTGATCAGTTTGTGCAGTTATGACAGTGCAAAAGACTGGCCATACATGCTAGAAAGCTCTTGCCGTCCACGCGCTCCGTCTTACCTGCGAAAACTAGTTTGTGCAGCCTTCAGAGTGCAGGCATAGTTGCAACTGAAATTGAGCGTGTGACTGGGCTATAAATAAACATTAAAATTGTAAAATATTTTCAGGTAAAATACATGTCTGATAAATCCATGGAGATGTCTGTGCGTGTGGCGTCTCTAGAATACCTCGGGTTGGTGGCGGCGCGGCTACGAAGAGACAGCGTACAGTCTCGCGCCAAGCTCTCCACTATGGACGCGGTGGTACGAGACATACGCGCTGAGGAAGAAAAGGACGGCACGTTGGCACAGGTAAGTCACTCTTACTCGTCACTTTACACTGGCCCGAATGGATTTCGTAGTCACATAACGTCTTAACTTTGAGTAGTTTAAACTTTTGTTAACATATTTATAGGTTTCAACTTTGTAACTCGCAAGTGATGGAATTCCTGACTTCATCACTTACAACACACCCATTGTAGTTAGAGTGAAATAAACCCATATCAGCTGTTGACGTTTATGTGTAATTCCCAAATGGCTCATGTAACATGGCCAAGTAGAGCCTCCAACAGGGGTGACATAGCTTTCGCCATTCACAAAAAGTGACACAGCTGATGCCATTCTACAAAGTCACTTAGCCGAAGCCATTCACAAAGGTGACATAGCCGAAGCCATTCACAAAGGTGACACAGCCGAAGCCATTCACAAAGGTGACACAGTCGAAGCCATTCGCAAAGGTGACATAGCTGAAGCTATTCACAAAACGTGCCACTGCTGAAGCCATTGACAAAAGTGACATAACCGAAGCCATTCACAAAAAGTGACACAGCTGAAGCCATTCTAAAAAGTGAAAGCCAAAGCCATTCACAAAAGTGACACAGCTTAAGCCATTCACAAAAAGTGACACAGCTGAAGCCATTCTAAAAGTGACATTCAAAGCCATTCACAAAAAGTGATATAGCTGAAGCCATTCACAAAGTGACATAGCCGAAGCCATTTACAAAGGTAGACAGTTGAAATTTTGACAGAATGTAGACCTATTCGCTATAACAACAAATATGAAAAATAAAATTAATGTTATATAATGTCCATACCAAGTTGAGTACCGATAACTGAAATCAAGCAACGTCGGGCGCGGTCAGTACATGTATGGATCGTCATGATTGCTTTTTGCTATTATATTTTTAAATTCGTTTTTTAGGGTTCATTTTGCGAAATAGTTATGTGCGATGGTACGAAACCATCCTTGTGCGAGTCATCGAATCGCTCTTGGCCGATTTTTTTTAGCAAATTGGTACTCAGATTGGGTGTCGTGTGGGAACGAGTACACCAATGAGACGAAACGAAACACGTGTTTGAGAATTGAAAAAAAATGAGAAATGAAAAAGAAAAAAAAAAGAAAAAAAAATAGGTAGGGAGCCTATTTTAATTCTCTAGCTAGACGAAATAGTAATACAAAAGTTTAGTAGCAGCAGTTTTCCTACAAACTCAATATATAATAAATTTGTGTGTTTTGTCCAGCGTTATTTATTTTTATTTATTATTTACAGAATATGACTTCAGGCCTAGACGAGGACGAAGAAAGGACCGAATTTCTTCAACGAGTACTACTCGATTATCTAGCAATAAATGGACAGAAAGACCAAGCATGGAACTGTGCTCGGCATTTCTACATTACACAGTGGTTTCGAGACTTGGTAATCCAACCGAAAACAACCTCGCCCACCAAGAAAACGAAGAAATCTAAGAAACGGTATAAGGACGAATCTACTGACGAGTCCGATGCGGACGAAGACAGCGACGGCGGGGTCAAGGAATCCAAGAAGGCCGCCAGTGCGATAGTGTCAGCAGAGAAATTTAAAACAATCCAGCGACGAAAGACTTTCTTTCTCGAAAAGATCCGTCCGTTTAGGTACCAGGGTGGCACGCAGGTGCAAGTGATGCAGTCCTACATTGACTACGGAGGTGCGGAACTCATATCACAATACCTCGCTTCGAAGCGATCGTTCTCACAAAGTTTCGACAAGTACCTCAGAAAGATCCTTGTTATTCTTTGCGAAAATACGATTGCGATAAGAACGAAGGCAATGAAATGTCTCGCAATGATAGTGGAAGCGGACCCCGCGGTGCTCGCGAGGCCCGATATGCAGATCGGCGTGAACCGATCCTTCCTCGACCAATCGACGGCCGTGCGCGAGGCGGCCGTCGACCTCGTCGGCAAGTTCGTACTCAGCCGGCCAGATCTCATCGACAAGTATTATTCAATGCTCTCAAACCGAATACTGGTAAGTGTTTTCCTTACAGACTAATCAAAAGTTAGCTCTACACTGATATAATAACTTGAGTTTATTTTCAGGATACCGGAGTATCAGTGCGTAAACGTGTGATAAAAATTCTGAAAGACATTTGTATAGAGTGCCCAGAGTTCCCCAAGATTCCTGAGATTTGTGTAAAAATGATTAGGCGGGTGAACGATGAGGAGGGGATTAGGAAGTTAGTGATGGAAGTGTTTCAAAACATGTGGTTTAGCCCGTGCGCGATCACAGCGCGGCCGGGCGCGTTGGACATGACAGCGGCCGCGGCCGACCCGCTTACGAGGAAGGTGCTCAATATCACGGACGTCGTCATATCCTCGAGGGATATTGGCCTTGAGTGGTTTCAACAGCTGCTGATGAGTGTAAGTTACTATACTCTGACTTAACCAAGTTATAAATAAAATAGGCCTATTGTTAACCAAAAAATCACTTTTTCTTGTTGATTTTTTGACAAATGGTCGGTCTCAGCTCTTTTCCACAATGCATAATGTTGATAATATTTTTCAAACTAGACTCCAAAAACAGTTTTTAAGATTAGTTGTTTACAAACTTAAAAACAAAAAAATCTTGATTATACTCAAGATTAGATACAGATTATTATCGTATGTATTCATAAATATTGGACCAATTTTTAAGTTGAATTTTGTTATTTTACAGTTGTTCAAACCAAAAGAGGACAAAGATGACTCCACGAAGATAATATACCAGCCACCCAAATCGCTGCTGCTTGCGTGTCAACAAATCGTAGACTGTCTCATTGAAAGCTTACTTCAGTTAGAAGAAAGTAGCGCAGAAGGTAAATTAATATAGTCATTTAAATAATTGATTCAGGCGTTACTTTGCGGAAATCTATTGCAAAATATATTAATGAAAATACATATGTAGTAACAACTCCGGGCAAAACCTTCATATATCAGGTAAGATCTAAGATCTTGTAGTCCGCGTGTTCCGCCCTCCGACAAATTGACTCAAACATAAAACCTAATTGTAGAAGAAAAATAACATCAACCTAAAAAATTAAAAAATGTATCAAAGCAAGTCGTCAACTAGTTTCGTGAGACATCAATAGGATACCTCAATACTCGACACTGAGGGTAAAGCAATAACGACAGAGTCCCACTTGAGATGTGGGACTCTGCCGTTATTGCTTGCCTCCGTAATAAACTTAAAGAATATCTTATCTTTAAATGTTATTTCTCAATTGACGAATTTTTAAATGATAAATCTAAACTATATCTATTTGGCTACCTCAATTAAAAAATGACATACCTTGTTATTAATGAAATTAATTTGATTCTTGTTCATACTATTGTATAAATTATCCGATTACTATGTTACCTATCTATAAATACTAGTTACTATTGCTACATGTACCTACCTCTAAGCTAATAACACCAATTATTTGACAATGTATGTGTATGCAATAAATAACTGAATGAATGTTGCCTCTCCAAGCTCCGCGCGCAAAGTCGCTCGGAGAGGCAACATCTCTGGTGTACAGAATACAGAAGGACGTTGATATCCCTATTGACACAAACTTATTGCTTCCAGGAACGGGCTCATCTCAGCGTATATTAGCGTGCCTTTCAACTCTGCATCTGTTTGCTAAGATAAGACCACAACTGCTGGTGAATCATGCCTTAACGTTACAACCGTACCTGAGCTTAAAATGTCAAGTAAGTTTACTAATTGTCAAGTGGAATCTACAAAGTCAGTTTATTTTTCGTTCCTATGAGTGAATATGTGATCCTGGGAGTTATTTGCGAAATACTGAACGAATTCGACGACCTCTGTGGCGCGGTGGGCGAAGGTCGCGACGCAGGATGTTGCTGGTTCGATTCCCGCCTCGGGACAAATGTTTGCACGTTGTTTCGGGTGCTCTGATCGTTTTCTATGTATAATAAAAAATATCTATCAATGTAATGTATTGTATTATGTATATCAGTCATCTGCTACCCATAACACAAGCTCTGCTTAGCTTGTGGCGGGATGTCCAGCATTATTTATTTCTTTAATTTTCAGAATCAGTACGAGCAACAGATAATGTCGACTGTAGCGACGACCTTAGAATTAGTAGTGCCTTTGATGGAGCATCCTAGTGAGGTATTTCTGGCGCAACTGGAAGAAGATGCTGTAAAGCTGATCTTGCAACGAGGGCAGCTGGTCATCGCGTCTTGTATCGCGCTGCTAGCAGCAATAGTTAATAACCTAACGCACAACTACAAGCTGATCAGAGATGTCTTCCAAAAATATCACAGTAAGTCTAGATATAGATAGAAAGAAAATACATTTATTTGACACCATATATACATTACACAACACGATATATTGCCTGTTGTTGCGTGTATGATTTGTCGTAGTTGTATGATGAGACACAACGTTGATATTTATTGGATGACCTCTGTGGCGCAGCGGGCGATGGTCTGCCTGCGACGCAAGAGGTTGCGGTTTCGATTCCCTCCTAGAAAGTTTTGTACAATCGGCAGATGTTTGTTCAGGGCACGCGTTGTGTGTGTGGAAACGTTTTAAGGTTACTTCCCTTATCCCATGGGAACTGATTTATGGGATAAAATATAGCCTATGTTTTATTCTTGGCTTAGAACCTGTATGCAATTTACGTGTATGCAAAAAACAAACAGCCATCCATCTAAACATCCAACTTGATGAAACTATGTGGATTGTCCACTATTTACATGATTGATTTATATATGTAGATGTACTCCTGTTCTGGAAAACGAGCTGGCAGAGAGACCCAGAAATGACGCGGACGTCACATTCGCGACCGCACTTTCGGAGATCACTGTTTATCGTAGGCTTATTACTACGGTACTTTGATTTCACTGACGCGAAAGTCATAGAAGGCCTGCCCGTATGTATATTTTACTCTTATTGCGACCATATTGTACTAGATTAACAAAGAAAGTTACAATCATATAAAAGTAACCAATTAGACTAGTTCTAATTGGTTACTTTTATTTGATTGTAACTTTATTAACAATTGAGCGGAACTGATCCATATCATGGACATGTACAAACCAATCGGCTGGATATTGTACTTAAGTATATTAAAAATTACTTAATTATTTTGTTGGTTTATACCTTCTTATTAATTTACCAGTGTAAAACAATCATAATTTAAACCTTAATTTGTAAAACAGTTGGGATAATTATAATAATAAATTATCAATCATAGACAATGCCGAGATAAATTGATATTAGTTTTGGTAATCAACATCAAACAGTGTTACGTTTATATGGGATGATGAGTGACTAGTTTATTCTTAAGTGCTAATACCAAACCACAAGTTTACTTTAGATTTATACACAAACCTTTCTAAAAGCAGCACTTCGTTAACACCCGCTCTCCCCCTTAACTTGTGACGTAATTTATCACTGAACCTTATGAATCGTACTCACACAATATTCTATTTTAGATCGACATGAAAGAACAAGTGTACAGTACATTACTTTTCTTCGTCGGCCTCGAAGATGAAGACTTTGTGTCACACACACTGAAAGCGCTCGGCTCTGTGTGTGTGCGGCATTACGAGTTCATGCTCCGGCCAGAACTGAAGGAGTTCTACCATCAACTGTTGACGTCGGATCTCGCGCCGGTTGATATGAAGGCTGATGTACTGAGGAATGTGGAAATGTACTTACAAGAGGAGGAGCAACGGATGATCAGGCAGGACAAGGAGTGTAAGTGGAGTTGTTGAATTATAATGGTCGTAGATCGGTCCACAGAGTGCAAGAGTTAAGATGTAAAAACTTGTTCCTTATGAATCTTAGCGGGTTAACTACGAACCTCATTTGTGTTCGAAGAAACATGATAATTGATTTAATTTGATTTCGTAATCTTATATATATTTTAATTTCGATAAATTTAAATTTATTTTAGTACTAAAGCACACTAACACATTTCAGCATTAATCCGAAATCTAAGAATTTTACTATAATAAATTCGTCGAACTACGATTACTATAAACCGACGGACGGGTTCAGCTACGGTAGCATGAACAGCCTAAGATAAGGTTTGGTCTGGGCTAGAACAAATAAAAAAAGTCATGCAACGCGTAAGTTGAAGACGAAAGAATTAATTTCAAATGTTTCACTTATTTGATGTTATTTTTGTCCATTCTAATCCGCTGTCTATACTCGCTCTGAAGATAACCAGTGCCGTGAAATATTTACCACCACTATTTCTTTATAACCCATCTGTATACAAAAAAATATCTTGGATTCTAGGTCCGGTCCTAGAGTATATAGAGTGACCAAAGAGGTGATTGGTGACGAATAGTTTCATGATTGTATAAAATGGACTGATATTCCGATATACTTATACCTCAAGATAAATTTGTTTGTTAAATAAATTTAATAAATTTAACGAAATTATGATAAGCATGTACCTACTTTGTATCCTTTTCTGAAATAAAACTTATTGATAACTTATAATTTCAGGGTCGACGAACTCTAAACATGAGAATCTCAAGGAAATGGGCGACGTGTCCTCCGGCATGGCTTCGACCGTTATCCAACTGTACTTGAAGGAGATACTAGGTTCATTCCTCCACACAAGTACAGTCGTGCGGTCCAGTGCTATTAAAGTTGTGCAACTTGTTCTGGCGCAGGGGTTGGTGCATCCTGTACAGGTAAGATACAATTCTTTAATCGGGACGTAGGCTGTAAGGATTTTTGCCTTCATCTATGTCTAGGGTATACTAGTTTCTGCCCGCGGCTTCCCACGCGTTGTTGGTGGGATAAAAACTAGCCAATAGGTACGTAGTATCAACAAAGATCCAATTTATGTTTTTAGTATCATCTTTAGCCTATATTAGTCCTCTGCTGGACATAGATAAACATTCTTATTCTACGGAAAAAAATTAGGGTTATTTCGCTTTCATTATCCTATAGTTACTTACTGATATAAGTGGGGTAAAGAGAAGCCTATTATGCTAATCTGAACCTAAATTAGATCTACTTCTATCCAAAATTTTAGTCGGGTCTGTTAAGTAGTTACGGCGTGAAGAAGTAATAAACATCAATCCATTGAGCCATTCATAAAATTTTTGAATTTGTATTTTATTCGTAACAGCCTTATCACACTGGCGAATTTCCAACGATTTCAAAGCGATATGATTGCGCAGCGATCTTCGCAGCGTGTTCGCTGCGTAATCGCATCGCTTTGAAATCGCCAGTGTGATAAGGCTGTTGGTGTGATCGTATTATTTTTTGTTTGTAGATCGTTCCCTACCTCATTTGTATGAGCACGGACACAGAAGTGACGGTGTCTCACACGGCTGACAAGAATTTACAGGAGATTGATAAGAAGTACCCCGGCTTCATCCATATGAAAGCACAACTCGGCATCAAGCTCTCTTATCAGCTACAAAAAATATTACAGACTGATACAAAACGAGGCATCATTCGAGGTTTTAGGTAATGACAATTAATTTACTAAATTATTAATTAGGTTTTATTAGTTAATTGATATTATGTAACAAGCTAATTTAATAATAAAAAATCGAAAAGCCTAAACGATTTATATTTGAACCATCATAACATTAGAAAGGCTTCGTTTTATATCAAACAGATCTAAATGTCAAAATATCATAATTTGAATAAGTTTTTTTTTGCCTACTTTAGGCAAAAAAAAACTTATTCAAATTATGTTAAGATAAATTGTCAATCTTATAGAATTCATAATTTTTCAGGAAAAAAGACCAAGACGACTTACCGTCAGCACTGAATGGATTCTTGTATTCACTTCTAAGGAATACGAGGCCACAACGACGAGCTTTAGTTTTGTCGTTACTCAAACAATTCGATGATGTATCTGTGAGTAGAATTTGCATAAAATGACTTTACAACACTATTCTAGAGATTCTAAAGTTCTAATTGGTATTTTTCTTCCTTTTCAGACGGCACCCCTAGATCAAATTGTGTACCTAGCAGATAACTTAGGCTATTTCCCATATCAAGTTCAAGATGAACCACTGTTCATTATTCATCACATTGATATCATAATCTCGACATCGGGATCAAATCTATTGCAACATTTTCGAGAGGTAATTATTTAAAACTATGAAGTAGTTCAGTAAATGTGTAGTATAATTTGCTTGTTCAACGTATGCTTTTTCAATTCACCAATAGCTAGCTAGCTCTAAAATGATTCATCTTCATAAATTTAATTATCATAAGCTAGTTTTGACTTGCCGTAACACAAAAAAACGTGCGTAAGACGTTGCTGTAGTATGGATATACTAGAGCAACTTCTTACTCACGTTTTACGGCAACCTTGACGTGCGTTTCCTCAATGACGCGAAAATTGACTAATCAGGAAACAACTAGTTGACGTGATGTTTATTTGGACCAATTTGATTGGGTGGATTCCGATTCGATGACACTTCTCTTTGTAGCAAAGCTTAGACTATGCTAAGACATAACCAATGTGGTAGATTTCCGAGGAAAGAACAAAGTGGCGTCGTTTTGTAGTAAAGCTAAAACAGTTGTATATTCTATATTTATTGTACTCTCCTATTCTCAGGGTCTAAAACAAACAAGTACAGAAGAGAAAGAGCCGTTAGACGAAGAGGAAGATGATGAAGAAGCGGAATCATTCGTGTCTCGACTGCCCGATGACGTGCGGCCACTGAGAGAGGCGATGCGGCAAGCGCGCGGCTGTCTGTTGCTACTAGTGCTGAAGCAGCATCTCAAGCAGCTCTACGGGTTTACCGACGCGTGAGTAAAAGCAGAGTTTCAAACTAATGTCCTCTCGCAAATACTTAAGTTGTAGAATAATCTGACATTCGTCTCTCGTCTGTCCGATGACGCAAGCACCATCTCAAACAGCTCTACGGATTTATAGGCGCGTGAATAAAGCCACTGTTGGGTTTAGACCGTTCGTTGAGTACGCGGTAACTTAAGTATGCAGTTAACTTAGGCGCTATTACACTCTGGAGAAGACCTATATTCAGCAGTAGACTAGCATAGGTTGATAATGATGGAGCGCTACCTTTTATAGACCATCCAGGCAAAACGCGTCGTGGGGTGCTATATCGCTTAATTAAGCAGTTTAAGAACTATTTTACTAAACATTAGAATGAGAGCCCAAACGTGAACTGACAACAGCTTGTTACTAAATTGTGTAACCATTATTGTGGTAAATCTTGTATTGCTTATTCGAATGTGTACGTCGCGTCGCTGTATTCGCTTACGCGAGACACACCGTATACATCAATATAATAATGTATTCATTATATAAAATATGACTTGTCTAAGTGCTTATTTGTAAGCTTAAAGAATTTATTTCTTTAGGCTTTCATTTCATTTCATTTCACGACCTACGTCTCCCTTGCTAATTTTTTTTTCTATAACTTATGTTGACTTTCACAGGAAAATCAACCAGTATTCACCGTCGGAGAGCGTGAAAGTGTACGAGAAGGCTGTATCCCGGCGGATCGCGCCGATCTTCGAGCCCAAGGCCACGATAGCGCAGCTCCACGATGCAGAGGACCTAGACGTGGACCTGAACGAGCAGGGCCGACGGCGACTCGTTGATGATTATCTAGAGGTTAGTCTTTTTGTCTTAAATTGACATGTGCAAAATGCGGCCAATGCTGCCACTCCCTAATAGAGATTTCCCAGTCAGACTGATTAAGTCGCATCAGATCTTCATTCGCGGATGAAAATAGGCCAATGATGATGAGTCTGTTGGTCAAGCTATTTAGCGAAAGACTGCTTGGAGATGCTGGATGCAGTAAGGTAAAGTCAGATCGCTTATTCGCTATCACTATGACCGTCAGTGGACTCATAGATGGACTGATGATGATGAAATTTGGTCTTCATGCCAATACTGCAAATGTTTGTGGCATAGCCTGAGTTACCCTGGAGTTATCAATAGAAAAAAAAGCTGTTGTATTATCATATCACTGTGAGTCATCAGGCGCAGAATACTTGTTTCTTCATCTTGGCCACATAAGGCCGGGATATTGAATTAATGATCGCGTCCTTCCACCAGGCTCTAGGATATGTAGCCATCACAGGATTCATACAATTTTTGTGTGCCTATACGTACAAAAATCAAAGCTGATACTCATACATCATCATCGACCTATAATAGTCCACTGCTGGACATAGGCCCTTTCTATAATGAGCGCCATATCGTCGAAACTCATCCACTAATCCTCTATTTTATTTGCATTACAGTTCAAACAGCTGATGCTGAAGTTCGACCCAGAAGAGGAGGAGGAGGAAGAGGCTGCGGCCGGCGGTGCGGCGGCGGGCAGCGCGAGCGCGGCGCCGGGCGCGGCCGCCGCGGGGCCCGCGGCGGCCGCGCAGCCGCCTCCCCCGCCCGCCACCTAGCGCCGCACACCCACACTCACAGTGAACTCATAGTGCTAGTGGACACAGTGACTACAGATCATTTATTTTACGATTCATTATTTATTTATGAGAGCGGCGCGAGAGACGATTCCGCCCGTCTCGTTGTGTACATTATAAGAGGCGATCTCGTCCCTCGCCAGACCGCGAACTCGCGCTTTGGTTAATATAAAGTCTTTATATAAGTTATATTTGAGAAACTCGATTTGTTTTTTATAAAGTCTTGTGTGTAGATAATTTTTATGGAGAATATAAAGTATATGTACCTAAATGACTACAGTTCTTAAAAAATGACTATAATTTTGCGCGCATGTCCACGAGGTGATTCTGTGAGTCAATTTGTCGATAGGAAAATTAATACCTGTCATGTAAATTATTATTATCTTCTGCATAATTTTATACATAAATAGATTTTATGTAATATATAGATTTATGTTCATATGAAGAGTACTGCAATTTCTAAATTAATTAAAGTTAAAAGGCTAGATTTTTAATAGAAATATTGTTTTGCATATTTACACACCCAAGTTCAAAATAAGTGATACAAAATAAACGTTTATTAGTAAAAAATACTATACAAATACTGGGAAATGGTAATTAGATACAATATTATTTAAAGATAAAACAGACAAGAGGTCTAGAAAAAGCAATTATTGATACATTACAATAATACCTACTTAATAGTAGGTATGGATTTACTACATCATAATTATATGGATTAGATGATACAAATTAAAACTTTATATGCAACTTAGCTTACACTTATCTAAACCTCTATGTATGTCAGCAGGAGTGTACACACATCTCAATTATTTTGAGCTTTCATTTTTGTCTTTCTTTCGTCAGAAACGGCAAATTTGTTACACAGAAAGAAAATCAGGGTCTCGGGCGTAGGCTTCACTGTACCGTTAGCAATCAGTTTTCTGAGATTCCGTATACGCTGCTTGTGTGGGTACTCACGGGTCATCCTTTTGTCTCTCTGAAACAGTATTGAATCTGATTTAGGGCATTGATAAAACCTGCTTGTAAAGCTTTTTATTTTTGGTATAGCAGGTAGATAGATAACACATTTATTTGACAACTGCAGCACATGTTATAAAGGTTACAATAGGAAAGGAACATCATAAAATAACACATATAAATTAAGAAACAATGAGTTATAGTACCTAATAGTAAACAATAAGTAATAGTACATATAAACAATTCAAAAAGAAGAGATCTAAAAATTGTGTGTGTGCTGCAGCTCGTCAAAAAGGCAATAACTCAGGTAATTTCCAAAAGTTTATTGACAGTTAAAGAAGTGAATAAAATAATAAATTTGTTAGAACTTTGAAGAAATACATATGTGAATATCCTAGCACTATGTGAGAATAGCTGACATCGAGGAAATCAATATCAAACAATCTACTGGAAATCAATCATAACTACTGTTTCAAGGTATGTAAATATTCACTGTACATAAATTAAGACAAAGTTCATTAGCACTGTTTTGTTCTCGTTTTGGCACGGATATTAACTACATTTCCAAGAACGTTCATGACGCACATGCACTTTTTAATGTTTCCTTCACAGAGCCTGAAAATTCCACCGAAATAGAACTGTAGGTATCGAGACTACTTCAGCCGAATGAAACAGAACAGACATCTGACAGAAATTAAGATAGAAAATGAGCAGGGACAACGCAAGATAGAATGGTAAGTTCTTACGTTGCTCTAAAAGATTGTTAGTATGTAATTATTTCTGACAATCAAATAGCCTGTACAACGTTTATTTCTACTTCGTTAACTCGTAAGATATCTCGAAATATAGCCATGTCAGCTATGTATTTAAGTAACAAATCTTTCCCTAGTATGTTACGGTCACGATGGTGATATTGTTCGCTTAGAACTTTCTTTTGTAGTGTTCCATGTTACACGTTTCTGCTTATTTGCATGTAAATGAGGTAGTTTCTCATAAACAAGACTTTAACGCGAAGATCAAACGCTAGGTGCATTCCCAGTACCCACGCACTGACATGGATCGGTGTGAAAACGATCAATCAGAAACCAGATGGAGTCTGACTGACAGATTATTCAACCAATGTTATCGATTGCATCCTAATATTTTTATTTATTTAAAACTTTATTGCACTACAAAGGGTGGGCTTAATGCCGAGGCATTTTCTACCTGCCGACCAGCAAAGCACATTTTTTTACAGAGGGTTGGCGTGCTAACATACTTTCAGAAATATACGTACCTACGTATAAGTAATATGTTAATGGCTAATACCTATCCACCTTACCTCTTCATCGGTCTCCTCTGCTTCCGCCGGGGGCGCGTCTCCAGTAATGGAGTCATCCCACATGACTGGGTGCCAGCAGCGCCGCGTCGGCCGCCCTGGCAGGACCAGCGGCTGTGGAGGCCTCAGAGGCAATGACCGCACGTCCACATACTCTTCATCGTCCATTTCTACCGGCTGCATTGCTTGTGAACTCTTGCTAAAATCGAAAAGAAGCGTATTTACATTGCTTCCCATTGGGTACTACTCACATAACTTATCTCCGTTGAGACTGATCTGATCGCCGAAAATTCGGCGCCAGAACCATCAGTTACGCGCATTATGCGTTCGTACATAAGTATAGAATTCGCAAGATCTACATCTGTTGCAGCCCATAATAATATGTGCTTAGTAGAAAAGTCTGTAAGGTACCTTATCTTTAGCGTTATGCTAAACTTATTAAAAATACCTAGCCACAAAACAGCAATCCGAGCCACTAGAGAATGGCTGCGCAATTGAATAACCCCGTTTTTTATTCAATCAACAAAGCTTGGCACCGGGACAAGAAATCATTTTTTTAATGTCTGCGGCGATTTTGCATCTTGTTGGCATTGTTAAATTATTTTGTTTATCATTTTGAGCTAAGCGTACGTAAGTATGTGGTATGGTAATACAGTTCAATGGTACACAATTAAACTGAAAATAACTCAAACCAAATCCATCCTACTTCATTTTTAAATTAAGATTTTGATGTTGACCTCGTTGAAAATGGAAATAAAGCTTGATTCATGAAAATGGTATTACACGAAAATCAACCAAATTTTGTTAATTCTACTTAAAAACAGATGAGTTACAAAAGCTTAAATTAAAAATCTTAATAGAGAAATAATAAACTTACATACGTTTGGATTATTATTTTTCAATATCCCGACTGACGAGCGTGCGCGGTTTCCGATCAATCCCAACAGTTCACTTTCGCTGTGCACAATACAGATCGCTTATATTTATTATTGGCTCGTAATCTCGTTCAGCTTTATTTATAAACGAACAACTCCGATCTGATGCATGACTAGAACACGACTGAATTTAATTACTTTCTTCCGAGTCTGGTATACCGCCTGTTGTTAGTAACGAGACGTTGTGACTTGGACAATTACCAGTAGAATAAGAAGCTTAAAACATTACAGACAACTAGGGCGGTGACCGAATACCATGCCAACATTTAGGTTCACTATTTTCATAAAACAAACGCTTAGGAAGTTAGAGGTGTTGATTACGAGTAATAAGGACTATTGACTTGAAAAACGATAACTTCTACAAAGAGTTGAATAAAAACAATTGACTATTATAGTATCAATTTATTTATGTTTTAAAACTAGTTAACAATAACAAAAAACAGCCAGTATACATGATATACCAAACGGCTTTGTGATAGGACACGCTTTACATCAGTGCCTGTAAACATAACAATGGACCATTTAATTTGTAAATTAATTAACGCATGTAATATAAAATATCTTAGCGGACCCCATGGGCTTTTCTATTAATAAGGAACAATTTCACTTTGAGGTCTATGAAACCCTATAATTACGTAACAACTGTTAGACTTCACCTAACGCGCTATAGCGGACACGCTCTACTAATGCTGATTGGGTTGAGCAAGCCCGCTCTTACGAGCCTGCAACAGTTTCGTCAAATGCAACTTCGTGTTCCGACCTTGACAACATGAATTCAGGCAATGTAACGCCCAGAGCTGGGCTGTATCGTTGCTGAGTTTCTGCCCAAAAAGCGCCCTTGGAACTATCACCTGAAAATTCTTCAGGTGGCGCAACTTTGGTTTCGTCTGTAATGCGCGCTTTTTCTTCGGCTTCTGATTCTGCGCTTCTTTGTACCCTACGTGTATTAGTTGGCAATACAGGGACCTGTACCCTGGGAAGAATATTAATAATTGGTTTAGTGGCAGAAGCCACTAAAGTTTGAGGAACCTTCTTACGCTTAATTTTTTTCCCGTACGTGTTGGTATCCACTACGTAAGCTGCAGATCTAGGCAAGGGAGCTACTGTGGTAACAGAATGACTCGCAGCACCTTCGTTGTTTAGAGTAGCTGGTTTCGATGTGAACTCCTTAACTTCTTGATAAGCTAAATGGCTGGCTGTGGGAGCTGACTCCGAAACAAACATGCACTCTTCATTTTTTAGCCCTGATTTATCAATACATTGGAAACAAGTCATTCCATTTTTATGAACTTTCTTGCAAGATGATCTGTCTTTTTTCTTGAATTCAGCCAAAACATGTTCTACGTCTTTTTTTGGTTCGTTATCAGAGTAAAAACCGGGTATTGCTTTTTTGTAGTTGTAAGGTTGGGCAACCGATTCTGTTTCGTCATCGGGATTCTCACTTTCACTAGAAGCTGCTCGGAGAGCTTCACTTGGAGTGGGTTTTGATCTATGGATGGAATAAGCCTTATATTTTTTTTCACCCGAATTGTTGTCATCCTCGTCGCTACTTGATCTGTCATTTGATGGAGAATCTTTTTTGTCTTCATACTTGGCCGACCGCGCAGGTTGTTCAGCTTTTTGTTCGGATTCTGGTTCATCGGGTTGATCGTTGCTATTAAACTTATTTTCTTTCGAATAAGCGTATTTGTTATTCTTTGGTTCCGCTACATACGAGCAAGACTCAAAATTGCCGCCAGTTTTAGGATCTTTACACGTTGTGCAGGTCATACCGTCTTTCTTTACCTCCTTGCAATTTCCTGGGTTTTGTTTTACTTCCGCAGCTTGTTTTTCTGATATCTCTTTTATTCTTTCGTATGCTTTATGATCATAACCGGTATCATAGCCACCGTAAGGATATTCATAATCTTTGTTCGGGTCTTTTTCTTCCGTATACGCGCTGTATGCTTCGCCATCGAAAGCTTGAGGTCTGTAACTATAAGGATCATCTTCATCTTCTCTGCTCTTCCTGTTGTTTTGACGTCGTCCATTACTGTATCTACGAATACGGGCTGGTCCTGTAATATAAGCATTCGGCTTGTAGTTCTGTTGTAGTTCAAGACTCTCATCGTTACTTATATCTTCCTTTCTATAATTTAGCGGATGCGTTACTTCAACATTGGTTAAAGCAGGCTTAAAGTACGAAGCGACAGTAGGATTTTTCTTTAAAGCGGCTAGAATTTCACCCTGCTCTCCTTGCTCATTTTCTTCGGGCTGGTAAACTTTATAATCAGCGTCATGCACTGTCCTTATGTCATATCTTAAAGGAGTTGCAAGTTGTTGAGCATCGGGCGATGAATGAGGCTGGAGATGTTGCCTCGGCGGGGCAATCGCTAACCGAGCAGACTGGCCAGGGGGGTGAAAACTTTGGCTTGCAATTGGATTAAATCCAAAATGATTAGCAGAAAAAACATTTTCCCTGGGAGCTACTCGGGCTTGTATTGAATCAATAGAACTGCTAACGATAGTGTCGAACACTTGAGGGTATTGGCTCTTATCTAGTTTTAGTACAGCAGCTGCAATAGGATTGGAAGCCAGGGAGCCTGCAATAATAGTAAAAAGCAAAAGCGTTAGTACCTTCATCTAGTGTGGTTATTTAAGATTTTCAACATCAATTAATTTCACGTTAATTGTTAAGTTTTAATTAGTCAATACTCACCAGAATCGCCATAGTTGAATAAAGGACCGAAATCTAGCGGCTGGACAAATCCTTTTTGTTCTTCACTGGAAAACACTCCATCACATATCGCCCATAAAAGCAACTGTAACAATATCGCAAAGTAAGATTGGGAAATTCAATAACAATTTTAATGCAATTAAAGGTCCCTACCAGGCACCCCAGTTTGTACATTCTTCGGAATGGGTATCAACCCAGTGCTTTTTCTTAGAACCGACTTCTTCCTTGCCGAATAGTTGCTTTCTTAGTTTGCGTTGAGATGAAAGTAACGTGACATTATTGAAATGACAAGGTTTTATAGGCGTCATTATTGCGCAGGTGAAAGATCGCCGCAACCGATGGCGCGCACCAGTGAAGCGTGTCTGCGGACATTGTCCGCTTGCTCCATCCACCCCGGTCACCCACTAGGCCAATACCAGCGCCTTACCCTAAAGGGCAATCAGCTACGGCTCTGCATAACTCGCTTTGTCTTTAATTAACGTTGCGTAAATTATCGCACGCTTATTAGATAGAGCCCTTGGAGTGGGGATAGCGTAGCGTAATCTGGTTTCGTCATTCACCCTTAAGAGGTACACAGGTCGGTAAGCGAGGCCTAAATGAGATAGAATATATACATATATTCTATCTCACCTGACATAATGCTTATCAGGCGAGGCCTGCGTCCAGCAGTGGACCAATATAAGCAGTTGAAGATAAGGAATGTGTGAAAGGGCGCGCAATGATGATTTGCACAATGATTCATTCCTAAAACGACCGCGTAAAATGCGAACAGACCTTTAGCACAAGGGTTATTATAAAAAACCATGTAATCTATCTTTTCAAAATAAATTTATTTCAACTTTAAAATAACTAAACTATGTCGGAACGAACTTTATTTTAGTAATTGCTTTCTCCGTAAATTTCAATGTTGGGCTAAAATCAGTGTTAAAATACGAAAGTTTAGAAGGTTGTATTTTTCTGTCTACTTTTTAACGGTTTTGGGTGTAGATATACATACATACATAAATAATGACGAAACGACGATAAATTGATATTATCCTTTGTTTTGGTTAGTCAACATCTGTGTAGTAGTTACCCTTACACGTTTGTATGGAAAGATGAGCGACATGTTTAAAAGCAATTCAATGCTTGTTAGATTTAGAGACTACTTATCCATGCCGTTGGGCACATCGTTATACTAAAATAAAATTGAGAACTCATACGTAACATCATAATTTTATTTTGAGACCATTTTATACATATAGAGTTATTTATACTGACATACTTATAAAGTTAAATAAATGCAAATAAGATAGGTACTAAATAGTAATCATTAATGTCCTAAAATCGTTTCTTTAAATACATTGTGTTATATCATAGAAAGAAGTTAACACAATAAGAACCTACATAATAAAAAAAGTATAATAAGAAATGCTTGATTAATACAATTTAAAACAGAAACAAATACAAAACATGATTACGGTTATATTAGTTATACAGTAAATAATAAAAACGCATACAGTAATTTGAGAAAAGTTTCAGCACTGTAGTTTTTGCAATAATTGCTGACTAGCTGGATCAGAAGCAGACTGTAACGATGACAATATTGCTTTCTGAAACAAAAAAGGAATATGGTTAACATACAAAATCTAAAACTAACAGAAATCGCGAAGCATATCGCAATTTATCAAGGCCTGTTTTAATTCTACAATATTCGCAAATTTTTAGCAAATTAGTACTCCAGTACATGAATTGACCGAAACCTAAAGACGAAAGTTCTAGGTCTCTATATGGATCTTTCCATACAAACGTATTCCACGTTTGTATGGAACGATGAGAGACTAGTTTAACATCGCGCACGAGGCGCAACTGCTAGTTTTATCATAATAATGCTTACCGCGATCTTATTATTAGAATCCTGCAATTTCTGTGAAAGCATCCACAGGTTAGTCGCCAGGGTTATCAAAGGTCGGCTTTGTAAGTCCCCCTTTCTGATCACGCGCCAGAACAGCTCCAAAGCCAGATTGTGCTGCTTTTTTGTTTCTTTACTCTCACTCAAGGCTTTTAGAACAATCAGCAGTTCTTGGCATACGTTCGTCGCATACTTTTCTATTATTTCAAGGAATTCCTCTTCAGATCCGTATAACTTATCGTTTGAGAGAACTGGAAAAAATCATGACCTTAATTTAGCAAGTTGAATGCTTTTTATTGGGTTCTTTAGATTGCCTAGCAGGGTTAACAAAAAACTCCAATACCGTTCTGGCAATGATAGCTGGGAGGGTGGACTGCCCGTACACCAGGCACTGTTGTGAACGCCACCTTCCCAGAAATCCTCTTAGTTTTTAAGATTCTCTATATTTTCTGATATGAGTATAATATACTTGAAATAAATACTTTCTATTATTTATTTATTAAAAATAAATATTATTATATTATCTTAGATTAAAAATAAATAAAGTTCATTAGCTCGCACACCGCTTTATCTCTCTGACTTGTCCCAGAGGTACAAGTAGGTACTCGTTGTGAAATTAGCTTTATTGCGTTGGTGCTAGAATTTTAAATGTTTTTTTGCTAGCCCAGCTAGCCAAGCTAATGCACTCTCAGTGTAAATACTGAATAACCTAAACATCAAACTCAACACATAGCTGGACATGGGCCTTTTCTGACAAGCGCATTATTGGCTCTTAGTATTAGGAGGTAATGTTATTATCACCACGCTGGTTTTGCGGGTTGGAAATCGTCGTAACGCTTACTTTCTACTAATAAAATAAATTTATTGCAAAAATAATCATTACGAACACATAACATAATTAATTGTCTGATATTTGGAAATCAATCCAGTACATAAAGAGATTCCAGTTCAAACTATTATGTAGCCTCAGATGCCTAAACTAGACTGAAGAGTGCTCCCCTACCAAATTGTTTGAGAAGATGCCTTTATAATCATTCCCCATCGAAGTTCATGAATTTAATTAATGAAACATTTAAAGTGCCTACCTCCGTCAATGTGATGGACGTAATTGTCCTGAGTCATCTCACAAAGCAAGTCCAAGGTGCGCAAGAGTGTATTATAGTACAGGGGGTCCGTTTTCTTCCAGTGAATTAACTCCATGGTTTTTATGAATCCACTCAGTATGTATACTTTGCAGTTACTGTCCACATTGTCCTGAAATTATATTGATCAATAAATAGTGCTTGGTTAGTCAATCTAACTATACATCATCAAGCTCATGTAAGCAGAGCAAATATGTAACGATCTTAAATCATATTAATATCTCTACTATACAGAACACAGGTTTTCTTATTGTATTTAAAAATTCAATCAGGGGCCACAGCAGTGGTTCTGCCAACTCGAGTGTACGACCGCCATCCGGAGCTCTTTTCTCGAACCATCTCGAGGAATTTTTCATCTATCGATATTTTGAAACCTAGGTTTTATAAAATTTGTCATCAAATATTTCCTCGGTCTCGTATCTTCTCGTCTCATTAATTGGCATTACATTAATATTAATGGTTTTGTTTGGATTAAACTTACCGGAAGCACCAATAGTGTAGATAGAAAGTCACTGAGTATCGCAGCTACTTTGAAATGCGTGGGTTTCTTCTGACCATCTTCCATTATGAATTCGGGTATATCTGGTATCAGTCCAATCAGAGCCTTAAAATTTGCTTCGGCTGTAAAGATAAAAATTACACATAAATTTAACTCTCGACGATTTTACTTTGAATTATGTACAGTTTCTCTACCTGTTCCATCGCTTCTCATATAACCAAGGTTTGCTGGAAAACTCTTTACCTATTAAGCTAACCTATGTACATACCCTATTAACTATCTTATAGTATATGATCATGCTATGTATTTATTGTGCACATTAACCAGTTATAGAATCAACATAACATAAGAATGGATTATCATTATAATTCAAACTCCTTCTTTAGGGAATTCGTAAGGGAACTACGCTGCCACAGAAAGACACACAGATCCACAAACACATACGGTAAATTTCCACCACCCCTCTTTCTACGTCTAGGGTAAAAAATTAAAACATTCACCGATAATTTTACATTGTACCTAGAGTTGAAAATACACATGTTAATACATACCCTGTCCAATACAGTTATTGAGCAGGGCTGTTTGTCCCGACAGCAGGTATAGGTGCGCCTTTACGAGGGTGCATCGTAAGGAGGGCGCGGTGACGAAGCAATACGCGGCGCAGGCGCGGTGCAGCCAGCGGCCTTGTGTAGGGCTCGCACGGCTTGACAGCGTGTTGACAGCCTGGTAGACAGAAAATATATGTATAGTTTCAGTACTGTGTGTCTGCAGCACCAATATGATATGGAAGAGATCGTTCTCAGCGATAAGGCCGCCCTTTATACTTCCTTTAATCTATTATTTATTTCTGTACTGTTTTCGATTTTGTGTGGTATTTCTATCTATAAAGTGTTTCTATCTATCTATAAAATCATCACTGTCGAGGCTATGATTGAGGCCCAAAATAAAGAAAAACAATTGAAGGCCGAGTAACATCAGAGAGACAGGGCAATGCCGAGGCCTACCGAATATGATAGCCGAGTCCTTTTCAACTTAAACTAGACTGAACGTAGGCTACTAGGATTTTTGTTTTTGCGTTACCTGCTATTATTTTCAAGACTTGTTTCTCTGATTTCGAGAAAATAAAACTTATGAAAACCTCTAAAATAGATCTAATCAAAATTGTATGCCTGCCTTTTGACTGGTAAAATCATGATATATCAATCAGCTATAACAATACAAGGCAATTTCATTGCCATTATGTACGATTCTATAGTTTTTCACTCCTGAGTAAAGATCTCCCCGTTGAGGTATTGCCACTTGTTCCGGTCTTTGCCTAATAATGTAAGGACCGGACGTTAACTTAGTCATTATTCCATTTCATTCATTCATATCATTTATTGTGATTTTATGCATACAGGTTCTTAGGTGTAGTATCTTAGTAGGTACAGAATGCATAAAAATCCTGTCAGGGCACAACAATTTTTGGGTTTGTTCTAGTTAGATTTTTAACTGAACTATACTTCATATTTATAACATTAATTTTGTACTCACATGCACCAAAGCCACGAGCACCGCGTCTAGTTTGATGAAGGAAGCGCGGCACTCGACGTAGAAGTTGAGCTGCTGCTCCAAATCTTCTTGATATGTGACCGACAGCACAAACTTGTTGATGAGATCGCTGCATAATTTCACTTCGTCGTCCACTGTTACAGCGCTGAAAAGGAAAATTAAATTGAATTAAAAAAAAAACAATATTTAAGTAAATGCTGTGTTACGGCCTTGCTTTTTCAAAATTGATTTCAAATTCTATTGCATTAATTTGATTGAAATGTAGATATGCCGAAAGCGCGTTTGATCCGCGTTATAACAATAGGTGTTTACGCTAGTCGTATTTCTTGTAGACCGCAATAAAAATTTAAAACAGCAAAATCTAACGTGTGGTCGACAAACGTAGGTACTACAAAATTTCATTTAATCCATGCAGTAGAATTTTAACGAAATTTCGAAAAAGCTACGCGGTAACTTGGATTTTAACATCCCGTACTTTATTGTATATCCGTTTGAATTAAATAATGACGTATGAACTAGATATAAATAATTAAAGTGCTTACTTGATAGATTCGTGCACTATACAACATAGCCTCATTAGACTAGAAATGATGATGTGGTCGTCAATAGGAGCGGAGTGATATCTTGAGAAGAATATCGACAACACTGTCTTGGCCAACATTGTGCGTGCTGCTGGAGTTTGGGCCAATTCCACAAGAGGCATAAATGCGTCCTGTAAGCAATATTCGCAGATTAGATAAGTTAGTACCTAGTTGAGTTTCTTGAAATTTCTTTTTATTAAAATTCTGTGAATATTTCAAGCGTCTACCTATTGTCGTTATCGATAACGAGCAAAAAACTCACGTTTATTGTATCGGACCCCTAAAATATTATTCTGTATAAATATTTTATTTTATTCTGTTTTTTAGTATTGTTATAACGCAACATATATATATCAACTGTGAACATTTCAACTATCTACCTATCACGATTCATGAGATACAATTTGGTGACAGACGGACGAACAGCGGAGTCTTAGTGATAGGGTCCCGTATTACCCTTTGGGAAAGGAACCCTAAAAACTGCAGTTTTTTCACTAGCTTTATTGAGGCTCTTTTATGGCTTACCATCAAAAACACTTCCTCCACGTCAGGTATGAACTTCAACATCCTCTTAATAACGAATAGGAAGTTCCCTGAGAACTCGTCGGCGGACCTTCCCCATTTGACCATGTTTCGTATCGTTCCACGCAATAGTATGTTGACATGTTGAGACTGTAAACAATAAACTTTTGTTAAACACTATTTCGTAAGGTTTAAAATATCAGAAAGTTTCAATAAATTATTAAAATGCTGGACAATCCACAAAGCATCACTCAGCCCTAAAGTAAGCAGACCTTGTGGGTACTAGATGAATGATATACTCGTACTTAGCTAATATAATATATATAAACTTTTTATTAAACTTAGAGAACACCCGAATCTATCATCATCATCAGTCCGTACAGTCCACTCCTGAAAATAGGCCTTCCCCTAACGACGCAAATCAAACCTGTCATTGTTTAAATATAGCGTACGTACTTGTATAGGTAAATAACTGAAACCTGGCGCGATCCTCTTTTATTTTCCTACTTTCATTACGTGTTAATGATGATAGTAGGTATATTTTTATTCTAATTTGCACTGAAGTTCTGTTTTTTACAATGGTTTTATATGCAAAAATGTAGTCGAACATAAGAGTCATAAAATTTGACTGAAAACGGCCGTTTCGTAAGCGAAATAATCGGAGAAGCTAAACCACAGCTACACATTAAGTATTGGGACCTTACTTTGCAACTGCGAATCAAAAGAGCCCAGTATCGACAGATTTGTGACGTCAGCGTGGTTAATTGTATGAATAAACAATCAAAATGAAAAGACAATCGCACCAGTTTTTAATAAATTTACCCATTATATTGAAGCTCAGTCGGGAAAACCCATCAATCTAAAATAGATTTGTTGGCAATCATCTGATTCCTAAATCCGCAATTCATCTTACCGATAAATGTGTACAAGCAAACTGAAGCCAAGGCTCTAAAACTTGCAAGAAATGCGCCGTCGTTCTCATGCCGCTGGCTATCTTCCAAAACGTCTGTATGAGCGACTCTGACGACATCTGGCGGTAGCTGTCCGCCGTGCACATGTGCTCGCCGAGAGACGACAATATCTCATTCAGTAACACTGAAAACGTTATGACAATAGATAAGAGATTTCTCTTTTATTTATTCATAACTGGCTGCGGCCCGCGGCTTCGACCGCCTGGAAAACTATGAGTCAAATAGTTTATAAACCTTCCTCTTGAATCACTCTATCTATTTAAGAAAACCGCATCAAAATCCGATGCGTAATATTAAAGCATACATAGGGAGGGACAGACAGACAGCGGGAAGCGACTTTGTTTTATACTATGTAGGTAGTGAAGTTTCAGGTTTATGGTAAATCTTAAAATTATTCTTGTACTACCTAAACCTTTTGGAATTTAAATATTAGAATTCAAATACATAAACCTACACCTATTTAAGAAATTAAACAACTATAATACCACACACGGCCACACTACAATAACAAAAACCAGGGTGAACCACCATCAGCACACAAACCCCTACTGCAGAACGTGTCTCCACAAAGCAGGGGTTTTGCTATGATCACCACATTAGACAAGCGGATTTGTGATCGCAGTGAGTACCTTACTCTTACGACATCTACCTACATGCTTAGTTGAGTGTCGATTTTTACGCCACGACTTCCATGGACAAAAGATTAAATACGCTGCGGGAATTATCACCAGAGTTGACCTTAGTAGCTAGCCTAAAGTAGGTATCACTCAGACAGAAAACCTTATATTAATATACTTAGTTTATTGCGTTCATGATTATACGTATATTTATTGACTACAAGTTTCTGCCCGCGGCTTTGTACTCGTAATTTCTTTGGAAACGTCCAAAGATTGTTTATTCTAATCATATATAACTGATTTGCGGGATAAAAAGTAGCTTATCTTTATTCCATGTCTAGACCTATATCTATTAAAAATTTAAGCCCTCTATGTTCAATACTTTTGACATGAAGAAGAAACAAACATCCATCTGCGCGTCTTACTGAGAAAGGCTTTATTCTATTTATTTATGACTAGCTGCGCCCCGCGGTTTCACCCGCGTGGTGATAGGTATTATGGATAATATACTATATCTTTATAAATTGTAGCTAATGTGTTATTCTGATGTATGAGCTATATTATTGTAAAGTTTCATTAAAATCCATTCAGTAGTTTTTACGTCTCTCTCTAGTTTTTACGTTTCTCTTACGTGAAAGAGTAACAAACATCCATCCATACTTACAAACTTTCGCGTTTATAATATTAGTAGGATACTAGTACTGTGGAGATATTTACCCATTTCATCACAAGATTTGTGAACCATTTCCAGGATTGTTGATGATTTCTTTATAATAGTCGCAGAGTCGAATGACGAAATAACGCAGCATAGAAATAGTTCACTGCAAAGAAATGTGTTAGGTATAGTAGCGTCCATCGTTAGTTGACCTCCCGAACGATGATGGACGATTCTAATTATTATTACGATTCTAATTTATTATTACGAGACTTGGAAGGTATAGTAGCGTCCATCGTTAGTTGGCCCCCCGAACGATGATGGACGATTCTAATTATTATTACGATTCTAATTTATTATTACGAGACTTGGAAGGTATAGTAGCGTCCATCGTTAGTTGACCTCCCGAACGATGATGGACGATTCTAATTATTATTACGATTCTAATTTATTATTTCGAGACTTGGAAGGTATAGTAGCGTCCATCATTAGTTGACCCCCCGAACGATGATGGACGATTCTAATTATTATTAGGAGACTTTGGAATCTTCCAAGTCTCTAATACTAAATTAGAACATTACTGCAGTTTTGGTTTTATATGATTTAATTTGTAGCTTCTATATTAAGCGGCCTGCTATCTTCATTTTAATAAAAGAATTTAAAATAGTTCTGTATTCATAGAAATTGACTTCAAACAAACACTGTACTGTACACATACATAACTGGCATATTACCGTTTGCAACAAGAAAGAAAGACATTTATTCACAACAACTTAAATTAACAAAAAAAAAAGACACACTTATAGAATAGGTACATGTACAGAGTTGTTACAAAAAGGCTCTAACTCAGCATAATGCTGGCTAAGCTCCGTGAGAGACTTAGCCAGCGCTGGTCTTCCGTTAGAGCCGGTACAGGTGACGTCACGGACAGGCATACGCAATGAAATAAAAAACACAGGCAACAACTAACTTTCTACGACTACTTACTTGTTATCCATTATATCGCATTGTTGAAGAAACTCTTCCAAAAGTGTAAGTTTACATTTATTTGAATTAAGAGTACCATATAGCATCCAATCAACAGCAGGCACATAGAGGCTCAAATAACGGTCTAACGTCAATAATTGAGTCTCGAATTTTTTCTTCATTGTTTTGTGAGTAATCTGAAACAAGAAAACTTAACTAGACAATTCTTAATTTTTAAATCCTTTTAAAAAACTATATCGTCAACTATGCTTTATCTTATAGAAAGTAATGGAATTACCGGCATTATGGTTCAAATTTTTCTTTGAGAAACCTGAACCACCTTTCAAAACCTACATTCAAGTTACGACGATAGTTTAATACTACCTTGGTCTATCTTCCTAAATCAAATGACGGAAGGATAATATAAATAAATAAATAATACTGGACACAATTCACACAGCGCCCCATGGTAAGCAGAGCTTGTGTTATGGGTACTAGATAACTGATATACATAATACAATACTTTACATAGATAGATATTTTTTTATGATAAATGGAAAACGACCAGAACAGAGATCAGACCAGCAGATCAAAAAGAGATATAAAAATTCTATATTTATTAATATACATACAATGCACGAGTGTACCCGCGCAAAACGTCCCATTCTTTCTTGCTGTCCGTCACGGACAAGATGTTTGGTGGCAATTATAAAAATAATAATAAATACTAACTTGCTGATAGTCATCAAGGAATTCCTTCAAGTTGTAGTAAAAATATATTTCACTTTCCTTCCCCAGAAGGTTTGCTGCAACCTTACACAAATATAGTCGCAAATAAGTCGCTACCAAAGGATCCCCAATTCCCCTTATCATGGTTGTAAGCCGCGCTATGACTGGCTTTATTTCTTCCTTTGATATAAACACATAGCATTTTAACAGTGCCATTTCCATGTATAGTCGTGGAAGCAGTTCTCTGATAGATGCCATTTTGTACAGCCAGTTTTGACAAGTTTCTTTGGCTGTCTCAGGAACTTGTTTAGAGTCAATGTCCATTATGTTTTTGATAGACGTCTTCCTACAAACAGATAAAAAGATGAGTAGGTAGGTAAAACTATTTTTTCAGAAAGAAAGTCGTTTTTTTTCTTTAGGTTTACAAAATAATAATGTAGACAGGTCCAATTTCATACCATAAATTATTATCAAATAGCCGAAAGTTTTGTTATGTAATTTTTTTGTTATCCAAGTTATCTAATCCTAATGAACAGATCAAGATGAAATTTAGCATATATTTAGAACATAGCCTAACTTAGGTAATAGGCTACTTATTATACCGAAAATACGCGTGCGAAGCCATGGGCAGAAGCTAGTAACAATAAATTGATACCTATTGTTTTTCTCTTCTATCTCTCTCTAAATAATTTTACGGACTACAATTTTCTAACTCTATGTTTATATTTTAACTTACCCAAAACTCTTCTCTTTAAGTCTTTCAAAGACCAAATTCCCGAAAGTGTCTAAGATGTCAGTAATCAATATGAATTTGCTAGGATAGAACTGCATTACACTGATGTCAGACAGCAACTTGGAACATTGTATGCCAATTTTGAAGGCTTTGACCCTTTGTTCCGTTTCCCAAGCCTACAATAAACATTAATAATTCATAATGTGTTTAAACAATCTAAATAAACATGTACCTATGTCTAGCAGTGGACTGGTAAATATTTTGCCTCATAAATAATTCAGAAACAATTTACAATTGTGTTAGAAAATCGCTGAATCAACAATATATATTTTTTTAATTAGAAATAGAAATATGGTGGATCTAAAGGCACATCATGCGGTGTGAAATACATACACTTCTCACTCTACCTACCACATAATATGAAAGGTAATAAGAAATTAATATTCTTATTCTGATACTGTATGTCAACAAACCTTTTTAATTTCTTCATTAAGCATATTAATTTTTGAGACATACTCTTGTTGACTCAGTCCCATTGTTTTCCTTACTGAGCTTTCATCAATTTCATCCAACTGTTCCAGTCTATGTTTCACTTTTTCATTTAAATTGGAAACTTGTCTTATAAGGGCTGAAAATGTACTTACTTAAAAGCAAACAAAAAGGGAAAGAAAAAATTGTGTTAGTAATGGTTTAAAAGTAGGTTAGTATAAAAATTGTATGACCTGATACTATGTTGTTTAAATCTCTCTTAATTTAGAAAGCTAATAAAAGGGCTGAGGAATTAGATAAATGAAGCAATGAAGTTAAGAATGAGAATGGGAAAATAATTATATATTTTTCAATGTATTTTAAGTTTAAGTACTAAGAATAAAATAGAAGTAACAATTTAACTTACTTTTCTCACCACCAGGCAAAAAACTGCTGACTATGGTTAACTTTTCACCAGTAGTGTATTTATTGAGAATATTTATACGCCTCCCATTCCAACTTTTCAAATAGTTTGTAACCTCATTAATAGGCTCCAATGGTAATGCATCCTGAAAATTGTATTACCAATCAGATAATAAAATATACATTTCCATAAGAAAAAATATAAATTACTCAGTCAATACTCACCTGTTCCGAGTTCATTTGCTCAAACTTCATTAGAGGATCAAATTCAACTTCATTACTACTCCATTTATTTAACTGCTCTATCAATGATTTGCTGGAAATCTCTTTCTAAAAAAAAGAAAAATATTTATTATCTTCATCATTCATTTTCATAATCAATGGTATAAACCTTAATCAATATTTACCATTGTTACTACTGCTGGTTTAAGAGGATGATTTGAGACCTCAAATGATGTTAAGTTTTGTTTTACAGATATCTTTTTACGTGAAGACCTGAAATTATAAAATACACATTTGAAAAGATTGAAAGATTGGGGTCTTTATTTTAGACGAATAAATCATAGAATTGAAATACATAAACCAAGCAGACTTACACACACCTATGGTTTGATGACAACAAGTGTTGTATTATTTGAAATCATTTCAGGGCACTGGGAAACCTGACCTGTATAATAAAAGCTTATGGAACCTAATACAGTAGGTAGATCATCAATAACGAGCCTATGTTTAGCACTCCAATAGACTCAAATAATGTAATGGTGCACGGCCAGTTTCAACAAAGACTGACCAGACCAAGTGCGGAAGACATAATTTTAGTGCACAAAGGTGCGCGCAAATACAGGGGTATATTTGGTAAGCAAGCCTATAAGGGATATGATGTTGTTATTATTCCACTTACCATTCATAGGACGGCATTGCAACCTATTACAATCTATATAGGTATGGTTGGCTAGGAAGATAAGATATGTTATCACACTCTTTATTCTTCTGTAGTAGAGCAAAATAAAGTTACTCCACCGGTAGCAGACTCAGGCCCACTTAAATTATAAATTTTTCAGTTTGTTTCATTGCGTTCGTTCGTACGTATGTAAATAAACAAACTCAACTTCTTTTCTTAGGTAGGCATATGTATTGCCTTGCCACGCCGCCGCCGCCGCCGCGCCGCGCCCCGTCGCGTCGTCGTCGTCGTCCGTCTGGGTGACAAAATAACACAATAGGGTATTACACCCAATTCTTTAAAAAGTATCTCAAATAGATTCTATAGTGCACTATAGTGATGTAATACCACCATAAAATTATGTTTTTTTTTAAAACAAAGTAAGGGCAATGTAATATATGAATTATTCAATTCAATTCAAATTCTTTATAATCAGACAACAAAGGTCCATAACAAAAAAACACACAAATTAAAAATGTACATTATCAAGTTTCGCGCGTAATTTTGGCAAAAACGCTGGATGCTGTGGTCTAGACTTTCTCTTTCTACCCTTTCTACGCCCCTGTGGACGCTATCGAGCATGAACCGGACACTTATGCTTAATCAATCATAGCTCATAAAAAATCTCTTTCCATTCTATGTCACGTAGCTAGTCCAAGAAAAAAACTGGACACTGGCAGCAAAGTGACAAGCATACCATGTCAAAACAAACAAAACCGAGGCCAAAACTGAAATTGGAAGGATTTCTTCTCAGTAATCACAAAATAGAGCATCGAATTGTAAATAATAATTTTATTAACTAGTAGGTACGTTACGTTGGTAGTAAGTACGGAATATCTTCTCAAGGTCTTCGACTCATCATCTCATCACAGACTGTGTAGCATGTACCTTACCTACCTACAGCCGAGATTAGAGTCGTTGGAACATACACGAGATAAATTACAGGCAAATGTTCTAATTACCCAGCTAAATAAGTTTTTAAGTATCCCGTCGTCGCGTCATAATATATAGTGTGATCTATGGACTTGGTAGTACCTACATGAATGTACCTACTGGGTAGTAAAATCTAAATAGCTCTAAGCTGACCTTCAGAAATAATTAAGAAAAATGAGTATCTTCAGCAAATTTCCTATTCTTCGAGGAATGGCCTCATATGCTATTATATGGCCTGTGTCAAGTTTAGTACAACAAACATTTGAAGGAAAAAAAATAGGTGAGTCCTACTATAGCTTGCCTTGGTAAGTCAATATTTAGTCATCATTGTCACCTATCTTATGTCCCTCCATGCTCATCCTCATCCGCATCCTCATTATGTCCTCCATCTTATGTCCTCTGGAATAAAATTCATTTAAATAGACAGGGTTGTCTATTTAAATGAATTTTATTCCAGAGTACACTCCCATAAATGTAATTTGATGAAACATTGGTTCTTACTAAGCTATCAAAAATAATTTGTGTTTATATTTATATTTTATCTATTTATATATATTTTCTTAATATTTCTATTAAGAAATACAATAGTTATTATATGATTAAATTTTTTTTTTTTTTATATTCCAGATAATTATGACTGGTGGAAATGTGCTCGGTATGGTTTATTTGGCTCTTGTTACATAGCACCAAGCATTTACACCTGGATATCTATAGCTAGTTATTTGTATCCTGGAACATCAATAGCATCAAACTTAGCAAAGGTTTGTTCTTGAATGTATTGGGAAAACTATGATATATTCCATTTCCTTCAATGCATATTTTTTTATAATTAATATTTTTCCTATTAATTATAAAAAAAAAATATTGCAGGTTGTTACAGAACAAATGACATATGCCCCCTTTGCCATAACCAGCTTCTACTTTGGAATGAGCATATTAGAATTAAAAACGATTGATGAAGCTGTTGCTGAAGTAAAATTAAAATTTTGGCCAACATACAAGGTTAGTAGTTAGCTGTATATATTGACTTAACTAACCATACCTAGTTTTTTTATGATTTTATTAATGGATATTCTATTATAGTAGGTGAAGCATTTCATTTTTTTTTTTTAATGAAATTAGTCTTGGAAGAACTACATTTTACATTGTATACTTTATATTCGTTTACAAGAATTAGTGATAATTTTAAATTTTCAATGTCGAAAATTCTTTATTAAAACCTTAAATAACATTAGTCTGGTATAGTACCTACTAGCGTAAATTTAACCCTAGAATCTGTGTAGAATACACAAACAAATAATTTCTGGGTGTGCTTTTCAAAATGTGCCTAGGTATGTAGGTATTTTTACACATTAAATTAGAAATCATAATTACATAATCATAAGTAAATGTTCTTTTAATATAAATAAATAAGGTTAAGGTTCATTCTTATAAAAAAATCAAGCATTAGAGAGGAGCATTTACATTTAGTAAACACTTTTGTATAAATAATATACCTAAAGTAAGATATCGCAATTCTCTGTTTACGTAATAGTTTTGTCTCTGTCAAAGAAAACATACCTACTATTATATCTCGTTGCTAATGTTTAATTAAATAATGTTTTTTTTTTTCAGCTCGGTGCTTGTGTTTGGCCATTAATAGCCATGTTCAGTTTCTGTGTCATCCCGCCAAAAAACAGAGTGCCATTTATTAGTGGATGTAGTCTTATATGGACTAGTTACTTAGCTTACATGAAAAGTTTAGAAAATATTCCTAAGGATCATAGTCCGTTTTCATTGATCAAGAAGTAATAGATAGGAGACAGAAGATGAGAAGAGTAGTTTGTAGTACTAAGGATAGTAAAATCGGGCCATTTTTAAGGAACCGAGAATCCCGGGATATGTAGAAGACGGAACCGGGAATTTCCGGTTCGTAACGACATATGCAAATTTTAGTACAATTCTTTAGAAAATACCAGATCAAAAAACAGACTATTTTATGAGGTATTTATTAAAATACATACTAAATTTTATTATAGGAAGATAAAAAATTTACAAAATGAAAAGAAAATACAGGCATGAAAAGAATAGTGCAACATTTGCACTTGACTCTCTCAGGTAGTCTGTTTGAATTGTAAGGCGAAAGAAATGAGGTCATATCAGATAATTCTAAATCTAACGGGGAGATCCTCGGTGTCACTCTTACACTAACTCAACTTGAAGTTTTATCGGGTCGAACACTGATACGAAGGCCACAAAGCTAATGGTCTCTTACTATACGAGATTGAGCAATATTTCGCACCGAAAAAGAAGTGGCGCTTTTTCTTTATAAAAAAAATAGAACGTAAAGGACAATAGACAAAGAACTAAAAATTTGATATTTTATTTTAACAGATCACAATAGATAAACCTATTTAAATCGTAAATGGTTTTATTACCATTAAACAATCATTAGTGGATCCAAACATGGTCTTATGTCAATCAACAATATGTCTAGTCTGCCATAGTCATGCATATAGCATAATCTTATACCGCGAAGGTACCTGATACATGCAAAATGCTATACGTGGAAGTGGTATAACTTAAGTTATGTTGTTCTGGTAAATAACATTTATTCTATTCCGTGTATTCTAGGTCCAAAAATAAAAATAAAAACCCTGAAATTTCCCGGAAAATGATATACGATCTCCCGGTTCTTAAATGAGCCCAAATGTCGGAAATTCCCGGGAATTTCGAGAACGGGAATTCCCGGGTCCGAACAACAATGACAATAATGTAAAAAAAAATATGTTGGTCAGCCATTGGTCACCGATAATAAGATTTGACGTGGGCGTTAGTGGTGGGCGAAGGGCGACCGCCAAGGTCGCTAGTAATTAAGAGGCACCCCTGCACGCCGCCGCCGCCGCGCCGCCGCCCCGCCGCTAAACGTAAAATTGTGTGTCCTCGCCCCTTATTTATTTTTATCCGCTCATTAAAGAAAGTTACATACTGCTCCTGTAAGTTACATATTGTGAGTTGTTAGGTGCCCTGTTATTAGAAAAAACCTGTAAATAGAGTATCGTATAGTAGTAGTAAATAGTGTGTACTTATATGTATATATACTTTTTAAAAGTTATCATAGGTTAAATAAATGAAATATCTTTGTGATAGTAATTTAATGTAAAAGGGTCTATATCTAATTATAACTGAATTGACACCATAAACATATTATGTTTATGGTGTCAATTCAGTTTGTGATATGTTACTGTAAATATAATAAGCTTATTTCAAGAATTCAGGTAGTAAGCAATGTACCTACATGTAGGTACCTATAGTTGATAAATAATTTAGAGGAAAGAACTCAAAGTTCTGCCTGCCCTGCTATCGAATTAATTTAGTTTTATTACGGTTGAGCGGAGCTATTCTGTACAAAAAATCGGTCGGAACTCAAAACATCTTAAGTTTAAAATACTAAAGATGTTTTGAGTTCCATTTATTATATCACTCCACTATTGAATAACGTATCGTGAATTCTGGCAAATTGGTGTTAAATAAATAAATAATTATGGACAATACACACAGCAACATCCAACCCCAAGCTAAGCAGAACTTGTGTTATGGGTGGCTACCCATAACACAAGTTCTGCTTAGGTGCCGCCGGCCGCCGCCGCCGCCGGTAGGTTACACGACATCGATCGTCTGACTGTTTATTTGCCTTTTTATTTATTGTTTTATTATATAAAAACGCTTAAATGATGTATATAACAAATTTACCCATTATTTCGCAACGCAACAGCTGATAACTGAAAACTTAAAATTATACAATAGTAATTTTTTATCATCTAAAACCAGTAAAATTTTTACTTTCATTTATAGAAGAAAACTATCGGTGAAGTATTAAAATACAGGTTTTTTTTAAAATCTGAATCAGAATATTTCTCAAGGGCAGAACACTAGAAAAACCCGGATTTTTTGTTGACGCTGAAAAAATGGTAATGGTACTGTCCTGTCAATCGACGAGTTTTCGCGCTAGCAATGCCATCTAGAATTTATTAAATAATTTGGCATTTGATCTACCCGTACATTAGAATGCCCTCATTCATGATGAAAGCTATAGAATTCATTTCAGCCCATTCATAATATGATAAAGCTATAGAACGGAAAATATGACCATTGACTATGTGCCATAATAGCCCCGCTCAACCTCACCTACCTACCAAGTAAACAATTCCAATTGTATTTTGAAAGAAGTTTGTACTTAAATTACTAAACTGTAATTAAGTACAAATGTCAGTGTTCTTTGATAATAAATATTATCTATATATTATAAACACTTTTTATTTAATTCGTAAATTTTTATGCTATGTGGCCAACGCAGCTATAACTTCAGAACTAGCTGGAACGACCTAGAATCCTATAATTGCAATCCAAGTGTCTCGTTTATTTGGAATTACATTTTGAAACCATAGGTGCTATGCACTAGTGCCGCGCGAGCTGTGCAAAAACAAAACAACAATCTTGCATACATTCTTGTATTGCAATAAAAAACAAAACCCCTTTGGTACATGAAAGAGCGCTGTCTCTTTCATGTACCGTAGAGTTGTATAGTATACCTTATAAAACTTGTAAAGTCTTCACCAGCGACAGAATCGCGGCGGTGTTATCGTCGCGTCGGTCGTCGTCGTGCCATGTATTTCTATACCTATTGTACTGTATTCTCTTTGTGTTGTAGTTATTGTTTTCTCTCTACACTCGAGTGCGAATCGATAAGCCGGCCGAAAGCTCCATCTTGCCTGCGCAGTCCAATTTATGCACGTACCAATGAAAGTCCCGTTCCTCTTGTCGCCTCTACACGTTGGCAAATATACAGGATGTTTGGTGGAGGGTTAGACAAACTCGGTGGGTGTGTAGGTGGACCTATTTGTAAAATACAAATAGAAGTAGAAGACCTTAACTCTTTAAAAAATTTTTTAAATCCTGTTTTTTGTATTTTTAAATAATTTTCCGAAATTTTCAATTTTCTTTTTTCCGCTTCAATTTTTTTTGGAACATGTTTTCGATTGTTCTTTTTATTTGGTTTTGGTCCCAGATGTATCCTTCATCTATTGAAGGCATTATTCATTTAAAAAAACCAGTAAATAATTAGTTATACGCTCTCAAAGTTAAAAATAAATAAAAAATTGAGTTAAGAAAGTCATCTTTACATCGTATTTAAAAAAAAAAAGCGATCGAGGAGTTCAAATGCTTTTAAAAATAGTAGTATAAGTTTGTCTATCCCTGCACCAAACATCCTGTATGTGTGCCAATACATTGGCCAATGCGTATTGGCCATCGTGTAAAGAGGTTGGTTGGTGAGTGTTGAAGTAGTATTGGCCAATACTTTGGCCCAAGATGGAGTCGGTTTTTTTTATCGCAGATCAAAGGAAGCTAGTTCGCAGCAAGCTTCCAAAGCGATCGCACGCACATTATCTAAATTCTGATAAAATATAACGACTGGACGCTTTCACAAACTATTGGCCATGGTGTTGGCACACATATTGGCCAACAAAGCTTTTTATGCTCTTGGCCGGTACAGTCTATCTACGCGTATTGGGTATGCATTGCGCAGGTAGGTACTGACTTGACTTCTTTTATTTGTTAATATGTGTCTGATTTGCCACTTTTCTGCCAGTGTCCTGTCTCTTTCTACGCAAGCACAAAGCTACCTTACAAACATGTAGATGTAGAAAAGTACTTTGTGCTTACAAAAAAGAAGTTGAATTGAAGAAGAAGAAGTTAATTCTCGCTCGACTCGTTTATTTTGATTTCTTTCTTGATTGATTTATTTTAGAAAAATATATAGGTAGGTCAGACCTACAGGTCATTATTTCCAAGAAAAAATATAATATCATAGTGACCCACTGTGGAAGGTAAATGAAGATGATTCTATTCTCGTAATAATTAACGAAATCGCGATCGTGAGTTATTCATACAGTGGTCGATATGTCCAGTAACTCATTATTGTTTTCTATAAACAATGAAGGAAAAGTCTACGCCTTATCAACCAGTGGTTCGTGCTGGAGAGAATTTATGTACTTGGGATTAGAGTTTAAGACCCTATCAGCTGTTCCACATTTTCTATGGGCCGTGGGAGGAGATCGACAAATCTACCTGCATGTGCACGGACTGGAAATCCCTATCCGTGTCAAAGAAGAATCTTACGAGAATGAGAGGTGGTTACCTCTTGATGGTTTTAGCAGTAGACTGTTACCTACAGACAGATATCACTTTTCTTCTCAAGATGGCACTAAGGATAGGTCTATAGATCGTATCAGACTGCCATCAATGGCATGGCAATGGGAAGGTGATTGGCAATTAGAGCTTACTCTGGAAGGACAGCCTTTAGATCATGATGGCTGGAGCTATGCAGTTGATTTTCCTGCACAATTTGGTCCATCAAAGCAGTGGAAATCATGTGTCAGAAGAAGAAAATGGATTCGATACAGAAAATTTAGTGCTATGAACTCATGGTGCGCCATAGCTCCTTTGCACAAGGACCCCACTCAAGAACCCTTTATTGATGTGAGTATTGGTGGTAATCAAATGCCCTATGCAGCACCTGGAACTCTTTCTGTATGGGCTATAACAGCTCATGGCAGGGTCATGTTCAGAGCTGGAGTGAGCACAACATCTCCTGAAGGATTGAAATGGATCAACATAAGCATTCCACCAAACAGTGATATCAAGCAAATTACAGTTGGACCTACAGGATTAGTGTGGGCTTTACTTTGGACAGGAAGAGTTATTATAAGAAAAGGTGTCACCAAAGACTGCCCTACTGGTGAGTCTTGGCTTGAAGTAAAATCACCAAATGAAACAAAAATACTGTCTATTTCTGTTGGCCTCAACGTAGCCTGGGCAGTTAGCTCTGATTCAAGAGTGTGGTTTCGGAAAGGAATAGATGGGAATAGTGCTGGCACTACAGAATCTTCAGCAACTGGAAGTGGATGGTTGGAAATAACTGGTAACATGATACACATTTCTGTCGGAATAAATGACCAAGTCTTTGCCATTGGAGAAACTGACAGATGCGTCTATTGGAGAAGTGGAATCACCCCAGTAGAACTGACAGGGAAGAGATGGAGAATGGTACAAGCCAACATGCAGTTGAGCAGAACCTCTAGCTCAGCCAGTGTTGTCTCATCAGTTTCAAATGCAAAACATCATAGTCTAACCACCCTCAGTGAAACAACTCCTGAACGTAAAACAAACATTCATCTCAATAATTCTTGGGAGGAATCACACTCTGCTCCTATTGAACACACTATGCCCATTAAACAACCTAAAGAAGCAAGACCAAAGGGAAATGTAAACATTGAAAATATAGATCTAACAGGTAAAAGTTATGAAACCACTTTAAAGAATCCTCGGGCTTGGAGTCCGGTCAGAAGCGTTGGATCAGTGGTTGGAATGGAAGCACAGCCTGACAGTGACAGCAGTGTTTTTGATGTAGACTCTGGAATGTTTTTTGATGATGAAGTTAGTCAAACTGCTTGGGGAACGTGTGATACCACTTGGGCCTTTGTGGAAGCTGGTGCTTGTTGTGTGGACACTGTTCAAGTGCCCCACTGGTTTACAGACTCACAAAATGTGCACAATACAGATATATCAGCAAAGTGGCGACTTGATGTATTGGAAAATCTTAAAAATAGAAACAATTACCAGAATGTTGATCTGAGTAACTATGGGGTAGCTGTTGAGGAAAAGGGTTGGACACGCAGCTGTGAAGCCAGGCTAGTCATTGCAAACAGTTCTATGGAAGATTGCATTTTATCTCTCTATTGGAATGACATAGAAAACACAGGGACACTGTCAGTTTTTCAACCAGATGGCACAATCCAATTTATACTGAATCTGTGTGAAGTAACCAATGTGTTTTCTATATCTGAACCTGGAAGTCCAAGAATTTGTTTCTCCATCCCGCGTCAGAAAAAGAACACTGTTAAAGTTCAGTTTATATCTGAGATGGAACAAGAAGAATGGCTCAGTGTATTGGTTGATATCACATCACAAATCAATGGTCTTTCTGGTAAACCATCTGCTGATTCTGTCTGGACAGTCACAAACTCTGGAGAGATCTTAAATTGGGATCCAATGCCAGCATGCTTAAATACTAGTAAAAATGGCATGTTTACCAAAGTATTTCAAGTATGTGGAAAGGACATTGCAGCAGGTTTTACAACTTTCCTGAATAATAATTTTCCTTTTGGCAGTAGAATAAAAATAACAGGAAGCATATTTGACGAAGTAAGACGGTTTCATATAAATTTAGAGGGGCCTGAAGTGAAGAAGCAGAGACATAAAGTTGAAACAGAGGTGGATATACCACTGCATTTCGACGTGAGGTTTGATGAGAACACTGTTGTGTGCAATACTAAAATCTTGGGCAGCTGGGGAGTGGAAAAACGTCATGATTTACCTGTTGCTAAAGGACAAGAATTTTCTATTGAAATAATTTGTGATGTCCAAGTATTTAAAATAAGAGTGAATGATAAACACTATTGCCTGTATGAGCATAGACTAAGCCCTGAAAGTATTACTGCAGTAACAGTCAAAGGACCTTTAAAACTCTACACTATGGAATATACCACCACAAGTTTGATCATAGGAGCCGAAGATATGTTTTGGCGCACGATTGGGGGCTATTTGCGGCGAGTAGAGTGTTCCCAGAATGGAGTAGTTTGGGGCATATCACATGACCATCGAGTTTGGGTTTATTCCGGAGGATGGGGAGGTGGCATACTGAAAGGTATCTAAGAAATTAAATACTTTAGGTAGTTACATTATTATTAATTGCTGGTTGACTCCTGGCAGATTCCAAGTCTCGTAATTACATCAGTTTTGGCTTTTTATAATATTTTTTATTTGTTTTTATACAAAATGGCTTGCTATCATCATCTTGCTGAAAGAAAAGTTTTAAAACCATTTTGTAGGTATTCATATAAATTTACTTCAAACGTAAGGGGAGTCTGCGTACGATGAACACCACTGTACATTCATACTTTTGTACAAACACATTTGAAAACACTTAAATTTTGCAGGTGTGGGCAGCAAAGATGGTATCCATTCCATGACAGATACTCAAACATATTGCGTCTATGAAAACCAAAGATGGAACCCTTTAACTGGGTACACTTCGACTGGGCTTCCCACTGATAGATTTATGTGGAGTGACGTTACTGGCAAACATAAGAGGACTCGAGAACATACAAAGTTAATCAGTCGTCATTGGCATTGGGTAAGCATAGATCACGCTGATATTATACAGGGTGTTCAGCATAACATTTATCATATGGAAACTGGTAGGTGGAGCCAAGTGCTTAGCTACTTTTTTGGTAAACATAACACCCAGTATCTATGTCCTTGTGCGTTGTTTCGGAGGCAAGTGACTAAACTATTGACACAAAAATGCTATTACTCCTTTAATGGATTTATGACCGATAAATTGTAGATAAACATTTATTTTTCTAATTCTAATTTAATTGATTTGTATTGTTATTATTATTTTTATTAGTCTGTGAATTTTTTGTGTTACTTTTAGGAATTTATAGTAGTTAGTTAAGTATTGTAAATTTTTGTACATTACACGCCCAAAAGGGAATACATTGTGACATCCTATTACTATAAGAACTTTAATAACATGTATTTCATGCAATAAATGAATTTGAAATTTGAATTGATAGTTCCTGACTATACTAGATGTATGAAACCTGCTTCTGAGGGTGAGACATGACGCAAAAGTGTATTTTTATCTTTACAAAGTACCTACGTATTGTGGTTGCGTTGCGTGATTTATAACGTGAGTCTTATTAAACTAAATGAAAATTTGCAGATATCAGAATGGATGATAGACTACAGTACCCCTGGAGGCGTGGATAGCGACGGTTGGCAGTACGCCACGGACTTCCCAGCTCCTTATCATGGGAAAAAAATATTTACCGACTGTGTGAGGCGTCGACGGTGGTACCGAAAAGCACAAATAAATACAGAAGGACCATGGGTTCGCGTCGGAAACACTTCACTGTTGGACATATCTTTATGGGTAAGTACCGAGTAGAAACATCAAACTACCCTTGAGAATAAGTAAGTGAGGGTATAGACCCTCATTTATGCAATGTAATGTAAGTAATATATGTTAAATGACGCGGAACCGTTATTTAAAAAAAATCCTGTCATTTTTAATGGTCGTGTCCTTTGATTGCAATGAAAGGTACATGAAAACAGAATATATTCGCGAGATTTGACTAAAAGCTTTGTCATTTATTATTATTATTTGTATAATGTTATGATAATAAAATTGAACCTATATTTTATATTTAGGGTGATGGGGACGAAGTTACGCTGTGGGCTATAACCATTGCCGGCGACGCCATCTACCGGACCGGAGTAACTGCTTCCACAGCTGCGGTAATCCATACTTATATTTAATTCTGTCTCGCTATTAATCATGACAAACGGCTGAACGGACCTTAACCAAATTTAGCAGGGAAAAGGATATCCCAGCGAAAGACATGGCTACTTTTTAATACGAAAAAGTGCATGCAAAACTGCAGGTAGAAGCCAGCTTCCGTTTCCACTAATATTGCTCGACCTTGATCGACTATTTAACGGTTTCTGAGAATTACTTCCAACTTAAATATTATTTTAGGGTCTACAGTGGGAACACGTAAACAGTCCTCAGTTGTTGATGGCCATTAGCACTTGTAATGGTGCTGTCTGGGCTGTGGGCCGTAGAGGGGAGCTTTACTACAGGGAAGATATTACCAAAGAATCTCCTGGAGGATCAAATTGGAAACTGATTGAGCAACCCAAGTTGGGATACCCTTACAGCCACAAATCCGTGCATATAAAAATGATTTCTCTGACCAAAACCACAGGATGGGTGATTCTTTCAAATGGCTCTATTGCCGTGAGAACATGTGTTTCCCAGAGTCAGCCAGATGGCAAAGAGTGGAAGTACTTATCAGGTTAGTATGCAGCACAGCAATCTATATTTTTAGATTATGATATTCTTACGTATGTAAGCGGATTAACTACGAACCTTTGGTGGTTAAGCGATGAAACGTTGGTGTTCTTCCAACACAAACAGGAATCGTCGTTAACCTGACATTCATAATTAATTCGTCAAAGAACAATAGTTTTGTGGTACAATAATGATGTTAAGTTAAACAGACATGGATCGGTTGAGTTACCTCAAGATTGTTTTACTACAGTCTGCAGTTATCACAACTGTTTCAATTGTAAATACTAGCTCTAAAAGTTTAAATATGTACAAATTAGTTAAATTGATGTTCATAATAAATCAGAATTTTCCTTTTTTAGATGAAACATCGTACAAACACGTATCATGTATGGGGCAGGAAGTATGGGCAGTTTGCTCCGATGGGTCTATACTGCGGAGACAAGGCATTACCGCAGACAACGTTGTAGGAAACACCTGGCAGAGCATAATGAACAGCGGGCTTGTTCACGTTACTGCTAGAGGAAGAACTTCCTAATTCTTTAGAGATAGGCTTACCCTGATAAGCGCCTAAATGGTTCTTATCATTAACGGGTAAAAGCCAAATCCACTACGCCACAGGTCGCGCGTTTTCTCGTTCATAAGGGATTGTAAGAGCCGGCGATTTGCGGCTTAAGAAAAAAAAAAAGACTTGAAGAAACAAAAATTGATCTCTTAAATTTTCAAAGCCAATGTAAGCTAGCTATTATAAACTATCTGTGCGAAAGAAATCTCTTCCAAATTTCATTTGCTTAGAGCTGGGATAATTCCTTAGTATTTTTGCTCATAATTATGTAATGGATAAGTAATAAATATTGTGCTATTCTTGTATAAAACCTATCTTTTTGTGATTTATTATTTAAAGGTTAATATTTTAAGGACACAAACTCGATCTAGTCATTTCCAGTGTACATTCCTAGCCCTTAGAGTATTAGCAGATTTTAAAAAAGCTTAATTCATAAAGATTTAAATAAAACTATAATGTTTTGATGAACTGTGTTTTATTTTACAATATTTTAATGTACCAATGGATAGATATATAAATTTATAGTAGGGCTTATAATCAGAGCCAAAAATTATAACATTTGATTTGTTTCAGTCTGAGCATAGGCTGCTAACAGATATGTACAAAAACGAACTAAGCAAAAGTATTTTTTGTCATATAAAAATTATCAGTTATAATTGCTTTTTATTCTTCTTAGATTTTTGGTTGATTAGCGATGTTCAGCAATTTTTGTCATTGACTGTAATCCACAGCTTATCTACGCCTCCACTTACAGTACGACTACAGAATTTCACATCTATGATTTCACAAATAACCGAATTACAGATAACTCATTAATTTTACAATTATTACTTGACACTGGAAGAAAAGTGTCCAACCAGACACAGTTGCCATTAACAAAGAATCATCACCATCAACTACAGAATTTCACATATACCAGATACATTATCACCAAATAAAAGAGTCGATTTCACGTAAGTAAATTAACATACGTGAAATTCTATATTGAATGATTGTTCTGTAATCAAAACAAACATTGGTGTTTGAATGGAACCATTCTGTATAGCTTGATTAGTTACTAGCTCAGGACAGTGCTAGAAACTTATCACTTGATTTCCATGTGACAGGATGAGCAAGTTGCCTTGAAACTCTAGCAGAAAGACTGAATAATATCTAACTAAAGTGAAAATAGCTATGTCCCGGTGCACTACATTTATTAAATACAATAAAATTAAATAATTCACAGCAAGTAATCTAATTCGTATCTAAGGAAATGGTTGTTGGTTTCATTTTGTATCCGCGGGTATCCAGCGACTAATGCGTCCTGACCCCCGATATACAGCGTGTTGTAGATCTTCCAGTATACGTCACGAACTTTCCTCGCCGGGTGGAATAAACCCTAGAATAAAAATAATTTGAGTTAGTTGTGGCAACCAGTAGGAGTGTGTTTTAAGAATATTTGAGTCAGGTCCCAGTCAGGGCGTACTGTTGGTCTTTATTATCTTCATAAGAAATGTGTGTTGTGTAATAATACACTGGTGATGGTGGTAAGAATCAATTTATAAGGTTTAAGAAAAGATTATTTCCAAATACTTCACCCCCAGAATGTAAAGTGACAATGACGTGGCGTGAAGTGAAATCAACCAATCATATAATATTGGTAAACACACACACTCGTCTCCAGCTGGTTGCTGATTGGACACCTCATCGACACGAAATCGAGCCGCTAGAACGAACGTTCGTACGATATTCGATACGTTCTCCTAGGGACACCTCACCCAAGAGTAATGCCAGTACAAATTGCTTACCTGTAAAGCATATTGCAGAATTTTGATGGGACCGAGGGCCACTCGCATGCCTTCCACTGCGTCCATGAAGGCTTGCACGAGATGTGGCGAGGTCTCGAATATATTCGGCCACACGTGGTTCAGTAAATGCACGAGCGCGTCTTCGCAACCGAAACCGTACACGCCAAGAGCCATGTGTTTTATGGCCGCGCACGCTGTCTGACGGTGGACGAGATCCCTGGAATAAGCAATAACAAGTCTCAAAATTTTATAAATAAGTAAAGATCTACGAAATTTTTTGTTTCTTTACACACAATTTACAGGATAACCAGCGACCCGCCCCGGCTTCTATCTTTAAAAAAACGCATCAAAATTCGTTGCTTAGTTTTAAAGATCTAAAGCATACATAGGGACAAACAGACAGCGGGAAGCGACTTTGTTTTATACTATGTAGTGATAAGAGCGCTCTATTTCGCACAATGTACAATCATATAGGGACGCACTTACGACGAGGTAGTCCTATATATACAAAAATCGGTTGAACATATAACAGACAGACTCTGCCTTAGTAATAAAGTCTGGTTCTTTGGGTACAGAACCTTATTCATTATCCTCAACTTTCATTTACTTAACTACAACACTAATGTCGTTCTATTCCCTCATCTCAAAAAAAAAAGAATCTCTAAGTTCTCAATAATATAATATATTTACCTGTCCATCAAAGCATCTTCAAGTAATGGGCATACGGCGTATATGTAATCTTTTCCCATTTCTCCAATGTACTCAAATAAGAAAGAGAGCGACTTCAGTACACCGTTTTGTACATTGAGCTCGGGTACTCTGTATTCATTCATGAGAGCTGGCAATACTGTGAATGGCGAACACGTCTCCGCTACGATAGCGATAGCTACTGTCGTACAAACTCTGAAAGTAACAATTTGATTTTGTAAATAGAAGCTTAAAAACGTTTTAATTTTTTCTGAATATTTACTATTTGTTATTTTAAGTTTAATGGGACATAATAGTAATCCCACGAGATAAAAACTATTACAGCACCACCTTTGCATAATTATCTATCTTAGTATACAACAAGGGCGAAATAATTATAGGTCAAGAAATAACACAACTCCTTATTAATATTAGCTCACTCTTGGCAGAGGTTATAATGGGGTCCCTGATGAACCGTACAAAAATATTATAACGAAGATACATAAACACACAGAAGAATTAAGTATCTCCGTTATTGAAGTTGGTTGAAAAATAGGAATTGCGACTAATCGATTCAAAACCTATTATAATTTATATTACCTGTTCTGTCTTTCTTGTACTTTCAAGTTGTTCAGTAACGTGGCTAAGACGTCGTGGGGACCGATGGCTTTAGCGATATAACCGAAGGTATTCACGGTAGCACGTCGGATAGCTTTTTTGTGTGCCTTCAAAAGTTCCAACAGTTCAAAGCAAATTCTCATCCATTCTCGGGCCGAGACGAACTCGGGTCCACGATCGGCGATACGCCCGACTAGATCAATGCAATTTTCTTGGACTTTTTCGTGCCTAAAAACAAAAACAACACACTCATTATAATAAAGAATGTTTAGAAGTATGGATGTTTGTTACCTCCACGCTAAAACTAGTGAATAGATCGGGCTGAAATTGCATAAATGGAGCCATAAGCCTGAAATCAAACATAGGCTTCTTGTTATCCCATAAATCAGTTCCCATGGGATAGGAATAACCTTAAAACGTTTCCATAGAAACAACGCGTGCGATGCCGCGGGCAGAACTAGTTGATCCATAAATTAATATGAGAAAGTGGCGTTTTTATTGAGGTTTACGACGACATTTTAATTCTTTTTTTACAAGCTTATATTTGTTGTCTTACTTACCTATTCTTCAAAATAGGCGTCAATCTGGGAAGTAAATCTTTGATAGGCGGCGTCATCTTCGTCATACCAATAACGTTGACTATAGCTTTGAGTGCGCCGAGAATAGAACCCAGTACTTCGGGGTATTCTTCACCCAAGTATTCATACAGCACTACGCCAAGATGTCCCATAAGTTTTTCCTAGAAATAAAAGTTCATCATACTTATAAGGTATTCTGCTTGCGAACAGAAGTAGTGTAGAATAATCTTAAAACAGCAACAGCGCGCTCTGTAAAGTGTATTTAGTGAGAGAGTATGAGCTTCATTAGAAGCATTTTTTGGTGGTGCGGTGCGGTATAAATGAGCTACAACCATTATAGTCATCACCAGATACTTTAAATAATAAAAAACATAATATGACAGATGAGTTAAGCGTCTTGAAGCAGAAATGTATCAACTCATCTACTGCCTAGCTGTTGCGCCGCAGCTCTACAGAGATGAGTGCGTCATAGGCTATGTAAATGTTAATAGCTTACCTCTTGACAAGTTTTCATGACCACAGCAATACGGGAAATAAGATCAGCGGCTTGCTGGCGCACTTTCGCGGATTTGTTGTTCATTCGCCACAGAATAATACCACAGATCTGGGGCAGGTAAGGCTTCACGCGCTTGCCCAACTGGTTCACTATGGTGCCGAAACCGTTCAACATCACAACATCCTGAAAACAAACAAGTCGTCAGTCACAAGAACCGGTTACATAAATGCTATTATGATTATGATATAAATGAGTTTTATAACTACAAATGAGAATAATAATATAAAATAATCGACTTAATAACACAAATACTTTAACAATGCTACACCTACACAATATTATATTATACTAACTAAAACTACATATGTCATTTGATTACAATTTCTGCTGAAACAAACTAGAGAATTTTCTAGAAACCCGGCCCACTTCCACTCTGCAGTGGCGGATTTACCAGCAGACTGAGTAGGCTGGAGCCTAGGGCGGCATATTTTAGGGGGCGGCAAATTTGCCATAAACGTATTTCTTATCTAACAGAAAAAAAACGATATTATGTTCTAAATGTTATTAGATCCACACACACAAAATTAAATCAACGCGTATAATGTTTCACCAATCACTACTTAAATATTTTATGTATTTATTAAGTATTTGCTTGCATAGTCATAATGGGGCGCGGGAACGAATGTTTTTGACCCAGGGGCGGCTTTAGCGGGTGTGTGGTGTGCTCTCATGGTGACGGTAGGACGAATCGGCGCCCCTCCCCCCACCCCAAATCTTAGTTAAAAAAATCGTGGCTCGCTCCGCTCGCCGTTTTGGGTGTTTTGTTATGTTTCGTATCAGTTCTGCAAAAGCAACGGCACCTATTTTGCTACAGTCATTTTCTTTCAATTCAATCACAATAATAAATAGCGCAAAATCAGATTTTTGTGCCTTGAGGCTTTGTGCTTTGTGCTTAGAGGGCACAAAAAAATCTAAGGAGACAACAAATTTTTCGCGATTAGTTCCACAAGCCAATAACAATTGTTCCTTCTAGCTATACAAAAAAGCGAACCCGCACAAAATTCTAACGAAAACCACAAAAAAATTCACCGCTCCGCTTTTTATAAATTTTTTCATTCTTTGAGAAAAGTAACAAAAATTTCGGTATATCTTTTGCATACTAGCATTTCTTTTGTATCGCCATAAAAATCTCGAAATAATGCGGCTATCTCCGTCATTTTCGCGCACCGCCACAAGCCGATAGCAATTGCTCCTTCTGCCTATAGAAAAAAGCCAAACCCACTTTAAAAAATTACGCAAAAATCTACCGAAAACCACAAAATTTTCGCGGCTCGCTCCGCTCGATGACAATGTCTTCTTTTTCTTGTGTAGTCAAGTGTTCACATTAAAATAATTTTGCCAGACACAGAAACTTGCAAAAATACTCTTTTATTAACTAGTAGTTTGAGAAAAGAAACAAAAATTTCGGCGGCTCGCTCCGCTCGTCGTTATATAATTTGAATATCTCTTTTATATCGCTAAAAAGATCTCAAAAATGCTGAAGTTATCTCCGTCATTCCTAAAATTACCATGGCTCGCCCCTTAATCTACCATCAATACAAAGTCAAGTTTTTTGTTATTTCTTTTGTACATTTATGGGTCTCTCGTACTCGTACTTTTGCTTACTTCAACCCCAGACCCCTCCCCCGTCACTGACCAAGTGAGACCCCCTCCATATCCTCTTGGGCTGCGACCGCGCCTGTGCCAAAGCTGGTCAACTCAGACAGCCTACACACCGCAATAAGACTAGCCAATTTATCGATTTCATTTGATAAATGAAAATAGTATCCATTTTTAGAGGTCAGTAGAGGCTGCAAAATTTGAAAAGCCTACTGGCGGCAAATGAGTAAATCCGCCACTGCCACTCTGTACTTATTGCTATACCCTGATTGGATACCAAAGTGTCTCTTATGCATTACCCAGATACCTATAAATGTACACAATGATGCAATAAAATAAATATGAAATAGGCGCCGCGCCACATTGGCCGTCAAATAAGTGAAACTGATGAATAAAAGAAAACTTGCCTCCGTTGTCTGTTCTTGGAAAGCGTAAAGGATGCCGTCAATAAGCGCTTCCTCCAGTTTGGAGTCGATGTCAGCCGCTCCGAGGTTAGCAAGGATCTTCTCAATGGATTCCATCACCATTTTTCTGTACTGCTCGTTATCGTCTTTGAGATCGTCCACAATCCTGTTTATGATTTCCGAAGCTCCCACCTAATAGAGAAGTTTATAGAGTTAGTACTCGTAAAACATAAATCACTTTATTTCCTAGTTTTACTTATATGTCATTTGTATTTTGTGAAGTGTCCCAAGAGTCCTGTGATGTCTAAAGGAAATAAAGCACTGATAATTGATAGATCATTAATTATCCCTTCATCAGCAAAACATACAATATGTATGTACATGCACTAACTGCCAAACAAGGGGGGTTATGGTTTTGCCATAATGAGTAGCGCGCTTGATAAGCAGATTGCGATAACAGGAATAGTATTAGATATACACAGAAGTCTGCTGTCTTTTCTCTGGTAGGTTCCGTTAGTCAGCACTTACGACATCCACGGGCCGAGTTATAGGGGTCGATTCTTACGCTGCGGCATATAATCGTCACGCTACAAACAATGTTTGTTACATAAAATAACTACATAGGTGATATATGTATGTACATACCTTGTTAGCAATCTCTACGGTGGTATCGACGAGTTGCCGATAGTTTCGCCGGTCAAGGGCCATGCGGTGGTTCCAGAAATGCTTGAAGAAGTGAGGCAGAATCTCATCCATTATGTACTGGGGCTCCACACCGTCGGTGCCACAACATTGCTTCACTACCTACAATAATACAAAACTGTAAGTACTGTCAACAAGTGATATAATGATTTGGTACTGACATCAGGCACACAGAACTACATTTGTTGTGTATTTTTGTTTTGACTTAGTATTTTATTTGTTTATTTTTAAAAGGCACTTTGTTTTTTGTACTACTTTAATTTCTTATGTTTTTTTAGGCACATTCTTTCTATAATTTTAATTTTTAGTCTAATAACTAGCTCAGTTATACTTTCAAGCTACGAGTGGAAACTGTAGTTAGCTTTATTTATTCTAAGTCTACGTTCTATTTATAATCAAATATAAGCTTTTTGTTTCCCAAATAAAATAAAATAAAATAAAATAAAATAACAGGAAGCTAAAGAAACCGACTCGCGAATACTCAGACGCAACTCTGATTTAGGCTCGTCTCAAGTCGCGACAGTTTTCAATGAAAATCTGTAATATTTTTAATATTATTTAATTTAAAAAAAATATTGGATCTATCTTAAATCTTTGTCTTTGAGTATTGGGTCAGGTCAAAAAAGGGCTTTTTCAACTGTTTTTAATGAACATCTGTGCGTAAAATGTGATTTGTATTTGGGGGAAGTTAAAATATTACCTTCAACACAATCTTCTTCATTTCCTCATCAGGCGACTGGAACTCACGAATGAGGATAAGCATCACTTCACGGGTATAGTAGTTGGCATATTCGGCGTCCATGAGAGGGATCAAGTAGCCAATGGCTTTCAGGAAAGCAGCCAGACCTTTACCGCGATGGGTTCTTATACCCTTCCATAGAGGCTTGAGCACGGAGTCGAATGATTCGATACCGTAGGGCGTGGCGGCTTCGGCTAAAGCGGCACTGGCCAACGCCGTGATTGTACGCACTTTCTGCTGCTCGTCAACCAGACCTAAAAAAGAGTTTAGGTTTATTTAACTATAAATAATAATAAGAAAGAGAACCAAATCTTATTTGGGTTATGGGATGAAATGTTAAGTGTTATTCCACCACAAAATAGACTAAATGTTTCTTTGTTGCTTCTTTACTTAAGTCTACTTACGAAGCGACAGAAATAAAAAATATCACTAATAAATTATCTTTAGAAAACATTGCTGAAAACTGCGAGCACTTTCATTCTGAATATAACTTTATTTACTTAACAAAAAGGTACATTTTATCGACATGAACGAAAACTACCTGCGGTGCCGAGCTGCGCCGCGCATTCTCTAATTACTATCTTTTGCTTATTAAATATATAAGTTCAATTTTGAAGCAAAGTGCGCGCAGCATCGTGCCTCGATGTGTATTGTATCGTTTTTACTTACCATGTTCAATAATTTCCACAAGTGACTTGAGATGGGGTAAAATGGCGCATCCCATGAGAATGGCGATTTGCTGCACAATCTTGATACCGGTGTGGCGCGCCTGCCAAGACTTCTTGGAACGACAAACAGCTTTCAAGAAAGGTAGCAGCGAGGGAATACCTGTCCGAATAATAAACAAGATTAACCTAAAAGAAATACAATTTATTGGTAAAAATCAATTTGCATGCCAAATTTTCGTAAAAATAGTTATGTGTTAGTTAACATTCGTTAACACACATATGTATCAGCCGAAAGACGTCTACTGATCGACATAGGCTTTCCTCAAAGTTGTTTGTTTGGGGGGTATGGCTTAACGCAATCACTGCCCAGTAAGTTCGGCCTACTAATATGATGACCGATGTGGCGCGGCGAGCGAAGGTCTACCTGCGACGGAGGTTGGGGGTTAGATTCCCGGCTTGGAACTAATGTTTATACGATCTGCAATGGGTATTTTCTATGTATAATAAAAAATATCTATCAATGTAATGTATTTAAGTAAGTGTACTACAGTCATCTAGTACTCATAAAACAAGCTCTGCTTAGCTTAGGGCTAGATGATGCCGTGGGGATTGTGCAGCATTATTTATTTAATAATATGAAAGAAAGATATCACTTACCTAAAGCCGAAGCGACGACAGCGAAGGCTCTAGCAGTAGTATTTCGCACGTATTCATCAATGTTGTCGATATCCGGTCTCATTGTGGATATCATAGTCGCCAAACCGGCAGCTTTGGCCAAGTTAGAGATGATCTCACGACCTTCTACGCGGGCGTAGTAGTCCTCGTCAATCAGAAGTGGTTCAATAACGACCAAGATCTGTAAAATATTGTGTATATTGAGTGAGTTTTACTATTCTTAGTTTTTTTGGATTCTAAGAGAGGAGTTTCGACCTTTCAGCGGATTAAGTGTAAGGGCAAAGGCACATTGAAAAGGAATGTGTACTTGAAGACGACGTATGCAGACGAGATAATGTTCAAAATATTGGGAAAACTTCTACATAAAATATTCCGACGAATTTTTATCGAATGCGACTACATATTCAACTTATTTCAACTTGAGGAATGTGTGTCAAATGGAGAACAAACAATATGCTACCAAAATCAACAAAAAAAACCTTTGATCCCTGTCAATATGCCCTGATCCTAAGCAAATTAAGTATAAACGAACAGTTTCGAAGTTTTAAAGGATACAGTAGGTTCAGGACTATTTAGCTTACCTTGTGTACATACGGGCGCACCAAATCATCTAACTTGTAAAGGATTCTGTCAATAACTTTGACGAGCAAGTGGCGCTCTTGATCCTCGAGGGTAGGACTCATCAGTAGCGGCAGGATCTGGTTGAAGAGCGGACCCGCGCCGAACTCTCTGGCTTTATCCGTGATCTGACGCAGAGCGGCTTTGCACATTGGAGGAGTTCCGTTCTGAAAAGGTAGGTAACACGTCAGAAAACAATAGACAACAGAATTGAGAACCACCTCCTTTCAGAAGATTTAAACTACACATCCTTATACACTACCGTCCAAAAGTTTGGAAGCACACCTGCCTTCAAACAAAACAAATGAATGCCGACTAATAGCGGTAAAAATTATCATTTAATCATATAAATCTTAAGTTTTACAGCCTTTGACAACTGTTTACACAAACATAAAAGGATTATTATACCACATTCATCAAGTTTTAAGGAATTCCTTAATTTTGACGTAACACGCGTTTTATGTCTTAATCCGTTGGCTATTTTATCCTATGCAATGGTATGGTTTTATTAGTAATATTTGGTGGTTTTAACTTCTTTAGACCCTATTAAGTCGCACTTCAGCATTGGCACGTGAAAGTTGTGATAGTAGCATTGTCTATATTCGAAAGATATCGGCTACTGCTTTGACCGTATTTTTTCTTCTGAAAATGGCAAAACGCAAGCAAATCACACTTGAACAGCGAAGCGGTATTTGCACTCTACGCGAGGAAGGATACAGTGAACGTCAAATCGCAGAAAGGCTCGGAATTTCTTGTAAAGGTGTCCACTATACCCTTGCCAGAAAACAAGAAACTGGGAAAAATTAAGATAGAAAGAGATCTGGTAGGCCCAAATCCACAACAAATCAAGAGGACAACTTCATTAGGTTTCTTTCTAAACGGAATCGACGCTTAACTGCACCACAGATCACTGCAGCTCTGAATGATACGCGAGAAACACCCATTTCAAAAACAACTGTTAAAAGACGTTTACTGTCTGCGGGATTAAGAGGATGTGTTGCTGCTAAAAAACCAGAACTAACAAATCGACATAAGAAAAAGAGACTAGAATGGGCAAAAACGCATAAAAACTGGAGTATAGAACAATGGGCAAATGTCCTTTGGAGTGGCGAATCAAAATTTCAGATTTTCGGATCGAATAGACGTGTCTTTGTACGCCGATCAAAAGAAGAGAGGGCTTCAGAGGCATGTACAGTGCCTACTATCAAACATGGTGGCGGTAATGTCATGGTTTGGGGGTGCTTTGGCAACAGTAAACCCGGAAATCTTGTGAGGATAACCGGAAAACTAAACAAGGAAGGCTATTTAAAAATTCTCCAAGATTCCGCCATACCCAGTGGACTAAGTCTCATTGGTTCTGGATTCATTTTTCAACAGGATAATGATCCTAAGCATTCGTCTAAACTGTGCCAGAACTTTTTAAACAAGAAAAAAGCTGAAAATATTTTAAAAATCATGCAATGGCCATCTCAATCCCCTGATCTTTCTCCCATTGAACTTGTTTGGGATGAACTTGACAGGAGGGTGAAAAGTCGTTGTCCTACGAGCTCAGAACATTTGTGGCAGTTATTAGAGAACGAATGGAACAAATTAGATGAAGATTATTTTAAAAAATTGATTAATAGAATGCCTAGAATATGTGAGAAGATTATAAAGGAGAAAGGTGGACACTTTGATGAAGCTAAAATTTAATCTAATTTACCATTGTATGTTATTTTTTTAATTTGATATAGTTAGTTTCTTTGTGTTCTTTATTTTTTTATCAATAAATTTAAATTTTAATGACTTTGTTTGGTTTTATTTGATTTTACCTTGCTGCTTCCAAACTTTTGGACGGTAGTGTACATCAGCCGCATTCGATACGAAATGTTTGTAAACAAACCACCCATACTTAACCTAAAATTCAATCTGTCGTTTATTTTTTTAACACAATTGACATTCCTTGAGAGCAAATCAAATTTGGCTTGGAGGTTGTTTATATCACTTGTACATAAACTACGCATTTTGTAAGACAGAAATAGTTTATCCACGTACACCAGGATGAGCAGTGAATGCGCCAAACCAATGGTTATGGTAAATACCTTGATTTTCAACAGGAGCTTCATAATCTTCCTCTCCTTAAGTTCTTCAGGCGACAAGGCATCTTCATCGACGTCAATGAGCAGTTTGTCAAAGTACTGCGCGTCCTCGGGCTTCATAAAGGGCAGCTGTTGCGCGCCGCCTTTGGGCTGCGGGTCGAGCAGGCGCGCGGCCGCCGCGGCAGACCCGCCCGCCTCCTCCGTCTGCATGAAAAAGCCGATTGGGGTACCGCCCAAGGGAGTGGGGGTCGCGGTCAGCTTACGAGCCGGCGTCCGAATTGGAACATAACCTGTCCAACAACATAACAAATTAACACACCAGTCTCACGCCGCGAGGCTCTAGCATGCGTTCTTAGTAATTTCATTCAGCTATTATATCAGAAAGCGTCTGAAGTTCCGCGGCATGAGACTGTAAGCCATTGTCATCATATCTGAAAGAGAAATGGAGTCTTAATTATTATCTAAATCAATTCAAATTCATTGTACTACTATGTCTCATTACGACGTCGTTTATCTTCACGGCTTTGTATTATACATTTTCCTGAAACTCAAGTTTTGATTATTGACTATGGTGTTACCTTAAGTATTTCATAAAATAATAAGAAGAAGCTAATTATAATGGTATGTTAGGGAATGTACGTACCGGCAGGGGGCGGCAAAACCTTGTACCCGGCTGGGAACATAGCGTCTAGCTCTTCATCAGTGTAGGGTCTGTTGCGTTCGTCGATCTCCTTCTCCCAGCGGTAGGCTTGCAGTTGTTCAGGCGTCATCGCGGCGACGTGCCCAGGCGTGGGTGTGGCCATCGCCATGGCTTTCACACCCATCGGAGTAGACTGTAGAAGATGAATTAGGATAATTTAGGTAATACATTGACTCAAGACGATAGAGAAAAAGTCATGCTGAACAATTTTACTTTTTGCTGTAAAGTAAGCAGGCTGTTATGGATGTATGGGGAATGGCTAATACACCCAGATCCGAAACAGATATATGACGCTCATTTGTTGCGCGGCAGAGCAGGAGTACCCATAACCTTCTACGTCTAAGGCGATCCTTCGCCCACTGAGGCTAACCTAACTGATAATCTTTAGGACTGAAGCGGGACTTGAACCTGCGAAAACCTATCTATAATGCACCGTCAATTACGCTACTTGACTAGTGGAAATTGTTTGAGAAGTTTAACAGCTTCTATGAATCTTTGAATACTTACTCCACCAGGGGTAAAGACAGGCGTGTGTGGAGTGGATGGCGTGGCATTCCCAGGCGTAGCGTGCGACGGGGTAGCGTGGGACGGCGTGGCATGCGACGGTGTCGGCGTGGCTGCGGCGGATGGCGTCGCTCCCGGCGTCTCGTCCCAGCGGGATCGGCGCTTCGTTCCCGGTGTTGGAGTCTCTTGGATGGTGTCGACGCCAGAGCCGCGGTCAGTTCGGGGGGTTTCTGCCCAACCGCTGTTGTGCCCGGGTGTTTCTGGAATTAAATTAATTCATTATTGAAAACTTTGTAGGCCACTTGTATTAATTAGTAGAAGATTTGAATTAAGCATGATCGAGATAAAGTAGTTAACATATTATAAATAAAAACCAGCCAAACTCCAGTTATGTTTTTTTTTTAAAGATTCCTCTATTCACTCTTTGGCATGGAGTTTAGCATTATACATAGTCATACGAAAGAAGTAGTGCAAATTCGGTCTAAAACTTATTGGCGTAAGTTTTTTTCGGATAACTATGGACGTTTTGTCCATACTTATCCGAAAAATAACAATATTGTATTTTGAGCTGGATCAAATAAAAGCATTGTCTAATGAATGTTTATTGAATATCAAAAGCCTAAATACTAACCTCTGTCAGTCTTGGGTGTCTCATCCCACCTATTACGCCTCGAGGCAGCTTGAGCAGGAGTTTCGCGGCCCGGGGTAGCGTGGCCCGGCGTTAAGTGTCCAGGGGTAGCGTCCCACACGCGGGCCGACGGTGTAGCACCGGGGGTCTCGCCGCCACGGCCGCCGCCACCCGGTGTCTCTTCCCATGCTCCTCTCTGTAAAAATAGCACTTAACTGATGGTGAAATGTTCAAAATTTTACCTCCTTAATTAGTTAGAATATAGAGAGGTGTAAAATTTATTTCTTTGAGAGTGAGGATGTTCTCCTGATTTTGAAAATTCATAAAAAGCTACAATATCTCTAAGTGTCTACATTGGTATATTTTATCCAGCTACATACGCGAGCAGAAGCTAGTTTTGTATAAGTTAACAATAAAAAGTATACAACCAACATCATCCTTTTGTTCAAACTAAGTTTAGATCTTACTGACCTTACTCTTTTTACCCTAGTTTTTTTTTGGTAATAAGCATTTACCTTCACACTCAAGAAAGCAAAGATGTGGCCTTAGATGGAGCATTCTTTCCCAATACTTCTAGTATTAAATGTATTTTCATTACTATTACAGGTATTGTTGGTTTTATGATCACTTACCTCTGCATCCCAAGATGGAGTGGCTTGTGAATTAGGTGTGGCGGCAATTGGTTTCTTTGCCTGGGGAGTTTCATCTGTGCTCATGTCCCAACGACCTTTGCGCTTCGCAGGGACATGCTTTGGTGCATCACCATTTGACTGCTGCACTGGCTTTAGTGTTCCTTCTCTAGCCCTTTCCAAAAGCTTTTTCCTAAGCTGCAAACATAAAAAAATCAATAAAGAACCATTCCCCAGGAGTGGGTGGTATTAGATAAAAAAAAAAGGAACCTAACCTCAATAGGTAATATTTATTTCTTTACTTGTAGAGCAGAATCTTACCTCTGTTTCTTCAGCTCGTAGATATTGTTCTTTCATAATCTCTGTATAAGTTCTTGAACCAACATCAGGAGTTTTTCCACCTGTAAATATTAATTAAAATGTTTATTATCTTACTTTCAATCAAAATTGGTATGTTGTGGTATGGAACTGTATGGTATTTTATGTCACAATACAAACCTTCAGCAAAAGGGTCGGACCGTTCAGGTGAAATGATCATCCTGCGCCTTTTCTGACGATATTCATCTTCCCGATCCGCTATGGTTGGCCTTCTCTTATCAGCAAATGGATCATAATCTTTGTCACTCTGTGCTACATCATTTAGTAAAGAGGCTGGTGCTGTGTATCCTCCTGATCTTTTCTGAGATATGGGCACATTCTCCACATCATCATCTTCCACCTCATCATTAGCCGCAATAGAAGTTACATATCCATCATAGCGAGACTTGCTGCCTGTGCCAGAGTTGTCATAGATATCGCTGTCATAGTATGGATCTGCCAGAGACACTCCCTGTTTATTTGAATTTCCATTCTCAGGTAGTTCAGTTTTCTTTGCTTGTATCTCACGAATTTGTGCTTCAATAGCTGAAAAAATATAGAAATGTAGATCTTATTAACAACAGAAAAAGTAAATTTGAGAGTTGTTCTACATTATGAAGAGGTGGGCCTCGGTAAATCATGGGTATGGGCTTGGCATGGGAACCTACAAATTTCATTAAGTAATGCATATCAGCATCAATACCCGAAATCATCTTAACGAGAGATACCAATACTAATACTGAGATACTGTTAAATTATTACTAATTTGATACTAGATAGATACTAATTTGAGTAAACTCAGCTATACTACAAACCACAATTTCCGTGAACTTTACAAATATGGCTGGCATTATTTAAAACTTACCTTCGTGAGTTCTAGGTATTTTGTCCATTTTTCACTGCATTAACATTGGAGAAATATAATACAAAATATCTAACTTATATTTTGAATCGAATTTCTTCAGTAAAATTAAGTTTTTTGCCTATTCCTATTTATTTATTTCTAAATGGTGTGCTCTGCTCGCTTCGCATCACTCACGCACGTCAAATCAATCAAACAAAATTTGTTTGCTTGCTTGCATTGCACGTTGCTTGCTATCAAACAACCACAGATATAAAATATTTCTGCTTGCTTTGCTTCGGTTCGGTTCGGGGGTTCGTTCATGTTCAAGATCACTCATCTATGCCGATGACAACTTTACCAGCTATGTTACAAATGTCACTTATGGTATTCCACAAGGCTCAATAGTTGGCCCACTAATGTTTCTAATCTACATAAATAATATAAATTCAATAGGACTAACAGGCCATCGTACCCTCTATGCAGACGACACTTGCCTCTTTTATTTCGACAAAAATATCCACAACATTATCAATGACGCCCAAAAAGATCTTAACACTATCAATGAATGGTTTAAATACAATTTGTTAACAATTAATACGTCTAAAACCTCATTCATGATCTTTTGTGCAAAAAACAAGCCGGTATCTGATTTTACGCCACTATCGATAAACAATGACATAATTAAGCAATCGCACCTAGAAAAATACTTAGGATTATGGATAGACGATAAACTGTCATGGAAATCACACATCGAAGAAGTAAAACAAAAGCTTACGTCATTGTTAGGAGCTTTGCATAAGGTGGCAAAATGCATTCCTGCTAAAGTCAGAAATACAGTATACAATTCTTTAGCGAAATCCCACCTAGAGTACCTTATTGAAATATGGGGATCAGCAGCTGAAACACATGTTAAACCCCTTCAAAGAGTCTAAAACAAAATTATTAAAGTTTTATATCACTACTCATATCATACGCCCACAAAAGAATTATATAAAAAAACAAAAATACTAAATTTAAAGCAACTATATATTTTTAACACATGTCTTCTAATAAAAAATATCACTTCAAAGTCTATACAATCAAATCTAAGCCTAGAATTAAAAGAATGTAAATACAGTTTTAGAAATAAAATTAAACTAAAATTACCCAACATACGCACGAACTACGGAAAAAAGACGATTCTTTCAGAGGGAGCACGTATTTTTAATAATTTACCAAATACCATAAAAGAATGTGATAGCATTAATATGTATAAAAATATGTTGAAAGCACATGTCTACTCAATAGAATAATCTAACTACAGTAGTTAATTATAAATTACCACTAATATACATATAATATAATTAGTTATGATAACTAATCTAGGTTAAGCCTCAGAGCCCAGGAGTTATACCTACTTAACTTATATTTAGTACACATATTACTGTTTAAGTTTATCTCATTTTAAGTGAACTGTAATGTTTTTATGAGAAAATAAAGTTCTTTAAACCTATGTCCGGTCGAGTGAGTGTGTGGTCTGGCCGCGCGGCCGCGCCCTGTCATGTCGTTGGTCGGGTCGTTTTGTTGTTGTCATGTTGTGTCTTCGTGGAGACAGCCGCTAGCCGTGACTTTTGACATTTGATTCGTGAAATATTGCTTTTTAATCTGTGGTCATTCTTTCTCTCGCCCTCGGCTGCGCTGGGTACGTGTATTTTTGATAGGAAAAAATAATATTTCTTTTTGTAATAACTACAACAGAGTTTAATATTTTTCATGCAGGAGAAGAAAAAAGCGACCCTGGCGTCTTAAGGATAATCTTCCAGGTGGATTTGCTACAGTACTTTCGGTAAGTGTTGATAGAATGCTAGAAAGACTGGTTCCACGTCAAATGCGCTGGAAGGTGACACGTATTATCAAAAGCAAGATGCCAATGCATGAATTACTTTCGAAGCACATGTTTACTAGGACTTTACCAATAACATATTATCCTACTTGAAACTATTTATTTTGAAAATGTATACTTTCATTACATTTCAGTTATTGGATGCAGTGCAGTCCATCTGAAGTGTTAACAAACTTATCAATCACAAATAAAGTATAAAGCTACTTGCATTACTATGTGCGACTTCAGTTGATTCTACCAAAAAAACATGAACTTGGTTTTATAAAGTCTGCATCTAAAAAGTAAAAGGTTCTTTAAACTGTTCTTGTTACAAATTAGACACAAATTTATATACCTACCTAACAAAAGTTAATGAATGAAAGCATTCTCTGCAATTCTGGTTTTGTCTGAGCCAAGTAACTTTTTTGCAATAATATAATCAGACCATAGTAAAGTAATAGATCTTATTTTATGGTCCATAGTAATATATACCTTAAAACAAGCATACATAAAATATAAAAAAGACTAAATTAATATGCAATGATGTCTTAATAATGGAAGCATCAGAGAATTTAAGATAGAGCTAAACTACAAACATGTCCAATGATAAGCCAAGAGTTATATTGATAATAATGTCCTAATACTGAAATTAAAACAGAAAAAATGTTCTAATAATCCCTAGTTATTTCAACTTCTTGTGTATTTGATCTACAAAAACTTAAAACTTTACCATTGTCCTTCAAAGCACTTTCATGCTGTTTTGATGAATTGTAATAAAATATTCTCTTTATGAGAACTAACCAATTGTTCAAACACATGTGTTTTAAACAAACAAAACTCTCTACACAAATGGTTAGATGCATTGTTTTAAATAGGTTGTGTGTGTTAAATTATGTATCATTGTATCCAGTACTGTAACGACTTGGCGCGGACAAGGACTGCTGGAGAAATAGAAAATGATGCATCAGCAATCCATGATGGCTGGAGATATGATCCCTGTAAATACTGACTTACCACCGCATGTTGAGGAAATGAATAATGTCGGATATGACTCTGCAAGCAATGGCTCCCATGCATATGACGATCTGTTCCCGGCGCTGCCTCACTCGGCGCCGCCGGTGCAGCGCAGCATCCAACAAGCTACCAACAAACTTCGAGTTGGATCTTCTTTGCATACTCAGGTGAAAACTAATTCTGAATATTTGAAGCCTGCTATTTTCCTAATTTAGCTATAAGATACTCTTAATTTAATAAGATAAGATACTCTTAATAAATAAAAAATTAAGATGGCACTAAGTGCTAGCGGCACACTCATGGGCAACAACAGGGGCGTAAACCCCAGGATTGCCCTTTGGCTGTACACTGCCATTGTGAGGCCGATTATCACATATGCCTCTATGGTATGGTACGACAAGGCCTTTCAGTCTACCGGTATCAACAAACTAAATAGCCTACAAAGGACAGCCTGTCTTATGGCCACGGGAGCCATGTCCACCTCCCCTGGTCAGGCACTAAATGCACTGCTGGGCCTACCTCCTCTCCACATGTACATACATAAAGAGGCAAAGACCAGCATGTATAGGGCCAACTGCCTGGGCGGAGGTAACTGGCTCTCCCACAAACTGAGATCTTTAAAAGACTCCACTATGGAATCTCCCATTCTGTACCTATTAAAATAATATGGTATACAGTGAGCAATATGACAAATTGTTAACACATGCACTGCCCAGGCTCGGCGGCAGGGGCGCGCCGCGCCGCCTATATAGAGGACCCACTGGTGGACATGAGCGTCATGTGCCATAAAAGTCTAAGACATTTCTATGTATGTTCATTAAATGTAATTGAATATGATCACAAGTACTGAAGACAGTTATATAACATGCCACATGGAATGCAGCATGGTAAAAAATGTAGTATGCTACTAGATTCCATAAGGCATAACAAAGTATACACGCTTAAATTGTATGTTTAAAAACTCGGAATAATCAATTTCAAAGCATAAATGATAATGACTCTGATAATGTGTTTTGTAATACTACATATTTTTTGATAAGAGTTAACATTGGTAACATACTTTTGCATTACTAGATAGCAAACAAGTACAAAAATAATCAATCATTTTATGAGTAAATTTTATAGTCTTAGTTTCTGGCTGAATGATTGTTTGATGTGTATTGTTGTTTACAATGAGATAAGAAAACCCAGAGATCTTTGCAGATCTTTTTTTTTGTTTATAAAAATGTAAGAAATTTTTTATGACAATACTGCAAAGATCTTGGGTCTTTCTTATCATTGCAATACTAAGATGAGTATATTCCTTAGGTCTTCCATGTGCCATATGAAGAACGGAAGCTGGATAATGCCAATACGTTCGGCGAAGGCGAATCGCTGAGGACTTGTCAATCCATCACCAAAGACACCGGCGCCCATATTGAAATCTCTACGAGCAAGGATGGAAGTCTTACGTTTTTGATCACTGGCAAACACAGCGCCGTGCTCGATGCCAGGCGATTGATTCTGACTCATTTCCAACAACAGGTACCTAATTGAGATAAATTGATTGATGACGACCATAAATAAAATACGGACTAACCAATCAATACAAGACTTTTGGCATCTTAAATTAAACTAAATTCAATGGTTATATATTATGTATAAAGAGCGTCGTATTTACTTTGCGTGATATTCAATTTCATTGCAATACCATTTTTTTTGTTGAGTGCTGCTACAAGAAAAAGTTAGATGAAGATTATTAGCCGCATATAAAAAACAATTTTTCACGTAAACAATTTTTAATGATATTATGCTGTTACAATTTAATTATGATTCAATGGTAATATTGGTCAAAAATCTTTAATATTACCAAATCCACCAAAACACAATGTAAATCATATTTAATTAAGCCTTAAGATTTTGTTTACTCTTACACAAAAACGGCATACTAAAGAAAAATGTGATGATTTATTCATACAAATAGGTTACATCATTAAGTTAATAGTGCCTTAAAGCCTATGTTAAGTTTGTCTTAGCACTATAGTTCTCACTTAATTTAAAAATAAATTGATAATCTAGGTACTGTAGTTAACAAACGATCTGACAACAATACAAGTTAACCTATATTAATTATTATCTTAGATCTTACATTTAAAAAACTCATTTATACTGCATGATAAACACACTCACACTTACCTAATGCATAAAAATGCTGCTAATTGTTTAGCGTGAACCTATCCGCTTATCGCCACTGATGCACGCGTTGACAAAGTATGTATGTTCTTTTAGGCGAGCAAACAAGTGAACATTCCCAAGGAGCACCACCGCTGGATCTTAGGCAAGCTTGGACAGAAGTTGAAAGACCTTGAGAAGGTAACAGCCACCAAGATCAGCGTGCCGAGCATCGCGGACAACAGCGAGACCATTACCATAACAGGCACCAAGGAGGGCATTGAGAAGGCTGAACATGAGATCAGGATCTGCTCTGAGGAACAGGTAATATTTTAGTATAGAATAGAATAAATAATTATTTTGCATACAAACACAAAAACAAGGAAAGTACAACTTAAATTAAAAAAAACATAAATTAAATTCATAATAAAACGAAAGATTTTAAACGAAGCCTTTCTTGTGCGCGGCTGAACAGGTCCTGACTCAGCTTAATTTCGCTACCGCCCGAGGGCTGTAACGACGATAGTAAATTTGGTTTTGATTTTGATGTAGCTGGAGTGAAAAAATAAAAGACAATCGCGACGGTTTTTAAAACGTACCTATATTCTATATCAGTCTCAGCTTTCCGTACAAGAAGTTTATTTTGAAACACTAGGTACGAAATTTCCGATATCTGATGTCACGAAACGACAAACGAACGACGAACTTACACTTTCCTGCAAGTTTCTTCAGACGCGTCATCAACTGACACTTTTTGTCCTCGTCATCCGAAATATCACCGTAGTAGGAAAACATTCGATCCGTCGCGTCATCCGAAACTTCTCACCTCGTTTTTGAAAGTAAATCCTTGTTTGTTACGTAATCACTAATCACGTAAATTCAATATAACTACATACTTAAGTTTATGACCTGCTTTACATTCAATAAAAAGTTACACTTATGCATCTTATTAAAATATTGTGATATAAGTGAATGTAATCCACGACCTATCTATCACTATCCGTAATTTTAAATATTTGACACGTCAAGTAAGGTCTAAAAAGAAATAAAGAACTTTACACACTACATTCTCGAACTTTATCAGTTATCTAGTACCCATAACACAAGCTCTGCTTACCATGGGGCTAGATAATGCTGTGTGTGTTGTCCAGCATTATATTTTATCATTATCATTATATTAAAATAATTATTTATACATACATTCTCCACAACACTATACATGATGAAATAAGGTTACATGACTTATAAAGTCAAAAATTTTTTAAAAACTATATATTTTATTTCGTTAGGCTTACAAAATAAGCACTTAGACTTCGATAATAATTTATAGTAAAGTATGACTTCTTTATACCATAAATTATTATCGAATAAGATTATTTTACTATATATGTATATAATTTTTTTTGTCCACTAGTGGAAGGAGTGAAAAATAAACCACTAGTATCTTAAGTGCGTTTTGTACCGAAAGCTCGTGATTATATAGCCCTGTTAGCCGATTTTATACATATTTCATGGTTAATCAAAATAGTATGTGTAAAAAAAATACTAAGCAGATCCATACAATGACTTCTCTTTAATCAATCGGATCCTCGAAATTAAAATCGAACTAAACTCGCGTGACCAAACTTTTACTATTTGTTAACTCACAGAAAGTGTCAAAAATAGAATATTCTCTTCACTACATAGTATAAAACAAGTCGCTTCCTGCTGTCTTGTCCCAAAGATTTCCACGAGGGCGAAGACGCGGGGCGCAGCTAGTTATGCATAAACCTGTCTTGGTCGTGAGCGTAATGGATCTAGTAACTCTAAAATCGATGACGATTCAGATGACGCCTGTGACGTAAGACACTTCTTACGGCGTCATCTGAATCGTTTCGCTTTCACACACTCGCTGCATAATCTATAAACTGACTGCCCAATCAATAATTCAATTTATGTTTTACAGTCGCGTAAGGCATTGGAGCGTGTAACGGTCCCTAAGATCTACCACCCGTTCATCCAAGGACCGTACGGCGAGAGAGCTGCCGCAATGAGCGCTGAGACCGGCGCGCGCATCCACATCCCGCCTCAATCCACCCAGAGCAACGAGATCGTCATCGCGGGAGAGAAAACTGGTGTGCTCGCTGCTAAGGCCCAGATTGAAGCTATTCATGAGGAAATGGTAAGAGCATGATACCATATCTATACTCAGCAATACAAATTGATGGCTGACGCAGTGGACGAAGGCCCGCAAGACGGTGCGAGTTCGATTACCGCCCTGGGATAAATGGTGTAAGATCAGCACTCTGCAAGTATCTTCACCTGGTCTGGATGTATATTTAATAATTATACATTGAATCCTAATAAAGCTAGAACAATACTAATGTGTTGTGGCGAATGTATTTAGCCGTCTTCATCACACTTTGCAATACTCCTAATCTCTCTTCCTTCATATGCAGATGAAATCGCGTCATCTCGGCGATCAAACGTATTGATTGATGGAAATAGATCACCAGTTGCTTTTACGCAAAAACTGGTGATCTATACTAACAACTATTCTATTCTAACGCGCCACAATACACAACACCACAATAGCGAGGGTTCTAGCTTTAGTTTCATACATTCCACGTAACTAAGTCTTTATATACATTTAAAATTTGATGGAACTAAGTGAGTCGACATTAATTGATCACTATATACTTATTCCACTCTCTTATTTTCTGTTTGGTACATGCACGACTATGAAGTTCCCGAATTGTTGACAGGTGAGTAAATGAAGAATGAGTATGGAACCCGGAAGACTTAGATCGCGTTTCAATTCGAGGGTATTATTTAGTTTGATGCACTGACATCTATTATAAAAGTATGCTGGACTTCACATCCGACGTCTAAGTCTAACAGCACGAGACATAGGGTCTAGCTAGATGGGCAGGTTATAGATTACGTCAATGAGTACATTTACTTGGACCAGCTAGCTAGCATAACAGGCAGGACAAAGAGATCGGTCGTAAGACGTAAATTCCTGGAAGAGCTACGGGCCTATAAAAGCGCACATAAACGGAAACCTTCCTCTGACACTGAAGCGTGACAGCACTGAGTCGAAAGATTTAGTGGCGGCCTTTGCCCGGCAGTGAAAAGAAAAAGGAGCTAGAGAATGAATCGGCACCGAAAAAACATTTCATAAAGTATATTTAGTACTTGTGGTCAATAGTTTGATGACACATGGCCCAACAGAAATATCACGCGTAAAGTTGCACGATGCTTGATTGTCAGTCGAACTACCAAACAGAAAATAAGAGAATGGAATAAGTACATATAAATGACTGTCTGTCATCATCAAATAAATAATGTATGTAAGTGATTAGTAAAATAAAGAAAAAAATCCTGCTGGTTATCGCTGCTCGTCAGTGGTGAAATCGAAGTGATATTGTATTTCATCCGCATGTTATTTGACTATTTTAAACAAGTCGGCAGTTCTTGAATGCTATTTACATGAATCATCATTTGTCATTACAATATTACTGTCACAAATACCTCGCGTTGAATAGATAATTAAGTTAGTTAAACAATTAAAATTCCATATAGTGGATAAGTACCTAATATAATTTACGAATGATCAAGAAATTGCGTTTATTAGGCATAGACAAAAGCAAACTGTACCTAAATATTCATAGTACATTTGTAGTACATTATGCATATAAAAATATTATACCATATTTTAGAAGAATATGAAGAATATACATATGAATTTTAATTGTTTGATAGGTCAAGAAATGCTCGACGGTTATGGTTGAGGTGCCTAAATCTCAACACAAATATGTCATCGGCGCCCGTGGAACAACCATCCAGGAGATTTTGAAAGAAACTGGCGTCTCCGTTGAAATGCCTCCCCCAGATTCTACAACCGGCACTATCACTCTACATGGACCCCATAACAAGATTGGCTTAGGTTTGTATTTGCAATCCTTTTCTTATATACACTAATACACCGAAATGTCACGACAAGTCTCCTAAAGTCTTCCAAAAGATTCTAGAAAAAATACCGCCGATCAACTGGCTCTGTATGGCAGAGTCCGCGGTTTTGGAATGTAGATGTAGACTCTTGCGTATAGACGTTTATTTCGAAAAGTTCTCTATAGAATGTCTATTCATAATACTTGTATCCTTTCAGCTCTGTCAAAGGTGTGTGAGAAAGCAAACTCTGTGAAAACTGCCACCGTTGATGCACCAACTTGGGTCCACAAATACATTATTGGAAGACAGGGCGCGAACATTAAAAAGATTACTCAAGACTTCTCAAAGGTAAATCAAAATCTATTGAGCACCATTCAAATGTTAGAATAACAAGGCGGCCGGCACACATCTATTAGTGAAATTTTTATTAATACGAGCATGCAGCCTTATGGTTGTATACTGCCCTCATGTAGCAAATCATCGCGCGCTGTATGTAAAATTTAAATGTTTAGAAGTAGAAGATTTATTACTATTTACTAGGTTCTACAAGTAATTTAAAAAGGCGTGGAGCGGGAGTTTGGTGGTGCTCTTTTTTAAGAAGGGAGATAAAACCCTTCTTAAGAATTACAGACCCATCTCACTCTTGAGCCACGTCTATAAGCTGTTCTCACGAGTGGTCACGAACCGTCTCGCCAGGAGACTCGACGAGTTCCAGTCACCGGAACAGGCTGGGTTCCGCGGAGGATATGGCACCATAGACCACATACACACAGTGAGGCAGATTATACAGAAGTCCGAAGAGTATAATCAGCCCCTGTGTCTGGCTTTAAGGACTATGCCCAGGTGGGATGACGACCTGCGAAAGACTGCAGGTAGATGCTGGATGCGGCAAGCTGAAGACAGGGCGCTATGGCGCTCATTGGGGGAGGCCTATGTCCAGCAGTGGACTGCTATAGGCTGATGATGATGATGATGACAAGTAATTTAGATTGCAGATAAGAAATTTTTGCTAACATTGTAAGCCATTTGCTATGAACCGTCGCTAAAACAAACTAGGTACGAATCATTTTTCGTTTTGGAGTCTATATTGACATTTAAGAGATTTTTACTAAAGCAACATTGTGTCCGACAGATTCCAAAACTACAATTGATTCAAAGATTCATAGCAAATGGTTAACAATGTGCACAAAATTTCGCATTTGCTAAGTTACTTGTAGAGCCTAGAAAATAGTAAAATATCGAATAGGTATTATATTTGTCAGCTAATTTACTTGTAGAGACTAGAAAATACATAGTATAATTCCCGATATTATTTCAGGCGTGACCTTAACATTGATAATAAAATTAGTTTGGCTATAATGAAAGATTGTTCATAGATACACGTTGACATCACGCACTCCGAGGACAAGGTTAAGATCGACGGGCCGCCCGAGGAGGTGGAACGCGCGCAAGTCGAGCTCGACAATTTCGTCAAGAATCTGCTCGCTACTCTCACTTACGTCGAACTCCCCGTCGATCCTAAGTTCTACAAGCATATTATTGGAAAGGGTGGAGCGAACAGTTAGTATCTTATATAATAGCATAATCATGTATTGCTTGTGGTTATTAGGAGTCAAGTAAGATATATTTTGATTTTTTTCTCTTTTACAGTTAATAGACTGAAGGTTGAGACTGGTGTAGTAATTAATATTATCGAAAGTGAAGGCAACAATATTATTCGTATTGAAGGCAGCCACCAAGGTGTAGCCGATGCTGAAAAAGAATTGAGAGAAATGGTCTCGAAACTAGAAAACGAAAGAACGAAAGAGGTCTATGTTGACCATAGATATATCAAATCTCTTATTGGAGTAAAGGGAGAGAAAATTAAAGAAATCCGCGAAAGGTTCGACACTGTCCTGATCAATCTTCCCGACCAGGGGCAAAAGAGAAGTCCTATTAAATTAAGGGGACCCCAAGACGACATTGAGAAATGTGAAAAGTTCCTGTATAAACTACTGAAAGAAATCGCTGAATCGTCTTTTGTTCAAGAAGTGCCAATTTTCAAGCAATTCCATAAGTTTATCATTGGCAAGGGCGGTGCTAACTTGAGGAAGATCCGAGACGAAACTCAAACTGTGATCGATCTCCCGGCCGAGGGCGACGACAGCGATGTCATCACGGTGCGCGGCAAGCGCGAGAACGTCGAGGAAGCCGTCAAGAAGATACAACAGATTCACAACGAGAAAGCGAACGTTGTCACGGATGAGGTTAAGATCTCACCGAAGTACTACAACTCGTTGATCGGAGCGGGCGGCAAACTGATTCATTCCATCATGGAGGAGTGCGGGGGGGTTCTTATAAAGTTCCCGCCTGCGGACAGCGATAGCGACAAAGTAGTGATCAAAGGCCCGGCTGAAGACGTCGAGAAGGCGAAGGCGCAACTGCTCGCCCACGCCAACGAACGCGAACTTACCTCCCATACGGCTCAGGTTCGAGCTAAGGCCGACCATCACAAGTTCCTTATCGGAAAGAACGGAGCTAATATCAAGAAGATCCGCGAGCAAACTGGCGCTCGAATCATCTTCCCTACTGAGAAGGATGAAGATAAGGAAGCCATTTTCATAATCGGTAAGTTATGTTCCTTATAATATACTAGCTGCGCCCTGCGGCTTCGCCCTCGTTACATTTTCAATTTTTGACAATGTTTGTCGCCAGGTCGCGAGGAACAAGTTGTGGCAGCTAAAAAGCAGCTTGAGGCGGCGGTTGCGGAGATCAGCAACGTTTCCGAGGGTGAGATGGCCGTAGCGCCACGCCACCACAGACACTTCGTGGCGCGCCGCGGCGAGGTGCTGCGACGCATCGCTGACGAATGCGGCGGCGTGCAGATATCATTCCCCAGGCAGGGGGTTGCCAGCGACCGTGTTGTGCTCAAGGGGCCTAAGGATTGCATTGAAGCCGCTAAAGCACGTATAACTGAGATCATCGAGGATTTAGAAGCTAAGGTAAGAAGCTGCCATTATACCATTTGCATAGCACACTATTACATCGCACTAATATTATAAAATCGAACGTTTATATGTATGTCTGTTACCTCTTCACAAAAAAACTACTGAAATATTGCGTACTTGAAGTTCTAGTTCTGGAATAACGATCTGGCTACATTTTATCCCCGAAAAGCTTCGGGCGGAAGTTTGTTATTCGTTATTTTGCCGAAGGCTGACTGAAAAATATCGTTAAACCTGTCTTTTCTAGTCACGTCTTTCTTTATAAATCGTTTCCTATCTATTTTATATCCTGCTAAACCAAAACCTCCTTGAAACAGGTGACAATCGAGTGCATCATCGCTCAACGACACCACCGCACGGTAATGGGTGCCCGAGGCGCTAAAGTCAAGGACATAACAGCAGAGCACGACGTCCAGATCAAATTCCCTGAGCGCGATACCACGGAGGGCGCTGATCTTCCTGTCAGAGAAGACGAGAACGGCGAACCTGGACAAAATGATATCATCAGGATCACTGGACGCCCTGAGAACTGCGAGGCAGCTAAGAAAGCTCTGCTAGAACAGGTATGTAAAGGCCAAATTAATCATAATTAATTTATATGGGGGGAATTTCAAATATCGTAAGCGAGGTCAAATTCCCTGATTCCGCACACTAAGGGCGCTGATATGCCTATAAGAGAATATTATAGTATTGTAAAAGACAAATTCATGGTCCTGAATTATATTATTAGGACCATGGGTTGCCTTGACAACTGCGATGCTGCTTAGCACGCTCTGCGTAGTCTACTTACTATTTGTTAATTCAGCAAACTCTACCAGGTGCCGATTACCATCGAAGTGGAGGTACCAAACCACCTGCACCGCCTGCTGGCTGGGCAGAAGCGGCGCGAGCTTATGCAAACCTACGACGTGCATATCCTACTGCCGCCTAACGATGATACCAGTGATTTTGTCAAGGTATTGTTGCATTATATCTACACTATTATTATGAAATCGGATATAATAATAATGTAAAATTTAGAATCCAAGATATTTTATGTCAACAAAGTTATTTGTGAATAAAAACCTTACAAAACCAGAAAGCAACAAGGTTATCACTAAAAAAACACAAACTTCAACAACGCGCTTCAATCTCACATCAAATATGGTTAAACTTGTGTTCAAAAACTAACAAGAGATCAATTAAATGATAAATTAAAGCTTTCATAGTAGATTGTTTTACAAGGGACTAAACCATCCCATTATATACGAGGTTGTTATACTCCCGAGCGTAGCGAGGGAGGATGACAAGACCGAGTTATAATGGGTGGTTTTGGCCCGAGTAAAACACTCTACTTTTCGATTGCGAGAAAATAAAACAATTCAAAATTAGACAATTTTCAGAAATTTTATTAAAAATTAAATGTGCAGTTAGAGCAATTTTGAATGTTTAGTGATATGTTTTTCCCGGGCAATTTTATTTCGGTTCTCTGTGATTGGGATGTGATCATATTTTGAGTTGATTGTTGTGGAGTAAAAGTTGGAGAGACTCGACTCATGCTTGAGTTTCCTGCATTATTAAGATCTGAGTGCGGCTTCAGCTGAGTTGACATATTCATCCAATCCCGCGATGTAGATGCTTGGGGTTCTGTAATGTTTGGTAGAATATTGATTCCTTCCGTAATCCGCTGCGTGACGTGATACTTGTTTTGTATAGAGTCCTCTATATAACCTTCAGCCACTTGATCGGACCTCCATCCACCGTGCCGTTTTAATGTCGTTATATTCGCACCAGAGTCCGCCAACAGAGTCGCGGATGTTCTGCGGAAACAATAGCCCGTGTAGAGTTCCGGATTTGGTAAATTTAGATAAGTGGCAATATCTTTAGGCATGTTACCAAATTTATTTTTGCCTATGGCTTGCCTTGTGCATTTACCATTTTGATAATTTAGAAAAAATCTTCTCGTTGAAACATTAGTGGGACGTAACTCCTGATAGGCTTTAACTATATTAAGGTATTCTCCACTGATGACAAATTTGCGCTCTTTGTTTGTTTTCGTGTTCGGCAGACTCACAGCTGTAGGTTTGTATCCGTTTCTACGTCTTCTAGCGTTATATTGGCAAGCTTTATTCCTCTGCATGCACCGCTGATTCCATAAATTAAAGCAACCTGTTGAACAAAAAAATAAGTGTGTTAATAATCGTAATAACCTAGGTACATAATTTAGGTATGTAGGTAGGTATCTATTTATTTAGTTTGAGTAGAGTACATAAGTAGGTTACCTTTGTTGCCAAGTATTGTTTATTTGGAGCGTTATTTAAAAATGTTTCGATTTCTTGTGTCGTCAAGACTTTAGATTTTTTTGCCTTGTATCCAGTGGACAATTTCTTCAGTAAAGCCGTTAAATTTACATATTTTTTAATATCGACGTCGTGTCTCGTTTGTAAGGTCATTCTTAACATTCAATATGTGCTCCAAAGAGTCGACGATTTGAATTTTTTCGATAATTCATAAAAATAAGTGAAAAGTTCATAAAACCCCTTCTGTAAAAGAATCCACACGTTTCTCATCTCTCCATTTCATAAAATTTTCGTAACTCTTTAAATATATTCCACGTGATTTTGTCGGCAACAGATTCATAATTATTTCTTTGCCCTTTTCTTCCATTTGCATATTAGCATCTTCACTATCACTTGATGACATTTTTCATTTGGTAGTAAAAGTCAGGAAGTTAAACGTAAAAGTTTGTGATTTGGAATGAAGAAAATTCTAGAGATTTAGCGCCAATACCATCTTTTTTTTTAAATCTCTATTTAACCCGCAACGAAACAGTTCGCATTCTACCGTGAAGGGAAGAATCAACCTTCATAAAACATCACCAAGACTGTTCTATTTTCAAAAAAAAAGATTTACCAAGGAGTCGAGTTTTTATGTAAGAGAACGAATGCTTTGTACGGGGTGAAGATTTTAGACAAAAATTAAAAAGAAAAAATACTTTTTAGCCCGAGGTATTAAACTCGAGTTTTAGGCCCTCTAAGCTACACTATTATGATACACTTTTTGAGCAAGAGAAGTGAAAAAATATTTATTTATTTCGAGCTGTGCTTTGCTTCAATGATACTATTTTGTTTTAAAAATATATACATATTTTTAAATCGGAGTATAGCCATTTGCAGTGCCGGGGTGTGTACCCTTACGAACTATAATAATATGTCCTTCACTGTAAATGGCTAGTCTTGATCGAGTTGAATCAAGTTTAGATAGATGATTGACAGATTTCCGAGTTTGAAAACGGACGGTTGACAAATGTTATTATGAAAGTAAGCTCTCAGAAAAATGAATTATTTCGAACTTCTGTTTCATAACCCCTTCATGTACACCAAAATATTTGAGATTCTAGTATCGAGTAGTCTTTATTATTATTATAGTCTTTATTTAATAAAAAAATAAACGTAACAAAATATAAAAAAAAACGATTATGCTCCATTATAATAATCTTATTATGTATCTATATTTACTAAGCTACGTAAATCCAAACCCATGGCGCAGTCGTTAGTGCCTTGCTCTGTTGCAATTACCCCATAAAAAATAATCTGAGCCCTAAACAAACTATTGTAGTATCATATTTTTTCAACACAAGCATGTTCATTTACAGGTGACTGGAACACCAACGAATGTTGAGAAGGCGAAGGAAGCGCTTTCCGGAAAGATTGATGAAATGGAGAAGGAGAAAGAAGATAAAGCGTTGAGGTAAGAACATTGTCTAAAAGCCTTATTTTTGTGTCCTTAATTAAGTAGATATATTATTGTAATTTGTAAATTGCTGCCACATAGAAAAACTATAACTATGTATGTATGTTATAGTGCCGAGCCCTACAGGGTTCTCAGATGGTCTATTTGGACACGAAATAATAATGATAAGATCCATGTGTGCAATAAATGATAAACTCAAAACATTTGTTTGCTATGGTTGCTTGCTGTACATAAATAATGTAACATACCCGTATCGCATTAGATCTAACATCGCCTGTAAAAACAAAACCATAGTACAACCAAATAAATACATTATTTTTTCAGATCATTTGAGCTGAAATTCCAAGTGGACCCTGAATACCACCCGCTGGTGATCGGAAAATACGGCGCCGTCATCACCAAGATCCGTACCGACTTCGGCGTTCAGATCAACCTGCCGAGGCGCGGCGAGATCGACGATGACGTCATCACCATTCAGGGATACGAAGAGAAGGCCTACCAAGCCAAGGATGCCATCATGGACATTGTTCGCCAGCAAGTAAGTATCTGAAAATATCGATAGAAGTCCCCTAGTCGTTGTGTACTTCTAGATAGCTATACTCCAGCCATTCACAATATAACGTTTGTTAGCATGGCCCCCATACTAAACCTAAAATCAATTCCTTGATGTTGTATAGACATCATTTACACTTCATTACGACCCATCACCTACAATTTGTAACACTGATAATTACTTTTCAAACTCGGATGCTATGAGAATTTCTTTTTTATCTCGTGAGTTCATCATAAACTTTTTGTATCTTAAAAATGTCTCGAGTATAGATCATAAACTAAACCGTCACCGCGGCGGCACCCGAACTTGTATCAAACACGTCTGTCTGTGGCAGATTTAGCAGGCAAACTGATCTCACAAAATAAGAGCGTTAAAGAGTGCGGGAAGCTGGATTGACGATCTTTGAGGGAGACTTTTGTATCTAATAGTGAATGATGATCATGTATAAAGAAAACTAGAATGGTAATAGGTATGGTTTTGATCAAATATCGGCCTCTGCTGTGCGACCTGGAAAGCTATTTCCATCCGAACCTAGGGCATGTGTGTCATTGGCGCTAAAAGGATAATCCTTAAAAAAAACTAACTACTAAGGATTGTATGTTTTGTCTTTATTATAATGGAATTTGTATCTCAGGATAGCCAATACCGAGAGGAGGTCGAAATAGACCCGCGCGTCCACCGCCGCCTCATCGGCCAGCGCGGCAAGAACATCAAACGCATCATGGACGACTACCACGTCGATATCCGCTTCCCGAAGAACCAGGATGACAGCGTCGTGGTTATAGCCGGTGAAGAGGACAATGTACTCGATGCTAAGGACCATCTACTCAATATGGCGGAGGAATATGTAAGTGTGGTGTAGATTAATTACTATCTGGTGGTTTCGTGCATTATGCATGCCTAGATAAATGCGCGTAAAACCCTGAGAAAGAGAACCAAGTTAGTTATTTTGTCGACGACTGACAGACCTTTTGTCTGAGCTAATTGGAAGCTCAAAAAAAACCTATTAGTGGCGACTACTTTTCTTTAAAATAAGTAATACTTACAACTTTTTAAATTTTCGTTATTTGTCTTGGTCTGCTATTTGGCTAATTAATGATTATTTTATTTGTCGCGTACCTTTTGTTATTATATCCCCGTCTCTATAGCTATGAATACCCGTTAAATAATCATAATACCCAATAAAACATTTATTATGATCAGCTTGATAGCTTTTGTATTTTGTGACAGCTGCAAGATGTTGCGGACCGTTATCAGCGACCGTCGGGTCCATCTCTGGCTGACTTCGGCGAGGCTCTCGCCGTCGCTAACAACGCCACCGAGAACGGCACCGCGGCCGCGACAACCGGCGGCCAGCCCGCCCCCGGGTTCGTGGTCAAGGGAGGGCCGTGGGAGCAGCGCGCGCCCGACACAGCGTCTACGCACGAGTTCCCCACAATGGGCGGGCCGCGCGCCGCCCCTGCACCTGCCTCGCAGGCCTCTGCCCCCTCCGCTGTCTGGGGACCGCGCCGCTAAAAAAAACACTACATACTACACGATATACATACTGTAATCTAACACACCGAACCGCATATATTATGTATACTATTTATTCCGCAAATCTCGAAATTAGTCGCTCATGATTTTATAATCAAATCAGCGATCATGTTAACATAGTCATGTCTGTTGTTTACAAATACGTATTAACGATTCCAGTGATTATTATGCTGGATGGAATGTCTTATAATTTTATTGTATGGGCTGTTAGACATTTGACTTATCATTATATCAACTTCTCTGTTGTTTTTTTATGTATAACTCGATGGAGATAGATTGTTGATATCTTTCATATTAGCTATGTGCTATTAGTTATTATTATACAAATATATTATTATATTATTCCAAGCATCCTTTTGGAATGCGCAATATAAATTATGCATACTGATTCTGTGTACTTATAAATACAATGAAGTTTCTATTTTCATAATAATAATGATTTTCTATAATTTTTAGTGTTGCCTATGGTTAAGTAATTAATAAATCAATAAAATATAAGACAAAAATGGATATTTTTACAAAGTAATTTGTATTGTACATAGGAAATTGTGTTTGAAACTATTAATAAAATCTTTTACAAAATAATTTGTGTTCTATGGTTTCCTCTTATAATATAATCTTCGATGGGTTTCCCAGATCACATTCTAGTTCAGAGCGTAACCTTGATAGAAGATGCGTGGGTAGGTAGCACAGCCACAGAAGCAATGGAATGCTGGGATATCTCGCATAAAACATGCAAATTCTCAGTGCTTAATACATACCTGCCCACAATGCGCAGTGCTATCCCTGAACATAATATATTTTGCTTGGATGCCAAAAGATTAACATAATATGCGACGGTGCGAGCCCTGAAAATAAAACAGTATTTTTGCAAGTTTTCGTGTTGTCATGACCCCCGTGAATCCCGGGACCGCGCCTGGTACATCACTAGAAAATTGTGGTGTTCGGTGGTAGTGGTGTGAGTGAGTACTGATACTGAATGAAACAGCAAAGGTGGTATCTTTTTTTTTTTTCTTGGACTCGCTAGTTTTAGCATTTGCCATATTTAATTTGTGATTTTTTTTTTAATTTAAACTGAAACAGCATGGGTGGTATCTTTGAGTACTGAAATGTTCTCTCAGTGGGTCTCAGTGGGATGCAATGCAAGTCATAGACGGACGTTCGTTTGGTACGTATTCGTTTTTCTCTATGGATGTACCTACCGTCTCTTCTTCTTCGTATTGTATTCAGTGTTGCCTGATCTACTGATTTAGCCGTAGATCTACTGATTTAGCCGTAGATCTACTTGAATTTTGATATCTTCTGAATGTCTTCTGATTGACTCACAAACAAATTTAATTTCATATGGGTACTATTCGAGTCAGCTTTGAGTCTTTTCCTGCAAAATGTTACCCTCTCCTTCTCTGATGATGATAATAGTCTCTTGTTAGAAAAGACCACGGAATACCATCCTATGTTTAAAAATGTACACTATCTACCTACCTCAAAAGACTGATTGCCCTTGAAAATTAAAAAATCTTGGCGAAATTCCAGCTGATAAGTGGCTTTTCTGATCAATGTTTTTTTTAATACAAACAGGTAAGTAGGTAAGGCCAGTACCTAGGTTTATGAGAAACTAAGAAAAGAACTATCACCTAATTTTACAAAAAATTTAGACCCATGTACCTATTTTTTAACTTTGGAACTTGGTTAGGTACTTTGACGAACGCTATAATTGATAAAAGCAAAATAAAATGGTTGCGAACCCCGCGACGAATCGGTTCAAAGAATATTTATTTTTTGAAAAGAAATTACATTATTATGTATTATAAGTAAACTTCGAGCAATCAAACAATGTTTGGTACCTATCTACTTTAGGTCAGTTTAAGTAGGTATACAGAATTATAGCTAATTAACAATCATGTACCTACCCACTGTACAAGTTCGAGAGTCTAATAATTTTCAAGTAACAAATATTAGGTAATTGGACATAATTTCATTATTAACTAATTAACACTAATTTAATGTAGAAGTTAGAGATTTCATAACTTTTAAATAACAATTACGTAATAATAAGACCAAATACTAAAAGTATTATTAGATTTAGTAAGCTATCAAGAAAGTTTAAAGTATTATTACTAATTAAGTACGTACTAATTATTAGTACCTACTTAATTGTAAACAGAAGAAATATTTTACAAAACAAAAATAAATTGAATATAAAAAAATATATTAAGAATTAAAGCTTCCTATAATGTTTCACCTCCTTATTACTGCAGAGCCAAGAAATCCGTCGGTGGCTGCTCACTCAAACAACTCAACTCTCACCCTACCCTAAACGCATATGCCACGCCGAGCCCGCCGCCGCCGCCGCCGCCGCCGCCACCGTCTCCGTTCAGGAAAAAATCCTCCGTTCAGGAAGGAATCTACAGATTTTTTCAGCTATCTACTGATTTATTACACGACTTTCTCCTTATTTTCTCAAATTTGATTTGGTAACATTGAGTCACTGACACTGACGGTGTCGTGTCGGTCGCGATTCGATTCGATTGTGATGTGATGTGATGACTTCTCTTTGCTTGCTTGCCACCATGCCCATGCACGCACGATTTTCCGATTGTTCCTTGATTGATGTGATGATGATGAAGAGTTGCTGAAGACCAAACAGAACCATAATATTCACAAATAAGTGGCGTTTCTGACTAAAATGTAGGCACTGACGCTATCGTTTACATAAACAGTTAGATTGCTACAAAACGGGCGTACAAGCATGATAAGGTTGTAATCCTTCGCGAGCACGTCGTACTTTCCACCGCCGCCACCTCAGACGCTGGCTTGGACAAACCACAGCACGGTTTCCAAGGTACTTCAGGACTTTTTGATCATGATGGCAGAGCAAGTAATGTAAGTTTGCGTAGACGTCGACTCGAAGTGCCCTAAGGCTATAGGTACTTTATATACTCAAGATTGAAGAGTAGCTGTACTACGTACAGAACAACAAAAATACGGCCTTTAATTTATAACCAAGTAATCAAAAATAAACACCAAAAAACTCACAGCACAGCATTTAACAATGACATCAACTCTAGTAAATAATTGTAGGTACTGCATTTTGGAAAGGTGGATCCCATTCTAATTGCAGTGGTCCAATAATACATACTCTGTTAACATTTTGTAGGTTGTACTTAACTTCATTTTAGCTTTGCTAGGTACAATATAAAATACTCACACAAAGGGGGCATTGTGTGAGTATTTTATATTGTGTTTATGTAGTAGTCTACATTTATTTATGATAGGCATCAACACAATTGGATGTTTGCCAATTCTTTTAGATAAACAACTGATTAGGCATCTTGTTTCATAGAAACATAAAATTGTATTGAATGTCTGAAGAAACTAGGTCAGCTACATATGTAGGCATTCTATTGGGCTGTGCTACTGTTGATATAAATTACAACAATTGTAATATTTGTTTCAGATCCCTGACTATACCATTTCCTTCTGTAGAATTAGCAAACTTGGCATTTGAGGTTCTAAATGTTGACAAGGAAGTAAAAAGGAGTGAAGTTACCAGGGAATTATCTGTAGATGGATCAGATCTTGAAATGTCAGTAGAAAACCTACATATATAAAATACCCTCGACACTTTCTTATAAGCTTTGCTTATAATTATGATAAACGAAATTTTGCAATTTAATTTATATAATATCAAACATAATCATAACTGATTATATTTTTCTTTTTCAGATTATTTCATGGAACTGATCTGAAGTGGCTGAGAGTGGCTCTTAACAGTATCCTTAGGAATATTATTTTAGTAGCTAAAACAATAAAACAATTTAAAAACTGAAGGTAACATGCCAGAACATACTCCAGCCCCTACTCCAGCAAGATCCCTGTATGGTTTCTTCATGTATCTGTTTAGTAAGACTATACTAGCAATTTACTGTATTTGGGCGTTTACACCAGATTATTATTTACATATGATCAACATTTATTACTACCCCCAAAAGTATTGGTCAACTGCTATCCCAATTCAATGTCTCGTAGCTCTAACAGTGTTTGCATTTTTCATTTATCCTAGTACAAATATGATGCTAACAGCTAACATAGATAGTATAAACACTATATCGGATCCTGCTTCTAATTATCAAACCCAAAAATCAGTAAAAAAACTAAAATGCTCAGTAGGCCATTTTTGTGTTTGCTCCAATAACAGTAAATGTAGCTTAAATAAGTACAAGGAAGTGCCTGATTGTGAGGAAAGTATAGTACCTCTGTTACATGATTTGGATGTGAGAGATGTATGTAGAAAGTTGTATTTTAATAAAAATGGGTGTTAAAAAGTTGTGCCAAAAATTTCTTTTTTCTGTCCATGTACAGTCCTCCACTAAATCCGTTTTATTATGAAAGAAATAAAAAAGGATAGTTTAGCATAAAGGATTTTTAAACATTTGTCAATCATTTTTGATCTAGTTTCACCTCTGTCTTGGAGATTGCAGTTAATCGAGGGACAACCTAAATAAATAAATATAAATAATGCTGGACAATTCACACAGCATTATCTAGCCCCATGGTAAGCAGAGCTTGTGTTATGGGTACTAGATAACTGATATATATAATACAACATATTACATAGATAGATATTTTGTATTATACATAGAAAACGACCAGAACACCCGGAACAAATTTTTGCAGATCGTACACACAATTGTTCCGAGGCGGGAATCGAACCCGCAACCTCCTGCGTCGTAGGCGGACCTTCGCCCACCGCGCCACATCCGGTCGTCAGTGCCTGCATAGTGTCAATAGAAGAGAACAATATATTCTACTGCAAAGAAGCTCATTCCACAGAAAATCAGTTGTCATCATCTGATGCCTATAGTAGTCAACAGCTGGTCATAGGCCTCCCCTAATGAGCGCCATAGCGCCCTGTCTTCAGCTTCCCGCATCCAGCATCTGCCTGCAGTCCTTCGCAGGTCGTCATCCTACCTGGCCGGAGGGCACACTACACTACGTTTGCCGAGCCGCGGTCTCCACTCATGAACACGTTTACCCAACGATTGTCGGTTTTGTGTATTACCACGACGCACAACTAAATAAAGTAAGCTCAAGTGGCAGTAGGCAGGTCATATAGTTTTCTTAACTGAAGATAGGTATCTAACTATTGGTGTCAGGGCATGTTTCAACTAAAGGTGTCTAACTTACCTTTACTTTGGAACCTTTACTCCCCAAAGGTTCCCGAGTGGCGGCCGCGATGCGACGCGAAACTGATTCTTAGAGACCATCCACTCAATGGACCGACGACATCGTAGCGGTCGCAGGGTGTCGATGGATGGATATAAATAAATAAATAAATAATGCTGGACAATCCACACAGCATTATCTAGCCCCATGGTAAGCAAAGCTTGTGTTATGGGTACTAGATAACTGATATACATAATACAATACATTACATAGATAGATATTTTTGATTATACATAGAAAACGACCAGAACACCCGGAACAAATATCTGCAGATCGTACACACAATTGTTCCGAGGCGGGAATCGAACCCGCAACCTCCTGCGTCGCAGGCGGACCGCCCACCGCGCCACATCGGTCGTCAGATATTCTTCAGGACCGCTCTTTGTGGGCTGTGGACATGTATGGGCTGATATGATGACGATAACTAAATTATAGTTCTGAGAATCCTGCGGTCCGGGCGCCCCTTCCGGGTAGTAGTAAGTACTCAAGTAGTCTATCTATCCAACTTTACCTAGCTGCGAGCGTCGCGTGTAGGTCGGTGGTTTCTTCAGACAGGCTATATTCCCTACGTACCTAACTTAGTAGTACCACAGACCAGTTATATCGTAGTACCTACTCAAGTAGGTAAGGTAAGAAAGTATTCCTAGTGAAACATATTTTTATTGCAATAAAAATATTGAATATCGAGGTCCTACTACAGACAGGCTAACTTTACCTAGCTGCGAGCGTAGCGTGTAGGTCGGTGGTTCTTTCAGACAGGCTATATTCCTTACGTAGCTGCGTCTTCCAGCCGCGCTGTCACGTGGCCACAACAATGTCTCTGCTTCTCATCAGTTGAGCGTAGCGTAACCTATAATGTAGCTATAGGTACCTTCTTTTAGTTGTGAAGTTTGCGTTCCGCCAGATATGATTAGAGATCAAGTCCGAGATGGGCCGCAGACTGCAACCGCGGGCAACATGGCGGCTAGCGGTCGCTGCGCGCCGCGGCCGCAGGCCGCAGTGTCGCTTGGCGAGACGTCGTCGTCGCCGCGCTTTGAATCAATTTCATAGAGATGCATAGAGACAAGTAGTGTCGCTTACAGTCTGCCGTCCATCTTCTTCTTAATAAGGATAGTTATAGTCGTTATATAGATTATAGTCTAAATTCTTTAGAAGTTTATGCCACCTAGCATACCTACCATAATATTGCCGTGCCCTAGCAGGGTGCATGTCTGAAACAAATGTTTGTTAAGTACTTATAAGATCCTAATGCTCGCAATAAAAATGTTGACTTTGACTTTGGAATTGCACTTTTAGGATTTCAGTCTCGACGGCAAACGTGGCATTTTTTTTGCAATGCGCTGATTAAGAATTTTATTGTCTACCTAACCTACTTTAAACGAGAGACTGTAGGTATATTCAATCCTGGCGGGATCCAATTTGTTTTCAGTTTAAGTGCCTACTTTCATTACCTACGAAATTTCGATTTTGTATCGTCCGATCCGTACCTACTCTAGCTAGGTATTTAATTAAGCTACTTTTTCTCTTTGGAATGATGATAGGTATTATATTTAGCTATTTGTAGTTTACCTATTTAAAAACAACACAATTTTCCACCATGCAGCGGTAATATGCACTTCCACTGCGCCTGTAACTGAATGGGTACCTGCTCGCGGTTACCACAACCAGCTCGCGGTGTCGCGGTCGACCGCCTTCGTCAAAGGCTCAACCATTTTACCATGATCAGTGGTCTAATTTGCTATAGGTAACGTGTGTCCTATAAACACAGTCCGTACCAGAAACCAATCTCAATGGGCTGTTTGGGGATCAACCAAAGATTAACGTTCGCACAGCATGACGACTAGCAGCAGAAAAAGAACCTGTCTCTCGTTCGTTTGACTTTTATAGAGGCTGTCTACCCTCAAACCAACCAGAGAGCGTACTTGTGCGGGCTTGGTTTTTATGTACCAACTCAGACAGCCTAGGAAGGGTAGTAGGAAGGTACTAAAAAATAAACGTGCATTTTAGGTTTTGTTTTGTGCCACAGAGGTTGTAGCAGGACGATGATAGGGTAGAAATGGGCTAGAATAACAAAATAGATTGAACAGCAGAATTACGGTTTTCAAGATATTCACCGATCGAAGATCGGACGACGAGCGTCACTATCATCATCTGGGTCTACAGCACAACACAAATGCATTCAAATAATCGCCCAAAATCGTAATGCATCTTACAGTGACAAAATGGCTTCTTTAGCTGCGAGTCGTTTGTTATTTAACTGATGCCGACAAAAAATGCATCTTTTACGAGAGCCCATATTTGAATGCGAATTTTTGTGCTGTAGGCTGTGGTGTAGTCCAGATCTGCGACGACGACGTTTCTTCGGGTAGGGGTAGGGATAAAGAATCATTAACTTGCTGTAAAAACACCTAATCCCCAGCAATTATTTATATATGGTTTGAACTTGATTTTTATGCTATAATAAGTTGGTTGAAATAAAAGTATTTGAATTGAAACCAACACTATTTTGCAGAGTAACTGCAACAAAACCCCATAAATATGAATTTTATATACCTACCTAATATACCTGGGTAACTAAAGCAAATATGACATGATCTGTATAATGTGTTCAGCAAATAGGTAAATGATTTGATTTGAAACACTGCAAATACTTTCCTATATTGATTAGGACAATATTGAAACCATATTATTTATGGAGCTCAATGTTAATATATTTTGAAGGAAAAAAACAACACTTCCCATGATTAGTACAAAATAAAAAGTAAATATAATGTTAGTTTTTACATAGATAAAATTTATTAAAAGTACAGAACATATGAAGGACTACATACTGAATCGAGATAAAATACTTAGTAATTTGAAAATGATGTACTTAAGCCACTTTTAGTATTCACAATATGAACTTATTGCATTGATTAATGATTATTTGGCAGACCAAAAGAGATTTTCCAACAGTGCATAATAATAGTTAACCTTATTTTATAATATATGTGAAAATTGGAATAGAAGCTGTAAGAAAATCTGCAATTAGACTAGCCGCTACTACTTCTTATATACCGAAACATTATGCTAAGAAACTTTATTATGGTGATGTTCCAGCATACAAGTTCAGCTGCATGCAGGCAACGCGGGGCCAGCATACACCCAAATATACATTATTTTTAGGTAATAGTTCATAGATAGTTAATTTAATATATTTTTGTACAATAAAATACAATTAAGTACAACTTGTAGCAAAGATATTAAAGAGAGTAGTTATATCTCAAGTGTTAAAGCTGCAATAACGTGTGTGTACGCACAAGGCATATTTACACAGACACACGCACCGCATGGCAACAACACCAGGTGCTGCACACTATACGTAAATAATTAATGTTAAGTATTACTTATTATTATAGAATATAAAGACACGCCCAAGCTGAGACTTCTCCACTCACTTTACAGATTTCAATGCATGATTAGCCAATGAACATGCTGTCAATTCACTATTAAATAATACATTGATCATCGCTTAATATCACAGCTAATTATGCTTTGAAAATTAAAGATGTCTAATTTTCACTATAATAGAATAACAATGTAGAGTATAAGTAGACCAGACAATATGAATTAATAATTTACATTACAATATCATGTCTTTTTATATGAAACTTTTTATAATACTTTACCAAAAATTAAACAGTGCAGCGCATTATAAATAAATGTGCATATCTTAACATTTAATTGACTAAATAAATTTGTTGCCTGCAGATCTGATTATTTAAATATCGAGAGGTAATATCGAGAAATTTTTAACTTCAACTATTGAAAAAAAGTTAACTTCAAATTTAAAAATATTGTATTTATAACGACCATTCCCTTCAAATCCACCAAGTATTGTGTGAAATATCTGAGTTTCAAAGCTGAGTCTCCTTCACATATTTCACAAAAGTAAGGATTGAAGAGATTAAATAACACTTCACGAGTGTGCATTGCTATTCACATGCGACTTTTTTTCTTGAGGGGGGTCTGGTGTGCGTTGGCCATCACGCCTTGGTGGCATACGCTCATTTATAGCATCAAGCCCTTTGGCTTCAGCGAATGATGTGATTTTGTGATTAGGCGAAAAGCCTTGAAGTGCATTTTTGAGCGATGTTTTGCCACCTGAGAGTGCACCTAAAGGAAGAGCACCCGTTGGAGTAAGCCCTTTAAGCTGCAGTACTGATTCACTCTCCTCACGAAGTACTGAGAACACATGGGCCATTTTCCCGATGGCACGGATTTTATTGCGAATGACTTCCTTTCTGAGATTAGCTTCCTCCAAAGCATCCTCTCCCTCTGTCATCAATTCATCATCAGAACAGATATTAAGCACATTAACCAGCATTTCTGTAACCTTTTCTCCAACAAAGGGCAGGGACCAAGTGAAGACATCCATAAAGTTGGGCAGCCAATATGGGTGGGGGGAGCAATTGAACTGTCTGATGTTCATAACATTGTTTTCATACTTCAGAACAGCAGCCTTATTGTTGTACACATCCAGATAATTGGGAGCCGAGAAAATGGTAATAAGGCTGGGGAAGCCAGTTGTTTGGCTTTTTCGATACATTCGGTAGCCAGCATCTTGAGCTTCATGGGCCCTTATGATAGAAAGCAAGTTGTTCCTTTGTAGGAAATCACAACAAGCAGCATAGCTGTAGAAGTAAGAACAACCTCTCACAGAGTTGTGCGAGAAATGTTCTGCGTTTTTCTCATTTCCAAAATCCTCCAGAGGATCTGACCAGAGGAGGTCACACATCGCTCCAAATGCAGGTGGCTCCTTGAATCTATCTAGTTTTCTAATGTCATCCAAGTTGTTGATTTCGGGAGACAGTCCACCGTGCACGCATAAGAACTGCTGATTCATCAGGGCAGCCAATGGTAAGCAATCAAATGCGTCCATGCAAGCATCGTAAACCTTCTCAGAGTACTTTATCTTACACTCTTGTTTGAAGGTGAAATATTCTGTCAAGTGTCGGCATTCATGATTTCCGCGCAGTAGAAATAAGGTTTTCGGGTAACATAATTTCAGCGCCCATAGGTAGAGCACACATTCTATGCTAAAATAACCTCGGTCAACATAATCACCCAGGAACAAATACTTGGTGCAGGCGGGCGAGCCTCCCACCTCGAACAATTTCATCAAATCGTAGAACTGGCCATGGACGTCTCCGCATACTGTCACCGGAGAATCGATTTCAATCATCGTTTTCTCTGAACGTAATAAAGTGGCACCATCTTGGATGATCCGTAGAGCCGCATTTTCCTCAATCCGACCTTCTAGGATGAAGTGTTGCTTCAATACTTCTGGTAGTGGCTTCCCAGCTTTTTCATCGAACACTTCAGATACTGTTAGCTTGTGGCTTGGAGGGAAAGCTACACTTTGTATCATACGCTGCGTCGTCGACAATTTATCATTGCTCCCGGACATATTTGTCACATAAAAAACACTACCTACTCTAATCCATACGTTCGCAAAGGTTTGCCACAAGGTATTTTCAAAATGGCAGAATAGATATAATAAAACAGACAGACTCCCGATTTCACGACAGAGAAACTACTGCGCACTGAAAAACAATGCGCAAACATCTGGCGAGTGGTCAATAAAATAAACAGGGGTAGGTATCGAGCGCGTTTCAATACTACTTTTGAAAATAAAATTATCATTACCTACATAGTAACACTGGACAAATAAAAATAAAAATTGCCAGTAAAACCATTTTAAAATCACGTTTCGCAACAAAATATAAAAAAAAAAACTATAAACGCTAACAAATTATGATTACGAGGGAGGAAAAGTTGGTTTAAATTATTATGATAATTATTAATAATTTTATCAGAACAGCCTAATAAAATAACGATAACCAAAAAATATTATTTACAGAAAATTCAAACCATTGGGGTTACCTATGATCTAACGATTAGTGTCTAATAAGGGATTAACTCTGGGTTCTGCATTGAAGATAGACATGAATTTAGACATTTAAAATTTTATTAACTATAATTCATATTTACAAGCTAAATTAAGCTATTTAATAAAAAAAGATAAGGCTTAATTGGAAATAAGACATTCCATATAAACAGGATGTATGATCATAGAGCGGGAAATTCAAACAAATATGCTATCTTTTTCAGTCACGACACGAATACCTCAACACGCTTGCGCTAATGAAGGGCGCGGCACAATGTAGACCTGTATGTAAATCTATAACAAAATAATGAAGATGCTCGCATCACAGTCACGTTCTAATGTTATGCACGAGTTATATTATGTAGGTATCATCGTTTCAAAATGAATTCATTATCCTCCAGTTTAGTAAAATATTGACTTTCTTGTAGGTATACGATATTCAAATGCGAGCGGTATGGTATACATAGGTAGTTTAATAAATTACGAATTTTTTACTATAATCTAAAGATAGTTCAGTCTTTCATAGGTTTCATAGATACCTAGATTATATTATGAAAGGGTAGGTATTTATTGTTTGTTCCAACATAAAACCTGGCCTGTTTGTTTTTAATTTATATAATAAGATCTGAAGCTCTAGAGATTTATTTTAAAATTTACATTTACATTGGCAAGGAGTGTTCTGATGTAGGTATCTACTATTTATAAAGCAAAGCATCTATCCACTGTTTGCGGCCGCCGGGGCTCCGCGCCGCCGCCCCGCCGCCGCCGCTGCCGGTCGTCGTCGTCTCAATAGTGTAGGACTAGCTCAAACAGTAACTATACCTACCTACCAATTTGTTAATTTTACTGCCAGCTACTATTTTTAACCTTTTATTTTAGCGTGCGTTAGCTACGGAATCTAACTATCGCTTTGTTTAGTTTTGCAGGGGGTCATTTATTTTTGTCCTCATGCTGAAAAGCAAACAAAACCGATGACTAGGTAGTTAGGTACTAGGTCCTTATCATGCCACACACACAACAGTGTTCTCAATCGTTAAGGCAACTCAGTAGATTTACCTGTCCAGTGCAGTCCAATGAGTTGGTTGACATCTTTGGTCGATATAGCCTTTGATATAGCTGTGGCATGGCGTCATCGATGTACTGCACACATCATTACATGGTAGGTCATAGGGCCCCTTTATCTATAAGTATATAATATACCACCTAATGTTAGTTAGATTTTACACCGATATCTATAACGTAGTATATATACGACACCCTCCGGCCAGGTAGTAGGTATAACGATCTACACAAGACAAGGTAGATGCTGGATACACCAAGCTGCAGACAGGGCACTATGGCCTCACCTACCTATTATCTTTACCTAAAAATATTTTTTGTATTAGAATTTATTGTGTCGGTTCCTACATCATCATCATCTTCATAGGTAGGTACGTAAGTTATATTATACTAGCGACCCGCTCCGGCTTCGCACGGGTGCAAATGCATGTATCATCGACTACGTATAATAGACGCCTAATATCTATTTATTCACTGTGCAAACAAGTCTGTCAACCAACTGAGGTGAGCGGGCGCGGGGAAGTGAGTGCTCATTGGTCCGTTCAAGGTTACGACAAATCATGACCATTAGTAGTGATGGGGTAAGTACTATGAAAGCAATCGATACTTGCAACAAGGTATATTTACTTTGACGATTTGACGACCGATGTGGCGCGGCGGGCGAGGGCTGCCTGCGACGCAGGAGGTTGTGGGTTCGATTCCCGCCTGGGGTCAAATATTTCTACGATCTGAAAGTACCTATTTGTTTCGGGTGTTTTGGGTAGTAAAAATAGGTCAATTTTCGGTTTTTCCTAAAAAAATAGGTCTGTCGGCCGGAGGAGATGCAGGGGGGGGCTGGGGGCGTGAGGGGGGGTCACGGCACGGCTCTCTTCACTCGCCGTGCCGTTCCCCTTGGTCGCATTGCGGCTTATAGTTGCGGTTATAGTTGAGGGGGTCTTAGGGGGTCATTGGGGGGGTCGCGGCAAGGCTCGCTTCGCTCACCGCAATGCTCCTCCGAGTTCTAGGTGACCCCCCGACGCACAGTGGTACGGTTTGAGAGCTTCCCTTGATTGAAATCGACATAAAACCGAATAATTTAATTGTTTTAACCTATTATACTGCTCAAAAACCATAAAAAGTGAACTTGAACATATTAAATGTATGAAAACGAAAATGTTTTTCAAAATATCTCATTACTGTTAAGAGCTGTTGAGCTATAATGTATTAAATATTGTTACTGGGGCTAAAGTGATCCCATATGACCTTTGACCTTAACTCCCCGCGTCCCCCTGTAAGAGATATACGGTTAGTAAAATTGCAATATTTGACGAGTAAAAATTAAGATTTTTTGCTTCTGTAAAGTGTCAAATATGATTGATATTGACATAAAACCGAATAATTTAATAGTTTTACCCTATTCCACTACTAAAAAATCATAAAAAGTTAACGTGAAAATTTTCAATGTATGAAAACGAAAATGTCTTTCAAAATATCTCAATACTGTTAAGAGCTGTTGAGCTACAACTTATTGAGTATTATTACTGGGGCTAAAGTGATCCCATATGACCTTTGACCTTGACCCCCTACTTTCCCCTGCAAGAGATACGGTTAGTAAAAATTGCAATATATGACGAGTTTATTAATTTTTTGTCAAATATGATTGAAATTGAATTATAACTGGATAATTTAAATGTGTTAACCTATTCTACTACTAAAAAACCATAACAAGTGAACTTGAACGTTTTTAATGTATGAAAACGAAAATGTCTTTCAAAATATCTCACTACTGTTAATACCTGTCTAATAGATACGGTTTCAATAATTATACTACTATACTCGAAATATTTTTAGCAGGGCTGCAGTTTAACAGGGTTCAGTCAGTTAGGGATCCTACATCTATGAATTCAATATTTTCTTTATCGGCACTGGAGGTTAATGCAACTAATTCTTTTGCTTCTTCTGTCAAAGGCATATGAGAATGTTTACTTATCTTAGGTCTAAAACTTGACAAATATGGATCAGATGAAATCATCAAATTATGAATCAGATCCTCATTTGTAGCAATCCTACTCATTTTCCGGGAATGAAAACAACGGAAATTTTTAAAATCTTTGTTTCGAGCCTCGGTAAACCCATTGGTAAACTCTCAGAGGAGGCTTCACCTCCTCAGAGAGTTTACCAATGGGTATGAAGTTATTATGCTCAACAATATCTGCTCCATGCATAAGTAACTTATGTACACTTGATGGCATATAATACCAGGGATAAAGTTCAACATATTTTTGAGCAGTTTTGGTTATCTCTTTTTATGTTATTTTACTTTGTAATGTCATTTTTCATTGATTTCCATGTTATTAAAATTGTAATATTTTAATAACATGGAATTATATTTTAATACATACTATCTCACTAAGTCCTTGTACATAAATATAGGTATAGAAGTAATTCATAACATTTTTGTGCTTATAAATATTATCAACCAAACCTTCTGTTTTAACAATTTTTCACTCATTACCAATAACTAGGTAGCAGGTAACCTGGTGACTACCTGATAACCTGATGATTGAACAATGACCAGGATTATGAATTATGGGTCAGGTGGTCAGGTAGTAAGGCAAAGTAAAGTAGGTAATTGTTAACGTAATGAAGTAACTCCGGATTATTTTTAAACTAAATAGGTAGGTGTAGTAGTATAATTATTGAAACCGTATCTATTGAAAGAAATTTTCGTTTTCATACATTAAAAACGTTCCAAGTTCACTTGTTATGGTTTTTTAGTAATAGAATAGATTAACGCATTTAAATTATCCAGTTATAATTCAATTTCAATCATATTTGACAAAAAATTAATAAACTCGTCATATATTGCAATTTTTACTAACCGTATCTCTTGTAGGGGAAAGTAGGGGGTCATGGTCAAAGGTCATATGGGATCACTTTGGCCCCAGTAATAATACTCAATAAGTTGTAGCTCAACAGCTCTTAACAGTATTGAGATATTTTGAAAGACATTTTCGTTTTCATACATTGAAAATTTTCACGTTAACTTTTTATGATTTTTTAGTAGTGGAATAGGGTAAAACTATTAAATTATTCGGTTTTATGTCAATATCAATCATATTTGACACTTTACAGAAGCAAAAAATCTTAATTTTTACTCGTCAAATATTGCAATTTTACTAACCGTATATCTCTTACAGGGGGACGCGGGGGGTTAAGGTCAAAGGTCATATGGGATCACTTTAGCCCCAGTAACAATATTTAATACATTATAGCTCAACAGCTCTTAACAGTAATGAGATATTTTGAAAAACATTTTCGTTTTCATACATTTAAAATGTTCAAGTTCACTTTTTATGGTTTTTGAGCAGTATAATGGGTTAAAACAATTAAATTATTCGGTTTTATGTCGATTTCAATCATATTTGACCCTTTAATGAAGCAAAAATAATTATTTTAAAAAATAAATTCCTATGAAAGGGAAGCTCTCAAACCGTACCACTGTGCGACGACCCGACGACCCCCCCCCCCCCCGACGACCCCACGACGACCCCACCGACGACCCCGCGACGACCCCCGACGATCCGCCCTGACTTCCCCGCGGTCGCATCTTATAGTTAGTCAAAAACGATACCCATATCCGATTTTTTGGTAGAGGGGCTACAGGGGGGCTGGGGGCTTATGGGGGCAAAAAAGGGGCTAAAGGGAAGTCCAATTTTTTTCTTCCAAAACAAAGAGAAACCCTCTATACGACCCCGCAATCAGAACCCCTCTATCGCGACGGCATCTGGTAGCACACTCAAAAGGGGGGTCCTGGGGGGGCAGGGGGGGCAACATTTTCTATGCATTCAAAATCACTTGTCCCCCTCTATACAACCCCCATAAAAAAATTAAGCAATATCCATGTAGGAGCCCCCCCCACTGGGGGCGTTCTTGGGGGGGGCAAATGTCAAAAAGTCGGAATTTTCCCTAGGAGACTTTTACCTCCCCTATACGATTCTGTAAAAAAAAACATACCTTCCCATCCACCATCAAGGCGAAAATCAGTCAGTCAGTAGTAATCTAGCTTTATATACATAGTATGTATAATGTATAATATACTGTATAATAATAAAAAAAAATAAGTATCAATGGTAATCTAGCTTTATACTATAGTAGACTAGAATCATATTATATGCAAAATAAATAAATATTAGAGTTAACATTTAGGTACCTTACATTTTAGATAATACCATGTAGCAATGTAACGTTAAATATTATTTTATTCGACTTTTACATAATTCATCATAATCTTTCCTATGGCCATCGACATCTTAATGTCGCCTACGGCACAGCACTATTTACCCCGCCTTCTAAGAGAAAAAGGAAAGCAAATACAGAATTGGTTATGAAAGAAAGAGATGCACAGTTGACCTCGACAGTTGACCTCAACCGGTCAACCAAATTAAGTTGAGCTCCGTCAGGAGCCATTGAGTAAGCGAGCGCAGAGATTGTCACGGGTCACTGGTCTGGTCGTTACTGATCGAACGTTAGTGGGCGTGGATTTTTAAAAGATCTCTTTATCTTATGTGATGTCTTAAATCGTTCGCCCTGTATTAGGTGTCTAGGGTACGTAGTCGATGGCATGTATTTTATACATATAAACTTTTCTATTGAATCATTCTATTTATTAAAGAAAAATAAAAGAAAGTCCCTCCCTATTTACATAGGGAGGACTTTCTTTTATACTATATAGTGATTCTAGGATTTCTATTTAGGTACATACACATTCTGGATTGCATTGATTGGAGATAGTAGGTACCTAAGTATTGTGAGATGAAATTATGTTATTTACAGGGAGAGAGGGGTACCCAATGGACGGCATCGAGTGGTGGGCAAAAACTAGTTACCTATATAACTGGCTACATACATAAGTAACGTTCACGGGTGAATACAAACAAACTATATTTTGATAAGCAAAATAAACATATATTAGTCGTGATCATATATGAATGTGCTCGTTGTTTCTTTTAGTCACTTCTTCCACTTGTGGACAAAAAATATTATCAGACATTTATCAGATAACAAAACAACCCCTTATTTTTTATTTAATAATTTATGGTAGGTATCCATAAACTTTTACTTGTCTAATTGCTTATTTTGTAAGCATAAAAAGAAATAAGGGAATTGGAATTTTGCCCATCCACTTTCATTTGAAAAAGTACTTACCTTACTTTACTCTCTGTGTACAAAGTCTAAAAATTGTCTAGACGACTCTGTGGCGCGGTGGGCGAAGGTCCGCCTGCTGTTGAAATACGGAAACTACTTGTAGGCAATCATGTAGGATAATAGTCCTACGATCAATGATGTTATATATACTCTCATTGCCTACGATATAGAATTCTTCCCGTTGTTAAAGAAATAATAGGTACCTACTTACCTACATCTAATCCTTACTTTAATTAAACTAGGAATGTACTGAAAGATAGGGTAAGTTAATGTAGGACGACGCGGGATGACGAGCGAGAGCGACGAGACTTTTCGTCGACATTTTGACAGCATTAGGAGACTCGGCTAAAATTATTTTCATACGGTCTTCACCCCGCGTCATACACATCACGCACTATACCTACGGGATAGGATTGTTGGTAATCTATTTCATGAAATCAATGCGAAATGTAGTAGGAAGGTAGGCACTATAGGTACTTATGTCGGAAGATATTTCCAGATACGAAGTATCTATTATAAATTTCAAATTGTTCTAGTTTTGTATTTCTCCACCCATCCTCTCCTATTGTAGGTACCTGCATGCAAACGATCCCGAACCTGCATGCCCAGCGTAGAGATTACGTACGACATCTGTTACTATCTCTTGCAGGACTAATTTGGGCTGATGATGTGAAGTAGAGATGTTTTGGCGAAGACAAAACTAAATATACTGAATGGATCAAACTGATATTTTAGTTAATTATTAATGTGTGCAATAATGAATAAATCAAAGGCTTCAGGCTTATTATGCTGTATTGAAAAATATCTATCTATTTAATATATTAAGTATATCAGTCATCCCATAACACAAGCTCTTGCTTAACTTGGGGCTGGATGATGCTGTGTGGATTGTTCAGCATTATTTATTGGCAACCCAAAGCGTGGTAACATTGGTGGTAACAGTGTAGCTGCGGCGTGATATAAACCGAGCGTTATCGTATTAGGTCTGAACAAACAGGCCTCTGGAATGTGCCTTAATTATGATTAACGTAAAATTAGTAGATAAATGAACAAAAAAAAAATTCCAGGAACATTACAATAAAAACTTTATTTCTAGAAATATTGCATACAACAGACAGTTTAAGTTAATTTATCTACATACATTAGGGTTCTTAATTCCTTATTTCATAATTTAAGTAGATATAACATTTCGTCAATTAACAGTGACTGCGGAGTCAACAGTTTTGTACTTTGGCTTGCTATGAGTGAATGGCAGGTACCGATATTTCAACATGTGCTGAAAAAAATAAGAAATTCACTATTAATCTTCTCCTTATATAATAAAGTCGAAAGTTTGTCAAAATATGAAAATGTTTGTCCAAAAATGCATCAAGATTAATTTGGTGATAATTGTGGGGGATCTAGGATCTGCTCTGACCTCTAGCATCATGTATTGTGCATTGGCCCCCTACCTAATCAGGCCCTAACCAGCCCAGTACCCAGCTCCTTGAAGTACCAGAGCAGGAATAAATTCAATTCAATTATTCCGTTTTGATACATATTATTGAACACTAAGAAAAGTCATAGCGGTACATATTAAAACGGACGTAAAACATAATCCGGACTAAGGCTATTTTAAGGTTACTCAAAATATAATTTTTCGATTAGTCGAAAGTATTTCCTCAAACCAGATATTGTCCGTGGAGGGCTATTTTGTTTGATATGTATGTGTATGTCGTAATCGTTTTTCCGCTTGCCTATCCGGTAGCCACGTCATATTGATGGCGGCCAAAGGGCCTCGACTCAGGCACACGTAACATTACGCCACATATCGCGAAATTCATCAACATTAGAACGGAGCCATAGACTAGAATTGAGCCATTCAAAAAAGGTACCTACTTTTTCTAGTATGTATAATTTTTGTTATGGCTGGTGCTTGTCTATGAAATTTAATAGAACATACTCAAATAATTAAGGAATGGATTGTGAGTGAAGATATAAATGACTGCTTGTTACATAAGATAACATAATTTATCATTAATATTAGGCTTCTTTTATCCCATAAAAGAGTGTGTGAAGCTGGTATGTGTATATATTTTTTGTTATCTTAAACAAAACAAAGAACCCAGATTCTTAAATTACAAAAATATACAATTCATATAGATATATACTTACTAAACAATGGATTCTTTTATAATGATTATAAAATCACCATGGCATTAACTTACCTTAATTTGTCTCTTCATTGTAATGCAGAACAATGTGATAAAATACATGACCAAAATAGGCCAGAATACTGGAATATTGAAGGCATCAATGAAAGTACAACAAAATCCAACTAGAGTACTTTTTGTAACAGATAGCCAGAATTTAAACTCTGGCAACCGCCTGATAAACGGTCTAAACTCTTCTGTTGATCTAGTTGGTAGAGCTGGCCCATTTTCATCATCTGAAAGGGTACAGATATATTATTAAAATATATGTTAATTAAAAATAATTCAGTGAAGCATTGTCTTAAATATACTGCAGACTTACCATCAAAATCCATTGCAGGATCAATTTTAGGAGTCAGGAATGCAATAAACAAGTTTAGGTGATATATGCCTAGAGCATATGTAACTATGTACCATCCCTATAAAAATAAAAATATGAAAATTGGTAAAAATATTGTTTACATTAAATATCATGTGTTTTAGATGTATTTTGTACTTGTACCAAAATTCAAGTAAATATAGTCTATATTTTCATTATTGTTACATATTAATTTAAATGTTTTTGCTAGTGACCACTTTAAAAAATGGTTAATTAAGGAAACTTAACATTGTTACATTAAGTTCCCTTATTTACAATATTCTTTCTTACTTGTTTTGTAAATATTCGAAGCAGGAATATAGCAAGGAGTACAGCGCTTCCTACCCATCGTGATTTCATGTGGGGAGTCCATTTATCAAGCGTTCCTTGATACACCTGAAACAAAAAATTTAAAAACACTTGATCAGCTTGTCTATTATTATCTAAATTTATATAAAAGATAAAGAAGTCCACAGACATAATAATTAACACAACATAGTACAATTTATTGGGCTTTATGAGGGGCTATCCTCCGAAACAGGCAAAGGGAACATTGTATTCTACTATTCATACCACAACACTAACAGAAGCAGAACCCATATTTATTCTCAGATTCACCAAATTCACCACTGATGCTAGTTACTAAAAGTGATGTTATAAAGTCAGAAAAATCAACAAGACGTGAATTATGAGTACGTAAACGAGAAAATACAAGCGAACCGGAGGAGTGGAGCTTCAGTGGTTACATGTTTTCTGTGCGATTGCAAGTTCCTATATGATTTAGGTGATTAGTTACTTTAGGAACGGTACTTACTTGGGAAAGTCTTGTCCACCCTTGGGAAATTATACCTTTACGGTTATTTTCTGATGATAAATCACTTCCGTCCATCATAATTTCTATTCAGTTTCCTGGCCAATTATCAATGTAGGTACATTACTGTAAGCGATGCTGAGAAAGCTCTGAAAACTTCTTTTAAGACAATGAAGAATTCTATGATGAGGATTAGTACGAACAACAAACATAAATTCAACTATTTTCTAGAGAAACCACTGAAATTATAAGGAAAATTTGGAAAGAATGTTGCCATGCCATTGTAATTAAAGGCACGGTACGGCTTCATTCATTCTCCCGTCACGTCAGCAGCCAACTGTCAAATTTGTCCATAGACAATATTTTATTTTTTTGCGTTCATAGACGAAACGAAGCCTAAAAATTGAGCCCGTGGACAAATGAAATCGCTTGGGCTCCACGGTCCGAGTTCGGCATGAAAACAACCACGGAATATAAACTCCACACGTTTGATTGAATACGGTGAGTTGTGTCAATCTGTCTGTCGCTGTTTTCTTCATATTGTTGCCTTGTTGTATATATTTTTTCCCGAAAGTACCAAAATACTCTGGTTCTTAATCGGACAAAAATTTCGTGAATTCAGAATCGAGAATTCATAGCCTTGACATTTAATCACTGGATAAATACAATGATGTTTTACTAAAGATGACGTATATTTCCATCCAAAGGTTGCCTGGAAGAGATCGCTTCTAAGCGATAAGGCCGCCCATTGTACCTGTCGCATATAATGAATTTTTGTAATGTTTAATTTGATTATGGTGTACAATAAAGAATTTTTGTATTGTATTGTATTGTATATTCATACTGCGCAGTGCTCACTGAGCACCGCGCAGTATGAATATACGTCAATATATGTCGTAAAGGAACTCAATCTGAGCCATATCTGAGCACTGCTCAGATTTAGTTCCTTTACGAAATATACATACTTACTCTGGCGTATCCATAGGTTACAACAATAAATGCGACGGATAATACGGTACAAATGATATAGAAAAGGATAGCTATCTGTTTGGACATACGCTTGAAATACGCGAGCACAACATAGATTAGGAGAAATATTGTTACAGAAGGGACATTTAATGAAACAATTTGTTTGTTTGTTTATTATGATATAATTTCCAGGAACAAAAGATACATAAATGAATTTCACCATTACACGTAAGTAAATACAATATAGTCATCAGTGAGTGAGTATTTTATAAATTAATAAAAATGAAAGTACCTAATACTAATAGGTTATCAAAATAAGTTTTTATTTGCCTTCGAATAAGTTTAATTTATTTCTTTGTTGCTCTTTAGTTAAAGTTTTAAGCGAAAAGATATTTACAGTGCCATTCTATAAGGATTTGTAGGTAAATTTGTGCCTACGAAATCGCATCGAAATACTTCTGATTATTCTATGACGCAAGCCCGGCGCACTGTCTGTCCCTATCGCGCTGCGGTCGTCGTCAATATTCTCTATCCCTTTTTAGCATCATTTAAAATATTTCATAATTTACCGATAATTTGTTGTAATTTCGAAATAAAACGTAAATTAGTAGGTGTTTTATGTACTTACGTGTGGTACGTAACTCCTTCATCCTTTTTTACCTTTGTACCATAGTTTTTGCATTTTCTAAAAACACAGCTCGGCATTTAAATCGAATAATGTCACGCGCGGTATCGCTCGCAGTTATTATTCGACTAAATCAAAATTACGACAATTGACTTAATTTTGCCGCCTCAGTTTCCACGCGCTAGTGCGACATCTACCTCATTTATTATAAAATATCATTGGGATAAATACGATACCTGTTTGGTTTATTAAAATAAAACAATACTTATCGCTCATGAAATTTAATGAAATCAAATTTCTAATTACATTTTATACATGTTTTACTTTACAATACATGGGTAATTATTTAACGATACGTAGTTACGTTAACGTACGTACTAAATGTAAGTTCTAAGTTGCTACCAAATAAATAACATAAAAAATTATGCTTATTCAGATTTTCTAACTTTTCTATTATTGCGAACGTTTATTTACAATAATTAGATTAAGTATTGTATTGGACATACAAAAAACCACATTACAATCTTAGTTTACTAATAATAATTATTCTTCATAGCTTCCAAGTAAAAAGAAAAATTTTGGTCCAGCTAAACACTATTATTATACTTTCTAAAGGCAACTCCTAAGAAGTGATTAGTATTGCTATAAGTTTTCGTTAAGAGTACATTTACATGGAAGTTTAATAGGAGTAATTCGCTAACAATATATGTATCTAATCATAATTTTATGAAAATACATTACAATTGTGTTGGTGGATGTCAAAAGTGGCAAACTCCATAGGTCACAATGTGTTTTATTGGCAAAAATAATAGAAGTTATTCCAATTATGGCTTGCTTTTCAGAACTAGTTGAAGCTGTTGCTTACATATATAGGAGTCAAAAAATTTGCAGAGCAGTATGTCCACCAAGGTTTAGGTTAGGTACTTCTACCTACCTAACTTGTTGTAGAAAAGTAGTTGTTTCCTTCATATCTTGCGGTGTGCCAAGTTTTATTTTTGGTACATACTTTAAAAACAGAAACTGAAATGACTGTGAACTGTTGTTTTATTCTTACTTTCATGATGAACACAGTGATTACAGTGTTGATACATTTTATTAACTTAGTCCTGTATTTAAATTTGAACTAGCTAAATCAACCTCATACTATTTTTCCAAACCATTAAAATCCACTACCTACTTATCAAATGTGGATAAAACCAAACTTGCATTCTTTAAAATTATTTTTTTTATTAATTTTAATGAATGCAAAATCTTATATCTTATACAAATAATAAACATTTCTATCATAAGAAAATCTAATTGCAATTATATGTATAAGAAAAATGTCCACTCTAAAAAAAGCGACAGATTTAAGCGTCTACCAATTTTGATATTCACCAACACAATTATTGATCAAACTATGAATAGTTTTTTTAACAATTTATTACCTATCTCTGATAGGATCTACTTTTGAAGCTTATCAATATTTTATTAAGGATTGGATTGGACCAGATTTAACATATCACATGGAGCAGTACCTACTTTCTGGTTTCTATGACATTTATGCAAGCTTTATTCTGTTCCCAATATTGTGAAATCTGGTCCAATCTTTAGAAGAGTGCGAAAGACAGCATCAACCTCAATGACCTAGTGTTTAATAGATAAAGTAAAGTCTAATAAAATGCTATATAAAGAGATGTTATTTTAAGTTAACAAATACTGAATACCTATTATTAAGCAAAACAATACAACAGTTCATTATAATAAAAAATGCTAACATATTTCATCCTAAAAATATTTTCAAGTCTACAAAAATCAACTAGCTATAATTGCAAAAACACAATCACTATTAGTATCAGCTAAACTGTAAAAAATAGCCTCAGTGCACTGGAAGTACATTAAACGTCAATCAAATCATTGTTTAAAAATAAGATTTGAATGTAGTTTGTTAAAATACTACTGATAATTGATTAGGAGATGGTGTAATTTGATATGTACCTAAAAATATTGAAAGTTTACTTTACGGCTGAGAAATTTTGTATTGGATTGCTGTTGTTTGATGCCACCCATGTACTAAAGACATCCCTGAAATCAGAAAATAAATATTACAAACCATACAACCAAAGACAGAATGAGCTTCCCCCTTATTCATCACAATCTGTTACTTAAAACAGTTGCTAATCAATGTAATGTTCTCACTGCTGACATCTTCTATTGACGTACACAGGTCAAAGTGAGAAATAACATACTTTAGCAATTGTTTCAAGATAAGGCGCATTTCACAACGGAATAGTAGTGGCCAACAGCGACGCGCCGCGGGACAAGCTGATCATTTCGAGCATTTTCAGTGATGCTGATTTTTTTTGATAAAGTTTTAAATAAGTTGACACCAGTTTGACACTGAAAGTGCCCGCCGCACTGCGTCGCTGCTAGCCGCTGCCATTCTGTGTGAATTGAGCTTAACAGATTATTATACTTATGGGGGCAGGGGGCAAGTATTTTTGAGTAAGTGTTTGAACTGCCGCATACGAAGTTTGCAGTCAATTTAAACTGTGTTGTTACCTGCAATGGCTGACAACACATTCATTGGAACAGTATTCATCCTCCCACTCACTATTGGCTATGGCTGGATTGGTGCATCCCTGTCGAATGCAAGATGGCGTGCCGCGATTTTCATTCTGCTGTAATAAAAAAAATACCTTTTATCAAACTGTCTACAAATGTGAGAACATCTTAACTATTATATATTCTTCTGACTGGTATTGATTTGGATCAGTTGAGTTACCTCTCTAATTTTCTGCATTGGTAGTTAAGTTACTGTTTCACTTGTAAATACTAGTTTTATTTGTTTTTAGTATTTTTTTTATCAATAAAGAGCTATATTCAAGTATGTGTTTCATATATTTACCTCTGGTAACTGGTGTGGTACTCCGGAGCTTCCATTACTGGTGGGAGAGTGTTGCTCAATCTTAGCAACTTGATTTTGGACACTTTGTTGCACAGGTTGTTGAATCTGCTGCTGTTGGTTTTGTTGCTGAGGCTGATTTTGTGGCTGTTGCTGATTTTGTTGATGTTGCTGCTGATTCTGCTGCTGTTGATTCTGTTGTTGCTGTTGGATTTGTTGTTGTTGTTGTTGTTGTTGAAGCTGTTGCTGTTGGATTTGTTGTTGTTGATATTGCTGTACTTGATGCGCTTGGATCTGCTGATGATTCTGCTGCATTTGCTGAGAATAAAATAGAATAGAAAAAACATTTATTTAGACACAGGTACAAAATACAGGCATAGAAGTAAACAAACAAAGAAGAAGTTTATCATGGGGGTAAACGACACAAATAGGTGATATTAGGACTAAAATAAGACTACCTCCATGACCCTGCGCCGAAATAGGGGTTGGCTCAGCGTGTGCTGAACATTCTTTTATTCAGCTCTGTTTTTCAGCCAAAGACCTTAATTACTAGTTGAAGGCACGGACGACAATATAGAAAATGTTGTGACACTAAGTTATAAAAAGGTGGCAATAGTTTTAAGTCTTGAAAGTCAGTATTCAGTCATTTACCTGCTGAGGGTGGTGGTATTGCATAGGTCCATGTACGGAACCCATTGGAGGTGACTGTGATTGCACCTGTCTGTAACCCGGAGGCGACATTCCTGTGCCAGCAGAGAAGTTGTTAGGAGACTGAGCTGGCTGATAGTTTCTCGGTGACTGTGCAATATTAGGTTGACAGTTTTGGGGTGAAGTATTTGGGTTGACCTGATAGCTCTGTGGAGATTGTCCTGGTACACCCTGGGAAAAAGTTTTTTTTAGTATATTCATAAAAATAATGAGTTATCCTCAGCAAAGTGTGCCAATAAAACCACTGCATTTGTATGCATATATATTTTTTTTACCTGGTAGGACTGTGGATTCATGGGCATATTCCCTTGGTAGTTTTGGGGAGATTGTTGAGGGTTAGGAGGATATCCCTGTGGTGCTTGGCCAGCATATGGAGCCTGGGGCTGGCCCCCTGGATATGTCTGTGGAGAATAACCCTGCGGAGGATTTCCCGTGTATCCTTGAGGAGAGTGACCATTGCCATATGTCTGTCCTTGATAGTAGTTCCCGTAAGGCGGGTTGGCGCTGTTGTTATGATTGTACATAGCGTTTTCTTGTTCACCTCCCTGAAGAAAAAGAAAGTAAGTTTTTTTTATTGGAAACAAATATGGATACCAAGTCAACATAAGTGTGGCTTTTCTCTAAAAAGATTTTACGAATCGATAATTTTGATAAATAATTTTATAAGAGAGTAGTATACAGTGTATACTTATTTATAAATAAATAATGCTGCATGCTATAAATCGTAATAAACTTGGAATACTGTATAAACCTTTAAAGGTTCTGAACTCAAATGCACAAAACCTTGGAACCGGTTAGTGATCCGCCGCCGCCGGCGTTGATTATTTTCTTTGTATATAAATACAAAGTCAAGTTCTAACCTCAAATACACAAGAGCAATAAAGCAACTTCCAAAATCATCAGAAAGAGAAACCTAGCGAGCCATTCGTGGACTTTCACTAACACTTTGGTATCCAGTCGTATTTCTTCTCTCACAAATCAGTTTCAAAACAAATATCGCAATAAAAGCCAAGGGCAGGATAGAGCTTCGCTCGCTTCGCTGGGGCTTTCGATCGAATGAATGAATGGTGAAGGAGCGTAGCTTTTAGTCTTTCATTTTGTTCATTCATCCTCAAATTGGTCCTTTGCGCCATCTAACGATCGCGCACAGAAAAGCTCAGACTTTTTGAATGCACTTTAAAATTCATAAACATAAAATCTACCCAAATTACTAATGGACAGTCAAAAATAAATTTTTGATTTGTTTATTAACTTGAGGAAATAACATACCTTGGATACCAGACTTGCTCTATATGCTGCTAAGGCTTTGAGATATTCCTTTTTAGCCACTTCGGTTTTTTGTTTGTAGACCTGGATATAAAAATATATTTATTATGGAAATTTTGTATAATGTATGACATGTAAGTTCATATATTGTTAGACACAAACATTCATTACACTTACACTTTTGTGTTCAGAGTCCAGCCCATCCCACATTGATGCCACAATCTTTGAAACTTCTCCAAAACTTGCATTTGGGTTTTGTCCTTTGATAGCAGCTTGTGTGTCTCGGAAAAATAAAGCATATGCGGAAACAGGCCTGGATAACATGAAAAATTTGTTGTTATTACACTATAATGCATGTTGGACTTATATATATTTTTTAAGAACTTTTGTACACATGTAAGCAATAAACCATTGAATATTGAGTATGGTTGTAAGTATAGATGTATTTGAAGCTTTTTTTAAATATTAATCTGATTTTCTACAAGGCTTTCACGATGTGGTATGAATATATTTACTCACTTTTGTGGCTCATTGGGATCTCTTTTCTTCTTCTTTTTCTGCACCTTGGGTTTTTTTTGCATTTGACCTCTGTTCATGCCATTGTCCATAGGTTCAGGGGAAGACCTTTTCACAGCCATGTTTCCAACATTTATCTGTTTATGTAAAATAGTTATAATGAAAATTTAAAAAAAATCATCAAAGATCAACAAGAAATCAACAGCAATATCTAAAAAGAAATAGGAATATAGTTCATTGGCAAATCAAATGGACTAAAAGTATAAATAATTTCAGTCAAAACAAAAGCAATAGAAGCGATAAAATTTGCCTATAGGTACCTGATGAAGCGTAGTTTGTTGCTGCCGGGTCGCTGAGCAATAATGGATAGGCAGAAGGCTTTCCGCATCACCAGGCAACTACCAACAAACAACCAATTTATTAGATTTTCTAAACTTAGTACTTTCTATTTTACTAAACTTAGTATACTGATTGAGCAATTAAAATAATGATTGATTTGAATGCCAGTGAACTATATTTAATTATAGAGTGTAAACAAATCAAAACATAACTTATGCACATCTGGTCAGGCAGGAACAGAATAAATGTGAAGTACTCTTATTTATATTCTCACATCATTTGGCCATTAAATGTATTTATTAAGATAATAAAAAAATATAATCAGCAAATGAAGCTAACCTGAGAATGTTGTGATGGTACACTGTCATCAGAGTCATCACTAGTAGTGCCTGGAGGCGATGCCCTTTGGGGAGAGCCATAAACATTGGTTGTAGGCTGAGTGGGCGTGTTGGGAGTTGGTGGACCACTCATGACCTGGCTGGGCTGCATCATCAGTAGCCTCTGCTGGCCACCAGGTTGTTGTTGAATTATATAGTTTCCAGCTGGAGCACCAGCACCACTGAAAAAGTATCTTGTTTTTATATACCACCTGATTTAATAGATACTGAGAAAGTGATGAAAACTTACCTGTGAGACGTTACAGGTGTGTGTGGCTCTTGCAAATACAGAGGTTGTTGGTAGGAAGGCGCGCCGCCGGGGGGTGCCAGACCGTCTTGAGCAGGGTTCATCATGCCGACCTAGTCAATAATAGACTTGTTTACAGATTTATCATTGGTTATCGTAGGTGCAGCTGCACAGGTTATGATCTGCGGTCACCATCACATCCATGAAACAACTTTTGTTTTCTGCTGTATTGTATTGCTGAGCTCTTAAATATTTTACTTCAAATGAGAAAGCGTGCGTGGTAGATATTCAAGAAAATACAAAAGAAAGAAAAAGAAACTGAAACTGAACCAACTTCTTCAAAAAAAGCAAAGCAAAGCAAGCCCAAGCTGAATTTTCTCTAACTGATTGTTTTGCAGATGACATTGACATTTGACGTCATCTGACAACTGACTAAAATAGGAGCTGTCAACTTACGTTTCTTGTTCTTTTTTTCTTTTCTTCAAAGTTTTCTAACTGTATTTCTAACAGCGTTCTAACAGCTAAAGTTATTTAAATTCAGAAAAACTGCAATGATATTTTCACCGCCTCTATACCTATGCTCTATGTTAGCATGTACCTACATATGATACTTATGTATACGTTAAATATGAATATAAAAATATGGTACTTTATTAATTTATGTTGTCTGAAGTGTATGGTATTTTAAATAACTGGACGGGATCTTTCATTAATTCCCCATTATCCTCGCTGCAGCTGCCCTGAACTCCCTGATCTGACTTTAAGCAGTACGTAGGTATGTAAGTACATAAATTGGTACCTATACATATACAATAACTAGGTATAATTTAACTCATCTAGTGAAAAAGATTTGATTGTATCACTGCTATAAAAAATATTTAGTAAGTAGGTACGTAACTACTTACTCGATGAATATTTAGATACTAATGTATGTATTTATTACCTGAGGAGCAGAATGATGCAACTGCGTGTATTGTATGTGGGAATTTTGCACGTTTGCGGCTGAGGGATGCTGGCCGTGCATTAGAGGAATGTCGAATTCTTCGTCACCAAAAGAAGGGGTGTGAAATGTCTGAAAGAAAGCAACTGACTTGATTATTGGTATTTTGAAACTATCTAGATGGCGTCGTAAAAAAGCCCAGTAGGCAGTAGGTACCTACGTACTGCACTTTGTAGTTAGATGGTAAATACTAGGTTGGTAACTATACCGTAAGTTTACCAACCAGAATAAAAAGGTCAGTACGGTAGGTAGATAAGGTACTTACAAACATAGGATTTGATGTTATCAAAGGTAGGTATTACATAACTTAATGTAGGTAAGGAGAGTGATGATAAGAAGTTTATTTTTTACTAGTTTTTGCCCGCGGCTTCGCACGCGTTTTTCCTATGGAAACATTTCATGGCTATTTCTGCCTACTATTTCTTACGAACATCCATCCATAAATCCAAACTTTTGCATTTAAATACTACCTATGAACTAAACCCACTTTTTTGACGACTTTTTTTTAATTGAGGCACTTTTAAAAACTTTTTTGTTATTGTTATTCTAGTCTAGACATTAGTTTGTTCTGTGATGTAGCTTTTAAATTTGCAGCTGCAAGTGTAAACTTAAAAAAAAATATATATCAAACTAATGGAAAACAATAGTAGGTACAAGAAGAAGAAGAGAATCGTTAAATACAGGAGAATCAAATTTAGTTGACGTTCTACGAAATAAGGAGGGGCGGACCATGTTACTGTTAATGTAGACGAATGTAGACGCTCTACGCAAGTCTACACTACAAAGTGCGTAGACATTTTACAAAAGTCTACGAGTCATACGTTCTACGAACTTTATAATGCATTTATTCTTGTTTGATAGTATTTGAAAATATTATATAATAGATAAGTATTATTTATTTTATCCATTGTTTTGCCACTGCTGGGCAAAGGCTTTTTTCCTTCTATTCCTCGCAATTCAACGCTGCGACGACAGGCCACGATGGAAGATGTGCCTCGATTTTAAAATATGGGGTTTAAATAATATTATTCTCCCTTATAATTTTCCCATAATTGTCCACCAGAGTAGGCAATTATTTTTATGCATTAGGTACCTACCGAACCTGTGCATGAAATATGATTTTATAATGTTAAATAACATGAATAATAAATTAAGTATTAATAATTTCTTATGTTAAATAATGTTAACACCAGGTACCCCATTGCATTGGGAACGCCTACAAAATAGATACCTTTATGTTTGAAGAATAAGAAAAGATACAATTAATTAAAATAAATAAAATACCTAGGTACTTAATTTACAATAGTTAATTCCAATTAGGACCAAATTAGAACTAGTATTACAATTGAAACAATTGAGCTAACTGCAAACTTTTGATGAATAAACACAAATACATTACCTACAATACAAGGTCGGTATTATCATTTTAGAATTTAGAGAGTAAAACAAAGTGTTTCAAATGGCTTCAAAGCAAGTTTTTCTACGTTTTCTACATTCTCTTGATCATTTTTAGAGGAAATATAGAAACCTATTTATTGATATTGCCAAGAAATATTTGACGAAGGGTCGTTTTTGAGCAATTTAAAGAGTCGAGATTGGACCCTCCACTGTAACCTCTATTTATTTGAGTCTAAGTCTAAGATTGTAAGGCCCTGTATAAAATCGAAAAATAATTACTAGCCTGCTTGATACTCGGTAAAAAACTGTAAGAATATCCTAATGAAAGCTGAGACAATATGTAGACAAAAAAGTAGTTGGTACCTAGTGAAGATAATGCTCTCGTTGGTTTTCACTGTTATTGTGCTATTGTTCTTATCTTTTTGTCACCTGCACTTTTGTTAATCGGTAATTAGAATAAGTATCTACTTTAAAATTCAGTTCAGTTCAGTTTATTTATTTATTCCTTTTTGATACAATCACGTACACTCGGAAAAGTCATAATATACAATAGTATGATTACAATATGATTACATATAAAATTCATCAGCAATAGCTTCGTCAATATTATAAAAAAGATTTACATATTAAAAAACTTCTGATTTTTTCACAAAAAATCTTAACATTTAGTTTCATTACATGTAAAGGTAATTTATTATAGAATTTTATGCCAAGATAAATAAAGCTCCTGTTAATACGTGTAAACTTCTATACTCCAGCTAAATTCTAAGTGTAATCTTGGTGAACAAACCTACTACTTAACTTTCATTCGCTCAGTTGCCGCGGCTTTTTTTAAGCAATGTACATTACTTGTCGATAATAACCCTTTTTTTAATAAAATTGCTCACAATAATAAATTAATAATATCTGAAATTCGACGCCAAGCAAGTGAGTTTCAGTTGTTTTGTGTCATTGTTTGTTTACATTCCCCAATGAGGTTGGATAGTGTAGGTATAGTATTTATTTACATTTGAAACATTTGAGCTAGCTAGACTTCAATATTAATCGTAGCTAATATATCTGAAACTCGACGCCATGCATAATTTTTTTAGAATAATTCGTATTCAAATATTTTACTTCGTATAATGGCTGGAGTATAGGTAGGTATACCTACGCTTTTTATTTTTGTAATTTTTTAAAAGAAATAACTTTCTCCCTAGGTCGCCGAATATCAGCCGATCAGGGAATAGAATAGAAAATATTTTTTGGGTTTCAAAATATATTATAATACTAGCTGCGCCCCGCGGTTTCACCCGCGTGGTGATATATATTTTGGATAATATACTATATATCTTTATGAATTGTAGCCTATGTGTTATTCTGATATGTAAGCTATATTATTGTATGTATAAGTTTCATTAAAATCCATTCAGTAGTTTTTACGTGAAAGAGTAACAAACATCCATCCATCCATACTTACAAACTTTCGCGTTTATAATATTAGTAGGATAAATTAAGATCTAATAAATATAAATAACGGCGAGAACACAAATAGGCTATCGGCTCAGCACTAGCCATGTGCTTGACATTTAGTGCACAAGTGTGTACGCAAACACAGCTGCACCCTTTTCCCTCACTCTCATAATCAGAGTAGGATAAAGAAAACTTACAGAAATAGACTATTGTTAATAATTTGATTATCTACTGTACCTACCGTACGAAGTAAAAATTAATAAATTTCAGGTGTCTACTCGATATAATACTTTTGAACCTACCTGATCATTCATATTGTATACAATATGCTTTGCGTCCCGAGGGGCAGGCAGCGACGATTCCAGATTTTCAGGACGCTGTAACAATACAAAGTTCTAAATTAATAAAACTACCACATAACAAAATTACGTAAAAGACGTTTCGCAGGCTATTGTCCATTGTTGTGATTTAAGCACTGGTCTTTTTGTCAATTCAACGTTTACTAATTGGGGTGGGTATGTATGTAGGGTTTAATTTTTTCTGTTCCTTCGTGAATCTTTTCAGAACCCTAAGTTCATTAAACAAGCACAAGCTAGACTGCCCCTGATTAACTAAACTAACTGAACCTCTAATATCTAAATAGATAGATAAGTCTTTATTGTACACTTAGTATAAAATAACAATGTAAAATAAAAACTTTAAAAAACTAGATACAATTGGCAGTCTTATCGCTCAAGAGCCATCCAGATAACCATGGATGGATAGGATCGTGGACAATACCAGGGGATCTGTGTGTTTGCAGGTTATATATTATAAAATAAAATACTTATAATACTTACATGGAAATATACTACATACATATCATAAAATATATATACTTATACTACTTATATACATAGGGATACATTAGATTATAGCGGTCAAAGCAAGGAGTGAACGTTTTTTGAGAATCATAAACTAGATTTGCAAGATGGATTTCTAATTAGATTTTTTCATTTGGTCCCCTTGGAGACCATGGGGTACAGAGGCTCTCCGGGTTTAAAAAAAATACTGAGCCAACTATCTGGTCGAAGCGACGTGACGCAAAAGGTGGTAAGTATCTGCCGCAACGCATCAGCATTGTCATACCTACAGCCAGCGGGGCAATGCAGCCAGCAGCGTCTATAGAAATATGTTATTTTGGTAATTATTTAAACTCCTTTTATAAGTTTCTTGTCAAGTATCTACTTTGCATGGAAGAAATAACTATTCTATAAATCCGTATCAAACCTCAGCAGAGTAGGTTGAAGAAACTATTCAGGTTTGGTATTAAATTATATATTAAATCACATTGTTTAATGAGTATAATACATAATAAAATCTCATTTTATAATAATTTAAATTGTATGATAAATAATTATATACATAATTAAATCACATTGTTTGTTTATGTAGGGTTTTGTCTTAGAAAGCGATGTTATTTATTTTAAAGTTTAACTTCCTAGCACGTCTCTGCTGCCCATGCGCAAATTACTGATCATTCTAATAATTCCAATAACCATGGACCGCAACAAGCTCGTTAACGTCCCGACATGATAGTTAGCTTTTATTACTTTTAACTTTACCTTTGTAAAGGCACGTTTAGACTGGAGCAAGCTCACTGATTCTTTCGTCTGGGTTTGGAACTCGGAAAATCAACTGAGAAAGATGGCCTGAGTTGCCTTGACGAGCATTGTAAATATGTGGAAAATATAAGGGAAATTAAATTTCTACTTTTTGGTTAATAAGAGGACTGTTAAAACAATACAATACAAATACGCTTTATTGCACATCAAACACAGAAAAAAAACAGTAAAGAACAAACAAACAAAGATACAGATGCACAATGGGCGGCCTTATCGCTAAGAGCGATTTTAGTCAATCCTATCCTACTAACTAATGTTTTTAAATGGAGTTTTGGGGTTAATATAATTGTAGATATTTTAATCTGGGTTATATGTATGCAAGGCCGCAGGCAGAAGCTATTTAAAAATATTATTTGCTACGGTACTCTGTTGTGGTAGTGTATAGATCTAACTGATTTATTAAAGACCTCTGTGGCGCGGGCGAAGGTCCGCCTGAGACGCAGGAGGTTGCGGGTTTGACTCCCAATTTGTTCAGAGTGTTCTTGATGTTTTCTATATTTATTTAAAAAAAAAATTCTATGTAGTTTTTTGTAATAAATATGTCAATAGGGGCTATAGATCATTCTGTGTAAGGATTGTTCAGCATTATTTACTTTATTTATTTAAATTAAAAAAGACAGGCAGGGCTCTCTTATACTGTGAGCTTTCTATGTGGATGCAGCTTTCTTGTACCTGCCCTTATTGAGAGCCCTCAGTAATTGTTGATCGCATCTTCGCTGTTTGAAGGTAGGTAACTAAGCAAAGCTCTGAGCTCTTCTAGCCAATACAAATTGTACTGGACGTAAATGTGATGATCGGTTGTTTATCAATACATTTTGTTGGTAATTGAAGTTTTAATATTTACTATCTTGAAAGTTAATGCATATGTAATTGGAAAATAAGCGAGACCATAGTTGGTAAATAGTTATCTATATAAATAGTTAGTAACTTTTAAACAGAGCCCCTCTCATTATTTTAGAGACTTGTGGCACTGAAGTAATAATATGAGGACTGGGCACTATGGCGCTCATTAGTAGAGAATTAGGTGTTAAATAAATAAATAAGGTGTGTCCAGCAATGGACTAACGTAGGCTGATGATAATGATGAATAACATGAAGATAATGTAATAATATTTTGTACCAACCAAATTCGTATGGTTGACACGGTTGACATTATGTATAGTTTAACGAGTGGACATATTTTTTTTAGGTTAGGTAGGTAGTATCCTATCAGACATGATTCTAACATTGCTAATAATTACCCATCCATCTACTCAAGAGTGGTTCTTTACATGTTTCTCATCAGCAAAGTGTAAGTTTGATGTTTGTGTGTCTGTGGGTGGCATCGTAGCTCCCGAGCAGATGAACCAATGTGGATTTAGTATTTTTGTTTTAAAAGTGAATATATCGATAGTGTTCTTAGCAGTGTTTAAAAATCGGTGCAGCCGGAGGAATGGTTGGAACATGTGATTGTTGATAACAATTGACAACTATATGATGTTGTAAGCTAGATGAGTTGCAAAAATTATCAATAAATAAATTTAAAAAAATTGTGAATCATATTCTTTGTAAAAAGGCTTATTACAAAATATCAAATTATCTAGAAGATAAAAAAGCTTCGAACGAGTTTTGCTCCAACTCAAAATCTAACAACTTACAGATAAGCAAATCATATGTACTAGACACATAAGTTATGAACATACTAGTGGTTTCTTCTCACTTCTTCCACTGGTGGACAAAAAATTGAAGTGAATATCAATATAATAATGAATAGTATAAAATATGACTTGTCTAAGTGCTTATTTGTAAGCCTAAAGAAATAAACGTTCATTTCATTTCATTTCATTTCAGAGAAGCCTTGGCTCTTGCACTCGCACAGTTTTGAACTACATCCTTCAGGAGCCTATGGAGTCTTTAATATTTTAATATTTTAACACTATAATATTTAAATAAAACTTTGACTTATAAATGATTCAAAGTAAAACGAAGTAATTGTCGTCAGGGACATCGATTTTTTGCAAAATTTGCTTTCTTATCTCAGTGCTTGTAAATGTGTACATTGAGCAAAATTGTAAGAAAGACACCTGCCTCTGTTGTCAGAGTTGCAATAAGAGCCTGTCGAATATGGTTATTTTATCAATAACTAACGCTGTTACGAAATCCTGCAGCAAAAGCAATTATTGGCGTGTCCTTTCACTCGCCTCGTGGGTACATACGTAGAGCTCCTACGTAACCTGTGGTAAAGCAAAGGCACCATTGGACCACAGCCGGTACCAGAAACCGGTCCGAGAGGTATGGGACCAACTTGTGGATTAAGGCACATACAATGTTGATCAATCGCATTTTGGAACAACGATTAAAACGGTTCTCATATTTGAAATAAGTAGATAGTTATCGGAGATTTGAGATTTTGAAGAATGTCGGATTGAAATTAAGATAACTTTGTACTTGTGGCTGGTCTGGTTCCTATCGCCCAGGTTGTTTTTGGAAGTTTTATTTTACTATATTTTATCCGGTTCGGCCAAGTTCTTCGAAAATTTAAAAAGCACCATGAAAACGGGCTAAGGTTGCAATAATGATTACCTAATTAGCTTATAAACATTTATTTCTTGTATTACCTAAGTCATGTGGCTTGGAACGGAAAATTCTCGAGACCTATAAACGAAATAAGAAAACCAAGAAAAGTAAATAATTGAACCTGTTTTAATTCTACTGTTTTTATTAAAATAGCCACGTTTATAAATAATGAAGACAAAGAACGGCATTCGATACAAATTTCTATACGTTTCAGTATTGCAATCTTAGGAAATACAACCTATCGACTAACTGGATCAATAGTTTGCGAACTAAATGCAATAGGTAACACGAAACGTACAATAAGTTACAGTTTACTAGATTAAGGACTGTATAGGTAAGGTATATAATGAACAATAGGTTCATATATGTATGTACAGTCAGCAACGAAAGTCTCTTAACGTTTTATATTTTTTGAACTCAAAAAACTCCGAAACTTCTAGGTTTTTTTAAATTGTAAACTGTAATTTAAAACAGTGAGCGTCATAATTTAAGGCGACCAAAATTTGTACTTTTTTTCTTATAAAGAGAGATTTTGAAAATTGTAACTGTTTATAGGCTATCGTTACTGACTGCATCTATTGTTCTTAATACGCGATATTGATAATTTCCATCTAAAACCGTCGTCATAAAAAAAATTATACATACATATATCACCCCTACATGTCATATGTATTAATATTTTCAACTCTATAGTTATCTTTACACCAATTTAATATTGTATTTTATCTCGAAAAAGGCCTCAAATTCGTCGTTATTAACAAAAACACCACGAAAAATTTTTGAAACCTTTCTATATGAGAGCAGTTTGCCAATACCTAAAGCTATCTATCTGGATAAAAAGTAGAGCATATAAACAATTACAAAATTCTACACCAGCTAATTGAAATCTGAACAGAAGACGATTGTGATGTGGCATCCATAACGATACGATGTTTCTAATAATGTTTTTAGAGCGTGGAAAGTAGAAAGTATTCAAAAGTAGGCAACTTATTACTTCGGAAAGTATGTTTAACTTAGATATTTGTATGAACTATTAACACGTGACTCTAAGAACATAAAATATTTATGTCGGCGTAGGATTGAAAATTTTGTATCGATGGGTCGGTACCTAAACAGATTAGCTGGCACTAAATTTCCAATTTCGAACAAATAATTTTAAACGAAAAAGTTTTTACTATGTTTTTATTATTGTAGAGTCGGCGTACCTTGTCAAAACGTAGATGGATGATTGAGCAACAACACATTAAAATAAAGCATGGCTCTTATTGCTGTCTATTTGGGATGTAGAACTCCATGAGGACGTAATTGTCGGTCAATGACCTCGTTCCTCCACTAAAACAGCGTTAAATCAATTGATGTTATTTTATTACAATTGGGTCGCTTTCATAACTTGCTTACAAAATGTGAGCGAGCAAAGTGTCCCTTGCATTGGAATGAACAGAACAGGTGCACTCTTTTTGTTATGTTTGGGTTTTTTCGTTAGTTTTTATGGTTTGAGAGATCCTTTTCTGTGATAATCAATGCCCATTGCGAATGGTGATCGAATAAAAATGTACAATGTTTTCTTTAAAGAGCTCATATAAAATACCTAGGTTACCTAGTTACCGGAAAACAATTAATAGGTAATTTAGGAACATATAGGTATAGTAAAGCGTTATAATGGAGTACGCAGTAGGTACCTTTCTTATCGATTACTATGTTAATATTTACTACTAAATATAAAATGTTTGTTCCAAGGACGCCATCGTAAGGCTTTACCTTGCACCTCTGGCTGGTTTTTGGACATCTGTTCATTTTATCCACTTTAACGTCTTTACACAACTTCTGGTAGCCTAAGGTAAGGGTACCTTAAAGACGTTGAATAAGACACATGTAATATTTGGTTTTGTAGAGGTGTCTTCATCCCAGATTTTGATCCAAATGTAGCACTAAATGTGGCTTTAAGATATGCAGACACAAGTAACTTTTAGATAGATTTCTGTACTAAAATAATCTGTGGTTTCTTAAATATAATCGCCGTTAATTCATTCATATCTAATTGTCATGGATTCAATGCATAAAATGGCAGCTTATTTTTAAATTAAGTAATTTGATTAAATTTTTCTTTAAAAATGCGAATATTTAGCTTACGTCGGTACAGAGTTTGAGGGGGTAGGGTGGGCCGGGGTGCCACGTGGGTGCCACCTTCCACCCCCATTTCTAACCCCCATGCTATAAATACATATAAATACATGTATTTTATGAAACAACGAATGACTCAACGAAATTTATGGCTTAGGGAATGTAAAATTCAATATTTTGCCATCCTCTGGCATTAATTTGGCAACTGTTTTTATTTTATCTTATGTAGAAGGTGCCCCAGGACATATTGGTTGAATTAGACTTCCCTACAATTGCTTACAAAAGACTACATCGTTAGTCGTCAAAGGCAATTAGTGGTTGCAGGGTGTCCCCGAACATGTGTGTCGAAAGTGTCGCCAAATTAATTTCAGTTTTCAGGTGTGACTTCTACCTACGATATATCTGCGTAGATTTAAGCTGGATTCTGATACTGAAATCTGGAAGTGCCGGAAGTATGAAGTCAGCTGCTCTTCTATCCTAGAACCAAACGTGCCTTATGTCTAGTATAGTAAAAAAACATGATTTTGATAGTCGGTACACATTTTTATTGAATCCTACAAAGGGCGTGGAATAATTCCGTATCGTAAACCTAAAAAGGGTTTATCTACATTTATGCTCTCATTCAAATGAGAGTACCTACTTAATAGATACGCGAAGAATCTCTTTATTATTTTTTTAAAGTTGTTGGTTCGTACTCGTACTTATCTCTCATTGTATATTAACGGTGTTAACCGACTCACTTAAAATTTAATCTTCCTATATCTCGGAGCAAAGCCTTATTCAAAGTTTTAAGCTTATTAAAGATAATACTTTTCCAATAAAATTCAATTTGGGTTTACGAGCGCGACCTGTTTATTCTGTTTTATTTTTAGGAGAGGTACAGAACAAGAAATAATTAATGTTCTATCTTATCTCTATATCAATATCTACGTTCCAGTTGTACTTGTAACTTATAGATATGGTATATTATAGATATGTAGGTATGTTTAGTACTAACATCGATGTCATCTTGTTTTTATAGGTTTTTTTACAGCTAGGTATCCTAAAAGGTAGGTAAGTATACTTATAACGAAGATATAGATTTTTATAATACTAGAGCAGATAAAAGTATAGTTTTTCTCAAGAAAATTTAACTATTTAAGAAAAGTATCCTCTTAGCTAGGTTAAATTACAACTTTATGATCAGTATAGCAATTTAAAAGTTGAGTTATCTTTTAATTTTAATATACGCATAAATGATGGTACCTTTTTTTTAAAGAATGTCAAAAAATCTAAACTTAGTATAAGTTATATCAATAACTTACCATTTATATTTTCAACTGTTCAACATATTCTATCCAAGTCCACAGATTTAATTGATATCACTCTAATTGGGTCGTTCCGGTTCCATAAGATGTACCTAATTAATGTTCCGAGGAAGTAGAAAATAATACAATTATAACTTTAATTGATAGAGGCACTGTTCATTCATCACTTTAAGTTATTTAGTCCACCGGCACATCGTAAAAAATACATTCCTTTCACTTATAAGCGAGTTTATTTTATTAGGATAGTATGTATAAATATCGGAAGTATTTATTTAGTATACGTGGAGCACGGTCGGGGCACGTGCGACTCGCGCGGGAACGAGAAGACTGCGTGGCGGTGGTAGCGGCTTCAATTCAGCGGGGGCCGCGCCGCGCCTCGGTCTAGTGCCCGAAACCGCCGCACCACGCCGGCGGCGCTGCCTACCACTCTATTTCTTTACTCTCCACTCCAAGACATAAAAAAACTACCTGTCTAATCGACAATGTAGACCGGCTTATCCGACATCGAAAGGTTCAAAAATAAATAGAGTCGCTTCATCCGTTATATTTGCATGCTCTACAATTGTGTCTAAATTTGATAGCGTTATCTTAGTAACGAACTAAATCACGCAATGTTTATCTTGTTTACGTTTGTTTTACTATGCGACCTATAAATTGGCGAAATTTGAAGTTAAATCGAAGAAACACCCGAATCGGCCCACTCTACTCGGAAATTAAATAATTATGTACTCACGTCGTTTTACCAATTATTTATTAGATAAGGAAGTGAGCTAAGTACTGACAATGTTGTTTTATTATGGTTTCTGAATTTTTTACGAATACATCGTAACGTAACCACCATAATTTTTCAGTTATTCCAAATTCAGGATACATGGATGATATCTATCACTTTTACATAAACTCTACATTTATCTAGATACCTGTTTGCGTAGATTTTTAATAACCCAATTAGTGCTGTCGAATTAATTTAGTTTTTTGTATCATCTCAATTGACATGACATCAATGACTTTTATTTTGTACTTGCTTTCCCTGCGACTTCACACACGTTTTTCGTATTGAAGTATATTTTAATATATATTTTTCCACTTTCAGCTACACGTCATGCAAAGTTTGAGCCCGATTCATTTACTTAATTTATTCAGGAACAACTTTAACGTTATATATAAATATCATTAATACTAATAAATGTTTACAATGTATATTCACTAAAAAATAAAAAATGCGAACTAATTAAATAATGCTACATGTAGATTGTTTGCTACAGTCTGCAGGTAGTTTAATTGTTTCAATTGTAAATACTATACTTCTAATTTGTTTCTGTTTCTAAATTGTAATTTTCTTTGGTAACAATTTCCTTACAAAATTCTATGTCTTTAGATTAAATAATATCTTTGATAGAAAATAAACATAACATGGATAAACATGGAAACCAATTTAGAACAAGTATTTAGGATACATCTGCATCGGATATACCTTGAGCACTAAGTATTGTCTTCGAGTCTTGAATATTTTTGTTCTCTTACTCTCTACTACTCGTTTCGTATTTCGAAACCCTTTCGTTAGGGTTTCGTACAATATCTGTAGGGACAACTAATATGAAATATGCATGTAAAAGCTCTGCAAGATGAGAATTTCCTAAAGTAATCATGATTTCATGGAGGAATGCGAACAATACGCACGAAGAGCTCGTTTTTGTTTGAAAAAAAGCCCGATTTATATTTATGTAACAATTACTATGGTTACCAGGTACCTCACGAAACTCCTGATATCTATAGAAATATCTTGATATTTTAGCCAGGAGCAAAAAATGTGTTCATGTAGTAAACGGGGGTCCAGTTTTGGGCCCTAGCAAGTAGAAACAATTATGTTGCTGGCAAGTGGACTGCGCTATGAAAGCTTTGTGTGTTTTTCAGGTATTTTATTATTTATTTGTGGTTTGTAGTACGCAAAGTTCCCAAGTCAAGATCTGAACCTCGGGCAGATACAACAAGTATTATCCGCGAGCGAAGTGAGTGACGAATTTTTTATGCTGTGTAGGGTGTTGACTCTATCGTAACATCAAGAAAAAACTAACAGAGGGTGAACTGTTTTCCAACCGTAAACATTGCAGCAATTGGATTTTTTTTTAGAATCTAAGTAAGTAAAACTCAAAGAAGTAAATAACGGTGAACAGGGCGAGCTGCGATTTTTTATTAATGTTACACAGTCACACCGACCGATCTATGTATGTATATTAGATTAACAAAAGCCTTGCCTAAAAAGCCTGACATGACAGACCAAATCCTGAAATCTGTTAACTATTATTTTTCGCTCTGCTGGGGTAATAGCTAGCAAAGTGAGAAATAATGCGAGAAATAAATTTGCTGTGTATTTTTTTTGTTGGCAGGTAAGGTCTTAAATCCCCCGTATTTGGGAGGTCGGGTTAGCATGAAAGACGAGTGGAGATAATCACAGCATTTTTGAGATTTTTTCGGCGATTATCAAAAATGTTAGTAATACAAAAAAAGATAAAAAGCTTTTGTTGCTCTTTGGGTAGCAAAAACTGGTACAAAAAAATAATAATAATAAAGGTCGGAAAGTATTGGAGCGTTTGCGGTGGCTGAAAATTTTGTGAAGAAACGAATCCTACTAATATTATAAATGCGAGATTTTGTATGTATGCATGTTTGTTACTCTTTCACGCAAAGGGTTAGCATGAAAGACGAGTGGAGATAATCACAGCATTTTTGAGATTTTTTCGGCGATTATCAATAATGTTAGTAATACAAAAAAAGATAAAAAGCTTTTGTTACTCTTTGGGTTGCAAAAACTGGTACAAAAAAATAATGATAATAAAGGCCGGAAAATATTGAAGCGTTTGCGGTGTCTGAAAATTTTGTGAAGAAACGAATCCTACTAATATTATAAATGCGAGATTTTGTATGTATGCATGTTTGTTACTCTTTCACGCAAAAACTACTGAACGGATACGGAGGCTTTTGCATATAGGTAGTTTCAGGCCCGTAATAAAACATAGGCTACTTTTAATCCCATAAGATAGAAATAACATTAAAATGTGTCCATAGGAACAACGCGTCTGAAGCCGCGCGTAGAAACTAGCTCCTACCTGTATTGGGAGCATGTGCTGACAAACTCTTAGCTTTTATAAAATGACGAAGGTCTAGCGGTCACAGGCTCAAAGCCTGTATCAAATTTCACGCAAATTGGATCAACGGTTGGACAATTATTCTCGAAGTGACTATTTCACCATTTAGCCAAATCACCCAACCTGCCACTGAGATCCTCGTTCGCTTCGCTTATTCTGTTCAATGAATTCGTAAATTCGTTTGGTGTTTTTGTGTAGGTGAGTATTTTTGGCGTTGTCTTGTGATAAACACGCATCTTCACAAAATTTTAATGTCGTAATTAGAGTAGTAGTCTCCTCAGCGGAAAAGTCGCCCAAAAGTCGCTGGTTCTAGACGCCAGTCTAGAATCAGCAACTTTTGGGCTAGGACTAGGACATACACATAGTCGTGGCGCCGCGCCGTGTAGCGAAACATCTAGGGACCTTTCTTAATATACCGGGTGTTAGGATTAACATATTTTTTGGGGACTCGTAACTTTTTTTAAAAGTGAATCTTATTAAATAATAATTTATTAAGAATAAATATAAATTGAGAATACAGCACAAGTTATTTAGTGGCGAGATTTTGGGTGGTTCTCGTAAAGACTTAAATTAATCATATCTCAGCAAACATGACACTTAGGACATTAACTCTACCGGAGAAATGTAGCGCATGACCAAAATAATAAATTATATCGGTTAACCCCGCAATTATATCGTTTCCAATACCAAACAAAACATAAGTAACTATACCAGACTTATAATTTAGTACAATACAATAATATATACCTTCCGAGAAATGTAATCAAGGCGAACATGTTTATTGGTATAATTCCAACGGAAACCAAGTTTATGATGGAAAAATCAAAACTTGTCATTTTAATTGGAAAGTAATTCCATAGTTTCCGTGAAACTATACTCACCGAATACATAAAAACATTCGGTATCGTTATTTCAATCCCCTTTATCACGCTAAGAAAGAAATAGCGAAAGAAGCGATGAACCTATGTACCCTATGTAGGTAGTAAATAAAAAACAAGATTCACAAGAATTCAAATCAATATGCAAAACTTAGAATACTTTATTTAACAACACAATTAGTCTTTGATAAAGTACCTATGTGATGTTTGCGTTTAGCATTGTCTTAGAACCCAGACTCAATTCACACCGGAATGGCAGCGGCCGGTTGCCCGTAGCATATTTCTCCGCAGCGAAATCATACCAGCAGAACCGCAAAGCTAGTTCATGCAACATTATTCGCCGTTTGAGAAGCGGAATATACATTTTTGTCTGCCACAAGAGACATACGAAACAAAGGCGGCAGAGAAATGGCTGACCGATCACATTTAGACAGACATTTAATCAAAGTAAAATCTATGCATTAGGAAAGACAGTTTTGCCTCTGTTCAGCTTATCGTATACAACGGAGAAGTCATGGTGAAGCTACTGCGATTCCAGTGATCCAGTATCGCCGTGGAGGTATGCTACGGAAATAAACCAGCACTTATCGCTTAGAAAGGTCTAATAGGCAGCGCGGCCACCTGCGTCTTATTAGCGGTCCAGCCCGCGGTGGCGCTGCCGCCGCCACCGCTGGCCGTTTGCGGCCAACAGTGCGCGGCCACGTGCGGTCGCATCGCTGCTACCGGCCGCTAGCATCCCGGTGTGAATTGAGCCTAAGAGGATATTTACCTACCTCATCTTTGGCTGAAATTGGAAATGGAAAAGAACCAATTTAAATGCGAAGAATTTTCCTGAATATTTCAGTGTTTGGTCCCTTTTTGTAAGGAATGAAAAAGATAAAATGAGAAGGTAGAAAGCGTATCTATTCTTTCGTTTGTAATGTGTTTCGTTTGTGTTAGAAACGTGGTATATATATAAAACTTGGTTGTGCAAAAAGGTACCTTTGTACCTGAATTTAAAAAGCCCGCATGTATCAGTGAGCTTTGTTGATAGAGTCCTCAAGAAAAGCTGCATCGATTTTCATCAAAAATAGTTAATAAAAATATTTTCATCAAATAAAGTCTCGATCCAGTTACCGGTTAACATTAACATCAGTTCATTCGATGAGTAGTTGCAATGGACAGACAGACAGATACACGGAACACCCTGTTTGCGTCGGGCTAAAAAGACTCATAGCCACTCCTCTTTGTTGTCACTTTGAACTTCCAAGATGATGATTAGCTGCAGGCATCATTGGCCTGAGCAAGCATGAGTCATCAATAGTGTCCTCATCGTCACCAGCTCGTACCTATACGTCCAATACTGACAAAAGGGCTCCTCAAACAACATACATAGTAGAATAACGGTCCGGCGTCGCCAAAATTGTGCGGTAAAGTTAATTTATTAACTAGCGTTTTGAAACGTTTTGTTCAGCTTACCACAGTTTTATGTAGTTATTTTTATAGGTAATGAATATTCCTTTTTATTGGCTGGTCCTCATCTATAGGTACATGTAGCGGTCAATCATCATCAATCGATAAGCCTAGCAAACATTACAGTGCTATAAAATAAACATAGGAAATGGCATAACGTGTCACTTACCTTGTCACTTACTATGTATTTCTACGTGTTTCCTTACCTTGTACATGTGATAAATCTTGTAGGATCGGTCATCGTCCAAAGCTGCATGGGACTCCATTCTGTTTCATACATTAAAATATTCAGCACTTTTCCTAATGGGTCCATTTATTATGTTTTCATTTCACAATGAATACTAACGATGTAAAAATAAGTTTTGTTGATTAATAAGCTATCTGAAATTATGTCTATGCCGGCATCTTTTAATTTCTCTATACTTCCTATCAAACTTTCATTGAATTTTGTTTATCTTAATTTTAGGTATTATATTATCTGATTACCTACTGTCAATTCTGATATAAGCAAGTAATTATCTAGTAAAATCATTGATGCTGTGTGAAAATTCAAGAGTTACTATTGAACTTAGAATAAACCATGGCTCGGCTTAAATAAATACAACCGTTTAGGCAATTACTATCTAAATTGCAAATAGTCCTTAGGCTAGATATTGCAAGTGGTAATATTGATATTGAAAGTTTTATGTTAGCAATAACTTGCGTAACGTAGCCGACGGCGACTTTACCAACTCGTTCGCAGCAAGTGTTCCCGTCGTCAAGTCAAGGCCTCACTTCACTTTTGATTATTTTTTGGGTAAATGGGTCCTTGGGGAAAATTAACTTAGGGACTTTTGAAAAACTTTGAATATTAATAAAACACTATTTCCTGTTTATTTCTTAAAATTACGTTATCATAATTCTTTATAAGCCAGGTTTAAAAAAATGTTAAGATATATTGGATGAGAAGTAACGAAATCTTACGCAACGTTATCAAGAAACTCGCCAGCTTCCGCGGCGCATGCACTCAGTAAACAAGAATGTTTTGTTTATCAATCAACGGTCATTACAGGTGTTATAAATAGGGTCCGCGTAAAAAGCGTGGTATGTCAGTTGTCAGTGACCAGTAGGTGAGCGGCCACGTGGGCGGCACGCGGGCCGGTACTTTGGTTGCGAATCCGCGAGGGAGCCTCGCCGGAAACAGAGGTGTACCGGCGCTCCTCGAGTACAGAGAAGTGGCGGCCCGCGGCGCACCGCCCCGCGCCCGTCGCCCGCGCCCCTCGGGCCCGCGGTATGGTGCGAGGGGCACATCTAGAGCCGTTTATCCACAGGACCTCAATCTCGGGAATTTAAGACAAGCCAAGCGGAAGGAAAGCAATCAAGGACAAATTTGTTAAAAATCTTGTTAACTGTTTAAGCTTTCTTGATCATTGAGAGTAGGTTCAAGTTGGTCGTCATCTTACTTGAAAGCGTCATAAAATATTTGGGAAATAAATCACACCTTCGAAATGAAAACAAAAATACATAGGTACTTCGTATTGCTGCTAAAAGCCTTGTTGTCTTAGAACCTTCTACAACTGAAAAACGAATACCACTCTTATTCTTAACAAGAACAGTGTCTTCAATATCCCGAAACTGACTTCTTTCGTACCTCACTACCGTTTCCAAAAATACGGACCCTGTTAAGCTAGGGGTAAGCGGATACGGAAGAGAACGCCTGGTCTCGTAGTTGCTAGGTCCTCGCTCACATGCACTGGCTCCGCAGCCTTCGTCTCCACACCACCACTCACCCCGCACACTATGTTTGCCTTAAACGCGAATTAAGGTTCCAGTAATGTTTTCTGTTGAGCTTAGAGCTTAATTTGACGTCATTCATTAGTGATCCTGCTTCTAAACTGAAATAGCGCACAAACGAAGGGATTCAAATTAGTGTATTGAATCTCTTTTGAATGAGGTAATTTTTTAGTCTATTGTCTTTGAAAATACATAAAGAAGCTACACCAGCCAATGAATAACTCAAGGTCTACGACAATAGCGGGCCTAAGCTTTGTTTTTGGTTTGAAATAAAACAATTGAAATTCTTTGCAAATTATGAAAGCTACAAGCTTTCACTAATTCTGTTCTACATAAGGTTTAAATTCGATGAAGCTGTATTTCGTTTATTTTTAAAAGAATCAACTGATTCCGAGATAATCTTTCGAATACCCTTTTTGTATTTTTAATCGATAAATGGCCACGCCGTCTGCGTCCCACAATAACGTGAATCAAATTAATATCAGTTCCATTTGTATCATATTGAGGAGGGGACTGAAATAAACCAATTATGCTCGGCCTCTGCCAATTACACAGAGAAGCATCTCCGACTACATCTGTTTATATGGGATTCAATTAAAAACGTGATTCTATTTCGCATCAAAACTTTAACGTGGAAGGGGTGGGCTGGACCTATCTTTTGGGTTCTCGATTTATTTGTATTCTGGCACTTTATCCCCATTGGTGGGGACAGTCTAGTCTAGCCGACTAGATTGATATGTGGAAATCTCTACGAGAACTTAAGTGGTCTTACTACTAATGTACCTACTACAGCTAGAGTAAGTTAAGTACTTGGTTATAATAAAAATAAAACTCTACATACCAATCTACGTAAATATCTAAAATGCGAACCAATATACAATATTTTTGTGGAATACTTGAAACTATACGTTTTATTACAAAAATGCTTCTCAATTTATAAATGCTATTCTATCCTCGATTTTTTCTCTGATGATAGTTTAAATTAAAGATTAAGTTGTAAAGTAATCGCAACATGGTCCTTTTGATTTTATGTGAATAGAATAGTACCTAGTATTATTTATTTGTAGAAAACAAATTTAGTAAATTTGTTAACTACAAATAGTTGTTTGCTACAAATAAAGATATTTCCATTCTATTCTAGTAGAATCTGGATTGTCAAAGGTGGAACACATGAAAAATTATAAATTTCAAAAAAATTCTGGAACCTTCATTCAACTCTTTTTGTACAATAATATACTGTACAATAGTATAGTCATCCTCGAGAAAAAAATTTATGCTATTATTTTATTCAATCGAATAAAAGCAAATCCTAATTAATTGTTGTGCCCCGAAAGGGTTTTATGCATTTTGTACCCACTTAGAATAGATAGATAGATAGAAAATACTATACCATACAAAACAGAAAACAATACAGAAATAAAAACTTAGAATAAAGGTATAAAGGGCGGCCTTATCGCTGATAGCGATACCAGGCAACCTAGGTTGTATACCACACCTGCTTGCTGCAGGCTTGGTGGAATACCACACCTAAGACCTAAGAACCACCACACCTGTATGCATAAAATCACAATAATGTGATCTTGGTGTTTTGAAACAGTAGTGTTATTTTTTAATACAAAGATAACAGGGAAATCCTAATACCTATGTAAAGGAACGTTAATTATGTATGTACACCACTAATGTCCATAAGTTCTTGTATATATTTTGGAGGTCGTACGTGAACTTTCAGTTGGCGGTGGTCTGTTTTTCCTTTTTCTTTACAAATAGTAGTGGACCTCAAAAATAAACAAGACACTAATGCAATAATTACCCAATGGAAAACAACAACAAAGAAGGTCTCTAGAACTAGGCGTGCAGAATACAAATCTGTTCATTACTATTAGTATTAAAAAAATATCCGCGAATATTGAAAGAGAATGATGAAAGTTACGACCATTGTAGCAAATTAATTTCCCACGGGTCGCGGGCTGGTCGTAGCATGTAATTATTAATGTTCAACTTATCTACTATGTAATATCTTCTATCTATGTGCATAACACTGCATTTTCCCCGTATAAGCTCTAAATAATAATAAAATGTCCTTTGACCAACCTAGAGATTTAGTCTCCGGCTAAATGAGCTCTGTCATTTCATTTTTGACGACAGATGTGGCGCGGTGGGCGAAGATCCGCCTGCGACGCAGAAGGTTGCGGGTTCGATTCCCGCCTTGGAACAATTGTGTGTACGATCTGCAGATATTTGTTCCGGGTGTTCTGGTCGTTTCTATGTATAATAAAAAAAATATTTATTTAATGTATTGTATTATGTATATCAGTTATCTAGTACCCATAACACAAGCTCTGCTTACCTTGGGGCTAGATAATGCTGTGTGAATTTTCCAGCATTATTTATTTTCGATTGTCTGTTATCATCATCAACAGGGTTTCTGGCCAGTGAATTCTCAGTAATGTTTCAGAGGTTGGCTTGCATTGGCTGTCAAACATACTGAATTGTTGACATGAACCGTGAACCTTCTGCGTTATGTGACTTGATCGCTGCGAGCTACGAGTTACTCCGACGACGGAACACTGATAATCGTGTCGTCGGTAGGTTGCCAATAAACAAGAAGCAGCAAGCATATGCTAACAGCATAAACAAGCACAGTTATCGTAGGCAGCTCCATAAATTCACGCTTGAAAGTAAGAGCCTCTCGAATGCAAGTGTCATAAAAGTGTCTGGTCGGACCGGAGCGCGCGTTGCGGCCCGTGGCGAGTGGCACAAACCAGCGTGCTGCGGAGTAGCCCAGTCTATTTGTGGTGACAGGAGAAGCGTGGGTGCCGCGTGTACCGAGCTGGAGTGGCAATGACCTTGACACTAAGCGAGTGGCCTTGGGTAGCACGTGGCTGGCTGACACCCGCTGTCTGTTGTCGGAACGCCGCCGCCGCCTTTCCCTGGGGAGCCTATTGTGGACACGCCTTGTAATCGCAACGTTTCGCTCACTGCTTCCGGATCCGATAATATAATGCTTTGTAGCTTTATGTGTCCGCTCACTGAAAATGCTGAAAATTAAGTCCGATTCCATTTTTTCATTGTGGTTTTAGAAAGCTATGTCAAAGTAAACAAAAAAAAAAAGATTAGCGTGGCACCAAAATCTACATCAACAGAATTAGAAAGTCATAACAAACAAACCAATTTCTTTAGAGCTAACAAACTCCTTGAATTTGACAGAACATCTGGCCATCACCTTCCCGAAGATAGAGCTTGTCATGTGCTCACAAAGGCAGTTTTTGTTTTTTCTTAAACTCAAATATTCGCGATGTGCATATAAATAAAGAGGGTTTATCCAGTCTAAGATAATGTGTGAATGGGTGCGATTCAGAGCGTCGGCGACGTGCGGCACCGTGTCGAGTGCGGTCGCCGCGGGGGCGCCGCCGCCGGTAGCCGCCGCCTGGCCGATACGTTTACGAGCCGACACTAACTTTAAGTGACCCCGCTCCAGCCTCGTTTATATCCCATCTCAATGAAAATAAACTAAGCTTCAACTTTCCGTTATTTTTCCAGGTAACTTTTGCGCAACAATTATTTGCGATAGGCAGAACTTTGTGGGTCAAGTTCATCAACCAGCTTTAATTCAATATCCAATCGTTAATCATTGATTTTGACCAAATTACTGCAATAAATCCAAAGTAGCACTCGCCCGCCCAAATAGTTCGCGGTGATAAGCTGCCCTGGGGGGAGCGGGCGCGTCACTGTCAGCTGTCACATCGCTGATGCACAAACACCTGCAACAATCACAGATAAATCAACTGATGAGTTTCTGCGACTGCATTCTTACTGGCATTCTTGTTCGACCGGTCCCGGCAGTTCGACTCGTTAGTTGAGTTTCAGAATTTCTATCTCTAAATAGATGTCACAGAGAAATTATCGGTATCGTGGGCATGCGGCAAGTACGGCGAACTGGCTGCAAACCAGTATGAAGGTAAACGAGGTGAAGCTGTCAAAGAATGCGTGTGACACGATATGTGGGCAGGGACGGCAAGCGCTGCGGCCGGCCCATGAATGAACATGCTTTTTATCGGCGGCGCCCGCACGGTCCAAATCGTACTGCCGAGTGCCGACGGGCTAGCTTCCCACCTGTTATTTGCTTGTTTGTTTATGTCAATCAATTTGAATATTATGTTACATTTTATTGAGATTGTTTTGATTATTTTTATTTGCTCGCGGATTTGGCCATCTAAAAGCCGACTGAAGATGTTAGAATAGAATAGCAGAAAGATTACGAAAAAAGAAACAAACAATACAAGGTAGAGCTCCATTAACTCAAACCTTGGTCTTTAATTTATTTAGATTTTCGAAGATTCAACCGATAGAGAACGTTAATAACTTAATGTCAAAAAATCATAAGTAAGTATATACCTCACACTGTATGTAAGTAGTATACTTACCTGTTCTGGAACTGCTACGAAATTGCTACGAGAGATCTACGCCAACTTATACCCACGTCCGTTTCATTTTATTCGTTCTATTAGCTCTGGGGATTTTGTTATCTATCACACTAATATTATAAATTTTATTTATTACGCTAATATAATAAAGTTTTTATGTTTTCACTTCTTTTGCTCAAAAAGCGTTTCATTATACCGTAGCTTAGCGGGCGTAAAACTAGAGTGTTTCTCCCTTGGGATTAAATGTATTTTTTTAAATTTTTGTTTGAAATCATCAGCCAGTATCATTTATCCTCTTACATAAAGACTCGACTTTTTGGTATTCCATTTACAAAGAACATACATTCAATTTGAATTCATGTTTTAAAATTCTTGGTGATTTTTGGATGTTCGTGTGACTATTCCTCCGTGGTAGAACGCGTAGGTTTATTTTCTTTCGTAAACTTTAAAACATAATGTGATGAATTCCTATTGGCTAGTTAGTAGACCTGTGTACACAAGATTATTGGCATAAAAAGCTCGTAGCATTTACTCAGAAGTTTCAATCAAATATGCTGTTATAAATTGTCATGAAAATTGACTTAAGCTCGATAATTGAACGGAGTGTGCGAAGCGAACGAAGTTCAGTGGCAGCTTGGGTGATTTGGCTGTATGGTAAATTGTCAGTTAGAGCATAAAACTGTCGAACCATTTACGCGATTTGCTTGAAATTTGATACGTATAGGTCAAATCCATCGAGGGTTATTTGAGACACGGGGGTCCAAAGAGGGGTAAATATGTACATCAATGAAATCAAGTTTGGTATCACATTAATAGTAGGATACATGAGAACATTTCAAAACAGTTGTATTTTTTCTAGCTAGAAATATGTGCAGCATTCGAATATTTCAGTGCATACTCGGTGCATACATTTTAGAAGACCTGCAAAGTCATAAACGTATCCTACCTACGAATCTCTACTATATGAGAACTCTTGTAAGCTTGATCGATATCTCATTTGTTTATTTAACTACGAATAATTTCCCCGCATTCTATAATAAACTTAGCTAACCTCTTTGAAAAAAATAATAGATATTCTGTTTTTTTATTGTCTTTTCTTTAAACGTTTTGCATCTCGGAATTTAAAACTGTCATAATTCCAGAACCACTCGAGACAGAACCCCGTTATTGGGTTCATAAGAAATCAGAAGAATGAAACAAAAACGGTCACGACCATATTATTAGGGACTAAGTTTATATCCCCATATTGTAGTTGTTGGTTAGATTAGATAATATAATAATTTAATCTTATGATTGTTATCCTACTTATATTATAAAGCGGAAGTGTTTGCCGTTGTGAAGAGTTTTGGCTGAAGACAACACCAAAATTACTACATGGATCGGGCTTAAATTTTGCACGCATAAAGATCTGGAATAACATAGATATACGTTACTTTTTATTCCAATAAACGCGTGCAAAGCTGTCTGTCATCCAACTTGATTGCTAAGTTCAAGTTAGAAAAGAGTTTACATTTATTGCATATGTTTTTCGTAGCGAACATTTTTGCAGAACACGTAGCATTATTCTGTTTGCAGAATGGAATGATCTCGAACCTTCGTCGAAATATGATTGCATTTTTACCCGGAAGATGAGCTATGGCAATATAGAATATGATGGTTTCGATTGGCTTCATTTCTATATTCTTGTTACAGTTTTTTGAATGAAAAGATGGATGGATTGTGTGAAAGATGACATTGGTAATAAAGGGGTGTGTACAGAGACGACGGCTGATAAAAGAGAGTGGAAGAAAATTCATATTGTGCCTCTACCTACACTTGCATATGATTTATAGAAAAGAAGAGTATCAGTATTTCTACTATCAGGGTTTTATTAACTCATTAAGTTAAGTTACATTAACGTTTTAGTAAAAGTAAACGGTATCTAAGCATAATTACATAACTTACTAGGTAGGTAGGTATTCAATATTCATATCATTTAAATAAATATAGTTGAACATTTAACTTTAACCAACAGAAATAACAAAAATTTTATATTAAATTGCCTAACTTTCTTGTTGAACCCGGGAAATTGTGATCTTTGCAATGCAATTGAGTTTAATATTATTCCCTTCAACGTCGAGAGCTTTAAATCCAATTATATGGGGACAACAGCGATGACGCAAACCCGGTAGAAGAAGATACCGGTTGAAAAGATATATTTCATCATGTATTTCATCGGAACGTAAAACATATTTAATCAGAGAAGTGTTTGAAAGCTTACATTGAATAGAATTTAGATTTGAGATACGTGAGCACGTGGTCCATTGCCAAAGCACACACGCACCTCAGTGGCGCGTAGGTACCTACGTGCTGATTCGACGATACAAGCGGAGCACTCTAAATGTGATACAGATAATATAATAAAATAAAATTGCGATACGAATTCGTGAGAAAATTTAAATAAATGACTTTTCTGTTTGCACATAAAAAGAAATATATTGCGGCACAATGAATGTGGGGGGAATGGGTGGTGGGGAGTCGCGAGGCGCTCGAGAGACGGCACCGGGAGGCAGCTCCTAGGGGGCGGCGGGGTGACCCACTTTAACGGGACAAGTAATATTACTTTTTACTTTTGGCAACTATTTCATGTTTTATTGCCATAATAACATAATATTATCAGCATCCTAATAATGTATATTTTGAAAAACATGTTTTTTAAAAATTCACAAGCTTATTAGGCGCTACTATGTGAAATAGACAATTTAGAATCTACTGGAAAACCTAAAAATCTATGGGAAAACTACCAACATAAGGTAAAATACCTCAAACGTTTCCTAAATAACTTATGTGAATTCGTACAACGTATTTTCTCTACGAACATCTCAAAACAATTCGATATTCACAAGAAAGCAGGAAAATTTGAAACATGTAAAGTCTATAAAGGGGAAAAGCAATCATACATCTGATTCTAAGCGAACAATGCCTATACAAACTGTGTATAACTATGTTGTATGTATATGTTGCGATATTGACGGAGCTTGTTTACACACCCAGCCCTGTGTGTGTAGGTATTCGTTATCCCACACTCTTGTTTTGTGTAGGGAGTGTATTCGTTTGAATTTAATTATATTTTGCTGAATAACAATTTTATGTTAAGATTGCTGGGGTAACATTATCTTTTAATTTATTTTTAACATTAAAGTTGAATGTGCCTATTATTTTGTTGGGTTAGACATATTAATTATATTTACCTAAGTAGCAGTGATTTATGTTTAAAAATGGATACGTAGGTGCTTAGACAGCTAGTGACGTATTTTAAGATCCTGCATCCTGGGCTTGCGAGATTTGCCACCACATAAATTAACAGAAAAGACCGGGATAGTGCGTGTCGGGCCACGCGCGGTGTTTTTCGGATTCCGTAGTTGCATTTGTACGATTCATTATCTTATTTATTACCTGTAACTCATCTTCATCTATGTTATTTAAAATGGAATTTCTTCCTATTTTTATTTTTTCTTGTCGAGGGGTTACTTAAACTTGGCACTGCAGTGGTTTTCTTCCAAAATATGGTACCCAACTGGTTTTCTTCCAAACACAGCCCAAATAATTCAAAACAGAATTACTAACACGAAGTAACGGCGAGCGGAGCGACCCGGAAACTTTTTAAGACTTTTTGGGATGTTTGGTAAAAGTATAAGCAAGAGCGTGACGAAAAAAATGATAGATCACTATTATAAATGCAAATTTTGCAATGTGAATTTCTTTATCGTCCTATACCCATAGGCATATAACTTTATAAATCATTTTCCGCAGATTGTTAACATTTTTCAAAGAGTTTTTTAGCACAGAAATAAAGGCATCGACTTAGCAATAAAATCCGGAAAAGCTATTGTAAGTGCGAAATCAGTTTAAGTGTCGATTACGGTTCGTAAATTCAGTTATTTTCATCACAAAAACTACCAGACACTTATAAAATGGAAGATAAACTCAGTTAACCTTTAACTGACTTTCATTCATTAGTAATTTTGTCAGTAATTACATACTCGTAATTTATATTTGTGGTAGGAATGATATACAAAAACTTAAAACAAAAAAAAAAAAATTAAGCACCTACTAAAGTATAAAATTTGTTTAAGTAGAACCTAATTGAATATGTCTCGACAATCACCTCATATAAACTTACAAAAAGTTAACAAAATGGTATAAAGTCCTAATGGTACTTTAGTTAGATACGGGATCAGATAGGGTTGCGTGCAATGCTCTATCCGAGAAAAGGTTCCTGTTCCAGTCAAAACTTTAAGTGGAAAAACTTTTAATTTTTTCCTTGAAGCAGCAGAAATGGAATTTCTTGAGAGCTTTGGGAGAATTCACGTAATTTATTTGTTAGATGTTTCATAGACGGTACAACCTAATTCATAAAATTGAGAGGAACAGCAAAAATTACCAACGTAATCTCAACCCAAAAATATAAAAAGCTTTAAAACAAAATAAGCTAATTTAAAAGAACAAAGACCCTCATTCCCTCAAGTAACATTTCCGATGAACTGTTTTCATTGTCCATTTTTGGAGCACAAATTCTATTAGCAATATATCTCAAAGAAGCCCCAACCAAAGTCAATCAAATGGGGATAAGAGAAATGGACCTAAATCAATATATTCTCCCCAATTCTTTAACTGTTTGTTTTTATTTTTATCCCCTTATTTCGGTTTAGCGATGTGAGGTGGTACTTTAATTTTTTTGTAACACGATCGCTTCCATCTTCCTGTTTTGAGGCTCTCGTAGTTCGTTGACCTTTATGTAGCGTTAGTTTAATTTGTAAATGTAAAGGCTGGGTAAAGATCCTTAATCATGTAATGTTTTATGATTTCGCATAAATTGTGTTGATAATAAACGAGACTGGGCTTTTGTTTCTGAGTTGACCTTTCGTAATTGTTTCCGCTCGCTCGATTAATGCGATCGAAGGGTGGTCCCTATCTGATAACAGACAAAATATTGCTGCCGTGGTAATACAGTTTATCTATGCGGATAATCCTTTTGGTTATAACCTCTGGGTTATGGTCGTTATATGAAATTAGCATTCGGCTGAACATTAGTCATTTAGCGAATCTGTTTAGCTAATAACCTCGAGTTAACAGTACCTACACCTGGCACTTGCAGGCTTACGTACCATAAAATATTTAACGACTTCGAGCTAAACAATTATCACGTGTAGACTAGACATGGCTATAAAATATTACAAATATACTTGATTTGAGATTCCTAAAAGGTACTTAGAAGACACTATGAAGATACTAAGGTATTCCTGATTGACCTTGCAATATTAGTCTCTTACCCAGATGTTAATAAAAGTAAGTCGGTAACTATAATTATTTTGTGATGTAAATTCCAAGTAAGATTAGCCAGTTAGCTTCGAGACCTCACAGTGTCCGCTAGTACGAACAGGGATTTGAAAATGAAAACTAAACTATATACTTGAGCAATTTCAGAAATGAAACGAAGACGAGTGCTCGTTTATAAGCGTGATTTAACAACTCCAGCATATTGATTTTTACGTCGCCGTGGGTCCGCCCCCTCCCCGCGGGAAGAGTTGTGCACGGGGGTAATGCTAAAATGCTTGTTCCCCTATTTGAGAGTACATGCTGGAGGGACTTTCAACAGCGGCAGCAATATTTCTCCGCTATTTATGAATATTTTTTTTAATTATCGCAAATACTTTACGTAAGATTTACGACCGGATGCGTCTTCATTGGAACGTGAATGTGACACACTTTCTATCGCACTGTTATCTATATTGTGTCTTAACAAGCTGGCTGCGGCATTGTTAGGTTTATTTTACTAGAAAGATGATGTAAAACAGTGCTACCTCTTTTGTCAATTATAAATGAGTCTATGCGTTTTATGTCTTATATATAGCTTCATTTCGACGTCACAGCCAAAAAAATAAATAACTTAAAAAAATATTTTTTAGAATGTAACGTCACACCAGTATTACAATAAAATACTTTATAGTACACTAGATGCAGATCATTACAAAAAATACATTACATGCGACAAGTACAAAGTCTTATTTGCATCATTTTGAAAAGATACAGTCATCGTATGCTGTAGGTATATAATGATATTCAAAAATAATATGTATAGAATAAAAAAATGCGAAAGTGGTGGGTCACGTTGCAAGTCCCCGCGAGTTTGTTCAGCCCCACCCGCGCACTTTTCAGTGGGCCGCCCCGCACCCTGCGCTGCACCCCATGTGTTATTCTCCACTCGCTCCGTCCCGGCTCGGGACGCTCCTTCATTTTCCTCCAATTTACAACCTAAAAAATTCAAACAAACATAACCTAAATTAAATTTTTAAGAACATTTTTATTGTCAATTATTAATCTACTGCTCTATAGAGACAGTTACTAGATACAGTTTAAAAGATTTGAGGTATATTTTGGCTCAGTCGTAAGATAATTATGGACTGAAATGTATTAAATGTATATGCATTACTATCCATAGTATTTAAGTAAATGAGCACTATCTTAGGCCTTCATTCGATTTTATGTGTAAACTTTGCAGAGTTTTATAAATCGATTTAGAAAATTGCCAATTCTATTTTCATAGAGTGATCGCGCATGAGCGGTTCTTCCAGAGTGAGGGTTGAAAATATAAGTTTATGGCGGTTCTTGCAATATGATCATATTGCTTTTTAAATACCCGACAAATCATCATGAAATAATGCTATTTTAGTATATAGTAAGATTTACTTTAAAACAGATTAGATACATAAACAATCTTAAGGTATTTTTTCTGTATAAAGACAAAATAAAACAATTGTTTAATTCAGTCCATTGTAGACTGATAAATTCTTAATAATTCTAAAAAGTTTAAGTATATACAGGATGGAAAAAATCAATGGGCCTTGAAGGGCACTTTAAATTCTTAAGATATATTATTTTACTCAAAGGAAACATTCCTTTGATTTTTTTAAAGAAACAAAATTGTATTCACGAAGGATTTTAAAGATTTTCTTAATTTCTTAATAATATATAATATTTTCTTGCCTCACCCGGCAATCGAACAAGCTAAAAATAAAAAAAATATTACACTCGCTATTTTACTCCACTAATAACACAACATAAAATTTGTATTGATATCAATGAAATTTAATATTAAGTACCCGGCTAATGAACATTACTTAGACTAGAACTGATCACTTTCAACGAGTAAAAGACAAGTTATAATTTTCTTATAATTCTTACATCCAAAGTCATTCTATTCATATTGCTTATTTATCACTAAGTACCTTGTTGAAGTCTTAGATAAGAAAATAGTTTTCTTGCTAATAATAATTCTATGCACTTTTCCTTCTTAAAGAGTTTGACGAGAAGTTTAAAAAATATAACTTTTAACTTCGTTTGCGGTGTGGAATGTGAATTGAGTGAATTGATCGAATTTTTTAAACATTTTTGTTTTGCTTCCATTTTGCAATTGTGTAATAATGGCGTTTAAAAATTACATTTATTAGAAGCTTACTTTTCTAACTACAAAAAATGCAATTTAGTCGTTGGTGAAAGGTATCCTGTAAATAGACGGCATTTGTCTATTTACAAATGCCATCTAGAAAAGTTTAGTGAATAATGGAAGTTTACAAGTATTTTGTAAAAGTACAAATAAAATGTTATCTTGATGGACGATTGGAGCAGAAACTATATCCCGGAGATGGTCATAAAAGATAAGAGGTCTGTCAGACGTGTCCTTCTTATTAGAATTAATTATTAAATAAAAAATGATGCTAGATTTCATGATATATTTAATATCAAACGTTTATAAAAAAGATTTTATCCGGAACATTGATACTATCAATTATTAGATGAAAAGAGCCTAAAATTCAGTTTCAAGATTTGTCTTTATATCGTGTTTTGCCATACAAACTAACAGTGCCCTGTTAGTTGTAGTAGAATAATAATATACAAGCTTAATGCTTGTAAAATATAAGGTCACAGTTAATTTTTAAATACACAATGATTACGCAACGCACTCAACATTTCAATACTATCTAAGCTGTCGATTGTCTTCAAATTAAAAGAGTTACAAATGTTACAATCTGAGTGCAATGGCCTAATCTTTTGACAGTACAATCGGTCATATTGTTACCTGACATTTAAGTTTTCGAGCTCCGGTAGATTTAAATGTCGAGGTCGTATTAAATTGTTGATATTAATTATGTACGACAAAACATTATTGATTGAACATAAATAGGAGTAGGAATATTAAAACAATACCTATCTCAGGCGGTATGCTTTGGTACCTATACTTAGGTAGTTAATAATACAGGGGCGCCACCCCAACCCTACAGAGAAAGGAAAGCTTTTAAGAGCTTTTTGTTTTTTAATTAATTATATTTTTATTTACATTCTTTGACAATGTTGTGATTTTAGCGATCACTTACATTTTCATGAATAATTTTTTGTAGAATTAAGATCTCTTTAATGAAATTAGAAAGAAAATCCTACCCAAAGAATGATTTAGTGAAAAAGAGCCAAGTTTTGTAATGCCCAGTTCAATAATCAGAAGCCAATATTCGAAATGGTTTGGAACTATTGTCAAATGAAGAAGGAAATTATTTAGTTTGAGTAAATATGTGTTTGTGCAAAACCTTATCCGAATGCTAATCGATGCTCAGATTTTAAGTTTGGTTGTCGAGCACACGATTTTATCGTGCTCGACAACCAAACTTAAATTAAAGTATTGGAATAATGTAAGAACTCGAAAGGTTCTTCTTATTTTGAATAATTGGTTTACCAGGAGTAAATATAAATATAATGTAAATAACAGCTAAATACTCGTACGTCTTAAAGAATATCATTGCACTAATAAAACAATATAAACATAGAGTCAATTTAAAACATGATGTTAAGCAACTAGCAGTAACATAAAATAACGATAGCTTATTCATCATAAATCGCTCATGGACCGTCTATAGAAAAGGCTTTAAATTGTTTCTCGATGTTAATAAATTTTAAACAGATAAACCTGTACCTACATCTCGGGCTCACGGCTTAAAAAACGAGTATCGTGAGTATAGAATCCCGACGAAAAAAGTAGTCGCGCAACATTTCACAAGGCACAACGGCCCGCTGCACGGCATTGTGAGCCTTAACAATATCCACGGGCAGGGAACACTGCCCAATAAATACAACACGTCCACGACGTCATTTCAACAAATCAAATACCCTACGCAAACAAACCTCGATCGACCATTCCAGACGATTTGAATTTTATACAGAGCTTACCCTCCGTCGCGGCTTTGTCTCTCTACCTCTCTCTACCTAGCAACGGACAGGTTGCCTTCCAAATTAGGGAGGGATGTGAGTGCATGCCAGGCTGTGGATACCATACGCTCAGCTCAAGGCACTCATAACTGAAGTGCAGAATCACACAATCCGTAACCATTAATTTGGAATGTTCAATTTGTTAACCAATACAGTCTAACTATTTCTCATAGGTTAGGTACACGTCCAAAACATTATTTTACAAGAATATTGTTTTGAAAAGTTTATAAGCCAGAGCTTAGGTCACTAGAGTACATCCGAACAGGGCCGCGGTCCCGTCGGGAGGGGTCGCAAACAGGTTATGACCCCGACAAGTAACTCGTTCGAAGCCTCTGATGTGACCACACCAAGAGACCCGCAGAGCCTTTACTGAACACCCCGTCTAATTCAACTTTCTATAGACGTGGACAAGGCAAGACAGATCTAACTAAGATGGCCGCAGCCACGGTCCTTTCTGTCCCAAACTACGAGAAGGATAAGATAAAAATATCTGGATTTTCAAAGTGACAATCGGAACTTAAGATTTCCAATTTTAGAGCTTTAAGACCTTTTAATTCGGAGCTTTACTAAGGTAAATAAGGTCTGAGGAATAAACAAGTAGGATTTATAAAGAAAATCGGATTCCATAACTTAAGGATAAAATGATGATTTGGTTCTGAATAAAAATAGAAAACATGCGCAGAAGCACCTATTATGGAGCGTTTCCATATGTATGGGCTGCTTCAACCCTGCGTCAAGTATATTAAAACAATGCTGCGATTTGTTTAGATACTTTTTCCACGCATAAGTAAAACGAATATATTTCTAATATTACCACATAATACGCCATTGTTCTTCAGTTGGTTGATATTTTCTCTTGTATTTTCAACGCTTGGACGCTATTTAAGTGATACACATACCTAGCCATGCGTGAATACCATAAAACAATGTTACAGTTGGCAATTATATGACTCATTACTATTTAACAACGTTTACCTAGTTAAAGTTTTGTTAATAAAACAGTTTCCCAGCATACTTGCTTCGGAATTTTATCAGGTTCATCAAAAGGAATGATTTGTTCGATGCGTAATCATTAATTGCGCACGCGCACGCGTTGAAGTCTTTTGTATGGGAGTTTTACAAGATTCTGTAATCTAATTAATTTTAATTAGTAAGAATTTTTATATATGTAGGTACCTAATACAACAAATACGTTATAGTACTTTAGGGCCCACATAATATTGTATGTAGATTACGTTTAAGTTCAAATACAGAAAAAAGAATCAGTACCTACCTATACAAAATTATAAAAATTGGCTACGTATGGTCAAGTAAATTGTTCCATTATAGAACTAATAAGTTTATCCCCCATTGTCACCCTAATAACCAGCTATAATCTTAAACTACAATTGAGTGAATTGTAGTTATAGTATTCCATGTGTATAAATTCCATAGACGAGGGTGTCTGTTTATAGCTGTTAAGGAATGAAACCATGCAGTGTCTACAACAGAATACCTACCTACTTGCGCCATCTGGCGGCTATCAAACATTTGAGAAAAAACAAACTTTTTGTGAGAGTAAACAAACGTGGCTTCTCTATCATAAATAGTCAGCGTTGATTATTTTTAAATATGTATATTTTTAAATTTTTAAGACACCTGTAAAAGTAACTGTGTATATCACAAAAATATGAATAAAGAATAAATACGAGTAGGTATATTTGTTCTGTGAGGTTCAGGTAACCAAGGCTTGCTTCAAACTGTGTTTAGCTTGGGGCTAGATGACACTGTGAGAATTGTCGAGCATTAGTTCTATTATCTGTTTACTTAGTACTAGTTTCTGCCCACAGCTTCGCATGCTTTTAAGCGTTATAGGTAATTTCTATATGATGGGAACTGTTTTATAAGATAAAATTACCTATGTTCGATTCCAGGCTTAAAGCTACATCTGTGCAAAATTCCAGCCTGATCCGTTCAGTAGTTTTGGCGAGAGGAAGTAACAAACATCCATCCATCCATCCATCTAAACATCCAATCTCTCGCACTTATAATATTCAGTGTGACTGGGCTGTGCTTGGGGCCGGTGATGTGCAAAGTTTTGAAATATCATTGTTTGTGGCTTATAAACGTTGTAAGATTATGTGAAATAATGGGTGACAAGGAATTAAATTCAATAGAATTTCATTCAATTTAGTTGGAGCCAAAACGACGCGACGGCTGTATAAAAAATCTGTGTAATTTTCCAAGAATTTTTAAACAATTTAAACGACATAATAATAACATTCATGTCTGCGTTAAAATAAGTATAAAAGTATGTTTTAAATTATTTCAGTCGTATACAATAAAAGTTAATTCCATGTTGACTCGTATAAACATTGTTTAGTCTCAGCGCTGTGTATACAAAAATGAAAATAAAAAGAGACTAAAAATTGTAGAACCGGTTGGTGGTACCGTGGCGCGGAGAGCGTCGGAGGAGTGACCTCTGCTGGCCTTGACAGAGCTCGCTCCGTGCCTCTCGATTCAACCACTAATAACTCCACTACATTATAATGCCGATGCAACTATGCGTTACAATAATGTGTTACGTACGACGCCTCGCCTCGACACATTTCTCCAGGCACAACGCGACGCGACGCGGCTGTGTCGTCTCTTCAAAACATGATTTGTCGATGCTCGTTTGTCTTCGTAAAAGTACCCAAATAGAGCTTTTATGTCGTTGTTGCTCTGTGTTATGCTTTTATGTTCAGTTTATGTATAAAGGTTTCTGGCTTTTTGTTGGCAACTATTAATTTGTTCGGAAGTAGAGTTTATCCTCTTAAAGACGTAGACGTTTTTAAAATTCCTTCTGAACTCGTGAAAATTCGCCTTAAAAAATATTTGTGTTTAAAAAGTCTATTCGATCATAATTTAACTTGATATTAAGACTTGGCTGTTAATTCTATTCAATTAAAATTATGAAAGACAAATATTCATTCTGCTAAACGGAATAAAATAAAAAACTATACAGATATTTAGAAAGAAGCCATATTTTCCGAAACCAGGGTACAGGGCCGAGGGAGAAACAACTTTACATTACAATATTAAAAAGAGCACAACTATTCTCCTCTTTACAATACTCGTAGGTCTCTCAATAAAACAATACAGAAGCGTATTGAATGCATTTCATTTCATAACGTGCTTGTAAATTGAAAGCTCGCAAATGATATTGGCCGATGATGCCCAGACAAATGTATAGCTTGTAGCACAAGCATCTATCGGTAGGTATTGAGGACACTCAGCATACCCAAACTAGGGAAGAGACAATTAGCTCTATCGCACTGAGGATTCATTATAATTTAGTTGATATGATAACACTGATTAGAAAATACTTTAGATTACTATTGGGCACATAGTGCGTGTCTACAGCTTACAGTCTAAAACTATTTGATACAACATCAAAAACTTAAATTGTTCAAAAAGAAACAATTCATTAAAATCCCGTCACTAATAAAACAAAAGACTACCTCCACAAGAATTTCAATTTGTTTCATATCGAGCTGCACCGATTCTTCAGTCTGGCGGGCATAAATACGTAGGTATAGAATAGGCTTCACTCGCATGAACATGTATGAAAAATAAAGAGATGTACCTGTCCGGAAGTACGCAATTTGGTACCTAAAAGGTCTAAGATAAGGCTAATTTTGCATTGAATGCTGACTCGATGTGATTCAGGTATGGAACAGAGGGACGCGGGACAATGGGCATTCCAGCCGCCGGGGGAGGAGTGGGGTCCCGTCCTATCCCATTGTGCAAGTCAACGTTGTCCCGCACAACAACTTATTAATTAAGTGCATGATGATAATAACAATTCTGTGGTTTTGTCGGAGATAAATCATGATTTTATTCCACAAACTATTATGTTCTTACGTCGTTCTTAGGTCGTTGCGCGTTCATTTTAGGTACGTATGTATGGTACGTAACAACAAAGCGTTAGCATTTTCTTAAAAATATTCAAAGTCTAGGTTTTTGAGTGCTTTCATCTTCCGTTACTATCCGATGTATTCTTGAAACTAATCTTCTGATTCTTACGCTTGTAGCTTAGAGTCGGTCTTACAAGAAATATTGAGCAGATCGGTGCTACTTAGGTGAAATGCAGAATAAAGTGTAAATTTCAAACGTGTGTAATTTCAAAGCAATTAAAAACTCACTCACATAACTACGAGTATACTGACTGAGTTGACGACCGAAAGTTCACCTGCAACGCAGGAGGTTGCGGGTTCGATTCCCGCCTCGGAACAATTGTGTGTATGATCTGCAGATATTTGTTCCGGGTGTTCTGGTCGTTTTCTATGTATAATAAAAAATATCTATCTATGTAATATATTGTATTATCTATATCAGTTATCTAATACCCATAACACAAGCTCTCCTTACCATGGGGCTAGATAATGCTGTGTGAATTGTCCAGCATTATTTATTTATTTATACTTATTGTGCTATTTTCATTTACGGACCCAACACAAAATGTTCCTCTGTGAATTTCTATCGCTATCACCCACATAATTGAGTCAATAACTAGCCCATCCCAATTCTGTGCCGTGTTATTGTCACACAAATTGGACTAAACGATTTAGACGATCGTCTATTCCAGTTGGTGGTGATACTGGAGATGATATAAAAGGTTTACTTGAGTCAAAACTATATTTTACTTAATTCAATCCAATGAAATGAAGAGATAGAAAACTGAGTTTTAGTTTATTGTACTTACAATAGCTGTTCCTCGCGGATTCGACCAGAACACCCGGAACGAATATCTGCAGATCGTACACACAATTGTTCCGAGGCGGGAATCGAACCCACAACCTTCTGCGTCGCAGGCGGACCTTGGCCCACCGCGCCACATCGGTCGTCAATAAATAATAGCCTAACATAATGTTATACCAGGTCCGGAACTAGGTAAATCTTTGCAAAATTACATCCCGATCTGTTCAGCAGTTTTGGCGTGAAGAAATATAGATCCCTAAATCTTTCGCGTATATTAGTGTACTGTGATTAGAGTTTTTCTTGCACAATTCGTGTGTTTAGATAGATTGCCATGTTTCATAACTCCAATCTAAATATTACAGCGGAGAGACGAGTGAGCAAAACATTTTCCTCAGCCAATCGATAAGAATATGCAGATGTAGGTGAGCGGGTTTCAATAAGACTGGAAATTCACTCCATTCATAGGCGTATTGGTTTTTATTATAACGTATTCGCTGTACAGGCTGCGCAGGGAATGCGTTACTGTGTGAGTTGACAAAGAACGCACGTAGAATGAGTTAAAGACGGACACGTGCGTCATAGGCAATGAAAGTGTTAAACGCATATTCATAAAGTGAATTTTACTACTATTATATTGTGTTGTACGAAACAACTAATGACTTTGATTATATGTATGAACTGTCACCGCCAGAGTGCGTTGAACTGGTGAAGACTCTAAAACCCCGTCGATATACACAGCAGTACCCGATAATAATGACACTATTCTGGAAGCCGATAAATCCGCAACATAACATAACTTTTTTTATTTTATTTTTTATTTTATTTATTAACAAAATCCACAGCCCTTAATTATTATAACAAAACATGCTTAAAATCTAAACTTATGGCCAAAAACGGACTTACTTTTTATAAGATATTTTTTTTTATTAGCTAGACAGTCAGGTGTAACATATGTCTCTCTTATAATAAACAGTTCTCAGATTATAAACTTATTTCCTATACTTACATAACAAAAATAATAATAATATAATATAAAAAAATAATTACCTACATATTAAGTTAAAAACTAAGTACTAAATTAAATTAATATTAAATTATGTAACTATGTGTTTAATATAGGTACACTAGCATCCTCCTCCATTATTTTAATTACTTCATTTCTAAACATTCTCTTGTCGCTGTGAAAAATATCTGATTTGTTGAACTCTTTGTTATAATTATTTTGTAACCTATTCACTATAGAATACTGTGCATAGTTCGTAGATGATTGTGAGACAGCAAACAATTTAGCATCAGTATGCCTGGTGCGAAACTTTGGAGTAGAAAAACGCAATACTCTACTGGTAAGTTCTGGACAATCAAAATTCCCTTTGCACAGACCATGGAGAAATATCATATCTAACAAAGATCGTCGTTTTTGGAGGCTCATTAGATTGTGATATGTACATGACTCAACATAGTTTTCAGAGTAATAGTGTTGTTTAAAATTAATGTATTTAATAAATTTATTTTGTATTTTTTCTAAATCGTGTATGTATGTTATATAATGCGGGTTCCAAACAGTACTACTGTATTCCAAAATACTTCTTACAAAAGAAAAATAAAGTTGTTTAATACACTTTGTATCAGAAAATGGTTTAGTGACGCGCCTGATAAAACCAAGACTTTTATAAGATTTATTTATAATACTTTCGATATGTTCCGAAAATGATAACTTAACATCAAGTAGGATACCTAAATCACGTACTAAATTCACCTTATCAATGTTTATGTCACTTACTTGATATTTAAACTCAACAGGTTTTCTTTTTCGTGTAAATGATACTGTGCTACACTTGCTTGCGTTAATATCTATTCGATTTCTTTTATAATATTCTCCAAGTTCATCCAGGTCAGCCTGAAGTTTAATACAGTCGGAGATGTTATTAATTTTCATAAATACTTTAGTGTCATCCGCATACATAAGAAATCTAGAGTATTTGAAACATTTACCGACATCATAAAGGTAACAAGCATACAAGAGTGGCCCCAGAATAGACCCCTGTGGAACGCCAGATGTAATTTCAATAAAGTCAGAGCAAGAGCCACCTACGACAACTGCCTGTGATTTTTTCAATAAATACGACTCTACCCATCTTAATAAATTACCTTGAATGCCCAGTTCATATAGTTTACGCAACAGTATCATATGATCTACCCGATCGAAGGCCTTCTCAAAATCATTATACACCACATCCACCTGGGAGCCTCCATCCATGTTGGTTGCAACATAGTCAATAAAAACACCTAAATTGGTCGTGGTAGAGCGTCCTTTCATAAAACCATGCTGTTCAGATGGAATTGAAGATGATACAACGGGATATATGTGTGTGTGGACTGTCCTTTCTATTAACTTGCTAAGCACATTAAGAATTGAAATTGGTCTATAATTTTCTATGGAAGTCTTCGAACCTTTTTTGTGAACCGGGACGACATGGGCATTTTTCCAACTTTTCGGGAATTGACCATCTGAAAACGATCTATTAAAAAGTAATGCGATGGGAATAGCCAACGATTTTGCGCATTTGAAGAAAAATATTGGTGGTAGACCATCATCACCCGAACCTTTGGTAATATCCAGATTTCGCATAAGCTTTAATGCTTCATTTCTAGTTATGCTAATGTTGGTTATCAAATTTAAATGCAAGCTATCCCGTGAGTGTGATTCAGAATTGAGACTAGTAGATGCGGGTATACTAAAATTCACCTTAAAAAATGTATTGAACGCTGTACATATGTCAACCGGGCTGTTTAGTTGGTTATCTCCATACGTCATTTGTTGAGGGCAATTAGTCGTATTTTTCCGCTTAGCTTTAACATAACTCCAGAAAGCTCTAGGGTTTAACTTAATTTTCTGCTCAGCAAATTGTATATACGATCTATGATATTCTTCTTGTAAAATCTTCTGTCTCTTTCTAAGCTCTGAAAAGTCTAGATAATCCTGAGGATTTCCATACTTCTTCCAGTTAGCGTGAATTTTACTTTTCTCTTTAATAAGATTAATAAGTGCCTTATTGTACCAAACCGGGTAAGAGTATGTGCCTCCACAACGAACTTTAGGTACATATAAATTTATTAAACCATTGATAATTGTATAAAAACGATTAGTTACATCATCCAAGCTATTCGTGGTTGTAATAAAGGACCAGTCTTGTTCTGAAAGTGACTCATTGATTTTGTCAAAATCAGCACGCTTAAAAAGGTATTTAAGTCTGAATCGTGGTTTTATTAATGGAATTAATAAATCAGTTGCAGTGATATGTAAAGCTGGGTGATACAAGTCTTCAGGTACAACAGAGAAACTGGATTTTTTTATTTCTATAGGAAAAGCAGAAAAAATTAAGTCTAGTGTATTATTACTAGCATTTTTAATTGAATTATATTGCGAAAGGCCTATATAACTAAAATACGATAGTAGATCTGACGCGGCAGTCTGTACATCAACGGAGCCCCTCTTAATGATCTTAGGATCATCGGAAGCCCAATCTATACAAGGTAAATTAAAATCTCCACCTACTATAAATATATCATTGGGGTGCTTTTCATGTACATAATTAATTATTTCAATTAAGGAAGAAATCCTTGAAGGCAGTTTATCATTAGGGGGGATATAAGTTAGGGCAATATGAATGTCCTTACTACTACCAGTACCTCTGGCTGGTATAGTGACCCATACGCATTCCGGGTCATCACATTCCCATTCTGCCCTGTGTCGTGCCTGTAGTTCGGGTCGACACAAGACCATAACCCCACCACCCAATGTCTTACGATCGTTTCGAAAAATATTATATTTATTATCACTCAATTCCGCGTCAAATATTCCATCGTGCAACCATGATTCGGTTATCATTAATATGTCCGAGTCACTGACTAAAACATTATTATAAAATACATCAACTTTTGTCCGTAGGCCTCTAACATTCTGATAAAAAAGTTTAAGTTTTTTACGTTTGTTATCCATTGTTATAATAAGAATAAAAAATGTATTTATATAAATCAAAATAAGAACAAAGAGGAACAAATATATGAGTTATTAATAATGCATTAAATATACATGTATACATGTATATGTATTCATTTAAATATATATATGTATTATGGAAATAGAATATGAGGATGTAGGTAATTAGTAAGAACTCTCTAATTAAAACTAACATAGGAATAACTATTATAGAGATTAAGGAAATAGTACAAGTATCAGCTACCAGAGAGTATAGAGTATTTGAATTAATAGGAAAGCCTATTAAAACGTTATTTAAACAATTTTCGAGAGATCTGATGTGCACGTAATAGCTATAGGAGGAGATGCCTCGTTTCTTCGAACATATATGCGGCAGTTTTTTGTCCAATATAACGTTACACTTTTTAATAGGTACTATTACAATTAATCTTTGGAATTTTTTCAGTGTCAGTTTACTTTAAAAAACTGGTTTAATTTAATTAAAACGATACCGGGAATAGAAGTTCCTGTTTCGTTTTCATGCAAAACCAACTCTTATATCACTTGCATAAGATAAGAGTTTGCACGAGAACGAATCATAAACATCGATTTTATTTTTTACAGGTAGGTACGGCTAATAGATTTAAATAAAAGAATTCGTTTTTATTATTATACTTCTTCTTTGTTGTTGTCTTCATTGCTGAAGGTCGTGCCCGTCCTGGAATGCTTTCACAGTGACACTGATGAACCGCTTCCACAGCACTCCTTCTTCGGCCTGTCTCAGGGCTGCAGGCAAAGTGAGTCCCGTTATAGCCTTAATTTGATCAGACCAGCGGGTTCGTGACCGTCCTCTTGGTCTTTTCCCTCTATCTTATACTATATATTATTATACTTATCCATCAGAAAAACAAATGAAATGTAGAAAAAGTGGTTCTTTTTTCCGTTGCTTTTGTTAAGTGGCTTCTGTTGGTTTCTAGGCTGCGGGTTTTGCTGCTTTAAAAATAACAAACAATGCTGAAAAATTCACACAGCCTCCTCTAGCCCTAAGCAAAGCAGAGCTTGTGTTATGTGGGTACTAGATTATAATACATTATATTGATAGATATGTTTGATAATACATAGAAAATGGTGTGGTTCAACGTGTGGAATAAATAACATATTCCATTCTAACGCTTGTTGCCGGTGACTGTACATATCTGTACTGTACAATAAATGCGGTCCTGAATACAGTGTTCGTCCTGATTTGTGTCGGAAAATTTCAAGTGAGCCCTAAAAAAACCAAGGTTTGAAATGATAGCGGGACAGCAATTTATTTACATAACATAAGGCCTTTGAGCCCACCTTACATAATCAATCTTAAAAAAAAATCTGCTCCATGCATTAAGACGATATCTTATATACCTCAGAGTAATAATAGCCTAGTTATTCTAAGTTATATACGATATCAGTAAAATAAGTCAATAAATCAAGTCAACGTACCTTACACAAGGTAAATAAGTTTGTTGTTACTCAATAACAGGTCTCAAGAGTAATTGTTAACTGTACTTAATGAGCTTGTAACTAAACACTTATTAAAGAATGTAGTAAATTGTTGGAGAGAAGTAAATTCATTGAAACTTTAATTATTGAATTATTGTTAAATAAATTCTTTAAGTATATTCTTGGCACCAATGAACCTACCCGCCTCGTATAATAATAATAAATTTATTCCAAACAACATTTGAACAAGTACAGATCTTGTTCAACGTATTTTACGGTCCACATTAATATAAAATATCTTAAATCTAACATACATTAATATGTAAAAGCTTATTTTACTGAACAAAATTCTACATGTATGTATGTATACCTAAATATTTAATTTTAAGATAATAATGTTGTATTTTTCATGTAATTGCCGTTATAATTTGAATTGAATACATATAATGTGACCTGTAACATAATCGTTATAAATATGAACTAAGTATGTTATATGAAAATAATATCTTACTAAACAAAAATTATACAAAGACTTGTTTTTTATTATGCTACAAAAGCTCTACTTATTTATAAATGACCGCACACCTATAAATGGCTTTTACCTTTATATTATTTAACACTACCTACTCACACACTTAAGGATCTTTGTTGTCTGATGAGGCGGACGTTCGACTATGGCCATCAAGTGGTCTGAACAAGAGCCTGAGAAAAGCACTCACCCAGTTTCAAGTTCATGTGGAAGCTTAGACTCAGGCTCAGGATCAAACTTAGGCTTACAATAATAGTCAGGTTGATGAACAGTGCAAGGCTGATCAGTCTCAGGCTTACAATAATTGTCAGGTTGATGACCAGTGCCAGGCTTATGATGAGCCTCTGGCTTAGAATAATTATCAGGTTGATGACCAATGTCAGGCTTGTGATCAGTCTCAGGCTCATAATAATTATCACGTTGATAACCAGTGTCAGGCTGATCAGTCTCAGGCTTACAATAATTGTCAGGCTTATGATCAGTCTCAGGCTTACAATATTTATCAGGTTGATGACCAGTGTCAGGCTTATGATCAGTCTCAGGCTTACAATAATTGTCAGGTTGATGACCAGTGTCATGCTTATGATCAGTCTCAGGCTTACAATAATTGTCAGCATGAGGACCAATGTCGTCAGGCTTCTGATCAGGATCAGGCTTACAATAATTGTCAGGTAGAGGATCAGGCTTAGGTTGAAGTTCAGGTTCATCATCAGATTATTTTATGGCTCAGGAGTGTTTTTTGCAATAGCTATTGCGCATTATAATTATGTCAAAATAATAAGTTGTATACGTATTAATTCCAAACACTAACTTTATTGTTTAAGTATATATTGATTATAAATAAATTCTCCTGATCGTGAAATTATGTGGGTGTAATAATGCTGGCTAGTGATTTAGTACAGGTTTTGCTCGCAAGGATCTATATTTCTTAGTTCGCATCGAGGGAAGACGTTATGACTGAAACTCAAAACTGTGGAATAGTTCGTCTTATTTCCCATTAAAAACAATTCAATTTTTGTTCTAATTTTTAAAGTAGTGAACGTTCACATAATATAACTAGAAACACCATGAATCATGCTATTATACTATACTATACTATACTATAGATGAAAAAAGATAGATATTATAAAGTAATAGATCTTAAATATTGTTCAGCTATCAGTTTCTGAAAAGTTACTGTTTTTACACTGTCGCGATTTGTTAAAATATTAAAGTAGGGAGACTAAAACAAAAAGAACGCGATAAATAATCTTTAATACGAGTATGACGAGTAGTTACAATTTTAAAATTTAAATAAGAAGATTTTACATAAATAAATACGACGACCTATTTGAATGTGATGGCGACCTGTACATATTATGAAATAAATATGACCGATATAGCGTGGCGGGCGAAGGTCCACCTGCGAAGTAGGAGGTTGCGGGTTCGACTCCCGCGTTGCCTCGGAACACATTTTCTACGATCTGCTAGTATTTGACCAGGGTGTTCAGGGTATTATATTTTTATAATAAAAAAAATATCTATGCAATATATTGTATTGAGTATAATCAGTCATCTTGTCTCAGGCAGACAAGTACCCATAACACAAACCCTGCTTAGCATTGGGCTAGATGCTGTGTGGTTGGTCCAGCATTATTTATTTATTTAATACCTTTATAAACACAAACATATCGTGCAGGTACTTAAGCGAAGGTAAAGCTACTTAAGCTTTTATAAAAAGCTTCAAATGTAGAAAATAACGTTAGCAACATGAGCTAAAATTACCTTTGGAATAAGTTCTCAGTCGTTTGATATTAATATTTCATGAATCTCCAAGGTTTCCCTGTTCTCTCAGCAAAAGTAGGTTTACTCACACTACGGAAAATCCAATTCGCCGTGTCGTCCACACGAGCGCACACTTAAGCACATGACTTGAGGGAAAAATAAAATTTCTTGCTAAGTTTATAATGGGAAAACTTTGAGAACCACTTAATTATGTTAATGTTTGAAACAAAATTTTAGAAGAGAAGTTTAAACACGGCAATGATTTAATTTGAAATAGTGTTTTATATGTTTTAGAAGGTTTTTTCAGTATTAGATTGGAACCATCTCCTTCAGACGTTTTCAGAGAGAGAGAGAGAGAGAGACTGACTTATACCTATTTAAAAAGTTAAAAAAACATGACTATGAATTCTTTGTATGTTTGGTTTGGAGTAATGACGCGATATACTTTACTCTGGATAGTAAACGAAAAAGGTAACAAAAATGTTTTCCATCCTTAATACAATTACATATTTTTTCGATTGAAAGTTACGATATCATTAATCAAGGCGGTGCGGTGGGAGTCGGACTGAAAAAGGAATAAAAATATTGTAGGTATGTCAGTGTCAGGAGAATATGTGATTTATTAATTTAAATGTTTTACACTGAGAACAGGGAAAATATGGTTTCATCAGAAATACAGCAAATATCTTGTTGTGGTTTCGTCCCATAACCTACCTACAACCAGGAAAATCTAATTACTAAAGATATGATTGCATTTAAACATTTGTGGGAAATTAATATCTGAAACTAATCAAAGTTCGTCGTTGTTTCTAGAACTTTGTTCTGGATCTGCGGGGATGTATTACGTACTTTATATTTTAAATCATATACAAAATTTACGTAATAGGTACTTTCAAATAGTCTAGGGTTTCTTTCAAGTTTTGTTTACACATAAATACTCTCTTTAAGAACCTATACAAATAAGTGACGAGCAACACAACTCGTCTTTTACATTTTTCTGATGTTTTGTATAAGATACAACCGACTCTGCTAGAAAATGTAAAAAATAAGTATTACCACCCTATTGTAATGAAAAATATTTTCTTAAAAGGAGGTATATCCAAAGTTTACATCCGTCATTTTGCATGGGCCAACGGTCGAGTGGTGGCAGGCAGCAGCAGCAGGGCAGGGGTGCCGGGGGGGGCGCGAGCGGGTGGAGCGGCGCCACCCTGCGGGGAGGGCGCCCCTCCGCGGATCGATACGTCATTTGAGCCGGTCGCCATGGAGACCGCGGACTGGCGGGGCGGCGGCGCCTCCCGATGCTGCATGGGACTCCGCGGATCCCGCGGGCCCAAATCAAAAAATAGATACAACCTCATTTGGGACAAATCCCTCTATAAAATTCACATTTTATTTTCAGACTTTCCTTTCATGTTTTCATTGGAAAACTTTTTGGTCCTTCCGTTAACTTTTTCTTTGATAAATCCAATCATAATAAATACTCTAGCAGGGGGTATCTTTTTATAATGCTTTTTAAGATGTCCTTGGTTGATTGTCTTTGATACGTGACAGGATTTCATAGATTGAATTATGTTATACACTCACATGGTTCACCATGGGAGCCATAGAATTACTTAGTGGGTACTATTATTGCAGGTTTGTTTAAATATATTTGCAGCCCTAGCACCATACGTGGCGTATGATATTAGAATGGAATAGAAATAGAATATAAAATTTTACGTATTTATTAATAACCTTATCAACATAAATTACTTATCTGCTTGCAGACTCTACATTACCTACTTACTTAAACTTATGTAAATATGGATAGGAGAAACAAAACCATTCGATATCCATTTTCCATTAATTTTGACGTGATATGGGTACGAACTAGTTTATGGGCTCTGGAACAGGTCCTATATGAGATTCATGATTATTTTAGAGGTTCTTTATACCCTAAAGGGTTTGTCCGATCTCTAATGAAAGGTATAATACGATCCCATGTTTATAATGTCGATATTGGTTGGTTTTCTAATACCTACTGAGATAGAGGGAATATTTTTTTTAATTTATCTAAGACAAAGCAAACAATCTAAGATTCGTTTACCTACTTTGCAGAATCAGAACGTACCTAGTCTACTTATTATTGTACCTACAATACAATCTACAAATACAAAAACTTTCAAATACGTGTATTTGCTTATACAAACAAGAAAGTTAGCGAACAATATAAAAGTAATGGGATAGAGTGAAACAGAAAACGTATAAGGCTGTCTGTGAGAGCGAGAAGAAGTTATTCAAATTGAGGGTACATATTTCTACATAGGTAACAAATAGCTTGTTGAGAAAAGTATGGATATTCCGCTCGCGGAATTTGGGTTATGAATCACTTACAAGTAAATTGGCACATTTATCATCGTGCTATTATGTACTTACTTCTTTTATTTTGGTGATTTCCCGTATCTACAAATTTTCCTCTAACTGTATTTCTTTATTTGGTAGAGATCCACGAAAATATTTTCGTTAAGAAGCTTGAACAATTTCGAGGGTAATTTTTCTTAAGAGCTTTTTGTTTAAAGTTGAAAATGTATCTTGCTTTAAACTCACATACGACATTCTTCATCAAAGGAGAAGAAACATAAATTGAGACTTTATTGAAACTTATCACAAAAACTCAAAATATATGTTTTACGAACGGTATTTCCATATTATGATTTTATTGAACAAAAAGTAGAAAAGTTGAAGAGAGTTGCAGGAGCAACTTCAAGAACAGGTATTTACAGTGTTTGAATATGTAGGTTGTGGCCGTGGTATGAAACTAGGTACCTTCCTATTTTAGATGTCCCAAAAATGTCCCTCTTTAACTGTTTACAAAAACTACTTACAGGAATACAGCAGTATTTTATCTCTCAAAAACACTTAAATACCTATCACTTTAAAAAATATAGCAACGGTTTTTCCCCTGTGCAAAAACTTAAGACTGTCACAAAAATATTTCACTGAATAAGCTTAAATGAAAAAAGGTATCAATCCACAACCTGTGTCAAAAAACAAAACATAATCTAAACATAAACTTCTTATTTATAATATTTAGATTGATTGTAATAGCAACGTTTTTAAATATATTTCAATAGATGGTAGAGAACGACATCTGTGTTTTTCGGCTCGTATCATTTCAAGTGCACCCTTCAATCTCTTGATCCCGGAGTGGCCTATCTATCCGTCCGTGGTTGCTTTACGGCATAAGTAGAGCCCTCTATCAACCACATTCTACATCTTTGGGCACGTTCTTAAGTTGTTAGTTCAAAATAAAATTATATTTATACTACTAATTTATACTTTAAGTGATGAATGAACATTTTATAATTTAAATTCCAATTTTAAAACGAACGGACAATATTTGCGTAAGGTATATTCAGAAATTTACAATTAATTGGTGTTTGAAATTGCGAGGTAAAAGTATTCGATATGGAGTTGGTAGAGTAGGCAGAAATGAAATAAAATAACATACTCGTAGTATAAAAAAGAGTTTTAAATTCGTCAAACATAGTAAAATATCATTTTCAAATATCATTGATTTTGTTCTGTTGTTTTGATTGATTATAAATTCCTACCGTTTCGTTACGAAAATCTTGCTGGATTGCCTTCATAATTTACAAGGCGCCCAACGGCACGGTCTTTGCCTAAAAATAAATTAGGTATTGTTTACTAGATATATAATTCGAATACAAACCTACCCCAAATTGTACTCTAGGGTCCATTCATGAAAATGTAGGTACTTTTCTCTTGCCATAGAGGAGAGGGTGGTAGTCTACCTACTTTATGCCAAAAAAATAAATGAAATCAACCTTATTATGTATTTATTATTTAAGCACACAACCATACACCCAACACCAGTTTTACACCAACTTATTACACACCAACACACCATCAATCAATCAATGCAATCTTCTTTGTTAAATTATGTAGAGGCTTTGATTTAGTACTAGCTGCGCCCCGCGGTTTCACCCGTGTGTTAGATATTTTGGATAATATACAATATATCTTTATAAATTGTAGCCTATGTGTTATTCTGATGTATAAGCTATATTATTGTTAAGTTTCATTAAAATCCATTCATTATTTTTACGTGAAAGAGTAACAACCATCCATCCATACATACAAACTTTCGCGATTATAATATTAGTAGGATTGTAGTTCTAAAACGTTCAAATATTGATTATCCTTATTAAAGAAAATTAAAAAACGTATTTATTAAAATTATTTCATTGGCTGCTTATTGCTACGCCGTAGCATCCGCCGTAGCAACTGCCGTAGCTCCCGCCGTAGCATTTACCGTAGCAAACTGTGGCGTAGCAACGGGAAAGGAAAACGGTTAAAAGCTAATTAATAAATTATGTATTAATTTACGCGTTTGAATGCGTTAAATTGTAGTCCTGTTGATTATTTTCCACAAAATTATTAAGTAGCTAGGATTTTTATAATTTATCTACTTACAATGAAACTTCGAATTAAAAATGTTTGTTTGTCTGTTTGAGGTAAACTCAAGACATTCACTAAAATATTGATGATTGATATAGCCTGATATAACCCAAGATACTTATATTTTAGAAAAATAATTGGGGTTCCGCCGAAAAAATGTAATCCCATAAAATTGTGAATTCTACGCAGGCAAAGCTGTAGGCACAGCTAGTATTTCATTATATAATAATAATAATATTTATTTATTCAAAAAAGGTCTTAAAAACAAAACAAAGTAATGTATACTATATACCTATTTCACTTCTTAGTTTCGACACCTTGCTCTATGTAGAATTGTGATGTAGACGCGAATTACATTTTATATGAACGCCTGGTTCAACAGGTCCAGGAATGGTGGCAGTATATATATGCTTTCTGGAGTATGGTTATGTAGACGCTGCGCTGCCTAGATGAAACGGGAAAAGAAAAAAGTACACAATTCTTTTGAAAATTTTATTGAAAAGTTATTTCCACTATTGTACAGATAGCTAGGACAGCTAGCCCGGTAAACAAATTAACAATTAAAGGGACATCTATTATTTAACGATTTAATTTTAATTGCGATGCTATTTCGTTTAATACAAAGGAAGTCATTGCTTTTCTTAAATAATTATCGGTTCACAGTAAATATAATTAAAAATCAAAAGTTTTATCGCTAAACTTTAAATAAATAGAATAATTATAGCTATACCTACAACCTGTGTGTACAGAAAAAGATGTGTACGAATTAATGCGACCGCTTAAATACTTCTACCTAAACACACTATACCAAAAGCGGTCACAAGAGCCCTATCGACTTCCGTACCCATCTTGATCTGCTCTAATGTAATTTCTACCAGCACTTCAATATCAAAAGTTACAAAAAATCCTACAATATGTTGTATCAGTGCCATATTGTAAAAAATCTTTAAAAAACGATTATATCGGCCACAAAACACTGTTTAGTGCTTAGTAGCTAGAGTTGCTGTTCCACGAATTAAAGAAAACAAGTGAGGTCACTTTCTGTAAGACGTGAAAAGCGCAGGAAAAGCGCTGACCAAGGAGCGCTGCCGCCCGCGCCGCACGCGGGCTGCGCGCGCGCATCGAGCGGCGCTTTTCACCATCGAGAAAGGGTCTTCGTTTTACTTCTAAAATTAAAATAGTCACTGGTCTCAAAACATGGCTTAAGTACTATACACCTAAAATATATAAATTATTACAAATTAAGTAAGGCATTTACATCAGGGATCCTTAATTTTACTCTATACTTACACGATACTAGAAAATAATTTGTAACATCGTGTAAAATATAAAGAAATTGACTAAACTTATATGGTTAAAACAAATAAGTTTACTTGTAAAAATGGTCAAGATTTCGGCGATCTCGTCATTGACCTCGAAGCATGGATTTATTTTAGAACATGAAGTTTCGCTTTGGTCAGAAACTTCAATTGATGTTACAGATAAATTTTGAACCTCTTTATCATAAAGGCATAGTCGTTTACAACTTAGCGCTATCGTTTGGCACTTTAGACAAAGATAAATTAAAAATAAACATAAAAAATTAAGCCTTAACTGAAGTCACAAAATGTCATAACAGAAATCATAATTTTTTAACATTTGAATCACAGTCATGATTGATTTCTGAGTTGTGCGTGCCACGACACTGGGAAGTAAATAACATTATTAAAATAAATCAATCACTAAGTACGTAATTATGACACGAAATCTTATTCTATTCCATCGGGATAATTTGAGTTGAGCATTATTTTGTGCATTTAATGGAAGATGGAAAATATCACATAGGTACTACCCTAGTGATGTCGTTGGAAACAAATAACTTAGGTATGACTTAACACAATGTTCATCTCCGTCGTTTCGCGGAAACTGCTGCTGCTATCATCTGTCTTAGCATGGGCTCGGGGGTGCATTGTTTGGGATCGCATTTCATCTGACCGTCTCCTCCACATCTGTCAAATATAAACAACCGTTTTAGTAAGCAATATGCAACCAAGCTACATGGATTTGGACACTTTAGAAACAGATGTAAAATCCTGAAAGCGTGAATTTGCTGATAGTTTTAAAAATAACAGGGTAGTGGTAAATGTCTGAATTGTATACCTACAAGGTCATTCATAAAATTATCATAACATATTAACTTACGTGCAATGTAAACATGGTCCTGATGAAGCGCGTACTACTTCTCCTACTTTGTACGTGTGTCCCTTAATTAGACAGCCTCTCTTCTGCGCCGAGCCCTTGTAGGAATGGACCGGGAAGTGAGGTGGCAGTGTGGTGGTGGTCGTGGTCGTCGTCGTGGTGACGTTAACTGTGGTTGCCATCGATACGGGGCATTCGTATCGGGGACAACAAAAACCTGAGATAGGTTCCTCGTGACATCCATGGATTGGTGGAGGACAACTCTGTTGTAAACAGATAATATCGCTTCTAAAGCAGAAACAGAAATCACATGGGTCGTCTCTGGGTATCTGTTGAGCAGATACGTAGACTTTGCCTCCATATCGACAAGTGCCGGGACCAAACGTCTGATCTTCTTCCATGTAATCTGGGTCAGTCCCGTAACCGCTGCTTCCACCTGATGTCATTGGTGGTTCGTCATCGGGAGAAATAATTTCATCAATGGGCTGTTCTGACGGAATTGGTTTTGGTCGTTCTGTTGCTGCGAGCTCTGTAGGTTTGTATGCTGGAGTTGTTAACTTTTCAAATACTGGAGACGTGGTAATATCTTCTGCTTTAGCTGTGGTAGGTATTTTCTCATCCGGTGTTGAAATTTCTGTAGATGGTACAAGTAAAGGTTTTTCACTAGATGGAGTGAGTTTTTCTGTTTCTACTTCAATCTCAGGGACATCGGATGTGGAGGTTCTATCAACGTCGGATGTGACAGTGGTAGCCGATTGCTCTACGTGAGGTTCAACTGAAGTCAAGATTTGGTCTGCTTCTGTAATAATTTCAACGGGGACCGGCAATGATGTTGGTTTTTCAGTTACTTCGATGCCGTAAGAAGTAGTTTCTTGCAATGTTGGTGTGCCCGTTACAAGATCGGCTTCTATTAATTCTGTAGCAGATTCGTGTGGTTTGGCTACCGTTTCGGTTGAAGCTGGTTGAGTTTCTGTAGCAAGGCTAACGGTATGTTGGTCAGAAATTACTATAGGAGTTTCTGTGACGTCTACGGGTGTTGTTTTTTCTTCTTGAATGTTAACACTGGTTGATGTTTCAGAGTACTCATGTTTTGATGTTGAAATATGATCAGGTGATTTTTCAAAGTCTTCATCGGGTTTAATTGTTGTCAACTCGGAGAACGATGTGCTAGTTTGAATCATTTCAGGTGTTTTAGTAACCTTTGTCCCTACAAGAATCTCTTCAGAATCTTGAGATGGTGCAATAGTTGTTCCAGGCTCATCAGTATCTAACGTTTCAGTTACAATAGTTTGAGATGGTTCATGTGGTATTTGGTCGCTAGATTCTGTAGCAACTTCATGCACTTTTTCTTTGTCCAAAGTATTGGGATCTTCAGTTGCTAATTTGTCACCAGAATATTCAGTATTGGTATCCTTATCTGCTTCTTGAGTGGTCAACTCTGGAATACCAGATATTTCTGTAACTAATTCAGGCTCTTTATTTTCTGAGATATCTGAAGGAGACGTTGATCCTATATCGATAGGGTTATACGTTGGTGATTGGGATGGTTCACTCTCAAATACTTTAGTTGGTATTTCTGTTTCATAGGGAGATACGGTTAATTCTGTAGGTGTTTGTGAAATTTCTGTAGCTTGATCAGCCGCAAGTGTAGTTAATTTATTATCTTCATCGGACGATATGGACAATTCTGTAGGTGTTTGTACCTTTGAAGGTTCTGTGGTTTGTTCAGACGCCATCGTTGTTAATTTACCATCCATAATGAAAACAGCTTCAGTTGAGACTGCTTCGGAAGAACTGCTTGAAGGTATTTTCGTAGAAGGTATTTCTTCTTCTGGCTGTACATGTTCAGTACTGACAGCAGCTTGTGGAGTTTCAGTTACCTTTGTTGTTTTTTCTGTTGAAAAGTCTTCTGGCAAAGATGTGCTTAATTTGTTTACGTACGGTGTTTCCGTTCCGAATTCATCCTTTTCTGGTTCCGTTGGTTCATCTTCACGAATGATAGGTTTATCGGTTTGAATATCTGTAAATTCATCCGGTACTTTCGTTTCCATTTCATTGATGGGCAGTTCCGTAGTCATAACTTCAGAAACAGGTTTAGTGGTGATGTCTAACAATTCATCAGATGGTTCTTTAGGATAACTTATTGTAGTAGTATCACTTGGTTTTGTTACTATCTCCGGTACATTGTCTTTGTCAGTTTTCTGTATAAGTGGAGCTTCCGTTTTATTTTCTCCAAGGTTGATAATCCTAGTTGGTTCAGGTTTCTGTGTCGTTTTATCTGAATCTCTAATTGATTCCGTAGGTGTTCCTAATTCATAAACAGTCGTCTTGGTTTCGTTCTCTTCTGGTTGTTTTGTAACCGTTTTATCAGCTTTGTCTAGCTCTGTATCTAATGCAGGCACATCAGTGCTTTGCTCAGATTCTGTTACAAGATTAATAGGAGTTTCCGTTATCTCTTTTTCCGAAATGGTAATTATGTCTTCTTCCTCATGCATAGGAGCAATCGATGATAACGTGATTTCATCTACATATTTTGTAGATGATTGAGTTGCGTGTTCAGTTGGTTCAGAGTGGTCGTAAGCTTTTGTTGTAATTTCATTGAAACTTGTAATCGCAGGTTCAGTGCTCTTTGAATCTGGTAAAACAGCCGGGGTAATATTGTCAGAAACAGTGTCAAGAATAATAGTGCTCTTTTCTTGTGAATATGGAACAAATGTCGTTTTATGTTCATCTTCAGTAGATACTATAGTTGTGTCTTGGGTTGGAACTAATTCAGTTAATGTTGGTTTGGTAACTCCTTGCGATTCTGAATCATCAGATTTTGATGTTTCTTCTTTAACTGTCGTAATGGATTGATTATCAAGCTCGTGAGGAGAATAAGTAGAAATGAATGATTCGGTACTAGTTTCCTCAATAGTTTTGATACTAGTTACTTCCATTCCTGCTTCTTGCTGTACAGTCGTGGTGTCAATAATAATGGTTTCCGGAGTCTTTGTAGCTTTCTCTTCATCGAAATCAATGACATGTGATGGTTCTGTTATAGCTAATTGTTTAGTTGTGTCCATTTCAATTGCCTTAGATGGTTCAGTTACCTCTGGTAATTCTGTGGGTTTCGTAGTTTCTACATCTTGTTCAACTGAGCTAGTTGTTGTTTGTTTTATGTCCGTCTCGAAGTGAGTGGTAACGTCTAGTTCTACGTCTGTTTCTGTTCCGGTTGACATTGGAGTATCTTTTTCTCCTAAATCAAGAGATATAGTAGTCAATTTTTCAAGTGGGTTTGGTGTAATATCATTTATATCCGTTTGCTCCGATAATTTTGTGACCTCTTGAACATTAGAATCATCGCTTGATATAGGCGTGGTCACTTCACTTAGGGTATCTTCTGAAACTGTAGTTATATATGGTTTGTTGTCCTCAGGTTTGGGTGATTCCGCACCTAATTTATCGGCTTCTGAAGTGGTCGTCTCTGCATAAGTACTTTCAGGAGACTTTGTAACATCATGAGAATCTAATGTGGTATCGATTACTTCGACAATTTTGGTAGTTACTTCATTGACATCACTATCTTGGGGTGACTTAGTTATTTTTTCCGTTTTTGAATCGAGGGACGTTGTCGTTTCAGCTAGGGGTTGTGTAGTGTGCCCTAAATCGTAATTTTCTTCTATTGGCGTGGTTGATACTATAATTGGTAGAATTGTTGATTGTTCGGATGTTTCTTTGTCATAAGTTACAAGTGTTGAAATAGTAATTGGTGATTCTACATCTGTTGGTTTAATGTTTGGTGATTCAGATGATTCGCTATCTTGTGTTTTTGGTTGTTCAGTAATCATGTCTTCAGAAACACTTGTAACTCTATCTTCAAGAACGTCTTTTTCGGGTATTTCTGTTGATTTGTTTTGAGTGTCAGTCAAAGTAGTATCATTTTCGGTTTCTATTGGAAGCGTAGTTGTAACTCCAGAGCTTGCAATATCCCTAGTTTCAGTTGTCACATCATCTTGTTTTTCTGGTTTCTGCTCATCAGGCAAGCTGAGTGGTTTCTCAGTTTCTGCTTCAGGTAATAAAGAAGGTTTTGTAGCCAAATTATCGTTTTCATCTGGAGTGGCAGTTTCTCGTTGCGTGCTTGTTTCCTCGGGTCTCTCATGTAGATTGGGAAGTGGTGTTGTTATATCTTCAGCCGTAGTTGATGTCTTTTGTGAGGACTCATCAATACTTTCATCAGTTGTATCTACTGTAGGTTTTGTTGCACTATCTGCATCTGGTGATTCAGAAATGTCTCCTTGCTCAGTTACATTCGGAAGATCCGTTGGTTTCGTTTGCACTTCTTGTTCTGAATCTTTAGGTGACAAAGCTATTGAAGCTGCTGTCGTCAGTTCCATACCTGGTTTCAATTCTTGTGATTGGCATTCAAGGCCTGAGCACGTTTCGGGAACTTGTTGGTCTGGTTTTGAATCTCCCTTCCTCTTGCAAGACTTTTCTGTACACTCTTTTTCGATGTCACTGTCGTGTGGTTTAATTTCAGGAGTATCAATTTCAATATTGCATAAACCATCAGCACACGGTTTCAAATTTTGGGGTGCAATCGTGGTCGGAGATGTAATTTCACATTCAGACCCCTCACATGGTTTTACTGGAGTTGCTTCGCAGCCACCGTCTTCATTGCATAATTCGTTTAGTGGGCCAGGTGGAACGCATTTATTGCCTGTGCATTCTTCATGGTGATATACAGGTTGTTCGGGAATAATAATCGGCTGAGGGCTTGTTACAACTTGACTTGTACAATCACCAGAATCACACAATGAAGGTATTTCTTCAGGTTGTTTTTTATCGTCACTGAGAACACACTCATCACCGTTGCACTTAACAGGAGACGCTGGTGCTTCAGTACCAGACATTTGGCTGTGAGACTGTGGAGGCATTGTTTCTGTTTTATGATCGCATACATATGTAGGACAGCAAGAGTCCAGTGAGTCATATACAGTTTGACAGTTATCCATGTACTCAGGAGGTGCACTGCATATGATGGGGTCACATTTGATAATACTGCTAATGCACCTGCAATCTGATTGGCATTTATTTGCACTTGGTACAGCACTTTCGTTTCTGTAGGTCACTCCATTGAAGAGACAGTCACCTTCGCCTGGGATTCTAGGTTCATTGACAATTTCGTTTTCTTCCAAATTAGCCGTTGTAGATTCGGGAATTACTGGATATGACGGAGAGCTGGTCTCATGTTTATCTGTGATTGGATTTTCTGTTTGTAATGCTTGGGTAGATGATTCATAGGTCTTAGTTTCCTTCGTTTCTTTGGAATCTGAAGTTTGTTCTATAGTTTCAGTAGCTAAAGGAAAAGATGTTGTACTAGTTTCTGGGAATTCAATTATAGGAGACTCTGTACTTGGGATTAATTCTTCAGAAACAACAGCTGGTAAACTTGTCTGTTCAATTATGTCATGAGCTATGTCACTAACGGTATCTTTGTCTGTTGATTCTTGAGGTATATCCGGAATAAAGGTTGTTTGTTTAGATGAAGTAATAGATGCTTCTGTTACGTCACCAAACTTCGTTTCAAGTTCATCACCAGATACAGTTGTAATAGTCTCACTTGGCTGAGTATATTTTGTGGCTTCTGTCGTTTCTTCATCAATAGAGCCACTTGGAATAGTGTTCAAACCTTTATCAGGCTCAACAGTTGTGATTTCATTTTGTTGATATTCGGTGACTTCTGGAACATCATTTGTTGTAGTTTTCTTACTTTCCGTTTCTATCAGAGAGGAAGCAGTGGTCGGGGAATAGTGTTGAGATTCTGAGCTCTCTTCAGTAACTGATTCCTTGTCTCCGAGATTTGTTACTTCACTGCTTTCTGTCTCTACTGGTTGTGTAGTTTTCTTGCTTTCTTCTTGCGAAATGAAAGCAATGGTTGTTGGCGCATATTTCTGAGATTCAGTACTTTTTTCTGTAACATCATGAGCAAATCCAGATTCAGAAGATGTTAATATTGTGGCTGGTGAAGTTACACTTACTTCACCATCAATCAATACATCACTGGTTGTAGATGGCTGTTGTGCTTCTGAAGTTTCCCCAATATTTGCTTCATTTCCAGTTTCTGTATCTAGAGTGTGAGATTCCAATAGTGTCGTTTTCTTAATTTCAATATCGGCTGAAGTAGTAGGACTACTTGTAGTAGTAAGGTATTCTGATTTTTCGTCTTGAATTTTTTGAGGCTCCGAAGTAGTAAATAATGAACTAGATAATGTAGTTTTCTGGCTTTCGCTATCAGAGACAGATGCAGTGGTTATGGGAACATATTGTTCTGGTTCTGAACTTTCATTAATAGATGTATATTGAGTTGTTTGAGGCTGAACAGTGATATAATCTAAAGGAGTAGTTTTCCTACTTTCACCTTCTAAATCAGATCCAATTTCTACATCTTCCTCTGTTTGAGGCTCAGCAGTAGTTATATCACTTTCATCGTTTCCAAGTGTGGAAATAGTAGTAGGAATGTTAGTTGCAATCGTTTCATCCAATAAATCAGGCTTATTGTCATGTTCAATAGTAATTACAGGAGTATTTGCTAAAGTTGTGCTTGTCTTATAGATATCAGTCATGTCTTCATCTACTTCCTTTTGTTGGTCCATTGTATCTTTCTCAATTTCTTCTAATAAAGGAGTGCTCGCAGTCATTGTTATTTCATGATGTGGTTCCAGTTCAGTTCCGGGTACCTCGTGATCCTCAATTAAACCTTGGGATTCAGTAGTAGCAATGTCATCTTCAATACCCGGAGCACTAGTTGTACTTGAAAGTTCTGGTTTCTGGGTTATTTCAAGCTTATCCTCATTATCATCTTGTAGACCAGTTGTCAGACCGTTATATTCATCGCTTGTTGGCTTGCTGGAAGTGGTCTTTACAAACGTTTGTTCAGTGGTAGCCGCATCCTCTATTGCTATAGTTGATTTCATAATTTCGTCTGCTCTAGTAGCGCTTGAAATGACAGTTTGATCTTCATGTAAAATTGGTGCCTCCGTTGACTGATCACCGCTGGATTCATCTTCACTAGGTTTAGTTGTCATTAAACTTGGTTCAAGTGTAGATTGGTCTTCAATAGTAGATATATCAGATGTCATTGGTACAATTTTGTTAGTAGTAATGTCTTCTTCACCTGATCCAAGTTCCTCATCTTGAGCTTTAGTTGTCAATAATTCGTCACTATGTATAATAGAAGGATTATCCGTGCTTGGTACATTTTCAGAAATGTCTTTATGCTCACCGCCCTCTGTTGTTAAGTCTTCAAATTCAGCCGGTGTCTTAGTCTCCGAATCAGTTTCCAAAGATGGTTCATGACTAACAAGTAATGATTCAGTCACACTATCGTCATCTCCGCTTCCCTCTAATTCTGAAACTAGAGTAGGCGGCTCAGTTTTCAAAATATCGTCTGGTTCGTTTCTGTACCCACTTCCTTCAGATTCAACTCTTCGGGGCGGTACTTTAGTAGTTAGCATCTCTGATGCAGTAGTAAAGCTTTGTCCCTCGTATGTTTCTGTGGTTGGCTCATCACCTTCACAAATGTAAGTGTCTGGGCAACACACGCCTTCTCGTGGAGCTATTGCTGTACAATTCTTTCCTTCGTTTTCCATCGGAGTACCACACTCTTGTACTACGCAGACAATATCTCCTTTCATACAATAACAGTGGTCGCAAGCCTTCTCAGTCTTAATGAGTGCACCGTCGGAAATAATTTTGTTTTCATACAGGCAATCCTGTGTCATTTGTGTAACTGGTGCAAGTGTAGTAGTGGTCGTTAGCAAGAAACCAGGAGTGGGCCGTACTGTTGTTGATAAATCATCCAAAAGCGGCATTTCATCTTCAGGATGATCTGAAACGTAGAATAAATAATTTTAATTTCAAAGAAATTTAAATGTTATGCATATATTGAGTTGTTATCCAGCATACGAGTACGTACCACAAGAATAACGGACTGGGCAGCAAACGTCTTTGTGGTAGATGGGTGTGCAGCCATCAACGTGTAAAGTACATTCTTGCATTACGCAAGTCGTCATATTTCGTATGCAGTAACAGTGTTCGCAGGGTTTATTCGGCATTGGTGGTACTTTGGAACCCTCTGAGAAGTATTTTCCATTGATGCTGCAGCCATACTTGTCTGCGTGGCCGACACCAGTGGCTCCGTACTCTGCTGGCGACGTCGTCGTTGATGTAAGCAGGTCCACTGGAACTTAATTATAATCACGTTACATTTTGAAAATATTCCTATTTCAATGTGAAATGCTCTCCATGTCAAAGTTCATAACTAGAATTAAATATTTTTTTATTAAACTGCGGCAAAGATCGAACCGTAAGAACATCTCAGTTTTCGTTAACGCCGGGTCAGTGATGAAACGGCGTCGGAATCTTCAATCAGACCACATCAAAAGAATGTCATAGTAAAGGGCAGGACAGGACCTTTTAGTATTTATAGGTAGACAGGTACCTATATTATAATTAAAGGCCAGGCAAAGCCTTTTTTACATCGTGCAATCTGAGTCTTTTACATTATGAGATGAGGACAGTTATTATTCAAAATAATTTCCAAGGTTTTCAGGCACTTAACTGTGAATATTGTGAATAACGAAGCAATGAGGTTTCTAGAGGGGGCAACAAAATACTGTAAATGTTTGCAGCATTACGAAAAATTTCATTATATCATTCACGCTTTATTTTTTGTGTTGGCCAGTTTTTTTGTTACTTTCGTTAATCTAGCTGGTAGCCTATGTAACGGAGGATTTGACGAGCTTTCTTCGCCACTACAGTTGTTGTCTTCAGGTCTGAATACATACATCCAACTCCGCTATCGCACAACACACAATAAGCACTCAAATATACAGTTGCATTGACAAAATCGCTTCCCAGCTTTAAACTTTAAACGAGCTACCTGGTATACCGTCAATATAAAATGCATCTAAATATTACGAGTCGAGAGAGAGAAAGCCTAATATGGGTTTTCTTTAATGATTATTTTTGTGTGGTAGTGGAATTGGATGTGTGAGCGCCAATTACACTGATCAACGATTCGAAGCTTACCATCAGGGCACGTCACGATGGGGCAGCATTGGTCAGCTCGCTTCTCGATCGTGCAGTCTTGGCCGATGGGCTTCGTGAAGGGGCATACTCGTAAATAGCACATTAGCATTCGGTTGTGACATGTGCAGTTCAGGCAAGGCTCGTTCGTCATGATGCGGTCGCCTTCTCGATAGTGCTGGAAGTTGTAGTAACAGCCATCTGGGGTTCCTGGAATGTAGCAAATTATTCTTTTTAGATAGTTGCGCGGCCTATATAAACTTTTGAAGAAAATTTAGGCTGGCAGCCTTTTTTTGCGGGGTGTTTACATCGGTCACCATGGGATTGTTAGTTAAGAACAATCTACCGCATAAAAATAAGTAGGACATCTTCGAAGGTGTTTTAGTTTCCAGACCACATATTTCATGTAAAAATGCCGATTTCAATATTTATTTTGGTTGGTATTAGAACTGTAGCGGTCGCGGCGTTAAGAGTCTTTCCTCTATCTAAGAACCTAGAAGATGAAGAGCACCAGCTTCTTTCCGTATATTCTTAACACCTCCACTGCGATCGTCTATCCGCTTGTCTATCATGGTGAGTATTACAAAACCTCCCTCGTTTGGGGAGGCACGTATTCAGCATTGGACGTATTTGTGCTGAGGCGGTAAAGTGGTAAACACTTTATGTCTAATAGTAGAAAAGTAAAAGGTGAACAAAAAACTTACCATCGTATAAATCTAATGATGTGTGGTTGCTAGCAGTAGGTGCTGAAATAGAAAAAAAACATGATAAGTTTTATGCTTCATGCACGTTTGGGTATACTTTTATATTATATTATTTATATTTGAGTATTATTGTTGAGTACCACGATCAGATGAGATTGTAGTGAACGTAAAGTACATATATTCACGATAAAAAAAATGGATACCTACCCAGAACATTGCTAGTATTAGCTCATAGATACTGTTAATAAGAGTATTTCAAAAAATTGATTAAAACGTCGTAACCCAGAGGAAAAACGGTTGTTTTGAAAATTCTAATTAAAGTCTAATTCAAATTAAAATTTCACCAATTACGTTCTATCGCACTCTGTGTGAATGGTAACTATATTACCTAGAAACAGTTATTTTTTTCAAATTAATGTCGATAGACATTGGTTTGTATGTATTTTGTTTGCACTAATGGTACCTAAATCTAGTTTCTATTGTATTCGGTTTTAGCTTAAACCAAAAATGTTTGTATGATCTGCAAATATTTGAACCGGGTATTTGTTGCGTGTAATAAATAAATAAAATAAAAAAGTAAGTTAATTTTGTCTGCTTACTTGGGGGATATGATGCTGCATGTATTCACAATTTATCCAACATTGGTTTTACAATTTTGTTGCTTATTTTATTTTTATATTAATTGGTTGGTTTTAATTAATTAACATGTTTAGCGTAACTAGTAGAGATAAGGAACGCTTTTTAAATAACCTTTTATGGTTTTGAAATGTATTTCGCTATGGTATTTCGACACAGAATGATTATGATACTTGCGGAAAATTAAAAGTGCATGGGTGATCATAACAATTCTAGACAACATATTAATAATTTAAATATGTAATATATCAACAACTGTCTGACTCTACTCAAGGTACTCTATTTGTACAAGGTGCCACGTATTAAAAAATGTAGTTCAAAAGTTTATATCCTTTTGGGATCACTCCATTTTGGCCCCAGTGCACCAATTACGTGGCACCGTATGGGTATACATCACTCAAACATAAAGCATCCAATAAAAATATGAGACAGCGTCACTTTAAATAAGTGTTTCTTAAAAGTGATCGCGACGTGAACATGAGAAGAGCTTTCCGCGAATTTTACAGCGGTTTTATGGTCGGTCTTATTAGGCTCGTCACAGTTGGCAGGATATTAGCTGCAAATCGCTCAAACCCGTGATCGGTCATCGTCTCAAGTCATTTTACATATCCGTTTTACTGCGTATAATTACTGAAGCCGAGCGGCGACGCGACAAAGCCGTAATTAAACTAACGGAGCGCGTCGTTAACATCCAAACCGCAGCTTTACTGCGATTCCCCGCTCAGGGCACAAGTCATAACTTCACAAACGCCTTGTCTGTAATCGATTGACTGGCATTAACCACCACACCATGCTCCGCAGATACCGTTCTCTCGCATTACCTGCAGCGAATCCGACTCTGATTGTCTACTCCATGAACTCGAATGATAGTAATTATAATCAACTTACGACATGAGCGCAGTTACATTCCGAAAATGTTTTCCATTATACCTAAGTATTCTTCAACGAATGCAAGTAGCAATTAATAGCGATTCTGTTATCTGTGCTTGAAGCTAAAGATAATTGCGGGTTATAAATTAAAACATATTGCCTCTCTTACGGGATTGCATGACTTTGTAAACTATAGGCGTAATTTATAATTATTCAAACGTTAAGGAAGAGCGGTATCTATGCAATTTTATTCAGTGGGTCAGCGTTAGTATTCAATCTGATATGGTGTGGAGGCACGGAATAGACGGATTGCGTGTGCCAAAAGCTCGTGTCATGAAATGTGCAAGCTGGTCGGAGCTTATCGGCGGCGACGCAGCATCAGCACCGTTAGAGCAGCGCCGCTGTATATGGCGGGCCGGAGTGGAGCGCGGCCTCGAGTGGCGCCGCCGCCGTCGCCAGCGCGCCGAGAGATCGTCCACCTAACGGTCGTCAGGAATGTCGGTTCTATCCAGTTTTTGCCAACTTAATTTTAATTAGAATACAATTCACTCTCACGATCATTCCGAATCATAACTATAAAAGCTCGGATCCTAATTCACACAGATTATATCGTGAAAACAACAGCTTTAAATACAATAATGTTCTTTATAGGTTACTCTCACGCGCACGGGGTATCCAAATTCCGAAAGCATAAGTGAATAACAATTACCGATCGCACCCGAGGCTCTACGGACGTAGCATCTATAATCCCTTCGATGCCTAATGAATCGTTTTTAAGTATAAATGTGACGTTATAGATGGCTTTGCACGAACAAAAAAACACTTAATGCAAAATCGTGCGCTTAGAAACATGGGCTCGAGCGAACGAAACGAGGAGACAGTATGAATTTAAAATTTGCACTACATTAATATGGATCGTCGTTTCAATGAATGAATGTCGCCGTGGTCCCCATGCGTGATGAAGTTCACACGGGTAGACCTAAACATTGTAGGTCGCATTTAAATATACTTCCTATGTATAACATAAATTCAGGTGGTATTCTTTGAAGGCACCGTGCCACGGGTACTAAATCTTCTGGTACAAAAATAGCATCATCTAATAACATGCATTGCAAGGGGCACGCACACAGAGGCGCGGGTACAGTTAGCGCAGGGAGCGCCGCTGCCTACCACTTCAGTTCCAGGCATCGCACTCCTCTCCCCGTGTTATTGTTCCACTGACACTTGACAAATTACACCAACGTCCTTCAATCATTCTCCCGCAGTTTTATTAGGCAGCTTCCGTTGTAAACTGCAGCATAACCACGAGTAACCACTCATTGTAGAGTTTTTGCAATCTAGCTGAATTTGGTAGACAACGAAAACTAGGATGACTTGAGATAACGATGGGTTTTTTGGAATCGCCTACTTCCTGTACCACAAAAACTTAACGGAATAAAATAATTATCTTGTAGGTAAGAAATAAATGTGTTTTATGTATATTTTATTGCGTGGATCAATAACCTCAAATCAGGTTTTATTTGCATTGAAACATCACTAAACCTATAAATATGAATAATAAACTAGGCTAAGCATTCCAATACGTCACATTTCCTGCACATCTTATCGTCGGTAAAGACGCCAACATTGAAATAGAGCTTTTGGAAGCTGTCAATTATCTGTCATCTGATTTTGAAGTTTATGGTGAAACGAAATACTTTTCAGCGTAACGTTTCAGCTGGTTGTGTTTATGGGCATCTAACGTATGAACGTTATGCCATGACTAAAATTTTACATGACCGGCCCGCAGGCATGTCTCTCATGCTTCATCTATTTATTATTCACGAATAGCACTCCCTATAACGTCATCGCCAAATAATGTTTCACTATCGAGTTAATATTTCGGCTTAAAATCAAATTTGTACCTGTAAATCATTAGACAAATCTGCAGCACAGCAACTTCTTTGAGCCTCCCAAACAGTGTCATCAAGCTCGGAAGATGTCTGGAGCACAAGCTTCAGCCACGTTCACCGTTTACCAAGTTAGTATGCATATCTATAGGAGGTAGGTATCATGCGCAGAAATCTTCTCACGAGCATACGTATTGCGGGTCACGAAACAAGGCAACGGTAGATACCCGTTCCTCGCCTCCATTTCATCTCAATAAATAAGAATAACTCTGACCGATACCGATATAATCCCATTAACATATTATTGCACCTATCATATTCTTTTACACGTTTCTCCGTTATTCATTGTACTTGGAAGTGTTAAATATCATTTTATACTGATATTTATAACTTACCAAAAATATATTTTATTTATTGGTGTGTAGCCACGTCTAATATTCTGAATGCATTTGATAACCGTGGTAATCGGAAATCGTGGTTGTCTTTTACTGCTAAGCTCCCTGATCTTATCTACGGGAACTCGATAAAGAGGTAAGTTCTTACATCTTAAATCGGTTACAATTACACTTATCTACTTTACCATCGTTATTTATCTTCTACGAGCTAAGTAGGCGAATATGTTTGATCTATTTTAGTTATTGTAATACTGGTATAGGCACAAGCATTAACTTCGATTTCAATATAAGGAAGGAAATTTTGTAATTTTTTCGTTTATTTATTTGTTAATGTAATCAGAACAACTTTAGGCCAATTATACAAATTACAGATTTATTTATATTTTTTTTATGTTAGTTATTTATGTTATTTGTTATTTTCATGAGCTTGTTTAAGATTTGTATACCCTACACACATTCAAAGGCTTTGTTTTTACGTTGTCTCTACATTGTTATCAATTTTGTTATCAGAACGAATTATAAACAACGTTTTTCTGTACAAAGTTCCTACTGAAGGAAGACTTATACACTAGGTACTTAATTCATAATTAAATATGTTTCAAAATGTTGAAATGAGTACCGTAAACTTTACGTTTTCCTTTACAAAGAATTCAAGACTGAAGAGCTCAATTACGTTTTTGAACGTTAACTTTTTATGTAGAGCTACGTGTTTTGCGAATTCCATTGAAAATTCACCTATTTAATTAGTGCGAATGACTACTGATTTTTAAAGTAGAGCAATAGATCACCTATATTGCTATATTGTGATCGCCATTAGATGTGTTCACAAAGTATCGGCTTTCATAATTTGTATGTAATATGGAATAATTAAAATTTCTGAAATAAATGACATAGAATACAATAGTTTGTCACTAACCCTAACAGCTGCTAGAAATTGGAGGATTTATTTCTGGGTGACATCTCTTAATCCTTAGTCAGGTGTTGAATAGGTTTTTGCATGAGTGCTTAGATAGACATAGAGTAACTTACCCGCAGTCGCGTAGGCGACACACGCGGCCAGCACGAGCAGGCCCCCTGCTGCGCGCCGCCGATCCATCTCACCCCGTCCTTCTGTAACAAATACAATCAATTATGGACCATCTCAAATCACAATCACCCCTCTGTCACTTCAATGACCCCCGCTTGTTGTGTCCCATTACATCGCATGCCAATTTCAATTTGGCAAAATGAGTTTATTTGATGTTCTTACGAGTTTTGATAAATGTTGGAAATATTTTTGCCAAATTTTTTTGTTAATATTTGCAGGAAACTAACGCATTACTTTTACGTCTTGCTTTGCTATTGTTTATTATTAAGCATCATTTTGTTTGCCCTACTTTTAATATTTAGAATTAAATAAAAATATAGGGTATTTATTTATTTACCAAATGTCAATTAAAAATATAAACAATTGTAGAATGAGTTGGTTTAGCCTATTATATGTTTCATTCAGCGAATTTAATTTTGTTAAACGTTCAAGTTGAGAAATCTCCAAAGATACAATAATGACTCAAAGACACGATTTCAAAGCCATACCGAAGTGATTCTTGGACTACGGTACATCAAAACGTGAGATTTTCACGCCTAATCATTTTAGAATAGATGCGTTTACCTACCATCAATAACGCTTTATTCTTGCCTTGTAACAACCGATGCAGAGACATGTAACTAATGACGCGTATAAAACCAATTGTTTTATCTCTGTATCATAACTACCAATAAAACTTTAGGTGATAAAACGTATGATATCGTTGTTTTTGTAAGGAAATGAATAAACCGCAGTAACTAAAACGCCGAAGAAACAAAGAAGCGGTAAGGTATCACGTGGGTAATGAATTAGTTTATTTCTTCCTTGAAAGCCGGCGAGCTACGTCTCCTTGTTAGTATAGTCCCCGGGGGAGCATAATAGGGGTAGGTAATATAGAGGGGTCGGTACGTGGTACCCGAGAACAGACTCGGATGTGAGGAGCGAGCGTGCCTGAGTGGAGATGAGCCACGGTTGGGAAAGCTTCTTACTATCTCCTATAATACATTTCTAATAGGGTATCATAACATCTTTACATCTATCAAGTCTATTCAAACTTGTTCACTTTTGACGCAACATTATCGCTACCTGCTAATGTTAAGCATCGGAACGTAACATTAACAACTAAAACTTGGTCATCTCGTGCGTGAATGGGCTTACATCCGCGAGACACGGGCATTCGGCGCATCGTAAAAGCTGTCACATATAAAACCTCATAAGTTCATAACGTATGAAATATTGTATCAACAATGTCACATAACCTACAATTTTCTTAGTGCGGTTATCAGCCGTGAACCTGTATGGCGGTTCTCAATGCATGCTTGTGCCTGAGAGGAACGCGGAAACGAGGGTTCGAGCAAAAATGTGCCCGTTTAGTTTTGAGTGAATAGGGAGTTTAACTGTCCATTCAACAGGGCAGCTATTCAAACGACGTTGGTGTTTGCCAAAGGAGTTCCACTCGTTAACCTAAATGGCAAACTGGTAGGTAATAGGAAGGCTTGCATTAGGTTTTACTTTAACCTACATAAGTTCCTAATTTTTTCTGGACCTTTAAAATATTGTTTTCTAAACCAAGTATGGAAAAAACAGGAAACGCATGAGTAATTATTTATCGTAATCCGGAAGCATCTAATATGAGTACCTACTTGATAAATATTTTTATCGTACACTAACCAAGTAAAATTTAAATATCAAATCAAAATATTTGTCACAAAGGTAAAGCAGTGATATAGAATTTATTTTACCGAACCAATAATGCTAATGATCTCCATTGAAAATTTGATCTGGTTCGACCCTGAGCGAATCTGGATAATTTACATATAACTCCAACTGGAAATCAATCGGCCAAGATTTTATCGTTTTTATTTTTCGTCAACTCAATGAGCAATTTTTAATACTTGTTCTGCTCTATTAAATACGGCCTTTGTACCATTTGCTTAGTAGGTACTCGTTAATTCGTAGCAGAAAATAATCCAGTTGCTAATACATTATATCCGTGGGAACGTATCTACCTTGCCTGATTAAGCCACTTACATATAATATACCCTCCTACTCCATCCTACTTGGACCCACACCATGGAGCCGGGCACATGCTACCTAGTACCTACCTACCGACATCATTATAACCGCGCATAACACGTACTCGTACGTGTGTATGTAATATCTAAAATAGACATCATACACGCAGTTTTCAACAGCCACCCCTGCCTACGCCAAGCGAGACTTCCTTTATTTTTCTCCCTTGTCATGACACCTGCTCTTCGTAAAGTGTTTTGTCCGATACCCCACGAGTCACAAAGTTTTATGCCTATCTTATTTTTACTCTATATTTTCTCATAACAGAACGATCTATAGGGCTTTATGATCAAGAAAAGGCTTCATACCCAAACATTTATCTAGCAAATGTACCTATATTTGCATAGATATTAGATTTATCCGAAAGGAAGACGTCTCTTATGTGCGCAAATACATTAAAATCTATCATTGATGTAGTTATATGGGTATCTGCGGGGTCCCTCCGTCTAGACACTCTCTGCAAGTCACCTCTCGGGAGGGTGAGGGTGCGGGCTCACTATCTATTTATTTGCTTTACTAAAACACCACGTGTGCCAGACATCAAGAGCCATAACAATAAGAGAAAAGTAGGCACATCCTGACACTTTTTAAAAGCTATGAAGACATCCATTTTCTCTTTTGAGTTCTTGTTACAGGTTTGCTACTTGATATTATCGTTTACGTTTTGAAAGCAGTTTTATCTTAACCATAACAAGGGAAACAGTTCTTTCATTGTAAACAATGAGAACCCAATTCCCAGCATAATTTGGCGTACCGTTTGGTTCAGCGGTGTATATCATCAAAAGTAACAGTTACCCAGATTAAAATATATCTACTAATGCACTCAAAAGATCTCAACGATATTGTTACAGTGCATTGAACGAGACGTCGCAGTATATCATAGACATTTCAATTTGCACAAATGGCTCTAAAGTGCTACGACGCTACGCGACGGTATCGTGATAAATGAGGTAGTACTCTCGAACAAAAGGCGAGTTGCAAGAGTTGCTCGTGAGTTGGGTCTGTTATTAGGTGGCGGTAGATAACGTGACTCGATCAGATCGGAAGGGCGTTATTGGGCAGTGGGCGACGGCGGTGGGTCGGTGTCCGCCCGTCGTAGCGGCCTGTCTGCCTGGCTGCTATGTTGCCCAACACATAATTTCGGAACACTGCAACCGCAGCGAGCATTGACACCAATTTCTTGAACATTGGACAACTGTATCATGATCCAAGAACATATTATGCGTTTATCATTGCAGAAGAGTTCTAATTGATTTTCGTACATAGGTATTTATAAATTGGCAATTTTAGAATTAGAAATAAGACCTTGACAACACATTTCGTTTGTACATGTTCTGACTACTTATATAGGAACGCTTTTCTCGATACAAAAATAATCTCCTAAACTCATTTAGAAATCTACTAGATATTTTAATAAGATAATAAAGAAACTACAATAATAAAATATAAAACATCCTTTGGAATAAAAAAGATGCACCTTGTTTCGTAGCAAAAGCGTAGAACTCATAAAACTATAGCATTCCTTTTATCTGACAAGACGAAAATTGTTCAGATAATAAAAGTTCCTTCGCAGTCTGTATAAGTAAAGTAGTTATGCCAAAAAGCAGCGCATTATAAGCGAGACACGATGACCCGCGGGTCACTCGGCAGGAGGGCACAGCTCCCGCCTACTTCGCGAGCCCGACGTGTGCGCGCTTATATTCTAACCGGAGATTGTGATACGAGTTTAAGCGTATCAAAATAGTCTTATTGCACCGATTACTCATTCTTACTTCAGACATGAGCTCTTAGAATTTTGTTATAAGAGGTTTCATAGGCAAAAAGTGCGCATGCCGTTCGCACAATGCGCTCACGTACGAGTGTCGCGATTATCGGGCGTCGTAAATTACACACGATTAGCATAGCGTCGTGGACATGCGTCGCCGAACCCGCCTCGTTATTAGATTCGGCTACACGGCGACACTACATCGTTATTAGGCGATAATTGTCTGAGAAGTGTAGCGGTCGATTAACGGCAGACTTGGCCGGTCACGTACAAATTAAACAGCCGCCTCATGTACAACGTGCATGCCACTATTATAGAACATTTATAGAATGTCTTGAAAACCATTATTTCAATTTTATTGTTTACTTACAGATCAGTGATGGTTTCTCGACCTGCACTTTATTAAAACAATTAAGCAAGCACCTTAAAAGTCTTAAGAAAGAAAAATTGCCCTAGACTCAGGTAAACGAAATATCATGAGAATTCTATGAAACCCTAATATAATGTTAGTGTTCATAGATAGAGTCAACTGGAAACACAAGTAGAGCATCTTAGTCGCGCGGAAGTAACTCGACGTGGCAGGGTTTGAGCCTCTCAAGGGAATACGTAGGAAGATAGCAAATATTAGTTTCCTTCATGAGGTCGGATCTCACGGTTCAATGACCCGTGCAAATTTTATGTTAGAACATTACATTTTATGTTCAGAAACATGTTAACATTAGGATTAACAGTTCTTTATGTGTTTATTGATAAACTAATGCGCAACTCATCCAATTGACATGAATGCAAAACACTATGTTTGCATATATTTTATTAGTGTATAAATATTTAATTATTTTAAAACTAACGACATAATTCTAGACTAATGTTATTGGATTTTAAGAATCTAGGACGATTTTTTTAATAAAAACAATAGTTCCGATTTTAATAATACTTACCGACACACAATAAACATAATGCCAAAATGAGGTTACAAAACGGATATTGGTGCATGTGTGTCTGATTGGATTTAGATAGAGGCAGTGATAGGATCTCTTGCAGCGGGCCGCAATCTTCAACAAAGTCTGAATTCCGAATAATTCAGGCAGATTCGCACTAGACAAGTTCGCCACCGTTACTTTGTGTTAACATTCTGTCCAAGCACTCCTACGAATTATCTTAATTCCATGCAATTTCGTGATTTCGATTCGATCTAGAACGCTTTATTTGGGGGTTTTCTATGTTACCATTAACATTTCAAGCGCATTCTGTCCACATTCCACCAACTGAAAGTAGGTATCATGTAAATTATAAACGTGTTGTTAGAAAATTAGCCAGCGAAAGAGGATCCTAGCTACGGCATTTTGCATTAGTTCATGAGAGAAGTCAGAGCTGTAACGTAAAGTCCGTCAAAACCTTAGCCCGTGAGTGCATTGCATTCTTTGTCTGTGTGTTCGAAGAAAGCCACCGTTAGTGTGAGTGGCTGTTGCTAGGCATACGTTGAATTCGCGATTGTTGGTCCGCGGGCGCGTCGCTCACACGATGAGCGTTGCCCCCGCGCCGTCGTGCTTCTACTCCTAGCTATAGCTGTGCCATGCGCCAGCCCCTACAATCCACTCCAGGGTTGCCGTTTACTGACATCTCCCACGTTTAGCCGCTCATTGTTAACTCCATAGTAATTGCCTTCAAGCAAGATTTTTTGCAGTTATTGGCGCTATGGTTATTTGAAAAATTAAGTAAATGGGCGAGTGTATTTTCTTCTGTGTGATGTTTATTAGATAACGTGCGTTCGGCGCCCCCGCATTCGCAGGGTTCAGTTCACGCTGATGTCTATTAGGGCGAGCGCTGACCCGTGCCACTGGCACCCCCTGCACGCACAAGCTAGCCCGTGTGTCAATGTGTCCCATCAGCCACTAAATCAGTGACCTCTGAGCTTTGCAAAATCTAATTATCCTGTCGCAGAACTTATACTGCGTCATTGTGGGTCCCATTACGTTTAGGGGCCTGGTGTGATGTCTATTTAGTTGCATTCTTAGCTCCGTTGGAATGCTTCATGCCGAACAGTGTTTACGAGCGTCTGGCCGATAGCTGGCCGACCAGTCATTACTAGCCATATCTCTATGCAGAGAATGAATGGCAAGTGCTTACAAACGAACGTAACAGCTTAGCTTTAAACGAGCGGGTGCAGGCAGGCACGTATAGGTAGTAATGCCCACTATACTATGGGAATTTTCCGTTACCTATTTAGATAGGTTATTTTATGTAGGCTCATAGTTTTGGTTTGCGTTCGATACTGTCCTTCGAACAAAGCATCATGAATGAGATTTGATAACCTTTAACGGAAACCTACCTTACCTCCAGTACATTTTTTAAATAAACCCGAACAAATATAAACAATATAACAGATCTATCACTCAAAAGAAAAATTCAAGATATTCATTTTATTTATTGTGATTCCAGGGAAAATAATTTATATATATTTTTTACTCTAGACTAATCTCAACCTTTGATAAGATCATCACACGGATGTTCCTGCTAGTGATACCTATAGAGGAATATATATGGCCAAAATACATATATGGCATGAAAATAAACAGAAGTATATTACTTACACTAATTAGTTCCAGGAACGTAGGTACTTCATATTATAATTCTAATACAAAAAGTAACAATGATTGCGAAAGTTCCTGTTTTTGTGTCTGCAAGATTGGATTGTAAACTGGTTATAGCGCAAAAACGATAATAGAAAGCCCTAGACATAAAATATTTATACATCTCATTATCATATTACAAGGGAATCGTGGTCATCGCTTAGAAAATTATGCGATTCATTTTCACTCGGAAACCTCCGCTAGAGAAAAATACTCGTATTATTTTAAATGGGCTTATTCGCTAGGGGAATGCGCTCCCTCCGAGTAACTGCTTAGAAATTATAATTATGGTCTTCTTGTAAGCCAGCAATTGAGACGTGGCAATTATAATCACGTGATGAGTTAACGATGTATCCTTATACCATCATTATCCAGATATACCTAAGTTTAGTATTATTTAGTGCTATAAAACGAGAGCCATAAAGTGAGTTTTTAATCAACTGTCTATTATTCATGGCGCTGTAAAACATCCTGTGCGTATTTGCGATCATTCTATATACCGTGGGTACCAGAGGTGGATGCATGTAGGTACAGCTATCTTAGCTCGTAAACCCAAGAGTTATAGCTCATTACGCTCGGTACCAAAGGATTATTCCCCAGAGATATAGTGCTTTGCTAATATAACATTCAAGCCAGACCTGAACTTGAAAAGTTCCTGCCTCATGGACTTATTTTACTTGCACAAAACATGAAAGTTATACGTGCATGTTAGGCATCATTAAAAATGTTGAAAGTTGGACTCACACATAATGTGTCGGTCTTATTCAAGGGTTATTTTATCTAAAGTTTATACGTAAATGTTTTATATATTTAGTATTAATTTGAAATGGCAAACTGTGTGCAGTTTTTTAATCACGTCGGAATTCACACAGAAATATATAGAAGAATGTTGAGTGATACCATCCGAACAAAGAACCTCCTCTTCTTTCCGAAGTCAGTTAAAAAGTAGGTACAATGCAGATAAACTCGAATTTATGGGCGAAGAATGTTTCACGATACCAGAGTCATTTTGTAACCCAAGTGGAAGGCAAGGTATAAATTTATTGCGTAAAATTGGTATTTTAAAACATGCATTTAGGAGATGATCTAGTTTAAATTAATCAATAAATCTGGCACAGTCCATCAACCGGTTATTTCTTGATTAAAGTTGTTTTGTGCATAAAAATTAAATCCACCACGTGAAAGATTGAACAAGTTGGTGGAATGAGACCAGTTGGGGGTCTTCGTTGCGCGACCCACTGACAGCATCTATGCTGTTGAGATCGGGCAAAGAGCGATTTGAATGAATAACCCTTCAGCAGAGCACGGCCGGGGTCAGTCTGTGCGTGCAACCGACCCACATTTGAAGGATTACAAGTAGCTGCCGAGAAAATTTACCGCTAACATTGCCATATAAGCTGTATGAATTTTAGGTCGCTACAAGCATAGCATGCTCTTGTGCCGACATCTGCGCAAATATTGATTTAGTAAGTCGGAGCCACAATGGCCGCGCCCGCGCAGCGCCACCGGCTAGCGAGCTCCAGCCTACGAAGCTGCATCACTATTCTTACATTTATCCTATCGATCCGATCCTGATCCACCAAGCCTATAATGCGATTAAATAAATAAATAATGCAGGACAATCCACACAGTATCATCAACCCCCAAGCTAAGCACAGTCATTCCGGTATGTGGATAAAGTCTTTGTCCTCGTGCCGAAAACCAAACCCGTATTCTGAATCTGAACTCCTGAATAATTAAGACGTCTTATCACGACAAACGTTCTATAAAAGTTTCGGATATCGATCGTGAAACTGTACAGTTAAGAGCTAATTGATTAATCGGTCCTTGGCGTTAAGGTACTTAGTACTACAATTATACACCAGATATACCGTAGTACTATACAATAAAGATTGTTCTAAGAATGTATAGTCATCAATTTGGCTTGTATATGAGCTTGTTTTGTAAGTCTAAATCAATAAAAGTTATTGATTTCTGTAATTTAGGATACAACAGACCACACAATAGACAGATATAATAACAAAATTGCTTTAAATGCAAGAAATCCCAACATAAAACCGCGTGAAGCTAATACTCATTTCGCTCGAAGGACAATAAAACGCACGTCCGGACAGACAGTATATCTGCTTAGTTTACAGTTTAATATCCAATAATCTTGAAAGAGAGCCTACGGGAAATTGTCTTGGTGCTTATTGCAGTGCATGAACAATATGTACATATGATGTTAGTGTTCGTTTATTATGTAATATTGCAGCAATTGCATAGTATGTTTTTATCGTTTAGACCATCTTAACTTTGCATTGAATTTTATAATACGTATGTAAAAATAGAAGTATAAACAGCCTAGATTACCATATCCAATTCATGGATGAACAAACGTTTTTAAATTTGATTTAGCCATTTTACCTATAAAAAAAGAGACGCCATTTTTCTCACAAACAGGCTATCTACAGGCTATACCTTTTCCAATTCATGGATGAATTAACATTTTTATTTTTGGTACAACCATTATCAACAAAAGCAATCTGGACTTAGGATATTTGAGTTCGATACCATCTCACAGTATCGAAACGAAGTTCACGAGTACCATCGAATGAAATATGATTTGTATCGCAGATCTTAAAAAGCACCGACTTACAATAATATATAAATTATAAAGTTTACTTTTGTTCTCTTAACAACTTAGTTTTATAACTAAGAAAACAGTATTTTATAACAATTTTTAGTGGTCGAAGAACGAAATAGTAGAAATTACCGTAAAAAATGAATTTGATTGTGTATGACAAGGTACCAAGCCATACTGTTGTAAGAAAAACCCAAGTTATGCACGTGAGCAATTTTTTACTGTGATTAATCTAGACAGTTAGCACTTAATGCGTATTTAATCGACATCATTTTGAAAAGATTACACAGGTGAGTACCTGTCTAACCTTTCTGAGTAAGTAACAAATCTATCCATAAAAATCGAATCAAAGTAAGGAAGTAAATTACGTCAGCTGAGCTTAGTCGCAGCATCTAATCTACCTACTGGTATGAAGCAGTCGTGATTAGCCCCAGCATCAAGATATTGAATGAATACTTATAAAAATTATCGTTATTGATGTAGAAAAAACAGACGATGAAAAAATGCCTATGTTCTTTCAAGGTGAAGATGTCGGCTCACGAATACTTTAAAAGCTGATTCAGGGAAGCTGTGAATAAGGAAGTGGCTCTACCAAAATACAGGTCTAACGACCGTTTAATATTGGAACCTCTGAAATTATATACCCTTTTGTTATTTAAATAGCGGGTGACACGAAAACCAGGGCGCTCCATAGCAAATTCAAATGAAGTAGGTAGGCACGGCTGTGAAGTTCCACGTTTGCTTTTATAAGCTGCGCTGGTGCCATTTTGTAAAGGCGCTTATACTTTAACTTTAATTTATTAGTTGTGTGTTGAGTAACAGGTAACATGAAGGAGAGAATGCTTCTTGAAAATCATTTGATTCTTAAAATAATTTCATTTGTAATTCTTTTTCTGGTCCTTTGAGCATTTCAAGAGTGAATTATTCATGTAGGGATTGAGTTGACATATTACTTCTCAAAAAGAGCCCCTCTCAAGATTAAAGGGAAATAAAGTAAGACAGGCTGCGTATACCGCTTCCCTTGTTGGGGGTGAATTTTCCGTGTGCTTAAGTGTGTTTGTATACGTCTTTAATTATTTATAGGTCTTTTTATATATAGCTTGATATGTTCAGGTATTATAATGGTCTTTTAATTTAAACCATTTGTTAGGATAGAAATAAGTTATTCAATTGGAAGTTAGATTTTTCAAAACTTTAAAAAAGAAAAAAACATTTATTGGGCTCTTATTCATTATTTATTTTAAATATTGTGCAATATTATTATCTGCAGTTAACGTGGTCGATTCTGAAGTACCAATTTTCGTTGACGCGTCCGAGCATTTCGAGTGGTAGGTATTAGGCGAAATATGTATATGAGTTATGTTGGCTTCCAGTTGCTTAATCGTAAGCTGCTTATCTTTATAGACTTTGGTCTTTACATAGTCCCAAAAAAATGTCTGGGGGTGTGTTGTCACAGGATCTAGGCGATCAACTTAAGTTTTTATCAAATTATGTCATGGTTTCACGTGCTGTGTGGCAAGTGGCGCCATCTTGTTAGTATCAAATGTTCTGGAGATCTCGGGATTCAATTTCAGGTAGCAAATAGTCCGTTACCATGGCATGATAATTGGTCACCATTGTCAGCTCGGGCGCTAAATCTAAAAATTGGAACTGCAGAATGGACCATGTTAACCGCAGTTACGGACAACATTTAAATTAAAGAACATAAAAAAAAAATAGTTTCTTTTGTATGATGATAAAGATACCCCAATAAAAAAAAAAACTTTTATTTTTTAAGTTTTAAAAACAAAATCACTGGTTTAAAATGAATAGTAGGTACCACTGTACAAGATGCAATGTAAGAAAATTAGGTAGAGCTTCCAAGCCGAGCCAAGTACTCAAAAAGCTTCAAAAGTAGTGATTTCCTGTTAGCAAAAGGCTTTGGTAAATTATTAGCTATGTGACGTGCATATACACACACATATTATCGCATACAGATTAGAGATCAAAAGTGCTAGACATTTTCAGTGGCAGCGGAGCGCAGCATGGCGTGGCGGCAGACGGAGGTGGTGATGTTAGGTCTGCGCCTCGGCCACTCGCAGGACAATGACATCGCACGTTCCGCACGATAAAACAACCTGGACATTATGGACTGTTACTGACTCTTATTCGCACATAAACCTAGACAAACGCTTATAATTGCGCCTGTAACCGTTGTACGTAGATATGCTTCGCGAACAGTGAACTGTTTCGGAGCATTCACCGGAACCGAGTCGCGATACGATACTCAATGACACACACGCAATAAAATACCCGAAATCTGGTTTCTCGGTCACGAAAAGAGGTAAAGGTTCTCTTTAATGTATGAAACATCGATTTGTATTTTAAGCAGCGAAATCGGGTGGGACACGAACACACATTTTTCCTTTGTTTGTTATTGATGTGGTATCGATGGGTATCGTCCGATGCCCAAAAAATATTGAAGCAATCGCAGTAATCCCCAAAATGTTTTTATGGATACGTGAACACCTCTAATAGCCCACATAAAAGCTTGTAGGGTCAGTATTTGAGCGCAAACAATAGGTTGTTAGTAGTTAGGTAGAGTCCTTATTCTCTCACACTTCACTTTCGATCCGGGAGGGAGTCGGGTGCTACTCAAAGTGTGCTGAGTGCTACAGACAAACCTTAACCAAGTTAAACGTCATACATATCGGTACAAATACTAATTGGTAAAAGACCTATTCAAACATAACATGAGAATTTTTACTCGGTAAATGGTAAAGTGGACATGTCTATTTGTTTTGTTATTTAGAGTGTGGGTGCTATGAGCGTGGGCATCGAGCCAGGCTCTTTAGGGAGGCAGCGAGCGCATCTCGACCCAATCGCAGCCAGATTCTGTTATCATAATATTGAGATCTGTTACAGTACGTTTACTTAACTATAGCACAAAACGAATAAGAAGTATTCATCATCCCATTATAATTATTACTACTCAAATTACTGGATACAGCCACCATAGCGCACTGTCTTCAGCTTGCCGTCCAAGATCTACCAACAGTCTCTCGCGGGTCATCATAAAAAAAAATACTTTTCATCTGGACATTGTACAAAATAATTAATTATTTCAATAATATAGTATTTGCTCAAGTTTATAATAAAAACCAACAAGAAATATCTGAAGGCACAGGAAAAGAAAAGGCATCGGCCAGTGTGCCCATTGATATGATCCTCGTTGTTAATCTCCGCACTTGGCGTACCTCACAAAGCGCACAGATTTATGGTGGCTCTAGGCTGTTTTACGCTGTTGTAAATCATACCGGCGAAGATTTCAAGACATTTACTCTTTCAATGAGTTTTGTTAATATCACCCTAACATAAAATAAGTAATAAGTAAGCATTGGCACTTGAAGAAAAGGCAGTTTAATTTCAGTAATCAAAGAAATAAACTGAAATCTTAGTCAGCGCCGTCTGTACAGTGTAGTGAAACTGCGGCACAGATAAAAGTTTTTATAGACATAAAATTTTAAAAGAAGTAGGTTGATATCGCGTGATGGTCACCTTGAGAGCGTAGGTGCGCCGGAGTATCTAGCTCGGTAATGACCACGGGTGATTTAGAACATTTGGCATGGTGACGTCACTACTTTCTCCCCAAAATCTAATAGACGCGAAAGGAGATATCAGCTCGCTTTTGTGAGTAAAAAACTGACCGGCAAAAAACTCGATCCAAATAACATCATAACCTACATTCCATTAAGTCGAGCACCAAGCGCTACATCTTTGAATGTGGGTTTTAAAGATGGTCTACGTAGGGTCATATTCGTATGTATCTGTTTATCGGTCATTGTGGCCGGCATCGTAGTTGGCTATATTCAGATATTGATATTCAGGAGGTGAGCCGTGTCGAGGCATCTTACACGCTCACTGCCACACTTCTGTACATCGCACTAATAACTATCCACGGACATGTTTGAACAATACTTTGAACACTGTGCTAAACTTGCTAGGTAAGTTATTTATTATGATTGTACTTATTTGATTAATAAGCAGTATCTTTTCGCGGCTTTGCAGGCTTTGGTTAAAGTTATTTATATCCCATGGGAACTGATTTAAGGGATAAAAAGTAGCCTATGTTTTATTCAAGGCCTAGAACTACCTGTATGCATTACACAAATTTTAGCGCGATCCATTCAGTAGTATTGGCGTGGTAACAAACATCTAAACATCCAAACTTTCCTATTTATAATATAAGGGAGATGTGATGAAAGTTAAATAATAGAAACAAATTAGAACACGTATTGTAAATGGTTTTTTATCTATTTTCGACATTAGTGAAATTTAATTTTGTAGGTGGAATAACTTACAAAGTTATTTCCATTGGATTGCATGGAGAACTTGCTTTATTTTACTACATATTAAATTGCGGCCTCAAGATTCTTCGAGTAATACAGAAACGGTCTCGCGCTATTTTCGAAATTTTTGTGGTTCAGTAACGGTTTCGGCTCCTACAGTCGCCTCGGCATCAGCCGACCGGACTAGACCGCATCTAGACACACGACAGTGTGTCAGCCAAGTTTCACTAAACAACGAGCGACGTATTACTGGCATTGGGTTGTGTTTGCAAAATCATTCCGAGTTACCCGTCGCGTCGGTATCAAACCTATATACCGACTTACAATTTTGGTATTAAGGCCTTCTTGGCAAGTCTAACAGTATTTTGAATTGTACACAATTAAGTTAGTTTTATAACTTGGCAAATAATAAATCTTGATAAAGAACTTGGCACCTTTAAGATCTCAACTCTTTTATCAACGGAACCATCAACCAAACTTGGCCACGTTTTCACATGTATCTTATTGTGAGACTGCATCGATTTGTTCCGTATAAATAACATTGCTTGATTTCAGGCTTTTTACCCGGCAAACAAGCATTCATAGCAGAGCAGTGCGAAAGACAGAATAAATCATGACCGTCCTAAAGCATTCATGAGAAACCTTTCATTTCAGATTGTTGTGCTGTTAGCTCGATTCACCGCAGTCGTCATTAAAACCATTGGCCGTTCCACCCCATTGTGGCTTTCGATTCTTACGAGTCTATAAACCTATATATCGCAAGGTATGTGGGTAAATTTGAAATGTGAATGGCAACACATGTGCGTCGAGTGTGGCAGGTTGCGCGGGTCAATGGCACCTGTGAAGCCCAGTTTCAGTTCCCCATAAGTTGCCATTTTCTCAGGAAGGCGCGTTCGGCGGGCGCGTGGCGCTGCGGCGACGCATTCTGTCACGCCGGGACTCGCGCGCGCATATTCACGTGCGAACGCATTAATGCGAACGCCTCACTCGCCGAGGCCAATGCTCACTTTTGAGAGCGTTCCTTTTATAGCTGTCGTTTCATAATAGTCGTCGGATCGACGTCGATGGGAAAAGTTACCGTAAGTTTTTACCACTGCCTCACATTCGTGACTGGCTTCTTTCAGCTGAGGCTCAACACCGGCTATGACGACACAATATTTTTTGCTAAATTCATGACTGAGCGGTAAACATTTGCATTGTTATATTTTTTGTATAGACATGATGGTCGTGAGGTGTGAAGGAAGAGCGTCATCCAGCCACTTATCCAGCTCCCGCCAAACAAGCGTGTTTCCTTGCGCTAATCTCCAAACAAAAGGTTTTTGGAAGCGCGCCGACCTTGCCACAGCCATCATCAATGATCATCACAGCGATTTAGTTTCATTTGTTTTCATGAATAGTTTTTGTACACGTGATCGTTCATTCGCTTTTCTTTTGTTTAATTTAATGACAGTCACGTATAAAGGAAGGATGTCGCTCGTCCTCTTCAAAATCAGGATCTGACTGACATTCTTGCACACCTTACTAATTTATGGTGCGTTTTGCAATATTTGACTGATAACACAAATTTTCTATAAGATAGTCTGGTAATCCCGCGATCACGACATTGTGTAAGTAAACCTGTTGAAATGTCTTGAAAATAGGCAAGTGATAAATACCCGTGAATAGATAGGAACGTGTTCTGATTGCGTAGGTTTATTAAATAACTCTTAGTTACCCAAATTTATGACACTGCATTATAATTTCTATTTCACTACATAGTACAAAACAAAGTCGCTTCCCGCTGTCTGTCTGTCCCTATGTATGCTTAGATCTTTTAAACTACGCAACGGATTTTGATGCGGTTTTTATATACGAAGATAAAGTGATTCAAGAGGAAGGTTTATAAACATATACACATAGATTTTCAAGCAGGCAAAGCCGCACGGCGCACTTAGTTTCCTAAAAAAAAAAAAGTCTAACAAAGAATAATTATCTGGTAGTTCTCATCAGCTGCGGTAACCGCGAAGCCTTCACCCAGCACTTGAACTCGGTCTGTGCAATCAAGCGCGTCGGATCCGCACCTCTGATGTCTTCACACTATTTACACTCTCTCACCACATCATCATCATCATCAGCCTATGTTAGTCTACTGCTGGACATGGGCCTCCCCCAATGAGCGCCACAGCGCCCTGTGCTCCAGCATCTACCTGCAGTCTTTCTCTCACCACGCAATGGACTATCTATGCTGGCATAGATAGATAGACAACGTATCGGCAACAAAAAAGGCGTCCTTAATAACTTTGTTGCCGCGTCTTTATATACACAATTTATATTGTTCTATATTCATTTGAGACCCTTCCTTCAATAAATATTGCGTATAATTCTATATGAAACTCGACGCTAAGCAAGTGAGTGAGTGTAATAATGATACCAATAAATGAACTTGAACTTTATTTATTTGTGTCGCTCTTTGTTAACAGACATTCTTCATCGAATTTGGTTAGTGTATAAGAACTTCGTAATAGCTAGGACTGTGGCCATAATTGAACTTGAACTGAAGAAGAATACTGAAACTAAAACGTAGTAATTGAACGCGAGGAAGTTATTTCTTGGCCATTCAAAACTCCAAGTAAATGCCTAACTGTTTCGTCATCGAGAAAATATTCCGATAAGGTGCATTCAGCAACGTGCGTACAGAAAAGACTGTGATTTTGCCGAATTAGTTATACCTAACTTGCATTGTGTATACAAACATACAGACGACGTAATCACACAGACACACTAATACAAAAAGCAGTACCCCAAAGTACACTAGCGCCACCTATTTTATCTCATTATAACGTCGAACATAGGAAATTAAAACAAAAATTCATTACGGCAGTTAGCGATACCTATTATACGCTTTTTTTAATGCAATGTAATAGTTTTACTTTGTACAGTTTAGGCAGAGATACGAAGTTGCCCTTGGTGGCTACCAAACTCTATTTTTGCATCCCAAAAAAACATGCGAAAAATGCGCATTTTTTTTGAGATGCAAAATGTGAAAGTGTGGATGTTGAAATGTATGACGATGAATGAATATATTGACGCTAAAACTACTGACAGAATCGAGCAAAAATTTTTCACATATGTTTACCACAGAGCGAATAACACATAGGGTACTTTAATCCCATAAATCAGTTCCCTTAAATAGCCTTTTAACTTTTCCATAGAAAAAACGCGTGCGAAGCCGCGTGCAAAAACTAGTTCTTGTTTTATCTTGGCCTACGAGACGTGGTAACTTTGATGTAATCGCTCTCATCGAAACCTTCACCCTGGACTTGAACTCAAAGCTTTACGCAATCAACCGCGCCATTCGCAATCCTAATGTCTTCACACTTTACTGATTGCATTTTATTTGTATTTTTCTTTGTAATTAGTTATTTAAGTGTGTCTAATCTTTTTTATTTAAGTTTGTATTTAACAGTTAAACTGTTATGATTAGTAGTTGGGCTTGATATGCGATGCTTGTTATTTCCTGCCGATGAGTTTGTTTTCACTTTCCTTCTTTTCTCAAGTCATTTCACTGCTACATAACAATGTCAGTCATAACATAGCATCACAATTTTCGTAAAACTACTAGTTAAAATCGATCTTTTATAATTGACATGAGAATGGAAGTCGTATAATTCGACTTCCAGGATACGACTCGTATCCTAACTGATAATTATGGAATTTATAATATTGATGAGACGATTAGGTTTTACAACTTAGCCCCTGACCCTAACATAAAATACTGTCAATCGCGCCCCCTATAAGTCTAAAGTATTAAGTACCTCCATTGTAACGGTACCTCTGCCCATCCAAACTGCGCCGTATCTAAACGAGACTGAACTTCATTTAAAGAAACAACAAAAGAAAACAGGATGCGGATTCAGTATCTCAAAAACTGCCTTAGTTAACTTAGCGGAAGGGAAACAACAAAAACAAGATGGCACAGGCAAAACTCGGGAAAAGTTATAGCCAGGTGAATAAAGGCGACCGCCGGCGTCGAGGGGAGAGCCGTATATTCCGCCGCTCAAACGGGGACAAAAGTGCCTATCGTCTAGATTAACTTTGCAATTCGTAATAACCTAGCCACGCTCAGTCGCTTGTAAGACAAATTACCTACTGCGACAACCCATTACACTTGCATAATATTCGTAACGAGCTACTCTGCGGGGACAAAAACTAAAAGATAGATGCAGGAAAAACCGCACTGGCGTGGTGTGCGCTACGTCATTAAGTTCCAGGCTTTATTAGCATTGATGGGTAGGTTAACCTAATCATTTATACGATTGGAAAATATGAATCAAAAGCTAAAAATCTTTCCTGTTAGTCATTGGAAATACTCGTAAGAGGTTTTCTTTGAAATTAAATTGCTATGGGAAAACGCTGTCTCTAGCGCTTTATTTATTTAGATTGAATAAATAAACGTCAGATACAGTTAAAGTGCCTGGCACCCAAGAGTTTGTTCGCTTGACACCGTAGTACGTGCGTCGCTCGTTCTCACGTAGAGCATCTACTGAGTACGAACTAAATATATTTTCGGATAAAAAGCCTTTCGATACAATTAAGTCTCATATGATTGGTATTAAAGCTTAGGTATATAGTTAACTTGAAGCGCTACTTGATTTATTTTAATTTTCAAAAATATTTTTATTCGATCTCTGATCCACCTGCGACGCAGCAGGTTGCGTATTGGATTCCTGCCCCGGGACAAATATTTGAAGGATCTGCAGATATTTCTCCCTGGTGTTTACTATAATAAAAAATGTCTATCTAAATTAAGTAACATATCATACCAGTCATCTAGTACCCGAAGCATAAGCTCTGCTTAGCTAGATGATGTTTTTTGCATTATCCAGCATTTTTGTTCTTAATCATCATCATCCTCATCATCTGCAGCCAATTTTATTTACTATTGGCTCCTCTTTTACCATTTAGGCAATTCACCTTCAATTATTTAACTTTTGATTAAACAATAATTAATATACAGTCTGCAGTTAGCTCAACTGTTTCAATTTGTTTCGTAAAATATTGTATTTCCAGGAAAAAATAATAGTAATCAACACTAATATTCAATTGGAATTCAAGTTTGGACGAGAAATAAAGTACAAACTTTATTTGTCGTCCGATAACATTATACATAATTTCCTAACGCTTCCAAGTTCAAGACAAAAAAAAACAGTTTGCGCATGTTTTATGCAGTCGAAATGAAATTCAGTTTCCAATCTAATTTTTGAAGTATAATCGTTAATGATTTGCAGTGGTGAGTGTGAAATATTGAATCCGTTACGCTCGTTGCCGAAGCACGCGACTCTATCGGAGCCATTTACGAGTGTTTGCTATTATTGTAACGACTTATTTATGGAAATCAAAATGAATTTAGATATAAATATTATATGAATATTTTTACTGGGTTTTAAATATTTTATAACAAAATATGTTATTTTCTTCTTAAATATACAAAAAACCTCACCCTCTTGTCGTCTTTCTAGACTTTTGATTTTTGGCAGCAGTAAGTAGGTAGTTAATATTCCAGTTAATAATTTAGTACCGAAGTAAAACGAAGAATAAATTGTTAATCATACTAAAATCCTTTTTTTATTTATACATCGGTAACTACAACACTTTATTTTCTTTTTCTATAAATCAATCACTTGTCATACGAATCGAATCTCGCATGAAACGTTAAACGTCGAGAAAATATTTTGTAAAATATATCTAGGACATATAATTATAACAAGGTATGACTATTACCTACTTATAACTTTGTGATATGGAATAAAGCTCTTTTTATTTATTTTATGACTAGCATGATGATCAATCAGTAAATCTTCTTGGTGACACAATGTGAGGTCAATACTGATTGAGTCTATTATGTGATTTATTTCACATCGATCAATCAAAATTAGCATGCAATAATTTTTTAATTTATTTGAAAGTTCGTAAATAACTCGATTTCCTCTGAAATGCAACAGCGGAAAAGCTCGCCGACCGGCTTTTTCAGACGCTTACGCTCGTGTGCGGTGCGGCTAAACTGCGTTATTATAACATATAGTAAAATGATAAAAGATAGAAATGTTCCTGTTTGTAAAGAATAAAAGTATTCTATTTATATTTCCAATATTTTCTCTAAAAGACGGTGGAATAACTGTGTATTTTTCAGTATATGTTTGGATACTGATAACGCAAATTATTATAAAAGACTTACCAGTTCTGCACAATGAATATATTCTCGATCACTTGAAGTGGCGATGGAGAAGAATACAAAGTTGTCGATACAATGTGAGTGTCCAGTGTCCAGAGTATTCTTGTTCGTATAATGCCGGAGCGTGGTGCTTTCGGCGCGGCCGGGCCGGCACTGACGCGAGGCGGGCGCTCGCGCGATGCCCCGCTCGACGTCGACGCTCCTCAGGAGGCTTCGCGGCCGGAGCTTTCAGCGACACACGACCCGCACGCACTTGCACACTGCACTCGCCCTCGTCTACCCACGCGTTGCGATTCTCGACCACCGTCTACTGTTCCGAGCGCCCGACGCACGTTTGAACTCTTTGTGGTGTCCGCTTTAGCGTATAAATATGAGCTCCGGTGGCGGGGGCTGGCGGCGGAGCACGGCGCATCGCGAATCCACCGAGCTCATATTCGAGATGCAGCCGGTGTCCTACCCATCGATTTTATTGCTTGTCTATGGGATTCAACCAATTAGCAAAATTCCCACCTACAGGCTATGGTCGGTCGTGACTGTTCCCGTAATCGATGCGCAAGTTGCGTATAATTATAAGATAACTAGTTTCAAGCACCTTTATGACATGGCTCACATTATAATCGGCATCGAATTCATTTTCGCTGTTATGGATGCCATAATTTCTTTATTATTGCTCAAGATTACCCGTTAATAGCCCGAAGTGCGGTTCACCAGAGATACAATAAACTTCATATTACATGCATCTCCTCTGTGTTCATGTTGTATTGAAATATTGCTATGTTATTTAACAACTCTCAAGGTTAATGTCGGCAAAAGAACCTTTTTTTTTGTTGGCCCAGTCATGGTTCAGCTTACAGGCTGTCAAATCTACCTTCAGCACCACAAAGGACATTTGTGATAATTCGGTCAACTTGACCATTACATATCATCGCTCTCAATGCCAACCATCCCTTTTTTAACATCATTCAATGATGATAAAAAAGAGATGATATTATGCATCAACTACATGATTATTCATGTAGTTGGTGCACCTTGTTGCACTGAGCGCATCCTACGTGCGTATCCCACGTCCAATACTTCGTAATTCGTTACGGCATTATACTCAATCTTTTCTTGATGTTACTCTCGTCTTGTAATACGAGTAGGTAGGTAATTTAGATCTGGTTTCGATCAAGAAGATAAAAAAGCCGTATCATCGACTATTGTCGAAAAATACGTAAATACTAACTATAAATTATATATAACTATACCTAAATTGAGAACGAAGAGTTCATTCATTACATTCAGATAGAACACCAAAGCCCAAAAATGACCGCTTATCATGTGATAATGAGGTTTTAAAAAAGTCTTCTAGGCAGTTCTTACAAATTCATGGTCTAGGGCGCCACACCATACTACGAAGGCTTCGTGCATAGCTTTGGTTCATAACAAATTATTTTAAACGCGCTGGTGGTTTTTAAATGTCACGAGGGTCTTGAAGCATACCAAGGTATAATAGTATCAAGTCCGAGTTATGCAAGACTATACAAGACAAAATATTTTTAGATTCTGTGGTGATTTTTTTTAATTTTATTATTATTATTATTTTGATGATAGTCAGAAAATTATTTTTAATTGTAAACATCTGTTTATTAAACCTAAAAATACAAAGCTATACCTATAGCTAAATTTAGCTAGAGTATTTACTCTGTCTGGGTAAAAAATAACATGTGAGGCATTTGCAGAAAGTGTGGCCTTTCGTACCCAGATATCGAGGGCTCCTTACAATTTTATTTTACTGTTTTGGCAACTCGGCAACGGTACACGTAAATTACCCAAACACCGTTAAAATTAAAGCAGCTCCTTTCTGCCAATAAAACGAAATTATCCGGAAGGATGCCGGCTGTAAATAATGTATTTGCACGAATTAGTGACTGATGGCTATGATCACTGATGTTAAGTTACTGGAAAAACCAGTTTCTATACAGTTAGTACTTTTGTTAGTAATTTATAAGAGCTCATTCATCATTAGTTTTGAAATTGATACCCCCCACCCTAATAGAGTTATTTGACAATTAAAGATACCCAACATTATAATTTGATAGTTTTGAACAAACAAAAACAAGACTTTAAGATAAGAGGTAAGAAAAGTAAGTACTTTATATTGTGTTTAAAAATCAACAACAGGATATATAATTTCAGATTAAGTGTTTTCTTATCTTTTTGGTAATTAAAAAATAGAATATATTCGTAGGTAGGTAGATATATATTCGTAGGTAGGTAGGTTCCAAAACAAAATAAATTAACAAAAGTTTAATATGTTTTGTAAGACTTTTGTTCATTTGTTTTATAAGCTTTGCAAGTTGTAATAGTTGACAAATGGATAGTGTCCATAATTTTGGAGATTTTTATGAGACATTTATTTTAATCTTTTAAAAATAGGTAACATGGTATTGTCCTAACATAATTAAGCTGGTTGTAAGTGAATATTTGCCATTCCTCACACGGCAGCGACCTTATTACTGTAGCGAGGCTAGACTAAGCTGAAATACCTCTTACTTTACTGTAGCCTGCTAATTTGCCAGGAGCCTCGTAAAGAACTGATTTAAATTATAATTGTATGCACTGCGATGACACTTTAATTACACTAGAGTGGAATATAGTGAGGCAAACACGTAGAAATTCAAATTGGACTGCTCCAGTGGGGGCTTTAATGCCCCAGTATAAAGGTACTTTTAAATATATCCAGAAATTTGGTTTTATAACAGAAAAAAAAATTATTACTGGTTTCTATGGATAATATGTATATCTACGTGAGAAACTGCGTAAAATAGAAACCAAGTATTTGCAATAGTCCTAGGGTATGGCCTTAGGACTTTACATTAAATAACCGAAATCATGCGGCTATATACTTGACTTCTTCCACAAGTGAAAAAAAAATTATGTGTAAAAAATATCAAAAACACCTTATTTCTTATTTGATTATAATTTATGGTATATATGTATTTGACATGTCTAAGTACTTATTTAGTAAACAGTATTTGAATCTGAATCATTGCGCTACCAAATTGTGTACCATGATCAGATGAAAGTCGGATATTCATTACTACTTATGCTTTTTTTTTTTGCTTTATCTGTATTTAACTAATGGGTCAAGTCAATACGACGACCTCTGTGGCGCGGCGGGTGAAGGTCCGCTCGCGACGCAGGAGGATGCCCGAGGGTTCGCCTCGGGACAAATGTTTGTACGATTTGCAGGTATTTGTTCCGGGTGCTCTGGTCGTTTTCTATGTATGATAAAAAATATCAATCAATGTATTGTATTACTAGCTGCGCCCCGCGGTTTCACCCGCGTGTTGTTATATATTTTGGATAATATACAATATATCTTTATGAATTGTAGACTATGTGTTATTCAATAGTTTTTACGTGAAAGAGTAACAAACATCCATCCATCCATACTTACAAACTTTCGCGTTTATAATATTAGTAGGATGTACATATATCATCATCATCAGCCTATATTAGTCCACGGCTGGACATAGGCCTCCCCCAATGAGCGCCACAGCACCCTGTATTCAGCTTGACGCATCTACTTGCAGTTTTTCGCAGGTCCTCATCCGAACTGGTCGGAGTATTATGTATATCAGTCACCTAATACTCATAACACAAGCTCTGGCTTAGCTTGGGGCTAGATGATGCTATGTGGATTGTCCAGCATTATTTATTTATTTTAGTAGTATATTTTTAGCAATAAACTATTTACGGTAACTAATGAAATGCATCTAAGGAACAGGATTATTGTAGGTACGTGATTCGTGTGCGACGGCCGTTGTAGCGGTTCATATGCCGCGGGCTAAAGACGGGTCATATTTTCGATTTCCGGACCAGGCGAATCGGTTTGCTTCACTGGATATCAGAGTCAAACCAATCAAATTGGAATTTAAAGTACCCTCAAAAATAAGTTTAGTATAAAAACTATTATATACGGACTACTTAGTTATACGATCCTTGGAATATATATCCAACCATTTATGAAATCGTTAATTAACTAAGGATTATGATAAGAAACTAAGTAATTCTGATTTTCTTAACAGCAATATCACCAGTTGATGGAACACGAGGCTGAGTGACGTCACAGCTTGACGAATCGAAAGCAATTTGATTCCCTTTTTACGCATTTACCTTGTTATCAGCATTTCACGTAGGTACACGAGTTGCAATTGCAACTTGGACAATGACAACGTTATTTTTACATAACAAGCATAATGCAGGACCAGAACGTATCAAAATTAGTTTCATCATTTATTATTTGTTGCTGTTACACAATATACATATCTAATTAACCTTTTGGTTGTAAGATTACCTAAACGAGAGCAATAATCAAAGAAAAACGTCATCTATTTTCTATGTTCAAAAACTCTCTATAACCATTTTGTGTCACTTAAATACACCCATGATAAACTCCTTCGTTTTCCGTTTGTTTATTATATGCCTGTATTTTGTACCTGTGTCCAAATAAATGTTTTTTCTATTCTATTCTAAAAAGTATTAAAGTTGGTGCATACGTTTAATAATCTGCACATGCACAACCCGTGAAAAGAAATTCACACGGAACAACCCACCCATATCGGCGAGCATTTCCTTTGCTTCACTCTTTTGACGCATTCAGAGGAAATCGTAAGTCACTATAATCATAACAAATTACGGTAGGAAGATAGCTGCCATTTCTGATTATCACATCATTCTTCATGATCTGGGTTCTACAATGAAATATTTATCCTTCCAAGCTGAAGGCCAGTGACACCGACAAGCGCCGCTTTTTATAATAATTAAAGCGGACTCAATCCTAAGATAACGGCCTGCGCATTACTATTCTAATTTATTATTCGGGTATTTTTTTCGGCATCCGTAATGTGAATGTGACACACATTTTAGGACGTATAATAACTGTAGCAGAAATATGATTGATATGTATGTAGTTGACTGTTTTAGTTTGCTTTAGCTATCTCTTGCAAGGCGTTTTTATCAAGTGGTATCACGCTTTCGAAATCTTTTGATAATTTTTATTATTTTAGATCAGAGTATTTTGTTAATGACTTCTGAAATTCCTAAATATTTATAATCGGGCTAAACCACTACAAGCTTATGTGCCTTCTGTGTAAAAACAATAATTTATGATAATAAAAATCTTTATTTATGCACACATTTAAACAAACAACGCTTACAAAATATATACTAATGTTTGTATATCTAAGAGATGTGTATGTGGTTGTTAGAGCTATTACATAATTGCAAACCCTTCACTAAGACTTTATACTTGCACTGAAAAAGAACTTATAAGTACAAAATAAATTAAATGTCCTTTGTACTCCATCGCCAAATAAGATTTCCCGGACCGCTATTTTGAGGAGCAATAAGAAATACAGCTCTAACTTACTAAACGTAAAAGTGATTCACAAGAGAGCTTTGTGTAAGTGTTATGATAATCTATCGCAGAATAAGTGACCCCATAATAGAATATCGGAGCGACCCTCGACATAAAGGTTCATCGTAGACGCCACCTGTTCCAAAGATAATTCGGATGTTCGGGCGGCCGTTGCCGTGGGGGCGGGCGGACCTCGAATAAAGAATCGCGATGTGTGCAGATTTCACGGCTGTAGTGGTAGCTATTCGTGGCGACTATTGATTTTGTCCACCCCAGACCGCACGCCGAATTGCATCTAAATTTCCGGCTACAGGCACTTTGCAAAAGGTCGTCGATTATTACCTAGCGGTGTCTAATTAGAGTGACTCCTAATAATACAAAAACAAATGGACGTTTATCATTCTAAACCAGGTTAATAAAAAAAAGCTTTCAATTTTTTAAAGCTCTTTTTTTCATTAACCTGGTTTAGAATGATAAACGTCAATTTGTTTTTTTTTTATCGATTTACAGCTTGTATCCATCAAAATCGAAAAAACAAAATATTATTATGTCTCTCATTTACCATGATCACGGGCCATAAAGTGACCCGATCCTTTGGAAGGCTTGCGTGGGGCCGAAGCCAACAGCACAGAGGCCCTTTGAGAAGTTAATCTAAAGGCGACGGCTACACATAGTATACTCAATATACTCGGGTGCACAATATGATACACCCAAAGATGGTATCCACCAGGTGTAGAGACTATTGCAAAGAAAAATGAAATAAATAAAACCAGGCTATTGTGATGGATGGATGTACTGGGTAATCGGCTATAGAGGAGATTGCGGACGTCTGCCATAAACAAGTCAATCATAATGTTAAGAAGAGTGGCAGACGGTGGCTTGCCGAATGCTGGATGGGTTCCTTAAAAAGCCGGAGTAAATTACCGGAGAGGAACAACACGACTGAGGGGTGTCGAGAGGTGCGGCCCCGATTTCACCATCACGAAGACTGCTCGTGAGCGGGTTTCCTCGCTATTACGCCATTAGACACTTCCACCCCCGAGTCTACATCCTAAGATGCATCTCTCGCGACTCCACTCAGACCGGCCAATGAAGGCAAGCAAGAGGTGGGGATCTGGTTCTCTTGGGATGCCACTCCGCAAGCGGAGACGAGAACCAGGAACTTCCCCGGGAGCACTCGGTACCCGTGGTGTCGCTACTCACCAACAGCTTGCCACAAGCTGCCCTGCATATTATTATTATTATTAATATAATAAATGCGAAAGTTTAAATGTTTAGATGGATGGAAGGATGTTTGTTACTTCTTCACTCCAAAACTGCTGAACTGATCGGGCTGAAATTTATGCATAGAAACAACGCGAGCGAAGCTTCGGGCAGATAATGGTTAATACTAATTTACATTTTTATGACAATGTATTCGTCATACATTGTTATGAGAATACTTTTGCGCGTAACTTTTAACTTCGACCAAAAAATCTTTACCGCAACTTTTGCAAAAACGGAAAAAACCGCAAGTTACTAAAGTATTCGAAGGGTCAGAGACTCAAAACCCTCAACTGAATCGAATCAGACCTTCCACGAATTTCCCGATTATAAACCGGCCACGCTGGGAATCTCGCGCGCATACGAGATAGCAAGTTAAAAGGTTTCCAATACACATTCTTCCCCAATAAAAAAATGCGCGGAATACAAAATACAAACAAATTATGAACAAAACTGTTAAACGACGTAGACTCGCGTAGCTCTACTAATCCAGTTTAGTGCCAGACAAAATACTCGAAACTCTTAAAGCTGTCTGTTTCTTAATGACATTGTTTCGGTTGTTTCGTGCCAATTCAATTTGGCCAATTTATTTCAATCCGTTATAAAGTTTATTTCAGTTAGGTAGTTCATTTTAAATCTAAGCTTTAGAAATGGAATTTACATAAAGATCGAGATAAAAAGATTCAATTCAAGGTCTTGTTCTAGCACTTGCTGCGAATATTTTATCTCTTAAATGAAAATTAGTTGATTTACTGGTCTTCGTCATGGCACTAAATAAACTCATTGTTAACGGTTTATGTATAAATCTCAATTAAAGATTGAAAACAGCTTATTCTTCGGCATAATGAATAGTATGATCTCATAAGTGCTTTATTGATGAGTCTAACGATGTTAAATGTAATAAACGATATAACGACATTTACAACTTTTTTAGTACTCGCCATTCCTTATTTTAATAAACTTTGTGAAAACTTCAATTCTTGAATACTTATTATTTATGTTTTGGTTGTAAAGGTAAGTTAAAATATACGAAATTTGGAATTTCCGAGAAAGCCCTCGTAGCCAATTTTAAGCTTACGTGATTCCTGGCACGTTCGATAAGGAGGGTGGCTCTGCCTGAAGCTTCTCAATTCGACAACCCTTTAATTGGCTATGCTATACTAACATTTTTCTTTGCCGATCGATTTTTGCTATTTAATATTTATGAACACGTCTCATATTTATCTTCATTAATACAAGTACCTGTACCTATAAACCTAGCTTGTTTAAAAGCTGTAGCTCTCCATTTCAACAAGACCTTTAAATAAGTAAAGCTTTTATTACGCGTATTAATCATTTATTACACATACACGGAGTACAGTACACGGAGATACGGGTAGGTAGGTACGGCTAGGCATGGTCTCTATGTGAAGCACATAAAGCATGCGAGTGTCGCCGGTGGAGGCGAGGCGGCGGCGGCGCGAGGCGCGGCGCCGGCGACGATTCTCGTTTGCGCGATGGCTATCAGAAGCGCAATCCTCTATTCCACGCAGTGCTAATCAATGAATAATTACTCTGTTTAAGGGGCACCTCTATAAATAGCCGGCTGGAGCGCTGACCTGGAGCGACGGGTTAGTCCGGCCCGACAGCCGCGGACACTCGCAGCAGCCTCGCTCGCCCCTCCTCCTGATGCCCTCCGCACCATCGCCTCCGCCATTCTTCCAGGGTTGGTCCATTCCTGTAGCCTTTTTATCTAAATAGCCCATGGTTAGTTTCCCGGAGGCCGTTTTCGCATTCCGAACTTTGACTCGCTCTGCCGATTGTGGATCCTCGTTCTACACCAAGATTATCTATTTGCTTTACAGAAGAATAAATATGATTTGTTACTGTAAAATCAATAAAAATAGCATCTAATATCTCTTAACGGTACCTACTTAATAGCCTACCTTCGTTTAGACACTTATAAGTAGACGCTGCAGAATCTGAGAGATCTCTGAATAAATGACATGAATATGTATCAAGACACTCTCAATGGAGAGTATTGTTTTTTTGTTTGTTAGGTATACAACAGATAGGTTATCTCCGCGTTATGCACAAGTGTGAAGTGCATCCTTGGCAGCCCTATAAAGTCGCCAGCACTCGATACGCCTCCGACTCCACATCCTGCCATTTTTTGCTAAATTAGCTACAAAAGGAATCTTTGCAGGCAAAATGTAATATACACTATCATTCTAAATCAACTATCTCAATTTCACTTTACCCCATTCACGAACTCGAACCAAGCCATGCACTTAACCCTAACATAGAGGGCATGATATAATATTTGAGAAGTGGTTAGCGCTCCATCAGGCACAATGCTACGGGGATTGTGCGTGTGATTTTACAAGTAACGGCAATTCTAACCGAAGCTATCGAACGGAGTAACTTCGGTGCCAAGGGGTTATCTGCTATCTACCTTCTATAGGAAGATAGTTAGATACAAACGGCATAACAATTCCATGGCTCGTTTACAGACACACCAACACTAGTGAGAAATCACAATAGAGATAAATAACACCGACGCTTTGCCCGAGCGGTACAAAGAGCTCGAGCTATGAGAAAATTAAATCAGTAAATCACCTAGAGCCTGATAGTTTTTTTGGTGAACCAATTACCGAGTGCGACAATGGCATATACATACATTAGTGAGTAGAGTCCAGCACAAGGCTGAATGTGCGCGGCGGCGGCGGCGGCGTGGAACAAATGCAGAGACGACGCCAATTTGCCACTCAACATGACAGACGCTCGCCACCTTATTTGTATAACGTTAACATACTCAGGCAGGTACGTACTATATTAGTTTCTTTGCTAGATCAAATATATCCGAGTAGACAACATTTCCATCAAAGAGGCACAATTTTATATCGATAAAAAACCAAGTACCTACTAGTAAAGCTGCTTCAAGAAAACGACTTGTTGATTTAACTGCTTTTTATCCTTTCATCATAACAGTAGCTCTCAAACCTTATTCCAGTCTCAAAGACAAGTATAATAAATTCTATTTTGAGATCCTTGAATTTATCTTTGATGCCTTTTAAACGTCTCATAATCTACAGAGAGGCTCCAGCCTGCCGGTAATTAAGGTCGCCGAAGTGGCCTTGGATGTAAGACATCATAGAACCTGTACAGAAGAAAATGATAAAAATGACTTCATAGCGATTAAACTTGTTATAATGAATTACGGCATTGCAAGGACGCAGTAGAGTTGAATATTGCATCAGAAAGCTGCGAATGAGGGAGGCAACGATCGCGCGGAATGTCGGCGGGTGACGATGGACGCGGCGCGGGCGCAGCGCAGGGCTTGGCAGGCAGCACGCCGGCGCCGCCGCCCCGCCTCCGGCCGCAGCCTATCACTCCTAACATACGAGTACCTACACATCATCCCTTTATTCATTTGCGACTTCAAAGTGCCACAAAAACATTTATTTGACTCAATTTTACATTTCTCAATGGATGTATGTTGGTATTTGAATATTGAATACGTAAGGCGTAAACTATCCTAAGCTATATTTCAGAATCCAAGGCTTCTCCTATAGCTTTATACTTGGGGCTTATATCAACAATCAAAAAACTAAAAACGAATATTCAAATAAGTACTGTTATGTTATAAATGTTATCCAGCGAAACTAAAAGCATTAACATTTAACTTAGTTATTAAAAGTTCACATGAAATGTTAACTCTAAAATATTTTTTAAGCACCTATTTTATTCTAATGTCACTGCTGTAGTCAGAGGGAAAGCATCCAAAAACCCTATTTTTTATGAGAAGTAAAGTAAAAACTTTACTTAAAATATCAAGGAATTAATTGTTTTTTCTGCGTATTAAAATAAAGAAACAATTATACGAATCAGGCATTGACCTAACACCTAATAAAATAATCAGACTTGATGTAGAGCAGCCATTTTTATCGCAAACTGGGCAATCAAGTGACCGTTATTTGAATGAAATGCATAAAATTTTACTAATAAAAATCAATTAGTATAGAATATAATATATATAAGATAATATTAGTATATTCTAAACTAAGACGAACTAAGACTGACTCAACTCGTTCCATATCAACGTGCATTGGGGAAATACGTTGATAATTTTCTTCTCGTTGGCCCACATGACTGGCCGCTTTGGCGTTCTTGGTAGATTTAACGGGGTTCGGATCAATTACGATCTTGTTTTTTTCCTTAACAAAGTATGAATCATCAGAAACAAAGATTCCTTTCTTTAATTTAAGAGTTAAGGATCCTCAATTAAATCAGCTAAGGCCACTGACATTATGAATACCCAGTTCTAATTCGTTTGAAATTTTGATTATACTTCACTAAATGCAGAGATTTACAAATTGACAAATAAGGATAAGGATTGCCTCACACGTCCAAAAAAAAGCCTAAATAAAGAATATATAAAAAAATTATACCTACCTCTACCTATCTACGCACTCTAATTATGTCACACACGATTGTAAATTTCAGCCAGGATTTGTTACTCTTATTCCGTATTGAGGTGTGTGTGTTGTCCAATATTGTTACGCAATATCGATTTTCTGAATATTTTATTTAATGTGAACCTGAATGCTGGAAATGGAACAGACATCAACAGAATGATGTCTAATCAAGAATCGGGCAAAGGCACTTTGCTTACACGTCACGTGTCAGTAGCGAATCCACGCGATTCCCAAAGTCAATCAAAGAACTTTACGGTGCTCAGGTAACCCAGAGCAAAGTGATTGGAATTATTTAGAAGCAAGCGGGACTGTTGGATATCGAACGAAAATATTTTTACCCGCCTATAATGGGAAAGATAGTGTAATGCTTTTTCTTCGACCTCTTTTGTTTCAGTCCGAAATGGTCCAATCCGTTTCTGAGCGCGCATAAAATTATAGGTTAGCTAGATTCTCTGTAAATAAAAGACCGTTAGCTATCACAAACTTTCTTACTTGTGGATTCTATCAATACATCACCTTACGTCAATGGAGTGAATCATTGGTGATAATGTAGGTAGGTATGCCTTCACTTTAAAACCTCTGTCGTCATTCTTAGAACTTCGTTATTTGCCGGCATGCGACTACCGAGTAAATTTACGAATCTGAAATTAAGGGTAGTTTTCAACAACATTTAACTCTTTAATTGCCCATGACGCACGTGCACGTGTTGTCACTGCGGCTCGCCACCTTCGGTACGTGTTCGGTACTTTAAAGTAAAAGTGTTAAGCATATCGATAAACAAATTTTCTGTTTGGATAAAATGTAACGAACTACCACACAACTATCAACTTTCTGTTCAGTGTAGGGAGAGAAAAGCCAAAATATCAAACGTTTTATTTGTTTCAGCTAAAACCGTAAGCTTATTGAACAGTTCAGAAAATCTGAGTTGGAGAATAAGCTCACAGTTTTACGTCGCAAGAGACTATTTCCTGACTCTTGTGCCGGCAGAGTAAATATTGAAGATACCTGTCGGGCACGCTGCGTGGGTGCAGCTTGACTTAACATCATAGAACCACATGACCAATATAAGTCTGTTGCTAAATAATATCGATTTTATAGCGCGGCAGATGGCGGGCCCTGGGCCGGCGGAGTCTGCCCCGCCGCTGCACCGCCGCCCCTCACCCCGATTGAGATTTATCCTCCCAAAACATCCCCTGCAAAAATGGATTATTCGATTTATATTACGTTTCCGCAATTTTCGCGAGGGAATGAGAGGTAAACATTAGCACTGGGAATTTCGCTCCTTTGTACTAAATACGGAGAAGGGCAGTCGCCGATCTGCCGCCATTATAATGACAATGCGTTATATTAGTCGTCTAATTTGCTGTGGATGCATGGCCATCTGTTGCATTAGAGATTCTTTCTCACAAACAATTCACATTTGCCGTTGTTATGTATGCGACTTGATTTATTCAAGCTCACAGCCATTCGACTCTTTTACAGTTATGGCGACAAGTAAACGACGTTTAGCGAAGGAAACGTTTTACTCTGTTTCTATTCCACATAAAAAGTCTAATCGTCGCATGGCAAACAAGGGCGTTTCAAAAGGATAACAAACATAAATCTCCGAGAAATTACGTAATAAAATAAAACAACTTCAAATCAAAAAAGCCAAAGCGGGCAAACCTTTGCTGTAGCGATAAAGGATGCTAAAAACGGACGAGTTTATATCAACTACATTTAACATAATCTCTGTCTAGACGGAAGCTGACCACTGCAATGGGGCTGGAGGTGGGTAGGTACCTACGCACGCGGTTCGCCGCCGCACTCGCGGATTTGCCACCTACACATGGTTTGTGAATATGGATGAATTACGAGCCATTTCACAACTTCATAGGTGTTTTCATCCCCGGTGGGTTTATGGTAGGCTTTTTGAGGACTCGCCACATTGACTTTTTAATCCTGCCTTTGTGTGTTTGTGGACGCAATTTATTGAAGGCTAAAAAAGATTTGTCATTTTAATCTCTTGAGCTTTCGAGTAATAAGCGTAAAAAGAACAAACGGCCGATTGGCGGCGGTTCAGCTGTATCGTTTTACACAGTGTCAACGAACGCCATTCTGCTGATTTCTTACTAATTGAACTTATCACACAGGATTTCAAGATGAATTAACTATTGTACTATACAGCTCACCCGCCTGTAATTTCATTTGCGATACCTTAAAGTATGTTTATTTTCATCCACGGTCATCGCAAAAGTAAAAAATTTTTTTTTCTATGTTGTATACAGAAATCTTGAAAAGTCTTTTATAACGGGAAGATATAAAAGTTTTCTAGAAATTTCACATGCTTTTTTCCAAATTAGATTTTTGACTAATATAATATTAAAACTTAGATACCAATAACATAAAATCACAGACGTCGACATAAATTACTAAGTATCATCAACTTGACCCGCTATTAAAAAAAATCTAAAATATCCGTTAATAGTGGTTGACTTCGTCCTAAAGAAACCTCGGAACAATATTTCAGCTACGTAGCTCATGTAGTTTCGAACATTACGTGATTGCCAACCAAAAACGGTATCAATAAACCTTTGACCACCTAATAATGCGAATTTTCAAAAATCCTTTCTTAGTGGCTGTTTACGTCCTAAAAGGAACCTAAATGTAAAATTACAGCCTCCTCCAGGTCTTGTTACAGCGTAGCCAAAGTTTTCTTTACAATGTCAGACAGTTTTTTCTTTGTTATATAATAGTTCATATAGAAAGAGAATTATTCATTTCTCCTGTTAGTATCTAGGTGATTCGATCATCATAATGTAGGCTTGGCACTGATATGCGCTTCGAGGAAACTTCGCATAAAACTGCCTTAATATAATCTAAGCAAGGCATGGTTTTGGCACGCATGTGGCCCGCACATGTGGATGGTGATACTTCCGACAGTTCTTTTACTTTTTAGTCTGTTTTCGTGTTCGCTTGGAGTTCAGCGAATTAATTTGGCCAGTGGAAACCATCAACAACAGGCCTTATGTTCGATTTTCACCGAGCGTGTCGTGTGTCAATGACACTTTTGGAACCCTTGCATGATGTATGAGCTTTATTTTTGAATGGTACGACGTTTTATTTTAATAATATAATAATAGGGCCGTACTATACAAATCACTAATTTTAATTTGTATGGTACGGCCTTAGACTGGTTAGTGTACAGTGGAATCTGAAGTCAAAGGGTTCAATCGAATCAAATAAAAGAATTTGCTCGCATTTGACGACCGATGTGACGCAGCGGACGAAGGTTTATATATTTTTCATATGCTTAGTTGTATGACATTATGCGATCCGATGAAGCATGACCCGTACAACGCTTAAGGGTCCGTGAAATAACTAACTCCACAGCACCAAATTTTAAACAAACTAAGATTTGGAAGGTAGCACAGCGGTAACTGTATCCAAAAAATATTAAAAGTTATACTTTAGGTGGTTTTCGCGCACCGAGGCAATTTAAACCAACTTACATTCCAGTCTTAAGATTCAAATCTGCTGAATAATAAAGTTGAACCTGTGAATTCAAATAAGGCTGGCACCCAATCTCTTATTTATATTTTTAAGCGTCTAGGCTTTACGTTTGCTGACTGCAAATTTGTCGAGTATGTATGTAACTGTAACAACAGCGCCCATGCCTAACGCCGAGATTAAACGGTAACGTTTTGTGAACGACATTGCTCTGGAAAACAGCCTACATCCTTGCATACTTTATCAGACCACACTCACACTTTCGTAGTCACCAAGTCGCCTGTGCTGCCTATATTATGATAAGACATAGCCACAGAACTTAAAGGGTAAATTGTATTATCTACCAAAAGCTAGCAATAACTCTAGGAATGTACGCAGCAAATCTAGGAAGTACCGTAAGCGACTATGGGTCATTGGCTCAAGAAGACGTCAGGTAAGCAATAAAATATATTTCAAACGACAGTACCTACGTCTTTAGCTATTCAATGTTATAGGGCTTATGATACTAATAAACAGAAAAGTGTGTCAGCTGGCGTGGATGCTGGCAAGAGAAGTAGCGTCCACTCACCGGCACCAAGATTCAAAATAATGGAGTTGCAATGCAAACAATGTGCCTGGCCGTTGTGTAGTGTGCCGCAAAATTTACTTGACCCTACGGAAACTAACCTATCGCTATAAATTCAATTAACTCTTCCTATACCTATATAGTACCTACATATACATATGCACAGTGACACTATCCCGTTAGGATCTCCCACAAATATGTGTGCCAGAAACGGTAGGCACCTTGGAAACCATAACGTCAGTTTCTTGATTGACTACATCAGATTCTATAATACCCATGTTTCATACCAAGGTTCATAAGGTCATTAAAACCCTGTCTGTTTTTGCTGAGGCATCGTTGGTCATGCATGATATCTTCCTTTGAATAAACTATCATGTTTTGCCGCCGCTCCGGGGAGTTCACATGAGAAACCTAACGAGTTGTACTGGATAAAGAAAAGCCTAAAGGTTTATTGGTTGTGCACTGTACTGGTGTGTATCCAGAGAGCGTATAGGCCGGGTACCTACGGGTGATTTATTGCCACGCACCGACTGGCCCATTACCGTGTCACAATCTATAACCACCAGTCCAGCGACTGATGAATTTTACCTTCAGCCGCAGTGCCATCAGAAACAACGCTGCAAAAGCGGCTCGATCCATCCAGCCAATTGGAAACTGAATGCATTTCCAACGTGTCATTATAACTGTAACTCTTAATATTTTACTACGGAGGTGTCCCGTATTACATGAATATTAGAACTTTATGGGCTCTGAAAAGAATATGTCCTGATTGCTTTCTCTATGTTTACTGCGACAGTTTCTGCTCGAGCAAGGGATAGTTATATTATTGGACGTTTAATTATGTATGTATTTTGTGACAGTGTTATGGGAAATATCTTGAAGTTGAAAATTGTACGCAGTAGGTACCTGCCTAAGTACATAATGATTTTCCAAATATGTAAATCTAATAATGTTAAAGATAAATCCTAAAAGGTGTGAAATTTTAGAACGTGCAAACATTTAATTAATAATGAGGTGATGAGTGATGACGAACTCCGATTTAATTCACAGACACCATCAAAATAATTCAATAATATAAATTTGACTACGTCGACTCATTCAATTTCATAAATGTCATTGAATCATCACACTTAGCAGTGTTTTTATTCAAAGTTATATCCTAGGTATAAAATCCGGCCATTGCATGCAAATTACACAGAGAGATTACTTGAGAAAATGTGAGCTAACTTAACGCTGGCGCCGGTGCAATGGTTAGACCATTGCTCTTTACAATGGTTAAAACAGGCACTTATTTAAACCATCAGACATTTGTTAGCTATTCAAGTTCAATATCCTCCTTATCACTATACATACATGTAAGCCTATTCGCCAATTCTCTGACCTACATCAAGCAGTTCCGAATATTTGGTGCTCTAAGTCCATACAGTTAGAAAATTAAGATGCTTGTGCGCTTACAAGAATTCCGTATTTACCATAGGTGATTATTTACATAGAAATTCTCAGGAGGTTTGCGGTCATAGGTACCTACCTACCCAACTAACTACACTCGTATATGGTCAAGTGAACGGAGGTCGGTCTTAGCCGCCAGAACCTGTGTTTGTTTTAACGCAATACCTGTCAATAGCCGTCCCAAGTTCATTGGCACGTCCACTTTAGCGCACCATCGCGTAGATTTGTGCAGTGCAAGCGCACATCACCATTTGTTCAGGGACCCACCAAACTGGTATCCATTCTCGTAACATGATCTTTGGTATGCCATTAGCTTGTTTACATATTCAATACTAAATTATTGTGCTCAACAAGAGCTTAACAACGTTCAGTTTGTTAAGCATTTGCTATTGCGTGAGACCAGCTTCCAATATTATCTAACAAAATACATTCTACGAGTACTTATATTTCTACAATGAAAAATCCGAGTGTTTAACTCTTTTTCACTTTAATGACTCATATCATATAATCAATATAATCACTTCAATAAATCGTTTAGCATCAGTGAGATAATTAGGCATTTGGAAGCATTTCGTCATTTTCAACCTCTTTTTAACTGTGCGTGAAACGGCTTTTGCTACGTCCACTTTGTCATATCTAATTTGTGTGATGGTGCTAAATAAAACGGTGTTCAATATTTTGTAACAAAACAAGGAACACAAAGGGCGTTACACTCTATGCTCAAACATAGACAAGTTTAGTTCAGGAGCCAAACTGATAATGTAAAACATGAGTTTGTACCTTTCGATCATAATAATATAAAAATTACAGTGTAAATTATAGGGTCTCAAGTTCTTCCGCGATAATGTTTGCAGGATCCCGGACTCCCTGACCTATGATTCTTCTAGTTCATAAGAGACATTCAAAAATAAAACGGATAGGTACCTAAATTCAGTACATTCATATAATTTCTCCTCGTATCTTATTAGTATCATTATGAATTTACGTATCATTATTCTATGTATAAACTCGTATAGGGTGATATATAAAGCCAATGTTACTTTATTAACAAATAAAAACGGGTTACATTACATCCCCTTTGTTTCTATTCAGGCAGAGAGGACAGGGTTTCAATTACAAGAAGTGGTTGAAGTTATCACATTATAAAAATATATAAGGTGCTCCTACTCTACAATAAACCCAGCCAACTAGACGCGTGTTGTCACTTGGCCATCACTCGGGTCGCACCTATCATCAAATTATCACAATACACCAATACAATGCAAGTGGACAACGCGTTAACACGCCAGTAACAAATCGGACAAACATTTACAAATTGATTGGAATCATGAGAATATAGAATGGGCAAACTTGTGTAGCGATTGTCATCTCCTCCTTGTAAGCAGCAACAGGAGAGTGTGTGAAAAAATCAAAGTTCGAATAGTCTATGGATACGCCCTTACGATAAAATTTGCGTTTATACAAATAAGCATATTTTATCCATACAACATGGTGGCTATACCAGTGATGTGCTGTTTAAACCATACCTAAAGCTTTAGCAAAAACATGGCCAGACTGTCCTCGACATGGAATAAGAAGTTTTGATACTAAATTTGATAGGACTATTCCGTGTACAAAAAGGGTTTATTTAAATTGGAAAATATAAAAAGCGTAAAACTGCGTACTTCTTTGGGCATGCATTTTTTTCGACAACCGCAAAAACGGCTAGTATTTTGTTTTGATTCTTACGGCCTCTTTTTACTCCCATACCCTATCTTCTCTACATGTTTAGTGAAAGTAGGTCGGATCTAAATTTAAAATTGTATATAGACCGTATAAAAAGACTGCAAGTTTGTAGGGTACTTTAATGAAACTTTTCTATTAACGAAACCATGCTTTTAAAATAATATGTAGGTACCTATTTAAAATAAACACGAACGAATTTTATTCTTTATAACGAAATGAGAGAATAAAACAGCCTGAATTAATGCCTTACTGGTGCCATTAAACGTACCGTAAAAGTTACCACCAACCATTACATTTGCCATGATGTACACGATATTGCATTGCATTTTTTATCCGGGAACGTGGGAGAGGAAACTATTCTCCTGGTGCACCTTTTATTATTTTTAGTTTGAAAAAGCTGGTTTTGGCTTTTTCAAACTTTGTTTGTTGACTGTGAAGTCAACTTTTCAGTTTTGGAATATTTTGATTTTATTAAAGTAATAACTCGGTCATAAAAGTCACAAAAATTATCAACCATCAACCCAGTTCTTGTGTATAAGAAAATCAAAAGTCTTTCAAATTTTCTTTAACAAACAAATCAAATCAAATAAACGTCAAATAAACCTTTTTCATTTCATTTTCAAATCAAATTTTCTTACATAGCCACAAAGTTTAAAAATTATGATTCTTAATAAAGTATAATTAAATATTCTTAAAAAATGATTCTAGTAATAAATAATTCCATATTTCAGTTTTCAATAGCATGAAGGCTGAAGAAGAAGAGCAGAATAGAAGCTTTTTCTATTGAAATTGAAAATAGTTTTTTTGTATAAAATAATGTTAATCTACATGCTAAACAGTTCAATATTTTTATGTATGTAGGTGTTCCAGAATGTCTAGCTCTTTCATACATGGAATTAAAAAATAATTATAAATGTTTGACCGGACATTTTTACTATTATAATATAGTAAAAATGTCTAGTCAAACATACCTACGCTATTAAGAAGTACGTCCATGATTCCTAGTCCACGTGCTTTGAACCAGAACACAACGAAGGAAAGTTTATAAGAAGCACTAACTTGCGGGCTATTTAAGCATGAATGCTTCTGTAAATGGACTCCTATAATCATAATTAACAGTATTAATTATAGGGTTCATACATTGCAATAAAAACGATCGGTAGATAATATCGAATCTGTTGGGTGAGATTTTATTTTTATCGCATTTATAATTTGAGAAAGAGTGAGATTATTTATATATTTACTTGAAAAACACTACAATATTTTTTTCCGAAGCTAGTTATTCTAAGAATAACTTATATTGGTAATGAGAGCCCTAAATTAGTGTCATGTACTTTATATGCAGTAAACATTTTTTTTTTTTTTTTTATTAGCTAAGTTTCTGAAAGGTAGTATACTGAAATATAATAACGTGAAAATATGTTTATCATTTTTTATTTTGGTTTTGTGTTTTTAATAATTATTTTTCTTATAATGTACTTACTATGTTCACTACTCTATTGCATTATCTCATACCTGTAAGAGTATAGGTAATTGTTTTGAATAAATACAAATATGATAAATTTGTAATTAATTACAAGAGTACAATTCAATGGGTCCCTGCCTCAGCAAGTCAGCATGTTCCAGTATTAAAGCCTTTGCGCTGCGCTGATTTTCTTTAAATATGCATCATCATCATCATAAGCCTATATCAGTCCACTGCTGGACATAGGCCTCCCCCAATGAGCGCCATAGCGCCCTGTCTTCAGCTTAAATATGCATACAAATTATATTAATTAGGAACCGAACACTGTCCCACTACCTTAAGCCTTATTAACTTAAGTAGCTTACTGAAGTTACGTAACTTTGTAAACCCGAGTGCGAGGGCTAGCGCACTATAATAACAAAACTTTAACGTTACTCTGATTTTTTATATCTAGTTATTTCTTTATGCTCTATATTTCTATGCGTCACATAAACGTAAGGTATAAATAGATAGAAAACACTTTATAACTCCACCAGGAAACAATACAGAAATAAATACTTCGAATAGAGGAAGTATTAAGGGCGGCCTTATCGCTGAGAGCGATCTCTTCCAGGCAACCTTAGGATGGACTGGACATGAAGGACTAATATAGATGGTATTTAAAACCTTTTCATCCCAACTAAAACAATGAATTTGCACGAGAGCCTTTAAACAAATTGGTAAATCAAAAGCTTCAGTGGAATTATAAAAAACAAATGATGAACGTTGAAATATATGAAAGCATTAAACGTTCAAATGTATGTACTTCATTACTTTTTTAATGAGGGCACGATAACGGTGGACCAGTAGGAACACTTAAAGACACAATCAGTGGTTCTGATCAAATTTTGCAAATACAAGTGTTAAATATTTATAACTTCTGTAATTAAGAAGCAAACGTATAACATCCTGTAATAAACCAGCTCATGTGCCACTGGTTCGTGTAGAGCGCTCTCTGTAATAGGGCCCAGTAGTGTTTAGTTTAATTAGCTTTATTAGGAAAACATTTAATTCAAATGGACTTTATTTTTACTATTGTAACTCATCAAACAAAACTTTAATCGATTAATCAAGAGGTTTTAAAGACGCCTTGATTGGATGATATCAAACAAAGATGAATCGTAAAATAAAATATAATCCCTAAAATTATGTGGAAAATTGCGATGCGGATGTAGACCGCAAGTTAATTAGAATACAGGCCAGGTACCCGCGGAGCCTAAGGCTGGCATCATTTGGGCAGTTGAGTGTGACGAAGCGACCCGCAGTCCGCGGCGGTCAACGATCGGCGCCCACAATTTGGAAGGTCGCAACACGGCCTTCTTTCGGCGAAACATACGCTAATGTACCCACGCCGCCGGACACCCTGTATTTATCTTCATACACTAACAGTTATGAATGCTCTCGCATGCGTACATGTAGGTTATGTTTCTGTGTCGACTCCGATTCAGGTTCAATTATAGTTTTAATAAAAAACGACTTTGAAATTGAATTCTTGATTAACATCACCGAGTTTTCTCTAATTGCAGGAAGGATGGCGTGTCTAAATGTAACCCATTCATCGCCTTACAGAGTTGCAGGTCATTCTGCAGGTCGTTCAGATCTCACGGTGACATTATCTTAATAACTCTTTCCTGCGAATACCTTTGTGAGAACGTCAGGGACCCAAGCCTGAGTCACAGACCAAGCATTGCTTGTACGCGCAAATCTTTTATGTTTTATAATAACTTATAAACCTTCGATGACCACCACATGCATACGTGAATATTTTATTCATTAGCTGCATTGAGACGTAAATTATTGTGAAATTTTTTGTATACTTTTTTGGTTATGAGGTGAAGGCGATTTGCAAAGAATGGTACCGTAGCTGCTACTATTCTATCCCTGCCCTTGACTATGTTGACTTTTAAGTTTGATGAAGTGAATTGTATAGTTAATTGTGAATTAGGTATACTTCATAAGCGCATTCGTCATTTTCAAGCAAAAAATATGATCCAGTCATCTGCCTAAAAAGCATGTAACATGCTTCACAAAGAAATATAGTGGCCTAGATATGAAAATCATGCAGCATTTGTAACCGTTACTATAATAACGAGGTCATTTATCAAGTCTGTTTGTTTGTGTGTAGGTAGGTACGCAATAAGAAAGCTATTAGATTATAGAATCGGTCAGTAGGTTCTTTATTACAGGTCAAATTAACAAATGCCTCTACATACTACTACTCAAATAAGATCTATAATCTGTAGCATGGAAAATTTTAATAAACTTAAGTACCTATTCATTTGGTTCATAATTGTATAAAATTATTTAATGACTAACAACGATACTCCGGCCAAAATAAAGATGAAATGTTTGTAAACATTGCCCCTATACTTAATCCATAAATTACTTTCTTGTTGTAGTTTTTTCTCACTGAATTTGCACTACTTGTCCATTTGAGCTTTTTTTACAATGCATAATGCTGACTATTATTATTCGAACTCGACGCCTGAGTGAATCTGGTTCTTTGTACTCTAGGTTTTTTTAAACATTGTAGCTACTTTGAGATTGGCTTGAATACTAAAATAAGTAAATAATAAAAAAAACTAATTTCAGTCATACAAAACAAAACAACTAATCATGACAAGAGAAAATTTAATGCAATTAAATTTAAATTCAAAGTTAGCACGATTATATTATTCAATTCAAAAATTAATCAAACGTTGAAGATTACTTTCACTGACATGTTTTGTAAGCGTGATTGAAAGTATCGATTGGACCATGTATGTTACTAATGGAGGAAGAAAGTGCTTTAGAAGATACTTTTTTGCTACAGCAAAAAAATGTATTAACTCTCGCAAAAACATAAGTCAAAAGTTTTGTGTGAAAGCTAACGAACGATAAATTAGTTCGCAAATAAAATTGCACGAATTGCAATGGCAACTAAAAGCCCCTATATAGGATATTACAGATACGTAGGTACACATATTTAAAGGATGTTTTGTGACTTCCTGCGTATTGGATTGGTAGGTACCTACTCAATGCCTCACGATGTTCGAATGAAAACCTTGTTTGAAGAGGAAGTCACAAGTTTTATCCATCTCAATCCGTGCAATCTTGTGGGCAATCGAACAATCAAGTGTTTAGACAGACTTGATAATATAAACACTACTGCATTCACGTTTTCAACTACTTAAGTGCAATATACATTATTACCTTGTGACGTGCGCAGCGCATCAGTCTGCATCACAGGACTGGAATATAATAATTTGTCACTGCATAATACATACATAATAATGATTCGTTTAATTCAGCTCCATACCTCGATATAAACCAAACACAAACATTTACACGCTGAATCAAAATTAAGTTTTTATCCTTAAACAAATTAGTGAGTTCAAAAACTACGTTTTAAATATTTAATGAAACAAACAAATTAACAAAAAAAATATTAACAAATTAGAACTTATATTTATAACTGAAACAATTGAGCTAACTGCAACGTATTATAATCAATATTAAAATCAGTCAATACTTGGATCACTTTCGATGCATAAAAAATTGATTAATAATCCCAAAGGGTCTCTAGAAACTACTACATTATTTACACTATTTGGTACGAAGTAGGTCAAAGAACTAATAACAACGTCCGACTCGTACGAACGGGTTCGTTGAGACGAGATCAATTTTTCACATGTAACGGAGCCCAATTACCAACAATTTTCCTCGTTTGTTCTCTACCTTCTCTCTTTCCATGCTGACAAAACAGCCGAATTACTGAGTAGAAAAGGAAAAATGTTTAGTGACTTTAAGAAAAATCTTGTAGAGTGCGCATAAAGTTCAAAAATGATCACGGAGTCGTGATCAAGGCAGTAAACGAGCACTTGAGGGAAATGGGGTTCAGGTGGAAGTTTCAGATTAGCTTCGACCAGGGGAGAGGGGACTTTAGAGGGGATTGGAATGGACGGCTCATAGCGCAGACAAGTATCGGCCACAAATTGCTTTTTTAATAAGTTTAGTTAAATTCCTACTCAATTATAATTAATAAAGCTTGAGCTTCGTAACGAGGCATAAGCTTAATTTATTCATGCGTCGAATTATCAAGTCGGTTCCAAGGATTTACGCTAAATATTGAAGGTGCATCACTTGTAGCTGAATATAACCCATAATTTAATGGTATTGACATGGATCAGTAGTACCTGTAGATTGTTAGCAACAGTCTGCAGTTAGCTCAATTGTTTGAATAGTAAATACTAGTTCTTATTTGTGTCTATTATTTGATTGTGTTTATTTGTTACGGTTTATTTTATGGAGGACGAAATGAAACAAACAAGGGCTAAGATATTGTTCAAATTGGAAAACTTTTCCAGGAACTTTGACTAACTAGCCCTATAAAGAGATACATATGTTATTTGTGTTGACTTATCATAACAAGATAATGTCCCCATCTTTTATACAGTGTCACGAAAAGAAAATGATGTACCTTCCTTTATCTACTTATCTACACTATACAGTGTGTTACGTAACATGTGTTCTAAGCCGAAAGCTTATTCTAGACTCTGAGAAGATCAAGGTGTAGTATTCTTTTTTTCATTAGTATTTTTTTTAACTATGTTTTTTCTCTCTATAAAATGTTCTTTGTTAGTTTCTTTATAACAAAACTTTTTTTGGTCGTTAATTTAGTTATATTTTTTAAGCAATTTCAAAACAATAACGTTAGAATACTCGTAAAACAATCGAATATAAAGAAAACAAGCCTTTTTTTTTTTTTCAAATAATTGTTCGAAGTCAAAATGTCTTAAAATCAAAGTTGATCATCTCGGTAATCACCACTTTTCGCAATCATGTTTCTTGGCATCATGGATAAGCTCTTTTTTATACGCTATACTGTATCTGGATGAAGATGTGATACGGAAACCTGGTTTTTCCTTTGTTTATGTTTCTACTGAAGCGTACCTATGCGAGAAAAGTATCCATATTTTTTGTGAAAAAAAAATTATGTCAACGGTTCAACGTCCTTGTGAAGGTTAATAACACCTTGGGTACCTATAGTTTCTATTCTAATCAACGGGTGCGTGACGAGATTTAAGAAAATTACGCAAACTTGATGAACTTAATAAGGAAATAACCTTTGGTAGTTGAATCTGTTCAAACAACGTAGGTATTCCTTACAGCAATTTTGATACGCACGATTTTTAATAAAAGAAGAACCATATTTGGTGTTTATTTCACCAAATCACCGTGAAACACAACCATAAACATTTAATAAAGCTAATCAACTTGACTGCTGATTGGTATGTTTCCGGTTATTATTACTTAAGCAAACATTATGTACCTACTTACCAGAAATCATATCAATAGGTAACCTTGCCTTTAGTTTAAATAGTAAAAACTTGCGTCTTTTTTTGCTACGGAACTTTGACAAAGATACCTCCTTTGCCGTCAAATCACGTATGTAGTACTTACCTACCGCAGTGCGAAACCTCCTTTCTTTGCCTCAACACATCATTAAGCAAAGAAGCTGCAGCTAAGTGCAGCATAATCCTAAATCAATTAATCTGATGTGTCGTAAATAATAAATGACATTTTTAATGAAATGTCGCTCAGTAGATCGCGGTTGGGGTGAGACTAGTGCACCGATTCACAGTGCTCCAAGTGCGTAGCGAATTTTATGTCTATTTCAATGACTTCATTGAGTACACTCAATGAAGCAATTGGATGAAAATTTTACAGGTTCCCACTATACAATTGCGTAAACTGAGGAAAGAACACATAAACTGCTTCGTAAAACGTGAAGCTTCACCTAGATTTAAAGGCCAAAAACCTAGGTTTAAAGGTAAAAAAATCCCTTAGAATCAAAAGACAGAAGTTGATAGCCGGTCCTAAACATGTATGATCGTACCAAAAATGTAAAAGCCACCTAGTTTTGCTTAACTGTGGTAGGAAGTACCCGGGTACTTAGGCGGCGCGGATGGGGCAGGCGCCTGCAGCCGAGAGTAAATCTACAGTACGCGCCACGTTATTTGCACGACGTCATTACACGTTTAGTAACTCATGTAACAAGGTGTAATGGATGTAGAATTGATGTGGATATTTCAAGTATTAATCAAATAATATAAACAAATTAGAACTAGTATTTACGACATAAGCGCGTGTGCGACAAAGCCCTTTATAATGAATAAAAAAAAACTAGTATTTAAAATTGAAATAACTAAGCTAACTGCAGACTGTTGCAATCTATAGATAGCTCAACTGATCCATATCAATACCATTCCTAAGCTTCCCAGAGACGCTGGCTGCATTGCCCCGCTGTATGACAATGCTGATGCGTTGCACCAGACATTCACCAGCTCTCGGGTCAAGTATTAATAAAAATAGCTTTGTGTGGTTACCTGGACAAGAGCAAAGCTTGTTTAACATTTTGCGGTAGAGCGCAGCGCTAAAGCTCCGAAAGCCCCGCGTGCGACGCCCGCGCCGCGCCATTCCGCGCACTGTAGTCATGATTAATGTTGGGCGCAGTGAAAGCATTAAGTATGGATGTACTATTTCACTGTAGCGGTAATAACCCACAAACATGCGTTACAATTTTTCTTCGACATTGCACAATACAAATCTGTTAACGGGAACCGGTCATCTACATCTTTTTTGTTTGTACGCTCAGTATAAATTGATAATGTTGGTAATTTGGCGCCCGTGAGTGCCGTTGCCCGCTACACTAATGAGTTTATAATGGACACAATAATATACCTTGATAATACATTTTCAGAATCAATGTCTAGGTCGAATGTGCTGTTCTACTTGGAACAACCAGATGATTACTATACCAACTTAATAAAAATAAGTTATGAAACTATAACAAATATAATAACAATATATTTATTTAGTAAAGTGGCACATTCAAATGCTAACATAAACATTGCCTGTAAAGCTGCGCATTGCGAACCGTATAACATTCTTCAAGACTCCTCAATGACTGTGTGAGTAAAATTCAAAAAAACAAAGTTCCGTGCGGATAATGACACGAATCTCAATTCTCACAAGTTCCTAACATCTTAATGGCTAAAACTGTAAAGTAGAACAATGGATGGAGGCGAGGTGCAGCTCACGCCACGCCTCGCCTCATGACGAGACAAGTGTAAATTGTCGAGACCACGCTAAATCTGAACATCTAATCACGTTACGGAGAAAATTTTGGAACATTGCTTCATTTCCTCAACTAAAAAATAACAAGCAAGTAGGTGACCGATGTACCTCAAAATTATCATGTCCGACTTCAGCGTGAGCAAGAAAACATGATCTTCCCAACAAAAAACGACCACTGATTGCGCACTTAGTCTACAGGAAATGTTTTGGACAAAGTAAAATTAGTAACCGACATAAGACAGTAAGTTGGTTATTTGCACGGCTTCACAGAAATTATTAATTCCCAGACTTCATAAGACAGAAACACATTTGGTTTAGGACTCAGTGGACTTAGACCGTTTCTGAAAATAAAAACCACAATGAGATCACACGACATAAGGCTTTACTTACATGCTAATAACGAGAACATTTTGACCTTTTAATAAAAAAACTAACGCATACATTTACCTCATATGGTGAATCACAGCATACTAGAAGCACATTCCATTCCTTTAGCCAGAACTTCTTGAACTGTTAAATGTGTCGATACCTACTTAAATTATGAGCTCGTGCGAGAGCTAGTCACCTCTGCGAATAGCCCGGGATGAGGGAAGGATGATGATCAAAAATTAAAGACACAATGAAAAAACATAATGTTCGTTTTCTTGCATGTATTTTTTTAATGCACATAATTTTAATGCCATGTACGTACGCTAGTAGGTAGATTGATAGATTGTTTCACGTCCTCTTCCTCCATTCTTGCAGCTCGCATACCTTTTTCGCGAGGTGTGCGGGACTGTAGTACCTAATCGTATGGGTATCGTATTATTAAAGCGTCAGCAGGTAGCTAGGAATTCAATCATCTAGAAAACCTCTCTACCTACCTAAATCGTATCGTAAACCTACTACAAACTCGAGATCATAAAATCGTTCGAAGAATTATGAATGAAACACTTCTCACTGCGATGACAATTGACAAAGCTGCGGATAAAAGCAAAAGTAAATAATAAATTAATTGAAAGTGAAAAACGAAGTCAACGACGGCGTGTCGAGTGGATTCACTGGCTACGTAATCGTTGATAAGTAATGTTATTAATGAATATCCGTTTGGCAGAGTTAAATGGCAAAACGTGATGAGGTCGGTGGCTGCGGCTGTGATGACGGCATTACTTCTGGATCTTCCTTATAATGTGACTCATCATCGGTTGGTGATCATGACTGACCGCTCTCACGGAATTTGTTTACTAACCCTGGTTTTATAAACCTTCATTACTGTGAAATGATTTTGCAATCATTACTATTAGCGATTCACTAATACTTTACTAAGAATAAATCGTTGAGTGCTATCTTAATTGCTGCGGAAAAGTCCACTTTTTGCTCATCGGATGCACTTACCGTGAATAATAAACCCGCCATATTGTCCAGCCAGAAACTGGATAAGCTGAATCCTGTTTATTATTAGCCCTATCTCTTACTAAGTAATTAACCAACATTGTATTAAGGCCACAGGTGGATTGAAGACAGAGAGGGGAGCCACAGTAAAAAGAACTCGTGTCAACCATAGAACATTAGAAAAAGATGGTAAGTGCTGATGATCACACGATGGAAGTGGATCAACGTAACCATATTGAGCGTGACGGTTCAGTTTCATTAATTGTTCAGTAGAAATACTCATATTTTTGTAGAAGCGTCACTTCAGAGCCTTATCATAGAAATATGGCAGTGGCAACCAACATGCAAATTGCAATACAGATATTTCCATATTATAAAAAAATACTCTTCTTTATTGTATACCACAAACAAAATACAGCGTAGACATTCGTTGAAGACAAAACTACAGTGGGCGGCCTTAACGCTTAGAAGTCATTTCTTCCAAGAAACCATTCTTGCGAAAAGTTCGTCGCATAATAATATGGAATATGGCCAAACCTTTATATTAAATTAATCATTTGACGCGTGAGTCCACCTTATCCCCTAGATTTCTCAGAACAACTGTAAAACGTAAATGATGATGTTGATGATGCTGATGCCGCTGATGGCTTTAACTAGAATCCAAATCCTTCTAAGTACGTTTATGATAGAAACTTAACTAAGGATCATTCTACTTATCTCCGGGAAAGTTCAAAAGAAATAGTTGTTCTAAATTGGACTTCACACCCACAATACTCATCTTCGTTGCCTTCAGATGATCTTAAAATATGAGCTTTTAACGTCTATTAATATAGGAGCCCGGGAATTATTGATTGTTGTATTATATTGGTATCATAAATTGAGTTTTATTTCGGTGCTATAATACTCTTTGTTGTTATTTTCTTTTTATATCTATCTACATGTTTAAAAAACAAAAGCTCGACACTTCCTGTAGGTATGTACTCGACATTTGTTTTCCGTTCCACAGCCGTTACCCACAGTTAAAATGTCGTGAGAATTAGATTAACTGAGGATGATCAAAAAAAGTACAGCATAGTGCTAACTAAATGCTAATTACTGTTAATGTGGAATAATAAAGAGTTAACACTAATGTAGTGAGTAACACAATAAAATCGAACCAGATATTTTGACAAACGCCAAAACTTAATACAAATTTAATATAACTCTGCTAGAGTTAAATTAAATAAACTGAATCCTAATTAACTGTTTCAATTGTAAATATTAGTTCTAATTTGTTTCTATTCTTTGTTGTATTTTAGTAATATTTGTATTGATTTATTTTATAAATCTTTTTTAATTTTATATTTTATTTTTCTCCAAACCCGTCCGGATTTTGTAAATTTAAAGATTTAACTTAAAAAGTAAAAAATATTAAACGTTTTCTTAATAAAAATACTAACTGAATCAGATAGAATTATCATGGTTGTAGCATAGTTCTCGTTGAAAAGAACCAGGCAATTGAAATGAGTTCAAACTCTCAAACCGAAATAAAATCAAAATCAGTTGCAAAGATTGATTCTCACACATTTCACAATAGGTAACGGTGACAGAATCACCTGTCTGCACGATCAGGCACGCCAATTTTACACAAACCAATTTAATATGTACGATAGGTTTGCGGAAAGTTCCAAAATGTAGAGCGTGTGGTGCTCTAGTTTTCAGCTATCGCTATATAAATTGTCCGGCGATGCAGTTAGGATTGCAAATGGCTAAGCGCCTTGTAAAATTTGCAAACGCGTGGTCACACAACACCTATCGGACAATCATCGATGCAGCGTTTAGTATCGACCTTTTTCTCATCAATGGTTCGACGTGTTTTGAATCCAACAAAATACTCTACAGCTTCGTTCACATATACAAAGAATCCCGTTTTCAGCCGTGTGAAGTCTTCCTTATTGGCAATGTGGGCCACTGGCTTTGGCGATCTGATCGTGTTAGGTAACGGCACCTAACTAATTATCTATTAAACTGACAATGGGCACGGCCGTCGTCGTGTCGCACGCACCATTCCACTTGTCATGCTGCATCCCTATAGAGCCACTGACCTACCGCTGCGCACGCTGTGCACGGTTACGCGGCGCATTTAAGCTGCGTGGGTTCGTTGGTTGGGCAACGTGGTAGACCCACGTTTCCACTTCAGGACACACTATACACGCACGCTGTGCACGACCACGCGGTACATTTAAGCTGCGTTGGTTCGTTTGTTTAACAACGAGTGTGTGTGTGGAAACGTAGACCACGTTTTCACAGCAGAACACACTATACACGCACGCTGTGCACGACCACGCGGTGCATATAAGCCGTGCTTGTTTGACGACGTCGGTCAACGTTAATTTACGTGTACAACGTGCATAGCGATTGACAACTGACAACAATTTGACAACGTTGACGCTGCGTGGAAGCCATATTTGAGCAAGCCACACGTGTAGCAATAACGTCACATTAATCTCGTATCCTTACGTAGCGTGTTCGCGAGTTGCATGGCGGCCTTATTCGAAATTCGGCAAAATAGTTCTGCAGAGCTTTTGTACCTACATTCCAGCGAATAAATGTTTTGATATGATTTGAGAGACGCTGCTGTTCACCTCCCGGTTTATATTCTTTCGTCGCCTCTTACGACACCTGCGCAGGAAGAAATGCTGGTACAAATCTAAACCGGCACCACAGGGCAGCTTATAAAGGTCATAATCCATGCTAATTAGGTTTATTTATCGCTAGTTTTGCATTTATGTGACGTGACCCGCATTTTACCACTCGTATAACATCATCTAAATCTTGTCGCAATTATGCAAAATGGTTATCTCATGTTGTTTCTTCCAGATTTATTATAGGAGTACCTAGGTACCATTATGTCGTTATTTCAGTTTTATTTATGTAAATCAGCGTCTAGGTTCAATTTGAAAGCACAGTTATTCTGCAGTAGTTTAAAGTTAGGAATTCCCTGGTTTATTGAGAGCAGTGTTTGAGCTATTCCCATGCTGTGATATGAATTCAGCTCACACGGGCGCCGACGTCGGCAGGCGGGCGCCTCGGCCCAACCTTTGCACACTGAACTTATTACCACGCGTGCTGCTTACCATATAACAGGACCAACAATGCTAATGAAACACCATGCATATAGACTTTGTCCTAGGAATAAAACCCTGTCCAAAAAGCTCTCCATCAGAAACAAAAAGGTCAACTAACAGTTCATGTTTTGTTGCTTACCAATATTTATTTTCTTGAAAGATAACTAAGTGTGTACCTACCTTATATAAACGGCTACTTATAAGTAAACGTGCAAAAGGTAAATATGATATCATTGAGTTTTTATTCACGATTCATTGAGATCTCTTGATGATAACAAGGTTAGGCAAGATGAATTGATGTGCAAAATAATAACCATAAAATAATCACGAAGTTGTGAATATATTAATTTATTATCTTTAGAATCATAGATTTATTATGAATAAATGAGTGTTTATTGTGATGATCTCGCGTGAGAATAAGTAGGTAGTTTGTTTGCCGATATCAACGAGTGGTCAGATTCAGGCAGTAGGTAACGGTATCCCGCTGTCGGCTCCGCACACAAATTAATGGTTGGCGTTCAAGGCCGCCTACAAGCAATCGACATAGATACATCGGTTTGTCGACTATGAGAACACGGCGCCTTCCGACTCTCGGTCAAGAATGAGGCCGAGAAAGCGGCCCCGAGCATCAAGCACGAAGCACTCTCCCGCGCCCGAAACTGCCGTTGTCCGAACCGATCCACCGAAATATATGTAATTGATTTCATCAATAAATGCTAATTAATCACACTTAGTATAGTGAAATTATTGAACGAAATGTTTGCCAATTCATCAAAAGTCTGGCAGCAATACCTAGATAGCTTGCTATGCCATTATTCTGAAAAAAAAAAACAAAATGTAAAGTTCCGCCATGCAAGTTTCGGTGTAGCGCTAATTAAAATCCTGTTGATTTATTAAATGTACATACGGAACATGTCTTTCGTCCATTCACTAGTCTACAGTCATTAGCTGCGATGGCAAGCGGCTGTGTTAGGCTCTCTGGGTGCGCGGTTTTTGCCCCGTTCGTGGGTGTACTGTTACTGTTAGCCGACTTTCGGCCGCCCCGCCTCGCCACCGTCTAACCTTGGTACTTTCAGTTACGATGGCTAAAGTCTATTTTGCACTTCTCTTGTTACCGCTGTCATCTTATTGTGACCGAGTTACTGACAAAAAATATCAATCAAAATTCTAGCACAAAAGCCTGAGGCATCGCGCTGTCTCTTGCCCAACAGATGGACGGGAAATTCAATGGATTTTTAACATCACAACTTTACCTAGAATGTTTTTGTGAAACGGCTACCCATCAATCGTTATTTTGATCGTTGGATGAAACGTTCATTTAGATTTACTTTACGAACAGATCTCAGTTTGATAGTGTCAAGGCTATTTGTAAGAATATATAGGTCTCGTTACTTTAGACATGAGGCGATTTGTGACAAAATTAAGAGGGATCATTTTTTCAGTTTGTATCTTACGTGCCCTTTTATGAACCAATGGCGATTCGTAAGCACACTCGACCTATTGTTTGTGTTAATTTTTAGGTATTTACTACATATATGGAGAAAAATCAAACACAATCTTTTAAAATACTGTAAATATGCATTTGTTGTTGATGATGATGTTGTTGTTTGAGTTACTTAAGATAAAATAATAAAAACTTACCACTGCTAGTGCAAAACCAAGAAACTTAATCACATAATGCTTTCTATACCCCTCATAATTTATAATGAAGTTACCTTAAAACCGTCTAAGTCGTGCTGCAAATTCCTATCTGCCCGTGTAATAATAAAACAGCATCTCACAAAGAATGATTTTACAATCACCAGAACTATGAAGTAAGGAGCGAGATGTAGCATGCGACGGGCAAGTTCAGTGACTCTACCTTCCCTTCGGGTCTCGGGATTGGCAAGAAACTGCATTCGCGCTGCGAACCTGTTTGCGTACCCCAATACCGCTGTTGTGGGGATTTCGGCGGCCAATTATGTGTTCTTCAGAGCGAGGCTAAATTGGCATGTAGCTATCTGATATTCGGGTGCGATGCACGTAACTTTTCTCTGTTACATAACAATTAGCGAGCGAGCTGGTCTGAGACGCGGCGGGCGCCTGCCAGTGGGGTCATTGGCAAGGCGGCCGAGAGCTGCCACTTTAGGTTCAAGGGTACCTACAGCGGGCCTACATGCCGCCGCCTCACCGCGCTGCACTGCGCTCCTCACGCAACTCTCGCTAATTCCACTCCCAATACTTAGTAGGTACCTATGTGATTCTTTAATGTCGAGATTAGAAAGCTCTGTCTATAGGTATAAATAATATTATGAAAGTCTATTTTAAAAAAGAGCGTAAAGCTTTTCTTTTTTAAATATCGTATAACTATTTCCAAATGTCTCCAGTGTCTAAATAATTAAATAGAGCTTGTGTTATGGGTACTAAATAACTGATATACCTAGCTACTTAGTACAGTAAATATACATACATATATTTAGATTTTTTTATTATACATAGAAAACTCCCAGATCTCCCGGAATAAAAATCTGCAGATAAGACCAGAGACGGGAATAAAACTTCGCCTTCTACGTTACTTAATTTAGGCTAACCATGTAACAGTTCTTTTTTACAATTTTATATTTTTGTTTCAATAAATATAACTATTTATCTCCAACTACCCTCTCCTGTACCTATTTAAACACGTGAAAGCAGTGTACCACAAATAAGCTCAGCGCCATGTAAACCGACGTCAATTTTGCTGTTCTTTGCCATTAGCGTTCCCTCACGTCTAGTGCATTAGCTAATTTGTCATCATGGGTGCGCTTGCGCTTCGCTAATCGATTTTACATAACTAACACTCGACTTTTTGTCATATTTCTACTTACTGGGGCTATCAGTTACTAATCTATTCCTTGCTGAGATTGGCTCTACAGGTTTTATAGTGTGTGCACTTCCTTTAAGTAGTAAGTAACACTTTTATGGCGTGAGACGCACATATGGGTCAACTCCACCATGCTGGGCAGTGAATGCGTTAATGTCTAATGTTTCTACCTATTGACTAATGTTTCGTCGTATTGATCCAAATACCTGGACTCCTAGATATTGTTTTGTAAAGAAAGGTTTACAAAACGTATGAAATATTGTGGAAAATATTTTACGGCACTTTTTCATTGACGCAAATCACAAAGGTTTGAAACTAGTTTTGGTTTTGACAGCTGTCATTCATTATTTCATTTGTCTCTTTTCCGTTTTTGAATTCAATTTCTTTCCCTTTGGTCCTTTTTCATATGTGTACAATTATGCGTTATTGAAGTTTTTGCCTTATTAAGTGGTAATCGTGCTGCTACCTTGTTGTTTTTAATTATTGTTATCAGATTTGGTTAAGACTCATACATAAAAATATTTGAATTCTAGATCCGAGTATAACTCAAATAAGGCAAAGGTTTACTGATAAGTCATCGTTAGTAAAGTAAGTTCCTTCTTAGATGAGTATCTTAAAACGTATATTTAATCAGTTCCTACACTACTTTTTTTACCTACGTGTATAAGAGCATCTCAAGGTGGAAAACACACAGCAATATCCTGAAACTGAAGATTCGCCTGACAACATGTTTTACAACAACTTATCTTCAACTATAAAACTTTTGAAACTATCATGGTTATTAATACTAAAGTCATTTAAAACGGGATATTTACCATGATTTGATTTTTGAATTGAGAGCCATGATCACGGAGTAACTCAGTTACTCCGTGATCATGGCGCGGCTTACAGCTACATCTATGCCATTTCAGCCTGATTCGTGTAGTAGTTTTGCGTGAAGAAGTAATAAAAATCCATACATCCATCTAAACATCCAAACTTTCGCTTTTTATAATATTAGTGTGATCTGATTTAAGATTGCTTCCGTGTTCATACGGTAGGTACACCTACAAGTACCTACAAGGCTCAAGCGCGAAACTTATTTGTGCACTCAAAAACGTATTTCAGCAAGTGTTTGATACGCTTGTAAAATAACAAAGCAACACAGAACCTATTACATATTTTTGTTAAAAATTTGATGAAGTAAAATGATAGTACTAAATATTTTATCAATAACCGGCTAAGCATATATTTCATTGAAAGTTAAGGTCTTCGATACCTGCTATATTGATTATTAATATTTATTGCAACAAATTTCATTACAGAAATTTCCAGGCAGACAATAAAAACGATTTAATTATGACGAGATACATTGAGTGCCCACTTAGTTGTTTACGATGATTTAATTACCGAGTACCTACTTAAAAAAACCGTTGTCATTTTTGCTAATTAGTCTGAGCCGCTATCTTTGATTGATCGTCAATAAAATGTAAAATAGCGCAAACGGTACACAACAATATGCAAATTGAACCAATTTACTTCATTCAAACGGACATGCCTGTCGATTTTGAAAAGTACACTTAACGGGGATCTTACCAACCCACACCTAGTACGTGCCACTTTTAATTTTTATTCAATCGTACACACTTTTATTATACATAGAAAACGACCAGAACACCCGAAACAAATATCTGCAGATCGTACACACAATTGTTCCGAGGCGGGAATCGAACCCGCATCCTCCTGCGTCGCAGCGCAGGCGGACCTTCGCCCACCGCGCCATATCGGTCGTCCATCGGAGATGATGATGTGTGTTTTTGACTTTGGCCAGCATTATTATTATTTATTTATTATTCTTAACTACGTCTACCACCATAACCACCCTGAGTAGCGGGCGCTGTTAGCTGGAGGCTGTTGATGTTGTTGAAGTCGAGCATCTTCAACACCTCCTTGGTGTCAATTATTATTATTATACATATCAACACCTACATACGGTAATAAATCCAATATTAAACAACCAGAAATTACATAACTTTCTAGCCACCATAACCATAAATAACAATTGCAACTGTAAAAATCTACAGCCACATCAATTCACACATCAAAAGGTGAGCTCGTGATATCTCAGAAGTATAAAAAAGAACGTTTACGCTCGATACGGGAACCCTATAATTTTTACAAAATAATACGAAGTGCAGACACCGTTATTCTTATCGACAGACCTATCGAATAGATCGTTAACTGGCGTCGATTTTAATTAATACCTACGAGAAGACTACAGTAGAGACGTAGCTTCAGCGCATCCGGCTATGGACCAGCAATCCGTAAAACTGCGTAATATTATAGTTACCACATCTACCTACGGTGTATTTTGCTGAACGAAGAGCGTTAACGTCCTCGTCCTTTAAAAGTAAGAAATTCTCAAGGAATGATGCACGAGTATGACGCATTGTCTTCGGACATCCATCACCGCTGCACTAGGGAATTCTTTCGGTTTTCCATATAAATAACTATTAATAGACACCGACCACGAAAAGCAATCTCCCGGGTTGGCAGTTAATAGCCCTCAGGTTATTTTATAACTAAGCTCATTAATGAGTGGTTGGACGTGACTGGAGGAAAATGCATCGAGCTTTCTGCACAGTAGAGCCTGTATTGTAATGGTGCGCCCGGGCCTCCCGTCACCGCAACTTTGTGCAATTATTACTTAATTGTTTAATCAATACCTACATATTACATGAATTTATAGACATTGCGCAATAAAATGAGCTAAAAGACAAATAGCGACCACACAAAGCAAGCTTTATCATTTTCCTAGTAAGGTTAGATGTTATTTTTATAAAAAGTTCAAATGCTCACACAAAAAAAAGTATCTAATAATCTGTAGTATTTTGTAGAATATGTCATAAAGTTATTTAAATTGTATTCGTAGAAAAGTTTTGTACATTTAACAAATGAAATCATAACGCGTTGTAGTCTAATCTTCGAAAATGGGCGCAAACGCGTAGCAAGTGCTACGACATGTTTCCGTGTCACATTCATCACGCACAAACTTGGCATAAACTTTAAGAGCTTAATAAAACTTTTCAAACTATTATGTTTATTAACACTTAAGTCATTTAAAATGGGATATTTACCATGTTTCAGTTATTCCGTGAGCAAGGCTCATGAAACTGTGCCGAAATATTGGAAAACTCAAAAACCTAATCATGGTAAATATCCCGTTTTAAATGACTTTATTGTTTAACCTAGAAGTGTTTATTGTATAAATTTTTTTTCCACTAGTGGACAAAACATTAAAGGGAACAGAAAATCCAAATAAAGTACTCGTAGGTATAAAATTTGACTTGTGTAAATGCTTATTTTGTAAGCCTAAAGAAATAAAGATTTTTTTATTTGAATTTAACTAAGTAACATGTACACCTAAGCGATCTCTAAAAATGTTACTCGTTTCTTTATTTAGTAATAATAAACATTTATATTGTATTTTTTACTCAGAACTGTAAACTAAATAGGTAGGTAGCTGGAAAAATGTCTATGTGTCTATGATGTAATTAGGTAAGTACATAGTTTACAAATTAATATTTTAGATTGTTGGGTTGTTGTTTACTAGTACTTACGTCGTAATTTGTTATTTTCTGAATCGTGTCGAATGAGTCCTTCCTCGCACGTCTTGGTCACAAAAACCACCAAAACGCCAGCGATGAGCTAACTCGCCCGTCTTACAGCACGACTCATTGATTTGATTACTTACCTACATTGTAAAAAAAAACTCAATCATTGGCTAAAATTAATATCCACAAGATATCAAATTCTATTATTTCAACGCACTTATAGGAAATCTGCTGAAATCAGTAGTGGGAACAGATAACAATGCATTTATTTTATATTCAAACAAACTTAGCTAGAACTTAGTTTAAAGTTGTGTGCAAAAGCTTTTGGCAAAATTTCGTATTTAAGTGTCAAAAAAAACAATAATAATTAACTGCTGATGATGATGATGAAAAAAACATTCGCGATTTGTTAACATAATTAATTATTTTATTTATACTTTTTACGACACAAACGTAGGGAAAATAATAATAAATGGTACGTGATTAATATCCGATGAACAAAATAAAACGTTTAAAAAAAAAACAAAAATCGACATATTAATTATATTTATCGAAGAAACTCCTAATGCCTACTCTTTATTTTATACCTAAGAGGAAGTGGCTGTCGAAAAAGCTATTGGAGAATAGCTCAGAGGAACTCTGATACATGATAAAAACTTTGCACTAGTGTAAATGTAAATAAAAAGGTGATGTCAGTCTATACCAACCACCTTCTAGTTTTTTGTAAAGCTGTTCTCTTCGTGGAAACGTGAGCCATGAGCTGAGGGTCAGGACCTTATAGATTGAACCCTAAAATGAATGAAGTTATGCGATGATTCATGGGCTCTATCGCAGGCTCATCGTGCAGACAACCGGATACTATTCACATAATGGTCTATGCTGATGTCAACATGATGACGTCTTCAGGGGTTTAATCGCGAGGCAAAAAGCTCCCTTGAAAAGCTGACTTGGTATGCGATGAGTGAGACTGTCATAGGTAACTATCTATTTAAAAACCTGTCCGTCTCCATCTTTATGTAGCGAGCCTATTTCTGGATACTTAATAAATTTTCCGTCACATACCGGGATCGCAGTCTGGAGCCAATATCTCTACCTACTCTACATCTTATAACAACGGATACTTATGCATATTTTTTAAAAACGAATTATAATTACATGGTCAAGTAAAGGAACATAAAAATGTGTCACATGAAACAACACAATCTTAGTTTTTTAAGGTAGATTCGAAAGGACTATTGACACTTACCATACAGACAGACCAACGACTTACTGTGCTAATGTTAAATTCCGCATGTTTGCCTTGATGGGCATACATTAACATGACATCATTAGAAATGAAAATGGCAAAGACGTGTCAGGAAGTTTCCATTCAAAGACATAAGAGGCATCTTCGATATTTTAATAACCTTCTTTACATTCAACTAAGTAGCAATTATAAGACTGTTGAGATTAAATTGGACGCAAATCTTACTTCCTAGACATCTAACTAACGTGAAATTGACTATCTACCACGTAAGTTTCCCACTAACAAATAATAGCACCGTCACAATACAATACAACAACGAATATGTCGGAATAACATAAACCAATTAGACTCCAATAAGGAAATCCAAGTTTATGCTGAGAGTGTTCACTTTAGCGTGAATCTTTCTCTGCGGTGGGTCCAAATATAATTTAAAATACGATACGATAAAAGTAAATAGATATTGTTATTAATAAGAGCGTGGATATTCATTTTACCATTTCGCAAAGGTTTATAAGGCTCAACTCACACCAAAAGAGCGTCGAAGCGCAGTGAAGCGGAGCGCAGTTTCAGTGTCATATGAATTTTAACTTTATTTTCATTACAATAAAACTTATTATCGCATGAGAAACTGTGTTTCACTTCTGTGAGTTGAGCCTAAGTGATGCGTTTTCGCTTTACTTTTTTTAAGCTTTCCCATTTATCGTAGCTATCTTACATGGAAACTGGCTGGGTATTTCCTAGTAGGTTCCCTGCTTAGGTAGCTTCTGCTTGACGCGAATTCAATTTTTCTAAGTTAATATATAAAGGTTCTCCACTATTTTAATCACATGTTTATCTAGAGGTGTTTCTTTGTCTGGGATGGCATTTTGGACATAGCCAATCTAGCTAGCGGGCATACCAAACCATATACCACCAACATAAAGAGGGAAACGATTTAGAAGTCGATTGCTTCCTTGTTGTCTTTTACCGTTTACATATTAAATTGTGAAGGAGTTATGGGCTAGCAGCTTTCGACAATTTCAGAGGACAATAATATTTACCTATATACGGATAAGAGCTGGTTAAAAGGAATTCGGTACTTAAAATATGTTAAGGTGAAATTACAAATGTCCCGTACTAATTGCACACTGGATACTCGCGGACGTAATTATTTTCTTTTTTATATAATACTTACCGCTGCTCCGTATAAGTTACTATGAAAGAAGAGACCAAACTTTACCTGCTAAATCAAACCGCACGCCATCGCTTGTGCACTCTACAGCGAATGTGATAGTCATATTGTCACATTATTTTTCTTACATATTGCTTGGATGATTGATATTTCATAAAAGCAGTCTGGAGTTTTTTTATTACTAGGCAGGTACCTACAAATCTATAAACAATGTTAAAAGCTTATAATTTCCTTACTAATCGACAGATTTTATAGAATTACATATAAGTGATTGCTGTAATCATAGTAGATTTATAGTACCTATTCAGTAGGTACCTAAATCATAGTTTTCATATGTCCCTAAGGATGAGCATTCATATCACGTTCGTTTATCTCAGACATTTCGATACTTTCAATTCAAATAAAGTTAACGCAGCTCTTAAAGCAAGATGTGCACGGTAAATAAGAATAACGGTGCTTTTATAACCGCGGGACCGGCCCCGCTGCCTAGCCCCGCTCGGAACCTTGCCAATTCCCATTGCTCAAGAGTCAAGACCAACATTGGAATTTCTCACTTGTTCGAACATGAATACATTTACTATGTCCATTTCTAACACATTACACCAGTGCTAATGTTCCTCCCGGCACCTTCGCAACCTTTGCCTCATTGCCGAGTACACACTGATCTACCACACCTCTTATGCCTGATTGCTCGCCTCTACTAATTATCCAACTAACCCCAGCGTTCAATAATGTTATTGTATCCAGTTTTTTGTCAGTACAAGGCTAATCTGGCCTTCTCTATTGATCATAATACTCATATTTCACAGCAATAAATTTTAAATTACCTAGATTGTTATTATGTTATCAGCGTGACCCAGTGAAGCGTGACGAACATACTCTATTCAGGTTCCTGCATCTTATTCAAATATTAACTATTCAACATTATTGTATGGGTTTGTCAATTTAGTTAATTTAATAGGAGTTGACTACTATTTAATCTATTAAAATAAAAAATGTTTTTTTGAAATAATCCAATCTTTATTTAAAACGTCATGATTTAAAGTAACAGTGTCAAATTTGATCCAAAAATGAAAAATGTTGTTACATTTTTGATAACTAGATATTCATAATTCGTTTTTATATAATATTTTTAATATCTACAAAAAGGAAATAAATGTACCTTATTTATAAATGTGGCTTTAACAATACGTATTAGCTGAAAATTATGTTTGAACAATACAAAGCAGCGAAGTATAGCCAAATCTTACCTCAGAATAAAATTTATAATGTTTCGTTCAAACGATAACATGAACTAGTCTTAGTTATACATAAAAAAATGTTTTTAACGCTAATCTTTTGTTATTTTATTTTCTTTTGACAAACAATGATGCCGATTATAAAACTTTAATAAGAATCTCTGTGAGTATATATGATAAGTATTCCATACAGATATATTTGATACATAACATAACACTAATGCCAGATGTTTTGTACTACATTTCTTCAACAAACAATATCTAAATAATAAGTTCAATGAACGTTAATGAGAGCATGTATTGTTAGGCATTCGTCCGGATACTGAAACGCTGTCAAGACTGCAGTATATAAGTTTAAGTGATTATATACGATATTATTTTAAATTTAAAACTATTTTCTTAACGTTTCAGTTCTCCGACGTTTGTATTCAAAATATCCTTACAAAAAAGCTAGCATCTACTCTAGAAACACCACACGACGTCAGCGGAGAATGGCACGGCACCGCGCCACCAGTGAAACAACACGCTAATGTACTTTGGAAAAACTACTGTCTAACATTTAAGAAACATTCAAATATTAAACGTGCAAAGACATCATAAATTCATTATTCATAAAGTACTTGATTATAGTGTAAATGAATTGAGACCATGCGACCTGTACTTGACGATAGTTAGTAATTACGTTCGAATTACTATAACCTAGCTACAAAAATAAAAGATATACTTAGTATATTAAAAAGTCAATAAAAATAAAAGCACAGCGACACTGAATCATCGATACCACCTAAACTAAATATCAGGCTCTAATTCACAAACACCGGCGATTTTTGCGTTCTATCAATGAACGATTCACTCTGTACCTCTTAGTCGATTGTATTGATCTATGTAAATGAACTAGCGCCTTAGAAGCTTACAAATAAAGGCATTTTAGAATAGACACATTACATTACAGAAGAACCTAACATCACGTATCTATCCTAAGGACTTTCCCTATGTTGTAACGCGTAAAAAAGGATTATCAGGAACACGCAGGTGGGATCCTGGGAGTGCTTAACGAAATGAATATTTCGACCGCTTATTGGTGTATCTTCACTTACATCTATTCAATTCCTATGCTACAATGAGGTGCATCCGTGTCCCATTCCGGTTTCTGCGAGGTTGCTTCACCGGAAGAGATGCGATTATATACTAAGCACTGTCGTTTTCGCGATTTTCGGTCGCATCGCGAGATGAACGGTGAGAATGAATATATGTTTACCCGATCTACCCTCAGACTATCATTGGCGGCTAACCTCTGGCAAAGGGGCTTTCTTAATCTGAAACAAAGTCAAAGTCAATGTCAAAGTCAGTAGCATTTATTTCTTAAGGCTTACAAAATAAGCACTTAGACAAGCCATACTTTATACTATAAATTTATTATCAAATAAAATTATTTCACTGTTCATTCAATTTTTTTTTCCACTAGTGGAAAATGCCATCATAATTATTTCACATGCTAAATCTTCATTACATAGCTTTATGAGTAACAAAAGAAAATCGATCTTTAAAAATGTAATTATATTAAGCACTGTTTTTTCTCATTCCAACTTAATTCAACAGACGAATGCAAATAACTCTATAAGTATTGCCAGAAATTGACAAATGTTTTCAAGTAAAACGTGAATTGAAACGAGGCTTAAAACTTTTATTAATAGTTTAGCACGTAGAGACGTTTACAGCGTATTACCTGCTGCAATACCTGCATAAACGTTATTGTATTCAAGTAATACCATCTGATTGAAGATACAACCATTAGAGGATATTAAGGACTTACCGCAGTGGCATCGTCACGACGCAAACCTGCCCACTGTACGAAGGAAGGCAGGTCACGCGTCGGCAATTCAGCCGCCAGCGCCTTGACGCGCAAGTTACGATCGTCAGTCAATAGGACCACTTCACGCACGCGCGTGGAGGTCGAAGAGTCGATTCCCTCCTCAGTTGTTTCTGGAACGAAAAATGAATAAACTTATGTTATTTTTGTTTACTTATTTACTTTGCTTATATGTACATGTATACAGCTTAGATTTTAATGTAAGCTTAGGATAATAGTACATGCATCATGTAAAAGCACTGCAAAAGCATTTATATAAATAGTTTCTGCCCGCGGCTTCGCACGCGTTGTGTCTAATCGTTTAAAGTTTAAATATTATTTTATCGCATGGAAAATGTTTTATGGGTTTAAAAAGCCTTTGTTTGATTCCTGCCTTACAGCGACATCCGTGCAAAATTTCAGCCTGATCCGTTCAGTAGTTTTGGCGTGAAGAATTAACAAACATCCATCCATCCATCTTAACATCCAAACTATCGCATTTATAAAATTAGTATGATGGCAAAAATGCTGTTTTATGAAATAGATAGGTATCAAAAAGTTATTTAAGGTCAGGTAAATCATGCATGTCAATCTTAACTTCAATTAAATAATCCTATATAATTTAAAATAGAATGTCAAAAGCGAAGATTTCATTGATTATGGAGTCTAGGGCAGGGAAACGCACAAAGGTAAGGTAAGGTAATCTCATTGATCTAATTTTATATCATGCAGTAAGAAGAAGGATCAAAATTCAACCACGTCGTTTTACGGTTAGAAATACACCGTAAAAATACCCTTTTAGCGTTTATCTGTATTTTCTTCAGTAAAAAAATTAGATAGGTAGATAGATAGATAAAATTCTTTATTGCACTTTAACTATAAACTATGTACAATAAAAACTTAAAAATTAAGTACAATTGGCGGTCTTATCGCTCAAGAGCGATCTCTACCAGACAACCATGGATGGATAGGATCGTGGACAGTACCAGGGGATCTGTGTGCTTGTAAGTTATGGGAATAAATAAAATACTTAATTAAGGTGGTGTATCTATCATAATCATGAAATTTTATCACGCTTACTACAATCAGAATATTTGTAGGTAAATAGTAAAATTGAAGAACTTAGTGCGTGTATAGTTGCTTGCGTTATACATTCGAATTAGCGATAACGATATTTCATATTGCCAATTATTTACAACGTTCACTTAACCTTTTGATCTGTACAAACTACGTAAGTTAAATCGACGTATCGACATACAGTGTAACGAAACGATGATAAGGATTCTCTAAAGTACGTTAGCGAATTGCTATGTTGATACGTCGAATGACGAAGTACGTCATTCGACGTAACGTTACAATTTATGCGACAACTGACGAGCAAAAGCAAACAATCAGTCATTTGTTTTTTACATCGCAGACGCAAAAGCAAAGTTTGAGCTGATTATGAAAGTTTAACTAACGAATACTCAAACATCAATTTTTTGACAGTTTTCAATGAAAATCTGTCAGAAAACCGTCACTTGAGTCATGCTAAAATCCAAGATGCGTTTGAGTATTTGGGCGTTAGTAGGTTGATTTTGGGATCACAAGATTTTAAGCAGCGAAGATTTGCGATTTCTGGTTTTTAGTACTACAACATCAGTTGATGCGATAGAAGTTTTTGATCAGTATTTCAGGATCGATTGGCATCTTACCTGTATCAGCAGTAAGATTGGCGTGCAGATTAAGCGCAGTGGACAGCACTTTATCATCATTGGTGGATCTCAGCTGTTCCTTCTCGTCAGTGAACGCGCGAGAAGCCAGTAGAGAGCCAAGAGACGTGGCCAGTCGGACGCCCGAGCCGGCGGCGGATACCCACGCGAGGGCTAGGGCCGCGTTGCCACCGACACGGGAGCACTTCTGTAGGCCTTCCAGTTCCGTCATAACTGTAAAACAAGCATCGGCGCTTAAAACGTAGTCATATTATAGCAATTCAACAGAAATTCACGGAATTCATTTTTCGTGTTCTTATGAGCATGCAATAGAATTACCTACTAGGGATAGTCGCGCGGGAGTTCATGGATCGTCGTTTAATAATTTCAGTGCCCACTTGCTGGATTTAAACTCTTCGCAGCAGCTACGCGCCATCGAGAGTCGCACCGCTGATGATGCGCAGTGAATCGGTATAAGTTTCCCGTTGTCTATCTCTTCCTTAGTAGCATTGCTGGTTCATGTTAGAACTTAAAGTATACAGAACCATACCAATTTCCCTAGTATATCATCCCAGTAGTAACTTACCAACTAACGGCACAGCGAAGAGATAGGGCTGCGCGGGCGCAGAGGCGATCGCTTGCAGCAGCGGCAAGTGGTCGATGAAACAGTTGGTGTCCGGCACCAGCCAGCGCGGCCGCACCTCGACAGCGACGCTGCCCGGACCGCTGCGGAGTATCTCCTGCAATAAACCCACGAAAAACATTCATAACACTTAAAGTTGAGTTTCACTTAGTTTCAGTTATTTCATTGATAACGTTTATATGTTATATGTCATTTTCTTATTTCTATTAAATTATCAATAACGTCTTGGTTAAAATAGTTAATTTATTTATATCATAATAAATTGCTTCAAAATTAAATTATAAAATTTCAAACAGTTCATTGAATTTATAGTAAACATTGCTCAATAAGCCAGAATTTCAATTTGCTTTTTGAGGATTGCGTTTGATGGATAAATGCATGCGTATTCCATGTAGGTTATGACCCCATGACCTACATGGAATACGCATGCATTTATCCATACCTGACCAGGTATGAGGTTGTATGTCAAATGACATAACACATATACAATGTTTGTTTCCTGTGACTTATCATGGCAGCAAAATACACCGTTGAAGCTCTCCTACCCATGAATAATCTTTCTTGAATTGTACAACATGACTTTCGTTGTACAACCAATAATCCAACGTTATAATGGTGAATAAATACTAATAGTGTCCCTAATGCCTGTAGTTCTTTTTGTGTGCCGAGGTCCTAAAGGAAGAAACATTTAATATATGGAGAAGCCTGACCTCTCTGAGCTTTTGCATCTGGATATTATCATGATCTCTTAAATGGGTGGTATTTAGGAGGCCGCTACTTGTGTAGTATTATTATATCTGTGCCCCAACTAAGCAGAGCTTATGTAATGGGTACTATGAGTATATAACTAATATATTTGATGTATATAATACATTATTACATAACATAATATATATTTTTACTTTACAAAGAAAACACCAAAACCGCCCGGAATAAACATCTGCAGATCGTACAAACATTTCGGTGTTCTGGTTGTTTTCTATGTATAATAATATAATATTGTATGTATTGTATTAAGTATAACAGTTGCTTTGCTTTGAGCGTGGGCCGTAATGTTGTGTGAATTACATCTTTTTAAACTTTCGCGATTTGTTTATATATTATATTAAAGATTAATGTTATACCAGTAGAGGAGTACCAGTTGTTTGTGCAGTTTTGTGAATAACCCAATTAATTAATCAGCATTATTTATTGATTTATTTGTCCCGGGAATCGAAACCGCCACATTCTGCGTCACTAGCAGACCTTAGCCCGCTGAGCTGCTATTCGTCACTACTATTTAATTAGAAAGCCAGTCAAGTTAGTTCCATGTCATACCTGAACCCTTTCCCGCTGCCGGTCCATGGTAGCCTTCCTCGTCTCGAGTAGTTCCTTCCTGCGCAGTAGTTTCCTCGTCAACGCGTCCGCTCCGTCGGCTAAGGACCCTTCTGTTAGACTGGTGGGGCCGCTGGCGTTGGCGCTTGTGCTTTCCTCGTCTTCTAGGTCTTCAATCTGGAATTAAAGGAAGAAATAGTCAATATTACTTTGATATATCTATTCCTTTTCAATATAATTATTGGCAGATACTTCTATTTTTATTTATTTGGCAAACCACTTGACTTATTCCGTCCTAAAGAATATTTCAAGACAATTTATGAACATGTGTGAACATGAAACTTTCGTCATTATCATTGGTAGTCGGATTTTCCCCCTTGCAATGCTAGGGGACTCGATTACAGTTTTCGGATCCTTTTGAGAGATTAGTCAGAGGCTATTTTTGAGGAATATTGTATTTGTCTCATCCTTTTTATGTACGTATAAGCGAGATAAAAGTTAACGGATATTGAGCTCTCGAATACTTTTTTCATAATCAAACTGTGTACCCTGGTACTAAGTATACAGTTCGTTAAACGATATCGTTGGAAAGTCAAAATTCTGTGGCTGAAGCTGGCACAGAACCGACTGAGCTGGCGTGTTAAGGACTATTCCCAGGAGTATTGAAGTTCTTTTGTGTTTTGAATATCATACCAAGTTCTGTAGCGGCGGATGGTCGGGCTGCGCCCTCTGCACGGCGCTCACGTACCGCGGCGCCGCGTTCGCCGGGTACTCCAATCGGAGGACCGGTGGCTCCACGCCTACTAGGTACCTAAGTCACAAAGAGATCATTTAAGAACATGCAAGCAACATACAGTCGCAGTTATGGAATGAATCCAACTACTACGGACATAGAAAATCACACCCCCTGACATAAGTCAGAACTACTCATGAGTATAATATAAACTAAAAAAAAACCAACAACCAATGTTTGTAGCAAACTACTTTTATATCAATTAACATGACCTTAGACGGATAAACAGATATACTGAATAGAATCGTTTTGAATGGTCTACTCCATAAACTCAAGCGCATAGACTCAAATTCAGAGATTGAGATTTAGTTAGAAATGCGGCCGGGTCTCATCCCAACTTTAGTGAGTAAAATATTAAAAATAACTTTCTTCTTTATAAGAAAACTTAAATGCACGACGACGTCGTCAAAAACGTCAACTCTGTTCATAACACAATTCTTTTGAAACTGTTGCTTTGAGCTTAAGGGACCATGTAGATTTCAAGTTCGTACTCACTCTGTACCAAAGAATAGCAGCTTCTGCATCCTCAACGCATGTTCCGCTGTCTGGTATGGCACAGCAGGCTCGGAGCGCACCCACGCTACGCCTGGTTCCATGTACATCAGCGGAGTGAAACCACCGAGCAACGAATCTTCTGGTAGTCTGACGCATATTAAACCTGTAATTGTTTTTATTTCAGAACAGCTACGGAAATATTCCGTAACAACATAATTTTAAATAGTAGTTTTCCATAATCCACTGTATTTACAGATAATTTCAGAATAACCAGGAAATGACCAGCTTCTAAGAACGCAGGACATGTACCAGGATCGCAGACCGCTATAGAGGTTGCCGCCATTTGCACACGCATCACACATTCGCTAATCACATCATTAGCACATTCGTGACTTGGCTCCGATGCTCACGTACGGTATCCAGTCACAGGTCTCCGACAAATCCTAATAACTGTACTAACTGTCATGTAGAAACAGGTTAGGGGTCACTATAAGGTATTGTAGAAGTTGTATCACATGCCACATGCTTGGTGATTTACACGTATGTATGTTTTGTTTTTGTATGGGATATACTTAAGAGGGCGCAATGCGTGCCATTTCTTTTTTGTTCGCCCCTTAAATGTTTGACCACCATCTCATTTGATCAAATGAAGATGTGACCTAAGATGAAGCACGCTTTTCCGGGTGGATCTTTCATACAAACTCTAGCAATATCCATAATAGATATATTTACTTAACAAACTTTAATTTTACTAACATTGAAAATAGTTAAAATTATATTTATTAGTCCTTTTGTACGACAGAATTAAATAAAACACAGAATAATTGACCATAATTTATCACGCAAGATAGCGCCGGAGCTTCAAAGATAAATAAATATGGACTTGTTAATGTTTATGCATCCACTTTACTAAACATTTACTGACTATATATCATTTAATAAATAGTCATAAAAATTATAAATAACTGCGCTTGAGTCACGTTCTTTACGTGTGGTTCACAAGCAGTTATTTATAATTATTTTTTTATACGTGGCAGGGAATAAGCATCTACGAAGGCCGATGTACTCACTCCCTCATTAAGCTCAATCGATCTTATTGAATTTGTATGAGGCAGCGTAATGCGTTTTGTTAGTCAATGATTTCTCCGTAGGACGCCGCCCTCACAAACATTTATAACTTACTAATTAGCCAACTAAATCAGTACAGGCTAAGTTTAACCGCTTACACAAAAGTTTAACAAACCGTTCACACGAACGTTACTCACCATCTTTAGGTTCATTCGCTAGTTGTATTGTCTTGTCGTCCACAGCTTCAATGATATTCATGAGCTTCGCAAGCCAATCCCAAGGGTCGTTTTCGGAGCTAAGAAACAAAAACGATAAAATAAAAATATGCGCATCACAAAGAGCAAAAAGCAAACTCGGCAATTACTCTTACTCAGTTTCGAAGTTTTCAAACGACGTTGGTGGATTCCATACGCTACTGTGGCAAAGCATCCAGTCAGACCACACCTGTAATGAAAAATACGTATAATTTAATTCAATTCAATGTGATGCCCGGCCGCGATAAATAATTCATACAAATGTATTATTACGGCCCGCGAATATATCGGACGAGTATCGTGAGACATGTAACACGTGTTTTTCTCTGCATTGCTAGGTGATGTTAAAGCTGCCTGTAAATCGTTGTGCACGACAAAAACTGAGCTATTCAAAATATTTAACGACTATGGAGCTCTGCCTTAGCTTAGAAGCTGGCAATTGACCAACGGGTTTGTTAGTAGCTTTGCTATACTTTCTACATTAGGTTTTGACTATTCAAGGAATTTCTTTACAGTTATGTTTTATGCACCCATACATTAATCGAAGGTACATAGGTAGGTAGCGATTCTGTTTGCACCAAAACCTAGACTTACTAGTAAGACTTAAAAGTAAGACAGACTTGAGTTGAACATAGTATAAAAATTTGTTAATTACAGTAAACTACTTAACTATTTTTATACTTTTTAGTGGAAAAATCTAGAATATTGTTCGTTACATACTATGTATGTAAGTTCGATAAAAATCAAAACTTTCGTAAGTATTCAATTTTTTCCTATGAAAAACTTCATTCTGTCATTTAGTCTTCATTCACTTACCTGTCACCAATTAAGGACTTTCATAGTTATGCATTTACCCGTGCATTTACCAAATATAATATAAATGCGTGGACGGGGAATACTTACACGAAATAATAATTATAATTATAACGAGTAGGGGAAACCAAAAATCAAAGTGATTAGTTTTCAATCAAAGGCTATACTTACTTATGCAAACGACATTTGAGTTGATATTGCACGAAATCGAATCGTAAACATGGATTTTCCTTTCCGAGTAGGTCCCCCAGGAATCGTAGTTGGCTTACCTTTATTGCGGGCAGTAGCAATAAGACATCCGAATGTTTCTGCGATTCGGCTGGTTCGGGTAAGAGAGCACATCCCCTCTCCAGCAATGCCCCGAACATCAGCAGGGAGATGCCGAGGGCGCAATCCAGCCACGCTGACCGCTCGCCTTTGTTGCTTTTATCTGACAAAACATAAAAATATAAAAACAACAGTACACGAAAGGATTTACGTTAGTTGATTCTTTCACGGCTCACGTAGGCGTCTCTCTCCCTTTATGGAAGAAAAGAGCGATATAACCATGAATTAAATACTCATACTAATAAATCTTAAGTGTTATTGACGAAAACAATATGGTTCGAAAGGGTTTTCATTTGTGCGCGTGAGGTCGAATTGAAAGCCTGCCTTTCTCACAGAGCTTTCTGAAAGTGCATTTTTCGGTATCCATCTAAAGCCTATAGTATTCAACCATGCCCTATAGCGCGAAGGTGCCAATTACCTACGTCAAAAGAATAGCAGCGACCCTAACAATGGAAACCTATCATTGGAAGTCTGGTACTCCAATACATTTATTTTTATCTTCTAGACCTTTGCCTTTGTTTAAGGTTAAGCTACGATAAAATTATGCTGTCGTGAAAATCTATAGACGCCCAAAGACTTCTAAACATAATAAGCATTCGTGCTTTTGTGAGTGCGAAAAACTCATTATTGTATTGGCTATTGAACACAAACGCGTGGGCAAACAAAGCAGAACTTTTCATCCAATATTTACGATTACAAGCAAACATTAATTGCAAACAATCAGTGGCCGTCCTGTTCGATCTATTGCATTAATCGCCGTGAATAACCGGAATGGCTACTGTTTGTTTAGTCCACTCTCGTTCATGAGAAACACATACAATGCATTTGTAATTAAATTACTGTCTATTGAATAAGGATAGAAGGAAGGTATTTCATTTTGGCGTGATTGATAAAGATATAACCAATGATGATAGATGTTTCTTTATTACATTTTCTAGAAATTAGCAGATAAGAATGATACCTATTACAAAGGACAGAAAGCCAATATCCATTTGCACTTAATAAGCAAAGTGAAGATAGATGGAACCGTTCTCTATTCGAAAGATAAATATCTTAAGGTTAAATGTTTCAACGGCGCGAACTCGTCGATAGCAAGACTCTCACCCATCGCCATCTTACCCTGGGGTAAAATGTCGATGCTCTCACCTGACATAATGTAGTGTGCGAAAGGGTGTGCTAGGATGAAATGTACAATGATTCATTCTTAAAACTTAAAAAAATACTTCTAGGACAAGGGTTATTAAATAAAACCTATTGAGATACTTTCAAAAAATAAATTTGTTTCAACTTTTGAGTAACTAAACTTTTTCGGAATCGGAACGGGCTTTTTTGGAGATTTCTTTCCCCGTATATTATTTATTTGTTCCCAAAGTTAGGGTAGAATCAGTTTTGAAATGCCAAATGTTGAAATGGTTGTATTTTTCAAATGTATACTTTTTTGCGGTTTTGTGTGATAGATAGGTAACACATTTGTGTGAATACAAACATAGAAAATGACAAGATAAATTGATATTATCCTTAGTTTTGGATGGTCATCATAAAACAGTACCAGTTACCCTTCTACGTTTATATGGAAAGACGAGCGTCTCCTTTAACCTTAAATGTCAATACCAACACAACATAATAATTATAAATGAATAATCGACTAAGTTATGCAGTTCCGCAGTAGCCTATAATAAGCATAACATACAGCGTTTTGTATCTGAAAATAAATGGGCACCGGATAGAGCAAGCCCCGGCTTAGATGACAGTGATATTGTATTGGCATGTCGCTCATACATATCGGTAGCTACCGGTCCTGACAATCCGGTCCGGTATAAATAGATACAGTACTCTAAAAATACACAGCACAGATTGCACCTGCAATGCAAACGCCTACATTACACGAGAAAAACAAAAACCAGACACCTATGTCAGGTAATACTTTTTTGTGTCACTTTTGTGCATAGAAGAACATAGTTGCGTTCACTTTTTTCATATTATTTTATCATTATACAATACATGCATCGTCCGCTCTCATCATCTGACTGTCCCACGCAGTGTTTTAACATTCTTATCAATCCTTAGTACCTAATTATTAAATTTTATAACAATGACATTCACTCAGCGCAAAGTAATTCATGGCACCTAATTGAAACGCATAAAATTTAAAATAATGTAACAGGACCATGTATACAAAAACATTGTTATCTGCATATTTCCTGGAAATTCAGCATAAAGTTTTGGACACAGGGCATCGCCTTGCCAAACACAGTAATTAGGGGTCTCGTGCGCCGTAATTTTTCTATAATAATTCAAAACATCATTACAAGTAATGGCGTAAAAGTGCGGTCGACTCTCGCGGCGTTCGTCGTCGTCTCAGTTTGTTGAACCTGTCTCCATCAAATGTGTGCATTTGTGAGGAGCCTGAGGGCGCGCGGGGCAGGGACCGGTGCATCAACCTCCGATAACTTGTAATTTGTAATTACAAACCTTCACTGCGCCCGGACGGAGCCACAGGAAATAGCCGCACTTACAAGCGCACGTTATGTATTAATTTTGTAAATTGAATATGCATGTGTGGGCTTGCAACCTTGAACTAATACTATAACATTGCTAATTAAACTAAACAAATTCCTTTGAATTATTACAACACAATCAAAAATGTAAACAATTCGGTAAAGGTAGTTAATAATAACAAGAAATTTAAAGTTAAGAGTTTCACACCCCTATGTCCATATTTGCTGCTCATTTATCATCTTTGCTGCTTATATCATTTATGCTCTTCATAATTTACATATTGGAATAGTGCACTTGAATATCTTTGGTGTCATAAAAAGGTATCATCAAAGGTACAACCCACAAATGATGCTGATTATGATGATGATCTTATCAAGCCGATTTCGATTACGGGGCGACCATGTAACTGGTATACATACAGTAACAAATTATGTGTTATATAGACAAATTATATAGATTTTATTTATTTAATACTCAACAATAAACGTTTCTTAATATTAACTCAACATAAATTCCATGAACAAAATAATCAAAAAAGCTCGATAAGAGTGCTTTTCTGATCACATAAATGTTCGTAAGTCTGCGAACACGTTATGTACTAAGAAAATAGCAATTAAAATATCAATTAAGCAGACAGTTAAGGCAGAGACTGTTATTACGCGACAGACAAAGGTATCTTAAGTCCTCCAAGCCACCCAAAGAAAATAAAAATCTTAAGTCCTTTTATGAATTGTTAGATATAAGCTGCTGCAGTATCTTCTGTTTATTAACCTCATATCTGTCTATTAATAAAAAATAATAAAGTCTTTTATAGCTTTTAAGATTGGTTTCTATGTTTCACTCATATAAGATAACTGTACCCAAATAATAAATTTTATGCCCTACAACTGAGCACGTATTAAATTTTACCCGTTATTATTGTTATTTACGTGCCATAAAAGGTATAATTCTTATAACCCGCTACCTGATAAATTGATAGAACTAATTTTACTGTGAATACTTTAAGAAATATGATAAAAGCATATCAATAAATATTTCAAAGCTATAAACCTGGCTACTGGTTTTGTATTACTGCTCAAATTAATATCTGAAGCCGATATATAACTTGGAAAATTGGAAAGGTGTGGTGTTCACAGGTTAATTAAAAAGTTGTGTAGTACGGTTAGAGAAAATCAACACCTACGTACGCCTACGTCAAAGTAGGAAGGTAGGAAGGTCAAGGAAGCTTTTATATTTTTATACTGGCATGATACAGACTCATATATCGCGAATGTCTTTAGGCTCAGTAGGGCAACCACAGTGGTTTTTCTGTAGAATAGACATCGCATCGTCATATAGTAGAAGAACGGAGAAGTTGAAGAAATGCATTTCAAATAATTTACGTATTTGATGACAAAGTGACGTAATTTATCTCTATTCTACCGTGATTCTACCCTAGTCAATAATCCCAATGCTTACCCAGGCAGGTTATACAGGCAGGTACTTACCTGCCTGTACAAATAAAAATATTTATATATACATAAATATTTTTCACTTTGTTGTCACCGAATTGTCGTCCGTATCTTCAAATAGTATTAAATATTTAATGGTCTTTGGCTGAAAAACAGCGCTGAATATAGTAATGCACACGCTGAGCCAACCTCTATTTCGGCGCAGGGTCATTGGAGGTAGTCTTATTTTGTTACTATCACCTATTTGTGTCAATTACCCCCCATGATAAACTACTTTATTTGCCGTTTGTTATTCTATGCCTGTATTTTGTACCAGTGTCCAAATAAATGTTTTTCTAAATAATAATCACATTTGAAAAGTGTAATTTAATATGATACAGGATACATATTCCATTTATTTTTGGTACTTCGGCTGACAATAAAAATTTCACATCTGCTTTTATCTTGTCATGCTTTTTTTTTTGATAATAGATTTTGTTTATGAAGAAGATGTAATCGATAATATTGTTACTCTATATTTTGGAATCAGAATATTCAATATATAATATAGTATTATTTTTGTTTTTTTATTTATATTTGCTTCTACGAACTTCATCTCGTCGTCGTGCAAGTAGTTTTATACCAAATATTCATTATTTCGTGAACGGTGAAAAATAAAGCTAAAAATTCGCGAATTTTTGATGCACGTGTTTTTAACAGACTTCAAAAACATAAATAGTAGGTTCTATGCTTTGTTTTAGCTGTATGTAATATGTATATATTTTTTATCTTCCTACGTTCGCTGATATCTCCGTAAAGTATGGACCGATTTTTATCATTATTTTGCTATTGTGCAGGTAGAGAATGAGAATTTTGATGGGATCCGTAAAAAACAGTGTAAATATTCAGGTATTTAAAGTTGTTCAAAACAATCAAATTAATTATTATAAGGGAAGTACGTACCTGTTTTAAGTTTTTTTTTAAGATGGCTCTCCTTGCCCAGAGCAGCGGAGGCTGGCGTGAATTAAAGGAGGCCTACCTATACTATACACACAGTACTTAGACTCTATCCACGGTTTACCTGCTAATTCAATTATTTTAATCGTTTCGCCATAACAATTTTACGTCTCAGAATGACACATTTTGACATTTTACCTTTAATGAAAGAAACTACAGATGGAGGACACGTTTCAAAAGTATCAATGTGGAAACGAATCGATCAATCTCTCTGTGCAAATAGCACCGCACGCACTATTTTAGAGTTTCTTTCATTATGGACGATTCTGCGACATTGTCACACATTGTCATAGTAAAGACATTGGTTAGCAGAATTGCGCCCTTGTAATGATTTGTCTATAATATAAATTGAATCGCTGAATGAGTTGCTAAGCGCAAAACTGATTTCGCTAATTCTTTTTTTAGAATATTCCTTGAAGTACGAGGATGGTTCTTACGGAGAGAGAAAAAATCAACACCTACAAGAAAAGAGAAAGAGAGAAAAAAGAGATTTTTTTAAAAAATTGCCTGAAACAAATGACCACCCAGGCGAAGCCCAGGGACAGGCCGCTAGTTACTAATAAATTACTATTATAATGGCTATTATGTATGATGTTCTTATTTTCTTCTTCAATGAAAATGAAAATAAAAAGTTTTTATTTCTTTAAGCTTAACCCTTTATAACTCAATAACATGTTTTTCAATAAAACGCAGGTTTTGTGGTAGCAATTGGAGAAAAAAAAAACACGTATTTTTTAATTTTCAAAAAAATCATTTATTTACTCCACAAAATCAAAAAAAGGGGAGTGTGCCACAACGGGAACATTGCCGTAATCTGTTCCTCTATGAAGTATGTGTATGCTTTGAAACAATTATTTTGTTTGTTGTTGCATAATGCAACCCCACACTTACAAATGGTCTGCGATTTGCTAAAGCATTTAGGGAGCTTGCAACGAATTCGTTTTGCGACCCATACTGGCCAGTGACCGACTTGGTCCTGGCGCACAGCTGCTGGAGGTACGAATTGAGTTGGACACTTCCGTTTTTTGGCCTGGATGTCTGGTTCAATGCTTCGACGTTGTATGTGTGCTTTTGTTCCCATCTTGCAGAGTACCGTACCAATCTCTTCACGAAATTCAGCAGATTCCAGCAGTGGTTCATTCATTTGCTTGGTTTTGCAAACCCTTTTGTATAGCAACCAGGCATTGGACATGGCGAGGTCCAAAAAATTGTAAAACATACGAACCTGACATCTCTTACTTCGTAGTTTTACTTTATATCACCCATTATACTGCTAATCAGGTCGACACCGCCCATATGGCAGTTGTATTCTCCGACTACATTTGGTTTATCAATGCTCACATACCTCTTGTGGTTCTTTTCGTATCTAGACACCTGTGGCAAGTGTGACGATCTTGTTGTCCTTCCATGCCACTGTGGATATCTCTGTTCCTTCAACAGAGGCTACATACTCGACTGATTAGCCACGTTCTTTTTTGGAGATTTATTTTTGGTGGGTAGTTTGCAATTAGTTATACGGTTATGTCGAATAATTCCCAAGCTCAAAATTCCTAAAGTAATTGTCAAAATACCTAGAAACTCTGCAGACAAGTCTTCGCCACCTGTAAAGCAGAGCTGGTGCTCATTTAGCTCAAGGTTCTTTTTTCCCCAACGAAGATTAGATTTCTGCCTGGGTTGATTGCGTCCTGATGTTTCAGGTCCAGATGATGGTCCTGGTTGAGGTAGAGTTTCAGAAGGAGCTGATAATTGAGAAGTACCATATTATTCTCGATGCTTTCAATTATGGTATCAATATCCACACCATCAACTTCTTCAAAATTCTCGACTTCCATTGGTACCTCTAAATCCGAAATAAAATCAGGATCTGCGATGCTGTCGTCGTCGCCATCAAATCCGTCTTCACTCTCTGCATAATCATAGATGAACTGCTTAATTTCCTCTTCTCCTAGACCTCTGTTCGCCATTCTCTCACAAGAAAATAAAAATGGTCAATGTATGGAACTAGATGAACTTAGTTATGCAATGTACCAGAACGGGCACAAACACAAAACGGTAAATATTTTCCAAAATCACAAAAATTTATGCAAAAACTACAATAAATAGCAATAAACATGCACTTACCTCATAGATTCACAACATAAACATACAATTTTTCACAGTAAAAACACTTTTCATCAATTTTCAAAATTTGTAACCAAATGAAGATCAAAAACCCGCGAAAAGTGCGATTCAACTTCGTTTGTTACGAAAAAGCGTTATCTCTGGAGTTTGATCTGTAATAAATATTGAAGCGTGATATGTTCCGGAGCGGCTACTGTATTTGAAAATGGCAATAGTAGTTTGCTTAAGATTTTATGCGTAAAGATTCGGTATGTGCCAGTACTGTCCCACGGTGATACGAAGGGTTAAGAGGAGACAGATTCGCAACGCTATTTTTAAAAAGATAATATGTCTATGCAATATTCTGTGTGATTATGTATTAAGTGTATGCAATATTGCATTCTGTGATTCAGTCTTCATTGACTCACCTGTCAAAAATTTGGTAACGTATTAAGAGTGCATCTCCCACAAAGAAAATAAGTGCGTGGAAGGACTATAGTGGTTCAGGCCGTGATCATTGTGATCGCCACTTATTTTCTTACGATAACCCTTAAAGATGCAGCGTTTATAGTTCCCTTCCGACCACCTGATAAAACTTTTTTTTAATAAGGTGTGATATCCCATAGCTTGAAATTGCCGCGGCTAGCACAATCCTTGTTATATTTTTAATTTATTAGCTTACATTCCATAAAAAAAAGTATGTAATGTGTTAAATGTATCAGTTATCTAGTAACACAAGATCTGCCTAGCTTGTTCCAGATGCTACTGTGTGCATTGTCTAGAATTATTTTTATTTATAAATAAATATAAATAATGCTGGACAATCCACACAGCATCATCTAGTCCCAAGGTAAGCAGAGCTTGTGTTATTAGTACTAGATGACTGATATACAATAATACAATACATTACATAGATAGATATTTTTTATTATACATAGAAAACGACCAGAACACCCGGAACAAATATCTGCAGATCGTACACACGATTGTTCCGAGGCGGGAATCGAACCCGCAACCTCCTGCGTCGCAGGCGGACCTTCGCCCACCGCGCCACATCGGTCGACGATCGTCATCGTTATTTTATTAAGTAAATTCAATTTCAATTTAATTTCAATTTATTTGATCACTAAAATACAATACAACGGAACACTGGAAAGCACATAAGATTAAAACTGTGTCGCACCTCCCAGCGCTCAAACTCAGTATAAGGTTAAGGCCGATTTAACCAAACAGAAAGCATGGTTTGATATTGCTGTAATTTTTGATTAACCAATTAGCTAATACTTAAGGCACTTTGTTTGGTGAAATCAGGTTCTAGGAGATCTGACGGCAAGTCTACAAAATAATATTATTTAAAATCCAAATAGTCTTTCTTACCTCTAAGTTCTGCGGCCGTGCTCTCGACAGCGAACATGTTGAGTGCTGTGAGCTGCAGCAGCCGCGCAGCTGGCGTCGGCAGCGGCGTGCGGTGCAACAACGCTCGGAACTGCCGCAGCATTTGACTGGCGCACTCGTGGAACGTTTCCATTCTGTTCATAGAAAGGACCGTAAAGACCAAGCAGAGAGATCATACTAATATCATTAGATACGGTTGAAGAAAGGATGGATCTCCTGTTACCTATTCACCCAAAATTTTTGTAGTTTCGCACGGATCGTGCCAAAGTTTCGAATATTGCATAGATGTAATTCTAGTCCTGGAATAACATATCCATTTTATTCCGAAAAGCTACCTCGATCTGCCTTCTACTTGTTATAAACGCCTTTTTATATTATGTGCATAATGTAACTAGAAGATTAGATTATAATTAGAATTCGTAGATTAAATGCATTCCTATCTCAAAATCATCAGACTATACTAGTCCACAGATGAATATAGGCCTCCCAAATTCATCGCCATAGCGCCCTTTCTTCCGTATTCAGCAGCCAACAGTCTTTCGCGGGTCGTCGTCCCACCTGGCCGGAGGGCGTCCTACACTACGTTTGACTAGTCGCGGTCTCCACTCAAGAAAACGATTACCGGTCGTCGGTTCTGCGGGATATATGGTCGGCCCAGTGCCACTTCAGCAGCATACCTACCTACATACCTACAATAAGTAAAACGTCCCGCACTCAATGGTAGACGCCGCACGTTTTCTTAAAGTAATAGAATTACTTGAGTGTGGTAAATCTTAGAGATTAGATTTGATACATACCCTATTCTGGTGATTAGTTTCCCATGCACGTGAAGATAGCTCGTGATGAAAGTTTTATTTAACTGAAACAAATCATTTTGTAAATAAACCATGAAAAATCAATTCATAGATTGTTTTTGTAGATTACCTACGGCTTGTTTTATGTTCTTAATCTAGCTGTTTTATGTGAAGCAGTGTTCTGGAACCCATTACACTCTGCATACTTTAGGGGTCTGATATAAAAAAAAACCAGTGTATTTACTTGTTTTTTTTTAGAGTTCGGAAAACTCAGGCCGCATGCCAGTTTGCCTGCTTTGTGGAAGGAGGTATAAGAAAAACTTCCTTCAATGGATTTTTGACAGTGTTTGCTAGTCAGTGTATGCCATTAAAAAATCGAAAGTAAGCTGTCTATATTTTTACCTTTTCATGACTGTACACCTCAATAAAAATTGGCAGGGATGTAAACGGAATCTCAGAGACAGACATAGAATACTTCTTATCCCGGAAAAGCACGTGCAAAGCCACGGGCAGAACCTAGTGGTTTATAATCAGTAGATATGGTTTGCAAAACTACCATTGATGTTCATTACCTCGACTGAAGACATGGAGGCCAGTTGTTCGATCACCGGGTCTATCCGAGGAGTGGTAGTGGTGCGGTGGCCGCTGGGCCGAATCCACACTTCCTTTCTGTTCCCTTTTACCGCGTTTGATGCGTCTACCGCGCCGCTCGTCCCACTTTCAGACAGTTTGCTTTCTATTGCTGCGCGCCTTTTGCGTTCAGCAGTTTCGTACTGTAACAGACAGCATTAGTTAACATCCAAGGTCCTGCGCCCAAAGTGCTGGACAGATTGTATGTGTGAGTAATAAAGAAACATGTAAAGAAGTTACCTTTTTTCTGTTTTCTTCAAAGAGAGACAATAAGCTTTCACGCGCGGATTGAAATGGATTAGATGACATTAAACTTCTCATGTAATAGTAGACAGCATCTAGTTTTCTCCGCTGTAAAAAACATAAATTGTATTTATTAAAATATCAAAATAACGTAGTTTAAGTAAAGTTTTTGTAATAGTTTAGCAACCAAACTTACAGCATAAATGGCTAATATCGCTAGTTGATTATATGGCCTTCCATTCTTCGGGTTGATTTGTTGAGCTTTCGTGTACCAAAATTTACTTTTGGCGTAGTTATTACTTTCATTAACTTGTTCTCTATACCTCGCTAAATCCCCCAAAAATACGTATAACTTTTGAACAGAGATCAGTGCCAGGCCTACGTAGCCCATGCCTTTTGGTGGCAAAATGTGATTGTCATTGATGTAGTCATCAATATTAAATTTATAGGTTTTTTCCAACTGTTGTACCAAATCCTCAAAATATGAGTTTCCTTCTTCAATAATTACATTTATCAATTTTACTACTTTTGGTTTATCCTCCGGAGAAATTTGTGTAAAACTCTTTCTTAGAACTTCAATGAAATTGTAATATAGAATTTTCCAGAACTGGTGCTCAACATTATCTGCCTGGCAGTATTTCAGATCTGCCATGAGAAGTTTCTGTAGTGCTCCTTGCAAAAAAATTCTGTAACAAACAAGCCATTTATAGAAAGGTGTTTAGACCAATGAAGTATTACTGCCTTTTCATACGTCCAAGTTGCCGGACCCCCGGCGACCGGGACAGGATGTGAAAAGGCACTTATAATTACTAGGTATAGATTGATTAATAGAAGATAAAAACAAACGCCAACCAACTACTAACTGGTCAATTCGTATTAACAAGTATTTTCACTCATACTACTTTCGCCGCTCATTTGTTCATTTTCTTTTGTTTTTATTATTTACTAGCTTTGCCCGCGTGGAAATCTATGTGTCAAATGGTTTATAAACCTTCCTCTTGAATCACTCTTATCTATAAAAAACCACATCAAAATCCGTTGTGTAGTTATAAAGATCTAAGCATAAAGAAATAGACAGACTGCGAGAAGCGACTTTCTTTTATACTATGTAGTGAAAATGCAGTCAAAAATACGAAATACGATAACGAAATATTATGAAAGATACACTCATAAATGCATCTAACTAAATTTACCAGCAGAACTGTTACAAATATGTGAGAAGAGGAACATATGCTACACAATCGATTTTTTTAGGATTCAAGCCACATTAAATTTGATCACTAAGGTAATTTTGAAGACTTGATGTAAAAACTCCTTCGAGTACTTAAGCCAGTGAATTATTCACCTAGTCTTGCTAACGTCGCCCCAGTGGCTGGCAAGAGAGAGGGGTCCCCTCATAGAGTGGGTCTGTAGGATGACGTCTGCGCGATCCACCTCTTGAAGTAACGTGCGATGCCTGGCTGCTCGTGCCGCGTCGTTTGCTTCGTACCCCATTCCGCGGGATGATGACTCTTTTACAACTGAAATAGGGAAAGATGGTAGAGTCATGAATTTCACTGCCGTTAGCAATTTTCAATTGATAGTGACTGGTAGTTACGCTCACCAATATTCGAGCCTTTAAAGTAGTTTCAAAGGTCAACATTGGCAGGGTGCGAAACTATCAAAGCTGATGGAACTATCGAAAACTTTTAGCAGATAAAGCATCAACAACTAAATAGGGGAATGTCCGATGTTCTAATTATGACAATCGCCACGAGCATGAAATGATATGGATGAATACGAATGAAAAGATGTCGTGTATTATATTCTGATTACCTTGCTCCATTCTTGAGTCCATTTTCGATGAATTTTTTTGAACTATTATCGGTTTAGATGGATTGTGGTGGTCATACAGAGTTTTCTGAGTTTCCGTGTTTCCCCTCCTGCAAGTAACATCAGTGATAATCAGAAAAATTAAAAAATAGGTATTACGAAAGATAAACATTTCAGCAGAACGAAACCTAATGAAACCTACCCTAGATCCTTTTGTAAGTGATTGATTGAAGCCTGTGGTAGCATAATAAGACCAGGATGGGAGCTGTTAGATTCAGGATTAGATTTTTCTGATACCGCGCTGTTTAATCTGTGGCGTTGATGATTATGTTCTTGTCTGAAAATAATATACATATCTTAATAGGTACAATTTTTTTTTCTAATTAAACATCATGGTGGCGCTGCTGTTGCATTAATTTATTATTGCATTAAGCAAACAATTTATGCTTTCTATCGTCTTAAATAACAATGCAAAAAGGTAAGTAGCAGTTTGTTGCTGATAAGAGTGATAAGTTTCCAACATTCCATCAACAATAACCGTGACGCGACGCAACATCGTACCCTCTGTAAAGGCACGCACGTGGACAGAATTCATACAAACGTGTTTTCTGTACTATTCTAGTATGTACTTATATATATATATACTATTCTATTTCCGCCTTTCTCAACCACGTAACGGAAGGCTCCTTTGTAGTAGGCTCCCCATGAGGTGAAGGCTGCTGAATGCGGGCACCACGGGACCAGTCATTGTAGTTATCTTAAGGGGATAGGCCTCTCCTTAAGATAACTACAATGACTGGTAAATCAGTGGACGTCATCCAGCTGATATGATGGGTTTTCTGTGTCTTACTTGTCATGTCCTTTAGTAGCCAGTATCTCCTCTCGCCAGTTCATAGGGGCCGAGGAGTTTTGTGGCGCAGGTAGAGGGTGCGCCGCATGCGGCACATCCGGAGCGTGCGCCGGTGGATGCGGGTCCGAGGCTCGGGAGCGCCGCTTGGCGCCACCACGCTTCTTAGACTTCCGACCAGTCCCAGGGCTCGGGTCGACGGATACTACGCTTGGCGCGGGTGACTGACGACCGCGCTCCTTGCTGGAGGTACGCCCGTTAGCCCAGGAGCCGTTGTTTTTCTTCTGCGGACCAGAAAGTTTAGGGATTATCAGGGTTGGTGGAGTTGATAGATAATAAATCAATGGCGGAATTTATTTGTTTCAGTATCAGAATCAGATACATCCTTTTTTATATTAATATCTTGGGTCTATTTAGTTTTTATAAGTACAATAGTTAGTTTGGTATAAGTATACCTGATGCCGTAATCTCATACAGCAGTATTTTTCATTGATATTTAAGTAATCTTGTTGTTTGACACTTCTGCCTATAAGGCAATCCCTGGACATTTTGACTAATTGCTCTTTTCATTGCAATAAAAGAAAAAACAATTGATTAATTTATTTGATTTCGATTCAACCCTGATAACTGATAGTATATTAAACACAAAGGTTAAAAATTAAACAAAAGCTGTTAATTTTTATTAAACACAAAGGTTTAAGGTTTGTATACAAACCTTTTCTTTACAAAGAGAATTCTTTGATGTAATTTATATTGTTATAATAATTATTATTATATTAAATTTTCAAGTAAACAAAACTAACCTGATTAGAGGAAACCCAAGCAGCTGATTTATTAACAGCTAATGGCACTCTGAATCCATCATGATCTCTGGGGCTTGCTGCACGAATTATGGATCCATCTCTGCTGTTGCATTGGGATACAATTCTCCTGAAACAAAATCACATTAAGCAGTTCAAAATGTGTTAATTTATTGGTACTGGTAATCTAGTAAATATGGCATGACTAATTTTTAATTTTATCAATAATCTAGACTCGAGATGGCTCTTACCCTTCAGTACTTTGTTCCCTGCTGTAGGATCTCAACGAGCGCCAGCGATCCAAGTCGTCTCTACTGTTACCGATTGTAGACGAGCGGTTACTTCTGTGGCTGTCCCTTCTCTCCCTATTCCTATTACTACTAGGGATAGGTTCACGTGGAATGCTTATGTTGCTATCCTTCCTGATTATCTCATGTTCAATGTGTACACTGGCTGTACTGTCTTTTCTATTCCTTTCAGATTTCTTTTCATTGTTCTTAAGACTCCTGCTAGAACTCCTGAAAAAACAAACATGTCTTTTTAGGTAACATATCTAGCCCGGGAAATGAAAACACAAGGTATGTGATAGATGTCTGAGAAATAATTGTTAACATAAGAAAACATATGAGATATTCAGTAGTTTGTGTATAAAATATATGCTACCTTCTATCTTTACGCTTTGACCTGCTTCTTTTAGATTCCCGGTGTTCTGTTGATTTAACTTCCTCTATTTTAGGTGGTATTATATTTTGAGAAAAACTAATAGTAGCATCTTCTTCTAATTTAATATTTTTCTCAACTTCTTCTGTCCAGTCCTATAAAATTTCAAAATATATTATTATTTTTAGTTATACATTGGTGCTGCCATATTTTTTTTTTTAAAATACTTGCCAGGTTTGTCATGTCAAACAGAGTTGATGATATTTGTGAAGTTGTTTCACTGTCATGGTCATTATCAGATTCTTGCTTTTGAGAATCTATTTGAGAATCCATTTGAGTGTTTGATTTAATACTTATTCCATTGAGGGATGCTGAAAAAAAACAATTTGATGGACATTTCTACTTCCCTTGCCTTTTCATATGCAATTTAATTTTCTTTGTGGTATTGTCCAATAGAGAGGAGCAAAAAAATCTAGTAATCAACTTACCACTTTCACTAATATCTCTCTGGCTATCCATACTGTTGTACATAGCGTCCGGTTTTTCATTAATATACAAATTATTGAAAGCATGACCATCATAAAGATTAGCATATGAACCACTAGGAGTTGACTTTCTTGAATTTTGTAGTTCTTGGTTTTTTAAGTAGTTATTCATAAATTTCTCTCTGTCAAAACCTTCACAGTCTCGTAGTCTACCTCTACCGCGTGATGGTAGTGTCTGAGACCAGTTTGGTCCAGGATTGTTATATAGTTCTTGAGCTAAAGGTGGAATGGAGGGATTCAATATTTGCTTATCTCGGTGTATTTGGTCCACACTTTTAGAACTATAATGTCCTGACTGTTCTAGGTACTTCTTTCTAAATCTGGGGGGTATGTTGTCTAAATTCACCATGTACTTGGGTCTAGATGTGTCAGGCACATATCCTGCAGAGTTTCGTCTACCTGAAGGAGGTTTTCCTCCTGCTATTGATGAGTTCCTTCCACCCGAAGTTTCCATACTTCTACTGTCTCTATTTCTGTCAAGGGATTTCTGATCTTTTGTATGAAAATGAGCAGGGGATATAGATCTAGTTTCAGAGGCCTGCCTTAAAGATTTGTTATAGTTTAGGTCATTGCTATGTCCCTCTTTAACACTTTCAGATTTCCTATCTCTCCTGGGTGTTCCACGAGAATGTTTCCCAGAGCTGTAAGCCTTATCAGAATCATTAGCAGCCTTTCTACCATATTGACTAGAGCTATCGCCTCTCATGGGTCCTTTAGACAGTCTGTCAGTATCAGAAGAATAATCACTTGATTTTGCAACATACAGTTGTTGCTCTGGCTTTTTCTGACGAAAGTTAGCTGATGAAGAATCTTTTACATCGATAACAGAATTTTGTGATCCATATTGATTTTGATATTTTTCTTTTCTTGTAATATTCGTATTGTATGTATCCATTTTCGAATCAAAACCATAACATGATCTTCTCAAAGGGCCGCTACCGGGTTGATAAATTCTTTGCTGTGGTTTATTTCTTTTGTACTCCTTGGAATCATCATCCATAGCAAATCAGCAAATGAAATCATAGAATATTACGACGAATACTTAGAAAACAATAAGCTCGAAAAACACACACAATGCCCGAAGGTTAGTTTTACTTAGAATCATGAATATTTAATTAGTAAACTACTGCTCAAGCACCTTTCAGCTTAAAATTATTATTTCTTAGTATCTAGGTACTTCAAAAACAAGCAATAAAGCTTTATTTATTCACTTTTCTTGTAAAAATCTCTCGGTTATTTTCGCATCCATCCATACATACAGTCACAGTCACAGATTATGTCTTTTGTAATGTATGTAACCAAAGAGCCAAAGAGAAATACAATACAATGCAGTAACTTCAATTTGTACAACTCGCTCACTCATCCATCCATTCCGTAATTTCGTTTTTAGAAAAGTAAGTGTAATCAAAGATCCATACATGGACGGAAGAAATCACCCTTACCATTCAATCTATTTCCATTTCATTCAATCTTTTTCTGCATTCATGGCGTAAAATAGCCATCATTCTGAGTCTAAAGTCTCGCTCGAAAATTTAAAGACTATTTTCATTTGGAAAAACACATTTAAAAAAGACTCAGAACGACTACACATGGACTACACAAAATTTATTTTATATTATGCTCATATTTCAAAATCCCTTATAAATGTGTATATCCGTAAATCCTTTCTTAGCAAATTATTTCCTTACAAAATAAACCTATTTACCTATGACACCTCAGCTTTCTAAACTTTTTGTTTTATTTCATTAATTTTTTTTTTCTTAACCAAACAGTTTTTCGCTACCATTGATTTTGTAGTTGAATTAACTAGTGTTATTGTTAAATATAATGGTGCTAGTTAATAAATAAATAAATAACTTGATATTGGATTCTATGGCACACACGCAACATGTATAGACGCACAAGTCAAGACTCGGTAAACTAAAAAAAAAAAATTTTTTTTCAGAAAATTATATTAGGTTAATAATGTGCTGAAATATATAATTTCAGAGCACAACACATAATAACGTTTTGTGATTCTAATAAACTATTTAAATACAGTCTAATTGTTGAAAACGAAAAGATCACTAGGTAGGTACACGAAACAGATTTTATAAAGTATCCAAAAATACTTGTATCTGTAAATATATCGATATAGGTACATAAGGGCAGCAAAGATAGATCTGCATTTGTCAAATATTTCCATTATGTATTCAATAGGTACTCAACATTTTTATTGCGTGTTAGTTTTTTATGTACTAGGCTTAACGATTTGGAATTATCTGTAATGTTATGGTCTTATGTAAATAAACAATTGAATTTGAATTTGAATTGCAAACATGTTGTGGTACAGCCGTACAGGGGATCTTAAAGATAAAAATGTTTCAAACATGCATCCTGCTAGGGCACGGTAATATTACTAGGTGGCTAATACTTATAATCTAACAAATTATTCTAGGCACAAAATATAATTTAATAATACTGTATAATTTAAAATATACATTGACGTAAGTACCTAATTATTATGTATGTACATGAAGTTATAACAAAGAAGATTTTTACAAAGGTTATTATTTGCTTGAATACCTAAATCGTAGAAAGAGATATTTCATTTCATTTATTTATTTCTCAAACAATTTAATAAATAGATTAAAAGACTAGAGCGACACTTGATACAGAAATAAAAACTAGACAGAAAAATGGAGTACAATATTAAGTAACGTTTGAACCTAAACATTTGAAAAACAATATGAGGCCTCCCCAATGAGCGCCATATAAAAAAAAAATAGCTCCGAGTCGTGGTCTCCACTCAAGAAAAACAATATAATTATGAATATTCAAAAGAATTCTAGAATGTTAATATTATCTCGTGATAGACCGTGTAGATCATCTTTGTCCCTTCTCCTTAAATTTCCTGCTCACTCATCCAGCCGCTACGGTGGCTCCTTTACTGTCGAATCGGTCAGGATGTGGAATTCTCTCCCACACATTATTCGTGCTTGCCCCTCACTCTCCATTTTCAAGCGTAAAGTCAAAGAGCATTATCTTTCTTCATGATTCTGTTGTATTTAATATATGTATCTATTAAGTATATGTAATAGTATTTTTGTTTAGTATTCAATTATAGTATTTAGTAGTATGTATAGAATTTAGCAGTATATATAGTATTTGGTAGTATATTGAATAAGTAAGGTAAAATTTAATCTTCTGTCTATTTATTAACATATACCCACATCTCTCTTCACTTTATCTCTCTCTCCCAATAAGGTTTGCTGGAACAGAACTCTTTTTAGGGTTAAGTTCACCTTTGTATTAATTTTCTAGAATAGGTTTTGTATGTAGTTTATCGTGCAAAAATTATAAATAAATTAATAAATTAATATTACTATCATTACTATCTATAAATCCATCTACACATGTACACTTTCAAACTAGATAATAATTAATCAATCTATCTGCCAGTCTCAATCCTTGATCAGTGTATAAAAGAAATGTGCCTCATGTGTGCCTCAATGATAGTCAGTGGCTTTGAAAGAGGGCAGCACATACAACAAATTATGTCAATGTCACTTTTAGAAAGTTGTCTAGAAAAATACTCCGTTTTTCTAAACTTGATACTTATAAATAATATTTTTCCTTGCATTTGACCTTTAAATTAGGATCAAAGTGATTTAGTCCGATTTTGTTTTCAACCAGGAAAATTGCAATGGGTTCGTAACCCGTAGGTGACGTCTATTAATTTTATTTATTTTATGGCATAGAAATTGTACAGTTGTAGTTGTAAGTGTAAAATCTGTGTATAATAAAATCAACTTCCAACAAATAGTGTTAATGACTAAGAAATAATGTCATACGAATACTTGCCCGTGGCTGAAGACGAAAACGAGGAACCCATAGAACTACCAGTCGAAGAAGATGGAACGTTGATGTTGACAACTGTGTCCGCACAATTCCCAGGCTGTTGCGGACTCAAATATCGACACCCAGAAACTAAAACAATACGGGGCATCAGGCTAAGAGACGGCAGGTTGTATCCTCCCCCTGAAGGATGGGGTAATCAGCTGTATATTTGTAGCTTTCCAAAAGAAAGTAAACGTAAAAGCGGAGACAATTCTGATGCTTCTAGCTCTAAAAATAAAAGGAATGACAACCTTTGTTCTGATCTAATAGTATTGGGCCTACCATGGAAAGCTACTGAGCAAACAGTACGGGAGTATTTTGAGAAATTTGGAGAAGTATTGATGGCACAACTAAAACGAGATCCTAAAACTGGTATGTCTAAAGGTTTTGCTTTCATTCGATTTGCCTCTTATACCTCCCAAATGAGGGTGCTTGCACAGAGGCACATGATAGATGGGAGATGGTGTGATGTGAGGATACCAAATTCTAAAGAAGGCTCAGTTGCATCAATGCCGTGTAAGGTATTTGTTGGCCGTTGTACTGAAGATTTATCAGCAAATGATCTAAGAGAGTATTTTTCACAATTTGGTGAAGTGACAGATGTGTTCATACCAAAACCTTTTAGAGCTTTTAGCTTTATTACCTTTTTGGACCCAGAAGTAGCACAGAGCCTTTGTGGCCAGGATCATATAATCAAAGGTGTATCTGTAAATGTTTCCAATGCTTCACCCAAGCAAAACAAAGCTGCAGCAAATCAACGCAACATGTCTAACAGAAATTATGAAGAAGGGCACCCACACAATGCTTCCAATAACAACTCGTGGAGCAGCCGTAACATGGATATGGTGAACATGCAAGCTCTGAGTATGTCTGGACAGCATGGCCAGACAGCTGTGGCTGGGGGCGGGGGACAAGGACAAGGAGGGAATATGCCACTGGGTATGGGTGGAATGCCTGTTAACCAAGCTTTAGTAGCTGCTGCTCTAAACCAAGCTGCTGGCTGGGGCCTAATCAACAACATACCGTCCGGCGGTTCGGAGGCAGTGCAAGGTGGATTTGCAGGTCCCGCATCATCAGCACCTCCTGCTCCACCCAACTTCCTCTCATGGATGCAACAAGGTAACTCTGCACAGGGACCTTCTAGTCAATGGGGACAGAGACACCAGTCTCAGGGGCACTCGGTTTGATCTTTACTATCTGATGTAACACGCTCACAATAATCTCTGTGATTGTAGCAACAAATAGATAATATTATTTTTATCTACTATTCAAATGTTCTGTCGGTAAAAAGTTCTACATAAGTTTTCTAATGATGTTATTTATTATGCTTGCGTTTTGTTAATTTTCTTAAACCATTACCTGTAATTTACATTGTGTTATGATGGTACAGCCATACTATAAATAGCATCCTTATAGGTAGAAAAAATTATGGAACATGTTATTTATTAAATAATTATGTATATACATACATTAATTTCTTTCTAATTATATTAAAATGAAAGGTCTGCTGTAAAACTGGCATATTGACAATGGTATAAAAAGAATACTGGCTAATTATTTATTACAGAAAAATGTGATTGAAACAGTCAGTAGGTATTGTAGAACTATGCATAGCAGATGAAAATATTTAAATACAAAATTGTGATTAAAATAACATTGATTATGTCTTACAAATCTCCCTGGTTTTCCAAGGCACAATCTATGTAGATTTTATTTTGCTACTTCAACATAACAAAGTTACATTGTGGCAATTAAGGTAACTGCAATGGTGCATTGTGTCATTAACTTAATATACTTGCTACTATAAAATAATAGCTAATATTATTTCAATATAAATTATCATAAAATGTAATTAAGTATATTTTTGACAGAATAAATAACATATTAATAAATATAGTATTTACTATTTATACATGTGACCTTATACAATGTGTTTTGATTTCAAATGCCTACAAAAATTTAATAGGCAATAATTAGATTGCAATTACAGACTGTTAGGGATGAAGCCATATTGTAGTAAATAGAAAATATATTGATTGTTATCATTGTGTAACAAATAATGTTGAATATTTTAAAATTATATTGTGTGCTTCAGGTGGATGTGGGTATGGAAATATAGTCAGATGTCTATTTTTCAAGAATTAAATAGCATATTTTTGTTACTATGTAATGTGGGGTTGTTTATATTATATTATAATTAATGCAGCAATATATACAGAATAGTTATTTAATATTGCAATGATAAACCACTGTTAATACATACATGGAACAGTCCTAAGGATGTTTTTACAAATTGCAATAATTTACATGACTAAAAATAAACAAAAAGTGATAAATACTAAACTCAAAGTTATATATATGTAGAGATGCAATCAATCTGAAACATGAAATAAATCAATATATCTAAAGTATATAAAAATAAATATATAAACCTTATAATATGTGAAACATATATATATTTATTGTAGAACTAGATGACCCCCATGAACCTATATTTGTATCACCTATATTTATTTTTTCTGTTTAACCATTACTGTGTTATACACAGTGATGGCAAACAAAAAATATTCAAATCAGTCAAACCGTTTTTAAGTTTAAGCGAGACTAATTTTTATAAACAGGGTGGCTTTCGAAGGTAGTAGATAGCCATACCGGAAACCATGAAGGTTACATGCAGTTTTGTATTCTCAAAAATTGAAGTCATCACTCAGACTTTTCTCAAACTCTCAAAGTTTTTTTAGATTTGGCCATCCACTCCCATCAAAGCCATCCTTTATATGAATTTTTGTGTAACAATTATTGTAAAAAAAATTGCAATATGGACCATGTATGTACTATGACAGTGATATGAAATCCAATATTATGTAGTTTAAAACATGTATTTTTAAACATATTTATTTACAAAGTACATGGATTGATAAGTGTAACTTACCTATGTATATAAACTGCAGCAATAAAATACAATGAAGCAGAATTTTAAGTACGAGTATTTGTGTGCTTTGTAAATTGTGTTGTATTATGCAAATAATTTGTTTATAATCCACTAAGGTTGGTGAGTTTTAAAACTGTAAATAGAGTGTTATCGTTACCCGAAATATGAAGTACAAAAGAAACCTCGTAATTGTATATAATATACATAGGAAAATGACATGTACATTCTAATCTCTATGCGCATTGCACTTAATTATAATATTAGAAAAATATATTTTGTGAACTGTAGAGGTGTGTTTGCCCACTCTAAATGTATTAAGGATATGAGCAAAGGTGCGTATGGCAATGTAAATATCGAAAGCATGATCTGGTAATGTTACCTTTCACCAGAACAGAATGGATGAACCCATATCCACAATTTAAGTACTTCCTATCCTTTGATTGTTGCCGAGAGAAAAAAAAATATAATACGTTATCGTTAAACCATAACCGATGTCTCATCAGAACTCTTCATACTAAAAATATTATACCTAGTCAATGGCAAACATTGCTAAGAATTGAAACATTAAAAACTTTTTAAGCCTATGCTTTGCGCGTTTGGAAGCTGTTTTTGTCGTTGATATTTGTCGGCATATAGATTAAGCCCTACATAAAAAATACCTATCCATTTCAAATGCATAGGTACCTTTCATTTTCTTAAGTTCGTTACTCGATAACTTAATATTTCAGTTACTTCTTATCACTACACATTTAGGTAGGTACGTTTAACGATATTCATGATTATGTGACGCAGGCACAACGTTTATTTTTTCTGAAGTTTGTTAATCCAAAAGAGAACTGAATATTTCAGTTAGGTACTTCTTAACTTATACACAATTAGTTATGTGACGCAGGCTCGCGCTCTGCACAAGGTATTTTAATCTCGAAGAAACAGATTATGTGAGACCATACCATTTTATCTACGCAGTGTATGATGTTTAAGATTAGGCATGAAAACCATTCTCCCTTGGATCCTCTTAGATTTTTGAACAACCAAGTATATATTTCCCATTGTACTTTCTTTTTCCCCATTGTAATTTTTCCGATATAGGTAATATTCATTTCGTGCAACCAACTTGGAGGACTATTTTAAAAACTAGTACGCAATGTAAACTTCTTTGGGTGGTGTTAATCAATAAGTATCTAATTTTATTCGTCCATGTATTCTTAAAATAATTAATCATACTATTACATTGTAAATAATGTAATCGACGTTTAAACTGCTGATCAGCTATACTATGTATAAATAAGGCGCGTTTTGAACGATAATCGGAAATTAGGGTTCTTTCAGTTAACTTTGACTATTATACTATATGAAAACTATATCGAAATAGTTAAAATAAAATGTATAACACCGACTAATATACCAACACACGTTAATAAGTGCGATTATCTATGTTTACTAAGAGTGCCTGCGTCGTCGCTAGGTGAATCTACGGAGACTCCATCAAGAGACTTATTTGCATTAATAGAGAGAAATTAAATATATCGCGGCTTTTAATATTTTCTGCACCCTGAATGTAATCTATCTAGCGGACTTTGCAATCATTATATCAGTTGAGGGTGAATTATCGATGGAGCTCTCTGTACCTACCTACAAATGTTTGCCTAGGTGTAAAAACACCAATTTCTTTTGTTATGATTCAGTAATTAGAGGTGGATCTAAGATTATACAATAATTATGTTTGTGTATGTTTTTGCTTGGTTTCGATTTTATTAACTTATTTGGCTACTTGTTGTTTGGTTCTAATTTATATGAATAAAATAATGTGCATGCCGGATGACTAAATATATGTTATTTAGCGTAAGGAGTTTATTTGTGAAATATTTACTTTTCCACTCCCGCTTGTTTTATTATAAATAAAACATTCGAGGAAAAAGAAGTAAGATCTACTGAGATAAGTTTTACCAAATGTTAAAACTTTCAAGCCGGCTGTACAAAATGATTTATAAAAATTAAAAAAATTCAACTGCTGACTTAAAAGAAGGGTTTTATAAGTCCGAGACCTTTAATTATTTGCCTGTGGTCTCATATAAGCTCTCGAAACGAATGCACCGATTACAGTGCGAATTTTTTGCAGAAAGGTGAACAACAACAACAAATTTAGTGATAACTAATTGCAGGTGCAGCATTGTGTTCGAATTAGTTTAATTATTTGTGGCACCTTGTATACAATCTTATGTACAGTCAGCTTCAAAAGTTTAATCTTTAAAAACCTTGTGAAACTATGATGGTAGAAATACTTCTATGGTTCTGTAAAGTTTTTTCTTCCATCTAGATGTTTAATAGCTAGGTATTCTTCATGCTCCCGTGTCTTCCAATAACCATAAACTATCCATGCCTTACAATGATCCATACATATTAAATGCACATCGCTGTTGCCAGAATTACCTACCTGCCTAAGTATTTACTGAGTAGTTACCTTCCTGTTTAGCACTGTTTTCTGTAATCATTGCTTTCCGTGTTATTTAAAATTTCCTTGCTTTTTGTCGCATACCTACCTTGTTATAAATACTAAGTACTTGTTTTAAATAAGGTAACTAAGTACCTACCCTACCTAATATTTGCAATTCTTCGAGGTTGATAATGTGTAGGTAAGCTGTGTACCTACATTATAGTTTGAGTGTGAAAATACCAATTGACATGAAATAAAATTTATTTAGCGTTGCAATTTAGTTTTATTTTCATGAGATAAATTTCTCTTCCTGCTCGCGCCTTCGCTTAAGGACCTACGTGGTACCCGTATGTCACTGAAGCTGGGATAATGTAGGTACCATCCTGAAGTATCTATTAGGTACAGTGATACGTACCTAGTTATTGATAGTTAGTAGCTATTTATTGTAAAAAATGTCAGTGGAAGCTTGGGTGATTGTTGAATAATTTGCGTGAAAATGTTTGGGTGGTGCGAGCAGCATGTGTAGGTATACCGTTTGACCGAAACCGCTGTACCGCTCCTTAGGAGTAGCGAGGAAAAAAGAGCAAGAGTACCTACGCGTTGACGGCAGACTGATGGGTTGAAGCGGCCGATATTTCCCCCCCGTCTCGCCGCTCGCATACCTCAGGCGCGGTACAGCGCGGTTTCGTATACCTAACACATGCTGCGCACACTTACCCCAAACGGAGAAATCACGAATAATCAGAAAATTATTCAATAACTAAGCCTAGAACTTTATTTTGCAAAATACACTTAGATAAGTTCGAAATCCATAGTAAATCGCAAAATTTTAATTTTCTCACTACTAAGTTGTACTTAACGCAAAGCGCGGTTAAGCGAAGCGAGAGACGACGACGTCGACGCATTTATTTATAGGTAAGTTGTCTTTACAGTCGTTGCCAACATACCAAAACAAACTGTATCCCTATAGGTAATAACATAGCCCCCGCGGCCGCGACCCGTTGTTCATGATCATGAGATGATGGGTATGCGCTCACTTACTCCGAATTATTCTACGCCTCCAGCATACTTGTTTCATAGATAGCCTAAAGGTCCATAGAATGGTTTTCTTTTCCAAGACCTGCTCTGTGGTTCCCTCTGTTTAAATACTTTACCTTCATGGTACACCTAATCATGTAGGTGACAGTCAGCAACGAAATTCGCTGAACAAAATCTGTACAAGTTGTTTATCGGACAGAAACAATCTCGTCCACTGATTTTAATTTCTTTAGAATAGAACTCTAAAGATGTTAGAGTGGTCTGTCACGTACCCTGGTCTCTGGCAGTCTGTTATGTAGGTCATTGTAGGTGTTTCAAAAATTCACCGTCTTTGCCACATGGCGCTCGATTTAATTTCGCAGTTTGCGGCAAATTACCTACCTACTTTTTTCAAATTGTTGTAGAACGTAAAAAATACCTAATAACTTATAAAAATTTGAATCTCGCGTCAACTTGAAGCGAACAACCTTAACTTGATAGACCTACGTCAAAGATCCTTCAAAATACCTAAATGAGTATTTTTATGCGCCTCATCCCCCCTGAAAGTTTTATCCTACCCATCATGGTACCATATCGTGCCGACCGATTTTGTAAGGTGCTACGTGCTGTTTTACGAGTAGCGGTAAATTCAAACACTATCTGAACGTAAAGTGACGCACATGCGGGCTACCTATCTACCACTAGGTAAGTAAAACTACTGTACTGCTGTGAATATAAGAAACTTTTCAGTGCCCTTGAAGAAGAGGTAAAAGATGCGCGGCGCGCCCGCCCGCCGAAAAAATACAATATTATATTGGTCAGAGTGTTTCTTTGCCGACTGTACCTACCTACTGTATACCTAACCTAAATGAACACAAATTAGAATCTATGTTTTATAATCACTAGGATTTCACTTACCTAGTTTTATTTTTATAGAAGTATGTCATTGAATAGGTAGGTATATAACAGAAATAATAAGTAGGCTATTCCATATATTTTTTGGTGTTTATAAATGGAATCTATTTACCTAATATGGATCCACAAAGAAAACAACAAGCTGGTCCAATGGCTCCGACCAGTAGGGGAACAGCGCGGAAAAGCGTTGCTGTGACCAATACATACGTTAAAGCGACTCCTACGAATCCAACCAACAAGGAGATTATATCAATACATACAAATACTCCTCATATTGAAAAGCGTTCGTTGTTTGCCGAACATAACCAAGTCTACCAGGGCGAAATTAACACTTTATCAGTAGTGTAAGTTCCTCGATCCAGAAATTTTAAACAATTATTTCCCCCTTAACAGTAAAAGTTACTTAGATAAATTATAAACTTATCAATTTTACTCAGGTACTTAGCGGATCCCCAAATATCGCCACAGGTCACAGGTCCTACCAGTTACACATCCAGCGGCTTTCAGCGACCTTTAGAAGTGGCGAAATGATGATGATATGGGATGAAGTGCTGGGAAGTTGAGTATTATTAAGTGTAGGCTTCTGTCCTTCCAGAGAAACGAATAAAGAAATAATGTGCTGTAAATACACGGAAGATGTAAGTGAAATTGCACTTGGCTTCGCCGATGGTACGATAAGATTATTCCACTGCAGTAATGGCGTCTGCACCCAGACGCTCGTTGATGAAGAGTGTCAGGCTTACCCAGGTCCAGTCACTGCGATCAAACATCGGCCCGTCAGCAAAGCTCATCCGATTACTAATATGCTTCTTTCTTCGTGTTAGTATCTACTTTTTACTTATTTACCTCATGTATACCTACTATGTGCTCTGTCCAGCATTTTCTGATTTTTTATCGTTTATTGGTACGTTTTCAGACATCAACGGTTGTATAAAATGCTGGAAATATAAATACAGCCAGTGTCTTTATACTATTCGGGAAAAGAGACAAACTCTTGGTTTAAACTACCATCCTCATTATAGCAAGTTTATATCCTACGGCGATGATTCAAAATTGAACATGTACGACGAAGAAGTGCAGACCCAGGAGCGGGCTTTCTATTCCAGGTTATCAACTTCCCTCTTTCTTTAGACCATATTCTTTAAAGTAGTTTCGGTGTGTACAATGGTTATACCATTATTATACAGGGTGTCCCCCAGCTTGACGTCAACGTCAAGTCGAAAATGAAGGACGACCCAGAATAACAATAAAAAAAAAATTGTTAAACATATTCTTTGTAAAAAAGCTTATTACAAAATATCAGATTACTTAGAAGATAAAAAAGTTTGGAACGAGTTTTGCTCCAACTCAAAATCTCCCAACTTACAGATAAGCAAATCAAATGTACTAGACACATAAGTTATGAATACACTAGTGGTTTCTTCTCACTTTTTCCACTGGTGGAAAAGAAATTGAAGTGAACTATAAAATATGACCTGTCTAAGTGCTTATTTGTAAGCTTAAAGAAATAACTTTTAATTTTCATTTTCATTTAACTAAAATATCATGGGTTTAATGTTTACGAAGTTTTTGTCTTATACAAAGGCATAAATTACTACTCCAGTAGAAAGCAGAAAATAAAAAACCGGTAGGTATGAGAACTTCCCAAACACCATGACACCTTTTAAAGTGTAGGTAACACCATGTTAAACGTTTTAAAATATTTTTGTTTGTAGTGGTTCAAAAGGGGTAACCGATGGGCATACATCAAGAATATTTGCCTGCTCGTTCAATACAAAGTCCCATCATGAGATGGTATCGGGCGGATGGGATGATATAGTGTTTTGCTGGGATGATAGGCAACCGTATGCAACACGCCATTTTACTGGTCCGCACATCTGTGGAGAGGGTTTGGATTTCGACAAAACTGGAAGACAGGTGACCGACCTTATTAAAACGTCATCAATTAGAGTACCTATTTCTGTCTGTTATGTTATGATTATATATAGGTATCTGGTTTGGTTTTAATCATAAATAATTTTTCGTTGCGACATCAAAGTTCGTGACGAACCCCGCGGCTTCAACCGCGTGGAAATCTATGTGTCAAAGAGTTTTAAAACCTTCCTCTTGAATCACTCTATCTATTTAAAAACACGCATCAAAATCCGCTGCGTAACTTTAAAGATCTTATGCATACGTAGGGACAGACAGACAGTGGGAAGAGACTTTGTTTTATATTATGTAGTGATAAGATTTCTAAAAATTTAAACTAAACGGCGGTGTTTGTGAATAATAAAAATAATGCATTTAGTTTCGTAAACTGTTTCAGATACTAACATGTTCATGGCAAGAAAATGATTGCATTCAACTGTGGGACTATGGCTCCTGTAAACTGATTGAAACTATAGTGCCCGACAACTTCCAATCAAAGCTATACTGCGGCAAATTAGTTCCACACACAAATCTCGTGGTGTGTGCCGGTTCTGACTCTAATATAATTCGCGTTGTGGACACCAAACTGAAAATAGTAAGACTAAGTTCATTAGGGTCAGCTCACACCCGGACGCGACGACTCAAGGCTATTGACTCAAGCAGGCGGCGCGGCGCGGCTGCGGTGAATTTTGGTATTGTCAATAAAATGTGTGCCTGTTGTCTCGGTGTGAGCTGACCCTTGGTCTTATCTAATTTATTTAACAGATTTTCTGACGTAATTAATAAATTGTATTTCTTTACAGACTGAGTGCTCAATAAGAAACAATCCAGGTTGTATTTATTCTTTTGATTTCGGTCAATTCAGAAGGAAAGCTCCTAAACCAAAAACTGGCGGCTACAAAAAGATAAGCGAAATAGAGCAAGTACCTAGAGTTTCCTTTGTGACCGGCAAAAGACTGCAAACGATTGACTTTGGTTAGAAAACTTTTTAACATTTTAGCTGTGATAAAATCAGTGTAAAATAATAAACCCAGATATAAAAGTTGTACATCTGTTGTATTAATTTTATTTTCTTTAACAATCTACTCGAAACAGCCGTTTACAAATCATGTGAAAGACAAATACAGTGATTCAATTTTGTAAATATAGTTCATAAAACTCTAGAAGATAAAATATCGAGTTTGGCAAGAATTCATAATATATTAAAAAAAAAAAACAAATATTCCTACATGGTATTGTATACAGGATTTGAACATCTATTATTATTCGACCGATTCGTGTTGAGCCTCGTCAACGGATGAGTCTTCCCGTGTTGTAACTGTTTTTTGTTTTGAGCTTTCGACATCACAGTTGAAACGAGCACATCGTTATAGTCAATCGGCGGCGCTATCGAGAGTACGGTGGGGGCGGGCGGCGGGCGATCCGCGGCCGGCGCGCCGCCGCCCGCGCCCCGCCCCGCGCCGCAGGGGGAGGGCCGTGCGCCCTCCGACAGCTTGCTTTTCTTGGAGCCGGGGTCCGGCGCCGGCGCCTTGCCCGCGCCCGCGCCGCTAGCCTCGCAGGCCGAAGAGGTGCGCGCGCGCGGCCGGTCGTAGCGGCCCACCAGCACGCGCACCGACAGGTCCTCCGCCGGCGCGCGCGCCTCGGGCCGGCGTGCGCGCTCGTCTGACCGCGCCTCGAACTCCTTCTTGAGGTTGCTGACGAGGCCGATGGGCGAGGTGGCAGGCGCGCGCGGTAGGTCACCGTGCGAGGCGCACGCTAGCCGACGGCGGCGCAGGCCAGCGCGCAGCCACGTGTCGGCGGGCGCAGACGCGGAGAGGCGGCCGCTCCACGTGGAGGCGCCGCGGTCGCGTGCACTCTCCATGCGCGCCGCCGCGCTCGCGAGCTCCGTCAATATGGCACAGGTTTCGTTGAACTTCCGTTCGTTATCTGCTCGGTGCGAGTGCGGCGGGGCGGCGCGGTGCTCGGTGATGCTGGCGAGGTTGGGCGGCGGCGGCGGCTCGCCGGAGGGCTCCTTGTCGCGCGGCGCGGGCGCCGGTACGGGCTTGGCGACGCGCGTGTCGTACGAACCCCACGAGGAGTGCCGCGACAGGTCCAGCACGACGGCGCTGTCGAAGGAGCTCCACGAGCTCTGCCGACTCGGGGGCGGCGCCTCTTCCTCTACGCCTCTCCGCTCCGATGTGTCCACGCGCTCACACGTATTTTCGGATCCTATAACTTTATTTTTAACGTCAACTATACCACTGTCACATTTCACTATAAAATCGGCGTCGCCGGTCGACCGCCTCTCCTCATCGCGAGGCCAGGGCGCCTCTCCGGGATCCCACGTGTGAATTTTTTCCGATTCGACGTTTGCCTGGGGAGTCTTGTTTCTCGAGGGCGAGGTCTGCTGAGATCTGGCGAGCGCGTCCAGTGGGTGGGGCGGCAGGTCCGCCAGCCTCCCGCCCTCCGAGGCGCCGGAGCGGAGGCAGTTGATGAGGCGCTGGTAGCGACGACTGGACTCGCGCCGGTCGCTGGAGGCTGCGTTCTCGATCTCGCTGACGATGAGGCGCACGCTGGGCGCCCCTTCTTCTTTGAGCCGGATGATCTGATTGGGCGAGACGCTGTAGCTGCCGTTGGCGCACGGCATCAGCATGTGCCGCGTCTCGATGCTCTCGAAGGCCAGGTTCTCGAGCGACAGGGAGGTGGGTGGCGGCGGCGGCACGAGCTCGGCCGCGAGCTTGCTGTCCGGAGACCACGAGCGCGGCCGCCCGCTGTAAGACCCGGTCAGCGCGAGCACGAGAGGCGTCGGCGAGCACACTTTACTCTCCGCCTTCGATGCCGTCTTGGGAGCTTTCAGATTAGTCTCCGATTTGGATCTCTGTAGCTTCTCTTTATTTTTCATAGCGTCCAGTATTCCCTGGTACGTTTCGAGCTGGTTCAGAAAGTTCGTGTTCGGCTTGATGCAGCTCCTCTTCCACTTAACGTGTTTCAGAGCCTTGTCAAAGTTCCAGTTGAAGGCTTTCATCGCGTACGCGATCACAACGGAGGCCGACCGACTGATGCCCATCTTGCAATGGACGAGAACTTTCGAACCCTCGTTTCTAGCTTTGTTTATGTACTTGAACGTGTTATCCCAATGTTTAAGTAAGTCAGTCTTTTCATCATCATACACTCGTATGTTGAGATAATCAAACATTCCAGGGAAGAAATTATCTATCTCTCTCGTTACATTTAAAATGTGCCTCACCCTGAAACAAAAAAACAGCGAGTCAGCTATATAAGAGAACAGTAACATTTTTTTTTATCTATTTGGGAAACAAAAAAGTTTATATTTAGATAACAATAGATTAATTGATTTAGTAATAAATAATAGTTAAAAAAACTAAAAATCCACGCTTTCAAAAAGTATAATTTTTTTTTTAATAATTCAAATTATGTATAAGAGTGATAAATAAAAGAAATTATTTTAATGTAAAAAAGCTTGGGGTGCATGGATACATGGATTTGCGTTCTCTTGCCAACAGCGCACACTTGCCTCACATAACTAGATACTGATAGAAGTAGCGATATTGAAGAAATATTTTCAGAAAGCACCCCACGCTTTTTTACATTAAAATAATTTCTTTATTATCACTCTTATCCATAAATTGAATTATTTAAAGAAATATTTTCTACTTTTTAGTTCGGTTTATTTATAAAAGCGTGGTTTTTTGTTTTTTAACTATTATTTATTTTCTATTTTTAGAGTCCAAAGGAGTCGGTTACAAACAAACAAACATACATACAGGTGAAGCTAATAAAAGCGTGGTAAAATTAAATAAAGCTAAACGACAGTTTCCACTCATAGTTTTATACAATAACTGAACTAGTACTAATAGTAAAAAAAAGTAGTACCTATTCATAAAAAAAATATTAAATTAAAACTCTTGTATGTCAGTACCAAATCATGCTTATAATTAAATTTAATTTAATATCCTATATAACATGTTCATGTAAATATAATAATTAAAAATTGGGTTTTTCCGGTATTATGTGGCGCAGTTCGAAATATTTAATTTAAGGTGGTTTCGGTGAAAAGCTCATGCAATGCAATGTTGAGCAATAGTGACAGGTCAGCAGCTTTTCTTCTCAACTCAGCGGTAGTATGTGATGGTGTTTGCAGCTATCTATATAGTCTAGTAGCGGACCGTCCCGGCTTCGCACGGGTATTTTTTTTTTATTATTCATAATATATTTGCGGCCGTAACTTTACCGTAACGTTCTTAACATTGATTCCCGTACCCGAACCCCAGTGACGCCTATATCGCATAGTTATAGTTAGCAGAGTGTGAGCCACGCGACTTTTTTCTAATATATTTTTGAACTCATGATATCTTTCGAATGGAATGTCCGAATTAAATAATTCTAAAAGTTATATTAAGGTATTGAATCAGTCTTGAATATGAAGTTATTAATATTATAAGGACTAATACTACGGTACAAATTAAGGGCCTTTTCCAGCGGCGGCATTTTATATATAAATAAAAAAACACTTATTGTGTAACTGTAACTATAATAGCTAGATTAGCTGCTGTCGCAACATTTTTTGTAGACAATGATTTGTATTGCAAAGTTGTAATATCATCAATCGTTTTCGGAGCGCACGCGATGTAAGGAATTTTAAAGGATTTTTTTACATTTGGAGTTTTAGTAAGGATCCCTATTTTTTTTAAATAATATAGCCTATGTTCGCCGGGGATAGTGTAGCTTCCTAACGGAGGAAGAATTTTTCAAATCGGTCAAGTAGTTTCGGAGCCTATTCATTAATAACAAACAAATAATCAAACCTTTCCTCTTTATAATATTAGTATAGATATAGTCAGGGTTAGGTTAATGATCTTATGCTTGTTATTAAAAAAAATAGTAAATTTCCGCTGAGGTTTTACAAGCAAAGAAACAAAGAATCGATGATTTATCTCGTGAAAACGAATTCGTATTCACCGAACTTATTTCCTCGTTTACAAGGTAGGTTTATAAGGTACACATACCCGTTCCGCTGTAATTCTTCTAAATTGCTTGCATTCCATTCAGAGCCTAGGTATACGTGGTCGAATATTTCGGTGGGCGCATCCATTTGTCCAAGTATCGTCAGCATTTCCTGGTCTATGAACGACTTGTATTCGGCCAAGTCCATGTCGAGCTCGTCCTCGAGGCGGCCGCGGATCGCTTTGCTCGTCACTTCATCGAGATCTACGCTCATCATGATTTCTTTCAATGTGCAGCGTATAACGCGTTCCGTTTCATCTCTTTCGCGTGGCCTGAAACGAAAACAGTGAAGTTGTAGAATAGCTTCTATCTTACTACCTTGACCAGCTCTGTGGTGCAGCGCGCAGCGGTCCGCCTGCGATGTAGAAAGTTGCGGATTCGATTCCTGCCTCGGGATAAATATTAGTATGATCTGCAGATATTTGTTCCGGTATTCTGGGTGTTTCCTATGTATAATAAAACATATCTGTTTATGTATGTAATGTATTAAGTATATCAGTTATATCCCATAACATAGCACAAGCTCTGCTTACTTTAGGGTTAGATAATGCTGTACGAATTGTCCAGCGCTATTTATTTATAACTAACTACATGGGAAGATTAATTTTACAAAGTTTCAGTCAGAATAATTATGTTAGTAGTCATTCAGTAAATCTCTGTAGCATCAATGTTTGCCAAAAATCACAATGAATCACGCTATCCTTGAGGTTCGCATGCAGATAACACGTCTTAATTAGCGCTTCAGCGGAAGCGCGATACTTATAAAGGCCGAGAAACTAGGTCTAGGCGTAAACACAAGAATGCATTTAGACAGGCTAAATACAATTAACAATGATACCGATAATTTCGTTGCTTATATAATTGTTAATTAAAATAGCCGATACATATTCGGCAAGTAAACTGCGCAATAGAATGGATTCCGTATTGTTTGTTTTAGAGCGAGAACACATAAGGCGTTTCAATTACATATCTAGGTTTATTTAGCTCCAATCATGTTGACATCTATTATAAATAGTAGAGCATACAATTTTCAACCAATTTTCTTCCCAACATTTTTTCATGCGCTCAACCGTTTTTGAGTCCAAACATGATAGTAATCTTAAATAATCTTCATAGGGAAATAATAATGAAATTGGGTTTAGTTAGGTTCCATACCAGATGGATTTTAAAACGCGCTTTACCAAAGCGCGCACTGTAAAACGCGTAATGTGTAATAGCTCTTACAGTTCCCCTACCTTTTTGTGGACTAGGTCAATAGGCTAAGAAATTTGGAGCTATCGTTCAGTTAAGGTTAATTTAACATTTCATGATATTTTCTCCCAACTGTGCTCTAATAATAGTACACAATTTTGAGCAAGTTCTTAGCAACATCTATTTGGACACTAATTAACCGTTCCCCATACACAATCCATCTCTGCTTTTGATATTAGATAGATTTGACTGTAGATACCAAACGCTCATTTAGAAAGCTAATAATTCCTGAGTCACGCCCGGATGTGTTCTCTTGAGTAGAAGACATACAAAAGGAAAAATACCTTATGACTAAAAGATGAGCAAGCCTAGCTCATCTTTTAGTCTAAGGCGCTCTCTTATCGCGAGTATTCATCTGTAATGTAACATTACAAGATTCGTTTACAGGCATTACGTTACTATACTGCCACCCGACTGACGAGCACTCGCCTAAATGAAAATAATCTAACAAGATTCGAATTCGAGCACTCTGCCGTAGTCAAATCAGTTGTTATTACAATGTCAGACGAAGCGGACGGCATTACAGATACATTGGCTGCACATTGTAAGCTCGGTTCACCACTCTCACTGTATGAAATCTGCTTTTATTCCCTTTGCCCAACCATCCACTAGGGTCACTGCAGCCATGATAGGACTATTGTGATTGACAAAATCCATCTGCACTATACATTACAGGCAAATGCACGCAGTGTAGAGACGACTTAACTGATGAAAAAACCGATTTACAACTGTAAGGTTAAAAAGGTGTTATACCGTTTCTGAATCACTAGATAGTTATAAAAGAAAGTCGCTTCCCGCAGTCTGTCCGTCCCTATGTATGCTTAGATCTTTAAAACTACGCAACGGATTTTGATGAGATTTTTTTAATAGTTAGAGTAATTCAAGAGGAAGGTTTATAAACCATTTGACATATAGATTTCCACGCAGGCGAAGCCGCGGGGCGCAGCTAGTAAATAATAAGGTAACTCACTTTAGCCGAAGCGAGTCCGGCGAGGGCGGTCGCCGCGACTCGATGCTGTCCATCGCATGCCACTCGTTGAGACATGAGCGGTCCGAGTCCACATGGCTGTCGTAAAAGGCGCACCACGCGTGGGACGTCCCGCCGGCGAAGTGGTTCAACTCCCGCGCCCGTCCACTTGCACGGTGCAGGGTTTGCAATGCAGACCTGTGGTAATTAACAAATGTATGATAAGTTAAATTTAGTCGTTTGTTATTCTTCAATAAATGAATAAATAAACTTTATGTTAGTCGAAAAACAAGGGCTGGTGACCTCAATATACTCCATTTTGTTTATATCGATAGATCTTCGATTGACCACAATCTCACCTAATGTAAAGTGAAGATGTGGCCGACTATCGATATTACGAAGGTCTACTCTAGAAGATACCCGATACAATCTCGTCTGATGAGACCCAGGTTGTAATTTACCGGAAAAACAACAACAGGAACGAGTTCCAAACCCCAGCGGTACGAATGATGAAGTTGGAGAACTAATGGAGTCTACGAAAATTATAAAGACTGGCATCTTGTTATAAATCGGACTTATACTATCGAACATACGCGAAACCACTGGCCTCTTCGAGCATCGTCGTGTGTTGGCGTGAGCTGGCTGACCCTGACACTTTCATTGACATTACAGGACATGACGCACATCTCGATGTTTGAGCTCTTCCGGCTACACCGCAGGGGCTGGGCAGTGAATGGGTTAGTGAGTGGAAGTCATACTCACCACATAGCCTGCACAGACACCGGCTTGAATATATGTTGCTGATTGCACACCCGCACGCTGAACCCTCTGCGGACAATGAATGCTTAATTAGTTATTGTTCTTCGCTTAAAGAATTCTTTAGGTGGAGTTTTCTTAGTATGGACTATAACTGTCCAGTGTCTGGTCAGGACTGGAATGCACAATACAATTTCTTGTCATTCTAAGTCAAAGTTCTTTAATATTTATTGTTGACTAACTTTGTAACTTAGTCCAAGAGGTGCCACATAAGCGGGCGATAAAGCTAATCGCACACTTGGACAGCATCGCAGCACAAAACTGAACAGTCAAATATGGGCTTTAACTCTTAACATTTACATGAATTTTATATTGATGTTATCATATGACAGACATATCGCGGACCGCTCGTTTGAAGCTTGTGGGAATAAATTTTGAAGCTGTAAAATTTATCTAAAGATAACGATTTTGAGCCTATATTTGAATGGAAGTTGTTGTGCTGGGTGGTAGCGGTATTGGATTAATGAGCTTAAGGGTACCCAAGTCAAAAATGCATAACGATTCATTACTAAAACAACCACGTAAAAAAATAAGAAGAAACCTTTAGCACAAGGGTGATTTTATAGAAAAACTATTGAGTGTATCTTTTCAAAATAATTTATTTCAACTTTTGACTAAGTAAACTATGTCGGAACGTACTTTATTTTAGATTTTTCTTTCTCCTTATACATATTATTATTTATTTCCGCGCAAAGTTAGAGTTAAATGAGTGTTGAAATACGAGAGTTTAGAAGCTTGTATTTATCAAATGTATACTTTATGAACGATTGTGGGTGTACACAAACATAGATAATGACGAGATTTATTTAATGAATTGATTTATCCTTATTTTTGGATGGTCAACATTAAACAGTGTAGTAATTACCCTTTTACGTGTGTATGGGAAGATAAGCGACTTGTCCACAATTTTAACTTTTCATGTCTCTCATATTTTTTGTTACCTGTTAAAAATGTACTTACTTTATTCTGAGGTATTTACCTACGAATAAATAATAAGTCAGGAAATGTAACTGCGTTCGAAAAATGACCCAACAAAAGTCGTGCCCAAGTAGGCGGGGGCTTAAAAGTCGTGTCCAGCGCGACATCAGTCGGACATTGATCTTGCAAGCGAGCACACATCAAATCTTTGCGTAGGTTTTCGTTTTTATCATTGTGAATAGCTGTGAATCATCATGCCAGCATGTGTTGTAAAGTGGAGCAGGAGCCATATACAATTAAAATTATTATAAACTGTATTCAAAGATATTCAAATACGTCATCAAACCGAGATGGTCAATATTATGCAACATGAAGTTAATAATTTTTTAGATCTAATTTAAGTTTTTTTCTTCTTAATGAAATATTAAAATGTAAATCGATAAAACTTTGATATTTTTCTAACATGTATTTTGCTTTTTTTGTTTCCTTTAGTTTCCCTGTCGATCCTATTTGGCAAAATAAGTGGATAGCTGCAGTTAAGCTAGAAAGACAAGAGTATGACTGGATGCCTGTGAAAACCAGCAGAGTTTTATAAATCATTAAAAGGATATACAATGTTACACAAAACTGCAGTACAATAACGGAAAATCACTTACTCGAGCGAGCGATCAGTCAGTAATATAAACACAGTGTTTTTCTAAAATAATTGATAAAGAAGATATTCTAAGCCCACTAAAAACAGTCACCAAACAAATAACAACCATTACATTTTGTTGATAAAATGTATATCTAATCGTTGAATCCGTCTTTACTACATTGCGAAGAAAGATTCTCTTTTAATGTCTTCTAGACAAAAACTTACTAAATTAATTATATTTCGCGGGACATAGAGTACATCGGATTGTTAAAGTTACCAATATAAAAAAAAACAAGACATATCGTACAATAATATCGTTTTATTATTAAATTGATCCGGTCCCCTTATTGCATACACCGTCCACGCCGCCAAGCCGGGATTGGTTCGCGTGCGTGCTTCAATAGTTACTATGACAACTGCCAAAAAAACAAAAGCAGGGATTGCCCTGCTTTCGTTCTGAATATAAACCAATCACCAAGCATGTCTGTTTGTCACCTGTGTAGTGATTGGTAGTTTGAATCATAAGTCGTTTTGGTTTGGAGTAGTGCTACTTTTTATGTGGAACTTGTGGAACTTGATCTGAATTAGACTTCCTGACTTATTATTTATTCGTAGGTATTTACCTAAATTCGTAAGTAATTCATTATGTAAACGTGTGAGTGGCCTTCTGAGTAAAGGATGACACTTGGCCCAGACTTCTTTTAGGATCCCAAATGGAATCATGCCAACTTCGATGACTGGATTTTAACCAGGCTCAAACTCTTTGTATAAATTTTAATGTAGACTCAGATGACATGCATAGTATACACAACTTTTTCCATTTTTGGGTCAGGAAAATCATACAGTTTCAAAATAAGTTTCGTTAAAAATATTTGGATGTTTCGTAACTAGTCCCATTGCTCATCGTTACACGCAACGCATTGTTTATGAAATATGTGCGTCGAGGAATTATTATACTACAAAATGTGCCTAATTAAGAACAAATAAATAGATTATGTAAATAGGTCATACTTACTGAACGCTTTTGAATTTTTCGAATATTTGTAACGAAATCGACCCTCTGGCTATTCACGTTTCGCACTACTTTCGACAATTAGTACTTGGTATTACACTAAAGTTGTTCGTCCACTGGATCGGAGTCGCAGCGTACTACGTAGCAGCAGAATTTGTTGCTTGTATCTATACTAATATTTTAAAGAGGAAAGGTTTGATTTTTTGTTTGTTACTACTACTGAACCGATTTGAAAATGCTTTCACCGTTGGGAAGCTACACTATCTCCGGTGAACATAGGCTATATTATATTTTCAAAAAAGTTAGGGATCCCAAGCAATTCGAAAAGGATGTGTTTGACAATTCGTTTGTATTTATACCTGACGACCGATGTGGCGCGGTGGGCGAAGGTCCGCTTGCCACGCAGGAGGTTGCGGGTTCGATTCCCGCCTCGGAACAATTGTGTGTACGATCTGCAGATATTTGTTCCGGGTGTTCTGGTCGTTTTCTATATATAATAAAAAAATATCTATCTATGTAATGTATTGTATTATGTATATCAGTTATCTAGTACCCATAACACAAGCTCTGCTTACCATGGGGCTAGATAATGCTGTGTGAATTGTCCAGCATTATTTATTTATTTTATTTTTACCTATGTATGTATATTGCCCATCAAAAATCCGAAAGAAGTGGACGCACTCTATCGGTATATTGTAAATACCGACTCCGCGCATAGGTCACGCAAATCTTTATTTAATTCTGTTCTGTGATGTGAACATGTGAACATATAGAACACAACAATGCCTCGAACCTCTATAATAAAATACCGTACTTCCGCAAAATTACTAAAGATTTGCGCGTATTATAATAATATAACGTTTCGATTTCGAATATCGGTGGACGCACAGATTTAATGCAGGGTTTCTACACTTGCGACATCCATGTAGTGTAGACCTAACCATGAAAAGGACAATGCTATCAAAATTTGCATGACGTCATTATTTATTTCTGGAAACAAAAATAATGGAATTTTCGCAAGGTTTTACATGTCTTATTCTTTTGTACTAAAAGTAGATAACTCGTAATCGTAATATGAGTCAAATTCAAATGCAGGTTTAGGCAATGACTTCCTCTTCACGATAAAAGAACAAATAATACCTACTCGCAAGTTTCTTGTTGGTTTCGTATGTATCATTGAAATGTAAAGTACCGACATATGCGTTTAATTAACCTATGTATTGTACCTACTTTGTTTCCTTAACGCATAAATAACTCAAGATGCGGAGTAGATGATTTATGTTTTGTTGTTGTTAGTCAGATTATGGTTTCTAACGAATTCGATGGGTCTTTATTCGGTTCTAGAATACAATATTTTTAGTACGTAACCTTAAATTTTATGGTCAGTAATAAACTTAACACAAACTGATAAGAATAACAAAATAACAAGGTAATCACTATAACAATTTCAACATCGCATAATTGCACACAAGCGCAGCGATAAAGATTCCGACTTCAAAATCATAGGGGAATGAAATGGATAGAAAACTGTGAGAATCAAAAATTTATACGAACGTCTGCAATTGATATAATTATTAGTATCGTAAAACATTTTCTACAAATGTTTATTTAGCTTTGTATCCCTTTTGTTTGCGGGAATTGTAGAACCGAGCGTTCAGTGTTCGATAAGTAGGCTTTTTTATATGGACTACGCGTCCATATAAAAAAGCCTACTTATCGAACACATATTTGATGCCTTTAAGATATCTTATGTATCAGAAATATCTTTACCAGTCTGTTCCCTTAGTATTGTATTATCACTCACCCATCGCCGCCATCCAGCTTGATAGAAGTATCAGCCAGCACGCGAAGTAGAGCCCTAGCAGTCGATGCCGAGCAACGCTGCTTCTTCCCCTACTGGCAATGGTCTGCCATTGCCAGTCTGTTCCCTTAGTATTTGTTTATCATGCCGAGCAACGCTGCTTCTTCCCCTACTGGCAATGGTCTGCCATTGCCAGTCTGTTCCCTTAGTATTTGTTTATCATCACTCACCCATCACCGTCCAGTTTGATAGAAGTATCAGCCAGCACGCGAAGCACGAGCCCCACCGAAGTGCGTTCGTTGCAGTCGATGCCGAGCAACGCTGCTTCTTCCCCGCTGCAGACCACCACCAGGTACCGAGTGCGGCCCGCGTGGGCGCTCTCCAATTTCACCGCCTGAAGAGATAATGTTATCAGGCTTCTATCATAATGCTGTTTTACTAGACGATGGCAAATGATAAATTTGTGTGGATGATGATCAGTTTGGCGATAACATAGAATACTAATAAAAAACAAATCAAAAAGAAAGAATAAATAAAAAGATAGTTATATAGTTATTATTTTTAGGTTACAAATAGAGCACGCAGAATTACATAAACTAAGTACAGTATGTATTATATTATCTGTGGTATTACTAAGAAGTATATTAGGTATACATATTTTATATATATATATATATATATATTTATTTATCTTTAAATATTCGTTTTATGTTCATATTTATTCTAGCTTATCGTTGGTACACCCTCTGCCTTTCTTAAATTCACATAATTATTTCCATCCAAAGGTTGCCTGGAAGAGATCGCTTCTAAGCGATAAGGCCGCCCATTGTACTTTTATCATGTGAAGTGTTTTATAATGATCCGTAACTGGTGTACAATAAAGTATTTTTGTATTGTATTGTATTGTACATAGGCTTCAATATAAATGTGAGCGGGTTAACTACATACTACACTTACACTACATTCGTGTTCTTGCAACACAAACTGGGTTCGTAGTTAATTACTAACACATTCACATTCATAATGACTGGCTTCTGAAAAGCAAGTCCCAAAGTATGCCTTGGATCATCCCAAAGTGACTCTACTATGAGAAGTCACACATTTCGGGCCTCTGGGCCGTAAAATTAATAACAAAGAGCTCATACCATTTTGAGCGCTCTAGGCCTCATATAAGAGAAGTGCGTCTTGCAGTTCCATATGAGTACATAAGTATGAATATCTCGTACCATTTTGAGCGTTTCCTCGGGGCGCAGCAAGTAGAACATGGACTGCAGGTGGTGCTGTATATCCGACGGCGGCTGGGCGCGCACCGGCGAAGGACGCTGGCTGTCGCACTCCCTCTCAGACCCGCCCAGAACCACTGCGGCCCCCTTGTTCGCGAAATAGCACTCATTGAGACTGTAACAAACGCATTGCTGTTATAAAAGGGGCGTTTCTTTATCTTGCTTATCATAGTAGAGTTTATCAATGAAATTAACAAATACGTTAATGCACCACTTAAAATTAACTTAACATTTCAACATACAGAATATAAACAGGTTCTTCGACAAAGTCGCACGAAATGCGTCAGATGAATAGTACTACATATAATTATTTAAAGACATAATGTAACCGCGAAATGTATGAATGACGCCATTTTAGTAAAGTTGCGGCAATTCGTCTTACGGGCGGCGGCGGCGGCGCGTTTAACCTCCCTTTCACCGAGAATCAGCGACTTTGTTAAGTCGACACGTACGACGGCCCCGGGGAACGACGACGCGCTGGCTGGTCCATCGCCTGCCATTTTCAGTCGTACACTCACCGCAAACAAAAACATAATCCAACTAAATCACGTTAAATTCTAACTAAACGATTCACAATGCGAGGATCCGACGCGAGCGACGTAAGTTACATGTGCACAGCTATTTTTGTTCCAACGTCAACATCACTTTGAGGAGAACAAAAACGTGTTGCGTGCCTTCATCCACCGAGTACGGGTACTACCTAAAATACCAATACCCTTTATCGAGATTAAGACGCAATTATGGTTTCACGAACCACGATGACATTTAGATTTATACGGGTCGAATGCCTTTTAAAAGCGGTAGACATAGCAGTATATTGGGCGTAAAATGCATGATGAGGTCATCTGAAAATAGCTCTGCTCTCGCATGTGGGATGAGTAAATTCAGCCATACTCTTACAAGGAAAGAGGGTGAAGTGGCGGATAATAATAGATCTAGAACAGATTCTGTGATTTGTGATACGCGACAAAACTTCCAAATGCTGATTTTGTGTTTATACGACAAGGGCGGTTTCTCTCAAGGTTCATTAAAAATAGCGTGTATACGCGACGACGGGACGGCGCGCTTGTTGCCAAAACGTAGCCCGCCCGGCTTCCATACTATAGGTGGTAAGGCACGGAGCACGGCGCGGCGGCGACGATGACGGCCGCCCAGCGCGTACCATCCACCTTACCCAATTCGGAGCACGATACCGCCGGCCGGCCTGACTCGCGCGCGCCTCACCGCTCAACACATGGCGCGAGATAAAATCTCTGATATTTATTGCGCTTGCGAAATGTACGTTCCTATGAAAGCATTTTTTGTGGAATTCCCGAAGTCTCGTGTAAACAACATTGCCTTTATAACATACATATACTTGAAAATCCTTAATTAGGTTTCTGATGCTATTACTGATATTGATTAGGTTAGTTTAAGCCGTTGATTTTCCAATAAATTAAAAAATCATAATAAAATCATTTATTTCAGCCTATTGATCCATAGACAAATAAACATTAAAATAAAATAAATACATTAAGTATATACAATTTTGAAACAAAAGCTTTTACAAATAAATTTTCGTTATTAAAATGCATATAAATGACCAAAGAAGACAAGTACAATTTTTTTTTACTACGTATCACATTTGATTAGTGTGTTACCTAAAAGGAAATTAAAATCGATAGAGCTTATGAAAATGTTAGGAACGAACCTACACCCAAAATTATTTACACGAAACGTTTAGTTGCCGTTCGTCTATAGCAGTTATTTTATTTAAATTGATCATTGTGTGCAACTCAATGTTAAAGTTTCTAAATATCAAGCAAGGACACGACACGAGCATTGCTTATAATTCGTAACGTAGGTATTCTTTGATCTAGCGACGATTTACTCTCGAAAAAGTAACAAAAAGGTAAAAAAAAAAAGAATTTTGAAGAGTTCTAAGCACAAACATGTGTTTATAAATTTTGCTTGAATGGATTTAGGAAGAACCAATCCAGAGTATTCCAATTATATCGCAATTTTAATAATGCAGTAAGTTATAAATTTCATTGTGATCCGTTAAGCCGGCATTACTTGACCCAGCTAATTATATCCTTATGATTTTAATTTATTATATATAACCTATCGACATTATTTTTTTCTTATATTTTTTTTATTGTATGTTATATCATTGAATTTTAATAAATTGAATGCCTAAAGGCAGAAAACATTGATTTAAATTTATCCAACATATAACATCTTCATAACATTGTATTTTCAAGCAATAAATGAACTTTACTTGTCTTTGCACATTCGTCGAGAAAATCATAATTTAAGTATGGATGTTAAATAAAACCGTCGTAATAAAATGGTTTGATTGAACACAATCATGTGTGCTCGTTCTAATGAAGCTGTTACTCGTTTGAATATGATACGCAAGTGCAAGGACGGTAGTGAAAATACCACATACTCGAGGGACTTAGCTTCCGCAATATCATTCACGCAAAGTTAATAGCAAATAAAGCTTATTTCTATACTAACTTTTATTAAGATCGTTCCAAATCTTATTTACCTTTGTAAAATTCTGTGAAGATGTGGTGTGAATTCTTGGAAAGCTTAAATTTATTAGTCAGGTATGGAAAAATAATAAATGTTATTCCAAGATCAGGTTCAATAAATGCTAGTTATGCTCAAAAAGGTAAGCGAGACAATTATCAAGATGTCACCATTGTAATCAGATGTGTTACTTGTTCGAGAGCAAGCATTCGAACAAGTAGTAATTAGGGCACAGATTAGTTAATGTTACTCAGGGGTAAAAAACTTGATCTAATGATAATGAAGAAGGGAACAGAATAGAACCAATTTCTGTGGTTCTATTCTGTCGTCCACCTATCGTTTATTTTCTATGAGAGACCTATATCTTATCGCTGGTTGAAGTTTGAAATTAGGGTGTGCCAGTCACCTGTTACTGTTATCAAATATACTGACTTCAAAGTTTGTATCACATTAATTAACTGTCATCAAATATTAGATAATAATGTAACGAATGAGTATCTTACTCCCGTAGTAACCTTCTATTTAACAGTAGTTTCCTCTTAAAGATAGACTACATAATGTAGTTAAGGTAAGCAAATATGAACCATGAATTTATTTTTTGATAAAATAACGAATGTATAGAAAATTTGGGTTTTTCACCTACCTAGTATAAAACAAAGTCGGTTCCCGTTGTCTGTTTGTCCGTATGTATGCTTAGATCTTTAAAACTAGGTACGCAACGGATTTTTATGCGGTTTTTTAATAGATAGAGTGATTCAAGAGGAAGGTTTATAAACCATTTGACACATAGATCCACGCGGGCGAAGCCGCGGGGCGCAGCTAGTATTTTATAATTAAAAGTAATTCCGTGTATTTCTTTTTTGAGAAAACAGCCTGAATTAAACCGACCCAGTTTATAAAAACATCAACAAAGTAGAGTTGACAATAGGTACTTGATGCAAGCACTGGAATCGTATTGTTTACCTGAAAGCAACCATGCTGAAGACAAAAGGCAAAGGTAATCCGAGTAACGAACGCCGCACAAGTTCGCACAGCTATCATGTCACATAATAACATCCGCACAAAAACTCTCCCAACCCTGTCTTGCTATTTTTCTACGGATGCGGTGTCGGTAGAGCGAAATACGTTTCCGCCGATTGAACCACAGAGCGAATACGCGAAATGCCATCCGGTAGTCCGAGGCAGCGCGCGCGCCGCGAGCGACTCTTGCGCATACTACGCGCGAGGCAAAGCCGCTGTCCGTCCGACCGAAGCGCCCGAACAAACGTCATAACATAACATTAGCAGCTTCCCTCTGAACTCGGCGCAAACTACCGCATAAATATAGAAACGCCACCGAACAGGAACACGAGGCGATGAGGAAAGCACATTAACACACACACGCGCCTTACACTATTGAACGATTTAATTGCGATTTAAAATGAGCAATTGTAATAAAACTACATTTAACAAGAATGAGGAAAATAAATTAGATCTTAATTGAATTTGCGAATTAAATTCGATGTCGGTAGGTATAAATGAAGCATAATAAACATAAATAAATAAATAATGCTAGACAATTGCCACAGCATTATCTTGCCCTAAGCTAAGCAGAGCTTGTATTATATATGGGTATGTGCCAGATACCTAACTGATAAACATAATACAAAACATAGATAGGTATTTATATTATACACAGAAAACGATCAGAACAAATATCTACAGATCGTACAAACAGTCTTCCAGAGGCGAGAATCGAACCCATAACTGCGTCGCAGGCTGAGCCATATCGGTCGTCGTTCCGATCAATCGACGAGAAGCGAACCAAAACCACCGAAGCGAACTTATAAAAACGCAATGAATTGAGGTCAAACAATGGCCGCATTACCCGCGCAGCTTTCAGTCGCTTATCCTTGATATATTCAATTTACTTAATTCAAGGTAAGTTGAATTAGAAATGGCGAGTGATTGATTCAAAGATAAACTTAAAGATTGTTAATGTGAATTACGTAGCTCTGATTGTGACTTACTACTCATTCTCGGCTACGGAACAGCTTATAGGTATACTATCGATAATTCTCACGTAAGGTAGGAAGGATCGCATCACAAGTAAGGCACGAACGGTAACAAACTGCATTGCTTTCTTAAATCCTTGTTGCGTTTGCGAGCAATGTTTGCCTTTGTGTTGAACTGAATAGGCCTTCAAACAGGGAAGGCCTCTTCAGTTCAACGCGGTATTCACTATCCAGAAAGATAGCGAAAGTCGAGTGAGTATTCGGTACAAACAAATTGCTCTGCGCGATGGCATGAGTAAGGAGCTAAACATCAAAAAAGAATTTGGCGTGTTTTAAAGATCTTTAAACAGACTTCAAATTCCTAAATAGTAAAATGGGTTTCGAAGGAACGCTTCAATAGCGCGGTCCGATTTTTCAACTGGTGACATCTAGTTAAAATTCTAGTCTGATTTAGTTTGATGTGATGATTAGTGATGGATGACACATGGATGAAACCGCGAATAAAAAACCTCTCGTTTACGCCCGTTGCCATGGAAACCATTTGTTACCAGTGATTATGAAAATTATCATGTGATGATGTTTAAGATAGGTTTTACGGCGCATGTGTCATTCCTCGAGGATCAAAATTTTATGGGAACACCTCGAAATTAACCTATAATATACAACAACAAAGAAAATTCTTTAAAAAAATAGAGCTTAGCTTTGTTTCGTAAGCTTAGTTTTATAAGAACCCCACGTGAGCGAAGACGTGAGCGGAGACTAGTTGAGATGATCTTTATATTCATGGCTAAACAACTGACTATAGGAAGCTCCAGTTAAAATTGCATCCAGGAACAGTCTTCATACATAGCAAGTGGTTGAGGCCACACAACTTATTTATAACTGCTAAAGTACTAGCATTTAATATCTTTAGTCTGTGGCCGTCAGATAATAATAAGAACGTCGTCGCGGCGGACTAAAGGAAGTATTTAATCTTAATATTTGCGATAGAGCTTTGGAATCACATATTGATTTATGACTTTTGAAAATTAACTTGTTCACTGCTCAGACAGCACACTCTTTCGGGTTGCACTGCACATTGCTCGGAGCAAGAATATGTGCATTTGCATCAACAACAAAGAAAGTGTTAAGTAATAGGTAGGTGGTCGTTAAGAGAGGAATTGTAGCTTGAAATAGACTTTGCAAGTAAGCCTAAGTAAGTTTTGGACTCAAAGAAGTTTGTGTAAAGATAAATTTATATAACAAATAGGAAGTGTGACATAGTATTCTCAACTGATACAGACTATTTTTACCAAACTACAAGCAGTTAGAAACAAAGCATAAAACCAAATACTTAAGTCCATACTTTTGTTATTAATAGTTTGTATGTGAAAGTACCACTGTCTATCTGTCAGTGAGCTTTCCATGACAGAATGGCTGTACTGATCTCTATTTGCATAATTGCAATTCGCATCATGAAGGTGGTGAAATCCTCGATTACAATATTTTTGCAAGTTTATCTACGAGTATTACAAGCATAACAGGTAGAATCTAGATGTAAAGTAATCAAACTAGGTCCATAAAAGTGATAAATTTAAAGAAATTGTAGTACATGATGATGAAGGAATATGACGAAATGGAAACTGTGGTGAATTGGTAATATGCACTATTTTACATACCTAGCACATCAATTCTTACCTTTTACTGAAGCGGTTGCTAACATCATTTTCAATGAGTTCATCAGTCTTTTCTGCCTCATCCTGAAATAAGGGCATTGTTAAACTCTTGTACATTATGTTTTTATTGTATGAACACTATAATTTTTTGAAAAATTATAAACATTATAGAGTGAGAGGGGGCTCTATTTTAACTCTTAAGTTTTTATTAATGAAACAATGGTGTGGACCTTAGACTCATTTTGATAATAATAGAACTTTGAGAACAAATTTATTGTGTGACCTTTTTTGGCAATACATACCGAGGTAATCTTGGTTTAGCATTGGTATGATAAACATAGGTAGGGCAGAACACCCACAGAGAGATCACAATGCTAGCAAAATAAAATAATTTATAGTAGATAATTTTGTTTAGCGATCATAGTGCGAAATCTAATCAATGATTGCTTCTTCTTCCTTTCAGTAGTCAACAATGGATAATATGTTAACATTCTTCTTTGTTTAGTACTCACCGTTTTCCTTGGTGTTTGCACACTCGGAGAACGTCTTATGGTAACGAGTGCCATACCACATTACCATTTACAAATCATCGTCGAGCTATGTAAAGCAACAATCACAAACTTTGGAGAAATGATACACTGACTTATCACAACACCAATCCATACATGAATCATACAGTCACAAAATTTTTAAACTTATATATTGGGTTACAAACAGATATTCATAGTAAGTCCCAGAGACAACATAACGAGTAAACACGTATTTTTTTCATTTTATTTCCTAGATTTCTGTGAAAATAGAAAAATACGAATGTGTGTGTTCCGTCTCCTTTGAAGAAAGATGAATGAATGAATGAATGAAGTAAGGATTGGATACTTGTAATTTGATACAATCCCACAGGTTATAAAATTGTTGCCACATTGGTCAAGCCAAGCTTGCAGTTTGGCCTTCCTTTGCTCTCTCGATCGGATGAAGGTAATAATTTCCAGACGCCATCCTACGGAATCACAAGTCAAGAACAGCAATGGCGGACTTGTCATATGTGAGAGATGCCAACTGATGAAAAAAAAATGCCGATAATTTTCATAAAAGTTTCTACAAATCACAGATCACAAATCAAATAGGTAGCTATTATTTAAAAAAAAGTAGCGTAATGCTTAAGTCACATAAATGTTATAGTTTTTATAAGAGCTACCTACTACGTAACATACCAACCTATGATTATAATTATTTTCCTTCCGAACGATTGGCTGGTTTTTCTACTCGAAAGAAACCATCTATACGATCATGTAATCAGAACCCCTAAATCGCGACGGCATCTGGTAGCACACTCAAAAGAGGAGTTCTCAGAGGGCAGGGGGGAGCAACATTTAGTTTGCATTTAAAATCACTGGTCTCCTCTATACACCCCCACTATTATTTTTATGCAATATGGCTCCGCGTAGGGGCCAGGGGGGGGGGGGGGTGTTCTGTGGGAGTATCAAAAAGTTGGAATTTTTCTCAGGTCACCTCAACCCCCTCTATACGATTCCGTAAAAAAACATACGTCCATCAAGGAAAACAATTATGTCAATCAGTAAGTCAAGTCAGTCTGTGTTAATTTAGCTTTGGGTGTCCGGAAGGTCGATGTAAAGCCGTGAGGGGGGAGGGGGGGTAGGTCACCTCGTTACGCATCTATTCAGGCTAGATTACCTTAGTCCAATGTCGACGAATTCCGAGTTATCATAATATCCATGATTTTTGAAAAATTTACCAAAATCATATGCTTATTCGTTCATAGTGTTCAAACAGACAGTTACTAGTGCCTAACAATTTGTTTGCGTCCTAGCATAATGTGTATTCAATCGATAAACACCAAAACAATCCTCTGTATCCACATAACTAACTAAATGAGAGGTGTTTAATAATGAAACATTATTCAAAAATTAAAATTACTTTTTGAAATAGTTCTTTTTTTTAAATAGAAGACTAAAACATTCAAACATTTTTAAAAACATCCAGTATTATTACTGATGACTGTCCACACTTTCCACTTGGATATGCCGAGGTTTCGAGACACTGCTCTGACGCTTGTCGTAGGATCATTTTGAAATGCTTGTAAAATAAGCTCTTCATCTTGAACAGAATGTCGACCTGGATTTACTCCGGGTTCGGAGTTTTGGACTCTTCCTGTTTCACCAAGGCGACGATACGTATTAGAGACTACCCTGACGTCAGGCAATTGACGATCAGGATAACGTTCTTGATACATTCGTCGCGCCAAAGATCCGTTTCCATCGGCTTTACCGTACATGAAAATGATATCGGCATACTCTCTATTGGTAAAAGAACTCATTTTGTCAACACTTAACACTGTCAACACACGATAAATGCGTGAATATTGGAAGTAAATGCGTCAATATGCCCGAGCAGTCGTAGCTAGACTGAAGAATAGTCAAATAGTATTATTAAAAATTGCCCGTTGCTCTTGGGCACGCTACCTGAGTCCTTTGTTAACAAGAGCCTATTGTTATTGAGTCTCGGGGAGTTCTGGTTTATGTGCTCTAGTTCTGAGAATTAGGCAGGTATCTACGTGTATGATACACCAATCAAAAGGGCAATAATACTGGATGTTTTTAAAAATGTTTGAATGTTTTAGTCTTCTCAATTTAAAAAAAAAAAAGAACTATTTCAAAAAGTAATTTTAATTTTTGAATAATGTTTCATTATTAAACACCTCCCATTTAGTCAGTTATGTGGATACAGATGATTGTTTTGGTGTTTATCGATTGAATACACATTATGCTAGGACGCAAACAAATTGTTAGGCACTAGTAACTGTCTGTTTGAACACTATGAACGAATAAGCATATGATTTTGGTAAATTTTTCAAAAATCATGGATATTATGATAACTCGGAATTCGTCGACATTGGACTAAGGTTATCTAGCCTGAATAGATGCGTAACGAGGTGACCTGAAGAAATAAGTGGATGTTATTCGAAATTTACGTGTGAAATGTGATTTTGTGTTTATTATTTACCAAATTAGTGTGATTTCGGCAACATCTAACCACATAAGAAGACATTTTTCATTTTTCGATTTAAGTCACTCTGTTGGTGTCTAAAGAGGTAACGGTGGACGAGCGGTCTATAAATTGACAATGTCAAAATCGGTACTACAGTGAGTACTTCGTTCTTCGGTTGACTGAGACGCCATCCGAGTATATTTTTCATTCATGGAAGCACAGTTAATTTTCATAAAATACTTAATAAATCAAAGTGTTTTCAATTGACAATTGAAAATTTATTATTAATAATAATAATTATTAATTTATTTATTATTTAGATTGATTAGGACAAGAGTCACATTTTTGTGACTCTTGTCTTAACTCATTTTTATGGTCAGCTATGATCAAATAGCTTGATAATGTAAAATACACGTCAGTCATTCACTCCAATCAATATTTTGTCCATTCAAATCCAAACAATTGTTCGTTCAAACTTCAAGTCCATCCATCCATCCATCGGCACATCCATCCAACCAATGGTTGGATTTAGGATTTGTTTTGTTTGGAATTTCGAAAAATATTGAAAACCATTACATAAGCGACGAGCTAGCTTTGAATTCTTCTGGTCAATGTCGAATGATTTTTAAATCTATTCGACTTTTATCGCTATCATCTAATGATTCTTATGTTATGAGATCTTTGAAGCTGTACAAATATTTGTTACGTCAGTGTGAGAGGTTACCTCCTGACGCTTGTAAACATTACAAATTTGCTGTAAAACAGGTAAATCATTATTCTACTATTAATAATACATACTATTGGTAATACATAAATGTACAGTGTTCTTTCTATTGTGATTTTCTCATTAAACAAATATCTGTTTCAGAGTTTCATCCAGCATAAGTTTGAACCAGATCCCCAAAGAGTTAAAGAAATTATCAGTAAAAGTATTGAAGACTCTAAATGGGTTGTGAATAAGGTACAATAATCAAACAATAAATAAGTCTATTCAGAACAAAGTCAAGGTGAGGTGCATGTTAATTGTAAGTTATCACTGTATTCAAGGTCCTATTTTCTATTTCAGTACACCCGTCAATGATGGATAGAGCTGCCAAGATATGTATGAGTTTGCCATATAGTCAGTTCAGCTTTATTCACGACATACGCATATTGTAGAAAATTAAATATGTTTGGTGAGAAAATAGAAGACTATGAAATATTAGAACATCTTGGAAAAGGGGGCTTTGCGCATGTATATAGAGCAAGATGCCGTCGTTCAGGTTTGTTTGTTGCTATCAAAATGATAGACAAGGCCATGATGGCAAATGCTGGTATGATTGGAAGGGTAAGACAAGAAGTCACTATACACTCTCGACTTAAACACCCTGCAATTTTAGAATTACACACATTCTTTGAAGATGCACATTATGTTTATTTAGTTTTAGAGTTGGCTCATAATGGTGAGTTGGCTAAGCACTTTAAACTCGGTACTCGAGGTCTTTCAGAGAAAGCTGCAGCTGACATATTCAGACAAGTGCTGAGTGGTGTATTATATCTACATGCACATAACATCATTCATAGGGATTTATCACTGAATAATCTACTACTAACAAAAGACCTCAATGTAAAAATAGCAGATTTTGGACTAGCTACTCAACTAAATGGCCCAGATGAAAAACATGTTACTATGTGTGGTACTCCCAATTACATATCACCAGAAGTGGCCTCTAGGGAAGTACATGGGCTTCCAGCAGATGTATGGGGACTAGGATGCATGTTGTACACCTTATTGGTTGGGAGCCCTCCATTTCACACACAACATGTTAAAACAACATTGAATAAAGTAATCAATGCTGATTATAAAATACCTGCAGAGATATCTATTCAAGCCCAAGATTTACTACAGAAACTTTTATGTAAAGATCCAACTAAAAGGATTACTTTGAAAGATGTCATAGATCATCCTTTCATAAGTCCAACTTTAAGCAAACAAGATATGTCAAGAGATTCTGGATTTCTAACAACATTACATAGCACTCAACATAGCCATAAAATGAGATGTGAAGAAAAATCAAATTCTGACTACCTAGGTTTGCATAAAGAACATAACCATTTGGAAAGTAAACCTAGATCATTCAATGTTTTTTCGGGATTGCAAGAATGCAGCATACAGTCATGCAGCAATCCTAATATACCAAGGTACAACAATGTGCATGATCAAAACTCTGCTGAATTTGACTTGAAATATGAAGCTAAAAAAATGCATTTAACAAAAACAGATAGCGGAGTAAATATGATAGAATGCTTGAATAAAGTTAATATAAAATGTAATAACCAACAAGAAATTCACCATAATTTAGTTGATGGAGAGAATAAGGAGAATATTCCAAAAGCATGTGGAGTTTCTTCGAATGTGCTGAGTGTACCACCTCTATGTGCTGACAGACTGCCGTCAATATCACACAAGACCCGGAATGCCATCCTTAAAATAGAACCTTCTGGTGTTATTGTAGAATTTATTAAGAAGAAAGGTAGAGAGAGGGAAGAGAAAGTGGTGGAAATTTGTAAAATATCTAAAGATGGAATGAAAATCGTTATCTACATGGTGGATAACAATGCAGGTAAAAACCTGGAACATGAGCCGCACCCTGATGAAGTTTTCTCATATCATAATCTCCCTCAAAAGCACTGGAAAAAGTATTTGTATGCTTCCCGATTTGTAGATCTTGTAAAGGCAAAGACACCAAAAATAACACTGTATTCATCACTAGCCAAATGTCAGCTTATGGAGAACAGTACAGATATAGATTTATTTTTTTATGGAGGAGAGAAATTGACCTATACTGCTACAGAAGGACTAAAAGTGATTGATAAGAATCTCAAAACCCACCATAACTTATCAGCAGTTCCCCAGCTGAAGTACATAACAGATCATTTTGAGGAGTGCTCCAACCGAATGAAAAGAGTTCTGATGGCTTTGTCAGGTATATCTGAAGAATGCTTTCCCTTAATAATTGGAAAGAGACCTGTTCAATCATCCAGTAATGTGGCATCACCACATCAAGGCTCTGTTGCTGCAAACTTTAACACACCTTTACTAAATTTTGGTTCTTTTCACCGTACAACTGCTGGTTCTAGTCAAGCTCAAAGTGACTACAATGTAATGTAGAGGTTGTATATAATGTAATTTAATCAAAATTACAGACTAACTAATGAAGAACCAAATGGGCATTTAATTTAGCCATCCATAGAGAAGACCAATAAAGTGGTTTAATTAAAAGGTGTAAGCAAAACTAGCACCACAACTTTTTCTTCTTTTTCTGATATCCTTAGTGTTTTTTTTATTAAAATGTAATAAAAATATTATTTTCGAGGGATTGAAAAATGCAGTATACATTTTTAGTTTTTTCAAAACAATCAAATTATTCAAAATGTAGTTGCCGCCCATTATAGTAGCATGATAAAAAGAAATAATAAGTAACGGCGCTAGTTTTGCTTGTTTATTCACCATAATGAGGCACCATTACAAAGACGAAACAGGCATTTAAGAACTTGAATTGGCTTTTTGACATCACCCAGAAAATACCTAGGTAAATGGTGTCTTAGCCTAGAGACAAATTCTATTTGAAGGCTTAAAGTGTTTACGTCAATAGTAGGTTCTAGGATAGAGTATTATTTAAGTTATCATTACAATATGTATTTAATGTAAAAGTAGCTTATTTAAAATCTTTATTCAGTATTCTTGAGTATTTTTAATTTACTTTGGGTTGCAAAGGAAAATAGCTTTGGTAAATGATATGTACCTAGTTAATATATTAAGTCATAAAACAAACATCTGCTTTTTTGCTTTGATGCGACGCCCGACTCCCTTAGCTAGGAAAATATATAAACCCAGCATGATACAGTGGTTCCAATCCCAATAATCAACCTATTCTAGTAGATACCAGACCCGACTTCAGCAACACCTACTGGTTTTAGTTGTACTATTGGTATGCACCGATTTTATTTTGACATTAAAACGAACGAGAGATCAATTAAATGATGAATGAAAGCATTCAAAACCAAAATTGTTGGAAGAGATCCCTCTCAGCGATAAGGCCGCCCTTTATACCTTTATTCTAAGTTTTTATCTCTGTATTATTTTCTATTTTGTTTGGTGTAATAAAGTGTTATCTATCTATATAACTATTGTTTCGAGTTTCTGTGCTTGAGATGATAAAATGTCGTTAAATATTTTCCACCAATATTGCTTAGGTTTTGTAACCCCTTTTGTGTACAAAAAATATCCAGGGTTTTGAATCGGAGTATTAATTTTTATAATAGACTACAAAAAAATATTAATACTCCGATCCCAGTGGAATAGAATGATTGTATTGTACGTTTATCCCCTTGTCCCACGGTGGGAATCGAGCCCGCTACCTAGTAAACTGTAGGATGAATGAATCTCCACATTTCATCTCTAAAAAAGTTTGAATACCGCCACCTATTGTAAATTATAGAAACATTTGAATCTAAACTATTGCCATCATAGATTAATTATAAAGTACAAGATGTCTGGGTAGCGTGGTTCGTGTGAGGGACAGATAATACGAAATAGTGTTGCCATCAAAAGTTTTTACCCCGATTTTAGATTTCTTATGTCAGGTTTTTTGGTGATATTTTATATAGCTACCCCAATATTATAAGAAATAAAGATCCTATCAAACCTACTATCGCGAAGTTACCTGATGCATACGAATGTTATTTCGATACTTGGTTTATGCCGAATGTCCCAAAATTCCTGGGATATGATTTGCGATTTTCCAGTTCATAAATATTTCGGGCTTTTTCAAGAAATTCAGAACCTAGAATTTCACCGAACCTTTGTAGGTGGTGGTTTTTGGTCCTTACTTTTTGTTACAGCCTGAAGGTATAATTCGTCAACCCGATAGGTCCTATTTTTTACTTGCGTTTTTCTGAGGAAATAAGAAAGTATGCGGAAATGGGTAAACAATTAATAAATAAAACAACGTTTAGCTACCTATTTTTTTATATTTTATTGGTATGTAAGCTCTTTTAAGTATAACAAAAATAAAAAAGTCTATCATTTTCAGGCATCGGCGACAGAATATTCTTTTTAAACCTTAATAAAATAGAACCATAATACGTAAATTTTAAAATATCATTTATGGTACGGAATCTATTGCTACGCGGTAATTCTAATTATTTAAAAAACTTTCTTTGTGTTTTATAAATTTGATATTCCTCTGTTATTAAATAGAAATTGCAGCAATGTTATTACTTTATTGTCTACATTATTGACTATCAAATAAGTTCTCTATCGTCTTCCTAGGACCTCTACGTGGGTAGATATGACTAATTCCGTGCTTAGAGGTAAAAGAAAAACAAAAGGGCTGCCTCATCATGGAGACAGAAAAAAATGCAAGTGATTTGTCAATAAAATTTACCGTATTTGATAAGTTTTGATCACTTTCCATACGGTCCTTTTCTATAGTTTTTATCTTACATGTCTGAAATAAAATATTGAAGCATATGGATATCAAGTATAGGTACATATAAAAGTAATATTAGTAAGTTTCACCCACTGTGGCACGGAGGCATTATTTTAAAGTATTTTTCTTACCAGCCTTGGAACAGCTTGAGGGCACAGATAAGTTCGCTGTTTCTTTTTTTATCAATAAATTTTCATCAAAATGTTTCCTACATATTTATTGGTTTCTTTGCGACCCGTGGCTTCTAGTCAAAGAAGACGTAAAATCGTTACATAATTCAATTTTTTATATGAATGCATTATTAAACAATGAAGGAATTCAAAATGTTTCAATGCGACATGTGGGTAATTTTATTTTCTAGTGCAGGCAACCCAAAATTTTCATGATTTTATGAAAATTAACTTCAAAAACACTGCTCTGAACCATCTTCACTTCGGTTCTTTATTGATTGGAGGTGTAGTAATGTTCACGGAATCACTCTACCACATTTAAATTTGAAGAAAACTTATTGTAAGGTTGAAAACAACAATATTGCGTCGAAACCCACCGATGTCCAGGCACATTTGTTGATCACTAGACTGATTGACCTTGACACGCTGAGCAAGACAGATATACAGTCAACCTATCTCATTTCTTCTCAGGCTTTGAGGATATATTGTTCTCTTTCTTGTGTGAAAGAGATGGCATTTGCGATCCTTCTATGGACTTCTCTTTCTAGGATTGCCATAATATAAAAATGTTATTTTTTAAAATTATGAATGCAGTCTGTGGTTCTTGGTTACATAAACAATAGAAACAGGTTCAAAATGGCGTGGTAGGTACGGTAACGTCATAGGGTCTATTTTGTCTGTGAATTTCTAATCCTCCATCTTTTCGTCACGATGCCTCCCAAGAAGCAACCAGAGAAATCCGGTACGTAAAATATTTCCTTGGGAAAGGCATGAAAAACCACAAAATAATGTATATGCAACGAAATATACTGCCAATTATATGTGTTTCAAGTGTTAATCTGGAGAATGCTGTGTTAAGTGAAGTGACATGAAAGGCCACGCGGTAAACATGTTGTGAATGCAGCAAAATTAAAGTGGAATTTCTAGTATATACCAATAATAATCAAGAAACAAAATTATCATTAGTCCAAAATGACACTGCTCTGGCTAGAGCACTCATTACAAATGATGTTGAATGGGTCTGTTGAGGTTATGTTTTGACTATCTTATTTTCTGGTTTGCAGCTGCAAGCGGGTCAAAACCTGCAGAAAAGAAGAGCTCGGCTAAGACCCCTGCGCCTGCACCTAAGGCTGCAGCTGCAAGCAGTGCGCCGAAGCCGGCTGCTTCTGCCAAAACTCCCGCACCTGCCCCGAAGGCCGCGGCACCCAAGGCAGCTAAACCTGCCTCAGCGCCTGCCGAAAAGAAGCCAGCGTCTGCTGTGCCTACCGCCAAGCCCGGCTCTGCTAAGGCTGCTGCTCTGAAAACCAAGTCCAGTGCTAAGCCATCAGTAAAGAAGGCCGCGGGAGCCGCTAAGCCCAAGCCTAAACCGGCAGCCGCTAAACTTAAGATTGCTCCTAAACCCAAGAAGACTGGCATCAAGGGACAAAAGAAACAAGCTGTGAAGCCTGTTGCCAAGGCACTAAAAGCACAGAGAAAGGTGAGCCATTGTCTCTTTAGAGCTGCCCTGCAGTGTTCATTACCATAAGTTTCATCCCACCACGATTGTCCCATGGACTTGCTTATTCATGGTGCATGTTGTCTACTTTCTTTGTTTGATTTCAAAATGAATTTAAATATTGTTGTTTTATTTGCAAACACATGCATATTAATCATAATACTTACCTGTGATAATTTGTTTATGTTTAGGTAGTCAAAGGTGAACATGGCAAGCGCGTCCGTCAAATCCGCACCTCAGTGCATTTCCGCAGGCCCAAGACCTTTGAGCCTCCAAGGCAGCCTAAGTACCCTAGGAAGTCTCTGCCCAAGAGAAACCGGTGAGTTAAATTAAAAGATTGACCTTTTACCAATTACCCAGATCTTTCCTTTCAAGAGTGGAGATGGTATGAAGAGCAAGGTATGCATTAATTACGAGGCTTTCTGCAGAAGTTTCTAAAAGTAAAACACAATGATCAGTGGCCCCATAGAGATACTGGATTGTTGCTTGTTGGATAATCAATACACAATAAAATCCCATTCATAACAAAGCAATCTGAAAAAGACAAATATTTTTAAAATTAAATGTATTAATTGATAAAAAAAACATTAATAGAAATTAAATACAATTACTGATACTTAATTAAGTGATTAGCTTAACTACCTCTCAAAATGCATAGCACCCTAACAGGGCTCCTAATACCTTCATTGAAATTTGTAAGACCTCCATAGGATAACAGAATAAATACTTGAACCACAATAATTAATGTGACGATTCATATTGTCACATTAATTATTGTGGTTCAAGTAGGTAGGGTTGGTTAGGTGTTGTTGTCATTTTGCAACAGAGTTGTCTTAGTCCTCTTTAAATTATGAAAACTGCATTGACATGAACAAAGAAATATACATTAGCTTCAAGAGCTTTTACAAATAATCGTAATTGTTTTATCCATTGCATTATCGGACTGTATTGTTATTGAATTTACACATACTCAATTATATTGTTTTTTATTACAGCATGGATGCTTTCAACATCATCAAGTACCCGCTTACCTCTGAAGCAGCCATGAAGAAGATTGAGGACAACAATACATTGGTATTCATTGTCCACACCACCTCAAACAAGCACCACATCAAGGCTGCAGTCAAGAAGCTGTATGACATCAATGTCGCTAAAGTTAACACCCTTATCAGGTAATGTTACTTGCTTTTGTCCAAATATTTGGTCATACAGTCTAGTCAGATTTAGGAGGATCATACTTGACCAGATGTTGCTTACATTTAACTAATTATCCAAATGATGATATCTTGTGGGAATCTCATTGATAGAGAATGAAATAAAAAATACACAACTCTGATTTATTTATCTCATAGGACTAGTTTCTATTAATCAATATAAATGAGTGTTTAATCAAATATTTCTCTTCACAGACCTGATGGCAAGAAAAAGGCGTACGTCAGACTAGCCAGGGATTACGATGCGTTAGATGTTGCCAACAAGATTGGCATCATATAAGCAAATTGCTGTAAGTATACTTACTAGTAAATTGAGGTTTTAACTTATTTTAATTTTGACTTTGTTTTGGTCAAACATTGCACTAAGATAATGTACTGATAAAAAGTTAATTTTCATCTCTGAAGTAAGAGTTCCATCCTAAGGTTGCCTGGAAGAGTTTTTGTGTGGTATAATAAAGTGTTTTTTATCTATCTCTCCATTATCACCCCAGAGATGAAAATTGATGTAACTAACAACTGTACTTAATTTGTATGATGAAATCTTTGTGGGAATCTCATTGATAGAGAATGAAATAGAAATTGCACAACACTGATTAATTTTCTAGTCTCATGAATTTTATTTAATATCTGAAACAGATGTTCACAAATACTTTTTATTTTCAGGTCTGATGTATTGGAGGTGCACCTATGCCAACAAGATCGGCATAAGCAGAATGCTATTTTACTTTATAAGAATAAAACTTGAAAATTGAAAGATGCATTTATAATTTTCTGTGGAGTATCTGCAAACAATACCTAACTTATTTGCCTTGGTTAACCTATGGCAGAATTGTTGGATTATTTAAAGGCAAAAATATAGGGAAGGAAAATAAAAAGGGATAAACCTGTTATTGTAGTATGATGACTAAATAAAATGATATTATGTAAGCCTTTGTAGCCTACTATAGTGTAGGTATAATAGCTTATTACGAGCCTGATTATTAAATCTAACATAAATTGAGTTTCTCTGCTTCATGAAACCTTTGAGTAGAAGGGTCTCGTGTGTATGAGTGCCAGGTGGCATAGGGAGAAAAAACAATGTCCATTGAGAATTTGAGACAGCTTGCCACCGCAACAATCTCGAGCATAAATAACCGCAAGTTTACTTTTGAAACTCATGGTTATTAACACTAGTCATTTAAAATGGGATATATACCATGATTTGAATTTAGATAAAATCTTGTAGTTATTTTATTTTTCAACATAGCCCCGATAATTTATAATAAATTTCGCAGCTCGCTTCGATCGCCGCTGTTCATTATGAAGTGGACAATATAAAACTAAAGGAAGGGTACATACGCAATAAATATTTTTTTAATGTGAAGCGAGTCCCAAACTTTCCGTACAGTCAAAATCCACATTTTGACTGTACGGAAAGTCAGACACGATTGACTAATCTGGACATTATAAGTACAAAAAATCTATGACAATGTAAAAACAAAAATTACTAACAAGGAGCGAAAACCAAAACAATAATTTATTACTTGTCCTAACGAAGCCGTCGTCGGTCGTCGCCGCGCGCCGTTAGCCTCTACATAATGGGTCCCCCACCATGTCTCCACCCATATGTAGAGGCTAGCTGTTCAGGCACTCAAATACAACCGCTTTCGACGTATAAAATAGAAGATAATTACTAACAAATGCGATGTATGAATGCTAACTGCTCTCCCCTACAGTAGAGGTACCTCTTATATTTTTATACGAGAGGTTTAACAAACAATAGAAAAACGAATCGAACTAATTATAACTTCTTGTTTGTTTCTATTCTCCAAGTATTTTATTTTCTTTGTTGATAAAGTAGATTATTTATTACTACATAGATAGAAGGTAAGTACATAACTATACTTAACAAATGTACCTACCCAACTACAACGGCTTCGACTGCTTTCCCCATATTTTACTTAGATTATAATGGCTTTCTCTACCTATCCAAAGTTGCTGAATTGCTAACTCCTCATAAATAAAAATGAGTTGTGTCCGGCTGACGGTAGGTAGGAGAGCGAGCGGCGGCGGCGGCGGGCGGGGCGGCGGCGTCAAGTAGTAACACGCCAGTATAGCCTGACTGACTGGCCCTCACCTTGAGTGGCTGACCTCCTATTGCGTCACAAATCATACATATTTAAAATCGAGGACGTTGTTTTTTCCGCATCATCGTTGCCATTGTAGATTTTATTTGGTTTTTAATACCCAAATCCAGGTTCTTAATAAATTCACTACTGCTCTGCTTTTATAAGTTAAATACCTACTTATACTATTCCTACTGGGTAGGTACTTACGTACAGTAGTAAAATTTATCCGTAGTTATTAAGGATACATTTTACTAGAGCAGGTACCTACCTTCTTGCGTCAAAGAACCTTTGACGCAAATAAACAAAATTGTTGGGTGGGTTGAGCACCTATTCCATTTATTTGGTTGTAAAGAACTTTTCTAAAAGGTACCTAATTATAATTAGCTATTTGAATGCTCGCAATCTTAAGATTGCGAGAATCAAAATCGAGGTTTTGACTTCAAATAATTTTTAATATCTTTAGGTACCTTTTAGAACATTTCATTACAACCAAATAAATGGAACCCACCTAACAATTTTGTTTATTTGCGTCAAAAGGTTCTTTGAAGCAAGAAGGTAGGTACCTGCTCTAGTAAAATGTATCCTTACTTACTACGGATAAATTTTACTGTCAGACTGTTATTTAGCTAGCATTATTGTAGTGTAGGTAACCTAACTCATAATTATTAGTTAGGTTACCTACACTAAAATAATGCTAGCTAAATAACAGTCTGACAGTCTGACTGAATCGAATAGGCAGGGTGTACGTACGTACGTTCGTGTGGTTGCGGTCGCCGCGCCCCGCCGCGCCGCCGCCGCCCCGCCGCCGCGCCGCCGACTTGATTTGCCTTGCCTTTATTTAATAGTAGTTAGTACCTCTTGCGCAGAACGTAAATGTACTACGTACGTACGTAGGTAGATAGAGGTGACATGCATTCGCACGTTCCAGTCAGTTAAGTCAGTCGATCAGCTAACCAACAAACAACAGGCTAGAAGCCCAGGGACCGCGGAAGTACTCCATGACGGGGGGGATTTTTGGTTACCTTCCGCCAATCTCCGTGTCCAGCTTCCTGCAATCTATTTACTGCAGTTATAAGAAGAATGTATGATTTATGGATTTTTTTCCCAAAATTTAGGCGACGACGACGGTGGCGAGCAGAGATATCTGATGCTTTTTTTGCGATTAGCAAAAATAATACATTTTTAATAATATTATTTCAAACCACCACTATAAAAAACTTATGTCTAATAGATTTTCTTATTGATTTCAATATTTTGACCCTGAAGCCAAGCCTTCCAGGTTTTGGATTACAACACCTACACTAAGTAGTTAGACTTGTCTCAGGTGTTGGTGCATTCTTTGCTCTCCGAGGTACAAAATGATAAGCCATAAATTAATGGAAGGTTCAACTAAAATATTTAAGACCGAATTCATTGCATGAAGAAGTGAAATTACAAACAAATAAAGTCATGCATAATTATTAAGTTTAGATAAAAACTCAGTTACTGTGTATTTAATTGACCACATGACAAAAATTAAAGCTTCAGGCGTCTATTGCATGCAAAATAAGTTTACCTAAAATTCTAAATTAGTTCACTATGCATTATTGCATCAATTCGCGTACCTTACTTAAAATATTATTAGATAATTTAATTTTGTTTTAGTCCTATTCACCGCCAATAACATCTATAGAAGTTCGAGATTTACGTAATTCAATTCAAAATTCGAAGCATAATTAAAAAAAGAACAACACTTACAATCATGAGTGAGTATTACGAGTAAATAACATAATTTATTTGAATGAAATTGAATTGAATTTATACAGTAAATTATAGAAAATGAATTTCAATTAATAATTAATTTAACTGTAGGTACTACAATAGTTCAGGTTTAGTTTGTAGTAGTATAGGATTTAATAAATATAAAAAGTACAACTTTATTAGGCAATCACATACAATCTATAAATTACAACTTTAAGTAGGTTTTCAGTAGCACAGTAATCCATTGTTGACAACCATATTTCTCATAGCGTCCCTCCCTACTTACCCGACATTGATTGTTTAAGCGGATCAGATCATTGATATTTCTATTAATATATATATATATTGTTGTATAAATATGGGCCTAAGTAAAATTGTTGTCGCTGTGCAAATTAAGTTCTACAGGTGGGGACTGATAGAGTTTTGTTAATATTTTAGTCCAAACAAACTTCCAGTGCCAAACTTTCTACTTGCGACCTTTCCATCCACAATACTTCGTTGACTCGACTTATACAGGTGGAACTAATAAATTTAAAGCGTGTAAAAAATATCTGCTCTTATTCTGCTTTTTCCAACAATTTGCCGAAAATCCACACGCCCCTTTTTACAAAAAATATAACTCAGTAAAGGATAGCACAAAGAAACGTTGTCTATTAGATTCAAGTGGAGGTTCTCCGATTGAATTTAGGAGGGGCATTTGCCCCCTTGCCTCCCACTTCTTCGGCCCTTGTTGCCTATGTTCCGTACCTCATTCCGTACAGTCTAACTGTAGTGTAACTGACTTCTCCAATCAATCAAAGTGGACGTGCGGCCAAACAATTAGTCGATTTTATACAATAACTCTGTGAAAGCAGCGTGTTTTACTCTATGCATGAACCTCGGAGCAAAAGAAAATGTCGATTTCTTGATTAAGGCCAGGATATTTGAGTGCAGTAGGCATTTAACGATACTTCCCTCCCCGCGTGGCAAGTCGCGCGAATACAAACTTCAAATGAACTCGCTGACCTCGCGCCGCGCTGCTCGTGCCACGCTGTCGTGCACAGTATAATTTGTAACAGTAGTTTAACTCCAATGTAGCAGTCCCTAAATGCGAATTTATTAATTATAAATTAAGAAAACTAGTTTAAGTAAGATTACATAGTTTTTTCAAATGACCAATTTTGTTTTAAGGTTTGTAGTCTTTAGATAAATAGTAAATAAATAAAAGTAATAGTAATAAAAATAAAAATTCATTTATTAAATAACACAAATTGCTTTATTTAAAATGTAGAAGACAGTTAGAGGCGGGCGATGTCACAGGTAGTGTTTGCACTATTCGTTTAATTTTACTATTCGATAAAATAAAATTTTTAGCGCTAAATATTCGAATATTTTTTTAACATTGATTGAAAATAATACAATATCAATTCAACACACACAAGAGCAGCTAGACTGGGGTTTGGTCTAATTGCAGCATAATTTTATTCAAATAAAATCAAGAATTTTAATTAGTTTTGTAGTTTCTTAATAAAATAACACATTTATCGTTTTACAGAGTAAACTTCGGTTTACCCTGTAAGCCGTGTCCACTTAGACATGGCAAAGCCCGACACTGACAAAAAATAAGATCGACTTTATCATGGCAGATAGCAAGCACATAGTCAGAGATATCTCAGTGATCAACAGGTTCAATGCCTGATCTGATCCTGGTAATATCTGCAGCGTTCCCGCACAGCAGTATGCCATAAGACATAACACTATGGAAGTAGCTGAAATAGACTAGTATAGAAGTATCAGCGTCTGTAAGGTGACGGATTTTTTTTACGGTATACGCCGCAGAACTAAGTCTCTTCGATAGCTTATCTATGTGCGGTTCCCATTGATGTTTATTATCTAACTAAGGTGATTCTAACGTTTCGTTTACATCAGCCTTAACTTGTTTAACATTAGGTAAAATATATGTAATATATTTCGTTTTTGTTTCGTTAGTTATATCAGTGGGTGTGTGTGCTGTCACATAGCAAGGCGAGCGGTGTCGAATTGCGGTTCGCTTCGCTCAACGTAATTCGACCCCGCCGACGTCAGATTCGAAATCCTCATCCTCAAATTAGTCTGTTCTCCATAGTCGTATTGCGGCTCGCCTCCACCCGAAAGAAGTTCAAAAATAGGCCAAATTTTGTTTTTTTTATAAAAAAGGGGGGTATAAAGGGGCGAGGGAGGAAAATTGCTTTTTGAATTCGTAATTACTCGACTTTCTCTATATGATTGTGAAAAAAATTGTCTTCTAAGTTGCTTCGTTTGGGAGATATTAAAAGTGAAAATAGGGGCGAGACGGGGATTCTTTTTTCTCCAATACATAAGAAACCCTTTATATTATACCGCAATAAACACCCTATCACGACGGCATCTGGTAGCAACCTCAAAAGGGGGATTCTGGGGGGCCAAAGGGGGCAACAACTTTTTTGCAATCAATATCACTAGTACCCCTCTATACAACCCCTTGGAAAATAGTAGTTAAAATGACTCCGTTTGGGATCCCCTCTAAAAAAATATACCTCCCCCTTTACTATCAAAGAGAACAATTATGTCAAACAGGTTGTGACGTCACAGGCAATCCAGCTAATGAAGAAAAAACGACACTATATATTTTTTTTAAATCCTAGAACAAACGTTGACCCCCTCGATGTCCAGAATCACCCCTTTTCGGCTTAGTAGACCCTGTACGTGGCACCTGTATAGTAAAGCCCTAGAACCTTTTTATTTAATCGAGTACCTAGTAGGTAGTTAATTACTGTTCACTTGCTGTTTTTTTTAAACGTGCCCTTGTATCTTGGCATCGATGAGCTGCAAAGTTAAAAATGTACTGAACAAAAATGATCATACAGTTGCGCTACTGTTATGTCTGTACGCTACCCTCCTTTTGTTGACTGTTTTAGGTAGTTGATAGTAAATAAGTATATGTAATATATATAACCTTATTTCTATTTTAAGAATCCGTAGTTTTCGTCTGGATACTTTTTTATTTACGAGTATTTGCCATTTTTAATTATTTCTTAAACGGTAAATCGATCGATTCACGGGAGGTACTGGGAGCCGGCAAGAGCGACACAGGTCCTACCTCAACAAGGCCCGGCGGGCTACTGAAGCAGGCCGCTTGAGCGCGGAGTACTTATATTCTATAATTATTCGTTTTAAAAAAATACAAAATTGTTTTGATAAAAACTAACCGGAGAATGCCCTTCTAAACTTCGTTGCCTATTTTCTGGCATATTTTTTGAGAGTACAACGTTTATACACTTGAAGTACAACAAGAAACCAAATAAAAACTAACCTTTTTTCGAAATTTTTTATCATCAGGTGAAGTGATAAATATCGTGTTTTGAACCGTAGAATGCTCTATAGTATATATCCAACTACAACATATATTTTTTTCCGATCAAAACAAAGGATATTTGATGGTTTAAAACTGAATCTAAGATTGCATGATTTCGAATAACGTGGCCTTAAACTTGTATAAGCGTACAGCAGAAATACAACGGCAGAACGCGCGGCGCGCGGCGGGCTGCATAATTATCTTCCACGTAGACAGTTGTATTCGGCACTAGTCGGCTTTAGTCGTACCCGAGTGTGCGTTGATGAAACAGTCCGAAGTGGTTTCTCGTTCATTCGGCCAGTTGGAGCCGTCACGTCAAAACAGGATTCCGTAATGTTCACGATTCACATCACGTCATTGAGTTTCAGTGTCAGTTTATGAAGTGTATGTATGTGGTGTGCGTGGTCGCCGGGCGTGTTATTTGTTCTCGTGTGAAGTAACGTGATCTAGTGCTTAATATTTGGAGTGACTAACATTAAGAACGCTATAATATATCTCCGTTGCGTAAAGACAGTTAACCTACAAAATGTCGGATAATGCGCAGGACGTGCTCACAGATGCAGCAGCCACAGGTGCAGCCGCAGCCGCAGCAGCGGGCTCGCTCTTCAGTACGTTTGACATAATCGTACTTGTCATTCTACTGGGTGGCACTATTTGGTGGCTCTACAATTCGAAAAAAGAAAGCAAGAAAGACGAAATATTGCTTAGTAAATATTCAATACAGTAAGTACATACCTACTATTGTAACTATTTATTTACCCTTGTTGTTACCTATAGGTACTTATAAGTAGTACCTACCTATGTAACAAACATCAATAATAATCAGAATAATCAATTTATCAAGTCATAAAACAATCCTTACAAAGAAGTAATAACTAATTCAATAATAATACCCAAGGAATCACAGCTAATAAGTAGGTATTAAATCATAAAGTGGATCGTGTTGGCGCGTGATTTTTTTTGAAATTTTGTCTGCGTTCTTCAAGAAAGTAATTTAGCGAAAAAGTAATTTTCCGCTAATCGTAAACCATAAAAACTAACTTGGATCCATTGGTATTTTTGGAGCATGTGGAAAAACAAGAGATTTAGGTTCAAAACAAAAACCCAAATGCTCCCAAAACGCAAATTGAATCAAACATGGCTTGGTTCATAGATTCTTAGAAAATTTGTGCCTAGCTAAGCTAGAGCTTACGATTATTGGCGGCAAATTACTTTTTCGTTAGTTTTAACACCTTTGAAAAAAATTATCTCGCGCCAACATGAAGCGATCAACCTTAACTGAGTGTCTGAGTTACATAGTAGTAGGTACTTACCTTTGTTTGTGTACCTAGACGTGGACACTCACGATAGGGCTTTCGCATCGCAACGAATGCATCCGACAGAGAACTAAAGTTATCGACAAAGCTCTAAGAATAATCAAGTTGAAGTGGCAATGGACCGGCCATATCTCGCGAAGAACCGACAGCCGTTGGGGCAAACGTGTTCTTGAGTGGAGACCACGACTCGGTAAACGTAGTGTAGGACGCCCTCCGACCAGGTGGGATACCTAGGTACCTCTAGTGCATAATAAAGTAACTAGTAGAAGTGAGATCGAAGTAGGTATGGTAGGTAGGTACTAATTAGTCTATGAGTGTGATAGATAGATTAAATAATAATACCTAGGTATATTGCATGTGTGTTTAAATAACAATTTAGTAACTAGATAATAATATCTACCTAGGCTAGCGCATATATACCTTTAAGTATCTATATCTACTACCTACATATAGGTATAAGACTAGTTTTTTCCCGCGGCCTCACACGCGTTGTTTCTGTGGAAACGTTTTAAGGTTATTTCTTTCCCATAAGAACTTATTCATGGGATAAAAAGTAATCCTGGGCAAACTGCCTGTATGCAAAATTTCAGCCCGATCCGTTCAGTAGTTTTTGCGTGAAAGAGTAACAAACAACCAACAATATTAGTAGGATTACAGCGTCTCCCACCACAATGAATGGATAACATTTAAGGTGCTTGTGGGGGGTCAAGGCCAAACAAAATAACAACATTATTTGCTAGGGAGGGACTTCGTTAATAATGCCAATAAACAATTTCATAGGATTTATCTTGGAGTGTAGGTTAGGTAGGTATAAAGGAGAAGTAGTTTTTGTGAACGTAAAAAACAGTGCCTTTGCTACTCAAAAACAGCGACCGAAATCAATTTTTGCTCATTAAATCTCTTTCTAACATATTATGGTCAAATTAAAATAACTAATAGATTATTTATTTATTCATACCATTATCGCAATTCGCTCGATCTACTCTAACCACTTGAACGTCCAGCGCCCTCAGCGCAGCGAGCGACTTACGTCCCAGCCGTTTCTCCGCGAGCGTGGCGTGCTACGATGCGCGATATTCCCGATAAAACGATTTATCACATAAAAAGTACTAAAGCGATTTCAAAACCAAAAATTACTTTATGTACGTTATTATATAGTAAATAAACTTGAATAATAATATGAATCATCGTACCTACATTTTCATATAGTAAAAAATGATCAAACATAGGATGGTATCATTTTTAAGCTGATTTTCCGCAAGTTTATTTTTTTGTGATTTACTTGTGATATCTGTATTAATAACAAAAAAAGTTTAACAAACTAGCCTCTAACCCCGTTAAAACGGTACCAAAATAATAATTAAATATTTAGGAGAAGTATTTTAAATAAATTTATCAAAATAGGTCTCCTCAACCCCAAATTTGGTTCAACGCAAGTCATGCTCTGGCTGAATACCAACTTATTAAATCTATGTAAAAATAAGATCTTGATTAGTTTGTTCTTTGTAACGAATTATTCTAGATTGTTAATTTTACGATTTAAAAACATAGCTTCTGCAAAAACTTATACTAATATCACGTAAGAAAACAACACAGCCATTTTGATACAAGAACAGCGATTCGACTATCTGTTTTGCTCAATTTATCAACTTTGGAGCGTAGGAGAGTATGTTGTTTTTAGTCTTAGTTCACGCGTAAAATGTAAGGAATAATTACATGTATCACAATCCTAAAAATACACATTAATCCAAAATATTTTACGACATATTTGCAGCACCACACTTCCGCTAAAAATGTTCTCTCGCTCTGTCGTCAAAATATTTTTTTTTTCATAATTTTTACTACCAAGTATGGGAACTTTTGGTAGAATTTGTTAAAAAAATTGTTGATAGAGCCATCTAGTATGACGGTTAGCGACTTAGCGGCATATATAATAAATAAATCGGTAGCCAAAAGAGCTAAGCGTCGTGTGGCCATTTTGTACCATGAACGTAATCGGGGGTAAACGTTTGTGGTACTTAAGTACCACGGGACGTTCAAGTGGCTAAGTAATTCTAAAAATATCAATTTTATAATGTTCAATGATATATGTATGACGCGAAGCTTCTTTTACAATACAAAACTAAAAAAAAATTATTAACGTTCTTGAAAATTACTGGTCGCCCACAGTTACCGAAAAGTTTAAAATGTAAGTATTCAAAAAACAACCTTTTAATTAGTAAAATCCAGATAAGGTCTAGATTTTGCAACTTACCTGTAACTTATGAAATGAATGATGCCCACAAAGAAGTTTCAAACTCCACAAAAGCTCCTCCGTAGTTTTCCACTCATTAGGTATACAGTGGGACGGCCTGTATCTAATTTTCTTTAACTATATCATCTTAATTGGGTCTATTACTATTAATAGATTGCTGTATCAAACTTAAGGGATTATTTATTACACTTTACTTGTGAGTGTCGATATAATTATACTACCATATTATTTATCGCGTCGTCGTCGTGTGCAAAGTTTTAATGCAAGGAACAACCTCGACCTACATTATTTTGCTGGTTTGAAATACTTTCCCTGATTATGCAATTGTAAGTAACACCTTAGTTAGAGAATTAAATGTCTAATTATCTAAGAGTAACACTCATCAAAAAAATATAATAGACACGAGCACTCACTCGTTATTCCGTGTTACTCGTACCTACTACTCAGTAGCACAGAATAACTATTATTATACATATGTACATACATATGTATAGTCTATATAATACTCAAATAGCGACAGGAGGCTAGTAAGGAAATAAAGACGTGATATGATAAGCAGTGTACCTAGTCAACCGATAAATAATCGATGATTATTGTGACTTACCTAGAACGAAACCTGTAATCAGTAAACGTCATTTACGGAAATATATATATATATATATAAATATTACAAACAAAATTAATATTCTTTGCCAAGTTTGCCATGCCATTTCAGGATATCTACAATATTTATAATTTCAAGTTACTAATAGTAGAGTTACCATATTATAAATGTATGTTGCATCATCACATCAAATAACTAAAATATCAAGACAATCAAAACTGCGAGATAGGTTACCTACTTATATAAAACGTGGGAAATATGCCAAGATGATCCTCCTTTTTTTATTATTTTTATGGATGAAAACGTGACTTAATCTATTTTTTTTATGGATCAAGGTTAAATAACTGGTTTAGACCGAACAACTGCGTCAAGTTCACTTTCAAGTAGTAAGTACTAAGTAGGTATGTACCAACTTTATAAAAAATCTGCATATTATATCCAATAATGGAAACAATTCCTGTTCAATTTGTCTATGACTTCTAGAAAAACAAAATGTCTATAATCTTGATTAACATTTCTGTAAGCGGGTCTTCTTGTATACGAGTACTGGATAGAATAGGAAGTTAACCTCGTAGGTAGGTGACTTATATAAAGATAGGTAACGTGTTACGCAAGTTCTGGTTATATAATTCTGTAAGTACTAGAGTATATACTATATAATAGAGAGTGAAATAAATACATACAGAACAGACAATGCGATGCAGATAAGAGGGTAAAGACCTAGTTTTGTACAAACTTTGATCATTGGTTTGACAATTTTGACAAGATTTGCCCGAAACTTTTTAAATAAGATAAGAAAGCCACTTTATTGACTAGAAAGCAAAATCAGCCAAAAGTTACAGATACATTGAAATTACTACACGTCTGTTATGAAATCAATTAATTAATAAGTATAATAAAAGTAATTGCCAAATGTAAAATATAAGTTCACACGCATTTTCATCACACAGGATAACTATATAATACTACGTGCCATAGCCACTTTAATTTTATGAAAAATATAACTAAGAATCATAAGAACGACTAATAACAATCATATTTTTTGGGACATTAACATATTAGTGACAATTTGTTTCCGAAATCACTATTCTGGGGCAATATCTTTTTTGTATCGTATATATAGCGTACGTAATTAATATACAACGGACGATAAAGGATCTCATCGTATAATTATGAGGTCGTTAGTTATTGCATCATTGGTTTTCGATGATCTTATTACATACGTACATATTATATGATAGAGAAGCTATATAAGCTAATTTGTAAAGGGCCCAGGTTCATTACATAATTATTCTGTTTTTGAAATCATAATGCGTTTTTCTAGTTATGTATGTACCTACTCGAAATTATTTTTCGTTATTAAAAAAATTCAAACAAATTTTATTTTTTACAGACCAGCGGGATCAATACAAGTGACTGAAAATTCCTTTATAAATAAGCTTAAATCCTCCGGAAGAAGTTTAGTAGTATTCTATGGATCTCAGACAGGCACTGGAGAAGAGTTCGCAGGCCGATTGGCTAAAGAAGGCATTCGCTATAAGATGAAGGGCATGGTGGCAGATCCTGAGGAATGTGACATGGTGAGTGTTGATCAATTTTAGGTATAATTATATTTTGCTGGAAACGAAGATATAATGTTATTATTTGAAGAATATTAATGAAGGTTAGATTACATTCAAATTCGTTTATTAGGACCAGAAGCTAGTAACCAAACCATAAAAATGGACATACCATTACAGATTTAATAAATTATTATAGTTATAATATAAATTCATTCTACAGTGTATCTGTCACCGTAGGATAGTAATAAAAATATACCTAATAAAATAATTTGCCGCAAATCGTAAACCAAGTAAAAATAAAAAATGAACCAAATGAATGATGAAAACAACTTCGATTTAATTGTACCTACCTATTTTGGGAGCATTTGCGAAAATTAAGTTGTTTTATACTTAGCCCAATATCACGTATTTCCCCTACGTATGCTCCAAAAATACGAGTGCATCGAAGTTAGTTTTGATTATGTTATTTAATAGCAAATGGTTTACGATTCGCGGCAAATTACTTTTCCGTAAGGTTCATTCCTTGTTTAACGCAGAAAAAAACTAAAACACACAAAAAAAAACTCGCGCCCACACGAATGGCGCGAGAATATTTTTTTTGTGGTTGGCGATCAACCTGAATGTGTGATTCATGAATGGACTCGATAGCATAGCATGTAGGTAGGTACCTAATCTATAATCAAATCATACACGTGTAGTTACAGTGTACCTAGAAAGGCATTTTCTTGTTCTTCAAGGCAAGATTTACTTACCTACATATTGAATACCTACAGAAACTAGAGAACGAGAACTGAACCCCAAGTCTATTTGACGATTGTATCGAGACGTAATCGTAACGTTTCATATACATTATATGTACATAATGTACATAATACATATATGATTTGCGGAGTTCCCTTCGTACGATAGAGGCGCTGTACCAAAACCTATTGAAAAATGAGACGATTACTGCTCGACACTATCGTCAAATGGACTTGGAGCTCTGGTTTACTCTGTATTCTGTTCTTGCCTTCCTACTGTCAAATTATTTAATATATAATACTAGCTTCTGGTCGTGGCTTCGGTCACGTCGTGGTAGGTTCCTGTATCGCTCGGCACTCTATCTCGCTCAGGGATAATGTAACTAGCTATCTACTACTGAAAAAAAGCCGATACCGGGCCAGTAGTCCTGGAAGTTACACCTACAAACAAACATATTTCCCATCATCATAATATTAGTAAGTATAGATAAGAAACTCTAAACGAAGTACCTCTTTGGGTAGTAAGTATTCATATATTCACCTACTTACTTTTTTGAATTGTTACATACCTAGAATACTCACGTAATTGAATTAGGTACGTAAAATAAATCCAGGTTCCTACTTGTACCTTATACTATACACACAGTAAGCGCCATGTTATAGTTAGCCAATACCTCGTAGAACATACCTATTGATAACGTTACCTACATAAATAAAATATCTCTGTACGAAGTTACTCAAATTTATTTACATTGCAGGAAGAATTAACTAAACTACAAGAAATTTCTAATTCTTTGGCCGTGTTTTGTATGGCCACCTATGGAGAAGGAGATCCGACTGACAATGCCATGGAATTTTACGAATGGCTCAAGAATGGTGAACCTGATCTAACCGGATTAAATTATGCAGTAAGTGTTTCCTAATCATCTTTCGTACCCTGTATATTCTCGGTATTAACACGTTACCTGGTAGAATGTCGACGTTTCAATTCCTTTCGATAAATATATATAATGTAACATTATCAGGATGTTACATTACAATAGCAAAAAAAGAAAGGACTTGAAAGGACAAAAGGGAATGCTGCGGTGCGGCGTGGCGAAGGTGTTAAACTACATACGGACATCTGTCTCAGGGCCGGATTTACGGGATGGCAAACAGGGCGACTGCCCCGGGCCTCCACAAATATGGGGGCCCCCATAAGAAAAGAGACTTCGGAACTAGTAAACCACTTTCCCTTTGATATTTGTTTTCGCGTCTAACTTTACCTACAGAAGGTACTTTAACATACATGATACAATGAATACATTATATTCAATATTAACAGAAATCATCGATCTACACAATCACTAAGAGATCAAAATCTCAAATGGCCTTGATAGGCACTTTGAATTTACTCCCCATCTTGAGGGAGTATCCCAATGGCTGAGTAGGGTGGTACTCTCACGCAGCCTCGGAGGTTGCGTATTCGATTCCGTGTCTCGACTCTTTATTTTTGTTCATTCATTTATACAGGGTTACTGGTTATTCGACCTATTCCTACTAGGAGGTTGGAGGTTATTTGCGTTGAATGCGAACATAATCTCAGTATGCAAAAATTAACCATTTCATAAAACAAAAGTTCTTTATAATGTATCGAGATCAAGGGCTTAAAACATTATTTAAAAAAACTATTGGTTAAACTTTTATTTATGTTTTATTTGAAGAACATAACAAGCATTCTTCAACACAAAAACTATAAAAGTCCCTATTAAGAAATACCAGACGAAAATGCCTTGAATTTTCATAATTTTTTCTAATGAGGTCCAGAATAATGTCAATAAAAAAACATGACACATGATGGCAGAGTTTTTTTTTAAAACATGTACATTCTTTCAGCTTTTTAAAACGTATGTAAGTATACTTGGGATCGGTTGTATGGTTTAAGCAAATATATAAAAATATAAAAGATGGTTTTTGTTATGTTATCTTTTAATCACCTATAGTATAGGTGATATTAGTATAGGTCCTATACTAAACTTGTGCATTGGAGTCAATGGAAACTATTTTCAAGTATCGATTCTCATTATTCTTAAGTATTTATATATGTACATGTATTTATTTATTGGAAAACTCGACTGTAAAAATTTACCATCGTAATTGGAAAATAATTTGGGGCCAGGGGCCTCCACTCGTTTGTTGCCCCGAGGCCTCCACACCTCTAAATCCGGCACTGATCTGTCTGTTTATGAAACTACGCAAAATCAACCCTTAAACGTCACCTCAATTAAATGATCGAAGAGGGCCTATGTATTCTATCAATTTTATCGTTTCTTACATACATATTTCTTATTTCAACTTCAACTTCTTTTTTGTTTTGGCGTTATTGATTCCGTCAAAATAGGAAATGTCATCGTCAAATTGACGTCATCCGAATTGTCACTGTCAACGGCGCATGTTTTGCTTTGCATTGCAGCTGATACCAAATAGTGACTATAATATAAACGAAAATTAGAGAAAATGCTGTTTGAAAAGACGCGAGTGTTGTGTTTTAGTTAATAAAATATCTTATTGTGATAACCCATAATAAATTTCAAGGGCAATAATCAGTCCGACTGATCAGAGGCTTTTATAAACCGCCCGTACCGAAAACAACCTTGTGCGTTAGTTACATCACATTTGTTTTGTAAATTTCTTGTAATACATGAATGAATCTATGCAAAACCTCTAAGTTGGCGCGATATAATGAGTGTGTTTATCGGAATTTTACCACGGGTGGTAAAACGATCATTGCTCTTGACAACGATTTCAAAGTTACGACATATGGTATGAAGTTGAATTTTTCTATGAAGGGAAATGGGAGGGTTTTCATATCCACGTTAGGTATAATAATGCCCTTGCGAAGAGTTGCAAAGCTTACGATTTTGCGGCTAGAATAGTTATTCTACTAGTAGTTACTAGTCATTCATAAAAGCTGTTAATATAGTACTAATTACATCTCTTTTCAGGTATTTGGTCTCGGGAATAAAACCTATGAGCACTTTAATTCAGTCGCTATATATTTGGACAAGAGATTGGAAGAGCTCGGAGCTTCTCGAGTGTATGAACTTGGACTTGGAGATGATGATGCGAAGTATGTTTTATTTTTCCTTCAATAAAAATGTTTATTAACTTATGCCAATGAATTCAATAACTTTGAAACACAATTAATGCATGTATCTTAATTTAGATCCGGCTAAGCTGGTTCTTGCAGGAAGGCATTTTATCTTTCAATGGCACAAATTTTAGAAAATTAGTATTAGTTGTTAAGTTTAAAAATCCAAATTTATTTATGGTTTGTTACGATAAGTGATTTGTAATTTGAATATTATTTTCAGCATTGAGGATGATTTTATCACATGGAAGGATAAATTTTGGCCGGCGGTGTGTGAGAAGTTTGATATTGAAAGCACAGGAGAGGAAGAGCTTACAAGACAATTTAGTCTCGTGCAACACCATGATATAGAACCGAACAATGTGTTCACTGGAGAAATCGCTAGATTACACTCATTACAAGTCCAGAGGCCGTAAGTTTACTCAATAAAAAATTATGCCACTTAAGTAATTATTTCATTGAATTTTGTTTACAGTACAATACAAATCAATATCCAATAGAGCCTGAGTTATACATACATGATGCTTGCATGACTTTGATTTTAACAACAAAGTACTTATTATTGTGATAGTTTAATGATGTTATTTTACCTTGTGTAAAAAGAGTTTTATTTTATGAACATACAACATAATGTAACATAAGTATATAAAACCTATTGAAACGAAAATAATGAGATTTTTTTTTCAATAATTTATTATGTTTATTAAACTAGGTTATTCATTATTTTGTTCTTGCTCTGAAAAAAAATCCAGATCACAAGAAAAAAAAAAGAACAGGCATAATTAAAGCCAAAATAAACAGCTTATTCATTATAATAGTGCATGCATATCCAATTTAGAATCCAAAATATTTTATGTCAACTAAGACATTTTATGAATGAAAAATTGGTAAAATTGTTTTAAATTGGAATATAGATGATAATAAAAATCATTGCTATTATTTTCTGGCCAACTTACAAAGCTTTTGTAACTTTTATTTAAATGTGAACTGTCCAAAGCACCAACATCAACATCAAATCAGCTCATAAACTTCTGGACATTTAAAATTACCATAAACCTTATTAATACTACTATATCCTTTATTAAATATTCTTTTATTTAACACCCCACTTGTTTACAGGCCTTATGATGCCAAGAATCCATTCCTCGCTCAGATCACAGTCAACAGAGAATTGCACAGCGGTGGTGGCAGGTCCTGCCTACATGTGGAACTTGATATTTCGGACTCCAAAATGCGATATGAAGCCGGTATGTATTAAGAAACATCTTTACAAAAATTAAATGTGGTACTTGTATTTCAAAATGCTATACGAAGGTGGTAGGTATGACATTCATGAACAGTGCATTTTGCGTTAAGAAGTTATAGTTGGCTTTAGTTCATTACACTGTATTGGACAAAGACAAATTAACATGACCTTATCTTTGGACAAGACAACAATCTTATGTGGTACCTACATCTACCTAATGGTATTTTTTAAATTATTTATTTGAAAAACCAAACAGATTGAGTTGAGTTAAAGTTTAGGTTAGGTTAATTACAGTTAACAGTTTTAATCTGTCAGCCAGGATCAATTCAATTACATACAACAGCGAGCCCGCGCGGGCCGTATGCCGATTAAGAAAGAGGTTTTCTAAGCCTCCCTAAACTTAAATGTTTGCCTTTGAATGTTTCTATGAAAAACAATTCTTTTAAATGAAGAACCTACTGACTTTGGATAAAAAATTCTGTGTAAAAAACAGTTTTGTTGTTATTAAAATAATAACATATCAGTTTAGTTTGGATGGGCATGGAAATCTTCATAACCTTTTAATTTTGAGTTCAGCCAACCGTCAACGTAATACTATAGTTAACCTTTCGCATTGTGTGTTAATTATTTTACATTTACGCGTCAAATACATAAGTTGAACGTGTTTCAATAAAAAAACCTTCGATTCTTCATTAATCTTCATTAACCAGGTAGTAAAGTAGTACGTGACTATAAACAGGTGAGCATTTAAATTATTTATATCCGTGCTACGTAAATTTGGCTCCAACTGCGTATAGGCAGTAGAACAGGAAATTCTAATAAGGCAAAAAAATTCAAGGTACAAAGTATAACTAACTGGTCTGTCCGACTTAGGCTTGCGAAGTATAAAGTCCGTAAGTCCGCACACATACGTCATCTGATGACATGCCTCCCGCAAACGAGGGGTTTGGCCATAACACCATGCTTGGCTGGCGATTGGTGATGCAGTGAAGGTGCTAAAATACACAGAAAGAAGCTGCCCTTCCTTTGGTAGGTTACCTTAGTCGGCTCTTACGACATTCACGGGTCGATTCTTACGCAGCGCCGCTGCCGCGACCGCTACGGTCTCGTAAGGCAAGTGTAAAGTCTAATGATTAAAATTAGCAACGAATGATGACAAAGCGTATCAAAGTGTACACAATAACTAGATCTTATCATTACACTACATACACTATTAGTAATATTATGTATATCAGTTGTCAAGTACCCATAACACAAGCTCTGCTTGGCTTGGGGCTAGATAAAGCTGTGTCTAGTTTATTTTATTTATATTGTTAGTTGCTCGTAATTTTATTATATTTTACCCGCGAGCCTTGACTTCCCGCGGACGCCCGCGAGCGTTATCTTTTTCGGGCCTATGTATGTATGTGGTTGGCTCGGCGGGATTAACTCAAAGCAACCAAATGGCATGGATAGGATAACCTATTTAGTTGATTGACACTCGTAAGAATACTAAAAGATTTCTTCTACATATATGTTCCTCATTATACTGGGATAATGAGGACCTCGTTATCCCAGGATAGACATAGGTTACTGCGCGAAGCCGCAGGCAGCAGCTAGTTCTTTATAAGAGCCCATTGGTACCTACGACATAGAAATAACGTACCCTACACAGAAGAAAAATATATACAATACGACTTAAAATTTAGATTTTTTTAAATAGTCTCTAATATTTTCAGGTGATCACGTGGCTATTTATCCGATAAACGATAGTAACCTCGTTGACCGACTCGGCGATCTAACTGGCGCCAACTTGGACGAGATCTTCTCCCTCGTCAACACAGACCTGGAGAGTACCAAGAAAAACCCGTTCCCTTGCCCGACCTCCTACCGCACTGCGCTGTCTCATTACATCGAGATCACAGCGCTGCCGCGAACGCATATCCTGCGGGAGCTCGCCGAATATTGTTCGGATGAGGAGGTATGTATTTTTTATCCCATGGTTGCTATTCTGGGCTCAGACTACATCAAAGAGGAGATGTGTGGAGATGTCCGTAACGGATACGATAAGAGACGTTTTTATCTAAGGTTTCTCAATCGAATCTGTGCGGAGATCTGTGCTGGCTAGAGCGGCTGATAATTGTTGAGTGAATGAAAAGCAAAGCACAGCTCATCTCCTCTCATCTCTTTTCATCTCCGCTGCGTGACGTTGCATCGCCAGCTCACATCTCGACTTCGATCTTTCTTGCTTCTTTCATACAAATAAATATGATACATCTGTCACCGCTTTGGTGAACTGTGGCTCATATTCATATCATAATAGTCTGTTAACTTAACACTGACTTATACCAATAGAAGAAATCAGAACGAGAAGAAACATTGCTTAGCAATTGTTTTAAGTCATTCATTAGTCAACAGATTGTAATGAATAAGCTATTCTCCCCTGTCCATGGTCACACCATTATCTATTTCTTTAAGTAATTATTATTAATTATTGTCCACCGAGTCTTGTACAGATGAGAAAATAAGTGTTTTAATTAGTGTCATCATCTCTTTACTCTTTGTTACTCCATTCGCTTTCTAGTCATTGTTATCGCTTATCTACAGATAAGGAAATAGTATGGTTTTTACTTAGTTTCTTGACCTTGAGAGATGCTCTGTTTTGCTCTCATCCGTATTTACCAGTTAAATTTTACTTTAATAGACTATAACTATATATCCTGACTAGGCTACCGACGAGAGAGATCTCTCCTCAACAGTAGGTTCGGAGATCATTATTACCATATTTTATACTTTTCTTGAGTCTATCTCTGTGTCCATCAAAATTCATTTGTAACCTTACAGGAAATTCCTATCAGTAAAATTTACCTATTGCTGAAAAACTTAGTAAGATAATATCTAAAGCATTGATAGTTTCCCGCGTAGGTAGCTTCCTTATCTTTGGTTTACAAATGGCTCATGCCGGATATTTTATTATTATTTTACGTGTCTTACTTATGTCATATGATAATTATTACGCATTTGAAACTATCATGATGGTTATTAACACAAAAGTCACATATAATGGGATATTTACCATGATTTGATTGTTGAGTGGTAATCATGGTAGATATCCCGTTAACGTGTGACTTTTTTGTGACTTTTGAACTATGAGGCATTTGTAATACTTGGTTTTCCTAAAAAAATACGGGAATGAGGACAGATGAAATCACTTTGTTACATAATGAAATGAAATGAAATGAAAATATATTTATTCTGATAGAGCAAAAAAACTTAATTATCTAACTATAGTAAAGGAATACAGCACACGACTTAAAAAGACTTAAAGTATATAATTGATAATATGCATTGATTTATATAAATATATTTTAATATTAATAGACATATCTAAATTAATTTAGTGTAGATCAAGCCGTGTGTGATGGTCAGTGCCGTGTTGCTGCGCTATCAGAACAGGTTCATGCTCAGCTGCATGTTGCGAGTAACCCCACAACGCTGATTTTCAGCATGTACCTTTGTGATGATGACGTACGAGACTTTAAAAGTTAGAATTTAAAAAGTGAAGGCAACTTGTCTATAAAAGGTAATATAGATTAAAAACTAAAAGAGTACACGTAATTTTAACCTAAAAGAAAGAAAAATGTATAAAAACAATAACAGTTCGACACATTCATAGAAAAAAATCAAAACTCAGCAGAGACATCAAGACTACAAAAAACACTCAAGGTAATTGAAAAAATCGACGGGTTTAATTTAATTTCAATGAATAGGGATAATCAGTTACAGAGCAAACTCTACCTACCTACTACAGCTGTAACGCGCTATGTGTTTTTCCGATAACGCTATATCACGTGTCCTTCTCTCATCCGAGTTCATACGCCACTAAGCCTGCAGTGTGTGATGGGTGATTTTTTGTGTGAGTTAATCAGTGTATAGTAGATATGAGTGTATAAGGGTGTGTATGTGAGGGTGTGTGTATGTGTGTATTGTATGTGAATAAATCAGTGTGTTAGTGTTCTGTCAAGGACACCAGTTTCCGTAGAAGCTGAGCAATAGCAGACACTTTGAGTGTGTATATGGTTGCCCCGCCTCACTGCAATCTACTTTGAAGTTCCAATAGTTGATTTTTTAACTTCAATTTAAAATTGCACTTATTTTGAAGTTCGCGCAGAGGCGGAGGTAATGAGTTCCAACACTTAGTGGCGCAGAATCGAAAACTACCGCGGAAGGCAGCTGTGCCGTGTCGCGGAGTTCGTAGCAAGAAGGAGCACGCACGCGGTGGGTTTCTGTTGTGGTCTCTGGCCCATTCGAATTTATCGTAGAGATGCTTTGGCTTACCTGATTTAAACACTCCGAACATTAAAGTGGCAAGATGAAGATCCCGCCTATGTTTCATGTTCAAGATACGGTGTAGATTTAAGAAGGGCGTTATATGACTACGCGGTGGGACGTTGAAGCAAAAGCGCGCGCAAGCATTTTGGACTCTCTGTATGAGTTTAGAGGTTTTAGCCAAAAGCCGAGGTCCGTAGACCGTATCGACATAATTGAATCTAGACAACACGAGAGAGTCAACCAGCCGAACTCTGACTTCAGTGCTCAAGTAATTTCTGATCTTGTACAATATCTTCAGCCTATAAAAACTATTCCTGACAATTTCGGATACATGACGCTCAAACTTCAACTGCTCATCAATAATCAAACCAAGATTACGTGCCTCTGTGACTCGCTCAATTTTATCACTGTCGATGCGGAGTTCAGGGACACCTAGAGCTATTTTATTAACCTGAGCCTTGGTTCCAAGTATCATGTATTTTGTCTTATTAGCATTTAAGAGCAAGGAGTTAGATAGCGCCCATTCCTGTATACGTGCGAGGTCTTCGTTGACTTTAGACTCAGCAACACGTAAAAGGTCTGGTTTAAAAGACAGATAAATTTGTATATCGTCTGCATATACATGAAACTTACAATGATGTATGCTGTTAATCACATCAGCACTATAAAGGATGAACAGTAAAGGGCCCAGGATTGATCCCTGTGGTACGCCTCTCTTTACAGCCTGCATCTCAGAGATTAAAGGGTTTCCGTTGTCTCTCGGAATCTCCACATATTGCGAACGATCATTGAGATATGAATGAAACCATCTAATAGTTAGATGGTCAAATCCATAGAAACTTAGCTTAGAAAGTAGAAGTGATGTATTTATTGCGTCAAACGCACGGGAAAAATCTAAAAGGACAAGTATCGTTCCCATTCCTCTATCTTGAGCTTCACTGATGTTATCAGTTACATCAAGTAAAGCTGAATTAGTGCCTCTGCTTTTTCTGAAACCTGATTGGAATTCGGGTAAGATGTTATTTTTTTCCAAATAATCGCTAACCTGAGAACATACCACCTTCTCCAAAATTTTTGATAAGCAAGGTAGAAGGCTGATAGGTCTTAAATCTTTAATGTTCATTGGGTTAGAGACTTTTGGTATAGGCTTGATAATAGCTGTTTTCCAAGCATCAGGAAATACTGCTGAGCAAATCGATTGATTAACAATTGAAGTTATTGTGTGAAGACTATGAGGAAGCGTTAATGTTAACATGTCAATAGAGATTTTATCTAAGCCCGAGGCATTTGATTTTATTTCTCTTAAATATTTTGAGACGCATACGGGATCAGTAGGGTGCAGAGAGAAGGTAACATCACTATATCTGTTAAATTCAAAATACGTTAGGGTAGATATGTCAATAGCTGCATTACCTGGTATATTAAGAAAATGGTCGTTCACTATATTAGGGTTATCAAAATGGGCCGGCAGTTCACTTGATTTAGGGGGAAGGATTTTATGTTTTAAATTTTTCCATAGAGCTTTGGAATTATCAATGTGACAATTAATATTCTGTTTAAAAAATGCTTTCTTTTCACTGTGAATTGCAATGTTAACTTGTTTCTTAAGTTCTTTATAATATTTTTTATGGCTTTCTACTTTCGTTTTACGATATCTGACGAGAGCTTCATCTCGAAGACGCATCATTAGCCTCACATTCTCAGTAAGCCATGGGCATGGCCTGTCCTTAATAATTACTTTCTTGAAAGGAGCGTGTATATCAAATAGCAATGTAATAACATCGCTAAAATCCTGAACCATTGAGTTAACATTATCACCAGAACAAATAATATCCCACTTTATGGAAAGTAAATCATTATTGAAAAAATCTATAGATATATCTCTTAAGGGCCTATAAACAACGTGTTTAGGTTGAGTTTTTGGTTTTTTGAATATAAACTCGCATGTTATAAACGCGTGACCAATATGAGCTCCTATGAGATCAACACGTACGTTTCGCGAGCGAACATTCGAGCAAACAACATCAATTAATGTTTCACTGCTGTCAGTAAAATGCGTAGCCCTATCAATCAATTGAGTCAACTCAAAGCAGGTTAGGAACTCATTAAAGATCTTAACTTTAATGTCACCAGCATTTATAAGATTAATGTTAAAATCACCAACTAGAATGACTTTATCACATTTCGAGAAAGAAGCTATAGAGTCCGCGATCGCATCAAAAAACGTATTTACATTGAGCCATGGAGGCCGATAAGCTGTCCCAATTACCAGTTCTGTAGATTTGATATTCAGCCTGATCCACATCTGCTCAACATTATTATTAAGAGGGTGGGTGCACACGCGCGCTCTAACACCACGTCTAATATAGAAACCTATGCCGCCACCTCTTCCCCCACGAATGCATACTGGGCGTGGTATATGTTTGAGGCTGTAGTTTGGTACAACTGGTGCACGACCATCTTCCCCTGGCTTAAGCCAGGTTTCATTAATAGCCATCACATCTACCGAGAACCTCCCCATAGCTGCAATAAAATTATCATGATCAGTTCCCAAGGAGCCAGCATTATACAAACCAACATTAAAGAATTTATCGTTACCCATTATGAAAAAGTATTATTAAAATAACATAAAAAAATAAAATGTATATCCCATATAAAATATAAAAAAGTAAGATGAATTACCTGTTTACTGTTTATTGTTACCTGTTTACTTATTAGCTATGTTTTTATTGCATCATTGCTATTATTTTCTGCAGGGTAAAACATCATTAATTTTCCGCTTTGATCGGCATTCCTTAATAAGCATAGACGGGCGGAAATACATCCAATAACTAAGTTGGTATTCCTAGGTATATTGTATATGCAGTAATTTTACCGATACAATAACAAAGTGTAGGTAGGCAAGCAAGCAATTAGTTTCGCCAATGTAATATATTTGAATTGTATTTTTACATGTTATCTTGTGTCTTGTGGAGTAATAAAAATCTTTTTATTATTTTTCAATAACGTCAAATTCAGTTTCAGTTTTAGCTGAATGTAAATGGTCTTAACAAATTATCCATTAGTTTTCAATAACTTTGAATCCCTATTTACAGATGTTCAAATAAAGTCATTAAGTCATTTATTTCATCTTTAAACTTATTTAAAGCACTTAGACATATCGAAAAATTACATAAAATTTAATAATTTGTACAATGTACCTAGATCTCACTTATTCAATATCAGAATTTTCTTCACAAAATCAAGATGTGTCAGCCATAGCTTCGTCAATTAATAATGTAACCTACTGTTAGCACGAAAATGGACATAGTAAAAGTTTTATCGGTGCTTATCGAACATGTTTCGTATAGGTACCTACCTACTGAGCAAAAATGATCTCATCAACTTAGGTTAGTTAATTAATAAGGTCTGAAATCGCAAAAAAGGAGACATATCTAAACATCCTTAACTAACAAACTGCGCTCTTGGAAAACCGTCAACATAATAAGTGCTATTAAATGTGCAAATTCAACCGGACAATGTCCTTCTGTATCCCAATGACCTTGGTTTAATACGCGTGTAACAACAAAGGTCGTATCGTAAGTAATAGCTACTATTATACAACACACAAGACGCGGAAACGCTTATAAATTTGGTTTCTTGTTGTACTTCTTGGTAAATAAAGCAAAACAGGTTTATTTATAAATATCGTGGCAACAGCTTAAAATGCGCCAAACCAACAGTACACAATCTCGGTGTTATCATTATCAGTACCCGTCGCAGATTACTAGGATGCTAATGTATGAATAATAGGATTAAATCCATTATAATTTATTATCTATAAAATAAAATAGCATTTATTTCGACACACACATGAGTACATAAAAACAAACAAAACTAAACATAGAACATGGAGGATTATATATAAGCTATATTACACAAATGGCGTCAGATTGGTTTGTCCCCATGCATGACCTGTGAATGATATATGTAGGTGTTGGTTGTTAATTAGCGATTAACGCTCAGCGCTGTTATTCAGCCAAAAACATGTATACGTATGCTTTACGGACGTCAATTCGGTGACAAGCTACATATACAGGGTTATAGGTAACTAATCAATAACCTCTTAATAGTTACCTATAACCCTGTATAATGGGAGGTAGCTAACTGCGATCATAGCTAATATCTAATTATGAGTAACGTTTTAACATAACGACAAAGGCTAGGAAATGACGTAGTTGTAAGACATTAAACTGGTATTTATCATAGTAATGTCGCATATTTTGAATCAATTCGGATTGGCTCACGTAGGTAATTCGAGACCAATATTAATGGTACAAGTAATTAAATAACTCGACCAGTGAAGTAGCCATTTAAAATTGGCCGTATTTCGACATGATGACGCAAATGTTAATTGTTTTACTCGAACGTAGCGTACGTATGTAATCTAGTGATTTCTTCGACAAACTTTGAGCAAAGTCGACATCCGGCTAACTCGAAATGTCATGTCGTCAGCAAATTTCATTGCAACGTAAATTGCCGGCCGCAAAATATTGAGTTTTGTTTTAGGTGCAACTTCTTACCGTAATTTATGAACTAAGCTGTTTTTTAAACCAAAATACTTGCATTGTTTGAGTTAATCACTATACAAGCCTTGGTCCGCAATGACTGCCCTGCTGGCCACGCTATAATGGCGTCAAGCTAATATTAATATGGTCTCGGCCTTCAAGCTTGGTCATCATCATACTTGCTGTCTGCGCTATAAAAGCTTCATCTTGTCCATTAAGGGCTGCAATTCTGACCGCGCTGTGATGGCCTGGACCTAGCTACGCTGCGCTTTCAGCCACCATCATTGCGACCAGTACCTACTACACTCAATGTATTATTGTTTTTATGTAATTTTAGCCTCACAACAAACATCTATTTTTAAAAGACTTCAAAAAAAGGGGTTTTTACGTTCGGCTGTTTGTTTTTGTATGTACATTATGTTCACCGATTTTCCGTCTATTGATGTTGATGATTATTTTATTTTTGTACAGATATTAATCCCGGGCTGGTCCGATATTAATTTTATTCCAAATTTTGTAGGATATTTATTGTCTGTTAATTCATCAAATTATATGATTCTTATCATGTTTTCAGGACAAAAAGAAACTCATCCTAATGGCGACAAACTCAACCGAAGGCAAGGCGTTGTACCAATCGTTCGTAGCGGAGGCCTGCAGGAACATTGTGCACATTCTGGAAGACATCCCGTCTTGTAAGCCACCAATAGACCATATCTGCGAGCTGCTTCCAAGACTCCAGCCTAGATATTATTCAATTTCCTCAAGTCCCAAGGTAAGACCTAATTTATAATTCTAGTATCTACCTATCTACAGATGTAAAATGACCTTCAATGTTACGACTCTCAATTATCTTATTATCCCTCGTATGAATGTTTTTTATCAAGTATGAACTCCAAAGCTAACATTGGCGTAAGCAGAATGAGAAATAGGCGGTTTGTTAAAAAGGTAGTCAATCCTAGTAACCAGTCACAAGTCACAATAAAATATAAAACCATTTATTTAAAAATAAAGTATACAAGTTTCTTATTTAGTTTAAACTGTATTACAGAGAACTAGTCTTCCCTCCTGTACCCATAGGAGAGAAGACTAGTTCTCTGTAATACAGTACTACATGGTTTCTAAATTAAGTTAATATTTAAAAACTAATTAATATTTATTAAACCAATGTTAATTCTGTTAGGTCTGTTAATGTCCTTTCCATTCAAATACATTCTTATAGGAGTAGAATAAACAAAGGAAGAACATTTTCCCAGCATCAAATAGCTACAATAGCTGTTATTGTAGTGTAGGTACCACTCAGGTATATTATGAGATATACGCTATAGAATATCACATAATTATACGTGACAGAACGGTTTAATAACAAAATGGTATCATATACACGCATAGTGCCCATGAAATAATTAAATAAAAAAAAAATGTTTTGTTCCCTTAATCTGCATACAAATAAAGCCAAACATTTTAAAATTAGAAATAAAGACTAAAACAAAGATGATTATGAATGTGAAATCTAACGAAAATATAAACAATTGCAACTCTGTTGTATATTCCAGTTGCACCCAGAGACGGTGCACGTGACAGCGGTGGTGGTGGAGTACCAGACTCCAACAGGGCGCGTCAACAAGGGCGTGGCGACCACCTGGCTCGCGGGCCACAAGCCGGAGGCAGGCAAGCCACTGCCTCGCGTACCTGTCTACATCAGGAAGTCACAGTTCAGGTATACTTTTACCAAACTCTATCATATCAAATTATGAAGATGGTTTGATATTTACACCAGAGCCTAGTTCGTTATCTAGCAGGGTGTACCACGAGCAGGTTAGGCTGGCTTGGGAGACGAGATGTTAGAGTATGTTTACTTTACTTAACCTAATTTTAGTGTTCCATACCCAAATGGTAAAACGGGACCCTATTACTAAGACTCCGTTGTCTGTCCGTCCGTCTGTCACCAGGCTGTTATCTTATGAACCGTGATATTTAGACAGTTGAAATTTTCACAGATTATTTATTTCTGTTGCCACTATAACAACACATAATAAACAGAATAAAATACATATTTAAGGGGGCTCCCATACAACAGACATGATTTTTTGCCGTTTTTATAGCTGTATGTATAAAAACGGCAAAAAATAATGGTATGGACACGAAGGGTTCTTTCCTTCGTGTGCGAGACCGACTCGCACTTAGCCGGTTTTTCTTATTATTACGTGCGTTAAACAGAACAAATAGGTGGTGTTGCTAGTTTAGCGACTATCTTTTTGCTTTTGTAGGTACGTATGGGATGGAGTTCTTGTTATTAAAATGGATAACAAACTTTCAGATTTACTCTCACAGTAGTTAATGTTCGATTAAGCCTGTAATTACGTCGTTTTCTCACAACGGACGTGACTGATAATAATATTAGTTAAATAAAAATTGAACTTTGTTTTTGAAGATTATAATGTCACATTAATTCTAACCTAAACCTAACTCCTTCCTTATGCTGTGTTTAATGAGACAACTAAAAGAGAATAAGCGATGTAGTAAAATTACGCACTTGTTATTCGGAGTTTATTAAAAAGGCTGTACAGTAGAACGCGACACTAACGGCGCAAGATGTTTTTTATGCGTTCTTAATATAATTTAGCTAGCTAGCAGATAGTCTAGCTAGCAGATCGTTCGATTTGCCTCATTTGTAAGCCATTTGCTCAAAGCCACGCTAAAACATACTTTGAATCAATTGTCGTTCGGGATTTTTTTATTTTTTATTATTTGTATATATTTATAAATAAATAAATAAATAATCCAGGACAATTCACACAGCATTATCTAGCCCCGTGGTAAGCAGAGCTTGTGTTTTGGGTACTAGATAACTGATATACATAATACAATACATTACATAGATAGATATTTTTTATAATACATAGAAAACGACCAGAACACCCGAAACAAATATCTGCAGATCGTACACACATTTGTTCCGAGGCGGGAATCGAACCCACAACCTCCTGCGTCGCAGGCGGACCTTCGCCCACCGCGCCACATCGGTCGATCGGATTGTATTGACATTATGATAAATTATATGAAAGTGATTATAAAAATCAATGTCCATTGTAAATGCCGTAAGCCAATAAAACTGATTTTCGAGTTGCGGTTAAGGACAAACGTAAGGCTGCACTAATGCATTTCTAATTAGCTACAAACGAGTGTAATTAAATTGCCATAAATAAAGTATTTGCAGTCATGGTTTGACTTCGTTCTACTTATATAATGAGGTCGTAATATTCAGCTAGGTATAATTATAATCGGTAAAATATTCTGTTCTCAGAAATATTTCTGTGATTCTTAACGTCTAAAACAGACGAAAAGGGCGAGATATCATAATTTATGTCAATGAGCTGATGAGCAACTATTACAAAAAAATATATAACGTAGTAGGTACTTTATTTAATTGCGTAGGCCTGTTCGTGACGTCACCTGTACGGGCTCTAACGGAAGACCAGCGCTGGCTAAGGTTCTCACGGAGCTTAGCCAGCATTATGCTGAGTTAGAGCCCTTTTGTAACAACTCTCTACATGTACCTATTGTATAAGTGTCTTTTTTTGTTAATTTACGTTGTTATGAATAAATGTTTTTCTATTCTATTTGTCTCACTTGTGTGTTGCATATTGGGGTAGTTTCAGTTGAAAATAGAACTCACAAAATTGAAAAACAGACACAAGGTAAGGGTCTCTGGCTACGTGAATCGCGAGACCTAATAAATAAATAATCGTTTTATTTCTCAAAAATAGGCTTACAAAGTATAATGTACTTTGTTATTGTAAGTTAAGGAGTAGGTAGTATTATTCTTACATTTATTTTAAAAAAAAAACCTAAAGGGGTCGAATAGATGACTACTTGCTCTAAGTTTTCACTTGTATTATAAAAGTGAAAACTTAGTACAAAGGCTCATTTTACCTACATTCTACATGGTTTTTATGACTTTCTCTCACACTTTTAATTCCGACATATAAACAATTCCTATATTATTTCTAGGCTGCCACTACAAACCCAGACACCTATAGTGATGGTTGGTCCCGGCACCGGTCTGGCTCCGTTCCGAGGCTTCCTGCAGGAGCGCGCCTTTGCTCGCGCCAACGGGAAGGAAGTTGGGGAAAGCATTCTCTACTTCGGGTGCAGGCATCGCGACCAGGATTATATCTATCAAGATGTTTGTACAACTTTAACTAGCATGATTACCTAATAAGCACTAATACGTCCACTGTTGGACTTGCCTCCAAAACAAGGTTTGCCATAATTACCACGCTTGGCAGGCGGAGTGGTGATTGTAGTAGAGATGTTAAAAGGAAGCTGCTGCCATTCCTCTGGTGGTTCTTACGCCACAATCAAATGATCACTATAACCCTAACAAAACTACGAAATATTTACCACGATTCGAAATGTTTGCGCGAGATATGGCCACGCACATTGCCACTTCGGCTTGCTTGCTCTTAGAGCTATCTCGATAACTTTGGTTTTCCGGTTAGATGCGTCAAGCTAAAATGTACAGGTTGAATTTTTTGCCGTTACTAACCCACTGCTGAGTTTGTTTCCATTAGCTCTTTCTACTCTTCGCAATCTGATTAAATATTTAACGAAATAATATTTTTTTATAGGAATTAGAGAAATATGAAAAGAACGGCGATGTGCAGTTGAACCTAGCATTCTCGCGCGACCAGGCTAGTAAGGTCTACGTTTCTCACCTCCTGGAGAATAAACTGGACCAGCTTTGGGATATCATCGGGAATCGCAACGGACACTTTTATATTTGCGGGTAAGTCTTAGCTGTTTAAAAAGAAATTGAATACTTTTATCGTATTTTACTTGAATCAGTCGGATGCGATCTCTAGTTAAAAATGGCACGAGAAAGCAAATAAAAGGGAGGTGAAATGATTTAGAGCCTTGTCCAGACGTTGGACGAGATACCTAATAAAAAGAGTAATAAATCTTATCTCTTATTAGCTTTATTTAATCCTATTATTCTTTATCTTTCCATTAAACAGAGATGCAAAGAACATGGCTGTGGATGTTAGGAACTTAGTTCTGAAAGCGATAATTGAAAAGGGCGGCAAGACGGAGTCTGAAGCCGTCCAGTTCCTCAAGAAACTTGAGTCGATGAAGAAATATTCTGCAGACGTATGGAGTTAAAAAGTTTTTTATAACTTTGAAAATGTCTAAATTTTCGAAGATAGACACTGAATCAAATTATTAGAACGATATTCGTAAATTTTTTATATAGAATTTGATATTTATTTAGATAATTTAATTTGTTGACGCAGTGTCAGCAAGTTACCTATGGTCATTTTATCTAGCAACAAATGTAATTTGGTGATCTTTCCTTGTTTTATGCTTTACTGTAGCTGATTGTGATATAATTTTTTATCTGTGTATAGAAAATTATTTATTATGATAAATTCGTGATTTAAGGATGTAATTACTATCTTGAGATGTTCATTAAACAGGGTCAGGCTATACACTCATATGATAATTTTATAGTATCGCCAACTTCATAAAAAATATTTGTATTTTGTACTTGAAGACAAGGATGGAGGAAGGTGAAACAATTTAATTATATGTATTTCTTTTCTATGTATTTAGTTCAATTTAAGCAAGTACAGTGAAATAATAATTATAACCTGAATAGTACCGAATTATCTGTTTTAGAAGTGTGCATTATTTATAAAAACTACTTTATTCTTGCTTATTATTATAATTTACCCCTGAGAACGATCAAATCTATATGTTGAATTTCAAGTTGTTATATTCTATGTAAGTGGACTGGGCATTTAGGTATAAGTTATGTAGGTAATGTTACTTTACTTTTATAAATATAATATATATTTTAATACTAATATTGTCTTTAACTTACCTATATCTAATGAGTACCTACCTTTATAAAGTACCTGCAAGGACTATGTTCGGTACCGTTCGAACGGTTTATCAGCGCAAATTAATTTCTGTACAGGTTAAGTTAACCAAATGCTTTCTACACTATTCTATTTGTGTACCGAAATCCGGCGACCGACTTGTGTAAATGCGATGCGCGCAGCCCAGGTCAAAATGGTTTATTTGTATAAAAATATTTTACTCTACATGCTAGACAGGTTGTTAGAACATACTTTTACTAGGTTAAAAACTTCTGCACATAGTTATGCCTACCTAACTACCTTTAAGTTTATCTTCAGCCCGTACATGTCCACTGCTGAACATAAGCCTTCGCGACAACGACGCCACGAATAGCGGTCCTGCGCCGCCTCTATCCATCGACTCCTTGCAAACGCTAGAATATCGTCAGTCCATCGAGATGGAGGTCTTCCCACACTCTTTTTCACATTGCATTGCATCGCGGTAACCACTCGAGAACCATCACTCACCATCGGTTCTGCGAGCTATATGACCTGCTGCCCATCGCCATTTCAGCCTGCTGGTTTTTAATTCTCTATCGAACTGTATATTCAGTTTCCTCAAATTCGCAAAAAAGTACCTTGACGACCTGGCATTTCTGACACGCTAATCACAATTTATTGGGAATAAAGGATGTACCTAAATGCATTGAGTTAATGTGTAAATGACATAAAGTTACAGGAGTGTATTCACCTTGGCCATAAAAGTAAAGCATACAAAAGCTATTGCAATTAAAAAATATTTTATGTCCGTCATTTCATAATTACCTATCTATAATGACTAATTATAGATAACAGATCAGAAGATATTGGATACGTATTTTTTCTTTTGTTAAAGTACCTAAAGTAAAAATGTATTGCATCAAATACCTACATGTAAATAAGGTACATAGGTGGTGTATGTTTAAATAAGACACAATGTATTACTACCGTTGTGGCGTGCAAATATACCTTCTTTTTTTTCGGTGCGTGGTTTGGGTTTCACAGCGGCTATAATAGGCCTATTGTGATCGCCACTTATACGTTCAGCCCCGCGTTCATAGTTCGCCACTAACCCTTGCAGCTGCTAGAAGCTGTAGGATTTTCTTCGGGGTAATGTCTCGCAGCTTGTCTGGGCTATGCAGATGCTTGCCCAGATGGGTGCATCAGTGCTCCACACTCACCTAGCAGATGGAGGGGCGTTTCATCCGCCTTCCTCGCAGAATCTGCAGGATTGTGTGTCGCATAACCTTGGTATGAACATGTTCTTGTTAAGGCGACAGTGTCCAGTTAGGGCTCTTGTCATGATACGAAGGTTGCCTCTGCTTAGCGCTAGGATTTGGTTGGTATACCGATTATCGAAGCCTTTTATCAAAGATTTTGAGTGGTCCTTGCCAGAGGAGTTGCTTCAGAGCTTGTACGATTCCTCAAAGCAGGATCCCAAGAGTGTTCTGTGCGCCAGGCTTTTAGGTATGCCACAGAACGGCTCGGGGCCTAGCCGAGTCCCCTTGGCCCCGGAGCGCGCGAGTTCGTCTGCACACTCATTGCCGTTGATTCCTGCGTGCCCGGAACCCATCTTAGGAAGACTCTGTTATTTGAGCCTAGAGCCTATGCTCTAGGCTCAAATAACATATATATATAGTCGAGGCCTGTCTGTCACGACTATTCGTGACAGACAGGCCTCGACTAACTTGGATGTGATGACCTTCGAGTCCAACGCTAGTATAACTACTTAGTTAATAAAATAAAAATAAAATTGAAGAATAATTAAAAGCTAGAGATGTCATTTACTTAAAACTTAAAAATGTTTGTCAGTCATGAAATCATTTAATTTGTAAGTAGTATCATTTAGCTTCCTAAGTGGCTTTTATCTTTCTCCGAAATAGTGTGAGTGGTAGTTCTCTTATAGAAGGGGCCATGCAGAAGATATTTTTGCGCATCAAAACAGTACGTGAGTTCGGCATGCCTTCTCATGACTTCACTAGAATATACCAGGTGATTTTCTTATTCAGTTTCAATATACGCTAGAAACTTGATTACTTTATAGGTCATCATCATCATCAGCCTATATCAGTCCACTGCTGGACATAGGCCTCCTCCAATGAGCGCCATAGCGCCCTGTCTTCAGCTTGCCGCATCCAGCATCTACCTGCAGTCTTTCGCAAGTCGTCATCCCACCTGGTCGGAGGGCGTCCTACACTACGTTTGCCGGGTCGCGGTCTCCACTCAAGAACACGTTTGCCCCAGCGGCCGTCGGTTCTTCACGAAATATGGCCGGCCCACTGCCACTTCAGCTTGCTAATTCTTTGAGCTATGTCGATAACCTTGGTTCTCTGTCGGATGTATTCGTTACAAATCCTATCCTTCAGAGAAACTCCGAGCATAGCTCTTTCCATAGCTCGCTTAGCGACTTTGAACTGGTGGACCAGCCCTATCGTGAGTGTCCACGTCTCAGCTCCGTAGGTCATAACGGGTAGGACGCACTGGTTGAAAACTTTCGTTTTCAAACATTGCGGTATGGATGACGAGAAGACTCGACGTAGTTTCCCAAATGCTGCCCAGCCTAGCTGGATCCTCCTTTTGGCCTCCTTCTCGAAACTGTTTTTACCCTATTGCAGAATCTGCCCAAGGTAAGTGTACTCGGAATCAGTTTCGAGAAGGTGACCATGTACGACCACCGGCCTTGGATCAATGTGACCATTGATCATGACTTTGGTTTTATCCAAATTCATGCCAAGACCGATACATCGGGAGGCTGAAGCTAGGCCGTCCAGCATCCGGTTCAGTTCCTCAAGCGACTCCGCAATTAAGACTATGTCATCAGCGAATCGCAGGTGTGAGATGTACTCGCCGTTTATGTTGATGCCCTTTCCTTTCCAGTCCAGCAACCTAAACATATCCTCCAATGCGCAAGTGAACAGTTTCAGGGATATGACATCCTCCTGCCTCACTCCTCTGCGCAATTGGATGGGATTAGACTGCTGGCCCTGTACTTGGACACTCATGGTGGCGGCCTCGTAGAGACATCATAGTCTACTTGGCATCGCTGTAAGGAATCCAGAACAGCCCAGGTTTCGATGGAGTCAAATGCCTTCTCATAGTCCACAAAAGCCAGACACAGGGGCTGATTATACTCTTCGGACTTCTGTATAATCTGCCTCACTGTGTGCATGTGGTCTATGGTGCCATATCCTCCGCGGAACCCAGCCTGTTCCGGAGACTGGAACTCGTCGAGTCTCCTGGCGAGACGGTTCGTGACTACCCGTGAGAACAGCTTATAGACGTGGCTCAAGAGTGAAATGGGTCTGTAATTTTTAAGAAGGGTTTTATCTCCCTTCTTAAAAAAGAGCACCACCAAACTCCCGCTCCACGCCTTTGGAGTTCTCCCACTGTGAAGGACGGTGTTAAAGAGGTTCTGCAGCTCCTGTATTACAGGAGCTCCTCCGGCTTTAAGAAGCTCTGAAGTAATTCCGTCCTCACCGGGGGCTTTTCCATTTATAAGCTGCCTTAGAGCTAACACGATCTCGTCTTGACTGATGTCAGGCAGTTCGTCGGTATAGTGGCGTGTCAGGGTGGCTCTGGCTCTATCGCCTCTTGAATGAGGCGCGTGTTGGAGCTCCGAAGGTCGTGCCGTACCATCTTCGCAATCCGCTTGTTCAGGTCTGACCTCTCTGACAAAGTCGCTTGGGTGGTCTCCCGTCTTTTTGTCATAAGCACAAGAGTCTCATCCGAGAGTTTGGACTTCTTGCCAGTACGCTGCTTTCGACAGAATTTGATGCCCTCGTCTCTCAACGTTTCAACCAGATTGTGTAGGGTCTCGTCAGCGTCATCAGTGGGTTCCAAGGCAACAAATCTATTCCCGAGAAGCTGCTGAAACTTCTCGGTGCCCGCCATGTTTTGGATTGGGTCAGGTCGGAGCGTGGACTTCATCAGACGGTTTCTTTCAAGCTTCAAGTTGATATTCAGAGAGCCTCGGAGGAGTCGGTGATCAGATCCGGTATTGAACCTGTTGATCACAGAGACATCTCTGAATATGTGCTTGCTATCCGTCATGATGAAGTCGATCTCCTTTTTAGTCACAGTGTCGGGGCTTTGCCATGTGCACCTCCTTTGAGGCTGTTTCTTAAAGAAAGAGTTCATTAAGAACAGCCCCTCCTTCTCAAGGAAGTTGACAAGCATTTGCCCCCTGTGATTCTTGACTCCACAACCATGCGGGCCTATTCGGGATTCGTTACCAGTCTGGGTTCCCACCTTGCCGTTAAAGTCCCCCATAACAAAGTTGAAGTGGGCCTTAGTGGTGTTATGTAAGGCTTTGGATATGTCTTCATACATATCCTCCACTTCATCATCCAAGTGTGCCGAGGTCGGTGCGTAAACCTGAATTACCTTCATGCTGTACCGTTCAGACAGCCGAAGGATCAGGTACGCTACCCTGGTCGACACACTGGAGATTTCTTGGACGTTGTTAGAGAGGGCCTTATTGACGAGGAAGCCTACGCCACCCTGGGATGTTTTATCACTCGCGAAAGTAGAGAAGATGGCCCGAGTCTAAGGTCACGGTGTCCTCCCCCTCTCTACGGACTTCACATAACCCCAGAACATGCCATTTAATGTCCTCTAACTCCACTTCCAACTGCGGTAGATGGTGGTCAAGCCTCAGAGTGCATCCGTTAAACGTAGCCAGGGTCAAATTTTTTACTGAGTGGCAGCCTAGTGTAGCCCGGGGATTCTTAGCACCCCCTGCCCCGCCGTTACCGTGGCCGCTGCCATGGCCAGGAATAGCGAGGCGGCCGGGAACTGGGGGCCACTTTTTCTTGGCGTGTCTACTCATATGGGGGGGAATGCCCATAATCCCCACGCTGGGCATGCGGGTTGGGGATCGCAGTGCAATTTAGTGTGCTGCAAGGGACGCTGCTGCCCGCCCCCCGGTGTATGTCCCTTAGTCGCCTCCTACGACACCCACGGGCAAAGTTGGGGTAAATTAATTAATTACTTTATAGGTAAATTAATTAATTAAAGAAATATTATTTTTTAAACGATAATTTATTGATTTTTAACCGCAAATATATTAGTTATTTACAAACATACGTAAGGACGTCAACAAAATGCAAACGCAGGACCAACAGTTTTGTATTCGAAAAATGCACAATCAGTTTACAAAGTGAATTTGTAGTTTTTAAAAAGATTACACATAAGTGTATCGACCAAATATTCGAATACAAACCTAAACTGGACTCATACTTTAAAATAATCTAAGTCTTGACTTCTACACAATAACGGTCAAAATCACAATCTATATTTTCTAGGAAAAAAAAACTTGCCAACTTTTCTACAAAATTACTAAAACAAACACTATTCAACTTATCAAAATACTGAATTTACTTAAAATTGAAATATCAAATTGCTTTAAATCTACTTTTTACAATACACTAATTAATTTATTCAACAAGTCAGGATACGCAAGTGCTCATTATAACTGTCTCAAGTTTACTTATGATTTTTCAAAACTGTAGACAGCTTTATTCTTCCGGATAGAATATATGTTTAGTGCCATCTGAAAGGAAAAATGTAAGCACTGACCACAAAGAGGATGTTATGTAGATGGCTAGAATATTTGCAGTGAAATTTAATTATGTTAGGTTTCTCAAGTCTTCTTAAACAAATAACATAGATATAAATGTAAGATTGTTTACTTACTGCAAAAATTCCAGCCAAGATCATAGCAATGATTATGATATCTCATACAGCAATGACATGGGCACACAAGTTCCATTTTGTATCTTGTTTAACACATTATTTAATCTACAATTTGTATAACATTACTATACATTTTCAGTCTTTACGCACAAAGAGAAACAATAAGCATCAATATAAGTGAGGACACACTTCACTGTTTCAATTTACATTTTGTGACTTACAGCTTTGTCACAAAAATGATAGCACTGAGATCCAAAGGCACTTGTATTTACGGCATAAAAGCCAGGGGGACTATGTCTTATTACTTTCCTCAAGGGCACAGAAAATTATTGTGACAGAAATTTGGCACTAAGAGCTTTTTTGAAATGAGCCTGCAAACAAAAAGTTTCGTAGTTAGGCTTATGTAAACTTAAAATTTAGAATCAAATGCATTGGGCAGTATGTAACAAAAGTATTAATATTTATAATGAGCATCCTGAACTTCTTATCTACTCACAAATGAAATCATCGAACAGTTTATATTTAAGAAAAGGCCCATTTTCAGGTACCAGTTAACACACTTAATTACTATAATTTTTTTTATGAACTCTACGAATGATATTTAAAAGCATACCGTAGTTACGGTGTTACTAAAGTGGGACCTAAGATGAATTAGTACCTGTTATAACAATAACCATGGTGGATCAGGTCAACAAGTGATGTTTATTAATCCTATATAATTTGTTTGTATATTATGTACTTCATCAAAAGCGACTCAGTATAACAGACATAAACAATTTAAAACTAGATCAAAATAATAGTCTATAGAAAATAAACAAAGTATTAATTTATCAGCTACAAGGTCACAACTCATATGGGTGAGACTAAAAGCATAGCCATTGAGAGACTTGGCATTTACTTTTAGGTAGCCGGTAGTCTCGCGTGTAAATTATTATGTACATGTGTCAATGAATTGAAATGCAAATACTCCAATGTACAACTAGTCAGCGTAGCGTAATCACTATTGGAGTAGAGGCGCTTAGGGGCGCGGCGGCGCCGGGCGCGCGCTCACGAGTCCACCGGCACGTCCCACTCCGCCAAGCCGCGGTCCACCAGCTCTCGATTCAGGAATATTACTTGCTGAAAACAACACAAGAATAACATTGAACAAGTGCCAATTTTTTTTATGTGGTTTCTCTTGTACGAACCTTGATCTTTTAAAGTTTCATTGATCTTTATAAATATTTACGGATTTGTAAACGACCTTCGATAATTTGCTTAAGGTTGTTTGCGACATCACATTTTATATGTCACACATTGATGAAGGTTACTCACAAAAAGTGTCTTAATCAAGACCAAAAGTTACCCTCCTGGTATTATTTAAAATGGTTTCCGTGATCACCTTCGTCACCATCGCAAGTACAATTTTGGCCACAATTTTTAGAGAAGGCGTCGTCGACTCGGTTATTTACCTCCAATCATCAATATTTCCGCTGATTGACGTCCCACTGCCCCCTACCTGCGGCTTTCCGCAACCTTCATCAGGTCATCTATCTACCTTGTAAAGGGTCTGCTGCCAACATTGCGCCTTCCTTCCTTTTATCATTGTAATCTAACTCACCTGCGGATGAAGCGTGAGGTAGAGATGCACGAGCGGCACGCCCGCCTCGTCGTAGCCGGCGACCTGCGCGTGGAGCAGCTGTCCCGCCGTCAGCCCCGCCATTATACGTAGCGCTTCGCCGCTCCATTCCACATCTAGAATATCATAGCTATGAGATTCTATCATTTTACATCATTGTACGTTTTTAGATTTGCCGGAACATCAGCCGGCGAAGCTATTATTATGTTTAAAGCCGTGCCGGCGGCGTCAGAAGAAAATCAAACATAATTTATTAATTTTTGCTTCCCCGGCGTCTGGCGGTAAAATCAACCTTCATAACAACGAAAAAATCACCAAAATTGCTGTAGCAAATCGTGATTTTTCAAACAAATATACTGTAAAATATAATTTTTTAAGCTAGACAGGATAAATACGAATTCCGCGGGAGAATTTATTATGGGACCAATTTGGGATCATTCTCTACGTCTACACAATAGCAAAATAATTTTAAAAATCTGTATGGAGTAATCAACGAACATACACAAAAAATATATATACAGCCGAACATGATATACTGAAATTCCACTACATTAAATAAATTAACTATTATTTCAGACATCTATGAAATAATGATGGGATTACTCAGCAGTACCATGGAGATGACATCTCCTAGGGGAGAGTGGAACAAAAAGGCATGTTGATCTGACCTCCACCACTAGTGATATAGAGTGAGAAAGAAAAGGACTAGAGCGAGAATCTATCTAAATAATTACTCAAATGAAAACAAATGATTACTTTTACTTTACACAAAAAGGTATTATAACTGGACGTAGAGAAATAAGTTAGGATGTTTACCATTATTAGCGGGTTTGACGAATGCGAGCAGAGCTTCTGTTGCCTGGAAAGGCAGCGTCATAAAGTCCGATCGGATCTGTTTGAGCTGGTCGTTGTCAACTGTGAGGTACCCGCCAAAGTCGACCAGTTTCACTACAGATGTGTCATTCTCTTGAGAAGTGGAGATCACTTGCGCGCGGTACCAGTTGTTTTCTGTGGGCGCTGCGCATATTGAACCCTCTGAAATTAAACATTGTGTTAACATAAGTGCGATAATTTATATTTTGACAAAAATATTGTATATTTTACATTTATCACATGGATGTGGTTAGCTATAATAACCCACTGTGGTTTAAGTTATCTTAGTAGGAAATCAGGGCCAATGGTAGTGGCCCTGCAAAGTCGAATAGACGGCCGCCTACTTATCTTGAAATTTTAAATACTTACAAGATGTTAAGGAAGATAAAAATAGGGAAAATCTAAAACCATGAATATTTTATTACTCTCAGTAAGTACTTACATACAAAAAGTGGTGAGATCCAAAAAAAAACATTAATGTTAAAATTAAACCAAGTGCTACGAGCTCGTCAATTATTACGAGATGAGACATAGCATAATTTTAACATTAATGTTTGTATAGATCATATTTTTAATTTTTTTTTTTGGTTACATAGATAGTAATAAAAAAACCGTACTAATACCGAGTATTATTATAAGAAAATATGTATATTATTTTAAGGACAGGTTTTGAATAATCTTTGCTTGAAATTTATTCAAATGAGAAAACGTCGCATAGCAACAAAAAAATCCGCATCACATAACAAGTTGTCCTTACGTCACATAAAAAAGGAGAGCAACTCCAGTAGTCATGTGATCAATGGTTTGTCATGTTGTAACCCCAAACTCGTTAATTTACCTTTCACAGGGCGTGGCAAGGAGGGCACATCCGGCGTCTGGTATGTGGAGGCCATAAGGCGGTGCAGTGCATGCAGCGACGGGAATGTCGGGTGCAGTGGCTGCTGCAGGAAAAAATGGCCCGCACTAACAAGACACGTCATTATCGTGTCATTGTTCACAGACTCCACCAACTGTAATAAAATAACACAGATATCATTATTTATTGTAGTGTTTATCAATACTAATAATAATCGACAGGTAAAATTTGTTTTTTGCGATTAGGAAGTAATCTCTGTAACTACTAGTTCTATTTTGGTAAATAAAAAAACCTATGATAGCAAGGATAGCAGCAGCAGTATTACTCCTGGGTGACTATGTTCTAGTTCTATGTACCCATTCTATCCAGGTACCGCGTGAGCAAAGTTGTAAGACGAAGCATGTCAATGATAATCTAAAAACCGTGCTTTGTTAATAGCGCCGCACTCACTGACTTTGATATTTGCGGAAATCAAATGGTTGGCACAAATAATTTAATAGAAAAGGGTATTATTATGTTATCATGGCTGTAATAATCGTAATTCTAAATACTGAAGGCGTTGGCGGACCAGACCATTGCTTTGAGAAGTTTTTAGGTCAAAGAGATATGTATGTATGTCATGCAGTAGGTAAAACATTCTAAAGATATTTCTTTCACTTTCAAAGAACTCTGAACAGTCATGTTGGTATAAAATATTTAAAAAACAACTTATCATAATACCTACTAATAATGCTGATAAGTAGTTTTGTTCAATTTTATCTAATTTATGGGGTTTCCATCATTAAATGTCATACAAAAACAAAGAACTTATATTATAAACAGTGATATAAAACGAGGTCAATGAGTATTTTGAAGCAATTTAATGAGTTAAGGTCAAATGAGGCTTAGTGATAGTTTGTTTGATTAAACCATACTAATTTTATTTATTTTCTTGCATTAAATTTTGTGATAAATAATAATTGATAAAAAAAACAATAGGCCAAGCAAATGACCCGTCTTGTGAATGAAGGTGATATAATGGATGAAATTTACTGCTGTACAGAAAAGTTACTGCTGCACTTACTTGGAGAAACTCAGGCACTAGAGGAGTTAACCTTTGATAAAGCTCTGCACTGATTTCTTGGAGGGAGAATGTGGGGAATTTCTTTTCTGGGAATTTTTCTCTAATCATATCTAAAGCTGCTTCAATTTCACTTTGAGTACCTGGAAAATAAAAACATTTTGTTATGGAATAATTCTTATTTTTCGCATATTTGTACATATTGTGAGTAAATATTTATTTATTACCTTCAACAGCACAAATTTTTTGTTTAACCGAATCAGGATGTCTTCTTACATACACTGTTGCACCTGTTTTAGATTTAATGTGGGTAACAAATGACCCATGTTTTCCTATAAGTAAACCCACTAGGCTTTGTGATATAAGGAATTGGTGTATTCTAAGAGCTGTTTCTGATGGAACTATGTTTATATTAGCTGGAGGGGGACTAGCAGCTTCTGAGCAGCCTTTACCACTGTCACTGGAGCCCTGAAAACATATTTTAATTAATTACAACTACCATGAATGTCAGATGTTAGAAACAAGAATTAAATATTATAAAATTTACCTCGCTGTGGTTATCAGAGAAGTGACACATTGAAGGACTAGCTAAAATAGGATCTACTGGGCTGTGGTTGGCTGAGTCCCTCTCAGAGATATGTCTCTGCGCTGTGGAGAATCTGTGATCACTGTCAATACTATCACTAGGTTCATTAATCACATTATTAACATTTAATTCTTCAGTATCAGCACTGTTGATTTCTTCATTTAGGGTTTCATCAGACTGAGTGCTGGCTAGCAGAGATAAATCAGCAGCATTACTATCTATATTCACACAGCCTTCACCAGTCCCTGCAGTGTCCTTGTCATCTTCAAAACAAGACATGTTGTTTTCTATTTGTGGTAAACACTTTGGAGGTGATTCTTTGACAACAAATGAGGCTACAGTTGTAGATGAGCTCACCACCAAATTGTGTTTGTCAAAACCAGCTGACATTCTTTTCTCATTAACCACGGATTTTTTTTTGCTTATAATTTTCTCTATTTCTATATCCACTTCTTCATCAGTCAATTCCAAAGGAGAGGATCTTTGGGAGTTGATACCAGTTGGTTTGATATCAATAGGAGCAGACTTAATGATGGAGTTATTTGATTTTCCCAAGGGTGATGCCTTCTGAGCCTCTGCGTGAGCGTTGAGAGCTTCTGCAAGCTCTTCTCTTAGACTCTTCAATCTCTCTCTTCCACCAGGGTCAGATTTGGCATATTCCCTTTTTTTCTTGAACCAAAATATTCCCAGCAACACGGCTATTGATGGCACAGACCACATGAGTAACTGACGACAAGGTGCCATTGTGAAGAGCCACTTTTGGGATTATTCTAGAACAAACAAGTTAAATTCACTATTTTTATTGATACCTATACAACAATATCAAATTTTCTTTAATGAATTTGTTTTAATGTAGACTTATAATTTCAAATTAACAAACACATTTAGGGATTGATTGCGCTCTATCAAAGTACTACTCCACATTTTTTAATACTTTTACAAACTAGACTGCCAATTTGATACTAGTAGTTCTAAGATAAGCAGTTGACATACTTACATGTGAATGGTCCATTTTGAATTTGCAAAGTCAATTTGTTATCATCACATGGATTTATTGTTATCTTTAGACACAACTCTAAGATTGTGCCCTCAACGTTAATAGGTTACTGTCCCGCGTGTTTATTTACAATCTAAATTGGCACATGGAAACTAGAATAGTAGGTACCCAAAATAATTATTATAAAATTACGGTGCTTTTATATACTTATGGTAACTATGGCAAGTAATGATGGTCTGGAAATATGAGCTAACATTTTAGTGCCTACTGATAATGGCAAATCTATTACCTACTTTAAAAAATGTACCGATAAGATTGACAAATGTATGTACACAAATCAAAAATAGGTACATCAAAATATACTACAATAACCCCAAACCTTACGACTATCAAAATCTTGTTCGTCAAATAAATCTATCTTAAACTGTAAGAACCGGTGAGGGTCACAAGTGGTATGAGGAAACCTTCACGGGCAACACGTAAGCAAATGTGGAATGGTAAATGAAAGGTTACGCAATTAAACCTGTATTGAAATCTTAATACGAAAGAACATTACAACGAATTATTGATACTCATTCAAAGTTATGAATTGTCAACGAATATGTGATCATAATTTCAATCGCGGCCAACCAGCCTGCGGTACTTACAAATCCTAGCCTAGCGAGCATGCATGATCCAAATCTGGAAACATGCCACCGGCAACTGTACAAACGGTATAGGTACTTACGAAGATTTTCCAAAAAACTAATCTGCACTTTAAACCAATATATTGGAAATATTCCGAAACGATGAACTAACAAATAATACTGCTAAATTTCACCAATTATCCCCAACAATCCACGTGCTCACTGTGTGTGTTTTCGAAGCACAACAAAATCCAATATGGCGCTCGTGTGCTTGTTCTAGTTGAGTTGAGCTCTCACTCGTCCGTCGACTAGAAGGAGAGGAGTTGTCTATGTCAATTGCCATAAATACATTGTCAAGCAAGGTCATCAAGTCGAAGAAATGTAGATGCTCAGATGCTAAACTCATGAACTACTCATTCTACAGAAAAAATTGAGACAAAAAACCTGTCGCGTCGGTCGTCGCCGCGCGCGCCGCCTCCGTTCCGACAAGGTAAAATGGGTTGATTTCTTCCGTCCACTGTACTGATCTTAATAGGATGTGATGTTAATTAATAGGCTATTTGACAACATTGAAAATATGCTACAAATTGTGGTCATCCTATCAGATAATAGCCTAAAAAAACATTTTTCGCTTTATTTCAACTAAATTATGTATATTTTTTGTAAATTACACGAAACAAAATGTAATAATTTATTGAATTTTATCTGTGACGAAAAAGCCCTGTTGTTGGTTACAACTCTGGTGACGTCACATGCCAGTAAATATACATTCCTCGACCGATTGTTGTTCGCGTTTTGCGTTTTCTGGGTGTTAAATTCAATCTGTGAGCTATTTTGAAGCATTTTCTGTCAAATTTTGATAAATATTATACCTAGTGGCATAAATATTTGTTATTGTTTATTGCGTGTGACGTCACACGCCAGTAAACAGACAATAGCGCCATTACAGAAACATAGTTTTCGGCGCGGTTTGGAAAATATAAACTATAACATTGATTTTTATAAATAAAACAGTAGATCGCCCGAAAATATTAATGTAGTGTGTTTATAATGTAATAAAGAATAATTTAAAATTATTTCCAAAATTTGTCAAATAGCCTTTTATGTAAGTATGCCTACCTACGAAATAAAAAAAAACAAGTATGTAGGTTAGGTAGGTATGTAATTTTTTTATTAAATACGTAGATATTTATTATAAAGATAATAAATAATATTATATACATAATAATTAGTAATGGTAAGATGATGTAAGGTATTAGTACCTACTATATAGTAAGCAGGGCTTGGAATAGCGGTATTTTCAAGTACCGGTTCGTCTAACCTGGACGTGGTACCGATACTTCATTGGTATCGGTACTAAAATATCGGTATAATTACCGATATTATGCGCGTATAATATCGATACCAACAAAGTTGGTAAGCACGAGCGTGCGCCCGCGCCCCCCAGGTCCTGACGCTAAGACTGGAGATCTGGCAACGTCTAGAGAATAGTTTTGAGTTTTGAGTACCGGTACTTTTAGCAAAGTATCGAAATGAAAATAGCATAATTATTATTTTGCTATTTTTTTATTTAATTATTGGTACTAACTTTACTTAGTAGCAAGCCCTGCTAGTAAGTAAAGTTAGGTAGGTCCCCATCTGATTCAGCTAGTGACTTCCCTGACCATATTGTTCCATAACCCCTATTAAAATATATATATTTAATAAAGGGGTTATGTATTAAATATATATTTAATAACCCATATCAGTTAAATAAGGATTCGCGAGGGAATTTTGGAGAACTAAGTGAACTTCTACAATGTGTTGATACTTTACCAATACTACACTAGTAGCATTAAGCTCAGCCAAACAGTTGTGTCTAAATCCTAAAGACCTATGTCCATGTTGGACTCCGCCGCGCCGTGTTTACACCGATTAGGCTGGTCAGTTCATGTGTTAAGCGGTACTGTTCTACTAGTACTTTTATATGAATATCTACATTTGTCTAATAGGGACGAAAAACCCCCTGTTCAAACTGCCTGTCCATTGATCTGCAACGCAGTTTCTATAACCCTTGGAATTGCTGAAAATCTCCACACCGCTTGCTTCAATGGACAAGCTGCTTTAGGTGGGTTCCTAAAAAAACAGGATTGGTAGAAATACTTAGTATTGAAAATACCTTCTTTTATGATGTGATCCAGAAATATCTAAATAAAACTTCATTAGATGTAAAATGCTTGTCTACTTTTAAGGTATCACTTACACCCAAGAGCAAGGAAGGTAGTTACAGGTACTCTGATGTTAAACCAGTCAGCTAGGACATTTTTAGACTGCGTAAGACCTGGTACACAGACAGAGACAGGCCCCTGCTAATGAGACCCTATTACTAAGCTTCCTCTGATTACATGTACTATTTTAACGGGTACCTATGTATAGTGTAGCTTCCTCTGTCAATGACAGGACAATAAAGATCATGATAATTTTGTTTACAGATGTCCATTTAGCAGCAGTATGGAACTCTTTGTGTGCAAGACCAACTCTCACTTGTCCAACTATGTTACAAACTGTCCTATTAGTTAACAGTGAAGTTAAAGCTGATTCTGTTTATGATTTTTGACCATTTTCAAAGGAAACAGGCTCTCACACTTTTTCAGAATATTCAATAAGTTTTTCTGGATTTATACATTTATGGTAATATGGCAATTAAAATTTTTCAAGGCCAATAATTGATATGGTTTGTCTCTATAAAATGAAATAATGGCATTGTGTATGATACAATTGTTTAATTTATATACATTCCTTAAACTTTTAAAAAATACTTTCAATGGTCTTAACTGAGAACAATTCAAGGAATGTTGAACTAAGAATAATCATTTGACCGATGAATATAGTAGGAAGGTAATATTTTTAACTATAATAAATAAATAATGGTATAAGTATCTCATACAAATGTGTATCTAACACTTACATCATGAATTGTTTAGCAAGGGTGAACATATAACAAACTTTACAATTTAGGCGTAAGTATGAAATAATGTTGAAGACTAAAATAATAATCACAAAGTCATATTTATTCGTAAAGCAAAATAAATTTACACAAACTTACGGTAGTTGATAAATAGAGCTAGTGATCTTAGATATTATCTACGGCATCAGCTTCATCTTCCGAACTAACTTCATCACCAAACTCAATATCCTCATCCAAGCCATCAACGGAATAAACAACAGTCTCGTTGATACGTACTGTCTCAGGGAACTCTCCATAAGTCTTCAGATTCCTTGCCTCATCAGGTGTATACTTCAGGATAACATCAGCCTTCGCATCTTGGTAATCACGCAAACCTATTAATATGATGTCTCCTTGGTTTATCCATACTTTTTTCCTCAATTTCCCTCGGATATGACACAGTCGTTTTATGCCATCAAAGCACATGGCCTCCAAGCGGCCATTACCGAGCATCTTTGTGACTTGGGCGTACTCTTGACCATCTTCTTTGAAGACCAACTCACGTTTTTCGGTTTCATTTTCGTTCTTTCCCCTCCTCCTGTTTTTACCTCCTTTTCCTTTGTTCTTCGGCATAATTTATATAATCTTGAGTACAAACATAAACGAAAAATCTACGAAAATCTCATGAGTTTGCTGCCAAATGTCCCGTTTCTGACAGTTGTTTTTTTGTGAAGGAAGGAAAGGATGGTAATGACGGTATTGATTGTGTTGTGTGGAGTGTGGCCAGCTTTTATATGTAAATTGCGCTTGCCACGTCTCAAAATGTCCAAGATGGGATTTGGAAAAACAGAATAGGTAAATAAACTTTTTTAGAGGATGGATATGTAGCTAAATAAAATCTCTGTAGGGTATTTTACTACCCCGCGGTTGTACTTAATGCAATAAATGTATTTATTTATGAAAAACATTGTAAGCGACATTCACATGATTTATTCAAGTAAATTATTGGTAGAAGGCATAATATTATTTAATTAATATTTATATAAATGTTATCTACAGTAATATTACATCATCTGGTAGTAACTTGCAGGCTGGCAGAACCTACAGACTGTAGTGTAGACAGTAATTCACTGCATATAGCAGTGAAGAGTGATTTACCACAGTAACCAAAAAAAAAATGCTTTGACGTTTTTTTAAAGAAAATTAGTATTATCATGAATGCTTGGACTGAGTCTCAGTCAACCGAAGAACTAAGCACTCACTGATGCTTCGATCCTCTACACGTACGCGTGCTCACCCATTGACAATCTTATCGAGACTCGTCCGCCATTACCGCTTTAGACACCCACAGAGTGACTCTGTTGTAACTTAGATCGAAAAAAGAAAAATGCCTTCTTGTGTGGTCAGATGTTGCCGAAATCACGCTTATTTAGTAAATAAAAAACACGTAATCACATTTGACAGGTAAATTTCTAATAACACCCATTTATTTCTTCGATTGAATGCAAATAACTATCAACAGAAAAATCACAGCAAAAACACAAATCTTGCCGGTGTTATTAGCACGTAAAGTTCTAAATTCCCGAATAATGTGGGAGTTTATTAAAAATGTTGAATCCTTGTATATTTTAATCCTTAAAATTGGAATTAGGTAGGTAGCCTACTTAAAATAAATATGAATTTAAATAGATATTACTTAAGCACTCCATTATATAAAGCTAAATGAACACAGACTGACTTGACTGACTGATTGACATAATTGTTCTCCTTGATGGAGATATGTTTTTTTACAGAATGGTATAGAGGGGTCGAGGTGACCTAAGAAAAATACAGAGTTTTCTTTTTGACATTTACTCCCCCAGAACCAGCCAGTCGTTCAGAAGGAAAATAATTATAATCATAGGTATGTTACGTAGTAGGTAGGTCTAATAAAAACTATTACATTTTTGTGACTAAAGCATTGCGCTACTTTTATTTAAATAATAGCTACCTACTTGATTTGTGATGTGTGATTTGTAGAAACTTTTATGAAAATTATCGGCATTTTTTTTTCATAAAATCAAAATCATTCCAAAAAATTTTTTTTTCATCATTTGGCATATCTCCTAAACATGCACACATATGACTCGTCCGCCATGTTGCTGTTCTTGGCATGTGATTCCGTAGGAATCCGTCTGGGAATTATTAATAAGCCTATCAGTATTATGTACAGTCTCGTATAATTTTACTTCGTAAGGATATTGCGACAGAAACTGCGCTAGAAACACAATATTATACGGAGCATGGCAGCACTGAGTTTGATTGACGTGCCCTTGCATGACGACTTGTTGACTGAATGAAAATCACAGAGTAAAAAGGGTGGCGAAATAAAATGATTTACTTGTCTATGGATTATTGGCACTCTCGGGCTATCTTCTATTTACCCGACTGCGCACGAAGGATTACTTTACTCTGTGTTATACTGTACCTAGTGCTTTCTTCCAAGATTATTCTATTTTATATTGGTGAATGATGCAAGGCACTATATAACACATAACGTAACTTGCGTTATCAGCGTTATTACGCTAATGTTAGCGTGAATAACGCGTGTTTTAAGTCGCATTTTCACACGGTATTTACGTTAAAATGCGCCTTCACAGTTACCTTCACTTGCGCTACTCGTCTCGGATAGTATAAAAAAAGAACACAGCATATTTTTTTTTAAGTTTTTAAAAGTACCTACACAAATGGTCAGTTTTATTCTTGGCATCTAAATTCAAACTAGAGATGTGGATGTAATAATTGCAACAGTCTCCAGTTAGATCACATGTTTAAATTGTAAAATAGTTCTAATTTAGTGTATTTGTCCGTAATATTAAGATTGAATGAGACGGGACCAATAGCGGACCCAATGGTTCATGTAAAGAGCAGCGGAGCGTTGGCTGAGAAAAAGCATAATTCTTTATGCTGAAGTTTGTATAGGTACTTAAGTTATTTATAACATAAATATCGGAGAGTGGAGTGACCACAGCCTTTTTTGAAATTGGTAGCTAAGAATAATATAAGTTTTTCAGGCAACTGACAGCAATTTAGGAGGCCAACACACTCATCAAGGAATAATTTTTTTAATCATATGGATGTGCATGTATTTGGGGAGCATCTCAAGGGGTGCCCCTTGGAGCTTGGTACCCGGGACGAACCGCTGCTTCTCTTTATTTCTAAACCCAACAGTCAAAAGGCTGATTTAGAGTTGGTAAATATTTGTACACTTTCTTCGCCTCTTTGATAACTCTAACGTTTGCTGGAAGGAAGAACGCTATTTTAAGAGTTCAGCTAAGTAGCTGAACTCTTAAAATAGTAGCAGTAGCTTTAAAGTAGAGCAGTAGCTTTCAGCCCTGAGCGGTTTTATTGTAGTATCTAAACGTTTTTAGTTTCTAATTATTCTCTTTTCTACAAGATTTAAAAATAACGGAAGAGTAATTTGCCGCGCATCGTAAACCAATTTCTGTGAACCCATGAAACGAACTTCAATTTACAATTATATATATTTCGTTAGCATAGCTCAAAACCTCTTATATTCTTTGGTTCTCTTTTCTACAAGATTTAAAAATAACGGAAGAGTAATTTGCCGCGCATCGTAAACCAATTTCTGTGAACCCATGAAACGAACTTCAATTTACAATTATATATATTTCGTTAGCATAGCTCAAAACCTCTTATATTCTTTGGTATTGCTCTGAAAATACCAGAGAATCGAAGTATTTTTGTTCACAAGTTAATAGAAAATGGTTTACGTTTTGCGGCAAATAACTTTTCCGCTAGTTTTATTTATTGTAGAACGCAGAAATAACTAAAAACCACAAAATAATTTGGAATTTTGTAGCAACTCAAAATGATTAGCCTTAACGATGACGCTACCGATGACGTCTCCAATTCCCGCTACTGTCCATAACAAACTCAGGGCTCTATCTATTTTGTTCATTCCATATTAGGCATGTAATAATAATATTGCGGGTTCAAACATCGATCAAGGTACTCTTCGCCCCGTAAATGAAAGAAAGAATTACAGATGTCTTTATTTCTTACTAGCTGCGCCCCGCGGCTTCGCCCCCGTGGAAATCTATGTGTCAAATTGTTTAAATGATAAAAAGTATTCTATGTCTCGCCGTAAAAACCATCCTTGAACTTCAACGAACATTTTAAAAAAAGATTTGGCCAAATTGGTCCAGGCGTTGTTGAGTTATGCGCTTACCAACACATTTTGCGATTCATTTTTATATTATAGATTATTTCAATTAATTTTAAGGGTTCTGTAGTCAACAAATAGTTATAGTCTCGCCAATTCGTCATGTCCGTCGTCTGTCTCGTCCGTCCGTTTGTCTGCGATTTAGCTTAAAGACTCTTCGTATTAAAAAGCTCTATTTGGGTAAGTTTGGTATGAGAGATCTGAAAAAAAAACAATCAGTTTATAGAAAAACAACTAATGAGTTAAGTACCTACTTACGCTTTTTTATGGAACTACCAACCCTAGATACCAATCTACTTAACAAGTTGACGAGTGATAGTCGACCAACTTAAATGAACTTGGTCTACGACTACTAAAGTCATTTAAAACGGGATATTTACCATGATTTGATTTTTGAGTTATCCAATATTTCGGCACAGTAGCAATGTACAGCCTCGTCGCTCCCGTAGTAGCCAACATTTGGATGGAGTATTTCGAGAGTGTGGCCATCTCGTCTGCCCCTGTACAGGTAAAGTTGTGGAAGAGGTATGTAGATGACGTTTATTGTATTGTGAAAGGAAAGACACAGGAGATTGAAGTTCTACTATCCCACCTGAATGGAGTACATAATAAGATCAATTTCACATACGAAATGGAGACCGATCGGCGCTTGGCATTTCTGGACGTGTTGGTACAGGTCGAAGATGGAGGACGCGTAGGCCATTCTGTCCACAGGAAGCCTACACATACAGACCGTTACCTACATGCCAACTCACATCACCACCCTCGGCATCTTAACTCGGTGGTAACATCCCTCACCAACCGTGCTTACGACCTATGCGATGACACCAGCCTACAGAGTGAGTTGACCCACGACAGAAATGTTTTAGCAAGGAACGGCTATAAGGTCCGATCATTGCCAGCTCGTTCCGGCACCAACCATAAACCACACAGGAGTACAGTGGAACGCAAACCAGCATTCTTGCCTTATATAAAAGGAGTGACGGATAAAGTCGCAAATATCCTGCAAAAATCCTCAATTAAAACCATTTTCACGCCGCTGAAAAAGATCATACACTACCTGCGCACGCCTAAAGACACGTTCCCACTTGAGAAACCAGGGGTGTACAAGATCGATTGCAGCTGTGGAAGCTCCTATATAGGCCAAACGAAGCGCACTATCTCCTGCAGAGTAAAAGAACACATACGAGCAGTTAAGAATCTGGCAACCGAGAAGTCTGCCATAGCGGAACATCTTCTCGAGTCAGGTTCCAACCACTGGATCGAGTTACATAATCCACAAGTAATCTCAACAGAGCGACACTACATACCAAGAATGGTACGGGAGGCTATTGAGATTACGAAACACAGGAACTTCAACCGAGAAGATGGCTTCCAATTATCGGGAACCTGGAACCCTGTGGTGAGAATGTGCAAAAACGGAAGAAGTGATGTACCAACCGCTTCGCGTTCTGATACCGTCAGTGTTGTGTGTCGTGATCGAGCTGCGTTCGATAATAGTGAAACCGGTGGTAGTGGCAACGTTCGTAGCAAAAGACAAAAAATGAGGGTAGATCGGTATGTCTGCCCATAAAAACTCGCAGTGCCTTCAGTTACTCCGTGATCATGGCGCATGCAACTGTGCCGAAATATTGGATAACTCAAAAATCAAATCATGGTAAATATCCCGTTTTAAATGACTTTAGTATTAATAACCATGATAGTTTCAAAAGGTTTAATTTCGTACTAATTATTTGAAATATATGTATGTATTATGAGCTGTTGGTAGATGTGGAAAATGGGTGCCTATATTAGTAAATTAAATAGTAAGAAATTAAAGAATTCCGATTTTTACGGCTGTGTTTTGAACCTAGTGTCCAAATATATATCTACATATGTTTTTTTATTCTATTCTAACAACTGTTTTGCTTGTGACAATGGAAACGCGCGATTGCAGCCGTATACTTTTAAATAACATAGCTTCTTATCTCGGAGATACCTAGTCAAGACTTCAGACTTAGGTAGGTAGTAGTTAGGTATCAGTTTACTTAAGCGTAGACCGTGGGCGGGCCACGACTGCAGGGGAAGCGAGCGCTAAGCCTTTCTGCAGTTCATTCCCCGTCTGGCCTCACCCCTGCATTACTCCCACCACCCTCGACGTCGCGACCAGACTGTGCGCTTGCTACCTACCTACCTACTGCAATCCAACACTTTTTGCCGACTAGTTACCTACCTACTACCCACTTGTTTATTTCAAGTTAGGGTAGTAAGGGTAGTCCTTAGCTTCGCATGCGAAGTGAAGCTTTCTTGAAATGAAGGTACTTAGGTAACGGAATGCTAAGTGTCTGGAAATACAGCCTTTAGTATGTACAAACTAGACTGTTACGCACCGTCCCATTGCAGGGAAGTACATTCCTACAGGTGAGATAAGGTGATTCTCATTATTATTATTTATTTATTGAGTTTCCAATTTCAACTAAACTAGTCATATAGGCATAAATTATACTTATACAATTGATAGAGTTCAAATTGATAATACCTACAATACCTAAAATTTACTTACCTTACTACTATTATAATAGATTTTTAGTATTACAAAAAAAAACCTTTTTAAAAATAGGCTTTAATAATAATATATAATTCCAAGCACTTTGGTTCCAGAGAACCAAGGTGCTCGGAGAGACAAATCCAACGAACCCTAAACTCGACGGGGTTAAGTCGTTTCATTTATGAATTCGTTTGGCCATCTTCTATCTCCATCATCAAAAAATCTCGATGGTACCACAACATTGCATTGTCACCGAACATAAATATGCCAAGTTTCAGATCAATCAAAGGGTAAAAATACCGCGCCAACTCAGCAATGACTTTAAAACTGTTATCCGGACTCTGCTCTGTCGAAAACAACGCTTTGCCAGGGGTAGGTAGTAGGCTATGCTGATTTTAAAGACAGAACGCGCGGGTAGTGGGTAGGCCAAATGCAGCAGTAACTTCGGAAAATATTAGTTAGTTTTGAAAATCGTGATGGATAACCAAAAACTGAAAGTTCGTGAGATTGCTAAGATGGTAAATATAGCATCTGCAGGTGCGTCTTTTCCAAATGGGTGCCCGTTTGCTCAAAATGGAACAAAAGCAACAACGAGTCGACAATTCAAAGAGTTAGTAGAGTTAAGTTACAAAAGCGTTGGAATAATTGTGTTGTAGGTACTTGATTTTAATGAATATAAATGAATCAAAAATAAATGTTGCGAAACCAATATTGTTTTCTGAGTTAGTCCCGCCCCACGAAGACGCAGCACGGCTCACAAGCTTCCCTACGTTGTTGCCGATGTTGGGGGCAATTTAGTGCATTTAGGTAGAGAGCTTTAGTCGTGAACGATGATGACATGACCTGAACATGTGATATATATATGTATAAGCAGAACGATCGACCCCGCATTCTCTTGGGTGCAATTAATAATCTATATGAAGCATTAAGAGCCTTATAGTCATCATCATACTGGCAATTTGCGAGTGATTTCAGAGCGAGGTGAGTGCGCAGCGAGCACGCTGCAACGACGCCGCGGGCCTGCAGCGAGCTTGCAGACAGGCAGCACAGGCGAGCAGCAAGCTCGCCTGTGCTGCCTGTGCCTGTGTCACTTTGAAATCGCTTGCAAATCGTTAGTAGGATAAGGCTCTACCTACATACGGCTGGCGCTATCGCCATTCGGTATCCAATTATCGAACTAATGGCTTTATTAAATTTCGTGTTCTTACAGCCACTGTTATCTCAATACTATTTATATTTAATTTACCGATTCAGAAGGCCATAAATAGTTTTTAACAGTTCAAATCCTTTGATTGGTTGATAAAGCAAGATAAGCTGCTAGAATCTTCACCCTTAACAAATATTGGCCTCGAATTTGGAGTACAGAACCTTTCATAACAGGGTCAGGGTACTGAGTAAATGGTATGGCGCTTGCGCGTGTAAAGGTCAAGGTCAGTTGCCCTGGAAGATTTCCTTGGAGGTCGATGGCCGAGGCCTCGATTCAGGGAGTTTGGAAACGACCTTCACCGAGTCGTAACCCTCAGTGTGGCACGTGTATGAATCTGAGTGGGAGTTACGTATCTAATAAATAGGGTTTGGGACCTTGATATATTACTTAACCTGAAATTGCAAGCCTGTGTCCATCGACTCTACCTCATAAGTATTAAATCTAGATTCGCGTTGGAAAACCTCTTTTTAATGAAATACAACCTATGTTAACAGCCTTCGGAATACTACCCCAGAACAGGGAAATACTTATACTACGTATATACTCCGTTTACGCGTTTATTTTACTTTGACACATGCACGCCTATGAAATTTCCTAATTGCTGACTGAAGGAAGACTGGGTAGAAAATAAACACATCAAATAAATATTATTTTATTCTACTGAACTGTTGGATTCTAAAGTTAAAGTTATTAAAACGCCTGAGTATGTTTGTTAATTTTCAAATTACTTATTACTGACTTTTTCATAGATAATATCGATTATTATGCAGCCAGTGTCTTGGGTGGGGCCGCGTGACGCTTTCGACGGTTGGTAATGTATTCATATATGTATGTGTATCAGTTGAGCTACGAGATTGTTTACAACAGTTAGCAGTTAGATCAATTGTCCATAGATAAACTGTTTGTTTCCTTATTCGATTTATTTACTAAGAAGAAAAAATCAACTGTACCTAGATTTTGCCACAACAACGGTAGAAATATACATTGCCATATTTAAACATACACCACCCAGATACCTTATTTACATGTACATATGTATTTGATGCAATAAATGTTACTTTACATCACTACATAGTAAAAAATAAAGTCGATTCCCGCTGTCTGTCTGTCCATGTATGCTTAGATCTTTAAAACTATACTACTATACTAACTATACGCATCGGATTTTGATGCGGTTTTTTTTTAATATACAGAGTGATTCAAGAGGAAGGTTTATCATCATCAGCCTATAGCAGTCTATTGCTGGACATAGGCCTCCCCCAATGAGCGCCATAGCGCCCTGTCTTCAGCTTGACGCATCCAGCTACCTGCAGTCTTTCGCAGGTCGTCATCTCATCTGGTCGGGCGTCACAATACATTAACCGAGTCGTGGTCTCCACTCAAGAACACGTTTGCCCCAGCGGACGTCGGTCCTTCGCGAGATATGGCCGGCCCACTGCCACTTCAGCTTGCTAATTCTTAGAGCTATGTCGATAAATTTGGTTCTCTGTCGGATGTATTCGAGATCGAGATTAGATTTTTCACGAGGGCGATGCCGCGGGACGCAGCTAGTTACTTTATAAGGTGCGGGGTGAGGCGCGCGGGGACGGTCACAGCCAACCCGAGGACGCAGCCCTGACACGCGCGCGCAGCCTCCACAGGCCTTACAATTACTTATACTTACTGCCAGTGGTGGTTGAAAATTCATCTTCATTCCTTTGTTAGTCCACTGCTGGACATAGGCCTCCCCCAATGAGTGCCACAGCACCCTGTCTTCAGCCTGACGCATCCAGCATCTACCTGCAGTCTTTCGCAGGTCGTCATCCCACCTGGTCGGAGGGCGTCCTACACTACATTTACCGAGTCGTGGTCTCCACTTAAGAACACGTTTGCCCTAGCGGCCGTCGGTTCTTCGCGAGATATGGCCGAACATTAGTAAGTACATTTTATAGTAATTCTTGAACCACATATGGTTTATATTATAACATAACAACTCCCACCAGTGAGGCCTTAGATATTACGGTTTCGAAATGTAGAGAAATTTGAAAGTAGGTACTTTTCGAAAAATGGCTAATAAAAGATGGAAAAATTTCAAAAGGGGGATTACAGTGTACATCCGACCATCGTCTCCATGCCCATTTGTCTGGTAGAGATCGCTCTTGAGCGATAAAACCGCCAATTGCCACTTTTATAATTGTGCATAGTTTTAAATGTAAAGGGACTAAACCATCCTATTATATACGTGGTTGTTATACTCCCGAGCGTACCGTGGGAGGATGGCAAAACAGAGTTATAATGGGTGGTTTTGGCCCGAGTGAAACACTGTACTTTTCACTTCGATTGCGGGAAAATAGAACCAACTCAAGTCAACACATTTTCATTAATTCTATAAAAAATTAAAAGTGCAGTTCGAGCAATTTTGTATCTTTAGATATATATTTTACGTGATTTTGAAGGTAACAGATTCAAAATAATTATGTCTTTGCCATTTCCATTCCATTCGCATTTCATTATTAGGATTCACTATCGCTTGATGAGGGTTATTAATTTTAGTCTATATAAGTCACGTTGTAATAAAGTAAATTCAAGAGATTTCACTTCAATAAAACTCTATTTTACTAATTTTTGTAACTCGTAATTGATGCATTCAAGTAATAGTGGCGTAGCTATCGTAGGAGGGCCCTGGAACTCAGGGGGCCCTCTAATCTAAGCTATGAAAAGACAGGGTCAGTTATATTCTCTATTTTTTGTTATTGTTATTTGGGAGTATGGTTGAGTACGTCCGTAGGACATTGTATCAGCGATAAGCTCACGTGCTTGACGCCCTTGACGGTCGTGAGATCAATTCGACTATTCCACCCGTCAACTTTTTAGTTAATTTTTCATTCGCTCTTACTTTGTATAGATACAATCTCATCTATGATGTTCTTTGCTACGTGGAAACTGTAGAGGGGCGGTGACGGCTCGATTTCTTCTCTATGCCACCCTTGTCCACTTTTATTTTTTACAAATATGTAATAGTTTACCGTTCATTAGTTTATCATCATTAGACACAAGGTTTCTCTTAACAATACTTAAATAAAATGTATATACTTATGCGAAAATTAGTTCGGTAGGGAGTCACGCACGCAAGCACAGTGACAACGCAGTCCGCTGCATGGTTTGGCAGCCGCATGGTTAATCTACGAAAAAATTAACTGGTACCCTACCTGGTATTTTTGTACCAGGTACCAGCCATACATATTGTCTTTTAGTCGAACTTGCCACTTTGATCGACACAAATATCTGGCGTTTGGTTAGGATTTAGAAATTAATATTTATTTCAAATTTATTCTTATGTATTTGTGTTTCTTTATTTCGCGATACTTGATTTTTTCACATCTTAGTTCACAATATGGAAAACACGCGTTTTTTTCTATGGAAAATATTATTTCTATCCCATGGGAACTGATTTATGGGATTAAAACTATGTTTTATTTCGGGCCAGAACTATCTGTATGCAAAAAATCAGCCCGATCCGTTCCGTAGTTTTGCGAAAGAGTAACAACAAAAATCCATACATATGTAGGTACTAACTTTTGCGTTTATAATATTAGTAGGATTTACAAATACAAGTTCCACCGTGGCAGCAGCGGAAACAACTTTCCTGGAAATGTTGACCTAGAGAACATTAACCCCATGCTGCGTGGATTGTCCAGCATTATTTATTTATTTAGTTTATTATTAGATAGATAGGTTATTGCTTGTAATTCATCGCCTAACAAAAAAACGGTTTTTACATAATTTTACTTAATTTATAGATTACAGCAACGGAATTGGCGGCCTTATCGCTATAACTGATTGATTTTTTTAATTGACCTGGAATCGATGGCTATTTTTCCAATAAATGTCTACTTACATTTTAATTTTCATAAGGGGTTTTCTTTGTAAGAAACATTTGAATTGCGAGGCTCCGGATACGGGTCCTGGGTCCTCGGGGGTGAGGAAGGGGGGGGGGGGCGACACGGGCGGAGTCCCGGAGTGCATCGGGACGTTGACTGTCTGGCTCTGGACTACGCCTTATCTGCAGTGTTGCCCTTCAGGACGATGCACCCGCCACCCCAGCTAGACTGCAACCCCCGCGGTTCCAGAATCTGTTGACCTCATAAGGTAAACATGTTTTTAGAAAGGTCGATGACTTTTAATTTGAGAAACTAAGAAAATGTCGTCAATACAGTGTCAAATAAAATATGTAAGTTTTTAACTTCTTCACAATTTTTTCACATGGAAAAAACTAGAACTATTTTATTGGACTCTGGCTTTGGATAATATCTACCAAGATATTTTGAAATTTTTATACCAAAGTTAAACTGTCTGATTTACAGTTTAAATACTTATTTTTTCTTACTTATTGTTCTTTTGTTTTGGGAAAAATAAATGAAAATAATTTCCATCCTTGACATTATATTCCATCAAAGATTTTTACTGGATACCTTATTTGAAAATTACTCAGACGAATTGAGAATCTCCTCCTCATTTTTTTTTATCTAAAAACTTTTTCCCCTACCCCGTTTAGCTATTAAATTCATATAAAAATAATAAAACATGATCGAAAAAGTATCGTTTGCATGTGAACAAAATGGTCAAGTTAAGAAAGTGGGCACCTATAAGTACTCTACTTACAATAATGGATACTAGAGCTGTTGTTGTGTTTATAATGATAACGATACATAATTTATTGCTGACAAACCTTGAACCTGCGGAGTAAGGACCTTCACATTGTCTCACCCATTGTTTATTGAGCATTGTGTATAGAGAGCACTGTTCGTTCATGTAAGTATTTAGCTTAGTAATTTAATGACGAATTTTAAACCGACTTCAAGAAGCAGCAGGCTCTATTTTCGCTTGTATGTACAATACAATACAATACAATACAAAAATACTTTATTGTACACCAGATACAGATCATTACAAAAATACATTACATGCGTGCGACACGTACAATGGGCGGTCTTATTGCTTAGAAGTGATCTCTTCCAGGCAACCTTTGGATGGAAGGAATTATGTGAATTTAAGAAAGGACCTGCGTACCAAATATAAAGCTGGAATAAATGTGAAAATAATTAGTATGAAAATGTATGTACGTCGATAACTATGTCGATAGAGGGCCGTTTTAGATGATTATTTTGCTATTGTATCGAAAATGTACTAGAGATGGTCCTTTCAAAAATATGGGACCATCTCGAGGCATAAAAAATTAGGTTTCGCCCATTATACTCGCCAATTGATGTGCGAAACGATACGACGACGATACGAGTAGGCACCTCAAAATTAACTACATACGTTCATACGAGTGAACGTAGTTAATTTTGACGACCGATGAGGCGCGGTGGGCTATGGTCCGCCTGCGACGCAGGAGGTTGCGGGTTCGATTCCCGCATCAGAACAATTTTTTTATATATATTTTTTTTAAATAATAATAATAGTTTTTTGGCCCACAGGGCAGCTTGTGGCGAGCTGTTGGTGAATAGCGACACCATGGGTAACGATTGCTCCCGGGGAAGTTCCTGGTTCTCGTCTCGTCGAGTGGCATCCCAAAAGAACCAGACCCCCACCTCTTGCTTGCCTTCATTGGCCGGTCTGAGTGGAGTCGCGAGAGATGCATCTTAGGATGTAGACTCGGGGGTGGAAGTGTCTAATGGCGTAATAGCGAGGAAACCCGCTCACCCACCACTACCCGACACCCCTCAGTCGTTTGCGCCGATGTTGTTCCTCTCCGGTAATTTACTCCGGCTTTTTAAGGAACCCATCCAGCATTCGGCAAGCCACCGTCTGCCACTCTTCTTAACATTATGATTGACTTGTTTATGGCAGACGTCCGCAATCTCCCGATTACCCAGTCCATCCATCCATCACAATAACCTGGTTTTATTTCTTTCATTTTTCTTTGCAATAGTCTCTACACCTGGTGGATACCATCTTTGGATGTATCATATTGTGCACCCGAGGATAATACCCGCTATGTGTAGCCATCGCCTTTAGATTAACTTCTCAAAGGGCCTCTGTGCTGTTGGCTTCGGCCCCACGCAAGCCTTCCAAAGGATCGGGTCACTTTATGGCCCGAGATCATGGTAAATGAGAGACATAATAATAATTTTATTTGATCAAAAATACATGCATACATAGAAACACAATCAGATCAACTTAAGATTATTCATATTTTGCTAATATACTAGGACATAAATATTATGGTGATCTCACTTTGATCTCTACACTAGGATACCCTGTGCCGTAGAGACCAAAAAGGAGTTGGGTTCTAATTTAGAGTGACAAAGTCAATACTAAAGTATTGTTCGGAACATACTTAAATGACTTTGACTTGTTACTTCAGTTCCGTTACGTACTACTATACAAATAAAATAAAATAAAAATTAACAATTGCCATAGATATAGAGAATAGGTACATTCTCTATATCTATTTACCAACAGTATGATAAGATGGCCTCCGTCTCATCATAGTCCATATCAAGAAGCCATGAATGTAGGATCTGTTTGCAACCTCTTCTGGTTTTGGAAAATAAGTTAAGTGTCTTGTTTATTTTCGTGTATAAGAAAGGACCTAACCAGGGATAGAATCTACAAAGAAATTGTGTTCGCCTAAAAGGGGGTTTCCATTTGATGTGTCGGAAGGACATGACAATTTTAGAAGGCGCTATTTTATGGTATTTTAAAATAACTGACATAATGAAGAGTTGCCTTACTGTCAAGAGGCTACATTCTCGATAAAGAGTTTTGGTTGGATACAAGAGTGGTTTTTTGTGAGCTACCTTGAGAACTGCTCTTTGGCCGCGGTCTAGCTTTAGCAGATTCGTCTTGCATGCTCCACCCTAAGCTACTATACAATAGCTGATGATTGACTGACATAGACTAGTGTACACAAGTTTTGTCAGAGTCTCGTCTGCTATAGCTCTCAACCGCTTAAAGATGAACATAAGCTTCCGGACTCTGCCAGTAAAAAAAAAATATTATAATATATTAGAAATTTTCCCCGTTGAGACGTAGTTTACTTAATTAGTAAATTTAGTAAAATGTTTTCACATCGTTTTGTATACCGATAGAAAGGAGTTAGAATAGTTTTTTTTAATAAATCTAGAAAAAGAACATAATGTTTCGTTTTTTTTTCGTTCAAAGTTGAGCTTATTATTCAATTTTGCTTTTTTAGAAACTTTGTTAGACGATAAAAAAACTTTTATTGCTATCGAGTAAATGAGATTTTGATAGAAACGTACAACAATATATATAAAAATAAAAATTTGGAGGCTGCACCGCATTTTGATGCAGACTCTGGTAATTTTTTTACAATTTTTTTTTTAATTACTTAAAATCCTCCGCGGGGCCAGGAATTTTTTTAGGGGATTGAGAAGGTAAAACCTCCCCCACCCCTCATTTCATTTGCAAAAGATGCACCAAACACCCTGTATAACATATTGAGCAACAATAACAGAATCGATTACAACTTCTTCATAAACAGAATCGATAGTCACTAAAAATCGTATCGGTAACATACATCGGTACATGACTATTTTTTAATTATCAGTAAAACTGCCGAATCCTACTAATATTATAAACGCGAAAGTTTGTAAGTATGGATGGATGGATGTTTGTTACTCTTTCACGTAAAAACTACTGAATGGATTTTAATGAAACTTTACAATAATATAGCTTCGGTCTTCGGCTTACATCAGAATAACACATAGGCTACAATTTATAAAGTTATATTGTATATTATCCAAAAAATCTTTCACCACGCGGGTGAAACCGAGGGGCGCAGGTAGTATAAAATAATTTTATCTTTTGTTAATAATTTCGAATCGACGATGATCGAGTTTATAAATTGTGAAGAGAATACATCAGTGAAAATAGTATGCTAGTGAATTTTAAGCCTTTCGAATAGGCAATTTTAAGGCTTTTAAGGCCTGAAAATATTTATAGACCTTTGATAAGCCTATTACTTTCTCAGAAGAAAAACTCAATTATGCTTACTGCCATAACTTTTTACCGACTGCTTCCATTTCTGGTTGCGGATAAAACTTTGGAAGGGATTTATTCAGGGACGCTCGGGGCCTTTTGACCTTGGAGTTCGTCCTCGGGCTGTGTCAACGACAGCGAACTCCGCGGCCTCGTGCGCCCCCGCTCCCCTCACCTCGTGGGGGTAGCTCAGGGTAGCAAGCACCCCTTCGACACCCGCTCCGTCGATTATCAGATATTTAATGACCCTGAGCTGTTGGATTCTAATAAATAAAATAAAATTGGATTCTAATGCGATTGTTAAAATGAAAGGGTTCTGTGCGTCTTGTTTAGGTGTTATTTTAGTTAGACCCTACTTAATTGTTGTTGTATTACGTCTGAATAAAATAAAAATGCTTTTATTTTTTGTAATTTTTTGGAATTCCCTTTTTTACAGACGCGGACCTGAAGTTATATGGTTTTGCATGGTTTATGTCGAACAAAACTATTCTTTCACAACGCGTACGATACTGAAAAGTATTTTAGCCGACTGCAAAACAGGAGGAGATTCTCAGTTCGATTGTTTTTTTAAATGTGTGATACTTCAGAACTTTCAACTGGGTGTAACGATTTTAAAGATTATGTATTTGAAAGCTGGTGCTTCTCGTGTGGTTCCATATCGATTTGGTGTCCAGTTCTGACAATGGCATCCAAGAGAAAACCATATAAATTTGCATTAAATAATTGCGCGACAAATGGACGAATAACTCAATATAACGCGAACCGATTTCGATAATTCTTTTTTTTACACTTTATTTTAAACTCATTTTCATTATTTAGGAATTTGAAATCTTTCTTTGTCTGTTTAGTTTTTTAAAACCCGCCATATTATTTTTCTTATTGTATCTTTTTGCCCCTCATGTCCTGTCACTTTCCCGGTCGTTTATTCAGTTATGCCGGGAATAATATTCTTCAGACATGATATTTCTATACTATTCGTATATTACAGATTCTAATGTAGGTAGTTATTGTTTATTTACAAGTTTAGAGTGTAATTATTCGTTGGGGTGCGTCGCCCGAGACATAAACTATGCGGGGGCATCGACTGGCACCACAGGTCGACATTCAGCTACCCTCTGCAAGGGCATAACACTGCACTCTCTCAAGCTTTTCAAGGATTATGAACCTTAAAAGTTCACTTCAATTCATGTTATACTAAGAGAACTAAGTAAGCTGGCATCTTACTCTTATTTTCTTAGGAATAGGTTGAAAATCACGTTGAAACATTTCTGTGAACATTTTGGAATCGAGAGAGTAATGCTGTAGAGTTTTATTTTATTTGAGTTCAATTGAGTTTAACCTCGATCGGTTCATTGCAGCCCTTATGAACTTTCAAGGATTATTTATGAAGTTCAAATCAATATTGACTGGAAATTTATTCTCTTGATAAAGCTCGTATATTTCAGACCACTTAATCAACTAGTAGGTAAACAAAAACAGGTAGGTTCCAAGGATACTTTGCCGGAGAATATTAACATGTCAGAATATAATACATATAAACATTTTCCTACATGCTAATAATCAATAAAGAGATATAGGTAGGTATGCTAAAAATAAAAAATGTGGTCACTGTACTTTTTATACGTGTTTTTTTATTATGTTTTCTGGCATTATTGGGGCTAGATGGTGTTGCGTGAATTGTCTAGCATTATTTTTATATTATTACGTTTTTTTGAATCGCAATAATGAGACATTTTTACAGCAAGAGAAAATTTTGAAAAATCAAATCATTGAAAAAATTCCTTAACCGTCATGTAAACTTAATAACTTATACACTTAACCATTGGTTAAAAAGGTGATTTTTCCGAATTCAATTATAATGTATTTTATACAATTTGGTAAAAAGGTACGATTATTGGTAATAGTCTCTCTTGTAAACTAAAATAAATTTACTATGTTCAAAAAATTTACTGAATCAAGCGTTCAAGAGCAAGAAACCTGCCAATATAATTTTGCGTCCAAGTAGCATTGTCGTAGGAATATAGTGCAATGTGGCGTGGCTTCCACAGGGAACATGCTCAGTGGGAGAAGAAAATAATACGTCTAGCCGGTGCATATCGATCGCGACGCCAGACAGCCGCCCCCGCATCCAGAATGCATTCACACCGATCCATGGAGTGACAGGATTACACTTTTTTGGGTATTTTAAAGGAGAAGGAAAATACATTATTTTGAACCCAGAAGAACACGATAGTGCACTACGAATAAGATTAGAGTAGGTAGAGGTACATCTCGTCCACGAAAAAACTGTTCCGCGGATATACATATACAACAAGCTGTTGAGTCTTTACTTCATCTATTTTATTAGGTCATATCCTGTAAGAATAGATGTAAGTGTTTTGAATAAGTACAAAATACAAAAAATCAATAAAGATGATCTGTACAAAAGGTTATACTTAAATTGCAAGCTCTGCTTAGATGACGCTGTATATCTTTCAGAATGACTATTTTATACTCTACCTACTTATTAAAGTTTAATACAAACTCTTTATATCTACGACTGCACAGCTTCAGTTTTCTCAAGCTCAAGTGCGGTCGGGTGTAGTGTATTGCTGCCATATCATTTTTGACATACTCGGCCAAGAAGATTCCAGATTGCAGCCTTGGATTCAGTGGAACTAAGAGCCTTCAGAATTTATTAACGAGCAGTATTTTGCGGAGACTCGAACACGGCCCCAAGGTCGCAGACATACGGCGTAGTATCGTACTACGCCGTTCGTCTGCACCCCTGCATTGCAATGGAACTATTCATATCATCCATATCTTCTGGACATCATTCCACCCACTTGCTCGAAACGCTCCTCTTTTACTGTAGATGTGAACCGTTTGATCCAAGTGAATGCAATATGCCATTAAAAAATAATGAAGCTACCTTTCATAATTTGTTTATATGGTTTCGAACTCACTGTCGGCTTTTGATTTTCCCGCCAATTACAATCCGGGTATCTTATAGACAAGAGTGAATCCAAATATGTCTCTTCTAGACCTATGTGATAATTATAAAGTGATAATATATGAACAGCCACATCGACATTTGCCTACTAAGTACTTCATGAGATTATGTTCAGGCACAAGAACATTAAAAAAAAGTTACCTAGGTACCTCTTATTAATGTTGTGTTTGCTTTGATAGTTGGTTATCGAAATTACAGCAACCTATAGTTGCCCGAGAGGTGGTCACATTTTATAACTAAAAGTTGTTTTCTCGGCCATAAAAATAATAAATGAACGCTTTAAGTTTAGTAAATTTAGTGAGTGGCTTGTTTTTCAGGCACCTTCCTCTCACATCTTACAAACCGTAGGTATTTCTTGCAGTATAGATTAAAATGGAAAGTTATTTTAATTTTACAGGCCATGAAAGTTTATTGCTCTTGTTAAATTTCCATGGGAGAAGGTTATTGGTGTGACCGCGTCATGGCTGTCATAGCGCAAGCGCGAGCCACCCTATGCACCCCAAATGTCCCGGTGCCCTTACCGCACCATATGACTTTCACTCCCGAATACCCATCTATCTATCTATCGATAAAAACGCAAAGCGTTGGTATTCGATACCCTTTTAAATGGGCCAACCATCAGCTACCTACAAGGTATGTTAGATACTATTGGATTGGATATGGTGTTATGTTCCTATTAAATGCTGATTTCAGACAAAGATCGACTGCGTTTTGCAAGATGGAATAATTGGAAACCAATAAGTTTTTTTTTATCTCAACCATTAAACGACTCAGACCACATTAATACAAGAAACCTAAGCAAGAAAGTCTTATTATAAAGGTATGACACATCAATAGGGATAACCCACTAAAGCTTTGGTAACATGCTACTAAAGTCGTGAAAATACCATGACAAAAATATAGAGTTCTTGCTGTAAGAGTCGTATACTTGACTGCGAATAAAATAAAACTGGCTAGACAAAACCCTGCAAATTGCACAAAGCCTGCCACATCGGGTCATTGAGACTTGTCGCCAAAATATTCGCGTCGGTCTCGGCCGTGAGCCGCCGATGGCAGTGACCCTGCCACAGAATACTGCGCAGTGCACAGACTGCAACTTATCCCCCTGCCACACCCAGGAGTCACCTCGTACGCTAATGCCACTACACCCTACGCCAGACACCCTCTTTCGGTGGATTTGAAAAAATTACGCCGGGAAAACGCTGTTGAAGTAGCAGAATTTTTCGAATTACTTAGATATTTAAATTACTTAGACGCCTTTGTTTGAAACAGTTTCTGTTGCGATTGTAGGTTTCAAATAAGGTTTAGGTTTAAAGATATTGTAGATAGAACCTAATCTATATCTATATTGTAAGATAAAAAAATTATACTTAGATGTAAAAAAATCTGCTTTTCTTTGATTGCTGTGTAAAATTTTACATTCATTGATTTTCAGTTACAGATCACAGAATCTGTGCTTTCAGGATAGAAACAGCATTTAAACGATGAGTCCCTAACACAGCAAGTAATGCAATTAGATCTTAGATTTCTTGAGAATAAAATATTTTCAAAAAAGTCTCTTGTGGCCGTTAAACTCAAGCACGTCAGGAAATAATTGATAATCACCACGGAAGTAGGTGATCTTCTAAGATAAATAACTCTTGCTTGTGTAGGACACAAAACTATTTAACGAGTGTCCATTCTGTGCTATTTGAAGATCTTTTCACGTTATCATAGTGCGTGTCTGAGTTATCGATCGACGATTCTATGTTATTCTGCTGTTATTCTCACAAGAATACGGAAGAGGTAGCAATCATCCATATCTTCTTGACCGAGTTAGTGGATATGTTAAGCAATGACTCAAGTTTTCAAGGACAATAAAAATTAATGACAAATCATTAAAACACTGAGTTTCGACGCGCATTTGGGATGGGATGGAGATCGGGTAGAGCAACCAGCGCGACCTGGCAAGTTAGTCTGCTGAATCAGGCTGTGAACGCATCAGTGTACTACCAACTATTTTTGGTACAAAGTAACTCTGTTTGTTTGATTGTTAGGTACCTATTCATAACTGCAGTTAGCTATGCACTACTGCCTAATTATGCGGAGCAAAGTGAATAATCTTTCCATACTATATCTACATACATATGTATGTAATGTATTTTATTATTACAGTTCTCTAGTACCCATAACATAAGCTCTGCTTATCTTGGGGCTATAATGCTGTGCGAATTGTGCGGCATTATTCATTATTCATTTATATATATACTAGGTGCTACTTATATACTTTTTATGTCCCGATACGAGATGGGGCTGTAGACAACACAGACTCAATATGCTCCAACACGACACGTGTTTTAGAGGTAGCCACAGATCAAAAAGAACATCATGACGCGGTCACCCATCCAAGTACTGACCGCGCCCGACGTGCGTAACTTCATACATTTATCGGTTCTCATCTTGGTATGGCCCCTGATTTTTATGAATTTATATTATTTTTTATTTATCTTTATAGCGGTACTAGTAATCTACATTCTGTCAAAATTTCAACTGTCTACCTATTACGGTTCATGAGATACAGCCCGCTGACGGACGGACAGCGGAGGCTACTTAATAGGGTGCCGTTTTCCCCCTTTGGGTAACCCTAAAAAGACGTTATAATTCATGACCTCTTCCGATGTCGTTTTTAGCATTGCAAAATATAAAGGCATAGTGTAGGTAGTTAAAGTTGGTAACTGACTGTGTTAAGTTCCATCTCAAGTGACCAGTTTTTGACAGATTTTCACTGAAAACTGTCAAAAAATCGCGACTTAAGACTTTCTCAAATGTAAGTAGGTAGCGTTTGAGTATTCGGGAATTACTGCACCTATCATGCAAGCACAGGTTCTGATAAACAATTCAAGCTTATATAATCGGGAATTGAAAACTAAGTAGTAACCATTATACATAGTAGTATCCCTTAACCCGTCCGATAAACCAATCAATCTGCAGTTAATTGATCAACCTATCAAATCAAAGAAAATAATGAGTGTGTCACGGAAGACAGAAATTGTGTGAAGGTCTATTGTTTTCATGCATGATAAGTACTTATTGGTTCAGCTGACCGTGACATAATTTCGATATGGAAAAATGAGTTACAATGTGTTTAGGTATACCTAAGGTACAAGGTCATTGGTATGAAGATCGTGAAAATATCTTAGCAACATGAACAAAAGATTATAGGTATATTTTTCAACCGACTAAAAATAGGAGAAGTTTCTATGTTTGGCTGTATGTTTTTTTTTTTGCTTATTTTTTATTATTTTCTTCGATTTCTCCGTCAATTATTGACTTATTTTCACATTTATGTTGTATTGAAAAAAAATCCGAGGAGGATTCATTTTTTTTCTTATCGTATAAAGTAACAGTAAGTATCTAATATAAAAAAAATTGAAGTTGGTTTTTAGTTGTTTCAAAACAAATAAATTATTATTCATAATGATAGAAAATTCAAGAAAATTCCATAAATTGAATGTCCATTGAAAATGAGTGCTGAAATAAGCTATTTTTCTATCTAAGACCAACCCAAAAAGACGAAAAAGCATGAATCACCTTTGCTCAAAAGTAAAAAAATCTAAATTATGTTCATATTTAATTTGGCATTCGCTAATAGGCAACGCAACAAACTTCACCTCGACCTTTGTTGTCCTAGAAGTGACCGTGATTTGACTCTAATGTATCATGACATCATTATGCACCGCTTCCTAAAACATAACTTCTATTTTTAGGTATTTGTGGGTAAAATTTGTTCGATCTTATTTCTTTTTCCTCAAATGAAAAGAGAGCAGATTGCAAAAGTGTTTTATCTTCTGATGATAATTGTTAGGCATCCCTTCAAATGGTATTTTTAACCGACTTTAAAAAAGGAGTTGGTTCTCAATTCAACTGTACTTTTTTATGTTTGTTACTCAGAACTTTCGACTGGGTGAACCGTTTTTGATGATTCTTTTTATATTTGATAGCTGGTGCTTCCCGTGTGGACCCATTGTAATTTGTTCTAGTTCTGACAGTGGTATCCATGAGAAAACCGACAAATGGACGAATAACTCAATATCAGGCCAACCGATTTCGATTTTTTTTTGAAAACTATTTTTTAACCCCATTTTCAATATTTAGGAATTTTAAGTCAGTTTATATTTTTAAAACACTACAAATTTATTAAAACAATCTCTACCTCCGCTACCTAAGTGAATATCTATTGAATATCTCGCTTTATTTCAGTGTCAATTAATACAGTTTATTGAATCGAAAGAGTGCAGTGCTCCCTGTAAAGGTCAGAGTTAAGGTTAAAGGTGGTGTGTTAAACCTGGGCGTTGGTTGCAGCGGCGGCGGCAGTGAGCGGTCCTAAGGGCGGGCGGGTCCTGGCGCGGGCGGTGCAGGGCACCTGAGGGCGGAGGGCGAGGGGCGCACGCTGCAGATTCACTTTCGTCCGGCTGCGACCGCCCGCCGCGCCAGTGAGAGAAAGTTGGCCGCGGCGAGCGAACGAGTCTCGCGGACCGAGCGGCGCGCCGCGCACGCACGATACGCGATCTACCGGCGCCCGGCATAGCTGTAAACTCTCATATAAACAATGCCGAAATGTCTACGTAAATAAATGAAAATTTCCGCATTACCCGCGATTATTTTTGAGACCGTGTTTGGACGTTTGGAGAATTTGATATAACTTTTATTTAGTGCTGAACATTATTCGTATTTGATATTAATATATTTAAGTACTAGTGACTGAGAACAAGTAGTATATATTGAGGAACGATGCAGTGTTATCCCGATCTGTTGCCTAAGTGCGAGCCGATGGATCCGGGGTACGGGCACGGCGAGATGGAGCTTCTGCCAGTGCGGAGGCTGGAACTGCCGGCGCCTCCGGGCAAGGAGTTCCGCGCGCCCGTGCTGCTGGGCCCACCGCTGGCCATGCCGCCGCAGCAGCACTCCGTGATCCAGTGCATGCGCCCGCCGCCGCCGCCGCCGCCGCCGCACCCACCGCGCCTCCACAAGCCGCCCATGGTCTCCATGTTCGAGGAACCTTCCAGCTCCATTCCAGATTTAGGTAAGTCTACTTGTAGATCTAGATACTAACTATCAGTATCAACTGATATTCACAGTCATTACGGCGAGTTTTCTGCAATATTCGTACCATTTGAAATCTAACAACACGAAGAGAAGGATTGCTCTACATACCTAATATATCTATAATTTCGTCAAATATTTATCTAAATGCAGTTCTTACACATTTAAAAGGTTTGGTGTATGGAAAATATTTTGGTACTTACCAACATAGGTACGTACGCGGTTAAATGATACCTATACCTATAATATACCAGCACATGTTCTTGACTACCTTGATACGTGCTACAAAAAGTTGATAATATCGGTACTATTACAGTATTATGTTATTGAAGAGGTATTTATAATTTTGCTTCGCCTTGGCCGTCACGAATACTTCCTTCATCGGAAAACTGTAACACAGCATTTACAACTATACAACAATTTCCGGGTGATGACGATGTCTAATGAAGGTCATGATATGTTGCTGCTACTCTATAATTACGCGTAATACCTGTTTTTGCGTTATGGAAACCGATAAGACCTGAAGAATATAAACAAATAAAAAAAAAGACAGACTCTTTTTGATGATGAGACTGTAAAAAACTTAATTGATGCTTACTCCCAAAGGCTACATGAGGTGCTATGTACTATTTTGAATAAATTAAGGGCCCAAGTTTTCTTTGAGCAATCCCAATAGATTTATTAATAAGACAGTAGAAATAAATACAATATTTAATGGAAAATCTAGTGAAACTCAAATATTATTCAAGGGAAAAATTTGAATCTATGTATGATAAAAAAGCCAAAATAAAAATATACATCGAAGGTTACTCATTAATTAACCCTCAAATCATTTGATTTATCAGACAGATAAACCGGTTTAAACCAAATCTAAGTGGACCGACTAATTTAATTGCATAAATAAATCTATGCCTTTATTATTAGGTAAATAGAATGTTCATAGGGCAGGGGTAACTTGTCTTGTCATATACAGTAATTAATTTTTTAAACTGTCATCACTATCATACCAACCGTTTATGACATCCTTACTCCTCAGCTTCGGCCAAAACTGTTTATTATAATTAAAAATCACGACTATTTGAACCAGTCATATATGTATGCATAGAAGAGTTGGTTTTTGTGCACTATTGGGTCTATTGGCCAAGCACGTGTTGTGCCTCATGCTTATTCAAGATATGCACTTATCTATGACTTATCTCCATTCTAGAGGACATCACGTAATTCGCGTATCAAAGCATTGTCCTTTCCAAAAATGTATATAAAGGAAATAAATCCTGCAAAATAATTTTGCGAGTGTGATTAGATAAAAGACAAGGTCAGTACGGCAAACTCGTGCAAGTACGTCATTTGGTGTCATTAAGGTCACTGTGACATTGGGTTGATACAGTGACAAAATAATAGTACCTCTATCTTATCTGGCAATGTCAGGCGCGGGCGCAGGTGATTGCGACCCCTGGCCCTACTTGTTATTGCATTGGCGACTGCTGCAGCATGCGGTTTCTGTCAATCATCAGCTTCTGCCCACGGCTTCGCACGCGTTTTTTTAACTGACGAAAAACAAAAGAAAATTGTCGACTTATTTGCATTTTTTTTTGTTATTGTATTAAAGTATACCGAGGTAGTCCCATAAAAAAATATATTTTCGAATAAGTATTTGTCCCGAAAAAAAACAATGTTTTTGCTTATGAATTTAAATTGATTTTTAGTTTTTTCAAAACATCAAATTATTGGTATAAAAAGTAGCCTATTGTGTCTTGTTGTCTAATTGCCTAGGTCCACGCCAGATCTTTATTTGTGCAAAATTTGAGATCCATCCATTCATTAGTTTTGGTGTTGTCTTCGGCCAGCCATCTTCTCTACGGCACAAACTTTCGACTTTATAATATTAATAGAAGTTGGAAGAAGTTTGAATGTATGACCTGATGGATAGATGTTTGTTACTTATTCACGCCAAAATTACTGACCAGATCGGGTTGAAATTTTGCATAGGTGTAGGTGTAGACTCCTATAACAAAATAAAATTCTAATTTATCCAATAAATCAGTTCCCAATGTTCCCATGTATTAAGACTATCATGTCTTAATACATGGGAACATTGGGAACTGTAGACTGCTTACGCTCTATCACGAGCGTAAGCCAAGCTCGGAAGGAAATGGACGACGCAATAGCAGTCCTTTCACGAACCATTGGTAGTCCAACATATAAAATAAATCCGGTGGATATAAACTTGCCAAGACACAAATTAAATAATGAAAAAACGTAACAATTACGATTAGAAACTGCTATGGAACTTGGCACCTCCTATAAGTTCTCAGCTCTTTTATCTGTGAACCCACTATCTGAACGAACTTGGCTAGTTTTTACATTCATGTATTTGATTAGGTATATATGTATAATTTACCTAAACCTTCTATAAAAGGATAATTATATTTTTGTTGACTTGAATTGATCTACGACCTATCTACTCGTATATGTGTGGAGCCTATATTTATGTATATTATTCTATGACATAATTATAGACTCTTTTTTACCCCGGACAGAAGCTTCATTAAGTAAGTCTGCAAATTAATCAAGACAAACTAGTTCGTTTTATTTTCTTTAAAAGTTTGGACCCAGACATTATTTGTGGTTCCACGAAAATTAAAAAACTTAGCTAATTTTTTATAGGTGAATGTAGAGTTAAAATGGCTATTATGCGGCGTATAGTCAACTGCTCGACATGATGTGTTATCAACATAACCTTCTGAGCGAGCAAATTACTTCCTGTACATACCTACTCAAACGGTATCCTATCTAAGGCCTGTGATATATCTGGCACTAAATTGCGATACACTTTTCATGTGGAATATTTTTTGTTGTTTCCCAAGGTCGGTAAATAAGCTATTATCAACTTCAGAGATCTCCGTCTGTTTGTTTTTAAAATTCACAAATTACATTGTTCCTAGGTACCAACTACTATACTTTGTAATTTGATAGTACCAACAATGTTACCTTTGCTTTTGCAACCTCGTACTACACTTTATAGGTACATGTAATAATAAAGCTTGATAATCCACACAGCATCACCTAGCCCCAAGCTAAGCATAGCCTGTGTTCTGGGTACTAGATGACTGAAGTACACCCTACATAGATACTTGTTTTACACACTGCAGATCGTACAAACGTTTGTCCCGAGGCGGGAATAGAACACCTAGCAACCTCCTGTTGCAGGCGACCTTCGTCCGCCGCGCCCCAGAGGTCGTCATATCATTGTTTACTTTGGACGACGATGTTAATAATTAGCTTCTTACCTATAAAATTATAAATACCCACAGAGTTAAATGTACCAGTAGGTACATATATAGATGTAAATACATCATATAAAGGTAAAAGGAGTTATTACAATAAGCCTCATTATCCTTATTATCAACCGTATAGGATCCCGGAAAATGATAGTTCTGCAGAGATTTAATCGCTATGCACTACACATATTCGAATGTATAGATTTATGTAAGCATCCATGCTATAACCGGCTGAGCACACAGGGAAGTGGCGCTTGCAACCTTGCCCGAGGTCGCGGAACGTCACTCGCAACACTTATAAACGGTTTCATAACAACTAGGTTCTACTTACACGTGCGTATATAGGAGTAATTGATGCTACATACATAAAAAATGTAATAAAACCTGAAGATTATTGTTGGATGTACGGAGGCTGAGGCTTGTTCAGCGTTCCCCTCGCCCCGCGCTTGCCTTGGCTCTGACCCTGCCCCCCGCGTCCCCCACCCTCCACTCTGACCGAGCTGGGTCATGGTCACATTTTCCAGTCACGTGTCTCATCAATTTGCAATACAAGACACCATCAACTAATTCAAGCCACTAATCGCTGCGATTGATAGATTTGTGATCGCAGACTATCGTCAACAATTGGAAGATTTCAGATTTGCTTGTTTCTTGATTACAAAGTATTGTAGCTAATCTGACTTTGAGACAGTAACCGTATCAGCAAACTTTACTTTTGTTATTCGATTGTGCAAGCCCCAGAGTTGCATGAAGGTCGTTGATAAGAAATAAGCAATGTTATACCTACATGTAGGTGCCTTATGTGCATCGACGTAATAAAGAAACTGAATATTATGCATGCTTATTTTCTAATATACATACCTACCTACTGTTATGTTCAACAGTGTTGTATTGATCAACACGTCCTGCAGTTTCAAAGGCGATTTATCTGTGATTAAAAAAGGCATGATAAATAGAGCAATCTACGCAATGGCTGCGGATTCCGGGAAGCATCAGTTGGTTATGATCGATAGTGGGATTAAAAGGCTGGGAACAGGCTAGGTAGAGAGAGACTTAGGTTGTGTATCCACGTGCGGCCCTGAACTTCAGAGCGTAGCCTCTCGGTACATATCTGCGCACCGCCCACGTTCATACAACAAGCCTAGCCATAGCATTCCAGGGTTTACCTTACTATATTAATATAATAGCTTTTGCCCCACGCTTTTCCAGAACGAAAAGTAGCATAGTCTTTCCCGAGAATGCAGTGTCTCCTTGCCAAGTTTCATTGGCATCAGCGGTTTTGTCGTGATAATGTAACAGAAATTTAATAATAATGTTTAGAGCTCCGCGGGATTGGTATTGTTATCATATAAAAATATTTTTATTTACAATACAATACAATACAAAAATTCTTTATTGTACACCATAATCAAATTAATCATTACAAAAATACATTATATGCGACAGGTACAATGGGCGGCCTTATCGCTTAGAAGCGATCTCATCCAGGCTTTATTTAATTATAGGTGTACATTTCACTTTTACAGAAAAATTCTGAAGAAATTTTTTAATTGCTTAGTCGGCATAATATAATCAAATTTATTGAAAATGATAGGTTTCTATTAATTTTGGTTTTACATAATAAAATAACTAAATACGCTACCATAGTTATACTGCAATTCCTAATTATATTCTCTAAACATGTTAGCAAATAGGAAATTCAATAGCAAGGTCTAGCAACCCTGGCCGGGTAGCTGGGGGCGCCCCTGACCGTGCACAGTGCTGCCACTGCCATGGTCACGGCCGATCAATGCCGCCGTACAACGCAACGCAATCTCCATTTGTTGCTCTTCGAACCACTTTCAGAGCGTCTAAATCAGCATAAATCCATGAAAAGACTCTATAATCCTAGCACAAACAAAATTAACTAATTGAATGAAACGTACTTTTTCTGTTTTAAGTTATAACGCCATCTGTTGATAGTTTACCGAAGTAAGTTGAAACCAAGAAAAGTGAGATACTTTTCAGAAAGATTCAGGATATGTTGCCCTTGTTGCTACGTCTTTACTCCACATTTCCTCTGAGTTAATAAGGTATTTTTGGAAAGGGTTCTAACTAAACCATTTCCATAAAGTTACTGAAATTCAGGGACATGAAATGACACATTCGAAATGTATTCTAAAACTGTCGCCCATTAGTAGGCCATGGTGCTTTCAGCCTGGCCTACAAGGTAACGGTTCCGCCCTTGACCTAGGCTTTCAATTGCCTTTGAATGCCACGTTAATAATGTGGTGAATTATTGACTACCGTTCAATAGTAGGTAATCCTGCTGAAAGAACTTTAGTCTAGTGCGAATAAAATCTACATTTTCCGTGCTACAGACGAGCCCCTCTATGACCTTACAGTCTCACAGGTTTGCAGTGAATTGAATAATGGATGTATCTGTCTAGTAAGCAAGTACTTGATATTCAATTGAAAACTACTGAGTTAGACATTGAGTCATACAAGAACAGTGTTACAAAAACATCAGCTCCTGTTCGACGCAGGATTGGCAACCCTAACACAGAGCAATGAGCCCATTTCTCCTTCTCCGTTTGTGCCAAGTTTTATCCCAAACGATTGTTACCAAGAAGCCCCTTTAGATTTGGATGGATAGTTAATTAGGGCTTTAGCTTTTGTTTCTGTACCCTTGACCCTTACCTGGTTGTCCTTCGTTGCTATGGTCATATCGGACTCCAATCAACAAATGTACACAAGGGTGAGTTTTACGTTTTTTATCATTTGTATTTACTATCGCCTGTTCAGCAATAATTAAATGTGGTCTTAGGGTGGAATATTCAGTTGCCATTCCGATAAATAGCAGTCCAGCGTAACAAAGTTGAAATTTAGGCCATAAAAAGACTACTATTTGTGTAAGCTAGAATCACGTTTAATCACTAAAGAACATAGACGAAAGACCTTCCTCCGTCCGATTAGAGTAGATATCTTCCTCGCAGCTCATATTTCTCGCGCGGCCCTGACCCTCGCACTCCACGCCGCGTTGCCATGGTCACGGGCGATCAATGCCGAAGCGGGATGCACCCGGAAATCTGCTGCCTAATCCACGTTCAAGGTTCTAAAAAGGTTCTTATCATTGAGGATGCTTAGACTCATTTTAAAGAAGGCGGACACGCTCTAGTCGATTTATACCTAAGTATGAATCGACTAAAGCGTGTCTTCGGTTGGTAGGCAAAAAAATACATATTCACAAACATAATTTGTTTATTGGAAATTACAAAGTGGGTAACAAATAGCGGTTGAACCACCCATGTAAACTATTTTATGAAATAAAGCTCCATTACCTTTGAACACACCATTTTTATACACGTTCTACTGAATGTTTAAGACTTATACAAAATGCGGCGTTATATAGGGTGGTAGATAATCCACTAGTGGAGCCTCTACGGTCAGAAATCCTCTATTCCTGTAGGTTGATAATATGTATCTACCTACAGTACCTACAAGTAAATTCAGGTGAAGGCTGTACCGGCCTTACAAAGGACAAGGCTAGGGTTTGCCTTGTTTACCATTGTTCATGATCGCAGAAATGTTTCCTGGATTATGAACCAAATGTGAAAAGCAAACATTAAAAGACGAGCAGTCCATTGGAAATAAATCTTCTGCTAGTGGCTTCACATGCGATTTTCCTGGACAAAAATTACCCTATGTTATTTTCTTCCCCAGGATTCATAATATGCGAAAATGGAGCTATTGATACCTAATAAATTCCTCTCCATTTACGGATAATAATTATTCGCATATGTAATGAAATGAAATGAGTGAGAGAGTGCGAGAATGTAGGTACCTATGTGTATAAAATGATCTAAGAGAACTCATCTTGATAAACCTAATATGAGGATTAGGACTTAGGATTTAGGTTGTAATTTTAATTTAGCCAGAAAACATTTAAAGAAAATTATATCTTTTTTCATAAATCCTTCCATTAAAATCAAATGATTCAGTCGTGAAGACAGCATTCTTTGGCGTCTTTTAAAATGTAAGGTAATAAGGAAGCAACAACAAATGAGATGAAAGTTTGGATGGGTAGAAAAGAAAAAATATACTATCATCAGCCCCGAGACAACGAATTTTTCAGTAATTCCCTGAAACAATATTATAGGTGGGTTGTATCGTAACGGCATTACGCAGTTAATAGGTATGAAGGGGTCAACGGACGCTCGGGTAAAAATAAAGAGCTCCCTAAATATGGCGGCCAGATCGGGAGAGAGAATAAATAAGCCCACGCGTTTAGACATCGGTAACGCGTGTCTTCAATAACTTCCTATAAATTACCTACAGAGAAGAATACAACAGAATCAGAATACAACAGTTAGGTAGGTAACGATTATGTACGGCTTTTACAGACTATTTCAACTTGTATGGAATAAAATAAGATGTGGGAACGTAATAAAATTGTAAAGTAAGTATTAAAATTATTATCGGTCAATCTTACAAAATATGATAACTAATGAGGAAAAACCTAAAAGCACTTAAGGCGGTACCCCGAGGCACACTAGCGCCGCCACCTATTTCATCTTATTACTAGTTGCGCCCCGCGGCTTTGCCCCCGTGGAAATCTATGCGTCAAATGATAAAAAGCCCCTAGACCCGTTTCCTGGTTCTAAGCTACTTCCCCACCAATTTTCAGCCAGATCGGTTCAGCCGTTCTTGAGTTATAAATAGTGTAACTAACACAACATTCTTTTATATATAAAAAATACATATACATAGATTACGTTGAACAAAGGAAATTTCTAGACAGATATAGGTACGAAGTTGCCCTTGGTGGCCACCGACTCTATGTTCGTTACCGAGGTGTCACGCGTGAAATAAAATCGGCTCTTTCCTATTTTCTAGGTTCTTCAAGAAATTAACATAGCAACGCAGATATTCCGCACAAAAGTTCATTATAGTAATAAATGTCTAACATGACTTCAGAACGACATAAGATACAGAGTTTGCTTTTAGCATGGGTTCATAGCAAAATATGCACAAAACTTCCTATTTGCGACCTAAATAAATAACTCGTAGAAAGCAGAAATCATAAATACACATTTTTTTGAACTAGTGTCACCTTAGTGAAATGAAACCTTGACAGAATAAAGTTGGACCAGCAAAGTAAGCAAACTGCAGTTCCACCAATAGTCACAATCACTACGAAATCAGTGTCGTTTTTCCACCGACAGACCATCGAAGGGCATGCCAACAATAACAACAAGATACCTAATTTAATAAGTGGTAAAAGCTACGTAAGTCCTTTTCAGAAAAGTAGTTTTAGGACCAGAAAAGGGTTGTGCACTAAACGAACCTTTATCACCAGGAGCGCAGAGCGCGCAAAGAGTTGAAAACATGCGCGTCGCCCTTGCTACGTCACAGCGCGACGTCAAATGCATCGAGTCATTTCGCAAGTACAGTCGAGTTAAGTTAGCATTTCATATTTTTTCATTATCATTTCAATACATAACTTGGATGATGTTGGAACCGAAATTATTTTGGTGCATATTTAATTGAATTGTGTACCTCAAATCCTTGATTATATCATCTTCATCATCAGCCTCTTTTAGTCCACTGCTGGACATAGGCCTCCTCTTAGGAGCGCCATAGCACCCTGTCTTCACGCAGGACGTCCTACACCACGTGTACCGAGTCGTGGTCTCCACTCAAGATCACGTTTACCCCAGAGCGGTTGTGAGTTCTTCGCAAGATATGGCCCACCCACGGCCACTTCAGCTCGTAAATTTTTAGAGGTATGTCGATCATTTTGGTTGATAAGATTATATCAGCCAAAATGATCGACATAGTACGAATACCTCGTGAAAACAAAAATTGTACTTACAGTTCAAAAGAAAATATTTTAATTGCCAATAAAGGTAGTACTCGTATTTCCATGAGTTAGTTATACGTAATATTAAAAGTTAATCCTATTTTGTACCAATAAGATATGTCTGTCATTTAATTCTCAACGCATTTTGTATGCAACTGCACTTGATAAATGAGTATAAATGCATTTGCACGTCACTATCGCTAGCAGATGCGCAGTATATAGTCATCCTTATCGCACTCGCAGCTATAGCAGTCACAAACTGCATAAAGAATGCGTCGAGCCATTTTCTTCGCACGTGCAGTCTCCTCACTCGCTCAGATGCCCTGGTAGATTGAAATCAAACTGATCGGTTCAATATTTTTGGTCTGTACGGGAGTATTTCTGTCTTTTTAAACCATAGGTAAAAAGCAACCTAGAAAAGGAAATTCGATTTTGTTTTGCTAGTTTCCCCATTTTATGGAGTTGGAGCATTCAATCGACACGAAGAGTTAATGCATCACCAAAAAATTATACCTACCGAAAAAGTCGTACTACCTATAAACTATAATACTAATATCAGCCAGTATTTTCACCTTTAGCTGCCTATGTCCTTCTCTACACTCTACATAATCAATAATCTGCAAGATAACAAGTACAGTAAAAATTAGCGATTGCAACGATTATGACGCCCGCGGCATGTCAAACGGTGCGCGGGCGTTGTGAAATGCACTTCGGTGCAAGAAACTACCAGGCAACCATAACGACGTAGGAGTTTGGACTGCACTTTTCAATGTGAAGCGTGCAGCTATCGTTTTATTTGTAAGGCCATGACAGTGTACGACCCACCATTTGGCCTCCTTGTTATTAATTCTTCTCTTATCGACATAATGAACCGTCCAGACAAGATGGTTGTTACAATCAACACATCTGACCTCCAAATATTTTGAAAAACACCCATTGAATTATAAATAGCCCAATTTGATAACACTCTCTTGTGCGTATTGTTTTTCTTTATTGTCAGCTCGTTGCTTCTATAGATTATTATTATTGAAGCACCAAGCATTCGAAAGTGTGGGAACTAAGCAGGGAGGTGCTGGTTATGGCAACGGATAATCAGTTTGGATATTGTAAACATGCCTACTTAGCAGGTATGAATGTCATTTAATGAGGCAATATTGCATTGAATAACCGCTGCTCTCGCTTTTACTCGGTATCTGCAAGCGTTGGAGCGTTAGACGTAATAGGTGTTGCTTTCTAAGCAGTGAAGGTGAGGTGCATGCCCGTGCCAGAGCGTTGCCAGTTCAAGTTTAGTTGCGCGGGCGCAGCGATAATTGCAGAGATCGTTGCACTTCTAACGCCCTCCGTATAGGGGCAACGAACGCATGCAGCTGGCCGGGAAATAGATCCCGTCCCGACTATTTCAGAGCACGTTCGCTTCTACACCAGATACCAAGACTCCTGCGCATGGCTTTTAACTAACGACTTACCTGTAATGCGAGAAGCCGTCATGAAAAAAACATTGCGTGGCCCGCCGTGCATTAACATAAAATATGTGCTCGACGTTTTAATATATCGGCGATACTAATGGCACAGACGGGATCGTTTGTTGCGTGCGTGGATCTAGTTTTAGGACCTGAAATAAATTCATACTTCTATTTTTCATTCAATTAGTTACAATCGATTCCTATTCGTGACCAATAAAGAATACACGGTTTAAAAATACATAGGCCCCACACTAATTGGGTGTAAAGTTGCACATGGACAGATAAACTACTACTTATTTTGTTTTATTTTTAATATTTTTAACATTGGAACAATTATATATGTATGTACATATAATAACCATAACCAAACCTGAAACTTATTTCCCTTAGTTTTAATAGATTTATGTAAAAAAAATACAAATTACATTGAAAAATAAAGATATAAATGTCTAATAATCTAAATTGCAGTGCCCAACATGGTGTGTGTACTAATTTAAGCCCTATGCCATATAGCCCTATTGGAAATAAATAAATCAATGAAATGAACTATGGCTATCAATAGAGTCCCAAACAACGAAAACTAAGTTATATAATAATCAACAACTCAGCTTACTTTTTTGAAAGTTACTAGATAATCGTGCAATGTAAGCATACAGCATAAAGTAAATATAGAGCGTCCCACAAAGTAGCGCGAAGTTCACCGGGCCGTTGCACTTTCGATGCGAATCGGCTGCGCTCGCGCAACCACGCGAAAGTGATTCATAGCTCCTTTGCTCAAAGAACGAGAATAATATAGAGAATATTTTACATAATTGTTCAAAGTATCAATTATAAGATTTAATTGTAGTAGACAATCGCAATACTTTTTATCTAGTATATATAAACTCCTGTATAAGACGCCAGGAATCCAAATAAGGAAAATGTATCCAAAGCAAAATAGCAATAAACTTTTCCCATGTTTTACAGACCGAGACGTGAACACAAGAATTTTTAGTTCTTTTATTTATAAAACTCCCATCGCCGTGTATTATAAAGTCGCCTTGGAAAAGCAGATATCTTGTTACGTGAAGTTAGTTGAACGCACCGAGCCGGGAATGTAATAGAAAAAAAAGTTGCAATGTTAGAAGTATCTAAGCTAGTCGGGTGCAGTGGCCGACTAGTGCCACTGACCCGCAAGCGACACCCGTAGCCAGTGCTACGAACCTACTGCTTCGTAGGTACACGCGTAGATCCTCGTAGTGCTACGAAGCTACGAGGATAAAAAGCGCGGTCACGTAAACATGTATTATACTTCTCATTCAAGGAATAAGGTTAAGAACCTTGCAAATAAAGCTTAGGATTCTCAGCACATTATTAATGGAGCATGAGAATCCCATGCGGTTACGGGTGACTGACTTGATAAGTGCGGGTTCAAAATGAGTAATTCTAAATAGTAGTTCACTTTGCTCCTTATGATATTATACCGTTGCTATTATTGTTTTATTCTGATTTATTTGAGCGAGCTTAGTTATAAATTTTTACATTCAGATATTTATTTCAGCGTGAATGACTAAGCAACGAAAACCCCCAAAATTCAGAAGGGGTCGTAATGGGTAAACATGACTATACTAACGAAAGTGTTTCATGGAAAGTCTTTCCCGTTTTCAGGCAAAAGGATGAATCATGGTTATTTTCGGGAGGGAAATGACTTATATTTTACTTTTGTAGGAATTCCCTGGAGAATACCGACGGTGACTCATTGTCAGAAGATAGAAGTAATGCTTGGAACAGGCGCCCTGCATTTTCCTTCCACATACACACATATATACACTGATCTCTGACTGATCAGTATGCCTGTAGGCGAAAGAATACGATCAAAAACAGAATCGATTTGAAATGAGCAATTCTTGAGGTAGTAACCGAACAGAAAAGATTCCAAATGAGATGCACCAGGACATGATAAAGCATGTTTATGGAATCATGTGATGGATGCAAGGCTGATTTGCGATGCAGTGACCGTAGGTATCAGACGCGCACCGGTGTCGAGAGGACAACCATGACATGACCTACGGTTCTATGTAAATACTTGACTCGGTATCCGAGTGACGACTTTGCAGCCGGTGAACTTTGGAACAATGCTCGAAATAACTTTGACGCGCATATGAAAATATTTATTCTTGCTATATTTCAGTAAGTAGGTATTGAATAGGTAACATCTTGATGTTAGTTTTGTATAATGCATCACATATTCACATTACGCTTTGGTCATGCTTATTTTTTTTTAACGATCGGGCTCAAATAAGATTGATAGATAATGCTGGACAATATACACTTCAGCATCTAGCCCCACGCCACAGAGCTTGTTTATTTATTTGTTGAGATAGTACAGAAATACATTTCTAATAACACTAGTCATATGTAAGTACATAAATAACAATAAAATTGATACAATTGATAAGGCTTACAGTAACTTAAATTTCATGTTAAAAGATTTATTTTATGATGAGTACTAACTGATATAATTACTGAATGCAATACATGAGATCGATAGATATTTTTTTATTATATATTGAAAACACCCTGAACACTTGGAACAAATATCTGCTTCTATCAGATTTTTGTGTCGTGGTTTGTTTACAAACATTCCACATCGAGTTGGGATTGGGTTTTCTGTTCTGTGACCGGTAATAATATCTTATCATACTCAAGCAAAATAATTTTTAATTTTGTAGCCTGGAGGGTGGAGTGCAATGAGTAGGCAGTTGTAGTAGGGGAGAGTCGGATATTACCGCTCCCTGAGCGAGAATGCCTATAGCTTAGTTTTTAGTTAGATTATTTCTTGAGGTACTGGTAAGAAATGTAGTAAAATATACGTATGCGAAATATGTATCCACAATTAATGAGCTAACATCTTAGCAAAAACAGTCTTAAAGATAAAGTCGATACAACGACAATTTTTTAAAAAACATGCTTCCGTTCTGAGCTATCGGAATGGGCTGACGTGCACGCAGGGTTTTGATACTTGCGCTACGATGTTATGCCAATAGTTTACGGCCAACTACGCAAAGCAGTTGGCTGGTTATGTAGTGGCGCGAAATTGTCACCCGAGCGGTATCATCCAACTCTCCCCTAAATCTACCCACTTCCACTTAGAAAGTCCCGTGAGTTACGCTGACCAACGAGTGAAAATATGGAGTTAAACCTAACTGGTATCCAATTACCTGCAATGCCCGGAAGAGTAGCTCATGTTATTAGCTCTGAACCATCAGCTTTGCACTGCACCACGCAATTAGTTTTCAGTTTGTTATTCCGTAGAAATATTGACGCAATTTACCATCATAGTGCTCGGTTTCCGATAGATATTCGATCTAAGAAAAGACCAGAGTATTACGCCCTAAACACACAAGTTTTTATCTTAATTTATAAATCACTTCTTAGTGTTAAGATAAGTATTGCCGTGAAATGAACGACTAAAAACGTTATTACTCTCGTTAGTGGATGTCTGGTGCTGCGTCATGGGAGCCGAGATCCTTGCATGGTGTGGAGATGCAGGTCTGTGCTATAGCTATTACCTATATTATTATTATTATATCTACCTTATGTATAACGAGCAAAGATCTAGTAGATACTTCCTTAGGTATTTTCGTTAGGTTATATTACAGCATTATAAGTATTTCATAAAATTAAATGACAACGGGATATTAACCATGATTTAAATTTGACTTTAAGGTCATTAACCATGACAGTTTTTGATTTAAAAGCTTTATAATTATTTCTCCAAAACCACCATTCAATGTATATTTTTTCGTACCAGGCCCTATAGTTGAGACTCCGCATAATATAACAAATAATTTTATTGGAGTTTATCTTATGCATTATTTATGTAGTTCACGTTCTTGAGACGCTGTAAATATGGAATATATTGCAATATGGATGCAGTACGGGTCGGCGCAGTTTTTGCCGGGCCTTTGCGGGTGCGCATATAGATGCGAGTCGACAGCGAGCGGGCCGCGGTTGACGACCCGCCGCGGGCCGGCGTTTGACCCCGCTGCAGCCACGTACCCCAGCGAACCCTGCCCCACCCTAAGGTACAAGTTTCCTTTCGGCTAGTTACGTACGTCGCAGAAAATGAAAATTTCCACCGATTAACTGGCGTAGATGAACCTAACCTACCAATACTAATTTAGACTTTATTTCAATGCACGGTTGCATCTTGCGCATTTCAGGAAAATCCACTTTGACGTCGTCGGTCACTTTATTTTCGTCTTCAAATTCATCGATACATACTCGTAGTATAAAACAAAGTGGCTTCCCGCTGTTTGTCAGTCACTTTGTATGCTTAGATCTTTATAACTACGCAACGGATTTTGATGCGGTTTTTTTTCTCTTCTCCGTAGACCGAGACATGTTCTTGGTGACCCTGTTGACCCACTCACTGACGCTAACCCGGAAGTGACGGCAACAACTCAGATTCCGCACACTACTCACCCGACCAAAAACCGACCCCGCCGGATGCGGGGTCGAAGAATTCCCCGTTTCCGCCCTTAGGTGCACTCGTGCACCTAACGCTACCCTCTTATAGCATCTGGCAACAGCCCAAGCCGAGGCTCGCACCTGAGTGGTGGCCCTTGTGCGTGTTGTCCCAACCTAATTTTACCGGCGAGGCGACCTCTGCGCCCGCCAAAAGTCCGGTAACGCTGTCATGGCCATCTGCGATCAACAGCATTATAGTCCATTCGACAAAAAAGATCGTTTTTTTTATGTATAGAGTGATTCAAGAGAATGGTTTATAAACCATTTGACACATAGATTTCCACACGGGTGAAGCCCCGGGACCTAGCTAGTAGACTATAATTCGATGTACGGTTGCATCTTGCGCATTTCATGAAGATCTACTTTCACGCCGGTCACTTTATTTTCGTATTCAAATAAATATTTCATAAAAGGTAGGTAAAAGGCAAATAAGATAGTAAGGTAGTAAGCTTGCCTTATGAAGTTATGAGTCAATATGTAGGTACTTACTATCTGATGGATGTTATTTATTCAACAGCCAGTGAGTCACGGGTGTCGAAGTAATATTATAACCCAGCAATCAATGGTTCAATGGAGCATTATCCCAGGCAGTGCCTCAATGTCGATTTAGTCAGCGAGAAGGTATCTCTTATTAATTAAGGGTGGATATGACATTTAAGCAATCGTAAGCAATTTTAAAGCATCACACATCATACATACACATACTAACACACATTACGCCATAATATCACACGAATATTATAAATTCGAAAGTTTGTATGGAACTACTGAACGGATCGGGCCTAAATGTTGTATAGATATAGGTAGGCCTGGAATATCAGTGATATTATATCACATAGGCTACTTTTATCTCATAAATTAATCACAATGTGATAGAAATAACCTTTAAACGTTTCCATCAAATCAACGCGTGCAAAGCTGAGCCAAAATGAACAATGAAACTAAAATTTACTGTGGAGGTTTTATATTTTAAAAAATATTCCAAAAAATTTAGATTTCAATGAAATTTCGTTGTCTTTGAGCAGGATTGGATAAACTTCAATGTTTCCCCTGTCGATGAATCTAACGTAAGGAAGTCTCAAAGATTTTCGGTCTCGGTTACTTGATTTCGTAGCTAATTGGTTAGAGCGACCCCGAACTGTGCGGAAGGTTGCGGGTTCAATCCCTGCAGAAATCGTTAACTTTAATATTTAATTAAAATAAATAGAATATTATTTAATTTCTTAGAGATTACCCCGAGTGAAAGCTTACGATAACAATAACCTTCAGGTACATAATTTTTGTGGATAAGGAGCAATTCATAATATGAAATACAATTCAAATTAAATTTATATGAAGACGTTTTGTAGTTTGATGTATTTCATTCCATTACATCTATCTATGATAAAGTCACATAAAGTTGCACAAATGTTTGGAGGCATAATACCCTTCAGTGGGAGAGAGCAGTCGGCTTGCGGATGATGATGATATTGAGTGTTAAAGTTATGTATTTCTTGGCATCGTTTATGTAATTTTTAAAATCAGACGCGTTTGTTTTGTTTTTTTATGCCATTCTCCACGCCAACATCATAAATCCAGGCCTCCAGTAGGCCAAGCACGAAGATTATTCTCTAAGGTAAAATAGATAATAATGACATCGCATTGTCATACCTTGCGTACATTATTGAACTTGAAGGAATTAATTTCAAATTTACGCATTCGATGGCAAAATGACGTATTTTTTATCTATATTTATCTATATCCCTAGACAACATTCCCCGTAGGTATTTGCCCTGCAGTAAACAAAATCAGAAGGGGATCGCGCCACCTATTAAATATTTACCATAGTTTCTATTTATAAGAGTTTTCTAACACTGGCGTGCCTACAATCAAACAAATTCTTTCTAATTCTAAGGACTGATGAGTTACACAAATTTATCAGAAGTGTAAGTGTACACAGTGTAAGTAAAGTCGCTGAGTGTTGAGTCGTCGGCCTCGGCCAAGGCCTGATGCGACGGTCAGGGACGCGATATCTAACTCGATTGTGTCCGCCATCTTGCCAGCTCGGCTGAGCATTAGATAAGCTTCTTGTTCTATATCTGCTCACATCGCTAACTCGGTACCGTGTTTGGGAAATTAACAGGACGCCTACGCTGAAACAAGAAAAACGAAGTTTCACCCGAAATGAACGACTTTACCACCAAGTCGCTTCGTCACCTATCATCGTCACCGTCACCGCCATCTTTCGCTTCGAATCTGTATAAATACGTGCACCAGATAATTTCATTATATATTCAGTTTTCTTGGTATGGGTCATTTTATAACAGTTTGGCCGTATGTCGTTTCTAGCGATCCGTCTCTATTGTGCTGCTTGGCTACCTTATTTTTAAAATCAAAGCCAAATTTTGCATTTTTTTTTCCAAATTAGCTTTTCAGAAGGCCTATTAAACTGTGTATCAAAGCTTCCATATCAATCGTTTCCTCGGTTATAGCCCTTTGAAAATCACCATAAGGGTTATGTTACCTTGGATGGAAAAACATCATTCGAATAAACCTTGCCTCAAAACCGCAAGGAAAAAACATACAAAGTCTGATTCCCCTTCTAAGTAAGATCCTTTAAATCCCTGTTAGTTTACACTTGGTACCTACTGCATTGTGGGCTACGATTACCCACTGTAGATGTAGTCGACCTAGGTATGTATCTATCTGGCTAGGATCCAGGAGTTGTGTAGCGTCAACAAAAAAGTTAATAGCACATAAAAGTGTACTGCATTTTGTAGTCTAAAATAGTAGTATTTATATCCTGGGTTGTGTTAGGAACATTTGGACTTTTTTATGGATAGTCTGAAATAAACGAAAGAATTACTGTCTAAATAATTTTGTCTTTGTATTTCCTAAGTTACAAAGGTAGTAGTAATTAAGTCATAATTCATTTAGACAAGAAAAAACATAATTTAGAGCTAAGAATTCGCCCATGGGCAGAGGCACCTCATGCCTGTTTGATAAGCAAAATCAAATACTTCTTACTAATATTATAAAGGCGAAAGTTTGTGCCGACATGACATGCCTGTTTTGCCAACGGTACCGGTCCTCGGCTGCGGAACGGGCGTCTCCCGTCTACCCCACTCCTCCTGTCTGGAGGGACTGCATCACCCCATGTAATTCACTCTCACTAACCCACTGCAGCATAGTCAATCATGCATATACTATTGTTTAATTCAAGGTGATGCGATGTGCAGGCACCCTAATGGCCCAATGGCAAACTGTGATTGAAATGTAAAGCAGAGTCTTGCAACGTTTATCTTGACCATCGCTAGTGGAAGTAATTCTGTTCTGTGAATATGTTCCTACAAAATGTATAAACGTCAAAACACACAACTTACAGTTTTTCCATCCCTATCGAAAAGCTCGATATTCAATACTCGTATCGAAATTGTATTAGATTTGTAAATGATAAATTACATTTTATTTATAAATCTAATACAATATACGAGTATGTATATTCAACCAAATGTGCTGTCTTATTTCCTTTTTCGACTGTTTGTATTTAACTTTTTTTTTCTTTCACCTGTGGAAACTTACTATAATTAGCCGTTCGTTACACACTATGTTTACTATTTAGTTATTAGCTGGTAGTTTTCCCAAAATTATAAAATAATAATAAATGTAAATGAGAAAATATTGACGATTATGTAGGTGAAAATCAAATGCTTCAAAAGATAACGTTAATCACAACAATATTTTTATAAATAATAGCTGTGTGTGTATGTGTGTAAATAACAGCCATGCGACAAATGCAACAATGACTTGTAAAAATACGAATCTTAGATATATATATACTCTTTTATACTGGGTAGATTTCTTGGACCGGGCAGTAAGGTGAGGTACTCCAAAGGAAAATGGTCTAAGGAGACAATCTTTTTTATTTAGAAAACTTCTCATTCCCAATCTGAGATAGATAGAAAACACTTTATTATACCACATAAAACAGAAAGCAATACAGAGAGATAAAAAAACCTAAATTATTTAATAATTTAGGTACGTTATATACGTCTATATAGTAGTTAGCAAACAAACATTTTCCACTTTATTGATGCCAATTGATCCTATTTCTTTACTGATTAAAAACTTCTCATCGGACCAACTGAGGCTGGAGTACTAAAAAGGATAGAAATTGCAAAAAACTTATCCTATCACAAGTTTTTTACCTCCCCTTACACTGCGATTGCCCTGCCCAAAAAAACCACCCTCTATACCTACTTGATAAGACGGTTATTTTTGATGGTCTACAACAAAACAAATAATTTTGCATTGATCATTACCGTACGTCTGAAGTCTAAACAGACAATGTTAGGTTAACAATACCTTTATACCATGAGTGTACGAGTATACTCACCTGTGTGTTTTAATTCACAAGAGCCCTCTACGCACCGCTTGAAACTCAACGTAACATCTTTTATAATTTTTCATCTCCATTTCCCAAGCTTTTTGTCCCTATGTCACACACCGCATCACTTAAAAAGCTAGCGTGCTTTTTTAAAGTCTGCAAGTCGGTGGTGAAAGCGCCAGGGTATATACGTGGAGTGGGGTTCGGGGGGGTTGATGGTTAAGAGGGGACCGTGCCCCCATGTCTAGACTGGGTCGGTAGTTTTCCGGGATTCAGTCAGCCTTGCCTGCAGTCTGCTCACCCACTCACTGCAATGTACTTACAAAAACAGCATAGTATAGGTATACTAACCGCCCGCGCTGTCTGAGTAGGTACTTGTATACTTGTCACGTCTGACGCAGTTTCAGCGTTATTTGCTATGTAGGTTTGATACGTATGTATAGCCAGGGTGGAGAATATAAGCTTATGTCAGTAGGGGAAGTTCCGAACCCTCGGGTCGATATCGTTGCGTTTTGGTTTTCTATTTTGTACGCAGATAGGCTTGCGTGGTCACAATTGACCCATTACTCGATAAAGATCAAGGGTGGTTGAGTCGTTTTTTGTTTAGTTGGTAAATGATTTTAATTGTTGCTTAAGAGATTTATATCTCTGGGTTTTCCAAGATTATGTTGATTGCAGGTCGATATTTTAGAGGAGTTGTGTGTATGCAGGTATGGGTACTATCCGGTGTGATTCTTGGAGGTATAGTGGGGTCGTATTGCAAACCAAACAGCTCATTCAAAGTTCATAAATAGGAGAGTCTATGAATTAACAACAATAGGCCGTAACGCATTGATTCCTTGTAACGGGGCTTTGTGACACTGAGCTATACACAATTACAGCACCTAGCTATCTAGTGTACCTATAAGATACCACTACACAGTTACTTAATCCCACTGGGTGGTTTTCTCCTTGGAAATGTTAACCTACTAGGAATACAACTTAGTATTTTGTTATGAACAACAAGTCGCCAATAATATCGTGACAACCTGACATTACAGTATCCTTGCTTTAATCAGGACGCAAACAAAAAGGAGCTTAGCTTATCAGCTAGGTAACTTATATTATAAACAATATACAATGATCATAATTTCCAATCAAATAAACACCAAAATCTAAATTTATGAAAATATTTTCTTATATTTATTTATAGCGTGCGGTTACGTCTACAAGAGCTTAATAATTTCCCAATCCTTGAAATAGTACTGATATGGTTGGCTAAATATGTATTATTTCCCTACTTAGTCTACTGAATAGTTTGCTTGGATAAGATTATGTTGGCTACGTTACTTGATGCTTTCCAGAGATCAAATATTTGTCTAGAAATAGTCGAGCTAATTGAGTTCTGTACGTTGTAGGTATATTTAGCTAGGGTCTGTGAGGGGAATGCGCGGGGAGAGGGTGCAGTGACGCGGAAGCCTAGGGCGGGCGGAGGGCGATGACCGTGAACGTGGGGCGGCATCGATCCCGCGGCCATACCCTCGCGCAACTCGAACTGTGTGTCTGACTCGATGCTCTCTCGATTATTAATCGTAATTGTAATTAATTGGAGTACTAACTGTAATGAAAAAAAACTGTATGAAACCTAAATCTATTTTATTAAATGAGTAGGGTAGGATAGGGTAAAAAAAATCCGTTTTTTTATACTTTCACAGTTAAGATATTTCGTAGCCTCCTGATATTGCACGCATTTTATAAATAAAAAAATCCGACATTTACTCACAGTACCATTAACTAGATTTTGTTACAACATCTAGTTAATGGTTTAAGCAAGCAAAGCAATACGAGCTTGTAACGATAGCTGGTGCTGAATATAGAATTATATAAAAATATAATTATTAAATTTGTTTATTACAAACTGCAGATTGTTTCTGACACTACATGGTAATCCAAAACACTACATAATTATGTCTTTTGTCATGTCTCTTTTCTATGTATTCTAATTGGTGTACAATAAAGGAATTTTGTATTGTATTGTAGATATTAGCTAGCTCCTAGTAGGTACAAAATATGCGCTCCTTCATAAACGTTTGCTGTTATGTTGAAAGAGAACAAAAAATAAATCGACAAACCTTACTCAACCAAGATTTATCGCAAGAAATAGGAAGGGAACTCAAGACAGCCCGGGCCCTCTTAACCTCTATCCCTTCGATCTAATAACGAAATAAAAGTTAGTAGGGTGCCCGGTCACAGGGGGCCGCATTACGTGATGTGAACTGCTATAGAGTTGTGGGGAAAACGGTAGGGGAGCTCGGAAAACGGAGTTCCGGGGGCGATTGCTACTTTTGAATGTATTTACCTACACAGAAATACTTTTATAAGCCATTTTGGTATAACAAATACGCAGAAAATACGGTATTATATGATTTCCCAATTATTTTCTTTAGTCGGTAGGTACAGGAAAATGATTTTTGGAAAATTTTTAATTTTTTTAAATAGTTACCTAAACGTGAAGGAAAAACAGGAAGCTTGGAAAATTGTTAAGGCTTTTATATTTAAACTCTGAGAAATGGAGTTGTGCCACGGAAATCAGGAAACTTTCTCGCAAAATTACAACAAACCTACCTACAAATAACCTGATCAATGTTTCTACGCGTTTTTGTTTTCGTTTTATCATTTAATATTTCCTTATAGGTATGTTTTACGAAGGTAATTCAAACCCTTCAGACATTTCCATTTAAATAGCTTTATGATACGATTTATGGTAATTGCTTTAATTTTGGACAGTGGGTTTGGTAACTTGCAGCGGGTGGGTGCTATAGGGGAGAATAGGGTAGAATGGGGCAGACGGGTAGTTGAATGTCGGGCAAGGGCGTGAGTCACGGCCGCGATCAATACTGCAGCGGGGGTGGGAGGGGGAGGTTGCGTGCAGACAGTGCAATCGGGATACTGCCCGAATTTACGAGTACTACTGCACGAGTAACAAGCCTCAGTTACTGCGATGTGGGTTTACGGACGTCGCTTATTTGTACTTTTTATTAACTTTATATAAGGAATGAAGTTCTACGAGTATGTTTGATATTATGTTTTTTTTTAGTATGTTAACCGAATCACCGTTTTTTCGTCGGATTTATCACGAGGCGTAATATGATATAAATTAAATAAATAAATAATGTCGGACAATCCACACAGTATCCTCTAGCCCCAAGCTAAGCCAGACTTTTTTATGGGTACTAGATGACTGATATACTTAATGCAATAGATTACATAGATATATATATATATTTTATTATACATAGATAACGACCAGAGGACCTGGAACAAATATCTGCAGATCGTACACACAATTGTCCCGAGGCGGGAATCGAACCCGCACCCTCCTGCGTCGCAGGCGGACCTTTGTCCACCATGCCATAGAGGTCATCAAAAGGTCATATCACATTTTTATACTTATTTTTCATTCATCGCGCGAATCCTTAACCGAACACACGTGTATTTTAATCACGATGCTTAATGTTCCCGAATTCAATTAAATAATACCCAGTATTTAGAATTTAGAATTATTTTGATACCTTCTTGTATAACATACAAATACACGTGATTAAGGGTTGGGGAGAATTTAAAAAGTTACTAAAACATCACGTTGTTAACTAAATTGTGAAACTTTGAGGATTGGACCAATTGTATGGATTTGGAAGTGCTTAAGATTTTTGTTGCTAAGCTAAAGTAAACTAAACACGGAAACCAATGTCAATTTTGTACCGATGACTTCAAAAAAGGATGAGGTTCTCAATTCAAGAAAAATTACTGAACGGTAAAAGACCAATTTATCCCCCTAGAAATGTGAAATTAGAATTCAACGCGGGTGAAACCGCGTGGAACTGCTAGTGTCCTTATAATTTAAGTGGTGCTTCCTTTTTAACCCTTGACATTGGATATAAAAATAAAATATTTTTTTATAGAATTTACATTAAAATGGTAGAGCACAACCATGATCAGCTTAACAGCATACAAAGTTACGTTACAATATATATAAATAAATGCAATGTGTGTAGTATCTGTACTTAAATTATTAAATAATGAATATTATATTGTCCTGTTCTAGAATTTATCCCTCGAATATTTATTGACATTAATCCATTTTATTATTAGTGAACAATTCTCTTAATTCATGCCTAAAAAACACGAATTGTATTGCTTGTATGTGATTGTAGATACGACGTGCCATACAAAATATGCTCATATTACTTAAAAAGTGTTAAAGTCGAAAAGAAGATAGAAAAAGACAAACTCAAATGTAAGCTACTCCACAAGAAAAAGACTCTCTATATATCAAGTCGCTTACATTTAAGTTTGTCAAAGAAATTCTGATTACTTTTTACATACACTGCAGTCTCAAAGATGTACATGGATGGCAACGTTAGGGTTCTCAACTGAATAAACAACGGTGTACAACTTTCCGTTTGTTTGATGCCACAAATTGATCGATGTTCCTCGCTAGAGCTGTATAACGTCCGTATCTTCCAACGTAAGATTTTCGTCTGTTCAGGTGACTGATGGTGATTTACATAGTGGTGGCAGTGGAAGCAAACGTACAGAGTGGAAAGGTTGAGGGTTAAAGTCCGCCGTGTCGTTATTTTTTGGGATTTTTAAATTATAAGTATCCACCTAATCTAAAACGTGGCGATCTGTATGTATATCTGTATGTCAAAACGCATAGAAAACTATTTGATTTTGTTTGTTTTACATAAAAGATGCTTTGGTCGAATCTTTTCTTAGGTAAATCGTCGAATAACGAAAAATCTCATGATTTCATGATTTTAAAGAATTTCAAACTGATAAATTAAGATTTGCCTATAAATATAAATCATGGTTATACACAATGAAGTATCATGTTTACTAAAATATGGTGAATTCAAGAACGAATTCAATTCCTATGGTGAATTCAAGTGAATACGTATGAATCCAGATATTTTGGGGAGCAACCGACGCGCGACGACGTAGCGTTTAGGGAGTGAAAAGTCTGTTGGCTGCGCCCCCTGGCACCGTGCCATTTGGCCGTTAACGTTTTCCGTTGCACGGTTATTCATCCCATGATTCTAAATTATGCTGAAAATCATTACAAAATATTATAAAACTATAGACATCAAAGTTATTGTTTTTTAATATAACGTGGTTATTTTATCTTTTATTTTTATTATTTTCTTTGTATTTGATGGTGCAATAAAGCTATATTGTATTGTATTTTATTTACGCTACTAGTTGTAGCGTCGTAGACAATAAGAATAAGAATGATAATGTTTTATTTCATATTTTACAGAGTAGCCTTAAAGTTAATTATAGCTATTTATAAAATATATAGAGAAGAATTAGGAGATGTGACTTGTGCTAAATTTAGTGAGCCGACATCAAACTTAAGAATGTTCAATATACGTACATGTTTATAATATACCAAATTATAATTTTTCTGCCAATTTAATTGAATCTATGTTCCATACTCTAACAAATTGTTATTTATATTATTTAATATTTAAAATTGTATTTGTTAATATGTACTTACATTGATTTTTCCTATGCGACTTGTAAATACTTTCTTTTATCAATAAAATGACTATATTATTATAATATGTTCAACATATTAAATAAATGAACAGGTACCTTATGACCAACCTTGGTGTTATCTATATCTAGGTACACGGGAAATTATAATTAATAAATTTCTGCCCGTGACTTCGCACACGTTGTTTCCGGAGTAAGAGGCAATATTTAAATACGTTATACAGGTATTTATTTTACTTAAAAGAGATTCCCAAACACGGTTATATTATTGTAAAATTTAAAGAAATAAATATTTTTGTTTACATTGTTCTGTGGAAACGTTAGGTTATTTATATCCAATGGCAATTGATTTAAGCGATATAAATTGATTGCTTTTTTCCAAAATAGTATACAAAATTCAGATAAATACGTTCAGTAGTTTTAGAAGAAGTAACAAACATGCATCCATCCAGCCATTTAAATATCCAAACTTTCGTATTTATAATATAAGTGGTTTATATATTAATACTCGTAGATGGAATCAAAAATAGGCTTCTTTTTATGCCATAAAACAGTACGTTTCCTTAGACACAACGCGTGCGAAGCAAGTTGATAATACAGGTGTTATGAGATTTTTTACAAAGTTATGCAAAAGTAAATATTACGTGTAACTGATAAGAACTAGAGTGGGCCGGCCATATCTCGCGAAGAACCGACCGACGGCCGCTGGGACAAACGTGTTCTTGAGTGGAGACCACGACTCGGAAAACGTAGTGTAGGACGCCCTCCGACCAGGTGGGATGACGACCTGCGAAAGACTGCAGGATGCGGCAAGCTGAAGACAGGGCGCTATGGCACTCAATGGGGAGGCCTATGTCTAGCAGTGGACTGCTATAGGCTGATGATGATGATGATGATAAGAACTAAAAGACCTTACAAGACGTTTCCAATTGCTTGTACAACGACAATAATTCAATGCTACCTAGCTTTGACCGTAATAAGTAAAAACATGTTTATATTATGTATATAGGATAGGTACTTGAGTCGAAGTATAGTGATGAAACTATTTATTTACTAGTAATTGGTGCGCCCCTAACTGAGATCTCGTATTTCTGAAGATTTTTGTAGAAAAAACTCCGAAAATCACTCATTTCTATCGCTTTTTAGTATGTCTTTAATCTTAAGAAAATATTGGTAATAAAAAATATGATTAATTATGTTTACAAATAGCAAATGTTTAAAAAGTTGTACGAGTAAAAACCAGGTTCAAGTTTATCAGCAAGATCTCTACTTGCTCAATAAAATATAACAACGTGGTAGCATTCTAGTTATGTAGCACGACATTGAACTTGAACTCGAATCAATAATATTTATTAATTTATTACTAGTTTCTGCCCGCGGCTTGTCTATGCTGATTTATGGTGATAGTGGTTTCTTTTCACTTCTTCCACTAGTGGACAAAAAATTGAAGTGAACAGTAAAATAAATTTATTTGATAATCATTTTTACAATACTTTACCCTCCCAAATTAAAATTGTAAGCTCATTTAATATGTTCAAACTCAAATTAGCTCAACATATCATAAATGATAAGTCACTTCTTATTAAATGAACGCATTAAATGTGCCAGCTATTGAATGACCACAACCTATGTATAACCTTAACCTAAGAATCCTGTTCTCATGTAAGTGACTTTAAATTGTCTTTTTGAGAATAAATGAATATTAAACGAAAAATTATTTATATATAAAATATGACTTGTCTAAGTGCTTATTTTGTAATCCTATAGAAATAAATGGTTTTTTACTTTACTTTTACTTTACTATGGGCCTTTGTTTAATTCCAGACTTAGAACTACATCTGTGCAAAATTTAAGCCTGTACCGTTCAGTAGTTTTGGCACGAAGATGTAACAGTGCATCCGTACATCCATCCATCGCATCTAAACATTCAAACTTTCGCATTTATTATATGTGGGTGATTTACGTAATTAACAACGATAGGTAGATACCTATTTGTATGTATTATTGGCTGACCTTGTTGCTTCAACATAACTACGTATTGTAGAGTGGGTACAGATATAATATATGAATAATAAAGTAGAGACGCGTACCTAGGTGTTTTCCAAACGTTACATATTAAAATAATCTTAAGATATTTGTTTAGAAAAATTATCAATCATAATTATCAGAATGCGAATTTTTCGATATTTAGATGGATGGATGGATGAATTAAAACTTCTTCACGCCAAAACTACTGAAAGGATCGAGTCGAAAATTTGTATACAGATAGATCGACGCCAAAATTACAATAAAGACTACTTTTTATCCCATAAAGCAGTTCCTGTGGGCTATAAATAAACTTAAAACGTTTCTATAGAAACAACATGTGCGAAGCCGCGAGCAGAAACTAATACAATATAAATGAATAATACAATATCAGTATAGAGAGAAATCTAGGTGTTTTCCATAGATTGTTAAGCTAATCTTAAGATATTGTTGAAAAAGTCATTAATCAACGTGTCTTTATGGATACTTTGACAATTTTCGGGCATCTCTACATAAAAATCTTCTATGAGGAACAGACAAAACAGTCTAGCATATTTATAATGTTCGGGTGGCGAGCATACCGTCATGCTTGCGTGTGTTTTGTGGCATTGAGCACTAATAATAATCGGTGAACTTGACATTGAGCGGAGCATCAGAGGCTCGTCATCACAGCGAGATTCTCCATCTCAACTTTGCATTGCTGCTTGCATGCGTTCGAAAAGGATAGTTAATGTTATCATCCAATGTTCGCGATTGTTTGTAGGTCAGTCGTGTGTTTGTTCCGGACGATAGTCCGAAAGTCGGCTGGAGGTTATATTACCTACGTGTTATTTACGTTAGCACCATTTTAGCAAATATAATCAAGTCGAATATAGACTGTGTAAAATGCATTCGTAATCCGACTATAATTATAGACGTGGTTACACCACCCGGGCACTTAGTGAGAATATAACTAAACACTCGAATAATATCATATTTGTTTAGGAAACAGTTTTTGGCAATGTTATTTTCTCGAATTGAGGTTAAGTCTTAAAAAAATTAATATTAGAAAAACTCATAAAAAAAACATAGAAAAGTCTCTATATGCGATATTTTTTGTAAAATTAGTTAACAAACATGAAGTAACATAATAAATGAGTATATTTTATTATCTTTCAGCACTATAGCAAATATTCTTATTGAAAAAAATGTAGTGCCATTTTAACGAAATTTGTGAAAAGCGATATCTAGTAGCATTTGCCAGAGTTACAACACAACCTCAAGTTTCAAGCCTTCAAAGCCTACATGGTTCTGGAAAATTCCACTAGATGGCGCTACATACCAAGGTTCATCAAAGTGAAAGTTCACGGTGACTCGTACAGATGACGCTACTGGTTTCAAACTTGGGAATGTTATATATGAATGAGCTACCTAATGCTTATATATCGAATTAAATTACTTTTTTTCTGATTCTTGTATCATAAATAATCTTGATTTTTTTGTGCCTTGTTGTAGATAAGATTATTTACTTTTGAGAAGACGCAAACCCATTTATTATTGTGAAATTACTATTCATTCATGCATTTTTTTTAAATCATTTATTTGGTTCTTGAGTCATTCATACATATTAGTCAATATAATAAGGATGCTACGCATGTGCTACGAAAGTAGCTCCTAGGGGACTTACTCCTACTCGCTAGTAAGTACCCTTTTTAAAATACTTACTGAGTTTTAGAATCTTTATTATCATAGCAACAAATTATAACTACTCCTATTTAAAAAAACCAACGCACAATGTTTTACGGTTGAGGAAAATATGTTTACGTCAGAGTATCGTAAGTTGATGCGTCACGCGAGTCGCGCGGTCAACGTTCCCGTTTGGAAACAAATAAATATTGCGCCTTGAGTCACTGATCCACTTTCAATTCGGGGATTTTGCATTTTTGCAGTTATTTGTTTATGTTTCATGCGAAATAAGAAGAGTCATTTCCGTTAGATTATGTGAGAAGTCTATGACCCTACTTAAATGGCTTAATTTAATCTCAAATATTACATTATTATTGTTTTTATTTTTATTATTTTCATGTTACTCAAAGTTTAATACAAAATGCTATTCACGTGCAACACCTAAGTATATTTATATATATTCTGAAAGGTAGGTAATCCACTTTGGGTGCATATTTCATAATGATTTATTTTAATATATTCGTGTTGTTTTTATTAAAGCTATCACCTTTCCTAACTATAAAAAACGTGAGAAAAATAAAATACTGTTTGAAGTTTTAGCTACTCATCGCTAGATGGCGCTGTGTGTTTCACAAAACGCATTTTGCATGCAGCTGTAAAATTGTTATATCTTGTTACGTCCTCCTTCTTCATAAAGATATAATATATCGATATAAATATATCGAAGTGATTTAATTTATACTTATTCAAGATTTCTGGTCTCATGCGCAAGCGAATAATAGTTAGGCAGCTTATTTTCAATGAACTCTATAGTGTGATAAGGGAGATCTGACATATCTGAAAGATTATAAAAAGAGGAAACTTGGTCGACAAAATGGTGAAACATATTTACTTCTACGTAAACTAGCAAAACCTTCAGAATCAACATGACAACATAATAAAATGGCTCGTAGGAGAAGGGCGGGCGATATCGTAACTGATAATGTATTAAAGGATAGAGAATACTGCACACTGCACATTGTTTTTTCCATTAAATGTGGAGTCATATTTTAGAATACATATAGCATGCAAGTTTATTGGTAGAAAAGTTGTATTTTTGTTATATTATGTGCATAAAAACATGATCTTTTGGTAAATTATTAACGATTGTCCATATCTCATTCATGAGAGAAACAAAAGAGTGTACCTAACCTCACCAAGAGTGTTTCTAAAACCTGTTTGTTTTAGAAAATGAGGTTCCATGATTTGATCAGGATTGGCCTATTTTGCGTACATCTACGAAAAGCGATTTCAGCATCGATTTTCTCATATGTACTGTTGAAAATTGGTCATTTCTGTTCAAGACAGAAACAAAAGAAGATAAAAAACTAATTTGTAAAGGTAACCGTGCAAGTGTGTAGTATCACTAACAGTAGCCAGCGAGTCAGCGACAGCGCAGTCGGCTTGCAACCTTGCAGAGTTTGTTGCTCCTGCGGGGGGGAGTGCGGTGCGGTGCGGGGGGGGGGGGGGCTAACCTCCAGTGACATGCTCTCTGCTTTATACCCAGACACCACCTTAAAAGGACATTGTGATCAATGTGATATTTGAGACGATTTGTACGATAGTTCAAATTTTAAAATTGATATTTGATACTGCTTTGCTACTAGTCATTGACGACCGATGTGGCGCGCCGGGCAAAGGTCCGTCTTCACCCGCTAGAAGGTTGTGGGTTCGATTCCCGCCTTAAGAAATATGTTCGTACGGTCTTCAAATATTTGTTCCGGGTGTTATATATTTTATTGAATCTATTTCATGTATATGTATGTACGTATTAAATGTATTAGTCATCTAGTACACATAACAAAAGCTATGCTTAGCTTGGGGTTAGATGATGTTGTGTGGATTGTCCAGCATTATTTATTTCATCATCATAATTATCAACCTGTGTTAGTCCACTGCTGGACGTAGGCCTCCCCAATGAGCGCCATAGCGCCCTGCCTTTCGCTTATTATTTATTTCTTGACACAAATAAACTAGAACAGAGTTTACCAATCTACAAGTTTTTTGGTATGTAATATTCCTATATAATTTGTCGATTTCAAGTGATGATAGAAGTTACAATAATTGAGAGCTCGTCTTTAAAAGTATCTTACGCCCATACTTGAAAAGTGTCTGAATTACATTCTGTATGTAATCCTAATAAACCACTATTAAAATACAAAATATACATTTATTAAATCATACAAAAATCCATATAAAATGTTTTCAGGTTTCGCGCATAATTGCCATGGGACTTCTTTCGTGAAAAAAAAAGTTCTTTCGAAAAAAAAAAAAAAAAATCTAAGCAAATGCGCTGATGTTGCTGATGTGATGACAGTTGATACTTTTAAGCATCTTTTAAGTTTACGTACTCAGTCGTATGATATAAAACATTGCACCTACTGTTTCATGGTTAAAAACAGATTAAAAAACGGAAAACTTCGAATTGAATTTTAAGTACCAAGTAGAAAAAATCTTTAACAATTTTTTATCAAGTTTATCAAAATTAACATGTTAATTTATGAACTAAAACATTTCCCGACTGCTTTTGGCATAAGCTATCTCGATTATATATTTAAAGAGTTTTTCTCATAATATCTTACTACATAATACATATTAACTGTCTATATTTATAAGCCTATGTACAATTTCCGACACAATTTAAATTGTTTGTGAAATAAATAAATGAAATGAAATATTATATAGTAAGATAAAGATACCCCATTAATGCTACCGCTAAGGCGTAGCATTGACCTCACTAAGTATTGTAAAGCTGATGATGCAATACTGAATTGCAATTAGCACAAAAAGTAGATGTAAATACGCGATAGCGTTTAATATTAATTCACGATAGTACAGTTTATTCTTGATATATGCATAATCAACTGCATTTATGCATGTGCCAGCCTTCAGGGTTCACTGTATCGAGTGCTGGTATAATATCACATTTTTGTGCTCTATGCGTGCTGTATGCAAATTCTGAGATAAACGCCTATCGGCTCGAGAATAGAATGAGATAATTACTTAACTATTTAACAAAATTATCTTCTGCTCTTGATAAAGTTTATTGGCCCAAATACAGGTTGTTTACTTGCGCCCGGCTTACTTGCATTGTTTCACTAAATTAATATAATTTGTAAATTATAATCCTTATATAAACTTTGTTATGAACAGGATGTATGTACATAAACAATGAGCAATAAGATTGTCTTATTAGCATGTTTTGGCACTAACATCAAAAGGTACTTTAATTTAATTTGATGCAGTATTGTTATATGTATTTCAGATTATATCAATTTATTAATACAGTAATTACAATTTTAAACAGAGTGTATTGTTGATATCCGTATATTATAGCGAACTATCACAACCTATTTTAGTTTATAAATATAATGTTTGACATTTTGGTATGTATGTATATAACTGTAAGTCAAATCTAAATAAATGAATATATAAATAAATGAATCACACTCACCGCAGTCATCGCATTTTCTAAATCCCTATATGCGCCAGTTCCACATATCCCTACTAATCTATTTTTTTCCATCTATTACTACTAGGGGTAAAACGTGGATGTTTTACTTCCATGCATTTCTACTATGTTAAAGTACAAATACGAAGAAAAATCATAAAAAGTCCAGGAGTATCTCTCATTCTGTATTCAGACAATACAATACAATGATTTATTAATAAAACCAAGTTACAAGTCAAACGCAATAAGGGAAGCAACACATAATACAATATTGTCCACTAATATTTATGGTATATCATAAAAATACATATAATAGATTTATTATCTAGGAAATCAATTTATAATTAAATTCATAGAACAGGCAACTCGTAGAACTCATCTAGAGTGTAGAAAGAGCTCATTAAGAGCCATTTTTCAGATATTCCCAATTTTAAGAAATAGTATGCAACATCGCGCGCCTATCCGTGCCGAACGCGCCGCATTTCAGGGGAAATTCGATGAATGCTGCACCTGCGGTGCGGACAGATACGCGTTCATCTTTAACCTCCATTTTATATCTACGACCTCTGAAATATCTACATATGTATAATCTACTGAACGATTTGTTTTTCTTTCTGAAACTCACTTTCAATAACTCTATATGGAGATGTGGTGTCGCTGTTGAACGTCCTAGATTTTATACGAATAGTTTAGGTGAGGATTATTCCATCGAACCGACTCAGCTATTTACTTAGCCGACGATGTGACCTATATACTACAAACGAATTACTCATGAGATTGTTCCTGTGCCTTTGTGGTCTACCTTCAGTGTTGTAGATATTATTTTAGGAACTGAAGTTGAAGTAGTGCCTTAATTTCCATGTTTTTGATAGGTTTCGAAAATATTTTAAGAACAAATGTATAAACCTAGAGAGAAAAAAAACATTTACACTCTAATAAATTTCTGATTCATAAAATAGATTTTTTACCTAGGTCTAAATTTCATGGTGAATGAAATAAAAATGGATTAAATATAAACTCGTGTGCAAAGATTCAATTTCCGAAAAAATGTCATGCATGATATTATTTAATTGTATAAAAAAAACTAAAATGTTACACTGTTTTTTAGTTTTACGGGATACATACTAATTCCTCGGGAATATTTTTTTAACGGATAACCTCGACAATTTTCTATATAATAGCGAAATAATGTTCAAAATCGGTTTATTATTGACTGAGAAATCGACCCCATTATTGACGGAGAAATCAACGAACATGCATAAAAAAGCCAGACATAATACCTCCTTCTTTTTTCGAAGTCGGTTAAAAGTAGTGTTTAGGCAAATTCCTTCTTTGGACTGCGGATTCCTGAAATGGAAACTTTTACTTAGGTTTCGATACTTGCTTTGTTTTAAAAGACATTTAGATCATAAATTTTATCTGTAAGTAAAGGGGATGACCTGCGAAAGACTGCAGGTAGATGCTGGATGCGGCAAGCTCAAGACAGGGCGCTATGGCGCTCATTGAGGGAGGCCTATGTCCAGCAGTGGACTGCTATAGACTGATGATGATGAATCAATAATAATTAAACGATTAGCGTATGGAAATTTTATCTGCAAATTGTTTTGAAGATAACAATCTCAATTGAATATTACAATCAGTCATAATGAGATAACTCTGACATTTATGAGCATATCATATCCAAAAGATATTTTGTTCTTGTTTGTTTTATTGTCTGTTATTTTTGTTGTGTTTGTTTCGCAAATATTGTCGCACTGCTCGCTCCCTCTGACCTAAATGTGGATCTTTGTCTACTTACGACTCTTACGAGATTGAGTTTGCTCAAATGATATTAAGCTCAGGTTTTGTTTACGATGTTTTCTTCTTAGCAAACAAGGTACAATAAAAATAAAACCGTAGGATTTCACTTTGCTTGCCCATCATAATTGAATGCGTCTCTATAATGTCTAGGTGTTGTAAAGCATCAATGTTGAGTAGGGATCTACTAGTACACATAAGAAACATCTTATGTGTACTAAAAAATCATCATCAGATTGTATAACCACATCACAAGAACTAGTTTCTGCCTGCGGCTACGCACGCTTTTTTCTGTGGAATGGTTTAAAGGTTGTTTTAATCCCATGGGAACTGATTTATGGGATAAAAAGCCTATGTTTTATTCCAGGCCTGTATGCAAAATTTTACCCCGATGCGTTCCGAAGTTTTGGCGTGAAGAAGTAATTAATATCCATCCATACATCCGTTCATCTAAACATACAAACTTTCGTATTTATAATATGAGTGTGATTTATTTTTGTTGTGATTGGTGTATTTTATGTATACCCAATAATTTACAAATAGTTTATTTAACACGGGACCCAGCGACACGGGACCAAACTTCCCCATTGTTGACGAGCGTAGCGAGGAAGGATGACACTACCGAGTTTTTAGTGACTTTGCTAGAAAATAAAATAACAAAACTTACTTTCATAATAAAAAAATAAAAAAAACAAATGTTTTTTATTTGTAAAGAAATAAAAACTTTTATCATGTTTTATACAATTAATAACATTATTTTAATGTTCACTTCAATTGTTTTTGTCCACCAGTGGAAGAAGTGAATAAGAAACCAATAGTACTTATGTTGTAGTATGTTGTTGTGTTATTGAACCTTTTTTCACTTCTCTACTTCACGAATTTGTCGTAAGTCTCACGTGATTTCGACCGCAACAGATATAATAATATTATTCATTTATTTGCCCTTCTGTTCCATTTGCATATAACATTAATTTTAGCTTGATGACATTTCAATTAAATTAGCCACATTTACCGTCACTTCAATTTGTAGTAAACAAAAAAATCCAGTGTTACGTGAAAAATTACGCGCTACTAAAAACTCTTTTTGCGTATTTTTACGCTCAATCCAAAGTTCCTTCACAAAAACATCCAACAATCACCAAAAAGCGCATTGATTCCATTTTCAAGAATTCGAATTAAATGTATGTTCTTTGTAAATGGAATACCAAAAAGTCGAGTCTTTATGTACTGGCTGATGATGTCAGAGAAAAATTGAAAAGAAAAGTAAAATCTAGTTTTACGACCGCTAAGCTACGCATAATGACACGCTTTTTGAACAAGCGAAGTGAAAAAGCCATTATTATTGGGCATCTAGTTAATAGTCCAGTAAATTGAAGCTATTGGTCATCAAATTACAAATTGTTTTAATATACCTGTAATGTACCTTGTCTAAGAAACGACTTTTTTAAAATAAAAGTACTTAAAAAAGTACCTAATACTTTTAAAAGTTTGAGTATACTGAACTTTCATAATCCTGTTCCAAACTAAACTATCTTTACAAGACGACAGCCAAAAAAGTGATAGAATAAATTATATTCACAAATATTTTCAGATAGTAGATTCTAGATAATGAAAAAAATACGTAGGTAGAAAACTAGAGGTTATTGAAACGTGTATATAAGTATATCGATGGCAAGTGGCAACAGACCTCGAGGAGGTGATTATTACGAAGGTCGGTCCGCAGCTGGATCTAGCATCACGCCCAGCTCTTCCATGTGCTATCGCTGCGAGGTGCTTTGTGACGATATACCGGCCGTCAAAACGTTCTTACTAAAACCGCTCGTACTGTAACAGAATAGAACGCAGATTCCATTGACTACGGCTTCGGTCGGTGGCCTTACCTCGTTAGAGTTCATGCACCCGCGCGAAACTGGGCCACGTACCGCCAGCTCCCTCCGCCGCTGCTGCCCCCTACCGTTCCGTTACTAGCGACCAATGAAAATTACTCTTATACTTTTGAAAATTGTATTTGAATGCTCTTGATGACTTTTTACACTTGTAAACAGATATCATTGTAATTAAATATATGTAGAACGTTTAGATGTATCGAGATATTCTACAGTTGATTGACAAGACTTTGAATTAATTGTGCTTTTAAGGTCGAGCTGTGCCTTTACTTGCAGATTCTTTAAACATTATATCATGACCAAGTAAGCTTTATTGTTGAATGTTAAAAGCTTGTGGTGATTGCTGGATGATTAAAGTTTGCGGGGTTTGATGCTGTCACTGTCGGGGTAAGGTGACTGAACCAGTATTGCGCCTGAGGTTGCGCAAGCGCTGACGAGAAAGTGCGAGTAAAAGTTGACGCAACTCACGTCACACAGCCCGCTTCACACACACACACACAAATCTCAGCATGTGTGCGTATGTGGTGTATTACTATTCGTCTGTGATACTGACGACACTTGATTACAATCGATGTGTTATACAATGTTTTTTTAAATGGAATAGAAACTCACGTTACCTCATGAAGCGTAAGGAGTCAGTAACCCCGTTTCAGGACTAGTTACTATCTGGGTGGGTGATAGTCAAATGTTACTTCAAGGTTAATCGAGTTGGTGATGATTGATGGGTTTCATCATTCTGATGTAAAATCTAGCCTTAACATCATAACCTAGTCAGCGAGATTCTACTCCTACTTTGCACTTATCATAGTTATAATATTAAAATTATCTGAGAGCAGGTAGCTATTAAAGTAAAGTAAAGTAAAAAATCATTTATTTCTTTAGCTTACAAAATAAGCACTTAGACAAGTCATATTTTATTTTCAGTGATGCTAAGTTTGATGGGTTTGTGCACCTGTACGCTCTAGATTAGTTGTTTATTTATATAACAAAGAGACACCAATGAGGTATCCATTACTAATATTTCCAAATAAATTTAATTTATTATTAATTTAGCCTGTTTTGTTCGACTTCTGGGCAAAAGCCTCCCCGTGGATTCCAATTATCGATTTTTGCATACAAATTCCTAATTTACAGAATAAATGCTCTTTAAAATTACGTTATGTTCCATCATCTGTAAATTTATCATCAAAATATTTTTTAATAAGATGTTTAAAATTTAATAAAAATTATATTATAATATCTTATTAAATTCTAATCATTGTTAGGAATATGGTTAACATGGTTATCTTTTCATATTATATTTTTCTAACTAAAACGCCTTTGAAAAATGTAGCTTGGCGTACGAAATGCAAATTCCTGAAATTCAGCGAGGTGTCTGTAAATTGGAGTAAGTGATTTTCAGCGGAGGGTTCTAGAGAGATCGGGGGTGCGGGGAGCGGGGCTTGTGGCGACAGAAATAGGACGCGGAGGACAGAGCAAGGCTGCCCCGGTTGTCGGCCAACGACCCGCGCGTACTCGCCTACAGTTCACGCGAGCTTGTGTGCCGCGCTTATACAACACACGATGTGTCTATGTGTGCGGGTTACGCGTTGCTCTACGCGCAAGAGAAGCGAGGCTATGGAAATTGACTCAATGGCGTTTTTAAAGCAAGCTTCCCATTGCGTTGCATTTGCTAATGTCCTAGGACAACGATTGGGATAGTGCTTGCATGCTGACAGTCTTTAGAGCTTACTATAATGTCTAGGTGGCGCTTACGTGCTAAGTATTTCGATAAATCGGTGCGTCGTCGGGTCATTTTCAATAGGTCATGGACTCGTGCTACGACTCAATGCGTAACACTTTTATTTTAAAACAGGCTTTTTAATGTACTGTCGGACGATGTTGTGTAGATACCTACTGTTAAGAAAAAAATCTCCATTGTACCTATATTGTAAATAATAAAATGAAAGAAATTTAGATTTATTAATAGTTTTCAACATAACCCATAACAATTTTTAAACTACATATTTGCAAAAAACATATTTTATTGGAGATATTTTCCTTCCGTTTAATTATTGTATTCTCTTTAAGACATATTTTTAGCGCCATCTGTGTATGAATAGTGTTACTTTTAAAGCGGAGAGTGGTTCGCGGCCGCCCGCCCCGCGCCCCCCTCGATAAGGGCACGGGTTCGTTGCCCCGGCAGAGGCTGACCTCAAAAACGAGGACACTGCAAAATTAGGACGATGACAACGTAATGACTCGAGCGCCCGATTGCAGCATACGAATATAGACTTCAGCTATGTCGGCATAAGTAGCACAATCGCTCACGGAAACCGATTGAACAACATGTATTTGATCAATTAGGCAAATACGCTGACTCTAAAGTGAGCTAGCTCGAAGTGTTTCTCTGTACTATAATGGTAGGTTCGGATTTATTCTAGGAATGTAGTAAATTGGTATTTGTTCTCGGAATATAATATTTTACGGGTTTACTTACGGTGCTCGTAAAACGGAACAATGCCTGTCGTAAACAAAAATAAACTAGACTTACCGAATAGTATTATAGAGTAAACCAGTATTTATAGATTTTAACAGATACAGGCCTTCGATTTTTAAGAGCGAATAAGTATATCTTTAGCAATTAATCTCGTCTATCAATAAAGACAACGAAAAAAATATAGCGAGCAGAACAGTAGAAATATATAAATAAATAATGATGGACAATCCACACATCATCATCTAGCCTCAAGATATTTATGATAATATGTACATGTACATTTACTTTTACTTTACTTTACTTTACTTTACTTTACTTTACTTTACTTTACTTTACTTTACTTTACTTTACTTTACTTTACTTTACTTTACTTTACTTTACTTTACTTTACTTTACTTTACTTTACTTTACTTTACTTTACTTTACTTTACTTTACTTTACTTTACTTTACTTTACTTTACTTTACTTTACTTTACTTTACTTTACTTTACTTTACTTTACTTTACTTTACTTTACTTTACTTTACTTTACTTTACTTTACTTTACTTTACTTTACTTTACTTTACTTTACTTTACTTTACTTTACTTTACTTTACTTTACTTTACTTTACTTTACTTTACTTTACTTTACTTTACTTTTTACTTTTACTTTATAATTTATTTTAATATATCTTAGCATAAAGTACCTACATACTTTCATTATATCAGTGTATTGAGCAAGTCAACACAACATTACTACATTTACTAATAATACCTTTCTGTTATTCCAGGTAAGAGCGGTCGTTAAACTATCGTACAACTTTTCCTCGTAATCGATCGAAGAAAGGTAAGTCACTTGTGAAGTCACACTATTTTATGAATGACGCTATAAAAGTCTATCCTTAGGTACAGTGGTAGACTTCAAAAAGTGAATTTTGTTCTTATTTTCATCTGCATAGAACTTAAAATAAGCAACAGTATTTTTGTAAGTATAGTTTTGCTAGGGATATACCTGGCAAAACTAAACGATAACTATACCTGGCAGAACTATTTTCAGTTCGGAGTTCTTTAAAATAAAGTTTAAATTCGAAATTCCTTCAGGATCGTACGCGACTTAGGATAGATTTTTGATTTTTCTTCACCTGCATTGTTTAGTTCACACAACTCCATATTAAATTACCTGCAATATATCAAGTGCTATGTTCACTAAAAACCTACAATTGACGTTAAAATCGTTGTTGTATGGAAAATGTTCAGTCTCATAAATTTTCTATTTTGCTCATCGCGCTTTTGTACTTCACGCAAAATAATATCTACAAACAAACAAAGGAAAGTTAGACAAATGTTGGTTAAATGATGAAGATAAATATTATTATTCTGGATACCTATGCCTACGTGATAGTGAGAGACAAAGAATGTAAATCGTATGCAGCGTGCACCCGCTGAGCTAAATATAGTCCGGTCGGCGACCGGCAACCGGGGCGCTCCCTGGGGCACCCGACCCACCCCCTACTTATGCCAGCTATAAACCCTACCTCTGCCTTTTAATCTTTCTTTCTGCTTTATTAACTTCATTGTAATTTTCATTTCACGCTGCAGCGCTGACACTTTTTCAGGGGTGTTATAAAGGTGATTTTCTTTTAATAAAAATACACCAAGCAAATTTTCTGTTTTTGTTGTGCTACGAATGTTGAGCAAGAAATTGTGGCTTTTTAAACAGCTTTATCGAGACGAATTGAAAGAAAGCCTTCAGCTGCGAGCATATACAATGCTCGCAGCTGAAGGTTCGGGAAGCTGTTTCTAGAAGTTACGCCAGAAAACTAGCACAATGCATTATTGCATTCGTATTAAATTGAGTAAGGCCACGTCAGCAACGTGGGTGTTGTTGTTTTCCCCATGGCTGGCGAGCGGCTGGAGCGGGCGCGGGGAGGTGTCGCAAGCTGCCACAGTGCACGAACACCAGTCGCTCAACTCACGACAAACCGAGCATGACCTCTCGCAAGCCCACAAACAGCCGTCTCCATCACATAAAACGCGGTTACCACGCAACTGTTTCAGTGTTTAAAACTAGCGCGTATGTTCGCGGCTGTTGTCGGGGGCAGTGTGTAGTTGCATCACTAGGTTGCTGGTTTACTGTGGGCCGGGTGCATGGCCGGCCGTCGGCACCGGAGCGACCCTGACTGACTTATCTTGCGAACGTGCGCCGAGCGCAAATTCTAATGCTGGCAAATTTAACAAGCCATGGATTATTGTCGAACGTTGATCATTATGGTTCTGGGTTTTATCGTAACTACCTCTGGCATTGCATGAAGCCAGCTTATTGAAACGTCCCGTTTGCTCACCGTATTGAGATGTTTTGATTCAGAACGACTGCCTGAACAGCTCTATTGACATAGATTCCTTACATATATGTATATTCTACTTTTAGTTTGTTCAGCTATATTGCTATATCTAGTATCTTCGACTGTCATTTAAAAAGTCATTCCTTCCAATACCTCGCTGAAGTTATTCATTTATTGAAGCATATATCTCTGTTATCTTTCGTTTCTTGTACAAGATTATTCTGCGCTACGTTCCACATAGCGACTCTACTTTCAATTATCTAGAAGGTTCTTTGTTACGTTACTTTAAAGCTTTAAGTTTAGTTTTAAATGTACCCAATCTTATAAAGCTGGCTACCGTTTCATGACAATTCTAAATGTTTAGCTAGTTTCGAATTGGTATGTTGTTTTAGTATTTGTTTTACGCATTTTTTGAGTGTTGCTACTCTATAACGACTTAAAGTGTTTCTAGAACATGGATATCGTGGTATTTTAGTACAAATAGCCTTGAACAGTAGTAGTATTTAATTAAATACAACAAGCTCTTTGTGATACGATACTGTATTGTGATAGTCGAGAGCAATGCTATTTACGAATCAAAGGATAAAGTTATCGAGAACCTTGATTACAATACTGTCTGTATTGTAATTGTTATTGTTCTGTACTTGGTCTTTCAAGTACGTTCCTTGTTGACACTTATGCGAAATGTTGAAAGGAAACCGCTTGGGTAGATGTCATGGAGTCTACAGATTACAGACGGTGCTGTCGATAAGTTTTCAAAATTCTGTTGGCCGACAATATTCATCATCATCATCATCATCATCATCAGCCTATAGCAGTCCACTGCTGGACATAGGCCTCCCCCAATGAGCGCCATAGCGCCCAATACTAATAATTAAACCAACCAATTATTATTAAATACTAATATTAACCCAATACTAATACTAACAATATTCATACTAATGTTTATTTTAATACACTATTTTTTTTTTGTTTTTCCTCTCCAGGCACTTGCGTTACTTCTCAACTCAACTTGCGCTGCCTCTTTAAGCGGTAACTTTGATGGCTCAGCTCGAGACCGTAGTTGAGACGCAATCACCATCCATTGCAACAGTTCTATTAAACAAAATCGTAAGATGTCGAGGACTCTTTTCTAATTCCTACGAGATGAAGTAGGTCTTGACCGCTTTTCCCCGTTCGTACCACAAATTAGGCCGGGGCTACACGTTATGTGACTGTATACAATTAACGATACCGCAATGATAACATAGGATTTTGTTATTCCAATGAACGCATTTCAAAAGAAAAGCTTTTGTTAAAGCACTTAACTGTTTCAAAATGAATTTGAAACTTTTTCATAAGTTTAATTGTTATAACATTGCAGTAAATGTACGATAATAATCTCAGTTTTTATATTTAGGTCACATTGTCTCAGTTTGCGTATCGCGGATTAATATAACCTCGGCCTAAATCTATTAGTAGGCGTGGACGATGAAGTATATTTTATTATTACAATCTTTTGTAGTAGTTGTATTTAGAGAATATGCATTCTCTTTTGTGTGAACATTCGTAGAATACGTTTGTAAGTTTCTGTTGAGGCAGGTCGTGCCAGAGCGCATACCAGTTTGTCTAGAAGTGATAAAAGTAGAAATGGTTAGAGAACGTTCGAAGTAAAATATACTTTTTTACTTGTATATTATGAGTTTTCTATTTAAATTCACTTGATGTAGACTGTATACTGTCTGCTTTAGATTTATTTTGCATTCATAATCACAGCAGCATAATGGATTATAATTGTATGTTTGAAAGCCAGCAATGGCGGATTGGCGGAGGCTGTCGGTTTCACCTTGACGTAATGAGTTAGACATAGGTTGTAGGCATTGGCGTGCAGTAAGAGGTGAGCCTAGGATCTCAAAGGCAGCCGAGTGGCAGGGAGCGGCCGCGACCGACTCGGACTTTGTAATACATTCGGCCTAGTCAGCGTTCGTTGCCCCGCGCAGCCCGAGGTCGCGCTCTGGGCTCACGAGTCCCCACGGAAATTCACGAACACATGCTGGCGCGACATTCGAAACGCTGAATTTCGAAATTCGTCCCATTTCAGAATTCGAGATGTATGCTATCGATAAGGAGGTATTTCGATCTAATGAGGTGGGACTTCTCAGAGATTAACACAACCTATTTCTGTTGTTTGATGGGTCTGAAGAAATTTAAGAATTTTCGAGAATGTCACAATCGGAGTTTTGGTGTTAATTATTCTATTATTCTTATTATTAATTCATAAATAAATAATGCTTGACAATGCACACTGGATCAATACAATACAATACAAAAATACTTTATTGTACACCAGTTACAGATCATTATAAAAGACATCACATGATACAAGTATAATGGGCGGCCTTATCGCTTAAAAACGATCTCTTCCAGGATCATTTAAGCCCAAAGCAGAGCTTAAGTTATTGGTACTAGATGACTGATATACTTAATACGATACATAACATAGATCAATTTTTTTTATTATACATAGAACACCCCAGAACACTTGGAACTAATATATGCAGATCGTACAAACATTTGTCCCAAGGTAGCTATCAAACCTGCAATCTCCTGGGTCGCAGACGGATCTTTGCCCACTGCACCATATCGGTCGTCGCTAGTCTTATTTCTATACGTTTTGTTAGCTGCCTCATCCTCACCTCCATCAACTGTCCGCTGTTAAGCGTCTCCTGTTAAGCACCTTCTTGGCTATTCTCGATCCACCATCGAATTATGGTATACCGCAGGTGGTGGATCTGTTTTGCAAGGGGCAACACCCGCGAAACAAGTTCGGGTGGTGCAAAATTTAGCCAGCACTACACGACCAAGTTCTTTGTTTCGTAGCGCAAAATTGAAGCTAGCACTACATGGCCAAGTTAACTGTATGGCACATAACCATGTTTACAATTTCCCCAGCGAGAGTTATTATATAATGAAGAAAGCGTAGTGACACTCTAACCTAGTGTTGGTGACTAGTCCAACGCACCGTGGCCATTGGTATGGAGACAGCACTCAGCACTTTCACTCTCGCTCATAACAAGTCTTACGCAAGCGATGCCACAACTCTCTAGTGGGGAGAAGAAAGCTCATGAAGTCGGAACATCACTTGCTTTTAGAAACGTTCTGTTTGTGAAGTTTTTTTCTGGAATATTCCGACTTAGTAGTCGGAATATTCCAGAAAAAAACACACTATGGTTAGTGTGCGTAGATTAGTTTAATGTTTCAGATCTATGGAGAAATGATAGGTAAAAGGTAGGAATGCTTTAAGTTAACTTTGTTATCTTGCAATGTGTTAAATTGGACAATGTAGGTATGATATGATACGTTCCTTCTCTTCGAGAAGACGCTTGGTTAATAGCGTAATATGGTATTTCTAACATGACGAGCATTACATGCTGTTTACTTGTTTCGTTTCTAACTCGAAGACAAGAAATAGTCCGAGCGATACACCATTTTTTTGTCCAAAGGCGCATCCTCAGGCCTAGCTAATCGCTCTCTCAGAAATGAAAGTGAGTGTTCGTAAGTAGGTCAGCGGAGTAGGTCGCAGGTTCGATGCCCGCGCAGCCTCGCGCGGTGAAAGTGTCCCTCCGGCCAATGGTGAGCGCTACTCGAACCTGCGCACGCGCATTTTTTTGCAACTTGGCCGTGGATACCGCGATAACTGCGAAACAACCGAGCAAATGTAAATGTATGGCCTTTATTTGTGCTCAATCACACGGCGTGCTTGGTAAGGACATTCTCTTGCATTCCTCGGTAGCTGAGCAAACGTAGAACCGAACAACACAAATATTTACTTAGATTGATACTTTGGAAAATAATTCCACCTTATTTTCATGATAATGTTAAAATGTAAAATAAATCACGCAATTTGTGGTTTGAGCTGTGCATAATGTGCTTATTGTGAATATGGAATATTTTTTGCATTGATCAACAAAAAATCATATCATATTTGTTCCGTGCAAAGTTCTATGCACGTCGTATAAAGTTTGGATAACAACAACACAGAAACTATAAGAATACCAAAAAACGGATTCAACAGAACCTGATATTTTCTCCGTAGAAGTTTGTAGAGCTTGTTCGTAGACGGTGCTACGCCGTAGCGGGTCTACGCGCTACGAAATTTGAGAACTACACATTTTCGTTTGGTCGATAAATTTCTGGATAAATTGATAGTTGTTTGGTTTGATTTCTTTGTAGTATTTATGATTATATGTACTGTGTGTATTAATATTTAATAATATATAGGCATGCACAGAATAAGTAAAACCGTTAAAAATATTATGATTGTTCAAGTAATTCAAACAAGCTTACCAAATGTAAAAAAGATTAATAATCAAAACAATGAAAGTACGGTATATTTGTAGTCATTCAAGAAAACATTGGAAGTAATAATATGTATTTTACTATGATTCATAGAATCTTAGTCGCGTACTCGTACAATATTACTCATGTTTGCTTATTCATATTTTACTGCCTTTAAAAATATAGTTTTTCCTTGAAATGACATCATCGTAAGTAGTTCAGTAGGAACAATGGTTCATTTATCGCTAGTAGAGAATGAAAAGGTACACTCAGCTGCGAAAATATATACACCCTTTTAATATGCTCATAACTTTTCAAAAGAAAGTTCACGAAAATATTCCTTATTCACCTTATGTATACTTACATCGCTACTTGTCAAAATCCGGTATAATAATTTTATTGTTTTGAAAAAGTTTTTTGGCACAAATACTTATTCTTCGGTAATACAATTTTATTGGACTACCTCGAAATCATTCTCCATACAATAGTGAAATAATTTTCTAATTCGGTTAATAATTAACAGATAAACCGATAAAATACTAACATAGGTGCTTCCGAATATAGAACCTAATCTTTTGTTTTTTTTTGTCGATAATAAGCTGTCTCAATTGTGTATACACTAACAAATTTAAATTAAATATGTATATTATTTATTAAGAAAATTTAAATAACAGCATCATCATCATCATCATCAGCCTATATTAGTCCACTGCTGGACATAGGCCTCCCCCAATGAGCGCCAAAGCACCCTGTCTTCGGCTTAACGAACAGAATACTAATAAACTAACTATTTAAAAAAATGCAAAACGTACAGTCAGCTAAGAAAATATATATACACTCACAGGATAAATATTTTCTTAGCTGACTGTACTCGACAGGTTTATGTAACCGGCAGACGGTAGTGATTGAATAGGCCTCATCTTACGTAAAGAGTACTTGTACACATATTAAGTGTGATATACGTAACGTTTCAGTATTTTCACTTGACACATATTTGAGTTCATTCCCCTGTAGCCACTGTTGGAATGTCAATCGGCTTTTAGATCCGGACTATTGCAAATACTATGTTGATTCGTGCTAATTTTATGTACGACCGAGCGACCGTTCATGTAATATAATGAAAAAAGTACTTTAAAAAATTCAGTACCTATATATTGAAAAATACAAGTAACTTAAGTTTTCCGAAAAATAAATAAATAAAATGTCATAAACATATTTACTACTACTTATACATATTTCTTTATGTAATGTTGGGGGAGGCCTATGTCCAGCAGTGGACTGCTATAGGCTGATGATGATGATGTTAGCACTCCAACCCTTTTATTTTAAACATGTGTTTCCTGGTTGGTAAGTAGAAAATGCCTCGGCATTAAGCCCACCCTTTGTACCCTTAGTAGTGCAATAAAGTTGAAATAAATAAATAAACATATTTAATAAAATAATAATAAACATATTTGATAAATATTAAATAAAAAAAAATGAACTATATAAATCAAACGAGTAAGGTACTCAATTTGAATGCAAATCAGCAGTTTTCAACGAGGCGCATAGATTGTGTATAATCTGCCATAAACGTTATATAATTCGTTAGAACAAAAAACTACAATAAAAGAAAATTACTTTATGAAGATATTCACAACTTTCCACCATTGAGAGTAGAATAATTTAGTTAATTGCTGTCACTGTATTATGTAACAATAATTTGAGGTAAAGCTATAAAAGTTTAATAAAGGCACGAAATACTTTCCCTCTCACTTCGCAGGCTGATGAACCCAGCGCGGATTCTAGAAAGACATTTACTTCAGATTATAATATTTCTTGTGCGTTCCCATGTTAATGGCTTCATAAAAGCCATAATTTAAAGCTTATAAGACATAAGAACCAAACATTAAAGTATATTAAATCGCTAGTAATAGACCTCGAAATTATGTTCGTTTTTTTTCCTGAAAGCAGTTGATTTTACTCGTAGGCTCGCAAAACAATGTGTAAACATGGTGTAGTAGAGATATTAATAAATGCGGTCACACTACGCATAGTACATTCAGCGATTGTAATTCAGATGAGTGAAGGCTTAATAAAATGATCCGAGGCTGAAGTAGAGCCAGAGTTGCGACAGGCGAACAAAGAAAGCGGTTGCGGCCCGGCCTTGCTGAGTTCATCGACCGACTTTTGCGGGTCGCAAGGTTTCGCCAATCGGGCTTCTCTAGCTCCAGGATATTGCCAATTCAGAGCGATCAAGGCTGAACCACCGAAGCCTCTTACTTTTGCTTTGCGAGGAAAAATCGTCCATGCATTGCTTTGCGGGCTTTGTCACAGTAAGCTTGCATTTAGGTACCGACGCAATTGGCTTTATATAGACGGATGCCGATATAACTGTGAATATGACTAACCACCATTTAAATGTAGATAAAATCAATATAATAAAATAACAAATAATTGCCTACAAAAATTTATTGATTCTATGAACGCTACATATACATTATAGTCTTGATTCACGTAGGATACATGTATAGTATAATTATATCGTCGTTCGGCAGTCAATACCGCGAATGAGACATTCAACAAAATTTACAGGAGACGAAAAAAACGTGTGAATGATTCTGTACGCTTACAATTCTTTTAAAATAAAGTATTTTAAGCTACACTAGTTTGTTACGATGTAAAAATACATGTTTTTTCAATATCATTGTAGTATTTGCTAGAAAAATTCACGTTCGCGGTTTTTACCTACTATTTTTGGTAAAATCTTATCATATTGGCGGTTATGTTCTAGATCTAGAATGAAAACCAAACAAAAATTTTCTGTTGACAAATTTTATTATACTTAACTAATAATGTAATTATAAGTATTTAACTGTTTTTATAGAATTTATAAAAATCTTACAAAAAATAATAATCAAAAGGTTTTTTCAAATAACTTTAAAGTTCCATTAATATCTAATATCAATGAGTGAAATGTTTGTAATAAAAAGGTTAATAGGTACATTATAATGAGTACCCATTTTACCCGATTTGTTTTTAATAAATCAAGTATTTCAGGGCGATTCGTATCGGTAGGTAGAAGTTGGACTGACAGTGGAGTCACCTGAGTCTGCAGCTCTGTAGTAGTTTCACCAAAATTCAGCGGAGGCTGATGACATGTGGAGGAGTGAGGCGAGAGTTCCAGGTATACAGGCTGTGAGTGAGGCTCTATTTCAGGGCGATTCGTATCGGTAGCTAGAAGTTGGACTGACAGTGGAGTCACCTTAGTCTGCAGCTCTGTTGTAGTTTCACCAAAATTCAGCGGAGGCTGATGACATGTGGAGGAGTGAGGCGAGAGTTCCACGTATACAGGCTGTGAGTGAGGCTCTATTTCGGGGCGATTCGTATGGGTAGGTAGAAGTTGGACTGACAGTGGAGTCACCTGAGTCTGCAGCTCTGTTGTAGTTTCACCAAAATTCAGCGGAGGCTGATGACATGTGGAGGAGTGAGGCGAGAGTTCCAGGACTTCCAGGTATGCAGGCTGTGTCTGAGGCTCTATTTCAGTGCGATCCGGAGTGGTAGGTAGAAGGGACTGACAGTGGAGTGATCACAGACTGCTGTTCTATTTGAGTAACATCACAATTTGACTGTGGCTGAAGCCCTAAATCCGTACAGGAAAGCTGAGCCGAAACTTGCAGGCCTGCAGGCTGTGACTGAGCATCGATTTTGCGACTTTTTGATGTGCATGATGGTATTGAAGAGAAAATGTTCTTCAAGCGCGATTTCTTTTTAATTTTTCCTATTATTGTGTTACTGAACCCCATGTCCTTTAGAATATTTTCATTGTCGGATGAGTCTTCTATCGTGCTGTAACAAATAACCACTTTTTATAATTATTATCCAAATTAAGCTATAAGTTTACTAAAATCCCCCGACGGAAGCATTTTAGTCCTACTTAGGTATAACCGCGAACCTGCAAAAAATGCTGAAAATAGTCAAAACCGCGAATACGACAACTTATCTTTGAAATAGTTTTATTTCATAGTGTATTGAGAAATAGGCTAACACATAAAGTTAAAACTTACTACATATTTTGCAAAGAAAACACGAGGAAAACGTTAGTTACAATAAAAAACTTACCCAGAAATCACAGCGTCACGTGTTGCACTTGCGAGTGGAATGGCGGCACTAAGGAACTATCACATTCGCGGATTTTTTGGCGCTAAAATACGTTCGCGGTTTTGACATGACTCGAAAACATAAGGATCGGGGCCACTTTAGGCCGAAATTTGAATGTAGGATGGTGTATTTGAACGCATAGAATCAAATAAAACAAAAAAAGGTTTTCGCCAAAAATGTCGCGTTCGCGGTATTGAATGCCGAACGACGATATAGTAGTGCCGTTTTCTGAAAACACCTGGCACAGGTGCCAAAATCTTATGTACAGCTGTAAAGTTAAATTGATAACTTGTTTACACATAAACAATCGTATTGGTTCCGAGGTCAGCCAGCCCTGCCACTTCAATACATCTGGCTATACTTTCAGTTTAACATTACTTTGTTATTCTTTGTCCTATCCAGTATTCCTTATTACAAGGTTACGTACAATGGACGGCATGGCCGTAATTGTTTACACTCTGTTATAAATCTTATCGCACTCGTTTTATGCCTACAAGTAGTAGGCACGTTAGGCGACCTTCTCGATCGCCCCGTTATAAATAGTTTATACAGCGTACGTTATGAAACAACCATGAAACCACTGAACGACTCATGCGACCATTTGTTTTTTCATTACCCGTAATTTCAAACACATGATGATAAAACGACTTGGTACAAAGAGTAGGTTGCGTTGACGCGGTCTGACATAGTTGTGTATTTCAGCGAGCGTTAGACCCACAAAGTTGTGCTCAAAACCTAGATCCTCATCGCGACACGGTTAGCATTATCTGCCGCGATCGAATCCATTGCCTAGGGGCATATGCGTGCCTGCTATCTGTGAATAACTATTGCAATATTGTTTGTCAAATAATTTTTACACAATCAGATAAGAGAGAAGTTGGGTGTTTTACAGTTTTGCCCTTGAATCTATTACCTTTCTATACCTTTATTGAAAAACCCCTAACAGTGTTTTAGAAGTGGGTTTCTCTGTAAAGTTTTTAGAAATGTGACATAAATTTCCTCCGTTGCTTTCATTTGGTTTTTTTAACCATTATCATAACATAAAACTTTTATGGCAGTATTTTGCCATGTTTTATGTTTATGACATTATTACCAAAGTCCCGTTACACCAAACAAAAGGCACGGGCGGGACATGTGGCACAGTTTAAGTCATATCCTGTCGCGTGAATACAATGCACGTGCAGGCGATAATATGACAGAAAAATAGATCATTTACATTGAATACACTCGTTCAGGCCTATATTTGAATACGCTCTACCTTATTAAAGTCGACCTCCTTTTATGATGCAGTGTTCACAGTCTGGCTTTCAATTTTTAGAATAAATTCCAGAATCGAAATAAATATACACTGAAAATCAACACGATTAAGGATCTAATTTAATTTTGTTTAGTGGAAGCTTCCACTCGTGCCCGAAGGATTCTGTGAGGTATTGATCAGTATCATGACAATGGTAATGTACTACATGAGAGAGGGATAGATAGATAGATAGATAATTCTTTATTGCACACTAAATTTAAGATGACATTGTAAAATAAAAACTTAAAAAACTAGATACAATTGGCGGTCTTATCGCTCAAGAGCGATCTCTACCAGACAACCATGGATGGATAGGATCGTGGACAGTACCAGGATATACATTATATCTGACGATAAAAAATTCATGAAAAGGGAACTAATTTAATGTAAATTAAAGCTGAATAGCAAGTTACTTGATGCGTGGATATTATTTAAAACTACATTACTATTGTAAATTACTAGGCTAGACCGGTTCATCGCGAGCCTTAATCACCACCGTCGAACGAGCTAGGAATCTGTAGAATTTGTCTGCCGTTCTTTAGAACTGATATAGAAGAATGAAGAACTGTGAAATAATTTGCAACATTCAATTATTACAATTGCATTTCTTGGATAAACCTTTTTTTTCTTTGTCACATTCAACCGTTCTGTTATAAACTTTCCTTTGCCTACATCAGCCATAAATTAATCACACTAAACCTGCTACATATTAAAATACAAAAAACTTTCATATTCATAAAATTACAGCCCTCGAGATAGACAACATCAATCAATGTTATTGAGCGATATCTTCTTTACATGAGAAAGTGGGTCATCGAGATGATGTTTAGCAGTCATCAGTCACACTGCGATCACAATGCATTTAGAAAGCGAATTGCACAAGTGCCTTTCGCAGTGCGGCTCAGAAGAAAGCGCGTCCAACATAGGAAAGTTGAATCGAGCGGAGAGGGGGTATGCGCACACGCAGCCACTAAAGTAGTACACTTTCGATCTCAACTCGCGTCGGTGAGAGTTGTGCGAAAATGAAAGTGGTGGTGTCATTATGGTCCACTTTCCACGGCGGGGTCAAGAACCTAGCCAGTTCTAAGCCTGTTTGATGACTATTGGACCCCACGTAGCTTAGTTATTTACCTTGTATGCTGTAACGTATGGCTGGTTGTGACTGAGTCATCGGACACTTTGCTATATTAGTTAAACACGTTAATTCTGTTATATTGACGACCGGTTGACAGACATATTATGATTTAAAAAAAAGCGTGTTAAAAATCCAAAATAGATTGTATCAGTTATCTAGTACCCATAACACAAGCTCTGCTTACCATGGGGCTGGATAATGCTGTGTGAATTGTCCAGCATTATTTATTGAATTATTTATTGTCTATAAAGAACAAAATTCTATATTTTTACAAGTTTTTTTCAAAATCACGCTCTAATCAGCTTAATATCTAGTATAGTAATGTAGCAAAAAAATAATGATGAAAGTTTTTCAGTGAGCTTTTTAACAAGGAGCATCCATCCAATTATATATATAAACTAATCTCAAATGTTTTGCTAATGTATATTTTTTCAAAAATAGTTATAAATTAAAGTTTAAACTTTGCCTATCCTCGTATGAAGTTCTGGATTTTCAAATTCCTTTATATGCCCTCATCTATTCTCAATGTAGCACGAAGGTGTGGGGAGGTGGTCGATCTGTGCTGACGTCAGCGTGACCTGATGCTGGCCGGGGCGGCTGCAGCTTAACCCGAACTATGACCTCAGCAACTGTGTAGCTCTATGCAAAATGCAGAGTAATGCGCTAGCGAGCTTTTAATAGAAGATACTAGAAATTTGCAGTGAAAGTATTAGTAAAACTGTTTTGTAGTTAATTTGAGCGCGGTTTCATTCAAGAGAAATGGAATCAAGACAAATAAAAAAAGAGTAATAATTTTGTTACAACAGTCTGCAGTTAGCTCAATTGTTTCAATTCCAATACTAGGTCTGATTTGTTTCTATTATTTGATTGAGATTTTCTTTGTTAATAAAGACCCAATTTTATTACTTGGCTACCTACTTCTCTACGAAACTAAAGATGATTAATTTTGATTACATTTTTAATCAAAACTTTGATACATTAAACATCTTTGAATTATATTGCTCAGTACACTGTATATATATACATTGTATAAAGCTTTAATAAAAGTAAACTAAAGTTAAGGTTCAAAATGAAGGATACGTTTATCTTGTTATAAGATGGAAATTTTCGAAGTAAATAAGTGAATGCGTTAACTTGGTCTATACAATACACGCAAGTTAGTTTTGACGTAGCAGGTATTTACATTATATGTATTAATGAGCGGTAATGTGTGCGCTGAACAAAACACATTATTTACGAGTCGGTTATGTTCGGCACCTAGCTGTAATTGGTCGCCTTGGCCTATAAACTCTTCTTCGCTCATCGCCCGAATCGCCAATTCTAGATTTAGGTTTTCAGTTCACTGGGTTGAGCGGGACGCTTCCGATTTAGACGAAATAATCGTTCTATTTAGGCAGCACAAGACCAACGCTATGACGGTGGCGTTACTTGGCCTTCATTGTAAATGTTGAACTTTTTTTTGTTTTTGGGAGGAAGCAAGCTTTGTAATTATGAACTATGTATTGGATTTAAACAAGCGCTCTTATTGATTTAATCTATAGATTTATTTTCGGTTTAGAATAAGGTTAAAAAAAATTTGAGTTTGCAGAAATCTCAATCCTTAATTAAAAAATAACATGTATATACCTAAGTGCCTCCTCTTAAATAAATTGATTATTGATTACCATTTTTTTTTAAATTTTACCAAAACTAAAATCATTTTTCGTCTCGTAGAGTCGTAAATTACCTACCGTAAACAACAAGTAACAAAATTAAGAAAGAAATAATTATTTTTCTTTTAACTATCTTGAGAAGGAACGATGTTGAGGGTCACCAGGTTGCAAAGTGAAAAGGCGACAGCCTAGCTTGGTGCTCAGAGCACGTCACAGTGACTGCGCATCCAGATGCTATTTACGTTGAAACCGGTTGTATTTGCATGGAAATTATGTTTGTACAATTGAAATTAATTAATTTTTACAAATGGAGTGTCAATTATAAATGTTTAATCTATCAAAGAGCACACTTGGCAACATGTATTGTAATGTAGTTAAGCTATTTGTTCACCTGCTTCGACTAAAATTTGCATAAATAGGACCTTGATAACGGGCACTTTTCAATCGAATGAAATCAATGTTGTTTGTAATTTTTGTTACTAATTAAGTTTTGCTCAACAGTCAATGCAATAGGGTGTATGAGAATTTTTAATATAAATGCAAGTAAGAAGATGGTCCAACCGTTGTTGGTTTTTCAAAAAACGAAATCAGAAATTGACAAAGAAATTATATCGGTCATGGCCATCACTCAAGCGGGAATCAAGGGAAGTTTCCAGCTCTACATTTAACTTCTCCACCGCCACAAAAACTTGTGTTCAAAACAAGTCGGATCAACTGCCAAAAAGTTTTCAGTAAAAAGTAAAGGCTTCGAAAGGGTTGTAAGTTGTTAGGGGCGGGCGGCGCGTAAGGCTCACAGGGTAGCGCGGGCGGCGTAGTAGCGGAGAGCGCCATTCGCGTCGACGCCGCCGCCGGCCGCACGCGACTCTCGCGCGGTTCTATGCGTCTCCCGGCCGACATGACTGTGACAGAGTGCCCCTTTCTGGACCCCCAAGACCCAGAGACCACCCCCAACGACGCCGAGGTCCTCCTCGGCCGAGTACTAGCAGGTAACCAGACCATTCTCACTCATTGTTTACTCCGTCAATGACGGTTCACTAACCGCATTTGAACTTCCTAATTTTGTTGTAATGTAAGCGTTATTAACTTATGCATCGTATGCAATTAATCGTTGCATTAAAAATTGCAAACGCAGTTCAAGCACGTGTTTGTTCGTAATGTTGGCGATGGAAGGCGGGGATCTCGTAGTGATGGTCGATTGTTTCAGCTTGTTGGATAATAGTTAGGGTTGGATGATAGGTAGTAAGAATGTCCTTTTCACTTTCCTGCGAGTAGGGGCGGCGCGGGGTGCGGGCGGCGGGGAGCGGATCTAGGTCAAGCAGAGTTCGTTGCCCTCGGCCTTCCCGGCTATATTCGACGTCGCTAATCACCGCTGCCTCGCGCCCCGCGCTAGCAGCACAGAGATGAACTCAGGGAATTCAGACATATCAATTAATATTTTTGTTGATTGTTAATATTAAATAATTTTAATTTGATGTAGGTAATAGGTAAGATACACCTACATACGGTGACTCCTAATATTTATTTGGAATGAAATACATAGTTACCTTGTTATTTTTCTGCAGGGAACACACCGTGAATGAATTGCAATGCATGATTATGCAGCTTAAACTTTGTTTTACCATTGAGAAGCTATATCTCGTCCATCTTAAAAAGTAATTAAATTCTAAATTTTATTCAAATCCTTCCCTGTACGGCTCTACATTTGGTACCTAGTTAGCATACATTCGTTCTATTAAAGTATTACTAGTGATTGCATTATTTGCAATGAGAAAGAGGAGCGAGTGAGTCTCTGCGCTCGACATCATGGTCGAGTCGTGTTTCGCAAGTGGAGCCCATCGCTGAATGCCATTTTATTTTGGAGGCCGTTCGCGCAGCCGGAGGGCCCGCGGTCAACGGCCCCGCGCGTTATCTAGGTCGCCTCAGAATAACCTAGCGCCGATACTCTAATAATAATCCGCACGAAACCTTGGATCATACGGTTGTCCCACTCTAGCCAGCGACGGCTCAACGTTAGCGACGGTGACAACAGATAATTTCGCAATTGTTCTACAATTCGTATGCGAACAGCACTGTAGATTTGGATTGTCTTCTCTTTTACTCTTTGCTAGGTGCACTAACCAAGAAATAAACATGATTCAGACGATCTCTTCATTTAAGCTGATAATGTATCCCAAAAGTTTACATAACACCTGACTTCATTGTACGTTTGCAACAAAAAGTAAATATGCTTTGTTTAATAGCCTGAAACCTGTGATTATTAACTTTTATTTCATTTGTGGAACTTGTATTGAAAAAGTTACATAGTAAATTACGTCAAGGAATAAAGTTTTCAGTAGAATCCAATCGACGCAAAAAATAATTCAGAAGTCGATCAAAGTCAATCGATTAGCCACACTCAATCCAGCAATTTGATCGTGCGACTGTGAAATATGCATATAAAAGGCGTGAATTTACTAGAAAAATATTGTAACAATGTATTGCGTGGCGATGCAGATTAGCCAGTAGTATGTTAGTGACGTGCGGGCGGCGGCGGCGGCGGCGGCGAGCGGGGCACGGAGAGCGGTATTGCGATCAAGGCCCCGAGTTCGTTCACCCGCCGACAATTGGGTCACGCCAGCCAGTTGCCCCGCTCCACACACAAATAACTGTTTAAATCACACTAAATCCGCGCCTGAAACGTCACCGTGCGTATGTAGGTAACCTTAATTGTGTTATTTTGAAGAAATTAAAACAGGTAGAGTTAACGTGAATAGAAAGAGGAATGTCTTAAAGATATTTCTGATAGGTAATTTGTATTTATTTCAAGAATTGGATTAATCACCTTGAATTACGATAATTTTTATTGGATTTATAAGAATAGAGAACGTCGTAGGACATTTCTACGATGATTTTATGGGTTCAGCGATTGGTTACGTCACAGTTTATCGATCGACTATTTTTGGAAAACACTTTCGATTTTAGTTTCTGAATACCTAGTTTAAATTTAATTGTTTTTCTTTGCGTGGAAACGTGTTAATTTCTTTAGAATATATTTTCAAGTTAATATAATTTAAAAAAGTAATGGTACCTACCTAGTACTATTGGCTCGGTTATGCTATTGGCTCATGACCGAGATGCGTAGAGGGATTAGGGCCTTTACCCAGCAGTGGGACTCACCAGGCTACTTGTAATTGAATGAATGCATGAATGTACACTTTGTTGCACTTAAAGCATAACAAAATAAAACCTAATTATGTATCTGTATTTTAAACATGTACCTACAGTAAATTGTAAGGGATTATGCCCCAAAGTGTGCATGAAAGCAGGTGTTAAAGCACGATAAAGCAAACATATTCCAAAGTTTCGCAAACTACGAGAGACGAAATTCAATTACTTATAAATTGCATGCAGTACCTAATTCAATAGGCTATGGGGTAAGTGCTGTTTGAAACAGGGGTAAGTGGGGAGACGAGGGGGGAATGGGGGGCAGGTACAGATAGTTGCGAGTGCGAGAGGCTGGCAGGTCGACGCCCGCGCCGCCCTGACCCCAATTCGCGTGCGCAGGCGTCACCGCGGACTCTCGTCCAGGCAACTCGGCGGAAAATACCCATATCGTTTCAACACTGCATTACTCTAGCCACATATTTATGAAACTTAGTACGTACCTGAATATTTTTCAGATCAAGTAATAAACTGATAAAACCTTACTTTAATTTAACATAGAGTTAAAGTTAACCATTGTTATTGTGTATTTCATTTCATTTCAATAAAAATAAATATATTCACACAGGCATGTAGATAATGTCAATTTAATATTTATATATTTTAAATTAGTGTTTGTTTTATGATGATGGGGTCTTTTTGTATAGCTTTTTTTTTGTATGTTTAATTCCTCAAACATCAAGAAAGCAGTCTGATCCATAACCGAAAGTCTAACATGTTTGTGCTTTGGTAAACAGAACGGTTTACTGGAGCAATAAACTCCTATAATCTCATACTCTACTTAAATGTGCTGAGTTTTCAATTAATTTCTGCAAAATCGCGTGATATCTTACCCAACGAGTCCTGCAGTCGGTCAACCATTGTACTCGATACCTCATTTTTTCATTGAACAAACACCTCGGTTTTTGCATTAGGTTACGGTTATGACTTGATTGTAGAGCCAATAAATAATAATGCAATAAAAAACGAATAGTCTTCAACTACTAAAAACTGCGTGAAGTTAAAGAATAAGGTACATTAGTTGATTTAATAAGTTGACCATGATGTCCACTATGTGACATTAATGTGTCGTTGTTGGTTTAACTTCATTACGTCATACATTTTTAAATGTCGCTTCAGTCTTGGGCCGAAGGCTATTTTTATAATGTTAGTTAAAAGTATGTTATTATAACACTACGACCTCGCAAAAATAGGACGTAATTTTTACAACATTGAACATTCAAATATGTTGGTAATCACTTACTAAGCGTTGATTAAGCGTTCTGGGTCATGTCATGAGTCAGTGTTGACCCAGATGTGGTAGGCTGTATCGGTACTTGCTCTAAATACGGAGTAGGTTAGGGAGCGGGGTCGACGACCTCAGACTGTGCTACCTACCCCTCGAACTTTCCGGGTCATCCGGCTATATCTTACTTATGTAGGTAAGTATACGACCTACCCGTGTAGAAATAGGGTGAAATTATATTATTTTAAATTGAGTTGTGCTGAATAAATACAGAGTCATCAAATAATAACAATCATATCTAGTTGGTTCACAATTAAATGGTAAAGCAATTATTTTGAGAACAAAAAACATCACCTAAATTATTCGCTATCCCCTAAAAAATATAGGTAGTTTTGCATGAAAAAGCGTTCGGGCGGAATCTAAACAAATTACTTCCTTAATTTTATTTTATTATTAAATAAAATATATTTTTTTAAGCCCAATAAATCAATGAATTTATCCATTTTCATGTTTTACATTCAATTACATAATTCTAGCAATCCGGTTTCGTAGCACCTCTACGACATTAAGTAACACACCGCTGTAAGCGCCATCTGGCGTTGAGTAGTAGTAGTATTATACTAGTATTCGGAGCGCTCGATAGATGTCGCTAGTTGATGTTTCCTAAAGTTATAAGGCTGGAAATTCAAACATCCCGTGTGTTTCCTTCAATTATAAATCAGCTTTTTATGAATTTAGGAGTCAACTAGTAATTTAAGTTAGGTCTTAAACATTTAATAGATTAATGTTTTCAAAAATGTTTTGTAACGAACCTCAAAGTACTAAAATTAGGTAGAGTACCTACAATTAACCTTTTAGCAATAGAAAGAGTTTTGGAAATAAGGTACAATAAATCAGATCATTTCTAGAGCTTGGATAGTGTAGCTGGTGGTTAAAAATAGAAGGCTGTAGGCAGCTGGGGTGGCAAAGCAGGGTGGCGGGGACGGCCGTGAACTCGGGTAACCCCACCGCCTACCCACACAGAGGAGATTTCCCCAACAATTCGGTGAACCGAGTGACATTTCCGAGCTAGTATTTTTAAATCCGCTGGTTTTGTTTGGTAGGTTAGGTGTTGTTATGAAATTATGTAGATAATTTGCGGTGTTTGTTATTAAAATGAATGAATACGGACTGCTTTGCTAGAATTACTGTAGTGTAGAGTATATAACACAGAATAACTCTAAATTGTTTAATACAGAACTTAAATTATCTATCATACAGATATTTCAGTTCCTCCTCTTAAATTAAACTTTATTTCTTTGATGGTTCGTTCGTTTGTACTAAGAACAATATGGATAATTTTCGTTGAGATATTAACCTTATAGTTTCTCTCTCTCCTCACACTTTTAATCTTCTCATCAGAATTAGAACAAAATCACCATCGTAAACCTTAACAAGCTGTAAGAAAACCCACTTCCAATTACTATAATAACTAAACTCGCAAAAGACAAAAGTCAAAGGTTATTAGAGACTAGCTAGTTATTTAAACGTGTTGGGGTTTAGGGGGTGGATGTTGACGTCACGGGCGCATGCGCGAAGCCACCCCGGGCCACGCTCGTCGGTTTCGCGCCAAACCGCCCCGAGTCGCGCGCCGGTCCTAACCCCACTTTACACTTGTGTTGTATTTTCGATTTTTTAACTTTAAAGTTTGTATTTTGATGCGTGAGTTGAAAGCGATGGAACTTGAAAGGAAACTCGTCTCGCCAACTGAGCCTGCAGGTAAGCTGCTAAATGCATCATTAGTTGAAACAGCTGGATTTAGATAACTTTGGTGCTCGAATTTACATCATTATCATCATAATTTGACTAAGTTTCATCTTGACTAAGTGAGAAATATACATATACAAATACATGAATTATTTCATCTAAGAATTCAGTTTTCAGTAACTAATGTATATTTCACACTTAGTCAAGTCGCATATAAAATAATGTTACAGGTCAAATACAAAATACAACTCAAAATATTGTGTACAAACCAAATTTAATAACACAACAAGATTCACAGCTGCAATATCATTATCAAATTCAAACAAATAGTAGCACTTCCAATTATTTTTTATATTATTAATAAATTTATTGGGTATTTAACACGTACCTACCTTATACATACATATGTTTTTTAAATATTAATAATTTGTTTATTATCAAAGAAAGTTTAACTAAAACTTAAACTTTAACTTCAATAAAAACATTTAGTTATACGGAAATTGTTTTGGCTATGTTAGCAACACTTTTCTAAACTTGATATGTTTACATCTAGGTCTACAATCTGGTTCAATACTGTAACTCTATTATTTAATGCATAAATGTGATTGTAAACTGCTTTGTTAACTTATTACAATAAATAAATAAATAAATAAATAAAAGTTACAATCAAATAATATAAACAAATTAGAACTAGTATTTACAATTTAAACAAATGAGCAGACTATTGTAGAGAACTCAACTGATCCGTGTCAATAACAGTCGGAAGCGTCCCCAAGACGCTGGCTGCATTGTTTTTAAATATTTCTTTTCTTGTTCATAGACATAGACATATCATTTATTTGGCACTACATACATATACATACACACAATATAAATGAACAATTTTAGATTACAAACATACAATAATAAATACATTGAAAGAAACTAAGTAACAAAAACAAGTAAGTAGCTGAACAATGTGTGCTGCAGTAGCAAATAGATCCAGGCTCAGCATAATGCCAACTGTTATGAACAGAAGGCGCTGTTATTCAGCCTAGACCAAAATAAGAACAATCACAGGACCCTGCGATTACGAAATATTAAAAGAAAAAGTAAATTAATTCATTAGTGATGTAACCACTCGTAGAAAATAGTCATAGCTAAATAATTAAGTCAGTAATCGTAATCAAGCTATGAAGAAATGTTTCAATGCAATGACTCCCATTCATCAATTACGGTCACGTATGAATAACGAGTGATAAGGAACGTAGTAAAGTTATGCAATTTTTATTCATAGTAACTTTTAATTGAAAACCTTATCAATTTCTTTGATAAGTACTTTTTTTCTTTTTTTAACACGTATCTTCTAGACTTTATATTTATTATCTGTATCAAACGTGATCATACAATACTTTGCAGAAGTTATAAAAAAAACTAACCCTTGAGTTGGCTCGGCCATATTATCTCGCTAAGAACCCGCTACCGCTGGGTTAAACGTGTTCTTGAGTATAGACCATGACTCTGTAAACGTAGTGTAGGGCGCTCTCCAGCCAGGTGGGATGACGAACTGCGAAAGACTACAGGCAGATGCTGGATGGATGGGTCAAGCTGAAGACAGGGCGCTATGGCGACACGTCACATCACAATCGCGTTCGGATACTATCGTCAACTCAGGTCTATGTTCATCGACTGGGAACTAGGATCATAAATACTTATACTAATAATTTGAGTCCACACTTATTTTTTATTATTATAAACTCAATTATTTCTGATTTACAACCCATAAAACATTTAATAAATAAATAAATGTCACAGTAAAATCAGATTAAAATAAATATTAGACTATATATTTATTTTAATCTGATTTTTTCTGATTTATTATATGTTTATAGTCGATGGATAAAAAAAATCATAAGCAGCGTCCATTCTGTGTACCTACAATACAAGCGCCTATTTACCAATTTGCAAGTGAATAGCTGACAGACGCATTCATCCGTCCAACAAAATAAAAAGTAAAGTGAAGTATGTCTGGGTCGCTGACTCAGGCGCATTCAGACCGGAACCGCCTGCGCCCTGCACGGTCACCCCGCTTCACTGCGCAAGACCATATACCATGTATACCATACAATCGATATCCGCACCACTTTTACGACCCAACTGTCCTGCCGAGCTTATGTATTGAAAGCTCAGGCATAGTTTACCGTTGGGACCTATTTTTGTAGCGCTTTAAATTCTAAACAGTTACAATACTGTCCAATATTAGGTAAAATTTTAAAACCGGCGCGATCGTCTTTTTTCTTTCCAATAATTTATCCGACGACGTCACAAAATCCAAGTCTCTAGTATACCAAAAACAAAAGGGGATCGCGCAAGCAATGTAAAGTAAAGTAAAGTAAAAGTAAAAAATCATTTATTTCTTTAGGCTTACAAAATAAGCAATTAGACAAGTCATATTTTATACATTAAATTATTATCAAATAAAATTATTTTACTTAATATGCTTTACATTAATATGCTTCTATACGTTATTTCAATGTAATATACTTAATACTTTGTTATGATTAAAGCTGCCCCCTCAAGAAAGGTCAACATGAGAAGTGTAGGTGAAGCTGACAGCTGATGATTTTCCCGTAGTCTTATATAACATAATAAGTTATGTTACCTGATTTATTATTCTCAGGCAAAAAGCCGCATGTGCAAATCATTACCTACCCGCCTTGATTCACTTTTAATATGTTTGTTTACATCCTCCTCGGCTTGGTTTACTTCTGAACTCATCAGTTACAAGACTTATAACAGCTTGTGCAACAATTACGAAGTAGGTTGCTATGCAACTACAGGAACAAAACAAAGTTGCGAGAGTTGCAGTAGCTGCAAAACTTCCAAAGCCCAGGGATCTACAGCGCCCCAATCTCCTTCAGCTCTGAAAGTGTCCTTTCTAGTTAACTTTTTGTAAAGCCCTACACTAGCAAGGGGAAATAGGCGTGTGTGTCAGTGTGCGTCGAGTACGCGGCACTACAAGCATGTACTCGCAGTGCATCGCTCCCGGGCGCCGGTGTCGTCGCACCGCATATAGGCCAGTGCACGCGAATGCCCGGACCTCCCTCCCCGCTCCACCTACCCACCTCCCCTTGATGCACTTCGCGATTTTCCATTTCCATCGTGGCCGCTCGCTAATTCCAGCGGTGGGCTGTTGGCACGCCGGCCTGGTGTCGTAACGCGGGAAATTTCTCAGGCCTTTCTCCTCGGTGACGTCTCCAAAGGGCATTCACAGCCCATTCAGATTTAAAAGCTAATAAAACGAGTTTCATTTATAATTCCAGTTAGCTAATACAGTGTGGTTTTTTCTTATTAGAAATTTGATAGCATGGTTTGACTGTTGAACTTTAAAAAAAATACAGTTTATACGAATTAATGTAAGTAGCTTCGACCGTTTTGATAAATTTAATACTATACGATACACTGGTAAAATTCGTAAATTTTATCAAAATGATTAATTTGACTAGGATAAAAGCTTAGTCAAATTAATCATACCACCTAAAACTCCTATTTATCAAACTTTTTGTATATTAATCGCTAGCCTGTAAAAAAGATACCTAACTACTAACCGGTAGGTAGCCAGCAATATTCACAAAGAAATAAATAAAACCTAGCATCAGATAATAGTATCAATTTGTATGATGTCTTATAACGCGGAAGGCTATGCCTATATCAGTATTGCGAACTCCTTTGCCCCGAGTGCGGGTTCAAAGCGCTCGGTAATGGGTCACACGGTGGAAGAACGTTGTAACTCGGCAGTGGGTAGGCTCGGTTACGACGCTCTGCCTGCAAGCTCGCAGATGTAGTTACAAGTTCCCGCGGTCGTTGCCCGTGCACGCCTGATGTGAGCGACTCCCCTACTTTATATCGGTTACAGAGGCGCGAAAACTTACGCCCAGAACACACGGTAATCGCATTATTCAGTTTTGGTACATTCGCATTTTTTTATATTTATCTATATATTTGAAGGAAAAACAGAGGGTTGTAAATAACAGAATAACAAATCGTTTAACACTAAAAAGTTATTGAAGGTTTTCACGGATAGAATATTGTAGCATTCTTACTTGAACAGATAAAAGCTTTGAACTCTATAGGGACTACAGGTCAACTGAAACTGGTTTCGAGCCAACGATCTCGGTTGATCGAGTGCTCCCATTGTTTCAGTTGATAGCAGATATTTATTTGAGGTCGATTCAATAGTTGCATGAAACTATACAAAGGAGATATAAATGCGTGAACGCGGAAACGGGCGGGTGCCGTTAGGTACTAACTGTACGAGTCTAGTCTAGAACAATCCTGCGCAGGCAACGCCGATAGGATCGCGCGACACGTTTACAATTGATGAGCATCGGATTAAATACGATCCTATCAATATTTCTATATAATTTCTCGTATTACTATGTGGAAATAAAATGTGACTTCGTGCTCTGATTCTAGAGCGCTATCATTAAATCACTATCAGTCATCAGTTACTTGCATAATTTCTGATAAAAACGATATCTTCGTTTATCTTAAATTCATTTTCTGTGAATAAGAAACGATGCTTTATCGACTTGATATAATGTGGTGACAGCGGCGACGGTTCCCGGCGTTGCCCAATAAATATGCTTGGCAAGCTACACCTGTTAACTGTTGGTTTGTCCTCATTTCTATTTGTCGACTGCATGTTCAACTCGGTTTAACGACTGATATTATATATATATAAAGATATCATATATGGTTAAGGTACTGTACATTAGTGCACATTGTTTATCTAATCAGATTTCAAATGACATTTTAAAGCATTCTCAAGATACTTTTTAACCTGAAAACATCTCATAAAGGGTGGGATAACAGAGAGGGAACAAATTCATGCAAGATCGATCTAATAAGATTCATCTTGAAGCGTAAGTCGAAGGGAAAAATCTTCCCTCTCAGATTAGATTGTAGGACGGTGCCAAAAGTTTATGTCTAGAGAATGCCATGAATGCGAGGGTTGTGCAGGGGTGAATGAGGGTGGATCGAGGTGAACGACCCCGGGTGTCGCGATGTCGTGCGAGTTCACTCGGCTGATGACGCCGCCACGCCGCTCGTGTGCACATTGCACGCGATCTTTAACCATCTATTTTAATGTGACGTTTCGAATTTAATACTCAGACGTTTGTGTCTTTATCTACCCTCTATATCATACGAAATGTCGAGGGCGCTATAATACAACACGGTATTCGTAATGACAATAGTCGTTATCTATTTCGTTAATAGTCTATTTCGATCTAACATTATCTATTTCTTTGGTTACTAGACAACGAAAAAAACATCCGGTATTATTGACCTCTCGTTATAAACTAAATTAACCAAGCATCATCTTACCCAGTTGATCGTTAAATGCTTAAAACAGCTTTATGTCTATATATAATAGAGGTAAAAATCGTTCTTTGATAGTTTATACGGGGGTGACGTAAGCGCCGTCCTTGAAGCGAAACTACAAACACAATTGTTCAAATATCTGCGCGAGTAGGTCACTCACCCGCGACATGCGAGCTTCAATTCGGTGCTTCGCTTAGGGTTGCCACCTGATTCACCATAACTCTACTATGATATCTTTTTACTCATAATAATAAAAACCAAAGATTAAGTAATGACCTAAAATCTTTAAATATAATTATGTTTTATCTTTTGGAGATTTACCTTCTATTTAGGTTTTGTCCATTATGTCTAATAACTTAATAAGTAATAACATATGTACATTAACATTTTTGGCCTAACCGTTTTTTTTTGTTTCACAATTTCTTTATGTTTGAAGACTGTATGATCAAAAGTTGTCTCTTTTATAAGCTGATAGTGACAAGACAATATGAAGTCGTTAGACACCAATGGCATATAACCACCAATGAGTGGCAACCATATTTGAACATCACGTAGCTTTAATCAAATAACAATAGCAAGGAATATTGTTATGTTACATTGACTCTACCATACCACACCATCGTCACATCGTCAGCCACGCGTACTGACAATAAAAATAATAATTTGACCCGGAAATACATTGCCAGTATTATGACTAATTAATATATTAATAGGAAATATCTGTAGGAACAAGATTGTTCTAAGTAACTTTGTACATGATGTATTCTTCAAACATGTGTTCTTCATTCGTATTCTCAAATAATTGACTATAACAGATTTTGAAATCAAATAATTTAAAACCAACTGCAAAATTAAAGTTTAACTGGAGGTTCAAAAGCATGTATACAATTTAATATACTGGTTTGGAACAAATTATAATTTGGATTCAAGGCCAAAGCTGTAAGAGACATTAACCTTTCTAGATAAGATAGAATACGTACGTAGGTAATGTTTTTCATATGAACCTAATCCGTATTACACGTGCCTTATTTTCGATAGGTACCTAACAATAATCAAAGGCGACCATTTTTATATTTTTGTAAAATTTTTGGTTTCATACTGAATTTGTAAATCGATTCAATACCACACACATACACTGCAATTTATAATCAATTGACATACTTTATTAATAAAGAAAATTACAATCAAATATTAGAAACAAAAAGAACTACTACTAGTATTTACAATTGAGCTAACTGCAAACTGTCGTAAACAATCTACATGTAGCTCAACTAATCCATATCAGGTAGGTACTTAATGTATTTATAATATGATATGGTAGATAAATTTAATAATAAAATAATAAATTTTTTTAATATTTTTTTTTTTTTATTTATTTACCAACTTAAAGATAGTTACATGAAAAAGCTTAAAAATAACACGAAGGAAACCACAAAGGTTTGTATATGTGTTATAAGCTGAGAGTCAGCTGAATAGAATTTAATAAGTTTGACAATAAAGTTATTCAATTTCAGGCAATAGGATTATAAATTGGAATTAGGTAAGTAAATAGATCAGTAACTGAATCAAACCCCCTGATAATGATGTAGGTTCGATAAGAAGTGCGATGTGTGATGGATGTTGTTGTGGTTTAATTTTTTTTTACATAACTCTCTAATCTATAATTTTAAAATGTGTTGCCAGTATTATTGTTCAATGTGTCAGTACCTATGTTCCGCTATGTGCCATCGCTCGTCAACAACTGACTCACGTCAGCCCACTAGAGAAGTGCATTGACACCCAGCTTAGTATAGCTCTACGTGCTTGAAATAATAGTATAGAAGACGCATCGTCTATCTATACATATAATATTATCTTTTTAAACCTATACTCCTTCGAAATACTTGAGATACCAATATAAACTCATACATTATATAATTATCATTGGAGTCTGAAAGTCTGTTAGCGTGGTAAAAAGAAATGTTAACAGAACAGAAGTTTGAAATCGATTTTGTTTTAATTACGGTTATTTCTTAGGAGATTCTCATTTGTTTCTTATTTGACTGTAAAAGTTTCTGTTAGTTTTAAAACCATTCCATTATTAGCATGAGATGTAATCTCTTTTCTTCGTACTTACTTTATAAAATTTTTGGTGAATTCAAATTAATTTTTTTATGTCTCAACTCTCAAGGCTTTCAAAATAAGCAATTAAACAAGTCAAATTTTAAAGTATACATTATTATCAAATTAGATTGTTTTACTGTATTATGTTTATAAACAATAACCATGGATTTTGTAACGTTGAAGGAACAAAGTTAGGCGGCTTCATGCGAGCAAACAAGGGAATAATCACCTACAGTATATTATCATTATCGGTGACACACATAGCCTACTCGATAGCAGTACCACAGATAAGCCCGAACAAAACATCGCCTCGGTACATCGACCCAGAGTTATATAAAAATGTCCTCGATTTTGATAACACTGTGACAATGACATTTCATGACGGCCTAGTGATATTATTGCTGGATATTTTATTATTATTTGTTCCAGGAAAAAGATAACAGTGAGCTGTATTTGCGCCATTTTTCATGACCGGGTCCTCCACTTATGGGCATTGGGTCAAATCGTTATAGGAGTACACATCCATTTCGGTTTTTATGTACGTTTGTTAACAGAACACGAATACATACACAAAAAATAAGTTGTTGCTGTTGCTACTGTTGCTTTGGGAGGCACGCACATGCTTAGGTTCTCAGACAATTCCTTGGGTTCAAAAGTTTATTATTGTGTGCTCTGGTGACAAACACGGTAACAAATTAAGATTTGTACGGTAAGCAATGCTTGCAGCTTGCTAATTGGGTTGCATCGTAGTCCATTGACTCTTCATCCGAGTCTCGGTCGGCCGGATGTCAACTTTCTCGCGGTTACGTAACGAGAGAATTCTGATGTGAGTTGGTACTAGAACGTTCGCGCTCGGAGTCATCGACCACGGCCGCTTACGAAACCACACTCTTCGGCTGCTAACCCGGACGCTTACCATGATATTATTATCAACTATTTACTCGTAATACAACATTCAACTGCAACTGCAGGAAGCGCGTTGACCGCACCTTTTCTTCCCTTCATAAACGGCCATGAGCATGTAGTTAACATAAGAATTCAATTCGAAACTCAAATGATCGCTTTAAATCACCTTTTCTTGAGTACACGACTCATCGTTTCGATTCTGCATAATGTGTTAACAATTATAGTTCTGTAACAGGTTATAGTGGGTAGATGGATATTAATTGACAGGTCTAATAGTATCTATGGTGGTATTAGCCGAGCTCTGGGCGGCTGGCAGCGGATGGTGGGTCGACGCTCGCAGCGCCGAGGTCAACGCCGCGGCGCCGCCCGCCTGCTTTCACGATTTAGACTCAGCTCATAATACCTCTTATTGTTTTACTTAGACTATTATCAAGTACTTTTGTCACTCTGAGACTCTATGATAAACAATGGATGAAAATACGTATTAAGTATTTTCTGCTATTTCAAAAGCTACCTGCTAAAAGCGATCTTTAGGGAAACGGGTTGTACATTAAAAGCCGGTAACTTTCCACGTTAAATAGGTCAATATCAAAACAATATTTGTATTGATAATTAATTTAATGTCTATACATAGTATGCCTGTTTACTTTCTCTATTATCGTTTGTGGTCAGTAGAACATTAAATATTTGGTAGTTTGCCTTCCGCTGCTATCAACGTATTATCTAAAATGGTTAACTACATTTTAGTTTTAAACAGGGTTATGTACCAAACCATAGACAAGTAAGATACTGCATATATAATGAAATAAAAATGAATGAATATATGCAGCATTTATTTATTTGTCATGGTATGATGATCCAGAAACATATTATTACAGGTAAAAAACATTGCGTCACCTCCTTAAAATGACAGACGGTAAGAAAACGAAAACAATATTACTTTTAGATAATGGACTAGATACAAATTTAATATCGGTAGCCAACTTTGTAGTGATGTATAAAACATGCCCGAATATTTGGCCGAATTTACAAGTCTGACACTACTGAATTGATATGCACTATTAGGTCACATAATATTCTTCCTGTGTCTTACCGCCAAAAGAGGCGAAGCTTTAACTATAAAAATATAATACTAAAAACTTTTCTTGTACGGCTTTTAACCGTACAAAAAAGTTAGATTGCCATGTGTTTATCATGACACGTTGACAATCAATGCGTGGCGTGGAGGCGTCGTTGAACCCAGGCTATTGCGAAACAACGGAAACCAGTCCAGCGGCCCCCACCTGCCGCGAATTCTTAAACCCTAGATTATAGTTGACATGCGGCCAGCTCTCAAGAAACGTGATTGGCATATGACTAGGGTTACATCACTAGATGCAGTTTGCAACAATGTTTTGCACTTTTTTTTAATAACAAGTTGTGGTGGCTTTTTAATGGAAGACTTGGTGCTCTAAGTATAGTCGAGAAGCTTAACGTGTCTGGACTATAAAGTATAAATATTTATATTGTTTATATTAAAAGATCAACAATTACCAAGCGTATCAATTCGTGCCTGCCTGTCGTACTCAAGTAGGTGAAAATATATTTTTACGTAATAATAAGTTCATCGCACTTTGGCGAACTAATTTGAAGTTTACGTAAACAACTGTTTACGCGCCTTCTGAGAAAAGAGAAGATTTTAGGTAACTTTTTCCTCAATAAAGTACCAAGTCACAAAATCGCGTTGTAGTTGCTGTCTGTACTCTGCCTAGCAGCGACCTATAAAGATACGTGCTCGATAGTGGTGCAGTCAGGGACAACGGCCGAGCTGCCTCATTTGCTAGAATCGCAGGTAGGCTAAGGGGTTAAAGAACTCTGGTGCACTATATCAAATACCAGTGAACTCAGTGCATCCCACTCTCTCACTGACGTTGCATCCGCTGATGCATTCGCTGCACTCCTCGCGCCTCACCGTGCGAATCCTGCCTGTCTGATTACGCGCTACGCATGCGTATGACATTATCTACGTCGGGCTAACTATGGAACACGTAAACCGGTATAAGTGCGTTACATAGGCCTGTGCGGTGCAAAGCGAGAATTTTAATGAGCAGGAAAACATAGGGTATTCAAAAGTGCATTGGCTAGGTTGGGTTACTGCAGGTCGTTGATTCAGAATCGGCAGTGGGAAATCCGTTTGGATATTTTTAGTATGACATCATCAAACGTAAGTTCAAGTCCCTGTTGCAACATGAGAGAGCTTTCGAGGTGGAAGCTCCCCAGCTATAGTTGGTTGTAACTCGATTCACCTGTTACATAATCGCGTGTAAGCGGCTAACATTGCCGATGATCAAGTTTAACGAGTGGAAAGTTCACGGAGGGCATCGGCATCAGACGACACGCTGCCGGCGCTTTGTCGCTCACTCGCTGGATAATCGCGTTACCTGATCGTCGTAGGTGAACCTCGTGAACCAGGAAGAGATCTAGATCTTGAAACTTTAGCTCGTCAGTTTTTTTTCTTTCTAGTACCATCTGGCTCTGGAAACCTATCCGTGTGTATAAGTTTCGTAACCAGTGATCAGCTAATTGGCGGTATCTTTGTCGCCTAGAAAATATCGCGTGATTGAGTCCTTTCGAATGATGTCAAGACAAGCTTTGACTGTATTTTTTTGTACAGTCCATTACATCTAAATGTGCCAAAATGGACACGATAGGTATGTATCCAAATGAGCTTGATTGTTTATCGCATTCACTTCAGCATTTGGCAGACAAGAGCGATAAATTCAAGGATAGTGATAAAAGGTCGTTGACTTATTAAAAGAACCAAAGTTAAATTTTGAGTATGTACTTTAATCTATTATACAAATTATTTACTCATTTAAACTCCAGTCGTTGAACAAATATATTGTAAAAACAAAAAATAAATACCTGTCTATTACATGAAATGTGTATTTAGCAAGTTTTACATGGCAGAAAAAGAAATGGCCACTGCTGGAATTCTCCACATAAATTTCAGCCGTATCAAAATGTAATAAGAAGTTATTTTTCAGATTCTAATAAACTATTTTTCATACGAACGGGGGCGAATAATAAGTATATTCTTGTAAGTAGCCAAACCAACCAAATAACAAAAACTATATCTTTTATGTTGTTTCTCGGCAGGCAGGCCGAATCGTGCGGCCCCATGACCGCTGTACCATTTCCCCAAATCGCGCGCTCGCCTTTCCCACAGACCGACTCTCAGCTAGTCGACTGGCTCACTGACCGGCCCCGTACTAACTGCTGGTTATTCTGCGTTTTTGCCCTCTTTCGTAGAACCAACTGCTCGTTATTCTGTGCCTTGGCCCTAGTTCGTAGCCCCGTAGCACTTTCGTAGCGATCTCGTAGCGCTTCGTAGCGTCCCCAATTGGAAGCTTAGTCGCTAAATAGCACACTTTTTTGTTTTATTGAACAAAATATGTTAAATTATCTTAACCAACCCTCGTACTGCATACTTAACATAGTATAATACATTGATTGTAAAGGTTTACTTACGTTTCGAATGCACAAATCGTTGGGGCGTTCGTACTCAAATTTGTGAGAATTTCTTAAAAATCAATTAGTAGTTGTTCGTGAAAATGATAAAAAATTGTTACAATACCATCATTATGAAATAAAAACGTATTATGACGCTTGTTATTCGTATGACTTACAAATCGTATGATTTATGATGCGTCATACAAAACACCCCTTACATAAACAACTGTTGCAAATCAATTGATTAATGATTTGTTACAAATGGATTATGGTATTTGCTGCTCTGATGAATGTAGTTACATCATAACTTTACGAGTCTTATTTTTCTAGTGACAGCTAACCGGTTAATTTTTTTCTGAAAAATATATGAAATATATGATACAAAAACAATTAGTGATACGTGAACAATAAACAATCGAACTAGTATACCGATAATCAATAAGATATCGATACTTCCCAGCGCGTATTCAAATACCAACTGAAAACACCTTAGGAATATAATTGAAACTATCAATTTGATCCTAGCCTACCATTATAATGCGAACATGAAAAGATACTTGAACAATTAGACTGTTCGATATTTTTGTTTATAATGGGATATTTTATTTACCATGATCAGATTTTTTTTAAACTGATAAATTCAAAAATAAAAAACTTAAAAATCATATCATGATAAAAATCCCGTTATAAATGACGTTTGTGTTAATAACCATGCTAGTTTCAAACGTTCTGTTAGATATTTTTTACACATAGTTCTGAAATTCAATAAAACTTTCTAGCATTCAAATACTGAAATAGCCTAAAAATATAACTAAAATAGGTATCATGCTCTAATAGGCAAGACCACAAAAACGTGAGCCGAGCTATCTAACGTCGTCACTTGTTTACCGCGAGTGCAGACCTTGAGATTCGGCGGCGGTCACTGGCCCGGCAGCCATTTTTGAGGTGATGATACCACGCTGAAGAAATATACCATACCTCGTATAAAATGACAATGCTGTGTAACTTTTATAAGGTGATATCATATATACTAATAATTATAGAAGTAATATGAAGAGCGTCGTCGATCCACGGTGAAGCAGCTGAGCTAATTGTTAAGATATCGGTGTTTTAGAAAATAGTCCGGAGAATAGTATAGGTGCCTACTACATATATTGTAAGGTACCTATACGTTTTTTATTTGGATACCACGAAGCCACGGGCAAGAAATAGTATACTGATACATTATTACCTTTAGCACGCATTAGAATTTCAATATTATTTGGAGAATGTGACTTGACACGACACCAACATTCCGTGAGCTAGATTTTTAGGTCACGTGTTTTGGTCGATGGTTTTGGACCTTTATGAAAAACGGTCATTAAATATATGTGAAATGATATAATGACATTAATTCGATGAGATATATTGACCCACGTCATTCACAAAGAGAATATAATAACTACGTAAGAGTCATTAATTTTTAAGTCGCTGTCTATATTGATAGACTATCCCAGACATAGAGTACACAGTTCAAATTGATTTCTAGAAATATAAAATATTTTTCACTGCCGCCAATATAATATAATTTTTATTATTTTCACCACAGTTTTACGTAAAATTTTCACATTGCGGTCCGTTGACTTCAACTTGCGGTGCGTTCGTTACAATATTTCGTGTAACAGCCAACATTAGTGTGGGTTAGCTTTCATGAGTTGATTGTTTATGTGTGCGCTTATTACTCCGTAAGATACAGAATAATGTCTGTGTGTTGTGGTGATTGGCGATTTTCGGGGTTTCAAGGACAACCAGCTCAGGTTCAGTAGCCACCTTCGACAGTGAACGACACAATTTCGAGCGTTGACCCTACCCATTTCCTTTGCCAACTGAAGAAACGCTCGATGGTTTGGTTGTTATTCGGTTTCAATAGGTAGGTAATTTATGTGCGCTATTTAATCGACTTTGACTTAGAAACAATAAGCACATTAACATATGGAAGTTAATGCATACAGAGCGATTATATGTGTGTTATCGGCCTCGTTCTCTAGTAGCAGAGAACTAAAGCCAGAGCCCGACCAGAGCCAGCAAAACTAAACCAACTTTTCTCGTTTCTCGTCTTTAGAAGCTAAATTCTAATGTTGCTATCCTTTGTTGCAGGTAAGTGTCATCAATAGTATCGGCGCTCGGGCCGCCGCGCCGGGGGCGACGCGAGTGGCGTCGTCGGTAATATTTCTTGGCTCGCTTGTTATGATTGCACGTAATGCTGTGTTCTCGTTAGAGCACAATGCACCAGGTTGCAATGGTGGAGTCAGTCACCCCGTCCTAACGGGGCTCGCCCTATGCCCGCTCGCGAGCTGCCATCGGCGCGCCACACCCGCGCAATGCACTGCCGACACCCAGTCGACACTCACCAGCTTGCTATGCAACTGACTGCAGTTCTTACAATCACTGATTTCTGTCATAGGAACCGAAACTTTCTTATGGAAAATAATAAGTAGACTCATAATGTCCAATCGCCCGCTGGGCTATTGGTCTGGCTACGCCGCCTCTGTACCGCAGAGAATGGCAAGGACTGGTAATTGTTACAACAATGTTACCATGTTAAATTAGCGCAACGGTCTTATTACTTATTTTTGGACACAGGACGCATTTATCGCACCGAATATTTTTTTCGAATATTATGTCTAAATATTTATTTCAGTAATTTAGTGATCTCAATGATTTATTGGAATAATTTTATATTTTTTGACGATAGATACCTAGATTCTAATAAAAGATACAATATTTTGAAAGTATTACGCGACGCCCCGCTGATATTTTATCATTAAGACGAAGATTTGAAAAGGCATCCCTTCGTCTCTATCATTTAGCGAGAACACAATGCAACGCATATCTGGGAATGTCGGTTACGAATTCATATAACAAAAGGATGCTAAAAAACAAATTCGTAAAAAGTTCAATCCATCCATTTTTTGTCAGCGAAAGGTTCGATTAAACAATAATTCTGCACTTTTTCACAAGTTCACAGAAAAATTCGATATCGCGATGTTGCACAAAGATTCACATTCGGCAAAAAGTCGGACATTTACCTGTTCGTGAAATCTGAGATGAAAAGAAAGGGTAGGTCGGATCGCATCGTTTTTTAACAATGAGAAGTTTACCTGCATTTTTACAAAAAAATCCAAATTTTGAACTCCTAAATCTTTAGCTCAAAGGAAGTCGTCGGCTTAAGGGTTAGTCGATTTCTTTAGTGCATTGTTATGCTTTGGCAAGGGTATTAAATTTGCTAGTTGCTCCCTGATCTGACGACAATGTGGGTCACGACTCCCGACCAGTCGGGCAGAACAATGTCCCTTAACCCACATCAGATATTCGGACAAGGACATAATGTCCTCTTTATTTTACGTACCTTTTGTTCCACATTTCTTTCTGTGGCAGCTATTGTTATCGCCCCAGAAGATGAAACAAAGGGCAGCTCGAATGTCCTTTCTTAAGAACTCGTTATTAGTGATTATTTCACTAATAAATCTTGCAAAACCATTTGTATATGGTAACGGACTCTATAGAGTTCCATTCATTGTCAATTATAATAGGTAAGTAAGCTATTTTTTGGAAGTATTTGTTGGACTAGTTCAAGGTGATTTGGCAATCGGTCGACCTAATATTAATTTAGCCGTGCGATAGTAGAGTGGTGTTGCAGGAACGTGATGCACCGTTACACGCACTCGCGGAGTTGAGTGCACGCGCGAGCGGTCGCCGACACCATCAGCGGTGACCCAAGTCCCATGCTCCAGCCCCTGGCAAATACTAAGCACTAACCGATCTCATCAATATTCACAAAAAACATACACGCGCCCACTTTCCGTCCTTTTGAACTGAAAGCCGGCTTGCACAAGGCAGCGCGTGCACGACAGACGTTCCTCCCATTTACGTAAAAAGTACCACAAAGCCTCAAAAACTATGTAAATGTCGATTTCTCCAATTCACTTTTTATTGATCACAAGGTGCAGTCTGGTGCTGCCTTTCCCGGCAGCTGGAGGATCAGGAAGTGCACGCACAATGGCCGAGACGCAAATTGCCTATTACCAAAAAATCGACAGCGTGCCAATAATGCGGTTAGCTCTTTTTACATTTTAAGAACATTTTGCAGCGGCTGTAACCACCTTTCGAAATAAGAATCCCGAGTTGAACGCCTGCTTTATTGTTTTTTTTTATCAGTAAAGAGGTCAGTGTGCGCGTTAATCCATCTTAGTTCCCGCTATCAAAGTCTAAATTTAGACGGTATTATGAAGAGGTTTATTTTTTATCATATTATCTTCTGCCATAAAATTATTATCACCAAAAGTGGCTAGAACACATCCCACGCAACATACATGAAAGACCAATAATTTTGGTGAGCTAATTGTTTTGCCTCCTTACATGATTTTGATGTATATCTCCTTACCGCGATAGTTATTTAAATTAGACCAAGTAAACATTTTAAAACAAAAGATATTCGTAAAATTATATAATATTTGATGAAAAAGGCAAAACTCAGTCATGATGAAAGGAAAGCTCGTTGTTATTGATAGGTAACCACTTTCTCCACACTGCCTGCACGAGTAGCTTGTGCTGCTTGAGCCTCATCCATCGATGTGTTCATGCAAAAAGTCGTCATCATACATAACGCGTGATTACGTTGTTCGTACAATAGTGATTACAGATTACGTAGCGCTCGTTTACCTACTTACCAATGATTATACCTACAGTTTTAATTACATTCATTTATTATTACTTTTTTGTAATTATTGCAATTTTGTTTGAAATGGGTACAACAGGGACGAACTAAAATGGAGTTGTTTTAGTTTTCGTGACCCAAAATGTGAAATAATCGGAGCTCGAACCCGCATGGTTTTCGCGCGACCAATTTACTCAAGAGATTGGCATCATCTGTGTAATGTGGTAACTATCTACGAAAATAAACCTTCAACCCTCGTAGTTTGTGAAGCGTAAAATGTTATCTTAGCTTTTGTAACTGGCAAATTAAAAAAAACTCTAATTACACCAGCTAATCTGCGATCCGGCGTGCGTGTGGCCCGCGTAATAGGAAAAACATGTTTAAAATTATAGGTTTCGAGTGGGCCCGCACGCGGACCAGATCCGCACGCGGGCGGAAATCCGCATTACAGGAAAGGAGCCAGAAAATAAAATGCTACGCAACGGTCTTTTGTTTGAATATGACCCAAACTTATTTTTGTAATAACACGGCTTCCTCGACGTTGAAACGACGACATAAGCACGTTTGATGGAGTGGGTAATTTAAATAAAGTCAAGGGGATCATTCGAGTTGCTCGCAACGACGACGGGGTCAGTAGACTCAGGCACTGCCGAAATTATCGCGCGGATACACGAGCCGCGGCCAACGAACGAGCCAAGGCCAACTCCCCGCGCCGAGCTCCGCCTAAAACCTTGCCACCAAATCGATTACCACCCTTTTGTATTCTAACCTTGGATTCTCTATGGGAATCCAGTCTCAAAATACTTTTGTTGGGAATACTGACCGTTGGGTTGCTACATGCTACGCCGTAGCTAAATGTAGGAAATTTTAAGGAATGTTGAGCAATTATGTTCTTTTTGATTCTATTTTTAATCCCGCTTTATTTACATGACAGCTTATGTTAGTCATAGAAATTTCACCCATTAGCTGAAACTGCTGAACGAATTTCAGCATTTAGGATGACGCTAACCAAACCAACAGCAAAGCTATTTAGGAATTAATTTACCAACCTAACATATTATAGGAATTAATCTATATAACTAACATTTTATTATATCTATTCTAGCTCACATACAGTCAAGAAATACTGATAATTTTTTATAAATATGTAAAAGCCATGAGTCACATGCCCTTGCCCGTGGTTTCATAAGGCAAACACATAATGTTCGTAATTGGTGTTGTGTTCGATAATAAGCAATAACATTTGAATGGCGCGATGACGCGTGGCGTGGGCGGTGGAGAGAGGTAGAGCGGAAGAGTACCTCTGAGATCGTACATTCGACAAAGTACTTTTCTACCAGTATCATAACTTTGTCGTGATGCACTATTCGCACATATTGTTTGCCACATTACCAAAATAAAAGTATAGATGGTTGAAACTTCTCGTTAAACTTATTAGAAAATTACAAAATTAACTTAAACTTGCTTAAACTGACTTTGTTCTAAACAGTGTTATATTTTTTAATATATTTAATTAAAAATGAATGACACCTAAATGGGTGATGACTTGTTCAATTTACATTTTAAAGCGTTTAACCAACATTTTATATAAGAGACTGTGAATAAGGATTCAACTAAAAAGTATTTCAATTGATTTTCATAAATTTTATGAAGTTGTTGTACTACTCCAGTCGCAACACGGGCACTGGTCGGAGTGAGGCGCGGGACGGCAGGTGGTAGCGTCAATGCGCGGCCGTGAACTTTCTACGGACACGTTTTCAGGAGCAAATGCTGCGCAATATTCTGCGATGGGGGCCCCATTCCCCCTCATCTCCCCTCCACCTGTCCTCCAAACGCTTTTCTAATCGACCATTCGTGACTGTGACAAATCTCGGACAAGACTCGGGAGATAGCACTTACACTATTGTTATTAGATTTATTGCGCAAAAACATGTTTTTATGGTCTTCATTTTCTAGGTTACGGAATTTTACTTTTGCGGGTTTTTTTAATGGTAAAAACAATTTTTACTTTGAAGTGTTTATACCTACCTAACTTAATATTTTGTTTTCTTTTCGGGTTTTTTTTATCATTCCTATTAAAATGTATTTGGTCCGAGTTCAAACTCGCTACTATATTACATATGTAAAGATACACCGCTCGGCGAAAACAGTACATCGTCGTCGAGTTTTTGTGATATTTTAAAATGAGGCCAACTTTTTGTTTTCCTCGTGGAGATAGATATTTTCTACTGCGTCGTATGTATTTGAGCTAGGCTTGATATTTAGAACAGTCGAGTATAAACTATTTGGGACCAGAATAATATACAGGCGATTGGGAATGTAATTAGCTCTAGGCTAACAATTTATGTGTCATGTCCGATGTAGAGTTCATTTCCCTGATTGCATTACTCGGTAATAATTTTAGTGCGGTAGTAGTTGCGATACTGAATTAACGCAGAGCAAACAGCGCCTGTCTAACCTTTCTGACATCATAAACTAGTAGCGAGGACGATTAAATGTAACAAGGAAATGTTTGCAGCGCTTCCTCATTCTTGCGCGCTGTAGGTGAGTAGAGTAGTGCAACGTTACGCTGAAGTTGCGCGCGCGCAAAACATTCGCAGAGATTATACAACCGGTGCATCATCGCGCTGCGAGGGACACCGCAATGCTCTGATTACCAGACTTACTATGTAATACATCTTTACGTGCACTATTACAATGCACGGTAGTAAAACCTATTGAAGCTTAGATTAGAACCTGATTTTGATGCTCTATTTCTCTGGGTTTTGCTGTCTTATTCTGTTTAATCATTTAATGTGGTCCCTCGTGTTGGAGGTTTCAAAAATGATGTTTAATAATTAAAAAAAAATGTCTCATTACGTTGTCAATATTTGCGAGTACAATACCTAGATGTCCTCTATCAGATGCAGGAAGTCTGGCTGCGGTGTAAATATCAAGGTAAATGTAGTGAAGGAAAAGGATACATTTCATCACTATTTTACACTTGAGGAACCCTCACTTTATTGCTGACGTATATAAATAAATAAATTATAATTCTGGACAATCAACACAGCATCATCTAGCCACAAGCTAAGCAGAACTTGTGTTATGGATGCTAGATGACTGTAATGCTTAATATAATACATTACATAGATAGATATTTTTTATTATACATAAAAAATACCCTGAAAAATAATATTTTCAGATCGTATAAAAAAAATTCCTAAGGCGGGAATCAAACCCGCAACCTGCGTCACAGGCAGGAATTAATTTCCGGCATCTGGGTGCTTGAAGAACAAGTTTAGTTCTAGTGTACAAAAAACCTAATTATTTACATACAGCAAACATATTTTTATCTAATTTATAAAAGTCACAACCTGATCCCAAACGTAGCAACAAAACTCAATTAAACAAAGGTCGAACCAGCCGTTGTCGTTATCCTTGTGCAGAGATTTAGTTAAAATATGTGTCTTTAATAACACAGTAGGTTATTTTTTGCGAGGTCTAGTGTTTAGTATTATTAGAGGTGGTTAGCAGTTCGGTTTCCTCGTGGCTTCACCTTGAGGCTGACATTGCGGCTAATTCAGCACTCTGACATTGACATGTTCCGATATTTGAACAAGGAAGTTCTGCTAGTTTAGTCGGCGAGGTCACATGAGATTTTATTCTGTCTCTAAAAGTAATTCACTTCCGTTATGCATCTGCATCTTTTCTTCAAACTGTAACTCGTAAGACCGCCTCTGTAGCTTTTTAAACTTTCAGTCACAAGCTTTCAAACCATTAATTTTAACGGATTCTTTTTATTTAAACACGCTTTAGTTAGGGTCAATGTAGCTCTGGTCGAGTTATATATTTTTTGCTCGGGACTCGAAGGTCGATATTACGTCATCCTGTGATTTGAACACTTCATGGAATATTTTGCAATATTTTGGAACAAAATGGTTACATGATACAAGCTGGCAAATATAATTATGAAATACTACCCGGAAAATATTAAAATTACCTCGATCATAGTCAATAACCAGGTTTGACTGTAATCAACAACTTATCGGGTAAACAAACAAAATTGTAAGTAAGGAAGCGTTTAGCATGCCTACTTGTAAAGGTACCTTGATAGCGAGTGATTTGTTGATTAAAAATAATATTTTATTTATATATTCATATATCAAACAATACAATTTTCTGAATGAACAGTCATCATAACTGAAAAGTTTGATTAACCACAAATGGTCAATCATGAGATATGAAGCTGTATAGAAGCCACCAATCATATCTGTCCAATGTCTGTCAATGTCACTGATGTCATGATATGGGGCCCCAGAATCAAAATCATCACGTCGGTGGCCATAGAAGCATTAATTGGACACACACAGCCGACCACGGCCTTGGCCTTGGCACGGGTTGCCGAATTGCCGAGGTCGGCCGCGATTGAGAGCGTCCGGATCACACGGATTGTGTGTCATTATAGGCTTTACAATACCTATCATTGCTTTCAAATATACATATCAATCTATAAAAAACAGTTGAATCTTTGTAAACGTTGAACATTGCCATATCTGGTTGCCGTTGTTTCTGAGGCCATCCCAAGATACCAATGTTGCTCCCATATTTTGGCAATTAAACTAGCTAGTGTTACTCTACCTATTATGTCAATAATTAAAATTTTTACTTTACTTTAAAAATTCTTAATATCTAGCAAGTAATACAAGATCCTAGACGTATAAGGCATTGGATAACTCTCGAATGTCATGTCTGGTTTTTAATAAACGAATTAAATAAAAACGAAAACAAAATTGCCAAGAATTTTTATATGTATTGGGTAATTAATATTAATAACTACATGAAAATGGGGATGTGCGTAACGTTCCGAAGATCTATTAGTTTTGGTAAGATATTATTCATGCCAAGAACAACTCGGAATAACATTTCCTGGAAGGATTTCAAATGTTTTTCTGGGAAGCGTGCGGATGCTTATTTTGTTTTAGGAAATATGAATCGGTACTTAAGCCAACCGAAGGGACAAAGTTACTTTAATCAACTTTTTAAAGGCCCAAACATAATGTGATTCTGTGTAGGAAAGTTTAGAGTATCTTTATACATTTAACTTTCGGGAAACTTAAATTGCGTTTACAGGAAAATGTAGGCTGGCGGTCAAATCAAAATTATTTTACTAAACTGAGAAATATGCGTAGGAAAAGTTAGACAACATAATCTCCAAAGAGATTCAACGACGACTCCGCAACAGTCGCGGGGTAATTGACTTACACTGACCTCGCATTGCTTCGGAAAAACTCGCCAGGCCTCGGCACTTTTCGCCGCTACAGAGCTGCGCCTGCGCATTTATGAATTCGTGTAGCTTACCTTCACCTGAAACTGAATAAAGATTCTGAAAACTTTAAAGTCCTAACCTTAAAGAGTAAAGTTCACATTTTGCAATAAACTATGCTAAAAAATGTTGCTTATAAAGTTATAATGCTGATTGTAAACTGATTAATACTTGTTCTAATTTTTTATGAATGAATACAGCAGTCTCAGCAGCTAGGTTTGGTATTTTATTTGCTGCGTAAGAAGATACTTTACAATTATTGATAAATACAATACGAATCAAAGAGGGCACCTTCTAGTATCGTGTTACAAATACCAAGAACGATGCCCAAACCAAAAGTAAAACAATTATGTCAGATTACTGCGACTAATGTGGTCGAATATGGAGAACAATAACAATCCGCCAGGTCAGGTTTCCGATGCGCGACGAAGCTTGCTCGGCGAGGCCTTGACCGCTGTCTGCATTCGGGTTTCGGGCCCACCACCACAGCTTACATCATTATTCACTCACTAATTTGCCAACTCCGCTCCTCGTGACTCGACTTCGTAGAAACTCTACCCAATCTCATCCTCCTATCGTGTTACGTGTTGAAAAATATAATAAGCAAATTCTGACAACGTTCCACAACAAAATGCCTGTAATTAATGTGCCCGTCCATCGAACCTTGACTTACTTATTTCCCCAGTACAGTAAGGAGTCAACTCATTTTTTGATGAATAAGCAAAGTCAGTAGCTCATAGGTACTTCGTTTAGTATTATTAATCACATAACCGCAGTTGGCAAAGTCATACAGCCTTCAAAATTGTAGCCACGAACACGTATTGATAACACTTATTACTTTGTTCAATTTTGTACCTACATCCGGTGTACTGAATTAGAAATATACGTATTTTTTTAACGCAATAAATCTCCCCATAAGTCATTCAATTGTATACATTTTTGCTTTACTAAGTAAACAAATAATAGCTTATTAAGCTCACTTTCAACAATGTGACTTGCGGTCAACAATGGTGAATAGGATCCTTGACCATATTTCCTGAATAGAAAGTCGTAAACGTTTTTATGAGGGGAATAATATTGGGAGTTAATAAAGGTACAAGTAGGTCCCGTTGGGGAACTGACCGCACGCTGCCCTATTGTCCTGTGTCCTTCGGCACACGTGAGAAGGCCGGCCACTCCATCAAACTCCTATTTTATTTGTTCAACGTCTTTTTTAACATCTCGTGTGGTTTAAGACCTGGTTTACATCATTTTTATGCAGCCTACGTTTTGTTCTGAGTTTTTCACTGATGACTATCTCCTTGCAAACACTTCCCAGACGCATTTTTTCTTTTCGTTATGCTTTTTCCGTAGAAACCTAACATTTCGTTCGCAAAAAAATTGGTCCCTTTTGAGACTGGCGATAAAACAATTAATCCGGAAGCATAAAAAACGGAAACCATAAATTGCAAACAATATGCTCGGGGTTTGCAGTATAAAAAACTTGCCGATCAATCGAGATCATCAAACGTGAGTTGATCTCATCGGCCGCGGTCACAACGAACAATGCACTATTACATGTGGCTACCGACTGACGATACCCGCTCCGAACTTTTTATAACACCCCATAATCAAGCAATTATTAACTCTACCCACCCAAACTTAAAGTACACAACGTATTGTAGAGTTTCTTGTTTGAACTGGCTTTGAAATTTGATATTCGCACCCCGGCATTAAAAGTGAGGGCAGCGGAAGGAAGTAAAAAACTGGGTTCCTATTCACTTTCATATTTTAATCGAAGTGCACACATGTCGCATAGTTTTTACATCGTTTTACTTATTAAATTCGTTATTTTGACCCAGACCTTAAAAACCCATAGCCATGCCATGACTCTTCCTCTTACTTATTTGTATTGTATTAATTTTATTATCCTGAAGTGCCAAACAAAAACTACCATTCTGTTCGAAACTAGGTACCATAGCCACACTAGTAGGTAATACTTATTATATAATAGTACCAGCTTCTGCCCGCGGTTTCGTTCGTGCTCCCTGGATAAAAAGGAACAGCGAAAAGTTCACAGATATTTAATGCTTGTATAACATTATTTAGTAAGGATATGAATATAGTATATAATTAGATAGGTATCTATGGGTATTAATAATGTAATAAATAAGGTATCTAAATAGTTCCTAAAGTAGGAAAATATATTAATTATATATTATTTGGTATTATAATGCATTACAAAAATAATAGTATGTTTTAAAACATGTGCGATGTGCACGTGTGGGAGGATATTTGCGAATCCTTTTAAAAAGCTTCCTTTTGTGCAAAAGGGAAAGTATTGAAGCGAAATAATTGTGACAAAAAGTGTAAATACAGGCAACGTAAAAACACCTTTGTCAGATGTTTTGTGCAACCCTTTTCTTTATAGATTCGTTTTTTTACAAAATCGTTATGATTTAACGCATCTGTTGTATGACATAACTATTGTACCTAGGTAAAAGGTGTCCAGGGTTAATTTTTTTTGCATCTTTGATTTGCAATTCCGAGATTTCTTACAAAATGTGGAGGTATGACATTTTGTAATTATGGGTAAAGAATATAATGCTCCATAATATTGTATACGGCATCGTTATTTTAAAATTCATTATTGTTGGTATTTAAATAAATAATGCTGGACAATACACACATCATTATCTAGCCCCATGGTAAGCAGAGCTTGTGTTATGGGTACTAAATAACTGATATACATAATACAATACATTACATAATATTTAATTATTACCTATGAATGATACGAATTATTTATGTACCTAATGAACACTACTAATTAATACTAAAATACAGGCACACTGTATTTATAATTTTAGTACTTAATTGTAATATAATTAGGAATAACTGTATTATTAGACTATGAGTAAAAAGTATCTTTGGCTTCATTTGCTCTAGTTTAAGAATATATCGTTATCTAAACATTTACCGAAGATAAGCTTTTTTAATAAAAATAAGTGTATAATAAAAGTGTATAAATACAAAAATAAGTGTATAGTGAATAATAAAATTATAATAAGAACTAATTATTATTCAAACAAAGTGTCAATGTCAATCAATGTCATCGTTTCCGCGTACTGACACATTCAGTGAGTGATCTCCGCTATGAAAGTTCGTTATACAACCAGCTTAAATAATTCAAATTCAGATTTTTATAAGACCTGTTTTAATGAGTACGTGATCTGAAACATTGAGTTGTTGTTACCGAAGTAGGTTGTATTGCGGCGCGCCTGCGCGCCAGTGGCCTTGACCGGCCTGCGCCAAAATTTACAGGTCGTTCACCCGCGCGACGCCCACCGCCGCTCGCTTTATCTCCCAAACGACTTTGCACTCCATCAACACTCTTATAAGGTTGAAAATACCACTTACCAATGTTGTTATATAAAGTCGTGTTTATGTGCCTACCCATTGTTACAAGAAACTTGTTTATCAATAACAAGTTGATACCTAGGAGCGGAAAGCAATTATGTAGAGTTGCTAAACTATTTGATGACAACAATATATCTTCACTCCTGTACCTGGATATTTTGTTTCCTTTTTACAAGCTTTTATTCTACTTGCCCTTTTAGTTCGTGTGGATAAATCTTGCACCTGAATTTTAGACCAGTTATCCTCAACCGATTGAGCTGAAATTTGGCATACCTACTTATGTAGGTTCGGTGATATTGCAATGTCATGGTACCAGAAGGCCATGATCTCTTAAACGAAACGACATAACTTCTCGAGTTTGTCGAGTTTGGGTTCGTTGGATTTGTATTCCCAAGCACTATAGTCGTAGATGAGTAAGTTAAATATAATACCTATAAAGCTTGTAATTTTTTTTATTAAAAACATATCTAGAGTTTCCAAAAACAAATATAAAAATGGGTTAATTTCCAGATATTTGTTGATTTTAACTAGCATCATTTAAAATGTAGAGCATCATTCAAAATAATAAGTGAGTATTATCAAACTCTCTCTATGATGTTCTTAAAATAACAGAGTTTAATGAAAAGTATCTCCTGCTTGAATTAAATTGTCTTCTGTGATGTCATTTGGTAGTCATGGCATTGGAGATCCTTTGTAAAAATTTACTTCTAACTAATCGCGGAAGTAAAATTGGTAGAGTAGGAGGGAACAGGAACCAGGACAGCCGGGAGCAGGTCAGTCGGCGCGCGGCAACCCCCTCAGCAGGCAGCGGCAGCTCGCCAATCATTAGCTCGATTTCGTGTTCAAGTTCACCCGCGTTCCATCACCAAAAATATTTTGGTAGAGTGACGCAACGCAACCAAGAGTGGCTTCGTCCCACTCGAACGCTCGGGCAGGTCTCCATTGGTGCCGCTCTCGCGCGACCTTGGCCGCGGTGAGCCGCAAGGTTCGGGTCTTCGAACTCCAGCGATCGTGCGGGCTGCGGGGTAAGCGGGACGTGGGCCTGCCTTTCCTCCAATCGCTCGCCGCGCTCGCCTGAGCGTGCTCGCGATTGGTCCTCCGTCAGCGCGGCAATGACCTCGGAGACCGGAGTTCGAAGCGCGCCGATCCTCGCCTCGAAGCGCAGACCGACGGGCTTCGCCGGCCGATAGAGGCGATATTTGCTCGACGAAGCCGGCTCCGCCGTCGAACCGATTGTATCGCACGGAGCGCTGATCTTTTTGCAGACTTTCACTCTTAAGGGGAGGCTCGCGCGAGTCGTAGCAGGAGCGCGCGCGGCGCTCGCTCAGTTCGTCGATCGAGCTCAAACGGGTAGCACGCTGCGCGTGCAACGTCAGTGAAGCGATCTCGCGACCTTCATCCCTCGCGACGTGCAGGCCGTACAGGCCCATGCACTTCTGTCCTATTTATTCAGTGATAGAGTGCGCAGGACGATTTATGTTCGAGGAGTCCATGTGTTTACTGTGCTGTGCAGTGCGAGTAATAAACATTTAATATTTGGAGGGATTTCCAAATGAATTCAGTGATGTCTCCTGATAGCAGCTACGGGCGCTACGATGCGCCTACCCCGCTGGATCACAGTATGATGAGTCCGGCGCACAAGGAGAGAGAACCAGAGCTGCATATAGGTAGTCCTCTTACTGTTATTTCACTGTTTACATAACTCGCGCCGAAAAGAAGTTTGTAATATTTTTTTTTTAATTTAGGAAAATGTATACTGTAAATATTTTTGTGTAAACATTATACATATAATTACGGTGTATTAAATAGCAAGCAAATTATTTCATAAAGATTTCGATGGACCATATTTTTTGAAACATGTCGGAACGTTAATTCACTGATAGGTAATCGGACAAGTTCATGTGCCCCCAAAAAAAACAAGCAGCTAGGTACTTATTTTATCTCCACAACTAACGTTGCACCGGTTGGATTATTCTGGCTTCGTCCACCAACAATTTTATTGGCCCACTTTAAGTCAAATCCACAAAAAACTTCTTAAATAAGAGACAAAAAATTACCCTACTAAATTCAAAGGACCCGCTGTTACTGAGACCATGCAAGAATCAAAGATAAATAGACAATGCTGGACACATCAACATCTAGCCCCACCCTAAGCTGAGCTTGTGTTATGGGTACTATATGACTAATATAATATACAACTAATAGAATACATCACATTAATTGATATTTTTTTATCAATAGAAAATACCCAGAACATCTGGAACAAATATTTGCAGATAGTACAAACATTTTCCCGAAGGCGAGAATCGAACACGCAACCAAAGGACGAGGATCTTAGATTTTCCCATGGTTTCAGTAATATTGCAGCAAACAGTAAATTTTACGCCGGATTTGTCAGGATCGACTCTCCTGATTAATGATTAAAGTCCGATAATGGTGGCAGCGAGCAACAGGAAAAGAAAGGGTAAAAGGGCACAATGCTCACAAATGTAGTTTAGATTCAAAGTCAACAATTGCTCGTTCGTTGAACGAATTTTTGATCGATGGATTGTTGAATATTTCCGCTCGGAAGGCCTTGCCAAAAACAATTAAAATGGCATTGTGCAAAGCTCGAGCACTCTATGGCAAATCGATAAAATCCCTGAGCAAATCAATGGGGTTGAATCATCGACTTAGGATTTTTTCACTATGGGTTGAATACGGTCCTGCCTGCAGGAAACCATTATCTATTGATTTGGTTCGATTCCTAATGATCTTATCGTTTCTCCCGTGAAATTTGAAGCCGAATTAACAAAAGAGTTACCGTTGGAACCCTTTGGAAATAAATTAATGATTATTGACAATCGTTTGAGAAATGATGTAAGAAAGCAATAATATCGAGTCGCTGTATCCACGTGGCGTCAGCTGGTGACTCCCACCAGGCCACCACACTACTTTTACTTTTCTCTCGATGCACCGCCCCTCGCGAGCCCACCAGTTCAATGAACTGCTTGGAATGCAATTTGAAGAGTTCATCTGTTTATAATACTTTACCTACTATTATCTTACTCAACTAAAACATAACGTAGCGATGCCTGGCAAGCTAAAATAACACAACTTTTAAAGTCCTATACCTAATCATCATAATCTTTTAAGTGATATATGCCCATTATGAGTGAAGTCATTTGGTATCGCTGATTCTAAGATAATTAACAAGGAAGTAATAACAAACGTGCGCATCATCAAGGAAACAGATAACGAAACGTGATATAAGAGGGAATTATTTACAAACAAACATCGCCGTGACACAGATCTGCGGATCAGCGGCGTCAGGTTCTAGTCGTCCGCTACCCGCTCGTTACGTGGACGAGAGACTTTCTCGCACTTTCCTCGCCACTTAATTGACGTAACGAACTAGAGACTCTCACACGCACCGATGAAAAAACGCGCGTGTTGCATCACACGGAGAAATGGTTGCACGCTACTGACTCTGTTGCAACTGCACCAGTTACGTCTCGCGCTTTCCCTGATCCATTGTGATCCCCGCTCCTCGCAGCCACCGCACCCACGCTAATAGATGAGACTGAAATAATTTCGAGGGCCAACTATTCCTCATAATGTCTCAACTCAGAGAAAAGAAAGTAAGCATAGAAAGCGACTGGCCCGTGCGTCGACCCAGCTCGAGTGCTCGCCAGAAATAGAAAGTTCCTTCCAAAAGGCCCGGCGCTCCCTTAACAAATAAACAAATATGTAGATCAGGAAAGTGAGAGCTGTCGGGGAACACGAACCTGTTCCTGGGACGAGGCGTTCCTGTGACGGCGCCTTTTAAATCAACACGACACCTGCTGTTTCCGAAAGGACTCTACATAATCAGTGACCTACTAACTAAATTGTTTAACGCATTAGGTATCAGTCAGTGTTTAACGATAAACAATGCGAGTTATTTACGTAGACGTACGAACGTAGCTATGTATATCGTCAAACTAAACAACCGTTGACCTTTGTATGCATCACTGGGTATAATTTGGTGGCCGATAACTGATCGAAATCAGTTGTTTCAACGACTTTTTTGTCTGTAAAATGGGTTCATTGACACTGGTAATGTAGAGTAGAGACTAGGCACTTTCTAAAATAACTATTCTATTCAGTGTCACCTTGACGCACGCAATATGAGGTTGCGTCACTGATTTCATTAGTGAGATTGTTTTGTTGAGTTTTATTTTTTAATGATGAAGAAGCATTCTTACATTATTGGGTCAGCCAAGTCCTATAAAAGTACTTGAAAGAGTATTATAATGTCGATGTAGATCCATAATTCTCATTACACAATCGTTCGTGCACTATTAACAAGCATATTTCCGCAAATCATTGGCAAGGTTACCATATCGCAGAAATCACGTGTACAGTCGAGCTTGTTTGTTATACATCGTTTCACAATTACAGCCCAGGATGTTTGGCACGCACTAACACCGTAATCTCCACAAACTCTATACCTATAATAGGTTGGCTTGGGATTCAGCTGTTGTATATGCTTTCCTTATCTTAAACTAAAGCTGGATTTGTTTTGTTACAGAGTTTGACGGCACTACGGTGCTATGCCGCGTTTGCGGCGACAAAGCTAGTGGTTTCCACTATGGAGTTCATTCCTGCGAAGGCTGCAAGGTACATATGCTTACTGATGTTGACGTGTCAAATATGTTTTATTAAGTGTCATAATGTCGTACTCACCAGCACCGCACAAATCGCTGCCGTATAATACCTATCATTGCCACTCTCCTGCGTATGAACTATAAATAGGAAACGTCTGAACACGATTGTTATTAAATGGAAGACTAATTGAGTCACGTATGCGGGCAGGCTTAGTTGAAGTAGGAAGCATATCTGCGGGTGACATGGATCCCGCCCCCCATCGCGTGGCGGTGACGCGTCCAGCCCCAAGGCCGAGATACGCGGAAGACAATCTCTGTGCATTCAGACCAGATGACCTTATTATTAAATGTAAATCTGATGCACCGTCTGAGAATACAATACAATAGTCAAAAAAACATCGTGTGAACTTGTTGCGTCGAAAGTGGTTTTAGGTCGCCGGATACCTGGTGGCCTCTACCGGCCCGTCCCGGTCAACCCCTCGCTCCTATTATACGCTTTTATTTTTTATACTTACCTGTCCTAGTACAATCACACGGGAATGCCGTGTCATTTAAAAGTTCGAGCGTAAGCGGGCATGCATTGTAAATACGTGCAGAGGTCGGGGTCAATTTGAATGCGTTAAGGTTAAATAGTACCGTTCCGTCCCCTTTCCTGTCTCGTCTATTCTGTTAAAATGCTCTTATTTGTATGCAGCGCGTGTCCATTATTTCCTAGTCTGATACAAAGGCACGTGGAGCAAAATTGGACTGAAAAAGATAATTTTTGCTATTGATAAAGAGCTTCTACGGGTTGATTGTATTTCTTTGTTCACACGATTTTAAACATAATCTATATGCCATAATGTACTTGCTATCCTAGTTGTAATACGTTACGCGAATGCAGTTTATTATAGGCCATACAAAAATAATCAAATAAGAAAAAAACACCGAATATTAACACGTTCACTGCCCAGCCTCACCGCGCTGGAGGTAGACATAGACATGCGAATGCCGGCTATGAATTTGTTAGTCTAAACTCTATTTACAACTTTTGGTCACTGAAAGATTCCTCTTTTTAATAATGTCCTTAGGATTCCCTGTCGTTTTAATGAGTATCAAGTAAATATATAAAAAGTAAAGTCACAAACAAGGGTCATATTCATGAGCATGAAAGCGATGCGAGGATGTCTGAGATAGGAGTGCAAGTGTAGTAAACTGGTTCGGACTTCAAGTTCAGCGGGACGCGCTCGGGACACCGCAGGACAAAGCATGTCCTTCAGCCGCGGATGTTTGGTGCATTGTGCAGCCAAACGAGACGACTCTCAGACGATTATAGCTCGTGTGACTGTCTCTGTGTCAACCAGACAGACGCAATTTTTTCTCATGATACGGATTTAGAGAGTCTAGAACGTAAAACATCAAATAGTTGGGTACCTTTTACAATTTTCCTGAATCCGAATTCATGAAGTTAACTGCTTAGAAATCTATTTTCTAAAATACTTACATAATTCAAAAACGTTATTTTTATCAACGTTACACAAACATTTAAAAATTCGTAGCACTCGTACTTTACCTAATCGCCACAGATTACGCCACCTAGCGAGGGCTTAGAGAAACTAGTCATATCGAAAGTTCAGCCGCCCGACGCTAGGTGGCGCTGCAACATTTAACCGCTACAGTGCTGCCGCTACGCGATACGGCTACGAGCGTAAGCTGCTTTCAATGAATGACGACGAAGCGTGTAATTTTATAGCTCGATATGAGGTGTGAGGCGTTCCAGCGTACGCATCGGTGTCAACGAACTCTGCTTATGTATATACAACTTTTTACTTAAATATGCAATTTTAAAGCCCAGTTCATCGTCAAAAATATTGTGTTTGTTTATTTGGCGCGATTGAGGTTAGTAAATCGTTATATCATCAAAGTTAAAGAAATGAAAGACTTTAGAGGTTTTTCAGGATTTGCTGATTAAGATATGGGCTCAATTTCGTTTGATCTACATACTCTACCAAAATATTTTCATCTGAGGGTTTCCCAGTTTTGTATCGTCGTGTTAGTAGAGCACCAGTTGCCACGACAACGATTCAGGTTCTTTGTTCCGCGACATAATTTCCGCGTATTGTAGGTCGCTCATTTTTTCGGCACCGATCTGCGGGCAACGACCTCGTCGCTAGCGCCACCGCCCGCCTTCTCTCGCGTAAACAACTTTTACGGACAAGGAAGGTACCTACAAGCAACGTGAACGTAACCCACATTATTTTTGAACTGTCAGTGCTGAGGTTCGTTGCTCCCGCAGCCGCTCGTATTTATTGAGAACATCGTGAGCCGACTGTTTCGACTACAATTTCCTGCTCCATACAATGTCTATGTGTTTAAGAACTCGACTCTATCTAATTAAAGTCTTCAAATGATTTATTGAATTTTGTTTACGGTTAAGCTAATAGCAGTAAATATAGGTGCGCTCTACATTTTCTTGTGGAGGTTGACTTTTATAGGCATGTAAAGTGCGTAGATCTGCAATATATTATTTTATGCGAGTTCAGCTCAAAGGGAAATGTATACAAATCTCGGTCACAGTTTCCTGCTTTTTTTAAAGTGTTTACGACTGCATAACTACATAAAACAAACAAGACGATAAAGAGCTTTGTTTTTTTAAAAACGTCTTTCATGATATAATAAAAAGAATTATCGGCCTTAGCGTAGTTCTAAAAATGAACGATACATGAACGGAATATGAATCACACGTGAGTCAACAGCTTAGTGTTATCGCGAACATCTGTGTAGGGCACGTACACACTATTCCTTATACTGAGGGTCGTAGCTTACTAACTATTACTTGAGCAATGAGAATGTAGAGGTAATAATGCGTCAGCTTTCAGGCTGAGTCGATGGCCGCTGAACCGTTACCTACGCCAAGTGACGTCTCCTCGCTTAGCAAAAGCTTGCGTGTGAAAAATTGATTTCTAGAATGCTACTGAGTTGCCAAACAAAGGCTATGTTGCCAAATTATGGCGCTACGTTTCGCTTGTGTGTAGCAATTACAAAATCAAACACGAAACTTTGGTAGAGTCCTTTTGGAAATGCAATCTTATAAGATTCTTAACGGTAGTAAGATAGCAAATAAAATCTACCAAAACAAAGGTTAGTCCGTGTCTGCAACCAAATCAAGTAGGAAAGTTGTCTATATAAAACACTCGCTGTGTGCATTGTTCTAAACATTTCAAATATCTCTCATAAAAACATATAATATGTAGTAAAAGAAGAGTTTAACGACCTAAATCAGTACAAGCCACAATAAAAGCCGAGAAGTGTGTCAATGTAACGTTAACGACAAAAAGTGTGGCGATCGCTTATCGCGAGCTTCGGCAACGATGTCGAAAAGTGGATGGCGGGTGCGACCCACATAGCACTGACGAAATCCTCGGTATATTAATGTGCTACTACTTGCTTCTATACCTGTTTTGTGACTCATGCTTTAGTATGCGTCGCGCGACCTGTCTCCGCTTATATGCCACTATCGATCCGAATGAGTCATAAAGCTTAAAGCTATTGAACTATTCTAAAAGACCTCGACCATACCAAAGGATATACTTTTCCTTATTTTTTATTATTTGAGCAAAGGACACACAAACCGCAAACCCCTATTGTTCTATTTATTCTGACTCTATCAGTTCCATTGTTACAAAATGCTACAATATTAAAATACCTACTAGACCCAATTATCAAGTGACCTAATTCAAACAGTACTACGTAACTGTTAAGTGGAACTTAGGTATAAACAGAATATGTGTTTTTTTTAGAACTCGAATCGAAGTCACCGTGTTAATTATTAGCGGTCAACGACCCGTGTTATTAATATAATATGTAGTTTATGAGGAAAACAATGTAGGCACTCGGTTACCCACTACTTGTAATGGTAATTGGGTCTCCGATTAGGAAGAGTAGGCTAGCTTCTGAAAAGTCTATTCTGTGTAGTTTTACGAAATTTGAGCACCTAGCCGCGAAGGAAATATAGGCTGAAGTGAGGCGTACGGGGCGAGGCGGCAAAGGTTTTGTTTTCGCGGCAGCAGGTCAACGACCGCGCGGTCGGTCAGTGCCCGCTGCGACCAATTATGGGCCACTCGCACAGCGCACAATGGATCGATGGCAGCGCAAAATTGGGTCACCGACCCGAGGTGCCCGCGCAGCCTCTACACTCTTACCTCACTTCATGACTATATATATAGTATACATAGACTCCTGTCCCAGTTATCTGAAACTTATTATTTATTTACTTGACGCTTCTTCTTGTTTACTTACGAGTAATTTAAACCTTGGTAGTCTTAGTTAGCATCTTTTGTACCTATCTTTTCTTTGAATTGTTTACAAAATAAAAACAACAGACCTAGCCAACAATGTAGCCTCATTTAACGCTCGGTAGGGGGTTTAGGGATCTAGAACTGAAGTTTGTAATTGTTCGCGTTGGATAGTGAAGTGATCCAATTAGTACGGTTGCATTTTTCGCGTAAGGCTAGACGTCTAGAATGGGTATGCATTTACATTTCAATGGGTACCTAATTCAAATAGTAGGAGTGCAGCCCTTAGAGGAGCGCGCGCGCATTGAGGTAGGCCGTGACGCATGCGATGACGTCACCGGACGGCGTGTAGAGTCGGTCGGCGACCCGATCGGGCTGCTCCTGGGAGCAGGAGGGTCGCGGGGAGTAGGTTTGGGTTGTGCAATCGGTAGGTCGTCGACCCGGGGTGAACGGCCGCGCGCCGCGACGTCCGCCGGGATGCGCCCGGCCTATATCCGGCGCACCGGTGCAGCGGCAGCAGCGCATTCTAGAGCGGCGTGGACCGTTAGGAGCGCGAGCGCCGTGCCCGCGGGGGACGGGGGCACTCTCACTTTCTCGGTTGGGTCGGCGGCCGGCAACTAGGTCGCGCGGGTAACTGTGTGCCGCGCTCGGCGGCGCCCGCACAGTTCGCCGTCGGCCGCCATCCGTGTCGGTGCAGCGCGTGCTAACTGATACTCTTGACAGTCTCCTATAGTAGCAGCGGTAGAGTAGAGCGGTAGACTCGCGCGAGGAGAGTGGCAGTGCTATATAGTGTGCGCCAGTGATTGAGTGGTGTGATGTCTTGCGGCGCCGAGCTGCGCGAGCGGCACTCGGTGCTGGTGAGCATGCTGGAGGGACGGACCGAGTCCAGTGACTCGGGCTGCTCCAGCGACGACAGCTCCGACGCAGAGCGTGACTCTAAATGCCGCTGTGATCCCCAGGGCTTCTTCCGCCGCTCCATACAACAGAAGATCCAGTACAGACCCTGCACGAAGAACCAGCAATGCTCCATACTTAGGATTAACAGAAACAGATGCCAGTACTGCAGATTGAAAAAATGCATCGCTGTCGGCATGAGCAGAGACGGTGAGTTCAATTTATTATTACTACAAAAATTCCAAAAATTAGAATAAACGTTCGTAAAAAAATCCAAAGAAAAATAGCTAAATATGAATATTTTGCTAAAAAAAATTGCAATGTGCAAAATTAACGTTTATCCTATTTTTTGCGCATAGTCTTAATTGTAAGATAATTATATATTTGCTTCGTCTTAAATCATGAATGTATGTCATAATGACGCAAGTGGCGCTAATTGATTGCGTTAGGTTGGTAGTACGCGCGGGTTGCAGCGTGCATGCAATTAGCTCAGGAAGGCCCGTCTCGCGCGCCGAGCTGAGGTTGCCAAGTGGGACGGACGGTGGTCCGCTCCTGCGGTGTGCTCGCAGATCCTATTTCGCAGCAGTGGGGGGGGGGGGGGGGGAGTGGAGGGGCGCGCTGGTCGCAGTGTGGGAGGTCGGTTATGCAAGCGCATGGCGCGGGTGAGCGCTCGCTAAGCGGGTCGACGGCCGCAGCAGCCCGCGGCCGTTGCGACACCGCGCCGCTGAGGTGAAAGCAGAGAAAGGCATTTCGTAAGCAAGAGAGTGAAATTTGTATTTTCACTTTCGTAATGCAGTTTAATGAACCCTCGCGGCGGACCATGGGGCTTTTATGGAATTTACTTGTCTTAATCAAATCATTATGTTTTGTAGAAGAGTTTCACTTATTATTTCACTCAAAGAGCGAAACCAGCGCTCTTTCCAAGTGAGATTTTAATTATATAATGTTAATTATGGTAAAAGTATATAATTAAAAAACAGTTAACACTTTGGTAGTAAATAACATATTTAGATTTCAAAGTTCAAGTAGGCCTTAAACTTTTTAACCTAAAAAAGTAATTTTCCTTTATGAAATCACTAATATTAATAAAAAATTTAGTTTGCGATAACACACCAAAATTCAAAAACTATAGTCAAAAATTTCTAAGTAAAGCATTTTTTTAATCTTCGTCCTAGAAAACTAAACCGTTGTTGTGTTAAAAATCGTAACCTAAACTTGTAGCACGTAGCCGCTCGTAGCGCCACCGTAGCAGCGTAGAACCACCGTAGCAGAATTAGCCTTCGTAGCACTGTAAGTTCTGCTACTCGTCCACAGATGGCGCTCACTCGTAACCAACTCTGGCGCGTAGCGCTTACTACGCGCCTGTGATGAACCAGGTTTCAACTTTCGAACTGGATAATGTTATCGTTATCATCATCACGTCGAACATGATGAGATCTCTAATGATGATCATAAAAAAAATTGAAATTTTACTAAATTTCTTTGATTTTTTTATAAATATATATACATATACCGCAAAACTTACAAAATAAGTCAAAAATTACTTAACCAGGTAGAAAAATAATGATAATGACAGCTAACTTGAATCCTTCAAGAATATCAAAATTCTGAGCAAAAAACACCTAAGATTTCCGCATCCGCTATAAGTACGTATGTACACTATCGTAGCAAATTCACGTTATCACCAAAATGGCATTGAAACGAACAAAACCATAAATATTTTTAATGAGATGTAAAATTCAAAGTAGGAAGAGATAAGGAAATATCGAATGATGAAGATGTTTATTAGTGCGAATAGTTGTTGGGAGGGGTGTGGAGGTGCGGGGAGGAAGAGCGCGGGGGCAGGGGCCTGCGCGGAGTTTATTGACGGGCGAGAGAGGCGGGGTGGGGTGGAGGGGGGTTAGCTTGCGCGGGCGCGTCAAGTTCAAGGTTGGGTTGGCTTGGCGCGGCGCGCGCCGCGGCGCAGTGCGAGGGAGTCCGGCCCGCGCACCGGTCGTCAGCTCACACCAGCGCTATGAACGCATCACTCGACACACAGCACGCGACTCTACAACACGCCTTCACGGATACATTGGATTGCAACATATTCGGATTACAGTGATTGTGATTATTCTGCAGTGACATGTGACACTATAGTGAATGAATATTTAAATTATTAGTCAAAAACTTAACATAAAGTTACCAAACTTAGTTATTTGTGGCCGTAGGCTGTGAACTAGTTGTTAGTGAAAAACTTTGTTGTTGTCAAACATGGGTGAAGATTTGCCTATTCTGAAGGGGATCTTGAACGGGGTTGTGAAATATCACAATGCACGTATGTATTTCATCTGTTATTTTTAATATTAATTTATTTAAATTTTGTTTAATTTTTTTATTATTATTTTATTTTTGGAATAAGATCTAGTTTTTTGGACTAGGATTATACCTTGATTCTTTGAATCATAAGTATGCACAGGACTGTACAGTATTATAATATTAAATAATTTAATTTAATAATTTGGGGGAAAATATATTTACATATGAACTCAGGTTACATTCACCATAAACAATTACACAATTTTCACAATAACATTAGTCAATACGAAATGAGTTTCGACACTTAGATATTTTGTGCAACATCTCGATAAAGATAACGTTACTCCGATTTCGCAAAAAAGTGACCATTACTTTGATTACCTAGGTAGGTTCTTATTGAACTGAAATCAGGGTAAAAAAATCGGATTCTTGTCTGTTCGTAAATTAATTGGACCATAGGTATGTAGTTACTTACTACGGTTATAAACAAGTACTAATGAAATCCGAATCTTATCCAAAAATTAAACGATGTAAAACAAAACGGTTAAACTTACATCTCAATCAAACAAATAATTAAAATATTCGCGAATAATATTGGGGCTGTAAACGTAAGCACATGAATAATAAAAGAGAGATCATTAATCGATGGCGAACAATGGGATCGCACATCTGGTGCGGCCCACATTGTGCAGCGAAAGTCGGGAGAAATGGCGAGAGGGCGCTCTCCGCTTTCGTTTTCAACCGTGAGCCGCGCAAACACTTTCACCGGCGCGCGGCACGAACGGCGCAAGCGGCGCGCGAGCCCCCGGCGCATAATACTTTTTGCTCCGCGCCGCAGCCTGCCTAGCACGAGAAAGTCGTAACACTTTTTAGTGTGACCTCGCGATTCGCGCTTTGTCACTTGTCATTCAAACTAGTTCAGTCGAAAGCGACGCGACGCGATCCCCGCTGCTGCAGCCGAGTTTTGTAAAGACTGGCCAGACAGGGGTGGGTCGCGACCGGTGCGACGGCCGATGAACTCTACCCTCTCGCGTCAGCTGCGCGTGCACATGGCTCGCCGCGCGCCCTCATGCGTACTTAGCGACAGCTGCAACCCGGTGACGTATGTTTAGCCGCGATCTTGCACAACATTCCCGTCGTTATTTGCGACCGCTTTGTGTATCGATTTAATTTAAGAAACTTGGCCCCATTATGCATGTTATTAAAGGTGTATCTGTATTGTTGCAGCCGTGCGATTCGGGCGCGTGCCGAAACGCGAGAAGGCGCGCATCCTAGCGGCGATGCAGCAGTCGTCGTCGTCGCGCGCGCACGAGCAGGCCGCGGCCGCCGAGCTAGACGACGCGCCGCGGCTCATGGCTCGCGTCATGCGCGCCCACCTCGACACCTGCGAGTTCACGCGCGACCGCGTCGCCGCCATGCGCAGCCGCGCTCGCGACTGTCCCACCTATTCACAACCAACTCTGGTGAGTATCTCAGCATCCCATAACAATCACCACCCATCCATAATTCCATTCAAATACTATTTCTTCATCCAAATCCTTCCAAATGAAACTAATGAACTCTTTCCGTTGTCGTAGGCATGCCCCCTGAACCCGGCACCAGAACTGCAATCAGAAAAGGAGTTTTCTCAACGTTTCGCCCACGTGATCCGTGGCGTGATCGACTTCGCCGGATTGATTCCTGGCTTCCAACTCCTGACTCAGGATGACAAATTCACCCTGCTCAAAAGTGGTCTCTTCGATGCTCTATTCGTACGGCTTATCTGCATGTTCGATGCTCCTCTCAACAGCATCATCTGCCTGAACGGACAACTCATGAGACGAGATTCTATCCAAAACGGAGCAAACGCGCGGTTCCTCGTCGACTCCACTTTCAAATTCGCCGAGCGCATGAACTCGATGGATCTCACAGACGCCGAGATCGGGCTCTTCTGCGCAATCGTGCTGATCACGCCGGACCGGCCCGGCCTGCGAAACGTGGAGCTGGTGGAGCGCATGCACGCGCGCCTCAAGTCCTGCCTGCAGACAGTCATCGCGCAGAACCGCCCCGACCGCCCCGGCTTCCTCCGGGAGCTCATGGACACCCTCCCCGATCTCCGTACCCTTAGCACCCTCCACACGGAGAAACTAGTAGTGTTTCGGACGGAGCACAAAGAATACCTGAGGCAACAGATGTGGGGTGACGACGACGCACCCCATTGGATGGACTCTGGCGCGGATGACTCCGCGCGCAGCCCTATCGGCTCCGTGTCGAGCAGCGAGTCTGGCGAGGTGGGCGCTGACTGCGGCACGCCGCTGCTGGCCGCCACCCTGGCCGGCTGCCGGCGGCGGCTCGACTCGCGCGGCTCCGTCGATGAGGAGGCTCTCGGCGTGGCGCACCTGGCGCACGGTGGCCTCACGGTCACGCCGGTGCGGCCGCCACCACGCTACCGTAAGCTGGACTCGCCCACCGACTCCGGCATCGAGTCCGGTAACGAGAAGCATGAGCGAATAGTGGGCCCCGGCTCCGGCTGCTCCAGCCCGCGCTCGTCGCTCGAGGAGCACGTGGACGATCGGCGGCACCACTCCGCGCCCGCCGACGACATGCCCGTGCTGAAGCGTGTGCTCGAGGCGCCCCCTCTCTACGACGCCTCCTCTCTTATGGACGAGGCCTACAAGCCGCACAAGAAGTTCCGCGCCATGCGACGCGACACCGGCGAGGCAGAGGCACGGCCGGCGCGGCCCACACCTTCCCCCGTGTCGCACCCCTCGAGCCCCGCGCTCCCCGCTCTTTCCCCGCGGCCGGCGCGCGCGTCCCTGTCCTCGACGCATTCTGTGCTCGCCAAAAGCCTGATGGAAGGCCCCCGCATGACGCCAGAGCAGCTGAAGCGCACGGACATGATCCACGCGTACATGCGGCGCAGCGAGGGCGCGGCGGAGTGCGGGTTGCGCGCGGCGTGCTACGGGCGGGGTAGCGAGGCGCGGCCGCAGCCGCTGGCGGCGCCCCCCGCGTCTGTGCTGGCGCTGCAGGTGGACGTGACGCCGGAGCCCCTGAACCTCTCCAAAAAGTCGCCGTCGCCCCCGCGCTCCTACATGCCACAGATGCTGGAAGCGTGAGGCCGGCCCGCGGAGCCGTTCATCTCCGCCACCCCACCCCGACCTACTTTAAATTAAAAAACTCTAGGGATAGTAATCGTTCGCAGATCGTTTTAATATATTATATGTGATAATTCGTTTAGGACGCGTGCAAGCGTGGCCGGCGCAGGACGAGGAGAGCGCAATAGACTGAATCAATTAATTTAAGAAACTATGTAAGTGTAATTTATAATGCAATGCAGCGCCGGTCGCGGTGTGTTTGTGTGTGTATTGTATGTGCGTATGTGAGCGTGCTCAGTCATTTGTTTGTTAATATAATGACAGGTTGTCGAATTAAAATAAAACAAAATTGTAAAAATTACTTTGTACTTTGATTTACTGCACCCCAAACATCGTAGTAAACCCCTCAGTAGAAGAACATAAGTTTATAGGCAGGTAAATTAGGAGAATAATATAAATTCAGATAGCAAATCGATTTACATTCGATCTTTAGCAAGTCAGATTACAAAAAGTTTAAATTATAGCGCAAGCAAGAGAAATGACATAGCTTATTCATGCAAGTACAAATAGCTGAAGAAGTAGTACTTATGTTATGGAAACCCTGTATACATATATGTAGATGAGATTTCATCTCACGACAAAACATGATCATTCAGTGAAATCCCGATGACTGCGCCAGTTTCTGCTAAAAGATGGACTGGACCCACAGATGTAAGTACCCTAATTCTTATTTATTTAAAACTTTCGCCTATATAAAACAATTGGCAAGTACCTACCTCTATACTCAATATATCAAATACTAGTTAACTCAGCCTGAAAATTCCTTCACACCATACCTTTTGTACAGTTAATTGTTCTGCCCTTAATTTTATCCGTACCAAAATTACGGTGTCAATACTTCCTAGACGCTGTATCACCTAATAGATAAACCATGCGGTGGTTTATCTATTCACATTAAAACGGAGGTTAAATAAAACACGGAGGTAAAAAACTAGAAGGGCGTGCGGTCGTCGACCCAGGCTAGCGCCACCTGCGGAACTTCCGGCACGCTACGACACCGCCGCTTCCACCGGTTGACCCTACGATGCCTTTCCGCGTTCGTAGCACGCTACGCCGCCGCCGCCTAGTCACGGCATATCCATCAATTAGCTTCTAGTACTCGGAATGGTAGAAACTAAACACCGCCGTAGTCAAAGAGGAGCGAATAAATGTGACGCTATGTCATCTATATATACATCTTGAAACATTAGGGCCAATCACAAAATGCAACGTTCAAGTGCTGTTCGCCATTTATCAAAAGCTTTTATTCGCCTTGCTCTGTTAGTTTGTTTGGCACAATTTTTGCAACTACATTTTATACTAGTTATCCTCAATCGATGGCTGGTCCGACATAATAATGTATTTCACTAACGAAACACGAAATACAATATCCCTTAGGTACATAGGCTATACCATAGGCAGACAAACACATACATAGATAGACAGACAGACATAGGCTGTATTTTATCCAGGTGCCACGTGAGCGAAACTGCGAGAAGAAGCTTGTTCATCATAAAATGATATCTCAGCTGAATGCAAGGTCGAATGACCATGATTCGATCGTGTTGGTTTCACACCTTACTGACAACCGTTCTGTATTGTTTGAAGGCCGACGATGCAATCCTGCGCATATCAAATATCCCCCCAGTTAGTAACATATCATTTCAAAGAAACTGGGGCCTTGTAAGTCTCAGGGGTCGATCTTGCTTTCAAACCATTTTAACGACTTTTATTACCTTCAAGGATTTGCAATATGAACGTGATTTTAAAATTAAATCCTGTACCTACTATCGATAAATGTATGAGAGAGTTTGAATAATAAATTTGTGTCACTGAAATGCTGATAGAATAATGATAATACGGCACTGACCATCACACAAGGCCTAATCTAAATAACATTAACTTAGGCATGTCATTTGTTTTAATCAATCTAAGTATATGTTTATCCTATATATTTTAAGTCGTGTGTTTTGTTTATTTTTCTAGTTAGATACTTAAGTTTTCTTTTATATTTTCCTTTGGTTGGCTCTACCTGTATCTATCAGAATGAATATATTTTCATTTCATTTCATTCCATTCATTATACTTACAAGGCAACACCCACCTAAAATGACATTGGTTTACTAAGAAACTCTGTGCACATTAATCCAATACATATCGGTAAAGGTACCACCTGATAACCGTTGTGGAAAACTTCAAAGCAACGCCATAAACAATATGCGAGAACTAAGCAGGAACAGGAAAACAAAACATCATATACCAAAAAAACAGACAAGTCATAAAAATTCAGGAAGTTATTATTACGGAAATACAAAACTAAGATGTTTTAGTCAAAATATTCCAATAGAGGAAGTAATCAACCGCAGATGGTGCCCAATAGTAAATAACGGAGAACTATGTATGTGGAAACTCTTACGTAAACGGTAACTGAGGGGGATCTAGATCTAAAGAAAATAATTTGCAGTAGAAACTAAGTTGCAAAACTTAATCATTTATTATGGTGTTTGAGAGTACTAAGCTAAAAAAGCGTGTATGTATAGATATGGATAAATATTATAAAGCGGCACTATAAACTATTAAAAACATGTATTTATAATATTTTTGTATTATGTTTTAGTGTTCAAGAAACATAATCATCATTAAATGAGTGCAAATATTCATTTAAATAAATTTGCAAGCAATTTTATTAGATTCACTCTCTTAAAATTATAAAAAATATGTTTTTTAAAATCTAAATCGGTTGTAACATAGCTTTTACTTATCCGTTTATTATGCAAATTTTAATTAAAATCGGGGATGTAGTTTCCAAATGAATTTGTATGGGGACTTAGCTGTTAGTACCTAACCACCTTAAGATTTGTTCAGTAGGAGATAGGAAATATCCGGAACGGCTCCGATTTTCTTTTATGTAGATAGGTTCATTGTTCTTAAGTGACTTCGGCTACGTTTAAGCGGGTACCACGTATGTTAGTTAAGCCGCGTGTAAGTGATATATAGGTGTCTATAATTATTTGTTTTTATATTATGGAAAACTCGATAATACCATACCATGACATGAATGATTCATTATTTTATCACCTGAAGTAGTTATGACTGAATCAACCGTCTGGTACTTATGTAGGTTTGTTATAATCAATTCTTGAGAAATCAAGTCTAAGTTTTACTTTTACACAAATACTGTAGAACTTCCTCGTAAGAACACTACCGTGTACATCCGCTTATTCCATATGATGTGATTGAATATCCTCCACAAGATTAGAACCTCCATATCTCGTTACAAAAAACGAGAGGGTAACTGAAGAACTCTAAGCACGTAGGTAACTAAAAAGGTACAACAAGTACATAAAAAAAAATTGGTCTCAATTAAAATAATTCTTTACAATAGTCTGCAGTTAGCTCAATTGTTTCAATTGTTAATACTAATTCTTTTCTGTTTCTATTATTTGATTGTAACTTTCTTTGTTGATAAAGTTATTAGAAAATCAAATTAACACATTTCAGCGATTCAGAACAGCAAGACGTAACAGATGTATAAATAAATATGTTCCGATCAAGTGGAAGTCAACAAAGATTGCGTGTCGCCCGCTCCAGACGACGGTGATTTCTAAACATTTATTCGGATAGGTTATATTCATTTTGTAAAACTGGGGTTAATGTGCGGTTTGTTTTTATTTTGTCTGACAAATTTGGCTACAGAAAGTTACAAGAACACACACAAGAGCACATCATTAAGAACTTATTGTCAATTATTAAGGAATTATTAATAACTTTAAGAGAATTATTAATGACTTTATTGGCTGTATTTCATTACAAAAAATAATAATAAATATCTAAGCAGACCTTTTGTTATGGGTACTAGATGACTGATATACATTACAATACATTACATAGATAGATATATTTTATCATACATAGAAAACGACCAGAACGCCCGGAACAAATATCTGCGATCGTACAAACAATTGTCCCGAGGCGGGAATCGAACCAGCAACCTGCATTGCAGGCGGCCCACCGCACTTCTGGGTGCTCTGGTCGTTTCCTATGTACAGTAAAAAATATCTATTTATTTAATGTGTTGTATTATGTATGTATATCAGTTATCTAGTTCCCATAACACAAGCTCTGCTTACCTTGAGATAATGCTGTGTGGATTGTCCAGCAATATTTATTTATTTATGATTTATTTCAGTCCCTATGGCGGGCCAAATATTGTAACCAGGTTGACATTTAATGCAAACTACGCAGGTCCCTTTAACCTATGGCATTATAAATTGCGGCGCATATCTCCAATACCGTCCTCGTACCAGGATGTTATTGACCGGGGGCGCGCGCATGCGGGGCGGCGCGGCCCTGCACTTGACTCGCTCGCGCGGTGCATCGCCCCCGGTGCCCGTGTACTCGGATAACCTCGCCCACGCCACCCCCTCAACCCCAACTGCCAACAGCCTCCCGTCCCAGTGCATCGACGTATGAGTAGGTTTGCTTGCGATTCATTATGCACCAAAAGTGCAAAGTTAACTTTAAAAAATATGTATATTATATAATGGTGGCAGTGGGCCGGCCATATCTCGCGAAGAACCGACGGCCGCTGGGGCAAACGTGATCTTGAGTGGAGACACGACACGGTAAACGTAGTGTAGGACGCCCTCCGACCAGGTGGGATGACAACCTGCAAAAGACTGCAGGTAGATGCTGGATGCGGCAAGCTGAAGACAGGACGCTATGGCGCTCATTGGGGGAGTCCTATGTCCAGCAGTGGATTGCTATAGGCAGATGATGATGATGATAATGGTGGACAATCCGCACAGCATCACCTAGCCTCAAGGTAAGCCAAAGCTTATGGTATGGGTACTAGATGACTGATATACATTATTTATTATACTTTACATAGATAGATAAGAATACCCGGAACTTATTTCTGCAGATCGTACAAACAATTGTCCCGAGGCGGGAATCAAATCCGCAACCTCATGCGTCGTAGGCAGACCTTCGCCCACTGCGCCGCCACAGAGGTCACTGACTTTATATCCCTTAAACGAGTTTTATGCATTATATCCTTATCGACCTCCAATCGACACTACCTACATTAAAATGTTAAAAGCATTATACCTCTAGGTTTTCTAAAAGCAAATGAAGAGCTTTAGGAAAGCTACCAACATCATAAATCATAGGTTGTAGAGCGGTAGAGCTGATTTATCAGAATATAATTTTTACCCTGCTGTTGTATACGCACTGTGATGCTTCACAACTACAGTATAGGTAATGCTTTAGTGCCTCCCCCTCGCTACACGAGGATTCCAGGAAGAAGGTTCCGCATTTATCTATAAAGCACCTGTAGCTATAGAACAGTGCCCTCGCTGATGCTGTAGGTACCTCCCATCTCCGGCACGTGCCGAGCTTATGCAATCAGAAGGCTTGGTGTTTTTTTGTTTGCGCAATTCAATTCATTTGTTCCGTTTTGATACATACATATTGTACACTAGGAAAAATCATAGCGGTACACATAAACAATAAATTAATTACAAAATAGATGTTAAAAATCATAAACAATTCACATTAAATTTATACATCTAGTAAGTATGTAGCCTATATACAGAATTCATCAGTCAGAGCTTCGTCAATATTGTAATAGGACATGCAAATTCTTGATTTTATAGGTAGATCTTTTGTTTCACCAAGATGTGGGAAGTGACCGACGATGTTTCACGAAGGCCCGACGATGTATCTCGAAGGCTACAAGACAGCCTTTTCTTTTATGTATTGAAAAGACCCAGGTTATAGCCGATCCGAAAAACAAAAGCAGAAAGCGAGTTCCAAACCTTGGTACGGCTTCGAATGATAAGGTAGAAGAAAACTATTCTGCTGATAATTAGATTGTTTTGAAGACTACTCTGCTTTTACGTTTTTCCGGACACATACATAGAATAGATTTTTTTTAATGAATCATCTCGTGTCAGGTCGGGTCGGGTCTAATCCATATTGATTCCAAATACGCTACTACAAAAGCGCGTATGAAGTCGCGGGCAGAAGCAAGTAGATCAATCAACAAAAGAAAACTTGACGACCAACGAAATCACTCTTTTCTAATGGAAGCCAAACAATTCACAGAAACTTTTTCAGTGAATTGAGAAACTTTGAGAAACACGAAAAATTATTCTTTAATTTTAACAATAAGTTGTATTTCATAATATTTAACAAGAAATAATTTGGCAAAGTACTTCTTGCGTCATGTAATTTAAAGTAAATAAAAAAAAAACTTGGCCAAATTATTTACACAGTTCTGTGTTTCTGTTCTGAATCGACTTGTTCCTTTTTCTATTATATACTAGATGCGCCCCGCGGCTTCGCCTGCCTGGAAATCTATTTGTCAAATGGTTTATAAACCTTCCTCTTGAATGACTCTATCTATTAAAAACCACATCAAAATCCGTTGCGTATTTCCTTTTATTTAAAATGCTATGTTACTTCGAAAAAAGATGATGATGATGATGATTGACCCTTTTGATCGGTATCGTTAAATCAAGTGTGGTTTTTTTTACAATTTCGCGGGTTCGATTCCGGATTCAGACAGGTGTTTATTAAAAAAATTATGAATGCTGTTTATATTCTGGTCGTTTTCTATGTATAATAAAAAATATCTATCTATGTAATATATAGTATTATGTATATCAGTTATCTAGTACCTAAAACACAAGCTCTGTTTACCATGGGGCTCAGATTACGTGTGTGAATTGTCCAGCATTATTTAGAACAAAAAAAAAAAATAATAATATTGTTTTTAAAATCAAAATGAAGTCTTCTTTCAGTAAAATGTTCCGTCTACAATATTTAAGGTACTTTCTCTTCATATGGCATGGCTTTGGGACGCCCTATATAGTTATAATATAGATATAGGTTCCTTAACAGCGGGAAGCGACTTTGTTTTATACTATGTACTCGTATTTTATACTTTGTAGTCTATGTATGTAGTGATATATTTGTCCTGAGAGAATCCAGTTCAATCCGGAATCCAGTCCAGACGAACTAGACATAAAAATGTCAATTAGGTACATAATTAATGAAAGTACAATGTAGAGAATTCTCCTTATTCCTTCCTGTTTCAGATTACCCGGTATTCGGAGAAGCGTAATGACTGCCTGTGACCTCATTAATATGTTTAGTCTAGAACTGATGCAAGACGGGTTTTTTTTGTCATGGCCAGTCTGGAACTAGCCAGAATTGGATCAAAAATAATAAGCGAAAACTGTCTAGCTCTATTTGTTCATATTTTAAAATGTATTGTTATATAACATGTTGTCTATCTAGGATACGTTTTTTGTTTCCCAAATAAATTAAAATTAAAATTTCCCCAAAGTGTTTCATCAAATGTATGTTATGTCATACATTATATCAAGTATTATCCTCAAGGTTTTTCGTATTGTTATATAAAATATGTTCAGCAGACGTTCAATGTCACAGACCTTCAGGCGTCATACGGAAAGCCCCGAATGTACCCGTGACCTTGCGACGAGGTCACTTCACGCGGAAAAAGGACACCTTATACTGAACTCATAAATCACCAATACTTTCAGTATTTTAATAAAGTGAATAGCTAGTTGTGTCGCTTAGGTTTCGTTAGAGTTGAGAATGATCTAAATGACAGCCCTTTTAGTTATGGCTAACGGAGTCTACACACCAAAGTCGGCGACATCTCAGTGTCTCTTTATCATAGGCAGCCCAATAACTCCCCAGCCTACAGTGTTTTTTTTGTCAACTTGTCGCCTCGCCGCCACTGACCCGCAGGCTTTACTGTGTAGACTTCATTAGAGTCAGAATAAGAGCATATTCACATATCATCCGTTTTATGGAATCCGTGTTTTCCGTTGAGGCATATGTAGTTGTAGGAGCGAATTCACACACCCAACATTATTCCGAATCTAGTAAAAGATTGTTTCAAGTAGCAAAGAATCCGTGAAAAACTATCCTGAAGAAAGGGATCCGCTATATAAATGCGCTCAATAAAGCGCCCTAATACTTCCTTCCTTCTGAAAAATCTTCTGGTAATTTATTCGGGCCCACAATATTTCATCTCCGAGGCAGTCTGAGGTGGACGAACGATTTCATTTAAAAGTCATCAAAACGTGGTCATTTTGTATTTCAGTTCCGCGCTCGTTAGGTAGGTATATATTAAATTTTGCAAGAGGCGTAGGTGTAGGCGGTGGGAGGTTGGGAGATTGGGAGATTGGGAGGTTGGGTGAGGTTGGGAGATGAGGGAGCGCGTGGGCGCGGGGTGGCGCGCTGCCGGCTCCAAGGTCGCAGAGTCACAGCCGGGCAAGGTCGCGGTGCCCGTGCGCCTGCCCCGCCCGTTCCCGCGCCCCGTTCTCCCGATAACCCCCTCACATTTGCGTGGGACGTGACCTTTACCCAAGCTCCGGAGAAATAATTGTATTAATCACAATATTTTTTTCAATCAGTACTCTTGAGTATGCAACTTTGGAGTCCGGAGATTATCTGATACCTGATGAAGACAGCTACATTATAATAACAGTCGCTGCACCAATAAATGTGGTGTAATCGGTGTGTTCCTTACTCGCAAGACTCCACTGAAGGAAGTTCAAACATATATTAGGAGGTTACTTGTGAAAATATATCAGATTTCATAAATTTTGATTCATTGATTGAATCTCATCGATTCAATTTTTACATTTGCAGCCTATGCTCTGCTGGTTCCCATAAACCTGCACTTCTACTTAATGCTGTGATGGGACGTTGTACATCATAACGTGTTTGTAGATGTTTCACGTGGTGTAGCTATTACCTTAGTTTCCTGGAATGGGGGGAATGGAGCCCCGACCTCGGACATACACGCGTACAGCCAGTTATATTGTAAGCTGTGGCACTGCGCTTCCGTTCTATCAATCCGCCTACGTACTACCCTTACCTAGAACTGGATCTGACTGATGCGTGCAATTGAACTATAACCTTTAAGCTTCCGGGTATTTTCAGCTTAGAGCTTTAAGCTTTAAGGTCGATATCACCGACGTCAATTCAATTTAGCATAAATAAATAATAGACTGGTGGACAATGCACACAACAATGCATAATCTAGCCCAGAAATAAGCTGTGCCGGTGTTCTGGGTACAAGATAACGCATCCCCAAATGACGCCACGAATAGCGGCTTAAAGCTACTCCCATCCATCGAGTCCCTGCTGCCACATGCGTACTTGTGTATACAAGTGTATAATACATATTTTGTTATAGATATTTTTACTATACATAGATAACACCCGGAATAAATATCTGCAGATCATATTAACATTCGTACCGAGGCGGGAATCGAACCCGAAACCTTCTGCTTCGTTGGCTGCCTCTGAGGTCGTCGAAGCTTAGCTATAATATAACAAAGAAGGTATCCACTATTCATGTTTGTCATAGCTAAGGCTATCGTAATATTATGTATATGATAAGGTAACCTTGGTTATACTAATATTTGTTGGCGGAGGGATTATGCCTTTTATTGATTTTCATAGGTTTCGACGATTAAGGCTATGGACAATTGGGTAAGATATGCAGGCGTTCTGAAAGAAAATAGTTCTTATTAATTCGGACCGAGCTTAGATGAACTGAGATCGAAATTAAGCTCAAAAGCTCAGTAACTGAAACGGATTTGCCGGCAAAACGGATCCTATTATTAAAATTATAGCCACTGTTGTTACGATATCCTCTGATGTCCTTGGTAGTAGGCATTTCGGGCAGGAATCTAGGGCACGTGAAGGCGAAGGGAAGGCAGCGCCAGTAGAATGGAGCGACCCAGATCTCAGATATTTATTGCTCTAAGACAAACCAGAACGCAAGGATAGAAAGTACGTGCGTGTTTCGGCCTAAATACAAAGGCAGTAATAAGATCACTTTGTTTTCGACTCCATACCATATAGCTACTTGAACTGAGCGTGCGTGAGTTAAAAAAATAAGATTTCGATCGATATTGCCACCTTACCATATATGACAAAAGCTCTCATCTTCATCATCACCATCATCCGCAACCCGACTCAGCCTCAGGATGCTTCGAAGGCCTCCAAACTACGCCCACGCTTTTTTACATTAAAATAATTTCTTTTATTTATCACTCTTATCCATATTTGAATTATTTAAAAAAATATGTTCTACTTTTAAGTTCGGTTTATTTATAAAAGCGTGGTTTTTAGTTTTTTCAACTATTATTTATTTTCTATTTTTTAGTCCAAATTATTGTATTGTCATCGGTTATTAATAAGTTTACAAAGTTTAAATGAAATCTGACCGTTCAAAGTGGGTCAAAACCGAGTCCAAAGGAGTCGGCTACAAATATATGTATGTACATACAGGTGAAGATAATAAAAGCATGGTAAAAATATATATTATCGTGTAGGCAGTTCACAAACGGATGTAATGATATGAATTAAGATTGTTTTTAAAAAAATATATTAATTTTTATTTCGTGCGTTTGTGTCTTGACTGTACTTTTGATAATAGATGGATTCTGTGACTTTGATATTGTAGTCGTAGGCTTCTATCCAAACCCGAAATCTTTAAACAGGGTACATAATCCCTTAAACATGACATTGAGTCCTTGAATGTTGGAAAGGTAAGGGTGTATTGGTGGCGCCTACTTCCCTGAAGGTTTCAAGGCTGTGTCGGTACTACGCGGTGTCCTGGGAGGGCTGAGGGCTGATCGGTACCTACTAACGAGGGAGGCGTAAGGTCGAAGCAAGGTTATCACGAGGTCGTCCTCTATTGTCTGCGCACATTACGTACTAACTGTAAAAATAATTACGTTTACTTACCACCCAAATATTGTTCGTCTCGTCTACCTCCCTGCAGAGCTTTAATGATTTTTTGTGAGACGAATAGGTACTTAATTTTTTGACGACCTTTGTAGCACGGTGGGCGAAGGTTCGCTTGCGACGTAGGAGGTTGTGGGTTCGATTACCGCCTCGGGACAAATATTTGTACGATCTTTGTATGGGTGTTCTCGTCATTTCCTATTTTTATAATCTATGTAATGTATTGTATTATGTATTTCAGTTATCCAGTATCCATAACAGAAGCTCTGCTTAGCTTGGGGCTAGATAATGGTGTTTAAATTGTCCAGCACTATTTATTTAAACATAATATATTAAGCCATCGAACACGGTAATGTAATATAATTTTATAATATTGTAGAGTCCTACGCTCTACTCTTCATTTTACATCTACATTCTACATTTTACATGCTTATAAATATATATATTATAAATTAAACCTATGCTTACTTGTTTGGACCGATAAATTGTAGATTTGACATTTATTTTTCTGTATTTTTTTTTAAATTATTATTTGTCTGAATTTTTTGTATTATTTTTTTAAGAATGTGTAGTTGCTAATTATTGTAAATTTTATATCATTGCACGCCCAATAGGGCAGAATACATTGTGACCTATTCCATTATAAGAACTTTATAACATGTATTTCAAGCAATAAACGAATTTTGATTTTGATTTTTGATTTTGGTTGTACTGCCTACAAATGTCGCATTACTTTAATACAATTATAAATATTTCCAATGACTGAAAGTCCCGTAATTTTTTTTTTTACCTATATACAAATACGTGTGACTTTATGCGCGACGTGATCTGATGTGGATCGATGTTTACAACGCGCGCGCGTGCGTGGCACGAGGCAGCGCGAAAAAACATCAGACTTGTGGGAAAAATTAACGATGACGACTTAGATGACAGATGACGACCGATGTGGCGCGGTGGGCGAAGGTCCGCCTGCGACGCTGAAGGTTGCGGGTTCGATTCCCGCTTCGGAATAATTGTGTGTATGATCTGCCAGATATTTGTTCCGGGTGCTCTGGTCGTTTTCTATGTATAATAAAAAATATCTATCTATGTAATGTATTGTATTATGTATATCAGTTATCTAGTACCCATAACACAAGCTCTGCTTACCATGGGTCTAGATAATGCTGTGTGAATTGTCCAGCATTATTTATTTATTATTTATTTATTTATAACTACGGTTGAACGTATACAGTATGGTAACATGGTACCCATCCCGAGTCAGAAGAAGTGTTAACTCTGATGTTCAAGTAACGAGTCTCTAATATTGTCATTCATCATCATCATCAGCTTATAGCAGTCCACTGCAGGACATAGGCCTCCCCCAATGAGCACCATAGCGCCCTGTCTTCAGCTTGCCGCATCCAGCATCTACCTGCAGTCTTTCGCAGGTCGTCATTTCACCTAGTCGGAGGGCGTCCTACACTACGTTTACCGAGTCGTGGTCTCCACTCAAGAAAACGTTTGCCCCAGCGGCCGTCGGTTCTTCGCGAGATATGGCCGGCCCACTAACACTTCAACTTGAATTCTTTGAGCGTAATTGGTTTAATGGTGATAGTCCAGGGGCTGAATTCTGTTAAAAGTCAAAAAAGTCAACATCATTTATTCTTTAGACTTACAAATAAGCACTTAGACAAGTCATATTTTATACATTAAATTATTATCAAATAATTTTTTTTTGCTGTTCTCTTCAATTTAACCAATCGCTTTATTATGACATCTTCGCTTTACATGGTATCGTCGCAGAATCGTCTGATGAAAGAAACTATACATATAGATAACGCGTGCGTTGCTATTTGTACGGAGAGATTGATGCCTTTAACACGCGTTCCTCCATTTTTTTTTTTTTTATAGCAATAATCGGAAGATCTTACCGTTACCGAATATGACATTAACCAACAAATGAATATGAAAATTTATAAAAAATCTTTAATCCCGGAAAACGTATTTGTTTTCCGGGATTAAAGATTTTATTTAGGTAGTTAGTGTAGTCAATATTAAATAAATACAATACAACAAGAAAAAACTTTTATAAAATTAAAATTATGCTACCACTATTGCAATATTTTATAAATATTTGAAACAAGTAATTGCGAAGTAGGTCTTTTAGATTTTTTTTTTAAATTTAGAACAAAGTCAAAGTAGTAGCAATGATCAGCATAGGGAAACCGAAAAAAATATTTTCAACGCTGATTTCTTGAGAATAGGACTAATAGCACATTACAGAGGCAAAAAATGGTTAAAACTTCACTGAAATTTGAAAATTCCGCAAAGTGTGATTTGACCAATTTTTCTAGTCACGCTTCCTGTCCGAGCGATAAAATGACACTAAATAAAATAGAAACCCAACACACAAATGAGTTATTTTTTTTTAAAGACTGTATTTTTTCATCATCTCAGACCATTGATGGTAAAGCGATTAATTTAGTGGAAATCGGCACCAATATGAATGAACACCTCAATGCCGTGCGGTGGTCGGTTAGAGCCTACAGCTAGATCAAAAGATCAGTTAATTAACAGTTGAGTAGGCATGTAGGACTATCGGTCGCGGTAACCTTGTAAGGGCACATTAGCGAGGATGTAGGTCAGCAAGACGCGCCCTTGACCTAGGGCGCCCTTCAGCCGACTCCGAATAGACAAGGGCGGACTATTCCATTCTCAGACTTTTTGTTGCCAATAAAAATAATTTGATTTGGGGAAAAGATTTTGTTTGGTTATCAGCTTTGTTTAATCTCTCTAAAGTAACATTAATAAGGACGCTTTAGCCCGGCCAGCCTATAATGATCGGAAGTTATAATCTTGTGACCACTGTTGTGACATAACCAAGTATTTACTATGTATTATGTAGGTACTTTATAATGAAACTTAAATAAGCGTAGCGAACAATTCTCCTGCAAAATTACAAGGAGAATTGGCAAGACTGCAATCGTCGCGAAACAATCCAATGAATAACTTCGACTGAAAATAGTTTTGTGACTTTACCCTGACCTTACCCAAGTGTCACTAAATGTTTTGTGCAAGGAAAATTATTGCAAAGTATTCCGGGAAGTTCAGCCGGAGGCAAATAACGGGTTGGCTGTTGTGATACTATTGATCGAGCTTGTTTGTATGTTTCGTCGCGACGTAGCAGGAGGTGAGTGTGTGAGTGTGTGACATTGAACTTCACACTTCACGCGGCGGCGCACGAGTTGCGTAACCCTCCCGCAATGTGAGTTCACACGCGCCCACTGATGGGCTCATATCAACTCATGGTCACTGAACGAATTCGCATTATCTCTTGTCAACTAGGAACTTCCTAGATAAAATTGCTCGTTGTAACTGCGAAGGAAAGGTACCTTATTGTTCTAAAGAGAATCAATATTTCTCAGTATATGTACCTATTGTATGTCAGTATCTGTTACCTTTAGTCATACTTAAGACTTAGATAGGAATTTTAGTGTTCCGTAGGTAGCCAAAAGCTCCAGCCAGACTCAAACTCGAAGACCCTTAGGGAAAAAAACTTATGTTACTGGACTTAACTTGAGGTTAAAAAATATCCTTCTAGAAAACGAATTCTCGGGCACATGTTAGTTAATTTTGTAGAATGATGTGCTAACCTCGTTGTATAACTTTGTAGGATTTAGGTAAGCCATCAAATAGATAATAGCAATGGTCAGGGCCAAATGGTTTTTTGCAGATAGCTTGTATAATAGTCGTTTACATACCTACCTACGCGATAGTGTACCGGGTGACCTTGTGTTGTCGTCTAAATATTTGCAAGAATCACATAATACCTATTTATAAAATAGTAGATGTTTATGACTTTTGGTTAGGCAGGTATTAATGCCGCTTGCTAGAGTTAAACTCTACTACTTGTAACTCTATGTACCTTATTTGTTTTTGATAGAGGCGATATTTTGTTATTAGAATCAATAGTTTTAAAATAAACATTATAAATATCACATAATTATTAATTTAAACGAATATCGTAAATGTGAAAGTTTAGATAGGTAGATAGAGGATGGATGCAAGGAGGTTTTTTTTCTTCTTCACGCCAAAGCCACTAAACGGGTTGGGCTGAAATTTCGCATAGATTTTGGTCCAGACTACAGTATTTTCCAGGTTTATTTAGATCAGAATAAAGGGTTTTTATGCCTTAAATAACTTAAAAAAGCTTTTAATGGGTTTCTTTCCCATAGGATATACATAATTATAATTATATCCGTTCTTAAGAGCCCTTTGAACGTTTCCATAAAAACGGCGTACGTAGGGCCTGAATGTCCAATAATAAAATGATGCTCTGATTTAGAGCAAAAGAATTGAGCACGAGGACTTGAGTAATAATAATGTTATTTGCCAATGACATTGACATTGGCCGCTGCCAGGGCCTGATGAGCGGCGCTTGGCGACGGCTCGGCGCCGCGGCCATAAAAAACTATATGACAAATGATTCTGGTATTTTGCATAAGTAGATCACATTACCATTAACGTGTATGTTTATGACATTTATGTACTTATATATAAATAATTTTAATTTTCTTTTTTATTTATTCCCTTTTTTTATTATATTGTAGCGAGAAAGACATTTAAATGGAGTTGATCAGAAAACGTGGCGCTAATGCTGAAGACGCAAAATTGACAACGTGCAACGTTCTTCACTGCGAAAAGATGTGTTTCTATCGTTGTTATTATTGCTTATTCATTCAACATTTACTCGCCTTATGTGCAAAAATGTGCCTTGTTATGTGCGGTTTTACGAATATAATTAATTGAACCTGTACGGTGTCCGTTTCGTCCTTGAATATGTTATCGTAATTTGCGCGTCGCTTCCGCGAATGTCGCGAGGTCAGCCTTCCTTGTGTATTGTAACCGAGGTAGTTGATTCTAAAGACAATCGCATAAACATGCAACTTGTAACGACAAGGTGATTTGAGGTATCTTACTAAAGGTCTGCTCTATACAGTTCGGAATTTCGGATACAGACACACGAACATGTGCTATGCCTTCAGTGGCACGTGTTTTTATTAGACGAGAGGGGCACCTACCGAGCGACCTCAGCTCATTTCCGTGTTTCCGTTAGACCAACATGTTTCCCTTTAGTAAACTAAATACTAATCTAAACATCTGTAACTGCGTAATCGTAAAATCACCTTCAATTTACTTTACCAATAAGTAAGGTTTGATGACAAAGCAACGCTAGAGACTCCAACTGTTCTAACATTACGTTTTATCAAATCAAACTACCTAACAAGACTCAAAACAGAAATCTACATATATCTATACTAATATTATAAAGAGGAAAGATTCGATTTTTTGTTTGTTTGCATTGTATATATGCCCCGAAACTACTGGACTGATTTTAAAAATTCTTTCATTGTTGGGAAGCTACGCTATCCCCGGGTGACATAGGCTATATTATATTTTAGAAATGTAAAATTCGAATTTATCGCGGGTGAGACCGCGGGAAACATCTAGTTAGCTAATATTCCTTAAATTTAAATCAAGTTATCTCTCCACTATTTGCAAAAAATAATGAGTGAATCGATAAATCCGGAAGACGTGAATAGTCCGGGCGCGGCACGGTGGCGGCGCGAGCGCGGGCATCGCCTATCTGACTGTACAAATAGCGGCAACCTTGAGATTCGGCGCGCGCGACAAGGTCACCGCGCAAATTGTTATCAACGTGACGTCAGCCAGTGACCTCCACCGAGGTGCCCGCGAGATAACGCTGTACATGCCTAGCGATGGCGACCGATAGTGAAGAGCCGCCTGCGCAACCAATGTTGCCGCTCATACCGCTTCCGCGTTTGTCTTCACTACGCCCGGCGTAGAGCATAGCTGGCTGCGGCTGATGCTACGCCGTGACCGTAGCGGTCGCGTAGCAAAGTACTGCTACGCCGTAGCCCTATCGGCTACATAGTAACGACGCAGACCTAAGAAAACAATAACAAGCTGAGATCCTAGAGAAGTTTGGAGATTGATGTCTTGGTCCTATCATAATAATATTCAGTTGATCAAACAAATAGGTACCTACAAGCTGAAGAAATAGCACCTACCTAAGGCGAAAAATCCAATTTATTTTACCCTTGAAATACTCACCAAAGAAGATAAAGTACGCTAGCAACATAATATAATAATATTCGATGTGACCTACAACATTATCAACCCGAAAACGACATTGGTTTGATATTCAGAACTTTTTTGATGTCTGTTGGATTTTAGTAGGTACCTGTTTTTTGTAACAAAAAGTTCAGTCTATTAATATTATGTTAAATAGGCATCGATGTGTTAGTGTCTATTTTTTCATTAGATTTTGGGTTTTTGCTACATTAAAACGAGACAAAGTGGACGTAGTTGGAACATATCCAAATTCTAGCGACGACATCGATCGAAATCACTTTCTACGTGCTTATCGCCATCCGCTAAATATTGAGCCGGCCTTGTGTATTCATGGCCGTGCAAAAATATCAACTTGACATTCTAAACGATTTCCCGATCTTTGAGTTGCTAACCAGGAAGCTGTGCTGAACATTAACCAGAGCTAGCGCCGCGAGGTCAACATTTAGAATACCTACGTGTATTTTATAATTTTGCATTTGCACACGTATTAAAGAACGTACATAAATTAAAACAGTTAGTCTAATTCTCAGTTATTTTATTTCCTGAAAAACTCCATCGGTACTTGAATGCCTTTGACAGAGTTATAAACCCCGGTTGAATGAGTGTATTGTAAGTATATCGTTTCAATATAACATACCTATTTAATATTTATTGCCAAGCAAATATTTTACAGCGTTTTGTTAGTATTTATATAACCTGTCGTATAGGGTATGGCAACAGATCTTAGGTAAATACTTATAACTTATAAGCTATAATATTACCATAAAATATAACATCAGTTTATCTACATTCGGTGTATAAGTACAATATAATACAGGAGATAAATTCAAAGAGTCTTTTTTAATTATATTTGAAGTCTTATTAATTTTATTAATTTCAAATGGAGATAAGAGACCGTTTGACTCAAAAAGCCCTATTAATGCAACTTTTTAAAGTTTCGCGATTTGTTAACATATAAAAGATTATTTATCGTGTACCTTTTGTTTTATTTTCCCCTTAAGTTTCTATCGCGTTACAGCGATCGTGGTCACGGGTCAACTCGGACACGATAAATACCCGATAAAATAACCCTCTTAGTCGTTTATGAAAATTAATGTATAGGTAAGTTAATGACTCAATAAGGTAGCCTTTAAAGCAAAAGTAAACTAGAGTAGGTTTGGGTGAGGTGATATGACCTGAATCCGAATACGGGCACACAAGAGAAATCTTCAGCGCAGCTGGCTTGTGCGCACGCGCAACGCCTGCACCGGAGAAAGGACCCTTCCTTTATGGCCAAATGTTCCACAGATGTTCATGTAGACGACACTGTCATTATACCTACCTACGGCTTTATCTCAGCTTTCCCCGGCTGAGATAAGAATCGCACTCATTTAATTAGAACCAAGTGAAAAGCCTAGATGCCCTAGAATCGTAAACTGGATTTTAAATTTAAAATAGTTTAATTTCACGATTGAGGAAATAGACAAAAACGAGAACAGATCCTCGTAAAAATCATGGGGACATCCGATGAGTGAAGTCGAATTGAGTCCAAATCAATGCAAAACTTGCTTGAGATAACTACTTTAAATTAGATTGTACATAAATTACTACGTAATTTATTGAAATATTTGATCAATTAGCACCTTTTTAGACATCACAACATAAAAGTTAGAGCTATCCGGAAACTAGATTATAGGTAACATCTTAGTCGGTCAGTGGGACAGCAAGTACGAACATATGGCCGTATTATAAGTGATATCGCCTCAATTTCTCTAGTGGAAAGAGCGAAGGCGCGGCGATCTGCGTAGTGGAGGTACTCTGACATTGGACGCAGAGTCAACACGCACAATGGAAGGAGAAAACGACCGGATGCTGTCATCGCACTCTCCACACTCGATGACTTATGGCTTGCAGAATCTACATACAATCATCAGCGGTGTAGGTCAGGGCAGTGGGCCGAATGCCGAGCGTCTCGTAACAATAAAAAAGAAATCGTATTCTCTGTTTTGGTCTTTATGAGGTTTATACACTTCCTAGGATTTTGACGATGACTGTTCAGGCCATAGGTACAGACAAAATTAATAATATTAGTTACAGATTGATAAGACTGGGTGTTATTTTATAATAGTATTTAGAGCCGATCGGTGGTTTAATTATAAGCATGGTATAGGATATAATCAATATTATGAAATGAAATGAAAATATATTTATTCTGATAGAGCAAAAAAACTTAATTATCTAACTATAGTAAAGGAATACAGCACACGACTTAAAAAGACTTAAAGTATATAATTGATAATATGCATTGATTTATATAAATATATTTTATTATTAATAGACATATCTAAATTAATTTAGTGTAGATCAAGCCGTGAGTGTGATGGTCAGTGCCGTGTTGCTGCGCTATCAGAACAGGTTCATGCTCAGCTGAATGTTGCGAGTGACCCCACAACGCTGATTTTCAGCATGTACCTTTGTGATGATGACGTACGAGACTTTAAAAGCTAGAATTTAAAAAGTGAAGGCAACTTGTCTATAAAAGGTAATATAGATTAAATAATTTTCTATAAAAGGTAATATAGATAATTATGGAGGTGTCTCTTTTGCAATCACATTATAAATCGTAGGAATAACATAATAATCCAGCCAGCATCTTGGGAACACTTCCGACTGGTATTGATATGGATGAGTTTCTTTTTTTAATTGTTTGATTTTTTATTTATTAAACAAAATCCACAGCCCTTAATTATTATAACAAACATGCTTAAAATCTAAACTTATGGCCAAAAACGGACTTAAGTAGACGGATGAGTTGACCTATAGATTACCTGTAGATTTTTTGCAACAGTTTGCAGTTAGCTCAATTGTTTAAATTGTAAGTACTAGTTCTAATTTGTTTCTATTATTTGATTGGTCGGTATAAAATATGAATTAAATTAGACTTGATGCACAAATTGATGATATTTAGGTAAAAAGTAGTACTATGAGCGGGCATTGGCCACTTGTTTTACGCTTAAATAAGTTCTTATTTTTATTTATTCTCACAAAGAAAGTTGGAGAAAAAGACTCGGGCAGTGAACCGAAAACCACGTCGCCATGTCTGCTTACTAAATTAGAAATTTAAAATAGCATTTTTAAGCGGTACGATTAAATTTCAAGCATTTATTTCAACGGGCAATTTGTAATCTGCCTAAACGAACAAATTGAAGAATTTTCAACGTATAATTTCCTCCTTGATTTTTCGTGGTGACGTAGGCGCTTGAGTGGATAAATATCTTTACTGTGAGCCCTACGAGATGTGTTTTACTAACAAGAGTTAAATTTTAGAAATCGTATTAATTTGTATTTGAAATCTAACAAATTCGATTATTTTATATGGTATAAAACAAAGTCGCTTCCCGTCTGTTCCTATGTATGCTTTTATCTTAAAACTAAACAACGGATTTTGATGCGGTTGTTTTAATAGAACGAGTGATTCAAGAGGAAGGTACATATAAACCTTCTTCTATGTATTATACATATGAATAATACATGCATTTGCATTGCACTCGTGCGAAGCCGGAGCGGGTCGCTAGTTTCTTTATAAAGTATCTAAGGAGGGATGGATAACAATCAAATAAGGAACTAAGTTCTGTACTAAGTTGTTTTAATGATAGTAGGTAAGTTGATAAAATAATCATGACATGTTAAATGATTATGATGTTGAGTCGTATGAACCGTCGTCGTCAGACGCAAAGCATGTAATTATTCGACACGTGGCCGGTCATTTCGAGGTTAGCTTTACAATGTTTTCGCTGACATTTAATTCCGTTTAAGTACACAGTCCTTCAGTAGATAAGGACAACTACTTACAGGAATGCAAAGACCACCAGGGTCACCTGATGTTACGTAGTAACACGGGTAACTATCACCCCATCTGAGCATCATTTCGAAGGTTATGCATATAGCAGCGTGTCCTACGATGCATTGCCCAGTGGCATTCTTGTTACCTCACTCTTCGAAGCACAGCAATACTGTTTGACCATCGCAGGGACATCTGAGGCAGAATCGCCATCAATTTTTTGTTTCGTATTTTGCTCTAGTTTCAGCAAACGGCTTCGCACGTGTTGTTTCCATGCTGACGCGATCCCATGAATTACATAGGTACATATTGATTTATAGGATAAAAAGTATTAGATAGGTAGTACGTTATTTGTTATTCCAGATCTAGATCTACATCTATCTAATATCGCAGCCATATCCAATCAGTTTCGGTGTGAAGAGGTAACAAAACAAACATCCAAACTTTCGCATTTATAATATTAGTGTGATAGCGTCATGGTGTTTCTCCACATTGTGAAGCGATTGATTGAACTGGGCCCCAGAACTATATATAGAAATGTACTCAGCACGCCATGATAGTAACATTGTTTCTAACGCGTGTATTTCTCAATGTAAACAAGCTGTGTTACCATTTTGCAAATGTCAGTTTATTATTACGATTACGAAATTAAACTAGTCTGGAAATCTGGCATTATGATAATAAATCATTTATTTCAGAACATAGAAAAGATCTAACTTTTTCTACGGGATTTAACTTATTCTACTGTCCAAAGTAATATACACACACATATACCTTAAAACTATAGCATAGGTACATGAAATATAGAAAAGATACATTTTCAAGCCTATTTTTATTTATTTTGTAATCACAATTCATATCTAACTAGATATAAGTACAAAGCTCTATTTGTTTGAGCCTACGTATGAATCTAAAAAAATATTTTTCGCAAATAATAGACGAGTGAAGTTATTTACAACTTCGCGTACACGGCTAATCATATAATCAACTACAAGGTCATGACGTGTTTCAGAGTATACCTATCGCTATACCGATTTATTTTCTAACCTATACACACATATTACGGTTGGTACAGTATGGTTAGTTTATTTATCAATGACAACTAAAAAATTTTAAGATAAAATAGGTTTATCCTCACCCAAGTATCATTTTTAATAGTTTGTGACAGATATTTTAATAGTTTACAATAGTTTGTGACAGTCGTGACAAGCGCGTGGGTAACACACAATCAGACGAAATCGTGCAGATAACCAGACAACTCTTTGAAAGATTTTTTCAGTATGAGCTGTCCGCTGCTCAACCGCATATGATAATTTAAAAAATCTGGCGCGATCTTATTTAATTTTTCTTACAATTTTCCAGTATACGAAATACAAAAAAAATCGCGACAGCTTTTATAAATTTACCTTATAGGTGAGGTTACAAGCCTTATAATATCAATCTTCATTGCATCTTATCCAACACAGCTTTATACGATTTTAAGAAAAAATGTGTCGATGGTATAAATTAAATACTATAGAAGGAATACATGTAAGTACATAGCAGCAGCAAAGTCAGGAACCACAAAAAACTAGCCATATCCATAATTTAGTAAAATTAGTCACAAACCACGTAAACGTGACAAATAACAAAGCCCGGCGGATAGACCGACCGGCAGTTTTATTTAGTTTTAATTCCATTTAAGGTGCGGCGGGGGTGTAGTGATCTCGGTGAACTTGAAACAACATCATGCGATATTTTTGCTCTCGGCGTTAATACGGAAGACTATTTCAAGAGTCAGGGTCGCCGGCGGCCGTCACCCGCGCCCGCGCCTCTCCACGTCACGCTGGTGTCGGGTTTCACAACCCTAATCACTTCATAACGATTCCCCTCTTCATTATGACTGTTAAAGAAGCAACGAAGCAGTGCCATCAATTGTCAATACCGAGATAAGACGACGCGGACACAACGCCGCTCTCTTCCGCGAACAGAAATACCCACACCAAACCATGCGGAAGCTTACGGATTTCAGGTTAAATTTTCTCGTTAATAACTCAGACCAACTTATCCAAGGTAGCAGTAACTATTTACTCTTCAGTCGATTTCCTTCAAATATGGACTGAGAATAGACTGGTATTGTTATTCTATTCATAACAACAACTGTATGTAACCACCTAAATAATTAAAATTATCTGCCATTGGTTTACAAAAGCATCTACAATGACCGCGTTCTTGAAGTTGCGGTGAGTTCTTACGACCTCAACCCGCTTGTGTGAAGGTAACCTATAGTCATGTAAATCTGTAGACAGGAAGCCCGTCCAATGTCAGGAGCTCATTCAATATTTTTAACCACACATTACATTTTCAGGGTTCTGAAGCAAAATTTAGTACCTAGGTTACGTACAAAACGATAAAATATCAATTGAAAAATAAATGCTTTCAATATCCCGTCCAATGTCAGGAGCCGATTCAATATATTAAACCACACTTTATTATTTTCAGGGTTCTGTAGCAACTTTTTAAAATGGAGTACCTAGGTTTACTAAATGATTTTAAATGTTACCCAATGATTATTAAAAGAACATACCATATAACATATTAGTAATTTGTTAATTATAGTCAGAGATGTCAGAGACACTATTTAAATCGGAAATACACATGCCAGTGAAACGGAACAGTAGCTGGCATGCTAGCTAACGGCGTGTAACTGGCACACGGGGAATAAATATGCAAGTTAAATTGGATAATTGCATACCTTTATTTCTAAGACGTATACAATATACATATGACTGTAGCTGGCACACTTTTCAGTCTAGTTCACGTGTCAGAAAAAAAAGAGCACCAACGGCGACAACTCATCAGTCACTGGCATGCCGGTAGCTGTCGTGTGTGGTCACGTGCTGGTTTTGATAGCCCCGCGTCCCGGGTCCCTTGAATGTGGCCCTTGGTCCTATTAATCCTTTATATATCATTTTTTACTGTATAAATCATATTGCAGCAAGACCATAGGTGTATGTGAATACCTACACATTAAGTAGTACTGAACCCATATGTATTAAAAGGTTTCTGGAGGTGTGTCCTGATTGATGTTTCGTTTGTTCAAAAGTAGATATTTTGCATCAGAAAACCATTGTTATTCAAATTGATCGTGTAAATTGCGAAGGATATCACGTTTTGGTTTTGGTTTGCAAATGAATCCAACGTCACCTTTATTTTCATGCGACCTTCAATTTTTTTCCCTGAAATTCATATTTCGAACAAGAATGTGTGTAGTTTGCAGCAAAGGGAGACAGAGGTGTTGAGTGATTGTATCACTTCACGTTGATTCTCTTTTGTTTTGTTAAATACCTCCTCGTCGTTTTACAAGGGCACTGTCTGCTTCTCTTCCTATATGAACAAAACACTTTATTTCGCTATAGAAGGTAAATTTTTAGTTTTTATTCATCATCAACCTATAGTAGTCCACTGCTGGACATAGACCTCCCCTAATGAGCGCCATAGCACCCTTGCCGCATCCAGCATCTACCTGCAGACCTTCGCAGGTTATATTAACAGGTTATTGTTGGGTAGGTATTTTTAATTCAGTAGCAACATATTTTTCGGCATTCCTAATGACACTTGTAATCTTTTTTGAAAACCTTTATAATTCCATGCTTAGCAAAGGCATACCTTATTTATTGCATAATCCTTGCAATAAAAATGAATATCTTAGTTATAAAAATAAGAAGTGGTAGGTACTAGTTTCATTTTTGTCACGTTGTTACGCCTGACAAACAAAAGGCAATATTTACAAAAGTTTCTGACTAATTAGCGAAGGTCATACGAAGACTTGACTCCTTTGTTCGTGATTCAGGTGTCATCTGCCACATTCGACACCTGGCGATGGAACTTATGTGAAACGTAATCTGCCTACTGCCTATATTCGGCAAGTCACAGGCTGATTCACTTGCTACAGGACTGTTTGTTTGTAGAGATAACATTGGAGTGAAGTTTGAATTTAAATTATAACGTTTTTGAAATGAATGACAGATTGATTTAACTACTCTGGATGGAGGTATATTATTTCTACTTGAAGTATTACTTAACTGGCCTCCAAAAAAATATTGGAGATATCCATACTAATATTATAAAAGTGAAAGTAATTATGTTTGTTTGTCTGTATTGATACCTAAACGGCTAAACGGATCTAATAATGGCACAAAGGTGCCATTATTTCCTTAAGGTATCCCGGTAACGGACATAGGCTTATTTAAAAGCGCGTCTTATAAAATAATATCATAAATATTTGTTGTATCGAAAATCTTTTAAAATACAGTGTTTCGTGTGTTTGTGTAATTTGGGAATTCGAAGTTGGTTTTTATTTGTTTCAAAACAATGAAATTATTTTCTTTTCTCGTTAATTAATTCAAGTTTCAGAGATATCAATAATAATACACAGCCTTGGGGGTCGTGGAAGGTTCTAGTGAAGTGGGCGTTGATACACGTGTCCCGGGAAAAGGTATTGACAATATTACCTTGGAAATCATCCATCTTTGAACCCATTTGATACATAATATTATATTATATAGTTTGACCGTAAACTGGGTTGTGTTTCATTTTCTTTTAAATGCCCTTTCATTTTCTCACATTTTAAAGTAGTTGGGTTCTGGGTCCAAAAACCCAAATCCTCGCTTATTCACCTCCAATTATCAGCGGACCTCGCTAGACCTTCAGCTAAGCCTGTCCAGTAGCGCACTGCTTAAGACTGTATAGAGCTATGGTAGTAAGAACAGGACATTTAATCACCTCCTTTTCTGAAGTCGGTTGAAAACAAAAGCATGTTTGAACAAATCGGATTGACGTCAGTGATACAGCTTCACGTGATTATACTCCTCCCTCGCAGGTGGTCTTACCGCACCTGCTGACTCTACGCATATGCACGTGCACAAGGAAATGCACAAGTGCACATGTGCCCTAGAAGGCACTGAGTACGCTCAGGTCAGCACAAATGGAAAGGTCTGTAGACTCATTGTGGTATGTCAAAGGTGTTATTGCCATTCATTTTGCAAGTTGTTTGTTCACCTTTTTAACAACGTTATTGTATCCTTGTTTTGACGTGAAGAATTAACAAATATCCATCCATACATCCGTCCATCCAAACATTCGCTTTTGTATTAGTTTGATGTGATACAAAAAATACTTTATTCGAAACAGAACTTATAGGGCTGACTACCGCCCATAATTATCCCCATATCTGAATAAAAGATTTTTGTCATATCTTCAAATTAAATATTTTTGGTTTACTAAAATCATGACCAGAGCCAATATAAATTAACTATATCGTTCGTCTGAGTAATGTGAGTATTAACCGCAATTGAACGCGCATTGCATTGTGAACTGATTAACTGAATGCACACTGGATGTCGTTGGACCGGGCTGTCCTTGCGTCCTCGCACGAAGGTCTACGTACTTTCCGCTGCCGTTACCCCTCGCAGAATAAACTGCACTTACTATCAGAGCCACAGAACATACTCTTGTTAATACAATGCAAACTGGTGCAGAATAAACCATTGTTATTACAGCAGCCAAGAATAAGTTGTAGTATAAAGAGCACATGCCAGGGCCTTGAACTTAGTGGACGTGCGCCGAGCATGTTTGCGCAGAACCCACTGCGCACTCATTAGTGATGTGACGTCTCAGTTTGCCCTGTAAGTACCTACTGCTTACCTACTTCACATTGAGTTATTTACCTGGCTGATTCCGTTACTTTAGGCACGTGGTGTACAATTTACCTTAGGGCATATAGCCAGAGCCAGTAAGCGATTAGTACAGATTGCTCCCTTTTTTTTAGTTCTGTTATTGGTAGACGTTTTGTTTTTTTTAGTTGATAGTTTATTTATTAATAAAGTACATAGACTATTTTTTATAAAATCATTTATTATTCCTTAAACAAGTTATTTACATAGATTTATTTTTTGCCTAAAATTAAATTGATTGCTAAGGACCCCCCAGGTAGTCCTTCTCCAATTGTCGTTTTTTTTTTTCAATTTGCTGCTTTCTACACTCAAGTAAAATGTTTATGGTCTAACTCTTGTACCTACCTCTATATAAAAACTGAGAATGATTTACGTATTCGAGAAAAATGTTAGTGATTTTCCTGATTTCTAAAATAATATTAGGTACTTAACAGGTTTGTTTGTTACAGTAACGGCTATATTGATCCTGTGTGTAATTTATTTGGCCTTTTTTTTACATATTTGCCGACATGATACTTTGAAAAACATGTTGTTTGATTGTTTAAGTCGGCATTTTCGGCCGGTTGTTTTAAGATGATCCCTTCTTGATCAAATCTCTTATCAACGTCTATTCGACATGAAAAAGAAGCATTTGACAAAAATAATAATTATCGATATTTAAATAAAATAAGAACAACCGTCTGTTGGACTATTCCATCGATAGGTACATAGAAATTTCAGTTTGCCACGTTGTTGTCACTCGATCTTCGTGGAATTTACTCATACTTATCTGATAATTTATTAGTGAAGTCATAAAAAGCGATTATTGTTTTGAATTAAATACTTCCTCGTCAACACGAAGATCATAATAACAAATAGCAAATGCAGTGATCAAGGAAAACATTCCGTTTGCATACAAACATAAATACCTACTACATATACAAGGGTATAATTTCTAGAGCCCTTTGTGACGTCGAGGGGGCCGGTTGGAGGGCAGCGATGTATCGAGGGAGCAACCCTTTTATATAAAAAAAAAATTGATAAGGGTTATGGCTTCCTGCTCTGCTTTTTGATTTATAAATTTGCAACGTTATAAATCAAACAGCTTTAGACAGAAAATTCTTTACGTTATCAGAAGCCTGGGCAAAAGTCTGGTAGGGCTGGAGAGCCTAGCGCGGTCTCTGTGCGACGTCGAGATAATGCGCGAACCAAGGTTAACGCGTGTTAATTACAATTACCGTGAGTGGACATTCTTTGTTCCAATAATGATTAATGCTGGCCGCGAGGAGTATCGCAAATGAGATAACAGGAAGCGTCCGTGTCGCGCCAATGTCACAAAGCAAGGTCGCGCTCCGTCATTGGCCGCCTGCAAAAACGATCTGAACATTGCAAAGTTTATTAATTTTATATTTACATCCTACATCATCCAAAGCGTTTTCTTTTAGACCATCGACGTTAGGGTAAGACGTCGATGTTTTGGATAGTGTTTTTAAAACTAATTTTCGCTTGGCGCAGCCGGGTTGGATATTGTCAAAGGTTAATGGTGTTGACGGAATTATCAGATTAGCTAATGCTCAGTGATGACTGATGAGGACTCCTTACCAAAACCTCACTGAGGAGTGAAAAGTCTTACTCGCCTTCTAAGTTTAATATTTGGCAGTTTTATTTATTTATTTTTTGGCCCCTCGAAGCCGAGATCACCAGGACCACCATAAGGCATTCCAATATGGATTGTAACCTCTATTCATGCGGTTTATTCTATAAGTTTTATGAGTGACTTGTACCCTAGGCTCATATTGTGATGAGAAAAATAAACTATAAGGCCCGAACTCAACCGCAACGGAGGCGCGACGATAACTATGATTATTTATACAACACAAGTTTTTAGTAAAAGAAAGGAAGCATCATAAATAGAAAGATAGAAAATTCTTTATTGCACTTTAAATAGAAAACTATGTACAGAAAATACTTAAAAATTGATTACAATTGGCGGTCTTATCGCTCAAGAGCGATCTTTACCACACAACCATGCATCATAAGGGATTGTATGGAGAAGTATAGAGAAAAAAGAAACAGGTGGATAGTGATTGGTACTTAAACACAAAAAAAAACTTTTATTGACTATAAGGGGCCTGGAATTATAAAACAATGTGAAATTTTTTAAATTAAAATTCACATATATTTTATTTACGCTTTTGGTATTCAAGGAATTTTATATAATGCAACTATATACAAGGTATATAGGCATTGTTGAAATAAACGAAAATAAAGATATCATCTCCGCTTTAATGGAATCCGGGCCTTATATTGAGTAGGAAAATATTGTTTGCAGTAAGGTCCAGGCGGTATAAGGTTCAAGGGCGTCCCTCCGCCCGCGCCCGCCCGCTACAGGGTGATCCATCTCCCGAAACATTTGCGTTATACAGCTGTATAGGTACTAACCTGCCACCCTCAGCCTTCTCTCTCTTTCCTTTAGATATCGCCCCATATAGTAATGGCATAGTGAAAAATATTGAGGGTTGTCCTTACAATTTTCTATTTGATAGGGTTGTTGAAGGGGGGATTTCGTATAGGGCTACTGAAAATCATAAGATAAAATTTTAATAAAAATGTGTTATAGATTGTTATAGACATCACAACATAAATAAACTAACGAGAATACCTACCTACATACCTATTCAAATGAAAAATACCTAACAAATCAACTGAACCGTAGTGATAATGTCTTATTATTATTATGATATTATCTAGAAAATGTTACCTTGAACAGTAAAAATTCAGCGGTGGCTAGGTATTACAGTTAATGTTTCTTTCTTATGTGTAAACTGAAAAGAAACCTACGTATACTGTAAATATAATTGAAGTTTCATTAACAGAATGCGAGTTTTATATGAGTAGGTAGTTCTGATCAGAAAAGCAGCAAGACCTTGAGCCTGACCCTGAATACTTTTATCCGCATTTATTTCGCGATTGCGTAGATACGGCGGCGTGATGAGGAACTGCTAACCGATACGTTATTTTTACACAGTATCTGATAAAACTACAGATAACAGTAAATAACACAAATGTTCTTATCTACGAGTAGAATTTACCTGTTTGTCAGGTTGAAATAATTATTAGAAGGAAGCAGAAGAGCGTTATACCAATAATCTCTGCAAATAAAGTTTAAAAGATTATTAGATTTGCTTTTGTTAAATACTACATATTATTTAAATACTACATAGATACTTTAGATTTGCATAGATATTACTTACTGTTTTCCTGATTCCTCGTACAAAGTAAAGGCAGGTTGTTTCTGCCGGCTTCAGGCGGCGGAGGGTCGGGCGGGCGGGCGGCTGTAGCCAGGCAAGGTCGCAGCCGAATACCGATCTAGGAAGTCAAGCGATTCGGCCTCGACCTTGTGTGTGCGAAAAATAAATTCGACAACGACGTACACGCCCCGCTTCCCTTCGCCCACGCGCCGACATGCTTTTACGACCTCAGAGCAAGAAAATTTTGGAAAAACATACTAGAAGATATTTTTTTACAGTCTCTACAGATTGTTATACGATCAGATTATAAGAGAAGGAAACATTTGTCCGTGAAACATCGGACTTATGTTCTGAATATCTTAGCAGATCTTAGGATGTAGCGGTACTTACGTAAAATCTAAATCTTCTGATTTCAAAGGTCTCAACCGCTTTAAACGATTAGGGTTGCCTTTTCAGATAATTTTATTATTGTTAACCATTTTAAGTGATATCAAAATAATTTTCCATTATAATAACATACATATTGTGATGAAATGAAGTAGGATATGGTGTTATGTAAAGTTAGTAATATTTGTCGTAAGCAAATGTTATCTTTGTTATAAGATTAGGCGAATCGCGGAAAACAATGAAGGTTAAATAAAAATCTTTGTTTAAAAAATATGAGTCGCAAATATACCTACTCCGAATTATCATATACGGAAGTGACTCTGCGATGATGAGCCATTATGTATAAAATTGAAATATGTCGTAGATTAATATAATATACGAGTATAATCCTACTAATATTATAAAGCGCATGTTTGTAAGTATGGATGGATGGATGTTTGTTACTCTTTCACGTAAAAACTACCGAATGGATTTTAATGAAACTTTACAATAATATAGCTTATACATCAGAATAACACATAGGCTACAATTTATAAAGATTTATTGTATATTATTCAAAATATCTATCACCACGCCGGTGAAACCGCGGGGCGCAGCTAGTAATAATATAATGCTGGACAATCCACACACAGCATCATCTAGACCCAAGCTAAGCATAGCTTGTGTCATGGGTACTAGATGACTAATATACTTAATACAATACATTACATATAGATATTTTTTATTGTACATTACTCGTAGATAACTAACCAAACCCGCAATAAATATCTGCAGATTGTACACACAATTGTCCCGAGCCGGAATCGTACCCGCAACCTATCAGTAACAGATAATTATTTTTGAATGCATTGGATGGGTATTATCTATACCTACGAAGACGACTTACCTTAATTTAATTTACACCTATTTTATATTAACCTAAATTAACATTTTATATTAAACTATTTTATATTAGGTAATATAGTTCTCATGTAAGTGACATTGTGTCCTTTTGAGTCTTTAAACCGAAACCGAACCTCCTGCGTCGCAGGCGGATCTTCGCCCACCGGCCACCGCGCCACAGAGGTCGTCAAATATTGGTTTGATCTGCTAGATCTCACTCTAGCCAGGTCTTAAACTATTTAAATACAATAATTTAAGCTTCTTTTTCAATTTCCCACATACTGTCACTGATTTAACAGTTGTACCCATGTTTAAAAAATGATTCTCTAGGTAGCTAGTCTCTTGTCCGCATGAGTCAGTCATTCATGTGCTTCACTAAATGAATTTAGCTGCTAGGTCTTCGCCACATGATGCCCCTGACTCATCAACTATTACTGTAGGTGCTCTAATATACAATGAATGACGAAACACGAATCCTTTCTCGGAAGCACGAAAAAGAACTTCAGATCGGTACCTACTATCTAAGGGTCAGCTCACACCGAGACGCGACGCGACGCTGCGCACTTTGATTCAGTCTTTATTTTACGACGCAAAAAGTTGTATATTTTATATACATATATATACCGAGAGCGCCCGAAAGTTCCAATTTGTATCTGTTTGCGCAGTAAATAAGTTATAAATTGAATCAAACTGCGCGCTGCGTCGCGTCTGTTTCAATAAGATCTAGAAATAAATGAAAATCTAGAACTCTGTTTCAATTGTTATAAGAAGATAATGTGTTTTGAACCTGGATAGTACTAGATTTTCTTGACTTGTCAGTAACCCAAACCTAGCTATAATTGGCTATGATTGTATTGTTAGAGATTATTTAAATGTATAAGCTCAGGCATGAAAAGGATGGGAGCATGATGTCATGATTAGATGAATTTCGCAGAAACACGCGTAACAGCCACGCATGAGTCGATCAACAGTCGGCTGTATTATGGCAATATTCCCCCTATCCATTGTTCTCGGCTCTTACGCAAAACTGTTTTATAAATATGGCAACTGGACTGTTTTCATTTACTATGTAAACAATCGCCAAGTATGTACCAACTACCAACGAATCACAATTTTCCAACGCTACTTCACCTTTGAAGGTTCTAGAAGCGATAAACCAATTGGTGATAAATAGGGTGGTTATGAAATACAGAAATACAATTTATTGGTAAAATTAATTTACATGTCATTTTTTCATAAGAATAGTTTAAATATGAACACGACAATATCTAATTAAAATAAGGCTTAATCGATTTGGAATAGATTTGTGCGTCAGTGGCTACACTGGTTACATTCGCAATGCGGACAAAGAACGTTTCCTTTTATTATACAGTATACAGGCCGCTAGCTGTAAGGTGATGATTAACATAATGGCCTGCTCGTTAAGGTTCGACCTTAATCTTGAACGATAGAGCAGCGCGGCGCTCCCGCCTTATCAGACACTTGTTGCCACACACTGCTGGCTATTCTGTGCCATCATCGCCTTATTTACCTCAAGAATTCAAAGGGGTGGGTACAGCATGCTATTCTTAGCGCTATTTTCGATGGGTAAAGCTTTAGCAATGGGTCTTTAATGACCTACTTTTAGGGACGTTTTTACTCATACCTCTTTATATATCAAACTATGGCGAATCAGCGAAGGACGCGAAAATCATTTATATTTACAGATATAAGAAACGAGTAGATACTTTAGTCAAGTATAACTAGATGCAATATGTATGGGAACATTTTAAATTTAAAACTCAAACACGATGCACCGGTGGGCGGGCTTCTGGGAAAGGTTTTGCGATACGTGGGCAAAGGTAGGACACCTTAATATACATAATTTGCCCTTCTTAGAATTAATAAATAACGAAAATAATTCGAAACACGTTCTAACTCAGGTACCTATATTTTCTTATATTAGGAAGAAATTTTATGTGAATGTTTATATTTTATTGCTTGTGATAATAACACATATTGTGTGCTTATGTATAGACATTTAGAATAATACAGGATGTTCGGCAGACCGTGTGCCATATGGTAACTGAGGGTAGGTGGAACCAAGGGCAATAGCTTTACCTAAAGCGGCTTTTTTAACCCTGTAAAACCTCTATTTTTAGGATCTTTTTCGAAATGTGAACTAATTTACTGCTATTACTTTTGATGTACGAAATAACATGGCATATAATATTTTACATAATATCTGTATATCATAATCAATATTTAGGTGAGATCTATAAAGGCAAATAAAGCAGCTTTCAATTTTTCTGCACTTTGCATGCCCATAGCTGCTTTATTTACCTAGATCTCACGTTATATTAGATGTATGATAGAAGATAGTATGGACCAGTATGCCAGAGGTAATAAAAATATTGTATGCCATGTTATTTACATACAAAAATGTTACAGCAAGATATAGAAACATCTTACAAATAGCCGAGTGGTTTTTCAGGGTTAAAATAACCGCCAAGCTATTGCAATTGGTTTCTACTACCCCCAGATATGGTACACGGACTGCGTAACACCCTGTATAACACAAGTTCAATTCACAATACAAAGTTATTGGTAACAACTAGGTATCTACGCAAACAACATTGGACTTTGTGAAATACAACAAAGCCTGCATTGTGCCGTATACAAATATATACCTAGCTGCCTTTATTCCTGGAAGATACTCTTTGAGTCCTTTGTCAAATTAATACGCACGATAATTTATCAGATAGCAAACCGACAGGGACTTATATATTTTACCATAGAATTTTGATATTGTATCTAAATAATACTGACAAATATTTGACGTTTGTTTAGTAGCGCCAAGTTGTATAAACTCGTCCCGCAAATATTGTTGTATGATAGGGGAATAACCTGGAAACGGCAAGTATTATATATACCGTATGGCCAAAAAATGGCGTCGGTTGGAAAGAAGAGCAAAACCGCTGAAGAGATGAATACGCGACAGAATTTTCTTCATAAGTTTTTCTGAACTAACAGCGAAAAGATGCAGAAGAATTAACATCGCTGCACACGTTGTGCACGGCCACACGGCGGACTTTGGCGGCTGCGTGGGTTCGTTTGTTTGACAATCTCGTATTAGTGCGTAGCGTGTTCGTGGGTTGGAGTGGATGTTATAACGTCCACTGTAAAGAAAATGTGTGTACATTTTCTTTTAGAGTGAAGCTAGAAAAGTGCGTATTATCTCCATGCGTTGCGCTCGGACAGGGGCTTATTATAGCTTTCTCTCTTCTATTTAAGAAGAATCACTTTGCAATGTTCAGTTTAAATATCAGTTCACTAGTATTTTTCCATGTAAGCGATTGAATCCGGGAAGTAGTGCGCAGTTCTATCCGTTCCCATCTATAAGTAGCGTGCTCCCGTACGTACTCGTTACTCACTGTACGGTACGAGTACGTGACGTACGTCACTGTTGTTGACCCTGAGCGGTACCTACGGCATATTCTACAGTGCAACACGGAGGTGTAATAAACGATGCGGAAGGTAATAACATGTTTACAAGTCGATTGTAAACAGATTATTACCAGTTTCATGATAATATGTAATCTATCCATAGTTTTAATGTGTATTTTCTGTAAAATAATATTTTTTGCAATAAAATAAAACCATAATTAAAGTATTTACATACACGTAGACGAAATTTCATTGAAATAATGTTAAATAACTAGCAAATAAAACAGATTTTTCTGTAGAAGTAGAATCTCTGTAAAAATGAAGATTTCGATGAAACTTTGTGATTTTTTTGTATTGAGTCAAGTTTAGTCAATAGTGTTTCGACTGTACTACAAACTAAGCAGAATCCTTCACTTCTGATGCTCAAAAAAAAATTATAAGAAAATTCAAAGATTTTGGCCTAAAAAATATATTTCCGTACAGATCAAAACCTAGGTTTTGGGCGTCACTTCACCTTAATGGGTGACTAGACTTGACTCTACTTGTACCGTACATTCACCGAGATTGGAGAATGCATTGTACCAAGTATAAGCTTCCTCGATCAAATTCATTCCACCAGTATGAACGTTCATAGGCACATCTTGTCCAAGTTCATACATATCATAAGGTGGTACTGTACGATGTCCATGCTTCCAAGTGTGGTGTCAGCGATCGACACGCGGAGACTGCCGCCGCCGACTTCCGTGTTTGTCTTTGTGCTCTTATTTTTGCAAAATAATAAAATTGTACAAATGACAAGGCCACTGTGACCTTGTTTACTATATAGGCACCGATGTGTCAGATTAGTTATGTACATATGTATGTATTAATATTTATATGCCTTACCTACCTACGTAACAACAGTTCAAATGTTGAGTCATTGATGAGAGTGCCAATAAAAGACAACTAAAATAAAATGCTGGACAATTCACATAGCATCATCTAACCCCACTAAGCAGAGCTCGTGTTACGGGTACTAGATAAATGATAATCACATAGATAGAATTTGTATTATTATACTAAACGATTATTATATTATATTATACGAAAACGATCTGAACACCCAAAACAAATATCGTACAAACATTTGTCCCGAAGCAGGAATAAAACTCGCAATCTCAAGTGGACCTCCCACCGCGCCACAGAGGTCGTCTACCTAATAATTTATGACGAATGTTTAAGTTCTTACTTCCTTCCTACCGCTATCGTTTTTCTTTTCTCTATTGATTGATTTAAGGCACGATATGCTATAAACTTGATTAAATATTGGTGTCACGTACCTATATCATCCATCATTGATCTCAAGTGCCCTTTAATTGAGATCAAAATATTTGGAACTTCCTTAGTCTTCTGACGAATCTTTAAAGTTAAGAAAAATCAATCCAAAAAAGTACTCGCTGTATTTTTACAAATGCATAAGCTACATTCTTATAAATGACCGTCGAATGGTAGTAGTTGTCCTTTGATCAGTAATTAGAACAATATCAAATATAAATTAAATATATTATACCTACAGTCCAGCGTTATCTATGCCTCTGCAATCAATACATTAAACATTATTTTTAACATTCATAATCATGGTCAACTAAAACAGAAACAAATATCAATAGGCATTGAACGAATGTGTGTCAAGAGTGTGCTGTAGGGCCACAGCTTGCCTAGTAACTGTTGGCTATTCTTTGCCGCGGCCGCCTCGCTGCATCTGCCGTTGAATTTGGGGCGGCATTGGTAACGGCATTGTTGCCAGTTGTAACACATTTAGCTAGATTGGCTGCAAATAAATTCTCTTGATCTAAGTACATTCTATACATTGAGAAAATGAGGTCATCCAGAAAGAGTGTTTCATTCACGGTAGTGTGTAGTGAAGCGAACGTAATGTCGAGTTAAAATAATGAAGACCATACAATAAAACATTTTGTTTTAGGTTTAATTAATAAAGAAGAATGAAAATTAATTCTTATTCCATTAAATGTTTTAAAAGCAGAAAGGAACTCTTTCGAATAGACCGTTCTGAATGATTTATTACATAGTATCAATTTATCAATTTTATCACAACGATGTTTAAATAATTAATTAAAAGCCGTCACTTTTCTTCTAATCTAAAAGACACAAGCACAAACCAGAAGCTGGCAACTCATTCAGAGCTCATCTGTCTTCAGAACGGGGGGCGTCATTGTTACGGGCAGCGTTCAACGAAACTTAATTGGCCCGACCTAGCTCGTAAAAGCATTGTAAAAAGTGTGAAGGTCTGGCGGAGGTAAGGACTCTGCAGAAAGAGGTCAAGTGTAATGCCTCGCGAGTCGCGTTCCACTGACCTCATTTGACTGCTGCCGCGTTACCGTGAGCGCTCGCCTTTCGAACTAATATGTCCTAGTTTGCCACTGTACTACAATTTCCGCTCTTCTTTTGTTAGATTTTTACCGAAAACATGGCCAGTATTTTTTTGTTTTTGTGTTCAGAATATAGTAATTATAATCAAATAGCTGCGCCCCGCGGTTTCACCAGCGTGGTGATAGATATTTTGGATAATATACAATATATCTTTATAAATTGTTGCCTATGTGTTATTCTGATATGTAAGCTATATTATTGTGAAGTATCATCAATATCCATTCTGTAGTTTTTGCGTGAAAGAGCAACAAACATCTGTTTAAAGACATTTATTCTCAAAAAGACACAATGTCACTTACATGAGAACTAAGTTACCTAATATAAAATAGTTTAATATAAAATGTTAATGTAGGTTATTATAAAATAGGTGTAAATTAAATTAAGGTAAGTCGTCTTCGTAGGTATAGATAGTACCCATCCAATGCATTCAAAAATAATTATCTGATACATATTTTGATAGTTTTGTTTTGAATGCATTGAATGATTTTAAATTTTTTATAATGGAAGGTATTTTATTGTAATACTGTGCACCTTGGTACGTAAACATCTTTTTTTCCCAACATACTTACATACATCCCCACAAACGTTCGCGTTTATAATATTAGTAGGATGTTTTTTTATTAACATATGAATTAAAATTAACAATTTTAGTTTTATATTTTATTTGTGTAAGTTATAACCATGTAAGAAATTAAATAATATACCAATCCGAGTTCGATTTTCAAGTCCCGTAGAAATTGTTTTTTTTTATACTATTTAATTTCTTAGATATTACCCCGAGTGCGAGGGCTTAAGCACTATAATAACAAAACCTTATAACCATGTAATAAGTAAGTATCCGTGCATTAAATGCGTGGATATGCGAACAACAGTTTGATTTTCGAACCAATTTATACAAAACAAGGGACAAAACAACCCAACTCTTTTGTCTCGGCGTCATTGCCACCGTCCTCAAATAATGAGGCACAATGCATCCGGAAACTGGTCGTGGGAGAAGTGACCTCAGATTCGAAGGGAACCTTCAGCTGGCTATTATTAAATGTTCGGCCGTGAAATCGGAGCAGTGACATACATCGCGCCCGAATAATACCTTAGACTCCATAATTCATAGGAACCTTGGCCCCAATACTACCACCAGCACCTATATACAAACACATCAACCCGGCTGGATACAAGGACTCGTCCCTTTACAAACAATGCGGATCGCCTACAAAGCACTAGTTAGTTAGTTTTATCTATTTCTTATTTGCTTTTTCTAGTAATAAAGCTGTGGTAAAGTTGAAGATGAAGATTTTTTTTTTGAGTTTTCCTATTAGATATAGTAGAGTAAACAAATAAATAAATAATGCTGGACAATTCACACAGCATTATCTAGCCCCATGGTAAGCAGAGCTTGTGTTATGGGTACTAGATAACTGATATACATAATACAATACATTACATATTTACATTACATTACGACGCAGGAGGTTGCGGGAATCGAACCCGCAACCTCCTGCGTCGCAAGCGGACCTTCGCCCACCGCGCCACATCGGTCGTCGAAGAAGTAGAACTGAAGAGAGAACAGAAGACTCGTGATAATAAACGCTTGTGTATCTTGAACTTCTAAACTTACAATAGAGCTAACCGACTGAAATCTGGTAAAATGGTCCGCTGTATGCTACACACCATATGGGCCTATGGCTATATAATAAATAAACCCCTCAAATAAAAACAATAGAAACAGAAAAAGAAACAATAGTAAAAATAAAATAAATAATGCTGGACAATTCACACAGCATTATCTAGCCCCATGGTAAGCAGAGCTTGTGTTATGGGTACTAGATAACTAATATACATAATACAATAGTGGTAACGTTCGTAAAAAAAAAAATGAGGGTAGATCGGTATGTCTCCCCATAAAAACTTACTCGCAGTCGCAGTGCCTTCAGTTATTCCGTGATCATGGCCCATGAAACTGTGCCGAAATATTGGATAACTCAAAAATCAAATCATGGTAAATATCCCGTTTTAAATGACTTTAGAATAGAAACAGATTCTACATTTTTTAAAACTAAAAGAATATATATTACAACAATGCTAATATAACCAACAAGCATATTTGCTTAATGGAGTTAAGTGATAATTAATTATATTAAAGCCAAGTAATATGTGCCTGTGCCTTGTAATTATAGACATAAAATATATTCTATATAGGCTTATTGAAAGAATATTATTAGACTAATTTGAGTTATTTTGTAGCGCTACTTTGTAGGGTTCATATTTGGTACTATACTTATTTTCATTACCTAAGATCAGTGTAACAACTGAATAACAAATTCTATACGTAACGTAACATGGAACCTACGATAGATCAAGGTGAAAACAGCGAATATATAGGTACAGTCGACCTTACGTATCATCGGACGTTCGTTGTATTTTTAATAAAGTCCTTGCAAGTAATAAAGGTTGCCCTGCCCTTAGTCAGATAACGAACATTGTATAAACAGAAAATTCAGACATAGTTTCATATAACGCATTTTTTTATGTAACTCTGATTTAAAACAGTGATCATACTTAAATTTTACTAAATTTGTATTACTTTGTTTTCAGAATAGACTTGGAGCAACTACTATCTACATTGGCGATTAACGAGCGATTGCAAGTACCTATTATTTAGGTGTAATTTTCTTTATTAATTAAGTTATTACGGAATATGAACTTCATCATCGTCATATCAGCCTACAAATGTCCACCGCTAGACATAATGTAAGCCTTCCTCATATGACGGTACAAAAAATGGTACTGAGCCGCCTCCAGCCATCTACTCCCTCGTGGCATAAACTTGTGCAAGCGCAAAGGTAAATAAACAAATACATAATTTGAAAACATGACGCGCTATACATTGGCTGTTTACCAGAACTAGCTTGTAAAAGGTTATTTCTAGGTTGCGACCAAAACAAAACACCATATTAGAAACTATCTGGGGCAATGTATTTACGGTTCTCTACCTAACTCTACCTTTACTATCTTTCTCCTATCTTTTAGTTTTCAAGTCCAGAGGTCCATTTTTGATTCACCACACCACAAGACCTACAAATTCCGACCAAATATTAATGATAATAATCATTTAGTTCAGACCATAGTAATATATCCTAATATTATAAACGTGAAGGTTGTATGTAAGTATGTATGTTTGTTGCTCCATCACGCAAAAACTACTGAATGGATTTTGATGAAACTTCACAATAATACAGCTTACATATCAGAATAACACATAAGTTAAAGAAAATCTGAAAGATATATTGTATATTATCCAAAATATCTATCACTAGTATATATATATAACTTATTATACGGTCCATAGTAATATAATTATACATACCTTAAAACTTGCATACATAAAAAATAAATATATTGGTATATTACTTGAGTCTTATATGAAACAGGAGACAGGACAGTTTGCGGTGATGATTCCGTATATTTGGCTTAACCTCTGCGAAGACGACCCTGAGCTCTAGTTAGCCTCATTACTAAGCTCTTGGAACTAGCCTAACAAGCTATGTAGACCAACTAAATTGACATCCGCAGCCAAAATACGTACATATGAATCAATTACATTAACCTTTAGACATGTGTTTCCTGGACAAATTCTACTGATGAGAGGACACGGACAACATAGGCATAGACATAATAGGCCTTATGAGTTCTAAAAATGAGGTTGGTACACTCGGTACTCAACCTTTTTATGGATATTTTATTTTTACAGAAATTTGGCGAGGTAAATATTATAATGCCTCTCGACAATTTTACTTTGTACCATCCTAAAGTTAGAATGATTCCATCGAATTTCTTCAGACATAGCAGATAACACTCTCGATCTCTCGATGAAGTCACCTTTACAAAAAAAACTCATATCGGTTCATCCGTTTGGCAGTTGCGATGCCACAGAATACAGACACACTTATATAAAAAAATGTTATTAAATTACTAAAGAGAATTATAATTAAATTATTCAAAGATCTCGCCTTAAAGACAAGATTTAGGAAAGAAAAACTTAATCGACGATGATGAAATCTCTCTCCAACCGTGATCGATGTAGGTATAGGATGTTGATTCTACCGGAGCCCATGCTCCTCAAAAAATTTATGTCGGCCGCAATACTAAACACCCTGTATATCAAACCACCTCTTTCTAGGTGAGGGTTAAATTTTAATTTTTTACTTAGGTACAAACAATACATACAATAAATAAATGTGGGCAGCTCATAATTTTTATAGAGGGAAACCACAGAGATTCGTTAAACTACCAATTAGGACAAATATGTAGCGCGTTGATGTCTTTTGTATAAAAAATAATTTTGTATTATTAATAAATAAAATATATATAATGCTGGACAATTCACACATCATTATCTAGCCCCATGGTAAGCAGAGCTTGTGTTATGGGTACTAGATAACTGATATACATAATACAATACATTACATAGATAGATATTTTTTATTATACATAGAAAACGACCAGAACACCCGGAACAAATATCTGCAGATCGTACACACAATTGTTCCGAGGCGGGAATCGAACCCGCAACCTCCTGCGTCGCAAGCGGACCTTCGCCCACCGCGCCACAACGGTCGTCATCGTCGTTATTTTAACCTAATCAGTTATTATTTTCCTGTGGTAGTCCATGTTGGTTTCTATTTTTGAATGTTAATTCCGGATAATTTGAATGTTATACGGACGAATGTCTACTTTCTATAAAAATAACACATATTCAACCGCAATCGTACCCGATAAGTATTTGCTGTTGCTGTCCGTCCACAAATAAATGGTAAAAATATAGGAATGTAATTTAAACATTAAATTACCTACGTCTTTAAATGACCGATAAAATAGGTAGCAGTTCGTCTTTGAAACAGGAGAGGTCGGATAATACTGCTCCAAGGTCTTCTGTCGGGCTGACCTCGGCGTATCGGTCGCGGGGGACAGACGGTCGCAAATATTTGCGCGTGAGAGGCGCGCGGGCTGCGGCGTGACCTTGCCGCGTCTGCTGGCCTTGATCTTGAGACGACCGGCAGCGGCGACACCTATTGTATCCATTGTCACACCTACTTGATGCGATTGCACCATTTCATCAAACTCATGGACGTCAGCAAGATGTTCTCATTAATTTAAACCTCCAAAGGACCGGTAGAAAAACGATTTGTTTGTTTGTTTAGCAATACGTACAATAATACGGTTGGTGAGAGATTTAATCATCTTCGATCAAGTTTTTTTGAGTTTGTCTTCCCAATCACTTTGGTCCTAGATGATGATTATAAAAGCTTTATTTTAAAAAAGTTTTTCGTGTTCATGGGGGAAGCCCGCGACTTGGCAAAAGCAGTTACACAGTAGTTACATAGTTCTTGTACAATACAACACAAATACAAACCAATACTCTAATTTATATCCAAAACGAATGAGCCGATTGCAATTTAGTTTAATGTGTAATAAATAATGATGTTTCTGCGAGTTATTAAGCTATGTTTGGTGAAAATCGGTAAAGCCATTGTAGAGTTATCGTCTAAGGTTTTTTATTTCCTTAAAGTACGAGTATATCATTACATTTTAGTGGATTTAGTATTAATGATGTGAAAATGGGTTAGAAGCTTTAGGACTACATATAGATCATATCGTTCATATAAAAAAATATCTTGTTATCTATACTAATAATATAAAGAGGAAAGGTTTGATTGCTTGTTTGTTTGTATGCATTTAATAGGCTCTGAAACTACTGGACCGATTTGTAAAATTCTTTCACCGTTGGGAAGCTACAGTATCTCTAGGTGACATAAGCTAATTTTTTTTATATTAGGATCCTTACTAAAACTCAAGTATAATGTCACCCAAGGTAAAAAAAATACCTAAAATGAATAATAACAAATACCCGTGCGAAGCCGGGAAAGGCCGCTAGTTATTCATAACAATAGTCTTTTTTCTCATTTAGAACAAGCAAATCAGAAAAGTGATGTGTAAAGTGGACTGTTTACTACTGTTTGAATTTCCTCTTCAAAGGTCAAAGTGACCTATCGCAACAAAGAGTCGGGATGCTGTATTTTTGCGAGGCAAGATCACCCTGACTTAACCTACAAGGATACAGACTTTTATTTGTAAGTACTGAAGGTATATTTCTTAGGGACATAAATACCTAGCTAACTTCTAAACTGGATGATGCAACTAAATGAAAATTTAGGTAGAGTTATGGTTTTACACGTGAACACGACACAATACGACTCAAGATAAAACTCTTTATATACATACATATAAAGAGTTTTGAAAAATAGAAAGAGATTCAATCAAGCCTCTTAGTTGGCGATGATGGTAATTATATAGTACTATCTGACAGCTATCATAATGATATAAGTCGTTTAGATAAAGAATGGGGTTGAAGAAGGCTGCGCGTGCATTTAGCACCCTGTCTTCAGTTCGTCGCATCCTTCTGCTAGTCGTCGTGTCTGCAGTCTTTTGCTCATCCCACACTTTTCGTCATCCCACCTAGCCAGCGGGCGTCCTTAACTGCGTTTGCCAAGTCGCAGGCTTCCCTGCCCCGGCGGTTTTCAGTTCTTGTCGCGAGATATGACCGGCCCACTACTAATTCAGCTTGCTAATTCTTTGAGCTATGTCGATAACTTCGGTTCTTTGTTGGATGCATTCGTTAGGAATCCTATCCTTCGGAGAGACTCCGAGCATATATCTTTGCATAGCTAAGTGTCCACGTTTCAGCTCCGTAGTTCATGAGTATTTTGGTAAATAAAAATTTGGACGACCTCTGTGGCGCGGTGGATGAAGGTCCGCTTACGATGCAGGAGGTAGCGGGTTCGATTCCCGCCTCGGGACAAATGTTTGTACGACCTGCAGATATTTGTTCTAGTTGTTTTCTATGTATAATAAAATAAATAAATAAATAATTATTATGTACTTATATCAATTATCTAGTACCCATAACACAAGCTCTGCTTACTATGGTGCTAGATAATGCTGTGTGAATTGTTCGGCATTATTTTTTTTTTTAATATGGATGACAATACAAAATTCTTAGATTTAAAAAAAATTTACTTAGACGCGTTTTTTCTTAACGTGTCAATGGCGTTTTTTGGTCCCGTTATAGTTCTTGAAAACTTTTACAGATAAAAATATGTGTGTAAACAGAGACCCTAAGACGCGTAGTATAAAGAAATCTTTAGAATTAGCTGTTATTCTGAAACTGGTCAGGTTTAGCAACACGTGGCCTGTGGCCTTGCGATAACTCACTCCGGCTAGGTTTTCATTTGTTTGTGTGGCTTTTTAGGCATGGAAATCATACAAAACTACTTTGAGTACTACCGAGGTATAGCAGGTACACCTACAATCTTGGTTTTTACGTCTCTAATTCTCATAAAGATTCATATAATCTATCGTGATTTCATGCACACAGGCATATAAGTTCTTAGGTGTAGTACACAATGCATAAAAACCCTGTCAGGGCACAACAATTTGTGGGCTCTTTCTTGTTAGATGTTAACTCAATATTTATAAATAAACTTTATATTTATAAGATTATATAATATAGGAATATAAAGATAAGACATAATCATCGGCATCGTACTGTATTTATACCACCAAAAGAAAACTTTCTAGTAATTACATTTTAATACGGCTTTACTCTACATGGGCTCTACCCGCTCTACCAGACCTCAGCCTGGTATTCACAATGTTTAAATAAATATAATAATACCGTACTAGGTAAAACCTTAAGCCATTACGCTTAATTTTGTTTTAATGTTATTGCTAGCCTAGTTTGTAATATAAATAAGACCGGCAACTGGTCAGAAAAAAAAAATAATGCCGGACAATCTACCCAGTATCATCTAGCCCCAAGCTAAGCAGAGCTTGTGTTATAGGTACTAGATGACTGATTAATACAATACGGCGTCATAGAATATAGTTTTTCTTTTTAAATCTCGTCTTTGTTTTCGAAAATTGAAATAAAGATTAGACATAGCAAGGACTGATGCAGGTGCTTATTATCATTAAAATGCCTGCATATGTAATCTGTTGACATAGGTACCATACGTCACGGAATCACGTCCTCTTTCTCTGTAACAACCGAGCACTGCACTCAAATATCGACTCAGTCTACGGTGGTAGACATAGAGACTGCGAAGTCCCACTTATTGTTCTCATGGAGACGCATAAACAAATGCCTCCTGATTACTTACACTTTACATAACCAGGGTATTCCATGAAGCATAAATTTAAATTCAAAGCGGGAACCGGTGTGGGTTTTCGGGATGACATTTGTTGTCTGCGCCTTCGCGATCTTTAAGAACCCAGTTTTTCAGTAACATGGATTTTGTTCTTTATCGCTCACATAAAAGAGATCAGGAAAACCAGGTTGTTTGATTACATCTGCAATATGGCAACGGAACGTCCCCTGAATGAAAGTTTGGTCCTAACTTTTTGTTACATCCTGTCTAATACATAGATAGATATTTCTATTATACAAGAAAAATACCCAGAACACCCGGAACAAATATTTATACAGTCATTTGTCCCAAGGCCGAAATCGACCCTGCAACCTCGTGTGTCACAAGCGGACCTTCGCCCGCCACGCCACATCGGTATTGTATCGCACTACCACCTGTCAACAATGACAATGCATTAGCGAGATAAATAAACAACGTAATTAGAAGTATTATTAGCTGACATGTAAATAATAGTGAATCTCTATAAATAGCCATGATATGAACTGAAAAGCGGTCAGCTTCAGCAACACGTGGCCTGCACGGAATATGCCGTAGTTGGTACGCTACGACCTTGCGATAAGCCGCATCCGCTGATAAGGTGCCGCGTCACGCTCGCGCATTTCTCTCCTTTCACGACGTTACAATGCGCCCGCGCAGGCAAGGTCGCGCGTGCACCCTTCTGCAATAAACTTACACGTGGTTTGGTTGATTACACTTTATTTATAAATATAATTATTACTTATAAACCTACATAAAGTGAGATTTAAGTAAGTAAACATGGCTATCAAAATTTACAACAAATTGCCAAACAATGTAAAAGAACTGAAGTGTCCCTTATTCAACAGAAAGTTAATTTATTTATTGAGTATTGTTTTTATTCGGTTGAAGTTTTGACCTAGGGAGTTCTACTTTAACGGACAATTTATTAATATTTGCGATTATCTGATTTAATTAATGACATCTAATTTAATTTTGCTGATTTTTATATTCACGTGCCTGTATTCGGGCGAGATATGCAGCTCTACTATGTTATTCCATCAATGTATTATGTACCATGTCTTATGTGAATAAATATTAGAGAATTACTGAATAAAGTTACTTAAATAATAATCAAATAAATTCATACCTAAGTATTGAAGGAATTGCATACTTACTACAACAACTATGTCATTAATTTTTCGAGGCCTAGTCATAGTGATATTTTGCTGCAGGTCTTCTTATAGGCAAGACCGAGTAGCAAGCAAGGCCGCGCGTGCACCCTTCTTCATGAACCTACACGTGTTATATTGGTGTTATACCTACTTAACATGCTTTCAAATAACGTAGGAGTTATTTCTATGATATTATGTTGCAGCTAGTTATGGGGAATGCCTAATGCATTTTCGTGTGTGAATTTCACATTCACATTGTTTAATTTAAGCCGATGGCAAGAACTCGAAGAGCTCTTATCATCTTATTGTAATCATCAGCCGATGCTATTCCACGGCTGGACAAAGGCCTCCCCAAATAAGCGCCATACCGCCCTGTCTTCAGCTTGACGGCCAATCCAGCATCTGCCTACAGTCCTTCGCAGGTAGTCATCCCACCTGGCCGGAGGTCGTCCTACACTACGTTTACGGAGTCGTGGTCTCAAGAGCACGTTTACCCCAGCGATTGTCGGTTCTTCGCGAGATATGGCCGGCCCATAGCCACTTCAGCTTGCTAATTCTTAGAGCTATGTCGTTGTCTACTTTGATTCTCCTATGGATGAATTCGTTACAAAGAGCTCTACTATGTACAAATGAAGAAATCTTGTAAGTTTTATATGTATTTTATGAGGTAGGTTCTAAGTGGAACCTTGCGCGTAGCACGTAGGATCTTACGCATTTGTACCTGATATGTACGTAGAATAAAGTAATTGGTTAAAAACCTAAAACCTTGAACGCAATCGATGATTGTATTTCTTATCGGAAAAATCGACGTCGTAGTATGCTATTCTCAAAACAATACGTAAAAATATGTTACCTACATCCATCGGACCAATAAAAAACTCTACAATTTGCCAATTACTTTTTTATTGAGCTCAAATGTTTTACTTTTGTTTCAGTTATTTTTAGTTTTATTTACAGTCAATAAATCGGAATAAACACAATTGGCGGCAATGCGTTTTTTTGTAGCATTATTCCCTTAAAATCCCAAAAGCTATGAATTATTTTATTACAGGATCTAACTTTTTTGCTTGAAGTTTGCATAATTATTTCAATGGGTGTTCCATTGCCACTCTTGCCTGTACATGTGTAGTGTAGGTACGTTTTCTACTGAATAATAGCATAGCAGGGTTTGGCAAATACTGTATCGTAATGGAACAGTACTAAGATAGGTACAAGGTACACAGACTAGCAAGGTACCTACCTACACTGTGTGTATACCCAGTGTAGGTAGGTACCTTATGCTAGTCAAACAAAAATAATTGCGAACATTTATCGGAGCGTCCAAAGCAAACACGAGATGACTTGGAGAAGGTCAGGGCAGGTAGGTCGGGTTGTCAATTGATGTTTTGTTGAATGTGACCGCGGACGCTGCGACTTGCGGATGGGGGGTGACATTGCGTGACCGTCACTGTTTTTATACCCGCTGCTTGTGTTACAGCTCCACGATACTGACGCAAAACGTCTGCTGCTGCAAGGTCAACTTTAACGTGCGAATTGTTTAACTAAAATGGCAGACAATGCTTATAAAATATCCTATCGATTAATAATAAGTTGCACGTTGTTTGGATAATTTGTTACATGACTGGCTGATAGTGACATGACACCTCGTAGACAAGGCAAAACTTGAAGAGCAAATTCAAAGACTACTTTTAATAGCGGTTTTATATTATATGTAATTATAATTTTAAATTTTATTTAATATAAGTTTTGTATGTAATGTGTATATAATTTATTAATTCAATTAATCCAATGTCATTAAATAATGTAATAAAGAGGCATGGTGCGCGTGCGGTACCACGAAATACATGTAAGGTATCTCAGTACCTTAACTTTACTTTTTTTACTTTAGTTATCTTTTGTGTCACTGCAGCTATGATAGGTCTATTGTGATCGGCACTCTACGTTTACTAAACAATTACCAGTTAAAGCCCATTATTTTGCCATACATTTTGACAGCAGTGATAAGTGTGCGAGAAACTTTATTCCTTTATTTATTTCATTAAATGCGTCTCTAGCAAGCAGCTAATGAGCGGCTAAAGACGCATTTTAAATACTAAGCTATTTAAGCGTATAAATGATACGCTTTATAAAACGAGCCATAATGTGTCAATGACAGGTCCATATCTGTCTGATCATACGTTCACACTGTGGTTTGTATTGTGTTGAATGGATCACTGTATACGCCCATCGACTCGCATATTGACTCACGGGCAAATAACACTACGTTTATCGGCCACTTGCGTCAATGCAGCGCAAACAATGTGCTACCTAGCTGTAAACTACATGAGTTGAAAGCATAATTCAATCATGAAAACACTAACATGCCCATAGACAGAGGCATAGGTTGGTTCGATATAATGCTCTATGCAGGGACCACGGCAGTGGCCCAGCCAAGTCGAGTAGACGGTCACCATTGGGGATCCCTTTCTGAACCATCTCGAAGCAGTTTGAACTAAGTATGTATTTTTATAATTCTTATTACACAGACGATATCCTTGATCCTTGTAATGATTCATAGTTATATTACCGCATACTTTTCAGGCACCTTACTATCAAACCATTTACAGTAATTATTATTCTACTACAGGCACAAATCGGCACAATCAGTATATTGCTTAGTCACACTATAAACAATCGAACAGTATACCCAGAGGTTATTTTTAGAACGGAAATACCGAATAAGCTTAGGAAAAACTTAAGGTTAGATGTTTGGGGATTCCCTATTGAGTAAGGTGTACCTATAGAGCAACGCTAAGTGATACAATTATTCATATTGGTGTCAATTCTGATGTCACAAATATAAATTAATTTGATAATACAAAAGATAATGTCGACCCTATCATAACCATCGAATGAAAAAGAAAGGAGTTTTGGCTTTGATATTTATCAATAACATTTTCAATAACCTGGAAATTAAACAATGCCTTTAAAATATATGTCCATTCAAAACTAACCGAGTACAATAGACGTATTTGAAAATGGAAATAAAGTGAACTTGTGTGTAAATAAACTCAAACGCGAATTGATACCATGCATGCATAATTTTTTTTGTAATGTTCCATACTGAGAGCAATTGTTTTGATTTGAGCGTTTTTCTATTCATGTTAAAGAGCGCGTTGATATCTTTTGTTTGAAAAAAGTTAAAAAGGACAGTATCCTTTTGCTATTAAAAGCAACAAGGAATATATAATACAGTCATACATTATATATAGTCCGCACTGCGTCTGTCTGATAGCGAAAATCTCAAAAACAACAGAATGGATTTCCGTACGGTTTTCACTTAATGATGGAGTGATTCATACGGTAGGATAAGGTGTACGATTAAGTACATGTTTGGAACTATACTTTTCTTACCCAAGATCAGTGTTACAATTGAATAAATTATTCTAATTGGGGTTTTGTGTAATTTGTTTGATAAATATATAACAATGATTGTTGAAGATGTCGGAAAAGTCATGCCGACTGAGAGTTTTACGGCCGGTAAAGCTTTCAGGCGCCAGTGACAGAACAATGTAAGAATTGCGTGATTATTCAACTTAAAATTATCTAGTTATTAAACTGTTCTAGTGAATAATAAAGATCTAGTTATTATCAGTGCGAAGCCGGGGCGGGTTGCTAGTAGTATTAGACATAATTATTATCAAAGGTTTCGTGTTACTTTACTTGCATTTCTTCAGAAGGGCGCGGAGTGGCGGGTTTTTATATAAGTTCTTAGGAGGGACGCCGCCGTAGACGCACGGGTAACCAACTTTTAGATAAAAGGCATAATATAGGTAATAATGTGCACCATATGACAAAGGGGATTTTCTATTGGTCATGTTTGATCCAATTTGTATTACATTATCCCCTTATAAGTCGAACAGGGAAACCTTTGACATAACAACAATACTGAACTGAAAGCATTATTCAATGTTTATATGACGAAGCTCCCGCGTCCTTCGTCGATAAAATAAACCAAAATTATGTCAACAAAAATTAAGTAAGAATAAAATTATCAAAAATTAAGTAAGAATAAGACTACCCCTTTTTTATCAGAACAGGGAAACCACCTATGACTTATACACCCGCATAACCAGCTGCAAATAGCTCGTTAAAGTGAATTAGAAATAGAACGCGTTTGGCAGTGCGATGCAACGATGATTTATAATTAGCGATGCACAAAGTGGCTTCGAAGGAATTGGGTCGGTGCGAGCGGGGTGCGGTGCGCGGGGGGCGTAGAATTCGCGTAACGTTACGTCAGCGGGCGTCGGCCTCGTGCCGGTCGATGACCCGTAGCTATCTCTAGCGTGGCTAGTCGCTTGCGCATATACCTACGCACATATCTACGAGGTACACAACACAATACCCTTTACTGATGCTCTATTTTCGTTCTGAAAAACTACAAAACATTACACTACAATCCCGATAGACCTACAAAAACTTCAACTAGAACCATACTACTCAACAACAAGTGTATGGCTAGGCTATCATACCATGCATTTTATAAGCCAGATTTATAACCAGATCCCTAGTCGTCTCCATCACCTGATGATCACTCAGGTGTATATTCAAATCTCGTTAATATTTTCAATAAATATGTGAATATCTTCCAACCATAATTACTAAAGTGACTCTACAATATTGCGTCAAATATATTTTAAACTAGATTAAGTACCAAAATATGAATTTATATCTGTTGTGTAAATCCGACTTAAGTTGAACGGTGTCACCCGCCTCTAATAGAGGTTGTCGACCTTATTCTTACAGTTCTTCTGTATCGCAACGGTTGAACCACGGAACTATAGGACCATACCTAGTATACAGCATCTATCTTTAGCGAACGGGAATTTGTACGGTTCATTTAATTTTAGAGATTCAACAAAAGATGACTTTAATAATGCCTATGCTATACTATCTGTTTCTTTGTAATTGATCAGGCTAGCTTGGAAGTGGAAAACTGCCTGTAGTGGCAGTCAACGAACTCTAGTTAACAAATCGATTATCTAGCTACGAAGTTTCATATCAAACTTCATAGATATTCTATTTTTATAGATTCAGATACGTTCCTTCCTTTAGATATCAGCTTTTATTGGTTGTGAGAAATTTGGTCGGTTTTGTTGTGGTACCTAAGTTGAAAGTTTTTGCGACATCAAAATGCATTGCTGACTGACAGAGAGCGTTAGACTGTAGCGATGACTTCACCATCCGAAAAAATAACAAAGCAATAATAAAAATAACTAAAATAATTATTTTAGTTATAGTTTTACTTTGAACTATATATTTGAATTGTGCTGTACCTACCGACTTTCTTGAAATATAATTAATAACACAATATAAACTTAAAAAGAAAAACTAATTTCAAGTAGGTTCATCACGGGTTCATCCACTAGGGAACTAAGTATACGCATAATACGGTTACGGAAGCATACCTAAAACTTTTGAGTACAGTAAGAATCATACCTACCCTCAAAGAAGAGAGAAGAGTCTTTAAATTCACTGCATGAATGGATGTTTGCTACTTCTTCACGCCAACACTACTATGCTTCCGTATCCGTAACGGATCGAGATCGAAATTTTTTGTTACATGTTGTTCTAGGTCTGGAAAAAAACATAGTTTACTTTTTATCCCATAAATCATTTCCCATGGGATAAAAACAACCTTAAAAAGTTTCCATGGAATGCGAGGCCACGAGTAAATCTGAAAACCTAGTTGGTAGGTACGAAAAAATTCAATGTAGGTTCTTCTTTGACCCCAGTTATTGTTTATATCGTTTCACTGACTTGCAATATTTTCATGCGATTTTGCTCCGCCTTTGCTTACCATTATTTTGATGCACGTAACTTTCTCACGGAACGTCATTAATTATGATAATAACGACGCGGTTTGACACGCATATATTGACACACATCACAAACCACCAACCATGTTTATTATCTTCTTCATAAAAAACTTACTGGTTTCATTTGCTCTCAATCTATATTTTTTGATGCTTCGTCGTTTTATTATTTTCTTCGTGTTTAATATCACTGAAAAATTATCCCGAAATGCCGAGAGGATTTGACCGTTTAAAAAGTCTCGCGTGTCTAAAATATACATGAAACTTAGCTTCAACAAAGCTAAGTAAACAAGTAGCCCCGCTCAAATCGGCTTGCAGTCAAGAAAGTAACTGTACCACCTTATGATAGAATTACTCACAGTAAGTCCAAGAAACGCGCATTGCCCTGATTTGAGGTTAAGCCCGTCTGCACTTACAAGTAACAGTAAGATTTAGAAGAGATGCAGACATTATCAACAGCGAACCAGAATCAGAATACATAGACCTAATATAGTGAACTTTCGTCACAAGTTTTCATGTATTGAGAAGAAAATAACTTAAAACTTTGACGAGTCATTTGACGAGTTGTCAGCCTCAGCAGTTTATCTAAATCCCTGTATTTTGTATTGCAATCTGTATGATGTAGATACCTATGACATTAAGCGATCTGAATCCGATTTTTTAAACTTATTTTGAAGAAAGGTCTCTGTTGGCAAAAAGTTTTAAAATAACTTGTGGAGAATACAAAAATAGAAATGCGAAGCTATTTATTGGCCTGATTTCCACTTCTCTATTCTTCAACTTCACCAACAGCTTCAACATAACGAAGAAATTCCGACATCCGGAAGCAAAGTAACAAACGACTGTAACTAATAGATTAGATTGAAAAAAGTGGTAGAAAGCTAGAGGGGGCGAAAGTGGGACACTTTCATTTTCGTTCATTTCTTTTCGGATGCAACGCGTCGAACATTTGCTGTGCTGCTTAGCACGTATCCATTACCTCCTTTCTTTGCACACTTATTAGTAGGACTCTGTTCAGATGTGCTCTTATAACTTTACGCCAAACTAATAGGTTAATTAATACATAAATGTATATTATTTGCTCTACAAAAGTAAAGACGAACAGTATTTTTTAGCTTTCTCTCCTTAGTTTTTTTGAAACAAATCGTTGTACTTATGTATATCTCACTATATTTACTATTACTTAGGTACCTAAGTGATGCATTTATAAAAGGTGTCGCGATCCCCTTTTGTTTTACGTACACCTACTGGAAGCTGGAGGCTGGAGACCTGGACCCTTATTCTACTAAATATGTATATCACTTCACCATGACAATGGTATCGTCTCAGAATGACTCATTTTGGCATTTTACTGTTGATAAAAGAAACTACAGATGGAGGGACGCGTGTCAAACGTGTCAAGGTTGAAACTATTCTGTCAATCTCTCCGTGCAAATAACACCGCACGCACTACGAGTATGTGTCTCTTTCATTCATTTATACTGAGAAGTGAGACGTTACTTTTGTTATGGTGAAGCGATTTATTAGGCACACTGCTGACCAATTGCTTTTCATAGTAAAGCGATTGGTTTGCAGAATTCGTTCCCTGGATTTTAGCCTCAGTTGTATTGAAAAAAGGCGCGCCGGCTTTTCAATCATTACCTATACCTATGGCTATGCTACCTAAAGAACGCCTAACTTAAGAAAAAGTGAAAATATTTAGGAAGGTACTTTACTTACTTACCTAGGTGTCTATTATTGGCTCAAGCATTTGCATTAGTAGCCACCTGTTAGTTATATGTCCGTGCGAATGAGTTCATGAATAATAAATTTCAAATCGATCAAAATGTGTAGCGCCGCATATTAAAATGTGAACCGGATTTTAGGCGATTAGTTCACAAGAGAACTGCGAAAACGTCGTCGCCGGCGCCGCCGCGCCGTCGCGCAGCGCAGTCGAAAGTGCACTTTCTAGTCCACTCTTCGGAGTCACGCCAATCACGCATTTTTATAAAATTAGTTTTCTAATAAATTATCTGCCGCCATGTATAGATTTTAGGTAAATAAGTATATTATTTACGAATTTTGAGCCAACAGCCGTCTACGGTTGATGGAGCTTTCTAGAGCTTCAGAAAATTAATTGTAATTTCAGTATGTTTCAGTTAGCTATTAGCTTGCCCTTACGGTAGAAAATATATGGGTAATGAAACCTATTTTCAGTTTTAGACAATAAAAATACAATGTTTAAAGGTATTAGGGCGAATTCACACAGGATCGTTTTTTTATTCCTTACTGGCGGCCGGCGGCGTAAGAAGTTGTAGGAGCGAGTTCACACACCCGACAGTATTGCGCATCCAGTAAACGATTGTTTCCGGTAGGGAAGGATCGTTTTTTTATTCCACTATGGCGTATGTAGATACAAGAGTGACTTCACAGATTTGACAATATTGCGGATCAAGAAAACGATTGTATTCGGTACCGTAGGATCCCTCAAAATCCGATCCGGTGTGTGAACATACCCTAAAACGTATTTACTGTATGCAGGTGAGACACAAAGGATGGTAATGTATTTTTCACGCTCTGTTTATTACTTTTGTACCTACTGCGTTTTTCTCTGCTAATATCAAACAGACAAACAGTTACTATATACGAGTATAATGCGTAGATATTAACTTTTAGCCCAAAATGATCGCTTTCATAGTTGATAGCATTTAGGGTAGGTAAGCTTTTTCTCTAAATAGTACCTATCTAGTTTCTAATAACTAGATTTTTTACAATTTTAGTGATTTCGGCATATCAAAATTTTGTTGTATGTAAAAATTAATTACGTTTATAAAGGTAAATAAATCCAGCGGCTCTCTATAAGTACTGAGTTCTTTTTATGACCTAATTATGTTTAAACCTGTTAAGTATGCTTAGATGAAGAACGAATAAAACTACAACTTGACAAAACTTTCTACGGAGTGTCGGGTCAAAAAGTGCAGCGAAATTGCGTATTGGAAAAGGTGAAACTTGGAAGAAATCGGCGGGATGCGATGTTTATTGTAACGAGGCAAGTATCGGGCGCGCGCGCAAGAGAAACTGAAAGTAATGGCGCCGCATTCAACCCACTTTCACTGCTCTGGTGCGCAGGCGCCCACCACACAACCACTCGCGCCCTACACTGCGCTGGGAAAGCCTGTAAGTAGGCAAATAAACTTGTGGGCCGGCTACGATTGCGCGCACTTACCATAGTAATTGCGATTATTGTTATTCAGATATTTAACCATAAAAATGTAACGTGGCATACATAGCGATGCTATTAGGTGAAAGTGTTGGTTATAAGATGAGGTAGGGTACTTTCTGTCAGGTGAAAACTGTGTAGGAGGGAGGAATTGCGACCATGAGTAATCCACACTTGGCTGACGTTGATACAGCTCTAGATAGCTCCAGCACCCTCGTTAGAGGAAAGGTGAAGCCTAGAGAAAGTTCATTTCTGAGCACGACTGCTTTATCAGAGACTATAAAATTGGATCGTTCATTAAAACGACGTTTGTTTAGAATGTGCTGTGGTACAAAGACCGGCAGTTTAGATTGTTTCTTCAAATCAAGCGCAGTAGTAGATTTGAAGACTTATGTAGCGCGGCGGGCGAAGGTCTGCCTGGGACGCAGGAGGGTTTGATTCCCGTCTTGGGACTAATGTTTCTAAGATTTGCAAATATGTATTTGTATATATATCGTTTATCGATTTATGTAATGTATTGTATAATGCATATCAATAATCCTGTACCCATAACACAAGATTTGCTTAGCTTGAGGCTATATGATGCTGTGTGGATTGTCCAGCACTATAGGATTTTTCCAAATAGAAAGAAAGAAAATTTGTTTATTGGTTCACTATACAGTAACTCGCAAACATTATTATAATATAAATAATAATAATAAAAACAAATATTACCTATCCATAAAAATAACAACAAATGATTCTACGCAGCAAACCAATAGGTGCTTTCTCAGCATAATGTTGCTCCACATTTTTTATTTTGTATGTTATAAAAAATTTAAGTAGAGCAGCACAAATGATTTTTTTTATGGTTATAAAAGATTTTTCGGTATTCTAAGATTCCGTTGTATTGATTGAGATGAGAGAAGTCTCTATGAGGCCGCCACCATCAATGTCCAAGTACAGGATCAGCAGTCTAAACCCATCCTATAGCGCAGAGGAGTCAGACAGGGGGATGTCATATCCCGAAACTGTTCACGAGCGTGTTGAACGATATGTTCAAGACGCTGCTGGAAGAGGTAAGGGCATTAAGGGCAGTAAGGGCAGTAGGGGCATTAAGGGCGATTCTCAAACCTGCGATTCGCAGATGATATAGTCTTATCGGCGAAGTCGCTAGAGGAGCTGAACCAGATGCTCGACAGCCTAGCCCCAACCTCGCGACTCATCGGTCTTGGCATGAATTTGGATATAACCCAAAGTCATGATGACAATAGGCACATTGATCCGGGACCGGTCGTCGTCCATGGCTTCCGTTTCGTAAACGTGTTCTTGAGTTCAGACCGCGACACGGCAAACGTAGTCTAGGACGCCCACTAGGTGTGATGACAATCTGCGAACGAACGTCTGCAGGCAGAGGGTGGATGCGGTAAGCTGAAGACAGAGGGCGCTATTGTGTCATTATGGGAGGCATGTCCAGCTGTGGATTAATATAGGATAATGATGATGATGAAAATTCCGTTGACCATACTCAATGAACTCTGCGGGAATCAAGGCATGTCGTAATGCCGCTCTTACTTATCTTTATTACGACAATTCATTAAAAATAATTGACGTCTAACAAAAGGAGTGGGGCATGTTGCCCAGTGCCCTAAAAGTGGGTAGGTTTTATAACCTACCTATTCGGGGTGTCCCAAGAAAGAGAGTCCAGAACCTTCTGATCCTGGATTCTCTTCTTTTGAACAGGTAGGCAGTTTTTTAGTAAGGAAATAAAATGAAAATGAAAAAAAAAAGTTTTTATTTCTTTAAGCATTATTTGTAAGCACTTAGACAGGTCATATTTTATATTTTTGATATCGGATGTATCGCCGTTTCTAGATCGCGAAACCCTGGATTCTAGACTCTAGGTCACGTGCCTTGTGTGTCTCTGCTCTGCATTGCTCAAGAATATTATGCAAAACCCTACAAACTTAAGTTTTTGTGGGGTTTTGCGAACGTTAATAAAGTTTAGCGAAGCCCATTAATATGTGAGTACCAATCTGTGCTACCAATATTGTGTTCAATGTATATTGAGGTCAATAACATAGCATTGTAAGCTTAGTTCCGATAGTAGATGTTCAAAGTACGTGTCTCATGGTTCAGTGAACTCATTCTGTTACAAAAAGACACCGTGCGCCGGATTTTGCGTCCAACCGCACAAAGAGTTGGAGAACTGAATTTACCCGAATCAGAAAGTTTATGGTCGTGTTTTACCTGGCTTAAGTTTGTTAAGACTAGAATATGGCTGTCTTCTATGGCTAGAATATGATTATCATCATTCTAGATAAGAATCAAGGAAGATTCCTATTAGCATTTTATTCTTTGATTCTATTTGAATAAACTCTATTCGAGATAGAGATTAGATTCCTATTAACAGGATATTTAGGGTCAGCTAGTTTTAGATCATGTCATATGTAATCTATCATGATTGAAACATATTTGCAAGGAATAACCATTAGTATTAATTCCATGCAAATATGTCTCTTAGTCAATTGAATTTGTTATTCAAGCTTTTCATTTTAATGTTAATATTTGTTTGAGCAATCGGCCGCAATACTTAACATTTTAATTGGAGAGAATCTCAAGGACGCGGCACAAGCGGGCAGTGCCGGCGGCAGCGGCAACACCGGTGGTGTCGCTGAACCCGCGCAGTCAAGGGCCGCGGTCGACGACCGCGTGCCCCGGGTTTCGCCACAATACACACATAAAACGGTCAGGCCACTTTACAATTTACTAGTTCCATACTCGTTCTTTGTAATCTTTAACTGTATTAAATTTTGGTAGTTTACATTCTTAATCTTTCCAAATGTGGTGGAATTTGCTTCTTGCGTTTCTCTTTGATTTCAGTGTCATTAGGATGTGAAATTAACGACGGGCAAAAGGTGTTGTGTAGGGCTGCGGTATTTTATAATGGCTTGCCTGAGAGGGAGCTAATAATAAGGAAAAGCTCCAAGGAGCCTTAGTCCGTACGGTGGGATAAAAAGTAGCCTATGTTTGATTCCAGGCTTAGAGCTACACCTATGTACATTACATCTATGCAGCCTAATCCGTTCAGTAGTTTAGGCGGGAAGAAGTAACAAACACCCATCCATCAATTTTCAAACTTTAACTGAAACTTTCGCATTGAAAAAATATTAGTAAGATGTTATATTTCAGTGATGCAGATAAAGGCCATCAAAATATACCTAGTAACTCTACAATGTAAATTTTGTCTTATAAAAACCCACAAACAATAAAGATCTATGTGAGTAACTCAAGTTAAACGGTGTCTACACGTACGTCAACTGATGAAAATCTTTGTGATAGTAATAGCCAATTCCCACACGTGAATCATACCCGTTATAACCGAATGTGCGACAAGCCTAATAGGGTCATTTTAACCGTTACTGCATTAACCATAACTCCTATGTAGATCCGCTACTTTATGCCCATAGAAAGAACCAGTAAACTTTGATATTAAAGTCATGATTTAGAAGGTATCGTACCGTTCCTCTTATTCTTATGATCAATGAAATTATAGCTATTTTTATCGTCTTTGAACACCAACTGAATAACTTTTCAAATTATAAGTAAGCACAATTCAGACGAATACATATCGTTCTGCTTCATTTCCAATGTCTTTAGTATAAAGGGTTGGACAGAGAGGGGATCCTTGAGCCAACCACTTTGCCGTATGCACATAAAATTTGGTGGCGACATTGTTAAACACCTATGTATGTTATTGTTTTAAGTGTTTAAAATAAAATATTCCAAGGAAGAGAAACCCTGTGTTGTGAGTCATCCATCACATCTCACAATATAGGGTTTCGCTTCCTGGGAATATTGTGACCAAAGGCAAGGGGAAACTTTCGTTGTTTTCCTACAGAACCCTAAAACGAAAGAGCACGTAGGCTACGTGCTACGACCACTTATAATGAATAAAGTCGCATTCACACAGCATCCGTTTTTTCATTTTATCCCTATGTAATTTAAGGAGTGAGTTTACACACCGAAAGTATTCAATAACCGATTGATTACAGTAGCGAAGGATCCGTAAAACGGTCTTGTAAAAACGGATCCGCTTTGTGTGAATGCGCCCTTACATTAGATAGAGTTGTATTTATAGATCTGCCTACATAATAGCTATAATATGCCTAAACGCGCGTGCGAGCATGAATAGTAGGTTTTCATTGAAAAGCTGCAGCAGAGTCTAATCGGTCAAATAATGTGGCGTGCAAGTGGGGCGCGGGCCGGCCTGCCATGCGCCACGGCCGGTCATCGAACCAGCGCTATACATCAACACACACTTATGCTTCACGCTACGCTCGCACTTTGTTGTTCTATTAATTATTAATTTATTTGTTATTATTGATACGTGTTGCCTTTTACGCCGTGATTTTACGCGTTATTTATTTATGATCGAGATTATGACGCACCTGATTAGGAAAACTACCTACCGTTGAATAGTTTGACTATTATGAAAAAACTTTAAACTGAATTCGAGTCCCTTAGTATTAAACTGTTTTTTTTTTCGTTTTGGAAGATAAAACATATACAACTGCAAAGGAATCATCCAAATCGGTCCCTAAATAATGGAGAAGTAGACGGACAGTCGAACATATAATACATAATACATACATACAGCTGAATATAGAACCTTCTTCTTTATTCGAGGTCGGTTAAATATTGTAATCTCGTAGCAGGACGACCTCCGACAACCCTCTATCCCTTGTTGTGTAGAGTTCCATAAACTTACTTAAATACGCAATAACTTTTCGATTTTCATTAGCTGATAAGAGAGACGAATTTAATACCGAGAATCCATTGAGTTTAGAGATCGACCCGAGACGTAGGATCGCATTTCGTCAGAGGTTTACAGCCGCGTGAGCGTAACGTGGCTATAAACCGTCTGGAAGTTATTTGCCGTTCCTGTTTTAAGAATCCATTAAGGATAATGACCGGCGGGAGGTTAATTGATTCGTGGCTCACCTGCGGACCTAACTGTCGTGTTACGTAGGTAAGGTACCGAAGCTTTGTTCTGAGCGGCTCCTGGCCGTGAACGTGGTCGGTCACCCGCGCGCCGCACGCACTAAACCCCAACACTTTATAGTGCGGGGGCGGCCACACGTCCGACTGATTTGTGTAACGCGCTGCAATCGAACAATCTATCCGCGACACGATGACTCCCGTCACAGATAAACTGCCGAACAACTTAATAAAGGTAAATTCAAAACAGGCGAAGACGCTTTTACTTGGAGTTCAAGATCAATGCTGGATTGTTGAGTTCTTAATTGAAAATGTATTCGATAAAGTAAATAACGACGGCACCAAATGAATGGTTGATTTAAAATATTTATGAGCATTTCGATCGTTTATACGAGATTACGAGATAACATCATAGGTACCGACATTCAGTTTCACGATGCTCTCTAATAAAAACCTAACCTTCAGTCTAAGCTATTTTAACAAATCTGCATACGTCCGTTTTGTGCATGGTTGCAAGAAGAAAGAAAATATATTTATTTAAAACCATACATATGTAACTCATATATAACACGACACATTACATTAATAAAAAGTAAAAAAGTAGATCAAACATACAGATACAAATAAAGTGTTACATAAGGGGCTGTAAAGGTCCCTGTCTCAGCATTATGCCGCTACAAGCCGCAGTTAGTAGCGGCGCTGATTTTCAGAGGTATACTGCACTGTATACATACTTTCGTCTGTTGAGGTGAGATCATTAAATTTTACTCAAAAATTCATAAAGTAAAGCAGACACTTCACTGATTTTATTTCAGGAGAAAATACTCTTACACAGAGAAAAATACCTTAAGAACAAACGATAAAGACAGTCTCCTTAATAAAATCTTAATCAACGAGCCCAGGCAATCAAATTGAGGTGTGGAGTGGGAAGGAGGGCCGTGCTCCTTGCGAGGAGGCGCCGGGAGTCACATTATACTCGTTATCCCTATCTATAGACCTAGTTACATATTCCAAGGGGGAAAGGTCACGAAACTCAAGGTTATCGTGCTATATTTTTCCAATAACATTGCTCATCACGATAGTATACCTGATTCCCTGGTTCGGTATCATGGCGTGGGGCGATCGAGAAAGGTCATGCTATTGCGTCGTATTATGAATATTCGAATGAAACCCTGGCTATTATAAAATTGAATGAACATAACAAATACATATATTTCCATCTTTTTTAGATGAATTCAAGTTTGATATAACAGAGAAAATTATCGCAGGTTACAGTATTCGTCAGAGTTGATAAGTCTGTAATGTATAAACTTTTCCATGCTCACACACGGTCATAAAACGAGACAGTGTATCGGGAAACGAGGACTATTATGGAAGATTACTGAACAGGGTGGTAGGCTAAAGTACTTACTTGTGGCATGGCCGAGTGGAATGGAACCCGCGACCTTGCCAAAGCGAGGTCACCCCCCACGCCCGCTGCCTCTACCTGCTGCGGACGTCATTTCAAACCCCCCCGAGGGTTCCCGAGTTATATAGATACTTATAGCAAACACGAAATGCCTACCTACTCCAATTTCTAAGGTCAAGCTCACCTTAACCTTTAGAATTTAATATTTACCTATTTTATTACACGAGTATGTAAAGGACACCACATGCCTATTCGACAATAACGTTGTGGTAATACTACCTATATTTCACTAACAGGCTGTCTGTAAATATAAAATATAAAAATATATGCCGTAAGTTTGTAGGTAATCTAATTACAGAACCGCCTTATTTCAATAGAACAACTTTCCTAGTTCCTTTTAGGCACTAAACGATGAGCTCTCTGAGCTCTCCATGAACATGGTTACTTACCACAACAAATATTTTATATGGGATGCGATGATGTGTTTTTACCTGCAGAGTCCAAAGTCCTGCTAACGATCTAGAATAAACAACGTAGACTAACCAAGGGTTCCAAGTTGTTAGATACTTCCAGAGCCGCTGGGAGGTCGAAAAAGATACGACGCAATAAATAAGCTCGGCGGAGGGTAGGTGAGGAAGGTAGGTTGTATTATTATATAGGTTTTCGCGGGCACGGGGCAAGAGCGGCCGGTTCGGGAGCGATGGCGGCGTGCGCGGCCTTGGCCGTGATCGCGCTCGATATAGCCGACCCGCCGCCACCCGCGCCGCCCACTTACCACCCTCCCCGAACCCACTCTTCTCGATTCCTTTTCAATTCTCATCTACTTCAAACAATTATCTGCGTTTAAAAGATCTTGCGTATTGAAATTGCAGCATATTACTGTAGTAACCTTTTTAGTCTGGTAGAGCCCTGTGGGTAGAGCCTATGGTAGAGACAGGTGTGGTTTGAAGTTTTTTACATAATATTACTGTCACATAATTTACGATATGTATTTTTCACATTTCTCTACGTATGCAAAAGACAGCTGCATAATCTAGCAAACATTTCTGAAGCAGATAAATGGAAAGATTAAAAATCTTAACAAAGCCTTGTCTGACCCTGATACAAAAAAACATGGAATATCATGAGCAGAAAAATAAGTCAACAGTCCATATCAGAGAGGAAAAAACCCTAATCTTAAAATGAATAATTAAACCGAAACAAACAATATCATAAAGTACAAACCCAAGTATTAAAACGACCTTCTCGCAAATAAATACCTACACCCAGGGTGACTTCACATGTCCTTCATTTAACATTGTTTTTTAATGTTTTGTGAGTTCGCACGAAACCGCTCCACGATATTTAGTAAGCAGACAACGTAGTTAGAGCGAATCGGAATTAGACGTCAAGGCCACCGGCGAAGTGATATCATTATATGGCTAGGCTGTCCCTGAACCCTGGCGATGACGCACGACAATTCAAATATCACCCTGACCTTAGTCGTAAAAATACTCTTTCTAATACCGCCTAGCCTAGCCCGGCCGCCTACTCTAGTGGGTCGGTTTTCCATCCGCCCTAAACCGAACACATTAATTATAATTACCACCCGACGACATTAGCACCTATTGCCTACCTCTTTTCTAATAACTTCATGAAAATAGATTAACTAACCACTTAACACCTAACCTCCAATAAAGGTCAGAAAATTTAAAGAAAATTTCAATGTTTTGGCAAATATATGATCATTTATTCATTTGAAATAAATCAATAGATCTTACAATGATGTACTCATCCCACATAAGTAGGTAACTATATTAATAACATCAATATTGCATCTACCTCATTTTCTTACCTTTCTTTTTAGGAGTCTTTTGTTTAGGCTTACCTTTCGCTCCGTTCTTACCACGGCCCTTGGTTTTTTCTTTCGCTTTTGCCGCTCGCAAGTCTTTCTTCATACGAGGATCGACCACCTTGTACTGGCCTTTGACTCCGTTCGGTCGCTTCATTCTCTTGGCCGATGTGTGTTTTTTGGCTACAACATATGTTATTTTCTTTTTAGGGTCTGCTTGTGCCTTTTTGTAAAGTTGCCTGACTTGTTGCGCCTTCTCTCGTTCGGACATATCAGCGTTTTCCATAACTGCTTCAACCTTCTTCTTAGCGCGTTCCATTTTCTTGACCAAACGTTTCTTCTTCCTTGCTTTAGCCTCTATCACCTTCTTGATGGGTCTGGCATTTATGTCTTGTAAGCGGTTCTTGTATTCATCTGTGAAGGTCTGTAAAAAGATTACAGAAATAAGCTTATGAATGAATGAAAATACTTTGGTTCTAAGCCATTTCTCCATCTCATGTTTAGTTATCTGTATTTTACATAGTATTATTATTTTAAAACAATAATTTAATGTTATTTTTACTATAAATGGCTCATAGCTCAGCTTAATGTTACAGCAGGTCTCTGCTACATTAAGTCACTGTGCATACAAGTGTTTTGATTTTGGGTTTGAGTCATACCACCATTTTGATAAGCAAAATCATCACATCATTGAATCATGAAAAGTAATACATACCTCAGGAATGGCAACGGGTCGAGTCATGTGTTTTTTCTCGTCTTCTGCGAACCAGTCCGGCAGATTCGTATCATTAAACGCGTATCTGTTCCAAGCGTCGTCAATCAAATCACGTTTGAACTTTTTTGAAGTTGCAATCATTGTGCCTAAGGCCAACGTTTCAGCGTCCATTTTCAAGTTCCTTTTTAGCTTTTTCAATTCTGAAAATAAGCAAACCAAATAATTTTTTATGTAACTATATTTTTTTTAATAAATAATATTTATTATGAAGTATGCAATAAAGAATTTACCATCTTCTATATAATCTATTACTTAATGCGCCCCGCACCTTCGCGGGGCGTGTTTCAAATGGTTTATAAAACTTCCTCTTGAATCACTCTAACTATTAAAAAAACCGCATCAAAATCCGTTGCGTAGTCTAAAAGATCAGTATACATAGGGACAGACAGACAGCGGAAAGCGACTTTTTTTTATACTATGTAGTGATTGTAACGCCAATCTAACACACATACAAAACCTGTGATATTAAAATAACCCATACCTGCATCCTGAGGAACAACTTCAAAATCGTCTTTCCCTTTCTTCCCTTTCTTCCCCTTCTCCCCGACTGCCCCCGCTGCCCCCGCCCCACTGGCCTTGGGAGCCACTGTGTCCTCCACATCGTAGTCGCTGTCTGACGAATCGTCATCGGAACTCTCTTCGACTTGTTTCCTCTTCACGCCCGCGCCTTTTCCGACTTCAGATATTACGTTGGTATCTATGACTTTTTTACCTGAAATTAAAAAAATATTTATTAAAAAACAAGGTTTTAAACCTTTTGTATTTATCAAGAAAAATAAAAGACAATAAGAATCAAAAGTTATCATTTTTGGTGGTACTTTTTTGAATTGCTAATATTGCTATCGCGCACGCACGCCCGCATCAGCTAAACAGAGACAGCGATATTCGGGCCGATATTTGCAAGCGTCTCGAATTGAACTTGCCAGCAGTATGTATTTGCAGAGTTCTTAAGTTCTAATCTGCCACAAGAACCTCAGTAGTTTATTGAATTATTAATATGTATCTACCTTTCTCAGTGTAAGTTTCAGCTAGCTTATCTAAATCAACGCCCTCGTCGTCATCCTCGTCGATGTCCTTAAAGACATCCTTTTGGAACCAAAGCTCGGCTTTCATAGACCTCCTCGAGGCTGGGTCGGTGTTGTCCAGATCTGTTAGTAGTGGATTGTTCTTGGGGATAGTTTGTTTTCTGCTCACTTTACTGTTTTGTAATGTATTCTGCTCAGTTATTTTATCAATTTTCTTTTTTTTCTTTTTTGAATCGTCATCTGAGTCTGAAAATGCTGAAAACACAAGAGAGAAATTAAAATTGTTGGGTGAAAATAAGGCTTATTTTATATGATTCCAATTTTTATCTTATATCACAATTTCCTTACCAAGACACTCTTTTTCTTTCTCTGTGTCTGAATCAGACTCCATTTCAAGCTCACTATCAGAGTCTTTATAATACATTCCAGAAGAGTCCAACTTGGAACCTTCTACATCATACTTGAGAAATTTCTGTTTGACTTTCAACTCATCATCGGAGTCATCAGCAGGATCTGCCACTATGTCTGGTGCTTGATCTATTATCCTTGATAACTCCTGAAAAGGCAAATAAATCATTTAATCTCAATATAGTATCATTATATATATCTTCATTTAGATTCTTGCTATAAAAATATCTTTTCTTGAATTATAGTTGAGTAGCTGAGAGCTGATATGTCTATATCATAGTGCTATTAAACATTTTTCATCCCACTAGTTTGCCTCTAAAATTATTTTCATTGATATACATACTGCGGGATTGTTTATCTTGATTTATAATGGTATACATAACCCTATTGAATGATAATTGTTACAACTCACCTCAGCATTTTTGATGTCTGATAGGCTGAACATATCATTACTCTCCATGATAGGCCCTCCATCACCTTTTAGAACCATTTTTAGGTTCATTTTCTCTGCCAATTTCTGTCTCTGCTTGTTGAGTTGCTTCCGTTTCCTTTTAGTTGAACGGCGCTCTTCATCCTTAAAATATTTATTTAAATGTTATTTTCAAGTCAGATTTAATTTAATAGTCAGTTACAATATTTTCGAGAATACGAAGCTTCGGCCAAACCGCCAATTTAAATAGCGGGATATGGGACGCGAAGCATCAACAACGCGAAAAAGCTCCCGGGTCTTGGTCGCGCAGGTATGCAAGATTATATTGAGTCGCCGTTGCATCGTCAGCCGCGCGGCTGACGCTCCCGCGTCCCTTGTGTTTAAAGCAAAGCCTTTTGCCGAAGCTTAAAATATCAAAGCAAAAACACCTTTTAAAGAGCATCACAATATAAACAATTTGTACCTGAAGTTCTGCAATTTTGGAATCAACCTCCTCTTCATCATCAGCCTCTTCTGTTTCAGCATCTTTAGTAACGGAAGCTGCTTCTTCTTTATCTTCAGCGTCGGTTTTCTGGATATAATTATATACCAAATTAGTTCAGTCAAAACAAAATAAGAATACCAATAGTAAAACCACAGATGATAGTACTTCTAATAAGTTGTACCTTGCTCGACTCTTACTAAGAGTTTAGAACAGAATTCGTTTTTTGTTGTGTAGTTCTATTGATATTAAAATTTGTATTAATAATTATTTTCAATTTTTATAAATTCTGATAGTTTTAAGAGCAACTTCAGGTCTCAGCCTTAACTTATTAAAATAAAACTATTACAGAGGCATTAAAAATAGGCTTATGACAGGTATCAGAAACTGCAATAAGAAAACATTATTTGTTTAACATAATAATAATATAGTGGTGACTCTAGCTAGTAACACCTTTGTAAAAAAGCTTATTACAAAATATCTTATCTATATTACTTAGAAGATAAAAAAGTTTGGAACGAGTTTTGCTCCAACTCAAAATCTACCAACTTACAGATAAGCAAATCAAATGTACTAGACACATAAGTTATGAATATACTAGTGGTTTCTTCTCACTTCTTCCACTGGTGGACAAAAAATTGAAGTGAACTATAAAATATGACCTGTCTAAGTGCTTATTTGAAAGCTTAATGAAATAAATAAACATTTCATTTTCATTTAAGGCAATCTGTGCCCAGCCTCTGAGATTACAATACAAGAAAACCATGTGCATTCTGGGCACCCAAAGTGCTATGTATAGTCTTATATTATAAGATCATACCTTCTGTGGTGCTTTCCATTCTTTCATGTGCTTCAGCCATGAGAGTAGAGCTTTCAAATCTTTTCTGCCAAGCACTTTAATGTCCTCACAACACTCCTTTATTTCTGGTGTTGTTTTAGGATGATCTTCAATAGTTTTATCATCAATAACAATCTGAGGAAATTATACATAAAAATATAAGATACAATAAGCTATTTTTAAAAAAGAAAAAAAATTACACTTACATACATGTGGAATTTAATTGTCAATTAAAAACTTAATATTTACCTGTGAACATCCTTGCAAAAGATCTATAGCATCACTGTCTTCTTTCAAAAACTCTGTAACCAACACCTTATGATGGGTGGTGTAATCATTTTCCTGATAACCTTCAGCTTTTGCCTTCTTTTGCTTCTCAGGATGTAACAGGTTAGTGTGTTGTCTCTTGACAATATCTAACTCTTCAAATACATGCCTTGGATCTAAAAACTTGGGGTCTATTGTATCAGGAGCTATGTAACCCTGACAGACCACAAAAATTTCAGAAGATTCATTACGAGAAGCTTGTGGCTTAGTAGCATGGACTTTCTTGAAAAACTGTTTCAAAACCCACAAGAGGGCATGGTAATCTTTGGACCTAAAAACTTTGGTCACAAACCATCCACCCTCCCTTAAAAAGTTTGTAGCTAGTTTCAAGGCACTCAGTGTGAGGCATGTTTGCTGGTAGGCATCATGAATCCAATTCAGTCCAACATTTGGTGCTCCATCGTTAAGTACCACATCAGCTTTCCATGTTTTTATCTCTTTCTTAATAGCAGTTTTACATTTATCAGTTGTTATGTCTTCAGTAAGTCCGATGCATCCTGGCACTTGTTTTATGGGAAACAAGTCAACGCCTATCACAATACTTGAGACAGGCATATTTTGATGAGCCACCTGCATCCATCCTCCTGGAGCGGCGCACAAATCGATGCATACTCGAGATTTTTGCAAAAACCCAAATTTTCTGTTTAGCTGAATCAATTTGAATGCAGCTCTGGAGCGATAACCTAAATGTCAGAAACAAGCATTGTTTATTGTGTATGGCTATCGATGCTAAACAAACTAAGCAATAATAAAGTTAATTTAATTTGTCTTTATGTTTTTTAATTATTAATAAGTATGAGGATTCTAGGGTCTTGCCAAGGCTTTTTGTAACAGGCCATGAGAAAATACAAAGCACTTACCAGTTTCTTTAGCTAGTTGATAATATTTATCTTTCCGTTGTTTTCCTACTTTAGTCTTTTTACCCATTTTGGAGATAAAAATAAATATTCTTCACACAAACAAACGTGTTTACATTTTTATTCAATCACGAAGTCTTTTAGGTTATGTTTTACATGTGATTTTCTATGATTTAACTCATATGTTGGCAACTCCCTTTGACAGTCATGCCATACCACTGTCACTAGGACTGTCACTATGCCAGGTCATGTCATGGTTACGTTCTACCAACTAAATTTGTTTTCTCTATGAAAATATTCATAGTCAATAATGATGACCATAAGCTCGAGAGTCTATGGTTCGGTTTCTTTTTTATTCGTTTTCTCTTTCTTTCATTTATCTCTTTTACTCCCATTCGTTTGTTCGACTTTGGCCTTGTCTTGTTGAGAAAATCTGACGTGTTGTTTTGAATCTTTTCTACCAACCAGTTGTTTTCTGATCAAATTGCGTCATCCAAATTGCTACAGAAGGGCTAAACTGCACTCATTATATCCAACGACGTGTATTCATAAAGTGTTAGAATACAAGTCTATTGTAACTCGTTTGCGAGACTTCGATCGAGGAGCCCTGTTTTGGAAATCATCATGACACCCAATATCCAAACTTTTATCAACAGTTTTCAGAACCGACTGTAAGTACATAAAATTTTCAAATCCTCTCCACAATAGAAGGTCCGAAATCGTATATTATTTAAAACCCTGGCTAACAACAGCAGTCATTTGTATGTTGTTCCTCAGTGCATAATGCATTGTTCTAGAACTTTCATGCTTCTGTAGTACCTAATCTAGGCCATTATACGTACGAGCTAGAGTTATGCTATTGTTTAAAATCAGTATTTCGTTATTGCAAGCAATATTATGTGTATCATTTAACATTCTTTACATTGATCACTTAATCATGAAACCAATTAGTGAATTTTGTATGATGCTATTTTTAGGGAAGCCCCAGTCCGGAAGCATCTGAAAAATGTTTATGGAACATTGACAATGACATGCGGAGCTGCCTGCGCTGGAGTGTACATCGACATGTTCACCCGCTTCCAAGCAGGATTCCTCACCATGATCATTGGAGCTGGCCTCATGCTAATGCTTGTTGCTACCCCTGACAATGGCAAGAATACCAAACAAAGACTGGGATACCTCCTTGGATTTGGTGTTACTTCAGGTACATTTTATATCTTAGAGTAACATTGGTGTTTAGTCCATTTGAGCAATTTAAATTATAATACTTTTAGTGTTGTATTTGCTTTGTGTTGCTGTGTTATAACAAGGAAGCAGTGTATATATACTTAACCTTGTTGTTTAAGTAAGCAATGAAGCTGCTTTATTTAATTTTATGATGTATATTGACAGGTATGAGCATGGGGCCCCTCCTTGATTATGTCAGTGTCTTGGACCCCTCTATCATTGTGACTGCTCTGATGGGGACCACCCTCGTGTTTGTATGCTTCTCCATTACTGCCATGCTGGCTGACCGTGGGAGCTGGCTGTTCCTTGGTGGGACTCTGATGACCCTTCTCTCTTCCATGTTCCTGATGACGGTGGTCAACCTGTTTATGCAGTCGCACTTCCTGTACCAGGTAAATAAAATAATTTGTTACATAAAAAATGCAAACAATGTCATTTGTGTGTGCTTTATATGAAATCACATTCAAAATTATTTGTTTTTATTGCAATATTTTAGTTCTATATTGTACTTAGTTTGTTTAAGAAAATATTTTAGAAGATGTCCTGTAGTTACATCAGAAAGTAACTGCTTAATCAGGATTATAACATAGTTTTACAATATTTGCCGAGTAATATAACATTTTAAATAATTTAACTAATCATCATGACCAGCATTATTTCCCATCCTAACAGTAACTTAGTTACTATCGATTGTCTAGCATTACTTTATTGTTTTATTTTTATAGTTACTTACTTGTTTCTGGACTGGTTTCCGCAACTTGGCCGCCGGTGGCCATTTTTTGCGTGTCGGGTGGGGGGGTTGCTAATCTAACCACCCAATGTCCTATATTTTATAGTATTACATACTATAAATATGAATGAAAGTTACAATCAAATATTAAAAAAATAATTACTGTTTACAATTTTAACAATAGGGATGACCAATTAGTTTGATGAAATACCATGAGTCATTGTACATTAATCAGTGCTGTCACAATATGTTATGTTAATGCACATAATAAGCACTGCAATAACTATTGTAAAGGTCTTGACTTTCTACAATCAATTAATAGCTTTCTTTGAATCTTGGCAATATTGTACATACTAGTTCTAATTTGGTCCTATTTGATTGTAATTTTCTTTTTTAATAAAGGGACTCTAATGAATAAAACATATTATAATCATTCTGCATCATCAGATGTTTGTGCATTGGTGACGTAATAGACAGACGCAGGAGTAGTAGTAGAGATTATAGCGTTTTAATTCTGCTTTCTTATTCCAGGCTCACATCTACTTGGGTTTGATGCTGATGTGTGGATTCGTTTTGTATGACACCCAACTGATCATTGAGAAGCGCCGCATGGGTAACCAGGACTTTATCCTGCATGCCCTTGAGTTGTTCATTGACTTCATCGGAATTTTCAAGAGACTGCTTATTATTCTTAGCCAGAAGGTAAATTACTTTTCAAAAATCATGTTTTGTAATAGCTTGATAAAGAACTATTTTGATTTGTTCATGGGCATTTAACACCAAAAGTCAAACACAACGCAGATTTGGACAATGTAAACAGAAGTCTTCTTCTGGAAATAACTGGGCGCCATGTTTAAATGAAAAAAATGGCGATTGATTTTCCGTCAAGTTTATGAAAATATGTAATTTTATTTTATTTTATAAAATTTTTTTTTACTAAATATGTTATAAATCTGAGTTGCATTTGCGTATTCGGGGTTAGCTACTGAGCTACAGTATACACTTGACAACTTCTTAAACTCGTTTAAAATAATATTCCCTCCAATGTTTAACACTTTGACTGCGGTTTTTTTCGACGACTGCGATCTTTTTTTAACCAAAAAAATTCGTGCTGCCGCTCTACACAGCGGTTGTGTTGTGCCGCACATGCGTTTCGTTCGAAAAATATTAAAAAATACAGATCTGTATTTTCTCAGCCGCTGCGCTAGTGTGGATTTACGCATATTAGTCACTTGTAGAAAACACATACCGTGTGATTTCAGCAGTCAAAGTGTAGTAGCGTGTAATGAGGCTCAGTGGGGTTTAGCTATAAATCCTATGTTTCTTTAATAATAAACAAAAATACTTATATTTTTTTATCTGATTACAGGAGGAGCAGAACCGTCGCCGCAAGCGTGATTAGGATCTGCATATCAATATCACACCCCATGGAGATATAAGATACTATTCAGGTGTTTTAACTTTATTATTTTTTGTTGTGGATAAAAACTTATATTTATCTAAATTAATGTTATACCTTACTTACAAATAAACCAGACCTAACTGGAAATATTCTTTCATTACCATATTTAATGACACATAGATACATAGATAGGTGATTTACCACTATTGAGGTCATTAGATAATGACGTCAATAGAGGTAGATCCTAAGCAGTTTATTCTGTAGTATAGAGCTCGGAACAGGGAAGAGGCACTGTTGATCAAATAAACTATTATATGCAAACATGTGCTTAATTTATTTAAACAATGATTGTTGTTCTTTAAAAAAAACTTTAAATTGTTTTACATAAATCAAGGGTAAAGTATACATACAAAATATCCTGATATGGTGGAAAATTGTGCCTAAACATTTATGGTATGGTTGTGCTGGTATTGGCTTCTTGAGGGTGTATTTTATTTTTGTCATACACCAAAATTTTCCTGGCTCTATCTAATTCTTTGTTTATTAATATGCCTAACAAATTAGCCATATTTGATCCATCATTGTGATTAGATTTTGCTACATCTGTTGGTGAAACATTCAACTTTATGTCATTTTGACTAGAATCATTCTGGTTTATTTGGTGTTCTTTTGATTTACTTAGACTGAACGAGTTTATTTTCTTTGAGAGTTTTAATCTACCACAACCGCATCTGCTCATGTAGCAAGGGCGTAAAATATCTGAAGGACCACTGCTGACCATATATTCATAAGTAGAAACTCCTAATAAAGAAATATAAACATGGAAACAACAAAGGTGCAACAATGGGCACGCTATGACTAAGGCACATACACCAAATATTATCAAGAACACTAAAAAACTAATTGAAGATCTACAGAAGCGTGAAGAAACGTCGTACATTAGGGAACAATTTACAAAATTTTGAGCAGGTACACTCAAATAGCCAGTGTCTTTAAAGAATAGGACAAGGTCAGCTATACATAGGGATGAGGTGAGGGATGATATCATCAGGGCGGTGACCACGCTCGCCATGAACGCCGCGTAATTTCTGCGGCCGACGCAGTTGTTGAGCCACTTGCAATGATGGTCGAAGTGGTCCACACATTTGTTGCATAAACTACAATGCTTCGTTTTCTTACTGCTGGTGTTTATGTTGCAAAGGTGACATCTCCCGTTTTCAATAACGTGATCGTGGATATTGCGATCGAATTCTGGAATGTTGCTCACCGCCATTTCTCTCAATTCCTTCTCGCTAGGGTCTATCCATGATGCGGTAATGTGGCACGCAGTGTGGGATATATACAAAACTATGTAAACCACTAACACTCCTAATTTCAGTTCTTCAAATTGTATTTGTATAAGAATAAAAAAATTCAGTAAGGCAGTGGTGACATACACAATCCACCCGGCGACTTGCAGGTAATTTAATGGTAATTGCATACCGTTGAGTCTTCTCTGCCGTCTTGGAGATGTTTTATCTTCCGCACAGCATTTATCCATTTGTGGTTTCTAAATCCACGTTAAAATCGTGGGTACATCACAGATTCCTTAAAGAATTGTCTACTGCTCTAAGTAACAAACTTGCTGAAATACTATTGTGATTTCTGTTGATACACATTGTGTTGTTTCACTTCAGCTGTTCAGAATCACTCAAGATACACGCCTCTTCGAGCTGTTTATAAACGGAGCCAAGCCTGTTGTGCGCGCGCAATTCAATACCATTAAGTCTTTGTCTTCTAATTGATGAGTTTCCATTTGGAGTCATTAATTCGTCATTTCCCTTTATACCTTCTGGCACGATAACACCAAATTGCAAGCTTTTGCAAAGAACAATGGCGAATTATTTTGTCGATAAAGGCACGCAACTGAACTGTAAATAATCTATGTCAGAGTTGCTATGGAGATAACTTGTATCAACAGAAACTGTTATTTCGTTAAGGCCGAGCCGCACTCATGACCCCAATAGCCATTTAACTTGCAAATTGTATTATTAGTAGGTGGGTTATGTGGAAAATGAAATATTTAAACTGTTTTCAGATATCTACTTACAAAATGTAAAAACAACTGATTTATTTATACAACTATTTTAACAGCTCACCAGGCACTTAGGTATTTCAAATACTATCAGTAACCATGGCTTCACTCACTGTGTCTTTGCCTGCATTTTTTTTTGCAGCTTGTCTTCTGGTAAAGACTAATATCCTGTGTCCTGTGCAGTCAAGCTCCTCTTCGAAACATTTGTCTCTGCAGCATTTTTTGCATAGTTTGTAGATACATTTTCCGCCCTGTAATGACAAAAACAGATTGCAACAAACTAGTTTTTGCCCGCGGCTCCGCACGATCTCTTCTGGGATATAAAGCAGCCATGTCCTGGAACACCGTCTACCTCCCTGCCAAACATTATGATCTGTTTAGGCGTGAAAAGGTTACATACAGAAACCCTTCATTTTTTAAAATAATAAACAAAAAAATACATAATAACAAGAAATACCAACCAAAGGGTTAAGACAAGAGTTTCTTTCGCACATTTCTCCATGTCTTGGACTTTGATGTGTATTGGATTTTGCTGGTTTTCTTGATATCCTTAACATTTTTTTCATTTTCTTCCTTGATATACAATTCCCATCAGAATCTTCATAATTTCTTTTTGCTTGATCACTTTCCTGAAGACATTAATATGTATACACATGGACGTTTTCCTATTCTTGGAGCTGCGGCGCGTCCCTTTGAGTCGCACGGCAGAGACTGGGCAGTGAACCGGTATGAAGAAGAGAAAACAATATTTTTTTGTTAATATATATAATTATAATTACTTTTAATATTATTTGGACATTGCCCAGCAGTGGTAAACTAATCTAATAAAGGCAAAAAAAAAAATATTATTTACCTGACTGTAACTTAGTTTTTCCATTTTCTGTGTATAATTTTCTGGAGACATTCTAACATAGGGCTGACATATCCAGGGGGGCAAAATCAGGTGGAATCCACACCTTGTTATATTTTCATTATTATTAAAATGCTTTTGCCCAGTATGGTAGGGTAAATATTTTTCTTTTATGTTTGCACAAACTGTTTTAAAATCTTCAAGGTTTTGGCCTGTAGCAAGGATTTCTCTGTCATCATTATTTTCTTTTAATGTAAAACTAAAAGAAACAAATAATTCATTATGAACGTAACAAGCTAACTAAGGAGGTTGATATAAATCACCATGTCAAAGATATGCTTCTTATAGTGTCAAATTCACTTACATTTTATGGAATATTTTGAATAAATGTCCTCTTATAAATGACATAGGACAAGGATAAGTTTCTACTAAGTCAAGGTACTCAGTGGCAATTTCCCAAGTGACTGGATTTACCCCATTAAATATTGCAGGATTTGTTAGATTCCCTTCAGCACTCATTACTCCATTCACCTTTGTGTATTCCATACACCTATGTACATCTTCTAAGGACTGGATGTTTCCATTTGCAAACATTGGCAAAGAAACTGCTTCCCTAGAACATAACAAAAACTTATATTGTAAATCTAAATCTTTCTAGTTACATTTTAATAAGCTCTACATTAATAATGACATGCACCACGGATCTTGGGTCTTTAAAGTGCATGTAATGCTTTTCGACTTATATGTCACTTTTTTATAATAATTAAGAGTGTGTGTGCTATGAGCTGGTCTAAAAATAATAATATTATGAAAATACTGACCTTACAGCTTTTATATGCTTCCAACTTGCAATTCCTGTCAGAGGCCCTTTCTGCTCCCTAGTCCTGCCATGAACTGTGAGCAATTTGCAGCCAGCTTTTTGGAGCATAAGAGCATACTCTACAGACTTCTCAATATCATCATAAACTCTGACTTTGCATGTGATTGGAATGGAGACTGCATTAGACATGGCTGTAACTGGAACCAAGAAATATAATGTCACTTTATATTTGATCTTGGTCGTTCCCCTTGTTGGATTGTGTACCGCCAAGTCACCCATTATGTACCCGACAATTTTGTTAACTGACTTAAAAAAAGAGGAAGTTAACGTTAGTCAACAAGTCTGTTTTTTTTTTAATTTAAAAACACACCAAATTATCTACAGTAGAATAGACAAAAAAGCAAAGTTTTTATTTCATAGAAAGCAGTTTACCAATTTTATTTAATAATTCCCATTCATCTTGAAGAAATGCCCCATAATGTCCTCGCTTAGCAATTGATTGGGGGCAGCCAAGATTTATGTCAATTGCATCACAGTATGGTTCTACCAGTTTAGCAGCAATAGCCATTATTTCTGGGTCATTTCCACAAAACTGAAATCAGAATGGATAAAGATTATAATATTTTTCTAGTATGTATCACTATCACAGTGTGTGGGTGCTTTCCAGCTGAAACAGCATTGACATCTTGATAAAGAAGTTAGAGCTATGCAAAAATCATCTTGGGTACTGATAGATTAGGATTACAAAGAGCAAGCTTACTAAGCACATTGGAATTGGGACCGTGTGTTAGCAGATTGTGTCTTTAATCCAGGTCAGCTTTTCAAATGATCAATGATCTGACCCTAGATGTAGATAAATACTTACGAATAATCCTCGAACTTACCTGTACAATTAAAGGACGATCTTCTTCACATGTTTGCATATTATCTTTCCTATATTTAGGGTCTTTTGTAAAAATCTGGCTATGGAACATTGGTGTGTAACACAATGTAGCACCATGTCTCCGACATAGAATCCTCCATGCAAGTTCACTGGCATCTACCATAGGCGCCACGACATAGCGAGGGCTACCAATCCTTTCGAACCACTCAAAAGACATCGCGTTGCGATTATTTCTGGAAACAATGCAAAAACAAATAGGAGAACATAACCTCACTGATATGATACGATAACTAAACTACGCGACGGACGTACGATACGATACGATATCACAACAATGTTTACATTTTTTTTTCTCACTCAGTGTTGCCGCCCCTCGGTGATATAGTCAAAATGTAAAAAACCGAACGAAATTATGGTCTGAAATAACTCAAATTAGCAGAAAGTTTGCAAAACCTGAAAAAGAACAACTTCTGATACTAATTATAATCATAAACTGGCAAAAGTTAACAAAGTGTTTGTAAAGTCTTCATGCTCAAAGTTTGGATGAAATTTGTTAGAATATTAACTATACTGTTATTATCAGGTATCTTTTAAATGCTACCTACATCTTCTAACAACGCACAAAGTGAGTGAGCGATAAGACTTTACAGTGGTAGATAAAATTAAAAAAAAAAATCACAAATTAAATATGGCAAATGCTAAAATTAGCGAGTACAAGAAAAAAAAAAAAAGGATTACAAAAAAAAATTATATGCAATATTTTCAAAATGTATGTACTAGTAGTATTTTAGTATATAATTGAATTTTCTTTTTAGTAGATTTCAAAGATTCTGTTGGTAGGTTTATAAAATTAGAAACGGTCACACACACTGATTGTATTCTTTTGGCGTGCGGTGGCCGGTGCGGGACAGCTGCATGCAAGCAAAGCGAACTGCAGAGGAGAATACAAAATAAATAACTAGGTTTTACGTAACGGGACTGATTTTTGAGAAAATAAGTAAGAAAATAAACATACTTCCTAAATGATTTCTAAAAATTGTAACGACCAAGAGAAAGAGGAATTATTCAACCCCTAACACAATAACATCGAAGCAAACTTCCCACTTTCCCTTTTCAAGAATAATTTACCGAATACAGTTGACAATAACATCGAAGCAAACTTCCCACTTTCCCTTTTCAATAATAATTTACCGAACATTCAACCCAGTTTACAATCAACTTTGGCTAAGTTTATGGAATTCGTTACATGTTACAGGACAGAACCTAAACAAAAAGCATCATCATGGCCCATGATTTACTAGTAAGTTACTGGATTTTAATACAATATGTATTGAAGCAAGCTTTAGGGGCTGCTTTCTATAGCTCAGTAAATGTTTTCCTGTTTCAGAGTAAATTCTACACATGTCTCAACCTTCCTCTTCATGAGAAGCTCTTAGAACTGACCAAGATAATAGATCAATTCAGCCCTAACAAAGAACTACAGGCTTTGTTCCCAGAGCTCATAAATAATATATTTGCTACGTCATTTACCAATGGCTGGGGTCTGAAGACAATAACACTGGAATCAAATAAGGCCTATTATGAGATGCTAATAAGCTTCCTACATCCCCAAGGACCACTGTTTCGGTTATGTTATAAACTGCTGGCAGATCCCCAGTTGAAGTACCACTTACCTCTCGGCTCTTTGCCTGTAAGTATCAACCATCATACAATTAATGTTTACATTATAATAGTGTATAAGCTCTTGCAAGGGTAATCTCTTAAAATTAAAATATAATATCCCAAAAAACCCGGAAATTTTTTCCTGCTGAAATGACATTTTTTGGGATATTACTTAATTTTATCATTCAATTGTTTCGAAATAGGAATCATGATGCTTAAAATGATTTTTTTATAAAATTTCAGTTAGACCTGCAAATTACAATAGAAAGAGGAAGATGCCCACAGTTTTATGCAGATATGCTTGCCACTGATCCACAAACCATGAATGTGACAGCTCTCATGCTTAGTATCCTTTTCAAATTATTAGTGACTAGTGGACCTTCACATATATCCATATGTGAAGCCGGGATCCCTAACTTTTTTGGAACTAAAATATAGCCTACGTTCACCAGGGATAGTGTAGCTTCCCAACGGTGAAAGAATTTTTCAAATTAGTCCAGTAGTTTCAGAGCCTATTCAGTACAAACAAAAAATCAAACCTTTCCTCTTTATAATATTAGTATAGATAAGCTTGTAAAATAACTATCTTTAAAGATTTCACTTAAATTGATTGATTAGAATATGTATTTTTATTTCTTCAAATGATATTCCTAAACGGCCTTCAGATCCATTTGACTATTATATGTTCAACTTTGCACTTCATGTGGTAACCAACAACCAGAACAGAACATCATTGGATAGTTGGAACAGTGTGTATTTTGCACTTTCTTGTGATTACCTCCTGCATTTCCTTCCAGTGGATCCCTATGAACCAGTGCTGCCACAAATACCCAATTACACTGGCAAAGTACCTATGGCTGCACCGTTGCAAACAGCCAACAGGTAACACTAAAACAGTTTTACAAGAGTTCATAAAATTTTGAATCAGTCTATTTTTCCTACTGTACTGTGTATAAATTTTCTTTTCTTTTATTAGCCTATGTTTTTAGGCCATTGTATTCACCATCTCTGCTGCTAATCCCAGACATGTCCGGAGCAATGATGAGCAATCAGCCATCATCCCAAACTCAGTCAAGAAATGAGGTGTGGAGGTCGGAAACTGTTTTACAAGTATTCATTGACATATGGATGAGTATTGACCAAATAAATGGACAAAACAATACTGTAAGTTAAGTTTGCTGTAAGGCCTTTAACAAATTACTATTTCATATACCTATTAACCTCTCATTTATTTGCACTTTGACTTCACATAATTATATTCCAGATGTACCAAAGAAACTATCCAGTCCAATTCTCTAGCTCTGAAAGAGTTAGGACAGTAAGAGTATTAATCAAACACCTCCATGCATTCTCTGCCAAGCATCAATCAGACCCAGCGATTCGCTCGTCAGCTCTGCGCAAATACGCGCGCCAGTACATGTGCGCCAGAGCATACCATTACATCAAACACCTAGTCATGACATGGCCATTAGACGCATCCTTCAGACTTGTTCTTGAGCTGTGGCTCAGTTTCATTCAGCCATGGAGATATGTCGACAATAGCATCCTGAAGGACAGGTGAGATTACTGGTTGCAGTTATTCTAACATGTTTTATAATTACCTCAGTATATTTTATGATCAATAATAGCTCAATTTTTAAGACTTCTTCTGTCTTCCTGTCATATAGGTTATTTCTCTGTATTTTTTCAGATTATCAGAACAACAACGTGAAGATCAGCAAACCACCACAAGCCCTCTGGATCCAGGGTTTACACAGTTCATTGCTGAGAACTTTCCGGCCTATGTCTGCATCTTCCAGCTAGTCCTGCCAAGGTTTATCCGGCTTGATTTAACTGCATACAAGAACACTGTTATGCTGTTCAGATTTGGCAAAGTATTTGCACAGCCACATCTTGTTCCTATACTCAAGAATTTGGAACAAGCAATAGTGGACAGTGGCAATATATTGCAACACAGTCCTGACTCCAGTTTCAATAATAATTCAGCGTATGACAGGTATGTTGTACACTCCTCTTCATAGGTAATCTGATGGTTGGTATCATTACAAGTTATTGTGCTTTAGCAAGCTTTATTTGTTAGTATTATGATATTGACTCCGCGCATATACCTTTTGGGTGCCAATTTCAAAGATCCTTGAAATGCCTTTGTTTATTTTAAGTAATTTTTTACGCTCTAAAATGACAAACATCGTGAGTATTTCGTGCCGCCAACGTATGTTTCACCATATTTTTACTTTAGCTTATTGAAATCACCGCACGGACAATTACGCCCAATTATTGTCATGTGTTCTTTTGTTACAGCTATGCATACAACGGCATAGCTCTCCACAAATGGGCGGCTGTAGCGAAACAAGCCCTGTCAGAGTTTAATTTGTCGGCAAATTTGGAATACCAACCACTGTGGAGCGAAAGTACGCGGCTATCCGCAATAGAGTTCGTGCAGAAAATTCAAAACGCAGTTGCTACGGCCACTAAAAACTCCGAGGAATTTGCGAATAAAGTTAATACTCAAAATAGCGGTAAGCTTTTATACTTTTTGGACGAACTTGAACTTTGGACGACCGATGTGGCGCGGTGGGCGAAGGTCCGCCTGCGACGCAGAAGGTTGCGGGTTCGATTCCCGCCTCGGAAAAATTGTGTGTACGATCTGCAGATATTTGTTCCGGGTGTTCTGGTCGTTTTCTATGAAAAAAATATCTATCTATGTAATGTATTGTATTATGTATATCAGTTATTTAGTACCCATAACACAAGCTCTGCTCACCATGGGGCTAGATAATGCTGTGTGAATTGTCCAGCATTATTTATTATTTATACTAAGACACCTACTTTTGCCCTGTTATAATAATAGTTAGATATGCAAGAAGAAATATGGGACAGGAAATCAAACCAGAGATGAAAATTGGTAGAACACTAGTTGACTTAGGCGCGTTCTCACTATATCGTGACGACGACGGATAGTCGTTTAGATTCATCGTAGCTTATATTTTAAATGTAGGTGTTCAGATATAGGATGGCACGATAAACTGTCATGCACGAATATTTTTGTTGTGACGATAGATTCTCGTTTTATTGGGAACAGCTGGATTCGATGGTCGTCCAACGATAACATTACCGTAACGACATAGTGGGAGGGCGCCCTTGCTCCCTCTTCATCAGTACCTGTAGAAATACTGCTGAACATGTTTTTCCCACCAAGCATGTCTCAGGTACTTGTACAGTATAGTATGTACCTACTTACATACTTTGTAAAACTAGTAGTTAGCCTCACAATATCATCGTGACCGTTTAGTTCAAATCTTCGAGAGCCGAGGTCAATAACGAGGGTCTGTCTCATGGCATGACATGACGAACGATGTGGCGTGGCGGGCGAATCTCCTGCGACGCAAGAGGTGGCGGGTTCGATTCCCGCCGTGGGACAAATGTTTGTACGATTTCCATATATTTGTTCCGGGTGCTCTGGATATTTTCTATGTATTATAAATCAAATTTCACGCGAATTGGATCAATGGTTGAACAGATATACTCGATGTGACTATTTCACCCATCCAAATCACCCAAGCTGCCACTGAGAACTTCGTTCACTCACTCCGTTCAATTATAATACAATTTCAGGAATGTGGTCTGGCATCAAACACTGGTTTATGTGGACTGCCACTGAGGAAGATTTGCTATTGGATGAATACAGAAAAGTCGCCCCATTCCTGAATTCGTCTATTCTATACTTTTCTGTTATATTTTCTGTAAGTCTCTTCTATTCTTATTATTGGTATTTTTACTTTACAGAGTATCTTTTAAATTGTGTTTTGTTTATATATTTTCAGCTAAATGAAAACATACTAAGTCATTCACAGCCAATCATAGAGGAGTCGTTGGAGAGCTCGTCTTTTGCGAATTCGTCTACCTTTCCGAATTCTATCACTAGCAAGGTAATATAGTATATATAATATTCAATTAATGTTGATCCAAAAAACACAGAATTTGAATTTCGCGCAAACGCGAACCGATCAACCTTAAATCCTACTAATATTATAAACGCGAAAGTTTGTATGTATGAATGTTTGTTACTCTTTCACGCATAAAATACTGAATAGGCTGAAATCTTGCATATAAGTTGTTCCAGGCCCGAAATAAAACACTATCCCATAAATCGGGTCCCATGGGATAGAAATAACCTTAAAACGTTTCCATAGAAACAACGCGTGCGAAGCCGCGGGCAGAAACGATGTAGTTAATAATATACAAGGTCCCGTCCCGACACCGGAAGGGTAAATAACTACTAAATAATACTACAGTCCCCGCCGCTGCCGCGTCAATATGAAAGGATAAACAAAAAAACACAACAGATTTTCAAACGATTCCCTCCATTACGTAATGGGCGGAATGATTCGTCACGACACAGACCTCTGACAGTTTCTGTTATATTATAAATTTATAATTGACAATGGTTTTTATTTAGGCAGAATTAGAATTATGGGAATTTTCTATGTATACTACAAATAGAACTATAATGTATTCTATTATGTACCTATATCAGTCAACTAGTACCTATACCAAGCTAAGCGCTGCTTAGCTTGGGGCTCATGATAACATGGTCAGATGCCATATAAAACCACCGCGATTTAAATTTTCCTTCATCTCTCAGAAACGGGTTCGTTTCGACAAACCTGCTTAAAACGATTTCGTGTTTCAGCTCCGCAGCACGGCATCGGTGCACTACATGGGCGATCCTGACATGATGCCAATAGCCACTTTCGAGAGCACTATCTTAGTCAGGATGCTGTATCAAATTTCGTCGAGGATAAATGAATTGGTATGAATCTGAGAATTATTTTCTGAGAGTGTAAGGACTCCTGTAATGTCTAAAGGAAATAAATAACTGAGTTTTGATTTCAAACGTCATTTTGATTTCATTTATTATGACCTCAGTGGCGCTGTAGGCGAATCAGGTGATCCGCCTGCGACACAGGTGGTTGCGGGTTCGAATCCCGCAGCGGGACTAGGTTTTGTAAAATATGCAGGCGCATTTGTTCCGTGTCTGGGTGATTATGTTTATCAGTCTGGAGATAAAACAATCTGGCATTCGAAAAAAAATTTATAGATAAATGTAATTTCTGTTTTTTTAGTACCAGTCACAATTCATCGATGTTTACTTCAAAAATGACTTCTGGGGTTTCCTGGCGAGAGAAGTGTTACAAAAACCATGTAGAATACAGAACTACGTGAAAGATGCAGCGAACTACCAAAATGTCGTGACCCAGGAGCTACCGCCTCGACTTTCTCTGCGAAAGCTCGGCTCACAGGCCTTTGTAGTATGGTTCATAGTAGGCTACCTGTTATTCAGAATGTTTTCGTACAGTGGACCTTTTTATGTTTTCTTTCTGGTAACTGTTTGGCTTTGCTACGTAATGATAAAAGCATTATTGAAAATGTTACAAATCATGTAAAATCAATAAGTAAGTACAAATGCAAGTAATCGAAGTAATAAGCCATGCTTATTGTGTAATCTTGTGATTAAATATATTATTTTTATAAATTTTAACAATTTGTTTTCATTTATTATATCTACTGTAACGGTTATAAGTATACCCAGCCAACCCAATACCTTTTCCTACCATTGATTATACGCCTACCCGACCTACCTACCTACACCCAATGTGTTGGTTTGTAAGTTCGTAGTACCAACATAGTAGTACAAAGATGTACTTTAAATTAGTTATTCCTTGCACTTAAAACCTCAGAAATGATTTGTTTTTTTACTTTTTTTAACCAATTATAATCAAAATTAACAGTACTTCTTCAAAGTAAGCTTAGGCACTATATTCATAGAGGTTAGTTCTTGGAATAGCAGCTTGCAGGCGTAAGGCATGTCCACGCTGGAGACTGCGGCGGAGGAGCGGCAGGCGTGGCACCAGGCGCGGCTCGCGAGGCGCCCGCACGCACCGCAGATGTGAGCGCTGAACGCGTCCGACGCCAGCATTAGACGCTCCATCAGCAGCATACTGCGAAAATTAAATATCATAGTAATCTTAGGCAAGCTGTGTTCTTGGAAAAGATAAAATAATCATTACATATAATAAGTTTTCATTCTTATACGTAAAAGATAACCGACGAAGATTATCTTTCGAAGAAGACCACCGTTAAACTCGTAGTCATGCAACTGCTTAACTTGACCAATCATCGAGCACATACCTGACCAATGACTATTAGCTAGCAGTATTTTATTTCAATAACACGTCTAACAAGTAAGGTAACAGTACCAACACTAATTATTAGATTATATTGACAACGTTAACTAAAGAAAAAATAATCGAACCCAATAGTATTGAACTAACCTAGCTCCATATCCGATCAAGCAATCGCGTTCCATCTCGCCGAGCCGCAGGCCGCCGTCCCTGGAGCGTCCCTCCGTGGGCTGCCGCGTCAGTACCGCGCGGGGCCCCCGGGCGCGCGCGTGCATTTTGTCTTGAACCATGTGCTTCAGTTTTTGGTAGTATACCTGCCAATACAGAAACAATGGGGCTAGATAATGCTGTGTGAATTGACCAGCATTATATATTATTATTAATATCAGGTTTCATTTAGCCTTCATTGTCCTTAGATACGTCGACCATTAGGTCGACGTAGTGTGTATTAACACACTACAGATAGTACCTATAGGATAGTATATAATGAATGATAGTCGGTAGTCCCAATGCCATCATCATTATATATATATAAATATATATAAAGACCTCACATCATTATGGCTATGTTTACAACACTAAAATTACCCGTGCGTGTACAGTGTAATGTTTATAACGTTAAGAAGTTGCAGGGGTTACTTAGAGTTGGATGATACACTGAATATAATTGGAATAGAAATTTGTAACATACCGGTCCAGAGTAAATATAAGCTTCAAGAGGCTCTCCTGTGAGGCCAGAGTAGAAAATATCTTTGCCGTGATAGTTATAGCCGTGTTTTTCAAGCTCTTTGCAAACATCACGGACTTTTGATCCTCCGAACGCCGTACCTAAAAGTAATAAGTATTAGTGAAAAGGCTATGCAGGCATATTTTTTATAATGTCGATCAAGTTACGTTACAACATACCGTAGTGAAATTTTCCTTCCATTAATCCAGCTTTTCCCGCTAGCAACTCAATTGTTTTGCCAACCGTCATCCGAGAGGGGAAACCATGTGGGTTCATGATCATATCTGGGCAAATACCCCTGTCATTGAACGGCATATCTTCCTGCTGCACTATCAACCCCGTCACACCCTTCTGTCCGTGGCGAGAACTGAACTTGTCACCTATTTCAGGGATTCGCGTTTGACGCAGCAATATTTTTATAAGGAAAGCGTCCTCAGAATTAGATGACACCATAACATTTTCGATGTAAGATTCGACTGGTCCTTTATACGTGACGGGCACATCTTTGTATTCGATAACTTGGGGTTGCGGTTGACCTTGAGAGGCGCTGCTGATGTTAGCCGGCGGCATCTGTTTGTTTATGAGAACTTGCCTGTTTTCTACCATTTCTCCAGGCGACGCGATGCCATCCGCGTCTAGTATTTCATGGGCCTTTATAACTTTACCGGTGGTCGCGTCCCTTGAAGGGCCTAAGATTCTGTCTGAGGTTTGATTACTATATCGTTTCATTGTTGTTTTAGCGCTTTTGTATACGAGGCAGCGTCCGTAGCCCCTATCGATTGACGCTTTGTTGAGAATAAGCGCGTCTTCGATATCGTAGCCACTGTAGCTCATAACAGCTACTGTAGCGTTCTGTCCGGCCGGTAGCTTGTCGAAGTTGGTAAGCTCTATGGTTCTCGTTTTAACCATCGGACATTGTGGGTATACTAAGTTATACATTAGTGTGTCTATTCTGTTTCTTTGATTGTAAGCGATTGTACCTGAAAATAATTCCGCAATTTATTATCATGACCAAATAATTTCGCAATACCACGCTGAAATTTAGCCAGTAGCGATACTTAACTAACCCATGGCTTGTTTCCCCATAGCACATTGGTAAGTGTTCCTAGGACTCTGGTTATGATGCGGGTACGGCACAAGCCCCGCACATACTCCTAGAATAGTAAACGGCTCTATTTCCAAATGCGTCGTCACATAAGGATCTATATCAATTTCGGTGGTCGCAATATAACTGTCATTCTCTTCGTTTACATCCAGGTACTCAATAAGTCCGTCATTGAGAAAGTCTTGGAACTTTCTGATACCTCTGTTCAGTTCGTTTATATGATGCTGTAGTACGAGAGGGTATCCTTTTTCGACAATGATGTAAGGCCGGCAGAGCCTGCCGCCGTCACTGCAGATGTATACGGTTCGTTGGTTATGGTTTGGATAGATGGAAACGAATGCCGAGATTAGACCGCGCCGTCTGAATATTCTGAATACTCTGATGAGTCTTTTGTATTGTCTTACTACCCCTAGAATGTTACCTGAAAAGAAAAACCATAAGTGTGTGAGTGGAGCTTTGCAAAATGTCGTATTAAATTATTTCTCTAAATATATAACGGACAAACTGTTGTTTCTAACTACATAGTTCGTTTCAGTAGGCTATGATGCCGCTGACCTACGTTGCAATCATCAATGTAACATGAACTCACCATTGAGAAAGACCATGTAGACAGCTGGGTGGTTGATCTCCTCTCCTCCCAACAGTCTGACATCTTCCACGCCCGCGTTGCAAGCAAGCCTTGCAATCGGTTCCTCGGAGCACTCCGTAGTAATATGTGTCATTAGAGCCAAGTTCTTGACCAAGCCACATGCCTCTCCCTCAGGAGTATCACTAGGACACAGCATGCCCCATTGGGAGGGCTGTAGAGAACGCGGCCCTGATACTTTCCTGGTTTTCTCAAACTGAGAGTTAACTCTGGTCATCATACCCAGCGCTGATATGTAGGAGAGACGAGACAGTACTTGAGTTACGCCGTGCCTTTCCATTTTGAACCTTTTAATGGTCCAGTTACCCTGAAATTACGATTTCATTTTACCCTTTAAAACTGATATCACACTAACCAATGTTTTACATGCGAAATTTTACAGAACTAAGAGAATAAATTTATATAAAAATTCGTAAATAATAACTCATAATCCAAATAGCATCATCTAGCCCCAAGCTACACATATTTATGACAATGCATTACATAGATAGATATGTTTTTGTATACATAGATAATTTCTAGGCATATTTGCATGAACTTACACTGGAAATAGCAGCAAACAGACCATTAGCGATCAAATCTGGCCTCATGTATTTCACAATATCAAAAGGGGCTACTTTGATTTTCGGAATTAGCTTATCAGCTGTCATCTTCATTTCCCAGTTGAATCTTTTGAAGAGATCTTCAAACATCAGGGCCAGTAAAGATCCAGCCAGTTCCAGTCTTTTGTTTCCGTAATAATCGGGGTCGTCGATCGCCGCCTTGTTGTTTTCTGCTTCAATAACTCTTTTTACCATGATGGCGAGATAGATGGCCTTTACATAGAAGTTATAGTTTTCGACAGCGACATGTGCGAGAATTGTGGTGGCTAAAAGTTCTCTTGCTTCATCTACTGGAGTTCGAATTTTAGAGTTAGAAGTCTGAAACCTAATCAAATATTATTGTAGTCCTAGCTGTTTCAATCGACTTAACTCATACTTGACTACTATGTATTACATAATACGAAAGTTTGGATGTTTAGACGGATGGATGTTTGTTACTATTCTACTGAACAGATTAGGCTGAAATTAGGATTTTGCATGCAGGTAGTTCTGGGTCTGGAATAAAACATAGGCTACTTTTTATCCCATAAATTAGCTGCCATTAAATAGAAATAACCATTATGTTTTCATAGAAACAACGCGTATAAAGCCGCAAGCAGAAACTAGTGCAAATATAAACTTCTTTACCTTTTTACTTTCAGTTTGCTTCCAATGTATGTGAGGGCCTGATTCTGTGTAAATATTTTCAAATTGTGGCAATCCATGATGCAAGGGGCCATTTTCTTGATTGTGTTGTCTTCAATCCCAATTAGTTGCATTATTTCTTGGTCACTGCAGATCCCCATTGCTTTAAATGCTATAGCAATTGGTACATCCTGAAAGGGATACATAAATTATAGATGTTGTGTGATAATATATTCATAGTTAAACATTATAACATTGATGTATTGTAGTTGCTGACCAAAACTGTCATCACCTTGTGATGCATGTCGGAGACAACAATGTGTCGTCGTTTGCCAAATCTAAATAGACCAAATGTTAGTTGGCCTTAGTCTTACTCTAAACTAAACTCATAATTAAAGATCACACTTACATCAGACAATGCATTGTGTCTCAATACATATTTCCCATTCTTCACAATCACATTAGTTCTTGTTTTCTTTTCATGGGTTGAACTTGTAACTTGGCACTGAATAGCACCTTTAAATTCATCTACTATCATCCTATTCCTGGATAATTGCTCCTGAATTAATATCACTTTTTCTTGACCTGAAACACCAAAAAACATTCATACAGTGACACAGATAACCTTCTTTTTTCAAAAGGGTTTTGAAATTCAGTTTTCCTAATAAGCACTGCAAGGCAAAAGCCTCCTGTAATTATAAGTACTATTAAACAGGTATATATCACAGTGGTCGCACGTTACTCAGTCATCCCATGACCACATTGTGTGAACTTATCTAAACGTCAGGAAATATTGGTAAATAAATGCATTAAATAGTATATACTTATAATGACTTCATTATAAATGAATGTGTTCTATACACTTGTATAGAACTCATTGATTTAAAAATGTTTAAAAGCCTCCAATATAATATACCTCCTTGATGATGATGATGATGATGATGAATATAATAAACCTCCTAATGAATTCTGGTCTAGATAGTGAACATTGTTTTTTTTTTAACTTATTTATTAGGGTAAGCTAGAAAAGCAGCCCTCCATCCGACATGCAAAGAGGGCCTATCACCCCAACAAGTAAGAAGGGTTGGCTAATTTAAGTAAGTATTAGTTAATTACATGAATTGATATACCTCTAATGATGAAGTAACCGCCAGGATCATGTGGGCACTCATTTAATTTTGCAAGTTCAAAGTCTGATTTATTTGTTAGGACACAATTGGATGATCGAAGCATCAGAGGCATCCTAAAAAAAAGCAATAACTTTATGTTTTATCAAAGTGATCAAAGATAGTTCAACATTATGACTAGCCCAATTAAAAAGTTACCTTCCAATGAGCTGTTTGTTTTTAATAACCCGTTGATTGCCTCTTATGTATTCAATGTCAACGGTTATGGGAGCTGAGTAAGTCATATCCCTAAGACGACATTCATGAGGAGTTGTTGGTTTTGATACATTGAATCCTTCTTCAAGATCAGGAGTCCCAACATAGGCATTTAAATATTTGATGTAAAATAAAGGGTCCGCATCACAGAAGACTTTTTCATTGGCTTTGACTATTTTCTTTATTTCAACATTTATGAAATAATTGAATGAGTCTATGTGCTGTTTGACCAGTCCTTTGACTTGCAAAAAAGATGGGACCAGTTTCCATTTGTCCTGAAAGTGTAAGTTTTAATTTTACTGAACAGTAAACATAGAAATATCATTTATTTGCCAATACATGTAAACACACACAATATAAATTAACAATTTTGAAAAAACACTGTTTAAAAAAGAAAACAAACTTTACGTAGTTTATAGAGCTGAACGGATAACAATGAAATTTAGCAATGAGGTAGATTATTGCCGAATAAAAGCGAGCGCAGCCTCGGGCAGAAGTGAGTGGTTCATAAATCAAGAAATATCTTGCTAAAAGGTAAATGTTACTAACCTCCAAACATTTTATGGGTTCTCTTAGGCCTTTGCCTAACTCCCAATCATTTAATTTTTTATTGAATTCTCCCATATTAAGTTTAACAGCTGAGCAGGCAGCTTGCCTTTTTACATTTTTATTGATGAAAGTACTTCAAATCAAAATAAAATAAACTCATGCATATATTTCACAACTATTTTAGTTTTCTTCCTTCCAGCTATTTCTCCGTATTTTGGTTTCATGTCATTTACCTAATTAAGGCTGTGGATTGTCATGGACGAAAGAAATTAACCATTTGACGGGTCACATATTGCCGCCCCGTGGCGGCACGGCGGCGCGGCGGCGGCCGCGGCCCGCGCTTTCTAAGTTTCTACATCACTATGCAAACTGAGCGAGAATCGTTCCCAGAAGAAAGCTTACTCGCTTGCAGAATCAAACCACTTTCATCATAATCTAGTTATTCTAAAATATCTTAGGTACTCGTTGCTCGTGCAAACTTGCATTTTTTAAAGTGTCAATGTCATTTTTGGGATTCTATTTTTGTCTCTGGCATCCATCAATCAGTCATCCATGCCCGTGCGGATCTTTTTGGTCTGTTTCAGATCTTTTTCTACCTCTGCGGATTTTTTGCGGACCGTGGCTTTCGATTTGACGCAACGAAATATCACTCATTTTTAATTATTTATATGTACGCTCTATCTAGAAATATTAATAAATAAAGACTTACATATATAAAGTAGCTTAGCTAGACACAGTGAATTTTATGCCTTGTCGTATTAGTTAGTTCCTGAGTGAGAGAATGAGAGATTAAATTACTTTTAATTTTATTGTAGGTACGTACATGTTGTACCTGCCTATTGTATGGTTTAGCTAGCCAAAGAACCTATATTATGGAATTTATTCATGCTTTAGGGTGGTTCGTTTGAAATTACCGCGAGGTCAACTTTTTAGAAAAATAACTCTGTTTTATTTTTAAACTAAGATGTGAATTGGGTCATCCCATGGGAACTGCACTGTCTCTTTATAATATAGTAGCCTGTGTGATATATAAATATAAGCTACTCTGGTAGAAAATTTCATCCAACCCGTGGAGTCTTTTGAGCGTGAAGGTGTAATAAACACACACATTTACCATTTGCTTATTTATATTAGTGTCAGTCAGAGGCGTTTATATATTCTATATTGAGGCTTTGCAATTTTCTAATATGTTACAAATCGAATCTTATTTGTATAATTTGGAACATTTATTATGCATTCGGTTCGGAGCTTTTTAACTTTGACTGCCGGCAACACTCAGTCAGTCGGTCAGTCAGTTCAGTTTATTCTGTTAATTTTAATTGAATGGCATGGCAAGGCAATGTATGTAATTTTGTGAAGAATCAAAATTGCTGGTCTCTCTTTTGGCTGGTTGGTTGCCTACAAAATGGTAAAAAAATCACAGTTTGTTTCGGCGATAGTAGTCACCTTTTAGAGTCACAAAGTTATGTCTAGTTTGCAGATATATGCCGACTAAAAATGTGTGGTTCAGACAAATTCGCGAAGTAACATCCTGTTGTTTAAAGTTTCAATATGGTATTTGAATCGATTCCGCGAAATGTGCGGATTCTACTGCTGGGGGATCCTGGCGTTGGCAAAACATCCCTCATACTTTCGTTGGTCACTGAAGAGTTTACAGAACATGTACCGCCAAAGGCTGAAGAAATTACAATACCAGCAGATGTAACACCAGAGCAAGTTCCAACCAATATTGTTGATATTTGTGGTAAGTTTGTTATGCATAAAATAATATATACCATCAAAAAATTATACACGAAAATACCTACCTAAAGTGCTCATAGTCACAGTATTACGCATTCGATAAACAATAATGTATGAAAATTAATTGCAGGCATTGAAACTAAAATATTAATCAAGAATACTTAGTTTATCATCTCACTTTATATAATGGTTCAAGCCTAAATGTAGCTCTAAGCTTACAAATACAGAAGTTAATTCTGTCTTTGTTAGCTTTGGAAAGTATGGGAATGGGAATTTAAAATCATTGAGTATTGTTGTATTATAATGGTCCATTTGCTCACATAGCTGACATGTTTTTCTTACACATTTTCCAGTTGCGGAACAATCAATGGAGCAAGTTGCCGAGGAGATTGAGCGAGCCCATGTTATATGCATAGTATTCTCTGTTGATAAACAAGAAACACTGAACAAAATTGCTTCTTACTGGTTGCCATTTGTAAGAGACAATTGCCACGATGATTATAGAAAGCCTGTAATTCTTGTAGGAAACAAGATAGATTTAATTGATTATTCAATCATTGATGTAAGTCTAATAAGATTCATTCATTTTAAATAGTGCATCCAGTGAGTAGAAAGATGTCTTGTTGATAAATCATTTTATTACTCACACTTATCTTAGAAACAATTTACAAGAGACATAGTTAAATACATTGTAATAACTTTTTTTTTTAGAATATCTGGGATATAGCAGAAGAGTACCCAGAGGTTGACAGGTGTATTGAATGTTCTGCTAAATCCTTAGTAAATGTATCTGAAATGTTCTACAATGCACAAAAAGCAGTACTGCATCCGATCAATCCAATTTATTCTATTGAAGAACAAGAGGTTTGTAAAGACAATGTAAAAAAAAATAGATTAAGGACGAAATAGAGACCTAAATATTATGTTATTCAGTTGACAGAGAAATGCAAAAGAGCCCTTACAAGAATATTCAAAATATGTGACTTGGATGGTGATGGGGTATTGGATGATTATGAGGTCACAATGTTTCAAAAAAAGTGCTTTGAGTCCCCCCTTCAGTTACAGGTATGGATCAACATATGTAGTTCATGAAGTATTTATTTATTAGTGAGATATTTTAATGATGAAAATGGTGCTTTTTCAGGTTTTAGATGAAGTAAAGTCTGTGATTGCCCAAAACATTGCCGGTGGTATTGAAAATGATTGTATAACAATAAAGGGATTTATTTTCCTACACTGCTTGTTCATACAAAGAGGAAGAAATGAGACTACATGGACGGTTCTACGGAAGTTTGGCTATGATGAAAGTTTAGAACTAACTCATAGCTATTTGTATGCCAGGTAACTTCAAAACTGAACATGGCTAACATAAAACTGTTGAAGCTATCATGGATATTAACACAAAAGTAATTTATAACAATATATTTACCATGATTTGATATTGGCGAATAAGTTTTTCGCAGTGCCTTAAATTATTCTGTGATTATGGCGCACAAAACTGCCAAAATATTCGAAAATTAAATCATGGTAAAATATCCTGTTATAAATGACTTGTATGGCTTTAATATATGATACCTATGTGCTATGTCTTTTATTATGCTGCACAAAAAACCAATGCATCCATGTTTTGCACAATCTATTGTGAAGGTATAATAAAGGCTGACATCCACAAAGCAGTAATTTCAATACCCATTCTTATCCACCCATCATTTAATACAGCATTGTGTCACCTTACATAAGCTTCATATATTGTTGCAGTATTAAAGTTCCAGTGGGTTGTACAACAGAATTGTCATATAAAGGACAGCAGTTCCTTACCCAAATATTTGAAAAGTATGACCTGGACAAAGACGGCATGCTCAATCCTACAGAACTGAAGAATGTATTCTCATGTTGTCCCAGGATACCATGGCATAATTTGAGATACACAGTACCTACCAATGATAAGGTATGACTTGTGTTTACTCAGCACCTGTAAAAGCATTTCTGTTCAGATATTTTGATGATTACTTTAGAGAGGCATTGTAAAATGTATTTGTAGATCACTTATCAAACATATATTTGAAGTACACTCAAAATCAGGGATCAATCACAGACATTTCTGAAAAGCATGCAACAAAAACCCTACACTATGTAATTTAATGACTCAAATTGGTTTTTTCTTAAAGAAACTTCACATTGAGCCAAGTATATTAAAAGCTGCTAGAAAATATGTTTAAAAATATATAATAAGGTACTAAAAGCACTTCAATTAATGAACAACTATTTATATAAAATTATATTTTTAGTCTGTTATTGGTATTTGAATTGTATAGAATTTATAAATTATAATGGAGAAGTATAATATCATATATAGATTTTTAATATTATTAACATACAATATTCCTCAGATGTACATTTGATTTACATACAAATTTATTAAAACTGATAATTGGGAACAGTGATCCTGATATATTAATACTACCTTTACAGGGCTATCTGACACTTCAAGGTTGGATGTGTCGTTGGACTCTCATGGCCTTGCAGGACCTACAAAACACCAGTGCTTACTTAGCGTACCTGGGCTTTAACTTTTTAGAAAATGATACTCAAAACACTGCAATACACAGTAAGTAAAGTACTGTTAATAACTAAAGCTATTCATTAAGATTCTTATAAGCTTAGGTAATAAGTTTTAAATGTTTGTTGTCTCTATTATAGATTATTGTTTGCTCACATCACGCAAGGTCAATGATCTCATAGTTTTAAACGAATGTTTGATGTCATTCTGCTATTTTCGTTAGTGTTGAACACAAATTCCGCACTCCTAGCTAGATTTATAGACTAAGTTCCGTATTTTCTATTATGTTTTCAGTTACTCGCGAAAAAAAGGTAGACATTGCCAAGAAACAGTCGAGCCGTAATGTTTACCGGTGTCACGTCATCGGACCAAGGTCATGCGGGAAAACATCTATCTGCAGAAGCTTTCTCGGCATAGCACATAAGGTACTCTAATCCATACTAATATCATCTATACAACCATTAAATATCAAAGACTATCATTAAATATCAAAGACTAAAAAAAATAATTAACCTAAAACCTCTAGCTAATATTATAAAATCAAAAGTAACTATCTGTTTGGATGGATGTTTGTTACCTATATACGCCACAACTACTGAACCGATCGGACTAAAATTCCGCATACATGTAGGTCTTGATAGACCTAAAATAAAACAAGTATTTACTTATTATCCCACAAATCAGTTCCCATGGTATAGAAATAAAGTTTCCATATAAATAACGTGTGCGAAGCTGCGGGCAGAAATAAGTCGCACTTATAACATTATACAATGTAAATGCGAAAGTTGGAATAGTTGCTTTTTACTTCTACATTAAAAATAAACGAATAAGGTATAAATCCACATTGCAATAATATTTTAAAAGTTCCTCTTCACGCAAAATCTACTAAACGGATCTAGCTGAAATTCCGCATTTTTAGACCCTGATAACATAAAAGTTACTATATATTTCGGCGAAATTCATGCGAAGCCGTGGGAATATGCTAGCCACACTAATATTTGAGCTGGAACTACGTATGCGTCGTGGGCAATGAAAGTGTTAAATTTCAATGTACATTCGTAGACTTAAAAGTTCACTTGCGCTGAATGTTCAGGAACGCATGCATTACTTGATTTAGCATAGAAATCTTTACAGAAAATAAAACCGCATGCAAACGAGAGAGGAGACGGTAACCTCGCAGAGAACTCTTGCATCAACACAGTATTAGTCTACGGCCAGGAGAAGTACTTAGTGCTGAAGGAGATACCCATCACGCGGGTGTCGGATCCATTGCAGCCGCATGAAGTTAACTGTGACGTCGCGTGTTTGGTCTACGATGTAGCGGCCAGTCGCTCATTCGAGTACATCGCTAGAATATACATTGTAAGTATAGCGAGTTCACATAAAAAATGGCCTGCTCAGATGGATTCGAACTTAACCTGTCTTAAGAGTTGATGTTGTTCTCAATCTCATTCGTAAAATTATACACCGGTTATCGTTTAGACTAGAGAAAAAACTATAGAGCCGTTGGTGAAACCTTCTTGAAATAGAACTTTAGACTGGGTCTGGGTTTTGAAAGCTGGTGCTTCCCGTGTGGTCCCATTTCAATTATGGTCCAGTTCTGACAATGGAAACCATATAAGTCTTAAAATTGCATTATGTATGTGCGCGACAACGAATAGCTCAATATCACGCCAACCGGTTTCGTTGATTCTTTTTTTTAAACTAAGTTTTAAACCCATTTTCATTATTTAGGAATTTGAAGTCGGTTTATAGTTTTTAAAACGACAAATTATTTTATTTACATTCCAGAAATACTTCGCGGAGAGTCACATCCCCGTTCTGATAGTCGGCACTCGGGGAGAGGCGCTGCCCGCTCGCCAAGACTACATTCTCCAGCCAGAGGTGTTCTGTAACAAGTATCAGTTGCTGCCGCCGCAGTTCTTCAATATTAGAGAGAACAAACACGATGTCTTCGTGAAATTGGCTACCATGGCCGCTTTTCCGTAAGTACCCGATGGTGTAGTAATGGAGATTTATTTAACCTTGAAGGGCGCGGCAAAAGACAATTCATTTCCTAAAGCTGTACTCGGTTCTAGAATGATAGATATTTTTAACAAAGGGTTTCGTATCGTCTGATTTCGGACTCGAACAAAAACTCATAAATAAATAAATAATCATATTATTTATCTTCACAAAAAGGTAATTTTACAGGTAATTGTTATAGCTAGGTGTAGTGCAGTAGATATAGATACCTGTTTGTGAGAGACTGGTGCCAGTGATAAGTTTAAAAACCTATCAGCATTAAGGGCTACAGGCAGTCTACGTATGTAGTGTAGTGCATGTGTGTGCTAGATGTCGGGGACTCCTGCAAGCACTTGGCTCGTAAAAGACAGTGCAGCAGACCTAATGTGAGTGTGTGTATGTAGAGTCCACATGTATGAGAGTTTAGCATAAGTTCCGATTATAGAGGTTTGCTTGCAAACGGGTGTGTGGTGAATGATGGGGTCTTCTGAAGACACAATCGCTGCTATTGTAGGAGTTAGCGTTAAAGTATTATTTATAGTACCTATACCCTCATTCGCACGAGACTTTAAAAAGCGTTGCGTTAAAACCCGGCGTTGGCGCTAATATAACGCTCTCGATATGATTGTACATACGAACCCTTTAAAATCACTTTTGTTTCGTTTCTCGCTGCAGTAAGACGTGGAAATGGTTTCTGCTAAAGTACTAGCAATAGCGTCGAACGAAAAAGAAAGCAAAAGGCATTCTGGGTTCATCCTCAGAATGAACCGAGATACTTAAAAGGACAGTTTGTGACACTGTACGAAGAATTGAGGCAAAACCCCTAGATTTTTGGTTCGGTGTCCTACCAGGCTTCTTTATAATCTTATTTGAGTAATCTGGCAATATTTTTGCATATAGAAGTGGACGAGACTCCACCTCTATAATTAGGACACGTCCGCCTGCCGAGCCAGCGCGCGACGTGCTGGCGCTATTTTACTGCTCGTGTGAAAATAATACTCAGTTTCATAATTATGGTCTATTCCACCTAACGCCCAACGCTCAAAATGAAACACTGCTTGATAAAAAAGCGTCGCGTTTTAAAAGCGCTGTCGTATGAACATATACATACTTGGAAATGCATTTGTTCTAATTGAACGCTTTTTTAACGGGCGTTGAAAAAGCTCCCGTGCGAATGAGGGCTTACTGATAGCTGGTTTTCTGTTATTGGTATTCGTTTTTGCTTTAAAACATCTTATTTTCTAGAACAGAGTATATACATACATACCTATTTATTCAACGCAGGACCAGGGCGAATGTTATAAAATAGAGAGGCCTTATCCCACCAGTCACCATCAAGCCCCAGGTTAACAGACCTTGTGTATTAGATGACTGATATACTTAATACAATATATAACATAGATAGATGTATTTTTATTATAGTTGCCGATCGTACCAACATTTATCCCAATGCGGGAAACGAACCCGCTACCTGCTTCGCAGGCGGACCTTTGCCCGTCGGGCCACAGAGGTCTTCATAATGTTTCATTTCAGTTTAGCTCTGGGATTTCACGCGTACTTTTCCCGGATTGAAAAATACCCTGTATGTTATTCAAAGTGTGGTTTGTGTACTTCAAAAATGCAAAGATTCAGTACAATCCGTTCAGTTGTTTTGACTTAAAGAATTAACAAACATAGATCCAACCATCATTATGCAGGTACATACATACATCTATCATGAAACTGATGGCAATTCAAATGTTTATTATAATATAATTCAACAATCATTAATTACGCCGCACGCCTTCAGGTTTTAAGAGACAAGCTTTATGTTAAACTTATTTTCAAAATTAAGTGTTTGTTATACGGAAACCTCTAAACTAGATAATTGGATGTTAACATAATCTAGCTAAATAGTTTGTAACTACTCCATATCTACATCAAAATGCCTGAACAGTTGTTTTAATTGTTTTTATCAGTCAATTTCAAGCTGCTTGGATTTTATTCAGCAAGCACAGGTCAGTAAAGCTTTATTTCTATGCACCCTATACCTACCGAGTTCGCTCTTTACACTACATATCACACATTTAGTATCGTTTTATATTTGCATTTTTATTGTAACAGTTTTAAGCGCCTTTTTGATTTTGGCTACATCTAATGAATTTCAACTCTTACTTATTATACAGGCAACACTGAAAAGTGCTGATTATTAGAACTTGTTGATTCTAGATTGATAAATGGCAGCCCTACGTTTTTTGTACATAAAGACCCTGACCCCAACTTGGCACTTCATTCGTAGATGCAAAAAAAAGTCCAATTAAGTTTTTATTAATGAGTTATATTTTCTTCAGACACCTGAAGCATTTCGCAAGTCTCACCGGCGAAAACTCCGCGTGGTGGAAAGCTGGCATCGGGGTCGCTGCTGCCACAGTCGTAGGACTACTTCTCATTAAAGTTTTTAGCTTCCAAAAGCGATAGAAGTGCACACTGCCTTTGCTGTATATAAGAGATTTCACCTACTTCTATTATTTATAGACCAAAGATTCTTTTGAATTGTAGCGGTGTTCAGTTGTAAATAAAATATAATTGCAAAATAAATGTTTCGTTTTTGTAACCTTAAATATGATACGTATGTAGGCAGGTACAAATACTTAGGATAGAATGCTGCGGTGTGTCTACCGAGTTTCATGCATGTGGCCCCTCCCGCCCAATAGCATTCGAATTAGAACATCCGTGATAGAGTTTTTTCGTCGGTGATAAGATAAGGTAGAGCAAAGCGACCAATAGACAATCGATTAAAGAAGTCCCAGTTGCAAGATAGGTCAATCGACCGACGACGTCGTCGGTACCTACTATACTTCTATAGTGAAGTCTTAGTTATCGAAACCAAGGGGCTCCATGCTCGAAATTTAGAAAAAAGATTGTTCTTTTTCAGTGAAAGTGAAAAACGTTGTAAGAACCTTCAAAATAAAAAAAATTATCAACACCACTTGAATTCAGTAGGTAAAGGTTTACACATTGGGAGTTCAGATTATGCTCGAGGTAATAAGCTATACAATCATCTTTTGTTGTTTTTTTCTATGAAGAATAAAAATTTGTTAAATCGGAAAAAGGTTGGTACATATCTTTATATTTCACGCATAGGATTCAACAAGTCGGGGCACCTGCCCACACCAATACGAACCTGTCTAAATAATATGTTTATATATATAATATGTCTATATTACCTGACAACGGTTTCGCATTTAGCCATAATATACTCTCTAATTAAGACACCCAGTATAGTTAGTACTTTGATATGTGGTGTAGTACTTGCACATTATACTGGTGCACAGGTCTACAAGGATACAAACAAAACTCGATTAGGATAAATCAGGGTAGGTGACTAAAAATATTGAAATAAATTTACGGAGCTCAAGTAAGATTTATTACACTTGAATATGTAACCTAGTCTTATTTCAATAAAATACAATCTGGCAATTCATACTTCAAAGGAAAAATATTACGGATTCATGGCATATTATCAAAAACATAACAAACAGCCATGCTTTCTGTACAATCATATTTTAACAGAACATAAACACATTTAGGAATTTATGGAATTGATAATTATACATCTTACACAACTCTTTACATAACAAGAGCAACCTATAACTGTCTAGCTCAAAAAAGGCGTACTGTTGCAGAAACTAAACTACAAAATTGATAACCTAAGACCTAGGTTCAGTGAAACTAAAATATAAACCTTAAAAATACCTTACATTATAAAAAGATCAAGAACATCTAGTATGGTCTTTGTCTGTCTCCCCTACTGCTGAAACAAAAAAAAACGAAAGTGTTCAAATACATTGTAAGAAAATGAAGATTCCAGGAAGAAACTACATTAAAAAAGAGAAACATTGTAATCACTAAAGTTAAATAAACGATATTTTGCGATAACCTACCCGCCATCGCTTCGCATCGCTCCACCGCCGCCACTGTTGCGGTCACCGCCTCCGCCGCCGCCGTACCCTCTACGGTCGCCACCGCGGTCTCCACCACGGTCGCCCCCGCGGTCATCTCCGCCGCGGCCGCCCCAGCCGCGATCCCCGCCTCCTCCGCCTCGGCCCCCGCCGCCTCGCCCTCCCCGGCCGGGCGGTCCGCCGCGTCCGCCGCCGCCAGATGGAGCGCCGCCGCCGCCACCATCAGCTCTCTCTTCATTACATCTGCAAACAAAGGTTCATCAATGACCAGCATGAGTAGAATATGTTCACTAAAGGCACTAGGAGGAATAGCTTACCTGTTACAAGCCTTTCTCCATGAGAAGTTGGTGTTTCCACAGCTAGGATTGGTGCACCTCCAGTCTCCTTCCCGGTTGCCAGAAGGAGGTCCGCCGCCGCCACCGCCTCCACGGCCGCCACCGCCACCCCCACGACCGCCGCCGCCGCCGCGTCCACCACGGAAGCCGCCACCACCGCCGCCGCCGCCGCCGCCACCACCACCGCCAGGCTTGCCTCCGGCCCAAGTGTTCTGCCGCTGGGCAAGCGACACTTTAATTATGGAACCATTGAAATCCTTTCCATCAAACCATTGTATAGCTGAAGTTGCAGCATTAGAATCTTCGTAAGTGACTGTCGCTTCGCCCTTTGGAGAGCCTGTAGCTTTGTCTTTATACATCCACACTTTAGGTCTTTGGGTTTTCTTGTCCATCTGAAATTAATAAACGATATCAATTAGTTAAATCGATTAAAATAAATGTGAGTTAGTAAATAAGATTTTTTGCAACAGTATGCCAACCTTGATAATTCCAATAGCGCCAAAATGCTGGCATAGCTCATCTTCAGATGTGGCTGGGTTCATGCCTTGAATAAAAATGGTATCTTCCTGCGTGACCATGTCACCCGCTCCGCCGCCTCCGCTACGATCGCTGCCGTAACCGCTGCCGCCTCCACCTACAGGCAAACTTTATTTAGAAACCTTATTAGGTACTATGTTTCGGTATAAGCATTTATTTGTGAATCGACAACTAAAATAAAAATATTTTGCGGGATTCGAACTCGCTCGCTTCTTTTACCTACAGCTAACAACTTCTATATTTTTCAATGCGTTCTAGAAACACTCGTGTGCAGATCATCGTCAGAAGTCATAGGTGGTACTATTAGTAAAATTAATTTATTATATTAGCCTGTGTCCCACTGCAGGGTAAAAAGGCCTTCCTATTCCCTTTCAACACTTCGCGATGGCAAAGCATAAGTTATCGAATTGGTCTAAGAATTCCTGTAGACACTACTTATTAGGCCAGTAATATTTATATTCTGTAGTAGCACATAGTGACGTCGTATTTTTTGCAAAACATTAGATAGGGACCCATGATAACACCTTGTGTTATGTAGATATATTTGTAGTTATTACCTAAACTCTGTATACACATTAACCTTGACACATTTTGAATCCTTGATATTTTAAAACCATTTTAAACCAATGTTGATCAGTTTAGATACAAGTACTTTCAATGACCATGCTGCTAATCAATACCAAAACCTACATAATCAACATAAATAACACAACCACAGGGCTGCCAAAACGATATTTGTTGCTGGTACATTTTGTAACACCTTATGTAGACACCTGTTTGATAAAAACACATGTACCTAGTTTGGATACAGCTGGTAGACAGAAGTTGCTTCACAGAGTAAGAAACACCACCCTCATATGTCGTTAAATATACCATATGAGAATGAAAATATTTAGTAAAAATTCGGCGCACCGTCACCGATAAAATCTAACAAAATGTTGTCCGCATGTACCGCTCGCCCTCCCACTCCCCATCGCTAACTAGTTTCCTCTCTCCACGACATAATACTCAACCCTGATACTGAGAGCGCCAAGCAACAACGGCAGACTCCCAGAGATCTGTCCGAGCTCCGTGCGCCAAGTTAATTAAATAAATAATTATGTCTCGTGGAGAGAAGAAAAAAGTTCACAAGCAAGTTGTGATAGATTTTTTTAATTTTGTAGTGTTGGTATGCTTTTTTCTTCTGCAAATAGGTTGGGTTTGTGTTAATTAGTGGGAGGGCGGTCGTTTCACGCAGACTACATTTTGTCAGATTTTATCGCAGAAGGTTTTGCGCGGAATTGTTGCTAAATATTATTATTCGATTATATTTTGCATTCAACTTTCAAAAAGTAACGCGTTAATCTATTATTTATCTTTAATGAAGATGAGTTCAGTAAGTTCATTATCACACAAGATCAAATTTTCGACACCGCCCTCCGCAATATTGCAAATTAACGACCCCAATTCACTTATCCAACAAAACAATTCAGCTTGACGATGTTCCCATGATTATAAACAACGCAATTACCAGTTCCATGTTTTTACAGAGTTCAGGAGCGTTGATCGCGTTCAAAGTGTTCGGCGAAAGTGTGTCTTAAATGTTTCTTAACATTATGTTGTGACATACACTTTTAAATGTTTAGCTCGCTGGTTCAGGGTAGAAATTTGTTGTCAAAATCCTCCACCTTTACGACGCGGCGCATGATCTGATTCTTGGCTTAACTTGATGCTTAAATAACCCCGAAGGATGAGCGCCTTGGGTTTGAGATGGTTCGATGAATTGCACATGTCCACGTAAATTAAACTTGTACTTTGTCGTCGTATATAATATCACTAAATTTTGTCGTGCAGTTGAAGTTGTTTTACGTTTTTGTCACACACTATAAGTAAACCTATCCATTGACACTTTGTCACCCACCAGATTACCAGTGAACAAGTAGAATACCAGGTTTGGCAGCCCTTACGTAAATACAAATTAAAAATAATGACAATAGCACCACCCGCTTAGCGAGGAGCTTTACCTTTATTATAACCACCCCCCCTGCCGCCGCCACTAAAACAATAAGAAGATATTTAGCACACTGGCAGGCCGGGGATACACTGTACGGAGCACGCAGATTGACCATCTAGGTTCACTTTTATGTGACCTTTTTCCACGTGATGAATCCTTTTCTTTACCAATATGTTAATACCTTGATACCTTGAAAATCTTAGAACGTTTGTTGACACATTATAGCAGTTTATTTGAAGACATGCATTCATTTGATACACTTGAATGGATTTTTTACATGACAATCAGGAATAAAATTATCTCATCTTAAAAAAGATATGAAAAGTAATTAATAAGTATCACTATTGTATTTTAATTATTACTTTTCATCTTTTTCAGGATAATTTTAGGGACTAAACAAATCATTGACCCCTACATATTTTTTGTTTTAACGCAGACTGAAATAGATTTCATATAAGTTTGAGGTTTGAGAGTGACCTTTAATCCTAGATCACTAACCATTCGTAAAAATGTCATCGCGTACCTGGAGTATTTATTATTTCGGTATTTTTCGACCTCCGCCAGTTTCACCATCCCAAATCGTATTATTAGCGACCTGCAGTCACGTCGGATGCACATATTATGATGGATCGAGATATCGTCGTTAAATTTACGATACGTAAGTCAAAAAGTTCAAAGTTCTGCAATTATTTATTTGTTACTTATTTTCAATAAATAATATGAGAACATATAATTTTCATGTCATTTATTATTAGATGTATTAATTACTGTTCGTTATAAATCAATTGATATCTCCTTATTATATAATTTACGAATAGTTAGTGATAATAACATTACTTGAAATGAATTTCAATGAGCTGGGTTAAATAGTATCTGTCGGCTGTAAAAGTCCTAATAAAGTTAGGACCACCATTTGAATGCATTTTTTTTTGTAAGAATTTAGTATTATTGGGATAAATTATTATCTATTTTTGATAAAAACCAGTGCAAGAACTAAATTCATATTATTGAATAAAAATTCAATCAAGGTGATGAAAATATGTATATGTGTGTGTACTCTTAACTTACAATGACAGAAATTTATTTAGTCCCACAATTTAATTGTTTGTCAAATAGTAAGCCTTCACTACATACATCATTATCTATGCAATTGGAAACAAATTTTTAAGATCAAAATGTACAACTAACATAACTTTGTACAACTTTACAAGGACTTTGAGAAGTATTTACTTGCATATAAACATAAAAATGATGAATGTATTGAAGAGATTCTCATAAAAAATAAGCCAAAAGGTTTGCATACAAATAAATAGACAAATATTCACAAAACATGTACAGATCATTCTGAATCCAGGATGTTTTAAATATTGATTTTCTACAAAGATAAAACGTCCCAAACAGCTTCAGAACCATCACAATAACTACCTATTGCTGTATGCATGTATTTGACTGAACATTAGATTTGAACCTGAGCATAAAATAACAATTTATAATAGTAATTTGTATGAAGTTCAGAGCAAAAACCTAAGTTGCCCCAAATTGTAAAACCTAAACGAGATGATGGTAAAACCAAGAACACTTGTGTGCAGCAAATTATCCATACTAATGCTGCATATAACCATTGCATTTTATCGCACCTAGCAACCAGTATGCAGTAGAATCAACATACCAATCCCAGAAAATACCAGATATTCATGAAAACCTGTGCTTTATAATTAAATTGTACCCTAATCCTTTTGAATCCTTAGGTACCAAATAGTAGAATCACCTTATTATACCCATTGATAACTAAACTTATAATGTGATGATTGAAGAGACACTTACCCATATCCACCATCTCTATTCCCCCCGTCTCTATTGTAGCCTTGTCTGTCCCCTCCGCCATAACCGCCGCGCTCGCCGCCGCCAGAGTATCCACTGCCCCCTCGGTCTCCACCATAGCTGGTTGCTCCTCTGTCTCCACCATAGCTATTGCCTCCGCGGTCGCCAGTACCATAGCTGTTGTTTCCACGGTCTCCGCCGCTAGCATTATAACCGCCATTACCGCTATTGCGATCATATCCGCCACCCGAGCCGTAGTTTGAACTACTGTTACTGTAATTCTGGCCCTGGCCGTAACTATTTCCGGCAGAGGGTGTTCCTTGGTTGTTTCCATAGGAATTTCCTCCTGAAAGCAGACGTTTTGTGGTTATGACTTTCTATTCGACTCGGAAAGCAACAAACCCTACGAATGTAAATTTACCGGCAGCGCTCTGGCTATTCCATTCTGCATTTTGCTGTCCACCGTAGCTTGGTGCACCGTAGCCTGAAGCGCCACCGCCTCCGTAATTATCACCACCGGTAGCCATTGTCGGCGGTGGCACAGAATACTGCTGAGCAGCGTAGCCGCCACCCCCGCCGCTGTAGTCTCCAGATGCAAAGGCTGTTGTGAAAAGGACATTGTTTATTATGTAAACGTAATGTAAGGATTTAAAGAACTTACATATGACACTTACGATCCCCCATTTTTATCACGAAAACTAATTTCTATAGAAGGAAAGGAAATCGAAATTGACGAAACTCGCACGCCACGCCACGGAGAAAGAATGAATGTGGAATGAATGGCTGAATAAATAAAATGAATGAATGAATGATGATGACGGACGGCAAGCAAGAATGGAATAAAATTGAGAATAGACAAAAGAATAGGAACAGCGCAGACGAATGGGTAATTAATCTATGCGAATGGGTCTCTCTATCTTGGCTTAGCATCGCCATCGATGTTCGTCGGCGTGTGTCAGCGTTCCAAAGCGCGCGGTTCATTCTAATCGTTCGATTCGAACGAACGCTTGAGTTTTAAGCGAGATTTTATTTCCTCTATACACTTTATAGATATGGTCCATTCTTATATATGGTTTTCCACTAACTTCACTTTATACAAACTTCAAACTTTATTTTTCTTGTTTTTCTTAAGAGGCCAGCAGAGGACGAATTCCCCATACAAACGTTATACCAAAATTATTTCTAAATAAAGCATATTTTCACTATAATATTTTATCATTTATATTTGCATAGTATTTAGTTCCTGGATAGTTTTTTTTTCAACTCACATACCTAAAATTCAATAAAAGCTAATCGCATTTTGGACATATTTATGCGAAAATGGACAAGTTTTCTTCCTATTTGTTTCGTCTTAAAAAGAACAATATCTTACCCGTTGTTTATTAAGGAACATAGCTTATATTGTTCAGTAAAATAATAACAATATTATTTGAAGAATACAAAAAGTTTTCTGTCATAATTTTTGGTATTACGGAACACAACCAAATTCATACCAAATTCTGATCAGGTAATATTGCTATCGCGCACGCATGGGCAAGGGTTAAACAGGAACAGCGATATTCTGAGCAATTTTTGCAAGCGCCTCGAATTGAAGTTGGTAGCGAGCGTCACCGGACCCTTAACTCAATGAGGATGAGGAGGTTTATAACATAGCAATTTAATTAATTCTTCGTCGCGAAATCAAGGTGAGAATGCGAGCCAGAATCAGGTTCCAACTATCGTTTGCTCGACCACTTAATGTAGGTTTCTGGACATTTTGGACAAAGTCAAAGTCAAAAATTTTGAACCAAATTTTGAACAGCTAATATTGCTATCGCGCACGCATGGGGCGCGGCGCAAGGGTTAAACAGGGACAGCAATATTCGGAGTGATTTTTGCTAGCGAGGGTCGCCGGACCCTTAATGTAGATATCGGGACATTTTGGACAAAGTCAAAGTCAAAAATCATTTATTCTTTAGGCTAAAAAAATAAGCACTTAGACACGTCATATTTTATAATTTGACACACTATCAAAGCCCAAAGAAAGACTGCGGTAGCCGACGCTGAAAATCTTTTGTTACGTTGGCTCTGTCGGCTGCTGGCATAGAAGAGTTAGATAGTGCGGCTAGGCAGGCGCTAGGCGGCTGTGAGTTTTGGCCTAGGATAATAGTTCGTTTTCCCAAGTTTGGATGTCACTTTATTTTATTGAGGTGTGAGTGTGCCGGTGAAATAGTTTCAGCCATTTTCTCTATCTCCTTTCCCCGTACTGCCCACCACCCACCACCATAGAGCCCACCACACCACCACAGACGAGTCCGACGTTTGATCTCTCTCTCATTGACGAAGTATAATAAGTCTATGCTCGCTCATTGGAATTTGAATCTTTCTTTCTTTTCTGTATGTTGTAGGTAGTATATAGTAATCTATGTTTCATTGATTGAATATCTCTTTGCTTTGGTTGGTTTTGGTTGCATTTTACAATTTTTATACAATATTTTCTTGTGAATTCATCACTCTTTCTAGAAAATCACTGGTCGTGTGATGTCGTCAAAAATGGCTTCAGATTTTGAGATGAGCTTAGATGAAATCATAAAAAAGAAGAAGAAAGAAAAACCGAGGTAAGCGGTATCTGAAACATATCCGCTCGGTCTGGTTGTTCTAAATCGACATAGTTCATTGCGATTTCCTTTCTTACAGTAAACCCATACCCGCCGCAAACCAACAAACTAAAAAGCCTTTTCCTAAGAAAAATCCAAACATATCTCCCAAGAAATTTCCAATTACTGACGCCAGAAACAAAATTATAAACAAGAAAAGAATACAAATCACAGATGCGAGAGATAAGCTAGCAGCGCTCGCTAAACAAAAAGATGCCAGATTGAAATTAAATAAGCTTCGACAAGAAAGGGTATGTTTATACAAACATTCCAGTAATGAAGTCCCATTGTGGTTTGTCCTTCCAATCTTTAAATATATTTCTGCAAACTTTATTAGTTAGCTGTAGGTAAATCGATAGTTACACTGTTAATGATAGGTTAATGACAATGTTTGAACTAGCACTTCAAACATTGTCATATTCTCAGCATTCAGGAATATTTACATTTACAGGCAGGATACGCCAGCACTGGGGTGCAAGCATTTCGTCAAGGCAGGTTGTTTGCCCAACATCATGGCAATCAAACATGGAATGTCCCACACTCTTCAAGGGGTAAAATGATCGCATTCATCTTATCTTTCAAAAATTATCTAGTTAGAGAACACATAAAATTATAATAAAATTTATTGTTTTTCAGTGTTTGCTGATGCTAGGCGCCAGATTGGTTACCAAATGCCAGGTCCCATGAGGATTCCAAATAAGCATCCACTTAATCCCAAAAAGTTCCTGGAAACCAGAACCATTGGAAATAAGCTTCATGGTAAGCTTTTTGATTAACTTCTGTTATTGAGATTTTACGTACAGCAGGGAGGTTAATATTTTCATGTTTCTATCTACACATGCAAACATGTAGTGTAGAACGCCATCCAACCAGATGGGGGAAAGACTACAGGCAATAGCAGCAAGACAGGGTGCTCATAAGGGGAGGCCTATGTCCAGCAGAGACCTAGTATTTGGTTGATGAAGATGATCATCTCAACAAATATTTTTATAATTTTCAGGAAGGACAGAAAGAACTCCAAGACCCAAGCCAATTGTGAGAACTGTAGAGAATGATCTCCAAATTGTTGACGAACCTATGGAAGATGATTATTCTCCACCTAGGCCAACACTGCACAATAGAAAAGCCAGCATGCAGCTTAAAGTCATTGCTCATAATGACATGGTGGAGAACAGATTAAGCCGCAGGTAAAAGAATTTTGTTTTGTGTTTTTATTGTACTAGCCGCAGTTTCACCTGCGTTAAATTCGAATTTCACATTTTAAATATAGCCTATGTTCACCGGGGATAGTCTAGCTTCCCAACGGAAAAAAAATTTCTAATTGGTCCAGTAGTTACGGAGCTAAAGACAAAAAATCAAACCTTTCCTCTTTATAATATTAGTATAGAATAGCTTCATTCCGGGGCGTTGCACGCGTTTTTTTTAATTAAAGTGGCATGTATGTTTTTAAAGGTTGTCTTTACATGTGCGTGCAGCATTTGAGCTCAATTCGACTTTATAATATTTAGTACGATAATATTATAATTTTCTAATCTTTTGATCTACCTTTTGATACTAATATTATAAAGAGGTAAATTTGTGTGGTTGTAGGTGTTAATCTCGGCAAAGCTCCTTATGCAACGGACGCTACCGATATTTAATATGTTGACTTCGAATAATAATAATAACGAATAATAAAAACATTAATGTTCTGCATAAAGATACTCTATGTTTATTGAAAATGTTTATGAAACAGGTCCTACCGGGCAAACCCGGCTTTGCCGCTCCCGGCAGGCCGCTAGTTAATGAATAAAAACAGAAGTAAGATTTTGTGTACCTATTTATTTACATTATATAATATATTTTTCCACAACAGAACTGCAGCACCATTAAGACCGAAAAGTCCTCCACGACCACCATCAATTCTTAAAAAATATCCGACCACTTTGAGAAGTGAAGAAATCATTCCAAAACTTGAGAAACCCGCTTTAGAATACAGAATCATAGTCAGCAATTTGAGAAACTCTGTTACTGAAGGTGACATTGAAGTAAGTTTTATGTATAAATAAATATTTCTAACAAACCAAAAATTATCATCTAACCCCAAAAGAGGTAAAAAGGAATAAAAATCAGGCTTATAAAAAAACATCTGATTAATTTATTTTGAATCAGTCTATAATGATGGCTATGTATGACTTGCCATAAATGCAAAGGGCATCATCTTTTAGATGGTAGAAACATTCCTGCCACCGCGGGAATTGAACCCGCATCCTTTAGTTAGGGTCTCAGTTGAACCTTCGCAAGACGACCCAATGCAATTATTAAAAATATATATTAGCTTTACCTGCGCACTGCTGTACCCCTGGACATCTAATGCTTTAGCACGCTATCTTCATGTCATCATCTTCATGTTGCCAAAATTGTAAGATTAAACTCTGATCTGTTTTTGCAGGAGTTGTTTGGAGATATTGGAAATATGATGGAATCTCGTCTAGTTCGTCCAGGCACTGCTGAAGTGATTTACAAAACACAGGAGGATGCTCAGAAAGCAGTGGATCTGTACCACAACCGGCAGCTTGACGGACAGCCAATGAACTGTCTGCTTGTGACCCCTCGGTCACAATCAGCTATGCAAAGGTAACAAAATAATTTGGAGTGTTTTACTATAAACTGACTTCAAATTCCTAAATAAAGAAAATGGGATTTAAACTTATTTAAAAAAATAGAATAATCGAAATCGGTTGGCATGATATTGAGTTATTCATCCTTTTGTCGCGCACATACTTAATGCAAATTTAAGACTTATATGGTTTTCTCATGGGTTTCTCATTGTCAGAACTGGACCAAATTGAGTGGTACGTCCTGAGTAAACAAACATAAAAAACAGTCCAATTGAGAACCTCCTCCTTTTTTTAAAGTCTGTAAAAAAATATTATTGAGCTGAGCGAGTAGCCATTTTTTTGCCGCAGTAGGAAACCATAGTAATCAAGGTCATCATCCCGTGTTTTGTTGAGTTGAGAGTTGTTTAAAAGCATCATACATTGAGAATATTTAGAGTATTAGGAAGCTCTCATGTAATTGTAATTAATTTGCAGGATGGCAAGCAAACCTGCATTATACAGCACCAACTCCAACGTGGAACCAGATGCTACTACCTTCCTCAAAGTGTTGTTCAATAATCAGTAGGTTAAACTACATGTACTTATTGAGTGAATTGCATATTGAAATAATGTCGGCGTGGCTGATATGATAACTGCCAGGGGCCCAATTCTGCTAACCAATAATCGTCAAGCTAGAATTGCCAAATACAATGCTTTAGAAATAGAAACTCCAGACGAGCTCTGCGTCGAGATGGGCGAAGGTGCGCCTGTGACGCAGGAGGTTGCGGGTTCGATTCCTACCGTAGGATAAATGTTTGTACGATCTGCAAATGTGTGTATTGTGTATTCTGGGTATTTTCTATTTTAAAAATAAATCGGTCATCTAGTAGTTTTGACTTTAGTACCTATAATACAAGCTCTGTTGTAAAAGTAGGTAAAACAAGATTCAGTTTTACTACACGATAAGTTTAGTTCTATTCTAATAACTGCTCGTTGCTCTACCGCAAAAAACACGATGCTAACTGCTGTTTGTGAACACACTAATGGTTTTTGCGGCATTTAGTAAAAACCGTTCTCGCAGAATACCCAAACATGTCTGGCAATTCTGCGATGATACTATTATAAATAAGCGATTAGTTTAAGTTAGCAGAATAGGACCCCGAGAAATCATCTATATTGTGTAAATTTATGCAATTATTTCTAAAAACTTAGCTTGTAGTTTTTTAATATAATTCTGAAGGTTAAATGAATGCTCTAAAACAATTAGGTATGTATAATTTATTTTATCTTCACACCATGACGTGTACGTACCTACCCACTAGTATGTTTAATACACACCTACTTACCTACATATCTATTTTTCATAATATAATCATATATAATGATTATAATAAAGAAAATTACAAACAAATAACAGAAGCAAATAAGAACTAGTATTTACAATGGCAACAATTGAGCTAACTGCAGACTGTTCCAAACTATCTAGTATCTACCTACATGTAGCTTAACTGATCCATATGATTACCTTCCAGTCAGAAGAGTTCCCAAGACGCTGCTGGCTGCATTGTCCCGATGTATGGCAATGCTGATGCGCTGGGCTAGATACTCACCAGCTCTCTGGTCATGCGTACCTTTGCCCAAGACGGTCTGACAGTATTATATACTGTTCTATTTTCTCTCTTAACCGATTCAGTGCGGCTGTAGATTTTTCAAACTATAGCGCCTGGCGGCGAACAAATTTTTCGTGGCTCCTCTGAGGCGCCAAGCGCCAGGGACTTTCTTTCTTTTTCTTCGGTTTCCACTTGTTATTGTTGTAGTCGCAACCCAACATCGAACGCGAGCGGTTATAAAAGTTCGTTTTAAGTGTTTACATGTGATACACATACGTGTTTTTAACCGAAATGGAAGGTAAGTGACTTAATTAATCAGGTGTCGTAAACCTTTGGTATATGTTTGGCTGAATCCATGATTTGTGTTTATTAAATATCGAAATATCTATTTCTATCCCGTGTCTCTATTTCCGTGCTAGTCGTGTAAATCGCAAAATCACTCAATAGGTTAACGTATCTATAAATTACTTTTTTGGTTAGAAACTCATGAATCTCAATCTTCTTAAGTGGAAAAATCCGCCAGAAACCGCTAAATATTTATTTCCCGCTAAAGCTTTTGGTTTTCGCACGAGAAGATCATAAAATCCACCACAAGAAAAGCGCTAAAACGGTGCTGTTAGAACAAAATTCCATTTTGTTGAAATATATATTGCCAGTAGATGGCAGTAAGGTTGCATCTAAGTTACATAGAATTTGACACTAGATGGAAGTGTTGTTGTATAACAAATAAGGGGGAGCCATTTTGAACAAAGTTGGATAAAGTTTAAAACGATTTACAATCAATCGAGGATCAAACTGTAGATTTCTTAGAAATCGTTTTTCGTATTCATTTGTCTGTTTTAATTAATGCAATTTTCTAGATAATTAGTAAAAAATATACGGTCGAATTGAGAGCCTCCTTTTTTTGAAGTCGGTAAAATATCCAATCGAGTTTCATTCGTAATCTAAATCAAAATTAGTAGTCATCCTCAATTTTTTTTATACAGCCAGTTACCAATACTTTAGTTAATTGTAAGTATTATATATTCTAAGTATTATATATATCTTTTATTTTTATTCACAACAAATGATTCGGTTTCCGTATCATACATAATGAATGATTTTTATATTGAAAAGGTTTACGACTCCTGAAGTATGCGTTTTCATGCAATATCCCGAAACTAACACTGGAATCGTAATCTACGTGACAAATAAGGACACTTTCATTTACGGATAACCACTGAAAAATGGTGTTTTATCAGAGTTTTACAGGTAAACATTTTGGCTCCTCTTGGGCGCCATACGCCATTCACAGAAAATACCTATGGCACCTCTAGGGCGCCATCCGCACGGAATCGGTTAATTAATTGTAGTTGCTGCGAAGTCAGTATGTGTGTTGTTGTGTACATACAACACAGTGACTTCGCAGCCTGTTAAAAAAGGGAGAACAGTCTGATAAAACATTAGAGAGTAGGCTAAGGTGTGCAGTGTGTATGTTTAGTGTCTAACAATAGCGGACACATTTTTCTAAGATTGATGATCATACAAAACATTTATGGGTTCTCAATTTCTCATACATGCCAACATGATAAGGTAGCTTTTAAATTACCCACTGCTTCTTTATAAATAAATTCTAAGAATCAAAACAAAATGTAATTTTTTTCATCATTAGTACCTTTGGTAGACGTAGTAGTACCAACTATTCAGGGTACCTCATCTATGGAATCCAGCTCCATCTCAGAAAGCCAACCTGTATAGTTTTTCTGTGCATCCCATCGTCGTTTATAGCTATGTAACTAGTATTTTTTCTATATGGCATTTCCATCTCAGATGAAAAATACAAAGCGTGCCATAGGGAGTTTACTAACAAAGTCAGCAAGAGCCCGGTGCAGGTTGTTGGTCATGCATCGTCAGCATAATATTAGTTCACAAGCTTGCAGTGTCTGTAGGGTTGTTGGAGGTTTATATATTTTAATCAAGTTTATAATGTGCACCAAACTGCTAAGGCGACAACGCAGGACTAACTATAGCTAGCGATTTTAATTTCCCGCTATTCGCAAACGATCCACCAATAAGACAGTATTATGTGGTGGGGGTGACCTCAACAGACGATGGATGTGCTCCTACAATTTCTTGAATTAATAATCGAAAATGACGCAAAAAGTGTTGGAAAGCGCGGTACGTGAACTTCATAAGTTGATTGTGGTCTTGACCGATAAAGTTGTGGTTACGCTACGGAAGCCCTCTCTGATAAACAATATGCCTATCGCGAAGGTCGCTCGACCACATCACTGGCGCGGGAGGTCATCCGCCGCATACTGGCTGCTCGTGAGGCTAAACAACAGGTCGCGGTGATCTGCTGCGACCTGTCAAAAGCCTTTGATTGTTGCCGACCACAACATTCTGGGAGTTAAACTCGATCACTACGGTATCACTGGTAAGGCCCACGACTTATTTTGTGATCTTATGCGGGACCGATCGCAAGTAATTTCAGGGAGCGGTGGGGAGGCAGTATCCGACCGACTGAAATCGAGGATGGGCGTCGCCCAAGGATCATCTGTTTCAAATATACTGTTCTCCCTACTGCTTAATGACTTACCCGAATTCATCGTAGGTTTCCCGTAAGGTTAGTTACTTTAAACACACACCAATGGAATCTTGGACCAAGGTATTGGCCACTACACCCAGGGCTTGGAATATTGGTATTTTCAAGTACCAGTACGTCTGACCTTGACGTGGTTGGTATCGATACCACATCATTGGTATCGATATAAATTTTACCGGTACCTTTTTAGTAGCTATACTTGTAAGTAACGGAACTTCATTGGTATCGGTATAATTACCGATATTATGCGCGTTAAGTATAGATACCAACAAAGTTGGCAAGCACGCCCCTCCTCCGGTCGGTACGCTAGCAACGTCGTCGCGCGAACCGCTTTGGGTATCGGTACTTTTGGTAAAGTATCGAAATGAAAATAGCATAATTATCACTATAGTACCGGTAGCAAGTCATGAAAAGTCTATCAATCAATCTACGGTTGGTGTAGGTAGATAGAGCAACCGTAGTTTGATAAACTTTTCTTTCGACTACACCAAAAACCATACACCCACACCCCCTCTACTTAACAATGGCCAATACGTATTGGCTGGCACTTGGCACACATATAGGTCAGTGTTACCACCTTGCAGAAAAAATTATCACTAGTTTTGCTCTCAAAACCCGCTTGTTTTCGGCATTTTACTAAAAAAATAAATAGAATATACAAATAAAAAAAAAAAAATTACACGTTAGGTACTAGAAAATAATTTAATTCTGAAAATAATTAACAAAAATAAACGTAACAGTAATATCAAATAGTTAAAAATCAACATAAAATACTTCTACTCGTATTTCTTCATCATCTTGATTTGGAGTCGCAGAACTTACGGATGTAGAAGCTTTGATAACTCACGAAAGGTATTTATTCCAGTAGCATTCGTCTATTTTAGAACTTCGGCACAGCTTTCAAAGACGTATTTCAAAATTTTTCGAGATTCGATAAATGTCACTAAAAATCATTAAATATATTTTTAGTGATCTTTTATTCAAAAAATCACTAAATCTAGTAATAAAATCACCAAGGTGGCAACACTGATATTGGGCAACGTGTACCTGTACGTACTGGCAACATCAGTCGTCTGTTTGTTGATAATGTTGTTTATGGAATGGAATGGATGGAATGGAAGGGGATAAAATAAAAATGGCGTTGGATTGGGTCTCTATTGAATTGCATTTGTAATGATTTTTGTGTGTGTTGTTTGTTCATGGTGTCAGTTGTTGGAAGATAAAATAATGAAAACTGATTTTAAGTATTGTGGCTATGCTATGTAATTTTGTCTTATAGAAATTTTGAATTTTGAAGCTTATAGATTTATGAGGACGTAACGTAATCTATTTAATTTACAATGGATAAAGAAGACGGTGAAATGAGTGACGACAACGCAATGCTTGTCGATAATGATGACATTATCCCCACGGCTCCTAAAACCAAAATTAACGTGGAAGATGATCGTACTGTGGTAAGTTTTTGATCAGTGTTAATCTCAGAGCCCATGAGCTCGAGCTGAACGGTAAAAGCTGTTTTTTCCATGAATAGCTGGCCTACCTTCTTCTGTGACCCCTCAATACAATAATTCACTATTGTTTTCCAGTTATTTAAAGCTGAAAAAAACTGCCTTGTAGTAAAACAACTAGAAAAAGTAGATGCTGCAAAATTAGAAGAAAGGGCCAAAAGGTTTGGCTTGAACCTAACAGGAAATCGGGTGATTACTCAAAGACAAATTGATGAACTTTATGCAAATTTTGGGATTGCGGAAGGCAATGAGAGACATTTTCGTTTTGATGCCCTTTATCTGAACGGTGTTGATGGTCTCACAACAAAGGAAATATTTGAATACTTGGAGGACTACAAACCTTTGTCTCTGGAATGGATAGATGATGTTTCATGTAAGTATTGCATGTTTCAAATGTTTAGACTTTTATTTCTATGAATAATGTAATTGAAAAGTATTTTTTTCTCAGGTAATGTGGTTTGTCAAGATCACATCTCTGCTGCATTAGCATTATTGATTCATTCTAGAGAAATAAAAAATGAACACTTGAAAGAAATGCTTGCTGATAAATCAACACATCACTGGAGAGAAGGGATGCCACATCCAAAGAAGGATTTAATTTTGGTCCGATTTGCTACTTATGGAGAGAAGAAAAAGCTAAAAAAGAAGCCTGAATCAAAAAATATTGATCAATTTTATGATCAGACAATGGATTCTACAAGTAAAAACCCATGGGGAGATTTGTGTAAATCGTGGGGAGTTTATGATCACCAGGAGGTCTTCCAACGTAAATTACCTAAGAATGATTATGAATATGATATAGAGGATGAAGTAAGTGAACCTCCAAAACCAATACATATTAGGAATAAGAAGCTGGCAATGAGACTGGGTAAAAGACGCCAGGACACAAAAGAACAATCTGATGATAGTGATTCAGACTCTGGATGGAAATTGAAATCAAAGACTCCCAGAATGAGGATGCATGCTGATGATGAAGAGTCAAAACTGAAGAAGAAGCAAGTTTCTCTGCCAATCGATCCTGAACAAGATGAATACGAAAAGTATGCTCCTCTATCTATAGAAGTAGTCAATGAAGAGACAACTTATGTAAAGAAAGAAGTTACCAAATTATCTGATAAATTTAAGTTTCATGGTGGCAATAAACCAACTAGCAATAAAAAAACCAGTATACGGTCAAGATTAGGAGAGAAAATTGTACCTTCTGATGAAAACTCCAGTCAAAGTGATGAAGTTGGTGATGACTCTGAGGATTCTGATCACAATATGATGAGTAAGGTACAGAAAGTGAATAGTAAATCAACTGGTAGTGTGTGGTCGAGGTTAGCTAGCAATCAGAATCAGACAAAGACCCAGAGTGACCTGCGACAAATTTTGAAATCAAGACCGAAGCAATTGAAACCTAAAAGTAATGATTTGAGAGGTAGGTTAGGTAACTCGAAACCTGCGAATTTACGTATAGAAATTGATAATAGCCGTTACAGTGATGATTATGATTGAAGATTGTTCTGCTGAGTTAATTGTATGAGATGACTACAATAGAATATTCACCAATGTTTAGATTGCTATTTGGGTAAATTAGTATGTATTTCTTAGATTAACTTTTTATTTCCAATGGTTGATAATGTAAAAGTATTTCTTGGATTATAAACCAAAACAAGGGTCCCTTCCCCTCAGTTGCGTTTATAATCCAAAAAGGAAGGAATGCTTGCACCCAGCAATTAAATTAGGTAATAAGCATATCAATAAAAATGTACCTATTGGTAATATTATTTAAGGTTGACTTAGGTTGATCCTAGTTTAGTTTTTTTTTAAATTTGTATTATATATTTAGATTAAATAAAACATAATGTTGTGATTGTTAGATCAAATTTAATATTTGTGCTATAGTGCTCTGGATGTCAGTTATAACAAATGCAGAGGAATTCAAATATAGGAAAAACAATACAACTGTTCACACAATTACTTATTTAGGTATCATGTAACACTGAACCATTGAACCTCAGTTATAAAATATAATATTTTTGTTCTTTTGATAAATAAATGCAGTTTTCATGAATCAGTAAATATTTAAAAGGAGGTTTGAAAAGTGGTGATATTATTTTGACCATTGTTATTAATTATTATAAAAAGACAAAAACAATGAATTAACATAAATGTACTTAAAAATCTATTGCTCATTTGAACAGTACCAACAGAGAAAAAATCTTGAAAATGCCATGTTAAATCTATAAAATAAGGTAAATTTAAGTTAAGTACTCACAATAAAATTCTAAGTATATAATTTGAATGTTTTTTTCCCGAGCATTTCCACACCAGACATCAGAAGCTCTGAAGTTGGCTCAAACTGAATATTGTTTTTCATATAGTGCTAGATTTTATTAGTCCACATAGTGACCAAATAATGAAATGTATGCTATATTGACAATAGTTCTTCATTAAATTCCAACATTTTTGAGAAAAAATTGTCACAATATAAATACCGTAACATTTATTGAATCCAATATTATAATAATGTTATTTGATATATTATTGCAATATAATACGTGCTTTGCTTAGATTAAACCTACTTTTGTTAGTTAAAAAATAAAATACGAAATTATTTGCTTTTTAAGATATAAATTATAAATAATATCATTTTTAGCAGTTGAGAACACAGATCTTTCTAATGTTACACTACTTACTAAATTGTGGCACATAAAAACATTATTCCCTACAATTTATGACAGCAAAAAGTGTAAATAAAAACTAACAAACCCTGGTTCAGCCGACCGATTATAAATTACCTTCATTTAGGCCAATCTCGTAACAACTGTTATCTTATGATTTAAATCTCATCCTAATATGCAATTGTTTCATTATGTACTACGGTAAAGTCGGGATACACGCAACATGAGAGATACTGAAGCTCCAGTTTCAAAAACGTCATTATCATCATCAGCCTATCTTGTCCAAAAACTTGATTACACAAAATAATCTCTAATTTTTGAGCATGTATTCCTCCTGCCTAGGGCGTCTGGTTCAAGACTTTACCTACTACTTAAACTTTTTGATCACATTTTAATTCAACATAGACTTTTAGTTAGACGATAGAAATTCGAAAGCGTAATAAAATTAACTATGGTATATTTCAAAAGTTAACAAATACAGTAAAATCGATCATTTGTCATAATCAACTGAATATAGTACAAATAAAAAAACCAACTTCCAGTGGAATGTTTCAGTCCTAAGTACTTACAGTACTTAAAATAAATTATAATATCAATGTGTTAGTTATAAAAAAAATTCGTGCAGTGATTATTTAGATTTGTCCGTTTTGCCTTCCTTGCCCTCTTTGCGTTCACTAGAGTCACCTGTGTCCTTTTTCTTAGAATAAAGAGTATGCTTCGCTTTTTTAAATTGCTTTTTCATTTTATCTTTTACTTTGTTCTTCTTTTGTGTTGTCGCTGCGTCAACCGATTTTAATGATGCATCGCTGCTTCTTTGAGCTGTAAAAAGAAAATAAAAATAAATAAGTTATCGACAGCTCTAAGAATTATCAAGCTGAAGTGGCAATGGGCCGGTCATATCCGAAGAATCGATTCTTCTTCAACTATTTCTACTAGACGAGACACCAATTGTTCTTCACGAGCCTAAATCAGAAAAAATAATTCAACCACGACTACGGTAAACGTAGTGTAGGACGTACTCCGGCGAGGTGGGCATGAGGTGGGATGATGACCTGCGAAAGGCTGCAGGGGATGCTAGATGTGTCAAGCTGAAGACTGCGCTATAGCGCTCATTCAATGGACTAACACAGGCTGATGATGATGATGTTTTTTTGTATGTTATGGGTGGATGGTTGATATACATAATATGTTCAATATATAACATAGATAGATATTTTTTATTTAATTATACATAGGAAATACCCATAACACACTGGAAAAATATGTGCCGATCATACAAAGTGTCCCAAGGCGAAAATCGAACCCACAACCTCCTGCGTCACAGGCTGACTTTTGCCAGCCACGCCACATCGGTCATCAAATGCTTGTAATTGTATGTGGTCTAAATAAGGGTCCGGCGACCCTCGCTTGCAAAAATCGCTCCGAATATCGCTGTCCCTGTTTAACCCTTGCGCCGCGCCTCATGCGTGCGCGTAGCCGTTCAAAATTTGGTTTGTTCCGTAATACAAAAAATTATGACTGAAAACTTTTTGAATTCTTCACAAAGTATTGTTATTCTGTAACTAGACAATATAAGCTATGTTCCTTAATAAATAAAACGTAAGATACTGATGTTTTTAATAAGAAACAAATAGCAAGAAAACTTCGCATAAATATGTGCAAAATGCGATTGGCTTTCATTTAATTTTAAGTATTTTGAAAAAAATCTATTTAGGAACCTAGATAAATACTATTCAAATACAAATAATATAATATTATAGTGGAAATATGCTTGAATTGGAAATCATTTTGGTATTACGTTTGTATTGAGGTTTCGTGATCCGGACGCCTCTTAACTAGTTTCTGCCAGCAACTTGGCTCGCATTGTTTCTATTGATACGTTTTTTCTATGACATGTGAAATGATTTATGATATAAAAAGCTACTTTTTATCTCATAAATCAGTTCACATGTGTACCCCATTTTTCATACCGGGTCTAGTCCAAAAACAGTCTATGGAAGTATTACGTTTGTATGAAGAATTCGTCCCTCCGGAGGCCCCTTAAGGACCTAAAGAAAGAAGTTACTGCTATAATGCGTTTTAGTAATCTTCAATCAAAGTAGGTTTGATTTCACATGAAGCTATAGGATAATTGGGATAGTCATGGCCTGAATATTGTCTTTGTTAACAAAGAAAATGAAAATCAAATAATAGACAAAAAAATGGCACTATATTTAAATTTAGATAAGCAAATCAAATATATTACACATAAGTTATATGAACATACTAGTGGTTCCTTTTCCACTTTTTCCACTAGTGGACAAAAAATTCAAGTGAACATTAAAATAATGTTATTTGAAATTTTATAAAACATTATTTTTATGTTCTCATTAGTTTAATGACTCGTCTAAGTGCTTATTTTGTAAGCTTAAAGAAAATAAAAACGTTTGAATTTTTGAGAAATAATTTAGAACTACATACATTATACAGTATTCATCATTGCTAAAAAAATGTTGGTTGTCGATATCGTTCTTTTTATAAGTATAGTATTGTATTGTATCAGTAGAAAACAACAACCATTAACACATTGAAAGAGAAAACTATAAAACTTGCATCATGTTACATTATATCAAAATAAGACAATCTACTCTATTTGCGATATTTTTGTATTTGATTGATATTTTTAGTTATGTTAGGCATCAGTCAACTCACAATGTAGCCTGACTTAAACGTTTGTTAAGTATCAAGTGCAATGTTATTAGTAATTTTACTAATTACATACGAAACAGAAGTGATCAGTAAAATCGTTTTGTAAACGGACGAATTTTAATAATTAATGATAACATTAATTAACACTTGTCACTCGTACACAATACTCAACAAAGTGAAACTGATCCATAATGTTTGACTGTGTGTTTGATAGTCAGTCAACAACATCCTACTTCATTTTCGCGAAAGTTTGTATGTATGGATGTTTATTACTCTTTCACGCACAATACTACTGAACGGCTCGGGCTGAAATTTTGCATACAGGTAGTTCCAGGCCCGGAATAAAACATGGGCTACTTTTTGTCCCATAAATCAGTCACCATGGGATATAAATAACCTTAAATCGTTGCCATAGAAACAACGCTTGAGAAGCGCGGACAGAAACTACTTTTTTTCTTATTACTATTACATAATTATATTATATTAGCTACCTCTTTTGCTAGCAATGGACGCGGCGATTGCGAGGTCTTCCTGCCGTTCGCGGCGCCTCTCAGCGTCAAGTTGTTGCACCAATTCGTCTCGTAGACGAACTATTTCTACTAGACGAGACACCAATTGTTCTTCACGAGCCTAAATCAGAAAAAATAATTCAATAAATTTAAACCGTTGTCAAATCAGATGTCGCCAAAATTTTTATTTATTAAGTGCACTCATGTTTTGTCAGGCCACGAGTAGTTATTAATTGTTTATTTGTATAAAAATATGTTTCTTTACATGTTAGACAGTTGTTCGGACATCCTTTTAAGTATGTAAGTATACTTGTGCCAGGATGTCCTGATTTATGAATTATTTTTATTTCCTTGAAAATATATAATGATGTATTTTCACATCACGTCATGTCTAGACATGCTCTCGCATGCATCCACTGTTTATAAACTTGGCCCAAATATTTCTATGTTTGAGCCAAGCTGTAAATTACTTATCTTTTTACCTTATCTGCATCGATTCTGTTAACCGCAGGCCGTGATTGTATAACTCTTATTTCATGCTCAATGTCGGCTTGTTCCTGCTCCAGTCTTTGTTGTCTCCGTCTGAAATGTAACAAGTTGTTTTTTGTATGATTTACATTATGAAAATTCTTGTTTTGTTTTTTTTTAATCTTTTATTTGGTTCATGAGGGTTTTGCCAAACATGGCATGTCACCCCCGTAAATTCTTGGTTCTGTTAGGTAATTACAAGTAGGTATAGATAACAAGTATAGTTTACTTAATAAAGTAGTGTATGTAAGGTTTTGGTGAGTTCTTGAAACTAATTATTATTAAATCTGCTATTATAAAGATTTATTGTTAGAAATAAAAATAAATATTGCTGGACAATTCACACAGCATTATCTAGCCCCATGGTAAGCAGAGCTTGTGTTATGGGTACTAGATAACTGATATACATAATACGATACATTACATAGATAGATATTTTTTATTATACATAGAAAACGACCAGAACACCCGAAACAAATATCTGCAGATCGTACACACATTTGTTCCGAGGCGGGAATCGAACCCGCAACTTAGGAGCAACATACACAGGAAGATTTAAAGCAGTCAGGATGGGACTGCATAGTGGACTCTCTTCTATATACTGACACACCCGGAGCCGCTTGAGCAATTGCATAGTCCTTGTTGAATGGTTCAAGCTGCCACAATACCTATATATAGGCCCTTAAGCAGCAATATGCACAGATATAACATTTTATAATAACAGTAGGTACAAGTAAAAAAAACGATTAAGTTATTATGTTGCCGCTGTCATTTTGTATGAGTCCACTTATAACAAACTTGTAAATATTGAATAACTAGTTACTTAGGTATCCTATGGGACTGACTTAGTTATAACTAGAGTCAAAGTCCCTAATCAAATTAGAATAAAAAAAAATCTTACTTAAATTTACTTAACATTAGAAGTAAATAACATCAAGAAATATCATAACAGAGCGGCGACGTTCAATAATAGAATGATAGCACTTACATGTACATCAATTCAGTCTGTTTCCTGAACAGGTCGTTTTTCTCATTGACGAGCTCGCAGAGCTGTATTACTAAATCTTCAACTTCCTCTTGGGGTGCGGTACAAGCTTCATCACCTATGCAGACAATCTATTAATTTACTTGTTTATGCACGTGGCTTTGCAAGCGTTATCAGAGTTCAAAAGTACCCTATGTCCTTCTGTGATATCTCAGAAGAATATAGGGTAGTTTTTATATCGGAAAAGATCTGTCAAATTTCATTAAGAGTTGTTCAGGCGTTTAGGCGTGAAATGGTAACAGACGAACATACGTTACTTTAAATTTATTATATTAGTATGAATTTAGCCTAAAAATGTACCTACTACTCAGGCTGCACTTCAACACGCCACCCTTCTATGCTGTACGGGAATGTGTTAGGTACCAATCTCAACACCGAGTCAAACATACCAGTTAAAAATCTTTGGGATAATGTATAGAATTTTCCCCTGAGTTTCCCCAACGGCATATAAAAAAAGTCTTTCTAACTCTGTAACCTTCTTTTGTGCGTATTATTTTGTTTTCATACCAGTAGTTTACTTTGGTCTGTTCCAAAAACAACTCGCATTAATATTATAAATGCAAACCTTTGGAGGTTTGTTATCTCTTCACGCAAAAACAACTGAACGGAGCGGGCTAAAACAAGTAGTTATTTTAAACTAGTTTCTGCTCGCGGCTTCGCATGCGTTTTTCCTATGGAAACGTTTTAAGGTTATTTCTATTCCATGGGAACTGATTTATGGGATAAAAAGTACTGACTACTAGTATGCAAAATGTCAGCCCGATCCTTTCCGTAGTTTAGGCGTGAAGAGGTAACAAACATCCATACTTTCTAATTTATAATATTAGTGTGATTTCAATGTATTAGAAATAAAAAACTGTTTATCTGGCGCGGTATAAATACGCAAGTCGTACTTGGATGCAAGATGCACCTGACAAACCCAAAGGCAGAGGTCATCCCTGTTACAAATTGTACCAGCCATCTTAATCTACGCATCGAACAAATCAGAACGAGAACATCGACCGCAAGACCTTAAGAAATAACCATCCAATTGAATCCTATTGAGATAACAAGATTATGATTGAGTCATTCAGTATTTGCCCTCTAGCGTACTTGTAGTAGGAAAATACCACGTAACTATTGTGCAACCAATGGGAATTGATAAGCCACGTTTGCTACGTTTAACAGTTTGTATATACATTTAATGCATATAGCTACAGAGGAGAACCTAGCTATTTAAGGCATCCAGGTAGGTCTAAGCCTAGAATAAAACAGGCTCAATAAATCAGTTCCCACGGGATATAAATAACCTTAAAACATTACTATAGCAACAACAGAAATTAGTATACAAAATGACGCTTATGGTTGTAGAGATAGTGATCAATATGCTATCAGAATCTTAAAAAATTCCCCTCGATTCGCTTTAATTGTGCCTTGACCCAGAGTGATAATGACACTACACTAACAGCCGGTTGTTGGTAGGCTGATCATCAATTCTCTTGTCACGTTAATTCGGCAAGAGAAAGAACTTTTTGACATGACATTATTTTTAATTTATGTGATCAGACACTACTTCCCTAAATACCTATTATAATAAAGTTTTTTTTTAAACTAACGCGATCTAAATAGGAATCTATCGCGTTTATTTCCCTATTACACCTTTTTAAAATATAAATACGCGTAAAAAATATTTATAGGAAATATTTTAATAGAGAATGTAATTCATTCTGTTTGTCTGTCACCTTTTCACGGCTGAACAGATCTTTATGCACTCTGGAAGCGAAGTAGATAACGGGTATCCCGGCCAAGGATATAGGCCACTTTTTATTCCAGAAAAGCGCGTGCAAAATCGCGGGGCAGAAGGTAGTCATAATATAACTATTCACGGGTATTTATCGCGTCTATTCAGGTACATATTTTTATACCCGTGATATTATTATATTTGACAAGAGATATGATCATGGATTAGTTCACCAGTCCAGAAACAAACAAAGTAACAAGTGAGTGACGGTGCGATATAAACAAGGAAAGTGCATCATCTATGTTTACCCTCACACTTGTCCCGTATCATACGTTCGATGAGCACGCCCTGGCGCTCCAGGCCTAGCTGCTGCGTCTCCAACAGATCCAGCTGGACTTGCAGCTCTTCTGGAGACATCTGGAGCTTCACCTCGCGACGCTCGGGGAGGGGCAGGCCTGGGGCTGGTCCCTTTGATTTTTTGCCACCTAAATTGATGGAAAAAATATTAGTATTCCATACTAATATTTTTACATAGAAGTACATATGTATGTGTATATACGTATTTTTGGTAATATTGCACCATTATCACAATGTTGGTTTGTATTGGTGTAACACTCGTTTTGAGTGTTGAACAGTGTTTACCGAGTCGTGGTCTCCAATCAAGAACACGCTCAAGTAAATATTATATAAGGCATATTATAGATACATATGTAGATATAACTATGTTAGGTTGTTACTAGCAGTACAGTTAGCGGCACAAATTAATGATTGCTTTACTGACTGTACCAGGGGTCAGGAAGCTACCATATATTTTTGCAGCAATATAAACGTATATGTTTTTTATCATCACTTTTCTAAATTTTTATTAATAATACACTTGGACATTTTCACATTTCACCTGACCCAAAAGTAAGCAGAGCTTATGGCATGTTAGGTGCAATACTCCGTCACGCGTTTATTTTCTTTTTCTGAAACACAGGAATGCAATATTTCATTTTATACACTGTATCTTTTCCAAAATAGTGATGCGAATCGACTCGATATTGTCGAGTCGATTTGCATCACTAGGGACTAACGCAAGCTTCGATATTAATCGAAGTGACAGATGAAATATTGCACTCTTTCATTCAGTCAAAGAAAATAAACGCGTGGACGGGTATCAGATTACTCATAAACATTACCCAGATCCATAAGGATGATTTTAGTCTATTAGTTTTGTATTTAGAACTCTTATTTCTTTATCATCAGCACCAACCAGCTTAGGCTAGCCCACAGATGGACATAGGCCTTTCTTATCTATAGATCATAATATTATATCTACTCTTTAATTAAACATCGAACTTTGAAAATGAATATTAAATAAATAAATAATCCTGGACAATCCACACAGGATGCTGTGTGGATTGTCCAGCATTATTTTTTTGTATCAACTAGCCCAAAGATAAGCAGGGCTTGTGTTACTACATATAATAATAATAATATAATAAAGCCTTTTTATTTCCTTAATACATAGAATTTACAAAATTTCATAATGAATAGAATAATATTATATGACAAATTATATAAAAGATTAGATTTAAATTAAATTAAAAATTAATGATGCGTATTAAGGACCTCTCATCGAGTGAAGGCCTCCTCCATTTTACTCCATGCTTTTCTGTCTTGAGCTTTGATTAACCAGTCTATGCCAGCTGATTTGTTAATTTCATCTATCCATCTCTCTTTTGGTCTGCCTCTGGTTCTTTTGTTCTGTGGTCCTGTCCATGTTGTTATTTTTTTGATCCATTTGTTATCATCCATGTTACTACATATATATTTTTTAATATAAATAGGAAACGACCAGAACACCTGAAAAACTATATGCAGATCGTGTCGATCGGTCTATATGCACAAATGTTTATCATTTGTCCCGAGGCAGGAATCGAACCCTGAGTCTCAGGCGGGCCTTTGCCCACCGAGCCACAGAGTTCGGAATATTAATAAATCCTTAAGCTAGGAAGCTTTTTGTAAGTAAAAGATAAAATAAAGCATACAATCAGAGCCGGAAGCGTTCCTCAAGTCCGAGTCTGGTGTCTTGTCCATGGAGCCTCCTTCTGACACCGTCGAGAGACTGTCCGGCGGCGGCGGCGTCGGCGCAGGGCCCTTCCGCCTCGACACCGGCGTTCTCTGAAGCAAATGAATGAATGAACGATTTATTGCAATACAAAATATAAAAAAATAAAACCTTATACCTATATATTAACAGTACAACATTATATTTAGACTTAAATAGGCAAATAACCATGTATAAGACATATAAGAGATGAACATACTAGTGGTTTCTTTTTCACTTCTTCCACTAGTGGACTAAAAATTGAAGCGAGCAGTAAAATAATTTTATTTGATAATAATTTAAAGTAAAGTATGACTTGTCTAAATGCTTATTTTTTAAGCCTAGAGAAATAAATGCTATTGACTTTGACAATAGGCGGCCTTATCACTGACAGTGATTTCTCCCAGGCAACCTAGAATTGTTGGTACCTACATTTATACAAATAAAAAAAAGTAAAATGTTTATTCAATTTTTTATTGAATAAACATTTTGAAACCTTAGTATTATGCAAGTACTTGTGTTAGGTGGCTTCGCTCTTCCACGCTTAAATTAATTATGTATAAATAAAAATAAATAATCCAGGACAATTCACACAGCATTATCAAGCTTGGTAAGCAGGAGTTTGTGTTATGGGTACTAGATAACTGATATACATAATACAATACATTACATAGATAGTTTTTTTTTTATTATACATATAAAACGACCAGAACATCCGGAACAAATATCTGCAGATCGTACACACAATTGTTCCGAGCCGGGAATCGAAACCGCAACCTCCTGCGTCGCAGGCGGACCTTCACCCACCGCGCCACATCGGTCGTCGAACAGCTTTTTTACTTAACTAGTTTCTGCCAGCAACTTGGCTCGCGTTATTTCTATTGATACGTTTTTTTTCTATCACATGTGAACTGATTTATGAGATAAAAAGTAGGTACCCCATTTTTCATTCCGGGTTTAGTCCAAAAACAGTCTATGGAATCTCGCCACGACACCTACGGCAAAAAGAATCTAGTCTAGATCTAGAATCTAGATTATAAATTTGTTTAATTCAAAATTGGATAAAACTATTAAAAGTTGAGTGCGAATAAGAACAAAAGACTTTTATCTGTGTGATATTAGTTATCTATTTTGAATTTTTGTAACGCGTCCAAGAGTCCTGAAGGTCTAAAGAAAAAAAGCACTTTGATATTTCATATTTGACGAAAAACTCGGAATTCAGAAAAACCAGTGTGTTTACATTCTCATGGGTTAGAATGGCGCTTGTTTTGATCCTTTGTTTGAATTCGTAACGATAATTCCATACATATTTCTGTATCAATCACATTCCTTTAATATTACGAGTACAATAGCTGACATTAAATAGTGAACTTAACATAACATACTTACCTTATTTACGTAACAAAAAGTATGTACATAATAGGTACTCATCTTTATTACATACGAGTTTATGCTCGCATTGTCCACAGATACGTTTAAACGTATATTTCTATCCCATGGGAACCTTTGTATTGGATAAAAAACCTACGTTTTGTTCCAGCAGACTTAGAGCTACATCTATGCCAAACTTCAGCCTGATCCGTTTTGTAGTTTTGGCGTGAAAAGTAATATACGGCCATCTTCCATCCAAAACTATGCGTTTATATTATTAGTGTGATGTGATGTATGTAATACTAGTTTCTGCCCGCGGCTTCGTACGCATTGTTTCTATGGAAACATCAATAAACGCCTTCAAGAATAAACTCGACAACTGGTGACGAGACAAAAATAATAAACTAAAAACAGTAACGCAATAAATAAATTCAACACAGTGTGATATAGACACATCAGCTAGAAGCTGCTCGTTTATTAACAATAAATAAATAAACGTTTTAAGGTTATTTCTATCCCATGGGAACTTATTTATGGGATAAAAAGTAGCCTATGTTTTATCCCGGGCCTGGAACTACTTGTTTGCAAAATTTCAGCCCGATCCGTTTAGTTTTTGCGTGAAAGAGTTACAAACATCTATCCATACATACAAACTTTCGCGTTTATAGTATTAGTAGGATAATATACGTACAAACGAAGTACCTATGTAGTCTGCGTGTAGGAAAAGTACCTATTCAAGTGTGGCTTGACCTCCTACGGCTAATAAAAAGTATGGGTTTACGGGTTGGGTTTTGGTCTACTTAATTAGCAGGTAAACCCTACTTTTAGAAGTTCATTGAACGTCTGTGTTATAAATCTGTGTATTGTACTATAGGTACAATACACAGATTTATTAATACATATTAATAAATCATTATTTATCATTTATAATAGCGGTCGATACAAGGTTCTCTCAACGGGATTACCTGTTCAGAGTTGATAGTAGAATTGCAAGATCCGAGAGATGATATACTAGCGACATCGTCCATAGACGTTGCGTGCGAGCGCGGAGACTCCGTGACGGTGATAACGGGCGGGGGCGGCGCCTTAGGCTTCATCCGACGCGGCGTCCCGGAGCAGAGATTGGGCGTACTTGTCGCCATTGATGAGTATCCACTCAGAGAGCTGTGGGAAATAGGGTACAACTATTTAGTAAGATACAAAAATGTTTTAAGGTTTAACCGATATATAATGGGTAAATGTTCTAAGATGACAACACACTAATTAACAAACGTGTTTGTCAAAAAGTGTTGCTCGTACGCTGATTAACAATCATCTCTTGTAAATGATTTTTTGTATATGAAATAGTTCTCTAGCCGAATTTGAGAAGACATTTTATGAATAATAAGTCAAATAAAGAGATGATCAGCGTAAGAATTACAGGCTGTTAGAATACTGAAAGGATCAGGCTAAAACTTCGCACGCATGCAGTTCTAGAGGTAGAATAACAAAAGTAGGTTACTTTTTATCCCAAAATTGTGAAGCAGAGGTAAAAAGTTTGTAGGTATCTATACTAATATTATAAAGAGGAAAGGTTTGATTTTTAGTTTGTTTGTTTGTAATGAATAGGCTCCGAAACTACTGGACCGATTTGAAAACTTATTTCACCGTTGGGAAGCTACACTATCCCCTGTGAACATAGGCTATATTATATTTCAAAAAAGTTAGGGATCCGTGAACTAAAACCATGCGAAGTCAGGTAGAAGGTCCGCTAGTTTGAGATAAAAACATAAAACTTGTAACTATAGAAATACCTTTTGCTGTAATTGCCATCCTCATCATCAGTAGAAGGTTCTTCGCCGTCAGACCAAAACGGATTGACGGCAATCAACCTTTTTCTGCAACAAATAAGACAAAATATTACTACAAAAGTAATGGAATATTTACCATGATTTGATTTTTGTTTAATTAACCATGATAGTTTAAAAATAGGTATTATGATGCAAACATAACAAGAATATGTTATTCACTTGTGAGTCACTATAACAGAACCACCCGGACTGCGATCCCTCATGTCTAGCGTGGGTGGGGACGGCATTATGGCATTACCTTACCCTCTAATATAGCGCCTCTAGAAGAGCCAATAAAGCGTTCATTAAGGAAACTGTAAAAAAAATATTGTACCAAACATCAGAGGAATACAAGCTACTTACACAGGTGTAGATGTACTATGGGGTGGTACTTTCGGAGGCCCGTCATCGTCTTCGTCGCTACTGCCAAAAGGATTCGTACTGACTTTCTTAGTTGTGTCAATTGACTCCTGTAGAAAAAATAAACAAAATATGTCAATAATATCGAAGGCTCAATCCATACTAATCATACAAAAGTAAAAGAAATTCTATCTATCAATCTGTCTGTTACCTTTTCAAACCTAAACGGCAGATCTGAGCTTTGGCTGGGAGGTAGACGGTAACCTAGAGAAGGACATAGGCTATTTTTTATCCCGGAAAAGCGGAAGTAAAGGCGTGGGCAGAAGCTAGTTTTATTACCAAGTAATATAAAATTACCTCTTCATCATCAGAAAATGGATTAAGATGATCTGGGTAAATTATAGGCGACACAACCGATTCAGCTTCTATTGGTTTTTTCTCAATTGCATTTTGCTTCTTTCTTCGCGGCGGTACACTTATCTTAATTTCTTGTTCAACTTCAACATCTTTGATGTCTTCGTTAAGATTGTTTGCAGGTGTTTTAGCTATTCTAATATCATCTGTAATGTTACGATCTTCTACAACAGTTACAGCTGTTTCTTTAACAGCCGTAACCTTTTCGATTTCTTTCTGGTCTTTTTCATCATTTTCATTCATGCAGTCTTTTTCTTTGTGCTTAGTTAGTTCAATAGGCTCCATGCTCTCAGTCTTGTTAACTTCAATGGTGTCACTTGCTAATTGTGTTTGGAGAAAATTGTATTTCTCTAAATTGCTTTTGTAAAGGTTTTCAGTAATGTTTTGGTTCAGTGATCCTTCTTTATCTTCATCCTCATTATTTTGGATTTTCAATGAATTGATGTCCTTCTCTAGAGAACTTTCATGCAAGGGACTATTTTTTTCACTGAGAACATTTGATTCAGTATCATTGTGAAGTGAACTTTCATGGTTGACATTATCTTTAATATTTTCTGGCGTTCGTTTTGAGTCTGTTTCACTTTGAGTTCTGCTAGTACTACTAATGTCCTTATATCTAGTGCTTATGCTGTCTTTTACTGGAATATTATCTATTTTACTACTAAAATCTTTATCTGTTTTCTTTTCAAACATGCTTATTTTATCTGAAAACCAAATTATATTGTTAGGTCTATATTTTAAGTGTTGATATATGAAAGAGAAGATAAATTATGTATTTCAGTTACGCTATATTATTGCTGAATCAATTCTTTTAATAAAACATAATATAATAAACTTCAATTATTCTTAATTTTTAAACTAAAAGGGCAGAGCATAACATAATTATAAAATCATGCTGAAAGAGGTGATATTTCTTTGCATCCAATAATTGATCTATACATTTTATTATTCATAAATTAATTAAGAATCTTGTAAATCTTGTAAGATAAATATATTTAAGACAATGACATTAGCCCAGGAAATCTTTGAAAATTAGATAAACAACACATAGATAAGCTTTTCACATTTAAAGAACCATGATTTCTTAGTTGTAGCAAACATAAAATATGTTTAATTCAATAATTAGAGTTGTACATAGTTTTATCCTGTTGAAGAGACCTTGTATTATTAATATGTAATATATGAGTTTGTTGCATGATTATCGATTTTATTTTTGGATTACTTTTCCCAATCCAGTTTATCCTCACCTATTGTCCTGTACTTCAATCATGAACCACTGGTTTACTAATTCATAATTACTTAAATCTCAAACAAACATTTCACAATAAACATTTATATTCTACTTTATTATTGTGCTTGTGTGATTGATAAGTGCTTACAGAACAGACTATCACTTAACTCAAAAATGCTCAAAACAATTCATGTTGGTTATTAATAATTATGTGGGTATTCCTATATCACTCACCTAGAATTGACGTAGGTCTTGGTGTAGTTTTGGAGATAACTATTTCCTCAGTTGAAATGTTTACTTTAGCATCTGGTAAATTATCACTAAATGCTAACATTCCCATTTGATTATGATCATTATTATTGAGATATTTCATTAAATTCTTATCATTTTTACAGCTATCACACAAGAACTCAGATCCTTCAACAACATGGAAGTTTTTAGGGTTTAAATGCCCAGAACACTTTGAGCATCGGAAACATCTCCTGTGATAAAGTTTGTGGGATACCATAAGACGCTGTGCCAAGTAGACGGGCAGGCCACATGCCGTGCATTTGTCTAAGCCAGTCTTGCCAAATTTTATCGGTGCCTATGAAGTGAGAAGAAAGTTTTAAAACACATGCCAAAGACTCATAGAATCATAAAATAGAAAGACTTTGAACATAACACAAACTAAACAAAGCACACACAGAGAAACATTTATACATACTGAGAGTCCTGACGCCTCTGATGCTGATTCATTGGTTTTAGCTTCGCTCTCGGATACCTTAGTATTTACTGAAAATAATAAACACCAATAAAACCACCTACACTTATTATTATTATGTTCAAATGGTTAACTGAGTGTATGACAAATCTACTCACCGGTATGACCAAGTCTTTGATAAAATTGTGACAAGTATGTTAAAATGGACAATCGATCAGGCACATCATTTTCTACCATATCCTCAGGGTCCAAGAGTGCAGGAATGCCTAAATGCTTCTCAGCTACACTAAATGCCAATTGATTATTTTCATAAATGTTTTCATGCTTCAACTTTGACATATCACTGAAATTATACAAAGGAAACTGTTTAGTCTATTGAGTTTTTTATATAGGGATTATAACGTTAATTAAAGTTATTGAGATAGTAAGATTATTTTAGAGTTTCAATTGTCTGCACAGCTGTTCTGCTATTATTTCTTTGAAGATTGGTCCTCTAGGTTTTGTTAACAATGTTAGTAATGTATTTCTAAATGTCTCTATCTAAACTGAACAGCTAAACAGCGTGTAATTCAAAATAGGTAAATTGTAAAAAACTACTTACATCAGATCTGGCCTGAAATGATGAACCAAAGCACAAAAAGCCATTCCATCTCTCCAAGATGTTGACATGTTTTCAATGCGTATATCAGGGCAATCCCTGATTAAACGTTTGCACCATAACTCTAGGGCTTTTGTGCCTTTTCTTTCAGACATTTTGGGATAAGTTTCTTCTGCAAAGTCTGGAAACTCATATCATTGGAATGCAGATGAAGGGATTGTCTTTAGCGCAAATATTCATGTAGATTCATTTTTGTGTGAAACCGGTACACAAGCAATTTGTTAGCCTATTTACTCTAACAACTGATGAAGGTGCTTTTTAGTCGTAACCACGGTTATCATCACAAATTTGAAGAATTTAGATTTGGGTTGGTACCTAGTTGTATAGTACGTAGGTACTGACGAAGTTTTTTTTAATGCTGTCTGTCTGTCAAAAAGTGTAGTGTAAACTCCAGTGCTGCCAACAGGTGTTTAGATTTTTGGGCTAGTTTAAAATGGGCTTAGCCCAAAAAAATACCAATATTTTTTTATTATATTTGATTGTATTATGTATAATTTTATTATATTATTTTTTCCGGTTTTGATTTGAGTATGCGAGTGACCAAATAATTATGTTTGGGGCTAAATAAAGAAGAAAAAAGCTAGATATAGCCCAGAAGGGACTACATTGGCAGCCCTGGTAAGTTCTGTGGGACAGTTGATCCTAATTTGATGGTTCGTTGGCAAATGTCATTCATACCATCTCTTCAACTTCTTTCCTATATGATAATGATTCCTACTTCTCTTTCTAGGGATTCCTATGTAATAAGCTGGCAGCTCGGTTCAGTCAGACGAATGAAATGGAAGTAGGAAACAACAGTGTCATTGATTAATTTTTACATTTTGTTATTTATGATACAAATAAAACGACCAGAACAGCCGGAACTGTTGCACGATCTGTACGAAACGTACTAACATTTGTTCCGAGGCGGGAATCGAACCCGCAATCTCCTGTGTCTCAGGTGTACCTTCGCCTACCGCACCACAGAGGTCGTCAATATAAGATGACCATCACAAAAAAATACACCAAACCTAGCAAAACACTCATTTTTCACGGCTCGATCCGCTCGCCCCGATATCATTTAGTGATTTTCGGCAGGTAGGGTCTTCAACCCCCAAAATGAATTTCTGGCTATGGCCTTGCCTCGCAAGCTGGCGACGGACGTCAACTTACATCATGGCACGTAGCGGAAATTATAACAAAATATTTGAGCGGCTATGCATCACCTTAATTCCGCTCTAGCCAGCATAGATTACTACTTTAAGCCAGCAGGTATCTCCGTTTTAGCCACACACCTCCCTTCCAGTCTAGCCAGTGCGCATCTCCGCGCAGCTTCGGTGGATACACCCTAGTTGAAAAACGTATCTTTTTGTCTCCGCTTCGGACATCTCCACTTTGTTGGAATGTGGGCCTAATACCCCAAACTCGAGCTTGAATAAGTAGTTCAATACATGCAGAGATAGATGATGTAGGTAGGTAAGAAATTGGTAGATAGTTAAATAAAGGAAAACTTAATTGTGTAGCCATTGTAGCTTGGAATAGTGGTATAGAGTAGGAAGATAATGCTACTTTGAGTTTAGTATGTAATATGTAGTTCGTAGATTGATGTATGTGATGTTTAAAAGACTGATAAAAAATCACGACGAGCTTCTAGGCTAGAAGGACTAGGACTTGGTAAGTGAACAAAGGAAAGACCTTACCTACCTATACCTTTAAACCTTGCGTGCAACTATTTGTATACACATGCAGTACTACGTAGTAATACGTACCAGGTCCAAGCTGTAATGTCCGACCTATCTGATGCAAAGATAAGTAAAACAATGCTAAATGGTATTACGCTAACATACTATTCAAACAATTTTTGTACCTTTGTACCACTGAAGTTTTATGAGATAGAACAGACTATAAATCTACCTACAGTACAAAAATTATCGTGGACTATCTACAAACAAGTTTAGATCATTATTTATTACCTATACCTTCTAAGCTCTCGCCAATGATTCTTCTAGCCCTAAACGCAATACCTAGTATAAGTTGGTAGGTAAACATTTTGAAATTATCATGGTTAATAGTCACAAACGACATTTATAACGGGATAATTATCATGATTTGAGAGAGCTTTCCGTATGTATACGCACGCTGCTATGATCACGGAATAACTGAAGTCACTGCGAGCGAGTTAGTTTTAGAGTTCCGTACCCGAAGGGTGAAAACGGGATCCTATACTAAGCCTCCGCTGTCTATGTCTGTCCGTCCGTATCTCATGAACTGTAAAAGGTAGTCATTTGAAAATTTGACATAGTGTAGATTACTATTGCCGCTATAATAACAAATAATAAAAGTAAAATAAATTGTATAATTAAGGGGCCTAATGTCCATACCAACTTGAGTAATAAGTAATAACTGAATGTAGTCAGGCAATGTCGGGCGCGGTCAGTAGGTAGGTACCCCTAATTTATTATTTTTTTTAAATCTGTTTTTAGGGTGCCTTCTGCTAAATAGCTATGTACGATGGTACGGACGGAACCATCCTTGTGCGAGTCGACTCGCATTTGGCCGTTGTTATTATTGGCAGACATGCCTATTTATCCTCATACTCAAATCTTGGTCAATATTCTTCTAGTTTAAATAATATATTTTTTGTTCAGTTCAAAGTCGACTGTTTTCTTAGCCAGGCAGGTAAAGATTATTTCACGTTTATAATTTCTGAGAATCACCTATCCATCCAGCCAGCGCACTCGGGTATCATTCTCTCATTTCCAATTATCCGAGGCGATTGTTGTCATACCTAGGTAGGTTTGTAACTGTCCTAAGTACAAGTAGTACGAACCAATAATGCACACATGCTTTAAATTCTAATTCGGATACAGGATCCCATGACTAACTACACTAGGTAGATATTTAAACTATGTATAAAAATGAATCGCTGAATGTGTTGCTAAGCGCAAATCTCGAGCAGTTGAACCGATTTCGCTAATTCTGTTTTTAGAATATTCCTTGAAGTACCTACGAGGATGGTTCTTACGGAGAGAATAAACAGAAAAATTTCCTGAAACACACTTGTTTCAGGAAATTTTTCTGTTTACGTACTTCGAGTTTTCTAACTCGTAACTACTCGTAAATTCCTAACCTAACTACTACCTAACCTTTTATCTAGGATTCTAACTCGATGTCAATGTAGGTACCTATCTATATCTATACTAATATTATAAAGGTTTGATTTTTTGTTTGTTTGAATAGGCTCCGAAATTACTGGATTGAAAAATTCTTTCACCGTTGGGAAGCTACACTATCCCCGGTGAACATATAGGCTTTATTATATTTTCAAAAAAGTAAGGGATCCGTACTAATTCCGTGCGAAGCCGGGAAGGTCCGCTAGTTTATTTATAAAGGTATGGCGTAGGTTGCAGGTCCCAGTTCCTAATTTAGTTCTAGGTAATTACGTACGTTATATTTGGTATTAGCAGTCCATATGATCATATTTACCCTGGTAGGTAGTATGACTAGTATAAGAAACATGTTTCAGTTTGGTTGCCTTAGAGATATTGATTCCCTGTAAAGTTTACTTAGCGTGTTTGCTTTGGTTCAAGGTCCATTAGGTCGTAAGTACCTACCTAGGTATCCGTTGTGAACCTTTATTCAGTCTGGCATTATGCGCAGTAGGGTGGGCGACCAATAATCGACTTCATACCTACCAGCACTTACCCACTTAACTCCAATGTTCGAGAAACTGTATGAGCCAGACATTGACAGAGAGACGATTGCTTTGTGTTAACGTGTCCGGTAACGTATCGTGGCAAAGATATCTTAGTGTAATAAGTGTAACAGTTTCATGGAACAAAGCAAAGATGAATTGCAAACTTGTGATTGTATTGACTTTAGCTATAATAATCTGTGTTGATGGCAAAAAATCTCTAAGTGGTCGAAGTGGATCAAGTTCTGCGCGCGGTTCCAGTAGAAGAACTAGCTATAATCCACATCCGGCACCAACTTCGCTGAGCTACCCACAACCTTCAGCACTGAAGCCATCTCTTTTCGGATGGCAGGAAAAAGCAAGTCCTAAACAATCGAAACCTAAAAATACCCAAACCCATTCATACCCTACCAGCCAGACAGGTCTATCTGGCTCTGGTACAAAACAAGCGAAATCACCTTCAACGAACCAAGAGAGCATCCAAAGAAGCGCACCGCAAAACACGAATTCTCAAGCTGGAACTGGGGTTTCGAGAACTAATAATCAAGCAAGCCATTCTTATCCAGCTTCAACTGGTTTATCTGGAAGCCCTGGCAGTGGTTATCCGCAACCATTGGGAAGTGGAACCGCACATCAACCGGGTAGCAGTTACCCACAGCAAACTGGAAGTGGAATCTCACATCAGCAGGGAAGTAGCTATCCGCAACAACCAGGGAGCGGACTATCTGGCTCCGGTGCTGCGGCCCCACCTCCATACTCCGGTGCTGCTGCCCCGCCTCCTTACGCTGCGGCTGGTGCTCCTCCTCCTTACTCCGGATACAAGCCAGGAGCATCTTATCCAAACAACAACTACGGTAACAATTATCAACATCCAGCACCACCTCCTCCTTATTCAAACTATGGCTCAAACTATGGTGGTCATCCTTCTTATCATTCAAATAACGGGGCTCCTATGCCAGGATATAGCCCACAATCTCCAGGTTTCTTCGGAAATTACGGAAATAATGGCAATAGGGGTATGAGTCGTTCCGGAAGCGCTCTAACTGGAGTTGGAATTGCAGGTGCAGGAGTTGGTACTCTTTTGACCGGTTTAGCTCTTTGGAACTTAGCGCGATCAACTGGAAATCGACATCATACTGTTATATATGATAACAGAGGCCAGCCGGTAGCTGTTGCACCAGAAAATAGCGAACAGATGGAAGCTAATGCCATGTTAGCCGATTTAGTAAATTGCAGCTTGACGATTAACAAAGATGACAAATCCGAGGTATTGGCCATTCCGTGTGCTATTGCCACCTCATTTACACCGGATGCTGATGTAAAAGCCTCTGAAAATGGCAATATTGAATCTGATAATACCAAATGTATTGTAACTGTCGTAAAAAAATCTGGAAAAGAATATATGACAACTATACCATGTTCTACTCTTTTGAACACAGCTGCTGAAAACAATGTTACAGAACCGCCTATAAATATGGATGACATGGTTAATGCTACGATGGTATTCCCAACGCAATCACCCGTAATTAACCCGAACCAACCATCACCTGTGATCGATCCAAATCAACCATTACCTGTGATCGATCCAAATCAACCATTACCTGTGATCGACCCAAATCAACCTGCATTAAATGACCCAAATCAGCCACCAGCTCTTAGTCTTACAAGTGGTGAAAACAGCACGGGCATAAATTGTACACCCCAGCCGGTAGAAATACGCGATCCTATCAACCCTTGTTACTCTGTCAATCATAATTTAACAGTCGTTCCATTGCCAACGACACAATCAACTGAAAACAATGACAAGATTGGCCAGTAACACTATGGCGTGATAATACGAACAGCTGATAAGGCACTTGTTGTGTGCATTAGAATTAGATTTTGCTTGTATTATTTTGAATTTGTAGCCTTTATTTTTACCATGTAATTGTACCTAGTTATTAAACGATAGTTATTTTAGAGTGTAAAATTATTTTAAGTTTTCTTTGATTAGACAATCCCTTTTGAATGTCTACCTAACTAACATCATCATAAAGCTGGCTGTCACCGCAACTGAGCAGCGTTTTCATTATTGATAAATTCCCAAAATGAACTCCAGGTTTTTTGACAAGGGACTAAACTAAATCACCCCATTATAGTCATGGGCGTCTCGAGACTACATTTATTAATAAGTGCATTTGCACTTATACTATATACTTAGGTACGCTATTATACCTAATAAAATGTAGCTTTATATTATAATAATTAATGTAGTAACAATATAAATAAAAATTGCATTAAAACATAATAATAACCATTATAATCACTTTTCAACAATACAATCTTATAAACCTAAGTATAGTAGATATACAAACATGTCAATGAGCCAATTTTTTTATTGCATCGAGAAGGTGCGCTGGTGCTTTCAACAGGCAGTCGGTTGTATAATATGTAATTTCCGAATTTTGTTAAATTTATGGTCAATGGTCCAAAGAAAGTGGTCCGAAGGGCCAAGACATAATTAATATTATGATTATATCTGTTGCAGTCAAAATAAAGGGCTTATAAATAGGTATTTAGGTACGATGAATTCGTGAAGAATGTGAAAAAGTGTGCAATATTTTACTGAAGGTAAGTTTCGATTGTTTTATTTTCTCGCAATGGAAGTGTTTTCAAAAGTCAATTTCAATTTATTGTTGTATGATGCTTGGTGAAACACAAACTCCCTGGAGGTCCATGCTCCCTGGTAGCTCATAATGGGAAATTAAATTTAAAAAATATTTTTGTGTAACAAGCTTTTATTTATAATCACCAATAGGACAAGTGGTTAGACAAACGTAACATAGGCTTTAAGGCACAGACTAAAGATAAGTATAAAAGTTATGTAACCTACTTTTAATGAATAAATGATCTATCTTGTACTGCCATGGACTCCCGTGCTACGCAAACCGCGCCGGAGTTGAAGGGATTGTTGTAGGTCTAAGTAGTGATCTTAACGTGAGAGAATACTCAATAATTTATTGCTTACATGTGTACAGATCTTAAAAAATATATATAAGTCCAACATGCACCCTGCAAGGGTATAGCAACATACATTTTAAATTAAATGCTAGGTGGCTATATACAATAAAGTTAATCTTATACTAAATACCTACTAAAACTAAAACTACTACACTACTACTAATTAGGGTATGTTGTAGGTCTAAGTAGTGATCTTTACGTGAGAGAACATAAAAACAGTTTACCTAAATTACCCACGCACGGTGATAATCAATCCCTTTGATCAGGAAAAGTAAGGAGGTGATTTCTTTCGTCCGAGGATATAAACGGTCCCGTAAATGACAAATATCTTGTGACAGTGACATCATTGTTAGATTTTGGTATGTCAAACGAAAAGAAAGCCCATATTTGTTTTGTTTTGATTTTGGCTAGATTAGTAGATTACCTACTTACATTTTAATTATGTTTTATTCGTTTTTACAAGTATTGTAGGTACTCTTGGTTTTTTAAATAGACATATTAAGTGAAAAATATAACATTTGTTTTAAAGTAATTCTATTGTTGCTTAAATTTATCCTAGTCAACATAGTAGATGGAAAGATGTCAGATCCTACTATACAAACATTTTGTTGCCACCACACCGGTAAAAAGGAGGATATGGCCACTAGAATTATGGACGAGTTTAATACAGATACGTATAACACTGTCTGTTTAGTTTCTTCCACTATTGGAATAATAGGAGCTTTATATCAGGCAAGCATTTAAGTACCTACATGTTGTTATAACAAATTTAGTCTGTTTAAAGTATCATCTATTACTTATTAATTTATCATATAGATTTTTCCAGATATCACCAATTCTCGATTAAGATTCAATATCACTCGCAGCCGAAGAATAATAATATGGCTGGCAGTAGCAGACTTGTTAGCCTCATTTGGTAAGTTCAGTTCTTACATAATTTCTTAAAAACGCGATCTAATTTTTACTCTAAAATATATTATAATATTTCAGGGGTACTGGTTCGATCTTCACTTTGGCTGAAATATAAAAATATAATGCCTATGCCAGATGATGATGTCAGTGTTCTCTTTTGTAGCATAACTTCTGTAAGTGATACCTATAATATATCATCAGCTTATTAGCATTAGTCCACAGCTGGACATACCTTCTGTATTGTACTAATTTTTTAAATACTCTGCTCATAGCTTGTTCTGTTTTTTACAGGCTTGGACACAATATTTTTATACAGTTACCTGGTTTTGGACTTTATTTTATGCCATTGACACATGGAATACTATAAAAGGAAGAGATTCACATTTATTTCTCTATCATTCATTTGCCTGGGGACTGTCAGCTGCAACAACTAGTATTGGACTGTCCATTTTGTACATACCTAATGCTACGTAAGTCTCTTACAATTTATCATAGGTAGGTTGTATGTAATATTTAAGTATGATTTAATGTTCATGTATTCACAAAAGTTAGTATTAACAATTCCAGTGCGTTGAGTTCTGTTGTATTAGTGATAAGCTTAACCATTAGCACTCATTATTATGTTTATTTGCTCCAAGGCTGAGTGAAACCTTTAATTATAATGACAATATAGTTAAACAAATAAGTTGAGATCTCCCATCATTATTATCACCACTGATGATGTAATCTCCCTTTCAGAATCAATAATCATTATTATATTATTTGTTTGTTTCTTTCAGGTGCCACAATTTGCCATCAGCAACAAGTGCTCTTCTGAGAATTCTACCAAATTACTTTGCAACTTATGTTCCTATAGCTATAGTGATGGTGGCCAATCCTATAATTTATACACTCTCAAGTAAAAATGTAGAAATGGCCATTGCATTGCCACTTGCGCAGGTAACATTTTTATGTCTAAGATATGAAAAGATAAACATTTTTATCTTTTGTGATAATAACATACCTTTGAATAAACAAATATAATAAACTAGCTGCGCCCCGCGGCTTCTCCCGCGTGGAAATCTATGTATTATGTATGTGGTTTAATTAAATGATAAAAAGTATCCTATGACCTGGTTCTAAGCTACCTCCCCACCATCAATTTTCAGTTAAATTGGTTCAGCCATTCTTGAGTTACAAATAGTGTAACAAACAACTTTCTTTTATAAATAAAGATATAGGAAAAAGAACCTTCTAACAAGGTTCTTTTGTGTTTATCTTAAAAATATATTTGAATTTGTTTGTTTCAGTTTACTAGTAAAGAAAGGAGAGTTGTTGATGCTCTAAGATTAAAGTTTTTCTTTATCAATGGAGTTTTTTATATCTGCTGGCTACCAAATCTTATCAACGGTATCTTAGTATGGACAATGTGGTTCAATATGCCTGTCAAGGTCATAATTACGATTTGGTATATTATGGTGAGTCAATTTAAGTTTTTTCATAATTTACTCAGCCTGAGGTTTTGCTCACTTGCTACATGAATAAAATTATTAATGATACAAGTAGAATGCCCATCTCACATAAAGATGATGTAGCTGTCAATAATTTACATAATTTAATTGGTCAAACTTATCCAAGTTTAAGAGATTATATATCCAAACTTAATATTAACATTTTCTTTTTTGACTTTACCTACAACTTTTAAGATCAATTACAATGAATGTATAATTAGATAAGTTACCTACTTGCTTTTTTACAGGCTTTGCTGAACCCTATGCAAGCATTATTAAATGCTTTAGTATACAGGAAATGGAATGCAAATAAATCTAAATATTCTCCATCATTCCAAAAGTTTTCTGGAAAAGAATTCAGCCACAATGATGAACAATCTCCATTACTAGGATCAGAACCACCTCGACTGCAGCTTACTCGGATGCCGCCTAGTATAAATAACTACTCGACTATGTGATATATTTATTGCCATTTCTTTGAAATTGATTTGAGTACCTGTATGCGCTTTTTTATTATTTTATGGTATTTAAACCAGTGTTTTATACAGTATTTTATAAGTTTGTTTTTAAAGTTACCTAAATAAATGTTTTGGATGTGTTTTATCTAAATAATTTCTTTTAATAATAGCTCAGGTTAATTGACCTACTGGGTAAAAATCAAATAGATTTTGTTGATAAGTGGAAGTATTTATTTATTATCTAGAAATATACACATATACATAACCATTATTAGTTTATTTTAGAAAATATATTGTTTCTTACACTTAACTATCACATATTCAGATAAGTTAGTTACTATACGGTGGGGCCATGGTCAGATCTGTTACATCCTTCACTATCATGTGTGCTATTTGCCATGCCATTTCTTCTTCAACTTTCGAAGTATTAGATGGAACAAATCGGTTCACCATTTTCCTTAGTACTGACTTGTCTTTCTTATCTGGGTCCGGTTCAAATTTTGATTCAAATCTACCCAAGCTATTAACCCTACCAAGACTCAATCCATCATGTTTGTTTCTTTGCCACAATGAGTCTGCGTTATAAAGCTGATTAGAATCTATTGTCATATCAGGTACAGATAGGTTACGTTTCTTTTTACGGAAGACTGGATCGCCCATGGCTAACAGAGTGTTCTGAGTGCTCATGCTGAACTCACTGCTGCAGTCAGAATGTGCCTTATGATTGGTATTCCAGATTTGATTTACAGAGTGGACCATTTCAGACAGATATTTATAATACAGTTCAGATTCAAGAAATGTTTTAACAAATTGAGTTAATGTCTTAAAAACTATTCTATACGGTGTATCAAAACATGATTGTAGAGGGCCATTTTCTCTACATATCTCACTTTCTATTTGTAATCTGATGTCAGTAGGAAAGCCAATTGGATTAGTGGCTTGAAGTGAAAAGTATTTTTCATAAATAACAATGGCATCAGCTTGAGTCTGTTCACTGTTTGCTTTAGAATCCCCAGTGATGTTGTCTCTAAAATGGATGACAGCCATTAGAAATTCTAGAAGAACTCTACATGATTCTTGTTCTAGATATTCAGTAAAGTAAAATAATATTGTTTCATTGAACAAAATATCATTTAGGTTCAGAGAGCTATTAGTCAAAATTTCAATTTGTGCTTTTATGTAGAACGGACTGCAAATGTATTCATTGTAGCAGTGATTTTCTAATTGATTTAATATAATATTTTGAATAGGTGTGAAACAGTCCTCTTTGATATTTCCTTCAGGTTCACAGATGTTACTGATAACAGACTTCCGCAAGCTATCTGAGACTTCTAGCTGATGTGGAGCTTCTAAGGCAACATATGTTTTGAATATATTTATAGCTTCCTCTGTTAGATTAACATTTTTTTCACAGGTATCATAAACTTCTGAGTTTGTGTGCTCTGTAAAGTTTCCACATGAGCTTGTTGAGCATTCAGTCAATTTAGGAGTATAGCAGGCACAATCATTTTCACCCAGTCTCTGAGATTTAATTTCCTCTTCCTGGTCACATACATAGTGGAGATCACAACTTCTGGTTCTATTAATCTTTTTATGAATACAATATTTTATTTGGTTTGAATTCTTAAGTTTTACTTTAAAATTCTCTATGTCAATCCAACATTTAACTAGGTGGTTTTTATCAGATGTCTCCATAAATTGTAGGAAATATTTGAGAGCTTTTTTTTCTATGAGTGTGTCATGTAATGATAGAGATAATTTAGATTTCTTGTCAAATAGGAGTGGTAAATCTGTAATAAAAAGTACAGTCGGTGAGTATAAATAATTTACTGGTGAATGAGTAGGTTTTTGTCCAATGCAACATGGTCTAGCTAAGTAGTAGCTATCGTATTTGAAACAATGTTGTTACCTTCGTTTTCGCTAACTGATTCGGTGTGTAATAAAGATCTCACGTCAAAAACTTTGGACCTTGATTCTGGTGGCCTAACAGGACATCCGCTTTTTCCCTTCGCTGTAACAAGAACCACAAACGTTTTTCACGTTATCTACCAAACATGTAAGAAGGTACCTATGCAGATGTGATTACGTTACGTAGTAGGTAAGTACTTTACAACTTATTATACCTGCACTTTTCCAAAACTTTATCATTTCCTAGCAATTAAAAGTGTTTGTGTCTAACCGATAACTTGAATTAAGTTATTTTAAATTAAATAAACGTTGCGTTTACGTTAGCACCAAAAACAAAGCAATTTGTAAACATTTTACATGATTACTAGCAAAATATAAACACTAAATCTTGTTTTCTTTCGTTAGGCTTGAGCTATACCATCGTAATGTCGTAAGCAAAATTCATCGAAAAAAAAATCGGATGACAAATGACAATGACAGACACTATTCTACTATAATATGCCTTCTACACATTCGAGAGCCGGTTGGCTAGCGCTGCTGCTCGCAAGACACTCACACACACTCGATGTGCTTAGAAGCATCTTGGAAGGAAGAAAAAAGTAATCGAACCATTAGATCCTTCGTTGGCGTTTGTTTGACCAGTGTGTAGTGTGTACGCAGCTTTAAAGGAGTTGCCTATATTATAGCTATTATTTATTTATTTTATTTTAAGCCATTACTGTCCCACTGCTGGGCAAAGGCCTGCCTTTTCTCCTCCCACTCCTCGCGATCCAACGCTGCAACAGGCCATGATGGAAGATGTACCTCGAGCTCGTCGCGCCATCTCATCCTCGGACTTCCACGTCGCCTCTTAGCGTTGGGTGGGCTCCACTCTGTGGTGGTCTTTACCCACAAGTCGCTGGACATACGGCAGACGTGTCCGGCCCAGTTCCACTTCAGGCTTCCGGCTGTCTGACCAACGTCAACGATGCGTGTTTCTGACAGCTTGACTTCTAAGATGCTACGCTCCATGGATATATTATAGTTAGCAGAAATAAAATTGACAATTGATGATTATTTCATTAGGGTTGGTAATTTTACGAAAGACGGCAAATTCAAATATTTTTAGTACTAGCTGCGCCCCGCGGTTTCACCCGCGTGGTGATAGATATTTTGGATAATATACAATATTTATTTATGAATTGCAGCCTATGTGTTATTCTGATATCTAAGCTACATATATTATTGTGAAGTTTCATCAAAATTCATTCTGTAGTTTTTGCGTGAAAGAGCAACAACCATACATACATCCTCACAAACTTTCGCGTTTATAATATTAGTAGGATATTATTAGTTATTACCGCGTTCTTCATACCATAAAATGAAGTTGCTTCCGCTGTCTGTTTGCTTAGATCTTTTCAACTACTGAACGGATTATAAAGCATTTTTCAGAAATATATAGAGTGGAAGCAAGACGAATTTTTATAAACTATTTGACACACGTAACTGATTTCCACGCGGGCAAAGCCGCGGGGCGCAGCTAGTGTTCTTTATGTCTAGTTTTTCAAAGCTATGAAACGATTTTATTATTAATATTACCTATGTAACACCAATTGCCTACACGGAAATACCTACTAGGAAATACCCTTGTTTTGACTAACGTCAGCATACCACGCACCCACACAGCATCCAGAATCAAACTTATTACCTACACTATTTTTGTATGTTCAATCTATAAACACAATATTTAAGATACCCTCGTGTTAATACATGATAATAGCTGGCGCGAGATTCAAATTATTTTGTAAGGTTTATTATTTTCTGCGTTCAACAAAGAATTAAAACTGCTAAACGTACCTAAACATTTCGTAAAATTGTCTGACCCATCATAAAGTAACTGCGAATTATTACATCTAGATTACCTACAAGCGTTTGGTAATACAATGTTCGAGATTTTGTAAAAGAAGTTAGAAGTAGTTTTCTAAAAATCAACATAGGATCTTCGTATTTTCAATACGCCAATCAACCCAACCGGCTCGGGCCATCGGCTGTGCACCAGCTGAGGGTATCGACCTGCCTACTACGGTTACTTGATCTAACTGTTAAACTTGGATGGAAATAACTCGCAGGGCACTTCGGACGGACCAGTTGCGCATCATCGCGGGTCTGGATTACATCGCTATCTTATAAAATACCACCAAAAAATGTGCAAGTTGACAATAATAACATGTTTAGTTATTCTAAGCGAGAGTGTTTTAGCTAGAACTTTTGACCAAAGGCAAACTGGAGATTTGAATGTGCAGGTGGATGTAAAGAATTTAAAAATATTCGCTTTGACTAAGGGGAAAGAGGAATATGTGGTAAGTTGTTGATTATAATTTCCTATCTTCCTCCTAAATAAAGTAGGTATCTAGCCAATTAGTATGTCTACTTACTAAAGACCTCTGGCGCAGCGGGCATAGCACGTAGATCCGTCTGCGACGCAGGTTGCGGGCAAGTTACGGGTTCGATTCCTGACTCGGGACAAATGTTTGTACGATGTTTGTTACGGGTTTTTATGTAGGTCAGTATCTAAAATAAAATATTTAACAATCGTATCTATGCATTGTACTTGTACCTATAACACCAGCTCTGATTCGTTTGGGGCCAGTTAATGCTTTGTGTATTATTGTCCAGCATATTACTAAGCGGTGTGGTTTAAGGTACCTAGGTAATAGCTACCTAAGACCACACCACTCAGACTAGACCCTGTCTATTAGACACATATCTATAAATATTTATTACCTACGTAGGTAATGAATATTTATAGATATGAGTGTTATGTAATATTATACTTACTGTAGACATATGTTACCAAGCGCTACTCCCGTAATAAAATTCTACCTATAACTTATGTATGACCAAGATGCCTCCTATAGGTATATTGTTGTTTATCAAGTTTTTTAATAACAACCTTATTATATCGAGTGCTATATTATCCTGATATGCTAATTAAAGCCTATCAAATTTCAGTAGGTATATGGTTACTAAGTACCTACCTACATAAACTTGGCATCTATACATTTTATGGTAGTATTTTTAATTGTTTCAGGATTACGATTACGCCTATGACTATTCAGAGATGACAATAAAACCACAAAATGGTACAACCACTACTATAAAACCGTTAAACACGACGGTAACCGTTATGCTAATTAAAGATAATGCGACAGAACCTGAATCCACCACGCAAAAGATCGAGACAATTACAACACCTTCAGAACACGTGGTCACTGTAGACCCGACGACTACAACGTTAGCTGGAACTTCTAGTACAACTGTTAACACAACTTCAGGAATTGAAACGCCTAACAATAACACTGCCGCTGAAAATAGCACCACAACGGTGTCTGACTGCAAAAAAGGATTTTTTAGAAATAAAGGAAATTGCGAACCTAAACTGCAAAACCCTTCTAACATGTAAGTTAAGTCTTTTATTAAGAATATTTCGATGCTCCAACTTAAGCCATTCGATGAATGATAGGTATGTGTCGTTTGCTCGTTTCTGCCCGCGACTTCGCACGAGTTTTTCCAAAGGTTTTTTCTATTGGAACTGATTTATCTGGCTATGGCCTGCGTTATTCCAGGTCAAGACCTATATCTACGCAACATTTTACCCCATTATTTAGTTTTGTGTAAAGAAATGACAAACACCCAATCTATCCAAATTTTCGTATTTAATTCCCTATAACCTGCTATAACTAAGATGTAATTTTGTATAATAATAATTCTACAAAATTATATATAATAATAATTCTTGACCTATCCTACCTGCCTATACCCATATCAGAGAAGTGGTATGTACCTAGGTTTCCAAGTCAATGCATACAAACAATAGGTACAATGGCATGTGTAGTGTTTTGACAGTTTTACAGGTCATAATATGATGTTTTCATTTTCCTTTCTCCTGAAACCTCTACTCGCCTACCTACCTTATTTGTACAGGTTCTTATTAATTCCTATATAAATTTACTACATAGTATGTAATATTAGATACTTATGCATGTTATGGTAGGTACATAAGCGTAGCATTTGCTATTATTACACTGGTGACCTACTTATACTATATTTATGATAGGTATTTTATTTTGGTTGGTATGTAGGTACAATTTGCACATGCACATACTTAAGCACTGCTACATGCTACAGTAGCAGGCATAAAAACTTAAGCAAGTTACTTATTATAACTTCTGTACTTACTTTTTTCAGACTGCTGAAAATGCTGCAGAAATCAAAACCTAGTGCAGGAAATGGAATTAGGAAACTTTGATCTTTCTTTAAGTAGACTAATTGAATACTGTATATTCTTTTATAAAAATTATGTTCGTTCTCAGTAGAAGACAAAAAATGTTTTGTGAATGGAGTTTGTACGGACTGACTGAAATAAAAATTAATTGATAACATAATAGTTCTTTTATTTTTTAATAATGTGCACAGTCAACAGAATAATAGTGTAGATTTAACACAGGACGGGCTCTCTAAATGCAAAGTTTGTACTATTTATAATCATTGAGCTTGGAAACTATAAGCTAAGAAATGATTATTTATAATGTAGCTCTCAATAATTTAATTACCTCTTTTATGATAAGTACTTATATAAAATATGTTATTATTCCACTGATTAACTAGAGTAACACTGAATTTGAATTATTTGAATGGAAGTTCCAACTATGATCAGGAAGACTGCCATCTAACAGTTCGGTCACACTATTAGTATGGGTTATAAGGCTGTGTTTAGGACTTTATGCTTGTAATACAAATGACCTACTTGGATGTTACCTCCAGCTAGCAGTATTAACTATCAAAGCTTACATAAGCAGAACAAGAGAGGTATGAAAGCTCCAATAGTAACAAACACAGGAATAAGCAATGTGCTCTCATCCATGGAATAAGGGTCAGGTGTCTTGGGACCACTGGCACGTTTAGAATTGATGTTCTTCTCTTCAACTTCATCTCTCAGTTCCTCCGTGTCACTCTCTGGCCAAACCAGAGGAGGTAGCTTTGGAACTTCATCAATGGTACCACGCATCACATAGAGAGCATTAATTTTTGGATTATCTCTGTAACCTTTGATGAACTCAACTTTAATTTTGCCTCCTCTTATGTCTGATTCTTCTTCATTATAATACAGCTTACCATTTTTTATGGAGTATGGAATATACTCATCATGAGCAACACCACGACCTACTTTGTCGAATATGTCCAGATCGGCTACAATAGTATGATCTCCATTAAGTACTACATCAAAGACTTTCATATTGGGGGTGTTGAAGTACACTTCACTGAATTTTAGCACCAGCACATAGTCCCCCTCACTCTTCGCTGGAATGTCGTAGCCAAACGTGCTGTGATGGTATCTCTCCGTTTGATACAGTATTTCGTCTTTTTGATTGACTCGGCCTATCATGACCAGCTGTTTGCCGAAATCCGAAGCGGTGCCGATCCTACCTTGTAGTGGATCTTTTTCGTAGTGGATTCCATAAATATCCGTGTGAGCAGGGCCTCCGGCATTTATAGCATAAATAATTTCACCTAATCCAGTAGCTGTATGTATCACACTCAATAGGGAAAAACATGTAAAAATTATTGACCGCAACATCATTGCCTCGAGTCTTCCTTTGAACTACAGTTTTCATTCAGTCGTGAATGGACAGCAACGTAAACAAATGCGTTATTTGCAATTAAATGTTTCAACTCCAGATGTATTCATTTTCTTACAACACAACAAACGAAACAATTTTATTTCTACACAATAAAATTTCTACAATCGACACAGCACAGCCCCAAGAAAGCAAGCCGTTTAGCCGACAGCCGACAGCCAGCCAGCATTACGGTGCTGCCAGCGCAGCACGTAGAATGGAAAAAACAAAACGCCAATTCCAAAAATGTCACAAAATTCAAAATTAGGCAGGCAGGGCGTGTCATGTCAAGCCATAGTGTAGAATTGTAGATCATCCATCATACAAATCAAACAAAAATGCGTATGTATTAACTACTCAATGAGACTTTATTAACAAAGAAAGATACTAGAAACAAATTAGATTAGACAACAATTGAATAAATTGAGCTTACTGCAGATTGTTGCAATCAATCTACAGGTAGCGAGTGTGGCGGCATTGGCAGTCTCACAACGATTCGCGGATTTCTCGCCGTCATTCATGCGCGAGCGAGTGTGGATAGGTTTTGTCATTTAAAATATGATAGACATGGGTAATCGGACATGATCATATCACAATGACATGACATTCCAAATCAAATCAAACAAATGTTTTATTCCAATGATCTTCAAGATACAAGCCATCAAGCCCTAACCTAAGGTAAACGAGATGTATCTTTTTTGAAAAAGAAAGAAAGAAAGAAAGAAAGAAAGAAAGAAAGAAAGAAAGAAAGAAAGAAAGAAAGAAAGAAAGAAAGAAAGAAAGAAAGAAAGAAAATAATTTTATTTGGCCAAAAAAAAACAGGTTTAACAAAACAACACATTAAAACAGTAAAACACAGCAAACATAAAGTTAAATTAAATAAACCTACAGAGAAACAATAATAATAATACACGTAACCTGCTGACCAAAAAGGGTCAAACTCAGCTATGTGATGAACCACGCATTAAAAAGGCCTTATTTAATTTCACATGCTTCCCCGTTTTGATCTTATATAAAACGGCTGGATCTGACCAGAATCCTATCAAGCGTTGGCAAATCTTAAAACAGCGAATGAACCTATTGCACAGATAAAATATGAAATTGAGAACGAATGAGATCAGTTTGTTGATATTTCACCGGTATATTGGTTGGCTTGGGTATGGCTTGGTTAAGTTATGGCCCTAACAAACTTCGATTCAATATATAATATTAGAGATATTTGTCATAGAATCATATTCCCAAATGCTTAAAAAGCACCAATAAATCGAAGTTTGTAAAAACATGGTTTCATATAAAATAATTTACGATTTGCAACATACCTATTACTTTCCCCTTAGTTTAATTCCTTGTTTCTACAAGCAGAGGGCCCATCGGTTAATAATTTTTCTTCGCAGAAAAAATAAAAACCGATGTCCCTAACTCTGAGGTTAGTAGGTCAAATCAAACCTACCGTAGATACCTTGTAAGTAGTTGTGTAGGTACTAATAGGTAAATAAAATAAATAAATAATGCTGGACAATCTACAAAGCATCAATTGTGTACTAGATGACTGATATACCTACATTATCTAACATTAGGTATATCAGTCATCTAGTACTGATCATCTACCCATAACTCAAGCTCTGCTTAGCTGTACATAGCTGTTGTTGTTTGTTCGGCCTCCTCCTCAATAAGATTAAGCCATACCTAAAACTGGCAAGAAGGATGCTAAAACCTGTAACTTTGTGATCGAAGTACCAGTAGCTATTCGCAGAGCCTTAATATAAATAAACCACTCTCGTGGAGACCCTATCTTTGAGTTGATGGAGCTATTGCCGGCAATTTAACCACAGGTGTTACGTGAGACGTGAAATACGCTCTCAATACACTTTGTATTGGCTTTATACGTCACCTGCCTCGCGTGAAGGGTCTTTCGCATGTTACCTAGGAAGCTCTTTGTCGTACATGGACATAGTACCTACATATATACATTACCTAGCTACATTAATTTGAAGATATTGGATAAATAGATCGCCTAGGTTGCGCATACCTATACTACCTATACAACGGCCTATAAGAATTAGCAAGCTAAAGTGGCAGTGGGCCGGCCATATCTCGCGAAGAACCGACGGCCGCTGGGGCAAACGTGTTCTTGAGTGGAGACCACGACTCGGTAACCGTAGTGTAGGACGCCCTCCGACCGGGTGGGATGACGATCTGCGAAAGACTGCAGGTATATGCTGGATGCGTCAAGCTGAAGACAGGGCGCTATGGCGCTCATTGGGTAAGGCATATGTTCAGTCCAGCAGTGGACTATCATAGGCTGAAGATGATGTTCAGATTTTTTTCTTTGATAGAGAGTCCAGTCTAAGATCTCGAGTCGCATAATTTAATCCTGGGAAAAAAGTTGTGAGAACGTTACTTTGTATGATAAAGACCACGTCTGTGCTAATTGAATCCGGGAAATAGATGTTGAGCTATTTCTACAAACACGTTTTAACTCAGATCTCCTAAACGAAAAACGGTTTTACGCTATGATTAAATGCAATCAGTTGGTGTTCCTTGTTCTGTCTGTTTTAGTTTTAATAGTTATTTACTTTTCAGTATAAGGTATAATCTTGTTTCTTATATATATTAATTTAAGAAGTAAATAGAATTAGTTTAAAATTTTAAGATAGTTATTTAATAGGTGAATTAAGCATAGGAATAATTGTATATAGCTTGCTTTTATATTTATATGGCCGTGCCCTTGTAGAGCTGGTCTTTATTGTTTTATTTTAAGACCTATGTCAGCAATAAAACACATACATATAAGCAATAAAACAATGAGTATTGAGGCATCTAATTGAAATAGTAAATAATGTAATAAATAACCAATAATGTATTTTTGTCTTGCTGGGTACATAAATAAATAAATGTTTATAAATGCCTAAATGCAAAAATTCACTAGTTCTGCACGTTCGGTTCATGTTTAATAACGTTTTGAAAAGTATAATCGCTAATTACTCGGTCATTAATCATCCAGTATCGGGGATTATTAATGATCCATGGTACACAGGTATATCTATCATATTTCACCAGAATCCCGTTAAGATTACAACTATACAAAAATTTCTATATTGATTTGCAATACTTGTCGATTTGATCTATTTCCATATGAATACCTAATGCATAATTCTGGCAGTTATTTTTCAAACACGACACCAAACAGAAAATTTAGGATATTTGTGTTGTGAGTTTTTTACATTACTGATTTCTTGTTATTAGTATAAAGGTACATAATGTTAGAATTATATTATGTATAAAGAGATCCAGGATGAACCAGTGATCCTAGCATACATTTTAATGATGTTGCTGTCGTTCTTGATGAATTTGACGGTTACAAATAAATAATCATGGTACTTAGTGAACGTTTAATGCAATAAAATCGAAGCTGAACTCTGTATCCTGGTCGTAGCTGCTCTCTACATGCTATGCTCGTCGTAGCTTGTCCTCTTCGCGCTACGAACCCGTAGCTGTTCTCCGCGTGCTACGCTTGTTGCAGTCACGGTTCTTAGCTTGCCCTTTACGCGCTACGAACCGGTAGTTGCTCTCCACGTGCTACGCTTGTTGTAGTCACGGTTCGTAGCTTGCCCATGCGCTACACACCCGTAGCTGCTCTCATCGTGTTACGCTTGTCATAGACGCCGTCGTAGCTGCTCTCAACGTGCTACGCTTCTCGTAGCAGCCGCCGTAGCTTGTCCTCTAGCACCCGTAGCTTTGCTATAAAATGTGCTACGCGTAGTGTATGTTTGTCTTCTACGAGTTACGGTCCTCAGCGCTACACTTGCAAAGACATCTAGTACACTCGCTTTTCGTAGCCGCCCCGTCGTAGCTTGCCCTCCACGCGCTACGAACCTTATAGCTACTCTCAACGTGATACGGTTTTCCTAGCTTAGCCTTAGAGCATTAAACCAGACTGGTTGAATGCTCTAAGAGCTTAGCTATAAAATAGTAGAAACAAGATTAAAAGTCTCATTTGATAGTAGTCTGTCTCAGCTTGGTAGTGAGGTGACATGCTTGTTTATTTATCTTCAATTAAATTATAAAGCAATATGATTTTCAAATTCTACTATTTGCATTAAATTATGGGAAAAGAGACTCCCTTAATGAGTACCATTGCTTGCCGCATCCAGCACCTGACTGCAGTCTTTCACCTAGGTCACCGCCCCCTGGTCGTCTTAAACTACGTTTCCCGAGTGGCGGTCTCCACTCAAGAACTCATTGACCCCAGTGTGCTAGGGCTTCAAATGACTTACTCGAAAACAAAAAAAAAATCTTTGGTATTACAAAATCAACTCACTGACAAGTCAACTTTTTAACTTAATATCTTCAACGGCTTACATTTGTTTACTAGTGCCATTTTTTCCCTTCCTATTTCCATTCCGTATGCCATTAACTCAACTTTTAATAAAGTTGGGGTTGCTTCCTCGTCGTTTCTTTCCAGCATGAGATAATTTCTTGTTTATTTTGCTGGAGTTGGTTTACTAACTTGGACTGAATGATATGAAGCATTGTCAACCTCTGTGGCGGTAGGCGAAGGTCCAACGACGGAGGAGGTTGCAGGTTCGATTTCCAACAAATGTTTGTACGGTCTGTAGATATTTGTTTCGGGTGTTCTGATCGTTTTCTATATATTATGAAAATATATCTATGTAATATATTGTATTATGTATATAAGTCATCTAGTACCCGTAACACAAGCTCTGCTTAGCATGGGGCTAGATCATGATTTTGGGACGATGTTGTATAACTGCTGCATCAGCATTACTTATCCATATGAAATATTAATAGCCTTATTATCTTATGTCTATGTAAGTTTATTATAATGTTTGTAATGTAGGTATTTAGTGTATTTGTTATCAATTATTTATTAAAGTTCCACCGTCTATATTGTTCGTTCATGTCCAGTCCATCCCAAGGTTGCCTGGAAGAGATCGCTATATATAAGGCCGCCCTTTATACCTTTATTCTAAGTTTTTATCTCTGTATTATTTTCTGTTTTGTGTGGTGTAATAAAGTGTTATCTATCTATCTTGTATTTACTGACGAAACATGGTTAAATGTGAACCATACGGTTTCCCAGACGTGACCAATGAAACAGCGGCCATTTCTGGAAAAGGAGCCCGTCTGATTATTATATGCCACGCAAAATCTGCTCGTCTTCTACAGGATTTTTTCCAGACTGTGGTTCCAAAATTGGCTTCTCAGCCTATAAAACCGATCGAAGATTAAAATCGACAATAAACAATAATAACCCGAGGATGAAACCCGCTATGTGTAGCCATCGCCTTTAGATTAACTTTCTCAAAGGGCCTCTGTGCTGTTGGCTTCGGTCCCACGCACGCCTTCCAAAGGACCGGGTCACTTTATGGCCAAGATCATGGATACTTGATATTGACATAATGAGATACTTTTGGAAAATTTACAATTACATGATTTCGGCAAAGTTGCATGTTTCATGATCAATCAAAGAATAACAGAAGTCAGTCAGTCGTGAGTAGTTTGTTACTGGCAATAATAATATTCTACTGTTTATGAACGTTTGAAACTATTAATATATCAATAATATAAGAGGGTCCTTTTAAGCCCACAAAGAAAACCATTCTTGCTGTTTTTCTGTAATGTACGAGTGAGTAACAACAAACCTGCCGCTTCAGCGAATATAGGTACTTATTACCTACTTAATTTAATTTAATGAATTATGGGTAAACGTTCCTTTTTTTTTTACATATTTTCACACAGCATTATCTAGCCCCATGGTAAGCAGAGCTTGTGTTATGGGTACTAGATAATTGATATACATAATACAATACATTACATAGATAGATATTTTTTTTATTATACATAGAAAACGACCAGAACACCCGGAACAAATATCTGCAGATCGTACACACAATTGTTCCGAGGCGGGAATCGAACCCGCAACCTCTTGCGTCGCAGGCGGACCTTCGCCCACCGCGCCACATCGGTCGTCCTTAGCAGTACAATGTTATGTTGTCTTACTCAAAAAATTATGTGAACCCTGTCAAATAGGTATTAGCATTTGTGGATAGTTTATTTGTCTAAAGTTCTAAATGTCGAGTCGAGAAGACGCTAGAGCGCTCACAAAAAGTTTCAAAACACTGTAAACATATTTATCTGGGTGTAATAAAAGTGGAAGCGCACTTTGCAAATAAAGTTACAACTTGCTATAAAGTGCTTCGCTGGCACCGAATGAAAAAGGTAGATAAGTACCTAAGTAGTTTAAACTTAAGTTCTTCAAACGGGCAAGCTGCAGTCAACAATCTTTGAAGTTCGAGACCACCAGAAAGTGACCACAACCATTGATATTTTTTACTCCATTAGAGTGCGTATGTATAGGTATATAAGGTACTTGGTGTATTTCAGTTCACTCCATCAGTCGCATCGAGACCGCCGAGCAGGCAGTACGCCGCTCCGTTTGCGGGAATACAACGCGAGAATATCGAAAACAACTTATAGCTGTTTGTGACAATGATGAGTTATGCCCATGCATTCAACTTTGTCCTGAGGTTGTTGAAATTCGTAGCAGGCGCGACGAGTAATGTTCGGGAAATAAAGTTTTTTCGATGTTAAGTTGGTCAAAGTGGTTGTTGTGCGGGTTTTGAATGTTTGTGAGGATTGTGATTATAAGAAAATATTTTATAAAGGTATGTTAGTTAAACATTATACCAAATATAGTAAGTATCGTCTCTTGCAGCCGTCCACTGATATGGTTATGAAAACATTACAGGAATCGAACCTGCGAGATCACATTGGATTCGCGATCTAGATAACTCTTTCTCTTTTTAGGTCCTCTTATGGAAGAAGAGCCTAAACAATCAAGCTGAGAAATGTACATATTTATGCTATTAATTTTATTTTATTAGGTAGATGATAGATTAACGCCTTATCATGGGAAATCAAGCACTCGAATCGTACCTAATAACTAGATATTGGTTCCCGTAATCAGGTTTAGCCACTTAGATCTTAATGAACTTTATGAAATGGATTTAGTTTTGGCTAAATAATTTGACATCGTCAGGAAATGCGGTAAAGCCTAAAGTGCCAATTCTGTTCGTTGTATGTAAAATTTAATGAAGTATTTGCAGAAACTCTGCTATTTTGAAATAGCTTTTGTGAGACTCTTATCCCGCTGACAGCTATGTGGATGCTTGATACATTCGTATACCAACCACATATACCTACCTAACATACTAATATTATAAACGAGTTTCTGCCCGCGGGTTCGCACGCGTTCTTCAATAACTTTTTTTATGATCATTTTTATCCCATGGGAAATGACTTATGGGATTAAATTAAAATTATTAATTTTAATTTTTAATTTGATCATCAATATCTTTGTTACTTTTTCACACCAAATGAACTGAACGGATCGGACTGCAATTTCGCATAGATGTAGATTTAGACCAATTATCACATGGGCTACTTTTTATCCCACAAATAAAAAAATTATACTAGATAACCACACGGCACTATCTAGCTCCAAGCTGAGCAGTGTTATGGGTACTCTAGATGACTGATATACTTAATACTATACATAACATAGATATCTATTTTTTATTATTTATAGAAATTACCAAGAACACCCGGAATGAATATTTATAAATCTGTTGGGATATAAATAACCGATTCCATATGTTTCCATAGAAACAAGTCGTGCAAAGTCGCGGGCAGAAACTATCTAGATAGATATTAAAACTATCTAAATATACATTACCTAACCTACTTATGACTTAAACGAACTTTAATCTGCCTACCTGTGGTTTGAAAGGCTTCATTGAGGGGACAATTTAAATTGCCATTTTCTCCGATGAAGCTTATTAAACTTTAACTGGGTAACACAGATTCAAAATGGCGGCTTGTATACTTAGTAGAATTTAAATAAAGTTTCTTGTAGGTGACCTCAATATGTTTAGAGAATTAAAATGAAATTCAGTTTCAAATGTGCCTGTATGTAGTACGAGTATGTAACAATCTAGGTACTACTTTACTACACTATCTTTTACTAGGTATATAATCCGAAGAAATTTACATTTCTGCCACAAAGCTCTATAAACTGTATTTTATTTGCTCTAAGAAAATAATTTTATGGAAGTGAAAATTATTACCCAATAACTTAAGCTGTAAAATCATAAAATAATAATGTGAAACAAAATTTAGGTCGCGACTTTTATCGGTCATAATCAAGTACAGACTATAAAGCCCAGTTAGGTACTTTACAATCACGTTTTTTTTTGCATTTCCGCCTAATATAATGTCTAGTAGCCCAATACTTACTTATTCACGAAAAAGTATGCAAAACTAACGAAACCACCTACGCACAGATTATCACCCAGTAAAACTCCCTAACTACCAAGAAAAACTTACAAATTACCCAAAATTATCACAGACACATTTAAAAAGTATCAAGTCAGCATAAAAACCCAGTTACATTCTTTATAATATTATCGTAGATTTACCAAAGTGTAGTAATAGGTTATGGAGATGCCAAGGTGTCGTCCTAATACTTCATATGAGCCGTTCGAGCGATAACTCCATTGGCCTCGACGCGATGCAGAGTGTATTGAGCGTCGAGTAGCGAGCTATATCTATATATATATATGTATAGAGGTAAGTTTATGTAGATATATATCTACATAAACTTACCCTTATCCAACCAAGTAGGTACCTATAAGGTCCCTCAGAAAGTTAAGTTTTTCAAAGAAAACATTTTAAATTTTTAAGAGGCTACGGAGGGTATTCAATTTCAATTTTAAAAGTTCTTCATATAAAAGTTATTACAGTATATTTCCAGTGTAAGAATATAAAGTACAACGTTAATGATTTACGATGTTTTTTAAGCCATAGGCTTCTTAAATTTTTTACGTAATTACCAGGTAATTTAATAATTTTAGGTACTATACATTTATAGTGTTATCTGGCAACCTATACATTATATTTTAAGGCTTAAGTCATTTTTAGAAATAAATATGGCGTGGCGGGCTAGGGTCCGCATGCGACGCAGGAGGTTGCGGGTTCGATTCCCGCCTAGGGACAAATGTTTGTACGATCTGCAAATATTTGTTTCGGGGCTTTTTCCTAAGTATAGTACAAAATATATATTATATTCTATTTAGTATTTCAGTCATCTAGCTCAAATAGCAAGCTCTGTTTATCTTGGGGCTAGATCTTGTTATGTGGAGTGTCTAGCATTATTTATTTAGATTAGGTACATTTAATTCGGTAAGAATTGGTATTTTAAGAAAACCTAAGTCTGTTTTTCCACTGAGTATGTTAATTTTTTTGCAATTATTCGTATGTTTTGGTCCGAAAAGGCCCTGTGTGATAAAACTTAACCAAGACCATCTGAACGTAAAGCACCTTAAAGTAGGTAGAGTTTATTGTAGAAATGAAAAAGTAAATGAATGTCGTTTGCGTTTATGTTAACCAATATTTCTTTTTTGGCTTTGACGAAGTGGCCCTGAACTCATTCATCTCAGGCACTCAAGTATTTAACTGAATATCTTTATTAAATTATTTTTAAAGCTTTAGAAATTTCAAAATTTGCTGTGTATATTTTTAATCTTAAACTATAAATGAATTTATAAAATTCGAGCGGTGTGGTCGTCTTCTCTGTTTTGCGAGATTAAATAAATTATGTTGACAACGACTCGACGACAACAGCGGGTGGTTGGTAGGTACGTCTTTCGCAGCTTTAGAAACCTATTTCTAAATTAAATTACTCAAATAAATCTTGTTATACACAAAGCAACAGTTTTTTTCAATGCGGTAATTTATTTTATGTCAAATAGGTATATTTTGAATAGAGAGAATACTTACTCGCTTATATCACTAATTCTACACAATAACTATTAATTTCTCGAAGTTATTCAAGAATCACCTGTGCCTGTGACAAAACAATAACCAAGAGAGATAAGGTATTGTTTTCTCTTCTATTGATATCACTAAAACAACACGAAAACGTCTTTGTAGTACCTAAGCCTGAAAAAATATGTAAATAAGGTACGTACAAAATATTTAGTGCCTACCGATTTCGGCTTGTTACAATATTTTCAGGGTTCCGTGAGTAAAACAAATATCCTCCTCAAAGTTCCAAGTTTTTTGCCACGTTAGTTCCTTAGGTACATTATAAAAACAGACAAGTACTAGCTTTTTTTCATTCCAACTTATCTCAACAGAAGAAAGCTTATGTTTTCTTCTTAGCTATTGTTCAAATTTATGAGAGGAATATTAAAAAGAGGGTTTAATAGTTTAATTGCAAGCCAATAAAAATTACGGAACCCTATCAAAAACGTGCCCTATGACAGACTATTGGCTAATTCATAAAGTTGTATGTTAGAGGTGCTTAAGTTTCACAAGAATCCTGAGATGTTCTTCTTCCAGCATTCAAAGTAAAAGTTTATAAGTAAAATTAGAACAGGAATTCTGATGGGTGGTTCTGTTTATACTTTGATCAATGAACAAGAAGAATTTCGAACCGTTTAGTTTGGCTGATCGAGCTTGATAAAACAGATAATAACACCGCTCTTCGAAAACTAAATCTAATTCTGCTAAGTAGGTACTTATTTATAATTGAAATTGTTTGGTCATCATCATCGAGATTATCATTTAGAGTCTTTCTTAACTAATATTAAGTATTTCTATCTTGTACTTAGGCTATATTATTATTTTTCAAAGAACAAAGAGCCTCCGTAATGGCATAGAGTATAATTTTGCTACTCCTCCAAGATGCTAATATGTAGGTAGAGTGCTTTTCAGGAATAACTTTCTACGTGAAGTTTGAAACAAGTTCCCTAAACGCAGCGCTGCGCTGTAGTACTTATACTGAGGCTGTAGGCAGTGCGATCGAATCAATTTAGATAATTTATCATTGAATAAAATTTAGTTGCTCTATTTGCCGCGGGACTTCTTTCGTGAAAAGCACTTTACGTTCTTCTTCTTACCATACACACAAAACAAAATAGACCGCTAATGTGGAGCATAATTAGGTAACCCATAAAAAGCTTAATTTCCAGGCTTTTTGCGGAGTTAATGCCTTATATAATATATTAATGCTTTATCCATTTTCTATGGTTCTTATCGAAATTCTAGCTTGCCTTTGGTATCAAAAACTATAACAGAAAGTATATTTGTTTATGCAGATAGATATAAGGCACTCTATCTACTTTAGTGTTCATACGTGACTTGAATTTTATTGAGGATCCTCTGTCTGACACACAAAAGGTACCATACATACGTTTTCAATAGGTACACAATGTAGGTAGATAAGTGAGTGGGTTGGTCAAAATTTACAAATTATTCAGGATACAGGACCTTGTAATTAGGAGGCTTATCTATAGCCAAAAGCCTACGTGATTAGTTAATTGAGTTGGTAAACTAAAGGTCTTACTAATTGTATAAGTGCCCATGTGTATGTGATTACATTATATAAATCGATTTTCGAGAGGGTAGCTTTGCCCCATGCTTGGCTTTGAACTTTTATTTTATGTAAGAATGGCAATTTTATTCCTCTTTTGGGTTTTGAGGAAACTTTTTCCAACTTCACGTAGTACTCGTAGCTCACGGATCGATATATAAAAACGTACAAAAACTAAATTAAAATTAATTAGTCAGGGTTTTATCATTAGGTATATTACAAAATGTACAAAACTAACAGGAAAAGCCAACAGAAAATTCTATTGGCAACATTGATCAAAGAAAAATTGGATTGTCAATCGAAAAAAGAAGCTCATCTCGCTACTACATACTCATTGATTATCTGTAGTGTTGTGAGTGTTGTGTAGAATCTATTCAGTTGTTAAAGCTACTTCCTGTTTACCTATCGTGCCGAATACTATTTACATAGAACCTTTCTAAGTTGAACCTTTTTCTAAGTTGAAGTAAAAAGTTTCTATCGTATAGATACAAATATAGGGACAAAAGAGGCTTCACTTATGTAGATCGAGTATCCATCGCGTCTAAAATACTAATTTGCTACTTAGGTTTATTATTATTATAGGTTGATTACTTATATTGGAATTTAACTCTTCTTAATCGAGGGTAAGATAAGGCCAACAAATAAAACAGAAATACTCGTGATTCGATTAATGACTTCATCTATTATTCTGGTATTTAGGTAATGACGTTATGACAAACTCTAGCCTGATGGTTAGATAATCTTGAAAAAGGATTTTCCTCAATTAAAATTATTTATTGCCCATGCTGGTAGGCTTAGATGATGAGACTTAAGAGTTTCTTTCATCTATCTAGGTAGTCAATTTTGATATTTCGAAACAATTTTTGTAAGTAATTTTTTATATCATACTTGGGAAATAAATCCAACGAACTCAAACTCGACGGGGTTAAGTCTTTTCATTTAGTTCATATGGCCACCTTCTGTCTCCATCATCAGACCAGATCGATGGTACCTACCGTGACATCGCATTATCACCCAACATCGGTTGAGGAAAACTGGTCAAAAATTCAATTGCAAGATATGTTGTGCATTCAATGAACCAGGTCAAGTTAGATAAAGCTTGTAGAAAGGTGTCTTAGTTCAAAATTAATGATAAAGTTTACTAATAAATTCTTCTTTGTAGAGTAGTATGAGGTAAGTACGTATAAACCTAACTAGTAGGTAATTGCAAGAATAGATATCTAATAAGTAGAAGAAACGAGTGGGGCCTTTAATTGGTCTTCTATTGTTCAACGTTGTCATGTTTGACTTATGAATTAGGTGCAAAAACTCTAATTACCTACCTACAGTATTTTATAGTGCTCTTAGTAGGTATCGAGATAGGTAGCTAGAATAGCTTTAGCATTGCGGTAGGTACCTATATTCACGTTTCGGTAGATAGGTACATACCTAATCTAAGAAAACTTATATAAATATTAATAATCTATGCAGGTACGGTAACAAATAAGTAAACTAAATCGAGAGTAATTTTCTAGAAATAAAAACCTTAAATTGGGGACCCCTGATAAATATTTCAATCCTTTCGACACCTTTGGGTTATGAATGAGGCGTCCAATATTTTCTAGGGAATGTCACATGTGCTGCAAAGTATCTAGACGCGTGCCATAATAACTCTGACTCTCAAATTTACGACTTCCTGCAAGATTCTGGAGAATGGCAGAAATATTACGTTGTAGGCACATTTTCAGTGGACTAACAAAAACCAGGATTTATTTTCTGTCTAAATATTTATTTGAAAGAGCAAGCTGATAAACAACCGGTTCGTCGATGTTATATTGATAAAGTACGTTTCTCTTTCTGATGCCAGCAATCAGAATCAAATCAATTATTATTTAATACTGGTAATCACAATTTAATTATTGGAAAAGGGCTACTGAAATCACAAAACATCGAAATGTCAAGGAAGGTTCTGATATCGGTTGTTTTATAACATTTACCTACCTATCTCACTATTGAAGAGTTAAATGGTACCTACAATACCTGTTGAGAAAAGTCAGTAAAAGTTTTGCAGTTCTGCCCCTGAACAATGTTTTCTAGAAAATTCTCGAGACGGTTTCTTTAACATCTTACAACAATACAAGAACCGCCTTCGCAATAGTTAGAGTACCTACCTATTAAGATTCAGTGAATAATAAAAAAATTCTTTGAGTGAATTAAATCTTCTTTTCCAAGAATTCGGTTTTGAAAAGGATTGTGGGAATTTAAACTACTTTTCTACAAAATATGTTAGGTTACACACCTAAAACTAAGCTTTCTTTGTATTCTGAGATCAATCAAGTTGTATTTCCAGGAATTGTAAGGCGAAGGAATAGATACCTAAGTGTGGGCGTGTTTATTTCGATGCTAAGCGGATGGATATAGGCCTAGGGGCTATGTACTTCTTCTGCATATATAATTAGTAACTGACATGCCTGCCTACGTCGTAAAAATTGTCATTTGATATTAACTACTATTCGATACTCTCACACGAAGCTAGGGGAGGCCTATGTCGAAGGACAGCCTGACCATCAAACTGGTTGCTGAAGAATTCAGTTAGGTCATAGATGATAGGATCAATAAGATACTTACTTTTTAATAATACTTTATTTATCATTATCATACTTTGGTCAGCGAATAAAGGCTTTTTTATTTTTATTTTATTTTATTTATTATACTATTCGATACTCAGTCTACACTCCGTTGTGGAATAATAGTTTCATATCAATATCTACAAGGGGCTACAAAACCATACTGTGACTTCAATTTAAAACGTCACTTAAATCTTACATACAGACTATATGTTATAAATTGTAATATGTTATTTTTATAATTTCCTAGAAACCAATTTTCAATAATTTTGTTAATTATTGTTTTTTTTGCTAAATTGTGCCACTTAATTATATATAAAGCATACAGCTTTATATATAATTAAGTGGACTAGGTCCCAATAACTGACTGCATCTACCTGATTCCCAAAAATAAATAAATTGATGACACAAAATAATTATTTAAATACAATAAATAAATAATATTGGTGGCAGAGGGGCTAATCGCGGAAGTTCAAAACAAATATTTTTGGTATATAAGTATTTGCCCAAAACCTAAAAATATGTTTAAAACTAAGGGAATTGAAGTCGGTTTTCAGTTCTTTTAAGCAATCAAATTATTATTTTTAATGATTAATGATACCTTGCTGTTAACTTGCTGTTTTCTGACAAAGCATCAATAAAACATGTTAGTTGTCTCTGTTGACGAAAAATATATTGAATTCAAGAACAGAGTATCTATAGAAATAAAGTGCCTATTCTTCATTCATTGCCCTGCGTATTGTGTTTTTCATTGTGAAATGATTCCGTCTGGCGCATGACAAGGTCGTGTGTGGCGAGAACAGGGATCATGCAAATGAATGTTTTTTTTACCCGGCAAAGCTTTTGTTCTACAATAAATATTATATGATGGTAGATTTAAATAAAGTCTGTTTAATTTTTAATGAAATTCAGTCAGACGAAGAAGTATTCGTTGCCAAATAGGTAGGTATACTCTTTATAATAATGTAGGTATGTAAGTTGTAATAATCTATACATATAAAATGCTTTGTCCTGAATGACTGACTGACGAATCAACGCACAGCCTAAACCGCTGATCGTAGAGACCTGAAACTTGGAGGGTGTTTTCTTTGTATGGCGTAGGCATCCGATAAGGATTTTCCGAAATTCTACTCCTAAGGGTGTGGAAAACGGGGGCAATATTTGAATGGGACAATGTGATTACTACGTCCAATCGACTTAAAATTTTGCATAAACATTCTTTAACAGAATTAATGGAAGACGAGTTTACACGCAAAGCAGCGGGCGCAGCTAGTACATATGTCTCTTTCTATTATAATTATTTAATTAAATAGTATGTTTTATATTCGCAATGATCGAAATGCCCCAGTTAACATTGCACGACCACTTTGATCGGACCTCACCGCATTAAACATAAATGCGGAGTCGAATCCGTTCTGTTTCCAGTTATGGACAATTTAATGAGCTACGCAGGTGACCTAAACATTGCAATTAGGGTCCATTAAAGCACAGAAACAAGATCTAGTAAAATATTTACTTCGAACCTTAACCTTTTGATATTATTATATTATCTCTCCCTACTCCTAAAAAATATTTCGTTGGGTAAATTTTGTCCAACAATCACTTGTGATGCTTCCTGAAGTTCTTGAATCATGTCTTTCTATTCTATTACTGTCAACTATGAATCTAACCAAAAGCTTCTCGAGCTGGGTTTTCAATAAGTATACCATACTTATAATATGTCAAATAAACTTCATTTTATTCCATCTCTATTTTGTTTTTAAATATCCATAAAAACACCAAAAGACTTTTGGCTTTTACCAACTTTTTGCGTAAAAATATACCTTCCTATTTTTTCAACGCTAAGCGACTTCCTATTTGTTTTTAGGAGGATTAGGATTACTTTCTTTCCACTTTATCTCCATTGTTCGGTTGTAAACTGATCCCATCATTAAGGCTTTTAAAACTTTTACATTACAGAACTGGATTATATTACAAAGCCTAAGTAAAGTAGCACCTACTTGAACTGATACTAAACCTTTGAAGAGCCCTAAGTTTGGTTCTCGATACTATAGAGATGACTAGTTGCTACCTGCGGTTTCGCTTGCATTGTTTGGAATGTAAATATTCAATGGTTATATCTACCTTTCCCATGATTTGTGGGATTTAAAAGCCGTATTTTTCTGTTTTATTCCCTGGATCTTTAGTTGTCTAGGAAATAATATTGAAATATTTCGTTCCGTTTCCGGTAGATAAACCAAGATACTTCCGATTTGCGGAGAAATATATTAAACTCAGTGTTTCAAACAAATATCAAAGCCAAACCGGCCACAAGGCGTAACAAGGCGAAGAAGCGAACGGAGACTCGGACTGCGTAAACATAATGTAGGACGCCCTCCGGCCTGGTGGGATGATAGCCTGCCGAAGACTGCAGGGCAGATGCTGGATACGGCAAGTTAGGCTAAAGGGCGCTATGGCGCTATGGAAAATATTTAACCTGAACAACAAGATACTGAAACTATTAGTTATCTATCCTCAAACTAAAGTTATACTAACTTTCCCTATAGCTTGTACCTACATGACAAGCCCGTAGGCTCTTCATGAAGTTTCCAAAGGGATTTGAATGACATCACCAAAACGTGTCTTGGCGAAACAATAATTGTCATTGTCACACTCCAAATTCAGACGAAGTACCTATCCTAAATTGTCGTTATGTACTCGCACGTAAACAAGACCAGGGTAAACATGCAATTATCTTCAAAGAGTGGATGTGCCTAAAGGGATAGGTAAAGTCGCCTGATATGTAAAGTACCTACTTGCTTCTTCATATAAATTCGGGACTATTTCGGAGTGAGTAAATAAGCCAAAAGGGAAGATTAAGGCTTAGAATGCTAGTAGATACAAACGGGGTGATGCCAAAAAAATTCGACAAATTAATCTTATTTTCGTATACGTGCATGTGTCAAAGCACTGAAGTTATATGCGATTAGATTTTGGATACAAGATTTAGAAAATTGTTGAATGACTCTCTGCTATGACAGCAGCGTGTTTTTCCTCTATGGGTAGGTATAGCGATCATTGAAAAGGGCGCTTTTTTAAACAACGAGATTTGTTGCAACGAACGTGTGAATAGGGTCTCAGGTAAAATTCCGTATTATAAAGCTTGCTCGGTAAGCGATCTATGTTTAAGGTTATGCGAGTCGCTCAACTTTCCATACAAACGCGGTCCTTCCACGTAACTGTAACTACTTCACTGTTTGATGTTGTTCTTTCATTCTTTCGTTGAGTTATCATCCAAAACTAAAGATAATATCAATTTATCTGGTCATTATCTATGTTTGTATATACCCAAAACCAAAAGTATACGATAGATACCCTCATACTATAATAACCATGCTAAATGTCTGTTAATTTTTTTTTACGCGAAATTCATAGACTTACGACAAATTCATGAAGAAAATAATAAGTGAATAAAGTGTGCAATATGAAGGTTAGTTTCGACTGTTTTGTTTTCTCGCAATCGAAGTAAAAAATATTGTTTTTAACTCAGGCCAAAACCATCCATGATGTCTTGGTAACAACAACCTCGTATATAATGGGGTGCTTAGTCCCTTGTGTAAAAACATATTATTAATTAGTTGCATATCTATTTGTCTCAAATGTGCACACTCTACAATTATATAATTCGTTTTATAACTCTACGGTTAATAGGTCAAGTACCAGCGTTCTTGGCCTATTTTGGTAGTTGGATAGCATAAAATCACGGTATCTACGTCTAATGCGGGCTTCAAAGTTACCTAGCGTACAGATAAGTTTCATATGAAGTAGAGCGAAGGTAATCAGGCTGCAAGAAATCACGTGGAGAGTGTTGCGAAATAAAATGTTCCAATGGTAAGCAGATTTCTGAACTATTTTGTTTAATATATTTATGTAAAATACTTATCCTACCTACATATGTATAAACCCGAGTCGGTGTACTCCACCTATTGAATTTATAGGCTAATTTATTACTTCGACGCATTTGACCATGAATTTAGCAAACTGAATAAATTGGCTGTCCGGAAATTTGATGGCAACCCAAAGCCGGATAATAGGTCTACAGTTTATAGAGTAGGTACAAAAACGGGTCACTAGCTAAATAGTGTGGTATTAGCAAAGACTGATTAATTAGGAATCGATCGTATTATGGACGAGCCTTTTGTTAAGCCGGGTACTGACAGGTGTAACGTGACTTAATGTAACGTGTCACTCAGCGTACGCTCGCTGAGTGCAGTCAGTACAGGGAAAGTGCTCGCTCCGAGACGGATTTGAGTACATTTTGGCGTAATTTTGTATGCTCGCTGCTAATGGTACATTACGCCCCGTAACACTGGTCAATACCCAGCTTTATAATACAAGACTCAGGCGACTCAACCTGAATACAATTAATCATTCGAATGGTACACGACACGAAACGTGGAAGCACTCTAGAGGAATCTTACTTAAATTACCTAAAAACCCAATAACTTTCGCGAAAATTTATAGCGGGTACTTGCGATCCTCAGGGAAAGTATTTTTATTTTAAAAGAATATTCTTCAAAGATGCAAACAAATGGCGACTACACCGCGGTGGTAAGGTAACATAATCTTGTTATTTCTTGTGAGTTTATCTCAGGTTTCAGTTGAGAAATGGTCGTAGGTAGTAGAAACTTACTATTTGAAATATGCCTTTTCAGAGTTTCATAACATAACTTTCATAAATAAAGACAAGTCTAACAGAGAAAATAATCTGTGAAACATTTGAATTTGTATATTTCGAATAATTTATAACTATAATAGTTTTCTACTTTCTTCAAGCTATCAATCTGTCTTTACCTAGTCGTTTCTTTGTTCTTGTTTGTTACAAATGTCATAGCATAGCGCATAGCAAGGTTATTGCTATGTGATAAGCTTCTCATCCCTTTTGATAGCCATATCAAAAGTAAATTTATCACATCGCATCGCACAAGAATTGGCCGAACTGTCACCTAAAAGTCTTAGGATTTGGATGAATCGTGTTTTGGATTACCTGCTCATTACCAAATCGAAATTAAACTTTTTAAATATTTGACATTTGCAAAAATAGATATATAGTAGAATAGGTTATGGGTCGCCAGACATTAGGGCTGACTCGGCTGTTTGCCGTAACCATGACCCGACCTTTATTTTAATGTTACATGCCTGTTAGCGCCACTCTATTCAGCTATTGTTCAGTATTGTCACTAAAACACACATTAAGGTAATAAGGTTTATTTATTCTCCAAACTTATCAAACCATGGTAACCAACGATCAATTTAATCTTTCACATTAGTCGAAATTCGTGCGACGAAGTTGTTTATTCAAGTATATCTAGCCCGGTAACAATATCTGTGGACCAAGGGTCAAACATTTTGTATGTTAGGTTCATAGAATTTGTGACTGCGTAATATTATGGTACCTAAAAAAAACCATAATAAGTCCATCCATCCATCACAATAGCCTGGTTTTATTTCTTTCATTTTTCTTTGCAATAGTCTTTACACCTGGTGGATACCATCTTTGGATGTATCATATTGTGCACCCGAGGATGATACCCGTTATGTGTAGCCATCGCCTTGAGATTAACTTTTCAAAGGGCCTCTGTGCTGTTGGCTTCGGCCCCACGCAAGCCTTCCAAAGGACCGGGTCACTTTATGGCCAAGATCATGGTAAATGAGAACCATAATAAAATATAGTGAAGTCAAGTTCGTTCTGATAGTGGCTTACCGATAAAAGAGCTTAGATAATTATAGAATGGCGCCAACTTTCATAGCAGTTCCTAATTTTTTATTTGTTACGTTCATTCATTTTATAAATTAGTGTCTTGGCAAGTTTATATCCATTGTAATTCACTGCATTTGTTATATTGTTGGATTGGCCAAGACACAAATTAGGATTAACTGCTAAAGAATTTGCCGACTTTTTGTAATGATCTTAGTAGCTCTTTTGGAGATCCCCCAACACGCCCAGCGTGGGGATTATGGGGATTACCCTGCATGAGATAAAAGCCGGTAAGGCGCTTATCCAGGGCACGCTTGGGTCCAGCAGTGGACCAATATAGGATGTTGAGGTGAGATGCGGAGGAATGACGAATAAGGAGTTAAAACGAAAGAGTTCCGATTCACAACATACGAGAATGCTAACCATCCAAATAAAAGTTCCTGACTCATAATTACCTTTCCTATCAGTTCGTAGGTACTCGATATTGTTATAACGCTAGTAATCTACCAAATAAGTTGGCTTAGTGCCCATCGAAGCTCTAAATTAGGCAATCGTATTGTTGATATTGGAAAAGTCGCGAAGGTAATATCGCTCAGAAAACTTCATATTGACTCGATGAGGGTGTTGGGCCGAAAGGTTGATATGGATTCGAAGAAATGAGATCGTTTATCACTGTCACTTTTTGTTCAGCTCAAACGATCTGCCTCTGAAGTCTAGCAGTGTGTAGAAACACCTGTCTCTAGCCCTCCAAAAAACGCTTCTTTTGACTAAATAACGTACATTCGTATGCCGAAACTGAATATTTGCATCATTTTCAGGATGTTTACCCTTCCTATTTCTCAAGCCCAAGCTGCAAATAAATTTTGAAAGCTCTTTATTCCCCGTTTAATCAGAGAAAACATACACACAAGATCCCATCTATTCACGTAGCGCAGGTTGGAAGTGAAGCGGGATGCCAACACCAGATAAGGATTTTTCCTGGTTTATTTATGATAGCAGGCTAAGGCGTTGCATACATGGACATAAATAAACGGGAACATCGGGACAAGAAAATAAAATATGACCGAACATCATGTTGTTACGCGTATTTTTTGTAAGAAAGTGAAGAAATAAGGGAGTGCCTCTCGAATTTCTTTACCTATAATATCAAATTGTTGGGATGATTGATGTTTGAGTTATAGAGGCCCTGGATTTTTATCGTTGAGCCGCAGATGGATATAAAATTAAAAATAAACACACGTGAGACCTTCCGATAAATTGTGATAGGCGTGACTACAAAAATAGCTTATTTAATACACGACATAGTGGGTTACTTCAGTTCAAATTTATATTGTTCTTTACAGATGTCCTGCGCTGGATTTGTGAGCTGTTGAGGAGTGAGGAGTGAAGATGTCCGGTGGGTGGGAGCAGGCGTACTGCGTGCCGGGTGGGCAGGCCTTCCAGCACATGTACGTGCGCGTGCACGGCTACATTGCGCTGCTCATCTGCCTCCTGGGCTGCGCCGCCAACTCCGTCAACATCGCCGTCCTCTCGCGCAAGGAGATGGCGTCCTCCACCAACTCCATCCTCACCGGCCTCGCCGTCGCTGACCTCCTCGTTATGATTGACTACATACCCTTCGCTCTCCATATCTACACGGACATCGCCTCCGAACTCAACAGGAACTCGTACGCCTGGGCCGTCTTCGTTTACTTCCACTCTATATTCAGCCAGACCTTCCATACCATCTCTATCTGGCTCACGATCACCCTCGCAATTTGGAGGTTTATCGCTATAAAGTTTCCTCAGAAAAACCGGACGTTGTGCAATCAAAAGAACACGAACATAGCAATCGGCATGGCTTACTTGGTATGCCCGATATTGTGTCTTCCGATTTACTTCGCCATGAATATACAAGAGCTACCCCCAAAGAGCACCAATGCGACAGGCACCTGGAATGACACGTTCATGGCGAATATGTCCGACAATAGATCTGTCAGCAATGAACCGATATACGCGCTGCAAATGACAGACAATAGCGATTTATTGACGGCTATATTTTGGATTTACAGTGTGTTTATAAAACTTATTCCATGTGTGGTGCTCTCCATCCTGAGTGTGTTGTTGATTTTGAAAATGAAATCAAGTGATAGACGAAGGCAGAAGCTATTAAAGAAGTCTGCAATTTCAACAAATGAGGTAAGCTCATGCGTTCAATACACATGGCCATGCGTCACAATAAAGCTCTACTTTCTATCAGAAACTTAAAAATAATAATATACAAAGTATCAACAAACTAACAAAGTTATAAGAAATTCTTGGTGCGAGCAATATCGATAAATATGTAAAGCAAACGACAGCAGGTGCTATTGGTATAGATTTGTTTGTTTTCTTGCAGTAAGTAAATATTTGATATGTGCTATGAAAAATACTGAAAAATATTGATTAGGGACGAACATTATCATCATAATAGCCCATAGATGTCCATTGCTGACCTCACCCAGACTTATGTATAGTAGCCATCTTATGGGCATTACGTATTTATGATTTTAATTTTGTTCAGGTGGAATAATTTAAGCTTTTAGAACTTAAACGAGTAAAAGACTGGTATGTTTAATTAAGGCTATAGAGATTTCACTTATAATTGTCTAATTTTTGTCTTTGTATCGGAAGAGGGATAACTTAGAGAATAAACACGCTCCCGTCACAGCAGAGGGATAGTGTCATTCAACAATATGGGCAAAGCTATTGAAAAAGGGATTTCAAATTTATATTCATACTAGTTCCTGCTCGCGGCTTGGCACGCGTTTTCCCGGGATAAAAAAGCCTATGTCCGGATACCGTCTACCACCATGCCAAATATCATTAAGAACCGATCAGTGGTTTAGGTATGTGAAAAGGTAACAGAAAGACAGACATAATTATTTTCAGTTTTATAGTATTAATGTGGATTCTAAGGCTCTCATGTGTTTTCTACAGGGTGAAAAAGCACGATTGAACGAAGACTCAAGCAGCAAACGGGGAGGTGGCGGCGGCCGAACTGACCGCACCACGCGGATGCTGGTGGCGCTGCTGGGGCTGTTCCTGGCCACGGAGCTGCCGCAGGCTCTCTTCGGCCTTCTCACCGCGATCGCACCTCACCTGTTTCAAATCTGCTATTATGCATTTGGTAAGAATTTTCGTTACCTTCCTCATATGAGCCTGGTTAATGTGAAACACATCTATGTCTAAGTCGACTGAGTTTGTAGGTTATTGTGGAAACAAAGCCTCGGTTTTCTTTTGCTAAAACTTAAGCTGTGTTCAGACAGTGAATCAGTGACGCAAGGATTTCAAATTCGTTATAAGAACTTGGTACGGTAATCGATGAATAGGCTAGATAGTTCCAAGGTTACAGTTGATTAAATCGTTTGATGAAGTTTTGAACAGAAACAAATCTTGTCCCTAAACGCCATTCCGCTAATCCCGTTTTATTTGTTCAGTTAAGTGCGTTTCTAGAGGGTTCCGACATGACCTAGCCCCGCTTCGACAGATTAACTTGCCCTCAAAGTTGAGAACAAACAAAACTTTTTTAGCCCCTCGCAATCTGGCCAGATAATTTGTCTTTTCATGTCTGTAGTGATTGATTAGAAGGATTGTTTTACAATCATGGCGTCGAGACTCGAGCCCCGAGGCACATGCTGGTCAGGTGGTTCAATATACAACGGGTTCGTAGTGGCAAAATTGTGTGGCCTGTCAGTTTACGTGAACATCTGTGTAACCCGCCCCGACCTATGACGGTATCGTAATTAGTTCTAATGTGAGTGCGGCCGACGCGTAAGCTTGCTTCGTACTATCGCGAGCCAATCTTAATTAAATCTCATCATGTTGAAGCAGCTGGTAAGCCGCTGATTTATTTTCGTCGATACCTTCACTTCAGACTCTCTTGGTGGTTTAGAATAATGCTCAAAATATGTTTAAACTAAAATAAATAAATAATGTGGACAATTGACACAGCACCATATAATTACAAGCTAATATATTTAATACATTATAAAATATGCATTACGTAGATAGATATTACTATACAAACTATTACAAAAATAGAAAACACACATAATACCCGGAACAAAAATCAAAAGAATATGTATGAAGTTATTGGATCCAGTTAATAAAAAACATATTATTCAATTTCAACTAGGTATCTGTCTCTCTCACTATCTCATTACAAAAGAATCATTGTTTCATTTTTGCCTTCATTGTTCAATTGGAAATTCCATTGTAGGTATCTATCGGAAAACAGTTTATGCTGATCGCTTCGAAATTCAAATATTAACGAATATTTTAAACAATACGGTTACATGCAGAACATTATTTGAGTATCTCTCTCCTATTATTGGCACGCAAGTTATTCAGGTACGAATAAAAGTTAATGATAGTTGGTCAGTGTGCTAGTATGACGTGTCATTAATACCCTTGCATGCTTGCACAATTGGGTACCCATCGGTAATCCAACATGACTGACATGATCCACAGAAGGGTCTTAGCTTGGGTGTTGCTAATTGCGCTTTGCTGTTTCGTTGTACCAACAGAAATACAGTCTGAATAACAGATTGAGTCATGGAAAACAAGTAAAACAAGTCTGTGCCGCTGGGACCCACCAATTGCATATGTAGACATTATCATACCCGCGCGGGCCGTACGCGAGCCAAGTTATCCTCCTCCTCCTCCAAGCGAGCCTTCAAAGATATTCGTCGTATTAAACGTCGGGGAAAAAGGTAAATAAACGCGATAAATACCCGTTGTATCAATACTTATAATTATTTATAATTAAGATCAAATAATAGAAACTAACCAAAATATTTTTATACTTACGCGAACGGAACACACAAATTACATTAGGGAAAAATAGGTAAATAAACTCGATAAAATACCTACTCGTTAAATAGTACTTGAAATTAGAACTAGTATTTACAATTGAGCTAACTGCAGAGAGTTACATCAGTTGAGCTACCTCTAGTTCAACTGATCCATATCAATACAAGTGGGAAACATCCTCAAGATGCTGCTGGCTGCATTGCCCCGTATGGCAATCAAATGCTGATGCGCTGCGCCAGTTACACACCAGTTCTCGGGTCTCGCGTCGCTTCGACCAGGCGCTCAGATTGCAATATGATTATTTTTCCAATATAGTCTAGTCACAAGTTGGTAGTGACGACCGATGTGGCGCGGTGGGCGAAGGTCCGCCTGCGACGCAGGAGGTTGCGGGTTCGATTCCCGCCTCGGAACAATTGTGTGTACGATCTGCAGATATTTGTTCCGGGTGTACTGGTCGTTTTCTATGTATAATAAAAAAAATATCTATCTATGTAATGTATTGTATTATGTATATCAGTTATCTAGCACCCATAACACAAGCTCTGCTTACCATGGGGCTAGATAATGCTGTGTGAATTGTCCAGCATTATTTATCATTTATCTGTATCTTTAGTTAGGTCCCGACTTTGATATGTTGCCTTGCCTACCTCAGATGAATATCAAATGTTTTGTGGTAAGTTGTTATACAAACTTCACTTCAACGTTTAATTAAGTATTAATTGTTTGTTTTATGTTCAGTTCAAACTGTTTATGTATTCATGAGGGGTCTTGGTTAAGTTCAAAATAGCCCTAAAATAAATTGACGAACTTTCACAGGCGTGTCTGGGATTAAATTTCACGATCGATAAAAATATTCTACTGCAGATTCTCTAGAGAGTTGTTCCTGTAAAGGATGATCATGATAACAGGTGAGGCCAGCTTTGTACACATAACCAAGACTTCCCACCAATCTGATAAAAAACGGCAGTAACCTTTTATCGTGCTGAATAATACAGACGCCTCTGTCGAAAAAAAAAAAATTACAATTCGAAGTATTTTTTCACACTTCCGAATCACATAATCCTTATAAAGACATCATTGACGTAGGTATAGAAAAGAATCTCTTATGTAGATTTTAAAACGATGGAATGAGGTTCGGCACTTCCTAAAGGTACGGTAGAATCATAAACAGGAACAAAGAAAGAGCCACTCGTATATAAAATTGCGCGTAAAGAGCAAATATTTGGTAGGGTATTTTGTTGTAAATGAATTCAGTTGAATATAACCTGATTGTTAAGTCCCGCTCCTCTTTCTATCTCTACTTGAATAGCTATTGGTTTTATTTTAGGGTTGCAAAGTAAGAATATAATTAATTATAACTCCGCCCTGAAAATACCAAAAATATTTTCTTGATATTTAAGATACCTTTAGTAATAAATTTTACTGTGTGGGATTAACTTAGCCAAGCCAAATTAAGTTATTCGTTCATTGTGATTTATCTATCAACAAATAACCTTTCTCAACTTTAGCAATTCTGAACTCAAGTCATTTAGGAAACCATATAGGAAGCTCGACGTAAACTTAACAGTTTTAAATTGTGTCTCAAAACAAACAATTTGAGCCAGCTTTCCTGCCACGGTATTGGTATTTACTAATTTTTAACCAAGCGAAAACAAAAACTGTTTAAAATGGATAAGATATATCAATGGATTTGGAGTTTATATTGGAATGTTTATAAATACCTAAAATAGCTACCATAATGGCTGGATAGTTGAAGCATGACGCACTGTTAAGACGCCGGTATAACTGCATCTTTTACAAACAGCAGTTATTCCTAGAGATTTTTAATTTTAAACAACCGTATTCAACTCTCAACTGCTCGTTTCGCGCTTCAGTCGTGTTGTGAATTTCATTATCTATGCTAAGCCCTGCTTTGCTTTGGATCAAAATATGTTTATACTTTGTTTTGCTTTCGGTTTATAATCACGCAAAACAGCTTGGCGTGGGAAATGAATCCGCTAGAGTTGCGTTGTTTCTTACATAACAATGATCGCAGAAAATACTCATGGAATATTTCGTAGTCGGACTTTTGAAACCTGTTAGAAAATATTAAACATATATTATTAATTACATAAATGTTTTTTCTTATGCTTTTGAAAGAGATAAGATACATATTCATGTAACCGTATTCATTCTCTAGCTGTGGGTTAATTTAATCAATGGAGAAGTGAACTTAGATAATTCAAATGCCGACCAGCTCTACGCTAATGGTACCCATTGCACATATAAATGTGAACTAGATCAGACAAGCGACTAATTTACGGAATTCGGAATTCCTTTATTAACAAGTTTTTCTAAAAATAAAATGTTTATGACTTGCGGTGGTATTCATTTATGTTTTTGTGTTTAATTCAGTCAATTGTGGGGTAAACGAACGCAAACAATGGTTCAACTACTCATCTGAAAACTTTTATTATATTGCGGAATAGCCTTTTGTTATTCTAATACTTTTGTTATTCCAGTACCATTCATTATCATAAAAATAACTTTTTATGTACGATTAGGTAGAGTTCGTTACCATATCTTAGTGTCGTACAAACTGTTAAGAATGTTTTTGTTTTTCATTTGTAAAACGTTATTGATAATTGAAATGTATCCTCCGGGACACCTAAATAACTGAGTTATTTTTTCATTCTGAACAACGGAATGAGGACCGAAAAATATTTTCTTACTTCGTTTTATTTTCCCAAAAGTAAAATAACAGAGCGCTACTAACTCTACTTAATGAAAATACATCTACAGACCTCGACCCTTAAACAATAAACCACAGCGCCGCGTTTATTGTTAAAGATTCCTAATTAATACAATATATTCAGTGAATTAGGCTCTGGAAGACTGTAGTTCCAGCCTGCTGGAATGTACCCCAGCCTAGGAAAGATTGTAGGTAAAATCTGATCTGGTACCTAATTAAAATAATGCATCTTTTTGCTTATAAAGGATTGTTTGCCAGAGATCGAGAATACTCATACACCGCACACCAAATACATCAATCCGAGAACCCTACATTTGATCCGCGATGTGCATCGAACCCGCAACATACTTCATCAATTCGCCAAACGCCCTGCGGCAGCCGACGTAATTTATATTCTTCTAGACCAAGCTATGACCTTCTGATAACTTTGTATAATACAGCGTATTCAACGACATTCGCAATGGTAATCGGTCTAATGGAAAAAAAAATATAGTCATTCGCTAAATTATTACCATTGTTTATCTATGAATAATAAGTTTTATATGTTGTCGGGCAAACCTCTGTTTGTTTTTCAGATGGTTCATGACGGTAGGCTTATCAGATGGACGATACTAATAATTTATATGTATATAATATATTATTTTATTTATATGTATATATTATTAGGCCATATTTACCATGAACTACATATTATCATATTTATTCGTCCATGATATCATGTAGTATAAATTTGCGTAGTTCTAAGTTTATTGTTAAGGTAGTTTTAAAGTGAATAAAAATATTTTCTTTATTTATTCATTTTGAGTTCACCTTCATGTTTTGTCGCAGGCGAGGTGATGGACTTGATGGCGCTGGTGGGGTCAGCAGTCAACTTCGTGCTGTACTGCAGCATGAGCCGCCAGTTCCGCTGCACGTTCACGCGGCTCGCTCGGAAGATGCTGCCTCTCCCTCGCCCTCAGGAGGAGAATACCAAGAGCTCCCACACGTAGCGCTTGCCAGCGACCACTAGTACACCGGTCGCGCAACTGTGAAGTGAACAGACTGTTTCAAATGAGCTGGGCTCCAAGTCTCAGTTTCATTGATGTAGGTAAACAAAGTGAGCGAGCACATGTGGTCGTATTTTCGTGCGATGTGCTTCTATTCACTCAACGGTAATGATAACTGAGTGCGAAGTTCAGGCTAGGCTGGTGGATTTTTGAGAGGTTCATTTCGATGATAATATTCGAATTTCGGAATCACTTTGTTTTTTGTATGTGATTTAGTAAGGTCTCGTTGTAAATTTTTTGCAACACTATATTTTTGGGTAAGACTTAATTTTTTTAGTTATGGGGTATATGGACCCTGAAATTAAGTGCTCTCTGAATGGGAAGGAGGGATGAATGTAGTATTTTGCTACGAGTTAATTGGTAGGAAGGTACCATAGTAACTATCATGCTAGCAAACATACCGGCCACACGTAAGTACGTGTAGTTATAGAAAGATAAAATTCAAATAAGTATTTAGAGTTTAAAAATTGAATTAAATTGAGGTGCAAAATTTCAATCTTTTTGGAATTCTTTAGTACGTTTTCTCTTTGCAAAAACTTTTATCCCTTGAGTTAGGCCTCGTTAAGGCAGTAAATCACTAAGCAAATTTACTTGGTGAAAAACAGTTCTAATTGGATTACACTTTAGTTTTTCTGTTGGATTCTCAAGTGGCTAGAAGTACCTACTTGATAGCATGCCTTTATTGTGAATTTCGAGGGTCTACCTCTCTACCTTTCCAGTTTCAGAACATGACGCAGTCAATGGCTTTTCATTTTCCTTCTTAAGTACTTTTGAACTTCGATGGTATTGATAGAGCACAATTAACTGCAAAAGGGAGATTTTTAATAAAAAATAATCCTATTTGTCCAGCAGGTTCAATTTATTATCCTTTTTAACGCCCAAAATGTATGTAAGTAAAGTAGGATACCTTCCTATATAAACAACCCGCGGATAAAAAACAGAATTCACTTGGGTTATATACTAATCAAGTGCAGATAAATTCTAAATTAGAACCAACTACAAGTGGGTAACAGTTTGTTTAGATAAACAAATTTATTAAAGCAGTTAGGCCGTTTGTCCACCGCCATCGTCACCGACACCTCACCAATAACGATAATAATCAAGATGGCATGGCGTGACGGTGATCCAGTGTGTCTACAGCGTCGATCTCGGTCAATGATTAAGTTTGTTGTAATTGTCATTCGTGGTAGTCATATTTGAGGAAAGGCTAAGTTGAATCGGAGAAAAATATATACTTGGTATTTAAGAGTTGAGATACCTTAGTCACAGATAATATAATACATACCTTAGCAATAAATGTTACGTGTGTGGGATTAGCTTAGCCCAGCCAAATAAGTAATTCATTAAATGTGATTTATCTATCAACAAACAACCACTTCAATTTTAGCAATTATGGACTCAAGTCATTTAGGAAACCTAAATAGAAGCTCATCGTGAACGGACTGAAACTGTCCGTTCACGTTGAGCAAACAATTTAACAGCATTGCTGCCACGTTTAGAATCAGCTCATTTTTAACCCAGCAGAAAATAAATAACACTGTTTAAAAAAAGGATTTGGATTATGTAATTGAATGTTTATAAATACACAAATAGCTACGATAATGGATGTATGGTTGAAGCATGACGCACTTTTAATACGCTGGTATATTACTGCATCTTTTTACAAACAGCCAAGTTATTTCTAGAGCTTTTTACCTCATATTTTCGGCGGCCAGATGACGATGCTAGGGCGACATGCGACCACCGGAGCTGTTAATGAATGAATGAACTCTTTATTGCACTTAAAACTATAAAATAACACCTTATATCTACATATACACATTAAAAGTATAATAGGCGGCCTTATCGCTGACAGCTATTTCTCCCAGGCAACCTAGGGATGGACAAAAAGATATAGGCAAACTAAGAGTTGGTACATCATAAACGAACAAATGGAGATGTATCAAAAACAAGAAATAAAAATAAACAAAGGACAGGCGGCCTAATGGTAAATCCACGTAAATGTATGTATCACTACTTCATTGCTATCATTGCGTTATTGGTGACGTTTCGTTGACGGTGGCAGGCGGCCTAATGGTAAATCCACGTAAATGTATGTATCACTACTTCATTGCTATCATTGCGTTATTGGTGACGTTTTGTTGACGGTGGCAGGCGGCCTAATGGTAAATCCACGTAAATGTATGTATCACTACTTCATTGCTATCATTGCGTTATTGGTGACGTTTTGTTGACGGTGGCAGGCGGCCTAATGGTAAATCCACGTAAATGTATGTATCACTACTTCATTGCTATCATTGCGTTATTGGTGACGTTTCGTTGACGGTGGCAGGCGGCCTAATGGTAAATCCACGTAAATGTATGTATCACTACTTCATTGCTATCATTGCGTTATTGGTGACGTTTCGTTGACGGTGGCGGTGGACAAACGGCCTTCCCATAAACATGATTATGGTATATACCCTATATTGGGTCTCTCTGTATTGCAATGACTGGAAAAAATAAATCGGTGAATCACCTACTGCAAAGCTATCGGTATATGTTTCACAGGATAATAAAATAAAACGTATGTGTAAATAATTTATGAGACATCGAATTTTATTATCTGGTAATAGTCAAAAGATAAATAAGTTTACACGCCAGTTTAGTACCTACGAAATGTAAATATATTTTTCTCTAGAACCTTAGGTAGTTTCTATATACGTGGTACATGATTGTCTGTCATGTGTGTGTGAGTGATTATCAGAGTACATATTTTAAAACACTATCAGTACATATTCTAGCTAAGCTCTATAATATCTACTAACAATATCAGTACTAATAACTTCATACAAGTAAATAAATAAGAATACAAGTGAGTGTAGATAAATTAAAAGAATTCTCCCACTAATAAATAAATAACAAACTTCAGTCACGTACAAAACATTGAATCGTAGCTACGCGGAGCTTATTGGTTACCTGTACAAAGTTATAACTTATAATAACAGTTATAATATAACGCAGTTGGTAGCAACGTTTAATTATTTTCGAGTTTCAGGTCACGTGCTTCCTTAGCTTAATACGATTCTGGGCTCTGATATCGAGACACGATTTCTATACAAAGATTTACTTATTTGTATCAATATGAGTTTCGTCTCTCATTGTAGACAAAATGAATCCATAATGTAAATATTTGCCTGGGCGTCCGAGTAAAGTATGGCATTGTTTGTGAGACGTTTGTTTTCCAAAGAATAAAAATAACTATTTGACTTGACTTCTTTGTTATTGGCAACAGTATTGGCAATATGAAATAAATAAACTATTAGGGCGCATTCACAGAGGGGATCCGTTTTTCCGTTTTTTATCCTGTAAAAATTGGCCCGTTTTTTACGGATCTTTCGCTACTGGGAACAATCGTTTTCTGTATCCTGAATACTGTCGGGTGTGTGAACTCACTCGAACAACTACATACGCCATCGTGGAGAAATACGGATCCCGTTATATAGATGCTGTGTGAATGCACCTTACAACTCAATAGATGACGAAGATCGTCCGTGGAGAGGAGAGAATGTCAATGTCAAAATAATGCTCAATCTATGCTACGGCATGTATGCCATTACTGAGTGCTGAAAACGCACGGTATGAGTTTTCTACAAGTGACTAATATGCGTAAATCCACGCTAGCGCAGCGGCTGAGAAAATACAGATCTTTGTGACTCAGCAGAGCTGTAATATTTTTCGAACGAAACGCATGTGCGGCGCAACACAACCGCTGTGTAGAGCGGAAGCACGAATTTTTTAGTTAAAAAAAAAGATCGCAGTCGTCGAAAAAAAACCGCAGTCAAAGTGTTCATAGGAAAGACCCCCGCATTCACATCATCATCAGCCTATAGCAGTCCACTGCTGGACATAGGCCTCCCCAATGAGCGCCATAGCCCCCTGTCTTCAGCTTGCCGCATCCAGCATCTACCTGCAGTCTTTCGCAGGTCGTCATCCCACCTGGTCGGAGGGCATCCTACACTACGTTTACCGAGTCGTGGTCTCCACTCAAGAACATGTTTGCCCCAGCGGCCGTCGGATCTTCGCGAGATATGGACGGCCCATTGCCACTTCAGCTTGCTAATTCTTAGATCTATGTCGATAACTTTGGTTCTCACTCTGCGCATAGCTCTTTCCATAGTTCGCTGAGCGACGCATTCACAGATAAAGCCCATCTGTTAAACCAAACGAAAGTCAAAATGATATACTAGCTCTATCGACTGTATTATTGTCGCAATTTCGTTTATCGTGTCCCAGAGTCAGGCCCCGATCCCTGTTAGAAATGGTCTCGGATTAGAATTCCGTAAGATATCGTAAACTGCTTCTCCATTGCAAGGGTACTAAATTGTTACTGTAAATACCTATTTCCTTTTCTCCAAGCTCGTAATCGAGACTCTACCTAATGCTGAGACTTGTGCTGTGCAGTCCTGTCAATGCGAAATATTTCAGAGATTCTTTCATATTTCAATGTTTTTGCGCATTCAATTCAAATGAAACATTTTGAATAAATAAATCGAGTAGAATACCCGAAACTGATTGAGTTAAAAACGTTAAAACCCCAAAAAAGTTCAACTTCAAATGGAACGACCAATTTTATTTAATAAAACACACTATTTTGTATTCCGCGTATTGGAAATTGTGGAACTAAAAACAACGTCAGTTCGACCAATGGCCCCAGAGGCTTTTTATTCAGCTTTTTGAGCATGTAACCTGCTACATGATATTATTCAAAGCAAAATAGAACATCATTTGCATGTCATATTAACATCCCAATTTTATTTCGTCAAATTATCGCGGAAACGAATTTCTCGCATGAAAATCATAATGTGAACAGAATTTACAATGAACCAAGAAATCCCAGCACGTGGTCACAAATCAGGGAACGGAAAGCAATTTAAGTTACTCGATTCACTAAATATTCGAGACGTGGATTCGGATTCATTAAATTCAGATTTCCATCCGGATAGTTCGAGGGCTAATTAAACAAGGAATTTGAAATGAAATGTATGCAAACGCTGTTCAAGATTTTATTTTTCAAAGCGCAGTAGAACTAAGTAAACATAAAGAGAAGTAGAGAACTAATAAATATATAATAAATAGCAATCTTGTGAAACGGAACGCGTTCGCTTATTACTATTCGAGATTAGCTAAAACCCAGTTACGTTCAGAGGTAAAGCACTCGGCTTAACACCTTTAAACCACTACCAACCAAATGTCACGAGGAACACATTTAGGAACAAAAATATAGAGGGCAGAATGGAAATTCCTTGCTCCAACTCCCGCGGGAGCAATACGAGATAAAAAGATCGCAAGCTTTTAACACGGTATTTACGGGAATAGTGCTGTGGGTAGTTGCTTTTATATTCGGTTGTTATGTTCTTCTTTATCGCTGTTAGTGTTTAGTTTACTAAATAGTGGTTGAACTTCAGCTATTGTTACAAAGAATGTGCATTATTTACAATCATTTTAAATCTAGACTAGGGATAACGCCATGTTCAAGAACATGGTAGTGGCTTTCGAGTCGAGTGGACTCCCGCCACAAGGATTTAGTTTTCGGTATCCATTATTGATTTGTTCAGGGATCTCGTTAGCGAGACATTATTTTAAGAAACAACAGCTCAACCTGATAGAGATCGTACACTAATTATTAAAACTCCTTCCATATCAGCAATGATCAGCTATGGTGGTGGCCGTATTATGCCATTATAAATAAATGAATATGAATGAATACGAATGAAGAGTATGTATGAAGAATTACATTGTAAATCATACAAGAACTTGTATGATTTACAATGTATTTACATTTATTATTTAAATGATGGTGATGGTAGTCTGCAAATATGTATTTACCAAGTTAAAAAGATACCGATCACCGACACACACTGAGTTTATTGCTCGGGTATAAAAAGCTCCTCATAAACTGGTCATAAAATTGCGACATTAGATATTAAACTACAAGCTTATAGTGCAGGTTTTTTTACACATCGACTAAAATTATTTGATTATTTTGCTTTTATGTAGGGTAAATTCCGGATAGTCTCATTATATTCCCCTTATGCTAAACAAATTTATTACTACTGTAACACGCATCAAAATCAACTCATCAAACGACACTAGAAGTCATAGAAGTCAAACCAAGCTCAAACAAATCGGGCCGTTCCTTAACTAGATGTCGCTGCTAAAAGTGCACGAGCGGACAAACCCCTGTAACCGCGTTCCTCTTGTCTAAATAAACCGCGCCTCGACGAAGAGTTGTGTTTCACTACAACCCCGTCTAGCCCCCCCCCCCCCGTTACAATACATAAATTTAATTGTAGGTGTTGTGTGAAAAACGTAATTTGAAAAATGTTTTTTTTTTTTAATTTTGTAATATTTTGTAAGATATTTAAAAATGATACTTATGTAAACCATTTCTAATGTTACTAATAACATAAAACTATTGTAATGTAAATTAGCCTGCCAAAGGTATGAGACATATTAGTGAAATGTAAATGTTAGTTGTAGTATATAATAGTATTAGATTTGACCCTATTTTAAACTGCACAATTATTACTGGTAAGATCATGCACGTAGGTAAAAAACTTGTAATACACATAGTTTACGATAGGCGTTATAAATACAGCCACTTATTTTTATAGTATTATACAGGGTGTCCCACAGCCATGCCACATGGAAGGAAAGTACCTTAAATATTGTAGATAGAACATTTTACTGAAAGAAGACATCATTTTGATTTTAAAAACAATATAAACAGCATTCATAGATTTTTGAATAAACACCTGTCTGAACTAAGAATCAAACACGCCAAATAAAAAAAAAAAATCACACCGAATTTAACGATATCGATCAAAAGGGTCAATCGTAAGTATTCTTTTTTCCAAGTAACATAGCATCTTAAATAAAAGGAAGACCATGAAATTTTACGTTTTCCTTATCTATGAGTTTAGCAAATGCTCAAAATGTTGAATGATTATTCAAAAATCTATGAATGCAGTTTATATTGTTTTAGAAATCAAAATGAAGTCTTCTTTCAGTAAAATGTTCTATCTACAATATTTAACACTTTGAGTGCTGAAAACGCACGGTATGAGTTTTCTACGAGTGACTAATATGCGTAAATCCACACTAGCGCAGCGGCTGAGAAAATACAGATCTTTGTGACTCAGCAAAGCTGTAATATTTTTCAAACGAAACGCATTTGCGGCGCAACACAACCGCTGTGTAGAGTGGTAGCAAGAATTTTTTAGGTAAAAAAAAAGACCGCAGTCGTCGAAAAGAAACAGCAGTCGAAGTGTTAAGGCCCGAGGCTTAAGGTGACTTACCCTCCATGTGGCATGGCTTTGGGACGACCTGTATAAAACAGTTATCAGCACTTATGTAAAAAAACTTTTTTTCTTAGTTCTTTGTTGGGTACGACCTGTTTAAGCTCATTGTTTAGTATGAATACTAGTAGCAGGTTTGGGTAAACGTTCGGGATCATTTTTATATTTTTAAACCTAGGTACATGAGGTACTAACCTAGGTTATACGTAGACCTATGTTAGTAATAATGATTGTGTGGAAGATGACAGAATGATAGAAGCGAAAACTGAGATGAAGCGTGATAAAGGAGACCTTTACAAGAAAATATGTGAAGGAAGTTCCAGAATTTTTCGACTTCTACGTCACTTGACCTCGTGACTCAATTGGTAGCGCATCCCATACTGAGTGAGGGTTGCGGGTTCAAGTCACGTCGAAGTCTTAAATTTTTAGACATTATTAAATTTCTTAGAAATGTGTAACATACCTTAATGTAGAACTTCGATGTCCGTAGATTAAATAAAGCACGAATTCTGTGGAAGATATAATATCTTCGTTATTATGTAGTATATATATACATAAATAAAAACTTTTGTCATAATATTTGGTCGTTTTACTCGAATCACATACAAACTTTGGTTATTGAATGAATTTGTATGCAATCACTATTCCTTTGAACCCTGATTTTCTACCCGGGTTTCATATTCATGCGAGTTACGCATATCTGTGCGGTTCTGTCTAGCTTGGGGCATCTGCATAATGTAGGGCACAATCATATCCCTTGCTTACATTTGAACAGCGATTTTATGTATTGTAAGCGGATACAGGTGAGGTTTAGATAGGGTTATGGAAAGGCGATGGTGTTTTTGGGGGACGGGTTTTTTCTTGATATCTCTTGTCTGTATTTCAAAAATAATGGTATAATTTTTTATCTAATGATTTTTTTTGCTGTTCTAAGTCCACGATTAACAAATTTATAAATAAATAATGCTGGGCAATTCAGAAAGCACCATCTAGCCCCACGTTAAGCTGAGCTTGTATTATGGGTACTAGATAACTAATATACATAATACAATATAGATACATAACATACTCGTAAATTGATATTTTTTATTATACATAGAAAACGACCAGAACAAATATCTGCAGATTGTTCAAACATTTGTCCCGAGGCGTGAGGCAAACCTGCAACCTGCTGCCTCGCAATCGGACCCTCGCCCACCGCGCCACAGTGATCGACGAGGGAGGAATCATATTTTGGTATTCAAATCATCCAAACAAAGTAGAGTGCCTGGGGCTCTCTCTGCCTACATTTGCGAAATAGCTTGGTGCCATCCTACGTATTCATGCCATTATGAGAACTACGTAGATACAGCACTAACACACCTGTGCGGGTGGACCTACATACGTGACTAGACAATTTGTAGTACGCTCTGCTCTGAAATCAGAATCTAGTTCATACTTAAAGTGAACAACGCTAAAAAGAATTATGTAGATAGTATAATTATTTACTTGTTTTATTTCAAATATTAATAAAATAAGTAAAATGTTGGTAGGCAAGGTCAATTTAAAATATGCTTCCGATTCGGTAATACAAAGTAAGCTAATGTATTGTATAATTTTGAAGAACAAAAACGAACAAATCAGTCTTGATTTAACAAAAGGAGGCGTCGAGACTCAAACTCCTAGTTTATTTTACGAAGCATAAATATTTAAAGAAGACAAGGTTCATCTTGGCTGTTATTTAATTTTCCATTTCCATTCATTCATTCAAGCGGATCCCTGTTCACAGAGGAAATTCTTTCAGGTATTATTAAAAGGGACATCCGATTAAAATAACAATGATAATAATTTTACGTTTCTATTAAAAACAATGTTAGAAAAAGGAAGGTCGATTTTAAAACGTGCAACAAAAATAATCGTTTATTTTTTGTTAAACAATATGATGAAAGGTCGATTTAAAAAGGTGTAATAAAAAAATTCATTTGTTTATTTTTTGTTGGACGTACAATGACTTTGTTTATCATTGCACCATGTGTCTCGTTTGCCACTTTTCTAGTGCAATTCCTACCTATTGCTTAATCTGTATTTTATTTTCTGTCTTTTTTATATTGTGTGCTAAATATAACGCTATTAAGCTGTAAATTTCTGTAATGTGTCGTGGGCGTCTCATATAAGTACTGTATGTGGGTTCGAATCCATCCAACAGAAATTGTATGTTTTGTATCTTTTAATTCAATTCATCAATAAAATATAATTTTGTTTCTTTTTCATTTGGTAACCTGACATCAAATTTCGAACTAACCCGTACTTGCAACTTGGCTCTGCGGCAGTAACATGCAAATAAATGCAAGATGAGCAGTGTGTTCTTTTTTTGAATCAAATATCATCTATTCTCGTTGCATTATGCAAGATTTTTGATTAATATTGTTCCTAATTAAATATGGCAAATGCTAAAACAAGAGAGTCCAAAAAAAAAAAAAAATTGTTCCTTATGGGCATAATGGCAAGTTATTAAAAAAAACACATTTTTTTTTAAATCATTTTATTTTATAGACGCCTACAACAAAAGACAATAAATACTAAATGTGATGTGATGTGAGATTAGGTAACGAAATAATAGTTTAAAATTATAAATAATATTTGTGAACAGTGAAAGGTTTTCAAGGTAAGGATAATGATAATTTATTCAGAAATAGGTAATTTTTTACATGGAAAGAAAAGACATGTTAACTAGTAACAATTTAGATCTCTTGTTAGTAAACTAAAATTTTACTTTGTTCGCTACAAACGCTACACATCAAACCCTACCCGCAATAATAAAATAAATAAAAAATTGGTAAGACTTAGCATTAAAACAAGGGAATAATTAGGACCATACATAAAATTCGACGCAGCAATGAACAGGTAAATGGCTCAGTTGGTTTATTGTCTCAAATTCGAGACTTCCGAGATATGCAATACAATACAATACAAAAATACTTTATTGTACACCAGTTACAGATCATTATAAAACACTTCACATGATACAAGTACAATGGGCGGCCTTATCGCTTAGAAGCGATCTCTTCCAGGCAACCTTTATATGAGTGGTTTGAGATATGAGTGGGGAGGATCGATCCTGAGCGGCCTGGTTAGTTTTTGCATGTTAAAATTGGTCACGTTACAAGGGAATTGAAGTTACTGAAAATATTTTGTAGACAAGGATCTGACGCGCACTGTACAAACGTAAATATAATTAAAACAATTCATTTTAATTGCAATGTTGCAAATGGCTTCATCAGGTTGCTACATGCCTTTATACATTTTCATCTCTGCGCAGAGACAGAATCACAAATTATAGTTCTTAAACTTAAATACCACCAGGTGCTCGAGATTTGTTAAAAAGTATAAAGCACCTGGTGTTCTGGAGTATTTTTACATCTTATCTACCTACTTAAGCTTTCGCTCAGAACTTCACTCGCGTTTTTCCGCTTAAAAGTAGCCTATAGCTTTATGCTAACTTTCTAAATACTTGTAGTCCTAATACTACAAGAAACCAAATAGGTTATTTAAATTATTTACCAGTAATTAAAAGAGTGAATGGAGAGCATTTTCTATTGAATATAAAAACTGGTAAAACTAAATGATAATATTTAATCGCCTTAATGGATCGCTTCAAGTATTAAGCGTTCCCTTTATTTCAATATCAGAATAGCCATTGAGCTTGCCAATATCGAGGAAATATTAAGACCTTAGGACCCAATAAAAAGGATGTATAAACTTTGTAAAATAAAGTAACCTAAGTATTCCTTTCCATTCCGAGAAAGCATAACTTTCCTCACAAAAAATTGGAAGTATTCTATAAACTTCTATCATAGGTAACTTCAAAAGGTCATTCACTTATATGGAACGGTAATAATATTTCAAACAAGAAAGGAGACGGACCCTTGGACCCTATAATTTATTCCATCCATTATTGCTCGGTTTGCTTCCCGGATTGCGAGGGACTCCTCAACTAATCCGTCCGGTCTGCAATCTCCTGCAGAAAATGTAGGAATATACATAGGTACTATGTTAGTTGGTAGAGTCTTTGGTAATATTAACGACGACCTCTGAGGCGCGGTGGGCGAAGGTCCGCATGCGACGCAGAAGGTCGATTCTTGCCTCTGGACAAATGTGTGTACCATTTTAATGAAAATTTATAGAATTATTCTTTGACTTTTGTTATATTGTAATTACGGATTTTAATATATTTTTATACATAACTTCTATAAATACAATTATTATTTTAGCAACAGAGATATTGCATGTCATTTCTTTCAATTAGTACACCGTAATCGGTAAAACATGTTTGATATCTACCTAGTAGGTAAGTATCAATCACTTATCTGATAACCATAACACAAGCTCTGCTTAGCTTGGGGCTAGATAATGCTGTGTGAAATGTTTATTTAGCATTTTTTATTTTATTTATTTATTATTATTTAACTTTACCAATGAACCCTCATTGGTAAAGATTGTAAATATAACCCACGTACCTAAAGAAGACCACATAATATAGTTAAGTACATTACTCTCACAGATGATTGATTTGTAAGCACATCCAGTTATATCAAAGGTGAAACTCTAAAAAAGCTCGATGTGCTTACGAATCACACCAAATCACACGATCAGTTTATTTCTAAAGCCAGATTAAAAGATGTGCGGTATGATGGATGAATCGTTGTTTATCTGTCAGCTTATGGATTTTTTAAAAGTTCCATACAATATCTACCACCAATCTTTAAATATCAGAATCAGTAATTCATACATAGATGAATGACTGATTCTGATATTTAAAGATTGGTGGTAGATATTGTATGGAACATAAGTAAGTAAGAATATTCATAACTTAATTTCTGTAAGTTGTATTTTATTTGTTTGTTGGATTTGGTTTATGTTAGACTGTTGATAATTAAGTTTCTTTTACAAAACGTGATTCTCTTATTGACCGTAAGTTAAATTACAAAGGTTTGAACTATTTAGATGAAGGGGGCTGTTGCTGTTGATAAAACAATAAAAAAACATAATTAGTGGTTAAAGTAAAAAAGTAAAAGTAAAAAATCATTTATTTCTTTAGGCTTACAAAATAAGCACTTAGACAAGCGTTAGTCGTAGTCTAACTCGTATGTTCGTGTGACTAAGTTTGCTTGTGTATTGTGTGTAATAAATTATTTATTTCTTTCTTTCTTCCTTAGCACGTCTACCTGCTGTTTTTCAACTGGGGTGTCTTCACTAAATTATGCGAAGATGGGTATTGGCAAGATTAGAACGGAGATTTGTGCTGGCTAGAGCGATTGAGCTGTGTGCGGCGAGCGTCGGAAGGTTGTTGAGAATAATTATCTAGCCAGGCACAGCTCACATCTCCGCTCATCTCTTGCCGCATCCAGCTACCTGCAGTATTTCGCAGGTCTTCATCCCACCTGGTGGCGTCCTACACTACGTTTAACGTTTTTTGTTTCTTCGCATACAAATATGATACATATCCGCTCGGTGGTCTCCACTGAAGCGGAGACGTCAATAACGACGTTTTATTGACTGTTAAATTAAATGTCTTAACCGCTCATCTAAGCTCAGCTTTGGTAGAGACTGACCGTTAGTGTCTCGGTATCACTGAATATTACTTTTCTTCAAGCCTCTTGAGGTAAGTACTGACCTTAATATTACATCTCCGTTACTAAGCAATAATACCTGCGCCCTCAACTAGTTAAAGGTTGTTCAAGTGTTAACAATATTTTGAAATTAAAATTCACAATTTTCAAGATAATTTAATAAATAATGTTAGACAATCTACACAGCATCCAAGCTAAGTAGAGCTTGTGTTACGAGTAAATACTAGATGACTGATATACTTAATAGAATACATCACATAGATATATATTTTTCATTATACATAGTAAATACCCAGCCAAACCCGGAACAAATATTTGCAGATCGTACAAACATTTGGCGGGAATTGAACCCTCAAATAAAATCCTCCTGCGTCGCAGGTCGGGCGAATTGGATTTGTAAATCTAATTTGCTTTTTTTTGTTTGTCAATTTTAGCAGGGTGTTTTTGCTATTTTATTGCAACTAAAATAAATAGCAATCAATCTTCAAGAGAAGACTGATTTAGAGTTTCCACGTCGTTAATCCAGACACACGGAGATCTCAACACTCGAGTAAAGTGTATAAGAATTTAGAAACTCCACATAAATTGACTTTTTCTATTTCAGTGAGCCCAAGAAATATGTGAGATTCGACATCTTGAGGTGGTTTTACATGCGTGTGATGAGATCACATGTTATTTTGATGACGTGTACTCTTCGCAAACCGTCATAAATAAAGAAAAACGCGTAAAATATTATCTACTGGGTCCTTAATATTTTACAGCATTATATTTTAACTGTATACGTGTTTTTCAGGCGTGAAAGTGACTTGGAAATGTATTTTATAATAAAGGTACACCCATTTTCTAGGTGCCAACAGGTGCTTCTAAGTGGTTGAGATTAATAAAATATTTCAATTTGTCTCATTTCGATTTAGGCTTTATTACGTGGGTTTCATTGTTGTTTCAAAATTTATCTAAAGCTAAAAATTATACTTAATTAAAAACTTGTTCTTAGGTAAATTTTGTGCTACCATAGATGAATGAAAGAACATACTACTGTGTATTTGTTAGGCAATAGGTATGATTATATATGCATTATAGACTGAAAAATCGGTAAGCTCATTATTCCTGCGCGCATATCGTTGATTCGGACCAGGTGACTGACAGTATCTGATAGAGTTACCTACCTAACTATCAACGATAAAGAAACGACTAAGACTTACCGAGTTTAAGAAACTAAGAGGAACTAGAAAGGATAATCAATTGTGCCCTCTTCCGTATCTTGGGTTTAACTATCCGACTGAACCAAACACTCATAAACTTGGATTGAAATTTGAATAATCCATCAATCAAGTAGGTACTAAACCACCTATCATTTAGAACAGGGGCCATAGATGGGGAGGGATCTCTAAGCCAGATAGAAGATTAATCGGGAAAAAATGTGTATTTGATAGCCTATAAGGATCTTGCGTGATCACATTTCGATTAGGGTTTAGGACATAACCGCTTATGGACAAGATTTTTCTTTTAAAAAAATCAAGATGAAATATATACTTAGGTACTCGTCCATAGAAAAATTCATCTTGCTTATGATAAAATATACCTACACATTGACCGTAGTAACTTAGAAAAGTTACTTTCGAATCGGGTGTCTAATGTAAAAGCGATAATAATGAGAATTGTGGCAAGTAGGACCTAATTCAGGAGAAAGAGAATAATGGAGGTCTCGTGTGCCGCCAAGCCAACCATAAAAACTCCAAAAAGGCCGTAAATATTGGCAGTGTGCAGAGGCGGCAAAAGCCGGCGGCCATTTCGAAGAATTATATGAACCATACGTACCTATATAAAGGCAAAGCAAGGCAAACAACTAGACCTAGCTACGAGCCTGTAGTGGTTGTGCATGACGGCTCCTGTTACATTTGTTATCTGAGGATTTATCTTCAAGGCTTTGAGGATCATCCCATTGTAGATGTGGCGAGCAAGTAACGAGTCCAACCGACCGACTGTTTGTGGAAACTGAGAATGTAAACAGAGAAGCAAAGAACAACAGTGTGGAACTACAAAACGTGTTGTCGGTTAACCCAAGAGCGTTGGGTTATTTTATGAAAATATTTACATCATAATAGCCAGCAACCAGCCTAGTTATAATAGTTTCAAAGGATAAACCTTTATCATTTAAACTTATGATTTTAAGGGTTATTCTGTGATTTCCACAGCTTATAAGGCGGTCATTGCTTACTTACCCATTTGTTGGCATTTATTTGTCAGTAAACTTGCGCTGAAAACATCAATTTTGCCAGTTATTCGAATATTTTTGCTCGGGTTTTACGCTCAAAGACTTTTAAGCATAACCAAGACTATCAAAGGAGATGAGGGCCGGCTATTACTGAGATTACAGCGGCTTGTGCGGATGTAGGTACTCACTTCAACAACTAAAGGAGTGGGTACCTACAGAGGGGAGCAATTCTTGTACCTAACGTCTCAAGGGAATATTGGAAGATTTTTTTAATACGTAGGTATTCTAAAAACCTTTCGAACCAATGAAGTAGGTATTATAATTGCTAAAAGACAGTACTTTTAGCAATTATAATACCTACTTCATTGGTCTGTACTTTCCCACTCACGCTTGCTTTTAATAATTATGCTACTACAGTTTTAAGTTATTTAGGTTTAGTCAGATTATGTCCAAGATTTAAATAATCCACATACGACTGACGTGACATCGCGTCGTCGTTCTTTGGAGGACAGACTATCAAAAGGTCAAAAACATTTGTGGTAATACCTAAAAGGTTAGACAGTAAGGTTGTTAATTCATGTAGATACATATTGATATTATAATTGATTATTGGATCCGGCCCTGCAAGAAAGCAATGGACGTTACACTCTGATGAAGGTTGGAGGGACATTAATCTGAACAGGGCATTGGAAAAAGTAAAATCTTAATAGATCGGCCTTCCTCATAAATAAGCCGAATCCCAAAAGCGTGTAGTTATAGCCCCGAAATCGTATAAGGGCTTTTTTCTTCTTGTAATTTCTGGGCTTTAAATCCTTTTTAACCGCCTCATCCTAATTTATAAAGGTATCGAAATACGAGTTAGTGCCTAGCACCTACCTATGCTTAGTAAGTATAGGTAGGTACTTTGTTAACGAGTTAAATTGTCTGTTACGCTAAACGTGTAAAATGTAAATAACTGTTTAAATTTTTTATACGAGTGCGTTTTGTTAAAGTACGTATTTTTGCTAACATACAGAACATAAAAGATAATTTCACATTTATATGTATCCCCTAGAAAGAGGATAATCCCAGATCTGTATTAGATGAGTTTGTGTTGCAGAGTTATCCTTACGATGCGAAAATTCTTTAAAGAGATTCGGAAGTTATTAAACTTAGGATTTATTTTTGTTTTAAATATTCGTAAAAGGTACACGGAAGGTTTTGTAACGGTGAACATGGTGAATCTAAGATATCACATGTTTTTTTTAATCTTGGTAGTTAGGTATAGACATTTATTAGAGACATTCGGGTAACTGAACTAAAGGATAAGCACACGATATTTTCATTCTTGTGATATTACACAAGAATGAACAATCAAAAACCTACCTAATTAACAATAAAGATGGAAAGACGTACCTGGACCGAAGTACGACACACTACCATGTATGTGAGACATCAATACTACCATGAACGTAACTCGCAACAAAATAAAACTTTTGAAACTATCATGGTTATACCAGTTACAAACACCGAAACACTGAAAAGCATCAAATATACCAACTATACCTTACGTACACTGGCGCTCCTTTTCCCGGAGGTGTAGTCAGAATTCAATTATTTTCAAATTATTTTGAAGAGCACGGTTATTATGATGTAACGCAAATAACACAGGGCTGTTATTAAAAAAAACAGCAGTCAAGTATTGAAGGAGCCCCAAGATTAAGCATTCAAAGTACGTAATTGATGATACCTACGCACTAACCCATTGTTAGAGTAGCGTTGACAATTGACTAATGGATTTAAGTGTTCAACAAAACCACTATGATAGCGGTTATAATATCTGAAATACAAAATAATAAACGGTTATAAAGCAAACAAGATAAACATAGCTCAGAGATTTCGAAAGGGTGCAGTGTAAGATTAGACATTTTATGATAGGCCATTATTTTTAGTTCACTGCTCTGCCCATCAAATAATATCAAATTTGACACCATTACAAAGACGATTATTATCAAGTCCAGTGAGAGTCGACACGCCTACGTACTCATGAAAGCGATGCGGCCCAAAAGGCTCTATCCATCCAGCCTCGAAACTTTGTCGTTGCAACGTTCGTAGTGAACTCTTTCTATATTCATTCAAAGAGAATAGATGACACACAAAATGTTAACTGACATTTGCCCATCACGGTGGCGGGTCGTCTATTCACGGTAACAACTGTCACATTTTCCTTTGTGAGTTTAGTGGGGCGACTGTTGTAAGGGATAGGGAACTAGGGATAGGCTCATAATCAGATCGTGTCTTCAAGGTTTTAGTCGAGTCACGTTCGGAGGTATAGTACCGTCGCCGCTGTTATTATGACGCTCTAATACAATTAGGAAGTTTATTTGATATAGTTATATCTTATGTAAGAGTAGATCTGTTCTTTGTTAATGTGTTGGCTTACGGAGGCACTTAGCGTGAGATTATCCTAGTAATATATTAGCCGGGATAGTTGGTATGACGGGACATTATTTAATTTAGCAAAGGGTCGTCTCTTGTGGGGTTAAGTTGATTGTCCTATCTATAAGTAGGTACATTTATGTCTTTTCTCTTCTAATATTCCAAGTAATGGTATAAAACAAACGAATGAGATTTGAGTTATTATAATATAATTAAATGTATAAATTAGAGATTTGTGTTCAAATACTTACTATCGTGGTTATGAACATATTAATTGCTTGGGTTTCTTAAAATTACAAACATAAGAGCAATAGCATGACGACCTCTGTGGCGCGGCGAGCGAGGGTCCGCCTACGACGCAGAAGGTCGCGGGTTTGATTCCCGACTCGGGACAAATGTGTTTATTGTGTAATAAAAAATATCTTTATATTATTTATTTATATTAAAAGTGAACCATATCGAATTTTGAAGAACATTGAAGTTTTTGCACAGCATTTCTTCATATGAGAGAAACTGTGTTCAAATACATAATGTGAATAATTAGTGTTAAGCTATGGCAATCGCGAACGAAGTCGCGGGTACAGCTAGTAATAAATAAAATAACCGATATCAGCAGAAAAAATGATTTAACAACGGAGTTGTTCATGAATACCATCTTCAAGCATTTTGGAAACCGTAAGGCATCTGCGGTTCAAATTCAAATTAAAAAATCTATTGCTTTAGGCTTGTCTACGTGCTTACTTTATAAGTAAGCACGTAGACAAGTCAAATTTTTTATCCTATATAAATAATTATCAAATAAGAAATAAGGTGTTTTTGATCACTAGTGGAAGAAGTTAAAAAGAAACCACTAGTACATTCATATGTCACTTTCATATTAAAGTGTCTATGTTTGTTTTGCTTATCTAATTCAAATATAATGCGATTTTAGATAGATTGAACCATTGAATTTCTTACATACTATTATCGGTGCGAAACTGAGCGATATTTGGCCAAGCATTAACATCATTGATGTCATCATAGATCTATCATCATCATTGATTTATGGAGTTGATAAGATTCAATTTTATTTTATGCAATGTTTAAATTTAGGTACGAATAGAGAGCTCAGTTGCTTCAGATGGAATATTATCATAGAAGCGCACGCTATTGCCCATAAATGATTTCCCTACCTTACTTAATTTACATGATGGGACGTGTAACTTGTTATTACAAAAACAAGAGTATAACACAGTATAAAATGATGAAGCTTATGTATGTACAATTTTAGCGAAATACTTTTCGCGAGAAAGTAAAGTATCAATTTCCAATTTGAATTGAGCGGGGAGTCCTTATTCGATAAACCATGTTCATTCTTATGAAATGAGAAATTAATTTGAAACAGGATGTTGAGTGAAACATTGAATTTATGTGGTGAATGGAACAGTTTGACGAGGGGCTCCGGTTACCGCCTCGGGGCCTCGCCCTCGGGAGGTTGAAGGGCGCGGAGACGTGATTCCCCTAACAATGTTACAAGAGGCTCTCCCTTAACCTTTTTACGAGAATAAACAATAACAGTGCGGTTTACCTAATATGTATATTTACCGCTGGATGGTCGGGCTTATGGCGGACATGCGACTGTGGCTTTCGGAAATGAGGGGGATAAATGAATATTTTATCGTGGGTCTAATTACACGTTACCTGCCTATCATAACGAGTGAGGTATATTTTAGGTAATTATGATAGCCTTCAATAAACATTATGATAAACTGGTTACATTTACAGGTAGCTTCTGTGCGGCTTCTGTCAGGTAGTTCCTATTTACCGATATAAAACCTTTTTTCTTCATTATTATAGGGAGTATGAGTCATTGTTTTGACTATGTCAGACTGTTAGTCCCGTATTTTCGGTATAAAACTAAGCCCATTTATACCTGTGAGTTAAAAATAATTAAAATTCATTTAAAAAGTACATGACACTTATTTGGGGCTCTCATTACCAATATAAGTTATTCTAAGAATAACTTGAGGTTTGTGTAACTGTTTCACACAGTGTGTGAAACAGTTACACTGTTGCAAACAATCTACAGGTAGCTCAATTGATCCACATCCATGTCCGTCGAAGAAGTATCCCCAAGACGCTGGCTGCATGGCCCCGCTGTAAGGCAATGCTAATGCGTTGCATCGGTTGCATCAGATAGTCACAAGCTCTTCGTTTTTTTTGGATTTCTGTCTACATTACCTGAATAATTCATTTACTAATGGTGTCTTCTGTGGTGGTTTGTACGACCAGCAAAAAATGTTCCGGGTGTTCTACGTATTTTCTTCTTTATAAAAATATCTATCTACGTAGCACATTGTATAAAGGATATCAGTCAACTAGTACCGATAACACAAGCTCCGCTTAGGTTGGGGTGAGATGATGCTGTGTGGATTGTTCAGCATTATTTATTTATTTAAAATACGCAAACGGCTTTAGGAAGCGACAGGGATAAGAGCGCAATAATCCTTCATCAAGATCGATGCGATCCTGCGAGCTGAAAGGCGAGACAAGGGGGTTGTGTTCGGAAGATACGACCCTCGTTTATCTACGCTTATTTTGCTTAGCGGTTTTCCTTGTTACCAATTCTGTAACCAACTTGTAAAGTTTGCAGTACATATAAAATGTTTAAGCTCGAAGAGTCATCATCATCATTATCAATCTATAAAACTCCTCTGCTGGACATAGATCTAATGAGCGCCATAGTCCATAGTAGCCATAGTTCTGTCTTGCAGCATCCAGCATCTGCTTGCAGTCTTTCGCAGCTCGTCATCCCACCTGGCCGGAGGGCATCCTACACTACTCGTAGTCTATTGTACCCATTTCCGATTATGTGTAGGTATAATATGCCCATATGCAATGGGCGAATTACTTAGTAGGTTCGTGGTGGGTGCCAAAGAATAACCATTTAGCACTACGGTGTAACGTGCCGCCGCTAAACAAGAAATATAATAGCTTGAAATAATAGCCATGTTTGACAGGTGGATGAAGGTGGTGATCGCAGAAGAAGTTTTCAAAATAGACAGCAGGAAGCTGCTGCTATTCCTCGGGTAGGTTCTCTTACTTAGTCGCTACTTTCGAAGTCCACGGCCTATAATACGTTATTTACGTTCTACCTAAAATGTAAAATGAAATATAATTTTTAAGGGTACACTACCATGCCTAAATTATAAAGTTAGGTAGGTACTTACGAGTTTATTTAACTAGTTTTTCATTCGGTATAATTTTTTCTTCACTCACACTTCTATATAATTGCGTAAATTTCCACTGATCTCCATGATATTGGGGTACAGTCTGAATTTTTTCCATATTCAGAAACCGTAGTGCTTGCAGCATCTTAGATTTCAGAGTGATTTTTTCATTGTTTTGCTTCTTTACTGGAGGACATTTTTTAAGAACCTCAAACACATGTTGGTGTTCTTTACATATCCTAGGTTTGTCCGTTTTGCAGCTAGAGTCCTTTTTTTGACAAGCCTCTGAGCCAGTGCATTGATTTACTAAGTTAACTTTAGGGACGCTAGTTGTTTTACTGACTTTCTTAGGCAGGTTTTGAATTTCAGAACTTTTTGGGTGGTGCTTCGTAAACTCCCCTCCAATTTGTGTCTGTTTATTTTCTTTTTTCGTGAAAACAGCACACGTTATTTCGGTGGTACTTGCCTCAAAGCTGTTTACTTTAGTGGCATTGTTTTTGTCTTCTTCTTTGGCCTGCAAGTTAGTTATTGTGTTTTCGGATGCAATTGAGAGATCCTCGTGGGTGGATTTACTTTTGAAGAAGTGTTTTTGCAAAGTGTTTATGAAAGTGAAAGATGGTTCACTCACGAGTTGTTTTATACCCCAAAAAAGGTTTGTCATGATTAATTTGACTAAAGCCTTAAATATCTGTGTAAGAACTTACTTTTATGAATATTTTTCTTTAAATGTACTGTTTGTGATTTTTATAAAAATTTTAAGTTTAAAAAAATCCGAAATATTTTATCACAAGCAGTTGTAATCTATGCCTACCGCCAAAGATAATATAATAACTATGTATACCGCAAGCCAAAGATTATACTCTTACGTAGTTATTGTATTCTCTTTGGAGAATACAATAACTTCGGCCGAAGGGAAAGAGCTCCTTCTAAATTACTTTACTCTTTGCCAAGGAGCATACTTTATTTACCCGCAAATACTCAGATCTCGATTTAAGCTCGTCTCAATACGCGACTTTTCGACAGTTTTCAATGAAAATCTGACAAAAATTCGTCACTTGAGTGTGAAGTATTCGGGCGTTAATATAGGAAAAAGAAATATCAAGGAGTAAAGTGATATAGTAATATAGCGTAGACCATGAATGAAAAAAATACTCGGATGGCGTCTCAGTCAACCGAAGAACGAAGTACTCACTGTAGTACCGATTTTGACATTGTCAATTTATAGACCGCTCGTCCGCCATTACCTCTTTAGACACCAACAGAGTGACTTAGATCGAAAAATGAAAAATGTCTTCTTATGTAGTCAGATGTTGCCGAAATCACACTAATTTAGTAAATAATAAACACAGAATCACATTTCACACGTAAATTTCGAATTACATCCACTTATTTCTTCGATTGAACGCAAATAACTATCAACAGAAAAATCACAACAAAAACACAAATCTTGCCGGTGTTACCAGTACGTAAACTTCTAAATTTCCGAGTAATGTGGGAGTTTATTAAAAATGTTTGAATATTTGTATATTATATACTTACATATAATGCTTAAAATTGGAATTACTACCTACCTAATTCCAATTTTACTTAATTTTAATTTTTAATTTTACCTAACATAAATAAGAATTTAAATAGATATTTCTTAAATATTTTATTATATTATATAAAGCTAAATTAACACAGACTGACTGATTGACATAATTTTTTTTTCATCAGTTGGCATCTCTCAAGTCCGCCATTGCTGTTCTTAGCTTGTGATTCCGTAGGATGGCGTCTGGAAATTATTACTAAGTCTATGGCGTAGACTGCGATAAACTAGATTCTCGGTCTACGTATGACTAAGAGAAAGTAGGATTTTTGATCTTAGACGTAATCAAGGATTTTTTAAAATCATTATTAAATTTTTATTCAATCGCTAAGTGACATACCATACATAAAAAAAAAAAATTTACGAGATTCGCACGTAATTTTATAAAAAAGCTCGACGCAAAGGACGCCTTACTGCTTTTTGGTCATGACGTCAGTTGGCTAAGTAACTTCAACTTCTTCAAAAGAAACTATGATTTTTCGACTGCTATTTGCCTAAGCTATATCAATATTTTTTTTCTGATATAGTAAAATACCCTTTTCTGATGGTATATATATTTTAATCCTAAGAATTAGATCTTTTTAAAGTTAATGTCTATTGTATTATTTAGAAATAAATACTAACTTAGTCGAGACTGCATGCCCTGGCTAAGAAAAGAACCGGAACACAGGGTATAATAAAATATTTTACCACATAGACATGATCTGTACCCAAAAAAGACTTAGCAAATATTTGTAGATTGCAAAATCAATCGCGCTTTTTCAGTCACTACGGTCGTTATATTAAAGAATACATTATTCGGCACCTTGCTTCAATCAATTTGTGACTTTATATTACCAAGCGTGTTTATAATGCAAACTCTTTTCGATAGATACCTATTGAACTTAGTTCTAGTTTTCGTTTGTTCAGGACATAAACAGTTTGATGTTGTTACTTCGATGGCCGGATTCGCCGGCGGATATTGCGCACGAGAGCTTCGCAGAGGAACTTTGGCGGAAGGAAAGGAGAACCTACCTTTCGATAAAGTAGATTTGATTACGTACGCTACGCCCTAAAAAACTTACGAGCAAAGTATGTCATATAACTTTCCTCCTGGCTATAGGAAAAAATGAATTTCGACAGGAAAGCGTTATTCCATTTACATATTCAATATATACATCTATATTTTCGTAAATACACGACGAAGCAAGATTTAGAAGTACCCGAAGAAGGTAGGTGAAACACAAAATGATTACCATACCCACCTTACCTACAACAGGTAGTTAAATCATCAGTATTAAAACATTGAGTATTCCGCATGAAGCTTAAAAGTCGATCACACTTTAATACAAAGAATAGCCCACTATTTTCAACCAATTGTACATTTGTTTGGTTACGTGACTAGGAAACGTTTTCTGTCAGGATCCCAAAGAAAAAGGTCGGTCCTGAGACCTAATCGTCGCCTGCCTGACTAAGTGACGTAACCAACATTTTGGCGTATTTGACTTTTTTATGTTGTTTTTTTCTACTTTTGAAGACGAACCGTTCTGTCTAATCGGCGTATCCGTATCTTCTTCCTGGGTTTAGATGTACGTTGACGTATCTACAGTTCTTAAAAATTAAAATTATTCTAAACGTCGTAAGTACACTTACGACGTTTAGTATGATTTTCATCCATACAAAATTTTGTTCAAACAAGTCGTAAGTGCAACAGCGTGAATTTATTGCTAGACACGTTGAAAAAATAACAACTCAACGTAAAACTGCTGGATCAGAATCAAGGAGAAAATTTATCCTTAAATATTATTTGACGTCAGATGCAGTAAAAATTAACGTTTAACGTACCCTGAGAACTGTAGTTGAAAAATTGCAGTCAATTTTTCAACTACAGTTCTCAGGGTACGTTCACTAATGTTAACTATTCCAGTGTCAGTACACTGGAATAGTTGAAAAGGACAAACGCGGAGGACGAGTGGAGAAGCTTAAAGAAACCGATGAGATATCTAGAGAATTGATCGAAAGGCATATAGATCGATATCCAAGAGTCGAGTCTCATTATTGCCGTGAAAGTACCTCTCGAGAGTATTTACACTCAGACTTACCTATAAAGAGAATGCATGACATGTTCATGAATGACCCGGAGCATTCTTCTTTGACGACTAGCTTATCTACGTACAGGAGAGTTTACAATTCTAAAAAGTTATCTTTTCACCACCCTAAAAAGGATCAGAGGTCAAGGCTAAACTACAAGAAAAGTACGACAGACGTCAAGAAGAAAAGAAACTGTTTCGGGAGAAAAGAGCTGAGTGTAAGCAGCAGTCAAAACAAGCTCCGGAAATTGCACAGTGTGCAACGTTCGATCTACAACAGGTAATAAACTTACCTATTTCCAACGAAAATGCGGTATTTTATAAGAGGCATTTGTCTACTTATAACCTAACAATTTATGATATGACCACAAAAGATTGTTATTGTTTCACTTGGCATGAAGGCTAGTGCAAAAGAGAAGCATCAGAAGTGTCTACGGCACTAAATATTTTTCTTAAGAAAAGTGATGAAAAAGGCTTAAAATTAGTTTATTTGTTTGCCGATGGATGCAGTGGACAGAATCGTAATTCGATTGTAGCTTCAACTTTGATGTATATTATCAACAACTGCAGAAGTGTTGAAGAAATTACGCTACGGTTTTCTGTGCCAAACCACGGTCAAAGCGTAGGGGATTGAGCACACAGTGCAGTTACGCTCTAAAGAAAACTGGAGATGTTTTTGTGCCTGCGCAGCTTCTACCAATATTTAAATTGGCTAGAAGAAGCAAACCATACCATGTCATCGTCCTAGAACACACAGATTTTCTCAATTTTAAAAAGCTGTCAGCTGATTTACGCCTACTCTCAGTGCGAAAAGATGATGTTGGATCTCGGGTAAACTGGACCGAAATGACAGAATTTTCTGTTCGTAAAACAGATCCCACCACTTTGTTCTTCAAAACAAGCCATAAAGAAGCATGTTACAGATCTTTGACGTTGAAAAGAAATATGTCCAATTTTCTGCACGCTGGAGTTAGTACTCTCAATGAGACGCAACCAAAAATCTCAAAAGAAAAGTACGAAGATTTGATCTCGCTAACCACTGGTGATACGCCAGTCATCAGATTGTCCGAGCACGTGAATTTTTATAAATCTCATCCACATCTTGAATGATGATTTACAAACCGATGTTCATTGATTGAATGATAGACATGTCAATGATTCTTGCATAGAAGCATTAACGCAATAATACCCTATTTTTTGTCACTAGATAATAAATAACAATGATCCAGTTGTTATATTTAATTTAAATTAATATGTTAAAGTAAGACTGATTGCACAATTATTAAACAAACACCTAGTCTACGAACGTGTTACCTAATTATCATTATTATTTTTTAAAGCCTTTATTGTCTTAGACATAACTGTTTGTATGGGTGATGTTGTTGTGATGTGATAATGATGTTGATAAGGAGTTCATGTTAATATTCTATTCTTCCTACTATATAAAAATATAAACTTATTAATTAAGTACCTACTGAAAGATTATCTTCGATAGATCTCATTTCGATTTATAATAAAAAATGTTCTTTTAGTAATATTACTAAGTAAGTTATAAAGTACCAAGTACGCCATTGTGATTTATTGTAACCTACCTTTAATTGTTTGATTAAACTGTAATTGATTTAAAATTAACGAATTTCATTTCAAAAATACCCATACCTATCTGAAATTTGCCGAAAATTTCAATATGAAGTTCTGACGAAGTGACGTATCTACTTTAAATTAATTTATTGAAGAAACCTATTATTAATATAATAGCCAAACCACGTTATCAGGAAGGCCTTATTTTGAAGTATATTGGTGTGCATTTTCATTTGAATCGATTCATAGATATGCGTTTTACAATCACAATTGCATGCAACTCTTAACAAAAAAGCTTATACTGTAAAATTACCATTATGTCAGTTACGTCAGTTAGTCAGATTAGCGACGTAATGGGCGAACAAGGTGGAGTTTTATAGGTTTCCGCTGGAATAATGCTCGAACTATCGCTGAACTTGCATTATGTGTTACTTTGTTCAAGCATCTTACGTAATAACAGTTTATTAAACAAATGTTGTAGGTACCTACTTAATGTTCCCATCTAATGGATTTCCGATTTGTAATTTACCCGTTGGTTTACCCTGACAGACAATTAGACATTGAATAGTAATGGAGTTAATCTCATCAAAGACTCGTATCTGTCTGTCTCAGCTGTTATAAGCTTTCAAGGCGTGGGCACTTATGCGGGCAAAAGTGGACACTTGTGTTTTGAATCCCCGCCTTTCCCGCATGAATTCGCCTCTATGGCGTCCAATCCCTGGTGGGCTTTTAGCGAAAAGTGTGCTACAGTCAGCAGTGGGGTCTACAGCCAGGCTGATGAGATCATGCCCCAATTTCGCTAACAACTTGAGCTGTTCACGCTTAGTAGGCGGAATGATCGTGGAGTTTTCCGGTCTACATAATGTAATCAAAGTCAACAGAAGGCGTCTCAAACGAAAGCTTTATTTACCCGTTTCCGACGATGGTTATGTTATTAGATGACATGATAACTATCTCGTAACGTTCTTAATGAATTGAATTCGTCGGAAATTACTTCTAGTTTCAATAAATTCAATTCTTTTTATGATAGAATTTTTATGATAAGTATATTTATGCAAACAACAAATTACAACTAGTATTTACTTACAACTATTTAATGACAACCTCTGTGGCGCAGCGGCGAAGGTCTGCCTACGACGCGGGTTCGATTCTCTCCTAGGGACAAATGTTTGGTACGATCTGTGATTGTCCAGCAGTATTATTATTATGATTTTTTATAATAGCTTGATTCGTCCCACTGCTGAGCAAAAGCCTCCCCCTAATCTTTCCAGTCAGTGCGGTCACGCACGATCTCCCACCAATCTCTGAGGTAGGCGTTAAGGTCTTCTTGCCAGCATTATGTATTTATATATATAATAGGTTATATCAATTTCCTAAAAATCCAAGCCAAGCGTCTCCAGAAAGTTGACAGCATTGCCACGTTGAATGGTAATGCTAATTCGTTGACCGAAATAGAAGCCATTCTGATAATTTAATTATTTTAATAACTGCCAAATGAAAAGTTGAAATGAACACGTTTCATTTCACGTTTTATTAAACCTATGTATTAAAAGATGGACGTTCGGTGTGTAAATCATTATCAAACCAATTTTGTGAAATTCCGTCTGTCTGAATACCCACTGACGGATCCGATTCATTCCAAAATTTCAATCACAGGCTACATTCATAACCCCAGAACAAAACGTGCCAAATGGGAAAACATGCATAAATCACAACTTTGGTAAATTGTCAAAGATAAATGGTTATTTCTATAGCCATTGTTTTCCTAAACAATACTAACTTAAGCAATTAGGCCTAACAAACTTTCAGCTAATTCGGCCTTTAAATTGTTTACCTACTACTTTAATGTCTTGCTGTAAGATTTTCGTGGCGAAAACTAGGTCTTGCGAACAGAAACTTTCAACGTGACTATAACTTTGTGTTAATAATATGTTTGTACGTATTGAAGACCATTATGTATCGAATGAAATACTTTTGTAAATCAACAGGTTTACAGGTCAACAGGTCTTGAATTGTTGTTTTTTGAAAGTAATTGACAATGATTGCTGATTTCCGCCCAAAAGAAAAGGTTTGTTACTGTGAAGTGACGCAAAATTTAAACGAAAGGATTCTAAAAAAACGTTGGTCTTCACGATACATCTGACAAGATAATATGAGCATCTTATTCATAGGCATTTTTATTAAAATACCACACAGGGAAGGTTAAATCAAAAGCTGAATAAATTGGCCACATAAATTAAAATTTAAGGGAACGATTTATTCGTCAACGTTGAAATGTAAATCATTTTGTTAGAGGCAATTTGCTTGTTGTTCAAATATCACGGGGTCTTTGCTTTGAATTCTGTGAATGATGAATGTTTCCTTTTTGTCGTAAGCTTTTCGATCGAAGTAAATTATTTGAGAGCTTTTCATTGAGTTCTAGCTTTTGCCCGTGGCTTTGATAATATCTTGCGTATTTGTTTTTCCCTTATAGAAGTTGCCAGAAATGATCCAATCTTCTAAATAATTGTCTCCATCATGTAAATGGAGTCTCAATATTGCAACTCTTATACTAGAATGTATTGCGATATTATTTTAAAACTTACGATTTAATTATTGTTATGTCTTTGAATTTGGGTCCGTTTTCGGTAGTGAAGAAAAACTAATTCCTGGCCGTTTTTTGTTTCATGTATGCTCCCGCTTTGTCCCAAAAATCTAGTCAGCATCATGTCCCAGCTTTTATCAAAGAGCCAAAAAGTTACCAAAGCCGTCAAAGGAACAAACACATCCGTCGATTTTTTGGAATGCTCTGCGTGTTTCATGACCATACAGCAGAGGTGGAAATGAAACTTCAACACTGATTGGATACCTACAAGTTTCTCTGTGACATGGGATCCTGCTGTTTTGGTATTCGATGCGTTGCACTGTATGCTTGATCAGAGACTGTCCTGGCATATGCATACTGAACTTATAATGAATAGAATAAGGAAAATTATATGGACCTTTAAAACACTGCGTCATGTAGTGCCAACAGATCTTCTTTGCCAAATTTACACATCGCTAGCGCAATCCGTTATTGGATACTGTTTACCGATTTGGGGAGGGTCAACTAAAATGAAATTCCTAGAGCTAGAAAGAGCGCAACGCTCTTTAATAAAGGTTATGTTTTTAAGCCCTATAGGTTCTCTACTGATAGCTTATACATTGAATCAGGACTCCTTAGTGTGAGAAAACTCTACATACTCCGGCTGTTGCTAAGAATCCATAAATCTTTGTTTTATGATGCTAAGCTGGAAAAGGTTTCTAGTCGAAGAAAGAAAGACCCAATACCCGTAGTTGCTGTTAAAACTATATTTGCAAGGAGACAATATGTTTGGCAATCATCATATATTTATAATCTACTTAATAAACGTTTAGGAATTTATTCAATGACACTATTTAAATGCAAGAAATCACTCACTGAATGGCTGTTGACAAAAAACTATGATGAAATAGAAACCATTGTACAAAGGATGAGGCTTTAATGCCTAAAAACTCAAAACTCACACGCACACACATAGGTAAATAAACGGATTTTCTACTCTGGTACCCGACTCTTATGAGGCCGGTGATATTGGAGAAGAACTACCTAACTCATTTATACTAAACACACTTTACATAGGTACGTTATACATACAAATTTCTGTTGATTGTTTGATTTTGATCTTGAAAATATCATATAATTTAGCTAATCATTTATTTTAAATTTTCTTAGATTATTTTATATAGTTTTGATTTGTTTCTTTTCATAAAAAATATTATTTGTACACCAACTTATAAAATGTTAATCATTAATCTGGCAAGAGCGGTTACCTCTAATACAAGCAAATTTTGCTTAAAGGGGGACTCCAATACATGTATGTTTAATTTATAAGTTACCGAAATAAAACATTTTATTTTATTATTTATTTTTTACTGTGATTTGAAGACTATAAAGGTCGTATCTTTGTAGATTGTGTTTTAAATTGTATTGAACCAGATAATTAATTCGGATTTCATTTTTGAAAATAATTTTCAATGTTAATGATTTTATAAAACACTGAAAAAAAGGACTAATAGACACAAATTACAACTAGTATTTAAAATCGAAATAATGGGGCTATCAGATGACTTTCGCAAAAAACCTAGAGAGAGTACAAGTGATCGATTAAAGTTTTTGTGAGTTAGAAGTGATAATTATAATAAACCAATTTTCATATAAATTTTCGGGGCACAGAGCTGCAAGTCATTTTTTACTAGTTTTGAGGGAAACGGCCTCGTCGATTATCCCCGAATATCGGGAAGCAAGGTCTATTCAAGACTCGTATTTTGGTTATTATTTGGTACGTAAAAGATTGATCATATTGACAGAGAATATGTCATAGCACTAAAGTAATATTGATGCCAACATGCGTGTTTACTTTGCTTATTCTGTTGGTCTGAATATTGACAATACAGGTATTATTGAACCTCACTTGCCAAATTTACTGCTCGAATATAGTAGCTCAGTCATAGCGCACATGTTGACTTGATATGTGCTTAGTTACGACTGTTGAAATAATATATCTATGCCTTATCTCTATATACGTCTCTTAGCTTTGGTATAATTGGAATAATATCAGGCCTAATTTGCCTGTATAATCAGAGATATAAACCGAATTAAGCTTTATCTCGAAAAGTTTCAAGCGTGACCTGACACGCACTTGCCGAATTTGTTTTCCAACCAAAGCACTCAAACAATTTATTGTTTGAAATATTGTACAAAGTTCGTAATTTAAAAGTCATTACGAATGGTTTTGAAATGAAGATGCGCTTTATGACATCCATTTAATAAACAAGCTGGCATGCTAGCTGGCATTGCATCATGATTTAGCCCTAAATCTTCTTCATATATTGTGAATGACATATTTCTCGCAGAAACAAATTCATCGGATTGATTAAAAAAAAATAGAATTATCTACATATATACCAAGGAACTCTAATCTTACGATACTTTGGTAGTGACAGCTTAAACAAGCATACAGCGCACGTTAAGCGTGCTTACGCCCAGCCACTCGTTGGTTTAGCCACGCCTTGCTTACCGCAAGCGTCATGCGACTGGCCCGTGCTGTTGACGTGGCACGGCTTTATATCAGCGTACGTGGACAGCGCTTTGCTGCTAGCCGTCACCGCTTAGACAGCGTGCGGTCAGAGAGATTTGAGGCGGAAACGACCAAGGTGCTTATTTATTTATTTAAAACTTTATTGTCCTACAAAGGGTACAAAGGGTAACCTTAATGCCGAGGCATTTTCTACCTGCCGACCAGCAAAACACATGTTTTTAAAGAGGGTGCTGTGCTAGAGCGGTGCGCCCTATGTACATATGTATTCACCAATCTAAAGTAAGTTTTATAGTTCACTGAGGAAGGTTTTCGAAGAAACTCTAAGATACAAAGGTAGTTCAGCCACGACGCTGTATCGTGGTCGCTTAAAATATCCTTTGTTTCCAGGGATGAGTCTTGAATGTTCCATTTTCCCTAATATCATTATGAGCATTGTTCTAGGTAAAGCGATGAAGGGTCATAAATCCGTCTCAAGGGCCTCCCTCGGACACAGCCTTTTATTCTCAAATCTTTCATAATCACGAGCTTAGCTAATATTGTTTCTAGGTTGGCTCTTTCATGAAGATTAAGTAAAAATTGTTTTTTTAAGGTTAGCAGCCTCGGCTCGTACGCTGTTCATCTCTTTAATTAACTAATCCGTGATAAAAGTTCTCGTCAACGATTATTCTGCAAATGCCTGAAATTTTCTTAAATGAAAGTAAACTTTCTTCATATGTAGTTTAAAACTTGAATTTCATATACGTTACTTGGGTAACTACCAAATGGTGTTTTCTAGAACGCCAGACGTTTTGCATAGTGACTTTGCCCTGCCAGACGGTTTGAAATTCTACCGTAGTAATCGGTGACCGTTCCTACCTGTGTTGGGGGCATACGCTGACAGACTCAGTTTTTATGTGTCTCTCAGTTTTTATGAAAAAGGTGTGGCGGTCACAGGTCTTTAGTCTTTAATATCGGAGGCCAATCTATTGATTCTCCAGTGATATTGTTTTTGTCTACACACGAATAAAAAGCTCGCACTTTGAAAATGTTTATTCCAAGTACCTATTTGACAAGAGATTTGAACATTTATTACTAATCCGGCTGATAAACAATTTCTCTACAATTAGAATCTATCCAAATAACAATCTATCGAACGAGATAAATAACATCAACCCAAGATAGGTCATTTTCTCGATTATGTTATTTGCAGTTGTTTATAATATATGAAGGTTAAACAGGTTTGTGGCCAATTTGTGAACGGAAGCTGGTTTGCGGTTTGATACAGATGCCCCACATAATGGCTCTCTGTTTTATTTAAGCCGTACTTGATTTTAAATGTGCATTCAATGTTTACGAGTATGTCATATAGTCCATATGACCTAAATATTGATTTTTAGTAACCAAATCTCTATTGTTTCCAAGCTCTCCACTATTCAATTGTCATGGGTTCATAGAAAATGGTTTACGACTTGCGGCAATTCTTTTGCTGCTAGTTCTATTCTATGTTGCTCGTTGAATATACTTAAAACAGATAAAACAACTCGCGCCATCGTAAGTCGAGCTACCTTACCTTGCAGACAGTGGTTACAATATACCGGTGAATTCTTAGTTAGGTAAGAGTAATTCCTCTTTCAATAATCCTACTTGCCTACGTCAAAACATAAGCGATACTCCGTTAGGGTACCCCGAGCAGGTGTACGTTACTTAGTTTTGGGTTCATCCCTTGTAAATGCTTAACAGATTTGTACTAACCCGATGTAGTTTGGAGAGGTTTGGCTGTGTTACTTATTACCTGCCTGAAATATCTGGCGAAGTTCTCTAAAGTATCATAATCATTAACAATTTCAGGTGGTTCGTTTAGAAAAATACATAGAAAATAATAGACTAGAACAATAATGGTGATTGTTTTGAAAAACGAATGACCGACTTCGAATCTCTTAGTTTTAAACTGTTTTTGTTTTGCGGGATAAATACTTATTTTTCGCGTATTTTTTTTTATTAAACACATATTTTATTACATACAAATCGGATCATAAACGGGGAAATCAACGAAAATACATTAAAAAAACGTACATCAGCGGAGCTTAGTCTACTTCCATTTTTCGCAGAAGCTAAAAAAGCGGTGATCACACAAATTTACAATTCTATTGCAATTTGATTACCTACCTATCATTTATTTTTATATATTTTTGTCTCAATAAAATATTTTTCGAGTTTGTTTATACAATGTCAAATATTGTAGGTACGTATCATCAGACTTCTTTCTCATTTAGGCTAGGTATCCAGATAACAAAGGCCGCGCTTTTGTGATTTTTTAAATCATCAGAGACATAGAAAATAGTGTGTAAAATTCATTACCAAGATCTAAATAAAATTCACTCCATTATGACTGAACTACTATTTTACATTTTTGTGCCTAACTAAATATCCAATATTTTCTTAACTCACTTTGTTTCAATACCTACAAAATACTCGTGTATTTTGTATGTAGGTATTGAAACAAAGCGGCGCGGCGGCTTGCCAGGCGCAATCAGTCTCGGGAGGAAGTCAGTCCAGGAAAAACGTGTAACCTTTGAACGAGTGATAGCAAAAAACTATTTCAATTTGTAGAAATCCTTTACCATGTAAATACGTTAACATACGAATAACATAATGAACACATTCGAGGTTTTATTGTCCAATTAGAAATCAGAATTAGCATAGAAAACCGCTTACCTCCATTAAAGTACCTGCGTGAAATCCGAGTGATTTACTCTGACCACTTTCAGAGGGTTAATTCGGCTTTGTCCGAGGCCGGTGGGTTATTACGATTAATATGAATTCAAATATGAATAACATAAATCTAGGGTTGAACTGTATTAACTATTTACGGTAGGTTAGCACTATTTTTTATCATAATATTGTCCGTCAAAACGGACTTCTGTTAGGTGTGTTTATCAAAGTATGGATTATTGTCAAGTATTTAAAGCGTATCTTATTTTCTGCTTATCAAGTAGAAACACAAAATTTTTGGGAGACATTAACGAATAGTATACAAAAAGCGTGGGTAAACGTACGTAACAGCCAGGCGGTGGTAGGTCGACCTGCGAAAGAAAGCAGGCAGATGCTGGATACACTAGCTGAAGACAGGGCACTAGGGACATAGGCCTCCCCAAATGAGTGCATTAATCCTATCAATGTCCCAGTGGAATAACTAACTAGGCTGATAATGATGACGAAGGTAATGTATAACAAACTGTTTAATGTGGTTGGTATAATGCACTAGCAAAGCGCAGACAGAATTTATTAAATTTTCAGTAAAAGTTTTTACTAAAGTTAAATAAATTTCCTTAATATTCTCAGAACCTTCCAACTCTATTCGCTAGCTAAGATACAACTTGCAATAAATTTTTATTGTTGGGATCAGATTCCACGCCCGGCGTCTGTAGAGGATGCATTTTACTATGTTAATTCAGCTGGAGCCGCAGATACTTTTTAGTACCTATCTCTTTAAGTTTGTTTATGGGATTTGGTTTGTGACACTATGTGAGTTTGGTTTTCGTAGAGCTCATGGCTAGTGCCCATTTGTAAACATTAATTTTTATTGTTACTTTATTTTTTCTTAATCATTCGTTGGTGGTTTAGCAAAGCCAATTTTTAAGTACTACAGTAGGTCGTAGCATACTGCGGGGGTCGTACGTAATCATACTGTTGTCCATAACAGCTACGCTCGTAGCACTAATGCTACGAGCCTGCTACGAGCGTAGCTACATACATATAATCAGCTTCGCTCATTGGTTTGATATTTATAGGTACACGAGGTACACAATTATTCAATCGTTTGTTTTTTTATTACAAAGTCTAGCGCTGAAATAAATGGAGCCAACTAAATAAAAATATTTTTTGCAGGTATTTTATTTCAGAATGTAAATCGTTTATTTGATTGTATGTACATGTATATGAGAAAAAAATAGTAAAACGTTAATTGTACGATTTTAATTTCGTTTGATGTAAGTCAATGGTCCCTCACAATTTCGAAGGGTTGGAGTGTTGATCCAATGGTGTTTTAGTAATTGAAGCTTAATGAAATATATTTCCATCATTTGCACGCCTTAAATTGTATAAACCAGTGAAATGAACAATCTAACATTCAGTTTTAAGGAACCCATAAAATAGATATCTTAATGCTCATAAAAAGAGAAGTTTCAATTAACTGCTTGACTGGCTGTGATAATTACAGCTTGAGACATAGCCGCCGCTTTCTGTGAAATAATTTGTAGGAGAAACCAATAACAGAACTGAAATAATAATTATACGTTTTGTACTAGAAACTAGAATTGTTTATTAGAAAAATATAGAGTTTGTTTTTGAAGGGACTGTTATAACTTTGATATTAACTACTCTGTTTTCTCAGACTAGTTCGATATAAGTACATGTATAATTTGTGGTGCTTACCTACTAATACAAGCTTACGTACACAAGCAAAAGTTTTGGTAAACTATGACTGATCTAGTTTCTGCACGCCGATTCGCACGCGTTGTTTCTATGGAAACGTTTGATAGGTAACTTTTAAACGTTCCCATAGTAGCTATCCCGTGAGAACGGTTTTATGGGATAAAAAGTAGCCTATGTTTTATTTTAAGCTTAGAGCTCACATCTATGACGATCGATGTGGCGCGGTGGGCGAAGGTCCGCCTGCAACGCAGGAGGTTGCGGGTTCGATTCCCGCCTCGGAACAATTGTGTGTACGTTCTGCAGATATTTGTTCCGGGTGTTCTGGTCGTTTTCTATGTATAATAAAAAATATATATCTATGTAATATATTGTATTATGTATATCAGTTATCTAGTACCCATAACACAAGCTCTGCTATGGGGCTAGATAATGCTGTGTGAATTGTCCAGCATTATTTATTTATTTATCTATGCAAATTATATTATTATATATTATTTTATGTATTTGTAAACTATCTATTTCAGCCTGATTTGTTCATCAGTTTTGGCGTGAAGAAGTAACAAACATCCATCCATTGATTCACCTATCCACCCATCTATCTAAACATTAAAACTCTCGCATTTATAATAATAGTGTGATTAGGATTCTATTACAAATATATAAACAGATACATTTTATTCCTCCAAAACAAAAGAAAACTAGACTACGCCGAGCCTACCTCCAAGGCCACTTTACTTCGAGTTAACATTGTTGTTCCGTACGTGACCACGGCCCGGACAAATGTCTGTAATTTATTTGCCAAAGCTTTCATGGATAGCGTTTTATGGCCCCGGTTTTTAATATCAACGAACCGCAGGATGACTAGACTCAGCTCGTACCCAGCCTGCGATTGATTTATAGAATTGGCCATCATCCAATAAATCAACCTTAGATTATTTTGTAGACGGCGGGTTAGCCAACCATTGTTCCTATTCGTGATTAATCATTGAAATATTGCTGATACGATGTGACAAGGCTTTGAAAAACCGACTTTGACAACTTGTGTGTTTGTCAACAATTAATCACTTGCTAAGAATTTTTTGACAATCGACAGTTGATAAGTTTAAACTATTGTCAAAAATAACATGTGTTTGAAAAACCGATTGTGAAGCTTTTAATAATATGAATAAATTAAAAGGAAATTGAAGTAACTGGAAGTTACACATTTTTTTGTGATTTTATGAAATGGGTGTGTTGTGTGCAAAAATTATTCACAGTATGGAACAGGTTTCTAGCTTCTAGCTTTCGAATAAATACTATGTTCTTTAAATTAAAAACTAAGTTCTTGTAGCCAGTTTTCAAAATATGGATAGCAAAGTGAAGTTGTCAAATACACGTTGAAGCAAGACAAGTCGTATAGAATGAGCTTTTCACCAGAATTTGCCAGACGAAGGAGTTTAATATGCTTACTTCACCAAGTTTTGGTTTTGCAAACTTCAAATGAAATTCAAATACACGATCCCGAAGAATGTTAATAAAAAAGTTCTTTACCTTTACAAAATAAACTGGGATGGGAGGTTGTCTAAAAACCAACTTATTAGGTAAGAGGTATATTTTATGATTGGTTTCTTACGGTTTATGAGATACAGCCTTGACAAACTTAGAGCAAAAACGGCCAAAAAAAACACGACCTCCCTTTAATTTTAATATTTATTTTTGTTTGTTGTTATATAGCGTCAATAGAAATATACGCTTTGTTTACCTCTTACAGTTCTTGAGATACAGCCCGCTGAGAGATGGACAGACGAATGGACCGACAGCGGAGCTTTAGTAATAGAGTCCCGTTTTTTTACCCCTCGGGTACGGAACCCTAAAAAGAAGGTTTGCTTTTATTCTGCGTTCAATTCATGAAAACACATCACACGTGAAACAGGATTATTTTTGAAAATACCCGCCTAAATTTTACCACATTTTCTTTGAGTATTTTGTTCGTGGCGTAATGATTTTCAAGGTGTAAGGCCTCTTATGAAAATATTAATTAATGTTGTAGCAATACGTTCCGCTGAACGTAAATTACCTCATTAAGCCGGCCTGTTGAAATGAACGAATTTAATAAGGTAAATTTCGGCGATAATTTAATTATTACACGTAAAACTTTTTTCCAAAGCTATTAACTGGCATGTAGTATCTTAGGAGTCAAGCTGTCAGACCGCGTGCGGAACAGCATACTACGCTCCAAAACACGCATCGTTGACGTTGGTCAGACAGCCGGAAGCCTGAAGTGGAACTGGGCAGAACACGTCTGCCGTATTTCCAGCGTCTTGTGGACAAAGACCACCACAGAGTGGAGCCACCCAACGCTAAGAGGCGACGTCGAAGGCCAGGATGATGATGATGCGCGACGAGCTCGAGGTACATCTTCCATCATGGCCTGTTGCACCGTTGGATCGTGAGGAGTGGAAGAAGAAAAGGGAGGCCTTTGCCCAGCAGTGGGACAATAATGGCTTAAAATAAATAAATATAATATATTATAATTAACTGGCAGTCTAGCATACTTTACTAAGCAACTTACTCAACTTAAATAAAGTGAAAAAGCTGTAGAAAACCTAGGCTTCAGCCGATGGAACAATCGTGTGTAATTGGTCTCTTGAGTAAACTTCAATTGCGTGACTAAATTAGCTCATAGATCCCTCAGGTATTATTGGGTGGAAGGACGCTGTTGAAAAACTTTTATCAGTCCAAAACATAAAATACTGAAACAGCTCGTTGTTTCGCTCACAATTTACTTTTCTCCTACATTACCTAGCAATGGCTTGCCATGCCTCAGGCATTTATGGTTTGAGAACCCCGACAAGATGGTCATTAAGCTCAAGAAAGGAGATGAAAAAGCTACTTTTCTTTAGACACTCGTCCATCGCATATTGAGGTATACATATACCTTATGCACTGCATTCGTTAGCAATTTATAATTAACTTTATACAAAGTAACAAGATATGAAAACGATTAGGTCTATTTCTCATGGTTTATCATTTAAGTTCGGGCAAAAATGGGCCCAGCTTGATTACTATCTTTTAAGCGGAAAAAAATATCGTAACCAAATTAATGGAGGAAAATGGTCTTTGGATCTTCCATCCATAATTTCAAGAAACTAATCTAAACTAATCGAAACAATATTGAAAATCTATGAATAGGAGTTTTCACAGATTTTCAAGATTGTGTCGAGTAGTGAAGGACAATGGACCCGTACAAATTAGTCCTGTAAAAACGAGTCCGCTGTGCAAATGTGCTCTGATCAAGAAAAGGTATTTTTACCAATAGATGCTATTTCATATCATATCAAAAACTTCTATCGGATCAACAAAAGTAAAAACTAAAAAATTGCAAGAAGCTTTTCCCAACCAAATGTTTTTCTGTAGTTCACAAATCCTTTCGTGATGAATGAATTAGCGAATAAAAAAACGAAACTAAAACAAATTCTTGAAAACTGTTATTTCATTTAAGAATTGTGAAGAAGAATTCTAAAAATTATGGATAGTCCTAAGACTTTTTCTGCTCCATCCAAAAAATCGGCTCTGTGTATGCAAACTTAGGAAGGTACATATAAGAGTAAATTCGTCATGATCTGGCACGTTGTTTTCGTCGACGATTCACAACACACCAATTCAATTTGTTATAGTACAGTCTCAAAGTGACGACAGAATCATGAAATCGTAGGCTATGAATGATCTTAATTGATGTTATTTACATGATTCATTAATCATATCAAATTCATTTTCACACCTAATTTTTAGGTAAACATAGAGGAAGAGTTCGATTGATTTAATGCTACCTAAATATTGTCATGTAAACAGAGTTGAATGTTGATTGGCCAATCAGAATAGGCGTAATCTTCTCAAATAAAGCTCTTGAATTGTTTGAGCAACTACCATGCCTTACACGACATTACAAAGTTCTGTGAAGACATCGAGTCGCTATAGCGCTATAGTTCGTCATATACATAGTTAATTGCGTAGTTTTGGTTAAACTTTGAAAGGGTTGGCATTAAGATTTTACAAAACAATACCACATACCACTTCGGTACTTCATAAAGGTCTTGATTAAATACATGATACAAACATAAGTAGAAACTAAACAAATACAAGCGGCATTTTCAGAACGGATATAAACGTGTTTTGTGTATGTTAATTTCCGTTCAAACCCTTTTCGAAGTCGACATAAATGACATCTGTCCAAAGTACTAGTATACATAGAAGTGAATGCCATCTTCATTATGTTCCATCTTGCATTTTCCGTAAACTGTGTACAATACAATACAATCAAATTGTAGTTCCACGATGTTATTTAAGGGGCACTGGGTGAGGCAGGATCCGACAAGAATCTAAACTCTTAAGAAAGTGCCCGTCGTCGTACATTTGCAATAAACGATTCTATTGTTGGATTCGACATTTCAGTGGGTACGTACTTTGTTACTTTCGATTTGTATCGGAGTACTTGTATTGAATCCGTTTCTATTCAGAATGCCGGGCGTGTAGGCGAAGCACTCTTATCCACTATTAAGGCTCGTCGCAGAATAATGAAAATTTCGGGATTATATAAAAACGCTGTCCATTGAATAACGCTATGTCGACGGATTACTTATTACAGGGTTTCATTACAGTGAAACTAAAATACTGGTACCTACGTCTGGTGTAAGCGCTAACAAAACAAATTAAGGAAAAAATACATTTTCTCACCGATCTCATGTTTATGAAAAAAAAAGAAAATACAGTTGTCATGGTGTCAGCGTAATAAGGAAACTCGTACAAAACAACCGTGCCAACTAACTGTGTCGGATTGTTGTCGCATTGTTATCCCTCATCCTCACTTTCAAGGTTCAGTGCGTTCACACCCACCTGGTGGAACATACCCACAGAACGTAGGGAACCCGTGACCACCGGATACGAAAGATTTGTTGCCATAAATCATCGTCCCCACGCCACTTTATTGTGCCATTAATTAGGAGAAATGATCTTAATTACATTTCCTGCGCTATTAGTACCAATTGGATGGGTTTCCCTTTTAAGGGATCATTATAACGTTATTATTTTATTGCAGAAAGATGAATGATATCATTATGTTTTGGGTTGGGTAAAAGCTAATTTTTGTGAAACGCTGTTTAGTTAGTTTTTCCGTAATTTTCCTACGGGAACAAAATGAAGCCCATCGCTTCTACGCTATCTAGGTACCAACTTCCAAGTTTTGTATAAACTTTTGCAGTTGTTAGGTATTAAAGCTATGTGCAATGCAACTGCTAAGAACAAGAACAACTTCAAGGACTTCCCGAGCACATTGTTAGCTGCCTAGAATCAAGTTACTTTGAATACATACCTACATAACAAAGCAATAAAACTCGCAAGGTTTTCGGCTCAGCACTTAGGAAATTAGGCAACAATTTGTAAACATCGTTTTGTACAAACTTTCGTGTATTTGAAGCTATTTGTTTTGAGGTGGGAAATTAAAGTTGCGGACAGGTAGAGTGATGGCGGGCTGACTCCCGAGCCATTCACATGTTTTATGCGTGGGTGGAAAAAATAGATAGCTCTTATTATGGCTGGAATTTTTACCCAGAGAACCCGAAGCGACAGCGAAAGAAATGAGTTTTTGGTCAACATACGCGTATTGACTTGTTGCGGAATTCATTTCGTTTGACGAACAACTTCAATAGGTTTTTTCTTCAATCTATGACTGGCAGGAATTCATTATCCCTGTCAAGAGACCGCTTCTGTTCCAATTTTGTGGAATTGGAGTAAATCAGGTTTATGTGTAATTGTAAATTGAATGCAAACCGTGACATAAAACGGTTTGATTAGCATTCAATAAAAAAACAGGGGTTTTTTATTACTTTTATGCACTGTTGCTATCTCTTCTTTTTAGCAAGTATAACTAAACATTTCTAACATTTTGATTTTGAATCCTTTTCACAAAAACTTAACGCCCTCGTACAAGTATTGACCGAGTATCAACCCAAAACATATTTTGAACTGAAAACAAGTAAAGTTTTCCATTTGCCAAGTTTGCAGCGAAACCAGATAAGTATCTTAGGATAAAGACGATGCCAAAGTGGTGCAGTAAGACGAGGAAGTTGTGAAAAGTTTTCTAACAAGTTTTTGGAACAAATTTCAGTGGGTGTCCTTTTTCAAAACAATTTTAATGTTGTTGTCTCCAGTAGAAAGAAATTACTGACTAGAAAGGTATATTACTTCTATCACTTATGTATTATTATTATATTTCAACAGTCTTCATCTCTAAATCACTACTTAATCATAACAAAAAAAATATTTTTGATGACATTTGTGGTGCGGTGGGCGAAGGTCCGTCTGCGACGCACGTGGTTGCGGGTTCGATCCCCGCCTAGGGAGAAATATTTGTACGATCTGCAGATATTTGTTTCGAGTGTTCTGGTCGTTGGTGCTCTCCGCGGCTTCGCCCCCGTGGAAATCTATGTCTCAAATGGTTTAAATAATAAAAAGTATCCAATGTCCGTCTCCTGGTTCTAAGCTACTTTCCCACCAATTTTCAGCTAAAGCAGTTGAGTCGTTCTTGAGTTATGAATAGTGTAACTAAGACGACTTTATTTTATATATACATATATTATGTATGTATATATGAAAAATATCCATCTATGTAATGTATTGCATTATTTATCTCAGTTATTTAGTACCCATAACACAAGCTTTGCTTAGCTAGATGATGTGTGAATTGTCCACCATCATTTATTTTGACCGTAGCTTGCTACGTCGTAGCTCCGCAGCAAGCTACGACGTATTCAGCGTAGCAATGGGATTGTTGGAGTCCTTCATCGTATATTCCTACTACAGTATGTATTAATTATCTGTGATTCCTACATTATGTTCTAAGGCAACTACATATTTGTTTGAAGATGTAAGGACGTCAAGACGTGTGCTAGGTACGAGACATTGACAAAACTATTCAACATAAAGTGTTCAAATTAAGCACGTACGAAGTTCTGGAAAAACATTAGAGCTACTTTAAAAAAAAAAAAACACTTAGAACCACAGCAGAAGTACCTTATTTTTATTAAAAAATAAGTGTTTGTTGTATTTCAGACAAAAGGCCATATGATATACAACAATAATCACAATTATATTATTAATGCAAAAAATGTTATGTCTGTTACCTCTTAACGCCAAAACTACTGACCGGATAAGGCTGAAATGTAATATTCAACAGGTAGTCCTAGGCCTGGACTTTTATCACATAAATCTGTTACCATTGTGTATAAATAATCTTAAACAATGCGTTCGAAGTCGTGGACAGAAAGTAGTTGAATACTAATTGAGTTTTAACTTACAACTTATTAAATTTTCATATCTTAGCTTTCGATTCCAAATTATAATTTTGAAATCCTGTGGTACCCTGATTTTATATAATAATAGGCCTCCAAACTTTTGTTGGTCTTAAATAGGCCTCCACACAGTCCAGCACCAATCATATCCAGGTTCGCTCTGCGATGTTGGCGAGGTGTAGGTGAACTATTTTCAGATGTTTTCAAGGACTAGTGAGCGTTTTAGTTATGAACATATTGAATAGATGGCGCTTGTTTTCAGGGTCTGAACGCTAACACAACCTTTATTCTCAACCTATTTGATGAGTTTAATTAAAAATACAACAGATGTCGCTGAGAACGGCTTTCTGAAAATAAGCTTGTTATTCCAGAGTGGAAATATATTTTTTCTGAGTCGCAAGTATGGTTACTATATAGGTTGTATATATACGTCTCGTAAGCATGTAATCAATATATCCATGGCGTTCAATAGGGGAGGCCTATGTCCAGCTGAGGACTTTAATAGGCTGCTGATGATGATAAAAATAATTGCCTTGCTGTTTTCTGATGATAATGCACTTTATTTGATATGTATAAACTTTTTTATTTTACTGGAGTGGAAAGGGGGCGAGTGATATTACAAAACTCACTTCTGCTGTCCTTTTAGTTAAGTTAAAAACTTTTCTCTTCTCAAATTTCGGATTGAGTTTAGCAAGTTTATAAACAGCTTGTGCTCCTGTCGTCAAAGTATTGTAACTTAATACCGCTGGGGAACTTTGAACATAATTAAATTATATTGAAAGTACGATAATGTCGGTCCGTAATTTTACTTTTGACATGATATTTTTTTAGGCTTATCGCTTAATTAATCAAGTCCTAACTTTGGCCCGCGGCTTCGTGCACGCAAGAATAAAACGTAGTCTTGCTATACTCTGGCGAAACTCAAGATAAATAGGTATTTGTAAACATGACCCTCATATTAAAGTATAAACTTTCTTCTTTATTTCTGCTGATTTTTGATCATACTTACTTTTCTATTGAAGCCTCCTCCAATAAATCCAACCTAAAAAGCCATCCTACAACTAATAAATTAAAAAAATTATATTGGACTACATAGTGTTTGTAAATTTTATGCTAAAGAGTTCTTTATAGTACAAGGCACAATGCTGGCAGCTATGATTTTTTTAAACTCAGCATCAAAAAGAGTTGTTTGTATCTTTGTGTTGTGAGTTGTAAGCATAGAATTTTCAGAATTACTCGAGTAAAGCCAAATCCGTAAGTGCTCTTCCAGATCGTACATTTATCGACGCAGAATTAAAAAAAATCGGTAAATCGATCTTCTAACTAATGTAAAAGTCTTGCTTGATATTTAATAGTAATAATAATAATAAATAAAATCATTTATTTCAGACCATAGAAAATTAACAGATCTTATTTAACTTATTCTACGGTCCATAGTAATATATTGCTTAAAACTAGCATACATAAAATATAAAGAAAATACTAAATTAATAACACGCTTATTAAATAATGCCGACAGCCTGTAGATGTCGAAATCAGGGTGTCATGTCAGCTGACGTCGCGGGCGCGAGCGGTGCAGCGGTGTCCCGTTGCAGGCGGCCATTTAAAAAAGACACTTATCAAACTTTCCCATTATATTTTCAAGGATTTGCACCACACGAATAACGCATACTTTATCGTATATTGATTTTAACAAATAATTCTATAAATATTACTTATCAAATTGAAATTGCAAATCTAACAAGAGAGAACCTAAAATAATTGTTGCGTCCTGACAGGGTTTTTATGCATTATTTACACACTAAGACTATACCTAAAAACAATACCTGTACCTATATATATATAAAATGACAAGAAATGATATGATATTTTTTAGTGGTAGTGAGATTCGACATTATATCCGAAAACGACATTATATCAGCGGCTCTAGGCTAACGGGAAAACATGTTAGATTTGTTCTGATAAAAAACAAACCGTATAATTGGAAATGATCATTCCAATCCAGAAACAAATTTGAATTGTGGGTAAATGTTATTTATGTTCAGCTCGAGGCTATCTTTGTTCTGAGCCAATTATGAAGATAAGAACTTTGCGAATTGTTCAGTTATTTTTATCAAAATAGCTGTATGGCAACGGCTGTTTAAGCAGGTATTTTTAGGCATTTTCTGATTGGTCTATGCAATAGCAGTACGACATCAGCATGCTCGGTATACGCGGTATCGAAAAAATATGAAAAAGGTCACAGCACGGTCCTACATACCGTATGCGTGTGAAAAGGGCCTATCACTACATTATTTTACGACGTCACAAGCGGTTTTGCATAAGTTTCTGCAGAGAAGTGCGAAGGTGGAGGAGACGCGACATGTTTTCGACATACGAGCGCAGCGTGCTGATGTCGTACTGCTGTTGCATCGCATAATCAGAAAACGGTCTGGCACTATAGAACCGACGACTGCACAAGAAGGAGGGTTATGTTTTTTGAGAGTTTGTATAATTAAATAAATAAATAATGCTAGACATCCACACAAAGTCATGTAGCCCCAAGCTCAAATCTTGTGTTAAGTATAAGGGTACTAGATGACTATTATAATTTACTTAAATATATATTTTTACTATATATCGAAAATCCACAGAATACCCGAAACAAACATTAGCAAACCGTACAAATATTTGTCCTACGGCAGGAATCGAACTCTCAACCTCTGCGTCACAGACGGACCTTCGCCGGCTGCGCTACAGAGGTCGTCAAAATAATAATTAATTGATAATACCTAGTCAACTCTCAAGTACGCAGACCGTACTTTTGGTGCGTACATATTTTAGTACGTTTTAACACAATTCATATCTATTTTTTTAACATGAGAGAGGGGCGTTTGCTTTAAACTTAGATTTTAATAATGGTGTGTTTTATTCAATTAAACGTGTTCAGCACACAGCTAACTCAAGGCAACAAACTTTGTCTTCAAATATTTGGAGTCTAAAGTACATTCCTAATCATTAATAAGCTCCAAAAAGTTGAGATGAGTTTTACCTGTAAGAAGTTTGCAGCTAAAACAATGTTGAACGCGCTCCTAAAGCAATCACGGGTTTAATAACAAACGTGCTTGTAAAGAGAGCAAAAAGCTTTGTGAAGTTAAGTAGTAGGAAGGATCATATTTCTACTAATCATGACGTACAAAAAGTATATTTTTTTAGGCTCTTGGTCAACTCTAGGCTAATACAGCGCCTAACGACATCGCTCAGCTGTTTATCTGGAAGTATTTTCCTAATTTTCCCTTCAATTACAATAGTTAACAATATTTCTGTATGACATTTTCTTTATCCTAGACTGGACAGGACAAAAGCTTTTACTCGTATCTGATCGATAGGCAAGTCTTAAGGTGGGCATCGACCGGCGTTACTGGACGTAATGTTAAGTTTCTAAGATCGTGGGTTAAAATCCTGCCGAAATTGATTTTTGTAGGATATTATCCCACCAAAAACATAAATGTAAAATAGGAGAGCCAAGTTCAATGCAAAAATTATGATTGGCTGTGAGCTTCGCGGCAAAAAGAATTGATATCTGAATGAGTGCCAAGTCAAATCTATGTAGGTTAGATTTGACTTGGCCAGTTTTCATTACATCAGTCATTTTATAAAGTTATTCAACGTTTTAATTCTGATAAAAACTGGCCAAGTCAAATCTAACCTACATAAATTTGACTTGGCACTCATTCAGATATCAATTCTTTTTGCCGCGAAGCTCACAGCCAATCATAATTTTTGCATTGAACTTGGCTCTCCTATTTTACATTTATGTTTTTGGTGGGATATCATTACTTTTTGTAAAGAAAACTAGGCAGGTATTGACTCGGCGTTTCCATATATAATTCTACTTGACAATAGATGGCAACACTTTGTATCATGGGAAATAAACCTACGTAGGGCTCAGTAATAATATATTTTAATAATCAAATGTACTGAAATTTGTTCAACTACACAACTGACCAATATAATTCTTTTTGGATTTTTCTGAATACCGCATCATATTTTAAAAGTTCTCAAACATTTCCATTGCGACTCGGCGTTTCCAAATATAATTCTACTTGACAATAGATGGCGATACTTTGTATCATGGGAAATAAACATTTATAGGTACGTAGGGCTCAGTGTTAATATATTTTAATAATCATATGTACTAAAATTACTTCAACTTAAGTTCCTAAAGACTTTTTAGTCGCCAAAATTTTAATTTTTTAGTTTTTATAGTCATTTTTAAACAAGCCGCCATCTATCGTCAACCATTAACTTATAAAGAAAAACAGGGCCAGGGCCGTATTTAGAATCCAATTATTTTACTGAATGTCCCACGGCTATGTTGAAACATAGCATGTCTGGAATGCACCTATGGAATGTTTTATAATAAATATTCTATATTGTGTGTAAAGTACTTTCCCTCCGTGAGACAACTACTATAATAGTAGTTGTTTAGTAAATTTAATGAAATTGAAGCCCACCTATTATTGCAATTTTAAATTGTGTATGTTCTAGATTTCCATCTCAAGATAATGTAAGACAGCAATGGATCACAAAAATTAATAGACAAGACTGGACTCCGACGAAATATACGAATATTTGTTCTTGCTGATAATACTGATAATCATATTATTCTTCTGATTAAATTAATAGCTGAAAAATATATAGGTATTCGTTTTAAGCATTTTGCAACCATAGAAAATGATAGGGCAACCAACCGACAACAATTAACCAAAACAGTTATTTTTGCTGGAAAATTAATTTTGTGAATAAAATAAGTCTTAGTACGTCCCCTACACTAGTGACATCTAGTGTGAGGTAGTAAAAATATGTAGTTACTTCGAAAACAGAATCTATTATTTGCCGGTCCCTAACAACTACACTGTATTCTATTGCGCAATCGGAGACGTTAGTACTATTGCTTATTCTATGCAATGCGGATTCTATTCGAATTTAAACCTTATTTCATTGACATAAGGTCGTCGTTGCTAACATCACTTATTTTTTGACTTTTTTTTATTTTTTGATTTTTTCCTACGCTTACACACAATTACCGAGCTGGATTCCAAATTTCATCCTTCTAGGTCATCTGGAAGTAGGTTAGAATTAGGTACTATATGTATGTCAGTCAGTCAATGTGAATTTTTACGACTTTTCGACCTTCATATCTTTGTAACCGTTTGAGCTAGCTTCATGAAATTTGGGCTTCTACATGTCCTTATGGATATAATTAAACACACGCAGTTTTATGTGTTTACGTTAAAGAGGTTTTGAGTTATAGAAGGGTCAAAAGTGGCACCAAGTGGTTCGTGTAATGATACACTCGGCGCGTTCCTTTGCTTGAACTTGGCTTGGTCACGCTGCCGCGTGCCCTGATTTCATTTCTTTGACGTTACATTACGTCCGGTAACCGAGATTAAATACCCAGAGTGCGAGTTTTTTACGCACTATAATAAATAACACAAACCAATGTAACGTGTTAACGTGCAACGAGACGGATTAGCAGACGGCGGCGGCGTCACGTATCTGCGAATGGTACATTACGCCTCGTAACACTAGTTACCCACCTTTATGGAGTCTACACAAAAAGTTGAGAAACATTGTCATATTCATACGCTGAAATGACACTAACCCGCCGGGTTGAGTCGCCATTACCTCACTTATTGAAGGTCACTGATATAACTTTCAAACACTATGTGAAACATTATCTAATGGATTCAGTCAAGGTTCATTGTTATAAAAATTCCGTCTATTATCCGATAACACTTACCAGGACCCTTAGGAAACCCGGCAAAATTAGACCCACAAATACCCTACCAGATTAGGCTTCGTATATTTTATTACAATAAGTTGTAAGGGTAGGTAAGTAACATTACCCCTTACTCTAGCGTTCGATGCCAGGTACCTACAATTGAATCTTAAGTGAGCTAAAAATCGCTCAGGTAATTATAGGCCTATTTTATTTAAGTAAAGGTAATTAATCACTGAAAAAGCTCTATATATTAGGCTTAAGTAAGTTCTTAGAGATTACATCTTACACGAACGCTTTGGCTGGTAATTTGCCCATTGTTTCTTTGGGTAACTTGTAAAATTTGTGTTCTTTTTTGAGCAGGTGTGTTCTCAGAAAATAGGTACTAAATAAAACGAAGATTACGTACTTTTCCGTAAGAAATGATTATTTTTACACCAATTTTATGCCACTTACCGGCTTCGTACGACTTGAAAACACCATGGTCTTTAGTCCAATCCAGTTCAATTAAGAATATTACGACGAAACGAGAACAAAAGAGGAAGAAGTTCTATATTCCGATGTCCATATTAGAAGGAAGTTTTAGAAATTTCCTTCTAATATGGACTGATTTCGAAAACTCTTTCGCTATTGTAAGGATAATGATTTTGAAGAGGACCCATAAATTTTATTCCCTAGAGAAAAGTATTTGTCCTGATAAACTAAGACCGTGTAAATTATTAAGGAATTCGAATTCGGGTTTTTAGTTTTTTCAAAACAATCATTATATCATTTTGTATTTGCATACGCATGTAGGTCTAACCCTGGAATGAAATATGCTACTTTTATTCCATTAATCAGATTCCATAAATAAATAAATAAAATAAATAAAAAATGCTGGACAAGAAAGATAAGAAATAACCTTTAATCATTTCCAGAGACGCGTGCGAAGCCGCGGGCAGTAACTAATTTTCTATAAAAGAGGTAGAAGCTATCTTAATGAACAACAATGTTTCTAAATGCTTTACAAAATAGGAAAGCTCACAAAACATTATGAATTGTTTATGCCGCTGTAAAAACAAACAACGTAACATGAAACAAAATAATAAGATAAGGACCTTACGAGCTAACTTGTTCAGACTATTTTATTACCAGATTAAATTTTATTTACATTACGCTAGGGATATTCATTATTTATTTTATTACAATCTCCTAATTTATTTTTTATTTGCTATTGAATATAGAACACTAGTTTCTGCCCGCGGCTTTGCGCGCTTTGTTTCTATAGAAACGTTTTAGGTCTATTTCTATACCATGGGAACTGTTTTATGGAATAAAAATAACCTTTGTTTGATTACAGGCTTGTAGCTTCATCTATGAAAAATTCAGACCGATTCATTAAGAAGTTTTGGCGTGAACAAGTAAAAAACATCCATTTAAACATCCAAACTTTCGCATTTTATAATATTATAGTGATGTTCTTTGCTTCATTCAATGGTACTTTCAAGTTTATTAAAACAACTAACATCACAAAAGCTAACCAAATTTATTTTTAACCTTGATGTGGTTTCAGAATAAACGAAGCCTTGATAGATTTCAAGTGGGTCATTTGCATTCCACCATCCACCTAATTTTATTTGAAAATGAAGTAGAAAATATAGATTTGTATCTTAATGAGAAAATGTAAATGTTTAACAGGTAGGCTTATCTCATCTCTCTTATTATATCTCAAGCACACGACTGTGCTCATCACGTAAGCCTAGCTCGCGGCATGGACGAATAAAATAAATAGACTTCCAAAGTCCATTCATCCGACCGAGAATCGATTACTAGTTATCTGGTAGGGCGCGAGATGGCGCTACGTGTAGCAATTCGTTAAAATTAATCAATCTGCCCGTTTATTTTACCGCAACAGCGCCACCTATTAGATGGTATTTGCAGCTTTTCAAGAGGTTATGTCAATGATATACTTCCATCTAACTCAATTTTATAGATGGTGCTAATGTCGATTGCTACATGATTGATACGTTGCCAGATAGCATTTTTCCCGGCTGAACGACGACGACGCGACCCGGCGACGCGCGACGTTGCCGTTCTGCTGTGTTCTGCACTGGTTTGAGTAAAAATATTATTTACGTTCTCTCACGTACCTACCTCGCATCAGTATTGATATATTCATGTTTTTCCTACAGCACACACATTATGCATAAAGCTCGAAACAATTTTCAATACTTGATTTAGCACGTTTCTTGGTCGATTAGATGGACATTTTTTAGAACATGACTTATGAAGAGGTCTGTCGGAGTACCCTGCCTAATAGGATTTTTTGAATGTATGACGTCGGCCGAACTAACACCAGCAGAGCTGGTGCCAGCAAGGCCTCACTCGCTCTAGGATCACTCATGTAAAAAGTAATGGGCTTCGCCCGCCGCACCATGCGGTTTTATTTCAAAAACCACGTGGTTCGCACACGTGGTTTTTGACGACGAGAGAATGTTTGAGAAAACATTTAAAAATCAATTTTGATGTAGTAAATATTAAAGTCATTTATAAGCTTATTTATCATCGATTATTCAAGTTTACAAATTAGTTTAATCGTTAATAGTTGTTGCTTGAACATACGTCACCTCCACTACGTAGCGCGAAGTTCAAACAACAATTTGTCTTTTAATTTTACAAAGCATTGAAAACACTTAAAATTTTATCTTAAAATTATAAAATCTTATCTCCTTGGTATTCTAAATTAACCTTATAAATTAATAACTATTTACAAATAAGAAAATCAATGTCAAACAATAAGCTTGATTAATTGTTTAAATCCAAGAGTATGTTTTCAATTGTTTTGAATTTGGTTTACAACACCATAAAAATCTACGGAATTATCAAACATTCCATCAGGACATTAGCCTTAATGAATCATATTTCTAGCAATTATTAGTTTTGAAGCGGTTCTGTGTCGTCATGTCAAAAATACCGAATTATTTTATAAAATATATATATTTATATCATAAAATTTGAAAGGTATCATATTCCTTCAAAAATTTTAATAACAAAAAGGTATTTATGCAAAAAGCATGTGACGTAGAGGTTCGAACCAGCAGTAAGTCTTTTTTGTTGGTACATTCCAATGTGTTAAACAACTGAGCCATGGAGACGATAATTCTGCAGCCGAAATAGAAGGATGATTTCAATATTCTAACGATGTTCAAAAAATTATACGACCACCCGAATTGTTTTGAATTTGGTTCACAACACCATGAAAATCTGTACGTAATTATTAAGTTACAATTCACTAATCAAACATTCCATCAGGACATTAGCCAATAAATTTTCTAGCAATTATTAGTTTTGAAGCGGTTCTGCGTCGTTATGTCAAAAATACCGAATTATTTTATAAAATATATATATTCCTTAAAAAAAATTAATAACAAAAAGATATTTATGCAAAAAGCATGTGAAGTGGAGGTTCGAACCAGCAGTTTCCAGTCTTTGTTTTTGGTACATTCCAGTGTGTTAAACAACTGAGCCATGGAGCCGATAACTCTGTAGTCGAAATAGAAAGATGATTTCAATATTCTAACGATGCTCAAAAGATCCGTCAAGTTGGTAAAAATGTGACAAACTCGGTAGACAAATAATCACTGATTTTAATAACTTTGTATGATGTTTTCAGTGTATTTTCGTAATGTTCCGTTATTTTATGCTTGTATGTATAAGTAATTTACGTTTATGGTGTTTATCGTCTTATTCACTTGATTTGCACTGTTTATTGTTGTTCACAGATCTTCCTTGTTGTTTTTGTAATCACTGTTTTCTAGCTCTAATTTGTAATGTTTCGTTGAGATAATGTTATCCCATATGCTTAGTACGTTTTACTTTTATTTTCACTGGTTTAATCACTGTTTTACCCGGATTTCAATTTTAAATCAATTTTATTCATAGGGTGTACGTTGACCGTGCGAGCGCAGCGCCCTCTTGCAAATAAGCTAAAGCAAATACCTATAGTAAATAAAACGAGAAAACCTGCGGCATAATAGATAGGTATGCTTAGGGTAGGTATCTAATTGGACAGAAAGGGCCTGTTTTTGTATATGTTATTGTTTTCATACACACTTCAAATATCTAATCATAAAATTAATGTTATCATACAAACTTTTCATTTGCACGCCATCTACCTATTAAACGACGCTTTATCTTGTACATTATGCCACGCCATCTATCACTATTCTTTAGAGACTAGTCTACCAGGACGATTATCTATTAATAAAACAAAATTTGAATATATCAACCGGTAAGTATCAAAAACTTATTTAAAAAAAACTATAAAAGAATTGTTACGATTATCAAATGACTCCTATTCATTTACCGAGTTTAATCGTGGAATATAACGATTTTCGGGATAAGGATCAACGCCATCTAGTATTATCCAGAATTTCGGAGGAACGCAACTTTGAATGGGCTTTGGCTATCTTATGTTTCCTTCATCTATGCTCGCGGTAAACTTGATTACATTAATAGTTACTTGTTCAACAACTGCGCAACACGATTTCTTGGTATTTCTTGGATATTAGATCTAGCGGGTGACATAAAAGGCACAAAAAGCTTTCCCGCTTGTCAAACAAATTTTATGTAATATCTGTTATTCCTACATGTGAGTAAAGTCCGATTTTGCACACTGTTTTCGAGCAGCAAAGTCAGCGTTTTATAGCGGGAGTGCTGAAAATACATATTTTTTTATTTGACCAAGTTTAATGAAGATAGATAGATAGAAAATTATTTTATTGCACACTTACAAAATAAAACAAACAAGACAGAATAATATACAAATATGTGACAATTTGGCGGTCTTATCGCTCAAGAGCGATCTCTATCAGACAACCGTGGATGGATAGGATCGTTGGATTGTACATGGGGATCCGTGTGCATTATATTAATTATAAAATATTGCATGAAAATACGTTCCTACTTAAAAATAAATATAAATACATATAACTAATTATATACCTACTTATATAAATACATACTCTTAATTTTATAAAGGGAAACAAGGGTGTGGTCAGTGACATAGGGACAAATAGTGTTCCTTTAGCATACTCTTGAATATTGGTAGTGACTTTGCACGCCTTACTGTGACTGGTAATGTGTTCCAAAGTTGTACAGCACGGGCGGTAAATGAGTTGTTGTAAAAGGAAGTAGAGTGGACTGGAACATGAAGCATGAGTGTTTCAGAAGAGCGGAGAGAAAGAGCGTGAGAATGGTGAAGAAAAGTAAAACGTTCCTTGAGATATGGGGGTGCAGAAGAGAAAAATAAACTATTATAGAGAAGAGACAGGATGTGACTATTACGGCGAAGCCGTATTGGTAACCACTTGAGCTTCCTGCGAAATTCCGAGACATGGTCATACTTGCGTAAGCCAAATATAAACCTTATCCCGACATTCTGCAGGCGCTCAAGTTTATCAAGTTGTTGCTCAGTAATATCAAGAAAAGAAGAATCAGCGTAATCAAGAACTGGAAGGAGAAGAGATTGGGCAAGATACATTTTAGTGGCGATTGGGAGAAAGTTTCGTAGTCTTCGAAGGGAGCCAGCTGACGCAAACATCCTACGGCTGATTTCAGAAAGCTGAGGTCCCCATGACATATTCCTGTTAATGAGGACACCTAAATTTTTCACCGTTTCACTTTGATCCACAGGGGTCCCGTCAAAGACCACAGTTGGCAGACTACCCCAGTTTACCCGATAAATCATTCGCGAGCTTCCCACTGTGATCACTTGCGTTTTTGAAGGATTGACTTTGAGACCAAACCTTTTGCTCCAGTCAAGGATACGGTCCAGGTCTTCATTTATTGTTGCTATGGCATTCGATAATTGATCTACCGAGGCCTGCGTGTAAATTTGGAGATCATCTGCATAGAGGTGGTATGATGAAATAATATTATGAGATATAGAGTTTATAAAAATAGTGAAAAGGAGAGGTGAAAGAACGCCGCCTTGAGGCACGCCCGCAGAAATATCACACCATGATGAGCAAACATCATCAATGCAAGTACGCTGCCGACGTCCATGCAAATAACTGCGAAACCAGTCAGCCACTGCTGGAGATACGTTTAGAGAGGCCAATATTCCAAGGAGAAAATGAAAATCAACGTTATTAAAAGCGTTGCTGAAATCCAGCAAGCAAAGGACAGTTACTTTTCCGCCTTCCATGCCAGAGCGTATATCATCGGTTATTTTAACCATCGGTTATGTAAAACATTTACCCCTACAGGCAAGGGTAAATGTTTTACATATTATGATGCGTGCTTATTTCTATTTATCTATAGGCATAGATAAGCAGAAATAAGATCGCATCATTATCATCAGCAAGTATACAAACGTCCACTGCTGAACATAGGCCTTCCTGCTCCATATAACGAATTTCACGAATAGAGGTCCCGGTTCCCACTCCATTTCGTATAGCATCGTGTCGGCACTCGGGAATCCTTTCCAGTCGTTACTGATAGTGCGAGTCATATGCAGAAATATAAGCACTATCACCTAGTACATAGCATTGGTTTAAGTATATTTCTACCAACCTCTACAGTCAAACAACATAGCGCATTTTATAAACAAGGCTTATCAGGGTCCAAATAATCTGTTTCGCAAAATAAACGGAAGGCCCGTGTCCTGATTTAAATTAAATAAATTTATGTACAAGTACTAACATTAGGCTTTATTTCGGTAATATTTCTCAAAGTAAGTATCAACTGGGGAGGAAAGTTTTTTACTTTCATTACCTACGGTTTATGCTCTAGCGTTACAAACAAAACATAATACCCATTTCAGTGTTTTGTTTCAAAACGCTGTCGCAGTAAAATGTTTTTGTGAGGATAGCCAGTCTGTTGTTATTGTACAAGCTGTGTTTCATTATTTGTGTTTAATATTTCTAGACGCTAGTTTATAAAGTTTTTGCAGTTGTGACAGTTGTGAATGATGATAAAATTGAATAATTTCTGTTGGTACTTATCGTGATATCATATTTATTTCAGGCATCTAAGAATATTAAATTAATACATCTATGGTCTTTATCAATAGCAAATATTTGGCTAGTGTCGACAGGCCGCATCAGACACTCCGCAATGACCGCATCAAACGGATTTTAGTATGTCTTTGTATGTTCTGCCATAGCAGTGTGTTCACTTATCCAGACGGAGCGGACGCATCAAATTGTGGACAATACCGGCGATTCGTTTATTGCTGTTTTGCAAATGGCGGTCTTGTTGAATATTCGGAAATTGCGTCTGATTTGAAAAGCACGGACCGTCGATGCTGGCCTAGCGACATTAGCATACCAAATTCTTTATAGGTTTACAATTTGTCTCACTGAAAATATAATGTGTCCAACTAATAAGTCTATTAGAGATACAATCTTTAGAAATTGACCTAATTTGGGCTGTACGGCATGAGCCTCACAAGTAGGGTTGCCAACTTTATAGGAAAATAAAGTAATTTACTCTCTGACGAGTGTAAAATATATTTGCAATAAAAAAGGTATTTTTTCAAATTGATTTATTAACATGATTAAATTTTGTTATGCTCTTAGAACAATGTAATATTTTTGATAAATATGGCACAGACAGTGAGTGTGGTGAACTCAAATTACCATAAAATAAAAGAGAAGCTCATTTCTTATCAAATTTACGGAAGCTCGGTTTCTCTTCCCGCCACATTGCGTTCATGATTGAGAAAACCCTTTCGGTGTTCATTTTTTTAAAGTTTTTCCTATAGTTAAAAAACGAACTATATTGACTGACACGATAGCTGAACCTTATTCCCTGATATTGAAATCCGATTTTCCATTCAGGCGTCATCATTCCTTCCGTTCCATTCTGTGCGTAAGTCAGAAATAAAGTATTTATATTTTTTCTGTATAGTGTAAAGTATAATGAAGCAAAATATAGGTACGTAAAAACAAATAATACAATTTTAAAATATAGTCGGCAACCCTACCCACAAGACCGACTGAAACTGAACTCTAATATACATTTGTATATTCATTGCTCTTCGAGCTCCAGTTTGGTGCACAATTGCCTGTTGAATATGCACCCAGGTATTCAATGTTACATCCACCTAACTAATGAACATCTCCGAGATTGCTATGTTCCGCCAGACTTACCCAACACACGTACATTTTGTTAATAGCTTCTAATGTCCTGCTTTAATCATCATTACATTACGAAAGTGATTGTGGTAGTGAGCTTGCGGAGGATTACGGATAAGTAAACAAAAAACCAATGTTAGTTTGATATAAAACCAAGTGGTTCGTTCTCCTTGATTGCTAATATTTAATCTGGCTCTTATTTATTCATTAAAATCTTTATTACAGGCCGCCTATTGTACTTTTTATGTGTAAGGAGGATATAATTATTTTATGGATATGTGTTATTTTATAGTTTTAAGTGCAATAAAGTGTTAACACTTTGACTGCTGAAATCACACGGTATGTGTTTTCTACAATGACAAATATGCGTAAATTCACACTAGCGCAGCGGCTGAGAAAATACAGATCTGTGTGAATCAGCACAGCCGTAATATTTTTCGAACGAAACGCATGTGCGGCGCAACACAACCGCTGTATAGAGCGGCAGCACGAATTTTTTAGGTTAAAAAGAGATCGCAGTCGTCGAAAAAAAATCGCAGTCAAAGTGTTAATTAATTAATTAATTAATTCATTCTTAAACACTAGTTTCTACAGAGAGTTGGCGTGCTAACATTAGTCTTACAAAATGTATATGACTTAAATATGCTTATAGATATATATAAACTTTAATAGGTACATAAATAAATATTAAATGAATATCAATTAAGGAATAAAAACATTTTACGATAATAAAAACTACAAAAGCAAAACTATTGGAATAACAATACAATACAATCGTCTATTGGTTTTTCAAATTAGATTTCACTAAGCTTTTTTTACTATTGCTTTGATAAAATTGATTATTCCGTCGTCTCGCCTCGAAGCTTGTGTAAGCTTAAAGCTTAACTACATTGATAAACTGGGACATCGTTCGGTTGATTAGTGTGGGTAGGTGAGCTCTGGCCCACTTCTTATCTCATATTCAAAAGCCGGGTGCTTTTAGAGGTTCTGAAGCGAAATAAGTAAAGGGATGGATAGCTGTAAATATCGATATAAAAGACGTTTATCCATACTAATCACACTAATATTATATATGCAAAAGTTTGGATGTTTAGATGGACGAATGTTTGTTACTTTTTCACGACAAAACTACTGAGCGGACGAGCCTGAAATTTTGCACAGATAGCTCTTAGCTACTTTTTATTCCAAAAAACAGTTCACATGGGATAGAATCTAGGTACCTTTAAACGGTTCCAAAGACACAACGCGTGCTAATTCGCGGGCAGAAACTAGTTTATTATGATTTCGAAGGTAACTCCGTCCGTCGGTCTGTCTGTTACCTTTTCGCGCCCTAACGGCTGAACGAATCATAATGAAATTTGGAGGAGGTAAATGGATAGGACGGACATATATAGGCTACTCGCAAAGCTTCTTGGGCGCGAAGCTGCGAGCAACAACTAGTGCTTTTATATTTCATTCTTGCCATGGTGAAAAAATGAAAAATGTCCTTCTAGCCATATTTCGCCTACAGCTATACTACATCAGCAGCAGCCAGTTACAAAGGTCGAAAAAGACATTTATTCACTCTTACCTTGACGTTAGCATTTTCTGTCAGCAAAAACCTTGACAATCGAGATTCAGCGAAAAACTGTAAGCTTTATGACTATCCAACTAAGTCGTGGTATCACCGTAAAGCGGCCATTTTTACAACGAATAAGGACCTTCATAAACTTTGGTTGGTGGATACTTACCCAAGCATTACCATTTAATTAAGTCGTTACCTACGTTGCGTTGCACGGAAAAACGCCTGTAAACATGTACCTATACGCCGGCAATTTAGTTTCCTGCGTGTTTGCGTTGTGCCTGTGTAGAAGTAGCCCAAGTAACACAGCAAAGCAGTATAGCGGCCAATTTACAGCATTTCTGTATCGTTTTCGCATTTTGAGATAGTTCTATAGTTGGATTACAAAAGTTTATACGGCTACTGTAGTGCTTATTTGGGCACAAATTATACGGCTTTTGATCCTAAATAGGTTCACAATAGTTGCTTTATTGCATTACAGTTGCATTATATTAGTATTATTGTGATTAATTAAATTGTCAGTCGGATTAAAGAAGCATTATTACGGCCAATGAAATTGCCAATCGCATTAAACAAGCATTATAACGGCCAATGAAATTGCCAATCGCATTCAAGCAGCATTAAACTAGCAATATTATTGATAAAGAAAAATTTAATTGCATTACAAAAGCATTAGGCTAGCATTAGAATGTACCAAAAGAATGATAGAAGCTATTTAAGTGTGCACAGTTCGAACTTAAATAAACCCTACATCATTGCAAAAACATCATTATTACCCGCCGTACATGATATAAAATACATTAACGTGGTAATTTAACTACTTTGTCTCGCAATATTTGTTCGAACTTAATGAGTGACACCATACTTGTTTTCATCAAAACAAAATTTATAATTTACTCTGTTGTTATTTCATGCCTTCAAATATTACTGCGCAATGCAGTTTACTGTAAATGTCTATATAAGTTTTATTGAAAATTTTCACGCGCTTTCAATATTTTGTGGTTTTAATATAAAATGTTAAATAAAGTTATGTGTGAAATAACGAAAATAATTGTGTATTCCTAGTAAATAATTTATTTTGCTTAATAACATAATAGTATGGGTTGGGGATTACTAAATTAAGTTATATCATTACTATATAGGCTATTGCTTTTATAAATAGGTCCGAATGATAATACTTTTTGGTTATAAAATATTTCCAAAATGGTGTCGGTCTATGGCAGCCTAGTGAGCCTTTAAAAAGGCTTATTAATGCCGCCAGCAGCATAAATACTCACACGTGAACAATGATTAAGCCAGAGGCCACAGAGAAGACTTTTCAGTAACCACTGTAGTGCCATTCTTTATAAAGTAGTTCTATATGGGTTCACCGGTATACCAATATCAGTAGGTGCACTTGATGTAGACTGAAATTGTGTCATTATAATTTTGGGGATCCATGATCAAAACAATAAAACCAATGGTCAGTTGGTCCCATTACAGAATTTCTGTACAACTTGAATCCGTTTGCCAAGTATTGGCCCATGTGACTTATGATTGCATAAATCATATGATTAATTAATTAGGTATATTTTTTATGTGTGATGCTTTTTTATAAAATTGTATCTTATTTTTATATTTTTTTATACCAACTAGAGCAATGCCGTACAAAATTGTACAGACGATAGAGAGATGAAAATCCAACTGGTTATTATATATTATACCTTCTTTGTGGGAGGAAAATGGTAGCTTGGGTGGGGGCCGCCTAAAAAACACAGAAAACACACAAATACTTAAAAGATGAGCAATCCAAGCCTGATCACAAAGAATGGAAATTAATGGGCTGCATTCTAAAAAGGAACAATATAAGAACATATCAGCTTGCCGACGCTGAATTATCAATTATGGAGGAAAATTCAGGCACAGGCGTGAATAACACAGGCATGGATGCACCCCGGACCAATTTTCAGCATCAAGCGGACGGAAAAACACGATTTTGTTGAATATTCTCATTAAGTGCAATAAAAGATTTTTCATAACACAATTCCGTATTGTGTGTATTTTTAATGTTGACAGATCCTACTTGATTTTGGTGACCTACGGAACCTTCTTTGATATCGCTAATACTGCCTTCGCACGAATCGTTTTGTTGTGCATTGATTGGATTCGGAGATATCATAATTTTTGCATGTTTCTTTGATATTCTATGGTTTATTCCTGTATTGTTTTCTGTTTTGTGTGGTATAAGAAATTGTTTTCTATCTATCTATCTTTATGCATTACAATGTAATTCAATTTCAATTCACGTGTATTTGATTAAAGAGCTGTTAGCCATACAGCAGAACTCAGTTGATCTTTAAAAAGGCAAGCATTACATTAATTCCTGTTTATGCTGTTTAGCAGCATTAGGCATTATCTCACTACTTAAAAATGCTATTGTAAACACTAAGGCACTAAAAATAACTGAAACCTGTATAGCTGATTTACGTGACATTATAATGGTTCATGTTTATGCTATTAAATATCATTAAGCATTTATTTACTACTTATAAATCCAATTGTAAGTCCAAATGCACTAATAATAGCTGAAAGGTGTACAGCTGTGTCGTGGTTTGCTGCACTGAAACTAAAGGCTTTAGAAAAGCATTTTAATATGCCATTATCCAACCGTTATACACCATCATGGTTGTAAAATGCCAATATAATGCTTCAAGATGCTCGGTGAACTTTTATAACAGTTTATGCGGACCTTAAGTTCTACAAGAGTTGATTATTCGTTTGTTAAAATGCTTCCTGTGTTACTTGGGAGGTTACAACTGGCAAATATTACTTACTCCTTTTTTAGTCAGACTGCGCCAGAATGCTAACAAGCAAATTTAACAAAAGGCTAATCACAGTCAGTCGGGATGACGACAACGTAAGTATTCATGTGGAATAAGTAAACTTACAAATGAAATGAATATCAATTGACCTACATTTAGTTTCTCGCAAAAGGTTTAAAATTTTTGCCTTAATTTATAGCTAGGTATTTTTTTACTTTGGTGCCCGTCGTGCAGCTGCTAAACCTGTGATACTGGTCACCACGGTCTTACTCCGCAGGATAATTTGGGATCATCAGCCTATATTAGTCCACTGCTGGACATAGGCCTCCCCCAATGAGCGCCATAGCGCCCCGTCTTCAGCTTAACGCATCCAGCATCTACCTGCAGTCTTTCGCAGGTCGTCATCCCACCTGGTCGGAGGGCGTCCTACGCTACGTTCACCGAGTCGTGGTCTCCACTCAAGACCACGTTTGCCCCAGCGACCATCGGTTCTTCGCGAGATATGGCCGGCCCACTGCCACTTAACTTCATTTGGGATACTTATATAATAAATGACAAAACGAATAATTGCAAAAATAACAGTAAGTTGGACAATAGGTACCTAATGTTAGTAATTTTTCTATATTTTCTACAACACACGTAAAATTAATGTAAATACACTAGATTAGCATTACATTCTAACCATAGAAATACATAAGTACATGAATCCTAAAAACATAACAGTCCTTTTTTGGGTCAGTCGTTAAAAATAGCATAAAATTCCCAGGAGAGTAATTATCTGCTTCCATTTATTTTTACGCTGGTCATGGTTAGTTTGTTAACATGAATGATGATTGCGATTCACGTTACGCAATTTTTTTATCATCATCAACCTATAATAGTTAACTGCTGGACATACATAGACCGCCACCAATGTGTGTCATAGCGCCCTGTCTTCATCTTGCCGCATCCAGCATCTGCCTGCAGTCTTTCGCAGGTCGTCATCCCACCTGGCCAGAGAGCTATTTTATTGTGGTTTTTAATTTTGTAATAATTGGAATAATTTTGGCGGAAAAGGTCTTTAATTCATAAAAACAGTGACAATCAAATAATAGAAACAATTTAAAACTATGATTTACAATTGCAACGATTGGGCTATCTGCAGACTGTTGCAAACAATCTAAAGGCCGCTCAACTGATTCAATTCGGAAACGGAAAAGTCATTTTCCGGAAATCACAAACCTTTGTCTAAGAACCCACGATTAACTTCCATTCATTGAAGAAAGAATATGATATTTTTTTAGATTATTGAATAGAACGTATAGCATTAATTTCGACACACACACAGGTATATAAAAACAAATAAAACTAAACATACAACACGGAGGTTTACAAGCTTTTTATAGGCGTCAGATATAGGCGTCAGAGTTTTGTCCCCATGGCCCTGCTGTGCCGAAATAGGCGTTGGCTCAGAATGTGCTGAGCCAACACCGGTTCTGAACTACTAATCAACATTATTTTACCAAATGTTTCAAATTCTCGCAGGCATCGTGAATCGAACGCCCATAATACTAGGCGTCGCCCATAATACTGCCAATGGACCATGTTTGAGGAAATCTAAATGTGGGAGTTTTATGTCAGTCAGTGTAGCCAGCTGTAGCCTACGTGTCAGCACTCATTTATTTGGCTGTCCGATTGCATCTCACGCATGGCCACGCAGTGTAATAGCGTTGTCTTGCCCACAGAGCACAAGGCCCATAGAGCTTTGTTAGTCATCGTTTCGTAGAAACAGTACCTATATGTATAAATAGATATCGAGGTAGCAACTAGATAAAGAAAGAAAGAAAATATTTTTATTTACCTTAAACCTGTACATAATAAACTTAAAACTACGCTTTTAAATACATCAGGTATATAAGTTTAAAGGATTTTCAGAAGTATATAATATATAGAAGTACCTTTGTACCCTCTAGAAATAAATAAAATCACCGATCCCACTGAAGTTTAATATTCTTTGTCATACCCTACAATAGGTTTTGTCCTTTCTTACAGTAAATCGCTTGCGACATTTCAATTAACTTTACAATAGGTACAACGAATTTAAATCAGACAACATTAGAACTCATTAGAAAATTTAAATAAAATTAAAACTTTAAATACATTTATTTAATTCAATGGTAATCGAATTTGAATTGAGTAGCTGTAGTTGGTAGATCAAGAATACTAACATTTAATTTAAGACATAGAGATAGCTACTAACAAATTATGGAGCGTCGTTATCTGCAATAAAACAAACTAAAATAAATAATTTAGTTTTTTTAAGTGTAATCAGTCTGGCCGGGAGTCAGCTGAGCACACATACACATTGAATGGAGGGTTACCAACTTATATCATACCCTTTCTACCAATTTTAAAAATTAACCTGGTCCATTCACGGACGCGTTCCTGGTGATGGGCAAAACCTGCAGTTTATGCAGTGTCCTTTTATATGATAAAATGCGAAAGTTTGGATGTTTAGATGGATGGTTGTATGGATGGATGTTTGTTACTTCTTCACTCCAATACTACTGAACGGATGAGCTGAAATGTTGTATACAGGTCGTTCTATCCCTGGAATAATACATGGAACTGACTTAGGCCATAAATCAATTCCCATGGAAACATCCTATACCTACGTTTAAGGTTTCCATAGAAACAACGCGTGCAAAACCGCGGGCAGAAACTAGTTACTTATAACCCTGTAGATGCACAAAATAATCTCATGGAATACGAAATGTCTAACGTAATGACGATTCTATATATAGTTAAGTATAGTCTAGCAAAGCAATGCATAAATTGCATAATGCATTACTCAAGCTGGAACACACTATAAAAAAACTAGGACGGCAACAAAAAAATAAATTCAAAGACATAAACATAATGACAGTACCATGTCAATATATTTATGAAAACTTGTTGTACACTCATAAAAACATCAATCGATTCATTAAAAAAAGCGATATACATAATGTAAATACTAGAAATAAGAATAAACTCGCTGTTCCCACAACTAGACTACATAAGATAAGTGCATCTTTTAAAGGGCAATGTATACGCTTCTACAACAAAACTCCAAGTGAGTTGCAAAAATTATCAATAAATAAATTTAAAAAAATTGTGAAGCCATATTCTTTGTAAAAAGGCTTATTACAAAATATCAGATTATCTAGAAGATAAAAAAGCTTGGAACGAGTTTTGCTCCAACTCAAAATCTAACAAATTACAGATAAGCAAATCATATGTATGTACTAGACACATAAGTTATGAACATATTAGTGGTTTCTTCTCACTTCTTCCACTGGTGGACAAAAAATTGAAGTGAACAACAATACATATAATAATGAATAGTATAAAATATGACTTGTCTAAGTGCTTATTTGTAAGCCTAAAGAAATAAACTTTCATTTCATTTCATTTCATTTCAACATTTTTAGTGGTGGTAAATTTATTTAGTTGTGGCGAAAACTGAATTGACACCAAAAAGAGTTTATCCCCAATGCTTTGCTGATATTTACTGGAGCAAACTGACTTTTAATATGGATAGATATATAATATAATTATTAATGGAAATAATTTTACTATACGTCTTTTTATAATTCCTAGAATATAATTGACGACCGAAGTGGCGCGGTGGGCGAAGGTCCGCCTGCGACGCAGGAGGTTGCGGGTTCGATTCCCGCCTCGGAACAATTGTGTGTACGATCTGCAGATATTTGTTCCGGGTGTTCTGGTCGTTTTCTATGTATAATAAAAAAAAACTATCTATGTAATGTATTGTATTATGTATATCAGTTATCTAGTACCCATAACACAAGCTCTGCTTACCATGGGAGATGGATAGATAATGCTGTGTAAATTGTCCAGCATTTTATATTAATATTATATTATATATTATATTGTTAACATAGGGTGACAAACATAGTAAACATTATGCTTTGTGCCTCCTCCTAGGTGTGTCCTACTTACTATCTATTTTTATTACATAATATACCTACACAACATGAAGATGGTCGAGGTCCTTGCTCAATTAAACAATATTTACTGATTTAAATAAACTATGTGTAACATATACAGCTAAGTATCAAGACTAGCTTGGTGCGCTAGCGGGTTGCCAGTGAACAGTGGCGCCTCTATTATTTTCTACTCTTTTTTACCAAGCTGTATATATGATTAAGTATTCGGATTGCAAAATCGATCACTCGAATACTCTCCTTGTCAAGCTTTATCAGCATATTTTAATTTGAAAAGCTTTTTTGTGAGAAAGAGAGTACAGTCACGTTCATCGTTAGCGGACCCGCTTGCCTATGTTTTTATATAAAATGGCTTACTATATTTTACCGATTTTTTTTAGTTTTAAAACAGTTCTGTATTCATAGAATTGATTTTAACACTTTGACTGCGGTTTTTTTTCGACGACTGCGATCTTTTTTTTTACCTAAAAAATTCGTGCTTCCGCTCTACACAGCGGTTGTGTTGCGCCGCACATGCGTTTCGTTCGAAAAATATTACAGCTCTGCTGAGTCACAAAGATCTGTATTTTCTCAGCCGCTGCGCTAGTGTGGATTTTCGCAGATTAGTCACTTGTAGAAAACTCATACCGTGCGTTTTCAGCACTCAAAGTGTTAAACGTAACGTGGGAAGCTAACAATTAACACCACTGTACATAAAACTACAGAATTGGAGAAAATAGAGAGTATTGATTATAGTTATCGACATAGCTCTAAGATTAACATATACATTATTATGTATATCAATTATCTAGTACCCATAACACAAGCTCTGCTTAGCTTGGGGTTAGATGATGCTGTGTGTGTGAATGTCCAGCATTATTCATTATTTATTTATTAACAAGCTGAAGTGGTAGTGGGCCGGCCATATCCCGTGAAGAACCGACGGCTGTTGGGAAAAGGTGTTCTTGAGTGGAGACCACGACTCAGTAAACGTAGTGTAGGACGCATTCCGAACAGGTGGGATGATGACCTGCGAAAGACTGCAGGTAGATCCTGGATGCGTCAAGCAGAAGACAGGGCGCTATGACGCTCATTGGGGGAGGCCTATGTCCAGCAGTGGACTAACATATTATGTTGATGATGATGATTGAATTTTCTTTGATTCAGATCGTTTCGTCACCTCACAGTTCGGTGTGCAAGTTACCACTTTAAACTTGTCTGTAGTTTGCTATCTTAACGACATTGTTTGTTCAAGCAAAGTAGCGTAAGTAAACGCTGGTTCTACGACTGTTAATAGCTGTTTGAAAGTTCATGTTTGTTAGACACTCTCATCACTTCTCTAGCTAATTACTTTATAATTAATGCTGGACAGTCCAATCAGCATCATCTAGCCCCAAGCTAACCAGAGCTTGTGTTATGGTACTAGATGACTGATATACTTAATATAATACTTTACACAGAAAGTTTTTTTATTATACATAGAAAAGACCCAGAATCCCCGGAATATTATATTTGCAGATTGTTCATCCCAAGGCGGGAATAGAATCCGCAACCACCTGCGTTGCAAGCGGATCTTCGCCCACCACGCCACATCGGTCGTAAAACTAGTCTGCCTTACATATAGAAACGATAATAAAAGAATTAATTAATTTACTGTTCGTTCGTGGATTAATTTAATTCCTACACTAAAACTACTGAACAAATCACTATGAAATTTATTTTCGGGAATACTGCTTGTGAAGCTATAGGAAGAACCTAGGAGTATCATATGCTCGCAAAATTATATAAAAAAAAATTAAGCTTCGTAATGATATGCACGGTTATTTATTTTAAGAACGCTTTTAAATTCTAGCTGATTACTTCAGCAGAAATGTTTGTTCGCTGAACGCTACGTAATTATGATTCACACAGGTTCATTGAAATAATGTACAGAGAATTATCAAAATTTAATACAATTCGGTATGTAGGTAAAAACATTTGTTCTAGCATTCAATTAAATCGTTTCTGATCGAAATGGTTTGGGAATCAATTAGCTAAATTCAATTGAACGAACACTCTAAAATTAATGGGTGTTATATCGTACCTTGTGAATTAAGTATTGTATTATAATATTTTTTTTTGAAATAATGAATTGCATTATGTGAAAAAGGTAAGCGAATAAGTACTTAGCAATCATGGTTTATCTGTAAGCCATTGAGAAAATGGCAAAAGCTACAAACAGCCTACGAGGGCTGTTTGTAGATTCTTAGCAGCTACAAGGGTCTACGAAGAACTCGTAGCCCTTGTAGTGGTGTGTGTTTAGATAAATACCTACCTACTAGATATAACCTAGTTTATGATATACATAGTATAAAACAAAGTCGTTTCCCGGTCGGTGTCTGTCTGTCCCTATGTATGCTTAGATCTTTAAAACTACACAACAGATTTTAATGCGTTTTTTAAATAGATAAGGTGATTCAAGCGGAAGGTTTATAAACGATTTGAAACAGATTTCCACGAGGGCGAAGCCGCGAGGCGCTGCTAGTTCATTTTAAAGTAAGTTATATAACTTAGTTAAAGCCAATCTTAGAACGAACTTAACATAGGCTTTAAGCACTTGGTTCTCACTTAATTTAAATAAACTGAGTTTGGATGTATGTTCTTTTTTTTTAAGAACGGCTACGATGCCTTTCGTAGCATCTAAAGAGATGCTACTAAAAGTTACATTGTGGTTATATTGTGTTTTACTGGAGATAAAACAAACAAAATTATCTTTGAAATAAACACACCTTGCATTATAATTAATTCTTTCGACGTCTATTTATACTGAGTTAATATTTCTCTGTTATAAATGAAGTTCTCGAATACAAAATAAAAACACTTTTCACTTCTCTTGTTCAAAAAGTGTGAGAGAAATGCATTAAATCGGCATAAGTAAATAAATATTGCTGGAGAATTCACACAGTTTTTCACTACACACACAGTTTTATCTAGACTAAACAGCGCTGGTGTTAGATTTTAGTTTTCATAAATTTTTTTTTTTGCTTAGCCTTAAAAAAAACATTTAGACAAGTAAAATTTTTAGAATATAAGAAATAGGGTATTATTGAGTTTTTTCTTTTCAACAATGAATGAATGCATGCTTATAATGTGCGTTTTCTCACAAAACGCCGGCACCGGGACTGTACCGAGGAGAAAAAATGTATTGTAGCATTGGTGTTGCCGCCGGAAAGTGAAAAAATGTGCCATACTTTTATGCATTTTTTCATCTCCGGTTGCCGGCGCCGTGCCGGTGACGTGCCGGACTGTAAAGTTAGATAATAAAGGCCAATGCCACAAACACGGATAGATGTAGCTACAGTCTAAGTCTGATCTGAATTCAAAATTACCTTATTTCCGATGCGACTGGAACCCAAAATACATTTTCACAAAATCAGGGTCGGAGATTTTTGAAAGGAGAAATTCAGAAGTTAACTAGTAATAGGTTTGGCTGTGTGCAGATTTATAGTTAATTCCACTTTATTTAGGTCAGTCATGTGTAAGACTGAGCACATTATGGTCTAGATATAGCAGTAGCGGTACGACGCGGTAGTTGCTTAATTAGTTTTTTCGCAGAACCAATCTTGTTACAACTACAATAATGAAATTTGCTGTTATACTCAACGTTCAACCCCATTAGACTAGAACAAAGGGAGGGAAAAGGGTTTCATAAAATGAAAGAAAGTTAATTTGCACGCGAGTAAATTCTTATGAATTTTTAAAAATGTTACGTTTTCATTACGAATACCTTTGTTTTATTTTCCCTGATGGAATAACTAAATCTAGAGTATCCGAGAAAGGTTCCCTAGAATTTATTACAGTTTTATATTTTTAATGAAGATGTTCGTAAAAAGCTTTACGTTTACTTTAAATATTGAAGTGACAATAGGTTTGACGGCCATTTCAGAATAACAAAGAAAGAAAATGTAATCGCAACTGTACAAGGGAACAAAGCCTCATTGTGTTTGCAGTGACAGGAAAAAATGGCGTGTCTGCGTGTGGACAACGCGCACGTCCGCCGTTGGTATTGTAATGCTGGTCTGTGGAGGGCTGGCTGGATCCTTCTCCATGAAGCAATGCTGAGGATTTAAACTATAAGTTTGTAAACTTACAAGTCTAACAGTGCATGTACATTTTGACTGAGTCATGAGCATTGGCTTGACTTGCTTGAACACGCTGTGAAATCGAGGGCTACGCCCTAAGGTTTTTTTTCATAAATAATTATTTTAAATAAAATGTGTGCAGAAATTTCTGGATTCATTTTCTACCGCACAAATAATGATGGTATACGATCTGCTTGATGTTCCACTCTTTATTTTGGTTTCTATCAATATCATACATTATTATTTTTTACAAAAGGCGACATTAAACCTTTTTAATGATTACGATTAATTTACTCAGGAACATGAAAATTAAATGAATTGGGGTGCGGCCTGAAAAGTTTCGAAACTGTAGCTATGTTGAATGTGTTTAATAGCTAGGATGGGAACGGCTTAATACGAATGAAAGGCGTCAAAAGGTTTCGCCATTGTGTTGATGTGAAGCATGAATACTTTGATAACACGGTTTGAAGGTCTAAGCATAAATAGTATTAATTTAGTACACCCTGCTTTGTTTTAATATATAATAATATATCGATAATTTCACGAAATCTGTTCCTTTCGAGACGATAACGCCCTGGCTCTATACACAAATGATGAATGGCTCAAACTCTGCACCACCAGTAATTACTCAGAACCACATCAATAATCAATAATCAAATCATTTATTTGCTGTAATATAGGTACAAAAGTTCTTAATTAAAAATGGTATTTCCAATACATTACTACCTCATCGAGGCGTGCAAAATTAAGATAGCATGCAAATGTCACAGTAGAGTTCAGTAATGTTCTAACCTAGGTATATTGTAGATAATTTTATATAATGTCAAAAATCTTAAAGTAATAATAGTAATAGTCAGAGAATAGAGAATAGCGAAATAGTATAAAAGGTAATGTCCAAATTTATCGGTCATAAAATCGTTAATATTATAATAGCATTTGGTAATTAATAATTGTTTCAATTTAGTCCTAAATATATTGTCGTCAAGATCTTTTAATGATTTAGGTATTTGAAACTACTTTTTTTTTTCACATGTGAAACTACTTTAAAATGTTGTATGTTGTCGGCGTTACCAATAATGCTGTGCCCTGCCATAGTTTATTCAAAAACTTAAATCATACATGGAATTCCTATAAATATATTGTTTTTTCAGTTTTGCGGGACAACACGCAGTACATTGGGAATAAAATTCTCAGGGAAAATCGGTGAACATAAAAAACATACATAGGTAATAAAGAACTCCCTACTTTTTTCGATTTCGCTCATAAAGAGCCAATAAAGCGATTTTTCGGCCCAGCATTGGCTTGCATAGGCTGGTTTTATTGTTGTTTATGTTCTTTTTAAGCACACATTTGTATATTTTACTATAAAATCTATCTTGGTACACATACACACACAATTTAAGGTTATAATGAGTCTTGAGATAGTGAGAAAGCTTTTTCCCATTAGCTATGCTATAATGCTGTAAATTAACAAGGGACCAGCAGCGTGGTGGGTCAGATCACACAAATTAACCCTTCATCTTACAAATGTCAACGGCATCGCATGTCTAGACTATCTAAAGGCATATTGGTTTGGGCTATTAGCTACTTTACTTTGAGTGCTGTAGAGGAAGCATGCTGGTTCCACACTCTCATCTAATTGTCTTTTACATTTAACGTTCCTTAGTAGTCTAGATTATTTTAGCTGCTGTTTGTGCATTTCATGAAAAGTTGTGCATACCTATTTTTAAAAAAACACATAATAAAAATGTTTTATTATGTGTTTTGTTGGCGTCGTCTTAATATAATAAATAAATTGATATAGCTATATAAAATAAATATAGGCTTCATAAAGAATAAAATGGGTAAATCAAATAGAATTGAATTATCCTTCAGAAAAGTATTCAGACAAAATGAAAAAGTATCTAACTTATTGTCATTCTTAGTCATAACTGCTTTTAACATATATCTAAAAGAACGTATTGTACCCAAAACCTTTCTTAAGTTTCAAATTTAATATTCAACACGAACAAGAAAAATAATTATATTCAAACATGATTCAAAAGCGCGGATTGAAAATCGATTTTTAAGATGGATGTTGATAGTTGCCCCGGTGCACCCTCTCAGGCTTTAATAATGTTTGTTCTTACAAAGCAGTTAGGTACTCGTAGCCGCTTGTAGAAGAGCTATTTTACACTAACCAGGAAACTGTTTACGTCAGCGATTTTTCCTTTGTGTTTATAATAGTAAAAAAATACGCCCGATACACATCATTTTGTCTATAGCCCCAAACTAAGCAGAACTTGTGTAGGTTAGAAATAACTGATATACTCAATAATGCTATTTTTGGGTTTTGAAAATGTTGTAATAACAAATAAATATAATTGTTATAATGTTGTTGTGGCTCCAAGCAATTGAATTACTCGTAATAATAGCAATTGAATTACTAGTAAAATCAGTCAAACTGGAAATTCAGATATGCAGTGTCATAAAAACCCCTTCATGAAATATATTTTCAGAAAAAGACTCACCTACTCACCTTTCTTTTCAAACAAGCTTACAAGTATTTAGAGTTTCTAAATCACAATAAGCAAGCATTTTTTTTAATAAGACAATACTTATCCCTTATTCTTTTATTTTCTTTTTATGTTATTAGATAGGCACTGACTTAATTCAAAGGGCAAAAAAATCTTTATAAGTTTGCTAGAGGCAAGGTCCTGTAAGTTTGGCACGGTGAAAAAGTTTTCAAAATACGTAAAAACTATTGAAATTTACTATGCCACTTTTTATTATAGCTCGCTAGCATAATTACTAGTTAGTTTAAAAACAATGTGAGAAACAATCCTACATAAACTTAAATGTAGCATAGACTTACCAACATACCTATGAGGGTATTTAATACTGACCTAGCTGTATGTAATATGTATTACCAAACCTTTAACGCAGTGTACTTACCATCTCTATACTCTTAACTAGATTACACGGCCTCTACTGAACTGTGCTCCAATTTATATTTTGGGCTATCGAATAGAGCTTTTAACTCTACTATAGTATCATTGATGGACGAAATTAGACTGTGAATTATTAAAAAATTGTCATCAAAGACTCTAAATGCAAAACATTTACGCTACTCTAAAATTGTACTGTAGAATTAGTAGGTCACCCATACTAATGGGTGCTGTACAATGTACATCAAAGGGAAGCATGGGGTTGAATCAATCAATAGTTTCGAGGCAAAATGGCACACCCCGTGATGTTTCATTTCGAACTCCGGTCTCGTAGATAGGTTAATTGCTTCGTCTATTATCCACATTTCCATGCCCACCTGTTGTCTTACCGCATTTCGAGATTAATAATTATATTATGTTCCCAATAGGAACTTCCTCTCAGATCCAGTTGTCTTCATCTATAATTACTCAATCAGACATGGTTATGAGAAAAAACACGGCTATCATGTTTAAATGCATTTATTTAATTTAAAAAAACGGTGCTATCTGTTGAAATATTTATATAAAACACTGACAATAGACTTGATCAAGTTAAATTCATTTATCTACTACAAAAAGACCATATTGAGTAAAACTCCGGAAACAGAAACCACAATACAAATTCTACTATACTATGTTCCAACGACTGTTCAAAATGTTTAAACTGAAATGGAATAAGCTTCCGATTTCAGGGGTTATTCACAACGTCCCACGTGAGAGGTAAATAATGACTCTCGATTTTAATAGGTAGCAAAAATAACTGTTACATTGTGATATCTCTAAATAGACATCCATATTCATTACCTTAATTAAATACTCCAGAAGTTGTTCTTAGAAACTAGTCGATATTTTCGATTAAAGGGGCTCCGCGAAAAATTGCCCAATTCTGTCCTTACCGTTTTAAATATAGAAATAAAAATATTATAATAAATAAATAGGCATAATTACTTTATAATGTTATTGGTATGAATATTAATAAATTATTATTATAAATGAAACTAATCACAAAATATTCGTTTCGGGGCAGTGGTCCAACTGCTCTGTCCAATTAGTTGGACTAAGCTGTTTTAGATTCGCGTGAGAAATATTTTATTTGATCAACGTACATTTTTCGTGGAGCCCCGTGCCGAGATACTTATAATATAATACCCAGATACTTTAGAACTATTCATTAATTCGACTATACATATAATTAGGTACGGAATTATAAATGCATTTTTATATTATAATGCGGGTAGATTTACAAATTCTTATTCTACGAACAGTGGTACATCACATATTTACAAACAGATATTATGTTTAAAAATACAATTTGGACCCTATGTGACTAGAAATCATTTTATGCCAAGAATAGGTCGGTAACAGACAATCTAGTATACACTTATCAAGTATTGTTTTTTATTATACATAAGAAACTATAATATATTTAAGTATTTACAGTATGTCTATAAGGAAAATAGTTTTTGCGTCATGGCTCATAAGACGCAGAAACTAAAGTTCGGTATAACACATGGCCGAAATAAATTGACATTACTTTTGTCGCATTAGGTAAGGCATTGTCCAAGTCGCGTCAGCACGTTACGACATTAACGACCGAATTTTCGGGACAATGCCGAACCATTTATCCTAAGCACTGAATCTATCCAGTCACATGTTTTTATCTGGGCCATACATTTAAATTTTACACTAACTAAATAATTTATCTATGTATGTACTGACTAAGAAGACTATGTATAAGATTTTCATTTCGTTATAAAAAATAATATTATGTTTCGTTCTGTAGAGAGCTCCCGCCCTGGAATGAAAAGAAAAGAAACGTGAGATTCTATTGCAATAAAAAAATCAATATTGTAACTTTATTGACAAAGAAAACAACAATCAAATAATAGAAAATTTGCACTAGTCATTACAATTGAAACAATTGAGCTAACTGCAGACTCTTGCAAACAATTTACAGGTAGCTCAACTGATCAATATCGCATCACGATCCATATGGGGACGCTTCCAGTCGAAAGTGTCCCCAAGACATTGGCTGCCTCGCTGTATGGCAATGCTAATGCGCTGCGCCAGATGCTCACCAGCTCTTGATCACACGTCGTTTCGATGTTTCGACCAGACGCTCCGATATTTATTTAAGGAGAGCCTCGGTACTCCTCCTTGGAGTCGAGGCCCTAGGTACCGATATATATGCGATATCATCATCATCATCAGCCTATATTAGTCCACTGCTGGACATAGGCCTCCCCCAATGAGCGCCATAGCGCCCTGTCTTCGGCTTGACGCATCCAGCATCTACCTGCAGTCTTTCGCAGGTCGTCATCCCACCTGGTCGGAGGGCGTCCTACACTACGTTTACCGAGTCGTGGTCTCCACTCAAGAACACGTTTGCCCCAGCGGCCGTCGGTTCTTCGCGAGATATGGCCGGCCCACTGCCACTTCAGCTTGCTAATTCTCAGAGCTATGTCGATAAGTTTAGTTCTCTGTCGGATGTATTCGTTGCGAATTCTATCCTTCAGAGATACTCCGAGCATAGCTCTTTCCATAGCTCGCTGAGCGACTTTGAACTGGTGGACCAGCCCTATCGTGAGTGTCCACGTCTCAGCTCCGTAGGTCATAACGGGTAGGACGCACTGGTTGAAAACTTTCGTTTTCAAGCATTGCGGTATGGATGAAGAGAAGACTCGACGTAGTTTCCCAAACGCTGCCCAGCCCAGCTGGATCCTCCTTTTGGCCTCCTTCTCGAAATTGTTTTTACCTAACTGCAGAATCTGCCCGAGGTATGTGTATTCGGAAACGATTTCGAGAAGGTGACCATGTACGACCACCGGCCTTGGATCAATGTGTCCATTGATCATGACTTTGGTTTTATCCAAATTCATGCCAAGACCGATGCATCGGGAGGCAAATATATGCGATATGCGTATGCTATATTATATAGTTTTAGATTTTCTAGTGTCCGATGGATAGGATAGTTGTCCACATCAACCAAACTTACAGCTGGTTTTTCACACGCGGGTCATCTTTATATTATAATAAACTAATAAATTATCAATTCTCTTGTAAACGTCAATTCTAAAGGCTATTTCATAGATCATTAAAAAAAATGCTAGACCATTCACACGGCATTATCTAGCCCTTGACAGCGAGTTAGAAATTTTCAGCAGTACTACAAAAATAAACTAAAACACCTGTCTTACTACATAGATTTAATTCTTTATACTTAGAAATCAACCAGAACAGCCAGAACAAATATCGGCAGATTGTATATAATTTGTTCCGAGCCGGGAATCGAACCCGCAACCTATGTCGCAGGTGGACCTTCGCCCGCCGCACTACAGAAGTCGTAATTTAACATTACGAAAAACCTGTTATTGTTTCTCCTGTACTGTACGTTACTCGTTTGTTTATATCTCGACGCAAAAGATTATCGAGTTATGCGTCCCAATTTGTGCATTTCAGTTTTGACTTTATTGTGCTCGATTTTTAAATCGAGTATTGTATTCGAATCTAGCACAACATTTACATTCTGAATAATGCTTTGGCAGGTTTCATGTTACAACTCCATGCAAACTACACTACTGAATCGTTATCGGTATCGATCCTATCAAAATGTAATTTCAGATCAGAAGTCTCAACAATCAATTATTGTAAAGCAAATTGTTCAATTAGTTTCCGTCAGCAAGCTCTCTCTCAAGTTAACTACTTTTGCTCAGTGATGCATGAATCAAATAATTTATTGAACTTCAGCGAACATTAGCTGCAGGTGGAATTATTTATAAAACAAAATCTACTACCAAATCGCCCCAGCGGCAAGCGGCAACGCACTTGTAAGAGAGCAGTTACGTAATTAGTACATTGATTTAATAAAATAACTTATAAGTAAATTGACGATAAATTAACGGAAAATATTATGCCGACCTCGGGCAGATTCTGCAGTTAGGTAAAAACAATTTCGAGAAGGAGGCCAAAAGGAGGATCCAGCTCGGCTGGGCAGCGTTTGGGAAACTACGTCGAGTCTTCTCGTCATCCCGCAATGGTTGAAAACGAAAGTTCTTAACCAGTGCGTTCTACCCGTTATGACCTACGGAGCTGAGACGTGGAAACTCATGATATGGCTGGTCCACCAGTTCAAAGTCGCTCAGCGAGCTATGGAAAGAGCTATCTATGCTTGGAGTTTCTGTGAAGGATAGGATTCGAAACGAATACATCCGACAGTGAACTAAAGTTATCAACATAGCTCTGAGAATTAGCAAGCTGAAGTGGCAGTGGGCCGGCCATATCTCGCGAAGAACCGACGGCCGCTGGGCAAACGTGTTCTTGAGTGGAGACCACGACTCGGTAAACGTAGTGTAGGACGCCCCGTGGGATGACAACCTGCGAAAGACTGCAGGTAGATGCAGGATGTGTCAAGCTGAAGACAGGGCGCTATGGCGCTCATTGGGGGAGGCCTATGTCCAGCTGTGGACTAACATAGGTTGATGATGATGATGATGATTATGCCGACTGCATTAAATTATTATTTTAGCCAATTATCAGAAAAGCCGCCCATGGGTGAAATCGTATGAATATTCATTGCTTTAAACCAAGCAGGAGGAGTGGGTAGTGGATAAACAAACAAACAGAATCGGAGAGCGGCTTTTTATTAAAAAAAAACATGCGGTGCAGTCTTTGGGGACTGCCGATAGAAGTGAAAACTAAGTAATTTTATATTTTATTTATACTGTGAATCTTGCGGTGACGACACCCAAAAAGTACACATATCTTAAGCGACTTAGCAAATCTTAAGCGAAAATACACACTTATGTAGGTATACGAGAAACCATCGCTGCTTAGAAGCAAAAACTAATTAAATGAATAATGGTCACTAGTGTATCCACACTAGTTACCTACGGTGGTGGTGAAATAAATGAATGAAATGAGATGAAATAAAATAATGTCACCATTCACATCTATGAGTACTTACGAGTATATAATTATTAAGTTACATATTTTTTGTTTCAGGAATACACGTATTTTTCTATATACACAGTTAGGAAAGCGTTCAGTGACGATGATGCGAGTTCCATGATTTTTTTCACCCAAAAACTGATCAACGCGCCTAAAGAAGTTTTACTTCAAAAATATAGGACAGTAAACTACTCAGCTTCTAAGTTTTTTACTTATGTCTTATAAATAATGTTCTTCTTCTACTTCTATTCCCGAGGGATTAGTATTTATCACGCAAAACTTGTCTTAAAAAACTATTTAAAGGACAGAAATAAAAAAAAAGCACACATACATCCGTTTGGTGTTTGAATGTTTAAAAACAAACATGCAAATACTGATAGTAACCCAGAGTATATAAGCAGCTTATACATATTCCCGAGGGAACTATCCCTCGGGAATAGAAGTACTAAACTGTAGTAACTGTAAGTATTGCGGGATAAATTAGTATTTATCCCGCAAAACTTAAAAAACAGTTTAACAGACAGAAATAAAAAAAGCATACCATACAATCCGTAGTCAGAATTTTTCAATATGAAGCCATTCCAAAATAATATGAGATACGTCTGCGTAAACTTTTTAATTCGGTATAAATCATATATACAAAACTTAAACGGGTGTTTAATCTTATTGCAACAAAATCCATTAGCGAGTTGACTGTCTAACTAGAAGATAAAACACACTCCGCTGCGACATTGAGCGATAGTGAAAAGAGTTCAGTCAAAATGAAACTTCTATGTATAATGAAGGACTTGGTTGGTGTACAAAGCTTTTCTAATATAAAGTGCAAGTCGCAATGAGTTAATTTGAATATTGTTGGACGTTATTAAAGTCTTATGTCGTTCGCTCTGTTTAACAAATCAACGAGCAAGTCTCGTCAATTCTTGTTGTGTGGTAGTGATATGTGGTTTCCGAAAATGTATCTGAAATTCCATCTTCCCAATTACCTAATACATCATCAGCCCATGTTAGTCCACAGAGCGTATATCAGGCCTCCCCTAATGAGCGCTCTTGTACCTTGTCTTCATGGCCGACCTGCACGTCGACTTCAGCTTGCTAATTCTTAAATTTATATCCCTACTTTGGTTCTCTCTCGGATGTATTCATTACGAATCCTATCCTACAGAGAAACTCCAAGCATTGCTTTTTCCATAGCTAAGCGACTTTGAACTGGTGGACCAGCCCTGGGTGTCCACGTCTCAACTCTTTAGGTCATAACGGGCAGGACTACAAGGTTATCCTAATTTGCACGTAGTATTTGGTAACTCTGCTGAGCAAGCTAAAAATATTTGCCCGTAGTATTTAATAACTTTGCTGAGCAAGCTAAAACATAGAAAGCCGGAAGACATGTTGTAGGGTAAAAGTGAGCACTTTTACTCTTCAGTTACAGCTTTTAAGTTAGCTGTTACTTATGAGATACAGACGTAGTCTTGAACGTCTAATGGAAAACGTGACTTCGAAATGTTTGCCGATTGGCTAGAAGTATAGTACTGATGGCCCAGTTAACGCAAGTATGAGATACATTCATACTAGCAGACCTTCCCAACTTCGCACGGTTTTAGTAAGGATCCCTAACTTTTTTGAAAATATAATATAGCCTATGTTCACCGGGGATAGTGTAGCTTCCCAACGGTGAAATAATTTTTCAAATCGGTCAAGTAGTTTCGGAGCCTATTCATTACAAAAAATCAAACCTTTCCTCTTTATAATATTAGTATAGATTATTTCGGAATGGCTTCATATTGAAAAATTCTGATTATGGATGTATGTATGTATGTATGTATGCTTTTTTTATTTCCGTCGTTTACTTAAACACTTTTTTAAGTTTTGTGGGATAAATACTAATTTATCCCGCAATACTTACTGTTACTACAGTTTAGTACTTCTATTCCCGAGGGATAGTTCCCTCGGGAATATGTTTAAGCAGCTTATATACTGTGGGTTACCATCAGTATTTGCAATTTTCCATGTTTGTTAAATATTCAAACACCAAAGGGAACATTAGCTTTAAAACTAGAAAAGTCCAAATACAGGAACTTCCTCAATTTATAAAACTAGAAGAGAACTAGATATCTGCTAGTGGTGGATAAGCTTTGCTTGCTACATATTGAAATTGGATTAAAGGCTTTGAGCAAGAGATGAGAAATTGAAGTTGGATGATGTCCAAAAACGCGGGTGGTAATTTCCATGACAAACTACTATCTGGAGACTATCTTGCTTGAACGTTGGGCTGCCAGTTGCTGTTGGCTTTTGAGCCACTTCTGCAAGAAATGTTCTTGCCGTTTTTTAAGGTGAAAGCAATCACAAGCGATCATTACTCTGGTGGGTAAAAAATCGATGTACCGGAAACAAAGATAAATAACCCAAGGCCAAAACACTGTCACAAAAAGATCTACCGTCAAACCAAAAATAAGACCTTTTTCATTATGCAGCATGTTTACAGCGTCCTTTTTTACACATTCAGGCATTTCACAAAGAATGTTGCATTCGAAAACCACCAATTTAAATTCAAAAAGACAATTGTTTTGGGTAAATTCCAGCTTTAGTGCCTAACTACTAGTTTCGCGTTGTTTGTATGTAAAACTTTTTAAGGTTATTTATATCCTATAGGAATTGGTTTATGGAATAAAAAGTAAACATTTAAACATCCAAATTTTCGGATTTATTATATGAGTGTGATAAGAGCCTTTGTTCACACACTTTTTTTGCTAAGGTTTAATCGCCGTGGAAAAACAGGGTCCTCAGTGTTGTATGGATCACTATGGAAGCTTGTTCACGACACGTATTCTGTACGGCATGGCGACGACGGCGCCTGTATCTGCTCCAATTAGGTATTGTCAAAAATACCGTGCCCTGTCTTGCTCGCACGGATTATTAACCGTACGGTGCTCTAGCCCGCGAAAAAATCGTGTCGTGAACAAGAGCTCGAACATGCACTTCATTGAATACAATGCGTCAACCCCGACGATTGTTAACCATTGGCGTAAACCGAATCGAACTTAAAAATACCAAAAATATTTTCTTACCGAAATATTATTACCTTACCGTAATATTAATATTGCCTTACCGTAATCAAATAATGCTTTCCTCGACCACCCTGATGAGGGCGGGAATCTGTCGCTATAGCGGCCCGGTCACCTGCGGACAGGATTATTGTTTTAGAAGCATTTAAATTAACATTTTCCTTACAGGTTAAATAGGCTTAAACTTCGTACAAAGTGCTTTCCTTCGTTTGGGCGGACAGTTGTGTAGGAAAACAATTGTTTTTAAATTCGTTTGAAGTTTGGAGACTAAAATACAAGTTAGGAGTTAGCATTAAACGAAATTGTTACATTGTTTTTTAATAATTTATTATGAGCCCTAATTTAATGTGGATTGTAATAATTTATTTTATAAACAGGGTGGAGTAATATTTTATATCTACAGTATTGAGAGTACTTTCCCTTAAGGTTGCATTACAAAATTCCACCCTGTATATAAAATAAATAATTTAGGTATATATTTTAAAAAAACTTAAAAAAAGCTTTTTAGTTGTCTTCTTTCTGTATTTTAACATTGCCAACTCGTATCTTTGCCGCTCGCGGAAACGGTATTAGTTTCAACTTTTTTCAAAAAGTATGAAACTTAATAAACTGTTTTAAAATAAACAAACCAATAACTTTTATTTGTTCCCATTTTACTTAGTAGGTCTCTTTTAGAATTTCGACATCATAATATACATACTGAAATTTTTAATTTTTAACTATTTTTCTTATAATATGTATGTGCAGACGCACGGTATTTATTATTCCTTTTAATTTCAATTCCATAGCTTCGGGACTTGCTGAGATATTGAAGAGGCGAATAAAGAATGGACAGAACGTAAAAGATTGCGATAAAGCTAGACTACACAAAACGAACAAGCGCAAAAGAAACAAACGCAACCATCTCGTTTCCTGCACAATATACTTGAGTGAACAAAATTGACCGCTGCTATACGGCACCCTCATCTCTACTTATATAAAATCTAATCTCGGTAATTTATTTTATGACTTTTATATCAGTGCCTATAGCTAGAAACTACCATATTTGTTAAATGAAATGTCCAATAGAACGATAATTGAGATTATTTTGTAACAAGACGACTATAAATCACGAGACAAAAATTAGCGATTCGTGTAACCGAGAACGTAACTATATTATAGTGTGTTGCCATATTTGGGACATATAAACTTTACCTTTGACAAAGCAATAAGGTAGGTAGATATAACAAAATAATAATAATTGGATGTGAACTGTGAACACAATAACCCGTTTCCTACATTTCAATTGGGATATTTTGGAACTTTGCCAACAGTAACACAAAAGCTACAATATAATAATTATAGGTAGGTGTCTACCGCCTCTCTACCTACGAGGCAGTAAGTTAGGTATTCAGAACTTATAAATATCTTATTAATATCTCTATCAAAAACTAGAGGGTTTTCTATGTCCTTTCATAGCGACGTTATTAGTCGAGGCAATTTAGTGCTCGTAGTGTCCGAGCAACTTTCTATTTAAAGATACATCACTCACGGTACGTCGGACGTGACAAATTGAGGCCTTATAGGCCAGTCAGCTAAAATATTCTAAGTCGCATAAAATAGCAGAGTTCTGATTTTTTGGGATGTTATTAGGATATATATGGGCTGACGATGATGATGATGATTAGGACAGATAGGTACTAGTAGTGTTAAACCAACATTTGTTAACTATGCTTGAAAAACTTTTGGACTTTTGGTTCAATTTATTGCTTACAACTTCTAAGAATGCGTTCTACGGCAAAGTTATCTGTGACATTTTTAAAGAAGACGAAGTTGACTAAACTAGCTAGAGGTTTCATAAAAGCACCCGGGTATGTTTTAAACCTCTACACAATAACTGAGGCAATACAACATACGGAATATTTCCCACTTATGATGTTGTAACACAGATTTTTGGTGGTAATTCAGTTATTTAGTATCTACTAAATACCTAACTAGCCTACTAAATCTCTGTTTTCATGCTATACTCCGATTCAAAAACTTGGATTCAATTTTTAGATATACAAACGGGTTACAAGACCCAACGAATATTGGTACATCATCGAAACAAAGCCCAGGATCTCGAAACAATTTTTGATTTTGCTTTCATTCATCATTTAATTGATCTCTCGTTCGTTTTTGTACTCAAATTTAATAATTTATGCTCCACATGTGAGATTATGCGTTGTTGAAGTTTGTGTATTACTTTTTAGTGATAACCTTATTGTTTTCAGCTATTGTTATCAGTTTTTGTTAAGATTTCATTCTTTAATGTCTTTGTTGACATAAAATATCTTGGATTCTAAACCGGAGTATAGGTGCCATGGCATCCCTGTCGGCGACATCTTGCCGCTCTGTAAGAGCACTGACATCTTACGTACAAGATGGATAGAGTTTACACAGAATGGGCGCGATGTGATTTCTTTCACTATCTCCATATCTACACAGTCTTTGTTAACTCTACTAGCCCACATATGTTACAAAAACATACACACACAACTCAAAGGAAACCATTTGAAGAAACATATTCCTATTTCTCCAACTCTCGTTTGAAAATAGCACGTAATTTCTGGAAACGGATTTTTGAATGATATAAAATTCGGTTGCTAAGAGACATGAGATTCCCGAAATAACAAGCGAAACAAAAATCTCATGTGTTCTTTCAAAAGGAACGTTAGTTAAAATGCTCTAAGAGGACTTCTGTCTTCTTTATTTTTGTCTCTCATATCTTTGACTCGATGATTCGCATTGCGTAGCGAAGCGTTTCGTAGGGAATTCCAAGGAAGCATGGTACACGTACCTATGCCTACGCAACACGTGTATCTACACAAGGAAAGTCAAAAGTAGCGGAACATAGCATCCTCAACAAAGTTATTTTTATTCACTTATGTACCTACAAAATTTTAGTTACTAAGATTGATCGTTAAGTGTGGGCGCGAGATTTAATTTTTCAAAGTGGTTTAACAATATTTATTTACCACTTCTAGGTATAGAACAAACGCAAAAGTAATTTAATACAGATCGTTAATAAAAAAAATTAAACCAAAATAAATAAGAAAAGCAAAAAAAAACATACATACTAATGCATCAAAGCTATATTTTTCATAAATATTTTCCACTTCATCGTAATTTGATAAAAAATGGTTTGGGTTCTACTGCGGAAAATTATTATTCCTCTAGTTTTACCTTGTAGAACGCAGAAAAAAATCAAAATCACAAAAAAAAACAACAACAGAAAAAAATCTACACGAAACGAACGTCTTATAAAGTGAACTTGCTCTGCGCGTAGCAAGTAGCGCGAGATGGTAGTAGGACATTTTATGACGGTGATATCCGTAAACAAGGGAAAAATAAGTAACAATTTCGTCATTTTTTTTTATATAGGTGTATTTTTTTACCGTTGCAAGGGAACGTGCCTTACTCACTTTATGTCAGCCCCAAAAGCCACCGAGCTTTGTGTGATTTAAAAGGAATTTCTTGCTAATAGTTAAGAAGGTAATAAAGCTCTGTTTCAACACTTAATTGCAATTCATTTGAAGATAATTTGGAACTTCTCAAGATAGTAGACTCGTTAATCATGAACTTTAGGTAACAACAAGGGCAAAAACTAAGCGGCAATTTATTGAAATTGGAAATTGAAAGCTTATTTGCAAACTTATAACAAATTGTAAGAGATTCTACAGTAAGTTTGAATGACTCTTAATGAATTGATATGTTTTATTTTAAAAATGCGAGAGCAAGACTAAAAATGGCGGAAAAAAATATGATTGAGGTATGTAAGTAAGAAATCTACTTAACACAGGTGGTTTTGCTCGGGGCTCTATCAAATCGTTTGTATTTCGATGTATTATTTTAATGAGATGAAATTAATTATTTCACATTCTAGGTGAACATGAATTAAATGTGACAGGCAGGGCGTGGCAAATGGCTTTTTGCGTGGCGGAAGGTGAGTACCTAACTAAAACATTTGATTCAGGTTATCAAATATTGACATATATCTAAAATCGCATATCATTTAGATTTACATAAACAAATCAAACTTGTATTAGACATAATTTATAAAACGATATTTAAGCGTGATAATAGACATCCTAGTGTCCTAGTAGACATTTAATTTTTAAATAAGAAAGTCTGTTGTTTTGTGAGCATAAAGAAAAAACGTTATTGATTTGTGATTACTGACATCACGACTACCTAAGTATGATAAGATAACAATAAGAAGATTTTTCGTAACAGAAAAACATCAAAATCGGGCTTTCTTTGTTCGCTCAGTATTTGCTAAAGTTACTTATAATTTCACATTTGATTCTTTTTCACAAAGCTTTGCCTCCCAGTTGGGTCTTCCAGTTGTTATTTTAGGCATGTTGTTATTAAAAGCGAAGAACTTTTCGTAAAATTTATTTTGCATTTCTGTCTGATGAAAGGTGAATGTAAAATTTTTCGCCACATTTCAGCGAAACGAAGAGGAAATTGTTTAATCAGAATGAGTGCATGGTATCGTAGGGTATGGCAAGGATGGATAGCCCATATTTCTCAACGCGCACATCACGCAAACACTTAAAAACCCTACTTTCCTACCATAATAAATGTAAATTATTAATCTCTAAACCAGCTTTCAGCAAAATATATTATAATTATCTGTTCAGAATTCTGCTTAGTTGCGTTCTCATCTTAATGAGTCGAGTCGCTTACAGCTATGTATTTAATAATTGTATAGACCTGATAATGAAACACTTTGTGCTTTTACAATTGTATTATGAAAATGGCTAACGATATTAAATATAATTTTATACCCTCTTCATTCGAGTCAAGTAACTGTACTTTAGATTTATTTTGACCATAAATTGCTTAAAGATTGTATAATATCCAAAAAAAATCAACTTCGACGGGACTTGAACCCGCGATCCTCCCTCAGTAGATCCCGCTCTGAGGCAGGAACTCCCGTCGAAATCGAAAACTTTTTGGTACATTATATTTTTTTTTGAAATTACCCTAAATGTGAGAGCTTACGCAGTATAGTAACAAAAACCTTAATACTTTTCTTTGCTTATAAGGTTTTTTATAGCTTTTTTGTCGATGTTAGTGAGTACGCGAGGTTAGTATCTATGTAGGTATTTTAATTCAAATCTCGTAAGTCAGCAAGCAACTTGGAACACTTAGTTACCCAGATACGTATGTATATGCTGCTACCTGGAATGTGTACATACCTACGTAGGTATGTACACATTCCAGGTAGCAGCATGTACATAATGTACATAATAAAGTATGTACATAATGCCTACGTAGGCATTATGTACATACTTCTGGTCCAGTAGTTCTGCCCCAACGAACATATACAATCATTTCAGCTGACCGACAACGTCCATTGCAAGACATAGGCCTCCCCAAAGATCTCTCCTATACTTTATGTATAGGTCATGCACTCAGTAAATTACGTGGTTTCATAGCTTAATTCCATTTTAATAATTATGTAATCATGATGATTGGATTAATCCATCTCACATCGTTTGGGAACTATTCACTAATTCCAAACGTCACGCCGCCGCCATCGCCGCCGTGCCAGTGACATATATAAGGTGATGTTGTTAGTTTAGAGGGGCGATCGCGCTAATTTTGTTTACACATCAGCGACTGCTCAAATTACGTAGGATTAAGTATAAATAATTTTACCCTATGATTTTACAGTTAGCCTTTGTTAAAGTTACCCGTCCTCTCAGTTTTTCATCATCGTATAAAAAATGGTCTCGTTTAAATTTATGTAATCAGGACTGTATCTAAGGCAGATTTACTTGATTGAGAAAAGCTGGTTACTCAATCTCTAATGAAAATATATCTACCTCCATGATTGTGTCTCCTAACGTGAACAACATATTTTATGAGCTTCAAAATGTCTTAATGGGACATACGATGGAAAGGGAAGGAATAAGCTTTGACATATTGAAAATGTAAATGTTGTGTATGAAAATGTTGAATAAACGAGTTTCTTTAATGCTAAAATTTTCTGCCTATTCAAAAAGATAAGATGGTAGGTGGTTCTGGGTACTTTCTAACCCTAACCTAAGGTAGTTGACGTTGCTTGTTATATATTTTTTCTAGAGATATATTGAATATTAGGAACCTATCAAGCCACAAGCCATTATAGACACGTTCACACGTTTCAGTCAACATACTCACTGCTCAGCGTGTGCGGTGCCACCGGTAAAGGCTTTGCCGCAGGACTAAGATCAGTATGTGTGTGACCATGTCATGGGAACCAAATGCCATTATGTCCGTCTCTATGTTGGATACAGCACACTGACCCTTGCGGGCTTTCACTTGCCTAAGCAAAATTACAGACTTTAATTTTGCTTATGCAAGTGAAAGTTAGCAATTGGTGTGCAATTGTGCAATGTGTGCAATTGGTGTGCAGTACATAAAGAACGTCATTGGCTCCAGACTGGGCCAGTAAAGGTTTTCACAGATCAGGAACTGCTTAACGTGCGAGGCAGCCGGAGTAAGAGGCAACGCCGAGCTATGTTATTTTTAGGCTGCGTGAGGCTGCTCGCCGGGACCTGGCTATTGGCAATTCCTCGGCAAACCAAAGAAGCAGAACCAAAAGAAACTAGCTTAGTTTTCCCTCTAGCTAGGTACTAAAGATACCTGCGTTGTTGGCTCCAGCTTGGCTGCGAACTTGGCTGGCTCCGCAGTAGCCGACAGCATGCCTCGCGCCAGCCGCGCGAAGGTGCAGCGGAACTGCCGGCTCATGCTGCAGTACAGCACGAAGTTCACCGACGACGTGAACAGGGCCAGCACGTCCATGAGGTCACCTAAGAGAAGCATAATCACACTAATATTATACTCGTAAATGAAGACGTTTGGATGGATGGATAGATTCATGTTTGTTACTTCTTCATGCCAAAACTACTGAGATTTGACATTTTGATCGTCTAACTGAGATTGGGCTGAAATATAACATAAGTGAAACTATAAACCTGGAATCAAACAAAAGTTATTTATTTTACAAATCATATCCTATGATATATAAATAACCTTTAAAAGTTTCCATAGAAGCTGTGCGCAAAACGTAGTTATTACTACTGATTCGACAAGCTCCTTGGAGTATTGGGTGAGATGAGATTGGTAGATTAATTAATGGTAATATTTTCTTAGTTACCTATTTGTTTTTCAATGTGATTTTTTTAACATAAAAGTTTTACAAGCGTAAATTAACTGAATACTGTTTAGAACCTAAGTTCAAGAACAATTAAAAAATAACTCAGTAAAGACACCATTAAAAGTTTTGATAAAAAATATTTATAAAAAATATTTAAATCATTAACTAAAACAATTTTAAGCAGAAGTTACATAAATTAGTTAGATACGCACTTCGTATAGGCATTTTGGTAGATCTTTATTAATGGAGGTATTTTGTGTGGAAAACCTAAGACCTCTGAAAGAGTGATGGAATTCAACAAGATCTTAAGGCAATTAAAGTGGCAGACGTGCAGGAAAAAGCCAATATTCGATTGTAGAAATTTTCTCGACCAGACCAAAGCCCATCAGCGACTGTTGCTCAAAATGATGATCATGATTTAAGAGGCCTCACGAGGGACGAATTCTTCAAACAAACGTAATACCAAAATGATTTCCAATTCAAGCATATTTCCTCTATAATATTGTATTATTTGTATTTAAATAGTAATTATCTAGGTTCCTAAATAGTTTTTTTTTTTTTTAAATACTTGCCTAAAATTAAATAAAAGCCAATCGCATTTTGCACATTTTTATGCGAAAATGGACAAGTTTTCTTGCTATTTGTTTCGTACTAAAAACATCAATATCTTACGTGTTATTTATTAAGGAACTTAGCTTATATTGTCTAGTTACAGAATAACAATACTTTGTGAAGAATTCAAAAAGTTTTCAGTCATAATTTTTGGTATTACGGAACAAACCAAATTTTGAACGGCTAATATTGCTATCGCGCACGCATGGGGCGCGGCGCAAGGGTTAAACAGGGACAGCGATATTCGGAGCGAATTTTGCAAGCGAGGGTCGCCGGGCCCTTAAGAAATGCCTCCGAACATAAAACTACTGCGAAATCCTTTACAAAGCTTAGACAATCACGAAACCTATACATTTAATTAATTAAATTTTACAAAGGAGGTCTATCAACATGTTCGTGTCCGTAAGTGATTAGTGCAGTTTCAAAGTGAAATGAGTAAAACGAAATTTACTCTCGTATACGTACGAAAAAAATATTTTACAACTAGCTGCGCCCCGCGGTTTCACCCTGTTATTTTGGATAATATACAATATATCTTTATAAATTTTAGCCTATTGTTATTCTGATGTATAAGCTATATTATTGCAAAATTTCATTAAAATCCATTCAGGAGTATTTACGTGAAAGAGTAACAAACATCCATCCATACTTACAAACTTTCGCGTTTATAATATTAGTAGGATTACGTGAAATTCGGATGTATATTGAATTCCTATTGTTACGTAAGTAAATTAACATGATTCAGTAGATTTTCGTAATTTGGCCAGCGGCGTTTACGTCAGGAAATCTTTTCAGCCGAGAATCATAAATCTTATTGAAGTCTAATGGATGTTTGCTTATATTTGGGTCTCCTTGAGAATTTTACAGAAGCAGCACTGAAATAAAAAATACGAAGCGTTCTTTCTGTTTATGCTTTAACTATTTAGTTTTTTCTCTCGTCTTGCACGCGTTGTAAGAGTAAATTAAAAGCTCTGCTAATAGGATAGGTACCCAATATCCGTTTGTTACATATTACTCTCTACTATAGTACCTATAGATTATAGATAATGAAACCATAAAAAATGTATACCCGAGGGATGAGTATTTATCCCGTTATGTATCTTTAAAAACAACATAATATGACTATAGTTTGACCGAAACCGCTGTACCGCGCCTGAGGTACGCGAGCGGCGAGACGGGGGGGAAATATTGGTATCTTTGCCAATTCTTCATAGATTTTGATGGTGGTTTCGTTGTTGTATAAAGGTTGATTTTGAAGTAGTCCCATTAAATTATAAGCACTAATACAACGGGTATGATAACAAATGATTTCCATGGCAACCAGAGATCTACCTACTTTGAAAAACAACTTGCAAGGTTAACAGATTGCGGATCGCAAAAAAACTTAGGACAATTGATCTTCTTCTATAATTCTAAAATTAAAAGAAAAGCAAATGGATTTATGTAGTGACGTGTCCGAAGCAACGTACGTTTGCATTTTCAGTAGTAAGGCAGTTGTCTCACCGGCAACGATGAACGAGTAGCGAGGAAAGCTAAAGAAACGAGACGACGACGGCGCGGCGGCGGCGTGAAGCGGGGAGCGAGTGCGTAGTTCCGATAGTTGTGTAGCTCGGCTATAAGCCAGTGTGCGAGTGAGACGTGCGATTACTCGCATCACTCAATCGCGGCGGCCAAACGACAGATCTGCGCTAACCTGCATTGTAGAGAAATTACGGCTGGTTGCCCTCTCGGCGTGCGTTCTGATCGCTGAGCGAGTATCGCTGAGCGAGTGTTATTTTCCTGGCTCTTGTCGCCCAGCGACAAACTAGTGAAGTGAGTCCTCGCCGGCAGTGTGAACAGTCAGCGATCAACTATTTGTATATGCATCTCTTTGTTTTACACGGAATGTATGTATATCTATTGTACGTTTCCCGAGCGAGAAAATAGCCGATAGTTAGTCGTTTTCTCGCCGGCGGTGGGACTGCCGATTCGTCAACTGAAAATTCGTATTTCATGTTTAAAATAAAGCCGTTATCATCCGTTATTTCATCTATGTGTCATCTATCACTCGTCACGAATTTTAACTACATGCCGCATGCCGTTCCGAGTTTAAAACCACTTCCAAACCATTTTTTATTATTCAGGAATTTCAAGTCTTTTTATTCATTTTTAAAACACGCCTTATTTTTGCCTTCATCGTAGAGATTTTATGTAAATACCAATAATGAATTATGCAACTTTTAATAAGAAGGTACCTAGGTGAGGTAGTTACAACTTATGCAGATAGACAATACGAAACACTAACTGACAGTTGACGGTCTTATCACTGCAAAACCAATCTCCTCCGACGTTTCAAACCATTCATTTAGTTTTGATACCTACGACTACGACCTTTACATATCGATATAAACCAAATACTACATAAGTGACAATTGGCTGTCTTACACCTAGGCCCATCTTTGATGCACTTTTCGTTAATAAAATAAAAACCAAACTCTCACTCTCTCTGAAAAACAGTTTCCACCTACTAACAAAACCTATATTTTTTTTATTTCGATTCAACTTTATAATTAGACTAGTTGTTGAGGTGTGCGAGTTATAATTAGATACCTAGGTATAACCTATGCAAATATAAAGAAATACAAAATAATAAGTGACATTTGGCGGTTTTATCACTGAAAAGCAATATCTACCGACTTTAGAAGAATGATTTCTTTCAAAATAGTACAATGCAGGATTATTTTAGTTATTAGTTGCCAATATTTAATGTAATCTTAAGTGAGGTAGGTACACGTTCCACGCCGCGCTCTACGTATGAAGAAATACAAAATAATAAGTAGAATTTGGCAGTTTTATTACTGAAAGCAATATCTACCAACTCTACAAGAATATTTCCTTTCAAAATTTTACTTCGATTATGAAGGAATATTACTTTTTGAATCGATTATGAAATAATATTTTATATAATCTTGCGTGAAGTACACGTTCCACGCCGCGCTCTGCATATCACGTGTCATTGCTTCAGGGCTTAATAGCTTCAAAACGTAGCACGAATTTGTATGTAAATGAGCTCAACATTGTTATAAAATTCTATATCAGGAGGTTACGTAAATTACCATTTTGATAAGACCTAAAGTGACAGCCGGCTCAGTCTCTAATATTGTTTCAAAGTATTCCCAGAAGGGACTTTTGGCGAATTACACTTACACCTTTGCTGAACGAAGTTAGGGGTTATCTTGACCTTAGGCCTTACCACGTGGTAACTGCTTTTGGGATTAGGGTCGTATTAAAGTTTTTAGTCATGTTAAAAGGGGTAATTATCACTTCGCCCCGAAATATGTTTAATGGAGCTGGCTGTATTCACTATACACACATATTAATATAACTACCTCTGACGACCGATGTGGCGCGGTGGGCGAAGGTCCGCCTGCGACGCAGGAGGTTGCGGGTTCGATTCCCGCAACCTCCTGAACACCCGGAACAAATATCTGCAGATCGTACACACAATTGTTCCGAGGCGGGAATCGAACCCGCAACCTCCTACGTCGCAGGCGGACCATCGCCCACCGCGCCACATCGGTCGTCATCAATTGCACACCAAGATAGAAAAGAAAATCACAAACACAGAAACAGTTGTACAATGGGTGGCCTTATCGCTAAGCTTGTTTCCCGGCCACCTTTGGATGGACACGTAACTATTGTACAGGTATTGAAGTCGGCGTACTTATTTTCTCTATTCACGAAATAATAATTCCCAGTAGCAGCTGGAATTTAAGAAGTTGACGGTGTTATACCCCCGTGCCTCGGAAAGCACGTTAAACCGTTGGTCTTGCGTGTGACCTCTCCCCGCCCGTGTCGGTCTGCCGTCCCATTCATTAGATTATCTCCTACTTGTAATCCTAATCTTATAGTGGGGAAAAGAGCACCTAATGTTTCCGCACTCACTTGTGCACTATAATATTGTCCTGTAAACATAGCTAGTTTCAGTTGAGATTGGCCGCCGGGACCGAAATTCGGCTAGGAGGACATCACGCTTCTGGATATATATTTTGATTATTGATCCTTTGCATTTTTTTATTTTAATACTTATCTTCTCTTATAAGCCAATTTTATTCCTAAATTTCCAGAACACATGTTTTCAGCCATATAGGAAATTACTGGGACGTAAAACCGCTTGTGTCAACTTTACCATTTATCGTTTTAGCGAAGTCATTTTCGAGATTTAAATGTAAAATCAAATGTGCATGTTGATCCGGCTAGAATAACAGTATATCTTATAGGTAGATACGTGGGTATATTCACGTTTTATACTATCCGATCAACGTGAGAATTTACTTGCTAGAATAAACATACCTATCTACGTCGTTCGGAACAGCTGACCAGGCAATTTGGTGACTTTTATTGACCATTTCCTTTTTAATAAAGAACATTCAACACCATACGATATAAAGATAGCGTATGAGCACGCAACCAAGACTCTTTCGTTGACTGTAGACGCTTTATTTCCTTCATATTTCTGCTTTTTTCGATTGTTTAACAAGAGTAAATATTCGTACGGCAAACAAGGGTAGGAAAGGTAAGAGTGATTGTTAATATTTCTTACAAGATTATCAAGTTAAAAACCTAACTATCTATATAAGAAATAGTATACGACGAATAGACAACCTCTGGTAGCGCGGTGGGCGAAGGTCTGCCCGCGACACAGAAGTCTGCAGATTCAATCCCGCCTTCACAAATATTTCTAAGATCTGCAGAAATGTCTTCGGGGTGTTCTCGTCGTTTTTCTATGTATAATAAAAAATATCTATCGATGTAATGTATTGTATTATGTATATCAGTTATCTAGTACCCATAACACAATGTCTGCTTAGCTTAGGGCTAGATAATGCTGTGTGAATTATCCAGCATTATTTATTTATTTTTATGTTATGCCATCTAATTCTACCAGTTACGAGGTAGTTTAGCGGTCTAAAAGACGACAATAGGAATGTCTAGATGTGTTACGCATTTTGGGTTTCTGCGGTATCCGCGTGGGCGTCAGGTTTGTGTTGATGCATACCGCAATGTGAAAATAACTGTCTATCATAATCATAAACGAGAGTAAACAGAAATCGATCATCTTAGTACCTCAGTAATAATAGAGATCGATAAAGAACGTATCAGCCGACGCATGTTCAAATATTTTAACAAACGGGCAATGGGCCGTAGTTTTTAAGTATTTTCCATCCTGTACGACTAATGTTGCCTGAAATAAATGATTTGAATTGAATAGGCTATATTATATTTGTCCATGGTTGTCTGGTAGAGATCGCTCTTGAGCGATAAGACCGCTAATTGTATCTAGTTTTTTTAAGTTTTATTTTACATTGTCATTTTATACTTAGTGTGCAATAAATAATTATCTATCTATCTATCTATCTATTTGATAAATGTGAAATTCAAATTTAACGCGGGTGAAACCGCGGGAAACAGCTAGATAAAGGTAAACTTACCGAACATGCTGTAGCAGCTCTTGAAGAAGTCCGGTGCGAGAGCGCTAGCGAGCCCCAGCAACCCCTGAGGCACCTCCGTCGAGAGGAACAGCCCTAGGACGGCCAGCAGCATCCGTGTGGTGCGGTCTGTGCGGCTGGATCGTCGCGCGCACGACTCCTCCGCCAGGCACTGCTTCTCAGTCTGAAGGAGGAAAATACGGTAAGCATTCGGGGCCTCCATTCTGCTAAACTAATCAGATCACTGTTTCTATTCAGTTAACAACAAAGGGATGGATCTTCGCGCGCACGACTCCTCCGCCAAGCACTGCTTCTCAGTCTGAAGTTGGAAAATACGGTAAGCATTCTGGGCCTCCATTCTGCTAAACTAATCAGATCACTGTTTCTATTCAGTTAACAACAAAGGGATGGATCGTCGCGCGCACGATTCCTCCGCCAGGCACTGCTTCTCAGTCTGAAGGAGGAAAATACGGTAAGCATTCTAGCCTCTATTCAATTAAACTAAACACTTGACTATGGCAATGGTATCACAGAATGACACATTCTACATTAGATAAAGTAGCTACAGATGGAGAGACGCGCGTCAAGGTTGAAATATCTACCTCTCCGTGCAAATAGCACCGCACGGACTATCTAGTGTTTTTAACCAACTTCAAATTGAATTATTTATTTGAAAGCTTGTGCTTTCCGTGTTGGGAGCACACGGGAAGCACAAGCTTTCAAATAAAAAATAATCATCAAAGGCCCAGTCAAAAGTTCCGAGGAAACAAACATAAAAAAAACAGTCGAATTGAGACAGACTTCCTTTTTGAAGTCGGTTAAAAACACTAGATAGTTCATGCGGTGCTATTTGCACCGAGAGGTAGATAGAATGGTTTCAATTTGGTCTAGTTCTGACAATGGCATCCATGAGAAAACCATATCAGTCTTATATTTGCACTAAGTATGTGCGCGAGAAATAGACGAAAAACTCAATATCACGCCAACCGATTTCGATGATTCTTTTTTTGAAACTGAGTTTTCAATCATTGTTTATAATTTGAAGTCGGTTGTTTTTTAAAACACACCAAATTATTTCATCTAGGGATTCGATGACGGATGTCATGTTTCTGCGATGATACCATATTGCCATAGTAAAGCGATTGGTTAGAACAATTCCCAGAGGCCCTTGGTATGGGCGGGAATAGAATCCTCTTCCTTCGCTGGTAACCGAGCGTAGGTATTGTAATTTTGCTCGCGCGCCGTACAGTCGATTATTGTACCCCGCTTTAACTTGCAGGGTGTAGCCTGCTTTTTAATTAGGTGGATACATATTTGTTTTTATTGAAATGTTATAATAATAGAGACTAATGAGCTTACGGACAAACGGAATAACCGTTTAAGTTAGCTTTTAGATTAAGATTTAATTATTGTGAAACATAAATAAAAGAAAGAAAAAAAAAAGAGTAGAGAAATAGTTCTCTACGTCGATTTTTGTTTAGAATACCAAGAGGATACTGAAGCATTTTTATGTCTCCAAGTTATAGGCGCTGTACAAATCCCAATCAAAATTGGAACACAGCCCTCTGATGAGTAATAAATAAAAATAAAAAAAGGCTTTTATTCAGAAGATTATCGAGAAATCTTTTTATACTACAGCGAATTAACTACAAAAGCTTTTCATTCAATTGAATTCTTTGTGGACATACAACAATAAACCTTTATGCCAGTATCCAAATTAGTCTATATGCGGAGATCGGTACCTAATTCACAAACAGCTCATCAATTGGCCGGGCAATCTTTCACAAGGTTTTATCGAACCGTGAACCTTCAACACTTTGAGTCCAACGTACCGAGTCAAAAGGATAAACGATCATGGAGGGCATAGACACTGCGCAATACCGTTTCTGTCAGTACCTATTTTGCATTAAGAAAGGGTCTTTCAAAGCTATGAAAAAGGTCACTACTTAACGTAGTTATTAACGGGAAATAAGCGAGAATTCTATGGGGAAAAAACGACGTACAATATTTTATCCGTCTTGTAAAATATTTCTTTAACTATGAGGTAGTTTATTTCGCTACGAACGTTAAATATTGAAACCCTAACCGACGTTATAGATCGTCTCAGTAGAATAGTAGTAAATCATTCGCTATTATAGACGAAGGAGATCTTAAAATATTTATGCCCGTCCATTAAAATAATCACTTGGCTAACAATAAATTGTAACACAATGCCAATATTTAATGTTTCCGCTGAAAACCACGGCGAGGGACGAATTTTATGGAGAAGAAAATTGGAAATATCGTTGATTTTAATTTCCCTGTTCTTGACTGCACGTTATTCTAACCTCGCCTTATTTTCTTATGCGTATTTTTTTGTCAATGATCGAGCTCTTATACAAGAATTTCTTTATTATGAATTTATTATTATTGTTTGCAAAAATCCGGCGATGATTTATACACTCAGTTAACGTTCAGTCGTTGTGGTGCTTTGAATGCAATTCAATAGATTTTAATATTGCCAAGCTCTATTGTCTATCTAGCTAGATTTCTTGAATAGGTATCCATATTTTCATTTTATGAATTGAATATAAAACAATATTAAATATAAATCCATGATATTGAGTTGCTAATAACATTTGTTTTGGCCGACACGTAAGCAAAGAGCCATCCCTCACGGTGAGAAATGGCTATATCACTCGAAAATTTGTGGGCGTAATGGGTGCAATATTCCTATCATATGACTGACAAGACCAGAAGAACTGTGCTGCTGGTCTATACAGATGTATTCATGAGTTTATCATTTTTATATTTGCGTCGCTCATTAGTTAATTTTTTTGGTTTTTATTCATAGTTTCAGTGATACAATGGAATCATGAGGTTTCCCGCATTCGTGCCACTCATTTGTCTTTATTGACTTGCTGTTTTACTATAGTAGAGGTAGATAGGTACATAGTTGATTCACAATAGTTATTGGCACGCAAATGTCGATTTCAGATTCCGTTGTATTATATTATGAACAACCCCAGATAAATTAACTCTTTATTTAAGATTTGGAATCTATAATAATGTACATACAAATTAATAATATGTCACTTAAAATCACAGTAAAATCAAATTATATACAACTACAATGTTTTTAAAATTTAATTAATAGTGATAATTTATCTTATATATAAAAATAATATTCTTAATACCTAATGACCATTTAGATCGAGATAGCCCCATCAATATCTTCATACATTTGTTTTGGATGGGACATTCCAGACGCAAAACAATAATTTCCAGGGTGCCGTTGCTACACGCACGCTGTAGTAGGGAAGCGACTTTTTTCGAATAATTGCATGAAAGCCGTCCGTGCGAGATAAAACCCACTCGTGTTACAATATAATATGGATTTATTATTATTTGAATTTCAGAAGGACGCCTATCCTTTCAGGAAGACCTGCCTCTGATCGTCGTCCTAAGATATATAGGAATATACTAAAACCAAAAGAAAATAACCTACCTATACTGTCAAGCGCTTTATTGAAAAATAAGGTACCTACATATGTACGAATACCTTAGATTAAATTCACGTGTGTATGAAAAATTATTAATCACTTATCTCCTGTTTTACTCTACTTGGGGTCGCAAAGAAATAAAAATACTTTTGTTCTTTTTTAATAACGTTGGCAATACGCAAAAGTTTCCGTAAGAAGTTCTTTCTAACTTAACAAATACCGTGGATCTCAAGGGCCCCCAAAAGAAAAGAGATCCTTCGTGAGAAAGTTTGATTGGACCAATGTGAGTGAGTACCTATCGAATTTCTGTCACCTGTATGATAAGTAGGCCTAACATTATCCCGATCGGTTATGAGAATGTTGTTGTTTTTCGTTTATAATATTGTTTATCTTTTGTTGGTATTTGTGATAATATGGAGATATCTGGAGATGTTTATGTATCCTATCCAATGAATCAAAGATAGTTTAGAAACGTATATTGTTGTGTATGTCCGCCTGCGACGCAGTAGGCTGCAGGTTCGATTCCCGCCTTGGGACAAATGTTTGTACGAACTGCTAAAAATATCCGGGTGTTATGGGTATTTTGTATTAATAATAAAAAATTACATATCTAATGTATTGCATTAACTATATCAGTCATCTATTAGATACCCATAACATAAGCTCTGCTTAGCTTGGGGCTAGACATCGAGTAGTCGATGGGGCTAGATGATGATGTATGGATTGTCCAGCATTAGTTATTTATATTAACTAACATTTTAATTACAGCTATGTATAATACTCACATCATTCGGTCCCACCGAAGAACGCGTAAGAAGTTTCTGCCTCTTCCTCTCTGTCGTAGTAAGTTTCGATATTAAACACGTACTCAATATGGATAGAGCTATGCTCGGAACCAACTTCAATATTACACTGTATATCCACATTATTGCAGTCACCAACTCCACATTCTTGGACATCTCTAAGACGTAAACAGTTCTATTATGTGGCAAAGACAGGTCCTCCGCAAACTCTGAATTATTATGAGGGGTCACTTCACTTGGCACTATATTCATAGCAAAGTAGATAGGAAGACACAAGAACGGGCAAATCACATACGCACTCACTATAGCTAAGGTAGTGTTCTTTTTACTGCACCAAGTCCTATTTCGCTGGGGAAGAGCGATTGCAACGTATCTCCACACGGCCAGAGTGACTGCGAGCCAGATTGATATAGTGTGGAAAGTTTGGCTGAAGATGGAGTGGAAGTAGACGAAGACTGCCCACGCGTAAGTGTTCTTATTGACTTGCGGTCCGATCTTGATGTTCATGTGAAGAGCGTATGGGATGTACTCAAGCATGACGAGGAGGTCGGCGACCGCGAGCCCGGTGAGGATGGAGTTGGTGGAGCTGCTCATCTCGCGGCGACTGAGAACGGCGATGTTGATAGAGTTGGTGGCTGAGCCGACGATGCAGATCACTAGGGCTATGTACCCGTGCAGCCGGCTGTAGGCTTTGTTGAAGTTGGTGGCGCCTGGTACGCAGTATGCGTCCGTCGCGTTCGCCATCTTCAAGCACAGCTATCGCCTTACTGTCATCGGAGCTGGTGAGGAAATTTATAGTTTCCCGGTTTGTCATGACCTCATGGAGGATTTCTTTCGCTTGGCTGGCATTATCTGCAACAAAAATATAAGTTGTTATTTATGGGTTCCAGCAAAATGGTACCGCCTCTACCTACGTCAACACGAAAAAACTTTATAGTTTACTGATATTATTACTAGCACAGAAACATGTTTGTCCTACCAGGGTCAATACGTGAGTGGTTATGTAGTTAGCAGTGAGTTTGGTTACGTTACGCAACTACCTATCATGTATTGGAGATTGTTGCTTCTAACCTTTTTTGCAGAACAGTTTTTGATGTGTCGGTACATTTACAATAGCGTCAAGGCCGGAAGGCGGCAAGATCTGACTTTGTTTACAATTAATATCACGCTAACAATTTACGTCATGTTATAATTTGAGGCGGATGCATAAGATACGTTTTACGTTTCTTCAGCTCTATACATAACGTAGATACCTGAGAGAAATTTATCAGGGCCTCTTTGAACGTGTAATGGACCCAGTGATGGTAGGCACTAAGGGCGCGGTAATAGAGTTATTTGATCTAATGGCTATCCGAGCGACATTCGATTCGTAAGACCGGAAAAAACAGTAGGTGAATTTCGGAGTTGGGTCTTAGAGCTAAAACAAATCCGTGTTCATAACTAGGTTTATAACAAAGCATGCTATAAAAGGTGTTCCTGAAATGTGTTTCATAGTTATTTCAAAACTTATCTTGGTCCGTAAGTAGAACCAATAAGTTTTGTTACCAAGTATCGCTTTAATTAAAACGCTGAAGATTAACGATCAGTAAAGAGAAAATGGGTAAGAGAGACTAATTTAAATCACTCTCTAACAGGTTTCAAATCTGAATTTTGGATAACATCAAATTCAAATGTTTTTATTTTCTTTAGGCTTACAAAATAAGCACTTAGACAAGTCAAATTTTATAATATTCATTATTATCAAATATCATTATCTTAATTTTAATGTTCACTTCATCCGTGATCGTCCGCTTGGGTGAAAGCCAGCCCTTAATTTCTTGTGATGCACGAATTTGCTACATACATTTTAGAAAGATAATATTTGTAAACTTTATCTAGCAGAATCAAACAAAGCGTCATTCAATATGGCGTCAAACAAGAGTAAGGTGGTCTCAAAGGAAGGAGAGGCTGGCATGAAAAGCCTTATTAGCATTTTAACCACAAACGATCTAAAGGCACTGATAACATCAATGGAAATTACCTCAAACCTTCCATAGATGAAAGCTAAATTCAAGTACCTCGCTAGAGTATACGCGAGTAGTACCATAAGAAATTCGTGAAAGTTGTTTTTCTAGAATATGAAAATAAATTTTTATTTCTTGGAATTTTATGCTGGATACCTAAATATGGTTGGAGACATTAGATGATAAGGTTTTTGTTATTATAGTACGTAAGCCCTCACACCCACGACAATTTCTAAGAAAACAAATAATATCCCAAAAATTTGGTAGCTCACCGTACTGAGGGAAATTTTAATTTTTTTTTTCAAGTCCTGTCGATCTCGAAAAATGTTTGGGATATTATTTTAGTAAGTACATTAGGTGCTTATATTATAATTAGGTTCCCGTAGCTACCCAGACCTTTGAAGACGTACCAAGAGGAACGCAGTTATTTAATGAACGGTTTGAGCACAAAGGAATAGATATTCCATTCCAGCTAAACTGGCTTCAGACATTTCCAACTAGTGAGCATTCACTAAAATCTGGTAGGTAACATTGTTAGAGTATTTCTCTCTCAAAGAACCAATGATAGTCAGATTATACTGAAGTCTTCAATAAGACAGTTAGTAAACCAATCAGGGTCAACATTTTTATTTTCACCTGTTTCGGTAAGCCATCTCGAAATAATTATGAGGTTGGGGGGGATCAATTCAAACCGAATTGTTTAAAGAAAACACTGCACGATGGTTTTTATGCTTTGGCATTTCGTTGGGCATCACAAAAACACGTACAAAAACCTCGAAATTTTCGCAAAATAAATGATACAAAACACAAATTTTGATATAATTTGTTGCTATTCAAGGCAAAATCCAACTCAGGTCTCCTTACCTAAATATATGATTTAGAAAAGGTCTCCGTAACTCTGACTGTGATGTTCTTTTTCGCTGTCTTTTTGCCTACCAAGGAAATAACAAACTAGCCCTCCGAAACGAAACTATTACAGCTCGCCTTGGTAATAAGTAGATGTAGGGTCCTTTATCTAATAGGAATATTCGCTGTATTTTTGTTTTCTTATAAGTACAATAAAAGTATTAAACTATTTCTGAGCACGTAATTTGCGGTTTTCCCTCCACTGGCTGTGCCAGTTACAATCACTGAACATTAAGGTCGAGTCTGAATATTATGTTTCCTAAATATCCACTTGAAATCATTACTTAAGGTGACTCCACATAAGTTTTCTTCCTTCAATAATTTAGATAAACGTTTTTATAACACCCAGTGCTTAAACAAACCTAACATAAGCTTTGAGGCACTGATAAGTTATGTAACGATTTTTTATGAATAATTAAATAAATAATGCCTTTAAATAAACACAGCATCATCCAGCCCTAAGATAAGCAGAGCTTGAGTTATGTCTGTGCGATCTAGATGACTGATACTCTATTACATGGATAGATTTTTTTTTTATTATTCATAGAAAGTCCCAAAGTCCCAAGGCGGGAATCGAAACCGCAACCTCCTTCGGCGCAAATAAAGTGATATAACATCAATCTAGCTATCGTACATATATGATTGCATTGAGTGTGAGTTTTGAACTTGCGCCTAAAATACGGGTTGCTCGTAACAATAGAGATTTATCAAGCTTAGCTCTACTTATTATCGTCAAAATGGAATTTACTAAAGCTTTGCTTGAATTACACTAAATGTTTTGAATAATTCATTGTTCGTGAGCAATGTTGGCATGGGTAACTATTGTAGTCTTATACTTTCGCTTAAGTGTTATGAGTATTACCTACTCAATTGGATACTAATGTAATCAATCGAAGACTTAACTGCGCAACGTCTTTAACTGGGTTGGCTAAAAAGGCTTACTAAGCATAGTAGAACAATAGTGTTCTTTACAAAAAGATAGCGAATAGCCCAGAATAGCAAACCGCTCCGTGATTGCACCACAGGGAGCTATTAGACTAAAAGACTACCCGACTGGAATTTTAACGAATAAAACGTTGAATGTGTTGCAGCTTAGCTCCCAGTTGGCGATATCTTTATTGTGCTGTGCACAAGGAATGAATGTGAAAGCAAATTAATGAATTTAATTATAAATGCAGGTCCAGGCTTTTTCCAATTAAAGGTACCCCGGAAACAGACCGGAAGTTGAAAATAAATTTTGTGTTACATAGAATGGGTAAAATGATACACACTACACATACAAAAAAGATTACTGGAAATTCATGTATGCTTTAATCAGAAACATGATGTGGCTTTCACTAAGTATAATATAACTCTATGTGATTATCACAAAGTACGCAGACAAATGATGTGTTCTAAAACAAAAATCCAGTGATTCCAGATACTGGATTGTCTTTTTTGGTTCAAACAGTTGTGTAGCTTCTCTAAGGAGTACCCTACTCATGAATTCCATGGTGTTTTTATTGGTCGTTGTTTGGATAGGTGGGTTGCATACCACTGTTTTCCTTTAGCAGTGTTATCCAGAATATTTTTATGGGTATTGTCCAGAAAACAAATGCTGAGATGATGGAAATTGGAAAACGAAACCACTGAATCATTTTTCTTATATAACGCGCAATTTGTCAAATAAAGAGATTCGAAATTAAAATTACAACCACGAAAAGGGGAAAATTCCCGTCGGTCATCCTCGAATTTCTTTTACATTAAGGAATATTAATGTTCTCCGTAATTGGTTGCCCAAATGCTTGATTAATCCAGTTTCTTACCATGTTTGTTCTCAATAAAATGTACCTTATTGCGTTCAAGAATTTTCTTGAACTTGACTGTTTACGACGATAGAACGGCTGACACAAACTGTCTTTATTTGTTTAATTTCACGAAATATTCAAAGGGGTGTCGAGGAGCTTGGTCGAAAGTACCTACCCAGTCACTAATCTAATCTAAGGAATCCACCAAACATCTACGTTCTTAGAAGCATCAAGAGTTTCTTGAATTTTATTCTTGTTTTATACATTATTTTTACAAAGTTGCGACTCCGCAAGGTCATTTGCCCGTCACCCGTTAATTTTATTGACTACGTCGCACCATTGTTTGGTGACGTGAAATAGGATAATTGATGGTAATTATCGGTTTCATAATCCTACACGTCAATTTCTTATAAAAAACTGGTCATTGGTAGGTACTGCTGGGAAATAAACGTAACTATCTACTGACGATAAGAAACGCTGGGTAAACTAAACGTATGTATTATATTATCTGTGGTGTGGGATTGCGAACAATACGAAAACTAAAACTTTTTAATTTCCTTTCCAACATTTAGTGATTCGCAGTACATTGCAGCGCATCTACAGAAAATAACTGTTTTTCGTAGTTTAACAGCGATTGAATACTTAGTTTCACACGAACTGAATTATAGTTTTTGAATATTTGCATTTGAGAGGTTTGACAGAAGCTATTTATATATTGTACCTATTATTTTTTGAACGTAAAGTTTGAAAATTGTAAAGAAGATAGAAGCAACCACCAAGCTCACGTTTTGTTTTCTTACTCGCGATTGGCACAGTCATACTAAGCATACATGTCGCAAATTGCGAAAGTGAAATATCGACCACTAATTTGGTTGTTGCCATGTTCCGCTGCAAACATATTTGCACAGCCATCGACAAAGCCAATAACACAAAACCTTTTTAATTTAGGAGATTGTGTTGCGCGATAATTGAGCAACACAAATTAATAATTTGGAGCACGCTCTTTATGATTCGGATTGATTGAATAGATACCCTACAACGAGATTTACTTTTTCAAATCAGTCCTACTCGTAGTTTGCCACGTTAATAGTTATTTAATCTTCTAAAGGAGTTCAATTGACCATTCTAGCTGCAAGAGCCATCTTGTGGTCAAGGTAAAGGTAAGGATCGGTACCTGTAGTTCGTTTGCTCAAAACCTTAAAAGGGCACTTAGCTGTGGAAGAGTTTGGTAAACCCTAAAACCGTAAGCTCCAAGAAGCTTCAGCTTAAGCTTGACCCGCCGAATAAATTTAATTTGGACTGATTTAGTGTATACTACGGTTGCTTTACAATTCAAGAATTCTGTGTACAATATCAGAAGTGTTGCAGACCATCTTGGGTTTTTTGTATTCCACATGAATATAATATTCACTCGGGACCTTTTGTTATTCGATGGCTGTAAAAAAAATTGGACCAATAAGCATGTCAACGCAGACGTTTGGTTGTACTGTGTCGCTGAAGGCAGCTGTGTATTCGGATTTCATTATTTATATTGGGTCAGGAGAAGAACCTTTCATTTTTTTAGCCGTATCTAGAGAGACTTATCTAGAGATTGTATTCGATGAAATAGCCTACGCTTTTGCCTCGGATACGAGGGTTTTTGCAGAGGAAAGAACTCGAACCTCATCAATTAAGACCATTCAATGGGCAGACGAGATTGCAGGCCCTCGTATCGGCCAAGATAGGTTGAGTGGGTTTCTCACAAGAGGAAGGTATTGAAATTTTTATGAGTTAGTACTTGTGTTAAGAAAATAAATATTATGGCCTATATCTAGATGTAGGTTGTTTGCAATAGTATACAGTTAACTCAATCGTAAATACTATTTCTAATTGATTTCTATTATTTGATTGTAAGTTTCTTTGTCAACAGTCTTCTTAATAAATAAAGGTTATTTATTAATAAAGATAAAGATTCATAGATACTTAGGTCAACGAATGACTTTGTGTTATGTACATTCAATTTATCTTCTTAGCAGAAGTAGTATATGATATATGTACCTATATGACAGACGATATCAAAATAATCATTGAAAAGTATATGTGGAAACATCTACTTAACTAGATATCTACATTATATATATGAAAATATATATGAAAATATATGAAAATACCTGGTTGAGTATAAATTTATGACAATGATTTGTTTATTCAATTATGCTAATGACAAAAATATGTTTTTGTCAGAACAATTCATGGAAAGCCCACGTACCAGCTACACATAGGATGTAGGCAATTCATAATAATTTTACCATTACTACCCCAATAACGTTTACAAATACATACCTAGATATTAACACATAAAGAGGTACCTAGGCGCCTAATTAAATTAAAAGCATGTATGATCTCATATTAAAACTATATAATCTAAGGGCTAGGGTATAGGGTAAAGCCTACCCAAAGTCGATGTTTGTTTATAACTGAAACGCACTTATTTGGCTTGGAATCGAGTTTCAGATAAAAGTGTAAGGAATATTTATTGAAGGAAGAATCTCAAATCGACTGGTACCATTGCTGGTACCTAATGTAAACTGCGTATAGAGACGCGGCAATAGGGTGAATTTTATTAAATTTGGGCGGTTTCGTAACAAACATTCTACATCGAGTTGTGCTAGTCTATAGAGGCAAAGCAGATTACAACGAATTAGGCTGGTGTTTATAGGCTACGCAACTTGAACTTATGCAGCCTTTTTTTTCAACTAAAATAAATATCACACAATAATATGAATTACTGTTATGACAAACTAGCGGCCTGTTCCGGCTTCGTCCGGTTGAACATTTGTTTCATAAACATTTTGCGATGAACGGACAGCAAATGTATCATGCATGACATGTTTTTTCTCCGACTTACTTTGCAAATCCGACTACCACGAAAAAGTATTTTCATTTTTTGAGTAAATACATATATCGCGCAATAAGACTCTTACAAATAACGTGGCTTTCTATTGGTAAAGGAATATTCAAAATCCAGAAACTACCCCCTACAACCTAAAAAACTTTACCTCTTTTTAAATTTTATTATAAGAATTTTGAAATTAGAAGTTAAAGAACTTCGTTGAGTTCTATGACTTTTTATTGACTTTTTAAGGTATAATATTGTGAAAAGTGTTATTAAATGTAAACTACTACATGTATACATGGGGTAAAGCTATAAAAAAAAACATTAACGTTGAAACATTAGACAAGAATATTTCATGGTACCAGGGGAGCATATTTCATGAAAATGCTATATTAAAACACGATAATAACATCGTAGGTAAGATATATTTTTAGACTCGTTTCCATGAACCTTGTTTGGAAACGAAACACGTAGGTACGGTAATTTGAAAATTCTGAAAAAGCTGGACATGGAATAAATTTCACGAGACTATCGCAATCCACATCTCCCAAACATAGAATTGAAAATATAACCCTCATTGATATCGCACGGGTCCGCATCGACTATCAAATTTCAGGAGAATCCATTTGTTCTCAAACATTTGCATCTGCCCGTTGCTACATTATACATGTGAATTTGATTTCAGAACCCGCTAAAAAAACACGCAAAAAACGAACACATATATTAAAATTCATTTGGAAATATTTTGTATGCATTGAATTGCTTTTTTCGGACCGTCAGAGATTTATGACTATATAATCACAACCTATAGGTTGTGATTGCAATAATTCTGTTTCATATCATAAATATTCAAAGACATGATTTTAAATACATAAACTGAACTGACAACATCAATTATTAAAAGACGCTTATCAACCGACTAGGAAAATATAAATAAATAAATAATGTTTTTGTTTTTCTGTGTTTGATGTGCAATAAAGCGTATTTGTATTGTAATGTATTGTAATGCTGGACAATTCACACAGTCTCTGTCCTAAACTAAGCAGAGCTATTAGATAACTGATATACGTACTTATTACATTATGTACAGTTACATTTACATACAGGCAGGCAATGTAGCTAGCGTCTTGGGGACCCTTCTGACTATTATTGATATGGACCAGTTGAGCTATCTGGAAACAATCTCCAGATAGCTCAACTGATCCATATCAATTGCCGTACAATAGTCTGTAGTTAGCTAAATTGTTTCAATTGTACTCGTAAATACTAGTTCTAATTTGTTTATATTGGAGGATTGTCAGTTTCACACATGACCTTCAAGTATTCAAGTCCAAAGCATGCACAAGCGTTGTAAAATGGTTTTAGGTAGGTATGGTAAATTTAACTTCTTATAGAACGTTATTTTTATGCAAAGTTCAAAGTATATTATATCTCGGTAGAAAAAAAAAAGTACCGTAGCAAGACGTTATCACCTAAAACCCATATCATTTTATGTAACTTTATCAAATAAATATTTATTACAATTGGAAATCGTTTGAGACTGCTGGAAACAGTTTTGAAGACAAGCAAGAACCTGCTTATAAATTGTTCGTTATTCGCAGTTATAGCACTTTTCTTCGAGTTCAAGTTAGATAGGGCCTTGAAACTAATCTTATTCGAGCAGTACGCCTCCCTTCATTCCAGACAAAGGTTCGCTCGGAAATCTCCCAAGAATTTGATGTAAGAGCATTTCAGAATTTTCAAGTAGTTCGCTCACCCACTCATGCGCACCCAATATCTGACACGACCACGACCACTCTTGGTGGACTTCAAATATTGACACGTCTGACTGATTCGGTTGTTGATTTGATGTCTAGTAGAGTTCGCAAAATATGCTTGCAATAGTGAGATATTGAATCGTAACGCAATTTTTGTATTTGTACCACACATGAAACATTTAAAAACGACTCGGTATAAGTAGTGTAGGACGCCCTCCGACCAGGTGTGATGACGACCTGCGAAAGACTGCAAGGAGATGCTGAATGCGTCAAGCTGAAGACAAGGAGCTATGTTGTGTAGCTGTGCATTAGGGGAGGTAGATGATGTCCAGCAGTGGACTAATATAGGCTGATGATGATGATCCTATCCATCTACGGTTGTCTGGTAGAGGACGCTCTTGAGCGATAAGACCGTCCAATTGTTACAGTTATTTTGTATTTTATAATCTTGTAATTCTTTATTGTACACAAAAAACTTAAAAATAACTTAACTAAAAAAAGATATGTACATAGGCGAGTTTAACCCTAACAAAGAGTTTTCTTACAGCAAAACCTTAGGTTTAAAGGAGAAGCGTATAGAACAGATAGAGGAAGTGTACAAGGAAACAAATTAGAAGAATAGTATTATGGGATGAGATAAATGAAATCTTGTTTGTTTTATTTTTAACAGTGCAATAAAAGTATTATCTATGATCAAAAATTGTATAAGCTCCCGTTGTTTTTGATCCCAAAGTGTAGGTACGTTACTCACTCATTATATTGGACAGGAAATATAGGAGGGACAAAATAAATGTTATTCAACGATCAGATTCAAGGAAGTGATAGGTAGATGAGACTGGACAGGACAAAGGAGCCTAAATGGGACTTCCGGTTTGCCCCGGGCCCCGGTCGTCTCTCGTTACAAGCATTATACGTTGATTATGATTTAAAAATACAGTAATTCAGCTTTATTGTAATATATTATATAATTTTTTTGTTTATCTTGTTTATTTTACCTGCTCCTAGCTTCTGCCCGTAGGGCATACCAGGCATACACCGCGTTTTCCGGGAAAAGTAAGACTGACTGAGTTACTGCGGTAAATTCAATTTAGAGTATTTTTATACTTTTCCTGTAAAAAATCTATTTAAATAATCTTTGTTACTAACAGCTCTTTGTTAGTCCGATAGTATTTAAATAGTAGTAGTAGAGTCGAAAGATTCGCATATTTTTTTAACCGACGAAACGAATACAAAATTTATGAAGGGGAAATCTTGGGAATCTGTTCATCGATTTATCCGTTAATTATGGTCAGATTTAGAAAGTTCTTCCGCTATTTCTTTCTATTCTATTTTATAGAGAATGATCCCGAGGTCTTCCCATAAAAAGGCTATTCCCGAGGAATCAATATTTGTCCTGAAAAACTTAAAAACTATGTGATTACTAAAGAATGTAGTGAATGTCGGTTTAGAGTTTTTTGAAATGAATCAAATTATTAAAGAAACAAAGATTATGACATTTTACCTAACTGTCGGTACTATACATTGGCAGTGGCGTTTGTTAGCTGGGCGCAGTATACTATATATTTTTAGTATAAAAAAAAATCCCCAGAACACCGGGAACAAATATTTGCAAATTGTGCAAACAATTGTCCCGAGGCGGGAATTGGACCCAGCGATTACCGCTTCGGGACAATTTTTTTTTTTTTTTTTTTTCGCCTCGTCGGCATCGCATTTATTCTTGCGTCGCAGGTGGACTTTCGCCCACCACGCCACATCGGTCGTCAATGGGATACCATTATTTTATATTAATTTAAGTCCCGTTTGTCTCAATAATTTACGTATTTATGATAGTATTCTGGGAACCACAACTTTGAAAGAGACATAAGCAGATATAGTTTTGTTAAATATGAAAATCTAATTCGTAGAACGAACGGGATATCACTTAATACCCTACCTAGGTAAATATTAATATGTGCCTAACTTTAATGTTCATACCTGATAGTTATACCCGTGTCGGAGGCCACAGGTGTGTGTGATGTGATAAAAGCCCGCATATTTGTCGCTTCGCTTTCAGGTACCTTCCTAATGAAGGTAATTACGGCCCAATTTTATAAAGACCATCATTCCTTTTATAGCTTTTTTTCTCGTGTCGAAGTTCGAAAACACATTATTTTTTTGAAACACAGGACGTAATTATTTTGTTATTAAATGAATGCTACTCAATCAATTCCTTTGGCGCTCTTTAGTAAATATACATGAACCAATAAAATTTTAATCACACAGATACAACATTTTATCGATATTTTTTGGATCTGTGTGATTAGATAGATAGATAGACAGACAATACTTTTATTGCACACTTAAAAATAAAATAAACAAGAAAAAAAAACCAGATATGTTACGAAAAAATTTAGTAGAAAGATTTTTCTAGCCGCTTTTGAAGTTCCAGCGAAAGGAGCTTACTTACAGTTGGAGTCCACTCCATGGCACATTCCACCGATAATAAGACCTAAAGCTGGTCGAACAACAGAACAATATCGAATAACTGAATCTTATAAAAAACACGCATCAAATCAGTTGCGTATTTTTAAAGTTCTAAGCATACATGGGGACAGACAGACAGCGCGAAGCGACTTTGTTTTATACTATCTAGTGAATTGCATATTTTTAGAGTAGGTAACTTACCTACCAAGGAATTTCAAGTACCAACTGCAAGGCTCATTAGCAACAGACCGGCTTATTGCAAATAGTTACTGAAGTAGAAGAGAAGCTATGTGTGTCGCTACTGTCATTAATAATGGCTACAGTTTCACCAACCTTTTTTATTACGGAAACTATTTACTGGAACTCTGAAAGTTACTGAAAATGCGTTGTGGTTGTGTTCGTGACAGGGTTTGTTATTCTAACCTGAGTGGCTATTATGGGTTTCGTTTACTTACCGCTAACCTGTCAATGTTGTACTGGTAAAGTGTCAATGTTGTACTGGTAAAGCGTCAATGTTGTACTAGTAAAGTGTCAATGTTGTACTGTTAGAGTGCAACTTACTACGCGTAATCACTTAAAATAATTCGAAAAATACAATAGAATGAGGCGTTTTCATAGTGTTTTTTTTCAACGAGACTGAAAAGATAGTGCTTGAGTTTGGACCATACACTTTGCATAGTTTGACATGAAATCCCAAGGCCAACCTCTATATACATATGTATGGTGCGAAAGATATTGAATTCCAAGGTAAAAACGTTTTTTTATTTTCTGAAAACGCCTCTTTGGCAGAATTCTGGCCAAGAGTTGCCCAACCGACGAAACAAAGAAGAAGAATAGTTTTTATGAAACAGCTGTATCGCTGTCATAGAACAAAACCTACCTAGTTCCTCGCTATCCATTATTGGCAATGCATGGCATCAAATGTGTAAAAAACAACAACAAAACAACACAATTAACCAAGAAAACCATGAGGAAACGAAAACATCGTTTTCGTAAGCCATGCACAACCCATAGTAAGGATTCTGACCGATTTGTTATTCTGTGGTTAATGTGGCTTAATTTATTGTGAGCCAGTTTCTGTCTTACTTGTTCTGGACCATGAATTACAATATTCCCAAAACTGGTTTCGTATAAAGACTGAAATACGGGTGAGAGACGCAAATGAAAACTAACGTAGAATTTGGTTTCTGTTTACAATAACAACTTAGTAATATTCTTTATAAGTTAAAATTAACTTTATCAACAAAGAAAGAGAAACAATAAGAACTAGTATTTACAATTAAAACCATTGAGCTAACTGTGTAAGTAATAATTACCAATATTTTGCCTTTAATTGGTAGATTTCAACTTAAAATTATAATGATACGAATACATGTTTCAATCTATGACAAACATTGCAAAAACAACCAATCAAAACATTAATTCCTAGATAGATAAATGGTCAATTCTTTTATTGCACACTTAAAAATACGACAAACACGATAAAAAATTACAAAATATGTGACAATTTAGCGGTCTTATCGCTCAAGGGCGTCACTACTACACAACCGACTAACTTAACGTGATATTTTGCCATAGTTAATTTTGATTTACTTATTGCTTCGATGCCAGTAATTTAGGACGCAGTTCACGCTCTGTACCAAATAATATTGCTCTTCCTAACTTTACTAATCCCCTGAAGGGTATTGAGAAACAACGCAACGGTTAATAAACAGACTAATATCGAGGCTAAATAGAGGTATGGTTATCAAATTCCTATTAGGCAATGGTGGGAAACTAAACATTGTTTAGTTCGCCAATAATATATGTACCTATATTTGCGATTGAGGCAACTTTGTTTGAAAAAGGTATCTAATAAAAAATATTAATTTAATTAAACAGTAGGTAATAATTTCAGTTTATATTGACAACTTAGTTACGTCAACCTAGCCTTGGGCAGGGCTTTTCAAATCAAATAAAATATCGAATAATGTTGTAAAGTTTTTTATTGTAACTTGAAAATATGTTTTGTTTTAGATAATTAGGTACGTCAAATACCGATAGGCATAACATACTGGTAATATACATTTCAGTTAACAAAAAATAATGTATTAATTATGTCGGGGACCAACTGACAAAAACTACAGGATATGTATAATATTTATATGGATATAGTTTTTTGCTTTCAAAACAAATGACGATAATACCCATTCTATAAACTAAAACGAACTTTGAGGGAAATAAACATAAATATAATAAATAATTGTATAAATAAAATGTGAATGTATAATGTTGGACAATTTACAAAGCATCATCTAGCCCCAAGCTAAGTAGAAATGAAAGAAAGAATAATTGATATAGTTAATACAATATATTGCATAGATAGATATAAAAAAAAAGATCTCAAGGCATTTATTTTTTCGTGGTGACATCATTTACTTTTGAGACGATTGCAGTTGATAACAGAACTATACACATTTTTATCTACACTCAGGATTATAGATGTAGAGAAAGGCCTAGTTTGATAAAATAAACGTCTTTGTTATATTGCTTCAATTTTTGGGTATCTTATTTAATTAATCAATAATTAATTGAAATTCTCACCAAGTTAAGTTTGTCTCTCTTGTTAAAGTACCTATCCCAGTCAGCAGTGATCCCTGTGAAGTTTGGCGCAGGTCAGAAAATCGGAAAATACGAGCGGGAAAATGTAGAGTGCGCGCACGATATCTCTACGCAGAGACTTTTATCACACTGCCGCGTTTTGCCGAGGGAACGTGGGTCTGGCAGCCAGGCGAAGCCGGGCACTCGGATCCGCTTTGCTACAGTACAATACTCGAATAGATGCCGTGTTTTTACACGCAAAGCGCTAAAAGCTGAAACCACTTACGGTTCCGGGAATCTATGACACATTTTGAATGTAAGGTTATTCACTGGCACAAGTCACACATTATTACAATCACACTATTATATATGCGTGAGTAAAATGTAACTTTTTTTTATTTTTTCATTAAACACCTTTGTACACGTGTATTTTATGCATAAAATATACTTTACTTTACTTTGGATGTATGGCATCATCATCAACCTATAATAGTCCACAGCTGGACATAGGCCTCCCGTAATGAGCGCCATAGCGCCCTGTCTTCAGCTTGCCGCATCCAGCATCTGCCTGCAGTATTTCGAAGGCCGGTATCCCACCTGGGTGGAGGGCGTCCTACACTACGTTTGCCGAGCCGCGGTCTCCACCTCAAGAAAACGTTTACGCCAGCGGTTGTCGGCTCTTCGTGATATATGCAGAATTTATGTTACCTCTTCACAGGGCTGAAATTGCAATTAAGTAGTTCTGAGCATGGGATAAAACATAGGCCCATAAATCCAAGTGGATAGAAATAATCTTAAAACGTTTCCATAGAAACAAAGCGTGCGAAGCCGCGGGCAGAAACTTAAATAGATGTCATAATATACATGTGTTTATGTTGCAATCAAGTTCTGATCAAACTTCATGTAACCTCATAATTTAATGTGATTGTGATGTGTTTTGAACGTTAAATAAACAAAATAAAATAAAATACAGCAGCATGCCAGAGCATATCTAGGTAGTTGTTATTGAAATTATACTTAACATTATACATATAATAATATTTAACAATTTCCGTTTTCTCCTTTCGCATACAGAATCGCTCTCGTCAAAACGCAAATCAAAATAGTAACTTGTACTTCATAATTCGTAGCAGTTTAGTACACTTTAGAATAGCTATAAATAATTCGTTTACTACTGGATAAAAATACTTTAACATCATAAAACCGGTAACACCGTAACTTTTCAACAACCAAAAATACGTACCAAACCAAATTCAGCTACGAGACTAAGTAGGTACCCATTAAATAATAAATAAAGTAATTACGTTTAAACTGAGACTTAAATATTGGATTGAATTTAAGAGATAGTAAGTGTGTCTCTGATCTTCAATTCACTGAAAACGTTTCTAACGGTATGCCGTATGTGTCAAAATTACATAAAATAATTACAAAATAAGCGTTTATTCGCCAAATATGCCATTGAAAATGACTAATTGTACTTTGTTCCACCTTACCTCGGCTTTCTATATTTCTTTCTAATGTTGTGCCCTAACATTCTGTATAACTTACCTACTTGTTACCAAATACACCTTCAAGTTAAAATCGTTTTCTTTAAATAACCTTTTGAATTATTTTCTACACCGTGCCAAGAAACTAACGAATAGTTCCAGATCCGAAATCCGAACGACAAATTTCAGAAAACTGAATCAGAAAATCTAAGAACTATGGCTATGGCTATGGCTATGGCTATGGCTATGGCTATGGCTATGGCTATGGCTATGGCTATGGCTATGGCTATGGCTATGGCTATGGCTATGGCTATGGCTATGGCTATGGCTATGGCTATGGCTATGGCTATGGATATGGCTATGGCTATGGCTATGGCTATGGCTATGGCTATGGCTATGGCTATGGCTATGGCTATGGCTATGGCTATGGCTATGGCTATGGCTATGGCTATGGCTATGGCTATGGCTATGGCTATGGCTATCCCATGGCTATGGCTATGGCTATCCTATGGCTATGGCTATCGCTATTGCTATGGCTATCCTATGGCTATGGCTATGGCTGTGGCTATGGCTATCCTATGGCTATGGCTATTATATGGCTATGGCTATCCTATGGCTATGGCTATCCTATGGCTATGGCTATCCTATGGCTATGGCTATCGCTAAGGCTAAGGCTAACTATAACTATAACTATAACTATAACTATAACTATAACTATAACTATAACTATAACTATAACTATAACTATAACTATAACTATAACTATAACTATAACTATAACTATAACTATAACTATAACTATAACTATAACTATAACTATAACTATAACTATAACTATATCTATAACTATAACTATCACTATAACTATAACTATAACTATAACTATAACTATAACTATAACTATAACTATAACTATAACTATAACTATAACTATAACTATAACTATAACTATAACTATAACTATAACTATCACTATAACTATCACTATAACTATAACTATAACTAAAACTATAACTATAACTATAACTATAACTATAACTATAACAATAACTACAACTAAAACTATAACTAGTTGAAGTTGAATTTAACTTTAACTTCAACTTCAACTTCAACTTCAACTTCAACTTCAACTTTATCTATAACTACAACTACAACCATAACTTAAGCTCGTATAAATATATAAGTAAGTCTGAATACTATTTTAGATTCTATTTTTTTTTTGTTTTTTTTAAATAATCATTATCCCATTTTTTGTTTTTATTTGGCTTAGGCCAAATAAAAAAAAAATCTAAAACTATCTTAGGATAGTGAGGAATTGATATCCAAGAGGATAATTTGCGATAAAAAAATATCATCCATGTTGGATTTAGAAAAGGACATCTTTTTTGTAATCTACATATTTTGTATGATAAACAATAATAAAAAAAATATAAATTGTGTCATCTGTAGCCACAACACTAAATATAATTTTATGAAAAGCAACTAATTTAAAAACTCCTTTTATCGAAATCATATAATTTGTACAATTGATTAAGATAGTGCTTCCTTCCTTTCCTCAAATCTCCTATCAAGGAGCGGCGCCATTCTCACAGAAGTAGAACCGTAATAATGGGAGTGGGGATGAGCATTGTTTAACATTCAATATTGACCGATCGGCTAACGCATCAATATCACTCATCTACAACATCTGACGAGAAAAGGATGGGGGCAAAGGGTTATGGTCTCTCGAGAACGGATATCCATTGTTTAGACCAGAAATATTTTCAATCTTTCTTTCATTTATTATTTATTGTACAATCAAATAACAAAAAAATAACTTAATTAAATATGATATGTATATAGACGAGTTTAACCCTGACAAAGAGCACAGCAAAGCTTTTCTTACAGCAAACCCTAGGGTTATTATGAGAGGCGATGTAACTAATAGATCTTTTTATGCCCTTTAGAACACCATGGCGGCGCCACAGTTGGCGCCAACAACAAAATCTGTAGTTGTATGGACATCATCTGTTATCAGCTTGGATCAGCCAAAATTGTTGCCGGCAGCCGAATCACCCGCTGGTGGTGGCGCAACCATTAATATATAAATATGTATAGAGCTATTTGGCGACTCACTCACTCCACCACCTGCGCTAGGACGCCCATTGAACACATTTTGGAACTGGCAATCCTGATGTTTGTTTTGGTGTTTCTCGCTTGGTAGCTCAAGATACTACGGTGCCATCGCACCGGTGGAACCGTCATGACATTCTAAGGAGATAGGGCCCTTAGAGTTATCTCTCTCTTTATTAAAATATCAACATGAACTCTACGAAACAATTTGTCAATGTAATGTATGTGTGGTGATCTTGTTTTACTAATTCAAGAGTTTAATGGTACGATGTAATTGAAGAAAACGCTTAAATATGTGGAGTGCGTACAATGCAAAAACTAGTCTTATATATTTTTCGGGTTTAGTTCTCAGGTGCCAGAAGGAAGGTATTTTAATTCTATTATTTGACGACCGATGTGGCGCGGTGGGCGAAGGTCTGTCTGCCACGCAGAAGGTTGCGTGTTCGATTTTCGCCTCGGAACAATTGTGTATACGATCTGCAGATATTTGTTCCGGGGTTCTGGTCGTTTTCTATGTATAATAAAATATATCTATCTATGGCTATGGCTATGTATTGTATTATGTATATCAGTTATCTAGTATCCATAACACAAGCTCTGCTTACCATGGGGCTAGATAATGCTGTGTGTTGTCCAGCATTATTTATTTATTTATTTATTCTTCAAAATACGCAATCGATTTGTTTTCTTTTTTTATGTTTGTAAATTTTTAATTCTATTTCGACGAATTTCCATTTAGTCAAAAAGAAACATGAAATTTTGTGTTGGAGTTTTAAAAAGAGCTCATCACTAGCTACCTAATATGGTTGGGAATAATAACAGACCAGCTTCATTTACAACACGTCACGTTCCTCATCGAATGAATACGCGACATGTCATGCTCTGAAATAAATTAGAAGGATAAAATAAAATATTATTGGGACATTCCATTTTTCTTTCAAAAATTTTTTTTTTCAATAGCCGGAGTAGCTACATAGAAAATTGTTTTGTGCACTTAATATGAACAAACAATTATCACCAAAAACAATTATAAATATAATCTTACGAATTTCATTTATAAGCAGCGTTGTTATAAAATGTGTAAAACGACCAATGTGGCGCGGTGGGCGAAGGTCTGCCTGCGACGCAGGCGGTTGAGGGTTCGATTCCCGTTTTAGGAAAAAAAATTGTACGACCTGCAAATGTTTGTGTTGCCTGCAATGTATAATACAAAATATATACCTATGAATTGTAATCTATTAAATGTATGGGTCATTCTAGTACCCATAAAATTCATAGCTCTGGGGCTAGATGGTGCTGTGTGAATTTGTCCAAAATAATGTATAATTCATTTAATTATTGATATGTCCATTATCAGACGTGTCTGCAAAAATCTATTGATGCAAAAAAGGATATTCGCATCAGTGACATCCTCTCGGCTGCTAAGCGACTTTTGCTCGTAAGTAGACGTAATACGTGACTCGTGTCACGAGTGACACAACTTTGTCACGGAGGCTTATCGGGATCGCATAAAGAAATATTGAAAAGTTTCAGTTCCGGGATGGTTGGCAATTTATGGATGCCCCTTGTGACTTGAGATTATCAGTCTGCCGTCAGACTTGCATCATGACTCCCCATATCTACCTAACCCCAGTGGGTTAGGTATGGGGGAGTCACGAGGTAATTAAATTTAATGCTCGTTTACTACTAGACTTCATAACGTGATTATAATAATTAATGAAAAACAATTACCACCATAAATTAACGACCGATGTGGTGCTGTGGGCAAACGTCCGCCTGCGACGCAGGAGGTTGCGGGTTCGATTCCCGCCTCGGAACAATTGTGTGTACGATCTGCAGAGTTCCGGGTGTTCTGGTCGTTTTCTATGTATAATAAAAAATATCTATGTAATGTATTGTATTATGTATATCAGTTATCTAGTACCCATAACATAAGCTCTGCTTACCATGGGGCTAGATAATGCTGTGTGAATTGTCCAGCATTAAAAAAAAAAAAAAAAACTACAGTATAATATTTTACCTACCCTCATTTATATAAATATGTCAACTAGCTATGGCCAAAGAATATAATAATCCTACTCCTACTTATATCTATTATAAACGCGAAAGTTTGTACGTATGGATGTTTTGTTACTCTTTCTCTGCTGATTTTTTGCATACAGGTTCCAGGCCCGAAATAAACCATTGGCTACTTTTTATCCCATAAATCAGTTCCCATGGGATAGAAATAACCTACACAACGCGCGCCAAGCTGCAGGTAGAAACTAGTACAAAATAAAGAATATAATGAACACTCTTCGCCCCTCGTAACCCCGTACCTAATGAAGCTTCCTCAACCCTTCTATTGCTAGCAGTATTTAGTTTTTTTCTTATTTGCCGTAGGCATGTCAAGAGAAGATAACAAATGACTTTTGTCGCGGTGAGCGAAGGTCCGCCTGCGACGCAGGAGGTTTCGGGTTTGATTCCCGTCTCGAAACAAATGTTTGTACGATCTACAGAGATATTGGTGTCAGGTGCTCTGGTCATTTTCTATGTATAATAAAAATATCTATCTATTTCATCATCATCATCATCATCATCAGCCTATATTAGTCCACTGCTGGACATAGGCCTCCCCCAATGAGCGCCATAGCGCCCTGTCTTCGGCTTGACGCATCCAGCATCTACCTGCAGTCTTTCGCAGGTCGTCATCCCACCTGGTCGGAGGGCGTCCTACACTACGTTTACCGAGTCATGGTCTCCACTCAAGAACACGTTTGCCCCAGCGGCCGTCGGTTCTTCGCGAGATATGGCCGGCCCACTGCCACTTCAGCTTGCTAATTCTCAGAGCTATGTCGATAACTTTAGTTCTCTGTCGGATGTATTCGTTGCGAATCCTATCCTTTAGAGATCTATCTATTTAATGTATTGTATTATGTATATCAATCAACTAGTACCCCGACACAAGCTCTGCTTAGCTTGGGGCTAGATGCTGTGTGGATTGTCCAGCAATATTTTTTTATTTTTTTAGCCATTGCTTTCCTCTTACTCCAGCAGTATTATTTCTCTTTAAAACCAATAGAAGTTAAATTACCACAAATCAACAAAGTTTATTTCAGCGCAGCTTTGAACGATCAATGGATTAGCAAGTTTACAAACAATTTAAAAACTTGTGACCGATTTAAAAAAAAACTTATAAATACAACGTCGTAGGAAAAGTTCGAACAGCAGTTGCAAAGATTCCGTTTCCTTTTCAACACGACTTAATAACTCACAAAGTAGCTAACGAACAGTAAGAGAATACTTAAAACTTTACAAGCTTATGTGTCTAGAGCAGACATTCTTGGCCATTAAAAATAATTATATAATTTTACACTTCATGAGTTAGATTCCCTTTATAATCAGCGCGCGATCACAATGGGACCGAACCTTATCAAATAAAATTTACGTCACGTTTGTTGGTAATCCGCGCATTGTTAACCGAGATGAAACATAGTCAAAGTAAAATTAAATGTTGGACCGCTTTTGTTTCAGTTCGAAACGGTTCCATCCCATTCTCATCGGACTCGGATCTGTCTTCCTAGCCGAATTTCGACGTTGGCCATACTCAACGGAAACTATAGGCATAGCATGCGATCCGCAATCCGTCAACTTCGTAGTTAGTATTTCAAAGTAGACTCTTGTTTACGCCCGTTGCTATGAAAAACATTTGTTACCAGTGATTGTGAAAAAAAAATCTTATGATGAAGTTTTAGATAAGTACGTTTTACGTCACATATATCAATTGCAAGACGATCAAACGATTATGAGAAAACCTCAAAATCAAAATAAAAATTGGCGAACATTATCAATAACATTTTTGGAGCTATTCATGATTTTTCAAAAGTTTTATGTTTTTTGACGGGAATAAAAAAATTATGGGACTACCTCGATATCATTCTCTATGGAATAGAAATAATTTTTAAAATTGATCTTTTATGGATGCCCACATCGACGAACGTCATAAAAAAAATCATACAGTTGAACATATAACCTTTGCCATTTGCCATTTTTCGAATGTTTGAAATCATTTAAAAATGGCAAAAAAATGTGGAAATCACTTAGGGGCTAATAATATACAGAATCTTAAGAACGATGTATTGAGACATTTAGGGGACGCTGAAACATTAAGAGTGAGTACATTGAAACCCAACACGCACACTGTTCATGCCATAATTTTAGCTGCGTGGTTCGTTTCATTTTCACTTCTTCTACAAGTGGACAAAAAATTTGGTCCGGGAGCCAGTGACAGATTTTCATGACCAAGTCCAAGACCAAGCAAAAAAGGTTCAAATCAGAATTATGGAATATGCTTATTTTAAATTCTGATTTGAACCTGGAATAATGTCGTCATCGCTGCCACAGCCCAACCCACCCACGGAATCGCAGCTGACGAACACCAGTATCCACAATAATTAATCCCTAATGCATTTTACGAATTTTCGCTCGGGAGGAAATAATAGACCGTATTTGTACCTGGCTCCCGGACCAATTCAATTCAACAGAAAATAAAAAACAACTTATTTCTTAATTGATAATAATTAACATTAAAAAATTTAACTTCTCCAAGTGCTTATTTTGTAAGCCTAAAGAAATAAAGGTTCAGAATTTTGCATTTTTGTTTATTGATAATCTCGTATTCGTGCGAAGCGTGTGCATGAATGACTGTGGACGTTATCACATTAATTTTCTTGCAAAGCGAAGCAAGACATACATGTGTAGCCTCTCTATGCGGTGGGACAGCAGCTTTATCTCGTATTAAGTATCGAAATAATAGTCACCAAGGTGTCTTTCACCTCTGAAAACACTATTGGATAGGTCGTCAACACCCACACTTGTTCTGTTTACGCTCTGTGTCTTCACTGATAAGAAACCCAGAATTAGGACCTGTGAGTACCTACTTACTGCTAGGCTTTATTTACAGTAAGGTTAACGGCACCGTTCGTTAAGATACGTATGTAAATGTTTAAACGCATCTGTACGTATAAGCAGATAACATGATTTGCGGAGGCTACACCGAAGTTCAAGCTGGAAACACTCACTTTCGTTTATTCTGCGGTTGAGCTAATTAACAACACTTTAGAGTAAGATTAACATGGAAATTTCATGAATATTCTGTTAAGAGAAATCTTTGCTATATTTGCCGTTGCTATATTTTGGTTTCAATCTGAATATAGGTAATCTTTTGATTATGACGACCTCTGTGGTGCGGCGGGTGAATGTCCGCTTGCGCCGTAGGAGGTTGTGGTTTCAATTCCCGCCATGGGACAAATGTTTGTACGATCTACAAATATTTGTAATGGTATTTGGTGCTAATTACGTAGTTAAAACCATATATTTAATGTATTAACAAGTTGAAAGCCATGGGGGTCACCATTCGGCCGACAGTACATGAGCCCTGAGGGCCGAACCGGAAAACATGATTTTCATCAATATACATAATTCAGAACATATTATTAGAATTCTAGTTGGAATCTTACTTGTAGGTACTTATGTTATAAAATATTCTGAAAAAATGTAGGGTATACCTTTATGGATGTTTATCAAAGGGATTTTTACGAAAGGGATTTTTTTAGAACGTGGGTCGTCTGTCAACAAAGTCTATTAGGTATTTTTAACCCGAGTTTTATAACTCAACAAACATCAAAGATCTTTGTTTCTTTTGGACCTAGAACACTTAAAGGACACTAGAACACACGGAAAAAAGTGCTCACTTTGATTTTTTGTTCACTTCAATATTTTTAAGGTATAGAATTCAATTTCAAAAATTCTTTATTAAAACCTTATATAACATTGGTCTGGTACAATACTAGTGTAAATTTAATCCTAGAATGCACAAACATACACAAATAAAAAAAACTCTTTAGAAGCGGTGCGCTTATCAAAACTTACGTAGGAAATGTTATACTTCGTGTTACAAATCATAATTACCTAAAAATAAGTCAATTTTGTTTTTATACATATAAAAATAAAAAAACGAACAAAAACCTTGTTAGTTTTCTAAAGACTCCTCCCAAAACTCATCCAAAGTTTTTTTTTATCATCTTGATAATGTAATATTTTGTAGTAAGCCTTTCTAAGGACATGTTTGACAATTTGTTTGAATTTATTCATTATAAATTTTTGAAATTAACTTGGAGTTTTGTTGCAGAAGCGTATTTAAAGATACATTATCTGCCCTTTAAATTATACACTGATCTTGTATAGCCTAGTTGTGGGCACAGCTATTTTATTCGTACTTCTAGTATTTAAAAGATGTATATCGCAATTTTTAGGGAACCGATTGATATTTTTATGAGTGTACAACAAGTTTTCATAAATACATATACCTATTGACATAGTACAGTCATGTTTATCTCTTTTAATTCATCACGTAGGGACTCTCTGGGACCCATATTATAGATTGTACGAGCAGCCCTCTACAGCTGACGATACCAGCCCAGTAAAAACATACACGAACAAAGGGGTGTAGTTGTTGATCCATCTTATCTGATACAGCAGTGTCTGGATGATCTAGTCGTGCGATCTGTAGCGACGGTAAATTTCGAAGTATTTCGGGAATACAAAGTTTCAATCACTCATCATCCATCACGTATGGAACAGAATATAAAATAAGCACGGTTAAACTACCGTGATATGGTGGCCGTAATTGATGCATATTAAGTTACCTACTTATGTATATTGTGCCTACTCTTTCTGTTTAGATACTTGTTCTGTGAGCTTAGCATGGATAAGACAGTGTAAACATGACCTTGTATAGCTAGGGTAGGATAGACGAAATTGGCCTCGTATTGTAAATATAAATAATAATACATATGATGGTAATAATAGATAGTAATAATGTAAAACATAATAATAGAGCTAATTATTTTTTTTTTAAGAAGGAATATAATAAATATGCCTGCTTCGTTAACGTTGTTTATATTTCTATCCCATGTAAACTGATTTATGGAATGACATAGGAAATAGATATGACATAGGGAATATAATGACATACCCTATATTTTTTACCCGTCTATGCATAATTTCATATTCATATTATTTTATGGTGTGATGTGGTAATAATGCTTTACAATCTACACAATAAATCTAGCCCTAAGCGAATTGCTGTTAATTTTTTCACATTGACTTTTTTAACATTTTGATAAACACAGAGCGTTCTCCGTACAACCTCTCATCTGTTTTGGGGATTGCAACCCCGAAAAATATGACACTAGATCGAAAAAGATCAAAGAATATTTATGGAAAAGCAATCTGAAATAGCTGATTCGGCCCTTGCTTTGAACAAAATTACACCAAAAAAGCACTTGCTGATATTTTTGTATAGTTTTTGATAGGTTTTAAGTCTCCCCGTAGAATTGGCTCCCTTCGCATACATGATTTTCCCAACTCTCGAAAAAAATAGCAAAGTTTTCGCGTCTTAGTTTTTTTACATTTTCCCAACCGATGTAGCGATGGGCTGGATAGTACTGCAAAATGTTGACCGCCATTTTGAGATTTCGCATGGCACCCAAAAAACAACCCACACAACATCGCTATTGTTCTAGGTATCTTCTAATGCCTAAGTATAAAACAGCTAGAGAGTGGGCTGAAAGCTAGACGCAGTGCACGTAGTTATTTTCAAATAAGTTAATAAGTTAGAAAAAGCTTAAAGCTAACTTATTTATTTCCTGTAACCGTTAAAGCTCTAAAATAAACGTATAGTGGTTTACTAGATTTATACAGTGTGTTTCACAAGAACGTGCGTGATCACCATAAAAATAGCAGGGCTGTTTTGCAAAACCAAAAATAAGATACATTGTAAAAAGAATGTAGTTTTCTCTTGTGCATTTCGTACAGAGTGCACGTTTCCCGAGATGAGTGCTGCCTGCAATACTTCTCGCTATGAGGCAGTGTTGCTTTGTTCGCATTGTAACAGTCCAGTACTTATCTGCCCCTGTCAGTTGTAAATCCTACTAATATTATAAACGTGAAAGTTTGTAAGTATGGATGGATGGATGTTTGTTACTCTTTCACGTAAAAACTACTGAATGGATTATAATGAAACTTTACAATAATATAGCTTATACATCAGAATAACACATAGGCTACAAAATATCGATCACCACGCGGGTGAAACCGCGGGGCGCAGCTAGTATTAAATAATTCCTCGGCAGAATGAGGTCTAAATACTTGACGTGTAGTTTGCTTTTCGAATAAAAAAATATAAACAACGACACGTGTTTTGAGGGCGAACGAATAATCGGCCATATCGATAGAGATGATTTCGTTTTATCGATAATTTCGTGGTTAGGAAACGATTTTAATTGTACCCAACCACTGTACCTACATTAACGTGTTTTAATAGGAAGATCACAACATGTGCGATGCACATGGTCCAAATTTTGGGTTTCTGAAGTAGGTACTTAGTTCTAAAGTAAGGGTAAGCTCATCCTGTGACGTATCGTTGCGCCCACCTATTAAGAGAGTTATTCAAAAATAACTTTATTTACTACGTAAAAAGATACAAATTTTATTGACATACGGAAATTCCCCGCGAGGCCGCCTGTCTGCGCAACGTGCACTTTTCATTCAAATATTTATTTTTCCTGAGACAATAAATAAATAAATAATGCTGGACAATTCACACAGCATTATCTAGCCCCATGGTAAGCAGAGCTTGTGTTATGGGTACTAGATAACTGATATACATAATACAATACATTACATAGATAGACATTTTTTATTATTATAAGTATCACAATTAATTAGTCTTATTGATCTTTTGTAACAGTGATTCAAAATATCACTTTATTAACTACACAAAAAGATACAAATTTTATTCACATAATACATATATAATAAAATAAAATACATATATACATGAAGCTATTTCCATGATTGATTATTGGCAGAGGCACGTGTCTATTTTTTATTCTGTGTTTTTGTTTATATTGGGTTGTTGGTTAAAATTGTGTGTCATAAGAACTCGTTTATATAATATGGACTCATGTTTGTGGTCTATAATCAAATATTTTTATTTATTTAATATGAAAACACCTCTCGGCGCCGAGCTGCACCGTGTTTCGTCGCAGCTCGGCGGCATCTCTAAATGCTTCGGGTCGCGTCTCTTTGTGACCTGACCCTAAGAGTAAAGTAAACATACTAATGTTCCCACAGCGGTGTTGATAAATTATCTTCTGGTTCAAGGCTGAATTTTAACATAGGTAGTAGATAACCTAATAACGGCGGCTACTGGGACAAACGTGTTCTTGAGTGGACACCACGACTCGGTAAACGTAGTGTAGGACGCCCTCCGATCAGGTGGGATGACGACCTGCGAAAGACGGCAGGTAGATGCTGGATGCGGCAAGCTGAAGACAGGGCGCTATGGCGCTCATTGGGGAGGCCTATGTCCAGCAGTGGACTGCTTTGGGCTGATGATGAACCTAATAACTAATCTACTTGAATTTTATTCGAGCAGACTCTTGACAGTATTAAATTCCGCAATTTGGCGCAAGAAGAGCAGTATGTCTATGAGATTGTAGCCTCCAAACCGATGATGGAAAGATTTCATTTCGTATTTTTAATTTTAACGGTCACGGTAAGATAGTCATCTGAGACTTCAATTTTCATATATAAATAAAACAGTTTCTGATTCCGTGGCTGATGGGAATGATAATACATCTACCTTCGATTCCTAAACTATATACCTACTCGTACTTCTACATCATTAGCCTATGTTAGTCCCTGCTGGACATATGGTAAGCCTCTAGTTAGCGCCATAGCACCCTGTATTCAGCTCGATGCATCAAGCATCTTCCTACCTATCTTCCTACCAATAAACTACTTAGAATTTCTGAAAATGCGTACGTGAAATAATATCTAACTAGTTTTACCTTCAAAATATTAAACTTTTGATGGTAAAACCCTTGTTTCATAATTTACAAATCATCATCATCATCATCATCAGCCTATAGCAGTCCACTGCTGGACATAGGCCTCCCCCAATGAGCGCCATAGCGCCCTGTCTTCAGCTTGCCGCATCCAGCATCTACCTGCAGTCTTTCGCAGGTCGTCATCCCACCTGGTCGGAGGGCGTCCTACACTACGTTTACCGAGTCGTGGTCTCCACTCAAGAACACGTTTGCCCCATCGGCCGTCGGTTCTTCGCGAGATATGGCCGGCCCACTGCCACTTCAGCTTGCTAATTCTTTGAGCTATGTCGATAACCTTGGTTCTCTGTCGGATGTATTCGTTACGAATCCTATCCTTCAGAGAAACTCCGAGCATAGCTCTTTCCATAGCTCGCTGAGCGACTTTGAACTGGTGGACCAGCCCTATCGTGAGTGTCCACGTCTCAGCTCCGTAGGTCATAACGGGTAGGACGCACTGATTGAAAACTTTAGTTTTCAAGCATTGCGGTATGGATGACGTGAAGACTTGACGTAGTTTCCCAAATGCTGCCCAGCCCAGCTGGATCCTCCTTTTACAAATAACAAACTTCAAATATGAAAATCTCAGGGACCGTAGACAAGTGGAGGCAGCTTGACGACCTTTTATGAATTTCTCCGAGTCCCCGAGCTACTGAGAACATAAGCAGATGGGACAAACCTCCATTTGTTTTGTAATGGAAACAAAGCATCTGAAGCTGTTCCGAACGCAAATTGTTTTTATAAATACTACTATAAATCGTCAAAAGTAATTTACATCGGGATATTAACCATGATTTGAGCCTTGAGCTTTCATTTCGTGATCATGGCGCATGAAAAAGTGCCGAAATATTAGAAAGGTTAAGAATCCAATCATTGTAAATATTCTGTTATAAATGTATTTTATGTTAATAACCTAAACAAGCAAAGCTATGAAACTATCATAGTTTCTAAAACTTCTGAAACTATCATGGTTATTGGTATATTGGAAAACTCAAAAATCTAATCATGGTAAATATCCCGTTTTAAATGACTTTATAGTTTCTAAAGTTTAACTTTATAACCTCAGAAGTCGGAATGAGACGTTGTTTCCCATGTAATGAGAAAATCAATGGCTTTGTCTAGTCTTGGGGCGTTAGTATTAATATACATGGGTTTCTGCCCACTTCGCACGTGTAGGTTATTTCTATCCCATGGGAACTGATTTATGGGTACCTACCTTTATGCAAAATTTCAGCCAGATCTGTTAAGTAGGTGTTGCGTGCAAGAGTAACAAACATCCATATATACAAACTTTCGCGTTTATAATATTAGTAGGATTCTTTGCAAAGGAAATCCAATGGCTTTTACAAAAACAAATGGCAAAACTATTGTTCTAAATAACATACTATACCTTAACTAACTTGAGTTTAACAAAATTTCAAGCTATCGTTATCACCAAAGATGTAAGGGGTTGCCCATACCGTTCAATCGCTTTACCTGAGCGCCCATTGTCAGCAATCAGATTCATTATGTATTATTCAAAATAGGTAAGGCTTATTGATTGTCCAAAATAGGCAGAATAGGAAAACAGCTTTGAGTGCTGAAAACGCACGGTATGAGTTTTCTACAAGTGACTAATATGCGTAAATCCACACTAGCGCAGCGGCTGAGAAAATACAGATCTTTGTGACTCAGCAGAGCTGTAATATTTTTCGAACGAAACGCATGTGCGGCGCAACACAACCGCTGTGTAGAGCGGCAGCACGAATTTTTTAGGTCATAAAAAAGATCGCAGTCGTCGAAAAAAAACCGCAGTCAAAGTGTTAAAGTACTTGTGGTCACGAATTCAATCATAGATGAGTTAAGATTTTCAGATGAATAGAAATGTAAATATTTGCTCGTAGATTCTGGTTAAGGCTGTTCATGTAGGTCAGGTACATTTTCATCGATGACGATTAAAACTTGGCCATCTGGTGAGAGCATTAGCGCACCTATTTAGTAAATATAAAATGGTAGAACACGCCAATGGGTAATCAAATCACTGATGGTAATCACTAAACTAAACCAAAGTTTTGATTAATACCTTGACTTTCACTCAGTATTTGGCTACGACCTTTTGGAAGGTACCTAGACTATTCACTTTGCACTACAGACAGGAAAATAATAGCATTTTATAACCTTGTCTAGACTTATTTACGCTATTTCCCAAACAATGCGGTACCTACACAGTATTGTATTAGTAGCACTTTATAATGAAATGTTTGCAAAGGAAGTTTAAGCCCCTACATATAAAGGGAATAGAGCACACGTGTTAAAAAGCTCCATGTGAAACGTGTTCACAGAAAATATATGTTTGATACAGGGTGTACCAAAGCGAAAGGTCAAAACTTTCCGTTGTGGCTAAACATTTGATCATAAAGCACAGGAAAAATAAAATAAAACATACTCCGAGAATCCCATTACATCAAGATTTACCAAAAGATTTATTTAATAAGCGGCGATTTGCCTCCACCTTCATCATACGCATACCTTTCTTTGATACCTACTCGCTTCCTGCCACTTTTTCCCGGAAAATACAACCTGAGTCTCTTTAATACAAAAGCAAATATGTTCGAGTGCAATTGTGATCAACCACAGAACATTACCGGATTAAACGAAGGTCTATTGCGTAGAAGAAAAGGTTTATTTGTTTCTACATAACCTACCTTTCGAAACGTGTTTGGCGTAGGAACTTATTTATTCAATTTTTTTTATTTTTTTACTGAGTGGCAGCCTAGTGTAAGCCCGGGGATTCTAAGCACCCCGCCCCGAAGTTACCGTGGCCGCTGCCATGGCCAGGAATAGCGAGGCGGCCGGGAACTGGGGGCCACTTTTTCTTGGCGTGTCTACTCATATCCCCCCCCCCCCCCCCCCCCATATGAGTAGACACGCCAAGAAAAAGTGAATGATGAAATATTTATTGTAGGAACATCACGTAAGCTCTCCAAATTTTATGAAAAATTAAGCAAATACAAATTCTAATCTGAATTTGAATTATTTATTATTTTGATACTGTAGGAGAATGATCCCAAGGTAAAAAAAATATTTCCGGAGGATTAGTAGGTATTAGAAAAATGGGATTCATGTCGGTTTTAGTATTTTCAAAACAATCAAATTATACGATTTGTTATTAAAATGCAAGCGCATTTTTAACCGATTTGAAAAGGAGATAGAGAGTTCATGTATATTTTTTTATGTATGTTCGTCGATTTCTCCGTCAAGTGTGGACCGATTTTTAAAATAGGTTTTTGTGTAAACCAGACGAATTTAATTTAATGTTTAATTCAGTGTAAACTGTTTGTTAATAAAAAACTATCTAATGAACAAAAACCTAGTTAAAAGAGAGAGAGAGAGGGATTATAATTCGTTTTGCGGTGACTGGCGCAGAATCGAGGACATATTTTAAATTTATGAACCCATATTTTAATGTTTTATAGCAGCTTTAAGAGCAGTATTCACAAGTTTTATAGTTATACGATGCACTTAAAGAATTATGGCTAGAAGATCCTTATACGTGCTGGATTGAAAACTCCGTGGTGAACAGTGGAAATAAATCGCAATGTTTATGATCAAATAAAATTTAACTTTTACCAGGAGTTGCCAACGCTAAGAGGCGACGTGGAAGGCCCAGGATGAGATGGCGCGACGAGCTCGAGGTACATCTTCCATCATGGCCTGTTGCAGCGTTAGATCGCGAGGAGTGGAAGGAGAAAAGGGAGGCCTTTGCCCAGCAGTGGGACAATAATGGCTTAAAATAAATAAATAGGAGTTTGACATATTGACACCTACACTACACACACATGACCTACGTACGTAGGTGATGTCCGCGCTTAGATAAAGAAAAAGGCTAAAGCTTTCTTGCATCATCAAAAATTCATCAGAATGGGACGGTGCCTTGTGAAGGTAAATCTAGGAACCTAAATTTTTTACGTAAAATTTCTCTAAAAGTCCATTCGTTGCAAAATGGGATGCCATTGTTTTTTCGTTAAAAATGCAATGAATTATGTTATTTTTATTCAAAACTAGCGGACCGTCCCGGCTTCGCCCGGGTGGTCATTTATTTCAGGCAAATTTAAAAAAAAATCTCTCTTTCTCTCTGTAAGAACCATCCTCGTACTTCAAGGAATATTCTAAAAAAATAATTAGCGAAATTGGTTCAGCTGCTCTCAAGATTTGCGCTTGGCAACACATTCAGCGATTCATTTTTATATTATATGTATAAGAATATAATACCTTGTTTTTGTTTTGTACAACAGCAAATAAATGTCTATGTCTATCTACATATATAAGTCTATGGATGGAACTTCGTCAAAATAATCTCTCAGTCTACCTTTGGTTTTGTTCCTACGAGCGACAGACTGGACGACCTTCTCAAAGTAATTTTGTTACATTTATAAAACTCTATCCGCTCGTTGTCAACACGAGAGGTTCCATGTTGTCCCATTTTGTGTCACAAATAGTAATTTAACAGATAAGTTGTTAATAGCAAATACAATCAACTGTTGATTTAAACGTTCAATGATACCGTTAAAATCAACTGTTGATTTAAACGTTAAATGATTGTATTTGCTATTAACAACTCATTTGATCGATAAAGTTTTTATATATCGGATTTTGTAACAGTTAGAAATAACATTGCATTCTGATCGAGTGTGGGTTATATTTACTACCTAACCCACCCTGGCTTCGCATGCGTAGCAGAGCAGTTGAATGGATTAATAACCAGGTATTCGCGGCACTAGTAAATACAGCTCCAAGTCCAAGTCGGTGTGATATTTTCGGACATTTTCAACAATTATCGTTATATTCTGCCAGTTTACACTAAGCCCTAATGAATAAAAATTAAACAATATAATACATAAAGCTATAACTAATGAAACATACGACTTCCTCCTGAATCATTCCGACGATTGTGAAAATCACAAGAAAATCCGTCGCGTGATTAAGGAGCAGTTAGGGGATAAGCAACAGACTTACGCGGAAATTACATTGTTTCGAACTATGCCCAGATTGAGGGCGTTATTCCGCCTTTAGCCTCGTGTGTATATTGGACGTTTCACCCCGCGTCACGACTACGTCACTGGCGTTTTTTCCAGCTGAGCCCCGAGTCCATCTAACGATAGTATCGAAACGTGATCGTGATCATATTCGTATAGGATTCGCGTAGTTCCCTGTCCAAACGATAGAGACGTTGTACCAAAGCATAATGAAAAAAGACGTCATGATCACGTTTCGTTATTATCGTCAATTAGACTCACGCTACTAGACATACTCATTCCTGTCGTATGTGTTGGTGGAACGCCTTCACAAGAAGAAAATCATAACTCAACTGTGTAGGTACTTGTAGGTAGTAGAAGTATGAAGTATTTGTGTCAGTAAAAGCTTTAAAACGCTGAAATATCCGACGGAAGTCATTTTCTTTCAGTTGCGTCGACGATCCGCCTTGTTCCTGATCATTTGAAAGCCCTAACAGTTTTCAATCTTGACGGGATTCCGCCAAACCTTACCGTAATTACGCCATTGCCATTGTCTCACTGAACTCTTGTTTTATTTGACTTTAAATGAGAGAAAATTCGTTTCAAGAGAATGAATCCGCTAAAACGTTTCGTACAGAGTTCCGTAGAAAATCAAGAATAATTAAGTAGGTATTTAAATTTGAAATAGGTATGTATAGGTTTTAATTTTTTTTTTCTTATTTTGCTAAGATACAGATTTAAATGAGAAAAGAGGGAATGTACATACCGACGCCAATACCAGCCAATAGTTTATTCGAACCCTAATATAATACAGAGATTTTCAGATTTTCGGCTACCTATCGGTTCGGAGAGTAAGTTCTGAAATCTCATTTTAAATTCGGTTAAAGTCTTATTTCACGTAGAAAATATTCCTAAACGACCTCACAGCACAAAGGACAAAAGAGCAATTTGCACGAAACACTAACCTCTAGATAATTCATTAACAAATAACACAATCGTTTCACCAATGATAAATGAACTTAACAATAGCTTCCAAGTATTTATAAACAATTACCTAACTAAAATAAACTTAGCGCTTTCAGAATGTTTAGTGCCACTCTGGACGCAATAAGATTGCGTTAAAAGTTATCGAGAACAATTGAACTCTTATACAAAAAAGGCTTAAAATGTTGCCTACTATCCTTTTTTTCTCTAAGAGTTTTATATTAGAAACGAGATGTCACCAAAAAAATGCGATAATTACGTCTCATTTTCCGATTCGTGCGTTCGTATGCGCGAAAGCACTGAGGTTATAATTATGGTTGTCAGCTCGCTCACACATAAATTAGTTTTAGGCTTCGAAATCAAAATAATTGTTGAGTAACGCAACGTGTTTTACCTCTACCTCCTGTTTTACTCGTGTTATCCGTGTACCCTTGGTACGCTCATAGATCACGAGGGAAAACTTAGATGCGGAGTAAAATGTTTTCCCGTGTGTTCTTCTCAAGACATTTACATGAATGTTTCAGTGAGTTTTTTATGATTGATGACGACTTGTATACGAGGCGACGACGACGTTCCGTGTAAAACCTACTGAGAGTAAGGAGAAATGGAATTCGTTCAGTCGGACCAAGCTATGTTGGTAGTGCTCTATCTACTTACTTTTATTACATCAATGCCGCGAACGTGACTGCCACTGCCATGTCAAAGTGCAACAGGTTACTCAAAATCCTGACCTGTAACACTGTTTTTTTTTACAAACCTAACATAGGCAACAGTCTCGCATAATGTTGTTCTTATAGTTATACGTACTATTCTTGATTTAAACCTAAGCTTCTATAAAGAGAATCGAAGATCTTATTATTATTCTACTACATTTATTCATTTTCTCTTGGTAAAAAATACATTTTTACTATAGAAAAGAAAAAAGTTCCTTACAAGGCGCGAAATGGACGGACGAAGTAAAAGGACTCGCAAACGGTGAAAGTATTCGCAAGATACGTATAATGCGCACATCCAATACGCACTTACTAATAGATTTATTATTAACAAGCTCGACTAATTTAAAAGACCACCTCCATAGGGAAGATCTGTATCACCCACCTCAACGTGCTTCTAGCAGTGGAACAATATAGGCTATATTCTGGTACTTGAGCATCAATTGTCACTTATGATATGATATAATTATTTGTTTCGTTTATTTGCTAATTGTTCTTAGTTTTAAGTGTGCAATAAATATAATTTCTATCTATCTATTTAGTAACATTTACCATTTCAGCAAAGCAATAATCTCACCACAGAAATGTGACAGAATAATGAGTCCAATTCAATATCAACGGAAATACAGGGAACAATAAAAGTAATGCCGTTCTTTGCTGTCAGAGGCTGTCTTGCGGTTATAATTCTTGACCCCGACTCCGGAAGCGATTCGTTAGGTACTTCCCATTCTACCCTCAAGGATATTTTTTTCGTCTATTTTATATCTTTTCACAATATAAAAGTTTTACGGATTGATATTTGATATGATGTCGTTAATACACCATCGTACAGAAAAGTATTATCCTACAATAAGACCACGACGCAAACGACGACCTCTGTGGTGCAGTGGGCGGTCCGGCTGCTATGCAGCAGGTTGCGGGTTCTAATCCCACCTCGGTACAAATGTTTGCACGATCTGCAATTATTTCATCCCTGTGTGATTTGTGATTTCTAATAAGTTTATGTCGTACCCTCTGGGCTAGCAGCTTCGGCCTAGCTGTATGATTAGATTGATTTTATGCCTTTGGTTAAAATTTTTGATAGTTCATAGAGTTCGAGCTTCATGACCAGGATGGAGGCTGCAGTAGAGGTTGCTCATTAGGTCACTTGTTGATTGCTAGTCTCACACTCCTCTTATATAGGTTAATTAGACAGGGCGTTATTGGGGAGGGCTATGTCCAGCTGTGGATTAAAACATAGGCTGATGATGATGATGATGATGAACGCGTAAATCTATTATTTAAGAGTACCTTCATATCTTAAAAAGTACCAAATACTTTCTCGTAAAGTTACTTAGGGTAGGTGTATTTTAACACGTACAGTACACGGCCCAAGACGTCCACATCCCCTCACAGCCCCTCGATGCGGGGCATATAATGCGATAAAGAGTTTTAGTTTTGGCTGGGTAATCTAATTCTGCCGTAGGCCGACAGTTGGCTGAATTTACAGAGGCTCTAAAAAGCTTTACTTTAATACTATTATCATAGGTACCATATTTATGCATGCATATTCATACCTTTTAATTAATTTTCGCAATCTAATCATACATCATCATCATCATCCACCTAAGAGGCGACGTGGAAGCCCCAGTATAAGATGTCGTGATGATGACAAACTCGAGGCACATCTTAGCAGCGACAAGCCTGTCGCAGCTTGGATCGCGAGGAGTGGAGGACAAAAGGCATTTGCCCAGCAATGGGACAACAATGGCTAGAAATAAGTAAATAATAAAATTTAACAAAAAAATCTCAGCTGCCCCTTGGTATGTGATTATAACCGAAAACTAATTAACTTAATCGCCATTAATCTTCCAAAGTTTGGGCACGTCGCTCCACATCTGTTATCAAGATTTAAGAAGTTGCTAAACAAATATTTGGAATATGCGAGATAAGTAGGTACCTAATTTGACCCGAACATGGAAATAACATAGCTGAAGATCTTGTTTTGTTTATGAATCTACGAGGTCAAAAATAACACAAAGTTTAATGTTTATGAATGACTAAAAACTTACAAAATAGTAGGTAGTGATCAAATTGTGAAAACGTAGTAGCATCCTACGACTGCCAGAAAAATAAGATTGTGCGGACTCTTAATCATCGTAGAGATTCTAAATAAAACTTCTGAGACATAATGATGTCTCAGAAATTGTATAATAGAGTAAATAAATAGCTCGCTATAGATTTATAGCGAGATATTTATTTACTATGATTCGTTTTTTTTATCTCTGTACTGCCATGATCACGGAAATTGAAGGCACTGTGCGAGTGAGTTTTTATTGTCCGACTTAGGTGATTTCTTAATTCTAATTCTGATACCTTCCTATTTATTAATGGTCAGAACAGAACAGACGACAATATTGTGGCTATATGTAAGCATTAAATCAGGGGCCTAAAACAGTTAGCTGCTTTCTAAGACCGATGAAAAACAAGAGTTGAATGTGCTAGCGATATTGTTTTAAGATCGAAAACAACTCTTTTCAGAATTATTGAAAAATAAGCAAAAAATGCTTGAGTTTCGTTCACCCGTCACTGAGAGATGTTGATCTAACCTGGCATTGGACTAATCTCTTTGAATACAAAACAATAAAGTTGAATGCACGACTAAAAGTCTTTGTTGGGTGATACGAATATTAAATCAAAGTAGTATTTTTTCGAAGAAAAACAGGAGTAAGGACCTGAGTAATCTGCACACCTGCCATAAAATATCTCCCTCTAAATCTGATCTATCACACTAATATTAGAAATGCGAAGGTTTGGATGGATGTTTGTTGTCTTTTCACGCCAAAACTACTGAACGGATTAGGCTGCATACAGGTAGTTCCAGGCCTGATAAAACATGGCTTTTTATCCCATAAATAAGTTCCCATACAGAAATAACCTTAAATAATTTCAAAGAAACAACGTGTGCGCGCAGCCGCGGGCAAAAACTAGTGTGATGATAATCATTCGCATTATATTTAGATTTAAATAAGCAAATCAAATGTATTAGAAGTGATATATAGTACCTACCAGTGGTTTCAATTTCACTTCTTCCACTAGTGGACATAAAATTGAAGTGTAGTAAATTGAATAGTAAAATAATCTTATTTTTATTATAAAATTTGACTTATCTAAGTGCTTATTGGTAAAAGAAATCAATGAATTTGAATTATAAAACTTTGTTATTTGTTAACTGTATCATACGATAAATATAAGAAGGTGTTTCGAAACGTCGGAAAAGATAAATCTCCATACAATAAACCTTTCAAAGCTAGGCGAAATCATCGAAAGAATAATTTAGCCGAGCTATTTTTATCAGAGTTGTTTTGTCAATACTTTCATATGAACTTGGCTATGTCGTGCATAGTGCTGGCTGGTGATCGAGTATTTGTTTATATTGCAAATCGTTCAAACGCCTTTGATCGATGAGCTGGTCACGTAGGTAATCAACTATAGTATATGCCACAATGCCCTCAAATTTTCATAAGGACCAATAGGCCCTTATGAAAATTAATAATAATATCAGTAATTAAGCTTCAATGCTGAACTAGCTTCCCTTGGGGGTTTTGCAATAATTATCACGCTTAGCATATTTATTGGTGACCAGCTGCGCCCCGCGGCTTCGCTCGTGAAAATTTCTGCGCAATTTTGCCATATTTTCTCACCGTATAAATCTTCCCTGGATTAAGACAAACATTTCGAAACCAAAATCAGCTAAATCGGCCCAGCCGTTCTCGAGTTTTAGCGAGACTAACGAACAGCAATTGATTTTTATATATAACTAGCTGCTTCCCGCGGCTTCGCCCCCGTGGAAATCTATGTGTCAAATTGTTTAAATGATAAAAAGTATCCTATGTTAGACTCCTGGTTCTAAGCTACCTCTCCACCAATTTTCAGCTAAATCGGTCCAGCCGTTCTCGAGTTATAAGTGTTGTAACAAACACGACTTTCTTTTATATATGTATATCGATATAAGAAGGTGGCAGTAGAGGTGAGATTTTCATGAGCACAACGTCGCAATTACTAGTTCTGATCAATTTATAGAAAAGATCGCTTCTAAGCGATAATGCCGCCCATTTTACTTGTCGCATGAATAAAGTATTTTTGTATTGTATTTTATTTATTATCAAAAACAGAACCTCATTTATAAGAACTGATGAGTTGAGATTCTGCTATGAGCGCTCGGTGCTCTCTATGTCCAGCAGTGGACTACTATAGGCTGATGATGATGCGATCAACATGGTAACGGAACCATGTCATAGTAAATAGATTACGTTCCCAAACAATCAATCACCTATCATTAATTCAACAATGGTTATGAAACGGGGATGGATGTCACCGATTTAAAGTAAATGTACTACCGCTTTGTTTTAGTTCGAAATAGTTCCATCCTATTCAAATAGCGCGGGGATTATACCTACTTTCAATAGGTATTTATCTATACGCAGACTGAAATCGGTTGCACTCACTTGACTACCATCTGTGAACATAAGAATTTTTCATCAAATAAATAAATAAATAAAATAATGCTGGACAATTCACACAGCGTTATCTAGCCACATGGTAAGCAGAGCTTGTGTTATGGGTACTAGATAACTGATATACATAATATACAATACATTACATAGATAGTTTTTTTTTTTATTATACATAGAAAACGACCGGAACACCCGGAACAAATATCTGCAGATCGTACACACAATTGTTCCGAGGCGGGAATCGAACCCGCAACCTCTTGCGCCGCAGGCGGACCTTCGCCCACCGCGCCACATCGGTCGTCAAATTCAAAATCAAAAGTCAGTTGCATTGCGAAAATATCAAGTAGAAATAAGCAGGAAAGTATAATCCGTTTAATTTAGTGCTAACTGCGGCAAGCTAGTTCTCAACTCAAAAGCCATTTCGTTCCATCTAGATCAAAATAAAATAGCTTTCCTTTTGCAATACTCTGCTGAGGCCAGTGGACCTTGCGAAAACTTCAGATAACTTAGAAATTGTTCACAAACGTGGTAAGTAGATATCGTGGAAAAATAGGATACATTTCCTTTAATAAAATTAAGTTAAAACATTATTAATTTCTAAATGATATTACTAAAAGATCCCTCTTAAAAAGCATGATTCGAGATGAAGTAGAGTTTGCTGATTAGAACTAATTAAAAGCTTGGAAAATACTTATAAAACGTACCATAGTATTTTTTATTAAAAATTTATAAAAAATATTTTTATACATTTTTATAATATACTCACATTTTATAAAAACGCGTCATTTCCACAGGGGTAAAACGGAACGACAATGGTTATAAAAAAAACTTAACGACTACGGGAATAATCTGGGTAGTATGAGGGAGAGAGTGGAAAACTCGTAAGAATTTATCTATAATAAATATGAACATTCCGCATAAAAATAGCATATTTGTACTAAATACAATACTTAATTTTACTATTCTACTTTTTTTTATTAATTAAAGTTACTCGTAAAAAGAGAGAGCGTTTTACGGAGTGTTACATAATTATAATATTTTGCCGGAATTTTAATTTTCTAAAAAAACGCTGATGGATTGTTTCCCAAGATACAAGAAGCGAAATAGAGGGAGACAGTTCAAAAGATGGGAGGGCGAGCGAAGAGACGTAGCAGGGAAAACGTGGATAAGGTTGGCGAGAGATAGGGTAAAGTGGAAGGAGTTAGAGGAGGCCTTTGCCAAAAGAGGCCAAACAGATAATATAGATGTAGTTTGAGCAATAGTATTTAAGTAAAACCATGTACAGACTTATTTATCTGTATAAAAGGTTTAAAATGAAATGAGTATTCGGATACCTACAAGAGCTAGCTCACTGTCGATTGTATAACCTCAGTTCATCATCATCATCATAATCATCATCATCATCATCAGACTATAGCAGTCCACTGCTGGACATCGGCCTCCCCCAATGAGCGCCATAGCGCCCTGTCTTTCCAGCATCTACCTGCAATCTTTCGCAGGTCGTCAGCCCACCTGATCGGAGGGCGTCCTACACTACGTTTACCGAGTCGTGGTACTCAAGAACACGTTTGCCCCAGCGGCCGTCGGTTCTTCGCGAGATATGGCCGGCCCACTGCCACTTCAGCTTGATAATTCTTAGAGCTATATAGATAACTTAGGTTCTCTGTCGGATATATTCGTTACGAATCCTATCCTTCAGAGAAACTCTGAGCATAGCTCTTTCCATACCTCGCTAAGCGACTTTGAACTGGTGGACCAGCCCTATCGTGAGTGTCCACGTCTTAGCTCCGTAAGTCATAACGGGTAGGACGCACTGGTTGAAAACTTTCGTTTTAGCATTGCGGTATGGATGACGAGAAGACTTGACGTAACCTCAGTTACCTTAAAATTATTAAAGCAAACGCGCCTGTAGGTACTTTGCATGCTACATCACCTGCAGATACTAGAAATCTAATCTCTATAAATACGATCCAGAGTGGCTATTATGGGTTTGCATATACCAAAGTGAAAAAAGTTTCGCTTTCTTCCGCTGACCTGTCAAAGTTGTATTGCTAAAATGCAACAAATCACTCTAAATCGTAAATAGGGTATTTTACTTTGAATGAGAAAAAATCTAAAAACATATTATTTTAAGATGACTTTTTGCCTAGGCCTTTTTACCTAGCGGTTTCGGTCAAACTATAGCTATGTTAGCTTAGGCAATTTTCATGAAATCCTAAATCACTACATAGTATAAAACTAACTCGCTTCCCTCTGCTGTCTATCTGTCCTATCCTTAGATCTTTAAAACTATGCATCGGATTTTGATAAGATTTTTTTAATAGATAGACTGATTCGAGAGGAATGTAAAAAAAAATAAAATTAAAGCTTTATTGTTTTGTATTCTACGCAAAACTGGTGCTTAGGTCTCAGATATAATTTTTAATTTATTGCTAGGAAAGTCACGCAGCCCTCAGGTAGGTTTTATTCTCCTTAGGGCACTGAACTGTTATTAAAAGAGTATTTCTTCAGGCTGACACGTGTCGTCTACGTGGCTTATTAAACGACACTTACTCAACTTGTCCTGCGTAGGAGGTACGAGTACCTACTAGACACTTGACCATCTGAGGTGAACCTACACATATAGTTGACTGGCCGCGTCTTTTCATGCGTTCTGGGATAAAAAGTAACCCATATACAAATAGACATAGATATCATACATATAATTTTTTTGCCACTGCATACACAATAAAATTGAAAAAAAACTAAATACCTATATGTAGTAATAAGGACTAGAACTACATCTATGTCCAATTTCAGTCAGCAATTTTGGTGTGAAGGCACATCCGTAAAAAAACATCTTAACTTTCACATAAGAATTAATGTTTATATTATATCATCGTATTATTATATATCGCAGAGAACTGCATCGCAATTACACATAATATATTACATTTGCACTGAAATAAAAACCTAATATATTATGTGTAATCGTACACCTGGTTGATGTCCTTCTTTTTAAAACTAAACAACTTGGGTGTTGTAATTAAGTTATGTTCATATTTTACTTATAAAAACTTTTGTATCTTTATTAGTAGTAGATGCCTGCTCCGCCTGATAAAACCAATAATACAAAAAATAATATCTATAACAATATTATAAATGCGAAAGTTTGGATATAGAGTATGGATCTATATTTGTTACTTCTCCACGCCAAAACTGATGAACTAGATATTATGTCATTGATTTGTGATCGAGTATGTAAATTTAAATATAATTTTGTCCGTCCTGTGCTCAAAAAAAAAATATTTTAAACTACGAAACGGGTCGTGCTGAACTTTTGCATACAGGTAGTTCTTGGCCTGGTATAAAACATGGGCTACTTTTTATCCCATAAATCTGTTCCCTTGGGATAGAAATGACCTCAGAACGTTTCCATAGAAAAAACTAGTAGATATATTCATAATTTTTTTTATTATATACGTATATACTATATAGAAATGGAACATTATAATGTTCCATTTATTTTTATTTTTTTTTGGTTAGTTAGGTATACCTAACTAACCATTTAGATATACCACGCGCCGCGGGCATTGAAAATGCGTTGTTAAACATTTAATCTACCTTCCCGACATAGTAGATCATAATTTAACAATACTTTCTACGTGAGCATGTTTTTGTCAAACCAAAAAAGATAAAAAGCAAAGCCTCGTTTGAATTTAAATCCTTTTTATAGCAATTTGCATTTGAATATGGGTGCTGTTTTTGCAGATTAGGTACACATGTTCCCTCGTATTCAAACTTTAGGTATTTTATAACAGGGTACTTGTTTTGCTATTCCACGATGACAACCCTTCCGATGTTTTTACGGTCCCTACCTTTTGGGTAGATATGTAAGATATTGCTCTCCTTGTAATATATGTATAACAAGTCATTTATATAAAATAAATAATTAAATAATGCTGGACAATTCACACAGCATCATCTAGCCCCAAGCTAAGCAGAGCTTGTGTTATGGGTACTAGATGACTGATATATGTATATAATACAATACATTACATAGATAGATATTTTTTAATATACATAGAAAACAACCAGAACACACGGAACAAATATCTGCAGACCGTACACACAATTGTTCCGAGGCGGGAATCGAACCCGCAACCTCCTGCGTCGCAGGCGGACCTTCGCCCACCGCGCCACATCGGTCGTCTATATATAACACTAGCTGCACCCCGCGGCTTCGCCCGCGTAGAAATCTATGTGTCAAATGGTTTGTAAGCCATCCTCTTGAATCAACCTATCTATAAAAAAAATCGCATCAATATCCGTTGCGTAGTTTTAAAAATCTAAGCATACATAGAAACAGACAGACAGCGGGAAGCGACTTTGTTTTACTATGTAGTGATAATTACCATGACTAGATTTGAGTTTACTAATATTTCGGTAACAATACCGATTCATCGTATATTGCGAAAAATCAAGACGAACCTCTTGCAAATTTCGAGTTTTGCTCTCAATTCCAATCAAATATTTGAAGGCTACTACGAAACTTGAGGCCCAACCTTGAATAAATTCATGACCGTAATACTGCTTTTGAGATTCACAGTCTGAAAGGAGTCAAGGGCTGTCGTGGTGAAGCCACTTTTGAAGCTTAGCACTGATACTAAGCAGAAAGTAAAAAAAGATGGCAGAAAAATCAGTTCACTTTAATTTTTCGACGTTTTGACTCAACCTGCAAATAGCAAATGTCTCATAAAGGCACAGAAACATTGTATAGACATTTCTCAATTTACTTTTTTGCCTAAATAATTTATTAAGGCCTAGGATTACTTTAAAATAAGCTAAGAGTAATTTATAGGTCTAGAATTGTTATTCTTTATGCTTAGATGATGAAGCTGAAATAAATTAATCTGAAACATGAATTCATTTTAAAAATTCTAACGTTTATTTAACCCCGTTCGAGTCATATTTTATTTAAAACTAATTGGTTGGCTTTTGAAGGGTTTATTAGGGACTTTGTTCTTACTCAAGGATTTCGTTATAAATATTTGTACCCTGCTGTTTTGAGCAAGCATAAATAAACATTAAATTTGATTTTAATTACTCATAGCAAATCAAGCTAACGATGTCAAATGAACATGAAGACCGGGTTCACGATGCGCGTCGAGAAGCTGAACTCTCGCCATAATGTGAGCTTCAATTCATTTATGGTGAGAGTAACAACACACCATCTTTCGACGTTCTTAAGCGCAGAGTTTTAGCCGAAGGGTGTCAAGTTCCGGATGTTCACTGGCCACCTGCAACGGGACACCGCTGCACCGCCCGCGCCCGCGCCGCGCCGTGCACCGACGTCAGCTGACACCCTGATTACGACAAACACGCTGTCGGCGTTATCATAATAAGCGTGTTATTAATCTAGTATTTTTTTATATTTTATGTATGCTAGTTTTTAAGGTATATATTACTATGGACTGTAGAATAAGTTAAATAAGATCTGTTACTTTTCTATGGTCTGAAATAAATGATTTTATTATTATTATTATTTTTATTAAATGTTGTTGTGTTTTGTGTTTAAAATACACACAATACATATGAATAACATTATTGTATACCATCAGTACCTACAACTCCAAACTCAGGAACAACGCGAAAGGACCTAGGCTTTCTTTTATCGTGGTGAAACATAAACGAATGTTTCACCACGATATCCTCGCAGCATGCCAAAAGGATTTGGCAAAGCACAGTAATCCACCCTCATCTATCAATATTTTTCATCCCAGACAATACCAAAATACATTTTTAATAGTGAAATATAATAAAGCACTACATACACAATTATAAATATGGTCAAGAAAATAAATAAAGCTGGCTAACGAATGTCATATAAAAAACTCTATCAACACTACACAAACGTTTTTATTCTATGAAATTCAAAAACTGCGAAATACCATCGGGCAGTTAAATTAGCAATTTTATTCAGGTATAAATAAACAAATTTCAACAGGTTTAAACAGACAAATTGGCAGGGTTCTTACTAAATAGATGAATGCGTAGTAGGTAGCTAGAGTAAAAGGGCGAATCCGGGACCGAATAATTAGGACCAAGGCCAATTCGCAACCCTTATAGGGCGTGGAATATTGTAGAAAAAACCAATTAGCAAAATAGACGTAATTGTTAAACCTTAGACAAAAATACCCAGATAGATTTATTTTATTTATTTCGTGCATTCACTGCCGTCTCTGCAGTGCGATCCGAAAGCTCGCCGCAGCTAACTCAAGCTTTAAGAACTGCATAATTATGCGTTATGGACAATGAAAGTATTAGGTAGTATGTACCTATATCGATTTGACGACCTCTGTGGCGCGGTGGGCGTGGTTTTGGCCGCGACGCAGGAGGTTGAGGTTCGATTCCCGCCTCGGGACAATTGTGTTTACGATCTACAGATATTTGTTCCGGGTGTTCTGGTCGTAATCTATGTATAATAAAAAATATCTAGCTATGTAATGTATTATATTAAATATATGTAGGTAAATCAGTCATCTAGTTACCCATAACCTCCATCATCATCATATGATGCTGTGTGGATTGTTCAGCATTATTTATTTATTTATCGATTCACTGCTTAGCCTCTTCAGTGCGTCCCGAAGGGACGAGCCACACTGCGAAGCCCTAATAGCTGACACGGGCTCCAAGATTTCCATGTGCGCATGATAGTTTTTAGTGTGCTCGTTCACTCTCTCGTATTAGTTATTCCGTGCTGAAATAATTACCCATATTTTTAGGTACATATACATACATAAGCACCTATAAACATACGTATGTATGAAAGAAACATAATATGTGAGTAGTAATATGTGTTGTTCTTTTTTTTTTTTTTTAATCATATTTATTGTAAGGACCTTTATAATTAATTACATGGCGGTCCTATTGAATTAACAAGATACTAATTTACAAACTAACTTATCTAATACACAGTAAACAATAAACAGTAAACAAAAATAAAGTAGCAGATCATTTAGAATATATGTAGTTGTGTAGGTATCAGTTAAAATGACTCACCCGCGCTGTGAACAGCTGTTTCGCTGCTTCGGATGTCGGCTCTGCTAGAATTTTATTAAATAATCCTACATCATAGTGATGTAGGCTCAAGGAACTGACTAAAATTTTTCTTTCTTGTTGGAAACGAATACATGTTGTTAATAAATGGTAGACATCCTCCACAACTCCACAGGTGTCACAGTTAGGCGAGTCAACCTTTTTCATTAAAAATGCAATAATACCCATATTTTCATGAAATAATACCCATATTTATAGGTACATATACATACATAAGCACCTATAAACATACGTATGTATGAAAGAAACATAATATGTGAGTAGTAATATGTGTTGTTCTTGTTTTTGTTAATATTAGTCCTTTAGTACGAATTATTATAATAAAATTTACTAAGTATAGCTGTACACACATATCTTTACGGTACAATGTAGATTAAAATTACTTTTTCATGATTATTTTAGATAACATTGTAATGTGTGTTTAATAAATAAAATAAAAAATATCTGCTGCTGAAAAAAAAACATGTTAGAAATTACTTATAAATAATAAATTCTGGGTATGACAATGAAAAATAGCTACGTTTACTTTTATTAAAGTTGGAAGATTAGACCTCTACAATTTCTTTCATCTGATACCATAACATTTCAAGGAACAAGGTATATTTCTTCCCACGCCCCAGTTAGAATTTATATTTCTTCAATTTCTTCATAGTTCAAAAAGTCACAGCGAGCGATCCCTTTTCAAATAAGTAGACATACAGATTATGTTTAATTTATTTTTAAATAGGTTCAAAGTTTACTATAAAGTCACAAGTTTATCTTTGACTATGGCTGAGCGATCTTAAGTAACGTTTGATTTGATTGACTAAATGTTAGTAATTCTTACGAACTAAAATTAAATTAAATTGAAATGAAAATTAAAATGAATAGTAATAAATTAGAAAAAATTAAAATAAATTAAAACAAATCAGATTATATCATCAATAAAAATTCAAATTAAAAAAACATAGAGCTCCTAGAGTGGTGGTAGTTAAGATCACGTGTCGTGAAATTTAAAACACGGACCTATTTCTGGCCTGCTTTGACTGGCGACCATAGACAATAGATTATCTAGATAGGAGTAGGTAATTTGTTGTTACCTACCAAAGAGAATATAGAGTATGTACCTACTGCAATAAATTTCTGCTTGAGAGCTTTTTCCAAATCTCCCGTCATGTTTTGCAAAGTATTCCCAGCAGTAGAAAAATTTTAACGGTTGGTAAATACCATATTTCCATAAAAACATTGATGGAAGTCAAATACGGGGACATGGAAATAAAGTGTATGTTTTATTTCGGTAACTTCGATAATTTTTAACCTTTAGATTGTTACCTTACTTTATTGTTATTTTCGTGTTGAAGCAAAACCAAGTCAAACCATAACTAATAACGAGCTAAAGTTTTTTTAGTCTGAGCTTTTTTTATCCTCTAGCCTTTGTGACAAGGCACTAAGCATAGCATCACTTTACATCAGGTGATATTGAGATCAAACGAACAACTTTTAAGGCCTATTTTGTAGTCTATAAACCTGTTATTGACTATAAAAAAGGCCTTAAGTGTGCTCTGCTGGTTTTAGTATTTACCTCCCTATGTTTACTATGGAGCGTAACTATTCAAGCGTAACTATTCTTACACCACATCCGTAAAAGTTAAAGTTTCACAAGAAACAAATGATTAACGAACTCGAAAGTTTCCGAAGTAGCTCTAGCGTAGCTGCTGTAGTTGGAAAGTTTATTTATATGCTTAGACGTTCTTTATCTGCACTGAGCTCCGAGTGGCTAGTAAGTATGAGTTTGCATAATACCAAAACACAAAAGTATCTGAGAATGTGATAGTTTACAACCGCTGACTTGTCAAAGTTGTCAAAGTGGAACTGCCAGATTGCAACAAAGCAATATAATAATAATAAAACAAAGTAATAATAGCATGCTTTGTTGCAATCTGGCAGTTCCACAACTATAAACGATTTCATATAAAATCATTGCATCAACGTTAACTCAAGTGAACAATGCTGAATGTACTCCCTTTGCCTGTTATTTGTGATTTATTACTGTGTATAATTATAGTTTAGGTTTAAAAAATGGTCATAATATTTTTTTTTTTAGGTGGTCCAAAAAGTAGTTTTTTTCATTATCTGGTGGGGGCAAAGTTAGGCGCTAAATGTATCGAAGGAAACCAAAACTTTTATAGTTATGTAGATATCCTAAAATATTCAAAATTCATACTGAGGTCTCCGTTAGCTGGACTAATAAATGTGATTTAATTTGAAACCGAGAAACTATTTAATTAGTTTTCTCTGTGGGCAAGAGCGAACTGGCAATCCTAGGTCATACTGTGGTCACAGTCGCAGAATTGTTTTGTTCTGTTGACTAAATTCAGCATAAGAATAATTAATTAGGGATGTTTAAAAAAACTATATATCGACTTCAAATTTGTTAGTAATGAAAATGGGTAGGTAATGTGGTTTTAAACACTTTGATAGCGCCATCTAATTTTTCAAGTGGCGGCATCTAGTTAAAATTCTAAAATCTAGTTTGAGGTTATAAATAAATTAAATAAATAATGCTGGACAATCCACACAGCATCATCTAGCCCCAAGTTAAGCAGAGCTTGTTATGAGTGATGAAACGACGAATGAAACACGTAATATGAAGTTTCGTTGGTGGATCCCACGAACGAACAACCTTCGGTACTCCTGAGCGTGCAAACGTTCGTTGCTTCGGATCGGACGCGTCACTAATACTTAAAAAAAACAAAATACTTATCTCTCGGGATTAAAATTATAATGGAACCATTTCGTGGTAGTTCAAAATAGCGAAAGTAATTTTAAATCTACGAACATACATACAAAAAATACGTGAAGACTAGCATAGGGTCTATGCTAGTCTTCACGTATTTTTTGTATGTCCTGTTTTTTTTTAATTTTGTAAATAAATTACACTGCTTAGAGTGAGCTCTAAGTAGACTGTTAGTCAGTATAATCAGATACTTTCAGCTAAGGGGACTATAGAATCGAAACGATTTTACAGGAATACTGTTGTAAAGAACCTATTCTATATATGCATACGTACCTATTCTACAACCACAACCTTTGGGATAAACGTATTCTTGAGTGGAGACCACGACTCGGTAAACGTAGTGTAGGACGCCCTCCGGCGAGATGGGATGACGACCTGCGAAAGACTGCAAGCAGATGCTGGTTGCGTGAAGACAGGGCGCTATGGCGCTCATTAGGGGAGGCCTATGTCCAGCAGTGGACTAACTCAGGCCGATGACGATAGTATAGTACACAATACCTATATTATAGTATACCTACTATTACTCACCAACATTCGATTGTACCGTGTGATGGTCGCCAACCTTTTTGGACCGAATTTGATATCGTAACTAGATTACGTTCGTTATCTTTACACCTACAACCAATGTGTAATACATAGCCAAAGATATTACAGCCAATGTATTAGGTACAGACATTTTCATAGAATCGTATCTAGTGTACACCGACTTAACTTGATCCAAAGAAGCTCAATTTAGATACAATCGGGTCAACATCCTCAGCGCTCGGAGTCGTAGGCCTGCCGTAGACCCTCTACAAGTTCGTAGAAGGAACTTGGAGAGGGTCTACGGCAGGCGTATCGTTACATGGCTTATCTATTATTTAGTATTTAAAACAGAGTCGCTTCCCGCTGTCTGTCTGTCTCTATGTATGTATCTTTAAAACTACGCAACAGATTTTTATGCGGTTTTTAATAGATAGAGTAATTAAAGAGGAAGGTTATTTGACACATACATAGATTTCCACGAAAAAAGGAGCCGCGGGGCGCAGCTAGTATTTTAATACGTACATAATCACGACATGAACCATGACATTCCTATATTAACTAATTTTATAAATATGATTGTTTAGAATTTTAGGCTAACATTTGACAAGAACCCAAAAATAGTTGTGCCCTGACAGGGTTTTTATGCATTGTGTACCTACCCACTAAGACTACACCTAATAAACTACCTTTATGCATGAAATTACAATAAATGATATGAGTATGAAAAAATAAAAATATGTATCCTCAAGCCCTCTCCACACACGAATTACTGACGAACCCATGGTCGCGGGAAAAAATCATCAAACTACGGGAATTGAGATAGCGGGTTCGATTCCCGCCTCTGTTCAGATCAGATCTGTTCCGGGTGTTCTGGTCGTTATCTATGTATAAAAAATATATCTATGTAAAACATTGTATTAAGTAATATCAGTCATCTAGTATCCATAACACAAGCTCTGCTTAGCTTGGGGCTAGATGATGTGTGGATGATCCAGCAACATTTATTTATTTTATAAGTATTTTTATGTATCTCAATAACTCATTTAATATCTTGACAAATAATTATTATCTCACCAAACTATGATAGAAGTGGAACACCTAACTACTAGGATAGTAATTAACGATATTAATTTGCTGATAACCATAATTAAATTAACCACAGGCTTTCGCGTTCAGGCAGGCGGCATCTATAATTCGTATCTCCCTTATTATCTGGGCAAAACTTATGTAATTTAGTTATACTACTACGAGCTTAATTATATCTGCATAACTGATAGAATTTTATCCACTGAATTAGTCAATTAGGTAGTTATCTAAATAAGATTATTATAAAGACTTCAATCACCAATGGGGATGATGTTATGACCTACGAAACTGTGACGTGGACACTCACGATAGGGCTGGTCCATCAGTTCAAAGTCGCTCAGCGAGCTATGGAAAGAACTATGCTCGGAGTTTCTCTGAAGGATAGGATTCGTAACGAATACATCCGACAGAGAACCAAGGTTATCGACATAGCTCAAAGAATTAGCAAGCTGAAGTGGCAGTGGGCCGGCCATATCTCGCGAAGAACCGATGGCCGCTGGGGCAAAAGTGTTCTTGAGTGGAGACCATGATTAGGTAAACGTAGTGTAGGACGCCCTCCGACCAGGTGGGATGACGACCTGCGAAAGACTGCAGGTAGATGCTGGATGCGGCAAGCTGAAGACAGGGCGCTATGGCGCTCATTGAGGAGGCCTATGTCCAGCAGTGGGCTGATGATGATACAATCCAATAAGCCTGTACAATTTTATGACCAAAAAAAGTCTAGCTAAGAACACTCGATTAAAGCTTCTTTACAAATATCAAAATTGGTTCATCCGTTTGCGTTCCTCAGTCAGCATATGTACATGTGCTACATGTACGTAGATGCCGGCATGTATATAGTGTGTAAATAACGTACATAAATAGCTATTAATGTAAATGATTACTGGCCTGTAAGCTGCAAAATGCTGAATATAAAGTAGAATATACCTTTTTATTGGGATCCTTTCAATCAATCAACCTTTTTACCGAAAAAATATATTTATTTGTTTTGTTCGAAAGATGCTGCGGCGTAGCTTTGCTTTGTCGCCGTAGCAACTTTCGAAATGTTGCTATCAACATTTCGGAACCTTCGAAATGTTGCTATCAACATTTCGGAAGTTGCTACGGCGTAGGTTATTATACCAAAAATTTTCGTATTGTTTCCAAATTACTCGTAAAGCGCCAGAGACTGTTGGACGATAATTGCACTTTTATTTCTCACCTCACCTCCTCACGTCAACCTATATCGGTCCACTGCTGGACGCAGGCCTCCCCTAATAAGCACCTTATCGACTGTTATCTCAAAGTTGTAATGCCCATAATCCCCACGCTGGGCATACGGTTTGTTGGGATCGCATTTCAGTGGTAAATTTGTTCTACAGGTGGCGCTGCTGCCCGCTCCTCGGGGATATCCCTTAGTTGCCTCGTACGACACCCGCGGAAAGAGTTTTTTCACAAAACATTCTAAGTAGACGTATAGTTTCTTTCTCATAACAATCTAAAGACACACCTACAGTTCTACTACCCACATTCTGCTATAATTTTTATAACCCATTATTATCAACCATCTCGTACATAAAAATAAAGCAAGTCGTCGGTATGTGGCTTATTTTTAATAACATTTTATTTGCTAAATGTAAATCTTCTACTCACGTTATATTACAGAGGCAAAGAACATTTTTTCTTTGTCCTTGACGTAGGTAGCTTTCCATTGTGTTAAGCTGCTGTCCCACTGCAACGCACGACGCTATTGGGCCCCGTGGCTTATTTTAGCTGCGTGAGTTCCTTTGTTTGACAACGGTGGTCTACTTTTCCACTGCAGCACACACTATACACGCAGCTGTGTACGGCCACGCGGATCATTTCAGCTGTGTAGGCTCGTTTGTTTGATAACATGTGTCTACGTGACCGGTTTACGTGTACCGCGTGCATAGCATTGACATTATTGAGTTGCGTGGAATATTCGAGCAAGCCACGCAAGTAGCAATGACGATATTAATCTCGTATTCGTGCGTAGCGCGTTCGTGGGTTGCAGTGGACTTCTTATCACATACATTTTCTCGCAAAGAGAAGCTAGACACGTGTGTAGCCTCTCCGTAGCGGTGAGACAGCGGCTTTACTTGAGATGTTTGAAATCGCATCTTGAATCTAGTTGTACCCATACCCATGTTAAGCTGTCAGTCTGATTAAAGGATCCCGCTAGAATAAAGCGAAAACCCTCTATCTATCCCTGTGGCCAAACCTAACTTGTTTATTTTTACCCGACTTCGAAAAAAGGAGGAGGTTCTATGTTCTTCGGCTGTGAACTTTAAAAACTGAAACTTTAGTAAAGAAAACACGATGTTCGTACTTTATTCTTCATTTCTCTGCAAGCAAACGAGCATTAGGTTCTACATGCGCGGACACATAAATGGTTACTAGTTATTATTTAAGTTTATATATACATCTGTAGAGTGTGTAAAACTGTTTGTATTCCGAATATAGCAAAATAAATAAAACAACCTAGGACTATTTGTTAAGTGTTTGTTGTCATCAATTCCAGAACCTTCGTTCGTTCTTAGTTCAGATCGGGAAATGTATCTAGGTACTTACCATCCATAGATTCTATTCGAGTATCCTAGCTACATGAAGAATAAAGTTCGGAAGTAGTATATGTTAAATATCTAATATCTATATAGAGGCAGATAGTCCGTCTGAAACCTTAATCTCTTGTTGGCTTTTCTCCGGATCACAAAGCGTGTCTATCTAATCCTAGGATTGCGTTCTACATGATATTCTCAGATTGGAAATTAGAATTGGAAATGTGAGTCCCGTATCATCACGCTGGATGTTTAGATGGATGGAGGGATGTTTGTTACGTTCTTCACGCCAGAACTACTGAATGGATTAGGCTAGATGTAGTTCTAAGCCTGGGAATCAAACATAGGCTTTTTATACCATAGAACAGTTCCCATGGAATAGAAAACCTTTAAATTTTTATAAAGAAACAACGCGCGCGAAGCCGCAGGCAGAAACTAGTCACACTTATATTATAAACGCTAAAGTTTAACAGTCTAGATGAGATCTAAACATTTTATGGATATTTATTTTGTTACTAAATTCAAAATTTAGTCAAAATTTAATAAACATCTTAAATTTAAAATCAATAACTCAAATGAAGCCGTTGAAGTTAACTTTGATTCACTTCAAAGCCGACGCACGATTAGAGATCAAATGATGTTGTTTAAAATCATAAGAAACATGGTCGACTCACCGTATTTACTTAGTCAGTTTGGTATAAAATGTCCACGTATGAATTTTATTTTATTTTATTTTATTTTGCTTTATTTGGAAGACAAACAGTTTTACACACTTTACAGATAACTTAAATAAAAACTAATAACCATTTATGTGTCCTCGCATATAGTAGCTAAGGGATTGCTTGCTTGCAGAGGACAAATGAAAATTAAGAAATAGCTTAGTCTTATAACTTACACATAGGTACATTGAATTAACATAAATAGAACTAACAATAGATAATAAAAATATTATGATATATGAATATGCAAGTACCTACTAACAAATACCAAAATTATACTATATATTATAAAATACAGAAACTAATATATAATAAAAAACAAAAAAGCAGAATTTACAAAGAAAAATTATACAGAGTCCTAATAACTTATGGTTAAGATGATAACGCATCAAACCAGCGCTTTGTCAGGAGGGTTTTAACTCTTTGTTCTTTCGAATCAAATAAGTCAAGGTCGGGGATATCGACCAAACCGTTGAATGTAGCTACTGCTCTACTGAAAAAAGAGTTTTGCTTAAAATTAGTGAAACTGAATGGAATATCTAAAAGAACAGGTTGCCTAGTAGATCTATTGGGGACTTTAATTTTGATGTGTTCAAGAAGCTGTGGGGAGTCAATTTCACCTTGAGCAATTTTACAGAGGAGTACAACGTCGGCAATTAATCTTCTCTCTTGTAAGGGGAGTATGTGGTGTCTTTTACACTTAGATGAATAATCATGGTCAAATCGATTGCTTTTAAATTGCAGATATCGCAGGAACCTACGCTGTATGGATTCAATCCTATCTATGTAAATTTCATATCGAGGGTTCCAGACCTGTGAGCCATATTCAAGAATGCTACGTACATAGGCACAATACAAAATTTTAATAACCTTAATACAATTGAACTGAGAGCAGGTTCTTATAACAAAACCTAACGCTTTGTTGGCTCTTTTTATAATGCCATTAATATGCTTGTCATAAACTAGCTTACTGTCATGGATAACTCCAAGGTCCCGAATCTCATCTACCATCTTCAATGGCATTCCCTTAAGTGAGTAACAATAGTGGGTAGGGTTAGACCTACGAGTGAAAGTAATTGAAAAGCATTTGGAAACATTCAAGTCTAGCTTATTTTGCAAACAGTATAGTTCAAATCTACCTAAGTCCTCTTGCAGGAGACAGCAGTCATTGATGTCTCTAATACGCATAAAGACTTTCATGTCATCCGCATATAGTAAAAATTGTGAAAACCTGAAGCAATAGGAAATATCATTAAGGAATACAGAAAAAAAAAGGAAAAGGAATACTCGTAAAACAAATAATCTATTTATGTTAAATAGTCATAAAACTAATTATGCAGGCAATTCTTTTATTCCTAGAGTAAGTAGGTTGCACAACGAAAAATTTTCTGAATGTGACATATTTTTGCTCTCTATGAATAACTTTAAAAAACAAGTTTCTCTCTTAGGTTAATTTGCTTTATATAATATGTATATGTATATATTTGTATAATTCATGCATGATTTGTCTATTTTGATTATTGTTTTATTAGTTTTCCAAATTAGCGTCTGTAACGTTGTTGTGTTTTTTAAATATAATGTTTCTATTAGTGGCATCTTGATTGGTTTATACAAAACTATATTACTGTTAATTTTAAGAATATTGTAAACTTTTTGTGCCGTAATAAACAAAAATAAAATAAATAAATTATCTCTTCGCGCCAAAAGTACTTAAACGGATTGGGTTGAAATTTGGCATTCAGGTAGTTCTGGGCTTGGAATAAAACAAAGAATACTTTATCTATAGCTATACTCATATCACAAAGAGGAAAGGTTTGCTTTTTTGTTTGTTTGTTTGTAATGAATAGGCTCCGAAACTACTGGGCCGAGAAAAATTATTTGGGAAGCTACACTATCCCCGGTGAACATAGGCTATATAATATTTTCAAAAAAGTAAGGGATCCGTACTAAAACCGTGCGAAGCCGGGAAGTTCCACTAGTTTATCCTATAAATCAGTTACCCCTTACTTTAGTCCCTTGGGGTAGGTGGATATAACCTTCAAACGTTTCCATAGAAACAACACATGAAACGGGTTGACACTAAACTGATAATAAACAAACTGCTCTCAAGAAGGTTAGTGAACTGCCTCATCTATGTATATCACTTTAAAATTACTTCAATAAAAGTAGAAAAAACTTCTCTAGGTACCCACCTAATTTATAAAACTTAAGTAGTTAGTACCGAAATAAATAAATAATGCTGAACAATTCACACAGCATTATCTAGCCCCATCGTAAGCAGAGCTTGTGTTAAGGGTACTAGATAACTGATATACATAATATTACAATACATTACATAGATAGACATTTTTTATTATACATAGAAAACGACCAGAACACCCGGTACAAATATCTGTAGATTATACACACAATTGTTCCGAGCGGGAATCGAACCCGCAACCTCCTGCGTCGCAGGCGGACTTTCGCCTGCGACGGACCTTCGTCAAAAAAATAAAGAAATAGATACATATTTTAAAATAAGAGATAGAAACGTACAGAACATTCATAATAGTAATTGATGAAATGTCATTTGCAGGGATTTGCTACATGTTTGAATTATTTATCATGTTTATACGCGCGCCCGCCCACACGAGCGCGCCCCGCCCGCCCAATCGTCTATTACAAACGTAATTCCCTCATTTTTCTAAAGAACCGTTTAGGTAGTTTGATACCTGCTATTTGTTGGATTGATACCAAGCGAGAGACACTTATACAGCCATTATACAGCTGCATTATTAGAATATTCTTGACATGTATTCTTGCATTTTTGAGTTCATTTTACCTAATTTATTATTTATTTTACTGTGATTTTATATGAATATTTTATTTAACTTTTAAAGAAGGCATGTTGTCTGCTTTTTCTTAACGCAATCCCTTATGGTGTTTCTTATGTCAAAATTAGTGTGTGTTGTATAATAAAATTTTATTGTAATATAATTTTAAAGCTTATAGACCTTAATGACATCAGGTGTAACATGTGTACCTACGGTGGAAATAAATAAACAATAAGTGAGCAATGTATGTCTCTGAAAGAAAAGAAGATCAGGTGGGCCATATTCTGCTAGCTCCGACTGTACCTACCAACCTGTAAAAAAACACCAGTTGATGACACCAAACTGACGATAACTTAAAACGCTTAAAACCGTATTGACGAGAAACGACGATCGGCAACTTTTTCAAAAATTTGTGTCGATTCGAATAGAATTTTTCTGGTTGACTGTATTTATTTACATAATTCTTGATGTTTTTTTTTCAGAGTTATCCATTTTGGTCCCTTTTTGTACCTGGGACGTAGATGGATGGATGTGTTGCCCGGACCGTACGATTACCAATCCATCAGCGGAGATCCAGCAGCGCAGATTTTCCGATTTATGGTTTGGGTCGCGCCATCCATCCAGATTTCTAGATAGAACTAGGTACCTACCGATAAATAGCTAGCATAAGCTCTAGTCACTTAATCATAACAGCTATGGGAACTGCGAGGGGCACGATTGTATCTACCTACCACCTATACTATATTATTAGGTATTACAACTTTATAAATTCGAAAGTGATTTTGTCTCTCTGTCTGATACCTTAGACAGAGAGACAAAAACACTTTTTAGCAGGGAGATAGATAATTATCCCGAAGGACTTAATCCACTTTTTATCCTGGAAAAAAGCATGCGAAACCGCGGGCAGAAGCTATCTTTATGTAAACAAATAAGTTATTATAACACTAGTCCCGGCTTCGCCCGGGTGGTCATTTGTTTCAGGCAATTTTTTTAATTTTGCTCTTTTTTCTATCCGTAAGAACCATCCTCGTACTTCAAGGAATATTCTAAAAAAGAATTAGCGAAATCGGTTCAGCCGCTCTCGAGATTTGCGCTTAGCAACACATTCAGCGAATCATTTTTATATTATATAGAAGAAGATAATGCATAAGGTATTTTAATCAATAAAGCTTTGTTTTCGCAATTAATACAGAAAGGCAATCCGCAAAATGTTATTTTAAATTATGAAACAACGCAAAAAAAGGATTAAGTAACATATCATAGATAGGCTCGTGAGATTGCTTTTGAATTATTTTATGAAATTGAGTTTTCGCTCGTGATGTACGACAGCATTATAAAGTTGTCCTTTATAGCCCAGAGAGATGTCAGCTAAAATGTATGGCTGCGAGTTTCATAATCGTCGGGGAAAGATATTTGCTGAAGTATGCCTTGCTAAATATGGAAGGTTAGGTTTACGAAGGTTATTAACGTGCAGTTTATAAAGGTTAGGCTATAGGCAGTATATAGTATATACAGTCGTGGTCAACTAATTAGGGACAATCTCTAGTTAAGTCAAATTGTGTTTTTTTTATTTTTTTCAACGTGTCTTAGAAATTTTCCATATCTTTTACATGTAAGTATAATTAGTCATTGATGTGCCCGATTATACAAACAATAACAACTTCTTAAACATTAAACCTCTTTACAGTATAGCTGATAAATTATCATAGTGCTATTTGTTCAAATAATGCTGGCTGGCCATTTAATTAGGGACACTGAGATATTGCGTTCTATTTTCAAAATTTGAATCTCAATACATTTTTACTTCTTCTCTTATTGTTTCGTGGTAGTTTTGGCGGCAATCCCGATTTTTATTTTAAGTTTTGAAAAATATTTTGAAGAAGAATGGACAAAAATAAAAGTTGCGATCCAACACTACGAAAAATTATCATGAAGTTTGTTGTCGAGCATGATTGGCCATACCGAAGGATAGCAGAACATTTAAATTGTTCAAAAACTATGGTATACAATGCAGTGCAACATGTCAGACGCAATAACACAGCTTTAAATGTGCCCAGAACAAAAAGATCGAGAAAAACAACTCCGCAAGAAGATAGAATGATAACCAGGTTAGCTAAGAAAGATCCGTTTCTAGGGTCTATTTTAATTAAACACGAAGTGGAGTGGGACCTGTGAGGAAAGTTCAGGGTAACTTAGACCAACATCAATACAGGGCAATATTGGAGGAAACGATGCTTCCCTATGCTGAGGAGCATCTCCCTATTATATGGACCTTTCAGCATGATAACGACCCGAAACATGCCGCCCGTTCAGTCAAGTCGTTTCTTACCAGTCAGTCAGTATCGGTGCTAGATTGGCCAGCAAATAGCCCGGACCTTAACCCAATCGACCTTTGGCACGAAATCAAGAAAAAAGTTGCCACTTATCGTACCACAACTTTAGATGAACTTAATGAAGCTTTTTGTGAGGCATAGGCAAACACTCCTATCGAAACATGCCAGAAACTGATAATGTCCGTACCGCTTGACACCGATGTGGCATACCACATCGGTGTCAAGCGGTAATTACTAACAAAGGTTTTGCTACTGGGTACTGATTTTACACGTAATAAAATGGAGCTGTTAAACATATTATAATACTGCAGATTATTAGTTTTGTTTAACTCTATTTTTCATTATAGTTTACTGACCTTAATTAAATGTCCAGCTACAGAATTATACCTTAAAATTGAATACATGTTGGTAGGTGCTGAGAAATCAATAGGGTTTTATATTTATATGTACATAACCGGTTATTGCTCTTCACTATCTTGAAAGTCCCTAATTAGTTGACCACGACTGTATATGTAGGCATCAATTAATTAGTGTATTTTTTTTTATAAATCATGTAAAATACAATACAAAAACGCTTTTTTGCACATCAAGACAGAGAAAAAAAATTAAAAGAACAAACAAACAAACATACAGATGCACAATGGGCGGCCTTATCGCTAAGAGCGATTTCTTCCTTTTCTTCTTCCAGGAAATCTTTGTACATGTACATATACATAATATTGTAAAACATTATAGTTATTTTATTTAAGTTATGAAAAGTTATTTAATTGTTGTACTTTTTCTTTTTCTAGTTTGTTATTTAATTATTTCTAGTAGTTTTTAAGATAGTGGAAGTATTCAATATACTAGGCATAACGATTTGGAGATATCTATAATAATAAATTATGCTGGACCATTCACACAGCATCATCTAGACCCAAGGTAAGCAGAGCTTGTGTTATGGATACTAGATGACGGATATACTTAATGCAATAGATTCAATAGATTGATATTTTTTATTATACATAGATAACGACCAAAACACCCGGAACAAATAACTGCAGATCATATTATATAAGAAAATGTTATTATACATAGATAACGACCAAAACACCCGGAACAAATAACTGCAGATCATATTATATAAGAAAATGTTATTATACATAGATAACGACCAAAACACCCGGAACAAATAACTGCAGATCATATTATATAAGAAAATGTTATTATACATAGATAACGACCAAAACACCCGGAACAAATAACTGCAGATCATATTATATAAGAAAATGTTATTATACATAGATAACGACCAAAACACCCGGAACAAATAACTGCAGATCATATTATATAAGAAAATGTTATTATACATAGATAACGACCAAAACACCCGGAACAAATAACTGCAGATCATATTATATAAGATTATTTTTTATCAATAAACAACTGTAACTGAATGAAATGGTTGGTACCTACAAAAACACTTACTGCTACGCACAATAATTTGTAAGATATATAGTATTAATTTGCGTAGTTTTTAAGTTTGTTGTGTATGCTAGTTTTTAAGGTAAATAAAAAAAAATATTTCTTTCTTACCTACTACTACTATTATGAGTGCCATAGTTACGCTCAAGAAATGTGCAAACACACTAGCCAAACTCGACTCAACAAACCACGACACAAAAAATATAGCTCAATTGCTTGGCGTCGACTATCAGCTATATTTAATTGTAATTTGTAAGCAATATTTACTAGTATTTATGGAAGGATTACAAATCAACGAGTACCTGTAAATTGCTATAGTAAAGACGCGGCCAACAGGGTGAAGTTTTAGGATAAGTAAGTATGGGGGGTTTGTTTATAAACATTCCGGATCGAGTTTGGCTAGTGTACGTACGTTTTGTCCCGGGCTTAAATATTATTATTATTATTCAGTCCAGCCCAAGGTTGCCTGGAAGAGATCACTTACAGCGATAAGGCCGCCCAATGTATGCCAGTTTTATTTTTAGTTTATTTGTCTTTTATTTAAATCAAAAGCAATAAAGCGTTATCAATCCATCTACAGGTGGTAGTATTTTTTCTTTTTTATAGTAGGACGGACAGAAACTGTTCTTCCTCGGCTGATTTCTCGTGGTCCTACTATTTTGTCCTACTAGTAGGACCAAGAGAAATCGGCCAACAAGTCATCTTGAACTCAAATTACAGTTACTGATAAAAATAATCGTATTAAATCTTAAGAACAGGCTTGATTATGCATTACATGCATAGACGCAAATTTAATGGATTACTTACAAAGGACAGTAACCTAAGGACCAATCTAACTATTATTTAGGAGATTCACTTCTTTTAGAGCAGTAGTTCCCAAAGTGGTCCAGGTGGACCCCCAGGGGTCCACGGGAGACTCGACGGGGATCTACATTGGCGTGACAAAAAATTGGGGGTTCACAATTTGTAAGCGGGGGTCCACGAAAATGTATCTGCTTTCGATAGTGAAGAACTAAAATGTTGGCTTGACTTCACCTATCAATGTAGGCAGATAATATTTTAGGAAGCTCAGCGACTGTTACTTTCTGATAAATTTTTAATATATAAAAAAACTTTTAATTTACAATCTTTTATATCATCTAGGTCAAAAGTGCTTGGGAATACAAATTCAACGAACCCAAACTCGACGTGGTTAAGTCGTTTCGTTTAGGAGTTCCTATGGCCGCTGTAGGTTTCCATCATCAGACCAGCTCGATGGTACCATGACATTGCATTGTCACCGAACTTACATAAGTATTTTATTATTATAGTGCGTAAGCCCTTGCACTCTTTATATATTCTCAAAGAATCAAGTCCCACCGGTGTCGTAAATTTTTGGGATAATATTTAATTTCTTTACATAAGTATATCAAAATTTTTGAATCGGTGAGGATAACTGGTCTAAAATTGTGTTGCAAGATTTGACCCGAACAAAAATACATTGCAAGTAAATAAAAGCTTGTAAAAACAAGATTTTACTCACTTTTTGAATCAGTTTTACAGTTTCTGGAAAGTAAAGATCCAGATTTAAAAGAAAACCTAATCAATTTGAAAGCAGACATAGCATATTTGACAGATGTTCCCAGACCTCGTAATTGTTCAAAAAATGTTATGACATTAACTTACAGTTATAAGGGGACAGCCTCAATTTAATAAAAACAAAGGGTGTAATTTCAGCTTTTCTTGGAAAATTGAAATTAATGAAGCAAAATATGAGTGGGCGCGAATTTTCTCAATATTCAAACTTGTCACAGGTAGAATGCCTTGATGAGGATATTCAGACATACGTTCAACATTTAATTGCCCTGCATGATGACTTCAAAATTAGATTTGAAGATATTCTGACGATGGAAATACCACCATGGATCATAAATCCATTTGATGAAACGGAAGTGGAGAATGTGATATTACAAGAGGAGCTACTCGAGCTTAGCACTAATGAGGAGCTGAAGGTGAAATTTAAAAGAGGGTATCAAACATTTTGGCTGCAGGCAGAAATACGCGAAAAGTGTCCTGGACTGTGGGGGATTGCGAGAAAGTTTTTGATAGCATTTCCCTCGTCATATTTTGTCGAAAGAAGTTTTAGTGTCGTTACAAACCTTATAACAAAAAAGGAGCAGATTGAATATCACGGAACGGGGAGATTTGCGGTTATTCTTAACAAAACTGAAGCCAAATATTGATTATTTACTGTCAATCTATCAAGTGCATCCCTCCCATTAAAATTATTACTATTTTAATAATGTAATAATTACATACAATCAAATATTTGAATAAATACAACATAAAAAACGTACTATTTTTATTTTTATTTTTACCACTCCGAATGGGGAGTTTTCCAAATAAAATAAGTGAGAATTGTTGGTGCTGTGAATAGATGTAAAAAAGTAAAGTTGGATGGAATTACTTTTTTGATTGGCCAACTTTACTTTTTTGACATTAATTTACAGCGCAATCAATTAATTAATTAACCAATCTAGTCTCACTTTTTTCGAAAACTATTAATTCGTGGTTGGAACTCAGCCTCAACGCAATTCCCATAGTTAGATCTAAACTTCACAATTTTTGTCGAGTTTTGGGAATATGGTAGAAATGTAGATGCAGGGGGTCCACCGAAACCAGCAAAATTTTGAAAGTGGTCTATGAGAAAAAAAGGTCTGGGAACCTCTGTTTTAGAGATTCTTGGGTCGGGACTACAGGATATGTAATTATTTAGTAAATTAAACGCTAAAATAGGTACTCAGCGCCCGTTTTAAAAGGTTGACCCACTTTAGCTATTTAGAACGATGTTCCAGTCATAACAATATTTAATGAAATTCTACTATTTAGAATTTCAATTAATGTCCGTATATCAAACATGCATTGCGAAATACCGGACATGGTATTTGAATAGTAAGTACAAGTTTCACATCTATGAAGTTTCTGGAACGGGTATTTATTGTCATATTCGTATCCGCAAGGATCGTAGTTATATATGTATCTATTTGAGCTGTTGAGAGTTGGCACATAGCCAGTCTACTAACCGCAAACAAAGTTCGAAGGTTCTGTTAGCTAGATTGATACCAGTAGGACTGGGATGGTGCAATCAGAATACGTAATTATATTACCCCAACTGATTGTATAGGCTTTGGGCAGCTTGTGTATTTGTCTTTGAGTAAGTGCTCTTGAGTGCTTGCCTATTGACTTAATTTGACTTTGTCTTGTTGGCAGTACTATCCCTGAAATAACACATGGGCTTTTTTGGCTACTTTTTATCCCATAAATCAGTTCCCGTGGGATATAAAATAACTTTAATAATTTAATCAAAGCGTGCTAGGCCGCTGGCAGAAACTCGTAGGTATTAGGATAAATAAAATACATAGATTAATAGACTAATGCACGAGTATAATATTATAAAATACTTTTCAGCCTATCGAACATAATCTTATGGGTTCTAAAACGATATTTACATAAAAATACGAAAGGCGGGAGACATAAACCCAGAAATGAGAAACGATGTGCCCCGCCTGTGAGTCCTGCGAATTTGTCCTGCGATTAATATTATGCTTACACCTACTATTATAATATCAGTCCAAATTCAAGATAATACGTGAATAGAAGAGGATACTGTGCTACGCCGCGCGGCCCAGGTCCTGTGCTGGCGCGCGGCTCTAGGGCCCAGGACACACAGGCGCCGTCGGGCTCCGCGGAGCTATAACAATAAATAACAACATCATCTGAAAGCACATCCCCATTTCTAGATTCATTGACAAAGTGCCGCTCTGCGGCGTTACGCTTAAATTAAAACCTTGCCGTCGAAAACACTTCATAATATTCATCACTCACTAATCACATTGTGCTGGACCAATTCGAATTGCGGAGCTTTTATCACTTTCATGCTCGTCAAATATTACGGATCACTTTAGTTCATTCGACTTATTCACGAATCTGATGAAATCAGACAGCTGCATCTCTTGCAAAGCTTATTTCTTTTATAGAGTAGGATCACCTACATTGAATTCTTTGATGAATTAATTTCTATGATCTCATCTTGTTTTGAAGTATTCTGACGACGTCCCCGGCGTGTTCTAATCGTCGTGCGGGCGGGGCTCCGCGAAGCCGCGCGCCGATATCGGGTCGGGCGCTGGGTCGGCGTGCGGCGCGGGCGAGGCGGCCGGCGAGGCGGCGGGGGACGCGCTGCCCAGCGGCGACGGCAGCGTCGCGTACACCGTGGGCCGCGGGGGCTGGTACGACGGCGCGTACGAGTCGCTGCGGGGGTTGTAGAACGGGGAGTCGTCCAGGCAGCAGTCCAGGTTAGGAGAGTACGGGGTCGCCGCGCCGCAGGATGGAGCGTCATCGCTCGGGCGGTACGCCGGCGCCACGGGAGCGTACACCGGCCGGCGCGGCGGCTCGGTCTCCGTCGGCCGGTGGTGGGACGACGGTACATGCGCGTCCGACCAGCAAGCCTTGCTGGGTGTGAAATCCCCCTTGACGTACAGCTGGATCGGCCGCCGGAAGCCTTTGCTGGCGTGCTGCGGGACCCCGAGGATGGCGCACTTGCTGAAGCCCACTTCCGGAGATAGAAGGTACTCGCGGAACTTGTTCGGGTACATCTCAATTGAGTTGAAGTTTTCGTAGATTGTTGGCTGAAAACGGAAATATTATTATTAGGTACACATTATGTTTATATGCATTAATTTTGACATAGGAAAAATAATACAGTAAGTAACACAGTATAATAAAACGAAACGGGAAATGCAGCCACTTAACAGATTGTAGTGCGGTGTGAATGACCAGAATACATAATACATTAATAGGCGCGGCCGGGAGAGCAGATATGGAGATTTATGACTTGCGTACATTTCAATCAATAGACATATGTTCCCCCACTGCGACTTAGGGTCAGCTCACACCGAGAGGCATCTTGGGACGCAACACTGCGCCGCAGGGCCTTTTTGTATCTTATTGCGTATTAAATAAAGTAATATTTCGAATCACTATTTTAAAAAGCCTGTTCAGCGTCGCGTCGTGTCGAGTCTTCTTGGTGTGCGCTGACCCTAAGGGAATGAGCACCACCCGCGGTTAGTGATGTAGTGCAACACATGCTCATTCTACTAATAAATAGCATTGTTCAGTACTTCTAAGATGATTTACACAAGACTTTGTTTTCTTGGTAATACTTTCATAACTTCACATTATTATATTGTTTATCCAGACATCTCATGTAGTTTACACATTAATGAGTAGGAACAGCGAAATGAGGAGTTGATTCAGACGAAATTTTATTCTAAAAAAGTCTTCGAATTATATTATTTAAATTCTAAAATTGGCGTAAAGTACCAACCTATTCATTGAATTCTTATAATATTATATGTAGGAAATTGCGCAGATTTCTGCGTAAGTACCGGTTGATTTAAAAGTTATTTTCCTAAATACAGGGGGGTTCCAAACACAGACAATTAAATGAAATGGGCTGGTGAATGAACTTGCATCGATTTTAACATAGCATATTTTAATTTTAGCATCAGATGATAATTAGCTCTAATGTTTTTCCATGATTAGAACTACTTTGATGCAGAATTTTACCCCGATTTGGCGTGAAGAGACATTAATCAATCTATACATCCATCCAAACTTATGAATTATTCTTAACTTTTGATCAATGATTATCCTGAAGCTATTCACGTGCAAACTAACAATGAATACGAACGTTTGGATGTTTAGATGTTTGCTACATCTTCACGCCAAAAGTAATGATCGGATCAGACTGATTTAGCAAAGTTGTAGTATTTTCTATTTATTATCTCCTTAAGAACCATCCTCGTACTTTAAGGAATATTCTAAAAAAACTAATTAGCGAAATCGGTTCAACTGCTCTCGAGATTTGCGCTTAGCAAAACATTCAGAGATTCATTTTTATATTATAGATAAAAAAATATCTATAATGTACTGTATTGTATTATATATATCAGTTATCTAGTACCCATAACACAAGCTCTGCTTACCATGAAGCTAGGTAATGCTGTGTGAATTGTCCAGCATTATTTATTATTATTTAAATGATCTTTATCAATATATACCGTCAAACGCTTCTTCTTCTTATAGCTCCCCCAGTTCTGCGCCTCCAAGACAAGCTTGCCCCCCGGCCGCAGATCCGCGAACATTTTCCGGAAGGCTCGCTTCATGCCCGCGTCACCCCAGTTCAGATGCATCCACTTGGTGGTGGACAGGCAGAGGATCAGGTCGTATTGCGCGCTGTCGCCGGAACCGACGGTTGCGTCCTCGCGGGGGACGTAGTTGCCCTGGAAATAACAATACCATATTATTTTAATATCATCATCAGCCTTATAGCAATATATAATATAATCTTATTATTTTTTTATTTTTACTGGTATTTTTTTATGTTGTACAAGTTTAGTTGTTTATACAGTAATAACTGCTGGCTGATCTTCTAATTCCAATTATGCTTTACTAGGGGGTCATCGACCTGTAGCTCAGACTATTTCTTATGAAGTTAGATTAAGTTTAATTTTACTGTCAAGAATTATTATAATTATAGATTTTCGTTTTAGGAGTTTGAATATGACAAATCAGATATATATTAAATCGGACGCGTTCCCATACAACGGCTGCGTTGCTCCGTCGTCGTAAGGCAATGTAGATATTAAAGAAATAATTAAACGTCATGCTTATGCTTATCATTAATATAATAGAAAATGTTTATTTGTGTTTCAAAATATAAAATTAAAAAAAAAATAGTTGCGTGCGCGCATCCTCACTAACGCCGATCATTCAATCAGCAGTAGAGCGAAGGCCCGCCTGCGACACAGGAAGTTGCGAGTTCGATTCCCGGCATTCCCGCCTTGGGACAAATTTCTGTAGATATTTGTTCTGAATGTTTTCTATGTATAATAAAAATAACTAGTTGTGTATTGTATTAAGTATATCAGTTATCTAGTACCCATCACTAGGTCTGTTTAACTTGGGGATGATACTGGGTTAATTGTCCAGCATAATTGATTTATTTATTAGTATAATTAATCGTGCAGCAGCTATTACTTCACGTCCATCAATCATGATGGCTTAATAAATGATCACGCCTATGTCCAGCAGTGGACTAACATAGGCTGATGATGAAATGATCACGAACGATAGTGTAGACTTGCACGATTACCTTGACTACTTCCTTGCCCATCGCCGGCTATGTAATCATCACGATCACCGGCGATAGTAGAAAGACGCAATCGAACTTCAAAAATAGCCAACTGCTGGTTCGAAGCCCCATTTTTCTAGTGAGTTATTGGTGGAAAAATATGAAAGTAAACTCACCTGTTTAAAAGTAACATTATATGGGAATGTTGGAAGTGACACACTATCGCCCAGCGCGCCGAGCGGCCCGAACAGCATCGACATCGACATTGGAAAGAAGCATTGGCCTTGCTCCTTATTCACTGCCCCTTTTCTATTCTTCCTTGGCCTTTTTATTTTCCTTTTCTTGGCATCATCTGGTTTCTCAGCACAGTCCTCGCATTTCTCCTCTTTACACTCATCACATTCTGGCTTTTTATCGATTTCTAGTTCTTTTTTGTCTTCATCCATTTTCGGTTCTGCAGGAACTGGTATAAACGAACGGAGGTTCTTCTGTGCACGGGCTGAAACAAAAAAGTACTTAATTTTATTATGTTTATCTACTTTATCTGTACTCTTCAATTGCCACAAGTTCCTGTGAACAGCTTATGAATATTGATCATGAATTTTAATGATGTAGTTTGCTATGCATATGCAGCATAGTTATTATTTTAGGACATTAACATACTACGAGCTGTAGTTTCTTAATGTACTAAAATGATAACTATATCACTTTTCATTCTGACAAGTTTAAACAAGTAAACATTTAAAGTATGTATCTCCACTACATTACAAACTTAATGCAATGCAGCTTATGATTACATCTAGTAAATTACCGCTATGAAATATATTCAATTAAATGTTATATTTATTAATACTGTACACTTACTAATTATGATATGATTACATCTAGTAATCATAAGTAATCTAGTAGTAATAATTGAAGGGAAGAAATAACTACCATAAAATAAATCAATAAAATGTTATATTATGCACACTAGCTGCGCCCCGCGGCCTCGCCCTTGTGGAAATCTATGTGTCAAATGGTTTATAAACCTTCCTCTAGAATCACTCTATCTATTAAAAAAAACCGCATCAAAATCTGTTGCATATTTTTAAAAATAGGCATACAAATAGGGACAGACAGACAGCGTAAGCGACTATGTAGTGATGTATACTTACTTATGAGAACTGGATCAATATCCATGCCCACCACGGAACGGGCTCCAAGGGTTCTCGCCACTGCTATAGAGATGTGACCTACATTGCAGCCGATGTCCAAAACATCTTTGTGCTGGAAGAGGTGCCTGTGCATCTCAAATACTTGCAGACGGATGTCCATCATTGCATTCAAATTCCGGTAGCCATAATACCTGCAATTCATTAGGAAATTGTTCATAAGGTTAATAGCTGCCTATCAAATCAAGATTCATAACACCACTCACTTTGTGGTAGGTAATGATATTAATTTGTGATGTAAAAAGAATTCTTATGAAATAAACGAAGAATTATAATGTCTTTAATTTCTAAAGTGAATTGTTGTTATTGATATTCAAATTCCTAAACCCAAAAACATATACCAGTTTTGTTTGAATAGGTAACCCCCCATTCACAAGTTTTAAAACAGTGTAGGCCGATTGTACTAGCTGTGTACATTAAGAAAAACTAAAATTTCCTGAAAACTACATTATCTTGGTTTTTTATAGTATTTTCTTCATGAAATTTACCCCCTTTATAAACAAAAATTTATGAGAACTGAATGTGAAAAAAAAATAACAGGAGTAAAAAGGGTTAAGTCAATAGGCTCACCTGTCATAATTTCCATATTGATACTTTGAGTTTTTGGCATGAAATGTTGGCAGCTTGGAGTCTCCTTCTGATAAGCTCTTGGTGCGGTGCGGCGAGGGGGGGCGCTCCGAGGGTCCGGCTCGGGGCTGCCGCGCACGCATCCACGCTCCCGGCTGAGGCACCACAGGACTTACTATCTTATCTAATGAATCCATCCTCCGTAACTTCTTGCTACAATCCTTGCCTTTCTGTGAAGCATTATCACTGTCACTGCAAGACCTCTTCCGCGACTTGGTAGCAGAAGTAGATGGCTCAGGTGGTAGAGGCTCTTTGATTCCCTCTGCTTTTTCGACAGTTTTCTCTTCTTGTGATGGACTTGTATTATCAGTTGTACGGCGCCGCAGCCTCGCCTTCTTGCGTGGTTTGCGTTGCTGCATTTCTAGCCTCTTTTCATATTCATCATTATCAAGAGGCTCCATCAGATTGAGCGGATCTCTGATATTGGGAGGGATTATAACATCTATCTTGGCTTTGTGTCGTGGTGGTGTAGGCAGTGGTGATGATTCGGGTGTTACTGCATTCATAGCCCTGTTAACGTCTTCATCTTGTAAACTGTTAAGATTCAGCGGATCAGATATGTTCCCTCCAAGTAAAAACTTTGTTGGTGGAATAAACACATCTTTTCGGGGCCTTTTGTTAGGCAAGAAAAATTTTGACATAGTAGGAAAGCTTTGAGCCCTTTTCCTCCCTTGCGCCTGTTTGAATTTAGCTCCAACATGGTGAACTCTTCGCACAACATTTCTATCTGACGTTTCTTTAGAGGGTGCATGACTTTTCTTGCCATGACGAGATTTCTTTTTTGTTTTCTTCGAGTTCAACGAAACACTTCCATCACTGTCTTTCGAGAGATTAGGGTCAACACAAGCGCTAGTATCACCACAAGCACTCTGTTCCGCAACATTTTCAGCACTGATTTGACTCTTCAGTTTCTCATCATCATCTGGCTCATTTAGATCCTTATCATGTTGATTGCTTTGACAGGCAGTTAAATTTTCTTTAGCACTATCCATTACGCTTAGATAAAATAGTAAAACTTACATGGTAAACACGAATACTTTTTAAAAATCAAATTTGCCGCCACTTTGGTTCTTGCAAAATGCACAAGGACATCCGCCAATGGTGATAATAAACAGGTTAGCAATGCAGTATGTAATTTATTATAGAGAAAGTAAGATAGATTACAGATTAAGATTATGCACTATAATGCATTCAAACCAGAATCACAACACATCTGCAAAGAAAACAAGTATAAATTACACAATTTCTAAGAACTTCACACATTCTCTTGATACGACATGGAAGATGGCAATTTGATTGAGTTTTTTTTTATTTTTACTAGGTATTTTTAGTGAAGTGCTCACTCCACCACAAAACATCTGCAGGAGTATCGATGTTGATATCGATATCGAACATCGAATGAAAAGCTATTTAATTTGAAAAAAAGCGTTCAATTTTTTTTATTATTTGATCAACTACATCTATATCGAAAAAGCAACCTACTCGATTTTTTATTGAGGCGTTTGCTTAATGTCTGAAAAGAACCTACGAATATAAACTGAAAAAAAAGATTGCGCATTTATTTTGAAATTAAAATAGCACACACAGGTTGACATGACGACGATGACGGGTTGAAGTCAAATAGCTTGGCCACACGCCTCGTCTTAGTGGGAAGCATGTTTGCACAAACCATTTTGCTTAGGTAAGACGAAGGATGTGGACGGCAAGACTGTACCTCGCGCAAGCCCTTTAACGCGGCTTCTTTTCAATCAATAACAAATTAAAGCACGTCTCTCTTGAGAAACAGAACTTGAGGGTGTAGCTAGTCATTCAAGCCGCGCTCCAGTATGGCAAAGTGTTTTTGACGCATAGCTTGTTTGTTTGTTATTTTTTTTTATCAGCGAACAATAAAAGAAAGAGCCTTATAAAAAATATCTTCTATTGGCGACGTCATGATACCTTAAATAGAGAAATCAAAACATAATTAAAACCTCTCCGTACCGTACCAACCGTTCAGTCCTTATCCAGTTTTCACGAGCTTACATGCACGTGTGGCCACTGTATTAATGTTCAGTCATTTTGCACAGACATAACCGCACAAACTGAACTGTGCAAACAAGATGAAACATGAGGCCCGATCATAATAGTATTTCTAAACTGCGAGCGCACTTTTACTTTTGAACTTGCTGAAATTAGAGGTTAATTTTGCCTCTCCGTTAGAACTTTAAATGAACACATCACACACAATGTACATGTAACAATAAGCACCTGTCTTTCTGCATCGAAATAGAGGACATCTCTTTCTTAATAACCTTTAATTCGGCGTGTGCGTCGTTTTCATTGAAACTAGAATTTAAAATTTATATTTTACGTCATAATGTAAAGTTTTCTAGCCCCGGGCTAGCCTAATAATTGTATAACTGCAACTAAACAATCGAGTTGGCTAACTTCTCATTTAGAAAACGCCATATGAAACAATCGGATTTATAATTTGGAAGAGGGCATCCCTATGCCCGATTCTGATTGGGTAAATGGTATATTTTGCATTTCGGTCCACCAATTACAGATCCCTAGTCATGATTGGTCGATTAAGTGACAAATCAAAACAAAAGTGTTTTTTTTAATGTTACCAGATTTAACCAAACACCCGCCACCGCGCCGCGCCGCCGCCGCTCTTCTTGTACTGAATGCACAGACAGGTAAACATAAGAGCGCTATGGTGCTCGAATCGACCATGCTCCAAACAACGTTTCTGGGCCAGGAGGTCGTGACCAATATAAAAGTTACTCTATGGTCGTGACAATGCGTGTCGGACAATGGACAGTGTAGTAGGCCCTCTCACATCGAAAACTTTTTTTGATACTTGCAACATCGATCGAAACGTTTGACTTTTTCGAATTTTAAATTTGAATGTTTCCGTTTGTTGCTTGATTTGACCGACAACAAAAGTTGAAAATTCGTCGCAACGGACAGTGCATGAAAATAATACAAAATTTACAACACAGACTCAATAATAGCTTGATTGCCTTTATATCCGTTCAATAAGTGTGTTAATTACTGACTTGAGTTCGTCGACAAATGTTTTGTGACAGTCTGTGCTTGTGACGATCAACAAAAGTAGGTGAATTTTGTTTATCTTGTTTCATGATAGATACTCTAAAATATGCGGCATTTTGTAATTTTGAGCATCGCTACTTTATTATTAGGTGTAGCCAGTCAAAGACTAGCTTGATGCAGCCAAAAATTCTGTAGAATAGTCCAGAACAAAAGCTGCGTGTTATCGGGAGCCGTTGGTTTATGACCATAGCCGGATTGATTATCAAATTTACCTAGGTATATATTTTTCGGAACCATGAAATAGTACCTACCTATAATACATACATATACTGCTGCCTTAACTGCTGCACATAGGCCTCCCCTCATGGTCAACGATGCTATACCTAATATTTATTTCTCTTTTTTCAGTATAAAATCTTAACTGTATCCTGTTTGCTAACTCTTCCAGGTACCTATGTTTTTATCTAGTACTTAATAATGGTTGATCTCGCACTATATCAGTGTGAACCATTATGCAAATTCTCTTGAACACAGAAAACAACTCCATCTCAACAATTTATCACTAAGATTTTTCACAATAGCCATAAATATACAATTAGATACAAAATATTCTTGCCAATTATTATTACCTACATACTTAGTTAATTTTGTTGAAATGCTCTTCAAATCTTTTATTTGTTTATTTCAGGATGTCCCGAATACCAAAATTGCCTACCTTTGCTTCTAAAGAAAATAAACCATCAGTAGTTGCTAAACGGACTTTTTGTAAGGGAATGAGCGATTTGGCCAAGAACAAATTGCTTTCGGAACATACAAGACCATTACAAGGAATCCCTGCTGTGTCAGCACCAGCCCCACGTCTCAAACGGGCAGCAACGGTCCCCGTGCCTTCAGTTCCGGCTAAACAAAACAAAGTGGAAAAGAAAACTACTGTACCACCAAAGATACCACCCTATGACTACAAGGCAAGGTTCAATGACCTTCTTGAGAAACACAAAGTTCTAAAAAACGATTTTAATGATATAAAAGAAAAACATGGAGAAGTAAATGAAGATTACGAAAAGATCAAGGACTCTATTCACAGCTGTACCAGTGAGCGGGATATACTAAAAGGAAAGTTATTAAAGAGCCTTCAGGAATTAAGAGATAAGTGTGAAGAACATGACAAATTGAAACTTGACTTTGACATTCAAAAACACGAGAATGAGGACTTGCATCGTAAAACTAAACTTCTTGAAGAAGTTACCAATAGCCTGAAGCAGAAAACTTCAGAATTGGACAGAATTGAATCAGATTTTAAAGATTTGACTAGGCGCCATACAAGTCTTAGGGAGGAAACTGAAGCTTTACGGGTGCTATCTGATCACCTGAAAAAAATATCTGTGGAACATGATAAGCTACAGCTTGATTATAAAGAAGCCTTGGAATCTATTAATAAGAACAAGGGTGATGCAGAAGCTCTTCAGAATATCTTGGCTTCCATGTACAAAGAACAGAGGGAACTGAGAAACACCATTCAAGATCTAAAAGGCAACATCAGAGTTTATTGCAGAGTCCGTCCACCTCTGCAATCGGAGCTTACAAAACCATTATTCAATTTGAATGTGCTAGATGCATGCTCTATAGAAGTAGAGAAAATTGAATTGTTTAACTCTGCTCGCAAAGGAAAACATTCTTTCTCCTTTGATGGTATTTTTACCCCTCATTCAGCTCAGGAAGATGTATTTGCTGAAGTATCAGCCATGGTGCAATCTGCTTTGGATGGTTACAATGTATGTATCTTTGCCTATGGACAAACGGGTTCTGGAAAGACATACACAATGGAGGGAGGCTGTGGAGTGGAGCAATATGGGATCATCCCTCGTGCTTTCAACATGATATTTACGTGCATGGAAGATTTAAAGAGGATGGGCTGGGAGCTCACAATTAAAGCTTCATTTCTTGAAATTTATAATGAAATAATCTATGACTTGCTTAACTCTAGCAAAGATCAAACTGCTCATGAAATTAAGATGGTCAACTCTAAAGGTACAGATGTTTATGTGTCCAATCTAAAAGAAGAGGAAGTTAAGAGCTCACATGATTTTATCAGGTTGATGATATTTGCACAACGTAATCGACAAACTGCCGCTACACTCAACAACGAACGTAGCTCGCGATCACACTCTGTTGCGCAAATAAAGATATCGGCAATCAACGAAAAACGCAAAGAGAAATATACAAGCAACCTGAACTTAGTAGACTTGGCTGGATCCGAGAGTGGTAAGACAACGCAGAGAATGGATGAGACAAAACACATCAACAGGTCGTTATCTGAGCTCTCCAAAGTAATTCTATCTCTGCAGACTAATCAGTCCCACATCCCCTACAGAAACTCTAAGCTTACACATCTCTTAATGCCCAGCCTTGGAGGCAACTCAAAAACCCTCATGTTGGTGAATATCAACCAATTTGATGAATGCTTTGGTGAAACTCTTAACTCATTGCGATTTGCAACTAAAGTCAACAGCTGCAGGACAATCAAAGCAAAGAAAAATCTATCTATGGTTGATTCATTGTAGTTTAATGTCTTGTACTAAGTTAACTAGTATTTTATTACTTATTATTATTACTAATTGACAATAACTTAACAGCTAATTTTTTGTTAGAAATCCGGGGGTCTAATTCTGTTATCTAATTCATTTACTATGACAGTGGTATTACTGCAGAACCGTCGTCGTCATGTAGAATACTGAGCTGAAAGAAACTCCAGATAGTGAACTAAAGATTGCCCTAAACTGATCTGCCCTAACATTTTTCATGATTATTGAATTGTTCGTTCTAATCTAGTTTCATTCATCTGACATAGAATGCCAAAAGTAATTCTGTACTATACCATTGTCCTAGTGATTGCTGGTTTGACCCCTTAAAAATGTTTTTGGCCTATTTAAATTATGGTTCATATCTATTATTGACATTATCATCTTCCCGACCACGCTAGGTACAAACATACATGCCCATGTATTTTTATCCCAACTCTCCTCTATCAGCCTTCATATCCGTACAACCTTTTTCCATATCTATTATTGTCATATTTTTGCGCTAAAACGGATTTGTAATCCGTATTTCGTACTTTTATAATTTACTTTTACGTGCATACTTAATTATAATGATGTTAATTAATAGTCTTAATTTTTATCAATTATGAATATTATTGTTGTGTGCATTAAGAAAGAAACACACTTGAATATAAATTAGTACCAATATTTTCTTGTATTTTTTACACCTAAACTAAATACATTTTTAATACCTATTAAAAACATTTTATAATCATCTAGGCCAAAATAAATAAAAAGTTTGCTTGGGAAGACCAACCCAAACTTTAAGGGGGTTAAGTTGTTTCATTAAGGAGTTCTTAAGACCACCTCTCCATAATCCGAACTTACTCATCAGAAATTCGAAACTTTTTTTATTTAAAACTATTCTAGTAACAAATGTTGATTTTGAGGGGAACAAAAAAATTAAATACAATTTACTGATTTGTTTATTAAATTAGACATTAAAGTAGTTACATTACTTATTTTTAAGACTAGAAAAAATAAATAAGCGACAAAATCGCATTTTCTCTTTCAAGCACAAACAATGTTTCGTGTTCAACAACGTTCATTCATTGCGCGTCAAGTCCTTACGAAAGGGCTTGGCGGCGGAGGCACTGCGGCGCGGCGAGACCAGAGGCCTGCGGTTTGAGGCGAGTCCAGGGTCCACTCGCCTGCGCTCAGCGCGACACGTCCCGCTCGTCCTGCAGCCGGGCGCTCTCTATCGTATCTATCAGTCTGTCCAGTCCATACAGGAAGCCCTCCTCGTGGTTCCCCTGCTCCCAGGGCGCGCGGTGGTTCACCTGGGTGCCCTCGGGCACGCGTCTCGTTTTAGCAAAGTCGATCAGCCAAGCGCCGACGCGCTCGTCATCGTAGATGATGAAAATGCTACTACCGACGATCTCGTGAGTTTTGAAGAAGTCCGAGCGCTCGAACAGATCTCTGATCTCATGGAGGCGTGCCAAAACGGCTCGCCGCGCACGCTCGTCGCGGCCCAGGAAACGAGCCACCGTGCCTGCCAGCTGCTGCGGTTCGCGCACTTGTTGCAGGTCTGTGAGTGGGGGCTGGCCCGGCAGCTTCACCGCCTCGATGCGGAACCCTTGCGAGGCCGACGAGGACCTCTGCTCGCGGAACTGCATGTAGCGCAGCTTGGTGACCGCGCCGGCGGCGTGCTCATCCGCGCTAGGCGCCGAGGGGTCGAGGCGCACCATCTTCTCGTACAGGTCCGCGCGGGCGCGCGCGTTGCTGACCTCTTCCTCGAGGAACGTCCTGGTGCCCATCTTGACGTCCATGACGAAGGGGTCGCGGAAGCCGTGCAGCAGGTCCTGCAGCTCAATGAAGCTCTCACCGGCGTAGCTGAGCTCGCGGTAGTACTTGGGGATGGCTGTGCGCATGTGCGGGCAGGAGTCCAGAGCCTCGTAGGCCTCGCGCTCGGGATGGTGCGCCGGGTGGTCACCGGCCGCGCGCCGCTTCCACACCGTGCCAGGCCCGGCCGGGGCCAGAGAGCCGGGGTGCCCCGCCAGTTGGAACCATTCCGACGAGCGAGATTTCAATAGGGCGTCTGATGCTGGGGCCGACAGTTCCAATGCATTCTGTAGGTAAAAGAAATAAAATGTTATCTTTTTTACTACAAAAATACTTTTGATTAGTTTCTAACACGTTTAAAAAAACCTTTTTAAAGACAATAAAACTATTTTGTGATATGTCGTTTTTATTGAACATGTAGGATATCTTTAATGGCAAAGAAAGTTACAATCAAATGATAGAAACAAATTAGTAAGTACCTACAGTACAAAAAATATATGTGTAGGTAACACATATATTTTTTGGGGATAAATTAAATATTTTTCTTAAATTGCCCATTGCAGCTGTTTGTGCCTAATTTATTGACATTGTCTTGATACTTACAATAGCTAAGAACTTGAGAAACTCCGAAGGCTGCACTGGAGGATTCGCGGGTGCCGCGACGGCGGGTGCAGGTTCGATGGAGGCCGTGCGCCGCCAGCGCTTGAACAGCGCGACCTCATCCTTGCCGCGCCAGCGTTCCTCCTCCTTGCCAGGCACAGCGACCTGTGGACAACCAAACAATACCGTCAAACACGAGATTCCACAACACACTTTGAAAAACATTTTGCACTAGGTTTTTTTTTTATTAAGACACTATTTTCGATGACGTACCGCTAAAATTTTATTTGCGGCGTAGAGTAGTCCGCCAGGGCCGAAGCGAGTCAGCATGGACTGGCGGGAAACACTGTTCATCTTGCTTGTGACAGTCATGGTGTACGAGTACGAGTGGGTGCGAGAGAAGCGCGGACGCAAGTGAGCGATAACGTATGAAGTAGGTAAGCGCGTGGATGGCGAGCGATCGTGCGTGAGGCGACGAGAGCTGCTAGACTGCGAGTGTGGCGGTGGGAGGGCGCCGGTGGTGGTTTTATAGAGGCCTCGGGTTCTTCGTGACGTCGTCAGAGCGCGGCGCCCCTCGCTCACCCGCGAACGCGCCTCACAGCAGCAGCGCCTTTATTTTTTCAAACAAAACCTGTTATTGTGTGAATTTGAACTGCATTGCATGATTGGACGCGGCCGCGCGCACTCGCTCTTATAGTTTACTAGCTGCGTCCCGTGGCTTCGCCCGCGTGGAAATCTATGTGACAAATGGTTTATAAACCGTCCCCTTAAATCACACTATCTATTAAAAAAAATTGTTTTATACTGTATAGTAAATCGTAGAGTAAATCAGAGTAAGAGGGTTTATTTTTGGCGAGACCATTACTCGCCAAAAATAAACCCTGCCTAAAGTTAAGTAATAGGTATAATTATACAAGCATTATCTTGCAATAATAATATAGGTACCAATTTTGTCTTCTAATTGATTGAAAGATGAAATGGATGATGATTGAAAACCAAATATTAGGTAGTACACCAAGTACAGACGACCTATCTACATAGGTCGTCTGTACCTTCCTGGGTTAGCATCTAAGAAGTACCTACCTAGGTCCGAACTTCCGAAGTAATAACCTGGTTATAACTATACTCAAGCGTCCCAAGAAATAACGTTTGTAAACAACTAACGAAACTACACAAATATACAAAATTTTCATTTTCTCGTTGGTTGGATTGAAAGAGCCAAAATCGACTGGTATAACCTACCTAGTTCAAATTCTGTCAACAAGAAAGTGATTTACAACCGACTTCGAAAAGGGAGGATTTTCTATGTTCGGCTTTATGTATAATGCATCATTATTTAGTCCCAAATTCTAAGAGTCCCATAGCTAAGCAGAGGCTTGTGTTATGGGTAGGTATTATTTATATAAGTGATAATGATAAGTATAGGTACAACTTATTACAATATACTATCTACATAGGTAGATAGCTAGTTGGGGCAAACGTGTTCTTGAGTGGAGACCACGACTCGGTAAACGTAGTGTAGGACGCCCTCCGACCAGGTGGGATGACGACCTGCGAAATACTGCAGGTAGATGCTCGATGCGGTAAGGTGGCGCTATGGCGCTCATTGAGGGAGGCCTATGTCCAGCAGTGGACTGCTATAGGCTGAAGATGATGATAGGTAGATATTTTTTATACATAGAAAACATCCAGAACACCCGGAACAAATATTTGCTGATCGTACAAACATTGGTGCCAAGCGGGAATCGAACCCGCAACCCCCTGCGTCGCAGGCGAACATTCGCCCGTCGCGCCACATAGGTCGTAGATTTTTTTTATGCATTGAGATTGAGAGCAAATTTATTATACTTTGTATCTTGAGTATGGCTAGAGATTGAAATGCGAGATGGCTGAGACCTATACGCTATATCTGGATAGCTAACTGAAGTTACAATACGGCGGCGACCCAACACAATGCGTAAGCACGTACGACGAATAATGCTACGGCCACACTATCGAGATATCGCGATAATTCTCGCGCAATGTCCCTAAACACTTCGTCGAATCGAATCAAGTTAAGATATTTGTCCTTTTTTTGATGAATATTTTTGTAACTTATTATATACTGATACTGATGTGTACTCACATACACATACATGTGTACTGACACATGTTTTGTATTTTTTAACATTGTGTTTTTATGGTTTTGAGATGCGACTAATATTGACATTCTATAATTATTTGAATATCTTCTTATATATAAAAATCAATTGCTGTTAGTTAGTATCGCTAAAACTCGAGAACGGCTGGGCCGATTTAGCTGATTTTGGGTTTGAAATTTTTTTCGTAGTCCAGGGAAGGTTTAAACGGTGAGAAAACATGGTAAAATTGCGCAGAAATTTCCACTCGGGCGAAGCCGCGGGGCGCAGCTAGTTCATAAATAGATAGTTTTTTATTGGTATATTTATACTCCAATTATCTGTATAATATCTATTTATTTTTTCTATCAAGTTTCGCTCTAGTCTTACAATTTACCTATGAATAAGTATTGTAGTTTCGTTTTTAACGCGCGAATCTTAGCCTCGTAGTGTGTCCGTAGCATTAGTAAGACAGATTAGATTACGGCACGTGTACTAATCCTGAAACCAGCAATGACGCAATAACCAGCCGACGACGTCCACACTTGATTCATGATGTCGTGGATTCCTTCGACTTTCTTCTTGTAATTCAAATGTTTAACCCTTAGCTACACACGGAATTAAAATTAGATTATTAACCAGCTCCAAACGGTGCGTAGCAACCTGGCGCGCTCTTAAAATGATCCTATCGCTTCTGACTGGATATAGATCAGTTAAGCTACCTGTAGATTGTTTGCAACAGTCAGCAGAATTGTTAATATTAGTTCTAAAGTTCGAATTTGTTTGTATTTTTTCACGCCGATTTTCTTTGCTAATAAATAAAATCTGACCATAATAATTCTTTCAGCGACTGAACAAGTTTTCTGCATACTAACTCTTTTAACACAAGTACCTACCATCTGTGTCGGAATTTTACCTCGATCTATGTACTGTATAGTTTCCTTAGTTATTTACTCGTAAACGTAAATTCCTGTACCCTGTCACAATGCTTGAAAAATGATCGTTCTCTCCTCTGGATAGGTCTAGGTCGGTCATGTTACTCCGCTATGGATGTGATAGAATAATGTCGGGGCCTGAAAAGTCGGATTATTATTTCCGGCTTCCGTGGTTTTCGGACATCAAATCAAAATACCTACCTAGTATATATAATAAAATAAGAATTACTTAGGTTAGGTTCGTGCTCACGCGTTCAACACCGCTACCTTGCAACACTTAAAAAAGTATTCAAATATGTGCTTAATCTCGTAAAATTTAGATGCATTTTATATAGACGGCATCGGATGAAAGAACAGACAACCAGCGGGACTCTCGTTTGAGCTTGTGGTAAGAATTTGTGTCAAACCAGACGTATTGTACCATATACTAAGTTGAAGTTTAAACTTTTGGGAAGCCCTTTGGTCCCGGATTAAAATTCTTATTTTTATGGTGTACGCGGTGTTGGATATAAGTGCTCAGGCCTTGTTTATAGCATGTGAGGTCGGGTTGTTGATATTGCCTTGTTTTTTGAAGTATAGTTACAATGCTTGATTGTAACAAAAATCATAATTCAGAATTTTAGCCAGGGGATTGGAATGAGAGCAGATTAGCGATTTTACCAATAAAAACAAGGTATTACCTCTTCTTAAAAAGAATTACATTAAAAAAATCCAGATTCATGTTTGGTAACAAAAAAATCTACGGTTTTGATCTGATTTCTTTCCAGCCCTATTTTATATGGGAGCAAAGCATTGCAGCGGTGCAGTGCAAAATAGTACATATTAATGGCGAGACCAGACGACGCGTGGCTTTTCAATGCGGTCGGCTGTCTCAAGGCCAAAGAATACCGAATAGGTTAAGTGCATAAAAATGCAATTCTTGGATATGACTGCAAAAACAAAGCACCTACTAGGTAAAAACCACTGAGTATTTGGTTTATTGGTTGAAAAGCTTTAGTGGAACTCATCTCGAATCGCTCGCAAATACGGATCGGAGGTTAAGGAATATGAATGTTGTGGCGATTAATTATAATGAAATAGGCGATAAGGCGACCAATTCCATACTCTCTTTCTATAAATTTAGATTAACTTTTTCATGGCTCAAGACGCAGATCTCTGAGATTCTGGAGAATGTAGGCAGTGAATGCGGTATCTATATTAAGATTTAAGAACCAATAAAGAATTATCTAATCTATCTATCTTTATAAAATTTCAGGCTAGATATCTATCCAATCTTGTGTTTACACTACGATTACTGTACAAGGTAATTTATCGCGTAATTTGGCGTTGAAGATAAGACTGTATAAATTGTACATTAAGAAACAGAAATTGCGGAACAATGCATCTGCGTCGCGGGTCATATAGTTGGTATTTTTCATTTAAATTCACATCAACAATGACTTCGGTATGAGATGTAATTTTCCTATGTTTACAAACGGCGTTAGCATAGCAGTTGTAGGTATAGTTACTGGGTAGGTAATGTAATGTGTAACGTCCAAATCAAATATGGATTAAGGGCTAGCCAGATAAGCGCGGATTTTAGACAGAAATACCAATGATTTGCTGATTCGTTAAATTAGATAAGCGCGGATTTTAGACAGAAATACCAATGATTTGCTGATTCGTTAAATTAGATAAGCGCGGATTTTAGACAGAAATACCAATGATTTGCTGATTCGTTAAATTAGATAAGCGCGGATTTTAGACAGAAATACCAATGATTTGCTGATTCGTTAAATTAGATAAGCGCGGATTTTAGACAGAAATACCAATGATCTGCTGATTCGTTAAATTAGATAAGCACGGATTTTAGACAGAAATACCAATGATTTGCTGATTCGTTAAATTAGATAAGCGCGGATTTTAGATAGAAATACCATTTTTATTTTTATTTTTCGTTTATTAAGGCACAAAGTATTATAAGTCGTAAAGTATTACTGAGGGCTTTTAGGCGTACTCTCCAGCCATTAGCTTAACAGTAAAGTATTACTAAAAAATACCTTCGAATCTTGAATTTCAGATTTTTCGGATGCCTATGGTTAAGTAAATTTCCAATGTTCAATACTAAGAAATAAAAGAAACCCTAAGAAGATATTCCCTTTAACTGCCTTAATGGAAAATCTTCCTTTCGGACAATGCTCATCGATTTTGCTGTTAATTTAAGCAAAATATTGTGTTATCATGTCTGTTATTAATCGTGCAACAGTCGATAGGTGTAGTTTTCGTTTTTGCTGTTTATACCCCTTAAATAAGTTGCTGAACGCTCAACAGCCACGAATGCCCTCGGAAATGGCATGCGCTAGCGCAGACACGCGCAAATAGTATGTATATTTAAAGAATATATTAAAGTACAAACCGTTTATATTTAACTATTCAATTTGTATACTTATGTGTCTATTTATATTGCTGTTTATTTATAAATGACGTAGACGCAGGTTTGAAAACACCATCCTTCCTACTAAATGTCCTTCTTATTAAAACTTTCCTTACAAAAGACATCAACGCGCCTTCCTAAATATGTCATGTTTTTAAATGATCTAGATATAAGCCTTTGTTTTATATTTCGTTAGAATATCCGTACAGTTAGGTACAAATAAATTAATATTTGTTTTATAATTATACATATTAAATTATGTAAAAAATATGTTTTTACAACAAGGCCTACATTCAGCATAGTTTGCTAAGTTTATTATTAATTATTTATAACATACTTTTTTTATTTATTGTAATACGTTTACAAAGCAGTTTACAATCACATTTATGCCTTAAAATAATAGAGTTACAGTAGTGAACCAGATTGTAGACGTAGATGTAAACATAACAAGTTACAACATAACAAGTGTTGCAAACATAGCCAAAACAATTTCCATATAATTAAATGTTTTTATTAAAGTTAAAGTTTCTATTATATATACCTAAACAATGCATAGTGTATTATTTTGGTATATATAGCAGAAAATACATATATATCGTTGTATATTAAAGTTAATTGCTCAGTATAGTCGAAATTAATTTGCAAAATTTATTGAGGTTATAGTCAAATATATCTATTTCATTATTATTAGCTGCCAACTCGTTATATTGACGACACATCCTAGTGAAACGCCTCAACAAGAACGTTTTCGGGTTTCGACACCTGTAGTAAGTATTTATGTCAATAGAGGATAGTAGACTAGAACAGTCTATGGAAGAATGTAAAATTTTGTGAAGGTTTATAAGATCTCGACGACCGATGTGGCGCGGTGGGCGAAGTTCCGCCTGCGACGCAGTAGGTTGCGGGTTCGATTCCCGCCTCGGAAAAATTGTGTGTACGATCTGCAGATATTTGTTCCGGGTGTTCTGGTCGTTTTCTATGTATAATAATAAATATCTATGTATGTAATGTATTGTATTATGTATATCAGTTATCTAGTACCCATAACACAAGCTCTGCTTACCATGGGGCTAGATAATGCTGTGTGAATTGTCCAGCATTTTATATTATATTATATTATATATACATATATATATTATCTATGAGGTTATTTTAAAAGCTTTTAATTTATCACTATAATTTTTGTGTACTCGTACATAGTTTGATAATCATATTAAAACTAGTGGGATGCGATATTGAACGCAAGAAATCTTCTAAATAGTCGTACCGTTTTAATATAACTATAAAACTTCATTGCTTTCAGTACCTACAATTTACGAGAGATTATTTTTAAAATAATTTTCTTGTTTTTCTTTGTAAATTTGTCAAAAAAAGTAACCTTTTATATCTTTATAATGATCAAAATACGAATTTAGGTGTAGACTATCTGCTACATACTTTTGATGCACCTAAGTAATACTTGATGAATATAATACATATACTTAATTATTTTATTAGAAAATAAGGTTTTATATGTTATATAGTAAAATCATCGTAGAGATCCGCGTTAGAATGAAATTAAGTGCTTTCATAATATTTGTAGGTTGTTCATAATATTTGTACCTAGGTAATAACATAAATATGGTTTTGAATGGTTTTGGAACATCTCAAGTTCCAAAACCATGTTAAAATTACAAAGGTACATTCATACTTTCCAATGTGAAACCAGCATAATATCGCTTAGTATAAACTAGGTACCTATGTGAATGTCGACTAATCACATTCATCAATGGCACCAACGTCATAGCTCTTTGTTTGAGGCAATCGCGTACACTCCAATAAAAGAAAATCAGATCGTCTGTATATTGAGGTGGGTTGAATTCATACAGTGGGTTTTAGGCAGAACTAAACCAAAACCAATAGGTTTTTATTTAGGGAAGGTGATAGATGATTCAAGGAGTAAGATACCGAACATAGTGAAGAGCATACAAATAAATAAGTCATTTTTTTATTATAATTATTATATAAGTCACTCATAATTAATTCTATGTATATTTTTGTTTGTTTGGCTGTTCTAAATTCACTATCAATAGGTACCTAAGGTAATTTGAATATGAGTATATGTACATTTATAATTAAATATATAATTATAATGATCCTGGGATCATTATCTATCTATATAATATATATATTATAAAGGCGAAAGTTTGAGCCTATGTGAAACAATTTATTCGATAATAAAGGATACACAGTTTTAATCATATTAGAAGACACATATTATGAAAATACATGTTTTAGATGGCTTCGGTCTTCCGCGTTTAAATTATTAGTTTCAGTTTTTAAAGGCTCTCAGTTTTTGATAACTCTATATGAAACTATAACATAATAATAAAAACATACTGAAAGTACTGAACGGATCAGGCTAAAACTTTGCATGCTAGAAAAACATGGAATAACAGGAGGCTAATAAAAATTTGCAAGAGTTCCTGTTAGGTCTAAAGGAAATAAAGAAGGTAAATAAATAAATAAATAATGTTTGACAATTCACACAGCATTATCTAGCCCCAAGGTAAGCCGAGCTTGTGTTATCGGTACTAGATAACTGATATACATAATACAATACATTACATAGATAGGTAGATATTTTTTATTATACATAGAAAACGACCAGAACACCCGGAACAAATAAATAAATAAATAATGCTGGACAATCTGGCAACGCAAACGCAAAAACGCATGCTGAGGCGCGGGCATAAGCTAGTTCATAATGAACGTAATGTTATTTAATATGCTGTCAAAATTGGCTGGATGACGCAGGACAGTGTTCGTTGCACAGGTGTGGCTGTTGGTTCAGCCGCGCTTCGGTTCAGTAATGTGTACCCGAGAATTTAACCTTAACCGGTGAATCATCGTGCAATAAACGAAAACATTAGAAAAACAACGTACTAAATAGTAAACTACTCATACGGACTATGAATCATGTATTGACCTAGTTTTTGGGTGGTTAAACAATTTACTTAGCAAGCGTTGTCTTGAATGTTTTTTTCTAAATTGTTGTAGCTGATTTGGTTATTTCCATTTAGAGGTAGTATTCAGTATTAATTATTGTTTTAAGTATTTAATAACAACAATATTTGTGTTTTGTAAATATGTTTGCATCCAGTCGGATAGGGTACTTAGGTATATGAGTAAAAACTACAATTATTCAGAGTACATACATATATTACGAGATTAGAAATTAGCTCAGGATTTCTTTCTGCGTTTTTACAATTTTCAGCAAGCTTTCTATGCTTTTATGGGTAAACAAAGATGCCAGAAAAATGTAACTAAAGGAAGCGTTATTCTTTTGGCAATTTAATACCACTTCAGAATTCCAGATTTATCGAAATTGATGGATGGATATTTGTTTTCGTGATAGGCAGATGAAGCGCTTATTGGCCACTTCATATGATTGACAGTATCGCTATTCTTCAATATTTGATATAGTAATTTAAGCCTATGGTTTAAATCAGGGCTCTCATCATCATCAGCCTATTTTAGTCCACTGCTGGATATAGGTCTCCCTTAATAAGCGCCATAGTGCCCTGTCTTCAGTTTGACGCATCCAACTGCCTGCAGTCTTTCGCAGGTCAACATCCCACTTACCGGAGGGCGTTCTACACTACGTTTGCCAATCTTTGTTTAGGGCCTTAATTCCACTAAATTAATCGTTCACCACAACAATGGTTTCGTCTCAGAATGACACTTTTTGGTATTTTACCCTTGATGACAGATATAAGTACATTCATACATGGAAGTATGCATGTCCAAAGTGTCAAGGTTGTAACCATTCTATCCATATCTCCGTGAAAATAGCACGGAGCAAGCTCTATCTGGAATTTCTTCTATTTATGGTTGATCCTGCGACGTTGCCACTATCATAGAAAAGCGATGGGCTATAATAGCAGAACTCGGCCCCAGATTGGTTAAGTGTCACCCCTGTGTCACCATTCTCATGCAATGTCATTGTGTCATCAACACAATACGTCTATTCTCTACTGGATGTAACTACGATGAATAATACAAACATACGCCAGGTACATACTTCAATTGAAAAACAATTTAATGTAAATATTTGCCTATGTCTGTAATATGCGCAACGCAGTGGGAAGAACTCCCACGCGATGGACCGACGGTATTGACACGGTCGCAGGGAGTCGATGGATGGAGGCGGCTCAGGACCGCTATTCGTGGCGTCGCGTCATTGGGGGAGGCTTTTTTTAGCAGTGGAGGACGTGTACTGACTGATTACGTGGTGTGATGCACCAAATTTACCTAAGTACCCATAAATAAACGCCTAGGTATATTAAATAGGTACTAAAAGAGGAAAACGCATTTATTGTAAGTACAAAATAAACTAGCAGTTTTTTTAGTTTATAAAATATATATTTTGGTGTGTTTTAAAAAAATATAAACCGACTTCAAGGTCCGGAATAATGAAAATGGGTTTGGAAGCAGTTTTAAACTCGGAACAAGCGGAGCGTGATCTAATTTGTCAAATCTTGTTAAAATTCGAGTCTAATTTAGTTTAATGTGATGGATAACACATGGATGAAATGACAAATGAAAGGAGGCCTTACTTTAAAACATGAACGAAAGTACGAAATCGGTTGACGGATCGCACGAAACGAGCAACCATAATGCTAAACGTGTAAACGTACATGGGTTCGGATTATACCTTTTGTTTCGATCTCTAAGAAATAAAGCTCTAAATAATTTTCATGGAAAGGTCATCGCAAGAACAGATCGGTCGTCATTCGTTATAAGCGATCCGTAATCCGTCAACTTTGTAATTTGTTTTTCAAATAAGACCTCTTGTTTACCAGGAGAACGTTGTTACCATGGAAAACTATTTATGATTGTGAAAATTTTTGACTCGTTTTACGGCGCACAACTCCTTCAGGATCATCTTTTAAGGGAACACTTCTAAATCAACTTTTATCATCATTATTAAGTCATCATTATATAAATTAAGAATTAGCGAAGATACCACCATAATTGAAGCTGGTTTTTAAACATGACGAGATAAATACTAGTCCCTCGATAGTTTTTATAAAACTACCTCGAGATCATTCTCTATACAATGGCGAAAGAATTTTCGAAATCGTCCCATAATTGACGGAGAAATCGACAAGCATACATAAAAAGATACATGCCGGCTTGATGTATCTTTCCACAGAAACTTTAGATGTCTATCGATATAACGATAATTTTAGATGTCGGTTAAAACGCACTTACTTACATACAATATGCGAAAAGTTCTAGATATGTCTTGGCTATTATCTTATCTCAACAGTCTTGTAAGCGCATCATAATAAAAAACATTTAAATTCATAGAGGTACCTAAGTAAGCTATGCTATGGTCTGTACAGAACATAACATACCAACAATTCGGGGTCAGATGTTAATAATATCGGCAAGCGGAAATCTGTGCTCGCGAATACAAAATAACATGCCACCAGAACGGGCTAGGCGGAAGCAGGACTTGAGGATAAAGGCAGCAGGGCCAAGGAAGAGCTCTAAAGGTGTTTGACATCTTCTAGGTTACCTATCAGACCTAGTAGTCTTATGGACCTATATCTATTCTAAAATAAATAGAAATGGTGTAAGATTCGCGTCACCTACAACACACCTACCCTATTTATTTTGAAATCAACCCAGTATATACCCCAGTATATATATCTAAAAGTAAACTGTTTTTAAAAGAATAATTTGAGAAAATCATCTCCATTTGAATTAAAATAAAACAGAGCATTGTTACTAGAGGACTCTACCAAAGTAATTGTTTTAGAGCAAATAAATAAACTGCATACGCATTCGTGTGAAACCAATTAGTGGATTCAAAAAGGGGTTATGATTTATTTATTGGTTATTATATTGGATCTTCATTAATGTCCGCTGTAAGCATGCCAGACACTATGGGACCGGAAATTATGGGCAGTTTTCTATGAGTCAACTCAACTTCGCGTTATTTATCATGAGCCAATAAACTAACTGAGCAAAATTACTAAACAATCTAATAGTTGACGCAGTTTTCGCTAAATGTTTTCATTTCATATCGTGATCAATTATTTGTCAGTAGGCATACTCTGCACGGATAATTAAAAAAACCTTATGAATGCTTTCGGAACCTACCTAAAAATAAAAAAATGCAACCTAGCGACATATGTAAATTACTTATTTATGGTGTGCATGGCTTCATTATCTCTGCTCGGCGGCGCGGCGGGGCGTTGCGAAGATTTTAATTTAAGTAGCTATTTACTTTGTAAAATATTAATATTCAAATTTAGGATTCAAATAGCAATGATCCATAGAATAATATAGAATAACGAGATATTTATTTATTCGAGTCCAGCATTATTAATTTATAATTTCACAAAGAAAAATAATATCTTTTAATAAGCAATTAAACACCTGCTCTAATAACGTTTCTTAGATAAACTCGTGTAAACACGAACATTAAATGGCGATTAATCTCTGCAGTTTGTAGATATGATCAAAGATTTGGATGCGTAACAAAAGACTATCATCATCATGCAAAACTGGCAGGTCGTAAAATATATTAAAAATTCAGGATACAAAGCGGAAGAGGGAAGTGCAAGTGCCATATCAGTCATCCTTGCGAATCTAGTATCCTGCAAAGAGTATATATACATAAGTAACCAATTTATTTTACATGATTTAGTGAGATCACAATTATAGTTGTGAGAGTTGTGAAGACGGACGGCTGAACATTATGTTAAACTTATGAAATCGCTATATTGTTTGCCCCGGTTTCCTCCATCAATTATGATATAATTTATAGGTATATTTTTGGATTCTATTGAACATATTTTGAGATGATATTTGGCTATGCAAGTTTACTTAAAATGGAATCTCAAACATATTTATTGTACATTAAATTAAAGAAATAAATATTTTGTATTTATTTTGTATTTTTGTAAGTACCAGTAGGTACGAGTATAGTATTATATTGTCTGTGCCTATCTTCCATCAGACCGCGCGCCGCCGCCGCCCCGGGGGATAACTCGATCGATGGGGCCCGCACCTATGTATGTACGTTTTCTCCTAGTCAAGTTTTAGTGTTCCCTACCCAAAGGGTAAAAAGGAACCCTATTACTAAGTTTTAAATAAACGTTTGGTAAGTCATTGTTTGTAAAAATATAAACGAACTCCATCCACATTAGTCACCGTTAATGTAAGTGTTCGAGTACTTTTTAAAATTAATTTGTTTATTGTTATTGTGCCTCAAATTAGATTGTTAATGACTTCCTATATAAATATTATTTACGTGCTACGTATATAATATTTATATAAGAATACGGGTACCATTTAAATTTAAGAAAAATCCTCTAATTTTAGGATACTTTACGTATAACAAAAGTTAATTTAACTCAAGAGAGTCGTAAATTAATCCGAGTCAATATTTAGCTTCGCGATAGCAGATAGGTAGCACATATTTGAATCCACAAAGTTTAATCCCCATTCACATAATATTTGACAAAGGTAAGATAAGTACTTACAGTTTTCCTTGAAAAACAAAGTAGATAACTTCTAGGAAAATAACTGAAAATTGCGCATACCATTATCTATGACCAGAGAGAACCTACTTTACTAGTAACTAATACGGTTAGTTTATACATCTTAATACTTTATTTGACAAAGAAAATTAAGTGACGTAGTTAAGTAAAGTACTTAGGTTTCCTCCTTATATTTGAATAGGTACATTTAATCCACCACATACAAAGTTTGGTGGTGGGTAGAGAGTATAATGTCGGTAGGTAGAGATGCTTCATGAGTTCTCTTTCACCATCATTACAAATGTTCGTTACGAAATAGGGCGCATCTTGTCGAGGCTAAAACCTACGTCACATTTCACATTATTCAAAAATCGTTTCCAAACCGATCTTAAAATTTATCTCCGACTCTTGCTCCATTAATATTAATACAGATTTTTTTGCGTGTTTTTTCTATTGTTTTGTTCGGTACTAGGATCAATACACTCTTTTAGATATTCGGGTATCCTCCAAAAGCATAGAGGGAATATTTTTTTTGAATTCTAAGTCGTTTGATATGAACCTGCCATGAACTCTGCGGTTAACTTCAAGGTCTTGAAAAACTTTGCATCTTTCAATGACATAATGGACACGTTCCTAAAACGGATGCCTTTTTTATGACATTTTATCTACATGTCCAGTTATTATGGTTAAATCATTTCAAATCGTATGAAGCCTTTCTAGGCGCTTTCAATTCAATTCATTTATTACGTTTTGCTTTGTAGTAAAACGAAATGTTATTTATTTTATGAATGTCTTAGCTAAAAGTCAGACTTTGTATCTAACGAAATTTTAAAAGCTGTCTTGAAATGATTTAGAGAGTTCTTTACTGCGTTTACTTTAACTATTGAAATATTTACGGTAGAAAGAGTATCTACCGCAAATATTTTATAGTTATCAATATTAAAGTTATCAATAAATACTATTTAATATTAAAGTTATCAATAAATACTATGTATCTCAGAAAAAAAAACGAAATTATTAAAAAGACGCGTAATAACCTCCTTTTTATTTTTACAATTATATCATTAATTTAGCTTTAATATTATAAAAATCTTAAGATTAGTGAGGTAGAACTAATGTTGTATGGTAGCTAACCTACTTCTAAAATTGAACAAATTCGAATATTTGTTCAATTTTAGAAATAGGTTAAAGTACTGTGGCATTTTATAAGGACAGGTACTTCGAGCAAATATATAGATAAACAGATAAACATTTTATTCATAATTTGTCAAATTATATGTCACACTTTATAAATGAATTATTTCTAATATAAAATTATCATATCTAATTATAGTAAAAATTCAAAATAAGATTATTCTATATTAATAGTTTAAAAACTCGTCGTACGTATAGAACGCCTTCTCTATGAGCCAGTTTTTTAATTTTAATTTGAAATTATCTACACTCGGTGCGTCCCTAACATATCCGAACATACTCGTATTTGTACGAAGGTAGTATAGGAAGTTTTCAGTACCAACCGAATAATAATTTAAGATACCAAGTTTCTACTTGTACAGAATCTCATAAATTGCTAAAACCTTGTTTTTCAGGTATTTTTCATCATAAGTAGGCAGCTATTTCGTTACTCCGCCACGTATAATAATATAAGCCAGAGTGAGATTATAATTTCTTTATCGTTCGATTATGGTAATTCTTTCTTTTCAAAGAACAAAAATGTTTTTTCTTCGAATATACGTCAATAAATTTGGGGGGTTACTGAATAATAAACGAACTCACCTCAGCTACTCGTATCTGTTACTGAGGCGTCCTTCAGAGCCGACTCTTATGTAACCGAAAGATTTGTAATCTTGTATTACGCCATTCATAAATAATACCGTTTGTTTATACATTTCACTTGCTTCATTTCTAAACGATTGTTTAATCAATTGAATGCAACTGATTACTATCTAGATAGACTCTACCTAACGATGTAGTAAATCTATCGTAAAGTGCGGCCCATGCCGTAGCTCAAAGAAAAAGCAAGCTGAAGTGGCAGTGGGCCGGCCATATCTCAACCGACGGCCGCTGGGGCAAACGTGTTCTTGAGTGGAGACCACGACTCGGTAAACGTAGTGTAGGACGCCCTCTGACCAGGTGGGATGACGACTTGCGAAAGACTGCAGGTTGCTGGATGCGGCAAGCTGAAATCAGGGCGCTAGGCGCTCATTGAGCAGGCCTATGTCCAGCGGTGGACTGCTATAGGCTGATCATGGTGATGATAAAAGTCACTCACTTCTCATCATAAGGTTCAACTAGGTTCAGCTATGTTGGTGCCTACACAATAGAAACGTCTCACGGAAAACTCGACAATAGAGTTACATTAAGGTGAAGGTAGCTTACGCATTATGATCGAGTACAAGTACAAAGCGTAAAAGCAGATTTTATTAAAGTTTATGGAGGTGCGGACGTTTCTTATTATTTTGTTTACAATCTCTACCTACATGTTCATTTGGTTCATTGGCCACATGTCCGTTATTTACAGTATACAGAATTATGGAATATTAAAAGTTTTATGGCGGCATCTGCTTCTTTGTAATTCTTCGAATTTATTTGAAGTTTTATTTACGAGGTTATTTTAAATTGAAAAATAAAAACAATCCACTGAAATTGACGTAAAAGGATTTTTGACCCCTTATGGGCCGGGACAACTGGCGATTTCTGGTGTAAAGATAAAGATCATTTATTCACATAAATCAGCGTAAATAAGATTTTAGAAACAGGTATGTAGGTATCAATATGTTTTGGTGCGATGTAAAAATTGTGAAATTAAATGACATTGTTTATTTGACACGACACGACACATTACAAATGGTACATTTGAAAAACATAAAGGATAAGTAAGAACTAGGCACACACATATTACTAAAATAATAGAGGAGAGACAGTTATATATTACTAATTACAAAACAAAAGAGAAAACAACAATATCCCCAAATTATTTAAGAGCTCAAAAATTTATGATTTAAAAAAAATACAAATAAACAATAATTGTGAGGAATGGCATGCAGAGTGGCTAAAATATAGAAGTAATGACAAAAACTTAATAAATTCGGTTTCTATTCATTTTCATAAAAAAATATCATTTAGAAAGTCGTCCGTCAATCTTATAATAACATTTTTCAGTTAACAATTTCTAAAATGTAGTTTTAAATTAACTGTAATATAATAACTGTTGCTAGTTGGTAGCTCTTTGGTATTTGGTTGTATATTTTCGGTGCCATTGATACTATGCTCTTATGCATTTTTTTAGATGCTTCGGGGCACTGCGTCACGGCCAGTAGGTAACCAATATTGGTCGAATCGTTTTTTGTCGTATGCAAAAGTAAGATTTAACCATCTTAAGTGATATACCTCTAAATATTATAGACGCGTGGTTCAGGCAGCAAATAACAATACAGATTTACGTAGGTGTTTTACTCGTCAGCTTTCTATTTCAAATAGCTTTCGCTTTTTGTATAGCCACATTAGGGACAACAATGGCTGAAATATGGAATGACGTTGTTTCAAGCATTAAATGGCGTTTTATATGACCACGTGAGCTAAAAAATAACTAAAGAAAAAAACAACCAAATAACCCTAATATAAAAATAAAGTACTTATCTACCAACCTGAAAAAAAAGTTGGATGCAATTTTATAGAAGGAGGCTTTAGTGCAGAAAATATGATACTTTTATGGAGGAAATGTCTATTAGTGTGAAAATACTTTAGAGTGGGTTTGGAGTGATAGTATCAGCAGAATTTATAAAAATATAAAATGACTAAGTGGACCGTGTAAGAAAACTTGTTTGACCTCGAGACAGTCTATATCAAGTGCAGTGTCTACCCACGCTTAATAAAAATCATATTATTGTGATGAAAACATACGGTCCAGCTAATCACGACCTAATGTTACCTTGGACACCCAGATGGGTCAAACGTCATGCAATTGGTGGAAGGGAAAATATATTTTATGATTGAGGTGCTAAAGTCCAGATTCATGAAATTATTATGTTGAAGAAGTCATTTAAGAAGGATATTATAACTCTGAGAAGGTAAGGGAAGTAAGGAAATAATATCTGACAGAAATCTTCATACAATCAATCCCATGTCTTCTACAACTCATGACATGTATTTTATAACATGCGTCAGAGATTATTGTAATTGACTTAGCTATATTATGTTGACAACATTCTATTAGATAAAGCCTGGGTTAAGTGCCAAGGAGGAAGCAAACTTGTTACTTCCGTTATTATACATGTGATGTAAAAAGCGCATTATTAATTCACTTGAAGTACCAGGGGCCTACTGGGTAGTTACACATTATGTTCATTCCACGCTCTTATTTTATGATTAACAGTTTGACTGACAATCACACAGTCCTGTCCTAATGCTTTGAAGATTAGATTTTTAGAAGACAGACAATCAATTTTGTTCATCAAGAAGTTGTAATCGATTGTGATACTATTGCTCATCATTTTGCATTCAGAGACATACTAAGGCGTCAAATTGTTTTTTTAAGAATCCGAATATTCAATGATATACATATAATATTTTTGTTGTTTTATTTGCTATTTGTTACTGCCCGCGGAAATATACGTGTTTTCCATGATAAAAAGAAAGGCAGATAGAGTAATTTCATTCTGTCATTCAATCTTCATTCACCTGTCAACAATTAGGGAACATCATTCATGTTTATAAAGACAGTTGTGCTTTTTGTTTATAATGCTGGCCTAAATAATTATTACGCTTAATCCTGGGTGCTCTTATAAATAGAATATGGATTGATGATTGCATTGAATGAGCCGTCCATATTGTAATAGGATTGAAATTGGTATTGGGGCTCATAAAGGTTGTCGCAGATCAGGGCCGCTCCGCTACCGCAAAACAAAAAAATGCATTCAAATATTATTTTATACTAACGGCTTCAGATGTCATATTGCTTACAGGACAGTCGTTTGCAGCTTGTGGGAAGCCATATTATCATTGCAAAATGTATCTAAAAATAACTAAGCAACGAGTTGAAGGGCATATTTTAATGCGCATTTTTTAGCAGTATGATGCGCGCATTGCGCGATGAGCTTTACCGCCATTCCAATTTCAATCCTTAACTATATTTTTAAGAAAACTCTTGACATAGTTTTATGTCTGGTGAATACACTTAATGCGAAAAAACCTTAACATTTGGAGACATTTAATGCGAAATGTTTTACGTAGATCATTAAAGTATTTAGGTCGGCTCGGCACCGAAGGATTTGCGTCATACAATACAAATGACTGGGCACAATGGCTTACAATTCAGTTAAGAATAACTTAAATGATGTTCAAATGATAAAAATATTAGCTGTAAATTTTCTTGACGTCAGTTATCTGTGTTGTCTTAATTTACGATGCTGTTGCCTCACAATACGCCCTTACCTTAAGGTACTGACCATTGTTACGAGGCGTTATGTAGGTACCATTCGCAGCGAGCATGATACTTTACGCCTCTGTGTGGTAAAATCCGTCTCGTTGTTCGGTGCGAGCGCGGTATAGACTGTACGAACGCTCACTATAACACGTTACATTACGCCTCGAAACGCCGCGCGTTGGTCGGTATCTACCTTTACATTTACAGACTCATAGAAAATAGAATTCTTATCTCAACATTATCATTGATGGATGAAATCTTCATTAAAAATTATAAGAATAACAGAAAATATGAAGTTACCAGCAATTTAATCAGTGATAACATAAACACAAACAACAACGCATAATTGCACGCACTGCGCAAATGTTTCCAATTCGAGTTGGAAAAATGACGAGTGACGAACATAAAACGAACGAAGGCTTTCAAAATTAACAAGTATTTGAACGTCCACGATGATATCCAATATTTTTGACTCAATATAAATTAATATTTATTTGTTTTTGTTTTAAGTTTACCAAAAAGTTTAAGGTGCCTAGAACCTAGTAAAGATGATTTGATGAAAGCTCTCGATAAGTTCATACAATAGCGGTATACCTACGATGCAAGAAGCTGATTTAACGTCTTATTAATCGTACCTATACTTCGTTCGTACTCGAATGCTTCTTTATAACGACGTATGTTATTGCTACACACACAACCTAGATCACGGCTTACATTTTGTAGAAATAGATAAATAGTTGTTGTTTCTGTAATTGTAATTTTCTTTGATATAATGAGTAATTTCTTTAAATTTGTATATATTATATTTGCGGTCGCAGGGAGTCGATAGATGAAGGCGGTCAGAACCATTATTCATGGCGTCGTCGTTCGGGGGAGGCCATGTTCAGCAGTGGACGTATACAAGCTGATGATTATGATGTATTAAATTTGCATATTTTTATGTTTATTCATTTACATCTACATATGTATGGTAAGCTTCTACTATATAGGTAGATGGTTCATTCAGAACAAAGAACCATCTACTTATTTATGAGTCGATGCTTTGGCGAAAGTGGAACGAATGCTAATGTCATTTAGGTATGTCTATTCGCTTACGTAGGATATGATTCTTAACGCATAGGTGCATGCCGCATACTGCCCAGTCTTGGCGGTGCAAGGAGCTGAAGATGAGTAGGTATAGGCATCGTGAGTCATGAATGTGTTACTTAATTCTCAACTGATTTCATCAAACTTTTTAAGCGCGTTCAAGATCGTTGATCGAACATGGCCAAAGAAATGGCTAATCAGTGTTTTTTCTTATTCTGATTTATGTTATCAGAAGAAAACAAAAACCATCTATTGCTTAATTAATCAATATCTTTATGCCCTTTTATTTTGAGGAGCTTTCTGGAATTGCCCTTATTTCTATTGTAAGAGTTACCGTTTAGAAGTAAGAAAAAAAACAAAATATCCTTAACTCTCTAGAGGTATATGGGATAGAGAGTTAAGGATATTTTGTTTTTAACTCCTGCGATATAATTTTAGAAAATATATTTTATGACGCTTTTTCACAAAAAGCTAGTTTATTTTATTATTCTATTAAAATCCTAAAACCCGTTTTCCATAATTTTATTGGTGAACAATAAAATACACAACGATACAGATGATACATCGAAAAGATCCTGCCATAATTTGAGGAGATTATCAGTTTCCTCATTGGGTGTTTAATGTTGAGCTTTACCCAGCGAAGGATCGCTGGGTAAAGCTCATAACATTAATCATTGTGTCATGCCAACATTGTCCCAACTCAACTTCGATCATCGTTGAGCCGTGATGAAGTTTCATCATCAACATCATAATCAAATTCTAAAATATTAAATATATCCGGAAAATTTACAAAGTAGAGTTTAGCAACCGTCCACTAAGTACCTTCGGGAACACGCTACGCCAATTACGCCACAAGGTCCAGTAACCGTCGAAAACCTTTGTGACTTTCTACGATCATCTCTCGACATTCAGCATCGGTCCTTCGCACCATCTACCTAAGATTATTTTAGCTGTTCTACCACTGGTATTACCAAATATAACTTAGCATTAAACTTGTTAGTGTATACCTACCTACAGTACTGTAGAAGGAAGTCATTCACCGTTTTAAAGGACGCGTTCAAATCAAGCGCCAATAAAAAGTAGTACGATTATTCAATGTCACAACCAATATGAAATAAACAAAGCACAGCACCTATAATAAATAGTTATGTAAGAATTGGCGCAAAAATAATTTATAACTAGCTGTTCCCCGCGGTTTCACTGACGTTAAATTCGAATTTCACATTTCCAGGACCTAATGTTCTCCATCTTTTCAACTAACTCTAAGCCAAAAATCAAGTCGATTGGTTACTTAGTTAGAGCGTGAAGGAAGGACAAACAAACAAACACGTTATTAGTTAGGATTTCGCTTGGGATTTTTTAGTTTCAGATAGCTTTTCAGATTCTTATGTTTGAGGAGAGTATAATTGCATTGAAATCGGTTTCACATTAGGTGGGCACATGCACATCCTGAAATCTTCACAGATAAATATATGTAAATGCAGTAAAATATCTAGGAGTTTACGATTTTTTAAATATTTGCCTCGTTGGCGTAAGCTGGATGGTAATTTCGTTTTCTAGTTGCTTATCTCCCCGCTTATTAATAGGTATTACATTTTAATCGTTGCCTTGACAATGATTCACGTCAACTTAACCAGTTTTGTCGGTTCAGTACGGACTGATAGCGGAGGCACGGTTTACTATATTACACTGACAAATGTAAACCATTGATGTTTGTAGTAGGTATTTGCTCGATTTGTATACATAATATCTATACATATAACATGTACAAGCTCTGCTTACCATGGGGCTAGATAATGCTGTGTGAATTGACCAGCATTATTATTATTATAATATAGAGGTATACGGTATGTCAATAATTTGTTAAAGTTTTTGATATTCTCTAATATTTACAATGTTTTTTTAGATTTTAAGGGCAAATAATAATCCCTCAGGAATAGTTTTTTAACAAAAATTATGGGAGCACGTCGGGGACTATTCTCTATACAATAGCAAATAATTGTCATAATCGGTCCTAATTGATGGATAAATCGACGAACATACAAAATAATAAAAAAAAAACTACAAATAGCCGGACATGAAACCGCCTCCTTTAATTGAAATCGGTTAATGAACATTCCTAGGCAATGCATGCATTTGATTAACGCAAATGCCCTTGTGAGGATTTCTCTCTCGCACTCTCTCGCACACGCAAGTGTGGGACCAGCATAGAGCGCCGGAAATGCCGACATGACAGAAATTCAGTTGCGGAACGACATCCAGCACGTATCCGTATCCGGTTGAGATTGTGACCCGTAGATTGATCGCAGTTTTTGCCAAACATATTTATTACTCACGGCAAATATCTAAACACATACATAGTATAGGTATGACTTTACCTAAACCCGTTGGCAAAACGATCTGTAGGTACTGCGGTTTAGTTATTACACGTTAGAATACCGCGCTGACAGAGACTGTATGCATAAGATTTGGAAATCTTTGTTTTTCGAGTAATGTGCTAATAGGTAACCTTACCTATTCATATTTCCAAGTACAACACATTTATGTTCACACAATGTAAGAATAGGGATCTTTTTATTAGATATCGACCCACAAGTCACCTTGCCGCTGAATTACTTGACTCTATAAAAGGAAAATCTAGCTGTGACCGTGACAGAGCATACACTAAGGTTAATAGGGTACCAGTAAAACCCATAGAATTAATAAGAGGGGAAATACGTTTAGTTATCAGTTCGTATAACGTGTATAGTTGAAGATTTGTATATTTTTAGTATCACGATAAGTCACCAAGAAGCATCAATTATCCACACCCGGGCGAGTTATGAGTTAAAGGCACGTTTGTATAGTTTTGTAAGAATTTACACGGAGACCTTATCAGACATTCTTTAACTTTGTTTGTTAACCTTGATGAGAATATTCGACGGTTTAGCTTCACTGAAAATGTAGTATAAATTGAACACAATACAGCAAAACTTGTTGAATTAAGAGTTCAGTTCTAAAATAGGCATATGTCTGGTATAAAAACCGAATTTGAAGGCATACAAAGATGTCATTCATAATGAAGTAAATATTAAATCGATTGGCGTTGAAGACCGTATGAACCGATAAGTACATATATACCTAAAATAAATCACCCGATAATTTAACCGGCGGCATCATACGATGCGAAGTGACGTGTGATCCCGAGTACTATCTCTTGAAATAGCTTAATATAAATAAAACAATTGTACCAACGATAACAGAAATAGGGAGCGATAACCAATTCATGAATATATACGGTCAAAGATGAATTTTGACAAGCCCATGACGACGTACTTACTGACGGGTCAATACCCCCATGTCGCAATTTAAAAAAATATTTTTTGATAATGTCATAATAATTACTCGGTTTCCGGACCCAAAAAGAAAACTATTGCGATTGACAGATAAACGCTTTTAGCATTATAAAATTACATTAATCAAAAGCTTAATAATGTTCAAGATGTTTAAAATCTAATATCAGTTAGCTGCAAAATAAGAGGAAAATGTTGACTGGTTGATGTTTTATTTATAACTGAACTGACATGACTACCCATCTCAATCATAAGCTTAGCTACAGTTTTTACCAAGTTCTGAGCATCGAAACATCTTCTAGAACCGAAAATAGCCTCTGGCACATAAAAACGGACGTTGATTAATTTCATACCCCAAAATTGGATTGCTTACCTAAATTATGAAGCCTAAAGGCGTAAGTGTTAGGTATATTTGTCAATACTCTAGCCGCAACGTTCAATGAGCTTTTTAACCTTTATAAGACCGATTTGTGCCTTCGACACGAATTAAATATTAATATGGGATAAGTATTAAGTCATAGAGGTAAAAACTCTCTATAAGTTTACGTCAGAATGAATTTTGCATAAGATTTCTACATCCATATTTTAAAATTCAACTGGTGCACCGTATAGAATGGCCAAAGGAGATACAAGATTGCAATAAGGTAAGGTCGGTCAACTACTGCGAACTATTATATAAAAGTCACCGAGGCAAAAGTTTATAAATTATGTAGTTTTGAACTACCAAGCGAAGCGTGTAGGAAAGGAGCATGTTGCTAGGAATCTTACTTTATCTTTAGTCGATATTCGTTTGAGGTCGAGCAGCTTTTGGTACTGCCGGAGCGCCCGGACGTACAGGCGCAGAGGCAGGTCTGTAGGCCGGGGCTCCGCGGGCCGGGACGCCACACCAGCGCCGCTCATTTCACACCACACAATCCTTGTTTATTCATATACACCAAACGACATGGACACGAGCGCGAATCGCGCGTCCGAAGTGAACGTAGGTTCGAGGCGGTACTGACGTACTAGAGCAGAGCTCCGCGCATGCGGACCAGTCCTGCCTCTGTTGCAAAAAGAAACCGGCCACGCTTGAGTGACTTTCCCTGCTTCATCCGCCGACGGCCACCGACCTGACCCGCTTTTACTGCACCCGACTACTGCGAAGCGTACCGGATCACGCATACCGCACATACCAAACCTCCCTGTCGTAGTAAACTAGAGCTTTTCAAAGTTCATTCATGGCACGCACGGCAAACTCGTTAGAACGTGCGTCGCGGCGCCCCGTTAATGGCACAAATAATTAAACCCAATTTGTTAAGGTTCATCAATTTGTTTACCTACTACGTACAAATCAAACAATCAATAGAACCTGATAGCATTGAACCGATCCAATACGTCAATTCTAGAGGTACATACAAGTTTTACTATCTAAAAAGCTTAAGGTTTATAACGATTATTCTAAACAACCTACTCTACGAACCTACGTCTTAGGTGGACAAACGGGTTGGTTGGAATTGAAACACTAATGATTATAAAATTCATATAGGTATGCGAAGACCATCTACCGGCATTGCAGCCTACGTCAATCGACGGTAGGTATAGGACCCTGCTATAAACGGTTGCTTCGTGACTTCATGATAATTTGGATAGGAGCGTGCGTACTGATTCATTTTACGACAAAAAAGGAAAGTTTTTAACGTGCCCAGCGTTGTTGCAAGTAAAGATAAGACTTGGCATATGGAAAAGTAGATTCTGTCCGTTTTATGGTTAAAACAACTGGATGTGTCATCGTAAAATGTGACAAGTAATTACTGTCACGCAATACACGCATTTACACCGCATACATAATATATTTAATTACCCGGGTACCAGTGCTCCAGCATCATCAGGGCGAAGTCACGCCACCGCCTCTGATAATTCACTCATTTATCGATGAGGTATTGTAATTGGCCGGAACATCAACATTATTAAGTTGGTACCTATCTACCTACTACAAGGTAGATTATTGTGACGCTGCTGTCAATAAAATGACGTCATACCTGTACTTTAGCTACGTGTCCATCCAAAGGTTGCCTGGAAGAAATCGCTCTTAGCGATATGGCCGCCCATTGTGCATCTGTATCTTTGTTCCTTACTGTTTTTGCTTTTCTGTGTTTGATGTGCAATAAAGCGTATTTGTATTGTATTGTATTGTATTGTATTGTGTTATTTTATAGAGATCATCAGATAATTATAACAGTGAGAACTCAGACTAAAAATCTGTATAAAGGGTGTTCTAAAATAAAGTTCAAACGCAACTCAGATACAATCGCATCTCAAAAGAGGGAAATTTAACTGAAGTTAATTGAAAAAATTGCATTTTGAGTCGTCGTTAAATCTGAGATGTGTTTGAGTATTCGGCGGGAACTCCCATAGTTTTGGACTAAGTCATACACTCCCATATCAAGAAGCCACCCTGTATACCACATAAAAAAAACTAAACAGAGCATATCCAAGGTCTACTAAATGTAAGAAATTATGTACTATAGCTGCCACACTCCATTAATTGTTTAGTTCTTTATTTTAATAAAGCGGACCTCTACTATTTTTCCAAAACACTTCTCAAGAGTAGGTAGATATATGTTTCTATCGCGGTTTTTACCATCAAAACAGAAAATCCATACGATGAAAACGGCCTTGTTAATCTTTCTAACATTTTACACTGAATACCACTTTGTCGCATTTATGCCATTTATACACCATCTCGGTTGTCAATATATTGCTAAGCATATGTTGACAACCGAGTGTTATATGTTATTATTGTTATATGTCACTGAGAGGAAGTCGGATGACGAGGTCTTCATGCAAATCCAGTAGTGAAGGTGGATCGGATGCCTTTGGCTGGGTAAGTGCTGCTTTGGAATATTTGGACATTAGAAGAACTACAGTAACTAATACTTTGTTGTGAATACCTCACTTTTTTGTGTCCATGAATAGGTAGGTAGTACCCATTTTCAGTAAGTTACTCGAGCTCAGTGATTGTTTAAAAACAAATGGCGCCTAAACATTCTTTTGATTTAGTTCAAAGTCCTTGTGATAATGAAATTTGCACATTTCACATGGTGCTAAAACTTGTTTTTTTCTCATACTATAGGTAGGTAGGTATCTATTATACCAATAACAGTTCGACCTGACGCTGCAACCGGTAGCTATAAAATTGATATTTTATAAAGTTTCTCTACTATTTTTATCAAATGTAGAAAACACTTTTGAAAATATGCGTAGATCTCAGTAAAAAATTCAATCTAGTTCTTTCGAAAAGCAGATGTTTTCAAGGATATTCATCGATACACATGGACGTAACAAATGGACGTGATTTCTGCGTGTCCATCAAGATAACAAATTGCATTTCGGTTATTCTCGGTCATTGTCACAGGAAAATGGTTTATGTATAAACGAGAATCGGCACCTGCCATATTGGAAGACCTGTTCCATCCTCAAGTGAGGTTTTTTACATTTTGTAAATAATTGAAATACATTTTGATTCTAAATTTCAGTTAAGTATTATCCGATTTTACTCGACAATAATGTGCTTGTGCTTAGAACTTTCCTAACACTTAACAGTCAATGTGTTTTGTTATGTTGATTTCAGCAGGTATTTAGATTAGTTTTAACTATTTTTATTTGATATAGAGGTAAGGTATGACTAAGTTAATACTTTGGTATGACGGAGGATCCCAAGGCAGGCAAATAGCCTCGATATTATGGAGGCGTTTATATTGTTTTATTGTATAAAACAGTGCCTACGTGACATACCATGAAAATGTTCATTAAAACCAGTTATTTTAATTCATAGAAACCTTCTGTTTAGACAAATATTTGTTTAACTAAGCAACATTTTACAAATTAGCCGGATATCGGTCCTTCTTGTCACATTCCATTCCTCAAATAAAACATCACTTAGAATACGAGAAACCTACCGAAGAGCTCACGGTAATATAAAGCAGATAAGTAAACACCCTATAGAATTATATTAACTGGGTAGAGTCATGTATAGTTCACAAAATGCTTTGATGGAACAAAGATTTTTTTATATTTTCGTTATAAATTCAGCCCACAATTAATCTATTTCTGTTATCATCCGTAATGTTCACAAACGGCAGAAGAAATACACCAAAAGTTATCTTAAAAGTTCATTAAGTACTTACTTGAGTCCAAGCTTTTGTCAACATAACCTCAACTCTTGCGATTGTAATTCGATTCACAAAACAAAACAAAGTCTTAGATTAATAGCTAAAACACTATCTGCACTTGAGACTCTTTTTCTCGTAATAAAACAGTAATTTAATCTTATTAAACCGTTTTAGAATACAAAAACTCATAAAATAAGTTGCACTGCACGTTCATACACCGAACCCGGTACCAAAGCGTCCCTCGATATAACCGTTAGGTATTCTTTTTATAGACGGGTTCGCTCCATGCAGCGTTACTGACAAAGGAAAGCTAAATCCACCAGTAGTACACAGAGATACAGTTAGTAATCGACTGGCATTGAAGTTATTTGAGCTCTCAGACATACAACCCCCGGCAAAGTGGTGAAAATACTTTTGGGTGATTTCGTATGCTATATATTAACCTGTTTGCTCTTTGAGATAATTGCACGTAATTTGAGATAATTGTTGGAAGCAATTTTGGTGATATCCTATCTACAAATGTTTATGAATACATTAAATAATTAGCTTCATAATATCATTCGAATATAATGTAGAACTTTTATAAAGTAATTATTTAAGCTTTTTGCTTGTTTTTATTGTCTTTAGATCACTGACAACCTGCAATTAGATTATAATTTAGTTATAATTTAATTATAGGCAGATTACTGACTCACATCATCCAATTATTCTGTACCAACCTAGCAATTACAAATCAACTGACTAGACTAACATAACTTTTTTGATTCCGTAAGTGGGCCCAATGGATGCAATGGGCCAAGGTTCTTCATTAGTTAAATTTCTTTAACATTATCGTTGGGTAGGTCATGGGCTCCAGACTCTGACGCCCATCCCAAATTAATGGTGATTACTGATAGACAGTAAAAGTGAAAACCATTTAGATTATACAAAAGGTAGATAATAAATCCCATTAAAATTGAAACAAACAGATAAGTGGCTACTTATCTGTTTGTTTAGAAGACGACCGATGTGGCGCGGTGGGTGAAGGTCCGCCTGCGACGCAGAAGGTTGCGGGTTCGATTCCCGCCTCGGAACAATTGTGTGCACGATCTGCAGATATTTGTTCCGGGTGTTCTGGTCGTTTTCTATGTATAATAAAAATAGTATATCTATCTATGTAATGTATTGTATTATGTATATCAGTTATCTGGTACCCATAACACAAGCTCTGCTTAGCTTGGGGCTAGATAATGCTGTGTGAATTGTCCAGCATTATTTTTTATATTATTTTTTTTACTTAGTGATTAAGATGAAGTATGTTTGTTATGTTTTCCTCTAACGATAATTTGAATGATAAACATTGTATGTATTGTCTTGCCTACTAAGCCTTCGGATATAAAATGAACATCGAAGGTAGAGGTAGGTAATGGGTGGGTAGCTGGCCGCGATGGTGTAAGTGAAAGCCAGCTCCAGGCCTCACTTGTTGAACAAATAAATATTGTTTAACAAGTAGGCAAATTGTTATATAGTAGTAGGTAGTAGTATTGTTTTCGAGCAGTCTTCCATCATGGCCTGTTGCATCGTTGGATCGCGAGGAGTGGAAGGAGAAAAGGGAGGCCTTTGCCCAGCAGTGGGACAGTAATGGCTTAAAATAAATAAATAATAATAATAAGTAGGCAAAACAATTTTCTGTTCAACCAAGTGGGCAAAACGATATTTTGCCCTCTTGAAAATAAATCAAAAATATAAAAAAAACTTGTGTGTATGTAAACGTTATCTAGAGTGGAGACCACGACTCGGTAAACTTAGTGTAGGACGCCCTCTGACCAGGTGGGATGACGACCTGCGAAAGACTGCAGGTAGATGCTGGATGCGGCAAGCTGAAGACAGGGCGCTATGGCGCTCATTAGAGGCCTGTGTCCTGACTGACTGGACTGCTATAGGCTGATGATGATGATGAAACGTTATCTGAACACATATTATAATACATACCTACTAATAAACTAGTATAGGTAGCGCAACTAACTATTGTTCCGCGTGTCCAGAAAATCAAAGTTACTGTTTTCGAGCGGGAGTGGTGAAATTTCATCTTTCATCGTTTCTCGAGTTATCCAACTGCTGAATATAAACAAATATGAGGCGATAAGTCAAAGGACTTTGCACCCTAAGTTGCAGAATTAATATTGAAATTTACATATCATTGACATGAAAAAAGTTTTTATTTAAACTCGTAAATATCTAGGCGTGCGTGACGTAGTTATACGTCAATCGTGGTCAGACAATAGATAAGATGTGCCTACACTTACGAAAACTTTGTGGCACCAAACTGTTTCCAAAGTTTCAAGTTCTATTCAGTCGCAATAAGTGCTATATTGGGTTAATATGTACTTGAAGCCTTTAACGAGAACTTCAATGCAATATTGGTCACGATTTTGACATTATATTTTTAACATTGGCTAAGCATTGTATCGATAAGGCTTTGGTTCGCTAGGCAGGACCAGATTTTTTAGTTCGTTATGCATTAACTTAGAGGTTGTATGGTGTTTAATAAATAATATACTTTCTTTATATAAAGGAACTGTTCCTTTAATTTTTTATTATTTAATTGAAATGTTGTCTGTACCTGCGGTTAATATGGTTCATTCTAAAGTTCAAATTTGAAGCGTCCGAACAAATTATCGCAGAGCAGTGACCACATCCCGCCCTCGGCAGACTCTGGCGCCACAACATTCGATATACGCACGACCAAGCATTCAAATAATAAAACGATATTTCGTCATTTCATAATAAAATATAGAGTCAAGACCTTTTCAACTCCAAGTTCGAACTAAGTACCTACTCACTTTTTTGCGTGAGGAAGTTCATCATGGATAATCTTCCGACTCCAGGTGGGAAGTTATGTCAAACTCCTCCTGATTTAAACCTCCCAGTGTCCTCCGGGCACATATGCTAGGGAACGCGGGGTCTTAAAGTCTCATACTCCCCCATACTAATCATCATCAGCCTATCATGCCAGCCGTGTCTTCAGCTTGCTGCATCCAGCATCTTCCTAAAGTCTTTTGCAGATCGTCGTCCCACCTGGCCAGAGGGCGTTCTACACTACCTACTTATATTGTATTCGATTCCGACTTTTAAGTATTAATCTTTTGACAAAGTTAGTTAACTAAATTGATGCACCACGTCAGCACACACCTGTACCTACGTTCACGGCTGAATGTGCCCCCAACGTCCCAACATTATTCCAAACAAGGGGTCCTCCCATAATCTCCATACTTTGCAAGCGGATTAGTGCTCCCAAAGTACCTAGGTGTTAGAAATGCATAGAATAAAGCTGCAAGACCGTCCTCTGGTGCCCTTTGTCGAGCCTTACGACATCGGGTGGTCGATTCTACACAGTAAGCCAGCTTTCGGGGGGCCGTTATCCCTCGGCTTACTTGTATCAATAATACACTCTCTATGCCCTTTTGTGTTTGAAAACAACTCCACGGACTGAGTTAGAAAAGTCGTTTTTACGCCATACGATACTGTCGAAATTAATGTTTAAACCTTTTTAGATAACGTTTTCAGTTTTTATATATATTTGATCACTCTGCTTTTTATAAAATGGAGGCTTTTTGTTGGCAGACCGGTGATTATATAATTACGATTACAATAAACTAGCTTGTAACAAGCCAGAAGTTGATTGACATGATGATTACCCCTTGAAATCCATCAGTCAGGACTCAAGGTCATTCAGTTGGGATCTAGCAAAACATCCATTAAAATGTGGAAGTAATTACATTACCTATATGCGCTGATAATAATTATGTAGAACATTTGCATGTGCCTATCGATGCCGGCCAGTTTTGACCGGTTTGCTATTATCAGAGGCGCCACGACATCGCTTTATCTGCTTAAGATGCAGGGCAACGCTGAGACAAGACAGAACAATGATTATAAAACTATTTGTATTATGGTAAGGTATTTTTAACTACATATAGAGGTAATTATGCAAACGAATACCCTCTCCTCTTGTACATATATTATACATATATATAAATTAACCCTTATTTATTCTGGTCATGCTATAACTTGAGAACAGCTTTACCAATTTCATTCATCTTTTTTTTAATGTTTTCTAATACTTCGTAGAAGGTTCTTACAGTAAGAATACGAAAATTGCTTTTTTTCATATTTCCACGGGGACGCAGGCCGCATATTGTATTTAATCAAATTAAAATAAAGGGTAGATAAGGTATTTTTTTACCTACTAGTATCACTATCACCCCACGTGATAGGTTGCGAAATCATCTTGTTTCGTTAAAGTTATTGGTTTTTTGCCCTTATCTATATTATATAACATTTGGCAAAAACCCAGTCTATGCTGTACATAATATCTATATGATACTACTAGTGGAAAACCTAATAGTAAATTTTTGGTAGTGGATGTCTTGTAGTCTTTCGTAGTGGAGTAAGCATAAAAAGAAGGCCGAATTTATTATTAGGTATTTTAAAACACACAAAATTCGATTTTCAAAGTAACAAAAATCCACATTCAAAACGCTCTTGTAAACTTCATGTTTCAAAACGATTAGTAAACCAAATGTAGACAACTTATCACCGAACTAATGAAATGTTACAGTCGTTATGTGTACTTTAGTTATTTCTAAAGGTAATATTCATTACACAGTTACTCAGTTATATTATAGGTACCATGCGAAGAAAACTCGCCACACCCTATCTTTATGACAAATGTTATAACTTTGTAGTTTGCTATCTAGATTTCTAATCATAGAAGTTTAGGCCACCTGGATATAAATAAAGACAAGGATAATGTTACATTTTACTAAGCCTCTAATTTGATAACTTTACACCACATGCCTACGTCACGTGTTGCTAAGGATATATCAAATACTACTATGTAGTAATTCTGTGACAATACTACCGAAGTACCGTACAGTGTTCAAGGGGCAACATTTTTAAAAACCGATTTTTTTTGCATGGTTTTATCCCTAATCTTTTCAATATTATAGCCATCACGTGGTGCGTGAATTTAAAATGTGGGCGTACAAGGTAATACAAATTATAAGATTCAAAGAGCGTGTGAAAATGTTTCCAAAAATAACATTATATATTTAGCCATAAAACTGTTGTTAGGTAAGCCTTTATTTATTTTGGAATCACAAAGAAATATTTTAATTACAGTATCTTGATACCTATATAATGTGTAGCTGCAGAGATACTTGCCTGATACTTGCCTACTTTAAATAAAAAAGAGCATGTTAGTTACCCGTGATGATCACTCGTAGGTTACAAGATGTGTGTAACACATAATCGACGACCTGGCTATTAAAGTTGCCGTTTTATCAAAAAATTGTCTACAATTAATTATACGAGTAGGTATATGGGTAAGGCCGACCAAAGGTGAATTATTTCTTGAAGATAGTGGGCCTTTGGCTTGACTAGACCAATTGATATGTCAGACAGCTACGTATCAGACGTACCGTACTATGGTAGTATGGTATGCCATACTTTTAATAATTATGCGACACGTAATTGACAGTATTAAATTAAATCTCTCTCATTTTATAAAATACATAAGGTATTCCCCTGGTATTCCCACTCTGTCCCCAATGATAGCTAGCAATATAGCTGTTACAGCTTCCCCTGGTATTTCAACTCTGTTCCCTGTGATAGCTAGCAATATAGCTGTGTTACAGCTTCCCCTGGTATTCCCACTCTGTCCCCAATGATAGCTAGCAATATAGCTGTTACAGCTTCCCCTGGTATTTCAACTCTGTTCCCTGTGATAACTAGCAATATAGCTGTGTTACAGCTTCCCCTGGTATTCCCACTCTGTCCCCTATGATAGCTAGCAATATAGCTGTTACAGCTTCCCCTGGTATTTCAACTCTGTTCCCTGTGATAGCTAGCAATATAGCTGTGTTACAGTTTCCCCTGGTATTCCCACTCTGTCCCCTGTGATAGCTAGCAATGTAGTTGTGTTACAAAAGGACAGCTTCCTTTCACACTAGAAATATTTAACTAATAGTTATTTAAGCGACATCTTTATGATTTTGTCTTAATCTGACTAAAAATATTTAAGCGCAATGCGTTTGTACCTACAGATTCGATTCTGTATATTTTTGCTTCTGCTGTAAGAATAAGTTTATTTGTAACTCAATACACAAAAACATAAAAAAACATTATTAAATTAAAGGACAAAACAGATTTTTGTAATTTTTGTAGGATTTGGCCGAAGATCTCAAGAGGCGCAAATATACAGGCATCGAACTCTCGACAGAACCTACGCATTTGCCCCCCTTGGAGTCGAGTCCGTGGGGTACCGAGGCTCTCCGGGGCTTGATAAAATTATCTGAGTGCCTGGCCGAAGCGATGCGTGAGTTGGTGAGAATCTGGCGCAGTGCATCAGCATTGCCATACAGCAGCGGATCGGAAGGTCCCCAAGATACTGGCTGCATTGCCCCAATGCAGCCAGTATCTTGGGGACCTTCCGACTGGTATTAATATGGATCAGTTGAGCTACCTGTGGATTGTTTGCAACAGTCTACAGTTAGCACAATTGTTTCGATATTCAAAATATTTGTATAAATTATGCTTAATGGGTTTCAGTTATTTGCTTGTAATTTTCTTTGTTTTTAAATAAAATTGTATTCTCGAATTAATTAGTACTATCTTCTTTTACATGAACTAAAAATGTATGTAAATATTATTTTAAGGAATCCCTAATGTTTGGTCGCCTTCCGGGTTATCGCAGCGGTTGTTTCCACCAGTAGAACTCTTCCTATCACCACCAGACCGAATGCACGTTTACGCGCGAAGATAGTCGTAATGTAAACAAATAAAAAAACGTTTGTACTCAGTAAATTTACGATCTTCTTACATCATCTATTTCGTAGCACTTCGTAGCGCCTCTACGAGATTCAGTAACTTTCGGATCTCTCGTGCTTGATCCGAAAGTTCCAAAATCAGTAAATTTCGGCTTGATCGAAAATGTATTCCATCCCTGATATTTAATATCAATGATCAATGCATTATTATTTAAAATTTCTAGTAAGTTTAACGTTCAAAAGCCATATCGAATTGCACCTACATTATGAAAACTAACTTTTATTTGTCTCCGTTCTGAATCTCTGATTTAAAGGCGGAACAAAGTCAGTCAAGCCGGTCAGCTAGTAAACAGCAAATAAACGCGAAAGTTTGTAAGTATGGATGGATGAATGTTTGTTACTCTTTCACGTAAAAACTACCGAATGGATTTTAATGAAACTTTACAATAATATAGCTTATACATCAGAATAACACATAGGCTACAGTTTATAAAGATCAATATGTCTCTATAAACTGTAGCCTATGTGTTGATGATAGATATATTATCCAAAATATCTATCACCACGCGGGTGAAACCGCGGGGCGCAGCTAGTACAATATTAAAAATAATATAAATAATAATTAAACAATATCTTTGTTGAAATATAATGTTATATAGTATCAGAGATGTTAAAGATCCCACAACGCGCGGGTAGAAAAAATAGAAGTCGCTTAAAAAATTCTGGAAAGAGTTTTTTATTCCTTTTTAGTGCGATGACACAAAAACTGTTTCTACAAGTATATTAATCTCTTTGAATTACGAATACCTACTCGTACCTTAACACGTGCATTCACGATCTAATAATAGATACTCTAATAATAGATACTTCTATTCATAATAATTAAGTAAACAGAAGGTAGTAAATCGTGTACAGTGTCTCTTTAATAACACACATAGCTTTATTATTTTATGCTATAATTTTCTAAATCACAAGTGTGGTCACGCGTATTCTGTCGTGGTCGTGAGACAGCAAGTTTCTTTGTAAATCATTTTAATAATAAGCGGAGATGAATTTGTAAAATACAGAGAATTAGCAGAATCGCCTACAATTTCCGTTAATTTCGTATGAAATTGTTGATACGTGAGTGAACGAGGTAACTATTTTTAACCACAAAGTATTTTTTAGTGTAATTTTAAAGTTTGTTACCAAGTCATTTCAAATAGTAGTTTTTTTATAGAGTTGCCGTGCCAAATGACAAAAACGGATCCTTATAATTTTACGTACATCCGTTACAAATATAGTTAAAATAGTTTGTATGTGTTTTCTTCTACTAAAAAGATGGGGAGACAACTTGAAATCAAATTTTCTAAATAGTTTTTCGCTAAATGCGCATGAATGAGAACCAAGGGCAATTCATTGTTTCACGTTCAATTAAGATTTTTCATCTATACTTTTCAATTCGCATTACAATGTGACGTATATATATATAATAACCGCTTAATGACTTAAAAGCGGTTATTATACGGTTCATAATTGCAGGGTTCGTAGCACGTGAGAGACACCCAGCGACCTCATGAACAATAATAACTCTATTTTAAGACAAAAATTAAATTCCTTGGTGTTATTCTGGATAGGCATTTGAATTGGAAGGACCATGTGAACCAGGTGTGCCAACGGCTGAGCAGATTTGTATTCGCTCTTAAGAAGGTTCGCCAGGCTGTTTCTTTTGACGCCGCACTAGCTGCTTACCATGGTCATGTGTCTTCAGTCCTGGGATACGGGTTGTTACTGTGGGGCAACTCAGTAGATGTCGAAAGAGTATTTAAAATTCAAAAAAGATGCCTTAGAGTGATAAACAGGTCTTGGTTCCTTGATAGTTGCAAGCCTCTCTTCAAGAACTGTAGGATCCTTCCTCTCGCATGTATGTATATAAGGGAAGTTTGTCTGTTTGTAAAATCATATCCAAAATATTTTCAAAAACGTAGCGATGCAAAAAAAAAAAAGGCCGAAGTTTCAAAATGCACTCTATAAACACCAATGCCATAAAGATATTTATAAAAGAAATGTGTATAACATGTGCATAACTATTTACAATAAATTACCGGAAGAACTAAAAGAATTAAATGGAAATATATTTAGGAAAAAGTTAAGAGGATGGCTACTTGAAAAATGCTTTTATACTGTGAACGAATATCTAGAGATTTAAATTGTTACTTATAATGACTAATACAATTAATTTAACATATAATTATAATAATATGACTCGCATAATATTTGCACGCCTGCATGCAGGCTGAATACATTTACTAAATTAGTTATAAGATCTGACATTGTATAATTTTGTATTCTTGCAAATAAACGATTTGATTTGATTTGATTTGATTTGACAAATAAATATTAATTGAATTTTGATTTTTTTTTATATAAATAATGCTGGACAATTCACACATCATTATCTAGCCCCATGGTAAGCAGAGCTTGTGTTATGGGTACTAGATAACTGATACACATAATACAATACATTACATAGATAGATATTTTTTATTATACATAGAAAACGACCAGAACACCCGGAACAAATATCTGCAGATCGTACACACAATTGTTCCGAGGCGGGAATCGAACCCGCAACCTCCTGCGTCGCAAGCGGACCTTCGCCCACCGCGCCACATCGGTCGTCGTAATATAAGCTGTACGTATCATTATGTACGTATAAAGATTTTTAAAATTTTAATAACAATGAGTATTATAAGTATATTAGATATATAGATAGATAACACATTTATTTGACAACTGCAGCACATGTTACAAAGGTCACAATAGAAAAGGCACATCATAGAATAACACAGATAAATTAGAGAACAATGAGTTATAGGTACCTAGTAGTATACAATAAGTAAAAGTACATATAAACAATAAAAAAAAAGAATAGATTTAAAAATTGTGTGTGTGCTGCAGCCTGTCAAAAAGGCAATAACTCAGCGAAAAGATTTGCTCGATGAGCAAAACACTGATTTTCAGTATTGCCCTATTTTTTATTTTATAATAGAAAATATTCATTTGTGTTTCATATAAAATAATACAACTTAAGAACTAATAATAATAAAGATAAATTAAGAACGAATAAAAGAATTAAAATACGAGAACACAGAAAGGCTACCGGCTCAGCATTAAATGCTACATTGACATAAGCCAGTGCAGCGCTGGTTTTCAGCCTGAATATATAGCCTGCAAGCACACAGATCCCTTGGTAGATCCACGATCCTATCCATCCATGGTTGTCTGGTAGAGATCGCTCTTGAGCAATAAGACCGCCAATTGTATCTAGATTTTAAGTTTTTATTTTACATTGTTATTTTATACTAAGTGTGCAATAAATAATGATCTATCTATCTATGATACCTCTATTTGTAGTACATAGAATAGAGTAGTAAACCTATTTATCTTTTCCGTATAGTCTGTAGGTATTAGAAATATTGATCACAATTTAAGCTCCCGTCACGTAAAGGTTAAAGGGCGGGTTCTAATTATAGATTTGTGTAACATCTTATCAGAACGCGTACGTTGCCGCTGCCAGACGGGTTCGCAGACAGGCCGCGACCCTTGGAGCTGCGTATGCGCAGCGTCCCGCGGCCCTGACCAGTTTCATTCAGTCGGAAAAAGACGGAAAAACAAAGTCTTCACAACAAAAACGTGCAAAACTTCCTTTGCGCATCGTCATACACAATTCTTGGCACCATACCTATATACATATACATACAATCAGCTGAACAGGCAAATAGCTCTTCAGGATCTAACTTATCTAGAATCAAAAACAAAACTAAAACTGTATTTGCTGGGTTTGGACTATGAGCAAACAGAGAATCTGCTAACGGTTCAATCGTAGATTAATAATGGGCTATTATCTAGTTTTAAGTCATTATTATGTAATATTAGTCTTGTAAATAACATTTAGATCATAAGGAATGCATGGAGCATTTTACTTTGTTTATTTTTATACTTTTGTTGTCTTATCTGTTTAATAATACCTACTATAATATCGCAGTAAATAATTATGTGCACTTGAATCCTGATAGAGCCGAGAGAATGAGCCCTTGTATCTATAAACAAGTGAAAACTTAGTTAGAGCAAGGAGTCAATCTATACGTCCCCTAAGGTTTTTGTTCCAAAGTACATACTATGCAAGTATGTAAATTACATACTGAATTACACTACCTCCTACTTAACTTAGAATTTAATGTACTTTGTAAGCCTATTATTTGAGAAATAAAACTTTTATTATTATTATATCTCTCATTTACCATGATCTCGGGCCATAAAGTGACCTGGTCCTTTGGAAGGCTTGCGTGGGGCCGAAGCCAACAGCACAGAGGCCCTTTGAGAAGTTAATCTTAAGGCGATGGCTACACATAGCGGGTATCATTTTCGGGTGCACAATATGATACACCCAAAGATGGTATCCGCCTGGTGTAGAGACTATTGCAAAGAAAAATGAAAGAAATAAAACTAGGCTATTGTGATGGATGGATGGACAGGGTAATCGGGCTATAGGGGAGATTGCGGACGTCTGCCATAAACAAGTCAATCATAATGTTAAGAAGAGTGGCAGACGGTGGCTTGCCGAATGCTGGATGGGTTCCTTAAAAAGCCGGAGTAAATTACCGGAGAGGAACAACATCGGCGCAAACGACTGAGGGGTGTCGAGAGGTGCGGCCCCGATTTCACCATCACGAAGACTGCTCGTGAGCGGGTTTCCTCGCTATTACGCCATTAGACACTTCCACCCCCGAGTCTACATCCTAAGATGCATCTCTCGCGACTCCACTCAGACCGGCCAATGAAGGCAAGCAAGAGGTGGGGGTCTGGTTCTCTTGGGATGGGGTCTGGTTCTCCTGGTTCTCGTCTCCGCTAGCGGAGACGAGAACCAGGAACTTCCCCGGGAGCACTCGGTAGGTACCCGTGGTGTCGCTACTCACCAACAGCTCGCCACAAGCTGCCCTGCGGGCATATTATTATTATTATTATTCAACCACACGGATGCGATATATTTTCAGTCAAATAAGATAATATATTTATTTTTAGCGTGTCCTTATTCAGTTCTCTCTACTGTTGATAAATTTATAAAAAAGTCTGTTTTTCATGACAAGTTAACTGAACATGGAAAATGCTATTCGATTCGATTGCGATTCGATTCGATTGCGATTCGATTCGATACAGCTATTGCGGAACTAAACCACTTATACCTTATGCTACCAATAAAATCGGAACTTAACCACTTATACCTTATGTTACCAATAAAATCGGAACTAAACCACTTCTCCACTGCTACCAATAGAATAAAAAAAATATTATAGTGAGTGACAGTGAGGACTTTGTTTATGAGAAAATGTATAAGACAACGCCCATTTGACGACCAATGTGGCGCGGTGGGCGAAGTTCCGCCTGCGACGCAGGAGGTTGCGGGTTCGATTCCCGCCTCGGAACAATTGTGTGTACGATCTGCAGATATTTGTTCCGGGTGTTCTGATCGTTTTCTATGTATAATAAAAATATCTATCTATGTAATATATTGTATTATGTATATCAGTTATCTAGTACCCATAACACAAGCTCTGTTTACCATGGGGCTAGATAATGCTGTGTGAATTGTCCAGCATTATTTATTTATTTATTGCACGACCAGACAGGTACGGCGTATCCGCGGCCGGCCCTGACTAGTTGCGTCTGACCACAGAACCGCGAACCCGATACTTTCGGACATTATTATTATACATTATTAGCCCAGAGTGTTTCACTGCAGGGCAAAGGCCTGCCTTCCTTCCACTCATCTCGGTCCTTTATACAATACAATACAAATACGCTTTATTGCACATCAAACACAGAAAAAAACAGAAAAGAACAAACAAAGATACAGATGCACAATGGGCGGCCTTATCGCTAAGAGCGATTTCTTCCAGGCAACCTTTGGATGAACACGTAGCGTTTATATCCATTATAAACGCGAAAGTTTTTATGTACGAGTACGAATGTTTTTTACTTTTTTCACGCAATTTATTTATTTAATGAGCAAAAATTTAATAATTAGAAAAAAACTACTGAACGGGTCAGGCTGAAATTTTGGTAATTCCAGGCCTGGAATAAAACATACGGCTACTACACAAGGGTACTTTTAACCCATATATCAGTTCCCAAAGTATATAAATAATCTTAAAACGTTTCCAAAGAAACAACGCGTGCGAAGCCGCTGGCAGACACTAATAAATAATAAGAAAAATAATGCTGAACAATCCACACAGCATCATCTAGCCCCAAGCTAAACAGAGCTTGTGTTATGGGTACTAGATGACTGATACATATACCTAATAATACATTCATATAATGGACTTGGTGTTTCTCAAGTTAACTGTGTCTAATTCATGTATGAAATAAGAAACCGCATTGTTATATACGTACAGCTATTGCGGACCTAAAGCCACATCCACTGCTTTCAAGAGAATCAGAATAATAATTTTTGACATTGAGAACTTTGTTTTTGATAAAAATGTATGAAGCAATGCCCATTGTTGCCCACTCAAAAGATGCGAGTAACGAGTTGGATAAAGTCATCTCTTGATGTATTTTAGAATTAGCATCATTGTGGACTCTACGACTCTTTAGTCAGAAGTTGGACAACCTTATAATGATAAGATTTTTGTGTTTAAAGTGCGTAAGTCCTCGCACTCAGGGTAGGTAATCTCTATACAGTACATAAATTTATATTTGCATATATTTTTACATGTATTTATAAAAATAGCTCGAAACAAAGATAATATCGCTCGCCGCGCCGTCAACATTTTTGACTGCCTCTGGTCCGGGTTTCGTCCCTCGTTTGGTTAGCGTCAGAACACCTGCACCAAATACTATATTTGATGATTGAAAACTATGAAATTAAAGTACGAGTACTTTTTTGGTACTACACCTAGGTATATTGAAAGTTTGACCACTTTCTTTTCATGTTGTTAACTGTTCTTAAGGTACTAGATTAATTGAATATAGCTAACTAAATATTACCATAAAGGTACTATAATTTAATAGTTTCAATCAATATTTTTCATAGTTATAATCAAATATCGCACTTGGTCCAGGGGTCTGACGTTAACCTCATTTGAATTCATGTCGGTGCATTTGCATACCGCAATTGCACACCGGTTATTTTGTCAACGTATGGGGCGACCAAGGACGCAGAATCTTGAAATACGCCACTGCACGCCATAATAATCTGTACTGGGTACTAAAGTGCGCCAGTTTTAGTTCGTTCGTACTTAGCAACTTTTAAAATTGAATTTCACTGACGTCAACTCGTACCTACATAGTGTCAGCGTTGTTTTCATACTTGATGTTTAAGGCTACGGAAAATATTTAACTTATAAATATCGGGCAGTATCAGTGGCCAGTGACGTAGGTGGCCATTGTATCTACAAAAGGATTCACATATACTTAATAATCTACTAAAGGCAGCTCCGATTATGGATGGCCCACACATCTATCTGCATAAACTAACCTAACTTAAACCTACCATCCACTGGATCGCATTTGGGTACTTCGTGAATACATCTACAAGGGACTGACTCTTGAAGAAAATTCTCTGCCTCTACGGTGTAAGTTAAAAGGCCGCTCCGTTAAGTTTACCACTGTCGGTCTAACAACTTCCTCTAGACTAGACTATATTTTTTATTATTTTGGTGTATGGCTTTAGTGTGTCTCCAGCCTAAGCAATATAATGATATCCCACTTATTACAATGGTATTAGCGTCTATTGTTCCTGTAGATATAAATAGATTTAGCTCTATACTTTTCGAAAATGATCATTAGTTTTACTTTGTAGAAAACAGATACCAACCTTGTGTTTGATCACAACATTGTTAGTAAGAAGGAATTTATCATGCTTTTAATATTCAGTTAACAATTATTTTTTTTAATAAAAAATGGCAACGCTTTTCAACACCGTCTTACAAAAGTGAAATGTTGTCTAAGATTGTTAAGGCTTTATTTTACTCTAGTTTCTGCCCGCGGCTTCGTGCGCGTTGTTTCTATGGAAATATTTTAAGGTTATTTCTATCCCATGGGAACTGATTTATGAAATAAAAAGTAGCCTAAGTTTCATTCCAGGCCTAGAGCTAAGTGAATGCAATTCAGCCCGATCCGTTCATTTGTTTTGGCGTGAAGAAGTAACAAACATCCAAACTTTTGCATATAATGGAAGTGGGTAGTGATTTTTATTTAACGATTAAATTGAAGTATACCTACGGTTATAAACTTGTTTTAAACAAAAAAGTTCAAAAAACTAATTTTGCCAAAAAAACGTTACTCAATAAATCTTCGTTTACAAAGACACACCTACCCACCTGTATCTTATTTTACGTCATAATTATCGACAAACACTACGCATTTTTCTGTTTTGTTTATTTTTTGCGTACTATTTTGTTTTCTTTCTGTCAATTTCATCAAAACCATATGCGAGTGACGCACGGCAAATGAATTATATGGCAAAACTTAAAAACTCCGAGTAAACTTAATACCTAACTCATATGATAATAAAACATCGGCGTCTTGTTAATGATTTAATCAGTTTAATGACACATATTGTAATTAATTTTCAGTACAGTACCTATTGCATTATACACATAGCATTTGCTTAGGTATATATGTACATTGTATTGTTATTTTATCGCCTCAGCATTTATAAATAAACATTGACGTCAATGCTGTGCTATATATATAAAGAAATACTTGGTGGTAAGTAGATACCTTAAGTAATTATTAGGTACTAGTTTCTGCCCGCGGCATCGCACGCGTTTTTTAAGGTATATCGCATGGAAACTGATTTTTGGAATAAAAAGTAGCCTATGTTTTATTCCAGAACTACCTGTTTGCAAAATTCACAGTATGCAAAACATCCAGTTAGTAAGTTATCAACTGTACAAACTGTATTATGTACATAGAAGAGAAAAGACTCACTGACTCATCAAAACATCTATGAGACTAGCTGATTTTCTTTCGGAACGTAGGTTATCGCATACCTACGTTCCGAAAGAAAATTAACGGATTTTTGGACTTGACTACTCTGGACTAGGGTAAAATAGACTCTAGACTTAGACTTAGAACTAGAACGCCCACGACGATAATTTTAGGGGCTAACTACCAGCTTTTGTACCAATGTGTGCTTTGTTGCTATTTTCACAAAAAGTAAAAATTGTCCAGTTAAAATTTTAATAGTCATCATATATTCCGCGATCATAGTTTGCATGGAAAAATATTATAATGGGGTATTTCTAAAGTCAACACAAATGAAATTGCGGGCGAGCCAGCACTAGTATTTTTAATGCACAATAAAAAAAATGTTATGTAGATAGAAATAGCCTAGGACCGTAGTATTAGAGGTATTATGTGAAAAATGTTGGACTATCATAATGGCAATGACTTGACTCAAATTAATAACATTTTGAATAGAAAATACAGGGCAAAAAGGCCACTTCGTAATTAAAGTTGAAAGCCCACAGAATCGCTTAAACAATATTTGCGAAATGTCTATGGTTACCCACGCTCTTTCAAAGTAATGCCTTAGAAGGAGTGAAAACAAAAGCAATTTATGACGTTGAATGAGTTATTGGCTTACGAAATGGCACGTAACGATTGTACAACTTGTGCTTTTAAGGTAAAAAAAACATGTTCTTCCGGTAAATATTGTAGGCGTATTGCTTGGTTTCCCTACTTTTTACAAAACCAGTTATACTTGCGTGATTTATCAAAATCTTCCCATTTGATATTGACATGCGTTATCAAAAAATCTTGTCTTTTTTAATCAGTATTTGATTCAGTGTATTTTCTTATGACGCAGTTAGAATTTTTGGTGCGTAGCCAGTATTTTTGATATCTAAACAGCGTTTTAACTATACATTTGTTATTTTTTTACAATCAGTTGAATATTTTCCGTTTTCTTTTGCACAAACATTAGATTCATAGGTGATCGTTAAAATACACAAGATAACATTCAAAGAGGAGTACAAAAATTGCGAGACGATGAATTTTAAATAAGATTATTAGGTCCACTTGCGCCAGGCTTGGTTTACACAGTTAACTCAGAGATAGATACTTCTCTGGAGTTAAATTCTAATTATGTCTTGTACCACCAAGAGTTAGGAGTTAACCCTGAGTTAAATTTTGAAATGGTTAAACCTCTGACATGGGAGGGTTATGTCAACTAACTCTGGGTTAGTAATGTCAAAACTGTGAGAATTGAGATATTTTAGGTTATGTTATGTTCAGTTGTTTGTTATTGTTTATTATTGGCTGTGTTTCTTGCATTCAGTGATATCGATTTTGAACAATGATAAATGAATTGTTTTTGTCTGATGATGACAAAGAGATCATCGAATATATTAGTTCGAACTTTTATAATAGAAGATATTTAAATAACTTCTTCAACGCATTTTATAGAAACCTGACATAGACAGTTTATTTATTACTTTATGTTTATTTATTGCAAATGTAAATATGAACATATCGGGATATGTATTGACGTCAACCATGCGCGTACGTTGAGGGCCCACAGTCAGTTCAAGACGGGCCTCAAAGGACATTTACCTCCACCGAGTGCAAGCTGAATTACCAGACTCTTCCTGTCCCCGTGAGCAGGAAATGTTTCTTTTATTTATGATAATCTTCTATTTTAACTGTGCGCTTAAAATCTTGACGCATTCGACGACCGATGTGGCGCGGTGGGCGAAGGTCCGCCTGCGACGCAGGAGGTTGCGGGTTCGATTCCCGCCTCGGAACAATTGTGTGTACGATCTGCAGATATTTGTTCCGGGTGCTCTGGTCGTTTTCTATGTATAATAAAAAATATCTATCTATGTAATATATTGTAATCTGTATATCAGTTACCTAATACCCATAACACAAGCTCTGCTTACCTTGGGGCTAGATAGTTCTGTGAATTGTCCAGCATTATTTATTTATTCACTGGCCAGCCTTGGTCTTCTGACCAGGAGAGCTGCGCGCCAGGTGCACATGAACCATGTGAGTCTTGGGCTACGAAAGTATTAAAACGCACAAAGTTAAGGCGACTTTTTACAGTCCATAACTAAACATCTTCAGGAAAGGTCGATGACTAAAGGAGTCTTGAATATCCACAAAGAGTTTTTAGAAAACAATTACAGGCATTATAAAATAATATCTGTCATCTGACATCTCCGTAACATCATCTAACCGAGATAGGTGACTATTATAATTTTAAGACTACAGCAAAATTGTATTTTACGTGTGTTGACGAGTCGTAGACTCAGCATAATTAAGGTACCTTTATGTTGTACATTTTTATATGTTTGATTTATGACAATAAAGAAATCTATAAGTAGCTTGTAGCAAGCGTATACAGCCCACCATCAGCTTCTTTTGAAATATTTGAAAAAAAAATATGGGTGATATCTTATTTAAAATATCAAAATCAAATAAAAACCTCATAGTATGTGGAGACTTTAAAATTGATCTTTTAGAAGCTTTTAGAAGGACTAAGATTATAAGAATTAAATAAATTTGTTAATCTACTACTGAGGTACTCCCTCAGTAGTAGATTAACAAATTTATTTAATCTCTTCTCTATTTAATCTTATAATCTTAGGCCAACATTTATGGAACCTACTAGAATAACTGAAACATCAGCAAAATGTATAGATAATATATTTGTTTCGCAAAATGAAAAATTAGTCAGTCATAAAATTATAAGCAATTTATAACCAGACCACTAAAAAAAATAACTCAAAAAAATATTTAAAAAAGTTTGTAATACAGCAAAATCAAATTATATTAGCTCGAAAATTAAAAACAGTGAAAATGTAATAAAATCAACTTGGAAAATAATTAATAGTGAGACTGGAAAGGTCAATACCTACATGAATGATTACAATTTAAAGATTAATGATTGCTCTATCAAAAAAGATGTTGAAGTAGCGCAAGCATTTGAATTTTTTTTTACAGACATTCCAATCTGTACTACAAAGTGTCTTAATTCTTCTCAAATAATAGCTGAATCATTACTTAAAGAAAATGTACCTAAATTCGATAGTAAATTTAATTTTACCCATGTTGATGAAATCGATATAAAAAAAGCCTTTAAACTTTTAAATATAAAAAAAACTGTAGATCTCTGGGGCGTTTCCGTTAGAATTACCTTTAATTGATACTATTTCACCAGATTTAGCTTTTATATTTAATGAATCCATTGATTGTGGCGTATTTCCTGATCTAATGAAACATAGTAAAATAATACCATTGTTTAAATCGGGTAGTAGGTCTGACCCCGCTAACTTTAGACCAATATCAGTACTACCTACATTCAGTAAAGTTTTTAAAAACTTATTTTACACCAATTGCTTAGATATTTTAATGGCAATGACATGCTACACTGCAAGCAATTTGGGTTTACTAGTGGTAGGTCAACTACTGATGCCGGTGTAGAGTTGGTATCGCATATTTTTGATGCTTGGGAGAAGTCGCAAGATGCTTTAGGCATTTTTTGCGACTTGTCAAAAGCATTCGATTGCGTTCATCACGAAACATTAATAAGGAAACTACATCATTATGGAATAAGGGACAGCTCTTTGGATCTTCTTACATCTTACTTGAGTGATAGGATACAAAGAGTTGACATTAGTGGTAAACGATTTAAAGGATCTGTAGTTACAATGGGTGTACCACAGGGCTCTAACTTGGGTCCTTTCCTATTTTTAGTTTATATTAACGACCTGCCTCATCTTGTAAAGAATTATCAAGAGATTGTATTGTTTGCTGATGATACTTCATTTTTTTTTTTAATGAATCGACAAAACCCAAATTCCGACGATGTAAATACTGCAATCTCAAAGGTAGTCCGGTTTGGTATCAATAATCTTTTGCTTAATGAAACCAAAACAAAATGTATAAGATTTATTCTACCAAATTAAAACAAGTTAAGGCTGATATAAACGTAAAAGGAGAAACGTTAGAAATTGTAGACAATACCGTATTCTTAGGAATAACCTTAGATAGTAAACTTCAATGGGGCCCACACATAGATAAGTTATCGAAGAGATTTAGTTCTGCAGCATATGCAGTTAAAAAATCCGTCACCTTACAGACGTTGATACTTCTAGACTAGTCTATTTCAGCTACTTCCATAGTATTATGTCTTATGGCATACTATTGTGGGGGAGCGCTGCAGATATAAACATCGTTTTTGTGTTGTAGAAGAGGGCTGTTCGTGCGATCTATAATATGGGTCACAGAGAATCCCTACGTAATAAATTCAAAGAAATAAACATAATGACAGTGCCATGTCAATATATTTATGAAAACTTGTTGTACACTCATAAAAACATCAATCGGTGCGCTAAAAAAAGCGATATACATCATGTAAATACTAGAAATAAGCATAAACTCGCTGTTCCCACAACTAGACTACATAAGATCAGTGTATCTTTTAAAGGGCAAAGTATACACTTCTACAACAAAACTCCAAGTGAGTTGCAAAAATTATCAATAAATAAATTAAAAAAAATTGTGAATCATATTCTTTGTAAAAAGGCTTTTTACAAATTATCAGATTATCTAGACGATAAAAAAGTTTGGAACGAGTTTTGCTCCAACTCAAAATCTAACAACTTACAGATAAGCAAATCATATGTACTAGAGACATAAGTTATGAACATACTAGTGGTTTCTTCTCACTTCTTCCACTGGTGGACAAAAAATTGAAGTGAACATCAATATAATAATGAATAGTATAAAATATGACTTGTCTAAGTGCTTATTTGTAAGCCTAAAGAAATAAACTTTCATTTCATATATAGCTAAGTGTCCATCCAAAGGTTGCCTAGAAGAAATCGCCCTTAGCGATAAGGGCGCTCATTGTGCATCTGTTTCTGTGTTTGTTATTTTTTTCTATCTTGATATGATATGCAATAAAGCGTATTTGTATTGTATGCTGCACATTAGGTACTTTCCTTGGATTCATTCGATTTGGCTCGAATCTCATCTCTACCTACACAATAGTCTCAGATGAATACACAGGAAGATAGACGGATGTGATGTGTTTGTTTTGAGAGCATGCCCTGGGCTGATTCCCACCGAGTAGCCGGGCCGCGGTACAAACAATAAGTCATGTTTATGCGACGAGGAAAAACAAAGCATTGTTTGCGATATATGCAATTGTTATACTAATTTTTTTTTCCGAATCGCCAATTTTGATTAAAAAAAGTAAGTTATTAGTAACGTTGATTGTGCTAGGTCGTGTCAAAATAATGTTAGCAATACACAAAAAACTAAAATTGTAAACAAAGCCTGATAAAATCTGGAATATATTAATCATAGCAGTAATTTAATACTAGGTATAATGTACCTCTAGAGTCTAGAGGTACGTAATTGCAAGTTACTCTTCGTTTTTACCTACTTTAGCCCATTTAGTTTTACGACCCAATTATAATCGTATTAAACTAAGAAATTTGAAGGCGTTTTATTCTATTAAAAGGGGGCTTGAATAATCATAAAATTTGATTAGATTTCGTCACGCTTCTCTATTTTCGTATGTGAATCTCAAGCAAAATGTAATTGATTGACTTCAGTTCTTGGATTTGTCGGCGTCAGGTTTGGCACAAGTCTACCGTATGTTGTGGACACATAGGTATGTGGTCATGGTCAGAGTTTCTTTTAGACCTTCTAACCTGAGTTGCTGTTAGAAATGATACTGGACCTCAGCATACCAGGCGAATCAGGCAAACCTAACGAAGTCGGTCGTTCTGACGTGTCACAACGATCGACAATGGGATGGATTTGAAACCTTGGGATGAATTTTAACAATGCGTGTTCGAATTCATCCCAAGGATAGGCCTTGGGATGAATTCGAACAGGCATTGTCAAATAGCTGATTAACATTATTTCAGATGCCTACATTAGGAGTTAGCATAGAGAAATGTTGCCTGGTGACGACGTAACTTGGTTTACGAATGAATCAAAGGATTGGAAAATATAACCCGATCAGTTAAATACTCAGTCCGCACTATTTATTTCTACTTGCTGCCAACCATGAAAAAAACTGATACAGATCCCCAATAAAAATCCATATTTGAAAGCGAAAAAAAACGCAAATGATTAAGTTGTCGATGGTCTCGCGCGTCACAAGCATACATTACAGCTGGGTTTGTATGAATCTTCGCACCGGAGCTAGGAAGCAAACGTGCAATGACTGCTAAAAACCAACAGTTGACGTACAACTTGCATTACGCAACCCATGCATGCGGTATTGACGTTTGCACAAGAAGGAACTTTTACTGCTTACAATACACGTCTTTTTTGTAATAACGTCTTCTTAGCACTTAATAAAACCAGGAATTACGTCTTTGCCTGTAAGCAAAAAGGCGCCTTCCTAGAATATTTCCTGTTTTCTTCTGTCGGACAACAAAGTAGAATCTTTGACAAAAAATCTCGAGATAAACAACGGTGTTGTTTATGCTGCCTGTGCTTCATTTTATTTTTTATCGATTGAACAACAAGCAAGAAGTCGTTTATCAACATCAACCCTGACCAACTAATTGTATTTGTATTTAAATTGTATTACTTAATTTTAATTATCTAGTACGGTAAGCAGTTTTGTATGACAGTTCTAACTAAATTTAAACAAAAATTGTCTTTGCTTTGGTACACCAAATGAATATCTTGCGTACCTACCTCACCCTCGCGACAGCCTAAGGCAGGCTTGTTTACCATTTTTAAAAACCCTGCATATATGAATCAAAATGTCGTAAAGTTCGCTGCACTGTCGGCCAGTCATCCGAACTCAAATACCTACTTGAAATCTGAGTATTAGTCACTAAATACGACGATACGATGAAAATTGCAAAAGGGTTTTTCTTTAAGAGCATTTCTCAGTAGCGATGGACCCCATACCGGACCCGATCTTTTATATGTTTGTATTGCAGTAACGAATCCCATTGCGTCCCAGGCTCAAATATTTTGACCATGGTTAAAATAATCAGGATGTCTATAATAACTATCTCAAAAACTGACAATTGCGTGCATCGTTTTGGTAAATCAGTAGTCTAATTCGCCAAAACTCGTTACTGCGACACACAAGACGGGCAAATGCTTTAATTCTAGTATTTTCTACCTAAACTACGTTAGTTGTGGTGTCCTACGTAAACCGCAGATAATTGAACTGTTATGCCAATTTCCAAGAAGATCCTTAACGGAAATCATTTAAATTTCAAAAGCTATCGACCTTTAGAATATTTTCGCATATTATTCGATAAGTTCCTATATTACGATAAAAACGGGGCATATTTATAGAGTCTGGTAGTTTGATGATGAGAAACTTAAATCTTTGGCATTTTATACTTATTTGAGTTGAATGAAGGGCTTGAAAATGAGAAGAAGGCCTTTGAGACATAAGCTGACCAAAAAAGGAATAAGAGATTTTTTTAAGATGCTTAATCTAGCCGTAGTAAGTATTGTAGGCGAAGGGCTCAAAGCCCACAGCTATCAATATCATGATTCGCTCATGCATAAATGTGCTGAGTGTGAATGAGCTGTTGAATTATGAAACGCAAGAGCAGCATTTACTCATTGACGTCAATGGTAATCGCACTTTCTCCACGAATGCGATGCGAGTAGGTACACGGTGTTGAAATCTGACATCACGTGGGAAAACTTGATGTTTAGTGTTCATTCACACCAAAAATCCGTAAGGACTTACACTTTATACAGGACTTTATTTAACGGATTCGTCGTTAAAACGTTTAAAACGTACCTTTACAATAAAACGGGCCTGTAAAACGGACTATTGTGTGAACGTACCCTACTCGTAGGTTTGATTATTGCAGGGCCGTGCTGCGGCTACAAACAGTGATAAAACCACATGTGAGTCGTGGGCAATGAAAGTGTTAAAGATGTTACTATAATTTAAAATACTGGCGAACGTAAATACATATTATTTCACCTGGATTCTACATACGTACTAACTCTATGTAGGTCCACCGATATATTTTGTTGGAAGTTTTCTTTCTTCCCTCTCTAGGAGGGGTGAAAAAAGCCTTAACACCCGATTAAATTAGAGTATTTATAAGTTAAAACTTTAAAGAATGTTCCAGAAGAATGTACCTAGGTTTTAGTATAAGACTGAACCGTGTGATCATTTCTAATCTACAAGCAAGCAATCTTTTAGCTTCTAATTGTGAGCGAGCACACATAAATGGTTATTAGTTATTATTTAAGTTTATCTGTGAGCTGTGTAAAACTATTTGTCTTTCGAATAAAGTAAAATAAAAACAAATAAATAAATAATACACAAATTCAGGAATAGGAGTTCAAATTGAAATTTCATCCAATTCCTTGTGACATTTTTGCTTGAATGCGAAACAAATAATCTATAAACTCAACTGTCTATGAACCTTTGTCTAGATAAACCTCGTTAAGACGCTATCAACAATAAACTGTAACAAATTTGTAACAATAAATATTATAACCTATCTCTACTCTTAGTAATTTAGTGGATTTTTAACATTAGTGGATGCACAGTCCTCGAATCGCAACTAGTTTGTGACGTCAATCACTCAGGTAGCCGGTTTCGAAACTGTTTGTTTGTTTCGCCGACTTTTATTTCGGAATTAATGTTAGACGCCATCCATTAGTCAAGTGAGACCTAACGATGGTGTTTGTCAAAATGATTTTATGCTATTTCGGGGTAATGTAATGGGATACTTGGTATCGTAATTAAGTTTCATAGTGAATCAAAAATATGAAATATTCAATGAACATGATAGGTGCCAAGCCATATCTCGCGAAGAACCGACGGCCGATGGGGCAAACGTGTTCTTGAGTGGAGACCACGACTGGGCAAACGTAGTGTAGGACGCCCACCGACCAGGTGGGATGACGACCTGCGAAAGACTGCAGGTAGATGCTGGATGCGGCAAGCTGAAGACTGGGCGCTATGGCGCTCATTGGGGGAGGCCTATGTCCAGCAGTGGACTGCTATAGGCTGATGATGATGATGATGATGATGATAGGTGTACGTTTTTTCTCTAAGAACCTTTTTCGGTAACGTTTTTCCAGCTGCCGATAACTTTTCTATTTTCATAATGCGATCACAGATCCCGTTGCGTAATGCGGTTCAAATACTTTAACCATGGTTAAAATATTTGAACAGACAGTACACAGCGACGAACCGACGGCCGCTGGGGCAAACGTGTTCTTGAGTGGAGACCACGACTCGGTAAACGTAGTGTAGGACGCCCACCGACCAGGTGGGATGACGACCTGCGAAAGACTGCAGGTAGATGCTGGATGCGGCAAGCTGAAGACAGGGAGCTATGGAGCTCATTGGGGGAGGCCTATGTCCAGCAGTGGACTGCTATAGGCTGATGATGATGATGATGAACATAATCAGTATTTTCCGCGCGGCTGAACAGTTATACGAATGGTCTAATTTATCTTAGATATATATAATTAAACTTTTACAATTTCAGAATTGATCAGGATTTTTTATTTGTTAAAACATAAATTTTTATTTACGATTGATTAAGTTAAATTATTGGTAGGCACTTTATCATTAACTGGACCACCGTAATAAATTTAATGATGTAGGTAATAATGAAAAAACTAAGCCTATTTATTTGCAAAACTTATTTTACGACGTGATATGTATTTCGAGTTGGTTTCTAAGGCGGCTCATAGTATAAATAGATCTAGTTATGAAACTTACGATACCTAAATCAACGAAAATAAACGACCTCTGACATCTTTTACAATGTTAATAAAAATGTCCTAATAATTTATAGCATCAGAACTGAAACCATTAATTATACCAAAAATAAGTTTGAAACCGGCTACTGACACACAAAAAGAAGTAACATTTTCGGATTATTCTAGACCGAGGGTGTGCTGTATGAACCCGATTGATAATACTTTCGTTACAGATTGATAAAACCTTTGAACGGTTGAAACGGTACGTTTACATATACGTTTATATATTACATATATACGAGCTCATTTAAAAATATAGTTGTGCTTGTACTTAATAAACAAATAAATGACCCAAGTCGTCATTATTATCTAAGTCTGGGTCTGCCGCTATTCCATCCGTTTGTTCTTATTTTCCATCATAGATCTTCAGACAAGCATGACGTGGCCTGGAAAATTCCATAGGTAAGTTGAACTTAATTTTTGATAATCTTGACCTATCATTATAACTACTTACCTACCTAACGTAATGGCCGCACTCAAGAACCGTAATTACATAAGTATCGAGTTTTACACTGTCAAAATTCTAGAACAAGTGAAATAACGATTCGTGCTGCAATTTACCACCCTCGCAACCCTGTGTACGCAATATATAGAAAATAAAGATTATAATATAATAGATTTAGGCGTAAAACGGAAATCCATTGCAAAATATAAGCGAGTAATTTTTTATTATTATATTTATTAATTAGAAAAAACTTTTTTTTTACTTTGACTTTGACGATGCACGTTTTTAATAGCCGCTCCGAAATCCATTACACAAAGGTTAACTACTACTCTACAACGTACATTAGGAGTTTCCCTTTGAGTCATCAATGTAACCTACTGCAATAATATGCCTCAATCGATCGATACCAAACCACCCAAGGATGCCTATTCAATGTATTTTCATCCAAATAGCCCTCATGGGTGGCCCATCGCGGTGGGACCATCGATCAACGCCGATAGTTTTATAGCCGTGGGATGTAATGAGGCATTCGGAATGCAATACCTATTTTTGCACAAGCTGATGAAACAATTTATTACTAGAAGTCTTAGAAGTCGTTATTAGAAGTCTTTATAAATTGCGCGTGCCTCAGGACCCCCAAAGAAGAAATGGTAGAAACCCTTGGTGGGTTCCTCCTACCCTAATCGGCTCAGACAGATTGATGCCGCTGATGTTGTTGCGTTACTGAGTCGGTATACAAAAGGTAGGTCGGTATATAAAGTAAATATAAGTTATGCATGTTACCGTAAAACCTAGAATACCGGTACCACTTAACCTTGAGCGGTGAAAAACAACGGATAAGCTGGTATGATTCGGTGAAAACCGGAACATACAAACCTGTTCCTAAAGTAGCTACAGATAGAGCTTAGGTATAGCGGATTCTGAAATTATGAAACTCAATAATACTGGACAATTCACACATCATCATCTGGCCCCAAGCTAAGCAGAGCTTGTGTTATGGGTATTAGACGACTAATATACTCAAAATTGACAAGGGCTACTTGATTCTTCGTGTGTGGTAGGTACACCAACTCTTTATAAAGTATGAGGAAAACGAAATCTGAGGATATAAATGATCCTTTTCCAAGAAAGTTTATATGGGTCATAAAACTTCAAAGAATAAAACAATGAGCCAACAAGTACCAAACAACCCATTCAACATCATTCTGTAAATGGGTGGAAGCGTGTCGACACATTACCAACTGAAAATCAACTGTGTGTAGCAAAAATAAGGTTGCAATTGTCAGAGATACTTTTTCAAGTTAGCGTTCTATTTTGTTCTCGACCTCACTGATTTAGCGGCGATTAAGTTGATTAGATGTTGTTCACAATTCCTTGGAGATGCGTCATCTTTATTAATAGAAGTCGGGACACATGGAAACTTCGTAGCGAGCTGGTAGAATACGAAATGATGTTATTTTGAGTTTATTCTTGTTGGGCGCAAACACGTCGTCATATAAAAATGGAATGGCTTAACCATTCCATTTTTATATGTATACGAAATTCAAAACATGCCACTGTTATATATTTATGTTATTATTATGTATATCAAAACAACTCTTGCCTTTTATCGAGCAGGAATAATAAAATAGACATAGCTATCTTGATTGTTAGAAGTAAATAAATGAGGGGACATTTATTTATAACAACAAAAGACAAATTGATAGAATATGTACATGTATAGAGTGGTTATAAAAAGGCTCTAACTCAGCAAAATGCTGGCTAAGCTCCGTGAGAGACCTAGGGTGTAAAAACATGTGACGTCACGAACAGGCCTACGCTATGACATGAAAAAAATTATAGAAGAAAACTAAATTATAAATCGGGGGAGCACAGTGTGATATAGATAGAGCCAGAAAAGTAGGCTTTTCACAGTAGGGAGAGTATAGCTTTGACAGTCGCGGTGTAACAATCGACCACTCTAACTACGCGTAGATGTCGTAAGAGCTGATTAAGGTAACCTACCAGAAGAACGGCAGGAGCTTCTTCCTGTGCATTTCGAACATCTCGACACCGATCTGCCTGCCAAGCATGGTGTTTATGGCAAAACCCCTCCTTTTTTATGGAAGACGCGTTCTGCAGTGGAGCAATATATACTCAAAAGATGAAGGAAGGGATTGTGGGTCTTTTCTTCTATAATCCCGATAGTCTGAAAATCAGTTTTTTTAGACTATTGCAGTGATTCCGAGAGTCTACAATTCTTACGCTTAAATTTTGCACTATTGTTAATGAGCTTCCGCGCAAGTTATTTATAGGTTAATGGCACATAAAAAGGTTTCTTTGACGTCATATATTTCGATATTAAGATGTGAATATTACCGAAATATCATAATTTAATGGCATTATGAATTATCGTAGCGTGTTTTGCTCTAAACTGGCAGCCGGTTTTATATTTTTACCTTATCCGAAACACATCATATCCCAACAAATAAATTAAAACAAATCAACAGAATAATGCACCAACCATCTTGTTAAGTGGCTTGTGAAGCAAAATATTTAGATGTTCGTAGATATAAACTACGCTGAGCCCCGAGTCGATTTGACGATATCATCGAGACGTGAGCAGGACGTTTCATATTTGAATGAGAACACTGGGAACTGTACCAAAACCTGTGTTATATGAAATAAAAAAACCCAACTGTCACCATAGAGACCCCCTGTGACACTTACCTCCATGTTAAACCGTTTTTGTTTTCCGTATGTTTAATTTATACCTGTATTTTGTACCTGTGTCCAAATAAATTCAAACTCAAAATAAATTCTACTTCATAAACATCCCAAATGTACAATAATACATATTTGGCGAAGGGAAAGAACCTTTAATAATGTTCTATTTCTGGTATGTAGGATAGATTAACAATTCATAGTTCGAGAACAATATCCTATTGAATACCTAAACTAGTTTTTACTGGTTTTAATGCATCAACTATTTTACGAAACAATGGCTGAATTTTTAGATAACTCAATTTTTTACAACTGGCGTAGTAAATGCAAATGGTTCTTTCAGAATTCACGTATCTGAATAGTTTTACACTTCCGGCAACAAGTTAGCTTCTACGCACAAAAACACATGGCGGTTCCACGTCATTCTTAGAGCTTTTAACATCACTTTTAAAACCTTTTGATCAGATTTAAACCGACTTTTAAAAGGAGGATGGTCAATGTTCGGCTGTATGGATTTTCGTAAATTTAAACTGAAAATTATAGACCAATTTAGATTATTCTTTCGCTATTGTATGTAGAATGATCCCGATATGTTCCCAAAAAAAAGAAAATTGTTCCCACGGGATGAGTATTTGTCCCGAAAAACTTAAAAAACCGTGTCGATACATTTACAATTTTTTTTTTCAAAGTAATATAAGCATTTATTTAAGTTTTACTAGTACTTTTAGCAAGGGTCTAAGCAAATCACTATGATACTGATTTGATAAGAGTACTTAACTGCCGCCCTGTTGCTCAATAAATAGCAACCTAGGGCGGTGGTGCCATTAGGCACAAAGTACTCTTTCCTTCCTCCCTGTTACCATAACTTTACTCAGGAGTTACCACAAAAGTGGTCGACAGTTTTCAGGCTGAGTGTACACGAGCTGAATGACCGGTCCATGGCCGAGGTCGTGTTGAATTATGTAGTACGTGTCAATATTTCATGGAAAGCGTCCCCTCCACTAGAATAGATAATTACATGTAAATGTGGCGGGTAATCCCGGAGATTGAACTCGTCCTATAGGGTTTGGAGTCTCAGTCTACGTCCAGGGATATTAGAACAGTCGATGGTTGGAGGATAATGGTTGTGTTTTACCGACCGAAAAATCGAAGTCACTCCACGTTCGGACGTGGTTATGTTTTTTTTATGTATGCAGCGGCGTCGAGGCTTACCACCTGCCCGAGATGGTCAGACGACATTGTGGGAAGCAGTGGATCCGACTGGAACAAGAACGCTAGGGGTAGGGATATAAGGAAGAGACCTATACTCAACAGTGGGTGTTACCGGCTGGTTGATGATGATTGATGTTCGCCGATGTCCCCGTCAATTGTGGGTCAATTTTGATGATTCTTGCTATAAAAAAACCTCGAAATGGTTCCATATAGGTACATTTTATTCCCAGGGAATAGTATTGACACTTAAAAAACAGTGTAAGTATTATTAAGGAATTTGATGACGTTTTTTTCTAGAACAATCAAATTAATACAGTGCAGGGCTATCACTTGATGCAATAATACATCAATCAACAAGAGCAACTTTTTAAAGTTTATAACCGCTTTGACTGCCCACGACTAAGCACTAAAGTCTAAAATATAGGTGAGTTACGATTAAAGTCGAGCTTCTTCTAATCGGATTCGAATATACATTATATATCTGCCAGTTTGCTTGTGTGACGTCAATGAGGTTCTAGTGGGTAGATAAATATATTACGTAATTTTTTAAAATAAATAAATAATAGAAAAAATATGTTTTCAAACGACAGAAAAAAATAAATTGAAGGCAACAGTAGGGTAGCCAATTTTATTATAAAATGTTAGTGGGTGTGTGCATAGTAGGTAATTTTTAGATAATTTCAAACATTAAGTACAATAATATAATGTTAATGTATAATTTGTTTTATCATTACTCGGTTATTTTACTACAGTGACTAAATTCACCTAAAACTGTTGCTAAAGCCATTTTTGACATATAGTATTTGTAAATAACTCAAAAAATATAAAATCCCAAATTATCTTTAGGGTGTAGAGTTTGAAAAAATTAAGCGTAATGGAGAGGGGTCAAATAGATAAATAGTATAAGTGCAAATTCTGACAATAAACCTACCTGAAAACATGTTAGCAAACATTAGACCTTAAGTTTGGCCGGGATATATTCAGGTAATTTACTTAATTACACAAAAAATACACAGAACCAAAGTTCTCGACATAGCTCTGAGAATTAGCAAGCTGAAGTGGCAGTGGGCCGGCCATATCTCGCGAAGAACCTACGGCCGCTGGGGCAAACGTGTCCTTGAGTGGAGACCACGACTCGGTAAACGTAGTGTAGGACGCCCTCCGACCAGGTGGGAGGACGACCTGCGAAAGACTGCAGGTAGATGCTGGATTCGTCAAGCTAAACACAGGGCGCTATAGCGCTCATTGGGGGAGGCTTATGTCCAGCAGTGGACTAATAACGGCTGATGATGATGATGATGATGAATGACACAAAAGAATAATGAGGAAGCTAAGAAACTTCAGGCATGTTCAGGAATTTAAACATGTGCTGGATAATATCGGATGTAAATTTTATGTTTTATGCTAAATAGAAAATATTTATAAATTAATTCATAGATTCTAATGCAAATGGAGCTAATTTTATACAAATGTTAGCAAAATGCGTCATCACATGCTAATTAATTGACACTATTTGAAAATCAAATCCTTCGCGTGTATTCTTTGCATATTTCTAGTGGCGTTTTCGAATTTATACCTACCTATGTATAATAAATAAATAAATAAATAAATAATGCTGGACAATCCACACAGCATTATCTAGCCCCATGGTAAGCAAAGCTTGTGTTATGGGTACTAGATAACTGATATACATAATACAATATATTACAAAAATAGTTTTTTTTTTTATTATACATAGAAAACGACCAGAACACCCGGAACAAATATCTGCAGATCGTACACACAATTGTTCCGAGGCGGGAATCGAACCCGCAACCTCCTGCGTCGCAGGCGGACCTTCGCTCCCCGCGCCACATCGGTCGTATATAATTTTGATATATAATCTACCCAGGGTTCATTTCAGTTGGAAATTTCCGTATAACTGCAGTAATGATAGAAAGATAATGGCCGAGTAATATGAGAGACCTAGGAAGGCAAAACGAATACGTAATTAAAAAACCTATAAGCTTAGATAATCTCCAAAAACACAAAAGTCATTTATAACGGGATATTTACCATGATTTGACAAAAAATTAAGATGGTAGATCGGTATGTCTGCCAATAAAAAACTACTCGCAGTGCCTTTAATTATTCCGTGATCATGGCGCATGAAACTGTGGCGAAATATTGAAAAACTCATACCTAAATCAAATTAATACTTTTGTGTTAATAACCTTGATAGTTTCAAAAGTTTTAATGCAGCCTCTATAGTTAATACTAGCGGACCTTCCCGGCTTCGCACAGTTTTAGTACGGATCCCTAACTTTTTTGAAAATATAATATAGCCTATGTTCACCGGGGTTAGTGTAGCTTCCCAACAACAGTGAAATATTTTTTCAAATCGGTTCAGTAGTTTCAGAGCCTATTCATTATAAACAAACAAACAAAAAATCTTTATAATATTATATTAGTATAGACAAGTCTTATAAATGTCATAATGAACGTGATTAAACAACAAACAAACTTTTTTTATGTTGGAAGAAAACCAACGCTTAATTCCCTTTTCGAGAGACATCTTTAGGGTGATCTTATAAATAACTTTAGTGCATTTTAAGCGTATTTAAAGTAGGTACCTTCGTTATGTATTTATTCAGAGAATGTAGTTATCTGTACGATAACCATTGTCCCTAGACGGAAATTGACATTAGATTATTGTTAGAGAGGTCATACGCTCTATTCCATTGACATCGGATAGAAAGGTTAAATTGTCATTCTAGTAAAGTAAAGTAAAGTAAAGTAAAGTAAAAAATCATTTATTTCTTTAGGCTTACAAAATAAGCACTTAGACAAGTCATATTTTATACATTAAATTATTATCGTATATATTCGAGATCTTTCCATATTGTTTTATCCTACGGCGACATGGAATTCGGAAATAATTGTTTGCGAAGGTAAACAAACGTATACATAAGTAATAATATTATGTACTAGCTGCGTCCCGCGGTTTCACCCGCGTGGTGATAGATATTTTGAATAATATACAATATATCTTTATAAATTGTAGCCTATGTGTTATTCTGATATATAAGCTATGTTATTGTGAAGTTTCATCAAAATCCATTCAGTAGTTTTTACGTGACAACAACAACAAACATACATCCATCCATCCATACTTACAAACTTTCGCGTTTATAATAATAATATAATATTTAATTAATTATTTATTTCGGTTGTTCACCATAATTGTTCGTACATCTACCTATATACTATGTTAGTAACAATACATATTTAATCAATACAACAATACAGATTTAAACAATTCAAAGTAAAAATTAAATTAAATTCATCTTATGAATGTCAAATAATATTTAATAATTATAATTAAGTTATGTATTTATGTCAACAATTATATAAATACTGCATGATTGATTTTAATTTCATTTCATTTTGCACACCGCATTGAGTTGCAGGGCAACACATGTGTCTCGGTGCAATGTCTGAGGATGGGGCCCCAACCTGCTCAGCCACCGTGCCCAGGAGGCTGTTGGGGCTGGCGCGCACCCGCCGCATCAGGGAGGCGACACGCTTTCGCATGATGGCGTGGAAGTCATCCACTCTCGCCTCCGCGAACATACCTGATGCGCTGCAGTAGCGGGGCAGCCCCAACAGCGTCCGGAACGCGTTATTGTATTGGACACGGAGGGCGTTTTACGCCGCTCGCGTAACATTGATCCACAGGGTGCAGGTGTAAAAAGATTGGCAGAAGGCCCTAAACAATGTTATTTTCACTTTTTCGGAGCATTTTGCAAACCTGCGGATCAACATGTTACTCCTCACCGCCTATAATATTAATAGGATCTTCGATCGATGGATCAAGCGAGCTTATGTTTATAGGTATCTGCTTTACTAATCTAACCCTAATTTGGTCTGTCCCACTGCTGGGCCCCACTTTCCTCTTTCAACTTCTTACTGTTTACTGTAACTACCTACAGGGTGCAGCAAAAATGAAGGACCAAACTTTCAGGGGGGGGGGGGGGGGGTTGTTAGTCTCGATTATAAAAAGGGTTCTATTAGGTATAAAACAATATTATTAAAATAAATATAACTATACTATATAAAATACATGCCAGGATTTTTATACCGTAATGTACAAGTCGTGTACGATCACATTTGATCATTCCTATTCTCTATCTACACGACTTATAGCTTAAAATCGGTACTTAATGATCATATTATATCGAATGTAAGCCACCCCTGAAACCCCTAATTTATAATGCAAAAAATTGATTGGTATCTTTGTTTAATACATTTATTAGTTCATATTATTTTTATTATAAATCCTCCATTTATGCACATGTTTATCCCACTTTTATAACTTGGTTTGCTGGAAGAGAATAAAAATTCTTAGGTTTAGGTCCTCTGCCAATAATTTTCTAATTTAATGTTTTAGTATAATGTTTTATTATTGTATATGATATCGTGCAAGAAAGAATAAATAAGAAAGCATGATCCATGTTCACGCGAGACTTATCGTATACATGAGTATCGATCGAGTATGTATTTGATTATGAAATGGCGTTTTAGTAGACGGCCATGCGCCAAAGTCATGGTTTGAAGACGCATCGTGTTTTTTATCAAGAGCCTGTCACGCCTTATTATGATTTAACCCGTGTTTAACCTCAATTGGCTGGAGATCGTTTATTATCACGCGCTACGCCTTGTAATCAGACTTGATTTGTATTTATAGTGAGGCATGTTGATTTACTGAAAATAACAATTGCACGTATCGTTTGTAAAAGTTGAATGAGCTTCTGTCGCGGCTTAGTCACGTGGTACAGCTTATCAAAAACGTTTAAAAAAGGTTGGTAACCCTATTAGGGTTACCAATATAACTCGATACTAAACATATTTTCAAGGAGGATCAACTTGTGTTCTACGATTGTTCTTTTTACGTTTATTGAAAAAAAAATACACTTAATACAACACCCATGAAGAAAAAAAGTGTATAAATGAAATTGAAAAAATTGTAGACAACAGTTGATCTCCTCTGCTCTGGGTCCAAAATCACCGGCTTAGTGCACATGTTTTGTGGCACCCTATATGTATATGGAACTCCCCGGTGATGCGCATTGATTGTATTTCCCCCGGTTCACTTTTGGCTCGTAGTATTATTGTCGATTCCATTGAAATTTTAAATACATGTACATACACACAATGTTATTTTTCCTTTTTCTGTAGCGCTTTTGAACTTCAATATTTTGGATGACGACGGATTTACCCTTGAATTGTTTTCTGGGATTTTGATAGCATCATCAATAATTAACCCAGCTAATCGCTTTCTGGCTTGAACAAGCCACACATAGAGGAAAAACACACTACTGTCACACCAGATCCCTCTGCTGAAACAATCCCTTGTATCATTGAAAAAACATCTTGATTTTGTGAACAAAATTGTATGTATCGGTAACCTGACAAACATATAACTTCAGTGCTTTAACATACATAATGACACGTATACGAATAAGATATAGACAAATAAGGTTACATTCTACCTACTACCAACATTCGTTTGTTTTGAGCATCTCCTTTCCTTGTCCGTGATGTAACTTCCAAACTGAAAACCAGCGTTGTTCCGCGCCAGGCGTGATTCAGCACAGAGCTGAATTTGACCCTTTTTGGCCTACAGGCTAACACGGTAGCTATTTATTGTTTCTCTGTAGGTTATTTTATATATTATTAAATGTACTGTGTAGTTAGTATGTACTATTATTATTTGTGTATGCAACCTGTTTATGGCCAAATAAATGTATCTTTATCATTATTTTGACACTAATTTATAATTATGTTTTTCGTCTACGCCTCGTTTGTGCCTCCTATAATAATTCTCAGCTTTCTATGAAGCCACCGATATTTCTCGACCTACCATGACAGAGTCCAATGACTTTATGGACCGAAGCAACGTTACAGACGGTCCTGACTCTATTGAACCTTTCCTATCTCCATAATCTACGTCACCCAATGCTTTCCTTCTGAATGCCGATGTAAACATGTCGAGGGTCAGTGATGCATCGCCTGAATAATGCATAGACGAGTGCGTTTACCTCGATGTCTGTAGTTTGCCCTACGGTGAACTCACAATGATCCCAGAACGGCGAAGCAGTGGTTCTAGAAGGGACTAGTAAACATGTTTACAGGAAGGCAGGGGATTTCTTAGAAGCTATTCTGATGATTTGATTTTCAATATTATCAAGTGCAATGTTATGGTATTGAAATGATGTAGTGTCACAAATATAATAATAAGGTTGGACAATCCGGTTGGATTTGCTTTGGGGACAGGCAGCTGACATCCAGACCATATTTGTTCTTCAAAAAAGGGCGGTACGCGCTATTTATAAATTGAAGCCACGAGATTCTTTGAGGGAATTATTTAAAAACATTAATATTCTGACTGTAATATCGCAATACATCTATGAACATCTAATGTATACCCACAAAAATAAGGATAGCCTTATGAAAAAGTGTGATGTTCACAATAGAAATACAAGAAACAAGAACAAGTTACACATCCCATCATTTAGATTACACAAGGTAGGGAAATCATTTATGGGCAATAGCGTGCGCTTCTATAATAAGCTTCCATCTGAAGCAACTGAGCTCCCTATTCGTAAATTTAAAAATTACATAAAAATAAATCTCAACAAGAAGGCTTTCTACTCCATAAATGATTATCTCAATGATGTTAATGCTTGGCCAGATGTCGCTCAGTTTCGCACAGACAATAGTATGTAAGTAATTTGTTATTGTGCATAGCTTTACTTAAATATTGACATGTATCGAATCATATTATATTTAGACTTAAATAGGCAAATAACCATGTATTAGACATATAAGAGATGAACATGCTAGTGGTTTCTTCTTCACTTCTTCCACTAGTGGACAAAAAATTTAAGTGAACAGTAAAATAATTTTATTTGATAATAATTTAATGTATAAAATATGACTTGTCTAAGTGCTTATTTTGTAAGCCTAAAGAAATAAATTATTTTTTACTTTTTTACTTTACTTTGATTGTCCATAATCTAGCTCCAAATTAAGCTGTGAGAGTTTGTGTTATGGGTACTAGATGACTGATATACTTACATAGGTAGATATTTTTTTATTATACATAGATAACGACAAGAACACCCGGAACAAATATATGCAGATCGTACACACAATTGTCCCGAGGCGGGAATCGAACCCGCAATATTTGTTCCGGGTGTTCTGGCTATTTTTATGTACTTATGGTAAAATTTATCTATCTAAGTATATTGTTCTATTACATACATAATATATCAGTCATCCGATAACACAAGCTTAGCTTAGCTTGGGGCTAGATGATGTTATGTGGATTGTCCAGCATTATGTATTTACTAAAAATGGATAATAATGTTTTCTGTGCTTTTAGCATATAGTCTTGTACAATTATAATGACAAATTGCGTTTGATGGAAGGAATCTATTTATAAATAAATAAATAATGCTGGACAATTCACACAGCGTTATCTAGCCCCATGGTAAGCAGAGCTTGTGTTATGGGTACTAGATAACTGATATACATAATACAATACATTACATAGATAGATATTTTTTTATTATACATAGAAAACGCCCAGAACACCCGATACCAATATCTGCAGATCGTACACACATTTGTTCCGAGGCGGGAATCGAACCCGCAACCTCCTGCGTCGCAGGCAGACCTTCGCCCACCGCGCCACATCGGTCGTCATTCATTTATAAAAGTACCTATGAGCTATTTTTATTAATCTGAAAGTTAAACGATTGTAATTCGCCCACGTCAAACGAGGAGACAGGCAGGTAGTCATCGTCAGAAAATAGGTGTGCAATGTTCTCTGGCCCGCCTATAAAAATAAACAATATTTAAATAAAATAGCCATTTATTCCATAACAGTATTCCATAACCATAGTAACAACTAGCTGCGCCCCGCAGCTTCGCCTGCACGGAAATCTTTGTGTCAAATAGTTCTATCTATCTATTTAAAAAAACCGCATCAAAATCCGTTGGGTAGTGTTAAAGATCTAAGCATACATAGGGACAGACAGACAGCGAGAAGTGTCTTTGTTTTATACTATGTAGTGATAATGTACTATTATAAATTAAAAGTATAAAGAATAATTTATAGGTAAAAATAATAATTGCTTCTATACGTAATGTTCCTAATTTATGTCAAATAAAATAAAATAATTGACAACTCAATTGAAATTAAGAATTCAACTATGTACCTAGTTTTAAAAATAAACTTATCCATTTAGTGCATTAGTTAGATGTTAATTTGTATACATATAAATCCGGCCCGCCCTAAAGTAACATTTAGGATTTACACGAAACATGAAAACAAACAATATTAAATGAATAAACACAAACATTGTTACAAAGCGCTTCTATTTCCCAGAAAGATAGAACCATACATTTTGAAAAAAATATACAAACGATTCTGAAAAATACAACCGTTCAGAGCTGATTTTCCTAATCTTTTGTATATTTATCAGGATACGAACATAAATTTCCTGGAGCTAAGCAAATAAAAAAATGTGCAAGGAATAGGTACCTATAAAGCTATAAAACTTTTGAAACTATCATGGTTATTAACACTAAAGTCATTTAAAACGGGATATTTACCATGGTTAGATTTTTGAGTTTTCCAATATTTCGGCACAGTTTCATGCGCCATGATCACGGAATAACTAAATTTAATGATGCTGTAAATGTTAATAATCGAATGACGATCTAAACAAATTACGGGAAATCTCCACTCGATGATTCGAGTTTTCTTTTGATTTTGAGATGAGCGGGCTGAAATTTTAACCTAACATAAGTAACTAATAACTAACTTGAAATACGTACAGATAGTTCTAGGCATAGGCTACTTAATATTCCATAAATCAGTTCATATGGGATAGAAATAACCTTTAAAATGTTTCCATAGAAACAACGCGCGCGAAGCCACGAGCAGAAAGTAGTATCTAATAATAGTATGGTCCAGGTAGAAAGCTGGTGCAATGCCCCTTGATTTCAGAGAACAATGCCACTAGCTCCAGGACAAGGGTGCGGTGATCCTGAAGCCCCCTATTAATAAAACATTATCAAAAAACTTAGGGGAAACGTTGAGAATTCGAAGAAAGGACTTTGACAGGTATATAAAACAGTGAGAGAAATACAAAACTTTTCCTTCTTAGTTTTACAGTTAAATAATGGTACCTACAATCCTTCGTTTCATTATTCATTCATTATAAATAAATAAAGTTGGGCAATTCAAAGAGCATTATCTAGCCCTAAGCTAAGCAGAGCTTGTGGTTTGGGACAACTCATATATTTAGTTAGCTTTACTTACCCTTAATACATATATTACATTTAATAGACATTACATTAGATAGATATTTTTTATCATAGGAACTTATATATAGAAAACGTCCCTAACACTCTGAACAAATATCTCCAATTGATTGTAATTTAATTTGTTAGTACGAACTGAAAAATAGCATAATTTTATATTTTGATATAAACTTATTAGTTTATTTATTTAAATTATTTAGACAACGCATACACTATTATTCACATTATAAAACATTTTTATGGAAACGTGGTGTAAATATTATACCATAGAATGTGAGCTAACAACAGGCTTGCACAACATTTACATTAAGTGCACAAGCAACAGCTAAATAAATAGAAATACAGGAATAATAGGAGTAGGTAGTAGAAGGAAAACCGGAGATGTGAAGAAATACCAACATCGATAACAAATGGGCAAAAAATTGCAATGCATCGATTCTAAAACATTCCTCATATTTGCGTAAGGATGAGGAAAATCTAAAATGAAATACCCAACACGTATATTATTAAGAATCAATTAAATGCAAACCACCTACCTTCTGATCTTAATGGGTTGACACCAATCAAGTAGTCACGTACGCCGAATTAATAGACACCCAAGGTACCTCTGAATTAATATCAAATAAGGTACCTACGGGTATTAAGGGCCACCTAAAATCAATCCTATAATTTTTGAATATGGAAGAACATAATTGAAAAAAAAAGGGCAATTTAAGTGTATCTACTCTAATAGTATTCTAAAGAAATACGATTTATTGGGATTCCATCAAAATGTTTAATCAATAACGAGCTTTTTAAAAACCATTGTTTTAGCCTTAGTAACTAAGTAGTTTTATATGGGCCACATTTTTAGCGTTTAATGGTTATAAACACAACGTTTCTATTTCCCTTGGACTTTCACTATGATACTAATAGATTGCGTCTTCGATCAATCGTAATTCAGAAGAAAAACAATAATGGACCTTATTACAAAATTACTGTCGGAGTGATTCATAACCACCATGGACGGTTTCGTCGCTTCTGACAACAAGACGAATCCGAGCGATTTTGAATATTATCTTTATTATTGGTATTTTATGTGCGTGAGTGAGAGTGTAATAAAAAAGTTACATAAGCATTTTCGGAGTAGTAGCCCTTGTAAGACGCTGGCCCTTAATACCCGTAGGTACCTTAGGTGTACAACTATCACTCAGACGGGACTAATGAGAGCAATGATCATAAAAATCAGAATGGCCCTAATGTACCTACTATGAACCAGTAATTAAATTAATATTATTAAATACCATTAGTGTGTCGTTTCCTAATTATGCATGGTTTTATGCAGTATGATGCACTGCATAATGCATTACAATTATTCTTCAACCGATATTAACAAGAACACTAGATGAGCTTTTTAAAGATGAGAGTTTTGGATTCTCACAAAATTTCCTGTTTTTAGCATATAGCTGAAGCTTACGAAACTACTAAAGGTGAACCCGTGAATGTCGACATTAGCTGAGGCGATCGCAGCGTAAGAATCGACCTCTCAAACTCAACATGGGCTGTAGTAGATTAAGGGAACAAACCAGAGGAAGGGCAGCACCTTCCTTCTGTTAAGGGATAGCTGAAACTATTCGCTTTTCTCAGGCCATGTATGCCATGTCTGATAATGAAAGGTCAAATATGTCAATGTTAATACCAGAAAACAGCATGAAAAATGATATTTTGGTAACGATGTTTCAAGGTTGCCTGGTAGAAATCGCTTTCAAACGATAAGTCCGCCCTTTGTACTTGCCACATGTAATGTATTTTTGTAATTATCTGCATAGATGCAGATAATTACAAAAATACATTACGCGTACAATAAAGTATTTTGTATTGTATTGATATTTGAAAAAAAAAAAAATTGATAGCCTTAGTGCATTCTTGCATAAAACTGTATGCGCACGCGCCTCGTCCCTAAACCTTCGCCTACGTGACTTCTGGCAGGGCACGCATCTCCCACTAATTGATCCATTCTCAATGCATTTAATGACCGGAATCGTTAATTGCCATCATTATTTTGGTAAACCAGAAGTTACTAAAAATAAAACTGTATTCACGTGATCTCTCTGTGGTAACGTGATGGCCCATTTTCGTAGCATGTAGGTATAGTATGTACGTTGCGTAAGTCATCGGTGCTAGAAAAGTCATTCTGTAGGGCAAGCACGGAGATTGTCTTCTGTAGAATAGAGAAAAATTACGTCACTTTGTCATCGTAAATTATTTGAAATTCTTTTCTTCAACTTCAATAATGTACGCAATGTACGACGATGCGAGTCATTATTGGTTATTCTATCCTAGAGAACAATTATTATTCCCGTGCTTGGTCTGCTGATCCCTGCTTCAAAAAAGGAAGGGTTTTATTTATGGTTTGACGTGTGTACACCATGAAAACAGTGCAGCCGTTCTAATGAATTATTATTGATGAGCAACTTGAGCAAGTCTAAGTAAAATGATCGTCGAATTCCGATTTTATGTAATTAATAATAAGAAATAAATAATAAAAAAATATTTACAGATAACATGAATCCAGCAAGTAGATAAGTTAGTAATAAGTCGGAGGCTGTTTCTTTTCGACTTTGTTGCGACTTTGTAAGGAGAGTCGTTCCGCTTTTCTGGGATAGTACAGAGATGGCCAATATGGTCATTAAAATACTTCGACGCTCATGGAGCTACCTGATACGGGCTTTTTTTTATGAGGAAAATTTGAAAATTCGTATATTCACGAGGAACGGCGGCGTGACAAACTAGCAAAAATTGTTTTGTCCATCAAGATAATGACCCGTCTCATAGATTTCGGCGACAATAAGTCACTGCAAAAAAGTTTTCTATTTGGTGAAAAAACCGGTAGTCAAAAGAAAATCAAAAATACCTTATCTTTTATTTAATAATCATATAGATATGGTATAAAATGTTACTTGTCTTTAGTGCTTATTTTTTAAGCCAAAAGTAATAAAGTTTTTTAATATCTGAAATCTAAATCTGAGTGTCGGTATCACACGAGGCAAGCATAAACTAGTCAATGGGACAGCCTGGTCGTAACAACAGAGCAAGCATCAATGAACGATTTGTATTGCTTTTGTGAAATGCAAGGAGGCGAGACAAATAAACTGTACGTAATATTCGCCCTCCATCTTTGTAAAACGAAGAATCTAAGTTTAGTTTATTTATTTCCACCGTAGCTACACATGTTACACTTGATGTCGTTAAATACTATACATTTTGAAAAGTTAAATTACATTTTTATTCTACACACTAACTTTTGATAAAGGAAACACCATAGGGCATTGTGCAAAGAAAAGCAGACAGACATTAGGCATGTCTGTCTGCTTAAAAAATTAAAATAAATTGATTTGTAATATATTGTCACAATAATACAGATAATAAATTAGATAAAATATCAAATCATGAATGCTGCTGTCTTAGTATATCAAAATAGAGTAGAATTTATTAATTCGGTTGGTACTAGGCTCTAAGATAAAAGGTAGGTATTTGTCACCTCATCAAGAATAATAAGGTAAAAGATAACATCTTTGGCTATTCCTGGGTAGCTAATTATAAAGAATCTCCAAATTTGAATATTTGCCTATTAAAAGCTAAGTAGGTAGATGTTTTCTGTAACGGATTCTTATGGAATGCCAGCTATATACATATACCTACCTATATCTATCACATATACTCTAGTGGTTGTGAGATGTGGGTATACACAGGAAAAACAATACAATAATCACTAATTGTGATACGTTTGTTGACTAACCGAAGAATCAATAGAGAAGTATCTACCTACCTAGCGACCTAGGAAAGTGTTCTGTTTTCGCCAAGTAAGAATTATTTAATACAGTACATGTGGTTTAATATATTTATTATATATAATATATTTTATCATCCTACTTTATTATTAACATTTGATAATAATTTATCCATTTTGGATCTCAGTATAAGGGGAGGCCTGCGTCCAGCAGTGGAGAGTTCTAAATAAAGGCTGTTGAGGAAGAGGAGGACATCTCAGTATTTGCAATGTATGTATGTATGTACCTGTTTTCGTGTCAGTATTATGTAGAATTGTGCAAAGCAAAACTCGTTGGGAACAAACAGAAAGCCCACCTGCCACAAAAATGAAGCGCGTTTAAATCTTTTACATCAAATTTTTGACAACAGATGTACTCGTATAATGATTTAACATCGTATGTAGCTCTGCCATTTCCACAATGTTTCAAATATGTACGTACATACCTTTTGATGGGATTGGTTTAAGTAATTAATAATTCAATTATTTTGTAAAAACTAAAAACCTACCTATAATCCCTTGATTTTAATCTGTTTTCAATACCATGAATCGACCTCGGGTATTAATTTTATTTTTTTCATGTGACCACCTCGGAATCATTCTCTATCTATAAAATAGCGAAATAATTTTCAACAGTTTATAATCAACCCAGAAATCGACGAACATGCATAAAAATGTTTTTATTACATACAGCAAAACACAGTTCCTAATCAATGGCCCTAATTTTTATATGAAGTCGGTTAAGAAAAACGTTCATACAGCCGAACATAGAACTTTCCCCGTTTTTGAAATCAGTTAAAAATAAAACAAAGCAATACCCAATGCTACGTGGTAGGTATAGCAACGCTTATCGCTTTGTATTTCAATACCTTCGTATCTGGCAGTGTTACACGCTCTAGTTTGGTAATACAATGCTTACTGGTTCGTCTCATCTGTGGTCATAATGGCAGTGGTAGGTATACTACAGAGCTGGTACAAAGCGGTCACGTGATCTTTGACGTCAATGCTGACCTCTGGCAGCGAGCCTGCTTCATGCTTATCGGAGTCGAAATACCCTACAGACATATTACGGTACGGTACGTACATATATAACTACGCATATAAGTGGCATGCTTAAGCATTGTACGAATATTCATGGAAAATTTAGCCATTTTAGTAAATCCTAGGAACATTGTCTCCTAATAACTTAGATAACGAACCATTTAGTTGGAAGGAAAGTAGTAGTTCCGATTTTATAAAGTTTTTTTCTGCTTTTATTGCATTAAAGATTTTTTATTGCTCGCGCACTATGAAGCCTGGCTACGGCAGCCATTTTTGGGAACATATGTATAGGCTACCATAATAGGCCGAATATAATATGTGGCGCGGCGGGCAAAGGACGCAGTTTCAATTCCCGCCTTTTGACAATTGTTCGTACGATCTGCAAATATTCGTTCCGGGTGTTCTGAGTATTTTCTATGTATACTAAAAAAATATCTATCTAAGTACGTAGTGGTGCCATAAGTTCTGTCTCACAGTAAAATTAAAAAAAAAACACATAAGAAAAAAATATTTTTTTAATAATTACTATGTTTAATAATATACTTATTCTACTTTACAATTATACAGATAATTATTCAAAATGCCCACCCTTTGCAGCTACACACTTTTTCAAACGTTCCGGCCATTCATCAATCGCCGTACGCAGGACATCTAGTGATATTTCCTTCGCTGCTTTCGTCAAACTTGCTTTTAACGACTCTATGTTTCGATGTTGAGTAGAACAAGCCTTCTCCTCTAAAATATTCCATAAGCGGTAATCCAAAGGATTAAGGTCTGGGCTCCCAGAAGGCCAATCTTCAGCAGCAATGAAGTCAGGAACATTCGATTTTAACCAGGTTTGCGTTGTCTTGGCTTTATGAGCTGGTGCTGAGTCCTGCTGGAACACCCAATGCTGACTATGGTACATCGTTGTATTGAGCGGCTTCACCACCTTCTCCAGGATGTCACTTTGATAGTTCTTTGCCTTCGTTTTGACGCCTTGCTCACAAAAATGCAGTTCCGTAGCACCGTAATACCCAACTCCCCACCAAACCATGACTGAGGCGGGATGATGGCCACGCTCCACCTTGGGTATCTTCTCAGCCGCTTCCCTAGAGCTATGTGCGTACACTCTATCATTCTGTCGGTTAAACTTCTCTTCAATTGTAAAAATTTTTTCGTCGGAAAAAAGTATTTGTTGGTACTTTTTTCCCGCGTACTTCTTCAAGAGACGTTGAGATCGCACCTCTCGTATCACACGAAGCTTGTCCGAAAGCCGCTGCCCTGTTGACCGTCGATAAGCACCAAGCTTAAGGTCTTCCTTGATAATACGAGACATCGTTCTTTTGGGTATTTTCATCTCCCGTGCCATGATCTTTTGTTTCCGGAGCGGATTCCTCAGTATGCGGTGACGTACCGCTTCAACTGTTGCTGGTGTACGAGAAGTACGAGGCCTGCCGCTCCTAGACCTGTCATCGACAGAGGATGTCTCACGGTATCGTTGGATAGTACGCTGCACAAATTTCATTGTAATTTGTAGTGGCTGCAGAAGCTCAAATATCTCCTTTGCTGACTTGTTGCACTTAAACAGTGCAATAATGGCGATCCTGTTCTCTTTAATGCCCCACTCCATGTTGCTCGTTCGAAATCCAATGACGAAACGGTATTTTTTTAACAAAGGGGGAAGTATTAAAGCTTATTTACGACAGTAAACCGGGATGCGTTATGAGATTTTTACTGGAGGGTAGGGAGACAGAACTTATGGCACGACTACGTAATATATTGCATTAATTATATCAGTCATCTAGTACCTATAACACAAGCTCTGCTTAGCATGAGGCTAGATGATGTGTGTGGATTGTCCAGCATTATTTATTATATGTGAATTCGTGGCTGGCTCATTTGATGGTAACTGAAGATATGGCTGACGATGTATTACGAAGGTCAAAAAACCCTCTTTCGACAACCATCTTTGGTTTTTTATGTCGTAGGCGATGCTTATTTTGTGAGCCCAAAGAAATAAAAGCAATTATATTGATCACCTCGCGTCCACCGCCGTAGTAGTCTTGTTTCTTGGGGCAGAAATGGGCCAGAATTCAATCAGGGCCGACACAACATTACTTCACATGTTTATTCTAGATCAAACCCTGGACTATAAGAATAGCACATTTGATTAAAAGATTTTAATATGTCCAAAGAATAGGTTTTGGTACAGAAAACCTTCGTGATCACCTCGTTAAAGGCACACGTGACATTCAATGTATTTTGATACTTAAATACGTTGCCTCGACCATATTTAATCGATCCATACTAGTCGTATTTTAAATACGAAAGTAAATCGACGTAAAACGTTGATCTCTTCAACATGAGGCGAAATGCTTTTAAGAAGTTGATAAATACTAACTTCTTCAAATCCTCATTTGAAGAATTTAGTATTAATTAACTTCCTTGAATTTTTTTTTTCTATTTATTTATTATTAATAGCCTGTCCACACCTTGTAGTTGCCAACCAGCATGATTTGGTACTGACATCAGGCACACAGAACTACATTTGTTGTGTATTTTTGTTTTAACTTAGTATTTTATTTGTTTATTTTTAAAAGGCACTTTGTTTTTTGTACTACTTTAATTTCTTATGGTTTTTTAGGCACATTCTTTCTATAATTTAAATTTTTAGTCTAATAACTAGCTCAGTTATACTTTCAAGCTACGAGTGGAAACTGTAGTTAGCTTTATTTATTCTAAGTCTACGTTCTATTTATAATCAAATATAAGCTTTTTGTTTCCCAAATAAAATAAAATCTGTCTGTATGTAACCTATTTACGGCTAACCGGCAACATGTATCTTGAGGGCACGCATTTAACTGCATTTTATGGGAATAGGATAAAACAATCATAAATAATACTGGCCAATCCACACAACAACATCTATCCTCAATCAAAGCAGAGCTTGTGTTATGGGTACTAGATGACCGATATACTTAATTCAATACATTACATAGATATATGTTTTTATTATACATATAAAATACCCAGAGCGGCGAACAACGGATGAAATAAAAAGGAGTTTATAACTGAGACACCTCTCAAATTAATTATATATACCGCCGGCCGACATAATCGCCCGTGCCTTATTAACCTAATTTATTTTGGTATGCCTTTACATTACACAATAATCACAATGACGTTCCATGAAAAAATATTCCTAGGAATATGCTAAGAATATAAATCACCTAAATCGTTTCGCTTAACAACTTTCCACTGGAAAGATCGTTTTGCAAAAGAAAATTTATAAACAACATAATAGCAGTATGCAGTATTACGTACAACTTCCCCATTAGTGGCCCTTGTAAGCAAACAATACAAAGTTCAATCGCGTCAATAATATGAGAAAAACCCAAGGACATCTGAGGTAATTTAGAAATGTGAAAGGCTATAAAGGTAAGATACTTTGCCCGGGAAGTAATACATTGGAAATACATTTGATAAGGAAACTCAATAAACCGTGTTATTGTTAGGGAGTAGGACCTTATAACCCTAGCTGAACTTATGCCTCCCCGAATAAGCGCCTTATTGGTTCTTAATCTCGGGTAATAAAATTAATAAAATATTTTTTTGCGTGACCGCACTAAGTGGAAAGATTTCGGGGAGGCCTTTGCCTAGCAGTGGAATGAAACAGGCTAAATATAAAAAAATCCGTAACACTTACAATAATTATACCTATACACCGTAGACCTTCATTTAATTTTAAGTAGAGTTCAAATGTCTCGCTTTTCTATAACAGACATGACATGACGGTAATGCAACGCTGGGCATGCGGGTTGGGGATCGCAGCTTTTTCGCTCTGCCGACGCTGCCCGACGACGACGCGGCGACGTCCAAGGGACTAATAATAATAAATAAAAATTGTTTATTTTAGACATCTTGTGTACTAAACTAGCAGGACCTTACAATAAAAAAATACTATTAAGGCAAAAGTATGCATAAAGTGTGTCCCAAGGACTGGAATGGAGGAATGGAGTTACTGTATAACATTCATCTAAGACGGCATAAATATGTGTGACGCAAGTACCAGAAATATTGATGCGAGTTAGGTTTTACAGAAAGGAAACGTTCTTTTATTTTTCTCAATAAGTATTATAGCTTTTCGAAAATAACTTGAACCCACAAAAAATCTAAAATTAACACCCTTTAATATATTATTTATGACTCAACGTTAGTAATTTAAAAAAGAGGAGACTGTAGTACTACTTATTTTAATAAAATAAAGGAATTATTCCTTTCAGTAAAACTTAATATCATTAGGTTATATTTTTGGTACTTCCACTCCACAGAATTATTGTGTTGCCCTCTATATCCCATGGCCGTGGGACACCCTGTATTAGTAGTAGGTGATGAAGGCCCGATATTGACTCTGTAACAATTACTTAACACTTTGACTGCTGAAATCACACGGTATGTGTTTTCTACAAGTGACTAATATGCGTAAATCCACACTAGCGCAGCGGCTGAGAAAATACAGATCTGTATGATTCAGCACAGCCGTAATATTTTTCGAACAAAACGCATGTGCGGCGCAACACAACCGCTGTGTAGAGCGGCAGCACGAATTTTTAGGTTAAAAAAAAGATCGCAGTCGTCGAAAAAAAATCGCAGTCAAAGTGTTAAAAAATTCATGCGGCTAGCAGGACCTTTGTGAACAGCACATCTAACAAATTTTTTTTTACTATGAAAACTGGCAGATATACCTGATTGTAGTTAGGCTACGTGTAGGTTCTTGACAATATCTAAAGTCGCGTGCCCAAGTTTGTTTACCTAACATTTTCAGTAGATTTCCATTGTGAAATGGTTCTGAGCTGAATTTTAAACAACAAAGACTATAAATATTAACTGAAAACCAAACGACTGATACACATGAAATTACTTACGCGCTATGAATACAGACTTATGGAAATGTGCTTTCTTTCTAGAATATTATAATGATCGAGTTGAACTATAGCTAGGTAAAGCTTTAGGTGTTTGAAATAATTAAAGCATTAGAATAGGAGGATTTTGGAATACCTAATGTATTCCAAAATCCTCCGTGATATGTCAGAATACTTCATGATCTTTTAAGCCCATAATAGTCCCGTCAATAGATTTCTTTCCGGCCCTGGTGGGGATACAAAGAGGGGCCATGAGGCTTGGCCTCATTACCCCGGCGTCAACTCGAGGGGTGACGACCCCTCGGTCCTTGGGTTAGAGGGAATTCCTTTTTTCCCCCTTCTCATTTCTTTTTTTTTTTGGCTGCATTTGTTTATTATGATTTTTTTTGTGGGTTTTTTTTTAATAAATAGTCCCAATCCAAGGCCGTAATACTGCTGGATATGGGCCTCCCTTAATTAGTGCCATATCGACCCGTCTTCAGCTTCCCGCATCCAGCATCTACCAGCAGTCTCTCGCAGGTCGTGATCCCACCTGGCAGAATGCGTCCTATACTATTATTATTGCCGAGTCGCAGTCTTCACCTGAACACATATATCCCACCGGGTGCCGCTTCTTAAAAAAAAAAACTTTGTAGATAACGCTTTATACCATGATTACCATAAAGCTTATCAGTCTTCAAAGGTGATGATGTATGTATATAGTATAAAATATGACTTGTCTAAGTGCTTATTTGTAAACCTAAAGAATAAACTTTTTTTTATTTTGATTGAAAGGAACGTGACACGATAATCCCATTAAAAAACAATGCAGGTGATAAATATAACTTGCAATCAGACTCAGGTAATCGAATACAGATCGACCATCGATCTAGGGTCAACCAGATACCTGGTCGATCATTAAATGGTAATGTGAAGCGTTTAGTTAGAATACATAAGGACAGCGCCTGAATATAATAGACCAAGGCAGTCCGGGCGCACCTTTGACATTTTATCATCATCATCATCAACCCATATTAGTCAATAATATGCTATCTTAATACAGGCGTAAATCCATTCTTTCCAATTTTTTGATGTAACATTTATACTGAATTATTATTTTCTTAATTTACAAGAGACGAATTAAATAATATCCCTAAAAAAATCGATTTCTGCGGGACTTTAACCCGAACTTGAACTTTTTGTCTTTTTAGAGATAATAAGAAAAGTATCAATGGATACATTCCTGAATGATAACATCGGCCTACGTTAGTCCATAGCTGGACGCCCTGTCTTCAGCAATTATTAATTATATACATATATATGACATACTATTACAGATGTATTGTTTTGTAATTTTGCATAGAGGTAGTTCTAGGCCTTGAAAAAAACGTTTATAAGCCAATGTCAGCAACTAATATATCATTAAAAATAACTACAAATATCTACAATATTCTACTACCTAACCCTAAGGTTTGCTGGAAGAAAACTCTTTGCCAGGTTTATATATCCTGTTTATTAAAGTCATTTATATGTATTATTTTGTGTGTACAATATAGAATATTCTTTCAACTTCGCCAAATTACCGTTCCTCAACACAGATATCTTGTTGTACATTAGTGTTCGCAGTGAGCCCACGGAACCCTACTATGAAGCAAGGGGGCTACGACCGGACACATTACGACTTCTCTTTGTCCATGCAAGTCGTGCGACCGAATACATTAATGTCTTTGTCACTTTCATGGGTCATTCATAGGCTTGATACGTCAGGAGAAATTTTAAAATTAATGAGGTATATATTGATTTTATTAACCTCTAGAAACCTCACTATCTTTTCTAAATATACGCCATCCAGAGAAAATGTAACATCATCATCATCATCAGCCTATGTTAGTCCACACCTGGACATAGGCCTCACCTAATGAGCGCCACAGCAGCGCTCTGTCTTCAGCTTGACGCAAACAGCATCTCCCTGCAGTCTTTCGCAGGTCATCATCCCAGTTAGCCGGAGGGCGTACCAAATTACGTTTGCCGTGTCGTAGTTTCCAATAAAAATAACTAACTAACTAAATGTATCCTGACTCATAATACTTATTTTCATTATCTCAAAACATTATACAAATAATAGATTATTATTTTTATTAATATCAGTCCTGCTTATGCCATAGCTGGGCTAGGCAAATATATATACACAAATACGTTTAAATTTATTAACGCACTACTAAATATAGGTACATAATAAAAATCATTTTTTTGTTAATTAGATTTTACTGAGAAATCTAAAGTTAATCTTAACAAATCTCATCATCAATGATTTATCATTCCTGTATCTATTTCTAGGCGCGGAGTAACAATCGGTACTCAGCCCTTGGATGTCGTAAGAGACTAATAAGAGATTTCGTCAAAGGAAGGGCAGTAGCAACTTTCTGTGTATTTTAACACCTTCACTGCGATCACTAATCCTACCTACCACCCTACCAAGCACGGTGTTTATGGCACAACTTGTTTGGAGGACGCATGTTCATCAGTGCTGATGAGGTAGGTATCACCTCACCCCAACCGCCAATATTGATCCACTGCTGGACGCAGGCTTCCCCCTAATAAACGGCTATATAGGCATGGGGGGTAACCCCCATAATCCCCATGGTAGGCATGCGGGTTGGGGATCACAGTGGTAGAATTGTTCTGCAGGGGGTGCTGCTGCCCACTCCCCGGTGGATATCCCTTCGTCGCCTCTTAAGACAACTGCTGGAATAATTAATTAACTAATGTATACTTTATTGCACATAACAAAATAACACCTTACATCTCAATTTTAAACATACAATAGGCGGCCTTATCGCTGATAGCGATTTGTCCCAGGCAACCTAGCTAGCCTAGGAAGAGTAGGGCTGGTGCAAATTGTAAGCCAGCACCATACAGCTGATGATTTACGAGTATATCTCTATTCAACTATTCGGAAATTGATTTCCCTCCACGCAATAGATCCACGAATAACGATGATAAAAAGATAATATCATATTAGACATATTAAACCAATCTATTATATAGACCGTACGTCGTCTTTTTTCGAAACGATCCTAAAGGTTCTTCACATTTATTTCAATTTATCAATCTAAATAAATAAAGTCACGAGACTATCTTGTAAACGCAAATAAAAGATATCGCTCTCTGATAAGGTGGTGTATGCAGGATTTTGAAATCAAAGAAGCCATTCCTCCTACCTTAGCAATTTAAATGTTGCCTAGGCATTTGCTTGTAATGCCGCCGCCGATAATCTAAGCACCACTTAGCAGATACACGTGAGCTTAGTCCGAGGCTAATCTCATCTTATTTGAATAGAAAAGAAGTAACAATATAGCACGGTTCCGTAGGTAGCATTTTTTTTAGATTATTTTTTCAGGTCGGATGGACAACCCCATAATTTTTGGACGACATCATCGCCGAGGAGGGGGGCCTATCATCAGTGATGGTCACGGGCTGATAGATAGATTTTTTGATATTTACTTACCTTGTTACTTCGTCGAGGGAAGTACCTAGTAGTAGTAGTATTTTCTACCCACTACAGTAGTAGAATAGTATGTAGTAGAAAATAGAAAAGTAGATGGAAAATAGGTTCCTAGACAAAAGGAGAGATCATGATTGATACACTATTTTTTACAATCAATGAAAAATTATTATTATGAATTATTACGTTATAAAGAATACAACTGGACATGTGTAGTTTGTAGTTCGATAAAATAAAATGTTTTTTTTATAAAAAAATTACACCACGCTGTTGGGTGCGTGGGGTATATGGAATTATTTTAATATAATTTATTTAATTAAAGATAAAGCACATTAAAAAATATAAGACAATAGAAAATATTTAAGAAAATGAAAGAGAAGGCCATTAAAAGTTTTCACGAGTTTTAATCCTTTTTAATAGGAGCCAATAAGGCGCTTATCAGGGGAGGTCTATGGCCAGCCACATCGCATATCACACCAACGGACTAGGAAAGCTGTTGGTGTTATATGCGATGTGGGTAAAATCCGGCTGTGGATGACGATGTTGATGTTTTTTCATGGGTTCTAAAATAAATTGCTCATAAAATTCCAGGTAAGCTAATATGCATAGTGAATTAATGTGGACCGTGCTGACTCCGGTCAGTCACCGTCTTCAGCAAGCGAGTGGATCTTTCTAGAAATGCCAACAAACAAGTGACAAACACCCATAAATATTAATTTATTAATCAGATTTCAGATTCTGATTTATTTATTTAACCATTTCGTTGCATAATCATGACATTGTTAAATAAAATTAAAACAATTAATGGATTCATGTCATGATAGTACAAGTAAATTAAACTTAGAGTTATTATAATATACCTACTATAAATTACTAATTATAAATAATTAATTTTTGGGATATTATTTAATTTCTTAGAGATTTCCCCGAGAGTGAAGGCTTACGCAACAATAACAAAAACCTTATAATTATAAAGTTAGGTAGTACATTAATTTCCATAGGTATTTTGTTTAATTTTCATCATCTCAGGGCATAAAGTGACCCTTTGGGAGGTATGCGTGATAATAAATATATAATGCTGGACAATTCACACAGCATTATCTAGCCCCAAGCTCAGCAGAGCTTGTGTTCTGGCTAGTTAACTGATATATGTAAAACAATACATTACACTGATATACGTAAAACAATAGATCGTACGAACATCCTCCTGCGTCGCAGGCGGACCTTAATTGTGATGTATTATGTAAGTATATAATTAGAGATGCTCTTGTCGGTGCAATGATGCAATTTCCTCAACGTGTCTTCTTCCAGTGCGGCTCTTTTACTTTATTATACGATGCATTGTACTTTAATTGTAATGTTTAGTTTGCATACAAGTCAGAAAATGAACAATTTAAGTGAACGCTTTAAGTTTGAACTTTAAATGACAAAGTTTCTTTTCACCTGTATAAGGCTCAAAGTTGATTGGTGAAAACGAGTAAGGTATCCGTTACGATTACGAAGATTCAGCGACGCCACGAATATTCGGTGCGCTGCCGATAAAACAATTGATTAAATTTCGAATGATTTATGCAATAAGTAATCATAACGATGACAAAATAAACATTCTTGAGCTTCTTGACCAAAACTGTAGTGTTTGTAAGGGGAATTCCCATGTTTACGCAGTGAGTAAAAAAATAATGAAATGCCAATCCAAGAATAATTACCTATTCAAGAGTAAAGTAAATAGCAGATTCACTTAAAATTCCTTGTACGCACTCACATACCTATTGCGGTATTGTTGAAAATGTATAACGTTTTCTTGTTTTTCATAAACCAAATTTCTACATAATTTGCTTATTTAGATAAGGTCGAAACTAGCGGTGCGCGGCTACGCCCGCGGGAATCTGTAAATTTTTATGGGACCATCTCGGGGATCCCATATTTTTTTTTTAGTATTACGGTTTAGTATTTGTACCGTCTAGCTTAAAAAACAACATGTTATATAACAACAATTTTAGTGATATCTTTGCCAACTCTTTATAGACTTTGATAATTATTTGTTATTTGAAGACAATAACAAAAAAAAATCATTGTTTTGTTATTGTTATGGTTGATTTTGAGATGGTCCCATAGAAGTTTGATCTTCGAGGAATTGATATGTGCGCCGACGTAGTCACGTATGTATCTAAAACATCATAATCACTGGTTCAGGTACAAATGGTTTCAAGCAGCAAAGGGCGCTAAAAGGCGGTCTACTTTGAAAAACGAATTACATTTAAATTAAAGTTTTGGTTACAACAAGTGAAGGACGATCGGTCCTTTCTTTTCTGCCGATTGCCTTTCTATGAAAATGATTTGAACATAATTTATTTCTTGGAGATCCGAAACAAAAATTGTAATTAAGTGACGCGTCCGAAGCAACGCACGGTTGCACGTTCAGCAATAAGGTTGGTCGTTTCGTGCGTTGCGCCAACCGAAACTTCGTATTTCGTGTTTTAAAGTAGGCCTCCTTTCATTCGTCAATTTTTATCGAGAGGATGAAGATGTTTCTAGATGATTTTTCCATAAAAAGGTATTTAACTAAATCCTGACTAAATTATGACGGTAATGAAACAATTCTCTACGACCACCAATTAACTTTTCGTCTGGAGTTATGTACCTTACCTACTCCATTGCTATGTGTCACTCACAAACACAAGTCATATGTCTTCGACAATATTTGATCACTTTTTGGGAAATCCCAGATATTGGTACATATTTAGACAGACTAGACAAACAGATGTATGAAAACATGAGCCTGTATATAACTGGATCGCGTTATTTTCGACATTTCCATAGGCGTGTGACGACTAAGTAGGTACATACAACTCCTTTTAGTTTTGGTATGTAAGTTAAAAATAAAAATGATTATAATTACAAGTTAATTAATCGATTACTGGGTAGTTCTAAAATTCTGCTAAATAATAAGAAGAATAATGAGCTGTAGTGTCGAGTCTTGCTAGCGAGAGTTTCATTTTGGAGTGGCACGATGCCTAGCCTTCACCTATTCGTAACCTGTTTCATATTATTGGCTAGCTCGAGAAGGGACGACACGGTAAAACGATGAAATGGCCCTAAGTTTTAGCCTACATCAAGTCTATTTATTACTAGATTATAGTGTGTGTAACTAATCCTTTGTCCGCACTGAGATTCGAGTTGGTCCACTAAGTGTATGTCTGTAAATTTTCAAACTACAGCATGCTGCAGTTATGCATTCAAATGTTACATAATGTATAACGACAGATGAGAATAATAAATATAAAAAACCTCACCTTAATTTTGGCTGCATGTGCTTCTTTTCTGTTTTTCCCTTTCCGTATGGCTTTGATGCTGTCTCTGAACTGAAATAGGTAATACAAATAGTATGTAAACATGAGGTAACATGACTTTTAATTTGTTATTATTCAAATATATATAATCGTGTCAAGAACGAATTTTATTGTAGTACAAATAATATATGTACTATAATAAGAATTCTTACCGCACAGTGAAAGCAGCTGAACAACGATGCTGCTTGGCTGGACGTAGGGGAGGCAAGATCAATGGATTCGCAGGGGAAGCCATTCGCCACCTGCCAATGACAATCTTTAGAATATTTTGAATACAATATATTTGGAATTCTGTAACTTATGTTTTATTTTTGTTTAATTCAAGAACATAGGCTTAAAAAAATAATTTAGCGCGTTTTAAAAAACTACAAAAGTCGTCGAAATCCTGATTTCAGGAAAATAGCGCGATAAAAAAAAATAAAGTGACGATATCTAGTTTAAATTCGTGTCTAATTTAGTTTAATGTGATACCTTGATAAGTGAGGGAAGAATCAAACAGTGAAAGGAGGCATACTTTGAAACACGAAGAACGAAAAAGTTTTTTTCAAAAGCTTTATAACGAAAAACGAAGTTAGCTTTTGTTAAACGTGCATAAAAAGATCATCGAAGGAATGGGTGTGTCATCCTTCGTTTTATGCGATCCGCAGTCCGTCACCTTTGTTATTTGTTTTTCAAATTAGACGCCCGTTGCCATGGTAGCCAATTATTACCAGTAATGTTTTACATACTTATTAGGTACATTTTACGCCGCATCATCATATCGATCGTCGAGGATCAAACTTTATACAACAACGAAAGAATCATCAAAATCTATTAAGAATTGGCAAAGATATCACTAAAATTGTTGTAGCTAGTCGTGATTTTTCAATGTTTTTTCAAAATTACTCATGGCCTTATTATGAAAGCTTACTCAGTCACCAATCTATGCTTGAGTAGGTAACGAGTTTCCATGGCATAAACGTTACTTAATTATTATAGTATCTATAGATCACTGACTGGGCAAGCTTTCATATGGGTCTCAGACTCTCAGTGTCAAATCAAGATCCCATTTTCAATCGACACAAGAGTGTGCTTCTATCCAAATTTTCGACCATGGAGCCCAGTTTCAACGGAGACTAACCTGGCATTATTATAGTGCACAGTGTGTGTGTATACACAGAAAGGCACACTCTCTATACTCACTCTCATAACCCGATGGGAATATCACTACTATAACAATAGGTAAAAGTGAGTCAAAGTCGGAAAAAATTGTGTCCAAAATAACTGTACCTAGGTCCCTTCCGCGGTGTTAAGTTTTTGCCTGATGGATTTATTAATTAAATTGCGACTGCTGGTGGCTGCCGGATGTTCGTTAAAAATATTACATAAACAACTTTTTTAGACTGAATTAATGTTTATTCTTCACTGATACATCTAAGTGTGGTTGTGATCAGTTTATTGAACACTGCAAAAATACAAGAAAACCTCAAATTTTCGTTAATAATTACGTTTATAGTTTCTGGCTATGGTCTCGGACTCCAGTCCAGTATTACGACAATTCGCCAATTTTACACAAAATAAATCGAGTCTCACTTCGTGCGCAGATGATATTTTTGCCTCCTGGCTATGATAGTAGTGCTCAACACTTAAGGTACACTACACATGCACACCAAAACAAGCGAACAATTAATTTATCGCGGCTCGCTCCGCTCGCAGTTTAGCAGTTACGGTGGGTTCTAAAACCCCCAAAATTTAATTTTTAGCTACGGCCCTGCATGTGTAGATTAAGTAGGTATCCTACCTTAGTATTTTATTTTAGATGTGAAATCGCTTATTTTCACTTAACTTTTTGGTAGGTTTGTACTCGTTTACCTAATAGAACTCGCTTATATTTTATATAACCAGCAATAATTGATTATGAAAGGAAACCAACGTTATTAAAGGTGGTAGGTAGGTATTATTGATTGATATTTTTTGTCGTTGTCATAACACTTAGGTATCGACTCCAAAGTGCCAAAGGACCACAGTTTGATACAAGAGTGTGTTGATAGCCTTGAAGACACAAAAGAACAAGCAGATGTTTGCGGCACATACGCGGATAACGAGGCTCGGGCTATATTTGGATTCGCGCAATCACTGCAATGATAATATCTAGGGGCCTATTCATAAGATTCATACAAAAACACATTGGCCGCATTAATCGAATACCTTATTTGGCAAAACAAGTGTGCTCCATCTTAATCACGTCCCAGGCGGTAACAGCATCCAATTACCTACATATTATTGCTGACGCTTGAGAAAATCTGAATCTAGGGCTGGCTGTGCGTGCTACCGCTGTATTTACCTATTTATGCAGAATGTTTAAAGAAATCATCAAAATTCAATGAGATGACGATCGATATCTCTAAGTACCTACTCAAGGCCATCGAGGGTCAATTTAAACCGGACGACTAGCGCCCGCAAATATTGATGTTCGCAAAACGAGTTGAATGCACCGTTGTACGGTGCCGCGACCTTGCGCTGCGCACACGCATGCCGGCGCGCTCCCATAGCGCTGACTCCGCCGCTCACCAGCTCTCACTACCCACTCACCTTCGCATCTGCCGCGCCATCGCAAGAGTACACGGCGGAGTATTTCTCCGGAGGGAAACTGAACTGCACTGATGACATTTCCATCAAATATCACTGCACTGCTCAATAGAAACGAGCTTACACGGCGTGATACGATACGCACTGTCATAACTGGCACGGCACACGTTAGCGGCGGTCGGCGGTACTGGCTTTCTCGCGGATTATCACCCTCCACGGCGATAATGGACACAATACGCAACGTACAATCGGTATTGACGTGTGCAACTACATACAGTATCGACGTTGAGCCTTATCGCGGAGCGTCCGCGTCGCGACTGGCTCGCTCCAAGTATCCGAGCTGCGAACTTTACTGGGGGTACCGGGTACGCCTTCCGACTTACATTTATTTATATTACAAGTACCGCACACTGCTCAGTAAATAAACAATGAACGCTGATGTACCCACACTGTAAATAAGATAGGGATCCATGTGTGGTATACTGAAGTGATGTTACGAAAGAATAGGGAAATATGCGGTTGATTCATTGCTTGAAGCAATAATACAAATAACGAATGAATCAGTTTATGTGATTGTTTACTTTGACCTTACCTTATTGTTCGAGAAAGCTTAGCATTTTGTTTTATATCCAAGCCACTGATCATAACTACGAATTAAGATAATGGATAAACAGGGTGGCTTTTTGAGATAGGTGTATGGAAAATCCAAAACTGTGTGAGAAAAATATCATGACACGAGTAATAATGACCTCAATTTATTCGGAATTAAAAACTGCATTGGGAACATTTTTTTACGGAATTTTTTATCTTCATTTTCAATATTCATTAGCAATAGATGTTTTACTGAGGATAATATCCTATTTAAATACAGGCTAAATATCCTGGCTAGCGGCAAGCACACCATTTCTGCATAGGTACACTGGTGGTGGATGGTGAACTGCTTTACAAAGATTGCAGCATCACTAACCAAATCCGTAAAAATCTAAATATGCAGTTTTTGTTTTCTCATTATTCGAGGTCATGGCTCATTTCACGACATTTCTTAAAACTCATGGTTTCAAATTTAACTATCCACTACCATCTCAAAAAGCCACCCTGTACACGAATTTTATTATTAATAAAATAAAACAATTGCTTTAAAAAATAATAATCGAGGTATATTTAATTACACAAATCAGTCCATCATACGTACGTACCTAAATCTAAATCACTTTGCATTTAGGTTTAACAATGGTCCCAACAATTTATTGTAAATAAGCAAATTCGAGAATCATGCATAGGTACCTACTTCTATTCACTACGATTTTAATCAGAAAATTTAATCACAATAGGCATTAACAGTTCTATTTATCATGAGTATACAAACACTAACACAAAAGAACAATTAGTACCAAAGTTATGTAAACAGCTAAAAATTATCCGACTTTTATCATATACCTGTTAATCCTCAGCACATCGTTGCATATATGTACGGTCATCTTATCGGAACACCCACGGCAAATACTATGTTTGATTTAGAATCTTCAGTCTTATGTGTTTGAACAAAAAGGTGTTATCCAATTCGATTAAGCGATCAATCGGAATAAGCACACATTAAATTGAAGTGTCAAAACGTGAGGTCTACAGCAAAAAAATTACAAATGCTTGGTCACACAGCGTAATGATATCCATTAGGCGCCTGTATTCAAATAAGTGAACAAACATTATCACAACTACTATTTATAATTTGGTTAGTTACTATGTATAAGGAAAACAGGTATTTTAGACTATGTCTTTGTTGCTATACGGTCTAAAATCCAAAACAAATGCCCCTTCGCATTGTATACTAAATTCACATCACATAAAATGATAACGGATACAATCCAGACAACAAGTGATTGATTGTAAATTAATCTAGAGGTCAAGAATTTGGAACTATTACAACATAATTTTCTTCTCATCATGGTGTCTATAATATAAAGGCTTACAGCAGACCAAGCACGGGGATTATTCTATAGGGTAGAAAAGACAATAATGACATCGTTATATGTACATTATTGAAGTTGAATTAATGAATTTTAAATAATTTACGCATTCGATGATAAAGTGACGTATTTTTTGTCTATTCTTCCTACACTATAGACAACAATCCCCGTGATTGCCCTGTAGTGTTTCGGTTATAGTCGATTTATTAACAATCAAAGCAGATATAGGGATATTTTCTGGTGGTCTGAATAGGGTTTAGACGGTATTGCCAAAGAACATTTTGATCAAACAAATCCAAGACAATTTTCATCTAGTCTAAAATTGCGGTGAAAAAATAAAATTTAGGCTACAATAAAACCAAAAGGCACTTATTTTCAAATGGACTGCAGGACCGTGTTGGTATAGGTCAGTAGCTGCAGTATTTGCTCGGCGTTGTGGTCTCTGGAACCAGTGGTGCTCACACGCTGCAAGGTCGACTGGACCGCGGCTGCGACCCCAGCGCTCCTTAGCTGCAACTTCGCCTGAGGACAAACATCATCATCAGCCTATATCCACTATGATAATCCACTGCTGGACTTAGGCCTCCCCAAATGAGCGCCACAGCGCCCTATCTTCAGCTTGACGCATCCAGCATCTATCTGTAGTCTTTCGCAGGTCGTCATCCCACCTGGTCGGAGGGCGTCATACACTAAGTTTACCGAGTCGTGGTCTCCACTCAAGAACTCGTTTACCCCAGCGGTAGACGGTTCTTCGCGAGATATGGCCGGCCCACTGCCATTTCACCTTGCTTGAGGACAAACATGCCGTTAACATATTATATTGCATTGTAAACTTAGAGCGTATTTTTCAAGGTGTGCGAGATTCAAGTGGATCGATAATGAGATAATGGCAATGTTGTGTTCCGGTATAGAAGCTTATATGTTTTAAATATAAATAAATAATGTTCTCGAAAATATCAACATTTGAAAATAAGTAGTCAGTTTCTACATTTGTTTGTTTTCGGCACGGTTTCACACACACGTCACATTCTATAGAGCGTTAACTATCTTGTATCCGACTAGGTTAGGATATTATAACGTAGGGATCAGTGGTCGCGGTGCGTCATGTGTTTTTAGCGCGCCGCGAAACGGGTTGCTCCACACCGCCAGTGATGGGTCTGATATCGGGCAGCCGCGGTGGGTTCATGGAAGAAAGCGAAAGTGTCCCCACGTTCCCACCACTATCGGCAGAGGCGGAAAAACCCTGAGGGTTTTAGCGAGTTGGAGTCCCACATAATTGTATTGTCTCCCCGTGGCAGTACGATATGCGTGCGCATTTCCCTCAGGATATAAAAAAGGATCAGTGGGAAAGTCGGGTTGATGCGACGTTTTAGTGTATGATTATTGCAGACGACAGTGTTAACAGTGCCAACTGGTCGGCGCAGCGGTGGCCCGCTGACTTTAGTGTGTACTGTGTAAAATTAAACTTATTAGTGCTGTAACATTTATTGTATAAAATAACATGGGTTACAATTTTTAAATCACATCGGGCATGTTAGCCATTCATAATAAAATCAATATTTACGTAAGATCTAGGTGAATAAAGTGGGTAGTATCACGAATCCGCCAGCTAAGCAAGGTGATTATGTGAAAATTCAGTCTTCAATGTTCGAGTTCTGGTGAGGTGGGTAAACACCATTCATTTAATTATTTTAGCGATACCCCGAAGAAACCTAGCGCCGCCACCTATTTTATATTATTATTCAGTTGAACAAAGGAAATATCTTAAATTTAATTGGGATTTTGTGATACCTTTAATAAGCTTTTTTTAATGTCTCTGTAATGGTTTTATACTGTATAATTTACGCAGAGATACGAAGTTGTAACGACCAAAATTTATTTTCGAACCTACTTAAACCTTACAAAATGAAACTACTCGTATTTCAGAGGCATTAAAAAAACATACAATAGATATTACAAAATCCCCAATAAATTTTTTGTTATTTCTTTTATTCAACGACATAATAAGATAAAATAGATAGCGGCGCCCGTGTGCCTCGGGGTAGCGCCTTAAGTCATAGACAGCGTATACATAACAAGGATAAGAGTAGGTAGGTTCACATTACATAATGAATTGTTAAAATATTTATACCTTGTGATTGTTAGCAGCTAGGGCCCATACCGCACGCGCCGCCGACACCAACTCAGCCGCGTCACCGGCCAGCAGGGTGTCTGTTAACAGCTCCAGAAGATCACCTGTCGAGAACATTTATTATTTTAATAAAAAAAAGTTTTTTGCCAAGTTTTAGCCAAATTTGACGACCTTTGAGGCGCGGTGGGCGAAGATCTGCCTGCGACGCAGGAGGTTGTGGGTTCGATTCCCGCCTCGGGACAATTGTGTGCACACGATCTGCAGATATTTGTTCCGGGTGTTCTGGTCGTTATCTATGTATAATAAAAAATATCTATGTAATCTATTGTATTAAGTATATCAGTCATCTAGTACCCATAACACAATCTCTGCTTACCTTGGGGCTAGAAGATGTTGTGTGTATTGTCCAGCATTATTTATTATTATTTAATAAAATAAAACTACAAAACACAGCAATCCGCCATGACACGTGGAACACCAATCAGAACATTAAACAACAGTGACGTCATGCCGTCGCAATAATGTTTCTGTAAAGGCACAGAATAACTATGGTAAAGGTCTGACCTTCTTCTCTTGACAATATCATCAGATGTTCGTGCATCAGTGACGTCATAGACAGACGCAACGATTCTAGCATTTTAGAGCGAAATTGAAATTACATTTTAGCTTAATTTTTCCTTCAAAACCCATTATTGCAGATATTAATTTTGTATTCTGTAGATCTCTAGAAACATTTCGGCGTAGTTTCTCAAAATCAGTCATCGAGCCTATTTTATGTACTAGCACTAGTCTAATAGTCTCATATACCCATTTCTTCAGAACCATTTCTTAAGAAAGCACCATACACACATTGGAATATACATAATTTCAGAGATAGGTCACGTCGATGGCGAAAACTTGGCCTCGTACGAGAATGGGCTTATTGCTCCGAGATAATAAGTTTGCATATAACGTCATTCGATTTTATGTGAGCATGTTATGTATTCAAAATGAAACCGCAACATAAAATTTATTTAACAAATCCATTCGAGCGTTTTGTGGTAGTATTTTATTTGCATTTGACCGCAAAACGTTTAACACTTTGAGTGTTGTACTTCCAACAAAGAACTTAGGATTCTTCACAGATATTAGGTAAAATAAATGTTTTTAAAAGATGGTTGTCTAGTGCATCAATAACAAAAAAGACATTGTAGTCAGCGAGACACGAGGTTAATTTAGTAACTATAATCCTTCTTTGAACATGAGTGAGTTAAGGTACAGTTGGCGCTAGATAAAACGTCAACCATTCATTTTTTGAGGCTAGGAACAAATTCTGATGCTTTCTATGATGATGAATGAAACCTACCGTTTGAATCCGTCACTCAACACATAGACACAATTCAAATTCAATGTCCGTAATTATTTTATTATATAGTAATTATTATATTATTTTATTGAGAGCGCAGAAGGTAGTAGACACTTCTGTTCGTTTAGGTATTTTTATTTTAACTGTTTAACAAGCGTCGGCTTTTTCAGTATGGTTTCATACATGGATAATTACTCACTTGACTGTAGGAACGTGCCTCGATGCAGAGAGGCGGCGTGCGCCAGGGCCGGCATCAGACGGGCCCGCACGGGGGTCGCTAGCGAGCCCAGCGCTCCCCGCCCCGTGAGCGCCAGCACCGCCCCCGCGCCGTCTGTGTACGTCGCTAGCGAACAGCACAAGAGTCCCCAAGCAACGCCCGCGTTGCTAGAACCACGATTGCGGTTGCGGATACAAAGGCGGTACACGCTTGTTAACACCTCGCTCTAAGGGAAATAGTAAAGTGGTTATTGTCGAACGAAGTGAGCTGTGAGAAGGTTGAAATAAGCATCGAATGGTTATATTACCAAATATGCTAGTTCAGCGACCCAGCTCAGTAAACACTATACAACTTAGCCAAGAACCATCACAAATAAACCCCATACCTTCTACTGAACTGTGTCTAAATCGATCAAACCTTTCTTGAGATAAATGCGAACATTGGGTTTTCAAAAAATACACACACAACAGCGCCCCCTCGCGAGATATATCACATATAGTTCTGAGCCGAAATATATAGGAATTCAGGATTGTCGAAAGGCACAATACAGAAAAGAACACAGTCTATTCTTTCTGCGTCCTTGAAAATTACATAGCGAACTAACAGGCCTGAATAATGAGCACCAGTGCAACTTAAATATTTTTAAACTTACGCGATCGTATTAGTAATTGCAGTTATGTGTTCAACATAACTACAAGCACTAATACAACGGGTATTTATCGTGTTTATTTACCTATTTTTCCCGAGGTTTACACAGTGTCGTGGTCACGGGATGACTGAAAGTCGGGAAAAATTTGCAAATAAACGCGATAAATACCCGTTGTATTAGTGCTTATAATACAGTGTAACATACCTTCAATATAAGCGACCGGCAGTGATGATGTGCGACACAATGCCGTATGGTATTCAACGTGAGTAGTAGTAACGCGTCGCTTCGGGGTCGCGATTGTAGCGCTGTTTCTCGCACGCACAACGTACAAATTTCGCCGATGAGGCTGTTACCGCCGACGCAAACGCACATTGATCCCCAGGCTGTGCCAATAACACAAGATAATGCAGTTGGTTAAGATAGTTTTAGGCCATAAATATAAGAAAATACTTGTTCAGTAGCACAAAAGTCATTTATAACGGGATTTGAGTTTTCCAATATTTCGGCACATCATGGCGCATAAAACTGTGCCGAAATATTAGAAAACTCAAAAATCAAATCATGGTAAATATCCCGTTAAAAATTATATTTGTGTTAATAATCAAGTTTCAACAGTTTTATCTGTTTAATAACACCTGTAAATCTACAAACTAGTACAAAATACAACATTCACATATTGGCAAACCAACAGCAGCAAAAATAAAATTATTATATGCTTAAAGCATTTTATATTTATTTATAGTAAACCAGAAGGTTATTTATTACAAACTAGACAACTTATTTTTAAATACCAGAATGCCTATCAAAGGTTTTCAAGGTTAATTCAAAGTCACGCTAATATTATAAATGCGAAAGTTTGGATGTTTCGATGGATGTATGGATAGATGTTTGTATTATCATCATAAAGTCGTCAATCTACTTAGCTTCATAATGATAAATTATTAAGCATCCTACGGCGGCGCGTTTCTGCGGAAACTTTTAATTACCCGTCAGCAAACATACACAGGTCTATCGAGGCATGTTCTATCTGCATCTAAATATGTGTAAACCTAGCTGTAAGTTTCTACAAAATTTTGTAAATAAATAAAACTGCGCCGAAATATTAGAAAACTCAAAAGCAAATAAAACCTCACCTTTCGGGCAGTCGTTAGTAAAGGTCAAGAGAAGATGCATAACCGCGTTCCGTAGCTGGTCTGTCATCATGCACCACACCCACAGCCGGCTCAGGGAAGCCACCGCGTTCTCATCCGCGAAGCTTTCCTTGGCGACAGGACAGTCGGTCATGCAGCTGTCGATTACTGTGAGGAGCCAGTATAGAGTGCGTAGGACTGGGTTCTGTGGAAAGAATTATGATGAATCAGCAAGGCTACCACGCTATTTAATACAACGTAAGTCGCGCTATCATCAGCGTTATTACGCGAATTTAATTTAATTTTTTTAACGCGCATTTTAACGTGAAGAACGCTTGAAAACGTGTATTTCACGTTATAATGCGCCATAACACGCATTATTCGCGCTAAAATTAGCGTATATCGCTGTTAACGCAAGTTATGTATTACATAGCGTGGTAGCCTATAGGTAGGCGAAGGTCCGCCTGCGACGCAGTAGGTTGGGTTTGATTCGAGACACTACACTAAAGGTTATTTTTTAGCTCTTAAGTAAAAAGTATGAGTTCTTGCTAATGTTCCATACTCACAGTGTCAGCATGCCGCAACGCGTCCACCGGCTTGCCTTTAATAGAGAGTTTGTCTCGCACAGCGTGTAAAGCACAGAGCAGCGTCCGCGGGAACTGACGATGTGTGAAGTAGTGGCGACTGCGCTTGCTGGCTGAGGCTACAGAGCTGATGCATGAGCAGACTCTGGTCCAGCGCTCGTCTGCGGATCGAATGTAAAGGTAAATAAGTGGTTTAGTATTTAGGATTCTGGTGTCATATGCGTTATTTTTTGGCAAAAGCATATATCTTTTCCAACGATCCTATCCACCCACGGTTGTTTGGTAGAGAACGCTCTTGAGTGATAAGACTGCCTTATTTTCTATTCTTGTTTGTTTTATTTTTAGGTGTGCAATAAAAGTGTTGTCTATCTATCTATCTTATTCTTTAATCATGGATCAATACGTCGTCGTTTTGGCGGTAAAGAAGTGTCAAGCATTGTACTGATAAAAGCCTTTTTTCTCAGTTAACCTTTATGGTAGAGATAAGAAGTAATGCACGTCAAATTTCAACGTGGTCCGTTCCATCTTTTTAGCATGTAGCACAACCATAGAAAGTTTTATATTGAAAGATCTGTGAATTTTAAGCGTGATATCTTTAAAAGTTCTTACCTTGACTCGTCTGATACTTCTTATTCTCCAGCGATATTTTATTATAAATATTTATCAGCGCCTTGCAATATTCCTCCGCCATGTACTCAGGCTGGCAATCAACAGGCGCGATATCGCCGCCGCCATTCTTTTCACTCGCTCTATCGAATGGTGACTTGACACTGTCGTAGAATTCTATCCAAGACTCGTCTTTAGTTTTGTCAGCGTTCTTTTTGTTCATTGCGGACTGTGAGAGCTGTGTTAGGCAGTATAGGACTGAGTCTTGTAATTCTGTAACAGGGAAATGTACATTTGAGTACAAAATCGATTTTTGTGAACGGGATAAATTTTCACAACATACGTACATAAAGATAATGTTTACTGAATTTGCCTTTAGAAATAATTCTTTATGACGTTTATAGGGCGGTCAATGTAAATACATACATTCATAATAAGGTTTGGACTGATCTCGATAGAGATGACCAATATGGGACACAAAATCTAAAATACCAAGCGACTCTGTATAATAAATACTTTAGACACAATAATATTTTTCACACATTTTACACAGTGATAAAAACTTTGTTTTGTGTATGGTAACCAAGTTATTGAACTTTCAGCTTAAATTCGTTCAACTTTTAGAATTTAACAGAAAATCTTGCCGATAAGGGTATTTCATGCATGCCCAGCAGCGCGTGGGGATTATTGATTTAAACTTTTATTTAATTATCGTAATTATGGGCGTTACCCACATCCATGTGATAAATAGTCTTATCAGTAGAAGGCCTGCGTCTAGCAGTGGACTCGTATAAGCTGTAGATGTACGGATATTTCAGGAATATACCTGCTTCCTCACTCTCCAAGCACTGTAATAGCAAGAACAGCAGAGAGTTTTCTGAATCGTTCATCAGAAACTGCCATATTGTCTTGACAGCGGACCGGTCGACGAGGAGAGAGCCGAGCAGAGACAATGCATGGCGTTTCGCGCCGAAGCATTCTGGGTACAACTCATCTGAAAATAATTATATCGAAGTGTTGGTCAGTTATGAGCAGGATTCTAGTTACTATATCACCGTTGTTGTATCCGAGTTCGATCTTTATACCGCTATGTGCCGCCGGCGACAGACTGGTTGTCTGTTAGCCGTCTCGTCATAGACGCAATCGAGAAAGGGGGCGCTATCATCCTGATATTGTAAAGGGCTTCTGCCTCAAGTTGAAAACTTTGATGAACCATTTCGCAGCGAAGAAACGGGTTTCAATTAACTATATAGATACATCATTTATACATTTAGCATTATTATTTACATAAACAAGAACAATGAGCTAAACACAAACCATTATTACCTGAAACTGATGATGAATTACGCAGATTTTTGTGAATTGGCATTTTTTAAATGCCTTTGTTTAACAAGATCTCGAAGATTCTTCCTAATAGGAGAATAACAGGATGAGCAATAATAAACCTTAAGCATTTCATAAACAATATATCAAGTTGTAATACATAGATGTTCTATTCACCGAGTGGTAAGTAGAATGTATGATGTGATTCAGGGACAATTTATAGAAGGAGTAATGATGTCATTTATTGCACCATTTATACAATAGTTACTTCTAGGACTGCTACAATTCAAGACGATTGATATATCCGTTGTATTATCAGTTAAAATACAATCAAATACTAAATCGACCACGCTCAAAATTTTGCCCGCTTAATGATCTAGACCTGGATTAAGATATAGATAACTGTTACTAAAAAAAATGCGTGCGGATCGCTAGTAGGACGGCTAGTATTTCTATAAATGGACTTTTAATGTGTCGCATACAAAGCAACTAGCCCGAAATTCAAAGTGTAAGCGACTTTACTCTTTAGGAGCATGTTCTCTCCCACTACAGAAAAAGCCCTCTTTTCTCTTTACACTCATCCCTTCAAGACTTTCTTTAAAATGAGAAGACATCTCGGTCTAAAACCAACCTTCTCCAAACGGCATTAGAGTCGACATCAAGTTATGCAGGCAATCCTTGGTGTTTGACAAAGAAGCGAGCACACATTTGTATGACGTCACAGCGACCAACGCTCGGCAGGCCGCGGCGCGAACTGTGTAGACTTCTTTGAGAGAACCTTTCTGCCATGATGCACATCTGTAAACGAATGTACTATGTTATAGATGACATAAACTAAAGGTGCAACCATGTTCCTTGGGCCTTCCTTTCATATTCAATTAATAAATATCGGTTTCTTCTATTTAGTATGGGTAGAATATCAACACATAATTAATGTTTTGTGGTATGGTGTGTCCATGTATGTACACACCACAAGAATTTGTCCACCAAGAATTTTATTATCATCATACAAAATACATTTGACATTTTTTTATAGATAGATAGACAATACTTTTATTGCATACTTAAAAATAAAACAAACAGAATAAAAAATTATAATACAAGATATGTGACAATTTGGCGATATTATCGCTCTAGCGATCTCTACCAAACAACCGTGGATGGATAGGATCGTTGGATTGAAAAAGGGGATCTGTGTGCGTTATTATGTAGTTAATTACAAAATGAAATTTCATATTATTATATTTATACATTTTACGTCAAATGTTATATTGATGAATCACCCTATATTTGAGTAATTTACAAATAGAATGTACCCTTATTTATTTTACCGTTCAAAACTATATGCACTGAGTTATAATAGGATCATTGTGATTTTATCAACGAACTATTAACGTTAAGTTTTATGGGCGCAATTTATGACCGCTATCACGGTGGTCTGGTCTGAGAACATGGTGGTCTTTATGTTATAACTGGCTTCTTCCTGTGGCTTAGCTCGCTTTGCTGTAGATAACACTAGCTTATAGTATTTAAGGATAATAGTTAGAACGAGTCGGTCCGAATATTCATAAATAAATTATGACGTCCGGTTTGGCGCGGCGTGCGTAGAACCGCCTGAGACACAGGAGGTTGTGGGTTCGATTCCCGTTTTGGATCTGCAAAAGTATTTTCCGCTTGTTCTGGATACTTTCTATATACTTATCTTTTTAATAAAAAATATCTATATATATGTAATGTATTTTACCCATAACACAAACTAATTATTCATACTCATTAACTCTGCTTAGCATGGTGCCAGATAATGCTGTGTGGATTGTCCAGCATTTTTTTAGTGGACAATCTAAACGTTTTTCTAAGGGCAAAAAAACTTCCCAAATCTATGCTAATATTATTAAATAAGTATATGTTATTTGAAACCCACATAAAAACATAGTAAGAAAATACAATATTAAAATGCAAACATATAAAATATAATTCATTGAGGTAGGTAAGCTACGATTTGTACTAAGATTCTTGTAAACAAACGATTGATAAGTGGACAAAGAAATGAAAACACTTCATACTATAAATGATATATAAGTACAACTCACAATACAACTCACATATATACAATCTCAGTACGTGGGTAAGAATTCTAAGTATTCTATAATCCTTATATCAGTTTACTGATCTTTTACACTACTTCACTTAATAACCTTCTTTCTAATCAACTTTTACAATAAATTAATATATATACATATATTTGTAAAAATAAATATTGCGAGATAATCAAAACAGCATAAAACAAAAACTAGGGTAAACATTTCTTGTTCCTTTCTTTACTTTACCCTGCGATCATAAATACTATCTAGATGTGGGGTCGGCGCAAAAAATCCGTCTCCGTAAATAAGAGCACACTTGTAATGTGGCTCTTATTTTGTTTAGTTCGATTGAAACACAGCCAACGTAAACACGTGTCACAATGCCGCAATGTGTATTCAAAAGTTGCAAAAATAAAAATAAGCTAAAAATATAACTTATTACGCCCCAGAACCCAGACTTATCGACCCGAAATCTAGATAGTATTTGCGATCGCAGAATTTATTTTAAAAATATTGAATTGGACAGAAAAACAAAATAATCAGACTGGATATATATAGACCTCCTCTCTATTGCGCTTTCTGTCCGGCCCCGTCTCAGTTTTTCCGATTATTTTAACTATATTTTCTGCCTTTTTATCGCTAAGCGCATCAGGTTAAAATTGCGTAATTAAAATAAAGACCTCTGAATCGATTGAGGTGTCTTAAAGGCCCTTACTTGAAGAGTAGTCTGTAAAGTCCACGAGCACTCCACTGCTGGATCGGGCAGCGATTAAAAGCGCTAACGTTGTTCAGCATGTCAGCAATAGCAGCGACGAGCGAAGCGGTCGGCGGCACATTTCCCTGGATACTGCAAACGGGTGAGAGCAGGACGTCACCAGATTTCTGCGCGCGAACCTCTAGCTCTGATCGGCGTTCGAGCAGTGTTAGGGATATGTTCGGCTCTGAAATCATGGAAGGATATATTGAAATAGGCAGTTCTGATTACATGAATAAATAATTAGAAATAGTTATTCATAATTTAACTTCATCGTCATCATCATCCTGCATTACTCCACTGCTGCATCATAGGTCAGATCATCTTATAAGCGCCATAGTATAACATTTATGGTATTACAATTGAAATGACTTAAATCGAATCTTAACAGCTTGGCGGATTCGGCTGTCAATGTTGGGATTCGATTATCCAGATGCCCCCTTTTGATTCCCTTTATCTCGGTCGGAAACATCCAACACTCTTAACTAGGTATCAAAATTCAGATTAAAATTTAAAAAAAAAACTATGAGAATGCGTATTTTTACAAGCCTTTATTTTAGTAGAATTACAAATACAAATTAAAATTCAGTTGCAATATTTGTCCACACATGTGGGACAAATATTGCAACTTTATTGTATATAATTTAGACCAGTTATTCTCAACCCATTTGACCTGAAATTTGGCATACTAATGTAAGTTAAATGAAAATGCAATGTTTTGGTATCACCTAGCTGGTCTAATAGTGGAGATAGGAATAGGAATTCTTAAACGAAACGACGTAACCCCGTCGGGTTTGGGTTCGTTGGATTCGTCTTCCCAAGCACATTTCAAGATCATGAGGGTTGGACTGAACTTTAGAATGTTTTTTTTATATTCATATGATAACGAGTCGGTTTTGTTCGAGCATAAAATTGTATCTATTGTTAAAACAGAATGACAACTCCATATTAAATTTATGAGTGAGGTCCCTCATAAAGACATAGCACGTATGTACGCCATCCAAGCATGGTCATGCGATTAGCGATTTGCGCAACGGAATACAAAACGCTGAATTATATTGGCCAGATAAACTTTTATTGCTTACGTAGAACACCAATTAAAATTCAAATTGACGTAAATAGCATTCCATTCTGAAAACAACGTTATCAACGGATGTGATCGTTTATCAAGAACTCACCGAATAATTGGACGTATTCTGTATTGGTGTTAAAGTTCCCCAGAACATCTAGGACGTGCTCCGTGAAATGGTTTTCTTCAAGTTGTTCCAGTAAATCTATCTCCAAAATCTGAAAGTAATAATGCCTTTATGTAGCGACCTATGAATAATGCTAGACAATCCACACAACACAATCTAGCCTAAAATAAGCAGAACTTGTGCTATGGTTGCTTGATAACTAATATATTTTATACATTACATAGGTATACATAGAAAACACCCAGAACACTCGGAACAAAAATATCTGCAGATCAGCAAAGATTTGCCTCGAGGCGGGTATCGAACCCTCAAACTCCTGTATCGCAGTCGGACCTTCACCCACTGCACAACAGAGTCTTATCGTCGTATTATTATGACCTAATTGTTTCCGCATATTTACTTACCTAGTTAACCATGATAATTACACTATCTCACTAATATAATAAATGAAAAAGTGAGATGAAATTGCATAGATTTCTAGCTCTGGAAATATACATAGGCTACTTGGCATACTTTTTATCTCGGAAAAACGCGTAGGAACCCACGGGCGGTATCTATTATTTATCGTCAATGTTTCTCGGGTCCTAACCGGGTAAGATCAAGTATTTACGTTCACGTGAACGATTAGGTATAAATGGATATAACCAGAATAATAGGTAGGTAGTCAGTGCATCAAACAATCATAAAACACTAGAATATTCGCATAGGTTTTTCCTGTTGCGGTTTTTGTTTGAAAAAATAAGAATTCTGATAAGGTAAGAAATGAAGATTAGATAAGGCGGAGAAGACTTTACCATTAAGATTCATTTCTCCAATCGTTATCAATTTACTGAGTAGTATACTTAACTCTACCATACTATAACTACATACCTACTCAAGAAGATATCTATAATTAAGAAGTCAACTATGATTTTTTGGCAATTTATTAGTTTTATCTTAAACACTTATGGATTACTTAAAAGCTTACGTAATCGTAACACTCATTGAATAAACATTTAACTACAAATAAAGGGAATCGATAAACAGATAAGCTTAAGGGCCCGGCGACCCTCGCTTGCAAAAATCGCTCCGAATATCGCTGTACCTGTTTAACCCTTGCGCCGCGCCCTATGCGTGCGCGATAGCAATATTAGCCGTTCAAAATTTGGTTTGTTCCGTAATACCAAAAGTTATGACTGAAAACTTTTTGTATTCTTCACAAAGTATTGTTATTCTGTAAACAATATAAGCTATGTTCCTTAATAAATAACACGTAAGATATTGATGTTTTTAATACGAAACAAATAGCAAGAAAACTTGTCCATTTTCGGATAAAATGTGCAAAATGTGATTGGCATTCATTTAATTTTAGGTAAGTATTTTGAAAAAGAAAACTATTTAGGAACCTAGATAAATACTATTCAAATACAAATAATACAATATTATACTTGAATTGGAAATCATATTGGTATTACGTTTGTATGAAGAATTCGTCCCTCCGGAGGCCTCTTAAGACATTTGCATATGCTTTGCAAGCCTCGCTTAAAATACGAAGCCAAATAAGGAAAGGCAATGCTTTTTAGAGTTTATTTTATTTACAATGAGTGCAATATACCAACGCAGTAAATTACCTAGTAAAGTTGTGGTATATAACCATCAATTTTTATCCAAAACAATGAGTGATAAAACATGCATCGTGATAGAAATGTTTCAAAGATAATGGATATCATCTATTGTGTTTATCTATACAAATAAATAAAATTGCAGTGTCAGTTTGTTATATTATAATACTAGTTTTTTACTAAATACATATGAAAGGTATACATGGTACGGTTATTTATTATTGATTATACCTAAACACAATTATATTTTTTTTCTGTCTGTCTGTGTTTGTTGTTCCGGCTATTCTGTGAAACGGTTGCACCGATTTTGACTGGACTTCACTTGGGATAGTTGATTTTATAGCGAATAACCAAAGTTTTTATTATTTAAAAGAAACAATAATATTTAATTCCGCGTAAAAAATATAAACTATGAAATTGGGAATTGACGCCTCTAAGGTATAGTAGTAATAAATAGATTACTCATGCTGCAACGATAAATAGGTACATTTTATTCGCTATTAAATGGTCTCGGGCCATTGTTTATTAAAATGTCTTTTCCGACATTTTATTAGCAAGACTAAAGACAAAGCAAACCCCACAAATTTAAAAATAAAAATATTTCAATTTATAATAATGATACACGCAGCGAACGAGCGCAAAAAATAATTGAGTAAGTACATAATTATAGCCTCCAAGCTTCTTATCGAGAAACATTGCTTGAAAGGCTCGGCATTACCAACAAAACAACAGAAATGTTTTTAAGCTTATTATAGCAAAAAGTTGTTTTAAGTTTTTTAATAAATTACGTATAAGGTACACAATATTAAGTACTTAAGTAGATTCTACATGTTTTTACTAAGTTACCATCTGCCAAGGTTTTTTTAGCTGGTATTCGGCAAGCGGAACGGACAAAATACCTAATTCAAGTAACAGCGATGGTCGCTAATAAAATATTCCGAAATCCGAGTTTTCATTTTAATATTTAAATTCCTATCAAGCTCAATATATCAGTCCTTTGCTTGTAACTTGATATTTATAAGTCTTATGTAGCCAGATGCGTAAATCTGAGCCAAATCCCTCCTTTATTCTTCAGCATGACACTTCGAGGATCATATTCGATGATAGGGGTCGTCCGAGCGCATGGCTCAACTTTGAAGGTACTCAGGATTGTAGCCAAGGCCGAGATTATTGTCAGCTGAGCGTACCGTGAGCCTGGAAATTGAATAAATATGTATTATTTCAGTTTATTTCTCTGCGTACATCGATGTAGATTCTTGTTAGAATTTACAATATCGTTATGGTACGAGCTAATATTCCATTCTGAATACAGACAGTGTAAGTACAAGTGTAAGTGAAATATATTTAAACCTATTGAAATCAAGTTAATGGAACTGGACGTCGATTCAACGGGAAACTATTTTGACTCACAATCACATTGTTTAGTGAATAATGATTAAACATATTAAAAACAATAGCTGGATTTAAAATATTTTCATTTCCTGTATCTGTAACTATACAGTGTGGACAAAGGCTGTTTATGAAAACTTTTCCTTTGACCACTCTTTGTTTTGAAATGTCTCATTTCGTTATGCAATCCTTATCGGTCGATATTGTACCTACAGAAAAATTAAAGCATCGAACCGGTTTGTAAAACACTGATATTTTTATAGAACTTACCCGGACAACTTCGCGGTCCATCCCCGAATGCCATAAAACCTGGAGGGTTGGTATCATCTTTGAACCGGTCCGGTTGAAATTTGTCAGGATTTGGAAATATTTCTGGATCTCTTTGAATACATTGCAGGGGTATGAGAACAGGATCTTTTAGTTTCACAGCCAGTTCTGTCCCAGGAAGGTTGCAAGGGGCTGTGCAAAGCCTCGTGGTGAGAGGAGTGGCGGGATGTAACCGTAGGGTTTCAAGGACCACCTGGTTGGCCAAACGCATCGCACCAACAGCCTCATAGTTCAAACCACCATATCGCGCGATACAATCCCTTATCTCCGCACGGACGTTATCTTGCAGTTCCGTATCTTTTCCCAGTTCATATAAACAAAACGACGCCGTTGTCGCCGTCGATTCTAATCCAGCCAGCAGAAATATGAATGAATTAGACGTTATTAACGCATCCGTCATAGAGAAATTGGTTTCCGTTTTTTGAACATTTAACATCAGCTGTAGAAAGTCGTTTCTTTGGATTCCAGTCGATCTTCTCTCTTCTAATACTTGACTTATAATACTAGTGAAGAACTTTTCCACTTCAGGCGAGTAAGATTTGAGATTCAAAAATTTAAAAAGTCGAGGAAAAAACGTTCGGCAGTATCGTTTCAGAATCGTGGCTTTATCCATTTTGAACATTTTCCCAGACACCTTCAGAAAAGGAGAGTCAGGATTTCTTAATGAGCCTGGATCTACCCCAAAAGCACAGCTTCCAATGACATCGGTCGCGTAGCGCGTCATGAGACTGGGTACGTTGACCTCGTTAAGTGGTTCGTCTAGAAGGGCTTTCCTGAGAGACTGAGCGCAGTCGACGACGAGAGGGAACATCGCCTTCATCTTCGCGGAGGAGAAGGTCGGGGTGACGATCTGTCGCATCGCTTTCCACTCTGGCCCGCTCATGTTTGCCAAGTTCCGCAGCAGCGGCTCCCGCTGCGTATCCGTATTAACGGAAACTCGATCACTGAAGCTTTGAAACTCCTTCGAAAATATATTTTTAGCCAAATCCAGATCTATTACCATCAGTGTCGGCCTTCGCGCTTGAAATAATCCCACAAACCGTTCACCGCGATAATTATTATAGAAAAACTGCAGCATTTTTGCGTAACTCAACCGCATAACGAAAGTCGGTCCGAAGTTACCGAAAATAGGGCAAGGTTCTCTGTACGGAACATTTTTTAGTTTCCAGTATTTTCTACCTTTGCTTGTGTAGTGAAAAACTGTTAGAAGAATAATAAGAACGAGTATCGCTCCCAACAAAATAGCAATGATCCACATCGTTTACGATAAGGTGTGCACTGTTTGTAAGAAAATTTTGAACTGAGTATTTATCGCGCCGGCATTTCGAGAGTATGTAAACAAACGAAGCACGCTATAGTACAGCGCAGCGTGCGGTCGACTGCGGTCACTGGCGCTGCTCAAGTGAAGCGTGCACCGGCAAGCGGCCAGATAAGCCCTACGCCGCCAGTGAATAACAAACCTACTACGTAACTAGTACGCGCCTCCGCCCCTCAAGGCCGCGGTGCATAGGTATAGCGCCCCGTGACTTGAATAAATCCAAATATACATTCTACGTCAACCATTGTTTTCCGAAACGAGTATTGTTATAAGAAACAGGAACCGGGCGCTATGTTTGCTGGTCGAATGGGTCGCACGGTCGTTTACATTACAATTGGAGAGCGTGCGATTCTGGAAATCATCAATATTATGGACTAACGAGTCAACTGCAAACCGAACCTTTTAGATTCCTCAGTAACATTTGATGACCGCAATAAAACCATGAGTTTAACATACTCGTATTTATAGAATAGCTTGTAACTTCTAGATAACCTAGATACCTTTTATAAGAACAAAAGCAGGAAATAAACATACTAGTTTTTACAAAAGGTTTTAATACTTAGTAAATGGATAAGAATATTTCGTCAGCTTCAAAATCGCGCGGTAGATCAATATAAATATAATAGATATTACAAAATGTCATTGCTCTATCGGCATTCAGTACCTATGCGTATTCCCCTCGGTGCATTTCATAGTTCGTTAACATACGATCATGTCCTCCTAATCGAACTTTTGGTCACGGCTTGGATCTCAATAGAGACTAGCTATTTGCGCAGGACATTATCGTACTACACAAGTGTGTGCTCAAACCACAGGAGTAGGTAAAGTAAAACAAGGCAGGCGGCATTCATACCAGCTGAAGAGTTATAACAAGGAAATTAGATATAAAATATAAAAATTAACACTTCTCTATATTAGAAAACATACTTCTATTCATTTCAGTTTTTATTTTTCGTGATATCTCAGACTAAATATAAGTCCATGAACTTACATTTCCTTGATAATATTTGCAGAAGCACAAACCAATTTATACTTTGGATGATAAAACAACCAATATTTATAAACATTTCAACATGCTCTCATTATTTGTTGTCGAAATATTGTAGGTAATTTAACATACGATTCAAGTGTACAGATTCATTGTTAATAATGATAAACACTACAAATCATACTGGAAATACCCGAGATAAAATGACGGTCCAGATGGCATTTGACCAAAGTCTAATGTTTACTTTTAGCTTTTGACTCGCGAAATGATAAGCAGATCGTAAAGATTTAGTAGAACATTAGACATGATAACAAGCTATGTATTTGTAAACAGTTAATGATGATTGGAGATGATTGAAATTGTAAAACAGAAATGATTTATTAGTTTGGATATTCCAACAATGACTGGTCACTCAACGTTGTTTTTTGGTTGCTGTGAGATCATAATTATCTGAAAATACTTTGGTTATAAACAGTTAAACATTTAGGTAAGTACCTTTAACTTAAAGATAGAATAAGCCTACATCAATAACCGGTAGAAGTCAGAAGCGTCAGAAGTCTCTCGGCATAAACAAAATCATTATTATTATATATACAGTACTATTTTTCGGTTTATTCACCCTTTTTCTGACGTTTCACAGACGTTACATAGTACATAGCTCGATTTTGCCCGCTGCTGGGTACCAGATATAATTATGCCATCTGTACAGCTGGTGTATTCCGATTGCCTAGTATCGGCTTGGACATTACCAAAAAAAGTTTTCGTATACCAAGTTAATTAAAAGTTTTTGTTTAAAGAATCTGAACAGTGCTGGTAAACTTTAAACGGCATCAGCAAAGTGACTTACATCGGATCTTGAAGAAGCCCGCGAAGATATAGCAGTCAGCAGCGATACTGCCGCAGCCCGTACCGCGTTGGCTTCGCTGCGACGTGCGAACAGAAGCGCAGCAAATTTCGAAAGGGACTGCTCGTCGATTGCTGCAAAAATACTTAATATTAGTATTTTTCTAATTTATTCATCACTATTTTCTGCCCTCGGCTCGCAGGCTTTTTCCGGTAAGCAAACAGACGTTTTCCGACTAAAAAAAATCTTCGAATTACTGTTCAAAGAAACAGTTTAAGCCTTTAATTCATTTTGTGCAAGCCACAATAGTAAAAAAACCAGTCTCATCACAAATTCGGTGACTTTTAGCTCTAGTAACAAAAGTTTATAGTTTCGGTTTAAAAATGTTTATTTCTCATAAACCAAAATGTTCAATTAAAATGAGATACAATAAATCTTAAAAAATTATGATTAATCTAAATATTAATTATACCTTCGGCTCAGCTGGCGGTTTTTATACATATATGTATTACCTCGGCACTTCTAAACGTCACGGAGGACATTCGAAAAAACATGGAAAACTCTCACGTCACGCTACTTGTCTTAATTGACTTCAGCAGCGCTTTTGACGCTGTAGACCACGACCTTCTACTTGCACTTCTTCCCCGATTAAACTTTTCCCTTTCCGTTGTCCAATGGTTTGCCTCATTTTTGAAAAGCCGTCAACAGTGGATCCGAAATGGCGCTGATTTCTCATCTTGGCTGGATATCGTAGCTGGTGTTCCACAAGGCGGAATTCTCTCTCCACTTCTTTTTTCTCTCTTTGTTAACCTCCTGTCTCACAACCTACTTTGCCATTACCATATGTACGCCGATGATCTCCAGCTCTACCACTCCTCCTCTGTTGATGACTTGGACGATGCTATCAAGCTCCTCAATGGTGAGCTTGAGAAACTGTCAGCCTGGTCCACTCGTTTTGGTATTAAGGTTAATCCTAGCAAATGCCAGGCCATTATAATCGGTAGCTCTCGTCAACTGGCTAAAATAGATGGTCTACACTTAAGCTCATTACAATACGACGGGAATGATATCCATCTCTCCCCTACTGTTAAAAATCTGGGTGTCATCTTCGATAGTAAACTTAGTTGGATTCCCCACGTAAAAGAGATCTCCAGAAAATTCTATGCCTCCATACACTCGCTTCTACGTCTTAAAAACTTCCTCCCGATCCCTACTAAAATCACACTCGTCAACTCCCTCCTTATCCCTATTATCGATTATGCCGACACTGTCTTCCTCGATCTCAACGAAAATCTACTAAATAAACTAGACCGTCTACTAAACACGTGTATTCGGTTCGTCTATAATCTCCGCAAGTATGATCATGTAAGCAAATACCGAGCTCTGCTTAAATGGTTACCAATCCGCGAACGAAGGAAACTCAGGATCCTTTGTTTGCTGTTCTCAGTCATAAGAGATCCTTCGAGTCCTGCTTACTTGAAAGACCGTTTTAATTTCCTGGCAGACGATCACAGTAGGAATCTCCGCTCCTCCGATAATCTTCTCCTGTCTATACCTATGCATAACACCTCCTTCTTTGGAAATTCTTTTTCGGTAGAAGCAGTGCGGCTGTGGAATGACTTACCACTGGACATTAGAAAAGCAAATACACGTGATACTTTCAAGAAATCGGTGCGAAGGCTTTTTCATGAGAGGTTATACAACCATAGCTCTTCATAAAACGTTTCTATTTTTTTTTTTTTTTTTTTTTTTTCTTCTTTTGATTTGATTTGATACTTATGCTATATTTGGAACTGTATATTTATTGTTTTAGCTGTTTTTCTTAGGTATATAGATATGTATAATATAATATGTATTTTAGGTATATATATATATAAATTATAATTTACTACTACTTATATTTGTATGTAATGTTAGCACGCCAACCCTTTATTTAAATCATGTGTTTTCCTGGTTGGCAGGTAGAAAATGCCTCGGCATTAAGCCCACCCTTTGTACCTTTAATAGTGCAATAAAGTTTAAATAAATAAATAAATAAATATATTTAAATATCAGACCTATAACTACTCGTTCTTACCTTGCATCAAATGAGGCAATAGCAGTGCATAGAAAGCGAGCGAAGCGAACACTCGCAACGAGGCAGCGCGCAGTTCCGCCGTGGGGCCTTTTGTGCATTTTACGACTTCCTGTACTACATCGTTGGACCACACATCGCTCCATCTCTGTTTAAACATTTTCATATTAACTTCTAGGGTTCCGTACCTCAAAAGGAAAAAGTAACCGGTATAGGATTAAAATATATATATATATATATATATTTGCAGTAAAACAGATCATATTACAGCAAATAAGGCACTTAATAGATAGGTATAGTTAGCATTATAATGACCATTTTAAGATACATTATATTAAGTTAATCGTTTTATTTTGTATAGTTTACGCGGACATACATATACGAAGTTGCCCTTGGTAGCCACCAAACTCTATTTTCGCATCTCTACCTAAACTATAAAAAATAAAATTACAGAGGCATTAAAAAAGCTTACAAAAGGTATCACAAAATCCCAATGAAATTTTTGATATTTCTTTCGTTCAACCTAATAATAAGATCAAATAGGTGGCGGCGCTAGAGTGTCTCGGAGTACCGCCTGAAGGCATATAAGAGTCGAGTATATAAATAAAACTAATAGTAACTGCAATAAACAGTCGCAACTGTTTATGCTCGCATATTTAGAAATTTCCAAGGAAATTACACAAAACCAACAAATTAAACTTAAGCAAAAGATACTTTCCGTTGACATAGAATCATGAAATTTGGCAAGAAATGTCTTATAAATAAAGGGAACCCTCAGTGCGCGAGTTCGACTCGCACTTGACGTTTTATTCTAGTTATTTACTTTTTTACAAGGAAAACGTCATGTTTAGTTACCGTCTTCTTTATATATTTTGCCTTTTTTGTTTGGATGAAGGTTATTTTTTGTCTTTGCGTAAAGTGCATTTTAACATTTGGCTTATATGCCAAATTGTCCATATCGCCAACACGCCAACAACAACTGAGAATTTATTTCAGAACTTCAACTAAATCGAAATTCTGTCTTTATTTTCAAGAAATATTGCAGGTATATTATATAAATTTACTATCAAACCTACTCAATGTTTCGAGTAGGTAATACTCAGATAATGATTCATTTTCAAATATTTAAATTGCTTCTAGATCTTGATGATACCTACGATAAAGTATTGTAATAATTACTATCGGTAAATTGATCAGTAAGTAAATTGGCGATAACCTATCAGTCATTGATGCTTTGTTAATAATTTTAATATTTCGGGAACTTATAGATTTTTGGATATGATAAAAAAAACATAACGACCGATACCACACGCAAACAGCAATATCATCTTCATGATGATGTCATCACACACATCGCTCATGAACACGAGTTTACGAGTGTGGGTTTTCCCACTATGGCACAAAGGTTCCCGCTGAAAGTACGTGTAGTTATCTTCAAGCACTGGATCTGACTGTCTTCAGATAGGAAGCAGTAGCGAGACTTTGGTGCATAATGTAGTACATACCTGCACCGGTATATTCTCGTCCTGCAGCTGCTTTATCAAAGCCAGCAATGACAGCATCGCGTCCAGCCTACACGCCTGTCCCTTGCGACCGCCGCCAGAGGCACTGCCGCTGAGAGTCTGTGTAGTTATCCTCAAGCACTGGATCTGACTGTCTTCAGATAGGAAGCAGTAGCGAGAGTTTAGTGCGTGCCGGATGCAACGCATTAGCTCGTTCAGGTAACCTGGAATATGCTAGATGGTTGATTTGCATGCAAAACAAGGTACCTAGGTATTCCCGCTGAAACACAGCGCTTTGATTCTAAATGAAAGACTGTTTGCAACACAGTTCAGATCTCCGCTCGGTGGTCTTCACTGAAGGTGAGCGGAGACAAGATGTGTGAATAACGACGTTATTTTGGTTGTTCGAAACACATCTCTTCTCCGCTCTTCTTAGCCCAGCTTTGGTGGATTCTGGCTCTAATGCTCAAGATAGAGCATTAGGGCCAGAATCCACCAAAGCTAGACAAGACTCCACCAGCAAAGATACTTTCTAATGGGCTAGCAGGATACGGGGCTGCGCACTTAGCCCCCATTCGTATCTTAGGCATATATTTTTAGTGGCAAGAATATCCAGTAAAACTTACCCAACATATGAAAATTCTTGAGATCAACCTTCTCTAAACACGCCATAAGTATCTTCAACAGACTCTCCATCCGTTTACTGTCGTACTCATCATGAGTCTCCAACAACATAACACACCGGATCAGTACTTTGACAATGTGAATGTGTACTTGAGTTACTTCTATGCTTTCTTGTGGGGACTGCTGCGGGTAAAGCTGGCTGCGGCTTAGTAGTGATATTATTGTTGCGTCGTTGCCGATGAAGGATGATTTTATCCAGGACATTGATTTTCCTGTGGGAAACAAGATATTAAGCTGATAGTTCGTCGTTAACAATTTAATTTGGCAACAATTCGTCAAAAAATACCAAAAATGTAATTAGAAACCAGTACAAGTGTTGAACGTTTTTCCATTTTTCTTCAAATACAGCTAAGAATACAATAATTGACGAAGGCACCTATCGTACAAATAACGGTCATCCTTTTGGCGATGCCACAGACACACGGCTTGACATACACAGGACAAACATATATATAACACCCGTTTTAGTCAGGAGTAAACAAACAGGACTTTGCCCGATAGATAGTCTTATGTATTTATGTGCGTCAAACATACAGAAAAGAAATGCTATACTAACTCACTTCCCCTCAGGAAAATACATACATCGTCGGCCACGTCGTCACTTTCCATCAGATGAGATTGTGGTCAAATGAAGTTCTGCTGACCATTAAAAAAACGTATAGCGTATCGCTGTGAACTATTACTACTTTATTTTAGTGTGGATACGAAGAAGCAAAATTTGTTTTGCGAATGTTAGCATGTTCCTATTTTTTTTGCGAACGTGAGCGTAAATTCTCCTACTATAAATTTTACCTTATTTCGTTTCTACAAATTATGGGCAACTTTTGCAGATCGGTTCCCGTCTAAATGATCAAAAATCGTTTCTTACCCTCCCGAGGAACATTATCCATGTAAGCCAGTACGAAATGCAGCAATGATATCAGAAGCGTTGTGTCGCGACTCGAAGCAGGCGGTGCAGTAAAGAACCGCCGCGTGTGATGCCACGGCAGTGCTGCCATCTGGTCAGCGGTGACAGAAGACAGTGGCACTAGGTATGTGTAGCTGGAAACAGATGGAACTAATAGGCAATATTTCGCATCTGTAAATTAGGGAGCATAGGAATGGTTTGACCTTTGTATTACTATTGACTACATCAGTGTTAAATGAAGTCAATGAAAGTTGACAAGTACAGGAATGAAGATTGACACCGCCACCTAGACTGCCATAAGGAATTGCCGCATGTGATGCCACGGTAGCGATTTTGAAACAATCTACAATACTCTAGAATACTCTACCTACACTAACGTCTCCAGACCATTCATCGCCTCAATAGCCTGCTTATGACTCGATGCGTTCTCCAAAGCTTCTCCTACTGCTAGAGTAGACGGGACCTGCCGCTCGCAGCAGTGCCAAGCGCTTAGCGCAGGGTCGAAGGGTAAAGAAAAAGGTGCAGGCGGTGAGGGCGCTTATAGAAGGATCTTACAGCACCTAAAACATTTCAGATAGTTCTACACTAACCTTTCTAGAATGTTCAGCGCTTCAATGACCTGCCTATGACTCGTCGCATTCTCCAAAGCCAGCAGTTTCCTACTACTAGAGTAGACGGGACATGCTGCTCGCAGTAGTGCCAAGTCCTTAGCGCAGGGGCGAAGGGAAAGGGGTGCAGGCGGCGGGGGAGCTTCTAGAAGGATCTTGGAACGGCCGACGTTTGCGCACCACCAATGCACGCGTATTGAGCTACGCCACTCCTCTTCGGCAAGTAGCCATTCTGTATGATAATTTGAGAAGGGGTAAGTACATTAAAACTGGAGGATTCAATAAGGCTGGATGCTAATAATACTATTACTCACCAACTCAAGAATGCTCTGCATTAGTAATAACTGTACAGTCTGAACGGCAGCGCAGTCCGGGACGTCAGCGGCTTACCGCTACGCCTTAGCGTACCTTTCCATATCTAGGTCCTTCAGCGCGAACCCTGCCCAGGCTACCAGGGATAGCACTTGAGCCGTGAGTAAGACTTCCGAGTCATTCGCTAACTTCACGAACTACGTTTAAAGGCAAAAAAATCAGTTCTCCTTACTCACCAACATAAGAATGCTCTGCATTAGGGCTAGTGCACCAATAGCTGTTTAGTAGACACGGTAGTGCAGTCCGTGACGTCACACTCAGCGGTAAGGCCGGCACACGGTGTCTGTCCTTATCTAGCTCCTGTAGCGCGAACCCTGCCCAGGCTACCAGGGATAGCACTTGAGAAGTGAGTAAGACTGCCGAGTCATTTGCTGGGAAGATTAGAATCACTGGAACAAAAAAATGTTAGCGAGTTTTGTGGGTAACAATGTTTGTTCATTTTCATTTTCATTTTCATTTATTCAGTTCCACCGTAGGTACACATGTTACACTTGATGTCGGTCTGTTGTACATAAAAATAATATAACAATTTTATTATAAAACACACATTAATTTTGACATAGGAAACACCATAAGGGATTGTTTTAGAAAAAGCAGACAGACATGCCTTCTTTAAACATTTGATATAACATTCATAGATAATATTTATCACGGTAAAATAATAATAAATAAGTTAGATTGAAATAAAATAAAAATACATGTCAAGATCATTTTATACAGCTGTATAAGGGCATTGTCAAAAATAAACTAAAATAAACCTAGGTTCTCTAGAAGAGATGAATTGGTTAAGTGAAATAAGTAAGAGAGTAAACTTTCCAGTACTTTTTAACGCAAGAAAGTACTGAGAAATATAAACTAGTGTCTTTTTAGGAAAATTATATCATTGAGTCTAATAAAAGGGAACCATAATGTGATGGCATGAAATGAAAATTTAGAAGGACATTAACGAATGCAAAAGTTTTGTTAATATACACACAAGTATACAAGTAAAACTTCCAGCTCGAGAGAAAATATTTGCAGATTTTGCAAACATTTGTCTTGCAGTGGAAAATTGAACACTGCGTTTCAAATGGACATTCGACCACTGAGATCTACATGCTATCATAAATTTTAGTTTATAAATAAATGCAAAATCTTGGTAGACTACTTAAAAGAAAATTTCAAATTCCAAGCCGTGTGAATTTCAAAGGTTAAATGCACCTACCTCGAATCAGAAGTGAAGGTAGATCGGATATTTTCGACAGCTGGTGTCGACTTGCGAAGCATACGCTATTCAGCACTGAGACACAGCTGATAGCACATTCGGGAAAGGCAAGGTAATCGTCCACTAACAGTGACATCCTGTAAAACAGATAAAAAAATATTTATATATTGAATATAAACAAGATATAAAAAAAGTTAAATATAACCAATAAGTAACATTCACAAAAAAACACCAACACGCTACTAACTATAATTTAATACTCAGCTATTAATTAATTTATTATAAGGGAGCTATTAATTAATTACCTATAACAGGGATTTTACTATAAAAACTATAGTAGTTTGCCGAATTTATTACTAATGTAAGCGGTTTAACTTGCGGGATGAAACATTGGTGTTCTTCCAATACAATTAAGTTCGTACTTCCATAATGTATATATTTTATGTGTTGCACCGGAGCCGGACCAAAGGTTCTAGAGACGGTGTGTTGGACGTATTTAGATAACGCTGATAAAGCTCTTTAAAAATATTATACCACCTGCCATTTTGACTATTAATGAGAGAATATAACATACCTCAATATAGCAACAACGACTCTCAAGCCATCATTCTGCAAGAACGCATCATGCATATCTAGCTGTCGCATCATAACCGCGAGTTGCTGTAACGTGTTGCGCCGCAAAGAAGGTTCTAGAGACGGCTGCTGCGTTAAACGTGTTACGTATTCTATGCCGTGTTCGTCTAGGGCTATGTCTTGTTTTAGCACGTCCAGGATTTGGATGAGGCCTGCGGTCTGGAAAATAAATAACGTTGGGCATTATGTTCGTAAGATAATTACGCCATTGTTCATCTTGTTGCCCATTTTTATCGGACTATTCGTAAATTTGTCGAACGTAAAAGATAATCACTGTAAACGGAACGGAACGTAGAGGACTCACGAAACGAGTGCGGCAGGTGTTTATTTCGTATTCATGTAATTGGTCAATCCAGCTCACATCAACGCCACTGAGAATGTATCCTTTATTTTGAGATTTTATCTTATTTCTTGGCTGTTTTAATTATGGGGTGTTAATGCCCATAAACCCCAAAAACTGGGCATGCGGGTTGGGGATCACAGTTCGTTGGTTGGGTTTTTGTTCAGAGGACGCTGCTGCCCGCCTCCCGGTGTCCCTTAGTCGCCTCCTACGACACCCACGGGAAGAATTCGGGGAGGCCTATGTTATATATACTAACTTAGGCTGACGATGATCTTATTTCTAGGACAATAAATATACAATATATATAATACCTGTGACGATTTTGTAGGGGAGCTTGAAGTGTCGATATTAAATGGTTGCGGTTTAACCCTCTTTATTGCATTCAGTAATACATCGGCTCGGAGCGCTTCGACAGGAGGCAAGTACCGTTCGTCATCTGTAACATTACCAGGCAATAGGTAAATAAAAAATAATTCACAGCATTATCTAGCCCCGAGCCAAGCAGAGCTTGTGTTATGGGTACTCGATAACTGATATACATAATACAACACATTACATAGATAGATATTTTATTATTAACCATAGAAAAACGACCAGAACACCCGGAACAATCTGCAGATCGTACACACAATTGTTCAGAGGCGGGTATCGAGCCCGCAACCTCCTGCGTCGCGGGCGGACCTTCGCCCACCGCGTCACAGAGGTCGTCACAAAGGTTGGATATAAGGAGTCGATGGATAAAGGCAGATCAAGAGCAATATTTGTGGTGTCGTATGGAGAAGGCTTATGTCCACCGGTGGACGTGTGTGGGCTGATATGATTTTAATAGGATATCTTGTTGACAGATTTTTTTTAATTGAGTTATTTTCTGGTTCGTTTCACAGATTTTATAATCATTTACTATTTCTTGGCCGTTATGGGATGTTTTGTGTATCTAAAAGTTGCCAATAAATGGCGAGATGGTTCTTACAACAGCGAAATTATCTAAAAAGTGTTATCGCCAGAGATAAAAATTACCTTAGTTTTTGCAACCACCAAATCGACAACTCTATTGCAAAACGTATGTTTATGCTTAAAGACTGTGCTATGGCTAATACTATGCTAGATACAGTGATGTTTTTTCCATGCAGTACAGAACCCTGTCTTTAAGAGTTTGATTCGCATTTGACCTTTTTACTTTGTGAACAAAAGTAGAATAAATGACTTACGTAATAATTGACACAAGGAATGGGCAGCATCAAGTTGTACTGCTACGCACTTCACATAGAGCAGACGCACCAGTCCCATCATCAGCTCCGCATTGCTGACGCCCATACAGTCCGCTATATTTCTCTCTAGGGATTTGCAGATAGCTTGCCCTGTGGGAGATAAAACATTCAATATCGGTAGTGTGATTATTAGAGACCATTATTATTATTTTTAACCTAATTCGTCCCACTACTGGGAATATTATTTTACACATTTTAATTATGATAGACAGAAATTCCTTGCTGTGACATTTCTTTGAATGGCTATAAATCCCTATGCGCGAACGCATCGAGCCACCGACCGCAAAAGACGCAAACCAGGCTAGCACCTTTGCTTACACCTGCACATTTTGAGGAAATAGACCCATTAGGTTCCTTAGGTCTAGTTTACTGTTTGGTATAGTCTGTACGTTACGTACAGTTTACCAATTTCGTCAATTTCCCTTTTAGTCTACTGCTCCTACGTCCAACGAATGATTTCTTACCAATCATAGTGTCGTGCGCTGCGTAGACATGTAAGAGAGGTAACACCGGCAGCAAACTTGCAAGTAACCGCCACCAGCAACCATCGCTTAGCGCCATACGGCCTCGCAATAGGTATGTCATTATTTCTGATGCACTCTCTTGCACCTGAAATGATAAATGATAATACACTTGCAGACTTTTTAAGTAACAAATCCACATATCTGCGCTTAATGGTCCACTACTGAACAAATGCCTCACGCCCACACGATGCCAACATAGTCACGATCATAACAGGAGAGTTTTCATAATTAACACGCTTGGCAGACGGATTGGTGATAAATAAAGATTCCTTCTAGTAGATTCTCTTGATATTCATGTACTTAGTTGCAGGGGTCGATTCTTAAGCAATGACCACCACGGCAAGCTATATACAAAATAAAGTCTTTGAGATTTAGGCTATAATACAGGCTTTCTTTGTTATTCCATGTCCAATCTATCTATGACTTGTCTAAGTGCTTATTTTGTAAGGCTAAAGAATAAATGATTTTTGACTTTTGAATCCGTTTAGCCGAACACATTTACAACGGCACAGACTTTTTTACGTTTATAATATTAGTAAGTACCCACCTCTTTGGACCGACACGAAAGTCCATGGCAACAAATCTCAGTAAGAATGCTGACGTCACACAGCAACGCCAAACCTTTCTCATTGTCCACTTGCTGAGCCTCATCGCTAATCAACACGGACTTGACCATTGCAGCCAGGTAGCTGTAGAACATCGCCGACACCCATACAACGTTATTCGCCATCAGATTCAAGGCTATACTCCGAGCCACTGCCCAGTCGCTGTCATTAAGATCGAAATTAATGGATTTTAGAACTACAAAATCCGATATATCTGTCAAATAAGCTTCGTTTTGGAATATTTCGAGCACGGGAAGCGAGTTCTTGATGTAAGTCAAAGCTATCTTTGAGTTGCGGCAGGAGTCTTTATTCTTCATGAATTTGACTGCCTCTTCCATGCTAGCGCATATTTTTTTCAGATGTTTATATTTTGTTTTGTATTCATGGTCAGATGAAATTCGAATGCTCTGTGAATGCAGAAACAAAATCTTTATAAACCTTTAACCTATGTATGTACCTGTTTTAGAGTTTTAACGTAAGAAAAGACCATTCACCTAAGGTGTTCGTTAATACACTACATATTGCGTATTAACCAACACTACAATATACCACTGTGCATTGAGCAATACCTTCAGTTTGAAACCACTTTTTAAAGTCATGCCAACAGTGATTAAACATAACGTCACTTTCAAAGTTACATGACACTGGGCATAACCATGACTGCGGGCAGAAACAAGTATCACATAATATGTTTCATTACTGTTGGGCAAACTTTGTAAGAAGGCCCAAAATTACGCATGGTTCTTTAATTAATGTCATGATGTACTGCTGGGTACAACAGCTGTAAAAACAATACCTACGATACAGTAAAGCGTAAGCAAAGTAATATTTTCAACTAGCTTCTGTCCGTAGCTTCGTACGCGCTTTTTCGGGATAATAAAGAAGCCTAATTATATACCAGGTCTAGATCATCAATGTTAAATTTCAGCCCGATCCATTCAGCATTAATCATCTAAACTTTCGCATTTTACAATAGTGTGTGTGATGATGTGATTAATTAGTGATAGTTCGCCTGAAACACAGGATTACCTAGTTCAGGCTAAATTGTTATACTTAGTTACATATACCTATTTATTACAAGCTGCGCCTGGAAATCTGTGTCAAATGGTTTATAAACCTTCCTCTTGAATCACTCTATCTATTTAAAAAAACGCATCAAAATCCGTTGCGTAGTTTTAAAGATTTTAACGTACATAGGGAGTAGGGACAGACTGCAGGAAGCGACTTTGTTTTATACTATGTAGTAGAGTGCACCTATGTTTGGTCTAGCTACGTTTTTATGCATAAATTTATTTTATAGTGTGTACCTGTAAAACTTCTGCTACCCTGTCATTCAACTCTGGATAGAACAGATCCAGAGAAGGGTCTATCTGCGCGGCCTGCAATGCCGCCACAATGCCCGCGGGAGGCAGCGCGGATTCTCTCGACCAATACAACAGCTTCTCACTGCATGACACGAGGCGAAACCAAGCTATGCGGTGGAACACTCTATCTGTATCTTCGGCGAAAGATTTGCTGAAAATAAAATTTGTATTACATTTGAGGAATGCCGCCGTTGGGCGCCGGGTTTCGAAAAGGTTTTACCATAGAGCACATAAATATCCCGCATATTATACAGAAGAGTATAATCGGATGTTATGTCTAGCGTTTGTGGATTACAAGAAAGCCTTTGGTTCAGTCGAAGCTTGGGCAGTTCTACAATCTCTACAGCGATGGCAAATCGACAAACAATATATCCAAGTTTTGAAGTGTTTGTACAGTAAGGCCACTATCTGAATATCTACACCTATAACTCCGCAGGCCACCTCTACTGTCATACGTAGTGTAATAAATAAGTTAGAGCCATAGTTGTTTATGTGCCAGGCAAAAAGCAATCATAATATAGTTCGAGAAGCGTTATACTAATGTCTCACTCAAAACAAAATCATACGATGCCACAGAAAATAAACGAACTTTCTTTTAAATATCCGCTCGGTCCTCACCAACACACATTCGTCCACTGTTGAACCAGCCTCCCCAAAACAAGAGGGGTTTTGCCATAACCACGTATGGCAGGAAGATCGGTGATGAGATGTTCAAAATACACAGAATGAAACTCCTGCCTTCCCCCGGTAGGTCCCCTTAATTGATGACGATCTCTTACAACATTCACAGGCCAAATTGGAGGATTCGATTCTTACGCTGCCTACCACGCTTAGTAAACATTTATTACCTGTATTTAATCAGCATGTCTCCCAAACACCGCATCACCATACAGCTCTTGTGCGAAATATCTCTGTGAGTCTTGAAATTGTGGTCTGCCGTCCAGAACTTATCTGTGACGCAGTCTAATAGTAGTGCCACTAGAGATTCCACCAGGCACATGCATACATTCAGGTCTTTCTGTAAATAAATAGTGATTGTTTTCAATTATACTTGACAATCCACACAACATCATCGTGTATTAAAATTGTCGCCGTTGTTTGTTTTTTTTTTTTGTAGGAGGCAGGGACTGATTTGGTTACCCGTTGAAGGGGTTTTCGATAGGATAGGATAGGATTTTTATGAAGTTGTTTTAAAATCCTGTCCTAAGGGGTTACACTTTCACTGAATAACCCGCTTTTAGAGGGTCAACCCCTTCAAAAACCAATCGACGAGATTTTAGAAAGAATATTCAAAGCACGATATTACGACCTCAGTGGCGGCGCAGCGGGCGAAGTTCCACTTGCTACGCAGGAGGTTGCGTTTGTACTGCAAATATTATTCCGGGTGTCTTTTAAATTTAGTTATACCCATATACATAATAAACAATATATATCTATGTGACGTATTCATTAAGTATATCAGTTTTTTAGTAGGTACCCATAAACACAAGCTCTGCTTAGCGTGGGGCTAGATGATATGTGAATTAGTGTAGCATTACTTATTTATTTATTAAAATAAAAGCGAGACGCGACCGTCCATATTGCGTGCCTTTTGGTATTAAACTATTAATAGAGAATAAAATTACCAAACTCATCTCTAAATCAGGCACATTTCTTGCCAAGATCGTCAGAACAGCTTTTAAAGTATCCAATGCAAACAGCGGTGCTGGTAATTGTCTCAGCGCCGCTAAACCATCTTCTTTCGGTGTTTCCTGAGGCCCATCGGCAATTAGCTTCAACTCTATGTTTAAGTAATCTTCTATTTCTTTGGAGTCATCTGACAGCTGTGAAAAGATTGTGCAAGTTAAAATTAATAGATAGATAGATAGAAAATACTTTATTATACCACACAAAATAGAAAACAATACAGGAATAAACAATAGAATAAAGGAAGTATAAAGGGCGGCCTTATCGCTGAGAGAGATCTCTTCCAGGCAACCTTAGGATGGACTGGACATGAAGGAACAAAAATAGACGGTGGTACTTAATAAATATATAGATAAAAAAAAGAAAACAAATACCTACACTACATACCATAATACCTACATTACAATTTATAAACATTATAATAGACTTTTATAGACATAAGATAGAGCTATCAATGTTTTCAAGGATAAACAATGATGATGCAGCAGTTTTTTGAAGATAGGGAGTGATTAATTGGCAGGCTTATTTCTATATTCTCACATTCTACCTTCTGTAAGTATGAAGCTATAAGTACTATAATGAGCAAAACACACCTTATCACCTTCAAATATGAAATCAACACTAGATAGCTGGAGTAGCCTCTTTCTTAGAACATTGGTAATGCAGAGTAGAACATGCAAAGCTTCGTTAGGACGGCCAACATTTACCCCTTCAGCTATAGTCACCAAATTCTGAAAACAAACGAATATTATAAATGTGACAGATTGGATGTGTAAAAACATGGATATTTGTTCACACCAAAACTACAAAACGGATGGTGCTGAAATTTTGCATACAGGTAGCTCTAGGCCTGGAATAAAAAAAATATAGATTACTTTTAATCCCTTCTGAAACAGATTCTTTTTAAATAAACGTAAAAATAGTATTAAATGAATTGCTTATAAGTACTTTTTACTTTAAAGTATTTTAGGTTTTAAGTACAGGGGCATTCATTCTTTGATCACGGACCCCCTAAGTGTGCCAAGAGGCTTAATTACATACATTTTTAACTAAAATAATCAATAGAAATTTCCTTAAAACTTTATGAGGGTAACCCCCTCATCAATCAATGACACCGATGTTTGACGACCGATGTGGCGCGGTGGGCGAAGGTCCGCCTGCGACGCAGGAGGTTGCGGGTTCGATTCCCGCCTCGGAACAAATGTGTGTATGATCTGCAGATATTTGTTTCGGGTGTTCTGGTCGTTTTCTATGTATAATAATATAATAAATATCTATTTATGTAATGTATTGTATTATGTATATCAGTTATCTAGTACCCACAACACAAGCTCTGCTTACCATGGGGCTAGATAATGCTGTGTGAATTGTCCAGCATTATTTATTTTATTTATTTAATGATAAAAGCCTCTGTACATTCTATTTGATTAAAATGGTACCTTTATAATTCCAGGTCGATTCAAAAATATCTCTGCTGGAAAGTCTTTCAGAAAGACATCACAGATAAATCTACAACATCTTCGAGTCGATTTCAACAGTCTGAGGGCATCTTCAATAAGGAGCATGGTCTTTGAATCAGATGGGCATAGATTTACCCATGGGAATAACAGAACCCTTATACCATCTGATGGATTTTGACTGAAACAAAAATGCACCTATAATATTTGCTTACAGAAGCAAATATCATAGCTGATATCATAGCTGAATATCATCTGTGTCATAGCTTTCAACAGAGAAAGCTATGACACAGAAACTCAATGAATTGTACCAAACTAAGATGACACATGATTAACAATAACATCATTAACCTGCAGAATTGTGTGTGTAGGCCTGCATCCATGCATGTGTTTATATAAAAAAGTTAAGATTCTAAAGGTTCATTATGTTAAATTTTGATAAATTACCTTGTTTGTTTGTGAACTTCATAATCATCATTGCTAACTGAAGTTTCCTTGGATGTCTGAATATTTGGATCAACATTATAAAAACCATGGCTTGAACCTGCTGAACTTTCGGAACTGTAAAATAAAATGTGAATTACAGCATAAAAAAACTCTATAACTGATACTAGAAAACCAATAAACTTGGGTCCAACTGCCTGTATTGCAGGTGGACCTTCACCAACCGCAACACATTGGGTCGTCTTATAATTATCACAAATAGTACCTTCCTATATCAGGTATTGAAAGTCTTGGTATCATAACATTTTCCTCGGAATCAATGGTGTTCATGAATTTCAGTGAATCCAGCACATCATCATAACTTTCTATAGCATTTGGTGCAATTTTATCTTCTACTTCATGCAGACAAGATATTATATTCCTAATTCCAAATTCCCTTGCGATGTAAGTTCCTGACTTTGTCTGTAAGGATAGAAAGTTAAAATAACATCTGATTACCATAGGTTTTGAGGTTTCATGTTCTTTAGAAGGTGGTGTACAGTATGACTGCCAAATAATTTATAAATAAAAAAAATATTATAAAATATCTTAGGCAGTTAAACAGACCTTGAGTGTAGCGTGAAGAAGTTGGAGAGCCTCTTGCTGTAAGGTTGGTGTACTGCCTTGAAACCAAGCCAAGAGTGCTTCGAGAAGGTGCCTTGTGCCCTCCAGCTCATCATCCAGCTCCCATCCCAGTTGTAGCTTAGCGCTTAATAGCTGAAGAGCTCTCTCCCGTATTTCTTTTAACGGATGGCCTGAAATATAATTCAAGTTTAGAACCGACGAAATTTATATTCACAAACGCAGTTGTAGTTGTAACTAACTCACTTACATAGCTTAGATATGTAAGAGCCCAGAATCTCGGTTGAATTCATTATTCTAGTACTAATTCTGGATTAGGAAATAAAAGTAAATTAAATTAATAGCCGACTGCATTTTATTGTTTACATTTTTTGAAAAAAGATGAAAAAACAACATTGCCCACAACCGTCAAAACTTGACATTGATAACTGCAAAATATAGACTTTGATTAACCTCGAGCGAAGGAAATCTCTGAGTAGGTAGTATAGTAGGTAGTAGGTAGGTAAGGTAAGGTACTGAATGAAAAAAAATGTTGTTTGTGTAATTGTGTTGATTTGATTGATTGAGTAAAATGTAAACTCCGGTCGCGCTAAAAATATTGTGCCAAAGAGAATACAATATACAATTGTGCCACTCACTCCTCACAATCTATTTTGTCGCGAAGAGTGTTCCATGTGTGAAACTCACCCAACCCAAACCTAGTTTATGTTTATACTGGTACATACAATACATACTGCTTCATTCAACATATTGCATAGCAGTAGCACATCGATAATAAATAGATGTTTCTTGGAAACAGAAATACAAAAGGTTTTATTTTAATGCTCAGACTAACAGTTCGGCTGTTTTGGTAAGTGATTCCATTCGCTTTACCTTTATCCATCATATCCGCACATTACCGTCCAATGGTTGGTGTTCGTAGTGCAGAAGTTAAAAATACACACAAGTAAGCCACTCTCCTATCAGTGGTAGGTTCCCTTAATCGGCTCTTACGACATCTACGAACTGACTTGCTACTGCCACAGCACCATGTCTCTAAACTAATATGTAATTGAGGCTTATTCAATAAATGGGAGCAGGGTTTGTATAGAGAACCATCTAAGCCTTATGATCCATGCTTTTTGGTGCATGCAGTGCAGTTAGCAGTATGTGGAAAACTTACTTGAAGCTTGCTATGATCAGATCCAATTCAAAAGTTGCCTATCTTTTATAACCACAAAATGCCATCCAACTTTCGGAAATCAACCTAGGACAGGTCTCGAGAGAACTTATAATTCCCAATCTGTTTAAAATATAATTAAATTTATATTCAATCTAATCTGAAATTTCCAGATGGCTGACATAAAGAGTTTGTTGAAAGATGCAAGAAAGTATATTGATGATAGCAAATTCAAGGAAGCTCAAGAATGCTGCAAGAATATTCTGCGAGCAGATAAACAAAATTATTTTGCATTAGTACTTTTTGGAAAAGCCCTTCAAGATTCTGACCAAGCACCATTGGCTTATCAAAAAGCTATAACCAATAACAGAGATAATCCACTAGCCTGGCTTGGACTGGCACAGTACTATGAAGGTAAAACAGATGATGATAGTAAACAAAAACTGCTCGGAATCTACAATGAAATGCTTAATGTTCAAATGGAAGAAAAGACTCAAGATATAATTGCTAAAGTCGGACATTTGGGTGTGGCACTGAAAAGTAGTAAGGCAATACATATTTTAGCAGAGTATATAACTAAAGTGCAGGCTGAAAAGTGGAAAAAACTAGCTGAGACTTGGTTAATGGAAATTCTGAAGGGTGATACATTATGTGATGTTAAAGATATACCTGCTATTTTGGGAATTCTTTTGAATGTACATTCTAATGAACCAAGTGATTCACTAGAAATGCTTCAGTGCAAAGTAATTTTGCAAAAAAGTGACTTGAATGCTGCTTTGGAAGATCTTTTGAAGCTGGATTTTTTCAGAAAAAAAGAACCCTTAAAACAATTTGTCTGCCAATGGCTGTGTGTTAAATTTACAGAAACAATGACCCTTAGTGGTTTGGATCATAATAAATTAGAAATGGTTACTGAAGGAATAAGTAGCTCAAAGCATGCTGGTCTGCTAAACAGCATGTTTTCCTATGAAAAAGGTCTTTATTTAGAAGCTTACAAGGAATGTGTACCTCTAATCAACTACAATGAAGCAAATGTTACTGAAGCTACATTTATCATAAAATGTACAATAATGCTCAAAAAATGGCCTGTGGTGCAAAAACTTGCAACCAACTTTATAACCAAAGCAAAAGATGAAATCTTTTCGGTGCAACTAAGAAAATTTTTGTTCTATTCATTAGTGAAACAACAGAAGTGGAAACAGGCAATAGCAAATGCGCAGCTAATACCTACCACTGAACTAAATAATGAAGAACAGGCATGTCTTGCAGAGTGTTTGATTGAAACTGGCGAATCTGCTGAACACATTTTAGAAAACCTGAAAACTACTCAATATTATACTCAGCTTGTAGCATTGTCATACCTCAAACAAGCTAAGTATGATGAGCTAATCAGTTTACTGCATGAACCGGCTGACAATGCATTATCTAATTTCTACATAGGTAAAGCATTTTGGATGCTGAAGCAGTACAATAAGTGCCTCATATATCTTCTGAAAGCCGCTAAATTAAATCCAGATCATGCTGAGACATTCTTATATTTGGGGCATTACTATTATGATCAGAAGAATGATGAATCCAAGGCAAAAAAATGTTACGAGAAAGCTTACAGTCTAAACAACACAGATGGAACTATAGTGAAGAGTTTGAGTGAGGTGTACATTAAACTGCAACAGTCCGATTTGAACTTTGAACTATTGACCACATATACCAGGAATGTGACTCTTGTAGAAGCTTGGGTATATTTCAGATTGGGCTTACAGAACCTCAATAAGAGAGACTGGGAAAGCGCTATTACAAATTTTAGAAATGTTATTAAATACAACAAAAATGATGTTGTAGCTTTTGAATGCCTGGCTGATGCCTACTACTCACGAGGGTCATACACATCATCACTAAGAGCTTATAATAAAGTTATCTCATTAGATCCAAGCAAAACCACATACTGTCTCACGAAAATTGGCTACATCCACTCATTGTTGACTAACTACCAAGAAGCTATAACTACCTTTGAAAATGTAATCAAATCTGCACCGACCTCCCTCTTGGCACTAAAAGGAATTGGCGAAACATGGATGAGAATTGCAAAGAAGAAGTTAGACGCAAACTTGTATGGTTCTGCCAGAGATTGTGCACAAAATGCAATGGATTATGTATTAGAAGCTGTTAAGATTCAAAACAAATATATTTGTTTCTGGAAACTATTAGCAGACACTTTAGTTTTTGTTACCAAACTGCCTGCTAAATACGCTCACCTTCTCATGCCACCTCTTTCAAATGCAAATGCTTCTGAACCAGTAAGAAAAGAAAAACGCGAGATAATTTCACAAGCTGTTGCCTGTTATTCATATATAGCCAAACAAAAACAACAGGAATCCACTTATGAATTGGTCTACACATACTTTTTATACTACCAAGAAACCAAGGATGTTTTGAATGGCCAAATAGCTTTTAATTTGGCCACCATTGGCGTTGAAGATAAACCTAATTCTTGGCGTAATTGGAATTTGCTTGGTAAAATATGCCTTGTTTTAAACAAATATGAACAAGCACAGCACTGTTTCATAAAATCTCTGATGATCACAAAAAAGATGTCTGCTGCTAAGATATGGTGCAATTTGGGATCACTGTACATCAAACTCGCAATGTTTAAATTAGCAAATTACTGTTTCTGGCGTGGACAATCAACACTCCCATCATATCCTCATAGCTGGATAGGTCAAGCTATAATAGCAGAAGCCATAAGAGAAGAAGAAGCAATGGATTTGTTCAGACATGCCTCAAGACTGGGCTATCATCCTGAAAGTGCTCTTGGTTATGCAGACTGGGTTTGCCGCACATTGAATAAACCCTTGCTCACAGATGGCTCCAAATCCAAATATGCTATTGAACATCGGGATGCTATTCCACATGCAATGGATTTGATGGAATGGTTTGGAAACTTTGAACCTAATAATGCTTGTGCCAACAATATTCTTGGATTGCTACAAGAAAAAACTGGGCTTATAAAACCAGCCATAAGATCCTATGAAAGAGCTTTCAAATATTCAGAAGACAAACATAAGAGCATTATCCTGTTGAACATAGGCAGGATTTTACTAAGACTGGAGAAGTATGACGAAGCTATGAAAATATTCCAAGCTATACCTGAGGCAAGTTTCAACTCAACAGTTGGCTTAGCACTGGCACTATTTAAAAAGGGACTGTATGAGGAATCCTATGCGGCATATGACACTGCTCTCCATTGGCTATGTACTGATGAACAGCAAAAGTTAGAACTGTTTGTGGCCATGGCTGGTATAATATATATGTTCAAAGGGCCCAATGATGCAAAAACAATGCTTTTTCAAAGTATACAAGCATCACACAGTAATCCTTCACCATATTCTTTACTGGCCATCTGTTCATTGGGCATCACACATTCAGAGCAGAGTATATCTAAACTTGCCTTGGGTGAATTGAAAAAGTATGCAAAAGAGAGAAAATTTGTTTACGATATAGGCTTCCTTAGATCCTATTATTGTGTATGTGAAGATGACGTAGAACAAGGCATCAACCTGCTAAGTGAGAGTGTTCTTGATTATCCTGGAAATGGAATGATGTGGCTTTGCTTGGCCCAATATTGTTTAATAGAAAATAATACAAAAGCCAAAGCAGCCAGTTCCTGTGCAAGGAAAGCATTGAGCTCTGGCAACTTTAGTAACAGTAATTTGGTTAATGTGTATGCAACTGCAAGCATTGCTGAGTACATCTCGGGAAATGCTAAAGAGGCTTTGCGTTTAGCGAAAATGGGACTACACTTGTATCCCAACCAAGCTGAAATGTGGGCAGCCCTTCTATTCACACTTCTGTCAAATAAAATCTATATGGAGAAGAACTGGCTTATAGCTGCTGCAGGACATATGCGAAGACATCTTACAATTACGCGCCCTCTTGGCAAATGGGTCAGTCTTGTGGAAAAAAAATTAATAAGTGCTTGATAATGATAATGCTTCCTTCTTCAATTTCATTTCAATTATTTAATAGATAGCTTCTATTACTTAAACTTGTTTATGTGCCTATTGAAAATAATAAGAGAAAAAGCCTTGTAATTATATGAATATTTTTATTTTATTAAATAAAATGTTATCAATCTCATTATGCTTTTTTACTGGCTATTCTTCTGTATACTGCAATAAACTTGTCACCTTTATTTCTTGTAACCTTTTGGCCTTCTTCAGTGCTTTCATAGAGTTTTTCAACAATAGGATCAGTTTTCTGTAATAAATATTAGGATTGACTCACTGACTTACTGCTAAAAATAATAAACTGTTGCATCAATTTAATTTATCTTACCAGTTCATCTTCAAGCACTTTTTCAAACAAGGGATGATCTTCAAAATGGGAGACCATCCATTCATTCAAGTCTTTTACATCTGTGATTGTGTAAACAATGGCCTGGAAATTATGATATATAAATGGATTGGATTGGATATAATGAATTACCTCTAATTAATTTCATGTCTTTTCCACCCTGATTGGGGGCTGGCCATCAGATAATTACCTCAAATTTATCATTACAACAATGCATACCTGGTCTGCAAGGACATAAGCATATTCTGATAAAAGCCATTTATTGATAATCCTCCACTTATGCTTGGCTTTTTTGAAGTGTGGATCAGGAAACAGGAAAAACATCTTGGTAAGCTGAAAAAATATATTGAAGAATTGAGTTATTACATATTTTATACATCTCTCAATCCAGGATCATGTGTCACTCATAATAAAAATATTTAAATCAAATAATTCGGACAATTTAAAACAGTTCCATAGTTATATACAAGTTGCTTTTTATGGGAGCGAGTTGTTGCGAGTCATGACTCCTTTGTTGACTTTTCTCTTACTCTCATGGCTATGGATTTGGCCATTGTACCTGCACCAAGCAGTAGGTGTGACATATGGGTTGATAATGATGGAATATACTTTACCCAGGTATTTATCGGTACATAAAATGTACTTTGTACCAGGTACCAACTGATATTCATAAAATAATTACCTGTCCCTTGTGGAAAAAGTTTGGCAAGTACTTCATAGCATTTGTCCTTAAAACTGCTGCATTTTGATACTGCCCTGGATGTTGTATCCGTAATGCTTTGATCTTATCATTGACATAGTCTGACACTTTGACTCTGATCTCAAGTCCTAACATCAGGTTCTCGGGGAACATTGTAGAAAGGGTAACTGGAAGTGTAATATATTACAGAAAGTAACTATATGCCACGTTTTATAAGGACTTAAACAAGAATATTACAATTACTTACCCAGTAAACCACCATATCCGCATCCAACATCCAAAAATTTTACATTACTGTCTTTTTTTTCTGGGTACAGCACTGACCAGTCATACTCATCAGGATGCACAGGGCTGAAAGGAATAAGATCAAAGTCAAAGTACAAAAATTAAACTGGTCCTCAACTTACAAGAAAATTGTTAGAAAACTTACTAATCAAAACAATGGTCAGCTATAGGGTTAGAATGTGCACGCTGCCTGTAATATCTTTTCTGAGGCAATGCCATATTTATTTCCAGAGACTGTGCGAGACCTTTCAAATAGTTTTCTGGTTTTTCTGATAAAAATCCAAGAAAATCAACAAATGGTGAAAAGAAAATTTTGTTCAAATCTTTACATATTTTGCGATGTAGCAGTGCTGCCACCTGGGTTTTTGGGTCGAGCGAGAAGAGACGACGACGACAGTCTAAATTCTAAAAACGGGCTGATTACTCTGATTAGTTAACTATAATATATACTATGATTAGGCAACTATAATTTTGGGGTTTCAATATAAAACTAGAATTCTATAATCAAAATTGATTCCAAAAACACCTACTGTATCGATATATTAAGTAAGACGTTTATTTATTTTCTCGAACGCTAGATTTCTGCAGTTGGGCTTTGGGTTTAAGAAAAAATAAGGATCGGTAAAATTTGCTGCACAAAACTTTAGCACTGACCGTGATTGATATAGAAGTCAAAAATATACCTGAAGAATGAAATGGACCTAAGGCTAGCGGGATGAAGGGCGGGCGTGCAGAGCGCCGCCGCCGATTGGCTCTCCAGTCGCATTCCGTTCCCCGCACTAATACGATACCCCGCGCACATCCAATGTACCTACTGTACAGTTGCGTTCTTAATCGGATAGATAAAATTGACAAATTAACAGATAATGTTTTTATTTTTCTACTCCCCATAAACTTGTTAAAAATTATGTCTTAGGTTACTTACCTACTATACATCTTTGGATATTGGAATTGAAAGATTAGAAGAACTATTTAAGAAGGTAGGTATACGTAATATGATTTGCGTGCACGACAGACCTTATGCGCAGCTATCCTCCACATTTCATTCAGCGCTAGACTTACTAATTGACATTTTATTAAAATAATTAATATTTGTATTGCGTGCGCGACACTGCAGATTCGCAATCCCCTCCGCGTATCGTTCAGCGGCTCAGCGCTAGACTTACGAGTCGCTACTTGTAACGTAGATGCAGGGAATTCATGATAATTATAGTAGATATCGTAACTTACTAAAAATTTAACTAAGGATTAGTTAGATTAATTTATTTCGTTCTCAGCATAAAGCACAATCAAAGATGATTCTCAGATGATTTTTATGCTCTGAACAGATGATAATTAGGGCTAGAGTCAAAATAAAGGGCTTATTAAAAACGGCTATATTTAGCCCGGAAGATGGTACATTGGTAACACTTTGGTGTATCAATCAAATGGCAGTAGTATGTGTAGGTAGATAGGGTAGGTACTTGTAATTTCAGCTGATTATGACAAATAATGGCTCTGACACACCTCTGACATGACACAAAATGTCACGCTAGTGACATTTCCATGACATTTCAATAGGTAGATCGGAACGGAATTCTCGGAATCAGCTGGCGAGCTGAGGGATGCATCGATCGTTTTTGTTATTCCTTCGCAATATATTTTCGATACACTCACTTAGACCTAATCAAAAGGTTGTGAAAACAATTACCACGCGTAGTAAAGTTTGTGAAAATGTAGTGTTAGTGTAGTGATTTTAGAACAATAGTCCAAATTTGAATATCCTCAGGTGAGTCCTGCAACTCTTTCAAACCTTTTGTTCCTATTTTATTGTACATTCTATTATTCTACTGTTCATTGAACATTTCGTAGAACCTAACTATCGTTTGTACTTAGTTCGTAGTCAATCTCTTTCATACATAATACATCTACGTACGTAAAGGATAGATAGATCTACACTACAACTGGGTATAGTATGTCTTGACCCCCAGAGATAACTTAGTGCTAAAGGTATAAAGGGTGAAATAGCATATTTACGTAAGAAGGTTGAAAGGAGTACCTACTTATGACCTATCAAGTTTATAAGTAGGTACTAGACTAAAGGTTAGTGTTATCAGTTTCTTTTGGATTGCATGAAGAAAAATATAAATTAGATTTTAAAGGAACCCCTTTTGGACCTTATTTATGTTACTTCAAAAAATATTAACTAAGCAGGTAATTTTGTTATAAGCAAATGGAAATCTACACCCAACAGGGGTATACCACGGGTTGTGGAAGATGATAATCAAGCAGGTAAGATACCAAAGTGCTTAGTAATTTATTAAATTCTATCTTGTTTTTGTAACAATTCAGTAACAGTTTTAAAGTAGGTAGTACTTTTATGTAAAAACCTTGCTTACACTCATTTAATTTGGTAAAATTTATCCTTAATATATTTTTATGTTAGGTACTTACAATAGTCATTCATGAAGTAAAAAACGGACAATACTCAATAGCAATATAATCCTGTAACACCCTGCTCAGTTATACTGTCCTTATCAAACTAAAAACATTGACCTCTTTGTTTGTTTATGAAATGTAGTAGATATTGTTAGTGTATGCCTACTAACAATATCTACTACATTTTATAAACAGACTGTCTCCGCAGACTATTTTGTAAATATAATAAGTACCTTTAATGAATTACTTCTTACATACTTACATTATAAATACCAGGATTTTAATATAGGAATGCTTATCAATGTTTTGTGTTGGTTAGTCGGATGGCGATACCGGCGCCCGCAGCGTTGTTTTGACGTCGCGCGTCGCCTGTCGGCGCCCACGTGGGTCCCGCCGCGCGACAAGCAAAGCAGCCAGTCTGCCGCCGCCGTCGAACGCGCCACACGTACCATGCACACACCCGCTTTCGCGGAATAACTCGCGAAATGTCACCGTGGCTCTTACAAACACTCTACCTCTGTTCTCCTACATCACCGGCGATATAGTGCAAAATCATCCTCGCGATGAAGAAGCAGGATTCGCAATGTAGTTCGGGGAAAGGGGCGCACGGGTCGAGGCCGCGATTGCTCATGGATAGTGTGTCATCAGACGAAGGTCCGGAAACGGAAAGCTTGTTGCGCTCCCAGCTGCCTATGCTCATTCCCGCCGCGAACCGCCGTCCGCGCCGGGAGTCCCTGACCGCTCCGCCTTCGCCGACCGACTCCCGGAAGAGCAAGCGGGATCCTCGCCACCACACTTATATGAACCACTTGCATCACCTTATCCACTGGCGTGATATCTGGAGCGGGGAACCGCACAAAGGCAATGAGGTATAAAGTTATAAACTGTCGTTGTTCTTATCAAACCTAACAGTCCTCAGTGCATAGCATGCAGTGTACCTAAATGTCTTTATGTCGTCGGTTAATTTCTTGCACAGAGATGTTTTCTTTTGTTCCGTTCCTATGAGTTTGCTACCATATATATGTACCATGTATATATATGCGACTCTTCTGTCTTTTGAATATGTTTAACCGTCCGTGTTTTTTTTTTCGTTCTGGTAATTATTATTGGGTGACCTTGGCTCGTTCTAGTTAGTTGGGTCTATAAACAGCCTAGTCCTTATTAATAGATCATTTAAAGTTCTCAGGCACTAAAGTACCTACTTGTAAGATTAAAGGTTTCTCTTCTCTGTTAACGAGCACATTAACTTATTCGAAAAATCATCAGATTCCTCTAATGCAGCCTTCACGTGCCTAGCCCAGTAAACTGGTGGTACATATATTATAAACGCGCTGTATCGTAAAACACCTACAATTTTAAAAATACTCATGTAGCATGTCTGTTCTCCGATAATATTTCGTAATGAGCCATGTATACTACCTACCTGCCGTCTTATTGACATAATTAACACGTGCGTTCAATAATTTTGAAGCCCGATACGATGCTTGCTTTCATAACAAGAAACCGAGCAGCGGTGAAGAACCTCGGTTTTTCTTCACGTTTTTGTGTCTAATTTTAGTTTTAAGCGAAGCCTTGCAAAATTATGAAGTCAACGTTAAGTTCAACGTTCCGCAGCATAGGTAATTATAAATCTACCTGTAACTTTAAGAGCAGTGGCCCCGGGGCATAATTTGTTCCGGAACAGCGAAACAGGTAACCATTATCAACGTGACTAATTTTAGAAAACGTGTCCTACCAATACCAGTATTGTGATCTCCTATTGTGTTTCTCCCAATAAATTTATCTATTGCTGGCGGTTTGTCAGGCCGAGCCATTCAAGTTACATAAAACCATGAAATCACTTCAATCAATGTAACTGGAAAATAACTGATTTCCGCTAGCACTGGACTAAAGCCAGTCATAAAGGCTGAATAACACTTGCATGTTGTTATCAACAATATCAACAATTGAAGGCGAATCTCAAATAATTTAACAAGTCTAAACTGCGCGCACTCAATTCAATTCTGACAATTTAACTGAAGTGGTTTTAATAGATCACGCGGGACGCTGGTGCTCGGATGGCAAGGCAATGAGATAGTAACGTTGACAATAGAATTTGTCACCAACAGAAATCGAATCACACGTTTGCTTTGTTGATTTTGTCGTTTGACCAAATCATTACCACATGCACCACGTTTGAGTTAGCTTAATATTTACTGCAGACATTGTAAATCAGGTACCTATGACGCTTTTTAAATGTAATTGTTAATTTTCACGTCAATACGGAAGAGCGATCAGCCAACAACATGTTTTGACAATTGCTCTTAAGGATATTCTTTAAATGTTATTGGCCATGTAATTTTATGAATGTACAACTCACATCATGCTATTCTCTCATCAATGAGTTACCTACTATTTTTTACAGACAAAAATTACTGCACAATATACCTTTTTGCGTATTCTTACTTCTTACCACGTAAACAATGGCCTCGTTAAACAGTAGATATATTATAAACAAAATCATTGTGTCAGTAAACGGTAAAAATAATATAGAAACCTAAATGCCAATATTGCCAATTCACTCAGGCAGTTTTATTATTATTCATTGTCCTCTCGTGCCAAGGAGCGATATAAGATTTTCCTTGCGAAACTGGGACATGGTCAAGTTTTTTATGATTTCTGTTCCAGAAACTAGATTTTGTTCTAATACGCAGATCATGGTCCAAAACACTAACTATAATCATAAACTTGAGGTCAATAAGTAGGTTACCTACATAATCGTTAAGACAAGATAAAATGGCGCGATGATAAATTTGTGATGTAGAAGTGCTTGAAATATATACCATGATATATTATGTATATCTACGATATCATACAATTCATTCAGCTACCAGTTCTCTTGAATTAGATACGATACCTATATCCAAGCTCTTGGTCGTTTCTTATGAGTTATTATAATGCTAATTTACTCTATCCAAGAAGTAATTCGTTAGGATTACTCTAATGATCGTTGGGTCTTGAAGCTTTGATTAAATGTTAGGTACTCAATACTCATACATATTATATCAGTGGTTGTAGTTACGTTATAAAACAAAACCCAGTCTCTAGCTAGACAATAAGCAAGCAGGTTAGTTAGTGCAAGCGCAAGCGCTGGCATTCGCTTTCTTCTTATATGCCTTCGAGTCTGGCAGCTGGTAGGATAAACAACGATGCCTTCGAAATGTGGTGCTGGAGAAGAATGCTGCGGATACCCTTGACAGCAATAAGAACGAAAGTATCAATTCGCAACATTATAACGAGGCTGCCTACCATCTGCTATTTAGCTATATAAAACCCAGACAACATAGGGAAACGAATTGTGGTGGGTAAATGGAAAAACACCGCGAGGCCGATTACTTAGGCGCTATAGTGATCTATAGTGAAGGAGAACAAGAGCGGTCCCAGTGACTACTGCTTAAAGACAAGCCGAAGCGGTGGCATGGAAGCAGCTGGTCAACTCCTCGGCGAAGACTCCAAAACGGGCACGACCTTCAGTAATAAAGAATACGGTGAAGAAGAGATAACACACTAGGTACAATGTCATATAAGATATTCAATATTGATTACTTGTGTTTGGCACTACTGTTAAGAGTGATATATTACATTGGTTGAATTGTCACGTATCAATTTTATTTTATCTTGGGACACACACAATGCAATTACTGGCCGTGGCGTATGCAAAATAGATCGATCTGTCTTCGGATCGATTGTAAGAAATCTGTATCACACGCAGGTGACACGTATTGTACCTCTATTTATTAGATAGATCAAAAATAATATAAGTGTGTCTAGTCTAGATGTATCCCAAAACTCGGAAATTTTGGGATTCATCAAGTATCGAAAATCGATTCATTTAAAGCCACATTCACATTTTGTTACTTAAATACTTTTTCTTATGCTATTGTAACCACGTTACGACATCGATATTTTGGACTGTTTGCCTTCTTTTGAAAATACCTCCTTACCTGTAACTTTTTCCACTTGTCTCAATATCTCACCAATCTCATCCATGTTTTCCTGCTATGTCTTTTAGCTCTCTCCCACTTTGTAAACGGTCTCTAGTTCTATTTCGTTTATTGTGTTTTGGACTAGTCCATCAGCGTTCTGCCCAATTTGTCTTTTCGATTGTTCAGTCCTAACTCCATATCATTTTCTTTAGTGGATGGGACGTCTTCTTTTTTAGTTTGTCTTTGAAGTGTTTGGTTTCTAACTTTATCTAAATTTCTTTTTTTAACCATGCTTTGCCGATAGCGTGTTGGTATAAGCTTTTGTTAGGGACCAGATCTGGCACCCATATGCTAAAACAGGGAGGATACAGGCATTGTATTGAAAAAAAGCTATTTTTTCAAAAATATGTTGATTTCCAAAGCGTACAAGTAACGTTTCCTTGCGTTGACTGTCCCCACTTCTAGTCGTTTTGAAACTAACCCAGTTTGTGATATTATTTGGCTAAGAAAAGTATAAGTAAAGACTCATTCCATCATAATTTTTTTCGGTTCTTATCGTGAGTCCTATTTTTCGGCTTTCGTTGTCAAATCAGCTTATCATTGGTTGAAAACTTGGAATACTCGAAAAAATTGACGAAAATCTATAGTAAAACTGAACTAGAATTTCTATAAATCCAGCTAGCAATCAAAATATTCAAATTCAACAAACTTATGTAAATATATATTCAACGAGGTTCTTTACTGTACACTCAAATGTTAAATTACTATGGCATCTCATAATGTATTATTTGATATTCGCCTAGCCAGATCATGACGATGAAATACAATCTTATATTGTATGGCCTTATCAAGAGAGATAATGATGATTGCTCTTGAGTAGGTACTCTGACAGAAACAGCTTTATATTGCTTTTTTACCACCCTAAAGAGGCTTGCCAAATATTTGATGACCGAAAAAGTAAATAAAACTTATGACTGTGTCGCCCATTCGGTTGGGGCTCGTTAAAAAAAAAATGGTTCTTAAATCTGTTTAAACAATGTAACTTCTGCAACCTGCAACTTCTCATATTACCTTTGATCTACGGGAAACGAATGCGTGATTGCGCAAGGAGAAATACCTTTTTTGGAAAAAAATATCCATGCTCCTAAACTAACTCAGCTCACCAACAGTTCGGATTCAGTAACTTATAAACAAGGTTATCGTTAGACAATAGGTTAATGTAAGAGATTGAATCAAATAAATTCGACACAAGAGTGTGTTATTTAATAAACTATAATGACTGCTTATTGAAGTATTTCTGTTATCAATTTTATGAGTCGATCTCATTTATAGCTGGCAAATCTGTCGATAAAAGGTCATTGCTGATAGTTTTGTCTTTAGGTACCTACTAGGTAATTAGTTCATAAATTTTGGTATTCCTGTGCATACCTATATATTGTGTTTTTAGAAGTTTATATGTTTAACCCATGGATATAAATGTTAGTCTATATAAATGTTTTAACTTATTATTCACACAAGATTTTACCTAGATACCTACTATAACTTAGAATGGTGATACCTATCTACGTAAACCTTGTTCAAACTCCTTCTCTATCTACCACACTAGGCGGGATTCATCCAACCTGCTTGAGTCATCCTTATTTGTTTTGCTTAGATCATAGGACTTTACTTTGTCCAGTTTGCATTCTTGTGTTGTTTGAATAATTATTAGACGTTTCAAGGCTATCTCATTACATGATCACGACGCTTCTTTGAGTTCTTTGTCTTTATTCTCCTACAGATTCATTCCGTCCGTCCCACAGTCAGTCTCATTTCAATAAATTGATTGTTGGCATCTGTGCCATTCCAATACATCCAATCATGTTATCATCTGTAAATGAAAATTCAGTGCTTGAATGACCGTGTTGATAGTCAGAGAGCTTTGTTACGCTCGCCAATTGCTTATATTATTACTAGCATATTAATGAAGGTGATTCATCTGACGAATACAATTAGTAGTAACACATTACACAAACGCAACCCATCCATCTTTTAAATGTATGCCATTACTTGGCACAGCATTATTCTCGTACTGTATCCGCATTACGCTGGCGTCACTTTACTATCAGAACTTTCCAGGTAGCTATTCAATAATTTTATACAAGTTATATATATATATATATATATGTATGTATTACTGGTATAACTATAATGTAATATACTAGCTTGTGTCCGTGGCTTCCGGGATAAAAAGTAGCATATTTCCGTCCCCGGGATACCCTCTACCTCCCTGTCAAATTTCATTAAACGTTACATGGATGTCTTGTAGAGATCGCTCTTGATCGATAAGACCGCCAATTGTAATTTTTAAGTTTTTATCGTATAGATCAGTCAGATATAAGACCCTTTTTGCCATTTAGACGTGAACAAGTAACAGACAAACTAGGTACTTTTGCTTTTATAATACTCGAACGGGAGTAGATAGATTAAAGTACATATGTCCAACAGCACAGGCAAGATAGTACCTGTACCTACTAACTAAGTAGGTATACGTTTCCCGTACGTTTGTTCTAAGCTACGCGTAATACCTAGCCATAATCTTTTTGAATCCGAGTAAACAAATTACTAGCAAAGTGACACATAGGGATCAGTTTCACCTTGGTTTAAGTAGGTGCAAGTGTATTGGCAGGCAAACGGTCGGTATTTTTTTTTAATAATAAGGATTAACGTCGGCATCTCAGCCTATTGACACAAATTGTTAGGTTTAAGACTTCACTTTAACAACATTAAATATTCTTTATTGCAAACTTAAAAACAGAAATACATGACAGGAAAAGACAAATACAAAATAATAAATCTTCCTACAACGGAATGATGATGTGTCATTCAAGAGGTGTCATTTACAATGTGTTGGTACCATAGTAATTTTCTGGAAAAACATTGTTTCTGAATGTTTTTATTGTTTAAGCATGAACCAATTATTGTAACAAGCTTTTATTGGTACTTGTACTATTACTTTGTGTGGGACAAATCTTGCTAACTAACTTTTAGACACTATCCTCAACCGATCGAGCTGAATTTTGGCACACTTTTGTAAGTTCGATGACAATGCAATGTCATGGTACCATCGAAATGGCCTGTTGATGGACACAGGTTGACCATAGGAACTCCTTAACAAAACGACTTAACCTCGTCGAGTTTCTGTTCGCTGGATTTGTCTACCCAAGCACTTTGGTCCTAGATACGTTATATATCATTTAAGCTAGTTTAACTCACTTGCATCACTTTTTTTTGTGAAATAAATCAATCTAGATACCATTAATTAATAAATAACACTGGACATTAGAACATCTTTAAACGGTAATATGTTTCTATACATTTAATAGGTATTTTATTATAATATGTATTTTATATCAGAGTCCCGTCAAAAATGTTGCAGATTAAAGCATGCTGTTTCGAAGTATATTTATTTAAAACTTGCCGAATCAATGGGTAGCTGTGGCATTAGGTATATGCAAAATATTAAAATTTTATTACAATTTCGCGGTCAATAATATAGAATTATTCCATGACCTGACTTCGTAATCCGTATGTATGACATGTTATTTTGTATCACATCCATCACACTAATAGGTATTATAAATGCGCAAGATTGGATGTTTCGATGGATGGACGCATGTTTGTTATTGCTTCACGCCAAAACGACTGAAGGGATCGGGCGCATTTGCGACATATTTTTCGTTCGTTAACGTTTATGTTAATAATAATAATGTGAATAATGTGTATATTCCAATTAAAAAACCTGGATTTTTGTATACAAAAAGTTTTACAAAACCCATAGAATAATGGTGGAAAATATTTAACAACATTGGTATTATCGAAGCATAGCACAGAAACTCGAAACAATTTTTAGTTTTGAAAGCTTAATTGATCTCTTGTTCGTATTCAAGTTCAAATTTAAAAATAAACGCCCCTTCGCACCTGTGAGATTATGTTGAAATTTTGTGTTTTACTTTTTAGCTAACCTTGCGGCCTTGTTGTAGTTTTCTGTTATTGTTGAGTTTTCATTCGGTTTCAAGTCTTTGTTGGTAAAAAATATCTTGGATTCTAAATCGGAGTATCTATAGTAAATTGTTAAGTCATACGAAAACGAACCTACTTAAGCTCAATTGTCCATTGTTTTGATTGTCCAAGTAGGTATTTCTGACAGTCGATTCAAATGCGTGATTCAATAGTACAGAATATACTGAACTTACATACATTACATAGATACCATTTAATAAAAAAATACCTAGTGTTTATTTAATAAGTATGACACAGCAAACGCATTTGATTACATATTATTATGACTTATGTTATGATTATTTTTCAGACGTATTTTATTAATACGTCGTATGATATTAAATAATCAATGCCTTTACAATTCCATAAAAAAATTACATTTTTGACAGAATTTTCCATACATTGTCTGTCAAAGTTAACCAACGAGGGACGCAAATTTTTTGACTGTTTATCTTATGGTGATGAGGTGGTGGCTTTTGGTCTTACACCACAGATGACAGAATCTGAAATGTGTGCCTTATAGCGACATTTATGTAAACAACCTTACTGTGTGATAAACAAAAATATACATAACAGTATACTCGTAAAACTATTGTTATTGCAAATATATTCGGAATCAGACATTTTGGTATATTTCTTCATAAAGAAAACCTTTTACTTGGCCACGTGCAGAATCAATGCAAGTAAAGACTTATCACAGTAGGTATCTTATCTATCAGAGATAAAAAATACATATTTTCTTCTTTGATTTGTACATGTAGCTACACTCCCCGTTATGAGACATGATTATTCACCGTAACTGTTAAGATATGCCTTCAATGCCATTATTAAATTAGTGTTTTGTAAACCTTACTGAGAGAATTTATAATCTACGATTATATCGGTCTGTTGTTACCACTCAGAAGAGTCAGTCATTAACGACACAGTTAACAATGTAACAACATCATAAGTAACGTAGAAGGAAAAGCAAAGAAAGACGGGGAAAGGAAAGACAAAGAATTAACGTTACCTAAGAATCGGATCAAGGAGAAAGCCGCTATCATGTTGTATAAAAAAATAAAAAATACCATATTGGAAAGATAAAGTGGAGGAAATAGCTTTATTGCACCGACAAGAGATCTCTCTTTATTAAAAAAAAAACAGTTTAATATTACTATTTTCCGTGATTTATATTGTCTTATCCATAGAATTCATCCGGTTGACTACGCCATCTATGTTTTTGAACTGGAACTAATTTCGCATTTGAATGACTGTTGCGCGAGCGCACCTTCACAACATTCGTCATCACATTTTGTACCATCGAACGAAACTGTGTATGAATTCAGTTCTCTTCGTTATAGTAAGATGGCGCTTGCGACGGGTTTTTAAATTTTGAATAAATTGAAATTAATTTATAATATTCCAATGGCTTGGGATCTTTTCAAGCAATAACAGCTGATAGGTATTTATTTCTAGGAGTGATAGTTCTGAACGCCGTTCTCATGATATTCATCAGTCTTAGTCACGGAGAGTTCTGCATCCGACTTTCGATTTTACCGAAATGAGTAGATATTTTTTTATTTGATTGTTTTGTGCCCAAAAGGTTGCGTCTTGGAAAAAATAAACAATAAGTATATACCGGAAGATATATATATAGAAAATATAGAAAAGGACGAAGTGCTTAAAAGTTTTTAGCATAGACGGATACATAACGAAAACTTACGGGTGAACGGAACATATCATACGTACAGACCTACTTATTATGAATTTTGACGATAAATTGTAAAGGTAGCTGCATACAAACTAAGGACTTAACAAACAAGCGATAAATTTGATAAGACCGATACCTCTTCCTCGGATAGGTTTAATTCTGTTTCTTATCATTATTACATACAGTATGCTCGGTGAGTTGACAGCCATGTTTATACCATTCAATCCGAAATATTACGTGCTCCTACCCCCAAAACTAAATTAAGAAAGTTGAAATATCGTACGTGAAGCTTTGAGTGCAACCGAATGTTGATATGGCATACAATGCATCGTTCCAAAGGTTTTGTTCGGACTAACAGTGTAAATTATCGTGTGGAGTTATGTCGGACATGCCTTCGTCGTCTGGGGGCGAGCGACGACCTCTGATGCTCGCCCTGAGAGTCCCTAGAAGCTATGGAAGTCTCTTTTCTTACTACAAGTTTGTGAGGGATTCGGTGAACGATCCAATAATTACCGAGGTAATTTATGAAGTCTTTTAATTAAAGTCAATTGAAAGTAGTATGTTTTCTTTATGAGTTGCAATAAGTAATTTAATTTGATTTTCCGTATTGAATAGTATTGGAATGCTGAGACATTGGCCGTGATTTATAATTTCTTGTATAACTTTGCATATTAGAGCATTCGCCTTCAAATAATATTTGTTCAGTGCAGTGCCGTGCTACAAACACAGTCCTTAGGTAGATACTTGTATGCTGATAAGATACATCAATGAATGAGACGAAAGTACACTATAATGGTGTTTGTCGTGCTAAAATTCACGACGAATTGCCAAATTCTTTAGCTCAATTCGGTCCAGATAATAATAATTTCCAGTTCCTGATGACATTTAGGTCTCGTAGTTGGCTCGTGCCACGAATGCATAGCTGAGCCACTTATTTGACAGGGTTCTAATTGATGAACTGTGAAAACCTTGCTTGTAAATACTTATCCCGAAGACTCCGTTGCTATGCAAATAAAAGAGGAGATAAATATGCACAATGAACTCAAAAGTCCTGAACTTGTTCGTCCTTTTTTAAGCCAGCGTTATCTCATCTTATGCAATCGTAGCAGTGGAATTTTGTAAACTGTTAGCCTTCTTTATTTACAACCTATGTAACGGATACTTAAAGTTTGAATAGTCGTAATTTAGCTCCTTATCTTAATCTTGTTTATATAATTCTCAGCCTCTAACCCAATATTAACAGAGATCTAATCCTTCGGAAAACATCGCGAGCGTATAAGAAAGTGACCAGCTTCTTAATGTGTATCAGTATATTTGAATCCTAAGCAGTTTGTGAACTTTTTGAGTATTCATTAAAACAATTTGTCCGAAGATCCTAATATTAATCAAGTACTTATTCGATAAGTTCTATTATTTAATGTTGCGACAAAATGCTTCGAGCTGCTTCTTTTATAAGAAATTATGGACAGGTAAATTTTTCAGACAATCGGCAGTCTTTAGGTTTTCTTGGTTGTCCCTACTTTTTTGATCCTTACATTTGATTAACTCATATTCTACTTTAATTTGAAACGAACCGTGAATCTTTTCTTCATGGTTGTCATGTGTCCCTAATTTGCCTTTTATTTATTTACGAAACCTAATGCAACCTTTGTAAGGTTTGTTATTTAATAAACCCGAGCATCGCACGGCTCGCTTGGCTGAGCAAATGGAATCCTGTAACCCCGTTAATCTTTTTACTCTGCTCATGTTGCGGATCTTCACCTCGGTACTCAATCCTCTTATTGCTCTTGGTGCCTAAACAGGTAGCCAGTACTAACCGGTTATAATAAAAATAGGCGCGTGCGTAGTGCATTGTACGAATATGTCGCAACGATCATCATAAATCTTTTAAAAATATTACTTAACCGACTAATAAAACAATTCGTTAGTCGGTAGGTATGTATGTATTATGTATAATCAGCAACGGTAGAGCTCAAACATCTTACATGCAAAACACGTGTTTTTCTTGTTGCTTTAAAATAATGCTGAATCGATGCAATTGATCCGACAAAAACTTGTATGTTTATCTAAGTATATTTATCATCGTGCTTATTGTGATTGATGTTCAAACTCGTTAGGAAAAAATAACATAGTGGCCAATGGGAACCCGGCGACTGGCCGGCGGGGAGGGCTTCGGTTCACCGATGCTCTCGGGCGCGGCGTCGTCGACACACTCAGATCAGACACCGTACGCTATGCTGCCCCCGGAGCGAGCCGCACACCGCACCGCCTCCGCGATCCTCAAACGTATCTCTTTGCGCACTTGCAGCACTTACTCTCTTGTACGTACTCCTTCATTCATAGCGCCCGCCCTCCTCCGCCCGCCTTGCGCCACGCGGCATCGAGCTCTAAATAGTATCCGCCCATCGCCAGGCGCGTAGTGCTCGGTAGCGCTAGCCACCAGTCACCACATTCACGAATCTGTCGCAGGAGCTGTGTTGCGCGCCCGTCCTATTATGCAGAAAACGGGCACGCGATGTCCCTACCGCCGCATCCACCAAAGACCGGTGATAACGAATATATCAGTATACGATGCCTCATTGGGAATATTCACCGGCCGAAGAATGTTTCCAGACCTGGACCTCCGGAGAACACGCCGCCCCCACTGGAAATCTTGCGAGAATCGCCAACCTCGTCGGATACAGAACGGAGTGGATCCGATGGAAATTTCACGGAGGAAGTGATACCGCCGCAGCGTGCGAAAAGCAACAGCCTTGCGGGATCGATTCTAATGCCTCCTGTGCCTGTGCATCCTCCAAAGCGACGACGGACGTCGTTTCTTGCACTGGAGATCGGCGGTTCCTCGCAGCACGTTGGACCCATGTCTGCCGGCTCTCATCTCAACGTACCGAAATTTACCGTGACGGCGCCGCCAGGGGAGCACCACCATCGCCGCTTCAGCCACGGATTCGCTGGTTTCCATGGTTTCGCGCTGCGGCGACACTCTAATACGGTCTGCGGGATGCTCATGAGTGTCTGTGTTGAAATGCGTTTGCAATAATCTTGTTTGCACATTTATAATAATATTTTTAAGTGCATGTGTAGTGTTGCGTTCGTATAACATTTTGCATGTTCGTTTATTTTTTTAATGGTGAGTCTTACCGCACTGGTTTATGCCTAATTACCGTAACAAATTTTAAATTACTTATGTATTTCATTTTAAAAATAGTAATCAAATATATTAATTAAATCTGATCGACATCAAGAACGTATTAAGATGTACGGTGAAACTGGTTCCTAATCAAAAACCGTAATCAATTGAGTTGATGTTTCTATACTAAACAATACAAAAAGATCACATACCTACTCAAAAGATACAATATTAATCGTACACGTTTTTATTGTTATCATTAATTGTTATTGAGCCATATTGTTATAAAGAATAATAAATTTCCTACTTCACTCGACCGAAATAGCAGAATAGGTTACCTTGTGATATCGTTTCTTATCATTAAATCTATAAAATACGTTCATTATAAGTCTGATCTGTGTCGTGCAAACGTTTACATGTTAATTGTGTGTCTAAAGGCAACGATCGTCTTTGAAAAGTTTTTAACGCTTTAATTTTTTGCGATTTTACGGCTGTCTAGCCTACGATGTTACGCCTTAGTGGACTACAAAAGGAGGTGCTCTACGCCTGTTAACTAAACGTCTTCTGTCTAACTAAACGCGTGATTTTTCAGCGCTGCTTGTTTGTTTAATTGACACGCAAAAACAATTAACTGACGGCTTAAAATTTCGCCTCTGAACCTGTGTTGCTTATTTTGGTTGTTTGACAGTTTTTAAATAATTGTGCCCCAGACTGCCCCATTTTAATTTCGGTATCTTTCCCAATGCTGAAAAAAATGCTCCGTTAAATTTTTTAACCTTATTTAGAGATTTTTTTGTGTATTGAACATTTACCATGAACGAATAGTGTGTTGATGTATTATCTGTTAAAATATCCAACACAGGGTTTTCTCTGGAATAAAACGTATCTTTCATCCAAAATCTAGACAATGATCATTCTGTGATCGAAACCAAGCAGAAGACAGCTGTCCTCTGTACTTATAAAATCAACTCATTCTACAATCTATTATTCCAATTTGTTCGTATGTTCTACAATATGAGTAAGAACTGTTGTTGAAATATAGTTTGTTTTGATGCAGAGCCTCCACCGCAGCGAGTCGATGGTGTCTCTCGCGTGTTTCCGCACGCTCTCCCAGCTCGCAAACAACGACGATACATCTGAACTGCAGCAGTACCTAGCGTCTAACAAGAATGTCGCCATCGACGACCGAGATGAGGTATGTCTAGTATAATGAATATTAAACCTGCCGTTATATCCCTTAGGAGATCCGCCAACCTAGCCAGTTACTTAGGTACTTACAGTGCGGCAGGGGCCTTAAACATACAAACAAATCAACCTTTGCTATAAATTGACACAATAATTTTGGTAGGAATATGAATGTATTTATTTGATATTTATAATAGTAACCTACACATAATAAACGTAAACTAGTTATGTACGTCAATTTGTCTGAAAGGATTCCTGTTAATCAGCATACTAATTTGAACGAGATACATTATGTAGTCCATTAGAACTAGCATGTTTGTTTAAGCAATCGCAATTAAGTACAACCGCGAGAAGCTATCCGTACTGAATATAGGGGTCAGGGTCTTGGTTTTTCCCATCAATTTTAAAACGTCAACACTAATGATATTCTAATATTTATTCAAAACTATTAAAAGCAGACAAATTTCACCCCAAATATGAATTAACTGTGATGACGAAGCTACATAGGTCCGTCTAGACATGATTCTAAATATTCGTCGTCATAATCCTTCGGTTCTTGTTAATCAACTAGGGAATATCGTAAACGGTATCGTGTTTCTCCTAAATATTGTTTTTTGCGATAAAGGCCAGAAAATAAACACTGTTGACTCATTATTATCATCGTCATTATCAACCTATACAATCCACTGTTGGTCATACCTGGGCCTCCTCTAATGAGAGCAAAAGCGCCCTGTCTTTATGCATTTCATTATGTCGTCTTCAAAATAAACCAAAGAAAAGGTACTGTAATTAAATTACCTAATGCTTGTTTTGTGGTCCTAATTACATGTCGACCTGTCAACCTATTTTTAGAATTGTTATCTCGTGATAATGGAGTAGTATTACCAAGAAATCCTAAAGGCAACGATATTACGACTAAGAAACCAACTGACTTCTCGTCGATACTGGCATAACAGGATGTCTGGAAAGTCTGGAAACACATCCAATGTTACATACATATTTTGTTAAATATAAAGTACTAGTTTCTGTCTGCGGCTTCGCACGGGTTTTGTCTATGGAAACGTTTAAAGGTTATTTCTATCCCATGGGAACAGTTTTATGGGATAAAAAGCAGCCTATGTTTGATTCCAGGCTTAGAGCTTCATCTATGCGACAGCTCACGGATCTGGCTGAAATTTTCAGTAGTTTTGGCGCGAAGAAGTAACAAACGTCCATCTATCTATCTAATAATACACACCTACGCATTTATCCTATTAAAAAATAATACAATAATAAAATAGTACACTAATATTTTATTGTATAGTAAGTAAGCGTGATCGCTATCGCCCCCTTTAGGTTTATATACACTTCTATCGCCTGCATAAGACAACATCATAGAAATAAGTAAGTACCTTATTTCAATAAAACGATCAACCTATTCAATTATTTTTTTATACGGAATATACAATAATATCTTACCTACTGTAAAATAACGACAACGACCACAAAAACAGTTCCCAAGAAAATCTCAGTCGTACGTCAGTAATCGAGATAAAATATGCGATAGTACCTATGGGGGAAATATTTTAGGTTTTGTGTTTTCCCAGATCTATTAACTCGTTCATGAATCATGATAACAAAACCCATTTAGATACGTAATTATTTTTTTGCTTATGTGGGCTTTATGTAAAGCCATTTATTTACACAAAAATGCAAAGATCTGTAAGAACAACTTTATGAAGCAGGAAAAAATTATAATATATTACAAATTTTATTGCCAAATTGCGTCGATCGATATACGAACGAAACGAGCTGCCTTGAGAAGAAAATATAACTAAATTTAATAGTATTAATTGCCTTATCTAGTTGACAAAACATAAAACAACCATGCAATTCCGCGAAACTATTAGAACTTATTTATTCGTCATAAACATTACTTAGGGAACGTTAAAAAATCCAATAACATTGTATTTGTAGGATCCATTAATTTTTCAATTATTTTGAGTTAATGCTAGTTTTTAGAGCATTCGTCTAAATGATACATTTTTATTAAGATTTAAAATGACCACCTTACGTAGTGTAGTGTAATTTTTTCAATCCCGTATAGACCTTACTGTTGTCTCTATAGACTATAGATACCTATAGGTACCTAATTGCCATTAAACAAACACTACCTGCATAGAATACCATCACCATTAAAATGGTTATGATAGTCTATGGAGGTACATCTATAATGCCATAAAATTGATCTAAATACATAATTATAAGTAAGTATTGCAGGTATTTATCGCGTTTATTTATCGATTTTACCGGAAATTTCAACAGATGGTCACGGGATGACTGAGAACGTATAATTATGTGTTCAGATCGCGTAATTTTAAAAATATGTATTGATCTAAATCCATTTTGTTCTATAGAACGGCACGACAGCACTTATGTGCGCCTGCGACAACGGACGTCTTGCATCGGCGTGTTTGCTGCTCACATCTGGCGCTGACGCGACGCTGTCGGACGCTGATGGCTGGACGCCGCTGGCGTTCGCGGCCCGCGGCGGACATCTCGCCATCGTCAAGGAGCTGCTAGATGCCTGCGTTAAAGTGGACTCTAGGGATTGCGTGAGTAAACCTCATAACGTTTTGACAGCACTGATAATATACCTGAGACAAGAGGAGACTTGCATCGGAGCACTTGCTGATCACATCAGGCGCTGACGCCGCTGACGTTCGCGGCGGCCATCTCGCTATCGTCAAGGAGCTGCTAGCTAGATGCCTGTAAAAATGGGCTTTAGGCATTGTGTGTGTATCTTTTAACCTCCGAGCAAATAAGAGGGGTATTTTTTGTTTTTAGGTCTGATCCGTCTTTCGCACTGCTCCCAAAGTGACGACCGATGTGGATTAAGCTTCTTTAGTCTAAAAGTTGATTTGATTGAGAGTGAACTTAGCACGGTTTGAAGGAAATCGGTTCCAGTGTTATGATGATTTGACGTCAAATCGTTAGAGCGTTTTCGATCTTTAGCTTGTTTAGGTTGTCGCAGTCATATCAACTCGGAAATAGATCATCAAAAATCTCAACTCGAGCCGTTTGGTAGTCTATGATTATGTCAGTCTAGATACATGCACACTAATAGGCATTTTAACGACAATTCAAATCGTTGTTTTTTCGTCTTGCTTGACGGAGAAGCGATAGGGCGAGGCGAGGCTATGCCGATCCGTTTTAGAACTGATTGACAATCTGTTAACGCTATGTCAGCTAGTACTTATGTACCTGTGTTCATTGTATGTGATAGTGTCTGTCTTTTACTTCTTTCGCGCAATCACTACTTGTGATCCTCATCTTAATTAACATTTAAGCCAGAATCCCCTCATTCTGCGCTGCCAGTCGAATTCTGGACAAAAAGTGCAGAAATCCTTTTCCCAAGGGGAACAAGCACAGCATTATTAGGATAATTATTAGGATAATAATTCCGCCCTTTTCATGCACTAGGAAATAAATGCAATACTTATGTAAGACTTCTTAAATTGCCTAATGCTAAAATAAAACGAAAGATGATAAGTATTTCCACAGCTCCCAACAGATGTTTACATTCACAGGCGTCTGGTTCATGGTATTGTGACATGTTATTCTTTTCTTCGATAATTTAGAGAACGTAGTGTGCTGAAACGAATTCTGTACAAACGATTGTGTTAATAATTAGTACTAGAAACTCGTTGTTTTCTAAATAATTACCTACATTTCCGAACTTGGATGATGCTTTATCATGCGTCTACATTTCTTTTTTCGGCTCAAAATAATATTGATTCATTAAATTTCACCACCTTATTTATAAGTAGCTTCAAATACTCTACGAGGTGCCATATCAATGGAACGCTTGCAGCTGATTCCTCTTCCAATATGGCGTCCTTAATACGAATAACCACCCACTTCTCAAATAAACAGAACAATAACCAAACCAGTATTCTGGACTGTGCACTGAAATTAGTATATTTATACTTGAGGTGGATGATTGCCAAACGAGATGTCACTGACATTCTACATAATGCGTTCCGAAAGTCAGTTCGTAGGTATATCTTTCATCCATAACTATTACATACGCTCAACTATAATGGTTCCGAACGGCAACAATTTAGCTTACAGACAGACATACAAAAAAGTTATTCCTATGGCATCCGGCTATTTTGTTTGACTGGCCATATTCTCATCACAGATTATTCCGTAATCTGTGGTTCACATTTCAAGCAAGTATCATTAATTCATTAAGCTCTTTCCATTCTTAAAGCGGATCGCTAATTAATGATTTGTTTACAAAGTTTACGACAAACAAAGTAAAAATAGATCAGTAAAATAAACTACGTAGGTAATGGCCTTTATTGTTTTTGCTACTCTGCGTAGGCCAAGTTTATGAACGAAAGGCGTATGAATAGCCAAATTTTTGTTATTAACGTTTTTGAAGAGACAAGGTAAACTTTAGATACGATTTACGAGAATTTATTTTAGGTGGAGGCCGCTTTACGTTATTACAGACAGACAGAGACCGGTTATGAAAACTGTGCAGCGGATTTTCCGGCGCTTGGAAATCTGTTTCTTGACGCCAACTAGCCGCCCCGCCGCCGTTCGCGGTGAAGCTTAGTAATTTGTTGATACGTTGTATGTAATATATACTGGGCCTCGACTCTGGCGAGAGTTTACTTAAATACAGCGATGAAAATCGTGTCGATTCTCACAGCTTATTGCTTTCATAAATACAAAATTGTACTTCGAAATCGTTTTGTGTAGTCGGGGCGCAGGCTACTGCAGTCCCCGTTGCGTTTATCTTACATAGCGACGGATGTTATGTTAATAATACTAGTATGTGCTTGTAAACGGTAATCTAATAGCTGGGACCGCTTTGGATGGGACTCGTTTTATCTATTTGCTTCTTAACTTGTACATGTAGTACTGGTACCCCATGAGCTGGATAAACGGCCGGCGCGCCGCATAAGCTTTAATGCCCCGATCGTAAATAAGAGATTATATGACAGTGGATTAAAAAATAAAAAGTCATGGTAAATCCGTTATTTCTGGTTTGAGGACGTCCTGCCCTTTGAACATATTTTCTAATCACTTTGCGGTGTTGTGATCGTGATCACGAAAAGTGCAATAAAAAATTTATGCTGTTGCTGCTAGACTGTTATCGTTTTTGGGTAATTTGGGTCGGTATGACTAAGTATATAAATTATCCTTATGGGTTTTTTGCCTCTTTAAAAAAGTTATTTAAAACATTGAGCCTTCCTGCTAATCAGCGTTTGATGACCAATTTGATGGCCTCTCCGAACCTATATACAGCTAATTGAGATATTTCCGGCTGGGTATTTCGATCGGCTCGTTATTCATAAATGTTGTTTTCCTACAGGGTGGATGGACACCGCTGATGTGGGCTTCGTACAAGGGGCACGAGGATGTCGTCGCGTTGCTTCTGGAGAAAGGAGCTGATGTTCATGCCCATGGGAACTATAACATCAAGTACGTACCTACTTGACTCACATAATTTTCGCCTACATTTTAGTTTCATAAGATTTCTTTTTATTTATCGTTTTTGTTTGCTTTATTTATCGTGTGCTTTATTTCTTTATTTTATAGCCACTATTTACGATTATGATTCCGATTCAGTTCCGAAGGATCTAAGCAAATTTAATTCGCCTTTTATCCATCTCCTTTTTTTTTAACTAGGCACTAAACAACCCCCTTAAACCCCTTATTTACGAGGTTGTTATACAAGTTATAATGGGTAGATTTACATAGATAGATATTTTTTATTATACATAGAAAACGACCAGAACACCCGGAACAAATATCTGCAGATCGTACACACAATTGTTCCGAGGCGGGAATCAAACCCGCAACCTTCTGCGTCGCAGGCGGACCTTCGCCCACCGCGCCACATCGGTCGTCAAAAGTTGCTGATGAAATGATACAAAAATTAAAAAGAAAATACAAGTAGAAAAACTTAGTAAGACTATCATATGGCAATTTTATAATATATATCGTCTATAATGAATGATACACTTTTTGAACAAGAGAAGTGAAAAGCCTCTTTCCTCATTCGTAATTGGAAACTTAGCTACCACCAAATCTTTAAGGATAAAATAACTGTATTTTTATTTGACCCGTAGACAGCCTTGGGAATACCGAATATCTTAAGGAAGATTAACAGACTTTTGTTTCGAAATTTTTCGAGTGATTTGCTTGGCGCCAGATTAAATTGCTTGTAGGTACTAAAAGTCGTGTCCCAATTGGAAGCAACGGCACAGATGGGCGCCAGAGGTTACAAGGCTATAAACTTGACCACTAACGAAGTCAGCAAATATATTACCAGCATTAACTGGCAGTTTCTTATGTCAAGAACCTGCAAAAATTTAGGCCAAACTGAGGCCAAATTATAAGTAAAAGTTATACTTTTAAGAAACAAACTTGTTTGCAGAGTCCTAGATGATGTGCACCACATCTTGATGGATTGCGTTAAATTCAAAGATCGAAGGGAGGCACTGATGATTGAACTTAATTTAAACATTTTTGATTTAGGTACATTTATTAACATTTCGGAACCAGATTCAGCAGCGGCTGAATCTGGCTTTTTATGCATGTGTCCCTTTAAAAATAGCCACAATTTATATGTTTTTATTTTGCTGTATTTTTTGTTTTGTTTGTTAGTTATAAGTTTAGGTTATGATAGGACTGGCATACTTTACGACGTAAAAATCCTTAACAATAAATATGATTAAAAAAAAAAAGAAACAAACTGCTTTCCTTCAGACTTTGGGATAGCGCTTCCGACCGAACGGATAACTTAACGATTTTTATAATGATGTTTTTTTGTGAAAAGCGTTTGATAATTTGAAAATGCGAATATTTTGTAGTATTATATTATGTAGAAAAATATCAGCATAAGGCTTATATTGAGATGCAAACTTTTTGCAACAATATTATGGTGATAAAAAGAAACCAGTTCTTACGTCGCCGTAGTCGTCCGACGTGGATCTTGTACGCGCAAAAACGAAAACCCGTTAGCAATCTTACATCGACATCCATACGTCAATCTAATAAGTAGAGTAGGTAAGCTTAGAGTGGATCGTCATTTATAAGTGTTTTAGAGGTCATAATAACACAGTCATTATTCACTCTATAAATACGAAAGTTTGAATGTTTAGATGGATAGATAGCTGGATGTTTGATTTTTACTTCTTCTCGCCAAAACGAATGAATGTATCAGACTGAAATTGGCATACTGCTAGTTTTACGCCTGGAATAAAATATATAATAATAATGAAATCGAATGATAGAAATAATCTAAAAACATTTCCTTTGAAACAAAGCGTGCGAAGCCGCGGACACAAACAAGTAAGTAATAGTAATGGTGCTTGGCCGACATAACAATACAATTCTAACACCTCAGAGAGAAATGGCCGGCTTACTTAGATAGTTATGTGAGAGAATAACAAAGGAGCAGGTTTTTGATAAGTAATTTATTTAAGTGTTTTGTTTACTCGTAAATCGAGGTCATGACTCCTTTAGCGACTTTTCAGTGACCTTTCATGGGATTTGACCATCCATACTTATGTAGAATAGAATAGAATAGAAAGACATTTATTCATAACAACTAAAATTAACAAATAACACACTTATAGAAATAGGTACATGTACAAGGAGAGTTGTTACAAAATATGTAAAAATGTAAAAAAGCCACCCTGTAAAGACACTCGGTTCTGTATTGCTTAAATACTATTTCGCACGTTTCTTTCTACTCTATCGTATGTCTTGTTATTCCTCCAGCTTCGTTTTTTTCTAAGTTAAGAACGACATGTTTCCTGAAAATATTTACGAGGAAATACTACTTTTATTGTAGGTACTTTATCGCCTAATAAAAGCAATTAGACCACAAAAAAGACCTCGGTGATTCAAGGTTGAAAAATCCCGCGATAATTTTGTTGTTTTATATCACGAAAATGTCAGTCTTTATCATCTCATAATTCGTCGAACTAAACCCTCGTCTTCTTCAAATGCTGTAAATACCTTCAAGAGAGCCTTTGATCAAGTTACGCCCTGTGTTTTGTTACATATATTTACGTTAAACAAAGGAATTTTCAATCCATTGGACAATTTGTTATGGCTTACCTACCATATGCTTTTTTTACTAGTTTTATTTTATTTAGCTTAGGCAGAGATACCAAACTCAATTTTTGCGTGGCTGTCTTATACAAAAGTAAACTATTTGCGAGGGATTAAAAAAATCTTAAGATAGGTAGGTACCTATTACAGACTGTTCAATTAATTAAAAAAATCCTTGGTTAAACCTAATAATATAAATAAGACAAAGGTTAGACCGTACCTGCGCGCGCATCAAACATGCGGGTCGTGAATCGGGAGCGTGCAATGGCGCCTCAATGGAGCCTTGCACACCTACCTACGCCATGCCACCGAGAAGCTGCAACTTTTTAAAGATTACTTTCGCGTTGCTTACCCTGCTCCCGCTTCACATCCCACATCCGTTTTAGACGCGCAGGTTTAGCCGAAGCTTAAAAAAGATGACGTCGCTACTGTGAAGCATTATCCCGCCGTAATATAATAAAAGAGTACGTTGTAACTAAATATTACAACGCGATATTTACCATGATTTGATTTTTGAATTAAGTATCCAATATTTCGGCACAGTTTCATGCGCCATGATCACGGAATAACTGAATAATATAACTAACGGCACGGAATGACTTTAGTGTTAATAACCACGATAGTTTCAAAAGTTTTATTGTGAATATTACAAGGAACTAATTATGTACAATAAAAACAAAACCACTGTAGAACTTGCGGCGTGGCGTTATCAATTAAAAAGTCGTATATTATCCTCTTTATCCAGTATAGGGAGAAATACCCCCCTTCCTCCCTATAGGAGTTGCTGGGTTGTTTTGAATGTCCGACTCGCAAGATAACCCAGTCAAAGACAAAAAGGATGTTCTGGGTTCATTCGTTTGGTCGCATAAAATAAACATTTACCTTCGAGCATCGAATACAAGTGACAAATTATATGTGTGATAAGAATTGTATTGTGCTGTTAGTGCTAACTTGTATAGCTAACACATACTTGTTAACTTTATAAACGTGAGTTTATAATATTCAGAGAGTAAAGTCCCTATACTCCAATTTAGAATCCAAGATTATTTATGTCAACAAAGACATTAGGAATGAAACCTTTACAATTACTAATAAAAGAAAGCAATAAGGTAAAGTAATCACTTAAACCTAAAACACAAACTATGATAACCATCAACAATGGATAACCTCACATGATAAATGTTTAAATTTGAATTTGAAAACGAGCGAGAGATCAAAAAGCTTTAAAACAAACCATTGTTTCGTGCAATGTAAAAAAACATAAAATAGCTTCCACGAATATTCCTTGGGTATAAAGGGCATACTTGTTTCTGGGCTGATTTCCGCAAAAGGGTATAACTAACTATTGAAGTTTTCTTAATAAATTCCTATAAAAAACAAATTTTATATAACAACAAAATTTACTTATTTTAGTAATTATGATTTGTACACGAAGTGTAAAAATTTCCTACGTAAGTTTTGATAAGTACACCCCTAGCTTCTAAAAGGTTTTTTTTTATTTTTATGTGTTTTTGGATTAAATTTACTAGTCAAATTTCTAGTTTTGTAACAGACCAATGTTATTAAAGGTTTTATTAAAAAAAATGAAATTGAAATCAATTCGTAGGCCTATAGTATGTGACAATGAATATATTTGTTGGGACAACCCACACCAACTCCATGAACTACCACACCGCTCCATGAACTGAGCTACACGATAAATTTAAAGCAATATTTTTTCCTAAATCAATATCCAAGGGCATTGTTTATTGTTTTTTTGGACCTTCACACTAGCTAGAGGAAGAACAACTAAAAAAAGTCACATGTTCGCCAGATCACGTTTTCAAATTCAAGGATTATTGAACAAACATTCAAATTATTCGTCTATATTACCTTGAACTTAAGGAAGAACTAACTATCAAACCTGTTGGCAACTCTGATATCCCATTGTACAAGATAGAAAGCTTGTTAAAGTATGTGTACTTTTGTTTTACAGAAGTTTACCTTAAATATATCCCACGACCCATCATATTTTTATTACTGGGATATTTATATTTACCTTAATTAGTGTTGTTTTGTTAGGAACGTGAAACGGAAAACTTAAAAATATGCAAGCCATAGCATATATCGGGATTTTAAAAGTTATTGATATTAAAAAGTTTAAAGAGAATTATAATACTATAAAGTTAGAAATTGCAAAAATATTTTCCCGAACATCTGAAAAATTATTATAATTTCTCAAAAATTTGGGTTAGTCTTTGACGACTTTTTTCCGGTAGCTACACCGGTTAAGGTACCTTAACATACTGCCCCTTAAAAAAATATTATAAACAAATGCAGCAAAAAAAAAAGAGGGGAAAAAAGAGATTCCCATTAACCCAAGGACCGAGGAGTCGTCACCCCTCGAGTTGACGCCGGGGTAATGAGGCCAAACCTCGAGGCCCCTCTCTGTGCCCTCACCAGGCCCGGAAAGAAATCTATTAGACTGCCTCTTCGAAAATTCCACTCTGAATACTAAATTTTCATTTGTACAAAAGTCACATATAATTGAATGTTTAATATATTTTCGTAATGGCTACTTGGGACGACTACGAACCTACCTAATATTCTAAAAGCATGCCATTTGAAAAGTTCAAAGTACTTCACTTGCAAGTTTACAAAGAGGCTCAATTACCTTTACCGGGGCGGTGAGTTACTCAAAACCATAAGTGGTGGTTTGTTCGACCATAAAGTGTGAGAATTATTGCCTATTGTGGTGTTTGGATATAAATTATATTTTTTATCTACCGGGTAGAAATTTTTGTATGAGATTTGACTTGTTGTTGTTACTCGAAACACGTTTTATGATTGTATAATATTTATAGGTGGGTAATAAATATTGCATTATTTAATAAACAGTCATATACCCGTTTTGCTAAAAAGTCAAAGTCAAAAATCATTTATTTCTTTAGGCTTACAAAATAAGCACTTAGAAAAGACATATTTTATAAATTAAAATAAAATTATTTTACTGTTCACTTCAATTTTTTGTCCACTAGTGGAAGAAGTGAAAATGAAACCACTAGTATGTTCATCTCTTATATGTCTAATACATGGAGCTGCATGCTAGATTTAGTCGGTGCGACGTAAAGCAGCTCAAATTATTATTTGAATTTGTATGTATCTTGATTGTATTTGTATTTAATAATCCCCATTCAATTTTGTTACAAAAGTTGAATAACGAATTGGGATTAGATTTTGTTCCTCACATTTTAGATCTGGGTTTTATTTGCTTGCATCACAACATAACACAAGTATATGAATATTTATGAAATCCTTAACTTTCACTCTTTTTATTAATTCGAATGTTTCCTTATTGTTGCCAGTAGCATATATTAAGTGTCGGGTCTAATCTAAACGACACGCAATGCCTATAAAGTCCCCTTATCAATGACCTTATCGATTTTGTAAGTATGACCGCTAAAGAAGACCAGTTAACAAAAAGTTGTTTGAGTTGAGGTTATATGTATATAGAATCGACTTTTTTCTCTACTGGTAATATATATTGTGACCAACTTTTGCAAGTTTTTGTTTACAACATGTTTTATGTGGTCTGAGCATCGAGGACGTCAGTCCGCCCTTGGTGCATCTTGCGTCTTTAGTGCACTTCAATCTCTTGGCCGTTCGCCCCCTTCTAGCAAAGTTATACCCCCCCCCCCCACCTCCTCCACTTCAGCTTGCCTCTCCTTTTTTGGATTTTTAGAAACTTTGTGCGAATCGTTAAGGCCCCGACGTCGAATTTAAATAAATAAATAATGGTTAAAAATTCATGCAGCATTATCTAGCCCCAAGCTAAGCAGAGCTTTTGTTATAGGGACCAGATAACGGCGGGAATCGAACCCTTCATGCGTCGCAGGCGGACCATCGCTCTCGCGCCGCAGAGGTCGTTACATATATAAGTCGTCCGGTCGTCTAGGTCTAGTAGATAAAATTATCATCAGCCTATGTTAGTTCACTGCTGGAATTAGGCCTCCCCCAATGAGCGCCATAGCGCCCTTTCTTCAGCTTGACGCATCCAGCATCTACATGCAGTCTTTCGCAGGTCGTCAGAAAAAACAATGACTGAAATAACCAATGGATGTCTGATTTCAGCTCGCTAGTATGGGCCGCGGGTCGCCGGCACAGCGGCGTGGTGCAAAGACTGCTGGCGGCCGGAGCGCGCGCCAACTCCTGCGACAAGTACGCCACTTCCGCTCTATGCTGGGCGGCCCGCGCCGGTGACGTCACGTCCGCCGGAGCACTGCTGCGCGCCGGTGCGGACGCGAATACTGCTGGAATGTACTGTTGGACTCCGCTGTTGCAGGCCACGCAAGGTTGGTTATATAACCATGTGACGTAACCATTACAGCAATTGTGACGTCACATATGCTCCCGGCATACGCGATTGAGAGCCGTCGTTGATTTTAATGCTGTTGGAATGTACTGCTGGACTCCGCTTTTGCAGGCTACGCAAGGTTTGTTGTTATAATAGTGACCTCACATTCAGTAAAGCAATGATGACGTCACGTATGCTCCCAGCATACGCGACTGAGACTCGTCATTTATTTCAAAGCTGCTTAAATGTACTGCTGGAATCCCGCTGCACGATTCTGCAGGTCTTCAGCATAAGGTGGCTTTTCACCAGAGATCTGCTACGTAGCTTAGCAGCGGTAAGTGTCAACTATTTAGCAGGTAGCTCATCCCTGATGGAAAGGCACCTTAACAACTGTCTACTAAAGATAAATCACTTCCAAGGCCTCGAGTGACTCATCCATTATGTAATCCCACGAATAAACAGGTCATCCTAGCTAGCTGACCTCCAAAATTCGTCTGGAGCTATGACGTAAACTGTGATTTATCGCGATGACGTCACATGGCGTCGCTTGCCAAGCGTAATAGTTGTGGAATGACAGCATAAAAATCAAATAAACTAGTAAATAAAACACCCAGCGTCGTGCGTGTCACACTTATTGGAATGTCGATAGAGATTTGATTTGTTTTCGAATGATAAAGTTCATATTTGAATTGAACTATTCATGGGTATTTGTGTATCACTTTTATTTGCTTAGATATCATAATTTAGATACAAATACAATAATATTTATTTGCAACAGAACTTATTGAACTTATTGTATACAATTGTTTGCTGACTACCGCAAAAGTTGACACTAAAAAGAAAATTTTAAAAGTGTGAAAATTGGATGGATGTTTAATACCTCTTCAAGCTAAAAGGAGCGGGCTGTTATTTTTTAAAAAAGTTATTTCAGATCTAGAATAACAATATAACGTTTTTTATCGCGTTAAAATCTAAAGTATTTTTTTAAATCTTTTCATTAACTTTCAGGAAACCACTCAGAGATCGTGCAAATGCTGCTGGAGCATAAGCCCAATGTCAACGCGTTAGACAAGGACGGCTATACCGCTCTCGCTATCGCCTGCAAAGAAGGCTACTATGACATCGCTCTCGCTCTTATCAACACCGGAGCTTATATTAATGTTCAGGTATATAGAAAATGGTCCAAACTTTAAATTAAATTCACCTTTCTACGTTTGTATGGAAAGATGACCTACTCGTTTAACCTTAACTTTTGTCATTTCTCTTGTCATAACTAACTGTAAGTTGCGACGATTCTGGTACCTGTCTCAGTTACTTTTGTTTGCCTCTAATGGCATGCTATCTCTTTTCAACACACTTGCAATTGTTTTATATTACAATAATAAAATACAAATTTAATACTAAAAAAACACTATAACGCCTCAGTGGCGCAGCGGGCGAAAGGCCGACTGCGACACAGGGTTCGATAACCGCCACGAGACAAATATTTCTACGATCACAATCTGCAGGTATTTGTTCTATTACATATCTAGTACCCATATAAGATCTGCATTCTTTGGGGCTAGATGATGCTGTGTGAATCTTCAAGCATTATTATTTATTTGACAGGACCACTCAAAAGACACACCCCTCATCCACGCAGTGAAAGGCGGTCACAAAAACATCGTAGAAGCGTTACTCAAAAAACACGTGGACGTCGACCTGCCCGGGAAAGAGAAGAAAACGCCAGTCTACACGGCAGTGGAGAAAGGACATTTGTCGATACTGAAGTTACTGCTTGCTTCCAACCCTGATTTGGAGCACAGTACTGTTGTAAGTAAATTAACCTTATTGTCATAGGACAAAGGCCTCCAATGAGCGCCATAGCGCAGTAAACGATTGTTTCCAGTAGCGAAGGATTCGTAAAAACGGATCCGTTATGTGAACGTACCCTAAAGCTACTGTGCTGGCGGCTTTGGTGTGTGGCACACTAGGGCTCCGAGGGCTTTATGCAAGAACAAATTTAAAATTAGTCACTTTATCAGCCACGTAAAATCTTATCTTCAAGTGGCATTTGTAGATTAACTTCTTCATTGTGCACTTATAGATCACGGGCAATTGTATGTAGATCATTTATAATTATGACAAATGAGTATACAAACACAAACAACTCACATGCTATGTACAATCATAATTTATAATGGCCGGCCTCATAAACCTAATGCTTGGCACACGTCTTTGTCTCTGACTGGCATCCTATGCGGATTGCGGTTAGTGTTTTAGTTAAAATTTATATCTTAATTTATGAGTGTTAAAGCGTAATTTTGCACGGTTTTATATAGGATTTATTATTAAAATTATTTTTATAAACGTAGTTCAAGATCTGGATTTACATACTTATTATATCTTCTATCTATATATCTAACTAATAAGCCGGTAACATCCACTGTTGAGTACAGGCCTCTTCTTTATTAGTAAAATAAAAAGTAAGTATTTTTTTGTAAAATAAATGTAAATGGATAGCCGGAACGAGAAGACTAGAATAAGAAAACAGATTAAGAATCAGAATGTCTATAAGTAAAACAATGACTCGATCACTAGCATAGATTTTATAACAACAGAAGTTTTATTTTCAACCGTATTACCGAGAAATACGATTCAATTTGATTTCCTTCCAGAGTGGAGACACCCCACTAATGCGCGCAGTGCGGTCCCGGCATGCCGAAATGGTGCAGCTACTTTTAGAGAAGAAGGCGCGTGTCAACGTGGCCGATAACCGCGGTGATACCTCACTGCATATAGCTATGAGAGCTAGGTCTAAGGTAATAGAGCTTATATTTCAATGACATACAGAAATGGTCAAAACAGCTTCTATTTAGGAGATGGGTTCCAGTAAATTTGGCAGATAACCACTGCAAATAACTATGAAGGCTAGGTCTAAAGTAATAGAGCTTTGTTTGCAATAGAGTGTGTATTCCCTTTGAAACATACAAATATTAGTAGTGAAGAACAAACGCAATCGTAGGAGTCCTAATAGAGAGAGATTTATTAAATACTAGCTGCTCCCCGCGGCTTCGCCCCCGTGGAAATCTATGTGTCAAATTGTTTAAATGATAAAAAGTATGTTAGACTCCTGGTTCTAAGCTACCTCTCCACCAATTTTCAGCTAAATCGGTCCAGCCGTTCTCGAGTTATAAGTGTTGTAACAAACACGACTTTCTTTTATATATATAGATTTTTTTTGAAGATTAAAAAAATCATACAGTTTTCAGAACTAGATGATGCTGTGTCGAAATGCCTATTATTATTTAAAGACAATACAATACCTTTAATGTATATTTTGTGTTCTCTGTTAGAATCATACTTTGATTTTGCTGATGATACTTATGTAATTACGTTTTTTTTTTCAGCAAATAGTAGAAATACTCCTAAGAAACCCAAAGAATAGTCAATTACTATACAAGCCGAACAAACTGAATGAAACCCCATACAACATAGACATGAGTTACAACAAGACAATATTGGGCCAGATATTCGGCGCCCGCAAGCTGAATACGAATGAGGATAACGAGAATATGCTGGGCTATGAGCTTTATAGTGCGGCTTTGGCTGATATGCTGTCGGAACCGAGCCTTTCGGTACCCATTACTGTGGGATTGTACGCGCGGTGGGGATCCGGGAAGTCGTTTTTGCTCAATAAGTTAAAAGGTAAGCCAATAGTCAAATTATAAAGAAATACTTCATCGGGAATCTTTTCTGAAGAACTTTGCACAATTGAAAATGAAACATTCGATACAAAACTGCTATTATATTCTTCATATCCGTAATATACTGAATGACATATTGGTGGCGATTTGTTACCAACTTAACCTCACTTATTTGACAGCTCTAAAAATGTAGCTATCCCTTTCTTTACGATTCTGATATGACGGAAATAAGAAGGAAAATGTTATTAAGAGCCGTTAATAACAAAAAATACAAAATACGAAAATCTTTATTTGAAACCAAAACTTTTTGTATAGGGTACAAATTGTCGGTTGACTACAGCAAAAGTAAAAAAACTTTTTATAATTATAATGTAGCGGATTCAGCGCCCTCCTCCGCAAACAAAATAAATAAGTATTTTTAATTCAGAAAATAATTTGTCGTGTTTGACAATTTTGTAACTTCAAATATTTAAAACAAATTCCTCGTCCATTCCAACCCTATTTTTTTTTTCAGAGGAGATGAAAAATTTCGCAAAACAATGGAGCGAGACTGGTTGGACTTGGTCTTGGGCGGTCTCGTGGGGAGCCTGGCACGTCGCCCTGTCTTTGGGCGCAATCGCGGCCATAGCAGGGGCGCCCATCTACATCGCAATGGGGCTTTGCTTCGCGTTGTTCGCGACGTTCTATCTAGCGCTCTATATTCTATGGTACACCGGAAACAAGTAAGTTAATAATATATACAATAGTGTCTCTAAATCTTATATAAAGGCTTGTATTTTGACATTAGCCCTAGCACAATACGGAATTATCAGTCTGTGCCATATTCACTCAAATGTTTTTGATAAAATGTCATCGATTACGATGACCAGTCAAGTTGACCACTGGTCGTAACGTCAACGCCAATCACAGGCCGTAAAACCACGAGGAACCAGCAATCAAAGCCTCCTCAAACAATACTAAACATACTCAGAGCTTAAATCAAAAAACTACAACATACTACTCTACGCCTTACAGATATGAATGGTGGTGGACGGGCGGTGCGCTGTCGGCTCTGGGGAACAGATTCAGTTCGTTGCTACTAGTGTTGCAAGTTGTGTTCTGCCATCCGCCCGGACCAAATGATCCCAGGGCGCTGCCTGCTACGCCTATAAGGTGAGTTCATGGAAATAGGAACCTATTTTTGATTTACTTACAACAACAAAGATATGCAGTTTCTTTACATAGTATAAAATGAAGTCACTTCCGCTGTCTGTTCGCTTAGGTCTTTTTAACTACTCAACGGATTTTAATGCAGTTTTCAGCAATATATTGATTCAAGAGGAAGGTTTATATATATATATATATATATATATATATATATATATATACATATATCGAAAATCGTGCGAAGCCAGGGCGGGTCGCTAGTGTTAAATAAAAAATCTGCGTTAATAATAGTATGAAAGACTGCAGGCTGACGCAGCACGCTGAAGACACTTCTTTCCAAGGAGATTGACTGGTCCAGTATTGTGTTTATGCATTCGAACAGTCTCTAATAACAAAACCTTTTTCAGATTCCACTTTACAGAAGGCATGAAGAGCGGCGGCGGGCAAGAAGGCGAGGCTATGGTGGTGCAGATGATAGCGAGCCTGGCTGAGGCGCTGGAGTGTCAGTACGGACGGGTGTGTACACGGCTGGCGCGCGCCTTCCGACCCAAGCCTGTGTCCTCCACCTCGGGATGGAAGTAAGTCTACTAAATCAAGGGTATTTAACCCATTCTCTGCCCAACCTCGGCGATGCGACCAGTAAGGGCACGCCGAGCGCCCCGTCTCATACACCTCCAGGTGGGCATATGCGTCTTGGGCCATGAAAGTGTTAAGAAAGGAGCATCAGTGGTTATACTTAACATATGAGAATGAGAAATAGAAGTAATTTATTATGCCATCTTATAAAAACCATGTATACTTAAAACTATATGATGAAATAGAAATAGAAAGACATTTATTCATAACAACTTAAATTAACATAAAAAAGACACACTTATAGAATAGGTACATTTAGAGAGTTGTTACAAAAGGGCTCTAACTCAGCATAATGCTGGCTAAGCAATAGGTGATGGTATACAATAAGCGTCTCGCTTCGGTCTCCATACAGTGTGATGGAAACAGAATTTGTTGCTCACCTCCCATGGATGGTACAAAACTTCGTGCAAAAAATAAATCCACCTTAGTTCATAAATTATGATAAATATTAAAAAGTAAATGTTTGTTAACAGATGGCGCCGAATTTGCTGCATTCCACACATAATTACTTTCGAGCTGTGTTTCACGGCCATCGTGGTCGGCCTGTGTGTACTTATCATGTTCTTCACTGATCCGGAGATCGACCAACAGTAAGACCTTTTTAGAATATATATTGTTCTATGAAAATTAGATAGATAGAAAATACTTTTACCCACACTTAATACATAAAAAACTATGTACAATAAAAACTTTAAATATGTGCAATCGACGGTCTTAATAATGAGACGGCGGTAATTAACGACGACCACAAAATTTTAATTGTAAGTCTTGTAATGTTCTTACAATTTGAAAAAGACGTATTTAATTACATAGAATACGTTAATCAGTTGCTTTTCATGAAAATCAATGAAAATCGTAGATTTTAAAAACGATTTCACATGTACGAGTACACGCATTACTATCCCAAGCCGCCGCACACAGAAACCGTAGCCGGGCCGGACGCGAAGGCGTGCGGGTTGTGTCATACGAATTTATATGAAAGACTACACATACACCGCCGGGCGGTGGCGGGCGGCGCGCTGCACGTAAATTTGTATGACAACCCGCACGCCGCCGCCTCCAGTCCGGACCGGCCACGGTTTCTGTGTGTGGCGGATTTTAGTGCAATAGGCGTTTTATCTCCTTACCGTACCAAGTGGCACAAGCTATTTCTTATTAATCGAAAAAGGTGGCCTTTACTTATCAGCGAGTAAATATTACTGAATAGATCGATAGGCTAAGTAAATAGTGTGATGATGTAAAACACGACGATCCAATGAGTGAGGGTTGTCGTCGATCAGGCGGCGTGAAATCCAACAGGGGCTGCTGTACGGCGCGTGCGCGATCAGCGGCGTGCTGCTCCTCGCCAACCTGTACACGTGGGGCCGCGTGCTGGCCGCGCTGGTGCTGGCGCCGAGGGCGAGGCTCGCGCGCGCGCTGAGGAAGGACGCGCATGCGACGGCGCTGCGCCCTGAAGTGCATTCTCTTACGCATGTTGTGAGTACCTTCCATAGTTGACTAATTTATGAATACTGTATAATAGCTCCGATTTAGTCATTTTCTAATTATATCGAGAGAATAAAAACGGACCTCATGGAGATCCTTGAGGTACTCCATTCAAATTCACTTATTTTGTGAAACATGGGTGTTATATTACATGGAGGCAAGGATGTTAAATTAAAAATACTCTAAAAAAAAAGTCTAAAAGTCACTATAAATATTATTATTATAAATTTATATAATGTCAATATTTAAATAAATTAATAATAAATTATTTGTCTAATTCTAGAATTTGTCCATCCGATCCAATTATAATGGTTTCGATTATTATGTAATGATTCATTATATAAAATCTGATTTTACAATAACCCCTTGTTTTTAAATTTCTTGTTAATACAAGAAAAATATGCAATACTTTTCTTGTATTAACAAGAAATTTAAAAACAAAAAATTACAAAAACGGTATGGCTGATACTATCAAAGGCGTCACTGCCATCCAGAAATATTCCCCCTTAACATTTATCCATATTTGTGTACTCTCCTCGCACTTACCAATGAATTTATTCTAGGTGTCATGTCTAGACGCCTTCACGGGCCAGCAAACACGTTTAGTTGTGGTGGTCGATGCATTGGATAGCTGCGAACAGGAGAAAGTCCTTGCGTTGTTGAACGCAGTACATGCGCTGTGTTCTGACCCAAAGAGCCCTTTCATTCTACTGCTGGCTATTGACCCTCATATCATCAGTAAGGTAAGCTTTACTTCAAATTTTTATTAACTTCTACATATTACGAGGTGTCTTGATGCGACCAAAGGGACGCAACGCTCTGTTGCACTTTCATTGAATGATATATATACCCTTTTGTGTAGAAAATATGGTATTATATTGCTTTCTCAAAAATGCGCGTCGCGTTTTTCGCTGACGTTAGACAATGCCTTAGGGTGGTGTTCTTTGAAAGACAACTGGTTAATTAGCAGCTTCGTCGGATAACTTTGACGTATTTTGTATGAAAATTTCTCTCAAAAACGTCAATTAATTTGTTAATGTCCGATTATACTGTCGAAGAAGTCACGCCATATTAATTAACTAGCGTGGCTTCGCACTAAATGGACTAAAAGTAGCTATTAATGATGTGTCATTAGAGGTTATTTTCTAATAACGGCCAAATGCTTTCAGTAACTTTGGCATTCGCTCAACTAACATCTCATTTGCTTTTATGACATTCTTGGTGTTGACATATGGCCAAAAAAATTCAAACGGCCAAACAATATTTAGTTTTGTCTTTATTAATCATCGTGCTATGCTTTTTACCAACTATTTTCCTATATTTTTTATTTTTACCTTATTATTTAAGTACTCAACACCTTATCAATATTCCCTGCCACACTTTAAATGTAGGCCTACTCGTAGAAAGAATTAAGTAGATTATAATGTTTCATGCAGGTTGCTTGGACGGAGGTTAGTTTTGGAGTACATTATACGTATTGTTTGGTGTTTTCCCCGAAACTTTGCGATCATTGTTGTTGTTTTGTATTCGGTTATGTGCGCATGATCCTATCGATGTTTAGGTGTTTTAAGAAATCCTTCTGTCAGTTTTAACTTTATGTTCTTTTCAATGTTCTTTGTTTTTTGTGTTTTTCTTTTCTATTTGATGTGGCATGAGGCTCGTGATATAAATTTGTTAATTAATTTGCCAGAACAATGTTATTTGTTCCTTAACATTTCGGAAACTAACCTTGACTTTATAAACTCGCCAACAGGCAGTAGAGATAAACAGTCGGCGTGCGTTTTCTGAAAGCAACATCGGTGGGTGGGATTACCTCCGGAACATGGTTCAGCTTCCATTCTACCTGCAGAACTCTGCGTTGCGTAGAGTGAAGTCGGCTCAGCAAACGGCTTCAAAGAGAATACAGGCTATTGGGGCTGATGACTTCTCTACGTCGCTGCAAAGATCTGTAAGTATCATATCTAAATTCTCTCATATTCTTCATGAATGTTGCTTTAGATTTGTCCTAATCTAAAGCAACATTCCAGAGTAGTGGAGACCACTTCTCCATAAACGTAGTGTAGGACGCCCTCCAACCAGGTGGGATGACGATCTGCGAAAGACTGCAGACCTGCGGTAGATGCTGGATGCGTCAAGCTGAAGATAGGGCGCTGTGGCGCTAATTCGGGAAGGCCAATGTCCAGCATTGGACTAATATAGGCTGATGATGATGATGAAAGCAACATTCAAAAACAAAAAAGAAACATATAACTGTAACTATTACATTCTCCTCTTTACATTTGCTACGTCTTTCAAACCAATTTCTTTCGTCTCCCCGTTGAACTTATTACAAACTGTATCTTTAATGATGTGATTGGTTTAAAATTGTTTTCTACATGTAGCAACATTGCAGAAACTTTTAATGCCAAATGAATTATGAAACCTATGAAATCATGAAATGTATAATAATTACAGGTGTCCGCTCGCCGACTCTCATCAACATCGGAGCTAATGTCTAGCCAGGAACGGATCAAGAACCAGCCGAGCAAAGAACCCAGCAGCAGCGTTCTAGCCGCTAGAACGAGGAGACTACGCCCCTCTGAGTCCGTCGCTAGCTCCGTAGCATCAGGCTTGCATAGGTAATATTGTGCCCAGCCTGCAAATAGCTGCATTTAACGGATGTGTCTAGCGTGCGTGTTGCATGATATGGCCGTATACACAACTTTTAGTTTCTTTTAAAAGTTCGTATAATCATCGTAGATTGTTTGCAACAATCTGCAGTTAGCTCAATTGTTTCAATTGTAAATACTATAATTGTATATAAATGGAAAAAAAATACTATAATTGTATATAATAAAGACTGGTTTCTTCAATTTTTTTTTTGTAATAGCATTATTTAATTATTTTATAGAGCTGTACCGACCGGAGGCGCTGCTGATCTGAACCGAGTCCTCTTGACTGATGATTACTTCAGCGATGTCAACCCGCGGTCTATGAGGCGGCTTATGAACGTTCTCTATGTTACTGGTAAGAACTTAGTTGTAACGTAGTAGCTTATTTAACTTTTATTTATTATTTTTTCGTTAACTGATTTTATTTTAAAATAGTTAAGGATAAGGACAGTCAGCGTCAAATTGATATGTGCGTCTAGAGTAGTCAAAATTATCTGAAAAACATAAAAGCTTTTTTATATGTCGGCCCGCTGGAGCCCATATCAAATTGACGCTGACTGTACTTACCCTGTTATATCGCACTTTAACAGTAATATTGTAAATGCGAAAGTTTGGATGGATGGATGGATGTTTGTTATTACACGCCAAAAATTCTGAATCGATCTGGCTGTCAAAAGCCTCAATTAAAATACAATATGCCCCATTATTTTTTCTTTTGCGATAGTGCCCACAGTTGTACCTTAAAAAATAAGTTAATGTTTCAAATAACCATTTTTTTTTCTAGGACGTCTCCTAAAAGCATTCCAGATAGAGTTCAACTGGTACCAATTAGCGTCGTGGGTGAACCTGACAGAGCAATGGCCGTTCCGCACGTCGTGGATTATCTACCATCACGAGACTTATGAGGAGCATATCGATGATTCCACTTCGCTCAAGCATATCTATGAAAAGTAAGTAATGTATTATTCGTTTTTAAGAATGTCTTTGGAGTAGGTGGACCAACAGAGACCAATAAATTCGAAATCCGATAACGTGGCCTCTTCACTACATAGTATAAAACAAGGTCGCCTCCCGCTGTCTGTCTGTACCTATATATAAATAATGCTGGACAATTCACACAGCATCATCCAGCCCCAAGCTAAGCAGAGCTTGTGTTATGGTACTAGATGACTGATATACATAATACAATACATTACATAGATAGATATTTTTTATTACATATAGAAAACGACCAGAACACCCGGAACAAATATCTGCAGATTGTACACACAATTGGTCCGAGGCGGGAATCGAACCCGCAACCTCCTGCGTCGCAGGCGGACCTTCGCCCACCGCGCCGCATCGGTCGTCGCTTATATGCTTAGATCTTTAAAACTACGCAACGGATTTTGATGCGGTTGGTTGAAGAGGAAGGTTTATATGTTTTTTGAGTTTGTATTCGAAAACTTTAAAAATTAAATCATGGTAAATATCCCGCTACTTTTGTGTTAATAACCATGATAGTTTTAAAAGTTTTATGGATGTAGGTATGTTTGATATTTCTTCACGCCATAACTACTGAACCTTCGCATTTATAATATTAGTGTGATTCTTATTTATCTTGTAGAGTGAAACCATTGATGAGCGGCCTTCGTGAAGCCAGCACGCTGATGGAGCTGGACCGCGACGAGCGCAAACTGGAAGTGTTTCTGAGTTTCCACCGCGCGACGCTCACCGCTGCTGATCTCAAGATATTCCTCCCCTTCACCATCAACCTCGATCCTTACATCAAGAAGGTCATCAAAGGTAGAGTTTTATCTATACTAATATTATAAAGGAAACAAACAAAAAAAATCAAACCTTTCCTGGTTTGATTTTTTCTTTGTTTGTTTGTAATGGACTCCGAAACTACTGGACCGATTTGAAAAATACTTTCACCATTGGGAAGCTACACTATCCCCGGTGAACATAGGCTATATTATATTTTCAAAAAAGTTAGGGATCCGTATTAAAACCGTGCGAAGCCGGGAATTTCCGCTAGTTATATTATAAAATATTACATTATGAATATGGATTGTATTACATTTCGTTCGCCACTCCAATCAAAATCATAACATTTTATTTATTTATTTATATTTATTTCAAATCTTCTACTTTCTCAGTGTAGCGTATAGCGTAGCGATCCATAATTGTGTTTTGGCCTTCGTTATTCGAACTCGGCATTTTTATCTTCAACATTATAAAATAAGTTTGATCCCCAACCCGCATGCCAAGCGTGAGGATTAAGGCGCTACCAGGCGAGCCCTATGTCCAGCTGTGAACAAGTAGTACAAGTAAACCTATCACCTCATACAATAAAATATAACTAGTCGCCTTCTACCTACTCTATGATCATCAATTCCATTAAATACTTCCTCCCCGCGGTTTCACCCGCGTGGTGATAGATATTTTGGATAATATACAATATATCTTTATGATGCCTATGTGTTATATATATATAATATATGTAAGCTACATATATTATTGTTAAGTTTCATCAAAATCCATTCAGTAGTTTTTGCGTGAAAGAGCAACAAACATCCTCACAAACTTTCGCGTTTATAATATTAGTAGGATATAGATTACTGAGATAACGTGTGACATGTTTCAGAGGAGCAGCTACAATCAGGCGCCGAGGAAGACATGGGCGGCGCGGGCGCGGCCGGCGGCCTGTGGGGACCACCGCAGAATATGAGGCATCCACATTCCAAGCTATTCCATAGGAAGAACGTAAGCTAACATGTTTATTTATTCGTCTCGTCGTTGGCAGAAGGACGTTCCATTTCAGGAAAGACAGCTTATTGGGAAACCATATTTTATCTTCACACTTATCATACTTAAATACTACTTCATACTTATGGCACGACATGAAGAAGAGATCGATGCGAAGGAGGCTCTTAGTGTTTAGAGGCCGGTGTCATTTGTATTTGACGCTGATCGCTCAGACACTAACACCATAGATTATAACTTAACCTAGTCCTAAGGATATATGATACAGATATTTCGGACTAACACTACATCACCTAGCCCTGAAGTGGAGCTCGTGCGGTTTCAATCAGGAAGAGATTGGTGGAGCTCTCTTCCTAACCACTCGCATAAGGAATCCATAAAGGATCACTTCGTTGTCCGTCCGTCTGTCACGAAATTTTTTTGTAACCAATGTAATATTTCGGGCAGTTATGGTAGCTAAGATTGAAGCATTTGTTATACTATTTTATTCTAGTCTATCTCTCATATTTTAATCTATTACCTTATAAGAAACGAGCGTGTTGTTGTTATGGAAACGTTAACTTACTTTTACTTAACTGCTCCATACAATAAAAGAGGCCTTTTTTTCAGGCATTGTATAAGAATAACAAAAATTTTGCTAAACTAGTTCCTTAATCACGCAAATCTATAAAGACTACATAACTACTAACTTCATAATTAGAAAACCTAAATGCTCCAAACTTATGGCTTCCGACTCAGCGTTATGTTGTAATAGCCATTGTGCATAGCTATCACAACGCTGATCTTCCGTCGGAACCAAAACCCTTGGACTATCTGTACCTATGCAAAATGTCATCCCGATCCGTTGAGTTACTTTTGGCGTGAAAAAATAACATCCATCCATCCATCTAAACATCCAAACTTTCTCACTAATAATATTAATGTGAATCCATTTTCTGTGGTTCTAATAAGTATGTTTTTCAAACAGCGCGCCTCCCCACCCACGCAAGTGACCGGCCAGCCCACCGGTGGACCACAGCCCATGTGGGTCGGCTGGGCCAACACGGGCCAAGGCTTCATGCCGCAGCCGATGGCGTACCAACCGCAACCGCAAACGCAACAGGCCGCGCAGAACCCATACCTGATGCTGAGGAACGCCTTCCCTGATTTGGTAAGTAATTTAGTATCGAAGTCTTCCCATCAGAGTCACTCTATGCACCAACTGCTGACATCCCCAACCGCAGTCGCAACAGGCTGCGTATCTTATGCTGAAGAACGCCTTTCCCGATTTGGCAAGTAATTTAGCATCTAAGTATGGGGGGAAGCGACTTTGTTTTATTTATATGTATATAGTGATTCTTCGTGAAGCTATCATCATAAACATTTTTTATTACAGAACGATCTATCAAACATCCGGCTATCGAACCTGACGGTGGAGCGAGTGTGCGGCACCGTGCGCGAGGCACTAGGCGCCGCCGCCGACAGCGCCTGCGCCGCCATACGCACGCACAACATCTGCGGGCTGGCCTTGGCTGTCTGCAAGCTGACTGACTTGGAGCCGGTAATGTCTCACTTTATTTATTTATTTTTAGGAAGGCCTACAGCTTAAATAATACAAAATAGGTAACATTAACCTAGCAACAGAAAAGCTAATAAATGGCCTTCACGGCTTAATGACATTATGAAAATTAAATATACGATATGCAATTAGATTAGAAAAAAGAAATTTATTGTTACCAATCGTCGAAATAGTGATGATTTAAATGAAATAAAGGTCTAAACAAAATTTTCTAAACAAACAATGACTTAATTTAATGAAATATAAAGTACCTATTACTATTAACACAACAAATGAGTAAATACAATATTTTTGTTTCGTTTAAAAGTTTTACATATAATAATTAATAGTACAGATAATTAACAGTAAGTACTATTAATTATATACTAAATATCAAAGTGCTTGTATTTCCTTTAGACCGTGCAGGACTCTTGGACACCTATTCAACATGTGGTGCCTTAGAATTTGCACTAACTCTATTTATTTATTTATAACTTTATTGCACTAAAAGGGTACAAACGGTGGGCTTAATGCCGAGGAATTTTCTACCTGCCGACCTGCAAAACACATGTTTCTAGAGGCTAGATGATGCTTTGTGGATTGTCCAGCATTATTTATTTATATTTTTTTTATTTATAACTAATCTTATTACTTACTTATAACCCATCGCACAACTTAATCTGTAAATTTTACTTTTCTATATTTTTATGCATGTTGTATTGATACGAGCCAATAAGGCGCTTTTAGGACACAGGGGCGCATTATATAAATGAATGTTATCACATTAGGTACCAAATTTTCATATAATGCAATTTAAGGGTCCGGCGACCCTCGCTTGCAAAAATCGCTCCGAATATCGCTGTCCCTGTTTTTTAAATTTGGTTTGTTCCGTAATATCAAAAATTATGAATGAAAACTTTTTGTATTCTTCACAAAGTATTGTTATTCTGTAACTAGACAATATAAGCTATGTTCCTTAATAAATAAAACGTAAGATATTGATGTTTTTAATACGAAACAAATAGCAAGAAAACTTGTCCATTTTCGCATAAAAATGTGCAAAATGAGATTGGCTTTCATTTCATTTTAGGTAAGTATTTAAAAAAAAACTATTTGGGAACCTAGATAAATACTATTTTAATACAAATAATGCAATATTATAGTGGAAATATGCTTGAATTAGAAATAATTTTGGTATTACGTTTGTATGAAGAATTCGTCCCTCCGGAGGCCCCTTAACATTTAGAAAATCTGTCAAATTTCATTGAATGAGCTTGATATGCTTGTCCACAGATCCTGAAGTTGCCGTTCGGAGATTGGGAGCTGTTCAAGCTTCTGATTATAAACCTGCGCGAGTTGGAAGCCAATATGCCGTCGAGCGCTCCCGCTGTTACAGGTAAACGAAAACAAACCTTATGAACCTTATCTTTAAAGTCTATAGAAAAAGCAACTTTATATTTAAAAACGTTATGAATATAAAGTTGCTTTTGCTGTTTTTAAGTTCAGAAAAAAAAATGGAAATCTATTGTATTAAGTATACCAGTCATATAATATAAACCATAACACAAGCTCTGCTTAGCTTAGGGATACATGATGATGTGTGAATTGTCCAGCATTATTTATTTTATTTATTTATGTTCCAGTGGTGACGGAAAAGACTACAGAAACCGACGCCGAAGCCCCGGCAAAGCCGAGACCAAGTCTTGATCACCAACGCAGCCGCCCTAGCAATATGGAAAAACAAGTAAGTCGATTTAACAATTTTCATTCTTCTGAAATCGTAAAGAATTTATTTATTTACGATTAAAATATATAGAATTTTATATATTTTAATCGTAAAGTATCTTTGCGAAGTGTCCTTATCCAAGAATTGATTTTCTAAATGAGTTCTCCCAAATTTATCAGAAATTGGCCATTGAATTGAATAAAATTGTAATATTTTGCAGCCATACGCGGAATATCAGGTGAATATATTAGATGTTTGTGATTATTAGACATTTTGTTTTTAATTAGCAAAATTGGATATTGAATTCGCACAAATCATTCGTGTATAAACTGGGTTGTTGCACATCTTATTGGTTAATTTTTTGTTTATTTGGCACATTATAGTTTTAATTTTAAGTCTAGAAATTTTCAAACACATTTTACACGCTCATTTCGACCTCTGCATAAACATTCATTAAAATGGTCCATTTGGTTGTTAAAATTCATTATTTTCAAAGTAAAATCGTCAGGGCATCATAAGATTGGTTTCGCGGTTTTAAAAAAAAATATTGTTCACAGAAATATCACAAAATACACAATGAAATATTTCTGTGATAAAAATTATTAACAATAAACTGTTTTATTATATTGTAAGTGATGATGATGCCCTCCTAACCGAATTTCGGCCTCGGCGGCCAGTCCCAATGAAGACTAGCTAGGTGCACAGGACATAACTCCTATCTTCTTAAATAAATAAATAGTGCACGAATGTTCGCGCAATCAATCTCTATTCCTACTATCATAATCCGATGCCACGGAATAGTATATAAAGTATTCAGTTATCTTGTCACATCACATATATCACAAGCTTTGCTTTCTTTGGGACAAGATAATGATCTAGCCCCAAAGAAAGCAAAGCTGTGTTACGGCATTTTGTCTGAAAAACCCCACACCTTCATCATCAACCTATAATAGTACACTATTGGACATAGACCTTTTCAATGGCCTCCCCAAAAGCCCCATACCTGACGGTCTTACCTTTATTAATCCACGTATATCACACAGGTAACCCTCGAGGAGCAAATGATATGCGGCGCCCTCCAAACGCTGAACGAGGAGGCGTTGGAGGACGTCCTCCAATCCGAGCCCGCCTCCCACCCAGGTGAGCCCCTCCGCACCATCCGCGAGCATGTCCCCCCCACTCCCGACAACCAACCACCCCCCGCGAACGGACCCTCCAGTGACGTCATACTTAACCTAGAAGATGCTGATGTATTCATGTAAAGCAGACCTTGAAAGCGCTTCCAAGTAAATTTTCAATACATTTCTGCAAACAACGAAGTTGTAGAGTCATCACATCAGATACTCCCGAATTCTCAAACGCATCTCAGATTTAAGCACATCTCAAGTGACAATTTTTTGATACATTTTCATTGAAAACTGTCAAAAAGTCGCGAATTGAGACTAGCTTAAATCTGAGACGCGTTTGAGTATTCGGGCGTTAGAGTCACTTGGGAGATGGGGCACTCTTCATCTAAATTGAGTTGGCTTCGAAGAAAGAAATTTGTAGCACAAGGTATATCCCCAAACTATAACTTGGGTTGTATTGAACCTGCGAGATGATTGTGTCTTCGTGTAGAGCTTGAAAGTGCTTCCATGCAATGCTTGAGAGGTCCAGTATGTGTAGCCGGGTACACCCCTTGTGAATGATAGATAGAAGTCATACTTTATCTTGAGGATGCTGATGTCTTCATGTAAACAGTTGGGGTTGAGGCACATTGATGCAGAGTCAATGCAGACACTGAAGCCATTCTAAAATTTGTTGCTAGCAAATTATTATTCATTTTGGTAAAAAAATCTGATTGATCCTAACTTGTGACTCGGCCGGCAAACATCCTAGATGTTAGTTAGTTTGAAGCTCTACGCACATGAATCCAATACCGCTACCACCCAGACCCACAAAAATGTGCATTCAAATGTCAACCTCAACTCTTTCTTTAGATAAATTTTAGTGGCTTCCAACAAGCTTCAAACGAGTGATCCGCGAGCTGATATCATCTGATGCCGTCAATATAAAATATATCTAAATATTACGAGTTAAGCCCATATATGAATGCACATTTTTGTCCTGTGTTGTCGTATGCTTTTCATGTGTGCGGCAAGAAAAAATTCACTTCGACTCGACTCTACATCAGTGTGCCTTGACTAAAAAAGAGCTTGTATATGTGCTTCCAAGTATATAAATAATTTGAGCTAAGTTGGTTACATTATGTACCTTCAAACTTTTCCCCAGAATAAATCAATAGTGGCGCATATAGCTACAAAATACAATGTAAGATGTAACAAAGTATCCGAGGCATTTTTGTTCTAAACTATAATATGTAATAAATATATTATTAACTACAAAAGACTAGATAGGTGACGAGGGGTCTATACATTGTCTACGTTTTACCTCATGATCGACAATACTATGGTAGATGTCATCTACAATAATAGTTGTTGAAGGTAGCATCACTGATATCGCAAGTCTTAGAAAACTAAACAAAGTTTTCACTTTTCCTTTTAATGATCCCCCTAGTTTGGTAGCATTTGTAATTAATATGTGATACTTACATTCCTTATTGTATTTAACATGTTTATTGTTGAAAAGTTGATTAGATTAGATTGGTGGTTTGAATATAAACACTTAATCTGAGTATTTATATAATAATTCTAAGTTTAGATTATTTAAATATCGAATGATATGTGCCACTGATATTTAATAATGTTAACAAATGCCTTATACGACAATTGATACGAGTGTAAACTATAGTGTTAAGAACTATATATTCCAATAATTTCGAGTTTTAAGTAGATCTTGAAGTACGCTCATTGTTTTTAAAATGTGTTCATGATTGATTTTGAATAGCGTTATTTTTTTAGCGATATTAAGGTAATTTTTATTATTTTGCAGTAGCATTAGCTGCTCCTAGCTATTTAATGTTACTTTGCTAGTTATTATATTAGTTATCAAAAAGTACTTATGTCTGTTTAATTTGTTAGGTATCGTATTCCAGTATTTTGTAATTATCTCAAGCAACATATCAGTAGTTTCATTTTAAGTATTTATGTAGTTAGATATGTTTAGTTACGATTCAAAATTAGGCTGAGGTGAAATCATAGCCTCGATTCTTATACAGTATTGTACAATAACAATAAAAGTTAAAACGTAATGGTTGTTTGATTTGCACCTTTCTCTCAATTTGTAAATCTAGATGATGGAGGTAGCGGCGTTCCACGACGGCCGGCATCAGACGCAGGTGACTCCCTCCTTCCCTCCCACCCCTCCCGTTCTGTTTGTTTTTTGTGAAGTTTCAATCTAGTACAGTTGTCTTTCCTTTCAGACGAGGAGAGCACGCTGCACCTGGGCGTGGCCGAGGTGATGCCGTCCCCGGCGGGCTCCCCCCTCGTCCCGCGCCGCGACCCGTCCATCCTGAAGAGCGGCGGCAGCTTCCGGCGGCGCCTCGACCCACCCGCCGTCACCTTCAGCGTCGAGAACGAACGGGATTCCGACGACGAGGGACAGATCACATTCAGTGCTCACCCCCGCACCGCGCACTACCGCGCCTCCCCCCCTCGCTCGCGACCTTCCTCCCTCCTCGTAGAGGATACTATCGACGCCGCTCGGTTACCCCACGCACGCTCCGTCGAAGACTCCACTCGAATTCCTGGCGGATCTCCCATAGTAGACCTCAAACTTCGCGGGCTGAGGAAAACCGCCGCAATCCTCCGTAAAGTGAGCTCCGCCGAGCGTCTAACCCGATTGAAAGATAAGATTATGCGCGGAGGCGGGTCCCGCGAGCGCAGCCCGGTCCGAGACGATACCTTCAGCGATGATGAGTCGCAGCCGCTGGTGTCCCCAGCGGTGCAGGTCACATCGGCGGGCGAGCCGACGCAAGCGCCGCTCGGCGTCGACTGCGAGGTTGACGCACCAAACTCCGCCGAGGTATCCCCTCGGTCAGACTTGACAGAGTTGGAGTCCCCGCACGCTGCGCTCGATGTCCTCCCAGAGAGGAAGGGGGACGACGACCGCAGCGGCGGGGAGAGAGTTCACCGTCAGGAAAGCGACGCGTCTCTGTGTAACATGGTCGAGCCGTACAACATGCGGCTGTTATCTCACGGAGCGTCGGAAGGCGCTCGAGCGCTGTGGCGGCAGGACGCGATGGACTCGGGCCCGCCCTGGCCTTGGGACGAGCCCGACTCGCCCGTTTGAACAGAGTAACATCGCGGTCCCGCGCTTGTGTTCTTCCGCCTTCGGGCTAAAGTGGATAGTAATGGCCTTTTTCGGCCACGGTCACCCAGTTTAGGTAGGCAATCATACATACCCTCAGCGGTATTCATATTTTGAAGAGTACTTAATTACGATTATTTTAATTGCATTTAAATGTAATTTCTCACCCAGATTGTGATATTATGTATGAACTTAAGTATACAAAAATGAATATATTTGTCCTCAATCGATTGATTAATTTGTTTTATTAATACCTCACCCTGATTTGTCAGTAAACTCTGTAGGAAGACCTACCCTATTAAAAGGTTAGATAGTACCAAACACTGGTGTCAATTTTAAGTAACTTTTATTTAACGTTCACAGCTACCATTTGAATAAATTAATCATTAAGCAAACAGCATTTCAAATAATCAGACTAACATAATAAAATTAGGATAGTGGTTTGATTACATAATAGCGGACTAATAAGCGCAAACTTCAATCATAATAATTTCTAATGCAATGCCAAATCATAAGGAATGTTTTTATCTAGCCATCTAAGTGCTTTCCAATCATTTGATTCTTGATTTTAGGACTTAATGTGTTTTACAATAAATAGAGAGCTTACAATAAATAAACAGCTGTCGTTTTACAAAAAGACAATAAAATTAATAAACAAAATATTAGACAAGAGATCATTTTTATCATAACCTCGCATCACAGGGCTTAATATAAAATCTAGACTATCTAATCAAACAATAGGTTATTCTTTTCACTACTAGAAAACCTATAAAGTATACCATCACTTACTGAAAAATAGTATATTACGAAGGAATCCTCTTTTGTGTAAAAAGTGATTCAACAAGATTCTTACTTTAATATAGAAAACGTTACATAATCTAAGCAGTTTTGTGCAGTAAAAACCGTGCCTACTTAGCAATGGCATCAATTCTGAATATCATTTTCTAGTAATATTTTAAGTTAAACACGATCAGCAGAATCAACTCCACACTATCTATGATCTCGCCTAATAATACTAACAGTCGATCGAACATAGTATAGATTAGTTGTATACCAGTTAAGTACAGGTAAGTTTTGTTTTTATCATATAAGCGAACTAAAATCTATGTTTTTTGAGAAAATAAAGAATCTTTAAACCGAACATGGTGCAGCCCGCATATCTAATAATAGGTAATATCTAGTAGCACGGTGGTGGTAACGGTGCGCCGCACATTATTACTAATATCTGTGCGGTCGGTTAGATATTATTTTAAGACCTCTTTATACACAACTAAACAATAAAAAATTGAGTACTGTGTCTAGGAACGAAACGACTGGACATTGCTGTAAGCTGTGCTGTCTGTTGCACAGAACGTACTGATGCGAGTGTACCATAACACCGGACAGTGCGATAGGCGTAGGTGCGGTCGCACCATGTTCGATCGTCTGTTAGTACTTTAACAAACGTTTCTACGACAAATAAGTACTTATTTACAAAAGATGGAATATGAGATTTTAATGTTATACAACAATGGAACATAGCGACTCCCTTAGCATGTGGACCTAGCTAGATACACCCTGTTCACAGTCACACTATGCCTGCGAATCCAATGACAACGCATGGAACATTTGCATGGACTTCTGTCCACCTTCTCTATATCTTTCCTTCTGAACATGATTACGTAAATTGACATTATATTTCGTTCTCTGAATTTCTAAACACTTCTATAAGACTCCGAAGGATGAAGTACGCCAACATTTTTAAGTACATAAAGGCTAATATTGCGATAGTTAAAAATTTATTCCTAGACAAAACAATCTTCATTAACAAAGAAAATTCATCATAATCTTCAACATCATCAGCCTATGTTCGTCGACTTTTGGATGATGCCTTCGATAATAAGCGCCATAACTTGCCGCATCCAGCTTGCCTGCAGTCTTTCGCAAACCGTTACCCTACCTGGCCGGAGGCCGTCCTATACAACGTTTGCCGAGTTGCAGTCACCACTTAAGAACACGTTTAGCCAAGCGGTTGTCGTGTCTTCGCGATATATGGCCGACCCGCTGCCACTTCAGCTTGCTAAATCTTTAAGCTATGTCGATAAATTTGTTTCTTTGTCGGATGTACTCGTTACGAATCCTATAATTTAGAGAAACTACGAACATACGAATCCTATCCTTCAGAGAAACTTCGAATACGGTTGTTTAAATAGTAAATGTTCAGTATTTTAAGCGTTGACGATACCTGCCTTATCTATAAAATCATGTCTTCATTGATAAGCTTGACCCATAAATTCTGTATGTATAGCACTAATGTTAAAGTTGTGCTCAGTAGCACTGGGATCTAACTTTGCTAACCAATCGCTACACTATGACAATGGTATTGTCATAGAATAGCCACGTAAAAGATAAAAATACTAAAATGAAAAAAAAATATAGTGCGTGATTTGCACAGAGGTAAATCGATTTGTATTAGATTGGTTTCAACCACAATAATTTTGACGTAAGTCTCTATCTGTAGTTTCTTTAATCCAGGGTAGAATACCAAGACATGTCGGTGGCCATTCTATGAAGATACCATAAAGGTCCGATTACCGTACCGGCAAATTGCGTGTCAGAGCCGCGTATACTAAATAAATGATTCAATAACAAAACTGGCTAAATTCATTAAGTATCTTTCAAAATCTGCTAAATCCAAATCTGACAATTCCATCAAAGTCTACTAATATTATAAACGCGAAAGTTTGTTAAAACATAAGCTACAATTTATAAAGATATATTCTATATCTAAAATATCTATCACCACGCGGGTGAAACCGCGGGGCGCAGATTCATAATTTTCGACTTTTTCGTATGAGACTCGAGCTGTTTTTTATGTAGAGTAGTCTTATACCCCATCTGAATTACCAGCCAAAAATTAGCTTTTACTGGTGATTGCCATAAACGAAACTAGTTTTCATCAATTACTGAACAAAGCAAAAGCTTCGAGTGGATTTAGCTGATTTTCAAACCAAAGTTCAATTATTCATTCCGTCGACACGGCCGGTGTCTGTCTGCGTATGCACTGTAGATATAAATAAGTTTATACACATTGTAAAGTATAATACTTTTTTGTCTGCCTAGCTAGGCACGTGTCTGACACGCTCAATGTCTGTAGATAAAAACAGACCTCTTTATTTTTTGTTATAGTAAATGGAATCTCTATAGTCAAGGTTTAGAAGACACCTAGGTAATCACTCTTGTCTTACAGACACCCAGGATTAATTTAGCAGAATCGTTTTCCGGATTTCTAAGAAACATTCGAATCGTGTAATGTTATACTACATTTCACCATTCGAATGTTACTACAACGATTCGAATGTAACTACATTACACGATTCGAATGTTGCTTACGTGTAACCTGGGAAACGGTTCGAATGTAATACTACATTGCACGATTCGAATGTTGCTTACGTGAAACCTGGGAAACGATTCGAATGTTATACTACATTACACGATTCGAATGTTGCTTATATTACTGGTGGTATCGTCGATGGTTTTATCAGGGGGGTCGGGTGTGGAGGGGCGCTGCGTTTTGTTGTCATCGTTGATCGGTTCCATGGCGTCTATCTGTTCCATGGCGTCCTCAGCGTCCGACGGTTGGAGCCTCTCTTCACCTGTGATGGTAAATATTATTATAAATGCGAAAGTTCGTATGTATGGAGGTTTATTACTCTTTCACGCAAAAACTACTGAACGGGCTTAATTTTGCATACAAGTAGTTCCATAACGTGGGGTTAATAAAATAACAGATCATTCGATGAATGACTGGAGTGATGAATGAGACTGTAAGTTATTTACTTCACATTAATGCTCAATTCAGGGGTTCGACGCGGCGACCACTTTCAATTTCAAACTGGTGTCATTTTATTGTAAACTTTATCATCATCAACTCGGGGCAGGTCATATAAGATGTATAGATATGACCTGCCCCTCAATCGCAACTCAGATTCATGCATATCTCAAGAGACGTGTTTTTGATGATTTTTATTTAAAAAAAAAATTGATGATACGTGAGACGTCCTTAGAGTAATCAGGGGGTTAGACCAGTATCACTTAAAAAGTTTAAAACGGTATCGCGGGCACGGCTCGTCGACATTTCAGCACGAGCGCTCGCGTCACGTCGCTGCCGGCCACTGGCGTCACGGTGTAAATTGAGCTGCAGAGTAAACCAAGTTCACTGTAGGCACAAGTTAAGTAAGCTGCAAGCAGTGTTAATATTCACATCACTGATTACAGTCACACCTGGCTTACCAATAGAATTAGTATCAGAAGCTTCGTTATTCCCCTGAATCGCGCCCCACCACCCGGTTACCGCGTCTTTAGCCTGCGAGAGGGCGCCACTGACCGCGTTATCGTCGTGCCACTGGAATGCTAAGTGAGATCTCTTTAACGTACCTATAGGGCTAGTGTCTAGGGCGGTCTATCTGCCCGTGAGCGCCTTTTCCCTGAGGGTGAGTCACTTTGTGATAAAATTAAATTACAAGTAGTACTTTGCCACTAATTTATTAATTTAGGGCTAGTCGTGCATCGAGACTTAAGAGTATTATTATTATTTTTCAGTTTAGAGAAATATTTCGAGACGCTTCGAATCGAATCCTTTTGAAAAGATCCGTACCGTACTTGCACCGCAAGGTTTGACTTTGTATGATTACTGGACATATATCAAATCACTCTGATTCTAGAACCAAAGAGTCCTTTTAGGGAACTGCTTGTTATTTAACAGCTGTGGAAATGTTATTGCCGTCTTCCCTCCATCTAACAAACCAGATAAGTCGGTGGCTCTGTAGAATTCTTATGGCATACCTATAGAAAGGTTGTCCATTCCTTGCGACATCTTCACGCTGCAGCGCTGTTCCTATTAGAGACTGAGAATCAAAGTAGAGTATCGGAGTTGGTGCCAGTTTTATAAATAGGTGACATTACAAACAACAGTACCTATTGTACTGTTATTTTGTGTTTTCTTCCACATTTACCACCAATTCTACCACCCACTCCTGACACTGACTCTACTACATACAGGACCTACCTATAATATACCTAAGCGGTTGCTGCGGGTGCTCCACTAGCCCCTCGCCTGCGATAGGGCGCGCCAGAACGACGGTGCGGTACGTGGTTGCGCCGCCACCTATCTTTATTTTAATCAATTACATACATGACCTACCTATAGAACTAGTATCAGAAGCGCCGCTGTTCTGTGGAGCGGTGAGGGCGCTCCACCAGCCCGTGAGCGCGCCCCTCGCCTGCGATAGCGCGCCTCCGACGGCGCGGGACGTGGTTGCGACTGCGCGTCCGGTGCTTGCCACCGCCGCTGTCACTTTACGTCCGCCTTCCGTTGTTGACATCGTGCTGGAAATTTTACACAATTTTTTATTACATCGTTGTTTAGAACTAAACATTTAGTGCCCATGATAACATGTCGAAGTCAACAGGCGTGGCAGGGCAGTGACGGCATTAAATAGGGCGGGTCATTTCAATTATATACAACCATAGACTTGTCTAAGTGCTTAGTAAGCTTAGAGAAATAAAAAACTTTTGAATTTGAATTAGAAGTAACAAAGCTTATTATCTGCAGCATCAGTATCATACTCAAGTCCTGAGGGTAGGTACATCATACAGAAGCAAAGCAATCGCAGGAAGTCGCCAGGCCTTGGACCGATACCATACCGATTGCATCGAGTGGCGGGAAATGGATGGGATTTGCCCTGGAGTACCAGATGAGAGATATTTGATAGATGATATTTACTTGTTACATTGTACTTTTTTTTTTTTTTTTTTTTTTTTAATATAATGCTTGACAATTCACACAGCTTTATCTAGCCCCATGGTAAGCAGAGCTTGTTTTATGGATACTAGATAACTGATATACATGATACAATATATTACATAGATAGATATTTTTTATTATACATAGAAAACGAGCAGAACACCCGGAACAAATATCTGCAGATCGTACACACAATTGTTCCGAGGAGGGAATCGAACCCGCAACCTCCTGCGTCGCAGGCGCACCTTCGCCCACCGCGCTACATCGGTCGTCACTTGTCGTATAATATGTCTCTATGTAAAATTCTTATTCTAGTGTACAATAAAGCATTTTGTATTGTATATTTAGTTCGTATCTTATCGTAAGCAAGCAATGGTTAAATTTTTACCATTAAGTGTACCTCACATGAGCGAGTAAAAAATAGCAGCATCTGTCTTAGAATTCGACTAAAGACTCGAAAACCCTGTTTTATAGTTACATTTTATACTTACTGCGCGAATTTGAGTTTCATATCAGCTACAGAAAGCTGCCCGCTGAAGGGGTGTATGGGCGCCAGGTTCATAAACGCCTCCACCTCTCCATTGTTGGTGTTTTTCAACCACTGCTCGTACGCGGGCGTCGCCTTGAAGGTTGCCATGAATGGCGCGTTGAACGAATCTAGTTCTCTGCTGCCATCTGTGGAAAAATTTATTGTAAATTAAAATAAATAAAAATGCCTTTATTGATGAATTATATAGCCTGTTTTAAGCCTTGATTCTTTAATCTACTTTTCTTTTTTTACAGCTTGTCCTGCAACATGGGACCCAGCTATTGCCCACCAAAATGACAAATAAATAACAGAAAAAACAACCCTTCTTGCGCAGTCGGGTAAAAAACAAGGCTTACCGGGTAATAACGACGTCCTTAGCAAATATATCAGATAAGTAGCGAACTGATCCCGTATCCAAGTATCTCCCTGCGTCGACCCGTGCCTAACAACATGGTCGGCGAATCTCAAGTCTTCTGTACTTAAAGCCAGCAGCCTTCGCAGCGTCAAGTCAGCCGTCTCTATCCTCATCTCATTCAACTCCACCAGAACGTCGAACAGCTGCCGTTTCTGCTTGAACAAAACATTAGAAGCGCCTACAACAAAGCCTTGCACCGCCGGGTCTGATAACAGATCTAGGTAGTTCAACGATAAATATGGTAAACAGAGGTATCCATCTTCGAATAATGGCAGAGGTAGTCCACACTCGGCTTGGTCGATCAGCCCAGTCATATTGTACAAGCCATCGACACTCATGTCTCTAGCCATTGTGGGGCTCTGTTGGGCTTCCGTGAGCCCCTTCTGTTTATATTTCTCGCCTATACTATGACATTTTTCTCTACTAGCTGTGATCTCTTGCCGGTCTACGACGTCAGTAAGAATAGTTTCATCGAAGCTCTGTCGACTAACTTTGTCTTTCTCGTCTTCTATTAAGTTGCCGGTTTCTTTAGGCGATAACTCTTCAGCTATACTGGTGCCGTTTATTAACTTCTCGCTAGGTACTTCAATGGTTGTCTCTGTAAATTTGTCCTCGAGGCTCTTATCTTCAGCTGGAATTGGAGATAATGGCCTCGTTAAACTGTAACAAAAGCGTTATGATAATTGTATTTTGTAGATAACATAGGTAAACATGCGACACACATAGAATAAATAACACTACGAAAGTACATTTTCATATCTATGATTTTGGGAAATAGCATAATTCTCGTATCCGCGGCATTAAGACACACAGGGGAATGGGAAAGGGGAAAAGCAATGAAGCAAGGATTGCTTCAATAAACCACTGTTCACACTATAACTGTGCTGAATGGATCGGGCTGAAATTTTGCATACTTACAAGTAGTTCTAGGCCTCGAACAAAACATAGACTACTTTTAATCCTAAAAATCAGTTCCCATGGGATAGAGATAACCTTTCAATGTTTCCATAGAAACATTGATAGAGAACGCATTCGAAGCCGCGGTCAGACACTAGTATATAATACTTTCGAGATTTTACTGTACATAAACCTGGCCAGGCAGTCATGGCAAGTTTTAACCATTTACGAAATTAGGTATCCGCGGCGGACATTCCTCCCACTCCCACATATGCAAGTTTTGTATTATGGATCTACAGTACAAAAATGTATGAAATAGTTTATGAGTCACATGTTTTTATTATAATCTTTCTGAATGGACGACAGCTCTGGATTTTTATGATAATCATTAGTTGTTTCCGTTTACATGGTACCTTGAATTTATAAGTACCATAGAGGACAAAATATAATTGTGGCTATAACCAATGAATATACACTAGCTAGACGAGACAGACTTTGTTATGAAATAATAGCTTCTGCCCGTAGCTTCGCACGCGTACTTTCTGGATTAAATGTAGCCTGGATATCACGCTAGGATGTTTAGATGAAAGGATGGATGAATTAAAGGATGGATAAACGCGAAATTTTGCATACAGGTAGTTCTTGTCGTGGAATAAAACATACGTTTCTTTTTACCCCACAAATCAGTTCTCATGCAGTCTAATCATGGCTTAGAGTTACAATTTGCATTTTTTTTTACAGTTTCGTATAGCTCTGTTTTGCTCTTTCATTATTTAAAACAAAAATCTTCACCCGATATATTTTTTTCTTCGAATTTCGTTCTGCGCATCTTTGCCACATAGTTCACCACGTCGTTACGTTCACCAAGGACATTAAGAATGACGGTCATTATAACTCACACAACATTAGCAGAATGTGCTAGTCCTCCCTCCAAACACTGGGGCAGTAAGGACACGAGTGTTAGCAAGGCCGTGGAGAGGGGCCCTGCCGGAGATCCGTAGATGAGCACCTTGCGACGCAGGAGCAGTAACTTGAACAGTAGCACAGCTTTGTGTCTCCAGCTCTCAACTAGCCTTTGTACTGATAAACCTGAAAATAATATTGTTTTAGTTCTATGTTAGAAGGAAGTTTTATCACTTCATAGTATAAAACAAAGTCTCTTCCCACTGTCTGTCTGTCCCTATGTATGCTATCTTTAAAACTATGCAACAGATTTTTTTATAGATAGTGATTCAAGAATAACATTTATAAACCATTTGACACATAGATTTCCACAGGCGAAACCGCGGGGCGCAGCTAGTTATAATATATAAAGCTAAATTTTACATATATAATTAAAAAACCGCAGTTACTCATGATAATAGTCATAATATTATTTTATTCATAATAATCATTACATGTCATGTTTTCGTAGGTACCTAACCTATAGGTATATACCTAAGAGTATTTAATTAATTCATTAACATTCAAATTAAAAATATCATAACTAGATTAAAGTTAAGGAGCATATTTTACTCATCAACAATACATTAAAAAATTGATCATTTAGGGTCGGCTAGACCTTCGTGAATCATCTTTAGCCATATCATAACTTTCCATCATGTAAGATTGAAAGTTATGATAGTGAAAGAAAGGTCTATTGTAATAGATAATATAATAAAAAAAATGGAGACTAAAAAAGTATTATTCTTTTTGCCATTAGTTACAAAAGTAACCAGCATATTCTGCTTTATTCACTGCACAACTGGGCAGGTGCTTGGCCGCATAATATTGCTAACTTCACACTGACAATAGATTGTATGACTTCAACATAATTTAAAAAAATGTAGTAGAGTAGATCATACCTTCAAGAGTCTGATCAATCTGTACCGGGCAACTGTTCAAATGCTTAAAAGCATCCTCGAGAAGCTTTGTCTGTGAGAAATCTCCTTGTAGAAACCAAGCTCTGACCACCAGTTCCATTTTGACTGCCAACCGTCCAAATAGAGGTGCTCGACAAACAACACACACACTTTTTTGTACTGAACTTCGTGTCATATCCTCTGTTTTTTGTACTACTTGCTGTGAAAAAAGGTTTTCTGTTAATGTATAGTTCTTTCATGTGAATTATAATGGTGTATGTTGTCTTAATTACTTGATCAATAATGGGGAAAAATTATGGAGTTCAAATTAGTTTTGCATAGTTTTTATGACACCTGAATTGACAGTGACTAATGTTAGTTTTACCTGTACCTAATACAATAAAATAAACAGTGTTGTGGGGTGTAAGGGGGACTCCCAACATCTCGTCTCCCAAGCCTACCTAACCTGCATGAGGTACATCCTGCTAGATAAGATAACAAACTAGGCTCTGGTGAAAATATCAAACCTTCTTCATATTTTGATAACTCATCAATTTTACAATTATTTTCTATAAATAATGCTGGACAATTCACACAGCATTATCTAGCCCCTTGGTAAGCAGAGCTTGTGTTATGGGTACTAGATAACTGATATACATAATACAATACATTACATAGATAGACATTTTTTATTATATGTAGAAAACGACCAGAACACCCGGAACAAATATCTGCAGACCGTGCACACAATTAACAAAAACCAAACCTGCAACCACCGTCGCAAGCGGACCTTCGCCCACCACGCCACATCTGTCTGTAATTACTTCTAATATATAGTACTAATTCTTTTACTTGACACTTGGCAGAAAACAACCAATTGCCATTAACAAATAATCTTCATAAACAGTGTTGTGTAATAATGTAATAAAACAATTTATTTCTGTTTCAACTAATTAGAAGACGCATAAGGAACTTACTTCAATAGGAATCTGCCTAAAGCATGAAATACCATAGACAGTGTGAGCAGGTTCAGACAATCCCGGGAGATTGAAAAATATAGTATCTGAGAGATAGTTGTGGGAGCCATCTGGCAAGGCCAGCGCCGGTAGGTGCCTCCATGCTGCTGGCAGCTCAGAAGGATGGCCAGGAACCAGTTCAGGGTAGCAATGTTCCACCTGAGGATAATATTAAATATTCTTTGGTCTAATACCAGTAAAACACACCAGTCTCTAGCTAAGCAATAAACATTTATTCTGCATTTTTAATTGCACAGTGTACTATAAGGATATCTCATATCGATATCGTTATAAGGATATCTGCCCTTTTAATGTTTTTTTTTTACTAACTATGGTTTACTTACTTACACAGAAGTAAATCTTATCAGCCATTTCTCTAATTTGAATTGCTACAAAACCTACCAATCAAATTCTGAAGACTATACATGCAGATTTTTGAGATGTGATTCTATGGCCAAATTTTACACTATGAAAAGTTGTGAAGAACTTTATTGTGGAAAGATGGATTGGGAAGAAGCAGAGGGATCTTCTACATTATAATAACATCCAAGGACAAATACCTTACTTATTTATTTTTTATTACCTATTGGTAAAGTCACAGATAGGCAGGACTATCTTTGAAACTATAATTTAGATAAGACCGGGAGTTCACGTTTAATAAATAGATATTATTATTATGTATACCTGACACCCTTTTTTGTGGTGAAATCCTACCACAATGATGTTTAGCACTGGTTCATTTAGAAATGCCATTATTATTTTCACATTTACGTTATACAAAAATATTTTATGTTCTTCATAATACAGTCTTTTTTACAAATAAATGTTTAGTACATTTTACAGCGCAGACAATTCTCGATTTATGAGAAATAGTAGTTAAGTTATTTAGTAAAATCGGAATCACATCACATCACATACACAAAACATTTCACACAATCGAAACGAAACGAAAAGTCGCCAAAGTAGAGGTGAGTCCGGTATACAATATCTAACTGAATAACTGTTGGCTTGGTTCAAAAATATCCAGCGTTATTGAAAAATCCGCGTACCGCTAGAGAATAACTGTACGAAGCGAGCGAGCATCGCGCTCACCGCTCACCCACCCACCCGTAATTCACCCGTCACCCGTCACCCAACCATAACTAATCCAGCCTGCAATAACTCTCACCTATTCTAGGAACGCTAGCCTACCATCTGATTTGGTTAGAAATATCTAATACCTCTTGTCATCCCTGTCTAACACCATGATTCTAATGCGAGTAAACGGGATAGTCAGTTATTCAAAGTACCCAATACCTCTTGTCATCCCTGTCCAACACCAGGATTCTTAGGCGAGTAAACGAGATAGTCAGTTATTGGGTACCCATTTTATGCACTGCGTCTAAGTTCAACCATTTTGGTTGGTATGGGTGGTTTGCAATATTGCATAGGTAAACAGGTGGCGAGGTAAGACTGCCGATCGTTTTCATCCTATCTAAATAAGTTTAAATTCGACCATACCTCAGCGTATTAAAATTGAATTTACATTGGATTAATCATACATTTTTTAAAATATTAGACTAGTGATCGGTGGCCAGTGACGCTAATTGTACCTACCTACACCTACGTGATTTGCTTACGAACTAATTAGGCAGGCATTGTTTTGTTTGGTTGTTTATTGTTTGAAAATCTTATTTTTATGTATAGGAATATAATCGTATTCCAAGAGTACAATAGAAGCAAGACGCAAAGGCCTGGCCGTGGCGTCAAGTGGTGGAAGAGTAACAATGGTACATATTCTGTTGTATTTTTATCGTTGCTAGGGATAAAATTCAAAATCAATCAATTCGGTAGGTACCTATTTATTTATGTAGTAAGATAAGCTTATGTTAAGGATAACTGATATACCCAGGTACTTATTACATTCAATAGATATATTTTACTACATACATAGAAAAGAAAATAAAAAATACGATATGCAAAGAAATAGAAATTTCTGATATCAACCTATTTTCAAATGTCAATTTGTTCCAGCCTTCCAAGAAATCTTCAACGTCACTCAAAATATATGTAAATGTCAACGTCAAATTGATTTAGTTGCTCGCACTTAACCTTTTTTTATCACCTCAACGGACTCGCTCCCCTACACGCGAGGCCACCAGATTCAAGACCTTCCTGGCGACCGCTTCCCCGGGATCTGCTGGAACACCAGGATGATGTCCAAACGCAAGAAAACCATCGCAGCCGCTGCTGAACAGCAATTGAAAGGCCGGCAGGACTCTCATTGCTGTAACTCAAGACTCGAGTGACGTCTCGCTCGACGTTGAAGCTAGAAGAAAGAACCTTAGTTCGATTCTAACCGCATTTCGCTCGAAAGACGAACTGTAGAAAACCATTGATGAAAAACCTTTTTGTTTGACATTGACAATTCAAAAAAATAGAATTGTCAATGTCAAACAAAAAGGTCAAGTGCGAGCAACTATTTGACGTTGACATTTACATATATTTTGAGTGACTTTGAAGACTTCTTGGAAGGCTGGAACAAATTGACATTTTGACACTCTGAAACAGACACTGGCAGAGTCGTAGCGAAAAGCAAGCGGCGCCAAAACAAAAAGAAGTTTAAATTGACATTTTTTATTTTCTTTTCTATGTATATAGTAAAATATATCTATTGATTGTAATAAGTAGGTACCTGGGTATATCAGTTATCCTTAATATAAATTTATCTTATATCCTATAAATAAATAGGTACCTACCGAATTGATTGGTTTGAATTTTATCCCTAGCAACGATAAAAATACAACAGAATATGTACCATTCTGTTATATTTTTATCGTTGCTAGATAAATTGCACTTCTTTGTTTAGAATATAGTTAGCGACGACGACGACGGTTTGTGCATGTACAAATGCACAACCGTCGTCGTCAGTCCTTCGTTGGAGGTATGCTTAACTTGCTAAAAATAGGATTAACTTCATCATCATCAGCCTATGTTAGTATGTGTTATACCTCCCCCAATGAGCGCCACTGAACTGGTGGACCAGCCCTATCGTGAGTGTCCATGTCTCAGCTCAGTAGGTAAGTATTATGATATATAAATACATATAATTATGTACATAAAATTTGGGTATTGTAAAGTTATTGGATACCGGTTGGTGCTAACGTTATTCGAACAAAATATCCAACTTATAACTGTTGGTAAAAAAATCCAATAACTCCCACCTCTACGCCAAAGTCGGATTCGGACGGCAATCAATCACAGAACTACCACAGACAAATAATGCCGTTCCATTCGCCACAGGTTATCAAATTTCGTAATGGTTTCGGGTTTCGATTACGAATGAAATAATTTGACATGCCTGAAAATAGGGCGCTGTGATCGCAAATTATGTCTCATTCAAGGCTATGTCACGGAATGCATAATAATTAGCGCGGCGTTATATCGTGATAGTATTAGCGTCTTAATATCTGTGATCTTTTTTTTAACCTAAGCCATTCGTGCTGCCTGTCGCTCTACACGAAAAACATATTACGGCTGTGCTGAGTCACACAGATCTGTATTTTCTCAGCAGCTGCGCTAGTGTGGATTTACGCATATTAGGCACTTGTAGAAAACAGAAAACACATGCGGTGTGATTTATACACTTGCGAGCTATAAACTGGAATCACTTCATCGCTAGTTTCTGCAGACCATATTTTACAGTTTCCATGGAATAAACTGCAGATTGGTGTATACCATTTGAAAAGAAATTTTATTAGCTTTCGAATGGTATAAAAATTATTTAAATTTAATTAAGTTTCCTACCTTCATTTAGTGAATTATTACAATAGGTCGAAGTTGTGGATGTTTAAATTAATAAGAAGTAATATGAAAATATCAAATTTTTATTTAAAATCTTTGTTATTTCCCGCTTAATATTTTGTATTGCCCCCCCTGGCCCTAATGACTGTTTGTAAACGCTTTTTCATTGACCTAATGAGTTTCCTGATGGAATCCTGTGGAATTCGGCGTAAGGGAGTACATGGCCCAGCAGAATGTCGTTGATATACCTTTCTGCGGTTAGTCCTCCTCCCCGACCTCCACCGGGTACGAATACCAGCTCCGTTTTAGCTTCAATTGAAATCCCCGCCCACATCATACAAGACCCACCCCCATATGCCACTGTTTCCGCTATACAGCATTGTGCGTATCGCTCTCCCGGTCTCCTGTAGACTCTCCGTCGACGGTCGCTGCCATGCAGGCACATCCTAGTCTCGTCCGCGAACATAACTCTGCTCCATTGCTGTATATCCCAATCTAAGTGATCACGAGCAAACTGAAGTCGGGCTTGTCGGTGGGCTGTAGACAATTTGGGTCACGTTGCTGGCCTTTTTGGGGTCAAGTTAGCTTCTTTGAGTCTTCGCCTCACTGTCCACTCGCTGACAGTTCTCCCTCGAACTTCTCCGAGCTCCCGCTGGACGTCAACGCCGGTTAGATGTCGATTTCGGAGAGAAGTGCTGACAATAAATCGGTCATCTCTCGCCGAAGTCCATCGTTGTCGTCCAGATCCTGGTCTTCGGACTAAGTTTCCAGTCTCTCTAAACCTCTTGTATACTTTGGAGACACAGGACTGGCTCAGATGAAGCTGTCGAGCGATAGTACGCTGAGAGAACGCTTGCTGGATTAGGGTGACGATTTGAGCGGCTTCTATTGGTGTGGTTTCCATTTTCTTGTAATTCCAGTATTTTGAGTGACGTGATATATTGGACTGATGACAAAATTGTATAAATTCCCAGTTTTTATAGGGATTCAGGAGTTTGAAAAAATTTATGTTTCGTTCCAAAAATTTATGTCTATTGTTTTCACGTTCCATGACATATGATGAACATTTTTTTCGCTATGATATCGAAAGAGTTTGAAAGCTAATAAAATTATCTTTAAAGTAATATACCACAACCTACAGTTTATTCGATGGAAACTGTAAAATATGGTCTGCAGAAACCAGCGATGAAGTGATTCCAGTTTATAGCTCGCAAGTGTAGTTCGTTTTTCATTAGTAGAAAAATAGAGTTGGGCCTAGCGTTCTAAACTATTTCTAGACGGAACTTTAAAAACAAGACATCAAAACAAATCGATTCAACTCAACCATCGATATCTCGATTTTGTTGTTAGTCTGTGGCTTATGCGACCAATAAACCTATAATAAAACTGTTATGTCTACACGTTGGCCGATATGTGTGCAATTATGTTGGCGTGGGACAAACATAGTCAAGTCTGAATAAATAAATATCTTAATAGGTCAGTAGGATTTAGTCCGCTCATTGGCCTGAACCGAAGTGCCAACGTGTGTGTGGATCACAAACTGTTCGCCAAGGTGTTGGCCAACATTATGGCACATATGTTGGCCATCGTGTAGAGGAGTTATTATAGATAAAAAAAATTACCCCCATACTGGTTATATAGGCTTTTTTTCCACGAACTTTTCCTTCGAACGCCGTGAATCGCACAAGACATTTTCTCTTAAATATTTTTTTACGTTATTAGCACTCTAGTCAACATAATAACGTACAAGGTTGCTTGCTTTTAATAGGGGTTCTGACCCACTAAGTCTACTTTATTGATGATGCTGAAGGCATATTCATGGGGTCTCCACCGCGCTAACTTCGAGAATACCTATTTAGAACCTTTCATATTTACCTAGAGCATTTCTTTGCTATCGTCCATTACATACACACATTAACCTATAATGACTTTGATGATGCAAACGTATCATCAAAGTCATTATAGGTTATCTTGTGTTTTTTAAATATTATGGTTTTTAAGGTACATTTTGTAGGTACACTGCATGGATGTATCCCTATCACACATTTTCGTCAAATAATTTCAAAATAAAAATAATCATTCAAATTACCCCTAAATGGATGTTTTCATGTCAATTTAGAGCATTTTTTAAATTGTATTATAAACTATTATTAGAACAATAAAAATAATAATTAATTATATTTAACATTTAGAGGAAAACGAACTACCACAAAAACGATACATAATATACGAACGCTTCGATTTGCTTAGTTTTGTAGATATAGCTGCTGTATGAAAGCATGCTGGAGATATTCATAATTACCTGCTCTCCTAGTTAGCACAGTAAAAACTAATAAAAAAATTACCAGCGAGCGGAGCAAGTTGGAATATAGAATTGATGTGTTATGTTATGTATGATATGATATGAGTAAGAATGCATGAGAAGATTTTTACAGTAGGTACAAAGAAACACAATTTATTGGTTCACAAAACGACACATTAATAAAATAACTTATCAAACACATTATTAATCATTCTAAATTTGAACTCTTCGATTTAAATTTTCAACACAGCATGCCCATATCTGCTATATTGATTTTATTAGTAAGGACTAACTAAACGAATAAGCCAACTGTAATAAATAAAAACTTTCATTTCCCTGGCCGTGGGACCTGCTATAGATATCAAAGCGGAATAATTTGTTTCACTTGTATCGAATATCCCTCAATGAAATAATTGTACTGGACACTCACATAGTGTGAGTATTTTACACTTGACATGAATTGTCGAAATCGCATTTCGTTTTGTTTCGTTGTCGTAATCACAGAAATTTATTGTAATCTGTGGAAAATCGGATTCCATCATTTTCAAATCTCATTCTTTCATTCACTTCCGGTTGCAAGTTGCGAATTTGCAATCAACAAGGGCGATTGTTTATTTTTATTATTAGCCACCACAATTCTGTCTGTCTAATTTCCTTTATATTAAGCTACAATTATGTATTAAACTAAATGATTGACTCTCTTAGGTACTGTGTCTAATTACACCGTAAATGAAGAAAGTGATTGTTGTGTAAAATAAGTCGCCATTTTTGCGTGTATATTTCTGCCGTGATACTTGAACTATGTTTTTTTCGATTACTATTCGACTTTATTAGAAAGTGATAAAATTTACTGTGACTTTATTTAAATAACTGTGATTATTCGAGGAAACAATGACTGCCTACTACTTCGTCTTTATGGTTCGTAAATCAGTATTTTTATATGAATTCATGATCAACTCATTCTGATAATTTACTTGGCAGCTTTGCATTGCTTTTTACTGCTTGTCTTTCTATACTAATAAATGTTTGAAATTGTGATTAAGGTATATCTTTTGTTGCACGTAGCTCTTGTATTATCAGTATGCTGCATGCTGATAAAACACTTTCAGAATATGAAGTACAAAGTTAGCAACCCATACAGATTTTAAAAATTTTCTATCTTTATGTACCTATCAATCGAACAAACAATAGTGTGTATTATATTAAAATATCTACTCTTCATATGGAAAAACACCTGTTTTAGATATAGAGTGACTAAAAAAATTATCATATGGCTTTTAAACCTATTCAAAATATGAAAAACAACTAACTATTTACAATAATTATAAAGTACACTACAAACAAACTAAGTAGTTATTCAAGTGTGTGGAGATTAATTTTGAATATCATCTCAAGGAAACAAAAACAATCGAGGAAACAAAATTAGGTTCAATAAAAGCTATGATGGCTTGGTTTTCTATTTTATTGACAAAAGTCATTTTTGCATGTGCATCTTCAAAGTGATTCAAATAGATTCAGATCATAAATATATACTGAGTGACTGGCATGATGTCTATCTGATCTTGATAACTGAATCCAAGAATATTCTGAAAAACCTCACTGAATTACATCATTGAAAAAACAATTTTACCTACTTTTTGTGAGTGTATTTGAATCTCTGTCTCACTCTAAATGTGCCTCAAGGTCTAACTAAACTAAACCAATGGTTCTTAAAAGTATCAAAGGATAGCCCAGTTTCATTTTATTGCATGGCACTTGGACTTCCTACCAACCTGATTACCTAAACTACTTGTTACAAGTTGTCTGGGCTTTTCTGTGTGAATGACAGAATATCAAGGTTATTATTTGTACAAATCTTATCAAATGCAAGATTGTTTATCAGGTATTCATTATGTCTTCGCTTTTATTTCCTTTATGTTTCTCAACATTAACATAGAGGAAATAAAAACAATCATAGGGAATCTAAAACATAGGGTAATAAAAACAAAAAGTATGCGATGTACTTTATTCATATATTAAAATTGTTAAAGTTTGAAAAATTCTTATCAATTCGACTTAACATTTGTGACTCCATAAAGGTGTGGTTATAAACAGTTTCACTCTAAGCAGTTTGATTTACTGAATGCCTTAGAAAAACAAAGGTCATGGATGCCTTGACAGGAAGGTAGGTGGGTTGCTTGGCTTAGAGTTCAAAATCTGCAAACAGACATCGCCTCGCTACTTTTAGGCGACTAGATAAGATAGATGTTTGTCTGATAGCCGTCATATATGTCTGTTTATGGGTTTTGAATCATACATAAGCCATGCATTCATATAGCACAGAGGCAACCTACTGAGCTTCCTACAATCTACCATTCATACTATGTCATGGCTTTAGGCTTAGTTATAATTTTGTAAGGATACTATCTCCTTCTGACCCAATGTCGAGTCATATATGGTCACGTCAACATATGGCTCATGCAAATACAAATTATAATGTACATCTATTTTGTTAATTGATGTCTGAATTATAAACCTTAATCTCTGACCCTAATTGAGATAAATCTCAGTTGAGATGAGAATGAGATCAACTTAAATTTATTTTTTTATCCATATTGATTGAACTGGAAAATTAAAACTGTAGGAAACCTATTTTGTAATGAAACAATAATCATTATTAAATATTTTTTCATGGCTATATTAGAGTGTGTGCGACAGGGGAATATGCTTCATTCTTTGTTGATCGCATCGCATGCATGGCACCTGCACGGCTATTTGTTTTATTTCTATGCTTTTGCACTATAATTAATCTTCTAATTGCCTTCCTATATCTAACGTATATTCAAAGTTACTCATTAGCTGTCCTTGTGACGACATGATATCACAACAATCGCCAGCACTACACTTACGTGTTTACAAATAAAAGATGGAAATTAAATTTTTCCATGTCGTCGTAGCCAAGGCGAAGTTATGGAAGTACCTACTACCTACCTACTTATTATCGGTAACATGTAAACAAGTAAGTTTTTTCTTTGGATTTTATCTTTTTTCATGGTTCGTCTTTTGGTGTGCATGTTGGCATCTTGGAAAGCATGATCTGTGCTTTTTTTATTTTGCGGTTTGGAATGTAACTTTTAAATATCTGATTTGATCTCATTATACTCGACTCCGAGCGACGATTTAGGATGTACCCATAACCAAGCCAAGCTCGATGGTGTATGTTTGTAAACAAACCACGTCACAAATAACTGAAACACGCTTTTTTGGCGTCGAGTTTAGTAAGCAATTTTTAATGGAAGTATCTTAAATCGACTAGCAATGTAAATTGCGTATAAAAGGACGCGGCAACAAAGTGAATTTTAGGTTAAGTTTTGGATTTTTGTTTACAAACATTCTACATCGAGTTTGGCTAGTGTGACAATTTCAGATTGGTGCTATAATGAAATATTATCTTATTTCGGGGGTATCATCTCCACCCTGTTAAGACAGTTCAAAATAATTTGATTAATCTGGCACTATATCGAAATTGTTGCAGAGTCCGTTAAATTTCCCCAGGACTTTATATTGTATTTGTTGCAGGATTCGAAGAAGAGCTTCTTAGAACCATAGGCATGACGGAGCAGGTATTGCACCCAGGTAAGTGCTCTACCTACTCATGTTTCTATTTCACCTGTTTCTACATAAAATTACGTCATTTGTCTTCAAAGTAGCGAATGGGCAAACTTAAGTCTACTAATAAATCAATTCCCAAGCTAGCAATACTTTGATGTAAAGATAAACAGGAGGGGGTCATGTTGCCGTGACGTCACAGACAACCCGTCACCGGATCAATAGGGACTCGCGACTCGAGGTCAGATTGTCCTAACTCCCGACAAATAACTACGCAGTTTTTGAATGGTGTACTTCGTGTTTTGTTTCGCCTCTAAGAAAAAAGATCTGTTACATTCGGTCGGACTAGGTCCCGGGTATTTTTTCTATATTAAAAAGCTTTTCATTGATCAATAAATCTAAACGATGCAAAAACGAAGCGAGTGCTTATGTCCCGCTGCAATATTATTAAGAGGTGAGTTTGTTTTTTATAGAAAAAACCGGTCGAATTGAAATCTTTCTCTGATATGCAGCTACATTATCCCAGGTACGTCAGCGAAGGCGCGCGCAGATACTAGTACACGAATAAAATCCATTTTAACTTAACATTGCTTAAATGTCATTCACCTCGAGACTAGTCGATGGTTTCACTTCTATTTTACAGCAGACCTAAATAAAACTATACTTCATCTATTCGTGGTTAACAACAATCTAAAATGTCGTCTCCACTCCACCTCACATTGATCTTCAATAAAACGTAACAAATTGTAATACAAAGCGTTATTACATTTTATGTTCCTTTAAAACTAATAAGTATACCGCAACAAGTATGAGCCGTTAAAAATTAAAAGCGTTTCTCTTCTCGATACAAAAGGTCATCATTTCAAGGTTGAAGCTATAAAGCGGTTCGTTAAATAAGTATTAAAACGATGTCTCCGGTGAGATCTGTCCGAGTAGAGCTGGTGCCACGGGGGGAGGGGGAGAGGAGAGGTGCGGGAGGAGAGAGGTGCATATGCCTTGCATCAGTTGACGCATCGCGGTTGAATCCCCACATAGAATGCGAGGAAGTATGTAAAGAGCCGTACATAAGACGTGGATCGATGTCGGCGTCGAGTCCCGCCTTTTGCCAGCCTCGATTGTACGAGAAGATTGCCTTTCAAGTAGGTAGCTATATTGATACCTATGTATACAGTAGTAGGTTTATAATAGCAAAATAACTGCGTAGAATTTAACCGGTTCGGCAAAAACTAAAACGTGGCCTTTTGTTTGAACATGTTGATAAATTAAACATCGGAATTTCTTTAAGTGTAAACGGGATTGGCAACTCTCTTAAGATGGCTTCGGAGTAGTAGGGCTCACGTTAGGTACATGAAAAATCTTTAACACCCAAGTCACCGCACATGCGCATTGTGTGACCTTGATAAATTGTGAAGTTCTGACGCTTATAAATTTATCGCCAATGATATCGGAAACGTGATAATCCGTAGTAGTACTTTCATAGCCCTCATACAGAAAAGATTAAAAAGGAATTTATTACGGTAAAATTAGAAACCATAACATTATATTTATGCCTGATCTTTTTAAAACTTATACGAGTTACAGGTAGGTATGTAACTGTACCTATGCTGGATGCAAATATATAGTCCCTCTGTTCGCTTCAGGTTCAGTAATCCAGCCAGAATTCTGCGTGTCTTAATTCCCAGTTCTAATAACTCATAATTAATCAATAATGTAGGTTAGGTAGGTACAGTGACAAGTGCATTTTCTCATTTCTCCGACGGCGAGCTTTGGCTGGCCGTTCCATTTCCACATAAATCTCAAGACTTGGCCCACCTCATACAGAATCCTCTGATAGAGAACGTTCCTGTTTAAATCGTGTAACTTGGTATGAAGTTAATTTGGTTATAGCAGTGACACAATTGCTGTTCACACGTAAATTATGATTTGGAGTAATGTTATCGTTCGTTACCACAAATCTAAAAATATCGGGGGTATTATAGAAAGCTCATATCAGACGAAGTCAATGCCAACTAAGCGTTCTAAGTCTACTGCTATGGTAGCGTTAAGATGAAAGTACCTAACCTACCATAGTTATAATAGGGCCACTGAACTGGGTGCTTGCTATACGAGTGAAACCAGGTCCGCTTGAGGTCAACGAACTGTTCATTTTGCTGCATCCGTTGCAAATTACGGTGTGATGCGACGCATCGAAGCCGCCACCAATTCTGTTGACTGGGTACCACCTTTTTCATTTAACCGTGTAAAATGTAGTCTGATGGCTATGAAACTATTAGCGCTACTGCCAGTGCTAAGAGAAAGTCTAGATCGTATCACACCGCAATGGTTATACTCTACGTAGTCTGTGATAGGTTAGTTACAGTTACTTACTAATTAACCAAAATAGCGCGACAGAAATCGTAATTTATTTTTTGATACAGGCATGATAAGATACCGTAGTCAATGAAGGATTGTGGTTGGAAAAGTCGAAAGCAGAAAGCTTGACTTCGGAACTTTGTTTGGACTAGTGACGAGATAAACATACTAAAAGTCCCCACCCCTGTGAGGTGAGCCCTATGAGTGAGGGCACCATAAGGCCCCGTTTTTTTAATAATTTTATTTTTTGCTTGCCTACATCTCATAAGCGGCCTAAGTAAAATTTTGTTGTCCTACAAAATAAAAGCTGATAAAATTCTTTACAAGTTTGGTTCTATACACTTTTAGCTATTCCCAATCGAATTTAACATTTCAGCTTTCGTACCTTCGTACCTTTATCTGATCACGATGCGACAGACGAGGGACTCGTATCTAGACAAAGATTGGGAATATATTAAAAAAAAAATTGAACCAAAGTAGATAATTTTATCAACTTTCATTATAGAACGTAACACTTAGAACTTATGTAAAAATTTCCTATGAAGATGACGCATCGTTTACGAGTTGTAAACAACGGAATCTTCTTTATGCCGCTACTCCTAGGCCGCTCAGGGGCGGCGGGGTAATTTTGGTATGTTTGTCTCCTAACTAGTTCAAATTTTCAGCTTTTGAATTTTTCACCAACTCCCTTTTTTGGGCTTCATTGAATGAAATAACTTGTACCGAATCCTCATCTCTAATTTAAATATAATGGTGTTTAGGCCTTCGTTCGTGTCGATTATTGGTATGATGTAAAGCTAAGCTGTTCAGATGTGCAGTAATACGATACGTGGCCTCGTAGAGTAGATCCAAATGAAATGGTTGTGCTCCAATTTCTAAATTAGCGTTTTTGTAGGGTGTATCTACAAAGCAACTTAATACAGGCGTTGGTCCTGTTTCGATCTCTCGCTGGTCACTGAAGAAAGTGCGAATAGAGATTGCACCAGTGTTGGCAAGACATTATTATAGTGCACAACAGTGTGTATGGTATGGCAATCTCGAATGAAGTCGCGAGAACAGCTCTCGCGACTTCATTCGAGATTGCCATACCATAGTCTATAATATTTCTGGTACTTGACCTCCATATCCCATGGCCGTGGGACACCCTTGATAACGTAAGTTCAAACTGCCCGAGAAAGGGACGAACAGCGATCTATACTAATTAAAATTATGGGTTATCCACGAACCTATTTGTTGATGAATTTAGTAACTATTTAAAATACTTAGAGTATCTCTGCTTTACTTCTGTAATTAAGTTGACATTTGAAAAGGATGGAAAGGCGGAAAGGGAAAAAATATTTTCGTTTCGGTATGGCTGTGGGGTGAGATTTGGGTGTTTAGGGGGAGGATTGTGGTAGGAGGGATTTATATACCGACCTATGTATAGCAAAGTGACGCGATCACGTGTATATTTTGCAGTTGTATTGATCGCATTTAGAATTCAGAAGTTATAAAGCACCTAATTACAAGCAACGTTATAGACTGAATCGAGTTAGTTCTTACGTGTTGAGGGATAAATTGATAGAGAAATTAAACAATATCCCAAATTTTTGTTTGGTGAGACTTGAAATTTGGATCCTTACCTTAATTTCGTCGTGATTACCCCATGTGCGATAGCTTACGCTTACTTATAATAATAACAATAACCTTAAATTGATAGATTCCACTTACATTTCTTCCAATCTAAATGTTTTTCATTTTCCTAGAGGATCAAATATCTAAGTGCTGTATTTCCTTTACACCTTACAGGACTCTTGGATACGTCACAAAATTAAAGGAAATTGTTCTGATACTGATCTACATGATTAACATTTAAATGGATACCTAGGGATTTATAGTGAGACATGAATAAGATGTGTGACTTTATACTTATAATAATAATAAAATATGAGCTCTATCTCGGTCGCGGTGGCGCACTCAGCAGCTAATCGTCGCGTCACGTGACGAGCGCCGGAAGGACGGGGGGTGAGGACTTGCGGCTCGCGGGCTGAGGGAAGGGGCGTCGGAATGCAGTCACCCACCAGCATTCATTGCACAGCATAATTTTGCCGATTGATCTTCAGCCACCATTATTATTCTTATATCATAAGAATAAACTTATTACCAAACTAACATTGGTGCGTGCGTAGCGTACCGTACCATCCATGTAATTAGGCAAGCCGGAAAAAACTATAGGTATATTAGGTAGATAAAGTATTTTATAGTAGGTGCTAATGACGTTCTGGTACGTAACAGATATTCGGATTTTGCTGAGCTGGCCAAGGAAATATTTGAATTTGTAGCCAATATTCGTAGCAATATGATGTTTCTGGGAGCAGTACCAAAGCAACCATCATGAGCTATGTGTAGTGTATCCATCGTTTCTGGGAGCAGTACCAAAGCAACCATCATGAGCTATGTGTAGTGTATCCATCATCATCATCTTTTAATAGTCCACTGCTGGACATTCCTCCCGCGATAAGCGCCATATCATATACCAAATAATATTTTGGTTGTTTACAAGTTGATAAGTTCTCAGTATAATAGATTGTAAACCGGTGGCAGCCCCACGCCGCACACGGAAACTAAAAAAACATCAAAATATTGCTGCTTCGTGGTATGCGAATGCTACGTATTTTTCGTTCGCGATAGGATGAAAATGTAGAATACAAAGCCGTAATTGCAGCGTGCGGATTGCACGATTGCCCCTCACCCCGCTATACCGGCCCGCGCTCGAACACCGTAAGTAAACAGTCTGGTGTTTATCCGCGTCTCGCTCGCACCGACCGCGTCGTGTCGCGCCTCTGAGGTGCACTCGCTGTTCCTATTATTTTCGTGACGGGTATTGCGCCGAAGCCGATTCCCGCATCCTCGCCCCCGAGACGCGAGGTCCGGTCTCGCGGCGGAGGCGGTGGCGACGGCCGCTCGTATCGCGCGCTCGTCCGCGCCCGAGGCCGACTGTCACATTGGTCCGACGTGCCTCAGAACGATTAGTGCTCGACTTGATTTGTACAAATTGAAATTTGGAACGTTTGTATCGCAATGGATGACAACCAGTGAGCGACTTGCAAATTCATCGAAATGGTGTCGCGTCAGTGATAGTGAACAGTTTGTTTATTGGCCTGCTGATGGTACACGTTAATGTGGATGGATTACGGAGTGTTGTTGGAAGATGCATTTCAAAGAGGCGTTCGCGATGAGCGATCGTCCATCCGAGCGCGGCCGTCGGAACTCTCGCTGCAAGGGTGGGTGTCCGTCTGGTCTGACGGCCGCGGGCCGTCTGTGCTCGTTGCTCACGGCTCACACACAACACAACACATCATCATAATAACACAACCGGTCGGTGCGGTAGAGGCGTATTGCCTCCGTCACCTGAACTACCGCGCGCTATATTTTCATAAGACACTTTTAACATCTGCTTACATCATTTTAGAGGTCGATGTATAACTGCTTCTCTTCGCGCGCATTATCTTTTCTTAAGATTGTATTTGTAGGGATGTCCATGAACATTATATAGGCAGGTTCATAGATTATACAAAACTTTGCGTGAATATAGAGATTTATTGACTTTCTATTTTTATATAGTTAAGGTTTGTACTCGTCCTATCCTAGTCTGTCGTCAAAGCGTAGGTAAACCATTACGCGTAGAATTAATAATAAATATGAAGTAAAACTATTAAGAAGATATTATTAACGGGTGCTTAACTCAAATACATTATTATAAAAAAAATACGATTATTCTTATTGACTCTATATATTATTACCTCTATCTATTAATGAATCTTGTACCTATGCTATTTTAGGGGAAGCCATTTTTATCTGGTTCTTGATTTATAAGGCAGTATTGCTACTGCGCAATTAATGAAAAAAAATTAGATTTTCTCAAAATTCCCGTGGCTAAGCCACGGTTTCGTTAAAAGGCCTCATCATCTCATGGGTGTTGCGGCGGGGGACAAGGCGCAAGGGGAGGGAGTCGTAAAGGATGGAGGTGAGATCATAGTGGCGAGTGGCCCGGGGAGGCGATCGATATGTACATTGAACGTACATACGTATCTATATAAATAACTGTACCTAACTTCTCGCAACTCGACTGTCTGCTCCAGATATTGCGCCAAAACCCCGCTCGCCCCACCCGACCCCTTTTACCTATTCTCTCTTAACTGAAAGATGAATTTTTAAAACAACCCACGCCTTATATTTTTTCAGTTCAGATTAATACTAGCGCCCACAATTTTTTAAATTTAGCTCTACTAGGAAAATGATTTTTTCTGTAAAGAACTTTATACTTAATCCAATAAAAATAAATCATGCTTGGTAATTATAGGGTCCACAAGAAAGAGCTTAGTTTTATTTTACAGGTTTTTCCCAATTTTTATGAATCGAATCCCAACTTAATTTAGTTTCAAGATATGAATTACATTTCAAGCAGGATGGAGTAAGGTGGTCCTATTTAATAATGTAATAGACCACTCTCTCTATAATGTAGAGTCATAGCGTGACGGCTGTATCTGATCTTGTTTACTTTACCTACTAATACACACGTTCTAAGTCTACCCTGGCCTCGCTATATGTACTCGCGTTAAGATTTCATATCTTACTTTTGGAGTTTACCTAAGTCCTGCTGACAAGTCAAGTTCTGTAAAAAATCTAGTAAAAATTAAGACAACGTAAAAACTCGCTTATACGACCATGGTTGGCCTTATCATCATTCCTGGTCGTCTACATCGTGTTTCGTGTATAATATTAATCACACAGACTTGAATATCCTGCTAGGTTAGTTTAATGATATTGAAGCATACTTCAAAAAGGTTACATTAACATTTTTTCTATTATAATACCATCATCCATCACGTATTGATAACATTGAATTTCATTCATTTGTTTAACAGTGGTTCTCAGTCTCGCAATTCAAGCCAACACCTAGCTATAGTAGCTACCAACTACTCCTGATTACTCAATTTCTTTGCGTTTAGTTTGACAAAACACAATTCTGCCAATGTCCGTTTCAGAACGAAAAGGGTTAAAAAATTATTTGAGGTTGAGTTTGTTTATATACAAACTAAAAGACGAAGTTTTCATCTCAATCATGGTTATTATTTACAAAAAACAAACGTAGACTTTTGGTAGTCTACGTTTGTTTTTTGTAAATAATAAAAAGTGATCTAAAAGATCACTTAAATAAACTATAATTCTAAGCATAAGGAACATAAACACCTAATTCACAGTTTATCCATAAAATTTTATACTATTGACAGTTATAAATCTAAAAAGTTAAGATACTTAACGGGAAAATGAACACATGAAGAGTCTTTGAGCTGAATACTAAAACGCAACTCAGATCTTTAATGAAGATATTTGGTCAGATTTTCTTTGAAAAGTATCAAAATATTGAGACCTGTGACGTAGTTATAGGTATTTGAGTTGCGTTCGAGTATTCCGTGGTTAGTCTAACGGGTTGACATAAACATAGCATTGGCGATGATAAATATAAATATCATAGAATATTTAACAACTGCTTAGTTGTGCCGCGCCCCATCTCGTTATTTTTACGAATCTTCTAGATATAGCTGGTCCATAAAGTTTAGCGTCTGACGGAGTGCCTAACGAACCTTATTATATGAATCTTGGATTATGTTTTGCGTGTTCTTGTAATGTCCTATATAAATTAAATAGATACCGATTTCGATCAAATTCTATAGGTATTTTTTTATCTTAGTGCCCGTGCCCGCCCGTTTATTTGTATTTACCATTCATTTGAAATTAATTTAGGAACAAAGATAACGTTAGCCTGGAATTCCCAGCAAATACCATTTCAATGCTCAAGAAAGGGAAAGAAAACAATTCAGAACACGATCGGTAACTCACACAAGCCATGCCCTATTTCGCTCACGTTGGATATTATACCGCTTCAAAAGTTTGCGGTTTAAAATTGTATTATTTTGGACAGGTGCTGGCGTCAAAATGGAGCACTTCCAGGCTGCGTTGGATCCACGCAAGCAAGAGCTGCTGGAAGCACGTTTCCTAGGCGCCAAGGTCAGTCACTTGCACTAATCATACCAATTTATTAGTAAGCAAGTAAAAAGCACTAGGCGCGTTACGTTTCAAAAACCTCACTCAGTCAAATGATTAACGTGAACCGGTCTATCAATCATCAATTGTTTGCATCATCACATCAGTGATTGATTCATCCATCTTTGGGACTTGTCTCAACGTATCGTAATAATTCCAACAGCCTAAACTCGTAAAGCTGCGCAGTGAGGTCTAGAATCGTGTAAGGTTCTCTGATTAATCGATCGTGAGCTCGACTCGAATGCTTTGCTCCCCTCTGTATAAGTCTCTTGGTAAAACAGGTTTTACAAATATTCCTGTTTGATACTGGATCGTCTCTACTTTCGCAATTCCTGAACTTGAACGTAACTTTTTATTTTGATATTTAATAAAGTTTGATTAGATGTTTCGCCATTTGTGGTGTGATTTTTTTTTCTCACCTATATTTATGAAGAGTATTAAAATACTTAATATCGAAATAAAGTTTTTATATTATCATTGCCATAATCATCATCATATCAGCCCTTTATGTCACACACAGCTGGGTAAGACCTCCTTTAATGCTGCTTTAATGTTTGCCAGCCTCTGCTGTGTCTTTTGCAATAAAAATATAGAAACATTGTCATATTTATCATACCTTGGTACCGTTTGTTATTACGGTTATTTAGAGTTTTACTATATAACAATCGAGCCTAAAACTTGCGCCTAGTGGTTTAAAAGCAATTGTAATACTAGTTTAGCTCGATTTATAGGACGAATGAGTCGATCACGTGATCATTGATAGCGCAACAAAACCGCTTCAGTAGTTGGACCCAGGCACACCTGCCCCGCTACCGCTGTCGCCGTGTTCATCCCCCCTTTCCACGCTCCGTGCTGCGACCGCGTACGATCACACATCGTGCTCTCGGGCAACCAAGTGATGTGTGTAGATCGACTTATTATGTATGAGTGTATGTAATTCCATTATATACTTCGTCTCTTTCCCCACCCCGCTCGCTCTTATCTCTCCCCCGTGTAGTCCTATTGACGCGTCACTTGGCCGCGCCAGGCAAGGCATTGATTTTATTCTTTGTTTTTGGTATTCAGATTGAAACCAACTGCGCTGTTGACTGCGCTATCTATATATTTTATGTTAGATAATTTTGTGTTAGATTCGAATTCTATCCTATTAGTGTTAGCACTACAAATCAAATATATATACTACTTCCTTATTTTCAGTTTTCTTAGTTTTACTTTTTCCAATCATCAACTGTATTTTGATATTTACGGAAATAATGATTGATGGATTTTCGGTAGGCAGGCAGGCACCTAGAAACATGAGTATCTCTATAAAATCCGATCAGATATCAGTGATAGAAAAGGGCATTTCATTTTATTGTAGAAGGTATAATTTAACGTACCTACGATATCGGCTAAGAACAAATAAAAATAAAAATGTGACGGTGCCATTCAAAGATAATATTGAAATATCGTTTCGTCAGCTTCGTCGACAAAATGGCGGGTTGACATAAATAGCTCGTGCCATAGGCAGGCACTGTCTACTTTTGTGACTTATTGGTCCTAACCTAACGTAATAACCGATAGTAGTCAGTACCTTCTTCCTTCCTATTAATATCATTGCCAGGCACCTTATAATACATTTCATTGTTATAATAGCTGTCTTCTTAGTGAATATGTAGGTCCTCTAGTAAAAGTAAAATTGTATTCAACTTATGTTTTACAAGATAATCTGCATTTGATAGTTTACTGTGTCAGTCCCAAGACTACTTACTTACATACAATCGCAGCAACAATACAGCGTACTCGACATCTTCAGAATCTAAATGTAATTCTGTTTTGGTATCACTGTGATATAAACGGCGAACGAGACGCGAGCATAGTGGGGAGACGTTTCTAATAGGCTGGTTTACATTGAGCGCATTGATCGCGTGTTTGCAGGTCAGCGCAAGGGAAATACTTGTAGAAACTCGGCGAACACCTGATTATAAAATGGTGAGTGTCCATATCATACACATAACATAACCAACTTATTTCGTTTGAATAACATAGTTTGATTTTTTTTCTAAAAATTACTAATCAGTACAATTACTACATAGAACAATTTTATGTTGCTTGATTCAAAAATTGTTCGCCTGCCCGCTATTTCTACCTTCTAGCAATTTGGATCAATGATAGCTAGCGTTAGTTCACTTCACAACAGCAGACCGTTGCATGATGGCATACATTATTAATAGAACTTATTATGGCGGAGTGAGGAGGTATGTATTATTCCTCGCTACCACGTTAACGGTAGCTATATTCACCTTGATATGATATCGATTAGACTGCCTGCGTCGTCACACTTTTAGCTGCTTTGTATGTAATGTGCCTATGTTTGCCGTAGATTTGACAATTTCTTTATATATATTTTACCTTAATTGATTCATCATCATCATCATCATAATAGTTCACTGCTGGACGGACATAGGTCTCCCTTAATCTATGGAACCATCAACGTGCAACATGTATCAACTCAGATCTCTAAAATTATCGCATAATAACTCATGTAGTCTTAGTAAAGTTGTATTTGTGGTCAGTGATGGAAGGAAACGTGCGTGAGAAAATGAACGTTAAGATTTGAGATTGTAAAGTTTCACCGTCTCCTTTTAGCAAATTGTAGAGTAAACAACATTGCTATAAATAACTCGCTTACAAGACTTGCGTGCTAAATGTAACGTACGGGTACGCTCTTTCCCTTTTCATGATACTATCAATCATTACGTTATACTCAATAATACCTACCACTGTTGGATTTGATGCTTCTATTTGTGTTTTTTTTTATTAGTTATTATAGTCATTCTTTGAAGTACATTTATTATTGCTTATAAGTTTTAGTTATCAGTTATGTTTGTGTATGTTGTAGGTATGTTACTTACGTTGATGTCATATACCTAGTATAGATGTGTATGTATTATGTATGCTATGAAGATATCAAGTTAGTAAATGTGCGACCTCGAAGCACTCAACACTTGATTCGTTAGTTTCGTAGTGTTCAGCGTATGGTTGGTAAGCCGGGGCCGCGGGGTCACCGACACGAGCAGCGATGGCGCTGCTCCGCTCACCGCGCTGCACCCCCTCTATCGCTAAAATTCTTGAAATCGTAATACACATTTCTATTCTTGCTCTCCTCTATTCTGATTTTAAAAAGATATAGACACATACATCATGAGTTCCTTTTTAAATGGGTTTAGTGCGCAATCTTAATATTTACATACTTACATTCATTTCATACGCATTTTGCTGCAGTCCATATTACGTAATACCAATGTTTCTACCTAGGGATCTTTATTTTCCTGATTGAAGTACTTCTAGTAAGTACTTCAATCAGAAAAATAAAGAACCCATTTGTTAGTTTCTGTGATTGTCAGAAGATGGACTTTGAAATTGGCTCAATTTAAATCCTGTTACATCTAATGTTTTATACTTTGTTTGTATGTATTCTACTAGGGCAGTTGGCGGTTTTGACGAGGCAGATAATGTGTATCAATGGAATGTTATGAAAGAATCTTCTGAATAACCGGTATTTGTAAATAAATAGTTACGTTAATCACAAACTGCCGCCGCAGTCGAACTCGTAAATTCGAAAATTTTACGAATTGAATAATGATTTATAGCGTTCTTGCGCAGAATGTACCTATATTCCGGTAAATAAACAAGTTGTAAATCGTTTTGCCAACTTATACATGCAATATTCACTGTTCTTACTTGTAGCAGGCAGGTATAAGCCAGCCAATGCTTCGCACGACAGGCATACATAACTATTCCGCACTGAGAGAAAGAGAAGTAGGTACAACGCAGTGTTCAGTCAGTCGTTTCAGTTTGCACATTCGACGCGAAGGGAAATTATAACATGGCGCACACGGCCTCGCCCCGCCTCAGCTACAATGTGCCGTCAAACCTCATTCCACCGCTTAGCCGCCCGGTTCCGCAGTTATTTTTACACAGCCCGACCTTTCGCACCGGTAGTCACCGCACTTTAATAATATTTTAAATGCACATCTTCGCACTCACTAAACGATCCCCTATGTATAATCACTCTAGAAACACGTACAATTTTCGCTGGATACAACGCTGTTGAAGAACGTATTCTGTTTGTCTGAGATATCGTAAACATGAAAGTTAGTTTGATATGGCATACGGAGCGTCTGCTCTGGTCCGTCGCCGCGGAGGCAATGAACGCCGGGCGGCGCGGCGCGGTGGCGGCGGGCGGCTCGTCAGCTGAGCGTCACGCCGCGACATTGCAAGGTCCGCCCGTACTGCTTCGCCTGACCCACTGTGCTGTTCGCTCGACTCGACGCGACCCGCTCCCACCTCGCTCGGTCGCCTAATTCGCCATGTATCAACTTTTTATACATCTGGCACCTTTGAGAATCTAGTTAGTCACCTTAATGTTTTTAGTTTATTTGGCAATTTCACTTTGGGAGATATTTCTTTACCAGGAGACAATCGATGCTCGTTCGCCCGTTGCAATTATTGTGTTGGTAGGATTTGTTTACTTTGATTGAGAATATCTTCATGTTGATTGTGTGTTTATTCTAAGCAAAGCACCAAAAAACACTCCGATAAAGAATCAAACGCCCTTGTCTTTTTCTGTAGCAGTGTTTTCTTTCTTTCGAGAATCGAAACTATATCGATAGGATCATAGTTTTCTTATTGAACAAAATAGCTCGGAAGTACATATTTTAGATTATATTTCTTATCTCTTCTAAACATAACGATATTCGGAAACATGAGTCATTAGAGAATCCAACTAAAAATCTAAATATGAGACTCAATGCTGCTCCCAGTTTTCATATCGATGTGTTACGTTATTTTGTAATTATTTTCAAAAGCGGAGAAAGTCGCAGTGTGCTTCTAAATCTGCTCTGATCTGGTTTGCAAAATAAGAAAGAGACGAGTATCGTTGGCTTCGCTTGTTCTAGCTAAAACGTAAATCATTTCCCTTCCCGCCTTTACCTACCCCTCGTACTAGAAAATTGGGTTAAACGGCACGCGGTTGTATGCCACCGGAAGAGGGGCCTTTGGGGCCCGTAGAACTGCGCTTCGACAATGAATACGGGACAGAGATGTGACCGAGTATTGATTGCCTTTGCCTCCAGAGGGTTGGGTTGGGTCACAAAAAGCTTTCTTATAACGCACGTATTATAAATGCACTTATTGTGATCAAAATATATGCCTACTATTAATTTGTGATTTTTCTATGGTATTTTTTGTTTTGGTTGGTTTGTTCTTTGTTATCTAACTCCATTATTTGTACGTTCTTATCCGTATACGTCACCATTTAACTTTTCATAATCTTGTTATCTGATTGCCTATCTGTATCATCATTGGATACAATTACGTTTCTTCTATACTGAGGCACTAACTTAAATAGGTATCATGTTTTATGTTAATCGATATGTCGCGTCACTTGTACGCGCTTGTTATTCAAATCTGTTTTATCCAATTGAAATGCTTTTCTATATTACGTGTGTGTTAGCGACTTTTGTTACTAGCTTTATAATAATGAGGTGGTCGTCGTCTCGCACAGGAGAGGGCATGAGGCACAGAAGGGAGCATACAATACATAGCGGCGATAGATAACACTTTGTCTCTTTCTGCATAGTGCTTGCAGATTGCTTGCTTGGATATTATGTCTTTGTTCCACCGAGAGGTATTCTACTCATCTCTGTATTTCTATTTAATGTTATTTTGTCGATGACTGTTTATGAACACGTTTGTGTATTATAATTTTGATTAAAATGTTGATCATTTAATCAGAAATTATTGATTTCCTCGAGTCGAGACATTGACAAGGCACTCGAAAACAATCAAATATTCTTTTATTTTAGAATATATATGTTAGTAGTTACTTATTTGACTCCAGTTACCTTTTCTAAGCTTATTCAATCTGCTTCAAATTCAAAAACGCTAACTTGTTTTTGAATTTGAAGCAGATTCTGTCAGTCCTAAGCATTTTCTATTCTTATTAATCTTAAACATCTCGATCGAACTAACATTCAAGGACATTTGAAATTTAATTTCCCTGTCTTCGCTGTGAATTTGTTTGTTCACTATACTGGCTTGGGTAAGATAGAGTCAACTAATTTACCTGTATTTATGTTGATGTTGATACTTATAATACGAACGCCGCTTACCACTGTTTGAGTGTAGATGTAGACGCCTACATAACGTAACTCGTCCAGTAGGCAGTTTGTTGTCGAGCACGAGCGCTCCGCCGCCGCGTCCCCGCTACCGCCGCCGCCGCCGGTGCCGATGGTAGGTTAGGTAGGTAGGTAGGTGTAGGTACCTAGGTATACCTAACCCACTCGTTCACCGCGGTGGCTCGGTATGCCGCCCGCCCGCCCCCCACCGCCGCGCCCTGTGCCACGCCAACTCATTGCGGGAATAATTGGTCAAGCCGACATCGTACTTACTGCTGACGTTGCCTGTAATTTTATAAATACCAAGACGTCCCCTAAATCGCAAATAAGCATACCTTTCGAAATCTTCGCGATTCCGTCAAATGTTGGATATCACTTTGGTGCTGTGCAGTATGATGTGAGTCAACCAATTTATTCATAATTAATTCCATTGGCCAACAAACACGATAGCAATCGTAGGCTGTTGACCTGTGCAGCTAACTAAGCGAATGCGAATGAGCCGACGCCGACGACGGCTCTTTCGCAACTAGTTCTGCATAAAAATATTCTTACTTACTCGTGCATGCGATAACGTGGTCGATAAATACAGTTGGAAATGTTTTTACTAATTTCGATTTGAACAATACTTGCGGCCTTGTATCCTTGTTGTAAAATGGCGCCTCGCCTGTCGGTCGGGCAGTATTATTATTATTTCATTCGGAGCGAACTTCGTGACGATCTCGGCTCCCACCCCCTCGCCGCGCTGCCCCCCGCCGCTCCCCCCGCTCCCCGCGGATGCGTATCCGTCCGAGTCCGAGTGTCGCGACTCGACTCGAGTGAGACTAGCGATCCGTTTACAAGTTGTCAAACTGGTTAGGTTATTTGGCTAAGTGAAAATAGTAAAAAAAAATATAGAACGTCATGATTTACGCGTAATCAGTGAGTAATTGTCGAACTTGGTTCGAATAAAGTGATAAACGCTAGTGAAATCGTAGGAAACTGGGCGAGTCATATGTAAAGACGCCATCTTTCTTTACAGATGTCAGCTGGGTCACAAATTCAGATGGCACCACAAACCACTGTCAACACGGGGCAACCACTACACAGTCAGGACTCCAATATGAGCACAGGTAAATAGTGAATTTGTGCTAAAAGTGACACGAAATGGAGTTTTGTGAACAGTGCATCAAGTGTTTACTACGTGCCGGTTTCTTGCTGGGATGTTAACCTCTTTTATGAGCCCGAGAGAGGTGTAAATAAGTGAAAGAAAACTGATCAAACTAAGAATTGTGACGTCACTTGTTGTATATGATGCCGGATGGGAACCGAGAAAGTGCCGTTTTTCTTCCCGAGACACAAGACAGTTGCGTGCCACAATGCATGATTATAAAAGCGGAGCTAACATAAACCACGTCGGCCTACTGAGCTCATTGGCTAAAAGTGAGTTTACCTACTCCCTACCTTCTTATTATAACACGTAAACACTTGATATACTTAACTACCAACGCAATAAAACTGCCTAAGCATTCCTCCGATTTATTACCTGGAGAAAAAACACAAAACACCATAACGTGTGCTACAGCAATCGTTTAATTATTTTGAGCTTAGACCTAGAACAGAAAGACGACGACGTAGTGTCAGTTCAAATCAAAAACGACAGATTTTGAACTGTCAAAAGTTCCAGTGGAAGGGAGGGCCTATGATATCGTAGCTAAATGAATAATGAACGATATTTTCTATGTAATAAACCTTAAATAAATAAAGCTAAGAAGCTATCGAAATAAGCATGAATTAATTTATATAAACAAACAATTTTAATTGAATCTCATTCAATTACCTAGTCAAGGAAGTATTGCATTCAACAAAACTGTAGATTGATACGCATTTCGTTGTTGTTCCAGGGTCATCTCATAGTGATAAGGAACTGAAAGAAGTAGATGCTCTAACTCCAGAGAAGTCAGCAATGCGAGGGTCCACTGTTGTTCCTACCGCCACTCTAGTGCCACCTAGCGGTGCAGCACCCACGATAGCAATGCCTGAGAGGAAAAGGAAACGAAAAGGTAATAAATAAACGAGATCGACTGATTCCGATATTCTGGACGCGAATAATCCAAAATTATTTGCTGACGATGGGCTTAACGTTTCAGGAGGGCTGGCTGACCCTAAATAGGGAACAAGCAAGGGAATATATTGAATAAATTCACGAGGCGGCGAAGATCGCAATTCTGAATTAATTCGCAATTTTTGTTAAAATTCCAAAATTTCGTTTAAACTGGCGATCTTAATATCGCGCGTATTAATTTTCAGCAGATGATTTCCCACCACAAATATTTACAGGTCAGGTTAATTAGAGCCATTTTATTGACATTGAATCTACCTACAGTATTATAAATTTGGTTCCACACCACAGTCAACTGTATTCAATAGATTCATGGTAACAGAATTGTATTATTTCCAGGAGACGAAGGCGTAGGCGGCGGCGGGGGTGGCAGCGCCAAACAGCGACATAACTCCGCCGACAAGAACATTAGAGAGTACTTCTCTAAACACCCCTCGAGTAGCCCTGTGCGGCACACGGGCTCCAAGTCACCTTCGCCTCAAAGCGCTAACTATCCTATGGTGAGAACAATTTATTTATAAAAATGTAATGAAAACCCATAATTGTCACGACTCGCTCCACTGGCCGACATCATGTGTAATGTGTATGCCTGCCTATATCTGGCCTCGTTTGTGGTCTCTTTACTGAACACTGCAAAATAGAGTGGACGAAGTATTCTATATAAAAGATAATGGGACAGACACATTTAATTGCTGTTTTTAATCGAAAATTCATCCATCGAAATACACCGAACTAAACCAAGTGGTAAGTCGGTGATGGCGTCCGAGAAACTTGTATAGAGCGATGGGACCTTCTTCTCCACACCAATATACGTATATGCTGAGTTTACGATGTGAAGGAATCCTACGGAGAAGGCTCTTATGTCGCATGGGCCTGTCATTTTCTAGCGCAGCAATGTGTCGAATTGAACAATAGAACAGCGTTTTATGATGCATAACATAGGTCTTGTAGCGCAATCTGCAAAGTACATAGTTTAGTTTCTCGATATTAATGTTTGTATCGTTTTGTGCAGTACCCACCGTCACCCTCCTCATTGCTGCCTTCGGCGGCAGACTTTTTACGTTCTACGTCACAACAACGACCACACACTACTGTTAAGCAGGTATGTTTTTTGTTATCGTAAGGCACATAATCCTTACTTCATTCAGTGACAGGAATAATCGTTCACAGAATTCAATCATATGGTGTGCTATGATATTAACACCTCAGCTGAGTCATTGTTGTTGGAATTTCCTCCTAATATTTGAATGATTTACCTCACATTACATGAAGTTGTTGAAGGCATTGTTTATCCTAAATTTGAGACGTCATAATTAATAATTTCTTTGATTTATTTCAGATTCAAACAGAACTGACGTGTCAGAGGATACAAGAGTTGGAAACTCAAGCATCTTCCGATTTAGAGCTAAGGAATAATAAAATAGATGAATTAACGAGATCTAATGAAGAACTGAAACATCAAGTGCAAGCACAGAGCAAGGTATGTTAAATATAACTATAACTAACTATACCTACTGTTAATGTAATGTGTATCTGGGTAAATTACAAGCTGATTTATAAAGTGACATAATTTTGGTCTCACGAAATCACAGATTTCCTTTGTTTGGTGAAACGTAATCATTTAATTTCATGTAAATGAATAGAAGAATGGTTTAATTTCTGATTGTGTGATGTGACTTTGATTAATCTAAACGAGCCATGGTTAAACAATCGCTAAATATAATTTCAAGATCAACTTATTATAGATCAATAGAAAGTTTGAAGATTTGGGTGCAACCACACTTTTTCTCAAAACGCGGAGCACAATTCATTTTATGTATTTGGATAGAGGACACTATACTATTAAAAAAACATTTATTAATAGTTATTTTAATTTGTTAATATCTCAGAAAACTGACGCTTTGAAACATTATGTTATAGAATTTTTTATTAGAGTCCATCTAAATTTACAAGTTAAATTGTGCGCCGCGGTTTTGAAAAATAAAATAGATATTAGGGTCACCCCTCAATACCAAAAACATCAGATTTTTATTTACATTAAGATTAAACGAGTCGCTCATCGTTCCATACAAACGTGGAAGGGTAACTACTACACTGTTTGATGTTGAACATCCAAAACTATTATCAATTTATCTCGTCATTATGTTTGTAAACAACTAAAACTCTAAGCACGAATTTGAAAAAAGTATACATTTGAAAAATTAAAACAAAGTGTCTAAACTTTCGCATTTCAACACTTATGAAGTTAGACCAACTTGTGCGAAATATATGGAGAAAGAAATTAGCCGGTTCTGACATAGTTTAGTTATTCAAAAGTTAAAATAAATTTAATTTGAAAAGTTTTCAACAGCTTTTCTAAAATAAATAACCCGTGAGCTAAAAGTTTGTTTACATTTTTACGTACACACCCTAGCGCGCTCTTTCGCACAACTATGTCAGGTGGTATTGCATACATTTAGGCCTCGCCTACCGACGAGTTCGCGCCGTTGACTTGTATAACCTTAAGGTAAATTTCCTGCAACACAGTTATCACAATCTCAGAAATGTTTCTCACTTATTTCAGGTTATAGATCAACATAAGTCACACATAAACAAGTGTATAGAAGTTGTTAAGAAATTGTTAAATGAGAAAAGTACTATTGAAAAGAAGGAAGCTAGACAGAGGTGTATGCAGAATCGATTAAGGCTCGGCCAGTTTGTTACGCAACGGGTCGGCGCGACCTTTCAGGAGAATTGGACTGATGGATATGCATTTAATGAACTCACAAGGTATGTTTACTACTATAATCTTTTTCAAATGGGAACCGTTCACCGAAGGATGACTTTTTCGTTGTTTGACACGCAATAATTTATTAACTCAGGACTTTTTGTAACGATCAAAAACAAATAAATGTTTAAGTGTTACGTGTAATTTCCATTTTAATTTTTTTTTCATTAGCTGCGAACAAGATGCACAATCCCGCGGTACTTTTGTTGATTTTTAAATACATTTTTCATTAGCAACTAACTCTTACCTCCGTTAGAAAGGTACGTCAAAATTACACCATAACTTTCGATATCGCATACACATTTACCATAATGGATCTATTAAATCTGGTCGTTCGCTGAATCCCCAAGGTTTTCTTGCATCCCAGTGAACTGGCATCAGGCACTTAAAATGTAATCAAGTGAATTGTCTGATCCAACAGGCGGCAAGAGGAAATCACCGCTGAGAAAGAAGAGATCGACCGGCAGAAGAAAATGCTATTGAAGAAGCGGCCAGTGAACAGTGAAGGTGGCGGCGGCCGAGGCAAGCGGACGTCCAACGCCGCTCCCAGCACGCCGCAGCCGCAGCCGCTGCACAACGGGACTGACGCGCCTACCTTCCTTAAGCCGGACCCTTTGCCCAGTATGACTTCACAGGAGTATTATGAAGCCGATGAGATTCTTAAGGTATGGTCTCTAGCTTGTTGGCTATTTTAAGTGATCCCCAAAATACTGAAAAAAAAAACCGTTTTTTTTAACAAATAACAAAGAAAGAAAAAGAAAACCTGAACGCCCCTTGAAACATCTATGTATACTCGTATATAGGCATTTCATAAATGGATAGATTCCTAAAGTATAGTAGTCTCCAGCTTGTTAGGTTAAAATACCTAGTCACCACAAAATACTACACAAAAAAAACAAAATACAAAAAATGAAAACTACAGAGTGGCTTGAAATCTTGAAACGTAGATATGCATTTCATAAATGGATAGATTCTATGGGTCTATGTAGATACCATTGAATTCAAATGGTTTTTATACTTTACAAATTTCTACACAATAAGTTGAAATCAAGGTATAATTTGCATGTTGTTATTTTCAGTTGAGACAAAGCGCGCTCAAAAAGGAGGACGCAGATTTGCAGCTAGAAATGGAGAAATTAGAACGAGAGAGAAATCTACACATAAGAGAATTGAAACGGATACACAATGAAGATCAGAGTAGATTCTCCCAACATCCTGTTCTCTCTGAAAGGTAAGTTATGTACTTCACACATACATTCATTCTATGCTCTGGTTACTTTAGGAACAGCTCTGACGGTGGGTTGTGATTAGGCATCATCAGAAACAAAAATTACTGAAGTTCATAAAGCCCGCGGTGGTTAAAGAAGTTGTTGTCAAAGCTTTTCTTACACACACCGGAGTGTAGCAAAAATCCAGTCCTTCAAAATAATTTGATTTCTTTTTGAAGGACTGGGCCCTGCTTTCTACATCAACTTCGTAACTTTAAGAAAATGAATCTGCACCAAGAAGAGCAAAATCGTTCCCAACATGCGTTTTCAGAGAGGTAAGTTCTCTTGGATTACGCCGAACCGTGATATCCTGTCTTCACTGAATTTATACAAGAGAGAATACTACCACCATCACTGGCCAATCATAACGTGCTTTTTGCTATTCTTAAAACATTGGATGAACAACAAGCAAATTAATCTCTGAATAGTATCTCAAAATGTATAACGTCTCTTATCCTGAAGATAAATTTATTGTTTTAAGCACGAAGCGATGGGTCGGCTCTTAGTATAAACACTATCAACTCTTTTTCTTGAAAAATACGTCATAAGATACATTTCACTTTCATTCTAATCATCAATATGCACGTCACCATTAAACTGCAATTCTAGAATATAAGAGGTCCAATTTAGATATAGCTGTTTAATGCTCGCTATTTTTTTATTGCCATATATATTATGTTTAGGTTTATTATATAATTAACTTGGGTGTCTTATTTTAATGCACGTTATTTGTATTGGTATTCAATTGGACGTTCTATATTTTTACAAATACACGACGTAAGTAGTAAAGTAAAAGAGTTGTTGGTGAATATGAATGCGGATGTTGCTACGTAAAGGTTCAGCAGAGCTCTTGGTGTTATATCTTGTAGAGATTGTAGTCTTTCGTTATTGACAATGGTAAACGCTTGGATTATTTTTATTGCTTTTGTTTTATAATTTCAATTGGATGAACTGTCTTATGATTTATTCACTATCAATGTATGTATTTAGATTCTGAATTTGTATTTCAATCACAATAATGTGTACCTTATCGAGAAATTCAAATCAGTATCAGTACATAATGGCTCTGAATCCGATAGATAATGAGATATTTTTTGGGACAATGGGACAAAGCAACTTTCAATGTATCTTTGAATACATTGTTATTACAATAGCCGGTTTCACATGGCCTTTTAAATATTATTCCAGGTATAAATCCCCAACGTAAAACTTGATTCACGATCGGCTAAGATCAAGAAAGGTTTCCAGTAAAAATATACTGATTTTATAATAAACAAATTTACTTTGCCGATTCATAAATAGAGGACTAGAACGGCTTCTTTACAAAATTATGTTGTAATCACATTATCACCTTGGTAATAATTGGCACTAACATTTCTTAGGTTTTGAAAATAAATAGTCATTATATGCCATTGGGTATTGGTTATCAGTTTATATTTACGATTTACATTTTTAACATGATAAAAGAGCTTGTGTGAATAGTTTTCTAGATATATTTAATCTGACTTCTAGACTTTGTACCCTTACCTCTTATATCTCTTACCTCATATAGCTCATGGGCACAATTATTATTGTTGGAGAAAATATTGTTAATACCAACTATTTATCCTGAAATAATGGACCCGTTTATGCTAAGTTTGGCTGAGTTGTACAAATCCACGCTTAAACTATGTGAATGCTTTATCCTATAAAATTAAGTACTTCATTGAAAACACCTGCAATGCCATCAAGAAAGTCAGGACAATCAGTTATTGCGTTTTAAGTTTCCCGTATCTACAACAAATGAATTTCTTAATGTTGCCTTCTTTTAAACGGACTTAGGTCCATTCAAAAATCTCTGGAATAAATAATAATATTTATTTTCTTAGAACCCGGCCGATACGCCAGTAATTGCATAGCCGTGCACCCAACTGTAACGTTTTGATTCACAGAATCCCCGTCTAATCCTTGTGTTTATCCTCAGGTACCTGTTGTTAATGCTACTTGGCAAGGGTGGTTTCAGTGAAGTCCACAAAGCATTCGATCTAAGGGAACAGCGCTACACCGCCTGCAAAGTGCACCAACTAAACAAAGACTGGAAAGAAGATAAAAAAGCCAACTATATCAAGTGAGTCCGTGTATGATGACGTCACAATCATCTATTTTTCTTATTATTTTGATTATGTAGTTAGTTTTGAGTTAAAGTTAACATGATTCCTGTTTCGGAATTTCAAATTATTATTATGTTACAAACTTCTATAAAACAACATTCATTAAGTCTGGAAAGGTTGCTCGTAAACAATAACCACAGCTCAAAACTGAACTCTAAATGGCATAACATGTTATAAATATGTAGGTATGTGGCCAAAGAATGCACTTCTTGACAGAGTACATATTTCACTATCTAGACCAAGACATAAAGCAAGCATTGCTTATCTTTAAGAAACTGCTTTTCTGCTAAAACAATGGTGTAAACCATTACGTAGAAAGGCCATTAAATTAAGAAGGATAAACTCATGTCTGAGACTTCTCAGGAATGAAAAAACCGCGTTTTATGACTAACTAAAATGTTTGGTTAATCCAACAAGGCCGCACGTGTGCTTTTCTTTATAGAGGTGTAAGATGCAACTCTACGACAACGTGTGTTCTCGAATCGGATCGATACCATGTTTGTAGGTCGTGCGATAAACCACGATGTGCGTTATAGGGGACAATATTAATGTATAGCGAAACTTAAAAAAAAAAAACTTCTGTCGCCATTGGAAAACTATCTTACTACTAACCCCGGTGAACATAGGCTATCTTATATTTTGCAAAAAAATTAGGGATACTTACTAAAACTCCAATAATGTAACCCAAAGTGTAAAAAAATTAACTAAAATATTCCTTACAACGCGTGCGATGCGAAAACTATTGATGATAGAACAAAGTAATGTACTACAATCTTGCAGAACACATCATTGCCTAAAAAAACGCGACAGCATATATCTAACTATTATAGTTACGTCACAATAAGTGTTTTTATTTTATTTTAAAAATGAAATTTAAATGCCACCGCTGAAGGCAAAAGGCCAAAGGCAAAAGGCACCGCAAAAGGCTCTTTATTTGTACTGTGGTATTAATCCTTATTAAAATAAATTACTTTATATTTAAGACTGCTTCAATACCTTAGTATAACTTTTTGAATTATTCTATTCGGACATTCCATTCGAGTTCAAAAATGTAAGTAAACATATTACAAAAAAGTCGCGTGGCTCACACTCTGCTAACTATAAATATGCGATATAGGCGTCACTGGCGTACGGGGTACGGGAAGTCAATGTTAAGAAATAAACGGTCGCAAATAAATTATGAATAATAAAAATAATAAATACCCGTGCGAAGGCGGGACGGGTCGCTAGTATGTAATATTTGACTTATATGATGTAATTGAGATTGGTATTACCTTTTACAAAGAGGAAAAAAATAATTGTGGAGATCTTTATGGTAGGCCTATGTCAAGAGTTGACGTCGGAAGGCTGATATAATGATGATGATAACAGAGCACGAATCTTTTTTAACTTGTTTACGGCCTAGTCTAAATTTCATATTGAGCTGATGAAGTAGATGTTTTAAGCTTGTGTCCTTGAAAATATATCCTTATGAACAAGGTCATATTTAACTTTTTTTTACAATTACAAAATAGTATACCACTTGATAGAATATTGGCAGATTTATATATATATATATATTTTATGTTTTACGCATAGTTTCTTAAAACTACCTGCAGTCGTACATTTTAATACAACTGCTTATTTTGTATAGCTGAAAGGAAAGATTAGTAATTCAAAAGAGCTCTCAATGCAAAACAATGTCTGGTAGGTATATTGTTGTGCATTTGCAAATGTAATTCATCATTCTCTCCTTTGTTACAGACACGCGTTGCGGGAATACAACATCCACAAGGCGTTAGATCATCCCCGTATTGTTAAACTTTATGATGTGTTTGAAATTGATGGAAATTCCTTTTGTACAGTTCTTGAATATTGTAATGGACATGATCTCGATTTTTATCTCAAGCAGGTACGTACGTATGATTCACTGAGCGGACGTTTCCGTTGGTTTTTGTGTTATTATTAGTTAATTACGTCAGATTACCATTATTGGTGTGGAATGTGTACATATGGCTTCGTGGGCGGTAATATGATCTTATCAAGGTCTGTTCTAACGGTCAAGTCTACGAATTGTCTACGAATAGTCAACTTTGTTAATCGAATAAATGCAATGTTCCTTGAGGTACACTTTCTTCGAAATGCATACCGTTGTAGGCGTAGTTACTATACTACTATGCATTATATACTAATATGATAATGATTGTAACTCGTTGGTTAAACAATTGGTATTTAAAAGGAGACAAATTTTTGGCCCAGAAATTGTCTATAATACTGATGATTGTAGTATTGAATTGTCTACCTTTTAAATAATAAATATTCTCATTTATTAAAACCATAACTTTTATTACAGCATAAGACTATCCCAGAACGCGAGGCGCGCTCGATCGTGATGCAAGTTGTCTCAGCGCTAAAGTACTTGAACGAGATTAAACCGCCTGTTATCCACTACGATCTCAAGCCGGGGAACATTCTCCTGACTGAGGGAAACGTCTGTGGCGAGATCAAGATCACAGACTTTGGTCTCTCCAAGGTCATGGATGAGGAGAACTATAACCCGGACCATGGCATGGATTTGACCAGCCAAGGGGCCGGTACCTATTGGTTAGTAGATTTTTTCTGGATTAGTTTTACATTTTACGGTGGTATGTATCAAGGTATGATTGTATCTTTTGTAGCCGCTTTGACTCCGCTATCGCTCGCAATATTGCGCTGGAGTGTGAGAACCTGTGAAAGTCTCACGCGAAAGTGGCTTTTATGGTTAATGATGCTAATAACTGCTATCACAAATACTATCAATAGTAGTAGTAATAATACTATCAGTATACAAGATAGTATTTGTGATCGCAGGCTAATAATCTTTGTAAAACAAAATACCTTGATGTAAAGATGAAGTCATAAAATGCGTAATTAATGGAAGCTGAAGGAATTATTTTAAATGATTTACGTATTCGATGTAATTTTTGTTCATTCTACCCTCAAATTGTCAAATTTAATCACATTGTTGTTAGCCTACACGGTAGACTAGAGATAGCTAAAATATTTATGTAACTGTACCAATAGTATGTAACAAAGAATTATCTTTACATTTACATTTTGTTCCTTTCTCAGGTATCTGCCACCGGAGTGTTTCGTCGTCGGCAAGAACCCACCAAAGATAAGCAGCAAGGTGGACGTGTGGAGCGTCGGGGTTATCTTCTACCAGTGCCTCTACGGCAAGAAGCCTTTCGGACACAACCAGAGCCAGGCGACCATCCTCGAGGAGAACACCATTCTCAAGGCCACCGAGGTGCAGTTCGCCAACAAACCTACAGTCAGCAATGAGGCTAAGGTAATTTATCCTTGTTATTACATTATCTAGTTGATCTGATAATGCACTTATATGCGAAATGTTGATGATGCAGATGAGAGTTCTCGTGCCGCACTTACAATAAAAATTAAACTTCGTACATTTAGGTTGTAGATACACCCTTCTAATAGGAACTTTCCAATGTCTTCAATATGTTGGGTAACATCTTAATATGATGCAGGCTACCCTATTGAAATATAATCCACCAAATGTTTTAATTCCGGCAAAATGTGCCATTACACTTCTGACACAGTCAGAGGTGACAAATGTACAGTACAACCAGTTCATCATTATGCTAGCATAACTAAAAAATGTTTTATCCCTAAGTTAAAATAAACATTTGGAAAAATATTATTTATCAAAACGAATGAACATGTAATATCACTGCTCGACATAGATTTCCCCAATGAGCGCCATAGCGCCTGAAGTCTTCAGCAGTTTGGTAGAAATTTCGTGTTGTTGTTGAATAAGGTGGTAACATGTAATGTGTTGTTGCAGAGTTTTATCCGCGCGTGCCTGGCCTACCGCAAGGAGGAGCGCATCGACGTATTCGGTCTGGCGCGGCACGAGTACCTGCAGCCGCCGATGCCCAAGTCTCGTGGCGCGAGCGGCGGCGCGGGCTCGGGCGCGTCCTCCGTCTCCACGCCCACGCCGCCGCCCCCGCCCGGCTTCAGCGCGAACCTCTTCGGCGCAGGTTCCAGCTCCTAGCCGCGCCGCCGCCGCCCGCGCCGCGCGCCCCAGGCGCCCGAATCCGCGTAGTGACCTGTGAACACGTAGCCGGTGTCGGCGGCACACACTATACCCCCCCACCAACGGCTGAAACCGCAGAGTGAGCTCGCAGGTGGCCGGCGTTGGCGGCACAGAGGACCCACCGCCGGCCTCTGAGACGTAACCGGTGTCGGCGGCATTCATACAAGACCCGGCTTTTGAGACACAGTGACCTCACACGTAGCCGGTGTCGGCGGCACACACACGAGAGCCACCACCGGCCTCTAACACGAGTGGCTTAGGCCGGTGACCGAGGACTCATTTTTTTAGTTTTCGAAACTTCGTCAGTTACGCAGAGTTGTAAAATGACTATCATTTACAGATTTAAATTGTTTAAGATTATGCTTACTGTTGACTGTATTTATTGAGCCGATAATATGTGATTGGGTCGTTCGCGGCTGTATCCTTTTATCACTAGAAGAAAAATCCTTGGGACTATCCCTTGCATATTATATAAGTTATCCCTATTAAAAAAGTTAAATATTTGCGTAGATCTTTTCATTTATTGTGCATCTGCACCTGCTTCATCTTCCGTAAGATCCACTCGACACATATCTTATAAGATGAAGACATGGCCAGGCAACCAACTAAATAAATATGTAAATTAGGGATATGTACCAAAAATTACTCATTTAAAATGTTCACTACTGCAGTAATGCGGGTTGTAGACCGAAGGCTTGTACATACATTTGGCCTCATAACTGACGCAGTTTTTAATTACAGTTAGCTGCATACCTAAAATGCATTAAGTTGTGTAGTATGAGCAACTGGCGAAACGATACGTAATTTTTTAAGTAGCGTTCCGCCCATTTATGCCCGGAAATTATCAGAGATAAGAAAAAAATGCGTCAGCCATCTATGCGAGCTTAGCTAAACCTCATAATAATATATAATATGCGCTATTCGATATCTTTCTTTAGCTTTCGGCATAGAATAACTTAATATTTGTTTCGGTCTGCAACACGCATTAAAGGCCTGGCTCCACTAAAGCTTAGCGGATAAGTTATTTTAAACAAACAAGAACGTTGTTACTCACATCTCGTCTCCGCTCAGCTTCAGTGGAGACCAGCGTGCGGTGATGTGATGTGTCATTTTTATGCGAAGAAACGAAGGAAGATCGAAGCGGAGATGTCAGCTGTGCCTCGCTAGTGCATTTATCTCAACAAAAATCAGACGCACGCAGCTCGGCCGCTCTAACTAGCACACATCTCCGCTTTAGCCAGACCACATCCACTCCAGTCTAGCGATCACGCATAACTTCGGTGAAGACACCCTAACTAACTGAAAGTCTCGTCTCGCCTCCGCTACGGACATCTCTGAACATCTCCGCTTTGGTGGATTCCTGGCCTTAGCTACTGCAAAACAGTTAGTCCGTTCCTTATACCATCGCTTCTAAAGTCGCATTCAATTCATTCACCCAAGGCAGGCTGTAATTGCGAGCCCGAGCTCGCAGCGATAATTAGAGGAAATTTCCAGCTTCACTACTGCACTGGCGAGTGCAGATGGAAAACCTTTGAAAGGATTTTCACGCTTTTACGAACGAAGCAGTTTTAAATTTCCGGTACCTATCTGAAAACTAAAAGAATTTAACTTTTATTATTCGCTGCTACACTACCGGTAGGTGTTTAAGTTCGGCAGTAGATCTGGTTTTACATTTTAGACTAGTAGGTATACTTTGTATATACTTTTCCCTTGTTCGTCTAAAGTCAGATTAGCGTAATGCTAGATATCATTCGCTACCTGCTAACCTTTGGGTAGTGTCGACAACAATTTAGTATGTAGTGCTACGCACGCATTTTTCCTAGTTAACATACTCTCTGAGTCTTTACCTTTGAGTCGTACGTACCACTGGTGAAGTGTCGACTCAAACTCCCATTTAATTTCATATATTTTCTAGCAACGCATAGGCTGAATACAGAGCACATTCACACAAGGACTCGCCGGCATAAAATTGCGGCCGCAATAAGTTTAGCGAGGGTGAGGGAGGCTTTGTTTTTGTTCACGTGAATAGCCCCTCATGGGTAGAATGATCATAGCTTTAATAGAGTTGACTGTGAGAAACTACCTTTAAAAGCCGGCTTTCAGTTCCCGGTAGTTCTGTGCTGAGAGTTCTGTAAAAAAACTATTGGGACTCTTGGACATAAATAGTGCTCTAGCCCCCCTATAGGATGTATTAAAAGTATTCTTCACGTTATGTGTTCTGACTCGCTATAGCTTAGGTCCGTTGGGTCCCTGCAAAATGAAAATAAACCCGCGAGAGTTTACATACGAGTATATTCACAGGATATGTATGTATAACCCGACTGCGCATGGAGGGTAAAGTATGATTTTTAACCAACTTTGAAACAAGGAGGAGGTTTGTATATTCGGATGTAACTTTATAATCGAATTTGACGTTTAAAAAATGTATTTGACCTAAATAATAAAAATATTGATAAAAAATAACTCCTAACTTCAATCTATTTATTTCTAATAAATCATAAAAAGCCGGATGAAAATAGTTTCAGCTGCTCAGTGAACAGTGATGTAACCCTACTTGAAGGCTTTTCCCTCGGCCTCGGTAGAATAAAATACTCGTGCAACAGACCTGAAGTGCGAGTTTATTGTGCCTCTGAAGCGCAATGTTTCTAGGTGTGAATTAGAGGGATGGCTTTGCCTTTGAAAATGTTTGAATTATAAAAGCACTGCACAGTGCTTTTATAATGCAAACAGGACTTTGTTTTTCTTTATCAGTATCACAAAATATTTAAAAATACTGACGCAATGGGTGTCCTGTCCATGATAATAAAGAGTACGTACCATTATCGCGGTAATTATTTAAATTTACAAAAAGAAAAATAATCACATTCCTTCGAGCCGGATTTGAACCAGCGACCTATGGATTACTTTGATTACCTCTACAGTCCACCGCTCTACCAACTGAGCTATCGAAGGTTCGAGAATATCGTTAAAATTACCTAATGTATGCAACTGAAACAATCTTACGTTCTAAAGGTCGCTGCGTACGTGACGGGGCTGAGGAGACGGAACGTGGCGTTATGTAAAACTAGACTGGAGTTTATGCATATATGCACCGCGAAAGTTCCACTACGGTATGGATTTGTGGCGTTCGTTGTTGATATTAATTTCCATGGTAGGTACAGTGATAGTGTACACTGGATCGGCATATCTGCCGATACCGATACCAGAGACCGGTATTTCGGCAAACTAAAGCGCTAAAAATACATTACACTGCTGCCCCGGCTCCGATTAGGATCCAGTACCTAGACGCGTAACTTTAAGCACGTCTCAACTCGCAAGTGACTAATATGTGACTGATTTGAATTAAACTGTCTGAAACTGTCAAAATCGGTAGTAAGTATATATACAGTTATTGGATAGACACATATTGCCAATTCAAAGAAGTCAAGTAGTTATAGTATTCTCTTAGATTAACCATTCGGCAACTAAAGTGGTGTGTGCATTTTCATTAAAAAAAACGAACAAAAAATTAAAAATCTAAATATAACATTACCTACTAGTACAACAGTCGCTCGCGGGCTTCCTAGATTCTCCTCTCTTTTATTTCTTCCTATAGTTTTTTCATTTGAAACGAACAGGCATGTGAAACAAAGCTGCTAATGGCATTTTCGAGCGTGCAATTTATTAACGCCAGGCAGCGTGTGCTTGACCTATTTCTATGGTCAGTGGTTACTGGTTTCTGCGATAGTGGCGTTCGATTAATAATACCCATTATGTAGGTATAGATCTATTTCTACTTTATATCTGTACTGTGCTTATGAGCTCTGTTAATCAGCAAATTTTAGTAAACATGTATTCGGTAAATAAACAAAAAGTAAGTATTAATAATACTTTTTGTTTATTTACTTAATTTCGGTACCTATTTAAAGTTTCTATAATACCTACTCTACATAGTTTATTTATAGTTATTTGTACCTGTAATTAAAGGTTTATGATTGGTGATGCCTCGTGTTTTCTGTTTTGCTTTTATCTGTGTTCCTCTGTCGATAGTTCTCATTAAATAAATAAAATACGATTGTATAAACACTGACTATAATAGACCTCTTAACGAATGAATCGTGATTCTAATTGTATATATTAAGAAGGTACCTATTTACATGCTTTCTTTCCTTGAATTCTAAATTAATATTATGATTATGATAAGGTAACTATTATACGGTCCAACAATGGAACAATCCTCGTAAGCACTATACTAAGCATTAGCATTTAGCAATGCCTTTTCTCTTGTCGTCTACGTCGTAGAACACGCTACGCCGTAGCCGCACGCCGTAGACACATAAAAGCGCCTTTTACGAACATTATGATTTATTTACTGTCAGAAACTTTATTCTTCGCGCTACAGGTCATAACTTTTCACTATTTTTATCCAGACATGTCCCATTGATATCATTATCTTGACCAGTTGGTGGCCAACAACTCGTCAACAAGATAGAAAAGATAAATAGAAATACTTAATTGCACTTTTATAAAGGAAACTATGTATAATAAGAAATAAAAAAATAATTGGCGGTCTTATCGCTCAAGAGCGAACAAGCCCTTTTTGTTTATGCTACAACTTATATCCTGTGAGACTTTAAATATGCATATCTAATGGCCCCTAACACTTGCTATAAACACAATCATCACTTAATGCGGACGTTTGTGAAATGTAAAAATGTGTGTTTGTCATTGTGACCACATCAAATCCAAGACCGGAACGGATTCGTATGAAATTTCACACGCATCAAGTTTAAAATTCCCTTCCCAAAAATCTCAAGCGAAGACGTGAGAAGTACCTAGTATTCATTACACATAACAACAGCAAGATTTCATTATAAAACAACGTTATGCGACCATGCGACCCATATTTAGAGCTGTTCGGCGAAGAGTGTAATCTAGCTTTGATGTTCAGCGACCCTGGCGGAGCGCTCAACCCGCCAAGAACTTGACCTTTATCTGCTCCATGGGGACGAAGACATGGAGCTATAATGGACGAGCCGCTGGGGCGACCCTGCTTCAAGGTTACTGGTGTTCTCGTCTAGATTTATTGGCACTTTGAAGGCTTTTTGTAATAGGATACAGGGTTAAGAATGGAGTGAGTTATTGTCTTGATTTTGTCATAGCGTAACATCTGAGAGAAAAAGAGTAAATGTGAATGTGTGGGGTTGATTTTCTCTAGTTTACTGCATAGGCTGCATAGCCCGAATATATTTACTAAGGTATCCCTTCAATATATATTCAGGCTACAGCACTAGACTAAATACAAACTTTTGGAAATTAATACGATTTTGTTAAATCAATGTATGTATTGAATTCGATTTAGGATTCGGGCCTTCTGCACAGCTATAAGCTAGTAACTAAACTAGCATTATGCCATATCATAAGTCAATTTATATGATTGATTTAAAATAAACAGAATTTGTTTGCCTAAAGCCAGGTAAGTTTACTCCGAGAACAATTAGCGAGGCGGAAATGCGCTGAGCATTGAGTTCCTTTGCAGCTGTGAAATTCAAGCTTTAAAAAAGACGTGTGGGGAACGGAGAAAATTTCCGAGGCAACGAATGCACAGAATGCATTCTTTGCGTCTTAAATTTTCTTCGTTTATGTTCTAATTGGAATAAATAACAGAAGATCAAAACGAAACAAGGAAGCACCTCGTTTGTACCGAATTTATGGGGTTTAATGGTTCAGAGATGAGATTCAAGGGTTGAGGGAACAAAAGTAGCCCTAGGCGCAATGTTGCCCAGACGTGCTAAATACTATGCGGAGCCACGAAATACGAAGGTCCTATTGGTATTTAAAAACAAAAGAAATCGAGCAAGCCGGAGGTGGCTACACTTCACAGAAAAATCACCCTGTCTAGGCAGATCTTTTGCTGATAGTACCTGTAGTTTTATTTTATTAATTTCGATAGAACATATTTTCTGTGGAAGCATTGCACAAATCAGGAATGTGGTGCCTCTGCTTGTGCAATTTATGTCATACCTAGGTCTTATACATATTAAAACTTAAACCTTATGATTATCAAACACCTTATTTCTCATAATATTACAAACCTATTCACCCATGCACCTTAGTACTAGGGCACTATAACATAATGCTAGGTGGAAATACTGAAATAATTTTTATTGGTATTTTATTCAAATTTTCTTTAAAATAATAATAAGAATATATAATATAAATAATATATAATATAATATATAAGTAATAAAATTTATATTGTTAAATCAGTAAACAAATTGAATTTAAAAACCTAAATAACAACAAATTAAAAAGTTTGTATTATGTATTTATGTAGATTGAGGTTAGGTATTAGTAGGTATTAGAGCGTTTTTCGGTATAATTTTACTCGATTATTTTGACAAACCGTCGCGTCGCCGTCGACGTCTACCCGCCGTCCTCTCCCTAATAAATGAGCAGTCAAATTTCCCAGGAAGCCTTGGCAGCTAATAGCTATTACTTTCCGCGATGCCCTCCAGCACGGCTCGCGTGCGCCGGAAGTACTGTGCATAGGCATACTTGGCACAGGCTCGAGTCCCCGACCTTACCAAAGTCAATGTTAGTAACAGATCTATGTTACTCGTAGATCGCGGTTAAGGTTGATTTCTTTGACGATTTCACAACGATACTTACCTAGGTACTATAATAGTCAGAAATGTCATGTTTTTTCTTTTCTTTCTCTCTTTTATTGAAGCGCATTGAAGACAACGCGAAATACTATAGTATAAACTGGAACGTGGAAATACATTTCATAACTCATTATTTTAGTAGGATAATAATCGAGTTTCTAGTTTCTTTCTAACAGTATATTTTCTATTTTACTAATTATGGAGTTTCTTTATTTTGCAGAAGAGGATTGTTGAGATGAGCACAATAGGGATATTGCTCTAAGAATTAGCAAGATGAAGTGGCAGGGGCCTGCCATATCTCGCGAAGAATCGACAATCGGTGGGATAAACGTGTTTTTTAGTGGAGACCACAACTCGGTTAGCGTAGTGTAGGACGCCCTCCGGCCAGGTGGGATGATGACCTGCGAAACTGCAGGGAGATGCTAGATGCGTCAAGCTGAAGGCGCTATGGCACTCATTAGGGGAGGCACTGGACTAACATAGAAATGTTAAATATATTGCTACAACCCTATTTTCTATTTTCGTAATAACCTTGTTGCCGTCTTGTTGACCATATTAAATAGCAATTGTTTACAATACGATATGGTTTCCAAAGATATTTTTTATTGGGCAAGTGCCAACCATTATTCTGTCATTGCGTTATGAAATATAAGAACTATGTCGCTTTATCGCTGTCTAGTTTATCATTGTTCCGATTCAATGAAGCATGGTTGGTCACACCCTTAAATAAGTAGGATAACTGGCCAACTACCTCTCGCATTACAATGATCTCTAGCCACTAGATACCTAGTACTAACTTATCTCACCTATCTGTTTCTTGCCGCACGAGTTACGAAGTAACTCAATATCGTGCTCCAACTACCTAAGTAAGAGTAAGTTCTACGAATACCTTTGTAAACCCAGCTAGTGTATGGGGCAAGACTATAACTTTGCAGCTTGAAGTTTAATCTGGCCTAAGCTCTTTCTTTATCTTTCTGCGGTGGAGAAAGTGAGAAAGGGTATCTTGTTCACACTCGTTACCGCAATGTGGATGATGGATGAGTGATGACAGTAGCTAACAATCACCAAATTTATGTACCTATATAGTTATCTATGGCTCTGGTATAATGAGCCATAGATTACTAAAAAGCATTACCCTGCAGGACTAAGTCTCTTCCATAGCTTATGTATGTGTGGGCCCCATTGAAGTTTACTATCTATTGTTATTCATTAGAATACGGTACTACCAAAATTTTAGATGGTAGGTACCGTATTCTTATTAGCGTAAAAGGTTTCTCTTTTTACGCTAACCATGGCCTTAACTTGTTTTACATTAGGTAGAATAAACATCTGTAAAAAAAAATATGGCAAAGTTGCCAAATTCCAAGGTAATGTACTGCTTTCGCATTTTACCAACAAAAAGCTTCTAGATCGGCCTACAGATAGCTTAGCAACGTGTGCCCTTGTCCTTCGAAGCTTCTAAAACGTATTAACTTGAAGGCAATGAAATTACTAGTAGGTACCTACCTAGTGGTTTATCGTACGAGTAACATCCCCATGGGAAGGTCTTGCCTTGGTTTTATTCTAGTAATATAGATATAGCATGCAAGGAAACGTTGTAACTTTGTATAGGTATTGGGTAGATATAGGTACCTAATGTTAATGTCGAAATCCATGAAAGACTCGTTATAATTTTTTGAAATAACGTTGTACTTTATTTACGACCTCTGTGGCGCGGTGCGCCTGCGACGCAGGAGGTTGCGGGTTCGATTTCCGCCTCGGAACAATTGTGTGTACGATCTGCAGATGTTTGTTTCAGGTGTCTGGTCGTTATATGTATAATAAAAAAAATATATCTGTGTAATCTATTGTATTAAGTATATCAGTCATCTAGTACCCATAACACTGCTCTGCTTACCTTGCGTCTAGATGTAGCTGTGCGCATTGTCCAGCATTATTTATTTTATTTATTTATTAGGACGAGATGCTATTGAAGTCAATGGTCAATGAAAGAATTTATGAAGGGCAAACTACCTCTATCCCTTAAAAAGAAACTCATGGACGTACGCATTCTTCCCATCCTCACCTATGGCGCTCAAACTTGGTCTCTAACCGATCGTCAAAAGTCCGCCCTTGGGGTCTGTCAACGATCCATGGAGCGTAGTATCTTAGGAGTCAAGCTGTCAGACCGCTTGCGGAACAGCATACTACGCTCCAAAACACGCATCGTTGACGTTGGTCAGACAGCCGGAAGCCTGAAGTGGAACTGGGCCGAACTCGTCTGCCGTATGTCCAGCGACTTGTGAGCAAAGACCACTACAGAGTGGAGTCCACCCAACGCTCAGAGGCGACGTGGAAGGCCCAGGATGAGATGGCGCGACGAGCTCGAGGTAAATCTTCCATCATGGCCTGTTGCAACGTTGGATCGCGAGGAGTGGAAGGAAAAACGGGAGGCCTTTGCCCAGCAGTGGGACAATAATGGCTTAAAATAAAAATAATAATAAATAGGACGACTTAACCCTCAAATAGGTGTAGCAGGTAAACTACAACAGTATGTAACTCGAAGTACCTAACATCAGCCATCCAGTGACCACGATCACTGAAACGTGGTGGAAACAACGGTAAAAAAATAAAATAAAATAATAAAACCAGCTATAACCTAATTATAACAAATAGTTGCCCAGTCGGGTCTCGTCCGGATGTTTGAATGTGGGTCTGGAATTTTTAATTTAAACGGGTTGCTGTAAAAACGTTACGAAAGGCCGTTTCGGGAGCCATGAAAAATAAATTAGCTTGACTGATAAAGATTCATCCGTTTCCTGCCACAGTTATGACGCTGCGACGGGAAAATTGTGGTCAAACCATACAAGTGTTTTTTCAGCTCATATTTTCCGGCTCACAATTTCAAAGTATCATCGCAACCGTTTAGTGGGTCTTAAAACTATGTATGTACTCGTATGTAAAAACAACCATTCATTTTCCAAAGTTGGAAAGGCAAGACTTTATAACTACAAATAAAACTTCTTTCAAAACTAACGTGAAACCATACACCTACCTAGCTAGTCTTAGCTACTTTGGTAGTATAGGTACCATTTTCACACGAAATTTTAACGTCCAGAGGGAAGGGGTTTCCATGTCCTCGCTGATTAATGGCGCATCCAAGGGCGTGTCGCCGACCTTTGCATATTTGTCTTCTTGGGACAGAGTTAGTGGTCAGTGTAAGGTGAAGGTAACAATTTAGGTACCCTTCAAGCTTTATGGGAGGGTTATGTACGTACATAGGAATGCCTAGTCACTTGGTTTTAGGTTTGGTTTAGACTGAGTAATATCTTACCTATGTGACTAAAATTGAGAGACTTAACTGAGCCAATAGATAGTTTTGTTTAGACTGTTTAGTTTATTGATACTTAGTCCGAGATACCTAAGAACCCTGTTCTCATGTAAGTAACTTTATATAAATTGTCTTTTTGAGAATAAATGAATATAAAACCTTTAAGTCATTTATTGGGATATTTAGTAACCATAATATGAGTCAGTTATAAAAATTCAATCGTATTCCGTGATCATATCGCATGAAACTGCCGAAATATTGGAAAGCTCAATACTCAAATCATGGTAAAATTGATTTAATGATTATTAAATATCCAGTGGTTTGGTGTTAATAACCATGATAGTATTAACAGCTTATGGATTATTTCAAAATCATCTTACCCAACTCAACAGACTATTAACTTTTCAGAAGTTTTTAATTTTAAGTCCTCCAAACTGCGAGCCGTCTTCAGTTTCATTCGCAGTAGATTGCTATTGGGAATGGAAGAGGTTTTCCAATTTCCTTGGAACAAAGGCATGGATTTGAAAGTTAGGCTTTTGATGATGCACAGGTGTTAATTAGGGTCTAGATACTGACTGTGCAATTAACAACAGCTCGATAGTTGTTGTAAACTGGCTACGAGTTATTCTGTTTATATAAGAGATGGGGTTTTTATTTCAACCGCACCGAAAGAGCCGTAATTTGTAGACAATAATTACTGTTCGTCCGTTCGTAAGTACCGATATATACATATATTTTATCTATTAATAATATGTAGGAACGGTACATACTTTGACAGAAGATCTCAATAACATTATCTCATGGTCAAACAAAAACAGCCTTATACTTAACCCTCTAAAAACAAAGTACCTTATCTTTGGCTCAAAACACAAACTTACACAAATACCGGAACACATAAATATTTTACTCATGGGTGAGCCTATAGATCGTGTTTATGAGGCACGAAATTTAGGGCTCCTAGTAGATGCTGACCTCAGATTTGAAAAGCACATCACGGAGTCAGTTCAAAACTGCTTCTATCGTTTAAAAGTATTGTATAGAATTAGGTCACACCTGAGCGAAGAACTTCGAGTCCAACTTGTAGAGTCATTAGTCCTATCAAAATTAAATTACTCTGATATAGTTTTTGGTCCCCGTCTTTTGAAACGTACTCAGCGTCTTATCCAGAGGGTTCAAAATGCTTGCGCCAGGTTCTGTTTTGTGATACCGCCACGAGAACACGTTACCCCATTTCTAAACTAACACTACATCCTTAGAATGAAGTCGCGCAGAAAACTCCATTTAGCTTCTCTTCTTTTCGGTGTCGTCAAGTTTGGTGTGCCCTCTTATCTCTATGATAAGCTTATTTGGTTCAAAAAAGACGGAACGAGGAGAAAATGTTGCCCTATTCTAGCAACGCCACAAGGTTCTTCTGCTGCTTTCAGGGGTAGCTTTCGTTACGCAGCAACAAAATGCTGGAATAATATACCACCGCCCATCAAGGATCTCAGACATATAACTACGTTTAAATTGAAATTAAAACAGTTCCTGCTTAGGGCTCAGAAGGAGGATGAAAGTCTTAAAGATAACGATAGATCTGTTATCTGAAGAGAGTATCAAAGTGATCTAAATACCTATTTAGGGACACAGATTAGGAGACAATATTCTTAGTACTTACCTACCTTAGTACTATGAAATTTGAGAAGTTTTCTACCCATATAAAAAGAACTAAGTTGATAACTTATTCGCACCATCAATCAGACTTATTCGCAGTTTTTGGTTCGTATACATAGTGTAATTTGTTCGGCCTGACTAAGCAAGCCACAGCCCAGTCTTATATTTTAGTTAGAATTAATAAGGATAGAATTTATAAATAAGTATTATATAATGTATAACTAATAATGTATTGCAATTTTGTTTACTATTTTTATGTATAAATCACGCACCTGACGACCGTGACGTGACACGATCCCTCTGGTCTTCACTGAACATCAGCGCTGGGTGGACACATTAGTGTGCATCCAGCACAATGCTGAGTGAAGGCCATATTTGCCATGAACTCTGCTACGCACAATAATTTGCAAGATATATAGTATTAATTTGCGTAGTTTTAAGTTTTTTGTGTATGCTAGTTTTTTAGGTAAATAAAAATATTTTCTTTCTTTCTTTTTAAAAGGTGTACGTTTAGCTCACTTACATAAACTTTAAGCCACTCTGCCACATTTGCTACAAAATAACATAAAAATCTAACGAAAACCGATAATTGTTACGACTCACTCCGCTCGCCGACATCATTTGTGTGCCTGTCTGGCTGGCCTCGTTTGTGGTTAATTTGCTGAACATTGAAAACATTGACAAATTAGTTTTTTTGCAATAACAATAAAAAAAATCGCGGCAAACAGAGCTACCGTTTGCAGACGACGTTTTTGCCTTCTGGCTGTGGTCTGGTGAGAGGTCAGTATAAAAAAGTGTGAAAAAATCTAACGAAACTACAAAATATTCGCGGCTCGCTTCGCTTGCCGAAATCCCCTCCCCCACCCCAAAAATGAATTTCTGGCTACGGCCCTGCCTCCCTACTAGAAACACAAGGAAACTCCAGTTGCTCGGCCCATACATAAAAATTCATTCAATATGCAGAGGCATAGTGCACTCAGGTTTGTTTATGCAAATACAAACCATTGAACGTGAGGTGAGCAGAGCAGAGCACGAAGTACAAATTCCAAGCAAGAAATATACATTATATACGTAGTACTTTTATAGGCGGGGATGAAAATTGAACGCATAAAACTGTTCGTAAAAGCCTCTCCAAACTCGTGCGCGAATAACTGTGTCAAATCCCGATGCGAATCACGGCAAAACTTACACTCACCCGCGAATCGCGCCCGTCTAATTAACCCACCCAGTGTGTCGTGGACATCAACAATACATTGTTGATCGAAGGTCGTGGGACAAAAAACAACAATCTACGAGAACGAGGCGCGAACGCGACGCGAAGCCGTGAAGAATACGCCAATGGGAAGAACACACTCATGGTTAGCAGCTTCGCGCATGATTCGCGGCCGAGTGTGGATTGGCTTACTGATATTACTTATACATAATTCAGCTAGCCAGCTGAAAGTGTATCCTCTTTTCCTTTCCTTACCATTTTCACTATATAAGAATCGCTGCTGATGTGGTGTGGCCCACACCACATCGTGGGATAGGGGGATAGGACGATTAATGTCTTTGGTATAAGCAATCGGTCAGAAGGCACCTACTAAGTAAGTACTCGCATAGTTATAGATGAAGAAACTCTAGTATTTTTCGTCCATGGCGTATACGTATACGATTAGTACTAATTTAAATTAGAAAATCTTTGTATCGGATCAAGAGCGAGGTGAGAGGAAAGTATTTTAAGAATGAGCAGGTGGTTAATGTCCAAAGCCGAAAACAGGAACTATTGGTAGTCATCAAGACCTGCTCATTAGGTTTATTTCCACTTTAGTTGGATCCAAGTATTTTTATGGTATATACGGATGGACAAAGTAATTTTTTTAAATATTATGTTCATCTATTTCTCCGTCCTTTTAATTTTACAAAGAATAATCCAGGAGAGGATTAATATGCTGAGGGATTACTTCCTATTTGTCCCGCAAAACATTTAAGAATAGTGTACATGTAAAATAAAACCATACGATAATTTTACGTTATAATAAAAAACGACAAGCAATTTGGACGCTATGCTACGATTTTTCATTTTAATTGTTACGACGGGCAGTAAGCTACCTAGCTACGCTTTGCTAGGACGCTCTACGACATGTTATGAAGAGCTACAATATGCTACGTTAAGCTACGCTCTGCTACGAGGCTCTGTACCATGCTACGAAGGACGACACTTTGCTGCGCGAAGCTATCCTTTGCTACCACACTTTACGCCATGATATACAATATGCTACGTGAAGCTACGCTCCACTACGAGGCTCTGTATCGTGCTACGAAGGACGATACTTTGCTACGCGAAGCTACCCTCTGCTACGACGCTCTACGCCATGATATGAAGTGCTACAATATGCTACGTGAAGCTACGCTCTGCTACGAGGCTCTGAACTGTGCTACGAATAGCGACACTACTACGTGAAGCTACCCGACGCTCTACCTACGCCTACGCCATGCTATGAAGTGCTACAATATGCTACGTGAAGCTACGACACGCTCTATCTCCGATTTTTCCTCTTCACGCCAAAATTACTGAATGGATCAGGCTGAAATATTGCATAAATGTTGTTCTAAACTTGGAATAACATATAGCCTACCTTGTATCTAGTAAATAAATAAAAAATACATAATGGACGCTGGTACAATTTAGCTTCGTTAACGCTAGTTCAAGTTACAATCTGTAGCCAGACACCTGATGATGAGTGAGACCTACTCAAATACATATGACACAAAAACTGGATCCTTGACTAATTTCCGACATCAAAAAGAAGTTGTGTTGTGATGCAGTGTTATCTTCATCTCAAAGTCAAAGGTCATCTAAATGTGTGTTTTTTGTCATTATGCCAAACGCATACAGAAAGGAAACGCTTTAATATGTACACTTGTGTATGGAATGGAAAACTTGTTTTTTCCTGCGGCTTGGCATGCTTTACCTGGACTTTTTAACTGACGAAAAACAAAAGAGGACGTTGTATGGTATGTTTTTTATGCATATTCGTCGATATTTCCGTCAATTATGGACCGATTTGGAAAATACTTCCGCTGTTGTATGGAGAAATGAATGAGTGTTTTTCCTGAAAAACATAAAAGCAGTGTAAATACTAAATAATTAAAAGACAGTTTTTTTAAAAACAATCATATTATTAAAGATACATTTTGGACGAGTTCGCGCCGCTGACTTGTTTACCCTTAAGTTCAAAACACGTTCAGTACACAGATGTCTCATACCTAGGCCGCATCACAACATAATAATAGGCGACTTTATTCATAAATCTTAAAAAATGAAGTTTATCTATATAAAATAGTTAGCCATAAATAACAATATTTAAATATTTTTTTTGTTTTTTTTTATTATTAAATGTGGCCTGAAATAACCGTCGTAATAATAATATAGGTGTTAGCTAGTCCACACTACCTAGGGTAGGGTATTTCAGATGGACTACCTAACACCAACACGATTCTCCTTACCCATATCCACATTCCAGTTGAAATAGCCCCTGCAGTTTCCAACTCTAAAACTAGGTTAGTGTTGATATCGTTGCATGCATTGAGTTTCAGCAGAGGCACTGCATTTCCTGCAGGTGCGTCGGGAGCCGGGAGTCGGGATAGCGAGGAGGAAGCTGCCTCGGAGGTCGATATCGCAACTTCCTTGCTCCTCGGTACTGCCGCTTGGACGTAACCAGGACTAAGTATACAACTTAATAATAACGTATTGAATGGTTCTTGGAACTCAAAACATAAATACTAAGTTATGTATATATACAAACGTTTATGTATGACGAACTCTGTGGCGCGGCGCGGTCGGCGAAGGTCTGCCTGTGAGCCAGTGTCCAATAGTACGATGTGCTGATATTTGTTCCGGGTGTTCTGGTCGTTTTCTATGTATAATAAAACATTAAAAGTTATCATGATTTTTAGCTTTTTTCAAAATAAGTCAAAAGTGCAACATCAATAATGGAATAAAAAAAAACTGTCTATTTAAATCTATTTTTTTCTTCTGATTTATAAAAACGAATAAACACTGGCTATTTATCAATATTAAAACTACAATTATCGCTCCAAATTTAAAAATGCGAGATAAAAAACGATATTATTTCATTATTCATCGAGATTTTTTTCCTCTAAAATGCCTTAAAAACTAAAAAAACCGTTATTAAACTTGGCTTGCCGATTATTTTAAAAACATAACGGTTTTCTTAGCTCTCCAACAATGCATAACAACTATGAACTTATTTAAAAAAAACTGAAAAAAACATCATTACAAAGGAAGCAGGCGGAAATTCGTATACGAACTAAACCTAAGGTCGTTCTTTAAAATTTCTATAAACTAAAAATATAATAATATTTAAAATAAAATTTAGAACAGTTAAGTAGTAACAACAATAAACAAAATTAATAATAAGTAACAATCATTTTATTTATTAACTGTTTACGAATATCGTGGGCGCGGTTCGAAGATATTCATAAAACAAAAACATAATAGAATGGGTCGATAGTTAGAAGTTATCATTGAACGGGAAAGTTTTAGTGACGACCGATGTGGCGCGGTGGGCGAAGGTCCGCTTGCGACGCAGGAGGTTGCGGGTTCGATTCCCGCCTCGGAACAATTATTTGTATGATCTGCAGATATTTGTTCCGGGTGTTCTGGTCGTTTTCTATATATAATAAAAAAATATCTATCTATGTAATGTATTGTATTATGTATATCAGTTATCTAGTACCCATAACACAAGCTCTGCTTACCATGGGGCTAGATAATGCTGTGTGAATTGTCCAGCATTATTTATTTATTTTAAAACCTTTTACAGTACGATCTGTATAGCTTGTTTAAGAAGATACGGGGATCTGGTTGACCAAAATACGATATTTTTGGAATTATATGTACAATTCTAGACCTAGTATGTGGTATCTAAATGATCTTAGCTTTACATAAATATTGATATATGTATTTAAAAACTCATTATATGTAACTATATAGATTTAGATAAGCAAAACAACAATGTACACACTCTAATGATCTATGAATGTACTAGTGGTTTCTTTTCACTTCTTCAACTAGTGTATAAAACATTTAATTGTACAGAAAATCAAACCACCTTATTTCTTATTTGATAATTATTTATAGTATGAAATTATTATTATTATATTCATAATTATAGCCAATAGGCCTGTGCTTGATAGTGTTTTATTTATGGGCCCATCAAATAGCATAGGACAAAAGAGATTTCAAACGTGGACGTAGGGGGCATCGCCTCCTTGTATTTATTATGCCCACCGCCCTTGGTACGACCACGGTCTATATGAGCGTACTATTTCGTTAGCTCCGGACATCCTATGAATGTAAACGGCGCGGCGCAAGGTAAACATTTTCCTGGCCCGTAAAGTAAAGTAACTGACGCAATGTTTTTTTTTTTATTCTAATGTTCGAGTTTTTTTTGTTGCCGCAACCCTTTAGGCAGAATTTAATTTCAGGTTCTGTTTTTGTTTAACTTTTTGGTTTCTACGAACTTGGAAAAGTCTATTTTTCAGGTCTACTTTTTGTTCTGTGTTTTTGAAGGCTAGTTCTTAATTTATTTGGGAGTATTCCGGGTCGTTTGTTTTTCAGATTCAGCCTTATCGACTTTAAAAACAGCGGAAACTTACAGAACTGAACATAAATAATTCAGCAAACTGACAGGCGACCGATGTTTCCAGATCATTTCTGAGAGGTCACTAAAGGAATAATGTATTAGGATATACATTAGCATTCGGCTTGTTGGTGCGTCAATGTCAGCGCAATGCTTCATACATGAGTGGAAACACGTGAGTGCTGTGGTGACCAGAATACCGACTGCTTTGAAAGGACATTTCGACTTGACAAACATGGCCGTCTCATTCAGTACTCAACAATTTTGAGTAGGAATAGACCTAGGTTATTTTCAGGGTAGCAGCAAGGCTACCACGCTATTGAACACATAACGTTACTCGGGTTATCATCACCGTTATAACGCTAATTTTAGCGCGAATAAGGCGCATTTAAACGTGAAAAACGCCTTTGCACGCGTTATTTACGTTAAAATGCGCCCTTAGCTAACTAACGCGAGTTACGGTATGTGTTAAATAGCGTGGTAGCCTTGCAGTAGGTGATAGTAATGACATAATTCGAATAGTAACATAGTTTATTCGAATTGTGACATTCTAGTTAGCTGTTTTCGCAAGCGATTGTTTGAACTTAATGATGGTAATCAGCATGCAGGTTTAGTTACGGACAGGGGCCGGATATAGCGCGGTATCACCTGGCACAGTGACTGTCGAGGTTGTACCGGCACGAGCTACTCATCGATATTTACAGACCAATCCACCTTTGGCAGTGTTTGCATTACAAACTAAAGGAAAACTACGGAGGTGCCTTTGTCTACACACAATGCAATCATAACTGCCTAACTCAATATGGTGGGAGTAATTTGGTACGACGACGCTGCTAAAAACGAACGGCAATAGAAAATGGAAGAAATGTTGGCTATTACTTTAATAAATAAGGTTACGTGCGTGGAAGTGTTCGTTTTTCGACGCTTACCGAAGTGGCGAATTATTGAAGCCGGCTGCTGGCAAATTTGATTCCCGCTCAATCGACGTTGTCGCCCGGCGCGTCGTCCTGTGAATTTGACTTGACAGACATCTTATTAAGTTGTTGTAACGTTGTTATTGTTACTCGACAGCCTTACTTATTTTGTGTTATTTTCACAGGCGTCGTTTAACAGCTAGGTGGGTCATGTTACATATATGAAAATTTCAGACAGAAGAGCCATAGTTTCCGTCAAGTAAACCAGCAAGTGATGTTTTAACGTCTGCTTATTTCTTGATGAACACAAGCCTAAAAAATTAAATCTGTTTTTTGACGCATTATAATAATACAAAACATACCTACTAAAGCACTGGATATACTAGTTTTGGAAACACTTAAACTATTTCACAAGGGCACAAATGCATATTGTTATTTATGTATATCCGCAAAGAGCTTCGTACATGTAGCAAAACTCAACTAAAATAATTGCTATCGTCAGTGTACCGTACCTATCTATAAAATACTCGTAGAGAGTACGAAACGTAACGCCAACGACTCGCTATTTTCGCATCGCTAGACAGCACATACTTTTTCGAAAAAAAATATAAACCCGGTGTTTGTGAACTTTGTCGAGTGTGCGTGGCTTTCGCGTGTGGAGTGTATAAAAGTAATTATGCCAAAGCTTTCAGCTTTGAAAAAGCTTATGGGAAAAGTTTTCATAAAATTAAACTTCGAATAAAGTAAAATTGCTTTAGTCAAAATGAAATCATTACCTCGACGCTCCTGCCAACTCCTTAAGTAGAAAAATCTAGAGGTATCTCCGTGGTATATCTAGAAAGAAAAGAAAGAAAGAAAATACATTTATTTGATGAATACATATATATAACACATTACATGGTAAGAAAATAATAAAAACAAGAAAAAAAAATTACAAGGAATCTAAACAACAAGGTAAAGTTTTCTTGTTCGCTTCTTTACTTTACCTTAAAAATACTGAACTGAACAAAAAATCTAAGTGATCACTTTTTTTTCTACCTATAGGTTTAACATATGCAATTTGAAATTTGTGACGTCGATTCTAAGAAACCTGTAACATCTAAAGGGAAAGATCTCTAAGATATACAGCACTTTGAAGATTAAAGTACCCGAAGTACCTAGTGATCTGACAATGATCTGCAAAAGTCTACCGTTTGTGTGATGGAATAGCTTTGAGTCAGCTCTCTCGTTCAATTTGCACTGCATGACAGTGATATCTCGTATCATTCCCCGCTTTGTTGTCGAGAAGACTTCGCCTTTGTTCCTGCTTTATTATGAAGGCCTTTATTATCCTTGGTTTCATCCAACCTTGTTTCATCACATGCTTGTGTAGAAGTTATCTCGTAGGCATTGTTTGATTAAAAGGTCCTTAGGCGTCGCGTTGCGTTGTGTAGTTGGAAAACAATCTCATAATGCATTTGCTTAGGTTAGATTGAGGCTAGATGATGCTGTATGAATTGACTAGCATTATTTATTTATTGATTCATTTATGTGATTATGTGAATCATTTTTTTATTTGATAGAGTTATGGTTGTCAAACTAAGCCTAAAAACCTAATGTACTTGAATTACATAAAATTCATATATATATGTAGGTATGTAATGTGTCTTCTACACGCTAGCCAACGTGTGTGGTGTGGTGTAATGAATGACCATCGTAGTGCGGTGTTTGTTGAGTGTTGGTCTAGTATTGGCCAATACATTGGCGCTAGATCGGTTTGGTGTCGGGTTTTAAACGCAGATCAAAGTTTGTGGTGTGATTATGGCCGTCGCTTCCACGCGTTGGTTTATTGGTTAGGTTAGTTAGTTAAATCTTAATGTTTGGAGATACCATCTACAACCCGGTAGATGAACTCGTCGACACACATTTTTTTTTATCCCAGAATAGGGCGTGCAGAGCCGCGAAGAGTAGCTATCATTATATATTTCTATCATTATATATACCTTTTTTTCGTGTACATAAAGTACACGAAAAAAAGGTGTCACAATCGACACCTCCAACTCATTTTGTAAAGTTTCCTAACGTCCGCACATTGCCCTGAACCGAAACAAACTGAACAAACTTCTAACGTGTGGACGTTTCCACAAACTGTTCGCCAATATGTTGGTAAACATTATGACACTTTATGTTGGCCAACGTGTAGAGGAGACATTAGGTTATTCCTTCTTATACTTCTGTTCTATTTATCCTCTTCCTCTCTCTCTCTATACCCCTATCCTATTATTACACAACTTTATGTTATACATCAGTTCATTGATGAAATAGTTTCCTTTAATTGTTATTTCAAATAAACACAGCAGCATTTCCCTTTGCTTCCCATTAAACAGGAAACTCTTTGCCAAAACAATGTTGGCGAGGGCATCGGCCGCTGACGCAGTTCCAGGTTATTTCCGTGCACCTGCTTACTGTCCGATAGGTGAATGTGCATTGGGGGCTTGCATGTGGACTGCAAGAAGCACTTCAGTGGCTCTTGTTTGTTTCTTGGATACGCATCTTTATTTACAGGGTGGTTAAGTGGTTTTGTTGATGGTACCCGGGTTAATCGTTGGAAGTGGGTAGATAATACTGGTTAAGAGTAAATAAAGCACTTACTTTTAAGTAGTAAAGGAAAAGTACTAGCAACAAAGTACACAAGAGAACTCCTACGGAAAGGTAGGTAGGTATCTAATCTACCTCATTCATTTCATGCATTAGGTATACCTAATGAAACAGATTCATGCAGGGTCGGTTGCGGCTCAAGACTAGGGGCGGGGAGGGGATTCACGCTTGGTCAGGACCGTAATCAGTTTGGTGGAGGGAATTGAAGACTCCGCCGAGCCTGTAAAGGTTAATGGCGAGCAGAGCGAGCGAGAAATAGCTAAGAAGATAGGTAGTAGGTAGAGGTTGTTTAAAAATATTCCCTGTCATCTCATCTCGCCCCCGCTTTAGTGAATAGTTATGCTAAAACCACGCATCCTACAATTACCATTTGAGAGCCATTTCAAATAACAATTATATGGCAAAAAAAACTCCGCTGCTGAACTGACCCTTTTACGTAATAGCATTACACCTTTACCTTTTACATATATAACCTTACCTACCTAGGTACCCTATCTAAAGTAGTACCTTCGTAAATTATGTGTCAAGCCAATCTCTTTTGAGCTAATAAATAGCTCTATATGGAGCCAGATTCAATATTTTTTAATTTTAACATTTTCTGCGTTCTACAAAGATTAAAACCAACGGAAAAGTAATTGCCACAAATTACAAACATAATTTTTATGACCCATGATAAAGCCACCTTCGGTTAAATCGTATTTTTGGGAAGCATTTGGGAAAAAATGTATTAGCCTTAAATCTCTTATTTTCTCAAATGCTCCAAAAATCGTCGTCATTTTTTATGAGTTTTATTTACGAGTATGTATTTAGCCTACCTACCTATGTTTCATTCAATAGTGTATAACCCTGCCAGATACGAAAGATTGCCCTGCCGCCTTCATTCCGCACTGCAGCCCCGCGCTCCCTACGCCATAGGGTAACCCGACCAAAAACAGATGACGGCGCCAACCGAGTCAGTCATCGAGCGGTCGGCTTGGGAGACGCTATCCAACGTTTTATCACAAAAGCATTCTTCAACTGACATGCGCGCACTTCCTAGGAATTGTGAATAAAAACAAACGAACTTATTGGATTTCAGTGTTCGAAAGAAGTGTTTGTGTAGTGTGTTGAATAGAGATATATTGGAATTTGGCGGAGGAGTTTGGTTTACGGAATTGGTGCAGTGTTTATGTTAGAAGCGCGGCGCTCGCTCGGTCCGGCGTCGTGGTGGAGGATCGTCGCCCTCGAGGATTCCTAATAGAGGTAAGACATCCTTTTTATTTTTTGTTTTCTTTATTGTCTGTAGTTTAGCTACAATATCGTATGCATGGGGTGCTCAAGTGATTTATCGCTAAAAGCCGGTTCCTTTCAGAGAACCCGTTTCATTAATCGAAATCTTGAGTATGCACTTGCTTACCGACTATAGACAAAATATTATAAGTCTAGGTAGGTATATGGATTTTTTTAACTTTTTGCGCACTTGCAACTTTTAATTACGTTCTAGCCAGTTACAGACAGACCTACCTAATTAAATTAAACTATTAGGTACTTATTTATTAAAGTCACTAAATTCTTCGTCATGAAAATCTTTTTAATGTAGGTATTTGCATAACCCTCAGAAACGGGAAATCTCGAACGGTTATCATTTTGTATAGTAGGTAGGTATCTCGATACCTAACGGTAGGTTAGGTATCGACCTACCTGGATATTTATAAAGTATTTAAATATAGATAGGAAGGCACCTACAATGCAGAATAACAAACGTTCGAGACTTCGAGAATACATCCATGCAATTCCTTCCCGTATCAAATAAAGCTCGAGAGAATCCCGATAAAGTAACTTGTGATAGTACTCGTTTCCCACACCAGCCACATAGGGCACAGATTAATAATAAGTTTGTTGGATATAACCCAGTTTCTCGGGTCACAGTGCTGGCTCACTGGGTAGACCCGGTGAAATGCTCACTCGCTCGAACACTTGTGATCATTCAAGGAGTGATAACTCGTTTTTATAAAGGGTTGTTATCAAAGGGCCGTGCTAAGTACCTGGGTATGTTGTTCTAAGTCAGTTCAGTTGGTTAGGCAATCAATTTGAATATCGTCACATTCGTTCTACGATAAATGTTCTAACCAAGCATTCGTTCGTCACGCAGCAATATTCCTGATCCAGGAATGGCTGGTCAGACTGGTCACGGAATTTTTTGTCGCTTCTAGTTTAGTAAATACCTATAGGTATATAATTTTTTTAACAATCTTGAACTTGATTCTTGAAGGTAAAAAAATGTGTTGGTAGTTATATGTATTAGGTAAGTACCTACATTATTTTTATTAGCTTTATTATGTCGTTACATTATCGACAACAGGAAAAGAAGTGCTCCATTCGTACCTACTCAATTATAGTTTCATAGGCATACCTACATAGGTAAGGAAATTCCTTAATTTGAAGAAATTTGAAATTGAAGTTTGATTAACAATATAAATAAATAAATAAATAAATAATGCTGGACAATTCACACAGCATTATCTAGCCCCATGGTAAGCAGAGCTTGTGTTATGGGTACTAGATAACTGATATACATAATACAATACATTACATAGATATTTTTTTTTTTTATTATACATAGAAAACAACCAGAACACCCGGAACAAATATCTGCAGATCGTACACACAATTCTTCCGAGGCGGGAATCGAACCCGCAACCTCCTGCGTCGCAGGCGGACCTTCGCCCACCGCGCCACCTCGGTCGTCTATGAATGGTAATCTAATATGAATGGTACCTATGAAGATGACTAATGAATGAGAGATGAATATCAAAATGACGTTAGAATTAATGAAGCTGCTACGCTGGACAACTCTCCAATGAAAAATATTATGTCGTTGGCAATTCAGTAAGGACTGTAAACGAATGGGATATTTACCATGATTTGATTTTTGAGATATCCAATTTTTCGGCACAGTTTCATGCGCCACGATCACGGATTAACTGAAGACGCATGAACTGTTCCGAAATTTTGGAAAACTCAAAAATCAAAACATGGTAAACATCCCAACAGTGTTAGTATTTATTTATTTATTTTGCACGATGAAATATTATTATTCTAGAAAATTAATAACAAAGGCGACCATGGTAGGTACTAGGTACCTACCTAGTTTCAACAGTTTTATTGCAAACGAATGGTTGGCCACCTAACATTATTGTGCTAGGTTGGAATGGAACAATAAACCGCGAGATGAAGTCATTGTCCACACAAAGAATGAGGTGTGGCGCAGCGCGGCTAAATACTCCACGTAAATGTAAATATTGGAAATGGTTATGCATGAATCATGCAAAAGTAGACAATGTATCCTCTCACCAGCCTAGGTTCACTGCTGGACGAAGACCTTCTGAGCCTTATCGGATTTTACCTCATGGGGAGGGGAATAATGCACATAATTCCCATGCTGGGCATACGGGTTGGGGATCGCAGTTCGGTGGTAAATCCTGGTGTCCTGCAGGAGGCGCTGCTGACCGCCATGGTGGATATCGCTTTGTCGCCTCTTACGACATCCGCGGGAAGAGTTGGGGTGGTGCTAATTCTATGCCAGCATCAAAACACGGCTAGCCGTGTTATGCCTGCCAATGTACCTATATATGTGGCTAATAAAATAACTAGGTAAGAGTGAAATGAAGCAGAAACTGTCATGTAGAGTTTTTAGAACACATTTAACTCATTATGATAATAGCAAATACCAGTGCTTTATTTTCTTTAGACCTTTACAGGACTCTTGACACGTCACAAAATTCAAATTACAACTAGGAAAAATGATCGCGTAAGTAGTAAGCCTTCTTCCAAGAAATATGTTTGACAATTGGTTTGAATTTATTCGTTGATAATTTTTGCAACTCACTTGGACTTTTGGCTTTGTTGACCCATGTTACGTAACTTAAATCTAGTAAACTCTTTAATTTTTTAGAAAACGTAACATAGGTTCGTTATTCAGTGTAATTGCTATATAATTATGTTAAAATAAATATGGAATGACACTCAGGTATAAGTAAGGTACTAATTACTCTAAATGAAACCTTAAATGCATTGAAAATGGATCATCAAAATAAAAAAAATGAAATTACGATACAAAACTACGAAGCGAATTCGTTTAAAATAGTGAATAAAGAACTTATTCATAGCCCCCACACACACACATAACTCATGTTATACAAAAAAGGAAAATACTAAAATATAGATATCAGAATATCATAAGCCATTGGAATTTTAGTTGATGGTCGTATCGTTATAGTTAACTATGTAATTATGGTATAGTTTCGTACGTAGTACTTTCGTAACTATGTATAATTTTGAGATGAAACAATGCGCCGCTAAATACCCAGTAAATACAGGGGATGATCATGAATAATGCAAAAGAAGCTAATGTATGTGGATTATACGAGTAACTAGGTAAGAGTTAAGAGAAGTAGAAAAGCTGGGTACTTTTTTTAAACTTCCGAGGACCGATCTCTTTTAATTAGAAAGATAACTCGTGTTGTTCAAACCAATACCACTTACCAATAACCTTACTCTCAAAGCAACTGCTAATAGAATCGCTAACAAGCAACTTGCATTGTTTTAGTCAAAGCGATGAAAAAATATTTCGGTCTACCCGGTCTATCCGGTCTATCCGGTCTACTTCGGCTTTTACTTTATTATTTTTTGTACACAAATTGAATCTGGAATATTTCCATAAAAGTTAGGATATAGTTTTAATAAAAGAATGAATAGATATAATATATATACATTATAGTGCATAGTATAGATTTTTGTGTTGTATAAAGCAGTAAGTAAGTCACGTACCTACGAAAACATCCCCAACTGTTAGTAACATAAGTCCGCTCTGCATATTTACTTAAGATAATCCTATATTTCTCTTTAAGTGAATGTAAATTCTTTTGAGAAAAATAAATCTCTAAAACCGTAACTCGCATAGGTACCTATATAAGTTATAGGAAGTAAAGGTTCTTTTAATTTTGGTAGAAAAAGAAACTGAGACCCATTAGGCAGCGTAATTACTATTGTTTTCCATTAATTTGTGTTAAATTAAATATGCATTGACGTCACTTATTAATTAGCTAGCTACTCTAATGAACCCTATAATGTGATTAATAAGGCTTATCAAAATAATATTGCGGTAGTTACTAATTACAATGAAAAAAAAACTGCGAAGCAAATTCGTGGGATCGTTCGGCTAGTTAAAAAAAATGTGGACGGTCATACCATTAAAGGTACTTATCATAATGCCATACGTTGTACTAATGTACGTATATGAAATTACTGGGTAATAAATACGTCATATAAAATTAACTCAGGCATTTTTATGCTTCCTAGCCTTACTAGCAACAAATAAGTAATTTTGTTGTATGTTAATATACTAAAACCTGTTGTAAGTTCTATCACAATCGCATTTTATTTTTTGAATTCCTCTATAGTTCAAATACTGATTACTCTTCAAAAAAATATGGTAACAGACTCACTAAAATAAAAGGGTTTCGTTGCACCAGTGGCGGCGGCGGCGACTCCAAAATCGATTTTCCAGACAATAGATTGTATACGTATGTAACCTCTTATTATAGAAGGCCCCATATAAAGCCAGCGGGGTATCTAAGATTTAATCGCTTTGGTTCAAGTACAATATCAGTTTGAATTCCTTAATGAAAATAGAGAAAAAGAGAACACGTTCACAAAGTAATTCTGTTTCAGATCTCATTAATGTCTTCCCCTTCGTGCATCCTGCTCGTAAAATTTTAAGTGTTTTGCTTTGGTTGTGTTGCTGGTAAAGCTACACAGCCCTTTCCCACAACTGACTAGGTACATTCGAATGGAAAAGTGTCAACAGAACGTGATCAAAAACAAACTTATACTGTTACCAAGAAACAAGACAACGTCGACGAGCTGAAGACAGATCGATCCTAAAATAAGCGTTCGTCGGTCTCCAAGTTCAATGTTTTCTTATTTTTAGACACACGCTAATAGTAAACTTTAACGCGTATTAGCTAGATAAACTTTATTAACAAGATACACAAGAGACGAAGAAATTACATCAGTGCCTACAAGGATGACCTTATACAATATTGCCTTGAGATGGATCTTGGAACGCCATGTGAATGTCAATGGGCACATGTTGAAAATTAAGCTGTGTACTTACATCCGCTTGTTTATCGTACATGCAAATGCTTATTTCCAGGAAACTGTAATGAGTCAACACCAAATAGGTCATGTTCTTGCTAGGTGACCTGCTCTATTGCTGAGTTTAACAACGACACATAGATAGAAAACACTTTATTACACCACATAAGGCAGAAAACAAAAAGAAATAAATACTTAGAATAGAGGAAGTGGAAAGGGCGGCCTTATCGCTGAGAGCGGTTTATTTCCAGGCAACCTTAGTATGGACTGTACATGAAGGAACAATATAGACGGGGCGGTAATTTAAAAGATATTAAGATAAAAAAAGATAACAAAAATACGAAATTCCATTATATTTATATGTATTACAAACATTATAATAAACATACATAAACATAAAAAAAGACTATCAAACTTTTTATATGGATAAATAAAGCTGATGCAGCAGTTTTTTTTAAATAGGGAGTGATTTTGCACGTCTGATGTCCAATAATAATAATAAATGAGAAAGGTGGAATAATAATACTTAAATGGATAATAAAAATAAATGAGAATCTTTATTCCACCATAGATTTTAAATATTAATTCATCATTCTGCTTAATAATCAATTATTTTGTAACTTTCATGAAATACACGTCACATTAGTTTCGGCTACAGATACGTAGCCATTTTAATCTTACTAATCAGTCTAATCAATCTTACTAGTCAACAAACAATATTCAATTAAATTATACATACTACAATAGAAACTTACATTGGGTTTTAAAAGTTAAGCAGTTACGTTTTTTAATGTTATGTGAAATTTGCTTGTTTTAACACCATTAGAAATCTGTTGTTTCCACTTACCCCTCTAGTGAACATAGATGTGATTGGAGCACACGAAGAAATTATTTCTTTCGTGATTTTATGGATAAGCAATCCCATCTTCAGCAGGTAGCAGTAACATTGGCAGTCTTCAATCTCCTGTTGTAATTACTCTGCCCGGGATTTCAATACTCCACCTCATAGTCCTACTAATATCTTACAAACTACAATAATGATTTCTTGAGGTTGGCAGTCTATAAAACGCCTTCATTGACGTCAGTAGCGGACATTTTCTCATTTCTTTTGCGACCTTTGTAGAGTTTTTATTGTCTACGCCTAAAGTGAAACAAGATTTGTGTCCAATATTTGGCACGTGGCAAACAACTAGTGTTATCTAGACTTATTAACAGTTTTTCAAATATTTATCGTCGGGCTTTCGCAGGGAAACAACGGTTGCCAAATCAACTTGGCTATGTTTGTCTTGTTCTGGTCCGTGGATCCCAATCCGAAATGAAAAACTTTGCTAGTCGAAGTTAAGTCCGTCTGCAGAACGAGCAATTAAATCCGGAATTGTTGGAATTTGTAGGAATAATCGGATTCAAAACAAACTTCTATGTTCCAGAATTAAACTTGGTACAAGTTGTTTACATACCTACGTATACCATACATATGTATTTATTATGTAGGTACATAGTTTTTTGTGCTATATTATGTCATTGTCTTGGCATGCCATAGTTACTACTTTAACACCATACTTAAAGTAAAAAATTAAATAAATAACGCCGGACAATTCAAACATATCTTAATTTACATAGAAAAACGACCAAAACATTCTGAACAAATGCGCAGATCGTACAGATATTGTCCCGAGGCGGGAATCGAACCCCCTCCTGTGTCGCAGGACGGCAGACCTTCGCCACCGGGTCACAGTGATCGTCCAAGATTAATATTTTGGACTATAGATAGATAGATAGATAGAAAATTCTTTATTGCACTTTAACTATAAACTATGTAGTAAAAACTTAAAAATTAAGTACAATTGGCGGTCTTATCGCTCAAGAGCGATCTCTACCAGACAACCATGGATGGATAGGATCGTGGACAGTACCAGGGGATCTGTGTGCTTGTAAATGTAGGTATATACCTACATACACTATTTTGGAGGCTCACACATAATGCTTATAGGGATAGGCAAAGTTATTATGTGTCTATCTGTACCTCTTTAAGCATTGCACTCAGGTTCTAGATTGCCAAAATTCATAGCCACAATACTTTTGACTTCAGCTCTGATGATCAGCCATACAAAAGACAAACTTTACAAATTTCGTATTCAGCTGTATTTCGCAGCGCCTCAAACTTTTCCGCAAATCTTATTTAAGTTTCCGAGATTGTTATAATGATTTTTAACATAATTCTACAAGCGGCGCGGCATTCAATGTGGCAATTTCTAAGTTACGTTCTAATTAAACATTTGTGAGATTTTGTGGAAATCTTTTTCGCCTTTTCGAATTGGCTTTTTGTTTGCGGATCTACCAAAAGTTTCTAGGGTGGCTCACCTGTGAACTTCTAGCTAGGCTATTGTATTGATCGCTGTAATTAGTATGATCTTGTCGTTGACCTTCCTTCATAATAGCTGGTGTTAAAAAAACCTGCTAATTTCCTGCATTTATCACCTAGATAAGATCTAGGCATAAACTTTTATATGCGATCCATCAAACCTGCCTAGGATTTATTAAATAATGCATTACTACTATTTCAATGTGGATAGTTTCAGTATGTAACCGCAACATATAATCTAAGTATATATAAGTATACTACATTCAAGCTGAATTCGACATGAAATGTTTGTAAACATACCACAACGAAACAACGGTGCTGCCACAGCTGCTGCGCTGGATAATGTTCAATCAGTCAAATAATTTATTTCAAAGTTGTAGGTAAACCGATTTAATTTGGAGCGACGTTACTTCAAGTTTTATAAAGTCTGAAATTACGTTATTTACCTAATTTATCTTTATTAACTTGACTTGCGAAGAATCGTTTATTTAAATTACAGCGGATGAAAAAATTTGGTTCTGAAGAAATACAATTTGGAAGCATTTTCGTTGAAGATTACGAACTTTGGCAAGGTAATCTTTTACTTAACACAAATTCACAGGGGAGATAAAGGTACCTACCAGTAGGATGGTGCATACTCAGGTGAATTGTTTTGGATCCACAGCCCCTTGATGGCTAGATTGTAACTTTACTGTTTATGTATTTAACATTTATTTAAAACTATCTGCGCCGCGCGGTTTCATCCGCGTGGTAATATATATTTTTGATAATATACAATATATCTTTATGAATTGTAGCCTATGTGTTATTCTGATATGTAAGCTATACTATTGTGAAGTTTCATCAAAATCCATTCAGTAGTTTTTGCGTGAAAGAGCAACAAATTATAAACGCGAAAGTTTTGTGGATTTATGTAAGATCCTCACAAACTTTCGCGTGACATTAAAGATAAAAAACAAAAAAATCACTGCCCATTTGACATTTCTTTGACACCTAATAATTATTAATTAGCTGACTCAGAAGTTGTTGGACCACTCCGTCAGAAGTTGGCAAATAATCGATTTTAAAGTCTGAAGTTTATTAAATGTTGTGCGGTGTTTTTGATAACCACTATTCATATTTCGAGGTGACAGTTATTTTGGTTCGCCTCCACTCGAGTTGACGACTTGTCGTCACGTTAGTACGTATGCTCGACTTGCATGTCCAATACACATCTAAAAATATATCGCTTATTATTTTTGAATGATTAATAACTTTAGTTAGTCTCACAGGTAAGTCTCCTACGTTAACTATGACATGTAGGTACTTAGGTATAAATAATGTAATTGGACTTGTTCGTGTTATTTAAAGTAAAATAAAATTGTTTTGCAAAATTTGTCTCAACTGACATAGTGTGCGAATAAAATGCACGAGCGACGATACATTCCTAGACAATAGGAGTACCACTGCTTAATAAAATCTGTACTAATATTTAGCACAAGGGTTATTACAATACAATACAAAAATACTTTATTGTACACCAGATACAGAACATTATGAAAGATATTACATGTGACAAGTACAATGGGCGGCCTTATCGCTTAGAAGCGATCTCTTCCAGGCAACCTTTAGGTTATTGTGTGTATGTATTCAAAATGCTCTTTTGTATAACTAAACTATGTCGGTACAAGTTTTTGAATTTTCTTTCTCGTTTATAATTTATTTTCGCCAAAAGTTGATCTCTAATGTAAGAAAATTTAGGAGATTATATTTTTCAAAATATTACCTACATTTGAAAAATATTATCTCCTAAATTTTCTATTGATATTATCCTTAGTTTCGGATGGTCAACATCAAATAGTGTACTATTTACCCTTCCGCTTGTAGGAAAAGATGAGCGACTCTTTTAACATTATCCTCCCGTGTCTTTCCCTAAAACTATTTGGTAAATGTTGGTAACACATGAATAATGAGAAAAACATCTTTACATACTCATGCTCATTCACGCATGCCGTTCTAATCAAGTACCCTGCTCCTGCTAGCTGGATCAAGTATACCGACCGGGGGCCTAATTCCACTATTTTTAAAACAAACACGACTATGGCTCCATACAATTGTCATAGCTATTGTGTCTTACGTTTATAAGGTATCCTACTAAATTGTGACAGCTGTCTCAATCGCTTACTATTGTATTGCTATTGAGTAGTATGGTAGGTGTTGCCGTATACATCATAAAATAAATATGAAATGGCGGACCAAATATTTATGAATCCGTGCACTCATAATTAAGGGTTTATAGGTATCTAACAATTCAAATTATTACTGCAATTGCGTAAAAGTCTATTTACATCGCTCTCAAATACTTAAAACGCAACAAAATCACGATTTTAATAAAATGTGCGTGTGTGGTAAACTTTAAAACATAGATAAAAGAGTTTCAAGTTGTCAATGTAAACGTCATATAGCAACTCATGTCAATTCAAGAAAGAAAACACTTGTTATCATCTTGTTATTTATGTTTGATTTTCGTGATTTCTCACACAAAATCAATGGATAATTAATGGTACTGCTGAAACAAATTAAGGCCCTCCTTGACTGCCTCGACTACCACCGATATTTGGCGCTAGGGCATTATTCTAGAATGCCTTATCCTAGAGCTATCTCGAAGGAAGTGGAACGATCTCATAAAGAAATGGTATTAGCTCAGACTCGCCGTCAAAAACGGCAGACGAGTGGAGATTGGTAAGAAATGCAACTACTATACTATTCTATATGAACCTGTACCTACTCAATACCTACTCCATTTTTTATCGCAAACAAGTACAGAGAGGCCATAATACCATGTAGTTGCTTAGATAGTTTCATATTTCTACAAGCATAAACTAGTACCTACTAATTTTTATTATTATTATATTTGCCTGCAGTGTCCCACTGCAGAGCAAAGGCCTCCCTCCCCTTCTTCCACTCATCTCGGTCCTCAGTAAGGAGAACCCACTCTTTGTTGTATAGGTCTACCTACTAATAATCTACCATTCTTTTTCAGTACTACAATGAATACAAAATATGAAAAAAATGTATGCTGTCGTCGCTTCACTGTTGCAACTACAAAGATTTACATGGTCTGCGGAGCATTATTTTTCCCGCTCAATCTTTGTGTCTTTCCAAAACATAACACAATTATTACCTACCTATGTAAAACAATTAGACAAGTGTTTAGCTTAGAGCACTTTTGATTAGTTTAAGTGTTGTTTTAATTAGCATAAGTGTACATATATTATTATATTAATGAATAAAAAATGTGTATATAAAAAATGGTATTTATTTTTACTCTAAACCTGCAGATTCTTGGATACTCAGTAGAATACAAGATTTTTTATGCCAACATAGACATTTTTGAATGAAAAGTTATAATAACTGATAGCAATAACAGAAAACAATGTGGTAACAGCTTATCTTTAAAAACTAAAACACAAACTACAACAATGCATTATCTCACCTGTGGAGTTAAAAGTGTTTAAATTAATTTATTAATACTATTTACATTATCATCATGACAGCCATTATCTTGTCGACATGGCTGATTCCATGCCTTGCCACTATTTGCCAACGACAGCTTGCTGCATTGCTCGACCGGCTAGAAGTTTTGGTTTGACTCTACAACAACAGCTTTCAGCGCTGGCTTTCAATTCTTCTGCAATCTGTAGAAAATTATAACAATGAATGTATATACATTATGTATAATTAGGGTTTAGGTCAAAGTGTGAGGGGTACTAAACAGCTAAGCTAGCTTCTGTTTTAATCATGACAATATGGTAAGTAAAAGGTCTCGAGTTTAAGGGAAACAGACACTTATCTGATTTCGACAGTTTCTAATCTATATATAGGTATCATATTCATGAACTCACTTGCTCTTTAATTTGTTGCTTTGATCTCTTCGTGTTGGCAAAGGTGGCACTTATTTTGGTCTATCCCATATATATGTTATATATGGGATAGACCAAAATAAGTGCCACCAACACCTCCCTCACAGCTCTGGAAACAGCGGGCGCGTATGAGCGACAAATGACAGTGCAGTCAATATCTGCAAAATAAATTGATTTAAATAGTAGGTACTATCTAGTTACATAAAATAAACATTATAAAGCTTAGGCAAGAGGGAATTTAATCAACAAAGATAGTTTGTTTTACTTACATTGGTCATTATGGAAATGCCTTCAGATCAGTACGGCCGGCATTCCTTACGAATATGAGGATTGAGATATTCCGCTTATGTTTTGACTGTCCCCTTGATAAAGACGATAGGTTTTGTAAATTCCTTGTCCTGCAATGCAAGGGGTCCAGCGTCTTTCGCAGAAGAGCTCTAGATCGTCGCCGGTTTTGACGCTCTAACAGCCGGCGAGAGTTTATAATGAGTTGCAGACGCGCTCGAATTAGGAAACTCATTGAACTTTTTATTATTTCACTATTATTTCACAAGCACAATAGCACCGAGAGCTACCTTTGTTCAATCGTCCATAATCTCGTCAAAATCTCTAACCATAGACTAAATTAGCCGTCAAAATAACAATAGAATTCCATGTTTGCGCCTATCGCAAGCGATACAATTGAGACTGTGATTAGTTGAATGCGACAACTTGTCACAATTGTAAGTTTCATAGATACGCCCACGATACAACTGAGACTGAGAAAGATTGTGCTTGTAGAATACCAATAGGTGTCAATAGTGGCGATTTAGACGCGATACTACTGTCATTGTGAGGCGATTGTGTTAGTGGAATTAGGCCCCGGGTAGTGTAATCGAAGCGTATCTGTATTAGATCGTTAGTATATACTATTGTCTGACCGCGGCTTAGCACTAACTGTTTATATGGAAACGTTTAAATATTAATTATATCCCATAAGAACTGATTTGTGAGATAAAAAGTAGCCTATGTTTTATTCAGGGCCTGGAACTACCTGTATGCAATTTCAGCCCGATCCGTTCAGTAGTTTTAGGGTGAAAGAGTAACAAACATCCATACATACAAACTTTCCCGTTTATTATATTAGTAGGATTATACAGGACGGCTTAGTGTCGGGCCATCCATTACATCAGCTATTCATTAATGAATGGTCCAAACAAAGAGGTTTTTATGTGCCATTATTTATAGCTTATATTGCTTATATGATGATCTAACAATACATTACATCGATAGATATTTTTTATTATACATAGAAAATACGCAGACAAATATTTGTAGATGTTACAAATATTTGTCCCGAGGCGGGAATCGGGTCCACAACCTCCTGCGTTGCAGGCTGACCTTCGCTCACCGCACCACATGGGTCGTCGTATAAGTAAGTTAACACTTTGAGTGCTGAAAACGCACGGTATGAGTTTTCTACAAGTGACTAATATGCGTAAATCCACACTAGCGCAGCGGCTGAGAAAATACAGATCTTTGTGACTCAGCAGAGCTGTAATATTTTTCAAACGAAACGCATGTGCGGCGCAACACAACCGCTGTGTAGAGTGGCAGCACGAATTTTTTAGGTAAAAAAAAAGACCGCAGTCGTCGAAAAAAAACCGCAGTCAAAGTGTTAAGAGTTTGTAGATTCAGAAAAAAAAGAAAAAATACTATTCATGTAAAACCAGAAAATCAGTACTCATATCAAGTTCATGCAGGACCAATAATGTAACGTAATAGTACATAATAATAAATAGGTATTATGCATTGCTCTTGGCTGTAAAAATAAACGTAGGTACGAGCATTTGAAATGTTGCTATCGGAATCTTGATTGGCAACGCGTTGAGCTCATGTTCTTTGAAAACAACAATAAGTGAATAGGTAAGGTGCCTGTGTACTTGTAGGTAATATAACCTTCGAAAATCTTTACCCCATGATCATCAGCCTAATAGTCCACTGTTGGACATAGGTCTTCTCTAATAGCGAGTAGCTTACCCAGAATCATAATCATTATTTGCATGAATGTATAAATATATAATAATAATGCTGGACAATTCACACACCGTTATCTAGCCCCATGGTAAGCAGAGCTTGTGTTATGGGTACTAGATAACTGATATACATAATACAATACTAATGTATTGTACTATGTAATCATAGATAGATATTTTTTATTACACATAGAAAACAACCAGAACACCCGGAACAAATATCTGCAGATCGTACACACAATTGTTCCGAGGCGGGAATCGTACCCGCAACCTCCTGCGTCGCAGGCGGACCTTCACCCACCGCGCCACATCGGTCGTGTATGTATCATCATCATCATCATCAGCCTATATCAGTCCACTGCTGGACATAGGCCTCCCCCGATGAGCGCCATTGCGCCCTGTCTTCAGCTTGCCGCATCCAGCATCTACCTGCAGTCTTTCGCAAGTCGTCATCCCACCTGGTCGGAGGGCGTCCTACACTACGGTTACCGAGTCGTGGTCTCCACTCAAGAACACGTTTGCCCCAGCGGCCGTCGGTTCTTCGCGAAATATGGCCGGCCCACTGCCACTTCAGCTTGCTAATTCTTTGAGCTATGTCGATAACCTTGGTTCTCTGTCGGATGTATTCGTTGCGAATCCTATCCTTCAGAGAAACTCCGAGCATAGCTCTTTCCATAGCTCGCTGAGCGACTTTGAACTGGTGGACCAGCCCTATCGTGAGTGTCCACGTCTCAGCTCCGTAGGTCATAACGGATAGGACGCACTGGTTGAAAACTTTCGTTTTCAAGCATTGCGGTATGGATGACGAGAAGACTCGACGTAGTTTCCCAAATGCTGCCCAGCCTAGCTGGATCCTCCTTTTAGCCTCCTTCTCGAAACTGTTTTTACCCAACTGCAGAATCTGCCCAAGGTAAGTGTACTCTGAAACAGTTTCGAGAAGGTGACCATGTACGACCACCGGCCTTGGATCAATGTGGCCATTGATCATGACTTTGGTTTTATCCAAAGTCCGTGTATGTATATCGGTTCTTAATTTTAAATACATGTATGATATAAACTACCTGATAAGGTGTGCGTCTATGCTACTATTATGTATAAACGTTAATGTATCTAATATACTTAAACAATCGATATTATAAAAATGAACCCCTATTTCTTCAAGTCCGCTATAACTTGAGAACGGATTTACTAATTTCACTCATCTTTTTTTTAAAGGTTTTCTAAATACTTCGTATAAGAGTCTTACGTTAAAAATAATTAAGTAAATTGTGCAGTAATATCCACGCGGGCGCAGCTAGTATTCAATAAAATTCAATAAAAAATAACGAAAATATATATTAAGTAAAATTATAAAGCCATAACACAGTTAAAGTCTCGGTGAGATCTCTGGAAAATTGCTCCAATCTCGAGCCCAATTTAATTCTCAAGGTAGTTTCCAACGAAATTTTGCACACTTCGCGAAATGAAGCCGATTTCATCGATTAGTTTTATAAATTGCAACCCGATTCTAACCACTTGAGGCGCAGTGGAATTCAATGCTGTGCTAAGCTGTAAATAAATATTGACATGTATCTCAAATCGCATTATATTTAGATTTAGATCAAATCAAATGTATTAAACTGTATGAGTGAGTACTATGAGAATGTATTAGTGGTTTCTTTTTCACTTCTACCACTAGTTGATAAAATTGAAGTGAACAGTAAAATAATCTTATTTGATAATAATTTATAGCATGAAATTTGACTTGTCAACTGCTTATTTTATAAGCCTAAAGAAATAAAACATTTTGAATTTGAATTTAACCTTGCTCTAGCATAGCGTTGAAGCTCAGTTGAAGGGTGCCAGTGCCAGCCAAACTGTTAGTCATTGCAAACAGTTGAGCTTAGGATTGTTTTCAAGAATAGAGCCTAGAGCCCTCTTGCAATATATGGCCTGCCTAGAGTTTTATTCACTTCACTGTCTGAAATTCAAAGTGGATTTTGTCTTTGTTTGCATAAAACATTTACCCTTTCGTCATTATGAGCTCTGAATAGTAATGGTCTTACACAGACAGAAAACTTTTCATCCGGTCTGTTGACGTAATGCTCAAAGGTTGACGTTTACAACCGCCGAACGAGTTAGTTATTCGTAATTAGTTTGTGGGTTGTAGCTGTTAATTTGTGGGTGTTATCCAATTAATTAGCCAACTGTAGGGAACTTTGCTATAAATAAATAAAATAAATAATGTCGGACAATCCACAGCATCTTACTTACTTGTTACTTGTTTCTGGACTGGTTTCCGCAACTTGGCCGCCGGTGGGCCTTTTTTGCGTGTCGGGTGGGGGGGGCTGCTAGTCTAGCCACCCGATGTCCTCCAGGAAGGCCAGCAGCTCGCTGATCCCGGTGCATGCCTCCGGTGTCCTCGTTGTCCCAAGGTGATGCAGTCTTTAAGAAGCCACGCTGTCGCATTCTACAAGCACATGCGCTACCGTCTCCTCTGCATTCATGCACCCTCTGCAAAGGGGGCTGTCCGTGATACCCAAATTAAATAGGTGTTTGTTTAGCATGCAGTGTCCCGTGACAATACCGACGACTTTCCGGAGTTTGTCACGTATGAGATTGAGGAGTTTTCGGGAGTACCGTGGGTTTAAAACCGGGAATGCCTCCTTCGACTGCCTGCAATCTGGAATACTTGCCCAGTGCTCTTCGTGTCGTTTGGCTGTGCGTTGACGGATCCATGAGCGGACTTGACTAAAGGGGAGGGGAATTAATGGTTCAGGCCCTGCCGGTTGCAATTCTGAACCTCTCCTCGCCAGTGCATCAGCTTCGTCGTTACCTCTGGATCCGCTGTGGCCTTTTATCCATTGTAGGGTGACTCTATTGGACTTACTTATTTGCTCTAGCAGGTGGTGGCATTGCAAAGTCAGTCCTGAGTTGTGTTCTCTCCTGTTCAAGGCCTGTAGTACTGCCGCGCTGTCCGAGAGGATCCTGATGTTTTGGTCAGTTACCTTCCTTCGTAGCACTGCAGTCGCAGCTTGGATAATACCTACACATTCCGCCTGGAAGATGGAGTTGTGGGCACCCAGTGCTGTTGTTTTGTGAATATTAAGATCTTCCGAGAACGTTCCCGCCCCCGTACCTGTTTTCATTTTAGAGCCGTCAGTGTATATTCGTACTTCATGTATGTTTGAGCTGTTACTTGGCTCTTCGTGCATTTGTAAAGTGAAGCTTTTTGAAAGTATGTGTGTTTTAGGCACCCTATCATATATCGAGAGTAGCATAGGGTTACTTTTTGCATAATCGTCTATAATAGTGTTGTGTTGTGGTTCAATAAACGTAAAGCCCAGAGTCTGTATGCAGCTGCGGCTGCCTCTTGTTGCACATGTAAGTGCAATGGTAATAGGCCAATCAGGGCTTCGAGTGCTGCCGTGGGGGCAGTTCTCATACACCCTGTAGTCGCAACGCAGGCCAGTCTCTGGAACTTTTGTAGTTTATTTATGGTAGTGCTTTGATTTGTTCTTGGCCACCAGACTAGGGCGCCATATGTCAGAGAGGGTCTAATTACAGTGTTGTATAACCACAGGGTGATCTTTGGGCTGAGACATGCCCATGTTCTCCCTAACAATCGGCGACACTGCCAGATTGAGATGGTAGCTTTCTTTATCTTGTTTTCTAAATGTGTTGCCCAGTTTAGTTTATTGTCCAAAGTTATACCTAAGTATTTAACTGAATCGGATAATGAAAGTTGCGTGTCGAATAGAAGTGGGAGCTGATATGTTCCTAATTTACGCTTGTTGGTGAACAGTACAGAATTGCTCTCAAAAGTTTTATGTTTAAACGTGCCCAAAAAGCGAACTAGACATACAAAAACTAAACTTTTCGCTGTGTCCAATACTACTTCTAACTATGCTCAACATTCTCTTATTAGTCGTCTGCATAATAGCTATAACAAAATATTCAATGAAATAGACATCTTCAACATTGGTAAGCCGGGGTTCAAACGTGATGTTCTACTAGTCTTAAATAATCTAGAACAGGGTACGGTTGGCGGGGTACAGTCAAACGCGCGTACGAGGTTGGTGGATTAATAGTGTGGTGTGGATCATTATAGGTCGACACATGTTTTTATATTAGTATACTTGTATTGCATAGACATAAATATATATATATATATATATACAATATACATTATAAACATATATGATTTATAGTACACAGTTAACTTGCAGTTTTTATTATCTTTAAGTGTAATTGTAATGTATTTAGTTATTCCCAATGACCTAATTTATAGTGTTTATAGTTAGCAGTAAGGCTGTAAAAGTTTAGGTACATAGCTGAGACACTTGAATAATGAGATTTGTATTTAGTATTTTAGTTTTAATTTTCATGTTTCTTTTTGTTTTAAATTTAGTTTATACTCTTTTTTTCTTATGTCATGCAAATTGTTTTAGCTTTAATTAATTTGATTTATAGTGATAGTCATTTTTTTTATTTTATACAAAGTAAATCTTTTATTGGCCTTAAGTTTAGTTATTAAATATGTTAATATTAGTTTAAAGGCTGTGGATTTTGTTTCTAAATAAATAAATAAATAAGTACTAGTTCTGTTTTCGTTGGATTCACGGTTAGTCCATACACCATTTTTCGACGGTCTTTAGCGCGTTACTCATAATGTTACACGTCACGCTGGCAAAGTGTCCCGATATGAGTATCGCAAGATCGTCCGCGTAGCCTACCGTGAAGAAGCTTGTGATTAAATGAAATTGAGCGTTGAGTTTGGTGATTAGATCGTTTGCCACCAGGTTCCACAGAAGTGGTGACAAGACTCCGCCTTGTGGACATCCTCTTGAAACCACTCCTCTGGTCCCCCCCTGCACATCAATCCGTACTGCTCTCAGCTTGAGCATACTGATTAACCAATCTACCAGCGTTGGCTCTACGTTATGCATCTGTAGGGCTGCGTTGATGCTGTTAAAGTTTGTCTTGTCAAAGGCTCCTTCAATGTCTATGAAGGCTGCAAGACACAGTGTTTTTGTTTGAAATGTCTTGTTCTAATCTACTGACTACTGTGTGTATCGCAGATTCAGTTGATTTACTTGAAGTGTAGGCGTGTTGTTGTGGGTGCAGTGGTTTTACAGTTAGTATGCTATCCCTTATGTGTCGATCACATAGCCTCTCTAGCGTCTTGAGTAAGACTGAAGTGAGACTGATCGGCCTATAGGATTTTGCTTCAGTGTAGTCGCTTATGGTTCAGATAAAGCCTATATAATGTAATATAATAAATGTAAAATTTAACAATATAATGTAATAAATATCACCTGTAACTTCATATCAGGTACATAAAAAAGAAAATTTCCCGTCTGTCCGTCTGTCTGAACGCGCGCTAAACCACCAAACGGGTTTTCATCGGTTTTCACCAATTGATGGAGTGATTGAGGAAGGTTCAGTGTAGAATGTATTCTTTAATTCTTCATTTTTACACACAATAATACATAAAAATAACTTCAGTGATCTAGGTCAAAGAGAAGTATGTATGTAGGTTCCCTATAGGTTTAATCAAAGGTAAATTTCAAAATATGCGGGCATAAACGGCTGTAACTTTTGATTGAGGTGACTTAGTAATTTTAATTATGTAACGGACTTGAGTATTTGATTTTAATTATCACTCGATACCCTCTACGCTTTCCTCAGATGATTGAAAGTCAGACAGACGGACAGCAATCCTTTAAGGGTTCCTGTTTTCCTTTTGAAGTACGGAACCCTAAAAAATAATATTTGAAATATTTACTCGCAAAAAGACTTCAAACTGATCTGCTGGTGTCTGAAACCGGGGTGGGTTGCTAGATATTAACATAAAGCTGACTTCAGGTAGTTATGCCCTACAGTTATTATATTCTTGTAACTTATTTAAATTCAAAATAGCCTAGACTGGAATAATCTGTACATGCTACCAGTATTATAAATTGCTATCTCCATAAGGCAAAGTGGAACATAATTGCGTCGAGTTTGTAATGGCTTCAGAATATTCGATTTATATTTTTTGTGCCTCTCCGCTGAAGGTATGGAATGCTTGAGTGATAGACGTAGACGGTAAATAAATTAAGTGAGTTTTATTGGAAAATGTACGTTTAAATTCCTAAGAATTAAAATAACTCAAATCGAACTCAAATCTTTTCATTCTTCACGTATTTCAACTAGTCGATGGAGGTAGAAGTTTTGGCGATGCTAACTCCTCCACTGCGGTCCGTCTTAACTCTGGACAATTTACACAGCATTATGAAGCCAAGCTAAGCAGAGCTTGTGTTATAGGTACTAGATAACAGATATACATAATACATTACATAGGTATGTATGTATTTTTTATTATACCTACATAGAAAACAACCAGAACACCTGAAACAAATATATGTAGATCGTGCACACTTTTGTCCCGAGGCGAGAATCGAACACGCGACCTTCGCTCACCGCGACACAGAGGTCGTCAAACCTCAAAATCTAAATGACATTACGGATTCAAAACGACAATATCTTTGCCAACTTTCCTTTCTGTTCGCCTAATTACCAAGCTCTCTAGACGTTTCAGTGAAATCATTTTCTATCGTGGATTTTTACTCTCGCAATTCTGGAAATAGTAATAACGGTTAGTTTGCTGAACCTGCGTTTTCATTTCAAAGCTGTCGAGTGGAGGTGGGTGCGACGTCTAGGCCTGCCGGGTTTGTTGACCCGTCGACCGTGACCCCCCTCCCCCCACATTATCAACCACGTCATTTGCAAGTGGAACTTATATTTCGATACTTTCTGATAATCTTTCGTCGATACGTGAGCGTAACGAGCGGTCTTTGTTACGTCACGTAATTGGTGCGAGCAAGCTCGACAAATAGTGCGCTGGCCGTACCGTACGTGCCTTCGCTATTGCCGCTTGGATGGATTGGATATTGCTTTGAGCACGTTGTATTGGTTTATTATATTTATTGGCATTATAACGATCGGTTTTTCTTCAATTTAAGTAATACTATTCTCATGCCTTTTCATTAGAAAAACCTACTGCAACCTACAGCCAAGAACTTCTCAATGAGAATAACAAAACTCTTTTTCCTTGAAACTATTTTGAATTGACGGGTAATTTCAATATAAATCTCCTTGGTGACAATCATTGGCCATCTAGATTTAGTTCTGTTTTTAAATATCTATTTGGTAAGTAGACTCATACTCTATTTATGTTTGGTCTACCTATTACGGAAGCTGTGATTAGAATGACGAAATCTTACAATAATTCACGATTTTAGCAGTTGTTAGTAAGATGTTCAGTAATAGGTACAAGGCTTCGCTGAGTCTTTATATTTTAAAAGATTATCTGCCCCTCTCCTTTTAAAAAAGTAAAGTAAAGTAAAAGTAAAACGATTTTTATTTTTGTCAGAACAGAACAGAGACTCTTATAAAAACTTAAATTAAAAACCTAAACTTAGATTAACAGACGACAGAGACTGACAAAAATCGGTCTCCACTCAGCATGTGCTATGGTAGAGCAGATCGTACCATAGCGCTGGTCTTCCGTGGAGACCGTGGTGCGCAAGGTGGCCTAATATAGTGAGTTTTATTTGCAACAATGGACGTCTCGTGGAAAACTTTTCGTGCTGTGATTTTATATAATAATAAACCTTCAAGGAATCTCGCGAAAATGTACAAGCTCTATATGAGGAGTCTGGTCCTGCGTTAGCAACAGTATTTATACGTTTTGTGAATTTGAACGTGGTCAAGAGAACCTCAGGTCGTCATCCTCAGGTGGGATGACGACCTGCGAAAGACTGCAGATAGATGCTGGATGCGTCAAGCTGAAGACAGGGCGCTATGGCGCTCATTGGGGGAGGCCTATGTCCAGCAGTGGACTAATATAGGCTGATGATGATGATGAAGAGAACCTAAAAAATGACCACAGACCCTGCGACGTACAACTGCGGTAACTCATGAACATTTCATCAGGGTAGAGTGGCTAATGCGGGAGAATATACACATTACACAAAAAGAGATTCAGGCTGAACTAAAGATATGATAATTTTAACGAAATAAATAGATAATTACAAAATAAACCTTTGACTTAATTGCAGACTTAAATCAGTAATTTATTTATTAAGAAACTATACCTATTTTATAGCCTATAATTATACATCTAGGCCTTCCGGAAGACGCGGTAAACAAATGAAAACAATGAGCATCGTATCACGATATTTCGTTTTTCCATTATCCATTAAGGCCATGGTTATTATACCAGCACTTAAGTAATCAACGCTTGAAGTGGCAATAAAGTTTTTAACACGAGATTATTGGAGACAGAATCTTGCGCACAGCTTCTATTATGGTAATGCCATCCATTCTACCATTCCCATTACCACCTGCGGATTCGTTAGTAGATATCTATACCTAAGGTAAAATCGATGTAGAATGATTATGAACAAACCGCCCATACCTACTCTAAAATTCACTGTTACCTTTTTATACGAAACTAGCGGCCCGTCCTAGCTTCGCCCCGGTAGACAGACATTTGTTTCATACAAATTTTGCGATGAAACTAGAGTAAATGTATCTTTATGCACGAAAAGGTCATTATTTTTCGTGTTAATATATTATACCTATGACACTCCCAATTAACGCGGCTTTTCTATCGGTAAAAGATTTTCTAAATCAGTTCAGAAGATCCAGAGATTACCTCCTACAAACTGACTAACTTTACCTCTTAATATAGTATGGATTTACATTACATGTCGATTTGAGATCATAAATTCAGTAAAGATTGCTTTCAATTACTTATGTCTGAAACGCGACGCCAAGCAATTGAGTTTTTAGTTGTTTGTGCCGTGGTTTGTTTACAAACACTCTACATCGAGTTTGGCTAGTGTATATGTACCTTCTTTACAATTAAAACATCAACCGGTAGATCATGCTATTAATTTGCACTTTAATGTTAAGGATGAAACTTGTGGAGAAAATGTCAATTAAAATCAAAAATTAATGTCTTAGAACTCCGCGAATCAAAGTTAATTATTTGAAAATTGAAATTACAATTCTAGGAACGATCACACTAATATTATAAATGCTAATGGTTTTGATGTTTGGATGGATGAATGTTTGTGCCAAAAATACTGAACAGATCGCGCTGATATTTGCATACAGGTAGCATAACATCGGTAACATCCATCCATCCAAACATTCAAACTTTCGGATTTATAATATTAGTGTGGTAAACTTTATACTAAGTAGAAGTGGAAAAGCAATTGATATGGCGTTTTGTGAAACTTTCCAAAACCCCAGCTTATCTACTCAACGTTAGAATTAACAGATTAAAGGACCTTTTCTTGATTGGACCTTAAATTGGACTTCGTAATGAGACTAAGACGGATTTGGAGAGAATTTTCATGCAATTAATTTTGGACAATATACCCAACAGAATTTAATTGAAGCAGCCTTCTGCTCATTAATCCGCGCAAAGTTTTTGTTAATCTTGTAAAAAACATTTTTATTCAATATGGAATTACGAACATTATTTATTAATTACGGTTCCGTACCCAAAGAGTAAAACGGGAATTCGTGCGTATTACTAAGACTCCACTGTCCGTCCGTCCGTCTATCACCAGGATGTATCTCATGATGGTTAGACAGCTGAAATTTTCACAAATGATGTATTTATGGGTGTACAAAAAAACAGATTTGATTGATTGATATTTTTGCTCGTTTTTATTGATAATGGCACGGAACACTCGCACTTGGCCGGTTTTATCTTTTTATTTATGAATGCCAGAATACTAGGAAATAGAAATGATCACTTATTTACTTTTTCACATTGAAGAAAGAGCGATTTACCTCGGGCGGGCCCGCCCCCTCCCTACTTGGCGGAGAGTTGCCAGGACTTCCTCAGGGCAATGCTGTTCCACCACACGTATATCAGCACTCACTGAACCATTTCAAATACTAGTCTATTTCGCCTCTCGCTCTACAGTGAATATTTCAAATGCGAGTGCCTCCATTCGATTGAGGAAATAAAATAGGAATTGAGACTCCTTTGATATCATTCTGTATTTGAATGTATTTTATTATTCCTCAAGTAAATAATACTATGTTTTACAAAAGATCCAATACATATATCTGCTATTAAAGTATTTAAGAACATTCCATTTAAAATAAAACAACTAAATGGAATGTTCAAAACTAGATTAAGGAACTGGCTTGTTAGTAGTGCGCACTATAACTTAAAGGAGTTTTTTGATACTAGTTAGTATTAACACTTTGACTGCGATTTTTTTTCGACGACTGCGATCTTTTTTTAACCTAAAAAATTTGTGCTGCCGCTCTACACAGCGGTTGTGTTGCGCCGCACATGCATTTCGTTCGAAAAATATTACGGCTGTGCTGAGTCACGAAGATCTGTATTTTCTCAGCCGCTGCGCTAGTGTGGATTTACGCATATTATATTAGTCACTTGTAGAAAACACATACCGTGTGATTTCAGCACTCAAAGTGTTAATAGACTAAATCCGACTAGGATTAAAGTTAAGAGCTATTCAAAAATGGATAAAATTGTTGTTACCAAATTACGATTTTAAGACCTATGGATGATTCACACAATTTTACAATTAATATTTTCCTTTTCTTATTCTTTTAAATATTAAAAAAACAATGGAGCCATCGTCTTGGGGCCGCCTCCCATATCGATATGGATCAGTTGAGCTACATACCTGTAGATTGTTTTCAACAGTCTGCAGTTAGGTCATTTACCAAGTTAATACTATTTCTGATTAATAACTTTCTTTTTTAATAAAGAGACTAAAAACATTATTTATTTTCATATTTCTTTACTGCATTTATTTTTAAATCTCTAGAACTGACCTTGCCACGCTGACACATAGATAATTTATTTAATTTTATGAAGATGTAAAACAGTGGGAGTTTGTTTGCATAATTTATGATTCCTTTGCAGAATTGTTTGTGTGTAAATTTTCGTAATGTTAATGATGTTATTTTGTAAACCCACTTACTAAGTTTTATACACCGCAGCAGTAAATAAATAACTCAATAGAAAATAAACTACTTTATAGAAAATAAACATGTTAACTTAGGTACTTGTTTCATTGAAGTAGATGCTGTTAAACTTACTAGATGGATTTAAATGCGTACATGGAATAATAAATAATGAGCTACGTATACAGAGTACGGACCGAACTTTCAGGGGTGGTTCAGAATCTGTTATCGACCCTAGAAATATTTTCAAAAACCACCGACTTCGACTTCGTTTTTGAATAAATAAATAAAAACAGAAACTAAAAGTAGGGATTTTTTACAATATTTTTCTTGTGTTCTGTGATCGAAACTGAAATTTGGTACTCCCAATCGATACCATATACATACATACTCTTTGGCACTATTTTGTTCATAGTAGGTTAAGGTACCTACCTCGAGCTTTTGTTTTCCCAGAAAATGTCTGACGTGGCTCCGTTGAGACCGGCCAAAAATTCGGCAAGGAGAACATCATGACTGTGTCCCAGACAAGCTGACGCTTTCACTAGTTCTCGTACAGGATTTCAGTTGTGATAGAAAAGCGTGTCATTTCAAACATTCGAAAAGTCTTATGAGCATTGCATTGCAGATGAAGCGACGATCAGAGCGCCGTCCAGCGGCGAGGTGAAGCCGCGGCACAGCAGGCGACACCGTGGCGGAGGGAGGCGGAGGCATGGACCACGCGGTCAAGGCGATGTCGGCGCGCGGGCCGTGGGCGCGGCTGCTGACGCGGCGCCGCTTCGAGTCCGCTGAGCTGGAGGAGCTGTATGCTAGATACGCTTGCAAGCTGCAGCGGAGCTCCGTCGGCTCGGCGCTCGCGCTGTGGGCCGCCTTGGCTGCAGCGCTCGCCGCGGTCGATGCCACCAGAGGCTGGAGACGTGCACCACAGGTAATAACAAACACGTTTTGGGACTCCCCCTGGATCATTCTCTATACAAAACCAAAAGAATCATCAACATCTGTCTGAAATTTTGGGAATCATCGAAAACATACACAACCCAACAATCTCAACCTCCTCTGTTTCGTTGTCGGAGTAAAATAAACACGCATAGGTGAAGCGTTGCTGTGCATAGTGTGCATCTTATGTCCAAGATTATGCGTATAACTTGTAGGTCTTCTACCGGAAGCAGTGACAGGCTTTCTTCCTTCTGCTAATACCACGGTTGTAAATCATCCACGTCAAAACTTAATGCAGCGAGCAATAATGCAAGTCACGTCCCTACTTAAATGTTCCGTTAAGTTTGAGAATAATGATTAGGTTATAAGGTTTCCGACATCTCTCTTGTTATGAGTTGGAAGAGCTTTGAGCTCAAACTATTCAGTTCAAGCACAGCTTCAATTTTCCAGGAAACAAACCAGTTAGCGTAGTTCTGAACTTTAATCAAATTACGCGATCGGATGTTTTCAACGTGGGTTGGTAGCCGTTGGTTTTGATTGAATCCATTTGAATATGCAAATTGGGTAAATTTGTTTCATACTGGTTTTGTAGTTTCACTTTTCCAAGGGCATAGAGAGTTTGTTAAAGATACATGTAAGCCGAGGGATAAGACCAGTCCCCCGGAAGCTGGCTTACTGTGTGCCTACCGGATCAGGTAGTGACAGCACCTTAGTCTGTCTTCGTTTAAGCGAAGACTTAAATCATGGCTCGTCGAGAAGGCGTTCTACAGTATTGACGATTATTTGCGGAAAATTAAATAATATTTTAAGTAATGATAATATTGTATACTGAGTTATAATAATTTTATTATAATTATTAATTTGTGACCTGTAATCTTTGTCTTTACCAATAAATTTATTATTCTGAATCGACCACCCACTCACCCATCACTGACCTCACTTTTCCAACAGGTAGGGTTTTTATTAATTTGTGTGTGTAATATTTGATTTTACCAATAAATTGATTATTCTGATAATTCTGAACCGACCACCCACCACTCACATACCTGACCCATTAACTTTTTTCCAACAGGTGGGGGTTTTGAGCGCCCACGCGGTGTTATGCGGTGGATTGGCGTGGTGGTGTGGGCGTGCGAGCGGCGTGGCGCCGGAGCGGCGGCTGCCCCGGGCGTGCTGGCTGGCGCTGGCGGGCGGGGGCGCCGCGCTGGCGACCACGCTGCCAGCCTGGAGCCCCGGCGCGGCGGCGGAGGGCGCCGTGCACGTCGTCTGGGCCGTGTTCGCAGCCTACGCCCTGCTCCCGGTCGGCGCGCCCGTCGCGGCTGCGTTCGGCATTCTCTTACCAACTGTGCACACCATCGCCGCAGCACTCGTCGCTCATCGGTTTCCCTACCACGTTTGGCAACAGGTCAGTTTTCATATCTCATATATAGATAGAAAACACTTTATTATACCACGCACGCACAAACAGAAACAATACAGAAACTTAGAAAAACTTGGAATAAAAGAAGTATAAAGAGCCGCCTTATCGCTGATAGCGATCTCTTCTAGGCAACCTTAGGATGTACTGTGGATATGAAGGAACAATATAGACGGTGGCACTTTAATAAATAATTAGTATTAAAAAGAAGACGAATACACCCATATTCACATTTCAAGGGCCTGTGTTGATTGGTGTTCTCTAGTCATTGTTATAATACTTCAGCATGAAAAGACGTTGCAGAGTTTCCTCTTACGTCATAACTAAGATGCAATTTCAAAGTGTACCTCATTAACATGAAAAAGCCACTCTTTGTTTGAGAACTCGTTGTGTGAAATTGTAATGATGCTGCTAATTAGCAAGTCTCAACGACTGCAAACATAACAAGCTAGCATGAAAAGACGATTCTTGCATTCTAAAGAAGAAATAACAAAATCTTTATTTTCTGGAAAGGTCAGGGTAACTTATAGCAAGACTTTGGCGCCCAACGTGGTACATAAATGAAATGACTAAACTACGACGTTGGGCGCCAGATATAAAAAAAATTTAATAACGTTGTATTATAACATGACACTTGACCGAGCAGCTTGAGACGGCTCGGAGGTCGCAGCCTTGCCCTCTTGGCGTCCAACGTGGGGCTCGCTAGTTTAGTTCCCTTATGTACAGTCATCGCCAGAGTTGAATAGATGATGACTTCAAAACCCCGTGTATACCCTGAACTATACCAATCCTAAGACTGCTAAACCCGCTCGGCTACAGAAGGCTCTGAACCAATAGAATGTAACGAACTTTTTCTTGGTATAGATATTATTAAAGAGTTATTATAGACGCTTCGCTGGTGTGAATGAATTTCTTATTCAGATTCTTATTCCTGCTCCAACAGTGATCAGATTTTATCGAAATTTTATTTCTGTGGTACCTTTTTATTGTATTCAGTTATTCTTATTTGTATTTTTTCTTTTAGGTTAGTTTTAATTTAGGTAGTTTTGTATTGCATGCAATGTATTAAGTTTGTATTCTTTGTGTTTTTTTAACTTTTTTACTGTTTGTTTGTGCTCTACCAACTCTTTGTATCTATTTCTCCATCACTGCAGCTGGAAGAAATCGCTTTAAGCGATAAGGCCGCCTATTGCACTGTTATTATGTAAGATTTAGATATCAGGTGTTATTTTGTTATTTTGGGTAAAATAAAGTGTTCATTCATTCATTCATTCAATGAAATTCGTATTATAATTCTAGATTTTATTGTGAATCACTTTTTATATCAATAACGTCATCTTTAAATTACAATTAAAAATGTAAATATAACAATTTGCGCCCGAACAAGGGAACATAATTTTTATATCATATCACTATTGTTTTTAAAAAAAATCGGCCAAGTACGAGTCGACTCGTACACGGTGAGTTCCTTACTACCGTACAAAACTATAATAACTAACTAACATTATAGGCCGATGATGACTCATCGAAAGTTAAACGCGTTCTTGACTCTAGCTGGTTTAGCGGCTTTAGGTATACTGTGTTTTACCGGTTTTGGTGTTTTTTGTGTGAATACGGGGATTTAGAGTCTTCATCTGTACCTATAGAAGAGAAGAGATCGCTTCTAAGCGATAAGGCCGCCCATTGTACATGTCGCATATAATGTATTTTTGTAATGTTTTTTGTAATGAAATTGACGACCGATGTGGCGCGGTGGACGAAGGTCCGCCTGCCTTGCAGGAGGTTGCGGGTTCGATTCCCGCCTCGGAACAATTGTGTGTACGATCTGCAGATATTTGTTCCGGGTGTTCTGGTCGTTTTCTATGTATAATAAAAAATATCTATTTATGTAATGTATTGTATTATGTATATCAGTTATCTAGTACCCATAACACAAGCTCTGCTTACCATGGGGCTAGATAATGCTGTGTGAATTGTCCATTTTTTTATAAAAAAATAAAAAAAATGATTGATTTGATTATGGTGTACAACAAAGAATTTTTGTATTGTATTTGTATTGTATAGAAAATATTTATTTGCGTTTTTAAATATAAAATAATACAAATAAGGAACTAATAAAATAAAAGAAATGAATGGCGAGAACACAAATAGGCTACCGGCTCAGCATTAAATACTCCATTGACACGGGTGCCAACTGCCAATACAGCACTGGTTTTTTGGCTGGTTTTTTAGGTGACTGTACCTATACCTAACCTACGTAGAGGCATTCATAGCACTTCACTAACAAAGAGGCTCGCGTGCGGCTCTTACATCATCGCTTGCTGAGCATACAAACTTCGCATAAACCTTATTATATATTGAGCCTTACGTAGTCGTAATAAGCTTATTCGGATTGAAAGTTCATGGAACTTCGGTACGTTCGAAGTTAACGGAATTTTGATGGAACTATGATATTCCGATGTGAAGGTCAACTTTTATGATGAGAGCTTCCGAGAGCTTCTACGCTCCTAGAAGCTAGGTAGAAGATAAAGATATTTATTTGCCAGAATATAAATAAATAAATAAATAATAAATAATGCTGGACAATTCACACAGCATTATCTAGCCCCATGGTAAGCAGAGCTTGTGTTATGGGTACTAGATAACTGATATACATAATACAATACATTACATAGATAGATATTTTTTATTATACATAGAAAACGACCAGAACACCCGGAACAACTATCTGCAGATCGTGCAAACAATTGTTCCGAGGCGGGAATCGAACCCGCAACCTCCTGCGTCGCAGGCGGACCTTCGTCCACCGCGCCACATCGGTCGTCGTCGAATATATGTTACAATGTAGGTTTTAAATTTATCATATGTGCAGTTATATTCTTCCTTACATAGGCATGCAAATGTTTATTTTACAATTAAAACAATATTAAAATTTCTATTTTTAAGTAACAAAAAAATAAAAATAATGGATTAATATAATAATAAAATTCAGAATAGTCTTAAATAAAATGAATGTCAATGAACATATTCAAAGTCCTCTAAGTCCCTCATAGTCCCCTGAAGCTATCGCCATAAAATTTATAACTAACAGTTTGAGCCTAATTTTCATTATCTACTTTGCATTTTTAAATAATGATGTAAGATATCAAAAGTAATAATTATGAAGTTCTTTTTACAAGTTACTAAAACCTATTTCGAATGCCTTTAAATAAATAAATAATGCTGGACAATCCACGCAGCATCATCAGATGAGACTCTGTTTCTTAAGGTACCCCGAGGCACACTAGCGCCGCCACCTATTTTATCTTATTATTACGACCGATGTAGCGCGGTGGGCGAAGGTCCGCCTGCGACGCAGGAAGTTGCGGGTTCGATTCCCGCCTCGGAACAAATGTGTGTACGATCTGCAGATATTTGTTTCGGGTGTTCTGGTCGTTTTCTATGTATAATAAAAAATATCTATCTATGTAATGTATTGTATTATGTATATCAGTTATCTAGTACCCATAACACAAGCTCTGCTTACCATGGGGCTAGATAATGCCGTGTGAATTGTCCAGCATTATTTATTACATTGAACAAAAGAAAATTCAAAAATTTCATTAGACAATTTGTGTTACCCATTAAAACCTTTTTTAATGCCTAATGTGCCTCGGGGTACCGCCTTAAGTTTTTCAGGACAAATTGTAGTAATCCGAGAATATTTTTATTCCCCCGTGATCATTGTCTACACAAAACCAAAAAAAATCGTAAAAATCTGTCCGAAATTTACGGACAAATCAACGACCTACAGCCCAACATAGAACCTCCTCAATGTTTCGTTGTCGGTTAAAAAGTGAAGATGGCCATTAAGAATGTAGATTACGAGGATAAAAGTACCAATAGGAAAATGCGTAGTTCTGACGTCTAGCTATCTACCTACACATAAACAAGTAACAGAAACAACATGTCAAGTCGTAAATGATCAAGGATATAACGGAAATTCACACCTCTGCCACATCGTACGATGCAAACATTAATTAATATCAACAAAGCGCCAAAGAAGCATCTGCTTAACATTATCTTACGTAGGCATGACAAAGTTAAGCCGAGTACTGACCAGTGTTACGGGGCGTAATGTAACATTCGCTGCGAGCATACGCCGCGCCGCCCTTTGCTCGTTGCGAGCGCCTTCTTTCCCTCTATGTGTTTACGGTAAAACTACCCATCCTAAGTAGTATTTTTGACGATAGATTGCTCCGGGCGACGTTCCCCCTGCGATTCAAGAGGTTGCGAGTCCGATTTACGCCTTGTGACAAGATTGCAAATATTTGACTTGGGTGTTCTGGGTATTTTCTATGTATTATAAAAAATATCTATCACTTTGATTATTTATACGTCATAGGTATAAATAATCAAAGTATCTATGTAATATTAAGTATATCAGTCATCTAGTAGTAACCAAAACACAAGCTCAGCTTAGCTTGGAGCTAGATGATTATGTGGAGATTGTCCTTGTCCAGCATTATTTAATTTCTTTATTGCAACTTAAGAAGACCATTCAAATGACAATTAAGGATGCGTAGTTTTTGCGTAATCCACAGCCGTATTGACTGAACGCCTGCTGTGTAACACATTACATTACGCCCCGTAACGCCGGCCAGTACTCACCTTATTACACTTTAGTGTACCTTGGAAATTAGCTTTGTTTTCTTATGACATTTATGATTCTGTCATGATTCTGAGGCCTCTCGCATTCGTCAATGCTGTATGTGGTAGATACTGAGACAGGTGAGTAGGTCAGTAGTTGAAAATCGTACCTACTGCTGAAATGCAAATTACTAAAAATCTAATTCGTAAGAAACTATTGGATAGTCGTCGTACAACGAATAGTTGTATATATATGTAGTTGCTATTTATGCACATGTAACCCTATAACTTTGTACCACTTGTCGGAGGGCGAGTAAACGTAGTGTAGGACGCCCTCCGACAAGGTGGGATGACGACCTGCGAAAGACTGCAGGTAGATGCTGGATGCGGCAAGCTGAAGACAGGGCGCTATGGCGCTCATTGGGGGAGGCCTATGTCCAGCAGTGGACTGCTATAGGCTGATGATGATGATGACCCCTATAACTTTGTCAGTCTCTCCCAAGGTTTGCTGTAAGAGAACTCCTCTGCTCGCCTCTGTCATTAATTTTCTAGTTTATTGTTTTATTATCTTGCAAGAAAGAATAAATAAATAAATAAGTTGCTCTTCTCAGTATTCGCTAGGGCGCTAAATGTATGAAAGGAAAGGAAAGCTTTTATAGGTAAACTTGTATATTAAGGTCAATAATAATCAATAATCATTTATTTCGTCATTTCATGAAATACACGTCACATTCGTTTCGGCTACAGATACGTAGCCATTTTAATCTTACTAAGTTAAAGTCAATAAACAATATTGAATTAAATTATAAATTATTACAATAGAAATAGGAAAAAATGAACAATGAATGGAGTTGATATAATATGAGTATATCTAATTCGCTTACAAGTTTTATAAGTGAAAGGGGATGGAAATTTCTCGAAAAAATGTTGTTAATCTCCCATTCTCTAATTTTGTAGGTAAGCAACAAATTTCTTTTTTCCGGTTACAAAAAGACAAATTGTTAGCTTACACGATATGCTTAGCTTAGGTAGGTAAGTACCATAATGTTATGGAAATGTAATAGCAAGTTACCGTGTCGCGAATACTCGAAAATAATGTATTTCCTCTCATTTGTCGAGGTTTCCGGGAAAGATTACGATGTTAACGGCAAAAGGACCTTGTACTAGAAATTTATTTGCCGCTTGATGGAAATAAACGAAGTGAAACACACAATTTTTTATTCAAAACGTTTTGGATATTCGTGGATTATAAATGTCTTTTGTAAGTAAAGTACTTTTTGAAGCAAATATTTCTTTCAATATGTATTTATTTTTATACATTTATTTTATAATAAAATAAGAGTTAGAATAATTTAAATAATAGGTTTAAGTCTGGGCTAGGTCGTTGATAATATTTAAATTCTTAGAAATGTTCCCAAAGTGTGAATAAGCCGAAAATCTATAGGTCTACATGTACAAAAACGTTAAGTTCGAAATCAAATTCCCTGTTGCAAATAAGATGATTCAGAAACAATCTCGTATAGATTGAGCAGTCGGCAAACATTATAACATATCGCTTGTCAACCCGGCTTTCCGGCCCCTAGGGCAGGCCAAAATACATTTACTCTAACTTGAGGTTCCAATTCCAACTGAATTTCCATAATAATAAATAATCTAACAATGTGCGTGAAATTTATTCACTGTAGGTCGTTATTAATTACAATGGCTGTGGTCGGTTGAACTCATCATCATCATCAGCCTATATTAGTCCACTGCTGGACATAGGCCTCCCCCAATGAGCGCCATAGCGCCCTGTCTTCGGCTTGACGCATCCAGCATCTACCTGCAGTCTTTCGCAGGTCGTCATCCCACCTGGTCGGAGGGCCTCCTACACTACGTTTACCGTGGTCTCCACTCAAGAACACGTTTGCCCCAGCGGCCGTCGGTTCTTCGCGAGATATGGCCGGCCCACTGCCACTTCAGCTTGCTAATTCTCAGAGCTATGTCGATAACTTTAGTTCTCTGTCGGATGTATTCGTTGCGAATCCTATCCTTCAGAGATACTCCGAGCATAGCTCTTTCCATAGCTCGCTGAGCGACTTTGAACTGGTGGACCAGCCCTATCGTGAGTGTCCACGTCTCAGCTCCGGAGGTCATAACGGTTGAACTAACTGATGTCAACTATGAATACTTTATTCATAATTTAATGCAGATGTAGCTAAACAAACTAGTTATCGTCATTTCATAGTCGACGGGCGAACGTCAGCCTGCGACGTTGGTTGCGAGTTCGATTTTCATCCGGACAATTATTTTTTCTCGGGCAAACAATCTGCAGATATTTGATATAATAAGTTTCGTGGTTCACTACGAACAGATCCATAGTGAATTAATCAAATTACGATAGTGTTTATAGTAAAATGGTTATTTTCTTAAGTATAGGTTATATATTATGGGTTTAAAATATCACTATGTTAAGAGTATATATTTTATTTGTTAGTTGAGCAATAGGTTTAGTAGTATAGTAACTCAGATATATTTTAGTTCGAGAAGGAAAATAACATAATCCTAAACTTACTTTACTTATGTATCAAAAAAATGTTTTGGGAAGTGAAATTGTTTTATACATTACTGATAACTGAACCAGGGTTGGCATGATTAAAACAAGTTGTTTTAAAACACGTGTTTAAAACATTGTTTAAAACAGTTTGAAATAAAACTATGTTTTATATTAAGAAAAAAAGAGGGTTTTAAACTACCTTTAATTGCTAATGAATGTGTATAATACCACAGACAGGCTGTGGTATTTATACACTGCATAGGTAACTCTCCGCCAGTAAAGTCCCGCAGGGAAAGTCCCTATGTCGGCCGTCGAAAGAAAGTAATTCACTGGATTAGTGGGTACCTATTTCCCGGTCTCTCTCTAGTTCTCTACCTACCTACAACACAACATACAAGGTGTATGTAAAGTGTTTTGTATTGATTAATAATAATAATAATTTTTAATAATTAGATTAGAGGTACTGAGATATGCAACAAAAGTAAATATTTATCGTTTTGTTAATTTTTACTAATGTGAATTAGGAAATAGTTTAGAAATGGATTATTTTATTATTCGCTATAATTGATTTGAAATTGATAAGTAAAAAAAAACAAAAAGAACACTTGTTTTAAACATTATGAACTGTTTGTTTTATAAAATATAAAAAAAACTGTTTTTTTTCCAACCCTGAACTGAACTAAAGTCACATAACTTATAGGTTCCTGCTGTTCCAATTCGATATATGAGTACTAGTTAATATATAAGTACTTTTTGTAAGATTACCAAGGAAAATAACCTACATATTTTTATAATTAAATAACTAAACTGAACTTAACACTTTGACTACGGTTTTTTTTCGACGACCGCGATTTTTTTTTTTACCTAAAAAATTCGTGCTGCCGCTCTACACAGCGGTTGTGTTGCGCCGCACATGCGTTTCGTTCGAAAAATATTACAGCTCTGCTGAGTCACAAAGATCTGTATTTTCGCAGCCGCTGCGCTAGTGTGGATTTACGCATGTTAGTCACTTGTAGAAAACTCATACCGTGCGTTTTCAGCACTCAAAGTGTTAAGTCACATAACGTAGAGGTTTTACTATTCCAAATAAACATATCGGCGTCGATATATGAGTACACACTGGAAATTGGCTGCCAGAATCACTTTTAGGTCCCAAGCTTACAATATTATGCTGCCACTGCCCGATACCTACTGTAAATATGAAACGGAAATTGGATGGGAAATGCTTTCATTCGACTTTCAATTGCATAAAAGCTCGCCTACATAATGGTTTAATACTACGTCGAGCATGTCAGATCTGATAACAGAACATGTCTGTTCTTTTTGTTAGTTTACAATTAATTAATGTAAATGGGTGCGCCGGTAAAGCCTTTATACTCAACAATACATTAAAGTTAAAAATATTCAAGATCCAAACTGGTAGAGTTTGAAACCTAGCTGTCGTTATTTCATTTTTTTTAAACTAGCCTCTGCACGCGGTTTCGCACGCGCTTTTATGTGATTCAGATCTTTATGTGTGCAAAATATGAGCTCGTAGATTCAGAGAATTCTTTTATTGAACAATAAAATTGTTTTATTACAAATACAAAATCAGATCATTATGAAATACATTACATGTGATAAGTACAATGGGCGGCCTTATCGCTTAGAAGCGATCTCTTCCAGGCAACCGTTGTATTTATTACCTTTATTTTTATTATGTGTAAAAAAGAATATATATCTTTCTATCGGGGCTAGATGATGCTGTGTGATTGTCCAGAAATACTTATTATCTATGTATACATATATTGTCTATGTATTATATAAGCATAGGACGTGGTTAATGTTTTTAAGAAGCCAATCGAAAGGTATCTATTAATTTCACATTCACATGGTTGTACCATGGTTTTTATTTTTGTTTTATTTACTTTTACTCACATAATGTTGGCTTAAATTAAGTTAATCAAGTCATAATATACATTGGTATTATGTCTATGTTATGTCTTTGTTTTTTGTAAACGGCTTTTTAAGTGTTTTTATCTAGTATATCTTTTACTATATTTTTTTTAATGTCATTGCGTATGCTTGTTCGTGACGTCACCTGTACGGGCTCTAACGGAAGACCAGCGCTGGCTAAGTCTCTTACGGAGCTTAGCCAGCATTATGCTGAGTTAGAGCCTTTTTGTAACAACTCTCTACATGTACCTATTTCTATAAGTGTGTTATTTGTTTATTTTAGTTGTTATGAATAAATGTCTTTCTATTCTATTATCAAATTTGAAACAACTTAACTAAAATTCTGTCGGCCGAAGTCGTATCGTATCCAAGTAGCGGTTAATATCATTTGACAGTTGGAATAGGAAGCTGTCTGTCTGTCCGTCAATATACAACTTTGTAGTGATGCTCTCTCTGTAGAATCAGGAAATGTTAAAGTGTGTTGGGTAATAAACACGTCTTGTCATGACTGTCGTTTACAATTTCACTTTATGTGGTTTGATGGCTTTGATAGCCCAACGTGGTGGCTTCTCGCTTGTAGACATGATGTTGGAACACGTTTTTGACTTACAGGAATAGCAAAAGCTAAAAAGTGACTAAATGAAATGATATTTTTATTTATTAGCAAAAGCTAAAAAGTGACTAAATGAAATGATATTTTTATTTATTAGCAAAAGCTAAAAAGTGACTAAATGAAATGATATTTTTATTTATTGCATAGAAAGAAACATGGTAAAAATAATTTAAAAAACAATCATATTTTATAAATTTAACTTTAAGTTAGGTACTTATGGTTAGGTTACTAAATCTATGTACATATATATTGATTGAATTGGCAAGCCTAGGCTTGTATAGCCTGTCTTATAGACATCTATGCCATCCCTCATTACAACGACAATTCTATACAAACATTTAAAAACATAAACGTAAGGAGTTTCAATCTTTTAACGTACAGTAGACTTGACATACAGTGAGATTCTATTGGATTAGAATATACTTACTTAAGGTGGGTCTACGCTAGACGAACCGAGCACGAGCGGAGCCATTCAGGTTTCGTCGTTCACGGTGTCAAGTGTGGACGTACAACGAACCTACAACGATCACTGTCCTCGAACGCAGTTTTCCGCAGTGTGCTCGCGGCTCTTGGCGAATATGGACGATATTAATAATTCTTGGGATATACGAGACCATGCATCACTCTTCTTATTTTTTTTAAAGTAATCCTCATGTTTTGGGTCCCATATCAAAGAATTATTTTGATATAATTCAATTAATTGCACGGAAGCATCTTCGGTCCACGTTTCCATGATGTTCGATTCGAGCGAACGACGTCCGTCACTAAACACGTCCACGAGCGCACTGCGAGCGCGAAGCAAAACCCTTTGTGTTCGTCAAAAAACCGACAACAGGCGGAACGCAGCCGAGCACGAACGAAATGTTCGCAGCGCGCTCGTTCGAGGCTTGTAGGTCGGTCCACACTATACGAATTGTGTTCGGCTCGTGCTCCGCTCGTGCTCGGTTCGTCTAGCGTAGACCCACCTTTACGTTTTGTCCGTGTCTAGCTCAAATGCATCAAAAACAGCTAACATTTTGAAAGGCTGATCGTAAATATTCTTGGAAACTTTTGTTCCTTGGAAAAAGTATAAAAATAAACTGGTCTCCTCACAGATACAATTTCATTACTGTAATTACTAACCCTCGTTTCCCAAGAGAGGAAGTTACCGGGCTCGCGGAACTGACCTATCTTATTTAATTATTTCGCTACTAAGCTTAATTGCTTAACATCTCGACGTAAATAATCAATTGTCATATTGTATTCATCGAGATTTACGGAACTCGGCTGAAATCTTTACGCCGGGAGTTTTTTCACCGATTGTTCGTCATAATTATGAATCGATTATTAAATTTGTTAACATTTCAAAGTGAATAATCAATTGTCACATTGTATGTATCGAGTTTTAAGGAACTCCGCCGAAAGCTTTAGGCCGAGGGTTTTTTTCCCGATTGTTCGTCATAAATTATGAATTGATTATTAAATTGCTTAACATTTCAAAGTGAATAATCAATTATTACATTGAAATTATTTATCGAGTTTTAAGGAACTCGGCCGAAAGCTTTATACGAGAGTTTTTTTAACCAATTTCTCGTCGTAATTTTGAATCGATTTATTAAATTGCTTACCATTTCAAAGTGAATAATCAATTGTCACATTGTATTTACCGAGTTTTAAAGAACTCAGCCCAAAGTTGTAGGCCGAGAGTTTTGTTTTCCCGTAGCTCGTCGTAATTATTATGAATCAATTATCTATAATATAAAAATGAATCGCAGAATGTGTTGGTAAGCGCATAACTCAACAACGCCTGGACCAATTTGGCCAAATCTTTTTTTAAAATGTTCGTTGAAGTTCAAGGATGGTTTTTACGGCGAGACATAGAATACTTTTTATCATTTAAACAATTTGACACATAGATTTCCACGGGGGCGAAGCCGCGGGGCGCAGCTAGTTTCATATAACATTTGATCTTTTCTCCACGTTTATTAAACGCAATCAGATTGCGTTGTTAGCACGAATAAAAATCTAACGGCACAACACGGACCAAAGTCGGCTTACATTTTAGCTTCTACATTTCTTTGTTGCTTTATTTCTTTGGCAATGTACCGTTTCTCATGGATGAGTCAAGCTGAGGGGGCAGATGAGACCACTCACAAGGTGACAAACCTCTGTCTGCATAAAGTGAGCGTAATATTCTGAATAGTTTTAGTTCGTGGCTTGCCGAAATAAAAAACAACCAATATTAACTCATCCACTGCCTGTTGCGCCCATATATATGTTGTAGACCAAATAAATAAATAATGCTGGACAATCCACACAGCATCAAGCTGAGCAGAGCTTGTGTTATGGGTACTAGATGACTGATATACTTAATGCAATAATTATGTACCTATATAATAAAATATATTTTGTATTATATTTATAGGTACATAGAGGTAGATAACGACCAGAACACCCGGAACAAATGTCTGCAGATCGAACACACAATTGTCCCGAGGCAGGAATCGAACCCGCATCCTACGTCGCAGGCGGACCTTCGCCCACCGCCCCAAAGAGGTCGTCCACGCGCTGGTCTACCTAAACATGAATGTCGGAGGCAATAAAAGTATTAACTCCACTTCAGTAGTAGGGTTTCACACAATTAGGTTCTACTCACCCACTTAATAATAAAAGTTTGAAACAAAAGCACCACTTTCATTTCATTCTAAACTGTTAATTAGAAAAGGTATACAAAACTGAGAGTCCACTTGTATCCCCTTCATTAGTCGCTCCCTCGTAATTAATGCATAATGAGTGCAGAAGTAGCACGTGCGTATTTAACGAGTTTCAGTAAAAAAACTGCGTGTGCCCATTTCTTACCTGTCTCTATTTACCCTCACTTTTAACGGCCCCAGTGTTTTTACAAGAACTCGACACTTATTTGAGTTCTCTATTTGAATTTACATCGTGTTTCATCGGAGGCTGAGGTCGAGTTTCTGACTCATTTGGTGCCTATTTATTTTACAGTAAAATCGGCTGAATGCGTTCGATTAATTAGGGCGTATCGAATATCGATCCAGAATGGAACTTTGAAAGCAATTTGACGTGAAATTGCTCGATTTTAAAATCGACATTTAAACTATTTTCCAGATGTCGATAATAATTCGTGTCTGCTTTGTTATTCGATGTGGCAGCCAGGTCATGTGCCGTGACATTGATTGATGCCGTTTTATTGCTATCTGTTTTTGGAATGATGTAAAGCGACTTTATATTCCGATACCTATTATAATGATTTGGCATACATACATAGGTAAGCAGGCCAGCTTTTGTTGGACATTCGACTATTTTTCGGAAATCAAATCGTATTGTCTTTATTACATAACTAGCTGTTCCTCGCGGTTTAACCCGCGTTAAACTCGAATTTCACTTTATTAGGTGATTTTTTTACACCTTGGTTTACATTATTGGAGTTTTAGCAAAGATCCCTAACGTTTTTGAAAATATAATATAGCCTATGTTCACCGGGGATAGTGTAGCTTCCCAAAGATGAAATAATGTTTCAAATCGGTACAGCAGTTTCGATGCCTATTCTATACAAATAAACAAAAAATCAAACCTTTCCTCTTTATAATATTAGTATAGTAGACACATTTGCCCCGAGGCGGAAATCGAACCCGTAACCTTCTGCGTCGCAGGTGGACCTTCACCCACCGCGCCACTGAGGTCGTTATGTTTTAATAGTTTCTGTGGTTTAGTGGTAGTCTTTATCTGTTATCATGTATAGTTCTCGAGGGTAACTGTACGTACACACATACAAAGCGTTTGACTGAGCTCCTTGTTGACAGATGGTTGGCAACGTGGTCGTGTTCGTCTGCGTGAACATAGTGGGGGCCCTGATGCACTCTCTGATGGAGAACGCTCAGCGCCGCGCCTTCCTCGACACCAGGAACTGTATCGCTGCCAGACTTGATATGGAGGATGAAAATGAAAAACTGGTGAGTCATCGTACATCCTATGGATCGATCGTTAAATTTTGATGATTTCGCCCACCTTTCAATACGTTTTCCTCGATTTTTTTATAATTGAAGGACTGCGTATATTATTAGCCATTCAGTACTGGACTGGACAGGCTTGTAATCTTCCCGGTACCCTCTTTTCAGACTTGACATCTCTTAAAGCCGTTAATCGCCCTGCGAAGGGGCTTAAGGTTCAATCTTGTATAGCAGAAAATCCTCTTTCAGTAGGTACTTATCCACTTTGGTAATTTTTGCAACTTTGGTGATTTGATTCGAGCACTCTATTGTGCTCGAATGTTTTCTTTCACCGAAGAGAAGCTGCAAAAAAACATCGTCCAAGTATAAATAACATCTTGTGTCAACTTCTAAATATTTACACAATACAGCAATATAGTTTATCTATTGATGGCCGAAAATATAAATAGCCTTTATGTGTCCAACCCAAATTCTGTCCGATCGGTTTCGGAGCGACCTTTCATTTTACCGTAAATTTTGTTATTCCGGAGTCTCTATTTTTAGAAATATAATCTCTATTTCCGCTCTAATGTTTTTTATATTATTCTAAGGAATTCCGTTCAAAGAAAGGGTTTTTTGAAAATGGTGTATTTCAGAACGAAATATGTATGTAATTTGTTTCTTATTTCCTAACTACATAGATAGACAGGTATTTAGGACATTTAAGGAGGATGCCCGATGGAACTGTGATTCAAACTATCCCTACTTATATTATAAATGCGAAAGTAATTCTGTGTGTCTGTATGTTACCTTTGTAAGCTAAATGGCTTACTAGACTAGGTAAATTAACTTCCGTGGGCGAGTTAATCGCCATAGTCTTGTCGAGCCTCTTCATACAACTCTATGCTCTATGTGGTCATAGAGCTATTGTAGTGGTCTACAATAGCATTTAGCATAGCATTTCAAAGCTGAAGTTAATTCTATTGAGTTTTCTCGAGACTTTTACCCGTGGTAGTGACCGCTATGATAACAGGCGCAGACAAAATACATATTGATCTAATAAAATATCACAGGAACGTCTACTACTATCAGTGCTGCCACAACACGTTGCCATGGAAATGAAGAATGATATCATCTCGCCCGTCGAAGGCCAGTTCCACAAGATCTACATCCAGAAGCACGAGCAAGTCAGGTGAGTGTCATAATTATTTGGTCATTTAAAGTCCACACTGATTATCTATTAATTTGTGGCAGGGCCTATTCCTCAATGTTATTGTGTGCCATATATTAGGCGTCATGTCGGGCAACGTGAATAGAAATTGAAATGTGTTATTATAATAAATATAATAACACATAGAGTAAAACCTCGCTGCTGTTTCGGCAGAGAGATAGTGTCATTCACCAATTTGACAATTTGTGTAACCCAAAACCTACTAATAAATAATAAGTCTTATCAATAAGACTTTTATTTATTCGTAGCCCAAAACAGATCTATGTTTGTTTTGACAGTACGTAAATACAGTGCTTTCACTCACACATTCGTATGATTGAATGTCGCAAGTGAATGACATTTACCCTAAAAATTGGGTAACTGAAGTAAAGTTCAAATTAAGCAAACACGTAATGATTTTTATATCCGTTTTAATTTTCAACGTAAGTTATTGCTATTACTGCAGGTGTCAATTGTTAACTTTCAAATAGCATAAAAACTAAAAATATAGGTACATGGAAAAGCATTTCTATGGTATTGTTTTTTTATACGAAATATTAGCTAGTTGCTATGGTTACTATCATTATGCCTAGGTTAAACGAAAAAAGGTTCATTTCCAAGAATTTTCAATTTGTTTATGAACTTTTTGAGCTTGAAATTCAAATTGCGATTCGATTTACATCGTTTCGTGTGTCAGCTCTAAGCCCGTGAAGGATTGCGTAAGCAGAGTATAAATAATTATATAACGAATATATAATAAGTTTTAAAAACTGTATTGATTTGTGTCGTTTCGATATTTAGTATTTAGTTTTCTCGCACCGGCGGTGTCGGTCTGCCGTCCCATCGGATTATGAGAGAGAGAGAGAGAGGGGAATTAATAGAGACTGCACCTGTGTTTGCGCGCTTATTTGTGCACTGTTATATGTCCTGCGCACATGGCTCGGCTCTTCAGACTGGCCGTTGTTGGTGAAAATTAGGTCATCATCATCGCAGAGCACAAAAATAAGTCCTGCAAACTTTCCTCGATTGCAGTAACCTAATTACCAATGCGTTAAAACTAGCAACTATTTTCATATGTGCGCGGAAACGAAAAGTTTACGCCGGGTCGACCGTAACTTTATTACCTCGTGAGAGCATTTGCTAAAGGGATATTTTTGATTTGATTCAAAGTCCGAAGTTACGTTCATTAAAAACTTATCTTATTAGCCTCATTGACTTTTGGATATGCCTCAGTACAGTAGATTCCTCAGTACTTTATCTTTAAGTTATACAAAAATGGTTACACTTTTAATTTGGCAAGAAGTTACAATAAAGTTAACAAGAAATTGAAATTGGAAGGAAATTTGGCAAGAAGGTTGAACTTTTCCTTGCCGACTAATGCCTTCTTGCCAATACGGTGGTGGCTTTATATCGGCTGACAAGACTTTGGCTGGTATCCAAATCTAACTAGAAGCTCTCGATAGATGGACCTTGTTAGACCCAACGGGTAAAACTTCAGTGGTTTTTATGCTTTAACTTTAATGAAAAATCAGTAACTTTCTGGCATTTTACCCACTTTACGATATGTCTCGGTCGGTAGTGTCACAGGAAAATACTGAGTACACGGGAAATTTTTGAGTATGGATATAATAGTACCTAGTTATAGTTGGTAATTTCAAGTAATTAATTTCGATATATTTTTCTAAAAGACAAAGTACTGGTTATGTCAAGCAATTATGCCATGGGGGGTTAAACGGTCGTTTCCTCTTCTTTGGTAGAGTTCACTTACTCGTAGAGAACGTCTGGTATTTTGGAGAGGGATATTGTGATTGATTGTTACGATTATCCGGTAGTTTCGGTTACGGATAAATAATTAGGAATAAAGTTGTAAAATTAGTAAATATAGTCACAGTCAGTAGGGAATCCAATCCCGCATCAAAATCGTAAATCCACTAACCTGCGGGATCGAGATCCCGCGGATTTAAGGGAAAAATATTATTTTTGTTTTTTTTATACTTCCTATGCTCAAATATGATCCGAAACGATTACGGTTATGGATAGTTTTTTATTTCGGCTATCCGATAATTTCGGTTACGGTTACGAAGCTCCAAACATCCTTGTTTTGGAGCTATTAGGTATATTTCATAATATTTCTTCGTGTGGCGAAAGGGCGAAAACAATTTTTTCGCCTTAGTGGGTCGAGTCAAGTCCTGTCTGCTAAGCTAAATACAAGTCTTTGATCGCATGTTTTCAAGCTTTCCTTTCTGATCCGACCCTCTGTCGAGCTTATTTGATGGAGGACAGAGGAAATGAGATGCCCCGAGCATTGTTTTCATCCTTAAATATACTATCTGCTAAGTGATAAAATGTACTGATACAATCTTATAGGTCGGGTCGGATAATAGTTATTTTTTGCCTGATATTCTGGACTTACAAGCAAGTTTTTGCTAAAGCGAATTAAAAAAAATAAGAATATTTTTGTAGGTAATTGAGAACGAGGTGACTCCTTATTAAGATTACCTGCAGAGCCAAAAAAGGATGATTTTATTAAAATAATGCGATTGTGATATTAAAATGTATTATCGTTGCACATTATCTGCCTAATTGGGATCTGGCTGCAGAATAAATGTCTTTATCATAAAAGGAAGTTAGTAGGTCATGAGATGTATCATTAAAATATTTGGAGGCAGACATAATGGGTCTGCTTGGAATCATATTTAAGATATCAAGGAGAATCAGGTCTACTTTGAAAATCCGTCAATTTTAACGGATAATATCAATCTCATGGATCGTACAACCTTACCACCAAGTAGCTTCTCTAAGAAATAAATGTCATAATCATTTTTAAAGTAAGGTCACCGAAAGAACGTATCGGCCGTCCTTCGTTTTGTGCGATTAGGCGCCATCCGTCAACTTCGTTCGTTTTTAAAAGTAGACCTGTTATATGCTCGAAAGACGTCGTCGACGACACTATTGATTTCTTATCAATACACATCTCTACAGGTACACTACTTGTAATCATCAATTTATCAGTCCGCATTGTTTTGGCCACTTCCACTTTAAAAATATTTACATCGATTACTTCTCGTCCCTTTCGTTAGATTGCAGATAATCGAGAGATATATACGCTGATTTTGAAAACGAAACGAATATCAATCGAACGATTACCATCATCACCTGCTCAATAGCTGGCTCGTTAATACCCAGTCGATTAGATTAAATATAAAATCGAATTGGCTTGGGCTAAGTTAATTAGGTGTGACACGACAGCTGGGTTGTCATGTGCAATACATAAAAGCGCGCAGTTGTCGTCAGCAAGCTTCGAAAATAGATAGGTAATCGATTACTACCGAGCTTTCTATTTCCAATACAATAGGTATCGTAAACATATTCATAGCTTTGGTTAGATTCATGCATGTTTCGATTTGGATCATTACAACTTACGTCAGAGATCTAAGCACCGATTTTAAGTGACGATTCGATTCCGATGTAATTATTCGGAATTAAACGAATCTGAGAGCATAATTAAGATTGGAATTCTTAATTGATCAATTTTTTGTTACTTTTTTGTCTACATTCTATAGCCTTTGTTAATTTTGATATGATTTGTTTAATGGAGTGGTATATTCAGGGTTTCTGTAGACAGAAACTGAGTAGGGTCGCGTCGATACATGAAATTTATTGGTTTAGTTGTAGATTAATAGGTTTCGGTTGGCTTCAACTTTAGGGTCCCAAAGCCTTTAACTTTAGAGAAACTAGATCATGTCAATTCCACTGATTGGCATACTATTACGTGATATTATATCAAAACAGAGCTTGTTAGTTTCTATACTTTATGTTGATCTCACAGATCTACCTACATGTATATGAAACTAGTGACATAATTGTCTGTTCGTAGTATAGAAGTCTCAGCATATTTGCAATAATTAGGATAAAAATCTTATACACTTATCATACAATTAAAATATAATAAGCGAACTTGAAAAAATACCTTTTTGGTGCGCGTTTTAGACTTCAACCAGAGGGAGAACACAGGCCGAACAAAAGTTACGTTATTTATTTATTTATTTAATAAATCCACAGTCCTTTTACTAAACCAATTTAAAATACTTTGTTTATAGTCAATAGACCTTCGTTTGACCACAATCTCACCTGGTGTATTGGGGTGTAAGGGGGACTCCAACATCTCGTCTCCCAAGCCAACTTAACCTGCACGTGAAACACCCTGCTAGATAACGAACTAGGATCTGGTGAAAATATGAAACAATCCAAACCAGGCACAGATGATTAACAAAGAATCATCATCATCACCTGATGAAAAGTGACGCTATGGCCGACGATGTGTCACGATGATCTCTATCCAGTGGGGGGGCTACCATGCTATTTAACACATAACGTAACGCGCGTTATCACCGTTATTACACTAATTTTTTTTAACGCGTTTTAACGCGAAAAACTCGTGAAACGGCGTTATTCGCGTTAAAATGCGCCTTAACCCACGTTAATCGCGCTTAACTTACCGTAATAACGCTGATAACGCGCGTTGCGTTATGTGTTAAATAGCATGGTAGCCCCACTGTATCTATGGTAAGACTCTCTATCTAGACTAGGTTTATGAGTTGACACAAAGCTTTATAACATCCTCTTTTAGTTTAAACATAAATCTAATATCCCTTAGCCATACGTCCATAAAATGCTTAACAGTCGAGCCATCACCCACAGCCGGAACTTTAAGCGACCTACTCGTTAAGATTAAGCGGTACCACTAATTACTTACGATTCAGCTTCTAATTACGGAGTTTAACAAGCAACATGCTTAGAATGTTGTACAACAGTTGCTTAAATTCTAAAGTACCTACAGGCAACAATAAAGGTAACAGAGGAATTTCCTTACATTATATAAAGCCCCACGCATATAGCTTTTCCAATAGTGTCTAATATTGCTCCATTATTTGAGTGAATTGATAGGTAAAGCGCCTGTTTAAATTAGGTCACACTAATATTATAAATGCGAAAGTATAAATGTTTAGATGTATGGATGCTTGTTACCTCTTCACGCCAAAACCACTGAACGGATTGGGCTGAAATTGCATTCTGAGCCTGGAATAAAACATTGGCTATCAAACATTAAACAAAATAAACAGGTTATTATTATATCGTATTTACGAGATGATGAAATAATATAATAATATGGGATAGAAAGCGTTTCCATAGAAACAAAGCGTGCGAACCTGCGGGTAGAATCTTGTTTTCTCATATCTAAAGTTTTTGTAAATCATAAAAATTTAAAATACACACCTGCTTGCTGATGGTGTAGTTTCTTAAAACAATGTCCCAAAGTATCACAATAGTTTCCGTGATTATAAACAAGTGGCCTGGCCGTCGAACAATCTTGCACTATTACATGAAAATGAAAAAAAAAAAAATTGTTATTTCTCGAAATGAAACCACCGTGGCTGACCCACGTCATTTGGCTGGCTGGCCGTTTAATCAGGAACAAGCTCAGTCATGCAAGAATTAATATTTTTAATTGATTCCTGTCTGGCGCGCTGAGCGTTTAGTGAATTCGTAAACTATTCCGAGTTTTTTTACGCGTCATCAAACGAATTAGTTTGTCATTGCCTGGAATAATATTGTGTAGGACGATTGTGAATGTAAATAGTCGTTAAGACATTTTTTTGAAGAGCTCTGCGATTCGCGGCTTTGCTAGATTTTCATTAAAAAGTAAACTGGGTTATTTTATGGTCCTTTTACTTTCTAAAATCAAATTAAAAAAAAATTGCTATTTCGAAAAAAAAACCTACAGTTTCTTTTTTGGTCGGTATCTACCAATCTCCCAATTTCATCTTTACGACACAAAAAATAATGTACATTATACTAAAAATATAATTTACTTCATAGTAGGATATTATTTTATTCTCCGCCTGAAAGATTCAGTTAGTTATTCAACCTGTCGGCTCCCAGCTAAGCCACGTTATTATCCTGCCTTCATTTTCAGTTTGAGCAAAATATTTTCTGGATCCAATAAGCTTGGAATGAAAAATGTATTTTCCAGGAACTGAGAACTTGCTAGTTTCTATCTAGCAATCTATTTGTCTTATAGCTGCAAATTATGTCAACCAACCCCAATGACAAAAACTGAAATTCACAGGCTTGGAGTCGAGATACAGATATAATTGTTATCAATCTAAATAGAAGAAAGGATCTCAAATCGGCAAGTATTTTAAGGTTAAGTATCGCGGGATTGTTTATCTTTTTTGCAGATAATAAAAAATAGAATATAGGTAGGTACACATTTTTCAGAGTCACTGGTCAGAACTCACAAAAAATTTGAGTGAATTACCAAATCTTTATTAATTCATTCAAAATTATACCGAAGTTTTCTCATTTTTACAGTGATTAAATGATAGCTGGCACGAGTGTTAATTAAATTGTCCTCTATATTTTATAGCTAAGAATCTGGGTTATTTTTATTGTAGGAGATGAAATGTCTGCTCTTCACACAAGTGTCTATTACAGAGGTTCATAAAAAGGTTACATCTACAATCACCTTCGTATGAGCATTTGCCCTTTCGTGGTATGAGAGACGGGTAGGACTTAGGACTCTTGAATTATTACTTAATTATACTTAAAAACATCAAGGCGCTATGGCGCTCACCAGGGCGCTATGGTGCTAATTGGGGGAGGCCTATGTCCAGCTGTGGACTGCTATAGGCTGATGATGATGACTTAAAAACATAATTTAATCACAATTTCTGTACAACCTGTAACGGACTACATCTCAAATTGGGAACCAACCAAAAAGCCGCAGACGGTGAATAGTCAAAATAGCTCACTGCCGGACCTGTTTCTTACCCTGGGGGTAAGCTAGATGATCTCTACCAACGCGCTTACCCTTTGGGTAAGAAACCCGACCATAAAAATAGTGTAATTTTTAAACACAAGATTTACAGAACTACTAGGGTACCATAAACGTGATGGCAGTAGGTCTGTTTTTCCAGTATATATTCAAAAGTATTGGTATATACCTACTATGCTCTCCTCTCCTGGTACCTTGGATACAAATAAAGTTCCATATAAATTATAAACACGTTGATTGAAACTTGATGTTAGCAGCGAGAGACCAATACTGCTCTATTCTCGGTTAAATATAGACTAGTAAGACTTTGCGACTTCATACGAACATTCCTCGCAATCAATTGGCTGCGTTCTTCCGAGGTTCAAATTAGGGACGGTTACAAATAAATATAAATAACATAAATAATGCTGGCCAATCCACCCAGCATCACCTAGCCCCAAGTTAAGCAGAGCTTGTGTTATGGGTACTAGATGACTGATATACTTAATACAATAATTACATAGATAGATAATTTTTATTATACATATATAGATAATGACCACAACAACCGGAACAAATATCTGCAGATTGTACACACAATTGTCCCGAGGCGGGAATCGAACCCGCAACCTCCGGCGTCGCAGGACCTTGGCCCACGGCGCCGGCGCCACAGAGGTCGTCGTATTAGTAGTTCGGTAGGTAATCTAATTTGTAGATAAAATAAATATGGCATCCCTAGTGAATCGATTAATGCTAAAATTGCGAAAGAGGTATTGTAACAATTTATAATAGTTGTAGATAGGAGACCGTCCATCTTGTGCTACATTAAGAACACAGTATCTGTCTCATAATTGTGTAATTTCTCGTACCTCGTAGATAACGAGCTTCTGAGAAGAAACAGCACTTACAACATGTTTATGATGCACTATCAGTCTAATAATATTGTCGTATCACCGAAGATACCCAACGTTGAGCTATGATAATGGGCATAGTTTCAAACATCACATCACGCACACCTAAACACGCACACGCACCGGTGGTCGTAATCTCTTAAATTTAGGAGTACCAGACCGTGTGGGTGCCAACCAAAACATTTTTATATTCACACAAAAGTTTTAGGGGAAATTCCACCCAGTTTCAATCCAAATTATACCTTGTGGAGCGTCCGAACACCTTGTTAAACTGGGAAAAATTGAGAAGGATAATCTCAAACTATAAAAAATAATAAGAAAGTTATGTCTATGTAAGTTTATTATAATGTTTGTAATGTAGGTTAGGTGTTATTGTTTGTAGTGTAAGTATTTTGTTAGGTATTTTTTATCTAAATATTTATGAAAATGCCACCGTCTATATTGTTCCTTCATGTCCTCTCCATCCTAAGGTTCCCAGGAAGAGCTCGCTCTCAGTGATAAGGCCGCTCTTTATACTTCCTTTATTCTTACTATTATTTTCTGTTTTGTGTGGTAATAAAGTATGAAAATCCTTCACGCAAAACGCTTGTAACTAATCTCTAGTGCTGCGTCCAGGTCAATCGTTTTTACGACACATTGTAAACGTTCAATCCGTTTGAAGTTGTTAATTGGTTGCCCAATTAACAACTTCAAACGGATTGAACGTAAGTAATCTTACATCGGTGCCTATTGGTACCACCACGGTATTAAAAAATATATTTTAATTATTTGCCAATCCTTTGTCACGGCCAGGCCTGTTAATTTCTAAAGACAGGTCCTATACCAAACCCCTTTGATTCGGCCTATACAAGTTGTAACAAGTTTCCAAGAAAGCTTTATCAACCGTAGCTTCATTAAAATGGTTGCCATTTATTGCTAATAAATTATTGTCCAATAGATTGTAAGCGCAATGAATTTAAATAGGTACTACATTAAATTTGAATAGGGTAAACAAAATGTTTACAATATAATCTGGAGGTATCTTAGAAATGCTGATGATGAGTAATAGAGACGATTTTTCTTCAGCTCGTCGAATAAATCAGACGTGAAAGTGATATTAAAATACATTAATTTCTGCCTCCACTGACTCTTGCGATTCTCTATTTCGCGACCTTATGAATCACTTTACGTTGGTTTAATCTTGTTTTGCTTATGCTTTACCCTGTGTTTGCTCAACCTTTGTGTCCATAAGACGAATCATCCTGTTTGCTATACTTGTAAATATGTAGAACCGGTATGTTTAATGTATCTGCTGGTCAAACAAGATCGTTTTGTTGCAGTGCGACCTCCTATTTCGTGTAATTTTATTCGTCTGTTGTTCTTTAGCTTACAAAACTTGCTCTCAATGAGTACCGGTTTGGTAAGCACACTAATATCATAAATGCGAAAGTTTGGATGTTTGTTACTTCTTCACGCTTAAACTACTGTATTCAGTACGTCCATTGACCGGGTTGAAATTTTGCATAGATGTAGCACTAAGCCCGAAATCATACAGGCTTTTTATGCCATTATTCATTTTTCAGTTTCCATTGGATAGAAAATTTTAAAACATTTTCATAGAAACAACTCGTTCGAAGCCGCTAGCAGAAACTAGTTAGTAAACCTACTCATGTAGGTGTCTGAGTTGTGTCGGTTTAATTTGTGAATGTCTTACTAAAAAGATTTCACCTTTTACGTGTATTCTTCATAACAGCAGATAAATTACCTTCCTCATCAGCACTCAACGTGCCTCCCCTAATCAAGGGGGAGGCACGCAGGTTTTGCAATAATCAATACTCTTCGCCGGCGGATTGGTGATGGCAGCAGAGGTGTTAAAATAAAAGAAGCTGCTGTCCTTCGTCTGGTTCCCTTAGTTCAACTCTTACGAACTCCACGAGTATAAATACGTGAAATAAGAATATGAATGAATGAATTTATTTGTTATAAGAATTACACAGAACTAGGAACCGTTGTGTATGTCCAGTAACAAAATGGCACTGCCTCAGCATTAGTTGGATGACTAGCAAACTAGCAATCAACGCTGGTCTTCCGTCAAATCAACTTGTTGACAAGAATTATAAAACCAGAAAACAGTAATGTTTACTTTTAACTTTTTGCTATCAAAAGATAAAAGCTCAGATGGAATGCAATATCTCTTTCTAAACTTTGTTCAATATGTCTGTCTGTGATTCACTGGGTTCATTTGATGCTGGTCGGCGTCTCATCTCAAGTGCAGTGTAATCCTTTGTTTGAAATCTCCGTTTTTAGCATCAAGTTTGATATTTCGACCTTTTCAAAACAAGAGCCACATTTTAATTCTTTTCGTTTCGTAGCGGTAAAATAAAATAAATTGGCTACGTGAGCGTCGTGCTATAAATTTATTTCAAGTATCGTTGTGGTTTCTTTACTACCTAGTTTAGATCTTTCAAAGATCTTAAAGTTATGAATTATGATCTACAAGTGAGATAAAATCTAAAATTATCGTTCTTAGTGAATATGAAACTGTTAATAGTGGTCATAAACATAAAATAAAGCGTTCCTGAACAAAAAACATCAATAACGTTAACCGATTGGTCAAGGTACTCTCTGCAGTTCGGCATAAATCTACGTTTTGGCAAATCTCCAAACATAATTATTAATTACTTACAAAATATAGCCCAAATATTTGAACAATATGTTTGCTATTTGGAAATGAATTCTCGTTCTGTTATGTGTGTTTCCCTAACACGAAGGCACGTGGCTAGGGTCGCAGGGGAAATAAGGCATAGAATGATATCACTATGCTATGCAACGTCTATATGTACATATCAATATCGTGCTTGTGGAAGTTTTGTCCATTGTACTTGACCCATGTAATTTCTTTTATTGTAATGATCTTTATCTGGTGTACAATATTTTGTATTGTATTGTTTTATTTACTAATTTGCACGTGAGATGAAATATTCCTTTCTAATTGTTATGTATCTAAACAAATAAGTTTTGGTTGTGTTTTAACTATCTACAGTTAATTTCACTCATTGATTTTCATGACGTGATTAACTAAATAAATCCTTGAAGAATATTGTGGCCAAAAGCAAACTTATAACGAGTTGAAACGATTTCTAATAGTATTTCTTAAAGTAAACAAAGTTTGTCACAAACGAACCTAGTTTGTGACAAACTTTGTTTACTTACTAACTTTACTTTTAATTACAAAATTGAAGGTTCTGTTTTGCTCAAAAGACCCAAGTTGTCTCAAAAGATAAATAATCTTTATCTCAGTACATTAGTGAGGATTTGCAAATACATGTCTTAAGTAAGTACATAGGTAACGTCCCTTAGTAACTTACCTACAATCATATAAGAATTCATCTATTCACGTATTCAAGAACTGTTTTACATAATAGTGAATCATCCGCGCCAAACTGAATGCAACCAGCCTTTTTGGTCGAGTAAATCAATGATTTTCCCATATCGGTCATTTGCTGGCATTGTGGCAAATTGCTATTCAATTTTTGTTCACTGAGTTGTGTAATGTTCGTTTAAATATTACGAAATGGCATTTACTTTTACATCAGAAAAAAGTGATCATGAAGTTAACCTACCAAAATCAACTTTTTAATTAAATGAAATTGCACATTTAACTAAAAATCTGTTGTTTATGAAAATTGTAGTGACACTCGTGACTTGAATGTTCCAATTATAAGTTAAGGGGTTGATAAACTGTCTTCCGTATTAAATTACGTGATGGGTAGAAGCCCTTCACTGTCTATTAGCTTGGCTACGAATCGATAGCGTGCCGGCAGACGCCTTTGTTTATCAAATTAAGGAGTAGTCCATCCATCATGCTTCACGACTGCAACTATATGTATACCTACTACGAAATGACTACGAACCTTGTTTTATTTTCGACACTTTGTGTTCTGAATATGAGCTTTGGCTACTGCTTTTAAATAATTCGGCGATCGATGTGCCATGGCGCGGCGAAGGGCCGCCTGCGACGCAGTAGGCAGGTTCGATTCCCGCCGCGGGGAAAATGTTTGTACGATCTGCAACAATCTGCATCTGTTCCGTATGAACTGTTTCTATGTAAAATAAAAATATACATCTTTGTACCACCCAATGTTTCATATTAAGCATATCAGTCATCTAGTATCCATAACACAAGCTCTGCTTAGCTGGGGGCGATTTTCCAGCATTATTTATTTATTCCTACATTTCACACCTTAGCATTATTTTATGTTTCAGTGTATTTGTTAAAGTTCTAGAATGTTCTCTACAGTGGTCTCGAAGTGGAAGTGTGAATTCTCTCTGTTGGTTACTTTCCTATAACTGACAAATCACCACGCACCAAGAGACATAACCTCTATTGATGTTTCCAAATGTGAATTCTTCCGTAAAGCTTTATCGTCATCTTAACCAGTGTTATGTGTAATAAAGGCACGATCAGCATTTCCCGATTCCCTCAAAGGCTTCTATTGAATAGCGTCCCCGCGTAGTTCGGAATCTGCGCAATGTTGTTGGAATTTATTGTGGCACGCTTTACTACACTACTCAACAAAGTCTAGGGAACAAGCAATAATACTTCAACTTTTTTGTGAAAACTCGTAAAAAAGTACTGGTCACTAAAATTTATAAATTAAGGTTGGAAGAGGAATAAATTATTTGTTCGAAATTCAAAAAAAATTAAAACAAAAGTGCGAAAGCTTTTCAAAATAAGAAGGAAAAACCGAACTTGGTCGCAGAGTAAGGGGTCTGCTAGCATAAAGTTGTTGTGATTTTTGTCATGTATCGTTTTTTTTCTTGTGAAAAACCATTACTGCTAACTTTTTCGATATTTTTGAAACTCTAAGCGTTATGTCACGTCGTCATTTAACGCAGGAAGAGATGCTTAGGGCTGTGGGTATGTTGGAAGCTAGACGCAGTCAACGCGATATCGCGGCCGCTGTTCACACACATCCAAGCGTAATTTGCCGATTATGGGCACGCTACAGGGCTACAGGAGATGTAGCCGAACGTCACCGAGGAAGATACAGGGTCACTACCCAGAGACAAGATCGATTTCTGCAAAATGCTGCAAGAAGGCAGCCCCAGATTACAGCTCGCCAGTTGGTAGGAAGACTCCAGTCCCAGCACCAAGTGGTTATCAGTGACCAAACTGCCAGGAGAAGATTACATGAAGTCAATCTCCGCGCTCGCAGACCATTAAGAGTTCCAGCTTTGCGACGTGGAAATCGAGGGCGTCGTTTATTGTGGGCTAATGCACATTTGCGATGGACCGACAATCAGTGGGCACGTGTTCTCTTTTCCGATGAGTCTCGCTTCGGATTTCATCCTGATTCAAGGAGAGTGCGTGTTTGGCGTGTTCCTGGTCGCCAAAGTAGACTCCGAAATCCTCAGGAAGTTCATCCTTATCAAGGCGGAACGATCATGGTGTGGGCTGGAATTCGCCTGGGTGGGAGAACTGATCTCGTTCGCATACGAGGCAATTTGAACGCAGAGCAATACATTGAACAGGTAGTGCATCCTATGGTCATCCCCCACCACCAGCAGTTTGGCCAAGATTTCGTGTTCATGCAGGATAATGCACGCCCACACACCGCAAGACAGGTGATGAATGTGTTCAGCGAGCACAATATCACGGTATTAGAGTGGCCTGCTCAGTCCGCCGATCTCAATCCAATTGAGCATGCATGGGATTTACTCGGAAGAAGAGCTTTCAGTGATTTTCCTCAAAATTTGAACACGGGAGAAGAACTTTTTTCGCATCTCTCCAGAATATGGAGCCTTATTCCACAGGCGACAATTGATAACTTGATACTCAGCATGCCACGCCGATGTAGAGCCGTGGCTAATGCCCTGGGAGGTCCAACGGATTATTAAACAGCTGCAAATAATGTTTTTTCATTTAATTTCCACGTAAGCGTCATATGTTTTTGTAATTTGAAGAATTTTTTTTTTTGGTTTAGGCACTATTTCAGTTTTTTTTATTAAACCTTAATTTTTTACATGAACGCTTTTTATTTAATTGCATAACTGAAATCAAAAATAAATTTCGCTTCTTTTGATGTATAACATCTGGGACAAAAAAAAGTTGAATTAAAAGTATACACTAAAATATCCTTGTTCCCTAGACTTTGTTGAGTAGTGTATATTGGCTTTACATTTTCTCTTTGTTTTCTGCTTTGTTTCGGGATATTCTTTATCTATTATATCTGAAATATCTCTGTTTGCATCAATATATCCTTATAAGGATAAAGTGTTTCTATAATGTCTTGCTTAAAAGAACTCTATTATTGGCTCTATTATTATGTGCAATAAATCAAGCGCATATAATTTGAGTGTCAGGTTTTTATTAAAAGTCACAAAAACTAATGGCCATCAAGGATAGTAAAACAGGCAATTAGCTCGCTTTGCATGTGGCTTCTGGCGGCCTTTAATTGACTCATAAATATTTACGCTCAGGACCGTGTTGACCTACAAATCCATGGGGGTATCTGGGGTATCTGTCTCGGCCGAGTTGATCTTTTGATCGCATATTGGGTTTCAACTCACGTACATAGTAGGGCCATTGCAAACCGTCCAATGGTTGACGTCACGACCGGAAGTATTTTGTATGTAGCATCTCCCAAGCGACCTTTATGTGATCCAAAGATTTCGTTAGGCTGGAATTTAACACTTTGACTGCGATCTTTTATTTAACCTAAGCCATTCGTGCTGCCGCTCTACACAGCGGTTTTGTTGCGCCGCACATGCGTTTCGTTCGAAAAACATTACGGCTGTGCTGAGTCACACAGATCTGTATTTTCTCAGCCGCTGCGCTAGTGTGGATTTACGCATATTAGTCACTTGTACAAAACACATACGGTGTGATTACAGCAATCGTAGTGTCCGTAGAAGTGTCAGTAGGAAGTATCAGTATTTTGTTTTGGTAGGAAGGGTTATTTTAAAAGCTTTTAGGCTACGACCGAAACATTATTTTGTCGTACATCATTTTATTTCGGTTTCGATTGTTTTTATTTCCAAAGTAATGACTGAACTTTTAACACTGATGGTACAGTTCTGGATTCTATTACTTTAATGCGATACACACAGTTTAAAGGTGCATTACTTGCAGATAACACATTTACCGTTGTCCGTTGTAGGTAGCTAAAAGTTCACTTTGACGTCATCGCCTGAAATACAATTTTCAGTTTAAACAATTCAGTTATCAAAAGCACTCAAACTTAATTCATGGCCAGCAGATTTTATATTGTATGTAAAAGGGATTTACTTTACATGAATGAAGGTCCCTCAGTAGGATTTTGGATGCTCTTCACGTTACGATAAACAGTTTATTTTACAATACTGTGGTAGAAGCTTTTACTTTATTAAGGCTCCTAGCCCAAAGGGTAGCAACGGGACAACCCGTGTAACCCTTAGCAGACTTTGGGTATCTTTTGAACGGTCATCCGAAATTTTCACGTAGGAACTCGTACAAAGTATAATTAAATCCGAAGAGATTTTAGAATTTGAATCTATCTAACAGCCAGAATTCGGCTGCTAGATAGAAAATAATGCTACTAATATGTGGGTCGTTAATGGGAGACCTGTGTTCGCTTCATTAGATCACTTCAATACGTCCGAGGTGATTCTAATTCTATCCGGATTATGTTAAACCACTTATCTGAGTTCGCACTGTTCGGTCCAACCTTCGCGATTGCTAATGACGTAGCAAATAAATTCTACGCAGGTCTTCAGTTTTTCAACAATATTACTCACTGTAGGGTAAGGCTGTATTTAGTAGACAAAGACAGATAGATAAGGTAAACAATAACAATATATGTGACAATTTGACGCTCAACGTTCAACGATATCAGACAATCTCTACCAGACTACAGCTACGGTGGAAAGTAACCTATATTCTAAGTAACTAAGTAACCTATATCTACGTATTCTATGTATCCTATATCTATTTTTCGGTATCTAGGTTTAATCTCTCCTAGTTGTGGTTTTCCGTCGATTGTTGTCGCTTATTTAAATTATTTTTCATGAAAGGCCTTTTTTAAAGCTCTGGGTTAAACAGCGCAAGGATGGCAGAGAAGGCTTTCAAAAGAAAGTTGTTTTCTCCCGATTCTTTTAGTATTTTATGAAATAGGTAAACGGTAGTAGTGTTTTAATAAAAAAGGTACAACGACATTTTAGCGGTGATAGGTGGAGTAGATGGATGGAGACGGCTTAGGATGATGATGATGAAAATAGGTACAAATTAATGCAAGCTAATTTTACATCGGAGTTTAGCCTTGTTTTATGTCGTATGTTTTAGTGTAGAGTTTTGACTCATAAAATGTCGTACAGCGAATCGTCACTCTTGGCAAGCTCCGTATTGAAAAATACTCGCTGCTGTTTTGTTTGGCTCGAATGGGGACGTTCGGAAACCCATTTCCATCCTTCCGTCAACAAGCGACGGGGTGACAAATGTGGAGGACCATTATTGCATTGTGTAGTAGCAATATAGTGGTTCAGTAGGTGGTATTAATAGGAAACATACCCATACATGACCTATTTCCTAAATGTTGTACCTCGGTGACCACAAAAAAAAGAAATTGTATCATATTTTCCTATAGGATGTAGACTGCGTGACGAAGACCTAAGACGCCCCTGTGACTAAGCGTGGTATGTTTGGTAACAAAAATAAAAATGCAGTCAAATTGAGAACCTCCTCCTTTTTTTGAAGTCAGTTAAAAACTGTAAGCCTATACTGTTTTAATTTCATCTTGTACAAAAAATATCTCCCGTTGTACGACTTGTGAAAACTGCCACTGAAACAATATAACTTCAAAGTAGAGTAACCATTATACGAGTACTGGTAGATGCTACAATAAAACCATAACGGTTGACTATAATGGATAGCTTGAGAACGAATGACGCTCTGTGTAGTTGCAAACACGAATGACGGAGAAAGTTTCCGTTCCTTTATATTTTGTTTGAAGAAAAATATATTTTCCTATTTGCGAAAAAGTTGTCTGAAAAAGAGATTGAACAAACGATAAGTCTCAACATTGTAATAACATCTTGTTCGTGACTTTTATCACAATATTCCAGGGTTTGCAGCGTGTATTGCCTACAACCAGTTACGTTACTATTTTTCTTACGATATGTTGCTAGATAATATATTTTAACTAGTTTCTGCCCGTGGCTTCGCACGCGTTGTTTCTATGGAAATGTTTTAAGGTTATTTCTATCTCATGGGAACTGATTTATGGCATAAATTTTATTACGGGTCTGGAACTACCTGTATGCAAATTTCAGCCCGATCCGTTCTGTAGTTTTTGCGTGAAAGAGTAACACTTATCCATGCATACAAACTTTCGCAATAATACCTATAATATTAGATGGTATCCTGTCCTGTCTCTTTTTTATACCATCTGTTATTTGTTTAGATAGTGTGCGAAAGGGATAATAATTACATAGATAGATAACAACCAGAACACCCGCGAACCCGTAACCTCTTGCGTCGCAGGCGGACCACCGCCCACCACGCCACAGAGGTCGTTTTAGTAGAGGATTCCGGATCTTTTATTTAGAAGATTCGTTTTACAACCTCCTAAATTGCCATTTGTTCAATGCCTGAAATAACAAGTAAGTCAATAATAGAATCATAACGACATTTAACTTTCCAGACCGTTTCATGTTTTGTAATAGCCAAGTCATAAAGTAACTCGAATATAAAATGTATACGTGTATACTCGTAAGTAGATTATGTTGTAAATGTTATGTATATGTATTGGTATATGTATATACATATACCAATACATATACGTGACTCGGATATATATACGTGTTTTGTATACCTCAAAGACTCGGATATATATCCGAGTCTTTGAGGTATACAAAACACGTACATAGATATACCAAACCTAACTAAGGCTCTAGACAGACTCCACACGCAGACAATCCAACCGCAAATTTGCAGTTGATTTGCAGTAGGCGTGCAGTTGACACGACTGCAATAGAACTGCAAACCAACTGCGCAGTACGATTGCAGTTCTATTGCAGTCGTGTCAACTGCACGCCGACTGCAAATTTGCGGTTGGTATGCAGTTGAAATGCGGTCCGTCTGTCTAGAGCCTAACACAGGCCCCAGTCTCGCACAATATTTTTCTTACAGTATATTATATACGTACTATTCTAGTTTTAAGCCTAAGCTCATCGTGTGAAGAGAATAAAAGATAAAAATATGTTTTTTCTACCAATAAGAACACACCACCTACCTAGTACATGGATACTCAGTATGTAGATCAACCTGTAGCAAATGAGTCTCGTTTGTAGTTACAAGTAAGTCTCGAAACTGGCATGTTGCCTTTGGCTTCATTTAGCTTTGATTTCGACAAGAATACAAATTGACTCTACCTGCTTCATGCCTTACTTAGGGTAGGGCTCTACATACTGAAATGGCACTGATTGATGTTATCGATCTATCAAACGTTGAGATCAAAATAAATGTTCAGGTAAAGTTAAGATTTGATTTAGAGATATCGTCCTCGTTGTCAAATCCTACAGCAGTGAACTAGGCAGGCAACTTTGAATGTAAATGTTATTGTTTTTTGATTCATTTTATAAGTGACACAATTTCTGTAACCATCCTCTGTAGGGCAAGCACAAGCATTGTTATTTAGGGTAGACCTAAGAAAAATTATGTCACTGTCATAGAATATGTCATTTGAAATGTACGCAATGTATGACGATGCGATGTCATCATTGTCTATTCTACCCTAGAGAACAATCCCCGTGCATGGCCGTTAGGTATTGTAGGTTAAACTATAGGAATGCTTTGGATTTTTTAACTGAGCGTATTGGTTTGAGAGGGCGCTGCGCTCGCATAAGCAACAACAACTCCACGAAAAGAATAATTTTTAAAATATAAATCCGGGCTTAATCAATGAAAATTCCATTGTAAAGTATGTAAAAACGTACCAGTGTGCTTGTGAAATATTATCTCGAGGAAATATTACAAACTAGAACTATAAAACAGTGAATAAAAATCAGCAAAGACAATACGTAAACAATAACATACATACCTACAGTGCATGTAGTGTGAATAAACTTAAAACACCACAATTAGTCACCAATATCAACATTCTAAAAGTGCAAATTAATAAAAGACACCGAAAAACCAGTGAAAAACAAAAACAAAGTTAAAATAAGAGTTTTACTTGTGTTGTCATTTTTATGTTTTGACTGTTGTCGCAAAAACTTATGCACAAAAGCTTTTTAGAACATTACAAACTAACCACCTATTTCGACGAGTTAGTTATCAGTTGGGTTGGTTTAGTTGGTTATTATCACACTTTACACGGTCGGCTTGTCAAAGCAAGCTGGTTTGAATCCCGAACATCAATATTTTGCACAATTTAATTTTTTTTTCGCTGGTAATCAATTAAAATGGATGAGCTAATGAAGGCTATTGCTGCCATTGGGCAACTGATTCAAGAAACCGACGCCAAGTTATCAGCAAAAATTGATGTTTTGGGTGAAAGGATTAGCATTCTCCAAACACAAATTGAAGAATTAAAAATAAAACAGCAGATTCAGGAGGAACGCGTAGATCATCTTGAGAAAGAAATATGAATCCGTAACTTGGTGTTTTTCGGTGTGCCGGAGCAAGAAGAGACCTATACAGAACTAGAATACATAATACTTAATATTTTGAACAACGACCTACGTATACAAAGCAAGTCAGGTGAACTCCAACATGTACGACGTATCGGGAAAAAAGGCGAGAAACCTAGACCCATAAACGTGGGTCTTACAACTTATGGCAAGAAAATTTTAATTCTTAAAAATAAACATAAACTTTCCCAAACTGGCTTCTACATCAAAGAAGATTACCCGCCAAAAATTCTGCAAGAACGAAAACTGTTACAAGATCAGCTAAAATACGTAAATGAAAAAGGAAATAAAGCATTTATTAAATATAACAGATTGATTGTTCGAGGACCAAGTAATCCACTCAGAAAAGTGCGAAATAGAAATCACACGCTTCCACGTTATGAAAATGTGCCAAGTAAAAACAACAATGACTGTATCAAAGCAAACAATAAGAATAAAATATATAATGAAAATAAAAGAATAACACAATACAAGACACAAACAATACAATATAAAAACACATAGCAATTAGCGCACCCAACGATACCAAGCATCCCAATGCGGTTGGTCACCGACCACAACCCTCCAGCTTACAAAAAAAGGAGGAGGCCTGTACCCGAAAGGGGTCCTAACCACCGAATTACCTACTAAAATTTAAATCTATAAAATACATACTATCTACATAATTATTCATATTCATAATAATACCAATGCATTTTTTTATACATTTAATCGAATTACTTAATTTTAATAATTTGTTAAAAAAATTAATATAATTATTGTTACCTACATATCTACTGGTTATGGAATAAAAGGTTTTTTTTATTTTTATTTTATTATTGGTTTGAGACCATCGACTCGAGCAAATGATGTTGCGTCTTTGTAAAACCGTTCCAGTATGACAGGTGCTGCTGCAGTCGACATTGCAGTTAGCTGCAGATAGATTTAGCTGGATGAAGTAGATCCAAAGTGATCCTTAATCCCACAGTCTTAGATTGACTTTTGCTTGTTGCAGTATCCTATTTGCGGACATCGTGGGGTTCACGGTACTCGCATCGCAGTGCAGCGCTCAGGAGCTGGTGCGGTTGCTTAATGAACTCTTCGGAAGGTTCGACCAGCTTGCCAACGTAAGTGGAACTGAATAATATATGTAATTAGATCAGGGCATAGCATAAACGTTTAACACGTTTAAGATAGTGAGTGCTTTGGTTTATACTGTAAACTCCTATCTTCTTAAATAAATAAATAAATAAATAAATAAATAAATAAACACAAGTTTTGGTTTTGAAAGCTTTCATTCATCGTTTGATTGTTGCGGCCTTAGAGACCAGCTAAATCTGATTAGCCTTTGAGTATTTTAGGGAAAATTCAAGGACATCCTACTACGAAATATTATAAATCTTTAACTAAACATAACAAAGTTTTTGTGTCTAATTCAGAGAAGTTTATTTTCTGTTTTATTCATGCTGAAATGTCCTGAAGTATGGATATAACAGCGGCACATCTAAAAGCCTAATCTTCTAATTATGCCTTTCAAATACATCGAACCCATAGAAGTTACCTAATCCGGTTGATCACGTCGTCTTGTAGACGGATTAAGCTATGTAGTCATTTGAATAGTAGGTACACCTAAACTGAATATGTTTGTACAAATAAAAACCCCCAAACGAGTTGGTGAATCTCCTTAACAAAATATCCCCTTTATTTGTTAATATTTTCCATGTTTCTCTAATATTCTACCATTATCTCTGCGTAGCTTTCAGGTATCATTAAGTAGCTGTAGCTTGTAGTTACCTCACCTCGTACCCCTTGCGTCATGCAGTGTTGCGTCTCTTGGTCCATCCTGTACTGGCTAAGGGGAATTCTATATGAGGATTGTGAGCTAACCTATTAGTCATGTACCGGTGGGACCTCACGAGGCACGTGTCCGCTCTGCTTGTAGCCGCAGTGATACAGACAGTGACATGACATCATTAATATCTGTCTGGACGGTGCTTTGTGTGGCTGTCCATGTTAGCTTTGTATGGAATATTTATAAAGAAATGAGATTATTATCAGCAGCTCTTTCTGATTGAGTTCGGACAGAGTTTATTAGCCAGAAGGTTTAAAAACTATTTGAGAAGTGTCGTTAACAATTATTTCTAGGTAGAGGTGTTCAACAAATCCATTCTTTGCAATAAATACACTCAAGTCTCAAATAAAACAACTCAGCCTGATATGACGCCTAAATGTATTTATAACAAATGTTTTATATAACTATTACCACAAACAGAAACGTGTTATATCACGAACGTTTGACGTGCTTGTGGCGTCGTACCTTGGCAAACGAATTAAGAATTTTTTATTGTAATAAATGTAGCTCGTACGAGTTCGTTTAAGTGCAGGGTGTGACGAACCTTTTTGTACGTCCAGGACAACCACTGCCTCCGCATCAAGATCCTGGGCGACTGCTACTACTGCGTGTCCGGACTGCCCGAGCCGCGCTCCGATCACGCTCGCTGCTGCGTCGAGATGGGCCTCGACATGATAGATGCTATCGCGTGAGTACGACCATTGCCTCTACATCTAGATCCTGGGCGACTGCTACTACTGCGTTTCCGGACTGACCGAGCCGCGCTCCGACCACGCACGCTGCTGCGTCGAGATGGGCCTCTACATGATAGATGCTATTGCGTGAGTGTGAGTACAACCACTGCCTCCGCATCTACATCCTGGAATCATAATTTACGTGATTTTCCGATCCAAAAGTTACTACAAGACACGCGGCGGTATCCGCGCGAGGAAAACTACGTGGTTCTATGTGCATATTGTGCATCATCGGCAGGATCTAGCATGAATATAAACATCTAATATCGCAATGAAATAATACGTCGACTCACCGTGCCTGATAAAGTCTCACAAAAACTTGAAATTAATTACTAAATGACGTTCATAGCTGATGAACTTCCTTGTACCATAAACTTTTGTTAAATTTTAAATATTAAAATAAAATATTAAAGACGTAATCATTGTCTAAAACAGTTTCTCATAAAGCTCGAATATTATTAAATACTTGAGTAAACCCTTGAGCATGTTTTGGTATAAATGATTTTGCTCTTCAATTTTCGCAAAACTTCCAAGAATTTGTGTTCGTTTTGCGGAACACAAAGCCCGTATTATCACGCGGTCTATCTACCTCTGAAGTCCTTTCTGGGAATGCTAGCACAGCTTAAGGTACGCATTCATTGTTTATGAACCGGGATTTCGTGGTAGAAGCCTCTAGGTACGTTGTTTCCAAATTTACTTGATCTTTGTTTCGGAAGGAAGGGCGGATTAGGACCGCGATTAAGAATAAAGACTCTATCTTTGTCACTTCTTAAAACTAGGGTCCTACAATAGAGGTATATAGGTAATTTTGTATTTTTATATAATTTTGTGTGTAGTAGGTCTTTTATAACAAGATATTTATTGAAAACTAGCGTCCTGTCCCGGCTTCGCCCGGGTGGTCATTTGTTTCAGGCAATGTTTTAGATTTTTCTCTCCGTAAGAACCATTCTCGTACTTCAAGGAATATTCTAATAGAAGAATTAGCGAAATCGGTTCAGCTGCTCTCGAGATTTGCGCTTAGCAACACATTCAGCGATTCATTTTTATATTATAGATTATAAAAGTACGACTCTGTTCCCGGTTTTTGTATGCTAAATCAGAATTTTCTCAAATATTATTCAGAAAACTCCCGGAATACTGACAATTGGTGAAGTTTTGATACTTAAAATATTGCTTATTAAAATTTACATTAAAATTGCTCATGCTGCTTTTGAGTTACCTAATAAATATAGAGTGCTAAACATAATAACGAGAAACTATTTTAAGACAGTGACACAAATCACCACTACTTTTTTTGCGATGACGAATCACTACGATGGCGAATCGCCACTAACCCATATATACTTAAGATTTTGATATCCAGAGAGAGAGAGATGATTGGAACAGCGTCAGCATCTTTGTCCCGGAACAATCCGGAAATCTCATCAACTCCCTTGGACATGTTTGCACAGGGTCTTGCCCTTCACTCCGCTTTGTCAGCATAAAGGTGCGTTCCCACCGACACTAACCAAATGACACTGATCAGATCCGACCAATTACTTTATCTCCTGCTGGTTCTTTATCTACAGCCTGTATTGCTCCACAGCTGGATAGAGGCCCCCTGATAAACGCCTTATGGTTCTAGCCCATAAACCGTATGATGGGCGTGTGTCTAGGGGATCGCAGTGCGGTGGTAAAATTATTCTGCGAAAAACACTGCTGCTCGCTGATATCCCTTGTCGCCTCTTACGACACGTAAATTGGGTGGTACAAATTCTTAGTCAGTACGCAGCAACCACTACAAAGTCGCTTCCCGCTGTCCGTCTGTCACTATGTATGCTTAGATCTTTAAAACTACGCAACGGATTTTGATGCGGTTTTTTTAATACATAGAGTGATTCAAGAGGGAGATTTATAAACCATTTGAAACATAGATTTGGACGCTGGCGAAGCCGCGGGGCGCAGCTAGTTAGTCAATTCTTACACGTCTTCGCACGTAGAATAGAAACGCACCTTTATCCTTAGAAAGGACATTCACAGCTTAATCACCCACGTACTAGCATAAAATGAAAACATAAAGGCCTATTGACCTTCAGCGCGTGTCATTGGGCCACCCAGGATGCCGTATATTTAGCTCCTTTGATGAGCCAATGCTCTGATAAGCTCGTATCATTGCATGCACCAGTGCACGCCCCCGACACTACCCGCCACGATCTAACTTATTTATAACGCGTAGAACAACGATATTCATCGTAGCCTTTTGCTGGAGGACCTTGGAACCTTTAAAAAGTCAATGATCCGAAATTTTGTTTAAAGGAAAATGTACCTAATTGTATTATGGGTACGCATATACATACATACTTACTTATACTGAGTCGGCCATAGATAGATAGAATTGTCTTTATTGTTCCACAAAAAGCAGAAAACAATACAGAAATAAATACTTCGAATAGAGGTGTAAATGGCGGCCTTGTCGAATGATCTCTTCCAGGCAACCTTAGAATGGACTGGAGGAATAATATAGACGGTAACATTTTAATAAATATTTTGTTAAGAAAAAAAAATGTATATACATACCATACATTTTTGTTTATTTCTAAGTTGTGTTGTGTGGGTGATAATTTTATATGGATATTTATGATCTGAAATAAACGAATAATAATAAATACTACATTACAAACACCATAGCCATGATCGAGATGAAGGTTTAAAAATGAAACTAGATAGGTAGGTACTTCTTTTGTTTGCAATGTTCAAAAGTCGGCGTGGATTAGCGACAAGCCCTCCAGGCAAGGTCGGAACTGCCATTTGGGTTCAAGTGTCGGCTTCGAGTCCCGCCGGAGACTTTTGATAAGCATTTTCAGATAAACTGTTCCGGCATTCAAAACGTCGTTTTCATAAGCCTCGCTTGATGATTTCCGAAAGTCTTTGAATTTCTTTGAGAGGACAACGTTTTGTTTGTACTCGTTAATTTCGTTGAAACTCAGCTATTTACAAATGTTTGATGTAATCATATTTCGTTCGTAATTAGGATTTTAGCGACTTGATTCAAGAAGCTTGATCGCACCGTTGCGTACAAATCCAATTAGATATCTTAATTATTATATATGTATAATTAAACTCATCCTGAAAGACGATTATAATTTTAACTTCATGTGTTAAGATGATATCTAGCTGATCTTATGGTATAGGATAAATAAATAATGCTGGACAATTCACTCAGCATTGTCTAGCCCCAAGCTAAGCAGAGCTTGTGTTATGGGTACTAGATAACTGATACATAATACAATACAATACATTACATAGATATATATTTTTTTATTATATGTACAAACATACAAAAGACCAGAGCAAATATCTGCAGATCGTACAAACATTTGTCCAGACACGGGAATCGAACCCCTCCTGCGTCGCAGGCAGAATTTCATCCACCGTGCCACAGAGGTATAATAGTCAGAGGTATCCTCTGACTACCTCTCTGGCGCGGTGGACAATATCAATTCTATATAAATCACAATATTTAATGTTATGGTATACAGTATAGATTAAAAATAACGATATTACATTGTAGAAAACGTTTGTAATTCTGTAGGTGATGTTGTAGAGACGGGAGCGTTAGATCCGCCGCAAACCACAAACCTCGGCTACACCGTCCGTATATACATTTGCGCTTATTGTATATCAGATTCTGTTTCAGATACCTTGCTAACTTACGATAATAGAAACCTTAAGAATATAATAAAAATCTAAAATCACTGAAGTTATTATAGAACAAAGCTGCGTCTATCTGACTGAATAATAAAGCAATGACCGATCCGGCTTTCCTACGGTTGTCTCAAATAGACGTGATTGGCGAGGAAGAAATGTATAATTTTATTATCATGCATAAGTATAATTGAGTTTTTTTCTTTATATGTAAGTTCTAGGATAATTATTTATATAGGTTAACTTGTATTGTTGTCAGATCGTTCGTTAACTATAGTACCTAGATTATCAATTTATTGTTAAAATTAAGTGAGTACTAAGACACACCAAACATAGGCTTTGAGGCACTAATAACTAAATGATGTAACCTATTTGTATTAATAAATAATCTATCTATCTAAAAAAAAAAGGTTTTTGTCTAAATATAAAACAAATACATTGATAGAATAATTAAATACATTAAATGCTAATGAATATAAAAGCTGCAGCATTATCACTGGCATTATACAAATTCACATATTACCTTTTTTTGAGTTGACGATGGTTTGTGTGTGACAGATTAGGTAATGTCATCAGTGCTTCTTCAGGTACATGGTCTTGTCTGTAAAAGGAGGGAGAAAGGAGAGCTACATTTTTATGAATTTAGTTCATGTAAAAAGACCCTGAATGAACTTGACAATATTTTAGCGCAAAATTACGTGATTTTTTCATTGTCTACGCCGTAACCTACACCCAATTTCCCTAACCTTCATGTCCCACTCGATGGCTGTAATCATTTTTGACGTTCATTGCTACTTTGCACTGTTTATAACTCTGTCTTGCTGTTGAGATATCCGTCAGTTATTTATAAACTCCTTGTCAAAACACCATCATCACTAATCATCGTATCTACGTCACCATTTGGCACTGTGTTGTCTCGAATTTAATTCTACATCATCCCAAGTAAATAAAATAAACTATATATACAAGAGTGTCTGTCATCCTTGTTCAAGTCTAATGTGGCACCTCAAAATATTGCATCAGCTTTTAATCCAGCAATCGATGTATAATATGTATGTGTCACACTATATAACATATATAACTCTAAAGTCATTTAAAACGGGATATTTACCAAGACTATATTTTTTTAAATAACTTTAAGTGTTGATAACCATGATAGTTTCAAAAGTTTTATATATTACTCTAATATTATAAGCAAAAGTTTGGATGGATGGATGGATATTTGTTACCTCTTCACGCCAAAACTACTGAACGGATCGGGATGAAATTTCTATACAGGTAGTTCCAGGCCTGTAATTAAACATAGGTTACTTTTTATCTTATAAATCAGTTCCCATAGCATAGAAAAAACCTTATAACGTTTCAAAGAAACAACGCAACTTAATAAAACCTTTGTTAAAGCCCGAATCTCTACCCTTCAATTCGGAAACCTCTGAAAACACCCTCAAGGCCGAGTCAGTGCGTACTATCTATTGTATTTACTCATGCTGAAATTAATTAGAACAACACTACATTGCCATCACAATAACTGTGCTCAGTATCTAAAAATAGGAGAGCGGATACTATTTAGCCTGATGCATTTACACTTTCAGCTGATTGTTGCGCGAGCAAAAGTGAACTCAAACGATAATATTTTAACACTTTGACTGCGGTTTTTTTTCGACGACTGCGGTCTTTTTTTTTACCTAAAAAATTCGTGCTGCCACTCTACACAGCGGTTGTGTTGCGCCGCAAATGCGTTTCGTTTGAAAAATATTACAGCTCTGCTGAGTCACAAAGATCTCTATTTTCTCAGCCGCTGCGCTAGTGTGGATTTACGCATATTAGTCACTTGTAGAAAACTCATACCGTGCGTTTTCAGCACTCAAAGTGTTAAGTAAGGTACGACTGGATTCTTGCTTCGTTCTATTGCAATATTACTTCCTGAACTTTGAGAGCAAAATGTTGCAGCACATTTGCTAGAGTAAAGTTGCAAGCGAGTGCAATCGCTCATAACTTAGTTGAAGGCGGCATGAAAAAGCAATCCTACTAAGCTTTTGTAGCTTCGTTGGTGTTCCGTAACGGTAGGAAAAGCGTTTGTTATTGAGTCTACAATGAAACATAACTGCTTTAATTGTATGTAATGAAACGGATTGAATAATCATTTATTTCAGACTATAATAAAGTAAGAGATTTTATCTTACGGAACGGTTGATTGAAATGTAGTTTTATCGTTTCAAACCAGAAGTTACGTTGATAAAAGTGGTGGCAAAAGGTTGATTATTAGTATTGCAAATTAACAATAGTGTTGTAAGTGTCTATCTACATAAACTGATGAGTTAATTAGATAATGTTTTTTTCACCAACATCAGCCGCCCTCTGTAAAAACATGTGTTTGGTCGGCAGGTAGAAAATGCCTCGTCATTGAGGCCCTTTGTACCTTAGTGCAATAGAGTTTTAACTATATCATTGAAGTGTTTGTTCATTTATTGTTTTGAAAAAACTAAAAATCAACTACTAATTCCTTAGTATTTAGGTAGACAGTATCTTAGTAACATTGAAACTAAGAAATCCTGTAGCAAAAAAACTGAATTAAAAATCCCCAAGCCCAGACCTTTGATATTTAGAAGCGAATAAAGTTTACTCTGCAAACTCTAGTCTGAACGACGGAGCAAGTCCAATATTGTATAAAAATAAACAGATGTACAGCGGCGTTTTATCAGAACTGCACAGCTGCCTCTGGAATAGTTATATATACGTACGTACACAGTCCAGTAGGTTTGTTGACAAGGGCCGTTTGTGCATCGCCATGAATAGGGGCTTATTTGAATGATATGCGCGTTCACGGACTCACCTAAGGCTGACTGCGCATAGCTATCCGAAACGTATGCGCCAAGGGAGCCGATGATATCGAATTTTAGAATTCGCGTACGTACATTACTATAATGAAAAAGATTAAAGAGCTACGGTGACTTGTATGTATTCGGTGTTTTCAGCCTGGAAAGGTGAAAGCTTAGAATAGCTTGTTTACGAGTAGCACGTCCTGTGTTCACTGTGCTCTTTTTAAAAAAATATAATTTGGACGATTCACATAGCATTCAACTCCCAAGATAAGCAGAGCTTGAGTTAAAGGTACTAGATAGATATATTACACATATTATATGTACATAGAAAACACCCAGAACACAGGAATCGAACCTTCTTCCTGCGTCGCAGACGGACCTTCGTTTACCGCGCCACAGACGTCGTCATGTTTGAATGCAGCTTTACAATCATATTAATTATTTATCTGTTCCATTTGCATATTATATACTTCATTCTCGCTCTATGACATAATTCAATTAAATAAGCCACGTACAGTTTTAGTTCCATTTGTAGTAAACAATAAAATTCCAGAGAAATCGCGATAATACTTTTTTGTGTACCTACGAATTATTCCAAGGAGGAAGAATCACCCTTCTTATAAACATCCAACAATCACCATGAAGGCGCTTACAGTTCCATTTTCAAAAGTAGAACGTGAAAGAGTTTCAATCACACACAAAGAATTCATAAACTTTCGCCTTTATAATATTAGTATGATTATCAACGTTGACACTGCATTGCTATTTCTGAAACGTAATTACGCGACGCAAGACGTAAAGCTATTTTCGTCTAAATATTTCTGCACAATTTATTATTAACCCTGAAAATCTACAAATACCAGAGTGTAGTACTTAAACTGTCAACGACGATGTCTGATGATGAGTAGACGAGAGTTGGCGCAAATGGGTCTATCAGAACAGCTGCTATCGATGCTAGGTCATAATACATACATATACATATTATGACCTAGCATCGATAGCAGCTATTTGCTGCAGATGGCGTATGTGGTCCACCATTCATATCTTATTTAAAATAAAGCAAAAAAGTAAAAATGACGACCTCGGTGGCGCGGTGGGCGAAGGCCCAACTGCGACACAGGTAGCTGGTTCTATTCCCGCCTCGGGACAAATGTTAAGGGTCCGGCGACCCTCGCTTGCAAAAATCGCTCAGAATATCGCTGTCCCTGTTTAACCCTTGCGCCGCGCCTCATGCGTGCGCGATAGCAATATTAGCCGTTCAAAATTTGTTTTTTTCCGTAATACCAAAAATTATGACAGAAAACTTTTTGAATTCTTCACAAAGTATTGTTAATCTGTAACTAGACAATATAAGCTATGTTCCTTAATAAATAAAACGTAAGAAACTGATGTTTTTAATACGAAACAAATAGCAAGAAAACTTGTCCATTTTCGCATAAAAATGTGCAAAATGCGTTTCATTTAATTTTTGGTACTATTTGAAAAAAAAAAATTTGGGAACCTAGAAAAATACTATTCAAATACAAATAATACAATATTATAGTGGAAATATGCTTGAATTGGAAATCATTTTGGTATTAAGTTTGTATGAAGAATACGTCCCTCCGGACGCCTCTTAATACCTCCGATCTGCAGACATTTGTTACGTTTGTTCTGTGATTTCAAGCTTGTGCTTAAAAAACTACAGTGTAACGAATGTATACACTGTGTAAAAGTTTATACAATACCTTACTACTTTACATCATAATCATCTCTGTCATTATTCATACTCAGTTATTCAACCTTGAATAACAAATACATTAAATCACGCATATTGAATGAAATTACGTTGGTAATTTATATTTATTCTGTGACGAAAAACAGAGTCGGATTGATTGGTTAGAGTGAACTAACAATTAATAGAAATGTATATGCAGGGTGTCCAATAATGTGCCCATGTGTGCGTGTGTGACATACCCAAAACGTCTTACTTATGATAAATAATAAATAAATAATGCTGCAATTCACACAGCATTATCTTACCCCATGGTATGCAGAGCTTGTGTTATGGGTGCTAGATAACTGATATATATAATACAATACATAGATAGATTTTTTTTATTATACTTAGAAAACGACCAGAACACCCGGAACAAATATCTGCAGGTCGTACACACAATTGTTCCGAGACGGGAATCGAACCCGCAACCTCCTGCGTCGCAGGCGGACCTTCGCCCACCGCGCCACATCGGTCGTATATAGTCATAAACTTACTGATTGGGAGTTATATATATTTTTCTTGATTTAGAAACGTTTGTCCCACTTGTCATATTTTTGTGCACCGTAGACTGTAAAGGAAACTGGGAACAGAAGTGGTTATAAAATAGCTCGATAAAAAATGTTAAGCATACTTGTTGAACCGTCTACATTGTTCTAATACTTCATGTCCATCCAAAGGTTGCCTAGCATGAGATCGCTCATAGTGATAAGGCCGCCCATTGTAGGTACAACATATTCTGTACTTGTTTTTTCCTGTCTTGTGTATCTGTTTTTATTTGGTGTGCTATAAAGAGTAACTGTAAATTGTAGTCTTGAACAAATAACTATTTCGTCACTCTAGCTCGAAAAACCACCATCATGCTCGCCACTGAAAAATCATTAAAAATTTAGGGAAGGCGGTTTAATCCTACATGTTTTGGCAGCAATGGCAGCAAGTATCAACAGATCTATCGCCGTAATGGTCTAGGATGTCCAGTCGTGAACACCTGGCACGATTAATTTCATCTAGTTCGCGATGCTCCGGATTTAGCGGATGGAACGTTTATATATGAGTTTGTTTATGTCGCCTCAGACAGATTCCATCAGCACCTACTTGTAAAATCAAGAGTAAAATATGGTTATCGTCACAACATACGATTTCGTCATGAATCGTGGAAATCTATGTGTCAAATTGTTTATAAACCTTCATCTTGAATCACTATTTAAAAAAACCGCATCAAAATCCGTTGTGTTTTAAACATCTTAGCATACTCGTACAGAAAGACAGCGGGAAGCGACTTTGTTTTAGTATGCTAAATATGTAGTGAAGCTGATAAATTTGTTAAAAGCTGTATATTTTCTCCAGAGCACAACAAAGAGAGGAAAACTCCGAACTTCCCGAATTACAAATCAACAATTTACCAGGAAAGTAAACATTTTATCCCTCAAAATAAATATGAATTATTAAACAACAAAATGTTAATAAATCTCCGTAATTTCCCTAAACACTTTGTTGAATTAGCGTGAAATGTTTTTGTTCTTTAATGGAAGTAAGGTCTACATAACAATAAAGAATCAGTCGAGTCAAAAGGCAAGGGTGTTTCGGAGGGTGAGGGACCTATGCGACTGACTTTCAAAAATCTTTGGAGTCAACCTCAGGATGGGAGATTTTAGAGATTGCATACGTTTCAGAATGGTTAGGAACTAAATCGTCCCCGCTTTTTGTGCATAAGGTGACGAAAAGTTTTTTTTTTCTTATTGTGGTCGGAGCAATATCCTTTTAATTTTTAATTTCGAATTACATCGAATTTTGATATAACTATAATCGCATAAATGATAATTCATCATCATGATCATCATTATCAGCCTATAGCAGTCCACTGCTAGACATAGGCCTCCCCAATGAGCGCCATAGCGCCCTGTCTTCAGCTTGCCGCATCCAGCATCTACCTGCAGTCTTCCGCAGATCGTCATCCCACCTGATAATTATCCACACATGACTGATAACGTTACCGAGTTTTGATGAAAATTGAATCGTGCTGTGAAAAAAATGGCAAGTATTTTCTATTTCGTTATCTGTTAACAAATTTAAATTATTTCCTATTTTTTCGTTACCTAATAAATCCGAGCCTATGAAGGTAGGTAAGCACGGCCAGAGACGGGAAATTAAAAATTCTGTCCATGCGACACACTCCAAAGGACATAATCGAAATTAATTCATCATAGGTTCTTAGAAAATTATTTACAATATTCGCAAATCTGTAAGCTAAATTACTTTACGTAAGAAATAAAACTAATTTAATTTTGTTTTTAACGGTAATGGTTTTGACATTAGCTAATATCAGGCGAGTAATATCTGTATAGGTTTTTTCGCGTCAGCAGAAGGAGATGGGCGTTTAGATAGTATAGTTTAGAACTCGAACTCTTTTGTTTACACGCGATAAAAGCAAAATGTTCTAAATTTTGCAAAATGCAAACTATCATTTATATCGAAGAGGCTTTTCTATACAAGCACATGCCCTTGTCAACCGTCCGACTAATTTAGAATTCAAGGGCTGCTGAGCGCTGATAGTGTCATGTGTCCCTGAGGCCCCCACTTGAACTGATGGCTTAATTCAGGGTTAAGTCTCTAGCCGCCTATAATATCATAGGTATAATGGTCTAGCCTATGATATTATAGGCGGCTAGAGAGTTAACCCTAAATTCAGATTGAGGTCAGACCAGACTTTAACTAAAAAACTGGCTCACAAAGATTTCAAAATCGTTTTTCCTTAGAAAATATTATTGAACGGAAAACTTCTGTGCATTACTCAACTCATATCGTCTTCCTGTACAAAACTTTGTCTTGTTCATTGTTGTGGAAGGAAAGGAAAGTCTCGTTTTATGTTTCTTTATAAGACAAAAGAATTATACGGTAACAATAGTTTTCCTGCTGAATTTTCTGTTACAAAAAAAATCTCAACCATTTTTTAGCGTGGTTTTTTTACCTTTTGATGTGGGTGTAGACGAAGAATGATATAAAAGTCATGCATTGAATATATAAAATCTTTTCTGATATCACTTTGATTTTGCCTAGTTATTTTATGTGACTGGCGTGTGTTTTGATATGCTTGATCACAAGTGTATGATCTTTTGACTATTATTTAGGTTACGTGTAATACTGAATTTATTTGAAGTGCTAACCAGTTTATGAATATCAACTTTTTTCTCGAGGTTCTTATTCTCGCCGTATACATACCGAACAGCTATGGTTAGGTTAAAAGTAAAAAGTAAAGTAAAAGTAAAAAGATTTTTATTTTGTCAGAACAGAACAGAGACTCTTATAAACTAAACTTAGATTAACAGACGACAGAGACTGACAAAACTCGGTCTCCACTCAGCATGTGCTATGGTAGAGCAAATCGTACCATAGCGCTGGTCTTCCGTGGAGACGCTCAATACCGAGAATATGTAACAGGGTAAAAGACGTAAATTAACTTATAACACTGGTGTTAGGTATGTCTGGATTGCCTTCTCATCTGCCTACCCGGAGCGGAGCAAAATTCAATTTGGCTCGAACACGGGATTGGCTTAATAACTTACGGGAGTTATATGAAGTCGTATAATGAAAAGTCGCAAATCAGTTTCTGGTGGCGGTAGGTATGATAAAGTTTTAAAATAGGTACATATTTTGTCATGAAGACTTTTTTGTTTGCTGATAAACATAATAATTATTGTCATAGATTTAGAGCACAAGGCCTACCTTGTGCTCTAAATAATAACAAAAAATTAACCAAAAACAGATGAACGTCACTGTACCTATACAGTGACGTTCAGCTGTTTTGGTTAATATTTTTTTTGTGTTTGTAGAATCGTACGCTACAAATACAAGAAATGTATTAACCAAAAAGCTTACAAATGTATTTAAAAAAAAAACACCTTACAATATGAATCTGATACCGAAAGATTCCGAATCTCATCGCTGCATCGGTTTTGGTTAAACATATATTATTTTTATTGTTTTCATACAAAACGCCTTGATATCTTCATTTCCATAAAATATTAAAAAAACTATTTTATATTTTATTAGTTTTAAGATACTTCTGTTTTCAGTGTTTCAGTGTTTCAGCCTTTAACGTAACAGGGGGCACTTCAAGCGTAATTATCGAACGACTAGCGGACCGTCCCGGCTTCGCACGGGTATTTAGAACCTTTGGCTACATTATTGGAGTTTTAGTAAGGATCCCTTACTTTTTTGAAAATATAATATAGCCTATGTATGTATGTATGTACGGATATTAAGGCTTCCTAACGGTGATAGAATTTTTCAAATCGGTCCAGTAGTTTCGGAGCCTATTCGTTACAAACAAACAAACAAAAAATCAAACCTTTCCTTTCCCTTTATAATATTAGTATTTTAAAGGGAAAGGATATTCTACCTCTATAATGTGTTTTGCGTAAAAGCATTTGCCTTTCCTTTGAAAAAAATAAATGCATTTGGTCAATAGTGTTACGCAGTGCACCAACTAGAAAACTGATGTATAGGTAAATAAATTGGAAAGCAAACAGTTTCAGAGGAAATTACTTCGAATAGGTACTGTTAACTGTTTATTTTCCATTCCCAGACCTGCTATTGACAGATCGACGGCAATACGGACTTTTTCGTTGGATAATATTGTTGACCTACTTTCAGTTTTCAAGCTCTATCCAATTAGATAAATATTTTAGCATGCTTTGGAGATTCGGATAAAACACAATTATCATACATACTGATTGTAGATTATGGCTTTCCGAATTGTTATAGAGTTTTGAGTCCGAGATGACTCACCCATGGCTGAAAGGCTGAAAAACCGTTAAATATTACAGTTATTATACATTCCTGTGAATAGAATTTTACTGTCTCCTGTGTTTCTTTTATTATACGGACTTGTTATATTCTTACAACACAATAAAAATCTGACTAAGTGACTGGACACCGAGGAGATGAACTCGTGAATATTTTTTTTTTAATATGTATATCTGTATTTTTTTAATGTTATTAATGTTTTCTTTCGATTCGTGATCTTTTACGCGCACTCTTGCATTATTGAAAATAATAAAAGAATTCACAAATATAAATATAAATTAATCTAAGCAGCGCTGCCTTACATTAGTGTGAGGTAACATTAAGCTGAGGAGGAACCCTTTGGTCTGCACTGTTGCAGCATAGAGCCTACCCACACTAGTAGCCTACTGAACTAGGTATATTTAGTTACTGAATCATTATTTGTTTGTTGTACCAGTAGCTCTGTACCTTCTTGTAGTTAAAATGCACCTTCTACTCACCCACCTGTGGTGGGTGGGCAGGTCAGGTGTCTACCTCCTAATTTTAAGTATTATAATAATGTTTTTTATTGTATATAATTCTATACTTATTCGTTCTGTGCTGTAACTGTGTTTAGTTCAATAAAATTTTCTCTATCTCTATCTCTATCTATCTCTAAGAATATACAAAACAATACAATACTTTATTGCACACCAGATGCAGATCATTACAAAAAAAAGACATTACATGCGACACGTATAATGGACAATATATGTAAGTATGTACGTAATATGAGCCCGAAATATGAAGAAAAAACTCTAATGTTTTCAAAGTATGTAAAAAATGGTTCGAAATTAGAAGATTTAGCTGTAGAACCAAAGTAGATCTCCTCGGGGTCCAGAATCACCGCCTTTCGGCTGAGTACACATTTTTCTTAGCACCCTGTATACGCGAAAATTGGTTTGTTAAGTCAACACGCGAAAAGTACGTAACAGATCAGATTTAAATTTGCGTAGATCTTGTTTTAGACTTTGAAATAACAAAGGTTAGGGTTTAATCCCGAAAAAACCGCGTGAGAATCCTGTGTTAGAAGCTAGCTATGAAACATCAACCGGATTTATTACCACCCGCACAACTCTCGGTTGTAAACTCCTATTGTGGATACAATGGCTCACCGGTTCAGGTTTCCTTAAACAAGTTCACTCAGTACCTACACATTTCCCGGAAAATCAATCGGTATTGTTTGCTTTATGTTCGATGTGGCGGTGAATAATCACGCACTTTTATTTTTATCACAAGGTAGTGTAGTAGTGTGGCATTTAGAGTACAGCTTCTGCCAAATTTATCACCATCCGTCTTGCAACCACGTTATCTATTCAACACGAAACAGTTACAAAGTCTTCTCAACAAGATTTATTCCTACAAGTAAATAATTGCGATATAAATAAAGTTGTTCTGCGTTTTCTTTAGCTACCACTGATTTATTTTCAATATTCACGTTAGCATCGTTCATTTTATAGTTACCTACGCAATTTCTAAAATAACGAATTGAAGTTTTACGTGGCAATTTACATAAATCTTTCCACTTTGAGAAATGTTTCGAGTGATTTCTACCAGAGTTCTGGGGAAAACCAGAACGTTCTCAATAACATTCCTTACTGTTGAACCAAGCTTATGATTTGCTGATAAAATACTAGACAATTTATTGCGATATTTCTAAATTAGAAATCACTAGTTTTTGCCCGCGGCTTCGCATGCATTGTTTGTATGGAAGCGTCTACAGGTTATTTCTATCCCACGGGAATTGATTTAGGGGTAAAAGGTTTATGCCCGGGCCTAGAACTACATTTCAGCCAGATCTGTTCAGTAGTTTTTGCGTGAAAGAGTAACGCGAAAGTTTGTATATATTATAAACGAAAAATATACATACTCGTATAAACTTTCGCGTTTATAATATTAGTAGGATTTTGCTCCCTCAAAAGGAAATAAAAAAGCTCAAATACATACTTGGTGGACAACTTGGTGTGGACGTTAGATACTATAATTTTTATTATTTGTTGTTATAGCGGCAATAGCTAATCTATATTTTGTCAAAATTTCAACTGTCTTCAAGAGTTAAAGCCTCGACAAAAGTACAGCAAAAATAGCAAAAAAAAAAACCTGTAAAGTATTTAGTTGTGTTTGATTAATTTTAACTTTATCAGGTCCGTAGTGGAAGCGACAGATGTGCAGCTAAACATGCGCGTGGGCATTCACACCGGGCGAGTGCTGTGCGGCGTGCTCGGTCTTCGCAAGTGGCAGTACGACGTGTGGTCCAATGACGTCACTCTCGCCAATAACATGGAGGCGGGAGGAGAGCCGGGGTGAGTCTTCTCTTGAGAAAACTCATCATCATGATCAGCCTATAGCAGTCCACTGCTGGGGACATAGGTCTCTCCCAATGAGCGCCATAGCGCCCTGTCTTCAGCTTGCCGCATACAGCATCTTGCAGTCTTTCGGAGGTCGTCATCCCACCTGGTCGTAGGGCGTCCTACACTACGTTTACCGATTTTTAGAAACCTATCCTCTGGGAAAACTGTTCATCCATCGCTTCTTTGACCTAAGAGTGACTTTATGAATCTTAATGGCTTTTATGACGAAACTCTTTCTATTTATTTTTAATTTGAAGACTTCAGTGGCGCAAGGGGCATAGGTCCAGTTGCGACGCAAAAGGTTGCGGGTTCGATTCCCGCCGCGCAACAATTGCTTATAATTATGATTTTACAGGTATTTGTTTCGTTGTCTGTTACCTATAACATAACCTTTGCTCACTTTTGGGCCAGATAGAATAGCATTTATTTCGACGCAAACATAAGTATATAAAAACAAACGAACTAACCATAGAACATAGAGGATTATAAGCTATATTACACAAAATGGTGTGCTATAAAACATGTGACTACGTCTATAACACTTTTCATTATTATTAACTCATGCTCAACGCTACTCTCGTTCGTCCCTCCTATTGGTCAACACAGTAGCAAAGGTTTATAACGAGAAATATAATGAAGATAATCTTCCTAATGTAAAGCTATTTAAACGGAAATATAATTGGCGTAAAATTGTCGAATACCCATCTAATAAAGAGCATACTTACATGAGTGATATTTACCCATTTCCCTTATCTGGTAAAGTAATTAAAGCTTATCTTGTCTAAGTCAAAATGCGTGGGTGTAGAAGCTCGCTAGAGGCAAAGACGCATTTCGGGGAAGATTACATCAATCATGTTTACCTAAATTCTCCTTAAACGATGTTGTCCTCTTGAGTTCTTATTAAAAACAAGGAATCGACCTTAGACCTTGTTGGGCTTACACGTTTCTGGTTTTTCTCTTACGAGTGATGTTTCGTTTCCCTAGCTCGCGGCGGCTAAAAAAAAGTTGCTTTAGTTAGGTTTCATCTCAATCCTTCACTTATTTCCACGTATTGAAAATGATGAAAGGGAATTTGTATAAAACTTAACTAAATAAAATCCAACAATACTGCCATTGAAATTAAAAAAAGCACCTGTGTTATCGTTTAGCGTTGTCTTTTTTAATTCAAATAAAGCAGATAGAATCTCAATGGGCTCTCTCTAATAAGTAATAACCTTCCCTGGCTCCAACCTTCATACCAGTATGACAGAGCAGTGTGACAGTAAGTAATCGATGATAATTTGTTTGGAGATTCGCAATCATCCAATCTACGTAACATTACCCAATCTGTAACTTCACCCCCTAGCATCGTAGCACGAAATTAATTCTTGTACGTCAGATAACCTTGTCCCCAAGAAGCCATGGTAATAAGCTCGTATCGCCGAAACAACCGACTATATACTCAGCAGTTTATACTAGTAAGGTGCCACGAAACTGGTGTACTGAGCCGAAGGGGGGAGATTCCAGAACCGGGTGGAATCAACTGTTGTTCTACGCGTTTTTGAATTACGTCAATTTAAATAAAAATAATTTCTACGAATTTTTTTGCAAAATTATTATAACAACGATTCAATAAGTAGATAAGTTACTATTTTTTTCAAAATCTTTCAATCAAATTAAATACACTGAAAGATAAATTGAAAAATTATAATGCTTGAATATGAACCTTACTTAACTCAACAAAGCACAAAATACGTTTTTAATTTATAAAAAATATAGCAGCAATCATAGAACCATACATTTTGATACCCCTCGGAAACCAGAATCGCTCCTTTCGTTCCTTCGCTTTGCTTCGCTCCTTACAGTATTAGGTAATGCATCAATTTCGGGGCACCCTGTATACGAAGCGACTAGACTTGCGCGAACCCGGGGGAGGGCTCAATAACACCGCACATGTTTTATGACGTCAATTACCTTCTGTGGAAAACTTCCAACTTGTATTTTCTTTGTTATCGTACGTAATGGCAACACCTAAGAGAGCTTAGAGACGCCAACGTGTTAGCGACGGGAGCGTAAATGTTTCGATTGAAACAGAAACACTGATCAAATTAGAAGTTATCTGAGGAAAAGCTTAGGAAGTAATGTTGTGTCGTCCCCACTTACGTGGAGGAAGGACAGAAAAATAATTATGAATTCGATCGAGAAGATGATAAGTTACGCGCTTTTTTATTTGGCTGGCGTATCTTACACACAACCTTCTCGTGGCTCACAAACTGTTATTCGTCATGAATTTTAATGAAATCTGTTTGTTAAAACTCCCCATTTCTCCTTATCTCCTTTCCCTAGCATTTTAAACTATGTTGATCTGTAAGTCTGTGCTTGCTGCCACGATAGAAGTATCTTCGTATTATGCTGCTGTAAGGTCGGTGCCTTATATAGGTGCATAAGGTCATATCAAACGCTCGCTCGGTTCCCTGCACAGGTCCCCAGGGTATTGTTATATTATTAACTTTGAAAAGGTTAAGCACTGGCATCAATTCAAGTTGCTAAACATATTTTGCTATCATCGTTAACAACCAATTACAGAATATTGGCAAATTCATCACTGAACAAGTTATAAACATATTGTATTTTTAGGAAAGTTGACCCAGGGTTAGTTTTTCTTGGCCATTTCCTAACTTTGGAGCTAGATAATGATGGGGAGGTGTGGCTATGGAGCTCATTAAGGAAGTCTAGTCCAGCGTACTAAAATAGGCTGATGATGATGATGTCGCGCGACTCTTTCGTCATTCACGGGCTGCGTTGGAAGTCCATTATATTATATAACTTATTGATTTACCTATAGTCCAGTCATATACGATTTTTATCTAACAATTGGCGTCAACTAGGTGGAAACCTGTATACGCCTTCGTTTTGCAAGAGCTGATGTTTCAAAAGAAACTTTACCTGTACCTCCTCTGGCTATAACTTACGAAGCGAACAATACCAGTTTCCAGCTGGTTGACTCTTATTATTAGGTTGACCCAATATTTTGACTAACATGACTGGACTTCTACGACCTAATTTCCATTGTTCTTTTCATAAGTCGCGTCCACGTGACACAAGCAACGCTAGAGTGCCTCGGCGGTTCGTACGAGGTGGAGCCTGGCCACGGCGCCGGTCGCAACGCCTATCTGCGCGACCACTCCGTTCAGACCTACTTCATCATTCCACCACCTCGCCGGAGAAAGGTCAGTAAACTGTTATCAGACCACCGTTATAGGGGTACATGTTAGGGAAGAACACTATGAGCCACCTTACAAACGGGAGGTAGGGTTTTTTTCCTTTGGTGTAGATTTGGTATCACTGCGGCCATGATAGCACTATTGTGTTAGCCAGTTTGTTCGTATTCAGCCCTGAAGCCGCGACGTTCACAATTCGCCACTAACACTTGGAACTGTAGGTTTTTTTTTCAGGGTGATGTTTCGTAGCTCGTCTGGGCTATGAAGGCGCTTGCTCAGGTGGATGCTACGTGGGGGGTTGAGTCAAGACTTAATCACTTCGCTCATCAGGCTTATAGAAGTCGAACGATATGATAGAAGTAAATTAATACAGGAAGAAGTCGAAATAATCAGATCAAGGAGGAAACTCTTCAAGAGGATGCTACGGTCCAAGCTATACTAGATCTCGTGATAATTATGGTAGCCACCTAATTCAAACCAAAAAAAAAACCAAAACGCTTTTAGCGTTTTATCTTATAATATACTGTAAAGGCATTGAACAAAAATACGTAGCGTCTTTGTCACTTACAAAGGATATTGTTGAGTAGAAAGTACGTGTAAGAACTTTTTAGCAGCGTATATTATGAAGGAAATTTCTTTGTACCTTCAAATTACATCTAAAATATCGTGTTTAACTGAAGAATGTTGATCGTCAACATACCTTTTATGTTGACGATCAACATTCTTCAACATTACCTCGCTCTCACAAAAGAGCGAATTAATTAATAGGGTATGTAAACGAAACTAAGGCTCCGGAATCATCTGGATCTCGACGACAAGCCTTATTGTCGACAAATCTGACATTAAAAGGGCGTGGTTCAAAAACCTGTTGATGTTCTGACTTGACTTTGATAACCCGATAGATATATAATAGAACAATGATAGAGACCTTTTAGAAGAACGGTTACAAAGCCACAGGGTCATGAAGATGATTGAAGATACATCTATATACTAATATTATAAAGAGGAAAGGTTTGATTTTTTGTTTGTTTGTTTGTATTGAATATGCTTCGAAACTACTGGACTGATTTGAAAAATACTTTCACCTTTGGGAAGCTACACTTTCCGCGGTGAACATAGGCTATATTAAAATAAAGAAATGTGAAATTTGAATTAAACGCGAGTGAAACCGCGGGAAACAGCTAGTATTAAATATAATAAAATTCATAAGGACAAGAACGGTCGGATGTTTGACCGTTCTCTTACATTTAGATTACACATTTTTATTTACGCAACTAGAGAAATGAGTCGCAGATATTGCATTTTTTTATCAATTCGTTTATTTAATGTTTTTTGACGATGACTGTGCTGTGTATATAAAACTGCAAAGCAGTCAAATTAATATTTTGGAACATAACGAAATTTTTCGTCAGTGAGTAATTGATTTTTTCCAGATGTGTCTATCAGCGGGCGTGGGTCTCGGTGGGTCAGGGTCCCGTAGAAAGCTCTCCTTCAAGAACGTTTCAAACGTTGTAGTGCAGCTACTTCACTCCATCAAATTCAACGTCGACGTGCCGTTCTCCAACATGGCCGCCTCTCCCCAGGAGCTCAAAGCCAATGCAGCTAGAAAGGTACAGACTCTCACAGAATCTGCCGACTTACAAACCACGGGCAATATCGACTCCCATACTTTTTGCATGGAAGGAATCTCTGCACCAAGTCAAATTTCTTTACAGTCTAGTCTACCTGAATTGAATTTTATAACTATTTGCACAAGACTTGAATTCCGTCCCGCACTCGGACATGGCTTAATGATACAGCGTCACTGTCCATGACTCTGACTCCAGAATATTTTGGCACGTGTGATAAAATTCTCTCATCTTTGGAACGCGAGATGCTAAGGTAAGTCCTGCTTTATTTTATTACTTTCAAACTCAAACTACATACCTATTGTTTCTGATTCTCAACCTTTTTCTAAGAACCTAAATGATAAGATTCCTTCCTACTGATAGACTTTCGAATAACGACGACTATATTATTGATAAATATCTGTGGTACCTGCATTCGCAGTTTCAATGCAGGTTCGTTCGTGTTCTCACGTAAGCTAAAAGGAAAGATTTATTTTTATATTTTGGTTTCTTCATAAGTGAATGAGTGAATGCTTTCCGTAGAGCTGGGCATAGTTAAAACTGCTGAAAGTGTAAAAATGTATTTCACGCCCACAACACGCAATGCAAATAAGACACGATAATTTAGCTAGACATTCAGTTTTATCTTGCGGAGTATTTGAGAGTATGGGACGCAATTAAATGAATTAAAGATCTTCCAACAAGGGTCTATGATCTTACTAACAAATGAGCATGAGAGCTAATGAAAGAAAGATTTCAGGAAAAATGTGACAGGCAGAATATTAGGTCAATCAAAGAATGAACGACATCTGAGCCAGTGTGTAAATGTATATCTGAAAAATATTTTGCAAACAAGCGTAATCCCAACTAAAACAAAAGATACAGAGTGTGAATGAATGAGTGTTTGAAAGAGAAAGGAAACTTATATGTAGCTGCTTGAAATGAGTCGAAATAAGTCAAGAATGCACAGTAGGCGTCACAGTCGCACTTCAGCAGCTGAAAGCAGGAGTGTAGTATTACTGAGAGTGGAGAAGCAGTGTGTCTTGCAGGGTAGGTTATGTAAGTGGGAGAGAAGTGGTGGTGTGTAGCTAGTGTGGTGTGGCAGGTGCTGGACCTGCGGCGCGCGCTGCATGCGGAGCCCGGCTCGGCGGAGGCGCTGCGGCTGGCGTCGATGCGGGCCGAAGACGTGAGCGCTTCCCCGCCCCCCGCAACCACCGCCCCGCAACACCACACCTTCGACGCGGTCATGCAGCACCACGCCCTGCGCACACACACAGAAACCGGCCTCATGCACACATACCAACATGTATTTGCACTCTGTCAACTCATTTGTGCGAGTTCCTTTTATTATGCACGGTTTTTGGCCTCTATGAACGGCGGTTTTTGCACTAAGAACTTGATTTATTTTCAGCACAGATAAGTTAACAATATACTATGTAGTGCTTATACATAGTGAGCGGAATATGCACACATTCGACTCATTAAACTTTCATGGGCGGGTGCTGCTTTCGCTTTCTAGAGTAAATGTGCGCAGATTCCCAACACGCTATAGGGGTACTCTAGATTCTCATTTATGATTTACGCTTCACAAATTATGTACATGAAACGTATCGGGACGACCCATTCCGATGAGTTTCATACTGTGTGTCGAATGATAATCTCGCTTATGGTTTTCGTAGTTAGTTTGACTTACGAGTGGTGGTTTTCAAACTAAATCTATGCTTCTCTTGTATTTCGAAGGTGCTGAGCCCTGAAGCTGCTTTTGCAGATAACCAAGTCTCTTGCGAGTTACGTACTTCAAACAATAATTAATCTCACTCTGCGTTCAAATTAACGATCGCGAAAAGACCATAAACCTATATAACATATTCTGAAGTCACAATTAGTCTGACACAAATAGCTCCCAGAATAGATTCTCTTGCACCGAAGTCCTAAGATTCAATTGACCTAAATGTTTCCTCAGACACATTCATTTAGTTGCTGGTTTATTGAAGCCTTTTCCTACTGAAGTAGGTCCCTTTCACCACAGCAGGTTCAAATGTTCACATCCATACTCCGGTTCCACTGTGTTCCCTAGTCGTCGAAGACTGCGTGGAAGACTTGAATACACCAGCAACTAACATGAGGCGTCTGCTCGTTGTTTTTCAGATATTCCGACCTTGGACTTTAGTTCCACAGCAATTACTTCCCGCTGAAACAGTAAGCGCAGACGGAATGTTGTTCATGTGTATTATTGTTTTCCACCAATCACTGGTGTCACATTTTTAATTCCGGTATTGTTAGGTGTGCGATTACCTAAACCTTGATTGTGGACCACCTTTTCGCGATACAGATCACGCACCGCTGTGTCACCCTGTTAAGTGGTGCTAGAGAGGGGAACACGAACCACTCACAGTCACTGTTTTTTATGGGGCAATACTTTTTTTCAAAATGGACAAAGTATGTTTATTTGATATTGTTTTATTTATTTTTGATAATAAATTCGAAGGCACTGAATTGTGTTTCACTCGCAATCCCGACTGGCCTTGAGCACTTAGCATGGCATGGACCCCGGCGTTTCTACCTACCGACTAACTTGCATGTCGTGACTTAATATACTTTAGATATGCTTGATCAATTCTTAACAGCTGTTAGTTTAGTTATCTACAAGCTATTAAGTTTGTTTGATAAAGCTATGAGAACTAATCAAGCGTGCTGTTTCATAGACTTAAAATTTTCGCCCACAATTAGCAAAAATTTCTTTGCCATAACAATTTTTATCTACAAAAGAAATATGGCATTATCCTTGTCTTTGGGCATTTCGTAAAACTGTAATAAAACATCTTCGTAAAGTTACCTTCTGATAAATTCTATGTTCATATTTCATTTTCTTTACTATTTTGATAATGTGATGCTGCTTCGGAGTCCGGATCTTTTAAGTGTTAAGGTCAGTCAAGAACCACGTTGTGAGCATGCGACAGTGGACCCGTGTCGTGTCTGACCTTACCTGACCTCTACCCTCTTGCATTATCTATTAAATGTTCTCCGTTAACTTTATCCTCTGTTCCATCGATGTTCATTTCCTATTTCTCTAGGTGTATCGGTGGATAGTAGAAGTAGATTGTAGTAACAGTTGTCGTCAGCTGCGTCAACGTTACTCCGTTTTCACAGAATAAAGTGACGGAGAAATTTAAGCGGCCTCTGAAAAAGCGTCACTCGTCTGTGTACCACCAGCCAACGAATCGTGTGAACAAGTTCCTGGCGCAAGCGATCGACGCGCGCTCCGTGCATCGGGAGAAGGCGACGCACGTCCACCTGCTCACGCTGTGCTTCAAGGATGCGGATAAAGAAGCTCAGGTAAGTTACACCGTATTCCACTCCCGATCTATCTGGGCTTCCATCAAAATTCCTTTATTTCCATAGGCTTACAAAATAAGCACTTAGACAAGTCATTATGGTCGGTGTTTTTGATTTTCTGTACACTTACATTTTTTGTCGATTAGTGGAAGAAGTGAAAAAGAAACCACCAGTACATTAATGTATCTCATAAGTGTCTAATACATGGTTATTTGCCTATTTAATTTTAAATATATGTTTCAGTACCGAGCATCGACCGATGGCGGATGGGCTGGTTCCCTCGGCGCCGCTCTCGGAGCCCTGGCTGCGACCGGAGCCCTGCAGGCCTCCATTCTTCCACGAACGACCATCCTTCTGCTCTTGTTCGTGACTGCCTTCGCGTGGTCGGCAGCGGTGCTGGCGCTCACCTTAGCTGCTAGGCTCAGGCTGATACCTTGTGACGTATCGAGACCGTTTGCACTGAGGAACGCTATCACTACGTTTACTATTGTTCTGGGGTATGCTGTTGGGCAAGTCAATGTGGTAAGTAATTATATGAATACCAAAAATGTTTCGAATTATTTTCTCCCATCTTTTTCTGGTTTAATTAGAAAGTTATAATTATTAACAATAGTTGACAACCTCTAGGGCGCAGCGGGCGAGAGTTTGCTTCCGTTGCAGGCGGTTGCAGGTTCGATACTCGTGACAAATATTAGTTCGATTTGCAGATTTTTCCGGCTGCTCTGGGTTTTTTCTTTGCATAGTAAAAATGTCCCGAAAATGTATTATGTAAACCAGTTAACAAATACCAATATACGAGTAGAATAGTTCGGGGCAAGGCAAGCTATGTCAGTGTGTATGACAGACTCATAAAGATAAAGCGCCTACAATGTTCATTGTATCTTTTCAGGTGACCTGCAGAAAGATCGACGTGTGCAAGAATCTGACAGCTGACATCTCAATAGCCGCCTCGCTCTGGACCGACGATGACCACAGAGCTTGTCCTGTGCCGCTGTACATTACGTTAGGCTGCTGCATCAGCATGCTGGCGGTGGCGGTGTTCCTCAGGCTGCCGATACTGATCAAAGGGATCCTGCTGTCGGTTATGACGGCGGGGTATATGGCGGTTATACTGGCGTATCACAAGGACCTGTTTGATTGCTATGATCATATGACTGAGTGAGTGCGTTTTTTATTTAACTGCTATGTCTTTTTTATATATAAATTCAGTGATTTATATGCATTATTGTAGCTCTTATTTTTGGAATGCAGGATTAATTTAAGCGACTTATAAAAATGGATCTGTGACCGATGTTTATTGAAAAAATTCTCAAGTTGGACCCATAAAGATTTATTTCCGAGGGATTGATATTCAATTCAATGCGTTTGTTTCAGACATCTATAAAGCTATGATACAAAAACAAATTAAATGTCCATGTTCGAGCTAGCGTATTATACAATAATAATATTAAAACAACTTAAAATTAAATTAAAAGTTAAAATGACTTTCCTAATATTATTTGTCACGCAAAATTTTAAAAAGAACATAATATTATGGAATTTGAATTAGGTTCTTATTTTTACAAAGCAATCAAATTAAATATGATCGGAATTTGTTATGGACGTGTTTATTCCTATTCTAGCGGCTATTTTAATTGTTTTCAGGCCTGGTCCAGTTGGGTCAGCGTACATAGAGTGCGCGTGGACGCTTGCCTTAGCTTTGGCAGTGCTTCTACATGCAAGACAGACAGAGTGGACGGCTCGACTCGACTTCCTCTGGCAGATACAAGCACGAGATGAGAAAAGAGATATGGATGCTTTACAGGTTAGACAATCACAAATTTCCAATCAATTGATTTGCTGCCGCATATCGGATAAGTCATAATAATGGATCCCCATTATATGATGGATTTCGCCCACGAGCACGACTCATCCGACTACAAAGACGGGAAAAAACCTCGCGGTAGACCTAAGCGTCGACGCAGGGACGAACAAATTTTCATTTTCAAATTTAAATTCAAAATATTTTATTTCTTTAGGCTTACAATATAAGCACATAGACAAGTAAAATTTTATACCATAAATTATTATGGACCTCAATGGCGCTAACTAGAGTAGTGTGGAAGGAGGGAAGGGAGGCATGTGCCCAGCAATGGGACAGAACAGCAAAAAGAATCCCAGATAGAGGACGGTTTTTTTCCGGAATAATAATAAGAAATGTAATGTTACAGGCATCAAACAAACGGATCCTCTTCAATCTTCTACCGGCCCACGTCGCGACACACTTCTTGGACAACCAATTCAGGACCAACATGGTATAACTTGCATGCTATATTTAAAAAGCAGAAAAAAACAGAACTTTATTTAGGGACTTTGTAATTGAGATGTTTATCAATTACCTATTATAAATTGCTATTTGGTTGAGGTTGCTTTTAATCTTTGATCATCGCTGCAAATAACAATCAATGTTGCATGTTCTATGAAATCGCAACAGCACTTGTTCACTCTTCATGACATGGCCACAGCATCTCACTTCATTAATAACATCAAAGATTGCATTTCACGTCAATGCTTGCTGCATCTCATTCAAACGGGGTCTAGTGACAGATTCTGGGAAATAACAATATATTCATAGTTTTTGATACAAATAACTGGCAATAAACGATGCTCAAAAAAGTATGATGCCTCTTTACCCATTAAATTTAAAGAAAAACCTACTTCACTTAATTACACTCACAAACTCTCCTAGAAGAAGAAAGTCAATAATTTCGATCAGAAAAGTCTAGTTTTTATATTTTTGGCTCAATAGGTACCAACAATATGAATCAAATTCATAACTTCTGTAGAGGTAATTTTAATAATGTAGAAATATATAATCTTGTTTATTTTTCTTAGTTTCTTACTGTTGTATTAAATTGATTAAAATATTGATATTAAATTGTTGTTTTTAATATAAATATTAAAATCAACTGTCGATGGGGATAAATAAATAATGTGGGTAGTAGAACACTAACCTCATAGCTTTGTCATTCACATTCACTGTCACTGCCCCTCCGCTTCCTTTGCTGACGTCAGAGGCGCGGTTGGCAGGACCTGTACCACCAGTCGTACCAGCGAGTGGGCGTCGTGTTCGGCTCCATCACCAACTACCACGAGTTCTATATGGAGCTAGACGGGAACAACCAGGGGATGGAGTGTTTGAGGCTGCTTAATGAGATCATCGCTGATTTTGATGAGGTGAGGTACATCTGAAAGTATCCATGTAGCTTTAAACTTTACATCAAATTTTCAATGTAAACGCTAAACAAACACAGTTAAAACAACAAACAGTCAAAAGTGAACGTAAAAAGCGGCTTAAGACTGTGAATTTAAACTTAAGCTGACTGACGTATTTTAGTATGTTTCTGTCTCCCAAAAAATAATAATTTAATACGTTTAATAATGAAGTTACCTTATAATTATTCCAGAAGAGTAGTTTTTCTAATGCTGAACTATTTATACATATTGTGTGGCACATTATAAAATGAAAATTCGACTTAAGAAAAACTATGAGAAATCGCCCGAGTAGATTCCTAAAATAAAATTACTTTTCAGCTTCTCGGCGAAGATAGATTTAGCGGCATTGATAAAATTAAAACCGTCGGATCCACTTACATGGCGGCAGTTGGTCTGATCCCCGATAAAAAAATGTGTGATGAACCCAGCACAAGAAAACACATGGCCACTTTAGTAGAATTCGTATTCGCTATGAGAGACAAACTCAAAGACATAAACGATAATTCCTACAACAATTTCATGCTCAGAGTTGGTAAGTGAAAACTGACAGTAATGTCATTAACATCCTGTTCAATCGATTAACCGATTTAATCTAAAATGAATCTTTTTTTAGGAATAAACGTAGGCCCAGTTGTAGCTGGTGTGATCGGGGCCAGAAAACCTCAGTACGACATTTGGGGTAACACGGTCAATGTCGCCAGTCGGATGGACTCTACTGGGCTGCCAAACCATACACAAGTTACAGAAGAAGTATTCCAATGTCTGAAGGATCTGCCTTACCAGTTTGCATGCCGGGGTAAGGTCAAAGTGAAGGGAAAGGGGGAAATGACAACGTACTTTTTGACAGACAGAGCTCCAGTTAGCAACAATGGACAATCATCAAGCAACAGTCTACCACAGAACCCTCCAAGTGCATACGGCGGAGTCGCCACACCCTTAGCAATGCTCCAAAATTCTGCAAGGAGGGCAGCTGCACAGCCGGTATCAAGGCTACCGCCTGTTCGAGAGGCCTCAATCGCTTGTGAAAATGAGCCACTATTGCCATCGAACGGTCATCAAAACAATGGAAATAATTATAAAGGCAGCAAAGGTCGCAGGGTTTTAGAAGATTTAGAAGAAGCACCTCCTCCACCTCCTCACGGCGTGATAGGTAATCCGAGGTGGCCTCCGCCCCGGGCCCTCGTGCCACCTTGGCCTCGGCCGCAGGAACCGCGGCCTCCCGCAGCACACAAGAGAAGACCACCGAGGCTGCCAAGACCCAGGTCTAGTGAGAGCTTGCCTCTGGCGAGAAGTCCACGCGTTCATTCGTCCGCGGACGAGCTGAGCTCGCTGACGCGGTCGCCCAGCCTGAGCTCGTCAGATGAAAGCTATTCACGCACCACGGACGCCTCCCCCTCCCCACCCCGCGCCTCGCAGTGGCTCCCACAATCCAGGCCACAGCGCAAAAACCCTAACTCTTCATACGACTATCCACCTATCCGAGGCAACAAGCCCATGCTGAACCACATCAACGAAATATACGCTAAGCACAAACTCACCAAGAAACCTTCTATAGAAGACAAGTTTTTCGATGCCAGTATTAACTTTCAAAAGGAAGAAGATAAGTTACAGAGAAGTATCATTAATATGCTTCAGGCTTCTGTAAAACGAGACGGTGCCTGCCAAACCGAGAAAAACGATAAAAACCGCCACGGACAGCGAACCAACTCCTTCTCAAGTTCTGGAAGTAGACCGAACAACTTGAAGCATTTGAATCAGGAGAATGGTAGGGACACGTACACAAAACGAAGTCCAGTTATTGACGTCGCATGCGTGCCTCCCTTCGAGAGAGAAATCCAAAGGCTGCTCGAAGATAAGAATCTTTTGAAAAATCCTCCTAAAGCTGAGAGGAAGGAGTTAAAACTAGAACTAAGGTATTTACTTATTTAAACTGAATGCATAGAACATCATTTTAGAGTACTTTCTGCCATTAATTTGTTTGCCATTTCTAGGGGTCAAAACGTAGCTTTAGAGCCGGTAAGAAATTGCAATAACAACAATAGCAGTCCCCTCCACGCAGTGGGATTAGCAGCTATCACGCAGCTCGCTAGACAAGAGCCAAGCCCGGGTCGGGCATCGCAGCAAGCAGTGTCACCGCTCAGGCCACAGGCTACCGAGTTCCCGGGGGTACTGCCCACTGATGTTGTGGTGGAGTTGCCATCACCAACTCACTCGAGAGAACACAACGCTAGGTATGTTCTTCATATCAATAGTTGGGTTCCCCGTTGGGCGCCGATATGATCAATGGCGCCTACCGTGGCGCATCCTTTTCAAATGATTTCGGTAATAATTAGATGTACTTAACTAAAAAGTTTATTTTGCAGCCCACCGTGTGACAGAAAAGCGGAAGCCACAGCAAGTTCCGAAAAACAGGAGAAAGAAATCCACGATCGACTTCATAGCCGGGTAAGACATTATATTCTATATTTTACTATTATTATTAGTATTAACAATGATCTTTATTTTTTTTTTGTGTTATTATTTACCTTATTGATTATATTAAATTCGTTATGCGACTTGTAGGAACTAAAACATTTTCTTTTGTATCATAGGTGGCCAATTCTCACCAAAGAGAAATGGGTATCTACGGTGAGAGTCAATCCGAATGGAGCTCTTCCTGTTCGGAGGGCGAAGGTGACGGAGAGGGCTGCCATCCCGAAAGCACTGGGTACACAACCGACGACCCTGCTTTAGAAAATGTGTCCATGTTGAACGAAGCTGGACTTACGGACGCAGAAGCTGCGCTAAGCGACGTGAACTCATGCTACTTTGACAGAGATGATGACGTATCATCGCGTGCCTCTTCCCGCCTGCTAGACTCCGAGGCGCTGGTGTCTTTGGAGTCTCTCAGTGCTATATACGACTCTGATGAGCCGGCTCATCGCTATCTCGCCAATATACGAACTGTCAGCGAGTCCATTACCCGAAACTTCGGGCAGCCCGCCCACGTTACCGACGCGGAAAGCGACGTCTGAACGATCAAATAAACTCTTGGTATAGTCTGTGAAAAAATTTGAATTGAAAGACTTGGGCCTGATAGGCGATAATTATGTGGAAGTGACTGAAGTGACATGAGGAAAGTGCAATTAGCTTTGATGAACTGTCTTTCTTTGAAACTTTTCTACTGCCTTTCGGTCAATTGTGATAGTAATCTCGAATCGATCATGACAGAGCGCCCGATTAGGATTGTGATGAGTTGTTTTGTTAGGCTCTCTATAAAGAATACTCTAAACGTTTTGCTTTTTATTAATTTCTTTAAATTGTTATTGTTTGAATATGCGCGTTGCTCTCAGTAGTTTTGTGATTGCTAAATCAATATTGCTGAGGCGCATCGTTTTATTGATTGGTCTGTTTGTAAATTGTGTCAATATGTACCTATTGTTATGATAAAGCAGTATAAGATATTTTGATGTACAGCCGATAATGCCATGTGATGGCGCAATTCATCATCTAGGAGTATGCGATGATCTCTACAATTATTAAGGTGCTCTGACTTAGAATTATTTGTGGTTTGTCTTGTGATGATGGGTAGGAATTAAAATTCGAGCGACCAATCTCTGTTAATATCGATGTTTTGTCTAAGGGCTGGTCCCTGCGCTGTAATATCTTGTCTCACTTTATCGTACTTATCGACTGAGGTGAAGGGCTTTGTAAGTGGTGAGCTAAATAATAAGGTATGATGCATTTCAATTTTATCTTTAGATTAATAGTTACATAATGTTACCATAGGCTGAAATATTTTGCTTGATAGTGTTCTTTTTTCGTATTTTTATTTTATACGCATAAATGTACTTATCTACTACAATGTTATTCGGAAATCTTGTGAAAGTTCCGTACGATAAAAAACCGCTATTTGTTGTCTTTCCTTGCTTTTCTAGTCATAATCATCAGTAAATTTATATTTTGTATTTAATTAAAAAAAAACAATTATTTTTTCATATTGACGGTTTTATTGTCTGAGGTGTGAGAGCTTACGACATGTAGATCTTGTAGTTTAAGAAACAGGAGACACTTAAGTACAACAATTTAAACCAATAAAACGTAATTATGTTATAGAATAATCAGAAATTACTTGTAATATTTTTCGCATAACAAATTAATGGATTGTAGTAGTTTATTCAAACTACTTGAATATTTTTTCATAATATATTATTTTATTATCAATAACAAAGCTCACACATAAAATACCTTTATTAAATTGTTATGTTACGTAAAATATTTGTATTTCTGTAGGTATGGCACATTTGAAAGCTAACACCTACGAATAAATAATAAGTAATAATAATAATAAGACTTATTATTTATTCGTACGCTAACACCCACTATTTTGTAAAGCGCGACTAGATAAACGCTACTATTAACATAATCTCATGAAAATAAGTAAAAGAAAATTACAGTAATCATTCATTCAAATATCAATTAATTCTCAGTGATTTTTGGGACTGGTATATGGTTCTTGTATATTGTTAATGCAGTGCTATTCAACTTGATTAGAACTAAGTAACTACCACTTAAGCGTACCAATACCAAGCTGTGAAGTGATTAATAATTTCGGAAGACTATCTTGTTTGCTTACTCTTAATTTTCTATAAAACTTTTCTTGTAGTCCAGAAGACATTCTCGGTAAACTTTTTAATTCTATCTTAACTTTGACAAAATAACCATAAATAGGAGAGTCTCGAGCTAGAGCTTGATTCAAGAGCTTTTCTCCTACATAAAGCAGTTGAAAGAAACCCTATCGTTAAAATCTTATTTATTAGTGCCAGAACCCTGTGAGATTAGATATTTCCTTCAGTGGCTTCAATGTTATTCTGGTCTTTAATAATGTTTACACATAGTGCCAAACTTAGTTTATATCTGTACGCTTAAAATATGTTATTTATAGCTTTTTGATAAACATGTGTTTTATTTATAACACTTATTTGCGTTATACTGGCATAGATAGGAATGTGACTCCTTCTGAAATTGATCTGATGAATAATAAGTAGCAACCCTACGTAGACATATTTAAACTTTTTGAATATATCGTCTTGAAGAAATCTTATGATATTATAATATTCGATGTTCTTATTTATGATAATTTTGAGGATAATAATGCTATGAATGTGTATTGTAGATCGTATAAAATATTTTGAATTGTATCGGATTTGCTAATGTTATTTACGGAGAAAATTAAAAACACAACTTCCGTAGCACAATGTATCTACTTACCTAGATTTGATCATCTACTACAGTCTATTTCATCGGTCCTCAAGTGTAAAAACAATTATTTGCTAACTTAATACTAATTAATTTAACGAAATTAGTATAGAACAATAAAATATAAATAAACATTTATAAGATGCAAGTGATTTCTTTCTATCTATGTAAGTCAATTTATATAGGATATGAAGATAAAGCAAACTTTTCTGGAACCATTTTCTACGTGAAATGGACTGTAATTGTATGAGATCTGTTTCATCCTCAAAAATCCTGTAGTAACTAAATAAAATAGTTTTTGTATTATTTTTGTGTACCGATTTGAATTGCGCCTTATGTAGGTAATGTAACATGGTTTATTTATTTCTATTCAATTTAAGCAATATTAAGAATATAAAACATTAAATGTGGTCAACGTCACCAGTATCTACAGATTTTAATTTATATCCTATTTGAACCCAATTATTATTAATTTCAGTGTTTAAAATCAACGCCTAACGTTTCTGACATTTGTCAAGAAAATAGTTATATAAATAATGATGGACTATCCACACAGCATCATCTGGTCCCAAAGAAAGCAGAGCTTTTTTCTGCTTTTTTTCACTCGATATTTCCTCGCTCTCATAATCTGATGGGACGGCAGACCGACATAACCGGGGAGACGGGCCGTATAATTAATACATTATAATACCAACGCTAAGAGGCGACGTGGAAGGCCCAGGATGAGATGGCGCGACGAGCGAGCTCGAGGTACATCTTCCATCATGGCCTGTTGCAGCGTTGGATCGCGAGGAGTGCAAGGAGAAAAGGGAGGCCTTTGCCCAGCAGTGGGACAGTAATGGCTTAAAATAAATAATACCAACATAAACATATTTTAAACCACTTAAAATACACGGTACAAATATTTACACATAGTACAAAAATGAATCTTCAGGCGGGATTCAAACCCGCAACCTACAGCGTCGCAGACGGAACTTCGCCCGCACGCCACAAAGGTCATCGTTTAAAATAACGACGACAATCCTTACTATCTCACTTGTTTATGTCAGTTTAAACTGCAGGTCAGGTATCTAGTGTCGGCTTGGGATGCCATTCGCATACTAATGCTCTTCACCTTGAGAACTCCAGTACCTTAGGTACCTAGCCAAGAGGCATACAAATATACCATACGCATACCAACCTGACAGGTACACGTGGTCTTATAAACGAACTTTTGTGGTAGTAGACAAATGTTATCTTAACTGTTATGGTATTTAGTGAAAAAGAGGTTAAGGTATTACGTTAATTTCTTCCTATGCTGAACTACAGGGTTTTTGTAGGTATCTCCCACCTTGTCCCATTATGGGTCCTACAAAAATACTGCTAGTTTTATCCCTTACTGTAATTTTCAAGTTGAAAACTGGGATAAGCCTGATATACCAAACCTACCCGATTATGTTAATGATGGGGTGGATTGTTTGAGATTCATATGGGTAAGAAGTTAGTTCTTCAAATGCACATTGTAGTTTGTAGCTTTGGAAATATATCCCGGATAGGTCTTAGTTAAAATATCAAACTTAAGAGCCCTGTCAAAGAAAGACTGACCTTTTTTACGACAGGTGTTGTGTAATACATATAAAAGGGCAAACGTGCAAGAAGGGAGCTTTTTGCATATGTAGGTATAGGTACTTTGTAAGGCCCTCGTTGGCATGGAAACATTGATTAGACAAACAAGGCAGTTAAAGGTAAACGAATACAGAATAAATTCATTTCGAACGGAGCTTCTGTTATAAAATACCTGCAGATCTTATTATGTCTTTTCCACTTTCATTGTGCGATGGCAAAATGCATGAGCCTATAACTAGATCATCGCGCAGAAGGACCTATTGAGTAGGAGTTAGTACATAATCTGCACTCCTTAATACAATACCGAAAGTTCCGTGTAGTTGAGATGACTAGTCTAGTGATAGGATAGTGAGTCAAATCGTTTACCAACGGAAATTACCAACACACATCGAAGATGTGAAGTAGTAAATGGAGCCAATATCTAAGTTAGTCAGATGGTGCGGCTGGTTTGCTCGGCTCTTATCGCTGGTTTCCGTAACTTAATGACTCAGTAAAAGCAATCAGAGACTCATTGAAAGTATTCCTTGGATTAGTCGGTATGCGAGTGATATACAAACCGGAGCGAGGCGGGTATGGTATGACGCGGTCGGCGGCGGCGCAGCGGCATGGCATGGCAGACCGGAGTACCGCGCACAGCTGCCTGCCGTGACGCTGCCGCCCATTGGCTGGTACGGGAACCGGTATCCGCGCCCCGCGCCCGCCACCCTCCCCTCGCCGCCACAAACAACTTCAAATTCTTATTCATGTCCCTGGCCACGTCCGTTGCTGCCGTTAAAGCGCGCGCTGCCCGTATTTCGCGTAATCTTATCGAAATGTGCTCAATTATGAAAACGAACCGTGTTTTCCTTTTGTAAACAGTGAACTGTGAGAATATAGTGCTCAAGTGGAAGGTTTTAATTCATGGTGGTGCGGAGGAGCTGTGCTATGCGAACGCATCAACCAGCCAGTGTTTTTGCTCGTTTTGTTTCATTGAAGGTTCGTGAACGGCTCCGAGGCAGGGTTACCTTCGCCATGTGTATCAGATAGTGCTCCTATTGGTTTGTGGACAAACTAATATGTCAGCGTGTGGACTGGGCGGGTTCGAGTGAATCATCAGTGATTAGTGAATATGAAGGTGACAGTGTGTTTCGGTTCTGTGCGGGTGCTGGTGCCCTGCGGAGCTGGCGACCTCCTGGTCAGGGACCTCGTGCGGGAAGCCACACACCGCTACAAGAAAGCTACTGGACAGGTCAGTTTTATATACCTAAGGCAGCTGTCACGTCTATGTCTAGTTAGTATTCGCGCGTTTTCCGCGGCTTTTCATTGGTCACCGAAACGGGCTAAGCTTACGCAGTCGTTGGCTGACTAATATTCTGAGATAAATATTTATGTGCCTGCCTACTACAGATTGCCTCAACAAGATTCCTCGAGTAAATAACGACCGGACTGGCAGGACAAATATGCAAAAATATTATTAAGGTAACTATAAGTTACATACCTTTATAGGTTCTTAGGTAGGTACTTATTTATAAACATGATAGTTATTACGATATAATTATTAAACTGATCTTACAATAACTATCATCATCATTTTCATCGGCCTGTATGTATACCTACGTCCACATTGAACAAAGGCCTCCCCCAAATGACGACGCCACGAATAACCGTCCTGAGCCGCTTCCATCCATCGACAAAATAATCAATAACCACCATACCTACATCGTTGAAATTTCTGGGCAGCTACCTGGCCGTGGCCAATGGAAGGTAAGTGATATAGAAAGGAGACCACATCCCATCCCAGGCCAGGCAAGTAGATCTGTGTGCCGAAGGCATTTACAATCCAGTTTGAAACCAGTAGCTGTAACGTAATCGTCCACCGCCGGTTATCCAGACTGTTATTATTTCTCAAGTTAGATAGGTATTACTTGGTTTATTACAAGCTCTCTTATCTAAAGGTACCTAATAAGAAAGGTAATGTGGTGTATGCAAATAAGATGCAATACAACATACATGTAACGAAGTATCTGGCAGTTTATCCAAAGTAGATCAAACCACCTTAAGCAAGTTGCTTAAGATCGCTAAAAATAGGATGACAGGAGATGGCTACCATCCATCAGTTAGCATCTCCAAATATTAACTTTTTCTTTCGAAACCTAATTAAAGACAATCGCGTTGATCTGCATTATCATTTTGTTTCTTGGGGCCAAGTTAAAGTTAAGAGTGTACCAAATGCTTTAGCATATTTAACTATACCGTGGTAGTAAAATACCTATACCAGTTATAAACAAATCTTGTGTCAAGATATCGCAATAATCTTCTTACAAAATAATCTACTCGCATGTTAGAATGGTTCTGCTCAAAGCCCACTGCACTGTCATCAATCTCACAGTTCACATTAACCCTCAATTTCCTTGCAAAACGTGGTCCAGCCATATCACGATTCGATCGAATGCCTCTCTCAGCTCCACATTGAGATAGGTTGTGCAATGAAGCCTTGTTTTTGCCCTAATGATCATTTGGTTATGGAATGTGCAGGCAAGAACCACTTTCGCGACATTGTGTCCATTCTGAGAAGAGTGCTGCTAGATGCTGCCAAACTAGATTTACGGAGCTACCATTGCCACCAGCCTTAGTCAGAACATTTCAAACGTGGGTTTGTAGAGTTGGTACCAAACGTTTTCAGATAATAATATTATGTTGGGTTTGTTTCATCAGCTTTTCCGTGAACATCAATAATATTACACGAATATCGACAATAATTATTTTATGTAATACCTACCTACATTAAACCCATTCATTTACATTTACACTAATAATATTATAAAAAGGAAAGATTTGTATGTTTTTAACGAATAAACTCAAAAACTTCTTTTACCATTAGAATGTTACATTACCTACATACTGAGTAACATGGGCTATATTTATAGGTTAAAAAAATGAAGCTCCACCCGTGCGCAGCCGGGACGGGTCGCTAGTAACTTTGTATCTTAATTTGTCAACCAAAAACAGTTACTTCACCAGTGTTTTTTGCCCTACCCCCTTTTACCGCTTACTTCAAGATAAGAGAGGTTTATATGCAAGGGAGTCAATGTGACATTGATCAAAATAGAAAGAAAGAAATGCCTGTAGTCCTTGCGCGTTTCGTTCAGTTTAATATTACATGCTACATAATAGATGCTAGGTAACTATACAGATTTCGAAGCAAAACTGATTGTGTTAATGGTTTGATTTGCTCGATTGGCCTTCAGCCCAAGACCTAGGTATGAGTAATGTATCAATTACACGCTTATTGCGCTTAATGAAAAACCTACGCGTTCTTCGTACATATACTCTCGCCTGGAAATCTGTATCTAATATGCAAACGACAAACAAATATTTGAAACAATTATGGGAAAGTTATTAAACGAACTACAAAATATTAGTGAAAATAAAAAGAAACATTCTAGAAATAAGGTCGTAGGCGTGTCGTAGCCATAATTTCGTAGCAAATTTGTCGCGCGTTGAAGTCTTTTGTTTGGACAAATTGCATTTTACGCTGCGCAACGTTTACAGAGTACCTACCTTATTTATATGAGCTTCTGTATTATTATCTTAAAATAACTATAATAAATATTTTGCTGTTTCTTGCTTTGCGTTTATATAAAAATAAATAATGTCACATATTTGCATTTTTCTCCTTTCCTTTGTAAAGCGCTTAGACGATACCATACAATATTTGTTTTAAGCTCTGCGTACATTAATCCAATACCGCTACCACAGCACAAAAATTTACATTCAAATATGGCCTTACTAAAATCTGTCAATATAATATACACCAAAATCTTCACATACAGTTAAAGTCCATATTTGAATGCACATGATTGTGTTATTCATTGGATATGTCTTCAGTTAGGTACTTAGTTTTGAAGATTTCTTAGTGTTTCATAGAATAAGTATAAAATTAACATAATACCTATACATTCACCTGCATGCAACACAGACGCACCTGCACTGCCTACCGCTCTAGTGGATCGTAGGAAGCGGCCGACCTTGCTCCTACAAACGAATCGTCGTCATTCGCTAACGAATTGTTTTGAATGCTTAATCAAGTGCTATTCATTGTTAATGCCTATGTAATCGTTTAGCTAATGTTCACAACTCAAACATCGAACATTTATTATAATATCAAAGTGCTTTGTTTTCTTTATACTATACGGGACTCTTGGACACGACACAAATTTCAAAGTACATATAAGAAAACTAGGAATAACGTCTTAATTTTGTTTTTCATATCTATTTATTTGAGGTAAAGTAAAGAAGCGAACAAAAAATTCTTTATCTTGTTACCTTTATTCTATTGACATAATATATTATATGAAGTAGACATTCCGAAAGACATGGAATTAGTCGGTGGTGTCTGTGTATTCAATGAAACGATGTTCAAGGAAATGCTACGCGATAGTTATAAATTAATTATTGCTGACATCGGTCAATGATTCACTTGTATCAAATAAGCAAATCAAAGGAATAGTTTGCCAATATTCATAATATATGCATATTCATGAATGCTGATTGCTCCAATAATTCTTTGGTATGGTATGTCTCGAAATGTTGAAGTGTGGAAGGATTCTTTAGCAAACCTTTCGGCATGATTGACGTCGAGCTGTTGCACAACGAAAGGTCGCTTGAACTGAACTGTAGCTAACGAGCCGCGAACTAACTTTTCCTGGTCCACTGACGGCGATATGATAATATAAATTCCGATATAAAGTTTCTAATATTACTGCAGAGTAATGCTACCTGTTCGAAGACTGAGACAATTTATAAAGAAGCGTGTTGACGAGAAAGCGAAACGCTGACAAACGTCCGTTGCATATTAAAAATATTACGTTGATAAACATCGGAAACGTTGAGAAATTACCTGAAGGTTGATGCAGCAACAGGAACAAAAAAACAGGTGCTTATTTCTTTAGAGGAAGGGAAACCATTATTGCAAAAACTTTAGTTTGTTTTTCTTCAAACCGATTGTGGAGTCACGTATTATATCCTATACAAAGACTTTAAGAAGTTAAAACACTGGAAAATGTTGTAACAACTCATTGAGTCGAACAATGGTTTCGTTGTCGACGTGGACCATCGCCAGGTATGCGGTAGCTCTGGCCACGGAGAAACACCTATTGTACCCGCCTTTGGCCTCACAGGCTGAAGCAATCAGCGTGCGACGATAACTCAAACACCGCCTTATGCCCAAGTTATAAAGTTCAAAGGTGTTTGACACCGATGCCGTTCTTCTACGGGCCACATGCCTGATCTTGCTCGCAGACCGGTTCTCAGAAAAGTGACGAGACATTCTTTAGAGTTGTACTTAGATACTGAGTATAAGTGATTCGAAATGATTTAATTCCGTGCGTACCACGCGATGCCGTGGTTAAGTTAGTTATACCCACACGGAAAATTCACATTAATTCACAGGCGTTGGCAGCATTCATCATCGTTGGGTATAGAATTACAATCATGTCTATTGTTTAATTCTCAAAAACATATTCTGAAGCTCGTCACATAAAACTTTTGAAACACGTTTTCTTGAGAATTAAGGCGGTACCTACTATGTTCGTGGGAAGCCAATAGGTTCTAAAGGTAAAGGCACTTGAAACACTGAAAAGACTAGTAATAACTTAAGCTAATAACTCGCACTTAGCCGTTTTTATTTAAATTGACGCATTACGAAATGTAGGTACCTGCGTTGATAGGATCGTGGAAAAAACAACATAAAGACCTTCCCATAGCACCATATGCTGTGTTTCACATCAAGACAAGTAGGTGCTCATGTCCGTAGGAATTTAAGATTTTTTCTCTTATTCGGACATTGCACATGTTGGAAACGCCCTCGAGTGATGCCACATGTGTAGATATTTATATTTACTCATATTTCTTATTTGAAAAAAAGGCTCAACAACAGCAAACTTAAATTAGGTTCTATCCTATCTATGTTTGTTACTCGCAGGTTTTAAAACTAACATATTTAATATAGGTACTTAAAAGACTAAATAATAATAATTATATTCTTTGTTCAGACACGAGATCCATTTTAGAACTATTAAAATTAGAGCAAATTAAAAAGTAACAGTTTGACATGATAACAACAAGTGTGATAGAGAACAGAGAATATTGGGTAATTTTTTGTCCATGATTAAATTATAATTCATTTTGATAATTTCAATCAATGGAACCTTTTTAGTTTTTTTTCAGAAGGTTAGTAATTAGGTAACTGGGCCTAAGAATTGTGTGAAGTTTTGTCATAAGTGTATTTCAAATTGATATTCGAAACACAAACATTCTTCATTTTAAACAACGTTAGCGAAGTTTAAAATGTAGAAACAAATGCTATCGACAAAACATGTAACAAACGAACACTGACTGTATTATAGCAATAGAATAGAACACTGATTGTTTTATAGCATTAGAACACTGACTGTATTATAGCAGTAGATAGAACACTGATTGCATATTATAAGCAGACCATTATGATGGCAAATATGGAAAACTAATCATCCTTAAGGCACGCCATACGCTATTGAACCATAAAAGATAATAGGAAGTATTTTCCTGTTGGCAATTAGTCTCAGTACATCAATACAGATCTGCTGTCGACCTCAATGCCTGGTCATCTCACAGTGGATGTAGGGTCCATAAACCTCGTAGGGACACCACGTAGGCCACATAACTATGCCATGTTGTACCGCTTTTTTAATGAGAGTGCCAGATCGCCTTATTGGAGTTACCATTAGGGTTAGCAACTCGGTACTTTTACGAGGAAAAATAAGTGGTTTAAGTCTCGGTTAGGTCTAATGGGGAGGCAATCAAGCCATAGTGTGGAGCAGTGTGGAGCATGTCACCGAGATTCAACTCGATCTTTTTCTATGGGCTAGTCATTGGAGGATTATTGGTAGATTCAATGATTCAAGAATTGGAAAATTTAAGTAATTTATGTATTATATATACCAAAAAAATTGGGATTTTTTAAAATTTTGTCTCTTATTTCCCTTTTTTCACTATTGAAGATGGATACTCTGTTTTGTCAGCATTCAAATTTAATTAAATAAAAAGATTAATTTCTGATCAGAACATGATTTGTGTTTTCGTGTATTTACGCGACTAATAGGGATAAAGTCATAAGCACGTTCCGGTTCTATTTCAGGATCAAATAATGGATTTCGAAATTGGTCTCATCAAATTTAAAAAAAGTTTTCTGTTTTGTCGGCATTCGATTTAGCAAATGTATCATGCGTAGGAATTGTACTTACGTACTTATCCGATTGTTTTAAATCAGAACGTAGAAGCTTGGCTTCTTGAGTCATACCGAAGTTACTTATTTAATCTGTGGTCATGCACGTGCGTCGTCAGCTATACTAATTATATTACAAGCTACAAGTTTATAGCCTGCACCTATGTGTTACCTACTAGCTACCACCTAGAATCCCTTTTACAGCGAAATTTGATACACAATGCCGTTAAAGTTGTAGAACAAATATGCTTATGATGCTTTTGCACATCGCAAATTAGTAGCAAAATACTGACCAGATAACACAATAGGGACTGAAAACGTGAAAAAAGGAACTTTATAATATTGAACTTGAAGAATACTCTATAATAATGTTGGAGATCATATTTTTATTCAACTTAGTTGTTGTACAAATAAGTTTGATTCAAAAACATTACAAATTAATTAAAATAACAGTGTGATAGAATAAAAATGTAATATTATATTTTAAAATTTATAGTATTTAACGACATCGAGTGTAACATGTGTACCTGCGTGGAAATAAATAAACTGATAAACTGAGTGACCGAGAACGTGAAAGAAGGAAACTGATAATATTGAACATAAAGATCTAGCTTTACAACAATGTTTGAGATCATATTTTATAACTTAACTTGGTCATCCAAAACTATAAGACACGTGGAGGAATCCGTGTCCGCATTCTTAAAAGGATTTCATTGTAATGCTGCCACTATTCAATTACCTACACCCACGCTGAGTAGACTGGACGTGGGTGGTTAGTATGCTATACCAGTAAGTACGTTCACAACATTCAAATTCAACTATCTAAATTCTGCTAAGTTATATTAGAGTCAAACTGATCAGCATTTTTTGGTACCAAAAATATTAACTTACTTTGGCTATTATACTAAATCACTGATAACGGGATTTTTACCAGGATTTGTGTTGCTTTGAGGTTTCCTTTATGACAGCAGTTGCAATTTTAACTATGACAATAGCGATAATAATTATGACAGTTTCAAATTTTTTTTCATTGTTACAGTAGAGACGGAAATTAAAAAATTTGGCTTGAAAGGAATGCAGACTTCATCTCGATACTACTAAGTAGTATTCTTTACTTTGATACTAGTCATTTTGTATAGCTTGTTATTTGGCCTTCAGGTATACTTAACTTACCAAGAACCTAAGCAATAATACCGGGAAATATTATCAAAACTCTACAACCCATCTTCACAATACCGTGGTAACAAGATGATAATCTCTTACAAATACGTATTTTAAGACAATAGGCCAATTCATTCAAACTTAGACATTGTACTCTGCAGTTCTTGTAAGAAACTGGATTTTCATAAGCAAATTCCCAAGGTTAGTGGTTATAGTTTTTATTTCTTACCTACTCCTTTGATAAGTAGGTAGTAGGTATAGGTATTCTAAATATCTACGTAATACGCACTTGGGTAAGCATTACCACTAATATACATATGTATGGTATCTATATTTACTATAAGATTAGATAGATTAATCATTTTAAAAGTATACATAATATAAAATTCGATTTATGTTCACGTCGATTCGATATAGATGGTGTTCCATCGAAACATACCATACATACTAATTAAAGAGATCTCTCTCATTCTTAGTCAAGAGCCGGATTCTATCACAGCTTTCTATGATGATTTTTTGCTCCAAAAACCCTACGCACGATTTTGATGTAAGTAGCTTTTTTGTTCGCTTCCTGGTGCATTTCGATCTTAGATATTAGAATGGATGCCATGCCAGAGTAGCGTGTTAGATAATTCGATTAAATTACGAGTCATTAGCATTAGTGTCCATTGTTCCACGTCACGAGCTCTTTGACGATAAATGTAGGCCTATCTGATAATCATCACGCTCTAAATTGTGTTTTATAATCATCACTTCAACCCATTGAAACCCTTTACATAAGCAACTAACTTTACGAAAATTTACTTTTATCCTTACTGATTTAATCCAAGAGTGAACGGTGCTACCTATGACTAATGCCTACGGCTTAACCTACATTTCTTCCGAAGGATTTAGTTCCGTATTACCTACCACGTCAAACTCAAAGTTTTAATTCTGAGCACAATGGACAAACCTCTATAATGGGATCGGAGATTGTCTGTCGTCTACGAAACAGTTTTTATCTATGTAATTATACGAGGGTGACGGCAACGGGCCAGGCCAGCCAGTTTGGAATGCTACCTGCTACGATAATAATGCTGCTCTATCGTTCGAAGATGTGAAATGTTTTTATACAACCTTCTTTGGAACAAGTATTATTACTATTTATAAACATATTATTCTTTTCAAAATTCGAGATAGTTTTGAGCGCAGTAAATTAAAGTATAGCGAATGAGTGAAACTATTTTGATATGACTAGAATGACAAAATGTTTCGCTGTACTGGAGACGTTTTCCTTCCTGTTGGTGAGTAAAATGTTAGTACTATATAGTTATTCTACGGCAAGCAACGTCGATACGAAATTGTAACGCAGCCTCATAAATTTATCTGAACTTTGACATGTAGGATTTACCTGTAGTAAAGTAACTACCTAACAAACTACGCAATGCACTACGCAGGCGTTGCGCGCAGTAGATAATATTTTTTTCCAATCGACTCATCAATGACACATCATGTACTTATAGTTACATAATTATATAGGTACCTAGGTAATAAATTATTATATAATTAATATTATTATAATACAAAATACTTTTCATCGACTTTATTTATTTTCCTTTTTTTCGTTCGAATACAGAAAAATTCCTTGCAACTAACTTACGTATCGGATAGGTGAGTTGATTACAGACAACGCCTCGCGCCTTGCCAACAGTTGTTGCACCCATCGGCTATCTGTTTCATCAGTTCATCACATTACCCTGCGCGAATCTAAATGTAATTCCTTTATTTCTAACGCGTTATTTTGCCGGCAACAAAAACTGCACGAACAAAGGGCGCAGGTACCGAGGTAACAATGTGAAACACTGGTAGGTATCAACTATTGTTCAAGGCATAGTGAAACTGTACTAGCTGGTAACTCAGTGTGGTCTATTCTGCACTATCAGTCATCATAACATAAGCCAGTTTATTTTATAAATGGAACTAGTCTCCCCTGTGAACACAATTTCAGGGCTTGTTTTTACTGAATCATACATTTTTATCTAGTCTCTCTCATAAGAAACTTCATTAATTAGTAGTAACTGTCTGCAACTTGTATGACGAAATAACCCCAATAATAAATAAATAAAATAAAACCCCGTTGCTCTATTTTACCTCAGCAGTTAGACCAGTCTAATTTTATACTATTTATTATAAATTAATTAAATTAAAAATAAGAAATAGGGTGTTTTTGATTTTAGCTTCGCTTCAATTTAGATCATTCTTGATCCCATTCCGAATTGATGGTTCCGACGAAGTCGAGTAAAAATGTGTCTTAAAATCCAATCCGAATCATGTGTGTGCCAAAGAGTGCCAAACTCATATCAATCGATACCAATCGAGTTTTGTATACCTATGTATAAATTTAATTTATAGCGGTTTTCATAGAAATCAGTCAGGTTTGAGATACTGTTATCATAAGTACATTGTGTTATGTCCTGCCCCTCGAGTCACGACCTGTGACCGCTGTCGACACGCTAGTTTCCTGGAATTGTCGTGACTGGCTGTCCAAATTGTTCCCCACCTTTCCCGTTGTCATGAAGAGGCCATTTCCTGTTGGGTATCATTTGAGTCTCTGAAGTCATCTTTTCATATTTTCAACGATTTTTTTAATGTCAAATTCTGCTTAGAGTTCGTTTCACGAAAGAAGTCCCGCGGCAAAACTAAAGAATTTTTAACGATGCATTCACTATATTATTACGTTCGCACTGCCTTTAGCGGATTATTTCGCCAAAAGCAAATTGCTTTCGGTACTTTTAAATCTTTCTAATAAATATAGCTTTCAAAGATTAGTCAAGAATATTATTACGGTTATCTTTTTACAATAACTCAGTGGGTTTTACTCAGAAAATTCCAGTCGTCATTCAAAGTAGGTACTCCTTCGTCGAAGGGATGTTGTTTTATCTTATCATATTGTTTGTTTTCTTCTCATCTTAGAACAGGTGTTACAAGTTTTTATAATGAAGTAATAAAATGAGCAACTAGAATATATGGGTAGCCGCACCCATAAGTATTCTATAGTTGCTTGATATAAATATAATACTTATGGGTCGGCTACCCATAAATATTCTATAGATGCTCATTTTATCATCGGTACTTCGTTTCTGAATATATTGAGCCTATATGAAATCTGGAGAATTGATTTGCTATCGGTCATGCTTGTGGCATATGGTCCAGTTAATGTCCGATAAAAGCGTTCTGGCAACCTAAATGTACTTAGTAGGTAGGTGCTATATATTTGTTTACGCTAGATATGCTGCGTAAATTAAATATGGCATCAATTCGCTTTATTTGCAAAACTTTTAGACTGTTTTCAAAACATTGATGCCGTTAAGCAATTCGAGAGCATCTCATCTTTATTAATTATATCATTTCAAGTCTTTAGACTTCAGTATTATCTAGATCAGTGTCTCTAATACAACATTCCTTGTCCGATTCACCTACATAGCAATGATCACTCTCGGTTTCTCCCACGCCGCCGGTTTCATACTCCAGTGCCCACCCTCAGACCTAAGGGAAATAAACAAGTAAGTGTAGTTACCTTAGTTACGTACATAGATAAAATGTGAACAAAACCTCATGGTTTCTGCTTCAGTGAAATGAAAGTGGATTATGTTATGCACTCTGCAATACGCATACTCGTGTGAAGATATAAGATTTAAGAATGCTGCGTCAGCACGAAAGAAAGTCCTTTGTCATGCCGTCTTGAAAGAAATACCTCATAAAAGCGCAAACATAAATGAAGAATGCAAAAATGAAATGAATATCTGACTGGATTATTCTTATCTAAATTCAAGTTGTATTGAATATTATTATTTAGCGATAGCGAAAAATTTATAGAACCGGGTAAATTTCTGTTTATCCGAAACTGTAAAATAATTTAAATGTGTATGTTTAATTGGAACAGTCACTCAGCGTGGGTTTTATGTGAATTGGGTAGCTTAAGATCAATTTCATCATGTACATCGTAAAATTAGATACGAGTACGATTTTACTGCGTGCATTCTTCTGTTTGTAGTAGCTAATTGGAAAACGAATAACTTTTTATTCTACTACTTCACAAAAAGAGACGATTTTTCTGGATTCTACAAACATTGATGTGTAGGCTTTCCAAAATGGGGGTTTCCCATAAAATTGCTTCTTATTTTCTCTTTCTGGTAGGACCTACGGCTCACCTAGGTACTAATACTTAAGATGTTGCCCTGTCATACTATGAATCTTAGAAAACAATTCCTATGGAGGCGGTCGTCGACCTTGCCACGTAATAACTCATTGATATGCTTGTACGCAACGTGCTTTAAGACATTGATTACCCAGTAGTTACTAACTGCGCAGGCTTTGTTTCCATGGTCGAGGATGAAGCCCTATATTTAATAGACAATTCTTGCAAGGATTCTTTTTAAATAAATACCTACATAGAGTGTGTGATGGTAAAAGTACCCACTTATGTACATATTGTATATGATACGAGTCGCACATAAACTTTACTTGTGGCTGGCTGGCTCTTACAATATTATTGTTTTGCACGATATTTTTCATTTATGACCTGAAAAGGATATGTATGTTTTCGGTAAGGTCCTTTGGCGTTTATCGCACCCAGTATTTTTCGCATGTTTTCGCATTTCAAATAATCGTCGATGCGATGTAACTAGAGATATGTAAGTAGGTAAGTTCTGCATAATCTGCACCCAGTAATGTGCCCATTGTTCAGAGCAGATGGAAATTAAGTTTTCTAATCGGTGGAAATAAGCACGTGGAAAACATGAGGAAAGTTAGATATCTAAATGACAATGTAGTGCCTACCTAAAGAGAACATATTATCGTTTTTGTTCCTCATTAACAAAACGTAGGTAGGCATGAAGTTGTAAATAAAATACCTACCTACCTACGAATTTTATGTTCTGCAACATTAACAAATTACCGTTTCTTATCTAGGTCAATAAACTTTGTTACACATAATAAATAGATCCAGTTCTTAAACCTTGTAAGTAGTAGGGTATCTATCTACCTACCTACATACCTACGGTATCATGTAAATGAGCTGACGATTGTAAAATAAATACCTACACATGAGGTTAGAATATAGAAGAGTGAGTATTTGTACTAGCCAAGTACAAATACTAACTCATCTATATTCTACTACTAAGAATCGCTATACAAAAATTGCCCTCTTTTATGGCTTAGACCCTATCCCAACAAGTTAACTATGTAGCTAAATAAAGAGCCATCTATGTAACGCTACAGCAACTTGAATGGTGGAAACTACAACTTCGCAGCTATTCGTAGTCGGAGGCACGACGTTTGTCAATATGATTTAGTTACGAAGGCAAAATACAGAGGGCGTTGTGTCTTACGTAAGGCATGCTATTGATAAATTAATTAAAAAAACGATACTTACTAGGTAATACTAATAAGGTGTGGTATGACTTAAGTTCTTTATTATTTTATAGTACAATAAACTCATAACTATTATGGCCATGGTGCAGTATAATTTGTGCAGTTGACCTTGACTAAGGTGGTTGTTCGATGTCTCCCCTTGCGTTCCGGCGCGTGCGCACGCCACGGTCCGCCAGTCTGCCAGTGACCGGCCACCCCTCGTTCCCTTGGAACCCTGGACAGTTTCCGGGCGGTAAACAGGCGACTAGGATTTTCGCATCGCTGACTGAAGGCCGGAAGCAGCCATTTTCGAACAGGTTTCACGGACTAAATTAATTTGTGCATATTTGGAAACCGGCTGGACAGGATTTTCAGTCATTTAAATGTTTATATTATTGTTTTATTTTTAATAGCGTAGGTATAAAAAAAGTTTTGTAGTCTGAAAAATGCTATGTCTTCATGCAATATGTGAAACGCTTGTATGTGGTTACCATGGTGGTTACTTACACAGCTGGAGCAATGCAATTGTTTACTTGGCGAAGTTGGTAAGCGAGCATTTCAATGGCTAGCCTGTCTCGAGGCAGGTGGGGGGACATGACCTGCCCCCCTCGCGGGCCGCAACCGGCGCGCGCGCAGACCGAAGCCAGTTGCCAGCCGTGCAGCCTCCAGTTTGTTTACATCAAATTGTGACTCTACCAACTCTATACAGAGATATTTTGAACGATTGTATTGTGAATCAGTGATTGTGATTATGTGAAAACTTCTACCAAAAATGGTTGATTGTATAAGGCTTTAAAGGAGCTAGTGAGAGATTTCAGCGGATTCTAATTTAGTGTCGAGTGCATTGTGCTGTACACATTTTATTATGCTGAAGAGTAGGTGTCGTGCAAAGGCTCCTTTTAATTTAGTAGGTAGTGTAACCTATTATCTTTTATTCCTTGAAATTATTTTACAAACCAGAGTCTTAGGCCAAGCACTCATTGGTTCCTGTTTTATGGTGTCGTTGATTTCTTTCATTTACTGTCCTTTGTTCAGTTATACGTACCAGCTCTTTCTTGGTTGCTAAATGCGAACGTCAGAATCAATTGAGTAACAATTACCAAAGTGGATTCCGATTCTGTATCATGTCATGAAGGTGTCTTTTAAGCCTCACGTTTTCCGAATCCAGTGATGCGTGAAGCACGCAAAATGTTGTTCTATGGTCATACCATTTCCGTCAAACATCGCATTTCATTTTCAACATTTTCGTCGATGGTATCCTCATTGGAGTCGATAAACGTAATAGGCTATAAACACCGTGGTGGAAATACTGAGGTAATTTCCTCGACGCCATAGTTTACTCGTAAATTGTACATGGGCGGAAATGATGTTTGGGTTTTTTTCGAGTCAACGTTGCCTTCTTATTTTGTCAATTCCGAATTAGATTTGACCGTAGACGTCGATTTTTTGTTTATACGTACATACATGTTTAGTTATTCTATGGTAATACATATACCTAGTGTTATCCTTGTAGTTTCAAGCATACTCTTAGTTTTAGGACAAGCTGCATTTATTGACAATAGCGTCGCTAATCACTGCCAATGCCATGGGTTTGCCATGCTATTGTCTGCAGACAGTAATTGCAGCATTGGCATCGATCTAGATACCCAGATACGGTAGAAAACTTCGTGAGAAGAGAATCAGCAATGTTCTATAATCCCGGTTTGAAAATTACCATAATTCACGTCTCTTAAGAGACGATAGTAGTAGAGGTCTTGAATAACTGTAACAAAAGGTTTGAATCTGTCACGCGCTGTAGAAAAATCTCTCCATAATTGATTACAAATTTACAAATTCACTCCATAACATTTTTATCATCCAACCTCGGAATTAAAGAAACTGACGAAAAACTAAAACAATGTTCAATAAACGATTAAGGAAATTGGAACTCTTAAAAGATAATTACTGTGAAATTTTCATACTACAGATTTACAGTAGAGGTAGAGCAAGTTTCACTGGTGTCGATTCAAAATTATTTCTCTCATTAGCGTTTGCTTAGCAAGGTTTCACTGTTGTGGTGGTATGAAAAGGATCCCACGTGATTTCGAATTGTTTGTCTGACAATGGATCTTTCAATGCAGGTAACAGTCTGAATCGATTGGTGTTAATCGCCAATTGTTCTGTATGCTATTTACCTTTAAAACGTAAAATATTGAACTATATTGAATTACTAAAAGGTTTTTTACTAATACCTTTGTTAAAAGACGATTCATCCGTAAATAACGCAATCATAAATAGATTTTCAGATTTCATTCAAGGTTCAAGTTTCCGCTGAACCTAAATTTCCCGTGCCTGTGGTAAACACAATAATGCTAAAAACCCTTCGCTAAAACGCTAATTCATTTAGCTCATTGACGTTGCTTAGACGACCCAAGGATCGTTCTAACAACGGCCTGTATCTGCATGCCTTAGACGTGGGTAGAACATGTTTTGCTGATTTATATTTATATCACATGCATGACCCATGTTCGCAAAATAAATTATTTGTCGGCAATTAAAAAAAAACACAAATAAGTACATATAGAACATGTATCCAGTATAATACGGAAAGTGTGGCCAGGTTATGTTTGTTAAGTAAATTCAAATTGTGTTTTCCGTAATTTTTTGCAGCATAGAGTTCCTGTATTGCAAATGATCATGGCATGAGCCATGTTTCATAAAGGTTTACGCTTGGCTAACCAGGCCGTGGCGATAGAATGAAATAGCATATTATCAAAGCTTTCAATGTCAGCCTTTGAAAATGCATGTTAACAGGGCAATTTTAAAACATTGAGGTATTTTACCAGCTGGCTACTGGATTTGGTTACAAACATTGTTATTCTTTCCGATAAGATGTATAGTCATTAAGAGGGCACATTGCGGGCCATTTTGTGAAAAGGATAATCATAGGATTTCGCTTTCATAAGAGAGAGGCAGAGCATCCGTTTTTGGAACGGCCTAAGCGCAAAAATCAAGTTTTTGCTTATTAACAAAAAAACTACCTATAGTTAGTAATAACCTACGAATCAAAACATAAGTCATTTCAATAGACCGCCGGTTTCCTGAGATCTCGATCAAATTATGTAGGAAACAGTGCACTATCATGTTCTTTTTCTATATATATATATATATATATTTTTATCTCAGCCGTTTTTTCGCACAGAAATAAAAAAAATAATAGAATTTTATGTAATTTGAGTTTTCTACTACAGGGATTTCGTCAGTACTGAAATCTAGACGTAGTTTGACAACCAAATCCCTTGGTTCGCCCCTTAAACTTGCTCCTTGCATCTATTAGTAGAGCCAGGTAGAGCATAGGGTTTGGTTAAAAGTCTGCCTCCACCATGTTTTACGTTCGTGCAACCTGACACTCCCGCTTTCTTTGTTCCACATGTTCATTGACCAGAAGGTGTCGTGTCCATTCTTATTAACCATAATGGATTTTTAAGCTCCTTCAGATATTTCCGTTCACTTGTCATTCTTCGAAGTCATCAGTGACGATTGGGCGTATGTTTTGTTGTAACGTGTATACCTATTGCGTTGTTTTTGCGAGAACTTATTTGTTAAATTTGGTTAAGCCGTTGGTACTCCACCTGACCTCTCCACGCTCGTGTCGGCCTACTTTCCCATCGGATTATGAGTGTGAAGGAATGGAAGGAACACTTGTGTTTGCGCCCACACTTGTGCACTAGAATATGTTCTGGCTGGTCTCTGTTAAGACTGGCCGCTGAGGTCGGAATTCGGCTATGAGGACATCTTCATCTGTTAAATTCAGCTTGTGGTTTTCTGTTCAGCCTACGGCTTTAATTAAAGGTGTTTAGTGTTATGTAGACTGTAGTGTATTGTAGAAGTGAATGTGTGGTAGAGGGGCGGTGATAGTCAGATAACGATGGCAGCGGATAACGGATTGGATGCCGTGGTGCCGCGTCGCGCCGGTCGCGGTCGCTCAACTGTTTTTTTCGCTCTTATTGTTTTTGCAAACTAGCTAGTAGCTTGACCGGTTCCAGTTTTTGTTTGATTAAATCTTCAGTTAAAACATAAATTAACTTCAGTGTACATGCTCTCAGACATTCGTGACTTTCTCAGGATTTAATAGTGATTTTATTTCCGTTGTACGTGTTAAATGCGGCATTTTCTGTAACTTTTCGACAAAATACGAATTGTGCTTCATTGTAACTTTTCGTAAAGCGACTGAACCATGTGTTGTGGCAGTGTACAGTGAGTGATATTATGAATAAAATATGAAAGAGGTGACGACTCCAAGGTGCGAGGATATGGCCGACAAGCTTGTGAGGTTGTTCGGCTGGAGGCAGACTTATCCCGTCCAAAAGCTACAGAGGAGCATTTTACCTAAGACCCAAGAAAATACGGTGAGTTTTTCACAGCGTTTAAAATCAGCCATCAATATGTAATTTTCATAGTATCAATGTTGACACTCCTAATTCCACCTTCACTTTCAGACATGCCCTTGACTACCTACCTTTATCTGTTTACTTAATTATTGCTCGTGTAATGCTTGCATAATGAAGTCTCGCGTGAATACTCAAGACTCTACACTACGTCACCTCTTTATGTATATTCTTTTTCCCCTCGGCATTTGCTCAAATGCTGTAATACAAGCTTGTATCTTATCTAAATCTCTATTCCCTATACTCAGCCACTTTTTTTTACTTACTAGGCATATCGTTTAAAAGGCCTCCGTATCCTCTGTCAAAACATATCAGCCCCCAATCTCTTATTATCTGTATTCTACCACTTGCACTAACAAGGCCTGCGTTGTCACCACTTTCACGGGCACCTTTGTTCCGAAAGTGGAAAGTACGTCATTAAACGCACCTATGCAATTACATTGTTACTTGTAGTACAGTGTTCACGCGATCGGCCGTTGAACTTTACCGGTATTTTGACTAATTAATTTAGCTGTAATGTATAATTTGTGTAGAGGAACTGGTGTTTTGCATTTGCAGACATTGCAGCTGCATCGGAATGTACGGATATTATGAATATGTAGATAGCGATGAATGACTGATTGGAGAGTGGGGTAGACGTTTACGCAAATTAATGTTAAAGATATAATTATCATAAAGATAAAAAATTCTACATTATACTATACACCATTGCTAAATCAAATCTTTTGTTAGTCAGATTGTAAAATTAACCAAAGAACATACAGCCGAATTCAAAATTTCCTCCTTTTTTGAACTTCGTAAAAAATACTAGATTCTAACTTAAATATGAAATAAAGTATTTTGTATCTATATAAGAACGTACTTATCTTTCAAGGCAATCTACGAATATGTAGTTAGCATCACAGTTTTCATAATTATGTATAAGATAAAAAGTAATTAAACGTCTAATTATACATTGTGGTTACTGTGTCAAAATGCAAAACAAAATAATCAAATATCAAATCTACCATTTTTAGTAGATATGGAATAAACATAAACCATGTTATCCTAGAAATTGCTACGAAAATTCGTAGCTTCGTAGATGTACGCTCGTTGAAGTCTTTTGTATGAAAATTAAAACTTTTATTGGTTTTAAAATTTTCTCTTGCTGTTTTAAATTATTCTTACGTTTCTAAAATGAGAAAGGGACGTCGCATAGCTAATCCGCGTGTCAGCTGAAATTCTTTGAGTTAATAAATTACTAGAGAACCTTTTCAACTTCCTGATTTTTTTTCCACTTAAAACTCTAATAATTTGATGGATCAGCTGCTATCTATACCCCTTTCCAAATTACTATTTAGCTAAATATGATATTTTTAATCCTATGTACTTTTTATGTTTGGTTAGGAACACGCTCCCTGCTGCTATTTTGTCGGTCAATTACGAGTACAACCGGGTCTCTACAAGACAAGAGTGAATAGGTATTTTCTGGACCTCCGTGATACATCGTTGGCCTCATCTTCAATTTTTTCAGATGAGATAGTGGTTTTACGAAGGTCTATTGGCTATGGAACTAAAATAAGTCCAAAGTTAAAGATATAACAACTTCGCACAAATTGTCATATCTTTAGGCTAGGCAAGGCCTAGCATTGATCTGATCAGTGATTAGTTATGTATGTATGATAAATAGGTAGGGTACTCAAATATTTGTCAGGGTGAGCAATAGTAATAAAATAAAGGTGTGTGCGCCGCCGCACCGTCTTGGTTCATATTTGCTTCGTATCGAAACAAATTAGATTTTTGAATCGTATTCGCATAATCGTATATTTCGTATTTTAGGTTCATATCATGTAGATAGACGAAAATATGAGGTCTTTCTATGTCTCTCTCTCTCTATCTTGTGAAATAGCCATTTACATCGTAATTTTTGTAACTCTTTGGTGGCCACAGCCACCAAAGTTGTGGGGCAACTTGTGTATGTAATTCTTTGACGATTGATGTCGCATGTCGGGCGAGTCGGCCTGCGACGCAGGAGGTTGCGAGATCGATTTTGCGACCTGCAAATATTTGTTTTGGACTGTCGATTTGTTTTGGATATTTTCTATGTATAATAAATAAGAATGTACAATCCGTAGCCAGCCCTAAACTAACCAGAGCTTGTGTTAACACTTTGACTGCTGAAATCACACGGTATGTGTTTTCTACAAGTGACTAATATGCGTAAATCCACACTAGCGCAGCGGCTGAGCAAATACAGATATGTGTGACTCAGCACAGCCGTAATATTTTTCGAACGAAACGCATTCGCGGCGCAACCCAACCGCTGTGTAGAGCGGCAGCACGAATTTTTTAGGTTAAAAAAAAGATCGCAGTTGTCGAAAAAAAACCGCAGTCAAAGTGTTAATACTTACAATGAAAATATCTTCATATATAATATATTATAATTATGTAATGTATTGTCAAGGTCTGAGCTGATGCCATTGTTATGGTGAAGCGACTGATTTAGTAGAATTTTGCCCCTGTTTAGCTTGGGGCTAGATGATGTTGAGTAGATTGACCAGTATTATTTATTTATTTATTATTATATTATATTTTCCAAGTAACATTTAAAAGTTACACTGTAATTACTTCGATACTTATTCGTGTAATTTCAACTTTATCTACAACGAATTGAGTATTACCACAGTAGGTACGTTATTCTTATCTGCATGTTTATCAAGTTTTGGTGTAATTATTGCTACGTTTGCCTTCCCACCTACGATACACATGCAAATCGACTCATTTGACCAATTTGGCATTTATTTACTTCCAAACAATAGGTTCCTAAAATAAGTAATAAGTACCTTCCGTTAAATACCATTTTAGGTAAGCTAAAAATAAATTATAATTTGTAGATTTTGTAGGTATAATATACCTTTTCCATGAGGAAAAGGACAAGTATTTTGGTAAATCAACATATTCATATCATTTATTGTGATTTTATGCATACAGGTAATTGTTCTTAGGTCTAGTATCTTAGTAGGTACACAATGCATAAAAACCCTGTCAAAAAAAAATATACTTTCATCATCATTCATCAGCCGGTACCGTACACATCCAGTGCTGAACATAGGCCTCCGCCAAGAGACGACGAATTCACAAATAGTAGCCCACCAGAGCCGCCTCGATCCATCGACTAAAAATACTCTTTAAGTAGGTTTATTTAACATAACTTACGAAAACCTTCTGATCAAACGTTACATACGTGGGAACTTAACAATTTTGGGTCCTAACTGAAAAATTTGATCTGATGAGTCAGGATGACAGCAAGTCTTCAGGAAATGAATAAAAATAAATATCGCCTATACATAATCTACGTACGAGGTATTACTACTAATCTAGCGTTCGTCGTAATCTAGCGTTGAGGAAAATCGCATCGAGGCAATGGACGCAAGACGCAAAATACGAAAACAGAGACAGAGACGTAAACCCTCCTACATGTATACATATAACTCATCGGGCCAACTCTACTGCCATGCGTGCCGTAGGATATTCAAGACCAAGTTCGGTCTAGCGAGCCATATTATAGCTCATGATAGAAAAAAACCGTGATTACCTAGGGTCGCCGTCATCGAAATCGATGAGGAGGCCTATATATATTACTACTCATAGTAGATAGGTACTTTTATGATAAATAAGTCTGCAGCATTGCAGCCCTTGAAATGCTCCACACGACGACGTAGACAAACCTTTCAAACCAGTGACGAAAGAACCCAGCTACAGCCGGTAATGATAATGTTTTTGCTTCTAATTAAAAGCATGTCTTGAATTCGCTTTTTGTTAGCATTGCTGGAGATCTTTCTATTAGGCTTGCGTTTAGTTGCTTTCATATCAACGAGCGAGACAGACGCGCTGCGCGTTCGCGAATAACACTGTGCTTGTTGAAAACTTTACGTTTAAACCTATTCAATTCATCGTGCGAAAATCGAAAACATTGACGTAATATAGCTAAGAACACTGGAAATTCTAGCCGTGGTTTCAAAGAATACGATCATTGATCAGTGATGTAATAAACATATAAAATAGTTTTGACAGCAGGGCTTCAAGTGCAACCAAATATATTAGTGCAATGATGGTTGGAAATGCATATAAAATTTAGAGTTTCGCCTCAAAACTGTGAAATATCCAGTCTGTTAAACTGCAAGGTTTTCATTTGGGTAGATATTTGGACCAATAAGTAACTTTAGCATCAGCTAGAGTGCAAATTATCCGCTGACATTTTTTAAACCGTCTGATAAATCAGGCCGAAGTTATTAACAAAAATTCTGCAATAAAAAATAACGATTTAAATATTTCTAGAATATTTCAGTGAAGCATACCAAGTAAATAACATTGCAAGAACTCCAGCCAGTGCTTAGAGTGCAGTGGATTTACATAACAATTTAGCGAATATAGCCTAGCCTTGGGGCATGAGAATCATTCGTTAGGCATAGGTATTCGTCATTTGAGGTGTGTTTGTTGATCTGCATACTATGAACCCACATTACCATACTTTCCATAAATTAGATAATGGAAAATATGTAGAATAAAAGTATAACCCAACAAATTAATATTGCGAAGCGATCTCTACATATTTAGAGATTGCGAGTACCCGTAAGTCATTTCAAAACAGAATTTCAACAACCAAGTCAGTGTTTGTGAGATTGTGTTGGAGTCAGGATCAATTCACACCTTTTTTAGCAATCAGATAACTAGTTCCATAGATATAACAATATACTGACGTAGAATGGGCTAGTTGTTATTCGGTGCACGCTTCCGACCGTAAAGGCTGCATTTCCGCTGGCATTAGCGTATTAGGATGTGCCGTAGCAGTTAGATAATACATCATGAATAAACATTATGAACTTGCTAAGGGGCCTTGCTAAATATTTTATAAAATTTAAATATGCATTCTTAATGAAAACTTGAAAACAAAATGAAACACATCTAACAGAAGATCATCAGACTATTAAGTCACTATCATCTCCTGTCGAATGATTAGTGATTCGAGTTGTGATTACTTGTGATCGAGGAACGCGTCCATTTGTTTTGAGTGTAATGAATTCAGCAACGATTGCGTGATGTTGCTCTCGTTGGGGAAATTCTATGCATTTGTTATCTTTTATTATCTTTACATGCCATTACCATGAGGTTTCCATATGACGGGTCATTCAACTTATAGATTTGGAGGTATATGAGTATGCTGAGCTATCTGTAGATTGTTCGCATTAGTCTGCAACTAGCTCAATTGTTTCAATTGCAAATACTTGTTCCATTGATTGTACCGTTAGTTACTTACAGACTTGTTGAAAATAGTTATCAATTACAAGGCTGAATTAAATCACCAACAAAAAAACAACAAAATTCTGTAAATATTAATAATCTTAGTCATGTCATAATTGACCTACCTATGCTTTGTAGCGACGCACTCTTGCCTATCAATTTCGTACTAAACAAGTCTGTCATGATTCAATGAGCTATATATACTATTTATCAGTAATTTCAATGACACAGTTGCGGTGATGATAATTGTCCGCGTGCGTGCATAACCAGTCTAACCACACACTAACAAAAATATTTACCGGGCTCAATGAAGCGCTAACGTCCCAGATTACTGAAAGACTTTATCGGTGCCATGAATCACGTCAGCTCTTATGGGGCAAGCATCTGGTGCAAAGCACGAGGCACGTGAGCCACTGTGTTTGGCCAGTGGTGCGCGAAGGTCAAGGCTTCTGTTGCCTTCTAATGTTTACACCGGCTCATTGGATCCAGAGCGCAAGTGGTCAGACAGTTCGTTTCCTGGCTTTGGAGCAAAGTCATTGAAATCGATGTGACAATCGTGGTTTGAACAGTGATGTGTGTGATCGTGGAACGATGTCAGAGATGACAGCGGAGCCTGTTCCTCCGCCACGGCTCAAGAAGCTGGCCCGATTGTCCGCCAGGAGGGAACACAAGACCGTGTCATGGGTATTTATTATCTCTGTTTATTTGTCACTAGCTGCGCCCCGAGGTTTCGATCGAAATCTATGTGTCAAATAGTTCATAAAGCTTCCTCTTGAATCACTCTATTAAAAAAACGCATCAAAATCCATTGCGACAGACAGCGGGAAGCTACTTTGTTTTATACTATGTAGAGATAAAAAGGTTTCTTGATTGAAGGTAAATGAGCGCTCTTTTCAAACTTAGGGATTTCGCGAGATTAATGATCGCTTATAAAACCTTTGACATTATTCAGCGAGGTCTCGACAGCCGCACAAAGGCGACGATCAGCAGACAAAACACTGCAGAGACATGAAAAGACGGTATTCACATTCATGAATACCTACGCGAATATGGCGTGGGAAAGGTACATGCCCGTTTCTATTACCGACTCGTTATGAGAAAAACACTGAAAACAAACAATTTGACTTGAGTCGCATGTGTTTAGGACTTTAGGTAAATACCTAGACTGCCCAGTCCTGCCTGACCTACTTTATTGGGTTTTGATTTTCGCAATTTATGTATTTTTCGTGTTTAAGTAACGCAGATTGACGAGCTAAGAGATATCATACCAAAGAAAATCCTATAGTTCCTAGCTAGCAAGGGTTGTTGCGAATTATGTACGCCGAAGCTTTAGGGGTGAACGTATAAAGTGGCGATCACAATTGGCCTTTCATGGCCGCATTGTCACCAAAGCCACCGAAAATGAAAAAAAAGACACAGATTAAGATACGAACTGACTGAGTTAGTAAATAAATAAATAATGCTGGACAAAAATAAAATAGTAATCTGCAATGAGATTACAATAACTTCAGGTACCTTATCTGTGAATACAAAACAAATCTACATCATTCTATTTTTAAAAGCTTTATTAGCATAGCATTCTAAATTCAAATGAATGACCAGAACCAGAAGTGATATACCCATAGAGATATCATCTAGTTATCATCTAAGGAGTTTACATTACACCAATATTAAACCTCTATCTCTTTTTTGCAGGGTCCAGAGACATGGGTGGGAGTGCGAGCGCTCCGAGCCAGCTCCGGCGGGATCCTGGACCCCGACGACCGCGTGCGAGACGTCGCAGATGACAGAGAAACCCTGACGGCGGAATGCACGCAAGCACCACAGCCTCGCGCCGCGCAGGCGGATGGCGCGAGTGGCTCTTCGGCCGGGACCGCCTCACCTGATATGTTTCGGGTAAGTTTATAACAGGAAATAATATTGTGGGCAGGCCCCCTGTGACCTAGACTGACGGCCTGGCATAGGTTGCGGGAAAGCGTTCAATGCAGTCCTTACCTACCGGTCATTGTGGCGATATTTTTCCCTATGTTTACCAGGACATCTTACGCCTTAGTAATGATAATGATGTTTATAGTAGTTTATCTTAGTTAGAGGAAGAATACTCCGTTTACCTAGCAATTCATAAAAATATGCTAGCCCTTCCTAGCCATAATGTGGCCTCTTTTATGGAGACAGACGCAAACAAACACAGCCGCTTTTTAAACGAAACTCCTTTAGTTAGGCCCATAGACTATAATAATATTCAAGTTATTGCTGGGCTGGGTGGCAGGCATGCACATTCTGCCGGTGATTTAGCATATCAAATACGTGAAAGGCAGACCTTAATCGAAGATAAACGCCGCATAAATATTACTGAGGCGCCTATTGAGACGAACGTTTGCATTTGAGGCCCGATATTTGCATGGCACTTATGTAAATTGCAGAATAGATGCCTTGGTACTGCGGCCTATGATTATCATCAAATAAAGCATTCGAGAGGTACCTATATTATGTATAAAAATCAAACACAAGGCGTGACAAGGCTATCTTATCCTGTAGGTATTGAGTTGGTAGGTTGGATTGGAACACAATTAGACGCGTAAAATGGATCAGCGAAAATAGACTGGAAATTGATAAATAAAAAAAAGAACTTGTCAAAAGTCATTGGTAGAATAGAATGTTGGTAGAATGAATGAGCACAATATTAATCTATGGTCAAGTGAAAAAAAAAAAAATTGCGCGGCATAATGTAACTATTCCACCAGCGACTGGGGAAATTCATGTCGTAACTTGTTTGGAAAATACTTGCTAGCCGAACCTGAGAAAAACTTTTCGTAACATGTCGTCAAGTCGGAAACGATTGAGTTTATGTTTGTGCTGCAATTTAAATATGGGTTTATGTTATTCAATGTGTTCGTGTTTTTGTCAAACGCAAAAGGTAAGCTATCGTGCAATTCTGATTATTTGCTTTCGTCGTGCATTTCTTCTTGATAAATTATTCATTGTTATCGTAGACAAGTATCTACTAATTTTGAAATCATAATCAAACAGATCCTTTAGTTAAATACACTAGATCGCGACTTCGCACACTTTTTTCCGATATAGAAGCCTATACTATAGCTACTTTAACCATTCTAGATTTAGAACTGTGTAAAAATACCTACTTACTAGGTTCTATACTTACCTATGCAAAATTTAAGTCAACTCCGTTAGTCAACCGGAGAAACATTATTTTGATTTTGATTTTATTTTTAAATTATCCTAATGAAGGCAAAATTATTTAATTGGTTGTACCCCATAGACTTACTAATGCAGGAATTAACCCAGGTTCTCTAGTCTAGTAGGTAATGTATCGGTACATACATACATATATACGTACATTACACAGACTAATTAAGCATTATTTCGTTCATGTATAAGAATAGTATAATATAGTAAAATAGTATATAAGTATATAATTTAATAAAATAGGGGTGCTGCTTTATCTATTGGCCACCACGCCTTTTTACAACACGGATACCTGTGTACTATCTAGTCATTTGGCAGATAACTACCTACCTATGTAGCTGAAACTAGGCTAACAGGATTATAGAATGCGCACTACCGCGCTATAAAGCTTGTTATAGGTAGGTACTGTTGGACCTATTCTAGAAATGTACCTACCTATAGGCATGCCTTTTGTTGCGTCGTCGGTTGTCGGGGTCAGTTTGATCGATGCTTTCACGTAGTTACTTGTATGTGTGCGTAATAGTACCTACTACCTGTGCCCCGCGGCTTCGCCCGCGTGGAAATCGATGTCAAATGGTTTATTAACCTTTCTCTTGGATCACTCTATCCATTAAAAAAACCTCATCAAAATACGTTGCGTAGTTATAAAGATCAAAGCATACATAGGGACAGACAGATAAGAGGAAAGCGACTTTGTTTTATAGGTACTAGGTAGGTATGTAGGTAGTGATTATCAATATCGTTAACTTACAAACGAGTCAACGAAAATACTCGCGCGGATACCATTCGCACCAGCAGCTTACTTTTTTGGCCGTAACTTAGAAAGCTATCGTTATAGTCAAAAAATGTCTTGGATTCTAGATACGTAGGTAGGCCTAGCAACCTTTATAGTCTGTCAAGCCAGAATTTAAGTAATTTAATCGAAACGATCATCGCAGATTTATAAGTATAAATGAATGAGGTTGAAATTCAACAGCAAAAACCGCTTACAATCCCGCGATGCGTATCGAGCAACAGTTCTATCACTTTCTCATACCGCAAAGACAATCTTTGTTATCAAAAATAAGTCCGTTGTACATGGTGTTATGGTTTGTTTTAGGGTGGCGGTGGCGTGGGCGGCAGTATGCGGGTACCTAATACGGACTCTTGCGTGGAAGTTGGTGCAGGTGACTTGGATGATGGCGCTAGCGGCCTCCAAGTCCGGAGGGGATCCGAGCCTACGCTGCATCAAGACACTTTACCCCCACAGAGAACGGTAAGTAAAACTTTGTATACACAAATTCTTTGTGTTTCTAAAGTTTTGTTTGTGTTCTTCTCGGCACTGATTTCTGCAATGTCCGACTCGGATCATATCGTTCGCTACCGATTTCCAAAGCATTTTCTTCAATATACCAAATTTAATTTCTTTGTTTTTTTTTTTTATAATCAGAATAAGGTTTTTATTCTTTATTATCAAATAAAGTAACAGTAAAATAATAGAAACTAATTAGAACTATTATTACTTTTGCGGCAAACAATTGAGCTAACAGCAGACTGTTGCAACCAATCAACAGATAGCTCAACTAATACCAGTCCAAAGCGTCCATAAGACGCTGGCTGCATTGCCCCGCTGTATGGCAATGCTGTGAGCAATGATGCGCTGCGCCAGATCCTCACCAGACACACTAATTTCTTAGAAAAACCTAATAAGTGAAAGAATCGCGTGGTGGGGAAACAATAGAAGATCGCAAACAGCTGTTGCACCGATAAGCATCTTTAAATTGAATGCTATTAAGGCCACCTAAGTCTTCACCGTTTGTTTACTTTACCACTGGTTTCCCACGACACCAATCGAACCTAGCACTATTCTTAGTGCCTACGTATTCTCTGCAATTGGTTTCTCGATGTGTTGAGATACCATCTACTGGCAAATCGCGACAGTTAATACAAGTTAGTTACCTATCTATCTATATATATCAATTGGTTTTTGATGAAAATTATACCCACCTCAATTAGGGGTATCTTGTTCTCGTTATCTTTCATCTTATCATTTTTGACCGACTTCAAAAAAGGAGGAGGTTCTCAATTCGACTGTTTTTTTAAATGTTTGTGAGAAAATTATGATGAGCTAACCTAAGCTCATCATAATTTTCTACTGGGTGAACCGATTTTGATGATTCGTTTTTTATTTTAAAGCTGGTGCTTCCCGTGTGGTCCATTCCCAATTTCTCAATTTATTTCCCTTTTTTTTCGAGTTTGACAGGGGAACGGCTGTCAAACTCGAAAAAAAAGGGATAATATTTGTTTCTAAAGCTACGGCCATTCGCGATAACGCGAAGATTTGTTTTGTTCCAACACGTCTGGCCGAAGAATTGGTACTATCGCGATATATAAATTAACCTGAGTGCGTTAACACCAGTTACGTACTATAATAACTTATACAATATTCTTGTATTTTTAGGCCACAGAAAACACGAAGCGATGGTCAGCCGCGGTGGTCTGCCGAGATGACAGCAGTCGAGCGTCACAGAAGCACCCTATGCCTGAGAGCAGGTCACCGGACAACGCAGATAGGCATTCACATGGACACTTCCAGCGGCAGACCAATAGGCTGTCTATGCAGTTCTCGGGACCGGGGTAAGGAAAACTATACAAAGTTATTTATTGCTGCCGCAGCCCGCATGGAAATCTATATGTCAAATGGTTTATAAACGTTCCTCTTGAATCACTATATCCATTAAAAAAACCGCATCAAAATACGTTGCGTAGTTTTAAAAATCTAAGCATACATAGGGACAGACAGACAGCAGGAAGCGACTTTGTTTTATACTATGTAGTGATTTTATTTATTGACTCAAAAATCACTCAAAGATCGAAATTCAATCAATGAAATGAAATGAAATGAAAGTTTATTTCTTTAGGCTTACAAATAAGCACTTAGACAAGTCATATTTTATACTATTCATTATTATCAATTAAAATTATTTTATAGTTCACTTCAATTTTTTGTCCACCAGTGGAAGAAGTGAGAAGAAACCACTAGTATGTTCATAACTTCTAACGTGTCTAGTACATATGATTTGCTTATCTGTAATTTGTTAGATTTTGAGTTGGAGCAAAACTCGTTCCAAGCTTTTTTATCTTCTAGATAATCTGATATTTTGTAATAAGCCTTTTTACAAAGAATATGCTTCACAATTTTTTTAAATTTATTTATTAATAATTTTTGCAACTCACTTGGAGTTTTGTTGTAGAAGCGTATACATTGCCCTTTAAAAGATGCACTTATCTTATGTAGTCTAGTTGTGGGAACAGCGAGTTTATTCTTATTTCTAGTATTTACATTATGTATATCGCTTTTTTTAATGTTTTTAAATCGACTCATACATCTCGATAACGGATCCAGAAACCTCAATTCGAGTCTTACAGTAGGTTCGTGTGAAAATCTATTACAACGCCAGTGTTGTAAAATAATCGCATGGTCTCTTGTCTTTCTCTTCGTGTATACCTTGATAGCGATGGGCTAGGTGATGCCGGTCAGTTTCTAATAATTTTGAATTATTTGACTTTAACGAAAGTTACATGTTTCCATGCAAACTATGCGGGAAATCACAAGTTACAAAAGACTCATCACCTTTCCCCACCTTGAATAAAGACATGCGTACCGGAATTTCAAACACTCCAATAGATAGAACAGCCATAAACACACACTTAGTTGCAACGGGGCTAGTAACGGAACACAACGCAAATTTCAAACCATTGCCAATTATCTTGAAATTATTTTCACATTAGCAGAATTAGCGTCATAGAATGACGAGCAAGTAACCAATAATTGGAGTAGATAGGATTGGACCAATGATTAGCTAGGTACACGAAGATTTCAAGGACAATAGACAAAAGAACGTACCCAGTCCTTATCACATTTGATTGATTGATGGAGATGATGAATATTTGTTAATAGCAACTGTGTCTGGTTGAACACTTCACTGCCAGTGTCGAGTAATGGAAAATAATTTCAAAATTAATGAGTTATTAAATTATGAAGATTTCCATCCGATTTCAGCTACGTCTTTGTGACAGGACAGGACAATCTGACTTAGAGACACATTTAATAACCTTCCAACCATAGATAAATACTAACCAACCTTCCAACTGCTTTACAGGAGTGGAGTGTGGTTGGACGCGGCAGATAAAGTCCAGACTTACGGCAGTAAAAGTCTTCCGAGAGACGCACGAAGAGAACCGTTAGGGCAAGATACTCCTATCAGCAATCACAGGTACACTATAGCACCAATACAACGTCCCCTAGACTGTCTATTATCTAAGGGAACATCCCTAAATCTAGGTAGGTTCGATAATAGACAGTAAGTATATATATTTCCACTTAAAGGCTTCGGGAATCCCCCAACCATCTAAGTAGAAATATATATCCTAATGAAGGCCACATAATAAAAACCATCATCATCACCACAGATTACAGAATATCCAGATGGACTGACGCACGTCAAGAGTGGATATCATAGTGTCGAAGAATAGTTAGGTTCAAATTCATCTACATTAGGGTAATTTGAATCACAATACTACCCCTTGAGTGTCTAAAAAAGAAGGTGAACCTCTAAATTCCTCAAGCATCTTACTAGAATGATATCACCTAATGGAGGCCGAATTGGAAATTCCAATAAAATGTGCCTGAAGAGGCACATAAATTGATCAAATAGAAAAAAAAACACAGAAATCAATACTTAAAATTTTAGTTATATATATTTATTTCAAACCACTACAATATTTGTTATATGATTAAACGTATAAAAAAGCCCATCTATTCTAGGACTTGCAAAATATCTCTTAACACTTTGACTGCGGTTTTTTTTCGACGACTGCGATCTTTTTTTTTACTTAAAAAATTCGTGCTGCCGCTCTACACAGCGGTTGTGTTGCGCCGCATATGCGTTTCGTTCGAAAAATATTACAGCTCTGCTGAGTCACAAAGATCTGTATTTTCTCAGCCGCTGCGCTAGTGTGGATTTACGCATATTAGTCTCTTGTAGAAAACTCATACCGTGCGTTTTCAGCACTCAAAGTGTTAAAACTTAATTCCAAGATGATTCGTATATTATTCGTATTCTAATAATTTAATTAATACCTCCACTTCTTTCTACTACTGCCTCAAGAGTCTTCATATACATATATTCATAGAAATGTTTACATAATTGGTTGTTGTTTGTACAGAGTTGAAGACATGCTGCGTTGGGTATCAGGAGTGAACAATGTCGCAAGCGTACATCCGGTGCAAGAGCGACCGCTTGATCTCTTACCCGAAGGTAACTATATATCTATATTTAAAACTTATGTTTTAAATATAGATATATTTACTAAATTTGTGGACTTTCATTATATGCAATAAGTGCGTTCGATTTACAGCGTTACCCACATCGGCCCAGTGATGGCGAACTTTGAGTCAGTTATGTCCCATGATAGCAAAGTCATTACTCATAATAAATAAATACATAATGCTGGACAATTCGCACAGCATTATCTAGACTAAGAGCTTGTGTTATGGGTAGATAACTGATATACATAATACAATAAATTACATAGACATATATTTTTTATTTTACATACAAAACGACCAGAACACCCTGAACAAATATCTGCAGATCGTACAAATATTTGTCCCGAGGCGGAAATCGAACCCGCAACCTCCTGCGGGTGGACCTTTGTCATCATAATAAATCGTCATAATAAAAATATTAAATAAAACAACCGCTAAACTGCTATTAACCTACATTATCTTTCATTCCAGTGGGCAACAGCGAACGCGCAATATCAGGTTTAGAAGTCCCAGTCAGTCCCAGTGCCAAAAGCAAACCCAAATCCGGTGCAACGCAGAACATCTCCGTTACTTTAGTCAAAGGCGAGAAAGGACTCGGCTTCACGATAACTACGAGGGACAATCCCACTGGTGGGCACTGTCCTATTTATATCAAGAATATTTTACCAAAGGTGAGTTTTGAGTTCCTATCTAGAATAATGTACACCGCAGAATACCCACTCCGTTGCTTGTAGGTAAGAAGGCATCGTTTCTCGGCCTACTCGCCCTAGCTTAGATCAAAGGAACATAATTTTGGTAGCTGATTTGGCCATGGCAACCTGCTTCCAAGTTCTTTTGTTAATAGGTCGCTTTTTCTTTGTTAGTTTCCATTTGCCATCAAGCATAACATTTTGATTTTCTTTTTCTTTCGAGTTTACTTCTAGAGCTTTCTCACAGCGGTGTGATAAGGTTCCAGATCAGTCATAACAAAAGAAACGTGCGAGGTGCTCCGAATTCTCAAGCTATATAATACTATATTCCAGGGCGCAGCAGTATCAGACGGCCGGTTACGGGCGGGCGACCGACTGGTTTCCGTCAACAACGTGTCAGTCGGCGGCCTGACGCAGCAGCAAGTGGTCGCGCTACTGAGGAACACCCCCACTGACTCTACAGTCGACATCGTCATTGAACGACCGGCGCCGCATCGGACACAGGTGAGATATACATAAGATATATGTCAAATCACTACGACCGGTATCTGTCTACACACGTTTTTCCAGACCTTCTAGTTTCTTGTCTTGTTCAGTTGACTTATAATATGTTGGTCGTCTGATGGTGAAGCTTGGGTCACTTACGATTGTGCAGGCTCTTAAATTTATCATCATAAACATCGTTCATCTGATTTGGCCGACATGTGCCTGTTACTCTACCGTACTATTTAAAACATTATATTCGTGATCGAAGAAGTCTTATTTCTGATAGCCAAAATCCTTGTTACAGAGGGTAGAGCCCCAGCAAAGTCCAACAAAGTACACGGAAAACGCCATCGGTTCACCATCAGAAAAGGAGAAGCCTACTGAAAACGGGCGTGTATCCAGCATAGTCAGTGCCATCAACAGCAGCAATGGTTCCGTCCGCGGCCGGATACCGAAGAGTTCTTCCAAGGATGATCTGTTGAAGGATCAGAGTGCGGAAAGTGCGTTGCAAGAGGCGTTAAATACCTCTTCTAGTTCTGTGAGTATCATTCTGCCTTCATCATTCTTTGACATTTACGCCCGTATTATAGCGCTCCATCTGCTTTAATTAGATACTAATAAATAAACCTTTGCTTCACTTTTTTTTCTTCTTGTTTAATCGACACTGCTTGCCTTTTCTCGATTAATCGAGAACAATTGGTAGTATTCTTCCTGAATACCGCCGGAAAGGGCTAAATAACATGAATCATGTTTAACTGAAGTGAACGACTTCATCTTCTAAGGCCGCGTTTTTAGTGAAGGAGCTGAGTGCGGTAGCGGAAAAAAAAGCAAAAATCCACAGTGGATTCGCACTGTGTTATGTAATCGCTAATGAAACAAGGGCGGATTTCGCTGCCACTCCTCTGCAAAAAAGTAACCTAAGGCGCCAAGGCACACTTGAATTCTTAGTTTGACAATCATATATGTACATATAGGTAGTGCCTTCTTCTTATAGTTTTAAGCTCTGAAGTTGTAAAGACCATATGATACTAATAGACCATTATTCCAGGTGCTAAGTCTTAGAAACCGCCTGATCCTGCGACTAGACGTACCGGTCCACGACTCTGAGAAGGCGGGGCTGGGGATCAGCGTGAAGGGCAAGGTCACGGTGGGGCACGACCCTCAGGATCTCGGGATCTTCATCAAGTCGGTGCTCAATGGGGGGGCTGCTTCTAGGGATGGACGGTGAGTTCACACTTAAGACCTACTAGCTGCGGAGATCTATGTGTCAAATGATTTTTAAATCCTATTCCAATACAACATACATTGAGGGTATTATCTCCAAAATGCTTAACTAAATTAGTAAAGCTCTTGTTTATATTTCTCGACAACTTTGATCTAGCAGATTTATAAAGTCTAGTGTTCCACATAGAGTCCTCATTAGACTCATAAAGATGTTTGTCTTTTCAGGTTACATACAAATGACCAACTGCTAAGTGTAAACGGCGTGCCTCTGGTGGGTCAATCGAACGCAGAAGCTATGGAGACCTTACGAAGAGCCCTATTACATGCACGGCCGCAGCAACAAGGCAGCATATCCCTCACTATAGCTAGAAGAACAGGTAATTGTTATGAAATTTCCACTTTTTTAAAGTAGGTATTTAAGTTTTCATGACCCAACCCTTCGTGTGATGAAATGATGAAAGATGATAATGAGATTATTATGTTTTAAGATTTGAATTTCATAGTCTGTCTATATGTAGCTGCGCTATATTGTCATTGTAAACATTCTTCGTGATGACAGATTTGCCAGCCTTTAAAAGCTGGGAGATTATAGAAAGGTCTGACAGCTACTGACTTTAGGTACAAGATGGGATTGAATTGTATTCTTTCTTTTCCAGATAGTAACGACAACTCAGCGCGATGGAAAGATGACACTCCACCAAACGGAAACGACACAAACACTTCAAACGAAAACTCACAGAACTCCCAATTCAACACAGTCATCTACACCTCAAACGACAAAGAGAACAAACCGGATAACTTCAAATACGAAACCAACGAGAACTTTAACCAGGACAATCACAATGAGTTCAACAACGACGTCAGAGGGTCAAAGAAACACTCGTCAATAGTCACTATAAACAATAACAGCTGGTCGAACCAATCAGATGATAGCAAAGGGTATTTAGAAAGAGAAGACACTCACGATCCAAAGCGAGATAGCTTCGAATGGAGCAGATTAGATGGTTGGAACCCTGTGATAGATAGGCTTACTGGACTGAGGAATGAGAGTTATTATATGGCGACGCAAACAGATGGGCCTCCGGTGAATGGGCACCATTTTAGACAGAATCTGGGACATGTGCATATGTCGCGGTCGCCGCCGGCGCATCATAATGTTATTATTGAGGAGGATTATGGAACTACTACAGCGAAGTGAGTAATACTTTGCATTGATTTAAATACCACTCTAGAAGCATTGTCTGTTATGTGTTCATCCGCATGTTGGCTGGCTGTCGAATCTGTCAATCATCACAAACACAAAGACTTTGCGAACATGTGAATTGTCCATCATAAACAAAAACCTTTTATCAATGACATGGATCTAGTATAATTATGATAGACGATGATGATGTGTCCAACGCCCAACCTGATTTCGGCCACGGCAACGGAATGGCTGGTTTTTAATTCAGACGTATTGTCTCAAGTCTTTATCATTATTGTATTCGCTTTTCCCCCTTATCTTATTTCAATACCTTCATGAATGAATGAATGAATGAATTAACACTTTATTGCACTTAAAACTATAAAATAACACCTTATATCTAAATGTAACACATAAAAAGTACAATAGGCGGCCTTATCGCTGACAGCGATTTCTCTCAGGCAACCTAGGCATGGAGAAAAAGATATAGCTTAACTAAGAGTTGGTAGAGCACAAACACAAACAGATACAGAAATATCAAAAACAAAAAATAAATGAAAAATAAACAAACTATATACATAACAAGCTACTTAAATTAGAATCTAACCTAACAGATAGACTACAAATAACAATAACTACATACAATAGAAAGGTACCACAGAGATAAATTTAGATAAAATCTGATCACATCTGGAGCTACAAGACACATCTGAATCTTCATACCCATTACCCAAGCTAATTTATTATCGTTTAAGGCACAAGCAGTTTACATTATTCTTAAAATTAACAGAATGTCACACCAATCAAGATGCCTCTAAAAGAAACAATATTTATAAAAAAACACCACAACGTTACAGACGATAATTTGGAAAATAGCAATAGCAGCTATTGAAGTGTTTCCAAGCTATCAGAGTTTTAACATCTTAGATTAATTAATTGTAATTATTTATTACACTAAAAGCAACACACTAACGTCGAGGCGCCATTGTTAGCAACGAACGATAGAGGGAGTCAACCGCGACGAAACCAATCACAAAAATCTAAAAACGGATCCTTTCATCTTATTGGAATAAAAGGTTTATTATCTGTGGTATGAATCAACAGATATTAAACCTTTTTTGACAATAACAGCTTTATAGCTACAGAACATTCAAAATATTTTTTCTCAGGGGAAGTGCAGGAGAATCTGGCAGTGAAAGCGGCGCAGGATTCAGTCGAGATGCGATCGGCAGACGGTCCATGTCGGAGAAACGACACGCGGCCATGGACGCGAAACAAACCGGCACTTACAAGAAGATCAAGGAAATAAAGGCGATCAACTGTAAGTACCAGTATCATTTTAAGTAACTAACTTATGTAATATTGTCCAAGAGTCCTCTAACTGTACTGTAATGTCTAACTAAAGGAAATAAAGCAGTTTGAAGTTTATGCATTCCGAAATGGTGAATGGTGACCATTCACTATTAAATGGTCTGGTGAACAGAACAAACGAAATATTAAGCTAAGCATTCTATTAGATATAAAAGTGACAAAAAATGCCCTAATTTCTAAAATAAATAAAGTCGTAAAACATAAGTTCGTTCTTCGACTTTATTTTGTTTAGAAATGGATTCCTAAGTAGAAATCCATTTCACGCAGATTGAAAGCCCCGAACCGAACACGGAAAGGGAAATAAAGTGTCTGACTCTTGTGTGTCAAATTAATTTATTTCCCTTAGACCAGTCAGATAAAACGAGTTTTTTTTGGACCTCCTTTTGCCCCCCCCCCCCCCTTCTGCTGGCTGATATTCTAAAGACTGTACACACTGTTTAAAATCTGTAGATGTATTCTTAGTGTTAACGTTTATACTTTGTATGTAGTTAATAAAATATATCCTACAATTCCAGCTTTGCAAGTGGGTCCATCGCTAGGAATGAGAAAATCGTCGAGTCTTGAATCTCTACAAACGGCTGTGCAAGAAATCCAAAGGAATCCTTACAATGAACCTATTTACGCACGAGCACACCCACGTAAGTTCCTACCACTTTTGTTCGAGATGTTCTTATTACAGTTTCAAGGTATAAGGTTTCTACGTATTTCTAATATTAATAGATAGATAGATAACACTTTATCACACCACACAAAACAGAAAATAATACAGAGATAACAACTTAGAATAAAGGTATAAAGGGCGGCCTTATCGCTGAGATTAATGTGACTAAAGACTGGCCAAACTCGATGTGGAATGTTTGTAAACAAACTGCCCATAACTAACCTGGAATTCACTCTCTGGGTGCGTCTTTTTATATGGAATTTAGATTACCTACCGGTCTATTTGTTATTTTCCCTTCAATAAATATAAAGTACCGTAAATTTTACAATATTTATTTATATTTTATTTTGGTTCCAGCTTTAAAACATTGGCTAACGGATGACAACGGTCCGGAAATCATCAGGGGATCACCGCAGCAATCCTCCTTATCACATAAGAAGCCGTCGCTGTTCAAGTCATTTACCACTATGTTTAGGTAAGAACAGTTTTGTTTACAAAGCCTCTCCCATTTCAGCCCATTTGTCATCAGCCTACACTAGTCCACGGCTGGACATAGGTCTTATGAGCGCCATAGCGCCGTTTTCAGCTTGTGCAACTTTTTATGTTCTTCGCAGCTCTGCCGTTAGTCAGCACATCATCATTATCCGGCCCTTATCATTATCGACATTATCTTAGTCGTTCACTTCCACTGCTGGGAATAGGTGCACCTTCTTTCACGCCATGAGTCCTGTGCGAGTCTCATACAGTCTTATTTATTTATAACCATGTACATCAATCCATGTATATTTTGCTGTTACCGCGATGATATCGTACGATCATAATAACAGGGTCCGTGCAAATAGCACCGCACACTCTATCTTGATCTCTATCGAGTTTCTTTGTTCATTTTATGTACCGTTGCTATGACGATACCATTGTCATAGTAAAGCAATTGGTTAGCAGAATCGAGCCCCGCCTAGTCTGTCTCAAGACTGCTTCACACCTTCTCTTATCCTCTGCAATCACAGATTATCCTGTATATTATCCTGATAAAGTATAAGAAATTGCTACTTCAAAGACAACTGTATTCATTTGAAACTTCCTTTAAAATTCAAAAGGTCAAAACTAAAACTCAAGTAAACTCAAAAGATTAATACATTATATATAATAAACCTGTACGATTAATAATATAACAACATATATAAAACGAGAGCTTTATATTATCCTTTATTTATGTATACCTGCATAAATAATAAAAACATTATTACACTTCTATATATGTATATGCATGCGCCCACTCATATGTTGTATTATGTTGTTATCCTGTTGCCCAAACTCTCATGAGATTGGTGCCTCAGGAGAAAGAGAAGAAGTTCAGGCAATAAATTATTATTCTATTCTGTACTAATTAGCTAATGCCAATCTGACTAACAAATGAATCAATCAGTAGCGCAACTTTGTCAGTTCGTTATTGAAATTACAAAACACGGAAATAACGGATGATTAACTCTGCCTGTAGCAATCTAATTGTTGTTCAAACTATTATGTAGCCAATTGACTAAACAAGACTGGAAAGGCTGTAATATAGGCAGCTGTGCTCGGTTACACAAACTGTTTGAGAATCGAAGTAATCCTTTTTCGCGTTTAGAAGCACTTAGTTGTGCTTCTAAAAGCCAAGACTCGCGCATCGATGGTTTCGTATAATTACAATACACAATGTTTTTATTACAAACATGTTGTACAGGATCTTAAATAAATAAATAAATAATAAATAAATAATGCTGGACAATTCACACAGCATTATCTAGCCCCATGGTAAGCAGAGCTTGTGTTATGGGTACTAGATAACTGATATACATAATACAATACATTACATAGATAGATATTTTTTATTATACATAGAAAACGACCAGAACACCCGGAACTAATATCTGCAGATCGTACACACAATAGTTCCGAGGCGGAAATCGAAGCCGCAACCTCCTGCGTCGCAGGCGGACCTTCGCCCACCGCGCCACATCGGTCGTCTTAAAGATATGTTTCAAACATGCACTCTGCTAGGGCACGGTAATATTACTATGTGGCTAAGATTTATAATCTAACAACTTATTGTAATTATTACACGAGTTTCTTGCCAAATACGTATCATGTTTCCTAGGTCAACGGGAAGTACAACTACAACTACATATAAGTTTTGGTCTAAAGTCATTTAAAACGGGATATTTACCATGATTTGATTTTTGAGTTATCAAAATGTCCCGGTAAATATCCCGTTTTAAATGACTTTAGTGTTGATAACCATGATAGTGCCGCTACTTACTTAGGCTTGTAGCGGCATAATGCTGAGACAGGGACCTTTTTGGCCCCTTATGTAACACGTATTTGCTCTATTTTGTATGTCTTGTCTATTCCTTGTAATTTATTTTTCTTGTTTTTATTATTTTATTTTCTTACCATGTAATGTGTTATATATAGTGTCAAATAAATGTATTTTCTTTCTTTCTTTCTTTCTTTTCTTTTCTATAGTTTCATAAGTTTTGGTCTCTTGGCGAGAATAAAAATAAACTGTTTAAGCTGCGTAGTTTTTCAGAGTTTTTACACAGTTGCCTAATTAACGTGACCATATTTTGTACAGCTATGATTTTAACGTTATAATTCTTGTTACCAGGATAGGAAAACCCCACAAGAAGCCAGATGGAGAAATCTACGGGCGCACGCAACCGGGCCGCGCGTCCGAGAAGTCTATATCAAGAGAGGCGCTAGAGAGGCTGCGGATAGAAGACAGACTGGCTGACGCTAACCCACCGAACCAACAAAGGTAACTTAGCATACATTTGGCTCACCAGGATTGAAAAGTTTGTTAAAATAAACGATATTTTTGGTGACCTAAGTATATACGACATAGGTAAATATAACCCTTCTTTTTTCCCTTCTATGGAAACGTTTGAAGGTTATTTCTATCCCATGGGAACTGATTTATGGGATAAAAAGTAGCCTATGTTTTATTCCGGGCCTGGAATTACCTGTTTGCCCGATCCTTTCTGTAGTTATTGCGTGAAAGAGCAACAAACATCCATAAGTACAAACTTTCGGATGTCGGTGTTGTGCAAATTAGCTTATTATTATTCCGGTTCCCTTTACCTTCATTCCCTAACTTTTTAAAGAAACAATAGTAATGAAAGAGACATTTCGAAAGAATATTATCTTTGTTATGTATTGTATTATGTGTAGGTATATCGGTTACCCATAACACAAGCTCTGCTTAGCTTGGGGCTACATAATGCTCTGTGAATTATCCAGCATTATTTATTTTATGTTCTTCCCTCCAGACCAGAGCCTCAGCACTCGCGTCAAAGCAGCAACAGCAACGGCGACCGGCTCTTGAAGTCCGACCGGCGCCCCAACGCGCCGCCCTCCTACCGATCTCCGCCTGCTAGGACTGCACCGTCACATCAGGTAACACTTGCCTTGAAATTTGTGACGTGTGCTAAATTCTGTAAGGTCTAAGGGGGCCATCCTTAAATTCATCATCATCATCATCATCATCATCAGCTTATAGCAGTCCACTGCTGGACATAACCCTGGCCCAATGAGCGCATAAATCCATAAATTACGTCACACGAATTTCATGGTTTTTGACCCCCTCCCCCCGTCATTGTCATAACTAGCCACATTTGGGAGACCCCCCTCCCTAGTGTGACGACGTCTCCTCGTCCTTGTCGTAGCTGGTCACATTTGGGAGACCCCCCTCCCTAGTGTGACGACATATTTTTCAATTTTACATCTAGAAATAATTATTGAATTAAAACAGCGGTTCCGAAATTTGTTTGATTTCAATTTAAACCAAATTAAACGATTCACTAACATTTTTTTTTTTTTTAGTTTTCTTTAATCATTCAAAGTTTGTTGTAACTTAGATTAACACACTTAACACTTAGATTAAAATAGATTTTATAATGTGACGTCACGAAATGTACCCCTCCTGTCACACAATGCCATAGGTACTTCGTCGACCCCCTTCCTACCCAAAGACATTTTCCACCCTCAGAATACATTAATGAGAGTCGCATCGTTCTCGAGGGAACTAGCCCCGTATGGTGATTACGTAACTCGCGACCGGTTTGCGACAGGGTGCTGTCAAACGTCAATTTTGTATTAGTTTGACACCAGTTCCTACCCCTTAACGTGTGACGTAATTTATGGATGGCCCCTAAAGGAAATAAAGCTCTTTGAAGTTCGAAGCTTGCTTGGTTATTTTTCTGCGATTTTATTTTATCTTTATCTTATTGTATGTTCAAAGATATTCTCCACGTCCAAGATTTAATTGAATAATAAGCATATAATATTATTTTTTCTATATTATTATCACAGACAACAGAATGTCCAGATGGACTTATGTGCGTCAAGGTTTCGATTCATCGACATTAGGGTAATTTGCATCAGTTGGTCTATGGTTAGGTGTCCGACTTAATTTCATTTCTTCATATCGAGCTCCATAGAACTACTGCTTCATTGATAAACAATTAATCAAAAATAGCTCCATTTACGTATTCAATTCAGATCCAAAGCGAAAAACTGTTAAAAAACACCACATTGGGTGCCAATCACAATTTTTTTTGTTATATTTAATATAAATAAATAATAAAAATATAAATATTGCTGGACAATTCACACAGCATTATCTAGCCCAATGGTAAGCAGAGCTTGTGTTATGGGTACATAACACAACTGATATACATAATACAATACATTACATAGATAGATCTTTTTTATTATACATAGAAAACGACCAGAACACCCGGAACAAATATCTGCAGATCGTACACACAATTGTTCCGAGGCGGGAATCGAACCCGCAACCTCCTGCGTCGCAGGCGGACCTTCGCCCACCGCGCCACATCGGTCGTCTTATTAAATATTGTTTGTTATTCACAGGGAATGGACAGCGCATGGGGGCCGACCGGTCATTACGTCAACTATGACGAAATTCAGCAAAACTTAAAGTGAGTCAAATCACAATTCCTTTGTCATATCTTGTTATTATAACCACAACCTCTACTACCAAAACAAGATCCTGTTTATTATGCTAACTGAAATGGCGTTGTTAGTGGTTGATGAATCATTCAGCGTTAATCTTAACTCAAATCGCGAATTCCGATTATCTTAGCTGCCTAGCCTAACTACAATTAAAGTAAAAAGTAAAAGTAAAAAGATTTTTATTTTGTCAGAACAGAACAGAGACTCTTATAAACTAAACTTAGATTAACAGACGACAGAGACTGACAAAACTCGGTCTCCACTCAGCATGTGCTATGGTAGAGCAAATCGTACCATAGCGCTGGTCTTCCGTGGAGACCGTGGTGCGCAAGGTGGCCTAATATAGTGAGGAACCAAACAAAAATATTAATTATTCAACAGAAACTAAAACTGTATGTACTAAGTAAACAATATTATTTAAAATAAAATACGTATATAAATTTTAGAATGATCTTTGTACATTTAAAATAAAATAAACCTGTTAAAACTACAATGAGATTGTTAATAATGTAAGTAATATTATCTAATTTTTTTTAAAAGGATGGCAAAGAACGGCTTATTTGAACTGGATGTATGTGTTCAGACTCAAGTAATACTTTTTTTAATAATTTTTTGAAAGTGTAAACGGACTGACAATTGATGTAAACATTGGGATTCCGACCGATTGATTCATCAATCATCACTTACAAGCAATAAATTTACATATCTGTGTAAATGATTGTGGATGACAAATAGGCCTACTACTTCTAGACTAGTCGGTACCCCAATGGACGCAGATTCTCGCCGAGCCGAACCCGTCGAAGAAATTGTGCCTACTTTAGAGTCTATTGTTAATCGTTTGAATCTAGAGTAAAAAAGTGAAAACTCACAAATCGGTCTCCACTGTGCATGTCCTATGGTAGAGCAGATTATACCATAGCGCTGGTCTTCCGTGGAGACCTTGGTGAACAAAACTTCAAAACAACAAAACTAAAAAACCACTTGCACACTTATCCGAACCGATCTAGATAAATCACCAAAAATAATTTGTCAATACAAAACCTTCAGCTCCTTGGCACGTTCGGAAAATTTCACCCACCAACTTTTGAACAGAACTGTTTAGGTTCATAAACCTATTTATTGATTTGAAAAACTTTATTTTTCTACTTTCCGGAAAGCTAGAGCAATACGATGTTATAGTAGGTGGCAATACGATGTTACAGTAGGTAGCAATACGATGTTACAGTAGGTAGCAATACGATGTTACAGTAGGTAGCAATACGATGTTACAGTAGGTAGCAATACGATGTTACAGTAGGTAGCAATACGATGTTACAGTAGGTAGCAATACGATGTTACAGTAGGTAGCAATACGATGTTACAGTAGGTAGCGATACGATTTTAAAGTAGGTAGCAATACGTTATGTTAACCTTAGATTGATATTTCAAGCAGTACGCGTCGCGAGAAGCTGAGCGAGGTCCAGATAGGACAGATGCGAAGACAAGTGCACGCGCAAAGGGCCAAGGCTGAAGAAGAGAGGTAATTATCACTTTATTACTTAAGTTAAAGTCAGTCTATCTGTCTATCTAAGTATACTCATATAACTATAAATCCCGGAGGTGGGCATTGCGACCTGCGACACAGTATTTTACTTCTACAGGTCGCATCGCTTCATATTTTGTTATTTATAGTTATAGCACCTTAATTATGTTTCACATAAAGACTCTTTATGTTTATGTTATAATATAATTATAATTTCAATAAATTAATAGTATAAAATATATTTTTTTCGCAAATTTAAGTCACTAACACTGTAGAACGCCTTTTCGATGAGCCTCGTTTTAAGTCTCCGTTTAAATGCACATTGATGGGGATAAACAGTGGCGGCGTGTCAGTAAGCCACCATGCTTGTTTTGAATGGTTTGACTCCAACCTCAGTAAAAATAGCCTATCAAATTTTCATCGAAAATGCGACCAAATTTTGTGTCTTTAGAAATCTGTAGAAGATTGAATAGGTCTCAAGTAGGCATCTAAAGGCTAGCGTCGACAAGCATCGGTCGATGTGCGCTATTCACATTAGCGCATCATTTTTTAAGCGTAATACCGGGTGCTGCTGGCGTTCACTGTAACTATAGCACCTGTATTGCCGACCATTTTCAAACGAATAATGACGTCATCCGGACTAAACGGATCGTCAGCATTGCCACTATAATGCGTCCGCTACTTGCAGTGCGGACGCAATCAGTAGAAGACAGCTTCTATGGCAAAGAATACTAAAATTCATTCTATCCCGTCAGTGTGGATCGTCCGATACCGGCCTGTCGACGTTACCCTAACGATGTGATATAAACCTAGATATGTGAATATCTCTGTAGATATTACTTGAAATTGGTACACAGACGAGACGATTATCGTAAGGGGATTTAACCCAGAGCGGTTTACCGCAACACGAAGGCTGGTGGTTTCACTGGTGCATGCAGTAATTACTCCTCGACGCGAGCTCGTTAAAAATAACTTATAGCACTAATTATAAACAGAATCCTTGCGGTTGCGTTATTTTTAATTACATAGGCTGTTGTCTGGGAAACTTTTCTTACAAGATACTATACTATTAACGTAACTACTTCGCCTAATTAGTTAGTTAGCCTAGCATATCTATTTCTAAGTACTAGCATGACGTTGTCGTAGTTATTTAAAACGTAACATTAGCAGTAAGCTAGATAAGTATTCTTAATAGGGCAATGGATTAGGTAATGCTAGGGCCTTGTAAACCGGTTGGCCCTTGAAACGTCCAGATCGCGACAATTCTAGCTAGATAGTTGGAACACCTTTGTCTGCCGTTTTCTGCATTTTGTTTGACTTGGATAATTACTTATAGAAAACTAGCTGCGCCCTGCGGCTTCGCCTTCGTGGAAATCTGTTTCTAATAGTTTATAAACCGTCCTCTTGGATCACTGTATATTTAAAAAAAACCCGCATCAAAATCCGTTGCGTAGTTTTAAAGATCTAAGCATTCATAGGGAAAGACAGACAGCGGGAAGAGACTTTGTTTTATACTACATATGTAGAGATATAGAGATTATTATAATAACGAGCTTTTACAAGACTTTTCTTGAAGTACCTAAACTTTTTCTCAGTCATATTTGAATAGCAAATGATTCCAAAGAGATATTAACCTATAAGGTCTTTTAGTAGGTATATGGCATTGAATGTCGCATGTTGGTTGCGGTTTCAGCGACGTTGATAATGAAGTTAATTGTTGTTTTTCCCGCTCCGCGACGTACCTTGGCATTGGTAAGTTGCTTGTGCTTTGTTATTCCACGGAGATATAAAATATCGTTTTGAGACATCTTATCACTAACTTCCTTACTTAGAACTCTTTGTTAACTTTAAGGAATTGTTAGTAATTACCAGGTTTTTAAATTTCGATAACTACGAGTATGTTCATTTATTCTGTACTAGCGACCCGCCCCGGCTACGCACGAGTGCAATGTTTTTGGCGACTTAGGTCTATCAGGAATAACGACTAGGTATAAAAATGACTAGAACGTGATATTGTCAAGAAAGAAAATTGGAGACATATATTATTAACTAAGTATAAAAATGCCGATATCAAAAAAAAGTGGGGCAGTGTGGAGTGATTAATAAATCATATAAACCTTCCTTTCGAATCACTCTATTTATTGCTGAATGAAGATCTAAGCGAACAGACAGCGGACATTTTATACTATGTAAAGATTTAAAATATAATACAGTTATGAGTTGCCTCAAACACATACTAGGTTTAACATGTATTTGTAATGAAGAGCAGGACATCCTGGTACAAGTATATTTACATACTTAAAAGGATGTCCTCACAACTGTCTAGCATGTAAAGATACTTTTTCTACAAATAAACAATTTTCAAATTTTCAAATTTTCAAACATCTTTTTTTCCGATGTCTTGTAGGATAAAACTTAATTGAATGAATGTATGAAGGAAACTACGAATATTCGTGAAAGTTATTAATTTTTGAGGCTTTCGGAATCCTCAATCAGGGGAGAAGATTGCACTAAAGCTTAATTTGGGGACCCCCTATATTTTATTGACTGTTTTCACTGCAGTTAAAAAAAAACATTTATTTAAATCAAGTGATGTTAATCATCTCAACTCTGGCAATTCCTTAAAGTAAGGTAGTGTTTTGCTTTTTTGTGTTTGACAACCAGAAGAAAACAAAAAACTCTTAGCAGTTGCTAGAAGTAAGAAGTTTCTAAGTGGGGAGGCGACGTTTTTGACACAACTGTAAATGAAGTAGAACTTATAACTCATATTTTCGGTAGGTATCATTATTATGTAAATCATTATAGCAGCTATTCGCGTTAACCTTGTTCGTAATGATCGTAGTTATATTTAATTTAGGCTGTAATACCATATCGTAGAATCAGCGATTATAATCACTGCTTCAATCCTTAAACCTAAGTCAGTAGAAGAACATTAAAACCAGTAGATTTTATAATGCTGTGCTAGAACCAATAAAATCTAACTAAACATTAAAATACATTCAAATTAATCTGTAACCACTTGGTTTTTTTTTCGATCAGAAGATGTATAGACAGATGTTCTAAACTAAAAAAAAACCAAGGAAAACCACAATTAGTAGCATACATCCCTGCTAACGACATTATGCCTTCAAGTTGTCATGAAATTCTTTGTAATTTCAGTTATATTAAGCCCCGCTTGCATAAGGATTTTTAAACATCAAACCATATATTATAGTAAATTTTGACGTAAGTATTTTTGTGCCTAAACAACTAACTAATCAAATTTTAGCAAGTATACATATAACCTTACGCAAGCGCACCTTACTCATTTACGACAGCCTGTTTCTTATGTTCTAAGTATTTTCTTGTTTTCTGACGTGCGAATCACGTCACTCGTCTGAAACTCAAGTTATGGCTTGAGCGATGACGGCATCATATTCTTTAGTAACTATAAATAAATAAAATAATGCTGTACAATGCACACAGCATCATCTAGGTCCAAGCTAAGCAAAGCTTGTGTTATTTGTACTACATGACTGACTAAAACAGTATTCTATTAAGTATATCAGACATTTACTACCCATGTATATAATAAAAAATATCTATCTATGTAATGTATTCATTACATGGTTAGATAATTTTTATTATACATAGAAAATACTCAGAATACCCGGACCAAATGTTCGCAGATGGTACAACATTTATATCAAGGCGGGCCCGCGGCGTACATCGATCATCTAAAATATCTTCTTCCTTAACCATAAATCTGCAGTCAAAGTCCAGCTAGACTTCCTTGTAAAATTATCACTAGGCGAACAGGTTTTAGTGCACTTCAATTAAATCTGTGTTATCTTGCAACATCTAACTGATGCCTTTGTCCACAGTCGTCGGGTAGGCACAACTGGCTACCACTCTCAGCGCTCCTGTAAGGACCCAGGCCTCCGCCCCCAGTCCAACTACTATGAATACGAGAGCGCCCCACCGAGGCGACCGGGAAAACTCTCGCATTATCACTGAAAACTACGGAGTTATCTGTAGGTACAATCAACAAATATCATGTTTTCTTTATATGTGACAGAAATGAGATCATAAGAAATGACTGAATGTTTAAAAGCTTCCAGTGACAAGAATCTGTCTACTTAACTACTCCTAGTTATTGATGATGTAAATAGGGAATTGTAAATAATACAAGAGAAATTTACAACAGCATCAATAGAGAAGACGTAATCTATAATAAAAATAACTCTCTATACTCCGATTCAGAATAAAATATATTTATCTCAATAAAGATATTTATGAAACTTAATAAAAACTTATAACAATAATAGTAAACAACATGGTAACAGCAAAATTATCACAAAAAAACTTAAACACAAACTTCAACAGCGCATGTTTAAATAAGAATTCAAACCAATGAGAGATCAATTAAATGACGAATGAAAGCTTACGAAACCAAAAATTGTTTCAAATTACTGTGCTTTGCTTCGATGATGACAATGTCGTTAAATATTTTCAACCAAAATTCGTTTGGTAATGTAACCCACGAATACAAAAAATATCCTTGTTTTTGAATCGGAGTATATGAGGTTTCAGATTTAGAGGTCACGATGAATCTTTTAGCATCTACCTTCGTAAAACACAGGAGAAAATTACTTGTAAACAAAAAGGTGGTATCGAAGAAGTTCCGAACTAGCCAGAATGGAATCGACTTTTACCAGAATTTATGGCGGTTAGTTGCCTACTAAGTTCTTATTTAAGGAGGTAAGAAACCTCGTGGTTCCGAAGTTGTATGGATACTTAGGGGAAAACGTTATTACGATAAATGTGGACACGAAAGACCTAACTAAGATAACTGCTTCTTGTTCACAGTAAAAATGTCTGTTGAAAATGCTTTAAATTTGCAATAATGTGAAATCTATTCAATGTTAGAGTACTTTTGCGTTACTGCGGCGGCGATTAAAGTTGAGAGAAATTGTGTTATTTTTATGTGTTGGTACTTTTATTTTACCCCTGATAGGTTATTAATTATATAAACCTTCTGTATTAACAAGAAGTAATTTCTATCGGATTTTATTCCACCATTACAAAATGTTTTCGTTGATTATAGAAACTACCATTTTTAGTTCTATGTCAAAGATTTTTCTTTAATTTTTTCTTTTGTACTTTCGTATTTTTATTATACCTACTTATTCAATAAAATCAAGCTAAACATTACCCCGTTGCTGTCAACTGCTTCAATCAATGTTGATGTTATTTAGGGCGATGGGTATGTAGGTACTTGTGACTTCTATTCACATAATATTAACAACCTAAGGTGAACATTCCACATTAGTGTTTTTCATATAATCAAAGAAGCTTTAAATGTAGAGTAGACATAAATAGTATTACATTGATAATAGCTAAATCAGAAAATGATCAAATAACTATGTACTATTGTTTGACTGAATATGTTTAAAATATTTAAAAAAATATTAAATTAAATAGGGTAGATTAGAGATCACTTATTGTGAGAATTGGAAAGACATTTGTATACATTTAGATGATAATGTTATCGGCAATCAACTCAATCATTATAAATTTATTTTCAATTTTTGTGATAATTTAACTTACGTGTCAGTTTATAAGTTACAATTTATATAACTTAAGGAAGTAGTTGTAAGAATCAGAATCTAGGATAGATGATATCATTTTGTATAAATTTTATGTGACATCTTGTATATAGAACTTATATATAAAAGACTATTGTAATGTTAGAAATATAAACTCAAGTCGCAAATGCAAAATTTGCACTAAGTGCCTATAAATGTACGATTGTATGGTTGTTATACTTATAGCAAGGTTTTTTTTATGATCATGTAAAATATATACCTTTGGCCATGTCTGTCCATAAATAAATGCGAGAAATCGTGATGACTTCCGTTTTATTTAATATCATCATTGTAGTGACCGTTGAGATTATAAACTCTTTTGACGGTTTGAGGCGGTCTTTCCACCAGAGATGTGCGAGGATGTGTAGCGTAGGTACTCTATTTTGCCCGCGTCCGTCCCTAGCACTCATTATCCGTACACACACATCTTTCCCTTGAAGTTGAGCGAGGCTAAATAAATTATGCGTTTCCATTGGTTGTTAAAAACACATTCCTCGCTACGAATCTCTGGTGGATGTGGGTACGCAGCCTTAAGCTGCTATTACCGGTAATAGTGCTATAATTCTTTTACCCAGTACTGTTTACTGTTGAGGTTTTTCCCTTCTAATTGTTATTACGCGTCATAAAGCAAAACTGCATGTCATGTCCATGGCACTAGCACTACGCTTACATTGTAACAAGTAGCACAAATATAGAGTCTTACTACTATCTTAAGAACTTACTTAGACTTGGGTCTTTGATTTAAACATAGTCCATGAGTTTACCTATGTTTTATGCAGGTAGGTAGGTAGGTATAGGCATAACGTGAACGAAGCCAGTGGCAAATTCAATTCATTTATATGTAGGTACCTACATGTTCATACACTTGATGTCGTTTAATCTACTTTACTAAGATATTACTTATATCATTTATTTATAACTAAAGTTGTATAGGAGGAAGGCAACACCAAAAGGGATTGTATGAAGAAGTAGAGATAAAACAAAAAACAGACAAAATAGTGACTCATATTTGAGCACATAAAAATTAACAAATGATAGGCTGTAAAGAGGCCTAGAATTAATAATCATGAACACAACAACAAAACTATAATAATATTAATATCATACATGTCACGAATGTCATAATAATGCAGCTGTTTATTTATGGGCAAAATATAGTTATCACATATTGGAGAAAGCTTGTGACTAAGTAGCAATAGCCTCACTAAATATAGCAACATCATGCTCGCTTTGATGCATAGATAAGAATAATAACTCTATGTTCGTAAGGGCAAGGTCGCGGTTCGCGTGGTCGGACCACTTACCCGGCAAATTGTCCGCGCGCCCTTTAGCTGAACCAGTGTTGTAGTCAGACTCTTAGTTGTTGATCATAATGATCACTTGAAGAGTCCACTTGTGGCGAAAACTTTCCTACACTTAGATGAACATTTTATTCATAATAATGTCAAACTTAGAGAATTAAACCAATTTAATTCCCTAAGAAGTCAAATTATACGCCACAATTCATCATTCATTATTTCTAATATAAAAGTATAATTATAATAAAACGTAATAGAATAAAATTAATTTGTATAACGCTTACAGTTTTAGTATGTAATGCAAGGGTTGTCTAGGTAAAGCGAATCAATTGCGGATGATGATAGCAAGCCCCTTTTTGAAACTCTAAAACGAATAACTTGGCCATAGATAGACATACTCCCATTTAAAATCAAAATTTTTTGCGACTAAAAAGTAAAACACGAACTTCAACAATGCACATCATGTGCAGTGTAAATTCGGAAATTAACGCGATATACGAATGAAAGTATTTAAAACCAAAAATTGTTTTGAGCTTCTGTTCATGTTTAATATCTTGTAGTAATCATGAATAATAAAAATTAAGTTTATCATTTCCAAGAAATATTTAAGTCAAGATCAATTCAATTTGATATGTTCTTTGTTCATATATGTATGTATACATATTTCCAGTGTAAAAATCAAGTTCCAGCAGGTCAATTCTTAATCTGTAGAGCTAGATTAAATTTAATTACAGTTTGTAAGTCAAGATGGAATAGAACTTCCTGCATCATAAATAAACGGCATAACTTTTTGTTTTAACTCTGGACAATCCACATAGCATTATTTAGCCCCAAGCAAAGCAGAGTTTATGCTATGGGTACTATACGAGTGATATATAGTGGTATACTTAACACAATACATTACATAGATATTTTTTTTTATTATTCATACGACCAAAACATTCGGAACCAATATCTGCAGATGTGTGTGTACATCTGCAGATATTGGTTCCGAATGTCCCGAGGAATCGAACTCGCAACCTCCGTCGTAGGCGGACCTGCCTACCGCGCCACAGAGGTCGGTTTGCTTTGTATTTCTGATGCCCTAGCATCTATTGCATCGCTATTTTCATAAGCTTCAAATACAGCCCTGATCGACCTTCCTTCCTACCCCCTTGCGAGTTGCGATACTAAATTGGACATTTCGGAATCTAATAAAACATTCCACAGTAACACAAATGCGGTAGCAATAACGAGGTCGATTACAAAACGCTGTTTTTGTTTTTATTGTCGAATCATTTTGCCAAAGTGCTTTAGTTAATAGTAGCAGGTTTTATGACGAACAAAAAATTCACATTGGAATGGGAATCATTATGATCTAAAAATTGAGGAAGTTAAGAAGAATGGAGAATATTAGGAAATTAGGTAAAGTTTGATTTTTGTGTGTTTTGTTTGAAAAATTGATGCTGGCAGGCTCATACATCTATAAAACATAAAATAAATAAATAAATAATGCTGGACAATCCACACAGCATCATCTAGCCCCAATGTAAGCAGAGCTTGTGTTATGGGTACTAGATGATTGATATACATACTTAATACAATAGATTACATAGATATATTAGAGTAAGATGTATTAGAGTTGTTGCCCACGGCTTCGCACTCGTTTTTTCTATCAGTTACCTATTCACTTTTGTCTTGAAAAGACCCAGGTTGTAATTGCAATCATAAACTTTCTGATTTCGACCTCAGACAAGAAAAGCCTTGTACATTAGTAGGGTAACTAAAGCTTATTCACTTCACTGCCCACTAAATAATAGCAGCTTAATCGATAGGTATTAAAGTCCTATAATACCTAGAATTTATGTCGAGACGCTGCGGTCCACAAACAAGGGGTTAGTGAAACCCCATGACGTCATAACTTGAACGTTATCGTCACAGAAATCGCGTGGGCGCTTTCATGCACTATTGCTCGCTTTTGAAGGTTAATAACAAAAGTGTTGAGAGTTTGACTAAGACTCTGACGACCTCTGTAGCGCGGTGGGTCCTCTGTATGCAAAGGGTTCGATTCCCGCCTCGGGACAAGTGTTTGTACGATCTGCGGATATTTGTTCCGGGCGTTCTGGTCGTTTTCTAAGTATAATAATACATATATAATATATAGTATTAAGTATATCAGTCATCTAGTACCATCAAAGAGTTTTTTGAAAACGATTATAGTAAATATAAAATAAAATCTGACATCCCGTAACATCACCTGACCGGGAGTTACGTTAACTATTATAATTTTAAGAATATAACATAATGATTATGTTTCCTATACAACAAAATTGTATAATTATTACCTGTTTTGACGAGTCGTATCCTTAGCATAATTAAGGTACCTATATACCTATGTATATATTATATTGTACACTTTTATGTAAGAATTATGACAATAAAGAAACCTGAATCTGAATTTGCTCTGCTTAGCTTGGGTCTATTTGTTAATGTGTGGATTTTCCAACAATGAAAATTATTTATTTATTTATTTGTAAGTAGATAATTACTATCGTGTTGTGGAGGTTTTCATAGTAATTTGGTAGGTAAGGTACCTACATATATAATATCAAGGTAAAATTATCGGTCTTGTATGCAACGCAATGAACTTTTACAAGAAAAACCGCAAATTACCTTCATATACGCACCAACGACTGCATTTTTTCCGTTTATAGACCACAGATTATTGTGATTGGAGTATAAAAGCTTTGGAAAAATACAGCCTTAAATATATAAAAAAAAACCTTCAAAAATCCCTACAAAAATATAAGAAGGTGAACCCGTATCTTTCATACGTCGCAATAGCGATTCCAAATCAGTTTATCTTCTAAATCGAGGCTTTGAAACTTCGAACTGGCGGGATATATCGTCGGGAATTTGGTGCCTTTGAGTATACGTCGCTAGAAAGGTATCTACCGGACTACCGAATATAGTGAATAGGGTGAAAGGGAATGCCATTTCCACCTGCGATATGACAAAGGTTTGGAGGTCACAGCCACAATCTACAAGAAAATGAAATTCTTGCGTAGGTATAAGACAAAAGTCTTTCTTACATTCCTAGTTGGTTGTTGTGACCTTCAAGGAAATCCTTCTAAAAATATCAAACAGTAATTGATAAAGGTACAGCTTAGAATATATTATTATTTCCTTAGACAGTCGTAGACATTTTAGGACTTCATATATAGTCATTTTGAGCGTAACCAACAATAATTTGGATAGGATTCAACTCGGCCAGAAGGAAAATGGTCAGCACAAAAAATAACACAAATCCGGTCTCTGCACTCTCTGCATAATGTCTCGCACGACCGGTCTTATTAATTTCAATCCCACCAAAACAAAAAAAATAGCAGTTTTTGGGTAATTTCAGATAGAAGTTTTATGAATGGAGTAATTTCAACTGACTCACCTTGTCCAAGCCAGATAACCTTGCGATAATCTTTATGCTCTTGCAATTGAGTTACAATATTTAGGTCTTTTACACTATGTAGACTAGGTACCCTTCGCCATTACCCGGCATGTCAGGGCCGTTTTAATCACTGCTGGTTGGCGATTAATAAAGCGTTTTGGTATCCAATCAACCAGGCTTGGACGCATATTCGTGCATATTAAGACCCAAACACACTAGCTACAAGAGTTTATTAAATCTTTATTTAATTGCTTCAATTACTACTTAGCATTTTATAAATATTGCTATCGCTTATTAACAGGAGTACCATCGAGCACAAATCTCGATAATATTCGATTAGCATCGATTACGTCTCTAGTGTCGATAAATTTCGATAAGAACAGTCTGTTCTTGTAGAATTTTATCAACCACTATCGGCCCGTCCCGGCTTCGCCCGGGTGGATATGTTTCATAAACATTTTGTGATGAACGTAGAGTAATATATCTTTATACGCAAGTTTTTTATTTTTCGGGTTATTATATAGCTTATGACACTCACAAATAACGTGGCTTTCTATTATTAAAATAATTTTCAAATTTGGTTTAATAGATTCAGAGATTTCCCCCAACGAATTCACAAACTTAAGTTTATGAGGTTGTAGTATTTAAAATATTAGTATAGATTATCGAAATCTGTGCTCAAAGTTCTTGGAAGGTTTGGTGTCACGTCATGACGGCCTTTACTGTGATTATAATGCTCACCCTTCTTGTAGCAGCTCGACGGCGTTCATATTTTGCTGCCAAATAAATCCTGCAGCTGCTAATTTTGAAATGTAAGTAGGTATTGTTAGTTAAACGTAGGGGATTTATACAGCAGCGACAGCTCGACCTTGACAGAATTAAAATTTTCATAATTCGTATGGGGCACTTTAAAGGATCGTGATCGATCCTTGATCATAGCGCGTTGTAAGCGAAGAACTCAGTGGTAGCTTGGGTGGTAGCCCATGGTTAAAATAGTCTCTTCAGGGATAAACTCAAACTATCTATCTATGTAATGTATTGTATTATGTATATCAGTTATCTAGTACCCATAACACAAGCTCTGCTTACCATGGGGCTAGATAATGCTGTGTGAATTGTCCAGCATTATTTATTTATTTATTTATTATTTATAAACTCGTCTAACCGTTGATCTGATTTACGTGAAATATTATATTGATGTTGGGTTCTCTTCGGGGGCTCTGCTGCTCGGTGAACCTTACCCTTAGTCGCCTCCTACGGCCATAACACTTAGTGTATCACAAGCTTTATGCCTAGGTACAATATTCATATCTCAATTATTATGTCTTGCTAAGTTCTCCTCCTAGAAGACATAATGATGACGGCTACTTCCTATTGTGTTCTGAGAAACTAGAGCAGGTTAATTACTAAATTAAGGACAAAGGTTCGATCTAACCTAGCATTGATTGTATATGGTCTTGTTCTTGAAGACATTACCTAGGTAATGTACCTATTATAGGTATTTAACTCCGGGTAGCAGACTTATGCGTGCGAGTGTAATCTATACTAATATTATAAAGAGGAAAGGTTTGATTTTTTGTTTGTTTGTTTGTAACGAATAGGCTCCGAAACTACTGGACCGATTTGAAAAATTCTATCACCGTTAGGAAGCCTAAATATCCGTGGTGAACATAGGCTATATTTTATTTTCAAAAAGTTAGGGATCCATACTAAAACCGTGTAAAGCCGGGAATGTCCGCTAGTATATTATAACTTTGAAGCAATTATGTGCAGTGGCGTTCAGGTAACCCCCGGATAAGTTCTAAGCCTCGTAATAACACTATTTTTTGTTTATTATTAAACTAGTTTCAGCCCTCGGTTTCGCACATGTTCTGTCTATTGATACGTTTAAAGGTTATTTATGTGAACTGTTTCGTGTACTATCCCATATGAACTGTTTTGTGGGACAAAAGTAACCTATGTTTGATTCCAGGCTTAGAGCTTAGAGCATAAATATTTTCTATACATATATCTCTAATTTTCAGCCTGATCCGTTCATTAGTATTGGCGTGAAGAAGCAACAAACATCCATCCATACCATAAATGCAAACTTTCGCTTTTATTTTAGTAGTGTGACAGCTTACTATCTGCATTTTGCCGGTTTTAAAATATTTCTGTAAGTATTTAGATGAACGGCCCTTGGCCACTTATACGTAGGTATTATATACGGACCTAAAACTTAAAAACCTTTAGTTGTAGGAGTAGGGCCGCCAAACTTGAAATATTTACAAAAACTGCAATTCTTAGGTGTGCCGGTTTAATTAGTATTTTTGTAAAGTGTTATCATTCAATACCAAAGTCCATCAAAATAAATGATAGCTACATTATAAAAGCATAATGCACAATTAAAAATTAATGAGAAATAGAAGAAAAAGCCGTATGAAAACGGCGCGGTCGTCAGCGAAAGTGAGTTTGTACGACAGCACCAGACGCACTCGTCAGCGATTTCTAGGCCGATGGTCTGACGCCAGCCGAGCTCCCACTTCCACCGAGCTCTGCGTGCGCTTGCGCAGCGCGACAGGCTCCAGTCTCTCTCGGCGGTGCATCGCGCTACACTGCCCTCCCCACTCGCGAACCATTCCACGTACCGACAGTGCCGACTGCCGACCAAGTTTTTAAACCAACCTTCCGCCATTCTGCACCGTCTAGTGCTTTCTAAAGTGTAAACTCCGTGCTTAGCTATAACACCTTAGCGAGAAGCTGTGTTTGCATAAACCAGCGAAAGCGTTCAACCGTGTGCTAAGGAATTTGGCTGTGTAGGTTTTCCCTTGGTGTGTTGCAATGTAAATAAGTGGTTGAAGTGTTGAAATCTGGTTTGTGAGGAGCTCAGTGAACGTGATCATACGGCTTCAAAGAACGGGCACACATGCTTATGTAAGCAAGAATCAACGAAGATCAGGTGAGTTTTGCTGATTCCATAAAACAACCTATAAAGCCTTGATTTGTCGCGTTTACGACCGCATCTGCTCGATTTAACAATAACCCCAGCCTGTGCCCCAGCTGTGCCAATAAACTTCTAAAGTAGATGATGCTGCTTATGTAGTAAAAATATCGTTGAGAAGAACCTATTTGCCTGTAGACTCTGAAGAGTATTACCTATTTTATGTACAAATATTCATTCAATAACTTGTAGGCCAGTCTGTCGACTTCCTCTAAATATTTCATCAACACCGGTTCACCTCTATGCCTTGTTGACCCATACGGAATCACTTTGAAATCTTGCGAAAGGTATGTCGTCGGTGGTGCCTATGTTGTTTATACGGTCTATACCAGTTGAATGAGACTGTGCTTGCTGCATTTTGCTGTACCAATAAGGTCTAACTTAACTTACAACTTTGATCGTAAGTTAGTAAACCTATTCAAATAGTGTTTATGAACGCCCTTAACTGCCTGCGTGACCGTTACGATCGTGAACATAAATACCAATGTACTTACTTATTACTTATACTTTACAATACTAAACTCGAAGCAGAATTTTTATAAACAAATCGCCTATAGGTCCCTACTTAACCTAAAATTCACCCTGTTCACACTCTTTTTATAGGTAGGTAGGTGCGCAACGCAATTTAGATTACTTGTCGATTTGAGATCCTTCCTACAATGAACATTGCTTACAATTTAACTGAAACTTGACGCCAATCAAGTGGGGTTTAGTTATTTGTGCCGTGATTTGTTTACTGACATTCTACATGAAGTTTGGCTAGTGTGTAGCATATTTTATTTTAAGTAGCTGTTACTTTCAGTATATTTAAATGGAAAATGAAGTACAAGCAAGTTAAATTAAGATTTAAAATTATGGAATGCATAAAAATGAATTCAGGCATGGCAATGATCATAAATAATGCTGGACAATTCACAAAGCATCATCTAGCCTCAAGCCAAGCAAAGTATGTGATATGGGTTTGTGACAACTGATACATATAATAATTGACATACCTACCAACATAGATATATGTACATATAATATTAACTTTATTATACATAGAAAACACCCAGAACACCTAGAACAAATATATGCAGATCGTACAAACATTTTTCACGAGGCGGGAATCCAACCCGCAGCCTGCGTCCCAGGCGGACCTACGCTCGCTGCACCACAGAGGTCGTCACATAGCATCGTAAACTAAAATATAGGTAGGTAACTCAAAATATTTATGTAGGTATGTGTGTATCTAGCCTACCAACTTATAAAGATCATAATAATATACTCTAATCTATCAGATTACAGTTAAGTACCTACCTGGGATCTGTTGTCCAAAGTCCAAGTGATAGAACTGAGTTTTATTAATCACGCTCACAATAGACGTCCAATATAACTTCGGATTTCATATCCGCTTGCCACAATCCTAATAATATGATAAACGCGATAGATTGTTAGTATGGATGTTTGTTACTCGCGCAAAAACTACTGAATGGATCGCGGTGAAATTTTGTATTTACATTACAGTTATATTGTTTCTGTCAAACTGTCCAACAGTTTGTCGGCTCTCTCGTGGACAGGAGGTAGTTCCAGGCCCGGATTAAAATATAGGCTGCTTGTAATCCCATTTATCAGTTCCCATGGGATTGAAATAACTTGAAATGTTTTCATAGAACAACGCGTGCAAAGTCGCGGGCAAACTCTATGTATTCAAACATAGTTTTTGAATCCTTCGATTAAGTTTAGAAAGCATTATTATTAACATATAATTGATCTCTCGTTCATTTTCGAATTCAAATATTAAAATTGTTCGTTCAACAGAGATTATGCGTTCAAAATCAAAATCATTTATTTGCAGTCAACGGGTTATATTATTTACTATCGATAATATTCTTATTTAATGTAATTATATTGTATATGGAAATGGATATGATTTGTGATTTTTAATTTATGATTTTGTAATGTAAACTCGATGACTCTATGATTTTTGTGTTGTTTTTCTGTATTATAAATATATTTCTAATTTTAATATGTACTCTATTGCATTGGGTGTTCCCGTAAAAATAGAGGTACGTTTGCAAATAAATAAATAAATAAAAATAAGTTAGTATGCTAATTCTAAAACGTCCCATGCGATGACTTAACAGCTTTGGCGTGCAAAATTATACAATATACATAAATACAATACAATACAAAAATACTTTATTGTACACCGGATACAGAACGTTATGAATGATATTGCATGTGACAAGTACAATGGGCGGCCTTATCGCTGAGAAGCGATCTCTTCCAGGCAACCTTTGGATGGAAAGAATTATGTGAATTAAAGAAAGGCAAGGGGTGTACCAAGGCTATCCTTGGACACCCCCTGCCTTTCCTTAATTCACATGATGTATACATATTTGCGATTAAATAATAGCTATTTAATTGCAAATATGTATATATACATATTTACAATTAAATAATAGCTCTATAGCTATTATTTAATCGCAAAAGTAAAAAATCATTTATTTCTTTAGGCTTACAAAATAAGCACTTAGACAATAAAAACATACTGATTGGAAAATTAAGGCGTTGCTGAAGTTTGTGTTTTACTATTTAGTGATGACCTTGCTGCATGTTTACCTTGTTGTTTTCTCTTATTGTTATCAGGTTTTCATTCATAAATGTCTTTTTTCAATTCAATACGTATATTTCAGACATCAATGTCATCAATTCGAATCATTATGGTACAAAAATAATTAAAGTATCCATATTCTTGTTAGCATTATATATATTAAATAAAATATATATTAAATAATATTCAAATTAAATTAAAATTACTTAGGTTAGGTTCCTAAGTAATTTTAATTAATATACAATATATATATATGTTTATTAAACTTTTTTTAAATGTTAATAAACTTCTTTGTTTATTAACATTTAAAATCATAATCAAAATTAAATATGTAACCCCCTAATTTTTGAGTTGAGTTTGAGTTTCTCAAGTTTTTCTGACATACCTACATATTTTAATTTCAAACTGTCAAAAAATGGCACCCGTGCTTAAATGTGAGATGCGTTTGAGTATTTGAGCGTAAGTATCTTATTGACATAAATCTTACTAATATTATAAACGCTAGTTTGTGAGGATGTATTTAAGTAAGTTTGTTGCTCTTTCACGCAAAAACTACTGAATGGATTTTGATGAAACTTTACAATAATATAGCTTACATTCAGAATAACACATATTCATAAAGATATATTGCATATTATCCAAAATATCTATCACCACGCGGGTGAAACCGCGGGGCGCAGCTAGTAGCTTATATTCTATCGGAGTATAGGCGGTATTTAGGAAATCCAGGGTATTTTTACCGTTTCCTGACACTTCCCAGTTAGTTGGCATTCTGCCAAGATGACGTAGGTCCGCTTACTGTATGATAAGCATGCATTCGTGTTTACAAATATTGAGACGAGTTGATTCATCTCATCTGGTTCGTATGCGCAAGTAGGACATTCACTTTTATATCTAGGTCTTCGAACATTCAAGTAGATACCTTTACCTACGAATAGGTAACTGCATATTGAGTTCACGGTTATAATACTTCGCCTACTGATGATTAACGAGATGAAAAGGTTGGCATAGATATTATGTATATAAGTTTAGAGATATAGAAATTGAGAAATCTTTAAATTAATATCGGCTACAAATCTTGGAAAAGTTTATAGAAGATGAAGAAACGTACGCTAAGTATAGTGGTTTCTTAAAAAAAACATAATGTGAGGTAGGAGGTAGGTTACTTAGCAAATTTGGAAAGGTCAGCTAATTTTAATTACATGTTATTTTATTACAATACAAAAATACTTTATTGTAGGTACACCAGATACAGAACATTATGAAAGATATTGAATGTGACATTGACATGAATTATAAATTTTAATGCGAAGGAAACGGGTTAGGCTACATCTCGTCCGTGAAAAACTCGTCAGCGGACGAGTTCTCACACTGTCTCAAAAACCAAGAGACTTTTGATTCGGGCGAGTTCTACCCCTACCATAAAGTAAAGTCGACCGCTGGTCTGCTAACGACATGTATCCTTACCCAAGAAACAATAGCAAAACAACCATTTAGAAAAGGCGTAGCATCAGCCACTATCTCGGCTACTACATACATATAATAGTTATTCTGTGGATCCGCTCTAAAAGTAGACCTTTTCGTCCCTTGTTTTTGTTTCCCACAATAAATTGTGATGATATCAGAGCAGATACAATGGAATCAAAGTGGCCTTAACCTATCACTTGTTGTTTCTTACAGACGATTATTATTATTATTATGTCTCTAATTTACCATGATCTCGGGCCATAAAGTGACCCGGTCCTTTGGAAGGCTTGCGTGGGGCCGAAGCCAACAGCACAGAGGCCCTTTGAGAAGTTAATCTAAAGGCGATGGCTACACATAGCGGGTATTATCCTCGGGTGCACAATATGATACATCCAAAGATGGTATCCACCAGGTGTAGAGACTATTGCAAAGAAAAATGAAAGAAATAAAACCAGGTTATTGTGATGGATGGATGGACTGGGTAATCGGGCTATAGGGGAGATTGCGGATGTCTGCCATAAACAAGTCAATTATTATTATTATTCTTACGGTGATTCATTGGAAGGTTCTAGATAATTAATAAAAGGGGTTTAAAGGGGACTCCAACATCTCGTCTTCCAAGCCAACCCAAGATAACAAGCAAACTGGTCTCTGGTGAAAATATCAATCTTAATAATTTGATAACTCAGATAATATACCATTATTTTCCATAACTTGGAAAACTGGCAGAAAAGTTTCCAACCAGACGCATATCGCCATTAACAAAGAATCATCATATTTAATCAAATTTATTAAAGACGTAAAAAACTAGATATAAAGAATTATTAATGTCTGACGTCTGGCGGTGTGATGGACGGACGATATTACTAAAGGGTGAACTTGGATGAGAGACCTCAATGATGGCTCAGGACCTTGTGGAGTTTCTCAAGAGTTTGCAGGCTTATACCCGGCAGTGGATAAAGTCCGGTTGCTGATGATGACGAGTAAAACATCGGTCGATCAAGGTTGAGATCGCTCATAGCGATAAGGCTGCCCATTGTACAACATATTCTGTATTTGTTTTTTTTTTCTATCTGTTTTATTCGGAGTGCAATAAAGAGTTATTATTAATAATAATAATAATTGTATCGTATTGTTCCGGGTGTTTTGGTCGTTTACTATGTATAATAAAAAAAATCGATCTATGTAATGTTTTGTATTATGTATATCAGTTATCTAGTACCCATAACACAAGCTCTGCTTACCATGGGGCTAGATAATGCTGTGTGAATTGTCCAGCATTATTTATTATTATTATTGTTGGTTGGTAATTGATTTTGTGACTCAGCTGGGGTGAGCGTCCCGTACTAAGGGGAAGGTTGCGGTTTCAAGTCCCGTCGAAATCGAATTTTTTGGGATATTATTTAATTACTTAGAAATAAAAAACATGATATAATATTCAGATAGGAATTAAATCGTCATCTAATGAGTAGGTTATCCTATGTACCTACGTTGTTAATGTTATCCTACCTACAGTAGAAAGATTCAAAGGAAACTACTACAGTGATAAATATGTAGGTACATAGGTACCTATTCCTATGCTCTCATAAGCTCGCTACTGCGAGTTTACAGCCTATTATATATATAACCGCTCTGTCGCTTCCCAATCCAATACGGATCGGCTAAACGAATATCCATCGAGCCAGAACTGTGGGTAGTTCCAGTGGTAATTAGTGATACCTTCGCATTTCTACATGGAATAGACTATGAAGGCAGGTACATAGGTAATTAGAGTTTTGCTTTGTAAGGAAACTATAAAAGTTTACGTTTCCTTTTATACATTCAATGGCTCCTTGCTGATACAGCGAATCTTTTTAATTTACTTTACTTTAGTTTAATTTACTTATTTTACTGTTTTTAGTATGATGATGGAATCAGCGGATGATATACTTAGTAATGTTTATTTAGTATTTATTCCACCGTAGGTACACATGTTACATACACTACACTTCATGTCGTCTAAATTGTAAGTCATATTTTTTGTAGGTAGTTAGGAACATTTATGGTTACACACAATGGAAAAGGTGCTTCCTTTTCCATTGTGTGTAACCTTTAGGGATTGAACACAAAAAAAAAACAGTCAAAAATTGACTCTTCTCAAACATCAAAATACATATACTTCTACACCAACAATAAACAAAAACTATACAATTGGCGAAAAGATAGTTAATTCGGTTTTTTTGTGATTCTGGCAGAAGTCACGGTCTAGTAATCTTTTTCCGTTTTGGTATTTTGCTAAGTCATACCATACCACAGAATTACTATAGGTATTCAGTACCCTATACTAGAGTATCGTATAGCTCTATATCTCAATTCATAAATAATACACACAAAAACTAGGCGTCAAAAATATACCTATATTTTTGTCTGAATCACTCGTAATTTCGACTGTGTTTTTCCTACAGAGATTGCCATTAGACGAGACCCTCATACGAACATTTAATTCTATTCACATTCAGAAAAGGCTTAGCGGGAAATCTCTTGGAAACTCATTAGACAGTTCCTCATCATACTAGACGGTTATGAAATCGAAAATACATACCGACGCCAATCCTTCCTTAAGTACCTACCTTATTGCTTTTTTTTTTTAAATAAATAATGCTGGACAATCCACACAGCATTATCTAGCCCCATGGTAAGCAGAGCTTGCGTTATGGGTACTAGATAACTGATATACTGATATACATAATACAATATATATTACATAGATATATATTTTTTATTATACATAGAAAACGACCAGAACAAATATCTGCAGATCGTACACACAATTGTTCCGAGGCGGGAATCGAACCCGCAACCTCCTGGGTCGCAGCCGGACCTTCGCCCACCGCGCCACATTGGTCGTCAAAAGTGCTTTACTAAGGTTTACCTACATTTAATGTACTACTTGGTTAGGTAGGTACCTACCTATATTGTAGTACTTGGGTACTTCCTAAACTACAACTACTTCCTATAAGGTGGTAGGACACGGATGAAAAATAACCGGGTTTTTACTAATTTTTAGGTAGTAATTTTATGAACACAGCCGATTAGATATTTTTACACATTGTCAGCCATTTGCTATGAATATTTGCTACACTGAATTGAATCAATCTTAATATTTTGAAGTCTAAAAAAAAACCACTATCCAAATTAAGAAAATGGTAAAAATCCGATTTTTACAATTTGACACACGTGACCAACCTCCTTCAACTTCAACCTTTATCGATACGTAATTTCGAGTAGGTCATACTCTTATCTCAGTAGGTTATGATATTTGGTCGACTCATCCCGATCTACAGTTCTAAATCTATCTTCTACCACTAGGTAGGTATCTAATAGCCAGATAACTACCACATAAGAAAACCAGAGCCGAAGGTTATCCGTCGATACCAAAAGAAAATACCTACAATGATGATGATGCTCTACTAGCCGAATTTCGGCCACCGCGGCCAGTCTCATCTATAGCCATGTGTGTAGGATACATTTTAGTGCACAAGTGTGCGCGCAAACACAGATGCACTCAAAATTCGGTCACTTTTTATAATCTTAAACTTATTATAACCTGCAATGTTAGGTAGGTAATGTTCTGTTTAAAGTTATATGTGCTGATTGCATGCCATATTACTCGGTACGAAATGTCATGCAATATAGCATTACATTACAGAGTACTGTAGACCGACACGACCGGGGAGAGGTCAGGCGCAGGACCAACGAGCTTTCCGAGACGTGAGGGTGTAATCACCAACTTCCTGACTTTGGGCTGCTACTGTGATTTTTTATTGCAATAAAAAATACCAGCATACTAAGGTTACAATAACACACCTAACCCATCAAGTCGTTTCGTCGCAGCGAACAGCACAATGGTACAATCAAGAGCAATCAGAATCGTCACGAGATGTCGTCTGAAGCATAGAATAATGTTTTTTTAGAGTAGTTCTTCAGACTTATGTCATTAACTCATTAGCCATCTTGATCTTTGCCGGTAATAATATTGGCAAGAGTACAAAAGTTATAAAACAGTTCGAACTCTAACATGAAATATTCAACGGTTTTTTATTTTGGACAATCTACACAGCATTATCTATGTTAGTTCCTGCAGAGCTAGTGAATCGAATTGCGGGAATCGAACCCGCAACTTCCTGCGTCGCAGGCGCACCTTCATACGACATTTACGTTTTCGTTTGATTAGATTACCGAACAAACTAAACAAAACGAAATTTCGTAATGAAATAAGGCCTCCATTATACGAAAAACAAAAGAGTAATTTACCTTTACAACGCACCTAAAAATAATTTTATCAAATAATATGAAGTCTTTTATTTGATAATGTTTCAAAGTTTATATTTAAAACTACCTTCTGCCCGTGGCACGCGTTTATGGAATGTAAAGTTAACTACTCAAGTTATACCTATTGTGTGCAAATTTTCAGACCGATTCATTAGTTTTGGCGTAGTCTTCGGGCAAACATCTTCACAATCTTCAGAAAGAAAACAGGTAAGTTATTTGTACAGGTAACAAAAAAATATGATTGTTCGGCAATTTATGGTTGTTTTCCGTAGTCACAAACTTTTCCTTAGCAAAAATGTTAAGCACTGCATTGGTTGAACAAACCCGTTGCTAGTAATTTTTAACCAATTTCAAAAACTAGTTTTTTTAATTAATCAATATTGTTAAACTTTTTGTATATATATACACAAATAAAATTGATATCCGGCTATTGAAGACTAACTATCGAATACAAAATAAACCTGTTTCTTTTTGAATACTTGTGTGGACTTTTGGAATTTCCAAGTTATTACCATTTATTTTTAGTTTTAATGTTAATTTTTATTTAATGCGGAATTACCTGTAGAGATTTTGTACTTATTAATTATTTTGGAAAGTCGGAAAGCCGCTCTCGAACCTATGTCTTTGACAGAATCTTTCTGTTTATAATCTAAAGGTAGTAGAGCATCTTGCTCTACCGCGTAAGATAGAGCCAAGAATGAGCGAATAAGAGAATTCGATTTGGCGGCAAGTAGGTGAGCACTCGGCTAGGGTCGGCTAGATGTCGGGGCTCCGCGGTAGTCGCCGCTGGCAGCCCCACGGAACACCCGTCTGTACCGTGGCTGCGCGCGCAACGATCACCCCGCATTCGGAGTAAACAAACCCTTCTCACGAAATAATCATAAATCTTCAATGAAAAGTTGTTAAACGACAGCGGAAAAGACTATAGTCCACTCGAAATTAGATTCGCAATAGTTAAATCTAGTCGGCCGGCCGCAATGATTCTCACAACATTGAAGTCGGGTTAGATGTACTGTCGTTTTGAGTGAAAGGCCCATTAGATGCGGTGATTCGGTGTGTAACTGTGTTGGTGACTGCTGTAGGTGAACAAGTAGCCCGTTGTATCAGTTCTGCAGTGCATTATGTACATTATGATTGAGTGCCGGCGCCCATCAGAAATAACTCTGATTGAGAACTAGTTGCGCGCTGGACCTGACAGTAGTGATTATCAAAACATTTCTCGTGAATGACCTCAACATATTCATTCTGAGTAAGTACTTTCTAATCTGCTAAGAAAAACAGACGCTTATAACGAATAGCCTTCTAGAGTCCAAACAACTTTTCCACCCGCGCGACCGTGTAAGGAACTTATCCAGCGATGCTATATAATAAATGCATTAACTATCAGATCCTATAATTTTATGATTCTGTACTTTTACAAGCGCATTGCTAAGGGCATTGCGGCAAGTAAACCGAATTGAAATTGAGAGTTTTACGATGCATAGACAGGTGAACAATATTTTGAAACAGAGTGTCATCCTTCGATGAAAAAACATCTGTTGTTGATTTAGTCCTTATCACTTAATGACTGATAGCGCTAAATCCGTATTACCCGCTGGCTCAAGAACTCCAGTCTAAATAGTCTTGTCTTGAGTTAAAATTTACAAACGCTGCATAGATTCCCACAAAAAATTAACTTGATAACACTTAAAACCATGCATAGGTATACTAATTGGTTATTAAAAGTGTGAATTTATTTAACAACGTAATTTATGTACCAATAAATCTTGTATCTTGTATTCATATTCTTCTACATAATAAAATGATTACATAGTAAAAAAACTTTAAAACTTTAAAGTGAAAAACAACAGCTTTAACACCTTCAGAGCCCAAGTCGCTGCCGGCTTCAGCCGGCATCTACAGGTTGGGCAGTGAATGCGGTAAAAATAAGTTATTGATGTTACAGGAATTAATGTCACCTACTAATACTAATATACATTCTGATAATTTGATAACAGTGTAGGTATATTCGATATCGGCTATACTATACCTACAGCAAGAGAGAGCTGAATGCGAGTCACTGTGCAGTCAGTGTTCGATATTGATTTACGATCTGATAATAAAGAAAAAATAAGGTAGGTAGGTATTTAGTAAACAAGGCTTATCCTGGACCTGATAATAATAGCACGCATATCAGAATATTTATAATAGTTTACGGTGATTTCTTTACTTCTGCAAGACTTTGTTGGCTAAGCAACCTTATTAATTTCAAGTGCCTATAATTTAAATACAAATATTAATTAATAAATTGTTGAACGCATCAAAAGATAGGCTTCTTTGACAGGTAAAATAATCATACTAATTACTTGCGAATGTTTATATGGGTCGTCAAAACTACTAAACGGATCAGCCTGAAATTTTGCATAGATGTAGCTATAAGGCTGGAATGAAACTAATATACATACTCGTATATATATCCAAACTAATAAAACAGTACCCATGGTAAAGAAGAAGCTCTAAACGTTTCCATAGAAACAGCGCGAGCGAGTCGAACATATTTAATAAAAAAATAAATATAAATAATGCTGGACAATTCACACAGCTTTTATCTACGAGTAGCCCCAATACATATTTCAATATTTCATAGTTACATATTTTTTATTATACATAGAAAACGACCAGAACACCCGGAACAAATATCTGCAGAGCGTACAAACAATTGTTCCGAGGCGGGAATCGAACCCGCAACCTCCTGCGTCGCAGGCGGACCTTTGCCCACCACATCGGTCAATTGTAAATAAAATGTAACGTAAACACAACAAAAACGGCGAAACAATAAAATATTATACATTATAGCAAGTTTTTGTTTGAAGAAGAAAAGTAACAGTAGTAGAACCAAATTGATCAACAGTCAACTCACGCACGTACTATCTAATAGCCGCTTTGTATGGAAGAACACGAGTGTTTCGCCGATATAGGAAAGGACAAACGATTAAGTCACTAATTAGTTTGATACCAGATATTACCTACCGCTGCCGGTGTTGGTTCGTTCTTCTCTCAACTTAGAATTAACTAGCGGCCCGTCCCAGCTTCGCCCGGGTAGACATACTTACTTACTTGCCACAGGATGGCCCTTTTTGCGTGTTGGGTGGGGGGGCTGCTAGTCTAACCACCCGATTTCCTGCAGGAAGGCCAGCAGCTCGCTGATGCCGGTGCATGCCTCCTTAAGCGTCCTCGGAGTCCCAAGGTGTTGCAGTCTTTGAGAAGCTACGCTGTCGCAATCTACAAGCACATGCGCTGCCGTCTCCGCTGCATTCATGCACCCTCTGCAAAGGGGTTCTGCCCGGGTAGACATTTGTTACTTAAACATTTTGCGAGGAACGTAGAGCAAAAGTATCTTTATGCACCAAAAAGTCTTTTCATATTTTGGGTTAATATTCAAAAACCTCTCAAAAACTCGCACACAAATAAAGTGGCTTTCAATTTGTAAAGAATTTTCACCGGACAAACTCACAAGCTTTATAATATTAGTATGCTACAAATCAATGATAAAATCTCATGTCAACGTCAATTGGCCAATAAAGAACAATTTGACTTGTCAAATTGTAGGTATGATCAGTACGTAACCGGCTGTTAGGTTCCTACTCATCAATTACGGAGCTAATTAAATTATTATAATGCGCATAACAGATATGAGATGTTGAAATCACTATATAGTATATGGGGTATATATGTATTGATTTCAATATCTCACTCTATATCCATCTATATTCATATATTGGCCTTATGTCATCATCAGCTAGGATGATTACACCAACTGCTGGGTCCTTTGAATAGTGACTGGTGGCCTCCTCCAACTTGTACCACTCATTATTATATACTTGGGTTTTTATTATTAAACTAGCTGCGCCCCGCGGCTTCGCCCTCGTGGAAATCTATGTTTACCAAATAGTTTATAAACCTTCCTCTTGAATCACTCTGTCTATTTAAAAACTCGCATCAAAATCCGTTGCGTAGTTTTAAAGATCTAAGCATACATAGGGACATAGACAGCGGGAAGCGACTTTGTTTTATACTATGTAGTGATTAAAATAAAGTAGGTACCATTTTTGGACGAGGCAGTAAGGGATGGTAGAGAACCGGGGCGGAGCTACAGGAAAATAGTCCTAGAAAACTGCCCAATCCAAAAAACCCACCCTGTATAGGTACAGTAGACTTATCTGTATAATGGGCCCGACCACTTAACTTCTCATTGTTCACTTATTGAATCTAAACACTCCATTGTTTTTCCGAGAAATTTTACCTATGAATAGAAAATGAAAATATAGAGAATCATAAAGCATTAGCCGATTTAACCTTGATTAATATACACGAGTTTTATCGAATGTAAATTAATACATTACACTAATGTTAAAAATCCGAAAGTTTCGTTGGATGGATGTTTGTTAATTCTTCACGCCAAAACTACTAAACGGATCAGGCTGAAATTATGCATATAAAAATAATAATAATAATGCTGGACAATTCACACAACATCATCAAGCCCCAAGCTAAGCAGAGCTTGTTTTATGGGTACTAGATGACTGAAATACTTAATAGATCACATACATACATAGATAACGACCAGAACACCCGGAACAAATATCTGTAGATCACACACAATTGTTCCGAGGCGGGAATCGAACCCGCGTCGCAGCGGACATTCGGCCACCGCGCCTCAGAGGTCGTCATTAAACAATTCCATAGACACAACGCGTGCGAAGCGGGCAGAAACTAGTAATTAATCAAATAACAGATTTGAACAGGAAGTCGGCAACTTACTGGTAGGCTTGAGTCGCGCTGTCATACTTTAGTACCTACATATGTATAGTATAAATAATAAAATAAAATAAAAAAGCCATTTATTCCATAACGAAGTAACAGTAAAAGTGCATAATGATTAATATGTAAAAAATATTAATAGCTTTTATACATTATATTCCTTATTTAAGTCAAATCATATTAAATTAAAATTAAAAATATATTCAGTTCGATTTTCTTATGATCATTTCAAATAATTTATAATATAATATTTGCATGCATTAAGATTAGTTAAAATTATGTTGGTTAGGACCCCTTTCGGGGTGCAGGCCTCCTCCAGCTCATTTTTATTATGATCGTAGTTTTCTTGATCTCGTTGTGCTATGTATAGTATATGTATATATATATATATCTGGGCTTAACTCATCATCTATTCAATCCGGTAACGCTGTCATGGCCATCTGAGGTCAACAGCATAATAGACCATTCAAAAAAAACAAAAAAAAACATATATTCAGTATGTGGCTACGTTATAAGCCTGTGCTGCAGAATAATTAACTCTTGAATCATTTATGATGCAGCAGTGAACTTCATTTCTATTAATCTTATGGAAGACTAGCGGACCTTTCCGGCTTCGCACGGTTTTAGTACGGATCCCTAACTTTTTTGAAAATATAATATAGCCTATGTTCACAGGGGATAGTGTAGCTTCCCAACGGTGAAATAATTTTTCAAATTGGTCCAGTAGTTTCGGAGCCTATTCAATACAAACAAACAAACAAAAAATCAAACCTTTCCTCTTTATAATATTAGTTAGTATAGATAATAGAAGTATATTCTTCTCATTCGTTCAATCATTACAGCAGTTGTATTAGGTAACACCAATGTTTTTTTATTTATTTATTGTTACAAATTTGTTACAGTTTGTTGATACCATCTTAAATCCTAACATAGAGTTCTCATCTAGACACTAGAGTTCTCTTAACAATACTAAAGTTTAAATTAATGCTAGCATCGGTAATTAGCTGTGTTAGATTACCAAGAATAACTTTTCTACTACAAAAGAATATATTGGCATAGTAACCGGTGCAGAGCATCAGCATTGCCATGCAACAGGACATTGCAGCCAGCGCAGCGTAAAGCGACTAGGGACGCTTCCAAAATTGGTACTGATCAGTTGAGCTATATCTAGATTAAAATTAATTAAAACAGTCACCTTAACTGCTTCAATTGTAATTCATCATCATCAGCCATCTCATCAGCTGTCCACCTGGACATAGGCCTCCCCCAATGAGCGCCAAAGCGCCCTGTCTTCAGCTTGCCGCATCCAGCATCTACCTGCAGTCTTTCGCAGGTCATCATCCCACCTGGTCGGAGGGCGTCCTACACTACGTTTACTGAGTCGTGGTCTCCAATCAAGAACACGTTTTCCCCAGCGGCCGTAGGTTCTTCGCGAGATATGGCCATTTGTTATTACTAGCTCTAATTTGTTTCTGTTCTTTAATTATGATAATATTATGATTTGCAAATGTATCTTTATGACAAAATGCAAATCTTAACGTAAAGCAAGATCGTAGAGACCGGTTTGGTTTAAATCCATTACTTAATTTCCTATTATGTTTTGGAGGATTCTAAAAACGGAAAGGTTGTTTGTAGACAAGTTTTATTATCGTGTTGTTGACAACATGAATTATAAGTTTGCTGCTGAATTTTCCACACTCAGTTATTTATCTCAATAATAATTGTTTAAGGTCGTTTTAGGTGTTAGATGTCTACCATTTTTGCAGATCAACCCCGCAAGATCGTAGTATGTGGAAGAAATTTAGACCTGCATTGAAATCCACACTAGTGGACAAAAAATTGAAGTGAACAGTAAAATAATTTTATTTGATAATAATTTAATGTATAAAATATGACTTGTCTAAGTGCTTATTTTGATGACAAAGATGGTATCCGCCAGGTGTAGAGACTATTGCAAAGAAAAATGAAAGAAATAAAACCAGGTTATTGTGATGGATGGATGGACTGGGTAATCGGGCTATAGGGGAGATTGCGGACAATTATTGCGGATAATTATTATTATTTATTATACTAATGTGTTAAAGAAACACATAACGATAAGTGCTTCATATAGGTACTTATCTACTTGTCTGTGAATATTTTTCAAGCCAATTTTTATTCTAATCTATCCTGTCCATCCAAAGGATGCCTGGAAGAAATGCCTGCGATAAATCCGTCTATTGTTCCTCATCTGTTATATATTTGTCTTGATTTTTTAGTTTTCAAGGACTTGCTGCAGAATAAAGTAATCATGCAATCCAGTATTCTTATCATTTTATCCATTATCCAATATTACTTATATTAAAAATATTATTCATGCAATCAATCAATTTTCCAGATATTTACTTAGTGTAGTACCTTCAGGAGCTTTCTTTACGCATAAAATCAAAATACTTTTTGCACTTATAAAATGCTTAACACTTTGAGTGCTGAAAACGCACGGTATGAGTTTTCTACAAGTGACTAATATGCGTAAATCCACACTAGCGCAGCGGCTGAGAAAATACAGATCTTTGTGACTCAGCAGAGCTGTAATATTTTTCAAACGAAACGCATTTGCGGCGCAACACAACCGCTGTGTAGAGTGGCAGCACGAATTTTTTAGGTAAAAAAAAAGACCGCAGTCGTCGAAAAAAAACCGCAGTCAAAGTGTGAAGTAAGTATAAAAACTTATAACCTGCCCATAAAAACAAACCAAACAAGATAAGCGACTTTCAGCATAATAGAATATAACTTGAAAATACCTCGGTAAAACTGCTCGTAACAAATCGCTATGTCAGCGATATCGCTGAAAACTGAGTCATGGCAAAACCTATTGATATACATAAATGCAAGGGCACAATATCCTTAAGATATTGATTACAGTAAATTGATTGGAATAAATATCTGCGATTGCAATACTCGCCAATTATCATGCCTAGGTATATTAATGCTGGTACTTACCGTATTTATTTAGTCCTTAATTAGAGCCAGACGACCGATGTGACACGGCGAGCAAAGTTCCGCCTGCGACGCTGTTGCGGGTTCGATTTTCGACTTGGCACTAGTTTTTATACGATCTTCAAATACTAGTTTAGGGTGTTCTAGTAACTTTCTATGTATGGTAAAAATGTATATGTTATTATATTGTATTAAACATATAGTCACCTAGTAATCTTAGCTTGGGAGTAGATGGTGCGTTGTGGATTGGCCAGCACTATATTTTATTTATTTATGTACTTAGTCAATAGACAAATTTTAAAAAAGAAAGAACTCTTACAGGCTTATCACACTGGCGATTTGCCAGCGCTTTTAAAGCGATGCGCTTGCGCAACGAACACGCCGCGACAACGCACAGAGCACGCCGCGAGACCGCAGCGACGTCGCTGAGCCGCCGCCGTTGACGCCTTTTAGTACACTCATTTTCAACGAAAAGATAATTTATCAATATTGTAAGGTATGTTCTGTCTAAAAAAAAGAATTATTGGTATTGTTGATCAAAGTGAAAAAGATCAAAAGTTATGGATAGCTTCTTGACGTAACCACTCTCAGTAGGGCAAGCTAGGGTTTGTTGTCTAGGGTAGAAACGAAAATAAATATTACGCCACTTTGTCATCGAATGCGTGAATTATTCGAAATGTATTCCTTCAACTTCAATAATGTACGCAATGTATGACAATGCAATGTCATTATTGTCTATTTTACCCTCATAATTTACCTACAGGCCCGTAGGTATTATCAAATCTTGCGCAGTCATCGATCTATGCTTGAGTAATGATTTTCCATTGCAGAATTACTCAAGCATATATTGATGACTGCGCAGGCTTTTATAATAATAGCCTGTAGACCAAGCATGGGGATTGTTCTATAGTTTCATAATCATCATCATCAGCCTATGTTAGTCCACTGCTAGACATAGGCCTTCCCTTATGAGCGTCATAGCGCCCTGTCTTCAGCTTGACCCATCCAGCATCTACCTGCAGTCTTTCGCAGGTCGTCCTCTGATCCCATCTGGTCACGTCCTAGCCTACGTTTACCGAGTTTCATAATGCGTGCTTTAAATAATATTATTTAGGTAATCAATAATCATAGTGCAAAGTTGATACAAAAATGAAGAGATGGACGTCATTAAAAAACTGCTTAATCAAGCCAGTTTCTACAATTTTCTAGCATCACTGCATATTACCTTCCTTACTCGCGTATTACTCAGCAATTAGGTATCGCGGTCACGGATGCTCGCTCGTAAACACGTAACCGATGGAACTTCCACTCGTTAATTGAAAACAGTTGAATATCCGAATGCGCAATTTTTGGTTATTCGATTAAGCCTGAAATGTTGTACTAATTACACTAATATCTTGCCGAAAAATTAACCATCGGTTTCTTAGAAATGGGTTTCTTAGAGCTAGGGTTAATTTACGCACTATAATAACAAAAACCTTAGCATTGGTTTCTTAACTATAGGCAATGGCCAAAGCCGTTTTTTTCTTTGAAAAATAGACAAGACAACAACACATCAAGTTTTGATATTTATTTATATGTACAGTGAACAAGCGACTTTACTACATACTACTCTAGTCCACTCAGTATAGACATTTTTGTATGGAGAAGGTTGTATTTCTTCTTTCTTCAGTTTGCCGCATCTAGCATCTGCCTACAGTTTTTTGCAGGTCGTCGTCCCACCTTGCTGGAATGCTTCTCTGCCTTAACTATTCCCAAATATTAACACAAATACGATCCGATCAGATCAACAATCTAAATAAGAATACCAAAAAGTCTAAGTTTGTAAGTTATGGAGAAATTTAATGAGACCACAGTTGGTACCTACTCACTGGGTTTCTGTTTCCACTCGTTCACAAAGAAATTTCAAATTCTATTTATATACCGAAATAGATCGAAATCCCGTCAGAATATATATCAAACTGTTCCTATCGGCCAACCAATTACTGCTGAAATAGTACACCTATTAAAGTATACCATTCATCTTTGTAACTTTATATCGCGGGTATCAAACGACGCCTACGCCACTGCGTCTCAATAAATCTTGTTTACTGGTATCATAGAGCAACTCAGATAAATATAAACCGATTGATATTTTTGTCTTTGATGTCTAGAAAACCCTGTAGACATACATACCTATAGGGTTTTCTTAAAGGTATACATACCTATAGGGTTATCTAGGCTGTTGTTTTGAACACTGATTAACAATATTTGCTCTTGTTTTGTTTTTATAAATTGTAAAAGCGTTCATTATACATAGAATTGATATCACAAACACGTAAAAAAGACAGTACAGTCTAAACGGACCTGATTTTTAGTTAACATTTTCCCGTAATTATACATATTAACGTCAATACAATTTAAATCAGTGGAAAAGACGAGAGAAATGTAACAAACGTGAAGAAGAAACTGTATCAGAGACATTCCAATTATTTAATAAAGGGTGAAATTTGAAGTTCAATTCAAAATTAAACATTATTCTCAACACTGCAGAGTTCCGTTTCAGACGTTCCTATTGATTTTACATCAGCTCGTACTGGACGTCATTGATGTAAAATTAAATGGTGTTTTCACATCGAGGTCGTCTGCGGCAGTCCATTATTCAATAATATTAATTGAACAACCATTGTCAAGGGATTTCCCGCCCTCATTTCTAATTGGATGTCGGGATAAGCCAGCTGTAATATCGTTATTGTTTTACCAAAAATTGAGCAATTATTTTTGTTGGTTGACCTTTGACGGCCTCTGTGGCGCAGATGGTGAAAGTCCGCCTGCGACGCAGGTGGTGGGTTCGATTCTCGCCTCGGGGCTAATATGTTTGTACGATCTGCAGACAGTTCAGGGTGTACTAGGTATTTTCTATGTGTAATAAAAAAAACTATCAATGTATGTTATGAGATCTATGAGATATGTATTATGTATATCAGTCATCTAGTACTCATCACACAAGCTCTTCGCTCTTTTCTCAGCTTGGGGCTAGATGATGCTGTGTGGATTGTCCAACATTTATTGATGCTGTGTTTAAAATATTTTGTGTGTATCAAAAATACTACCTTTCACTTTTCTTTTTCAACGAACAGATGCTTGGGTTGTGCTTGAGTATACAAAAAGATCTTAATGAAAGTAACTTTCTGTTATTAAACCTGAACCAAGATAACGAGGTAGAGTAACCAGATTTGACGCCAGTGTGATTTGTTTTTCGTATATTGCAGGCATAAGTACTTCATTTTAAAATTTCGTTTCGTTTTTGATCGGGAGATACTCTACTCAAACGGCAACTGAAATTTTGTACGAAATTGAACTAGGTACCATTTCATTTTTGGAAGATTAAAGTGTATTCTATTGGACACTGACGTTTCGGTCCTCGCAATGGTATATGTGTTATTAATTAAAAGTCAGTCATAAAATTCATTCAAAAACAACCTTTTGTTATTTACAACAACAGCTAAGCTACTCGTTAAGTTTTGGCTATGCATTTTCGCAAATGTGGATTAATAGAACTACCAAGTGTCAAAATTTGTGACGTCGCCTCGTCGGTCGCGTCGTCAGCGTGGGTTTCCACGAACGTATGAAAAACAAAAGATCAGCGCCATCGAATCGTGCCAGTTTTTAATAATCGAGCCACTTACCTCCGAAACTATTAACAACTTAGTAAATAAGGAGATGTTTACAGAAGAAATTGATATCTCCGTCAAGGACAAAGTGGAGCAAACAAAAATAACTGACGCCCAGAATTTGATGCCCTCTCACCTGACATGGTGTTGACGCTTTGTTTGATATCTTAGGCTTGCCGCACATTAGAAGATTAACCAGATAATTACTAACTCTGAAACTCAGATATCTATTACTTACTGGGAAACTCAAATATCTAATATCATCTCGGTTTTATTTATTTTTATTTATTTATTTTAGGGAAACCATCAGCACACTACTACAAATTAGGGTAATAAAATAGAAAATGTTGAGGTTATTTATAGGTATCCATCCACTGATAGATAAAAGATATAGATAGATAAATTATAGTATATATTATGTATATAGTATAGTAGTAGTAATACATAAAAGTGCAAAGATATCAAATGCTAAACTATAAATCTGAACATACCACACTTCAATAGCAAACTATAACTTATTATACAACATGCAAAAATAGCAAAAAGAAAACTATAAAAGATAATTTACATTAGAAAATAGGTTTCGCCAGAACCTCTCAACTTTAGGCAACAGCTATTCTTAGGTAATGTATCCATATCACAAACACACACGAACAAAAGACTGTTTCTTCTGTTGACAAATTTTGAATAATGAGAGTAAAACACCGTTTAGCCAAACCATTGTTCATATTTGTTTTTTTTTTCAGTATTTAACGGGTGATTTTTTTTTTCGAGGCCACTGAGGGAAAGTCTGGATGCGAGAGAGTAATCGAAATGTAAAGTCTTATTAGCATTCAGTGATACCAACATTCCGATGTTAAAAAGGTCTTTTTCAACCGAAAAAGATTGCAAAAGATAGCTTACACGTTTAGACATAGACATACGTCGCAACATAGTGTGAACGTGTAACAATTTTCACTTTTGTTTATTGTGTTGAATTCACACAAATGTAAATAAATAAATAATAATAAATAATGCTGGACAATTCACACAGCATTATCTAGCCCCATGGTAGGCAGAGCTAACTGATATACATAATACAATACAATACAAAGATAGATATTTTTTATTATACATAGAAAACGACCAGAACACTCGGAACAATCTGCAGTTCGTACACACAATTGTTCCGAGGCGGGAATCGAACCTAATTAACCTAATTAATTAATAAAAAGTTAAATTAAAGTTCAAATTTAAAGGGATTCCAACAACTTTGGGCACCTAGTCATTTTCATACATTTATTTATTGAACATCTGACAAAGAACCCAAAAATGACTTTTTTTTTACAAAAACTCACTTTTCCATAAAACCTAATAAATAAAGTTGATATTAAATGTAAGTAGAACAATTTTTTTCTATCGAGCAAGTAATTCCTTACATGACTTTTCTATAACTTTATCAGAATTCCCCTTATAACTCAAATATATTGAGTATTGAGTAACTCACTAAAACTCTATATATACCCAAGGGATAGAAATCAACCATTACTAATATTGTTACAAAATGGCTACAAAGAAGATGTAGGTCCTTAACCAGCCCCTATTCTATGAAAGTTTATCTATTAAAAGATTAACACCGAGATATAAATAAGAACGTAAATCCCGTGAATCGGAAAATGTCTTTCGTTTGAGTTGTCTTCTCGCTGGCACATTGCCACGTCATTGACTAGCAAACACTAAATAGTTATGAGTGCATTGGATACGCTACTGAGGTAGTGAACTGTGAGCCATTCGCAATAGTTTTACTATATGCGTCGTATATAAAATCGGCGTATATAACAGTATCAGATTTCAGATACAATAACTTTATCGATTTTTATCTCATAAAAACCAATAATAAATAGTATAAATATATATGCCGGACAATTCCCACAGCATTATCTAGCCTCATGGTAAACAGAGCTTGTGTCATGGGTACTAGATAACTGATATACATACATAATACAATACATTACGTAGATTTATATTTTTTATTAAACATAGAAAACGACCAGAACACCCTGAACAAATATCTGCAGATCATACAAACATTTGTCCAGAGGCAGGTAATGAACCCGCAACCTCCTGCGTCGGGCAGACCTTCGCCCACTGCGCCACAGAGGTCGTCTGTAATAAAGCGCTTAGCAAGGAGGAGCCTACGTCCAGCAGTGGACCAATATAGGCTGTTGAGAGCTTGTTGTAGAGGTTCCCTTAGTCAGCTCTGAAGATATCACGGGCCGAGTTGAAGGGGCGATTTTATGCATCGTCAGCCTTATTCGTCCACTGCTGGACATAGGGATCCCCCAATGAGCGCCATAGCGCCGTCTTCAGCTTGACGCATCCAGCATCTATCTGCAGTCTTTCGCAGGTCGTCATCGCACCTGATCGGAGGGCGTCCTACACTACGTTTACCGAGTCGTGGTCTACGCTCAAGAACACGTTTGCCCCAGCGGCTGTCGGTTTTTCAACGATTTATTAAATCGATATATTACGATTGGCATAATATTACGCAGTCAAAATAAAACTTGATCTTTCTAACTTATCTAAAAGTATCGTATCTTTTTTCTATTATCGGTGGTGAAAAAAGTCTGCTTCTAGGGGCAAAGTTGAAGTCCCAGACAATCATAAAAACGAGACATAACACATTATAGTTAATTGATGCTATATTTAGTCAAAATCTTATCGTACCTAGTCATTCTTCCGGGTCACAAATCGTAGGCAACGCACCAAAAATCTATAGGTAGATATACCCACAACGACGAGATATACCTACTAGACACCGTCATTGACTAAAGCTACCCAAAAAATTATAATAGCAAAATACAAAATTCACTATATAGAAGTGAAAACTACTATAATCTAGACGACCGATGTAGCGCGGTGGGCGAAGGTCCGCTTGCGACGCAGGAAGTTGCGGGTTCGATTCCCGCCTCGGAACAATTGTGTGTACGATCTGCAGCTATTTGTTTCGGGTGTTCTGGTCGTTTTCTATTTATAATAAAAAATATCTATCTATGTAATGTATTGTATTATGTATATCAGTTATCTAGTACCCATAACACAAGCTCTGCTTACCATGGGGCTAGATAATGCTGTGTGAATTGTCCAGCATTATTTATTTATTTATTTATCTGCCAGACTCTTTAACTAGTGCCTCGTCAACTGCAATATTCATAAATAAACTGAAGTGGACAGGGCATCCTATAGTTTAGCTTTAGAAGACTTATTCGATGACCAACTAGATGACGCCAATGTCGTAGATCCATTATTGAGATATTTAAATATCTCAATAATATTTTTAGGTAAGATTAATTGATTACTAAGGAAAATTATTACCCTACTTAGTTCTTTGACCTCTTTCTACTTAGTGACGATATGTTATATTCGACATGTAAGAAAATGTTCTTATCAATAATCAACTGAAACTAAAACTGGTGAATTATTACGGCGTGTCCAATAATGTAGCTCTACATTTCTACAAAGTGTGTCAGTCGTCTTTATAAAAATATTTCATTGTAGAATGTAAACGAACTCCATTGTCATGATGCCTTTGGCACGTATTTTGTGCAGCTACTGCTTTATTCAACGGTCTCAATGGTCTCATACATATTAATTTTGGTAACGTTATTTTTGATGGAACATTATTATTGGTGATATGCTCGTCCACCTCAACTAAAATTACAATTTTTAACCAGATAAATTAACCATGCATAATTTAAACTTATACATGCATGGATTTATATTCAGGTTCAGAACAGTTTTATTATTCCTCGTTCAAATCTACTGAAAGACAAAGACATAACGCCTTTTTTCAGGTTAGTCTCATACTAAGCGCCTACTACTCCGCTACCAACAATGAAGTCCCTATACCTACGATCGTTTGTTACTAAAAATAAAGATATCTACTGCCTTGCTTCAGCCTATTTCGTATTATAAACGTTCCTAGTTGGTTTAAAGATACATATATTGCACATTTTTTATTAACCAAGAAAGTTATAAGCAAATAATAGAAACAAATTAGACTAGTATTTACAATTAAAACAATTGAACTAACTGCAGACTTTTACACACATACAATTTAAAAAAACTACGTCGTTGCTATTTATATATACTCATACTATACTGGGTCTTGTTCCCAAGATATATTCCACCAATAATTCTTTAGTTTTTCTGTATAATGTTATAATGAAGACCCATTTGCGCAATTTGGTCGAATCGCATTGTGGACTAACAGTCAGCAGATTCTTAATTATATTTGTTTGCATTTGATTTTAAAAATATATGTTATAACAACATACTGTGTAAATAAGTGGATCAGGAGATATCTGGAACTCTTGTCCACAAATCCCTTATGCGTCTTCTCTCTGAGCCGGCAGGCGATTTTTGGAATAAGCCCCTTATGCATTGTGACCTATGTATTGTACATAGGTCACAATGCATAAGGGGCTTATAGGGGATTTGTAGACAAGAGTTCCACACAGTGTGTTGCGATGTCGAATGTATATTTTATCTATCTATCTATATATACATATCACCTACCAGCTAATAACATCAGAAACCTATTTATTCTTCGTTCAACAGACGCGCCAACTTTATATTAGACAAACCAAACTAGTAAACGAACTTGTCAATGGCATGTGAAACAAAAGAGAACACTCGCAGTAGGTAGATGAAGACACTGGGCTTGCGGGACAAGGCTGGTGTGACGATAATAGTGAAACCGGTGGTAGTGGCAACGTTCGTAGCAAAAGACAAAAAATGAGGGTAGATCGGTATGTCTGCCCATAAAAACTCGCAGTGCCTTCAGTTACTCCGTGATCATGGCGCATGCAACTGTGCCGAAATATTGGATAACTCAAAAATCAAATCATGGTAAATATCCCGTTTTAAATGACTTTAGTATTAATAACCATGATAGTTTCAAAAGTTTTACTGGTGTGACTTGTCGTGAAACAGAGAATGTACTCGGTACCTAACAATACTTGGAAACTATACCAGAAGCAAAGTTAGTGACAAACTTCTGTGAGTAATTCCGTGATCATGGTGCATGAAACTGTGACGAAGTCTTGGAGAAAACTCCAAAATCAAATCATGGTTAATATCTCGTTATAAGTGACTTTTGTGTTAATTACCATGATAGTTACAAAAGCTTTATCCTGTAAAGAAGACAAAAAGGAATATCGAAAATAAGCCGTATGTAAGTTAGATTATTAAGGTTTAAATTATTTAGATGATTTTGTTGAAACAATAAAAATAAAAATAGCAAGTAAAAAAATGAAAACAATTCATCATAGATAAATGAAGGTGAAATGAATTAATGAATGAACACTTTATTGGTATAAATGAAATATCTTAAATCTTATTCTAAATTCTTAAATTGTGTTAGAAATATCCCGTGACAGAAACTTTAAACCCATATAATTACGATTTATATTACCTACATGTCCTTTTATATCACAGAAATTCAACCGCTTTCCATTTGATTTAAAACCCGTAACTTAGATATGCTAATTCAAAAATGAAACGTGTCATTTCGACTAAGCCGGGATTAAATATCCAAAGAGAATATTAGAATAGACTTTAGGAACCCATTTCAAAATGTACGCAAATGTCAGGCATGCTCACTGCCTTGCCTACACAAACTAAATTCATATTTGATTCCAAAAATATATAATTTTTCTGCCTCTTTAAAATATTTTTGCATACAGACCCCACCTGCATTTTAAAATAGACGGTGGTACAGACAGCAGCATTAATTGGTAACCCCCCAAATAGCTAAAGTTTACATTGCAAATCACTGTACGATTTACAAATCTTTTACTCAAATAATAAGTTAGAAGCAAAAATTGTATCACCAAGTGGGAATCGAACCAGGCATCCAATCGCTCACATAACAAGTAGGTAACGAACGCACCAAACAACTAAGCCAATGAACCAGATACCAAAGCGTTGAAATTTTATGTTATTAGTGTTCGACAGCGGATTTTTATTTACGGTATCACGTTACACTGGATAAGAAAAAAAGAAGTGTTTGAGGGTAGATCTGAATATAATCGTGGTGAACAAAGAAAACGTCACTGGCCATTCTCGATTCGAGTCTTGACTTACTGGTTTTAATTACAAAACAATTGAAGAATATTGAAGGAAATGATGCATATTATTTAGTAATTTTGTGAGAACCAAGATCGCGGTTCTTTTTGAACAGCAAATGAGTAATAAGGAGATTGGAATTACGGTAAGTTATTTACTTATGTGTCATAATCATAACGAAGCAGATACCTATGTTTTTAGTAAAACCGTAAAACCTGCCTACCTGCGTGCGTTTACAATTCGAGCACAATGCGGCATAAAGAGCGTGCTATTCTATAGTTGCTAGTCAAAAAAAAGGTATGCTGACTTAGTGCCGTGTTTAAAAAAAAAAAATTAACAGGTCTCAAAAAAATGGTTCGTCTTATAAGCGAATGAAAGCAAGGTCCGTAGAGTTAGCCAATTAATCATATAATATAAAGCAAACCTCTGCAACCCCTATTGCGCTAGACAGCATGTCCAGGGTCAAAGCAGAATACCTGCACAAAATAACCAGATGTGAAAAACCTGCAACCGAGTTAAATTTTTACACGATAGACAAGCGTCCATCTCTAACAAAATGCTACGCTATTATCATTATTTATACTGATATTAATAGATACTGGCAATTCTGGATAATCCACGAGGCTGATGCAAAAAGCAGAGCTTGTGTTATGGGTACTTGATGACTGATATACTTAAATTAATACATTAGATAGATAGATATTTTTATCATAATAAATACCCAGAATACCGGGAAAAAATATTTGCAGATCGTAGAAACATTTGCCCCGTCGCGGGAAACGAGACCACGACCTCCTGTGTCGGTCGCAAGCGGACCTTCACCCGCTGCGTCATATGAGTCATCATTATTATTATTTATGTCTTGAAATAATAATATCCACCAAACGTCACAAGAATAAGTAATTGATGTTATGTTTTAGACGTGGTTCGACATCCTACTTGTTTATAATAAGATTAACCAAAATAACCTATACGTACATAATTGTTTAAAATTCCGCATGCAAAATACCTATTAACATTCGTCGTTATCTGGACATGGTTCAATTAATAGGTCTTGACCACGGAACTTAACTTTCGACTACTACTGTTTACTTAAAACAAAGTTGTTTTGAATGTCCATCATTGATTTTATTTATCAAAAAAATGCTGATACTATTACTTACGGGTGTATGAAATACTAGCTGCGCCCCACGGTTTCACCCGCGTGGTGATAGGTATTTTGGATAATATACAATATATCTTTATAAATTGTAGCCTATGTGTTATTTTGATGTATAAGCTATATTATTGTAAAGTTTCATTAAAATCCAGCCGGTAGTTTTTACGTGAAAGAGTAACAAACATTCACCCATCCATCCATACTTACAAACTTTCGCGTTTATAAGAACCCGCAACCTACTGCGTCGCAGGCGGACCTTCTCCCACATTGCCACAGAGGTCGTCGTCTAAAATCTGCCGTAGTTTTCATAATACGTTTTTTTTTCTTATTTATTTACCATGGTAACACCAGAGTAAGATATAAATAAGCATTAAAAATGAAAACAATGCAGAGATAAACTACATAGAATAAACAATATATAATAATAAACAATATGTTATATAATAACAGACATTCTTATACAAATTGCGGATTATTTATGGGCCAATTGAAATATTTCATTGCAGGTGACCTAACCTGAAAATAACAAACAATAAACATAACACCAAGCAGAAATAGCATTGTTAAAAATGATGTGTATCTATAACTTTAATGTTTTACGTCATTCGTTTATTTTCTTATCGTTCACATTGTTTGTAGAGGTCAGGAAAGACCAAAGGTCTTTTAATAACTTCTATTTATTTTTACAATCCATGATTTCCAAACCATAAACCTATGAACAATAAATATGTAGCTACATTGAATAGGTACCTATCGCACTTCTTGAAGCTCTACCTACAGAGTGTGTGCTTCAAACTTAAACAAAAGACTCTTTGTTAAGTTTTTGCATTGCCTTCTCGATGATATGATAGATTACTCACTACAATGTACAGCGTAAAAAATACTTCCCTAAATTGATGTATTCCGGTTTTTGCAACTCGAATTAGAATTCGAGTCGCAAAAACCAGAATAGTAGTACCGGCTGGGTCTTAAACCTAGGCACTTCAGAATATCATTAATGGAAAAGTGACGAAAAACACTTCAAAATGCTGAGTCGTTCATGGAAAAGTAACAAAACAATCATTAAACCGAGTTTATCCATCAACCTTGCCGCAAGATCACGAGAACACTGCTATCCGTACAATTTCATATGTACCCAGTGTACCCACTTATTTAAAATCTTAGTACAATTTTCCTCAATAAACTTGACAGCACGTAGGCAATTTTCAATTTATCAAAAGCGTTTTGTTAACTGCACTCTGCCCTTTGCTTTATGCAGGGGTACTAGGTAATTTAATTCGGGGAATTCAGCGTGAATTGAAGTGTTTTTAATTAAATTGCGCACTCTACGTAAATGCCAAAAATCTTACCTCGTATTTTAGGTAAGTACTAACGTAAATATTTCCGGAGCAAGGTTTCGCAACGACCCAAGGGATGTTAGGAAAGGTAGAAAACAGTTGTCTTAAATATATGTACATATACTTACATTTCTGTGCTTTATCACATCAAACTGGAATTATTTTTTATGTTATTTTTTAAAAGTTTAATTGTTCATGATTTCTACCGAATGCATTCGTAATTTAACGACCGATGTGGCGCGGTGGGCGAAGGTCCGCCTGCGACGCAGGAGGTTGCGGGTTCGATTCCCGCCTCGGAACAATTGTGTGCACGATCTGCAGATATTAGTTCCGGGTGTTCTGGTCGTTCTCTATGTATAATAAAAAATATCTATCTATGTTATGTATTGTATTATGTATATCAGTTATTTGGTACCCATAACACAAGCTTCTGCTTAGCTTGGGGCTAGATAATGCTAAGTGAATTGTCCAGCATTATTCATTTATTTATTTATAAATTAAAAGTATAATCTTATTATACAGATTGCATAAATCTCAGAGTAGTATGCAAGGGGAATCTTCCCAGGTAGCTCTAAAAATATCACGATAATTAAATTACTAAACTCCGATTCAAAAACCTGGATATTCTTTTAGAAATGTTTACAAAACCTATTATGGAATAAATGGTTCCTTCATGCAAACCCAAAAATTACCGAAATGAATTTTAATTCTTGGATATATAAGTTTCTCTTCAAGAGGTATCAGAGTCAATTGCGGCAAAGTTGGCCATTGACCCGGTGACGTCAATCGGGTTGTTGCATTGCACCTCAGACGTACGCCATAAAATACCTATAGAACAGACAGACTGAAATAACTAAGGTTGAATGAGATGAAAGAGAGATCGTTTGAAAATGACTTTATGCATCTAATGCAAAATAATGGATAAACTGAATATTGAATTCGGAAAAGGGCTTATTAGGCCAGTCACCATAGATACAAATATCGCGTTATGTTGCAAAAAATGTCCCATTTTTGAAGCGATGTATCTCGAAATCTGTTAAATACATATACAGATATGGAATTACGCTCAAAATATTATATTATTTTTCTTCTTTAAATACTTCATGGATGACTTTGCCGTAAAATGTATTTTTGAGAAGTTGTAAGCCAAAACCTGAAAATGTCTATATTTTTCGAGCACCATAAAGTTAGCACTAGGGTTTTTCCAAGTTGCAACCTTGGTTATACACAATTGGATGGAATTAGATCCGAACATATCCCAAAAATAAGAACCGTGTGATTTTGAGCAACCTAGAATCTTTTAGATGTCCTGCCTATATTACATAAAAATGTAGTAAAAGCTGACAGCAAAGAGTAAAACCAAAGTACTCTAAAATGTGACATTTCAGCGAATTTAAAAGCTCAAACATTTAATAATATAAGTTCCTATTTTAAAAGGTCTTTTACCTACAGTTAACTAATAAACATGACAAATAAATATGGAATATTTTGGTAACCCGTTAAAACGTGACTAAGCTTTTGATACGGAACGTTGTTAAGTTTACGTTTGTACATATGTTTTACAATTTAATAAATCAATTAGCACGTTGCATTCTGTACGTCATTCTTAAAGGATACAACAATTAATTGATTATCTATAAACGTTAAAGATTAGTTGGTTATTAATTACCTACAATACAATATGCATTATAATTAATTATATGGGGTACCTTCAAGCTTCACAGACAAGATTCACTGTACCATCCCGAAATAATCCGTTACAAAACTTATACATAATATGTACATGTATGGATGTTTGTTACTCTTTCACGCAAAAACTACTGTGTACTGTGTGTAGTTTCAGACCCGGAATAAAACATAGGCTACTTTTTATCCCATAAATCCATTTCCATGGGATAGAAATAACCTTAAACGTTTCCATAGAAACAACGCGTGCGAAGCCGCGGGCAGAAATTAGTTTTATATAAATTAAAATTAAAAGACTACGTCGACGTTTAGTGCACCTGCACTATACCACTAAACTATATATTATATCAAACATCTATGATATGTACCTGATAGATGCCTGTCGAATTGGGAAGAAGAATCAGAGGAGCGTGATTGGTGGCGCAATAAATCCAACAAATCGATGTATAAATCCATCTATTGCAGGGTATCCGACGGTTATTATTATCATTTTCTTTGGTGGGCAACCTTTGGATGACTCCAATTAGGTGACATCCTTCCACATTCTACACTTACTGCCCATGCAGCTACTGAACCAGAAATAGAACTGAATTTAATTATAATTTACGTAGAAGAGAGGCTTTTAGAGAACTTCGCAACGTAAAGAATCGATCAACCCGATTGCCGCCATCACAAATATAGTAGTACTTGTCTAGGGGATATGCTATACCAAGCGGATAAAGTAGGTATAGATGACTCAAATATTTAGGGAAGCTGTGTCCTAGGCCAACAGGGGCTCCTGTTGGCTTAAAAAAACAGGAGGAATAATTGCAAGTTAAAAATACCTGCTCAAAGTTATTATGAACATTTTCTTTCGTAGGCAGCCTTTGAATAACTCCATTATGTGACATCCTTTCACATCCCACACAAAGAACACCGCCCACTTCCCATGCAGGCACTGAAGCAAAAATAGAACAGAATTAAATTATTTCTGCGGACGGACTCAATCTGATTTTAAGCTGACCCTTCAGGAAAATAGAAATGGGTTGCATCTGCATATTAATGCTACGAATGGAAACTTAAACCGGATTTCTAAATTGGCGGAAAACTAGGTCATTTCTCTGAAAAGCTATATGATTTGGTATGATTATTTCTGGACCTTTGATATTGGCGGAGCAAGTTTTGTTATGGAAATATAAATATTTAAGAAGGCCACGAAAATAGTTTTCATGATTTCATCGCTATCACCTACAATCAAATCATTAAAACTGTCAGTACTGCAAAGTATGTCTATTTAGAAATCGAATTTTTCACCCGAACGACGACTTCAGAGACAAATAAACCAATTAGGAACCGCATATCTCATCAAACTATTAAAACGGGTGCTGCGCGGAAATGCTCGTCAGAGCCTATAATGTGGTTTGTGTCAACTTCCTTGATGACGCATTTACCAGCTCGCAAGAAGGATTTCGTGGGCAGAACGTGTATGGTGCATAAGGATAGCTAGCGGGAATTCCGAGGGAGTTTTGCTACCACGTAGCGTGGTTCATATTATTAACCATTTTATGTCGAGCCATTTATACCCTCAGCTTTCTTAAATTGTTTGGTGATTATATACCTACGCATAAAACAATTGAAACGAGAGATACCTACATAATGTTTTAACATTGATGATGTGACGGCTAGCTACAACCACATAGTATTCGGCCTTTTTTTATAGTCACTGAGGTGTTTTTTAAGGTTTTTTTTTCGAGTTCGCGTGAGATTAACGAACCACAAGACAAGGAGATTACAATATGGTTCATAAGTTCAAAACTAAAAGGCGACACGGCACTGTTCACATTTTTGAGTAAGGTCTACTCAAAAATGTGAACAATGCCGTGTCACCTCAGTGCATTAAAAAAAGAAACCTCATTGCAAATCTGTACGACCCAGAAAAAAAATAATAGAGCCTAACTTAAAGTGTTAACTTATCTCCTTCCTACAGAAGCTAAAGAACAGTGCTGCCTCCACCAAAAGCACTTCGTTTGACGTAGGTAGTCAATCTAGGAGTATGATAAGCGACCAAAAAGATACAATTATCTCTCACGAACGATCAAGACACGCGGAACTTTTTGCCAATTCTGTGTTTTTTCCTTTCCTTTAGCGAGCTGGTAAATACCAGCTAGTGTTCACTTTTTAGCGGTTCCTTGACGTCATCGTTGTTGGTTTTTTATCATGGTTCGGCAGCTTTATGTATCACTACATATTATAAAACAAAGTCACGTCTGTCTGTCCCTATGTTAGTCCCCATGTCCCGTGTTTAGATCTTTAAAACTAAGTAACGGATTTTGATGCGGTTTTTTTTAAAAATAGAGTGATTCAAGAGGAATGTTTATTAGCCATTTGATACATAAATTTCCAAGCGGGCGAAGACACCTGGCGCATCTAGTTGTTTTATAAGGTTTATGTTAACATTAAGTTATGCTTCAGAGATATTTCCTTCCGCACTGTTTCCGTGGAATTTGGCATGCTTATAGCAAACCTCCCGTGTCTTAGCAGAGACCGACTCGGTAAATACTGCACTGCTAGCATGAACTGCTGCAATACTTTATCCAACACGACACGAACTCTACAAATTACTGAAACCTTGCGGAATTCCTTTCGTATACTGGAGGCCTAGGGCTCAATTCCACTATTTTTAAAACAATTGCTACAATATTATACGATTTAGATAGCTTTTTTTACTTTTTTTATTTGGAATATTATATTCTATTACCTTTTTATAACAATCTCAACGACCTACAATAACGTCACTGGATTTGTGACGTCCGACGCTCGGCGTGGATAAAAACAAAACACAATCACGCCAGCTGTTAAAAATTAACCTTACAGGTACGTTACTCAGAGATGAATAACCGTTCCAAATGCAGAGTTCTTTTGTTTTTGGTCGTATCCATCTTCTCACAATACGTCATCTAATTTAAATAATTTATGTAGAGTACATGTTCGTTCGCTCATACATTTTATTTAGACAATTGCAACTCAAGCTATTTGTAAAACAAGCACATGTTACTTTGGACTTGTATCACGTTTATGTTAATGCTGGTATAATGGTTGTAGTATGTTATCTAATCTAATCAGACTTTTACACTAATATTATAAATGCGAAAGTTTGGATGTTAAGATGGATGTTTGTTACTTCTTCACGCCATAACTACTAAATAAATAAAGTGGACAATTCACACAGCGTTATCTAGCCCCATGGTAAGCAGAGCTTGTGTTATGGGTACTGGATAACTGATATACATAATACAATACATTACATAGATAGATATTTTATATTATACAAAGAAAACAACCAGAACACCCGGTACAAATATCTGCAGATCGTACACACAATTGTTCCGAGGCGGGAATCGAAAACGCAACCTCCTGCGTCGCAGGCGGACCTTCGCCCACCGCGCCACGTTGGTCGTCATACTACTGAACGGATCAGGTTCAAATTTTGCACAGATGTAACTCTAAGCATGGAATCAAACAAAGGTATCTTTTTATGACATAAAATAGTTCCCATGGGATAGAAAAAAAACATTTAACGTTAACCTACACACAACGCGTCTGAAAATGCGGGCAGAGACTAGTCATTATTTTTAGGCTTTTTTCGAGATAAAAAGTAGCATATATGTATTTTATCCTTCCTTCGACGACCGATGTGGCGCGGTGGAGGAAGGCCCGCCTGCGACGCAGGAGGTTGCGGGTACGATTCCCGCCTCGCAATTGTGTGCACGATCTGCAGATATTTGTTCCGGGTGTTCTGGTCGTTTTCTATGTATAATAAAAAAAATCTATCTATGTAATGTATTGTATTGTGTATATCAGTTATCTAGTACCCATAACACAAGCTCTGCTTACCATGGGGCTAGATAATGCTGTGTGAATTGTCCAGCATTTTTTTTTTATCCTACTTTATATTTTTTTATTTCATCTGTAGGTAAATGACTATGCAAAATTTCAGGCAGATCAATTTAGTTGTTACTGGCGTTGTTTTCAGACAAATTACTTTCACCTTTATGTACCTAATTATTTTTATCATATCGCTGATTATTCAATTGATGGGTTCATGGGAACTTGTAAATATAAATTATATGATACGATTGGCACACTGTTGTATGGATTTAAGGACTGGGGGTGCCACGGGTTTTGATCTTAGTTCCCATAACACCCCCAAGGGCATCTTTTAGGGGTGTCATGGCTCCGGAATGATGTCATGGGTACCAGATGACTGATATGCATAATACAATACATTAAATAGATAGATATTTTGTATTATACATAGAAAATGACCAGAAAACCCGAAACAAATATCTGTAGATCGTACACACAATTTGTCCCGAGGCGGGAATCAAACCTGCGACCTTTTGCGTTGCAGGCGGACTTTTACCCACCGCGGCACAGGGATCGTTAATAAATTAATATATGTATATAGGAAGATTAAAATTCTTTTATTTTTTAATTAAGTCTTTATTTATAACGCTGTATTTCAAAAGTCCAATTAGTAGGGTATTCTTAGCGACCTAGGGCGACGTTGGACGGTCAAACAAAGACGCACAATAGAAGTCGACAGCAAGGAAATGGCAACAGAAGCCTAACGACAATGTTTTACTGTTCATCACGATGTTCTGGTGGTTTTTGCTTGCTCTCATTGTTCAATGGCCACGTGTGCAGTGCTATGTAGGTACTCTTGCTTCTACGAGATAAAAACCTTATAAATATTCACAGATTTGACCTACCTGTACTAGGTACTTACTGGCTTAGTACCACTGAACACAATAAGATTACAATCATCATCATCATCATCATCAGCCTATAGCAGTCCACTGCTGGACATAGGCCTCCCCCAATGAGCGCCATAGCGCCCTGTCTTCAGCTTGCCGCATCCAGCATCTACCTGCAGTCTTTCGCAGGTCGTCATCCCACCTGGTCGGAGGGCGTCCTACACTACGTTTACCGAGTCGTGGTCTCCACTCAAGAACACGTTTGCCCCATCGGCCGTCGGTTCTTCGCGAGATATGGCCGGCCCACTGCCACTTCCAAGATTACAATACTTAAACGTAATCGAGAACCATTTACGTTTTAGACGCAAAACGTTTTGAATGTTAGTATATAGTAGACACAAACGAGGATAGCAAAAAAAAATACGATAACTACGTCTCATTTTCCGATTCTTATTCGTGCGTTCGTACGCGAAAGCACTGAAGTTATAATTATGCTTCTCAACTCACACATAGGTTCGTTTTTGCCTTCGAAATCAAGAGAATTGTTGACTGACACTATCACTCTGCGGTGACAGCAGCGTGTTTTACCTCAATGATTGACGTTTTTGGTTTAGACTTGGTGCGCTCATAGATCGCAAGGGAAACTTAAATTTAGTGTGAGTACCGAGTAAAAAGTAAAAAAAATACCGTAAAATGTAACTAGTCGTTCCAATTTAAAGAAATGATGGCTTCACAACCATAGCCTTAACCCTCCCTAATAATCATCAAACTATTTGAGTATACTATCTACAATAAGTTAAGTATAGAATTAGTTTTCTGGAATAATCACAGCGATAACTCGAATATCCCCCGTAGATTTAAACCCACATAGGCCACAGAATCCTGCTGTGAATTGGTTTCAGTAGAAACGGTTCGGGGCATTTAGTTCAAGGTTGGAGTGTGGCAACGAGATCATAGAAGCTCCATTGACGTCAAGCGATTCTCTGAAACTGTTCGTCAACCTCTGCATCATCAAGATTTTTATAAATTCTTATCTTGCGTGTCTTTTTCTTTGTAGTCAATTTTCTACGCTTCTGATTTTGACGGGCCAACAGTAACGATTTAGAAATTATAATCAAAATGACATTTGACTACATTGTAACTACTTTAGAATGCGAATTTTCCAAAAAATGTGTAGTTTCATGCTGGCTGACAGACGGATCAATGAATTGTCCATGTTGATAGATTTGACAGCCTGAACCTGAAGCTAATCAAGGCGTGACTCTACCAATAGAAGGTACAAATATGTACCAAACTAGAGAGAGGTAGAGTCTCTGATAAATATAGGATAAAATCATAAGTTCTTCAGATGTGGTGTCAGACGCATTTATCGGAGAAAATAGCTGTGCTAATGTGAATGAAAAGCTTGTGTGGTTAAAACGTTTGTGACGGTTGCTGTATGTTTCACTACTTACTCTTCTGTACTATCTATACTAGTATTATAAAGAGGAAAGGTTTGATTTTTTGTTTTGTTTGTAATGAATAGACCGTTGGGAAGCTACGCTATCCCCGGTGAACATAGGCTATAGGTATTATGTTTTCAAAAAATATAGGGATCCGTACTAAAACCGTGCGAAGCCGGGAAGGTCCGCTAGTTTACTATAAAATCTAAGATAGAAGAATTGTCTTTTTTAGTTCTAACCTACTTATCACTATTATCATGATTATTATTTAATGTTAGGTAATTACGCTAAACACTTTTTTTTTGCCCAGCAAAGAACTTTGTTCGTTGATAAAATTATACCCACGCCCATTTTTAAGTACGCACGCACGAAAAGAATAAACTCTAATTAACTCAAATTGTCAAGGCAATTATATTAAAACCTTCTAAAAATACCTTACCCACTGACCGGGTTCTAAACGGGGAATTCGAGTAAACGAGTGTAAAAATATTGCGTGTGGAAAACCAACATAAACAAATAACTTAGGTTCAACGTCCGGTATTTGGGGCTTTACAGATATTAGCAGGTTAACCCAATTGACGAAAAAGCTAAACGCTAAACACTTTTTTTTTGCCCAGCAAAGAACTTTGTTCGTTGATAAAATTATACCCACGCCCATTTTTAAGTACGCACGCACGAAAAGAATAAACTCTAATTAACTCAAATTGTCAAGGCAATTATATTAAAACCTTCTAAAAATACCTTACCCACTGACCGGGTTCTAAACGGGGAATTCGAGTAAACGAGTGTAAAAATATTGCGTGTGGAAAACCAACATAAACAAATAACTTAGGTTCAACGTCCGGTATTTGGGGCTTTACAGATATTAGCAGGTTAACCCAATTGACGAAAAAGCAAACAACATCTTGTTTCATATTCTGCAAGATTTCAAAAAGATTTTAGCAGGTATATACTTCACGTTTGATTTTCAGGTAGGTAGGTAAGTCTGAACTTATGCGTTACCAAAGCGGCGATTAATAGCCGAAATAATCGAATTTAAACAAATTATTTCTGACGTATAAGAAGGTGTGAAAAGTTTCATACGATTTTCTTACAAAAGGAATTACAAAATTCGGCCCTCAGCCACCTAAGAGCGTTCGGAAAGTTCAAACAAAATTCTCATAGAGCTGAGATTTACATAAACAGAACACCAGCAAAGGAAACTTACTTCAAAGTATCGTTATTACGCCCAGATGCATTATGCAGGTTTTCTTTCGTTTTCTACGATTAAGACCGTGAATACCGTATCTTTGCCGAATTACAAATTCGGCCCTCAGCCACCTAAGAGCATTCGGAAAGTTCAAACAAAATTCTCATAGAGCTGAGATTTACATAAACAGAACACCAGCAAAGGAAACTTACTTCAAAGTATCGTTATTACGCCCAGATGCATTATGCAGGTTTTCTTTCGTTTTCTACGATTAAGACCGTGAATACCGTATCTTAGAGATTTTTGGACGGCGCGACCTACATCTCAAGTTGCCGTTACAAGAATTATTCTTTGTCGACCTTTTGCATGGTTTTCAGACCACAAACTTCGCCTGGGGTGAAGTTTGTGGTCTGAAAACCATGTTACCAATTTAGCCGCTATGTCAAAATCAATAAAGATTTGCCTCTCCAAATGCAATGGTATTTTAAGTGCAAGCAAACATCGGCCTTACGCAAAAATGTGAAAATTGCTCAATTACATCCAACAAGATAGGAATGTCATCGTAAGATACTACCATGAACTGTGTTCTACGCAGTTTTCCTGTCCTATTGAATTATTCACTTACTTGTAAGTTAGCTAAGGTTTATTTTCGCTTGTTCTAGGATGCCGGCGCTGCGGCTGCTCGGGCGCAAATGGCTGGCAGCCTCAGATGATCTCGTGTTTCCAAGTATATTCGAGCTGCTGTTCCGATTTGTGTGGTAAGTATAAGTACTGTTGATACTCTTATGAAAAAAAATACTATGATAATGTCATAATGTCAAGGCCATAACCCCCCAAACTCCCCTCCTTTCTTCATTCCAATCCATTTGATTAGATGTACCTAATCTTTATCATAGAAGAAAACACCTACAACTATATGTCGCAAGTACTAACGTCCATAGATAATTTTCTTCGCTATTCGACCACTTTAGATTGCTAAAGCTTTTAACCCCACGAGCAAATAAAGTTGTTCCCTAAAATTCTAAAAACGAAAATAAACACTTATCCTCATCGGCACTTTGCTCAGGCGGGTGGCAACCGCTTTGGGCGGGCGGCAACCGTTTTGGGCGGGAACCGTCAGATTGTATGGTAAAAACTTTACGAGTATTTTATTACTTTACTCTCGGATTTATCAATAAGGTCAAGGAAATCTTAGTAAAGCTTAAACTCTGCTTTTCTGCGTGAAATTAAAAACGGGTTTCTGTCTATACCTTCAGCTTGATTGATGAATCAAGAATCGTTTCTCTTGATCAAAAATATGATTGCTATCACTTTGTAAGACTAAAAGAACTGTTTTCTTATTAACAATTAGCCATCGCAACTCCCGACAGCTATTTTTAATCGACTTCGAACGACTATTTTCGGCTGTACGTATTTTTAATGGATTTTCGTCGATTTCACTGTCAATAATAGACTAATTTGAATGATTCTTTTGCAGTTGCATAGATGATGAGTAAAACCCGTCGCAAGCTTACTTTCTTCAAGCTAGACTCTAGATACTTATTGATATTTTGTAATAACAAAGGATGTGTTTGACAATTTGTTTGAATTTAGATAGATAGATTGAAAACACTTTATTATACCACACAAAACAGAAAACAATACAGGAATAAACAACAGAATAAAGGCAGTATAAAGGGCGGCCTTATCGCTGAGAGCGATCTCTTCCAGGCAACCTTTGGTTGGACTGGGCATGAAGGTACAAAATAGACGGTGCTATTTTAGTAAATAGATAGATTAAAAAAAGAAAACAAATACTTACACTACATACAGAATTTATTTATTTATTTTATTTTGCAACTCACTTGGAATTTTCTTGTAGAAGCGTATACAAATGACAATATAACAATAACATGTCAATTGCTATTGTTAACGATGTATCCGGGTTATGTCTTCCGGTTTATTAACGAGCTATCGACATCGTTGTCAATAACATCTCACAGTCACGCCTCTATCGAATCATAGCTTTCGGAAATATCAAGATACCGAATATAAACCATCAATGGTAGATTCTAATGGTACCATGGCAGAGGAAGCCTATAGATAGGTATATATTATATATAACTAGTACGTATTTGACACATGTTATAGTTTGTCGAAACAATTGTTTGTTATGAAACACTAGTTTCCACTTGAGGCTGTCTCTTGGCATTTGAGACTGGAACCCTATTTAAATAAATAATGCTGAACAATTCACATCGCATCATCATTAGTCCCAAGGTAGTGTTATGGGTACCAGATGACTCATATACATCATACAATACATGACATAGATATATATATATTTTTAGTATACATAGAAAATACCTAGAACACGACCAACTGCACGATTTGCACCAAGGCGGGAATCGAACCCGCTACTACCTGCGTCCAAGACGGTCCAAATAGACGTACCTACTCTGTAGCGCTCGCCGCGCTACAGAGTAGGTACGTCTATTTGACCACATGACGTTCAGAAAATTTAAAAATTCAGTATCACATTTCATTATTCACCACCTTACGTGCAAAGATATCCACTTTATTATGGACGTAGTTAAATAGTTTCATCGAAAACGTTCTTCAACCAAAGAAGTTTTCTAATTATTTAGGAAAACTTTTTGATTCAATACTTTTTGCAAGATAACAATTTGAAAAGTGAACGAACGCTTTCGTTTGTTTCTTGTTTTGTTGGTTAATATTTTTAAAACTCATTGTTTTATTTGTCGCTCGGAATTCCCACAAAGTAAGTAAATCGTATGTGAAAGATATAATGAGGGGTATACTTTGAATACTGCACCAAATTAAACTCTTATAGGTGAGTACGTATGTACATTATTTTTTGTGAGCTAATAAATTAATTAAAGTCTGTTCCTTTTTTGTTCAAAGAGCTTAGTCGAGATTGTTGTATGTTTAACCGTTTAACATTTTTTTTTGTATCTACGTAGCAAATGGCAACTTATTGATTACATTCTATGATTTATTTATCTCTAACGTCTACTTAATTCACGGTGTCATGTTGTAGCGATTAAATGTACAGTCAATTTAATTTAGATGATTTATAGAGTCTTACGCCAAAGATTTTAAACTCGTCATTTTGTAGACTAATTAAGTGTAGGAATTTTTATTAACTACTCTACAAAAAACCAGTTTTCAATTTTTATTTCCTCATAAATTGAACCCATGGCTCCCTTCCACTCCCTCATCTACAAAAGCCTTTATATATCTTTACAGAGTGGCTGTGCTTTTGTCATCAGAAGTACCTACTTTTGATGACAGAAGCATAGTCAAATATCCTACCTAGAGTCGAGATAGGTTCTTTGGCTATGCTTCTGTCATCTACCTGCTTCTAGAGTTTAGATTTTAGTCGCTTTAGTTTCAATAAAATGTTAACCTACAGGTCAGGCATTCATTTAACGATGTTTGTACACAAAGTAAAGCGGAATCGATATAATTGGCTAATAAGAAAGCTCTTCCCCTATATTGGCCGGATCCGCTTCGTCGTCAATATTAATAAGGTTTATGAGTTCGCAAGGGCTGGAAGCTGTGTCGGGCTTTTAAAATTAATTGTGCCTGAGATTAAATTTATAACATTTAACATTAAAGCTGTTTGGTGTATTTAGAGCCTGAAGCACTGTTCGATCTATCGTGCTTATATTTTTTAATTGTCGATAGACCTTCGTTTGACCACAATCTCACCTGATGTGGTAAACGATGTGGCCGACAGTGTGTCACGAAGGTCTCGAAGATTCAGACTTCAGATACCCGGGTTGTAACTGGCCGGAATAACAGCTTCTATTCCTAAGCGATATTTAGTATACTTTGGTAGGTATATCTATATCTATACTAATATTATAAAGAAGAAAGGTTTGATTTTTTGTTTGTTTGTTTGTTTGTTTGTAACGAATAAGCTCCCGAAACTACTGGACCGATTTGAAAAATTCTATCACCATTAGGAAGCCTAAATATCCGTGGTGAACATAGGCTATATTATATTTTCAAAAAGTTAGGGATTCTTACTAAAACTCCAATAATATAACGTGGTAACCAAGGTGTAAAAATTCACCTAATAAAGTGAAATTCGAGTTTAACGCGAGTGAAACCGCGGGGAACAGCTAGTTTATTTATATACCTACACCTAAACTAAGAGTTAAAGATTGCGAAGCCAAAACTATTTTATTTGAAGCTGTCTCGATAGTTTTTAAGCACTAATACGAGCAAAAGTAGATAGGTAGTACTACATAATTTTCAGAAATGTGTGTGCACCAAGATTTTGTTTTACCTGCTGATATTATATTATACATCATCATTCAGCTTAAAAGCATCACGTTTATTATCCACGTGTTGGTAGCAAAGTTAGACTCTCAAGCCTTGATAGGATATTTTATTACGCACACGCACGTCTGCCCACACCCCAAAACCCTTATCTTATTTGTTTAGATGTTTAGGCACAGACTATTTCACCCCGTGACTTGTTGCCTCCATTGGCTCCATTAATATGAATGGGACCCTACCCCCCCCCACACCACCCTGTATATTCCTATAGGTATCTTCTTAGGTCGCGTCAGAAGCACTTATGCGACCTTCGAACTCTCTCCCGTGGATTGCTCAGTAATTGGTAAATGGCTTTTAAATTGAGAATTGTTTAAACTTTTGCTATAGATACAGTGCTTTAAGTGACATTCATCATTAATATAGTTGACGGCTTCTAAGGTAGCTTTGAAGTGTATTTCAATAGTATGAATAAGCCTTTTCACCGATCGCTAAACAGTTTTATTTCAATCTTTAATCCAGTGTATGGAATATCCACTCTTTCATATCATTTTTCTCTCGTCCCTATGAATCAGAATACGTACTTACTGTTACAGGTTATATCGTAGATCCTTGCTTTACCTTTATGAAGGTGTCTTAGAATTGAAATGTAGCTTTCATTTTGACTCTGGATCGTAAAACTGAAAAGTTACGGTTATGTTTTCCCTCGCGAGTCCGCATCTCGAGGTTATTTTTCAATGTAACTTTACAGCTTTTGGGTAAACTTAGTATATTGGTACTCGGCATTACGGTCGGTTAAATTTTTACCAGCCTTCTACGTAGATACCTATATTTTATTACTTTACACGTGGCACAGAAGAACCTAAATATCACAAAAAAACACAACTACGCCATGCGCCACGCCAAAATGTATTAATTTTTTTTCTTGTTGTTTATCATAAATCATGATCTGTGAATCGGAGTCCTCAATGCTATTACAAATTTAATAGTTAAAAAAAACTCGCTGCCGTCATGTTGTGTAACCATTCAATTATTATGGCCCCTTATCCGTATGTAATACTGATCTTTAAAGTTTCTTTACATATGTAATGCTTGTAAGATAAGTTTTGTTAATATTCGTCCTTGTCCACAGGCTAGTTCTAATCGCACTGGTGGTAGAAGTGCTCTACCCTATAACATGGCAGTGCCAGAACGAAGGCTGGCACGGCGGCTCGTTCGTCCGCCTCTACCTTTGCGGAACGCTCACGCTTCAAGCCTTGTTGATGTTGCTGCTGGCTGCACTCGCCCAGCAGTCGGCGAGGGGAACCATCACGGATGTTGATGCGAGGAGGCTGGTGGCGCCGCTGCTGATTGTAAAGTAAGCGTTGGCTTGGCTGTCATATAAATGATTTGTGTAGCAATGTAGGCCAGGACTACTTTAAAACACGATATACGAAGTTTCTGTTGATTTTATTTTTTTTGCTCATACATAGATAAACCGATAGTTTTCAGAGCTTTGGGGATTAAAATTTAACCACATCTGCAAACGAACAGCATGCAAAAACCGCTACGAAGCACTAAGTTCTTAAAGCCGTGCTTTCGTTGGAGACTGGATTTAGTCAGATTGAAAACGAACATTTGTTTGAACAGTTTAATTGTTTTCTACCCTCATATCCGTTTTCAAACAGACGATGTGATGAACTTTTTTGTCATAAATTACTCGCTTTTTCCATTGCTTTTGAACCAAAGATATGTTGTGGGTACTATGTTTGTAGAAGCCGCACAGTACGAGCTTTTCATGCCGGGAAAAGCTTTGATATTTTGGAAGCTTTACCTAAACGTTGAGTGTTTGGAAAACACCTGTGCTTTTTTCGTGTATGTATTTGCATATTTTTTATTCAGTTGAATTTTAGTTAGAGCTTGTTTACTTACGTTGGTTTACTCATGCTGCTTTCACTAATTTAACATGCATTAAGGTTTATGTTGTTATACACACTATAACAACATAAACCTTAATGCATGTTAAGCCCTCGCACTCGGTTAAATCTCTAAGAAATTAAATAATATCTCAAAAATTTTCAATTTCGAGAGCATCCGCAGAGCGCACTGTGGGTTCAAATGCCATAAGTATTTGGACTCTACCCACTCGTTTTATAATACCTAACCGAAGCATCGTGGAAACCTCCGTTGTTTCCTCTTCAACAATTAACAAAATTCATCACGAACTTCAAGCCGTTTTTCTCTTGTGAAATAATCCACTTAAAAACAATGAAGTATTGTCAATTAGTGACAAACAATAACAAGGACATTTGATCGATCGATGTGATCATATTGGCTACCTATGCATATTTATTACTAGTAAACGTTCCATTCACATTTGCATCGTAAAGACCGTCCTTGCATCGATCGTGTAACACAATAATTGCACATTGCCATGACCTTGCACCTACGTGTAAAATATTCAGCGGTTTCAAGAGTATGAAAGGTTAGAACCTCTTTAAACGTGTTCTCTTTTTAAACTTACGCGATCTTCTAGCCTCTCTCTCTCGCTCTGGCGGTAGCTCCTATTATCCACGTCAATGTCGAAACCTCGGGAAAAATAAGTAAATAAACGCGATAAATACCCGTTAATTAGTAATATGTATGTGTTTCTTCTCACTGCCATCGTATTTTCTTTCGATACACGGATGACAATGATGAGATTGAACGATAGAGTTCGGGTTAGATATAAATTAGATTCACTGAACTTTTATAACATGGTTTTTGATTTTAGAGTGGTCCTAGTGAACGGATAAGAATGATGAGATCTAACCATAGAGTTCGGGTTAAATATAAATTAGATTCACTGAACTTTTACGAGTATAATACCAATAGTGTTTGATTTTAGAGTGGTCCTGGTGATGCCGGAGACAGCTCTGAATGTGATGGGGACCATGTGGATGTTCTGCGATGTGATCCAGTGTTCCGTGGCCGACAAGTTTTCTAGCATAGTTTTACAAAGTAAGTATTTCGGACTCCTTTGAACTCAACACAACGAAATGGCATTTTATAATGATTACTATAACATAAGGTAACTTCAAGGTACCTACATACATGAATGTAATGGTAATAGGTACAGATATTTCTTAGAAGAACAGGTAGGAAGCTATGTCTAATGTATTTCTGCGCTTCGAAACAAATAAAAACAACCAATAAAAACTTTAGCGGAAGTATCGAAACCATAAAATAAAGATAACTCATCGAACTTAAAATCGAAAAAAATTGTTAAAACTCGTGTGCTTGTCGATATATTTCAAACTAAGGAAAAGGTAGCTTCCTCATGCCAGCAGCTGAGTGGCATGAGGCATATTTTCTATAAACTTCTTACTTTTGCTAGTAGAACCATAGTAGAACTACATGTTCACTAAGTCAGCTAAGTGCTTTGTTTTGTGTACTAATCATACCTACTGCGCATTTTGTAGACATGCTCGAAGTTGATGTTGACGCAAGTTCACAATATCATACGATATGGTGTATACAGCATCTTATCGCCATCACTCGACCACCGTTACTTATGATAGATTTGTTGTTCAACGACGTCGTATCGGCTGAGCCTGTATAGCACATACCTTCATTATGCCTATTATGCTATAAGACTAGACTAATAGAAACGTCTACTCTACATTCAAATGAGTCATACTATGACTATGTATGACTATTGACTACTGATATGATATGCAACTACTATTGATTAGCAAAGCAATATAGTGTTGTTAACTCCATCATTCCCTCACACGTCGAGCATATTTTCGCATCAGAAAGCCCTCCATACAAGTGTTAACAGAGCGGATCGGCTCAAGCTATGAAGCTATGCATGGGTAGGCTCACTATGTTATGGCGTGCCGGATACAAACACTCATTCAAACGAATCGGTCTCCGGCACGGATAATGGTCCCTGACAATTATGTAGACAAAAGAATACAATCCTTCTCGAAAAAGGTTACCTAGAGCCGTGTTGTTAAATTCAATTTTTCCGATATGTAAACCAAGCATTCCATAAATGTAGATAGAGTGCCGCAATTTTACTTTCAAAGTTTTGATGAATGAACGCCGGGGCGCGGGCGGGAACGCTTTTATTCAGTGAATAAGGTAATTTATAGCATGTTTACGTAGTTTTGTACGTTGAAGGTATTTTTGGAACAATGTGCTTTTATTTTATACACATTTGGTATAAAAGTATGAGTCAAGGCGCCATTATTACACATGTCTAAAAATAGGCCGTAAACTTCCTGTAATTTGAATGCAGTTCTAGACCTTACCTTCTTTATCATTTTCCTTTCCTTACAGCAATACTATTGCTTCCTCAACTAAGCACTTGCATGGGCCTTGTATAGGGTTGTGTTACTTAAATCAAAATAAAAAGAGCTTTATTCCATATCAGATCACATAAACAATGAAATAAATTGAAATACATAATGCCCTAAAAATATGATTTAACACTTTGAGTGCTGAAAACGCACGGTATGAGTTTTCTACAAGTGACTAATATGCGTAAATCCGCACTAGCGAAGCGGCTGAGAAAATACAGATCTTTGTGACTCAGCAGAGCTGTAATATTTTTCGAATTAAACGCATGTGCGGCGCAACACAACCGCTGTGTAGAGCGGCAGCACGAATTTTTTAGGTAAAAAAAAAGATCGCTGTCGTCGAAAAAAAACCGCAGTCAAAGTAATGTCATGTAATGACAAAAAATATTTTTCAATATGTAGAGGTAGATGTCATGACGTGTCCTATGTCATGCAATTAAAAGGGTTAGTTCTGATAGTTACTTGTCAGTATGATTTTTGATGTCAGTTTTCTAGTGCGATGGACATCAGAGGTGGCGTATGTCTCCTTCAAGGACTTCCATAGTCTCGGTCTCTAGCTTTTCGTGTCCACATTTATCCAGTCACTTACTTGATGTCGTCATTCCATCATTTGAATGGTCTCCCTTTTCTTCTTATATGGTCAAGAGGTATCCAGTTTGTGATTATGTATGTTCATCTGTTTGGTTTTATTCTTTGAATGTCCCTGTTGAGTTACTACATAAAACCATAACGGCCTCAGCAAACGTAAACAAGTAGTTTTAAATAAGGATGTTTACTTACGGAATTGATACTGCACGGTCGTTTTTCAATTACCTATTTCCATTAGGTAAGAATATAAAGTTCAATAACAAAAATCCGACAAATGTTAGGGACCTAGCCCTGACATTTTTCGGTGACAATACAACCATCTTGAATGGAATAAATCGTTGAAGGGAAAGCTTATCCGACATTTATTTTGGAAGGCCCAAACGACCCAACAACAATGGGATATCCCTATCCAAACTGCTATTTGGTTTCGCTAAACGAATCAGTCTGTCTAGGAGTAAAGTATGTAGGTACTTTGATTGCTATCTCATCAAAATTGTAACGATTACACATTTTTGAGATGAATTCTTAATTATTATATAATATTATTTCTGTGTATTTGTTAGTCTATAAATAATTCTGGAAATCAACACAGCGTCATGTAGCCCCAAAGTATGTATATATATAATTATATCAACTCTTTATGCACAATGGTATTAAGTATGTATATCATATCAGTTATCTAGTGTCCGTAACTCAAGCTATGCTTAGTTTGGGGCTTGATGATGGTGTGTGAATTGCTCAGAATTATTTATTAAAATTAACATAAAATAAATTTGTGATAGGTATCTAGTAGATAGGTATAGTAGCTGAAACACGGGAATTATAGTGCCAGACGAGAATGGGATGGAACCATATCAAAATATATTATTCAATTCCAATCACAATCACTCCAGTCCAGTCTAAGCCTCAGCTGATTTAAAAAACGCGCGTTACCAAACCGAGTACACATTAGACTCTTACAAGGTTCTGTCTTAATCTAATTGCGCGCGGATTATATCATTCATTTCTATCCTACAGGTATAGTCCTATTCAACTGGGTGCAACTAGGCCTCACAGTTTTTGGCCTATTCATGGTGTTTGATCCCCTGGGGTCAGTGAACTATGGAGACATGCAAGACACTCCCAACCAGGTGCGACATCATAGAAAGGTCACTGGGCTGTGGTCGAGGCGGTTCCGATGGGCCTTCTGCTGGCTGAAGAGGGATGAGCATGGGAAGGAGGCCTTTCAACAGGTGGCAGGTAAGGACAAACTAACTGTGGCCTACGTCCAACGTCGTAACTTTACATGATGTGTTTTTATTTGTCTTTAATTTAAACTGTAGGTATTTCAGTATTATAATTAGGAGCATCTTAGTACGCAAAGATTCGGTTACTTTGATGATTCAATTCAGGTGCTCCTTTTTGACCGACTTCGAAATAAGGAGGTGGTTATTTCTATGTTAGGCTGTATGTACATATGTTCATCGATTTCTCCGTGATTAATGGACTAATTTGAATAAAACTTTTGCAGTTGTATAGAGGATGGTCCCATAAACATTTTATTCATGAGGAGTTACTTTTTATTTATCCCGAAAAACTAAAAAAAACATTTGAAAACCAACTGACAACTCAAGTAAGTTTTTAGTTTTATCAAAACAATGAAATTATTGGATATATGCATATTCCAGCCAAATGGAGTGTTGATACAACGGGTATATCGCATTTATTTACCTTTTTTCCCGACGTTGCAACAATCAATAGTTATAATTACGTGTTCAGATCGCGTAAGTTTCAAAATATCAAATGAAGTGTATTAGGTAGTGTATATATCTAAGTAATGTTATGTATGATCGCTTAAAGCGAGTAGGCCGCCATTTAGTTCCACTATTCTGTATTGTTTTTTCTGATAAATAATATAAGGATCCAGCATTTTTAATTCATATATTAATATATTATATTTTTGTCTCTATGTGGTAGGTACAATAACATATTATCTATTTATTTAATGCAGTCTGTAACTACATTATGTATAACGTGGGTTAGAACTCATTAAAGTTGGACACAAAATAACTTTGGTAACTTTTTATACAAGTAAAATTTGCGAGCTCGTGGCAGAAGTTATAATGTATGCAAATATGTACTTTAATGTATAATTTGAATAAAAATCAAAATTAGTTCAGACTTTGCTTAAAATAACTCGACCCAAACTGACATTATGGAAATTAAATTAAGTAAAATAAATAAAAAATAAATAAATGATAAATGTTTTTCTAAGCGCAAATCTCGAGAGCAGCTGAACCGATTTTGCTAATTCTTTTTTTAGAATATTCTTTGAAGTACGAGGATGGTTCTTACGGAGTGAAAAAAGAGAAAAATTGCCTGAAACAAATGACCACCCGGGCGAAGCCCGGACGGGCCGCTAGTATTTAATGAAAACGAGTTAAATAAAATAGTAACATAGATGTGAAAAAATAAACTACAAAACTTATCCCCGTATTGGAGGTATCTAACTTAAATTACTTATAATAGGGACTTCTTTGATAGATCATTAATAAACCTTACTTATGTTTTGATCTCTGACTTATGACGTCAGTATAAAGCTAACTACGTCGGTAATAAATACACTGAACGATATACCAACCTATATAACTATACAACAACAATAGTAACTATGTACCTAAGTGAATAAGCAGTTTTTATGGTTCCGTACCAAAGGGGTAAAACGGGAGCCTATTACTAAGACTCCGTAGTCCGTCCGTCATAATTATAATTATAATGGCAACAGGTAGACGCTTGAAATAATCACAGAATATTTCGTTTTATATTCACTTTAAATAACAAATTATTAAATTAAAATAAAATAAATATTTAAGTACACAACGACATGATTTTTTAACGTTTTTATAGAGACGGAACTCCTCGTGCGCGAGTCCGACTCGGACATTTTAGAATCGTTTCTAATTTAATAGTCAAATTGGATATTTCGATTCAAAATATCAAATTGAATAAAACAAGCGTTTAGGTCATGTTAATTAATTTTATTGATGAATATGCGAACATTTTATTTCCTTAACTTTCAATATGCAGGGTGTCTCGAAACTCAAAGTCAAACCGAAAGTGGAGGACAGATTGGGTTCATAACGACTTATGCTACAACGTATGGTCCTCCAATAGTTTCTGAGTTAACATCTAGCATCTACCTGTCTCACTCTAACTCACATCAAATAGCGTCATTATCTCACATATTGAATTTAATATTTAATAGGTTAAATATACTGTTGCAAAGGTTACGAACTGTTTTGATTTTAGGTATTATTTCAGAAAAGCAAACTGTCCTCATGCTTTCGTTTTTACGTGGAGTTTTGGGACACCCTATATAATTATCAAAACCACCAATCGTTCGTATCTAAATAGGTCATATCGTGGGAAGTCAGTTCATTATCTATTTTAAGGTATCTATACGTGAAAATAACTTATTGTTTTCAGTTTAAATATTCTTGGAATATACGGAGTAAACTTTTATCAAAGAATTTGATTTTCGTAAAAGTTAAGGATCAGTAGCTCAGAAAGTTGAGTATGTAAAAACACCGAATTTGGACACAGTTAAAATAAGTAATCAAGTTGTTCTTGTTAAAATATTAGGCTATTTTTGGGTTAAAAACTTAGACGTATATCAAATAAAATAATAAAGAGCTAAGGATAAAGTTGAAAGGTTAAGTTTTTCTTGTAATATTTACACGAATGTACCGTGTCTATAACGTAATTTTTTTGATAAAAACTCAAAAATCGAATTCAAATCTCTTAGTTTCAAACTGTTTTTTTTTTAAATTTTTGCGGGATAAATAGGTACTAGACCATTGGGAATGAGAAAACTATGAGACAACCTCGGAATCATCAACTGCAAAATATTCATCCAAATCAGTCCAAAAATCGTCCGGAAAAATCGACGAAACATAAAATAAATACAAACAGTCGAACATAGAAAGACATTGGTGTCGATTCTGTTGTTTAGGACTCCTAAATTAAATTTTACGTTTTCTAAATTTTCTAAGTTAAGTTGACCTAAAAAATAGATAATAGATCCTAAAAATACCTAAATTAGAATGTGTTTGAAAATCGCAAAACTCTCTAAGTTGAGTAGTTGGTGTTGCTGTAAGCAAAATAAATATTTATTCTATAATGTTGCTAGTTTATTCTATAATGTCTGTTTTTTTTAAGTCAGTTACAAATTAAATTTGAGAATTGATCCTCCTCTCTTGTCTCAACACGACCATAAAATATTACTTCCTCTTTATTACTACAAATTAATCAAACCTAACTATGCACAGTGCATAATATACCTACTTGTAGAATTCTGTAGTTTCCTCTGGGTCCAAGACTCCTGAATACTTGATACTAGTTGAATGGGATTGTTGCTAACAAGAGCCTTGGCATTGTTAAATTCTTGACATGACCTCCCAACTCTGTTTACTAGTTCTCAGAAGATTTCTCGCTTGCTGACAAATATTTGTTCTTAGAGGTATTCAAAGCACGTATTCTATATATATGGGCACTGGGTAGGTAAATAGGTATCATTAATTCAGCTTTGCCAAGGCAAATCTTGCGAAAGCGGAACTTTAGCCTAAGATCTGCAATTCAAAGCGTTAAGTTGAAATATTAATATAGAGTCCAGATATCTCTTCGTTACTTTGTATTAAATTTATCCGTCATCACCGTGAAAAGTGTTTTCGTGAATGTTTAACAACCACAAAATAATGTTTCACTTCTCTTGCTCAAAAAGCGTGTCAATATACCATCAGCTTAGCGGCAGTAAAACTCGAATCTACTCCCTTGGGATTAAATGTATTTTTTCTTTTTAATTTTTGTCTGATGTCATTAGCCAGTGCAGGACATTCGTCGTCTCATATAAAGACTCGACTTTTTGGTATTCCATTTACAAATAACATTATTATGGTGGCACTTCACATGGGTATTTGTATTTGTGTATTTGGCATATTTGGCAAACAATTACCATGTGTGGACTGTTTATTTGATAAAGTGTTCGCCTTATTTGCCTATTTGACAAATAAGGCCAATACCAAATACGCGTTACCGTGCGCTTGTCGGTTTCTAGAGGCACATCAAAGCAGTCAAATAGGCAAATACGCAATAAGCCGTCCACACAATGGCCATATTGGCACCTTGCGCTCTGCTCAGTCTGCTGCCAAATGTTTGTGTGTTTGTTATTTGAGTGCTATGTGTGGATCGTCGTATTTGCCTCTTTTTGCATGTTCGTCTGAACGTCATATATTTTGCCAAATACAACAAACACCCAATAGCGAACACAAATAGCCATGTGAAGTGCCACCTTTAGCTTGAGGTGGCTTTCGTATCACACATATCATTGAATTTATTTTTGAAAATGGAACTGAATGTTGGATGTTTTTGGTGTTTTTCACTTGAGCCAAAACCAGCCATTATAAATCGGTCTTGTCAACGCTCGGGATATAATCATTATGTATGTATGCATGTATAACAACCTCATCTATAATGGGGTAGTTTAGTCCCTTGTTAAAAAATATACGATAATTATACGAAATAATTTTCTGAAATAAATGAAATACAATACAATACAATTTGCACTATTCAGGTAAATATAACTCTGACTCCGATGACATCTAATTATAATAGTTCGCATTTACTAACATCATTTGCATTAAATGATCACCGTCTTTCTATAATATTCCTAAAATACTGACAGTATTCCAAGGAGAAAAGTTTATATAGTGAATAGCTTCTGTCTGCGGCTTCATTCGCGTTTTTTGGAATTAAATGTAGCCTATATGTTATTCCAGGCCTATTCTTTATTTGTGCAAAATTTCACACAGATCCATTCAGTTGTTTTGGCTTTGTCTTCGGCCTAACTTCTTCACAGCGGCACAAACTCTTGCCTTCACAGTTTTAGTAGGATTTCAACTATGTTTTAGAACCAAACCTAAGCAGGGCATCAGAATAACCTAACAATTTTGTTTCAGCTCTACTTAGCGCATTGTTCAGATCAACAGACCTCGTACCATCAGACGTGGTCGCTGGCTGCGTACTCCTCAGGGTTCGACAGAAGAGGGAAACCAGGGAGATGCGAAGAATACAAATGCTCAACGACGAAGAACCAATATACACTACAGACTTGAACAAAGTGTTTTCAGAAACGCCACCTTGGATGAACTTGGACGATGCTCTTCATTATTTGAAGCTGTCAATAGCGGCGTATGGCTGGCCTTATGTGCTGTACCGGCATTGTTTCACAGGATTCTGCAAGTTAGCTAGGCATTTGACCTGCTGTTGCTGTCGGTGAGTCGATTTTATCTCTAGTTATTGTTCTCAGAATCTCTATTAACTTTAGTGGAGATAATAGAGACTCTGAGCTCTACCTTTGTCGTTTTCAAGCTGTAAATTAAAGGTTTCCTATGAATCTTTTCCACGTTAAACATTTTGCGGACGATGATCCGCGATGCAGGACGTTGCGGGTTCGATTCCCGCCTCGGGACAAATGGTTAAATGATCTGCAAATATTTGTTCCGGGTTGGTTGTTTTCTATGTATAATAAAATATATCTAGCTATTAAGTGTCGTATTAAGTATACATATCTGTTATCTGCTGCTTAGCTTGGGGCTAGATAGATGATGCTGTGTGGATTTCACATTATTCCAAAATTATTATTATTACAATCACATATAGGTAGGTAGAGTAATTTGGACCATTTTTACTATTTTATAAAAAAATACTAATCGAGTATAAAATGTTATTGCTCTAAGGCAATTAAAACTCCATCAACGCAGTGACCTTGCCAGTCCAAAGTAAATCTATTGAACGAAGCCCCGATATCCGCGGCATGATGTGATAGTAATCCTCGAGAGCTGCTAAATTCATTCGCAAACATTTATTAAAATTCCGTTTGTTTTCGTAAGCGGAAACTGCTAAAGAGCGTAAATATAGAATCACTTTGTTTTTTGTTCTTAGTACCTATGCTCGGTATCTAAAAACAACTTCGCCTTTCTTAATCCTTCCGGCTCTTTTAAATAATAATAACTCAAGAGCTACTACAAAATACAATACAATACAAATACGCTTTATTGCACATCAAATACAGTAAAGAACAAACAAACAAAGATACAGATGCACAATAGGCGGCCTTATCGCTAAGAGCGATTTCTTCCAGGCAACCTTTGGATGGACACGTAGCTATAGTATAGGTATAGACGGTGGCGTATTATAGACAAAATATATCTTATTCTAAACAGAACTGATATAAGTAAACTTCATAGAGAAGTTGTTTTTTTAACCCCGACGCTAAACCGACAGGGTGTTAAGTTTGACGTGTGTGTGTGTTTGTCTATCTGTGGCATCACAGCTCCCGAAAGGATGAAAATATTTTGATTGTGTTATTTGTTAGAAAGACGAATTAGTCGGTATGGAGTGTTCTTAGCTATGTTTGATGAAAATCGGTCCAAGATGGCCGCCACAAAATAGCGAGTCAAGGGTTTTATTTTAAATTTAATTAATGTTATGTCCACAGTCCAAAGAACTCAATCGTAACGGAGGATAACTGTTGCATGTGCAACTTCGCCGGAATCAAGTACATGTCGAACGTAACCGCTGATGACATCATCTTCGCATCATTCAACAACCGGGTTTTCGAGGTGCGTTTCCCTTATAATCAAAATCCTATTAGGCGTAACCCACTTTTGACTGGCTTGTGTGGCAACCCGATAAAGACTAACCACGACCCCGGAATGAAATGTTACTATATTGAGCGTGCTTTAAAGGGTACTGATCGCAGCGAGCATTATGAGTTATGCTGTGTGCTAAAATCTGTCTCGTTGATCACTTTCTTTCCTAGTTTTATTCAATTTGAATTTTGTGACGTGTCCAAAAGTCCTGTAAGGTCTAAAGGAAATAAAGCACTTTGATGTTTGATATATTATACTCGTTGCGAGCGCATTCTTTCCCCGTACTGACTGCACGAACGCTATATGTGTAAAGGTTGACGCAAATCATAAGGGCACTGCTACCGCGAAGCACAAAGATATGTATTCAAGTATGGGCTTTAACTCATTATTTTTAGATGCATTTCATATTAACGCCATCAGATGTCAGACAGCTGTCGTCGCGGTGCATTCTTTTGAAGCTTATACGTCAGTTATACATTTTCTTCCTGTAAAATGTACTCGTATCTAAAGAAACCGATATTCAACCCATATTTGAAGCATGCAGCATATTTTTGTGCTGCATGGTAGCGGCGTCGGATTAATGTGAGCAGAGTAACGTTACATTACACCTTGTAACGCTGGTCAGTACCCACCTTGAGATACCCACCCCGGGCGCATGTTAAAGTTGTAACGGTATTGTAACTTGATATTAATACTATACGACAAGAACGCAATAAATTGTCTTGAATCTTGATCCTTTTCAAGCTAACTAGGTGCAAGACTATTTTTACACACAGTGCAGAAAGTGAGGGGTTTAGAGTTTAGTTTTTTGTTAATTTCTGGGCATAAATATTTTTTTGTTGTATATAATGTGACTGGCACCACGCAGTGATGATGATCATACTGTTGATAATTATCCTTGTTTTATTGATTCTCATTGTTCCCCAGTTGCCTTTCTGCGTGATAGCCGACCACGACCGAGAGAGCATAGTGGTGGCCGTGCGAGGTTCCATCTCTTTACGGGACATCTTCACGGACTTTACAGCAGGCTCGGAGAAGTTTGAAGCAGAAGGTACGTTGCTTCGGGGTGCTACTACGAGTTGTTTGTTTAACCCCGAACGAATGAAGGCAACGAATGTAGATTGACGACGGACGTGCGAATCTGTATCGTATGCATCAACGCCTGTAGCATGGTAGTCCCAAGAGTTTGATTTCATTTATTTTTCTCCAACAATTTACATTGTGTCGGAAATTTTTAAATAGGGAAATGTAAATACTGAACAGAAAAAAATAATACAATATTAAATCACTTTTATACAATATAAAAAAAATATAACCTATTCAAAATGATTCTAAAATGACAAAACAAACAAAATAAACAAAGTTATTTTTTTTTAAGTTTACGTTTTATACACCGCTTACAATATATGTATATATTTTTTTGTTTTAAAAGAGAATAATATGCTAAAAAATTAGCTAGAGCTACCTATTATTTAGGTGTTTAGGTAGATACTGTTTCCAATACTAATTATATTTATGTAGGTAATTATATTGCGGTTAAATCATTGAGGTAACGTGCCGTTCTAATATAATGTAAGTTCAAAATATAATCGTTGTCCAGGGTACACATAGAGGCTGACCACAGGCCAGAGAAGCTTCGACGACCCACTACACAGAATCTCCCTCTCTTCTACATCCCTATAGGTACAGTCCCGTCTATAGTATATATAGTTGTCCTTATAACCCACCGTACCACCGAATACATACCTCCAGTGGTATAGTTATGTTATTATGTTGTAGGTATAGTTATTTGTTTGCAGACTTTTTGCACTACACAAAATAGGGGTTTCAAATGTAACTTAAAATTAGCTTGTTCTAGTTCTTCAGGTTTTCTTTCGGTTACAAAGTTTCTTTGTAAGTAATGTTGGTATACAATAATATAAAAAATACTCCTGTATACTCAGAATCCAGATAGAACCGGATTAGGGTATTTATTAGGTGACGAACCGCAGGGTAATTTCTTCGGATACGACTCGGGACCCGTTGGAATGTCAGAGCTTTATCTCGATAAGAAAAACTATTTATCTCACGCTCTACAAGGCATGCAGAACATGTAGAACGGTTATATAAAACAAACAGAGCAAATAAAGCAAAATGACATAGCTTAGGAAAATTTACGATAGGTACAGAATGGTAAAACGCAATCATTAATCATTTGAGCAGGTTAGCACGTTCTCAGTAAAGTTATCCATCATAACTTAGATACCTACGTAAGCCTCCGCAAAAAGGCGCTCGTAAAAACATTTCGCGAGTCGCAAACAACACGATAAACTAGAAAAAGTTCTAGGCAACAGATAAGCTCATTAGTTCACAACTTTGTAGAACCAATTGAACTTCTCCAGTCACGGTCAAGCTATTTATCTAGCTTTCGCGCAGAATTGTTTGGTTTAACTTTGTTGTTTGATAAGTACTAAGATCAAGCAACCTACGTGTTTCTTTAGGTTTGAAAGAGCCATTGACATTGGCCACGTCACTTGCAAAGAGATTAGTAATACTTACCTTACGTTTTGATAACCTATGGCATTTGCAAATTGCGGTTTCGGTCATGGTCACTTCGCAATAGCTGTTGAAAATCAATCAAATGTATGCATACATACATACATCCGATTGGCAGCACAAACATGAATGGTTTCGCAAGTCAAACAGTGTTGATTCGCAAGGTCAATGGTTTATGCTTTAATTTTAGTGGACTGCTGAACACCTAAGTTGGCATGGTACCTATAACTAGTTATTAAAAGTATCTACTGAGTTTTTGTGATTTATAAAGGCGGTTTATAAGTTTTAGTTCGCGGTCACAGTATAAACTACTACCAACGTTCGTCAAACTATTATAGTTTTTATATCATAATGAGTAGAAGCTGTTAGCTGGATCATTTGTGTTTCGCTAGGTCACAAATATGGGCTTCAACATAGGTTTAGATTAAGTTCATTTAAACTTTTACTAGGTACCTTACCTACCAAGCCAAACCACGACAAAAAGAACTAAAACTCTTACTTGGCGTCTACTTCCAGATATAATTGTAACCATTATTTATTGAAGTAAGGATCTCAAACCGACGAGTAATGTAAATTGCTTATAAAAAGACAACTGAGTGAATTTATGTTTTTTTAGGTTAAGTATGGAGGTTTGTTTACAAACATCCACACCGACTTTGGCAAGTATAGCTTGTAGTAAAGTTAAAAGAACCTTAAAATACTACGAGATTTACTTCGAATTCACGAAAAAACTTATATAAAAGTAGAGTTTATAGAATTATTACTAAAACGAATTACTAGATATCTACCTCAATCGATTCAGTGAAATACATATTAATCAATAGGTAATCGTTGAGTGCAGTATATTATTATGTATGCAGACTTTCCGAGTACAAGGTCGCAGACTAATAATATACCTAGATGCATGCATTAGGTATTACTTAACAGAAACCAGCTAACCAATGTTAAAACGGTCATGGTCCGAGATATTTTTATATTTGCAGAACGCGTCGGTATCATACACAACTAGATTTTTATGTAGATACTAGTTTCTGCTCGCGGCCTCGCATGTGCTTTTGATATGGAAACGTTGAAAGGTTATTTCTATCACATGGGAACTGTTTTATGGAATACGTAGGCTATGCTTTATTCATATCCCATTTCCAAGCCTAGAACTAACACTGCAAAATAAAAGTAACAAACATCCATTGAAACATCTGAAATTTCTCATTTATAACATTAGTGTAATTTTATTATACAAACATTACGTACAAAGACTTTGTAACAAGAAACGAATAGACTATTAGCTAAATCTATATGCAATTTTAGACCGATCCGTTCAGTTCTTGTGGCGTGAAGAGGTAAAGAACATCCATCCATCCATCTAAACTTTCACATTGTATTGTAATTTTCATAAATAAGTAATTCGTGCAGGAAGCTAAGAAATCCATTATCGTTACATGTAAGCGCCCTCAAATGGAAAATCAGTGTAGCCTTAGGGAGCTTTTAGTATGATATATGCTGCCGGATATTTTTCTTGTTAAAACGCGATAAAAATCAGGAAGAATTCAAGGTATAATATATTACTCTGTATACCACGGGTTACTACTACACGGATACTTATTGCAATAATCGATTATCGACTAAGATATTGTCAATTTATTGTTATGAAAACAATTACCAAATAAGTCTAAGCTTAAATAAAGCTGCTGTCCAACCGTCATGCACGCACTTGTATCAGCTAGCTTCGTTTTGCAAGAAAACGTCCACTGCATCTCGCAAACGCGCTACGCACGAATACGGGACTAATGACGTCAATGCTACACGCGTTGCTTGCTCGAATATGGCACCCACGCAGCTCAACGCTGTCAACGCTATGCTATATGACGTACGTAGGTACCGCATGTACACGTACACCGGTAACATAGACACTTTGTCAAACAAACAAACCCGCAGCTAAAATGCGCCGCGTGACCATGCACAGCGGTGGAGCAGAAACTTTAAGCAGCGACTTTGACAGATACTTTATATTTCCTCATAAATTATTATATGGTATTGCTTGCAGGCTTGCCGGAAGACACAGCCGCTCACAAGGGCATGTCGATGGGAGCAGCGAAAATGCTGAAGAGGCTTCTTCCCGTGCTCGATAGAACTTTCCAGCAGTTCCCGCATTATGACCTCATACTCACAGGTAAACGCACTATCCGCAAACAACATCATGCTTATTAAATTACGTATGTTTGTACGGCATACATACATTCCTATTTAATCGGTGTCATACTTTGATGGCAATCGAATAGGAATTTATGTCTAATGCCAGACTTATAGACAATTAAAATATATTCAACATCACAAGGGAATATTTGTTTACAATCAGTTGCCATGGTGTCAAGCTTCAAAGATAAGACACTTTAATGGCTATTTGAATTTTAAAGCAGCCATGATTTACATATAAGTTAGAATTCTCGTACAATCAATAAATCACACAACATTCACTTTCTAAGAATTTGTATGAACAATTTTAAGTACCTACCTATTTTAAGCAAGTCTGCAAGAGTGATAGTTGTTCGTAGCAATTGCGCTCTCAAATGCTCTCTCTGCATTAAACATGCCAGCTACGAGTAGCATCATCAAAAATTCAGCTTCAATTTTCGTTTGCAGGTCATAGCTTGGGAGCCGGAGTTGCAGTATTAGTAGGATTAAAACTGAGGCCGCGGTACCCTCATCTCAAAGTATTTGCGTTCTCGACACCAGGTAATTTACAAATTTCAGATTTACTTACACTTTTATAAGAAGAAAGAACCTAGAACTAGAAGGTTCTATGTTGGGCTGTATTTATTTTTTATGTAATGTTCGTCGATTTCTCCCTCAATGATTCCGATTAGAAAATTATTTCACTATTGTTTAAAGAATCAATAATATTTTTCTGAAATAAAATGTATATGGGACCACCATGAAAGACAATTAAGTATTTTGTTTTGCAAAAATCAAAAACAGAGTAAAATAAAGGGATTCAAAATCTGTTTTTACTTTTTTCATGGCAATCAGAAAATGTCATTCTTCATCATCATCGGCCTGGTAACATCTACGAAAGATGATCTTTTTTGTCATCAGTTTGGTTATTTTATTACATTTCATTACCTCTCTACATAAAATATATAACGTTTTGTTGGTATACCTGTATTTAACAGATCGTGTACCAATTATATCAATAAATTAATGAAGACTTAGTTAAAATACACGAGTCAAGGATTGTTGTGTTTACAATAAATGAGTTTCACGACAGTTTTACAATAAAATGTCTGGTGCCTACACGACAGCTTTACGATTTTATTGTCTTTGTTTTTAGCACATATATGTTTGTTTTGAATTTGTTTGCGTGGATTTTTTTTGCGGTTAGTCCTTTGTATGATTGATTAATTAGAGGCAACTTCCTGTATGGGCTAGGCTGACCCTTCTGTCCTTCATTATTTTAAGTGAATATATAGTATATAGTTTAGGTATATATTTACTTACATTAAAGCCTAATACGAATATTATGTTGTTTATGTAGTATTCGATTAATCATCTAATAATAGCTAATATGCCAGTTTCGCTGTTCGGTCTTATAAAATTAAAATTATAAATATTATGAGATCATAATTTTAAGTATCGACGCCGCTTTTAAGTCGCTTAATAACGACTCTATATACCTTATATTACTACGGATCTAAAGTTTCGCTTTACCTTGACTACAATAAATAAAATAGGATTAAATGCGTGTTAATAAGTGTTTAACAAAATGTAGGTGTTCCATATGTAGATAACTTAACAGGCTAGGAAGTTGGACTCAAGAACATGCTTGAATGTGATTCAAGCACGTTTTGATTTATTTAATTCAAATAACTGGCGATTCAGACGCAAGCCGAAGCGATAAAGAAGTTGATTTAAAATAACTGTTTTTTTCAGCCGGTTTAATAAGCCGAGAAGCGGCTAGATTCACGGAAACCTTCGTGATGACAGTGGGAGTAGGCGACGACCTGGTGATGAGGCTCAGCGTGCATAGCATAGAAAACCTTAGGACCAAGATCATTCAGACGATACACGCCACTAAGTTGCCAAAGGTAAAGTTTATATTAGTATTACATAGAGGTTAAAAATATTTTGCTTTTCAGAGTCAGTAGATAGATATAGAATAATGGGTGTGATTTGATTTGTTTGTTGCTGAGGCATTCTTTTCTAACGATTGCTTATTTTTATCGACAAGACTGAAGTTTATATTATTACAGCTAAATATAAAAATCATAGCTAACGTTTACTGGGTATAGAATCTGACTAATTGTCCTACGACCTTTAAATAACCACCAACCTATTATACTTACAACCTTAGGTGTAGGGGCACATACATACACTACCGCCCAAAAGTTTGGAAGCACACCTGCCTTCAAACAAAACAAATGAATGCCGACTAATAGCGGTAAAAATTATCATTTAATCATATAAATCTTAAGTTTTACAGCCTTTTACAACTGTTTACACAAACATAAAAGGATTATTATACCACATTCATCAAGTTTTAAGGAATTCCTTAATTTTGACGTAACACGCGTTTTATGTTTTAATCCGTTGGCTATTTTATCCTATGCAATGGTATGGTTTTATTAGTAATATTTGGTGGTTTTAACTTCTTTAGACCCTATTAAGTCGCACTTCAGCATTGGCACGTGAAAGTTGTGATAGTATCATTGTCTATATTCGAAAGATATCGGCTACTGCTTTGACCGTATTTTTTCTTCTGAAAATGGCAATACGCAAGCAAATCACACTTGAACAGCGAAGCGCTATTTGCACTCTACGCGAGGAAGGATACAGTGAACGTCAAATCGCAGAAAGGCTCGGAATTTCTTGTAAAGGTGTCCACTATACCCTTGCCAGAAAACAAGAAACTGGGAAAAATGAAGATAGAAAGAGATCTGGTAGGCCCAAATCCACAACAAATCAAACTTCTTTCTAAACGGAATCGACGCTAAACTGCACCACAGATCACTGCAGCTCTGAATGATACGCGAGAAACACCCATTTCAAAAACAACTGTTAAAAGACGTTTACTGTCTGCGGGATTAAGAGGATGTGTTGCTGCTAAAAAACCAAAACTAACAAATCGACATAAGAAAAAGAGACTAGAATGGGCAAAAACGCATAAAAACTGGAGTATAGAACAATGGGAAAATGTCCTTTGGAGTGACGAATCAAAATTTCAGATTTTCGGATCGAATAGACGTGTCTTTGTACGCCGGTCAAAAGAAGAGAGGGCTTCAGAAGCATGTACAGTGCCTACTATCAAACATGGTGGCGGTAATGTCATGGTTTGGGGTTGCTTTGGCAACAGTAAACCCGGAAATCTTGTGAGGATAACCGGAAAACTAAACAAGGAAGGCTATTTAAAAATTCTCCAAGATTCCGCCATACCCAGTGGACTAAGTCTCATTGGTTCTGGATTCATTTTTCAACAGGATAATGATCCTAAGCATTCGTCTAAACTGTGCCAGAACTTTTTAAACAAGAAAAAAGCTGAAAATATTTTAAAAATCATGCAATGGCCATCTCAATCCCCTGATCTGTCTCCCATTGAACTTGTTTGGGATGAACTTGACAGGAGGGTGAAAAGTCGTTGTCCTACGAGCTCAGAACATTTGTGGCAGTTATTAGAGAACGAATGGAACAAATTAGATGAAGATTATTTTAAAAAATTGATTAATAGAATGCCTAGAATATGTGAGAAGATTATAAAGGGGAAAGGTGGACACTTTGATGAAGCTAAAATTTAATCTAATTTACCATTGTATGTTATTTTTTTATTTTGTTATAGTTAGTTTCTTTGTGTTCTTTATTTTTTTATCAATAAATTTAAATTTAAATGACTTTGTTTGGTTTTATTTGATTTTACCTTGCTGCTTCCAAACTTTTGGACGGTAGTGTATGTACATACGTGTGTCGAGAAAGGAGTCATGATCTCGATTTATGTGAAAACATAAACTGCATTTTCAAATATTTTTTATCTATTACTTTTACAGAAAATCGTACCAATTGATGATAAAGTCGTATCATCAATTGGTACGATTTTCTTTTTTTCTTTTTTCTTTCTTATCTCTCATGGTATCGGATTAAGCCATCCACTCCCATCAGCCGCCCTATATTGTTCTGCTATGTACCTATAATTAAATCTCTCAACCCCCAATTTTATAAGATTCTCAAACCATTTGTAAAAAAAAACAGCAAATCTTACTTTCTACCTATATATGTATGCTCTAGCTATTGTCATAATATATGTAGTTACTTATGTTCTCTTATTTTATTTCTAGTATCGAATAATGCTGAACGGCTTCGGCTACGCTCTATTCGGCGTGCCAGCCCGAGACCTAGAATCCACCTGGAGGCGTCCCGAGGAGCTCGAGGCGAACCATTCGGACGATTCCACGGACGCGCTACTAGTGCAGAGCGTCTCCACCGTGAGTGCTGTCAGTTGAGCCCTTTCTAGAACTACAGGTGTTCGTGTTTGTCGCTTCTACCGGCTTCTTTATGGTGTTACATAACATGCTGTGTTTTTGCTCATGTTTTGTGTACAGTGTGAATTATGTTTGGCGGTGCATTATATGGGGCTGTGCCGTGCTTTTTGTTTTTTACCTGGTAAGCCTACATAAGAGTAGTGTAAGAAGAGGGCACAGGATTCTAAATGCATTTTTGTCATGCTTTGTCCCCTTTTCCTCGTTATGTTTTAGCTGCCTTTCAGCAGTCTAACTTTTGTATAGCTTTATCAGTTTTCATGTAGTAATTTATTTTATGCAAGAAAAACCTAGTTCATTATGTAGATTAATTTCCAAGGAACAAAATATAAGTCAGGTGAACCTAGGCTGCTAATGATAATAATACTTTCAAGTATTTAAATGTTAAGCTTTCTCTGAAAACAATGAGCTAATATTAAGTCATTAAAATAACCACGACATCTTCAGAAAGAGAAAGCTCTACCAATTTACTCTAATGACCACTCGCATTTGTCATCTCAATCGCGAAATTAAATTTAAACGAGGTCTTCCAATTACGCAAGAATTTCATAGAATGCAAAACATTTCGCAGCTTATGGCAGCCACTTAGCGATTCCAATCTCCATCTGAATGAATGCTAAAGACTGTTCTGGAATGTTTATAAAAGAGAAGAGTTGTAGGACCTCAAGGAAGAAGAATAGATTGTACTCGTATAGTAAACTTTTAGGCATTTATCTTCGTTGTGAATTGTAAATTGCAAGCGATTGAGATAAATGATGTTTGAAATAGCCTTTAGTGAACGCAAAATATTTTATATTATGTTGTTTTGTTCAGTTTACGCGCAATTTTTATTGAGTTGATTTTTCATCTGTGAGAGTAAACAAATAAATCGTGTAGGTTTCATTTTAGGTATCATAACGTTTATGAAACGGGCATCAACAAATCGATTACCCAATTGAATCCCTAAGCAGATGTATGCTTTTGTGTTTGTTATTGATTGTGATTTTTTGTCTGTTCTGTGATTTTATTACTTTGATACAAAGTGCATTAATTTTTGGTTGCGGATATTTTGCTATTATCGTGTTATTGCCAGTGTAACTAACATTTTGCTAAACTGTGTGCTTACTTTAATAATTTTATTAAATGATGGGCCATTGACGTGTTCTGAAATTATGGAAATATTTCTGACACTACGGAAAACCCAAACAGGTTTTTTTAACTCAAGAAAATAAAAGAAAATATTTATTGAAAATACTACAAACAATGGTTAACCATAAGTTAACCATTGTTATTGTTAACAATGGTTGTTATTGTTAACTAGGAGTTAACCATTGTTATGGTGCATTTGATTATTGTAAGTTAAGTAAGTTTTGTACAGTGCATCTAAGAAGCATCATAAAGTAATCAACCTAATGAATTATAGTACTTGGTTAGGCTTGAAGACAATACAATGGTTTCACCAAAACTCACGCCATTCTTCATTTTAAAACTTTCCAGGAAGCGGCGCTGGTGTCGCGTGATGTTTTCGCGCGAAGGTTTTCCTCCGCGCGGCTCTTTACCCCCGGCCGGATATTGCATATAGCGCGGCGCAAGCGCATGGGGATCGAAAAGTGAGTAATATGATACACTTAGTGTAAGATGAGTATTCGTTTCTACCCGTGGCTTCGCACGCGTTGTTTCTTTTTTATGGAAACTTTCTAAGGGTTTTAGATTGACAATAAGAACGGATTTATTAAAAAAAACTAGCTTACCTATGTGTTAGGTCTAGGCGAGACCTATACCTAGCAAAATATTAGGACGATCCGTTCCGTAATTTTGGCGTGATAAGGATTAAACATATGTACATACATCCATATTAACATTAGAATTTTAAAAATAACTGTGATGTGATAAGTATGAAACATTATAAGCAACAGTGCCCAAAAACTAAAAAATATATGTACTTTGAGAGTCTTAAAACAGTCGTATTTTGCAAATTTGTAAAGTCTACATTCTCCCTTTGACATGTCTTATCACAGCAATGGTGAAGGTGAAACAAGGAGGTTGTCCAGGTAATTTTAGCGAAATCATTATCCCTCACTTACCTTAGCTCTATTTATATTTATGTGAATCTTTGTAAAATATAATTATTTATTAATTTACCATTGAACCTACTACAATGAAAGCACAGACACATTAATCTTATAATGGGACAGTTCTGGGACTGTGCTTGAATTTTTGAAAATGGCGTCATTAGTTCTATGTTGTGGACGGACAAAGAACTTTTTGTCAACCAGCCATGGGGAATATTTGAAGAACCACTTTTGGAACTTATTGAAAGTTTCCACAACAAATCACGAACCTTGCAAGTCAATCTAGCTCCATAAATTTCCCTTTTCTATTTTATTTATATATTATGTGTAATTCGCTAATTGAAATCGTATTAGTTGCTCAAAAAATAAACTCAAAAATTCAAAATTAAGTCTCACCTTATACCTTTACAGAAAAGTGCGCATACAAGAACCAACATTCGAAATGCGGTGGGCGTGTCCTGAAGACTTCATGGAACTGCAAGTAATGCCTCGGATGCTGCTCGACCATCTGCCAGAGAACGTACACCACACGTTAGAAACCGTGCTACAAGAACGACATACGTACAGATCCACGCAAGTAGTCTGATAGGCGTAGGATGAACACAGCATTTATTTTTTAATGCCCTTTGGCATGAGGACACCCTCGGATGAATTCTAGAAAAAAACAAAGTACTTTATATTCTGGGAGGTAATAGATTAAGTTACTGGATGTGACATGAAAAAGTCTCTACACTTTACTTCCTCTTAGCCGCAGATCTAAGGAACCGAGAATCACCTAAAATTATTTGGAATTTACCTATAAATTGGATGAATTCGGTACCTAATGGTTGTGTCATCTCCAATTGTAGCTCAATTAATTAGCTTAAATATGGTTGTTTTTTTTTATTGGCAGCTAAATGAAAAATGTAGAGGCAGGATTTGGTGTATCATTTACCATTTTAGTACTTACTGATTTGTAGACGCGTAGGTACCTAGTGTTTTTGGCTCCCTGTTATACTTTTGTCACTTTATAGTAGAAACAAAAAGACTTGACGGTAATCTCATTTTCGAAACTGTACCTACCTAATGAATGACGTAGTTGTGCAATTGTTGATTTGTAAGATGTTATGATAGGATTTTATTAATAACGAGAAAAACACTTAAAGATTTTAGTGCTATGTTTAAAAGTATGTTCGTGTCAGATCATAATCTCCTCGCATAGTTCACAAGGTTCAGAGTTAAGTTCCTGTAAACGTTTTGTTCTAGCATTTTTGGTAAAAAAAAGATTTTCTTTGAAGGATGTAGGAGCAGAAGTAGGTACCTTTATTTTGATGAATCTGCAAAATTAACAAACTGTTACCATTTAAGTAGTTTTAGGCATTTATCTGCGTTGTGACTTGTGAAGTTGTGACCAAAACTATCGATGTCGTGAATCTCAATCTTTTGTACATAGCATTTTCAACCCTGGGGATGACAGAAAATGTGTCAAAATAGCAAAATAATTTAGAATAAGAAATGTGAGAAGACTGTGATGATGTTATAGTATGAGAATTATTTTTATTGTATTAAGTGTAGTGTGCTTGCGGTTTGAAAAATGATTCTGGGAAAGTACTGCGCCTATGGTAGCTTGTAAATACGTTAAAATTTAAGTTATTCTAAGTTTTTGAGAAACTTTGGGAAGTGCATCTAACATATCAACGTTGAAAACGTTTCTTTACGATATCTTCTTTATTCAGGATTTGCTTCAGATATTGGGAAATATTCTAATTAATTTGCTCAATTCGACAAGCAATGTTTTCTAAATTTTTATTAAGTAGTTTTATGATTTAGCTACGGCCAAAGTATAAAATAGCGTTGTAAAAATCTCTTCTTTCTTTTAATTAAGGTTTTCAAAGCTACATCTAAGTACAATAATTAGTTGACAGAGTAGCTATGTAGTTTACCGAAGTCAATTAAAAGTTTTAAAATAATAACAGTGGACATAATAACAACGCGTTAATTTTAACCGCGTTATTGTTATTGTAAGTCCCGTAAGTTATGGAAAAAACTTTTAACTTTTAAGTCATCTTTTCATTAAATCACTTTATGATCAATCAACTTTAAGAATAGCTGAACAAACAAATCTTTATAAAGTAAACGAAACCTTTGAAGAGTTTTTGAAAATAGGCTATGTCTTTATTGTAAATTCGACCACTTAGAACTGATTTTCAAACATAAATTCTAGGAAGTTACAAATAAATCTATATTGAAATTAAATTTAAAACTAAGAATTGCACGTGTAGGAAACATATGTCACTGTATTTATTAAGCTATGTTCAGTGTACCTAATCATGACGTAATTTATTTCATAAATCAAATAAATATTTTACTGTTTTTAATACCTAAATAATAAATAAACAAGCCTACATTCAATATAGTCATAGACACTATTATGAATTATTATAGAAATCTATTTACGGCAAGAATAATAATATTTAAAGTACACTTGCCCTAGGATTATAAGCCCCGGATACGTTAATAAAGGGCTTACGTATTATCTTTGTATTTCTTCTTCGGGAACAATGTTAGTGTGACTTGTTATGATAAACTTCTAGCGATTTCTATGATGTTTTTTGTAAGAGCATTTATGTATTTACTTCTTTAATGACATTCCAATTTATACCCTAATGTACCTCTCTATCCTTGCCAGTAAATAAGTGTGTGTGAATTTTATTCGAATATTACTGATTTCCTTTTCCGTCAAATGTTTTTTTTTATTTATTTGATTGTATTGCTTAGTTAGTCGCATTATGACCTATTGAATCCTTAACAATGATATTATAAGAACACGCCTCCACATTGCCTTGTCTGTGAAAGACTATATTTGATAACATGAAAGAAACCTACAATGTACATTGTCGCCAAGCGAGCATTTTTAGTTAATAGTTAAGTTCAAAGACATCAAACCTCTAGTATTTACTCCAATATACAAATACCTCCTCTATAGAATCGCAAAATAATATTTTTTATGGAAATATTTAATCATAAATGAAATAAAAGTTCTATACATGTCTCAAAAATTTGTCTCTACCCCGACACTGGATCGCCACCGACTTAGAGCGACCAAGTTCTAAAAAGGGTATCGAACACAAATTTTGAGTAAATATGTATTTATCAGTGATGCTTTGCTACTTAATTGTTTTATTTTTATATATTTATACATGTCATGGAGAGGTTATTGATGAATGTTCAAGTATTAGAAGGACTAAAGTTCTTTTCATTGTACCCTAAATTAGGGCTTTATAATCTCTCTCACTGTGTTTTAGGGTTAGCCGATGTATTGTGTTGGGTTTGTGTTAATTTATAATAAAATATATTTTAAGTAAACTTGTTTTCATTTCCGAGTGTTAGGGAATATGAATCATCAGATTCTCTTATGAACGATTAATCCATCAGGAAAATAGTTCTATTGCTATCGGACATTTGCCCTTTTACAGGAAAAAAACATGTTAACAGATCTATGTATAACCATTTATTGCCTTTAACTTCGATTATAAAAATATACATAATTTCATCAGTCATCAAGATAATATCACAGCAATTTATTAAAATACGGTTATTTAATAAACAATTTATAAACTCTGGCATATAGGAAACCAAAATAAAATTTAAAAATAAGGCTTACATCGAATATTGATTTTGACTTACGACTATTTACAATTACGAAATTTGGCTTAGCTACGTTTTAAACTAAAAATAACGAACATAATTTTCTTATTTTCTATTTTAGTAATCTTTGATACAAATATTATCGGCAAAGAGAAAAATTGCCAAAATTATAAGTTTACATTCGAATAATTTTGTATTAAGTGACTCGTCGTTTACAATGGCATTTGAAATTATAGCAAATGCCTTTTTGGTAGATTACAATCAATGGAAGCACACACACACACACAGCTTATAACACTAAATTTAATCGACTTTTTATATAGCCATGGGTACATTTTAATTTTGAATACTTATTAGATATATATTAAAAATCATAGTCAATGATGAACAGACATATTATCACTGACCTATGTTTTTCTCGAAGTTTCAGCAGTTTACACGCTGCATAGTAAAATTATGTCACATTCGCGTAAATTTAAGAAACTTTAAAAAGCCAATCATTTAAACAAGTGAGCAAATAAGCAACTTACTGAGATCTTAGGATAATTATCGCCTGTGTTGTTATGTCATCTACACAGGTTGCGAAGCTCGGTCATCGCTACGTGAGATATCGGCGTCTTATTCTTTTCGGAATTATATCTGAAAGAAGACAAGATAAATTTATTTAGGATATTACATCAATTTTGACAATACACACTGGTACAAATCAAACTGAAATATAGGTCTATATGTGTGCGTTCTTTGGAGTATAGTTAGTGCACTTACTGAGTCTAAAGTCTCGCTCATTGATTGCATAGTGTAGAAAGAGATGCCTACTATCGACACAGCAATACAACTGTTAGCCTTTTAGCGCTGTGACGGAAAAGTACGTATAAGCTGAAATTAACTTTTTTACGTTGAAGCTAGAATCTAAATTACATTTTTTCCCGGCCCAGAAAGACTTATGTCAACAGGTAATAACTTTAGTCAAATTTCGCTAGTTGGCGCAGCAACAGCATGCAATGAACTATATAACATATACGCTATTATTCTATTACGCTGCTCTTTATGATAAAAATCAGTGCAGCCATTTATATTATGGTTCAAAGTAAAATCTTAAAGTAACTGGGGAATACTAATGTTTATGAAATTAGTTTGTAGGCTGCGACTGATTAGTAGACGCAACTCTCTTAGTTAGGCAGTTTGATAATCGATTGCTTATATTATTGAATAGCCGCGTACTGACTGAGCGAGCGGCCTCGCGCGGCAGCCTCAGACGTTTGCTGCGGGACGTTTGCCTCGCTAGGCAGCCTCGCGAGGCTGCTCGCTCAATCAGTACGCGGCTAATGACGATGATGATTCCCTCCTAGCCGAATTTCGACCACGGTGACCAGTCTCTACGATGATTAAATATGTATATAATACACTGGCAATTTTAAACGAAATTGAATGTTACCTGTTGATGAAATCATGCGCAACGTCGGGCCTGTACGCCGCCATGTCACGTAGATACGCCTGATCATTTGACAGCGCGCGTCGGTAGGCCAGCTCCCGCCACGCTTCACCCCAGCGTCCTGTTAGCAGCACTAGCCCTTCCATGAAGCTGGAAGAAAATGGTAATTGGATTGTAAACGACGTTCTATCATTGTTGACAACACAGGAGGCTGTTTCGATTCCCGCCTTGGGCCAATTTTTGTACGATCAGATATTTGTAAGTAATATGTAATATTTATTATAGTATTGTTTTCTGTAATCAGTCATATGGTACTCATAACACAAGCTCTGCTTAGCTTAGGGCTAGATATGCTGTGTGGATTGTCCAGCATTATTATTATAATTAATACAAATTACATAGAAAGTAAACACTAAGGCTATATATAATAGTGATATTACATACGGTTCAGACTCTTACCTTAAATACTCGCTAACAAGCCGGTACATCTCGCTGGTACTGCGGTTCAGTATCAGCCGTGTCGGAGAAGCGTTCAGCAACGACATCTGAAGCGCAATCTGCTGAGCCAAAGTCGCCATCTCTCCCGCGAAGCCGGTGCAGCCACCTAGGAAAAAAGCTTATACTTGTTATACAACAATTTAGAGCTATCTAGCAAGAAGTTGAATTTGAAGTTTTTCTCTAAATGTGGAGGATTTATTTAATTTCGCGATTTGTTGTCACTTTTCAATCATGTTGCAGTGAAACGTTATGTAATAAAAAACAAAGAGTACGCGATATAATCTTCACTTTGTTAGAACTTTATTTATGCGGAGGCAGAGACCGTTTTTGAGATTCGTCCGTTCCTTATGCAAGGCAAAAAATGCAGAAAATTTCAACAAATTCATAAGTGTGGTGGGATGTTACCTTGCAGATAGAGGGAGCAAGCGTCGGTGCAGTGGTTCAATGCAGTTTCTAGAAGGGTCCTTGTAGATGCATTGTCGTGGATTTGAAGCCATTCGGGAGGATGGAATGGTTTTTTTGAGGTAGCCTGTAATAAAGCAATATCTTTAGGTTTTTGCTAAAAATAAGGGTTAATTTGCTATGAATCACTGCAGTGGGAAAAACCTTAAGACTATACTTACATTGTAGGCCATTTGACTACTACAGAGTAATTATATGTTAGGTTATGAGCGATGGATATCATTCAGGCTAAAATTTTATTTAATTTCTAAAATTATATTTTAGGGTCACTAAAGCTTTTTAAGTTTTTGGCATCATTAGCCAAACCAGATATTTTAAAGGGCGATCTAATCATAGACCAAAATCTATATAAATTTTGCATAGACCAAAGAATAAGTAGAAATAGACCACTGTACCATCAGCATCATCATCATCAGCCGATGTTAGTCCACTGCTAAACATAGGCCTCCCCTAATGCGCGCCATAGCGCCCTGTCTTCATCTTGGCGCATCCATTATCACCCTGCAGTTCACTGTTTACTAGTGTCAAGAAACATACCTTAGCCGCATCCAAAGCCATCTTCTCCAAATCTTCAATCAGATTGACTGCTTGTTTCTTCTTAACATTCGCCGCGTCAGCATACATATTGAAATGCAGTGCTGCCATTATGTAGGTGTCGGTGTCTCCTGGACAATGGTTCTTGAGGTAGTCTAGGAGACCTTGCTTGAACTCGGCTATTTTGTCTGTCTGTTGGCCGAGCATGTAGTCGAATTGACCGAGTAGGAACTCAAATTGATGGTTGTCGCGTAAAGCCTACAAAGGGAGTTTAAATGTCTACAAAATCCATGAATCCGAAGATAGAAAGTAATACTAAGGCTAATAGAACACTACAAGAGCTTCGTTTACTGCAAGAGCCAAGCGACTAATCCTAATAAAGGCACCTAGATAAGCGTGTCGCTCGCAGTTTAACCACTGCTATAGTATGCAATACGTTTGTTCGCTAGGGTCCGACACTAAGCGAGTCAAAAAAGTCAATAAGTCTGTCGCTTGGCTTTTAGCAGTAAGCAAAGCTCCTTGTAGTTTGGCATTAGCCTTAGCGATAAGTGAGAAGAAAAATAACATCTAGGTAATGAAATAGAGAAATTAAGAAAGTCATCCGTTCATCATCGAAGGGCAACACTGAGCCGTAGAAATTTAGGTTGCAAGATGGTCGACGATATCTACATATAACTTGGAAGCATATGACAGATGAGGCTGGATTTTTTGGGTAAAATACGCCTATTTACTATCAGATTAATACTTTTTTTATGTGATTACAATTATTGAAAAACTAACAGGTAACTATAATACAAAACAATGTCTGTAATTGACGGCTAATTAAAAGTACCCAGGCTGAAATGGTGATAGGTCTAAGAGTTAGAAGGACAGTTAGTAAGAGTTGGTTATGGTTAATTCGGTGATACTAAAGTCTAAACTAAAGAACTGACCTGGAATATATAAGCGCACTCCGTGTACCTCGCTAGGCCTGTCAATAGCCGCACCATCAGTCGCCAAGAGCGCGCCGCTAGCAACCTCGCGGATAATGCCTGAAAGGAAATTATGGGTGATAATTTAATAAGACAGAAACGGAACACTTGTTGAATGACCATAAAACCAATTTATAAATAACATGTTGAGAGTTTATGGGAGGCTTTTGTGTAGAACTGGGTTCGATACAGCTGGCCTTCGAACATTATCACTCATCCACTCGCACTAAGAGATTCTTCTCCACCATTATCATTCGTACCGCTAGGGATTGGAAGTTCAGTAAGGTTTGGAGCTAGATGGCGCTGCGTAAAATGTACAGTACCTATATTTTAGAAGAGGCCTTTGAACTATGTGGGCTGACGATAATAATAATAGTCTAATTTGGTGTGTACCTGCGCGGAACGTAGTGCAGTAGCCACGCCTTCCGTGTCACAAGCACAGGAGAACCATTCGTGGGATACCACTAGCAGCTCTATGGCTATAATGTTGACCTGGAAAGAATAAACATCACATTATAATAGAATACAAAATTTCCTCTTACCTCGGCTTCGCTTGCAATAATCGGGTGAAAGCCCGACTTTTCTTATGAAACTCAATATCAGACAGAACAGAGTAAGTATATCTTAGCCAAACTCGTTGTTTTTAAACAAACCCAGACACAAATAACTAAAACTCACTCACGCTTGGCGTCGAAATTCAGATATAATTGTAAGCAATATTTATTGTTGGAAGGATCTCAAATCGACCAGTAATGAAAATTGTGTATAAAATTTAAGTCGGTTTGTACCTTGTTGTTTGTACTATTTTTACAAACATTCTTCATAGAAATTGGCTAGGGTATGGTTAGCGCTTTTACACAAATGATGAGGACCAATTCAATATTTTATAGCAGCAGTTTGATTCACAAGAACAAGACAAGCAAGTCGTGATTGTGATTACTGTCCCTTGAGTCACAAACATTGCTTGACTAAAACTAGTCTCATCACCATCATCAGCCTCCCCCAACTTTTAACATTTTCACATTTTCCGCACTTCCACTGCTGAACATGGGCCAAACGACACCACAGATAACGGCCCTGAGCCGACTCCATCCATCGACTCACTGCTAAAACTGATTTATCAACACCAAATCACGAAACCCAATCGCAACAGCAACCTTTAGGGCACAGACATAAGAATCAATTTACCTGCTTAGTAGACAACTGGGAGCCTTTAGTAATCTTCCTGATATTAGACTTGACCTCATTCCTCACATGCACGCTGCTTCTCGTCGCCACATCAAAGAGGTTCCTCCTGCAATCCTTCGACAACTTGCTTCCCGCCGCGTACACCGTCGACACCGAATAAACTGACTCGGTCTCCGCCGATAACATCGTCCCTTCAGTCAGAATCGATTCCACCTCGGAACTCTCAACGTTTTGATACTCTTCGTCTATCAACGTCTGTACGTCTAACAAGCCGTCGTCTAGGGAATCTTCTGGAAGTTTCGTGTTGCCGGTGACTTTGTAGATCTTCTGGAATGCCATTAGGTGTTCTAAGACTAGTCTGCCGACGGGACTGCAGGCGTCTGGGCGCATGTTCATGAACATTTCGAGGTCTGAGTTGAGAGCGTAGCCCCAGAGTGTGTATTGGAAGTGTTCCTTCTGACGGAATGTTGAGGTTGGTATCAGGTGTGGGGATATGATAGCTGCGACCATTTCTCGGCATAGATATTCCGCTATCTGTAATTTTTTTTTTTTTTAAGTTTTTATTATTTATATAACCAAAGTTTATTAATATCCCGTATCAGGGTTATATAATATATTAGTTATATAACCTTGATACGGGATATTCACCATGACTGTGTCAAAATATTGGAAAACTCAAAAATCAAATCATGGTAGATATCCCGTTGTAAATGACTTTAGTCCATACTAATATTAAACAAACGAAAATTATCCTTTCTGTCTGTTACACGCCTAACCGCTGAACGATCCTTAATGAAAGGCTTATAAATATCCCGGGGACGAAAGAACAGTGCGCAGCAGTAAGAAATATGTTTCAAATCTGTAGTAATAATCCTTTACAATTCTCCTAGCAAAACGAATAATTCAAGGTAGATAGCGGCCACCAAATTAAAAACTAGGGTAGGTAAATAGGTAATTTGGCGGTATATTCGGTGTCTATTCGGTCGTCACACTTTTGTACATCAACTCGCGGTTGATGTACAAAAGATCTTTGGATAGACGATCTTCGGCACTTGATTATATCTTAAACTAGCTGCTCCCCGCGGCTTCGCCCCCGTGGAAATATATGTGTCAAATTGTTTAAATGATAAAAAGTATCCTATGTTAGACTCCTGGTTCTAAGCTACCTCTCCACCAATTTTCAGCTAAATCGGTCCAGCCGATCTCGAGTTATAAGTGTTGTAACAAACACGACTTTCTTTTATATATATAGATGATCATATTGTGTGGCATACCTCTTTAGTGGAAATGTGGAAAGTCTTAAACACCAAGTTAGCCAGTGACATGCGGCCTCTACCGCTGACCAAATTGATAAAGTCCAGGGGTCTGTTCTGATAGGTTCGCACGTTGTAGTAATCCCAGCCTATTTGCAGCGCAATTCGGAAATAGCTGGCAACCTGAAATGGAATGTTTGGTAAGGTATTACAATTTAATCAAGCGAAGCGCGCACGGCCACGTACGCAGAAATTACACTTAGTTAAACGAGTCGACGACGCGAAATCGTCGGTAGGCGATTCCTAAATGTATGCTGACAAAGTGAGCGAAAGGGCACGCTAGGGTGAAATGCACATTCCTTCCTAAAGCGTCTGCGTAAAAAAATGTGAACAGACTTTTAGCACAAGGGCATAATGTTATTATAGAAAAACTATTAGTAGTACCTTTTCAAAATAATAAATAATTTATTTCAACGTGAATAACTAAACAATATCGGAACGGGCTTTATTCTAGAGGTTTCTTTCTGCGTATATTATTTATTTACGCCCAAAGTTGGGCCAAATACAGGGTTGGAATTCGAAAATTGCATTATTGTACCGACAAGAGCTTTCTAATTTATAATAATCATTGTTTTTTACCTGTTTCGCGATCGTCAGCCCACTCCTAACAGCCAGAGCATCGAGTGCTGACAACCGGTCGGCCTCCTCGCGCGCAGCTAAATGAGAGCTTTCCGGAACGTTCTCTTGCTTCTCCTGAATCACTACCAGCTCTTCGAAACTCGCGTCGGATATTCCTGATACTGAAACCAATCAGATTAAATTCTGTGATAAACTGTACATCATCTACTGCGATCTGTCTTCACATCTACCCAATAATCAAAAACATCTTGAACATTAGGCCCAATAGGAATTGATAAAATAATGACAATAAATGCTTGTTTTCAGCAATTTAACCGGTCGGTTGCTGTAGACTCGTAATTGCATGCAAAAAGGTGCTCACGCGAGCGCTTTGCGAGTGTGGGAGGTATAAATCCATTTGAACTTGATTAAGATTCGTGTGACAAAACATGACAAAATAAAAAGCAAGCAGCATTACCTGAAAGTTTGTTCTGCAGAATAGGCGAAGAGATCACAAGCCTCAACTCTTGAGGCAGCTCATACGGCGAGCACCCACCCTCGGCTAACTTCAGGCAGGTCCTCAATATCTGCACAGGACACGCTGGCGGCCGGTACCGATACTCCTGGGGCGTTTTGAACAGCCCCGACAGGCGAAACGCTTCAACCAACAGCTTCAACTCCAATAAGTCGAACATAACTCTTCGCCAGCAATCTATTTCCTCCGGTTCTTCCAGTAGAACCACGTTTTCTATGCTGCCGATATCAGACTCAACCTCGATCTCGCACAATGACGCCGAAAATGGCTTTTCTGCGCTGGCAACACCGATTTTCCGGGACACGTTCGCGTCTTTTTGACCATTCAGAATGAAATGCAAAGTGCTATCATGGCTGCTAAGAAGAATGCGGTTCTGGGCCTCGGATTGGAAGTACGCGTCCCACATCAAATGCTCAATCTCTTCTCTCCTACTCCCATACTGCAAGTTCTCTTCAAACCAGCTCACTATGATTCTGTATGCGTAGAATTTCTGCACAGAATTTTTGATATTCGTCACATGGTTTATAAGAAACTCTGTCGCGTCTTTGAAAGTGACTGCTGCTTTTTTGAAGGCAACACTGCACTCTGCTATATAGAGCGTTAATTCTTTGTCGTCTACTTCATCTTCTTTTATCAGTATATTGTAGTATTTATTCGTCCATTCCGCTATGAGGATATCATTCACGGGAACTCCGGCAAGTTTTGCGATTTTCAGAGCGATATCGTAGTTTCGATTGGCTGTGTACATTTCTACGCACTGGATGATGTATTGTTGGGAGTCGTCTTGAAGCATTTTGGACACGTTTATGACTAGAGAAGTCTCCATTGATATTTGCAGGATTTCGTACATGATTGTGAAGTTTGGTGATGGCACTGAAAGGCAATAAATAACGGATTTAATTACATATCACATACGATAAACCTGAGTTATTTTATAATATTTATTCAAGGAAAACCAGCAGCACAAACAAAAAATTAAATACAAGAAATGACGTGAATATATGTTATTTGTATAATGTATATTCTTAAGATATATTCAACCAGCGGAATTAATCAGGATACTATTTGATTCCAAAAATCTTAGCCTTATAGCTACAGTTATTCCATTACTTATTTGCTGTTTGGTAGTTCGACTGACAATCAGAAAGTCTAATTAAAAATAAATGCGAGGACCGATACCATTATATCGGCTATGGATTTCACCTGGGTTTAGAGGTCTCTTTTCTTTTATTTTTTGTCTAAAACTCTAGATAAAGTAAATCATCTTACCCATCAAATTCTTCTCAAACTGAGCATCAGCGAGGCACTTCAGAAACTCCCTCTGATGGAAAGCGCTGTCAAAGTTCTGTCCAAGCGCGACTTTCACCAGCGCGACCGCGACTTTCTGCATCGATTCCTTCGAGAGCTGCCAGGGGGAGGCACTGGAGTCCACGCTGTATTTCCTCTGGCAGATTTGCAGGAAGTTTGTAAGGAGTTTGGTGCTGTCGGCGTCGAACAAGCACTTTCTGATGCAGCGGTGGAGGAAGGCGGTTAGATGCGTTAGGGGACTCTCCTATAACATAGAAAATAATAATGTATTTTGAATATTTCGTGAAACAGGTCTATCGCGTTGTGGCGGCAACTGGAGATCGCTCCAACGCTGCTGAACATTGTAAATTTTCAGTATTTAACGGATATAGGTACACATACGTGTACAAGCGTCGCTCGATCAGTTGCGAGGTGAAGAGTATCCATTCTATTCGCTAGAATTATTAATATAAATATAATAATGCTGGACAATTCACACAGCATTATCTAACCCCATGGTAAGCAGAGCTTGTGTTATGGGTACTGGAAAATGTATATTAAATGTATTTTCTCTTCTATAGGCTTTAGTTACAACTTACCGGTATAAAAACAAGCATAGCCTCATGCAGCGTAGCGATATACCCCTCCTGTAGGCAGATCTCCGCCACTTGCTGGAACTGGTCGGCGGACTGCACGCCCGGTTGGGATATCGCGGACTGGATATGCTGAGTGCAGGTTTTGGAGCCTAGGGAGCACAGGATCCATTGGGCCCAGAGCGTGTCTACTGCGTTTGGCTGGAAGGAACGATTAAGTTCTAAATTAGTGTTTTAAATTATTATGTTTGAATAACTTTTTCTCTTTTTAAGGTCCATAAGGTGTATATCTACAGACATAGAACGTGCCAAACACGTTCCTAGGCAGACAAAAAAGTATTATACTGTATTTTTTCGAATGGACTAATATGCTATTGACCACAGATGGCCATCACAGCGTTACCGGACTTTTAGAGGGCGCAGAAGGCGCCTCGTCGGTAAGTATTTTGGGGCAACACGCATAGGGCCACCACTTATGTGCGGGCCTAGGGAGGTTACGCCTACGTGCACACCCCGCTTCCGCACTAAGGGCGGGGAGTTCTTCAACCATCACCCCGCATTCGGTGGTTTTTGTTCGGATGAGTATGAGATGTGCGGAAGCGGAAGTTGTTGCCGTCACCTCCGGGTCAGCGTCGGTGATTGGGTCAACGGGGTCACCAAGAACGTGTCTCGGTCTACGGACGAGAGAATTAAACTGTACAGTGTGTATAAACGTATTTATATATCTACAGGCGGAAGTGTTGTGTTTTTGTTCACTGTGAGATATCATACCTCATAACAGCTAGCTATGAGCACGAGTAGCGGCTCGCGGCAGACATCGGCCGCCCGTAACAACGCCGCCGGTGGATCTTCAGGTCCGTGGCACGCCGCCGCCGCTTCCCACAGCTCACGGCCCATGAACGCATGCGGGTATTCGAACATTGCGCTCTGGGTTGGACTCTGAAATATTTTAAACAAAGAGGTTAGTGAAAATGTCACAAACTCAAATTATACTTAGAGGCTACTAGATTCTGCCCGCAGCTTCGCCGGCGTTGTTTCTATGGGACGTTTTAAGGTTATTTCTATCCCATGGGAACTGATTTATGGGATAAGAAGTATCATATGTTTTGTTCCGGGCCTGGGAACTACCTGTATGCAAGTTTCAGCTCGATCAGTTCAGTAGTTTTTGCGTGAAAGAGATACAAACATCCATACATACTAACTTTCGCGTTTATAATATTAGTAGGATAGTTTGTTGTATAAACATGATCGAAATGGATCGGAGCTATGTAAAAGTGATGGTGTTCGAAGATCCAAAAAATTGCACTTATAAGCAAATTGATTTTGCAAGGACGTTACACAAAAGCATGACAAATAGATTTTTAAGAGATACCAGTAAAAAAGAAACTCACAACATCAGCAGAGTTGAGACGCGAGGCTCGTCGCTGACCATTGATGGAATTCGACCTCGCAAATTCCTTCTCAGAACCATCTTCAGAGTTCCTATGCAGCATGATGTTTTTCAAGTGTTCCGCATAAGACTTTCTCTCAAATTCCTGGGAGAGCTGCAACATTTGAGCCAAAGGGTACCTAAACACGTCGCCAAAGAGTAGAAAATTGAACCAAGAGTTTGTCTTCACGAATTCTTTCAGTTGCTGTTCTGGCATGGGCAGATTGTGCAATACCGCAAACTTAACCATCGTTTGCGATTCGTACAAAACGACAGACATGTCCACTTTCCCATCCGACTCTTGCATTTCCTTCAAAGTTTTTAACGTTATTTCTTCTAGCATTATCAGGATTTCTTTAGAAGTCGATTCGTTACTTTGAATCAGCATCGAGACATATTCATTCACAGTTTTGATTGCTTTGTCCTCAGACTGTCCGTTGCGTACGAGATGGTCTTTGATCATTTTCGCCGTGGACATGTGAACTCGACACCTCGTAGGATTACAGCCAATCATAGCAACGAACGACACAGCACAGGCTGTTAATGCCGGGTCCGACCAATTCTGCAGAGCTAAGGCATGGGCTTCACAGCACGCGCTCTTTATACTCTTATCTTGTAGGCGATTGTACGTTTGATACTGCTGCGAGACAAACGCTTGACTAGCGTTGCAGGGCCGGTACTGTTTCAAGTAGTAAACGTGGTTCAACTTCGCCATGTAACCATACCGTTTCATGAGTTTCACGTTGGCGAAATCGGGCATTTCCATAGCTCTTTGTGATAGAGCTTTGATACTTGTGGCATTGACCTCTGCGTCGTTGGATAGCAAGCTACCCAAACTGCGTCTGTCAGGCTTCTCGTTCACAAGATTGTTATTGCTGAGGTTCACCAATTGGAATTCAAAGATTTTAGAAACATCCAATCCTCGATAACCGGATAACAGTTGGTAAACGCTCACGTCTTTGTTTTCATACATTTGATTCACTTCAGAATTCTTTTTGTAAACATTAAACAGGTGCGGCAGTTTATCTTTGTACAATATTTTATTATCGAGCTTGAAGTCTTTGAAGTGTAGATACTCTTCGTCTGAGAATATGTCGAATAGTTTAGTGGCGTCTTCGAGAAGAACCATTCCGAGGACTAAATGAGGATTCGCGGATATGTAACTATCGATATCGTCCTTGGCTATTTGCTCGCAAGTTTTATACACAGGCAGAACATGGCTCTGTTTATCTGACGTCTGTTCTATGCTCTTGAAAAGTAGCCATAGCTCGATACAGTCTTTTGCGTCTTTTTGCACGTCACTTAGATCGACGTCTACAATGTTATTCTCCACGCAGACCGTTAAGACTTTATACAGCTTGTGTTTCACGCAATATTTCGCAAGCTCAACGTAAAACCGCTCTTTGGTTACAGTGGCGCAGGATTCAGCGAGAATATCATCGATGAGTTTCAGGTTTTGCGTGTGAGCGAGCCTAGAAATAATCTGATACAAATTGCTCTGTTCATCTTCAATTATAATTCCGTATGAGCTCAGTGTATCGAAGGTACACATTTTGGTATACGCAAAGCAATTGCTCTGAGCGACGCTCGCAATCATTTCGTTGGTTATAGACCATTTGCGGAAGATTAGATCAAGTTTTTCTAATATCTCGTTACCAAATCCTTTGGTGTCAACATTAAGGAACTTTTTAACGAAGTTTTCGTTGTTGAAGAAGTTGTACCGCGCGTTTAAATCGCGCACGACTTCTGATGTTTGAACATTAATCCACCTGATTAGGATCATGGCTTTGTTTTGCTCCACAAGATGGTTCCACATTTGAGCCGGTGCTGTGAAGTCTAGTAGAGTGAACTCTGGAATAGAACACAGTCAGGTGAAGACGACGATTTAGGCGCCAAATACATGTCATACAGGGAAACGCCCCTTTGGACTGTGAAACTGCTAAATCTGTGCTCGCGAGGCATGCCCTCTTTTAACAATCGCAAAAATAATAGCATTTATTTGTGGTTTAACCTCTTCAGTACCACAAAAAAAAAGCATCGAACTTAAGAATGTTTGTAGCAGCAATCGACAGTATTGGTTCAATTGGTTCAAGCAATATTTGCATCATTAATGAAACAGTGTACCAACCAGTGATAAAGCAAAATAGTGTCACCATATTTCCTAAAACAAACTAATAGGGACTTGAATATATTATTTGCTATCTTTGTTGCTATGCACATAATGCAAATTGTTTAGTTGGTTTATCAGCCATTTAGCCTTATCAGCAATCAGATGTTTGGTTAGGAAGGTATAGTAAATAAGTATTAGTGTTTAATGGTTAATACTGTGTGGCTTGTCCAACAATAATAATGGTAATGAGTAAAAGAAGCCTACCAAAACAAGTGAAAAACAGCGTAGTAGCAATTTTGCTTTTCCATTCCTCAGGGTACTTTACAATTTTCTCAATAGTCAATGCTTTAATCTCACTTTCATTAACAATGATTCTTTCTTTGCTTGTACCAAAAGCTTTGTTCTGCTTGAAAGTACCATCACTCTCAAAAGATTTCTCCAAATATCTGAGAAGGTTCCAGTGCCGCCTAAAGTTTTCAAACTTTGCCAGATCTTCAGCACTCATATCCTTTCTCATATTCTCCAAATGATCCACTATGAAGTCCCTGTATTCAATTTGAGCAGAATCCTCAGCTAGTGTCATGAGATGTTTGTGAGGATTGATCTTCGCTTTGTTTAGCACATGAAGTACTTTGAATATCTGTTTTCTAAGCAGCAACTGCACTGTCCAAGCTCTTACCTGGAATAAAGAGCAGATTATGTGATTATTTGGCTCAAACTGATGATAGCATAAAGCTATTTTAAGTTTCACCTAAGTTTCCAATAACAATCAGGTCACTTACCTCAGCCATAAACCAATCTGTTGCTGTTGATTCACTCCAGCCATTTTTCGACATGAGATATTTGATAGCCAGATTAATATGTGATCCCTTCGCAGCAGCCTCCCTGACCACATCTCGTGAAGACTTATCCTCCCAGCAGGACCAGATAATTTTCTCATTTTGTGTGAGGCCTTCCATGTTTATTGTTGAAACATCGGTAGTGATTCACGGGATTGCTCACCAAACGCGTTCTACCGTCTAATAATTCATGGAATGCGAATAGACGGTGCTTCGTCGGTGACTTGTTGGACAAACAAATAAAATAATATTACACAAAAATTAAAAGTTTCCCACAAACTACATTACATACAAAGCAAGCAACAAACAATATTTTCGTATGTAGTGCAATCTAAATTATTATAAAACTGCGAAGGTTAAATACAAATTTGATCCTCACTAACCTATATTTTAGGTTTATTTTTGAAAAACTAAACAATCAGCTGATAAGTTGCAACCATATCATTTTTGAAAGTTGACATTGACATAAAGTTGCCAAAACAAATGCTACAAATCGACCCAAATAAATAAATAAATAATAAATAATGCTGGACAATTCACACAGCGTTACCTAGCCCCATGGTAAGCAGAGCTTGTGTTATGGGCGTAGGTTATGGGTACTAGATAACTGATATACATAATACAATATACATTACACAGATAGATATTTTTTTATTATAGAATTTTTTATTATCAAATCGACCAGAAACAACTACAAAAATTTTTGTTGCGCGCTCGAAGCGTTAAACTTCGCTAATGTGGCTGTACACGCGTTATTCACATAACGTAACGCACGTTATTAAGATAATTTTAGCGTAAATAACGTATAAAAAGGCGTTATTATCTATCAAAGAAAATAACACGATTCACGCATTATTGACACTAAATTTACCGTAATAACGCTGATAATGCGCGTTACGTTACGTGCTAAATAGTGTGGTAGCCTTGCTGCTTCTAATTAATTGGTGCGAGGTGCGAGGCGTTCCCCTTATGGCTCGACTGTTGCATCTCTAATATCCGGTTCACTTTAAAAGCTTGATTGCATCCGGTGATAAACTATGGTGAAATGAAGATAACAGCGGTTTTTTTTTAATTTACTTCAAAGAGAATACAAGAAAAAAACTATCGCTGTCGCTAAGCAACGTTGGTGGATATCGTAGAATGATTGATTATTCCCCAGTCTAAATGACTTCTCTTTCTACGGTCGTCGCTAGGATAATAATGTCAAAACAATGTGTAAAGAGGAAAACACTACAATCACTATTAATACGCACTACAATTAGTATTGTATGCTCTTTGACTGTGTCTAGCTGCTTTCATGATTAGCAATATTTTGTGGCTTAATCGGCTGGTAAAATACCATCGAGCTTTTATTCAGAAGACGATCTCATCGAGTATCCCTCCCTACCTACATAAAGATCTCCAATATAATGGCTGAGGAATTGCAAAAAGTGCATTTATATTACGATGATATAAATAAAGTTAGAATCCTTGAAACAAATGTGATCAAAGAGACAGAGGATTTAAAAAATACTTGCAAAGATTATGACACAAGTTAGTAGAAGTTCTACCTACCTATATTTGAGTTTAGTGTATGGAGGCAAGACGTTTTGTTTTAAGCAGTAACGGTAATTCCATGGTCCAATGAGTAGACAGGTAGGTACCTACCTACCTACCTGTCTACTCATTGGAGTGGAATAGGACACAGGAAAGTACCACTCTAAATCCGCCTCTCTCTCTCTACTATATTCTTACTAGATACTCATAGCACTGTTTCACTTGTTACAGAAGTACAAGATTTTGGAAAAAATATAAACTCATTGTTGGAAGTTTTAAAGGAGCTTGGGGATAATGTAGAAAAACAAAAAATGGCTGCAATTGGTTCTATGAACTTACTCAAGTCCATCGCGAAGGATAGAGAATCAGAGCAAGCTAAGCTTCAGGTAAGGAAACATCTATAATTCTTCAGATCCTCATTCAAAATGATAGATGATAGGTACCTAGGCAGTTCATCATTTCAGCCATAAGTCATCGACTGCAGGGTATATAATATACTATATAGACCCCAAAGATAGTCATTGCAATAGTAACTGGTCAAGCACTACCTTTTTTAGATCAGTATTTAATGCCGCACACTCGGTCTTCAGCTTGATGCATCCATTACCCCAAGTAGTTATTGGGTCTATGAGATAAATTACTTTATGTATTTTGTTTATTTCAGGCAGAAATAAATGACAAAACTAATATTTTGGAGCAGTTGGACAGCGAGTATGATGCCCTTCAAATATTAGAAGCCACCCAAGTGGAAACAATTGATTATCTTACACAGTTACGTTGACAAGTCTCTCTATATTTTCAGGTTTTAAGGAAGCAAATGAAACTTTTTTACAGTCTGTAAATTTTTTATTTTTCATTGTATTTAGAACCACACATGAAATAATAAACAGAATCGTATTAAATGTAATCAACATTACAATAAATTTTGGGCTTATAAGTCAATTACATCAAGTATCCAATTACAACCAGATTTAAACTTTATGTCAACTCAGAATTCAGGTCAATAGAAATAGAATAAGAAAAAACAATACATAATTCCAAATATGATTACAAAAATATACCTACTTAATACTACATATACTACTAGAGTAACACAGATAAATTAATTGAAAGACAGCCCCCAATTACAAAACCTTTCCAATATTTTGAAGAGGAGTATTTAAAATGAATCTACCTACATCTCTGGCACATAAATAGTCTATTATTATGTTAAGACTTATTTAGAAAGCCAGAACGCTGGGAGCACATATTTTGTATTTAAATAATGTAACAAGAATCTTCCTGTTGTTAATCTAAATAAATAGGCTTGTAGTATGAAGTAAAAATATTGATTAAATATTTTGGAAAATAACAAACATTCAACCACATAATAACAGTCACATCACATGAATAATGATGGAAAATAATACCGCCTCCTCAAGCAAAAACAATTTTAGATGCCCTTTACAAAAATGGGATTTAAAGTAACTAGACAAGATTGAACTTACACATTACTGCTTAAAAACTATGCTACTTAGATAAAAAAACGCTATTTTTGTTTACTCCTGTACTTATCAAAATGAGTTAGGAATTCACTTTAAAATAACGTGATGTAAGGCCAGAGATAATCAGTTCTGAATTATCTTAAGTATTTAGATTTTAGACCCTCCTACAACTTAGTATACTTACTATGAGCTTCATCTCACATTTCAAGTTGGCAACCATTTTCTTAATTATATGTACCTTATCACAATTCTTTGCAATCAGACTATCACTCATCAACATCATAGTAAGTATAATTATGTCATCACAATACAGAAGCAATTATCACTAATTAAAAATGCGTGAACTTCAATTTACTAATTCTACGAAACATTTTACTTAAGACACAAAATGACCTATGCTGTATCTAATTAATGCAATGGTCATCAGATAGTATGTTCAAAACTACTCTCATGTGCTGAGCCTAATTAGAATTTTATAATTTTACCACACACCTAAGTCTTGTAAAATAGAGGCCAATACAAAATGACTTTACTTAACCCTCAATCTTAAGAAAAGTTTAGTGTTAAATGACCGAATGGCACGCAAAAGAGTGCTAAACAGCCAGGCGGCGAAGGGCCTGCGCGTCACTTTCGGTGGCACTCAAATGTGGTGGGTGTAAGGATCATAAATTGCAGATTAAACCTTGTTGTGCCACCTTATCAGTGAGCTCCAGGCACAAGGCATTTTCCACAGAATCCAATTGGAGGGAGATTTATACCCTCATGATCATAACCACCCAAAATTGATTACTGATCTTCCCATAAGGAATTACAGCTTTATGTAAATCTTACCTAACATCCTCATTATTCATATAAATTACAAAGTCTTCTGTGATCATTCACAATACTCGTGTGGCTAGAACACTCTTCAAAAACAAACTTAAACACTGGACGTCACTTGCGAACTTGAAAGGGGATCATCTACCTTTTGCCTTTTTGATTCCTGTTTCTCGTCTTGGCTTGGTTCTTCCTCTGCCGCTCGCTTTTTAGATCCTTCGGTGGAGGCAGAGCCAACTTCGGCGATAGCACCATTTTTAAACTTTATTATGATGGCTGTCATGTTGTCACAGCCAGTTCCATCGCCCATGGTGCTTGGTGCTAAGCAGTGGTCAAACATCTACAAACAAACATCACATCAATTAGATTCACTAATGATACGCGATTAAACATAATTTACACTTGTATATATAAGCTTACAGACAAACCGAATTAAGTTTTTAGTTACGCTTCAGATGAAATAAGTACATATTATATAAAACAATCAAAAAATAAAGCAGGGTATATTTAAAGTTGTTAGAACATACCTCTTCGCAAATCTGAGAAAGCTTCTCCCTGCCTTCAGCCAGAAGAGGCACAACGAAATCACAAACGTCTTGACTAGTCATGTAGTTCCAAATGCCGTCGCAAGCCAGCACCATGAACTGATCCTTGGTGGGGTCTATCGTCAGTGTTTTCAAGTCAGGCAGAGCTGTGATCATTTGCTCTCGGGCGCCAATTTCCTAGAAATTCAATCATTAAAGGATTGTTGGTTTGTAGGGCAGATTATCATAATTCTAAAACAATATTAAAAGCTGTGTCTGCTGCGACAGTATTTTAACCAAAACATTGTAAGAAAACATAAATTAGGGCTGTAGCCTAAGGAATAGCACGGCAGCATCTGGACGGGATGTATAGCGCTCTAGAATATAGAGAACGAGCGAATGATTACGCGCGAGGGCACACGCGCTTAAAACGCCCCATCTGGACAGGCTCTAAATATTTTGTCGAACAAAAACACTCGAACATGTTTGCTGGAGTTAGTTTGTGAAAACATAACCTTCACTCAAAAATCAGTTCTTATGGGATATAATTAATATTTAAAGTCATAGAAACAACGCGGGCAGAAATTACTAGTAACAACATACAACAATGTTGTCGTAATAATAAAAATTTGATACGTTTGCAAGTCACCTTGTTCAGCTTGTAGGAGTGATCGCCGATCGCCCGCGATAGATTGAGACCGCCGTTCACACGGCCATCGCCGGACACCTTCCCCCCGGCCTTCGTGATGCGTTCCAGTTCCGGAGCGTCCTCGGGCTTGTGGTCCACCGACATGTCAATCGCTTTGCCTTCTCGGCAGATTATGCAGCGAGAATCACCCGCGTTTGCTACGTAAAGCTCGTTTCCTGATACGGAGAACATAGGTCAGGCTCTTAAATGATCGGCATCTCATCATCACATAGGGACTACTGAAGAAGCATAAAGGTCGCAGATCGCAGATAGAGACGCACAGTGACCACACAGCACAGAAACATTTGATGCAATTCATATTGACGGCATCAGATGACAGAGAGCTCGCGAGTCTTGTTTCGAGTCACTCGTTATTTTGTCACTGTCAAATGTATTTAAAGTAACCTACATAAAGATTATATTTTAATGCTCCTATTGTTGCGGCGTGGTAGCGGTAATGAGTGCGTTAACATCTCACCTCACCTCAACAGCATATACAGTTCCAATAATCTTGACTCGCTATTTCCCATCATTTCACATTTAATTTAGCTGAAGTATAGAAGCTCTATTATTATTTCGGCGACCTCTGTGGCGCAGTGGGGGAAGGTCCGCCTGCGACGCAGGTCGCGGGTTCGATCCTGCCTCGGGTCAAATGTGTGTACGATCTACAGGTATTTGTTTCAGGAGTTCTAGTAGTTTTCTATGTATAATAAAAAAATCTATGTAATGTTTTGTATTATGTATATCATTTATCTGGTACCCATAACACAAGCTCTGATTAGGGCTAGATAATGCTGTGTGAATTGTAAAGCATTTTTTGTTTATTTACCTCGCAGCAGTGCGACAACTGCGGTGCAGCCACTGTCATTTCCAGGCTCTTCTTGCATGCTCAGATCTTCCTCTTCATCTTCATCAGTGGAGCTCTCGTCATCTTCCCCCTCGGCCTCTTCTTGATCAGGTAACATAGAATTTATATTATTATCTTTAATATTAGATATACATACATTAGGGAATAGGTACTCTTATCTTTGATTGCTGTGATGCCTCAAGAGATTTGAGTATTGTAACTTGGCTTCATAAAATACGATGAGAATTAAAGCGACAGTAAAAAATACTGCGACATTTTTCCGCTGTATAATTTTGGTTAGCAACATCACCACAATATCTACTAATAACGTGGTATACTGTAATTTGAGTGAATACCTGCTACATCTACTGCATTGGCGATGTTTGCATTAGCGTCATTAGCCTCCCCTTCTATCTTCTTATTTTCCTTTTTAGCAGCTTGTTAGGATAAAAAAAAAACAATTTGCCATACTTTGCTGGTAAAATTGATAAAGCTTTGAGCCCAAACATAATCTACTAAAGAAGTGCAGGAATGATGACACAGTTTTATGACTTATTAATATAGTGCAGATAAATACAATTTTATGACGCTAAGATATTCGCGTTTTTAAAACATGAAATAATTTGTGATGTTGTTACAATACGCGCAAATCTTATAAATTCTCGGAATTACGTGCCAGTGGCTGCCCATTAGCATATTTTAAGGTGCCAGCGCAGAAACCAAAAGGGAACGCGGGAGCTCAATACTACCAACATTATAAATATAAAATACACAGTACAATGCGCGCCCTGCGAACGCCCCGTGAGTTATTATAATGCGAGTGCTATGCTATGTTCCTAGTTTCCTACACGTAACACATGCGCATCATTGCTGTCCGGAAGTACAGTCGAGTAATGGTGTTTGATAATTCAAATCAGTAAATACGAATCGAGCGATTCAAAGACAGAGGGCGAAGTTTGCTATACTGGTGAAAAGAATATTTCTTCTTTATCTGTTGAAGATGTCCCTTCATCTAGTCGGGAAGAAACGCTTATGGAAAGTGTAGCTCCATTATAAAAATTAATGCATTTGTTTAATGTCAACGCCTTTTATTTACTTTAGGTAGGTACCTACCTGATTCTTTGATATCTTGCACATGTAGGCAGGCACATAGAAAGAAATAACATACCTACCCATTGCCTGGGTAGGTATGTAGGTCAGGTCCTATAACAAATTTTATCTCTTACAGTAAGGATTATGCATTCCACTGTACTATCCGCGGTTTCGCATTGGAAGCTATGTTCAAAGAATTCAAAAAGATTTACGCGACCTAAACTGACTTACATTGCAATTTTTTGGTATTTTTGAGGGCCAGTTAGCACGTTATTTTCTCGCAATTCAGTAACACTGAATCAAATTTTGTAACGCGCGATAACAACCGCTTCGCAGTACGGCCTTACGAGACACTAGCATAGTAGAAGTGCACTTGCATAACGAAATACAATCACATGAAAAACGAGTTCAATGTTGAATTAACAGCCAATCAAAATAAAACCTTAAAAAACCTAACCTAATACAAAATAAATATAATTTTGGTATTTTGTATTTGATTTAAATGTGTAATAATTGTGTTTTTCTATGGACCTGTCGGTCTGAAATAAATGATTTTTATTTTATTTTATTTATTTATTTAATTCAGATGGCGAAACACTACCAACTAAAAGAAGCTTTAAAACGTAGCCGTCCATTTCTTGTCGATCGAAATAAAAAAGATGGAATCAATTTTAGTGCTATCAAATTACATATGTAATTAGGTAATTTATACCAAAATCAGGCCTCGTTTACGGAAACGCGGGGCGTTGCGCGTCGCGTATGGTGTGGCGTCACGCGGCGCGTTGGACGTTATTTTTTTGTACAGAGGAGTGCACTAATAACGCTGCATTTCAAACAAACGCGTGTAGAATTCTCCCTCAACGCCATATGTATTAATTCAGTGCGGGCCGCGACGTCCCGCATCTACGTAAATGAGGCCTCAGTCTAACAAATAACTTATATTTTTAAAAGCCAGCGCGATCTCCTTTTGTTTGTCGTATGATGTCTTCCAAGCCGAATCTTCGACGACGGCGCACTATGGAATATCGTAGAACAAGAGCATATTAAAAATGGTTTTTACAAATATCATAATTTATCTAATATTTTGATTTTATTAGATACTCGAATAGTCAAATTATGTTATTCAATAGGATTTTGTTACTTAATACCTAAAATTATATTATTTTTCATAGTCAGAAGTACGTTGAAGACGGCGGTGCCAAACTCAAGCCTTTGCATGTACATGTTTCAATGCAATATTGTGAAATAAATATTCAGCAGAGATATGTAGTATATTACATTTTTGGAAAGTTTATTTCATGTATTTTACGAAACAGCTATTTAATTTTCGTAATATTTTCATATTTTTGAGTAATTGCTAAAAACGTCACATTCCTTATTTTTCAAAAAAAAAATTTTTGTTGAAGGTTTTCACTATTGCCCACGGCTCCCCATGCGCTACTTTTTGTGTTAATTAATAGTCTAACTATAGATACATATAATAAAAATAAAATCAGCTGCCCCTTTTTGCCACTTTAGAAGTTATGAGAAAAAAAGTGATAGAAGTCGGAGCACAAAATTTGTTATCTTTCGTAATTTACCACAGAGACTGTTCGCATGAACAGTATAGACATTTATTCTGTTTTTTTTTTAATGTTGAATCATTTTGCATGACAATGTAAGTGATAATAATGATGTAGGTACCGCATTCAAAATAGTATATAAAGGGAGGTAAAAAAAAATCCAGCCATTCACACTCATCTACGCCTGTAAGTAATTGATTGAAGTTTTAAAATTTTTACAAACCTAACACAGGAACCAGTCTCGCACAATGTTGTTCTTATAGTTATATACATACGTGCTATTCTAGTTTTAAACCTAAGCTCATTGTGTGAAGAGAATAAAAGATTTTATTATTATAAAATGTCTTCATTCAGCTGTACTAAACGAGATTTCATACTTCCCTACATCGAGGGTGGCAGAACCCTGGAATGCGCGTCTACCAGTATGGAATGTCCACCTGATGAAACATTAATAAAACGCCTCTACATTATTTTACAAGTTCTTTCTTCAGGAATGATGATCGATTCCAAAAAATTTGGCGAATACGCAATGGAAACTGCTAGAATATATGTGAATGAATATAATTGGTATTACATGCCATCTTCAGTCCACAAGATACTTTTACACGGAGAAAATATTATCTAATATTTCGTAGTTCTTCCCATTGGACAGCTATCGGAAGATGCACAAGAGTCGCGCAACAAAGACTACAGAAACATGCGACTACATTATGCCAGAAAATGTTCTCGAACAGCTACAAATGAAGATGTCTTTAAAACCCTATTGTACACGTCAGATCCGTATATAAAAAGTTAAAGAAAACCATACGTAAAAAATGACAAAGATTCTGAAAAAGAGGCACTAAGTGGCACCACTTGCAACTGACCCTGAAATATGTGTAGTAGAACCTAATTAGATGGTGATTTCTTTTCCAATGTCATCATCATCATCCTATAGCAGTCCACTTCTGGACATAGGCCTCCCCCAATGAGCGCCATAGCGCCCTGTCTTCAGCATGCCGCATCCAGCATCTATCTGCAGTCTTTCGCAGGTCGTCATCCCACCTGGTCAGAGGGCGTCCTACACTACGTTTATTGAGTCGTGGACTCCACTCATTTCCAATGTATCCATTCTTAAATTTAAACATTTCTTTTCAGTTTTTTACAGTTGGCAGAAAATATAAGGTAAGTAGGTAGATAGATAGATACAAGTAATATTTACATTAAAAAAAAAAAAAATTGTCCATGTCTTATTGTAATTAACCTTAGTTTTAACTTTTTTGGTAATTAAAACCTTGTATTTCACGTGAAATAAATTATTTACATATTTTTTTCCATGTTTTCCCAGTTTTCTTTCTTTTTATGCTGTATACATATATACATATATGAGAAATCACTTAAACTTATATACCATTTGAATCTTTATACATTACTGTATATCTGTACCAAATTTCATCACGGTATAATTAAAATTCATGAAGTTACAGATTTTTGATCCGAAACTGACCTAAATATTCCATAGTGCGGCGGCCAGTCTCAACCGAGATTAGCCAGATGCGCATCTGGCTAATCTTGTCTCTTCTTCAATCTTCATTAGGCAAACTCCACCGGATGTCAAAACATCGTTTGTGTGGCGCGCCTCTTTTAAAAAAATATCTTTACACTAAGAAGTCGTAGGTATCAAAGGGTCACTCACCTTCATCACCATCTCCATTGACATTCTCATCAGATGAACTCTCTTCGCCTTCAAAGTTCTCATCGTTCGAATCACTCTCATCATCGTCCTCAGCGGCTTGACGTAGCAACGACTCGTACACAGCGGCAGCCGCGCGACGCAGCTGAGCCTTCTTAGGACGCTCGGGTCTCGCCTTCTCTGAGCTTGACGCTAGGAACAGAAAACTTTCGAGGTTTATGGACATCTCAGGGGCCAAATCACACTAAATTAATAGCTTCACCATAACAATGGAACCGTTACAAAACTCTGATGCAGAACCATTGGATGGATCCTACCGCCAAAGTGTCGTACATGTTCTTGCTCATTTAATATACTATTTATTCAGTTTCAAACTAAAATTTAGAAGCCTACGTTGTTTCAAGGAAATTTGAACAAACACTGGCAGATGGGGCCTCTCCTTGGGTATGGATAATTTTTCATTCTCTGTGTCAATGAATGACGCATTTTGGCATTCTATGTTAGATCAAAGAAATACCAGATGGAGTGACGCACGCCAAAAGTGTCAATGTTGAAACCATTCCTTCAATATTTCCTTGCAAACAGCAGAATAGAACCCAAGCTCCACTTCAGGCCATACTGTATGTATCCTTTGTTAGCATCAGTATTATTCTCTTTCTTACCTTTTCCTTTGTCTGGAGTAACGGCACCATTGGATGATGTAATATTCTCATCCTCACCAATGGGCTTAGATTCTGTGACCTCTCCATTGCTTGCGTCACCAGAACCATTGCCTGTTGAAATACAATTGATTGTTATTAAAGCTCAGGTACACGAGAATGAATTAAGCATAGGATCTTTATATTAGAAAATTTTATGGGAAATTTTATATGACACAGTCTAACCAACATCTATAGAGCCCTGAATTCGGTGCGACAATAATATCGAGACGTCGTCATTGTGAGATCTCATTTTTATGGTTGTTGTTTGCGTGCATGGTAGAGGCACTGAACGAAATCCCACAGAAAAATAAGTCATCCTCAAAAGATTGGTTCAGAATTGATATGAATGTTCATAACATATTAGACATCATAAGAAAAAAAGTTGTTTTTTTCTTTTTCAATACATAGATAGATAAAATGTTTATTGCACCATCAAAATTTATAAATTCATTAAACAAATAATAAATACCTGGAGCCGGAGTCTTTGCATCTGCACTCTGCTCAGGAATGTTAATGTTGTCACCTGAACTGTCAGGCGCTGCTGAAACTGCTTTGTCAATGTCCATGGATGATGGCTCCACAGATTTCTCTTCTGGCTCGCTTGTTGATACCTGAAATAATGATGATAATTTATTATAAATAAATAATGCTGGATGCTGAACAACCCACGGCCTCAAACTAAGCAGAGCTTGTGTTATGGGTACTAGATAACTGATATACTAATACATTACTATGCATAGATAAATACTTAGTTGTTAAATGTTTATATAGCAAATAAATTTAGATTGTCTACAAAATCTACAGGTAAATTAACTACTACTTACTTCTCCATTAGCTTCCTTGTCATTGTTGGTAGAGGATACTCCACCAGTGTCATCTTCTGACTTGTCAGCTTTAGGTAATCCATTCTTACTGGAAGAGGCCTCTCCAGATTCTGGCTCAGAGCTGGACCCAGCTACAACAGCATTTGAGGAACTAGAAGCTCCAGCACCTATTTACAAACAATTTTAAAAATAGAGGGCAAGAGAATATACATTTTATAGAATTACATGCTACCTGCGGATTCACATGCTTTTTCCTGGGATAAATAGTTCCATTATGTCCAGTTATAGCCAAATATTATTCATTTATAATATTACTATGGATTTCAGAAATACAGAGATATCAGTCATGGCATGATAGACAGAGTTACTTTCGAATTTATAATACATATTGGGATCATCATCATCAACCTATAGTCCACAGTTGGACATAGGCCTCCCCTAATGAGCGCCATAGCGCCGTCTTCAGCTTGCCGCATCAAGCATCTGCCAGTCTTTCGCAGGTCATCATCCCAGTGTGAATATGTATCTTCTAGACCTTTGTGATAAATCATCAGCCACATTGGCACTTTCCATCAGGTGAGATTGTGATCAAACAAAGGTATATGAGACAAATTGTTCACACTCACTTGAGCTGCCAGCTTCATCATACTTCTTTGCCCTCAAGCAGGGAGAAAGTGGAGTTGTGGACTCAAGCCTAGCTCTGTGCAGTCCAGATAATTTGTTGTCATACTGAGCAAGGACATCCTAAAAAGAAAGTTCCTTTTGTTAACACTTAAAATATTTTTAACTAATTTACAACCAAGGAGAAAGATTCACAAAGAGACAATAAAATGGTAGAACACACACATCTGAAGAAATAGAATCATCTTACCTGAAGTGGAAGACGAGCATCACGGTACAATGTGCTCACATTTTCTTCATCAGAACCGTCTTCCATATCTTCCATTTGACCTGCAGGGTTGGTTTCACCTATAATTTTAGATGAAACATTACTTAGAACATTGTAATATGTAATAACTTTCTACTGCATAGCTTCTATGGAAACATTTGAATCCCATTTCTATCCCATGAGAACTGATTTAAGGGATTAAAAGTGTTTCCAAGCCTAGAACTGAAACCTGTATGCAAAATTATATCCTTAATTTTAGCCTTATCCTATATTATTCAGTAGTTTTGTTCATTCAAACTTTCTCATTGATAATATTAGGGTCGATACCACCATTACCCACTATGCAACTTAACAACATCACACAAATAAAATTCACAATCAAAAGTATTAATTACCTGCCATCTGTTTCAGAATCTCCATAACATTAGGAGTTGGAATTGTAGCATCAAATCCCAAGAAAGCATCTTCTAAAGCTTTTGATAAATCACCAGATTTATAGGCCTCTGTTTCTTTGATGTAATCTGGTAGTTTCTGTGATGTGTATAATGCCACTTCGGCCCCACCATGGCCATCGTAAACAGCAAAGAATGATGTGTTGGTATCATAATCTAGGATTGTATTGTGAGCATCCTAAAACAATAGTATACAATCAGTTGGCTATTAGCTTAGCTTAATGTATTTACTGGGTGATGTTGAATGTATAAAATTTATGTTCTAAGAAACACCTCTGATTATAGTTAGGGTCTTAGGAAGTGGCAAGACCTCTTGTTGACCTCTAATCATTCTAATCTGGTTAATCTGGACTGAACATAAAGTACATATGTTCTAAAAAAAAATCTGCAGCTTTGTGGTTAACTAGTTGTGACCTTTTGATTTAAATATTTAGAATTAGAATAATTCCAAATGCCAATAACTCCGTGGAGACAGTGTCCTACCCCGCCGATATTTTGTGTAGTACTTTAGAAAATAAACTTTAAATGGACTGAGATATTGGGAAACCTAGAGCGATTAAATAGCGTAGCAGCTTGGTAATCGCAATTTTATTATTTACAATATGTACATAGGCGGTCTAAGTCCACACAATACAAATGGACACTGCACACGTTCCCCAGATGGGAACATTTACATTGTCGAGAACCAAGGTTCTTCAGTTAACATCGATGTTCATAGAGGGTTTCTGTAGACATATTTATGTTGCTAAGAACTGCATGTATAGCGTTTGGAACCAGAAATTTACCTCTTGATTGGCACGCCATCCTTGCATGGAGCTCGCGCCGCACTCCAACTTCTCGTTAGCTTCATCGCTAGACACTTTCTCGGTGACGGGTTCAGACAAATACGCCCCCATAGTAAAATCTTCAGTTTTCCAAATGTTATTCACATGAATTTACGATTTGAGGCGCGAATTTGATTTAGAAAAATGCAGGCGGCGGCAATAGAAAAAAATCAGTCACCGCACCGCCGACGAACCGTTTTCGTTTTGTATCATTCATTCATTCCACAGAGAATACGTACTTGATTCATTCGTTCGTTCGCTCCCTACTGAGTTGCCAATTCAGAATTTTGTGCCAACATTTTAGGCCTGTCCTTTGTGCATTAGACCTATCAGATTAAGATTTATATAATTTATTGTCATACCTCATACACATAATAAATTCACAATAATGTAACTTAAATTAAATTATGAGACTATGATATATACCTGTGTATGATATGATTTGATATATATGTGTCTTGGCCAGTAATATATACATTTTAGATTCTATCTTCAAGGCAAAAAGCATGAATATAAAAAATAAATCTATGTTTGTATGTATATAAGTTATCTAGTACCCATAACTCAAGCTCTGCTTAGCTTGGGGCTAGATAATGCTGTGTGAATTGTCTAGCATTATTCATTTATTACTCATACCTACGCGCCGAGTTTACGCCGAAATCACGCCGCCCGCGCCGCCGCTGATTATTTTAACGTCGTCGACGCACATGTCTAGTTCAACATACTTCAATTCTCTTTTGCAAGGCTCTTCAATTCTTTATTCTTATTCTTTTCACGCGTTAATCTCGTTAAAAGCGCTAACACGCGTTACGTTATGTGTTAAATAGCGTGCTAGCCTTGCGCCTCACAGACATGAAACGAACCACAGAGCCAAACGAATTATGAAGATAAAGTTCTTTCTGCCATTCATTCATCAATCAATCATTCATCATTGATTGACATTTTCTGACATATAGCTTGATTGATAGAATGCTTGCTTGCTTTACTTGTACAACTTTATTGATAAAAAAGGAAGTTTCGCACGAATTTAGCGATTAAATGTGTGTTTTTAGTCGAGTTTCTTCAAGATCATCAGAGTTGATTGAAATTTTATGATAATAATCACACAACCTCAATTAAAGACCCAACAATGCAGCGATAATTGCTATGTGTGAAGAAAGCCTGCCTCCCGTCTACTTGCACAGTAAAATGTCGGGTGATCACAAAACTTTGCTGAAGGGGAGTCCATCTCAGTACGTAAAGCTGAACGTGGGTGGGGCACTGTTCTACACAACTATCGGTACCCTCACTAAAAGCGATAACATGCTACGAACGATGTTTAGCGGTAGAATGGAAGTGCTAACCGATTCCGAAGGTACATTTTCGCCAAACCTTATGTGAAATTATCGATCGTTTACTATTTTTGTAACACATAATATTTTTTCTAGGGTGGATATTGATTGATAGATCTGGTAAACATTTCGGCACAATCCTGAACTATCTTCGCGATGGTACTGTGGCTCTACCGGATAACTATCGGGAGATCACGGAGCTTCTTGCGGAAGCGAAGTACTTCCTTATCGAAGAGTTGACTGAATCATGCCAACAGGCATTAGATAAAAAAGAACGAGATGCAGAACCTATTTGTAGGGTACCATTGATAACATCGCTGAAAGAGGAACAACTTCTTATCATGGCTACTTCCAAGGTATGATTCATTTCTTGATAGAAATAGGACTATGCTACAAATAACGCACAACAGTTTTTAGAGAAGTTAGTATTTATATAACTTATTTCTTAAATTATTTTTATTTTCTACTTTCAGCCAGTTGTAAAGTTGTTGATCAACAGACACAACAACAAATATTCATACACAATTACATCAGATGACAATCTACTCAAGAACATAGAGTTATTTGACAAGCTATCATTGAGATTCAGTGGCAGAGTGCTCTTCATAAAGGATGTGATAGGCTCCAATGAGATATGTTGCTGGTCTTTCTATGGTCATGGCAAAAAGTGTGCTGAAGTCTGCTGCACATCAATTGTGTATGCCACTGACAAGAAGCACACAAAGGTAGAGTTTCCCGAGGCAAGGATATATGAAGAGACTCTTGGCATCTTGCTGTATGAGAGTCGAAATGGTCCTGATCAAGACTTGATTCAGGCGACATCTTCGCGCGGCACTGTTGGCGGCCTCTCCTGCACCTCTGATGAGGAGGAAGAGCTTTCGCGTGCTGGGCTCTCACGGCTCCGTTCCAACAAACAGAACAATCCTTCCTAGCGTCTGCAATTAGGGCTTGCGTGCCTACGCCGGCTCAAGACAAAATCAAAGGTCTGAATCCTTGTGACAAGCTCTGTGACATGGTGAGCTGTGTCTTTCTGTGACTTTCTGACTTCTGTGAGCTCTCTTAAATGTCTTTGACATTAATAAATGGTTGAACAAACAGCATTTATAATCCATTACCAAATGGTAATTTCATGGGTCACACTATGTTAGCCTATATTACCATTGTGTTGAGTGATCTATACTCAAGTCATAAACATTCTGTCCATACCTACTATGAAAAATCCTCAACAGGACATTCTGTAAATGCATGGTTGCTTGTGGTTGTTAGTGAAATATGACAAAGATAAAACTGCCGTTTTTATAGTAAACTTCATAATATCATATAAACAGTGTGGTGCTAGAAAAACAGTATTTTACTAGTAAAAATGATCATTTGCTTTCAATAATATGTATAATTGTCGTTTCGTAATGCGTAATCTGTGTGTATTTATTAGGGAAAAATATTCTATGTATAAATTGATACAGTTTTTAAATAAGTAAACTATAAATATTATGTAGGTTACATTTTATGCTCATGGGGTTTGCCAAATTGATGTTGTATCAAGTGATATCTTTGCTAATGTCAATTGGTTTTATTTACTATGTATGCATCTGATAATATTCCAAAATGATTTATCAAATGAAGTACAGTACAAATACACTGGTTTTGATGTATGAGGGCTTAATTGTTGTATAAATCTTGAAAGTATGAGTTATATTTTGTTAAATGAATTGCTATTGGCTAAGATCTACTGCATCTACTAAAAATGAGTAAAATGTATAAACATTTAAAGAACAACTTAGGAGATTGTTGTGTGTGAACATAGTATTTTCAAATTTGTATTTATTGTCTGTACTTTACCATTGTATTTTAAAATCTGTAGGATTTCTGACTAGTTCTCTCACGAAGTTTTAACTACTAGGTACTGTAAACTTTTGAATGCCAAAATAATTATTATCATTATTTTGAATAGGTATTAAACAACATTAGACAAAAAAATAAAATAAATGTTAACCATTCTCAAGTATGAAATTGTAAATACCTGTTTCTGTGTTAGAAATAAAGGCGGCATAATGAATATTGTAATTACTAATGTATTTATGTATCCGACTAGAAAAATACATTACCTATTATTACTATACACTAGCCAAACTCGATCTAGAATGTTTATAAATAAACCTAAAATTCACTCTGCGCAGCACTGCTGCGTCTTTTTATGCGCAATTTAGATTACTTTTCGATTTGAGATCTTTTTTATTTTAACTGAAGCTCGACGTTCGTGTCGTGGTTGTTTAACATAGGTATGTTTGTGCCAACAAAGTTTCCATTTGTCATAGAAACATTTTAATATGTAGGTAATTGTAACTTTCACTCTCAACTTTAATCAATAGGTAGCTCAGTCATTTGCCTTTTTATGATATTATCAGTAGGTAGACTTAGACTAGGTAGATGTTTAGATTAGTTCAGAGGTAATGCATTCATATTACAATCCATCCATACATTATCTTGATAAAGGATCTCAGCAAAAACATAATCAAGAAACAGAAGCAGGCGTCTGGATGACGTGCCTAGCTTTGCCTTATATGTACCTATATACTAGTTTGGTACTACTAGTTAGAGTGGAAATCTATATATATAAAAGTCGTGTTAGTTACACTATTTATAAAAACCGCATCAAAATCCGTTGCATAGTTTTAAAGATAAAGCAAACAAGAGGACAGACAGACAGCAGGAAGCTACTTTGTTTTATACTATGTTGTATATTGAATAATAAGGTGATTCATTTGGAGATATGTTTTATAAAGTAAAAGTAAGATTTCCAATTAAATCACCTGTTATAAATCTCACATAATATTAGTGGTCGAAGGAGTTTTTATTCTATATTTTTTTTTCTCACACATTCATTTTAATTATTTATTTACCAAAAAACTTTATAAAAGAAACAAGTTTTAACTTAACATTACATCTTATTTATTTATCTCTTCAATAAATAGAGGCTAAGGATTACCATTATAGCTATAACATGCATGAAACATAATAATATTCAAAACAGAAATGTGAATGCTGTGTTTCATTGAATCAGTATTACAACACAAAAAAATCTTTAATTTTCAAGTCCCATTGACATAATTTCCCAGATAAATGACCTTACGTGGCTTGCTAATATTTATTTTATCCAGCAGGTCTAACTCTGAGGTTTTCTTTATAACATTCTAAACTACAAACTGGCACACCTGTTTTAGAACAGTTGTACTTTTTTACATTTCCACAACTGTTAACTCCACATAGTACAAGTTCTGGATATGCTCGTGGTAACTGAGGTTTGAGAGGGAACTCAACCCCTGGTGGCAATGTCAGGGATGTTTCATTCACATTCATCTTATAAATTATTCTTGGTTCATTTCCTCGTTGTGGTTTGGCTTTGTTTATATTCTTTAATGTTTTTGATTCTTGTTTCTTAAGTAGTCTTTCCATTGTTTTCTTTTTATCTTTTTCTCGTTTTTCATCTGCCATTTGCTTGCGCTTTTGGGATTTTATAGCTGCTTTTTGTATGGCTTCCGCTGTCATAACTTTTTCTTTGTATCCTGATGGGAGAGCCATGAGTACTTCTGTACCTAGGGCTGGTTCTTTGTCAGTTCCACGTTCGTACATTGCTCTCTGCCTGGCTGTCATCATTTTAGGATCTTTGGGCTTTATTTTCTTTAGTTCATCATCTACCTGTAATATAAATAAATACAATATATTCATGCAATCAGTGCCAGTCTTCAGCTAGTGACTCAAATGGGGGCTTAATGATGTGTTCAACTATATATTAATAACAAAAGCACTTAAGTATCTGTCAAAAATTTAAGTGGTATTAGTAGCTTTGTTTATTTTCGTATTAAAAAGATACATCAACTTAACCATACTGCATTTAATGAACGAGTAACTTACTTCTTCAAGTTTCCCAGACTTGATTGCATCTAGCCATCTTTCTTCCTCACTGGAGGTTCCACTGTCACGGCCTCTCTTCCTCTTTTTAGCAGGTTTAGGAGGAGTACTGGATGTGGATCCTGGTACAGATCTTCGTGAATCCGAAGAAGACTTCATGGTCTGTGCCTTGAGGAGCTCTGCGGCTGACACGCCCGGTATCTCCCTGCCTTTGGTTTTCATCCTATGAGGTTTCTCCACACCATCCTCGTAAGACACATCTATGGATGTGTCACTTTCAAAATCATGCTCATGTTTCTTCTTTTTATGCTTCTTGTGTTTGTGTTTTTTGTGCTTCTTGGGCGGGGCATCTTAAAATAAGAAAAATGTAGGCAACTTAATAAAATCTAATGATCCAATATTTATATAAATTAGGATAGGTTTTGCGAGTTACCAATTACTACTTCGTCGTCAGTAGTGCTAGCTTCGCGTAACCTACGCACCATTATGTTTGCACCTTTTTCTGGCTAAATACAGACATTCAAGCACAGCATTCAAGTATGCGTATTTATTTGCGTTGTTTATAAATTTTCAACTTATTATTTTTATGGACTTATTATAACATAACTTTAGCTTCCTCCCTTTCTTGACTTTGACTGACAAGACAGTCATTCATTCAGTCATTTGCCCGTTTGTTTTTTTTTATTTTGTGTTGGCTTAAAAGCAAACCACAGACTAGGAAGACCACAGAAAGGTTTAATTTCAATACATAACGCATTATATTTTCCATAGAATCGCAATAATAATTTTTTGCGAAGGGTACTTAGATATGTCCATGGCCCGCCCCCTGGGCAGTTGGTCACATCACAACACAATAGGTACATCGTACATCACATCAGTGGCGGGGCGGCTTCGGGGTGCGGCAGCGTAGCGTGGGTAAGTATGGTACCCGTGGCGGTTTTCTACCAAGCACATAATAAGTATACATTATTGCTGATAAAAAAGCAAAATACGCAAGCAAGACTTTGGCAGACTGAAGCGCGGCTTGAATGACTGATAACAGATTCACAATCATGCAAGCCTCGTTTCGCGTAGTCGATTGGACTGCGCAAATTCAGTTCAGCAAGTCCTACTATCCTACTACTTTCACAAGCTCTTACTTAGGCAAACTGATTATCTCTCCACACACAGGCATGCTTGCAAATAAGACGGAGCGTGTGGCTGGACTATTATGATGGGTTTGGGTACCTAGTTGGAAACCTTTACTTTAGTACCATAATACCTACCTTATTTGTAGGTATCTCAATAAAATTAACTACATACTTATATCTTGGGTCTTAGAACCGAGTCATAGAATCAAGATATTATGTATTTGCAAATCTATGGGTAGATCCGTAGGTATACACTAGCCAAACTAGATGTACAAATTTTGTAAACAAACTACCCATACTTAACCTAAAATTTACTCTTTTGACGCATATTTTTATACGCAATTTTCATTACTTGTTGATTTGAGATATTTTCCTCATAAATATTGCTCACAATTATAGTTATCTTAAACTTGTCGTATATAGCAAGATTTGTATCGTGGGTTGTTTATAAACATTATACATCGAGTTTGGTTACTGTATAGCTACCTGGACCTACCACAAATTAGGCGATAGGTAGTAGGTATGGTTTTGTTTGGTTACACCTACAAATGCTATCCAAACTAGGAAAGTTATCCTAACTGCTTGCGGGCTTTTTTGTTGTATATTAGCAGTATTTTCGCAGGTAGGTACGTGAACTTTCGAGTTCATTAACTTCCTCGGTTAACGGCTGGCTTTACTTTATCAACTCGGCTGTTAGCCTAGCTGAATGCCGAAAAATACCTACCTATGTACCTACCTTGCTATCCAGGGATGCCTTCTTTGTTATATATAATTCAGGTTGATTTGTTTTAGACATACCTTCTACATTTTATTTAGATATATGTACATATATTAAAAACCAGAAAAAAATCCTCCATCTAAATTAGATGTGTAGAAATGTTTGCAAACAAATCACAAACAAACACTAAAACTCAGATATAACAGCCTACCATCAGTTAGCATCTTCCGTAGATAATTCTGAAATCTAAAGATTAGAATATTCGGACTTTAGAATTGTCTACTGATTCACTGAATAATTAGGAAACTTCAAAGTCGTGCATATACCTTTATGTGCCTATATGTACGACTATAAAGTTTCCTAGATATAGTAGGTAAGTTGTCATTTAATTTAGTTATATAGATATTCTGCAAAAGTATATTATTCCAAACCAATTCTTGACCTTTCGCCTTAACAGCCTTGTATTAACAAAGTAAATAATTCAACAGTATTTGAATAAATGTTATCGCACCTAAATTTAAATCAATATTATGAAAAGGTCCAACTCGAGTATTTGCTTATTCACTTCAGAATGCTTCCGTTTAATTCTGCTCCGTACAAACTTGAAATTTCATTGTTTGCTGTAGCTAGAGTCTACAAGGTCAGCATCATATCGACTGAAAGACGTCCCCTGATGCATAGGCCTTCATGATATGCATAGATCTGCTCCAAAGATTGCCACAATAACCCGTCTTTCACTGCTCGCACCCATAGCCTAAAACACAGGATTACCTAGTTCAGGGTAAATTCTTATATACATATACATAATAGCTAAATTTATTTATTAACTTCTCTTATGTTTTGTCTAACTCCGAGTTTTTATGTAATTTTTATTTGATAGCCAATTTAAATGTATAATTTAAATTGGCTATATTGGGGATAATTATCTACTCCTTAGGACATAATGCTAAGTATTATATTATTATAAAGAACCTACCCAAGTAACAATTTCTGGTTCTATAGCAGTCCATAGAACGTATCTCAAACACCACTTTTGGTACTATAGAGGCCCAAAGAAGGTCGAATAGAGCCGATTTGGCGCAATTATATCACCAAAAAGTGACATAGTAGACCTGTAGAAGTGTTAGCGGTGACATTTTTGTTCTATAAAGTTGATATAGTGGTAATCGTATGACAATCTATTGACATAGTGGGTACAGTAACGCTACTTTAGTGTCATTTTATACTGTAGTAGCGTTCGTGTTACCATTAAAGTGCCATTTGTTCTATAGTAGAGTCCGTAATTCCAATACATCACAAATATCTTTCGGCATCGGCATTTGGCACGGTCGAAAAAATAAATTATCTGTGTAAAGTGATTTCAGTTCAAGGATTGTAACGTAATTAGTTTATATTATCTTATTTTGACATTGAATAACTCGTTCAATACTGCAAAATTTTCGTGCGACAAATGTTTTACCGAGAGATTAGTACTATTTTTAGTAGGTATTTTTAACGCGCCTCCGGTTTATTGAGTTTTGAATAAAATAAAATATTAATATAATATTAAAGGTACCGCAGTTTTGTACTATAGAGCAAAATGGTAACTCCGTAACCTTTATTGGCCAACCATAGTACTCTTGACAAAGTTTCCGGCGCCATCATGAGTAAAATTATCCTATAAAGGTGATGAAATATCCGCTATAGAGCAAAAATGCTCTATTATGGCGTCGTTAACACTACTAAAGACCATGGACTATTGCAGTGATTTGTGAAACCACGATGTCACTAAATGGTTCTATTGTTGGATATTCATCACTGCTATAACGCAATATATAAAACGGTAATCAGGGAAATCTTATAGAGCAAATTAGATACGTAAAGTTGAATCAAACACTACTATAGAGTAATATTGCTCTGTACTGGCATATTTGAAACGTTTATAATACCTGTCTATAATGGCTCTATAAAATGGTGAACCTTTACATCGATAGGTAATAGGATAATTTGGCTCTATAGCTTACAGAGCAAAAACGTTTCACCAAACGCTTCTATAGAACCCGTAGGTACGCTAAAAACCTTTATACGACGTTTACTCAACCTTTTAGTGATATAAACCTAAGTTATAGGTCCAAAATGTTACTTGGGTAGGTACCTCTTCTACCTACCTTATTTGGTTAGCCGCTGCGACCTGAGAAATACATACATATATCGTAAAAAATGTGACATGATTAAATAACTAAATAATAATGGACTTACAGCATCATCTAGCCCCAATTATTATTATTAGCGTTGGTCATCCCATTCCTGGGCGAAGGCCTCCCCTACTCTCTTCAGACATCACGATCTTCAGCCACCTCGGTCCTACCTAAATAGCAATAAATCCTAAGCTTCAAAAAAATCGAAAGGATATTCTCGTAATCGTAAAAGTATAAAAATTCAAGTAAACTCTAAATAGCCGAGCAGCTTTGTAGCTCGATCGTTTTCGTACTAATTATCAAAGGAAAAGTTAGTACGGCTATAAAGTGTTTGCTAAAAGCTAACAACTACTTACTTCAGTTTAACCGGTCGAGAAGGGCGAAAACGAGTGGCACAAATAAAATGCATTTACCGATTGGATTGAAACGGAGACGCGCAGAGATGTGTTAAGAACTAGTTTGTCCTATGTAATGCGCATGCTAAAATACATCTATCTAAGTAGGTACGGTAGGAAGCCATACAATTACTTTTTGATGCAGGGTTTCGTTGTAGATATGAACAATTAACAATGCTACGTAAAGCTACGACATGAACTCTTTACGATCAGATCAGGAGGAGTACGTATAATTAGGATAATGTTTATTAATTAATTAGTAATGATTATTTTTTTACTAATTAATCCAAAGCAAGCCAAGCAGCCAAGGCTACGAATCTCTAGCATCATGCTACGCGATGCTACGAGACGTAGACCTTTTACCATCACAACAAGGGGAGTAATAGACATATAACTTAGCTACGAATCTGTAGCATGCTACGCGGTGCTACGAGACGTAGACCTTTTACAATCACACAAGGGGAGTAATAGGCATACAACTTAGCTACGAATCTGTAGCATGCTACGCGGTGCTACGAGACGTAGACCTTTTACAATCACACAAGGGGAGTAATAGGCATACAACTTAGCTACGAATCTGTAGCATGCTACGCGGTGCTACGAGACGTAGACCCTTTACCATCACAACAAGGGGAGTAATAGGCATATAACTTAGCTACGAATCTGTAGCATGCTACGCGATGCTACGAGACGTAGACCCTTTACCATCACAACAAGGGGAGTAATAGGCATACAACTTAGCTACGAATCTGTAGCATGCTACGCGGTGCTACGAGACGTAGACCTTTTACCATCACAACAAGGGGAGTAATAGGCATACAACTTAGCTACGAATCTGTAGCATGCTACGCGGTGCTACGAGACGTAGACCTTTTACCATCACAACAAGGGGAGTAATAGGCATACAACTTAGCTACGAATCTGTAGCATGCTACGCGGTGCTACGAGACGTAGACCCTTTACCATCACAACAAGGGGAGTAATAGGCATATAACTTAGCTACGAATCTGTAGCATGCTACGCGATGCTACGAGACGTAGACCCTTTACCATCACAACAAGGGGAGTAATAGGCATACAACTTAGCTACGAATCTGTAGCATGCTACGCGGTGCTACGAGACGTAGACCTTTTACCATCACAACAAGGGGAGTAATAGGCATACAACTTAGCTACGAATCTGTAGCATGCTACGCGGTGCTACGAGACGTAGACCTTTTACCATCACAACAAGGGGAGTAATAGACATATAACTTAGCTACGAATCTGTAGCATGCTACGCGGTGCTACGAGACGTAGACCCTTTACCATCACAACAAGGGGAGTAATAGGCATATAACTTAGCTACGAATCTGTAGCATGCTACGCGATGCTACGAGACGTAGACCCTTTACCATCACAACAAGGGGAGTAATAGGCATACAACTTAGCTACGAATCTGTAGCATGTTACGCGGTGCTACGAGACGTAGACCTTTTACCATCACAACAAGGGGAGTAATAGGCATACAACTTAGCTACGAATCTGTAGCATGCTACGCGGTGCTACGAGACGTAGACCCTTTACCATCACAACAAGGGGAGTAATAGGCATATAACTTAGCTACGAATCTGTAGCATGCTACGCGGTGCTACGAGACGTAGACCCTTTACCATCACAACAAGGGGAGTAATAGGCATACAACTTAGCTACGAATCTGTAGCATGCTACGCGGTGCTACGAGACGTAGACCTTTTACCATCACAACAAGGGGAGTAATAGGCATACAACTTAGCTACGAATCTGTAGCATGCTACGCGGTGCTACGAGACGTAGACCTTTTACCATCACAACAAGGGGAGTAATAGGCATACAACTAAGCTACGAATCTGTAGCATGCTACGCGGTGCTACGAGACGTAGACCTTTTACCATCACAACAAGGGGAGTAATAGGCATACAACTTAGCTACGAATCTGTAGCATGCTACGCGGTGCTACGAGACGTAGACCTTTTACCATCACAACAAGGGGAGTAATAGACATACAACTTAGCTACGAATCTGTAGCATGCTACGCGTCGTTAACACTCTACGATCGCTATTAAGTAGGTATAGGTTTCAAAGCTGTGTGTGTGTGTGAGTGAGACAAACCAAAGCAATGTGACGTAAACTCTACGAGACATTCCTACCACTCAGCTAAGCACCTATAAAAGGGAAATAAAATAGATTTCTATAACAGTTTTACAATATTTTTTTACCGGTGTTAACAATGGGAAGGTCTCCGCTACGGTTAGCGGAGACCTTCATTTACGTATAAATACTTGTCTTACCTCCACCTATAGCAATGCTACGAGATATAGACTACTACGAATAATAAAGGCGGCTTTTTGAATTATCAAGCTGGAGCTAACATTCCCATCAGGGGGTGAATTCTTAGCGTCAACTGTTGAGGTAGAATAATAATAATTCAGAGTCAGAGTTGACATGGTTTTCATTAGACATTAGAAGGTTTTCTAAATAGTATTCACCGTCACTCTTGGCTACCTGTTACCCAGGTGGTTTGTCGAAACCGAGGCGGCGAATTCAACCATTCTCGACTTGAGATTTTGGAAATATAGTTGTTTGCTACCGAGAAATCACTCGACATTTTTACAGTTTTTGGGTCAATTTAGGAGACTTGTCGAATTGCCCTCTAGGATTACGGAACTTGTCTCTTAGCATTGTAAAGCTACACTAATGTACTTTAATGTAGACAAATGTTCCATTATTACATTTAGTAGAGCAACAGCCCCACTCCACTACAACTACCAGATAGAGGAAGCGCAGTTGAAGCGGGTGGAATCGGTGAGAGATCTTGGGGTTCGACTGGACACCGAGTTGAGGTTCAGAGCCCATGTGTTGAGCGTTTGTAAAAAGGCGTACAGAATATTAGGATTCGTTTTGCGACGAGCAAGCGGTTTTACAAACATTAGGGCTCTAACAGCAATGTATGATGCCCTGGTCAGAAGCCAGATGGAAAGCGCAGCTTCTGTATGGGCTCCTCACGAAGCTAAATATAGTCTCATGATGGAGCGCATACAGAACAAGTTCACTCGATACCTTTACTGGAAAAGATATGGCGTCTACCCTTTCTATCCATTGATGTATCCAACCCTATTTGTTTTGGGTATGGTTGGATACAACAAGTTGGAAATCAGAAGGGATATGGCGCTTGCGCTGTATGTGGTAAAGGTGTTCCGTGGGATGATATCCAACCCGACCATCTTGGAGATGATGAGGCTGTGCGTACCGGACGAGTACGTAGGGCGGCGTAGGCAGCCGCCTCTGTTCGCAGTGCCTCGCGGAAGGACTAACCTGCTGAACAAAGCCCCTCTGACGCGCACCATACAGTTATTAAATCGGGTAGCAGAAACCACTGATGTATTCCACTGTTCACTGAGCGAGTTCGCAAGGGCTATACTATTCAATTTATGTTATGGTAAATAATAATATTTTAGTGTATGTTACTGTCAATTTGAATTTATTTTGCTCATTGAGGTATTGAACTATTTTTATTGAGGACATTTGTGATTATATTTTATTTTATTTTGCTTATTGACATTTATATTGGATTACTTTTGCTCATTGACATGTGTATATTTGATTATTAGTTTTATTAAATTCGATGCTAGCGATTAATTAAGTTGACTACACTATTGTATTAGGTGATACCTGTGAAAATAGTTGTAATGCTTTGAATAAATACAAATTGAAAAAAAAATACAAATTGAATACTATTTCGTAGAATCTCTTGTGAGACATAAGTTGTTGTTTTCCTCAAAGCTAGGCATTACCCGCTATTCCCAGTAAAAGGTTTTTGAAGTTAAGGTAGAGAAGTTAACTTCTGATAGTTTCTACATAAATACAATCGTTTTATTATCATTCTTACGATTAAAAATAATAATAATCTTGTTTGACGACCGATGTGGCGCGGTGGGCGAAGGTCCGCTTGCGACGCAGAAGGTTGCGGGTTCGATTCCCGCCTCGGAACAATTGTGTGTACGATCTGCAGATATTTGTTTCGGGTGTTCTGGTCGTTTTCTATATATAATAAAAAATATATATCTATGTAATGTATTGTATTATGTATATCAGTTATCTAGTACCCATAACACAAGCTCTGCTTACCATGGGGCTAGATAATGCTGTGTGAATTGTCCAGCATTATTTATTCATTTATTTATTATTCACTCAGCCCCAAGCTAAGCAGAGCTTGTGTTATGAGTACCGAATAACTGATATACATAATATATAATACTTGTAGTTGCATAGATAGATATTTTCTATTATTAATAGAAAACGACCAGAACGCCAGTGACAAAATATTTGCAGAACGAACAAATATTTGTTCCGAGGCGGGAACCGAACTCGCGACCTCCTACGTCGAAGGTGAACCTTCACTCACTGCGCCTAAGAGGTCGTTAAGTAGTCGGATTAAGAAAGGGCAACAAGTCCAAAAGTACAAAATTGAATAGTTATTCGATGTAGACTAAAAACCAAAATTAAGGCACTAAACCTGTTTCAGATAAACAGGTTTAGTGCCAATTTAGGGAATTGGGGCCATACCTCGCCTGCAATATAGGAATACAGCAACATGTAATGATTCGTATGCAGGTATATGCCTGTGAATCTAACGCTCTAGGCAATTCCTACAATTTTTATGCAGATTTGCTATCATCTGGCTATTCCCTGAATTTGCATATATCGGTATTCAAATCAGAGTGCATATTCTGTTGTAGCTTTTTAGACATCTGGATGTACTGTATAACTCGTTTATAAAATACTAGCTGCGGCCCGCGGTTTCACCCGCGTGGTGATATATATTTTGGATAATATACTATATATCTTTACGAATTGTAGCCTATATGTTATTTTGATATGTAGGCTATATTATTGTGAAGTTTCATTAAAATCCATTCAGTAGTTTTTACGTGAAAGAGTTACAAACATCCATCCATCCATCCATCCATACTTACAAACTTTGACGTGGAGAGGTATTTTTTTCCGAGAAGCTTGGAGAAATTTTGTGATAAAGAAAATACCCACTTTTAGTCGCTTATTGTTCAGTCCAATATTTGTTATTTTAAGGAAAATAGGAATCTTTTTCTAGTTGTTGTTACTGAAAATGTTTCGGAACAGTAAATTTTGCAGTAAAAAGTGCTAAACCGCCAAACAGTGCCAGAATGGAGTGCTTTATGGGCAACACACTTTTATTTACCGTTCTGACAGTCACATTTTTGAAGCAACTGATTGTTTAGTTGGAAAATAAACTTTAAAAATAAATGTGTTTAGATTATTATCGAATAAAGAAAGACGCAGCACATTCTTCCTGTGCCCATGCAATGTTTATTGTTTCTTTCCGAACTTAGCTAATGGAGAGACGATCTATCACGCGTCTCGATGTTCTAACCCTAACGACAACCAGATTAATTCCTTTATGATCCCCCGTTTTAATGTTGTTATTTATCTTTTATTGGATCATCATCATCATTATCAGCCTATAGCTGTCCACTGCTGGACATAGGCATCCCCAAATGAGCGCCATAGCGCCCTGTCTTCAGCTTGACGCATCCAGCATCTACCTGCAGTCTTTCGCAGGTCGTCATCCCACCTGGGTCGGAGGGCGTCCTACACTACGTTTACCGAGTCGTGGTCTCCACTCAAGAACACGTTTGCCCCAGCGGCCGTTGGTTCTTCGCGAGATATGGCCGGCCCACTGCCACTTCAGCTTGCTAATTCTCAGAGCTATGTCGATAACTTTGGTTCTCTGTCGGATGTATTCGTTGCGAATCCTATCCTTCAGAGAAACTCCGAGCATAGCTCTTTTCATAGCTCGCTGTGTGACTTTGAACTGGTGGACCAGCCCTATCGTGAGTTCCCACGTCTCAGCTCCGTAGGTCATAACGGGTAGGACGCAATGCTTGAAAACTTTCGTTTTCAAGCATTGCGGTATGGATGATGAGAAGACTCGACGTAGTTGCCCATTTTCCTTTATACGATAAACATACTTAATTAAGAGCTGTGTAATTTTTCCAATAAATTAACTGCTCACATGCCGATTAGACAGACCTTTTCAACACCTTCTGCGTTCTACCCAGCGAGCCGACATAATCGGATGGCATTGGACGCGTCTATACGAGTATATCTACAATGAACATAATAAAACTAGCTAGAGGTTTATTTTACACTTTTATAGCCTAGCTGTTTCACTTTTTAGGCTAGCGTATAATCTAATAGCACAGACACTGTCTTTTACCTCCCTTATCTTCGACCTCTGTGGCGCGGTGGGCGAAGGTCCGCCTGCGACGCAGTAGCTTTGAGGGTTCGATTCCAGTCTCGATTGTGTGTACGATCTACAGATATTTATTCTGGGTGTTCTGGTTCGTTATCTATGTATAATAAAAAAATATCAATCTATGTAACCTATTGATATTTGGTATATCAGTCATCTAATAGCCATAACACAAGCTATGCTTACCCTGGGGCTAGATGATGCTGTGTGGATTGTCCAGCATGATTTATTTATTTATTATCTTAGGTTGCAGCGAGCGGCCCAAAAGTAAATCCCATAGCCAAATGCTAATCTTCTCAAGTTCTAAACCAACGTTCACTGTTGGACTTGTAGCTAAACAATATGTTTAATATTTGCCAGCGCGAGTCCAATGGATTATATCTTGGATTATTTGATCTCGGAGCAACCTCGGGAGGGCTAAGTTTGTTGACGTTAATTTGTTACTAGATAGGTAGCGAACCAAGAGAACGAACATTTCAAGGTGTATCGATAGGCAGGTAGGTTATTACCCCTTTGAAGTGTGATGCTGCTCTTCCTATTATTAAAACTAATATGACACTGGGCTCACTTCTACAATACCAACCTATTGACGACATTTTTATCGTCACATATTCACTAATATCAATGCGAATGTTTGGATGTTTAGATAGATGGATGGATGAGTGGATGTATGGATTGATGTTTGTTACTTTTTCACACCAAAACAACTAAACAGATTGGGTTGAAATCTTCTATACAGATAGTTTTAGGCTTGCAATAAAACATAGGCTACTTTTTATACTATTAATCAGTTACCATGGGACAGAAACATCCTTTAAAACTTTTCATAGATACGACGCGTGCGAAGCTGCAAGCAGAAACTAGTAGCACATAATGGACTGTCAGGCGTTTGGATAGTAGGATGGAATATATGTACAGCTGATCCTTAGTTTTTCATGAAAAACCTATAAAATGAGAAGAGGTAAACTTTTCAGATATTGGTACAAAAATTGCCTTAGGATAATATGCTAAGCTCACTTTTTTGGGTTCCGTACCTCAAAAGGAAAAAAGAAACCTTTACAGGATCCACTTGTTGTCGGTCTGTCTGTCTGTCTTTTCTCAGGAACGCGTGGAGGTTATGTATCTATGTTATATATAGGTTACGTATCGTAATCGTAAATATTAACATTTTTACAACCTCAAAATTTTTCCATAGAAACAACGCGTCCGAAGCTGCTGAAAAAAACTAGTATTTTATACTAGTATATATATGCCAACTAACTAACTCTTATGAAGACGTGGGTATTCTTCATAGTTTTCATTAAATAAAGTAAGTTTTAAGTTTTCTTAGAGCCATCTGCGAACTTGGTCCCGCTTAGCGTTACTTTGCTAATTAGTAAGTACTGAGAGGGTTAAACATTTACCTACTGTTAGAACATCTTGCATAATAATGTCCTGCATTATCCTTAGATAATGCAAGAATTTCAAATATAATGACGATTATACTTAGTTTATCTTACATGTAATAAAATAATTTACATAGTACAGATGTAAATTATTATTAATTAAATTATATCTATACTAATATTATAAAGAGGTATAGTTTGTGAGGTTGTAGGGATCTACTGAACCAATTTTAAATAATACAAAAGTCAATTGCTGTTCGTTTGTCTCGCTGAAAATCGAGAACGGCTGGGCCGATTTAGCTGATTTGGGTTTTGAAATTGACGTAGTCCAGGGAAGATTTAAACGTTGAGAAAATATGGTAAAATTGTGCAGAAATTTCAACGCGTGCGAAGCCGCGGGGCGCTTCTAGTTTTAAATAATCTTTTACCAATAGAAAGACACGTTATTTGTGATTGTCATAGACTATATATTTACCCGAAAAATGAAAAGACTTTTTGGTTTATAAAGATACATTTGCTCTACGTTCATCGCAAAATGTTTATGAAAAATGTCCACCCGGGCGAAGCCGGGTCGGGCCGCTTATCCGAGATAAACTACGTACTGTTATTGTGAAATATTTAGATAAAAGGTGTTATTTTGTTATTTTACGCGCAATAAAGCGTTCATTAATTCATTCATTTAAACTACGAGTAAGTAGGTACTTATGTAGAACTTCTTGGATTATTACTGTGCTTAGGAACAACCTTTTATACAGTGGTTGGTAAGTTATTAATAATATTGAAATAAAATGAAAGTTTATTTCTTTAGGCTTACAAATAAGCACTTAGACAAGTCATATTTTATACTATTCATTATTATATTGATGTTCACTTAAATTTTTTGTCCACCAGTGGAAGAAGTGAGAAGAAACCACTAGTATGTTCATAACTTATGTGTCTAGTACATATGATTTGCTTATCTGTAAGTTGGTAGATTTTTAGTTAGAGCAAAACTTGTTCCAAGCTTATTAAAAACTAGATTCCGACCGCGGCTTCACACGCGTTGTTTCTATGGAAACGGCAGGTTATTTATATCCCATGGGAACAAATTTAATAGGATAGCCTATTTTTTAGTCCTACATCTTAAATTAATTTCAGCCATATCTGTTCAGTAGTTGTTGCATGAAGAAGTAACCAACATCCATCGCATCCATATAAACTTTCGCATTTATAATATTAGTGTGTTTTCTCTTGCTTCCTCCGGAAAGGTGGGTCCGTCGTAGGCTGTAATATCTTATGTAAAGTGTCAGTCAGGGTTTACTAAGGGGTTTTCGAGCCAACGTCAAGAAAATATGACAAGAACTTAGGCAGGTACCTATTCAGAGACTGTTCAGAGAATTAACTTCTTGCTTCTGCAGATATGCGTCCCGGGTGTTCTGGTAATTTTCTATGTATAATAAATTAAATACATTTGTCCCGAGGTGGGAATCGAACCCGCAACCTCATGCGTCGCAGGTGGGCCTTCACCCAGCGTGCCACAGAGGTCGTCTCAAGTCGTCTTGTTGTCGAGTTTATAGGTATAATATTCATGAAAAATATAAATGTAGGTACAGTCACCGACATAAACATGAATCATTAATGCCGCTGTACCGTCAGGCACTCAGAAATGACATAGTATCATAATATTAGTGACGAGATAGGGCTTAGGAGTTACAATGCGAGTAAGTGCTGCATCACGAGAAAATTTTAATGCAAAAAAACAGGTCAATCTTATAATCATCTTGAGGTTAGAATTTCCATCTCTCATCTTAATCTGTTCAGTAGTTTTGGCGTGAAGAAGTAAAAATCATCCGCCCATCGAAACTTTTGCATTTGCAATATTAGTATGATGTGATTAATATATTGCATCAAATACATGTAAATAAGGTATATAGGTCTATGTTTAAATATGACACAATGTATTTCTACCGTAAATGTATACCAACATAGTAAACAAATCAAAAAGGAAACGAACACTTCATCAGAAAACTGAATATAAAACAAAATTGATATAATAAAATAATAATAATAAATAAATAAAATAATAAAATTTATTCAAAAATATCTTAGGACTAAAGAGTAACAAAAAGTACCTTACTTAAATTCTGATGGAAACAACAATGTGGGTGCCTGAACAAGGTAATATAATGTGATTTGAAATAAAAAAATCTAGAGATGTAATTTACTTAAATCCTAATTATTTTTGTCCTATGTCATTATAGAGTGGCAGCACTTCTTCAGTCAGTGCTCTGAAGTCAGCAATAAGGCCCTAACAGTAATGTAGTACCTTCTTACCTAATAGTTAGGCGAGATACATTATGTGGGTTACTTTACCTACCTACCATCTTAGAAGGTATATGGATATCATTATCCTCGAAGAAACTCGGCAGGCCTAAATTTCTGATAGGCAAAACATTTTGGCGAAGTAAGACGATTACCTTACCTCCGATAAGTCTTATCAAGTATTTTGATTATTCTAGGTAGCTTCGTTACCTACCTGAGTGGTTTAGCTTTACAAGTTAATATGTTGCTTTAATTTTAACGTGAGTTTCTTCCCGCGGCTTCGCGTGCTTTGTTTCCATGGAAAAGTTAAAAGGATATAAAAAAAACAATAATGCTGGACAATCCACACGTCATCTAGCCTCAAGCTAAGCAAAACTTGGGTTGTAATAACAAACATACAGACATCTAACCATACAAACTTTAGCATTTATAATAATAGAGTGATTTCTATTTTCTGCCTCCGTTACCTACGCTATAGTAAATAAATAAATAATGCTGGACAATTCACACAGCATTATCTAGCCCCATGGTAAGCAGAGGTTGTGTTATGGGTACTAGATAACTGATATACATAATACAATACATTACATAGATAGATATTTTTTATTATACATAGAAAATAACCAGAACACCCGGAACAAATATCTGCAGATCGTACACACAATTGTTCCGAGGCGGGAATCGAACCCGCAACCTCCCGCGTCGCAGGCGGACCTTCGCCCACCGCGCCACATCGGTCGTCGATATAGTTAGTGCTATAGAAGTGTGTTGGATTTTAACATTAGTAGTATTTTTTTAAACAAACTTTCTGAACATTATTATCGCATCTAGACTCAGTCAAAGCGTAGAACATTTTTAGAATCTAATAATACTTATTACTAATACTTATGGGAAACTACGTCAAGTCTTCACGTCATCCATACCGCAATGCTTGAAAACGAAAGTTTTCAATCAGTGCGTCCTACCCGTTCTGACCTACGGAGTTGAGACGTGGACACTCACGATAGGGCTGGTCCACCAGTCGCTCGGAGCTTCTCTGAAGGATAGGATTCGTAACGAATACATCCGACAGAGAACCAAGGTTATCGACATAGCTCAAAGAATTAGCAAGCTGAAGTGGCAGTGGGCCGGCCATATCTCGCGAAGAACCGACGGCCGCTGGGGCAAACGTGTTCTTGAGTGGAGACCACGACTCGGTAAACGTAGTGTAGGACGCCCTCCGACTAGGTGGGATGACGACCTGCGAAAGACTGCAGGTATATGCTGGATGCGGCAAGCTGAAGACAGGGCGCTATGGCGCTCATTGGGGGAGGCCTATGTCCAGCAGTGGACTGCTATAGGCTGATGATAATGATGATGATGATGACTAATACTTATTACTTATAGGTAAGCGCTATCTCGCTCTACCGTAATAAAAACGTTCCAACAAATTAAAACGATTTCAAACGAAAATCCCCTCAACTTGTTATGTTCAAGATCTTCGATATTACTTCGCGAGAATCATTTTCGGTAATTTCCAATAAGAGCCCATCGAAACTCAATATTTTTCGACCTTTAAAGCGCGATATCATCCCGAATTTTAGCAAAACAACAATCAACCGAGGGTCGATGGGGGCGTTGCAATCGCACCACTAGCCCGCCACCAAGGCCTGCAAAATATAGAAGACTATACACGATGTTTGGCAACCAAAAATACAAAATGATTTATTTGCCATTTAACATAATAAGAAAGGTGCACATTACTGGCGTGGCGTTAAATTACATTAAAGCTTGCTAATATAATAATATGTCACCTATACCTATAAGTTAAAGCTGAAATAATATTTAAAACCATGTAAAAATTAATTGATTAAAGATTTAAAACACCTAATCTGCAATCTAACTTCTGCCAGCGACTTTGCTCACGTAATTTCGGATATTACGTGCTACATCAAAACTTACAAAAACAATCTTCAAAGTTCAGATCCTTCCTTTCTAATCATCGGTGTATGATATCATGATTAAGAAGGATTAAATCTATACTAATATTATAAAGATGAAAGGTTTGATTTTTTTGTTTGTTTGTATTGAATAGGCTCCGAAACTACTAAACCAATTTGAAAAATTCTTTAACCGTTGGTACGCTATCCCTGGTGAACATTTGTAGGATTATAGTATATTTTAGAATGTGAAATTTGAATTTAACGCGGGTGAAACCCCGGGAAACCGCTAGTACTTAAATAAATAAATAATGTTGGAAAATACACACAATATGTAGCATTGAATTATTACCTCTATAGTTATAGAGGACCCCAAAATAAATAGAGGTTGGGTTATGGGTTATTTATTTATATATTATACATTAAATAGATAAATATTTTTTTACTATACATAGGAAACACCTAAAAACAACTTTACTACAACACTAAGGTATACATATTTGCAGATCGTTAAAACATTTGTCTCGAGCCAGCAATCGAACCCCTCTATACCAAAATGTTCTAAAAACCCGTTGAATTTCAATAAATCCGTCCTTTAATAACTGGTTAAAACCGTATCGCCCGTCTGTATAGAAGATTTTTATTTTTGAAGGTAAAAATATCCAATCTGCAAATTAAGCCGCCATGCCACCCACAGTGGTTGTATTTTAGCCAGCGGTATGTTATCATAGCGTAACAACGCTCTCTACCTCAGTTCTGTTTAATATTATTAATATATTACACAGAGCTATATTATTAATCCAATTCATTTGTTAAAATTCACGTTATAAAATATGTACATATTTAGTGTAGAAAATACAATAAAAACTAACTTAAACTATTCTACAGTAAAAAATATATCAAACGATCACGAACCGCGAAGTTAGGCTTAAGCGGCCTGTGACTAGGGCTGCAGGGAGAGGAACTTCCTGAAGATGCGTTGTCGTTTCTTTGCGATTATATGAACGGCCCATTGCCTCTTTAGCTTGCTAATATTTGAGATTATATCGATTCTTCGAACGGTATATAGTTTTCCCAATAATAGGAGATAGAACAACAACACTCCTAATTAAATTCCTGTTTGTTAATCTGGATTATGAATATGTAATCAGGCCAATACATTACCAGCGCTGATTGTATTGAAGCTAATTAACGATCATTTGGTCCGGACATTTTGATAATGTAGGATTGGACATGGACACTGGATTTTTGTATTAGCGCCCTATTTATACCTACCTAGGTACAGAATGTTTTGCGACAATGCACCTACTAGGCATACTACATATAAGTCTATTAATTTCGCCAAGTTACAAGTCAAATGATATAGGGTATGATTTAAATTAAATTATAAATGAAATTCCTATATAATAAAATAATTATTTTTATTACATACTATTTATATTTTTAAGTACAATATTGTTTATTGGGTACGTGGGTGGTTGTCGTAAGAGTCGCCTCTTACGACAACCACGGGAAGAGTTCATCATCATCATTATCATCAGCCTATGTTAGTCCATTGCTGGACATATGCCTCCCCCAATGAGGGCCATAGCGCCCTGTCTTAAGCTTGACGCATCCAGCATCTACCTGCAGTCTTTCGTCATCCCACCTGGTCGGAGGGCGTCCTACTCTACGTTTACCGATTCGTGGTCTCTACTCAAGAACACGTTTTGCGTTTTGAGATATGGCCGGCCCGCTGCCACTTGAGCTTGCTAATTATTAGACCTATGTCGATAACTTTGGTCTTTGATCGGGATGAGTTGGGGTGGTGCAATTCTAGGTCGACACGACGACGCGGCCTACATTCTATACGCTACATTGATTTAATATCCGATACATATAGCATTTTGTTCGCATAACTTAAATGTACGATACATTTAACGCATTTATCGCGGATAACGAATTCACGCTTGCCTCAAGTCTCTTGTAAAAAATTCCTAATGCTGAGGCAAAAAGCTCGTCCGACTCTAAACATTTAGTAAAAACATTTCCCCTCGGAATGGCTATTTACTAAGCCGTCGGAGCTGGCGCACCCGTCAGCCGTCACACTTTTTACACTACCAGACACCTACCAGTGCCAATTTGTCTCGTTAACAAGGTAAAAGGTTTTAGTAAACAGCCTTAAACCATCTCGAAGTAGCTATGTTTTATTTAATTTTTAAGGTACTTTAGGACTGTTGGGTGGGCAAAGACCACCATAGAGTGGAGCCCACCCAACGCTAAGAGGCGACGTGGAAGGCCCAGGATGAGATGGCGTAACGAGCTCGAGGCACATCTTCCATCATGGCCTGTTGCAGCGTTGGATCGCGAGGAGTGGAAGGAGAAAAGGGAGTCCTTTGCCCAGCAGTGGGACAATAATGGCTCGAAATAAAATAAATAAATAAATTAGGACTGTGCTACGGAATACCAAAACTAGAAATACTGAAAAACGTGTCCAAGAGTCCTCTATGACCTAAAGGAAATAAAGCACTTTCATATTTGACGTTGGTAGGTATTAAGCTTTTAGTATAAGGTATAATCTTGTTTCTTTTTGACGACCGATGTGGCGCAGTGGGCGAAGGTCCGCCTGCGACGCATGAGGTTGCGGGTTCGATTCCCGCCTCGGAACAAATATGTGTACGATCTGCAGATATTTGTTTCGGGTGTTCTGGTCGTTTTCTATGTATAATAAAAAATATATATCTATGTAATGTGTTTTAGTATTATGTATATCAGTTATCTAGTACCCATAACACAAGCTCTGCTTACCATGGGGCTAGTCTAGATAATGCTGTATGAATTGTCCAGCATTATTTATTATTATTATTATGTGATTCTTATGAGTGATTAGATATAATATAATTGGTTTATAATTTATATATTAATATATAATAATTTATATAATAACTTGAAATGGTAAATTAAGCATAGGTATTATTAACTTTATTGTATATGGCTATAGCATTTAACTTTAAATTTATGTTGCAATACCCTTGCAGGGTGCATGTTGGACTTATATATATTTTTTAAGAACTTTTGTACACATGTTAGCAATAAACCATTAAGTATTGAGTACATTTCATTTATTTCATGATTTGTACGGCTTACCTTACTACTCAATAGCTACGCTATAATTAGTCACTATAGACAGTAATGAAAGTCTAATAGGGCACCTACGTACGTTTTGTTGCCTTTATATTCGTCTGTTTCTTTAATAGTAGACGAATGTAAAACAAAACGTATTATTAACCGATTTGGAAAATCCTATCGCTGTTGTATGGATAATGATCCGGAGGTGGCTCCATTAATAATTTATTCCAAAGGGATATGTATTTGTCAAGAAAAACTTTAAAAACTGTGTAAATACCGTATTTTGTTGTAAATATCGTTCTGTGTAAATACTAATGAATTAGTTATTTCATAACAGTAAAATTATGTGTTTCAGTATTTGTTCAGATTTTGAAAAATCACGACTTTAGACGAGCTTAATTCTGATTTGCGTTTGCATATGCGGTGTATTTATGTATGTGAATGCCTTAAAAGCTGTGATAATTCTATATTTACTTTCATTTCAAAAATTCATAAAATTGCACCTTTTAATTATCTTTTAGTAACTACATATGTATGTATTTACATAGTGACCGCACTGAGTGGAAAGATTTGGGGGAGGCCTTTGCTCAGCAGTGGGACGAATCAGGCTAAAAAAAAACAACTACATACTATGTAAACACGGTAATACTATACTTTGGTAGATCTATCTATCGCTGGTGATATAAGACTGCGTTCTAGTCTACAAAAGTCCATTCTTCTTTGTTATCGTGTTATTTGTACTGCGCTGTTTCTGAAGTAATGCTCGCAATGTTCGCAATTTAATCTAAGTAACAGATGGACCACTGTGTACAGAGAATCTTAACAAGCACTCTTGTGGATCTAGTTTAGAGTTTAAGGGCATTCACTTTATGCTTTAAAAAAAAGGAGAATACAAATAGAAAAAAACCTCATAATATATTCAGTGTTTTGCTCTTAGAGCAAAGCTATTTTTGCTGAGCTATTGGCACATTTTTGACAGGCGCACGCACACAATTTTAAAATCTCTACCTTTTTAATTTTTTATACTATTACTTATTGTTTACCATTATTATTGTTACCTTTATATCATGTGCTGCAGTGAGTGTCAAATAAATGCATTATCTATGTATATATCTATCTAATACCATTGTATGTACTTACAATTGAATTTTAGGATAAACTGGTCATTACCAGTTTCAATTGTAAGTACAATGGTACTCGATTATCTGCGAGACATTTGTTACTCTATAATTATCGAATAAGTTTTGGTCGAAAGAAAATATTTTATTACCATGGTTTGGAGATTAAGCCATTAATCGGCTTCCGCCGCAAACAATGAAAACAATCAACATTAAATATTTCCTCGGCGGATTTTCTTGGGAAATTCTAAAGTCAAAGAAACAAGCTTAAGACCCAAATCCTCCTATACCAGTCTAAGGAAATTAGAGGTACCTATTCTCAGTAAATTGTATGAATTACAAGCTAATTTAGCGAATAATACCTTAACCGACAATTTTTTTACTTTGAACCACAATAAATCTTTTTAATAGAAAAATAATAATACATAGGTTCATACGTTTGCGAGTTAAGCCCTATTCAGACTTACGCGGTACATATTTGCTACCTAGAGCGGCAGCGCAAAATTTCGCTTGATACACTAAGGGTAAAATAAATTATGGTTTAGGTATTTTTTGTAGTTTATTTTTCTTTAACAAAATAAAATAACGGTTGTCGCACTGGGCACTGAAAGTTACCGCGTAGATCTGAATAGGCCTCTACGATAAAATAAATAAATAATGCTAGAAAATCCACACAGCATCATCTAGCCCCAAGCTAAGCAGAGCTTATTTTATGGTACTAGACAATTGATGTACCTACTTAATAAGATAGATTACATAGATATTTATTTTTTTATTATATAATACATAAATAAATAAAGAAAAAAAAGACCAGAACACCCGGAACAATTATCTACAGATCGTACACACAATTGTCCCGAGGCGGGTATCGAACCTGCAACCTCCTGTGTCGCAAGCGGTCCTTCGCCCACCGCTCTACAGAGGTCGTCATACGATGCCAGAAATATACACGTCCAACGACTATCAACCTCTTTTTGCCGAGGAAAAAAACAAGAGCAATTGAACTTTGAAAAACTCGTTCGATTTCCAAAGCATAACTCTATTATTCATAACACTGCAATAACATTACCCCCCCCCACCCCCCATCTGCTAGCAAGATAAAAATTCAGTGTCCGCCAATCACGTATGGAAAATGATAATAAAACGAGTGTCCTTTGCCACAGGGTGGGAGAGAATAGTGACAGAGGTATAAAAACTGGCTATAATCGCAGAACCAAATAAAATCATGTGATGAAAAAACCAAAAACCGACCTCCTATTCCTTTGTTGTTGTTTTTTGTTTTTTTACATTTAGTTTTATTTTACGGGAGGAATAATTCCAAGGAATACATTTTTAAAGGACCACCCTGTAGCGCTTCTATATAAAACTAAAAATATTCATCGAAATCGGTCCACAATTGACGAATAAATCCGTTAACATAAATAAAAATATTATTATTAATAGAATATAGAAGTACCCCTTTTTCGAAGTCGGTTAAATACTTACAAGCCTTTCAGCTGGTTACACGCACGCAGCTCAAATATCTCGTCAAATGCTTTACTATGCATATGCATATTAGCCCCAAAACAACCGACTAAGCAAAGCTGAGTGGGTTGATGTTGAAAAAATATTAGTTGACCAGCCAGTAAAAAAACTACATAGTAAAAAAATAACGTCTCTTCCCGATGACTGTCTGTCACTATCTATGTATGCTTAGATCTTTAAAACTACGCTACGGATTTTGATGCGGTTTTTTTGTTTCAAGGTTTATATATAGGTATAGGTATTGAAAATCGTGCGAAGCCGGGGCGGGTCGCTAGTCATTAATAATAAAGTTCTATCACTCGCTAATAAAGGGTGCGCGGAAGGTCTCAGGTCGTTACAAATCATTTAATCCTCGTACGTACGAACTAGGCGGACCGATTATGAATTTACTTATAGAAGGTTTGGCAAAACCTTCGATGGTCGGCGTTCATACGCGTTCGTACGCGTACGTTATAGCACGAACATTATGTACTATACATGTCGCAAATTCCATTTCTTGCCCCTCCAGGAACGTATAGCCATAGGGGATCTAAGTTATCTATCTGGCATCATTAATAGCAAAGTAGACTGCGCGGAGCTGCTGGAATAGCTAGGATTTAACACCAACTTTAAAACTCATAGATACCCGAAAACTTTTAATATTCTAACATGTAAAACCAATTACAGGCAGAACACATTTTTGATAAGGTCATCATCATCATCATCATCATCAGCCTATATTAGTCCACTGCTGGACATAGGTCTCCCCCAATGAGCGCCATAGCGCCCTGTCTTCGGCTTGACGCATCCAGCATCTACCTGCAGTCTTTCGCAGGTCGTCATCCCACCTGGTCGGAGGGCGTCCTACACTACGTTTGCCCGGTCGTGGTCTCCACTCAAGAACACGTTTGCCCCAGCGGCCGTCGGTTCTTCGCGAGATATGGCCGGCCCACTGCCACTTCAGCTTGCTAATTCTCAGAGCTATGTCGATAACTTTAGTTCTCTGTCGGATGTATTCGTTGCGAATCCTATCCTTCAGAGATACTCCGAGCATAGCTCTTTCCATAGCTCGCTGAGCGACTTTGAACTGGTGGACTAGCCCTATCGTGAGTGTCCACGTCTCAGCTCCGTAGGTCATAAGATAAGATAAGGTCATGCGGATGTTTTAATGTTCTTTCCAAAGAGCTTGATACGGATATTTTCTTTGATCCTCCCACTAAACTTAAAAGAATAGTGAGTGGTAGATTTTTTAGTACATTATCTTCTTGATTATTTTCTGAAGTATATACCTAATAAACCAAAATTGCTAGGAATGTATTTGTGTACAAACTTTTAGATTATAATAATTTTATCATCGTCCTGTAACTTTGTTTAGCATTCATATCAGTAGCTTTTTGTGGATATTTCTAAATAGCCTTCAGTATTTAGTCGGATATCTATTATTTAAGTTAGCTGTTAATTTCCTGAATATTGTTAAAATAAAATAAATAAAATAAAATACGTATGTATATTTATTCTGTCTGTGCCACAGCTGACTGATACTTCTCTGAGAGAAGAAATAGGATAACATCCCGGAATTGCGTCTAGCCGTTCAGTTTCATGCGGGAATTTTGCACGAGGTTAAACCCAAGTGGAGCTTAGGTGACATGCGCTTTATTTATTTAATTCATAAAATTAATTCTAGGTATCGAGAAGTTGATAAGGTGTTATAGATAGATACATAGAAAATTCTTAATTGCACTTTAAATAGAAAAAACTTAAAAATGCATTACCTACAATTAGCGACGCCGTCGTTTATCGCTCTTGAGCGATAAGATCTCTACCAGACAACCATGGATGGATAGGATCGTGGACAGTACCAGTGGATCTGTGTGCTTGTAGGTCGAATTGCAAAAGAAAATGCGTTGAACCATATTCATAAGTTTATTTTCTTTGTGAGGTTATCAAAGGAACTAAACACTCCTACTCTCACTTGGTAGAGATTGGTACATGTTTAAAAGGCACCGAAAATGCACAGAAATATCCGACCTCGGTACATATTAAAACTTGGATGATTAAAAAACCACACACGCTGTGAAAAAAAATACTAAATTGAAATTTACTTAAGTATACCTTTTATATAACTTTCTGCTTTTTGTGAGCTTTAATCAAAGGAACTAAAAACTCTTACAAAGACAAACCTTGCAGCCAACAGCTATAGCTAAATGTTTTAATATAGTAAAACATTTAGCTATAGCTGTTGTCTCTATCCATGCTTCTAGAGCCGTATTAGCAATAACATAGAGTTTCAAATTATCTAAACAGTATCGTCTGTAGGAATATAAATAGGATATTATTATGCTAAGGTGTAGCAGGATTGCTTTGACGGGATTGTCCGAGCTCAGGCGAAATCCACTGACCCCGACCTAAGCTGGAAGGCCTGAATAGGGATAAAACATATTCACGACTTGAGCAAGGGTTATATCTGACACAAGATAACGGATATTCTAAGATGTTCTTAAAGAAGTTGGATATTTTAAGATTATTTTACAGTTTTGTTTCAGAGGAAAATGGAAAGCGAGAGGGCTTTATATTTGTTTAGTGGTATGAACCAGTTTGATAGTGTCAAGTATATATTTATTTTATACAAATACTGAATATTAGTTTTTATTTTGTTTGTATTTATATTAGTGCGTTTTTGTTTGTTTGTATAGCGGTAGTGAGTAGTCAGTCCGTAACGCCAACAAGTTGCTTTGCCGGAAGACCAGCGTTAGTTGCTAGCATGCTAGTCATCCAACTCATGCTGAGGCAAAGTCATTTTTACTGGACTTACATAATTACGAACACATTTAGTTTACCTTTATGTTTATTATGTTCTGTGTAAGTCTTTTAACAAATAAATTCATTTCATTTCATTTTTTCATTTCATTTCATTTTTAAATGCAATACACTTTTTGACGTATTAAAATGGCAAGGATAGTTGAATCTTGAAAGATTATTAAAACTCATAATATTATGACACAAGAGACATTTAGCATTGATTCAAAAGTGCACACACGCTACATGAAATTTAAAACTGGAAAAGCTGGCCAAGTCAGGAAAAATGTTGGCAATACATCTCCTGAAATATGACGCTAGACTGAAGTGGCCGGCAGAAACTATAGCCACTCTACTACTAACTATAGTCACTGCTGCAGTATGAATGCTGAAAAAAATCAGGTCTTTAGTCGTGCATTTATTTGGAGTAATGTTTTAAAACCTAGCCTGTATTTTTTATAAAATCCGTAACACAATGACATCTTTTGATTTTAACTTCAAGCTTTGGTTGCCTAGAAAAAATCGCTTTAAGCGATAAGGCCGCCAATTCCTGTACTTTTTCACAAATATGTTTAACGAATAAATAATTTATTTATTTTATTTTTAGTGTATCTATCTATTACTTCTTACTAATTATATATCTCTCGTAACATTTTTTGGCACGACCCAGGACCTTATTATTTGCGGTTGAACACGCGACCGTTGGACCAACGGGGTAGTAACAATCAACAAACAACTAGGTGTACGACTAACTAAGCCTATCCAATCCCGTGGTCAGCGGTAAATAATTGAAGTTTGAGCCTGTAGCGATGTCCCAGTTTCAGATTAAAACACTGCAACAAGCATACAAAAACACGCCCGACCTAAATAGACCCTCAGCGCTGCAGAAACTTAAACTGAATGGACGTGATAGACAGGTCTATTCTAATTGGAAGAGGAAGTGTGAGTACTAAATGTTATAACTTGCACGCTCGACTGATGCAGAAACTTTGATGAACGCTGTAGTTCGTGGGTGTTAGCGGGTACGGTTTCAAAGAACAGTATGATAATATGTTTCAAAGAACACCTCCATGTTACTTATAAGTTGTATAATGTCTGGATATCCAGCTGTTATGTCGAGTTTCCCTTTAATGCAAACCACGACAGACTATAAGGACCTTAGAGGTATAGAAATTCTACAAGTTTCAGAGTATCAGAATTTTTTTTCTTGGTTTCTAGCGCCTCTCCATTACTGAAGGTAGAGGTACTGGAGGTAGAGCTAGAAAATTTTCGGCGCTTCTCTTGCATATTTCCAGCTAGCTAAATATGTACCTAACAATGTATTTTCAACGGATACCTTTTCATTATTTTTTTATTTTTATTTATTTATCAACTTAAAGATGTTGTTACATAAAAAGGCTTAAAAATAACACGAAGGAAACCACAAATGTTTGTATAGATGTGTTAGCTGAGAGTCAGCTGAATAAAATCTCATAGGTTTGACAATAAAGTTATTCAATATCAGGCAATAAGATTATAAATTGGAATTAGGTAAGTAAATTGATCAGTAACTGAATCAAACCCCCTGATAATGATGTAGGTTCGATAAGAAGTGCGATCTAAGTTTATATTTTATGTTATTAGGTTTTGCATCTACCACCTATAAATCAGTCTATTTTTGCATGTTTACTGCAAGTATTAGTACTGAAAATATCAGTTGGCAACATTTACAAATTTCGACGTTCAAAAGTTCCGGCAAATCCGTCAATTAAACTTTTTACCGAACTGCGCGCTCACGCCCCAACTCTGTCTTTGTTCTGGATTATTCGATTAGCTTGATGGGGCCAAGTAGTTTCCCATTGTTTTGACTCTGTGGTCTACATATTTAATAATCTTGATAAACTCATTTTATTGGCTATTTTTTTTAACCCGTCTCGTACGGAAAATCACAGAACGAATCAAATAAAGATTTATTTTGTTTCTATGTATAATTTAGGTCATACTATCGGGATGGAATATTTCATTACATGACACAGTAAGCTGTATTCAAGAGCCCGAGTCCCTAACTAACGAAAATAAAATTGAATTTAAGTTAGAATTACCCACGTAAGATCCTCTGAAATCCCGAGAAACTTCGTTAGTTCCAGAAATTCGGGGAGATTCTACTCCGTCAGAGATCTTCAATCTGTTTAATTTCGAAGCTACCCTCCATTTTATGAAATGTAATTTGCATAGCCATGAGCTCGTATTCGTAAGATAACATACTCGCCAATCCCTTTGAATATAAATTGAGTGTAATGGGAACAAAAGGGGGTGCGGGTAAATATAGCTCAGTCAATATTTGCTAGACGCTAGGTACCTTAAGATGATTCAGGCAAGATTTTATGTAAGGCTATATTCAGCTAAAAACTAAAACAATACTTAAATTATACATAAATATAGTTTCAAACGCGTTGTGTCTATGGAACCGTTTAAAGGTTATTTCTATCCCATGTTTTATGGGATAAAAAACTAAAAATAGCGTGTATTGAAACATAGGCTGACATTTTCAGCCTGATCCGTTCAGGAGTTTTGGCGTGAAGAAGTAACATACTTCTATCTAAGTAAAAAAAAACATTTGTCGGTCTTCATTGAAAAAATAAACACAAAATAAGAGTAAGAGTATATTGAGCATGTCGTTGTATTGCACTAAAATGCAAGCAGCGCTGTTTTTCAATTTCCTCCGCTCGGATAGCTGGTCGCCGAGAGGTTAAAACTATGGCGAGATTATACCAGTAAATATAGAAAAAGAACATTCAATTCGACATTCGCTTTAAGGAATTTAACATATCATATTTGGACATATAATAATATACACGGTGTTACCACCAATTTATTTCAGCACTAAGTACTTGTGACCAGCAATCGCGGTAAGCAATTACATGATAGCAATCGATATTGATTTGCTGGCATAATGTAAAGCTCAGATGATGATAAGTTTTGACCTAGATAGTTCTATTTTGACTGTCAATTTATTTATATTTGCGTTTATTTCTATTTAATTAGTGACATTTAATTTTATTTTATTGATTTTTATATTCACGTGCCTGTATATTATGTACCAAGTCTTATGTGAATAAATATTACTGATGATGATGATGATGAGAACCGTTGTTTCCATTTGTACAAAAGCTCGCAAATAAAAGGACGAGTTCAAATACATCTGTTTCATTTTTCGACGCCAGACTGCAAACTTTTTACAATTCCACAATTTTTATTCTGTGTTATTCCAATGGAAAAGTTTCAAAAGGAATTGTAGGTAACGAAGCATAGTAATATTTTTACAAAAAGCGTGTAGCTATTCAACTTTTTACTTTACTGTTTCCAATTATTTTATCAAAAGGTCATCGTGCTCACGTAGTCAAATTGAAAAAAAGTGAAGCATTTAGACTAATATGACTTGTACGATTAGGTAGATACCCATCTGTGTCCTATATTTTTTAACAAACAAATTATTTGTTTAACATACCTTGAAAATAGAACTTTAGGGTGACAAATCAACATCGAGCTATGCTGCGCTGTACTGCGCTGTGCTATGTTTGGTCAACTCGCTCGTCTAATATTTTAATGAGGATACAAACAAACCATGCTGTGCTGTGCTGTGTGAGGCTACGCTCTGTTTAAAAACGCAGTAGTCTCGAGCGAGGCGCGCTACCCGCCGTGCTGAGCCGCGCTGTGCCGAACTGAACACTTCAAATAATTTACTTACCTCAAACAGATTGCTAATTTCTCTTCTGTGCTTATGGCTTTCTTACAGTCAATTTTGTTTTTTATATATGGACTTATTAACGAATGTAAATAATTATAATGATTTTTAGTCATTCGCAAATATTTAAAAAAATCGTCTTCAGTGGCAATATTCTTTAGAAAATTAAATTCTCCGTATTTTTCACGTATGGTGTGTGGTAACAAGCTACCGTGACTGGACTCTTTTAACGACAAAATAACACATAAAATATCCATATCCGCTTCTTCTTCACTTTCATCTTCATCGGATTCAACTATGTCGTAATGTTTACGTTTTTTTTTAAATAAAGTCATTTTTGACGAGATAAACGACTACACTACATGAGCTGCTGATTACTTTTAATACTGAGCTAAGCAAAGCGCAGCACAGCTTGATGTTGATTGTTAAAACGTAGCTTAAGAAACACAGCACAGCGCAGCGCAGTACAGCGCAGCATAGCTCGATGTTGATTTGTTACCCTTAGTCTTAATTATAGGGATTTCTGGATTGCAAGAAAGAGAAAGAGAAGTAGAGTCTTAAACTTAGTAGGACGTCCTCCGGCCAGGTGGGATGACGACCCGCGAAGGACTGCAGACAGATGCTGGATGCGGCAAGCTGAAGACAGGGCGCTATAGCGCTCATTGGCAGAGGCATATGTCCAGCAGTGAACTGCTATAGGCTGATGATGATGATGATGAGTCTTAAAAGATCGCGTTATCGCAGACAGAAGTGCTTAGTAAACTACACAACTCGTGACAAACCAAGTGTCCCGGCCACGTAATAAACATTGACTGGTCTACTCCCTGCGGACTGTAAGTAAATAGTTAGCAGAGTAATATAATGCTTACAGTACCGCGGAATTAACTGTGCCATTCATTGTTCATTTGTGATCTGATTGTAGCCAAGGTTTTTGTTAATCGCACTTGGAGGTTTTTGGGTCGTGTCGGTTAATTGATTTCGTAGCTTGGTTAGAGCGTTCCCGTAATGAGGGAATGTCGCTGTGTTTGTTCAAGACCCGCCGAAATCGAAACTTTTTGGGATATTATTTAATTGCTCACAGATTATCAATGATGTTAATGCTTGGCCAGATGTCGCTCAGTTTCGCACCGACAATAGTATGTAGTAAGTAATTTGTTGTTGTGCATAGCTTTACTTAAATATTGACATGTATCGAATCATATTATATTTAGACTTAAATAGGCAAATAACAATGTATTAGACATATAAGAGATGAACATGCTAGTGGTTTCTTTTCACTTCTTCCACTAGTGGACAAAAAATTTAAGTGAACAGTAAAATAATTTTATTTGATAATAATTTATATATAAAATATGACTTGTCTAAGTGCTTATTTTGTAAGCCTAAAGAAATAAATGATTTTTTACTTTTACTTTTTACTTTTACTATTATACCTATTTAATCATACAAGAAGCTACAATCTTAACCTTTCGGTTCCTTTATCTACAATTTAATGTCTAAATATTTTTAGAAACTACGTTGAATACAAATGTTTATAAATAAACATGAATAGCCAATAACTAACTTATAAGACATTTTATTTACAAAATGCATTGTTATATTGTTATAAAGAAATCATCAGACAAAAAAATTGTTTTAGTTGAAATATAAACCTAATTTAATTAAAAAGAGCCGTCTGGCCTCCTATTTCCCGCTCATTACTCTTTCGCGGTGGAAACCCTGCTTTATGATAGGGACGATGATAACCAGCGGCGGTGCGTACAATTTATTTGCAGCACTGTGCAGTATAAAGGTGGCACTTCACATGGCTATTTGTGTTCGCTATTGGGTGTTTGTTGTATTTGGCAAAATATATGACGTTCAGACGAACATGCAAAAAGAGGCAAATACGACCATCCACACATGGCACACAAATAACAAACACACAAACATTTGGCAGCAGACTGAGCAGAGCGCAAGGTGCCAATACGGCCATTGTGTGGAGGGCTTATTGCGTATTTGCCTATTTGACTGCTTTGATGTGCCTCGAGAAACCGACAAGCGCAAGGTAACGCGTATTTGGTATTGGCCTTATATGTCAAATAGTCAAATAAGGCGAACACTTTGTCAAATAAACTATCCACACATCGTAATTGTTTGCCAAATATGCCAAATACACAAATACAAATAGCCATGTGAAGTGCCACCATAACGAGGTCTGCCCGAGACGGTTGTGATTGGCTATCGTCCCTGGGCGATGTTGTACGTACACTCTAATTGTTTGCTATTTTTCTAATAACGCTCTATACATAAATATTAATATATAAATAATGCTGGAGAATTCACAAAGCATCATCTAGCCCCAAGCTAGCATATCATAGCTTGTGTTATGGGTAGTAGATGACTGATGAATATATAATAATAATAATAATATATACGCATATAATAATAAATAATCTAAAACGATAGGTAGATTTATTTTAAATAGATAAATAACAATTTATTATACCACACACAAAACAGAAAACAATACAGGAGTAAACAATACAATAAAGGAAGTATAAAGGGCGGCCTTATCGCTGAGCGCGATCTCTTCCAGGCAACCATTGGATGGACTGGATATGAAAGAACAAAATAGACGCTCGTACTTTAGTAAATATATAGATTAAAAAAAGAAAAGAAATACTTACACTACATAATTTAATAAAACACATTTCAATAAAATAACTTGTATTGCAAAATAAAAAAAGGGATTTGTACTTGCAAAATATACGTACACCTGAAAACCATTATGATAGCCATGTTACTTCATCATAACAAAAAAAGTAGTAGGAAAGTTTTTAAAGGTTACCAAATCCTTAAAAAAGTTTGCTTCCAATTTGATGTACAACTAAACCAAAAGTTACGAACTCAAAAACGTAAAAAAAGATTATCCAGTTATAGCGTATATCTCGAATCCTGTGTTACCAACTTCGTATAAGCCTTATCCATAGGGGTATATTATGAAAACCAAATTAGAAGCTTGAGTTCATTAATATTACTTCGACTCTATTAGATTAAACTTTTAGTAAACTCCATAAATAAATTCGCAACGCAAATGCTTTTCTAGTCTGCCCAATTCCAAATCCAACGTCACCACGATGAGTTATGGTAGCTACCTACTCATCCTTTCCATGAGATCGTATATCGATATACGAAGCTTCAACAACCATTTACAATACACGAGAGGGATTCTGTTCTAATGGAATGGGTGATCTAAGTTCCAAACGGATGATCTAAGTTCTAAACTGACTATCTAAGTTCTAAAATAAAACGATACCTATTTTAAATTGGGCAATTACCTAACAAATTGCCTAAGTTTGAAAATAAAATAAGAACTTCATTGCACTCGATTATTGCTATTTAAATTCGACTATTGAGGGGAGAGTTGGAGGCAAGATAGCAACCCTATGACATTTAGCAGGGGGTGGAAGGTATGGTGGGGAAGTACTTAGGCTACTTTTGATTCCGAAAAAGCGCATGCGAATGCGCATTCAATTATTATTTGGGTATTAAAGTTAACTAACTTAATTCTAAATAATATTAGCTCTTGCTCAGTTTAAAAAAAAATGTTGATTAGTAGATAAATTGACTAACCAATTTTTTTTGAAAATATTTATTTAGCTAGTTGAAGTTTACTCCACGTTTTTATTGCGTGGTTTTATTTTCCGAAGTTAACACTGGGTGTTTTCTATGTATAGTATATGTACATAGATTAATAATTAATACGACATATTTATAATGTACTTATTAAATTCGTTTTATCAGTTCACCCATAACTCAAGCTCTGCTTAGTTTGAGGCTAGATGAGCCTGTGTGAATTGTTCAGCATTTTTTTTATTCATCTTCGAATATCTTATAGCTGAAGGTTTCATTTCGATTCAATCTGCATCATAGCACCCTGTCTTCAGCTTGCCCCATCCAGCATCTGCCTGCAGTCATTTGCAATGGCGCGCGGCGCGCGGCCGGGCCGGAGGGCGTCCTATACTACGTTTGTTTTATGTTATATATACATACATAACATATATGTTATTTTGTACTGGATTTTGGAATGTAATAAAGGCGTATTTTTTTAATGACTCGTTGCGGATCACAGTGACCGTGAATGGTCACTCGGTACAATAACTCTTCTAGGAGGTAATTATAACTTCGCAAAATGGCACTTTCATGAAAATGCGCTCGTCATGCTCCGTCATGCTTTATTTTATTTAATTAACTCGCTCTTCATAAAACTAACTAAAACTTCCAGGTACTTCAACTTAATAACTAAAATGGGTTTGCTATGAAATGAGACCTGCTTTATAAAAGTTGGGTAGGTACAATGGCTGTGACGCAGGAGGTTGCGGGTTTGATTCCCGCCTTGGGACCAATTTGTGTAGATACCAATATCTGCAAATATGAGTTCCGGGGGTATTTTCTATGTATAATTAAAAATGATATAACTATGTACTATATTCTATTGAGTATATCAGTCACCCATAACACAAACGCTGCTAAGCTTGGGGCTATATATTGTTCACTGTTCAGCATTATTTATTTATTTTTATTTATTAATGCTGTAACTATTTTATGTAATAATATATAAAATTATCTTAACTAAATCGGATATGTTCACATTTCATTCGTTTAAGTAATCTTTCTTAACAAAGGAAGTTACTATCACTACGAACTAGTATACATAATTGAAATAATTGAGCCAAATGCAGACTGTTGCAAACAATCTCCAGGTAGCTCAAATGACAGATATCAATACCAGTCCGAAGCGTCTCCAAGACTATGCATTGAGTTTCAACTAATCAGATTACCATAATTTTAATAGAAAAACCTCTTTACTCATTTGTTTTGTCTGTATTACGACTGTTTATCTAGTACTAAGTAGTCTTATATTCGTGTATATATTATAAGTTTGTTTGTGTGTTGTCACTACATAGTTTAAAACAAAGTCGCCAAAATCCCGCTGTCTGTCTGTCCCTATGTATGCTTAGATCTTGAATGGATTTGATGCGGTTTTTTATATAGATAGAGTGATTCAAGAGGAAGGTTTATAAGCCATTTGACACATAGATTTACTCGCGGGCGAAGATGCAGGGCGCAGCTAGTTGTCTAATAAATATTTTTCACACATCTATCTCAAAATTCGAATCGCACTTCCCAGAAACAGTTTAACATTTCCATTGAAACTATTGTGAGTACAACAACACAGGCCATTAACTCGTACAAAAGCCAAATCTGGAGAGGCTCCTGGCAAGACGGCACCCACTCCACGGGAGAGCAGTTAGTCACAAGTTATAGCGAACGGAGCCCTAAGCACCAGTTGTTGACGCTAGCGGGTTGCACTAACTCCTTAATGGGCAGCTTATTGGACGAAAGCGATTTGGACTGACGCGTCCGACCCACAGTTGGCAAATTGGGTTGACCGCCTTATATTGTGTTGTGTAGACTTCACTGATGTTCTTCGACGTAACTATTTATTCGACTCGGATACCTATCTCACAATCTAACCGATTTAGTGAGGTAGGTAAACCGTTATTCCATTTACATTGTGTTCACTTCATTTGTATGACTGCCTCATCATCGATCACTGTGATTGCTTGATAGATAGATAGATAAAACGTTTATTTGGTACTAATAACTTGCCATTGCGTTTACACTTTGAGTTGATGATGCTGCGGTCATACTGCAAAACCGGGCAAGGATTCCAGGGTTCCATCCTACGGGTTGCGGATATTCAGATGTTTTCGCTACCAGTTACACTGTACTACTCTATTGGCCTCTCGACGGCACGGCCACGCTGACGCCATCCGTCCTCGACGATCTTGCTGCCGGTGTCCGGAAGGTTTCTCAGTCTCATCCACTGCACCACTCTTGCCACCAGCCCATGTATCTGGATCCACATCGTCCTTCTGCGTTGGACCTCTCTCTAGCTAAGGCCAGTGGCATTGAACTCCTAGTAACGTTATTCGGAGACAACGAACTCAGACCTCTGTAAACCTATCTAATATAATTGTAAGTATTTTCTCCGTGTTTCCTTTTGGCCTAGTCACTTCTCATCGTAGGCAGATGTTGTAAAACACAAGTATATATACGTTCCTAAAACAGATCCTACCTTTATGCGTGGGGTTTTCATCCTCTGCTGAGCCAGAAAACCCGTTAAATTCTCCTGACAGTTTTATGATACCGTTAAATGGCCAGGTACTCGTGCTAAGGGCACAGTTTAACTGGAGTGCCCTCTGTCAGTTCGGAGGTGCTACGTGCCTCGGATGCCGGCCAACTCGCACTCGGAACTATTAAAAACAATCTAGAGTCCTGAAGCTGATGCTTGATTGGCTTTGGTGATTGGCGACACAGAAGATAACTTTGTTTGTTGTTGGATAGGTCCTTCGAACTTTTGATATACGGAAAGCACCTACCGTCAGTGGGTATCGATCGGATGTTTAACTGGCGAATGAACTTGATACCAAAATACCTATACTATAAAGAAGTTACTGGCTATATCAGTCACCGCTGCCTGACTTAGTCAGGCCGTGTCAGTGACCCGTAATTAACATCGAGACATTGAATGTAAGGCTTGTAAATAAAATAAAAAGAGCTTGATTGTTCCAAAATACTAATTATAAGATATGAATAAAAACCTCATACAAGTTTTTTTAATAAAAACTTTCCTAAATTACCAAAGTTACTTATATAACTAACTTATTTACTTAGGTAGTGTTAGGACCGTCTAGAACGGTAAAAGCCTCCTCAAAGGTACTCCATTTCTCTCTGTCTATCGCTGTTCGGGGCCAGAACTTGCCCGCTACTTTTTTGAGATCATCGTCCCACCTCTTCAACAGTCGTCCTCTTTTTCATGTCCATTGTCTAGGTACCCAGTTTGTAATGATTTGGGCTATATATAAATAAATAAATAAATATTGCTGGACAATTCACACAGCATTATCTAGCCCCATGGTAAGCAGAGCTTGTGTTATGGGTACTAGATAACTGATATACATAATACATAGATCATACATTGCATAGATCGATATTTTTTATTATATATAGAAAACGACCAGAACACCCGGAACAAATATCTGCAGATCGTACACACAATTGTTCCGAGGCGGGAATCGAACCCGCAACCTCCTATATATCCATATTAGGTTTTCATCCTCTTTAGGTATTAAATAATTGTAGGCAGCTTAAATTTATAATTTGTGCAGTTTAAGACACTTTTATTTGATATACAAAATTTAGCAATTGATCGTCATTGCGATTTTGGTCTGGCAACGAACGTATTAAGGCCACTTTACATTGTACTTACCAGTAAATTTGAAACAATGGTTTTATTCGTATTTAAGGTAGCAATTTGTACATTTATTTATATTTATGTTAAGGCGACCACAAAGCCTCAAAGCACAATTGAATTACCTGCCTAAGTAGATTCGACCTAAGCGCATTAAGTACAAATTGTACAATCAGTCTCAAGTTTCAGTCTTGCTCTCAAAGAGACTGTTTACATTTTAAATGTAACACCTGTAAATTACACCCGCGGCATCCTTTCACGCTTTTGATGAAATACCGTATTTATGCGTGACGCTCTAAATTTTAACGGGTATAATTTTGTGTAGGGTACTAAGATACGCCTACTCGTTCAGGCGAATTAGGTCGGGTTTTGAAACAACAAGACAAAAAGCGTTCGCTAATAAGGATAAAACGCTCGATTAACGGCACTTTGAATTCGAATATCAATTGGTTTAGTGGCGGACTTGCTTTGGTTAGATTAGTTATTTTTCATATTTTATCAATATTTTTAGTTTTAGTACCTACTATTTATTTAATAAGGCATGAAATTATTAATTTAATTATATTTCTTTTAGGGCCGATGTAAGCGAGTTAACTACGAACCTCGTTGTTGTTGGAAGAACACCAACACCACCCCTTCACGAGGGATTTCTTCAGGGTGAGTGCTATTCAAGTCGCACGCGCACTGCCGTCGTTGCGTCGTTCGTTCTTCCAACACAAATAAGATACAGAAAGTAAGTTTGAGTCGGGTACCAGAGTATACCGTTGATTTACGTATGTCCGTAAATTTTTTAGGCATTTAACCATAGTGAACCATGTTAAAAAACTTTCATAAAACTTGGTAATTAGCTTTGTAACAGTAGTAATTAATGCCGAGTCATGCAATTCAGAAGGCAGGTCTAATGTGATAATTAATTCAGTTCCTGCGCCAAGTCAATTTATTCCTAAGTGCAAAAACAAAAACAGTTTCCGGTAGCTCTAGTTATTTTTCTTACACGGTGAACCGAGCGCCACGCGAGTGAAAACTAACCTTAAACTAGGCACAGATTAAGAAAGAGTAGAGTCTAGGGTGGATATCGCTTTGTCATCGGAATTACTCTATTCGAGTAAAAAAGTAGAGACACATTGTATATCGGTGTGTAGCCACACAGATGTCTCGAAAGAACGGTGGATCCTTATTTTTAACCCCTGACGCAAAATCGACGTTGGTAATCAAGTTCGAAATAGTAATATATAATATAATAAAGTACTTGAATAGAAACGTTGATGTTCTTCCAACACAAACTAGGTTCTTTGTTAACCCGCTTACATTTATAATGAACTAGCGGCCCGTCCCGGCTTCGCCCGGGTGGTTATTGGTGTCAGGCAATTTTATTTTTTTTTCTCTTTTTTCTCTCCGTAACAACCATTCTCGTACTTCAAGGAATATTCTAAAAAAAGAATTAGCGAAATCGGTTCAGCTGCTCTCGAGATTTGAGCTTAGCAACACATTCAGCGATTCATTTTTATATTATAGAAAAGTAGTAGCACAATAACGGGTGTTAGGTATAAGTTTAACGTGTCTGTGTGTGTGTCTGTCTGTGGCATCGACCTCCCGAACGGATGAACCGATGTCTTTGTTTTTTTTTGTTTGAAAGGTGAATTAGTCGGGAGGTTTTAGCTATGTGTTATAAAAATTGGTCCAAGATCCAAACCGCAGCCACTATTTATATTCAATAGACCTTCGTTTGACCACAATCTAACTGAAAAGTGGCCGACGATGTATCACGAAGATCTGGAATATTCCTATTCATTCATACATACTTTGACGACCGATGTGGCGCGGTGGGCGAAGGTCCGCCTGCGACGCATGAGGTTGCGGGTTCGATTCCCGCCTCGGAACAATTGTGTGTACGATCTGCAGATATTTGTTCCGGGTGTTCTGGTCGTTTTCTATGTATAATAAAAAATATCTATCTATATAATATATAGTATTATGTATATCAGTTATCTAGTACCCATAACACAAGTTCTGCTTACCATGGGGCTAGATAATGCTGTGTGAATTGTCCAGCATTATTTATTTATTTATTATTTTATTATCTTGAAGACACCCAGATTGTAACATTGCTCAGTCTGTCTCATGATACGAAAGGGATATGGATTTTGCCGTTTGTTTCGAGTGAGCCTTCTAGGTGGCGTAAACTGGTAGCTATTTTGTGGCAGGGTTGCGTATTAAATTACCTGATGCCATCGTTCACCTGTCATTCGCTGCTGGTGGCGTCATTGGCCCATTTCTCTGTCACTAAATTGAACTGTCTATTACGGGGCTTCTATACCTGCTATTCAACAGAGGGTGCTGAGCGGAGACAGATTTTGTCAGTTTCTCTGTTAATTTATAAGAGTATGTATACCTACTATTCGTCTTTGTTCTGGCAAAATAAAAATCTTTTTACTTTTACTTTAGTTTTATGATTATTTACTAGTAGGTTCTCATTTTATATGCTAAATAACATAGCGTAAAGCTTAAACATATGTTTTGAATGTAGCCTGCTACTTCATCGGGCGGAATCGAAGTAAAATTGTATTCACGATAAAACTTTTAAAACTGCCATGGCTATTAAGATTAAAGTCATTTAGAACGGGATATTTATTATATATATTTTAATCGAGTTCACTTTCGGTTTTGCTATTTTCATTTTTACTTATTATTCGAAGACATGCGAAAGTGGATTAAAACATGGTTTTTGTCTAATTAAATTGTTCTTAGGAAATGGAAGTAATTATTCAGTTGGTATTCGTCTTTTCTGCAACACGAGGTAAGTATCACGGAGATAGGTTATGAAAGAAACGACTTTTCTAATAATGCAAGTAGTAGGAAACCTTAAATAGTACCCACCTAGTAGCGAGCACAGTGAGTATGATTATTACGTAATTTTTTGAATAAATTTCCCAAATAATCTAGCTTACCGAACGTGTAGAAGCTATTATAAATTTGACGGATCGGCCATTGGCGTCCCAACAGCGTCGTATGTTAAGGTATTGAATAGGTGTACATAGAGGGGTAATGAAGCCTTTATGTATGTAGGTGGGAGATCCGTTTCATAATGGTATTGTTTGGGTTACCTATAACCATCATAAAACAAAGAGGTTGGAACTTTTGGCTCTAGCGTATCGGTCAATGAATTATTAAATGTGGTTACAATATTTTGAATAGCTCCGAGATTTGCAAAGCATCCGCTCGGGCTCGTTTTTGTATGCGATTGGTGAGGTGTGGGAAATGGTCACATAATACCCTACTACTAATTATAAACGCGAAAGTTTGTAAGTATGGATGGATGTTTGTTACTATTTCACGTAAAAACTACTGAATGGATTTTAATGAAACTTTACAATAATATAGCTTATACATCAGAACAACACACAGTCTACAATTCATAAAAATATATCGTGTATTATCCAAAATATCTATCACCACGCGGGTGAAACAGCGGGGCGCAGCTAGTAATATCTTAATCGGTCCTGTTTTTTAAATTTTTTGCTAAAACTGGAGGTAAAAGTCTACAAAATATAGGTTAAAATACATAATATAGGAGTCCAAATCAGTATTTCGATACCTAATTTATACAAATTGATTCTGGAATTCGTTTGGATGCATAAATCAGGTATTTAAATACACGTTTGGACTCCCATATGGTAAAACCGAGTCGTTGCTGGAGCCGGGTTATATAAACGGTTTAAATTAATTACTAGTGATCTATGTATTTATTATGTGTATGTATATATTTAACACAACCCTTTAAGTTAAAAAAGCGTAAGCTGATTCAAAGTTTACGCCTAAAGTACTCCAAAAAAATTACTTCTGTGATTAACTTAACACTTTGACTGCGAACTTTTTTCGACGACTGCGATCTTTTTTTTAACCTAAGCCGTGTTCCGTTCGGGCTGCCGCTCTACACAGCGGTTGTGTTGTGCCGCACATGCGTTTCGTTCGAAAAACATTACGGCTGTGCTGATTCACACAGATCTGTATTTTCTCAGCCGCTGCGCTAGTGTGGATTTACGCATATTAGTCACTTGTAGCAAACACGTACGGTGAAACCAAAAATAAGCTTTTTAAAAGGTAAAACATCTAAAAACCTTAACCTAAAAGAGCTTAAAAACCCGGCAGCAAAAATATTTTCACGAAGTAGCCTACCCATTTATGTAAGTCACCTTTAATGAAAAATAATGAAATTAAGGTCCGGTTTTATGAAATGCTTATTGGAAAACTTTAATTAAAGGAAAGCTCTTGAGATTCATTGTTCCCATTGTCCTCTTTGTTAATGTGGGGTCTTAATATTATTGTTGTTAGGAGGTTGTTTTAAAGGAGGTTGCTTTTAATATTTATGGTGTTTTTATTAAGTATTTTTTTTTACAATTCCAAAGGAGAATACTTGTGTTTTGGTTTTTCTACGGCGTAGAACGGGGTAATCCTACGACATACACAGATAAAAAGGGTAAGACGTATATTTTATTTGACGTTTTGAGAGAAGTTTTCATAAGTTAAACGTCAAAAATAATTAATAAAGCTGCTAATTATTCAATTTTCTTTCACACATAACCAACTTATAAGAATAATTAAAAAACCACCAGCTCCAGTACCACCTCAAAAAATTACAATGAAATTATGGATATTATTATGTTTCTAAATAATTGCTTCAAAACACCTATTAGTACCTACGTACTCTTCCACCACGACTCGGTAAACGTAGTTAAGACGTCCTCCGACAAGGTGGGATGACGACCTGCGAAAGACTGCAGGGAGATGTTTGATGCGTCAAGCTGAAGACGCTATAATAGCGCTCATTGGAAGATGCCTATGTCCAGCAGTGGACTAACATAGGCTGACGATGATGACTCTTCCAGCATGTCGTTCTATTTATGTTTTTCAGCCCCAATAAGGTTCGCCCTAGTTTATGTATTCAAATCAACCGGCTGTAATAATTTTCAGTAAAAGTCTCCGTGATGAGAATTTTAATGAGTAGGAGATGGGCTCAATTTACGAGACTCTGGGGTCTAGGAATCGATGCTTTCGTAATACGAGTGCCTAGCTGTATTCGGTACTAATAAATGATAACGTGTTTGTCTATTGGTAGAGTAGGTATCCGTGAATATTTTTTTTATTTTTGAACTTACTCCATCTAAATACGTATAATAAGCACTAATAAAACGGGAGTCATCCCGTGACCACGACAGCGTAAACCTGTTGAAACGTCGGGAGAAATAGGTAAATAAATGCGATAAATACCTGTTGTATATAGTACTTATAATTATTATGTATCGGTATCCGTGCACGATCAAAGTGCTTTAGTACACTGAGAAAAAAAACGGCTAACAAAGGCACAATAAACGCTTTGTTGTTTTTTTATTGTCACCATAACAACAAACGTTGTAATTCTATGAATGTTAACTTAGTGCCTAACACAAAGTTTTTATTGCCAAATGTTTATAGTGCCACGAACAATCTAAAATTGCTGACCTAACAAAAATTTTTTTGTCAAAAAATCCTCACATTTCCTATTGTCGAATTGACTATAGAAATTTGTTGAATCAACAATAACTTTGTCTAAAATAATGTGACAAATTTACTTTGTTAGGTTGGCAGTTTGTTGGCCTAATCCTAACAAAATAACCATTGCTACTGTATTTATATCCAGACTGTTAATTTGACAACGTACATTGTCGACCTATTTATTTTAAGAATTGTTAAAAAAAGAAAACATTTAACAATATGACCATCGTTATTTCAAATAAGTTTTTCTGTTATGTTGGCAACGTTAACTTGTTGCGTTCACAAACTGTCAGGTGGAGTGTGGTAGAGGGGCGTCATTACTCGAGCATTTTGACAAATCTCGCTCTTTCGCTGCTAAATCGGTCGAGGGTGCGGACGTTTTTAATAAACCAGTGCGTGCAGTGTGTGATGTGATCTCATGACTGAAGAGGACTCTTTAAGGGATTTTCTCCTAAATGCGGGTCTCTCCCATTTAGTGGAATACATGCTTGGTATGTACACAAAATACAGACGTCCTTTTTTTGATTTTATGATAGGTTTGCTCGTTCGTTATTGCTAAAAAGTTACGTTAGAACTTTTGAAAGTTATGTTCTAAGTTTAATACCTAACCTACCTAGGTATACCTACTATCGTCACCTCACGATGTTTTTCCTCAAGCTTTTGAGAGTAGGATAGGAACCTACATAGGATTGCGTGTGTTAAATGCACAACAAAGCACGTGTGGCCCGCTGCCGCCATCTTTTTTACAAACCCGGCGTCTGTTGTCCGCTTTTCAAAATTTATTTTTATTATTTTCAGAGGAAGGGATGACGCTTGATATGCTTCTTCAAGCTAATCAAACCGAATTGGCATTGTTTACAACAAAGATCGTAGATAGAATTAAATTACGATCTGCCATTGATGTACATCGATCAAAAAATGTTAGTAAAAACGTAGTTAGACTTTTAAATATCTGCTCACTTTTTATCTTCATATGTACATACCTACACTGCTGAACATTATTATAATTTGTTACTAGATGTAGCTAGAAACATTGTCTGCGTGAAATTCTTAGTATATTTTACAAAAACTTAAGTGTAAAGTCAACATCACGCGGTTTTCCCAGGCGGCCACCTATCCAACTCACCACGCCCGTCGCTGCTTAACATTCGGGTGCCCCATACAAACCTTCATCCCTTATTTCACCCCCTTTACAATTACTTAAAAACTTTTGCATTAACTGATTTCAGACTACACAGCTCATTGAGGACCAAACTAATACTGAAATACCTGGACAACCAGACACAGTGGCCTTACTTCATAGGTCAAACATAATTTATGTAAAAAATGATGAAGACCTGGCGTCTTCATCATTATTGACGGTTCCGGTTCCTTTTGAGATTCCAAATGATGTAAGTACCCACCATAAGTACATTAATCCTTCCTAACTTTATAAAATACCTCTGTCTGTATATTCAGAGCCGTGTTGGCCTTGTGGGAGGCCTTACCTTGACTTTAGATACAAATGTTGTGGATTCCATTGCCGCTGGTCGAATTGATATGTGACTTATATTATGCAAATAAATATTTTGAATCTTGTATCCCACATCACGTTGGGATACACTCTGCACAACATGTTATACCTACTTACCTGAAAACTTAAAGTTGAATTATGTTTTTGATCAAATAAAATTGTTTTCAGGAGATCTTGCTAACACCAAATGAGCAGCAAAATATATATCATGCAAATGTACGGCAATCATCTCTTCTTCAGTCTCAGGTAAACAATAGATAGGATTATTATCACTTACAATAATAATAATATAAGACACAATCCACACAGCATTATCTAGCATCAAGCTAAGCAGAGCTTGTGTTATGATGGCTTATGGGTACTAGATAACTGATATACCTACTTAATACCAATTGGCTTACACTCACCTTCTGCTATAGGAGCTCGGGGAGCTACCTGCAGTACTGATTTTCTGATTTTTTTTCTTTATAATATTAGTGTAGAGCAATTCTTTATAAAATGTTAGATCTTTTTGATACTGACCCTTTGTTTTTTATAATATTACTTGATCTTCAATTATTGTCGACGACCTCTGTGGCGCGGCGGGCGAAGGTCCGCCTACGACGCAGGAGGTTGCGAGTTCGATTCCCGCCTCGGAACAAATATTTGTACGATATTTATTATACATAATAAAAAAAATATCTATATAGTGTATTGTATAAAGTAAAAAAAATATAATAATAAATAACACTAATTAAATTTTACAGTTGGCGAGTGACTTTGATGCCGTTTACCCATCGGCGAGAGAGACTTATGCGAATAAGTTCTCTATTATTAAGTTAAAGCTTCTGAAGCTTCTTACCGCGAAAGGTGAAATGGTCAAAGTCAACTCCAGCAAATTCAGTATTGGTTTACAACCAATACTGAATTTGCTGGAGTTGACTTCTGGTAAGTTCAAACCTTGTGTAACTTGTAATATAGGTAGTACCATAAAATTGAATATACCAAAACAAATCCATATTGATGATTTTGATTTTAAAGGAAATTTTGCATACAGGTAATCTTTATCCTAGAATCAAACAAAGGCTACTTTTTATCCCATAAATCCGTTCCCGTGGGATATAAATCACCTTTAAACGATTCCATAAAAACAACGCGTGTGAAGCCGTGGGCAGAAAATAGTTATAAATAAATAACTAACACTCAAAAATATGAATAATAATATGATTTTTTTGTTTCAGTGGGCGAAGAACAGGCAAATTTGGCTTCGTTTTTAGCTATAGTAATTCTTCTACGGCAAATGCCCACAGTCACCGTGCCCCGAAAAAAGTGTGGAAACTGTCGAGAGAAGAGGTCCGATCTGGCTTTATTGGACTCGTTTCCACTGCTGCAGACATTGGAAGATACTGCGAAGATAGGGTAAAGCTCATTGCTGCTAAAGGTATACCAAACCAGCCATATATACTTGCTATAGGATCGGCTTGGGCCAATGTGATTCATTACGAAATTGTATGTAATTAACCAAACGCCAGTTATCAGAAAAACTTGTACCTATAGAAAGTATGACGAGTGCTGGTTCACCTATTCGACATACATAGTTTCTATATGTGTTAACACGTGTTTTTCTGATAACTGGCGTTCACTAACTGTAACCCTGAAGAGTAAACGCCTTTTGAGAAGGTGGCAACGTAAGTTTGCTGCAATAGCAAAGTATTAAATCACCGTTGTTAGGTTAGCAAAGTAGGCATAGGTATAAAGGCAAAGTAAGTTTGTTGCAATAGCAACGTCTTAAATCACCATTGTTAGGTTAGCAAAGTAGGCATAGCTATGAAGGCAAAGTAAGTTTGCTGCAATGGCAATGTCTTAAATCACCATTGTTAGGTTAGCAAAGTAGGCATAGCTATGAAGGCAAAGTAAGTTTGCTACAATGGCAATGTCTTAAATCACCATTGTTAGGTTAGCAAAGTAGGCATAGCTATGAAGGCAAAGTAAGTTTGCTGCAATGGCAATGTCTTAAATCACCATTGTTAGGTTAGCAAAGTAGGCATAGTTATGAAGGCAAAGTAAGTTTGCTGCAATGGCAATGTCTTAAATCACCATTGTTAGGTTAGCAAAGTAGGCATAGTTATGAAGGCAAAGTAAGTTTGCTGCAATAGCAATGTCTTAAATAGCCATTGTTCTGCGGTAGTTACAATAACAAAGTTAATTTGTTCATGCATCAAATCTACTTTGTTAAGCTAGCAATGGGCATTTGTAACTTTGTCATGGTTGCAATGCAAATACTTAGTAGTAACAAAATAAGGTTGTTGTGGAAACAATGCAAACCTTGTCGCAACAACAAAATGGTGACTGTTGTCAATCAAAATGATAACATTGTTACTTCAACAATTTTCATAATTACTGTTAGAATTACAAAGTTTCGTTTGACAATAAAAAGGTTGTTCCTGGAACAATCCACCTTAGACGGTTGTGTGGCGTTAACGGTTTTTTGTTACCGTAACAATAATTTTTTCTCAGTGTATGGGCTGTGCGCATAACTTAACGAATACTTTCATCGTTTTCGAGACTTACCTATACATTACCGTGTCCATCCAAAGGTTGCCCTGGCAGAGATCACTCATAGCGATAAGGCCGACTATTGTACAACATAATCTGTATTTGTTGTTCCTTTTTGTTTTTTCATAGTTTTCTCTGTATAAAAAAATATCTATGTAATGTATTGTATTATGTTTATACCAGTTATCTAGAACTAACACAGCTCTGCTTAGCTTGGGGTTAAATGATGCTGTGTGGATTGTCCAGCATTATTTATTTATTTATTACTGTTGTTTCAATAATGAGACTATCCGACATACCTACGAACAGATTACTGTGTCGGTATAACTAATGATACCTGCTCGGCAATGTTTTCCAGAGGGCTCCATTACAAATTGACCAATGAATTTTGTATATTGGTTCGGGTGTTGTAGCGTAACATAGTGTTGCTTGTTTTTTGAGTAGTTTTACAGGCAACTACAACTTACTTGGGACTATTCGCTACTAGAAAAATACGGCACAAGTTATTTTGTAGTAACTAATTTTGGGTAATTTTCAAAAACCCTAACAAAAAACATTATCGTGGCACCCTTGGCACTTAGGACACTGAGTCTGCCGAAGAAATGCCCATGGCCTCCCCGACTCGCCATAATATTATGTCGGTCCCAATACCAAACTTTCTTTAGGTATAATGGCATTATGGGTTAGTAAAATATATATGACAAAATATAGAGGTAAATAGTAAGTAAAAAAAATATATTTGCAGGAAATCATTTATTAATATTTTGTTTGAAAATACAATCTCTTAACGATTGAGCCTTTTAATCGGTATTTCAAAATTACGAGTGTTTTTTTAACAATTTGATAGGTTCTATTTTTCAGACAGGCGATTATTTATAAATCTTCGGTTTAAAGAATCTTTATTTTTCTCAAAGAACATAGTATATATAACGTTCACTTAATGAGAAGTATTTACAATGTTTCTACTTAGTACCTACATATAAAATACGTACTTAAGTATGTGCTTAAGATTATATTAGCCGAGTGTAAATCTTTGAATGCAGATTAAATTGTTTGTACAATCAAAATGAAGTCTTCTATCAGTAAAATTTTCTGTCTACAGTTTAAGATATTTTCCCTCCATGTAGCATAGCTGTGGCACACCCTATACATGCATATACGTTTTTTGATTAAACCGTATTCAAACAAAAACCGAATATAAATTCAACATTAACACGGTGCCATAGCATGGTAAAGAAATATGATTATGTTACGTTCTCCCCTTTCTTCCTTATTTAGGCGAACCGGCTTTGTTCCAAGATCGTGTTGTGTATGATCATGCGTGTCACTCACTCCATACCTATGAATAGCTAATATACCAAGGCGTCTTTGGAATGGTACAGTTGGTTAGGTTTTTATATATAACTAGCTACACCTCGCGGCTTCGCCCGCGTGGGAAATATAGGATAAACCTTTCTCTTGTAACAATTAAAAAAAACCGCATCGAAATCCGTTATACAAAGGGACAGACAGACAGCGGGAAGCGACTTTGTTTTATACTATTCAGTAATATATTTTTTCACACTGGGCAAGCACGGGGATTGGTGTCTAGGGTAGATTAGAGAAAAATTACGTCACTTTGTCATTAAATGCGTAAATAAAAAAGTCAAAGAAAATAAACGCGTGGACGGAGCTTAGTTTCTGCCCTTGCGAAGTACGAGGTTTTTGGAATCCAAATTAGCCTATTATGTATTTATGTTATTTAAGGTCAAGAACTTCAAAGTTTCAGCCCGATTTGTATAGTTTTTATGTAAAATGACAACCTCCCTCTTTTTTTGAAGTCGGTTAAAAAGATAACAAACGTCCATCTTAACCTCTAAAGGCTAAACTTTCGCATTTCTGTCATCACTATGATTTATTAAAAACAATATTTTTAAACTAACGCGTTAAAAAAAATCATAAATAAACGCGATAATGTGTTCACGCTATATATTTACTCAATGATCTGTCCAAAAACATCGTACGAAACATATTTTACGAAAACCTGCCGAAAGCCATGAAAAAGGCACAAAATGTTATTGCAACAAAATTATAAATTATTTAATACTTTGTTTATGTACAAAAATATGTAATTTTTATTATAAGTAGTTATAACGTCGCCTTAGGGCTTAATAAAAAACCTGTTATGATGTTATTATATCAATAAATAAATAAATTATAGCTTTTATTTACCTTTTTATCAGGTGTACACACTACCATGTAATCACTATCATCGATAATGATATGCATAAGACCATACGAATCAACCATAAGAATACCCGTTAAAAAGTACTGTGTTTCATTCCGCGTATGTATTTTTATCGTAAGCTTCAACTTTTCCTCTATCCATCGTTTTCATATAATTTTCGACGGGCTCAGATGTGTCTCGCTCGTTCTTGACGCATCCAGTCTTCTTAATTCCTTAGCCATAAAAATTTTATAACCACTTCCATGACATCATCATTCTCCACTTTTATGATAAAGAAATGGTAATTGTTCTTTTTATCATAGGTAATTACGTAGAAATAATTTTGTCTCAAATTTTTCTATGCAGTATAACGAAATCTTAATTAGGTAAGTAGGTGTGTACATTTGTTTGAAAATGGAATTACCTACTACGTTTAATATTCATTTATTCTCAAAAAGACAATTTAAAGTCACTTACATAAGAACAGGATTCTTAGGTGAAGGTTATACGTAGGTTGTGGTCATTCAATAGCTGGCTCATTTAATGTGTTCGCTTAATAAGAAGTGACTTATTATTTATGATATGTTGAGCTAATTTGAGTTTGAACACATTAAATGAGCTTACACTTTTAATTTGGGAGGGTAAAGTATTGTAAAGCTGTGCTAATGTGCAAATTACTATAGAACACGACACGTATCGCGAAGCTCCGATTTGATTTTAGAACCCTGTGTCGAACCTCTTTCGCGATGTTTTTTCGAACTTCATTTAAATAAGTAGGTGCGAACAGCGATACGTACAAGGAGGTTTCACCTGTAAAATGGAAAGCGTACGTGTGTAGCGTGTTAAGATTGCGTTACACAAACTTGTCCTTGATTCTTGCCTTGAAATTGTCATAATTCCCGTGGTATTTTACAGCCGTTGTAATTCTTATGAATGTTTATTATAATAATTAAGTAGTATCGTGCATCTATTTGTTTAAATTGGAGGCCGGAGTCAAGGCAGTGCTGTGCTGTGACGTCGCCGTTGCTTAAATTTACCCTCGTCGAGTTAAATACACCTTTGTTTTTAGCTTGGAACATTAAACAAAGAAATAAGTGAGTCAAAGGTTAAAGGCACCTAACGAGTTATTTGTAAACTTTCACGCTAATTTCGATAGCTTTGAAATTGGATCTGAAACACAGAGCGTAAAAACAAATTGTAGTTAGTTACACACGAGTTTGTTAAAAAGTTCAATTATTTTTATATTCATTTCGCAGTCCACTGCTGCTTTTGTATTTACTCTGCTTTACGCACTGATAAATAAATATGTACCCTTCCAGTCTAGATTTTTCTTACTTATCTTAATAAATAATGCTGGACAATCCACACAGTATCATCTAGCCCCAAGGTAAGCAGAGCTTGTGTTATGGGTACTAGATGACTGATATACTTAATACAATGGATTTATGTAATCTTTTATAGATAGATATTTTTTTTATTATACATATAACGAACGGAACACCCGGAACAAACATCTGCAGATCGTACACACAATTATTCCGAGGCGGGAATCGAACCCGCAACCTCTTGCGTCACAGGCGGACCTTCGCCCACCGCGCCACAGAGGTCGTCAATGACATCGTCGTCGTCGTCATTTGACATGTTTGTACCTATGTAATTCGTTATGATATAAATTTAGTAGGTATTAGATATAAGTAAGCATATTAAATATAAATAATTTCAAATTCAAATAATTTATTCTTATTTGATTGATTTATGAATTTTTATTACGTCACACAAATAATTATAAAGACCTCTATTTTGATGTTGGCTCGAGTGTATGTTACACTGTTACACTTTCAAAACTGCTATACAATATTTACGTACTTATCGTACTTTTACTTTTTTGGTTATAAACATAGAACCTATAAGTACTTTTTATCAAGGAAAATCGCTTGCGGAGCATCGGGCTTGTCATATGTGTATTATAAATGCGAAAGGTGGATGCATAGATGGATGGATGTTTGTTATTTCGTCAAGCCAAAACTTCTAAACGGTTCAGGCTGAAATTTTGCATAGATATAGCTCTAAGCTTGGAATCAAACATTATATACTTTTTATCCCATAAAACAGTTCCCACGGGATAGAAATAACCTTTAAAAGTTTCCATAGAATGACGCGTGCGAAGCCGCGGGCATAAAATCGTTGGAAATAAAACTTTCCGGACTCGTACCGTCGAAATGTGCTAGTTTTCAGAGTTAGTGTTCTGAGAACTATTGGCAATCTATTATAGTACCTATTCCTGTTTTCCGGGACAGTCTGTTTCTACGCGGGAAAAGGTTCTATTCGTTCGAGTACTCATGCTAAAACCAACTTTAATAAAAACTAGCTGCGCTCCGCGGCTTCGCCCGCGTGGAAATCTACATTATGTGTCAAATAGTTTATAATCTTTCCTCTTGAATCATTCTATCTATTGCTGAAACGGCATTGAAATCCTTTGGGTAGTTTAAAAGATAGCGTAACAGACAGCGCAAGCGACTTCTGTAAAGATTAAATAACACCATTTTAATAATTTTGTCGTTTTAGTTAGTTTTTATCGACATTATGTGATTTTTGGACGAATTTTCCAATTGTGAATATCTCAAAAAAAAAGTAGCTGCTAGCTAAAAACCATGTACAAACAGAAATTATAATTTACCGGAAAAATGTAGTAAACTAGAGTCGATACTGACCAGTGTTACGGGGCGAAAATATTCGCAGAGAACATGACTTATTTTTTTTAAGTTACGCCGTATGCTAACATCCGTCTCGTTACTCCTCAGGAGCGCCTTCTTTACCAGTACCCTACTCACAAAAAGAAAAAAAATCATTTATTTACCAACACAACAAAAATGCTTATATTTTACTGGTTCGAGAACCTGTATCGCGGGAGGCCGGATTACAAAAAGAATTACTAATAATCTAGACTGTAGTAAACAGGACAGCAGTTCACACTAAGAAAAATACTTTAGAAATACAAAAGTAAAAAGCTAATACTAAAAATAACAAAATTAAATTGAAGTGGAAAAAAAATGGATAATATAAAATTTGATCATAAGTACACAACACACTAAGAGTGTCACTGCACAGACGTTCGCTGTGTAACGTTACATTACGCCCCGTAACATCAGTACCCGGCTTTAAGCGATTCAAGGCTTGCCAAGACCATGGCAAATATTATGCCATAGGTCAACGATGAAGCTATGCGCGTAATTAGCAAACGTAAGTAAAATTTTATGGTAAACTTGTTTTGGCATGCTTCATTAGTTTGTTTACGTTGGAAATGCGCCAACACAATAACAAAGGTAAGATTCCTCGAGGTACCTGCATTTATTGCAGTAATTAATCATGTGAAATGAATTCCGAGGGTTGGATTGTCATGGCAGTCGCTTTCGAGCTGGTGATAAATAATACTCACTTAATAATTAACGACCTTCTTGGCTCAAGGTTGAAATGGCTGAGACGAAAAAGGTTGCTCATATGTTTCCTACGTTGACGACCTCTGTGGCGCGATGGGCCTGCGATGCAGGTTGCGGGGTCCATTCCCGCCACGAGACAATTGTGTGTACGACAACTTTAGAAATTTGTTCCGGATGTTCTGGTCGTTATCTATATGTATAATAACAATATCTATCTATGTAATATATTGTATTAAGTATATCAGTCATTACGTCAAGCCTGCGGACCCAAAAACAAGCTCTGCTTAGCTTGGGGTTAGATGATGCTTTGTGTGGATTGTCCAACATTTTTTTTTAATCTGTACCTGTTTAAATGGCTTCTCATCTCGCAAACTAACTCTACCTACCTAGTTTTAAGTATCGTAGTTTTCATTACTGATTTGCCTCTATCGACACGTTGACTTTACTTCCTCAATGCCCGTAGGGCCAGAACGTACGTATATTATCCCAAATTAACAGTATCTTATCCATTTTATGTCACAAGGTAGCTCAAAATAGCGGCAGGTGGCTGATCGTAAAATAGACGAACAGCGTAGGCCTGTTATTTGAGGACCACTAACTTAAAATATGCTCTTACACTCCGGGTAATAAAGTAAAGGGGGGTGTAAGTGGCGACTACAACATCTCTTCTTCCAAGCCAACCTAACGTTACACCCTGCTTGATAACGAACTAGGCTCTGGTGAAAATATCACACAATCTTCATAATTTTTAATTAAATATTTTCCATAACTTGACACTGGTGGAAAAGTGAAGACACATATTGCCATTAACAAAGAATCAACATAATTATTATAAGGAAAGGTTCCGTGGCAGTTGGTTAAATCATTTGCCTATCCATGAATAAATTAAAAAAAAACTCTTTATTTCGGATATCCATGGATCCATATTTGTAAGTATTCGTAAACACACAAAAATATAATTATAGAGGGTTAGTAGAATCTTAAATTAAATTATAATATAATTAAATAATGAATAACGACTCTATTCAGCGCATCAGATCTGCCATACTGGGCAATGCAGCCAGCAGCGTCTTGGGGACGCTTCCGATTTATAATTAATTGATTCAATTGTAGATCCCAGTTCTAATTGGTTTTTTAATAAGGAAATAGTTCTCTTCTCCCTTGGTAAAGTTATTTAGCTAGTCTTCAATTCTATATCAAAAGGACTGGAAGGAATCATATAGACAATGGTATAATAATGACAAACTTGCAGTAAATCTACAACTGCATTGGTAGGTAAAATTTTAGTATGCATATACAAAATAATGCTAGTTTCTGGAATCATTTTGCCAGTCTTCAATTTAATACTAAAAAGAAAAAAGCGGGTAATACCGTAGTGGCAGTTTCATTCAATAATTCTTTGTGAAGGTTTTAGTATGCATCAAACGAAGCCAGATTCTAAGTGCGAAAGCTTATCAGATTAAAACCGAGACCGAGTGAGCTCCCTGCACTAAACACGCTACAGCCTTCAATCTCGCCTCGACAAAGCTATGAGGCTCTGGGGTCGACCGTAATGTTGCGAATGGGACTAGATATCCCTTTATTAATGCCTTGCTTGGTTTCACCAGAAACAGTTAAACCTGTTGTGGTTTTAGGGCTTTAAGTCAAAATCAACCTACATTAACCAAATTCACAATATTATAGTAATGGTACAGCTGTACAATGGTAACAGTGTGTGTGTGTGTGTGATTATTGAAAGTTACTAGTAAAATTCCTTGTATGATGTCAAAAATGATGTTGCATTTATAGCAACAGTCAATGCTCTGACGAGGTCTACTAGTTTGAAACATTAAAAAAAAAATGGAAACAGTGGTATTATAGTAATATTAGTATTGTTACATACATTACATTATGAATATTATATTTAATTTGTTAGTAGGTATGTTTGGATCTTTCTACTGAATTTTAGACCAATTGTCATCTCCAATTGATTGACAATTCTGTTTTTTTTTTGGACAAGATTGAGGGATATTAACACTAAAGTCAAATAAAACGGGATATTTACCATGATTTGATTTTTGAGTATTCCGTGATCATGGCGCATGAAACTGTGCCAAAATATTGGAAAACTCCAAAATCAAATATGGTAAATATCCCGTTTTAAATGACTTAAGATTGAGGGATTTACGGCAAAACCTTCCATAGGAAAGGAATTCTTCTAGTTTCACATTTCATAGATAAGGACTATTGATATCTTCGTAAGACCATCATAGTGAGGCGATTGGATGGCTACTGTGTGCCTACGGCGGAAATACAATACAACATAATACAAAAATGATTTATTGTAGGTACACCAATATGCAGATCATTACAAAAAAGACATTAAATGCGACAAGTATAATGGGTGGCCTTATCGCTTAGAAGCGATCTCTTCCAGGCAACCTTTGGATGGAAATATATAATATGGAAATATATAATAGTTACGCATTTTCTCTGAAAAATTGGACTTTCTTTTTATTTTTAAATATTTATTTCACTTGATATATCACAGAACATTGAAATGGAAATACAGGCCTACGATAGAAACCCTAAAAACGTTGTTGGACAGCCGAATTCTGAAATCGAATGAAATTAATGCAAGATTTAATTGCGGCGGACCCAATTTATATATTACGTCATTAGCGGTTAATTTACAATCATCGAATACAACCGCAATATTGTTCCGCCTTTAATATTTCACTCGCTTATTAATTTAATTATTTGTTGCATTTTACGAAAACAAAATTATACTCACCTATGGCGCTCAAACCTGGTCTTTAACCGATCGTCAAAAGTCCGCCCTCGGGATCTGCCAACGAGCCATGTAGCGTAGTATCTTAGGAGTCAAGCTGTCAGACCGCGTGCGGAACAGCATACTACGCTCCAAAACACGCATCGTTGACGTTGGTCAGACAGCCGGAAGCCTGAAGTGGAACTGGGTCGGACACGTCTGCCGTATGTCCAGCGACTTGTGGGCAAAGACCACAACAAAGTGGAGCCCACCCAACGTTAAGAGGCGACGTGGAAGGCCCAGGATGAGATGGCGCGACGACCTCGAGGTACATCTTCCACTGTTGCAGCGTTGGATCGCGAGGAGTGGAAGGAGAAAAGAGAGATCTTTGCCCAGCAGTGGGACAATAACGGCTTAAAATAAAATAAATAAATAATAAAATAAATAATTGAAAGCGTGTGTCTTTTTAAAACACCACTCGTATTTTGGGTCAAAAGTTGAACTGATCGGTATGTCTGCCAATAAGAACTTATGTGTGTGCTTTCAGTTATTCCGTGTTCATAGCGCATGAAACTGTGCCGAAATATTGGAAAACTTATTAATCATATCATGGTAAATAACCCGTTTTAAATGACTTGCATCGTAATTATACGTGTAAGTATGTTATTAGTAGTAGTATGTATCGGGTATTTATCCATTTTTGTCGACGTTTCAACAGGTTTGGGTGTTCAGATAGCGTAAGTTTCAAACATTTAGGAAAGCTGTAGTCATTATTCGATTATCATCATCATCATCATTATCAGCCTATAGCAGTCCACTGCTGGACAAAGGTCTCCCCCAATGAGCGCCATAGCGCCCTGTCTACTCGATTACACCATATAGTATATGTACATAACTCTCGTCGACACATAGCTTTAAAAAGATCCGATAGCGAAGTATTTCTTTTTGTGATTATTCAAATCTAAAGTTCTGTAACTGAAACTACGCAAAACCTTTCTAAGGCCAAAAGAAACGGGTCAATCGTAAACGAAAACTTTTTAATCGTGTTTAAATTCATGGGAGGCAAATCCCTTGTAGCCTGCCCCTCGTCTTACGAAACATTTAAAATCTGAAACTTTACCTGCAGAGGGGTTCTTGCAGATAACTAAATAAACAATAAATAGTATATAAGTTATAGCTCTATAATAATACTTAAATTAATTGCTCACATAAAATATAAATAGGTTAAACTTTAGAAACCATCATGGTTATTAACACTTAAAACGGGATATTTACCATGATTTGATTTTTGAGTTATCCAATATTTTGGCACAGTTTCATGGTAAATATCCCGTTTTAAATGACTTTAGTATAAATATGTACTATGTGGATACTAATACTAACATAGACCTGAAAAACTTTTGAGTATATCTGTCAATTCAAAGGCTTTTTTTTATTAAAATCTGAAACTGACTATATAACTCTGAAATCTTTTGTACGCGCTGTGACGGATACGTCAAGGAAATAAACATTAAAATGAAGGGTTTAGTATTAAGTATAAGGTTGACTGGCCATTAAAATTTTACCCGTTACTCAAGAGGGAAATTCGTGCGATCAATCTAAATAGATATAAATTGTGCTATACGAATATTAATATATTATGATGAAAAAATCTAAAAAGATCTCTCTTGCTTAACATTTTCATAGCCAGATTGTAACACATAATGCCCTTAGAAATATACAGGGTATTTGTTTTCATAGTGGTATCTCAATCAGTGACCACGTGACCAGCAACTTTGTGAGTTACAAAGTCGCAAATGACAAACCTAGCATAGGCTTTAAGGCACTCTTAACTAAGTTATGTACCTACCTTGTAATTAATAAATGATCTATCTATGTAAATTTCAGGAATAGGTACTTTAGTATATCCATAAACTTTGATTCCAATCCACTCGCATCACTATGATGGTGTTACGAAAATATCAATACTCTTTGTCTATGCAATATGATGGTGATATTTCGATTTGGCTTACGAATGAGCCCCTTGTTACAAGTCTCTAGCATAATTCCATTCCTATGGAATGTTTTGCAGTAAAACCCTCAAGCTTGTGAAGCACAGGTAGGCTCTTCCGGAAATCGAATCTAAAGGACAAATTGCGGAGGCGGAGCCAGTCGTTCAATCTCCGTCATACATAATCGTGGAATACGCTGAAAATAACGTTTACTAATAGGGGTGCAATGTCTCGGCAGGCAGGTAGAAAGGTCAGGGCAGTCGTCAATCTTGTCAGATTTACGGCTAGATCCAGTAGCATAGGGGTCTGGAGGTAAACATCTTTGCAGTGGATTTTTTTAATTAGATGAAATTATGTTAGATGACCTCTGTGGCGCGGTGGGCATAGTTTCGCCTGCGACGCATGAGGTTGCGGGTTCGATTCCCGGGATAAATATTTGTACGATCTGCATATATTTATTCCGGGTGTTTTGGTAGTTTTATAAGTAAAATAAAAAAGAAACTATTTAATTAATTTATAATGTTTATCAGTCATCTAGTATCCATAACACAAGGTCTACTTATCTTGGGGCTAGGTGATGCTGTGTTGATTGTTCAGCATTATTTATAATTTAGAACTTGATAACGTATGAAAAAGACCCTTCAGCAACATAACTATAGGCCGTAGCTCTAATTTATCTCGCGACCCGTAGATGCCAGTCTATGTAACACACGCCTATATTTATGTATCGCCGGTTCATGCTAAGCACGTTTATCTTTGTGGATGAATGCCACGTTTTGAAAGGATACTGGGCCGTGTCCGGAAATATATTTGGTTAGACGGAAAATAGTCTTGTTCTATCAATAGATCGATAATTATGTTTTAACGATTGGCGATTGATGGATGTCGGAAGCGCTTTGTATAATTCCATATAACCCTTATAATATACTAGCTGCGCCCCGCGGTTTCATCCACGTGGTGATATATATTTTGGATAATATACTATATATATATATCTTTATGAATTGTAGCCTATGTGTTATTCTGATATGTAAGCTATATTATTGTGAAGTTTCATTAAAATCCATTCAGTAGTTTTTACGTGTAAGAGTAACAAACATACATCCATCCATACTTACAAACTTTGACGTTTATAATATTAGTAGGATTTCATTCATCGCGTGACCCGAGACTAATGAGTATCTGGCGCAGCGCATCAGCATTGCCGTACAGTGGGTCAATCCAGCGTCTTGAGGACATTTCCTACTGGTATTGGTATAGATTTATTCAGCTACCTGTAGATTGTTTGCAGTTAGCTCAATCATTTCAATTGTAAATACTAGCATAAATTTGTTTCTATTATTTGATTAAATTTCTTTGTAAATACAGACTTCCATCTTACCTTATTTATACAATATAATGCCTATTTGTATCTTCAAAAGATAATAAGAGTGCCCTTAGTCTACTAAATCTTTAAAAACATAGTATAAAATAAAGCCGAGTCCGCTGTCTGTTCGCTTTGATCTTTAAAACTACTCAACGGAAGAATTATAATATTTAATGCAGTTTTCATCAATAGACAGAGTGATTCAAGAAAAAAGTTTACAAACTATAGACATAGATTTCCACGAGGGCGAAACCGCGGTGCGCAGCTAGTCTATCTATAATATAAAAATGAATCGCTGAATGTGTTGCTAAGCGCAAATCTCGAGAGCAGCTGAACCGAATTCGCTAATTCTTTTTTTAGAATATTCCTTGAAGTACGAGGATGGTTCATACGGAGAGAAAAAAGAGAAAAATATAAAAAAATTGTCTGAAACAAATGACCATCCGAGCGAAGCCGGGACGGGCCGCTAGTAATATATAAAATATGATATGTATCTGCCACCTTATCTTGATCTGACTAGCTCCGTAATCGCAGAAACCTTTGAGTGTACCTATATAATTTGTGCACGCGAGTCAGTTTCTCAATTTGTAGTCAATTCAGTTCAATCTGATTATTCATACCATCAATGTAGAGGGAGCCCTTTATCAAGTTATCTTGACAACAATATGTTTGGTAAAATTAATTACAAAATTCTATAGGACCTTGAATTTTATCAACCAATTTTTATATTGGGTTTAACCAGCGGCTATTTATTTATTTATTTATTAAAGAAGATAGGAGTTTACAGTATGTACAGTATAACCAAAATACTGACTTTGCCTATGCTATTTACTATATAACGAATATATAACTATAAAACTATGTTCAGACTTAAATATATTATATATTGCGTCTACTAAACTAAGGCACGCTCAATCAAGCAGTCTTTGGCTTCATTATATTTGGTAAAATACATAATTTCAATGCAAAATGCATTTGAATTAAGAATTAATATTCCAGAATTCGTCTGCCCAATTTAATATTCTTGGATTTAACCCAGCGGCCAGCGTCTCCATAGCTTAGCAAAGCTCAGTAAAGCATAACTGCAAAGGCAAACAAACCCAACGCTTCCAGTGGTTTCTGCAATGTCATTCTGACAGTTACACAAGTGCATGCCAGAACTGCTCAACCGCTCACTATGTAAATCCAGTTTATTCGAGACAGTAGTTTTATTAAAATCGGTTTAGGGTCATTTTCCCTCGCACCGCAGCCGAAAGCCGCAGCCGGCTGGTCACGTTACTAATGGCCTTCGATGTCCATTTACTAGCCTTCCGGACGTGAGCTCGTGCATCCACTACTTACAGCCCAGAGCTTCACATTCACACTATTCTCGTTTTAGGAATCGAAGATATTTTATGTCGTTGTATGTATGAAAACTTCACAAAAACTGATAACAATAACAGAAAAAGATAATGTAACTGCAGTAGTCACTAAAACAAAAACGCAAACTGCATTTTTAACATGCGTGATTATACCATGTCCAAAACGCAGCAAAAAAGGTTAAAATGCAAGTTTGAAAATGGTAGGTATTATGAAAGATTTCAAAACTAATTATTTTTATGGACTTTATGCCATTTGCTTCAATGATACCAGGGTCATAAAATATTTCCACCAATAATTACTTCTTAGATTTTGTAATCCCTTTGTTTACAAAAAATATCTTCGATTCTAGAACCGAAATGGGCATAGTCCGCATTTACATGACATTCATACTAATAAGATTCAAGCTGAATCGCTGTTAATGTTGAATGTAGTGTGATTTGTTGACGCTTTTCATGCAAATTGGCTATCGTCTATGTATCGTTTAGTACCGGCTATCGGTAACACGAACTAGATAAGTGTGTTTCTGCATAAATTTTGCAATTATTCATACAGAATTTATTTGATATTAAATGGATATAATAAGGATATCAAACTTTTACGACCGATGTGGCGCGGTGGGCGAAGGTCCGCCTGCGACGCAGGAGGTTGCGGGTTCGATTCCCGCCTCGGAACAATTGTGTGTACGATCTGCAGATATTTGTTCCGGGTGTTCTGGTCGTTTTCTATGTATAATAAAAAATATCTATCTATGTAATGGTATTGTATTATGTATACCAGTATTCTAGCACCCATAACACAAGCTCTGCTTACCATGGGGCTAGATAATGCTGTGTGAATTGTACAGCATTTTTTTTATGATCTAATAAAAATATTTTGCCTTATACTTCTATAGGTATAGGTAAGTATAGTATATTTATGAATTGACGGTTACGGTACATAAATGGTTATCTAGATCTAACAAATACCATTAAAATAACCAACACGTATGGGGTTCAGATGGATTAGCTATTTATTGAAAACACCGTAACTGTCTACATCAAGTAACACGCCTCTCTGATTAGTTTCCTATCCCAAAGGTTAATTAATTCTTACCGCTCCTACGTTGTTACAACAAACAAAGCAGTAGAAAACAAATGTTTTCCGAAGTTCGGTATCCGATTAGATTTCTCGGAAGTCCTCCCGATAATCGAGGTGCGAGGTAAATGTCGAGCGCTGTTTGCGAAGTAATGTATTACCTCAACGAGTCCTTTGGTTAGGGACGTTAAACCTGTTTTCTTAGGATCGTAAAATGAGCTACTCTGAAAAACGTTTCATTTAGTTGAAATACACAAAAAATTATAAAATACTAGCTGCGTACCGCGGTTTCACCCGCGTGGTGATAGATATTTTGGATAATTGCAATAAATCTTTATGAATTGTAGCCTATGTGTTATTCTGATGTGTAAGCTATATTATTGTGAAGTTTCATCAAAATCTGTTCAGTAGTTTTTGCGTGAAAGAGCAACAAACATCCGCACAAACTTTCGCGTCTATAATACTAGTAGGATTTAGAAAATTATGCAAGGTACTACGAAATAATATGGTGAGATGAAACAAGAGCTTCAATATTGATTAAAATTTTTAATTAATTAAATCATAGACTTTTTATTTTCATTATAGAAGTTTTAATGAAGTTTTTCTGTGACGTGGCGGGCGAAGGTCCACCTGACGCAGGAGGTTCGATTCTTGCCTCGGGAGAATTTTTTCTACGATCTGTAGATAATTGTTCAGGATGTTCTGAGTATTTTCTATGTATAATAAAGAATATCTATCTATCTAAATATATTTTATTCTTGTACCCATAACACAAGCTGTGCTTAGTTTGGGGCTAAATGATGCTGTGTGAATTGTCCAACATTATTTATTTATTTTCTCTCTACCAGTGGACTTACTCGTTTGCATATATACGTAAAATCTAATTCTTGTAATTCTTTATTGTACACAAAACACTTAAAATTACTTAACTAAAAAGAAAGATATGTACATAGGCGAGCTTAACCCTAACAAAGAGTTTTCTAGATGCATTGTGAACTTGTTTTCGATGCAAAGGTCGTCACAGTAAATAACTACTCGTGCCGACATGACTTTGTAACTTTAACAAAGTTACATAGTAAATTAAAACTTTTACAATCAAAGTGCAAAGCTTGTACATTAAGCCAAACAGAGGTGTATTACTACATAACTCGTTAGCTCCTAGATGTTGTCAATGGCTATATCAACAAATACCGTAGGGACTAATGGTTTGGTGTCTCAATAACTCGCGACTAAAATCATTTGAATCGATATCTCGTTCTAGAACCTTCACTTTCTATACCTCGTAGTATTTATTTAAAGCTTACTCATTGTTGTTTTTGAAATTAGAATAAACCGACAGTTAGTACGCAGCGTGCACGTGGTTTATCAGTTAATCAAGCCATTTGAAACTTTATTCAATTGTAACTAGTTCCATTAATCTCCAGCAAGGATGAGTCATCTCGGATGCGGCAGACGTATAGCGTAGGCAGCCGTCGCCCACGCGCATTCGCCGGGCTCGTAGACGCTCGTAGCGGCCCGTAGCAACTCGTAGCGCGTAGGCGTTGCGTAGAGCGTGGGCGCCATTCATGAGATTCCATAGATAGGGAAAGCAGACATTGATCGAGTGAACATTCCTTGTGCCGTCTTTTGTTTTGAGGTGATGTAAATTACGAGTTTCACAGGCGCCGCTATAGCACAGCACAAATGTGTGCATTTATTTAAATATAGGTTTTAACTCGTAACATTTGGATGCATTTCATATTGACGACGTCAGATGACAAATAGCTCGCGGGCCACTCGTTTGAAGCTTGTGGTGCAGCGATTTTATCAATTGAAATTGTATCTAAAAATAATCAGTTTAAGTCTTTATTTGAATGTACATTTTTGTGCTAGGTAATTGAAAAATAAAATAAAAATTGTCAATGATTTGCCTGACTCGTTTCACCATTTCACCAGTTCAAAATTGGAGAAAACGTTAAAATGTGGAAGTGCGTACCATAAAAAAACTGGGCTTTTTCAGTGTCAAGTACTCAGTAGCTACTATTCTATATCGAATTTATATTTTATGACATTTTATTTTATTTTGTTTAACATGCTATGAGTATTCTTAATCTTTTATTTTTAAATTATCCTTCACTTTATGGCAAACTTAGATAAATGAGAGTAAACGCTTGAAATATTCACAGAACCTTTAGTTATATATTCACTTATAATGAAGTTAAAATAAAACAAATATTAAGGGATTATTTTTATGATATTTTTCTCTATGCTTTTTTTTTTGCCGTTTTTATAGATAATGGGACAGAACACTTCGTGCGCGAGTCCGAGTCGCACGTGTTGTATATTCTGTATTAATTCTGCAATTCTTGCTTTATACTTTTAATCTGTATTATAAGACCGCAGAACAAAGATGTCACTGAATAAGTTCTATGCATTCAACGTAAACGAAAGGTGCGTGAGCGGTCCCATCGTGGTAGGTCATTGGACTTAACTATGAACTGTAAGAGGACAAATCCGTGACCGCACACTTTGAGTGCTGAAAACGCACGGTATGAGTTTTCTACAAGTGACTAATCTGCGTAAATCTACACTAGCGCAGCGGCTGAGAAAATACAGATCTGTGTGACTCAGCACAGCCGTAATGTTTTTCGAACGAAATGCATGTGCTGTGCAACACAACCGCTGTGTAGAGCGGCAGCACGAATTTTTTAGGTAAAAAAAAAGATCGCGGTCGTCGAAAAAAAACCGCAGTCAAAGTGTTAAAGCAATCCTCTCGGTCCACTTCATCCATCCAATCAATCAGGTTGATGGATCTTATGAGATAAGGAAATACTTTATATTAATTAAATTAACTTCATTCAAACTACCAAAACTGATCGTCCGGCGCTCCTTTTCTTATTATCATAATCATTTGCAATCTGACGTCGCCCTCTGTTGGGCAAATACCTCCTTTGTTCAAAAGTCGATTCATTTTGATGAAATCAAATCATACAATACTAATTAGAGATGGGCCAAATATTTGTTTTATATTCGGTATTCGGCATATTCGGCAGCTTTACCGAATATTCATATTCGGCCGAATATTCGGCTGAATCACCTAATGTTCGGCAAAGTTTCTACTGTTAAGACCCGTGTATTATCATGATTTGAGTGTACAGTGTACTGAAGTAAGTATTTTAGAGTGTAGCTTTCTGATTTTGTCGTCACTGAAGCTTTATTTTCAATTAAAGTAGGTTGGTAAAAATATAATAACTTCAATCAATATCTTCACGCCGGTTCCCTTGCAGGGTAGGCAAGGCAAGGAATCCATAATAACTTAATGCAAAATATAGGTAGGCGCTTGGCGTAAACAAGTTTAGACTTGCATTTGTGCGACGGAACGGAATCAAATGTACCGAATATTCGGTTCGGTAAAAGTATTACCGAATATTCGGCCGAATGTTCGTATTCGGTGAAACCCATGTTCGGCCCATCTCTAATACTAATACGCTTTATCACACACATCAAACACAGAAAAAGCAGTAAAGAGCAAACGAATAAAGATACAGATGCACAATGCGCGGCCTTATCGCTAAGAGCGAAGAGTCAATCATAGTTAATATCGTTTACCCGTTTTAAATGGCTTTTGTGTTAATAACCATGATAGTTTCAAAAACCTCCTTTGTTGCTCTAAACTGAATGAAGGCGACGACGACGGTTTAATACGTCGGCTGCAAAGTCCAACTTCGGGGTTGAGGCGTCAGGTTAGTACTTAAGGTGGGTGCGGACACGTAAGCCTACAAACATACTTTTCGATTAATTCTGTAACTACATCATCATAAATGACAGCGGAATTTTTGAATTAAATTAAAATTAAAAAACAGACGACCGATGTGGCGCGGTGGGCGAAGGTCCGCCTGCGACACAGGAGGTTGCGGGTTCGATTCCCGCCTCGGAATAATTGTGTGTATGATCTGCAGATATTTGTTCCGGGTGTTCTGGTCGTTTTCTATGTATAATAAAAAATATCTATCTATGTAATATATTGTATTATGTATATCAGTTATCTAGTACCCATAACACAAGCTCTGCTTACCATGGGGCTAGATAATGCTGTGTGAATTGCCCAGTATTAAAAAAAAAAAGAATTTTATTGAAATCGGGGATGTATTTTTCACATGAATCGGAAAGTACGCTTGTATGGGGCCTCTTCCTAACCTTCTAAGTCAGTAATGTGAATATTTGTTATTTGCTAATGTGATAAATTTGTATTTAATTTTACTTTTTTTTCACCGGTGACCTGTGGCTAAATAAGTCTCCGCTATCTGTATACATTTAATGTTGTCTCGGTCTAAAAGTCCAAGCAAAGCAGAATGAACTTAACTGTCTGAGAGAGCGGTAAGTAAAAGAGTGATAGTAATAAACGACGTTTTAGTGTTATGCCCCGACTTCGTCCGCGCTATCTGCACTGGGAGCAACGGAGACACTTCGAATTGAACTATATTCTCGTTTAAGATGTCACTGGAGCTCTGCAGTAAAAATAAACCGCAGAGAAAATATACATGGAGTTTGTACTTTGAATAAGCTGACTCGTTTTGTTTTGGCTTCAGCTCTGGGACGATTGCTGGAAGATAGAAGTTATAATCATTGGCAGAGGGGAAAACTTGTGGGTAATGCTTAAATACTATTTTTGACAGTATTTTTTATGTAAAAGATTTAGAGTGATAATATCAACAAAAAGTGGCGTTGGTTGTGGGCATCGGCATTACCTACATAAAGTCAGATTTTTCACTTTTTAGCCAAAATACAGCCCGCCGCCGCTCGTACAAGGTATATGTTTTATAAACTAAAACCAAACACGCAGAGCATAGGCAGTGTTATGCCCTGTCATTCCATCGAAATTCAGCCTAAAAAATATGTAAGCTGGTCTATAAACTTACAAAATTATTGAGCAGGTGAGAAAGATAATATAGAAATATTAGTGATAATTAAACACAACAAAATGCCGTTCGACTTTATTGTGTCGCGAATCCTGCCTGCCGTGACCCACGTAATAAGTAAGTTAAATCACAATGCTTGGTTTATTGAAACTTTTATGACTCGTTAAAAGCCAAGATCATGAAATTATGCAATAACCTAGGCCATATAATATTCACAAGTACATGGAGACATTTATTACAAAGAGAAACGAGGTAACAGACTTTAGAGGTTATTCTAACAAAGATAGAGCAGATAGAGTATATGCTGCTGTTTCAGAATCCTATCAAGACAATCAGCTATTATTCTAGTATCTAGTCTTATTGAACAAAAAGTCCCTTAACCGTACTAAGCGACTAGCAATAGTTATTGGGTAATAATTATTGGGCAAAAAATCTAGTAATATATTATGGCCCTAATACATATTTTACCCATAAGGGCAAAATAATATATTTTACGTACTACGTATTTTTTTGCAGTAAAGTCACTGTTTTAGAGCGTTAGTGGCGAACTATTTATTTTTAAAAGGCCGTAAGACGACCTTGTTTGACAACTTTCAACAAAATAACGCGGATCTCGGAACAAATTTGCACAAAAAAATGTGTTTTGTCAAAAAACTTCTCGTTGTCTTGCTACACAACCAAAAGGCACAAGAGCTACCAAATACCATCGTACCATGATACAACATAAAAAAAAATGTTGCCCTCAAAATTATCACCAAAAGTTTTCTTGTTGCAAGTTTCATTGCGTCAAATAACCAGTTCAAGGTCTACTGTCATTACCAGCTATACTTATGTTCATCAACATTTTCTCATTTCGGAAATATACAGCGTGAAAGTATTCCTGTCACGCATTCGCGATATTATGACCAAAGGCTTATTGTGGGCCATCCGACATTTGGGCGGCGGCGGGGACAATCAGCTTGATCACCCTCGAGTTTGGTAGTTTCTGATTGTAGTTTAGTGGAGCTAAGTGCCAATTTCGCGTAGCTATAATATTTGTTATATAATATTTGTGGGAAACTACGTCAAGTCTTCACGTCATCCATACCGCAATGCTTGAAAACGAAAGTTTTCAATCAGTGCGTCCTACCCGTTATGACCTACGGAGCTGAGACGTGGACACTCACGATAGGGCTGGTCCACCAGTTCAAAGTCGCTCAGCGAGCTATGGAAAGAGCTATGCTCGGAGTTTCTCTGAAGGATAGGATTCGTAACGAATACATCCGACAGAGAACCAAGGTTATCGACATAGCTCAAAGAATTAGCAAGCTGAAGTGGCAGTGGGCCGGCCATATCTCGCGAAGAACCGACGGCCGATGGAGCAAACGTGTTCTTGAGTGGAGACCACGACTCGGTAAACGTAGTGTAGGACGCCCTCCGACCAGGTGGGATGACGACCTGCGAAAGACTGCAGGTAGATGCTGGATGCGTCAAGCTGAAGACAGGGCGCTATGGCGCTCATTGGGGGAGGCCTATGTCCAGCAGTGGACTAATATAGGCTGATGATGATGATGATAATATTTGTTTAGATTTTAAGGCCCTGGCACTGTACTTCAAATAAGCTTTTCTACGCCACCTGCTCGATAATTTCAAATTTCACATAAGTCATTTATAACAGGATATTTACCATGATTTGATTTTTAAGTTTTGTAATATTTTGGCACAGTTTCATGCGCCATAATTACGGAATAACTGAAGGCACTCATCTCAATGGAAAACTCAGAAATCAAATCATGGTAAATATCCAGACTTTTGTGTTAATAATCACGATATTTTCAAAACGTTTAATTTTACATTTCGATTCTTACCCCGCGACCGCCTCGGTTAACAGTGACATAATGGTTTCTCGTACTCTCTGCTCTCAACATTTTCAATGAATAATCACTAATATTATAAAATGCTTAAATAAATAAATATAATGTTTAAATGGATGGATGGATATTCATTTCTCCATCACGCCAAAACTACTGAACGGATCGGGCTGAAAATTTTCATATATTATGTAGCTATAAGCCTAGAAACAAGCATACTTTTTTTCTATAACCTTTAAACGTTTTCATATAAACAACACGTGCGAAACTGCTGGCAGAAAAATAATACAAAAACAACAAAAAACCACTCCAGCTTCCGCTTCTCATCTAATGATATCCTCTCCAAGCCTATCTATGCCGAGACTTACACAGCTTCAGCTAGGTAGACGGTGCAATACAAATCTACCCGTGTTCTAGGAATACGTAGCCGAATGCCGACTCATTAGGACATCCCGTTTAATGAATATAGCATGCAGTTCAGCTAGCATAGTTTTTTAGCAGTTGGTTTACATCAAGTTTGATGAAAGCTAGCTGACCCGGCGAACTTCGTACCGCCGAACAATCAATGTTTGACAGTTACGAAACCCATGAACATTTTACTGGGAAAATGTTTTTTATTTTATTTTTTCGTCCATTTTCCAATATTATAATTATATAAAACCATGAAAATCGGTCCAGCCTTTCTCGAGTTATAAGTGTTCGAACCAACCCGGCTTAGATTAGGAAAATAACTTCAATACTTATACATCGTATAATCCAACAGAAGATATTTGTCTGGTTTAAACATACTTTTACTTCATCGTTACCTAAAGTCGATTTTACTCGTTTTTTAAGTAGTTTCCCAGTAAAGTATTCAAACTGAGTTGACTACAAGTTTCGTACGAATTTTTGCCGTTGATAATGAGCACCAAACTGAATCGTTTTTCAAACAAAAATCAGTCTCAGTTTCTGAGCCCAGGTGGAAATATTTCTTCCTATTTACCTAGCTGTCTCCCCCATTCTATGTTGATACGGAATACAGCTCGGGTTGGAGCCCGTATTTCAGCCCGAATATTCGACATCTGCCTCTGTGAGTAAATAGTCGTTTTATTTGTACAGCACGGTTATATTTGATTTTGCACCAGTTTCCATAGGTTTGGTCGTATGATATTTTTTGAAAGCTACGCAGTACGCGTTTTGTCTGATGGTACTTTAAAATCCTAATAATTTTTTTCGAGCTTAATTTTATTAAATCTTAGCCAAAAATGAAATACGCTTGGATCTTGAATCTTTTCCTGTTGAGGATACTTACAAGATAACGAAGTATGTACATCTCTGAAGAAGCTGTCATTCAATAATGAGAACCTCAAGTTAGGTAATTTTATTTCTTGTAGCACCAAATATTCTACAAAACACATAAAAGCGCTACAACGCGACGTCACAACGCCACGCCAAAATTGGGCGATAAAATCCATCGTGTTTGCTGACACATAGCGTTGCATTGAAACTTGTAATATGTCGGGTCTAAAACTCATTCTGAAGTTTATTTTACTCATAAATCCATTAGGTATCAGATAGGTAATTTATTATATATTTAATATTTCGTTATGTTCTATTATAATAAATACAAGTTGAACTTCATAGTGAACCAATAAACGAATTTTCTTTCTTTATTCTTTCATCATAAAATATGCATTCATAGTCAAAGGGCCATATTCGGCTAACCTATCGCTTGACTGTCACAGTGGTATCTTTCCAGAAACGTCTATAGGTGAAATAACACTCTAGATAGCGCGTGGAGTGCTATTTGTATGGAGAGATTGATATAATGGTTTCATCCTTGACACTTTTAACACGCGTCTCTTTGTCCGTAGTTTCTTTCATGAAAGTTAATATGTCAATATGTTTGTGTAATTCTAAGACGATACCTTTGTTATGATGAAGCAATTATTATTAATTTAGTGGAAATAGGACCGTAGCTATAGAACTTTCACAAAAGTGATTGAGCGTAACGTCTTCTTACCTGTTTGTTTCCTCAGTTGCTACTGAGACGACGTAGACGGCTACAAATGGCGACCACCAGACCGCATTATTATCCTTTGAACGATGTATGCATTGAACAAATTGCATTCTTCAGAACAGTGTTATTCTACACGTTGAATATATAGCTATGGAAGGTACCTACCTCGTATATATAGAAGTATATTCGAAATCAGTTATATTTATTTTTTCTATTAGATAAGTCGTATAGAATATTTGGGAAAAGTAAATATTTTTAAAGTAAATGATGCTAGAGATAAATCAATATACTTTGTATGTGCTTTTTGGTATCGCATAGTTTAATCAAATGAAGGCGGCTGTTGAAAACGCAAATAAATATGAAACTGGAGGAGGATTTACCTTATGAAAACTTCAACGGTTCTCGTAGGACAAATAACCGAAAGGCTACACGAACATTTTAAATCACAGTTTGCAAAAGGACCCTGACACCCTTTTGCGGTCAAGGCACAACCTTTGACTTTTACTGAATAGGTAATTTCATCTATTCTGTGCATTGCATACGCGAAGGCTTTGAAATCGCGGAGTCACTGAAAATAGCAAAATGCCTCTTTGAAAGCCGTGATTGAGGGAATTAATGAAACAATATAAACTTTATTTAGTTAAGGTAGCTAGGTCAACTCCTAAATTCTCGTAGCAGTTGCATTGGTTTACGTTTATACACGAAGGGAGCATTCTATTCGATTCCGTAATTCCATGGATGAAGCTATGTTTTTTCCGAAAGATCAGGCTAACTTTACAAGACATAATTTAGAAAAGGTTTACAAGAGATTCGTCAAGATAATATTGTTTTGTGTCTACCTTTCACACCTAAGTATACGGGCGGAACTCTGATAGAAATAAAGTTAACCGAAGCACGGAACAAATAGGAGAGAGCAAACGCCAGCATTTCTGAGTTGTTCAAATAATTACAACTGGACATGTTGTACCAAATTGCACACGATCCCACGGGAAATGGTACCAAAAGCTTGTTATTTTTCCTGTTACGTGAATGCTATTTATTTAGACACAGGTGTGGTTTGTTGTTTTCTAATAGTATTTTTTTATTTTCTTCCGTTGTTATGTTTTAATCGGAACGGCTCCCGGTTTCTTCTATTTTACCATTTCATCGGTTTCTGATCTTTTTAAATGGTCCCATTCGGGCCATAAGCTCGAGGGACATTTTGAACTCATTTCGGAATCTGATAAGTACATAGGTTAACTACTAAAAACTTTAGAATGAGTTTGCAATGAAAGTTTAACTACTGAAGTTCTATTTAACTGCTATGAGTAGGTAGTTACGTGCAACTGACATGAATATTCGTTGTACAGCACTATACAGCAGGACTCTACTTCTCTATGAGGCTTTATAAGCCGACCACCAGTTGAAAAGGGTTCATCATCATCATCATCATCAGCCTATATTAGTCCACTGCTGGACATAGGCCTCCCCCAATGAGCGCCATAACGCCCTGTCTTCAGCTTGACGCATCCAGCATCTACCTGCAGTCTTTCGCAGGTCGTCATCCCACCTGGTCGGAGGGCGTCCTACACTACGTTTACCGAGTCGTGGTCTCCACTCAAGAACACGTTTGCCCCAGCGGCCGTCGGTTCTTCGCGAGATATGGCCGGCCCACTGCCACTTCAGCTTGCTAATTCTTTTATTATTATTTTTGAAAAGGGTTAGCATCACAGAAAAAGCTTTAGAAAAGTCCTATACCTACTTTGGTTATGATTATGAATGCCTGTTTAAAAGGCCCTACTTAACCCACTTAATATAATTTCGGCCAATTACTCACTGAGAAGAAAAGAAACGTTACAACTTTTGCAATTGCTTTTACAAAAGAAAAACACAATGAAACGTAAGTACTAGGAGAAATTTCTAAAAAACAGCGTTAATGAGACTAGTTAATTTGTTGCTTAGTATTTTATTGAAGATAGATACAATGTTAACTTATTGAAAGGATCTTAGGAAAGATATTTACATTGTTATGTAAAGTTAACATTAAAGATTTTAAGATAATACTTTGTAAAATTTTAATGAGTCTAAGTCTTAAAATAAAATAAATAAATATTTGAAATTGTAATGATGATAGAGATTTATAAAGATAAATATTTGAAAATAGTTAAAAAAATATTTAATACATACAAGTGTTAACAGAGGTTTAATTTCTTTGAAATAATGTTTCTACAAAATTATTGCCCTAATTAAAACTTTAACTTGAACTACTTTATACGAACGTGCACAACATTTAACAGTGATCAAAATTATCATCTAAATACCTAGAGACTCGCTTAAAAATAATGTATCTGATATATTTTAACTTAATGAATGAGAAACCTTATCTAACTTATCTAGTACTTGATATGCTTGAATATCCTTGTAGTTATCGCAATTTGTTAAACATTTTAGTTCAAATAATATGCAACCCTGCTCAAAATGGGTTGGTATGGGTTGTATAAAAATCACATAATTATAATAATTCCATTTTTGGCTGTAGCATAATTATTATGCATCAGAGAATGATACTCGCTGTGCAGGCCTAGCCCGTTGAATCACCCTCGTAAAGGGCCTCTGTGTTCTTCTGTGGGCTTCTGCATCAAGCATACCTCACAAAAACTAATTATTCAAAAACCAATGAGACAAACATGTTAAATTTTTTCCACTAATTATTTGTTAGCTTTTTGATCTCATTAAAGAATACAACGAGTATCGTGGTTGTACATTTTGTGGTTAAATAACTTTAGTCACTTTATTGTGTACATAGGCTTAACAAATTGCGATAAATATATCTCTAGTGCTCTCGATCGATTCAATCTCTTTAAGCATTGAAACCTATCTCGACTGAAAAATACAGAAAATACTTACGGGATTTATTGAGTGCGTTTACTATGTTAGGTTTCATAAAAACGTATAAATTTTCGTTGACTTTGAAATTTGGATTTTCGAAGCAAATAATCTACGTACCTAAAATTATATTCTTGAATATACCAATCCATTTAGTCAATTTAATGTTATAAGCCTGCAAAGATGTTAAAGGCTTCCGTATTTGCATTGCCAAAGGATATATAATGCTAAATAGGTATTACTTAATGAACTAACTCTTCAGTCTTGGACGTTACACTTATTTAAGAATACTTCTAAAACCCGCGTCGAATTCATATCGTACTCTCCATTTATTTCCTACCTGACTTTCACAAAATACAATAAATAAAGTTACACATCTCCAATGCTTCAAGATGAGAGACACTATGTATAGACATACATTGAAATTTGAACTTTAAAATATACTAATCTAGAGCTAGAAGACATTTTGATATGTATAGATTGCCATTTAGTCAATACCACTATATTTATGAAACGATAGAATTCAGAAAAATCACATCCACTAAACACATTTTCAGGAAAGACAAGTACACGACCAAAAATTACAACATCTAAAATAGAAAGCGATAATATTACAACGTTCATACCTATTTTACTTATTACTATAAAATTCGCTATTACTAACAAACAAAATTATCACAAACGGTTAAAAAAGTCGTATCTGTATAATAAAACGCTGTATAATATACAATACTTAATTATATATAAAAATATATTGCTCAGGGTTTCAGTGGGTCGGTCTATCAAATCAGTGCATAATGATTGCCAGTGAATAAATTTATATAAACATTATTATAAATAATTTAACAGGAATTAAATTTAAACATCCAACTGTATAATTTCTTGTTCCCTCTCGAAATTTCCACACCTCCACGTTTTACTAAACAAACTCTAATCAAATAAAGCGTCTACACAGAAAACCATACGAAAAAGTTGTTGAACAAATTCATATATCTTATGCTATAGCTAGTATATACATAAACGATTTAAAAAATTACATGCTAGTGATATGTTTAAGTTTAAGATTGATATGTTTTTGATCACATAACGTTATAACGACTACGTAAATAGTCGTTTTAATCTTCTGGCCAGCCGAGGTCTTCTCCAACAAGATCGTAAAACCTCTGGTTGTGTTGGATGAAGAATTTCCGTAGCTTGGTGACCACGGCTGGGTCTACTCGCGGATGCTTTCGACCTTTCGTCTCCCGGAGACACTTGTCAGTGGTGTCATTACGTAGGCAGTAGAAACCCTTCGTTTCGTTGAAGTAGAAGTTTCTTCTTCCTGTTTGGATAACGAGTAACTTGTTAAATAATATAGATTTGGTGTGTTTTATAAATACCTAAACGTGCCTACGAATACATCTCCAACTGTTAGTTACATAAGTCCGCTCTGCACGTTTACTTAAGATAATCCTATATTTCTCTATAAGTGACTGTATATTGTTTTGAGATTTTCTTTTCTAAAACCGTAAATAACGTTATGAATTTTTTAACTAGTTCAGGAGCCTATGGACCTGTATTGCCTGTTACACTATCTATTATGTCAATAAATAACATTTTTACTATCTATCTATCATCATCATCATCAGCCTATATCAGTCCACTGCTGGACATAGGCCTCCCCCAATGAGCGCCATAGCGCCCTGTCTTCAGCTTGCCGCATCCAGCATCTACCTGCAGTCTTTCGCAAGTCGTCATCCCACCTGGATATATCTATACTAATCTGAATATACCTAATATAATAAACTTATTCCAGGATTTCAGATGCTAATAATCATGAAATGTAACAACTTTGTTTCAATAAATATGGCAAGCTCTATCTTACTTTGCAAAACAATGTAGAAAGAATTCAGTCTCAATATTTTGGCTTGCAAACACAGTGTCAAATATGAAACTGACCCATTACAAATTCACCACAACTCTGCCTTTACCGTAAATTTTATATGATTCAAAAGTTGTTTTAAAACAGCAGACTTTCTTTTGTAACTAATTAGTGTAATAGAAGTAAATTAACAATTCTCAGAGAGCGCTAAGTTTCTTGTTAAATTTTGTCGCACAGAAGCAACGAAATTGTTGTTTCCTGGCAACGTTACTGAACTTAAGATCATGGAAATTGTAACGAGACATGAAGGTACTATGTAATATGCTCGCAAGTGTACGAGTAATTAGCGGTCTTGTTTTGAGTGCTTCGTTTTCATTTGCGGAGACATCCGTTGAAATAATTATAATTGTTTGAGATGCAGAGTGTGTTATAAATTAGTTTGTAATGATAACGCTTTAGTACCTGAGATTTAATGTTTTGTTTCTCGTAATTGTACCCTACAGGTCAAAATAAATGTATTCGTCTTTGCATTTTGAAACAGAAGATAAAATTTATTCATTAAGATTCTATCTAATGTATATTCAAATATAACAACTCATTTATCTTTGCAAGAACGTACCTACATAACTTTTAGAGTCAAATATTATAATTAAAATTATTATAGTGAAGGTTATCGGAATTTAATAACTTTACCATTTTGTATGTTTTTGTTATTTTGCTCTGTTCTCGTGTTTTAATTTTTTAGGCAAAAACTTACCAATCTTGTGCTCTAGCCCGAGGAACTTCTCGATCCTTCTTAGCTGTGGCACAGGATCCTCAATCAGCAAGTCACCGTTCACCACCATGATCTGTTCCCTAGGGAACACCTCCAGCCAACGGTGTAGGTACGCATGGTACAGGGATATCGCTATTGGCCTGGTTAATAAAGGTTAAAATGTAACTGCTGCAAAATAAGAGTCGTTATAGATTTGTAATGCAATTCAGGTTTTACTCTGAACATATAATTATAAGCACTAATACAACAATTAATACACAACGGGTACATATCGCTATTCTATTTTTAGACTATGTTTGCGTAGTCATCCCGTGACCATGACAGTGTTGAATCATCAGGAAAAATAGGTAAATAAACGCGATAAATACCCGTTGTAGGTATTAGTGCTAATAAATATTTACGCTTTTACTTTTGGAGGCCTGCGTAAGGACATTCAAAAGCCAGCTAAATGAGCGGGCTACAAACGGTTAGTAAGTTGTCAAACCAAAGAAAAATCTAAGCAAATATGAATAGGAGTCAATCCCTGTGCAAGCGGTCAGGTTAGTCAGTTTTAGACATGAACAAACACATCTCCCAAATCTATGAGTCGTTTTTTTCTTCTTTTGGCAGTAGAATTAGGTAGCTTTTAATTTTGAAACATGAAGTCTTGGTCGTGGTCTCTACAAAAGTTACCCTAAAGTTTTAGTTAAGTTATGTAGCTGGTGAGTATCTGGCGCATCAGCTTGCCGTCCAGCGGGCAATGCAGCCAGTGTCTTGAAGACGTTTCCAACTGGTAATTGACACGGATCAGTTGAGCTACTTCTAGATTATTTGCTACAATCCGCTGCTAGCTCAACTATTTCAATTATAAATAATAGTTCTATAATTCTATTCATTAATTGTAAGTTTTTTTGATAATAAAGTAGGTACCTGTAAGCAATATTGATGGAGCCATCTGGTGATATCGCGAGATGTTCAAACGGCTTAGTGGCGTCGGAGGCAGGGTGTCCCGGGGTGATCTGCGCGGGCGCAGACGGCGTCGCGCGGCTGCGTAGTTGTGTGTAGTCGGATATAGCGCGGGTGACTGGCTCTCGGACTATTAAGAGGAGGCGAACGGACGAGTTCATGGCCCGGACTCTTTCGGGGACCTATACAGAATAATTATTATGCATTTACAAAAAGTAAAACCTTCTTCATATGGCACCACTTCGGAATATTGCATCTTCAAAAAATCCTGATTATTAAAATTCTTAGAGAATTCAACCTTAAAAGTAGATTTTGAAGTACGTGTAAACACGGAACACTTTGATAGCACGATCTAATATCTCAAGTGACGTAAGTCGTGACGACATTGAAATAATTTGAATTATAATTGACGAAGAAATATTTTAATATACATAAAAGAATATACATGCAGCTGAACATAGAAGCTCCTCCTTATTTGATTTTTTGTAGTCAATTAAAAGCGAAAAAAAGTTATAAGTTAAATAGTTTAAAGGTCGTTAACAAGGTTTTCCATTGCAACGCCATTTAGATTTATTTTTACTTAGAATGCTTTAGCAGAGAACTTCATTCAAATATTTTTTCCTTTTTAGTATAGAAAATAAAAGAGCATCAGTCATTCGCAATATTAATAGACTTCTAGTTTTGTCTGCTGTAAGTGTCGTCTAGAAAAACAATTGAAGAACGAAATAAATCGATAGCCATTTCATTTTGAAGGTAATTTTCTCAGAATCCGATATTCCATTCGCGTTTTCACTATCTACGTAGAAAATCAAAAGCTGCAACGTTTGAATCCGAATCAAATTAGATAACCTGTATCTATTTTCGATCCAATTCATGTCAATGTTCCGATATAAATTCCAATTGTTTCAATGAAATCACGCAACAGATTCTAGGCGAAACGTTATCTGTCTTGGGTACGAATAGAGTTGAGATACGAAAGCCATTTGAGGGAAATTGGAAAGTGTCACGACAACCAACTTTCAAGGTGTTTCAAACGCTAGTCTAGTTTGACAAGGATACTAACTGATTTGAAACTGAAATTTTACAAAATACATTTATGAAAGGAAGTTATAGTGAACTGAATAACTTTGCTGTAGACTCGACTATTGCGGACAGATAGACATCAATTATTATCTCATTGTTGTAAAGTTTTCGAGCAGTGTTATGAATAGTGAGTGCTCTTACCTCAGGAGTAACAAAGTAGCTCGGACTCTTCTCAATGGTGATCTGCCCCTTGAATGACAAAGGCATTTTGCTCCTGTACCATTCGAGACCGAGCGCATAATTCTCGTCGCGGTCGAAAAAATGGACCTCTCCCGAAGCCTTTTGCACCATTGGATGTAGGTACAGCATTTCTAAAAGGGCCCTGGTGCCGCATTTACGGACGCCGATGATCAACGCCTGTCGGATAAAAGTTAAGAAACATAAGCTTTGAGCTAATTTAATGCTTACAACTCATGCTGAGAAAGTGTCCGTTTTGTGACTCAATTACGAAAATCTGTTTTGTCCTTTATTTTTTAATCATGTTTGTTTTATGTTTTTGTGTATTGAGTTACAAATAAACTATTCTAATGAGCTCATTAATCCAACACCGTTACCGCACAGCAGAAAAATGTGTACTCAAATATGGCCCACACGGTTCAAACGCGTGGCCCGCGAGCTGTCTATTATCAGATGCCGACAATGTAAAATGCATCTAAATTTTACTTATATAAAGCTCGAATTAGAATGTAAATTTTTGTGCTGTGCGACAGCGGAGCGGCGCTGATCTACGACAAACTTTCACACTTCCAAGAAAGTTTTTATTCCCTATGATATGAGCAATGAACTTCGTCGGTCCAGAACCAAATGATGCTCGTTAAATGTAGTTGATATATTTTTTGCAAACTTTATTTACGCGAATCGGGTTTTAGATTTTTACTGTGCTGTAAATTTTGCCAGCGAACATTCTTTTTTACGCTCCATCAGCGTCAGTTCGTTTACGGTTTACAGCTATTCGTTATTGGTTTATTGGTAACTTATCAACTTACTTTATTATGTACCTAAATAGAGTTCAAAAACAGGAATTAATCCAAATGAATGTAATTGTTACATTCATTTGGTAATTCATTGATTATGTAAATGTTTCATATTTAAGTATCTATACTAAATATTAAACTTAATTTAATTATCTTTGAGATAGCCGCGCTGCAGAGCGAGACCCTCTAGCACAGGTATTACATTACGAGGGTCCCATACCACTGAAATATATTAATTAATTTAAGTTAAAGCAATAAACTATTTGATTTTATTTGAACGCACTGAAACGTGTTTGAGCATTTTTAAATCAAGGTAACTTAACTGGTTAAAATAATAATAATATAATATCACAGTTATATCAGACATGACTTAATTCTTCTTGTTTTGTAATGTTTAGCGGTTAGTTTTCCTAAAATAAATAAATAAACATACAAGTCTTAGTCCGGTCGATGTTGGTATTGAGACGTGCTACATTCGTGTGGCATCTCATTTCTTGATAAGATTTGATACAGCGCTACATACAACGCCTCTATCGTGCGTGCGAACAGGAAACTACACAAATCCCTTTTTAAACTTTCGCGACGATTGGTTAACATATTAAAGATTAATAAGACTCATTAAAGATTAATAAGACCCTGCAATCACAAATACCACCTAGATGTCTGGTCGGCGCAAATAAACTCCGTAAATAAGAGCGCACTTGTAAATAAATAAATAAAATAATAAAATCATTTATTGCCATTTCTTAATCTAAACTAATATTAAATACAAAAAGAAATTTCTTATAACAGGCAAAGGGAGTATACTCAGCATTGTGCTGCATGCCAAGACATGCGGCGCTGGTTTTCAGTATACTCCCGTCGGATAGGTGGTCACCGAGGGGATGGGATAGCTTGTAATGTGAGCTCTTATTTTGTTTAGTTTGATTGAAACACAGCCAACGTAAACACGTGTCACAATGCCGCAATGTGTATTCAAAAGTTGCATAAATAAAAATAATATATTATTTGTTAGTTTAAAGCTAGAAATACAACTTATTCTACATTTACCTACTTACCTCATGTGCGCTCTTGTTTACGGATACGGCTTTTAGCTTTGATTTTGTATGTGACCCGAAATCTAGATAGTATTTGTGATCGCAGTATAGACCTTATTTTACTTATTCTACGTTCCATAGTAAAACATATTCCAAACCGAAGACGGTACGATAGCAACCGATCCTCCGAGTCTTTTCCCCGAAGAAATATTCTTAGCTTAAGTCGTTACCATAGTAACCGATCCTCTGAGTGTTTTCCTTGAAGGATTACCTACATCATCGAAGGGTTGACCTCACACGTGAAATACTTAGAACCGGTAAACCACAGAGGGCTTTCTCAAGACAACCTTGATCCATATGCAAATAACTATACTTCAGCCAAATCCGATGTAAAAATTTGTAATTTCAACTTAGCACAATCAAAAAAGTAGCTTCACACGCTTGGCTTTATGAGTTTCAGACATAATTATTAGCATTTATTGATTTATTTATTGTAAAGATCTAAAATCGACATACTATGTAAGTTGCATATAAAATGAACCAGCAATAAAGTGAAATTAAGTTTATGTATGGCCGATTTGTTTACAAAATTTTCTCATTTAATTTGGCTGACGTATAAGTGAAAGTTTCAGTTTAATTATTCAAAAACAATTTACATTTGTTGTTCTGAAAAGCGAAATAACTCACCTGAGGAAGTCGTTTCGCGGGTCTCGGTTGGCGGAGCGGTCGGAGTCTCTTCCTCAAGGCCATGGGGTGGCTGATAGAGCGGCTGTTCGACTCCTGGTTTGCGAGGAGCTTTCGGCTTTCGCTGGCAGCTGATGCCATGCTTGCGGCCTATGGAACACAGAATCAACGTTTTAAGAATAAGAATGAGAATAAGTAAGTCCTATTCATAGCATTAACAAATTTACTAAACTAGCATGAAGACTATGTACATAACTACTAACTAATTAGAAAACTTAAAAGCTACAAAATGGCGTTCGACTCAGCATAATGTTGTGATAGCCATTTTGCATAGCTAGTTTTGACTATTCGAATTATATAGGTCACAATTCTAACAATCTAAGAATCGTATACATATTGAAATTGTCAAAACCATTCTCTGTAGAAAATACTTCTACAAAATATCAGATAATCTAGAGAGGATAAAAAAGCTTGGTACGGGTTTTGCTCCAACTCGAAAAAAGCAACTAACAGACTAAAGGTTTCACCATCGCTTCTTAATTTTTTCACTTTATTTCCTATTTTAATTCAAAGAATTATCTGTTTCCTAAGTATAGGTCAGTAGGATAATATTTCATTCAGATTTTTTATTATGAAGTAATACTCAAAACAGAGCCTTTTTCTACAGTTTTGTTCAGATGATATTATCTACTAAACTTTTGCTTTACGGCATTGGAAAACTATAATTTATGAGGAACTCTATCATAACTGCAACAATCAATATACAAAGTTTAAGACGTATAGACTAAGTTGAGGAAACGCAACTTCCTTTGAAACAACAAGAGCTCTAAGTATTTATTACTATGGCACGGCAGCGTATTGTTCCGTCGTAAAAGCCTACTAAAATATTAATAGTTGATAGAAACGACTATATGCATTTATTTTTAGTTTTAAGATGTTTTATAGACGTGTGATTTGTGGGTTTTACTCGTAATTTATTTATGCGTTAGTTATTATGCATAAAAAAGGCGTGACCATCCGACTTGGTGGGATGACGACCTGCGAAAGACTGCAGGTAGATGCTGGATGCGTCAAGCTGGAGACGGGGCGCTATGGCGCTCCTTGGGGGAGGCCTATATCCAGCAGTGGACTAGTATAGGCTGATAATGAAAAAATGTGTAAGGAGATTTGCTGTCGGGACAGCCAGGGGTATTTTTACCTTTTCGCTGATTTGGTAGAAACCAGTCCCTAATATGTATCTACATATTGTTCGGTGACTATTATGAACAGAACAGTGTTCGGTGTTCTCTGTTGGCGACAGTTAATTCCAATATGAAATCACAGTTTACATGAAATGGTTGAATCAATCCATGCTCAGTTAGCGAGTAATAGATTTAATATTGAAAATTCGAAGGGTTGCTTTCTATATCGAGTCAATAGTCTTCTAAGCGCCCATTTGCCACTGTCACTTCACTTTCCATATTGTATTAGTATTCGGTGAGGATAAATCTGCTGTAATTTCAAATAAAGATTATAAGAATTCCTATCATTCGTAATTCAAAATATCACGATCTATCGGAACTCTTACGCTACCTGGATCTTTGCCCGAAACCTATTTGGAAACAAAAGACAGTGTTATTCAATGTTTGTTCAAAAAAGATCACCCGTAGAATATGTGGTATATCTGTTATAGTAATGTGAAGATATAATAATGTGGTTACAAGTGGAATTTCAATATTATAAAGTTCTAAATTCCACATAATTACAACCCACTAATATTATAAATGCAAATATTTGGATGTTTAAATAAGAATAATAACATTTTATTTGCAAATCATACAACAACAAAATATGCTGTAAAATTAGGCACATTGATTTAAATAGATGGAATGAGCCAGATGGGATGGATTTATCAGCAGAATTGCTCTAATTTTCAATTCGTCCGCTTTTATCAAAATTAATGTTGAAAACTGACTGGATTGAATTTGCGTAATGTCCGCGTTTCATCAGTCATGTTTGTCGGACCAATTTGTCGAATATTGCATCGACATAAATATGGACACGATGAATGAGGGACCTTAATTAGGTTTATGTGTTTCTACCTCTCGTATTTTAATTATTTTGAAATATATACGTAAGTAGGTATGGTCTGGGTTGGTAGGTTTTTCTGTTTAAGTTTAAAAAAAAATTATTATATGTACTTTATGTTTCGTGTAAACAAAAAAATTAAGAAAATCATAAATTACGACTATACTCTGATTTAAAAACCTGGATTTTTTTTATGAGGTTACAAAACCCAAGGAATATATTGATTTTATGCATACAGGTAATTGTTCTTATGTGCATTATTACACCTGTAATGTATATTTGTTTAAATGACGAAATTAAATTATCTGATATTCTAAATTCTGCCTGCACATTTGCCGGCGAGGCTTTAACGAAACACGATCAATACCAAAAATTAACATATTATAAATTTAAAAGTAGTTCTGTCTGTCTGATGACCTTTCACGCCTAAACGGGATTGTAATGAAATTTGGCAGGGAGGGAGCCCAATCCAAGTGACGGACATAGGCTCGTCTTTATCCAAGTAAAGAGCGTGCGAAGCCGAGGGCAGAATATAGTCATAAAATAAGGTATACATTTTCAACTAGCCTCAATACCTCTATTCTGCTGTGATTTCAACATGCTTTTTTAATAAATTTCATTATATCTTAAAGAAAACCTTCTTTAAGATAGAATGAAATATTTTTTTTTCTTAATTATCTGCACCTTAAAACATAAAAGAAAAGCACCTATCAGTATTTTGGCAACACTATTGACTTGTCATCTACCTAATTGTAACGGTGTCCACCATAAAACCTTTATCTAAAGGTAGATGCACACGCACTCATTACTCGCGGCTCGCTCGTAAAAAGGCCGTAATTCAGGGAACAAGTGTACTGACATAAAAGAGTGTCGTCATTTTATTCGCTGTACGCCTACCTTTTAATTACAATTACGGCTGTAGAGACTGATAAACGAAGTGCTTCTTTTGTTGCCTATGTTTTTACATAGACCATGAATAGATAAAGAAATTAGATGAATTATTTTGGTGCCGCGCCTAAATTACCTAATTGAAAAGACCAACAAATAAAACGTAAAAGTCCTTCCAATGATATCTTTACATAGTATAAAGTTAAGTCGATTCCGCTGTTTGTTCGCTTAGATCTTTTAAACTATTCAACGGATTTTAAGGCAGTTTTGAGCAATATGGTTCAAGATGAAGGATTATAAGAGAAAATTATCCTTTAATTTAAGATGCTATGTTACTTGGAAAAAAATAATACTTACGATTGAGCCTTTTGATCGGTATCGTTAAATTAGCTGTGATTTTTGTTTACTATTCGGCGGGTTCGATTCCTGGTTCAGACAGGCGATTATTCAAAAATCTTTGAATGCAGTTTAAATTGATTTTAAAATCAAAATAAAGTCTTCTTTCAGTAAAATGTTCAATCTACAATATTTAAGGTACTTTCCCTCCACGTGGCATGGCTGTGGGACGCCCTGTACATATATACCGGGTGTAACAAAAAGCAAAGACCATTCGGGAGTGCTTTAGATTCAGTCTCTTCTCTGTCAATTAAATACTAATATATAACAGAAATAGACTCGGAACTGACTAGAAAAAACTTTAGAAATAGTTGACTGCTTCTGGACTTTTTAACTTGCCTTTCGCCACTTACTATTCTTTTAAAGTGGCACTTCACATGGCTATTTGTGTTCGCTATTGGGTGTTTGTTGTATTTGGCAAAATGTATGACGTTCAGACGAACATGCAAAAAGAGGCAAATACGATACATGGCACACAAATAACCAAAACACAAACATTTGGCAGCAGACTGAGCAGAGCGCAAGGTGCCAATACGGCCATTGTGTGGACGGCTTATTGCGTATTTGCCTATTTGACTGCTTTGATATGCCTCGAGAAACCGATAAGTGCACGGTAACGCGTACTTGGTATTGGCCTTATTTGTCAAATAGGCAAATAAGGCGAACACTTTGTCAAATAAACTGTCCACACATGGTAATTGTTTGCCAAATACACAAATACAAATAGCCATGTGAAGTGCCACCATTAGAATACTTTTTTCATACAATATTGATTTGATAGAAAAATAAAATACTCACTCGAAGTGAATTGGGCTTTTCCCGGTTGAGTCACGGTGTAAACATTGTATAAAACGAGATATTCTGCCTATTTTGCAAGACATCCAAACCCTATTTTCCTACCTTAGAATAAGTTGCACACGAACAAAGCTTAAGCCGGAAACGCCCTATTCTAGAGAACGTTTAAAACTTTACATGGTCGGACTTAATTACAGGCATGTAGAGACGTGACTAGCTAGATAATACCCGTCCTGCCGTTTATTGACGGTATTGGCTGAAATTTAGCTTAGATTACAAGGGAACTACGGGAACATTTTCGGCTTAGGTAGACGTACTGGACGATTAATAACACCACTGAGTCTTTCTAGACATTCTAAGAAACGATTTGGTCTGTAAACCTTTTCAAAGGAGATAAAATTGGAAAGTATCGTCTTGCCTAAGTGCTTATTTTGTAAGCCTAAAGAAATAAATGATTTTTTACTTAACTTTTTTTACTTTTATAAAATGTTGTTTAAGTAAGGTATTGGAAGATTAGCCACACCCGATATTATTTCTAGAAAGTTCTCATAAATGCCTACTTTTGAACAAAATATCTGTCTTTTGTTTCAAAGGAGATGAAGTAGTTACAAACTACTTTGACTATGGTAGGTACTAGGAGATTACCTAAACCCGAGAATCTTTCTAGAAGAGTCTCTCATATAGTTTAGCCGTGTCGATGAACATAATATATTGTTTTAAAGGGGATAAAAAAGGTGTTTACCTAAAAATTTAAGCAAAAACATCTCAGCTAGTCTAATGAGCTATTGACAGAAAAGAGTAACACAGTTTTATTCAAATTGATTTACTATTTCCCCTTGAAACCGAAACCTGCTCGTGGCTAATGGCTTTCTTGGGAACTTGCTAACATGGCACATAATTACTAAAGCCGAAGCCCTAAAGATCGTATTGATAATGCAAGCGCTAGGGTAGTCTAGGCCCGCCCTACGACGTATAATTCAGTATCGCACCTACCTAGCTAAATCTAACTCGCTATATGAAGGTACTGAATCACGCACCGTCGGTTCACCGTACAACCACCCCGCACGGACGTGCCGTGGAATAAGGAACGTAAAGAGCGAAGTGAAGCTTGTACAGGAACTCCAGTCGGAAGGGAGATTACAGGGTAATTGTTAGAGGCACGATACTGAATCGGCTGTCGGGAATTGCGTTGATTTTTACCTTGTGAGGGGGATTTTACTACTGGGAACTAGGTTTATTTAGTTCCATCTACTTTGTTGGCATAGAATTAGATTTTATAGTCATTTTTTGGTAACCGAAAACGCTAGTGCCCATACATACTCATGTTAAACCCCTTAGGAGTCTGGCACAAATATTGACTACTGGATTGGACTGTATCTACCTGTATGCTGTAGATTGCACTTTTGTATACCACAAGCTGTGACAAGCTTGGGGTAAGAGCTAGTCAGCAGATATTGGACTGGTACCTATATACTATAAAGTGCATTGTCGTACTACACATGGTGCACTTTCGTATAACATATAGAAGGCTGCGCTGTGGCAAGCTTGGGGCAAAAGCTGTTAGTGGGTATTGGACTGTACCTGTATGATGTAGAGTGCACTGTCGTTCAATATGAAAGACTGCGCTGCGGCGTGCTTGGAACTAGAGCTGGTCAGTGGATTTTGAACTGTACCTGTATGCTGTATAGTGCACTGTCGTACAACACATGGAAGGTCAGGAACAGAGACAAGAGCGTGACGGAGAGGAGGGCCGCGGCGAGCTTGGGCCGCGACACCCCCACCACTAGCACGCAGTCCGCCAGCTCGCCCTCTGCCGGCCGGAACTGCGAGCGTGGCAACCATCTGCGCAGAAGAACAAATACATCAGAGAACACCTTAATCCTGGATTCTTTAAAAGTGTGTATACGTAGCACTAACAAAAGGGCTTTTCCCCTAAGTACCTATAATACTGTCAGCTATGACTTAATTCATATTATAATGCTAGGCGATTCACACAGGATCATCCAGCCCCAAGCTAAGCAGAGCTTAAAGGTCTAGCTCTGATGGGAGATAAAATGTAACCTACTGGCATTATACCTCAAATAAAGGCATGCTCTTTTTACAATTTAGTTTTATCATCAAAAACTGGATTGGATTAACCGCGGAGCCGCGGGCTTGGGTGTATTGTACATTTAAAATATCAAACCCATTTCCAATTTTATCAAAACGCAAAGTGCTAATAAACCTATACGCAAATTGCTTGATTCGAAATGGACAGAACCGACTGTTATATTTACACATATGTAGCAATCAGAGTATACATACCTAGTAGAGATACCTATCTAAATATTAAACCAATCGGTAATGCATTTACACTCCAATATGGTAATGCATTGTTTGTGTTTGCTCTCTGAATTCGTTTATATTATTATTTTTAATAATCTAATGACTGTCATGGCGGCCAGTAGGAGAGGCGTAAAGATCAGAACCCTGAGTCCGGTTGACAGAAGTATCGAGGCGTGTGTGTGAATTTTTTTTGTGTGAGTTCGATTTACGATACTATTGGTAGAAAGAAAGAGTGTGTCTGGAGTTTTCTTCTGTTTTGTTAGCGCCTGTTATGTCTTGTTTCTTTGCAGAGCGCAATTATGTTATTGTCGTATCTCTTTAATGTACTTTTATTATTTTGACGCTTCAACCATTACGATATGGCAACACAACGTAATGTTATGGTCTTGTGCAAATAAATAATATGAATTTTATAGTATCGAGGCATGATTGTGACATCTCATTTTCGTTTGGGTTTTGCATCGTTCTATGTCCGCACAATAGACACTCACGCATCGATACTTATGACTGTCAAGCGGGCTCAGGGTTCTGTACGTAGTTTGTTCGAGAAGGTACTGCGTAGGTCTTAACAGGTCTTTACGCATTATTTGCCGAGCCTGTCGGCCATTACAAAATCTGGAAGAAGTCGACGTCCGTCATAAGCAATGAAAGTGTTAAATCGTCAGCCAGATTTGTTAAGTAAATTGAAGTTAGGAAATTATCTAGAATTATTCTAGAACTTAGTCTAGAAACAACAGAGAACTCTTGCCTTAAATCATCTCTGTTAGACTGTTAGGTGAGTTCGTTCGTTAAAAGTTACAGGACTTGCACTCGGTGGTATTATTACATAATACTGCCCTAGAACTACGAATCTATATATATCGAGATCACATAATTTGACTAGTCTAAGTGCTTATTTTGTAAACCTACGAAAAAGTTTACCCAGTTCAAATGTAAGTTAATGCTTAGATATGATTGGTTTGGCTTGGTTTGACACCCATTTAACCAGCTCTGCTTAGCTTGGGGCTAGATAATGCTGTGTGAATTGTCAGGGCCGGATTTACGGGAGGGCAAACAGGGCGACTGCCCCGGGCATCAAAAAAATGGGGCCCCCACAAGAAAAGAGACTTCGGAAATAGTAAACCACTTTCCCTTTGATATTTTTTTTCGCGTCTAACTTTACCTACAGAAGGTACTTTTACATACATGATTATATTCAATATTAACAGAAATCATCGATCTATATTTGTTCACTCCAATCAGGCAATCACTAAGAGATCAAAATCTCAAATGGCCTTGATAGGCACTTGCAATTTACTCCCCATCTTGAGGGAGTATCCCAATGGCTGAGTAGGGTGGTACTCTCACGCAGCCTCGGAGGTTGCGTATTCGATTCCGTGTCTCGACTCTTTATTTTTGTTCATTCATTTATACAGGGTTACTGGTTATTCGACCTATTCCTACTAGGAGGTTGGAGGTTATTTGCGTTGAATGCGAACATAATCTCAGTATGCAAAAAATAACCATTTCATAAAACAAAAGTTCTTTATAATGTGTCGAGATCAAGGGCTTAAAACATTATTTAAAAAAAAACTGTTGGTTATAATCAAACTTTTATTTATGTTTTATTTGAAGAACATAACAAGCATTCTTCAACACAAAAACTACAAAAGTCCCTATTAAGAAATACTAGACGAAAATGTCTAGAATTTTCATTATTGTTTCTAATGAGGTTCAAAATAATGTCAATAAAAAAAAGACACTTGATGGCAGAGTTTTTTTTTAAAACATGCTTCTTCAGATTTTTCCTAGCATCTTTCAGCTTTTTAAAACGTATGTAAGTATACTTGCGATCGGTTGTATGGTTTAAGAAAATATATAAAAATATAAAAGATGGTTTTCGTTATGTTATCTTTTAATCACCTATACTAAACTTGTCAATGGAAACTATTTTGAGCAACATATTAGTTAGGTAAAATTATTGTGAAACCAAGTATCGATTCTCATTATTCTTAAGTATTTATATATGTACATGTATTTATTTATTGGAAAACTCGACTGTACAAATTTACCATCGTAATTGGAAAATAATTTGGGGCCAGGGGCCTCCACTCGTTTGTTGCCCCGAGGCCTCCACACCTCTAAATCCGGCACTGTGAATTGTCCAGCATTACTTATTTAGTGAAAAACATAAGCACTGTGACACAGACAAATCAGCTTCCAGCTGCTCGTCTATAACTTAATAATAATAATAATATAGTGGATTACTTACAGAATGTCCAGAGGTAACGACTGGGAGCAACTCCTATAAGTCGCCTCAGGTCGCTGGTGTTTAGTGTGCGACTGATTCATTTGTGTACGGGACTCCATTCGTCTCCCATCGAACTGGCATCTACCTACACCGTTACATCACAGACAATCTCTTTTTGAGTTTTGAACCAGAAGAGTTTTGTAACAGGTATACGACCTCTTAGGTCTCATTCTCTTTTTGATCTGAAAAAACACACAACATGGATAGGTTGAATTTGGTTCAAATATGGAACAAGGCGTTTCCAGGAGAAAAAAAAATTCTATTCATCTATGAAATCAATAGAGGGTACTCCATCTTTTGCGGACGAACTTAGGTTGTCATTGGGATGTCATGTCAAACCATGCAAAGTCTATGTACTCGTAGGGTCAATGTAATGAATAAATAAGTTATAAGTACTATTTTGCCAAATTAAAAAAATCAAGTTATGTCTACGATTAGGGCCATGGCATTCTAATTTGACGTGCCGTAACAAAAGCGCCGTCTTTTAAGTTCGGTCCAACTATTCTTTGACGTTGAGAAAAGCCTCATTAGGGCCCTTTTCCTGTCATGCGGATCTGGTCCGCGAATCATAGAACTCTTCTGCTAATCCGCGTTCCGCTGCGTGTGGCCCGCGTGATAGGAAATACATTATAGGAAATGATAGGTTATGGGGCACCCGGTCAAATGCCCCTACAAATGAAAGAATACCTAAATGTGTTACGTAATATTCATGAAAGTGGAAAGAGTTGAATAACAATCTAAGCTAAAGCTTTAAAAATATATTTACTTAAGTCGGGTAAGTCATAACGCCAGAGTGAATGTTTTTCTTTCAATTAATAAAATTAACATTCTTGGCTTTCTTAGTTATTTATGGCACAGTATAAATTGTGGTTTCATTTCACGCAAATATTGCGTCACCAAGGTTACGTTTGAATAACTTGTATGAAAGTTTAATAAAGTTAAACACAATGTATTTAGGTGTATCGGTATTTTTTAGTATCTATGATAAAGTAGGTACAAGATCGCTATGGCTACCTATACATATAAGATGTAGGTATTACTAAGTATTTAGTAGTATTTATTGGAATTAGTATTACGGTGTAGTAGATCTAGGGTAACTAAATAGTTTAAATTCTTTCTAAACGTCAAAGTTAAAGTTAAGTAAGCTAAAGTTTTAAGCACAGATACGTTTCCAATATCTAAGTTTTGCAATCAGCCTTAGAAAACCACAAAACTCGTTTAATTATACAGAAACTAACGCAGCAGCAGAAAAAGTTAAGGTCACTTGTCACTTTTGACACCTCTATTTTATTATGTCAATCAGAATCCAAACTTACCGACCACCATCGCCTTAACGCTTTCTCCTACACCTGTAACAACGAAACAAAAGGGTAAGTGTAGGAAATAAACTTGGCACACTAAACGCAACACCATAATAATGTATCAGGTTTCCCCATAAACCCCCACGGCTGAATTGCCGGTGAATTACAGCCACATTAAACTTGCTTACCATGGATAAATGTCCAGGGGCCGAATTCTACTAAATTAATCGCTTCACCATAACAATAGCAGTCTCAGAATTTTTAATTTTTTTACCATTTTTGGCATTTTACCTTTGATGAAATAAACAGCAGATGGAGAGATGCACGTAAAAAGCCATTGTATCAATCTCCGTGCAAATAGCACCGCACGCACTATCTAGAATTTCTTTTATCTATGGATGATTCTGCGACATTGTCATAGATAAGCGATTGGTTAGACAGAATCCGGCCGGTCCCAGGATGACGAATGGGCAAAATTGGATTTATTTTGTTAGGTTTTCTAACTCGTTAGGGTAGTAGAGAACGGCGAGTAAACTTATTTGGAAAGATACCAGTTGCTTGTTCGAATTTGCAATTCAAAGTAAATTGGAACATTGAAATTCGTGGTTTTGTTGTTTCAGAAAATACTAAGATGGAAATAATTGCTTTATACTCACTTGTAGATCAATTCCAAGAAACAATAGAAATAGTATTCTGAGAAAATACCCCGAAATGGTTTTAGACTTCTACTGAATACAAATTAAATAATTATTCTGTAGAAAACAATTGACTATTAAGGAAAAATTTTGCTTTTATTGTATTTTCTTTGATTCATTTCATGGAAACAAGAGATCATCGGTCTACGAATGGATGAAATTCCATATTCAAACGAGGTGTTATATCAAGAACGGAGGGCACCATCTATGTAGGTTTTATTGATGTAATGTACAATACACCACAAACTCTTGGGTTTGAAAGAGTTTTTGCTTTTTTAGCTACTCATTACAGGAAACCTAGGTACAAGATTATTCCTATAAAAATAATAGAGAAGGTACGGTCTAATATTAGTATTTAGAATTGGTACTTTAAATTTTTTCCTTCTCCATTTCCTTTTTTCTTGAAATAGCTCGCTGGCTCCGTAACAATAAATTCCAAAGCCAAGCAGTGTACTTGAATAGCCGCTACTGTGTACCGTAATTTGCGGCTGTTTATGTTTCAGTGGCGACCTCTACCGGGCAGTCGGCATTGTGGCATTATTGTACACACAATACCGCCCGACAATACCTGTAACGATCTTGACGTAGAGAGCAGGGTACACAGGTTAAAATTGCCTGCCAAACTGTAGGCTCTATAGCCCAATAGCTGTCATTGTACATATATGTAATTTTCTGAAAGTTAGGATATCGTTTGCTGAATTAAAAATAATAAAAAAATGCTGGACAATACTATAAAACAACACAAAAAAATAAAAACATTTGTCCCGGTGATATGGGAATCGAAACTGCAACATCCTGTCGCGGTCCTTCGCCCACTGTGCCACAGAGGTTATAATAACTACATAGGTATATTTGAAGTAAATACAAAATTATTGGTTAGATTTTTTGCCGATATTAAATCCTGAGCTAGTGAAGCAGTCTAAAATACGAGCGTAGCGAGTGGGTCTTAATCTGAGATTTAAAAGGCACGTAACGAAAAATATTTGCTCTGTAGTTGAACGTACAACTTTTTACCATGGCCAGAGAGAAAATATTTTGTATTTTATTTAAAAAAACAGAGTTATAAGAATGACAGAAACTCATTATGGTTAACAACCATGGATGTGCGAACCATAAACAAAACAAAATATTATTTTCCATCAAGGTTGAACGCTATCAAACATCTTTCCCAATTAGCTAAAATTAGTGCTCTCATACAAATTTCAGTTGTTTCGGAGATTATTTATAGCTCGAGCAATGGTCAAATTGTCAAGGTACACATAAAACAGGCACTGCGTTCAGTGAAAATTTTGACCGTCCCTAGTGCATGTAGCGTAGTTGTTCTTTTTTTGGCAATAACCATAGAGTATCAGTAGCTTATTATCAAATATCTGTTAGCCTATGAACACGCCTTAACTATAAAATTTTACATGTACTGTAAACAGGTTTGTATACAATATGGCGTCTTTACCAAAAACAACAGCATAAATTCATAGACCGTTTACCACAAAACATGGTCAGTCGGACTCACCTTGCTAGAAATAAAGAGTTTTCATACTAACTCTACGATAGGGCTCTTCCGTTTACCAAAGGGGGTTTCTTCTTTCATTGCTTATACACCATTGTATTTAATTACTAAAGCATTATGAATTCAAAATACTTTTTTCAACCACTTGAATAATATCCTTCCAAATGTGAGCATAAGCCGATTTTACTAACAGTTTTCGAGCGAGAGTGGTGAAAAAATAATATTTATGAAATGAAAGAAACCTTTCAAACATTTTGCCTGCTTTTGCTAGACATGGATAACAAATTCGTTATTTACCTATGTAGATGCACCTACTACATATATAGGGTGTAACAATAAGTAAATATATTATATATGTATATATATATGTATTGCTTATCGGGAGCTTTAATCTTTGCATATATAAGCTAGGATAAGAGCCAAAAATAATACCTAATACCTATGAAACCTTTTCATAAAGTAATTATAGATTTTGTTACATATTATGTAACAAAATCTATAATTACTTTAGTGGTTGCTATGTAGAATTACCACTTGTAAATACAGACTTATATTTCCGAGATTTACATTCGTAAACATTGGAAATAAATTTGAAATCTAGCATTTAGTCTTCCGACTAAATGTTACTACTATATTAACCTACTATATTATTATATTCCTACCTCTATACTAATATTTATTATTATCTTACATTATTTTTATATGTGTATAGTTATGGTGACACGTGTTCTTGAGTGGAGACCACGACTCTGTAAACGTAGTGTAGGACGCCCTCCGACCAGGTGGGATGACGACCTGCGAAAGACTGCAGGTAGATGCATGCGGCAAGTTAAAGACAGGGCGCTATGGCGCTCATTGGGTGAGGCCTATGTCCGTCCAGCATTCGCTTGCAATAGACTGATGATAGTTATGGTGGGCAGGTACTTGTAAAAAGCCAGCTCCCAGCAAACCCAGCTCGAACATAAATAACCCAGGATCAGATAGCTCTGACGACAGCTGACAAAGTAAAAATCACTTAGTGAATTCACATAAATAAACGCTAACAGGTTATTTAGGTCCCCACCGGCGATAAATTCAAGGTAATGTCAATGTCGGGACGTAACCAATGAACTTTATGAAGATAATAAATTAATCAAGCTTGTATCGATCGTCCTAGTTTACTTTTTATTGTTTAATGTGTACTGGACTTATCTATCAATAGCAAAGTACCTACACTATTTACGGTAGCGCTGAAGGTCGACCGCGTTTAAATTATGGACAATTTAACGTGGATACCTACTAAATATTTCTATATGTTGTATGAAAACGCATATCAATAAGTAGGTAAGTAACTAACTTTTACGACTTATATACACATTAGCGTGAGTACTTTCACTTAATTCTTATTCTTAAAAATAAATAAGAATAAAACCATAAAAGAGTTTTTATTGTAACATTGAAAGAGGTTGGCCAAATAAAAATAGCTATCCTTATTCCGCCTTTTAGCTACCAGCTCTTGAAAGATTTAAATAAAACAGAAACCAGCTCGGATGTTCAAAATTCGAATACTGGCCTTCACACCCGCCTCAATAAACGAAATAATCCAGTACCGAAATAAAAACTGCATTTTTACTGAGCATACGTGCCTTCGTGCCTCCAATTTCTAATTCACAGAATGCTAAGGTTTCATATTCGCAATAAGCCAGATAAACACATATATATATATAAAAAATATTGCTGGCAAATGAACACATCATCTTCCAACCCCTGAACAGAGGTGGTGGTGCTAGATGATATCTATTAAATACATTACATATATATTTATATTATTTATTATACATAGAAGACACCTTGATAGAGTACACGTCGTAACACACATATTATTATGCAGATCGTACAAACATCTGTCCCAAGGCGGTAATCGAACGCGTAGCCTGCGCGTCTCAGGTGGACCTTCGCCCGCCGCACCACATCGGTTGTCCAAACTACCAAGCTGATAATTTAAACAAAACAAAAACGACTCGTCGGTCACTTGATTTCGTTGCTCAGTTTTGGGAAGGTTCGAGCCCCTTCGAAATCGAAATATTTTCATAGCTCGTTTCATTTCGTAGCACATTCGTAGCACTTGCTCCGTAGCAAGTGCTACGGAGTACAATCGTAGACGTTTTTGAATGGAGCCGACACGAAACGACCGGTTAGTTAATTTATCATCGCTCCATTTGTTGGTACAGTTTGTTGGCACATAATTATTACTACCTGTGGCACGTTTTTACACATTCTTTGTTCAACTAAATACGTTTTTAGATCTTGTTGTAACGACTCGATCGCTGGAAGTCGAAATACTGGAGAACGGTATCCGGAGAAAAGAAACTTGCATACAGAAAGCACTTGATACCGCTTAACAGAATACCTTGATATACATATAGCACGTATCACTTACACACGTCACAGTAGGTATTTATTTACCACAACTTAAAAGATACGTCCACTCACTGCTTTCAAATGTGGTTTTTAGTTCAAATCAGATTCTATGCGAGTATCATCATAAAAAGAAAAGGGCAAGCTTTAAATTAAAATAACATATATTTCTACGTGAATCTCTGCGTAAGAGCAGCATTAATCGGATGGCAAAGCACGTGTCAAGCGCTCTCGTCGCGGTGCAGCGGCGTGTGTAAAAGGCATAACTGACCCGCGAGCGGGTTAAGGTCAGGTCAAGGCAGAGTGCAGGGTGGGAGCCAGACTGATGCCCTGGGCGATATGAGAGACCGCCTTTTGTTTAGCGAAGAGAGGAGTGCATCGTTTGTAAAAGGGTAAATAACTTTATGTAGAATACAAGAATACATTAATGTATTTATAATAATAATATTTTACACATCAGTTGTGCTTATACTATATTATAATTAATGAATTAATAATATTTCATTATCATATTTAAATATTAACTATACATTGTACCAAATAATGGTGGTTAGTTGGTGGGGCGGTCTTCTACAGTTCGGGTAATTCGAGGTATTCACCCATGCTGAAGAAAACCCCCTGTAAGAGATGTAGGTTAGATATGCAGCCATGATTGCTCGTAACGAGAATTTGGCGAGAAAAATTACTCGACTGAGTGCTCGTAGTAGCCAATTGAAGCTCTAGGCGATAGCGGAGACAACTTTTATTAAGGCAGAAGAGTAGAATAGCTTAATTAGATGGCTTTGACGTAACGAGCATGTAAACCAAACAAAACCCTTGTTTGAGCGCTCCGTTTCTATTATACCATTTGAAGGCTGTGGACCTACCATTACTTACCTGTCAAACTAAACTTATTCGTAGAACCATTATTTTTGTAACTATTATTACTTTTCTGTCTCGCCACTGTACTGTTACCGGTCCGTGTCCGCTAATGGAACAGCTTTTTAACATATGTAGATACATAATAAAAACAGTGATGAAAATGCGTTACTTATTGAGTTAATGAAAGAAACTAATTTTCAAGCTACTGTTAATATCATTCCACTTTAAAATTACCTTCGTATAATCGCATAAACAGTTTGAAATTGCATCGGCCTTGCGCTTTAACCCCAGCCTTGAGCCCCTGGCTTCGACCCTGGACGCTGCACCGTCTATTACTAGAACGGAGAACGTACGAGCTCCAATAATGGCCAAATTGAATGAGCGCCAGTGCCGATACAAAATAAGCAATATCATTATTCTGTTTAGTATTTTAGTGTCTAATATAAATATATTAATTAAGATGCTGTTGCGGTTAACTTGCGTTTTTTTTTACCAGGAGACATGCATACGGTAGTATAAAGATGCAGTTACTGGTAAAATGTCACTAAAGCATGCATATTGGACTATAATAGTGTTGTTATGTATCACATGTGAAGAAATTTGAAATCGAAAAAGTTGTCTGTACGCTTGAGTTCAATCACAGAATCTTTTTTATTTCTGAGATGTGATCTGTATCTCAAATATCTAGCTTTTCTATCGTAGAAGAAAGCTTGTAACAGCGCTTGTAATTGCCCGACACTCGATCATTGTATCAAGTGATAAGTTATTACAAGATATTATTTGGTGAAGAAAAAAAATTTACGTGATGTACTAGTATTTCCAGAAGTGCTGTGAAATAGACCAGTTTTTTTTACTCAAAAACATTCCTAAATATTTTAAGAGAACCTGAGTGAGTTTTCCTAAATGTTCATCTACAATAAAATGCGGTTTTCCAGCAGAAACAGAAATTAAACCTGAAATGAACCGCAGGAAGACGTCGGTTCACGCTAGCTTTGCGGCGCTTGGATCTAACCGAGAGCTAGACAATACATGTGCGGTGCAAATTCACAACGTAAGCAGACGTGGGTAAGTTTAAATTAAGTTGTTTCGCAAGAGACGCAACGTGGAAGCTTCAAGTACCTAACTGAATTCGAATTATATTTTGGCAGGTTTAAGTTACTTAGACTCTGTGTATATAATGGAGTTCAGTAGGTTATAATTGGGTCAAGTGTGAGCGGGTCTTATGCTCTAAGGGTTCGTACGAGAGAAACGCGTCGCAGGAGTTTTAAGTAGGGAGGTATACCTAACTGAATTCAAATTGTTAGACGAACACTATGGGTTCGTACCATGGTATAAGCAGTATTTAAGTATTGACGACCTCTGTGGCGCGGTGGGCGACGGTCCGCCTGCGACGCAGGAGGTTGCGGGTTCGATTCCCGCCTCGGGACAAATATTTGTATGATCTGCAGATATTTGTTCCGGGTGTTCTGGTCATTACCTATGTATAATAAAAAATATCTATCTATGTAATGTATTTTAGTATTATGTATATCAGTTATCTAGTACCCATAACACAAGCTCTGCTTACCATGGAGCTAGATAATGTTGTGTAAATTTGTTCAGCATTATTTACATTATTTATTTATTAATTTGTTTGTGAAAGACTCGCTCGCTGCATATATAGAGGCCTGAGATGGACGAACAGACTGCCAGACAGAGAACGTAGGCTACCAGTTTGTTCCCGGGTGTGTTCTTGTGGTTACGAAACCCTATAAACAACCGAATATATACCATAGATTCAAATAAAAAAGTTAGTTCTACAATTTTACCGTAAACTCCTATTTCTGCAAAGAGAAGGGACTGGTGACCTGTGCCACACTTTTAAAATAGAGCCTATTTTAGGTCTGTCACAACATATTATGTAGGTCATAGTCATGATAGGTACCTACCTACTAAATATAATACCTAACTTAGTTTAGACCATTTTGAAAGACAAATAAACATTTTTATTTATTGATTTATTATTGTTATTCATATCTGCGTCGCATCAGCCAGATACGGGGTAAAGTCTACTGTATACCCTGGGATATCTACACAATCCGTTTGAAACAAGCGTTACCCTAATTAAAGAACGAAATTGGCTCCCGTAGGCTCCTTTTTACGAGCAATCATAAAACAGGCTTTTAGAGCACAGCGTAAAGTAACCCTGAATTTTTACTAGAGCCGCGTGTTTTATCCTCAAATTAAATTCGTTTGCGGCTACAAGATTTTTATTTTAACCTATAAATGATACATGGAGATTCCTCGTTACTCTGTGATTGCAACCGGTGTAGGGACGACAAAAAAACACCTTTCTCAAAAAGTCTCTAGGAATATAGGCTACAGTTCCTTTTACCTGTTGATAAGAAAAAAATATAAAAAATATTTAACGTAACTTCGCTAGAAACCCGTCGTGCATACTTTGATCATATATACTTATATAAAATAATTCATTATATAATCGATTCCCCTGACCTATACTATTTCAAATTAGCATCAATACAAAATTTAGTGCAAGAAGGTCAAATAAGAGCAATCTTTTTGCGTTACGCACTTAAGAACAACATCTTGTCAACTTATAAGAACAACATCTCTTATTACAACCCACTCACTAGAATGGCGCGTCAGTACAATGAGCTGTCCATAAAACATATCATCATCATCATCATCATCAGCCTATATCAGTCCACTGCTGGACATAGGCCTCCCCCGATGAGCGCCATTGCGCCCTGTCTTCAGCTTGCCGCATCCAGCATCTACCTGCAGTCTTTCGCAAGTCGTCATCCCACCTGGTCGGAGGGCGTCCTACACTACGTTTACCGAGTCGTGGTCTCCACTCAAGAACACGTTTGCCCCAGCGGCCGTCGGTTCTTCGCGAAATATGGCCGGCCCACTGCCACTTCAGCTTGCTAATTCTTTGAGCTATGTCGATAACCTTGGTTCTCTGTCGGATGTATTCGTTGCGAATCCTATCCTTCAGAGAAACTCCGAGCATAGCTCTTTCCATAGCTCGCTGAGCGACTTTGAACTGGTGGACCAGCCCTATCGTGAGTGTCCACGTCTCAGCTCCGTAGGTCATAACGGGTAGGACGCACTGGTTGAAAACTTTAGTTTTCAAGCATTGCGGTATGGATGACGATAAAACATATAGAACTCGACATTTTTAATCCTAGAATTAACTATTTCATTAGAGAACTTAAAGGTATCCTCCATTTCAATGATCCTCATATCGCTGGTCCTCCAAGCTGGGCCATCCTACCTGGTGATGGAATTGAATAGAGTACTGCCCGGTCTTATAGCTAGGTAGTGCTTGTTTAATTTTATCACCAGTGTCTGTTAAAAATTGATTTTGTTTTTGTTAATATTAGTCCTTTTGTACGAATTAATATAATATAATTTACTAAGTATAGCTGTACACACATATCTTTACGGTACAATGTAGATTAAAATTACTTTTTTATGATTATTTTAGATAGCATTGTAATGTGTTTTGTGTGTTTAATAAATAAAAAAATGTGTGAAAAAATGGAGAGAGAGAACCGAATTTATCGACGTAGACCTTCGCCCACCGCGCTACATCGGTCGTCAAATATGTAAGTATACTTGTGCCAGGATGTCCTGCTCTTCCTTACATGTTTAGCATCAAGCATTTCTATAGATACCCAAACAATGGAGGTTATGTAAGTATAGCTTTTCCATAAAGCATTTCAAAGTGTTTCCCTTCAGGTTCTTACGTCTACCGAGCCATTACATTCTCTAAGAAATGCTTTAATCCCAAACGCTTACTTTAAAAGCATTTTGCGGGCAGAAAAGGTTTCCGTTTGTACTAAACGGAAGCTTTTATTGTTAAAAATCTTATAATTTTCTTACGGAACATTTCAACGAATCATTGTTATGTTTTATTTTCCTTATGAGAAAAACGGACTTCCCAAACTGTGATGTTTGCGGAGTCCTAGATGATATGCACCACATCTTGATGGATTGCATTAAATTCAAAGATCGAAGGGAGGCACTGATGATTGAACGTAATTTAAATAGATTTGATTTAGGTACATTTATTAACATTTTAGCGGAACCAGATTCAGCAGCGGCTGTCTCATTATTTAAAATTTTTATGCATCAGTGACTCCCTTTAAAAATAGCCACAATTTATGTTTTTATTTTGCTGTATCTTTTGTTTTGTTTGTTAGTTATAAGTTTAGGTTATGATAGGACTGGCATACTTTACGAAGTAAAAGTCCTTAAAAATAAATATGATTAAAAAAAAAATCGTGTTCTGATGTGCAGTCATGGTACCGAATCAAAGTAAGCAAAGCTACTGCTAGTTTTATCATTATTTTCTCGGGACACGAAGCGTCCTTTTGCATGTCTAGACAGCATTCTGTTTATATTGGGATTCTCTTGATTATTCGGTTCCGTCGTCTACAAGAAATACTTAACACTTTGACTGCGATTTTTTTTCGACGACTGCGATCTTTTTGTTAAACTAAAAAATTCGTACTGCCGCTCTACACAGCGGTTGTGTTGCGCCGCACATGCGTTTCGTTCGAAAAATATTACGGCTTTGCTGAGTCACACAGATCTGTATTTTCTCAGCCGCTGCGCTAGTGTGGATTTACGCATATTAGTCACTTGTAGAAAACACATACCGTGTGATTTCAGCAGTCAAAGTGTTAAAGGATTCTTTCCCGTCAATTTCCTTTCCAAAACTACTTTTAAACCAACTTCAAAAAAGAGGTTCTCAATTCGACTGTATTTTGTTTGTTATTTCAGAACTTTCGACTGGGTGAACCGATTTTGATGATTCTTTTTTTTATTTGAAAGCTGGTGCTTCTCGGCTGCTCCAATTTGGTAAATTTGGTCCATTCTGACAATGGCATCCATGAGAAAACCATAAGTCTTAAATTTGCATTGAGTATGTGTGCGACAAATGGACGGATAACTCAATATCACGCCAAGATTTCGGTGATTATTTTTAAAATTCAGTCGAAACCCATTTTCATTATTTAGGAATTTGAAATCTGTAAACATGCCATATTATTTTGTCAGTAAAACAATAATATATATAAAAACTAGCTGCTCCCCGCGGCTTCGCCCCCGTGGAAATCTATGTGTCAAATTGTTTAAATGATAAAAAGTATCCTATGTTAGACTCCTGGTTCTAAGCTACCTCTCCACCAAAATCGGTCCAGCCGTTCTCGAGTTATAAGTGTTGTAACAAACACGACTTTCTTTTATATATATAGATGTAATTGCCTATCTTAGAACCACACCCTACCATGCAAGGCGGCATACGCTATGAATACGCTCTATGTACTCTCCGTACGCCTCTCAAGCTTCTTGTCTGAAAGGAAATCTTTTTCTGAGAACCAAGGACCCACCTACTTTTCTTAAAAGCAGACTTATCTTAAATCTCGAGCCAACAGCGTAGAGTAATCACATTTCAGTGACAGTGGCTCATTAAAAGCTCTCTCACGCCTGGTACTGCCTTTTTATGAGCCTTTCAGACAAGACGCTTGACGACTAGCTGGATAGATTTCCGCCTTTTAGGATAATGCTTACGATAGTAAAAAGAGGCAATATAAAGTCATCTTTCTCGTTACGATGATGGCACTGAATACTGAACTGACTACTGCTTTTACGAAACAGGAATAATAAATAAGTCAATACAAATACAAATAAATTTATTGTACCTATTGTAGAAACTGTGTACAAAAAGATCTTAAAATCTAGGTGAATCAACAGTTTATCCATTAATTATGGACGTAATATTAAACTTAAATAACTAGGTAATTTAATGATTATAATATTTAATGTCATAGTTCTTTAATGTCATAAATACCACTACAATATATGTAATATTAGTCATTATTATGTAATATTAGTCTTGTAAATAACATTTAGATCATAAGGAATGCATGGAGCATTTTACTTTGTTTATTTTTTATACTTTTGTTGTCTTATCTGTTTAATAATACCTACTATAATATCTCTAAGGTTTTTGATCCAAAGTACATACTATGCAAGTATGTAAAGTAATTACACTACCTCCTACTTAACTTAGAATTTAATGTACTTTATAAGCCTATTATTTGAGAAATAAAACTCTTATTATTATTATAAAAAAAATATAAATAAATAATGCAGAAAAGTCCACACATCATGTCTAGCAGAGATGCAAAGAAATTCATATTTTTATATAAATTATTTTAATATTGTAATTATTATGCATAGAAAGTACCCAGAACACCGGGAACAAATATTCGCAGATCGTGCAAACATTTGTCCCAAGGCGGGAATCGGACCCGCAAACTTCTACTTCCTAGGCGGACTTCGTCCTCCGCTTATGAATGATACTTATACTGTTTTTGGTACCGATACGGTGCGGGTACCGTTTACAGTACCCATGGAAGTTATAACCTTACAATCTGTTCATGATTTGATACTATTACATATTGGATTCTTGGCCCTCTCATTATTTTCTTAAATTGCTAGCTGTCAGCTAATAATTATGGCAGCAAGATATTTTGTTGAATTACATACCTTGTTTCAGATCTTTCAGTGCCATCAACAAAGAAGACAAGTCAAGACGTCTCAGATTAAATTAACGTTTCGTGGTAACAAAATATATTTGAAGCTGTATTGAATAACTCCTTAAACTATTATGAAAGTACCCACAAAAGACACTACAAAGCAACCTTGTGACAGCTCCAGACTTGAGATCCGGCTTTGTGGACGAAAGGCCAAGTGCTCACTGAATGGAAGGGCCTGAAAGGTCGACCGTTGTATCTCTATTGAGCACCCACCTTTGTACAATACACAAGAAATAGAATTTCACTCAAACGTAGGTGTGGGCACTACTATCGAATCTGTGGATATAGATCCCTTCGGTAGGCGAGGAAAAGCTCAATTTTAATGGGATAAACTGGGTTTTCATGGCGGACAGTCGTTGGATTTTTATTTGCATTCAAATTGCTTGTATCCGCGTCGCAATAAAATTAAAATCAGGGTGATAAACTTTATTTTACGATTTAGCTATGAAGTTGGTAGGTATACAGTAATCTGAAATGAAACTTCAGCGTAGTGTCAGCCCGCCCGCGCCAGTTCAGTGGAATGGGTGTTATATTTCCGCACTTACGGCGTAATCAGGCAATTTGTGACAAGTTCCTGGGGATAAGGCCTTGTTCTTTATTGAGGTGGCGTGCGTTTAATGTTTTCGAGATTTTTTGTTCAATTATTCTTTGTTCAGGGTGAACAATTGAAGTCTCTGGTCCTTTTTAATTTCAGAACAGCGCATTTTCCTACAGGATTGAGGCGCTAGATCAGGATCAGCATGATGTCCGCCTAGCCAGTCTCAACGGAGACTAGCCAGGTGCTTAGGACATACTATAGTGCACAAGTGTTTGCACAAACATAGGTGCACTCCCTTTATCCCCAGTCTCAAAATCCGATGGAACGGCAGACCGACACCAACCGGGCCTGACATAAACCGGGGAGAAGGTCATGGAAGGATTTTTTTCTTACAAGAAATTCTCATAACGATCGGGAATTGAACCAGCGATCTCAATTATAAGCGGTAGAACACCAATGAGCCACTTATGACCATAGCATCATCTTAGCCCTAAAATGAACATGGAACATGAAACCTGCTCGAATTTTAATATGTAGAAAGCAGGCATGAGTCATTAATGTTCTCGCCTCTATTTGGCATCCTCACAGTTCGACGCAGCTATAAAATATCCTTGAAGAGGGTACAGCCTTAAAACGTGTGAGTGGGGAAGAACATCATAATTTATTGTCGGTGGAGTAAACAGAAACTGTTACCTATACCTATCAGAAATACTCCTTGCACCCTCGGCCTCGGTTAAGAACGATCATATAAAATGGATCATTATATCTTTGGGAATAAGGCTCAAAACTGTGCACAAGTGAAGGTCAAAGCTCTATATTTTAGCTGAAAACTATACACCCGTGTTGCCTGATCCAAAGGTCTGCCCTCATTACCATAATACGCGGAAGTCATAAAACGCTACCAAATTTAGTGCACGGTACAACGTTCATAGTAGCTACTGAAAGCACAAGACCAATATTATAAAAAGTGAAGTAACTTTGACGAAAAATAATAGGGAAGCACCAAAATTAAGGTAAAAAATTGAATAAATTAATACGACCTTATTTTTATAAAACCATTTTATATTCTGGATTTTTTTCAATCAATTACTAGATCTAAAAGCATAATGCCTTTATAATACGAATTGTTTAACATGTTCACTGCCCAGTCAGTTCAATTACAGCCGCTGCCCACGGGGAGTATCTCCTAGAAGGCCATGTGCGTCATGGGCACTCATTGCGTTACCTGAATCCTGTGAACAAAGGATTGAGTTACGAAAACTCCTTTAAACTTTCAAGTTTCCAAGAAACCATAGAAGCTTACGTGAGCTCTCAACTATCATACCATTTCCCATTGTTAGCGCTACTCCTAAATATTCATGCGATTTACCATATAGAAATAGGATGCGTGAGAGACACAAGATAATCGGATTCTGTCGTATGGAGGAAATGTGTTGTTTCTATCGTGTATTTCTAATGTTTTTCTTAAACGGGATTTTTTTCCCAAGGGCGGTTTTTGTGTTTAGAGTCAGGGAAATTGAACAAATTGAATTTCCTGTTTTGTTTGAATATTATGTTTGGAGACCGCGTTCTGTTTTAACGCGAGTGTCGCAGTAAATTGAAAAAGTTTGCTTTTTAAACATTAAATTTTATTTTCTTAACTTTCGCTGCGGGTGTTTTTAATTAAATGAAAAAGCTTCTGATGTTTTAGACATTTTGCATAATTGTTATTTTGGTTATCCTGCTGTTAATAAGATTTCTACAAACTCATCAATTCTTAATCTTTTTATAAGTAGATATTTCTGTAAATTATGTGGAAGAGGCAAGATTTTCCGATTATTTAAAGTGGCCATTGAAAACAGCCTTGACCTATACAAAATTTAAATTTCAGGTGGTTAATTCTAAAGCATGTAAAAAATCCAATGTTATCTACATGTTTATTCATAACCTTGACCTAACCAATTGTGGCGGCCGTGTACTACTCTTAACCTTCCCTTTCGTGGCTGATTTATAATTTACGCTCCGGGATTTGGACACTGGCCGACTATGAACGAACTTGAAGCCCGAAATATCGAACATTAAAAAGTAACGACAAAAACCCTAAATTCGGATTTTAACATGCCTTTATTTTATTTCAGCATGCAACCACGTTCGTACTAGTAATTTGAAACAGGCAACCTTTTTCCTAATTTAAGTTACCTGAAAAAAATAATTAAAGAAAATATGTCAAAATCAGATGAAGGCTTTCACTTTTCTACGGTAATAATATCCGCTGGGGTTTGGAAACCACTCTGCTGTTTTTTCAGTCAATTACAACCTGGGTCTCTTCAAGACAAAAGTAAATCTTCTAGACATTCGTGATATATCGTTGGCCACATCTTCACTTTCCATCAGGTGAGATTGTGGTCAAACGAAGGTCTATTGAGTATTTAAGAAGTCAATTGACTATAAAAATCGCATTGCTTCCAACAAGCGACGAGTACATAAATTGAGATATAAAAATAAAACACTATAATAATAAATTGAGCTCATCGATGACAGCTACAGAACAGAAAGTGATGAACAGATAATATTAATAACCTTACAAGGGGCTGAAACGATGCAAGGTATCGTCATTAAACACCTACCTGATATAGCACATATTATCCGTTTTTGTAGGCGTGAGTAGATTTTGGCAGAATCGTGTCTTTACTACGTTACGTGATTTAACTCTCGGTGAAATAACAATACACTAAGTTGACTTAAATCTTTTACCGAACATGATTTTTAATGGTTAAGATTTGCTCTGTTTGGGTTTCGCAAATATAGATTGGAACTTCTTTTTAAAAAGATTTATGTGGAACCCGTATTTATTTTTTTGAAGCACTACCAGTACACGGCTTCGCACGCTTTATTGTAATAAATAGTAGCCTACATGTTATTACAGGTCCAGAAATTTGGGTATAGGGGGATTTTGACCTATTCTCTATTACATACGCCTTTGGCCTGCATAGGTCGATGCAAGCTGACAATAATAATATCTAAGTATTGGCCTAAAAGTATCAAATATAAAAACGGAGGTACAATATCAGAGGGACGTAAAGAGTTTAAAGGGAAAAATATACCTTTTCTTAAAAAGCTCTGCTCGACTCCTTTACGAGTGAATTTCAATAGGGTGAAAAGAAAACAATTTCACCGTCACGTTTTTTGCTGAGAAAGGTGTAGTTAAGTAGCCGTAAAAATTAGGGTAAGGGTACACTGAATTTGAAGTACATTCTGCACTACAGAGGTAGGACTGAAGAAAAAGAGGTTGTTAAAATTGACCACTCATTTTCGAAACGCGTGTTATTTTTCCATATATATAATATTATATTTTAAATTATAATATGATTAAATAGATGTTAATGATGATGATGATTATTCTATGTTACTGGCAATTGTGTCTGGTTGAATACTTTTCTGCCAGTGTCACGTAATGGAAAATAAGTTTAAAATTAATGCATTATCAAATTATATTTAAACCAGATGGTTGATATATTCACCAGAGCCTAGTTCGTTATCTAGCAGGGTGTACCACGTGCAGGTTAGGTTGAATTGGGAGACGAGATGTTGGAGTCCCTCTTACACCCCTAGATGTTAATGTGTCTTATACACAGTGAATTTGCAGCCAAAACTGACAAATGTCAAAATGTCATTACATGTCAAAATTTAAACGGATATAACTTAGAAACTGTTCATGCTAGACTTTCAGATTCCTCAAAGGAAAGGTAAGAACATACAGTTTTGATGACAGTTGTTAAAATTTAAACGGTCATATCTCGGAAACTAATATGGAGGAAACGACACTGCACCTACAATTCACGTCAAAAACTAGCGGTAGAAGCTAGAAGTCCAACTTCTACCCATCCCTTTTATCCTTATGATTTCTTTATTATGAATTGAAACCTTTAAGAAAATTACTCGATAAATCTATCAAAGAAATTCCATTGAAATAATAAAGGTAGCTCCGATCCACTCAAAAGAGGAAAAACTGTTTTACTTTACTTAAGAAATCGTAGTTTTGCTTTCAAAGTTCGATAAAGATTATAAAGTTTGGTATCCGAAGCGACGGGTACTATTCAGAAAGCATTAGTTTGAACGAGTGGAGATAACACATTCTCTTTGAGAACTTAATCCGTTTGTTTTATTGATGTTAGTTATTGTAAACTGGTTTAAAGGGGATTTTAGGATATCACGCTTTTAATTATTATTCGTACAGTTATGATAGTTTTATTTTGCTTAATAATTAATTTGAATAGACAGACTTTTGTCAAAGTTAATTAATTGATGACCCAGTTAGTTACCCAATAATATGCTTCAAATTGTCATAACTGGAATAACATTTTCTTTGCGTCCCATGTTCCGATCTGTCAAAATAGTCTTGAGCAAATTTTCAGGAATAGGTAGGTAAATACCCTGGTTTTACCCCCCCCCCCCCCCAGGGTTTACCCCACACGGTACAGAACCATCAGTAAGTAGGTGTGTGACACTCACACTTAGCCAAAAGTTGTCAACTTTTTATAAAAAGAAATTCACTGCATATTGAAAGGTTCGACAAGATTGGAGAAATAGTACCTAAAATGATTTATGGAAGCCGATAGAAGTATGATTTATAAAAACGCGATGAAAGTGAGATTTTATTCGATGCTCAGGGACGAGTATTGAATAAGTCACAGGGGAATAACCGGGAATGAATAAAAAATATCGCATGCAAGTGCTATAAATAATAAATGATTTTTACTTCCCTATTTTTTGTAGCGCTCGAGAGATCTCTACTCTATTGTTTTATTCTATTCTCTTGTTTTAAACAATGTCGCTATCGATTTATCAAACCAAAACCCAGAGCTGTCTTGGGTAACTCTGTTTCTTAAGATTGGTCCATATGTTGGCTGGGTTGTAACACTTTGTTTTGTTTCAGTCAAATTATTTAGGCTAGATTGAGATATAGGTGTCAGTGTTTGTTGAAATACGCTAATGACATAGTCATTATAATGACTCAAATTCCCAAAAATACAATAAAGAATAAAAAATATATAAAAATTGACATCCTGTAGTGTAGATTAAAAGCTCGCTGTGCCTAGGCCGATAAGAGGATGCTCTAATAAGTTAGCCAAGTAACTTCAAAGTTAAGACGGGGGACACGTAAAGATGGGGTATTTTGTTTACCTTGAGGTAAACAAAATACCCCATCTTTACGTGTATCTTTACGCGTCTTTGTGCCTAGGCCGATAAGAGGATGCTCTATAATAAGTTAGCCAAGTAACTTCAAAGTTAAGACGGGGGACACGTAAAGATGGGGTACCTCAAGGTAAACAAAATACCCCATCTTTACGTGAAATACTGCAAGCAGTCGTTTACCCTATCAATCTGCAAGCTCGTGAAAGCGGCGCGTCACGCCATCACCGCATAGTCCAGACGAGACGGTTCATCGACTTTAGTTCCATGATAACTTCTATTATACTTCTGATTACCTTCCACGTGTCTTTGGAATTGTTTTATCTTTGATACGAAATTATCAAAATAAATAAAGCTGGACAATTCACACATCTAGCCTAAGCTAAGCAGAGCTTGTATTAAGTATCTATTTAAATCGTTCATCTAGTACCTACTAGATGACTGATATACTTAATACAATTAGATTACATAGATAGATATTTTGATTCTATATAGATGTTTATTTAAGTTTAATAGTTTATAGTTAATTTATAAGTGATACTGTTTGTTATACCTAAGAAAGAAAAATAAAATAAAATAGATAACGACCAGAATATCTAGAACTAATATCTACACACATTTGTCCCGAGGCGATTATCGAACCCGTAAAATCCCACGTCGCAGGCGGACCTTCACCCACCACGCCATAGAGGTCATCGAATCTGCAAGGTTTATTTATTGACGAGTGAATTTAGATTTAACTATATCTAAAGAAAAGCTGAAAATCTACCGCTGGTAGTCGGGTCATAATAATTTCTTGCCGAAACTGCATACAGAGTTACCAATTTTAATTTTAATGATCGATCTGAACATGTTTTGGCTAGAAGCCAGTGTACAGAGAATATTGAAAGGTAAGTACTTAACCGAGCTCTAAGGTGGAACGACTTACAGCAACCGACTAAACAATTATTATACAGTGGAAATATCCCAATATTTACGTGAATAGCCAATATTATAAGCTTTTTGACCCAGAAATTAGAAATTGCCGTAGATTTCGCGCTCGATTTGACCTTCCGTCGATCCGGGGCACCGTCTGAAGTATAATTGGTGGCTAATGGCTGTTGGAAGGTTCTGTTGTGGGTTTTTGCCAATTTACCTGAGGGTAGGTATTTCATTCAATGATTTTCAGTACAGTTTTTCTTACTGTGAGTGAAACGTGGATAATGATTCAGAGATCAAAAACATTATTTATTAAGCATTACAAAATAAGTTTCATAATTCGATTGATAGTGTTATCCTACTCATATTATAAACGCGAAAGTTTGTAAGTATGGATGGATGGATGGATGTTTGTTACTCTTTCACGAAAAAACAACTGAATGGATTTTAATGAAACTTTACCATAATATATTATAGCTACATACATATATACACCAGAATAACAGTATTTTATCTTAACTTTAATAAGCTATATTTTATCCCGGAAATCCTACGGGAACGGGAACTACGCGGGTGAAACCGCGAGTCGCTGCTAGTATTAGTATACTTTAAAATTTTACCTGTCTATGTACTTGCATTTAGAGCTCTAAGTATTTAAGAAATAAAGTATTGTTTCTAAACACAGCATACAAATTTATAACCCGAATCAGCTACTCAATAACAAATGTACTGAAGTAATGAGTTCTTTCGCAGAAAGTAATTTCAGACATAGTTTGGTTTGTAATAAAATACTAGTTTCTGGCAGCGGCTTTATCGGGACCAAAAGTAGCCTTTATATCATGCCCATTTTAGAACTACATGTACACAAAATATCAATACGATCCGTTCAGTAACAAAGAGCATTATATTGCATATTCATCCAAACTTTTGTATTCATAACTTTAGTAGGGCTACAGTATACCGTCGTTGAACCGTTGTACCTAAAAATAACAGACATAAATCACCCAAATTTCCGCGTGGCTAAGTGACACGCAAATGACCAAAAAGTTAAAACATGAACAGTGAAACATGCGTCCAATTACGGACTCATCCAGTTTTAAAACTGAAGCAGGACAGGAGAGAACGCAGAATAAATAAATAGATGGACAGAGGGCTTATTTTAATTAGGCGGTACGAAAGAGCCATGAAGTGCTTTATAACCGCTTGCTATCGAAATTGGTTATGTGGCGTGGTGGTGGGCGAAGGTCCGCCTGCGACGAAGGAGGTTGCGGCTTCGATTCCCGCCTCGGCAGAACGGTGTGTACGATCTGTAGATATATTTTTCGGGTGTTATTATTATTATTGTATTATGTATATCTTTCGTCTAGTACCCATAATACAAGTTCCGCTTAGCTTGGGGCTAGATGATGCTGTGTGGATTGTCCAGCATAATTTATTTTCCTACTTAGTCACTAAAGATGTAGATAACACTTAGCGAATATCCTTCCCCAGTATCAAAACTATAGATACTTGTTTCTTGACCCCATACACTAAAGTTTGTAACCTCCTCTAGATTGAAATCCAAGCTTAGTTTTCCTTAAAAAATATCCCCACAAAATGGGTAATATCAACCTGAAGTATCAAAAGTTTTCCCCAAAGTTTGAGTGAAACAGGCCAGGCTGGGCCGTTGCTAATTAAATAAAGGGGTGAAATGTGGCCGTGCCCCATGATTAATGCAGTTAACTGCGTGCCCAAGGTCGTCCGCACCCGTGCATTTACCCACGAATGATAACAAGCAGGAAAATCAGCCTTCTGTAGGAAGTAAGAAAGTTCGTATTTGAATAAATAAATAATGGCGGACAATTCACGCAGCATTATATAGCCTAAAACTAAGCAGAGCTTGTGTTATGGGTACTAGGCCTATTCGATAATAGTCCACTGATGGACATCTTGAAAGTCCCTGCTCACACTACCTCTTTCTATGACAAATCATTCACTGTACAAGCTACCCGTCTATGGAATGCTCTCCCTCTGGACATCAGACGTGCAAAATCACTCCCTATATTCATCTGCTCAAAACTGCTGCATCAGCATTATTTATCCATATGAAATATTGATAGCCTTATCTTATGTCTATGTAAGTTTATTATAATGTTTGTAATGTAGGTATTTTGTGTATTTGTTACCAATTATTTATTAAAGTGCCACCGTCTATATATTTCGTTCATGTCCAGTCCATCCCAAGGTTGCCTGGAAGAGATCGCTCTCAGCGATAAGGCCGCCCTTTATACCTTTATTCTATGTTTTATCTCTGTATTATTTTCTGTTTTGTGTGGTGTAATAAAGTGTTATCTATCTATCTATCTATAGGCCTCCCTTAATGAGCGCTAAAACGCCCTGTATTCAGCTTGCCGCATCTAGCATCTGCCTGCAGTCTTTCGCAGGTCGTCATCTCACCTGGCCGGAGGGCATCCTACACTACGATTGCCCAGTCGCGGACTCTACTCAAACCACTAGAGTACCTACCTACTCACTAAACTAATCATATAATTTTTATACATCATCTTCATTATATTGGAATTAACGATTTTTACCCTTTTCTAAGTGTTACGACACTTTATAATTGTTCAGTATTCAGGTAATGTCCTTTACCTACTTTTACTACATATGTATATTCTTTAATAATAAACGAAGGTAAACAGTCAAATGAATTACTCCTCACTGGCATTGAGTTTACAAACATAGAACAGTGGTAGATTGTGGTAGAAAGATAAACGATTGACAGTTTAATTTGGAAGCCAAGGTTCCTGCAGTGTAAACATTTCATAGATTACGCCCGCAAGCAAGGAATGTTGTCTGCTGTTGTCATACAAGAGTTTAGATATTCAGAACTGTTTCGTTTTGACATTTTTTGTTTTTATCATATTTTACCAGTAATTTTGGCATTGAGTTTACAAACATAGAACAGTGGTAGATTGTGGTAGAAAGATAAACGATTGACAGTTTAATTTGGAAGCCAAGGTTCCTGCAGTGTAGTGACCACGTTTGTCAACCATGTCAGCCGCGGCTTAGGTTTATAGGCAGCGCCTAGCCCATGTCATTTGCTGTATGGTTCAGATTGTCTGTTTGCACGAGGATATTACTAAGCCTCATTGAAACGTTACCGTAATCTGTGCAGATAACTTTTCCCGGAAGAGGTTTATATCGTTTTGTATTCAACTTTCAACTTTTCAACTTGAGGCAGAAACCCATTTCAATAGCGGGACGTTAGCGTCCCTTTTCCTCGATTAACAGTTTAATTTGATTGTTATTGTAAGCGGATTCGGATGATTGACAGTGGATAGAAGCGTACCACTAACAGGGTCAGTGCAATGGTCAGGGGTAGTGGGTACCCGGCACTGGCTACCCAGAAACCAGGATGTTAAAAGTTAGTAAGGCACCGCGTGATATTGACTAGAATGCTGTCAATAATATTGTCCCGCTAAGTTCTTTTGTCCTGATCGGTAAAATAAAAACACACATTAACCACTTTTATAACACTGTCCTTAAATAAATAATAAACTGTAGTATTTGAGCTCATTTGATTGTTGATTCCATAAAATATAAATGGTAAGTAGTAACATAAATGATAAATTAACGCTTACCTTACAACACATTATAATTCAGTCATTTTAAAGTCATCATGACGACCGATGTGGCGCGGTGGGCAAAGGTCCGCCTGCGACGCAGTAGGTTGCGGGTTCGATTCCCGCCTCGGAACAATTGTGTGTACGATCTGCAGATATTTGTTCCGAGTGTTATGGTCGTTTTCTATGTATAATAAAAAATATCTATCTATGTAATGTATTGTATTATGTATATCAGTTATCTAGTACCCATAACACAAGCTCTGCTTACCATGGGTCTAGATAATGCTGTGTGAATTGTCCAGCATATTATTATTTATCATAAATAAAAAACAAATAACTGTAGACAGAATCTGTAACGGGGCGAGTCTATTTGATGTTTTGACAGAATTGAGATAAAATTTGGTTAAATGTAAACACGTGTAAACATTTCATAGATTACGCCCGCAAGCAAGAAATGTTGTCTGCTGTTGAAATACAAGAGTTTAGATATTCAGAACTGTTTCGTTTTGGCATTTTTTTAAATCATATTTTACCAGTAATTTGTTCTTTTGTATTTATATGAGTAAAACACATGATTAAAATGGCTAGTATCCGTTGAGCTGCCGCCGTGGCCACATTCTACATTCTGGATGGATAGACTATAGTAAGATATTCGCCTCGGAATTATACTCTACTATGTCTAAAATTGTCAATATTTGCACACACAGCCGTCAGTTATGTAATAAGTGGATAACGGGGCTGGTTCACTTCTAGAATTACGTTTATTTAAGTTTAATAGTTTAAAGTTAATTTATAAGTGATACTGTTTGTTATCCCTAAGAAAGAAAAATAAAAATAAATAATACCCAAAATCAATAAATAATGCTGGACAATTCACACAGCATTATCTAGCCCCATGGTAAGCAGAGCTTGTGTTATGAGTGCAAGATAACTGATATACAATAATACAAAACTCTTATGAACTTCTCATAAATCATAGCCTGTAGTAAAGTCATGTTTACCATTATCTTATAACATCTCTATCCTACCCATCCCATTTGAGATACAACCATGACTCAATATGATTTAAGTTCCCTAAGGTACTATTGGTTTACCAGACGTATATGTATGAATATGCTGGACTCGAGCCCACGGTCCCAGCAGTGACATTACTGAGCCATATACCTGACATTAGCCAAATTACCAAAATAATATTTTTACAAGCTTTCTTACTTGCCCCGTTAATTTGTTTGGCACAAATCTTGTAACTCAATTTTAGACCAGTTGTCCTCATACAATTGAGCTGAAATTTGGCATACTTATGTATGTACATAAGTTCGTTCATATTCATAAAAAAATGCGATATACATAATGTAAATACTAGAAATAAGAATAAACTCGCTGTTCCCACAACTAGACTACATAAGATAAGTGCATCTTTTAAAGGGCAATGTATACGCTTCTACAACAAAACTCCAAGTGAGTTGCAAAAATTATCAATAAATAAATTTAAAAAAATTGTGAAGCATATTCTTTGTAAAAAGGCTTATTACAAAATATCTGATTATCTAGAAGATAAAAAAGCTTGGAACGAGTTTTGCTCCAACTCAAAATCTAACAAATTACAGATAAGCAAATCATATGTACTAGACACATAAGTTATGAACATACTAGTGGTTTCTTCTCACTTCTTCCACTGGTGGACAAAAACTTGAAGTGAACAACAATACATATAATAATGAATAGTATAAAATATGACTTGTCTAAGTGCTTATTTGTAAGCCTAAAGGAATAAACTTTCATTTCATTTCATTTCATTTCATTTCATTTCATTTCGGTGACAATGCAATGTTATGTTCCCATCGAGCTGGTCTGATGATGGAGACAGAAAGTAGTAAAGTAGAACTCAAACGAAACTGCCCCGAAGATTTGTGGAGGATTTATCTTTCCAAGCACAACAAGCGTTTTTAATAATCTAGGACTCAAAGTCCTAGATCAAAGTTTTATTATTAAAAAAAGCTTTGTTTTTAAAGGAGGTATTTAATATTAATAAATACTTATTTATTCTTATTGCGGACTGATTGATTATGTTGTTCTGTCAGGAAGCTGTCAAGCTTTCGTAATATACGAGTTTTGTGCCTTCTTAATCACATGGGGTTATACCGATATTTCGTACAACGATAGAGTCATAAGTAGAATTCGAAGACGAATGGGCAATATAACTTAGTTTCGTTGCTTATTTTTGTGTTTTTTTTTTCTAATTGAGTTATTTGCAACACGATCATTATAAGGAAGGTATTCTATAAAGTAATTATTCAGAACTGAGGTTAAATACTAAAGTTTTGTACAATATATTTTTTGTGAATGTGCCTACTGTTTGTAAAGTATTTTAATAAAAGGAATATTGCACGGTAGCTCGAGAAATCAGCGGAATTGCGCCTAATGAAGGCTCAGAATTACCTAAATTCCAACTATTTCAGGTAATTCTGAGCTTTATATCCTTTCATTATGAATATCCGTTGAACCGGAATAATGTAATGCAGTATTTGCCTGCGGAAAGGCATCGAACAAGACAATATACCGGCATCCCGTGGGAGAAGGTGATCCAAATCGTACGAACTTTGTGCATTTGGCCCCACAACTCATCCAATACGAGCTCAATTTTAGGTTATGCCCTGGATTTCGAAGTAACGTTATTATAGCTAATCTGATCCAATCCTGCTCGTTACTTTAGATGATTGTAATGGATTGGCAGTAGGAGTAATAAAGCATTAGTAGGTAGTGCAATCAGCATTCACTGAAAATAGTAACTTCGAATTAAGATTGTGAAATTAGTAATGCATCTAATCACTTAGCTAAGGCCAAACTCTCTCCGTAAACGTGAATCCCAATGAATGTTATCTAGTTACTGCTAGTCTAGATTATGTGTAGTGAGTTTCAATCTCTTCAGTAGGTAGGTATATAAAAACAGAGAAAGAGAAATCACAAAAAAAAATCTTTATAAATAATTATACAGACAAAAACAGTATTCTAAACGTAGACATCATGATTTAAAACAGTATAAAGGTTATTACTAATGGTAATAACTATTAAAATAAACGATATTAACCAGGAGTTGCCAACAACCATTCGTAGACGTAAATAATGAGCTGAGTGTGACGCTAATTGCTACGGCGTAGCGTCGTAGACCCCGTAAAGTTTGTTATTGTTGAAATATAAACCTATGTTTTAATAATATTGCTTATTTAAAAAAAAAACAAGTGTTCATTGAAACCTATTAAATTAGCTAAAATCGTTAGTGACAAAAAATAAAATTGGGGGTATTTGCGATGTAGAGCAATTTGAGGTTATTAGGTCTGTAGGTTTCAAAATTAAAGAAGTTATCTTGAATTTTAATAAAATTAATACTTGGTAACTTCTCTAGGATTCAGTGAGATTCAAGGCCAAATTCTGCGCTTTGTTTAGACGTAACATTTCTCAAAGCAAACTTTACGATTCCGATAACAATATCGATAAAACTAGCATCTAAGCTTACCGTATCGAACAGCAGCCTTGCCCAACCGCAGTACTTTATCACATGTCACGATAGTTTTGTTTTGTTCTCGTGCACTGGTGATAGTTTATTGTTGAGCGATTTGTCGGCTAGACTTGCGATTGGTGTAGGAGGACGTGTGGCAGGGCGCGCGCCGGGCTCGCGACTGCCGCGCCGGTCGATACGCGTGGCAGAATAAACACCACCACCCGCCGTAGTAGGATCCACAGGGTTGCCAGGTTGTAGGCCAACTCCGTGGCCAGAAGTGGCTAGTAGATCCTGGCATCTTGGTGAGGTATCGCCTTTAGTGTTGCCCTGTGTTGCTATCCGGTTATGTGTGTTTGGTGTGCCGCTGGATCACCTATGCAATACACACCCATGGCGGCTCTACATTACCGTACCATGAAATTAAAAGTTCAGGGTACTTCGTTTTTAGGTTGACTTTTGCATTTGTTACTGAGAACGTTTAAAGATATGATTTGTTGATTCGTCAGTTACGTATTTTAATTGTGTCCGTGCAGATTTTAATTAACGACACGAGCAAGCAGTTTATAAAACCACGCACGTAGCCTTAGAAAATTAGTCTCGTACGAAATTACGCTCGTAATCTAAAGTATCGAAGTATTTATAAAACTAGAGGTATTTAAAACTAGTTTTCGATCCAGCTCAAAGTATAACAAAACAGTAAGTTTGTTAACTAACCAGTTAAGTTGGTAGCACTGCAATACCATAACTCATCTGAAATCGAACTAAGTAACCCGTAATTTACATGCAACCTTCACTTATCTGTACGTTTGAACGAATCTCCATAATAGGACAATCTGTAGTCGAGGAGGATGGTCCTGCATTGTCATGCGGCTATCTCAGTCTCTTGTTATCTTTTCGAGCTAGTTTTCGCTCGCGACTTTGCACACGATCCGGAATAAACTGTGTTGTAACTATTTTAAAATTTTATAAATTTACTCTTAAGATAAGTAGAATTTTTATACTACATAATTTATGATCAATAACACTAGTTTAGGTATCATAATTGAATGGATTTTATGATAATGAATGGCGTATTACCCCTCTGAATAATGTTATGTTTATTATTTCAGTATGACAATTGCGTGTACATATTCATGTATTCAGATTTAGTTTGATAAGCAAACTGAGTTTCGAGACTGGTTCAGCACATAGCTGCCATAAATTGGGGAGCCTAACATAGACTATAGGTGTTCTGTATTTGTAGGAGTAGAGTTTCCTATTTGGTTTTACAATTTTATTCGCATCTTTAATTTAAAACATGATTCATTTGTACTTTGTAAAAATAAAAAGTTTGTTGTTGCTAAACAATCTTTTAGATTTTGACTACTAGAAGTCGTTTTATTCATAATTGCATTTATCAAAGTGTTCACCAAAACGATTTGACTTGACGATTAATTGAGTTTTTTACATTAAGCGTCAAAAAGAACCGACAAAGCTGCTATCTGCCCTTTTAACTTTTGGTGCACACCACCTACCTTACCTTAGTGTACCTACCTCTATTTTAATATGAGTATATTGAGCTGATATCGTGTTTTGTTACATGCCGAGTTTTATTCAAACAGTATAATTATAATATGCAGGAATTTTAAGTACATTTTTAGTTTTCACCAAATCATCTTCATATCCGTTTTAATAAGACTATGCGGTACAATTTCACCGTTTGTTAAACTAAGTTAAACTTCCACCGGTTCACAGTGCGGTTAACTCGTTTGCGAGTGCTAAACTAAGTTTATAGATGATCGCGTTCAATTGCAACGGTGTAGTTGTACCTAAGATACCTACTCTACTTCATTAGCAAGATATATAGTACCTATTTGTTTAGTAGGGAAGGTACCTACATGTTCATTCAATTAATTCACTGTAGTTACTCCTGCGACAATATTCTGCCGTGTTCGGGTCTAATTTCAATTGTGCATAATTCACAAACGTACGTAAACAAGCATGTTCTATACCAACTATAGGTACCTTCTCATCGCAAGCACTCAGGTTAACTCAGTATTCGGCACGCATATTTTTACATGTTTTTCTTTCATCGCTAATACAACGTGACTTAACACTTTGTTTAGGTATATTATGCTCTTATGATATGTACCTACCTCTTTGGGTAATTATCAGCCCGTATACGTCCACTACTGGACAAAGGCCTCTCCCAAAGGACACCATGAATGGCGGTCATGCGCCGCCATCCATCGACTCCCCGTGACCGCTAAAGTGTACCTACATAGGTGTGTACTCAACAGTGCGTGTTCATATTATTTACAAAGAAAATTACAGCTAAATAAAATATAAACAAATAAGAACTTCTATTTACTATTGAAACAGTTAAGCTCACTGCAGGCTGTTACAAAACTTTTAAAAGTAACTCAACTGATCCATCACATATATTTGTGTCTTTGATCACCGATCAAAATTGTTAGGTAAGTAGATAAATTTGTTGACAGTACTAAAAATCAACAAAATTATTTATTGTAGTTGTTCCTGAGCCAATTACAAAACATGTACTTATTATTTACTTCGTTTGATCGAGATCAATTATTATTTTGATAAAATAAAATCATAAAATACAACTAACTGCCATGACAAGTTGATCAGAGCAATACACAACTATTTCTATGTGTGTTCTAGCATTTCAACACATCATAATTTGGACATTCAAATAAACAAAGGGAAGTGGACAGGAGCGGATAATCGATTATAGATCAAAGCGAATAGTCCAAACAAGACCATTTGGGCGTGTTGTCTTTTACTCCCAGAACGCGGGGAAACTAATTTAGACATGAATCGGATGTAAGATAGGAATGTAACGGTCTTTAAACTAATATAATTTACTAGGAACTTGCCCGTGGCTTCGTACCCATTGTTTCTGGGATAAAAAGAAGCATATTAATACTTTTTAGCTACGTATATAACTTTTAAAGAATACTTTTTAAGTCAACTTATATTTAGGTTTAGTCTTTATAGCCTAGATTATTTTTTAACGGAATTTTCCTATTCCATATTTAATTACCGATAAAACTCCTCAGATATTTACCGCTTACCTTGTGTTATTATTTCTCCTATGACAACCGCTGGGGTTAACGTGTTCTTGAATGGAGATCGCGACTTATCTAACGTAGTATAGGACGCCCTCCAGCCTAGTGGAAAGACGACCTGCGATAGATTGCAGGCAGATGCTGGATGCTTCAAGCTGACTACAGTTCGCTATGGCGCCCATTCGGGATGGCCTATGTCTAACATAGCCTGATGATGATGATGAATTCAACTTTCGACCTCTGCGGGGTGTAAGATATTTGTTTTAATTCAACAGGGCGTAAAAGAAACGACGCACGAGACTTAAGGTAATTATGGTTGATCAGCCCAATTGATCGTAATGACCTAAACTCTACCTATAATATCTATTTCTAGACCAAAACCTAAATTATACCAGCTTAATAATTATTTTTCGGGTAAATAATGGGTTAACTACAGTTTAATGTTGGGAATTCACCATGTCATTAGGCGATTGAAGTTTGTGGAATTGCCGAAAGTTAGGAAAATTGTGTATAATTTGGACTAAAGTGATCAAACATGGTAAAAAGGCTAACTAGGTACCTAGTATGTACTTTAAATAAGCGAAATTCTCAGAAAAGTCAAGTCTAAGTAATTTTTTGTCGTATCCGCGCACGGTATGTTCACTCCTCTTAGAGCCTACATACACGTGCAGCCGTCGTCGTGCGCCACCTCGGGCGACGGACTGTACGAGGGGCTCACCTCCAACCACAAGTTAGATGCGGAGTAGGCGGCCCGCACATCACTCCTCTTATAGAGCCTACAGACACGTGCATGCAGCCGTCGTCGTCCGCCACCGGTTTGAATATTACGAATCCGAATTCAATGGAAAACTCGACTTATATACTTTGTTATCAGTTAATAAATTAAAAAGTAGTACTTGAGATGAGTTTCAAAAGACCGCACTTAGTATTCTAACTGGTGGTCAGGTATTTTAATATTCTATAATACCAGAATAATACCAGACTTTAGTGTTAATAACCATGATAGTTTCAAAAGTTTTAATCGCAGAATAATCTTAAATCGGTGGTGATATTTTAATAAATTAATGAGTAATGTTAAGGTTAAGAGAACCAAATTACACATACATGTCTGAATACAGATATAATAAGAATTTACGAATCGAAAACGTTTATATTTATATAAATTCAAAATAATATAGGTCTATTATTTTATGCGTAATAATAATAACTTCCCAAAGTATTGCAATGTTTTTTTAAGTTGTGTACCGTTTTGATTTTGTGAAGTAGATAGGCCAAAGACCTGTATTCCAAGCCATATAATTATATCTATATAGCTTGGAATACAGGAATGGAATATACATATATAATGGCTACATAGATAGCCAAACTATCTGGCACCGAGTGTATATAGTCTTTCAAAAGAGCGTCAAATGCATCCTAACTAAAGGTATCTACATATGTTGGTTAGAAAACTTGGCTCACATTGAAAAGGCAACCTCATTAAAATTATTATTTTCTAAACAAGACATTCATAAAATCTTTTTAGAGTCATGTAGAGCATCACCGTTGGCTATAAACTTATGATGCTCTACGTCATGCAGGTTCTATTAACTCTACTAATTAAATCTTACTAGAATTTAACTATCCTTTAGGGCCTTGAAAATCCTGTTCAATTTTACCCGCGTTATACCTGAGCCCCATTGGACTCAACACTTACAGATGCTTACTCATTTAGGATACTCTACCTACAGGTCTCTTTTTTTAATAATCTTTATGCAATAATGTACAAAGGGTGGGTTTGTCCCATTAATGGGACCACGAGTGATAGCTATTTGCTTGTGATAAGTACCATTTATTTTTGTAAATTGAAAAGTTTCATCCTACCAAGTAATCATAATAATATAAAAATTATCTTTAGTATGTTGGTCAAACTTTGATAGGCTTGCTTGATTTTAGAAAAAGTAAGCCCATTAAAATTATCTTTTATGTATTTATTTGATATAAATGTCAGCTCTCTCTGTTGAAAACCACCCTAAATGAGCAAAGAGTATAATCTAAGGGTGTGAGTAAACGTGGGCTCCAATAATGTTTTCAAAGGCCACCGAGCCGCTTTGTTTGCTTTACAAAAAGCCGCTAGGAATGTAAACATGGCTATTATCCAGCTAGCGGCACTTGTTTGACGATCAGTTTCTAGATTATCCGCTTTGTTATAGTTTCTATTTGGGATTAGCAGGGCGAAGTAATAAGTTTTCTAGCGGTTCGATTGAAATGAAATGGAACAACCGAGTTATCCAAGTGATGGCTATGACTTACTTTTTGTGGTGCCTAGAAGGTATTTGTTTATATATTTTTTGCCTTAGTTTACTTACTCTTTACACTCTTAATACTTAATCGCTATAATCGTCGGTGATTTCCAAAATTTTTGTGAAATTAACTCAAAAATACCAAATCAAATCATTAGGGTTTTCACAACTCAATGGTACTAGAGTTTTCCAAGTAATATGTATGTATATTACCTAATTATATTTTTTTAAAATAGGTAATGGTTTTAAATATTCTTATTTTAACAAAAAGGTACATTTGTTTAATAGCCAACTCTCACAGCAAGTGAGAGTAATGCTTCAAAAACAGTTATAGGTAGGCCTATGCCCAGCAGTTTTGGATTGATCGATAAGTATTTTAAAATCATGGTTTCGATGCCGTCGAAAACTCGAAACGCTTCGTTAGCGAGTTCTAATTTTTCTAGTGGTGACATCTATCGGAGAACTGACCCGAAAAGGTTTCAGTTGATTTGGGTGTTACCCTATGAATAGACAATAACGTATACGTTATTTGTCTGAATTATATGAACCATAGACAATAACGTACCTTCACGTTATTGTCTGTGATTCATCATCAGTGATGATACCATACTAATACGAGTAATACTGAGAGTGATACATTTTTCTTGTTAGGACATCCAGAAACAAAATAGTGAGTAGATACAAATATAAAATTCCTGATTTATCGAAATAATTTTTACATGATTTATATCTTTATTAGGTGCTCATTTCTGACCGCGGCTTCGCTCGCGTTGTTTCTATGAAAATTTTATTTCTATCCCATTCCCATGTGAATTGATTTATGGAATAAAAAGTAGTTTGTTTTATTCCAGGATTCCAGGTCTATGCCAAATCTATGTATCTCGTTCATACTAAAACTATATTTTAATTTAATTAAATATTCAGTTATTAAAATATTAAAGTACTCCTGTACTAGGTAGATAGATAGATAGATAGATAACACTTTATTACACCACACAAAACAGAAAATAATACAGAGATAAAAACTTAGAATAAAGGTATAAAGGGCCGCCTTATCGCTGAGAGCGATCTCTTCCAGGCAACCTTGGGATGGACTGGACATGAACGAACAATATAGACGGCGGCACTTTAATAAATAATTGATAACAAATACACTAAATACCTACATTACAAACATTATAATAAACTTACATAGACATAAGGCTATCAATATTTTATATGGTTAAATAATGCTGATGCAGCAGTTTTTTGAAGATAGGGAGTGATTTTGCACATCTGATGTCCAGAGGGAGAGTATTCCAAAGACGGGTAGCTTGTACAGTAAATGATTTGTCATAGAAAGAGGTAGAGTGAGCAGGGACTTTCAGGATGAGGGTTTCAGAGGAACGCAAAGAGAGTGAGTGAGAGTTTGAGAAGAATTCGAAGCGCTCCTTGAGATAAGAAGGGCTTGGAGAATAGAATAAGATACTGTACAAGAGGGATAACATGTGAGTATTCCTGCGAAGTCGGATGGGTAACCACTTGAGTTTTGCGCGATATTCGGAAACGTGGTCATATTTGCGAAGGCCAAATATGAACCTAATACTGAAGTTTTGGAGGCGCTCAAGCTTGTTTTATATCTAGGGTAGATAATCTGAGTGAATTACTAAGATTATCTAGCCTCAAACTAAGCAGAGCTTGTATTATACCCATAATACAAGCTCTGCTTAGTTTGAGGCTCAACAATACGCCGTCTTAGTATACAGTTTTATCATCATCATCATCATCATCATCAGCCTATATTAGTCCACTGCTGGATATAGGCCTCCCCCAATGAGCGCCATAGCGCCCTGTCTTCAGCTTGACGCATCCAGCATCTACCTGCAGTCTTTCGCAGGTCGTCATCCCACCTGGTCGGAGGGCGTCCTACACTACGTTTACCGAGTCGTGGTCTCCACTCAAGAACACGTTTGCCCCATCGGCCGTCGGTTCTTCGCGAGATATGGCCGGCCCACTGCCACTTCAGCTTGCTAATTCTTTGAGCTATGTCGATAACCTTGGTTCTCTGTCGGATGTATTCGTTACGAATCCTATCCTTCAGAGAAACTCCGAGCATAGCTCTTTCCATAGCTCGCTGAGCGACTTTGAACTGGTGGACCAACCCTATCGTGAGTGTCCACGTCTCAGCTCCGTAGGTCATAACGGGTAGGACGCACTGATTGAAAACTTTCGTTTTCAAGCATTGCGGTATGGATGACGTGAAGACTTGACGTAGTTTCCCAAATGCTACAGTTTTATACCTACATATAAAACAAACAGAACACCTGGATCAAATATTTACAGACCGTACAAACTTTTGTCCCGAGGTGGGAATAGAACCTGTAACCCCCTGCGTCTTAGAAAGAAGCCCTTCGCCCGCCGCGTCACATAGGTCGTGAAATCACACAATGGTTATTAAATTTGTTCATTGGTGAAAAAAGATGGTTTGTCAGTTCAACTGAAGTAAATTTCTTGGTAATTTCCGGTCCAATGATAATAACAATCATCAGAAGTTCAAAATCAGGTTTTCCGTAAAGCAATAACTTAAATAAAGGTCTTTCGTTTCGTAACTGGAATTCTTTGAACATTTCATACAAGTATGAAAAGGTTACGGAATTGAATTCTGTATTTTTGATTCGGTACCGAGAACTTTTTTCCTAGTACTTCTGCGATCTTCTTTCCTCGTGTGTGAGGAAATGCCAGGTAATAATTCGAATACCTAAAGTAGCAGCCTACTAACGTACGAAAAACGAAGTCTTGTTATTTCTTAGTCCTCTTTGGAGCACTACAGGGTGTTTGGTATGGTTTGACATTATTTTTTGCGAAGTTGAGGGGTCATGGGCTACATTTCTCTGAAAGACTCAATGTTTTTAATATCACGGTGCTGAGATAGGTTTTTAAGTGGCCTCGAAAATCACCCAAAATCTCGCCTTTAAATCGTAATATCTATTTCGTTTCTACTTGTAATGCCACAAAATAATTTGTGATGTTTCTAAATAAATGATTACTTTTATTTATTTATTTATTTTTCTTTCTTAGGGATAAATAACTTTTCATAAGTTATTTTAAATGTCCTGTACATTTGACATTAAAATAAGCAACAACAAGGTATTTAAATGTCAAATGAATTGGATATTTTCACATAGCATTTTTTTGGACTCTAAATCGCATAAGCCCTGATCAACGCAAAGAGAGAGAGAGGGAGAAGGGCATAAAAATCATAAAACAAAGATAAAGCTGAACACAAAATGCCCTTCCATCCAATCTCGGACAAATAAGAGCAATGAACTGCCCGTCAGATTGTCATTTTAAGCGAAGATCAGGAATAGCAATGAATTATTCAGGACATGTAGAGATGCGGATGTAAAACGATAAAGTAGTTTTCTGGTTTGGGAAAGAAAATAGGAAAATCTTAAGCTTCAAGTAACGCGTAACTTAGTAACGTAGTGTAAATACATTATGATTTTATATAGGTATGTACAGTACAACTGTTTAATTAAGATTAAAGAACCTAGCTCTTGTCGGGGCAATGATGCTATTTCCTCCAACGTTCTCTTTCCAGTGCTCAAGTCTCACAAGTAAGTAATTCTTTCCAATGCGGTCTCTTACTGACTTACTTATTTCTGGACTGGTTTCCGCAACTACCTAGTACGCGTTAGAGAAACTACGCGGCGCGGCACTTGCGCGTAAAATGTGACCAACTTACCAAAAAAACCGCGCAGTTCCTTTGACGCGTAGTGCGTTCCATCTATGATTTAATACAAAGAATAATTAGATAGATAGATATATTTATTTATTATTACAGTTTGTTGATAGCATCTTAAATCTTAACATAGGTTTATCTAGACACTAGAGTTCTCTTAACAATACTAAGGTTCTAATTAAAATTAATGCTAGCATCGGTAATTAGCCGCGTCGTACCGTTCAGTTCCGATGCAACGCAGTTCAGAACGGTCGTACCTTAATAAATGTCTAAATATTAGTCTCGATTGTAATTACAATTATGACAGAAATCGATAGTGAATGTTAAGGGTCGGTCATCGGTTTTCAACAGTAACTGGAAACGTTTCATGTTTCATAGCGATTCTGGTTACTATGAACATATGTAGTTAGAAGTTCTTTGAAGTGTTGTTCACTGCTGTAGTCAAAGTTTGAAACTCAGACAATGGTAGGTAATTCTGCCATTGTCTGAAGCTGTAACATTCGTGAAAATGACCAACGCAATTATATATGTATATACTTTTTGCGTTGGTCAATTTCTGAATGTCACATGACGACTGTCGACCTAACAGTAAAAATGACGAAATTAATAGTAAAAATGTCGCCATAGCTATTCAAAAAATATTTTTTTTGAGCGTGAGAAAAAAGATTTGATTTTGATTTTAACAGTGCAAAAATTAACGCTGTAACGAAAAAGTTTTTAGCACAACGTTAGATCGCTAACCGCTGGGATAAACATATTATTGGGTGGATACCAATACTCGGCACACGTAGTGTCGAACGACCTGCGACCAGGTGGACTGCAGGAGAAAGACTGCAGGGAGATGCTGGATGCGTTAAGCTGAAGACAGGACACCATGGCGCTCATTGGGGAAGGCCAATGTCCAGCATAGGACTAACATAGGCTGATGATGATGAGATATTTTTCAGTTATTTGAAACTTACATTTTCGTCCGATCACATTTCCAGGGCACAGCGCATTATACTTTCATACAGTCTCAAGGATAGCGCTAGAATAGACCAATCGATGCCTCGCATTGCATTCAGAACCTTATGCATCCACGATGAGCCCTACAAGGTTACACCGAACAATGTTTGCTTCTAAATTGACACCCGCAATTTACTTTCCATATAGAGGTTTTCTTTCGGACTTTATTCAGACCTTGATGCATAAATTTACTGTAAACTAGCTGTGCTCCGCGGCTTCGTCCGCGTGGAAATTTGAAAGAACCTTCTATTAACCTTCTAAAACTTCATTTATTGGAAAACATTTAGAACCAGATGAACGAAATTGATAAAGCCGTTCTCAAGTTATAGCTTGACTAGGAGAAATAGGGGTTCATTATACTATATTTTTTATATCTAGATGAAAATGGAACACTGACCAGTTCAAATCAAATCAGTTCATTTTTTTTTAAATTAAGCTCATGATAAAATAGTGGGTGCTTGTGAGCCGATTATTACACCATTACTTATACCCCTGCCTTTACTTAGCAAGTCCTATCAACTTTAAATTTAAATATGTTTGTGTAACACATGCCGCTGTGTTGAAATTATTAAATTTAAATTGCTTGCAGCACAAGTAATCGTAACAAAATAGTAACATGCGAGTGAACCGGAAAGACAATGTTGCAATATCGGTGAGGCGTGCTAAGTCATTACCAACCTTTAAAACCATTTAAAACACTGTTAAAAGAGCACTATTTGTCCTGCTGTCACTAAGCGCATAACTGAGATCCTATGTTTATAAGTAGTATATGTATATTTTATGATATACATATAAATAATAAAATAAATAATGCTGGACAACTCACACAGCATTATCTAGCCCCACGGTAAGCAGAGCTTGTGTTATGGGTACTAGATAACTGATATACATAATACAATACATTACATAGATAGATATTTTTTATTATACATAGAAAACGACCAGAACACCCGGAACAAATATCTGCAGATCGTGCACACAATTGTTCCGAGGCGGGAATCGAACCCGCAACCTCCTGCGTCGCAGGCGGACCTTCGTCCACCGCGCCACATCGGTCGTCTCTATGTAGTATATCTCTATGTAAGTACAATAAGTATTTTATTTATAATATCCCATAACTTACAAGCACACAGATCCCCTGGTACTGTCGACGATCCTATCCATCCATGGTTGTCTGGTAGAGATCGCTCTTGAGCGATAAGACCGCCAACTGTACTTAATTATTAAGTTTTTACTGTACATAGTTTATAGTTAAAGTGCAATAAAGAATTTTCTATCTATCTATCTAATTCCAAAGTAACCTTATTTAAAATCAATCTGTGCTTACGATGGGGTTAAAATTTGTAATTAGCGCTCGATCAAGAAGCACATGAATATCGTAGCAATTTGCCACAAGATTTCTACAAAGTTGCTTCGTAAACAAGCACTACGAGAACACGTACCTACTATAGATCGACTACCTACCATCAAGTATAGTTCACAAAAAACATATCAAAAATAGATAGAAAGAAAATACTTTATTATTCCACATAAAACAGAAATAAATACTTAAAATAGAGGAAGGTTATATCTTTGAGAAGAAGTGCAAAGGGCTGCCTTATCGCTGAGATCAAGATCTCTTCTAGGCAACCTTAGGATGGACTTGACATGAAGGAACAATAGGTATAGACTATAGGGGGTACTTTAATAGATATTTCGATATAAAAAAGCATATAGACATAAACAAATGTCTTCAGTATTAAAAATTAGTTTTTCATGTACCTACCTACAATAATGTTTTTATTTGACATCGCATTATTCATTCCCATTAAAGTCAAACAAGAGAGTTTGTACTAAAAATCAACACCGCTCAGTGCAAAGCTTAAAAATATAAAGCTCGATTTAATGGTAGATACTTTTATCTACCATTAAATCGAGTATCTACCATTAAATCGAGTAAGCTTTATCAAAATATTAAAATTACAAAAAAAAAAACAAATCATCTCGCGCATACATACCTAAACCAAAAAATCTCAACACAATGTACCAAACCAAAATGAGGGTGTTCTGGTCGTTTTCTATGTATAATAAAAAATATCTATCTATGTAATATGTTGTATTATGTATATCAGTTATCTAGTACCCATAACACAAGCTCTGCTTACCATGGGGCTAGATAATGCTGTGTGAATTGTCCAGCATATTTTTTTTTTTTTTATTAAAAGTACGACTAAGGCGATCGCATTTGCCCAGTTACGAGTACTAGAGTTTGATCAAAGCGTGACTGACGGCAATGTTGACGCAACCTTGACTGCTCGCTTGTGGCCCGACAGCCTTCTGTCAACTTGCACAATAATATTCTTTATGGAAGTGATTCTCCGTAATGAGTTTTTCAAAAAATAAAAATAGTATTTACCTTAAAGATCAAAAGATGGCTCGGATCTTTCGCGGAAAAGTAGATGTTGTCATCGGGATATCACGTCAGACTACGTCCTATTTCCTACTAATATTATAAACGCGAAAGTTTGTGAGGATGTATGTAAGTATGTTTATTGCTCTTTCACGCAAAAACTACTGAATGGATTTTGATGAAAATTCACAATAATATAATATGTAGCTTACATATCAGAATAACACATAGGCTACAATTCATAAAGATATATTGTATATATATTTTTTTAAATTTTTTAAGTTCTATAATCTATAATTATAATCTACATAATATAGTTCGACGTGACGTGGTATATATTACTATGGACCGAATAAGTTAAATAAGATCTCTTACTCTTCTGGTCTGAAATAAATGATATATTTTTCTTATTATATATATATAGTTTAAACTTTTTGATATATACGATTACCTACTGTATATTATCCTAAATTTTTTGTTGACTTGTATTTATAAATAATAATAATAATAATAAACCCGCAGGGCAGCTTGTGGCGAGCTGTTGGTGAGTAGCGACACCACGGGTACCGAGTGCTCCCGGGAAGCTCCTGGTTCTCGTCTCCGCTTGCGGAGTGGCATCTCAAGAGAACCAGATCCCACCTCCTGCTTGCCTTCATTGGCCGGTCTGAGTGGAGTCGCGAGAGATGCATCTTAGGATGTAGACTCGGGGGTGGAAGTGTCTAATGGCGTAATAGCGAGGAAACCCACTCACGAGCACTCTTCGTGATGGTGAAATCGGGGCCGCACCTCTCGACACCCCTCAGTCGTTTGCGCCGATGTTGTTCCTCTCCGGTAATTTACTCCGGCTTTTTAAGGAACCCATCCAGCATTCGGCAAGCCACCGTCTGCCACTCTTCTTAACATTATGATTGACTTGTTTATGGCAGACATCCGCAATCTCCCCTATAACCCGATTACCCAGTCCATCCATCCATCACAATAGCCTGGTTTTATTTCTTTCATTTTTCTTTGCAATAGTCTCTACACCTCGCGGATACCATCTTTGGGTGTATCATATTGTGCACCCGAGGATGATACCCGCTATGTGTAGCCATCGCCTTTAGATTAACTTCTCAAAGGGCCTCTGTGCTGTTGGCTTCGGCCCCACGCAAGCCTTCCAAAGGACCGGGTCACTTTATGGCCCGGTCCTTTATTACTCCTTTATCTAGCCCCATGGTAAGCAGAGCTAGAAATAAAAATAAAATAGAAATAGAAATTAGTGGTCTGTTAGTAGACGATATATCGTCTACGCAGGGTCTATGTCATTTTAATATCACAGAGCAAACTAAAAGAGCCAACACTTTTTTTTCTATATCTATTTCTAAAAATAAATACTGTAATATCTAAGCTCAGACACGTTTGTATTAAAAAAATCTGGTAAATTTTGTTACAATTCTCGAATTTCAGATCTATGATGTTTACTACATTGGTGCAGTGGCAATGTCACGACACGCATTGTTATTTTCGGATGGGCTCAGTAGGCTTCCAGGGTAGTCTGACTAACACAAATCCTAGACAAAGTTATGAAAATGATTTGAATATTTATGTGTGGCAGGTGGACTTAACATCATTTTCAAAATCGCGGCAAATCGGTGGACAATGAAAGTTAATTACTTGGATAAAGGACACTTAAATAAATCAAAAATGCTGCATGTAAAACCACCTAATAATCCACACTTGATTGATTTTAAAACTCCGTAATGTAGGCAGTAGATACCTACTTAGATATGCCTGTAATTTTGGCCGACAAGGAAACAAATTTAAACATTTCACACATCTAAAATCTGTGACTCGCATTTGTCTTTCGTAAAGAAACAGACATCACCCTGCGGCTTACATAAACTTTCGCGTCTACTCCGCAAAACATTTGCGATACGGAAAAGCGATAGAGCTAACTGCAATGACGAAGTGGCTGAAGGTTTTCCTCCTGCGCCGCAGGGTGCACCAGCACCAGCGCGTGGGGATTATGGCTATACTCCCTTATTATTAGGGAGTATCGCATATGCTATTATGATGCCTAATAAGGGAGGCTAACGTCCAGCATATAGGCTGTAGATGATCTCGTATTCGTTTTCTGCGATTTTCGGGTGACCTTACAATTTTAGGTACCAAAGTGAATAGAGCGAAAAGCTTTTGATTTCGCCTTTCGGTTTTGTTTTTATTTACATCCAGAGGCAGGCAGTTTTTTTTTAACTCTTTCATTTTTTAACTTTCACCGCAGCTTTTCCATAAAATTTTCCATTTGCTGACAAATAAGGTACCGTTTATTTCTTCAGCAGCAGAAAGCGGAATATCCAATTTCGCTTATCGCCTCGCTCGAAAGTTTATTATGACTTGGAACATAATTGAGGATTGTCCGGGATAGATCGCATTCACGATAAAACATCGGTTAGCGTCAGGATAAGTTTGTTTACATCTCGTTGTTACCAGATTTCAAAAGAACCCTGAATCCTGAGTTCGGTTTGACGACAGAATCGAGACGTCACCGTGACGATTCATTTTTGTATAGGATTTGCGAGGCATTCCTCGAAGCGCACCCAAATGAAGCGCACCTAGGCGAAGCGCACCTAAGTACTTCCACATAGCACACCCGTTTAGGTGCGCTTCATTCAGGCGTAGTTCCATATCCGCAGAATAGAGGCGGGATACCAAATCCTATACAAAAAAGTGACGTCACGAGATGTCAAAACCGGTACCTACGTTAGGTTACTAAGCTCGCGTAGGTTAGCTTAAAAATAAAGTTATTTAATCTGAATCATGCACGTAAAGTAACAGCAGTCGTTTGCAAAATGGCAAAGACATTCATGAGAACTTTATTTCATAACTTGACTGAACATATTTGTTACATTTGATATCATATTCACGTTTTATATGACACCTACGTGGCTTCTTTACAACCCACTTGATTTACTTACAGCTGCTTATACAAAGTCTGCAAGATTTAAAAGATTTATGCTTTCAGTCAGTAAAATCAAACATTTCCTAGTACAGATTTAAAGGATGACTCGTTAGCGCCGTTTTCATACAAAAATCACTTAAAACATACTTTCCACAACGCGAAAACTGGATGGAGGGATACATGGATGTTTGAATTTCATTTTGACATACGGTTACCTACCCGTTATGACCTACGGAGCTGAGACGTGGACACTCACGATAGGGCTGGTCCATCAGTTCAAAGTCGCTCAGCGAGCTATGGAAAGAGCTATGCTCGGAGTTTCTTTGAAGGATAGGATTCGTAACGAATACATCCGACAGAGAACCAAGGTTATCGACATAGCTCAAAGAATTAGCAAGCTGAAGTGGCAGTGGGCCGGCCATATCTCGCGCGCCCGACCGCCGATGGGGCAAACGTGTTCTTGAGTGGAGACCACGACTCGGTAAGCGTAGTGTAGGACGCCCTCCGACCAGGTGGGATGACGACCTGCGAAAGACTGCAGGTAGATGCTGGATGCGGCAAGCTGAAGACAGGGCGCTATGGCGCTCATTGGGGGAGGCCTATGTCCAGCAGTGGACTGCTATAGGCTGATGATGATGATACGGTTACCTATCAATTAAATACCTTTTTCTCAAAAAGTTAGCTGTCAAATATAATAACTTAGCTGTCAGTCGAAATGATAATTCTGTCTGACAGTAATAATAAATGACTCCAAAATAAGTGGGGGGTTACTTGGAAAAGGAAAACCTAAATTTATGATTAATTTTCGTGCAAAATGAGCTTGAATGAGGTTAGCGTTAGCACGAAAAGGAATCAGACACTTCGATTCCTTTTTTTGCGAGTACGGGCCCTGGCAACCAGCCTCGGTAGCGTGGACGAAAGACAATTCACCCTCAAATCAAGGGGGATTTGAGGGTGAATTGTCTTTCGTCTTTTAGAGATCACCTTGCACAATTCTACTGATCCCCTAGCGGGGACAGGAAGTACTCCATAGAAGGTTCTTTAATGACACCACCTATGTAAGTACAGTCTCCGGATTTTTTCGTAGATAGTAATCCTTCTTTAAACTTTACTTAACTAAAATTATTAAATATTATTTGACATTATTATGATAAATTTCATTTAATTTTTAATTTCAATTATTTAAATCCGATGTTTTGTACACTAACATAGTATATAGGTAGGTGTACTAACAATTATGGTAAACAACCGAAATAAATGATTTGATTTAAGTGTTTGTATGAAATAAACTTCCACCAGCGAGCTCATAAATCGAATTGTAAGTCGTAGTCGGGGATGTAAAATGTTTAATGCGCGCCCGAGGTTGCAGTCAGCCCGCTACATCCTGATTTTATTTGTCCCTTTGAGGGTTCGCAGACACTTTTACTGCACTTTTAGTATGCAAGTCTTGCGATTTTCTAGAAATAAAATGATTTTATGCCATCTTAAATCTCTCAGAAGAGATATGAACAGGACTTAAAATATAATTATTCATGATGTTTCATCATCGTCGTAGAACAACCTTTCGTGTCATCAGATGCAAAATCAAATCTAGTGACACAGTGTGCTTTGAATACGCCAATCCGTTAACCTAAATTATTACACTTGGAAGCTAAAAACTTTTTTAAGCTTCAATTCAACAGAACACACTTTTCACTCTACGATTGACCGAAGCCAAATCTGCAAATAAAACATCCGCAGCCGATACGCAAGCTCCATCCTTTGTGTCCCCTCTCAGGCTGAAGAGCGCTCACGACCGACCCCGATACAGCCACCTCAAACAGCTCACAAGAAGGATATCCCGTATCTTTTAGAGAACACTTGAGTTTCGGGAACTTCAGCGAAATATTCACGATCGAACATGAATAAGGCAGAGTGGCAGTACTTGGCAATAATAATATTTCCAATCCGCTGATTTACCTTCTTTTTTCTTCAAAATTAGGACTCTGCTTTACGAATTTGATACCGACATTACAAACCATTCTATCTTACTTAGAACCCGCACTGTAAAGTAATTTTTCATCTACAAAAAGCTTTTATTTCTCTGATTCTGATTTGAATCAACTTGAAAACCTCAGACGCAAATCTATCACCAAATCAATGACGGCGCCGAAAGAGATAAAACAAATTGGTAAGGGCGTCGGGACATCGTCCTGGGCCCATTTAGGACGATGGTTTTATTATGAAAATCGCCCAGATCCGTCCAAAATTCCGATTGCTCCCAGAGCACCTCCTATCATAGGATTTGATGTGATCATGCAAAAGTAAACATGGTGATGATAAGCGTCCAGCAGCGGCGTAAAAACGTACGTATAAAATCTTAATTCGACAACTTCTAGCGAAATAGAAGAAAGTACATATAAAGTAGAAGATCTGATATTGCATTTGTATCCTATGAATAGTAGGATACATACAACAATATCAACAGGAGGAGATCGATGGATGGAGGATGGCAAACAAAATATTATGTTCAGATAGATAAAATCATAGCTATGGCTTTTCCAACGAGCTAGGTATATTTTATCCAGTGCCCTCTAACTTAGAAATTGAGATTCGAACCTAAGGTTCGTCTAGAATTCAGTTGAAAGAAAAAGGCACTGAATGAAGTAGAAATGAATAAAATACGAGTTGGTAAATTGAGATTTATTGTGTTTACGGATTAGACATTTAGATTGCGATTTTTGAAAAAGTTGCTTTTGTGTAGTTTATTCAACGTCGTAGTTTTGGGTTTGATACAAACAAGGGTTTTAATAAAATGGTTATAATTTTTTATTAAATTTAACTAAATACTGGGTGTCCAGTGGCGGATTTGAAACAGGTGTTAAATTGGTGTATTTAATATTAAATATTTGGTGAGCCGGATAATTTAGCTTGGAAACTATTGGACAGCAGAATATGTTTCGGTCGACTGTAAAATATAAACTATCAGCAATACTTGGTCAGCAACTAAATTATTTTAATCAGTAAATAAATAGCATTTTGATCAGCATGTTTTGGTCAGCAAGAATATAGTCCACATTCATTGTTTCCTAGATCCAATAAACATAGAAAGAAGTACGCTTAGTAGGTACAGTCAGCGTCAAATTGATATGAGCGTCTAGAGTAGTCAAAATGATCTAAAAACATAAAAGCAATTTGATATACGCTGTTCGATCATATTTTTGTTAGCATCCAAGGTGTTCAAAATATCTTACTACCCATTGTTTCATATTTATGTGAGCAGTCAGAGTGATCAAAGTTATCTAAGCAAAAAAAGCTCTTAAAGGTAGGTCTGGTAGTATGCAAACTCTTTTGAGTGAATACTTGATATGTCATAGATACTTGAAACAGATAACTTTGAGAGCTTTGTTTGCTTAGATAACTTTGACTGCTCACATAAATATGAAACAATGAGTAGTAAGATATTTTGAACACCTTGGGTGCTAACAACAATAAGATCGAACAGCGTATATCAAATTGCTTTTATGTTTCTCAGATCATTTTGACTACTCTAGACCCTCATATCAATTTGACGCTGACTGTACCCCACCATTTCAACGGACACCCTATGTATATACTAGAGTGGGACATATCATTTACGGACTAGAAAATGTGTTCTAGATTTCACAGTATTCACAGTCAATTCGTGTATGTTACTTTAAACTAGATCTCAGTCAGTTCAAGCATGCTCCGAATAAACTTGAAAGGTTGAAAGAGATGCTATCTATGTATAAAGATCGACTAAATACTTATCTACAGAGGAGAGGCCACGTTGCATAGTTTAAAATGCGCCCCGCGCCCCGCGGCTTCACCCGTGTGGAAATCTTTGTGTCAAATGGTTTATAAACCTTCCTCTTGAATCACTATTTAAAAAAACCGCACCAATATCCGTTGCGTAGTTTTAAAGATTGAAATATATAGGAACAGACAGACAGCGGGAAGCAACTTAGTTTTATACTACATAATATATTATAACCAATTTGAACAAAAACAAAAAGCGATCGGACATTTAATTTTACTTTGACAAGGTTTCATCTGATTTCGACAATACGTGGACTGTACATGTACCAGAAATGTGCCTTGCCGTGAAATTTACTTTGACATGGTTCGACATGGAAGCGATCTCTTTCAGGCAACCTTTGGATGGAAGACTTATGTTAACACTTTGAGTGCTGAAAACGCACGGTATGAGTTTTCTACAAGTGACTAATCTGCGAAAATCCACACTAGCACAGCGGCTGAGAAAATACAGATCTTTGTGACTCAGCAGAGCTGTAATATTTTTCGAACGAAACGCATGTGCGGCGCAACACAACCGCTTTGTAGAGCGTCAGCACGAATTTTTTAGGTAAAAAAAAAAGATCGCAGTCGTCGAAAAAAAACCGCAGTCAAAGTGTGACATTCACAATACATTATTTATGCTACAAAATCTCTTTCACGTATTCTCTTGAAATCTAGAATCTTCCAAGATCTAACGGTCGGTGCACAGTATTTGAACTTGGAAATCTCAAAACTAGAACAAGAATAGGTAACTCAATTTCTGCTCCACCTGCATTTTATACAACTTGGCATATAGTCACTGACTTTAAAACAGGACTTTTCACTTCTGGATTGAAATGTAAGTTTTGTAATAGAAATTCCGATTTGACTTTTATTTGAATTTCTATTTGTTACATCGCCGGGCACAAAGTCGTGGCTGCAAACCACATAAAATAATGTAAAGATACATTTTTAAAAACTGGCGCGATTTTCTTTTGTTTTTATACAATTCACTTACTAAGTAGCACAATTCACAGTAATACGAGTATATCCCACTGTTAGACATTTTATTTTTATTATCTTTGGGTGGCTTGGGTATCACAGCGGCCATGATAGGCCTATTGTGACTGCTGGACATAGTGAAGATAGTGACGAATGGAAGGAAAGGGCCCCTCTATTCCTCACTATCTTTTGAGGCGTTGGTCAGCAAGAGTTTCAAGCAAATTCCTTCAATGACAAAAACACCACCCATGAGATCAACTTTCCGGGTGGATTTTTAGTCAGAGCTTCAACTTGAGGCTCTTAACTAATTAATCAATGAAATGGGAAACTTTACATTAAATGAGTAAATACTCTGAGAGATTGTGTTTTGCGGAGTGCCGCCCCGTAACATAAATCACAATACCGCATCCTGAGAAACTTTGTACATTAATTGTCGGAAATAAGACTAGAACAACATAATTTTAGGTTCTACGCGTACTTAGTTGGGATATTAATGAGTTGTTTTGTACATTTTTGTTGTGTGTCTATTGGACTTTAAGCATAAGAATAGACAATAACATATATTTTCTTTTCTTATGATTTTAGCAAGAAATAAGTGTGTGTCCAAGAAGTAGTCTTCAAAAACTTGGCACTCTCTTATGCCTACAGATTTACAGTTATGTGTAAAAAGTATACATATTTATCATCAACATCTGCAGCCAGGTTTTACCCACAGCAGACTGTTTCCGAAGTTTGTCCCAATCACTAGTGTGTAAAATATCAGTTCTCGAGTGTAGATCACGACTCGGCAAACATACTAATATATGACGCCTTGAGATGTCAACCAGCGAAAGACTGCAGGCAAATGCTCGATGCTGCTAGCTAAGACAGGGCGAAATGGGCTCATTAGAGAAGGCCTATGTTCAGCTGTAGTCTATTTAATGCTGATAAAGATTATATCCGTTGACTAGCACAATATCTCACTATAAGATATCACATTAGCATACGTCTAAAAAACCCACGTTGTTTGTAATTTTTCTCTCGCTCGAAAAAGCAGGTACACGCTGTTCGTCCAATAAATGGTCTTTAGAAATACTCGCACAGATTTCTAGTATTTAGTCTGTGTCTGTATAAAATAACATTTTTAGTTACTATCCTGCGATACGAAGCCGTAAAAGCATTACCTCCTTCCGTTTAAATGAACGAAGGTTGTTCGTAAACTGCGTGGCTGGGTGTGGAATCGGTCTCGCGGCGACACTCACGGTAACGAGTCTCTAGGGCTGCAAGGATCAACAGACGTATCATGAGGTGTTCCTGGTAATATTTACACGTGAGATAAAAAGCAAAGTTATTGTCTGAGGTCAGTAATAAAATGATTAACGTAATCTATCATCAGATAACTTAGAAGATAAAAAAGCTTGGAGTTTTGCTCCAACTCAAAATCTACCAACTTACAAATAAGCAAATCAAATGTACTAGACACATAAGTTATGAACATACTAGTGGTTTCTTCTCACTTCTTCCACTGGTGGACAAAAAATTGAAGTGAACTATAAATTAATATAATAGTATAAAATATGACCTGTCTAAGTGCTTATTTGTAAGCTTAACTTAAAGAAATAAAACTTTTCATTTTCATTTTCATCTATTATATATACTAATATTATGAAGAGGAATGGTTTGATTTTTGTTTGTTTGTTAGTAGTTAGGCTCCAAAACTACTGGACCGATTTCAAAAATTATTTCATTCCGTTTGGAAGCTTCACTATCCCCGGTGAACATAGGCTATATTATATTTTCAAAAAAGTTAGGGATCCGTACTAAAACCGTGCGAAGCCGGGAAGGCCCGCTAGTTATCAATATTTGGGTATAAGAACGTTTTGGCACCATAGGATTCGATTATATTATTATTTAAGCATAAATACATTTTGGCACCATCAATGTGTACATTTTGACTATGTATATATTGTTACCCATTGACATCTTGACCTAGAGATGTTTATTTCCCACGCCGAATGGATAGTGTCAGTAATCTAAATACCTCTTAAATCTGTAACAAAATTTAAAAAAAATGGTATGAACATTTTAATTTACAAGTTTGGGGCAATATTACCTACGTATGTGTAGCCATAGACGTAAAACAAATTTTGGAGCCTGGAATATGGAATATAAAAGCCTAAATAACTTCAACAGGCATTCCCGGCCAACATTCTAGCTCAGATTACAATTAAATTTTCATCAGGTCCCACTGGACGCAAACTTTTAACCTACTTGGCACAGTTCTCCTTTTTTGAAGTAATCACAGAAGATGAAAATAATTCTGTAGAGAAATTATACCGCTCGTATTCCACTGCAGAGAAAAATTGACATAAATTATGGTTAGTTTCTAGTTTCTTGAGTCAAACCCGCTTTTCTTTGCTGTAAGGTGTAGAATAACAACTCCCTTTTATTACTCCCATTGGCTTATCTATGAGGTTCTTTGAAAATATTTTCTTCATTATTCTTATTAACAGAAAACTAACAATAAATTAATTAGGTATAAATTTAAATTAAGTGACAATTATTGTAACCAGATTTTGACACGCACAACGGCAGAAATACATTGTGTCTTATTTAAACATACATCACCTATGTACCTTATTAACATTCAGTATTTGATGCATGCAATAAATTTTTACCTTACTTTACTTTATTAAAATAAATTAGAACTAGAATTTACAATTGAAACAGCGAGCTAATTGCAGACTGTTACAGACAATCTATCTGTTTTTAAATGATTCTACATAAATAATATTGATGTAGAATACACGATAGGGCTAGTCCACCAGTTCAAAGTCGCTCAGCGAGCTATGGAAAGAGCTATGCTCGGAGTTTCTCTTAAGGATAGGATTCGTAAGGAATACATCCGACAGAGAACCAAGGTTATCGACATAGCTCAAAGAATTAGCAAGCTGAAGTGGCAGTGGGCCGGTCATATCTCGCGAAGAACCGACGTCCGATGGGGCAAACGTGTTCTTGAGTGGAGACCACGACTCGGTAAACGTAGTGTAGGACGCCCTCCGACCAGGTGGGATGACGACCTGCGAAAGACTGCAGGTAGATGCTGGATGCGTCAAGCTGAAGACAGGGCGCTATGGCGCTCATTGGGGGAGGCCTATGTCCAGCAGTGGACTAATATAGGCTGATGATGATGATGAAATAATATTAATTTCACTGTCTTGACTGAAACTTTTTGCTACAATGTTTTTCATATAAAATCTATTATTAAAAAAAATGCGGTCTGAATATATAAACCTAAGCCTTTAAATTCAATTTTTTAGCGGCAGCGCGGGTTTATAACGTCAAACTGCAAAGAAACGCCTCAAAACTCTCTAGAGGCGAGTATTTCATTAGTGTTCCGACACTTTTGTAAGGGCAGCAAATAAGCAGAGAAAAAGCTCTAAAAGTTTTAACTAGTTCTTTGTAATGAAACAATTTTGCAAGATTTATGGGCTTGTATTTTTGTTCTTTTACTCGCGACTGACGCTGCGAGTTGTTTATGAGAAAGAATTATACAAGTTATAAAAGCTAGATTTTATTTTTTTATTCTTTTGGCTTGTGATGATGAAAACTTTTTTAAATAAATATAACTGCAAAAAAAAATTGTCTGATACAAAAGTAGAATTGTAATAAAACTTTTGAAACTACCATGGTTATTAACACTACTGTCATTTAAAACGGGATATTTAGCTTGATTTGATTTTTGAGTTTTGCCAATATTTCGGCACAGTTTCATGCGCCATAATCACGGAATAACTGAAGGCACACATCAAATCATGGTAACTATCCCGATTTAAATGTCTTTAGTGTAGAATTGTAATGTTCAACTCTCGACTATTTTGAATGAACTTTTGATAAGGTTTTGCTCTGATTATAAAACTGCACCTACTTGGTTTTGTAATCAAAACAAAAACTTTTCATTTACTGTCTGTACCCTCAGGGGTTCTTTATAGGTGCCCTTTTGTTTAGTTAGAGGCTGATAATTAGCTGTAACCCTGTCTTTTCGATTCGTCCTTCAGCCGAGTTTTTAATGAAGTTTTATAAATAAGTTATAAATAGTTGAATTTATATATAAATATAAATAAAGTGCTTTAACGTATTGTCCTCTTAGAATTTGGTCAGGAACTTTAAGTGTTTTTATTTACACGTACTGGGCAGTAAATGCAGTGCCCTTGCCGAAAAAAATCATAACTGACCCAAAAACAACTCATCAATCTTAAAAAGCTGTATAAAATTATCATCCTACTCCTCGCCAAAATTAATTTTAAAAGTGGCGATCACAATAGGCCCATCATGGCCGCTGTGATACGAATACGAAAGCCACACCAAAGCAAATAAAAAAAAAATAGCCAAAGTTAAGCTACGGCGGACTCAACGGAGACCGCAGCCATTTGCGCAGTACAGTGCACAAGTGCACAAACATACGTGCATTCTCATTTATCTCACTCTCATTCCAATGGGTCGGCAGACCCACACGACCGGCTGTAAAATTAGAAGCTTAGCATGACATACCATTTCTTATGCAAACTTTTATCAAATCGCAGTAATTCCCCTATTTTTCTGTGGTTTTCCCCTTCTTATCCATTCCAATCTATTCTCGTGTTACAAAGTTGCCGTCAGGTCTGGTGACGTCAGATGCTATGAAACTTTTATGGACTTCCAGAACTTTCACATTTCTATTGTTGGCAGATTTATTGATAACAAGAGGTTGCTAAGGAAACTATGGATTTATTGTTTAATACAATTTAATGAATCATCAACAAATATCCACCCGGGAGAAGCCGGGACGGACCGCTAGTTAGTAATAATAATTAGTAGTTCCAGGAATAGTCTATCCTTCTCTATTGTTAACGATTGAAGTTACTCTTCAACCAACATGCAAGTTATTAGTAAGTTCAGCAGTAGTTTCAAATACGAACTACAACTAAACGTAACTATGCTTCCATCTCAAACGTCTTTACTTTGTAATGATAAAACAGTATGGCAAGAAACAATGAACGGTTGATTATTGTTATTATTATTATACACTCATTTATTTAAATTCTCGTATAAAATACATTTTTTACTATAGAAAATACTATAAAATATTATAAAACTATTCTACAGTAAAAAATATATCAAAACGGTAGATCACCGACCGCTGCAGAGAAAGGAACTTCCTGACGATACGTGCCGAGTCCAAGAGTACCGCCTTCTGGATCTGGCCCTTGATCCAACTTCCTAGCGAGAGTCTCTTCAGGTGTTGATCGAGGCTCTTCGCTATTACGCCGTTAACCGAAACGACTATCGGGACTATGGTCGCTGAATCTACATCCCACATGCTGACAACCTCGTTAGCCAAGTCAAGATATTTGCTAAGTTTATCTTTCTCAGCTCTGACGAGGTTAGCATCATGTGGTATGGTGACATCAGCGAGCACCGCCCTCCGTTCTAACCGATCTATCAGTACTTATTATTATTATTGTTAGCAATGTGTAATCTGTACGAGCACAGATTCTGTACAAAAAAATCTTAATGTTTTATTTCCATAAATACAGAAAATGCCATCTAAAAATAGTCAAAATCTTAAAAACAATGCATTCATGGTAATAAAGTGAAGACTTGATCACACCTCTCCAATTTACTTTGAATGCGTGTTTTATTCAAAGAACAATATACACAGTCTTATAGATATCATTAAAGAACAATATCAGCTAATAATGTCGTATACATAGCATCCAATAGGACTTACACCAATCAGGAAACTTTGAAATTTCACGTATTAGGTGAACGAGCTTTTTCCATAGTTTGACTATTCCCAAAACACCGATTGCAAATACGAGGGCCCTCAAAAAGAGCAGCGATGACTGCACTTAAAATGAACGCAAACTCTTCAGCTAGAGTGCTGAATTCATTGCAAAATTTCCACTTTACCACTTTCGATAAATTGACAAAGTGGATGCAACGTACGACCTAGTGCCGATAATTCCTGTTAGTAACAATTTATCGTTCACGTAGTAACTAATCGATGCAGAGTTTGTACATTGTTACGAAAGTATCTTCGTAACAATGTACAATTTGCATTGTTACGAAAGTATCTTCGTAACAATGTACAAACTCTGCATCGATCAAACTAAATGGATCTGCATCCATTTAGTTTGCTGGAGCGAAAACATTTAAAGATCATCAAAAAGGTCGAGTTTACTTGGTAGAAATACATGGTCCAGACGACCTTTTTTTGCGTGAGGAAGTTCAAAATACATGGTATATAAAATTTAAACATAAAATTGATTAAACGCACTGACGTGAGAAACAAGTTAAACCTTGTTTAAAAAAGGGTTTTGCCAAGTTTCAAGGTCAATTTTAAATAGCCCCGATTGGATTCGTCATTCAAATATAATTCCTCATTCATCCCATGGTCTACGGGCAGAGCTAACCTGAGATAAAATTCGGTTTTTTTATTTAACACCATACAAAAATAGGCTTTGTCGTTGACTGGCCACACAATACAAAACAATACATTACTCTTTATAGCTCACCAAATAAAAACAGATACACAAGACAGGAAAAAAACACACCGCTTCGGGTTCATTTCATCCCTCCCACCTTGTCTTCTAATCCTAACTAATATAGTGTGTAATATATATGCGAAAGTGGATTTACACTTTCCTTCCTTCTTCCTTCACGGCCTTTAGGTCCTGGAAATGTGAAATTTGAATGCGAGCTGTTCTCCGCAAGTGGGAACAGCTCGCATTCGTTTAATATGTGCCTTTTGACTCCAAGCATCAATAATCTGTCGGCTCAACGTGCATCATCATCATCATCATCAGCCTATAGCAGTCCACTGCTGGACATAGGCCTCCCCCAATGAGCGCCGATTCAACGTGCGTTCATATTAAATTGGACACAAAAACGTATAACTGTCTGTAGCTCTAGCACCAGAAGGTACCTGAGTATTCCTTCTAAAGTTCAGCTCAGTTTGCACAAGCTGTCAACGAGAAAAGCTCCGAAGTTCGTAGTTACGCACGAGTGGCTCGAACTATTGAAACCTAGTCCAAGATTCTAGGAACTTCGTCTTTATTCGAGGCTCCTCTCATTTTAATAGAATTGAACTTTCTAGAATTTAGAGGCTACCTGCTACTATATATCTATCTACATCTATCTACTACTTTTATAAAGTAATAGAAGAATAAGTCTTAAACATACTTTATTAGAAACTTTATGCTTTAAAGTAGGTAAGTACTTTATTTCACATATCTCTATTATGTGTGTTTGACCTCAGAAAACACAAATTAATACAATTATTGTTTTAGTGTTTTCTGAGGTCAAATACAACATTTAACCGATTATTTAACGTAGCGGCCTAAATCTTTGCATATATCTGGAATAATGGTACTTACAACTTTTTATTCCAAACAGCCTTGGCCAAAATCTAGTATGCGCAACAATTCAAACAGCCATTGTATAAAACCGGTAGCTCGAAATTAAACTAGGTCAGTAAGTGTTCGAACCTCCTTAAGTGCCTATTCAATAACTGACCTACATCACTGAAATTCAAATTATATTCAACAATAAACAGCCTTACTAAACATATTGTAAACTCGCTTCTTTTGTCAGTTTTTGTCATACGAACTAGGGTAAACTTACGCATGCAACGACATGCACATGTTACACAATCTAGAGTCCTCGGCTTCTGTGAGCAGATAAAACGAACCAGTCCTATTCGTATCCATTGTCCCGCATCGGGTACCCGTAGAGAGCTTTATGCGGTATGCCAGCATGCCTACAGCTCAAATAAGGACTGCTTGTAAGTAGACCCCTACAGTTGAACTGAGCTTAGATATAGAATACAATTTTATCGCAGCTGAAATTAAATTCTTCGTAACAGGCAGTAAGTACATGTAAAAAATAAATAAATTATGCTGGACTATTAACACAGTATTATTTAGCCCCAAGTTAAGCAGAGCTTGTGTATTATACTAGATGTGTTATGGGTAGATAGATGGTAGTAGATCACTGATATACATATAATTACATTACAATACATTACATTGATAGATATTTTTTTAGTATGCATAGAAATCGACCAGAACACCCGAAATAAATATCTCTATATCGTACAAATATTTGCCCCGAGGCAGGGATGGAACCCACAGCGTCCTGCGTTGCAGGCAGACCTTCGACCACCGCGCCACTGAGGTCGTCAATTCTTAGATTTGACCGACATTGGACTTCCGTCCATACAATTTAATAAGCAATTAAAGAATATACATTCAAAACTACACAGTAAACATAATTTATCAAAGAATTTAATGTCGATGTTTCCTCAGATTCCTTTAACACTTTGACTGCGGTTTTTTTTCGACGACTGCGGTCTTTTTTTTAACCTAAAAAATTCATGCTGCCGCTCTACACAGCGGTTGTGTTGCGCCGCACATGCGTTTCGTTCGAAAAATATTACGGCTGTGCTGAGTCACACAGATCTGTATTTTCTCAGCCGCTGCGCTAGTGTGGATTTACGCATATTAGTCACTTGTAGAAAACACATACCGTGTGATTTCAGCAGTCAAAGTGTTAACTGCTGGTTCAACTCTAGGCCTACAGGATTTAATTACGTTTTGCGGAACAAAAACACTTTCAAGTGGCGAGTACGAATCCTGCATGCAAAATGGTAAAAGGTTTTATGAAAATTTAACAAAAACCTTCCTACTTCCGGTTTACCGAGCCGGGAGCAATTAGGTGGAAATAGCGTTTGCAGTTGCTTTTAAAACTTTATACCGCTTTATTTTTTAATACAACGTTTTATAAAATGAAGCCTACCTTTATGCTTCAATCGATGCTTTGTTTGAAAAGACTAATTAACTTTTCTTTTGGGTTACTATCGCCTATGTTTATATCCTATTTAGATAAGTACATTTTAAATGAAAAGAAAATCAAATGAATTTATTTGTTATTAGACTTTCACAGAATATAATAAACTTAACACTTTGAGTGCTGAAAACGCTTGCTATGAGTTTTCTACACGTGACTAATATCCGTAAATCCACACTAGCGCAGTGGCTGAGAAAATACAGATCTTTGTGACTCAGCAGAGCTGTAATATTTTTCGAACGAAACGCATGTGCGGCGCAACACAACCGCTGTGTAGAGCGGCAGCACGAATTTTTTAGGTAAAAAAAAAGATCGCAGTCGTCGAACAAAAACCGCAGTCAAAGTGTTAAACTAAGAGGAAACGTGTTGGTAAGTGTGTAAGTCCTGTAACAAAATGGCTTTGCCTCATCATGAGTTGGATGACTAGCATGCTAGCAACCAACGCTGGTCTTCCGGCAAAGCAACTTGTTTTTTATTTTATGTATAATTGTGAATAAAGAATTATAGAATAAACTGTATGAATACTTCTAAAACTTTTCAATGAAAACGTCATTCAAAACATCCTAGCAGTATTCGTACCTACTACAGTTTAAATATACAAATGCCTAAAACTTCTTACTATATACTTACTGTATAGTATACTACTACCTCCTATTTATCCCATATAACAGCAGTTTTCATGGTATAGAAATCTTACTAATATTATAAACGCGAAAGTTTGTGAGGATGTATGTAAGTATGTTTGTTGCTCTTTCACGCAAAAACTACTTAACGGATGTTGATGAAACTTCACAATAATATTATTGTGAAGTTATCCTATGTGTTAGCCTATGTGTTATTCTGATATGTAAGCTATATAGCTTACATATCAGAATAACACATAGGCTACAATTCATAAAGATATATTTTATATTATGCAAAATATCTATCACCACACGGGTGAAACCGCGGGGCGCAGCTAGTAACCTTATACGATTCAATAGAAGCATCTAGTTTACTATAATTACCTCAGCCACAGCAAGATATTTCCTAATATCGCAGTGAAACATCTAACCTCTACATTTTCCGTGGTTTCATCTGTATTAACAGCCTAGGGGCAATTTGCAGCCGCGATAAAGGACGTTGTAAGAGCCGGGAAGCGAATTAAGGTTTAATAAGTTCGCAATGCGCTGCACCACCGGTAGGCGCAGTAGGTAACTCTTTAAATATTTATACGAAAACTCGGGCTCAGCTTAGACCTTGAACTTGGATGTTATTTGCTGAATTTGCGAAAAGCTGTAAGAAAACCGGTTTGTCTTCTTTTTCGTATGCAAATAAAAGTTTGGAAGCCTAAACCCAGTAGTTGTTCAAGTGTGGTGATGATGATCCAAATAATTAGGCGTGTTTTTAAAAACTATAATCCGACTTATAATTCCTAATTATTATTAAACGCCTCTAAAATTAACTTGTTTTATTGAACCCTATTGTTTGTATTGTAGGGTTCATTCATTAAAACAAGTTTCTCCTGCGACGCAGGAGGTTGCGGTTTCGATTCCCGCCTCGGAACAAATGTGTGTACGATCTGCAGATATTTGTTCCGGGTGTTCTGGTTGTTTTCTATGTATAATAAAAAATATCTATCTATGTAATCTATTGTATTATGTATATCAGTTATCTAGTACCCATAACACAAGCTCTGCTTAGCTTGGGGCTAGATAATGCTGTGTGAATTGTCCAGCAATATTTATTATTATTATTAATAAGAACCTACCATATTGAGACATTAAGTACCTAGCTGGCTATACTTAGCTATTCGTTCGTAGCTTGATTTGATATTTAATTAATATGAGTAGAGACTCGATTTATAACAAAATCAATTAGAATTTTATATATTAAATAGTGGCCCATAACAGCGTCAGTTATTCAACCCGTGCCTCTGCGATAGTTGAGCCACGGGTGAGCGGGGTGTAATCACAAAGATCATGTCCCATATCATCACTCGCTGTTCAGTCGAGTCAGTTAAGACCCTTCTGATGGCAATGTGGTCAAAGCTTAGCGAATCGACTGTTTCTTAGCCGGGAACGCTTCGATAGCGCCTTCTAATTTGGCTAGTGGCGACATCTAGTTATAATTTAGGTAACTAAAGTTGAGTCCGCTATCAGCTAAATCAGTCAAGGTCGTTTGACTATGTAGCGCAATATTCTTAGTTTTGAAATGTAAAGCGTTTATTTTCATTTGGAATTTTCAAATTTCGATGTTGCTCTTGGTTGTGGGCCACAACTCTGTTTTAAACAAAATAAAACTATTACAGAGGCATTAACAAAAAACTAGTCAGATGAGTTAAGGCTAGGATTAGGCTAGGTATCACAAACAGCCCAATGGAAGCCCCTTTTGAAAATGTCTTTATTTAACTAAATATTACGACTAGAAGACAACTGTTTGAAGCTTGTGGGAAACCATTTTGTCACTATAAAATGTTTGTCGATACGACCTTAACGCCTTCCTCGGAGATTGGTGGGACATCGCGCGTGACCATACTGAAAGATTTGGGGGAGGCCTTTGCCCAGCAGTGGGACAAATCAGGCTAAATAAAAAAAATGTCTCTAAAGATGAACGAGTTTAAGCGCATAATTGAATGCAAATTTTTGCGCTGAGTGGTAGCGGTGTTGGATTAATGAGCGCACTCCTAATTTCCTCCCCTTATTTATATATTATCCATCACATCACGCTTATTTATTTTTTTTAAATTTTGTACAGATTTTTAAAGACCTACTTAAAATAATAATTATTACCAATTGGCGTAAGTAATGATATGTTACCCTTTCCTAGAGATGAAGACTAGACTTTCACACTTCTCAAAAAATATTCAAACATTACTTTAGAAATTCAAAAGAGATGACCTTTGAAACAGTAACGCCTACCTCGATTGCTTCATTATTTTTTTATGCAAAAGCCTCTGCAGTTTTACTGCTTGCTACAAGCCTTCCATGATGCTATCGGATTAAAATTTGAATCGGAAATTGCCGCGGATTTTAGAATGAACAAAAATTACACTTTGTATTACAGGTATAGAACTACGATATAGCTAAAGTCATTTAAAACGGGATATTTACCATGATTAGATTTTTGAGTTTTCACAATATTTCGGCACAGTTTCATGGGCCATGATCACGGAATAACTGAAGACACTGCGAGTTTCGAACTCAAAAATCAAATCATGGTAAATATCCCGTTTTAAATGACTTTAGCTATAGTCGTAGTTCTATACCTGTAAACTGTATAACCTTTTTTTTCATTGGCAAATTAACGGATTTTGTATTTTGTATGCCTCTGTGGCTGTAGCATCTTGTATATACATTGGTTGGACCCTCCTCATACAAGAACCCAGCATAAATGATAAGGACAAAGCCAATAGTATTGTCGGTCACGTATATCTGCAGCCACGTTAATATTGCATCGCCGACACCTGCCCCACAATCCCACGTCCTCTGAATACAAAGTAATGGAGACTTTAAAACTACTCTAATGTTGGCACTTGGTATTTCCAAGGTACATGTTTTGGTTGAATGTGTCCGCAGCGAAGCCGAAAGAATGAACATGCTTTAAACAGGAATCGATTTGCATGAGTTTGGAAAATTTAATAGCATTTCGGCCTATCCTCTCTCAGGGAAGGCTAACTGTTATATAAATTAGATAAATCTTTATTAAATAGTATAGATTAAGTCGCTTCCGCTGTCTGTTCGCTTAGATATTTTAAAATACTCAACGGATTTTAATGCAGTTTTCAGTAATAGATAGAGTATTTCAGGAGGAAGGTTTATACGTATATATAACGAAAATCGTGCAAAGCTGGAGCTGATCGCTAGTTATATATAAAGCGTAGAATGTAAGTCAATTATTGTAAACGATGAGGGTGACATGATCACTGTGATCAAACCCTGCATAACAGGTAAATAAAAATTTTAAAAAAGGTCCTACGTTCTTTGGATACAAAGTACTGAAGACTTTAACACTTTGACTGTGGTTTTTTTTCGACGACTGCGATCTTTTTTTTTACCTAAAAAATTCGTGCTGCCGCTCTACACAGCGGTTGTGTTGCACCGCACATGCGTTTCGTTCGAAAAATATTACAGCTCTGCTGAGTCACAAAGATCTGTATTTTCTCAGCCGCTGCGCTAGTGTGGATTTACGCAGATTAGTCACTTGTAGAAAACTCATACCGTGCGTTTTCAGCACTCAAAGTGTTAAAACTATTCGTATGTTGGCATTGGCACATGGTTTTACATTCTCGGATTTTATTTTATGATCAAACAAAGGGCTAGGCCCTTTGTTCTCTATTCCCGGCTTCAATGCAGCTATGATATTCCAGATCTATGCAAAATTTTAGGTAGAACCGTTCAGTGGTTCTGAAATGAATCAGACGCAGAATAATTATTTATTTATAGGCAGCTTCTGGCTAATGAGTCTATATCACACAGTGTTAAATTCATTCATATTCATTCATATTCATAGCGTTTGACGACCGATGTGGCGCGGTGGGCGAAGGTCCGCCTGCGACGCAGGAGGTTGCGGGTTCGATTCCCGCCTCGGAACAATTGTGTGTACGATCTGCAGATATTTGTTCCGGGTGTTCTGGTCGTTTTCTATGTATAATAAAAAATATCTATCTATGTAATATATTGTATTATGTATATCAGTTATCTAGTACCCATAACACAAGCTCTGCTTACCATGGGGATAGATAATGCTGTGTGAATTGTCCAGCATTATTTATTTATTTATTTATTCATTCATTGCGTTACTTTCTTTAGTTATTTTTGTTATTTTTGTCTCAATTACCTATATTTCTTGCTTATTAGTTGAGATAAGTATAGTAACACGTAGAGTCTGAGAATAGCATTAAATTTAAATAAAATAGGCTTTCTTAGACGCAGCTCGCATAGGTCCTAATTAACCGCGCCGACTTCACTCCGCATACAATTATATAAACAAGGTCTGAAAGGTAACAATTTCTTACGGGAAAGTTAATTTTATTCGTTATTTCAAACAGTGAATAACGTTGCTGACTAGGTGAAATTACACTTTACTTTAGTTATGTTTTACACGTTAGTTTAAAAAAAAATTATGTGCACCATAAATAAACATTTTACCAGAAGACCCCCAGTAGTTTCACTATAAAGTGTATTTCATTAATTAAACTAAGATAAATAAATAAATAATGCTGGACAATTCACACATCATTATCTAGCCCCAACCTAAGCAGAGCATAATACAAATACATTACATAGATATATGGTTTATTATACAAAGAAAACGACCAGAACACACGAAACAATATCTGCAGATCCTTCAAACAATTGTTCTGAGGTGGAAATCGAAACTGCAACCTCCTGTGTCGCAGGCGGATCTTCGCCCACCGCGCCACTGAGGTCGTCAAAAGTAATATACTCACGGTCTTTGCAATCAATAAAATCAAATAACATCACAAACGTCCAACATGACTGCCATGATGATCACACATTTTAAAAAACCCGTAAACGTTCTGATTTTACGACGATCGATTTTAAAAATGATTCTCCTATCTTTACATATGACTGTGCTGTGCATAGGTACCTACGTAAATAAAAGAAGAAGGCTTCGAATAATAGTAGACACAAACGAGGTTCTGCCATAAAAATCGTCAAATTATTCTCAAATTATTACGTATGTACTTGTGTGTCAAAGCACTCACAATAGAGTAGTTTTTGGTTACAAATTCAAGAAAATTGTTGAATAACATTATCCCTCTGCTGTGACAGCAGTGTGTTTTTGTTATCTATTTTAATTAAAAGTATTTAGTAGATATTTGTTGTCAAGTGAATAAGTAAACAAATTAACAATTCCAGCAAGCTCCATTCTAGGTAAAAACCCGATAAAGCCGAGCTCAGTCAGATTATGTGCTCGAAGGCTAAACAGCTGTGCGCGAATCACCACAACCGAGCGAGCGAATTGCTAAAGGCTATAGAATCTAGCCGGTTGGAAATGTCCGAGTCAGCTATTAAGTTCTCTGTATAAAACGTGGATCGCTACGCCTTAATGCGATTTACCTACTACTGGTCACAAGTCAGTTAATAAAATCTCTGTATAAAACGTCAATCGCTACACTAGTTCTTACTAAACTGGTACTTACTGGTTACGGATTATAAGGACTTGCTACAATCTCCTACGCCTTGCTACGGGATAGATATTCATTCTTAACAGGGGAGGCCTGCGTCTAGCATTGGACTAATATAGGCTGTTGAGGAAATATTGTCTAAACTCTAAATATTACTATAAGCTTGGAATTCTTCCAAGTTTTTATCTTTTCGATTAGAAAATGTTGATGGGGCTGACTGACACACCGTGTGATTTGCGTTTGAACCTAAGTATTTTGTCGCAGCGAAAACCACTAACTACGTGAAATTTCACTCCTTGAACGTTCGGCCGCCATTGAGGTCGGCTTTGTCGGATAATTTGGCTTCTAGATTTGAAATTAACTTGGGAATATGGCGTCGAGTGAAGTTACTTCGCGGGAAACATGTTTTGGGTTAGGTAAAGAATGAGGGGGCGGTAAATATGGAAAATAAAAGTAAATACAATTTTCCTACTACTAAATGTCCTACCTACTTAATCACAGGGCGTTATGGCGCTCATTAGGGGAGTCCTATGTCCAGCTGTGGACCTATAAAGGCTGATAATTATGATGATGAAAATACTGTTTAGTACTAAATACTGTTTCCGCTTCAGCACACATACATACCTAAGTCCACTGTTGAATAAGTCTCTTCCGAAAAACACCAAGAGGATCGCAGTGGAAGTGTCAAAATACCTGATTGGTTTCTTTATTTAGGTGACTGGAATTAGTGGCTCGATGTTTTTTTTAATAATTACATTCAGATAGCAGCATTTTCCTTGGAGTGTTCTAGGTATCTCTGAGTGCTCTAGGCTATTTTATCTATCCTTCTAGCGAGCGAAGCTACGGTTTAGATGGGTAGAATGGGATAAATTGTGGGTCATATCACTGAAACAAAAGCCCCCACCACGGTGGTGGTTGTCTGTTTGAGCGCGATAATCTTAAAACATCTGCGAAGATGGTCATACCGTTTTGATAGAATTATTCAAAATAAATAAATAAAAATGATCTTTATTAGAGTTTATTAAAAAAAAACACCCTGTATAATTCACTTTTTTTCCAGAACATAGGTCCCTTCCCAGTTAAGTAAAAGCGCAAGTAAATTTGCTAAAGAGCAAGTTTAATTCCATTCGATATAACGTTTCACGACTCCAAACTAGAGTCACGAAAGTTCGAAGATTCCTATCAAGATTTTGATATGGATCGTTTCCTGGTAACCAGCGTGTTATTTCTACAAAATTCTGTAATAACTGTTTTCAAAATGTCGCGTAATTACGCAAAGCAGACTTAATGATGGCAATACAGTCGGAGTCGCGCGATATGCTAATTAGTTTTTGAAAGACTTGTTTTGAAAGTTTAACTTGATAAGTTACACCTCTCGAAATTTTAACCATTTTGCTTGACCAACCATCGGGCTTAAGTTGGCCGCTTGCCTGCTTGCCACCAGAGTAAAGTCAAAAGTAAAAATCGTTTATTTCGCAGCTATATTATGGCTTGATAACCCTATATTCAGATATACAAAGATATTATAATTGAATTATTATTAAGTAGGTATACAAACACTTGACCACTTATCGTCTCATGATGGTCAGACGACCTTGTGGGGGCTGTAGAGAACCAGTGGATCCGACTGGCACAAGACCGCCAGGTATGGCGAGATAAAGAAGATGCCTTTACTCAGCAGTAAGTGTTACCGGTGATTAGATAGATAGATAGATACAAACACTACGCCGATACATAAGAAACAATAATACGCGTTTGTTATTCCTGGTTGTAGTTGTTGTTATACCTAAAGTTAGTAGACGAGATACTACAGCAGTTTTTATAGTAAAATATACCTAGCTAGAGTATCCAGTCTCCAGTAGATCTGCTATCTGATATCATTGTTAACACAATTGCCAATAAGTAAGTACACTCCCTATCTTCAAAAAACTGCTGCATCAGCATTATTTATCCATATGAAATATTGATAGCCTTATCTTTTGTCTATGTCATCATCATCATCATCATCATCAGCCTATAGCAGTCCACTGCTGGACATAGGCCTCCCCCAATGAGCGCCATAGCGCCCTGTCTTCAGCTTGCCTCATCCAGCATCTACCTGCAGTCTTTCGCAGGTCGTCATCCCACCTGGTCGGAGGGCGTCCTACACTACGTTTACCGAGTCGTGGTCTCCACTCAAGAACACGTTTGCCCCATCGGCCGTCGGTTCTTCGCGGGATATGGCCGGCCCACTGCCACTTCAGCTTGCTAATTCTTTGAGCTATGTCGATAACCTTGGTTCTCTGTCGGATGTATTCGTTACGAATCCTATCCTTCAGAGAAGCTCCGAGCGACTGGTGGACCAGCCCTATCGTGAGTGTCCACGTCTCAGCTCCGTAGGTCAGAACGGGTAGGACGCACTGATTGAAAACTTTCGTTTTCAAGCATTGCGGTATGGATGACGTGAAGACTTGACGTAGTTTCCCAAATGCTGCCCATTTGTCTATGTAAGTTTATTATAATGTTTGTAATGAAGGTATTTAGTGTATTTGTTATCAATTATTTATTAAAGTGCCACCGTCTATATTGTTCGTTCATGTCCAGTCCATCCCAAGGTTGCCTGGAAGAGATCGCTCTCAGCGATAAGGCCGCCCTTTATACCTTTATTCTAAGTTTTTATCTCCGTATTATTTTCTGTTTTGTGTGGTGTAATAAAGTGTTATCTATCTATCTATCTACACTAAGGTACTTACTATGGTATAAGTAAGGTAGTATAAGGCTCATAGAAATTAAACAACTACTTACTCAGTACTTAGGTACTCAGTTATTTATTTCTAACCGCAAATTCAGTTGCATAAGCATCTCCTGTTTAAAATTCATTGTTATCAACGTTATTGTGCAAGTTTATTTCTCCCCCTGGGGAGTCTTGTATGTTTTACCCTCATGAATAATGCAGGGATGCTTCAAGTATCACGATAACCTAGAGAAATGACCGCTGTCATGGATAACACACGGTTAAAATAATAATTGTGTATGCTGTATCCGTTATTCGATATTTACGCTTAGAGGTTCGGAATCTAGATCTTAATAATAATAATAAATAATACAGGACAATCCACACAGCATCGTCTAGCCCCAAGCTTGTGTTATGGGTAGGTACTATTTATCTGATATATTTAATACGAGATGTACCTAAGTAATTTTTAAGGTAATTTTTGATGATCTTATTTTATTCCTTGTGAGGCTAAGGTTAACCATTGCCGGTATTGCCATCATTATTTATTCATATTATTTATATATTCAGGGGAGACTTTAGTATCGAGAAATTAAAAAAAAATCAAAATATTTTATTTCTTTAGTCTTACAAAATAAGCACCTATTACAAGTCATACTTTATGCTATAAATTATTATCAAATAAGATTTTACTGTTACTTAAATTTTCTTTCTACTAGTGGAAGAAGTGAAAAATAAACCACTAGTATTCATATCTCATATGTGAGACGTCATCGAGACGTTTCTTTTTTATATAGGACTAGCTGCTCCCCGCGGCTTCGCCCCCGTGGAAATCTATGTGTCAAATTGTTTAAATGATAAAAAGTCCTATGTTAGACTCCTGGTTCTAAGCTACCTCTCCACCAATTTTCAGCTAAATCGGTCCAGCCGTTCTCGAGTTATAAGTGTAGTAACAAACACGACTTTCTTTTATATTTATAGATTTGGTACAGCGCCCGTATCCTGCGGACAGGGAATAACGCAAATCCCGTACAATGATAAGACGTCACGAACATGTAAGATAAAATCGTCAACCGGACTACGGGCTCTTGAATCTATTCAAAATTTCAGACCGATCCGTGCATTCCATAGTTTTGGCGTAAAGAAGTAACAAACATACATCTGTCCATCGATCCAAACTATCGTATATACGTATAATGTGTGGTGCTAACAAAAACAAAGCAACACTTTCAAACTTTTCAGTGATATTAGGTAACACTGTAAAGTTGGACAGACCGACATGACACTATAAATAGAGAACAGAATCTCGAAGTTCGTAGACATCGCCCTCCTATGCTATTCTCGTAGCACTATCGCAGCTGCTACGAGAAATAGGTACCTACAAATATGTATAAACAGACCTATTGTAATAGAATAAATAAATATCTACCTATTGCTGGGCTATCCAGACAGCATCATCTGGCCCCAAGCTAAGCAGAGCTTGTGTGACGAGTACTAGATGACCGATAAACATAATACAATACATAACATGGATAGATATTTATTTATTATACATAGAAAACGACCACAACACCCGGACACCCCATCTGTAGGTACAAACATTTGTACCGAGGCGGGAATTAAACCCGCAACCGCGGACCTTCGCCCACCGCACCACAGAAGTCGTCAGAAGAAGATAGATCATTTATTCAATATTATAAAGTAGGTTTCATAAGTCTAGGTATATTATTATGTTTGTCTTAGCTACACTTGGTTCTCACTTTATTTACATAAATTAATAATAGGTATCCACTGTAGTAGGTAATAAATAAGTAGGTACCTAATAATGATAGTAGACCACAGAAATAATATTGAGAGACTTGTAAATACGCATTACGCATGGAATAACTATACCTAAACTATTTTAGCTATTTGTAGAACTGCGAGATCTTTTCTACCTATTTGGTAGAAAAGATCTCGCCAAGCCCTAACGCAAAAAAATATCGGATTCTGAAATTTATTCGGGTACTTTCTCGGTAGTTCAGCCATTTCAAATCAAGGATCTACTTGATTCAAAACGATAAGTTTGAACCAACATTATTTATTTTTCAGGCCTAAGATTTATAGGCAGTTCGGTAAGCCGAAGATTACCAACGATAAGAAATACCTACCTGTAAGTAATAAACTTCCACTACCTGGTAAAGCTCTTAAAAATGCCTTAAGGGAAAATGTTAAGTTTGTTTTTTTACAAGGGACTAAAATATCCCATTGTATAGGTACGAGGTTGTTATACCTACTTTTGAGCGAAGCGAGGGAGATTCAAAATAATAAAAACTTTTAATCCTAGGACTAAAAGTTTTTTTTTCTAGGACTTAGACATGAGCACTACGCCCGCTAAGCTACGTTATAATTAGTTTTTTATTCCTTTTTATTTTTTAGGGACTTTAAGTCATTTTAATGACTATGTCAGTCCCGTATTTTAACAAACACAAAATAAATTATATCTAAAAGGAACCTAAATAATTTGACTGCCGCATCATAGCGCATGCAAACCGATAATCGATAAATTATCGGTAATCGGCTCATTTATGTCGGCGATAATTATCGAAGAAATCGAAATAAATAATCATTTTCAAAACCATTCCCATCACGGCGCCTCAATCGCGAGTGTTTAAAATTACCCGCGCAAGCAAGCTTACCTGTGTTTATGGCTCTCGCTCACTCTTCGTGCTTTTTTGTAAGTAAGAAAATATTTCATTTAATTTTGTTCTATTCACAAATATCTATACTTATTATAATCATGATGATGAGCCCTTAAATGGCTCGCTAGACCGAACTTGGTCGTGCTGTACGTAATTTAGACATGTGCGCCGATGCTCATTTGACCGGCGGCGGCGTCTGGCGTCAAATCCATCGGCGGCGGCGGCGTCATCGGCGTAATTCGCGTGGATGTGAAAATTTGTTCATCATCAACCTATAATAGTCCACTGCTGGACATATGCCTCTCCTAATGAGTGCCATAGCGCCCTGTCTTTACCCACCTGGCCGGAGGCGTCCTACACTACGTTTGCTGAGTCGCGGTCTCCACTCAAGCACACGATATTGCCGGCCTACTGCCACTTCAACTTGCTAATTCTTTGAGCTATGCCGGTAACTTGTCGGGTGATTTCGTTACGAATCCTATTCTTCAGAAAGACCCCGAGCATAGCTCTCTGAGCGACTTTGAACTGGTGTACCAACCCTTCCGTGAGTTGGTTGGGTTTAGACTGTTGGCCCTGTGCTAGGACGCTCATAGTGGCGGCCTCGTAGAGACATCTCAGCACTTCGACATAATGATAGAGTCTACTTGGCATCGCTGTAAAAATTCCAGAACAGCCCAGGTTTCGACAGAGTCAAATGCCTTCTCATAGTCCACGAAAGCCAGACACAGGGGCTTTTTTATTATACTCTTCGGACTTCTGTATAATCTGCCTCACTGTGTGTGTATATGTGGTCTATGGTACCATACCCTCCGCAAAACCCGGCCTGTTCTGGTGGCTGGAACTCGTCGGGTCTCCTGGCGAGACGGTTCGTGACCACTCGTGAAAACGGCTTATAGACGTGGCTCAGAAGTGAGATGGGTCTGTCGTTTTTAAGAAGGGTTTTATCTCCCTTCTTAGAAAAGAGTACCTACCAACTCCCGCTCCACGCCTTTGGAGTTCTCCCACTGTAAAGGGCGGCGTTGAAGAGTTTCTGTAGTTATTACAGGGCTTCCTCCGGTTTTAGAAGGTTTGAAGTAATTCCGTCATCACCGTGGGCTTTTCCATTTTTAAGCTGCCTTAGAGCTAACACAATCTAGTCTTGACTTGACTGATGTCTGCAGATCGTCGGTGTAATGACGTGACAGGGTGGCCCTGGAATCATGGTCATCTTTTCGGATAACGAGGGGCATTTGCATCGTATAATAGGTCATAGAAATACTCTATCTCAGTGGTGATCTCCGGCTTCGACAATACAGTCCTTCCGTCGTGCATTTTGAGCTTCGTCAGGTTGCTCCTGCCAAGCTGCTGATTAAATAGTTGGGACTCGACTCTCGGTTTTGCTCTATCACCTATTCAATGAGATGATCTTCGCAATTCGCTTGTTCAGGTCTGACCCCTCTGACGAAGATGCTTGGGTGGTTTCCCGTCTTTTTGTAATCAGCCCAAGAGTATTTTCCGAAAGTTTGGACTTCTTGCCAGTACGCTGCTTTTGGCAGAACTTAATGCCCTCGTCGCTCAACGTTACGACCAGATTGTAAAGCGTCTCACACAGTGGAACTTCTTTCCAGAGAAGACTGGCTAAATAGACAGCTTCTCTGCAAGGATAGGTGCCTAATCTGGTACACGGATTGCTTCAAAATGGGACTGGACGTAGGCTGTGGAGTGTACGGAGAGCGACCCGTTTTGGCATAAGCATAAACCTGGGCAATCACGCCTCTATCTTCCAATCAGAAATATTCGTCATCCTACTACGCGAGGATATAAATCTGAAAAAGCGCTACTCCAACCCTAAACAAACTATAATTATCAACTCCGACAGCTAGGTGGCACTACTAGCGATGGACTCGAAGGTCATCACGTTCAAGTTATTTGAGGACTGTCTGTCACGACTAAACGCTCAAATAACAGAGTCCTCCTAAGATCGGTTCCGGAGCACGCAGGAATCAACGACAATGAGTGTGCCGACGATTTTGTGCGCTCCGGGGCCAAGGGGAATCGGCTAGGCCCCGAGCCGTTCTGTGGAATACCTAAAAGCCTGGCGCACAGAACACTCTTGGGATCCTGCCTTGAGGAATCGTACAAGCTCTAGAGCAACTCCTCGGGCATGGATCACTCAAAATCTCTGATAAAAGCCTTCGATAATCGGTATACCAACCGAATCCTAGCGCTAAGCAGAGGCAACCTTCACATCATGACAAGAGCCCTAACTGGACACTCTCGCCTTAACAAGCACATGTTCAAACTAGGGCTAAACGACACACAATCCTGCAGATTCCGCGAGGAGGCGGATGAAACGCCCGTCCATCTGCTAGGTGAGTGTGGAGCACTGATGCACAAACGCAGCATCCATCTGCATAGCCCAGACGAGCTGCGAGACATCACCCCGAAGAAAATCCTACAGTTCCTAGCAGCTGCAAGGGTTAACTATGAACGCTACGGCTTCGGGGCTGAACGTATAAGTGGCGATCACAATAGGCCTATCATGGCCGCTGTGATACCCAAGCCACCCAAAGATAATAAAAAAAAGCGTCTCATCAGAGTCATTAATGGTTTTCAAGGCAACAAATCTATCACCGAGAAGCTGCTGGAACTTCTCGGTGCCCGCCATGATTTGGCTTGGGTTAGGTCGGAGCGTGGACGTCATCAGATGGTTTATCTCAAGCTTCAAGTTAATATTCAGAAAGCCTCGGAGGAGTCGGTGATCAGATCCGGTATTGAACCTGTTGATCACTGAGACATCTCTCATTGTCATTACATGCGTCATGATAAAGTCGATCTCATTTTTAGTCATAGTGTCGGGGCTTTGCCATGTCACTTTCTCCATACAAAATTTGTTAAATAAAATGACGCCGATGACGCCGACGAAACCGTCGGCGGCGGCGGCGTGGCTAAAATGATCGGCGGCGTGCGCCACGCCGGTCGGCACGCACACGTCTTACGTATGTAATAAAACCATATTCTTGAGTAAATAATGAGTTATCATTATCTTTTATCCATCACTTAAATAATAATATAAAATTTAAACAATTTAAGTTGTTTTCCATATTATTACTGGTACATTCAATCTTTGAAACTTTAATGACCGAAAGCTATAAGGAAAAACATTTAATAACTAAATACATATAACGATATAGAGAGATTAGTAGTAGGTAATACATAAATCTTGCTAAGTGCAGCAGATTGGATAAATAGAGCAGTTAAATTAGAAACCGAAACGTAAAGATATTTTTCCTTTACCAAAACCGATAATTCTCGATATCTATCGATAAATAGAGCGATAAATATCGAATTATGGGTTATCGAAAATCACTCACTTTTTGAGCATATTTTTTGAAAATGTCGAAAAAAATGACGGCTTATCGAAATTCAATTTATACCTTACATTCTGTTAGAGGAAGCAAATAAAATTATCAAAAATGCGTCGGTTAAAATGTTTATTAAAAATCAAACTTTATACAAAAGCAGGCGAGTTAGAGGTTTCTCATAAAGATTATACATAAAAGGGGAAGCGAGGCCTATCTGTAATAGGACGAGGAAAGTTCGGTTCTGGGTTAAAAGGTGGTAGAAGGGTAGAAAATGAGGAACGCGAACGCAATGACCTGGTATTGCGGTTATTGCTTACGTCACCGTCTCTGCCCAAACTACCATCAAGTAGGTCGTCATCGTTTCTTACTTCTCTAGCGTTCCGGCGGTTGTATCCTGGATGGGTGGCTCCGGTATCCTGGCCTCTGCTGCTGCTGCTGCCGGATGGTCTTCCACTCTTAGGGGTTCCCAAGCTTCTAGTTTTTCTTCTTTCGCCGTCAAGATATACTACAGGTCGTTGCCATTTTCTTTCGTCAATAGGGTTTCTTGCATGTTCCTCTCGTACTGATTCTCCAGTGCTGTGTGTTAAGCTCCGAGCGTATCTTCTTTTGGGGTCAATCTTAATGTCATCATAGATTAAAGGCTTGTCCTTAGTAGAAGGCCGACTGATGAAGCTGCTTCCCTTGCCAGCAGGCGCGTCCACACTCCTTACATGTCTAGGGCAATCGGTGACTGCTCTAGCTGTTCTTATAATGGGACCTTTAGTTGGCGGGGGAATGTATGTAGGATATATTATGACTTGACTGTAAGTGCTTACAACGCACAGCACTGCTAGAGCGCCCAAAACTAAAATTGGTCTGCTCATCTTGGCTTCTGGGGCCGAAGTGTTATTGAGTTGAGATAATTGTGGGGTTTTATACAAAACTGGACAATAATGAGGAAACTGAGGTACTTTACCTTGGCGGCTTATCGCTGACCTCGGCTATTTTGTTTGGAAACTGGGAATCACCTACCAGATGTGATATTTGGTTATCGCGGAGTAGTTAGGTACCTATGTATATTGCATACCTACTACTTGGTGGTACTATGTAGTTAGATTACTTTGTTTATTGCATTGCATACCTATTGCATGTGATAATATGTAGGTACCTACTTTTTTACCTACCAAGTTGATGACTTCTCTATCTTTATCAGAGAACTTATGTCCCTCCGTTCCATTAGGTACCTACCTACTACAGAGGTCATCATCATCAGCCTATAGCAGTCCACTGCTGGACATAGGCCTCCCCCAATGAGCGCCATAGCGCCCTGTCTTCGCTTGCCGCATCCAACATCAACCTGCAGTCTTTCGCAGGTCGTCATCCCACCTGGTCGGAGGGCGTCCTACACTACGTTTACCGGGTCGTGGTCTCCACTCAAGAACACGTTTGCTCCAGCGGCCGTCAGTTCTTCGCGAGATATGGCCGGCCCACTGCCACTTCAGCTTGCTAATTCTTTGAGCTATGTCGATAACCTTGGTTCTCTGTCGGATGTATTCATTACGATTCCTATCCTTCAAAGAAACCCCGAGCATAGCTCTTTCCATAGCTCGCTGAGCGACTTTGAACTGGTGGACCAGCCCTATCGTGAGTGTCCACGTCTCAGCTCCGTAGGTCATAACGGGTAGGACGCACTGGTTGAAAACTTTTGTTTTCAAGCATTGCTATACTATTAGCTACGCGGACGACATGGTGCTGCTCTGCCCCACGGTGGGTGGCCTACAGGAACTGCTGGGAGTCTGTGAGCAATACGCTGTTGACCATGGGCTGATATATAATGTCAAAAAAACAGAATACATGGTCTTTGAGTCTGCCGGAAATGGTCCAGATAAGAACACCTATAATATTACCCTAAATGGAATGAACGTTAAAAATGTTAATAAATTTAAATATCTTGGACATATCATTTCCGACAATCTTAAAGACGATGCTGATATTGAAAGGGAACGTAGGGCGCTGGCAGTTAGAGGTAATATGCTGGCCCGCAGGTTTTCCCGATGTACAGAGCAAGTAAAGGTAACTCTTTTCAAAGCCTACTGCCAAAACCTGTACACGGGAAGCTTGTGGGTTAGTCACACCAAAAACTCATTAGCGACCCTACGTATCCAATATAATAATATTTTCAGGATGATGTTGGGGCTGCCCCGCTTCTGCAGTGCATCGGGGATGTTTGCAGAGTATCAAACAGATGGCTTTGAAGCCATCTTTCGCAAAAAAACTGCATCCCTCATCCGCAGAGTGCGGGACAGCCACAACAGCATTCTGAAAACCATAGCGGATAGATACTCACTCATCCCCGCTGTGGGCATGTCTCGTTCGCAGAGTGATCCCGGCAAGTATATCTTTCTTATAGGGATCACACTGGGAAAGAGACATGCTTATGTTATATTATAACTTAATTAATTATATTATAATTTAATTTAAGATTCTACTAACCCTCTATAATTATATTTTTGTGTGTTTACTTTTACTAATACTTACAAATATGGATCCATGGATATCCGAAATAAAGAGATTTTATTTTTATTTATTTTATTGCGGTATGGATGACGTGAAGACTTGACGTAGTTTCCCAAATGCTGCCCAGCCTAGCTGGATCCTCCTTTTGGCCTCCTTCTCGAAACTGTTGACCATGTACGACCACCGGCCTTGGATCAATGTGACCATTGATCATGACTTTGGTTTTATCCAAATTAATGCCAAGACCGATACATCGGGAGGCTGAAGCTAAGCCGTCCAGCATCTGGTTCAGTTCCTCAAGCGACTCCGCCATTAAGACTATGTCATCAGCGAATCGCAGGTGTGAGATGTACTCGCCGTTTATATTGATGCCCTTTCCTTCCCACTCCAGCAACCTAAACATATCCTCCAATGCACACGTGAACAGTTTCGGGGATATGACATCCCCTGCCTCCCTGCCTCACTCCTCTGCGCAATTGGATGGGTTTAGACTGCTGGCCCTGTACTTGGACACTCATGGTGGCGGCCTCGTAAAGACAGTTCAGCACCTCGATATAACGATAGTCTACTTGGCATCGGTGTAAGGAATCCAGAACAGCCCAGGTTTCGACGGAGTCAAATGCCTTCTCATAGTCCACAAAAGCCAAACACAGGGGCTGATTATACTCTTCGGACTTCTGTATAATCTGCCTCACTGTGTGTATGTGGTCTATGGTGCCATATCCTCCGCGGAACCCAGCCTGTTCCGGTGGCTGGAACTCGTCGAGTCTCCTGGCGAGACGGTTCGTGACCACTCGTGAGAACAGCTTATAGACGTGGCTCAAGAGTGAGATGGGTCTGTAATTCTTAAGAAGGGTTTTATCTCAGTTCTTAAAAAAGAGCTTCACCAAACTCCCGCTCCACGCCTTTGGAGTTGTCCCATTGTCAAGGACGGTATTAAAGAGGTTCCGTAGCTCCTGTATTACAGGGGCTCCTCCGGCTTTAAGTAGCTCTGAAGTAATTCTGTCCTCACCGGGGGCTTTTCCATTTTTAATCTGCCTTAGAGCTAACACGATCTCGTCTTGACTGATGTCAGGCAGTTCGTCGATATAGTGGCGTGTCCGGGTGGCTCTGGAATCTTGGTCAACTCGTCGGTAACGAGGGGTATGTGCAGCGCATAATCGGCCATAGAAATCCTTTATCTCGGCGGATATCTCCGGCTTTGACGGTCTCCCCGTCGTGCGTTTTAAGCTTTGTCAGGTGGCTCCTGCCAAGCTGCTGAGTGAATACTTTGTACCCTCGGTTTTGCTCTATCGCCTCTTGAATGAGGCGCGCGTTGGAACTCCGAAGGTCGTGCCGTACCATCTTCGCAATCCGCTTGTTCAGGTCTGACCTCTCTGACAAAGTCGTTTGGGTGGTCTCCCGTCTTTTTGTTATCAGTCCAAGAGTCTCATCCGTGAGTTTGGACTTCTTGCCAGTACGCTGCTTTCGACAGAATTTGATGCCCTCGTCCCTTAACGTTTCAACCAGATTGTGTAGGGTCTCGTCAGCGTCATCAGTGGGTTCCAAAGCAACAAATCGATCCCCGAGAAGCTGCTGAAACTTCTCGGTGCCGCTCCGACCTGACCTAATCCAAATCAGGATTAGGTCAGGTCGGAGCGTGGACTTCATTAGACGGTTTCTTTCAAGCTTAATGTTGATATTCAGAGAGCCTCGAAGGAGGTACCTACTAAATTAAAAATCGAATTTGTTTTCATTAGCTTTGGCGCGAATGCACCACCTACTGGCAACTCCGATGATGGCCGCAAGTGTGTCTCAGCCTTCATTTCAACTTGTCTATCGAGAGCTGCAATGCTGACCGCGCTAATGTATGGAATTATTTATTAACTTGATACTTCTATTACCTACCTATCACAATAATTATTTTAGCAACATTGAATGCCATTTCTCTCAATTTGTACACAGTAATCGGTAGGTACCTAAAACATGTTTGATACCTACCTACCTATTTCGAACATCATATTAACGCAATATTATGTTTAGTATTATGTATGCAAATAAATTATCTTTATCTTTATCTATGATGACCTGAACCCTGCGCTACGATATGATTTCTGCCATTTCTTCCATCACATCGCGGTCAGGAAGCCAGTCATAAGGGGGTTTTAATTAAATACATGAGTCGAGCCAAATCTCACCCCATCTCACTTGGGGAAAAGGGGGCCTCGGCAAATATTATGTAATTCTTTTCCATCTATTTTAGCAGTCCCAATTGGTGGAATGCTCGCTAGAGACTGGACGGTGTGTAGTGTAGTGCCATGCCGTTGCCTAAGGATGATGAAGCACTTGCCATATTGGTTGGTTGCCACAGTTGTATGTAAGTGTCAAAATAGCGTCAAAAATATCAAGATGTCAGAAGTCAGCTTACGTGATCTGTCAAACGATTGTTGATTTTCCGAATTTCCGTGAAAAGGAAGACAGACAAGACAATTTTCATTTCAATTTCAATTCATCAATAATTTTCAACGTGAAAGACGGATCACAACAATTTAGATAATTTATTTACATTGCCGTGCAAATGAGATAATTCTTTTGGTTCAATTCGAAGGAATCATGGGGGAAAGTTTCAACGGAAATGGTAAATATTGTTTTTCGAACATCTATATTTTTTTGGGTGTGGATTCAGGAGGACCAATGAATATATATTTATAAGGTTTTAACAGCCCAAATACTCTATGTAACTGTATGTTTTAGATGAGCTTGAATTGCTCAAAGCGTTATTCGACTTCGAAGCAACTTTAGCCAAAACTCTGACCTTCACCGAAGGCGATTACTTCTTCCTGCATCAAACGAATACGAAGCAGAAGAACTGGTGGCATGTCGTTAATAGAAAAGGTCAAGTCGGGTTCGTTCCCTCCAATTACGTAACCGCAGTCAAGGTTAGTAGCCCAAACACTGACTTCTTCAATTAACAGAATTCTGAACGAATTAAAATGAGCAATTCAATACACTGTTTTAGGTGGAGCCAGAGTTTTATATGTGCTTCGTTATTGATTGTATCAAGAACTTAAGTGAAAACACTTCAATAACTCAAAAGCAGGAGCTTTTGGCTAGATTGGGTGAGAAGAAGAAGCAGATTCAGGTTCTTGTAAAGCCTCATAAGAAAATGCAAGCACCAAAGCCACCGCCAAGGTTTGATGATACCCCTCCTAATGGGGTATCTCCTTCATTTGACCTGAGGCCTGTTGTATCGCAACAGCATGTAAGTGATGAAAGGGAGTCTATGCAGTCTCCTATTAAATCTGCAGACAGCAGTTTAGCCAAAGGTAAGAGAAGTAATAGACTAACATCTGAATACTCAATTGCAACTCAGATATCAGCAGTCAAACAACCATTTCTTGAGAGATTTTCTTTGAAGACTCAGAAAAAATTGCAACATTAGACATGGGAGTTGCATTGTGTATTCAAATGTTAATCCTGATGGCTTGAAACAACTTTATTTATATACAAGTAAATTTTTTTTGAGACCTAGGAGATAGATACCACACAGGAATAACCACTAAGTTTCCCCATTTACCTAGTATAGTAGTTGCCAAACTATTGGACTGTAATACAGGGTTATTGGGTGCTTAATACAAATAAATAAATAATACTGGAAAATCCACACAGCATGATCTAGCCCCAAGTTAAGCAGAGCTTGTGTTATGGGTACTAGATGACTGATATACATAATACATTATATTATAAATATAGAAAGGTACAAATGATGAACAGAAATGTTTTTTTATATCTACAGATGTGGAAGAGGAACCTAAGAAGGAGAAAATAACTAAAACACCCTCCAACCAGCTGTCAGACACCGAGAATCAAGATGACAGCCAAGACAGTAGCGAGAGTATCAAGCCTAATGCTATTTATGAGATTGTGCAGGCGGTGAGAAAGGAGACTCAACTCAGTCATGAGATGTCCAAAGTTGCCGTGGAGACTGTGCTTATTTCTTTGAGGGTAAGCTTTGAGCATTGAGTTTCCTATTAATAGTTTTCCACTGATTGGTGGATTGGTTGCTCAGTTGCAGTTTACTTAACTATGAACATACATTGGAATTAAACAGGTGGTCAAAAATCTTAGAAATATTATGTGTATTTAGAAGATAAGATATTCTGAAGATAGAAATATTAAGTTTGATTGCACATTTCATCAAAAACCAAAAACATCTTTATCATGGGCTTATTTAGAGGAAATAAATGTAGATATAACTGTAAATACTGGTTGTAATTTTTGTTTTAATACTAGTTGTTGTTTTTGAGACGCGGTGGGCGAAGGTCGATACGACGCAAGAGGTTGCGGGTTCGATTCCCGCCTGACGACTAATGTTTGTACGATCTGCATATTGGGGCTAGATAATGCTGTGTAAATTGTTCAGTTTTATTTATTTCCTGCGTTGCTGGCGGACCCTCGCCCTTTGCGCCACGGAGGTTGTCAATAATCATTCTAATTATCATAAACCAACATTTCACATACAGACATGGCGCTCGGGAGGCCTATGTCCAGCAGTGTACTAACCTAGGCTGATGATGATGATAATTAATATTTCTCATTATCAGGAATTCCTTCCGGGGGGTGCAGCGAGATCAATCATAGACGCTCTTCTCCGCGAAGCCAACAGCAACATCACCTGTCCTAAGAACGCCATCGACGCTGCACCGGACGCGCTAAGGATGATGACAGCTCTCAATGCTCTGTCCAAAGCAGCCAATGACGCGCAGCAGCGAGGCTGGGCGCTGCATGATGATGCTCACGATATCCAGACTCAACTGCTGGAACTGATCTCGGTTATGGTAAGATGCCATCGTTTATTAGACATTGATTGACCCTAAAATTCTAATTTTGCAAGCCTCAACGAGTCAGAATGTACTGGAAATACCATTATTATGAAGGCTTTTGTACCTACATTTCCATCTATATAACAGTACTCCTAACATTACCCGTGTACTTAAAGAATGGGATTAACAATAAAGTCATCTGTCAAGCTGTCCTGCTTAGATCAAATTATACTGTCATTCTCAAAGATTCAAACCCATTATTTAAGTACACATGTTACATTATGGTGGCTCCTAGTTCCTTACAGGTTTCTAATGATATTTCTGGTAGGTACACAAATTATATTATTGGGCGAAATCAATGAATACTACAACAATCAACGCATCATCCATCCCCAAAGTAAGCAGGCCTTCTTATAATGTTAAGTGTATCATGGACATATCATTAACCAACCTTGATTTAGTCAAGCTTTTGTTTAAAAGCTTTTTTTATAGAAACTGCTGCCCTAACTCTGTACTCGATGTACTCGTATGCTGTATTATATGTTGTTATTGTCTAAATTGTATTGGGATATGTATGATTAAAGATACCTTTAGTTTATTTGTTATTAAATCCATGATACCTTTGAACTCATTAATGAGACTAGACTCTGCTCCATTTTGTAATCTGCCGTTATTGATAAAAGAAAAGAACCTTTATCTATGAACCATATTAAATCTTAATGACTGAGTAACTTAACTACGCATTTACATGCGTAAATAACGTTACATTGTAGATCAGTATTGATCTTTGACTTTGACGGGAAAAGTCCCCTTAACTATGTTTATTTGTGATCCTTTGATAATGGGTTTAAAAGGGTATCATTCTCTTTGAGGTAAAAGGGTAATTACCTACTGGGCTGCCAATTTAATCAAATCGTGTCCATAAATTACTAAAGAAGACATTTTTAGCCTCTGACGGTCTTAACAGACGATATTAAGTAATCAATATATTATAATAATATCAGTTGTTGTCCCTCAGTCGTTTGCGCCCATGTTGTTCCTCTCCGGTAATTTACGCCGGCTTTTTAAGGAACCCATCCAGAATTCGGCAAGCCACCGTCTGCCACTCTTACCATTATTATCGACTTGTTTATGGCAGGCGTCCACAATCTCCCCTACAGCCCAATTACCCAGTCCATCCATCCATCACAATAGCCTGGTTTTTTCTTTCATTTTTCTTTGCAATAGTCTCTACACCTGGCGGATGCCATCTTTGGGTGTATCATATTGTGCACCCGAGGTTGATACCCACTATGTGTAGCCATAAACCTTTAGATTAACTTTCTCAAAGGGCCTCTGTGCTATTGGCTTCGGCCCCACGCAAGCCTTCCAAAGGACCGGGTCACTTTATGGCCCGAGATCATGGTAATGAGATATATGTATATCAGTTGAACATTATTCTTTAATAGGCATAATGACTAATTTTGAGAAACTAATAATAAATAATCTCATTAACGCTGTTTGATGAAAATGCTCCATTATGTATGATAATTATTTATGTACCTGCTTACCCGAGTTTCAAAATACTTGCGATATAGTTTATTTTTTAATAAGCTTCTGAATGTTTCAGTCTAACGCTGACGTCAACATCTCCCAACATGTACTGAGCTGTCACAAATACGCGTATGTGACCACCCTGGTCCAATATTATCAGATGGAGACGCGGTGGCCTTTGAGACAGCTACTGTTACAGGTAAAATCATCATCATCATCAGCCTATATTAGTCCACTGCTGGACATAGGCCTCCCCCAATGAGTGCCACAGGTAAAATACAATACAATTACTCTTTATTTCACACTAATATAACAAATACACAAGACAACAAAAATAAACACAGATTATAAAACTTGTGAAACTCTCATGGTTATTAAAACTAAAGTCATTTAAAACGGGATATTTACCATTATTCGATTTTTGAGTTTTCCAATATTGTGATCAAGGCGCATGAAACTGTGCCGAAATATTGGAAAACTCACAAATGTAATCATGGTAAAGATCCCGTTTTAAATGAAATACAAAATATCTTGTAAAATACCCGAGTTAAACTTGTAGTTAAAGGAAAATGCTCTCCTAGCCCGGCGCCATTGACGTGAAAAATATTACGCGGGCAATGACGTCGGGTCATCATGACCCGAACTTTAGACATTAGATTTTCAGTATCTTTATATGAACTGAATTTTTTTAGTAACCGTTTTAGAAATTAGGGTTTTTTGGGTAAATAACAGAATAATAAAAAATTTATTAAAGTTAATAAATTAAATATATATTGACTTTTAAAAGAACGCATGCAAAATCAACCTGAACAACATAACTTGCATATTTATGTTATTTTTTATTATTAAACCTTAACATTATAAAGAATTAACAATTTTATATGCAAATACAGAGATCACAGAAAGTACTCATCAAAATAAGACTATAAAATCAGTCTTCCAATTCCTCATTTATGGACATGGAGTTGCTGCAATTTTCGCAGTACGAAATCGAATGTTCTGGTTAGATATAAATGTTGCAATCATGACAAATATGCGTTGTTTTTTTAAATCCTTTTTAGATGGGCATATCTGACATCTTTTACGTTCTCCTGGAATTTTCTGAGGTGGTTCTATGGAAGGTTTGCCGGTGAAATCTGCGATTTTTTGCATAATTGTCGAAGTAAATTAACATGTGCTCTTCGGATTTGTAAATGGTCCTGAATCAAACTGAGTGCCAAGTTTTTTTTTATGAAATGTCGCCGTTTTATGCGTGTGTTATCATTGTTAGCCCGATATACTATAATTGTTTTTTTTTCAAAAAATGTTTTTGTTATTTTTTTTTGACGTTGCCAATATTTTCTTTGGATGATCCCTCAACGCCATTTTTCACAAAAATTTAAAAAAAGTAGGAAAAATTAACAATACCTAACTTAAAATAAAAAAAATAAAATATGTTACGAAAACACCGCGTCAGCGATGACGCTGGGTCATAGTGACCCGAATTGCCGTAACACACGTGTATCTCGCTGCGCAAGCGGCATCGCATTGAGAACCACACCGGTTGCTACCGGTAGAGGGAGGGTGTATCTCCAGCTACACGAAAGATCACTTTTTTACGAAGGTTTAAAATCACCTCGGGTCAATATGACCCAACGTCATTGGCGCCGGGCTAGCGTCGCATCGTCGTCTTTACAAATGTTAACTTTGTTAGGGACTATATCATTTCTACGGCATTCATAAAAATGCTTTTTCGTTGTCATACTTTCTACGGCATCCAGAGAGATGTTTTCCCTAGCCATAGAGATGTCATTTGGAACCCATACACTCTATGGGTTCGATATGACGGAAGACGACATTGCGGCAAAGATGGCGGGATGACCTAGACTTGTTATTGGTCATCAACACTTCAACAACTCTTGACCGTGATGATGGGACGAGGGAGGCATTTTTCCAGCAGTTAGACGACTCAGGCTAAATATAATGAAAAATATTTCATTCGTGCGGAAGACTCAAAATAATAAAAGATACTAAGTTTAAAAAAAAAACGATGAATAAAGGACATTTCCCTCAGTTGCATACCATTATTTCAGCGCACAACGCTGAAATAATTTGATTACTTTTGTATTCTTCGTGTTGTTTACTCTATGTAATTGTTACTACCGAGCCCCGCTGATTTCGATATCATTATTCGGAAGAAAGCCTAAGATGACAGACTGTACTAATTCAGTTATAATAATTATTTTAATAAGGGCCAGATCCAAAAGGCGGTACTCTTGAACTCGGCACACATCGTCAGGAAGTTCCTTTCTCTGCAGCCCTAGTCACCGGATGCTTGAGCCTAGCTTCGTGTTCGGTGATCTACTGCTTTGATATGTTTTTTACAATAGTTTAATAATATTTTATTGTATTTATTTCGTAAAAAATGTATTTTCTACGAGAATTTGAAATAAATGAGTGTATTTTAATAATAATCATAATTTTTTTCCAGGCATTTGGAGTAATGTGTGGATTGGAACGCACTGCTCTATGCACACTAGCTGTATCCGCGCTGCCGGCTGAAATAGCGAGGGACATGCGAGACAACCCGCGGGCTGTCAGTCGTCTATCGCACTCTGCCTTGCTGCTGTCTATGGTACTGTCTATGGGCGATAAGCTGCCCATCACTCACTTTGGTATGTATAACACTACTAATATTATTAACGCGAAAGTTTCTTTATATGGATGTTTGTACTCTTTCAAGCAAAAACTACTTAACGGATCGGGCTGAAGTTTTGCATACAGGTTGTTCGTTCCAGACCCGGAATATTTTATCCCATAAATCAATTCCCATGGGATAGAAATAACCTTAAACGTTTCCATCGAAACAACGCGTGCAAAGCCGCGGGCAGAAACTAGTCGAGAAATATGTCGAAAGTGTATTATATTGTGTTCACAAGATTTAAAAGGCTGGTACTACCGAAAAAAAGCCCTATTCCCTGCAGTGGGTAAATACCAGGCTAGTGATGATGATAATATTAGACTTCAAGAAATAGCGCGGGACATGCGACACCATTGCGTAGTCAGACGCCTGTGGCATTTTGTCTATAATTTAATAATATTCATAGGGAATGTTATACTTATTCCTGAATAATTGTGTAATTTGTAAAGGCGTCCGGATCACCTAAAACGAAGGACGGCTGATCCGTCCTTTCGGTGACCATACTTTGAAAATAATTCTGACATTTATTTCTTAGAGATCTTAAACGAAAGTCCGCAATAAGTGACGTGCCCGAAGCCACTTTTAATCCCATAAATCGTGGGATTAAAATTCCCAGCGGAGCAGGGATAGAAATAATATTAAAACATTTCCACAGAAACAAAACGTGCAAAGCCGCGAGTAGAAACTAGTCTATTATACAATAACCTAATGCTTTTCTACAGGTACTAAGCATGGAAATATACTACCTAATGCTATTTCCTTTTCCAGAACAACTAGGCGAAGATTTCTGCCAATTCCTTCTCAACCTGATCGAAAACCCTCCGGAAACGGACGTCGACGAACAGATACCGGATCTCTTCCTAACACTACTGCTAGCTTACAATCTTCAATTTGAATCATCAGCTGATAACTTACTCTTGAACGCACTGGCTAAGCAGGATATGGCGAAGACTTTCTGTGAGAAGATATTGCTGCTGCTTAACCGTGAAGGTACTCTATTTTCGCTGAATAAAGTCCATTTTTCTAGTGTAAAAACATAATGCGTAAAAATCATGTCTGTGTGATGTGTTGTGGTACCTTAGTATTTTTTGAGACTAAAAGTAGCGATACTGTATTTTGCCAAATTTCATCAAGATACCTTCAGCTGTTTTGTCCAACACTGGTTTCATAAATTTGAAGGTTAAATAGTAATAAATAATGCTAGACAATCCACACAGTATCATCTAGCCCCAAGCTAAGTAGAGCTTGTGTTATGGATACTAACTGATATACATAATACAATACATTACATATGTAGATATATATTTTAAATTATACATATAGAATGAACAGAACACCGGGAACAAATGTGTGCAGATCTTACACACAATTGTTTGAAGGCGGGAATCGAACTCGCAACCTTCTGCGTTGCAGGCAGACCTTCGCCCACCGCGCACAGAGGTCGTAGGTTACCCTCGACTGTTGAAGTATCTTTCTAACTATAACGTCATAATTGATAAGTCACTTCTTATTAAGTGAACACATTAAATGAGCCAGCTATTGAATGACCACAACCTATGTATATACATAATAGTATACATGAATATTAAACGTAATAATTTGCAGAAGATCCAGTGCACATTTTCGACCACGAGCCCGCGCCGGCGCACTCCGTCCTGAAGCTAGTCGTAGATCTGTTCAGCCGTCAGAAAACCGCGGGGCATTTCTACACCAATGACGTGAAGGTGGCCATAGATATCATCGTGAGGCAGCTTGCTGATTTGTCGCCGGGAGATTTGGTACTTATATTTATTTATTAGAAACTAGCTGTTCCCCGCGGTTTCACCCGCGTTAAACTAGAATTTCACTTTATTAGGTGAATTTTTACACCTTGGTTATCACGTTATATTATTGGAGTTTTAGTAAGCATCCCTAACTTTTTGAAAATATAATATAGCCTATGTTCACCGGGGATAGTGTAGCTTCCCAATGGTGAAAGAATTTTTCAAATTGGCCCGGTTGTTTCGGAGCCTATTCATTACAAACAAACAAACAAAAAATCAAACCTTTCCTCTTTATAACATTACAAAAGAGTTTCCATACAGTAAATTGTTATCAAACCTTTGTTTTCAAAAGAGCGTTGCTAGGCAACCACGTTTATTTAGAAAAAATGGCGTATTGATATGCAAGGAATTTTATAGATAAATTTTTCACACATTGGGTTACATTATTGGAGTTTTAGTAAGGATCCCTTACTTTTTTGAAAATATAATAAAGCCTCTCATCATCACCACGGATATTTAGGCTTCCTAACGGTGATAGAATTTTTCAAATCGCTCCAGTAGTTTCGGAGCCTATTCGTTACAAACAAACAAACATACAAACACAAACAAACAAAAAATCAAACCTTTCCTCTTTATAATATTAGTATAGATATAGAAAATATTTATTTGCGTTTCTTATAAAATAATACAAATTAAGAAATAATAATAATAAAGATAACAAATTAGGAACTAACAAAATAATTTAAATACGAGAACACAAAAAGGCTACCGGCTCAGCATTAAATGCTTCATTGACACAAGTGCTAACGCAGCGCTGGTTTTCAGCGGCGCCAGAGTGCTGAGTGCAACACAACACAAATCACCAATAATAACAATTTAACAGGTAATAGCGACCTGCCCAGAATTGTGTATACTATAGGCCTCCTCATCGATTTAGATGACGGCGACCCTAAGTAATCACGGATTTTTTTCTATCATGAGCTCTAATATGGCTCGCTAGACCGAACTTGGTCTTGAATATCCTACGGCACGCATGGCAGTAGAGTTGGCCCGATGAGTTATATGTATACGTCAAACGACACCTCACCGCTTGCGATATTGACCCGGGGTGTTGGGTGGAATGGTGTATAACCAGCAGTGGGTTCTCACAGGTCGAGTAGATAAAACCCGATCCAGCTTAGCAAGGATAGCAAAAAAAAAATGGTTTATTTTTTACTTACCTCATCTACCTAATACATTTCAGTGGTACGAGTCGGGACACTATAACAGTGACTGGTCCATATTTTAACTCTGCAAAAAATTTTAGATTTTTCCTTTCTTAGCTGCTGGCAATGTAAGATATTGCTTTCGAATTTTCAGCACAGATTCCTATACGATAAGGAACCTATAAATTTACACGTATGTTATTTTCAGAGTCTGTATTATGTCTAATGTTTCCGACGCAGGTGCTTTTTTTGATGTTCTAAACACCATTATTATAGCAGGTTCCCAAAGGTTAGCAGGTAGAGAATGCTATCTAGCATTATGCTCGCCTATGTAAAACTTTTGTGCAATAAAGTATATTCTATCTATCTATCTGTGTTCTTGAGTGGAGACCACGACTCGGTAAACGTAGTGTAGGACGCTCTCCGACCAGGTGGGATGATTGCGAAAGACTGCAGGTAGATGCTGGATGCGGCAAGCTGAAGACAGGGTGCTATGGCGCTCATTGGGGGAGGCCTATGTCCAGCAGTGGACTGCTATAGGCTGATGATGATCATGATCACCTATCTATAGAACTAAACTAAGCCAGTTCCCACAAAACTGAAATTACTTCAGTTCAGTTTTTTTATTTATAAGCATTTTCTTATCTGTCACACTTATTACATATATGTAACAAAATAACATACTCGTAATTATAGATACAAAATTGTGTAAAAGACTTATTATTTCTTCGTAGGTAAAAACTAAGTAAGGAAATAATTTTCTATAGTCATTTTACCAATAATGAATTATTATTTAAATATTATAAGTGTGGATCTACGACATTGGCGTCATCTAGTTTGTCATCGCAGAACTCTTCTAAACTATAGCTGATTATTGTAGATTTTCACTCCTATATAGTCAATTTTGTTTTTTATTTATTCTTCCAGCGCCGCCAACAATATCTGCGGATCCTGCAAGGCATAATCCGTAACACGGATTACGGCGCCCACCTACACCGCAGAGATGACTTACTCCGCTGTTTCGCTCGCATTTTCTGCGAGGAAGGCGAAACGAGCTGCGTTGATCAAACCTTAGTACGGGCGATCTCTAACGAATTCCCGCAGTATTTCAAAGCTTGAGGCTAGTATGTTTTAATTATCGAACGGATGTAATAATGGCTACGTTACGTAGTCAGAACTCTGTGGTTAGCTGATTTCATAATCGAGTAGACCAATTATGTGTATTCAACGCGAGTTACTAAGCGACTAGCGAAAATCGAGGCATTTTTGGTTGTTTACTCTGTTAAGGCTTAAGAAGAAGCTTTTATTTAAACCGTCTTATCAAACCGCTGGGTATAAGTGACCCCAACGTCTTAAAATTAATGTTAGACGCTTTTAAAAATTGATCTGGTGGTTATTGCGAGTCTTTGCAGTTGGCGTAAATAGAAATTTAGAGCCAGTTGTAAAAGGTTGTGGTTGTGTAGCTTTTATGATAAATTTTTGTCGCGATTATTGAAAGTTAAGAGCTGTGATGGTGAACTAAATGAATTTCATCATCATCATCATCATCAGCCTATAGCAGTCCACTGCTGGACATAGGCTTCCCCCAATGAGCGCCATAGCGCCCATACGCGCTAATGTATTTAGCGCGTATTTATTATTACTATTTAATCAATTTAATATTTCCTGAATCTCAAACAAATTGTAATGAAAGATACGTAAGAAGATATTTTGCTCTCCCACCGATATACAACATTTTGCTCTTATATATGATAAAAATAATATTTGCACAAATGAATTATGAATCGTTGCACAAATACGTTTGACTGTTCGTTATAATTATATTGACATTTCGAGATGGCTAATGTTTCTCCAAATATTTAATACCTACATAATACATCTAAAAACTTTTGTCTGGTATATTATGTTAAGCGGTGAACACAATAACAGTTAGATGTTAAGATCTCCCGAACAACTTCATATTACTAAAGTCATTTAAAACGGGATATTTACCATGATTTGATTTTTGAGTTATCCAATATTTCGACACAGTTGCATGCGCCATGAAAAAAAAAATACTTCATATTAATTGGGCATTAAAGTCAATAAAAGTAAACATTTTACGCAGTATTAATATTGTATTTTGATAAGTTTAATTTAGCTTAAGATTTACGAACATCACTAGCAGGTGCCATTCGTCAAACCAAAGATATGAAATATTATCAAGCCATTAAAAAAACACACTTTACACTAGAAATTTTGTACGGAACAGAAAATTTATAAATATAGTAGCTTATGAATATTTTCTTTCAAACTTTGAATATATTTATATTTTACTTTTAATAATGTTTGGAGTAGATGGCCGAGACCAAGAAGAAGTTAACGAAAGGTCGTTAAAGAAGTCAAGTCCTCCATTTTTGAGAAAGCGTGTGCATATTTTCATATCTTTTACTATTGGCAAAAAAATACCGCTTCTATTTCTTCTAAGAGATGAAATAATTTAAGAAGGCAGTTTTTACTGTCTCATAAATTGACCTTCCTTTCACGACTTTTCTCTACCCTTGGTTTCTGATTTGGCCATCCACGTAGCGATCCGGTAGCTCAATAAATTTCCTGTGCGGCTTACATTATATAATATTACCTAATGGATAGTCAATTAAGCAGCTTTAAAATGTCAAGTGAAAGTATTATAAATATCACATTCCTTTAAATATTTTGTACTTAGCACTGGTGCGGCCTAAAATATCCAAATACTAATAGGCCTAATTTATTTAGCACAATATGTATGTACTTATCTATTCGATACTAAAATGTTATTAATATGTTCTTACTCTTAAGACGGGATACAAAAAAACGGTCTCTTTCAGTTTCAAAAGTAAAAAATACTTCTAAATCTATTATGATAGGTACCTACGTAATTATTGTAGTTCTTAATAATAAGGTAATCATAATTCCAGATACAATGATTAAAATAACTTTTATTCCTATTTGAAATTAATTATAACGTTTCTAGAATTCCCTATTTACTCATTGTTAAAAATATATTTTTAATGTTATTGTGTGTTAATTTATCCCTTGTTATTTTGTTATTGATCGACATTTCAGGGTAATCAAGTCTCATGTTATAAACTGAAATACAATATACTTAGATCAAGATATATTTCATGTGACCATTGTAAATTGTTGTACCTAATTAGACACTATACATAATATTAAAGCTCTGCTTTTCGAAAGCGAATTTCAAAATACAAATTCGGATAAAGAATCTTATTTAATAATAATTATATTCTCTTTAATTCTCTTTTTGACTTAAAATTTCTTGGAACAAATTAAATTGATTAAAATAAAAAATCTTGTCAAGTAAGCGTGTAAATTAAATTTCTTATTATAATATTGTTGGCCTAATCATTTGTAAAATGGTTTGCGTGCTCAAACAGCAGCCAAATTTATTTGTAATCAAAATTTATGTAATCTATTCAGTACTTATGTGTTTTTATACGTTTAAAATTGTGTATGTTGTACATGTTAAGTTTCGCCAATGTTTTTGTATCATGCATTTTGCTGTGTATTTAGAACAAAATATATTACCTATGTCAAAAACTATCTTAAGTACTTACAAATAAATATGAGTATTCTCTCTTCACTACAGTTTCAATTTCAATCTTTTTACCATATTTCTTTACTACTCATATCATTTCTAATATAATCGTGCGTCTTAGGCCACATCTCTATTTTAGGTGAGATAGTCAAATTCTAAAATAAAAATAGTTTACTTGGTTCCTACATTGTTAAAACTGGGAAAAATAAAACGATCAATAGATAGTTTAATACAAGTATTTAATGTACCATAATGTATGCCGTATAAATATTTCAAAATGTAAAACAGTGATAAAATTCATATTCAACCAATATAACTGCGATCAACATAAACTCAGTACGCGAAATTATATTTCAATATCCAAAGTACATAACTAATGAAATTGCATTGCTACTGTCTTTAAACGAGAAATATTGTTAAAACCTATCTATTACATCGATAAGCAGGTACCTTTCAAACAAGTTGGCGTATCTTTCGCTTACAAACCTATAAATATTTCACAGGATTTGTCAATGGAGTCTAAAAATAGTAGGAAGTCTAAATTTGAAACATAATCTGCCTCTATGCGCTTTGAAACTCTAATATAAAAAGTTGGCCCCAGTGTTCGAAAAGGGATCCGCAAATTCTGAAATATTAAAATTTGTAAATACGAAGAAATATATTTGCCAAAAATGATCGCAATACTAGTAGTCACAAAAAGACTTACTACAATGCAGTCTTAATACGGGTTGTATATTATCAAAAAATCAATTTAAAATCCATTGAATGTTTTTGGAATGCAATTTTATAAAAATGAACGCTTAGACATACGTATTTGTATAATTAAATAGTATAGATTTTATACATAAGAATGAAAAATGCGTAGGTACCTCTCGTATAAAATGAAACACCTTGAGCATTATCCTAATATTATCGATAAACATGCTACTTTTAAATATAATAATACACAGTAATTATGTAATAATTGAATAACTGACATACCACTTGACTTTACACCGAATTTGGCAACATAGATGAACACTCGTCTTAAATAATCTTATAATAATGATGTGAATATTTTCAGTAATGTATTTACTTTCTCTGGTAAAATGGTTAGCTGAAGTATATCTCATTCGCCTACACCATTCGCTGATCTGTACCTAAGTGGCTATAACTACGATTCCATCACATCTACAACTATCGAACACTCGCACATTACATTAAATTAGATTAAAATATATACAAGTTACATCTAATACCTAAAGCTATATAACTACTGGGATGACACTTAAAAAACAGTATCATGTATGGCCTCTGATTTATGTTTGAAAATTGTGATTATATTAAACATCCATTCATATATGACTACATTTCTTGACACTACAGATCTCTATACTTTCGGTAATTTACCTCGAGATAACGATTATACTTCGAAGTATTACAATTCCCATCATATTCGTTTGACATGGCTTCTCATTTGCCAACAAATGTAATAAATTGAAATAACAAGAAAACAATGCTACCGCCAATTAAATCTGTCAAATTTTGACTAAGACGGAATCAACTCACGAAAGGGACATCGCACATTGGATCGCAAGTTTCAAACTAGCGTAGACCAAAGCCCTGATAAAGCTGGGTTTCTTTCTTGGAATGTACGAACTCCACTATACGAACGCGAATGTACGAACTCCCTAAAATATAAATTGGTACGCACAACCCATGATCAATAAATAACTTCATAATAGAATTTGTAACTTAAAGTTAACAAATTGAGCTAAATATGTAAATAATCTTTACATTTTAAATAATTTGACTTAAAGATAATTATGATCAGATACAGGAATCAATGTCTTCGTGATTTTAAAATTAATTTACCAATAATGGAAGATATTAAAGTTCGATTTTATGCTTAAAATTACCTCCTACGTCATGGTGTTATAAATTTAGCATAAAACGAATACATTTCGGTTATTGTTGCGTTTGATGACAAATTGTAATACAAGGCCTAATTGAATACAAGACTGATGCCACCGCTCAACAGAATATGCTGGAACTAATCCACAAATATAATATGCATACAACCTTGGTTGGAGATGTCACGGCATAAGCATTGCTAAAGGACACTCACTGCCACTAAACCTGTCTCAATCTATTTGAGCTTAGTCACCACAAATTGTGTTCGCTTAACAATAATGTAGTGGTGGTGTGATATTCCGTAACATAATAAATAAAAATTCGCATAATTTAGTGTATTTGTACCAATGTTAAAAATTTCAATATGGCGGAGTAGGAATTCAAAATGGCGCGTAAAATATTTCAATTTGTCACCGCACGTTGGTCCATTGTTCGTTTAGCTGGGGTGCTGGCATTTGACCTTGCGCAAGCGGTATCCTCCGGTACCGCGGACGGTGTAGAGAACCACGATGGCAACAGCAACGATCGACATCCCGATGGCGTTGATGATGATGCCCTCTGTCGGCAGAGTCTGGTAGATTTCAGCCCTGCACACCGCATGCACCCGGGTTAGTTCGTTAGATCAAAATATATAAAATCAGTGATTGGGAAATTCTATATTTATCATGTGTAGTTACTTGTTCAGTTTATCTTAATTTAGGGGTGGAAAGAAAAAATTTAGTCCAAAAATATATCTTAAAATAACATTTTGAAGTTATTTTTACTATTCTTTATTTGGCTGTTTCTGCTGAAATATCATAAAAGTACCTGAAGCGTATATACTAAATAAAATTGTATGGAATGTCTTTGAATCATGCAAGCGACAAGGTGCAAATACATAAATACATTAAAAAAATGTTAGCGGACAACCAGCAACATTCACCACAGTTAACTTACCGATCCTGAAAACTAAAATATTTAGTAGGGAATTCTTAACACTAAAGCCCGTTAATAAGATCCTTAAAAAGTATAGATTCTGGCGTAAAAATAGTGAACAAAATTCTGTGCCATTCATCTGGTAAATAAAAAAAAAAGTAAAGTCTGAAATCTTATAAACAATTTATTTATATGCAAATTATAAAATACAGTGATTGTTTTTCTATTTATTATTATTAACTCATTTATTCTCAGATTCACAATCCATAATAATAAAAATAATAACAAAATATTTAGGTACTATTTTAAATTTATATACTCTTTTGTCAACCAACACATTGGTCTGATACAGACCAAAGTGATCTGATAGAGACAAAATAATAACAAAATATTTAGGTACTATTTTAAATTTATATACTCTTTTGTCAACCAACACATTGGTCTGATACAGACCAAAGATCCTACGCTAAAGCCTCAATCCAGTAGTTTTTTTGGACAAAATATTGTGATTTTTATAATATCTACTTAGTCTATGTGCATTTCAAATACATCTATTAGCCTTAACATAATACAAAACTATATTCTCTATATTGAAATTATCTTTAATCTCTTATATTTTCATGAAATCTAAATGCATTCACATCTCCCTGCTTCTAATTCTTATTTTAAAAAAAATTAATTGCATTATTACGTTAAAAAAGAGGACTACTAAAAGAACAAGAAACCCATTAATAAATGGCGTCTAAAACATAAAATCGTCAATTTAACGGCTCCAGAGATATTATATTGAAACAGAGATGTTGCTTGAGCGGAGAGATGTCGTATTTGGAAAAACTTTGCATGAAACCTACCTACGTCGCGTCGTTTACCTACTCAGTTACTCCTAAATTTCTAGTCGCCATTTATCAATGATTTCTATAAATAAACTACTCTCTAAAGATCAATGGAAGCCCTCGCTTCTCTTGATTCCGGCGTCTTGAACTTATCCCTGGATAGGATATACATGACGACCGCCAATATCGCGACCATTGCCACTCCAATCGCGTTCATGATGATTCCTTCATCGACCATGTTGCTGTATCGGTCCGCACTGGAATACGTACACATACAAGCTTCTAGCATACAACTGCACACAAGCAATGTAATGATAAACAAGGACAAGACACAGAAAGCTTTGGTTGCACTAATCGCTCACGAATCGGGCGGGTCACGAACATCTTTCTTTGTGTTTTGGCCTTATGAACAGACAGGCTGACCGACCGAAGGCAACAGAATGGAGACTGCGCAATATGATTCAACAAACTATTACTAAAAGCTTAATCGATACTTATGAAACAGCTTTTCCTGTTACTTGGTGAATGGTGATTAACCTACTAGAAAATACTAAACTCAAGTAATTTGAACAATTTAACTTGAGTTAAATTACGTTTTCCGATTCTGTGACATTTGGTCAGTCCAAAAAACCCTATTCATCAGTTGCTGATAACGTTGATATAAAACAATGAATCGAGTAAGAGTAATAAAGAAACAGCAAACACGTGAATAAGGTTCTTGAAACGAAAATAGTAAAGTAAAACAATGGACAATACGTAGATAACATGCTAAACGTGCACAAAAACGTGCTGATACTCAACAGGCAGGCTAGTGCAGGTTACGCCTTTGATCATAATGAAGTTGTGGGAAAACAAATAAGAGGTAACTTACCCTCGAATACTCAAACGCTAATGAATAGAATATAATATTTTACGTTTCTGTAACTTACTAATATACGTAATTGAGGGGACGACAATGAGTCTAGTTGTATGTTATTTTGCTTATACTTACCTAAGTGGGGACCTTTAGGTAGGTATACATATGTTACATTGAGTATTCGGAGGCAAATCAGATGGAGTAAAATTGACTAGGTGCAGTGGGAGTGTAGAAATCATAGGTGTACAAACTCTTAACAAAAACAACACTCTACGTATTTTAATTCCAACTAAAATATTTTAGTTCGCAATCTAAACTGCATTGTTTTAGCTAATTTTGTTATCGCTACTCGGATTCGAACGAAATCTTCGTGTAGAATATCAAAAACGTACCCAATTCCAAAGATAGCCTTCTCAGTAAGACCGGTCAGGCAAGCGGCGACTCCAAGCACGAAGGTAAGGATTCCGAAGGCAGCGTGGACAGGCACCAGGCCGGCGCGGAAGCTGGCAGTTCCCTTATTGCAGATCAACAACAGGAGGAAGCTGAAGAAACCGACGGCGTACTGGAATATGAGAACATCGGTGTTGATGATATTTAGGTACCATGATTTGTATTGCTTTGAATTTTTATGTACATAAGATATCTATGTAGTTTCGACACGGGTACATGCGCCATGTGTTATTTTAATAATGGTAGTTTGAAAAGTATTATAATTATAAATATTGATAGTCAGATAGTCATTTTATTGGTAAAATAATAATTTACAAGTCAAATAATACAAATCAATGTACCTACATACTAAAAATTACATAAAATTTTAAATATTAAAATGATAACAATTTGTCAAAGTAAGTACTATATGAAATTTGCAGGACGCAATACAACATAATAGAATTGTAATCATTAAATAAAATAAAAAATCATCAAGACCTTGTAGTACGCCCTCTCGATGAGCCATATCTTAAGTTTATTTATATGTTGATTGCATCTTAGAATACAAGGTGCGCGATAAATACAATACAATACAAAATTACTTTATTGTACACCAGAATCAGATCATTACAAAAATACATTACATGCGACAAGTACAATGGGCGGCCTTATCACTTAGAAGCTTCCCGGCCCAAATATCCAAAATACCCGTCCTATAATATTTAATACCATGTTGATTAAGTATTTAGGACCGTCTGTTGCCTCGAACGTGGTAGTGTAACTGGTGTAAGTCTATCATTATCTGACCTAATAAACATAGTTTTTGCGAAAAAAGGCACAATTTGTCCTGCTGCTAATTGATTATGTTAGGGTTTAATACTACGGTTTAATCTCACAAAAGTCTGAGTACCTAGAATACCATTTAATTAAACGTCGCAAAACACACCTGCATTACGCGCTCCAAAAACCACGCTAGCATCGCATTACGTCAAACCTGAGTTTCATATCCCTCGCTATCACAACTCACCGGCCCTTGAAAGCCCGTGACGCGTCTGATACCGCGTTATTTATTAAATTGCTCAATTTACTGAACATCCTGCCTCGGTTCATCTCGTGTACCTTACCTACGATGTAACGTATATGAGTTTTTATATCCATGGGAATTTACCACTGAGAACGATCCTAAATAAAGATGGCCTTGTGAAATTGCCGCTTTTCAATTGTGATGGAGATTCTCTTGTCTTTCGTATCTAATTTTAATTTTTACGAGCGAGTTACAACTAACCATTAAGATCTTTGCACGCGAAATTTACCTATCTACCTACACCTTATGTATCATCATCGGTAACCCGACTTCACACACTGCTAGCTAGGTCTCTAAACTTTTATACCTACTTTGGTATGTGTGGTGGTTGTAAATGAAAAATTTACTCTGTGTTCGTCCGTCTTACCTTTTTTCAAATAAGGACTGAACAGGTCATACATGCGATTTAGCGCGGAGTTAAATTTGTATCCTGGGGTCCTTCTCCATATTCTACATTTTATCCGGGAATAGAACGTTGGAACCCACTGGCAGAAGTTAGTCTTTCAGCAAAATACCAACGAATGTACTCGTCGTATTCGTAACCATATAGCTTCAATAGATTATTATAACCTACCTGTAATCCAAACAGTCCCATAGCAACAAAGCCAATCCAGCTGTGCAGCGAGTAGAAGTTGTTGATGCCTTTCTTGTTATGGTAGTCCAACACGGCGAGGAATCCGATGACGATGCAAGGGAAAGCGAGGGCATGGAAGATCGCGTGGAGAAGCTTCACGTAGATGCGTCGGATGCAGCGGCAGATACGGTACAGGAGGACCGCTGAAAAGTAGAAGAGTTGTCAGAATTTGGGTTTTGGATCAAAATTTGGGAAAGGTGGTTATGAACAATATCGATTTAGATTTTGATTTGTAACGATATCCTATATTGTGAGGCGGAACCGAACATTATCCGTAGGCAAGTAAGTTCAAGTACATTTATATTACATTCCAAAAAGTAATTTGATTGAATGAGCATTAACATTGGTAGGTAGAGTAGACAATATGGTGTTAAGTTAGTAGAGCATTGTCAAGAATGTCATTATAATCATCTCAGCATGTTTGGCACAGGCACTCACTGTGTTCCAGCCCCTTGTGACTGACTGTGAGCCACTTTCAATGATTGCCAGTTGTACCTACCTACTTTGATGGCATCCGAATATCGAACCATTCATTGTAAAGATAATCCAAAAATGTTGATACTTACAAAAGCCACTGAAAGTGACGAATCCAGCGACCATAAGCGTCGGGTGCAGATTGAACTGCTTGTCGGGCGAGTTGTCGTCCCAAGCATATCCGTCACGGTAGTAGAACACCCAGAAGATGGTCAGGGCAGACACTCCGATGAGGAGGATGGTCGCCAACGTGATGACGAGCGCGTACTCGCACCATTGACAGGCGGAGCGTTCCGGCTCGTCCGCATCGTACGAGCGTCTGCGTTGGCTGGAAGAGAAAAGTAACACGTTAAGATCGAAGTTTGGTTACAGCTCGGTCCTATGCATGCGGATAATAAAAATCGTTTAAATGCAGTATGGTCCTGAGAATAAAAAGATAATAAATAAATAAATAAATAATTCTGGACAATTCACACAGCATTATCTAGCCCCATGGTAAGCAGAGCTTGTGTTATGGGTACTAGACAACTGATATACATAATACAATACATTACATAGATAGATATTTTTTATTATACATAGAAAACAACCAGAACACCCGGAACAAATATCTGCAGATCGTACACACAATTGTTCCGAGGCGGGAATCGAACCCGCAACCTCCTGCGTCGCAGGCGGACCTTCGCCCACCGCGCCACAGAGGTCGTCATATAATGAGGATGAAGTCCATTAGGGCTTAATCAAAGTCCATCGAAACATGCTGCTATGCTTACAGTGTGAGTTTTGTTATACGTCTTAATCAGCACATATTACTTATACGTCTTAATCAGCACATATTACTTATACGTCTTAATCAGCACATATTACTTATACGTCTTAATCAGCACATATTACTTATACGTCTTAATCAGCACATATTACTTATACGTCTTAATCAGCACATATTACTTATACGTCCTGTACTAAAGGTACCTAAATAAGGGGGTATTGCTGTAATAAGTACTATGTATTAAATAGTAATATTTGCATGAATTGTTTCTGTATGATATGTTTTATTAGTAGCATTGTTGAGAACACGATCCGGAGTTCCTATAACTTAAATTATAATGTCAAAATCACGTCTAAAATAGTGATTTCTAAACTGCAGTCTCCGAGTCTCAACCACTTTCATTCACTCAAACGTGCTTCTATTCAAATCTGTTTATATTAATGTCTTTTGCTAGTTAAAAAACCCGTTTGATTGAATAGAATCTAAAGGCAGGTTTGCGACAGGAAACCGCAACGCCATTGATACTGAAGCGTGATAGGTAGGTACTTTATATCGGTGCTTTTTAAGATATTTTGTAGCGTCGCGTACCTACACTAAACTCAACAGGATAATAATAAGCTGTGTCCTTTGAAACAGTGAATCATGGTCGGGGGTGGTCCGGTTATTCATGATCACAGAACTTCAATTCAAGATAGTTTATATCGCGGGCCAGAGCGTGACTAATGTTATACATATACTCGTATATTCCAATTTTGGAAAGCTGAAATATAATAAAAATATTACCTAAATTATCGCACCATAATGTTTGCCCTATCAAGTTTGACCTTCGACCGTTATGCAACTCTAGTAACTCCATCTTGTAACATTTACTTAGCTGTTCGTTGTAAGGAAACCTCACAGGGGTGTCAGATAGCAAATCATTGAAAGCAACGCGCCGGATGCGGGGAGTCGAGTCTCAGAACGATACATGAGCTTTTTCTATGGCACAATGGGTGTCTTGGATAAAACGCTGTTTGCGGGAGATAGGACACCCCTAGATGATTTTTGTGGGGGTTCACAGTAACAGATAAGAACGAACCAACTAGCAACTGTTAGACTTATCGAACTGAACGCGTGAAACGTAGATTTCAAGCAAAATTTTGGCGTGTCTACTAAATAAAGCAATATTTTCACAGGCAACATTCGGCTTTACGGATGAGTAACCAATAGGATTATGTTTCCTCCGTATCCATATTTGTATGTTAACAGCTAATTTAACTCCGTATTCTAGAGGAAATCCGCATCAAGGTTTACGAATGTTTTTACTTGCCTGGAAATTGAAATCACCCAAGTTATCTAGGTTTAAAAGTAACTACCTTAAATCGTGAACCTTTTGACCGTGAAAGGGGAGACATGAGGCCATGCCATTCTGATGAATTATGGTAATTTCATCGTGGGTGCACGTCCAGTCATTGATAGGTCACGGGTCAGTGATTCGCTGCATTCATTTCAGCGGACGAAGCCCTTGCATAATGTCAATTGGTATCATAAAGAACTTGACTCTATCGACTTCGCATAAATTGGTTGATGTCTACTAAAGAGACGACACGACAATTGGGTATACAACGCTGCCACGGTAAAACGTTCAAAGTGAAATCTTTTATACCTAGTATAAATTTTAGCTACGCTTTACGTATAAGTTATTCAGGTGGTTGTTTATCCTCGGGTTTGAGCGTAAAACCTCATCCTATATGGAATTCTTGGCGTGTAATGAAATTTCTACTCGCATTCTTTTGCGAAAATTCCACGAAGCTCTCTCTCTCCACCTGCAAATCCGATGGGTCTCAGATATCCACCGGGTAGAAGTTATACATAGTTAGATATCTCAGATTTATATACCTAACTAGGTACTACCAAGAGTACCAAGTAGATACCTATCCGCCCACATTTATTCCGGTTCTATAGGGAAAGTGCTATTCAAGCCATGTAAGATTGTCTAATTGGTCATTGTAACCAAAATAATGTGTTAGTAGCATTCAGAAATCATTTAAAAAGTACCTATTCACTCATTAAACCAAGCAACTGAAAGCGTCTAAACACCTACATAAATTATTTACCATTTTTCGGAGACAATGCTTAAGATGACTCTGAGATTTCGTCTCACCGGTCCACAAAGACTTTGCGTAAGCCATTGAGTCTATGCAACAGCAATTTGCTATGGCGAAGCATAGCGGGCGTCCAATGATGGGTCACGTGAAAGTAAGCCAATTGTACTTCGGTACACCTGCGAGCGAAGTAGCCTTACAAAATTTTGAATCATCCGTTTTTGCGACTCATTCTTACACAAGTCTTTGAGTAAGGTATATCATGCCTCCACTAAAAGAACCAACTACCTACCTATTATTCTTACAAAGATCGCTAAGTATCCATTACCATTGTATGTACCTTAATCGACACTTATAAAACCACTTTCCAAGCAGGACAAATATACATAATCACCATCAAATTGAGCTGAACAAATGAGCCAAAAGAAATGGAGATGAGACTCGTTCATTGGATTCCCTCGTCTGCCTGATTGAGCCCTAGAATAAAATTAGTGTTTTATTATTAATAGTGCCTTATTATTTAGATTTCTAATTTGGATTCAAATGGGGCGTAATTTTTAAATCCAAGCAAATAATCAACGCTAAAGTTAACCAGTACAAGTGCTTAAATACATTTAAACATGGAATTAGCCGGTTCTTAGGCAAATTCTGCGAGGCATAACACCAATCAAGGAGGAAATGGGCTATTAATTCCATCGAGGGCTCCAGAGCCGAGCAATCTTGGCGATTAACTCGATTAACCTCGAATGACGAATGATGGAGCCAAGATAAACTGACCACTATGTAAGCTAATTGGTGCATCGAACTGTGCATACAACTTGGTAAACAGGTACTGAAACTAGATTAGCAAGTGTCTGTACCAAAACAGGACTACCAAATTGCTTGGGGGAATGGTAGCTCGACACAGAAAAGCGAGTTTCGTTACTACCTACTATGAAAGCGGATAGTAATATGGCTGCAGTGAGCCGGCATTCTCTGAAATTAAGCAAAGTCATGTCATAACTCGGAACAATGAGATACTGTCCAAATGTTCGCTAGCAAGCAATTAATTAGGTAAGGTAATCAAATTTCATTAGGTAAGGTAATCTTACATATTGAAAAGTTATACAAGTACTTTTTTTAAATTAAATTTGAATGAACCTAAAAATATTTTTAGGTTAATTCCTAGCGCATTACTGTCTCATCTCAATGGAAAGAATCAGGACGTTGCAGAAAACGACACTTCAATCTAGCAAAGTATGTAAGCGGATAGCTCGGGCGTTGGTCCCGATCGGAGAAATGTAGTAGCCCAGAGCCCAGATGAAGGGAGGGGGGAGGTCATTGAACTCTCCGACCATGGTACTCCTGGCCTACATGGACTCGTAGAAAAAACACTTAACGTAACTGGTATGCTTTGATTATTAAAAGTAGAGTTGACATTCAAAATCGGTACCTATACCTACTCGGAATTTTTACCGAGTGGCCTCGTAAACTTTAGAACTTGATATAATTACTTAACCACTATCATAGAATCGGATTATCCAAGATTTCTAAATAGAAGATAGCCAAAAGATGTAAAACAAACGCGACTTGGAAAGCGCTTCATCAAAAACTCAAACATTGGAAGTTGCAACTTTCACGTAATCCTCTCCAACTGTTCTAAGATTGCGTTGCTCAACTGTAGGGCACCGTTAAATTAACCACATTCATTCTGAAACTTCTCAGAACTTCTCCGAGTCTCGAGTGTCCTTAGATTGTAATTAATTTGCCAGACAAGTAAAGGCTTTAGGGCCATTGTAATTGCTTGTACATTTCAACGCTGTGTTGAAGTACACTTGAGAGCAAAAAAATCGCACATTCATGATTTTTTGACATAACTAAAAAAAAAACAAAAAATATTATGTTTCTGTAATGCAGATTCATAGTCTATTTTAATACCTATCCAGTGGTATCTGATTTGTCTTTCAATCATTACATAAAAATGCTTTTGTGGATCAATAACAAAAATGCATGTTTAGTAAAAAATTCTTTATTCAAGTATTGGTGTCAAAGTTATGAAATTAAAAGATAAAATTAATTTAAAGTTTGTTATTAATATCGAGTGTTCCCTCCCCTAGCCTGAATCACTGACTCCATCCGTGTTTTCATTGATGTTACTAGACTTTTGATAAAGTCTTGAGGAATAGCCTCCCATTCCTCTGCGATCGCCTGTTGCAGCTCCTGTAGAGTCGATGGAGGAGCATCTCGGCCTCGAACTCTTCTTTTCAGCTCGTCCCATAGATGTTCGATGGGATTGAGGTCTGGGCTTCGAGCTGGCCACTCCATAACGGTCACATCCACCTCTTGAAGGTACTCGATCACTATGCCAGCAGTATGCGGTCTTGCATTATCTTGCATAAACAGAAAGTTTTCGCCGATAAACCCAGCAAAAGGTACGACGTGGCTCTCGAGTACTTCCTCAATGTATCGTATGGATGTCATTGACATCCATAAGAGGATTGCCTCTTGATTGGCGACCAGTATTCGGTCCGGTGATGAAGGCAAGCTCGGTTTTTGCTTCCATAGACATGCCTCCCCAAAACATGATTGATCCACCGCCATAGGCGACACGTTCTGTTATGCAGCATTGGGCAAATCGTTCTCCCGATCTTCTATACACCTTCCCCCGTCCGTCGTTGCCATGCAAGCACATCCTGCACTCATCAGAGAACAGGACTGCACTCCACTGCTCTTCGGTCCAATTCAAATGGTCTCGAGCGAACTGAAGGCGGGCTTCTCGGTGGGCTGGGGTCAATTTCGGCCCGTTTGCTGGCCTGTGTGCAGTCAGGCCACCTTCTCTCAATCGTCTTCTGACTGTCCACCGGCTAACTTCTACTTCACGAACTTCTTGAAGTCGTTGGCCCAGTTGAAATGCGTTCAAACGACGATTTCTTAAAGATGTCGTTATAAGAAAGCGGTTATCACGCTCTGTTGTAGCACGGGGACGGCCCGATCCTTGTCGCCGTTTGTAGCCACCAGTCTCTTGATACCTCTGGTATACACGCCGAACGGTAAATCGGCTCAAACTCAATTGTCGAGCCACTTGACTTTGCTTAAGCCCCGATTCAACAAGGGCAACCACTTGAGCGGCTACTTCTGGTGTAGTATCCATTTTCGTGTTCCGTTTGAAGCCAATATCAATAGAGAACCTTTCACACTGTACGTTGGTATGCAAATGATGACCATTCCCTCAATATGCACTCTTTTATACCTGCGATAAATCCCGCCGCCGGCCTTACCTGGATCGAGCGACATAAGGGGGTCTATTGTTTTGTTGCTAATGAGTTGTTTTTAAAGGTAAATGTCAACCCTTTATCAGTTCTGCGAATGCCTAGATTATGCACTTTAATTTAATTTTATTTTAATTTGCTGTAAGCTCCAAATAAAAAAAAAATTGAACTTTTAAGTAAAAATGTGCGGATGTGCGATTTTATTGCTCTCAAGTGTATGAAGGGTCAGATTGGTTTGGACTGAGAAATGAAAGATGTTGTAAGTAATTATGTGAAATGATCGGTACGGAATGAATAACTGCTGATTCCATTCGACTACATATAGTGATAGCCTTGATAGATGTACCTAAGTGCTTATATTTGTTGTGTATTAATTGCCTGATATTTTGCATATATCACATGATATCAGCAATATTATTGGTTAGTATAAATATAAAACAACCCAAATGAAAGCTGCGTCCTTCGCTAGCCCTTCCCCAATCTTTCTTGCACAATTAAATTAAATAGTCAGTCATATCATAATGATTTTTTTAATAAAACCGTTTCGTAAATTGATTGTTATCTCATTGCAAAAACAATTGCGTTCTCAAAAACATCAAGACGCCCTCGTTTTGTCTTAGAATGTAGGTAGCTTAACAGTTATTGTACAAATTCGCAAGTGCTAGCTGTTATCTGTTAAAGTTAGACCGTTTAGCAGGTTCTATGAACCTTTACAATGCTGGTTGTCTTGAGTAACCATGTTATCGATTAGTGATTGGGTTGTATTATGTTAATTTGTATTTTTAACATTCTTGTTTCAAGTGTGTGTATTGCTATCATGATGTAGGTACCTACTTACAATATGGTTTAAAGAATAAGTTACCTACAGCTTTCAACATAATCTCGGTGCAGCAATGCAAAATACCTAATAATAGATTAAATACGTTTTTTTTTAACATTTAGTCACAGCCTTAATAAGTACCTATTTACTTATTTGATTAATTAGGTACTACTTGTGTATTCAATATCTTTAACGATGAGCGGTCTTTTGTCCGCAAGATATTGACAATGCTTACCTATCAGCAAATAGCAACAGCATCAGCAAATATAAAATATATATCTTTATATATAAAAATCTATTGCTGTTCGTTAGTCTCGCTAAAACTCGAGAACGGCTGATTTTGCTTGGATTTAAGGCCGATTTTGTTGATTTTGGTTTAGAGATGTTTGTCGTAGTCCAGGGAAGGTTTAAACGGTGAGAAAACATGGTAAAATTGCGCAGAAATTTCCACGCGAGCGAAGACGCGGGATGCAGCTAGAACCAAAATATATATAAAACCAAAGATGTTTCTCCGTAGACGATCAAGAAAGCTGTTAGTGGAAACATCGACCTGCGATTTCTACGTTTGTAGTAGAAAGTAAGTAGGAATCTAATGATGCAGACTTGTGTGTGTGTATGGGAAACACGATGCAGCGGAACATTTTGATAAAACGAGAGATATGTTTTGTGCAATATGTTTCGTGACTCATGTTGGCAAAATACAGGTGTATAGACAGACACCTTCAGTTCAAGATCGACTTCATTTATCGGTAAATAATATAATTACCAAGTCGAATAGAGAACATTATATACGTGCATTGTAAATTATACACTAAAAAAGCATCAAAAATATTAACTGAATGTAAAATATTATCATAAAATAATTTCTAACAATGAATTAATCACAAACATCTGTCACAACATTTAACACATGCCTGTTGTAAGATTGCTTGATAAGCCAGTTCTTAGTAGGGATTGCATTGACTCAGCACTCGTAATATTAAAATGTTATTCAATTCATTTATATACTTACATTTGTAAATAAAAACACCGATGCACAATAGTATTTTGAGACCATGAATGATATCAAACATTAAGTCTCTATACAATAATGAGTATAGGATCTCCCAGACACTTTTTCGTTTTGCCAGATGGAAAACATTCATAGTAAAGGCTCAGTGTAAAGGTCTAATACTTTGATGTTGGAAGCTAAGTAAGACAACACAAAATACTCGTCGATGACGACTTCGAAACTTACGACGTTTATGTAAAAGGTTGATAAACACAACAAAAAACTAGTGATTACTGAAGCGCATCAATGACCATGCTCTGCCTTTGTTTATTTCTGTTCCTGCGGGATCCTATGTCAGGCTACTGTCTGTAACAGCGAGTCTCACAAATGAATGACTCCAGAAAAATTACCGAGTAGTGTCGCGAAAACACTCATTCTTATAAACTAGAAGTTCTCTATAAATCATCTTTTCCTGCGGTCACCGATTCCATTGACGATTATATTCGTATAAATATGCATAACACTCTAGTTTTGGGCAGTCCTTGTTAAGAACTTCATTACTAAAAATATATACAACTAGAGGACCTTCACGGCTTCCCACGGTTATAGTGCGGATCCCTAACTTTTTTGAAAATATAATATAGCCTATGTTCACCGGGGATAGAGTAGCTTCCCAACGGTGAAAGAATTTTTCAAATCGATCCAGTAGTTTCGGAGCCTATTCATTACAAAAAAACAAACAAAAAATCAAACCTTATAATATTGGTATAGAAAACGTATTAAATAAATATAAAATAATAAATAGATATTTGTTCCGGGTGTTCTGGGTATTTTCTATGTAAGTACTTATAATAAAAATATCTATCTATGTATCAGCAGTGATCTAGTACCCATAACACAAGCTTTGCTTAGCTTGAGGCTAGATGATGCTGTGGGGGTTGTCCAGCATTACTATTGTTATTTTATATTATCCAAGAGCTGTCTCTAAATTAATAATGTCCTTTGTAGGTGATCGCTTGTGTGTGATAGATTTTACCATCTAAATATATATTACATCAAAGTCAATTGTCCAAGCGACTCTAGGCACCTAGAATTTTGTGACGAAATATCTGGGCACTGTAATTTATATTGCGTTTCTGTTACGCAGGCAAACATATCACAATAGTTATACCACTTTATGTTGCAAAAAAACTTCGATTAAATGTTATTCCGTTTTTATTTTATCATAGTTTCGTTCACGTGTTGCGATAGCTATGTTCATTATATTTTATTTACCTTCCTAACTATACTTTGAACATAACAACAGTTATTATTTAGTCAAGTATCAACGACAATTACCGACATGAAATCATATCCGTAACTAAAATATCAACGTATTTTTTTCTATTACGCTTGAATTGAAAAAAGTTGGCTCCTTAATTGCTTTTGTGATTGCAAAGTCCGCCTCGTAGGACCAATTTTTTTATTAGTGATGAAACTGTTTTAACCGACTTCCGAAAAGGAGCAGCAGATTCTCAATTCGACTGTATTTTTTGTCTATGTTTGTTACCTCATAACTATTGATTGGGTGAACCGATTTTGATGATTCTTTTTTTATTTTAAAGTTAGTGCTTCAATTGTGGTCCTATTTTAATGTTTCAGTTCTGACAATAGCATCCATGAGAAAACCATATAAGTCTTAAGCTTGCATTAAGTATGTGCGCGACATATGGACGAATATCTCAATATCACGCCAACCGATTTCGATGTTTTTTTTTTAAGTTAGTTTTAAACCCATTTTCATTATTTAGGAATTTGAAGTCGCTTTTTAGTTTTTTAAAACGCCAAATTATATCAAATTGATGAAAAAATCTGTATTCACTAAAATAAGATCAAACATGTGTAGCAGGTGAGAGTCTGCCGCATCACAAATTGATCGTCTAATTTCTCATGTTACGTCATCTCATTTCGTCACGTATCTCACGGTCTTAATTACGGCGAATCGTAAGGCAATTACCACACAACATAGGCGACGACAGAGGTTGAACAATGTGTGCTATGTACATTGTTGAGTTGATGAATACGAGGCAAATAGAGCTCTCATCAACGACCTACATAAGGTACTTACATGTTTATTTATCGATGTATAATATAAACTGACTATGCTCTTCGGTGAAGACACATTGACACCTCTGAGAATTATGCGAGTAATTTGCGACGCTTCCGTTTTTCTTATTTGCCTAGGCGTTCTTAATACTATCCTGCCTTGCTCTCTAAGTATCGATTGATGCCTATATTAAAAGTGTGATCAAAAGTCTAGTTTTGACATGATTTTCTATGTTGATAAGAATATTATTCGCAAGTGATTTCATTAATTAGCTACATAATTAATCTATCATATTGCCGCAACCGCGCTAAAATATTTAAAAACGGAAAATATTACATCTATTCTTTATTATCCCTCTATTATCATTATCCCTCTCATCTCCTTTAATAACAGATTTCACTAGGAAACCCACCCTCTCATTATCTAACACAGCTCCTATACAATAAAGAAGATTATTAACGTCAAGTACAGAGATAATGTGTTTTCAATGAGCCAATAATAGAGCGCAATAAGCCAATAAACAACATTAATTGGTGGTGGAGGCGAGCGTGAAATTGAATCTGCGATGGAAACGACAGTAATTAAGTGGGTTAAATTTAAAATTAAGTTAGTAGTTGCACTTAGTAAGCCAGTTAAATGTTACTGAAATATGGATTAACCACCGGATTTGTATATGCTAGCGTGCTATACGCGACTTTCCCCGGACGGATAAAAATTTGCCTGTAACCTTCTTCGGAATATCATGCATGTCCTTTGTCCTTAATACTACGTTCAGCGAATAGCCGTGAATATGGATCATATGTAGTTCCTAGTCCATGGATCTTTTGGCACCCTCCGAAGACATAGATATTTAAATAGGAACAGTTTAACGAAAAGGTATATTGGAATGGAATACAAGGACGCTCTATACAATACAAAACAATATTATTAGGTTGCAAGTACGTATCGTAAAAGCAAGTATGTTCTTTTACCGCGGTCAGTAATTCATAACAAAGTGAAGTTACGTGGCAACAGAGCTAACGTTGATAGAACACGTCGACAATACATTACTATTTATTGCAACATACCTAATATAGCGTGGGAGTTTTAAAGATTTCATAGAAGTATATGAAAGGTCTGAAGAAACCTTTCGTTCGAACCTTCTATCGCTTTCCCAACAAATAATATAATGATACTTTAAATTATTTGATATGAGACTTATGTCACGGTTTTTTTTAGTAGGATGTTTCTTTACAAATCTTTTTCTAAATAGTATTGTATCGAATTTTCTAAATAGTATTACGTTACGTAAGTTACGTTTTACAATTCATCACAAAATAAATAACGTAAATTAACGTTATATAATAATAATGTTTATTTAATCAGACATAATATATTATGTATGTATATATGCAAACATTTGTAAATTAACAATTATAATGACTTTTTAATATGTTTAAACAAATATAATTTTCAATTATATAATAAGCATGTATGTGGTACATGCTTATTATATAATTGAAAATTATATTTAGATAAAGGCTAAGTACCTTAGCTAAGTTAACACTAAGTACTATAGTAATTTATATTTATAGCTCGAAATAATATCTAAGTACCATTGTATTTACTGAAATAAAAACATGGTTCCGATACCGTCCAAAACCTGGAACGCTTCGTAAAAGCTCCTTCTAATTTTTCTAGCGACATCTATCGAAGAATTGAACGAAAAGTTTCATTTCCAGCGCTACGCGACGGGCGGCGTCTTCGGCGCGGCGGCGGCGCGGCGATCATACTACGGCATGGCTACGTGCACAGATTTAATAATAGTGCACGGAATCAACGGATGAAACATTTTCATGCTGTTTTTTGACTCTAGTTCTTTTTCGTTTTCGTTTTCGTTGTCTCTACTTCGACGGTACGTTTCGTCGATGGGTCGTTACCTCGAAGGGTTTCTACCTCGACAGTACGTTTCGTCGGTGGGTCGTTATCTCGAAAGATCAACAAAACCAAAGTTAATTTTAATTATTATATTTGGTGACTCTACCTAATCAATCAGCCTCTCGCTTTATGTGTGTACCAACTTGTGCTCTAACCAATTGTAACATGACTCTTTATTGGAATCTTAATGTCAAGGCCCCTAATCTTCAAATTGATGGCAGGCAATCATACGGCTGTAACGCAGAACGATGTTTTGATAGTACTATTAATACTATTATGGCTATCAAAGTAACTGTTATAGTAATTGGGAGTACTGTTTGCTTGGGTCAATCTAGCCAGTGTGAGAAGAAATTATCCTTAATATCACCTATTTGTGTCATTTACCCCCATGATAAACTTCTTTGTTTTTTCTTCTTCCTGCCTGTATTTTGTACCTGTGTCTAAATAAATGTTTTTTCAATTCTTCTATTCTATTCTAAGAATCTTTCTACCTGACGATATCATCACTTGCCAATAATTCGCAATAGGTCAAAGGCAATAGGTATTAAGTTGCCTGATCCTAACACTTTGACTGCGGTTTTTTTTCGACGACTGCGATCTTTTTTTTTACCTAAATAATTCGTGCTGCCGCTCTACTCTAGGAGTACTCCTAGAGTACAAAGTTACAATATCACTAATTTTCACTTAAACTGACTGTAAATTAGCTATATTTTACCTATTTTTTTTTTTTACAATATCACAAATTTTCATATTGTTTTGTAATAATTCAATTTAATTTGAAATGCCTAAAACATTCAAATAAATATATAATTATGGAATCTGAGTATAATCCATATTGACTTATTTATAACAGAAATTTTAACGTCCTAAATAGTCAGGCATCTAGGACGTAATCTAGCCCAATGCATGATATATACCTACTCGTAAAGGATGGGTGGTTCTGCTATCACATTTGAAGAAATTTTATTTTTAATTTTCTTTTAATTTAATTTTTTCTAAAAACAGCACGTTTGTTAAATATCCATATAATTTGTTTTTAGTGTAGTTAGTTATTTATGCTTAGTCTCAAATCAAACGCATATATTATGTAGCTTACAGAACAAGTTTTTAGATTTAGGTTCCCTAGGTTCCTAATTCTCTGACGTCCAAAAGACGTTCTTTTTAAAACCTGACTAATCTTCTCTATAATATGATTTCAACCAGATTGAAAGCTATCCTTCAAAGCTAATACCATCGTCCCACTTCACGTACGCAGTTATCCAATACGCCCAAGTATGACCGATAGTTTAGCGGCCAATAATGGTAAAAAGTGGCCCACTAACCGCTAACGGTAAGGCGCGTCATGTTGATTTCACTATTGGCCGTAGTATAGGAACCTGTCGCTGAGTTATCGTGCTGCTCTGATCTGCCCTTAAAGGTTCTAGGTTGTGTCTTGTTTGCAATGTTAACTCGTCACTTTTGTAGCCTTTCGACTGGCTAGTTTCTGACATTTATAAATTTACTAGCTGCGCCCCCGCTTCACCCGCGTGGAAATTTCTGCGCAGTTTTACCACGTTTTCTCACCGTTTAAACCTTCCCTGGACTACGACAAACATTTCAAAACCAAAATCAGCAAAATCGGCCAAGCCGTTCTCGGGTTTTAGCGAGACTAAAGAACAGCAATTGATTTTTATATATATAAGAAGATAATTGAGCATAGACCTTTTTTATAATCATCACGTACCTACTCAGAAATTATAAAATAAATATCGTAGATTCTGGTAATAATAAAAAAGCATTAAATATAACTCTACTGAACTTATTTATTACTAGTTTCAGTCCACGGCTTCGTACGCTTTATGTCTATGAAACCGTTTAAAGGTTATTTTTATTCCATAAGAACTGTGGGATAAAAAGTAATGTATGATTGATTCCTTTGCAGCGAGCATTCTGAAAACTACCTCACGCAACAACGCTTTGCTGCTGTAATTCAATTTCAAAACTAATTGCACACAATAAGTACCCATACATTTGAAATGGCAAAGTTGAGAGAAAAGCGGAACACGTGTCCAAGTCTTGTATACACGTGCACTGTCCGATACAACAAGCTCTTTGAATAGATGCGGGAAGATAAAGTGGGTCAGGAAAGTAGAAATGCAAACGAATGTTATAGCTTTCTGAGAGTTGGACTTTATGGGCAGCAAAGAGATACTTGCGCGCATACTTGCGGTAGGCACACAACACACAAAATACTCTTTTATGCGTTAAAATTTAGGTTTGACTAAACATACACCGATAAATTAATGAACGTTGGTTAGGTTCACCGTAATGGAGGCCCATTACCTAAACAATTATTGTAAAACTGTTACACAAATAAATTTTATTTTATTAATTTATTATAAATTTATAATTGACGACCGATGTGGCGCCGTGGGCAAAGGTTCGCCTGCGACGCAGGAGGTTGCGGGTTCGATTCCCGCCTCGGAACAATTATGTGTACGATCTGCAGATATTTGTTCCGGGTGTTCTGGTTGTTTTCTATGTATAATAAAAAATATTTATCTATGTAATGTATTGTATTATGTATATCAGTTATCTAGTACCCATAACACAAGCTCTGCTTACCTTGGGGCTAGATAACGCTGTGTGAATTGTCCAGCATTATTTATCTAATATTTAATTATTTATAATTTAATAAAAGGCTGGAAATCGAATTTATGAAAGAGACTGCGTTGATTGCCAGTATGCGGCTAAACTCAGCTAAACACACCTTGAGAATTTCAAAAGTGAAAAAAGTGTAATGGGAACTAAACACGTACGAAGTGTATGCTACAGGTAATTGTGGGAATGAATAGAATGTACCTACACTATGATTACTGATGAAGCTTTCGCATAAGAGCCGCATTATTTTTTTACCTATCTCACATTACCAGAGTCCATCAGAAAAGCCAGTATATCCTTACCAGTTTTTAAATCTCACATCAAGGAGTTTTTCCTAATTTTCTGTTTACCAATAATAACGTAGCACTAGTAGTTTAGATAAAGTACATCATGTGTAATCCATGAGAATTGATAAAAAGGTTTCTGCCGTGAACGCATCAAAGAGCAATTCGTAATCACGTTGAGAATCCTGTTCCACACAGATGCCAATTACCCAGCAGTTCATCGACTGCCACAGATCGGCAAGGGACCCGTTGTAAAATACTTTTTTTCATACGAAAAGCCTAGTCGGTGTAATTTTGCAATTTTAAAAAAGGTAGTGAGAGACTATTGGATAGAAATTAAAAATGCAATTGGTGAATCTTAATAGGATGCAGCTGAGATGAAAGAATAAAGTAGGAAGTCATAACTGTTTGGACAAAGGGATTAATTATTATAAGATTCCATCTCGGTTAGGAATCGAGATGATTTTTTTACATTTGCATTTCTGTGAAAGGAAGTTAAAAGTATCTGGGAAACGGATGCTGATACGTTCAATCGTAAAACGCTTCGCTTTTTTACCGAGACCCCGTGGGAAACTTAACATTCTTTCTTAGGATCCAGATAGACAAGTGTTTTTAGTGATCACTTAGTTGTCATGTCTTTAACAGCTCAGCTTGGAAACTAACTACTTCATCGCTCTGTGCCCTGCGTTCGATTTGACAATATTATCGAGACTTCATCTTGACGTCTCATTTTTGTATAGGATCTAGTACAGCGCCTCTATCGTGCTTGCATAAAACTTCGCAAATTCCATACAAAAATGAGATATCACGAAATCGTCTCCATACAATCGTGAAACTGAACTCAGGCCACTTTGACTGCGGTTTTTTGTCGACGACTGCGATCTTTTTTTTTACCTAAAAAATTCGTGCTGCCGCTCCACACAGCGGTTGTGATGCGCCGCACATGCGTTTCGTTCGAAAAATATTACAGCTCTGCTGAGTCACAAAGATCTGTATTTTCTTAGCCGCTGCGCTAGTGTGGATTTTCGCAGATTAGTCACTTGTAGAAAACTCATACCGTGCGTTTTCAGCACTCAAAGTGTTAAGGCTGTTCTTGGATGGAAGTGCATTGTTGATGATGCCATAGGCCGTAGCATATGATAGAAAATTGGCGTAGTATGACTGCGATAGAATTATCTATCCATTAAATACTATTGGTACCACAAAGCCTTGTATCTGAGATAACATAAAATTATCTGAGGACATACAAGCCAGGCTGCAGAAGCGAGTCAGAGTTATTTATTGCGGTGAAGCATGTATTCTTAAAGACACAAGAGATGTCGAGGAATTTTCAATATGCTACGACAAGAATAATGTTTACGTCGCTTTATTGAATTTTCTTCACCACTCTTATTTAAGTAGGTACCTACAAAATGCGACTTTACATCTGTATTTCAAATTGTTAATTAATTTACTGTCTTTTTATATCTCAACTGTGTTGTATAGATAATTATTTATCTTGCTTCTACATATTTTATGTTTGCATAACGCAAGTGTGTAAGAAAACACTGTTGTGTTCCAAACCTTTGCTTACATTCATATCTTCTAGATTTATGACTTTTACTACTATTTGTTTGTATTAATTTAGTCAATCCTACTTTACTGTGAACTGATAAGATTTTTGTGTCCATCATATTTTTATAGTAGATTGTTTTATAAGGGACTAAACCATCCCATTATATACGAGGTTGTTATACACATCACCAAGACGGTTCTATTTAAAAAAAAAAAGATTGACGGAGCACCAAGAAGTCGAGTTTTTATGTAAGAGAACGAATGCTTTGTACGGGCTGATGATTTTAGACAAAAATTAAAAAGAAAAAATACTTTTAGCCCGAGGTATTAAACTCGAGTTTTAGGCCCGCTAAGCTACACTATTATGATACACTTTTTGAGCAAAAGAAGTGAAAAGGATATTTATCAGATACCTGAGAAAAATGTACCTGATAGGAAAGAAATAACCATGTTAAACCTAAGGAGAATTTAACAACGTTATTTTCTTTACCCAACATTATATAAGCGAAAACATCAAATCACATGCATACCCCACCCAAACAGATAAAAATTACATAATCCATCAAAATAGGAGTTTTCAGAGTGAATGATAAAGAGAAGGTTATTTCCGTATATCATTTTAGCAACTAAAATTAGAGCAGACTCTTCATACGTATAAGATTATATTAAAATGGTCCTTGACCGTCTAATCTCGGAGTTTTGCGAGAATCACTTTAAGATAAACGCTGTTGGAGATGACAGTGATAATGTATAGCGGCCTTGTCGAGGTGATAACAAAAGGTAGTTGTTTGCGAGTTCTTAGTTTTGCGTAACGCAATTCGTTTGAACAAATTTGTATGAGGTTGTAGCTACGGTTGTAGGTACAAAGTGGCTCCTATTTTGCTTCGAAATTCCGCTTTTAAATTATGAAGACTGGATTAAGTACCTACTACTTGAGTACAGAATTCAACACAGCTTCTTATAGTACCTAAACGTATTCATTTAAAGCTATTTCTTCTTGTCGGTATGATACATTTTTTTTTGTTATATATATTGTCTTGTGTTATCTTCCGTGACGTCACCAAACGGCTCTACCGGAAGACCAGCGTTGGTTGTAACATGCTTACAACTAACCCATGCTGAGATAGAGTCCGTTTTGTGACTCAATTACAAAAATCTGTTTATCCTTTATTTTTTAAACATGTTTGTTTTAAGTTTTTGTGTTTTGAGTTACAAATAAACTATTCTATTCTATTCTAAAAATGTAGTGTACCTACTTCTGTACATAATAACATAACACAAATATAAAGTCATAACTTAGAACCTTAAGTTGAAATCACTTTTCTGTTAGGTAAGAGTTCTACTTATAGCAAGCACTAGATATTTTTTTATATGCAATGTATACTTTATTACGATAGAGTCATGCTTATTTGTGATGCTATTGTCTACGTAGGCAGTATAAAACCTCCGCAACCGATAATATCTAGTAAACATTGCGTGTGCACACGCTCTCGCAGGCACAAATCAGCGATTCGCGACAGATGTCCGGATTACGAAACAAAAACAAGTGACTGTGGGCAACCTGTGGGCTTCTACAAGGGGACCCTGTGATTGTTGTTTCGGTGAATAGGTTATATATTTGAATAAATGTGGGCTAGGACAACTAGATATGTTACAACAGCATATAAACGACGACTGATGTGGCGCGGTGGGCGAAGGTCCGCCTGCGACGCAGGAGGTTGCGGGTTCGATTCCCGTCTTGGAACAATTGTGTGCACGATCTGCAGATATTTGTTCCGGGTGTTCTGGTCGTTTTCTATGTATAATAAAAAATATCTATCTATGTAATGTATTGTATTATGTATATCAGTTATCTGGTACCCATAACACAAGCTTCTGCTTAGCTTGGCGCTAGATAATGCTGTGTGAATTGTCCAGCATTATTTATTTATTTATAATATTAAACGCATGGTATCGTTTCGTGGTTGGCACTTACGAAATTTAAGCCTGTAAAAGAGCTAAGGACTATCAGCATATTAATAACCGCATAAAAGAAAAATTCGTCCTGGAGCAAGTGCATGAATTCTTTTGTAGACGTCCTAGATTTGGCAACTTTTTGTCTTTGTTAACAATGTAGCTTCCCTTCTTGCAATGTTATTAAATCTTGGAACAATTTAGCGAACAAGGAAAAGGAAGCTACAATCATAAGAGAACAGACTTTCTCCTTTCCTTTCAACGCTTATAGAGTCCAATTTGTATTGATATAAAGTGCCTCTATCCGGTGACTGTGTAAACGCTGTCTTTAGACAAATAGTTTCTGTGTATGAAAATGAAAAGTTTTTATTTCTTTAAGCTTACAAATAAGCACTTAGACAGGTCATATTTTATAGTTCACTTCAATTTTTTGTCCACCAGTGGAAGAAGTGAGAAGAAACCACTAGTATGTTCGTATAGAAGGCAAATAACTAGATAAATAGGTACGCATAATATCGTACTATTGTATAATTATATTTATATATAATATATACCAAGTCTTTTGAATACTAAAGCATGTGTTTGGCTGACTACCTCCCAACAAAGTCATAGCACATATAAACTTTTACGAAGGTACAATAAAAACACGCTTTATTGCACATCAAACACAGAACAAAAACAGTAAAGAACAAACAAACAAAGATACACATGCACAATGGGCGGCCTTATCGCTAAGAGCGATTTCTTCCAGGTAACCTCGGGAGATCTTAAATATAAAGAGATCCTTAAGTAAGATTTTTGACAAGGTGGGTGATTAAGTTAGTTAACTAATTTACATAATACATTAAGTGCGCGTAATGTGCTTAGAGAGATAGCTTGAACTTGCGACACAGTGACAGAAAAAAGAACATAAAGATGGAAAGGACAGCCCTAAAGGATGATAATGATCCTAGCCAAATTTCGACCACGCGGGTAGTCTCAATTGAAACCAACCATATGCGCAGGTCAGTAAGTGCACAAGTAAATGCACACAGGTGCACTCTTTATGTCCTTACTCTCACTATCACTATATAGTATAAAACAAAGTCGCCTCTCGCTGTCTGCCTGTCTATGTATGCTTAGATCTTTAAAACTACGCAACGGATTTCGATGTGTTTTTTTTAATAGATAGAGTTATTCAAGAGGAAGGTTTATAAACCATTTGGGGAGGATTTCATTAGGGGAGTTCGAGGCTATTCGGTAAACCGGTGGTGACAGAGAGCCGGTCTAATTATCTGTCAGTCTGTTTGATACCTATCAAAGGGTTTCATAGGAATGGATATTATAAAACTTGAAAACTGAAACTGAAACATTTGACATATAGATTTCCACGCAGGCTAAGCCGCGGGGCGCAGCTAGTCAAAAATAAGAAAGGATATCACAGGCATAAAAGAAAACCCACGAACACTTTCCCTGAACGAAAATGATCAGTTTTTCTTTAAAATGGAAACTTGTGGGTTGACTTTGGTTACACCATTACAAAAGGCATCCACCGTGGCGGCCCAGACAACTCCAATAGCATAAGAAAGTGAAATCGGGGTGGCTGACCCGCTATAATCTTGTAATGATCTGATAAACGTGTTATGTAGGCAGGCTTATTGCAAATTAATCTCATAATCAATCACAAGCAGGCTGTAGCCATTTACTACTGATAGACCACGCAAATATCATTACAAATACTAGGTAACTAAGTACAGAATAAAATTATTCAGAAGACCTATATCTAGGAGTTGAGACACCCACGTTTCAATATATACCTAAACTATGTTCTGTAGTGCAAGCACGGGACTTTTTGTCTAGTCTAGGGTACAATAGAAAAAAATTACTTCCCTTAGCCATCGAATGCTTAAATTATTTGAATTCCATTCCTTAAACTTCAATAATGTATACGCAATGTATGACGGTGCGATGTCATCTATTGTGTACTCTACCCTAAAGAAGAATCCTACCCCCGTGATTGGCCTTGTGATAGTAACACGTTCTGAATAAATGTTTTTTATTTATTAATTATTTTATTCATGAACAATATTTTAATAGAGTAGTTGCTAAAACGAAGGAAAAAAACGGACGATAGTAAGGTATTAAACGTGTTAACATAGGTAAGAATCACGATTTCAGGCTGTTAGAAGAGGGAAAGCTTCCGGCCTATTAAATGTTAGCCTCATGGTACCTACTCTGGATGAAATGGGTAAGAAAACAAATTGGTTTATCCCTAATTTACTCCCAGTTTTCACTGGAATACTATACGGACTGGAGTTCCGGAAGGAACTCTGCTAACTCAATTATCGCTGACCTCAATCCCTCAGGATGTGTTAGTTCAGTTGGAAGTCGTAGTTAGTAATGTTTTGTTCTGAACTTGGCTCTCGCAAAACGTGCATCTCATATTTTGAGAAATAACTAAAAAATCGTCACATTTCTTTTTTAACTTCAAAGTCAAATAATATTTGATGTACGTAGGTAGGTACTTATTTGAATAGGTAGGTAAGTATTTATATCGAAACTTTAGAAATGTAAAGCTCAATCTTTTCAAGTTTTCCAGTTCCGATGGCAACCCGCTTAGCTTTTAGTTTCTCATTTCAGTTTAGGTCGAGCTCAAAACTTTTAACCCTTGCAAGCGCAAAATTCAACAAATAACTCATTTTGTATAACTTCTGCTACAAAGCCCGCATTTGGCTTTGTAGTGCGTTTAAAAGTGCAAATTAAATTTCTCCAGGGCATCAAAGAGAGGGAGAGGGGCTAATTTGAATTGCATAGCTGTACCTACAGCTTTCATGAATAATAGGACGGTCGCGGTGAAATATTGACCGGGGAATGTTGTCGGGAAATGTGAAATTATGGCAGTGTTTGAGGGTTAATTACGCAAGGATAAAGGAGACAGGTAAATTGTGTAGGTACTATTCTCTTTAGAAGAGACACACAACGAATAAACAAAAAAAATTGGTAGGTTTTTGTGCTAATTCAATTTATTTTGCATATAACTTGCACAGTTATTTGGAATTAACAATATAGGTGCTTAATTTCTTATTTAAATAGCCTACAGCACGACAATTTTCTGAAATTACGTAACACACTATAAAAATGTCTTGCCAATTGTTGACATGCAAACAAAATGCGACACTAAGAAACTAGATTTTTGACATGACCTGCATATTTTAAGTACCTACAAAGTAAGTACAACAGTTTTAGAATAAATATTTCTGTATTCTCTATACCTAAAGAAGAAAAAGATACCAGGTTTTTACGTAAAAAGAAAAAAAATAGCAGAATTTTTCTGACTTGCATTATAAATGGATAGATTGGTTCTGTTGAATAAAATGCAGATAAACGCTGTTTTCTATCTAGTATGTAATGTATAATAGCAACGTTTATGGAAACAGCCTTAATAGGAATATTAACATAATTTAACGCTACGTCGACCGTTTACCACCCACCGTTCAAATCAGATTTCTCACGACGTCTTTTTGTACTACAAGAGAAAATAACAGTATCATCATAGTTCGACTTTCCCCTATCTCCCTACGAAAGGAGAGTTATAGCAGTGTATCCACGACAATCTCATAAGGTGTACTGTATTTCTTCGACACAGTAATGGTACATTAGAGCTTTAAGATATCTTACCCTACCCTACTTATGATTCTAATTTGAGAAATAATTATTGCGAAAAGATAGCTAGAAGAGATATCAATCAAAAATAATAAAGCTCGTGGCAATGATAATTATCATTATCAAAAGATCTCGAAAGTGTTTTACCAACAAGTGATGTAACATGATAACGACTGCATAATAATTAAAACCTGTCGATTATCGCCTCGGGTTTAATTTGTAAGCTTAATGAGCCTGTAAATGTTACAAATTGGTTTAGAACCATATGTGGTTCTAAACCAATTTGTAACATTACGTTCCTAGAACCATTTGGTATGCCAAATGGTTCTAGGAACGTAATCTTGAGATGAATTAGTGCAAAATCAAGTTGCTGTAGAGTCCAGAAAGTCTTGTGGTTGCCTAAGTTATTAGATTACTTTTCGCCCGCAGCTTCGGACAAGTTAAATACGGATAACAACATAATAATATTCGTTTTTATTATAGTGTGTAATAATCATCATCGGGTTTATCATTATTTTGTACCCGAGGATGATACGTGCTATGTATGTGTAGCAACCATCTGAAAATTACCAAAACAAATCAAAAACTCTTTGAAACGTACACTTTATAAGGTCAAATTTTTAAATTACCCTGACATGGACATAACCTATCTTAAAAGGCCTCTGTGTTCTCAGCTTCGACTTGACGCATAGGTACCTCCCAATGGACCGGGCCACTAATGGCCACTACATAATATTATATGACCTGAGATGATGGAAATGAGAAACAGAATACAACATTTACACATGTGGACACATTAGGTATGTAAATACTGTTTACTTACTTTAAGTTAGATATAATCTAAATTATTATTATAGAAAATCAAAAGCTCTATGACTAAATTGACTCGAGGTCATTCAAGGCACACTGCATTCTTCCTGCCTTCACCCACTGTTCACCTTGGAATGTACTCAACGTGCATTAAGATTAGCATATGAGATAATGATCATAATACCTACATATATATTGTATGTTATTTTACATACAATTGATTTACAATAACTTTTATTTATTTTAAGTATTTAAACAGTTTTTTTAATTTTTCGGGACAAATACTTCTAAATCCTCATAACTTTTTATAGGACCACCTTCGGAATCATTCTCCATACGACCGATGTGGCGCGGTGGGCGAAGGTCCGGCTGCGACGCAGGAGGTTGCGGGTTCGATTCCCGCCTCGGAACAATTGTGTGTACGATCTGCAGATATTTGTTCCGGGTGTTCTGGTCGTTTTCTATGTATAATAAAAATATCTATCTATGTAATTTATTGTATTATGTATATCAGTTATCTAGTACCCATAACACAAGCTCTGCTTACCATGGGGCTATATAATGCTGTGTGAATTGTCCAGCATTATTTATTTATTTATTTTATACAATAGCGAAATCATTTTCTAAATCGGTCGTTATGACTTAGAAATCTACGACTATAAGATAACTACATAAAAAATAGATATTGCCGAACATAAAATCATTTGTTTTTCTTTTCGTCGGTTAAAAATTATACTTAAACATCGATTGCTTGAACCTTTCTGAATAATCATACTTGAGTATTTTAATTAGCCATAAATGGTGGAGTAGGTAGTGTAGGTAGCTAGCATGATGACGACCGATCAGAAAATGTTTCTTTACTTTCAAATTTTGTAGGACTTAAGCTCTGCGCACATTAATCAAATACCGCTACCACCCAACACAAAAAGTGCATTCAAATATGGGCTTGTTATCTGTAGATACATTTTACAATGACTCAAACGAGTGGTCCTCGAGGTGTCTGTTATCCGTCAATGTAAAATAAATTTAAATGAGCCCATGTTTCAATGCACATTTTTGCAACTGTGCTTTTCAGGTGTGCGGCAAGCTTTAGAGTTTGGTACTTCACACAAATTATCCATCCTAAATACAATAATTTATTTATAACAAAGTAAATGATAAGAGCCAAAATGGCTTATCAAGGGAGGCCTATGTCCAGCAGTGGACTAGTAATGGCTGATGACAATGATGATGAAGAAAATAAATGCTAAGCAACGTGAGAAAAAGAATAACAGTAAAACTTATATCTGAAGACAATTTCAACAACAATAATAATAAAGCAATGAAACGGACAAATTACGAAAATAATTTACGAGGAAAGCAGAAATAAGGGATAGCAGTTTCTCTGTTTACCTCTATTCCGAACGAGAATCTCGGAAAAGTAATAGTGAAAGCTCTGCATGAAAACAAACAGCGTTAAGTGGACATTCCAGCTTAGGCTATAACTTATAGCAAAACGTTATAGCCTCTATAAGCTAACAGATAGATAGCTAATTTTATTTTACAAAACCAACCTTTTGAAATACATTTAATGTTACCTTTACCTACGTTCAAATTTGAATTACAAAGGTACTAAAACACATTTTAAACTTTACACTACGATACTTAAATGCACTTTTCGAAATATCCCTTAGATAGATGCTTCTATAGCGAAACCTGGCTTTGCCTCAATTAATTTCATAAGTGCACGTTTTAAGCTGATGAACGTTTTTATGAAAACTGGAAATGTACCAGACATTTTAACATCCTTAAATAATCCTCTAAAGCTTCGCTTATCCAATGTCTACTGCTAAATTATGCAAACAGATTTTTTTATGTATTTTTTGTGCAAATTGAATAGTTGGTCTCACTAGCCGGGAATATTATTTTAGTGAAAAATAAAACAAAGTATAGAAAAAACAAATAGGTTTAAGGAAGATGTACTCTCTCATATACCTAGAACTAAAAATCTCTCTCAACTGCCTTTGGCGCGTAGAAGCTAGAAGCTTACTCAGTCATAAATCTGTGCTACGTAACGCGTGTGCAATAAGACATAGAATAGCATGACTACCCTCCAATACTCTACCACGTCTCAAGTCGAAATTAATTGACAGTTTTAAATGAAAATAATTGAGAAGTTACGTCATTTGAGACCTGCGTTTGAGTCATCATCATCAACATCAGCCTATATTAGTCCACTGCTGGACATAGGTCTCCCCCAATGAGCGCCATAGCCCCCTGTCTTCAGCTTGACGCATCCAGCATCTACCTGCAGTCTTTCACAGATCGTCATCCCACCTGGTCTGAGGGCGTCCTACACTACGTTTACCGAGTCGTGGTCTCCACTCAAGAACACGTTTACCCCAGCGGCCATCGGTTCTTCGCGAGATATGGCCAGCCCACTGCCACTTCAGCTTGCTAATTCTCAGAGCTATGTCGATAACGATATGTCGGTATTCAGGCGTTACTTACTCAAGCATAGATCAATGACATAGAAAGCTTCTATATATGGTCCTTACTAAGAGTCATCGATCTATCGGAGTTTCATTTTATATATCTGCAGACTAAGAAAAAAACACTGATTAGCCGCCATCGCATCATCGCTTAAGGGCCTACATTACCTCAGCAGAAAATCAAATTTCGCCTCAGCTTGTTACGCCGCCGCGCCGCGGCGCACGGGCGGCGCCACGGGGCGGACGGCCGGTGGCAACGTACCTACTCGCCGCACTATTACTTCGCGCGCAAAATTATATTGGGTTGGGTTCACGCTAGTTCAAAACAATCTTATTGAAGTTAGGTAGGTGCAATATTATTGTCTAAAAGGTAGGTAATTAATTATATATACGGTACCTACTAAGAAATGAAATTATCAAATACGTAGGTAATGCTTTTTAGTAACTTTATACCTTAGTATGTACCTATACCTACCTAATATTATGATAGTTGGATATTGGTAGGTACCTACCTACCTACTTACAATTACAAAACATTATTTTATTTTATTGTTTTTCAATGTAGTTGCCAACATACCTACTACTGCTACTAGACCACCGCGCCCGAGACGTTATTTTCTACCCAAACACTAGACAGGTGCGAGTCGCTATAGCGCTGAAGGGTTCCGAACATTCTTTTCTGTAGTAAGATAGTGTTCTGCGAAATGTAAATTATACTTATGCCTACTACCAACCTAAAAATAGGTACGTAGTACTATTATTTATTCTTTGGTACTAGTAAATAGGATTTTTTATTATAACACCTTGTTTACAGATTTAATATAAACGAAGATTGGTACTACTACCTATATAAGGTAAAACTAACACAACAAAACCTATATAAGCAATGAAATAGAATACAAGTTTATGTCTAAGTATATTGAGTGAGGGTTCCGCATATTAGTTTTTTAAGTAAAATTGAATTTTGCCAAAAAAACATTGTGTGGAAATAGGATGTGTATGACAAGTAGTGTGCAGGTAAATATTGTAATAAATTAAAATATAGTCTAGATTATATTTGCACATACATAATATGTTTAACTTTATTAACAATATATATTACTTTATATTAAATTTATTTCAATTCACTTATATCTCGTATTTTCATATTGCGAACATGCCAGGGATCGCATAACTCGGACAAAATATATGTTAAATTAAAAATTAAAAATTTTGCTTCCATTAGTTGTTCCCAAAATTCGTCATCCCTTTCGATGATCTCAACTTTCATCTGAAATGAAATGATATTTTATCACACTAATCTATATCTATTGTGTATATTATATATATAAAAGAAAGTCGTGTTAGTTACACTATTTATAACTCAAGAACGGCTGAACCGATTTGGCTGAAAATTGGTGGAGAGGTAGCTTAGAACCAGCAGAAGGATATAGGATACTTTTTATCCCGCAGGGTAGGTTAGCGTAGGGTAGGGTAGGTTTGGGTAGGGTGGGGTAGTGACTTTGACTCTGGAGAGGTGTGTGTTTGTCTGAAAAAGGAAAAATAAAACACAATCTTATTACAATCTAGATACCAAAACATATTTCAGTAGATATGTAAGTATTTACTTACAATTCTACGTTCTGTAATTGATAAAGATTTGTCTTATCCGAATTTATGCCATTTGTCAAATCATTCGACGTTACTTCCATCCTGTAACAGTTACACATGCCAAGAAAGTAGGTAGGTAAGGTAACTAACATGTAAATATATGTGCCCACTCTAGTAATATGAATGAATCGTAATGAAGAATTAATAAGGACTCTCGTTCAAGCTATCAACCGTAAAAAGTCCATTATTACCCAATTTATAAATTTGAACCATGTGATATATTTTCACTTTCATGAACTAAAAGTAGAAAAGCTTGTGTTCGTTAGGTACGAATAGTTCTAGGTTAAATTATTGCAGAACCCTAAAATTTACAAACTCGTGAAAACGTTAGGAAAGAATATACACTAGGTATATTTATATTTCAGTAGATATGTAAGTATTTACTTACAATTCTATGTTCTGTAATTGATAAAGATTTGTCTTGTCCGGATTTATGCCATTTGTCGAATCATACGACGTTACTTCCATCCTGTAACAGTCATACATGTCAAGAAAATAGGTACCTAACATGTAAATATAATATGCCCACTCTAGTAATATGAATGAATTATAATGAATAATTAATAAGGACTCTCGTTCAAGGTATAAACCGTATAAGTCCATTAATACCCATTTATATTTTGAACCATGTGATATATCTTCACTTTCATGAACTAAAAGTAGAAAAGCTTGTCGCGAGATATGGCCGGCCGGCCCGCTTGTGTTCGTAAGGTTGGAACCATGACTAAATTAATTATTGCAGAACCCTAAAATTTACAAACTCGTAAAAATGTTAGTAAAGTTAAATACATTATAGGTGTAGACAGTAGGTACTATAGTTAGTAACTATAGTAGGTACCTAACCTACTACTTACAATTCAATGTTTTGTAATTGGTAAAAAAAAATCTCGTACGGATCTTTTATGATATCCAAAATGTCCAGATCATTCGATGTTACTTCCATCATGTATCAGTAACGATTCATATATTATAGAGATACAAATTAGGTGGGTATACCTAGGTGTAAATATTTTATAGTATTGATAGTCAAACGGAACCCTAATATATATTTCTACCTAGATAATGATGTGTTGTGAAAATACTACTTCTATCACATGGAGATACAAATTGAGGTGGGTATACCTTGTATTTACACCTAGGTAGGACCTAGGTATAGGTATTTACCTATAAGTATAAAAAAACGATTTTCACATACTTAGCGCCATCCAGTCCCATAAACAAGTAAGGTCTACTACCTTACTGGTAGGTAGGTAGGTGTTTGGTACACACGGATTTACCGGGACATTATTTTCTTTATCATTGTCGCCATCATCGCTTACAATAGATGCTGTACTTTCTAATCGACGTTTTCTGAAATAAAATAAAAAATAATTAGTTTGGCTGCGACATTTACTTACTCACAAATCACAATCCACATCCTCACCTCACCTCACCTCAACGTGTAGGGTAGGTAGGTACTTACTTTATAACGTCGTTCATGTGTTTTCCATCTTTTTTATGATTCCGTCGTCGCTTTCTACACTTATTATAAAGATTTCCCATATTTACAAATATACAAAGTCCGATGACACGAAGCGCGTAGCAGCGACACAGGCTCCCCGTCCGAAGGCCGAAGCTAGACTGAATTATGGCCCGGACGGAAGATAGCGCGTGAATGTTTAGGTATTATTTTTTTACGGTAAAAATAATAGTAATTTTGAAAATCTAAAACACACATCGCCTGCTTTATACTCTGATTGTTTACTGTATAAAGTATCAAGGCTTATTTTAACGTATCTATTGAATAGCGACGGTTTAAAGTACAGTTTAGAGTGAACTTTGGATTTTTTTTCTATCGAGAAAATTTCATGTAATCGTGTTTTCGAAACAGTAGTGGTCTAGCATCAATCCTGAACTATAACATATTAAAATCTCAAAGTAAATGCTTCAGAATTGTGGAAGATATGATCGTTGAAAATAACCGATTTCAGATAGTATCAACTCTTAAAATATAGATCTTTTTTCTAAGAAAAGAGGCAAATTTCTGAAATTCCCCATTTCAGAAACTTGCCTCTACTTAATGATAAATCAACTTGAAACTTCAATAAAGATTACGAGCTCCCGGTAACCCAGACTATTGACTCCGCAGATTATCTCTCCACTTTCATACAAGATAGCTCGGTATAAAAAGTGGCTGATCTCTTCGCTAGACTAGAACTGGATATCTTCCATATCCGGTGCTATATCGGTTTCCATCCATTTTATCTGGAAGATTCTAGCAATCCAATTTTATAGCGATGGCATCCGTCAGGTTCAATCTTCTTAAATTGGTGTTTTAAACATTTATTTATTTAATAAAGAGAACGGCGGCATCACCAATTACACATATAAATTATAATTACGTACAAACAATGAATATGTTTCATTGTGTAAAACGGACATTAAAATGTAATTTAACATGATTATTATTATTAAGCTGAAGACATGCGCTATGGCGCTCATTGGGGGAGGCCTATGTCCAGCAGTGGACTGCTGTAGGCTGATGATGATTATATTAAATAAAAATGTTGCAAAATGTACATGAAAACAATGTATTACGAAAATATTCTTATGAAAAGATTTATTAAACTGCTTTGCTACCCATGCAAAGCCGGAATGGCTTGCTAGTATACTAGCAACAGGCTTCGCTCGCATTTGTAGAAGAATATTATAACATTCTTCTACTTGGCTTCACGGAATTACATCATAACATTTTAAATTATTAATCTCCAAGCTGCCACGGGATGTATAAATTACAATAGCCGACATCACTGATATAAATAAAACAATAGGTTATTAGGTTAGGTAGGTCCCTAAGGCCTGTGTCTATAACATGCCCAAGAAGATAACCAATGACCGACACTGATGTGTCGAGAATAGGTGACATTTATGGCAGTATAAAGAACCATCTATAAGTCTATCCATTGTACCTAGCTAGGTACTTCTCACAATTGAAATTGTTACCCTGCGTAATCATTGTTATCAAACATATAAGTAGGTACTTATTCGATTTTTTTTAAAATTATATTTACTTTGTCATTACAGTGCCAAAGCCACAAAAAAATAGAAAAAGTTAAATATACATACCAAAAACGAACATTCATAAAAATACACTCGGAATAAATAGCCAAAAGACAGTTTATATGGACTGAATTTGAGTTTTTCAAAACAATTTAATGATGTATTTACAGACACATATGTACATATAGGAATGCTATTTTGAAGTTTGATGAATATACAGCCTAGTATTCGTTTATACCGACGTTTGCTTATACGTTTGTACTGTACATTCGCTTCTGATGAACGCCGTACCTCAGAAGTAGGTAGGTACCTAAATTATATTCCATATTGGAATTGGCACGGGCGACATCCGATCTACATAACCTATTTGAATAACAACAATTGGTATATCTGGGCCATTTGTGTTCATTAAATTGACCACGTCACGCGGGATGTGTTAAATCTGACCGAAATATCTCGCCAACTTTCACGTTCCATTTTAAAATGACGTCATTTTGAGCATTTTACTTTTATTCCGAGGTTCGTTCTTGATTCTTGATGGGCTAAAAGCCTGCCAGACCTTCGTCGACCTTCATTTTATGAAACTTTAAGGTGTCTGGCAGACCTTAACCATTATGAAGTGTGTCTGGCAGTGGAAGTGCTTGATTTCTAACAAACCGAACAAAATATATAAAAAATTAACTTTATTATACTTATAAGATTTTTTGATGCAAATTTAGCAACTTTGCAAGCCAATATCTGCCAAAGGCCACTATGACCCAAACTTCATAATTGGTGATCGTTCCTACCTGTGTTGGGGACATCCGCTGACAAACTCTCTGCTTTTATAAAATTACGAAAGTCTCGCGGTCACAGGATGACCTATGACGTTACAGCTCTGGTTATTAGTTATTTGAAAATCTACCTACCGTTCAATAACAAAAGATTTAATTTTTTTGTAATGTCTGATTTGTGTTGGAGAGTGATAATTTCAAAAATCAAAGGAAGCGTTGAGACGGAATGATCTAAAATACATTTTTTAAGGACCTCCAGCGTCATTTCCTGAAGACTTTCTGCTATGATCATAAGAACGCGCGTTCAAAATGTCACTTTATTTTATGCAATAGAAAATATCAAACAAATATTGCTAATTGCCCAACGTAATAAACTAATATGCCAAGAAAATTAGGCTGCAATCAGAATTGCTGCCATACTTGAATTGGGGAGATGCTGTTGCTGTTATATGCAGAGAGATCGTTGTACATTGAGCAAGAGGTTAAAATTTTTAGCTTACTACTGGGTTTAACATTTTGTGTATAGCGGGTGGCCCTTACTTATTTTTCTAAAATACGCTCTGAATAAGGAAAGGTTTACTATCTAAATATATACCTATTACTGTCCTCCACAACAACGATATTAGGGTCAGTAATCTTTAAACCCCTTTTGTAGGTACCAAATTTTTTTTATCTCTAGATTTACATCGAGCGCGTTTAAGTTCTTCTCCCATAAGTGCTAAGGCAAGCTCCCATCATTGGATATTTACATAGGTCTAAATATCTAGTATGTGATAAAAATGATATAAACCAGGAAATAGCCGGCACATGTGAGAGCGCAATAAAGTTAGCAGTCGTTTTACACTTGAACCGCGACCAAATGGACCATATCGCCAAAGTCACGCATGTAACAATTAAGGTCACTTGTGTGAGCATCGAACTATTTTTGAACACGATGGCTGCGAACGTTGAGTCAGGTGAATAGGTACACTCGGCGTCAGAAAGATCTAATTAATGTGCTTGATGCAAGCATGAAAAATATAAAACTTTCAAAAGTTCAATTCTACGTGTATGAAACTCGCAGGTGGGTTTAGAACGATCCAGAAAGTTATCCAGGCCCAGAAAGGCTCTACTAGGTTCATAAGGTTCCGTTCCGAGTTATAAATAGGGATTTTACTGAAAATTATAAATTCTCTGCCTGGTGCCAAAACTTTCTTTGCTTTTTTTGTTTACAACTCTATCTATCTGACGCTGAGTGTACCTACTATCATCATCGTCAATTATTTTGTCATAAAGACTCTACGGATGTTAGGAGTCGTTTGTCTAAAAGGGGAGTTTTTACAAGCTATTGCATATAAAAATGAGTCTAGTAAAACACACCGTGTTGGTCCAAAACTTACATTGTCGCGGATGACACATTAATTAGGTTTTGAGAAACAGCTCTTGAATAATTTAAAAAACCTAGGCTTTGATAACGCCGCCGTGAAAATTAGGTACGCAGGCAGGCACTAACTTATAGATAAGAAAGAAGACACAGTGATGACACGTAATGTAAAAAGATTCTAGCTTACCGACGGGTTACTCATGATGTAGTAATGAAGGTAAACAATGACAGGATCATGAACTTACCTGTAAAGATAAAAAATAGATTAAGTATGATGCATGAGCATAAATCAGTGCAGTTTTACAACTAAGCGAAATAATTCCATATAGAGGATGCGAAATAAAAATCAAAGGAAGCGTTGAGACGGAATGATCTAAAATAAATTGTAAGGACCTCCAGCGTAATTTCCTGAAGTTTTTTCTGCTATGATGAATGCCTGAATGTAATCGACACAGTGAATGCTTTGAAACATGGCTTGCTGTTTATTCTCTCATCAGAGTTTCCATCAAACAATGTTACGTATTACAAAACACGCCTGCATAATCGGTTGCCGGCAATGTAACGGAGATGTCAGCCTATAGCTAAGCCAGGCTCGCAATTTTCAACCTTAACAAAAGCTTCATTGAGCCCAAATTAAATAGAATCGTTTCAATCAACAATATCGATCGATTCAATTGTTCGACACCTAAAATATTTGACAAACTAATGCGAATTACAGTGCCTATCATGGAAGTTGTTTCTGATACTGCTAGGGCAGTATGCGTTAAGGAATTCCTTTGTTTAGAACAACATGCGCCGTACTTTCTACCCATTGTATTCAAAAGGCATTTTGTATACGCATTCGAACTACATCAGATAACTGATTAACCCACGTCACGTTTGCAGTAACCATCGGGTCACTTGCGTTCTAGAATTTTTATAAACCCATCGATACGTACACTTTTTGCTCGAGCTGATACCTCTGCCGCATGGTGTTGACAGGAGAATCACAAGTTAAAATTCCATGACCACTGATACAGGAATTAGAAACTGTTTTTCCACTAGAAATTGAGTAAAGCACCGTAAAATTGTCGGGCAATTAGGTGGTACGAGGATGTAATTAAACGTGTATCGGTTTGTCGGGCGGGTGCGCGACTGCGCCCGCGCAGGCGGCGCGCGGCGACACCCGCTCCTGACGTGCAATCAATTTATGCAAATTGTAGACGGGATGGGCCACTGGCACGTCCAATTGACTATTAAAATGCGGACGCGGGATACCCGTTTTCTATCGAGATTCTAGATGCAGCTTTTAGCGCCAGTAGACTTGCAAGGCTCTACGAATAAGTATGAAAAGATTCTTATGTAGAAGATGACCCTTTCTTTTTCATTTTTGTTCACATGAAACGCTAAAATGCTTTTAAAGACGATAAGATTAAGAGAATCCATTTATGTTTTATGTAGCTTTACCTACTTGAATAGCTTTATCGAAAGAACTCTGATAGTTATAAAACTTTTCAAATCAAAACTTTATGAGATGTTGCTTTCAATAGCGTAATATAGTGCTGAATAAAATCGCGATAGCTTCAGCAACAAGCTACAGGATCATAAAAATAATATCAAATCTTCTCTTCCATCTCAACAGTTATAACAATCTAACAGTTTTGTAAATACGAGACGCAATTTCAACTGAGCCTGAACGTGTCACAATACCGCCCGTAATTCGGCAAAGGTTCCGCACCGCTGCTCATGTTTGAATTGATAATGTAAACGTAAGGTACAAACAGAATAGTAAAACAGTAAACAGTTTTGTACATATCGGTACAAAGAATGAACAGGTATTTCTGACATTCGCATTGAATACTGATGGCATTGAGCTGAACTTTCGACAGATAACACGATGCCAACGAGCTCGTATCGTCAAAACTAAACGTAATGTCTATAGTTAATGTTCTTGAAACGTATTCGGAAATAGTAATAGTTGAGGTAATGGATACAAAGTAAATTGTAGTATGTAGGCAATTGGCAATGGAAGGAAAAATAAAAAAGTGTGAACAGAGCCGACATAAATAATAGGAAATTTATATTTGACAGAAGTAGTACGTAATGCGTGTAGACTTTTAGATTTCCAAACAAAAAAGATCTTCATCAAAACTATCCAACACTGCCAACAAAACGTCCGATAAATTAACGCTTCAAATGAAATCATGATGCAATTTCCGTAAAAGGTTTTGCAGCTAGATTCTTGACTGTAAATCGACCACAAAATGTTGTTACGGAATGCAGTTCTAAATTGATTTTGAATAGGTATAGGTAATCAGCGCAGTAAGCAAGTTGAGGCAGTCTCAAATTTCAACCAGAACTGCTGAATAAGAAATAAAAAAAATAATAATAGAAACTTTAATAAATCATTAAGCGCTCGTACTCTTTTCCGGGATAACCTATGTCCATCCCCAGATTACTGTCAACCTGCCAAATGGCAAGCTTGAATTTTTTTGTAAGGACATTTTTCCATTTTTTTTAATAGCGGCGCACAGTAGTTACTTTTCGATTCGATACATAATCTAGTTTGTAAAAATATCACATATGAAAATAACAATTTCTCTTTCAACTGATTTTTTCTGTTGTTTGAATAAATGTTATAAGTACATTTTTATTTCTTTATGACAGCTTATTTCATACCTGAAGACATTTTCTGATGAAAAATGATCTATGCCTTTAACATAACTTCCTCATACTAGCGATGCATAGTCCTTTATTTGCTCCCTAACTAGATCCGGGGACAGCTTTAATTAAGTCAACTGACGAAAGCGCGCCTCTCCAATTAAAGGCGTCGTCATGCGAAAGTTAAAAGAGCTGTTAGTTGGTTGAAGCACTGGCACGGCACCAATCTCGGATAGTAATTTGTGAGTTGGAAAAAGAGTTAGAAGGTGAAAATTCTCCGAGCTTTTTTTTTAATACAACGTATACTTTCAGGCTATTTTAATAAATAGCATAAAAGTATTCAAAATAATTCGCAAAGTTTTGCGCTTCCCGCAAAATGAAGTGAACTATACCAACTGGCAAACACCCTCTTCAAATCTGAAGGCGGAAATAACGCGAAAACCCAGTTCTCAATGGCGAAATCCTTCATATATCAGAAACTTGTATTTTCCATGATTTTTCCAGCTGTCTGAAACAGTTCCGGCTCCGGGCGGCTGCTTCCGGGATCCGTTCCACTCTGGAACGCGGATTTCAGGGCGAACTTAAAGTGGAAGGTAGTGGAACTAGCACAGGGTACGGTGAATATACTTATCGAGTGTTGAGAGTAGAGATGAGCCTGAATCACAAGTTTTGAAGAAAACTTACAGAACAAGTAGTAAAATATGTAAATACTCGTACCTGTCAAAATTGGTAAATACCTACCTGTGACAATTATCTACCATTATTATCTTCTTCCAAATTATGATTTCCTCCTAGCCAAAAATATTAATAGAGACTAGGCCATCTGCGCAGGTTATTATTATAGTGCACAAGTGTGTACACAGACAAAGGTGCACTTTCTATTTCCTTACTCTCATAGTCCGGTGGGGTAAGACCATGGGTAAGACTCATATCTTTAGAATGCCTAAATTACGAACTGTGGGACGTCTTGGCGTAGTATGTCAGTACCTAAACGAAATTTCTGATTAGACACGCTATTGCTGGCGTATCGCGAGTGCAAATATAAAGTGGGTGTGATAAACACTTCAGAAGGATATATACATCTAAATCAAGGTCTGGAGCAATAGATGTCTATCTTAATATCACTAAGTGGATAGAACTAGAGTAGACATACACTATTCATGTAGGTAGGCATGTCGTAAATGTTGGTACCTACTGTAAAAGCACTGAATTTGTACTAGGATGAGTTGTGGTTGATTTTATTGAATTCTGGACAGGATTTTCACTTTTTAACGCGTCCTTCGAAGCTATAACCGTACGTTTATTAAAAAGGTTAAACTTAGAAGTTTTCTAAAGCAAGACAAACAACTGACACCTTTAACTTGGTCAGTCTTCCAGAGCGCCTCGTAAAAGTTCCCATTACTACTAACTATAAAGAACTGCTGTGAGTTGGTACTTCAAGCTTTGTCTTGTGCATTGTTAAAGAGAGCTTTCTTTATGTTGATCATTATTTGCACTGTTTTGTTCGGATGAAGTTTTCTCTTTATTCAGTGGAGGCAAGATTTTTAAATGTCTTATTTTCATCTTGTAGATGGGTCGGTACCTTTTGGACTACATAGGTACATCTATCTATATGACGATATAGCCTGTACGCCTATGTCGCTATGCAACTTGCTTTGACTAGTTATCTTAAAGTCTCCATCTCGAAACGACCATGTGGTTTTGACTAGATTACATAGTGTTTGAAAACAGTTTAACTAGCTAGCACATTTGTAGAACAAAAAGAGTGCCTATGTTTTTGTCTGTTCTATTATGCATAGATAGAAAGAAAATTCTTTATTGCTCACTTATATTAGAACATTTGTGCAATAGCACAACAAAAAGTACTACCTACAAAACAACATACAACTTCTTTAGTTGCACTTAATAAATATCACTTGCTATCTATATCTTAGATCTCTTTCAATTGTAGGCCTACTTCGAACCTCAGAACATCGACTCCCTTCGGCTTCTTTAATGACAAGTGATAATTTGTCACCAACATGGTCATTAAGCGCCTAAGTGACAGCCTCACCTTTGAATATTACCTACCAATTTACACACACGCATCGTGAGGGGTGAACGTAAACATGTTGCGTCACGTGAGGCACGTGAACTTATTGAATCGTGTCTGATGGTGTTATCCCGAAGGAGTTAAAATTACTAGCCCCATTATTGAGGGCATGTTGTCAAAAAATACAATTTTAACACACCTTAGATAGACCACCTCTTTCTGAATTATTTTCCGGCATAGGGACGTTTGGGATCCTTTTTATGATCAAGTTTTTTTTATCCTTCACTAGTTTCCGCCCTCGGCTCGGCGCGTTGTTTCTATGGAAACATTTCAATGTGATTATCTATCCCATGGTAACTGATTTATGATATAAAAAATAGCCTGTGTAGAACTGCTAAATTTGCCTGCTAAATTTCATTCCGATCCGTTCAGTAATTTTTGAATGAACACAACCTACCTAACAAACATGCATCCATCCATTCATCCATCTAAACATACAAACTTTATCGCATTTATGATGATACTAAGTGTGATCCTGCCTAACCTAATTTCCATCCATAATTTTAAGAAACAAAAAACTATCAACCATCTAAGTACGCCATATAAACCTCATGCATGCGATGAATGCTAACCGCTTACCATGGGAAAAAGCGACATAAAAACAAAAAGTAGAGCCACCCACAGTAGTTCACGGTCTCATGCGCCGCAATAAGCATCAATTTCATCCCATATCCTGCGCTCCCCCAGGATTGGTTAATAAGACGGCTCCAATGTGCCCGTATGCTCTCTGATTCGGTGCTATGTGAATTTACTTGCACTAATTGTGGGTATGTTAGGGGTCATCCATGAGTTTTGGGAGATTACACAAAACTTATTGATCAACTTAGGTATGCACCCCCTGCTTTTCTTAAATTCGCATAATTATTTCTATTCAAAGGTTGCCTGGAAGAGCTCCCTTGTAAGCAATAAGGCCGCCCATTGTACTTGTCGCATGTAATGTATTTTTGTATTGATCTGTATCTGGTCCGGTGTACAATGAAGTATTTTTATATTGTACCTTTTGGATTGTACTGATTACCCGTTTCGTTATATTATCTTGATATACTTAGTATTAGTAGTGCCATTAGTAATGAGATAATCCATGGGAGATTTTATAATATGCGTTTAATCAGCCAATAAGAATGGTGGTGTCACGGGAAAGTAAAATTTCCCTTGAATCTACTAGTAGTGCCAAGCCTAAGTGCCTAAGAAAAGAAAAGGGTTTTTAATAATTTACTTGTTTAAAAACTCTATTGCATTTGAAAAAAAGTATAATCAGTTTGTCTTTTAGGCATTGACATAAAATTCCTAATTATATTTGCGTCTTTTATCATCTTATTCGTGTCTCGAAAAACATATTTCCTTTGTTTATTATTTCGTTATCATCAATCAACCATTGTTACCATGTCCGCACTTTTCCTTTTTGTGAGTAATTATACCAAAAGTATATGTATGTGTGAGTGTAGGAATATTCAACTATGTAATGTTCACAGAAACATTACCTTCGTATACAAGTCAGAAGGGACGTAACAACGTGTTTCCTGTGCTATTATCGGTCTCTACTCCCTTAATTACTTGTTCGACATGCAACAGATATAAATTGTATACTGTAGCAGCTATATCTATAACTAGCGGCGCACCGCGGCTTCGCCAGCGTGGAAATCTATGTATCAAATGGTTTATAAACATCAACAATTCCTCTTGAATTACTTTATCTATTAAAAAAAGACCTTTAAAAACTTTATCAAAATCCGTTGCATAGTTTTAAAGATCTAAGCATACGTAGGGAGGAACAGACAGACAGCGGGAAGCAACTTTGTTTTATAGGTACTATGTAGTGATTACGATGCTGATGTCTCTGGCACAATTCACTATAGATACCTACAGCTTTTAGGTTTCCTGTATTATAATGAATACCTACCGGGATGAGGAATTGTTCTGAGAATGAGGTAAATGCCAAGTTAAATCCACTTTTTACTTTCTATATAACCTGTTTCTGATGGTGGAAGTATGGGTACCGACCTAAGTATCAGAGATGGAACTTATAGTGTTTTTATTTTACAGCTGTAGGTACCTGTGTTGTATCCTTAATTTATGTAGAGTCGTCCTGGCCCGAGACTTAAACGGCCAGAAAATTTGGAAAATTATACGTTCACAGCAGTAAATTAGGATATTTAATAAAGTAGTTTTTTTTTGTTCAACAGAAAAAGTAAATTATACTATTAACAATTACCAATCTTAAATAAATTAATTTTCAAAAATTTATGAGGCTGTTGTTAAATGCTAATGATATATCATTAGGCATTAAATTTACAAATTATAAACCTAATTTTTTTTTATGACAGCCTCATGTGTGAGAGACAGGTTTTTTTAGATTATAAAAAAATAAAAAACTGATAAGTAATTGTACTACTTGAAGGTGTTCAATGCATGCATTCGTAATGTAACACCTAAATAAATAACAATTAATAAACAAAAAGTCAACATACGTTTGTCCTTTTCCACGCGCCATTTTTCCAATAAATTGTTGTCACAGATAAAATATATCACTGGCTGCAAATAAATCACTGTGCACCAACACAATAGTTCGATAAAATAAAAGTTCGAAAGTAAAAAATAAATTTGGCGGCAAGTCACATGAGCATTCTCGCGAGGTCCGTAGAGCCACTCACCAAGATCTCGACTTGATGCGGATCGGACGCGGACGCACCAGCGCCCTACTTCGTATAACCAGTATTGCATTAGACAGAGACAGCATAACACAATCACTAGCGATTGAAAGAGACAACGAATACAACGGTAATTACTGGTATTTATATTATTCTGACTTATTTTCGAAACAGGACTGGTATGTACCGAAATCTCTTGATAATTAAAAAACATAATTATAGTCTGCCGATACTAAATTGATATCTTTAGATAAAATATTAAATGATCTATCTATAGCTATAGCAGCGCCATCTACTAGTGATGCATGAAACTACGATAAAGAGCATAACCTCGATAGTGCTGCTTACCCGTTAACGTTTATCGTTCTTCGCAGAGATGGCTCTACATGCATGAGCTTGAATCTATCTGTCTATATTAAAGTAGGATCTTTTTAAAGGGATGGAAGGACACAAAGACAAATAAAAAAACCAACTAAGTATCTTTATCTTTACGTATAAAAAACTTTACGTTTGGTCAATTCGGCTTATCAATAATGTTAAGGAACCTATTATAATTTTAACTAGTCCAACATGTCTAGTTCTTAGCCCTGGATTTATAAAGCGCGATTTATAAATCCATTACAACATCGCACCGCACTCCGGATGTCAGTCCTGTTCAGACTTAATGTATTTTGCAGAAAAGATAATGAACATTTCAGTTATGAGCAATGTAAAGATAGGAAATCTCTACGTATTCCAGCAGCACAGACATTTACAGAGTTAGATATAGGTTAATTGTATTCTAAATAATATTGTATTTAAACGACTCCCGAGTATTCAGAAAACCCAAGTAGGTAAACATACCTTACCAACTTAGTGAAACAAACTGAAGAAAAAGGAAAATTCCATTTTCAAAACACTCTTATGCGGGCTAGGATACCAAAATATTCAAGGAGTATTATTGCAAGAGCTGAGAAATGCAAGACAGACCGTGCTACGAGCAAAGTAAGAAATAATGTCGAGAATAAAAGAATTTCAGCCAGCAACGCAGTTATAAAGCCAAATATTTCCATTCAACGGTCGTTGCGAGAAAACTTTGTTATCCGACCCGTAAGATTTCATCTTGTTATGCTACGAAGTATGGAATATGAATTTTATACTTACCTTTACCTATGTAGGTACCCCAGAGGGGAAGAAACCAAGAAACATTGTTTCAACGCATAGAAGAAGGCTTAGAATGACAGTAGACTCAAACGAGGTGTCGCAAAAAAGTTGACAAATTAGTCTGAATTTCCTATTCCTATACTTGTATATGTCAAAGCACTGAAGTTATGTGCTTGTCATCACCTAGAATAGTTTTTGTTACAAAATCAAGAAAAAAATAATAAAAAAAGACAAGAAAATTTTGGATGCCACTATACCTCTGCTGTGACAGGAGCGTGTTTTTCCTCTTACGTGTACATTTATAAAACAAGGTAAGCGGTTGAACACATAGGTACGAAACAAGTTTGATTGGGAATTCAGACGATATTAAAAAAACATTAATGATGGTGAAGGTGATCGTTCCATAAGGTAAACATTATCAAGATAGAGCACCTATACGATTAGAAGATATATTCCAAGACATTTAACGTCAACAAAGACCTTTAAAATGAAAACTTAACAATAACAGAAAACACCATGTTTGACCTAGGTTTGACATAATTATGCTTCATTTCATCCCTCATTTATAAATCAGTTCTATTGGATAGAAATAACTCGTAAACATTTCCATGAAAACAATACGTGCGAAACCGCGGAATTAAAAAAAGTAAAAATATAATTTGTTATAATTCTACTCACGATTTATCTTTCTTGATCTTCTTCCCCTCGGGCTGGGAGATGGTGGCAGGCGGCGGAGGCAGGTCATCCATAGGCACCTCCTCATTCGGCGGCGATGGCGGCGACTTGTCGAACTCGGCTATCGGCGCTAGTTCCGGCATTGGTGACACGGAGTTACTGTCCATCGCAGACAACTTTATAGGAGACACTTTGGCTGCTTGCGCTCACAACACAACCCTCCGACCTTCGGAGGATTTGCAACGAGGGTTAATGAACCTCAAGGAGTCTCTCGTTTTAGATTTGGTATGTATGTTGAGCACTAAAGTCGTGGACTCACTGTTGCCCGATTCACTCGAATACAATTGCAGCGACGACAGTTAAGGAATACCCGCACCTGGAAATAATAAAAAGTTTTAGGCGTAAAGAGTCAACCTATCTAATAAGTAACTAAAGTTAGACCATTGAAGCAATAAAGATCTTGTACTACGACGCTCTGCCTTATTATGCGCTTTGTTTATATAATAAAGAGCCACAAAGTCACGATTTTATTTGGTCTAGATTGCTTTTCTAGTACATCTATCTATTTTCAAGTAAAAGATCTCTATCAGCGTCTAATTTCTATTGCTTTAACTTATCAAAATGGAAGCATCTAAGGTGCCTTCGAGTGGACTATGGGTGAATTGCACTGCATCGTTTCGACTTGCAACTGACAACCTACAATTGATAGATAGGTACAATTCGTCAATGGCAGACATTGAAGTTTATTCAAGTCCGTACATTTCATTCTATTGCAGCGCATTTCATCCCTAGTCACCTTTACTTCTAAAAAACTTGCTCGTTTCGTTTCTTTGAATTAGAGGGCATTGACCGGAAGGTACATAAATCATACTGATTGGCCAGAAATATTTAATGATAGAGTCGTGCCAACAGAACGCAATTAGTCCATCAGGCAAAGCGTGCACCCACGGAACTAGAAAGGACGTTGTCCTGTGCCCTACCAGTGGGCAGAGCATGCGCTTGACGTTGCCATTGGTCTAATAGGATAGCTGATTCCTAACATTTTACCTCTCACCTACTACAGGTAGGTAGTTATTAGACTCTAATAGAACCACTGATTCATAGAATTTCTGTTAACTTATACTATATTTACCCAAAAGGCTTGGTAATAGTGGTAATAGGTAGATTATTTATATTTATGGTATCCCAGTCTACCAATTCTTTTGCGTGCCGATATAAAGAAACACAACCTAACTTTCATGTCTTTATGTGATATTGATTAAAGACCCAATACCTATTTACATTGTAAAAAAGAACTTTTCTCGTTTCTAGGAAATTTAACCATGTTTAGTGTGTAGCTTTTCCATACCTCCATTGTTTTGGACGAACTCATTTATTCCGGATTTTGTACTATTTCACGGTGTTGAAGTTGAAATTATTCTTCTTATAGATATTCTGATCAAACGTGTTATTTAGTAAGTGATACCGCTGTTCTTCTCTACCTACCGCGGAAGGGATAGAAGTGGGGGTTAAATTTGAGCGATGTTCAACTGTTGACTGTCCAAACACTGACCACAAGCTCCCAAAATAGACATATTAGACAAGTATAAACCCATACGATATGCTTTCTGGAAACGCTAAGTTATTCGTGTTCCGCTAATGTTATTAATAGACTTTCATTCAGTTGTCTGATGTTACTTAGTTTGCTATTAAATACAACAGAGGAAAGCTCAGTGAGATGCCTATAAGGATAAAGCTGGGAAAGATCGAAGTCTTCTCTATGGTAGAATATAATTGAAACACATTTATTTATAACATCATTTATAACAAAAAAGACGCTTATCCTACTAATATTATAAACGTCAAAGTTTGTAAGTATGGATGGATGGATGTTTGTTACTCTTTCACGTAAAAACTACTGAATGGATTTTAATGAAACTTCACAATAATATAGCTTACATATCAGAATAACACATAGGCTTCAATTCATAAAGATATATAGTATATTATCCAAAATATCTATCACGACGCGGGTAAAACCGCGGGGCGCAGCTAGTAGGTACATACATATATAGAGCTCTTATTAAAAACTGAGCATAATTCTTTAATGGTCTATTCAATAGACCATTAAAGAATTATGCTCAGTTTAAGTTACTAAACTAAATTTAGTGTTAAGTTTAAAACTGAGCATAATTCTTTAATGGTCTATTGAATAGAATAGTCAGTTTTTAATAAGAGCTCTATATATGTATGTACCTACTAGCTGCGCCCTGCAGTTTTACCCGCGTCGTATATATATATATATAGAGCATAATTCTTTAATGGTCTATTGAATAGACCATTAAAGAATTATGCTCAGTTTAGAATAGACTATTCTAATTCTTGCCAGAGTTGCCAGTGACAAAAATTATTGAAATGCTAGCTAACTTAGAAAATACAAAAAGTTCTCATCTAAACGTGTATAGTATAGTTATATACGAGTACGTACATAGTTATAGTTCTTGAACTCGGGTGGGAATCTTAATTTTCAACAGTTTTCAACTTTCAGTCTTATGAAAATACCTACCACCAGCATCGTGGAAATGGAAAGTCTAGATTTTTCAATGCATCTCGAGACAATTACACAATGTAGATTGTAGATCCTATTAGGCGATGGTGATTATTAAAGAACCTAGTAATTATTCTAGCATGATGTTGTGCATGCGATGTGAAAACGTGCGACGAAAGAGTTTATTTATATAGATAGACAATACTTTTATTGCACACTTAAAATTAAACAAATAAGATAAAAAATAATAAGTTATACAAGATATGTGACAATTTGGCGGTCTTATCGCTCAAGAGCGATCTCTACCAGACAACCGTGAGCGATCTCTGTATGTTTTTATCTATCTCCTTATAAATTTTTTCTTGTATGTATTATTTCTTATTATTTAATGTGTCGTGTTTTGTTTTGTGTTATGTATGGTGTCAAATAAATGTATTTTCTTTCTTATCTCTACCTGACAACCGTGGAAGAGTTTATTTAACTTTCTGAAATATGTATGTATTATTCCTTACGAAATTCTTAGCGTGGCCAGAGAATACGTAATGTTTGCAGTCGCGGCGTAAGATCGACCGACTCCTTCAACCCAGCCCGAGGCGGCTAAGGGAACATACCAAAGGAACGGCAGCACCTTCCTTTTGTGTTTGTATTTTTAACAACTCTACTGCCATCACGGATTGCTGATCGCAGTCGAGGTGCCAAGCGTGGTGATTAGGCCCTCCTTGTTTACTTTATGAGTGTTGCTAGGTAAAAACTACTGCACCTGCTGTTAAAAGGGTTCCGTACCTCAAAATGAAAAAGGAATGCTTATAGGACCACTTTGTTGTCCGCCTGCCCGTCTGTTAAGCCCCATTTCTCAAGAACACGTGGAGGTATTGAGTTGAAATTAACATCATATTATCATGTATTCAGGTCCGTAACCTTTTGGAGCCGTGATAAATCAAACTTGTAAGTCAACGCAATAAGGGTTACAGTACAATAGGAAGTTACAGCCGTTTCTGCCCAAATCAGGGTTGGAAAAAAAACAGTTTTTTTTATATTTTATAAAACAAACAGTTCAAAATGTTTAAAACAATTTTTTTGTTTTATTTGTTTTTTTTTACTTATCGATTTCAAATCAATTATAGCGAATAATAAAATAATACATTTCTAAACTATTTCCTAATTCACATTAGTAAAGATTAACAAAACGATAAATATTTACTTTTGTTGCATATCTCAGTACTTACCTCTAATCAAATTATTATTATTATTAATCAATACAAAACACTTTACATACACATTGTATGTAGTGTTGTAGGTAGGTAGAGAACTAGAGAGAGAGCGGGGAATAGGTACCGTACCCACTAATCCAGTGAATTACTTTCTTTCGACGGCCGACATAGGGACTTTCCCTGCGGGACTTTACCGGCGGGGAATTACCTATGCAGTGTATAAATACCACAGCCTGTCTGTGGTATTTATACACATTCATTTACAATTAAAGGTAGTTTTAAACCCTGTTTTTTTCTTAATATAAAACATAGTTTTATTTCAAACTGTTTTAAACACTGTTTTAAACACGTGTTTTAAAACAACGTTTAAAACACGTGTTTAAAACAGTAATCATGCCATTGTTTTAATCATGCCAACCCTGGCCCAAATTTTGTTAAATATAACAACGAAATCACGAAAAAATCCGAATACCGTTAATTATTATTCTCGCCATGGACCAAAAACCTATCGGGTACTTCCCTTGAATATTTCATAAAAAAACAATGTCTTATAATTGTACGGAATCCTCGATCCGCGAATCCGACTCACACTTAGTAAACGACTTCCATCATCGTTTTATCGTTTACTATAAATATCTAACGTAACTTACGTAGTGCGCATCGACCTTTAACGATTTAACTGCTGTGTATATAAGTAGGTACCATATATCTATGTGGAGGGTAACTTCAGGTATCTACCATCCCTGCGGTATTTAAAGTATCAAAAGCTTATCCAAACCTTAACACTTGAAGGTAAAGTTGAAAGTGCATTGGCAGTGAAGGAAAATTCACTGCAATTTTCTCCAAGCATTTACGATTTGAGAGCGTCTGTAATTTTCCTTTGTTGTAGGAGGAATTGAGATGAAAGTGCAACGATTCAGCTGGTTTGAGGTAAAATGATACTTGCAAATGCTTCTTCGTTGCATTTGCAAGTATTTTTCATACAAATACCTATCAATGCCTAATACTGATACCATACTATGGTATCAGTATTTGGAATTGCACCTTCTCTTTGGGGAATTGGGTATAATATACCAATATCCGTTGAATTTATTTTCTTTATGGTGCTATAAAATCTAGACCTACTGCTAAATGATCGAACCATGAAGGTATCAAGCTATCCTCTGCTAAAGGATAACACGAGTCATGGGTCTAAGAATAGCTAATCTAGGTACTGTAGTTAAGGAACGATCTGACAACAATACAAGTTAACCTATTTTAATATATATAATATATAATTAATTATTATCCTAGATCTTACATTTAAAAAACCTCTTGACTTGAAAACTTGTAACCGACTTTAAAAAGGGATGTTCTATGTTCGGCTGTATACATAAAAATATACATACAACATAATATACGAGTATATTCTACTTTTTCCAAAACAATTAAATTATAATTCGAAAAAGGGGGACAGGTTTGAAAAACGGGAGAAAGGTTTTTTTGATCTTTGATCTTTATAATAATATATTAAATAATTTAATTTTGCCTCACTCAGGATGAGATGGCACGACGAGCTCGAGGTACATCTTTCATCATGGCCTGTTGCAGCGTTGGATGGCGAGGAGTGGAAGGAGAAAAGGAAAGCCTTTGCCCAGCAGTGGGACAATAATGGCTTAAAATAAATAAATAACAGGATAAAATGTGGTATGTACTCGTAGGTATACAAAACGTTATGTGTACAGTGTACCGGATCGCGATAGACTAATCTTTACCTGTTTTGTGAGACTGGTGACTGAAAAGGGTTTAGAAACCTGTATACCTAACCCTGAAATGAAGAAATCTGATAAGGTTTCAAATACTATTTGAGTCACGAATTTCAGTCCTTCACTCAACATATGTGCTGAAGTTAACGTGCTAATGCGTTGATATTTTCTTAAGTTTTCAATATACGCGTATGTATTATTAACATCTGACTATAGAAACAGTAAGTTACTCAGTAACAGTCCTTACTATTCACGCCAGGCCTGCAACGCGAGGCATCTTCACTACTGGAGTCCTAGCTGAAGTGGCGTGTCCTCATTTACGAGGCTCGAGCTGAGTCTCGTCAGCAGGGACCATTATCTCGCAGTTTTCAAGCTTCATATTCATGTGGAAATGTAATCTGGTAGCTCATAACAAAACAGAGCGCTGAATCAAATGCGACGCGTCTGTTATGTGAACATAATGAAGTATACGTATCTACTGTTACCAGTAGGTATCAATCTTTTGCCTAAACCTCAGTTAGTCGTTTGTTTTCTTATCACTACATAGTATAAAACAAAGTCGATTCCCGCTGTCTGTCTGTCTGTATATTATGCTTAGAACTTTTAAACTACGCAACGGAGTTTGATGCGGTTTTTTAAATAGATAGAGGGATTCAAGAGGAGGGTTTATATGTATTATATATCGAAAATCGTGCGAAGCCAGGGTGGGTTGCAAGTTTTGATATAAGTCAAAAGACACACACACACACTTTCATTGAAACCAATTGAAACCGACGCACACGGATGTCTTATTCCACTTCAAGCTGCGCGCGGTGCGTCGTCGTCCCCTAGGTAAATAAAGTACGACATAACTTAGAAACTCTTAGAAATTAATTACATTATTCGTGCTTCACTTAAATGAATGTTTTTTTTTTAAGTTTTTCTCGTCTAAATTGTTAAAAAAGTCTGACAAAACATTTTAGTTTCTGAACAGACTGTAGATGACGTTCATCGAGACCTGAGGAATATGAATGTATAAAAAGATACTTTACTATAAAAACTATTGTATTTTGACGAATTAATTACAGATGGAGGCAGGTTTACCGCGAATCTTGTGTCTTGGAAGAACACCGTAAGCTACACTATTAGCTACGTCTTTTCTTATCCAGCACAATCGTATGTGAAGCTGCGAACTGGTACTCACTCCAATAACTAGAGACGATCAAACAGTCGCTGGGGTGTTAAACACCCCACGCGAGTTATTAAGGGTTAAAGAGTCAGTTTAAGCCCACTATACTCAACTAACCTATTATATAGATGAGAATGAAATGAACGGAGTTACGAACGATGGAGAGAAATGGCCACTTTATGACCAGTAGGCCCATTTGCAAACGCCTACTGGTTCCTGTGTGTTCTGTGCCGTGAAATTACGAGTGATGAAAACTAAGGAGGCTTTAATATCTGACCCCTGAGTTCCCCCTTTCACGATAAGTACTAACGTGAAGTCATATTTTTCGATGCGATTTGTATAGCGTCTCGAGCGAGCTGACTGCGGATATAGGACTACGCAAATCCAACACAAATAATGAGACCTCACGATGATGTCTCGATCGTCAAACCGAACTCAGGGTTCAGGAAACGACTAAAGAGTTAACTATATCACTTGTAAAATAGTAATAAAACTTTAGCGAAAGACGATGAACCTTAGAAAAAATTCGAAAGACTAGATTTTTATAATTGTTATAATTATAACCGACGTTAACCCAAAGACAAGGAGGTTCGATATTCGACTATTTGTTTTTGTGTACGTTCGCAGTATCCTCCAGTATCTTAGGTCTATAATGGACAGATTTGGAAAATTCTTTCTCTATTGTATGGAGAATGATCCCAAGGTAGTCCCATATAAATGTATACCCGAAGGATAAGTAATTTGTTCAGAAAACATAAAAAACAATGTACGTCGGTTTTTAGTGTTTTAAAACAATCAAATTATTTAGTTAAAGATGCGAAGTTATTCATTTTATTAAGTCTCCGCGCATTAAAATGCGAGCTCGTTGTTCAAACATATCAGTTAAATCTACAAACAAAAATCCTTCCGTATTTTATAAACTTGGCAAAATATCCAGTGTTACTTTTTGTTTCTCTTATACCGAAATTATCTCAAAGTCCCATCGTAGAGTCAAAATCCGCTTGGGTAAAGGTACCCAGATAGTCCGTAAAGGGTACCCTCTCATTATTTAATTAGTGAAAATGGTTGGGCCCTTCTCTATGTGTATACTATATATAGGTACTTACCTACCTATCTTATGTGGTAGTGTAGCAGTGCTCAAAGAGAATATTTAATGACAACCACTGTGGCGCGGTGTGCGAAGGTCTGCCTGCGACGCAGGAGGTTGCGGGTTCGATTCCCGCCTCGGGAATCGAAGGAGGTTAGATAGGCATGTGAGACGTGGGCGTTGAAAGTTTGTGGGTATACAAACTACCTTAAAACCCATTTTCTTGAAATACTTCATGTCTATTCCATCCTAAGGTTGCCTGGAAGATATCGCTCTCAGATATAAGGCAGCCCTTTCTTTATACCTGTTTTCTAAGTTTTTATTTCTGTATTGTATTCTGTTTTGTGTGGTATAATAAAGTGTTTTCTACCTAATCTACTTCTTAGTTACTACCTAATAATTAGTTGGTATTTACCAACGAATTATTGGGTAGTAACTTACTACCTAATAAATAGTTGGTAAATTAAATACCAACGAATTATTAGGTAGTAACTAAGACTTAACTTTTATTTCATTTACTCACTTAAACCTATTGCAAAACCAATTTGATCAAACCTTTCCACGGTACAAACACCTCACTTGTTTATTCACGTGAAAAAATACATTTATCTGTTATTTTGCCGCCCCTTACAGGAAACTGTCAATAAATATTTAATTAACGCCCTCAAACCCAAATGTCAATGACAGAAGCAAAAACAGTAGACCAAGGTTTCTGTCAAGATTTGATTGAATAAAACTGAAACAAATATAGACTTGATTACTAAACTGATAACAGGAAAATTACCTTCGTCTTTGTCACATAATGTATGTGATAACGTAATTGAAATCGAAAGACTTTGGCGCAATTTACGATTTTGTACTTGTCATATGTGAGTACAGGTGTTATAGATATTCATACTAATATGTTTTATTAATATAAAGCGAAAGTGATTCTGTATGTCTGATACGGTCACGGCTAAACGGCTGAACGGATGTTAATGTAATTTGGCAAAGCATCCCGAGCACGGTTATAGGCGACTTCAAAATCGCGTGCAAAGCTGCTGGCAGAAGCTAGTAATGTTATAATTACGTTTGCAATAATTCTTACCTACCTTCTCTACCTTGAATGTCTTTCCTCTGGTAAGTAATTCCAAATTTCTGCGATTCTACAAACTGTTCTACGAAAAGTCGGCTTATTTCATTCAAACTATAACTTTATAACATTTTTATAAGTTTTGTAGCTCCATTGATGCCAAAATTCTTTTGTTCGATGATATTAAGTTGGTAGAATGTTTGAAGAAGCGAAATGCGAATAGCCCCAAAATCCATTTTCAATGGCCAAAACCTTTTGAGCACTGATTTATACTCCGCTCCCATCATTAATCAACTACGTACCGACAAAGCAATATTTTATACTGCAGTAGTTCGTCATCCCGACCTGTGCAAGTGTTCCCATTCCGATTGCAATTGAAAATAAGTCGTATAATGAAGGTATAAGGGATACAGTTCAGTGTTCTAGTTGTGAGGAAGAGGACAATTTGTTGTGGCCTCAAATCGGTATTGGGGAAGGCTCACCTACGCGACTGGATCCGTCCCGTAACTAACTTGCACTAGGAATAGCTGTGCTACTATTCTGTGATTTTAAATGGCACATCCGATGAATAAGATTGCAAGGATATATCATATTTGGATACATCTGGCTTTACGCTATCGTAGTCTAGTTCCAGGTCTCTAACTGATTCACATTCAGAAACATTTATTCACAAAAAAAAGCCACAGCACAGAATAACAAATTAAATATAATTATAATTGTGGGTGTTTTGGGTATTTTATATGAATAACAAAACCTATGTATCTATATAATGAAAAGTATTATAAAACGTTCTTCGACAGGCCACACATTTCCTTTGTAAATGTGTGGCCTGAGCTATCAAATCAAGGACAAAATACGATGAAATCTACTACTGTATCAAGATTACGCATCTTTTCTTGAGAAACACATCTGCTCCTAGCGTGGGGAACTTTGGACCACACACTGCAAGTGAATGTGACGTGCTGGTAAAATTGTTGTTGGTTTTTGGAAACAAAAGAAGTAGAAATGTAAGGATCATTAATTAAAAGATGATTGACTAGTGACCCAGTCAAAATTTTCATCTTCATCTCAATGAAATCAATTATTAGATCATTATTTGCCATACAGCCAGCGGGGCAATGAATATAGCGGGGAAAAATATTTACCAAGTGCTAGTAGTTAAAAGATTGTAAGAATCCTTATTCCACTGCAGATAGAATTAAATAAAATTTACCATTTCACTCAATTCCATCAGCGATGGAAACAAATTCTGAGTGCGACCGCAAAACTCGTCCGTGCAAAACTTTGCAAATCGGATTGCCGATTCGCAGATTTATAGCACAGTTCGGAAAGTGTTCTGCTGATCGTAGATTGGAAGATCCCGGATTTAATGGGTCTTAAAGCTGACATCTAGTTTTATAATTTAACTTCGAATAGCTCGGCTTATTTCATAAATTCAACAGTTAAATAATTAAATAAAAAGATCTTCCACGACATTCTTTGTGGGTTGCTATATTATTTTCGTAGTGTAGGTATATTTAATTTGAGGTTTAGTTTGTTTGGTTTAAAGTATTTTAGTTTGGTTTAAGGTTGATCGTTTTGTGTACATTCAGATATTTTTGTGGTCTGGTTTTCTGTGTTCTAAAAGAGAAAAAAAATAGCAATTATTTTTCTCTCATGCCTAAACTGCTTATGATGGTCGGTTTAAAATTTCTTGTCTCAAATTTCAGAATTATTGCCATAAAAATTAGTAAATCCCACACAACTCATTTGACAATATGTCTTTGCCCCACATGGATATCCAATAATAGAACACCGACATTCTAAAATCACTCACCGATAAAATCAACAGGAGGGTGACTAACTAAAACACTAAAACAGAATATCGCAGTCATTTCTATAAAATCCTCTGCGGAAATGACGTCATTAGAGGAAATGACAGGAGACACTCCTGCTAGGGGACTGGGAGCTGACAGTGTGACAAGTAAATTTGCTAATTAACTAGGGAATTCATTTAATACAATAGATTGTAACGTTAAAAGTTATGAGAAGGCATTATTTAGATACCTACCTACTGTTAATGTTTGGTCACGCCTTTGTCTTGGAAGCATGTTTTTAATACCTATTAGATTTTTTCCCATAAGAAATCATAGAAGTTAATCATCCAAAACTAAGAATAATAACAATTTATATCGTCTTTATCTATCTTTTTATATACACCCAATACCGTAAAAATATAATTTTATGTATCATTTAAAAAATACAAGTTTCTGAATAATGTTCCTAACATTCGTATTTCAGCACTGATTTTAGAACAACTCTGGGCGAAAATAAATAATATACGGAGAACGTAAACTGTAAACTAAACCCCGATCCGACATAGTTTAGTGATTCAACATTTGAAATTAATTTATTTGAAAACACTCAATAGTCGAGTCTTTCAAAAAAAATTAATAGACTTTTAGCACAAGGGCAAAATTAAAAACAGACATTTTTTGTTAATAATAATTATCTATAAAAAAAAAATTATGCGGTCACTTTAAAAATTAATCATTGTGCATTTCATCCTAGCGCGCCCTTTCGCACACTATGTCAGGTGAGATAGCATACATAGGTACATTTAGGCCCGTACCTTATGTGAACCCGGTGAGCAAATTCAGTTTGTGAAAATTCTATTCCTACACGTTTCCTCTTAGTTTAAGTTTATTGTGTTCTGTGTAAGTCGTATAACAAAAAAAATATTCTATTCTCTTATATATCTATTCTATAACCCACAGAAGAATTATTCTTCTGTTGGTTTTATTCTTGCATTAAGATTATACATTAACCACTTACGAGTTAAGCTAATTAATTAACCGACATATTTTTACAAAGCATAAAAGTAGGTTGAGTAATAAAGTTCTAACAAAGTGGGTTAAGGTATAATACCAATTCCGCGAAGCATTAATTTAATATTAAACACGAAGCTTGTAAAGTAATTTGAACCGATCTATTTTCGCACAAAACATACAAAAAAATCGATTGAAAGTTAATAAGGGTAGAAAAGATTTAATAGTTCCTTCGACCTTGACGTAGCGGGTCTACGAAAGTCGTAGCAAGGTCTACGGCCTACGGAAGTGCGTAGAGCCTTTCGTAGAGCCATTCTAGAGAATAAAAGAAATTAATAACGACAGGTTTTCTTTGGTGTACGTATTACTCGCGAATGTCGGCGGCTTCACACCGTATTTCCGTATTATTTCCGTAACTAGTGATGGAGACGGCTGTTTACAACCAATCTTATACCTATTGGTATTACCAATGCAAAATCCATACAATCTTTTTAGGTAAAATTAAAGAAGTGAATTATAGCCCAATCGGTAGAGAATTATAATGAATTTATCATTTTAACATTTTATAATTACTGTTTTTTTACATATTGCATATAATATTATTATCAATAAATGAACTATGAACTATTATAACTATGTATGTATTTTATTATTATTTAAGTCCAATTGGCGTTTACAATCTACCGACCTCAGAGTTCTATGTAATTGGGTACCTATATGTTTTACGGAACCTTGAAGCCTCGGTATGGGTTATTTTTCATGGAATAAAAATATTATAAATTCTTTATCCAACTGGAAAATGATTTTTAATATTTTTCTGGATAAGTCTGTAACTACCTTATCCAGCAAAACAAGCCCCTCATGTATGGTAGGTAGGTATGTCTCATTGATTAGGAATTTACATCATGTACGTATAGGTGCTTAAAAGATGTAAGTCCCAACAACAAACAAAAAAAGGACAATGAGACATACCGACAGTAGAAATATAAATAATATTGGCCGATTTGATCCAAATTAATTTCAAAAGCAGATTTCTGTAATTTACCTACCAACTCTAGAATGTTCGTATAAGGAAACCTGGGCTGCACTCGTCTAGAATACAAATAGCAAATAACTTTGATTATTTATCAATAAACATTCTCCTGCTTGTGATTGCGAACAGATGGATGCGCGTGCGTCGAGAAAGTGAGACGCGAGCTGAATTGATTTTACTTATAAAAAGGCTGAGATCATGATCAAAACTGCCGCATCGTGCAACATCTAGTGGTTTTTTCCTAAGGACTAATCGAAACTAGAAGTTGGGGAAAATGGCCAATTTTTTATTAATATTTTTGCAAAATAAAGGAGACTAATATCAACAAAATGAAGCTAAGTACGTTCCCGTAAATCAGCCGTGTGTTTATACATCGTTCACCAAATACTCTTAATTAAGGGGTTTTGTTATTAAAGTCCCAACCCGATACATATTTATACTTTCGCTAGTTAAAAATGAAACGTTTAGAGATATGTTATCTCAAAAATAATATACCTAATAGCTCCAAGGAGTAGGTACGTCCATCTATTCAAAAAATAAATAATAACCTAATGTTAATCATTATAATATTTATTTTATGCTAGCGACCCGCCCCGGCTTCGCACTGGTGCAAATACATGTATTATATTGATTATACATATAAATCTTCCTCTTGAATCACTCTATTAACAAAACCGCATTAAAATCGAAAGTCTACAAACACAGTAATTACACGTAACAATGATCGCATCGTAAAAAGATAATTCTTTACTTTCGGAAGTAAACGGTTATGTTCACCTCTCAATTGGAAAAGGTTTGGACAGAAGCCAGACTGGACGTTTCATTGAATAATATAAAAAGGACTAAGAGTATAACTGTTGCCGCTTCTAGGTTAGATATAGACCGACGACGTAGAGTTAAATTTACTTGAGTTCGAAAAAAATCAAAATCAAAATTCAAAATCAAAATTCGTTTATTGCTTGAAATACATGTTATAAAGTTCTTATAATGGAATAGGTCACAATGTATTCTGCCCTATTGGGCGTGCAATGATATAAAATTTACAATAATTAGCAACTACACATTCTTAAAAAAAAAATACAATAAATTCAGACAAATAATAATAAAAAAAAATACAGAAAAATAAATGTCAAATCTACAATTTATCGGTCATAAACTCATTAAAAGAGTAATAGCATTTTTGTGTCAATAATTTGGTCACTTGTCTCCGAAACAACGCACAAGGTTTTTCTCTAATAGACTCAGGCAGTTTATTATAGGCAAAAGGGGCTGAGCAGAATATGCTTTTACGCATTAAGGTTGTTTTTGAGTTACGAATAACAACTTTATGTTTGTCACGCATATTGCGCTTTACGGCATCAGAGAGTTGTTCGAACAAATCTGGATTATTTTTAACAAACATCACCGTTTCAAATATATACAGCGCAGGAATCGTTAAAATACTATGCTGAGAGAAAAATGGTTTACATGAGTCCGTTACTTTCAGACTGAACATGGCCCTTATGCATCGCTTTTGATATTTGAATATTTTATCGATATCGGTAGAATTTCCCCAAAACAGTATACCATAACGAATATTGGATGCGATTAATTCATGGTACGCTGTTAACAGGGTTTTCACATTTACAATTTTAGAGAGTTTAAAGAGGACATAAGCTAAGCTATTAATTTTTTTACACAGATTTTCCAAATGAGATTTCCAGTTCAGTTTTTTGTCAATAGTAATACCTAAAAATTTTGTCATGTCAACTTCATTAATATTGTAAATTCCATATTTAATGTCAAGTGAATGTAGAGCAGCTGTATCGCGTTGTCTGAAGTTTATCATTTTAGTCTTAGATAGATTTATTTTTAAGTTATTGTTATCCAACCAAGCAATAATTGAAGTCAAGGCAGAATTTATATCATTTTCATATGTCATTTTATTAATACATTGAATAGTTATGGCACTGTCATCTGCGAAGAGTGACATAGGTTGGGTTGTCGAATTTGGCAGATCATTGATATACAGGGTGATTTTTTAAGAGCTTGAGAACTTTTTAAAAAAAAAAAACGCATAAAATTTGCAAAATCTCATCGGTTCTTTATTTGAAACGTTAGATTGGTCCATGACATTTACTTTTTGAAGATAATTTCATTTAAATGTTGACCGCGGCTGCGTCTTAGGTGGTCCATTCGGAAAGTCCAATTTTTGGCAACTTTTTCGAGCATTTCGGCCGGAATAGCCCGAATTTCTTCGGAAATGTTGTCTTCCAAAGCTGGAATAGTTGCTGGCTTATTTCTGTAGACTTTAGACTTGACGTAGCCCCACAAAAAATAGTCTAAAGGCGTCAAATCGCATGATCTTGGTGGCCAACTTACCGGTCCATTTCTTGAGATGAATTGTTCTCCGAAGTTTTCCCTCAAAATGGCCATAGAATCGCGAGCTGTGTGGCATGTAGCGCCATCTTGTTGAAACCACATGTCAACAAAGTTCAGTTCTTCCATTTTTGGCAACAAAAAGTTTGTTAGCATCGAACGATAGCGATCGCCATTCACCGTAACGTTGCGTCCAACAGCATCTTTGAAAAAATACGGTCCAATGATTCCACCAGCGTACAAACCACACCAAACAGTGCATTTTTCGGGATGCAAGGGCAGTTCTTGAACGGCTTCTGGTTGCTCTTCACTCCAAATGCGGCAATTTTGCTTATTTACGTAGCCATTCAACCAGAAATGAGCCTCATCGCTGAACAAAATTTGTCGATAAAAAAGCGGATTTTCTGCCAACTTTTCTAGGGCCCATTCACTGAAAATTCGACGTTGTGGCAGATCGTTCGGCTTCAGTTCTTGCAGGAGCTGTATTTTATACGGTTTTACACCAAGATCTTTGCGTAAAATCTTCCATGTGGTCGAATAACACAAACCCAATTGCTGCGAACGGCGACGAATCGACATTTCACGGTCTTCAGCAACACTCTCAGAAACAGACACAATATTCTCTTCTGTACGCACTGTACGCATTCGTGTGGTTGGTTTAATGTCTAATAAAGTAAACTGAGTGCGAAACTTGGTCACAATCGCATTAATTGTTTGCTCACTTGGTCGATTATGTAGACCATAAATCGGGCGTAAAGCGCGAAACACATTTCGAACCGAACACTGATTTTGGTAATAAAATTCAATGATTTGCAAGCGTTGCTCGTTAGTAAGTCTATTCATGATGAAATGTCAAAGCATACTGAGCATCTTTCTCTTTGACACCATGTCTGAAATCCCGCGTGATCTGTCAAATACTAATGCATGAAAATCCTAACCTCAAAAAAATCACCCTTTATATGATGAAGAGTAAAGGGCCTAGCACACTACCTTGTGGTACACCAAACATTACGGTACGTTCATTCGACCTATAAACTTCTACAAGTTTATTTCGAAGTAAGGTTAGTTGTTTTTACAGAGATCTAAAATAATTGCAATGATAACTCTAGGATAGACTCCTAAGTCTAGCCTAGTCTAGTAATTATTTTGTATTACTAGTCCAATCTAGTTTCGAACATAAAATATTGATTTATTTTTTTTCACCATTTTTATTAATTATACACTTTTATTATGATTTTTATAGTAACTTATTTGTACAAATCGTTAAATTTCTAATTACTTGTAGATGTGATAAGAAAGCTTACTCAATCATCGATATATACTTGAGTAACGCTTTTCTATGACATAAGAGGTGCTCAATGATGACTGAACAATCTTTGATAATACGGGTCTTAGTTAGTAGTCAGGTAGTAAAGTAAAATGAATACCTACCTACCAGCCTCTGAGCAGACACATAGAATTGTCATAGTTGTGTAACAAATAAGATTTGCCTTGTTTGGTAAATGTCGCATGCATAACACATCAAATTAATTGTGTAACTTTAGTAGATATTATAATCAGAAGATATATTTTATTTGGAGTTTTCTCATATTTATGCTTGCTTATTTCTCAAGGTCGTGATATTATAATTAATGGAATTAAATAAATGCTAGGCCATCTACCAAGACTATCAATATACCTAATGAAATAGAGTACCTTATATTGGCTTATATTCAAGACTAATCATAGGTAATATTATAATTTGTATAGATATATTGTAGACCTGAGATCGAAGTGGCGCAGAGGACGAAGGTCCGCCGATGCAGGAGGTTGCGGGTTTGATTCCACTTTGGCGCATATATTTGTACGATCTGCAGATATTTATTTTTGCTGTTATGAGTTTTTTCTAAGTAGATTAATAAAATATCTATCTATGTAATGCTTTATAATTAAGTATATCAGTCATCTAGTAGCCATAACACGAGCTCTTCTTATCTTGGGGCTAGATGATATAGAGCGAAAACACACTATGTCAACGTAAAGAAAATTCAAGGCAAACAATCTTACTTATGGTAAGTAATATGGTACCTACTCCTAGCTCGTATTATTTTATATTCTCTGCAAGAGGGTAACATACTTAAGTTACCTATCCAACTTAAGTGCCGCGAACCGAAAACACTCAAGGGATTTAGTGATGAAAGTAAGGAACCAAATTTGTTGGTTACTATAGGAACGTAGGTTACTATTTCCTGTACAAGAAAATAACTAGGTAAAGCAGGTACTGTGGATGAGGGAAAATATAACTTTACTTTCAATTATTTTGTATTATGCTCTATTTCATGGACTGCAAGGGTGATTAAATATAGTGACGTCTCTGTGACAAAAGGTTTTTGAATATTATGAACAAAAAACAAGAATTAGAATTATACATACAAATAAATTATTTATTTTATTTATTTACTTGATAAGATATATCTGACAGTCGATACAAGCAGAGAAACTGTCTCCGTCATACTATTCACACACCCTGCCACCCGACGAACGCTATACGAGTATGTGTTGATTTGAATCAAATCGTATTAATTATTAATAATAACTGATTTTCTACTAGCTGTAAATCTATGTATTTATATACCTTCCGCTTGCATTACTCTATTATATTAAAAAAACCGCATCAAAATCCGTTGCGTAGTTTTAAAGATTTAAGGATAGAATAGGGACAGACAGCAGCGGCGCTTCCCGCTGCTGCTGTCTGGAAGCGACTTTGTTTTATACTATGTAGTGATGCCCAGAACTACATTGTAAGGACCCGACGACGACGACATGTCGTCCCGTCGGGTATTATATATTGTGATGAAAGAATCCGTCGGGTATTATATATAGAAAATTCATACTAAACACATTGCGTTGTTGTTGCGTTTCGTCGCGTGGCGTGTCAAATCTAGCTAAATACAGATGATAGAGTCCTAATCATAAACTAAAACCTTATGAAAACATGCTTACACATCTATTTATGGTTGAGTAACGCTTTTGTTATATAAAATCTTTATTTACGATAGACAAGCTGTCATAATACGGGACTTTATTCTAAAGATTCCTTCTACATATCTAAAGACAACTATTAATACAAATCAATTTGTAAGTGTATCTCTAGTCGAACAGATTACCCCAAAGGATTCAATTAAGCTGGGTATTGACATCTTTCAATCTAACAATCTCAAAGATAGGAGGAAATGCAGGAAAATGTCATTGACATAAAGATCTCCCGACTCCCAAGCCAACCTAACCTGCACGTGGCACACCCTGCTAGATAATGAACTAGGCTCTGAAAATATTAAACAATCTTCATAATTGGATAACTCAGATAATTTAGAATTATTTTACATTAGGTACTTGATACTGGCAGAAAAGTGTCCAAACAGACACAATTGCCAATAACAAAGAATCTTCAAGATCTCTCGATGGAACAACGGCGATTTTTGCAACGGGAACGGGATGTTGATGAAAGAGCTCAATGATTGAAAATATTATGAATAGCGATACATATATCAATGTCAATACTCAAGGCATAATCTCAGAGATTGTACCTTCCACCTGAATCTCGTACCTATACTAAGAACCTTACTTATAAAATCTCAAGGTTTTTTTTTTGGAAATATCCGGACCCAGTCTGATTTTATCTAAAACTGGAGGCCCGTCCCGGCTTCGTCCGGGTGGTCATTTGTTTCAGGCAATTTTTAAATTTTTCTCTTTTTTATCTCCGTAAGAACTATCCAATCATTGGGGGAGGCCTATGTCCAGCAGTGGACTAATATAGGCTGATGATGATGAAGAACTATCCTCGTACTTCAAGGAATATTCTAAAAAAGAATTAGCAAAATCGGTTCAGCTGGTCTCGAGATTTGCGCTTAGCAATACATTCAGCGATTCATTTTATCTCCTACCTAGTTGGTACCTTAGTAGTTTTAGGCCCATTTAGGTTCTTATTACTCTAGCTAATGCGACATATTATAATATAATCGATATATATTTTAATCGAAATATTTTCTTACCTATTTGGACAACGAAATTTCCTAAAATTATTAACTTAAAGGTAATGGTCATGAGTGGTTCATGATATTAACGGTCTATTAGAGGGTTTGAAAAGTACTGTTTTTGAGCCAAACTGCGCATGGAAGGCGTAAGACCTCACAAACTGTAATAGGATTGCTACCGCTGAGGATTGCTGAATAAATACTTTGAATGCCTGTAGCATTCAAAGTATTTATTCAGCAATCCTCAATCAATCCAAGGATTGCTGAATAAATACTTTGAATGCCTGTAGCATTCAAAGTATTTATTCAGCAATCCTCAGCGGTCAGTAGAGCTATTTGAATTGAACCTCACCGTGATTAGCTCCCTCACGGAAACCGGACCCGGACATACCCGACCATGTACGATGTTTCCGTGAGGGAGTATATACCACTGTCACTGTCAGTCAGTTACATCGCTCGAACTGAATTCAAGAGCGTTCATATCATTTGGATCGGAGAGGTACAGATAGAATAAACTACAATTCGCATTTTTACCCGCGAGAGTAGGAAGGTATCATTTAATTTCCTACCTACAAAGCAAAAAAACGGCAAAACCGATTTCGATAAACGAGATAACTATCATCATAGCACTTGTCTGAATTCTGGAAATGTTCTAAGCTACATTAGCATTTCTCCCTCATTTTGCGATTTTTTTTAAAAGTACCGGGACCGAGTCGGGTTTTCAATTTAGGTACTGAAATTTATAAATATTTAAATAAATTATTTGTGACCCTTGACTTAATAAAAAGTTACGTACAACATAACATTTTAACAAACACATTACATTAACACACAAATTAGATTTTAACTAGAAATCCTTAAATTCCTGAAAACGTTTGCGTAATAGTACAACTGCACGTCGTCAGTTCGACGTGCAATTTGTGCACGACGACGAAAACGCCGCCGTGTGTCGGTCGCGTCGTATTAGTACCTAAATTAAATAATTCACGCACCTCAATGATGTAAGGTACAGGTTTCGTCGTAGACTATTTCATAGCACGCAATACGTTGTCCAACTTCGTAGTAGAGTTACATTTTTATCTAGCCACGGATATTGATCCTTGAAATGAACTTGCGCTCAAATCGATTATTGACGTTCTTCTCGCTGTCTTTACCTATAGACATCGATCAAGGTATAAGCCGCGACCGGCGACATCGTTGATCGATGCATAGAAAGAAACCTTCTGAAATGTCAAGGGGGATCATAGAAAACCTGTGTTTGGGTCGAGAGCTAGTGCGTGTGTTCAAAATATACTACCACCATAGCTAGCAGTTATTGGTCAGAGAAAAACACTGAACAGTTTGACGGAGGCAGTTACTTTTTCGTAAAATACGAGTAGGTATGTAACCTAATATCATGCGCAATTCTGGTTAAACTGCGTTAATTAATTCTTGAAGCTATTATGTCAGGTGTTGGATATGATATAGGTGTGATTACAAAGTGTTTGTCCAATTTCAGTTTCATTAATAAGTGTTAATAATGATTTTTAAGTGTGTGTGTTTGGTATTGGTTTCACTCTAGGTGCTTAGGCTTAAATAAACGGTTATAAGGAGTGACATAGTAATCCAACATAACTCTTCTAATTTTTCTCTAAAAACTCAGTTAATTGGAACGTAATATTGAAAAATATAACTACTAATCAAACTGAAAATTATAAATTAAAGCGGTTTAATTTGTAGCTCCTGCTACCTTATTATTATTTTATTAATAGGGCATAATATAAAGGTACCCCTAGAACGTGTAGCTAAGGGACCTCCCTACGTATAAGAAAATTCGTTGACAGGTCAATGCACCTATATACGTTAATACATAGGTAGGTACCGACGCTTCGAATTTCCCGAGGACGTTCCAACCTACAGAAAGATAAAAGATAATTTAAGAGATGTCCTTATCATAATGAAACAGAACATATAATTCCGCTTCGCGGAAAACTAGGGCATATTTTAAACAAAAGATACGCCAGATCAACATGGCGAGCGGATGCTGCGCGGGACAGCCTCCCGGGCGTAGCGACCCACCCTACCTTCATCCGTTCAATACCGCACCAAAGGAAACAAAACGAGCACTATTACTTACAAAAATGGATTTAGACAGCACTTTTAGTTATAAATTAAGGGATTACTGATTGTACCGTGTGGTTTGGATGATAACGTGACGCGATAGGTGTCGTCGTTGACGCGGCCCGCGAGCGACTGGCAGCTTCCTTCCAGGGGTCGCGGGGCTGCGCGATTCGCGGCCCGCGTTAACAGCTACGGCGTAGCGCTGGTTCCCGCCCCGCAAAGCTCGCTGATTTATCCCAACGACCCGTGGGAAAACGCGCTTCATGTTTTTCAGCGTTTTACTACGCTACGGGCGAAGCTGCGAGGTATATTTATGATTAGATACTACACGTAGGTACTACTGTGAGTACAAACGGAAGTGTAGCAATGACTTTACTATTTGTGTCCCACGATTATTATATGCGAAAGTTTGGATGTTTGTTAAATAGATGGATAGACAATACTTTTATTGCACACTTAATATATTAAGAAACTATGTACAATAGAATGTTAAAAACTAAGTTATAATTGGCGGTCTTATCGCTCAAAAGCGATCTCTACCAGACAACCATGGATGGATAGGATGTTACTTCTTCACGCCAAAAGTACTGAACGGATCAAGCTGATTTTTTTTCGCATTCAGGTTCTACTTAAATTTTTTAAAATCGTATCTAAGCAACCGTGACTTAGAATATTGAGTCCGGAGAAATGACCCCCTCAACTCTATTACAAATATTATGTCATTACCAATACCAAACACCCTGTTTATATAATATAGGGAGCATACGAGCATTGTGGTTATAAAAGTTCCTACCCCGTGTTTGCAGTACCTACTCTAGGTACTTAAATATATCCTGTTTATATAATATAGCGAGCATACGAGCATTGTGGTTATAAAAGTTCCTACCCCGTGTTTTCAGTACCTACTCTAGGTACTTAAATATATCCTGTTTATATAATATAGCGAGCATACGAGCATTGTGGTTATAAAAGTTCCTACCCCGTGTTTGCAGTACCTACTGTAGGTACTTAAATATATCCTGTTTATATAATATAGCGAGCATACGAGCATTGTGGTTATTAAAGTTCCTACCCCGTGTTTGTAGTACCTACTCTAGGTACTTAAATATATCCTGTTTATATAATATAGCGAGCATACGAGCATTGTGGTTATAAGTTCCTACCTCGTGTTTTCAGTACGTACTCTAGGTACTTAAATATATCCTGTTTATATAATATAGCGAGCATACGAGCATTGTTGTTATAAGTTCCTACCTCGTGTTTGCAGTACCTACTCTAGGTACTTAAATATATCCTGTTTATATAATATAGCGAGCATACGAGCATTGTGGTTATTAAAGTTCCTACCCCGTGTTTGCAGTACCTACTCTAGGTACTTAAATATATCCTGTTTATATAATATAGCGAGCATACGAGCATTGTGGTTATAAGTTCCTACCTCGTGTTTGCAGTACCTACTGTAGGTACTTAAATATATCCTGTTTATATAATATAGCGAGCATACGAGCATTGTGGTTATAAGTTCCTACCTCGTGTTTTCAGTACCTACTCTAGGTACTTAAATATATCCTGTTTATATAATATAGCGAGCATACGAGCATTGTGGTTATTAAAGTTCCTACCCCGTGTTTGCAGTACCTACTCTAGGTACTTAAATATATCCTGTTTATATAATATAGCGAGCATACGAGCATTGTGGTTATTAAAGTTCCTACCCCGTGTTTTCAGTACCTACTCTAGGTACTTAAATATCATGAAATTTTATTTTATTTACCCACCTGGGTAGGTACAAACAACTATTATCAGTTAACAACCATACTGTATTATTCTATATCTAATACATCCGTAGTTTGACGAATTTATAATGTTTCTGCCCGCGGCTTCGCACCCCTAGTTTATACAGAGTTTTGTAAGGTTATTTCTATCCGATGGGAATTTATTTATGAAAAAAGTATAAAAGTAGCCTATGTTGGTTTCAGTCTTAGAGCTTATATATGCAAAATTTCAGCCCTATCAATTCAGTAGTGTTAACGTGAAGAAGTAACAAACATCCATCCATCCAAACATCGAAACTTTCGGATTTATATTATTAGTGTAATGTGAGCGTGTTAACTACGAACCTATTTTGCCCGTTATTCCTGATGAAGTCCCTCGTTAATCCTTATAATTAATAATACCTCCTTACCCAAACTTTTTTGAAAAATCAACCCTGTTCCGCAGTGTGCTAACTATATTTATATACCTATATTATAGCTAGGTATCTTCTGCCAACGCCTTTCACATGTTTTCCGGGACAAATAATTGCCTGGGTATGTCCTTCCTCGAACGAAACTTCTTCCCTTACAAATTATCCTTATTTTATCAACCGACTTCGAAAAAACGAGGACGTTCTTATATTTGGCTGTACCTGTAGGTAGGTAATTTTTATGTAGGTTTTGTTGCCGATTTCTCAGTCATTTACCTATGGACTGATTTTAAATATTGTTTTTGTAATAATGAACCCGAGAGGTGGAAACCATAAAGATTTTATTCCCAAGGGTAGTAGGTATTTAATCTGCAAACATAAAAACAGTGTAAAATATTTTTTTTACCTTAAAAAAACTTTTAAAAACAAGGTTTTATACGAGTATCATCTAGCTAGGAGAAAAGTACTTGCAACGAATACAAACTCACTCACTCACAAATTTTACCGCTTATATTATTATTGTAATTCCGCCTCCATTCCATGACTATGAAATTTCTATGAACTGGACACTGACAGAAGTATAAAACCAGACACATATTGCCAAATAAAAGAAGTTAAGCCGACTACGTATTGTATATCCAGTATACCTACATATATATAGTTATATTTTTCTATATTTTTCCATGTTTTATCAAGTTCGTTACTATCGATATTTTTTTTAAGAATTTACCAGAATGGATGATGAAAGCGCGGTGTTATATATATTTACTATATCAAAGGAAATAAAACGTTCCTACGAGAGCCCCGTTATACTCCTCACCCTAAAAGATTATGCGAGCTACATCTTCGATTCCTTAGTAGAGATGAGGAGTCTTCTCTTGCAGAATGCACGTCCTGAACAAATCACAGAAGTTATTAACTCATTCCACTTCGGGTGGCTTCAATCTGTCCAGGAAATAGAATGCTTCAAGAAGAGGGTCACCACAACATCACGAGATATAATCCTCAAAACTATTGATTTCACATTGGACTGCATTCGAAAAAGGCACGCGAACTTTCAAAGTTACATCAAACAGCAGAAACCTACGTTGAGTCGTACCCAAAAGAGAATGATACAAGCCGAGATCGAGACCATGGAAGACATGCGAGAACTGGTCAGCTATGCCCTCCTAGATAAGCAAAGATCCCTCGCCAACCAGTCAAATAAAGAAGACTTCTACGTTCTCATTAATGGTGAAATCGAAGAACTCTTAACCTGGCTGGACCAACTCAATGACCATCTGGCTATTGAATTTCTCAAAATAGTAAATTTCAAATTACCGATAACTCCCTGTGACCTTGTCAAAACACTAGAAGACATCATAGACGAAGTAGCAAGCTGTCCTAGTCCTGAAGCTATCGAAGCGGCGAAAGAATTTGCTGCAAAAGGCCAGCGACTTGCGATGGTCGCATTAAGAGACAGCAATACTCAGGGTTTAGACATCGCTAGGGTCCTTGAGAAAATTCATTATCTCGAAGTTCGTTTAGCCAGATTGAAAACGCAAGACAGCAGCACGGCAATTGAACATAAAACTCTGTATTTAGAGGAAAGAATACAATCTCTAGAGAATTTAAAATTATCGTTAAACTGCCTGAAGGTTCAAAGTGCCAGCAAGGGGAATGACCCTACGACCCAAGCCAATATTCGCATTTTCAATCATTATTTACCCCATCCGGAACGCTGTCGTCTTGTGGAACAATTAGTAAAGTTATGGAATACTGCAGTTCATGGGGATAAACGAAAATCAATCATATCTATATTAAGTGCTACCGATATAAAGGAAGTTTTCTCTGATGATATTGGTCAATTCTCGGTAGACAAGTACGGGAGAAAAATATACACGATAGAAGGTGATGATCAACTGTACCAGCTCAATGACGAGAATGAACTCGTCCCTGTAGAAGACAGTTCGGACATTTATTATTACGACGAATGTGGCCGTTACTACTTCAATGTAAACCGAGAGCGTATTTATAAACGAAGCTCTTGCGCTAGCGAGTACGCCCTAGAAAGAGCAGGTTTCATGGTCAAAATTTCAGAGTTCGAAGACGATGTTGAATACGGGTATGATAATTTAGGTCGTTATTACCTGAACAAGAAGGGTGACAAAATCTACATAGATAAGGGATCCAATGATGAATATATACATGATGGTCTGGGTAATCTGGTATTGATTGGAGACGAAATGCCCCGTCACACTTACTGTCCTCGAGAGCCTATGGTTATGGAGGAAAGCATGTATTTGAAATACGCAGTAGGGGATGCTTTAAAGAAATGTATAGCTGATGTCGTGTTGAACCAACCAACCGATCCCATTGAATATTTGGCGGACAGTCTCGATAGATATCGACTGGGCATTATTGCAAAGGAAAAAAGGTTGTCAGAATTGGAGGAGTTTAAGGCGGCGGGGCGCGTATATGAACGCGAACGTGTTTCAGCGCCGCCATCGAGCATGTCCTCGGATTACCAACCAGAGGCATCAACGATCGATTTAAATTATATTCAGTCAGCGTAGTTATTTACATATTTAGTATTTTTACGGTTATTGTTAATTTTTTTGGGTTATTTTAATTCGTATTCTTATGATTATTGTTATTTTTTAGGTTATTTTAATTTTATAAGTTTACATAATTTGAGTTACATAGTTTTATTTATCAGGTTTTTTAACTTATTAAAACAATATTTCATATAACAATAAGTTTATTTTCGGAAAATAATTATCCATAATCACTTTAGCTTAGCTAACTTACAAAAACTTATTTCTTAAATGTTTTACCCTGTCCTCCAGGTTTTGCCTGCTTTCCTTTGTTTGGGTTAAAATGTCCAATTGACTTATTCTTCTTTTTGTCCTTGTTTTTCAGTTTTTGAGAAATTTCTTTTTCAACGGCTTCTGTAATTTTCACCGGTTTGTTAACGTGTATTCCTTGACTCGTAGCTTTATTTCCTTTTTTATTCTTATTTTTCTTGGGTGTTCCTGGACTTGATTCAACTCGACTAGTTTCGACTTTGCTTACATTGACCTTGCTATTTGGTGGTTGATTTTTCCCTTTTTTCTTTTTATTCTTGTTGCCCGGACTTTGTGTGTTTTGAATATTGCTGCTCTTTTGTTCAGTAACATTGCTAATTGGGAGTTGATTATTGCCTTTATTTTTATTTTGTTCAGTAACATTAACCTTGGTATTTGGGAGTTGATAATTCTCTTTTTTGTTTTTCTTTTTATTTTTCTTACCAGGACTTTGTGTGTTTTGATTATTGTCACTATTTTGTTTCGGAACATTTTTTTTCTGTGTGTTGGTGTCACCAAATTGTTCTTTCTTCTCACGTTTATTTACAGGACCCTGTGATTTGATTTGCTTTGTCACATTTGCATTTTCAGTATTTGGTTTTCCACTTAAAGTAACTGATTGTGTGTTTTCTATGGATTTCTGATTTTTGTTTTTCTTTTGTTTTTTCTTTTTGTTGTTAGCTGTACCTGCTACTTGTTCCTTGATATTTTTTGCTCTGGAACAACAAGAAACCAATAAATTGCTGTGTGAAACTCCAGGAATTAAAGATTTGTGTTTGGATGTACTGGTCCAATTTTAAAATTCGTTTACTAATAGATAGCTAAAATATCCATAATGCTAAAACTTAAAATTAATACAATATTATTAACCTCAATTTCAATTCCGTAATTATATTTTCTTTCAAACTCGACGCCACAAAGATAATTTAGTAATTAAGTGTTGCGGAGTTGTTTCTAATCTGTTACAATACTCACTTTAGTTCCTGTTTATTTTTTTTTGTCTGGGGGCCAGCTGCCTTTACTTCCGCACGACGCTTTGCTGGTGCTTTCGTCTCTGTATCAGATGATTTAGAGTCATCAGATTCTGTGTCACCGTTTTGCGTAGCTTCAGTGCTTTCTTCTGTTTCTTTCTTATCACCTTCTTCGTCATCCTCATCATCTACTGCTTCCGGCTAAAATAACATGATATTTATTACAGAAATACAATTTATTGATAAAACAAATTACAATTCTTATTATCATTATCTTATTCTATGGAAGCCAAGCCAGCAGTGGGACATAATAGTGAATATTAAAAAATATCTTGTGCAAAAAAACTATTGTGCCAAGCCAACACCCTTGATACAAGGAGTGATCATGATTTCATTATTCCAACAGGATTTGCTAAATTTCAAAATATCTAGTTACACAATCACTTTAAAAATAATAATGATGGACAATTTACACAGTTGTTATGGGGCACGGTGTTATGGGTACTAGATAACTGATATTATATTTTTTTATTATACATAGAAAAACGACCAGAAGACCCGGAACAAATATCTGCATATCCAATTTGTCCCGAGGCGGGAATCGAACCCGTAACCTCCTGTGTCGCAGGCGGAATTATGCCTACCGCGCCACAAAGATCAATAAAGTTGGAGTTACAATAAAAATATTTAAAAAATTCTTGACATTCCAATATATAAAACGGAATATGCTACTCACAATAACATTGGAGAACTTCTTCAGCTTTGCTACGTAAAATCCGTCCATATTATGTGTGTGTGGGTAGAACCGTCTCGTGAACTTTAAAGTCGGGTGGAATCTATGGTGTCTGTACTTAGTAAATCCTTCCGTGCCAAAGTCTAGACCTGTCGGGACCAGTTTCACATTCCGACGCTTAAGCGCATAGTTTACCACCCACTCGTTTTCCTCAGGAAGTATGGAACATGTGGAATAGACGATATAGCCCCCAGTGCTTGACTTAGCGTTACAGCAGTCAATCGCCGCTAGTAACAGCTGGCGTTGCAAGTTGAAACACCTTTGAATATCTTTCTGATCTTTAGTCGTTTTCACGCTAGGATCTTTCGCGATAACCCCTGTACCAGTGCAGGGTGCATCTAACAGCACTCTGTCAAAACCTTTAATGACTTGTGGAAACTCACGTCCATCGTAATTACACACCACAGCGTTAACAACGCCCAGTCTATGGAAATTACCGACGATCGCTTTAGTGCGTTCTTTATTAGCATCGTTCGCGAATAATGCACCGGTGTTTTTCATTATCGCTGCGATGTGCGAGGCTTTGCCGCCAGGCGCAGCCGCCATGTCCAAAATCCTTTCGTTTTCTTGGGGCGCTAAGGCCATGACTGGTAGGAAACTAGAAGCGCCTTGAAGAATGTAATGCCCTGCTAAATATTCTGGAGTGGCACCAACAGGTACTGTTGAGCTATAGACTACAAGGCCAACTTTACTCCATTTACCGACAGGGTCCAAATTAACACCTCTGTTGATAAGAGCTTGGGCCAAATCTCGTCTCCTTGTCTTTAGACTGTTTGTTCTAATAGTAACTGGGCGAGCAGTTTCACTTGCCTCTAGAAACTCAACTAGTTCTTGAACAGGGAATATTTGCATGAGGACCTCCATCAGAAACTCATTGTAACTATAATACATACAAAGATCTTTGAGTAGCAACTCTGTGTAATCACACCTAGATTTTTCTTCAGCTTTCAGTCGCTTCAGATCACCTAGAACTGTGACCACATCTTTGATTCTTTGATGAATATCCTGAAGGCTAGTTGGGTTTTCAAGTTCATCTTCGGTTGGGAATGCAAAGACATCTTGCTTTGCAATGTTTATTTGCATTTCTTCATCTGCAAGTTTTTGGTCTTGCTTCTGTTTTTTCTTGAGTTTTATATTGGCTTTTTCAATTGGCAACATGTCTTCATCATCATCATTGTCATCATCATCACTCTTGTCATCACTAGAGTCAGAGTCGTATTCTAGTTTGCTATTATTGTCAGCTTCTGCATCATCTGATGATGCATCACCATTTTCCACTTCTGCATCTGAATCTTGAAATAAGTCATCCAATGTCCCAACCTGAAATTTAAATAATAAGAACTTAATAACATTACAGAGATGGTTTGACATTTTAATTATTTTCACTCATATTTTTAGTTTGCTACAAATTCCAGTCCCCTTAGCATGGATAGTCAAAAAGCTAGCTGTCTAGGCAAGAGTATAAAAATTTCATACATTAATTAAATGTTATATAAAAAATCTGGGACATTCCACACAGTATCATCTAGCTAGCCCCAAACTAAACAGAACTTGTGATATGGGTTACTTACTTTGATATACTTAATACATAACAAACATACATAAATATTTTTGTATACATAGACAAAATATACAAAAAAAAATCCCGAAGTGCGAAAATAACCTGCGACCTTCTGCAGCGCAGGCTGACCTTTGCCCACTGCGCCACAAAGGTCGTCAACATTAAATTCACTATTGAAGTTGCAGAATTGAGACCTAGACATGGTCATGTGCGCTATCCATGCAAACCGTTAAAAAATTAAATATGCCTGTAGGGTGTTTCATTAATAGTGTAGACTGCCATATCTGAGGGACCACCTGCAAGGCTACCACGCTATTTAATAAATAACGGAACGTGCATTATCAGCGTTATTACACTAATTTTAGTATGAATAAAGCATGTAAAGGCACATTTTAACATTTTTAACGTGAATTTAAGTATCATATATCCTACCTTATAATTCTCCTTGCTCTTCTTAGATGCTGGTTCAACATCAGCATCAGAGTCCACATCTTCATCGGATCCTTCATCATCCGACTCGTCATTTTCAACCTCTGACCCCTCACTTTCATTATCAGAGCCCTCAACCTCTTCATCAGACTCTGCTTCACTTTCTGACTCTTTTTTCTGCTTTGGCTTGCCTTTCTGGGCTTTTTTGGGCTTGAGCCATTCTTTGTTGTCATCGGTGAACCCTGTAACCGCAATAATATTTGAGTTGCCCCAAGCTAAGCCGAAGTTGTGTTATGGGTACTAGATGACTGATATTACATAGATAGTAGGGAATGTAAAATCGGGCCATTTTTGAGGAACCGGGAATCCCGGGAAATGTCGAAGACGGAACCGGGAATTCCCGGGAATTCCCGGTTCCTACCGATATAAGAATTTTTAAGTAAAATTCTTTAGAAAATACCAGATTAAAATATGGTTTACCTTATTTACCTATTAAGTTACAAAATGAGACAAAAATCCGACTATTTTAAGAGGTTTTTATTAAAATACATACAAAATTTTGTAATAGGAAGATTAGAAAAAGACAGAATTAAAAGAAAATACAGGAATGAAAAAAATAATGCTGCAACGCTTGCACCTAACTCTGAAGGCAGTCTGTTTGAATTGTAAGGCGAAAGAAATGAGATCATACATATCTCACAAACTAACTCTCTATTTAACTCTGAATTTTGGTTATTTTATCGGGTCGAACACTGAAACGACGACTACAAAGCGAATTGTCTCATACTATACGAGATTGCAGGAGGCTTTCCCATACGCAAGCTACTGACAAATCTCTTTAACACAATATTAACTAAAGGATAAGGATTTATGCCATATGCATGGAAGAATGCGAGTGTCTCTATTTTGCATAAAAAAGGCGATAAGAAATGCCTCAAAAACTACAGACAAACTACAGAACGGCCAATACTTGTCACACTTGCGGTTTGCCAACGATCTAGTACTCATATTCGAGACTGCTGCGGAAACTCCAAAACATGCTCATCAAACTGCATGAGGCCTCCATAAAACTTGGACTGAAGATGAACGTATCCAAGACAAAGGTTATGACAAAAGACCGGTCATTCAACCCCATCACTGTTACTAACAATAAAATCTATGCAGTTGATTAATATGTCTATCTAGGACACCGTTTATCTTTTGGGAAAAGTTCGCAGATGTAGGAGATTACGAGGCGAATCCAACTGGGGTGGGCTGCTTTTGGGAAATTGGGAGACATTTTCAAGTCAAAAAAAGTACCTCGATGCCTCAAGACTAAGATGTTTAACCAGTATGTACTGCCTATCCTCACATATGGAGCTGAGACATGGCCCCTCACAAACGATCACGTGTACACCATTAGGTATCCACCTCGTAAAACGAATACCAAACGTTGAAATTCGACGAAGAACTAAGGTCGAGGATGTAGACATTTGGATTGCGAGGCTAATGTGGAGACAGGCAAGACACCTGGCAAGGAGAGAGGATCACCTATGGACCAAAGCAGTCACCGAATGGGATATGCTATGGCGTCGAGGCAGACCACCTGCCCGATGGTCAGACGACATTGTGGGGGCTGTAGGGAAGCAGTGGATCCGACTGGCACAAGACCGCCAGGGGTGGCGAGATAAGGAAGAGGCCTATACTCAGCAGTGGGTGTTACCGGCTGATTAGATAGAGAGATAGATACGAGATTGGGCAATATTTCGCACCGGGACAGCTTCTTTTTCCTAGTCAAGCCCAAGTCCGGTCTGGTATGGAGTATTGCTGCTATGTTGCAGTAAGTTCCTACTGATACTTTGCTGAGCAAATTGGCAGCAGTAGACTCGATAGAACGAAAAACCTTCAGGCTTATTGATGAACGAGGGTACAAAAGACAATGAACTTAGAATTTAATATTAATTTTGAATTAATTTAATTGAATTTATATATAAATGAATTTTATTGATGTTTAACCAGGTTCATTGGTGGTGTCTTAAGTCAATCAACAATATCTCTCGTCTGCCATGGTCAGGTTTACATCATATCTAATACCACGTAGGTACCTGATACTGTCCTTCTTATAGCGAAATGCTATAAGAGGAAGTCGAATAACTTAATTTATGTTATTTTGGTAAAAAACAGCTATTCTATTCCATCTATTCGAGATCTAAAAGTAAAATTATTTTTCCCGAAATTTCCCAGGAAATGATTTACGATTTCCCGGTTCTTAAATCAGCCAAAAATTTCGGGAATTCCCGGGAAATTCGGGAACGGGAATTCCCGGGTCCAAACCCTAATAGATAGATAATACATAGAAAATAACCTGAACACCCGGAACATATATTTGCAGATTGTACAAACATCCCGAGGCAGGAATTGAAACCACAACATCCTGTGTTCCAGGTTTACATGTACCCTCGCTAATGGAATCAAGGTTTTATATCCAACTGTACTTTTGTAAAAATATGATTAAGTTATTTAATTATTCATATTAATTCATACCTTTTACAGTTTCTTGGTCAGATCCTTCATCTATTTTAACTTCTGTTTTCTTGGCAACATTTTTCTTTGCTTCTTTCAGTGCCTTTTTCTTCTCTATTAATTCTGCCTTCTTTTTTGCTCGCTTAGCTGCTCTTTGTTTTTGCTTGTGTGAGAGCTTTTTGGGTTCATCATCATCCACTGAAAATAAAGATGCGAGTGTTATAACTTTATTGAATGGGATTTTTTTCAGGTCATTTTTTCGGGTTTCGTACATCATTTTTAAAGTAAATGTTTGTGTAAATCCCAAGATAGGTATTGCGTTTGATTGACACAAGACAACACCAAAACTGCTAAAAAAATACAGGCTGAAATGATCTGCACTAATGAATGGCTGATGCACGAAATTTTCGACATGGAATAAAAATTTTTAGATAGTTTAAGTTCTTAAGTACAAGTACTTTTATTCTATATATGCGTGAGTGATGGATGAACAACCGTAGTTGTCCAACTCGTTGTCGTTCGCTTCTGTTGTAATAGGAAGACACCAGCATATATTCCTACTAATATATTGCCATGTAATATTTTACCTAGCCTAACACATTCAGCGGCTGAGATAGAAACCGACGGGAGCACCCCCGTTAATAGGAATAATTACTTACAAAGTTCTTTTCGGAAAACAGGGTCGGGTTGCTTGCGTGCTTTTCTTCCGGGGCCTTTTTTCACTTTCTTGGTCTCATCAAATTTAGCTTTTCTACCCATTTTTTAGATTAAACTACAATTTACAAATAGGGTTAGCATTCGCATCCCAGAACCTCACACAATTTTGTTCAAATTTCACACGTGCAGCGCAACTCGTGTACCGCAATGCCACAAGAAAACATGACAAAGACAACGAATTCATCTGTCAATGGCATTACTGATGCCGCCGATGCCGTCAGTGTCAAACAAAATTTTAAGAATAAAACTGGCAACTCTAACCTGATTCATTTGCACTGAGATTGTATTTTAGTCAAGGAATTAAATGGGCAGTAAATTATCATAACCAATGAGTTTGGATTCACGAATAAGAAACTTAAAGTACTGTTATGGCTGGCCTGTAACGTTGCGCGTGATGGAACTTGACTGAACTATTTTTCCTTCTGTTATTTATTTATGTCAGATAATGATAGCTTAATTTCCTTTTCCAATGTTAAATATTGTCATACCTGCCTGCAGATTTTCATTGTGTGCGAGCCAAAAGTATCTACTAGTAGTACAAGTCAAAGTGCACCACCTACTGCAGGAAACACTACTGGATGGAGTTTGGATTTTAGTAACAGGTTCGTCGTTTCGGTATAGCGCGATAGTTCAGACTCTTTCGACAGTTTGGTTCCTTGTGGAACGCAGAAACTATTAAAAATTACACAATAAAATTAATCTCGCAACAACACGTAGGTAACTACTTATCGATCAACCACACCAAAAAAACTTTTCCGCGTAAACAAATAACTTATATATCCTTCCTAAATCCTAATCAACACACCCACATCGAGTCAAAACGTAAGATAAACAAAATTATTGTGACAAAATATTACTTTGCTTATTCCGTCAACTCAACTAAACGACTATCCTAGTGTAAATAAGGCTTTATTACAAGCGTTTAGTCGACCGATGTTCTGTTCACTCACGTCTGTCTGTCTGTCAATCTTTCTGTCTGTTCTTCAATCAATCAAGTCTCTCTTCTCTGATTTCGTGGTTGTGTTGTGTTTCTCTCTCATTTTTAACAAGTTATATTGTATTCTCTTTGATTTTTAAAGTGAAATAGATTTTGTGTAATAAAAACATGACCATTTCCAGTACCTATTTCTGAACATTCAAGAAATACACCTTTATAAATAGACCTAAAATGATTTTATCGAAATATATCCCTAGTCGGAAGGCACTCTTCAATCGGATACTCTGGTCCAGGTTGGTAGCTCTCGCAGACCTGTACAAAATAATATATTTTGATGTGTTGTATTTGTTTGGCATTACTTAAATAATATTGTACCTACTTCCTGAAGTTTTCAGGGTCATTACGTAAATAGCTGCGAAAATTCTCTATGTCAATGCCATGATAAACAGCAGAGGAGATCATTTTTAATATTTTCGAAACCAAATCGTACTAAAGAGTATTCTGGGAGACAATTAGTTGGGTAAGACTCCACCTTATATTCTCTAACCCTAAAATCCAGTCACTTAAAAGTGTCTAACTTGGAATGCAAAGTAGTTACCTTACTTTGCATACCAATTTGTTTACTCTTACTGTTCAGTGAATTCTGTTATGAATATTCATGCTTTCATAAATTACTGTGCACACAGTCACCATAATTATTTAATACCTACATCACTTAACACATGAATTATCCCCTGATTATAAATAGTTTTATGATATTACCAAAACCCTACCTTTAGGACAATATCATTATTTTCAATTATATTTTCAGGCACTCAATGGAACAGATGTTCGATGTGGTATCAGATGTAGGCAGCTACTATGAGTTCCTTCCATGGTGCAAGAAATCTGTCATCCTCAGCAAAGCCCCTAACAAACTTAAAGCAGACCTTATGATTGGCTTCCCACCAATAAATGAGAGCTACACATCCCATGTTTCACTAGTGAAACCTTATCTAGTCAAAGCAGAGTGCTCTGATGGAAAATTATTCCATCACATGCTGACTGTATGGAGATTCAGTCCTGGTTTGAAAAGGGAACAACGGTCTTGTGTGGTGGATTTCCAAGTCACTTTCGAATTTAGATCAACACTCCACTCACACCTTTCGAAACTATTTTTTGATCAGGTAGCTCAACAAATGGAAAAGGCCTTCATAATTGAGGTGGGCAGAAGATATGGGCCGGCCTCCATGCAACCCCGTAATCTACTACTTAATCAAACTACTAAAAGTTGACATTGCCAAATCTTAGATTTATTTTATTTATTGTGATTTGTGATGTGATTGGACTTGTTGTTATTTAATCAGTAACATTTATGAATGTTTTACCAAGAAGCAGAGCTTCATCATTATTGTCAGTGAAATACAATTATAAATATAATAAAAGAAAGACATAAAAAAAGTGTAAAAAGATGTTTTATTTACATTTGCCCACATTGCGATATAGTAACTGGTATTTTTGGTTTGTTATTGGGTCCAGTAGGTACATTTTCTATTTTTCTCATCACTAATAGTCCATCTATCACTCTGCCAAAAACTACATGCTTATTATCTAAAAAGTTACACTTAGCACAAGTTATAAAGAATTGGCATCCATTTGTATCTTTTCCACTGTTGGCCATTGACAACAATCCTGGTGTGTCATGCTTTAGGCCAAAGTTTTCGTCTGCAAAAGTACTGCCTCCATATATGCTCATAACTCCAGTACCATCACCCTGAAAATATAGATATTTATATTAGCAACTAGCATAATATCATTATTTTGTATTTCTAGAAATGCATTCTATGACAGAGCAAAAGAAAAAACTCTGTCTTGTATGTACATACATTCACAAAGTCACCCCCTTGGATCATGAAGTCTTTGATGACTCTATGGAATGTGGCTCCTTTGTATCCCAGTGGAACTCCATCTCTCCTATACTCGCCTGTACAGAATTCTCTAAAATTCTCACTTGTTTTTGGCACTACATCAGCGAAGAGCTCAAAAATCATTCGACCAATTTCCTGCAAATTGAATGATATACATGAATGTTATAAATTGTAAGTTTGATTTGAAAGATGTTTATTAGGGTGTATTCACACAATAATCCATTTTACCGTGATGGCGCGCGTCTGTAGATGTAGGACCTATTACACAAACCAACAGTATTCCATTTCCAGTAGCGAAGGATCAGAAAAGTAAATAATAATAATAAATAATGCTGGACAACTCGCACAGTATTATCTAGCCCCATGGTAGGCAGAGCTTGTGTTATGGGTACTAGATAACTGATATAGGTACATAGATATTTTTTATTTAGAGTAATCCTGTCAGAACGGATACACTGTGAATGCGCCCTTAGACTTTTTGATGCCAAAACTACTTAGCACATTGCGCTGAATTTATGAATACATTTAATTCTCAACCTGAAATACCTACTATATTTATCCTGGTAAAAGCGGATTGAAGCTAAAAGAGATATAGTATATAAGCTAAGAGACCTAATAGTTGGCAAAAAAAATTATAGCCAGATAGTTTTCTTTTGGGTCAAATTAGCGTACTATTTATTTAGTAGGGAAGTATGTTTATTATTATCACAAGTTATAGGAAATGAGCGCTCACCGTTGTTCCCACCATAACATCAAAAAAAACAACAGGGTTGTTAGGATTTCTTAGTTGGGACTGTATTTGATTCCAAGTAGGCATGGCAATGTATTATATATATACACAAATTAATAGTCAGACAATATTTAGGAGACTCTTGGAGAGGTTATAAATTAGCAAACACAACAAACATTTTTTGTTTAAATAATCGATTACTTCAACTTCTTTATAGATGGATGGATTGACGCAATCCTGAAAATGGGTGTCTCATACCTTTAAGAGAAGTCTAGTCTAGTCTACCTACTGAAACAAGAGTAATCAAATGACAATTCAATCTCATATTTTTATGACAATAGATAGATAGATACCAGGTTTTGGTCTAGCAGCGCCTACGCACCTGGCTAATACCTATTGAAATTAGATCGAGCAGAATTTTTTTTCATCAATCACCCATCACTCTGCTGCAAGGTTACAACACTATTTAGCACATAACGTAACGCACGTTATCAGCGGTATTGTGCTAATTTTAAAACGAATACCTAACGCGTTTATAGGCGTTATTCACGCTAAAATGCACGTTTTCTTAACACTAAAATTTGCGTAATAACGCTGATAGCGTGAGTTATGTTATGTGCTAAATAGCGTGGTAGCCTTGCTTGCAGGTTAGGTTAGGTTGGCTTGGGAGACGACGAGATGTACGATACAAGTCCCCCTTCACCCCATCCGAATTAAAGTGAGCGCGATAATTAACGAACGCCTTGCCAATTCACAGTCAAGTCAATGTCATCACTCAGATCAGATGTCAATCACACAACAAAATAAAAAATAAGATGAAAAAAAGTTACAAATTATCAATTTGTCAAATCAAAGAAAGTCAAGAAAAAGTTACAGTACAGACGCAGAAGAAGAGCCCCAAATCAGCCCATAGAGTAACTATTATATTGGAGAAAGAGCCCTTTGGCAGAGCCTTAGGAAGGAGGTTCAGATTTTTCAGAAGCGAACGTAGAAAGAAAGAGCCTTAGAAGCACTAAGAAGAAGAAGTTGAACTTGAATAAAAAGTTTTATTTTTATTTCTACATGTTTTTGTATCTTCAATATAGGATCGAGAAGAAGAGGAAATATTCGGACTGAGTAATTTTACATGGTGTTTTAAGATAAATGAATCAATATTAATTCTCAAAGCTGCGCTATTCACGGAACTTAAATCTCTAGCCAGGTACATAACCTCTTGGGTAGGTACCTAACACATTAAATTTATTTTAAATGCTAGAAATGGGTGATAGTCTTGTCGACTACTATACAGTGCTAGAATGTGACAAAACAGCCTCTTCTGAGGAGTTAAAAAGGAACTATCAACGTCTTCTTCTATCTTCACATCCTGACAAGAACTGTGAAGATACTGATGAGAAATTCCTTCTCATTCAAAAGGCATGGTCTGTTCTGAGGGATCCGGAATGCCGGAAGCAGTATGATGCAACTCTTACATGCCAGGAGCACAGTGAGGTTTTACTCTACAACACTATTTCTTTAGCGGATATGACTTTAGAGAATGGACATACACACACTTATAGCTGTAGATGTGGTGGAACTTATGTGTTAGAAGATAATTCTGCTTTGAATTGTGATAATAGTATTTATATAGCTTGTGACGAATGCTCATTTTCTATACAGGTTAAAAGGTAAAGCAAAAACTGGTCCCAGATTACAAACATTTTGTAAAATTATGAGTTTTACTCTCATTTATCTCAATTAATTAATGTACACCCTCAAACTAATAAAAATAGCATAGATCATTGCTAATGTACCTATCCCATTATTTATGATTAATTTTTTTATCATTACTTCGACCTCGATTCAAACTCTACTCAACCTCCAAATGCGTTTCGGTATGCTTGATCGTAAAAAAATCCTTCACTCGAAACAGCCTTCGAGAATTTTCTCATACAAGTGGAATAACGAACTGTCATCTCAAGGTACGTCGCTACCTACCTTGAATGCTCCTCGAAATAGTTTGTTGTTATTTACAATGGATTTTGGAGACTATCTCAATTACATTTAAGACGATGAAACCTACAACGGTAACGGTAACGCACTGACTCGACTCAACCATGTTCGAGTGAGGTTGATATATAACCAAATCAACAACTAAGCATACCGAACTCGAGCATGTTTTGGAGGAATGCTCGAACAAGTTTAAGTGGAGAATTATTTGAGGTAATGACATGGGGTTTTTTTTTTTTTTAAAGTTATGGGGGTAAGTGTTAATCTTACTTTGATTTTCATTACCTAATTACTGTTACACTGAGTATTATTGAGTTCTGCCTGCTGCAGCTTGGCACACTTGGATTTAATATAAAAACTTCTGTAGGAAGGTGTACTGGCCAGCCATAGTACCAAAATGATTTATAAAACAGTGGGCATCACAACTGCTATTGAATACCTAATAAATAAAATTATTATTTATTTATTTATATAATTATATTAATAAAATAAAAAAAATATAAAAAATTCACACAGCATTATCTAGCCCCATGGTAAGCAGAGCTTGTGTTATGGGTACTAGATAACTGATATACATAACATAATACAATACATTACATAGATAGACATGTTTTGTTATACATAGAAAACGACCAGAACACCCGGAACAAATATCTGCAGATCGTACACACAATTGTTCCGAGGCGGGAATCGAACCCGCAACCTCCTACGTCGCAGGCGGACCTTCGCCCACCGCGCCACATCGGTCGTCCATGAATCTATCTATGTTAGGGAACATACCCATACCTACTATATGACCCATTTTTCTCATGTACATATATAATTCCTCAGCTAATCTAAAGTTTTAGTTCAATATCATCAACATTTACCAGTTTGATGGTGGTATTCCTCCAAAAAATTTAAATTGAATGAAGGTATCATGTACCCAAGCCAAGCCACATAAAAAGGGTGGTGAAAAGAAATGACAATGAACATTTTAATAATACACTTTATTTCTTGGTAAGAGCTAGCGCATAAATACATAGCTGACAGGAAAAGGTATTCATAAAATTATGATTACAATACAAAATAGTCTATCATAAAATTTTGTACAGGTTTATTATACATCAAATTCAGTATCTATAGGTAGTAAAATAGCATACAGAAATAAATTATTTAATATAGGTACTAATTTCGATTTTATTTTCGAGTGAATTCATTAAATTATATGATAATTTCTAGAAGATCTAAGCTATCACATATGCATACTAACGAAATGAAAGGTTCCATCTACAAATACTTCATTGGCAAGATACTAAAACAAAATAGGTACATACATCCATAAATTCTTATTAAGTCTATAGATAGAGAGTGAAGAATAGAGAGAGATTAAAATAATCGCCTAAAGTCAAGGAAATCAATAGCTTTACGAGTATGTGACAAAGTTGTACAATCTTAAACATTCTAATTTTAATTTGTGGCAACATTAACTGTAATCATACTTTGACTGATGAAATGCAACTTATTAGTGCTTACTCTAACCCAGATTCGTTTCTTGCTGACCAACTACAAATAGCATTGAGCTACTTTTAGTTACCACCTCATGCAATGCTCTTCAAACATGGCAGGGTAGTTAACATTCTCACTTATCAACAGAAACTTGCTCAAACACTCCTTGAGATTACTTTATATTAGATTACCAATTGTGTTCTCAGTTTCTAATATAAACAAATTATGGCATACACAAAATATATACACATTGTGCACACTTTTGTACTTTAAAATAAGATTCACTATATGTGATTGGAGTCCGATTAGGCAGTCAATATTACACACACTTCAGCACATGTTTGAGAACCACTAATCATCAGCACAGTCTAACTTTATTGACACATCTGTCCATAAAGTTTTTCTTTCTCTTTGTCTGTGTGGCAGCATCTAGAGGTGTGGGCAAAGAGTGTTGGGTGTGCGTCTCCTCTGCTTCGATGAGGCCCTCACAGCTTCTGCATCTACGTGAATTTCTTTCAAGTTCACTGGAATCCAAGTGATCACTACTATCGGACAGTCTTTCCGGAAGACTGTACAGTGATTTCTCGGGTGATGCAGTTTTGGAAGTGCTACAACTACTTGTTAATTGTTCGCAGCTCTGAGAAGTCGTGGGTGAAGCTCGGTGGAGGGATGATTGGCGGTGTCGTCGTGGTCTGTAAGTGGAAAACAACATTTATTAGGGTACCCAGATACATGGTATTATAGAATGGTTGATATAGAGATTGTAATGAAGATACTCGTAACTAGTTGTAGTTAGCATTCGTAGTTTGTTTCCCTACTATATCTTGGAAATTAGTTTAGAAAAAGCCTCGTACGTGTAGCGTACTTTACGTAGATAGTAACAGAAACTACTCTCTTGGCAATGTTCTTTAACTTTTAGGATCGCCTTTCTGGATCATACGTGCTCTACTGCGGTTTAAAGATGTTTATTACCTACTCATAAACACAATACAGTTCTTTTAAAATGATATACACAACAAGAACAACTAACTACCATTATATTCCGATTAAAAAATCTGGATATTTTTGTATATTTAAGTACAAAAGGGTTACAAAAACCCTAAATATTAGTTGAATATTAGTGGTTTAACGACATTGGTATCATCGAATCAAAGCACAGAATCTCGAAACAATTTTTAGTTTGGATAGCTTTCATTTAATTGATTACGCTGTCGTTTTCAAATTCAAATTTAAAAATTTTTGCCATCGTGTTCGCTGCACACCACACGCGAGATTTTGCGTTTTTGAAGTTTGTGTTTTAGTTTTATTTGAGCGATAATGATAACCTTGTTATTTTCTGTTATTCTTATGAGTTATTAATATTGACAAGATTTCATTCATAAATCTTTGTAGACATAAAATATCTGCGATTTTAAATCTGAGTAAGTGGGTATTGTATGAACTATTGTACAAGTCAAATCTTACCTAACAGGCGGCAGTGTGTGTAAGGGTTCTAGTCAATCGGCCTTATCGCTTCCCCGGCTCTCGCACGAGGCCATACGCTGGTAGTTCGGTGGTCCCCGCCCTATAGTCGCGGTTCCTGGGGTCTGAACGTCTCGCCCTCGTAGGGGGCCTTCCGACCGGCTTGCCAGGTTCGACTTGCCGCGCAGGAAACTGAAAAGATGAAAGAGAAGTTGTTAACAAAATGAACAATTCAAAACAAGTCAAATTCGGTATAAATCTAGTCTTGAAAAAATGCAACTGGTAAATTATCTCCCAATCAAGAATAGACCTCAATTTTAGTTGAGAGTTTTCTTCAATCTCATTATTAGTCTTTTTTTCATTCTACGTAAGATAAAGTGAAAAGAAAGTGTCATCAGTCCAACAGCTGAGAGTCATCAAAGCACTTTCGTGCATGGCGTAATAGACTTAAGTAGGTAAGTGTACCTAGGCATGTATTATAATTATCTGCGACCTAGGTATTCTTTAGATTATCAATCTTACAATCTAATCTGAATCGAAATTCATAATGATGGTTACATCATCATCTTAGTCTAGATAGATTATAGTGTCAAATAAGATGACGCCAAAACTAAACCTGACTACATGATACTACGTAGGTACCTCTACCTACTTAATTCAACAACACAAAATAAGGTGCCATCCTTTTTAATTCGTTCGTTAAAAAAGTTACGATTGTCTACCGCGCTGGGTATGCTGGCCTTATTTCGCATTGGTAGTAAATCAGTTTTATCATGCCAGTAGTGAACCACAATGGTCGTAATATGTGTAAATGTAAAATTACCTTTCCAATTTTTCAACGCAAGCGTCCTGGTAATCATGGATCCACCGGATACTGTTGAAGTGGCATACCGCCCTCATGTCTTCTGGAAGCTCTTCCGCCTTAGGCCAATCAAAGTTGTCGATAATTGGTACAATATTGCACTGTGACTGCAACGCTGCCACTATCTCCTGAAACAGTAAGAATACTTTTGAGTAAATAAAGAATACTTAAAACTCTAGTTTTAGGTCAAAAATTGCTCAGGTGCGTGAAGTTTTACTTGAACCCATTGGGTTCAGGTAAGGCCATAGTTCAGTAACGGAACACGCAAGGCCAAAATTGTAGGTACGGTAGAAAAATTAAAAACCAATACTTACTCGATGAACCCAGTCTTTTCGCTCCGTGTCCATTTTACACCTATCCAGAGCATTCGGTGTAAGGACTAGCAAGAAGTGTTTGGCTTGTCTTATGCTCTGTAGAAGGTTGTTGTCGAATTTGCCTGCTTCAAGTCTCTCCACGTCAATGAAGACTGTGAACCCTCGCAGTTGTAGATGAACTTTGAGTAAACTGGCCAATTGTGAACCATTCGATCTTCGGTAACTGACGAACACATCTAAATTCTTCTCCATATTTTCTTCGCCTTTGATTGGTAGTGAGCTCTCGTATGCTGTAAAAATAACCACGTTCAAAATATATTTTTGTAGTCGTCTTTGATCGTCTTATATGTTAACGTTCTAATAGGTATAAATGTAATTAACTGACTAATAAGTCTATTATGAAACATTTTATGTTATGTTACCATCATCAATCAGGTAAAGTATTATAAATGTATGATGCTCGCTCGTGCTACGTTTGACTTAACAAAAAACATTAACGCTTAGAAATAAACTGCTTTATCTTCTACACTAAGCAATAACATCAATATTAATGTTAGGAAAATTGGTTTTGTCTTATAACTCAATATTTCTTACCTCGGATAGCATTGAGAATCCTTAACCTATGGATGCTGTTGCCTATCCGGCATTCATTTTCTAACTGTTCATCACTGAGACCACGTATTGATTCCTTGTCGACGCCAGCGTTCAGCATGGAGTATGTGTAGATTGTGTATTCCGGGCCGATTGTCTGAAGGAAGTCATTCAGGCTTCCTGTATCGCGTGATGTGTAATCTGCCATTTTCTTCAAAAGGTGAAGCTCTCGTGTGAATCTGTAATGAGATGAGACGAATACTTGTTTAACTACTTCATATCATAAATGTATCGAATAATTATCACTATGACTATTTCTTCGATCTATTAATAAGCATATAATTATCTTTACCTTTTTCGTTTGATTCCATTTTGCAGACCAATGTCTTCTTTGAGGTTTTCTTCAGTTATTTGTAATAGCAGATCTCCATCTACTCTACTTTCGTAGAAGTTTGTTGCGTATTCAGAGAAGCCTATTTGTTTTACCCATTCTCGGACATCTTCAATGGACCACAGAGGGACTTGCTGTGATAGTTTGTGAGGCACTTCTTCGCCTATATGCCTCAATGCTTGAGCAGCATACCTTGACGCCACCGCGTTTGGACAACTCGCTACTTTCTTCAAAGACTCTACTGCTCCTATTTCTCTAAATATCTCTGTGTTTCCCTGCTGTTTCTTGATTCCAGCCTCCATGCAGAAGTGGAACGCGGCCAAGTTTCTTGCTTCCTCTCTTTTTGAACTGAGAACTGGGACTAGTCTTTTCAACCAAGTTTTACTCTGCCCATGTGCGTGTGCGAGATTAGACTTGGCGAATTCGGAAGGATTATGTGAAGTAACAAATGGCTCAACTAAATCTAAAGTTCCCGATTTCAGTACGGCTGCTTCAATTTCCTTGTTTGCTACTAGGACGGCTATGGCTAAACACGCATAGTACTTGATATTGTCATCGTTGTGGAAAGCAAGAGGGAACAGCCACATTGGGACTTTCCTCTTTATCATGGCTTCTTGATTCTCGGCTCCTCCGTAAAGGGACAAGTTGGCCAGTGCTGTCGCACAATGCCTCAAGGTTTCTACGTCGTTCTTTCTACATTCAAACAATACTGCGTCTAAACCGCCCAATTTAATGACATCACTACACGTGCTTTCACTATGTTTGAATAGGTGCTCTAATATTCCAGTGCCGATTCTTGAATGGTCTACAGAGTTGGCATGTCTAGTGCAAACACAAGCTACGTTAACAACTTTTTCAAGGCCGTTTTCAACAACATGAGCTCTGTTTTCCGTGGTTAGGCATTGTTCAAGGAGTTTGGCGGACGAAAATTGCAGGTCTGGGTTGCTGGATTCCAAACAATTTGCCATCAAAATATCTAGGCCACCCGAAGCTCGAAGTGCGTTGCATAATGAATAGCCGAGTTCATGACCATACGTGGGCACCGCCCATGCTCTTCTTAGCATTTCATTCAATTTGTTGAAGTGTACTGAAGCATTTTTCATATCTATTTGATTATTTTTGATCGACGTTATGAATGCATTCATTCGGGAAGAATATTTTTGGATGGCCATTTCTACATCTTTTTGATTTGAGTTTGCGTTGAGTTTATCCAAATCGTCGAAGGTTAGGCTAGTAAGGTCTTCGTCGCCCGGTTTTATGGCTCCGTTTAGCAATTGACTCATCTGAAATAATAAAGATTTCTATAAATATTTAGCAATAAACTTGTTATGATTGCATTATCAACACATAATATTTACTAAATTAGGTATCAATGAATAATATTATTACCTATATTGTTATTCAAATAACTTATATTTTTATACAAATATAATATATTATTATATTTTAGTGTCCTACTGTTACGAAAAACCCTTATGATCTACCTACTCCTCGCAATTCAACTATGAATAATCTAAATAAACAAAATAGTATAACTTACCTGAGATGAAAGCAGAGTCGATTTTGTAGAAAGGTTTTTACTGGAGATTGTCATATTCGAGTGCGCTACACTAGAATGTTCTTTGTGACTGAACATTCCACTAGATGTGACGGTTTGTCTTGCTTGTGCCGATGCCATCGCCTTCTTCTCAGCACTGAACGCCTCCGTCTGCAAGCGGGAACTGGACGAAGTCATGTTGTTTGCCTCCTGCGCTGTCACTTCTCCCGCCTTGAGCGATCTTTGCTCCTAGAATCACAAATTTTCCACTTTAAATTTATCACATTATGACTAACAATCGATCACTAGCACTTGGTAAATAAGAACGTGTTTGTTTTTCATGCATTATAGTACACACGCGACCTCAGCGTATTTGACCTCGCTATCACTGAAATCACTCGTTATATTAAGCATTTCTAGATCACGGTTTTTAATATTATTCACAAGATATATTATTTGAGTGTAGTTACAATATTTAGATGTAATTTAGGCCTCGATCGTCGTTTGGAAGACATAGTTGTACGATCAGAAGCCGCGACACGATTGCCCCAGAATAAAAGTCACTTTAGGTATATTAGACAACAGTCAAACGTCACTGCCCGGATTATACTAGCAAAGCGTTCCTATTGGAGATAGGCCAATCGCGGGAAACGGGTGGGTTTTCTAATTTATTTTAAGTTTGTGTACAAGAACACACGTCACGTGCTGAAGGTCGCTGACGATTTTTTCTGAAGAAAAGAACTCTCACCGGAGGATTATGCGTTTGCGGAGGAAAGCGTGACAGGACGCTGCGGTGCACCGGCCACGGGGCGGACCCCCCTCCGGCTGACATACCGGCTCTATTTTAAAACTGACTATTCGTGTACGCGCACGCGCAATAATTGACTTCCGCATGAGCTCGCGCGCGCCGCGGTCAGGCGCTGACTGAGATGCTTGGAACAGTTAATGTGCGATAAGCGTTTACATTATGAGCTCACCGCTCCAGGCGATCCTCCACGCCGCAGTATCCTAGCGGTCCACGCGACAAATTTCGCCATGTTTACTGAACTAAGTATGTCAAAATCGCGTGATAAGCCGCATTGCGACCATGGGAGTAGGGGTATGTTATCATGGCAAGAAATCCCACAACACTGCGCGTTCCGTAGTTGACTACGAGGCGCCTGAAGATATTGATCGGTCATTTTCATGCGAGGTCGCGTCCTTCGGCGCGCCTTTCGGGCTTTGCCGTCTAGGGCTGTAGTAAAACAGCAAAAAAAATGTTGTTGCCCTAATTAGGTACTTTCGTTATAATTGAGTTGAGTTTTTAACCAAGATTAGGTTTTGATTATGATCTACTCTACAATTATTATGAATTCCTTATTTATTTGACTTACCTGAAGGTATGCGGCGTTCTGTTCCGCAGTTAGACCTTCCGCTTGCAGCAACCTATGTGATGCGCCAGCAGCGCTTCTCTCGGCATACTGCAAGTCTCCGTGTTGCAGCCGACGCATCCTTGCGCTATTCGCTGCAGACCGCGATGCACTATAACCATCGGCAACCACTCGGGTGGAACTAGCGGAAGTTACACGCGCGGCACTGTATTTCAGTTCGTTCGCGGAATTAGAACCCACGACGGCAGAATTGCCGCCCAACAACGAGGGCTTGTCACTTATAGGCGGAGGCGTATCCGATTCCGGAAAGGTCACTAGGGGCCCATCTCCTTGTAATTCACTCATATCACTCATGTCCCCCATGTCACTCATTTCACTCAGGTCCCGAATATCGGGCAAATGTCTGTCTCCCATGTCATCTTGATCGACTATGTTCTCCATTGAGCTTCGCAATCTGGAACAATCCAGGAAATTTGTGAGATAAATTAAACGGTTCAGCAGTTTTATGGGAATTTAGTATGTATAGCACGTCGGAGTTACGGGAAACCGTACTGGTGCTATTGTTTGTCGGCGTGGTACTGCAAACAGATCGGAGAAACAGCGGGTGGGAATTGGCTGACAGCCAAGGTCACTCAGGTGAGTTAGCTCCTATCGGTTTTTGGCTAATGGTAAAAGGCTTCTCTACTTGTTAAAAAACTCGTCTGTTATCATTCCACACCCATTACAAACAAGTACCAACGTTGGCACACAGACCGACTTTATGTAACCATAGTTGTGTTGTTAAATTGTCACTTACCTTTGTCCAAAGTTTTTGGCGGCCGTGTTGCTTAGATTCTTCATTTCGGAAATGGAGCTCTTCAGCTCAGTGAGGTCTGACTTCATTGAGCTGGCCTTCATTTCCGAAGTGGCCATGTGTTGCAGACGCTGTGATGAGTTATGTATTCTCTGGCTCGAAGCAGCGCTGCTTGATGTTGTGCTGGAAACCATCTGTAATAGATAAAAGGACCCTTTACATAAATTCATTGACAAACACTAAGCAACCAATAGAGATAATATAAACACCTTTGATCATTACACTTGTAAAGCAAAATTTTAAGATATTTGTTTGGTTTACGTATCGTGTCATGCACATTCGTTGCCTAGACTATAACTGTGGAAGAGTTCAGTGCCAATGCTACAGCTTGTAACAGCAGCGTCACGTCTTGGCGCACCTCGCGTTCGAAGTAAATAAAGCCAGGGTTATACAAAATAGAAATACGAAAATATCAGGGCTCGTGTATTTTTAGAAATTGTCTAAAGATTGATAGCTATTGACATCTCGCTTTAACACTTGTTTTTCCATCTTATCAAAAATATTAGACAATAATCTTAGTCGGGTTTAGCTAGGCATATGCACCTAAGTATACTTTGAAAAATAACAAATCAATCCGCGGTCAAACACATGCCATTTCTATGAATCAAAGCAAACATCGTTATACAACATTGAATCAAAATATTATTATCGGTACGAAGAGGTACTTGTCACATTTTGGCAGTTGACTGTTGATTGAGAAGCGAAACAGAGTGAGTCAATGTGCGTGGGAGTTTGAAAATGCAACAAATTATAGCCTTGAACCTCTCATATACTCATGTAGTCTTTGAAATACCCGTTAGCGATATTTGCTTGTGTCTTGTCTTCGCGTGGGAGATCCAGTTGCTATTCATTACACGTTTTTGATTCAAGGAACTGGCGCTAAACTCATTTTATGCCTTAACAAGAGTAAAATATGATAATACATTATTAATCTAGTAACTTCGAAACCGTTCCTTATATTATTGGCAACGTAATTAATTAAAACGGAAGGATTCTAAGGGATTTTGACGACACGTGTTGTGTCCTACAACGACTTGTGCGCCATATCGCTTTTTGGCTTTGTGCCAATTGAGATGTCTTCGTTGGTTTGCACACTTTGCACTTTATAACAATTGGACGTTCGAGCTTGGTTAGAAACGTAACGTATGAATAGGTTGCTTTCCAAAACCATATGCTAAACTAAATATATCAAGGATAGTAATGAGCACGCTTGCCATGATCTGAAAGACCTTAGCGTTCGGAGTGTACAAAAGAACATAAAGTACTCGTATAGGTACCGTCTGAGCTCGAGTACAATTTGCGTTGGAAATCTATTTTTCAACTTTTCCCGTAATTCTTGTTGGGGCGAATTTAAATAAACACGGCCATTTTATGTTCCGAGGTCGGTGCCGAAATAACTACTATCTACCGTACCGACCGAAATATTTATGCTCGACCTGTGCTTAATATTCCGGATGTTGAACTTACACATGAATCTTGGATAAACAGATCTTGTTGGTTTAAGTTGCCCGAAGATGACTTCTAATTAATTTTTACATACGCGATGAAATTAACTGTCTTATAAAACCGATAATTGACACAAAACACCTCTTAATAAAATCACAGTAATATTATAAATTCGAAAGTTTAGATTTTTAAATGAATGGATGGATGTTCGTTTGTAACTTCTTCACGCCAAAACTACATAAATTACTATTACTTTTAACAATTAATTTTGCACACGTAATTATTCGCTTGGAATAAAATATATAAAGCATCTGCATTTTATCCTAAAATCAGTTCCCATATGATAGAAATAACCTTCGGTTATAAACGTTTCCATAGAAACAACGCGTGCGAAGCCACAGGCAGAATCTAGAAACAAATAAGGTAGGAATACTCTTTTTTACTCGAATTAAAAAAAACTTGAATTTGCCAGACATCTGGTTATTTATGCTCGTTCAAGAATGAGGGTGATATCGGACATGAGCTGAAAGCAATACCAGTCGTCGTAGCTAATTTAAGTAACATCAAAGTTCAACCACAGCTAATGGCCCGAGTTCTCCTTGAGATTGCATTGCCCTCGCAGAATTAAATAGGTTCCAACTTATGAGATTATTAATTGTAATTTTTACGTAGAATTTGTGTACGAAATACTTGATTAAAACAAGAAAAAAGATTGAACATGAGTACATAACGTGAAATTTTTAATTTATATGATACTAGTATCTGCCCACGGCTTCGCACGCGTTTGTTTCTATGGATATTTCTATGTCTGTTATGTGTAATTCTTCAAATTAGTATTTATAAGATAAAAGCGTATTCCTGCAGGTAGACCTACATTTACCAAAAATATCAGCCCGATCCGTCCATAATAGTGTGATTTATTAAAAGCCCTTAGGGTCAGGCAGGGAAATGGTCTCCATTATGTAACGAATGTTTGGATGTTTAGGTGGATGGATGGATGTTTGTTTTAACTTCTTAACACCATAACTGCTGAACGAATTGGACTGCGGATTTGACTGCGGATTGCATGCAGGCAGTTAAAGGCCTGGCCTATTCCATAAGTCAGTTCCCATGGGATAGAAATAACCGTAAAATGTTTCCATAGAAACAATGCGTGCGAAGCTTTTATCATGCATAGAATATACCTAGAACTCCCGGAAATGTTGCCTTTCATTCCCTCTCCCAAAGGGAACCAACCGTAAATAATTTCGGGACTAAAAGTATCCAATGTCCTTCGTCATAATTTGAACTCAAATCATTTAAATTCATTCAGTAGTTTCGGCGTGATGCGCGGCTAAGAAACAGACGGACAAAAATGAGAACAAAACCAAAAAAAGTTTTTGCTTCAGTATCGATAAATAGAGCGCCCTCCAAAAAAATTCAATATACATAAATCTTCAGTGTAGGTAGTTGGTACTCAATTAAACCCGTTACAGGTTTGAATTACATATAGTATATGTATAAATATATTAAATTGATAGGTATCGGACGTATAAATTGCATTTATATTATTTAATCCAAAGCAAAATAAGGCCGTTTTACCTGTTGTGTCGATGAGCTGGTGACCTGGGTATTCAAAGACTGGTTCTGACGAGAAACCAGGCTGCTTTTCTTCAGGTTCTCCATAACGGAAGCCAGATTGCTGGCACTTCCGTTGTGCTTTAGACTGCTGTTCCCATCGAGGGAAAATTCTGGTATCTGTAACAACGAAAAATCTTGTTAATGATATTGCTGAATTGTGTTTTGTGTTTGTTGATGGGAAAAGCCTGTTCTAAACCACATCATAGTTTTCTATTGGTTTGATGTTTTTATTAAGAAAATAATCCATGTATGTATGTTATGTAATTCATATGTTAGTTAACTGGTGTGCTCAGTATCAGGTGCTATATGAAACAAGAAACCTACATAACCAATTAATTTAAATAAACTGAAGGTTGTAGGCGCTAATCTTAACAACCCATCAACACAGTACGAGATGACTTGATTACTTTACTGCTCACCTAGCAACTTTCGAAGAATTAATTAGCTTTACAACAGGCCATAACTTTAAATATTCCGTAGAGTTGAGTAATATCTAGAACATGATCTGTTAATTTACGATCACTTCTCCTCTATTGCTGTACTAGGAATCTGCTTTGAATTTAGCGCAAGGACAGTTTTACCCGTTGAATGGGGTCAAAGGAACTATCGACAATAATGCATGATCGAAGGATGAGTCATTGTAGAGTCCGGTAACAGTGAACTACTATCAATCAGATAGTCTGTTCACGTCGAGTATAGAACGTGGAGGGACGTCGTCTGAATATTGATAGCCCGCCTACGGAACATCCGCGGCTGATCCACTGTTTGGATACGCCAACGTATTCCAAATCTGCCACTCAATCTCAACTAGTTAACAATACATCTTGATCTCAGAGAGCCTCTCGATTAATCATGCAAAGGCCTTTCAATTGAGTCGTAAACTTCAAAGGACTTTGAAATCTTTTACATAACGTTTAAACAAATCAACAGAAAGAGTCATCACCGTTTATAAGTTGTGTCATAATTCAAATTACACAATCTGGAGATTTAATAATGATAGCGTGTCCGTTGATTGGGTGCACGACATTGCGATGATTAATCTATTATACAGTGAAACGAGAGATCCCGTCTGATCTGATGACGTTAGTTGACGCGCTGGAGCTGATGTCATGGCCACGCCGGCCGGCAGCGTCATCAAAACATGATGATTCAACAATAACCAGATAAAAATTTAATGTTTTAAATTTCTTAATATTCAAATATCGATATAAACTTGAATCATATGACACTTTCAACCTATAGAGGAACAATTTTCTCATTTGCATAACCGATTTACTGGAATAAGCCAAATACCTCATAACGGGTTCAACAAATCGTGCGTAAGTCTATACTCGACTCGGGCAAGCTGTAACGATACAAGACTGTTAATTTATCTCGTTGTTTTTGACCTCTGAAACCCGAAGCTTAACCTCCATAACTGGGCAGAACAACAAACTTGCTGCTGTGAACTCTAGCTTCATTGATAAGCGTATATCCCTTGGTTCAAGCGATGACTAATGCCGATGCAAAAACTACTACGACCGGTAACAGGTCAGCTGTGGTAGCTACCACGTGTGACTCATCATTCGTAGAAATGCCGTCACAGTTCCCGAGATTGTCCTGAACAATTGCGTCACCTGTTTCAAGAGATGCTTTTGCGTCACAGGAGTAACGCGTTTATGTAATTACACTTAGCCAGTAAAAGCCATTTCGTGCGTAAAAAAGATAACGATTGATAACAGTCACTATTCCAGCAACCTTTTCTGTCATTCAGTGAACTCAATACTTGTAATATGCGGAACAAATAGCTATAAACAACGCCGACGTTTGTTCTTTGATAGCGCTAGATAAGATTGCTATGCTAGCGAGTGACTTGTTCGTAATGAATTCAAAGGAATTTAAAGCATTCTGCACTTGTGGATTCATGAGTATGTAAATAGTATAATAGGTACTATTTAAAGGACATTTCTATCTTGTTCGACGTTGTAATTGCTATGTGCAATTCAATACCGTAAAGGATTTCTATCCAGCGATAGCTTTGCAATTCTTAGTGCGATTTAATTTGCATCTAGACGAATTGTACTAGATGTCTCTAGTCTAGGGTGTCTCTGTCTGTGCCTTGACTTGCTGTGTCTACATGCCCCTTTGAATAAAAATGCCAAACGATGTAACCCAGGTTATGTTTTAAATTTGTATAATTTTAAATCGTTTCTAGCTTGCATTACCCAAGCACCTATTGTGTACGAGTCGTGTATAGGTTAAGTCGTGTTATTACACTGAGAACATTAGGAATTATTATGATGATAGCTTTACTGCAATGTGTCGGGGAACAATAGATAACTACTATGGTAAATTTGTATTTTTTCCTGCTACATGTTCACTAGTTGGTATAGTTAGTTAATAAAGGCTGTATTGATTAGCAGTATTTATTTTTGGAATTTGACATTTGAAGCACCTCATTACCTAAACATTTTTCGAGACCGGAAGATCTAAGAGCTTCGGGCAAGTCTGGCACGCATCATTTACATTAATGTAGAGTAGTTAAAGATTTGTCATGCAAACACAGTAGGTACACAACATACATGAGGAGGAAAATAACTGCACTGTTGATTCCCCTCACGTCTACACTGTGAACAGTTCTCAGAACAGCTTTCACGGTATAAGTATTCTGCACTTTGAATTTGATTTTATTTTCTCCTTTAAGGACGGTTCATCAAATGTGACCCTTAAGCTCATTAATGTTGTTGCTTGTTTCCTGTGACGATGTTTTTAAATATACACCAGATGCAACTGCATCTTACAATGAAATAACAGTACCTACATAATAAAGTGCAGCAAGGGTTTGCATTGTTGAAGGTCAGTTTTGCATTATCGGTAATATTGTTGCGTGATAGGAAAATAAATTGCTTTATCACAGCATAAACATGCAAATAATTGGTGTTCGTAGTTTATGAGTGTAAAACCGTATTATACTGAATAAAATCCCAATTGATTTCAAGATAGATGTAAATAAAAACAACTTACGTTTCTACTAGAACTATTACGGATGCTAGCAAATCATTATAAGAGATTAGAGTGCAGCCAAGCTGTTACTCTACGGTAGAGTACGGTAGAGCAAGCAATTTTTGTACAAAAAAGTACATATTACTAATTATTGAAAAAAATATCCATAACAATAATTTAGGTGTTACCTTATAAAATAAATCTTGTTACTCCTATTTCATATCACGCCAACAAAAATAAAGCTAAGGATCTAATTTAAATTCAAGGTTAAATTCAAAATCATTAACCAAGATTTGGTAGAGCGTCAAACTGAATTATTTCTTAGAATCCAATTTAGAACTACTTCCATAAAATTTAAATAATGCCTTAGGTAACGTCTAATATGACTGTTTTAAATAAATATTGAAATGATAAACCGTTAAATAATTGTCGTATATAGAGTGATAGGGTTTATCAATGTATTCGCATTGTTTAGTTTAACGTATGGCTTTACCTCTTTATTGTTATTAACTTGTCGTTAATTTCCTCCAGGTAAATTCCCTTCAGTGTGGCATACTCTATTTGGATTTATATAAATTTACATTATGCACAAACATAAAACAATAGCTCTGCGCAACAAATTAACTGCACAGGATCTACTATCAGCATGGATTTGTATCCGCTGATAGTAGTACAATGGTCCCGGTTTTAGCAGAATACGAGTAGATCATAATAGCTTTACCTTGTACAGCTTCAACTCAAATAATATGTTCGAAAATTATTCTGCCAGTTTAAATTCACATATTGGAACTACCGAAGTATGATAAAGTTTGTTGTTATCAACTGAAAATACTGTCGATCACTAATCGTCATCACAGACGCGTGTTTAACGGTTCAAAGCGTATAGAGGACACGTGTCTCTCTTGCGGCGGCTTTAGCATGACTGCCGGCCGGCGAGTCGCAAACTTTAACTGGCGACCACTATGGGCCAATAATTAGAATGGCGAGCCAAGCGGGTGCGGGGCGGTGGGGCTCCACCCACGGACCTTTGCATCCGCCTCATGGACAACTGCGATGAGGTACAAGGATTCAATGTTATCGACGCCATCCAGCAATTATCCACAAAACAATATTGGAGTTATTAGAGATAACTCTAATTGTTGTCTGTGAACAGTACGATAAGCAGATTACAAAACCTCACAGTTACCTTAGCCTTATCTTCAGCTTATCAAAACGGAAACAGAATTTGTCTCATAAGTATAATTTATCAGGTCTCGTTGTTAAACTTTCTCGTACCATTGTTATCGTTATTTTAAATAGTGTCGATAGGCTCTCGGCATCAATAACTATACATGTAATTAGTCAAATTTAACCCTAATGTTGTTATTATCATTACTCTATCACCATCATTAAAAAAACAGGAATGTATGTATTTTGTTTTGTTGATAATTTATTTATATACATTTCGTAACGTTATATTTCCTGAAAACATTATTATTATTAAATAAAATGATTAGAATTGTAAAATTTTGTAAAACATGCATGGGAAATTGATTGTAATAAAATCTCAGTATGGGAAGGGCGACCCAACTGCTGTCTTGTCATAATACATATATATGTCAATGAACTCTCAATGTCAGTCTTCCGTTCAAATATTCTTCGACAGTATGAAACTTCTATAAATCAGTAAATTTCAAAAAAATATTCTAAACGACAGAATATAATTAACTTTTAAAGTTGGTTGGGCATCTTAGAACGGTCGTAAAGAGAATCAATAGACCCATAAATGGAATTTTAGATTCCATTAAATTTACGTAGCTGGTCCATTGATGTTTAATGTATTCTGTCTGACTGATGTGATGAGGTATTATTAAAACACCCACGCGGGATTCGTAACGAACATGGCGGAGTTTAAATCTTGTAATATTATATTGTATCGTCGTTACAATGGTACCTAATTTACATAGCCCAGTAAATGCCCTACATGAGACATGTGGCAAACGTTATCTTAAATTTGACATTGTTCTGTATGGAATTATGGATTGTGTTATGTATGCGAATAAAATATAAGCTTTCAGGTACCTTCGTTTTGCTAATGCTTGTCCAAATATTTGGATATTGTGTTATTGTAACAGCTGCCCCTTTGAAACAAAGGCTGACTGTTAAAGGCATATGTATATACGTATATACGAGTATATCCCACTCACTCAAATATTTCTTGAAAGTCAGTAAGTGCGTGAGTCATTGTAATCTTTAGGGGCTATGGGTTAAGATGGAAGTAAAGCATAGCCAATGCATTCGATTAGTTTCGTGGCATGGCTAATCCGATGTTTAGAAATCAATACCTACTTCATGGTTTGCTTACCTACTCACAAGATACATAAAACATTGCGCTTTTAAAAATAGTTTTTTTTCTTTGTTATATGAATCTAAATAAAAAATTATCCTGTAGGTGCCCAATGATGTTATTATTGCCTGTACGTACAGGTATTGTTGTAAAACCGGCTTTTGGATTTACACCAAAGTTTTCCTTGTAATAATGTCATTCAATTTGCTCATGTTAAACCTAATAACGGGGAAACGGGCCCATCTTCTCGGAAAGCTATTTCTGATATTTTCATTGATCACGTTAGTTTGGTTGAGTAATACTGTGGATACTGTGGTGTGTGTGGAAGAGATCGCTTCTAAGCGATAAGGCCGCCTATTGTACTTGTCGCATATAATGTATTTTTGTAATGATTTGATTATAGTGTGCAATAAAGAATTGTTTGTATTATATTGTACTGTTCGAGATTTATTCGAAATTTCTCGTTGTGTAACATTTCCATTCCCGAATTTTGCTGTACCTACTACGAATTTCTATTTATGCGTTCACAACCATACTTTTCATAAAGTGATTACAATGGAAATTAAAATTATACTCGTAGTTTAGGCTCCACCACACTTGTTATAAGGTAAAAATTAATTAATCGGGATGAGACTAATCATAACAATAAATGACGCACGAACGAAATGCGGTCCGTTGCGGTTGATAATACTCGTACCTAATACAAAAACACCACAATCGAAGCACAACAACACGATTTCTTTGCTGCATTGACTCACACTCGTAAAGTTATGCATTCTGTTTAACGGTTTTACGGAGAGATGACTAAAGGTATGAGTAGTGTTCATTCATAAATACGCGGAGTTTTCTGATTAAAGGTACATGCTCATTAATAAACTCGGCCTGAGACTCGGCAAAGGAAGTTATGTCACCGTTGATAAGTGAATGGAGTTTATCACCTCTTGACAAATCCTATTTTCCTAAATATTCATGAACTGACAAATCCGCTTCTGGTTTTGGGGAGATTTATCTTTCGACTGATGTAGTTTCTTATTTTAAATCTAGCATTGCAAAGGTTAGTTTGTCTTTTATAGCAAGTACCCAAGTAAGTTTTAAATGTGCACACTTACTCGTCTATACTAATATTATAAAGAGGAAAGGTTTGATTTTTTTGTTTGTTTGTAATGAATAGGCTCCGAAAATACTGGACCGATTTGAAAATTTCTTTCACCATTGGGATGCTACACTATCCCCGGTGAACATAGGCTATATTATATTTTCAAAAAAGTAAGGGATCCGTACTAAAACCGTGCGAAGCCGGGAAGGTCAGCAAGTACATTATAAACTTCCAAATTATATTTAAGAATCCACAAGTCTCCTTGTTTTTAAAAAAGCAGTTATGGAAATATTATTTACTACATTCTTCCTTCTAAGGAATGTTAAATTTATTAATAACAGAGATTTTTTATTGTTACTGCTATTATTGAAATACAAATGTAAAAACCTTTTGTCTTTTAGTCAACTATGTTCTTTGAGAAATAAATATCTTAAACCACAACTAACATACCTACCTACTCCTTTGCTGCTAACTATATCTATACTAACATTATAAAGAGGAAAGATTTGATTTTTTGTATGTTTGTTTGTTTGTGATGAATAGGCTCCGAAACTACTGGGCCGATTTGAAAAATTCTTTCACTGTTGGGAAGCTACACTATCCCCGGTGAACATAGCCTATATTATTATATTTTCGAATGTACGAAGCCGGGAAGGTCCGCTAGTATTATATAAAGTTATAGGCGGTATATGAATAATGAGATTTGTATTTAGTATTTTAGTTTTAATTTTCATGTTTCTTTTTGCTTTAAATTTAGTTTATACTCTTTTTTTTCTTATATCATTCAAATTGTTTTAACTTTTATTAATTTGATTTATAGTGATAGTCATTTTTTAATTTTATACAAAGTAAATCTTTTATTGGCCTTAAGTTTAGTTATTAAATATGTTAATATTAGTTTTAAAGGCTGTGGATTTTGTTTCTAAATAAATAAATAAATAAATAATGTTTTGTATGTCTTATCCCGTTTTTATCATTATAACGCGTACATTTATAAATAATGTCAAAGTAGACGTGCCAGACAGCTTTAATTTATCCGTTCTGCGGAATAACACTACTTTACCATCGGCTACATTTACTATCACGTTAAGTCTCACTATCGAAGCTTCAGTTGTTATCATTTCATTCATACTTTAATTGCGAGCGTAGATAACTTATTCGCTGAGTCACAGATTACTCACGTGGCGGCTTATCATATCACACACCTATGTATTACCGCACATATACTGAGCTATAGTAGAGCCAACCTGCGCGTGCGCCATTGCCTACTATGACTCAGACAACACATCCTGTTCGACTTCGGACTTTCACAAGACTCGAAAGCATTTCACCAAATATTTATTAACCTAGGTTGTGTATAATGATATATATTTTTGATATCGCTAATGGTTCACAAAACTTTTTTTACTCTTGTTAATATTCCATGGTATGCAAACTTTTAAAATGGGTAGTCCATTGGTTTATTTTATATCTCTCCGCTACACAGTTTCTTAACTTTTGCGGTAGTCAGCCCACAATTTTACTAAGTCTCTTTTTTCTAATAAAGATTTTGTATTTGTATTATTTCGTATTTAGATACTTATGGTATTCCTTCCTTAGCATAATCATTTATTAACTAGGTATTAGTAACGCATAATGGGCAATCATTATTATGTTTGTTGCGACTAGAAGCGAACTTTGCACTGATCGCAAATAATATGAAAGTAAACTGCATAAGCAGAACGTTAGCTTAAAAATGTGGCCGATCCACATCGGAGTAAAAGAGGCGAAACAACAAATAAATAAATAATGCTGGACAATTCACACAGCATTATCTAGCCCCATGGTAAGCAGAGCTTGTGTTATGGGTACTAGATAACTGATATACATAATACAATACATTACATAGATAGATATTTTTTATTATATAAGAAAACGTCCACAACACCCGCAATAAATATCTGCAGATCGTACACACAATTGTTCCGAGGCGGGAATCGAACCCGCAACCTCCTGCGTCGCAAGCGGACCTTCGCCCACCGCGCCACATAGGTCGTCAAATAATTATAATAATACGTATCGTCAGAAAGTTCCTTTCTCTGCAGCCCTAGTCACCGGCCGCTTGAGCCTAGCTTCGCGGTCGGTGATCTACCGTTTTGATATATTTTTTACTGTAGAATAGTTTTATAATATTTTATTGTATTTTCTATAGTAAAAAATGTATCTGATACGAGAATTTAAATAAATGAGTATATAATAATAAAATAATTACATTTAACTCCCGTTAACTATTGCCAAATATTACCTTAAAATTAGTTTACAAGACCTATGACCGATAATGATTGTGTATAATTATTCAAACAGTAAATGAGTCACTGGTTAAGCGTTTAACGATGTTATAATTAAGACTAAATTATTGAGAGCGTGTTTTTTATTTTGTGAACGTCATAATTAATTAAAATTTTCTAAATGTTTATGAATTAATATGTAATGATAACTATTGTACTATGTAATATAAAATGTAATTTTGTTTTCTATTAATTAATGTAATTGGTTTATATAACCGTTTTAATTAATTAAATAAATAAATAAATAATATTACTGAAGTATTTCACAAAAATTGTTATGTAGAATCATATAATCATGCCTGATAGCGCTATCAAAATGCTTGAAGATTTTATATATACATACATTAGTAGGCAATACATTTTAGTACGCCGATGTTATTAGTACCTAACTGTTAGTTATATGCAAATTAAAAATTGATTTAATCTTTTCAACTATTTCACTAGACGAGAATAGTATTATCATAAGGTTTTTATGGTTTTAAATGTAAGCATTTACGTTAAATAAAAAGGCTAAAAGGAGGATCCAGCTAGGCTGGGCAGAATTTGGGAAACTACGTCAAGTCTTCACGTCATCCATACCGCAATGCTTGAAAACTAAAGTTTTCAGTCAGTGCGTCCTACCCGTTATGACCTACGGAGCTTAGACGTGGACACTCACGATAGGGTTGGTCCACCAGTTCAAAGTCGCTCAGCGAGCTATGGAAAGAGCTATGCTCGGAGTTTCTCTGAAGGATAGGATTCGTAACGAATACATCCGACAGAGAACCAAGGTTATCGACATAGCTCAAAGAATTAGCAAGCTGAAGTGGCAGTGGGCCGACCATATCTCGCGAAGAACCGACGGCTGCTGCGCTGGGGCAAACGTGTTCTTGAGTGAAGACCACGACTCGGTAAACGTAGTGTAGGACGCCCTCAGACCAGGTGGGATGACGACCTGTGAAAGACTGCAGGTAGATGCTGGATGCGGCAAGCTGAAGACAGGGCGCTATGGCGCTCATTGGGGAGGCCTATGTCCAGCAGTGGACTGCTATAGGCTGATGATGATGATGATTTACGTTAAATATCTTTCTATACTCATAAGGCTTTAGCATGATTCTGCTTTGTTAGCGAGATTGATCGGTAATCGATTCAGTAGATGGTTTTATGGTTCCATTATTCTCTGGTACCCTTGACTGGCTGACAGCTTTGATATGGCAATCTTATAAATTGAAGTTGATATTGGCATCTGTTAATCGTAAGTCACAATAATTATCACCGAGATGCCAGATCTTTGCCTATTATGATAGAGTTAGGTATATCTGAAACGGAATGCAAACTGCACGCTATATCTATCTTACAATAACTATTATTTGCTATCTACAATATGCTGCGATAGCAAACAAGTTGAGATTACTAGGATAATAATCAGTTGAGTTATATAAATACAAAACAGGTTTGGTCTATGTAGATAGGCATAGTATATGCAAGCATCATGCATCATATGGCGCTCATTGGGGAGGCCTATGTCCAGCAGTGGACTGCTATAGGCTGATGATGATGATGATGCAAGCAAGAATATTTGTAATGATAACTACAGTAATTATTCTATTATCATGAATTGGAGTGTTCTTTTTCTCTATCTTTTTTTGAGTACTAGAGCTCTGGACCTATTATTCCAGGTCCAGAGCTTTAGGCTACTTTTTATTCCCAAAAAAAAACACGTGCGAAGTCGCGGGCCGAAACCAGTTTTATAAAACAAGTAATATCGCATGAATATTCAAAATATTTGCATTTAGTCGTAAATAATAACATTGCAGATCATAGAAATGAGTAATGACGATTTGCTCTATATGTAAGTTCTCTTCGGAAAAATCCGTATGTATTTATTGACATACATTTTCTTACATAAAATTAGTCAACCAATGACTCTACCTCTACAGTTGCATGTTTACTCTACCTACACATATTACATATGTACCTATGTGTCAGCGACATATTAGGTAAAAAGCTTACCCATAATGTTTAACGTTTAATGTTGGGGCATAATTATGTAAACTCAATTTTTTTAAATAAATAAATAAATAAATAATGCTGGACAATTCACACAGCATTATCTAGCCCCATGGTAAGCAGAGCTTGTGTTATGGGTACTAAGATAACTGATATACATAATACAATACATTACATAGATAGATATTTTTTATTATATATAGAAATCGACCAGAACACCCGGAACAAATATCTGCAGATCGTACACACAATTGTTCCGAGGCGGGAATCGAACCCGCAACCTCCTGCGTCGCAAGCGGACCTTCGTCCACCGCGCCACATCGATCGTCAATTAAATGTTTTGTTCCTGTTCAAAAGTAATTCATTTTTGAGGTCTGGGTTGACATTTTTAATTTTTGCAGGAACTTATCTAAATAGCAAATCATGATGTTATCATGATTCGTATACCCGTCACCTAATAAGTGAACTCACACATACCCATCTGGATGATTTCGATGATTTTTCGGGGGTAAGAAGGGACTCCTCCGAACGTACCTGTAACAGGAATGATTTTATTAGTAATGAAAAAAAAATATTATCATATATTCACGAAAATAATTGTAGGTTCGATAAGATACGAGAGGTAATTAACAGTTGATACCGAAATCTGTCTCAGTTATCGCACAATAAAAACGTAATACAAATAAAGTCCAGTAACCTTATTCATTCATTATAGTTTAATATTTTGTCGAGTAAACTTATTTCTTATTTATTAATTGTAAATTATTATGTTTAGGTAAGATCTATTGCCACCTACTGATCAATATTCATTGGACCTCTGTCATGTCATGTCCCAGACATGGATAACCTTTTAAATGGGATAAATTGATTGGTCTGATTCATGATTTGTGAATCAGTGCTTGTTATTATGTATACTCAAGATACATATGTACCGAGTACCGACTTAGTTAGGTTAGTTTACCTGGTTAGGATTCTACTTTTCGAATATATACGACTTCATAGATTATTTACTTCGACGCTCTATAATACTTAGCAGAACTCCATTTTCATGGGGAAATTAAATATGTAGAAAGTTTAAAAAAAAATTGAGAAAATGTTATTTATTTAGGAGATTGTGAAGATTTTTTTGTAAAAATACTTCACAAGTTGTTAGAGACAAAGACAACATTATCTTCTTCAACCACGCATTAAGTAGGTAAATGCTATTGGCATGTTCGTTCGTTCATTCTTACCATGCCCTGCCATATATGTAAAGTTCTTGTACCATATTTGGGTATTAGGAATTATCCACCAACCTACGCGAATGCATTTTCCTACATTTATTATTACAAAGTTGTATCTAGGTATATCCTATTTTCTTTTTAGTACTTTACTTACCTAATAAGTAACGCGTAAAGTTGTATTAGTATTGCTTTGTTAAAAACTGTAATATATTTCGGAACGTATATTTTGGGCCTTAATTTAATTTTATTACAAGGTTGCTGAAAACTAACAAGGATAAAGCTTATGCAACAAAGAAGAATACCCTTCAACACAATCATGAATGAATCCTTAATGATCAATGATATCAATGTATGAACAATTTAATTCAGCTTAAGAGACAACGCGTAGGCCCATTGCAGCTCATAAGTGCGTTGTAAACTCAATAAGCGTCGAGACGGCTGTAGGCGGCCGGAAAACTGGACTGCTGAGTGACTTCCTACTTAGAGAGGACCGTGTTGAGCGGAAACGCTATTTTTGGCGCCCACCGCCGCCGCTTCCTTCGAGGAAAGTCAAATGGACAGTTGCAATCACTTATTTAATATTGTATCAAGTTGTAGAGCCTCTTCCTAAACTCGTACTTATCAATTTACGGAAGTACAGTGGCGGTCATGATTAGTTACCCCCCCGTTACGTTTGAATGTTGATTTCTGTGAATACAGAACTATTTTAAACCTAAAATCTTCCGTTTTATATAACAACCAAAACTAATGAAATTACGAGACTTTGAATATGCCAGGTTATATGATATCCTTACATAAAGATAATAATGGCCAGTACCTTTCAGACTAACATCGGTAAAATTTAAATGACAACCTGATGGGATTTCATTTCAGAAGCAAAGTGAACAACTCTACTTTAATATCTGACGATCTTGAAATCTTGCTCCCTGACCTCTAGCAAAACGCTCTTTGATTGTTGAGAGGATAGGAAGCTCATATAAAGGCATCATATAATATTTCCACTGACTTATTTAACCTGCGGATGCGATGTAGACGATTATCAACTATTAAGTAATTATCACACCATCAGGCACATGTCGTGATTACCGCAATGCAAATAGGAAATTAAACCGGAAAATGCATGATTTATAATGTCAGCGCAAATCGTGCAGTATTCAATGCTGAAGTTATGGGAAGTTATCGAATGATGACCTGTCAGGAAGATGGTTGAGTGCATTCTGGACGGCATTCCTATCCGCTTGCGAGTTCCCGGGTGGCATTCCTGCCATTGTGTCCACGCCCTAATGGCTCGACGGGAATGCACCGGGACACTCCATTCACCGGAACACCCAGTTATGGGTAATATCTACACTGTCGGTCACAACATTTTTGGCGAATGAGACATCTCGGTTAAAAGAAAAAGTAACGGCTACAAAAATTAACAATGGTAATTAAGTGAAATACCAGTTTTTTGATAGATAAAAGTCAACAAGATGTTAGTCACAACACAAAACAAAGTAAGCTTGAGGCAATGAAAATTGTCGTGATCATGAATCTTGTCATAAAAACATTACTTTGTTTGCCGATCCCTATCTCCAGGCAGTTAATGGTTCTTGCAACCGTGACCTATATAGAAGGTAATCAATTATAATTTGTACCGTAAATGGTGAAACTGCATGAGATAAAATACCTTCTTATAAAGATATAACATAAACTCTGTGCGATTTACAAAGCAGCCGACAGTCACGAGTCAGTAGCTCTTGTAATTCACGAGCATGCGTGTGCGTGTGCCTATTTGAATTTGTCGTAAGCATACAGTGCATGCACATTATTTTATTGTGTATGTCGCTGAGGTAGGCATCTAATAATTTGCATTCGTCGAGGCTCACCAAACATCAACAGTTGGTAGAGCATACGCTATAAACGCAAGAGCTGTAAATACTGTTATCTGTAATAATCTGTATGCGGCTCTTCAAAGGAAACAACAATCAAAGCTATTTAATTTCTTGTCGTTCAGACAACAAGGCTTACATTTATTTCTTCTCATGCATATCCACATCCATATGCTGTTTGAATCGCATTGCACTTTGACCTAACCACGCGATGGAAGAATTTGGTCCTTAACAACGGAGACTTTTGAGTCCAATCTCTATATCGGTGCATTTGTAGGTCACAGATATTGCGCAGAAGACCTTGTGTAATAAACCAGTATGCTGTATCCGGATACTATGTAAATAAAGTGAAAAGGTAATTTTGAAAATCACTGAATTGAGGTTACTATTAAAATTGATAGAGGTTGGCAAATACTAGGTACCTACGTTCATGGTAACAACCAAGGCCATCGGAATTCTGGGTTCTCCCAAATTATGACAGTGCCTTCTGTCTAATGGAACAAGTAACACAATAGTCTAGTGATTTCTGAGAATCTCGCGGAGGCCAAAGTAAATATTTCTGAAGTAGGCCGCGTCAAAGTGGAACAGCATACACTTTGCATGTAACTGAATCATAGGTAGGTATAATGTGTATTATCGTTAACATGTCGTGCATAATAACAGTTAATTCATTATCTGGATCAGAAGATTTTACTGAGAATGTCTCAGTTGGTTTTATTACCTCAATTAACTAATCACTTCCTAATTATATTTTGGTTGCAAAAAATCTATACTAATATAAAGTGTAAGTCCAGTTAAATTGGCAAGTAGAATAACCTTTTAGAAACCATTTATTAAAATAATAATTCTGTAAAAATAGTAACAAATATTTAATATGTTTTTATTGTTTACTAAAATAATAACTCCAAATGACTAACATAATATCTCACCTGTACGTAAGAAACACAACAATAAGAAATAACTTGGTTCTGATAACTACTAATAACTACTGACTGTTTGTTTATATAGTTATGTTTAATTAAATTATTATCAATTGAAAAATAGTAATATTGTTCGAGTTTTTAATTAAATTAATTATTATTAGGTATTATAGGTAATCGATACCATCAACTCTTCAGTCATTCATAATGTAGAAGTTAGTTCTCATATATATAAATTATGTCCTTATAAATTATTAATTTTACGATTCTTTGTTGTTGAAGCTTACCTTCTGCGGGAAGAATATTTTCGGTTTTCCTGTGTACGTGGAATACGACGCCATATTATCGACTTTCGTCACAACCATAATTTGTTTGAGAAAACTTAACCCGGCACGAGCAAACACCAGCCGAAACCAACAATACGTGAATGAAACGTATTTTTCTGTTTTTCTAGAATTTTCGACAGTCACGTGTTCTATTGAGATAGTGGATTGATAGTAACACTTTATGATTACAATCTTATGGCACGTTTCGAGATTTAGATGACTACTAAAGTTTTTGTTCGAATTGTTTTTCGTCGCAGTAAACTTTCAATCCTTTGACGCGCGCGTCCACGTCGCCGTGGTTGTCGCGACACTGTGTCTATCACTTCTACTTGTCGATACAACTATAGCACTCACTTCAAGTTAATAAACTATGCTTTGGAAAAACTCATACAATATTCGCAGGCTCATCTTCACTTTGCCGCGCTTCTAAAATACTGCGTAGTGCGCGAGGCCACGCGATGTTTCTTTTCAAACTGAATTTTAGACGCGTTCTACAGTTGCTTTTATCAATTCAGACACCCTCCCCCCGCCGGAGCCTCTGTCTCGCTCGCACCACTCATTTAGCAAATTTGTAAAAAGTGATGGAGAATGCCTACATGTCTCACACACACATGGATTATATAACTACATAGATAGTGAGGTGTAGATGTATCATGTATGGCTGACATTAAGCACATACATATATATATTGACGGCAATGGCGGTTTAGCTATAGTAGAGCCTTAGCTTGTTAAGGAAAACATAAACAAATACAAATTTCAATCACAATAGATTACATTAGCAATGAAATTCGAGATTAAACCATACATTTTGCATAACAAAACAAAGATATTGAACTAGGTACTTAATACTCAACGATAAATTATTCTTAATGTGACAAGAATGCCATAACTGGCAAAACAAATGGAGCTAAAGGGGAATAAAACTGAAAATATAGTTGCTCCCCCATATTCAAGCAAGGGGTTCGATAATCGAAGCAATTACGCACGTGCGTCTCATTTTCATGAATAGAAAGGCCAAGTCAGAGATAGTAAACCCTATCCATCCATAGGTAAACTATGTATATTCATAAAGGCACCAAACACAAAGAACACTAATGAATCACGTTCATTGAAGCATAAGACGTGGTATTTTAGTAGTATGTTAATTTGTGATCAGAGGGATGGTCATCATAGGTGGTGCTCATTGGCGCCTGTTAGAAATAGAAAGGAGTGACACATCGGAAGATGTCGCCGGCGGCGAGATGAGTCCTGTCGCCGTCGCCGTCAGTCGGCGCCTGCCGACAAATCAGGAGGACAAGATTACTTTTTATTTTTAAAAGAAACTTGAACTTATAGTCTTGTCCATAATCTGTCCTGGAAACCTAACTTAGGCCTAATAAATTTACAACCTCAGCTATACCTTGGTTTGCTTAGGTATACCTACTAAGCGTATAAAAGATGCTTAAGTTAAGTGGCCTTGACTCGACAAAGATATTAATGAGCGCTAGGAGTTATGAGTTTCATACCTAGTGGAGAATAAGTAACGTACAAATTTACTTCTTTAAGCTATACTAAACATATATAAAACATATATATAAACTAAACTAAACTAAATGATTTTGATTAGGGGAGAAACCGTCGAATAAGTTTTAAACAATAACGTCAAACTACGTCAAACCAGACACAAAAAAACAATGTGTAGGCAGAAACTAAGGCAATATAAAAAGCGTTGTTGCGTTGATTAATTCTATTTATAAGGAATATACAATTATCGTTATTATAGAAAAGACTAGTAAGGTAACAGACGATTTAAAACGTGTGTTAACTTAAAAAAAGGATTGGCCAACTATTATTTAGTTTCGTACATAATACTTCATTGTGACGCATTCACTTTAAATAGACACTGTAGGTACATTATTAGCATTACACCTGTTATTTTATTGACGTAAAAAAATATACTGCCACATAAACTTTGGTACCCATTTTAAATAATATCCAACCCGATGTACATATTTTGTTTATATTGAATGTTAAAAAACTTGTGAAAAATACGATTTATTTAGTATATTTATATAGTAGACTCGGGACTTATATAAAATTTCTTGCAAAATAAATGCAAAATTCTACACAAAGTAAAGACAACAGCTGAGCACACATAAGTTTAACAAAAAAGAGGAAATTCACAATGAGTCATGTAAACTCAGCTTTTGAACCCAAACCCCAATCTCTTTTTGGACAATGGAATACCTAAACATTATCAAATCGTGTACGTGTTCGAACATGACCGAAAATCAGTGGTTTTTGAATGTATTTCCACAAATTAAACGGGACTGAATGCTGCTTTATCCGTCGTGTATTTTCTCAAACCTGTATATTTAAAAACTTATATCCTTTGATCGTGCCCGTTCTCTTTATGTTTACTTACGCTTTCCATCTTTGATATATTTGTATGTTTCGCCGATCTTTATGAATTTTAAATACGTAAATAACATTTTCTTTACACATAAGGCAATACCTTCGTACTGTATTTGACACAGAAAGAGTTTCCTGTGATATAGCATGTCACCGTCTTCTTAAATTTCATTATTATCACTAACGAAAGTATTCTCAACAGTTCAAAACCACAAATTCACTTCACATGCGTCTACGATCAAAGTTCACTTTACTCTGTCAGTGTACAACTGCACTGAAGCGAGAAGTCTGTGCAATGATTTTAATCCAAAATCAGCAGAATCATTTACTCGACCGACATATTTATGCAGAGCAGCGTTTTTTATGACATTATGCAATTTAAAGTAGTACAAGAAATATTATTTGAAGGCTCGTTCATCTCATCTACCTTATTATGTTTTCCGGACTTTGACTAGCTAGCAAGATAATTTATCAGTCGAACAGGTGAGATTTGCGTTAGTTACTTAGTCAGCAAATTAACTTAAATTTCGCATTCAATTAAGTCAAACAATTAAATAAAATGAAACTTTTTAATTAGAAGTCCACATTTCTTGTAAAAAAACATCACTTCTTGTTTGTCGGTCGGATAAAAATAAAAACAGTTGTGTGATGTGGCATACCAACTCCTATAATCCATTATTGTATGAATTTAAATATGCATATCAACGGCATTGTACCTATTGCCCAAGAAGTACCTTCTCGGGCAAGTTAAAAAACAAAGTAGAGTCCTCTAACAACTCAACATAATTGATTAAGTCCGATGAACTTTCCATATAAGAGAAGGCCAGCAATGTTATTTGATTCATAGCCCATATGAAAAAATTGTTTAGATTTTGATCATGCACGTTAATAAATTTTCATTTCCATAGATAGTTGGCTCGCTCTTATGTTAGGTCATTGCACCAGAGGCAAAAACTGTATAATCTGATCACTTTTCCAAAGCTGAATATGAATAATGTACGCCCTGGGTGTATAATAAATGCACTGTTTGCAATAAAAGTGTATGTACTTTACTCCTTTGACGTAGGTAAGATAGATGTTGTTTATCATAGAACATCGGAATCAGCTAATGTTTGGTACGAAAACCTTTTCTCGGAACATTGCTTTCAGATTTTAGATTGTAACTTTTGATGAGGTAATTTGAATACTAAGGTTTCTTTATTGAAGACAAGATGTGAATAGTGAGTAGAGTGACCACTATTGTCACTTAACATTATGAGTGGTCTAATGGTATATTCATGATTTACGTAAACGAAGAATGAGCAATATTCCGCATCCCTTCAATCTTTACCCCGAGAGTGAGAGACGTTTGTAGCAAAGAGTTTTTTTAAATTATATGAAACAGTGATTATTAGATATTATTTCCCTAAATTTTCTTAACTGAAATACTATTTAAATGAGCCAATGATTGCACATAACCCAACCTTTGACCACTTTGTCCACTATGGTAATGAGCTCTTTCATTTTATGTTGAAATAACCCTGAAGGGATGGCTGCAACACTCTAGTCTATAATTTTCAATTTATAATGTTTATTTAATTTAATGATATGCATTCAATGGAGTACGATAATGCTTCAGTGTTGGTATCTCAAACATGCAAATATGAGCCTCTTTATACATTACCACGAACAGTCACTTGACATGGATGACTATATCCTTTAGATTTTCGCTTTGAAGTATTTTATTACCTATGTATACATATAATTGTATTTACGTTTATATGTGGCACACATTTGATGCCTTTACTGTTTAAAAACTATGTGTTTCATTCTATTTATTAGAGATCTGGGGATTTTTGGTCGGAAAACAGCCTAATGGACCAAACGAAAATTTGTAATTTATAACTGAAATCAGTACAACTTGTACTGATTTCAGTTATAAATTACAAATTTTCGTTACGTACAAGCGTACTTTGCACGCGCATAAAGACTTGCTGTGTTTACATTTAGAGTCACGTTACTGTTGGGATGCAGAATTGTGCATGGTTGGTCAGTTGACCTTAAAATGTGTTTTGAAAATAGTCTACAATTTAGTTTTACACACTGCGGAAAAATTATAAAGTTGTTGTAATATTATCACCGTAGAAGATACCATCACCGTCCCTTTAAAGGCTGATGGAGGAGGTTCATTTTATATCCATAGTAACGTTACCAAATAAGTAGGTATATAAAACGATGTATATTATAAGTTATTTGATGAACTTATATCAAATGAATTAACGTTAACATTAACACCCATGTTAATAATATAATACCAGTTACAACTTTAAATTCGCGAGACAGAAAAAACAATGGCCCGTTGATGTGGCCAAATCATATTTTTTAGTTTACAATACAAACATCTTAAAAATATGTACTCCAATACAAGAATTGAGCCAAACATGTAAACAGAAGCTTGGCGATATCCCTTACATAGTGTTATTTGATATATCAATACATTTGAGACTCGGTCGCGTGGGAACCTTCACAAAATCATCTAGCTACAGGCAAAGGCCACAGCATATAAAGGTAATTTATTCTTTAAATTAGTATAAGCTTACAATACCTATAATTTTTAACTATAATTGCACCATTCATTAAATATTGTTAAATCTCAAGTAATTTATGTTTTTTATACCTAGGTATTAATGAAAAAGTACATATTATTATTTTTTACATTTAGGATGATAAACAACACGGACAGCAAAACGTGCAAAAAACACATTGTTTTAAAATGATGAGGGTACAGGTATATCTATGTGAAAATGCTTAGTTTACTGCAAATGCAGTTAGTTGCTTTAGTGAAATGCAAATTGACAACATTAAGTATAACAACACAACAGCACGTGCTTTAAATGTAAACAACCACGGCCCCTATGGTGTTGGATGACACGGGAAGTGCCGTGCTATATGGTGTCGTATAATTCATTGGGATGGTTTAAAAATATGCTGTCTCAAAAATCTGAAATTTAGACTTATCAAGAAAAAATAATAGTAAATACTGTGAAAATAGTAGTAATCTGTGATAAAGAGTAGCAAAAAGACACAAAATATTTACGTGCCCAAGGAGAAAAAGATGAACAAAGAATTGCCACCGTAACATCTTTTATAGATTAGCAACGAATCTGCCAATACTACTTATATGTGCATAGTTAATTAAGTATATTATATTATAAGTCATGTGCTTTATACCTATCAACAAAGACAGACAGTCTGGTAAAAATAAATCCAGATTTAACCTTTTGACAATATCGTCGCAGGTGTAGATTTAGGTATCTAGTTACAAACTTATCAGCTTTTTTACAAAATTGATTAACATAGCATACGTTGCTAACCTCAATTTAGATTTATCGAGTTCTTGAAATGTTGTCATCATAAAAACGATTTGCCTGACTTTCACTGAGATCATGTTTTTTAATGTTTTTTATTTATCAAAAACATTAAACGAGGACCTAGTAGGTAACCTTCAAAAGCCAATATGTTTTAACCTCCGATGATGACTAAGTTGGCTCTCTCCCGGAGATGGAAAAATTAGATGTATCTACCTAATAGAAAGCTGGATAAAATGAATGCGTCAAAACGTATGTGATTAAAATATCTAATAAACTTGAAATCTTACAAGAAGCCATGTTAAAATTGATATAATACCTACCTCTGTATCTAACTGTTGCATAACCTCTAACAATGGCAAAGGTTCACATGATTATTACATGACAATAGTCCAAATATTTTTATTCTATCGACCAATGAAACTCTAATCAAAATACGACTATTATACTAGGCGAGTTCTATTAGTAAATATTAGACATATTCAATCAAAACTTTACGGCCGTTACCACGGTGTAATCTCATTTATACGAACACCTGTGCTAAGACATGTGGCTGATATTCATGTTGTGTTTATTGTAATTCAATGTTATACGAATATTTCCATCATGTAAGGTGAAACTGTACTCGTGTATAACGTAGATAATTAGATATTCAAATATCAAACTCAGCTAAGTACCGAACGATTGATAGCCAAGAATCAAAATTAAAAGACATTTTTCCTTACCTTTTAATAGCTTCTATAATTGTTCCGACTTCCCGGTAAGATAAGTTCTAAGCTTTTCAAAATTTTTCGCAAGCGTTTTTGGATCGGTTTAATATTTTCGAAGGTCAATATTTTGACAATGAGCAAGAGCAAAACGATGGGCCGTCGCATATGAATCACTTTGACATTGTAATAGCGACCTTTGAATGCAAGTAGGCGTACGGGTTTAAGCTTAAATAAATCGTTGTTTATTATCAAGATGCATGTAGTAGGTATAAGTTTATTCCAACCAAAATGTTATCACATCTAATCCATCTAAATGGTCAATGTTTGCTTTGGTTCATTAGCATTTGCACTGCTTATTTTTTGTTTTTAGGTTACACCAACGAATTTTTTAGCAATAAAAAAGTAAGGGAATTAAAGAATATTACTGTTTTATGATACCGGTTGTTTGAACTGTGTAAAGCGACACCAAGCAACAAAAGAACAAACAAATATACCTACCGCAGTAAGGACAGGCAGGACATCCCAATAGAGGCGACATAAGTTTTATTTAAGTCTACCGTCGGCCCACATGGTTTCTAAATTACGATTTTATGCTTTTATTGTGGCTCTCTCGTTGGCAATTTCCACTCAATATAATTTTGTTTCCGATTTAAGGAACTTGCTATAACACAATAATACCTGCAATACATAAAACCTAACAACTCAGTAGTTATTATCAAGGATCAAAATGCAAATGTCATAAAAGCTTACGACTATATACGCAAGTTCACCGACACTATAAAACTGGTATTTAGCTTTTAAAGACACTAAAAATATTATTTCCATTCTTTTTTGAATACATTTCCCACAATCATTGCCTTCACACTCACCTCTTAACGTTACTCATATCTTTGTAATGGATACTAGTAAGGGTCAACATTTCCAAGAATTATTTTATCTAATCATCCAAAATTCCTCTTTTAATTGTTGATGATTTGCGATAATTACTTACAATTTTATCTACGTAATAAACAAAGACAATCTTGCCGACAAAAGATGTATATACTCTTTGTATTTTTATAATCCTCAAGAGACTCATGCTAAAATCGAGCCAATTTTCCTACTTTTATTTTTTCTCAGAAGTAACATGAATGGATGTTCTAGTACCTATTAGTAATACTATTATTGTTATCTCTAAAATAAATGTCGATGTTGAATGTAATCACTACCTCGATTATTGCCCATTCCTTTAAGTGTATGTTTCTTGCATAGTCTACAAAATCTGTGATATGAAATCAACTTTGCTAGAAAATTAAAATATATCTATGTTTCATTATTTTTATCAGTATGACTTTCGTATTTTATTCAAAAGAAAAACACACCCACTACCTAAGTGTACATTTTTCCTAATGTATAATTTACTGTTGTATTGTGTGTGTATATGTATTTAGTTTTTTTTATTCCAGGTTGTCATTTGCAGCACTATCCTATTTCATCACAATGGACCAGATCAATCGAGTCGCCTCCACTAGAACCTTCAGGCCTGGATTCCAACGACATCACGCTACTTCCTGGGCAGGATTTCAATGCCGTTTTTTTTGTGCAGGTAAAATGGTCCTATATAATTTTAGTGTTGGGATGGTGAATCCGTTGCGATATTTACATATACTGTGTAAATATAGCAACACGCAACGTGTCAGATGAACCTACTTCATCAGCTAAAACTACATATCACTTTTGTAATAATTGACGAGACAATTTGTGACGCAAATTGTTGCGAGAGTTGAGAGAGCATACTACTAAAGCAGTTAATTCAACATATCGGTCCATAACTTTTGTTTATGCTAAAAGTAGAACACAATTAAATCAATAAATAATGATGGACAATCCACACAGCATCATCTAGCCCCAAGCTAAGCAGAGCTTGTGTTATGTTATGGACACTAGATAACTGATATTATACATTAAGTAGAATCGTACAAACATTTGTCCCGAACGGGAATCGAACCCGCAACCTCCTGCGTGTCTGACACACATTCGCCGGCTGCGCCACAGAGGTCGTCTGAATTGGTGTTTTATTAACAAGTGCTGAATATTTTGATCCCGAGAGCGGAATTAAACAAACTAAACATTATTTATTTACATTGTTTTTTACAATTAACTACGTTCGGTATGTAAACTCAAAAACTCTCTGTAAACTCGGTAAACGTAGTGTAGGACGCCCTCAGACCAGGTGGGATGACGACCTGCGAAAGACTGCAGGTAGATGCTGGATGCGTCAAGCTGAAGACAGGGCGCTTTGGCGCTCATTGGGGGCGGCCTTTCCGCTTAGTTTATGATAATGCTCATACTAAGGACTATCTTTACGTAGAGTCATACCTAACGTCATCATCATCAGCCTATATTAGTCCACTGCTGGCCATAGGCCGCCCCCAATGAGCGCCAAAGCGCCCTGTCTTCAGCTTGACGCATCCAGCATCTACCTGCAGTCTTTCGCAGGTCGTCATCCCACCTGGTCGGAGGGCGTCCTACACTACGTTTACCGAGTCGTGGTCTCCACTCGAGAACACGTTTGCCCCAGCGGCCGTCGGTTCTTAGCGAGATATGGCCGGCCCACTGCCACTTCAGCTTGCTAATTCTTTGAGCTACATATGTCAATATTAAAAAAAAACTATATTAAAAAAGTAAAATCTTAATGTTACCAAAAATCAAAGCACATTTGAATTTTGTCATTGTCATTTGCCATTCCATCTTATCTAAGCTGATTAAATTTGTAAAACATTCCAATGATGTCATGTTACGAGGTATATATCGTCGAAATTATGTTAAAACTTAACATATTGTCAGTATACCTATCTTAATTTGATTATTATAAAAACCAATCATGAACTAGTTTGTTGCTTACATTTTCTGGACATGAATCACACAACAGGTTTTTTTAAAATGAAGACCTAAATAATATAAATAAATAATGCTGGACAATTCACACAGCATTATCTAGCCCCATGGTAAGCAGAGCTTGTGTTATGGGTACTAGATTACTGATATACATGATACAATATATTACATAGATAGATATTTTTTATTATACATAGAAAACGACCAGAACACCCGGAACAAATATCTGCAGATCGTACACACAGCCTCCTGCAGGCGGACCTTCGCCCACCGCGCCACATCGGTCGTCGATATAATATTATCGCAAGTTCTCTAGCTTGAGCTTTCCTTTGTTCGGTAACTTATAGCTTAACTCAAATAGCTCTATCTACCAATCACTATTATGTGTTCATTAAAAGAACAAAAAAAGTAGTTGTGTTCAAAATATTATATCAAGAATAAAGTGTGCTATTTAATAAATATAAAAAACGACCACTTGACAAAAATACAATATTTTCATTCGTAAACTTGTCCTAGTATCTACATCTATTTCTAGACTGTCCTGTCCGCGATAAATTGGCAACTATTGGCGTGGGAATAAAGCTATTTTTATATTTGATTATTATGTCTTATAGGAGACGTAATAGAGCAAGAACATGAATTAATACTCCCACATCAATCAATCGTTTCTTTATAAAATATCGCAAATAAATATAATTAATAAGTTTTTGAAATGTAATGTTTTAATAACTATGACATCGAGAAACAATAAGAATTCACTGTCATTAATCTTTTTAACGAGTTCAGCACTGCAGCTTTGTGTGACTGAAAGATAAATGATGCACTGTAAGAAAATTGGATAATAATATATATACATATATGTTTTGCGGGATAAATATCTACTAATCCCACGAGAATATATTTTTTATGGGCCCACCTCGGAATGATTCCTATACATACATATACTTAATATCGAAAGAATTTTCAAAATCGTTTCTCAATTGACGGAGAAATCGACGAATAACATAGAAAAACATACATATAGCCGAAAATAGAAACTCCTTAGTAAGTCGGATATAAAAAAGACACCGAGAGGAAAAACTGTACCTAATGCAAAAGCTTATTTTGACTGACGTGGTTGTAGTGTATACAGTGAAGTTATCTTGCCGATATAGCACAATAGTGCTTGTAGAATTCACGGTAATCCTTAGCCAAAGTTCTCCAGAACATAATGTTTACACGAGACATTATGACACAGACCTTGTTAGACAAAAATGCGCCAATAAGGTGAACTGACTGTATGGCGTGAGGGGATGCATAAGCATGACTCAATTACTAGGAACAAAGGTAAAAGAATCTGAACCGAAACAGGTAAAATTTGTTAAACAGCTGTTACCTACAAATACATGAGTAACTTGATATTCACCTCACACTAACAGTGCAGTTGCATAGGTTTTAGTAGAATTTTTACTGACTATGCAGTCTCGGAGAAATTTGATAAGACAACAGAAAATGTTTCTAGGCAAATTCTAGGTGCAGTGTCCGATTATATCGATAAATGTTCATTTCTATCAGTAATATAAATAGCCTTAACATTTTTTACTGTATTATCCTAATTTGTAGTAGTGTGCTGAGGATTCCCTAAAATAAATAAAATAAAATGGGTTATATTTATGAATATAACATTTTTGCTGTAACCCTTACCGACGCTGAAACAATATCGAAATTAAAAATTGTGGGGAACTTGATTTCTTTGTTCGTTCAGCTTCAGGGTTTGTAACTATGTATGTATGTCTACTAGGTATGTCCGAAACTATTATGTCCGAATTTCAGTATTATCCGTTCAGTCGTTTTTGCGTTTTCTTGTGACAAACACACATCGCATAATTAAATTAATAAGCACTAACGGGTATTTATCGCTTGGGAAAAAAAGAGTAAATAAACGCGATAAATATCCTTTAAATAGTACACATAGCGTATTATAATCCCGAAAGTATGGATTTCTGTCACCTCTTCACGACAAAACTTAGGTAGCTCTGACGGATGATCACCGACAGGGTAGCGGTCGAATCCGCCCGGGAACCCGCAACCCTGTCAAGTGCCAGCGCGCCGTCAAACGAATCGTCTGGTGACGAGTGGTTTGATGATGCTCTGGCACTAAGGTGAGAGAGGAAGTATCGATGGATTTTTAGTTGGTATTTCACTATCTGCTAACACTCTGTTCACATGGAAAAAAAATAACCTTTAATCTTTTCCGCAGAAACAAAGCGTGCGAGAGCGCGAGCAGAAACTAGTTCTCTATTAACGATCGCCTATAAAATATTGGTTAGCTTGAAGTATAATAGGATTAAAAAAAAAATCACATGCGCTACATTCGGATTAGTAAAAACATTGTTCATTACATTACAGAAAAGCCGGAAACCCCTAATAAATCTTAAGTCACTAGTTCATTCGTCTCTTATCGTTGATTCATGTGTTAGTCAAGGTTTAGTCTAACCAGCGAATATTGACTTTGTTAGTAATGCGGGCTCAAATTAATTTGATTGTTTTTTCTATGCTATTTACTGAATGATAAAAGTTATTTGTTCAAAAAGTGGCCGAAACGATTTTTTGTTGAACATGCCCGTATTAAATCCCGAGCTAGCGTATCAGTCCAGAGTATAGTCACGAGCGTAGCGAGTTGTTCTAAAGTAGACTTTTGAGCTTTATGGGATTTAAATAGTTTTGTGAGAGTAAAACCCAATTTTGCTCACTGTTTTTGAGCAGCAATTCATCATTTTCAAGCGGGAGTGTTGAAACGAAAATTACCGGCGGTATTAATGTGGGATTCCATAAGAGAACTTAAATACACAATAATAATGAGGAAGAGGACAAAACAAAAACAATAAATAATGTCTCAAATTGTTAAGAAATCTGTTTCGGCTTTGGAATTTAGACCACATAAACATTGTCTTAGAAGTTTACAGCCAAAGAATTTCCGGAATGATTTGGTAGAGCTTTTAAATTGTTATGGTCACGAAAATAGTCTGGAAGATCCATTGGCCTATTTATTTATCGAATGGATGTTTTGTTTTCTATCAGAAACGATCGTATGTTTCCCTGGGTTTTGGGTATTTCTTTTTGTGTTAGTATTTTGTCATTCTTCGAAATCGATAGAGCATAGATACCTACCTAAGCTACTTGTCTAAAATAATATTCGGGTAATAAATTGCTTCTTTTTTTCTGACTTAGTTTTTCATATCGTTTGTTTTTGAAAATGTAATTTTAGCCATAAAACAGCTAAGTACCCTTGCCTTTATTTACAGACGAAAGCGATTATCAACAGTAACGGTTCCACATAATCGGTGACTCAAGTCTTGTGCGAGCACAAACGATAATATTGTTGGATTTTATATACCCACACATATTTCTTGCCTTATAGGTTAAGTAAGTACTGTTAATGCAGCGGTAGTCGCCATATGGCTAGTGATGTCCGCAATTTATCATTTAGAAAGCTTTAATTGTGAATCCTTTGTCTTAGAGTTAAAGTTTATATTTTATATCTGTATATCCCAATTTCGACCGATCCGTTAAATAGTTCTGGCATGAAGAAGTAACAAACATAGATCTATCTCAACATACAAACTTTCGAATTTATAATATTAGTGTGGTTTAGCAACTGTTTTATTTTAGCACAACAGTTGCTAAGCAGTGTCATTTCTCACTCTGAATTATTATGTCACCAGAAGAAGAGTAAGTTAGCAGGTAATTAGATATGATTAAAAATGAATAACATAAAAAAAAATTAAAACACGATAATGAATAACTATCAAGTCGTGTATTTAAATGCGTTGTCAATAAACTGTTAGATATAATTTGGTTTAAGTTAATGTCTGCCGAAATTTAAGAATAAAAGTGACGCATTGATTGTAGGCATTGGATCCCATTGCGAGGTCCAGTCCGTTTGAACTAACTTCAAAAAAGGAGGAATTTCGTTGTTCGGCTGGTTGGGAATTACCACAGATATCAGAAACAAATCTCACTCACTCTCTCTTCCCATAGATCTCTATGGGAATTACCCACAAAAGGCTATAAGGCCACAAACCAATAAGGCTCTTATCAGTCTCTCTCAGTCCACACAAATAGGCTGTTGAGGTCCAGGTTAAGGAGGTTTACTTGTTCAGTTTTTTTCCTGTATTTCCACTCGTCTATACTAATATTATAAAGAGGAAAAGTTTGAATGTTTGTTTGTAAGGAATAGGCTCCGAAACTACTGAACCGATTTGAAAAATTCTTTCACCGTTGGGAAGCTAAACTATCCCCGGTGAACATAGGCTATATTATATTTTCAAAAAAGTAAGGGATCCGTACTAAAACCGTGCGAAGCCGGGAAGATCTGCTAGTACATTATAACTGTTGAAACCTTTGAATCTCCTTTCTCACATACATATCCATACATCACTAGTAAAATGTAACTGATAGACACTCTGTGACTGGCGCCTCCACACACAATACACAGCCTGTTTCTCTTTGTCTCGATATCATTCCAGTTTCAACAAACATTGTTGCTTGTTTATTGTTCTGTTCGGCATTGAATTCTAAATCATTTTAATCTACGACTATTTTAAATTTAAACAACAAAAAAATGCGTTGCTTAAAATTCTATATAGCTAGAACTAGATTTTCCAATAGTACCTACTAATCATCCGATAAAAATACCTATATATTTTTGTTTACAAAGTGGCTATAAATATAAAACCCAAGGAATATTGGTGGAAAATCTTTAACGACATTGGTATCATCGAAGCAAAGCAGGGAAGCTCGAAACAATTTTTGGTTTTGAAAGTTCTTATGCATCATTTATTTGATCTCTCGTTCGTTTTCGGATTCAAATTTAAACACCAAAACGGATAAAGCGATTTTGGTGATTGAGGTTTAGCATATAGCAGAACATTACATTACAGATAAGCCTGGCGTGTCCGTAACAAAGCACGTGTATACTGTATAGTGATTAAAAATGGATTTTGTTTCATAAATAAATTCCGGGAGTGTTAACACCCAAAGGGTTCTTTTCCTCGTCATTTTGCTACTAAAATGGGAATCGCACTTTAATCGAAGCCTCAATGGCTTTATTTCAACCATTTATTTCTTTGTCAATTTGGTAATAAACAATTGATTTTAAAAATAATTTAACTTGATCAAAATCTACTATTTAGGGCGTACAAAGATATTACATGTTTTTGAGATTGACAGAGTAACAAATTATTGTATAATTCAATTAACATTAGGTACCTATAAAATCATTCATGTTCAAATTTACCATAAAATTACGTGTTAACTACATACTAATAATCTAGCAGTCGGATTCTGGCTGATCAAAGATTTATGTGTAATCTTGAATAGAGTAAGTGCCTACGAAAACTTTACTTTAACATCAAGGTTAAAACGAAGCGCCTTGCGATTTGACAAAGCAATACACAGCTAGGTAGTTGGTATAAAATCACCAGGTACAAATTCATGAAACATACGTTCGAGGCACATTTCCATGTCTTTATTTGCATGTCTAACACTAATATAGTATGCATCTTGTCGTTTTATGGTGTCAAACTACTTATATACAGAAACATTTACGAGTTTCCGTTGGATATTAAAATGAATAAAAAAAATATTCATACCGTGATTAGAGTCTTTGAACAACGCCCGTGGTGGTAATTGGGTTTTGGTCTACGTTTGTTTTGCGATGAAATAATTATCTGCTTTAAGGTCAAAGAAGTAGTAGGGTAATGAAGAAATCCGTGGATTCAGCTCTAGACTTTCCTTCATGGCAAAAGTTAAGTACCTTTGCTATGAAGGATCGTTTAGAGTGAAATATGAAAAAGTAAATAAATAAATACTTAGCAGAAACAATGCGCACTGCTGCTAAAAGATCTCCTATTTTATTTGCACCTTTAATTTGTGTTTGTAAAGATTTTTATCATGGATAGTAGCGAAGCTTCAACAAAAAGGTGTTGATAACTTGAAGGTTTTATTTATCTATATACTAGCAAGATCAGGAAGCTACGGTTGAGTTGGCCCAGAACAACAGTTCAATGACTACATTAATTTCGTATAAAGTTTGAAATAAGGCCGTTTACAAAAGCGCTAGACAATTCATTAGAAAAATGCAAGTATTACTTTGAATAGTGTTATAATAATATAAATCATGCTGTTTATTATTTTTGCACTTCAACGTGCTCTATAGGTACTTTATTGGTCTATGACTAAATAAATAGACAGACAAACAATAATTGTCGTCTTCGACTTTATTGTATACATGATTGCTATACTGAACTGTAGGTATTATCATCATCAACATCAGCCTATGTTAGTCCACTGTTGGACATACGCCTCACATATTTGTGTAGGTACCTATATGTCATTATTGCAGCGTCCACTATTGACCTATTGGCATCTACGAAATATGATTTTGGTTAGGTGGCATAAGTTGAGAATGTCTGCTATGTCTTCGACTGTACCAGAGAGACCAGGACTACAAATACTTGGGTACGCCCTTATACATAATGGTCCGCTAACTTAAACCAGTTGCGTTCCGTGTTATTTCAACCTCCGATTTATTTCAATCAAAGAAGGTAGAGTGAGAAATAGCAATATTTAAACTATAATTAATAAAGGGCTTATCTTTAAAAAAAATCTGTCGCAATCACAGGCCACTAAAATCACAACGACAATGTCCTAATCTCACAAAGCTGAAAGGAAACAGATTAGACACTTTAACCCGCTGCCATCCTACCTAACCCCTTATCATTAGCACGCGCCTAACTCGGTGAATGCCCACGCGTCGGCAATGCGGACATGTCACTCTGGAGAATTGAAGAGGAAACATGACACCGGCTTGCGACACCATCTTGTGTACTTAGCTTTACAGTGCTTACTCCAGTTCCGTTCTGTGGGGCATTGATCTAGTCTGGCTTTCCTATCTCCGTCCCATAAAATGCTTGAATAATTTTTTCTTCCTTTTTTCTTTATGGTAACACAGACATTTGGTCAACCGACAACCGCTGGGGTAAACGTGATCTTGAGTGAAGACCGCGACTTGGCAAATGTAGTGTGGCGGAGGGCGTCTTCCTCCGGCCTGGTGGGATGACAACTTGCTAGCAAATGCTGGATGCGGCAAGCTGAAGACAGGGCGCGGGCGCTCATTAGGGGAGGCCTATGTCCAGCAATAGAATATTATACATAGGTTGATGATGAGACATTTGGTGTCTCAATGGTAATTAGTATTTATTTGGTCTTTTCAGGTCTTGTTTGCCAATTCATGAGTGTCCATGAACTTTTAACGCAATGTAAGCAATCGAAATCATACACGCCAATCAGTTGAAACTTGAGCAACTCAAATCATTAGGAACGTGGCGATTGACAGCCGTGGCATAACACCGTCCACGGTCATCCATCATTTCGTGGAAATTACTGGTCGTCTCCTCTGCGTCCGCTTCCTTTGATTTGGAAGCGTCTTCATCAATTACTTGATGACCCAATTTGCGACACTCAAAATGTTTATTGTTCAATCTGTTTAAGTACTGGAAGTCGCTGATTTGGTTGTTAAATAGAGTAAATGTTGATTACTAAGTTAAACTGAGCCTGGACTAAACTGTGGGAATGGAAATACATAGAAAATACTCAGATATCTAAAAAGAGCCTTATTATTTAGACTCGTTTCTGCCCCCGGCTTCGCACGCGTTGTTTTTAAGAAACTATCTGAATGCAATGCAAATGGAAATTCAGCCCAATCAGTTCAGTAGTTTTGGCGTGACGAGGTAACAAACAAACATTTAAACTTTCGCATTTATAATATTATTGTCAGTGATTTATTTTCCGGAACAAATATCTGCAGATCGCATAAATATTAGTCGCGAGGTTGGAATCGAACCCGCAACCTCCTGCTGCGGTCCTTTGCCATAAAGGAAGTGGTATTCGTGTTGAAGGAATGCAATGTTGGTCACATATTTTGACAATGAATTATTTTATTTGAACTCCTAAAAACACTTAAATGATATAAAATATCATGATATTCAATCTGTCAAAGCTTTCTCGAAAAGCCTGATTTTTCCTCATGATTTAATTTATACGCCTACAGCTGATGGATATAGTTTAATCAGTAAGTCTAGTCTAGATAAGTTTGCGGATGCCGAATTAGGTAACAGCCGACAAAATAGGCGCCAGACGCTAACGCTTTACAAGTGTTTCCTTCTGCTATGATGTTGCTATTGCCCTCAATTCTAATTTAGCCGGGTTATAATCATTAATGTTGAGCATTAATTCATTATTTTCGCCTATGATTAGGGAAATTAGGTGGAAATGTAAAACATTACCTCGTTTTGTTTTGTTTTTGGAATTGAATATAAAGTTTTCGCGGCCGGTTACGGAACCATTCTTATAATGAGTTATACAGTCAGATCTTAAAATTACATCATATATACGTCTTAAACCTACTTGTACTATTAGTCCACCGATGGACGCAGGACTCCCCATGATTTTTGCTTTTGCGCGCATTTTTTGCTTTTATCATATTAGCAAGAGCATTTTTAGCTAGTGTTTTTTAAAGGACTAATGCTAATTTACATCCAAAAAATGCGTTTGGTGTCTCGAAAAAATTATAACTAGCATTAATGCTCTTTTTTATCTAGAGCCACGCTAAAGCCAAAAATCTGCCCAGTTAATCTAATTTCATCTTCCTGAGTTATCGCTCACAGATAGGAAGCGGTTCAACAGCGTCTCCGTGAAAGCTTTCCAGGACGGCCACGACCAGCAATGAAGAATACGACAAAAAAGAGAAGAGTTATTAGACTTTATGAAAGAGTTGTTAAGAGTCGTTAGACTTTATGAATCTAATTCATTCGTTTATCCAGCCCCATTAATAAAGCCTATACACATTGTATAACAAGTGACGCTACTAAAACCCCTCACACCAACAAATTTAATGTATCTTCACGAACTTTTAAATAAGATTGACGCTGTTTATTGTGGCGCCACTTGACCGCTGCCCTAGGAATCATCGGAGGCGTCTAATTGTAGCTGGTCGTGGTCAGCAGGACCACACGCGGTTAGGCGGTGAAAAGTCAACGTAGTAATTGATTGTTATGCGCTATTTCTAAATTACCACGAAGTATTTATGGTCGTTTAAGTAGGTTAGGTATAGACGCACTTACAACGCATGTAGTTGGATACTTTTTGGATTGTTTTTACAAAACTTGTGGTGTGAAGAAGGTATTCTGCAGAGTAAGCAGAGAGTCGCATTGTAATACCATAGTATTGGATTTTTTATGACAATAGATTTAGAAGAAGTTGAAATCGATTTGCTTATTGTTGGTTACAATTTGTTTTATTTAACAGATTTTATTCAGGCGTCTAAATGACTTTAGAAATTAGATTTACAATACAATATTCAATTGAATAAAATTGTATAATTTTTGGTTATTTTAATTGCTACTTGCTTCTGCCTGCGGCATAATTATTACCTACGCGATATTCCGTGATAAAAAGTAAGACAGATTGAGTTACATGGTAAACTATAATTCGTATACTATTTTTTATACTTTTTAATTTAAAAATCATCTCGAAACATCTTCGTTACATACGTCGTCCGTCGTATGTCGGCTCGATAAAAATCGAAACTTTAGTAAGTCTCCCTTTTTTTTCGAATTGACAGATTCGCATCTCTATCTGTCAAAAGTAACTGTGTCTATGAAATACTTCATTCCGACATACCGTTTTGATTCACTCACCTGTCAACAATTAGGGAATTTCATAGACGTTCACATTCATATACCAAACAAAAAATTACATATAGATAATTATTTCTTAATTTAATTCAAAACCAATATAATTTTGTATCATCCAATGTCGCAAGAGAAAATCAGTTGTATTGTTGTAAAGATGTCTTTTAATAATTTGTGTGATAGGCAATAACGAAACGAGAATTAACAACTCGGTTGGAACCCTATTTGTAACTTTATTCGTCAATAAATGCGTAAACATTAAAACAAAACAAGCTAAATAGCAACGTTATCATTTAACCTTGAAACATTACCTCTATACTTGTGTTAAATAATTTAAATGTTTTCGCAATGTCAGACAATGTCGCGTCCGTTTGGACCTTTGTGGATCCCATGTATTTTATGTTTCCGTTACAAAACAAAGTATACAATTATTGTTTTGCCCTTCCGGATGTTGTTTTTCACATTAATTTATATTTCGTTTTGTTTATATTTTGTTTTTGTTAAAAGGTAGGTAATACTTTAGACTGAGATCTAAAGTTAAAACTCAGAGATTTAACTTTAGGTACTTCATAAAGTTTAAATAAAATAAAATAAAAATAAAAAAGCCTTTTATTCCTTAACCTTAAATAACATTGATCAATCATGCTTATGAAAAATTTGTTAAATCTAATATAAGTATGTCAAATATTATAGAAAATGTCAGTATGTAGATTTAATAATTTAATAATATTTAATAATGAATTTTAAAAGTTGTTTATTTCGATTGAATTTAATGCATATATTGAATAAGTAGTTAGGACCCCTCTCGGGTAAAGGCCTCCTCCAGTTCTGTCCAGTGTTTGCGGTCTTCTGCGACGCTTGTCCAATTTTGTGTTTTTAAATATTTTTTTATTTCATCTGACCATCTTGCTAGGGATCTACCAATTCTTCTTTTGCCTTTAGGACCTTTCCATGAGGCTTCATAAAGTTTAGCAGCGACTAATTTCTCTACGATTTACTTATTGTGCTGCTGGCTTCTGATATTTATAATTTCTTAAAATCATATATTACGAAATACATATTATATGGTGTTTTGAGTTGAAAGTGTATTCAGCCACGGACGAGCCACAATAGTTTTAAAATTCGTTTTACTTAGGTAGGTACTTCATTGACGACCGATGTGGCGCGGTGGGCGAAGGTCCGCCTGCGACGCAGGAGGTTGCGGGTTCGATTCCCGCCTCGGAACAAATGTGTGCACGATCTGCAGATATTTGTTCAGGGTGTTCTGGTCGTTTTCTATATATAATAAAAAATATCTATCTATGTAATGTATTGTATTATGTATATCAGTTATCTGGTACCCATAACACAAGCTTCTGCTTAGCTTGGGGCTAGATAATGCTGTGTGAATTGTCCAGCATTATATATATATTATTATTTATTTTAAATATTTATTTTATTATTTATATACCTATAGAATCGAGTGAAGGAAACCAACCATTTCAAACTATACATATATATACAATAATAAGGTAAATGTGGTCTAACAATACTTTTAACTAATTCTAATAATCTTCATAAGGATAATATCGAGTGCGCAAATTTAAAGTTATCTAGTAGATAGGTAGGTAAGCATCTATAAATAAAATAAATATACTCAGCTCCTATGAGTCACGTATGGAAATCATAAGAAAACTGTATCTCCTGAGTCATAGAACTTTATTACTTCTAAAGTATTTTTTTGCCTAGCCTTAGACTGTTTAAATAAATATTTTGGTAGCATGATATAAACGTTCAAAGAAGAGTTAACATAATAATGTGAATCGATAAATTAAAGAAAAACATACAAATTGTCTTTCGTTTAATATGAGTTAATATTTTTTTAAATTAAATACATAAATAAATAAATAATGCTGGACAATTCACACAGCATTATCTAGCCCCATGGTAAGCAGAGCTTGTGTTATGGGTACTAGTTAACTGATATACATAATACAATATATTACATAGATAGATATTATTTATTATACATAGAAAACGACCAGAACACCCGAAACAAATATCTGAAGATCGTACACACATTTGTTCCGAGGCGGGAATCGAACCCGCAACCTCCTGCGTCGCAGGCGGACCTTCGCCCACCGCGCCACATCGGTCGTCATAATAAGAAGATGTCGCGCCTTTATTTACTCCTTGTCAATTTATTGGCATAGGGAACGGTTCCAGAAAAATTGTTACATTTCGCGCAAATTAAATGTACTTAATACCTTAATGTTTATTTATATTGTATTGTTTCATAATAATTTCAGTCCTAGGTAAATTAACTTATTACGCGTGAGAAAAGAAAGTGACCCTTCAGAGAAAGATTCCCATGTTTATGGGTTTAAAAGGTACCTAACTATTTCATCAGATTTTAGGACTGTACAAACAGTAACTAATTCCAGCAAGAGAAATGATTCCAAAGTGAAGTTGACTAAGCTTTCATAATTTAGTAAAGAGTAGGTGTTTGTGTTAAAAATAATAAGTGACTATTACAAACTAACTGAGTGTTTACCCTAAATCCATTTGAATGACTCATGATCTCAAAATCCGAACTCTCTGAAATCATTTTAGCGTTTATCTTGAAGTAGATTCATAGTGAATTCGTGTTTTGGGGTGCGGCTATCTCAGGATCGAACAGTCAGATGTCATCTACATAATATATCATGAATACTAGAACTATTTATAATGACGTCACGCGCCATTGACCTGCCGTGCCTGTGTCTTTGACGCAATCAGATGAACTTTGACTTGAAATCTTCTAGCGGTGACATGAAAAAATAGCTCCTGTATTGACAAACACACAAGGCAACTTAGCAGTTTATCTATTCGACACATATGTCAAAATGTAACAAATTTCAACATTATTCTTAAAATATCGAAGTCTTTATTATTCCTTATTTTATATTTGGTATAAAAAGTAGCCTATGGATATCTCTTGAACTATACCCTAACATATTTTATTAAACGAAAGTTTTAGTCCGATTTTTGCAATATTATTAGCTTAGAGAGGTAACAAACATTCAAACATCTAATCCATTCAAGATTTTCCATTTTACATTGCTATACAGTATACCTCTATAGTACATTGTCGGGGACATAATCTTCGACATTCGAAAATTGGGCTGCAGATACGTATTTCACTTTTCGATGCTAGATATTGCTCAGACAACCAGACACAGTTGTGTTAGTGATATTTTAATGAAATATGATGAAAATGCATATCATTACCAACTTCTACGTAGCCGAAATGTTTTTTATGATATACTTTCACAGGTACGAACAATTTTTAGGAATAGCAACGTTGGCAACGTGACAAATGTTTGTTTTCTGAATTTCGATTCTTCAGTTTCGAGATCACAACAATAGATATCCACATACTGTTTCATTTAAATTCTTTTGTTATGGATTAGTTAAATCGGTCGTAACTTAACAACTTTATAAATAATTTATTTTATATATTTCTTTAGTTGTATAAGTGAAATTATGCAGTTTGAGCGCGATTTTGGTTGTTATTGACGTTGTCATAAATTATGTATCGATACATTATTGGATTGAAATGATTGTAGTAAGCTGTTTAGCACGTTTAGCCTGCTTGTTTCTATTAGAATTGACTGACATGGCCCCGGGCTAACTATATGCAACATGGCTGTGTTTTCTTGTTACGAGTAGAACTGAAGTTAATCAACATTTTCTGAGGAAAATGTTAAATTTGTTTATTACAAGAAATGCACCTAAACGTGTTATTTACTCTTACTCTAAATTTATATTTTTTGCATTTTAAGACACTTTGATTCGATATACAAAATTTTGAAATTGGTCCTAATCGCGAATTTGTTCTGGCAGCTAACGTATTAATAGACATATATTATAATATGTTTTCAATTAATTTAATTTTGTTTATCTTTGTTTTCAGGACATAAGCAGATTGAGTCAAAATGATTATACTACTTCGTGCCTATGCCAATCTTCAATGACGGTGAGTCAATCGTTGTTCCATGCAAAGAAATCTAAATATTACTGTCTTATTATTTAGAAATATGTGGTTCCCTACTAACCACCCCGTATCCATCAAAAGCATCTAAAGGGGAGATTAAAAAATTGCTGAAAATAGTAAAGATGTTGGTAATTTGAAATCTTATCTAACCCATATTTTTTAAGTCAGGTGATCAGGTGATTAATTTACCCACATTACTTCTTTGGATTTACAAGAAGGTACAAACAAATCATAAACGGAACTATTGCAACCGCCAATAAAACCGTGCAACTCGAAACACTAAGTTATTTCGGGAATCTTCTGGACTCGCTCCAAAACGAGTGTAATACTCATACGAAATCAGAAGCACTCGGTCACTTTCCTCAGTTGAGTCAATGACATGAAATCGCGTCATACGGAGCTTTCAGGGCTTGAAGACAGGAATCGATTCAGAGAACTAGCTATTTTTACTATAGCTAATTAACTAGAGAATTATACGGAAATCGCGTTGGCGCGGCATCAATGATTTTTCCGGATCCTGTGACGCATTGTTAATAGAAAGCTGAGGTGGAAAATACACAAGATTTTCAAGATTAATCCTTAAACTAATTTACGAATTAACTGTGTTATATATTTCATTATGTATAATTATGCAGTATGAGTGCAATTATGGTCATAAATTGTGTAGTGCTTTAAAACAGGCACAATTTATGACAACGCTGTATATAAATGTCTGCCTTTGTTTTAAAGTCATTAGCAGATTGAGACAAAATGATTATACATATATGTACTAATCTGCTGCCAATCCTCAAATGACGGTGAGTTTATCCAGTCAGTTAGTAAATAGAAATATGTATGTATTTCCAAAACAAACAGCCTATAAATCATAAAAGCTTTTAAAGCAATTACCAACCTTTTAAATTTTGTTACGGGCAACCTAAAGTTTTTATTTTGATATGCCCTGCTACTCTGGTCCTTTCTGAATAATTCGTTTTCCCTGCTGTGGCCTACATTATGTACCAAAATATTTCTCTCACGGGCAAGCGTTTGAAGTTTCGTTTGAAAATATTCAAACATTTATTTTTGTAGGCCATTGGAACGGTACGCTACAACGTTTAAATATTTAAGCTACCTCAGATTCCTAAGAAGATGCTCGTATCCTTGATAGTTAATCTATGCATGTTAGATCATCATACAGAACCTGTCCAATCACCTTTGAGTACTCATAAACCGCTTGCTAATAAGATAAACTGACGTTTTGATGTGTATTCATGTTATTGCACGTACATAGTTCTTAAGTAAACATGACAATAATGGAATAAGCTGCTGAAGTATCCTATTTCAATTTGTCAGTTAACTGCCTACCTCGTATTTGTGTCTTCGTAAACATTGCTTATTGCTGTACTTTACCTAAGTAATTATAATTTTCCTCATGCCAACCACTCGGAGAATAATTGAAAGTCAGCGAATACATTTGCACAATTTGGAATTACGTGATATCATTTATAATTAGGTATTTATTTTACTTTTGGATAGTGAAACGAAACCGCTCTTTTTATAGTCAGACCTTCGTTTGACCACAATTACACATGATGGAAAGTGAAGATGTGGCCGACGGTATATTACGAAGGTGTAGAAGATACTATATGGATGAGTCAGCAATTGTCAACGAAACAAATTGAGTTAAAGTACGTAATTTGTTTTTTAATAACGCATTAACAAAGCGTACAAATTAACTATTAGCGCCAGAGCATATGAATATATTCCACCCACGAGTTCTATAAATTTTTCTATCAGTTAGCTAATAAATAAACTAACATCTGTTATTATGTTCGAGACCCCTTTCAGGAGTGTTAGATACAGTTTAAGAGATTATATTAAGAGCACTGAATACAGATATTAGCTGATGTAAAACAGAGCGGCCTCCGTATTCGTTCCGCTACGATAAAGGGATTAGTTCGTCACACGGCGCACCACTTGTAGTGGCTTGCCTTGTTGCTATAGTTACGGACTGAACTGACTCCGGTACCTTGAACAATATGAAGTTTTGATCGGTAGAGTCGCACCTACCTTATTAAAGAACCGTTCCCTTGCGACTGCGATGCTCTCGTTAGGCGCAGCTGCATCAGTCTCCTCGGTTTGAGGGTTCTCTTGCGTGGTGTTGTGGTCCTGTGTGGCGTGGGGCCCTGAAGCATCGTTGGTCGGCGGCGCCGCCTGCGCCAGCACCTCGGTCTGAGGCCCGGCCGGCGCCGCACGCTCCGTCTTGTCCTCAGCCACGGCTTTCACTTTCTGGACACTTCCGTTCCCTTTACCGGCACCAGCACCGTTCGTTTTCTTCGTGACACCTTTCAGTCCCTTTATCTTCTTCTCTTTCGGTTTGTTTTGCGGTTTGCCTTCAGGGAAGCGTCTTCCGCTGGCGCAACACTGCACGTTACCCATGTCTGTGCGCGCGCATGTCGCGATTCACTCGGTCGGCGGGAGTCGGCTCGATCGGTCGGTCGTTCGAGGCGCGTCGGCGGCGGTGCCGACTCGCAGAATGAGCGCGGCGCAAGAGTCCCTGGCGTCGCGGCGCCGCCCACCTACCGGTATTTTCGACAAAGTTCGGAATCGCGCTGACCACAGATTACGCGGATGCCGTCCGCGAAGGATCGCACCCGAAAGCCGAACCGCGTGCCGGCCAAGCTGGCGTCATCACGCGCTCCTCCCCCCCGCGCGCCGCAAGGTCAAGGCGCACTCATTGTTCCCGCTGCGTTGCTCTGGTGGCTAGGCTAGACGAGCTGCTCTCGACTCCGATGCTCTACTACTAGGCGTTAGTTTCAACAACAACACAACACTCCACAAAAACCGTAGAGTCCGGCACGCGACAGCGGCGCTACTGCTGTCGATCACGCAATGTTTATGTTTGGCTGCCACGGGAACGGTAGGTAGCTTTGCCTGTTCACGACAGCGTCACGCTACTTGCTCCCCGCTGATATGCATTTAATTTATTTGTGCAGAAGGGTCATATTACGTTTATTTTCACACAGAACAGTACCTATTCGGTAGGTTAATAAACCCTTTGAAATGAATTCGTTCTGAGATTGACTTTTGTTTTTAACTGCTATGGTTGGTAGTGGTGTCGAAGTCGTGCGAGTGTTGTTATCGCACGCGTGCGCGAGAGGTTTTATCACGACAAGGCACGTGTCCCGTACGACGCTGGTTGTAAATAAACTATCGTAAACAGGGCTGGATACCATAACACTGTGACAATTTATTGTCTGCCTTGTTGCTTTATTTCTGACGAGGAAATACAATTACTTACTGATATTGTTTCCTCGTAGAGATGTACCTACCTGATGGAATATCATGCCTACTCGTTTAACGTTCGGTTTAATTCAGTGACAATATCTGAAATCATCAAGAGTTATCTTTTACTTCGGTTTTTTTAAGTTTAGATGTTTACAGAGGTTTTCTTTCTTGTCTCATTTACGGAAATGTTAAGTTAGCTAAATAGTTATAGGCCTACTTTATTAATGCTGTTTGTCGCTTTTAATTTAATTGAATCGACATCTTCAACTTATCCGTAGAAATTATAAGAAAGAGTTGACTAAAGGAACACACCAGAGGAGCAGCAGCTTCTAGTTTCCTTTATTGATTCGGACAACACAAAGATCCACAGATAAGAGTATTAAATGTCACACAGTTGCAGATAGTAAAACAATCTAAAAACAATAAAGGACATATAATACACACAGAATACATTAAAATCATAAATGAATATATACATTATGATTATTGTTTTTTAACCCTACTGTGTGTGATCACCAGTCCGCCTGCCAAGTGTGGTAATTATAGTAGAACATCCCTTGAGTAAAACCTCCACACGTTCAACAGTGGACCTCCTATGTGTGACGTTGAGAATGCAATAGAATAATGAGTGAATTATATTCACTATAAATTATATAAGAAACAACAAAATGCAACCTTTCCCCACCTTGAAAATAACCAGTACGAAGGCAAGGTACCTACATAACTATTCAGCGGATTGTGATTGACTTTTAAACTTAAAAATCTTACATAAAATATAAAGAAGAAGATAAAATAAGACATAATGATGAGCAGGCGTTATGCAACATACGATCTGGGACATTGCTTTCGTAAGAGCCGATCGAGGAGACGAGATTGTAAAATAGAACGGGCCAGACAAGCTTTTGCTGGGCTGGGCTTTTAAAATGCACCATAAAAATATGTGCTTTGCTATCAATTCCCTTTCTTCGCACATTCAATGTATCTATTAGACGACCGATGTGGAGCGGTGGGCGAAGGTCCGCCTGCGACGCAGTAGGTTGCGGGTTCGATTCTCGATCTGCAGATATTTGTTCCGGGTGTTCTGGTCGTTTTCTATGTATAATAAAAAATATCTATATATGTAATGTATTGTATTATGTATATCAGTTATCTAGAACCCATAACACAAGCTCTGCTTACCATGGGGCTAGATAATGCTGTGTGAATTGTCCAGCATTATTTATTTATTTTTTGATTATAGTCTTTAGTTCACCACGGAAACTAAATAATAAATAAATAAATAGAAGATATTCGAGCTTCACAATCCAAAATGTGTAAGACAATGTAAATCCTTGCATTGAAAATGGAGCTAAGCATTCGGGTCGAGTCAACGGCTCCGCCTACCGAAATAAATTTTCGCTTATTTATGGCTTCCTAACCGGCATCGAACAAAGAATTTAGGTAATTTATCTTCACGTTTCATCGCACTTCAGGAATTATAAAGTATTTCGAAATCTTCAGCTTCTCATTAGTATCTTTTGAGTCATAATAACTTCGAACCCGCAACCTCCTGTGTCGCAGGCGAACCTTCGCCCGCCGCGCCACATCGGTCGTCTACAAGTGAACCGCACAATTAGTTTACACATAAGTTAATAGAAAATAGTTGTCGATTTGCGGCAAACTACCTTTCCGCAGTTTTATTCCTTTTAGAAGGCAGAAAAAAACCACAAAATAATGCGACTCATAATATTTAGATGCATTCTTTTTTGACAGCATTAGATTACTGACAATTCGCGGTCCACTTGCTGGAGCAAGCCAATAATGCTTTGGTAAGCCATTTCGTAGCTGAAAAATGTACCTAAATGTTATGAGAATATCCATATTTGAATACTCATTTTAGTGTTGGTACGGCAGTGGTGTTGTACATGTGAGCGCCAACCATTGCCTTATTTTTTGTTACATATTCAGGTAGATGAACTTACCGTATCAGCATCGCTTTCTTCAGTAGCTATAGCAGCGCCTCTGTTCAAATGCTGCTCAGCATTGTCCAGCTCTCGATCCAACTCAGCTGACTCGAACTCCAGCTCTGGTGATGACTGAAGCTCTTCCACTCCTCGGTTCATTTGTTCATCGGCTTCAGATTGCAGCGTATGACGAGCTGGCATCTTCACCACGAGAGGCTTGAAGTTGAGGCGATTAGACCCTAAAATTTAATTTATTTAAAAATAAGATCATGGTATCTTGGGTACTATGATTGTTGAGATGGATGTGTGGAGTGACAAGGATGGAATAGATGAGAAACGAGTACATCAAAGGACGATTTAAAGTAGTGGCAGTGACGGAAAAGATGAGGAGTAACAGGTTAGCGTGGTAATAGACATGTTATGTCATGTGACGAGAAGAGTAAAGTTCTAGGTCATGTGGAGGGATCTAAGGGGAGAGCAAGACCGAAGAACAAATTGATGGATTGTGTGAAAAAGGCTGTCCTTTTATGCACATGAAAGGTGAAAATAGAGGAGAGTGAAAAAAAAACATGACGTGCCGACCCCACCTAGCGTGGAACAGGAAGATGATGATCTTCCTACTGAATATAATGATGCACGAGTAATTTTTGTGATTGCAATAATATTTTGTGTGGCTATTGGATCCCAACTGCTGGCCAAATACTTCTTGGTCCCTCAATGCATCTGAGATAGTCAATTTCCTCATTAATACAAATATTCTGGGCATGCATAGTGCATTCCCAAGTGGTCATATAGAGTAAACAAAAACAACTTTGATCATTGGTAAATCTTGTGCTGACTGCAATTTAATTTCCAGGTCAGCTTATCTAACCTTGTTTGTCAACTCGACATAATTGATTAGATTGGTCAAAGCAGGCATTAAGCTCTATCTTATTTAGCCATTATTTTTGAATCTATTTAGATTTTAATAGCATAGGCTAATTCGATTTTAAACTACTCTGAACCAAATGGCATGTATGAGTTACTAATTCTAATCTTTGCATTTACATAGTGTGGGTAAACAGGTTGCGTAACCAGTAACCTTGCTTTGGTTCTCGCTCAAAATACGATTTATGCGAGCTTTTATTCTATTAGGGTATTTGACTGAACGAATACTCCGTTAATCCTCTTAGTTCCATAAAAGCCGATTACCGAAATAAAGATATCGTTAGATGAATTTGTAGAACTCTTGCGTATGCATAAAGTGACGCTCCACAAATCAAAACCTGATCATCAAAGCTTTTCTAACATTTAATTGACATTTATCTCAATTTGAATTTCATTTCTTTTTCCTGCCTTATCTAGGCCTATAATTAGGTGCAATAAATATTTACCTTTCGGATCGTCTAATTGAAGTTTCTTCATAGCTTCACGGGCGTTGTGTAGACTCTGCGAAGTGGAGGGTGGTACTGGCCTGATGCAAACTCTTTGCAGGCCGCTACCTGGCAGCATCGTCGTGATTACTCTCCTAGGCTCTTCCCTCTCTGGGCTGCTACGATAGTGACCCAGGAAACTGTCATCTTGATCGCCATCGATATCCATCAGGTACTCTTCGAACTGTTCGAAGTTATCGAGATCAGAGTCCAGCTCGCTTCGAGAGCCATGAGCTTTGGGTCGGAAGAAAGAATCGGAATTTCGTCTATAATCCAAATTCTTTGATTCAGGAGATGAAAAACTGCGCATGACGTAGTCTTTCTTTGCTGGTTGTGGAGACCGACGTTCTGGTTCATTCTGTGTAGCTGGTGAAGAGTAGCTTCTGGGGAGGAGACTTCTAGCGCTACCACTACTCGGCTTCCTTTGCAGCTGCTGATTCGTCCTCGTCGATATCAGACTTCGTCCCCTGTTCGAACCTTGCGTCGGTGGCTCTTTACGCCTCATAGCGACTACACTTTATTTATCGAACGTGTGAATCTGCATGAATCTCGAATGATACTGAATAAGGGAAATGTTCGACTCCCGCACGTAATGTCACTGTGCTCTATGCGTGTCCACTTCTAGGATATCGAATGTCGATATCGGATGACAAGGCCGGGAGCCAGATGATATATCATATGATAAGCAACGGTGAACACGACCGACTTACAAAAACTCCCTGGTCCATATGTCTGGCCACAATTATATTGGAAGCTATTCCACCAACACACAGATCCTCGATAAGACTCATAATTTAATCAGCGCTTCACTTATTATCATAAACACCGGTCATTGCAAATTTAACTTGCTCGAATATCTTTTAAGGAGCCACCAGCAATAAACCCCTGATTGTACGAGTATTTACATTCAATTATAAAACACGTTATCTCCCATTATTTCCTCACCAAGTTTCTCAGGCACTCACGACTGCAATTCACACACTACCACTAAACATCGTACGTAATGTCAGAACAAACACGCTAATTCTAGGTACCTACACAGTATACACACTCCAAGTTCGATCAAGAGCTGAATGATAGAGCTTTGGGCCCGAAAATACGTAAAGGTTGCGTACGCACTGTGGGCGGGCAACTTTCTCTTTAAACGTCACTGGCATAGGACGATACATTATCGTGATTGCGATTGGATACGCCTGGTGGAGAAAATTGCGAAATTTTGAACTTAGATATATTTTTTATTCGTTGAAAGTAGGTAAATATTACCTGATCATGAACGTAACATAACAATCTTATCTTATTTATAAAAAATAGTTTTTTTTTACTTTTTTATTCTATAGTTTAGTTTATTTAATACGCAAAATGAGGAGAAAATCCTCCTACAAGATAAGTTAGTGGCTACATAAGTAGGAACCTACGAATATATAACGGGTTAAAAACGGCAAAATCAAAAGGCAAGATTAAAAAACTGCACCGAGTTCAAGGTTTATCCAGAAACGGTAATGAATTTTTCCAATAATCTTGGTACTTATCTTAATGAACCTTGAAACCCGGTTTACATATTTTTAACTCGCTAGGCCGCCGGCCGTAGGTATTCGACAAAGGTACATACAGTGGTGTTCATTGTAACCTGACCAAATTATGTTTTATTTAATTTTTAATGAATACAATCCTAATTTAACAGTGGCGTTCATAGTTAGCTTAACCCCGTGGCAGGTTCAAAGTCTCGATAATTAATTTGTAATAATAATATAATAATGCTGGACAATCCACATAGCATTATCTAGCCCGATGGTAAGCAGAGCTTGTGTTGGGTACTAGATAACTGATATACATAATACAATACATTACATAGATAGATATTTTTTATTATACATAGAAAATGACCAGAACATCCGGAACAAATATCTGCAGATCGTACACACAATTGTTCCGAGGCGGGAATCGATCCCGCAACCTCCTGCGTCGCAGGCGGACCTTTGCCCACCGCGCCACATCGGTCGTCATTTTGATTGATTTGTTATATTGATTGATATAAAACCTGCACTGCACTAAACCAAAAGATGCTAGTTTTAACGTGTTATGGGTATTTTCTATGTATATTGTAAAGTAAAAAAAACTATCTATATACTTAAATTAAAACTTTTGAAATTGTCATGGTTATTAACACAAAAGTCATTTATAACGATAAGGTATTCATTTACCATGATTTGATTTGTCCATGATCACGGATCATGGCGCATGAAACTGTACCGAAATATAGGAAAATTCTATAATGAAATCATGGTTGATCCCGTTATTGACTTTTGTATCTATTTATGTATATCAGTCATTTAGTACCCATAACACAAGCTAACTGATGATCCTGTGTGATGTGAATTGACCAACGTTATAAAAAAAGATAGTAACACTAAGTGCCATATTTGCCGTAAGTGTAATCACAGAGTTTGCATTCCTCACCAGCGTAAATGGTATTTGAGTACAACAAACAGTCAAAAACGATAGACACGCCTACACAAATTACACATTAGCCTAAATTTAAATCACAAAAAGTTTATTCAAACAATAAAACTAAATACCTACTTTTGACTTTAATAATAAAATTTTGAACAGAATAGGTTCTATGAAAGCTCTTTGGTTGGAAGTTGTGGTTTCAAAGGGTCCTTAAAAATGTCGACTAGATATTAATTATATATTTTAGTACGATATTTTGTATTTAATATTTATTAGTATAATGTTGCTGATGATGACTGATTGATGAACCATTATGTTATGTAGGTACACAAAAAGTCGGTGCATCAATTTTCAACAGCGCCATCTGTATTTATGCGGTCAAACTAACTGCTGTGTGTTAAAGAATGGCAAACCAATTCGAATTAAATCATCTCGTTTCTCATCAAGTGATCGGTAGTGATTACTAGATGGCGTTATTCAAATATCTGTGTTCGGATGATAGCGATGCTATTATAGATAAATTCAATTACTTATATTCTATAACATGAGATGGTGTAGTTTTTTATATGTGTAGAAGAACCTCTTACTCGGTAACTCCTGTGGCTCAGCGACTGAACGTGGATCTAACTTCCGACTCATGGCTTCTCCAGGCATCTTGGTGAAACTCATCACACTAATAATATAAAGCGAAAGTTTGTATGATGAGATGAATGGATGGATGTTTGTTACTTCTACACGTCAAAACTACTAAACAGATCGGGCTGACAGGCATTGATGACAGGTATGGATTTGCATAGTAGTTTCGTTCTGGGCTTTATGTCTTTATAGAACGTAAGTCATAGCTCGGGGTAATCACTAAGAAATACTTATAGGAATGTAAATAGGAGTTTTGGTTAGAGCCCTCCCGTACTGAGAGAAGGTCGCGGGTTCAAATCCTGCCGAAATTAACGGTTTGGTCTTCTTTTTGGGTACGTATGTATATTACTTAGGTTAGAATGAATAGGGATAGAATATATTTATATTAGTATTGTGTAATGTATAATTATAATGCAATCCTGTTTACATTTTGATGTCAACATCACGCTCCTGACGACCGTGACGTGACACGATCCCTCTGGTCTTCACTGAAAATCAGCGCTGGGTGGACACATTAGTGGGCACCCAGCACAATGCTGAGTGAAGGCCATATTTGCCATGAACACTGCTACGCACAATCATTTGTAATATAGGTAGTAATAATTTGCGTAGTTTAAGTTTGTTGTGTATAGTAGTTTTAAGGTGAATAAAAATATTTTCTTTCTTTCTTTCTTTCTATTAAACTTAACCTAGTCTTTAATACTAGGTACTTCATTAATCTAGTTACTAATTTAAAAAAATATACATAGGATTAGTTAAGTACAATGTTAGGTTAATGCTACTCAACTACACACATTAAAATAAATTGAAATATGAACACAATTATTTTTAAAGGTTTCTTAAATAGTTTTAAAAAAAAACACTCGAGTATCTTTCACAACATTATGTACTTATCTTCCATTCATCATTCAATTAATATAATTCTATCTGTTACGGTCGAAATCAAGTGAAATATATTTAAAGACTTCCTTCCGGAAGAATATCAGCAGAAGAAAAAAACAATTTGATAAAATATTAAACACTGTCAAATTCGAAAAGATTTATGGAGAATGATGTGAAAATGTAACTGACTATAAGATATAATTAATTCATTAGTGGGAGGAATTTATAATCAACGGCGGCCATACAATTTACAATGGTTGCTTAGTTTAGTAGTTCAGGAACATTACATGAGAGTTTAACAGTTAGTTAACTAATACCGGATGTTGTGAGGCAGAATAACTGCTTGCGCGATGCACGAAAAAAGTCGTTATGATTGCTACGCCTATTATGCGATTTAAAAAAGAAAGTTACACACGGTAACATAACGGCTCGCTCTAATAGATTAAACTATAAATCGTTGTTCGTAATTTACATATTAATATTAGGTTTAATACTCATTCATAATTTGGGTAAATCATTTATTTCTAGGTGTTACAAATCGCAAACCGTCCAATGTATATTTTTAATTAACAGTTTTACTGCTAGTAGCAGAATAAATCTATACTAATATTTTAAAGAGGAAAGGTTTGATTTTTTGTTTGTTAGTATGTTTGTAATGAATAGGCTCCGAAACTACAGGACCGATTTGAACAATTATTTCACCGTTCGGAAGCTACACTATCCCCGGTGAACATAGGCTATATAATATTTTCAAAAAAGTTGGAGATCCGTACTAAAACCGTGCGTAGTCGGGAAGGTCCGCTAGTAATAAATAAGATATCGAGTATAACTTTATATTAATAGGTTGCCAACTTATGCCCAAAATAGTATCATCTTTTGGGATAGGATTATATCTAAGATGGATTATAAGATTATAGCTAAGATGGATGATAAAAGTAATCTTAAAGTTTATATTGTATACCGTAAACCCAAATTAACATAACTGAGTAAGTATAGTTTTATTTAGACTTAAGTTATGTCAGTCCAGTCACCCAAAAAACTATACTAATTTATGTACTAATGTATATAAAACTATGTATTTGTATAGTTTTTTGGGTTATTTCTATGAACCCTTCAACGATACAAGTTGCCGCGACTCATTTGCCTCCTTACTCATGTTGAAGTTTATGAACTTACATATGTTTATAATTGATTGATACATATACAAAATAAACTCCATGGATTTCTACAAAAATCTCGGCATTATTAATACGACATATCATTTACCTATACTCCAAGCGATTTTTACAATTTTAGCACAGACGTGCGAAGGTCTTGAGGCACTATTCATTGATAAAAAAAGTGTTATAGCGTTGAGCAATTCTATTACTTTTCTATATTACGTAAAATGGGTAGGCACTTGTTGAAATCTTCGAAATGACAGAGCAAATACTGATGGTCACTTAGTTTAAGTGTGTGTGGACATTGCGAATATGCAAGGCTAGACTTTGCTCGTATTCTGTAATAGATGCGCATATCATTAGAAAAATCGTGTTTTCTTCGTAAATAAGCAAAGCATTGATGCTGCAGGTACAGACGATTGTTCAGAGATAATATAATGGATAAAGGACTTAAAGATAGAATGAATAAGAATGGGGTGGACAGGTAATACATGTGTTTATCAATGTTGCACCATTAAACCAGTAGGTTTGTGTTTGTACTCACACTAGTCTTAGACATAAATGTTAAGATAAATAAATTGTAAAATGCATTTGGATAACTTCTTATAACTAATCTACGAGACTTTAGATAGAAACTAGATAATCCACAATTCAAACATTTATCGATCAAAAACGTTTTACAAGAGCCTAGCGGTATAGGACTGTAGGTCCTTGTTAGAATCATTGTGCGTAATATTTATTTATTTACAACATTTTCAAATTGCATGCCTTGCTAGAATGAAATAGAACATGTAATTAGCCGTCAACATACATGCACTCGGCATGTATGTTGACGGCTAATTACAAGTTTCCGCAGATATACTTAAAAATCTAGGATGATACACAGTAGGTTGACGATGTATTACAAATAACAAAAACCATATTGAGTAGAAAAATGATGAAAAAAAAAACAGAACTTAGTTAAATAGGTACTACAATAAATAGGTATGCTTAAAATATTCGTATAATAACATAGTAATAGATGTATGCATGCACCTGTGTACCTCCAGTAGGAAATATCAAGAGGTGCCTAACCTACATACATACTGCTAGCCGTCTGCAAAAAAAAGTTCTTTTAAAACTGTAATGTTAGAACAGCCTGGGTCTACTCGTAAAAACGAAAATCGTAGTTTCGGATTAGTTTTTGTGTAAACGCTATCCTATTCTAGTGACATACGAGTTGGTGTTGGGTTTAGCTTGAAAAGGAATCAGAAACGTTCGGGTAGACTAGAAACCTTGACTACCGTACTGTTGCTCAAAGCGGGCTTTAACGAAATCTACTTTGTTTGGGTTATTAATTTGGTTTTAATGTGGGTGTAGTAGACAGAGTTCAAAAGTCTCAAAGCGAACAACATGCGTATTAACCCTACCATTTTGTCACTTGGTGCGTTGATTTGCCAATCTCTAAGTTGGTATTTTGGAAGTTGTTTGAAATTTTGGTGAACTCTTTGTAATATTTGGTGTCTTCCAAGTTCCAACTAACTTAGTTTTGTTGGAAGATACCAACTATTGCATATTAATTTTTATTATAATCTAAAATAACGTTTCATTTAAAATGAAAATTAATGTAAAATATAGTTTTATATCGATTTGAAACGGTGCAGGTGTGCTGTCTGTTAAATTGTTTTTAAATTTAAAAAAAAGTGTATCAATTAATCTTCGTGTCTTGCAGCCTATATCGCAGTAGTAACTATAATTCCTTCGCACTATATCTACTCGTACTCATAAAGCGACTTACCTACTCCCTGTAAGTCACTTTTAGTACGCATTTAATACACGTATTTGAAACGGTGGTGGTAGTAAAACCTATACCAAGAATGCGGCGCTACAGGCTAAGGTGCGTCCTTGCCTAATTTAAGGATCTAAGATTGCAAAATCCTCAGCAGCAAAACCACTAACCTCCTACTTAACTCACTCGGTAGGTCTGTTATACAACTTCAGTCGGTGCATGCGCGCGCGCCCGAAGCGTCGCGGTTCGTAGCCGTACAATTTTCACTTTTCTTTTGCGTACTAGTTCGTACTTACGTTTTCGCGTGTTTTGTTCAGTTCGTTTCGGATTTTGGAGCAAACGGTTAACCGTAAGTCATGGTTCTATTAGTTTTAGTGTGTAATTGTCAAGTTCTGGAAAATTGTTTAATCGTTCGCTTATTCACAGCTTTGTTTATATGCGAATGTTAAATAAGCTGGATAATAAAACTACATGCGATTTGTGGCTTTACGTTAACATTACTTGTAGGTAATGGTTGTAGGTATTTAATGCTTTGATTTGATCACCTTTTTATCTACAACGCTCTATAGCAATAAGGTTCAAAGTTCTAGTGTATGCTTAATGATGGTGTTTCTACAATCTATACCAACTAGGTATGGTATGCGAGCATTATGTTGTAAAGCTTGTACCATCGCGTTTATATTAAAAAAAACTTTATTTCAGGCTTCATATACTAGTCCATAGGTTACCTGAAAATGCTTATTATGTAGCAGTTTTATGTAACCTCAGATCGTATACCTAGTCATATTAATCTACAGAATACATAAAACAAATTGAACACAACAACACAATAATCAAAACAAAGAAAAAATAATATTTAAAATAATTATAATAGAACAAAATAATAGAGCTTGCTTATAAATACACAACTTTAATTGCGTAAAAACCCGATAAGGTTAAGGGCCTTATATTCTTAAAATATTTAAAATTCTTTACTTTCTAAAGACCTAAAATAATGGGTCAACAACTGTATAATAAGCTCCCTTTAGAGTTGAAGCTTATTATAAATGAAAATAGTTTCATTCAAGTACTAAAAAATCTTTTAATTGACAAAACGCTGTATAGCAGAAACATCAGCAGAAACGATTACCTACAGTAAATATAAAATAAAATCGGACATCCCCGTAACGTCACCTAACCGAGAGTAACGTTAACTTTTATAATTTTAAGAATATATTATAACATAATTGTTATGTTTCCCATACATCAAAATTGTATATTACCTGTTTTGACGAATAATTAAGGTATATTTATTATATTGTACACTTTTATGTAAGAATTATTACAATAAAGAAATCTGAATCTGAAAGAAGAGTTAACTTTTCTATTGACTTGACCATGACTAGTTAGGTCATCGTTCTCAAAGGTATAAATTAGTTTTTACTTGCTGTTGTTGGTTTACTTACGTCTGTCGTTACTACATTGTTTATTTATTCAAGAACACAAACATCATATTTACATGTACATATATGTATATCTAATGCCATCTTCATAGGCAATTATTCTAATACATGTCAGTTTAAATTCATAATTCATGCGTATTAATATAATTATGTACATTATTTTTTCTTTAAATTTTGAATGATTTGTTACGAGGCATTTAACTTTGGTAATTATCTTGTTTGTGCTGTCTCGTTTATTATTTTGGCTGTGTAACTTCAACGTTTAACTGATATTATATACACCGTTATTATCACTTCATAGTATAAAAAAAATTCGCTTCCCGCTGTCTGTCTGTCCCTATGTATGCTTAAATCTCTAAAACTACACAACGGATTTTTATGCGGTTTTTTTTAAATAGATAAAGTAATTCAAGAGGAAAGTTTATAAACTATTTGACACAAAGATTTCCACGCGGGCGAAGCTGCGGGGTACAGCTAGTTAACTAATCCAATACTTAAATGTGAAAACTAGCCAAGTTCGCTCAGATAGATCGATAGAAAATTCTTAATTGTGCATTGTGCACATTTCGCCACGTGGGCGAAGCTGCGGGGCACAGCTAGTTAACTAATCCAATACTTAAATGTGAAAACTAGCCAAGTTCGCTCAGATAGATCGATAGAAAATTCTTAATTGCAAAGAACAAACAAGATAAAAAATATATGATATAAATATGTGACAATTTGGCGGTACCTCTCTTCTAGAGAACCGTGGATGGATAGGATCGTTGGATTGAACATGGGGAACTGTGTGCATTATTATGCTACATAGCTAATACAAATAACAAAATGCAAAAAAAGATAGAGGCTTAACTTAACCGATAAAGATCTAAGATCATTATAGAAAGATATTTGCTCGATTTCTTTTAGGCACTTCTTTCAAGCATTGATTGAAATGTTGTGAACAATATTCAAACTACCAGATGTCATGTCTGTGATTGCTTTTATAACGACGACCGGTGGGCGAAGGTCCGCCTGCGACGCAGGAGGTTGCGGGTTCAATTTCCGCCTCGGAACAGAAATTGTGTATACGATCTGCAGATATTTTTTCCGGGTGTTCTGGTTGTTTTCTATGTATAATAAAAAATATCTATCTATGTAATGTATTGTATTATGTATATCAGTAACACAAGCTCTGCTTACCATGGGGCTAGATAATGCTGTGCTGTGAATTGTCCAGCATTATTTATATTATTTATTTATAAAAGAAAATAATAAACACTTTCATAGCCTATAACGCACATGCATGTGTTGTCCCTGCTGGAGCTGCGGCGAGGCTGGGCAGTGAAAGGGTTTTTAAGGTTTTTGCAGTATATACCTGCTTTAACGTCTAACGCACATATGTATTACGGAAATTCCAGTTTAACAAGTCTTATTGAAAATACCAATTTGCGTGTAGCCTTAACTTATTGCATAGTTTGTTTACGCAACGTTAGAACACGAAGTTATTTGAGTAGTTGTGATACCTACGAGTGCTTTACCTTACACTTGATAGCGATATATTTCACAGCGCTACTTGAAGCCTTCAAACGGTAGCTTGTTTGCTTACTTGTTAATGGTGTCTTCTAGAGCCTAGAAAGAGGCCGAAGAGTGTCAGGAAGGTCTAGAATCTAGAGTCTAGATTCTAGACCTTCCTGACACTCTTCGGCCTCTTTCTAGGCTCTAGATTTCTCTCTCCTGTGGGTAACAGACCTTGAGGCCGAAGAGTGTCAGGAATGTCTAGATTCTAGACATTCCTGACATTATAAATGAATTATTATTTTAATTTTTTAAGAAGACATGTCTGTCTGCTTTCTTTTGCACAATGCCCTATGGTGTTTCCTTTGTGATAAGTTAGTATGTGTTATAATAAAAATGTGATTTATCTTTTAAATAGTATTTAACGACATCAAGTGTAACATTGTGTACCTACGGTGGAAATAAATAAATAAAAAAAAAAAAACTCTTCGGCCTCATGGTCTGTTACCCACAGGTGAGACTGTGGTCAAAAGGAGGTCTTTTACCTTCAAAACCTTCTTCTTACTGTTTCGAATTGTTAGTACTATTTCTAATTTGTTTATATTCTTTAATTGTAATTTTCTTTGTGAAATATTTAGTTAAGTCAAAGTCAAACTTATTTATTTCTTTAAGCTTACATAATAAGCACTTAGACAAGTCAAGTAAAATAATTATAACAATTTAATTAGCCATAAAGAGCATTATCAATATGATACTTTGGTTTGCTATGTTTTAATCTGCATAATTTGATTCTTTAAAAAAACGTGTCTTCAAATTCATTAGTATTTTCACTGCTTTTCTTAAGTTTTTCGATACTGATTCCTCAGGAATATTTTTATGGCATTACCTCGGGATTATTCCCATACAAAAGCGAAATAATTTACCAAATTCGTCTATAATTGATGGATAAATCGACGAACGGCCATACAAAAAATAAATAAAAATAAAATAAAATAAAAACAGCTTTATTCCATATCCCAATAGTTATTAGTATGTACAATTTTAAAACAATAATAATAATAGTAAAATAAAGAGTTAATAGTTGTGTAGGTACATTATAATTTTAGAATTGAATTGAATTTAGAATTAATTATGTCAGATATTTTTGTGTCATGTCCTGATATGGCCGCCTTCGGCGGTGTATGCCTCCTCCAAGGATCTCCAGAGGAGTCTCTGGCTTTTTGTAGCCACATTTTTCCAGCTACTTGTGTAATGTCATCATTCCATATTTTGAATGGTCTCCCTTTTTTCCTTTTTTGGTCAAGCGGTATCCAGTTTGTGACTATATATGGCCATCTGCTGGGTTTTAATCTTTGAACGGCCATACAGCGGAACATAAAATCTCCTTCTATTTTGAAGTCGGTTGAAAAAGAGGCTGTACGTTTCCACTATCATTTTAAATTGAAGGCAACAAGACAAATGATATAAATACCTATCTGCTGACTAATGACTTGGCTTTGAAAATTGCTGTCATTACCTGCGATTGCAGTCGCTAATCTATGTGGTCAAATTTGTGACCACATAGCACAGAATTATATAATTTGCAGTGGCAAGTTAAACCCAAAATATACCATTTAAACAATTGTACCTACCTACCTAGTAGATTGTTTGCAATAGTCTGTAGTAAGTTCAATTGTCTCTATTATTGTAAATAACAAAAATCCTACTAATATCATAAACGCGAAAGTTTGTGAGGACGTTTCTTACACGCAAAAACGACTGAATGAATTTTGATGAAACTTCACAATAATATAGCTTACATATCAGACATAGGAATTGTATATTATCCAAAATATCTATCACCACGCGGGTGAAACTGCGGGGCGCAGCTAGTATATAAATTCCACAAGAATGACAAAACCTAATTTGGTTTTCCCAATTTTTATCAACCTTATTTGGGGTTCCTACTTTCAAAATTTAACTACGAAAATACGCTCTCGAGCGTTATCAGTGTAAAATTAGATACATATGTATAATTTATATATAAGTATAATTTATCTGCCACTATATAAATACACAATATAAATTAACAACTTTGAAATAAAAATCAAATACTTAATCTTACTTTGTGAATGATGTAAAAAAATCTAGTTTTGTTTTTATCCCTTGAAGCCTTGGTATGGCCTACTCATATATAAAAAAATCTAAACCAATAAATATATATAACTCCCAATTTTAATTTAATAGTGATGTTATACTCTATTACTTTTTATAACTATTATTAAAAAAACTCAATCATTTATATATTTTATCAAGTATGTAAAAAAACTGGTGTATGTTTTACCGCTTGAAGCCTATGGTATGGCCTACTGATATAGAAAAGAAACTTAACCAATAAATATGTAAAACTCCCAATCTTAATTTAGCATTGATGTTCTACTATATTCATTTATACCACTAAATTATCCAAATTAGAAACGTTTCGAGATTAGCATTTCTCTCCGAGACTCGGACCAAAGTTCCGCTACGATAGGCGATACGCTACAAAAGTGGTCGTTAATGTACTTACGAGTACAATGCCTGTTTCCGGGAGCCGAGTTTTAGATAGATAGATAGAAAATTCTTTATTGCACTTTAACTATAAACTATGTACAGTAAAAACTTTAAAATTAATTACAATTGGCGGTCTTATCGCTCAAGAGCGATCTCTACCAGACAACCATGGATGGATAGGATCGTGGACAGTACCAGGGGATCTGTGTGCTTGTAAGTTATGGGATATTATGAATAAAATACTACTTACATAGAAATATACTACATAATCTATATATATAAAATAAAGTAGTGTTTGTTACAACACTTATAACTCGAGAACGGCTGGACCGATTTAGCTGAAAATTGGTGGAGAGGTAGCTTAGTACCAGGAGTCTAACATAGGATACTTTTTATCATTTAAACAATTTGACACATAGATTTCCACGGGGGCGAAGCCGCGGGGAGCAGCTAGTATATCATAAAATATACATATACTACTTATAAACATAGGATCTCAGTTATGCGCGTGACAGCAGGACAAATAGTGCTCTTTTAACGGTGTTTTAAATGGTTTTAAAGGTTGGTAATGACTTAACACGCCTCACCGATATTGGCAATGCGTTCCATAGTTGCACAGCCCGGGCAGTAAGGAGTTTTATTGCATCATTCAGAAGGCATTTCGCTTAATGTGATCGTACGGTAGAAAAATTTCCTCTAATTACACGATCTACGTGATGTATGCGCATAAATGTGATACATTAAAAAGCCGCAGTATTTCACTTCATAAAAACAGATTATCACACTTGCATACAAATAGTAGGCATTAGCAGCCCTTTTCCACAAATGTTGCAATTAATTAACTACTCGCTTCTGATAACGTCTTTGCACGTGTTTTTCTGGATAAAATAGCTATATAAAAATAAAGGTAAATCCGAAATAAATTAGTTAATTATTAAAAAATAGATAAGTGAGTTTAGCAGCTTTAGTCTCCATGGCGTCTAAGCTCGTATCATCAAAGCTTGCTCAGTCATCGAACGATTTTGTATGGCAGAAGTGTTTCTCAAGCATAAATCGATTACTAATAAATTCAATAAACAAATAAATATTGCTGGACAAAACACACAGCCTCAGCAGCTCCGCTTAGCTTGGGGATCCAAGCTAAGCAGAGCTTGTGCGATGTGCTGTATGTGCGATGCAATAGATGATGATATACATAATACATTTACTTAGATTTTTATACATAGAAAATATCCAGAACACCCGGGTCAAATATTTGTAGATCGTATAAACCAAGGCGGGAATCGCCACATAGGTCTTCAAATATAAGTAAATTTAAGCATAGTTTCTTAATACATGCCTTAAGTCTCATTTAGATTCCCCTATAACTTATTTGATCTTATACTGTTGATAAAAAATTTGGTCTGATATCGAGTTAAAAGTCAACCTCAGCCTACACAAATACCAAATAAGAGCATCCTCTTTATTCGTATTGTTGCGACCGTTAATCGTGACATCTTGTCATGGTACAAACTTTCGCTAGGCTCGAAAGTGTTTCATTATAATTTCGTTATTATGTAAACATTAGGGTCAAGTTTAAGTTATTTAATTTTAATGTTTTTGTTTTCTGTTTGTGTTTTTAATGTATACTTTACTGTACTTAGTAAGGTCGTCTGTGCCTATTGTTTGTTATGTACCAGTAGGTTCTATGGTGTGGAAATAAGTATAGGTACGTAGTAAAACATATTTCAATTTGATATTTATAAACGTTTTGAAGAGATTTTAGGACTTTTTTAAACTACTCCCAAACTTCAAGTCCTATTATGATTTTTAATTTAATCATAAGGGTTTTTTTTATCAATATGCTGAGCGAAGCCAAAGAGAGAAGCTTCTTATATTATAATTTTACACGAACCAACGTGTAAGGTAAAAAAATAATAATAATAGGAGTCGATACTACCGGCAGGTTTGTACGTAGCAAGTTGTAGGAGTAGGAATAGGAAACTAGTTATCCAATTACCCAACAGCATCGCTGTTAAATCAGTTACGCGTGACTGGCTCCCATCTGTTCGATACCTTAACTGAGTACTGGTTTCAACGGTTTTCAGTGCGTGAAATGTGCCTCTATGATCTAACTTTTACTGTCTTTGTTGTTCCAAATCCAATTTAGAGATTTACTAGTTAGGTAAGAGATGTATTGCGTATTATCAAAAACAATGCAATTCATGACGTCATTTCATTCAATTCATCACACTTATATTATAAATGCGAAAGTTTCGATGTTTGTTACTTCTTCACGCCAAAAATACTGAACGGATCGGGCTGAAATTACAGGTAGTTCTAGGCCGCGTTCTAGGCCTATAGGTAGGCTATGCCATAGCCTGTTTATTCCAGGCCTAGAACGCATCGTTGCATAGCCGCTATGCTAGACCACAAGCGCGTGCGATGCCGTGGGCACTAAATAGTTGCCTTATTATTTGATCAAGAGACCGAAACTGCTTGGGTACATAACGCAAGCATATTTAGGCTTGGAGTTAACAAAAACGAAGATAACGTTATGACTTATATATAACTAACGTTGTATTATATCCGCGTAAACTTCCCGTTTTAAATACTGCAAATATATCCGAGCTGATTAGAGTTCCACCACTCTAACCTCGGACGCGGCTTCACGGCATTTTCGCAAAAACTAAATTGTGAAATACGAATGTAATGGGCACCAGAGACAAATAGGTAGGTACCTATCGACCCTTATCGATACCCGTGATCGTGGTCCTGCTTTGTCTGACACTTTTTATAATTTTAATTTTACGTTTAGGTTAGGTACCTTTTCATTATTATTCTTATTAGCCTGAGTGGCGACCCTGCAATACAGTAAACCCTTTTCAGGCACCAGTCTCTCACAAAGTTTTCTTATACGAACGAATTGAGAGAAGGGATTTGAAAATAGTTGTAGGCTCGCTATGGTAGGTACGAATACCGAATACCGTGAACATTTTTAAATACCAGCTGTTTTATCGACCCCTTGCGCAATATAGCCCACACAGTAGGTTCATTGTTAAACATTCCCACCAACCTCACCATGCAACTCTTCCTGCAATTATCGATGCCGATTGCAAAACTGCACACCTCATTTCTTGTTAGCTACTTAGTGCGGTTTGCATGCATATTGGTTGATATTTACATAGCACATGCAACTAAGCGAATCACTTAGTTGCATATGCCTGTAAAGTTTCCCTTTAGTTGTGTTGACATGCATATTTGTTGCTATTTACTAAGATGGTGGTGAACTCTCCTCTCTTGAGTTCTGTATATATTGTAAACTAGCGAACCTTCCCGGCTTCGCACGGTTTTATTACAGATCCCTAACTATTTTGAGACTGTAATATAGCCTATGTTCACCGGGGATAGTGTAGCTTACCAACGGTGAAAGAATTTTTCAAATCGGTCCAGTAGTTTCGGAGCCTATTCATTACAAACAAACAAAAAATCAAACCTTTCCTCTTTATAATATTATAAACAAGTATATTTTAAGTTTATTATAACAATATTTATTGTAAACAAGTATATTTTAAGCGATTGTCTCCATTTGCATTGTTGCAGTTCTCTTGTATTTGCTTAGTTCTGTGTCAAAAGGATGTCTCACGTTGCTATTTTTGGAAATTGTTAGCGCTGTAAATCTCATAACAGCTAAAAATACGCAAACGTAATTATTTAGTTACTACAGTGTCTGCGGTAAGGCGGTAAAGCCTCTGATGAAACAGCCCTTTATTTACCGAAATATATATCACCCAAGTCTATTCCTATTAAAATGACAGTTGTAGCTTTATGTCTTCTTCCGTTAGTGGAGAACATATTGAAGTGAATAGAAAATTAAAAACACCTTATTACTCATTTGATAATAATTTATGGTATACAATTAGTGGTATTTTACTTGTCTAAATAATAAGTTAATTTATGAGACAAAAAGTATACCAACTACTACTAACTAATGCCAAAAATCTATTCGATTGGTTGGGCGTGAAGACAGGACAAACAAACAAACACATTTTCATTTGTAATATTAGTTAGGATTTCACCTTTACCACAGATCATTTATAATATTAAACTAATACATAAACTATACGTTTCTACTACTTCGGTGTCGGGTGTCTGTTTAATTGGCTTTTACACAAGAACTTGTTTGTGCGTAGGTTCTCAAGCTTAACCCGCCTCGACCCTATGGGTAAGCAATCATCATTCAAAACTGGTAAATAAGGTGTCAAACGACATTTCAGTTTGTGTAGTTGGTAACCATTGAACCAGGAAAAGCAAATGTCGTATGTTAACACGAAAATGCTCATCAACATGTTTGCTTTCGACGGGACTTGACCCCAGTACTTCTTTTTCCTAATATCAATACAAAATCTACGTCTACAGTTACGGAACACACCTCTCCCAAATAAGGGAGTTTTTGCCTAATATAATAAACAAATAATTCTGGAAAATCCACACAGTATCATCTAGCCTCAAGCTAAGCAGAGCTTGTGTTATGGGTATTAGATGACTGCTATACTAAATAGAATACACTTATATAGATATTATTTAATGTACGTAGAAAATACCCAGAACACCCGGAACAAATATTTCCAGATCGTACAAACATTAGTCCCAAGGCGGGAATCGAACCCGCTACTTCCGCCAATTTACAACGCTCTGCTGGCTGATTGGTGATCTGATGCCTCTTCTCTGGTAGGTTCCCTTAGATCTCTTATGATATCTACGAGCTTACTCATAGGGGTCGATTCGTACGCTACCGCTCTCTTAAAGCCGGCAGTTCGGCTCGATTGGTGGAAAAAGATGGCTTTAACATAATATCATCAATATGCTACTCACGCGAAATGTAATACGTAACCTATACTAATCTAAACACTAAACTTGGTAATAAATATAATTGATACTTATTTACATAGAGTCTATGGATATTTAAGTACCATAATTTGTGGTGTGGTGTTGTAAGTCTCCTAGTTCCTGTTTCTGCATACTCACATGCGCCATGAAAAGTGCAACAAGATTCTACTGAAGTCACTTGCGTGCTAGCTCTTGCAGGCTTTGATGTTTTCAAAACCATCCAATAGCATACTCCTTGTAATAATTTGGTGTAAAAAATATAAACCGACTTCAAATTCCTAAATAATGAAACTTTAACGATTAAAAAAAAAACGAATCACCGAAACCGGTTGGCGTGATTTTTTTCTTTTTTTTTTTTTTTCTTTTTTTTTTCAAAATTTTGGGAAAACTTACAGCTAGTTCTTAAAAATAGTTAATTTATTAGTACATGCCGGTAAATACCAGCGCATGTGTGCTGAAGGCCAATTAAAAAGTTTCCGCAGATATGTACTTAAATAGACTAATAAATGACGAACAGTAAAAGTAGACGACTTAAATAAAATTAGAACAAAAATGAAATACACAACACAAGACGATATTAAATTTAGTTATTTTAAAAAGAATTCATCGCTAAGCAAGCGTTTGAGCTTACTTGCAGATGTGTTAAATAAATCTATTTCATTATTTTTGTTGACCAATGAGTTGAACGATTTACTAGCGCGTATCAAGAATGCGTTTTGTCTATAATTAGTTTTTACCACGGGAACGTGATATTGAGTTATTCGTCCATTTGTCGCATACATGCTTATTGCTAATTTAAGACTTATGGTTTTCGCATAGATGTCACTATCAGAACTGGTCCAAATTTAAATGGCACTACACCGGAAGCACTAGCTATCAAATAAAAGAATAATGAAAATCGGTTCACTCAGTCGAAAGTTATGAACTAACAAATATTAAAAAAACAGTTGAATTGAGAACCTCCTCCTTTTTTAGAAGAGGCTTGAAAAAAGTAAAATAACATTTACCTAATTGATTACAGAATCAAGATGCCGTCAGAAGTGAACGAGTGGTACCGAGATCGGAAGGTGCTGATCACGGGTGCCTCCGGCCTCATGGGGAAGGTGCTGATCGAGAAGCTTCTATACAGCGTGCCGGATATAGGCGGGGTGTACGCTCTGGTGCGGAGCAAGCGCGGCAAGAACCCTCAGGCCAGGATCGAGGACATGTGGAAACTGCCTGTAAGTAACAGCTCGTTCCCACTTGTCGTCTGTCGGGTCCGGATTTTAATCGGATTAAGTGGCGGAACATTTGTTGGAAATTTTGTGTCGGCGCCGACAAGCTTCATGTAAAATGAATCATCCGATTAAAACCCGGACCCGACAGACGACAAGTGGGAACGAGCTCTAACAGTTTTGGTAGGCACATCACAGAACACGAACGAAAAACTAACCAAAGATAAAATGACGACCTATAGTGTGACGCGGTGGGCGAAGGTCCGCCTGCGACGCAGGAGGTTGCGGGTTCGATTCCCGCCTCGGGAAAATTGTGTGTAAGATCTGCAGACATTTATTCCGGGTGTTCTGGACTTAAAATATCAATGTAATGTATTGTATTAAGTATACCAGTCATCTAGTATCCATAACACAAGCTCAGTTTATCTTGGAGCTAGAAGATGCTGTGTGGATTGTGCGGGCATTATTTATTTATTTTATTTAAACGAGACATGGCTAGTGATGCCATGTCTCGTTTAAAAAACCAAATGCAGCCAAAAAAAAAAACATTGAGAACAGGGAAAAAAAATATATATTCCCACAAAACCCAAGGACCGAGGGGTCGTCACCCCTCGAGTTGACGCCGGGGTAATGAGGCCAAGCCTCGAGGCCCCTCTCTGTGCCCCCACCAGGGCCGGAATGAAAATTATTGATTGGCCAGTGATCCACATGCAGGTCTCCGAGAGAGTAGTAACGCAGCGCCCCTCTGGGTTGCATTGCGGAAGCTTGACAGTGAAATGGTTTAACTTAAATATAAATATAAATAATGCTGGACAATTCACACAGCATTATCTAGCCCCATGGTAAGCAGAGCTTGTGTTATGGGTACTAGATAACTGATATACATAATACAATACATTACATAGATAGATATTTTTTATAATACATAGAAAACGACCAGAACACCCGGAACAATTATCTGCAGATCGTACACACAATTGTTCCGAGGCGGGAATCGAACCCGCGACCTCCTGCGTCGCAGGCTGGCCTTCGCCCACCGCGCCACAGAGGTCGTCAACTTGACAGACAATCAGAAAAGCTATTAATGGAAGTACAAAAAGACGAACTACGAACTGGCGCAAATCACCGCGTTGTGGGTTATGTAGCCTTCTTTTTGTAAGAAAAATAATAGCTTATGTATGATGTAAGTGCGTATAGGTCCCTCGAGCCGTGTGAATATTGAGAATTGAATTGAGGTTCGAAGGACCGTTATCACTACATAGTGTAAAACAAAGTCGCTTCCCGGTGGTGTCTGTCTGTCCCTATGTATGCTTAGATCTTTAAAACTACGCAACGGATTTTGATGCGGTTTTTTAAATAGATAGAGTGATTCAAGAGGAAGGTTTATAAACTATTGGAATCATAGATTTCCACGAGGGCGAAGCCACGGGCCGCAGCTAGTGACGATAAAAGTAGAATATAATAGGTATGCAAAGCACGTACGAGATGTGGTGTTTATCTGTTATTTATTTAGACATTTCCTTTATTTCAGCTTTTCACAAGAATAAGAGAAGAAAAACCTCACATGATGAAGAAGCTCATTCCGGTAGCAGGCGATATGCTTTACGACAACCTTGGCGTTGAAAAGGAACAGCTAGAGCAACTTTATGAAGAGGTATGGTTTATAATATATTTGTAAACACCCGCACCCGATAAGTCAACCTAGGACTTTTTCAGAATCGACGAAAAACCATGATCTGCTTTTGTATAAACGATAGTGCCAAGGTCTTGCAATGTTCATCTTAAATGGTTCAAGGCATCCAACGTGAATCAGTGTTCTCGTTGATTTTTCTGATCAGTGTATTATCATTGATTTTTACATCGTTGATTCTGTTCCATGAATTAAAAATGACCTCTTTATCTACGGTTGAACACGCGACCGCTAGACCAACGAGGCAGTGTATACTGTAGTGTTATCAAGTTATCTATGTTCTTTCGAATATACAGGCTGTCCCATAATGAGAGGATAACTCTAAACATGTGTTTGCGCCGCTGCTAGGTGGGGCAAAGCTAATCACACTATGGGACACCCAGTATGTGTCTCTGCGGTAGGTGCAGAGCAGTAGATCTAGTTACATCTAAATAGAAATTACGTCTACGCACTGTTTTACATAATCATATAAAATTACGTACAAACGTAATTTTTAATAATTTAGAAATAATCTATATATATAAAAGAAAGTCGTGTTTGTTAAAACACTTATAACTCGAGAACGGCTGGACCGATTTAGCTGAAAATTGGTGGAGAGGTAGCTTAGAACCAGGAGTCTAACAAAGGATACTTTTTATCATTTAAACAATTTTACACATAGATTTCCACGGGGGCGAAGCCGCGGGGAGCTGCTAGTTATACATAAAAAAAATTATAATTATAAATAATTATACGTAAAACGGTTACGAGTATGACAAGACAAAGACATGGCATTTAACTCGTTTACTTGCGTCAGAACAAAACGAATAAAAATGGTCCTTTCTAAAAATTAGAAACCGACATTCGGCTACTCTGCTCTATCACGTAATATAATCTCGGTAGGTCGGTACTTTACGATTTTTGTCACAATATAATTATAAAAAAGAGGTCACGAGTCTATTATTTTTTCTTTTCACTTTCACAAAAGAAAATTAATATAGAATGAAGAAAATGATACTTTAAAGATAAGAGGGTATGTTTTGATTTGGTCGACGCTTTAAATAGCGCTTTAAAAATGCTTGGCTTTTTTAATCACACTATATGGCAGAGGCGCTTTATGCCTAGATTAGGCATAAAGCACCTAGGCAGCCTAGTGCCTGCCTACTTAAATTTTAATAACATCGTGAAATAAATTAGGTAGCATAATTTTTTCATGTTTTCTTTTGATTTTTAGATGAACCAAACAACTCACACTTTTTTAAAGTATAATACCCATAAAAAACGACTACCGCTATTGATGGGTATCTGATTGCAACATAGAAGACTTCGGCCCGAATACTCAAGCACAGCTTACATTTAAGTATGTCTCAAGTGAAGAACTTTTGAAAGTCTTTATTAATAATTGGATTGTATAAAAAAAAACTAAAAACCGACTTCCGATCCCATAATTTTATGATTTTTTTATTATTTTTCGTATATAAAGGTACAATATTCTTAATTTTACACTGTTTTACGTTTTGCGGGACAAAACCGTATCCCAAGGGAATAAAGTTTGTTTAAACGGGACTACCTCGGAGTTATTCTCTGTACTATACAACTTTTTTTTTTATCGGTCCGTAATTGACGATGAAAGCGACGGATATACATAAAAAATACTTAATACATCGTCGGCTAAAAAATATTTTTAAACATACGCGATCTGAACACTTAATTATAAGCGCTAATACAACGGAGAAATACGTAAATAAACGCGATAAATACCCGTTTTATTAGTGCTTATAATTACGGTTAAAAACTCTCAAAATTCGTCACTAGAGTCATGCCTAAATGTGAGTTACGAGTTTTCGGGCGTTAGGTAGATCCTTCTGTGCTAAGCCAGTTTGTCGCGAATAGCAAGTAACGCGGTGAAAGCCGTCTCAAACTCGCACATACATACCACCAGCAGCATGCCGCAGAGAAATCTACTACCTCCATTATCATGTCAGTTTTCAAATTACGGTCTGTGATGCTATCGGGCGAAATAGAGTGGCTTTTCTGGCGCACGACAAATTGGTAGGCGTTGGTTGTCCAGATGGAACGTGAGGATGCGATCACAGTATGTAGGTTAGCTGTTATGTGACGAAATGTGATTTACGGTTTAATTGTTTATTGTAAATAAAAATATCTATTTATGTAATATATTGTATTATGTATATCAGTTATCTAGTACCCATAACACAAGCTCTGCTTACCATGGCGCTAGATAATGCTGTGTGAATTGTCCAGCATTATATATTTTTTTGTAAATAATCATTGATGTAACATTACAGCTAAGTCGTTACATTATGCACATAATAAAAATAAACAAATCACAAAATATACAGACAAAGAAAAACTTAGATATCTACCTACTAACAGTAAAAAACAGATATGCTAAAGACAGGTATGGCGTTCAGTGAGGCTGATGATAATGCTGATGTGATTGAATGATGAAATGGAAATTTGACGTTCACGCAAACACTTCAAGTAGTTTACAGTCTTCAGTCTAGTTTAGGCCACTGAGGCTATATATTAGTTTGAACTGGAATATCATTATGTTATTTCCAAACGTAAGACAAACTAATTATGTTTTGTGATGGTAATGATTCTTTTTTGCAATAAATTTATTATTATACTTGTCCAAGTCCCGTCGAAATCGAAAATTTTTGGGATATTATTTAATTCTTATGTAAATTAAGAAGTGTTAATTTTTATCGTTCAAACATGCAACGGTAATTACAGGTTAGTTCGATTTATTTTCACCTGTAATTATCGATGCATGTTTGAACGATAAAAATAAACACTTCTTATACCTTTCTTCTGATTCTTTTTACCTTTTGGTCATATTATGATCTAAAGACGACCGATGTGGCGCGGTGGGCAAAGTTCCGCCTGCGACGCAGGAGGTTGCGGGTTCGATTCCCGCCTCGGAACAATTGTGTGTACGATCTGCAGACATTTGTTTTCTGGTCGTTATCTATTTATAATAAAATATCTATATAATGTATTGTATTAAGTATACCAATCATCTAGTATCCATAAATGAAGCTCTGCTTAGCTTGGGGCTAGATGATGCTGTGTGAATTATCCAGCATTATTTATTATAATTATATTATATTATAAAGGTGGATATGGCACTCAATTATGAAAACTATTTCACTTGTACCACATATACAAAGTTACATAATTACTTACTTATTATTTTAAGACTGAAACCCGAGGCGGGTCAAACCGGCGGGTTTAAAGAGTGTTAAATATAACAAACCAAGTATATTCTTTAAAAATAAATAAATACAAAAAAAATACAATTAAATAATATCCCAAAAATTTTCGATTTCGACGGGACTTGAACCCGCGACCTTCCCTCAGCGAGCTTTTCCCGACTCAAGTCAAAGTCAAGAATCATTTATTCTTTAGGCTTACAAATAAGCACTTAGACAAGTCATCACAGACAGTCAGTGAGAGGGCTTACGCACTATAATAACAAAAACCTTAGATAGTTACATAATCAAGTGTTGATTGGTGATGGTTTGATTTTGTGACAGGTTATTACGTTCGTATCTATTTTATTTTAGAGATAGAACTTTTTGTACCACGTCTTTTGCTTTAGTATTTTTTCTTATATCCATGTTCCTAATTTTATCTCTATAATTCTATCTTTAAAATGGAAATGGGCGGGGCACATCCAGAGAATGCAAAACGAGAGATGGTCCAAAGCTATAATGAATTGGTACCCAATAAACAAGAAACGAAGAAAAGGAAGACCTGTAAAACGATGGGACGATGACATCGTAAAAATAGCAGGTAAGACATGGAGTAGAGTAGCTAGAGATCGAGGAAGATGGAAGGAGCTGGAGGAGGCTTTCACCGCTGAAAGCGGTACTCACATATGTATAGATAGAAATAATATGTATATAGATTAGTATTTAAGTGTGAGAAATAAAAGCTGTTATATTATTTTATTGTATTTATTTATCTATTTTATTCATTTCATCCGTACAAAAGCTTCTACTCTACGTTTAAATGATCTCTACTTACGAGCGGTAAAGAAATATGCAACCATTTTCTAAGTATGAAACGATGTTGTTACAAACTAAAAGAGCAGGAGGTGCAGGAGGTTGCGGGTGCGATTCCCGCCTCGGGACAAATGTTTGTACACTCTGCAAATAGATTACCAACAACATCTCACAACACATCATTCAGAGTCTAACATTATTTATTTATTTTATTCAAAAATCTCTATTTTTCTAAATATACATACATTGATTTACAGTTGAAAATATCTCGACATTTTCTCATTCCATATATTTTTCTTTTTCCAAATGTTCCAAAATAACTATTGGCGCCACATTACTTTTCCTCTAAATTTACATATTCACAACAGTACAAATAAAAACTGCAAATCATTTGAATTTCCTGCGCAATATAAAGCCACAAAAGGTCGTACAACTTTGGAATATAATTTTTCCAGGTATCAGTAGTTTTCCACTTCGCCGCGACCCTCCGCTTGGAGGCGCCACTGAAAGAGGGACTCGAGATGAACACCAAGGGAACTCTGCGAGTGCTGGATATGGCAAGGAAGATGAAGAAATTGGTGGCTTTCCTTCATCTGTCCACGGCTTTCTGCTATCCGGATTATGAGAGGATGGCTGAAAAGGTATTTAAGTAACTAAATATTTAAAAGCTATGTTACTTATTTTTGTTTGGCTAACCAGCCATAAGCGCAGCACAGAAAAGATTCCTCATAATAAAATGTCAAAATAAGTAAATACAGAATTTCATTATACTAAAGTCATTTAAAACGGGATATTTACCATGATTTGATTTTTGAGTTATCCAATATTTCGGCACAGTTGCATGCGCCATCACGGAGTAACAAAATCAAATCATGGTAAATATTCCGTTTTAAATGACTTTAGTATTAATAACTGATAGTTTTAAAAGTTTTATTGAATTTCATTATGTTGATGTAAGTAGTAGTAATTCAGGTAATTCTGTATTTGCTTATTAAGACATGTATTTACTTAATTTATTTTATTATTATTTATTTTAAGCCATTACTGTCCCACTGCTGGGCAAGACAATAGTACGACATATGTAGCAAATATATTATTTTGATATTACTCTAATTTATTAACTTCTGTATATTACCTACGACCGTAGGAACCAGATCGTAGTACAAAACCATAGTACCGGTACCTAGTACCTACGGTGGAGGCCAAAAAGAAGGTACGTAGTTTTTTAAGTTGTGTGTCGTGTAATGCGAGTCTTTTCATACAAAAGTTGGCTTTGTAGCTTGTACCCTCATGCTGAGTCGATATATCTGTAGAAAATAATTTTACGCGTCTCACAATCAAAAAATTTGGTCCCTCAGCCCAGATCATCATATCGCATCTGATCGCTCTTGAGCGATAAGACCGCCAAATTGTCACATATCTTGTATTATTATTTTTTATCTTGTTTGTTTTTTTTTAAGTGTGCAATAAAAGTATTGTCTATCTATCTATCTATCATATTGGGTGTACATGGTGGCAAATAAATGTCTATGTTCTGTTATCTATGTCTATGTCTATATCTATGTCTATTTCTGTATCTATGTCTATGTCTATATTTGTCTATATCTATGTCTATATCTATGTAATCTATATCTATGTCTATTTTCTGTTATCTTTATGTTTTTTATATTTTAGGTCCACGACCCTCCAGCGAATCCCCACCAGATCCTGCAAGCTGCTTCCTGGCTCTCGGAAACCCAGCTGGAGAAGCTAGCGCCATCTCTGTACCAGAAGCACCCGAACAGCTACACTTACTCCAAGCGTTTGGCGGAAGCCTTGGTTCGGGAGAGCTATCCTGAGCTACCTGTCGTTATTGCTCGTCCGAGTATTGGTATGTATAGTCATAGCATCGCGTATAATAAAGGATTTGAAACTATCATGGTTATTAACACTAGGTAACATTCGTAGCAAAAGACACAAAATGAGGGTAGATCGGTATGTCTGCCATAAAAAACTACAGTGCCTTCAGTTATTCCGTGATCATGGCGAATGAAACTGTGCCGAATTATTGGAAAACTAAAAAATCTAAATATACCGTTATAAGTGACTCCTATCGCGTATAATGACCGTCAATCTTCTTGCCCTCTGGTGAACCATGCGACAAAGATGCGCATAACGCTTCTAAGGAAAAAATGGTGGGTTCTGGACATTCGTGTCGATTTATCATTGTGAATTTTTATCTATACTTATATTACGAGGAAAGATTTGATTTTATATTAGCTTATTGGTTTGCATTTAATAGGCTCCGAAACAACTCGGCCGATTTTAAAAATTCTTTCACCGTTGGGAAGCTATACTATCCCCGGGTGACATAGGCTATATTATTATATTAAAGAAAATTAAAGATCCTTACTAAAACTCCAATAATGTAACCCAAGGTGTAAAACAATGACCTAAAAAATTGCTCACATCGCGTGCGCTGCAAAAACTATTGATGATAGAACAAAATAATGTACTAAGACTTGCAGATCACTGTGAGATTTTATTTGAAATAATAAAAGCGCGACAGAGCAATATATAGCCCGAATTTATAATTGACATCGGATTTTCTTCGCAAACACAATTAATATCATCTATTTTCTTTTCCAGTAACACCAGCCTACAAAGACCCGACACCCGGATGGGTGGACAACCTCAACGGGCCCATCGGCCTGATGGTGGGTGCAGGGAAAGGTGTCATCCGCTCTATGTACTGCATCGGGCACTACCACGCGGAGGTTATACCAGTCGACATTGCGATTAACAGCCTTGTTGTTATTGGCTATAGAACCGGATTGACGAAAGAAAGGTAACTGATTTGTTAAAATAATAGTGGCGCCATCTAGTTTCCTTTTGATGAACGAACTATACTGAGTATTTCACCAGCGTATTGTGTATTGTATAATTGTGATCGTATTGTGATCTTTCACTAATGTTATTGGCTAATAACCGACTTGACTTGATGAGAAGATTCTTTGTTAAGATAATAGTGGTGGCTAGTCTAGTTATAAATCGTTAAATACTGCTTCTGAATTATAATTATGAATTATAAGGTGCGTCGTGTAAGTGTTTTATTATACATAGAAAATACCCAGAACACGCTGAACAATTAATCTGGAGATCGTACGAATAATTGTCCCGAGGAGGGAATCAAACCCGCAACCTCCTGCTTCATAGGCGTCTCTTCGCCCACCGCGCCACAGAGGTCGCCATTATATATAGAGCAATGATAGGGTATTGATTTTCAGAACCCAAATTTCAAAAGCAAAACCGACGAAAACTCTCCCTATTTATTAAATTACCCTTATTCTTACAGAGGCCCAGAGATCCCCGTCTACAACCTAACAACAGGCGACGACCGGAACACAACATGGAAGCAAGTCCTCGACATCGGCAAAGCAACTGTCCGCAAGTTCCCTTTCGAAGGTCCCCTCTGGTACCCCGACGGGAACATACGACACAACAAATTCATTCACGACCTCTGTGTGTTCTTCTACCATATCGTACCGGCGTATCTGATTGACTTCCTTATGATACTGTTCAGGCAGAAGCGTTTGTGAGTATTTTTTAATATTTTTAGGACTTGAACCGTATTACATATGACTAAAATAGCGGACCCCCTTGTTATGGCACTATTTCTATTATAAATGCGAAAGTTGAGATGCTTGCTAGCTCTTCGCGCCAAAACTACTGAACAGATCTAGCAGAATCTACACGCCATTAACACGTTAGCTGCCATGTCAGTCACCGGTTCCTGACAGCCATGGTACTTGATCAGGCTGTGTCAGTCACCAGTGACTGACATCGAGACATTGGATTGAAATGCTTGTGGTGAGCTGTTTAGCACGTTAAGCCTGCTTGTTTCTATTAGAATTGACTGACATGGCCCCGGGCTAACTATATGCAACATGGCCAACAAGGGGCCAACGGGGAAAATGTTAAATTTGTTTATTACAAGAAATGCAGCAAAACGTGTTATTTACTCTTACTCTAAATTGATATTTTTTGCATTTTAAGACACTTTGATTCTTTGGTCGTAATCGCGACTTTGTTCTGGCAGCCGTGTTAACTTCAACAAGCAACATAAAAAATACATCCGAAATGTATCGGTAAATATCACAAGAAATAATAGAAGAAACTTCCGCATATGTACAGCAAACAACGTGGAAACATCTGCAGTCTATGTATTGTGTTACCGCTTCTCGCCAAACTACTGTACGGAGTATTGGGCTTCGGGAATTGCATACATAACTACCTACATAGATCTGGAATAAAACATAGGCTAATTTTAATCCCATAAATCAGTCCCCATAGCATAGAAATAACCTTTTAATCGTTTCCATAGAAACAACTCATGGGAATCCGCGGGAAAATACGAAATAAATTTTATATTTTTTTTTTTCCCAGCATGGTTCGAATCCAGAACCGCATATCCGTCGGCCTCGAAGTCCTGCAGTACTTCACCACTCGCGAATGGTGGTTCGATACCCACAACTTCAACTCTCTCGTCACGTACCTAAACCCCGAGGATCGAGTGACTTACCCCATGGACCTGAAGATCATTGAGGACGAGCCGTATATTGAGAGCTGTATGATTGGAGGGAAGCTTTACTGTCTGAAAGAGAAGCTAGAGAACCTGCCTAAAGCTAGGCTGCAGAATAATATGTAAGTATCATCAGTTTAACTCATGCGAATTTGCATTATGCCATATCTGCTAGTGTTTGCGTTTGGAAAACTTCGCTGTGTGTCCTCGTCACCCATACCGCAATGCTTGAAAACGAAAGTTTTCGATCAGTGCGACCTAGCCGTTATGACCTACGGAGCTGAGACGTGGGCACTCACGGTAAGGCTGGAAAGAGCTAAGCTCGGATTTTATCTGAAGGATAGGATTCGTAACAAATACATCCGACAGAGAACGTGACATAGCTCTAAGAATTAGCAAGCTGAAATGGCAGTGGGTCGGCCATATCTCGCGAAGAACCGACAACCGGTAAACGTGTTCTAGAGTGGAGACCTGCGAAAGACTGCAGGTAGATGCTGGATGCGTCAAGCTGAAGACAGGGCGCTGCGCTACTAGACTAATGTTGCCTAAAATTAATAAATTATTATTATATCTTGTATTTCATCTTTTCCAGCCTCTTCATACTAGACAAGCTGGTAACAGTATTCCTGTACCTATTCCTGCTGAGTTGGTTCGTCGCATTCTTCCCTCCGCTGAAAGAGCTTCTCAAACTCACTGGACCTATCGTCAGGTACCTTCCGTTCTTGGGCAATGCGGTTTACAACGAATAGATACTAGTTTGTGTATTGTTTAAGTAGTATTAGTTTCATGTAAGCCTTATTTGTCAGCACGAATCAGTTTAATCATAGAAATCAACACGACTAAAACTCGATTCGACGCCCACCAGTTGCTAGTTGTTGCTAGTTTTTAAGCGTCCATGTTATTTGTTTTGTTTTATTATTGATATACCTACATATGTGTGTGTCGAAATAAATGAACTATTATTTTCTAATAATAATTAAGAACTGTGTGCAACGAGTAAAACCAATATGAAATAGGCCTCAATATGTTATGTTTTTTCAATGTATATTATGGTTTGAAAGGTCAGTATAATTTCCTAGAAATGGTTTAAGAACTGCAGTAGGAATAACTAATTATTATTATTTAATAACTATGGGTACACAATTTCTAAAATTTCCCCGAGATAGGAACCGTTCAATGTTTAAATGAAATAATTTCCTTCTCAATTATTTTGCTTGTTACTTGTTAGACTGACACGTGCTATTCAAAAGGGGTACCTTTAAAAAAAACAAAAAACCTTTCTCACTATTTTCGTCAAATCTGGGGGCAAAGTTCTACAAAATAGTGCAAAGAAGAATATTGTGATACCCCATATATTGAAATTTCTTGATGTTCCGAGGTTAGAGTATCCGCATAGAACCACTTGAAAATCATAACCCTCGCGGGTTTACAGAGGCTTAGCAGTTAGCGCTTAGCACGTTAGGTTGGTTTGTAAATATGTTTTGTACGTATCATATCCATAATTTTAATATTATAGACAACGAATGTTATAAATAACAATCATAATGACCACAACGATTAACTAGATAATAAAACCTATGAAATAATAAAAATATATTTTGTATTAACCAATCTTGGATATTATTTACCGTTCCCTTTATAATTATTAAGATAAAAAACACAATACCAAAATATTATTCCAGAATTTTATTATGATTTGCAATAGAACTGCTAAATATATATGTACATATTTCAAAATCAATAATTTACGCCTAAATAAATCTTTGGTCGATATAATTATTCCGAATTAAATTCTCTATGATATCTTATCATGTTCGCATTTACTGCGATCATGTGGCATTCAAACCTTGTTGTTTAGATCGCTGTCGTAGAAAAATCATTAAATCTTTCATCGATAGAGTTACTCAGAATGTCGATATCATGTTCGCATATAAAGAACATGCGTCGTTCGCACCCTATATCGTTCAGCTGCCCGCCGTAGAACATGGAGCCACATTTCTCGAGTCCCTTGCCGTCCGGTTGGCCGTATCCCCACGTTGGATAGCCGCAATCGCTCAATGGGACTCCTGAAATAAATTTAAATAATATAATAATGCTGGACAATCATAGTCAAGCAGAGCATGTGTTACGGGTAGGTAGGTACTACATGACTGATATACTTTATAGATAAAATAAATAAATAATGCTGGATAATCCACACAGCATCATCTAGCCCCAAGCTAAGCAGAGCTTGTATTATAGGTACTAGATGACTGATATATTTTAAACAATACATTACATGCAGATGTTTACATTAATTTTTATATTTATGGGACCATCTCGGGATCATTCATTATACAACAGAAAGCATCAATGCAACCTATGACGAAGAAATCGGCGACATTTAAAAATACAAGCATCGGTGTTCCGTTGTATGTATTTTTAAATGTCGCCGATAATATGATGGAAACTCCGTATTTTTTCAAAGTTAGTTAAAATAGGTCGTAAGCAGTAAGGATCTAGTAAGCTTACCAACTCATCCGCATGTTTACCTTGAATAGTCTGCCATCCTTCATCAAATCTGTTATGGAATCCCAAATGCACGGCCCCTCTTAGATAGTCCCCGCCTATATTGTCCTTCGGCGCCTTAGCAGTTATATCGGCCAAGACCTCATCCTCCTTCTGACTGTTAATAATGGCCAAGTAGGATTGTTCAGCCGCACAAATAGCGTACGCGTCGGTCCAGTTTTGAGGATCTAGGTGGAATTTGTAGCATTTGCCCATATCGGCGTTGAATACGTAATCTGAAATTAAACAAGGCGTCTAAGTTTAAGAAAACACACCTTAGGAACGCCGAATAGCGAATACTTGGGTCACTAAAATATTTAATTAGCTTTGAAAACGTTCTTGAGAACTGGGGTGGTCAAATAGCGTTCTCTTTTAGTAGAATATTCATCTTTCTTTTAGTAGAATATTCCCGACGCGACGGTCTTACACCATCAGGAGATCTCAGATTTCCTCGTGGTTGGACTCTCCTATCGCGGAAAAATTTATGTACGTATCCTATGTTTGCATGGTGGTCTAATCGGACATTATCGGCCTATAAATGACAATGCTATTAAGCCGTCAAACGTCTAAAAATGTTATCTTCAAAGCGTAATTGGCAGGGCATTCTCTAGAGTGGAAAATTGCGGGTCCAAGCCTCGCATGAGACCTTAACATTTTTGAAAAACAAAGCTGTATGTAATGTACAAATTGTAAGACTAAAGTAGTTTAGTTCATACTAAAACCTACCTGTGTTCGGCATATTGCACTTAGTGTTCCACTGCAGCGAGTCACGAGTCTTCTTGCAGACAAAGGGGAAGCGACTGGCACAGCTTTCTTCCTTCAGATCAAGGTCTCGACGCATCACCACGCAGTTCTGGGCGTTTTGTCCGGCGGGCTCGCCTGGCACCCAGTCGTTGTAGATATCGGTTACAGGCACGCCTGGAGATATTTCTAAGATTATTAGGTTAGATTTGTTTTTTGTTACCTTTGTCACAAATTAAAAGAAACTCTGTTGGTCAATGACACCAGTTTATCTAAAATTGATTTAGAGTAGGTATAACTATATTTTGTATCTACTTCATTACATATAGAGAGCAAATCTATGGAAAAGTTAGTAGATATCTAATTATGGACATCTACCTACATAATCGATATTTTACTTGGCGTGTTCTTCTAAGATGTTTTCCTTTTTCCTGTTTAGGTATTTGATCATAAGCTCAATAACATGTTGTGTGGTCAGCCTATCAATGTTATTATTTTCCTAGGTTCCTACCTATGTACCTACTTTTTGCCGTGCCTGCTTTGGCTTGCTAAGAAACACAAGCTAGGTAGATGCATACCTAATGTAATGACCCCGTTGAGTGGGTAAGCATCTTACTTACCATCAACAGTTTCAAAAACTCCCGGCGACAACATATCAGAAACGCCAATGAAAACACCTCTGAAAGATTTCTTTTGTTTCACTAGCTTCTGAACCTCCTCGGCCTCCGCTCTGTCTTCAGGGTAGAATAAAGTGGCGCCCTCTGCAGCACACGCATTCTTAGCGTCCTTCCAAGTCTTCAGTAGGGTGTGTACCTTGTAGAAACTCTGGGTGCTTTCTACGTATTTGTAATCTTTACGGAAAAACGCCTCTGCGCGCTGGCCGTCTAGAAAAAAATTAAAAAATTAAATAAATAAGTAAATAACGCTGGACAATCCACACAGCATCATCTAGCGCCAAGATAAGCAGAGCTTGTGTAATAGGTACTAGGTGACTGAAATACTTAATATTACATTACATAGATCGTTATTTTTTGTTATACATAGATAACGACCAGAACACCAGGAAAAATATCTGCAGATCGTACACAAAATTGTTGCGAGGCGGGAATCGAACCTGCAACCTGCGTCGCAGGCGGACATTCGCCCACCGCGCCACAGAGGTCGTCAATATGACAGATGCTCTAGCTAGAATTTCAATTCCACGGTCTATTTCTTGAAATTAGTTACGATGCCACACTTGTATGCAACTATGCACGAGGTTTACTTAAGTACCGTATTTAAAAAACTCAACAAGCTTGAGCGTCTTCTGAACTACTCCATTAGATTTATATTTGGCCTGCGTAAATTTGATCACATCTCTGTGTATCGTAATAGGCTCAAGTGGTTACCCATTCGTCTTCGTCGGAATGCTCATGTTCTCAATCTTCTTTATTCTGTCCTTTTCCTTCTTTTCATCACCGTCTTATCTAAAAGACCGTTTTGAGTTTCTCCATATGTCCCACCCACGATCCCTTCGCTCGTCTGATACCCTTCTCTTAAAAATCCCATCACACACTTCCCAATTCTATGGTGATTCCTTCACGTTGCAGGCCGCCAAACTCTGGAATGCCCTTCCCGTTTCTATCCGTCAAGCGAAATCCCTTCCTATCTTCAAAAGTATGGTTCATCAACACTATCTGACCACTCTTGATAAGTTTTCTTGAACTTTATTTTTATTTTTTTCTATGTTAATTGTTCCTGCTTTATGTATATTTGTGCTCTATTTTTATATATGTACGTTCTTAATATAAATATTAATTATTTTATATATTATATAATTATCCTAAATAATTACGGCACCGTCAGCTTTAATACGTACCGATCCTATCCATCCAAAGGTTGCCTGGAAGAGATCGCTTTTAGCGATAAGGCCGCCGATTGTGCCACTAGATTTAGTTAGTATTAAGATCCTATTTTTATTATTTTCTTTATATTTGATGGTGCAATAAAGGTAAATTGTATTGTATTGTATTTATTGGTAATTGTACTTACACACATCACTTAGCAGATTGCCCAGGACACACAGAAACAATACCTTAAATGCCCACATTTTCGCACTAGTTACTTGCACTGCTTCTTGTGCAAGTAACAGAGATGAACTGAACAAAAAGAGGTCAGGAGGAGCAGTTTTGATAACGCTGAACAATAACAGGAAAAGTTACTTGCGAATAACATAATTGAATTAACCCAAGATACTTGTATTAATTATTGTGTGTTATCTTTATTAAACTGGAACTAATGTTCCGGAACTAATGTTCCAGTTTAATAAAGATAACAAATGCAGCATTCTTCACTACCTATGTAAAGAAAGCTAGTGGGATTATCATCGGCTTTGTGCGATGTGTATTTGTACGACCTATTTATTGTCTGTAGGCAAGTCGTGATATGGTTATTCGATTAGGTAGATGCACTTGTGTTACTTTACTCACGACCCTATTCCTATGGTTCATTTGTCTCAATATTAAGTAGGTACCTTAAATTGATAAGTGCCCATGCTTTTCTAGTTACACGATTTCTTTGCAGCCACGCTTCTGGAGTTCTCCCACTGTAAAGGATGGTGTAAAAAGGTTCTACAGCTCCTGTATTACAACTCCTCCAGTTAATTCATTATCATCATCAACCTATAGCAGTCCACTGGACATAAGCCTGCCCTAATGACAGCACCCTGTCTTTAGCTTGCAGCATCTGCCTGGAGTCCTTCGCAGGTCGTCATCCCACCTGGACGAAGGACGTCCTACACTACGTTTGCCGAGTCGAGGTCTACACTCTAGAACACATTTACCGATTGTCGGTTCTTCGCGAGATATGGCCGGCTCACTGCCACTTCAGCTTGCTAATTCTTAGAGCTATGTCGATAACTTTGGTTCTCTGTCGGATGTATCATTACGAATCCTATCCTTGAGAGATACTCCGAGCATTGCTCTTTCCATACACTTTGAACTGGTGGAACAGCCCTACCGTGAGTGTCCACGTCTCAGCTCCTTAGGTCATAAGGGGTAGGACGCACGTTTTCAAACATTGCGGTATGGATGACGAGAAGATTCGACGAAGTTTTCCAAAAGCTGCCCAGCCTAACTTGATCCTCCTCGAAATTGTTTTTACTTAACTGCAGGATCTGCCCAAAATAAGCCTACTCGGAAACAGTTTCGAGAAAGTGACCGTGTAGGTACGACCACTGGCCTTGGAGCAATGTGGCCATTGATCATGACTTTGGTTTTATCCAATTTTATTTTATTCATGCCTAGACCGATGCATCGGGAGGTTGAAGCTAGGCCGTCCAGCATCCGGTTCAGCTCCTCCAGCGACTCCGCCATTAAGACTATGTCATCAGCGAATCGCAGGTGTGAGATGGAGTCGCCGTTTATGTTGATGCCCCTACCTTTCCAGTCCAACGTCTTAAACATATCCTCCAATACGCACGTGAACAGTTTCGGGGATTGAAGTGAATAGTAAAATAATTTTATTTGATAATAATTTAATGTATAAAATATGACTTGTCTAAGTGCTTATTTTGTAAGCCTAAAGAAATAAATGATTTTTTACTTTTACTTTACTATATGACCCCCTGCCTCACTCCTCTGCGCAAAAAGGATGGATTCGGACTGCTGGCCCTGTACTTGGACACTCATGCTGGCGGCCTCGTAGAGACATCTCGATTTAACGAGTCTACTTGGCTCCAGTTGATTCATGTACTCTAGTCGAATGCACGGAATAAGAGTAGGTACCAATTTGCACAAAAACTTGCTCTGAATGCATAAAAACTAACGAGCATGAACTAACTGCTCGTACATTTAATCCTCTATTAGCACTCGGTATTATTTCCTGATACTGTATAATATACTAAGTAGGTACCTTCAATTATCCAGGTTTAAGCTTTACAAACTGGATTTGTATTGGTAGGATAGGAGGGAGGGTAAAAATAAGACAACAGTATTTTTTTATGTTTTATCATGAGGTGTAAGTTTATTCGCGTAACAATTCTCATACAAATTTCCATTTTGTACACACCTTTCATATTTTGTTTTTGTATTCTCTTTATAAAATTTGACTCTCTAAAATTTAACATTTCGTCATGTCTGTTCCCTATATTTAATTCACCGCTGTTTTCAAACCAAGTTAGAACAGGAATTACTAAGGCAAAGTGTAGGGTAGGTAGTACAACTGCAGACTAACTGATAGAAATAATATTATACAAAAACAATAGGTTGGTTTGTTGGAATGGGCCCTTACGCTTAGTCAGCCTTCCCATAGTTGGTGGGTAGAAGTAAGAAACTTGGCCTTTAGTTCCCTAGGATAGTTAGTTACTACGGGGCTGGGTGCCGCGCTCGGCGCCAGACGCCCAGATATATCAACATTGCACATCGCACTGGTATCAAAGCAAAGCCCAACACGGGCCTGTAAGAATAACCTTATAAGAAAATTCGTAACTGTTATAACAACTAAATCACTTTTAAAATCAATTCAAAATGTACATTATTCATCTTATCAATGTAAACAAATCTAATCTGCTACAAAACATTAGCAAATTTAAATACATAGATCACCTATTCATTCTATTATAAAATTAATCACTTAAGTATACAAAAACACAATGTTGAGAGTGATGCGGCAACGCAACCCACTTGTGATATCATGTAAGTATTATGCTTTTCATGTACTTTCAACGTACTATAGCAAAATATGTTGCGTCGACATTAAAACTAAAATTGACTGTACAATTTATATTTCATATGTAAATATTTGTACATATTGCACTCTGAAGTAACAAATAATTAAGAAACAATTGTCGAAACGAAGAATATATACGACGAACGAATAATATATAATTACAATTAAAAGAACTTCATCAAATCAAATCACAATGTTCGTAGCTCGTACCCTAACCTAAGTCCCTATGGCTTACCAAGCTCACAAAACATAAATACAGTGGTCATTTACAAAAAATATAATTCTACCCAAATAATATAAAAATAACAACAGCCATCTGTACTTTCTTAGATGAATAAAATTAAACGACATATGTCAAACATATGACAATAGTATCTAAAGGTATCTATGTACAGTTAAATGGACACAACAGTGGACCTTCCATAAAAGTCCATTGTTTTATAAAGACTGGACGTGCCACGCTTGGTCACTACATTACTCAGTGCACAAATAAAACGGATTATCAAAATGAAAAGGCATATTAGGGCAACGGGTCGAGTCAGGTGTGCCGTCCACCATAGCTTTCCGAGCCAGTCTAGTCTTGTCGAGCCGTCTAGTCTCTGTCTCTCTGCAGCGCAGCGCCTCGGGGGTGCTGCGCGTACGCATACCGTCTCGCAGCGACATAAACTTACTACTGTCATTATCAGCTAAAGACACAAATTATGTTACTGTTTACTTATTACTTCTCATCTGAGATTATTCAATACTTAATAAATCTATTACAATTTCGAAATAGAATAATATGTATCAAACACGACCAGCGTGCACCAGCGGTACCGAGACCTATGAAGCTAATGTGACTACGAATGACGTACAACAATTACTTATCGAATGGCAGTTTTAAAAGTTATTCCGGGCGTGAGTAAGAGAAGCTCACGCGCTGTATAAGGCAACGTGTCGTAGTAATATTTTCATGATCCACATCTACACTACAACTCAAACAACACACCAATAGAAAAATTCAACGTGTACTTATTATACATACCGCACCATTCATCACGATACAATGGCAGTGTGTTGGTTAATAGATCTAAGACACTCCGTGAAGGTTTGTGCTTCGATTGCTATAGACGCCTATGCTACATTATTATCGTAAGATTCTTAAGCAGACTAGCGCGGTCCGCGGTGCAAGCCAATCATCTCTCCGATTACGTATAATTAAGAAATGCATTTCCAAAACACCAGTCATACTTATGTAAATACATTGCACTATGGCATGTAAAGAAGACATTCAACACGCACCGAAGTATTAGATACTATTATAATCGCAATGAAGATTAATTATGAATTTAAACGGGTTAACTCAGAACCTATTTTGTGTTGGAAGAACCCAACATCACTTAACGAAGGACATCAGGGTGTGTGCTTCGCGCCTGTTCCGCTTCCTTGCGCACATTACGGGCGAAAGCTTGCGAAGCAAGGTTCATAGTTAACGCGTTTACATTCTTAATTAATTCGTCAAACTATGATTTTATATCGCAATGATGATGTTTATGACGATGTGGTTTGTACAGAGCAGCAGACATTGACAGACTGAACTAGAAATGAATGAGCGTGCCCAGAGAAGAACACGAATGATCAACAACGCTTACCGTTAATTGAGATCGATAATATATTTTCTAAATACTATTTCCACGCGTCATGTAACGCGACACAGGTAACGCGAGATAAGGCCATATCGTAGTTTTGTAGTGCTTTTGGGCAGTATCAGTTACCTATATTATGCATTGCTCGTATAAAAAGAGACAAGGTTGGTCAGAGTAGGTATTGCGTGTATGTCTACCGATTTTACGACTAAACCAATATTGTTCCCATAGAGTAAGCTCGGCCAAAAGGAGAAATAACAAATCTATGGAAGTTATAGAATAATAAGCTGCCATTTTGTACTTTTATATTACATGTAAAGGAATGTAACATCTATAAATAATAATATAAATACCTAATACATAGTTTTACTTTAGGGGGAGCTAGATTCTTATTCGACGATTCAGCTGCCTTTATACATACACGCAATAAATGGACATTTCGTTCCATTTTCTACTACTAGAGTATTTACTAATTTTCCAAAAGACCAAACTTGTCTCATAGTAAATTATGTGACACATACACAAGTATGTCCTATCTTTTATAAATATATAATGTAGTTTCATACCTATTTTATATGTATAAACATGGAGGTTCTATGTGTGGTTTATGTACACGAAAAATTAGGAATTATACAGGATGTTTGCAGAACGTATGCCATATGGTAACAGTGGGTAAGTGGAACCAAGTGCAATAGCTTGTCGGATTTTTAACTCTAAAAACCTTAAACTATTTTAAAACCTACCCTTGTTATTACATGGCTAAACCTTCTTAATGTAATAAAATAATTGTTAGCCATGTATACTCGTAAAACAAGTTACAGAACTAAATAGTTCATATTTTTAAAATAAACATCGAAATTTGAAAAAATTATCTTAATATAGTCGAGACTTTTCAGGGTTAATAATTTGTCAAGCTATTAACACATTATTGTGTATATATGTTGTTATAGTGGGAGATTGCACTGGGCTCCACCGACCCACTGTTACCATATGGAATACGTTCTGACGAACACCTGTATAAAATACATCAGTGAATGCTCTAGCGGCTCTCAAAGCTCTCAAGCGGTTCACAGAATGTGTCCTAGGCAAATGTATAGTAAACCGTAGTTATATTTTTGCAGATGAGATGATTTTGTATCTAGCATAGACTTGACAAGATAAAACGTCTGAATAAACTTTGAAAAACAAACACGGCCGCTTGTCGCCCGGTCGGGCCGGCAGCTAGGGACTAAGACTCGCAATTCGACAGGTTAATCATTCAACGTTGTTAATTTGGTAAATAAACATATAACATTTCACCCAATAGAACTCTTCATATATTATTTTCTCTATAACTCTCATAAACGTAGTTGTAATTTAGATGTACTTATAGAAAGTCTTATCATACAGTCGTATCCGCGTGACCAACATTACCAGGCCTAAGGGCAAGCGGAGTCAATCCGCAACTATCAACACTAAATATATATCCAAACGTTCAACAGCACATATATCCACTATCTCTCACGCGTCGGCCACCGAATACGGAGGGTATAGTACCCTATAAATAAAGTAAACACGAGATCCGTGCACATTCACTAAACCTAGGCAGTCTATAGCGTTCTCTCCTGTCCTCTGCGGTCGGCTATGGTGCGCCGGGGTCTCCGCCGGCGGCGATAGCGCGCGGGGGTCGCGGGGCCTCCCACGGCTAGAGCGCGCCGGGGTCCACCACGGCCGCGGTCGACGTGTTAGCCACATCCGCGACATCCCATATCTCTTCGAGGAACGGAGGCAGTTTCTTGTTCTTTAACTTTAGGGAGATGCACATGTTTGAGTTCTGCGTGCCGAGTGTCCGCAGCTCGGTCAGGACGGCGAGGATCTTGCCGAAGACGACGGGGCAGCGCCCGGACGCGCTGTGCTGGTTCAGGATGTACACTCGCATCGTGTTCATGTAGTACCGCTGGATCTCTTCCACTAGGAGCGGTTGTTCTAGGCCCGGCCGGTCTGGAATGGAAAACAAAACGTTTTCATTACACAAGTTTGTACGTTGCAAGTACGTTCCTTGTTTGGAAGTCATGTTGCATAAGCAAGGAACAAATAAAACTAGTGTTGCATACAACACTAGGTGGTGTATTAGCCGAAGGGCTAAAATCTGCAAACCACCGTTTCACTGTGAACAAAGTGTTAAAGTGAAACAATATGGAGAGACGCGTGTAAAAAGTTCAAGGTTCAAATAATTGTATCAATATCTCCGAGCAAATAACACTGCACGCACTATCTAGTGTCTTTCATCTATGGATAATGCGACGATACCATTGTAATAGTAACGCGATTATTTTAGTGGGATTAGGCTCAGATAGAACGTACGTTGCTATTTGCACGAAGAGATAAAATAATTTTAAACTTGACTCTTTCGACGGGCGTCACTCCATCTGTAGTTTCCTACTCCGTGGTAGTTTCTTTGATGTAATTTAAAATACCAAAACGTATCATTATGTGACGATACTATTGTCACAGTGAAGCGATTAGTTAACCACTTGACAGTCCATGGTGACTACAGTCACCAAATAAAAACTAGCCTTAACTGTCCGTGGGGAGTACAGTCACCAGCCGGTCGCCAGCTGACTTACTTCAGTTTTATCTAACATTTCAAATAACGCGGCCTAAATTGATTAAATGAGGTACTCGTACCTATATACTTGCACTCAATTTTCGATTCTGTATTGCGCCACTGCAGGGCAAAGACCTCCCGAAGAACTCAATCTACAATCTTGAAGTGAAGAATTTTCTTATTAGATGTTTTTTTCGTTATTGTCGACTATTTGCGTAATAGGCTATTCTGACACTCAAACGCCCGAATACTTAAACGCAACTCAGATTTAAGCATGGCTCAAGTGACGAATATCTGACACATTTTCATTGAAAACTGTCACAACATCATGACTTGAGACGAACTTAAATCTAAGTAGCGTTTGACTATTTGATAGTTAGCATTTAACATTGAACCCTCACCTGAGAATATAACAATAGCTGTCAACAGCGCATAATGCACGTTATCCATCTGCATAGAGTACATGCACCGACAGAAGTGCAGCAGATCTTCAATGACGTACGCCATGCCTGCTTTACGGTAGTTGTCGCGAGTGTACGCTTGGTTGTTCGCGAAGAGAACGCTGTCGGTCGCCGCGTCGTATCGACGGGCCACTCGTAACATCATTACTTCGCTTGAACACGCCTGGAAAAGAGGAGAGAAGGGTTTTTTAGTTATGATTCAAGATCGTCCATAGTTGATTGTTAAATTGGTCCAATGGCCAAAATCTGTACCTAATTAATTTTAAGTACTAACCTCTAGTTATAAACAAACTAACACAATGTATTATTTAATTATCTGAATAAATGAATTGAATAATTGTTTTTATTATAAGGTTCATGTATACTTAAAGGTCTTGTCTTATTGGTCAGCTTACAGGTATAGCAATGCAGTTAAATATTTTCAATTGAAACCATTCGGCTAACTGCAGATGGTTCCAAACGATGTACAATACAATACAATACAATAACTCTTTATTGCACACCAAATATATAAAAGATACACAAGACAGGAAAAGAAAAAACAAATATAAACTATGCTGTACAATGGGCGGCCTTATCGCTAAGAGCGATCTCTGCCAGGCAACCTTTGGATGGACATGAAGTGCTAGAACAAGTATAGACGGTGGCGTGTAATACAGAAAAATATTGAATAGGGACATACATAAAATACCTACTGATATACATAGCTATAAGTATAAATACATACATAAATATATAATATAAATAAAATAAAATAAAATAAAAACAACTGATGAATGAGCTCAACTGATCTAAAGCAACGCAAAATAATACTTAAATCTTTACAAGCGGCCTTGGACATAACTAATTGAACCTCCTATGGATTAGGTAGGTATATTATCCGAATGTTTATTTGTCTAAGGAATTTTACCAGGCCACGCAATTACTAGGTAATAGGTAAACAAGTCCATCTTTACACTTGGGTAAACCATACGATAACATGTCCAGTTCCTATTGATTTACTCGCAAAGTAATGAAATACCTACAGATTCTTGGTCAACGTCGAAAACTAAGTTTTTCTGCATGGAGAAACTAGATTTTAGGTTAGCCGTTCAGATAGTAATCATCATCATCATCAGCCTATAGCAGTCCACTGCTGGACATAGGCCTCCCCCAATGAGCGCCATAGCGCCCTGTCTTCAGCTTGCCGCATCCAGCATCTACCTGCAGTCTTTCGCAGGTCGTCATCCCACCTGGTCGGAGGGCGTCCTACACTACGTTTACCGAGTCGTGGTCTCCACTCAAGAACACGTTTGCCCCATCGGCCGTCGGTTCTTCGCGAGATGTGGCCGGCCCACTGCCACTTCAGCTTGCTAATTCAGATAGTAATAATAAGCCTTAATTGCTGGTATCAGAGTTCAGAAATGTTTTCATATAAAATTTAAATATTCATGTTCATATTTATTCTAGCTTATCTTTGGTACACCCCCTGCCTTTCTTAAATTCACATAATTCTTTCCATCCAAAGGTTGCCTGGAAGAGATCGCTTCTAAGCGGCCGCCCATTGTACTTGTATCATGTGATGTATTTTATAATAATCTGTAACTGGTGTACAATAAAGTATTTTTGTATTGTATTTAACTCTCTGCGCTCAGATTCCCTTCTTCTTTCCAGGTTGTCTTTCGACAAAGGCCTCCACTAGGGCTCTCCACTCGTCTAATTTGGCTTAGGTACTCCTATAATGTTCCATTAGATATCGTTACTTGCTGTTTCTAATTCGATAAGTTCTCTCGGATGTCGCAATTGTTATATCTTTTCGTTGGTCTTACCTTAGAGGGTGTTGGTAATTTTTCGAAAATGACCTTTTCGTTACTTGCTGTTTCTAATTCGATAAGTTTCTCTCGGGTTCTTAATGTATTTATATTAAGTTATGATATGTGTATGTCGTAATTGTTATGTCTTTTCGTTTTTCTATCCTTAGAGTGGTCATTTTCCCCCACGATGACCAGTCGGCTCCCCAAGCTGATCTCATCGTTCAGATAATAACTAGCTATAAATTAAACACCTACAGATTCTTGTTCCTGATCGTAGGAACCGCTACGTTTTTCTGCATGGGGAAGAAATTAGATTTTGAATTACAAATACAAAATACAAAAAATGTATTTACAAATAATAACACCTTAATTTAATTTCTGTACATACGAGTATTCTTATGCTATGTTCACATGCACGCCGTGCAGCCCGTCCCAGGCCGGCGAAAATTCAAGCTGTTCACACGCACGCCGTCGTGTCAGTCAGTGCCAGCATGGCGGGCAGCGAGGATCTCGTGTTGTTGCTGCCATATCCTTTGGCTGAACTTATTTTTATTGGAAAAAGAAACAAAATGATGAACGACGGAGAAAAAGACTGCGTAGCGACTTTTTCAGCAACGTTGAAGATCCACTCGTCACGAAAGCGCGAGAGACTGACTGCCCGCGCGCCGCGCGCCGCGCGCGTGTAAACAGTCACCGGGCGCCCGCACATTCATCCTTTGAACTTTGCCAAAAAACCGACACTCGCCTGATTCGCGGCATTCACGTTCACAGGCGCGTTTACGGGCTCGGGCGTACCGTTTACACGCTCGTGAATGTGTTGAATGTCGAGTTGAACGCGCGCATGTGAACATAGCATTACATTTTAGAGTTGATTGGTTGAGGTGTTGCAGTTAACAGTGACCCCCGCACTAGGCTAGGCCTGTTTCGCGGGGTATCAATACATTTTCTGTTTGCTGGTAAGGTAAGGAAGTGCACTAACAAAACTTTAGTAACGATAAAATAAAACTAAAGCTTAATAAAACAATTAAAGTAAGTGCTAATGGCCATACATGTGACCTGTAACCAAGTTATCAATGGATAAGCTATGAACTAACTATGAACTACATAAGGTCAAAGTAGCTAGCCATCATCCAGCTATAGATTTAAGTAGCGAAGCTTCGATAAGATCGCTTTACTTTTCTTCCTTCAATTTTAACACCGATTTTATTTATATATAGTTTAAAAAGAATTTTGCCCCAGAGCTCGTCCACTTGCGCAATCACTACCTAATATAACACAAAGTCGCTTCCCGCTGTCTGTCTGTCCCTATGTATGCTTAGATCTTTAAAACTACGCAACGGATTTTGATGCGGTTTTAATAGATAGTGATTCAAGAGGAAGGTTTATAAACCATTTGCACATGGATTTCCACGTGGACGAAGCCGCGGTGCGCAGGAATTAGCAAGCTGAAGTGGCAGTGGGCTGGCCATATATCGCGAAGAACACCGACAACCGCTGCTGGGGTGAACGTGTTCTTGAGTGGAGACCGTGACTCGGCAAACGTAGTGTAAGACGCCTTCCGGCCAGGTGGGATGACGACTTGCGAAAGACTGCAGGCAGATGCTGGATGCGGCAAGCTGAACATCCCGTGACCACGTGTGTTCTTCAGCTTCAGGCCTGTCCATGGACTATTATAGGTTGAAGGTGAAGCTGCGGGGCGCAGCTAGTTAAATAATAGTTTAAAATTTTTACCTTTAATAACGTGATTTGATCCGACTGCGAGATCTTCGCGAATCCGGGCAATCCTTTCGCAAACTCCACAATAAGCTGCACCGTGAGGATCGTCATCTCTGTGATCTGTCTGAACGGCATGTCCGTGTCCTCGTCCTCTTCCTCGGGCTGCCAGGTCTGGAAGTAGTGAAGGCCTATACTGAGAATACCTATGCTAAGAGCCTATCTACCAGGGGACACGCCCGGAGATCAGCTCTTGTTATCAATAACCCAGTGAGTAAGAACTCGAATTTTGCCCCAGAGCTCTTAAACGTCCACTTGCGCAATCACTACATGGTATAAAACAAAGTCGCTTCCCGCTGTCAATCTGTCTCTATGTAATGCTTAGATCTTTAAAACTACGCAACGGATTTTAATGCGGTTTTTTTTTCAATAGAGGATTCAAGAGGAAGATTTATAACTATTTGAAACAGATTTCCGCGAGGGCGAAGCCGCAGGGCGCTAGTATAAATAAACAAATAATACTGGAAAATTCACACAGCATTTGCTAGCCTCAAGCTAAGCAGAGCTTGTGTTATAGGTGAGGGAAAACTGATATACACTTCAATACATTATGTACATAAATATAATATTTTTTTATACATAGAAAACAACCAGAACACCCAAGACAAATATCTGCAGATCGTACAAAAATTTGTCCGGGCGGGAATCGAACCCGCCAGCGCCACTGTGATCGTCAAATATAAGCACAAGTCTACTGGACATAGGGCTTCCCAAACGACGACGCCGCAAATAGAGGTCCTGAGCCCCCTCTATCGACCTCCTGCTGTCTGGAAACAGTGCAGGACAATACTGAGAATACATATGCTAATAGCCTATCAGGGGTCAGCTGATGTCCGGAGATCAGCTCTTAATATCAATAACTAAGTTATAAAATCTGGCTATTGAGAGATTTTCAATCTCAACATTCGATAGCCAGACGCATTGATCCAGAGCTCTTGAATTCCAATAGTGAAACTCATTTGTGTAATACATACAAATCATTATCATCATATCCATGAACTTGGTCTTACAAGTTATCTACATAATTACCGACAAACATACATATAAATAACATTGGTTGGTATTTCTAAGGTATTTTCTACATTGCCGTCTGTATAGAAGGGGTGTGGTTACCGGTGAAAATGCTGACACAACACACTTCGGCATGAAATCAGTCAAGCATTGTTGTCAAGCACATCGCATCAACATTTACCGGTCCACAGCTGGACATAGGCCTCCCCTGATATGGTAACGAAGTCTGCAGTCTGCGCCGTAAGAATCGAACCAACACAACTTGAATGACATGCAAGAGACATCCAATTGAGCCGACTAAGGGATCAAACCAGAGGAAGGGATCAGCCACTTCCTTCTGTGTATTGACACTACTGCGGTCAGCCAATGCTCCGGCTAAGCTTGGTGATTACGGCAAAAACCTTGTTTAGCATGTGCGCTAATATGTTGGTATTGGTAATGAAGACTCATGGCAAAAACCTCATTGTTTGGCATGTTCAGCATTAGTGCTGATAGGTTGGTAATGAAGACATTTAAAGCACAATCATGCTAGCCAACATCTCCGAATAAAACGAAGTTTACCTGCGTAACTCTCTTGAGATCCTCTTCAGACGGCTGCTCGTACCCTTCCTGGTACCACACGAGCCTGGCTATCAGCGACTTCTGGTTGGATGTGAGGGGAGCGATGTTCTTGAGGCGGTTCTGTTCCATCAGTTTCTCGCTCAGGAACCTCGGGACGACCTCGTGCTGCAAAAAGTCCAGCTTCCGAGAAACCGTGCGGTTAGAAACTCGCTCAGATTCAAGGGCCTGTTAGGTTAGGTTTCATTACACTATCCAACATTATTTTGATTTGGTTTAACAATTTATGAAAAAAATTCAAAATTTAATTTGGAGTTAAGTTGGATGGTGTCAGAATCGGTGGAGCAAGGGAAATATGAGGAATGCTGTTTAGAAATTAGGTAATTGAACAAGATATGTACCTATGCTTCTTGTCCAGTTGTAATTAGTCTTATTTCTCCATTTGAGTTCAATTAAACACATAAATAAAAAAAAAATTAAATATGAAAAAAAAAAAACAATTATTTCGAAATAACTTAACAGACTTCCTTAAATTTACACATTTTTTTAAGTTTTGCGGTACAAATACTAATACCCCTAAATTTGATGGGTCCATCTCGGGATCATAACTACATTATCAAAATCGGTCCACAATTACGGGGTAGTCGACGAACGTACATAGGAAAACATTCGTATACAGCTGAACATAGAATGTCTTCTTTTTATGAAGACGGTCAATAAGCAATGGCGTTTTTAAAACTGGAGTTGGAATTCTAACTTGTACTTGACTAAATCAAATGTAGAAGAACTTACGATCCTGGCCGCTTCAGGCGGGGGCGGGTCGCACTGCATTATCGCAGGCATGTGGTCTTCCACCGTCGTCGTACTGACAGGCAGCTTGTCTTTTTCTCTCTGAGCTTTTTTCTCTTTCCTCTTCATTATGCACTGGTTCTCAGGCACCACACATTCAGGCCTCATGCCCACCGCTAAGCATTTCTTCAATCTACATTCTTGACATTTTCTCCGCATATACATATCCATTTCGCAGGCATGACCAAATTTGCAAATGTACACGGCGTTTTTGGTAACGCTCCGCCTGAAGAACCCTGAAACAAGCGTACACATTAGCGGGTAATCTCTTCAAAATCATTATGACGAACGAGGATTTCGAAACGGCTCAAGATAAGATAATTTAGTCATGGACGCAAAGGTTGCCTGAAAGACGCAGGTCATTGACAGCGCTCTATGTATGTGTGTTATAATGTCGATTTTTATTGCAAAACAAACAAGTTGCTCAGAATTGGACATAATTGGAGTGGACGAGGTGCGGCGTGGAGTTGTTAGTCGCAAGTCGCAACTGTCTGGCCTCTTTAGGAGCGAATAAACTGATGATGTTTAGTGCGGGGAGATGGCAGATAGGCAGGCGGGCGAGGTGAATCAGGCACCAGCAGACGCTCTGCAGACGGCTATTGTGACGTCCTGTCTCGACTCGAGTAGTACAGTGCTATATGCACGGGTTGTAGCCTCGACACAATGCGCCAATTTACTGCTGAATTGGCACGATGTGGGCGACTCGCTAGGGCCACATGTGGAATAACTAGCTTGGCAACACAAGGAGCATGCTCCGGTAATGTACGCCCTCCTTAAATTTACAACCGCGGCCGCATTCCAATTTCTGCCAAATATTAATATAGCTCGTTGAGATATTAATATTAGTCCAGACACGTTACTATATTTTATACGAAATAATAATTTTCTATAGAAAATTGTTGTACTATGTAGGTTAGTTGTTATTTTATTATAAAAACTTTCCCCTGATAATAGCTTCACTGATTAAAGCCATCGTTAAACTGATAATCCTGACCTGACTCACACGACCAGCGACGGGTTGACAGAAATGTAACTTGTCCTTAAGTGGTTTGAAAGATAAGCCCGTGCCATAGCAGTGATGTCATACCTTTGCATCCTTCACATGTGAGCGCGTTGTAGTGGTACCCTGAGGCTCTGTCCCCGCAGACCAGGCAGAGTTCCTCCTGCTGGCGCGGAGCCGGGCCTTTCTTCTGCCGCCTCGCGTCGCCATCTGTACTGCACCCGTTTATACTCGAAGCAGGAGACAACTCTTCGCGACCTGAAACGAAAGAAACACAAATAAGTTCGTGCAAAATGCAACTGCGTGTATCGGTAGTCCAACGCCCGAGCGTTGCGAACATCTAAAATCGGATGCTATAAAATTTGCATAAATTTCATGAACCATTTGCAGAGTCCGTGGTTGCTTGGAGCTTTTATTTTTCATATTCATTCAGGCGTTGTTGCCTCCGAGTTTCGAAGATGTTTTCGAAACACCAGCGAGTAGTTTAGGCAGTAGCGTCGACATTTCCTGCCCAAACAAAGGTGCTTAGAACATCGTCCGCATACAAATGAGAATCATCGGTTTTGGTATTCGGAGCGTATGGGAGTGCGATGCGACGGGAATTTAATGGCAATTGTCAATCACGCAGTCGGAACTCCAAAAAGTAACAGGCGTATTTGGTAATAACTAAGATTCATCCTTTGCGGATTGGATCTAACTACGCTGATCGCAAACATTATTTTGTTACATCCGGTCGGGTTGTAGCCTACTTCGAAATGCGGAGCCTCCCTTATCTAATCTAAATGCATAGGTATCGGGTTTCAGAGGGCCCGCACCGCGTTACAGACTGCCTGCGTATTGCATCTCGTCTGATTGTTAGAATGTCATCCATCGAGAGCACCATCTGCCTTATAAATTAAAGTCGTAAACCGTAATTGATGCCATAAAATGAATAAGTCATAAGTGGAAATGACGTCTATTAAAAGCATATGGAAGGCAAAAAGTCAGCAGTAAAACAACGAGCATTATCTACGTCCATTTACGGATGTTGGAAGAGAAACGTAAATGATGCTAAACATGTTTGAGCTAACACGAAGGGTGTAATATTTTAAGCCCATATCTAAGCCTCTCAGCACATCAATTTTATTTACATTTTTATTATGGTGATTAGCCGCAAAGGCGGGTCGCTGGCCGCGATAGAGTGGCCAGCTTTACCTCTGTTACGCAATCGGCCAAAATAGCTGCCAAAAAACTAGTTCCACAACTTTCCACGTGGGATCAGCGCCAGATTTCAGGCCAGAATGTACATGCTAACATCTCAACCATAACAAAATATTAAAAGGATATTGTACTGATCGACTGGAACAGACTGTTTGCCAATTTTACGGCGTTGAAGCGTCGTGCAATCGACCACAATATTTTACTTGATAAAAGTGCTCAATAAAGAGGTCAAGTGCGCAGTTTTATCGCGAGCCTGTGGGGTATTTACATTGGAATGGCCACCTACTGTTAAATATGAGAGCGGCAGTATCATTGCACTGACCTGCGCACGATGAACTATTTTTATCAGGCTCTTTATTGCTGGTAGGTGGGTTGTGGCGCAGTTGCTATTCTCGTTCGCGTTTCTGTTGTAGAAAGGTCGTTGGAAAGAAATTCTTAAGAGTTCGATGAATTGAATCATGGCCGTTTGCGCAACCATTTGCCCTTGACTGGAATGAGACGTTTCCGAGACTCTTTCTGTTCAATGGCATCGAAGCGGTTGCGATATTTATCAAGTTTCTTATTCACATTTTGTTGCTAACTTGCTATTGCTGCCGATGCATTGGTAATGTTAATGAGTACAACTTATTAATATGGATAGAAAGGAAGAACAGGATTGACGGGGCCACTAAAATTTCTATGGGCGAGAATAATTCCAAGCCAGTTTCTGCCTTCTCAGAACAAGATTAATGAAAGTTGAGCGTTCAAGCCGTCACGTCACTGCAAACGATAACAATTACTACCCATTACATTGGGCAAACAAAGCCACATCAGAAGCACTATCAAATTGCCCGTGAAAAGAAAGCTAATCAAAAGTTGAATGCACGGATGACCGAGTCAGTGTGTTATGTTATTACGTCTCAGCTGTTCAGTGTGTTGCGCGCGCGCATTGGAAGGTCTAGTTCGTGGAGAATCGGCGGCGCTCGGGCGCGATCGGGCGAGAGCGAGAGGTACTCAAGAGCGACAAGTGGGGCGCGAGCGACGACCGGGGGCAGCGTGCGGCCTTGACTCTTGCGTCTCCCTTCCCCCCCGCCTCCCCCCACCGCTCCGCCACGCTCGCCGCGCAGCCACATTATTTATGATAGCATCAGAATTCAAGCTCGCGATTCTCTACAAAGGCACAACAACTAATAATAACTCATTTCTCATCTCACGTCATTACATTTTAGTTCAGTGCAATTCTATAAGCAGAAATTTTTATTTGAATTAAGAATCTCTCTTCGTTAGAGGTGATGATATTTTTGTTGCTACTGTTTCCACGAGTTACACGCCATTCAGAGACAGGTTTTTCGACGGCTACTTAAATAAATCGTCACGACACTTTTATAGCGAGCTCGAAGAAAAATTGCACGAAATGGCGACAAGCGCTGATTAAACAATACGCAAACTTTCACTGACCCCAGAAACCTGACAACGCAATCAGTTTGCAGGCAGGCCGCGTAAGCAAGTAGTGAAAGTTGCCCAAAAAGTTGGTACCTATTGCACAAGCCAAACGCACGCACAATAGAAATTCGGGTGCGGCGAAAGTATGTTCTATGCGTTGTTGTGACATCATCGGACCCGCTTGGCATTCATCACCGATTTCTACACCAATGTGTAACCTAATGATGTTGCCTTTAAGCTTAATTTCTATTTACACGGTTAGGTAATCGAATTCTCGCGCAGCATTAATCTCCCTGGCATTTATTCAGAAAACAGATGTCGAAACATCGTAAAAATCTCCTGAACAATTTCAGTTGGCACGCTTTTCATGTACCACGCTGCACGGGATGCAAAAAATAATCAGAAAAAGTGTTGTGTGCGTGATCGATGCATCGCCGAGCGGAGACAGAGCCGCGATGTTACTTTCTACGATACTTTCTAGCAAGAGATGTGGGCCGCGCCGGAGCAACTAGAGCGATCGGTTTCTCCGCCGGGAAAATCGGATTGAAATAGAAATCGCAACTCTGTGGAAACTCGCATTTTCGCGTACACACACACGCTAGAATTTCCACTAAGAAAAAAACGTCACGTCAACTAGACGCAAGAGATCAATCATCGATGCAAGCAATATGCGTGGGATCTCCAAATTCATGAATGGGATCCACGTGAATTGAAAGCAGGAGTGCGTAAAAGTATAAGGATCTGAAATACCGACAGTTTCAGATGATGTCAGGCAGATGGTTCGAGATCCTGTAGCGGACGCACGTGGAAGTGTTTACATCCGCGCCGGGACGAGCCGGCCGGAATACACTGCATCCGGCGTCGCCTCGTCCTGATAGATTCCCAGCAAATGCATAGCGTTGCATGCTGAAATCTGACATTTCATAGTGACAGCTCTTGTCTGAGTTTTGCTGTAGAATGGTATAGGCGTACCTATACTTAAACACAACCTTTAAAACCTTGTTAAAGGAGCACTATTTTATCCTGCTGTCACTAACGCATACCTGAGTCCCTATATAATCTATCTAAAGGTATACTAAACTCAAACATCGAGGGATCGCGTGAACGAAAATAATAATGCTCTACCTATTTCTTTATTGTAAGACAATATTCTATAATGATTAACTTGATCGGCCCCCTGATTATGTAACTGCGACCAGTTTGCGACAGGCGTAAATTAAGCAATCAGTGCTGTCAAAAGCCAATTTTGTATTAGATGACACCAGGTACTACGTCAGCCAACAATCGAGCACTAGGTTTCCCTCTGCCAGACAATCGGTGAACTAAAAATTGCTTACTTTTCAAGTACTTTTCATATATCTTGGTTCAAATTGGTATTACGTAAAAGCAACACGACAGCAGTAGCGACTCGATTTCAAAGAGAATATAAAGTATGACAGCGATTTGATCTGTCCATTGAAATGTCCACAGCAACAACCTGAGCATCTGTTTATTTTTGGCGATTGCGACTGAGAAAAATATGCCTGTTTAACCCCAAGTTATAAATAAAAACCGTGAAACGCTTAGATTTTTCATTGGAACGATAAAAATAACTATAGGTAAGTTGTAGTTTCAATAAATTATACCTTCCTTCAGAATCTCACAATCATTACTTTGATAGAAATTGTCCTCTAATGTGTACCTTTAATACAATAAATAAATGTTTGTTGTAATTTCAAAGATATGGCACGTACTGTCCTTCTCGTAGAGGCTCTTGATAGCGAAGATGGGAGAGTTCAACTTGAGAGCGCTCGTTTGCGGCGAAATTTTAGAGATCAAGCTAATCCTTCGACATTTTCAGATACCTACGAGTTTGGAGCCCATTATAGGCTCTCTAAAGAGTTATTCTCACGACACCATAAAATTAAACCACATACCTATGCCTGCAAAGCGAAGACGAACAAAAGTGAGCTTGGAATGAAGAACCACATAGGTATACGTTGAGGACCAGAATGAGTCCCAGATACTACAAAATGAGCGTCGACAAGTTTCTATTCTACCATTGTGGAATAACAGAGCATAGCCTGCACTGCATCACTACATATATATGATATGTGATATATAAATTAGTAGCTTTGAGCTGATTTGTCTATATCAGTTTATTAAAGTTTTCAGTACATTTTTTGTTTGCCTTTTGTAAGTAGGTAGTTCAATTGTATAGGTACTGTTTAGTTCTGTGTGATTTTTAGTAAATAAATGTGTCCGTTAAAAGTTTAGGTACACCTATTGTACAGTGACATCCTATTAAATATATATCTTTCTATTATGACTTAAATAAAGAAAGGAAGTAATATTAAGTTTATTATTTTTGACAATATGTCCAATAATTTATTGAGCATTATATTGAAAGAGGCCTTCACCCAACCTGGGGACCCTGCTAATAATCAAATGTATAGTGTTATAGATATAATAACATAATAACAGTACCTAAATTAGGAATCAATGTAGTAGGATCAAATAAAGGCTTTTTTATTTTATTTGTTTATTTATTATAGTGAGAGATGCCCCCGCCTGCTGGCGCGCGGCATCGGCTTGCGTTCGCGCCGCCTCTGCTATTATAACGGCGGCATCAGCCAGCTTGCCCTCTGCATTTACTCGCCTCTGCTCCAATTCAACAGTCCACGATGATCCAATTCTTTGACCTATAAAATATTTAAATAAATTAGGTCAGCTGTTTATCGCAATTGTCATTTTCTGAGAAAATATGATATAAGACTTAACAGCCTCAACCGCCGCCCTCGTGACTCCTCATGCTGTTTGGATTCTTACACCTTCTGTACCGCTGCTGGCCAGTTTTTGTTGCACCTCCCCGCCGCCGCCGTGACTGTAAGCCTCGTAGCAAGATCATTTCACTCACGACCTATGGTCTCCTTTGACCTATCTCCCAAGCCAAAGCCTTTGTCAAGGCTCGAGTGCGTTATGAGGTGCTGCAGCAACTAGTCTAGCTGGTCGTCTGAAGCTCGATGTTCCACTTAAATTACAAGAAGATTATAGAGACAGGAAACAAAATTACGCATTATAATTGATTGATAACTTACTTTTAGATCCAATATCCAAGAGAGTATACGAAATGTTGTAAAATTAATTGAAAACTAAGAAAAAAATTGCAAAAAACAACAACAAACAAATCAAGAAAGACGCACAGAATAAAAATTGTACCATAGATAACGTTAAAACTAGAAATAATTGTTTCCACCTATTGCTACTCTGTCGCTAGTGGCCCTAGTGAACGTTAAAACTACAAATAATTGTTTCCACTTATTGCTACTCTGTCGCTAGTGGCGCTAGTGTCCATGGGCAATGAGCAATCAGCAACAACTTTGCGATCGGTGCGCGACAGGCTTCCGTAATACGGTTTCTAGTGACACTTTGCAACCGGTCGCGGAGCGGTTGCGGTCGCGTCGCTGTTGCTGTTGCTTTTAGATAATCAGCCTGCGGATGTAATCAACGAAAAGTTTTTGGGAAAGCAGTTCCGAAGGAGTAATCTGTTTGGCTGAGTTTCAGGCAAACACTTCAGTTGATTCTTCGACAAACAAAAGTAATTTCTAAAGGAAACCCTTTAAGTATCATTATTGGGACCGTAAATTAGAAAGTGGCGTCGGTTATCACGTACGAGCTCGATGGTAATGGATATGCCGTAGCTCCCCAGCAGACACGTTTATTGACAATGCTAGCTCATGCTGTTTATGGCCAGCTCTCTCACTTCTACAATGGATATACCACGTTTTTTGTCTCTGTCTGCTCCCCAATTTAACTGCACCCACACGCTCTGGCGCGCCTTTTCGAGTAAACATCGAAATGAGTAAATAGAAAAGGGAGGGAGGTATAATTAGAATAAATGCTACAGGATTTCCTCAGTAAAATGAGATTTAAATAAGACTTTCGTCTGCTTAGTGAGTTAAGTAATAAATTTTACTAAAAGGGGCGATTTTCCAAAGTTCCGCATAAAGCTGATGAAAACTTCTGAAGAACCAATTAAATTCTTTAAAAGTACTTATTAGTAAAGGTTCAGGATGAAGTTTTTATGAAAGGCTTAATAAATTCATTCAGATTTTAGTACTCAACCGTTCCGTATTTTAACGTCGTGGTTTCCAGATTATTATCAAACAAATACAGTAACCCGTAAAATTTTGGCGTTATAATTTTAATAAACTTAAGAAAAAAACTCGAAATTAGGCCAAGGCGCAATTAGATGACGTCGAAATCGAGTTCAGTCTTAGGGGCAATTAGCGTAATCGAATATTCTAGGTCAACGACTCTTTGTTTCAAATGCTGATAACGCGAAAACAAATATTTATTGATGCAAACAATAAGTTGAATCAGTTGACCTCTTTCTGCTGTAATTGGGTCATTAACATTAGTAGTCCGAGTAAACTGCGACGAGGAAAATGAGGCAAAGTAGGTCGAGGTATTGAGGTTACAGCGCTGAAATAACATAGTTGTGTGACAATGAAGTAAGCGATGGAGTAATCTGTAATACTCGCATGCAGCGTAAACAATTCGGCGTTACTAAGACCCGAGTTATATGTTCCGTCGTCACGCTTGAAGCTCGAGGTAACGAGATTTCACACTAACAAATTCGAAGTTGATAGTTTCTCACAGCCAAGCTGATTTTTCACGATTACCCAAAAAAGGAGTGTAATGTTATCAGAAAGTCGATAGTTTCCCACAGCCAAGATAAGTTTTCACGACTGTTGTGCAGTCGGAAAGGAGTGTAATTGTTGTAAAATGATTGTATTATGTAGGTATATTTATATTATATTGTTTTCGGTACTGTCATTATGTTAATTCAAAGAAATAAACATAATGACAGTACCGTGTCAATATATTTATGAAAACTTGTTGTACACTCATAAAAATATCAATCGGTTCACTAAAAAAAGTGATATACATAATGTAAATACTAGAAATAAGAATAAACTCGCTGTGCCCACAACTAGGCTACACAAGATAAATGTATCTTTTAAAGGGCAATGTATACGCTTCTACAACAAAACTTCAAGTGAGTTGTAAAAATTATCAATAAATAAATTTAAAAAAATTGTTAAACACATTCTTTGTAAAAAAGCTTATTACAAAATATCAGATTACTTAGAAGATAAAAAAGCTTGGAACGAGTTTTGCTCCAACTCAAAATCTACCAACTTACAGATAAGCAAATCAAATGTACTAGACACATAAGTTATGAATATACTAGTGGTTTCTTCTCACTTCTTCCACTGGTGGACAAAAAATTGAAGTGAACTATAAAATATGACCTGTCTAAGTGCTTATTTGTAAGCTTAAAGAAATAAAAACTTTTCATTTTCATTTTTCAGAATTCATGTACGGAATGCACGTGAGTTTTATTCGACCGTAACTTTGAAGATGCCTAAACAGATTTGTTTTTTTTTATCATCGTTAGAATCCCAGAATCTGAGCGTCGTCGTCACTGACTTTATAATTATTTTTTTGTAGGAAGGCTGTCTTGTTTTTGATTTGTGCAAAATCAGATGTTCTCTTTCTCTGTGAATCTAAGGAGTCATTTTTTTTTTGTTTACTGCCTAGAAGACCTAATCTTGTTAATAGCTTAGTTAGGTCACTAGTATATGAATCCTGTAGGGCACTTCAATAAAACATAAGGTTATTATAAAGCACAATTATATTGAAGCTTAATGGAATAACCACGTGTTCATTAAATTTCCATTAGGTCGATCTTTACCTTCGGTAGACACTTACAAAACCAGTTCCACAAGAATTCAGCGCTTAAGCATACTCAAGTATTTATATAAATACTAGATTCTGCCTATGGCTTTGCACGCGTTTCTATAGAAACTTTTTAATGTTTTATTCCAGGCCTAGACCTACCTAAAGAAAAACGAAAAAAGTGAAGAAATACGAAACATCATCTATCTATAGATGTTTCGGAATCCATCGAAACATCCAAACTTTCGCATTTATAATATTAGTGTGATATATTAATAGGACGAATATACAACTTAAATCTTTTGTAAATCAAGTTTGAATTCAAATTGTCTATATTCGAAGTGTCCGGGTCTTTGACCGGGTATCGGTCGAGATAAGTCGCTGACGAAACTGTTATCGCCGACAAAGGAACGCTTTGTTTTCATGCATTCGACGCCTGTGATTAGATTGATCACGTGGTTTACATTTTGGGTGGTCTCTCTTTCCTAGTTTTTTCAAGTTTTTTAATAACCTGAACCACCTATATTGGTCCACTGATGGACGCAGGCCATCTCATGGCGGGGTAGTATCCATAATCCCTACGCTGGGTATGCGGTCTGCGGATCGCAGTTCGGTGGTGGATTGTTCTTCAGGAGGCTCTGCTGCTCGCCCCCCGCTGGATATAGGGACATAATAAAGGCGAACAAGGGTAGTCGCCTCTTACGAAACCCGCGGTTTGGTTTGGGGTTGTGAAAATTCTAAGCCAGCATCACGCAGCTTTACAATCCCATTTAAGGTATATTTTGAGACCTGCTATATACTGCGTCGTAGATGACGCCCTCCTCCAAGATTAACGGATAGATAGAGTTCCAATAGAAAAATAGCAACTTTTAACCTTCAAACTAACTAACTAGACCTTAACATGTGTAGAAGCCTGCTCAACATAGAAGAGAATGGAAGGGTTTGAAGAAGGCACACACCAGTCTACTGGTCATCATTATAAACTAAAAAGAAACGGAGGAAAAATCTCAGCCCATAACAGCAACTAGCTATGTTATGGGTAGATATTTGCGGCTAGGTGATGCTTTTTCGATTATCCAGCATTATTTATTTATTTAATAATTTAATGTCTCGCGTAAGGGCAGATCTAGGCGCCTCGTACGCCATGAACAAAAAAGGCGATTCTTAGGGACTTCAAATGGATAGATAAAGTACTGGCTGTACATTTAATGTAAGGAATAACAGGCGTTTGAGATATCAATATCCACGCCGATAGTAGATAGGCCCACTTTCCATTGCAAGCGCGATAGTGACAGTTATCGTAAAGATGGACACGTTTCAAAGAATGTTGGTTTCTTATGACGTCATACTGATATGACTCTTGATAAGAACTTTCGAAAACAGTTTTGAGAATTTATCATTTTTGATAGGTACTAGTGAACTAGGTATACAGTTGGTATTGGGTATTAGGTTTAGGGTTTTCTATCAAAGATATATTCCTTTTTCTGCTTTATAGAAATAAACTATTAAACTCTGTATTTATTTATACTTAAGGCCAGGATATTTGAGCGCAGTAGGTATTTAACGATACTTCCCTCCCCGCGTGGCAAGTCGCGCGAATACAAATTTCAAATGAACTCGCTGACCTCGCGCCGCGCCGCTCGCGCCACGCTGTCGTCCACAGTATAATTTGTAACAGTAGTTTAACTCCAACGTAGCAAGCAGTCCCTAAATGCGAATTTAATAATTATAAATTATGAGAACAAGTTTAAGTAAGAATACATAGTTTTTTCAAATGACCAATTTTGTTTTGAGGGTGTAGTCTTTAGATAAATAGTAAATAAATAAAAGTAATAGTAATAAAAATAAAAATTCATTTATTAAATAACACAAATTGCTTTTGAAACTATCATGGTTTATAATAATGTCATTTAAAACGGGATATTTACAGTTACTCCGTGATCATGGCGCATGAAACTGTGCCAAAATATTGGATAACTCAAAAATCAAATCATGGTAAATATCCCGTTTTAAATGACTTTAGTACAAATTGCTTTATTTAAAATGTAGAAGACAGTTAGAGGCGGGCGATGTCACAGGTAGTGTTTGCACTATTCGTTTAATTTTACTATTCGATAAAATGAATATATCTAGCGCTAAATATTCGAATATTTTTTTAAGCAGTTGACGTAAAATAAGTTTTTCAAAAACTTTGCTGAATGTAGGCTGTACTAAAGTTAGTGAGGTCAGACCTACTACCCGATTTAAACAATTGAATTATTTTAGTACATTTTATTAGATCAGGAAATATTATACGTACAATCAATAGATTCATTGAATTTAAAAGCTAGATCTGGTGCAATGGAATCAATTAATGGTTTAATAATTCTAACGGAAATGCCCGAGATATCTGTAGTTTTCTTTATATTTAAAAGTTTAAAGGCTTTTTAATATCTTTTTCATCGACATTGTTGAAATTAAGTTTATTTTCGCATTAAAGTACATTTTCTATAAGTAATGACTCAGCGATTACTTGAGAAGAGTTTAGACACTTTGTAGTAGAGATTGGAATATCAGTAAAAAAGTTTTCAAAGGCTTGGGCTACTTCAACGTCATTTTGTATTGCTTTGCTAGAAAAGTGTATTGTATTGGAGGCTTAGATGGATGGATGGATGTATGTATGGATGGATGGATGGATGGATGTATGGATGGATGGAGTGATGGATGAATGGATGGATGAAGGTGTATGGATGAATGGATGGATGAAGGTGTATGGATGGATGGATGGATGAAGGTGGATGGATGGTTGGATGGATGGATGGAGTGTGGGAGGGATAGATGGATGTATGGATGGATGAATGGATGGATGGATTGATGGAGTGTGGAATGGATAGATGGATGTATGGATGGATGAATGGATGGATGGATGGATGAATGAATGGATAGATGGTGGCTAGTAATTACTATAATCAATTATACGCGTGCTTGGACCTGGTTGCTGTAAATCAGTTTGATGTGTAACACTGGATGGATCACGATGCTCATTTTCCTTCTCTGATTTTGATTGTCCTTCGTCACGAATTGGCATGCCACGTTCATACCTACTATCTACAATTTCTGGCAGTAAGCAATTGTGATAAAAATGCAACAGTTTTGGCTCCATTTTTGTACACCAGAAATTATCGTCTTTATCGATGCGCTCTGTGTACAAAGGCTCATTCTCTGCCCAAATGCCGAGAAGACATACTTGGCGTCCTGTAACATGTAATTGTCCCTGTATTTGGTAATACCAATTACAATTTTTATTAATGGTGCAGGTCTTTGTGTTTTTATCATATTTTAATATTTGAATTTTATTTGTTTCAATAGCATTGGATAAGCCTGTTTTGGTAGCAGTAAAAGGACACTTTACTTCTACTATGACGTCATTACCTATTAACCCGTCTGGAGTAGCCCCAATAAAAGAATTTATAGGGTCAATAAATAAACCACAGGGCAAGACCTCTACATTTTCCTGTTGCTGCAATTGCAGCAGCGCCTGTTTTTCATTTTCAATTCCATGAGCAATGGACGTCACATGGGCCAAATTTTTCTTATACAGTATATTTTTTACCAAATTAGCTGTATTTGTTGAGGACTTTCGTTTGCATATCGGGCCAAAGTTTGATGCTGTTATTAGTTTTCTTCGTATTTCTAACCATTCACTACTTTCCCTTTGCAATATAGTTGCTCTTTCTATTGCTTTTTTGTCTTTGGTAAGCGTTTCTAAATTTTTCATAAATTCTTTTTGCGCCTTATGTAGTTCTTCTTCTGACATGTCTGGTGCAGAACTGGCTGGGCCATAATCGTGTTGATTTTGGTTAGTTGCTTTGAATGGTCGTTTTTTCTTCACAGGGTGTTCCACAAAATACTTCCGCTTAAGTTCTCTCTTTTTTTCCATTTGTTCAATTTTTCCGCCACAACTTTGACCTGTGAATGATTTTTGGATGGTTGTAATAGCAGATTTTGTATTGAACGATACTACTGCCGCCGAACATCTACCCTGGTAGCCTCGTTTTTGTGCAAAATTCGTCCTTTTCCCCCCAATGAATTTAGCTATAACGCTGTTAAAACATTCGACAGTATTGGTGTCCACATCTTCAATTAAGCTTCGCGATTTCGCTGCTACACTTGAAACGATTGCATTGATTCGAAATGCTAATGTAGAGTGTTGTATATTTGTGAGTTCCTCTTTGTCGTTTCTTGTTTTCTCACAGTAGTAGCTCTGGCACAGTTTGTGATCGCCGTAAGCGTGTGTCATTGAGTTGACTATGTCATTGTGCAGAACTGATGTAGCAACATTTTTAGGGATCTCAGAAGCTTTATGATATTTGATGCATTTTACAATAGCTTTCCTCATTGTCATTATTCTAACGTTAGTAAGTGTTTTTCGGTGAGCCAGCAAATACTTGGTTTCAGTTGTCAGGCCACGTAATTTTTTACAGAAATTACGTAATATATGATTGCGGCACTCGATTTTCTCAACTGTTACATTTTGAGCTTCGTACGGTTTAGCATTTAGGATTTTAGCATAAGTCGACGAGTCACCATCCCCTATCATTCTGTTGTAAATGAGACCGTACATTGAGATTGATGATTTGAAACCTTCTAGTATAATTTCGGTTTCCATTGAACTCGAAGAACCCTCAAAGTTTTTAAAACAAACATGTTCACCGGGTGCAGTATTTTTATTTGCTGCTCTGGCACACGACAAACAGTACTTATTTTTGACCCCAATATAAAGAACCTGTTTGGTTCTCCTTCCGATTATTGCCGCAGTACCGGAAGAAGCTTTGTAATTTGTACCGTACGACCTCGCACACCACGCGCCATCTACAAAAACATCAATAACAGGATAACCGTTTTTGATTCGGCCTTCAGCAATAGCCATCTCCCTCTCTACTTTAGCAGCGGCCTCCATAGATGCTCTTGCAGTTGTTTCCCACTCCTCGTAAACTTTGTCCTGTAGTTTGTTATAGTAGTTTGTAGAAAATACTGGAACATCCATCGAAGAGCACAGTTCTTCAAATTGTGCCAATCCGATGCCAGAAGCAATAATCCCAGTAGTTGCAGCAATGTTCAAATTTACTCGCTGGGTATTCTTAGTATCTTCGGAATGGATTTGGCAGGTATTTTGACACAAAGCGCATTGAAATTTAAAAACTGAGGTTAGTCCGACTCTTTTTTCGCCAATCAAGCGAAAGTTACTGGCTTGACAATCAAATATATCACTGTGGTGCGCTTTTTCTTGTAGTTCTTTTAGAAGAAAGTTTATGTCGACAATTCTCCGCCCTGAAACGGTTTGAAAGTCATCTTCCTTGTTTGCCACTTCAATGGTTAATGAATCTAGACTATCACTGAAACAATAAAAAGAAAAACGTTATGTATTTCTTCATTTGATTCTTATTATTAATTTAACGTTTGAAAGTGACTTTGTAGGTTAAATATTATGAATAATAATACATATAAGAAACTTACTCAATAATTTCAGTTCTTAGCGAGTTATGATTGTCGCATAGGCTAACTCCATCACAGGTGTTTGCTGTTGCTTCAGAGCGTCTGGAAAATAAATCACTGCTAAAATAGTTTGACAATTATTTCTACTCAACTACGTCGAAGCAAAAAATCATAACCCTCATAAAATTTTGAACGGTATGTATGTATGTATCTGTGATGGTAGCGTACACATAATTGAATAGAATAAGAAACACAATAAGAAAATCTCGTTTTTGTAAGAACTATTACGCTGATAAATGTGTAGACTGGCATTACGCCAACTCGTATTGTTATTCAGAAGTCTTGTTCAATATCTTCATTCCTATAAGAGCAATCATTATGAAATTTTGCATAGCTCGAGCACTATTTGTGCCCTATTTTAGTGTGTTAATTTCGTTGCTATAGTATAAGCCGTTTTCGAGTACAGTCACGGGTACGCTAGCTTGATCGTTTTGCTAGCGAACACTACACACTAAGAATGGCCATTATTTCTTGAACCAAAGAGGCTCATTTATTTTCATAATAACAAACGTTAATTCGATTATGTATTTATCTATGTATATACATAATGTTCATCTGTTACTTCATTAAATTTCTAAACTATAAGTACTCATCATTATTTGACAAAAGGGGTGTCTTTATTGACCGGTACACTTCATAATATAACAACAGTAGGTATTTGAGCATATTTTATACAAATTGTTTCGAAATGTCGCGTAACATACAATCCATAACTTAAATGATATCTCTTTTTTTTTTAAATTTATTAATTTTACTTAGGACTTACTCAGTTCCAGTTATTTGCAAATCAACAGGATCTAGCATAATAAGAGAGGTATCATGTAAATCAACTCCATCTTCAAAGTTGCTTGCCGTTGCTTCAGAGTATCTGAAAGATAGGTATATTATTATAATAATAATGAAGTAAGTGAAACTATGTAGTTACTATAAGTGCGCGAGCTGTAAGCAGCTCGCGGCAGCTGTGTGTATTGTATTTTTTTATTACAAACCTTTTTCATAACCTACTACACTCTCGATTTGGTCGAAATCGATAATCAAGAGTGGAGACCGCGATTAAAAAATGTTAGGCATCTTGGATTTTGAAATAGACATCTTTTTCGTAATCTACGAGTTCGAGTTGATCGAAAACGATACCCATATCAGTGGGTGTGTGTGCTGTCACATAACGAGCGGTGTCGAATTGCGGTTCGCTTTGCTTGAGTGATCTGACGTCGGCGGGGTCGAATTATGTTGACGTCAGATTCGAAATCCTCATCCTCAAATTAGTCGAAATCGATACCCATATAAAAATTTTAGGGGAGGGAATTCAGGGTAGGGGGCGTGGGGGGGTCACACTACGGCGAGCAAAGCGAGCCGTGCTATTCTCCATAGTCGTATTGCGGCTCGCCTCCACCCGAAAAAAGTTCAAAAATAGTTTTTTTTTTATAAAAAAGGGGGGGGGTCTAGAGGGGCGAGGGAGGTAAATTTCTTTTTGAATTCGTAATTATTCGACTTTCTCTTTATGACTGTGAAAAAAATTGTCTTCCAAGTTGCTTCGTTTGGGAGATATCAAAAGGGGGGGCTGAAAATAGGGGCGAGAGGGAGGATGTTTTTTTTCTCCAATACGAAAAGAAACCCTTTATACTATACCGCAATCAGAAATACCCTTTCACGACGGCATCTGGTAGCAACCTCAAAAGGGGGGTTCTGGGGGGCCAAAGGGGGCAACAACTTTTTTGCAATCAATATCACTAGTACTCCTCTATACAACCCCTTGGAAAATAGTATTTCATATGACTTCGTTTGGGGGGAGGGGGGGAGGGGGGGCAAATCCTAAAAAGTCGGATTTTTTCCTAGGTCACCCCGACGCTCCCTACACGATTTCGCAAAAAAATATACCTCCCCCTTCACCATCAAGGAGAACAATTATGTCAATCAGTTTGTGACGTCACAGGCAATCCAGCTATATATACAGGGTGCCACAGAAATGGAATACACCACGAATATGAAGAAAAACGACACTATATTTTTTCAAAAAATTCTAGAACAAACGTTGACCCCCTCGATGTCCAGAATCACCCCTTTTCGGCTTAGTACACCCTGTCCGTGGCACCCTGTATAGTAAAGCCCTAGAACCTTTTTATTTAATCGAGTACCTAGTTGGTAGTTACTTACTGTGCACTTGCTGTTTTTTTTTTAAACTTGCCCTTGTATCTTGGCATCGATGAGCTGCAAAGTTAAAAATGTACTGAACAAAAATGATCAAAAAGTTGCGCTACTGTTATGTCTGTACGCTACCCTCCTTTTGTTGACTGTTTTAGTTAGTTGATAGTAAATAAGTATCTAACTTACCTTATTTCTATTTTAAGATTCCGTATTTTTCGTCTGGATCCTTTTTTATTTAATCGTTTTTTATTTGCCATTTTTATATTCTTTTTTAAACGGTAAATCGATTGATTCACGGGGAGCACTGGGAGCCGGCAAGAGCGACACAGGTCCTACCTCAACAAGGCCCGGCGGGCTACTGAAGCAGGCCGCTTGAGCGCGGAGTACTTATATTCTATAATTATTCGTTTTAAAAAAATACAAAATTGTTTTGAGAAAAACTAACCGGAGAATGCCCTTCTAAACTTCGTTGCCTATTTTCTGACATATTTTTTGAGAGTACAACGTTTATACACTTGAAGTACAACAAGAAACCAAATAAAAACTAACCTTTTTTCGAGATTTTTTATCATCAGGTGAAGTGATAAATATCGTGTTTTGAACCGTAGAATGCTCTATAGTATATATCCAACTACAACATATATTTTTTTCCGATCAAAACAAAGGATATTTGATGGTTTAAAACTGAATCTAAGATTGCATGATTTCGAATAACGTGGCCTTAATGTGACTGGTAAGGTAACCCCTGTTACCTACAGTTGGGTCACCTCTCTTTGTATGTACCTAACAAAAACAGGTTACCCAGCAGTTTGCAGGTAACTAATACAATCAAGTTGCACTATTATTAGTACATGATTACTATAATATTTTAGAGACAAATAATGACGAGATAGCGATAAATATATATAGGTAACAAACAAAGTTTTCAAAGTGTTATACTGCTGGTATGCCTATCGTATTATAAAGAAATAAAAGAGATCGCATTGGAAAGAGAAAAGTGGAAGAAATTGCATCATTGCATCGACAAGAGCTAGGTTTTATTCCATAATAATAACAAATAACAATGATCCCACAGATCAAAATAAAATCGATACGAAACATAATAAAGACAAGAAATCTAAACAAAAACGAACAGATACCAAAGCGGTCATGCCACCGAGCGGGCCTCTCCGCGTGACCAAGTCTTAACGAGCAAAAACTCAACGACATCCGATGCGGAGAAAAAACAACTATACATGTTTACTTTTAAGGTACAATATACAATACTATAAATAAGGTATACTTTAAGGTACGCATACATTATCCCTGCCTAATTAACGAATGGAGTCGACTTATTGGGAATAAAAGAAGCTGTTGATAGCTTTGGATATAAAATTGAGTTAATAATTTATGCTAAAACGCTTTTTTAAAGTTGCAAATAAATTAGTATGTGTCGCATTAGTAATATAAAATGGCTGAAGACTTGAAGAAAAAAGCCTGCTCTACCAATGCTCTACTGAACAGTTTTGCCAATTTAAATATTTTTACTGAACAACATGTTATGCTCAGAGAATAATTGAAGTTGTTTTCAATTTATACAACTAGCGTAAAAGATAACCAAGCGAATGCCAGTTCCGCTCGACGTGAATACAAAATGATACCACAATATCTGACTTCATTACAAAGGCCAGTAACAAGGTATCGCTGTAAAATGCGACAGAAATAATCATCGGTACATCTTCAAAGTATGTCATGGGCTCGACCCACGCTCCGAGGAAGGTCAGGCCGCACTCTCATTACTCAATAACTATCTGCATTATGATGGCAACCAAAAACAACCATTATAATGCTTGTTTTATAGACGTAAGACGAGTTTTCCACCGTTACTTTAAGCCATAGCTTTGCCAAATTGTTTTCTGAATTCAGCTGGCACTTGGCAGACACGACTTTTCACAAGTGACGAGACGATTATAGAATCGAGAATAAAAAGCTAAGTTTACTTTGTATTTTGCGTTTTCAGTAATGGGATCAGGCAATGTACGTACATTGTGGAGTGTATATTTGGCAGTTGAAACATTACCATCAGATTCAGTGAATGGCATGCGCATACAAACGTAGGGGATTGTATTAATTCCTGGCTGCCAGTATGATTGATGAGAGTGCAATGACGAGGCGAAGATACAGGAAACTTCCCCTTTCACCCACGGATCGACGAGCTTTGGTACAATAATGACTTGTTTGCTCAAATATGGAATAATCAAAATTTACATAGAGCAAAGGTTTACTCAGTTCAACCAGAAGCGAATTGATACAGTCAAGTCGATCCCAAAATGGAAAGTTCCCAAGAAACCCAAGAAGGAAATACAACGTTTCGACGAATTCGTCAGAAGTTCATAAAATAAGTAAAAATGAAAGGTCAAAAGAGTTGATAGGTAATTATAATCCTGAGGTTAAACTAAACAAACTAATGACGCGGCCGTGCTCGCCTACACGACGGTTTGTGTGTGGGAAACCCGGATATTAGTAATTCCTCACACGCAATAGCTATTAGAACATAGGAGTCTTTTCGCAGAAAATAATCATCTCGATTAAAATAGCATAGTAGATTCGGCAATCGGCCAGGTAGCCGAGAAGGTCGACGACATTGCGCAGATAAACCACGATCTGAATCTTGCGAGCAGTAGGTTAGCTAGCCCCATTAATGTTTAACTTTAGGCTTGCTTGGTAGGTTGGCTCTGCCCAAGCATTCCACTTGCGAAATTTGTCACGGAAGTTCAAACAACTGTCGGACCACAGGTGTTTGAGGCGCAATTCGTAGACCTGTGATGACACATCTTAGGAATGCGCGGAAGAATTCGCACCTCGATTTTTTAAGCCGAAAATGGTAATGTTTGTTAACGAACAATGATTGCAGTGATTAATGTGTGCTGGACGTGGATTAAATTAATCAGGGCTTGCGCGACGAGTTGGGATTCTGTGGAGCAGCTCAGTTCAGCAGACTGCAGTTTTATTGGTCATTGCCACTAAAACAAAGAAGGTACATTGTCGTTGCGATCCTGCGGCTGTAGTGATAGCCGGTGTAGTTAGCGAGAGGCATTCCGGCAGCCTGGCCGACCGGTTCCGAGGCGAGGCTGTTTATGGCCAGACCAGATATAAATAGATGCGCTGCGAACCATCCATCTTCGTGCTGCTCTTTTTGTTAAGTAGATATTCCATGTGAATATTTTTTGTAAGCTACGTGCGACTTTTTGCTGTCATTGTTGGATATTTTATTGAGGTCTCGATTCGTAGAGCGTGGATTGCAAATCAAATCGCGTTTTGAAATTCAAATCCAGCATCTATCTGATACAAATGGTCCCGACTTCTCATGTGACGTACAGCACTATTATAGCAATTTATAAGCGAACAGGCATCCGCATATCAAGACAATAGACCTTGTTAAGAGTTGTCACGATGACAGTGGTATAAAGTAATCAATGCAGCAGCCGGTCAGATATGGAGTGACGGATTGTCGGAGCACCAAGTAGCAAGAAAGCCAGGACGGGATGGCTTCAGATAGATATCTGCTGAGTTTATGGCTCGCGTGCTAGTAGTTCACTGTTGACAAGAGCTAGAAACACTTCGATAAGATCTGTGTGTAGCCACGCTGAGCGGCCGCTCTCGCGAGCGGTTCACTTTCACTCTAGCATTCCTCCTTCTCGAATGATCCACATTGGTTACGCATTGTGACCTAATCGGGGACACATCGATGGCTCAGTTAGGGCACCGTGTTGCATAACCGACCACGTGGAGCTTGGAGCGTTGACCCCGGGAAGCGTGACGCTGATAGACAACTATCACGCACCTACGCGATAACAGCTCATTTCAGCGCGATAAGCAATACCACAAAAATTGCCGTGAAACATTCGCGTTGTTTGCAATAAGCTATGACCTTACTCAATCATCTTCTACATTTTGCGTGGAGTCACCCACTTAACCCCGTCTGTTGCCAATTCGTTGCATAAACGACCCAGTGGTAAGGAGGTCATTGTCGCACGATCGCGGCCGCGCGAGGTGCAGCGCTAGTCGCTCGCAGGTTAGATCATTACATCGATTGGAGTTGAACCCAGGTCTCCTTGCGGCGTGTCTGTGACCCCGATGTAAATAACCTGAGGCGTGTGTACTGTAAACAGCGGTGCTTGCGTCAATCGCCGCTGCAGACCGTAGGATCCGACGCTCGGCGCCTCCGCCATCAATGCACGTTAGTCTTAGAGCCGCACTATTTTAAGACCGGGAGCAAACATTTACTAGTGGAATGAAAACCTTACGATGCAAACGATGACGCAAAGATATTTTTGTACAGCAATTTATTTTGCTTGCATTAGACTTTTCAAAACAAGCTTATAATGATGTCAAGATAGATGGAATAAAGGCAAGGACTAGTCAATTTATACAACGCGAGAAAATTATTGTTTTTCTCGATAATATCAGAGATCTATAATTATCGCAGCTACAAATGCCAAGAATGTGTGTCGCTCTATCGTAAATACTGATTTGTTGGTAACTTTATGCCATGCGTGATACAAGTCCATAAAGAAAACAATAAAAATACCTAGAGTTCATTTTATCGACTGGTCAAGCTTTTTGGACGTAAACAAGCCTCGTTACATCTAAAAGGCGTAACCCAGTGAATTATGTAAGTATATAATATTATAGACCTTACAAAAAATTGGTGGCAAGGTAACATTTTCCAAGATTAAATAGCAACGGAAAACTCTTGTTTGAACTGGAAGTGGTAACGTAAAGACCGTCGTAAAAGGTAAAAATGAGGGTAAAACGGTATTTCTGCTAATAAAAACGAACTCGCAATGATCATGGCGCATGAAACTATGCCGAATATTGGATGGCTCAAAACTCAATTTTGGGGTTGCGGGATCGATTCCCTCATCTGGACAAATGTTTTGTACGATCTGCAGATATTTGTTCCTGATTTTTCTATGTATAATAAAAATATCTATGTTATATTCTATTAGGAATGTTTATCTGTAGTCATTCAGTACTCATAACACAAAAGCTAGGCACACAGCATCACTTTGTGAATTGAGTAGCATTATATATTTTTTTATCATGGTAAATATCTTGTTATAAATGACTTATGTGGAAGAATTTTGTGTTCGAGTAAGAACTACTTCGCACGTTTGTGTGTAAAGACGGTAAAATACTATAATATTGTTATAAAACAGCTCCAACTATTTAAAAACAAACAATGTAGCTCGCAAATGCATAGCTGGGTGTGCTATCTACAAAGTAAGGTGACCTAGATGATAAGATTATTTCAATAGCTAACTCACACACGCTCTTCTATGACGTTAGCTTGTGAGTGTGAATTTGCGCCGGGTTCGTTCGTACAATGACATTGCCGACCTTGACTACTGCAACACACACCGTGATGATTCATGGCAGTGTGAGTTTATTCGCATGCATATGTATAGCTAAATGGTATAGACATATGTGTAGAGGATGCAGGGCCGTGCATATGGACTGATAGTGCATGTAGTTCAACACACGATAAGGGGGAGCCAGTAGATTATGGCAACACAGTACAGCCAAGGCCAAGTCTTATTTTTTACTAGTTATTTTGGTTGGAAATAAACGTAAGGAACATGCGGTAAGTTTCACCGCGCTCGCGATATCGTAAGCAATCGACTGCCGCTAAGTTTCAGCAAGATAATTGTAAGTAATCGACGTAGGCTCATGTGAAAACAAGGTGTTAAAAGTATATTGGTTGTTCTTGTTTTGCGAGTTACAACTTCTCTTCTCTTTAAGACAAGAGTGAATCTTGACATTCGTGATATTTCTTTATCAGGATTTTTTTATCAGGGGATTGCGGTCACACGAAGGTCCGAGAAAAATAAAATATTTTTAATGGGTTTCGAAGTTTACTATTTTAGTAAACTTCGAAACCCTATTAAGACAGGATTACTTAATAATGTTACTAATGTAGAATACATACATGAATGCTCTACAATTCTACATGGAAGAGTTTAAATTATTATTATAATGTATTATTTAAAACCCAAAATATAACTTCTTGCTGTGTAATTGTATATCTATAGCTCTCTTCGTAAACGGATCTCATCAATTACGTCAGCAACATCTTGAAATATTTTGTTTGATGTGTGTTATTCAAACAAATGATGCTCGACTGTAAAGCGTTAAATTAAGAAAAACAAAGGAAGGAATTTTGGCGACGTCTTTCAAGTGTTTTGTTTAAAAGTAAAACTTTGAATTTTTTCTTTTTATTTAAGTAATTGCAACTGTTGTAACTCCCAAAAAAATTTTAATAAGTAGGCAACTCTGTAAGTCCCAATAAAACCATGATGCCTAAACCTTTTCCAGTTCTTATCTTACTGACCGCAATAATCATAAAATACATACGACATGAAAATTAAACGCTTGATTTAATGCATTTTTTACATAACCCTCATAGAACTTTTTGCATCGCCTCTAGACTAAAGACTATTCAAAATATCACAAGTAAAACCAAAGTGGTCATGACATGACAAGCACTAACAGAAACATCGTGTGCTCATATTTAGTGATCGATCTCATGATTCATGTCGATTCTGATCTCATGTCTTGCCTTATTGAGCAATGTAAATTAACAAAGGATCCCTTGCAAGCAGGCGACACTGCAATAAAAACTTAATAGGACTCAGTTGAGAGCACTCAATTTTATGCACAAGTGATCTAAATAATTATGGACTGACGTAAATGAGTGACTGAGCTTTGGAATATAAAAAAATCTAAATGGCATGGGGTCTCTTCCCGAACTTATAAGTATGGTAACATTTTGTATACGTAAAAAAATATTTAAAAAAACAGTGAGCGAATGCGACTTTCTGATTTTCTGGGTATTCGATACCACGATTGTGCAAGAATCTGGATCTGTAGTTACTTCTTGTATTCTGAATTTGAGCGTTCTAAATTTGATCGTGATTCGAAATTTAACAATTCTATTGCTTCATTTTAAAACGCAGAATGCAACATTTGTTAAATCACGTGTCTGAGTTACTTCACGATCAATTCTTATTCTTGTCTCGCATACGTATTATTTTAGCCGATGCCATTATTTTCTTATACCTTGTTCGCATGTAGGTTGTACAATAAAGTGTCTGGGGAGTGTGGAGGCGGTTACATCGTATGCACACTTGTACCTAGATATTCAAACTGAGATTAGAAGCTGTACAATAGATTATAGACATTATTTTAAAGGCTTTAAAGTGCAAGGTCGCAGACATATTGTCTGGTGTGTACTAAAGTCACGTAGTAATTCGTAGACGAAGTTCCGCGTCGGGGGTACGTTTCCATTGCGCCGCGATACTATTGGCACATTAAAGTTATTGCTATTGGACGAGCAGAATTTTAAGCACGTTCTTTGAAGGTTAGCTTAGATATTAATAAAGTGTTTCTTGCAAGCAAGCTGAGTAAATAAAATAGAGTGGATACTTTGACTCTACATTTTAAATCGTTTGTACCGACAACTTTCTTTACGGGTTAAGTTTAGGTACCTATTCCGTCCATAGAGGTTAGAATGATAGTAGACACAAAAGGCGTAGGCAGAAAATTGCGACAAATGAGTTTCAATTTCCTTTTCGTATTGGCTTGTGTGAGTGAAAGCACTAAAGTTTTATGCTTGTAAACTCACACATGGATAGTTTTTGGCTAAAAAATCACGAAAATAGTGAATTAAAATACCTCTTCGCTTTGACAGCAGCGTGTTTTTCCTCTATGATTCTATTATTATAATGAATCTTAAAACTGAGAAAGGATACTAGAAAACACGATAAGCTCACATGTTTGCAATTATTTAGGGCTTTATTTATACTTGGCTAACTTAAGTATAAGTAACCTAGTAAAAGTTAGCATGATGGTAGAATGGATAATGGATCGACCGTGATGACTGCGCGTAACGTGGAACAAACGAGCAAAGATTTCAAACAGCTCACATTTTTTACAAATAGATCTTAAAAAACATCAGAAAAACCATTTTATCTTACTTGGAAATCAATTTATCGTCCGTAGTTTGACTTGGCTTACTTACAATTTACAAACAAGTAAAACGAAGAATAATGTGGTATGAAACTGGTTTGACTTGTTCCCAAACGCGACAGTAAGATTGGCTTATAGGCAGAGATCATCGCCCTACCTTTGATTGACAATGATCGTAAGATGTACATTTGTATTAAACCAACAATGGGCAGCGCAAGTTTTAAAGGTCCGTTATTTAAAGTGCGATTTGAATCAGTCTCGTGAGATCCGGCATTTAAGTAGAACAATCTTACACGTGCTTACGCTTCGAAATCCCGAAGAATATTCTAAGGAAAAGTAGGAGCGAACCAAAATAGCATCATAACTCAAGTGGTCGAAAATGGCATCACTAGTTTTAGTTGTGATGACAGCGAGCTAAAATCACCTTATCACTGCATGCAATCTTTGATATAACTTACATTATTTTGTTGTAATTTATTATTACACTAATATTTTGCTGCTATTTATCCGATGTTGTAAATAAAATACTACTGCTGGCGACTGTACTGGAATTACAGAACAGAACAAACATTGTTCCAACATTGAACCGTTAAAACGAGATGCTCGCAGAGATTAAAAGGAAATTTTAGAAGGTAATGAGATGATTGTATCTGTTCTTACAATTTAATTTTAAAGCTCATGTTGCAAGTTCCAAGAGACTGCATCAAAGAACTGATTGTTCCGGATTTTTAAACTGTAAGACAGATATTTATGAAGACAAACTTTATTATAGGTTCAAGTAGTAACGACGCGACAAGACGCCAAAAATTACAGTCTACTTAAGACTGTAATTTTTGGCGTCTTGTAGTACCATACCATATTGAGCTAGTTGTAGAGAGTACAGTGGAAATTATATAAATTACGCCGGGAAGTCCTGGTTGTCTCAAGATATCCGATCCAGAAGATGGTTACAGAGGGCGACTCTATAAGATAATAGAACTAACAAGCGTCGCGTTGGCAGCGCAGTCACCCAACCGCGACGCGCGCTCGACCGCATATCCGCCGGTATAGTATGCCTCTTCCTAAGACCCACTGTCAAAGTTATCTCAACTTTTATAGTTACTACTTAAAAAAACTGATTTCAAGCAAACAGCTTCTCTAACGTCAAAGATTTGAAAAAACGACAAGACAGACTTGAGTCCCCGTAGACTAAATCACAATATTTAGCACAAAAGTTATTCAAATCAATCCAGTACCGACCCCAGAATTATACTATCAAATGGTCGTGAAAAACTAACAATGTGACGTGAGTGCTCGTTTGTGACAACTTATATGTCAACGAACTTGTACTAAAACATGTGTAGGCTAAACTTAAACCAATCAATCGATACCTCGCTTTAATAGTACTAATACCGAATAGTTCGAACGGGTTGTAAATAGGCAATAATAAGAGCACGCGGCCTTTATTATAGTCGGCTTACAAAAAGAGGGTCCAAATAGAATATCCAAAGGGTTGCCAAATCTAAGCGCTTTTATAAAATTGAAAAAATTTGACCCTCGTCTAATGTGTGGCAGCTGGCCCATAGATTAATATTATTCTAATACAGCGTTCAGAGGCGGTTACGACTAGTGACTGCTGATCCCATTTGTATGTTAATTTAAGCTCTACAGGTCTTGTCAGAGCATAAACCCAGTAATAAAGATCTGAGCTTTGAATTTTTAATTATTCACCACATAACGAAGCTAGCTTTTAGTTTTACTTTAACGCAATAGAAAGCTATCGCTTTAAATTTTATGTTCCTGTCTGCTCCATAGACATACATTTTTACGAGTAGTTATGGTATGGCCGTCTCCGGTTGTATCACTCTGATTACCAGGCAATTATTTGATTATGTAACTTGATTACTATGCATAAAGCGGTATCAACATACCCAGGCTATAGAAAGATTCAGCGTTTCAAAGATCAGCGACCCCTTTGATTAAGGAATCATCAATCATGCATGACTGTACAGCAGTATCATATTTCACACGTATTGGAAACGTTTCCTCGCATCCATTAAAAAGGTTTCGGAGTCATGTTCTTGACTTGTTATTTGCAAGACATGAATGGTAAGCAATATATCTTTGATGTTTTGAATTTCACAAATAGAAAAATACGTAGGTATAGGACCTACAACGCTACAATATAAGATATAAATATCGCGAATGACGTTATATCACGCAAACAGCAGTCCAACGTCCAAAATTCTTAATATGCGAAGGTAGGTAATGTATTCTTACGTTTTTTGGTCTTGATCAGGTTTTCGTACAACACAATCAAGGCCATAGCAGTCCGTAGACCTTTCTCTACGTTTATAACAAATTGCCTTTAGAATCATTCAAAACTTATGAGTTTGACTGACATTACTTTAAAAGGTAACAATCGTTTCATAATAACGCACAACCCTTTGATCCCTAGAAGTATTTAAAAAATATATTTCCAACCGAAATATGAAAAAGCGATTATAAAAAATACTTGCTGGACAATTCAAGCAGCATTATTATCGAGCCCCAAGCTAAGCAGAGCTGGTGTTATGGGTACAAGATAACTGTTATAAACGAAGAAAACGCCCAGAACACCCGGAAAAAATATTTGCAAATCGTACAAACATTTTTCCCGAGACGGTAATCAAATCTTCGGACCTTCGCCCATCGCGCTACAGAGGTCGTCCATCGATCAGCTAAGAACTAAGAACCGACCAACCAATGAAACTCAACGATCATTCAAAATTAAAACAAATGGCTTCCGGTTTTCTGTACAAGCTGTTGTTGGCACGAAATAATTAGCGATTCAGTACTAGTGGCAGTGTTACTATTTATATCAGGTGTCAAAAACCACTGTGACCTTGGCGCCCCCACACGCGGACGATACATTCACCTCAGGTGGGGCCCGTGGGTACTTGTACCCTAAATAACACTAAGTCATACGAATTACAGTGACGCAACATCTATCTAGCACAGTGACGTAATCAGCGCTGCTGCATCTCTGATGGATCTATCATGATAACCTTACTAGACCTACTTTGGTATGACTTTGTAAAGATACCAGTTTAGGCAATATTTTATTGTAGCGATGAAACATTTATAGCCTTCAAAGCTTGTATTACTGCATTAGGATTACCTACTTAGGCACTGAGTCAGCAGATACTGGATGAAATAAAAATAATACTGATACAGATTCCGATTAATGCTTTTATGCTTACTTACTTTATTTTCATTAGCCATTGTTGAGCTTTGTAAAGAAATCTACACCGTCCGATCCATAAAATCTGATAAAGGCTAGGATATTTTTCTCAGTATTATGCTAATTTAGATTAACTAGGTACGGGTCATTGATCTTTGGTTAAGTTAAATTAATATTAAAGCTTAATATTATTTAATGTTGAGCTAGGGATTTACGAAGTTTCGTTATTTATTACACGAAAGGAACTCATTTGATTGATTACTTACTCGTAGCTACCGATTAGTCCAAACATTTTATTTTTCACTTTTTACATGATTTTTTGATAAGTCAAAATAATTGGACATTTAACATTTTACTAGCTATTTTATAGCCAGATTATAAGACCTACGATAAGCGACTAGCGTCCACAAACAGACGTAAAGAAAAGGACTGAAATTGTACCCCATAAAGTGCCATAATGCCCGCATCAATTCAAATTAGTACCAAATGTCATGTCAATAAAGCTGCTTTAGCTAGCTAACATGCTCATGCGGGCTTGGCAACTAAATCAATTATATTTTTCTTCGTAAACAGCCAGTATACTACTGAAACATTCAAAGCAGCGTCGGTAAACGCAGTAGGGAACGTCAAAATACATTAGTCATTCAAACAGCCGGCAAATTGAGGATGCTATCAGAAATGTGCCTGATGGATGGCTTTTCGGTATTGTGTGAGACTGAGAGCTAACATTTCTTTGGATACCTAACAAAGTAAAAACGTTTTCGGAAGAATGTCTGGGAAGACATTTTGTGTTTTATCGAACAGCCTAATGAACGAGGAAGTGAACGAAACGAGATAACGGAAGAGACCCTGAAATGGTTGTTTGTTACTTGTTAGTGATCAGGAGTTTTGAGGCTCTAAATATCTATCAGGGTTAGTCTTATTGACTTCCTGAGCATCGTTTTAAAACTGCGGAATAGGTAGGTAAAATTTTCGCCTTAAGAGAAAATAAAAGCCTTGATCTCAAGATAAACCTCAACATAAAACCGTTGCACGGAGTTCGGTATCGCATAATTTATGGCTGCATTTACCATAACTTCAGAGCTAAAAACAAGGGCGGTGTACATTTTAAGTAGGCAAGACGTCAGCCCAAACAGGCGAAATACCATAACACTCAAACTGAACAAAACTGATACTACATTTCGAAATATATACATATGTTTCGTAGAATTAAAATACGTAGGTACAATATGTTTCAATAAATAGGTTCCATATAAGGAAATATTGACTTACTAAATTATTCAGTTTCGAAAACTTTAGTGTTTTAAAACGTTCACATTAATGGTTAAATTGAGCACTAAATGCAATGTTAAGTTATTAATGATTGCTGTGTTAAGCGTTTATGACTTTTGGTATGGTGGTGTAGGTAAAACTAGAGTTGTGAAGCTACTTCTGATCGACTTGAAACACACTGTTATTATCGAGTGATCTCACTTTGTGTGAAACTTGAATTAACCGCGCGACTGAGCATCGGAGGAAAGTGGAAATCTGCAAGAGGTGATTACTGACGACTTGATGAGCTTGAAGAAAACTGCTATAATGTGCGAGTGAAAACTTTTCTTTGTACAAACTTTTTGCGAGATCGTCGAGAAACATTCGAAATTCGAACTTTCTAATTTAAGCACGGGTTCAAATCACGCAGAATTTCAAACTTCAATTGTTTCAATCAAAAATAAAAAGAAATAAATTTCGAATTTCAAAATAAAGTACCTTTCATAAGTGTGCAAACCAACGGCATAACTGTTGGCCAATATTTCCGCGCGTTATCTCACGAGCCTTGACCGAATTCGATAAACGATAAAACGGGGATAAATCGGGGCAAGCTTGGGGCATAGACCTAGACAGATTCCGTCCCATTTTAATTCTCTCCCGTGTAATACTCAGAGTTGTCAGGAGATGCGATTTAACCGAGTAAACCGGTCCGACCGGCCCGGGTGGTAGGCACTCGACGCAGGAGTCAAGCTCACTTTTAAATTGTTTATGTTTTACTTGGCAAATTGAAATATTGTTAGATTTTATTTTTATAAACCTTTGAGTCTCTCTTTAGTTTGAAAATTTACATCGCTGTAACAGAGACACAATTTTAAAAGCTGGAGCAACACTTTTTTTTTTCGTATTCGTCATACATTGCGTACATTATTGAAGTTGAATGAAGGAATGAATTTCAAATAATTTATGCATTTAATGACAAAGTAACGTAAATTTATTTTTCTACCCTAGACAACAATTCCCATGCTTGCTTTAGGCCTGGATTTATGACGTCAGCAGCGTCAGCGTGGATAGTTATATGAAAAAACAAAAGACAATCGCGATAGAGAGGAAGGTTTATAAATCCATTTCACACAAAGATTTCCACGGGGCGCAGCTAGTTATTATTATGTCGAAAGCTTTCGACACATAAGGGTGTGTGCAGAGAACAGAAATAGCTGCATTCATGAGGGCGCAGGGCCATGCGGTCCCTCCGGACTCTCCCTCAAAGATAAAATAATGGATGCACTTCGACAATTATGTTGAAAAGGTTTTTTCAAGCTTCAGAAACCACTTAAAACGCGTCAGTTTGTCGGCGGACCTTTGTGAAGGTTCTAGTGGTTGCTTAGAACTCTTAGAAGAACAGAAGTATTCCTCAATTGCTTTTAATGATCGCCATTTAGAAGTCAATGAAGGCAGCGTCCTTAAATTACTTCTGGCGTGAAGTGTTATGCAGTTACAATGACAACTTACTATACTAGGTTCTAGAATACAAGATGGTTTTTGTAAACAAAGGTGTACCCCTTTATGAACAAAAATCAACTTGTATTCGAAAAAAGAAATATTGGTGGAAAATAAGTAATGATACTGTATCTTAGGAGTAAATCGCAGAAGTGAGTAAATCGGTGAAATTTGTAATAATGTTTGCTTTTTTTCTGTAATTGTTATCAGTTTTGATTCTTACAAGTATTTGCTGACATAAAATATCTTGGATTCTTGATACGAGTAAGTATTATTAATTATACTTCATAGTTTCATTTACAGTCGTTAGCAAAAGTGTTAACGAAGATATTTTTATTGATTGAAGACAGGGAAGCGGTAAAAGTACAGTTATCAGCACAAATGGCGACGCGTTCGGATTTTAATGGGCAAATATTCGAGGCGTCTTATTTATTACCAAGTTGAAATTGACACATTAATTATTTGTAGGTGGTTCCACATCACACCATTGACAATTTTTTACGTTATACATGTACATGAGCATGAACATTGTCTAGTTACATAGGGCGTTAGTTAAATAATAGAAGAAAAGCATATCATTTCAGCCACCTACCACCTACCTATATTAGCGGTATAGGTTGTAGCAAAAAGTAAGGAACTTTAAGGAGTGGTTGAGATTCAATCATAGACAAAACCCTTAAAATATGGCCCTACTTTTTGTTACTACCTTTACTGCTAATAAAGGTGGTAGAAGTCTGAACGTTTTATTTACGTTTTGCTCGATGTCACAAGTAAATTTTCCACCACCTTGAATGTTTATGATGATAAGAATTAGTCATTGTTTCTCGGTAGTTCCTCATTGATAACTATTTATTACCGAAGTTGCCATAAATATGCACGGACTGAAATATCGAATATACATGTATATATATATATATATATATATATATATATATATATATATATATATATATTATTTATATTATATAGTATATAGAAATTCATTCAAGTAAGTTCCGAACAATACTTTAGTAGAACCAAATTCCTTTTTGGTCTCTTCGGCACAGGGTATCCTAGTGTAGAGAATCTCTACACTAGGTATCTCTACTAGAGATCAAAGTGAGATCACTATAATCAAATCAAATCAAATAGTTTATTGCTTTAACTTAAAATTAATAAATATATTACAGTGGTATGGGACCCTCTTTTAAGTTGTAATACCTATAATATTGAAGTATATTAGCAAAATATGAATAATCTTAAGTTGATGTGATTTTGTTACTATGTATGTATGTATTTTTGATAAAATAAATCTATATATATAAAAGAAAGTCTTGTTTGTTACAACACTTATAACTCGAGAACGGCTGGACCGATTTAGCTGAAAATTGGTGGAGAGGTAGCTTAGAACCAGGAGTCTAACATATAACTTTTTATCATTTAAACAATTTGACACATAGATTTCCACGGGGGCGAAGCCGCGGGGAGCAGCTAGTTATTATATAAAATAAATAGGCCGCGCGACCTTTTTTAGATTTTAAATTCGATTCTAATTAATTACCTCTGTACGAAGCACAGACGAACAGCTACTTTAATAGACACAATCTTGAAAATTAATTTAAAAAAATTACCTAGCTACCACGAAACCGAGATAGCATTTTAATAGGAATCTATTTCAGCCTTGCTCGTAAATTAACAGTTAACGTACTATTTCTATTAATTATAAATTGATAATTACCTACTCAATTATTAATTAATTATTAACAGTTACTATTAATATTAATAATTTATTTAGATATGATGCCGATTTGAGTAGGTGGTGCTAGGAAACCAGAGATCAGCTATGAAATAATATCCGATTTTGCCAAAAGCTATTTTCTTTGCATTACTTAGTATGTCTAGCTTCCCTATTAATAGGTGACAAGCGGATATAATATCGGTAGGTGGGTAGGTATAGCGTCGCCTACGGAGTCCCATTCATTCCAATATCACTGTCTGGAGTATGAATGGATGATAATTGAATAGTACCTACCTAAATAGATTCCGTTAGTATTGTGGGGCAAGTAGGCACTATTCTCTATTTCTAACTATGTATATTATATATCGGTTGAGAATCAAAGAGATTTTTTGTGAAGGGTTGCAAAAACAAAGAAAAAGATATAATATGATATAGGTATAATATATATTGATAATATTTTATTGGTATCATTATCATTGGAGCGAATCGCGTTCGTTTGCTATTGCTGTTAAGTTTTCATCCATAAATCTCTTTGTTCACGTTAAATATCTAGGATTCTAGAACAGAGTATATGATATTTTATTTATTCGTCACTTTTGTTCACGATTCTACCTAAACTACCTGTCATGTTAAGCGCTCGATAGCAATAGATATAAGATCAGACCTAGACAGATGAAATACGCTAGGAACCTAGATAACTACCTAACCTAATGTAGATGCAAGTAAATTATAAAAAGAAGACATCGTCGTCGTCTCGTCGTTAGCGTAGATAATAGTCTGAAAAAAAAAACAAAAGACAATCGCGCCAAGGAATGAAAACTTTGGACCTGGGTGAGTGAGCGTGACGGTGAAAATTGAGAAAATGTTAAATCGGTAGGTTACAGAGTTTTTTTAGATATTTGAATGAGCTTAGACATCTCTATCATCTGGCTTGAATTACTTTATGTCTCATGTTGCTACCTAACCTACATATTACCAGGCTCATCTTGAAGCTGTAAGCTAATCCTACGTGTCGATCAAACCATGTGTAAGATTAGTGTGTAGAGTGTGTGTGTAGAGTGACGAGTGACGTCACGGCCACGGACGAGAGAGTTTTGCTCTTGCGGACTTTTTTACGAAACAAGTGGTTTGTCTTCGAGTTGCTACCTATCTCATATATATTGAACTATAGACCTATATTGAGATCTAAGTACCTATCTAGGGAACATGAACGCAATAAACAATCTTCAATCCTCTATGAACTCAACTACTTGTAAGTATTCTAATTAAATTGTATTAGAGAAGAAACGTTTTCATAAAGTTCTATCGCCCGCCGCCCGGCGAACGTAAACAAAACGATTGCGATTGTAAGGGCAAGGAGACAACGCGCCCGGTCAAGGTATCCGGGCCAAAGGTCGTTGGCATTGCGCTCGCACCGAATTGTTGCCAGTTGCCGCCAAAAAACGTGGGAATTCGCATGATTTCTATTACTAGTCTACGGGACCTAGAGGTTTAAGTAAATAGGTACCTATTGTTTTATTTTACTGTAGAGAGAGAGAGTAAAAACTTAGAACTGAGTTTTACTCGTCCCTGGAGTAAAATTAAATTGTATCCACGGATTTACTATATTTTGTGAAATAATTTATCTTGAAAAACATCCAGGTAAAGTACCTTTAATCATTAATCAAGCATTTTGAACAGATTAATTTTGGCCGCTGTCTATCAGCAATATCAATAACACGAATATTTCGACTGGACCGGTAAAGATTGCAATAAAAAAAGGGCTGACCTGAAGACATAGATTCATTTTCCGATTTGAAATCCGAAGGTTTGGGAGTGGGCGTCTGACAGTTCTGTAGCATCGACGGCAGTGGCTGAGCCTGCGCCTGCTGCTGCTGCTGCATCGAGCAGGTGCCGAGCAGCGAGGGCGTTGGGTTGTATGCCATGCTCGTCTCCTCGTAGCCCCACAGCTCCAGCCCAGGGTACTCCGGCGACGCCAGCGACTCCGGTGACATTACCATCGCCGGTCCCAAACCTCCCAGCGCGGACGAAGAAGTCACTTCCGAGGAGCTCTCCTCAAGCATCCGCAGCGTAAACCCCCCGTTGTTTGACCAGCGGCGTCTCATCTCGGCGAAATCATACGCGCCGGGGTCCACGAGCGCCGAGGGGCATCCTCCGAAGGCTTTCACTTCACTCTTTCCTCGCACAAAACAATCCAAACGCGTTTCAACGGACATGCACTCGTCTGGCGGCCCGATCTAAACTAATTCACAGTCACCGAGTGCGGCGAACAATTTTTTAATCACAAACACAATCCGTGAAACCGTGCAACAGGTGAACACGCGAGTTGAGTCGAGCTTCAAAGTTGTCGCGACTCGAGCGAGACGTGAAGCAGAGACACGTTGCGCGCGCGCGACCGTCCTCAACCGAGTACTAGAGCGAGCGAACGAACGTCGCGGCCGCCGCTCTCACTGCCACGGTCGACGTGACGTCACCCCTCCTCCCCGCGCGTCACCCCGCGGCCCTGCGCCGCGCAGCCGTGGCACAGAAAGTCAAGTCACCGGGCGATAGAATGTAGCGCAGCGATAAAACACCCTCGATTTATGAAGACTTGCTCTATCAAAACAACTTCGTTTGTTACGAAATACATAGTTTGAACTTGAAAATAGTTCCATAGTACTACCTAATGTAACTATACCAAGCTACCTACGTTGTAGGTTACTTACCTTTTTGGCTATCTCAAGGCAAAAGCAGTACAACCGAATAATACTGTTTGTTTTTTCATTTTTAATCTTGGCGATGCGATGCACATTTTCAAATCGGAACAAAACATCTTGAATTCCTGATCTGCAAACGTAAAGCCATTAACTCAGTACCTACAAGTCAAGTGGCGGGCGGCCATGCATGTGGGAATTTCTTTTAAAAAATCATGTTTTTAATGGTTAAAAAAACAAGATGGCAGTTTTATACGTCTACGATAATATTACGCCTTATAATACCTATTACGACTTGGGGACCGGCTATCGAAATTTAGTACCTACTCTTTTTACTGGAAAATAATACCTAGGTATTATTTATTCATTCACTTACTAAAGAAAGCCTAAAACTTGTATTTTCACGCTTTTTTGTTAGCTTACATTGAAACGATTCTGCCATGTAATTTTATGACAAAGATAATATTGATGAATGAATCACTCAGGGCACCGCAATTATTTTCGAGTTCCTACATTACAATGACAGATTACTGATTCAGTACCTAATCCAGAATCTAGTGAGTAAAGTTTAATCAAAATTAAAATATATTATGTAGTATATATAATGTATAGTAGTATCTATCGCGTCCCGAAATAAATTGCGGAACCGTATCTGTCTTATTCGAGCAGCGATGTATGACGAACGTTTATGTGAGTCGCAACGATGACGGCCAGATTGGTTTAGAAGTGGGGATGACGGCCATTGCTGCTAAACTCCGACCTGATCTGATTCACTTCACGTCACAGCATCACGTGGAGCCGCGGTGCGTTGACCTGCTGTGTTTTGGAGATGCTCAAACAACTCTGAGCTCAAACATATCAGTCATGCAATTAAAAAAATCCGCCTATTAATCTGCACATAACATAACACGGATTGCCGCTCTTGCGAAATGAATAATTTATTGTTTTGAGCTAAGCGACCATTTATCTGTGATTACGTAGGTGAACAGCGATTTGTCTATTACGCTTTGATTAATTTAGCACATCAAAAGGATTTTTCATGTGCTTAAAATTAAATTATTGCTCGTTCTCTCGTTGAATTCTAAAGGTTAGGTACCTATTAAGATTGGTTATAGGTTTATTCAATTACTTAATGTAATAATTATGTTTTTATTAATTTTTATTTTATTTTTCGTTTATTTTATTAAAAAGCATATCCATTAATGACTCTGTTATTACTATTAGTATCAAAAGCTGAAAGCCTAAAATGAGTTTTCCTTAATGAGTCCCAAAATTTATTCAACGCCTCAATATAGGAAGGTAATTTAATTATTTGACAGATCCTTCGAACGAAGGGCAAATCTACCCTACCGTCCAATCACTTTATTAAATGAACACGAAAAAATATTAAGGAATAATAAACATTATAGTCTGGTACAGAAAGTGTACCAACTACCGACAAAAACATCTCGCAAACACGTTTTTGCCTCATCCACCATCTAAAGTATTTGTATAGTCGTGAGGTTGACCAGTCGTGCGTGCTGTAAAATTGCTCGATTGGTTACTCCCCTCCCCCTTCTTCTCATTCCGACATCTTTCCCCTAATCGTCCTCTTTGCTGAATTACACAATCATTATCTTTTATGGTTGCCTAAAATGTTCAATTACTTAGATACCACCACAAGATCTTAGGTTTTCTTTAGTTCTTTCGATTGATTAACGAACTTAACTAGAGAAAGTCTTCTGCCAAAAATTGTAACGGATGATAGATAGATAGAAAATTCTTTATTGCACTTTAAATAGAAAACTATGCACAGAAAAAAACGAAAAATTAATTACAATGCCAAATGGATGGCCAGCTATGTACTGTAGGTACTCTTTGCATGTACTTACGTAGAAAGAAACCAGTTTTAATCATATGAGGAGTTAAGATCAATTGGTTATGGTGATGCATTAAAATTTTGGTATCCTTAACGCATCAGAAGTAAAATTATGCCAGTGTATAGATCATTCAGCGCGGAAAAACCCCTGCTTAAATTTTGGACGTTGTGTTTATCGAAGTTTTGTTTCCATTCCCATTTCAGGGCCACAGTTGGCTTGCAGGTTCCCGGATATTCTTCATTAATCATACGCCACTGTTAAAGCCTGTTCAAAGGTGCACATAAAAGCTTGTTTCAGCGACATTTGCATTTACCTACTGATCACTGATCTGATGAATTTACGATTCACAGCTAAATTGGTTTCTATTTTTTAAGCTTGACCAATGTCGTGCTGGTTGAGTGGTTCAGTCGTATGTTTTCAGTTACCTACTTATTATCTTAAAGTTATAAATAAAATTATACTATATATATATATAATATAATTTTTTTTTAGTATTCTTATTTAGATAACATATGGTACACCCCCTGCCTTTTCTTAAATTCATATAATTCTTTCCATCCAAAGGTTGCCTGGAAGAGATCGCTTCTAAGCGATAAGGCCGCCCATTGTACCTGTCGCATATAATGTATTTTTGTAATGTTTAATTTGATTATGGTGTACAATAAAGAATTTTTGTATTGTATTGTATACAATAATTACCAAAAAATTAGACATGGTAATGGACTTAAAACAAATTAGATAATAGGCACCTCATTTAACTATATTTACCTACTACGATTGAATTACATTGCATGCTATTCCATCGGTATATTTATATGTATTTACTGACATGGACCTTCATGCAAAAGAAAGGCTTACATGAACACCAAATAAACTCACAATTTTCAGCAAGAACGCAGCCGTTTGCAAATCGCCAGTCATCCTTTATTTGTTTTTGCAAGCTTTTTTTTGTCGATTGGATTTCGATTAGATGTCAAATTAAAGATGAAATTGTTCAATCCATTCTCCGATCCAAGGTTAGCAGCACAAAGGAAGTCGTAAACCTTCTTAGCCACAAAATGTTTATTGTATGATTTTATAGGTAGGTACATAAAGAAACTTCAGATTTAATCACTTCTTTATACACCATTTTCTAATAGTTTTTATGAGAATCTGTCAAAAATTTGAGACATGATTAAACCCTAAATAAATATATCTACGTTACGTACGTAGATGACGTACTGACTGACCGACCCATGATAATAAGATAATGCTCAGTGGAATTTTGACATTTTCTTGTTTTATTTTCTGTTTGGAATGTACAAATTTATAAATGGCGAGTTTTATTTACCTACCGAGGAATTATTAATTTCGCCCAAAGTTGGCTTAAAGCCATGACATGAGCTTTGTTGTGGTTTTTGAAGAAAGATGAATAACGCCAAGTTTTTAATAATTATTTTTAAAAGTGGCACAACAGAATCATATTTTAAATTTGTTTTAGCAAGAACTTCATTAGCTGTGACTCTGTAATGTAGGTAATGACTCTTTTTGAAAGACCGCCGCTCCACCCCGCCTGGATTGATGCCTTACCTTCCAATCTTGTTTAAAGTGTTTTCCTCTTATAATAAATACTGGCTTACCTGAAACAAGAATACATTTCATGAGTTTCCATTCCATTTATTTTAAAGTAGTTTTCGAATTATTTATAATGTCTAGACTCTGGCTCTACCTACTTTTAAGTTACTGTGACGAGCTGTGACGTTTGTAATCTTATTATATAAAACAATCTTCTCAAAACAAAACTAATGATAAAAACAAGAAATGTGATTTATTGCAAGGATACAAGTGAGTGCTGCTTTCTCGGTAGACAGCACTCGAAGCTAACCAACTTGTTTCTGTAGGTAGATGTCATCTGCGCGGTTTTACCCCAGTTATTGCAGCGTTTTCACTTGGTTAGGTAATGGTCATGTTTTTTATATACTGTTCTGTATCACTTGGAACCCGCAACGGCAATGGACTAATACTAATACTCTAGACACTAACTAACAATGCCCTTTGGTTATTCCCGCGGAAGTTAGTGCACTTAAAACCCATATTCGACATTAGGTTAACAGAAAACGTGACGAAGTTTTATGCAGTGCAAAGGTCTCCCTTGACGATGTTAATTACACAAAATAAATAAAAAGAGCTTTATAGTTTCCGTACTAGCTAGTAAGTAGGAAGAGGAACCTACATAAAATAAATGAGTAACATTAAATATCTTCCCCCGAACTTTTGCTACTTTGGGCAGGTGTCTCTCTACCGAAATAAGCAAAAAAGCTCATCCAAGTACTCGACAACCGAACAAGACATTAATTTAACAAGTTGATATTCGCAAATCTTGAGTCGCCGTATGAGAAACTACAACGGTCATAATATTACCTATTCTGTGAACTAGCGATGTGCAGGCGCATAAAAAAGTGGTCTCGCTCGGCGGAATGGCCAGAGCAGCGCAATTAAGACCAAGGTCTCCAGGTTATCAAACCCGCGTCGCTGCCATTGCAAAAAACCTAGCGAATAACGATGGTATTAAGCAGATAATGACACTTAACACGCCTGCATGCCCTTTATAGCCAGTACTTGAGTGACTTCAATTTATTTACCTACCTAGTAGATTGTAGTACCTAACCTATTACCTAATTAAATAGAGTTACCCTAGCGTTGCGTACGAGCGTGCAACGTGCTTAGGTGAAAATAATAATGCTAGAGATAAATCACAAGTTACAGAACAGGGAACGAGAAGGTTGTGTTGATTAAAGTGCTGGCCTTAAAAACCTTAAAAACCTCTTTCCTTAAATGATTGCGTTTATTTCATAACGGAACTCTATGATTCATACATTTCTCACAATAATATTGCAAAGGATTTTAAAGGTGGTGATGGTAATGCTTGGGATTCCCATTATATTCCAAAGAAGCCTGGAGTGGGTCAGTGAAAGGTTGGCCGAACGCCATCCACCCAACAGGGGAGTCAAGTCAAGGCTAAGTCACATCTATTGAATACACAATTTCAATGGACGTAGCCAGGATTTGTCCGCCATCCACAGCAAGAATATAAGTTAACCAAGAATATAAAGAAAATCAACAACCAAAAACGGCAAGAAGTCGTCGTAAAGGCATTCTTCAATTTGAGGTGACTTTGAACTTAAAGGGATCATTTTAAATTCGGAGGGTAAAGGTTTAGTTTGGATTCAATTAGCTTCTTCTGTACGAAAAGATGAAAGTTAGCGTCTATTTTGGTCAGATTTTAAAATGAAATCTAAACAAAGCTCAATACAATACTAAACACATCAAACACAAAACAGAGCTTGATGCATTGATGCATTTAGTTAGTATAAGTACATAGAACCTAATTTTTTTTAAAGCCGTATTTGTGTTACTGTCTTCGAAAGGTATTATATAATACTTACTTACAACAGCATTTAGATAACAAAAAGTCTTTAGCCCTCTAGCCCATCCTTGCTCCGCCCATTAATAGATCCTGTTCGACGACACTGCACTTGACGCTGATGTCATTCGCACCAATGTGACCTGCTAAGGAACCATGTTACCGTTCCGCAGCCAAGAGCGCTTACATAATGCAATCTAGACAATGTTATCAGCGGCAAATGAACTTAGCCTTTAAACTAGAACCTTTGGATCCACTTTCGCTTGAAAGCGATCCACACGAGCACAGAATCAGAATAACAGAATAAGAACCTTATCTGGAGGTAGTAGAGTTTTAATAAACTGGTTAGGTTCACGTCGTTACAGCAACGTGCCTCAACGTAGTTTACGTGATGCAACTACCGAGTCCGAATGATATAAAATGATCGGGGCTGATCGGTCTGCACGCATCGCATTGTATTATCTGAGAACCAGAGGTATTGATGCTTTGTATTGCAACAATTACCTTTGAAGGGATTGATGTTAAGACTTTGATAACCTAACTGTATTTTCTTTATTCTCTGAGATCACGACTTTGTGGGTCGTGGACCTTTTCGTACCTGGACCATTGCGTAAGCGACGATCACCGATACCTATCAAGATGAGCATAGTTTGATAATTACTTACTACTTTATCTATTTGATCTAAGGAAATTAGCCATAGCCGTGCTGTATATAATATTTTACAAACTCTTTTATCCCTAGAGCATTGCACGATGACTACGCACTATTGTGTGTTGTTAGATTTGTATAAGTTAAACGCATTTTATATGAATAATTTCATGTATCAGTAGGTCTTCACTATAAATTGGAAGCTCTAATATAATTGACTCTAACTTTAATTTCACCATAATATAAAAAAAGCAAACTGGCGGTGTTTCTGGACAACGTTTTACAGCTTCGCCTTGATATTAATCTTGATTAAAGTCAGCGAATCGTAATAATTGGGTACAGCACGCTTTACGAGCTTATTTACGAGTTTCCTTTGGTGATTTTTTGCGAGAACTGGCATCATAATCGATGTTTATAAATGGCATTCGGGATTTGTTTACGGGACTAAATAAACAGAGCCATATTCAGGAAATACTTGCCAACAAAATAAAGCTGATGAATTTACGTAGGTTGGGTATCTTGCTCACTTTTTCCTGTTGAGATGAAACGCCATTCTATGAGATTTATATGACCAACCATCCCTTTGGTTCTGTGATATTGTGTCATTTGATTAAATTATACCTTAGCAGTGGGTAAATATTTATCATTTTGTACAGGTTTATTAAAATTGGCTAATATAAGCAAGATCATTGCAGGATTACTCCCAACCTCCGAAAGAAGCTCCTATAGTTTTTGATTCTGGTCATCATCATAATGCAGAGTTTGTGCGGAAACCAGGCGCAACGCAACAACAACACCAGTCGCAAGCGTCTTCAAGGTACCTGACTGCATTGGCCCGCTGTATGTCATGTCATTTAGAAAAATATTTGTATTCACCAATAAGTGGTTCTCACTACACATACCAGCATACATGCCTCACCCACCAGTAATAAGAATTCAGAGGTAGAGGCTATTGGAATGAAATTGCAATTGGGTCAGACGCCCATCAACCGTTGGATGCGCGTGAGTCGCTTACCGATGCACACTTACATAATGCAAAGTATCTAATAGGCATTGTCCTCTGCGGGTAATAGACTATGGCATAATGATACGATACCTAATCTATGTAGTGTTGCTAGGCATAATTATACTTACCGAAGTCTAATCGGTTTGGATTCAGAAGTATTTTAGACGCATTTTTATAATCATCTATTAAGAAAGGGGTTAAGAAGTTATTTTGCCGAATATTGATATTGGTCGGCTTCTGCATAAAACGCCCAAAATACAGTTAGCAGTTTTTTAGTCATTCGTAAAAGTAACTTATTTTTGGTTTTATCTTCAAACACCCAAGGGGTGTCTTATTCCTTCCCATGACATCTCACTTCCAGAACCCACAAAAATAAAATAAAAACTGTCGTTAGGCTAGATAAAAAGTTCGAAAAAACGATAAATTGCGGCTATTCCGTAGAGACAACACATTTCTCACGATCACACCGGAACAGAACAATGTTTTTATTTCTAAACATATGGCAAAGTAAAACACCTATTTATTTCTGCGACATGAGCCGCGACGACACGAGTCAGAGAAAACGTTGACTCCTAGAGATGGTGGAATTTGCCAAAATAAAAAATAAAACTAAATTTTTAAATAGATTGACAGGCTGTGGCTGACTTCCTTGCCAAGTTTGTAATTACAAAAAATAACAGGAGTTTATTTAAAACAAGAAATGTACATGTGGGAGCGGAGTGTGATAATTTGTTTGAAAGTATAATTAGTTTGAGATCATAGTTTTATTATAGACCATTTTTGTTAGCACATGCTTCCCAGTTGGCCTCTGTAAACTAGCTTTAAGTTCTAGCCTTGAGTAATCTTTCGATCTTGTTTTTATAACCAATCGTTTTCACATTTAAATCCTCTGGGAAATATGCCTCTCTAAATAAAGGATGATTGGCCGTAGGTAATCATCACGATTGCCAGGCAGCTTGGCGATCGCAGTAGAGGTGTTAAAAAACAAAGAAAGAAGTTGCTGCCCTTACTCTGGTAGATTTGGTCCTATTACAACATCCATGGACTGAATTTATTGAGTTGGATGAGTCATTTTGTCGCCGGGACCGCCACAGTTCACCAGCTGCAATAGTGTCAACGTATATATTTTTCTATTTATCATCTCCGTTAAATTTAACGATTGACTTACTTAATGATATTCGAGTTAAGTACTGACACGGAGCAATGCAATAACTTTCAATAGTTATCTATCAGCATCAGGTGCATAGCAAAAATATACTCACGTAATGAACTTCCGCAGCAATTTAGTACGTAATTTAACGAGCTAGGGTTTAATTCGCAAAGGAAAAATAATTGCATAGCACGTAGACATCAGAGCAGACTGGAAGAATAACATCGGTAGCACAAATTGAAGGTAATTACGTCTAATTGCGAGCCACGGTCATGGCCAATAAGCACCAATAAGCAATCACATGAGAAGGACCGAAGGTTTGTATTGTACCTCGGGCACATTGTTCTATGAGAGAATGTCTTCACAAAGGGAACTTAGTTAACAAATGGAAAAATGTCGTGTCATTCATAACCTGAGGTTGACTTCATGGAAGAAAGAAAGGAAAAATAAAAACAAGATGAGACAGGGAAATACAACCAATATAACATTTTCTCTTGACAAATGCACACTGTTCTGGACCGGACGGTAAAGACTCTACATTGCTAGTCAGCAAGCGCAATAGTATTGTACTTAGATTCAGATTTATGCAACTTGTGAGAAATTCCACAGCGCCTGTTATGGCCACTGCCAACAACGGTGCAGGCTAAGCGATCTAGTTGCGCTGGACCACCGCCAAGGTCTCGTCTGGGCAAAGCATTATTTGCGGTTATATCTAGCGTAAATCGATCTTTTACTTCGACACGCCATTTGCTGATTGTTCCGGGCTTAGTTCCACCCCGAATGTGGTGATTCATGAGTTGGATTCTTGTTTGTTTTTTATTTTCCTACCTTTTCTTTTGATTTTATATTGAACTGTGGTTTGCAATCTTTTAACTCCAGCATGGGCCTGTTTAAACCACACATAACTGTCAATAATTCAGAGTTGTGTGTTTAAATGCCTCAATATTTGCAGCAAAAGCAGTGGTTTCAAGCCACCGTCAGGGAGCAATCACACTTTGTTTAGTCGGCGAGTTATTATAGCCTAGTGTCGAGTTCTCTAGTTGCAGCCATACGTGGGGTCAGGGGCACGTCTTGCAGTATTTATAGCGTCGTAACTCGTAGCCAGTGTTGCCAAGTTACAAGATTTTTGTTTTGTTGCTCCATAAGAACTTCAAAGGAAGTGGCTGCCATTTCTATGATTGGTGTTTGTGGTGGTATTAAATGGGATTGAGATTTAACTAACCAGAGAATCTTCTACAGTCACTTGGATCTGTACGACATAATTTTTTCCAGGCTCGTGATTTTAAGAACGCGAAAACTAGTTTTAGATATTGCTTAGATAGGCAATGGACTAGTATTAAGTTGAGAATTAATTAATTGAAAAGTTATATATTGGTTGGACTAAGCTGCGCAACATTAATTCGCAGCAATGATCGGCAAGAAAAGCCGCCGTAACCTAACCAGCCAACCCTATTGTTCAAGCATTGTTCAACCTAGGAATAATATGGAATGGTCTCACGTCTCCAGCCAATCACGCACTGGTTTTAACTTCTCCTTTCAATCGCTTTACTCATAAAGGTATAACTACTGCCGCATTGCGTTGCATAAAACTATTTGAACGTTTCTTTTTTGTCTTTGACATCAGGATTGCAAGAACTAGCCAAGGACCACATGGTTGTCTCATATTTTGCAATAGAACACAAAGTTATTTCAAAATGTGTTATTGCAAAAGTCGACAAAATACCTTTTTCGACTTTTGCTATAGGTACTATCGAACTTGCAACAGAGTCAGTCCTGTGTCTCAGTACTCTTTACTTTGTCACAGGAAATCTTTATCATCCAACCCTACCAAGGCATGGTAGAATTGAAAACCCCCCTCTGCCGTCCAATTGATTGATTTATTGGTATTCGAGGTGAAGGCCGAAAAATGCCTGATGTCATCGAATCGAATTTATTGCGACCAGAGTTGTAATTACGCTTCACAATATACATGGCTGGCTGGTGAAGCTTTTTGCTTTTTAATATTGAACGGACAAAAGGGCAAATGTATTACTTTTTTTGCAAGGGCTTACACATGACTTGTTTTTATCTAGTTTAAATTCCCTGCGACTGACATTTAAAGTTTTAACGACTCTTATAATTACTACTTTTATTTATTATCATTATCAGCCATCCTTTTTAAATGATTTCAAAAATTCACAAAAGGGGGTTCTATGTTCGTCTGTATGCTTTTTTATGTAGGTAGGTTCGTCAACTTTTCCGTCATTATAGGACCGATTTGGATGATTCTTTTGCAGTTGCAGAGTTAATGATCCCGATGGAAAATAACCCTCAGATAAAATTATGCGATCGACGTTTTTTTTTCCATTTATATCAAAGGTTTTTTTTTTGAGGCGTATGCCTCAAAATCCAATTTATCCCGCAAAACTGAAAAAAAACAGTTTAGCTATTTTAAGTCATGTATTTAGTTTTTTTAAACAATCTAACATGTAGGTACTTACATACCTTACCTACCTAGTTAAAATGCTATGGTATAAACACGTACAAAGGTACGTATTAGCTCGTATTTCGTTTTACTGCACCTGAGTTTTAATGTGGGGTTTTGTTTTCCAAGAAAACTTTAATACCACCTTTTAAAGTAGGTACTCATAAGATATTTTCTTTCCCGTGCTCCATACCTATGGTTATTTTATGTACCTATGTCAAGATTGTCGAGTGTTCTTTTATTAACGATCATCTTCGTAAACATTTGCGAAGTTGAGTTTAGTTTCTGCCCGCGGCTTCGCACGCGTTGTTTCTATGGAAACGTTATTTCTGTCCCATGGGAAATTATTTATGGGAAAAAGGTAGCCCGTCATGCCTAGAACAACCTGTATGCAAAATTTCAGCTCGATAAATTTTGGCGTAAAGGAGTAACAAACATCTATCCAACGACCAGCGTTAGCATGAGTTGGATGACTAGCATGCTAGTCATCCAACTCATGCTGAGGCAAAGCAATTTTGTTACTGGACTTACACGCTTACCAACACGTTTCCTCTTAGTTTAAGTTTATTATGTTCTGTGTAAGTCTAATAACAAATAAATTCATTTCAATTTTTTTTTTCAAATGTCCATCCATACTTCTAAATTATCAACAGCATTTTATAATTTAATGTGACGTAGGTATATTATTTTACTTATCAGTCTGACCATTGTTAATTATCACTATTTACAAACGAAACAACAAAACGAGTGTTTTATTTCCAGTTTAAGTTAACCGTTACATTTTCAAAGAAAACTACAGAAATATTCAAGAGTTACAACTCGCCTTCAGGGACGATTAACATTTCAGTTGCACATTTCCTAGGTCATAATAATAAATCATTATTTTATGTGTTTGTTGCTACAGTAAACGAGGTCTTTATTTAAACCGTAGTTAAACTCTGCGACGGAGGAAGCAAAAGCGTCATCAACCCATCAAACACTGGTTTAGAGTCTGCCGGTCGGTCTCGATTTCGAAGTTCTGTGGTCTGACATGCTAGTGATAATGAACAGTCTACCTTGTAGTATAAATATGAGTCATATTTTTATTTTTTTATTTAGGAAACATACACTTATTATTTACTTAACAAAGCAATACTTAACTAACACTAAACCAGCAAAATCGAGCAAAAAGATAGAGCTATGCTACACTAAAGCCCATAGCTTCTTTTATAGAACTAAAAATAGACTTTAATTTCCTTAATATTTAAGTTCACTGTTCCACCCTCAACAATAGTATATTTTTTTCTAAAATAAATAATGAATCAAAAAATTACAAACAATTGAGGGAGAAATCGACGAACAACACATAAGTTAGATGAAATAGAACCTCCTTAATTTTTGAAGTCGGTCAGAAAATAAATTGAAATATTAGGGTTGCCGGTTGACCTTTTCTGTCAAATAAAATCGTGATAACCCAGTTAACGCATTATTTTCCACACACTTTTTCTACGTGACGAAGTTTCGTCTCTGATATTAACACCTTTGAGGAGGGCAGGTAAACATTGTCTTATCTATGGAATGTATTGACGGCAGTCTTTTTGGGTTATCTAGCATCTATGGTTATGGCTACTCACGCGCAACTCATTAACCGCTGACCTTGAAAATAAACGATAACTCTTTGTCTATGGTCGACACTTATGTCACTCCTACGCTAGCAACATCTTGTTACACATTCCACATTCAAGTATTTCAAACTGGCGAAGAATAAATCAATACCTAGTTGACTAAGTATTGATTTATTCTACAAGATTTGATGCTTTACGGAGGTTCATCTTAAGTTTTTTTTTTTATTAGAGTCACTATAATAACTGTAGATAATGAACTTTGGGTTTACGAGGGGCTGAATATTGTACAAAATGATTTTAGTGTTTGATGTACCTTGTCCCTGGTAGTACCTACCTAAATACTAGTTTTATTACAAGCACTCATCCATCACACAATTATAAAAATGCGAAAGTTTGGATGTAGTTTGTAGATTTCTTATTTTTCCAAAACAAAACTGCTGAACGAGCTCAAGGCTTGGTATAAAACTGAACGGAATGGTATAAAAAGTAGCCATAGCATGGAATTAGCCTTAAATCTTTTCCATATTATGTACATAGGTAAAAAACGCGTTATATTAAATAATTTTAAAACTATCATAGTTATTAACACCAAAGTCGGTTATTTCGTGATCATAGCGCAAGAAACTGAGCCGAAATATTGGAAAGCCCAAATCTCAAATTACGGTAAATATCTTGTTTTAAATGCTTAAAGAGAATCTCAATCCGACATCATGAAAGCAGTTATAGGAGAGTGCACTGAAAATGAATCATTGTTATCCATGAAAGTACTTTTAGCTGTAAGTTGAGACATTGCCAATGTCTAAAATATCCAAAATTATCCCGGCTTTCAACGATCGAAATAGATTCATGAATGGATTTATTCTGAGCTGGGCTGTTATGTCTGGCCGTAAAAAAATAGATCCGACCTTTTAGTTAGGTACGGTAATAGGGTACAGTGATACACCCAGTAATCTTCAAAAAATAGTGATGTTGTTTTCTTTCTACGTATAATGTTGAGTTAATTCTAGTCTTCTGTCAGTCAAAAATGTGAATCATCACATTTTTGACTAGAAGATTAGAAAGAAGGCAAGCACTTCAACAAATCCAATCGAATAAACTAAAACGATCCGCGAAACTAGACTGCAATTATTAAAATGTCATTGAATCTATTATGTAGCGTGCTCCATCCGGCGCAAAGATGGCGGGAGAATGAACTTTGTATTGCGGCTAGTGCCATCTAGCAGCCTTGACCTGCTACTAACCTGCATTTGAGTCAACCTCCGCGCGTGAACTGCTCGTGCTCAGTGCGTCAGCGATAAGACTCATTACAGAGAACGCAACAGAAACGTCATGTAAATGCGGGTAATACAATAATGCATCATTTAAAGTCTAACGAAAATAAACGATTGGTCATATTAATCGCGGTGGTGATGTAACACCTCTCCATTTTCTCAGATAAGAGAAATGTAATTTCTTTTGAGAAAATAAATATTCTTTAAACTGATTTATTTTTAGAAGCTACACAGAAAGACAATATTTTTTTGTCGTTTCAATAGGGTTCAAATGGGTACCGAGAAGCGGAAAAATGTACTGACAACTGATAAAAGTAAAGGATCTAAACATCCTGTCATTATGTCAATGTCATGTGTCAAATAAGTCGAACAACGTCAATGGTCTTAAAAAGCGCATCCTGGCGGGTTCATAACTGGAACACGCAATCGGGGCAAGGCTGCAGAGGACGCATTATTCTATCAAGAACACTCCCATCAAGCTATTTCTGGTCGCCCGGCCTCGACACCTTATTTATGGGCCAACCTGAGTAACGGATAGTGACCGAGATATTACCGAGGCATGCATTGCATAGGCAAGACATTTGTTTCACTTCAAAATATCACAAAACATATGATTCAGCCAGGCAGAACAGAACATATTCAATTTAAAAGCCGGTCCTGCTGCTGAAATGGTCAATAAATATTCATAAAGAAAGTCGTAAAGAAAGAAAATAATAATTTTCAGAAGTAATTAGGTATTTAAACCAGCCGCTTTTGAAGGCAACAAGACGCATAATATGTTAGTACTTAAAAAAGGTACCTATGCAACAAAAGCAGAAAGTACCTATGAGACTTAAGTGGAAACCATCGACGTCGTGGCGTTCTCTACTTCTCGTCAAAGAAGGTCATAAATGCACACACAACAAAGTTATGTCCAAAATTATCATACCTTATCTGCGAGGTCAACCTTGAAGTTCTTTAGTCGGCGACATATTTACCAAAAACGTTAATACATCACGACAAAAAACACAAAGTCTTGCTCTCCAGTGGATAGCATTTGTGGGAAGTGTCAAAGTAATTTGGTGGAAAATTATTGAACTGATTTCTTCCGCTTTTGAACCGAGGTCAAGATAAGGAGTTATCAACGGCCTTATTCAGTATAAAAACAATATGCATTTGTTATCTAATGTCCTTATTATAATAGTTTTGTTGATATCAGTTAAATTTTGGCAAATGTTATTCTGATTTCAAGCCTATTTTAAACTGACATTTGATCTTGTAATGATTTCAATAATTTTATGTACAGCATTCAAACAAGACGTTGAGTGTTTATTCCTAGAAACAATTTATAGAAATAGCAATAAGAATAAAGCAGGTAACTACAATTTAGATGGCGCTGAGATAAGGCTGTTTCTTATTAGCCTACTTTCAATAAGCCACCACCTACGATAACAAATCGTACCTACAAATTGAATATATATTATAAGGTACCTACTAATGACAAAATGGTGAATGATATTTTATCCATGCCTAGTAAATCTTAGTTGCTTAAGGTCCACATGTTGATGAATGACTCGCATTTTTATGCTTGTAAGCTGGCAAATCTTACATAGGATTGACCAACATAATGGACCTATTTCTTGCACCATCTCCATATTTTCTGAATTCTAAACAATAGCACACTAATCATAATTACCTATTATACGTAAATATATATGCAAAAGTTTGGAAGTTTAGATGGATTATGGATGGGATGTTTGTTACTTCTTCAATCCAAAACTACTGAACGGATCGGGTTGAAAATTTCATACAGGCAGCCCTAAGCCTGGAATAAAACATAGGCTATTTTTTACCCCATAAATCAGTTCCCATGGAACAAAACAAACCAACCAACAGTAGCGAAGCTGCGGGCAGAAACTAGTTCTACATATATATAACAACATGAAACTCCTAAACATGAAAATGTACCTGTATTTTGCAAGCAGACATTGCCTTGTGTTATCTCGCCGCTGCCCTTGGTCCACTTTAATGCTATCTCGGGCACGGCGACGGCATCAGATTAATATCTGGTTGAATGTTTGCACATTGAAGCATAACTTTCGAAGAAATATGCTGCTGAGTTTACTTTGGCAGATGACCCGTTTACTTCCCGAGTACTAACGGACGAGGGTTTATTTGAAGTATATCTAACTAAGGTATAACTATTTATATAACATTATAAAACAAAATATCATGTAATAGTATTATACATATAATACTATTACAGTAGTATTATACATATAATACTATTACATGATATATATATATATATATATAATATATATCCTAAATATTGCGTTATGCAATATATAGGCATTATTCAGAAGACGTCTAGTCTTCTGAATAATGCCTATATTGCAGAACAAATTTTCTTTCAATTTATTTCTCATTTTTTAACAGTTTATTACTAAGATTTTTAAGAAGAGCCAGTTCTGGTTCTGGGTAGGTTATCTTATTGTTATATTTGCTCGTAATTGTTGTAATCTTGACTCCTGGTTAATATGTGAATGATATTTCATAAAGGTCAGTTTGAACGTCGTTTCCAATCTCTATATATTATATATTGAAAACCTGAATGTGTACGTGTACCTAGGCTAGGCGTAAGGCTAGTTATCCGATGTTATAAAGTTTGTCTGTAAGTCCTGATTTACCGTTCATATCAACACTGTTTTACGATATTTTTTTATTCTTTTTAAAATTTTTGGTAAACTAAAAGCTAGGTACCTATAATACAAAACATGGTGTGTGAATTGATGGCTAATTACAAGTTTCCTCAAGAAATGAAAAAACTAGATTTAAGTACAAGCAGTCGGAAAAGAAATAACGACGTATTACTCGTATCTATATTTAAATTAGTTAAGTACCTTAATTTTGACCGCGATGTAGAATGTAGAATTGATCGTCCTCACCACAGTTACCATAAGGAGTGGGGAGGTGGACAAGGAGGATGAAGTCGCAAAAATGTTTCTAATCGCAAAAAACGATCCGGACGTGATTCGATTTAGAGTTCTTAGTGTATTTTTTTGGACATGTCTGTAAAATTTAGATTACAAAAGCCGAAATTTCAATGAAAAAAGAAAACAATGCATATCAAACCGCAGATCAAATTGGTGACTATTAGGTGCTGTTCTGTATACATATAATGACGGTTTGTTCACTTTACGGTTCATATTATAATGTTCATCCATTGTTTCAGAATTTTGCGAGCTTAGAGCTTACGAGATGATTCAGAGATTTAAAAAAAGCGAAGATCGCAATAACAGTAAAAACTTTATTTGACAATTGACGTGAGTGTTCAATCAATGCAGAGGTGATGAAGCGTGGGTGTGAAGACGTGAAGATTTCGAAGGTAAATTTACATAGCACCGTTTGGCGGTTGTTTGTTCAACTCAGTCATCGTGTCTATAAATGGTTCAGAATCCTTGAATGCCATTCCTAGATATTTGTTAGTTTAATGAGGGTCCTATAAGGTCCTATCCTATCCTATCTGCTTCTTAGACAGAATTTTTGTATCAATATCAACGGAAACTTGGTCGAACTCGAAGCGAATTGCATTGTCCAAGTAGGAATTCGATTAGCATGGTTTCCATTATGAAAATATAGATACATAGATAGATAGAAAACACTTTATTATATCATACAAAATAGAAAACCATACAGTAATAAATACTTTGAATAGTATAAAGGGCGGCCTCAGCGCCGAGAGCAATCATTTCCAGGCAACCTTGGAATGGACTGGACATGAAGGAACAATGGCGATGACACTTTAATATATATTTAAATAAACAAGAAACTGAAAATAAATACTTACACTGCTTACCATAATACCTACATTACAAACATGTTCCTACATTACTAGGCTAAATATTGTTGCTAGTAGCTGATAGAGCCAACTAAATTGCATGCAGCAAATAACCTTTTTGCCTTCAGACATTGGCACTTGTTTACCACTCATACAATGTAGAATTCAATAACAAACGCAACTACTCAAATAAAACTACATTATTGTAGTCCCAGAGTGCTCGAGTTGAGTTTGTTTTTATGCAAAGTCCATGCAGTTGGTACTGACACCTGCGGGGCACCTGTACGGAATCCATAAATAGTTTCAGATACGCCTATCAGACTGTCAACCTATGTGTAACAGGATAGACAAGTTTATTACAGCTAAAGACTGACATTCGAGGCTTTGAAGCGACGTTTGAACCTGCTGCTACTGCTAATGTAGTTACGGTCGTCAACGAACCTAACCTAAGCCAATAAGCGGGTGCTAGACACGGGCACATTAGAATATACCCGTGCCTCTAGCATGAACAATTGACCAAGGAACTCTGAACGTCGTAAAATTATACATACATAAAATGATAAATACCCGTGAAAATTATATTGTAACTCTGGACTAGTTTTGTACCAGTGACTAGGCCCGGATAGGGAAAAATATTGTATGTTAACGTTAAAGATTCATGGCCCAAGCAGCACATATCCATCTGCAGGTCCATCCAGCCACTTTAGGTCGCACCGGTGAATGCGTTAAGTAAAACACCATATAAGCCGAGGAATGAATGCCCAGCTCCTCGGAAGCTGGGTTACGTAGAATCGACCACCAAAACATTATACGATTGGATACAAAAATTCTAGGTATTCATTTTGAACAGGTCGTTCTTATTATGATTTCTACTGTGCACTGTAGTAAGTGCTAGTCCCTCTAAAGTAATGAAATTTGAGTCCAAGTCGTCAGGTAGCCATAGGTATTTCTGTTGATAGGCATCAACCCAACCCAATGATAACTAGGGAAAATGGGTAAGTTGGAGTTTACATCTGCATTTGTGAGGTTGAATTCACCATAACGCCATATAGGAATCCTGTATAAATATATTCTATGTTAAGATAGGTAGGCTCCAAAATACAATTTAATTACATTATTAGTATAGAGAAGCGAGAGATGTGGGCTGTTTACTATGACAGTTAACGAATGGTTAGTTAAATTATATGATAGGTACCAAACAAATAAGTTTTATTGGCAAATAATGTATCATAACTCCTCCTATCTGTGTTTTCAGAATATAAATCATTCATCTTGCCTGATTGACAGTAGTACCTAAGTGGTGATTAATAGCAAGGCAAGGGTTACGAACGTTTCTAGAATTAATCATTTTCTACCTATCTTAGTAAGTAGAAATTGTGGGTACCTATAATTTATCAACTATGGCGAAGAAGGTACCTGTAGTTGTACTCGTATTGAATTCGTAAGTAAAATTAATTTGAGTACTCAAAGAAGTATTCGAATTAATTCTGTACTCACATAAGCCCCGATTCTTCCACTAAATTGCGCATTTCGTACCGCTTAAGGGCCGACTGAGTGTTTATGACCCTCATTTTGTCACTAGTGTAGGTTTTGTGAATTAATTACCACGAAACTAATATCAAATCCATATTTTATTTTTACAATCTTAGGAAAACTTACAGCTAGATAAAGATAAGATACTATAATATTTAACTTAAGGCCAATTAAAAGTTTCCACATATAATTTGAAAAAAAAAGCAGCAATTTAGAAAAAAATTACAGAAAGTAGACGATTTATATTATTAAGTTAAAAGAAAGAAAAAGTTACACACACAAAAAAATATTTATAATGAAAATACATGAAAACTGACTTCAATTACTTTGTAAAGAAATATATAGGATAAGTATTAAAAAATAGAATACAAATGCTATCTATTTTTCCAAAGTTGTAGTATTTACAGAAATTACACAGAGTTTTCGTAGATTAATTTCCTTCACTTCTGGGTTAAAACGATATTATTTCATTTAGATACCAACAACGAGGAGGGTCTAAGTTCAAACGATATTCAACACAATAACAGTTTTATGACTTCTCGAGAACTATTAAGTATTATGGTAGCATTAAATTATGACTTAGTTAAACTATCAATTAGAAATATGGCCGGTTCTTAATAGATAGAAATGAAAAAAAAAACATCTGAAAAAGTGAATATATTCACAGTGATTGGGATTGTCTTTGCTCTGTAATTTAATAATTTATAATAATTTTATCATAATTCTCCGTCTTTTCTTTGATTATCTTCAGCAGTAATAGGTAGAAAAATTTACTAAAATTATTCTAAACAAATATAGAGCATACATCTTAGATGACATTTCAAGTTTCTGCTCCGAATAAATATTACGAAACTGTAACCTGCTTGGCATTACCTAGAAACGACTTTTTAACTACCACGTATGGTTGTATTTCAACAGATTTACGGTAAAATTAGACCATGTGGAGTACCAACGCTGGGCTTTCTCAGGTGGTAACGGTTCATTTTATGATACAGTGGAACTAGTAGCCGCTGTTAAAGTCAAAATTAGCCTAATATTAAGGTTAAAAATAATAATGAATAGGTATTTATTTAAAAAATACAAAAATGCGAATATCTCAGAAATGGTTAACTTTTGCATAATACTTTATGGGGTCAAAATTGTTGCAAATGGCCTCCCCCATCGACCCCTAAAAGGGTCTGGTCTAATTACCAAAAACCCTGTATAAACACATAGGTACGTTAAAACAAATCCACATAATACAAATGCATTTTAAACCTAATAGTACTAGTTATATTTGCATTGACAAGCATTATTAAAATGACGAATGCCTTGAAAATCAGTCTTTTTGCATTCATTACCATGACTGCACCGTCACTTGGTGACTCAGACCATAAAAACCTTTAGCTTAGGAGGGACATTCAAAGATCTAGATTCTACGTAATGTTGAGTAATCACTAAATCAGGTATAAATATTCGCTTCATCTTTGTATACCTAATTCGTAGTGAGACTATATCGCGTTACGTCTAGTCAAAACGCTATTAAGATCTTTTAAGAGATAGGCCTTTTAATGTCTACAAAAGTACATCCAATTTTATAACTTGCAAGAACCTCGGTAGCAAAGTACAAATGTACGATAAAAGTTACATTTTATGGACAATTTAAAGCCATTCCTAATAAGGAATTTTACCTTCTAGAGTATTTTTCGTTGCGCAAGAGCACGCCAGTGACCCAATCAGAGGCTTTGCGTCTCGGTCCAGCGCGGCACGTGGGCTTCGTCGCACTTTTCGAGCCCTTGACTCTTGTTCGAGGGTCTCTTGACTTTACAATATAAAATGCTTTTCTAGAACAGCTTATAAACACACCTCAGTTAGTTTGTTTTATACGGCAGGATCAAACGTTCTTATTTTGGAAAGATAAAATCGACTAGGTATATAAGCCAAACCAGCTTATCTTGACTGGCAACGAGAATCAAAATTAATCCAATAGACTACAATTTTATGCTGATGAAACAGTGAAATGGAAAAGGTAGACCCCACTATCATAATATAGGGATCATAGCTCAAAATCTAGAAATAGATTCGAGATAATCTACTACATCATCTTCGACCTGTAATAGTCCACTGTTGGATATATGCCTCCCCTAATGAGCGCCATAATGCCCAGATTTAACTGGAGAAAGGTGATGTCTAGAGGAATCTGTATTAAAAATATCTAACAAACTGCATTTTGAATTTGTACATGAAAACTATGGAACGAAGGAAAAAAAGCGGAAGGTGACCATAGAACAATGACTGATACGAAGAGTACTTAACAGGTATCATACTATATGTATAGGTATTAATATCAATAATAAAGTGTTTTCGTCCACTTAGATTAGAAGCATAAGTACTGTACTGTTAATAGACGTGATATATGCATGCAGTCATTTCTAAGTACAGCGAGCATCAGATATAAAAACATCATTATCAAATGTAACGACGTTGTTGATATTAAAAACTACATATGTGTTGGACTTATACGTATGTGTGCTAGAGATATAGCGTACATTGCCCCCCTCACAACTCGGTGACATTGGTAGAGCACAAATAAAGTGATAACCGCTTATAAACAACATAGATATTAAAATATATACAGACAGATTATACTTAGATGATATCTAACATACCGTCTGTCAATGAATATAAAACATGGCTTTTATCATCGATGAAGCCATTTTCTTCTGATCGATTTGAAGCAATTCGGAAACCAATAAACAAAGAGAAATAAAACTGATCGTCTTCGTATTTGATTTTTTATGTACTTGCTTCATTCAGCTCGCGACATAACATCGCTACGATTGGTTTTCTCCAATAAGTTTCCCATTATGTCAGTTCGAAAAATATTAACAAAAAACACTTACAATCTTAGTTCGTTCTAACTTTGATTCGAGGCATCTAAAGTGGGAACTTATAATGTGACGTAATAATAAAGTTTAGTGAACGCGCAGAGTCTATTAGCCTGCGCGGGCGCACGTTGCCTCGCCGGGTGTTTTCAAGGTTTGCGCTGATCAAGGTCACGGAAAGGCGCGTCGGTTCTTCGTTCTTGTATATTACATATTTTATGTAGGCAAGTTAATAATAATTTGCAGGGTACTGAAGCTGCCTGTAAATTGAATGATGTAGAGTTGGATGATTTTAGGATAGATGAAGACGAGAATCTGTGTCAGTCAGGACACATGTGTGAAAATGACACTTCTGCTAAGAATCGCGTGGAAAATTATGAAAATGATGGATTTAATCGCAGTTACTGTGGTTATATTGTTGTAAAGGCGCGTCGTCTCATTGACACCAACATACTCAAAATTAAAAACGCTTGGGTATGTTTTATGCAAATGCCTTTGGGTTCTGTTCTGAGTTCGTTTATTATCGTGGAAATTAAATAAAAAAAGGGATTACGTTTAAAATAAAATGATTATAATAAAAGGCAAAGCTACGATCTGAATGCTGGAGAAATCAAAAAGTTCAAGGTTACAACAAATATTGGAACAGCCAGTTAATTAACTTTTGAAGAAAATCGTCCAACCATTAGATAAGTAAATAGACTTTGTTTGACGACTTTTAATTAAATCATCGGTAGAGTAAGTTAGGCACTTAGCAATGTGCTCTACTTTTGTAGTTTTTCAAATAAAAATTATATTTCTTTAATATAAATTCTAGTATCCCCATCTATCTAGTATCTAGTATTCTAGTATTCCCTCTCAGTGACCAAAAGGGGGTGATTCTGGACCGCAACGAGATAAACGTGAGATATAGGTAGGTTTTTTCGAAAAACAGAAAAATGCAGATACTTGTTCAGGGTATTCTGGTCGTTCTTTATGTATAGTAAAAATTATATTTCATAGTACTATGTATATCAGTCATCTAGTACTCATACGTTGTCCAACATTATTTTGTATACCTATCTATATATATAAAAGAAAGTCGTGTTTGTTACAACACTTATAACTCGAGAACGGCTGGACCGATTTAGCTGAAAATTGGTGGAGAGGTAGCTTAGAACCAGGAGTCTAACATCATAGGATACTTTTTATCATTTAAACAATTTGACACATAGATTTCCACGGGGGCGAAGCCGCGGGGAGCAGCTAGTTATTAATGAATAACAAACCTCTTGAAATCGCAGACTACTAATAAAATCGCTTTTAACAAAAAAATATGTTTTATCTAGGATCCGTTTCGGTTCCAGCGAGTAAATAAAAACAAAAAAAGTTAATTATTCGATCCACAATGCTAACTCGCAATTGCTGCTTGAAAAACCCGCGTTCACTTCCCATGACTTCATTGGATGTAAGCTAACCCTTTTTTTGACATTTTGAAAACGATTTCAACTGAATATATTGTTTTATTGCTCGGAAGTTTATATTAACTTTTCTGTACCCTCAACCAACACGTTAACAAACTTTTTTCAGGCTTCGCAAGCAAAAAAAGGTTTGTACTTTGCGAAGAAAGAATGGGGTTCTTTTATTTTTTTTATTTTACAATTACCTCATAAATCTTCCAACATACCTTACACTTTATTATTTAGGTTCCTTCGGCACTGATCAATGATAAAATTGTACGGCCAATAATTGCCTCTGATAGTACTGACCGATTTCAAGCCCGTTATTACTGAGCATTTTGCAAATACGCAAATATATATTTGTTTTTTTAATAACGGTACAGAGTATAGGTAGTACATGATACTGGTGGAAAGTTCGTGTTGTATTGGTAATTACTAGTTCGTCGTTGACTAGTAAATGGTACCAGTAGTTACTGCAATTTTGTGTCTTGGTTTTGTATGTATAATTATATATTATATTAAAAGAAAGAAATAATATATTTATTTTCTTAGAATACTTATACATATTTTGACGACCGATGTGGCGCGGTGGGTGAAGGTCCGCCTGCGACGCAGGAGGTTGCGGGTTCGATTCCCGCCTCGGAACAATTGTGTGTACGATCTGCAGATATTTGTTCCAGGTGTTCTGGTTGTTTTCTATGTATAATAAAAATATCTATCTATGTAATATTATGTATATCAGTTATCTAGTACCCATAACACAAACTCTGCTTACCATGGGGCTAGATAATGCTGTGTGAATTGTCCAGCATTATTTATTTATTTATTATTATTTATAATAAATCTAACGTCATTAAATAATTGTGTAGCGAAGAGTTAGTGTTTCATGTCGGTTCGCTGTTATTGGCACAGTAAAGATTCTCCTTCAATTTATTTCCATTACCGAAATCAAAAGGATCTCAATAATACCGTTGCCTTAATAAATTTATTGGGATTTCGCATGTAATTTCGGCACAATGACTGGGCCGGACTTGAGTTCGCCCGGTTTGCTTTTAATCGCACAACAGTACCGTTATTTCCATCTCATAACAAAGTTATATTCGAAACGGTATTTTAGGCTCTTTCCTCTGACACATAGTTCATTAATTAGTCAAAATCCGACTCTAACTATTATTTGAAAGAGCTTGGAATATTTGTCTACTCCACAAATGTATTAGCCTCTGCAGCTTGCGTGCTTGCAAGTTCTAATCGGATTTAAAGTTTCGGGTTTTCGATTTAGGACGCTTTGGGTCGAACTTGGAAGTCACATGTTTTGAATAGCAGCTTAAAATATAGCCATGGCATATCGTATAGGTACATCTGATAAGCCAAAGGCTGTTTTTGACTCCCATGATTTTATTAAAACGAAGATCGAGTTTCATTTTATCACGGGTATTTAAATGTAACAAAAAATATGTTTGAATCAGTGGAATATTTAAGAAAGGTAAAATGTTTTTACCTTGATTTGAGCATTCATTTAAGATAGATGAGGAAACCGCTTTCAATGAGGAAGCCGTAGAAAAAAATACCGAAAGGTTGAGAAGAACCATTTACTGAGGATATAAAATTATTTGCCCCGTGATCGAAATCAAAGTAGACGCCAGAAGATACATTAAACAACGCCAGTAACTTGAAACCAAAATAAATCAACAAAAAAGTAACCGTTACAATATTATCGATCCCAAAAACTAGAAGCCTTATAAATAACATTCGATACTTGAAACAGGATAGGGTTTTCACGGTCAAGCCGAGGCCTTGAAGAATCAGGCTCAATGTTTGTACCATACCATCAAGCACCTGATCAAACATGTGGGGAGATAAGCCACTTGATGGTGAGACTTGCCAGATAACGCGCCTTCCTGGGTTTAAAACCACTTGAGAACATTCATATTTTGAAAAGAGAATCAGTCTTATGATAAGTCATGCTTGAAAAGAATCTCACGAAAAAGGCAGAGGATTTCTGAAACTTTTTAGAGAATTTTCTATTGGGAAGGTTCTAAATTCAAACATCGAAAAAATTAAATGTTTTATTTTATGTGCAGCGTCGGTAAAATATTCGAACTTTTTGAGCTTCGAAGCGACATTTTGTACAGAAAATTACGTGAGTATCTCGTTTATCTTTGCGATTCTGTGGCAAGTTGCATTTTAATCTCAACGCTGTCAGTTCAATAAGAGTTCTATTAACATAATAATAACATCTTAAAAAGGTCTGGCAGTCCTGCATCTAAATAAACGAGCTGAAAAGACCTTGCATCACAAAGGAACAGAATCAAACCATCGAAAGCGTTTCGTTTCTCATGCAAATGTATGTGTGCATGTGATACAAATGAGTTTTGTTACAGGATTTAAACTGGTACGACACTGCAAAGGTTTAAAAATGAAATTTGGGATTCTGAATTTCTTCCGGGAATATTGTGTTGACCATTAATAAGACTACATTGCCTTGACCAAGGTGATATAAATTCATTACAGTCCTGTGGCTATAAATTACTCGCGACATTATAGCCTGTTTTATTACGGTCCTATTGTTCAGGTGATCTGTACCTACACGACCTCTTTGCTTTGCATCATACAGTGTTACCAGGCTACCTGCAGGACTGAATCGGCTCATAAATCCGACATGCAACTTAATGTCGTGATTGCTCGATCAAAGTTATTTACGGTCATAAAAAGTACCGAGATCGAATGGATAATAAACCGGGATTAATTTTCTATTTCACGGTCTCACACGAATATTCTACACCTATGCTACACAAACAGCAAAACTGAAGAGCAACCTTAGATTAGGTAGATGCTCCTTCTCTTGAATTCAATAGGTACCAGTCTGAATTTATGTCCTATTATATGCAAGGTGGCCGCGCCATGGCCACAATAGCCGACGGCGATTGAGCCGGCACGTGTAACTTTTTACCCGAAACTCCTTGGAATTCACCGATACTATTTTGAAAAGGGTTCTGGATTGAATAGCTTATTATGCAACATTTCGATCGTTTTTATGGCTCGCAAATTATGCGTTCCGAATAGTTCATCATGTTTTGTAGAGTCAAAACAGTGCGTGATTTAATCGTTTAAAATTGTATCATTCAACATAGGACAATTTGAAATGTCGTGAATGAATCGGAATGAGGTAAGTTGAAGGCAGCGAGTGGAGCGGTCGACGTCAACTTTCTACGCGACCTCGAATTGCTGCGTTCACTTTCCTCAAGTCTGACACCGGTTACGCAAGCGGTACGACGACCGACATAAGTGCCGGAGACGCCCGTCACGTCCCTGCCGATGCCACGACAATACAAAACCAGTCAGACTCGTCTCCACCATAAAACTAGCGCCTACAAATATTATCATATCGAATTCCTTAACACGTTACATCACACAAAAGTCGCCATGGAATGCGCGATTCGTCGGACCTGGAAGAGGTAAAATGTTCGCAATTTATTTTGAAGGGCAGATAAAAACGCCAGGTGCCGTGCCTTGTGTCCAAGGTCAGCGTTTCCTAGAGCTGCATATTGGTTTCTTTTTATTCGTTGCATGCGCCTCCGCCGGAGTCGGCTCGCGTGCGGCGAAACCAGTTTTGAGCTGGTCTCCATTCCATCGTGAGACTGCGCCTATTACACTTTTAGTTTTTATAACCCCGCTTTTAATGGCACTTCCAGTAATTAAACCCTACTGCAGGACGTCTACTAGAATTCCCATAAACCTACGTACCTACTGACTGAGCATGTATCGAGAGTAAGTAATGGGTAGTAGCTTACACCTTGCAACAAGCACTCTAGTAGTTTCTCAGACGGTAAAAGTAAATGTTTACTTTCAGAAAAACTGTTTTTGAAAATTTAATTTCTTTCAAAAACGTTCCGACATTTTCCCATGTGAATGCACATGCACCCTTCCTCGCTTAGTGGAACAGGTCCGGAAATGGAGCAAAACAAGGAGGTAGGCTGGCGAATTTGGCTTTTACTTATAACCTTCGACAACAGCAAAGCGCGCCAGCAGGAAGTGGGGACGAACCAAGTTTATGTAACCTAATCACCTGTCGAGACTGGCCTCGCTAGTTCACAAAAACCAAGGCCATGGCGGACAAAGCGCGGGTTGGACCTAATGTAACGAACCCTCTGCCTGGCATGGCAGGATGTTGCATAAGCTTGCTTTTGTATTCTCAGTACAGAGTCCGCATCGCATTTTAGATTAGTTTTTTGTTCTGACGCCGTGTATGGCGCACTCTAAATTAAAACTGGAATATAAAAACTGAACCCGCTGTATTATGACGGCTTTAATATTCACTTTGAGAGTATGTAAGCTCCAAGTTTGTTAGAAGCATTAAAACTGTTCGTTCTCACGTCGTCGGTTCTTTGTTGTGGGGAGTTTAGGTGTGAGTTTTAGCGCTTATTCTGTGGAAGGGTGCTAGCATTTCTCTGCAAAAATGCATTTTTCCAGAACTTTCTCGGTTCGCCGTCGTCTCTATTCACAGTTTTCAAAGAGATGCTCGTGAGTGGGTGTCGAGAGGAAACTTTTAGACTTAATGACCTGGATAGAACTGCTGCACAGCGTGGACAAACAACTCCTCTACATTTTTATACTCTTTGGGTTTTAGTTCACGTTTGAAATTGTTTACTGCGGTTACGTATAGAATTTGGGAACCACAGAAAGTTGTAAACACCTAATAAGTTTGTGGTTAGGAAAGATTTAGAAGCAACCAGAGCATATTATATTATTTTAACTCAAAATCATTATAGGAACAAAGTATAGTTTTATTATACGTGACATAACAAACTGCATACACCCTAACAGGGACACACGAGCACAATTAAGTCGATTGTATAAAAAATACTTACCGGGGGATTTCCATGGCGCGGAATTTTGTGGGTGTACTCCTGAGCCCAAAGGGGCTTTCTGTCCCTACGATAGGGCTGAGGATAGGGCGCCCGTTGCTAACGGCAACGCGTACTATCTTTCATCAAAGGACATTGTGAATTGCACAATAGACCATCTATCTATGCAATCTAATTGTGACATAATTCGTATGATTTTGGGCTCGAGTTGAATTATTGTATATTCAGCTGTATAAAAAAACAGAGGTAGTAAAACCAAGTTTAGAGTTACGGCTATTATTTACACAAGTGTTTAGGTTTTATGAGACTTTAAGGAGTTTTATGTCGAGCGTCGTTAATTTCTCTTATGTTGGATAATGCATATGGGGTTAACTTTTTTGACCATGCAAGTCTCGTGTTTGAAATTGTCTTTAGTTAGTATTAATAAGGATTCCATTATTTTCTAGCATATGTTATGGTGATACGCAATTCATTTGAATGATGTTATGATACTTTGTATCCGTTATATTAAAAAAAACTCCAGCAGGTGCGTATAAACGTGTAAAAACTTATAAAAGACTGAAACTGCCTAGGTCTACCTAGTTAGGATAATAACCTATTGAATAAAACCAATGAAGGCTCTGCTAATTTCAGTTTAGAGAGTAAGAAACAGGTTTTATTTATTGTATAGTGATGTTTAATAAACACTTCGTTGACAGTGGAATTATCCAAGTCTCGTTCTTACAGTGTTGATTGTATATTATTCAATTGATGATTTTTATATAAAATGGCTTGCAATCTTCATTTTACCTGAAGATTCTAGTTTTCAAGTAGTTTCGTATTCATAGAAATTAACTGCAAACGTTGAAGGGGATCTGCTAATAATAAACGCTCATATACTAGGTACATTTATGTGGTATATCAGTTATGATATGAAGTACGCATACAGTCTTTAGCTTGGGACTATGTAGTGTGATTATTTTTGTCGCGTAGAAGGCATCTGTGCTCATTTGACAATAGTATCGATACATGATCTTGGCCAATATAACATCATTGATCTTCTCATTTTTCAATAGGTTTTGATACAGCAGCGCCTCTATCGTGCGGACGGGGAACTGCGCAAATCCCATACAAATATGAGAAGTCACATCACGTCTCTATTACGTCACATACTATCATCAAATGAACTCGGGGTTCTGATATATGTATGTATGTAGATATGTTCCTTAATATTGTAACTTAGATCATGAATGATTTTTGGTATTTATGTGGTGCCCAGCACCAAACTAGAAATACTGGTTCCACCTTTTTGAATATCAATGCCAAATCCATCCAATTCTTTGAATCCTAAATCGCTCAATATTTAAGGATTTTGAGGTCCATGTTCAAAAGCATATGTACAAGATCATTCAGTATTACAATATACGCAGAGGCTCACAGACAAAGGCTTTATCATCATGTGAACGTCGAGGCGATCCAGCTCCTTAACACATAGACATATTGAGACGGGATTAGACAATAAAAAATACAGGGTGTAAAAATTATACCTATCTACCAAGAACCTACAGAATACCATGTGGTCGGTTGCCGGTTCTCTCAGATTAACAATTATAATTCACCCGACCCGAGTCTCGGACCGAGACAGTAATATTTTTCAAAAGATCTTCATGAATTATGTAAAACCCGGGTAGACACCATTACAATTATTTTCTTTTCTTGAAGGAAACGACTTGTGAATAATAAAGACTCTACATTTGAAAACGTAAAAAACAAACCGAGAGATATCTCATACATTTCCAGTGGTTGCGTCTGGCCTGGGTTGACACTTTGTATTTTTATGAGCGAGAATGGTAATTTTATCAGAACCGCCTTGTTTTCCTTAGATTTTATGGTTTTTGATAGGTTAAAATAACTACCAACTCGTATCAGCTCGGTATTAACTTTGCCCAGCTTAACTACTTCGGTAACATAACGCCGTGCTTTTAAAAGACTATAACACAGCCGAATATTATAAAAAAGGGTATGTTTTTGTCGTTTCTTTATTTACAATCTACTCTACTCTAAGATCTTCTTTTATTAATTGGTGCCACAACACTTACGAAATAAGAACGGCATGCGTCATCGCCAAAACAACAGTGAGAAGGTACACGGCCTGAGTTCAACTTGACATAATTTTCAGATTGCATTGCGTAACAAAATTAAGGGCAAATGTTCCTGTGACCTTAGTTGGCCTTTGCCCAATAGTAGGATATTATAAGCTTACTGTTACTGAATGTTCTAGTGACAGAAACGTTGGCAGGGTTAACAGTCTTATATCAACTTGATATATTTTCAGTTCGGTCTACAAGTACCTAACTAAATGGCACTTTAGCATTAAAATAACATCCAGTAGGTAACATAAGCAGTCCTCACAACGTATAAAGCGCAAAATAACAATGCATTGCATAACAAAATGAAGGGCAGACTTGAAGCAGACTGACAAAGATTGTAGTGGCTGGCAGAAACGTAAACAGCAGGGTTAACGGCCTTAGTTCAACTTGACACATTTTTGGTTCGGCCCAATTGTCGGGAGCGGCGACCTGCGCGGCCTACTTGCGCAGGAAGGCCCCAACTCAATGGGACCGTATCAGACCGTATCCTGCATGGGCTCGAGATTCGTTTGACTAAAGAAACAAGTCTGGGCAAAGTTATTTGAAAAATTTATGACGTATTGTAATTCCGGGCATAGTTAGTTCACAAATTATTGACAAAATGCAATTTTGGTAACTTACCACACTTGATATGCGTACATAGTAGCTTGAAAGTGGATGTTTTAACAGCTGAGTAATACATACCTGAAACAAAATAAATTAGTTTTATTACTATAATGACACACACACATTTAATTACTATATCAAGTATGGGCAGATAGATGGTTTGTACGAGTACTTCACGCCAAAACTAATGCGTTCATTTTCCTTTGGCATGTAGAAGTAACGGATGAGGCTGAAGGTTTACATAGAAACAAACCATGCGAAGCTGCAAGCAGAAACTAGTGAGAAAAATATTTATTATAACTTTAGTTAGCTCTTTTCTTTTAATTTGGAACACTGCAAGCTGCGTTGCACGTCAAAATATCTTTGGAATTGACAATTCAGAAAATTAATAACGTCGTTTGGCAAAGCAGCTTTTTATTTGAGTATGAATACCGAGAACTCTTTTGTTTCTTGCATATCATTTGGGTAATTTCGTTTAACGGCTGTGAAGTCTATAAAAAGTACCTAAATAAAGAAAATGGTTTCCTAAATGAATATCTTGTATTGTTATAATTATTTTATACTTGTAAAATACCTATTCTATTATTTTAAGATTATGATTACCCATGTACCGATATATTTCAACATCTACCTACACGTTTGAGGTACATGGTACATACATTTCTGTATTTCATGATGAGTGGGATTCCAATTACTAAATGAAGTCTCAGGAACCTAATAGGTATTAAAACTGGGGATCAGAAGTATCTGTTTTTTTCTATTAGTATAAACTCTTGTAGGTGAAACTGATAACACTTTATAAAAGTTCAAATTTTGGAATTGTAGGAATACAACCTATCGTATTAAAAAAGGAACCAAGCTTTTGGTAGACAGATATTTACTACTGGTATACTAACTATGGTAGGGAAATTAGGAACCAAGCTTTTGGTAGACATATAGTTACTATTCTAACCAAGTCGTTTTAATCGTAAGTATCATGGAATGTTTACAAACAAAATCCTACAGGAAACGTGTAAATAAGAAAGAACTGTCCCTTTTATGGAATCCACTAGCGTCATAGGGGATGCATAAAAAATGCAGGTAGGGGCCCGATCAACGACCCCGGGGTTTTTGGGCGATGACGTCATCGAAAACATTGCCCTTACCTATTATTTGTGCGTTCAAAGCCTCGTATGTGATGCCCGCTGTAAGGGTAAGGTCGAGGAGTTCATTGCTTTATCATTTCAAACATACATAAAAAAACCTGCATTTAGTATAAAATATACATCACGTCAATCATTATCCCGTGCTTTGAGAAAACATATTCTAATATGTATTGGTTTTTATCTTTTTGAAAAGGATGAGATCAGTGCAAACATTCGTGGTTTTGACGTTCCAGAGCGTTCTCAGAAACCTCGCTTACGGATCCAAAAGTAGAATGTTATTTTTTGCTTCCACAGTGTGTTACTATACAATTTGCACTAGCTCCTCGGTCGTTGACCCCTCGCCAGCTGTTTGCCTATTGTCAAATTGAACGTAAAGACGAATTACTAAGGAATCGTACATACCGGTACATGCTTTTATTCCAAGCGTGACAAAAGAGACGTGGATAATGACATCATTACAGCAATAATGAGAAGAATACAAACAGACGGTAAAGAAAACAGCGAATCAGTTAATAATATTCGGAAAGGTAAGTTGGAGAGGCTAACAAGACATTTTGAAATTTTTAAATGGCTTGACGTCATTTGAATTTGTATTCCTTACCTATTCAGCTACCGCAGCGTGTTTCAGAATACTTAAGAAGGTTGTTATGCATAAGCTTATAACGTCCCTTAGTGGTCTACAGCGTAGTTTTGTAAGCATGGTTCATGAGGAAGCATAAATTTAGAGTAGTCGATATATCGTGGCTTCACAAACCTACAACAGCTGGTAGACAAACGCCATACTCACAAACACATGCCCGCACCCCTGCATCACACACACAGGGGTAATGCCTCATAGTCACAACGTAAACAGACGCAGGTTTATGTATACCAGATGCCCCAATAGACAGAGACAAAGCTACCTTAGCTCTGGTGTAAGACGAGCAAGACAATCGAGAGAGGTTTGACAACGCGCAAAGAAATCTAATTACGCAGTACGTTATAGCAGAAGGTCGAAAAAATGGAAACGAACAAGTCGTCTTGAAACAAAAGTAGGTAGGTATGTGAATGAAAATAAAATATTGAAGTAGACGCAGCTGCATTTAAACGAGTACCTACGAGCGTGTTCCCGATGGTGTTGCCATAAACGGAGAACGTTTTGTAGGAACCAGCTTATAGAAAAATAAACAGTGCCGGTCCGAGCGAGGCCGTTGTTAATTAACATACAGATAGTTTAATAAAGGGCAGGAAACATGCGGCGAGGGGAGTAGGCAATGAAGCGGTAAAAATAGAAGTTGGGGCGACGGCGTAGGTATCGATCCCGCACAAAATGTGACTATGCACTCGAAGTCAATCAATAATAGAAGGCCCGAAAATACGGCAGACGAGAGTATGCGAGAATTTGATTGAAGTCAGGATTTTGTATTTTTGAATTTGGTATATCCTCCGAATTTACTTTGCTTTCTCAGAGTAACGACATATATAAAATGTAATAGCAGCATCATCAGTGTGGCAATTTTCTTTAGAATGTTGATAGTTGATAGTACACACTTTTGTTCTATGTAAGATTGGATGAGAGATTCATTGACTTTAGTATGAGTTCCGTATTCATAAATAAATAATTAAATTCAATAATTTTAAACTAATTATGTAATAAAACTAAAGAACTTCACGGTTTCTTATAGCATTAACATAAAATATTAATAAACATTAAAACCATCAGCAATTTACGACACTGCTGACAATATCATGACTTCAATTAAGTTATGAACATCCACTCGAATATAATCATCAAATTAAAAAGCAAATTTCCAAACACCCGTTAACTGAAAGTCGAGCCAGGAAGTGTGGTGACAGGGTTTCCAGTCCCGGTTATTTTTGCACGAGCTACCCAACTCAGACATTGTTGGGGCAGGTCAGGCGCAGGAACACTGCAAGCCCTAAGTACTAGGGGAACATGTAGGTCATCACAAGGGCTCAGTGCTCACTAACCGTAAACCAATTTAGTGAATTTTGACCGACTTTGAGGAAAACACGTAAACGCTTATCGATGAACTTTGTGGTAGGCCTTGTGGCAGGTCAGGAGGTTATTGCGCTTACATTGTTATGTAAATATGTAAATAAATGTTGTTTTGTGTAGTGCAAATAAATTATCTTTTATCTGCTTTTGTGGATTTGTCATCGTAACGCTAGTGAGTGATGGATTTGCATTGCAAATTTCACAACATATATTTTGATGCTGTTATTTTAGAAATGCAGTTTAATGATTATTCTTTAACCCTTTGTAATGGAAGATTTTTTTACTCGCATTTTATTTATGGTTTTTCTTTCGTTTGATTTTTAATTCCATACGCATCGACCCTGCTTATTATTCCTTTTTTTCTTGCAACATAATCTTGATTAAAACGAAAAAATGTTTTTACGTCGCTCACCACAGTGAGAACACCGCTCCACCGCAATCACCCATCTCGGTTCAGTCAAGCAAAACCACGTCTAGACTCTTTTCTGTACCTAATACATCCATTATAATATCAGGGTACTTCTCATATTTTCTTTTATCAGATTTAATTGAATTTTGTACTTGAGTAGGTTATATTTAGGTTCAAAACTCATAAGCGCTCAACGGGTGGCCTAATTAAATATTTCAAGAGTTTGGCATTATATTTGCCGTGATTGGTACGAGTACTTTATAAATGTGGGTAATATAAATCTCGACGTTGTCGTGAGTCAGTGTATGCCGTAGGTATTATTTTAGCTCGACCCTTTGTTATCGGCTTTTGGTGTAAACGACCAGCATAAAGGCGGTCGGGCGAGGCGCCCTTCAGCCGACTGAGACCTTGGCTGGATTTAGCTGCGGTTCGATGGACTCCCCGACGGTACTCCTTTTGGTTTTGATGTTGGACTTGGACCTTTTATTGCAACTGGCTCGGGAATGCTGCTACACGTAATCTTAATTGGATCTACTCATTTCTTTTTCTAGAATTGAATTATTTGATTTCATTTTATCTGGGATACTCTTAGGTCCAAGGGTCCAACAGGAATTCTTGAATTTATTTTTTCGTTACCGAACAGGAATCGACAGGTCAGTGTTCGCCCAGCCTTGGCCGATTTTAACACGAGTTCGATGTTCGAGACTGTTTTATACCTTTTCCGCCCGACGATAAAGTTCATGCTCGAACTTTATTTCCAGATGATCTGATCGACTCAAAATAACAATTCCTCATCGGCCAGATGGAGAGGAGCTGCCATAAAACGTTTATGAAAATATTTACAATTCGATGTAGGTAGATAATAACATAGGATTCCGATGAAAACCAAATATACATACGGAAACGTACGAGAGATCAATTAAATAATGAATGAAAGCTTTCAAAACTAAAAATTGTTTTGAGCTTCTGTGCTTTGCTTCGATGATGCCAATACCATAAAATATTTTCCAACAATATTCCTTGGGCTTTGTAAACCCTTTGTATACAAAAAATATATAGGTCGTAACCATCATTATTTAACTGATCTCGTTCGTTTTTGTTGGTTTTCGTGGAATACCAAAAAGTCGATTGTTTTAAGAGGTCCGAATATCTTGTACTGGCTGATGATTTCAGGAAAAAATTAAAAAGGAAAAATACTTTAATCCAGTAAAACTCGAGTATACGCCATACTCGAGTTTTTCGCCCACTAAGCTACGCTATAATGAAATACTTTTGAGCACGAGAAGTGGAAAAAGTAACTTGTTTTAATTACCTATAAAAAACTCAAATTCTCCTTCTAAACCTGCGTCCTATCCACTCTATGACTATTTCCTCTGCGCTTCAATCAATAGATGTCTTTTCTAAAGTGCAATGAGAACTGGTGTCGCGTAGACCTTGGCCGAATTTAGCCGGGTTCAGTGATCTCGGTCGTCGATGCAAGTCGCTTTCTCCTTGCTGTTTACATACTAACTGTGTTTGTTCTGTGACAGTCTGTGACTGCTTGCTTTTCTGTCGACGTTCTGATTGCGCAATGCGTTGATGGTATTGGATCATAGAATATACATATAGGTATAATTAAAAATATACAACTAAAATAATTTATTATTTTTATAACGGGATTTTTTCATGTATGTATGTGATGTTTTGAGTTTTCCTGAATATAGAAAAACTGCTAAGTTGATTTCGAATAATTGTACGATTGCAATAACTGATTTGAACCACACACTTTTATTTTGAAATAGTGACATTCATCATGCTTTTATAATTATTTAAAATTTTTAAATGTGTTTTGCGTAAAAACGTTAACGAACGGATCAAATAATTAAATTATTAAATGGTTATGCAGTCACCTTTTCCTTTTATCTTGATAAATTATCCCTTGTTCGTTGTTATGTCAAACCAAGAACCGTGACTAATCATTGCGTTGGCTTCACCTGCACTTAACTCATGCAAGGATAACTTTGCCCGCTTGATGTAAGGATAACATACAGTTATGCAATAATGAGCCTACGAGTTCATCGTAGGCAAAGTTATCAATGAAATACTTTTTGACAATCAATATATTGCGCTCCTGTCCCAATAAGGTGCAATTCGTAAATTTCGTTCATCTATGCAGATCTTGACTTAAATTTACACCATACAGCCTATTTATTTATACTAGGCCACAACTGGACACAGACCTCCCCTGACAAGCTCCTTAATAGATTTTATTATTAGGGGTTACTGCCATAACTAAATCTCAAGCTGAGCATTCAGGTTGGGGATCGCAGTGAAGGTGTTAAAAATACAGAGGAGGGAACAAGTCCTGCTTCTTGTAGAATTCCTTAATCGCCTTTCAAGGCATCCATGAGATGGGTTGGAGGGGTTTGATTCTTTCGCCACGATTGCCATGGCGGCCATTTTGTACTGTACACAGTATAAGATATAAAAAAGAGTTATTGATTTTAAAAACTATAAGTGCATTTAAAAACATGCTCGTTAAAAGCTTGCAATCACTTTTTTCCTACCTGTTTTTAACGGTTAGTAGGTAAACAAAAGCTTCCAGGAGTATTATTACAAATAAGTTATCATTTCAACCTACTTCGATTTCAACGAACATGGCTTCCGTTTTAAGCGGAAATCTAAGCACTTGTTCGTGACCGGTGTGCCAAGTTTAGAAATTCCAGCATCGATAACCAACACCTAACTAACATATTTGAAATCAACTCTTTTAAAATAAATACTACGTCCTAAGTACGACTAGCAAAATACATTGAGCTATTAATATTACATTGTCAAATTATTTAGATTCACTACCTCTAGTATGAGTTCGCTAAAACGAAAGAATACCAACGATTATTGCCGCTGACCGGTCAAAGTTAACCTACTGCAAAAATGCAACAAATCCCTCGAAATCATTCCAAAATTATCAACGAGTTGGTAATAAAACGAATAAACAATCAGATCGTTGTGATACTACGAAAATTATCTTCCTTTTTATCTGGTAGGGACGCTGCACTATAAACATATGGAAGGAACCGAAAACTATTACATATAGTTCTTACTTCATACTAAGGACTGTGAAGTCGAATTTTATCGAAAACGTATGGAAGGAAACGAAAACTTTTATAGTTCTTACTTCATACTAAGGACTGTGAAGTCGAATTGTAAAGCTTTTTTTTATTATCGAAACATACCAATATAAATTGATTGATGCGGATAGGATAGGTGTGCCTCCTCTGGCATTTACCATGGCTCTAGAACCAGTTCCGAAGCCTTGGCATTTGTTAACGTATTCGACTTCATTGCCCGTGTCTCTGAGAAAAGTTTTAATCCTTTCGTTAAAATAAAGGTTCATCTCTTATCTTGAGAGTCTGACAGGCAGTTGTTTTTGTATTACGTGTTGAACTTTTTAACTCATTTCGTTTTTTGTGTGACTTCGCAAAATTTATCATAACTGTCAACTTTGCCCAAAAGTAAAGAAAACTTACTTAAAATAAATTTCTAATTTTAAATTTTGAACTTGTTATTCAAGAGATTAGTAGGTACTAGGTAGTTATTTGTAAAGTAGTTAGGTACTTATCAATACATATTTTTATTAGTAAGTTATCCAATATATCAGCACAGTTATATTGTTAAATTAAAGTTAACACATACATACTATGTTATATTATATATTATCCCGTTATTAATGAATGTAATATTAATAACCAGGAGACCTCATTTTTAACCGACTACGAAAACAGGAGGTCCTATGTTCGGCTGTGTGTGTTATGTATGATGATTCTTTTGCATTTGTATAGATGGAGGATGATCACGAAATGGTACCATAAAAAATGAATCCCGAGGAATAAATATGTATCCAGCAAAACTTCAAAAACATCTAAATGTTTTTAGTTTTTTCAAAGAAATAAAACTACATATACGTTTTAACTTGAGCTGTGTAATAAATTAATAAATCTATAAAAAATAGGATAGGAATTCTTCAATAAACTCAATTCGTTTGAGCCGTTCCTTTTCAAGGGCAGGACACTCAACAACGTAAACATTGATTGCAATTTTTTTACAATATTATTTGCTTTATGGTTTGGTAGATATGTATGTATGTTTGTAAAACTTTGAGGGCTTTAGCGTTTTTTGAGCCATTATTTGCAATATATTTAAAAAAATAATAAGATTGTTTAGTAAGGTATATGTACATCACTATTTTTTTTAACGCAATTTAACTAGCTAGGTAAGTTAGTAGGTAAAGGTAAGTCGAAACGCAAGAGAACAATGCTTGCTCTTAGAGACGAAGTCGCGAGTGGATGCCAGTAGGTACGCCATAATTACTTATTACACGACTAACCCAATAGAAACTGGCTGTATCATTGATCTTATGGCACATTAATCGTTAAATTGAATGATCGAATGATCCCCATGGCTGACAGCGTAATTGGAGGCTGGTTTAATGATATCATCCTGTACATGGTTATTACGGAGCATCCTATGCCTCCAGGCTCAGTGATTATGTCTATATTATGTACTAGGTAGGCTTCTAATCATAGTGCTTGGCTCCTTTTACTGCTTTACCTTTCCTATCATATTCGTATCGAAAACACAGTGTGAGCAGAGCAGGGCTTTCATTTGACAATTGGCTATATTTCATAAGATTTCAATAAACGAATAGGTACATGATCTTAAAATTCTATGACTTTAATATCTTAAGAAACATGAATTGCTTGCATTAAGGTCTGGCTGGCCATCAAAGTCCAATAATCGTACAAATAAGCCGTTTTCGAAACAGGATTTTAGTGAAAAATCAAAACTACAAATGTTTCATGCGATTTATACCACATCTATACTAATATTATAAAGAGGAAAGGTTTGATTTTTTGTTTGTTTGTAATGAATAGGCTCCGAAACTACTGTACCGGTTTGAAAATTTATTTCACCTTTGGGAAGCTACACTATCCCCGGTGAACATTGCTATATTATATTTTCAAAAAAGTTAGGGATCCGTACTAAACCCGAGCGAAGCCGGGAAGGTCCGCTAGTGAGTAGATAAACTTATACCGATGATAACCAATACCGCAAAATATTTATTATTCATATTTCTTTGGTTTTATTACCCATTTGTTACCCAATACTTTCGGCCCAATATCTTGACTTCCAGAACCCAGTAGGTATACTTCTAAAGATCAATAGCCAAATTGTGCTGATCTCTTCCTTGTTAAAGTTAATTACCCGACCTAGTAGGTCAAGTAAAACCATAAATTCTTTAATCTAATTCGCACAATTACCCCAACAAAGACCAGAGACAACTAATTGATTTTTACAGCGCCCCATTATTTTTTAATCAAGAAATTACTTATATTCCTAATTGCTCAATTCAAAGCATTTGTGCCGTAGATTGCCTCAATTCTTTCAATTAGAGATCTTCGATTGTGTGCAGTACAAGTACAATGACTCAAAATCATCAATCAAAATGTGAATGTCTTTGTAATTATGAGATCATTCCAGAAGGTTTCCCTTTCCATGTAATGTCCAATAATTACCTACAAAGAAGATATTATTTCCTCTGCTAACTAGTAGCGTACATATGTATTTTTCTTTAAATGGGCAGAGTATAGGAAGGTAGGGGAAAAAATTAAAGGTACCTACGTAGCACAGTTTTATGTGCAGGGTGTCCCCAAATAAGTGCAATTCCCAAAACAGGTGAAACCAGATCTAAAATAATCGATGGATATGTCTGAAAAGTCACCAAAACCTCTTGCGGCCATTTATTTTTTTTCTTTCCAGAAGTGGTTTGCAATAAATTGCTACACATAAATTCATTAATACTATAGAATACATATGTCAAAAACCATAGAAAATGCATCGTTAAATATACAGGAAGATTGGTCCTGTGCCATCGATTTTGCCGCTGCCTGTACGTAGTACGTACATCCTTGATCATCATGGTGGTAAAGTTGCCGGATGCTCTCAAGGTCAGCCACATTGTTGTGGAAACAAAACCACGCCGTCACATGGTCACCATTAATCTACCATGTACCTATTCTTGTTTTTATTATGCTTGCATATTATTTTATCCTTTGGCGCAAGATATAGTACATCCGTACTTCCATCCCAAATCAAAATAATATTCGTTTCATACATATAAGAAAGAAAGAAAATACATTTATTTGACACCATAACACGACACATTACATGGTAAGAAAATAATAAAAACAAGAAAAAAAATTACAAGGAATAGATAAGACATACAGAATAGAGAAAATACGTGTTACATAAGGGGCCAAAAAGGTCCCTGTCTCAGCATTATGCCGCTACAAGCACATATGAAATTGGCGTTTTATATGGAAAGGGAAAACGGAAAACTATTTATGAAAATCTATGCATTAATTACTTAATTTAAGTATGTACCATTATTATGTATTTATTTATTTACAAACGTAGGTACCTCTATTTTTATGCGCCTGATTCTAAGGCTAATTGGATTCATATGCAAAAAAAAATTGTGAGAGCGAGAATCAATCAAATCTTTGAAGGCGGTGTAGGTGACCCTCGGCATCAGGCCTTCAAGGAAGACCTCCAGACGACATCGGCTGAGCTGATGTACGGTGAGCCGCTCCGTCTCCTTGGCGAATTTTTCGGCCACGACGTAGCTCACTACACCACCGACATCACCGACTTCTCAGCCCGCATGAAGTCTTTTGCCGAGAAGGTACGTCCAATACTCGCAGAGCCTTCGTATTCAAGGGGCTTACCACATGTAATCACGTATTCCTCCGGGAAGAAGTGCTACGTGGCTCATTGCAGCCCGCCTACACAGGTCCGTACGAAGTGCTCAAGAGACGAGCTAAAACTTTCACCTTACGCTTAGCGAACAAAGACGTGACGGTAAGCATAGACCGCCTTAAGCCAGCCTATATACTGTGCGCCGATTCAACCGCACCGCATCCGGATACCTTGCCCTCAACTCTAGACCTTCCACAGCCACCGCCCAGGGAACCACCTGTTAGGACGACACGTTCGGCCGACGGGTACATTTTCCTGACTTCTATCGACCTTAGTCGGTCTCTGGGAAGGGAGTGATGTAGGTGACCCTACTATTATGTATATATATTTAGGTATATAATATCACATCGGGGTCACCAGTTTCGAGTAGGTGTAATACAAGTGTTTTCACTCCAACCTACCTACTACCTCAAGCACACATCCCAAACCTACTCTAAAGGCGGTTTTGACTGCCTTATCAGAATTGAGCTTTTTTGTTTCCAAAAAATAAAAGACCTAATATTATTAACTATACAAGAAAAAATATTTTTATGCAAAAAAACTGAGTTCTGCTTACCATTTCAGGAGTTCATTTCAAGACATAAGACATGTGGTTTACAACAGATGTTTAGCAACTCTAGAAGATAGGAAGGAGATAAGACTTCACTACGACCAATATTTGTGCTGATACCTCTATTTTGCCTTATTACAGCCAGAGTCGGTTTTTCCACCGCAGGGTCTACAAAAGCTACTTTTTTTCTATTTTTCGACACCATTGCGTATACATTTGGTTGACATTTTGTTTTACACTTATTAAACTCTACAATGCAAATAATAGAACAATGGATTAGTCGAAAACTTTGCAGACGAATATTTAATTTGAACTTTTTCACCTTTTGTAACCGAAAACTTGGCAGTCAAGAATTAATTTGAGGAGTCGAATGCGGGGCTTCCTTTTGGCCCGGCCAATTCAGCCCGAAAATTGGGGTAGGCTTACATGAAGTCGCATAAAGATGAAAATTAATACGAACGTTAGGGACACCATAATAAACAAAATGTTTAAAGAAGGGAGGTAAACAACGATACCGTGTGTGCAAAAAACATAAGGTCTCAATTCGCATTTTTTTTTTCGATTATTAGCCATACACTAAGGTGTATCATATAAATACCTATGCAAGCCTAGATGTCTATCTCGACCGGACTATTTCTATCTTCCATTCTGTGTCTCCTATATAACTAGATCACCACTCTTTATAAATTTTAAGTTTGTTTTTCCGTCTCTATCTCCGCCTAGGTTTTTTCGTCTTTGTCCATTTGAAATCCACTTTGCCTTAATATAAATAAAATTATAGAACTGGCTATTCGAGAATCAAAAATACTTTATGTAAACAAAAACATTTATGGATATAAAAACTCAACATAAATTATTTTATTAACAGAAAACAGCAATCTAATATTGAAAACAAAAGCAATTAATAATTGCACAAACTGACGAGAAACGAGAGAAATTGTAAACGAAAGCTGTCAAAACTGAAAAATGTTTCAAACTTCTGTAATTTGCGTCGATGATCCAGCGTCGTCATAGGTTTTCCAACTGTATATCTTTGTTTTTGTAACGCCTTTGCTTACAAAAAATAACTAGGATACAAGAACCAAGTACAGGTATATGGATAGCTAGTTATTCAAATGAACAGGAAGTAAAATGGCTGAATATACATATTTCCCACCGAAGCAGCACCTTATAAAACCCATCGTGCATAAAGTTTATTGACCAGGCTGGTCCAATTTCGTTTTAACGCCTTGACTTCACATCATGGTGCTATAAACAACTGTAGATTTAGATTAGCACATCAGTGCCAGGCAAACAATTCTACACAATCGTGCTGAGAATTAATCCGAAAAGACTTTTCGGATCAAATCTTTCCAGATTCATTTATTTTACCTAATCTAGGTCTTTGGCAAAGAGCAATAGACATTTCCGACCGGTAATTTTTACCATAATCTATGAAGGTTTTTATTTATATTAAATTATTAAATTACTCGCGTTTTTTGATTAAAGCACATAACGAATTGTACTGCTCGCCACGCTATGATGGCCACAAGTAAAGCTTGCTATGGTCTCGGCCTTCAAGCTTGGTCACCATTCCAGCCCTTGTTGTCCGCGCTACAATGGCCTTATAGACCGACACCATTTACACACTTATCAGACCATAAACCACTATCTGACCTATCTATACAGATCCTCGGTCTCGGCTGTCATTTACGCTTGTCCATCAAGGGCTGCAATGCTGTAATGGCCTGGACCTGCGTTACGCAGCACTGTCAGACATCACCATCGCGGCCAGCAACCCATTCATTACAGACCTCGTCACAAATGATATCATGATTTAAACATTGTAAAGGGGTCTTATATTTATTTGTCGAATAAAATAATCTAAACGTTACGTTACAGATTAACATATTTTGCTTGTGAAATCTAGATGGCGCTAATAAAATGTAGAAATTCGAATGTTTGTTAGTCCTCCAACTGCCTCATTCTTCCTGATTATATCAGAAACAATAAAGGTCAGAAAACAGGTGCAAGGGGTAATTAGTACCGGATATGATACAGACGGAGAAGTGGCGATAAGTGTGCCGAAAAGAAATCGGCCAATTTGACAGGTGCTGAATAGAGTTAAGGTCAAACTAAACTACCAGACCATAGGTTAGTTAGTCCGGGAATGTACTGTTGCGCCAACGGCCATGGGTATTTTAGTCACGCCGAGGTGGAAAACGTTTGGGATACAAACTGAATATTATATTCTCAGAAATGTCCGTAATAGTGAGGAGTTACGCACTATAATAACAAAGTACCATAGGTAAGTGTTTAGTTAGGGAGTCCTTGTTGAAGTTACTCCATTTAAAATTACCGTTCTTTTTTTACCTGCAAACACCGAGATCCTCCATTGAATTAAAGATACGAGAAAAAATTGTAAAAAAACCTATTTATTGTGTTGAACGTATTATTCACGAAGACACTTTTTTTTAAATAATTGGTTCATCACCTAAAATATACTGACAGCTTGGATACAACGCTTTCTTGAACTTTTTAAATACCTTTAATACAGCCATTCCAGTCCCACTCTTGGGCAAAAGTCGCGCGCGTACCATCCCCCTTAAAAACTTAACTTTTAAACGTAAATTTTCTATGTTTGGGTCGTGACTAAGCCATGCCTATTTTACGAGTTTGTACAAACATAAACCTTGCACATTTTATTTTTATTGTAATTTTAATGAGGCAATGTCAATGAGGTCGAAAAGATCGTTGGCACAGCTTAGGAGGGAAATAGCTGGGACGGTTGTGAAGGTCGACTGATAAGGTTGCTATGCTAAGCCAGGTCAACCTATCCCAATAACCTTTTTTACTGTACGTAGGCGGATAATACGTTGTTTGGCTCAATGAAAAAATATAAATTATGTCTATTTTTCACTCGGATTCGTGAGTAACTGAATGATATGTACCTTTGAGTTAATACCTACCTAATTTAGTATAATTGTTGATTGGACTAACAAACGCCTACAAATTGTAATAATGATACCTACTTCCTTTCACGTTTGATCAATACTAAGATTTAGTAGCCTACGTTTTAGGTCCAATATAATTGATTTTCAGATTAGTGTATTTTTCTAACATAATAAAGCTTCATCTATAGATTTATCTCTATTTATAATTAAGATTTTTTTACAATATTTTTTTTTAATATAGAAAGATGGTGTCAATTTCAGTAGACTTAACTGGCTGTATATGTATGTGCCTATAACCCTATGAAAATTAAAAATAACTGTAAAGCTTCGGGCCTAGGCTATTCATTAATTTTTCATAGCGTTGTTTTTTTCTGGAATATCTACCTTAACCCACTTATCACAGAGATTGTATTTCTACCACTGATTGAAAGCTGAAATTTGATGCTAAAAGTGATTAATTTGGCTCTTCAAATGCTTCAAGATTATATTTTATCGTAATAATAAGTTTATGGTTGGAAACATAGACAGATAACGCATTTGCGTGAGCCACGATTTCGTCTATGTGTTTTTTGTACTTAAATAGTATTTTATTATAATAAAATGCTTATTGTTCTAATTAGATTTACTTATTTCATTTATAGGTAGGATTCTGCAGTCACTGATGGAGAATTTAAAATCTAATTGTATTTTATGTGAAATAAATAATGCAGGGCAATCCACACAGCATCATCTAGCCCCAATGTTATGGGTACTAGATGACTGTTATACTTAATAGAATACATTACATAGATAGATATCTTCTAATATACCTACATAGAAAATATCCAGAACAATCGGATAAAATATTTGCAGATCGCACAAACATTTGTCCTAAGGCGGGAATCGAATTCGCAGCCTCCTGCGTCGCAGGTGGACCACATCAGTCGTCAAGCGTCGAAGCAGTTTACGAATAAAATTATATTCTTTAAACTCTACATTTGGTAGAGCAAACGTAAACGTGCTGATACCTAGCGCCATCTATTGACAAATAGCAATATAAGTGACCAAATATCTCTATGTTTATTCTTGACCACTTAAAATCTATAAATGTCTCATTACTTACCTACCTACTTGAGTAATTATTAAATTCATACTAACAAAATAAAATGTGAGTTAAGTTTTCCTACAAAGGTTAATGATCTCTCTGTAGAGGTTACTTATGATGTCATCCATCACTGTACCCACACATTACCTACCTACCTAATTATGTAGATAGACATATTAAATACCTAGTTAGGTAAATATAGTACCTATTCAGTTGCTTACCTACAACAATAAAACCAGGAAGAAAACATAAGAATAGGTAAAACTTATATCTAATCTATTAATGTTGTTTGCATGTTAGTAAATAACGTGTTTTAGTTTAATTTACCAAAGTAGGTATTTGAAAAGATCTTACTAGTAGTTTTATTTGAAACCAATGTTACCAAGAAATACCTGTTACCTACTTACCTATAATAACTAAGGTTGTCCATGGTTGTCTGGTAGAGATCGCTCTTGAGCGATAAGACCGCCAATTGTATCTAGTTTTTTAAGTTTTTATTTTACATTGTCATTTTATACTTAGTGTGAAATAAAGAATTATCTATCTATCTATCTATCTAAGTAAAGGTAGATACAGTAATAATAATAACCATTTTCCTACAAAACGACAACTTACCTAGATACAAAACAAAAGCGTTTCTATTAACTACGAACGCGGCGGTGCCGGCCGCGCCGGTCTATGTTTATGTCACAACGAACTTATAGAGCCAGTCAAGAACGTTCGTTAACCGCGTACGTCATTGCGTGTACCAGTGCCCCCATCTAGCGGTCAAGTTCGACATGACGTGCCGAAGCTAGTTCAGCCGCGCGCTACGAGATGGCGCTAGGCGTAATGTAGAGCGTAGAGTAGACTATGGTAGAGCTAAGTGTGCCAAACGAAAGTCATGGTTTCACTGTAATTGCATTAGAAAACGTGTTTTTGTTGTTTATGATTGTGTTTTGTTTATTTTTGTTAATCGACAGTGAAAGGAATATGATTGATAATACTTAATCGTGTAGTTTTCTTATTTCGTTTTGTACGATTCTACTTCAGGCATAGAGCTAACTGACCTACACCATTGTATTAGTTATCACACTTTCTTCTTTTGTTAAATATTTTAAAATTATATTTTCAAAAAGCTGCTTCTTCTTGTGGACTAAATTTATGAAGCAAAAGCTTATAGTGGCGGGTGATTATCTTTGGCACGGCGGCATAGTTTGTGTATTTAGGTGCCTCCGTAAACTCTAATAGGTTGATGGAAACATTAAATAACAAAGTGTAACGACACCGGACTGGTACAAATTAGTGGCCATTTGTGAGTGATCTCATCGAGCGACCCATTACTCATTGCCCGTCAGAATGTAGCGTATTCACTGAAAAAAATTAGATTGCTTAGGCGGAGCGGCGCTTTGTCAAACTAATTAGCTTTTGGGATCCGTGAAATAGGACTTTGAACTCAAGCTATCTATCTGACTGTCGCTATGTATTAGGTATCATTATAATTATTATAAGAATTAATTATGTTGAATGCGTGCAATGCAGTGCCTTTCAATAAACATAATAATGGCCTTGTTTCTCAAATGATAAGCAATGGATCTCAAAGCAGTTTAACGCGTTTACTTTAAATCGACACCGAAATTTTGAGAGAGCAAAACTCGTACTTCTTATCGACAAAAACAGTTCAAAATAAATAATAAACTTAAAAAAATAAAAATGGATTATAGAATAGCCATATGAGCAATAACGACCATGAAGGAACGAGCATTACCATTAAGCATTTTTCCACTGATTGCAATATAGCGTGACCATGGAATGACTGGAAATATGGGACGTGTGTTAAACTGAAGTCACTTCTAAACACATTTTTAACCGACGAACAATAAAAGAGGAGGATATAAATATACGGGTACGTACATAATGTTCGTTGGTTTTTAATTTTTTGTAAAGATTAGGATGCAGACAATCAGCGACGAAAGTAGAATGCGTGATACTCACGAATGCATTTGAATTAAGCAGTTGAATTCTGTTGCATACCTTGGAAGTAAATTGTTCTACGTCACGCGCATTTTCAGTGGCTAGAGGTATATGTTTTTGACCGTTTCAAATGATAACCAGTATCAAAATTTCGCACAAAGAGACTTTGGCATAGGTTTGATAACTCATTCAGACCTACCTACCCATCAGACAATGGTTCGGTAACGCTTCGACGCGCGAGAGGGCGCGGCAGTAACAATAGCAGTGACTTTGCAGCGAGCGCGCCCTTCATTGTCTGATGACCTTTGGAACGCATCCTCTAGTGAGGGTATGAGAGTGTGTGGCATTTTGGACAATCCCCCTTTGGCTGATAAAGGAACTCGTAAGCCTCGCAACCTTATGGCAAAGCAACCAAGGCAGACCAATAGGAATGCTCCTATTTTGGTTTCAGAACCAAAGTGATGATAACGTCAGATAGGGCTGTGAATGATTGATTGTTTTATGGTATCTTGGGCGTTGAGACAGGACCTCTCCTGACCTATTTACCACTATTAAACGCACAAATATACGAGTATAATTTAATTAAACGAATCATATAGCGAATTTTGTGTCTACAAACACAAAATTCGAAGAGTATCTAAACAGTTAATTGCTTGTCTGCTTACACTTGGCTGTATTTTCATTCAAACCTGAATGTATTATTACCTACTTTCAGGTTTGAATTGAAAATGGAATATAATTGAAATATAACTTATGTTTGATATCTTATTATTTCTCAAAATGCATCCCGGGTAAAATGGGAAGTGTTTGGAACCTATCCATAGTATTAGGACCTTTTGAAACATTGATTTTAGCAAATAAATGATTGTTATTGAAAAAGAAAGAGCCGATATTATGCCTTTATGGTTGGAAAAAAAAACAGTTTTTTTTATATTTTATAAAACAAACAGTTCAAAATGTTTAAAACAAGTGTTTTTTATGTTTTTTATTACTTATCAATTTCAAATCAATTATAGCGAATAATAAAATAATCCATTTCTATACTATTTCCTTATTCATATTAGTAAAAATTAACAAAACGATAAATATTTACTTTTGTTGCATATCTCAGTACCTCTAATCTAATTATTAAAAATTATTATTATTATTAATCAATACAAAACACTTTACATACACCTTGTATGTAGTGGTGTAGGTAGGTAGAGAACTAGAGAGAGAGCGGGGAATAGGTACCGTACCCACTAATCCAGTGAATTACTTTCTTTCGACGGCCGACATAGGGACTTTCCCTGCAGGACTTTACTGGCGGGGAGTTACCTATGTGTATACACATTCATTTGCAATTAAAGGTAGTTTTAAACCCTGTTTTTAACTTAATATAAAACATAGTTTTATTTCAATCTGTTTTAAACACGTGTTTTAAAACAACTTGTTTTAATCATGCCAACCCTGGTCTGTATTATGTAGTTCATCGGCGACCAAATGTTCCATTCGAAATTTATAAAAAACCGCTGCCTTTCACTATTTCTATGGAACTTTTATCTGCTGTTTCTATGTAATTGCCAAATAAAAATTGGCTGATTAGTTTATGTACTTGTTCGTTATCATTCTATAGACAGTGGAGGTCCCTTACCTATACCTACCCAGGTTTGTTTATTGTATTCCTATATTTTGTACCTGTGTCCAAATAAATGTTTTTTCTATTCTATTCTACCTGCATTATTGTAATAATTAGGTACTCTGAAAGGATTATTATACCAGTAATAGCTGTCTAGTTCAAATGAGATGGCTTATTGTGGGTAACCGCCGCACTTTCTACCAATTCCACTAGACCACACCTCTGGCAATAATAGTAATTTCTACTCACTTACCAATAGCTTGTTGGAGGAGCATTCCAATAGAAGTTTATACACTCTGAAGTTATGTCTTACCTGTAACAATATATAAATGTAAATATACAAAAATAATTCAAAAATTCACGTTTGTTTATTTATTAAAATCTGACAACCTCTGTGGCCCGGTGTGCGAAGGCCCGCCTGCGACACAGGAGGTTGTGGGTTCTATTCCCGCCTCGGGACAAATATGCGCACTCACATACATACAAACACTCCTACTCTCTCGGGCTCTTTTATTTTGATATGAAACATAATCGGTATTCCCAATTCCCAAAAGATACTTTAGTCGTTCATCTAGCTTTAGCAACTATAGTTAGCTACCTTCATAACAATAGGTACCTATATAGCCTTCGTTGCATCCCGACCCAGGGGACTGTATTCACCGCAATCGATTACTTATAAAAGTACAGTCAGCAACGTCGTAAAAAGCCAGTATTCCCCCTTGATAGGTGGAAAACTGGAAACACAAAAACCGTTCATGTTAGAGAAACAAAAAAGTTCTTCAACTTCGTACTTCGTAATATTTTAACGTTTATTTTATCGGGTATTTATCGCGTTTGTTTTATTTTCCCTATTCTTCGTAATAATTCCTTATCATTTTAAATTAAAATGCCATTAGTTTAGAGGCTGTCGCGTCGAAGTCTTTCTTATTATCGAAGCCATAAAACAGGCCAGCGTAACTTTTATTTGAAGTGGCATTGGACCGGCTATATATATAACGAAGAACCGATAACCGCCTGGGGTAATCTTGTTCTTGAGTGGAGACCGTGACTCAGCACGTAGTATACGCTCTCCGGTCAGGTGACGACCTGCTAAGGGCTGCAGGCAGATGCTGGATGCGGCAAGCTGAAGACAGGACGCTATGTCGCTCATTCGAGGAGGCCTACGTCCAGCAGTGGGTAACTATTATAGATGATGATGATGTAGGTAAACTTTTAGCTTTTCAATCGGTGAAATACAAAATTTAATAGGTTTTCGTTAACATATTCACGGAACTGACTGTACGTGTGATACCCGTAGAAGTAAGTTACTCCAGGGAAGCATTGTGTACGGACAATACGTATCGTAACTTTCTGGGACTGGCTTTTATGTATTCTTGTAGATGATATTTTCTACTCAGCTGGCGTCTGTCGAGTCTTTGTATATGAAAATACAATGACTAGTATCTGTAGCACAAAATATTCCAAAATAACAAGCTGTGTACCATATAAGGAAATAATAAAACCGATCACATAAAACTTTATTGGCAAGGTAATGGCAGAGAAATGGGTTGTTTCGCTTATTGTCTTTCTGGATAACTTCTGGACTATTCCTTCGAAAAAATGACGAGGCGTTCGTCAAAGTCTTCAAACTCATCTAGCCATATTTACCGAAACCAAGTTGATATGCTATGAGATATGAGAATCAAAATATTTCTGTAGTATCACTAGAAACACGCATTGACATCATTGATAGTTTTTGTAGACAACTTCAACAGAAATTATTATCCAAAAAATCTATGTATATAAAAAAAAAAGGGATATTATTAAATTTCCTAGAAATTACCCCGAGTGTGAGGGCTTACGCACTATAATAACAAAAAACCTTAATATCAATAGAGTTTACAAGTAATCACAATATTCTTCCAGAATCATACTACAATAATGAGTTTTTTCATTAGAAGGTTCTGGTAAAAATGGAGAGAAATCCGAGACTCTACAATATAACAGAATATTGTTGTAGAATTCGTAGAAATATGCAGTAGGTAACTTATTGAAAGACCTAAGCAGTAGATTCTTCCTTCAATTTTCGGCACAGTTTCATGCGCCATGATCACGGAATAACCGAATAGAAAAAAAATTAAAATCAAATCATGGTAAATATCCCGTTATAAGTGACTTTTGTCTTAATAACCATGATACTTTCAAAAAAATATTCTATATTAGAAATACAATAACCTATTCCTGTAGATTGAGTAGTAACCTAAGTCATTGGAAGGTTCTGGAGACAGTCAGAGCTCCAGGACTCTGGAATAACACCTAATATGCATACATTACGTCATTGTAAGGTTCTGGAGCGACTGCAGGCGAACTGCACGCCCTTGAATACGGATGAGCGGCTCATGCGTTATGTATGCGCCGGCGCAGATCGCGACACGATTGTAACTTAATTGTCGCCTTGTGCAATTTCCTTGGCGAGAATGTTGCTTTGCGAAACGTCGGTCGACCCGACAAGTGTTTAACTTGCAGATGAATTTGTTTTTTGAATCAAATTTAAATAAAACAGGCATGGAGGAAAAACAGGCTGCCTTTGTCTTCTAAGAAAACAGGAATATATTACTGATCACGACTGTGGCAAATGGTGGCAAATGTCAGCGATTGACATTATTTTGTCTGATGTATGGTATCTAAAAAAGTTCATGAACCATCAATTTCAAACCATCTAAAAGCATATTAAAACCTGTAGGTATATTCAATTCATATCTATATAAACATATATTCATTAATGAATCTGGTTACAATATACACAATTTTAAACAGAATATTTTTAACAAATCTGACCGGGAGTATCAGTGTTTTATTGTTTGAACCTGCGATCAGAAATACTTATACATTATATAGTCTTAAAGCTACTAACCCTAATTAGATAGTATTTTCTATCGCAGGTTTGAAACAAGGGCGGATCCAGCTTTGGTGCCAGGGTCACATAGTCGTTGTCAAGTCACAAGAAGTTATTATTTAATTTTTATAATCATACATAATAGTAAAAAGTAGGTATTTTATTAATGTATAGTACAAAAACGGAACAGCGAACAAAGCGAACCCTGAAAATATAGGATGTAAGGACTTGGTATTGATAGATAATGGGTAGATTAAGCGGCGGGCGAGCCGCGTTAATTTTGGACTTTGGTGAGGTTGGTTTAGCAAGAACGACGAGGAAGCTACAACGGCGGAGGAACGACGGAAATAAACGCATTTTAGAGATTTTTTAGGCGACACAAAATAAATATATAACGGGAATGGAGCGAGCCACCGAAATTTTTGTTACTTTTCTCAAAAATTTGTGGTTTTCGTTAGAATTTTGTGTTATTTTTTAAAGTTTTTCGCTTTTTTCTATAGCCAGAAGGAACAATTGTTATTGGTTTGTGGAACTTTTTGGTAGATTTTTGCGTAATTTTTTAAAGTGGGGTTGGCTTTTTTCTACGGCCAGAAGGAACAATTGCTGTATGGCAAAATTATCTTAATGTGAGCACTTGACTACCCAAGAAACAGAAGAATTTGTCGGCGAGCAGAGCAAGCCGCAAATTTTTTGTGGTTTTCGTTAGAATTTTGTGTTATTTTTTAAAGTTTTTCGCTTTTTTCTGTACCCAGAAGGAACAATTGTAATTGGTTTGTGGAACTAATCGCGAAAAAATTGTTGTCTCCTTAGATTTTTATGTGCCCTCAAAGGGCATAAAAATATCTGATTTTGTGATATTTGTTGTCGTAATTGAGTTAATAAGAAAGGACTGTAGCAAAATAGGTGCCGTTGCTTTTGCACTGATACGCAACATAACAAAACGCCCAAAACACGAGTAATATCGGCGAGCGGAGTGAGCCCCGATTTTTTCTTACCGCAGTGTATACGCGGTTAACCATATTGTTAAGTTGCATGTTAGGTAGAATAGAGTCTAAAATTAAAATTTATTTAAGGTTTCGGGCATTTTCTAGTGATTTTTTATACCTAAACTAAGATTAAGGGGGTAATGACCCCCTCGACCACCCCCTGGGACCGCGCATGGGTCCAGGGTTACCAACCCTAAAAAATATTTACCCCTAAACATAAGTCAGTGTCACACGAAATGTGACATCAGACGAAAGGAGGCGATGGCGCGGTAAAATTCAAATTTTCGATGCGTTCGTTCCCGAATAATGCGTTTGCCATCATACAAAATATTAATTTATAATAAATTGATTAAATATTGAAGGTTTACATAAAATCTATATTTTGACAAAAAAAATATCCTTACTTAAAACCATTACCTATGTTTAACAATTTTAAATAGTGGTCCACGGTGGACCCAGCCCAGGGGGGGTCATGACCCCCATGACCCACCCCCTGGATCCGCCCTTGGTTTGAACACCCATAAACTCAAAGCCTTATTTTATATTAGTTTTATACAAGACAGTGAAGCCCTTGATTAATAGGAGTTGGTTGTACCCAGGACTGTAACTTAAATCATTATTGCAGAATCCGTAACCTGATATCATGACCGGGTCAACCTGTTGCCCGGGTGACACACTGACCTAAAAACCTGGAAGGAGTTCTCGTGTACCAAGGAACAGTCGAGAAGGAGGTGCTTTGTACCCAGTTGACATTAATTCGTACAAATCTTCTGAGAACGAGGATTTGAGGTGCTAGAAATAGAACGACAAATTAGGTCAGCAAAATCTGTATTCAGGCATAACTTATTGTGCATGAATATAGCGAGCTTTTGGAGATATAATAAGATTTTACTACGCCTTGTTGTGTACAACGATCGAGTAACTAATTTTAGAAAACCAGTACCAAGTACTAATAAAATTCGATGACTTTCTCGTTACAAAACTTGGTTATTATTTTTAATTTAACGTTTGATTGTTACAGAAGGTTTGACTGTTTGTTTACATTATGATTTATTATACGGTAATAATCGACCTAAGGCCAAATATTTACATTTATTCGGTCTTTTATAAGATTTCTGCAGGAAATTCCTGTATAGAACACCAGGAAAATTATTTATTCTTAGCTCTAGCCCACTATTTTCACCTCTTATATGTATAACTATTATAACATCTTTATCCTGGCAATCGAGCGAAACATATTGTCGATATCTCGCTTCTGCCTACGCATGTCGCCGACCGGGTTACGCTTAACTAGGACAGGGTGTCCCAAATCCGGGTCTGACCTGCCCCAACTCGACCTACTTACCTCTGCTGGAGGGCCAGTTCCAGTGCAGGGTCGGGTCACTGGCCTGTAGCCAGGCTCAGGTTTTACGACGGGGATGCGTCGGATGCGGTTGTCTTTTTAACCGGATTAAAAAGGAGGTTCTATGTCCAGGAAGTTTTATGTATGTTCGCCGAGCTATAGTTAATTGTGTACAGATTTTGATTATTATTTTGCTATTGTATAGATAGCCGTGTGGTCCCGGCTTAGAATTAGTATCATCCTATCTCTTCCTGCAGGTGTCGTAACCGTGAGAAGCGACTAAGGGATATCCACCGGGGGGGGCGGGCAGAAGTGCCTCCTATAGAACAAGTTTATGACAAACTGCGATCCCCAACCCGCATGCCTAGCATGGGGATTGTGGGCATTACCCCCATATGATAAAAGCCAATAAGGCGCTTATCAGGGGAGGCCTGCGTCCAGCAGTGCATCAGTTTATAGATGATGATGATAATATTGCATAAAAAATGATCCCGAGATATCCCGTAGTTTTATTTGCGAAAGATTCGTGTTTTTCCCGCAGAGATTTGCAGTAGATTTTTAGATTTCAAAAAATCGTAAGGTACTACATACTAAAGTTTTGCCATTTCTAAACAGATTTGAACGGTCCACGCGACTACAGCACGCGGGCCACTCGCTTGAAGCAAGGCCTACCAACGAACGAGAGGCTAGGTCGCGTCTAGCTCGCGTACCGTGGGCTGTCTGCTATGTTGTGATGTCATGTAAACTATAACTAAACGTTACGAGCTTGGCCCCATATTTAAATGCATTTATTGTGCTGTGCAATAGCGTGCTGTCCCAGAGGAGCGGAGAGGAGCTTTACATTAAAGAAGTCTCATGTAAGAAGATAATATATGAGAAATACTCTTCCCATGCAAATAAAAAAGCGGATAATCACTGCAGTTTATTTGGAGATGGTTGTATTCTTCTATTACAAATAAAACAACGGGATTGCATGGAAAATGTAAAATAATAATGGGGCAATCCCAATCATCCCAATGGCAGGTCCTGTAGGGAGGGGACACTCAATAGTGTTGTACCGATCGATAAATCGATTCACCACAAATACTAGACTAGAATACCTTGTCGTATTCAATTGCTTATATATATATATATATATATTGCTTATATTGCTTGTCGTATATTCGCTTGTACAACGATGGATGTAAATTTATTTACTTATAATGACAAACTTAATGCATTAGAATTATATCATAACGTGGTAAGTAATTACCACGATTGAAGTATTTTTTGGATTTATAATCAAGATATTTACAAAAGTTTTATACTAAAACTAGCTGCTGTGGAAATCTGTGATTATAAACTTTCCTCTTGACTCTATCTATTGCTGAAAACTGCATTAAAACCCGTTGAGTAGTTTAAAAGATCTAAGCGAACAGATAGCGGAAGCGACTTCATTTTATAATAATTATGTAAAGAAGATGCATTAGCAAATATTCAAGCATCAACCAAGTTAGACTATATATATATATATATGCCAGTTTTGAAAACCATTTCAATGCCACTAACCATTATTATACCCTAGGCGGAGCTCGTGACTAGTGCCTAGTTTAGCTGAAGTACTGCCTTCCGAGTCCTAGCCTTCTGAGGGTACTTCGATAGACGGGACTGGGTCGTCTACCACCGCCGCCGACACTTATGCATTTTGCATTAGTAGAATATAATATAAGAATATATATTATAGCACCATCAATACAAAAAAATAATAATAATAAAGGAACTTAATACTAACTACATATATCTAGTGGCACAATCGCCAGCCTTATCGTTAACAGCGTTTCTTACAGGCAACCTTTGGATGGATAGGTTCGGTACGTAGTGTTCAATCGTGTTTTCACTTTTATGGAACCTAAGAAAAAAATTTGAATTTTATGAAATTCGAGTTTTTTTACCACGGGGACCCCGTGTTTGTGAGATCTAGGCCTAGTTTGACAGGCCAAACTCGTTAGGTTCGTCTCTTAAAGCTGGCGCAATTATTGAAGATAAGTTTATAAAATAATGTATATTTATCATAAGTATATAAAAATAGAGCAAAAATACACAAAAATCCAGGACAAGGCTATGCTAAGTTATTTTATCTTGCCAACAATAAGCCCCTTTACGAAGTTTGTGTGTGTGACTGTTAAATTACTGCATTTTGCATTAGTGGTGGTACTAGTAGGCGACTAAATTCGATTGAGAAGGTTATGCTAAGTTATTTTATCTTGCCAACAATAAGCCCCTTTACAAAGTTTGTGTTTGTGGGTGTGTGCGACTGTTAAATAACTGCATTTTGCATTAGTGGTGGTACTAGTAGGCGACTAAATTCGATTGAGAAGGTTATGCTAAGTTATTTTATCTTGCCAACAATAAGCCCCTTTACGAAGTTTGTATATTAGACTGTAAGACTTATTATATTTGTATTGCATTTTGCCTTAGTGGGAATGATACGAGGCGACTAAATATGTACGATTGAGAAGGTTATGCTAAGTTATTTTATCTTGCCAACAATAAGCCCCTTTACAAAGTTTGTGTTTGTGGGTGTGTGCGACTGTTAAATTACTGCATTTTGCATTAGTGGTGGTACTAGTAGGCGACTAAATTCGATTGAGAAGGTTATGCTAAGTTATTTTATCTTGCCAACAATAAGCCCCTTTACGAAGTTTGTGTGTGTGGGTGTGTGCGACTGTTAAATTACTGCATTTTGCATTAGTGGTGGTACTAGTAGGCGACTAAATTCGATTGAGAAGGTTATGCTAAGTTATTTTATCTTGCCAACAATAAGCCCCTTTACGAAGTTTGTATATTAGACTGTAAGACTTATTATATTTGTATTGCATTTTGCCTTAGTGGGAATGATACGAGGCGACTAAATATGTACGATTGAGAAGGTTATGCTAAGTTATTTTATCTTGCCAACAATAAGCCCCTTTACAAAGTTTGTGTTTGTGGGTGTGTGCGACTGTTAAATTACTGCATTTTGCATTAGTGGTGGTACTAGTAGGCGACTAAATTCGATTGAGAAGGTTATGCTAAGTTATTTTATCTTGCCAACAATAAGCCCCTTTACGAAGTTTGTGTGTGTGGGTGTGTGCGACTGTTAAATTACTGCATTTTGCATTAGTGGTGGTACTAGTAGGCGACTAAATTCGATTGAGAAGGTTATGCTAAGTTATTTTATCTTGCCAACAATAAGCCCCTTTACGAAGTTTGTATATTAGACTGTAAGACTTATTATATTTGTATTGCATTTTGCCTTAGTGGGAATGATACGAGGCGACTAAATATGTACGATTGAGAAGGTTATGCTAAGTTATTTTATCTTGCCAACAATAAGCCCCTTTACGAAGTTTGTATATTAGACTGTAAGACTTATTATATTTGTATTGCATTTTGCCTTAGTGGGAATGATACGAGGCGACTAAATATGTACGATTGAGAAGGTTATGCTAAGTTATTTTATCTTGCCAACAATAAGCCCCTTTACGAAGTTTGTGTGTGTGGGTGTGTGCGACTGTTAAATTACTGCATTTTGCATTAGTGGTGGTACTAGTAGGCGACTAAATTCGATTGAGAAGGTTATGCTAAGTTATTTTATCTTGCCAACAATAAGCCCCTTTACGAAGTTTGTATATTAGACTGTAAGACTTATTATATTTGTATTGCATTTTGCCTTAGTGGGAATGATACGAGGCGACTAAATATGTACGATTGAGAAGGTTATGCTAAGTTATTTTATCTTGCCAACAAGAAGCCCCTTTACGAAGTTTGTGTATTGGACTTAAGATTATTATTGTACTTCACGTAAAATTGATATGTGGGGACACAGCCAGGACCAAAAGTAAATTTAATATAGTAATACATGTATAATAATTTATGTATGTAAGTGTATAGTGTAGTACCTAGGTAAAGAAAATATTTAGAAGAATTCGAAAACGGAGACAAAAGAATTGTACCGCTTAAGTTTGTAGAACTCCTAAAGATTATACAATAATGAGGTATATCAATAACACCATAATTTAACCACGGTAAGACTAGCACGCGACAACGACGCTGGCGTTGTTTTGTTTAAACTAGTTTCCGTCCGCGGCTTCGCACGATTTGTTTCTATGGAAACGTTTTAAAGTATTTTCTATCCCAGGGAACTGATTCATGGGATAAAGAATAGCCTATGTTTTATTCCAGACCTACTACAGAACCTGCGTCACAAGTCTAGAACTTAGTTAGAGCAAGGTGTCGAAACTAAGAAGTGAAATAGGTCTACAGTATACATTACTTTGTTTTGTTTATTACTTTTGTTTTGATTTTAAGATCTTTTTTGAATAAATATAATATCAAATATTAACTAAAATAAATAAATAAAATCGATAAATAATGCTGTACAATCCACACAGTATCAGCTAGCCCCAAGCTAATCAGAGGTTTTATTATAGATGTATTAGATATAAATGCTAAATTACAGCCCGGTCCGTTCAGTAGTTTTGGCGTGGACAAATAACAAACATCCATCCATCTAAACTTCCAAACTTTCGCATTTATAAATATAAGTGCCAAATGACGTAAAGATAAATATATAGTTATATATCCATGCAACTTAGTATAATAGTGTGCAATGTATCGTTTGAGGCGGTCACGAGTTCATGATTCGCGTGTACGGTGCAATGCAAGGTGCATAATAAATGTTTGTTATCACATATTTTGAGGTCAAAACTACCTTGAATTTATAACAGCTGACCATGCTAGATGTTGGGTTGAATACAAAACTAAAATACTAAAGTTGCACCACTCCTCACATAGACATAGACATAGACATTCATTTATTTGCTGCTGAAGTACAAAACATAAACAAAGTAGGTATGACATTTTGAATAAAAAAATAACTTAATTAACTTATAACGAGAAAAAAAAAAAAGAATTGCAAAAACAAAATATCAAAAAACAAAAGAGACAGATGTGTGTTACAGCAGCAAAAAGGTCTCGACTCAGCATAGATGCCTTACTACTCAGGAGTAGATAGGCGCTGATATTCTGCCGAAACCACTATGATCACAGGACCCTGTGAGGCTTACGATTACAGTAAGTAGTGTCTCACATCAGATAGGTCCTTGCGGTTTGTATAAGTGCTTCTAATTTGTCGGATGAAACAGATGATTCACCTGATGATAATACGTTCTCTCTATCTATGGTCCTCTAAATCACTCTATTATAGGTAAGTCCATAGGATAGTGTGTCTAGCCCGTACGGAACCGGTGCAGTGCCGTACGGAAACAGGCCCACATCCAATTGAAGAAGAATATATCCATGAGTTTCCAGTTAAGGTGTAATGGTTCGCCATTGTTATCCCAACAGTTTCAATTCCGATCGCAATGCCAATCACCATAAGGCAGGTAATGTCCATTTTCAATAGTGTTTTATGAACCACTTTGGAGAGTTAGAAATTGAATGATATGAACAACGGAACAATTTGCTTAGGGTACTTAATTTAAGAAGGTATTTAGTCAATTCCACTTTTGAAACTATCATGGTTATTAATACTAAAGTCATTTAAACTTGACTTTTAACATGATTTGATTTTAGATTTGGATAACTCAAAAATCAAATCATGGTAAATATCCCATTTTAAATGACTTTAGTAGTCAATTCGAGTTATGACACTCTATTTTGAGATGACGATGACTTCGAGATCAGCTGGCTTTCAATCGTAATAAGTAAAAGGTAGTATCACCAGAGATGACCACTGATTCCATCTTATAGAGAAACCTTTATAAACTCTAAGCTTTAAGCGAATCTAGTCGATTTGATATGTTCTCTGCGCAAATAATAGAAAAGCTGTCGAGATTGATAAATTTGATCCGGATCAACGCGAAGCCGAGTCTAAAAGCTGTCATGTGTTACGAATTTGAACTGGATCAAGCTTAAATTAGATGTGTAATGAAATCCAACAAAGTGTGTCAAATCATACTTAATTCTCCGAAAAGTGCACAATTATCTCAGTGACCTCTTTCTTTCGCTGAAATAAATAAAAAGGATTTCCTCGCCCGAGTGAATTAATTTCAATCGCTGTTAGGGATTTGGAATCTGAATGAGTTTGCGCTTCTTTCGCTGCGAGTTGCCCAATAAGTAAGTTGAAGTGAAAATGTCTTACAGGATTTAGGAAAACAGGGGCTGATAAATAAAGTTACGCGGTTGTTCTTTTAGTGGAAGCAATTCTATGTAGACACCTCATCAACATATTTTGTTAGAAAAAGGTTGTAATGCTCTATCGATCAAGGTCAGTAAAGATTATTAGCAGTAGTCGCTCTAAAAATTGTGAAACATATTCTTTGTTAAAAAGCTTATTACAAAATATCAGATTACTTAGAAGATAAAAAAGCTTGGTACGAGTTTTGCTCCAACTCAAAATCTACCAACTTACAAATAAGCAAATCAAATGTACTAGACACATAAGTTATGAACATACTAGTGGTTTCTTCTCACTTCTTCCACTGGTGAACAAAAAATTGAAGTGAACTATAAAATATGACCTGTCTAAGTGCTTATTTGTAAGCTTAAAGAAATAAAAACTTTTCATTTTCATTATAGCTCTGGCGCTAATCCAATAACTTCATATTCATATTTGTGTGCACATTAATTCTAAAATGTTATTTTTTTACTCAACGTATTTCAAACATTTGTATAACACAAGTAGCAAGGACCTACCCTTGGTCGATCGTTTCGTAAAGTATCTTGCCTTCAAATTACACCTCATTTTGAAACTTATTACCTGCAGGCTAGAGGTCATGTGCAATACCAGTACAAAGTAGTATCACCTAACCTACTGGTGTATTACACCAACCATAGCCTACTTGTATCTACTTGTTTACAATGTTGGTATCAATGATAAGCAAACTAAAATCAGGGTCCCTAGAAAGAGTGCCTACCAAATATTTTAAATGCTAAAGTGTGTTTGTTTGTTAATGCCCTTATTAAGCAACGTATCCATTTCATTTTTGGCATAGTGTTAGTTGAAAGGATATAAATTTATATAAAAAATGTTTAAACGTTTCCTTAGACAAGGCGCGTGCGAAGCCGTGGAAAGAAACTAGTGATTTAGTAATTTTATTTTTCTGTACATATTAGTTGTATATGTAGCATGGCGGCTCTCTTTGTTTACTGCAATGTTTCATCCTAAAATTATCATCTGCGGCAAACGACAGATTGATGAGAACTTGATTCTATTATTTTACGACCTCTGTGGTGCGGTGAAGAAGAAAACTTTTTGTTTTTTTTTATTTTGGATGTCGAAGGTCCGTCTGCGACGTAGGAGGTTGCGGGTTCGACTCCCGCCTCGGGACAAATGTTTGTACGATCGGCAGATATTTGTTGTGGGTGTTCTGGTCGTTTTCTATGTATAGTAAAAAATATCTATCTATGTAATATTATTGTATTCTGTATATCAGTTATACCCATAACACCAGCTCTGCTTAGCTTGGGGCTAGATAATGCTGTGTGAATAGTCCAGCATTATTTATTTGATAACAAAGTTTGCTAAAATAGGTATGAATGAAACAAATCAAAGATGTTATGCAACACGCACGGAACTGTAACTAATTTCACGCATCGATACGATTTTATAAACAATGCAGTGATTTACCATTGTTTTGTAGAATGTATTTTTGTAATAATGTTTGAGTTAGGATAATAGCGAAATAATTTTCCAACAAACAAAAAAACAACGAACATACATGAAAAATCTTACATACAACCGAACATAGACACACAAATCTCATTTGATGACGGTCAAAAAGTAGAGCAGTAGAGTTTTCGTTGCCCACGACACCACATGGGTAACTTGCAGGTAATCTGCAGGTAGATGATGGATGCGGCAAGCTGAAGACAGGGCGCTATGGGGAAGGCCTATGTCCAGCAGTGGACTGCTATAGGCTGATGATGATGATTACGATGACACCACATGGGTGCTACAAGCTGCGAACTCCTTGCAGGTCGCAAGTAGAGGCTGTGCAGTGTATGCGTTAAAACTTGTGTAGCATCCTTTGTCCTAGGTTCGCAGCGATCCAGCGCAAGAGAACGGCGTCGCTGATGCGCAGGGTACGCGGCAGCGCCAACAGCTACCTTCAGGTCATTGCAGGAAGGCTGGACACAGCCTCCCCCTTCATGCAGCACTGGACGAAAGTTCATATTTTTTAGTGAATTTGAATGTTTTCTGTACGTGTTTTTAATTTAGTTTTTTCATGTATGTTTTAGAAAGTGTCTCTAATAACGTTCGTTCGTGTGTTTAACGTTCATGAATACTTTAGCTCGAAGAGACAGAAGGAGCAGAACGCTGATGGATTGGTTTCCAAGATACAAGAAGCGAAATAGAGGGAGGCAGTTTAAAAGATGGGAGGTCGAACTAAGAGGCGTAGCAGGGAAAACGTGGATAAGGTTGGCGAGAGATAGAGTAAAGTGTAAGGGGTAAGAGGAGTCCCTCTGCCAAAAGAAGCAAACAGAAAATATCGATGTAACATTATATAGTATAAATAGTATTTTAGTAAAACCATGTAAATAATATCTGAATAAAAGGTTTAAAATGAAATGAATACTTTCGTTACCCATGATGACGCACATGGGGTTCTAGCATGCTGCGAACTCCTTGCGGGTCTCAAGTAAAGGCTGTGCAGTGAATGCGTTAAAACTTGCTCTAAAATAACATGGCAGGTACAAGTCACGCAATATCGTTCTCACGATGGCGACCTCGAACGGAATTCTCACTGCTCATTCAATTGTGTGGAAGTACGGTGGTAAAGCGGATCGCCTAATATTAGCTACAGTAAAGTATCTAATTTGTTCTGTTGTGTGGCTTTCAGTAGATATTTCGCAAAGTCATTTGAAACTATACTGCCATTATGTTATGCGATCTAGAATGTTCGGATTTATATGTAGTTAGGGCCAAGTTAGGGCAGAGTAGACAAACGTCGACGAAAGACTGCAGGGAGATGATAGATGCGTCAAGCTGAAGACAGGGCGCTATGGCGCTCATTGGGGAGGCCTATGTCTATAGGCTGATGATGATGAGACAAACGTAGCAAGGACAGAAGTTAAAATATCCTATAATATAGGATACTAACCTCTGCCTGCGGGTTCGCGCGCATTTTGTACTCGTATGTATACACTTCTACAACAAAATTCTATGTGAGTTACAAAAATTATCAACAAATAAATTCAAAGAAATTAAATAATATCTACATTACAAAAAACTTTGTTAAAATCTGTCGAAAACTACTAAAATAATTTTACCATCCAGATAAAAACATAACCGGCAGGCATTTCGCGGGTAAAAAGAGACACAGTTTTCAAAAATAGAACCTTTACACGAAGATGTTCTTGAATTTTCAGCCAGTAACTTTTGTTGAACGAACAACGTAAATCACAAACTTGATTCAAACATCGAACGTCGAATCGTCATCGCAAACAACGTATCGCTTTCCCCGATGATTTCGTAATTGTGTATTGTTTATCGCGGGCCAAGGCCAGAGTTATCGCTGAGTGAACTCGTGTGAACCGTAATCGGCGCGGTAGCTTAACTACGAAACAGTAACTAAGGTTCGTGCTGGGGGCAAATTGACATCATCATTATCAGCCTATATTAGTCCACTGCTGGACATAGGCCTCCCCCAATGAACGCCACAGCGCCCTGTCTTCAGCTTGACGCATCCAGCATCTACCTGCAGTCTTTCGCAGGTCGTCATCCCACCTGGCCGGAGGTCGTCTTACACTACGTTTGAAGAGTCGCGGTCTCCACTCTAGAACACGATTGACTATCTACAAACGACTTATATATGATATTCTACAAACGACTTTATTTATTGTCCTATAATGTAGTTTTTTTTTAGATTTCACGCTAACCTTTTAAAGGCAAAAGTTTAGATAAGGTACATTCATGTTGGTTACTTCTTCACGCTTCGTAGGTCAACGAATGTACCGATTAAACACCGCAATGCCCTTATTGCATTTCTTTTATCTTAAAAAACCTACGAATTTTTGTAACGCTCTCTTTATCAAACTTCCTAACCTCTTTGACCGTTCCAGAAGTTAAATTTTTACTTTTTATTGATTTTGCTTGCATATTCATGCGCCACATTATGTCTCATACAATTATTTTTGGTTAGCGCGACACCAAATAATTTATTCTTCTGTTATTTTGTTCCAAGTTTTAATTTATGTCGATTAAGTTTATTTTCTTTTATTTATAAATTAAAATTATTCCGTTGTCTTACTTAGACATTTTGCTGTTTAGTTAACGACTTAAGTTTTTAGATAATGAGTTTTAAAAAAATAGTAAATCTTTTTTTTTTTTTGTTTTGATAAAATATTCAATTATGTTATCTGTCTGTGCTGCGCTGTTATAAGTTGGTAGGTGTACTCGGATTACAGAAAATTCAAAAGGCAGATTTTATATGGCTATTCAAAATGCTAATTCTTTCTGATATTACTATGAAACTTTCTGCAGCCACCTCTCCTGTCTAAATAGATACCAAATATAGATATAATTAATCAAATATATAGACATTAACAAATGCAAAAGCATCCTAACTGTATCTTCCCTTGATACTGTGTCAGTATGACTGTGGTGCAATCGTCGCGTATCGTTCTACTGAATCTCGTTCGTTAGTGTGATTACGCCCTTATGGGCTCAGCAGACTGAGGCTCTTGAATTTTGCCGGCGAATGTTTCTGAACGAATAAAGTTTTATGTAAACCAAATATGGTTGGAAGACGTGATGCCTTGTTTTGGACATTCTAGGATCGGATCTATTTTAAATAAATAGTACTTACCTACTGGCTTTCTAGACTTGTATAGTCTTTTTAAAATTAGGTATGTAAATCCTACTAATATTTATAAATGCGAAAGTTTGTATGTATCGTGTATGGATGTTTGTTACTCTTTCACGCAAAAAGTACTTTTGGCGTGAAGACGTAACAAACATCCATACATCTAAACATCCATACATCTAAACATCCAAACTTTCGCATTTATATTGTTATGTGATTTAATTTATAATTTACGCTCAATTTAAGATGAATAAAAATGACACATAATATAAAGCAGTAAAATATTGCATGTCCCACGCCTATCAGTCTATCACGTCACATTAATATTATGAATGAGTAAAATGTAACACGAATGATGGATGCTGATGGCATCCCAGAGCGTGGGCTACCAACCTTGTTGACTGCACGCAACATTGTAATGCAACACTGTGGCCTATACTGAGTTTTAAAATATATCTCATTTTATTTGCTATATAGACCGATGTGGCGCGGTGGGCGAAGGTCCGCTTGCAACGCAGGAGGTTCATCATCATCATCAGCTTATGTTAGTCGACAGCTTTTTTTTTTTTTTTTTTCTAATGGACTATTATGCTGTTGACCTCAGATGGCCATGACAGCGTTACCGGACTTTTGGCGGGCGCAGAGGGCGCCTCGCCGGTAAAAATTAAGTTGGGGCAACACGCACAAGGGCCACCACTTAGGTGCGAACCTCGGCTTGGGCTGTTGCCAGATGCTACAAGAGGGTAGGGAGGTAACGCCTAGGTGCACGAGTGCACCTGAGGGCGGAAACGGGGATTTCTTCGACCCCGCGTCCGGCGGGGTCGGTTATTGGTCGGGTGTGTAGTGTGCGGAAGCTGAGTTGTTGCCGTCACTTCCGGGTTAGCGTCAGTGAGTGGGTCAACGGGGTCACCAAGAACGTGTCTCGGTCTACGGAGGAGATGTCTCGGTCTACGGAGGAGAAGTTTTTAGAAGTTTTTAGTCGACAGCTGGACATCGACATCCCCTAATGAGCACCATATAGCGCCCTGTTAATAAATTGATATACCCAGAACATTCAGAACAAATATTAGCAGATCGTACAAACATTTGTCCCAAGGCGCCTTGGGATCTGTAAATATTTGTTCTGAGTTTTCTATGTATAATATAAAAATATCTATCCATGTTGTATTGTATTAAGTATATCAGTCAATAACAAAAACTCTGCTTAGCTTGGGGCTAGATAATACTGTGTGAATTGTCCAGCATTGTTTATTTTATTTCATTAATTTAATTTAGGCCGTTAGAAGGTAAAGTTATTTTAAACAAGTTAAAGATAAATATTTATTGCTCAAGCAATTTAATAGAGCGATATGGCAGATACAATCTCTGTGCTGCCAAATTGGCAAACAACCTAACATTGCGAGCGCGTTTATAGTATTTTGACCTTTAGTAGTACCTAAGTTTATATTTTACTGATATCATTTAAAATGTTCTTAAAAGTCTTAAATAAATTTAAATACTATTATATACAAACCTATATATATACTATAGAATACAAACCGCGATGTTGATATTTTTGGATTGAGCTTGAATTGCTAGGGAAAGGCTAAATACTCAATACTCAATGGTTTATTGCTTACATGTGAACAAAAGTTCTTAAACATATATATATAAGTCCAACACGCACCCTGCAAGGGTATTGCAACATAAATTTAAAGTTAACACTTTGACTGCGAACTTTTTTCGACGACTGCGATCTTTTTTTTAACCTAAGCCATTCGTGCTGCTGCTCTACACAGCGGTTGTGTTGCGCCGCACATGCGTTTCGTTCTAAAAATATTACAGCTGTGCTGAGTCACACAGATCTGTATTTTCTCAGCCGCTGCGCTAGTGTGGATTTACGCCATATTAGTCACTTGTAGAAAACACATACGGTGTGATTTCAGCACTAGAAGTGTAAATGCTATTATATATTCCAGACTGTTTTTTTTATTTAGTTTTATTATGTAATTTTTATTTTTTTATTTCAGTTGTGCTTTACTTGTTTTTGTTTGTGTGTGTGCTATATATATATATATATTACATCCTTATATTTATAAATAAATCGTTATCCATTCTAGTAGCGTAGATATACAACATATTTTACCAAAACCTGCCTCAAGCCATGGAAAAGGCACAGCAGGTTATCGAACAAACTTCATATTTTTTAGTATTGTTATAGGTTATGTTTGTTGTAAATTAGACCTATTAAATAAGTTAGTATAAATATATAGATATAACGTCGCCTTAGGGCTTAATAGGAAAACCTGTATTGATGTTAATATCTCAATACATAAATAAAATAATATATTCTTGAGTATTATTCCATCGAAACAGGAACAAGAATATTTTTATATTTCTATATCAGTCAGAGACAAAAATATTGTTAACAGTTATTTATCTACTTAGACAGGGTCAAGAGCGGGTCAGTCACACTTATTAATATTATATAATATTTAATTCCTAATGTTCCGTCAGAAAATATACAGGGTGGATTTTTTGGACGGAGCTGTTAGTGGAAGTACCTTAAGCAGTTTAGCTACCGGAAAAATATCTTAGGGGAGATCCAATTCTATTTCAGGAGATTTTTTTCGGTTTCTGACTTTTTTGTACGTCAACCTCAGTTGATCCTATATAAGTTTTTGATCTGTATAAAAAACAGAACTGATTGGCATCAAAAAAATGTTTTCATTTAAGGATAAAATAAAATAAAAAAAAACCTTAACCATTCACTTTATCACAGTCTTTCTTATTGTATTATTCTATCCGTGAAAACCTTCAATAGCTTTCTAGTATGAATGAACTTGTTAGTGTGCTATTTATAAGCTTCTGGTTTTCCTTCAAACGAATATAAATATAAAATATAATGCCCATTTGTTTGCTAGGTGTAATATATTTTTAAATATGCATAGTCTTCTAAGAGTATTTAACAGTGCTTACAATAGTTAAGGTAGCTTTCTTACTGTCCCGTCCAAATATCTACCCTGTATATAACCTAACCTAGTGATCGATAAGATTTTGACTTTAGTAAGTACCAACCTACAAGAAAGAAAAAACTCCCAAACAAAAAGCGCAAACCAGTTTCAAGCCATTGAATATCTGGAGGTTGTTGAAGCAAAATACCTCGTAAATAACCAGCAGTCGACTTCATAATCTTTATATTACCAAACGATATTTCACCAAAATGTATCCTAAATCAAATGCAGAGGTATGCATTATTCATTAGGTTTAAGGCCAGGATATTTGAGCGCAGTAGGTATTTAACGATACTTCCCTCCCCGCGTGGCAAGTCGCGCGAATACAAATTTCAAATGAACTCGCTGACCTCGCGCCGCGCCGCTCGCGCCACGCTGTCGTCCACAGTATAATTTGTAACAGTAGTTTAACTCCAATGTAGCAAGCAGTCCCTAAATGCGAATTTAATAATTATAAATTATGAGAACAAGTTTAAGTAAGAATACATAGTTTTTTCAAATGACCAATTTTGTTTTGAGGGTGTAGTCTTTAGATAAATAGTAAATAAATAAAAGTAATAGTAATAAAAATTAAAATTCATTTATTAAATAACACAAATTGCTTTTGAAACTATCATGGTTTATAATAATGTCATTTAAAACGGGATATTTACAGTTACTCCGTGATCATGGCGCATGAAACTGTGCCAAAATATTGGATAACTCAAAAATCAAATCATGGTAAATATCCCGTTTTAAATGACTTTAGTACAAATTGCTTTATTTAAAATGTAGAAGACAGTTAGAGGCGGGCGATGTCACAGGTAGTGTTTGCACTATTCGTTTAATTTTACTATTCGATAAAATGAATATATCTAGCGCTAAATATTCGAATATTTTTTTAAGCAGTTGACGTAAAATAAGTTTTTCAAAAACTTTGCTGAATGTAGGCTGTACTAAAGTTAGTGAGGTCAGACCTACTACCCGATTTAAACAATTGAATTATTTTAGTACATTTTATTAGATCAGGAAATATTATACGTACAATCAATAGATTCATTGAATTTAAAAGCTAGATCTGGTGCAATGGAATCAATTAATGGTTTAATAATTCTAACGGAAATGCCCGAGATATCTGTAGTTTTCTTTATATTTAAAAGTTTAAAGGCTTTTTAATATCTTTTTCATCGACATTGTTGAAATTAAGTTTATTTTCGCATTAAAGTACATTTTCTATAAGTAATGACTCAGCGATTACTTGAGAAGAGTTTAGACACTTTGTAGTAGAGATTGGAATATCAGTAAAAAAGTTTTCAAAGGCTTGGGCTACTTCAACGTCATTTTGTATTGCTTTGCTAGAAAAGTGTATTGTATTGGAGGCTTAGATGGATGGATGGATGTATGTATGGATGGATGGATGGATGGATGTATGGATGGATGGAGTGATGGATGAATGGATGGATGAAGGTGTATGGATGAATGGATGGATGAAGGTGTATGGATGGATGGATGGATGAAGGTGGATGGATGGTTGGATGGATGGATGGAGTGTGGGAGGGATAGATGGATGTATGGATGGATGAATGGATGGATGGATTGATGGAGTGTGGAATGGATAGATGGATGTATGGATGGATGAATGGATGGATGGATGGATGAATGAATGGATAGATGGTGGCTAGTAATTACTATAATCAATTATACGCGTGCTTGGACCTGGTTGCTGTAAATCAGTTTGATGTGTAACACTGGATGGATCACGATGCTCATTTTCCTTCTCTGATTTTGATTGTCCTTCGTTACGAATTGGCATGCCACGTTCATACCTACTATCTACAATTTCTGGCAGTAAGCAATTGTGATAAAAATGCAACAGTTTTGGCTCCATTTTTGTACACCAGAAATTATCGTCTTTATCGATGCGCTCTGTGTACAAAGGCTCATTCTCTGCCCAAATGCCGAGAAGACATACTTGGCGTCCTGTAACATGTAATTGTCCCTGTATTTGGTAATTTTACTTTTTAATTTTTCTTTTTATTAATTTTACTTAGGACTTACTCAGTTCCAGTTATTTGCAAATCAACAGGATCTAGCATAATAAGAGAGGTATCATGTAAATCAACTCCATCTTCAAAGTTGCTTGCCGTTGCTTCAGAGTATCTGAAAGATAGGTATATTATTATAATAATAATGAAGTAAGTGAAACTATGTAGTTACTATAAGTGCGCGAGCTGTAAGCAGCTCGCGGCAGCTGTGTGTATTGTATTTTTTTATTACAAACCTTTTTCATAACCTACTACACTCTCGATTTGGTCGAAATCGATAATCAAGAGTGGAGACCGCGATTAAAAAATGTTAGGCATCTTGGATTTTGAAATAGACATCTTTTTCGTAATCTACGAGTTCGAGTTGATCGAAAACGATACCCATATCAGTGGGTGTGTGTGCTGTCACATAACGAGCGGTGTCGAATTGCGGTTCGCTTTGCTTGAGTGATCTGACGTCGGCGGGGTCGAATTATGTTGACGTCAGATTCGAAATCCTCATCCTCAAATTAGTCGAAATCGATACCCATATAAAAATTTTAGGGGAGGGAATTCAGGGTAGGGGGCGTGGGGGGGTCACACTACGGCGAGCAAAGCGAGCCGTGCTATTCTCCATAGTCGTATTGCGGCTCGCCTCCACCCGAAAAAAGTTCAAAAATAGTTTTTTTTTATAAAAAAGGGGGGGGGGTCTAGAGGGGCGAGGGAGGTAAATTTCTTTTTGAATTCGTAATTATTCGACTTTCTCTTTATGACTGTGAAAAAAATTGTCTTCCAAGTTGCTTCGTTTGGGAGATATCAAAAGGGGGGGCTGAAAATAGGGGCGAGACGGGGGATGTTTTTTTTCTCCAATACGAAAAGAAACCCTTTATACTATACCGCAATCAGAAATACCCTTTCACGACGGCATCTGGTAGCAACCTCAAAAGGGGGGTTCTGGGGGGCCAAAGGGGGCAACAACTTTTTTGCAATCAATATCACTAGTACTCCTCTATACAACCCCTTGGAAAATAGTATTTCATATGACTTCGTTTGGGGGGAGGGGGGGAGGGGGGGCAAATCCTAAAAAGTCGGATTTTTTCCTAGGTCACCCCGACGCTCCCTACACGATTTCGCAAAAAAATATACCTCCCCCTTCACCATCAAGGAGAACAATTATGTCAATCAGTTTGTGACGTCACAGGCAATCCAGCTATATATACAGGGTGCCACAGAAATGGAATACACCACGAATATGAAGAAAAACGACACTATATTTTTTCAAAAAATTCTAGAACAAACGTTGACCCCCTCGATGTCCAGAATCACCCCTTTTCGGCTTAGTACACCCTGTCCGTGGCACCCTGTATAGTAAAGCCCTAGAACCTTTTTATTTAATCGAGTACCTAGTTGGTAGTTACTTACTGTGCACTTGCTGTTTTTTTTTAAACGTGCCCTTGTACCTTGGCATCGATGAGCTGCAAAGTTAAAAATGTACTGAACAAAAATGATCAAAAAGTTGCGCTACTGTTATGTCTGTACGCTACCCTCCTTTTGTTGACTGTTTTAGTTAGTTGATAGTAAATAAGTATCTAACTTACCTTATTTCTATTTTAAGATTCCGTATTTTTCGTCTGGATCCTTTTTTATTTAATCGTTTTTTATTTGCCATTTTTATATTCTTTTTTAAACGGTAAATCGATTGATTCACGGGGAGCACTGGGAGCCGGCAAGAGCGACACAGGTCCTACCTCAACAAGGCCCGGCGGGCTACTGAAGCAGGCCGCTTGAGCGCGGAGTACTTATATTCTATAATTATTCGTTTTAAAAAAATACAAAATTGTTTTGAGAAAAACTAACCGGAGAATGCCCTTCTAAACTTCGTTGCCTATTTTCTGACATATTTTTTGAGAGTACAACGTTTATACACTTGAAGTACAACAAGAAACCAAATAAAAACTAACCTTTTTTCGAGATTTTTTATCATCAGGTGAAGTGATAAATATCGTGTTTTGAACCGTAGAATGCTCTATAGTATATATCCAACTACAACATATATTTTTTTCCGATCAAAACAAAGGATATTTGATGGTTTAAAACTGAATCTAAGATTGCATGATTTCGAATAACGTGGCCTTAATAACTGCGCAAATTGGACTATAAATAATAGTAAAAATATTGGCAGGGTCGAAACATCATAAATAAAAAAGTTCGTAATAAATTCTTAGGTGCTAATTACAGTAGTATTAGTACTGGAAGAAATCCCTTTAAGCGATAATGCCGCCAATTCGTTTACGTTTTTTTACCAAACTGTTTTACATATACGTTTTATGAATAAAGAGTAATATATCTATAGTATACATTACCTAGGTAGGTAAATAAGCAAGGCATATATTGACAAAGTAATGACAGTTGTCTCAAACTATCAAATGTATAGAACCGACAACTTCTTGAATGGATACCACGACTCGGTAAGCGTAGTGTATGTAGGATGCCCTGAGGCCAGGGCGTTTTCGGTTGTAAGGTTCATTGAAACTCCTGTGCCTTGTTAAATATACAAATATAATTTGTCTTTTGTGGTGCTGCATGCACATAGAAATACATATGTTTATATTTTTATGTTTATGTTGAACCAGGTTATTGTGGCAGGCATTATTGTGCGTGAAAAAAAAACCCACACGTTTTTTGAATGCTCTGAAATATACGATGAAAAACAAAACCAAACTGTCGAAAGATGAAGCAGATCTGCTGAAAATATCAGTCAATGAAAATAAGAACAAGACACATTACAAGGCAAATATAAATTATTTACGATCATCCTAAATAAAATGCTTAAATTGCATTAAACAAAAAACGAATGAAATTTTCTCTTGATCCTCCCACGATAGCAGTTGCGTTTACTTTGTTTTTCTAGTTTAAGGTTCTGTATCTACTAAAGAACATACAATTAAGGAACTCTGTAACCCTGTATTCGGAGGAGGGCGTTAATGCACGCGACACAGTTATATAACTACTGCGTGTGTTATCGTTTTCACACAAGTTATCTATTTCCCATGTATGTTCCAAATAAAGATTATTTCATTTCATTTCATAAAAATAAAAATAAAGATTATTTCATTTTGTTTAATCGAATTAGATATTTTTATTTGATCTTACAATAATACAATACAAATACGCTTTATTGCACATCAAACACAGAAAAAAACAGTAAAGAACAAACAAATAAAGATACAGATGCACAATGGGCGGCCTTATCGCTAAGAGCGATTTCTTCCAGGCAACCTTTGGATGGACACGTAGCTATAGTATAGTTATCTTATTTTGTTAATTCTTTTTATTTCCGCTGTTTTTCAAACGAATCTAACTATAATTGGTATCTGGTACAGTTATAAGGGCCCAAATATGGGTTAGGCCTCTCAAACGCCGGTTGCGATAACCGATGACTGTTTGACAGCTTGATAGAGCCAGCTAAGCCCGGTCAAGTCGTCAATTTTGTTGTACATTTGTCACAAGGCTGGAATTGTCCTGTGTCGCAGGCCGACATTTAGCCAACCGTGATATCATCATCATCTTCATCAGCCTATGATAATCCACTGCTGGACATAGGACTCCCCCAATGAGCACCATAGTGCCCTGTCTTCAGCTTGACACATCCAGCATCTACCTGCAGTCTTTCGCAGGTCGTCATCCCACCTGGTCGGAGGGCGTCCTACACTACGTTTACCGTGTCGTGGTCTCCACTCAAATCTTCTCGTCATCCATACCATGCCATTGAGGTCAAATTATCATAGGTATTATTATTTCCCTCAATTTGTCCCGTCGAGATAATATTAGATCGCTTTACCCTTGGCTTTGTGATTATAATCTAAGTATGACTCACTGTGTAATTAATGAGCCATAATCTAACAAATCTCCTGTTGTTATCATAGCGCTGGTTTTACAAGTCGACGAAGGCTGTTATAGATCTCATCATCATCATCAGGATTACCTAGTTCAGGCTAAATTGTAATACTTAGCTATGACTCACTGTGTAATTAATGAGCCATAATCTAACAAATCTCCTGTTGTTATCATAGCGCTGGTTTTACAAGTCGACGAAGGCTGTTATAGATCTCATCATCATCATCAGGATTACCTAGTTCGGGCTAAATTGTAATACTTAGCTATGACTCACTGTGTAATTAATGAGCCATAATCTAACAAATCTCCTGTTGTTATCATAGCGCTGGTTTTACAAGTCGACGAAGGCTGTTATAGATCTCATCATCATCATCAGGTTTACCTAGTTCGGGCTAAATTGTAATACTTAGCTATGACTCACTGTGTAATTAATGAGCCATAATCTAACAAATCTCCTGTTGTTATCATAGCGCTGGTTTTACAAGTCGACGAAAGCTGTTATAGATCTCATCATCATCATCAGGATTACCTAGTTCAGGCTAAATTGTAATACTTAGCTATATTTATTTATAAATTGCACTTATGTGATGTCTAGCAATAAGTTTTCATGTTTTTTTTTTCTCTTTATTTATTTAAAGTAGTCCACTGCTGGACGGACATAGGTCTCCTCTAATGAGCTGATGTGATAATGTTTTATAGCTCGTATGGGTCGAATTTAAAGTCGAAAGACGACATCTATGGCGCGGTGGGCAAAAGTCCGCCTGCGACACATTATTCTCGCGATTCTCGCTTCGGAATAAATGTTTGTACGATCTGCAAATATTTGTTCCGGGTGTTCTGGGTATTTGAATGTAAAATTAAAAATATTTATCAATGTTATGTATTGTATTATGTGTATCAGTCATCTAGCACCTACCCATAAAACAAGCTGTGGCTTAGCTGTGTGGATTGTCCAGTATTATTTATTTATTCCTAACTAGCTGCGCCCCGCGGTTTCACCCGCGTGGTGATAGATATTTTGGATAATATACAATATATCTTTATGAATGTAGCCTATGTGTTATTCTGATATGTAAGCTATATTATTGGGAAGTTTCATCTAAATCCATTCAGTAGTTTTTTCGTGATTGAGCAACAAACATACTTACGAGTACATACATCCTCACAAACTTTCGCGTTTATAATATCAGTAGGATAGGAAGGCCGCAAGTCCTATAGTAGCTACTGACTTGTGTTGTTAATAACCCTCTAACCTCTAACCCATACCGTATCGTCATTAGGTAGGTAGAAACCTTAAGAGACGTTTGAAAATAAAGCTTGATGATAAAATAATGAGGGTGGTATGCAACTTGATGCTTTGTGAACGACGCGAAATTCAAAAATAATTTGGTTCTTGGAAGATTTTACTCACTTCCTTTTATTCGTGTGCTAATTGGCATGTTTTATTATGATTTATAATTTTTTGGTCATAAGATATTTCACAAAATATACAAAGGACCACCTTTGTATATCCTTGATTACCTAATTATATTAATCATTTTATTTAACCTATTCCTAGGTTAAGTAAAATTATTTCATTCGTTGCTTGAAAGCAATGAGATTTTACTAACATCATTGCTTGAAAGAGCATTTCCCTTCTTTGCTGTTCGCCAAAATTAATATAATGTGGTGGACGAACAAAATAACCTTTTAAACTCAGTCAGAATCAGTCACAGACCTTACCAGAAGTTAGAAAAACAAACCTAATAAAGCCTTAAAAAATTACATCTTATCACACTTTTAAAAGGAAAGTATCAATAATTATTATTTAGGCCAGACCATGTGATGAGTGATGAAAGTGATGAGAAAATAGAGTTTGGTGGCCACCAAGGGCAACTTCGTATCTCTGCGTAAACTATACAAAATAAAACTATCACAGAGACATTAAAAAAAAGCATTATAATGGGTATCACAAAATCAACAAGGAAATTTTTGATATTACCTTTTACATTCACTTAATCTATACTTATATAAAAATATTAGTATAGATTAGGTAAGTAAATAAGAGTTTAATTTTTTGTTTGTTTGTTTGTACTGAATTAGGCTCCGAAACTACTGGACCGATTTGAAATTCTGTCACCGTTGGGAAGCTACACTACCCCCGGTGAACATAGACTATTTTATATTTAAAACAATTAGGGATCTATACTAAACCTCCAATAATGTAACTCAAGGTGTACAAAAATTGTATAAAAACGAGAAAAAAGACCGGCGGGTGAAATCGCGGGAAACAGCTAGTAATAAAATAAAAAAGGTGGCGGCGCTACTGTGCCCTCAGGGTACCGCCTAAGGTTGTGTTGGCGCGAGTTTCAAAAAAGTACAAACGTCAAAGTCAACGTAATGACAGGACTCGAGTTTCTATAGAAACAGACGGGATTGAAACACACAACGCTATCCATCGCGTCCTACGCAACCGATCGCACTTTTCACTCGTTCGAACGCCGGGCCATCCCGCGCCTGTGCGCCATATTGACGTTAGAAGCTGGAGGGGGTATCACTCGCTATCCAACCTCCCACGCGTACGGACGTCAGTGTGCTTGGCTTCGAGAGCTCACATTTGCCGAACGTCGAACATTTGGGCAGTTTGTTTCGTTAAATAATGGGAGATGAAAAGCTAATTCATTTAGTTAGGGGATATAATGCCATTTATAATACTCAATGTCCAGAATATCGTGAGGTTACGTTTCGCAATGCAGCGTGGGAAGAGGTTGCACTTCTGTATGGCAAGCCTGGTAAGTATATGTCCTGCATAACTGGTGCCATATTTTACTCCTGACTTATTTTTATTATAATGAAAATAAAAAATAAACATATTAATTATGATGTATTTAATAAAATAACACACATAGTTCTGTGGTAGGTATCAAGTTTTGTTGCGTACTTATACCGTATGTAGTAGAAGCTGACGAACGAACGTCGATCACGATATCTCACTCGCCCACCACGGACAGTCAATTACTCTATTCCGCTTGCACTTGCGTAGTGTGGCTTAGCTGTCTGGTGCATTGGCAAACGGGCTTCATAACTACCTAGTTGTTCAGAAGTGCGTGTTGCTTCGATGATAAGATTTTCTGTATTGATTAATTTTAAATTATTTTATGAATGTTATTTTAATTATCAGAAATGTATTGAATTTAATAAATTTTCGTAATGATGTTATAACGTATGCTTAAATATATTTCTTAAGGTTACCTATATATGACGTCTTTTTACTAATAAATCGGCATGAACTTGTATCAAGAAAGATCGATCAACTTTTATTTATTAATGAGCCTTAGCGAGCTCTGCTTTTAATGCCCGAGGCTTAGCGAGTTTTATACCAGGATAAAAATTACTTACTACCTACAGTAAACGGATATAACACCTACCAATATTTTATGTTACTCCAGCTCTAGAACTATAAAAATTTCATCGCAAACCGTTCAGTAGTTTTGGCGTAGCTAACAAAAAGTTTAGTGCTCCCGTGGGATGATCAAATAATTCAATATAATTATTATTTTCAGTATGATTTTTAATATTATAGCTATATAATATGCCCTAATAAGGTACTAAAAGGCTTCATCTCTATTGTTATAGTTGAGGAGTGTAAAGACAATTGGAATAGATTGCGTAATTGCTACAACAGTGCTTTGAGACGGCGCCAAAGAAAAGGTGGTCTAGCTGATAAAATACCGCCATGGCGGTTTGAAGAGCAAATGTCGTTTTTGAAGCCATTTATGCAAGCTCTCGGCCGTGTTCCTACAGAAAAAAATGATATTACCGTGTCCAATGAAATTTTCCCTCCCACTTCCCCGGAAGTATTTCTACACGCTGAAAGTCCAACATACCCTGAAAGCATAGCATCACTCACCAGCTCTCCTAAAGCAGAGAAGATAAAGGTAAGCTCCTGCAGTGATAATGATAACTACATAGACAATATGCTAGAAATGATGAAAAGCTCTCATGACAGTCCGAATATACAGGAAATTGATGATTTGGATATATTTTTCTTAAGTATGAGTAAAATGGTGAAGAAACTGCCGAAAGTGGATCAAATTCATATTAAACTGGATTTGCATAAAGCTGTTAGTCAAGCGGAGCTCAGGCAACTAGGACTCATAATAGAATAAAGCAAAATAAATTAAGAACACCAATTTGTATAGTTGTCATTTATATAATGTATAAAAAAAATTGCAGATAAATAGCCATAGCAGCGACATTGTAAGTCTCTGTCCCCATATACTCGGAAATTAGTTAAATTGCATAATAACTTGACAACCTCTGTGGCGCAGCTGGTAGCCTGTGACGCAGGTTGTTGCGGGTTCCATTCCCACCTCGGGATTAATGTTTGTACGATTTGCAGATTGTTCAGGGTAATTTCTATGTATAAAAAAATCTATTTGTGTAATGTATGTATATCTTGTTTATCAGCCGTGTTGTACCCATAACGCAAGCTTTGGCTTAGCTTGGGGCTAGATGATGCTAAATTATTTTATTTATTTATTAAAAATAACGATATTAAGGTATCTTATTTAACAAATTCGCAAATCCTATAGAAGGATTATTCAGTTGGGCTCTTAGACAGACAGCTGCAGCTCTATTGCAGTTGAAATGCAGTCCGCATTTCAACTGCAATAGAGCTGTAAACTAACCGCGCAGTCCGATTGCAGTTCAATTGCAGTGAAAATGAAAATGAAAAGTTTTTATTTCTTTAAGCTTACAAAAAAGCACTTAGACAGGTCATATATACAATATAAGAAGTAGATGTAGAATATAAGAAGACGGACTGCACTTCAACTGCAATCCAACTGCAAATTGCAGTTCAGTTGCAGTTGGATTGCAGTTGAAGTGCAGTCCGTCTGTCTAGAGCCTTAGTTCTTTAATTTATGTATAAAGGACCTTACATGAGAATATAAATCTTCTCTTTTGACATTCTGTTTTAAATAAGTAGGATAATTTAATTTTAATTAAGATTGACATGCATGATTTACCTGTCCTTAGAATAACTATTTGTTACCTATTTATTAATTTAAGTTAGAATTTTTACCATTTTATATAAAATATTTTGCAGTCCCCTCCAGGGTGCATGTACTATTGACCTAAGCTGACATTAAGATCTAAGCTATGTATATACTACATGTGAGCAAAATAAATAAATGATATCTAATAATACGAAAATAATTTGATTATTATGAAAATAAAAAAACCCATTTAAAATTCGTTAGAGTCAACTTACACAGTTTTTTAAGTGAATCGTTATATTAGACGAACATACATATAAACATATAGCCAAACATAGAATCGAATTAATTACAATTACTATTTTAACGGGTATATTTATCGCGTTAATTTACCAATTTTTGTCGACATTCCAACGGGTTTACACACTGCGATAAATAAAATACCCGTTAAAATAGTACTTGTAATTACATATGTACCTCTATATGTTCTGATCGCGTAAGTTTAAAAATATTTAAGGAATCTAATTGCGTTTCAAGATTTTTCTTGGCAGTTTGTTATACTTACTTATATAGTTTGACCGAAACCGCTGTACCGCGCCTGAGGTATGCGGCGAGACGGGGGGGAAATATCGGCCGCTCTGATCCATCAGTCTGCCCACAGCATCGACCACAGACTACTCAGGGATACTAACGTGTCTGCCGCCCCGTCAACGCGTACTCTTGCTCTTTTTTCCTCGCCCCCCACCTCGCCGCACTTTCCTAAGGAGCGGTACAGCGGTTTCGGTCAAACTATAGCTGACGTCAGTACTGCCATTATTGGCTCTGATTTTTTGGTCTTTTTTGGTCACCTTTTGCCTGAATGCCGCTATAATAAATTAGTCGATGGCACTACTGGAATTACTGCTTCTGCATTATCTAGCAGCGCTAGCAGTGATCAACCCAGCAGCGTGCGGGCAGTAGTGTCTGGTAAGTCTATTTATTCCAATCTTTTAGCCGAGTTCCCTGATATTGTGCGTCCACCTGGTCTTCCTAAAATGATCAAGATTTCATAAATATTTTTAAACGAATCGAAATCTTATTTTTCGTTTCGTGAAACAAAAAAAACAAAAAATCTCATTTTCGTTTCGTCGAAAAAAAAAGTAGGTAGACATCGTTGATTCTTCCGGTGCTCATCAAGTCATGCTGCAATACATAAATCTTTATGCACTCGCAATCACGATAAATAATAAAAACAAACAATCAACCGACGTTGATTGGTAGATTATATTTAATTAAACTTAATTTATTTCTCAATGACCAGGTACCAAGTAATAACTGTAATTATTACTGATCATTACTAATTTTCTCAGAAGATTGACAACTCCAAATCCACCGCTTCTCCTTTATGGAAGTCATAGGTGAAAACCATGACCTGGCTACGTTAAAACTGTTAAAAGGGCTATTTCGAAAATTACTAGAACATCAATCTTGGAATGACAATTTATCTAGTTCTAGAAAGGTCTAGAACCGTTCAGTCATGTAAATAACGTATTTTCCGATGTTTGTTAGCGCTCGCCCGCGAACCTGACTCGACCTCGGGGGCTAATTTGACTAGTGACGTACCACATTTCCGTATCCGTAATCTAGGAAATCAATTTGTTTTTTCTGTTGAGGTCAGTGAATGATGAATTGGTTAACTCGCGGTCAATAGAGTTAGAAAAGCAGTTTATTTCATTAAGGGACAATTATATATCATATTTATTACGTTATAAGGCGTAGAGGGTAGGACGTGTGAACGAATGAAGGCCTATACTATATGAATAAGTCCGCTGCGACGCAGAAGGTTGCGGGGTCGAAACCTGCCTAAGAACGAAGGTAAATTTTATGTGTATTCTATGAATAAACATCATCATCAGCCTATAGTAGTCCACTGCTGGACATAGGCCTCCCCTAGCGCCATAGCGCCCTGTCTTAAGTTTCCCGCATCAAGCATCTGCCAGCAGTCCTTCGCAGGTCGTCATCCTACCTGGCCGGAGGAATGAATGAATAATAAATACTAATGTAATGTAATAATAATACTATGAATAAATTTAATTATTAAATTAACGCAGTCACTGTAATTAATACCAGATTTATCTAAAAGGTACCCATATTACCCACTCTGCTCTAGCTTTGGTGATGCTGAGCGAATAGTCCAGCATTTTTTATTTATATATTTGTAATGACTCCGCCAATAAATGATTCCTCATACGGAACTATCCGTAACCGCTTATTTCCATCGATCTAGTTCTCATGTCAAGTGCAGCACTACACAGAGTCATGGTACCTAATGGAAAATCACCTACACGTTAGACGTTAACAATTTACGACGGCAGTAATAAGGCTCTTATTCTGAAATGTTACAGGAATGCTAATAGGGTTAACGATCTGAGTCGAAGATATTTCTGCGCTGGAATTCAGGGTTAAAATTAAAAGACGTAAGATTTTTTTGAATCGCAAAGAAGTATTTACGATTATATCAAATATCAAAGTGCATTATATTTTGACGACCGATGTGGCGCGGTGGACGAAGGTCCGCCTGCGACGCAGGAGGTTGCGGGTTCGATTCCCGCCTCGGAACAATTGTGTGTACGATCTGCAGATATTTGTTCCGGGTGTTCTGGTCGTTTTCTATGTATAATAAAAAATATCTATCTATATATGTAATTATATTGTATTATGTATATCAGTTATCTAGTACCCATAACACAAGCGCTGCTTACCATGGGGCTAGATAATGCTGTGTGAATTGTCCAGCATTATTTATTTATTTATTATTTCGCCACAAAAATAAACGACAAATTGCATAGGAAAGTACAACTAGGATATAAAGTGATAACTTTGATTGAATTGTTGTTTTTCACTTCAATCTTTTTGGGAAGGTAAATTAAGTAAGTAGCTTTTTTTTTAAAGTAAGTTTTGCTTTTTGCTACTTACCTATACTCGTACTTTTTTTAAGCAGCATAATGGTAGTGCCCTAGCCAGGCCCATGTTTTGAACTGTTTACAGTTAAAACACTAGAATTTCACTATGTACTTGACTTATTTCCAAATATCAGACAAGTTTATTAGGTACCATTGTTATGTGTATATTCTTTTTGCAATATTTTTATTTTTACCAACAAACAATATAGTATCAAAAAAGAATTATTGAGTTTGAATGATCTGCAATCCATTAGGATTGCCTTTAGAAAACAGAACTCTATTAATTTTACAAAGTCGTTCGTCAACTCACACCATGAATCTTGTCCCAATTGGTGTGAGTTGACGAATCGTAAAAAAGCTATACTCTTCGTTCTGCAACTCACACCACTTTTACTTACTTAATTTTAGTACAGTCAACCATAAAAGTATTAGTAAAATAATAGACAAAAGGCATACTTATTATACACTTTTATTTGACTATTAATTAAAACTACACTTGTCAGCAAAGAAAAACAAAATATCTCCACAACAAAATAAAGTAATCAACAATGGTATTTACAAGTTCTTTAGGCTTTTGCCTGCGCTAGGCATTGTTGCGTTCAAAGGTGACTACAATATCGTCGTGTCAAACGCCACTAAAGTCAAGCACTCTTGCCATTGAGGTGTCGCAAATGAGCCCTCACAGTTGAGCAACTCTATGTTTGTGTGTACCAAACATGTGCGGGCCGCACGTCGTAAAATGTCGTGTAAAAATATCAAATCAACAAAAATTACGTAATACAAAAACTACGCAATCCTGAAAGCTATCGGTTGTTGCTACAATTTTGCTACGATTCCTAAAATACTGATGCAGGTCGTTGTCCTCACTATCGCTTTGCACGATAACGTGACACGGAAAAAATCCATCCTCAGTTACTGATAAGGCCTGCCAGTTTAGTTAGACACTTTGCGGCTTCCTGGCCTTAATAAAATGAGGCCATCGGATCGGATTGGCACGCTCTGCTGGGCTCAAGTTAAATTGGCGATGACTGTGTAAATAATAAGCGACGTCCTTCACGCGGTAGGCAGAGGTTGTGTTTGTGTGTATAGGATCGTCAAGTGTGAGCGTAATTTGAGGCATATAATGGTTTTCCTTGACAACAGAGTACTGGCTTGTTGGACTTGTTATTCAAACAAATCGGAAGCAAACGTACTCAGATATGTCAGTTCAATAGAAACAATTTCCTTAATTATTTGAAAAGATTATTGGTTGAACGAGGGACCACTTAAAATTCGTTTGTAGGTTTTTAAGGTGAGCTTACTTTTATATGCATGTTGCCAACCCTAATATCGACACGTGTAAGCAGTTTTATGTAACCGCTCCGAGGCCTAATGTCCAAGGGTTGTCACGAAATGGACTATTGCAGTTCGCATTTGGGTCACTCCTTTAGGAGCTAGTAGGTAGTAATATCTTAGCAATAAAAGACTGGTTAAATCTGGTTTACTTCGGATTACAACGTGGCGTTTAAAATTTAGTCTTTTTGGTAATGAGGAGGTTTTATTACGCATACCATTACCTGCCTAAGCCTAACCTGCTGTAAAGGCACGATAAAAAGTTTATTCATTTATTCTTACTGCTGTCTCTCTAATCTGCGAAGTTTGCAATCGTCTTATCAAACCTTTCTCTTCATTCTAGCCGTGCCTGACAATGTCATCTGACTATAGGCATTGGAATGGAATAGACAAATTGTCTATTCTATGCCAGGACGCTTTGGTCTGCCTGCATCTTTATCGTTGAGCTTCTCATGGCCACCATTCCGTACAAAATCAAAGAGAATACAATAACTTCTTTGGTATGGCCCCGTCTATATAACAAACTACCAAAGTGTATAAGACTATTGCCGAGATTGGAGTTCCAATGAATACTTAAAACTATACTTTCTAGCAAAGTTACTATACCAATAATGAATTTATTACTGACAAAGATTTAACCACTCCATGACATTCGTTCATTTTTAAGTCTGACTTTTGTTTTAAAATCAATTCTTATTATCTGTTGTATTCCTATCTACGCCTTTTTTTTAAATTTTAATTATATCTCTACAATTTCATTTCATTTCATCACACAAAAATTGTAAATCTGACATTGCACTCTTAACGGTAGAAATACATTGTTTCACATTTATACCTCAACACCTGTATACACTACACATGTATTTCATGCAATAAAATGTACTTTACTTTAACTACGTAAGCTACAAAATAAACAAATAGATATCGCTGGTCATTTCAGAAATCAGAGCTTGTATGAATGAATGTAAATAAACCTTGGTTTAGTCTGGTTTATTAATCAATGGGGATATTCCTAAAGGCCGTTGTGCCTACAACTTCCCCACTGTTACGTAATTACGTTCGGTCGCGAATCCTGAAATGGGGTCGGCGCTCTGTCGATGTCATGTTTGGATATGGTATGACGCATGCACACTTTCTTTGTTGTGGTAAGCGTATTTGTAAACAGTTTTTGTGTGGATAAGTTTGGAAAAATGTGTCATTTGATAGGACCTGGTAAAGCAGGTAGGTCAATCGATTATCGATTCGACCCTGTTCTGAGGTGAAATATTTAGCTGCACTGAATATTCTATCTAGCAGTACATAGAGTCAGTACCTATAGAGTGAACGTAGTCGTTAACGACTTTACATAGACATAACTATCTGTGAAAACGGATACTACTGTACAATAGTAAGTATCAGTCAAATTTTTTGATTGGCCTTCCTTACATTTTTATACGTAATTTTTAAAATAAAATAAATGAATAAATATCTAAAGGAGGTCATAATTTACAGTTGCGTTTCAGGCTCCTCTCTAGATGTTGCAAATTTTGACACAAGATTACGCTTCACATCCCAGTACTGTAAATCAGGGTACCTTTGCCGTGAAGAAAAGTTCGAAAAGTCAAAACACTCACCTATCTTTCCATTCGGACTATACGGCCCGTAGCTACTCGACGACAGCGGCGAGGAGTATCCATTCTGCAGTGGCTGCGCAGGAGCTCCCGGGGAGGGCGAGCCCGCGCCAGGGCCGGCCATCCACTCCCGGACGTGGCCGTTCCCCGGGTGTCCATTGTGGCTGACCCCCGGCTCCGCCTTCACGGGGTTTGGCAGGCCGCGGTACGCCACCTCGTGTTTGAGGTTGTCCATACTGCTACCGCATGCTGCTGTGCCGCCGCCACCGCCGCCTGCGCTCCACACTTCTGGAACAATCATAGGGAATCGTTAATACTATTATCACTACATAGTATAAAACAAAGTCGCCTAACAAAGCCCACTGTATGTCTATCCCTATGTATGCTTAGGTCTTTAAAACTACGTAACGGATTTTGATGCAGTTTTTTTAATAGATAGAGTGATTCAAGAGGAAGGTTTAAAACTATATGACACATCGATTTCCACTCGAGTGAAGCCAAGGGCCGTACGCAGCTGGTTATACACATAAGCAATATTGTTATTACTAGTTTTTGCCCGCGCACTGCTTCGCACGCGTTGTTTCTCTGACGTTGGCGTGAATAGGAACCTTACATACATCCATTTAACATCCATGCATACATACATCCATCCATCCAAACTTTCACATTCATAATATTAGTGTGATTATTAATAGGTCAATGAATCGACAAAAGAAAGGTTCAACAAAACAGCATATACAGTTCATGATTCAACAGACACAAATTGTCCAAACTAAGTCAACATAATCTACGCATAAGTGCATGATAAATAGGGGTTAGTTTTGTGTGAAATAAACCACAAAAGCTCGTAAAGCCAAACCCTGTGGAGTTGTACTTTGAATATTATGTTGTCCAAGTTTCATAGTTCAGAGAGAGACAGTAAATAGTAAACATATGTAGATAAGAACCTAGAAAACTGCTGTATCAGCATTATTAATCCATATAGCTCCCTAAAATAATGGGTCAAAAACTTTATAATAAGCTTCCTCTAGAATTGAAATTCATTAAAAACGAAAATCGGCTTAATATAGAATTACGAAATCTCTTACTTGACAAAACGCTATATAGTATCAAAGACTTTTTAGTCCTCTTAGAATCACCTTATCTAAATATAGTGTAGATTTAAGAACCTTATATTTAAGCATATTTATTATACTTTTTCTAATGCCCCTTTACAGCAAAATTGTTCCATATTACCTATCTCTATTGTATCTATATCGTGTTTGACGAGTCATAGTCTCATAATTTAATTTAATTTACATTATTGTGATTTTATTATGTATGAAGTATGACAATAAATTATCTGAATCTGAATTATAAAAAGATCGGTAGCCTTTTCTTATGTCTATGTAAGTTTATTATAATTTATAATGCTTTTAATGTAGGTATGTAGAGTAAGTCTTTTTTTTACTAATTATTTATTAGTGCCACCGTCTATATTGTTCCTTCATGTCTAGTCAATCCGGTTGCCTGGAAGAGTTTGCTCTCATCGATAAGGCCGTCCTTTATACTTTCTTTATTCTACGTTTTTATTTCTATATTGTTTTCTGTTTTGTGTGGTATAATAAAGTGTTTTCTATATATATATAAGAAATTATACATAAATTTTTTTTGACGACTAATGTGGCGCGGTGGGCGAAGGTCCGCCTGCGACGCAAGAGGTTGCGGGTTCGATTCCCGCCTCGGAACAATTGTGTGTACGATCTGCAGATATTTGTTCCGAGTGTTCTGGTCGTTTTCTATGTATAGTAAAAAATATCGATCTATTTAATGTATTGTATTATGTATATCAGTTATCTAGTACCCATAACACAAGCTCTGCTTGCCATGGGGCTAGATAATGCTGTGTGAATTGTCCAGCATTATTTTTTATTTAATTATATTAATTTCTACTGGTATTGATACTGTTACGTACTGTACTTCTTCTGTTATGTTATCTAGAAGTAAGTTAGAACTACAAGCAGCAAAGAAGAGAATCTTGTCCCTGAGCTATACTCGTCAAATATCATGTATCAAAATCTTTACTATTATAATACTATTATAAAGAGGAAAGGTTTGATTTTTTATTTGTTTGTTTGTAATGAAACTACTAGACTGATTTGAAAAAATTCTTTCACTGTTGGGAACCTACACTATCCCCAGTGAACATAGGCTATATTATATTTTCAAAAAAGTTATAGGTACTAAAACCGTGCGAAGCCGGGAAGGGCCGCTCGTAGGTAATATGAAGAAATAAACGTAGGTATTCAATAAATCGTTGAAATAGTAAAAAATAAAATATTTCAATTTTCAATTATGAGTCAAATCTAACTAAAGCACCTATGTATATTTGTACGAAAAGATTTTATGGTTTGCTGCACTACACAATAAAGATTTCCTTTAAACATTTTACGACGAACATAAAAGGCGAACATGCAAAACATGCAATATTGCTCTCAGAACCGACATACATCACAGGATGCGATGCGACGCGACGTGACGCGAAATTTTAAAAAATCCTTTACGATGAGGAAGGATTTTTTCAAATTTCGCGTCATGTCGTATTAGTAGGTACTAAGACTCCGCTGTCCGTCTGTCTGTTCGTCTGTTACCAGGCTGGTATCTCATGAACCGTCATAGTTAGACTGTTGAAATTTTCACAGATGTATTTCTGTTGCCGCTATAACAACTAATAAACAGAATAAAATAAAGATTCAAGGTTGCTCCCATACAAAAAACGTGATTTTTCTTTTTTAGATAATGGTCGGTTTTTTATATTTTCACAAAATCACACAGAAAAGACTTGTTATATGTGGAACAGCGAAAATACTGCCCTTGAACCCTGCCTATATGTAAATTTATTAATAGAATAATTCTATTCTATTGTTGTTATCTCGCGTCGAGCTTCTTTTTTTTAGTCTTTACTAGCGCCCTGCGGCTTTGCCCACGTAGAAATCTAGGTGTCAAATGCTTATAAACCTTCCTCTTATCATTCTTTCTATTTAAAAAAAACGCATCAAAATCCGTTGCGTAGTTTTAAAGATCTAAGCATACATAGGGACAGACGGATCTCGATCAAAGCTTCAATGCGGGTCATACATACTCCCGAGGGTTTGCTGTAAGAGTTAGTACCGGAACAACAATTTATGTCTTGATTGGAACGTTGCTTATATTCTCAGGAATGATGTCGCTTCTCGGAACTGTATCGTTTTGTTTTGTTGTTTATCGTACTGTTTATATGTTAGGTAAGTTCTAGTAATTTACGAACATTACACATTCACTTCTACATCTCTATAACTTTAAAATTTATTGATAATTCGTTTAGGTACCTGCAGTTTTGTCGTCCATTCAGAAACACTAAATAGTTTATTATCGTGAATAAATTTATACATATACAGACAGGAATACAAAGTTTTCTCATACATTTCGAACGACATATTCGTCCCAATGTTCAACCGAAAATTTTTGCACCGGATTTTTTCGGCACTTGTAAATTACTCAAAACAAAATTCTTAACTGCTCAAAACTGTGTCAAGTAGATTCAATAACGCTATACAATGCTTGAATGTTTTCTTTCATCACCCGAGTCACGAATGCGTGAGGGCAAAGTGCACAAAACAACTTTAGCTAAGCCTAAATAACGTTTAGGACAATATTTTAATATTTAACAGGGACTTAACTTTTGACTTTTTTTTTAACAAAAAAGGTTATCGATCGAAGCATCGAGAAGAGTATTGATATTATTTATAGTTCTGAAATAGAATTTTGCAGTGTCACCAATATTAATGATGCTATCAGATTCAATGACGATGAACTAATAGTCTACAAATGATTTTACAATCTGCAGATATTTGTTCCGGGTGTTTTGGTCGTTTTATATGTAAAAATAAAAAATATATATCTATGTAATGTATTGTATTAAGTATGTACATATATCAGTCATCTAGTACCTACCTACCTATGACACAAGCTCTGCTTAACTTGGGGCTAGATGATGCTGTGTGGATTATCCAGCATTATTTATTTAATAGTTACCGCAAGCTTTAACAGGAGTCTGATCCCTAATAGGATACAGAAGTAATATTTCTTGTGGCAGCAACAAGACCAGCTCATCCCTATGCATCGGGCCGGTTGCACAACGTGCTTGGCTGCGCGGCGCTGCGCGGGCGCAGAGAAAGCGCGTGACGTCACGACCTCGACACGCTCACCCACTTGCAACAACCCACTTCCAGCAACCAATGTCGCCAGCTTTCTCTCTCTCACGCTGCTATCTAACAACGTAATAGATGTGTAACTTCATTGCAATGAGGGAAAATGCAGGTTGCATTGTCATTATTCGTGTTTTTGTGGCTTATGATGCTTGTTAGCGGTGTTTTGTAATTGAACGTCTTGCTTGCTGTACTCCCTTGATTTCTATAAGGTTATGTGATTTCTTGTAGTCTTTTGAATATCATGCTGAAAATGTATAGGGAGATACTAATAATAAGTAATTATTGTACAAATCCCAACGTGTATCAGGTACTGTATACTCATTGTTTGTGGTTTGACATAAAACCATTTCTAAACATCTTGAGGCCTAGGAAGCTATATAGAAAGGGTCCGAAAAGACACTTCAGGTTTCCGAGACAGCACCAGATGTTTCTAATGATCAAAGAAAACAGGAAATAATCCACGTCACAGACTCTCCAAGTCCACTAGCCGCATCGTCTTGATATACCACTTTCCCCTCATCAATGCGTTTGCAGGTTTTAAGTAGGTCTTGAGCAAACTGTCTAGTTTATAGCTGCAGGCTGTATTCATTATCATTTTCTAGTATGTTGTAATTTTAAATGCAATACTGATGCTTCAACGGTGTAAAATCCTAGAAAACTAGACTCGGGTGGATTCTGATAAAACTCTCTGAGGTTTTTGACATAAATCAATTCAAGGTAAATCATTAAATCTTTGGGTATGAAGGTACTCGTAAGGTCTCCTAAGATCTCATGTGAATGGAGTGGAGAATTAAAATAACCAAAGACATGGCAACGCCAGACAAGACCACACTAAAGCCATTTAAAGCAACGTCCATTGTCCAATGCTCGCGTCGTAACGCCATAGCACCTTTGAACCAATCGAGAATCCACTTTTACGGCAATAGTAAAATTTTACGATTCATTACGATAATCCTAGGGTAAAGCACGCAAGCGGTCATCCAGACTGGCATTATTTATGCTACCAGTAGAAATATCTAATCTCTAATGGATTTGAGAACTGACATTGGTTTGAAATCGTATGCTCTAAAATCAACATCAATCATAGTTTCAAAAGAGGAATCTTACCTCATTGTTTACCTACAATCCGAATTCAAACTAACACCAATTTTATCAACATGATCTCCAGGTGAAGAATTTAAGATATCTTTTATTTTCGAAAAACTACTCTCTATATTTTCTAAAACCAAGAAAAGTTAGAAGCAAGTCCACCACACAAATCTTCCACACTGCCATTGATAATTTTATATACTTCGTGAACTAGGTAGCAGCCCGCCCGGCGCCAGACTTTGACTCATAGTTCCTTGCGTTCATTTTGAATACCTATCTAGCGCACTTTATATTACATACATATTACCTAGTCACATTGGGGGACATCGTCAATGACGCGGAAATTCTAACGACTATCCGCGCTGGTATTATAAATTTATACTACTGCTGGTTTATTCTCACGTTCATTTGACTTGTAAGAAAACCACTAAAAGATATTTATGTTCGTGTGTGACCTTCCATGTGTAAGACCCAATAATATACTCGAGAAACATGCACCAATATGTATCAGTTACCAACAATCACTTCAATAGATAAGAAAGACTTAAAAATAAATTCATCTTCAGCAGCCACGAGATATGATTTTTTCATACATTTGTTTGTTAGGGAAATAAGAATCAATTACATACAACTGCCAATAATGAAACTTCCGCATAGAGACGTAACTAATCGCATTTTGTTTTGCGGAAACCATTGAAAGGCCTTCATTAGTTGACAGCTCACCAATGTTAAGTACCTATTCGAATCTGTATTTTACTGCATTCATTAATTTTAGACTTAGATGACGTGGGCATAGTAATGTAGTAGTATAGTAGCTATACAATCGCGAGCTAACGCGAGGTCAGCGGCTCTACGGAATTGCGTCACAACTAATGACCTTGCTATATTATATTGCTTCTGTTCATTCCTTTGAGTTCGATAACCGTGCCACGAGGTGGTTATACAGCGTTGGCATTTATGCCGCTAAATAATGCTGTATATCATCAGTATATCAAATCATAAATTGCATCCAAATCTAATATTGTCCGAGTAACGCGGCGCTGGCGTCAAACCCGTCTCATCAAACATACAAACGTACTTAGTCAGTATTTTGAATGCAGAATGATGCTGCCGTAGATTTAAATTTATCCAACAGAATATCGAGCCATGACAGAATATCAAGTAACGAGTAATATTGGCATAAAGGCTCACGCTAAAATAACAGATTTCCTTTCTGCATTTGGAACGCAATGCTTATAGCAACTTCAGCAGTTGCAGAACTTACCGCAGTGAAGCTAGCTTGTAGTATTTCAGTCGTTGTGACCTAACCTCAAGAGTCAAAGTTATACCTGGTCAAGTCGACAAGAATTCATCGCGACTTCTGCAGACTGAGTGCCTTATGCATTATTGAGTTGCCGCAGTGTTGGTAGGTGCGGTTGATTGCCAGCAAATTGTTGTGGTTCCCACGGGAGCCGCAACACATTTCAGCTTTAGGTACCTATCTATACCTTACTCATAATTAATTTAATTGCTAACATGAATTTATAACGTGGTTAATAGCTAATTAGGTTTGTTTGATTGAGCTTTTGGTTCGAAGACAAATTAGGACAGTCACTCAAATTAGCAGTTTTTTTTTCCGGTTTACATTAGGAGACAAATTAGGACAGTCACTCAAATTAGCAAGCATTTGCCGGTTTAAAATTATATCTAGCTAGCGAATATTGTACATCATATGACCTAGTTAAGCCTTAGGTTCTACGCCTGACCTCTCCTCGATCGTGTCGGTCTGCCGTCCCATCGGATTATGACTCTATGATGGTGAGGGAATAGAGAGTACACAAGTGTTTCCACACACACTTGTGCAGTATAATAATGTCCTGCGCACATGGCTAGTCTCCGTTGAGACTCGCCTTTTATATTCGTCTAGCTAGGAGGACATCATCATCATGACATATATAGTCAAAGATTAATTGCCATCGTGGTCCAACTATAAATTTAAAACGTCTTAGTAAATAATTTTACGTTCCCTTTTAAAAAACCAATGCAAAAAGAAACAATTTGGAAAACAGGTTTATAAAAAATTACTTTAGCTGAAACAAGAATACAAAATTGAATTCCAATATTCAATCTATATGTTAACGAACATAAACAGAATCATATAAAACGCGAAATATGTGAAGAGACATGTAATTCAAAACTCCTTGAGTCACGTACATAACTTGGTAACAAATCTGCTCTTTCGAATGTCGATAGCTGATACTCGAAGGAGTACTTCAATAATGCGATTCCTAGACTTACTGTGAATCTAAAATCCCGGGATATTCCAGCCAGATGACAGTCGGTGTTGGCTGCATATTAAGGTGGAGATTGTCTGAGGAAAAACGATATATAGTTTCTTCTCAGCCTCTCTCCTACTGATATCGTTATATGAGCCAGTCGTTTAGAATTTAGATACGTTTAATAGTCGTATCGATGGTATACTAACTCAGCAATAGCCTTCTGGATTTACTAAATCTATAAAAAAATATCAAAACCCAAAAAATACACCGTGCACAATTGCATGTTTGTTTTACCACAGACACTCTCCTTCTGATATCGTAAGATGAGCCAATTGTTTCGAATTTAGATACTGTCGTATTGATGGTATACTAACTTAGCAATAGCCTTCTGGATCTCCTAAATATATTGAAAAATACCAAAACGCAAACACACCGTACCCAACAGCATTATGTAGATGGAAGCTCTTGCTTATAAGATGCTCGCTTGCCGATAGATCTCACCTTAAAGGAACACGAGATCTCCGGGTAAGAAGATATGAGATTGGAGCCGTTGGCGACTCGCGCGGGATATCACGTAGCTATTTTATCGTATCGTATTGTCTCGATGACGCTGTGTTTAAGGATCTCGACAGAAAGGATTCTTTAGGTATGTGGGAAAGTAGGGATGTTACTATCTTGAAAGAAAACCTTGAGAAGAAGCTTTCGGCACAAATGTGATATAAAAGTAAACAAATATGTATGTATTGACATGTATTTGGCTTGAAAGAAACGTCTAATCACCAAATAATTATATAAAGGCAAAAAAAAAAGTATCGCAAGGAAAACATAAACTGCGATCAAAGAATCCGCCAGGATGACAAATGACACCAATTAAAGATGATAAATTATAACCAAACAGATGTTTCTCAAGATGTAAATACAAAAGAATTGGATCACCACATGTTTGCCGGCGCATCAAAACCAACATCAAGTACATTGAGATTGTGCAAGACTTTGTTGCTAAATTAAGGATCAAAAGTGTGATAAGATCTTGCTGGGATCATACATAAATGTATGTATGTATATGGCATGACCCGTCGCCTTTTCAACTTACCAACACATTGAAGCGCTATGATATTTCTCTTCGTACTTGGTACCTATCTGAAAACGATTTCTATGCTTATTTGATGTTTCTTACTACTGTCGTAGCAAGTGGACAACATCGTGAAAATAAATATGGCAATCATTTGAAAATGTTGAATCATTTAACATATTTTATCTTTTTTTTTTTCGAACTTCTTTATATATAAACATTTATGATACTCAATTGTTACTCTTTTTAAAATAATCAAAAGATTTATATGCAAAGTAGTAGCGCTGATCAATAATAACATTTTGCAAAATGAAATACTTTAAAACACACTTGCGACCAAACAATAAACTAAAACGAATGTCCCGTTTCCGGTGTGGACACATGAATAAATTTAGACAATGCACACAGTTGCAACCGAATATCTATTGTTAAAAATATATAAAATACAATATAAAACATGGTTTTATCTAGCAAGGACGTCCTTGCTAGGTTAGACTGGTTAGACTAATACAAAACCTAATTAAAGTAATGCAATCTACGAAATGAAATTTGGCCATAATGACAAAAATACACTACTTACAGTGACCCCAAAAGTTTGTAAGCTATGTGGAATTACTTGCTTCGAATCAAGGTTTCAAACACAATAACAATACATTATTTATTTCTAGTCCCAAGCCTTCTTAGCCTCCTTTTGTGGGAAGCTTGACAAATAGATTTAATTTAAAAAAAATATTCTTAGCTTAACACGCATTTTCCAGCTGTATTCATTTGATTTTTGTAAGCAAGCACTTATACATATTCAAACCCTTTTCAAGCTAAATGGACCAACACATCTCAATTAGTAATCCCAATTGTTCCTAAGCTAAACTTGTTAGCTAACATTTTGCGATTCTAATAAAAGAGCAAGAGAAAATGAAATGGCTTTATCACCAGGACCCTGAATGCTATACCAGCAAACTTCTCAAATAAAGCGAATGCCAGTAACTTCAAAATTGATCATTGTTCGTACTCAAGTTGGACTGTTTGCATAATAGTTTTATTCATTTTTCATATCCCAGTTCCAACTTCCATATAATATTGAACGGTTAAATGGTCCTCTATAGATTTTTACGACCCAATGTCTTCCGAGATGCAAGCAATTTTGCAATGCCATTTTGTATGCGAAACATAAACAAAATTTTCATACCGGTCCTCGAGTAACTTTATTGATTTTATAGTATTTATTACACCTTGCGGCACTTTGAACCGATATTATGTAAATGTACCTACATAAATATTTTATAATCAAGAAGTTATTAACGTATTGTAAAATGATTTATATTTCAAGGGGAGACGCCAACGTCAACAGCTATTTTAGCTTGCTTGACTGGTGTTGGCTTAGTCAGATCGATTACATCCTTATATTGAAATGACATTACTGGTTATATGTAGTTTCGTGTTTTGACCGAGGTCTTCGCCTTATTGTGGACTAAAATTTACCAGTTAAGTACGTCAGCCACATTTTTAACATTTTGACAAGTTCTGTGGTAAGTGATTGGTGGTTGTGACTCATTGCTCTGTTGACCCTGATTCTATGTCAAGTACACTAAATTGGATTACATAGATGACGTTTTGTGAGTTCATATTTTCAATTATACTCATAGAAAATACAAACTGTATCGGCTCAGGTACAGAGAAAACCAGACACCAGTAGCTAGTATTCAATTAGAAAATAATTTGCTAACTTGGGTGTAGTCAACTGAATCTTCGTCGTAATAACATCGAAATTATCCAGATAATCAGTATCTTTTTATGGCAGCCATAAATATTCGCCCACTTCACCTGGCCATTTTATCTGGTAGATATTTAATTATAAATTTTATTAGAGATATACGACAACTACCTACGCTTTGTGTCGGTTTAATAATGCATTATTTTATTCTGATTAAAAACCAATGTCAGTTGTGGTCTTAAAGATCTATATGATTTGATGACTTATGTGTTGATATATTCATTGAGATCATATTCGTTATCTTAGAGATCTGAATTATTAACATTCCTTAGCATACATTATATATATATATATTAAAGTTATAGCGACCTACCTTTTAATATATTTCTCTAACAAGGTTTATCAACATTTATATCTAAACGCAAAGTTCTAATAAAAACAAATTGTCCAGTGCACAAGTGCTACGGAATATATTCACAAAGAAGTCGACAAGATGACGCCATGCAAGTCACAGATTGCATCTAAATGAGACTTTCTGGGAATTCTGGATACCTACTGAGCTAGAGAGTTGCAATTTATCTTTCTTTACGAGGAGTAGTAAAATTCACTGAAAATTGTTTCCCTACAGGATTTATAAAATATACACAATCCTTTTGATAAGAATAATACATTTATAATTATAACATTACATAAGGTGTCTGAAGATTCTAATAAAAGGAAAAAGGCGCAGGTAAGAATCAATTAAAATGCTGCTACTAAATTAAATTCCAACACAATAGATATTTAAATTCGTTTTAGTAGGAAAACACAAAATCAGATAAAGTTATTTTATCGTCGAATAAACTCATAAATAACACTAAATATCCTTGAGTCTGGGGTCAACATACTGCAGCCTTCATTTCCACAAATCACATGTTTGAATAGGTGTTTCAACAATAACCGAGGCGAATGCTTTGTGGTATTGTTGTAGATGTTACCACTTGTATCTTACCAGAATACAAATTTTGGTTTACCAATTCAGCACATCGCATTAACTACCATAAAATACCCGTACCTAGTCATATTTCTACAGTCTTATTCTTCACCAATTACAAATGATTGACGACACTGAATTTCAAAGCATTACCAGCGTTGTTTTGCTGCTTCTGCATTGACGTTTTCCCATCTCCGTCCAATAAGCGTAGCTTGTCGTGATTAAAGCCTTAGGATGAATGAAATACCCCGGTGATCAAGACATTCCCTCCATTCCTGTGCTATAGTCCTATAGCCAGGACTGCGCGTGTTGTGTCTGCCAGTCTGGTATCGATCCGGCGCCCTCATTCTGCCAAGCCGACTGCGCCCATTGTCCAGATGTAGCGCTCACTAAATGCGGTACCATACTAGATGAATGGCTTTTCACAACTTTTCAGTTTTCAGGGTTCCGTACGGTTCATTCATGGAACAGTTTTTAATATTATTGAGCATACACTCGAACTGATTTTAGATATTTCTCTATGCATAAGGATATTTTTACTTATAGCTTCATTGGCACATAGGATGTTTTGATTGCTAGTGACATCATTGTTCAACCCAATATACAAAGTGAATTATTTCATTATGAGAACCCTTTGAAGCAGTAGTGTAACTCGTGCTTTACCACAATAGTTCAGCAGTTATCTCTACTCTGTGACTAGCCTGTCCGGACAATAGACGTCTGCCTCTTTGTTTTCATAACTTGAGCCTACCAGTTTTCACAATCTGAATATTAAAAAAAGTATTTTTAACGGATTCAAAACATTTAGTAGATTTACCTATCACATAATAACTTCCTGCCGAACTTTCTTCGAAACTCAAATCAAACTTTTATAAATAACTAATTTCGTTCGTGTAACACACGAACGAAATAAGAAATTGTTATTTGATATGAAATTGTTTGGTAAACAAATTGTGTAAATTATGTAGCTTACGTTTTTCTTCTAATTTGGTCGGAATATTTCAGTCGCTTCCAGGAACATTTAGTTCAAGGAGATACTGAAATATTAAACTTCGCGTTAAAGCTCTAGCCTAGCCTACTGCAAAATGTAGAAAACAAACAAAGCAATTACTTAAGGTTTGAGAAATACCTAGCCTAAATTGGAAAAAACGCTTTCAAATTGGTATCAAAAAAGGAAAATTATTTCCCTGCATAGTTCTTACACTATTTTGTACTTAATTATGTTATTTAGTTATGTTTTTTTTTCCTATGTATGTATATTATGTTTGACATACAAGAAAATTCTTATCAATAAACAACTAAACTGAACTCAATCTCTACAAAATTTATGTGATTACTAGCTTCTGCCCACGACTTCGCACTCGGTTTTCAAGTCTTTGTCCGTCCCCAAGATCGTGTTTACCTCCCAGTCAAATTTAATTAAGTTCCGTTCAGTCACTTAGGCGTGAAAAGGTAAGACTACCGCACGCGATGGACGGTCAGGGAACAGACAGACAGACAGAGCTAATTTAACTTTTTTCTCGACTTCCAAAAATAGGTGGAGCGGATTCGACTGTATGAATATTTTTTATGTTCGTCGTTTTTTCCATCAATTATTATGGAATGATTTAGAAAATTATTTTGCCATTTTCTTTTGCTTGTACTAGACGACCTCTGTGACGCAGTTAGCTAAGCTCCGGAACAAATGTTTGTACGATCTGCAGACATTTGTTTAAGGTGTTCTGGTAGTGTTATATATATCATAAAACATATCTATCTAAGCAATTTATTTGTATTCTTTTATTATGTATATCAGATATACATAATAAAATAATTAACAATTTTTTTGTACATAATAAGTAAATTTAAATAATTTACTTATTAAAGTCATTTAAAACGGGATATTTACCATGATTTGATTTTTGAGTTTTCCAATATTTCGGCACAGTTTCATGCGCCATGATCACGGAATAACTGAAGACACTTTATTCCGTGATCATGGCGCATGAAACTGTGCCGAAATATTGGAAAACTCAAAAATCAAATCATGGTAACTATCCCGTTTTAAATGACTTTAGTGTTAATAACCATGATAGTTTCAGAAGTTTTAATTTACTTATTATGTACATATACATACAAAGTTATTCTGTGCCATAACACAAGCTCTGCTTAGCTTGGAGCTAGATAATGCTGTGTCGATTGTCCAGCATTATTTATATTTATTTTATATTAATACTTCGATTTCAGACAAGCCGCAACGAATACAAATTAAAATTATTTATTGGCCATTACACAAAGGATTAGATTTATGTTTCCTCGGTTCCTTCGCAGAGAATCCGGAATTTCGCTAATGCGCACGATGAAATATTTTCTACCGATAAGTTGGTAAAAAAAGAGGTAGCTACTTTGCCAGAATAAATTAGGGATAGTGATGGGCACGTGGTGATGTTATTTATTAATATATCAAAGATGTATGCAGTTCCACTATACATTTGGCTTGAAATATTGTTTTATTTTATTTAGCTTTATTGGGAAGACAAACAGTTTTACACTTAACAGATAAACTTAAATAATAACTAATAACCATTTATGTGTCCTCGTTGTAAAGAACTGTCATGCAATTTATGATTTTTTACAAAAGCATTGTAATATTGACTACTCAATGAGATGACCATTAGTATACGGTTTAGCAGTGGTTTTAATTTAGACGCCAGCTATCCTGACCTAACTGAAGACCAACTCAACAAGCTTGAGCGTCTTCAGAACTACTCCATTAGATTTATATTTGGCCTGCGTAAATTTGATCACATCTCTGTGTACCTACCGTAATAGGCTCAAGTGGTTAACCATTCGTCTTCGTCGGAATGCTCTCTTATCTTCTTTATTCTGTCCTTTTCCTTCCATCATCACCGTCTTATCTAAAAGACCCTTCGCTCGTCTGATACCCTTCTCTTAAAAATCCCATCACACACTTCCCAATTCTATGGTGATTCCTTCACGTTGCAGGCCGCCAAACTCTGGAACGCCCTTCCCGTTTCTATCCGTCAAGCGAAATCCCTTCCTATCTTCAAAAGTATGGTTTATCAACACTATCTGACCACTCTTGATAAGTTTTCTTGACTTTTATTTTTATTTTTTTCTATGTTAATTGTTCCTGTTTTATGTACATATATTTGTGCTCTATTTTTATATATGTACGTTTTTAATATAAATATAAATTATTTTATATATTATATAATTATCCTAAATAATTACGCCACCGTCAGCTTTAATACGTACCGATCCTATCCATCCAAAGTTTGCCTGGAAGAGATCGCTTTTAGCGATAAGGCCGCCGATTGTGCCACTAGATTTAGTAAGTATTAAGATCCTATTTTTATTATTTTCTTTATATTTGATGGTGCAATAAAGGTATATTGTATTGTATTGTATTAATAATTATGATTTTTACAAAAGCATTGTAATATTTCTACTCAATGAGATTTTAGCAGTGGTTTTAATAATTATGATTTTTTACAAAAGCATTGTAATATTTCTACTCAATGAGATGACCATTAGTATACGGTTTAGCAGTGGTTTTAATAACCAATTGACACTACCAAACCAAAAGAAATAAGAAAATACAAGCGTTATTATCGTGAAACAAAATACAACCATTATTACATTTATATACTACTTTATATATACGTTTTATATCTCCTATCCCTGACGCCTACGGTGCCATTAGTGGTAAGTCAGGATTTTATCTTTCACTATAAAATAGCTGCTTTATTCATCATCCACGTAGACTTTCATCAGCCCCAAGAAGTCCAATGCAGGACATAGGGCTCCACCGAAAAGCTGAAAGGGGACTGGCTATGCTGTGATCTGATCGCACAGTTCGTATTAGTGTTATGCACAAAAGTCAATATTTTTAGTAAAACGTTTTTACCGAAATGTATTTGAACTTTCTAAAACTAACAACCTAAAAAGGAAAGGTTTCTTGTTCACTTCTTTACTTTACCTTAAAAAGGTTGAAGTGAACAAAAAATCAAATAAATAATAAATAAATAATGCTGGACAATTCACACAGCATTATCTAGCCCCATGGTAAGCAGAGCTTGTGTTATGGGTACTAGGTAACTGATATATATAATAATACAATACATTACATAGATAGATATTTTTTATTATACATAGAAAACGACCAGAACACCCGGAACAAATATCTGCAGATCGTACATAAAATTGTTCCGAGGCGGGAATCGAACCCGCAACCTCCTGCATCGCAGGCGGACCTTCGCCCACCGCGCCACATCGGTCGTTAAATGGAACACTTTATTTCCTTGTTTTAATTATGAAATTTGAATGTTGTGATTGTGACTTGTCCAAGAGACGTTAGACGTGTTAGGTGTAAAGGAAATAAAGCTCTTAGATATTTGATAAACGCAACATCTGAATAAATTCTGAAAACCGCGTGTGTGAATTACTATTTACACCCACCAAAAGCAATATCACACAAAAGAGAAATCTTACCCATCGAGGTTACACTATCAGAAATAAAACTACCATCTCGACACCGGGTCCTATCGGACAAAGCTCGATCATAAAATCCATCGCTTCGATCTAGGACGATTTGATCAAAGTTTCGTTCTGAGAGCACTCTTGCGGATTTCTATTTCCTTCGCAAATGTTTCAATGTCTGTAACCGTATCCAATTTCCTCTGCCAGCTTGTTTCTACTTTCCTGATTTCGAAGGAACAGATAGAGCTTATTTTTGCTGGTGGTCTAGATTATAGTTGTAAAAATACCACTTTAATAGCTGAAGCTCTGTTTTGCTAACATTCTTTCAATAGTGAGTGCATTTGTTTTAGTTCAAAGTTCTTTCACAATAGTCTACATATTAGCTTATTCCAAGGTTCCCCTTTTAAAACCATCCTTGGGGAAAAACTGCTATTAAAATTCTGATCCTTACATTTTAAACTTTTTAAATAAAATCAGTTTAAAGTAAATATAAAGTATCTGAAAATGAAGGGATTAAACACAATGACCATGGATCAAGTAATAGCAAGGCGATCATGTGGCTAGTGCCTGTCTTTGATAATTCCTGAATGAGAAATAAGGGATACGATCCCTCTGGGAAATCGGGTGGGATAGGATATAACTTAAATCAGAGAAGCCTACTAAATCAAGCTTGGAATTATAACGGTCCTTAGGTACCCACTCAGACCTTTTTAGTAACTAATCCTTTCTTTAATCCTGCTTACTTATGCAAAAATTCTGTTTCCAAGTTGAAGAAATGTCAATTCAAATAAAAAGAGCATTATTTACGGTCCTTAATTGAGATCCTTCTTATCCATCTATGGGTTAATCTATTGGATCAGAATGGAATAGAGCACTTTGCTGACAGTACATGTCTTAGGTAATATCTCTGGTCCCTGGTAATATCAAACGTTTCGTTAATTCCTCGTACAATATATCGAAAATGAATTAGCATTTTCATCATTAATTAAATAAATAATGCTGGATAATCCACACAGCATCATCTAGCCCCAGAGCTTGTGGCTTAGATGACTGAGATTACAATAGATTACATAGATAGAGATACGTTTGATTATACATAGAAAATGACCAGAACACCCGGAAGAAATCTGCAGATCGTACAAACTTTTGTCCCGAGGCAGGAATCGAACCCGCAATCTCCTGCGTCGCAGGCGGACCTTCACCCATCACGCCACAGAGGTCAGCAAATCATTGCTACGTAAGTACGTACATCATTGATCCGCGTATTACATACTCTGTGCCATATTTGTGACACCCCATTGAATCGGTTTGATACTCTCTTCCGATGTTTTGTTTACTGTGGCTCCATCTGGCGATTGGATCTCACCACTGCTATTTATGCTTGTTCGTATAAATTTCATCGCACCCTTCTGTTCTGCAGCCATTTCCCTAATTGAATTTGTGTTGTTTTTACTCTTGTGGAAAATTGGCTTTGTGCAACCCAAGAAAGTGCATGTTGTTTATGTAAGACTGAATTTACGATGCGAACTTGGAATGGATGCAGATGTCAGAGTTGTTGCAGATGATGTAACTGAAGATATCTAAGAATATGTTGCTTATTTTAATAAAGTGGGTCCATATTGTTAAGGGAGCTATTTTGCTTGCTTATTTTATGACCAAGAAATCTTGTTCTTTTTATAATATTTATCGGTGCCCTAGATTAGATTTGGTTAGTCATATTTGTATACCTTTTTGTATATTTTATCAGTGTTGTAATGCCACTTGAACAGTCCCTAAATTCATATTGCTATTACATATTTGAATATACCTACACACATGGGTTACGTTTAATATGCATGCTTGGCATTAATTCAAATTCTAGTACATGTAAGCAGCGCTTGCTGTCTACGAATATATGTATATCACATACATTCTCAATATTTGTAGAGCTTCCCTGAGTAATACAGGATTAGTACACTTCCATCACTTAATTATTCACGGCAGTGTTTGGAATAATATATAATCATTTGAATATCTAAGGATTTGTTAAAATTTTATCAGAGCAGATAGATCTTCAGAGAATTAATGTATAAATTGCCTGCTGTTATTTATTTGCTTGCTTTATTTATGAAGCAATAAATAATGTTTTTTTCGTGTATACCGAATGAAACATGATTAATTTCCAGTGGCTTTTTTCTAATCTATAAGCTAATTTTTATCGTAGGTGGTATAATAGCCTTTTCTTATGTTTTCTTGTGTCGATACTTTGATCAATATTTAATGAAATATTTGCCTAATCAGCTTTGATAATAATTAATGCACTATCATAATCATCTTCAACCTACATATATGTATATTCAAGGGAGGCTTTCGCCCAGCTTTGGACCAGCCACAGCTGGACGTAAGTTTCCCTAGAATAAGCGCCGCGCTAAAATACTTTCAGTTGCCTAAACTTCAATACATTCAAAAGACATTCATCATTTTACAGCTCAACTAAACCAATGCAGAAAGCCCAAATTATTACAGTAAAACGCGAGACATTGTATTTTACGCCCATTTTACGAGTTCCAAAGGGCAAAGCTAGGTGACTGAGAGGTCGGGGAGTGCGTCTTCAGACTATTTACGCTGTGAGGCTGGGTGAGGTGACCTACCCGTGACCCTTGACCCGCAAGCCTGTGACCTACATCGCGACAATCGATACGCACAGAACGACCTCTATCAAACAGATTCGGTACATTGCAGTGGGCTGCGTCTGGCGGAACTCTGATAAAGCGGTGTGTGCTATCCATTTGCTTTGTGAAAATACGGATAGGTAGCTGTCTATAGTTCTAACATTGCCCTCCTTCGATGCAACCCTTCTTCTAATCATGATTCGTTTGGGCTGGTTTTCCATATCTCAAATAAGTCATACAAACGGTAGATATATATTTTTACGATAGAACCTGTGTAAAATTATGATGGATCATTAAGTTTCAGGAATTTACTAGTTACTTGATAGATCAAGTAACTAGTAAATTCTAGCCTAGAGGCTAGAGTAGTTAAAATAATCAACTTTACATTTTTACGCTTAGTATTTTAACAAGCTTATATTTGAATGTAATGTTCATTTTATTTTAAGAAAACAACACGTAAAATAAGTGTTTTACCGCAGTGACCGCATTTTCGACGGACATTTTATTTCGTACATAAAATTCGGGTACACTGTTATTAACTCAAACTTCCAAGCGATTCATTAACATTTCTGAAAGATACGAAATTATGAGAAAAATTAACGGTGTTGTTAATCAGCATTAATGAAATTACTTTTCAGTCAGATATTTTGGAGCTATACCTGACCTAATAACGTCAAAAATTATTTATGTACCTGATGCTGCTACGACTATGTATTTTATTGAAAAATATTTTGTTAAAGAAACCAACGCTTCTGTGTGTTTCTTTATTTTGTCGATTTCATATTTATTTTATTGCATCTACACAATGACGCAGTTTTAGGTCTTAGTATATAGGTCTTAGCTAGGTAATGTATAAGAAACACAATGGTGCCTAAGCAGGGCGTGGCAATATGTACTGAAAATGAAAGTGAGCCGGGTTTCAGAGAGTTTTAATTATAAGTATTAATATAACGGGCATTTATCGCGTTTATTTACCTCTTACACTGTTAGTGTAGTATGTCGTCCAAGCGTGCAGCTGGACATGCCTACTAGTATCGAAAACCAAGTGAGGGTAGTTTCAAATAAACTAGCCCCCGCTTCGCCAGTACTCCAGTCATCCCGTGACCACGACAGTGTGTAAGACCTTCAAAGAGTTTTTTTTTTCCTACATATCAAAGTACATAACCAAAAGTCTCAATACCAGATTCTAAAATAGTATTCCAGATCAATGCACTCTGCAAAAAATAGGAGCATTCAACAACGGATTCCGAATTCCTCACAGATTAGCCAGAACCAATCAATTCTGGGTTCAAAAACCACGAGAAATTTCTGCGTGAGTCATCGACTGATACCGAAAAGCGGTCCAGCAGGTTCATGTTTTCCTTAATACACTGTTTTTGTTGTAGAATCCGAACGATCTGCGCGCGCTCTTTTGAGAACTTTTATTGGTCTGTCCAAATGATGTTTCAACGTGTTTATCCTTCTTCATCAAATTTACTTGTTGATTGTCTATAAGAAAAAAAAGACTTGGTGTAGATGACAATTAGTCTTCTATACCTTCGTAATACATCCAGCCAGCCACATCATTTCGTCAGCATCTAAATTACGTGTCTTCAGGACATTATAATATGTAATTAAATTAGCCATAACTTCGAAGTAAATATTTAGAATAAATAATAAAATGAAGATGATTTTTGGCGTTCTATCCCTCATTTCCTGTTCTATTTTGGCCCATTATCAAACACATTATTTGTATCTGTATGTTGTATCTACTTTCTTTATATAAATATGTTCGTTGTTTGTATACTTACTCATTAATGTAATGTGTTGTGTAATGTATGGTTTTAAACAAATATTTTTTGTTTCTTTCTTTACTTTCTTTCAAAGTCCGTCTTTCATCAAGTAGATCTTCTTACCTATATAATTGCTTATCATCAGGCTTTGACTCTTTGTAAACAGAATTTTCCATAGGTTCTCTAATAACACCCAAAACCATTAGAGTTGTTAGGAAAATTGTTATCACCTACATAATTTTCCTAAGTTTCAGGTTACAAAAGGGGTAAACGTGAGATACGTCAAATGAGGACCTTTTATCAGCCTCAATAACACCTTCAGACAATGGCCCCTGGGACAATGACCTTATACCTTATTTCTTTTTCGTAAACAATAGCCTTGTTTTCGGTGGAACGTGATATTGTTGGTATTAATACCTAAATGATGTTACCCTGTTTTCGTATCATAATTTCTATCTATTTTGGCTTTTGATCCAACTGGTTTTCTTGAGCAGACCTTAAATCATTTGCTTTATGGTCTTTAGTTTTTCTCTGTTTTCCATCGTAGATTGTTTAGTTCGGAGCTTACTAACGCTGTATGCTACCTCCATGATATTTTGTTGTCTGTATGCAATAAACGCTTGTTATTTACAATACTGGCTTCAAAAACAGTCACGCACATATGCAAAAATCTTTATTTGTACATTTAGCGACGCGGGCGGGATGTGCAAATAGATGCAGCCACACACGATGCGACAATGTCGTCGTTTGTTGCGTTTATGACGATTGTGGTCACACTGACTTCATGATTTATGGAATGACCGCCGGAATGATGTTCGGGTATTAATTTCTTCTTGTATCTAGTCATCTTCAATCAGGAAATCCACTTTGAAAACTTGATTCAAATCATTTTGCAAGCACATGCTGTTGTCTAAAATATGTACAATACACATGAATTTTGAAAAATGTACGAAGTTGACGGTTGACATCGAATCGCACAAAACCGATCAGTTCTTTTGGTAGCCTATTTTGGAAATGATTCTAATATCTCTATCTAGGAGACCCGAAACGAAAAGTGTCAGTTAGTTACGCGCCTGAAACCACTTGGTGGTTAGGTTGTTCGATCCATGCGATCGACGTCATCCGTGAACTTTGTTGTTCGTACTTCTCATGTGTATTGTACTTATTTTTGACAACAGCTCGTGCGTGCAAAGTGATTTGAATATGGTCACAAAAACTTTGTTCCGAAGAGAGTAGGAAGAGATTGTGACAACTATTAATTGGAGTCTAAATCGATGAAAAGTTAATATGAACTCGATTGACTAAAAAAAAAAAAAAACTTAATACGACCGGTGAAATAGATAAAATAAATAAATAACAAGTTTATACACATACACCTTACGCGTGGGTTTACAAACCTTTTAACGAACCGTGAAGAGATCTCAGTGGGTCAACCAAGCGTTGATAACCTCGGTATGAATATGCATGTTAGTTGGGTACCTTGTTTGTTTACGCTCATAAAGCTTTTAGTCGGAATACGTACTTAAACAATGAATTAATTTTCTACCCTACGCAACTACCACTATCACGATATTGGTCGATACGTACATTTTACACAAAGGAAAACTACACTGGCGAAAACACTTACAAATTAAATAGATTCTAAGACAGGCCAAAAGTCAAAGATTTTGAGAATTTTAATATAAAAACATGTTGTTTTTTAGAAGAAGTTCTAATAAAAGCATTATTATCTATATTTTTAGACTAGAACATAACTTAGGTTAATGTAAGCCTCTGGTAAGGTAAATATGCAGTTGATATCTATGCTCTTGTGCTCACAAAGTATATCGTGCTTTTGTTATTCCCAGACTTATGAATGAAATATAACGCCAGCCGGATGTCTGCTCGAGTGAATAAATGTTAAACTTACTTCACAACAACAATATGTAAAGATTTCGTCCCTAACTAACCCTAATTCTAAACTCTTGAATATAAAGTGACCCAGGTGTCCGTTACATTAGGACAAGAACCTTTTCTGTGACTGACGTTTTCATTTAACCCGCCAAGCGTAACGTTGGGTAAAATTGACCCAAGGTCGATGATAAATTAATACGCTTCGGACGTAAATACTTCGGGTTTAAAAATCTAAGCTCTTTTTATCTCATAGTATATTATCTATGATTTCAGTTGAAATTTATGCGAATAATAATTTAATCTCATCATCATCAGCCTATCTGTTCAAGGTTGTTCATACGCCCCTAATGAGCGTCATTAGCACCCTATCTCAGCTTGCCACATCCAGCATCTGCCAGTAGTCTTTCGAAGGTCATCATCCCACCTGGCCGGAGAGTGTATCTACTATACTGCACTACATTCTCTAGCCCGTATTATGAATGCGTACGCAATTATCGATGTTTGCAAGTAATGGCCTGTGTTTTTTCTTTCTGGGCCTGAAGAATACATTTTAGATTCTAAAAGCAATGCAATAACGTTTATTTCAGCTTTTACGTATCCATAAGAGGGCTTAATGGCTAACAGCTGTCTTTCAGCGTTGAAATCATGCATCTTTGTCTACACAATACAAACTGAGTTAGACTTCAGACCTAGAAATATAGCTTACGCGCTTGCAGGGTATACTGTACCTTAGAAAATAGGCATAGATATATATGGCTGAGCAAGTTTTCATAACACGAGCCTTAATTTCTAAAGGCCCAATACTGCAACTGCTTGGGTGCTTGAAGCTAAGTACTTTCGAAAGGAAACTAGTTAAATATTAATGGATTCTTGTGCGTCAACGGTGCATCCGTATTTTGTATTTTAAGAGAAACTAACGGTTGGATCTTTACATCTTCTGAATTTGTTGAATTGCTGATTGTCTGAGCTTTTGAGTTGATTATATACAACTTTAGGGGAGGATCTAGCTAGGCTGGACAACGTTTGGGAAACTACGTCAGGACGTCTCATCATGCATACCCGTCATGACTGAGCTGAGACTGATACTCACGATAGGGCTGGTCCACCAGTTCAAAGTCGCTCAGCGAGCTATGGAAAGAGCATGGAGTTTATCTGAAGGATGGATGCTGGATGGGGCAAGCTATAACAGGGCACTAATATGGCACTCATTAGGGGAAGCCTATGTCCAGCTGTGGACTAATAAAGGCTGAATCTGATATAAAACTTTAACAAATAGTTGTTTTGAATATACACGTGTATTCGCTTTAAAATTAAGTGATATAATGGCCAGACATCAAACAAATATTACATATTTTTAACCCACATTTTCTAACACACATATATCTCAGCATCAGCTCGACTTAAGCCCCTTGTGATAGAGTTTACATTCGTGCACATGTTGTGTCGGAAGTATGTAGGCTGGTGTCGGGTGATAAGGGCTATCTTTCTGGGTTAACAACCTATTGCCTATTGGAATCGTTGCAATCACAGCGCTTATCATCGAGACTTGCATCTTGTCTTCGAATGATCGTTAGGAATATGTTTCTTGACTTACTCAACTTCTGTTACGTGGGATGAGTTTTGAACAGGATCAGCTGACTAAAGAGCCTGCCAAATAGTAAAATCAAGTAGTGCCTTGGCAGGATGCATGCTGTATACCAATAAGTTATTTAGTAACGTAGGTTCAGGCTATATTTGCCCTCAACCCTACACTGCTACTCACAAAAATAAAGCCATGCATTTTTACCGTCTATAGGTTATTATGTTGTGTATTAGATTTATATCCAAGGAACTTCTGCTCCCTTGGTACTTTGGGACTTTCTAAGAATTCAGAACTACTTCGTTACTTATTACTACTATGAAATACATATAATCTTACTAACAATTCAAACAAATATAACTTTCTTACATGAGAAGTGAGTGCTTGACAGTACTAAAGCCTGTCTTTTAAAAAATGGGATGAATGAGGAATTAAATCAGCATAATTGATTCATAAAAATAATATTTTACACAGTCATGTTTAGTGTGTTTTGCTTAGATTTGGGCTTGATGATGTTGTGGGGATTTTCCAGCATTATTTATTACTTAAGTTTAATCTGCATCAAAAATATAATTTTGAATGTCATGAGATCCAGATTGTTTCTAGATTATGATCCAGTTTGCTGATAAAAGCTACCAAAACGGTCAAACAATAAACTATGTAGGTACTAACTGAGTTCATATTGGCACAATGCCCAAAACACTCCATTAACAATGCGGTTTCACGTATATACTACAATAGCGACAAGCTGCAAAAGACTGCAAGCTGGATACGTCAAGCTGAAGACACGGCGCTATGGCGCATTGGGGAATGCCTATGCCTAGCAGTGGACTAACATAGGCTAATGATGATTAAGGCTCCGCGCAAACGAGCCACCGACCATTGCCACTGGTGGCCAGCGACAGCCACTTAACATATATTTTGTATAGACGCGCCGCCGCATACGTGTAGCCTGTGGCGGCCACTCGCTTCTGACACTGTTACAAATGTGGTGGTAGCGCGCGACAGCCACCGGTGGCTGTGGTTGGTGGCCCATTTGCGCGGAGCCTTACTTTCGAAGTTAACACGATATTTCTTTTGACTTTTGGAACAAAGTTTAAATAACGCCAAAATTAAAGGTGTATACGAGTTTGCAGCTGGTTAGGTCGTAATTGTCAGGTTGAACCAAATTTTTGGTTAAAATGACTGGGCTTGTAGTAGGTAGTAGGCGTGATGAATAAACCCAATACATAGTCTCGAAAAACATTACCCTCTTTCTTACGCAGTCGGGTAAAAAACAAGCTACAAACGGCTACATTTAAATTCTCGTATGGAAGTAATCGTTGTCGATTCGTTTGGTGGAATCAAAATGTATGTACATTGTCTACCAATAGGCAATCTTTACGTTGAGAACAGATCACGTGACATATCTAAAGCATATGTCAAACCCATAAATTATTAGACTATTCTACTATCGGTTTCGCTAATCGATTGTTACATTTTCTAGGCCCGCTAGGATTAATTCTTGGAGAAACATTTTCTTTGTTAAAACTGGCACCATAAACCAATTATTATTAGGTAGACACTTCATTAACATAGAATATCAATTTCAGGTCAGCTATAACCCACAAGAAGTATTGATAAAATCAGTTTATAAGTGTTATGAATAAAAGATAAATTTATGTAAATAATTCACTCACCACTGGAGGCGTTCTCAGAGGCGAACAGCGGGGCGGCGTTGTAATCTGCAACAAATTATGCATTTTATTAGATATTATATAAGTAGACTATAACACTTGAAAATACTGTATTGCACGCTTTGAGTTCTACTAGTGCTAAGTTAGAGTTAATCTTAGGTTGTAAGATGCCAATTTAATGTGTATTTATATTTTTTTGTCTTATCTGTGGTCTGCCACCCGTGTTGACACGCGCGCGCCAATGGTTCTGTCAGAAAACCGGCGTTGCTCTACTTCTTGTGAAGAAGTAGAGCAACATTATGCTGAGAAAGGACCTATTGGTTCGCATTGAAGAGTCGCTTGTTGCTTTTATATAGAAACGTAGTTTTTTTTTTATGTTCTTGTTTACTTATACCTAGATACTATAATTATTTAGTAACAAGCTGTACCTACTTGTGTCAATAAATGTATTTTCTTTCTTTCTTTTACTAATGACCAGTTATTTAAATAAATAATATTAAAATACTTAATTTTGTTTATATCCTTTTTAAATAAATAAATAAATAAATAAATAATGCTGGACAATTCACACAGCATTATCTAGCCCCATGGTAAGCAGAGCTTGTGTTATGGGTACTAGATAACTGATATACATAATACAATCCATTACATAGATAGATATTTTTTATTATACATAGAAAACGACCAGAACACCCGGAACAAATATATGCAGATCGTACACACAATTGTTCCGAGGTGGGAATCGAACCCGCAACCTCCTGCGTCGCAAGCGGACCTTCACCCACCGCGCCACATCGGTCGTCGGGTCGTCGTTTTTCACACTAGTAACTTGGCGTTATAAATAAATGATTTGTATTGTGTTTGAATTTAATAGAAACTATTTACAACAAAAAATAATGCTGGACAGCAGGTTGTGGGTTCGATACCCGCCTCAGGACATCTCAGGAATGTTTGTACGATCTGAAAATATTTTTAGATGTTCTGGTCGTTTTTCTAAGTATAATAAAAAATGGTAGTGCTTTCATTGTAGTTTTACATAGATTTTAAGAAAGATCACTCACAAAAAGTGTGCCTAATTATGCTGTCTGATTTAATATATGATTTTAATTTAATATATCATCATCAACCTAACGCTTCAACCGTTGGTGGGACTCAATAATAATCAATAATCAATAATCATTTATTATTGATTATTATTGAGTCCCACCAACGGTTGAAGCTACTTCCCTATTAGAAATGTCTTGAAACTTGACACCCAAGCCCTATTGCACTACCTACATTGGAAGGGAAGCCATAAAATTCCCTAACTACTCTAGTATCGATGCATACATACAACTAGCAACATCGTAGAGTGCAGTGGCAACATTCTTTTATGCTTACTACATAAGTCTCGAGGGTAGGGTAGGTATAGGCCCTACCTTCAAACTAAGCTGGCACGTGAAACTAAGCCGTCTTAACACTTTGAGTGCTGAAAACGCACGGTATGAGTTTTCTACAAGTGACTAATCTGCGAAAATCCAAACTAGCGCAGCGGCTAAGAAAATACAGATCTTTGTGACTCAGCAGAGCTGTAATATTTTTCGAACGAAACGCATGTGCGGCGCAACACAACCGCTGTGTAGAGCGGCAGCACGAATTTTGTATGTAAAAAAAAGATCGCAGTCGTCAAAAAAAAAACCGCAGTCAAAGTGTTAAGTAGATAAACAAAGTCACCTTACGCTTAGAACTTACAAGACTAGGTATTTTTTAGCTAGCTTAAAAAAAAATGCCAGATCATTGACAAAGCATTTTCTAGCCCCAAGCTAAGCAGAGCTTGTCTTATGGGTACTAGATAACTGATATACGTAATACAATACATTACATAGATATATATTTTTTATTATACATACGATAGACCAGAACACCATAAACAAGTACATACGAGTATCTGCAGATCGTACAAACATTTGTCCCGAGGCGGGAATAGAACCCAATGAAATGTTACCAATTCAAAATGGTAATTAGTTGATAAACTAAAATATTAGTAAAGCAAAATACTTACAAGTCACTAATTTTACTAAGATTACTAAGATTTTCGGTATTCAATTTACCCAATTGCACCTAAAGCATTAATAGCATTTCCACACCCAAATGTCCAATACAGAAAAGATCTCAGTTTGACCCAAAGTGCAAAACGCGTGGCGCCAAAATAAAAAATACCTACCTGCCTAACTCAAATTGTTGGTATCAGAAGTCCGGTTACTAATTCAGTTGACCGGACTGCGGGTATTCCTTGGCATTAGATTTATTTATTTAAAAACAAAATGCACATCTCTTAAAAACTTAAATTAACATACAGATAATGCTGTTTGTTCAGAATTATTTATTATCATTAGGACCTAAATAGTAGCAACCTGTGTTTATATAAGAACTGCTAGGTTATCTGTCAGATAGAGACAGCAAAGTATTCTGTGACAAATGGGAAGTCGCCGCGAAGGCCACAAGGTAAACGACATGTCGACGCTTACGCAACTGTTGTGGCAATTGTCGCCAATTACAGTTGACCCCACTAACCCTTAATTGCTTACTTATAACCGCGTGTTTGCGGAGCTTTTGTAATCTGGTCGTGGAAGCAGTTGCTGATAATACGTTGTCTGAAAATTATCTCTACCTAACTCAACCTAATAATATTGCTTCACGGGGAGAGGCAAATTACTACTTTACTTGTACCTGCATGTGTCAACTATTTTTTTTTAATTTTATTAAACTGTGTGTGCGTTGCGTATATATTGACGCAGTTTTTTTTTCTGACATAATGTTTTTTTTTTTAATAAAATGTTGGTTGCCAGGGTGCTCTTAAGTCAGTGAGGTTTGTTATTTGCTCTAGCTAGATATTTTTTATGTCAATGAAATCTGTCATTATCTGTGGTTTATTATGTCTGGCAAAAATATATTAAAGTGTGTATAGTGTTTTAAAAAAAGAATCGCTTGATTTATAAATAAATGGAAAAAGTGTATTTGTGTTCTGATAAAACGTATTTACATTATTAATATATTTGATGACGATTAAAACGAGGAGACGTAGGACGCCTTCCGGCCACGGATGACGACTTGCGAAAGATCCTAGATGCGGCAAGTTGAAGACAAGTCATTAGGGGCGGCCCTTTTGTGGGGCGGCCTATGTCCAGCAATGTTCTATCATTGGCTAATGATCATGATGAAAAAATGATACCGTCTTTTGTATAATATTTGAGATGCAATCCAGTTTGGACTCGGCCAATTTTTACTATCTTTAAACTTCGAAACACATTGTATAAATATACACATTATTATGTATAATTTTAAGTATCAAGATTGGAAGTAGATTAATGAATGTTATACAAATTAAACTACAAAAAATGTTCATTCAACGCTTTGAGTTTTTTTTTACTTCTATTTATTTAAACGCACAAAACATAAAACAATAACAAAATATACAGAATTTAAAAAAAGGGTTGAGAACTTGATCATTTCACAAATTATGTGCATACTGAGAATCATAAGAACAAAACGTGTAGAGCAAAACGTATGATAATAAAAGCTTGAAATAGAAAAAAAAAATAAACCGGATACCGGGAACCGGAGGTACCTAAATCTAAATATAATTAAACTTACATATGTGCTGATGCACCCACGTACAATTTACTCACCATTATATTAGGATCAGGGAATTTTAACTTGGACCACACAATAGTTAACCACACAATAGTTAGTGCTCCTTTCAACCCTCAACTTTTAATTTTAAAAATTCATTATTTTTATTTTTTCTGAACTGACCATAATGTTACAATTATTAATAGTAAAAAGTTTTTACTAAATCCTGGCTAATGTAAGAAGAGCGAAACCTCCTAGTACAAGGTATACTATTTTTTATTTTTTTTATTAGCTTTGGGGTGGCTTTTGTATCACGGCGGCCATGATAGGCCTATTGTGATCGCCACTTTTACATTTCAGTCCCGAAACCGTGGCGTACATAGTTCGCCACTAACCCTTGCAGCTGCTAGGAACTGTAGGATTTTCTTCGGGGTGATGTCTTTCAGCTCGTTTGGGCTATGCAGATGCTTGCCCAGATGGATGCTGCGTTTGTGCATCAGTGCTCCACACTCACTTAGCAGATGGAGGGGCGTTTCATCCGCCTCCTCACAAAATCTGCAAGTTTGTGTGTCGCTTAGCCCTAGTTTGAACATGTGCTTGTTAAGGCGACAGTGACCAGTTAGGACTCTTGTCATGATGCGAAGGTTACCTCTGCTTAGCGCTAGGATTCGGTTGGTATACCGACTATCGAAGGCTTTTATCAGAGATTTTGAATGATCCATACCCGAGGAGTTTCTCCAGAGCTTGTGCGATTCCTCGAGGCAGGATCCCAGGATTGTTCTGTGCGCCAGGCTTTTAGGTATGCCACAGAACGGCTCGGGTCCCAGCTGAGTCCCCTTGGCACCGGAGCGCGCGAGTTCGAGTTCGAAGGTATACTATACTTAAAAGGAAGCTTCAAAATATTATGTAAGATAATCATCGTCTTTTCAATTGTATTGTATTTGTTAGATTCCATAAACACCGTTTATTTGCCATATAAATTGTGTATCTTTATTCACTTCCTAGTATAATAACACCAATCGACTTCCTACTCAAAAATTCCATCGAAAATACGGTAGACTTCTATTTATTATTATCTACGGCTACTACAATGTCGATTACGTATGCTTTACCTGTGTGAGTTATGATGACACACACAATTGCATACCTACATTACCTATGTTTTCAGTAATACAGGTTTTAACACACACGAGTGCATATGTGTGGGTAGGTACGCAATCTCGCTCGACTGAGTAGAAAACTTGTGTACCTCAGCGAGGTAAAAATGGCTGAAATTTCATTCGCTGGTGGAGTTCAAACAAAATGTACTGTGGAATGTTGTTTTGTACACAAAAAAATAAGTGACTTACCCATGTAATGGCTTAATGAGGTAGATTCGGGTAAATTTGACCCTGTGTTTGCCAAATTCTATTTATAGTAACTGATGCTGAAACTGTTTTAGGACCTACGCTAATGTATGTACAGCTAAACATAACTACTAAGTTATGTTTAGCTGTACATACATTTGTTCCGAGGCGGGTTCGATTCCCGTATCGGAACAAATGTGTGTACGATCTGCAGATATTTGTTTCGGGTGTTCTGGTCGTTTTCTATGTATAATAAAAATATCTATCTATTTAATGTATTGTATTATGTATATCAGTTATCTAGTACCCATAACACAAGCTCTGCTTATCATGGGGCTAGATAATGTTGTGTGAATTGTCCAGAATTATTTATTTATTTATTTATTTATGTTTAGCTGTACACAGATAATTAGAATATAATATTTACCTAGTGGGAAATATACTATTCTAATGTATAATTTCAAAAAAACGAACGGTCACATTCGTTTTTTTTTTATTTAAGAACGGAAATTTTACGAAAATTTTACGAATATTCTGAAAGTCGATACAGGGTCAAACGAAAATATTATTCAGAACGTGACTTTCTTGGACAAAGAAATCTAAAAAGACTTTTCTTTTAGTTCACGTTATCGAAAAGGATAGTAATTAGATACTCTTGTAGCTAGACTGTCTGGCTAGCCTAGTGTATGTCTAGGTATGAGTAGATATTATTTATTTGACGACCTCTGTGGAGTGGTGGGCGGAAGGTAGGTCCGCCTGCGACGCAAGTTGCGAGTTCAATTATCGCCTCGGGACAAATTTTTGATTATTATTGGCACCCGTCACACAAGATTAACCTTATTCATTAACTACTTCTATAGTATAATAAATTATGGGAATAGTAAGTATTTATATATTCAGTAAGTTCAGTTCAGTTCAGTTAAGTATTCGTAAGTAACTTAAATAATTTCATTAGGAAAATTGAAAGCCCAACAGAAATGTGCGCAAACACAACACCTCCATAACCACTAAACAATGCATCCCACAAAATAAATCAGTACCTATCATTCCCTGACCTATGTCACTCTTAAATATTCACCCACTCATTTGTGCCCGAGTGACCGTCTGTATTCCAGACACACTCACACATCTACATCCCTTGGTACGCAATTCAATACACAAACACGTGTACTTTTAAACCTAAAGGTATAACAATATAGCTGCGGTTAAAAATGCACTTTGTGAGTGTGTGTGTGTGTGAGTGTGTGTGTGTGTGTGTGTGTGTGAACACGCACGCTTGCGTCTCGTCGTCGTCGCGACCCTATGTATCAAATCTCCCAGATTTCCTCTAGCGCAGGGCTTCGCGGGACCTAGTGCTTTAATTTACCAAAACAAGGGGAGTGGACCGAATCCATAGTGTTTTTGTCAGGAAATGTGCGGCTGTTTTTGTTTGTTTTAATTTGTCGGTATTGCGGTGTTGAGTTTTTTAACTGAGCAGAAATTTTTGTAGCTACTGTTTTTTTTGCTTTGCATTTTAGGACTTAGTACGTATTCGCCTAAGGTTGTCTTTCTCCATCTCATCGACTGCTTTAAGACTGCCAATAATGATTACGATTATAATCGTATATTTTATATGACAATACTCACTACATCTGAACCGATTTCCTGGGCACGCATATCGATATTTTCTGCATGATTTTGTTTGCTAACATGATTGTTTCAAACATTTTACTATTCGTAACTAAAATTATAAAAGTCATCGGCTTCGCAGTCAAGATTCAATTGAATAAGGTATTAGGTCCCTTTCAAGCGTTCAGTTTAATTGAAAAGAAAGCCTAGCGTTCAAGCAAAATTCAAAGTAACAGAATCATAAATATGAATCCCTTTGTCATCGTAAGAAACTCGGTCACGCAACAAATCAATAGCGAACAACGCGCATGTACTGGAACGGGTCCAATCCTGCTCACTCTAACCTACCTCAATACGCACTATCTCATCTGCTATGCCCACTTGCCCGCGGAGGCTATGTCACTCGCACTATATCACTAGCTTTAGCTCCCTCTACCAACCATCACTAAACTCTACTTACTATTCTTGGTAGAGAGTGATTCAAATAGCCCTTGTGTTGGGGGGCTTAGGTTTTGCGCAGGGTTGCCATGTAGAGTTTTGCTTTTTAGCACACTTTTGATATGACTTGAGGACGACAACCGTCGGAAAATAATTATGCGTTCAATATCTAGAGCAGTTCAAAATATCTACTTACCTATCGTTTGCTCAGCGTTTGCAGATGTAATTATATTTTTTACTATTCCTATTGAATTTGATACTTGATTTATATTTACAAGTACTCATTTCTGGTGGGTAAAATATTACATGTCCATCTCCTGGATACAATCGATGACCTTTCGGTAGTGTCTCTTTTGTGTCGTGTAAATTTAACAGTCAGGCAGACAGAGATACATACTTTTGTTTTTCAATATTACATATCGATACAATGTTTGTTGAAAAAAAAATGTCGACAACCCTAAATCAATGATGCGGGCGCGGGAAGAGGGGAGTAACAGGAAAGGGGAAAGCAGTGCAGTCCTGACCATGCACAACACAAACTCCGGCCTATAATTTAAGCGTAATATTTCTGTGTATGGCGTACCTAAGCTCCCTGAAATACCTTCGTTATTTATAAACGAAGTCATGCTTTGCTCATTCCGTGCAGTGCGACAAAACGACAGGTTCTGAAACCATTGGTTATTAAGTAACGAGAAAACACAGGGTACTAACATAATTATGTAGTTTTGAGTAGGTACCAACAATTACGGGGTATTTGCAAGAAAACTTCAAAACAACTCCCATATCCATTGTGATGGTAAAATATTTGTTTAAAGACCGACACGAATTGCAGACTGCAGTGCCTTTGATGAAAGAAAATATAGTTAAACTTTCTATGTAGACGTTCCACAGACATTAATATGCGGGTGTTAAAAATGGGTAACCAAGCATGGGTGTTGTATACTACAAATATGTAATCCTATAGGCAATTTGAACTCCGACGCGACGCGTTGGTAATGATTGAATTTGAAACTGCCAATCTTCGTTTAGCTCTATAATAAAAATCACCAATCATTTATAATATTGACCAATATAAAAGTGACCATGATTCATTAATCATAAAAGGCTTCTAGAATCGGAAGGTAGACTGTATTATACATGGTGGTACAAACGAACGTTACCTGGGCCCTCCAGGTAACGTTCGTTTGTGTATGCGTATGTGTACAGTACAGGGTGGTCGCTGTTCGCAATCAGCTATTCGAAATATATAATTATAAACTGTAGTCTACCGAGTCTACTGTTGACTGCCGCTTACTATTAAGTATGTTTGAATGTTCTGATCGGTGAGGACTTGAAAATGTATATTTTGTGTATTTTGTCAAAATAGCAATTAATCTCGATCAAAATAAAAAATATAATGCGTGTTTTTTAATCGATAGCTCAGGTAAAATTAGGTCGATACATAATTTTGGTGATTTGTAGTTACTGTCATCATACCTATTGTGCAGCATTATTTATTTACCAATAAAACTGTGTTATTATGAGTTAGCTCCAGATTACACGCAAAAGGTTCTTGTAATGAATTCAACCTCAAGCCGGTAATAAAGCATTCAAATCCACTTCAATACCACCCATAACACTTCCATGGTCTCTGAAGGTTCCCACGAAACTGCTACAATGCTATTGTGTTGTGGTTATCTGGTTGTCATCGCGTGTGTGGGCGCGTGATTTTAGTTTACTTGCTCCAGTGGTAGACCTTTAATGGTTTAAATGCTAGCGTGGTATAGCCATGTTATGTGGAAGGAAGAATACAAAACCATTACAAAAATTAATATTTTTTATAATTTGCAATAGTAATTAAAATAATGCTGGACAATCTACAAATCATCATCTAGCCCGAAGGTAAGCAGAGCTTGTGTTATGAGTACTAGATGACTGATATACTTAACAAAAATAAAACGGTGTTTGAGATTCCCTTTTAAGTAAAAGAAATAATACCTGTGTTAGGGCATCTCGCTCATCCAAAATAAATCAAATATTAGGTCGATTAAGTTATTTAAAATAATAATGATTATTTACATCCTACTCTTATGATAAAGGACTGCAGACCTTGACCAGAAACAATGACAGGATATTTCTATAGGAATCAAGACTTTTGTCAGGATTTTCCAGTGAAGATGACTCACTGGAAAATCCTGACAAAAGTCTAATTTAAGTTAACCCTACATTTCATATTGTTAACCTTTAACCTAAATGTGCAATGCTAACTATATGTTTAGTAAAATACTAATAACCTATTGTAATACGTCTTGTCCGAAAGGACAAAGGGTTGAACAATTTAGAAGTAGATAGTACATAAGACCAACACAGTACACAAGTTTAGGTAATGATGATAGGACTGGCAACTTTGTAAAGTAAAAAGTAAAAGTAAAAAGATTTTTATTTTGTCAGAACAGAACAGAGACTCTTATAAACTAAACTTAGATTAACAGACAGAGACTGACAAAAATCGGTCTCCACTCAGCATGTGCTATGGTAGAGCAGATCGTACCATAGCGCTGGTCTTCCGTGGAGACCGTGGTGCGCAAGGTGTCCTAATATAGTGAGGAACCAAACAAAAATATAAATTAATCAACAAAAACTAAAACTGTATGTACTGTAAACAATATTATTTAAAATAAAATACGGATATAAATTTTAGAATGATCTTTGTACATTATCGTTATTAAATCTTTGCTAAGTAAAAGTCCTTAATAAAATATTATGATTTAAAAAAACGTAGTACACAGTTTAAAGTTTTAAACAATTAATGATTCTTATATCGAGATTAAATATTGTTAACTTATTACGCTTATTATGTTCTGCTAGACGAATCTACAAATTAAAACCAGGAGCTGCCTTCACCAAAACTAAACCTAACCTGGTTTGGTAACTAGTATTATGTTGTAAAAGGCACGAACATACAGAATACTAAGAAAGATACAGAATACAGAATGCTAAGAGCTTATCGCAACAAAATTAATTAATTACAATTTCCAAGAAATACTTAGTTTTATAGTCCTTTTAGTTATTATTTTCTGTTCAAGGAAGCAACAAAAATAAATCCAATTAATTTTGTCAAAAGACCCAAGCCCGAACACTGCCGATACGTGACCGCAACAATACGCCAGAGAAATCACATTTCCAATAAGTTTCACTTCGATAAACCCTTCCTAGCAAGAGAAAACGAGTGCGACGCAGCGGAAAATATAGAAAATTCCATCAAAAAACGTGTTACTACGCAGCAGACGTGACGCCACGTCCTGTTGTAACATAAATCGATGATAGGAAGCCCTCCGACTAGTTCAGCAGTGCGTGCAAGCGACCTAATACACCCACTATGGCGACCGCATACGATGCGGGCTAAATATACGAGCGTAATGCGTTCCTGCGTTGCACTGCTCCGAGCGGAACTTATGTCGCAACTACAACGTCCAGAATTGCTTGATCCGAGCAAATAACCGGTTTCACTATAACTGCAAGCGATTCAAGACCCAAGTCTAGCAGACTTGAGTCGGTTTAGTCCACGTCTGTTTGGGGAAATAGGCCGTTTTGTGTTCGAGCAGTCTCGGTAATAACACAGCTAGGTGCATTCTCGCTGCAATTTCGCTCTCGGTCGGGCTCTGTGTTTGTGGCGCGCTGAAGATCAGGGCTAACGATCGCCGTAACTTCTCCGTCTCCCTCGCACTCGTGAGGTTTCAGCGTGTCTTCCAAAAGAAACGCTACAACTTTATCTGACAACGACGCGTCGCGACGCCCGAGCCTTTTGTGCGTTTTCCATGTTTATGTTTATAGGAGAACACGTACAAGAGGTGCTTTGAGCGCCGGTTGCTCGCTGTATGGTTATAAATTCTGCGGTACTCACATCTTTTTTACTCTGTTCTTCTCTGTGTATAAAGAGGCAGGCGTTAAAGTGTTTACTGACAATGACAAAATCGTACGCTACGGCACATCATTACTTATCTTGTTGTTTACCTTTGTACGTTAGGTTAAACATGTTTATACTTACTTTCATAGGCCCTGCATGCAAAATCACTAATGGATTGGATTTGTATATACTAGTTTCTGCCTGCGGCTTCGCATTCGCGAGCGTTTTTTCCATCTATCCCATGGGAACTGATTTATGGGATTCAAATAAGCCTATGTTTTATTCCAGGCTACTAAATACCTGTTAGCCCGAACCGTCGAGTAGTAGTTCATCGAGTTCAGTAGTTTCGACGTGAAGAAAGTTTGGATGGATGGGTGTTTGTTACTGTCCATCCAAACATCCAAATATTCGCATTTGAAGGTATGGCGTGGTATGCCTTGGTGTATCCTTATAGCCTGAGAGAGTAAAAGGATTTTGAAAATAATCTGAAAACGTCGAAGATGTCAAATAAAAAACACTCATGGTGGGCCGGCCATATCACGCGAAGAACTGACAACCGCTGGGATAAGCGTGTTCTTGGGTGGAGATCACGACTCGGTAAAAGTAGTCTAAGACGACCTCCAGCCAGGTGAGATGACAACATGCGAAACAGTACAGACAGATCCTGGATGGCTTCAAGCTGAAGAAAGGCATTAGGCGACGCATATCTCCAGCAGTGGACTCACATAGGCTGATGTTGATACAATCATGGCGATGAAATACTTAAAAGCACAACAGGTATACATACGGAGACATAAAGGCTAAGCGTGCTTTGTTTATGTAAATATGGGGTTGTATTGTCGGACTGGACGTAGTGACCATGGGTGGTATTCAGAATTCTCATTTCACGTTTTTTCCCTCGCAATATCTTACCCGGTTTTATATCAAGAAGGTAATGGTGCTCAGGGAATTTATGCAGATATGGCAACATGATCATAGTGCAATTGGTTTTCTGTCATAGATGGAATTGGTATTGTAATTGTTATTGCTTGTAATTAATTATTTACATGAGACGATGCAGAAAAAGCTTGCATAAATAAAGTAGATGATATTTTGTTATGGTGGCATTTCACATTGCTATTTGTGTTTGCATATTCGTCTTTTTTGGCCAAATGGGACGATGTGAAACTTTACATCGTTGTAATTGGCCTAACTACTCTATTCGCCTATATTTGCCTATTTTTCACGAGAGGACGAATACACTCGGATTGCGAACATACCAAATAAGTTCATTTACCGTCCATAAGAGTGTTTAGGTTTCACTTTGATCTTGTTAGCTTTAGTTTGGTGTGAATTTTAACGAATTTTGTTGCTGATGCGCTAACATCACCGAATCAAATTGTTTTGTTTTGCGTAAAGCACGAGATTACCGCGATGCCGTAAGTCTTGGAGTACTATATTTACTTTCGGCACGTGCCCGGAGTTGAATGGGCGAACCTTGCCCTTGAACCCGGGTGGAACGCACGCGGTACGCACCGCCGCCGCCGCCGCCCGCCCAAATGGCCGGCCGCCTCGCCCCGCCACCCTGATCAATAGAAAGCTTCCATGCTAGTTGACCCTTACTTTTGGGACTTGGCTATTTGTCGCAGGCTTGGTCTTTTCAGCTTCTTTGTGAGCTGGTCTAGTAATTCCGCACGTTTTATTAACTTAATGCCGACTTAGGTACTTAGTACTAGTTTTAAGAGCTCTGCCCTGATCTATATAGTAAGCTTCAATGACTAGACCTATGTTTTTACGACATGGCTATTTGTCCTAGAGTTTCGTACCCAAGGGGTGAAAGGGGGCCCTATTACTAAGCGTTCGTCGGCTTTCCGTCTGTCTATCCGTCTGTCAGCGGTCTTTTTCTCATAAACCGTAAAAGGTAGAAATCTTTACCGGGTGTGTTTATTTCTATTGCAGCTTTAACAACAAATATTAAAACGTTGAGTACCTATCACCGAAATTTAAGGAATGTCGGACGCGTTCAGTACTTGGATGGATGACCGCATCATGCTGTCATTTTTGCTTTTTTGACCGAAAAATAATCTGTTAATAAGGATTTCTTTTAGTAAATCGTTTTGTACGATATTTGGTAGGGAACCCCTTCTGTGCAAGTAGACTTGCTTTTGCTTAGTTTCATTAGATTTTCACTTTGTATCTGCAGCTCTTCTGTTCATTTCATCATCTCTAGGTCACAGAATACTTTCTGTTGCTACGCGTTATAAATGTGATAAGATTTATCAGATCACGACTATAATAAAATCGAGAACAATGTTCTGCATTGCACACATTACACTCAATTCAACTGATCCATATTCTAGTGCGAACGCTATTGCGGTTAGTAACAGAGTTTCAAGGATCGAAATCGTCGGAAATTTATTCATGTCGAACATTGAAATAGAGTCAACCAATGCGCTGTATGGCAACACACAAATATCTGCTTTTCCGTTGTATATGTTTTGAGATTGACATTCATTAAGTTGTGCACTATGTAATATAATAATTTTACATTTTGATTACTTATATTGTCTACTTATAGGAGTAGATAATATTATTAAGATATACTAATATTATAAAGAGGTAAGGTTTGATTGTTTGTAATGAATAGGCTCCGAAACTACTGGACCGATTTGGAAAATTATTTCTATTTGGGAAGCTGCACTATCCCCGGTGAACATAGGCTATATTATATTTTCAAAAAAGTTAGGTATCCGTACTAAAACCATGCGAAGCCGGGAAGGTCCGCTAGTAGTGTATAAAATTCTAATAATATTAAGCTCGTTATTATACATACGAATGTACCTACGTAACATTTTTATGTATAAAACGAGCTTTTTTACATTTCATAGATAGGATATCAGGTAAGTACCAATCAACATAATTTGAGTATTTTTTTCCCATATTATGTGGAAAAATGCCTATAAGCCACTTATCTAATTCCCATTTCAGCGATTTTTGCGAAATGTATTGCCTACACGTGCCTGTCAATTTCAGTTGATTTGTTATCAATTTATACGAACAAACAAATAATTTATAGCGCTTCAGAACAAGGATAAAAGAATACACCCACTCAATTTATGAATTAAGTACGTATTTCACATTGATTGGAATATCTATCAAGAACCAATTGCACGTTAACAAGGTTTTTCTTTTCCAATGGGAATTATTATAAGTAACTACCTACTGAAATTAGTTGGCGTTGATAAGTTGGCGCACACAAATATACATTGACAATTAGTTGTAGTGTTGCCAGGTGGAGAAAAAATATTCCTACCATTCATAGACAAAAAAATACACGTGATCAAATCTTTTTTTTTTTACCTCGCAATATCCAAATAGCCCCGTTTTACGGTACCTAAATATATACCTGCATTGTATATAAGCAGCAAGCCTCTTCTGCTTTACTCTCTATTATTTCTTGCAAGATCTCTCTTTTCACTTACATGTTAATAAAAAAACGCATAAATACATGTAATCAAAGCAAATCCAACGTTGACGTTAATTAACGTCGGATAATTTTTCAGTGTTGCCAGATTATAAATTGGAATGTCTTAGAAAATCAGGTCGCAATGAGAAGTCACCTTGGCCAGTTTTCACATCTGCTCGCCGGTCCGGTGGGCAAATAGGCCGAGTACAATGTTGTGTGTCGAGTTCACTACTCCAATCAGATGATTGTCTTTGACTTGACCAAGCTTACTGGACGGTAAAAAGCTAGTGAATTGGTAAAACTAAAACCAATGTTGTCTTATAAAACTTCTCGAGAAACGTTTGTCTCATTTTGCCTTTTAAAACAGTCGACTTCTCGCATTGCATAAAGTGTATTTCGCTGTAGTCACCAACCTACCAAACGAGCTCCTTAATCGGATTAACGAATGTTTCAAAATAATATTTATTAAAACCGGCTTTACAAATACCGAGCAATTATCAAATGTCAAATTTGTAATATAGTGCTATTTTGAAGTAGCTCCATTGGTCTTAGCTCTAGCACTCAACAGTGCATCAAAAACAGGTTACAAACTAGGCTTTGCTTAATATTCTGCAAGTTTATATGTGTCCGATTGTAGCGAGGTAAGTACTTGAGTTTAATCACCTCATACAAATTGAATCGTGATACTGTAATATCGGCAGCAGTAAATTAATGTCAATTTCTTTGTTTTGATTCAAATTTATGACCATAATGAAGACTGAGTAAACTAGGACCGATATTTTCACGACGCACTTGCTTTCGTTAGTTCATATTTACATAAATTAACCGCATTAAGTTCAAATGAACCAACAATAGCATTTATTTTTCACACAGCTATGAATCACGATCTAGTTCCCAATTCCTTAGCAACCGGCTGTTCGTGTTTATTTTTTATTTCGGTCAACGGCCGTGCTTGGCCCCACTGTGCTCGCTCCACTCGTTCCATTGACATCGATTTAGGATTAGAATTCAACCCGGCCAAAATAACTAGCTTCAACGACCATCCAAACACACGGCCTATCTTCGGCCATTCAAAAGACACGTGCCAAACCAGAATCTTTTGATTATGAAAAGGCTTTTGACAATCAATACCAACTTTATTTAATATATATAAACCGGTTCGTAACGAGCCAATCGTGTATGGAAGCAAGGAGTCGTAAAATAATAAGTTGTAATAAATGTTACGCTTGAAATCCATTATTACAAGCAAACGACTAAGTGCAGATTGGTAAGCCCACGCTGAGTCTGATTATTCAAGGTTTTATATTTTTATTAATTTTGTTCGACAACCCAAGAATGAAACCTGAGAAGAACCTGAGAAATATATTAAAAAATACTATTGGTAGTTAACACATGTTCAGATTTTGATGATATATTAATTTTGCGCATTTTCTTTTTCATTTTCTTTTTGTATACGAATGTAAGTGCGAAATTATATGTATTAATAAACATAGATTTCCATCTACAAGCTAGAATGCTATTCCCATTTTATGCATGCTATATTCGTGCTTCTACCACATCGTATTGCATCTTTGAGTCTAAGGGCTTTTATTATGGTGTCATTATAGGCAATTCTAGGATCTAAGCGTAATGACGAAAAATTGCTTTGTAGGCACCGTTCGCAGCATTAGCGGCATCATTAACTTTAATAAGTAGTATTATTATATTAGCTACATCCGTTTATTCTATGTAATTATTGACAGGACTAAATTCATTTGATATTGCTTAAAGATCACGTTTGTTGCCTAAATGGCTAAAAAACAGTCCATTGACGCAACCCATTGTTCATACACCTGCAAACAATGGGAGGGGTCATCACCGAATTTCTTAGTTCTTTATTTATAGTTAGGTCACGGCGGTGTTTGGTCTAGGCTTGCGCGTGTGTTGACCAGGCGACTCACCTTGAGAGCAACTTGGTATTAGTGCTATAACCCGTCTATGTGAAGTGGCTGCATCGAGGCTTACACGTGGATGGTACCAAAGCCTACGAGAACTGGACGGGTGTGCTCGTTTCGTACAATGCTCGAGGACCGGTCTGCTGTGGGTGAGTGAGTTGAGGAATGCAAGGGACGGACGAAGACGGCGATTTGAAAGTGTTCGTATGTTGCTTATCGACTATTTTGTTCAAGTTTTTGTGGAACGGAATCGCCCAATTTTATTGCCCGGTATTTAAATAGCGCAATTGCTGGTGCGTGGGTTTGTTTTTTTCTGATTCAATGTCAATGAACAATTGATTGGTGATTCGGAATTATCTATAATCACATGGTACGTTGATTTTTGCGATTGACAGTAATCCAATTACCGTAATTATTTTTAAGGGGTAAAATATTCTAAATGACGAGCTAAACACTGTTCCAGAATTACTTCTGGAACGGCTACCTGCTATAAATCGTCTGGCTAGCCTTACATTCGCATTGTTTAACTGCGCGATGAGCGAGTAAGTCGATCCATATACTGTACCTATAGATGATTGTTTATAATAAAGTTACCTAGATACCAGTCATCCTATTTATAAATTCTTACTGAGCGCGTTGAACTCTTAAACTACTTTGTGTTACATATTATTATCAGCAAGTCTATTATTGGACCATATATCTATGTCTAACACCTTAAATTATGTATTTAATATTCTTACATTTTAGTGATTTCTGGTTAGGGTGTTTCCATTTACAGTGACCCTCGCCCTAGGCTAAGCCTGTTTCGCGGGCTATCAATACATATTCTGTTTGCTGATAACGTGAAACTAAAAGTACCAAGCATGAATCCAAAACAGAGATAATCATGCTTGCAAAATTGTTTCTTCAATCGGTGTGAACCTCAATATAATTTTAACTTTATCATGTTACAGCAGGGTTGTTTTTGATGTAATATGCGAATGCAGGCGTTTTGATAAACTGACGACAATTTCAGCGAATGTTGCTCGGCCTAATTCCTTTGCGACTAGTCAGCTTTATGAAAGCTGAATAAATGATGCCATTAGTTGCTTTAGTATGCCTAAAAGTAATAAACGTTATTAATTATGATATAATAATATGTTTTGACTACCAATTTAATATACTAAGTCAGTGTTGTATAAAACCTACCTATTACTTTACCTTTTTACTGTTTGTATTGTTTCGCTTCTTACCGAAGACCATTTAAACTTGAATTTTTTCACCAGGTTAGTTTGTTCTCTGTAACTTTTTATCTATAGTATTAAACATTGGGTATTTTTTTATTTTTCGTTTTATTGCTAGACATTCCACACAAGCTTAGCAAAGCTTGCGTTATTGTTATTAGACGACTGATATAATGTAAATAATATAATACATTACATTAATATTAAAATCATTATAATATTATATTATATTACACAGAAAATAAATACCCAGCAAATATTTGCCGATTCTACAAACATTTATGAAAATAAGTACCTAAGTAGCATCACTTTTTATATGAATGAGAATGCCATTAACAAAATAGCTACGAGTAGCATACTGGCTGATCTTCTTAATCCATTCAAACACCACAATCAGATAATTACCAAAAGTCGTTCACGTCGTTGACTCTGATATAATTTTTAATGTCTCAGCAATAAGGTCTTCTATCGGATGATTCCGTAAAAACGCCCACACAGGTGTGGCGTGTAACACACTATTTGTTTTCATCGTGGTGACTGACTTGGAAACCCTGATGTTTTAACGTGCCGCCGCCGCCCTAATTCAGGCCCGAAATAAACCGCGTGGTGTCCCAGTTTCGAGCCCCCGCCACCCCGCAGCGTTGCTCGTTTTTCAATTATTACGAGCATCAACCCAAAGTGTTTCATTTCCAACATTTAGGTTATCAATAAAGTGTTGAGTGTGCCATTGTTCCTGATTTCGTGCAGTGTTTCCTTATTATTTTTCTTTTCCTTTGCTACATTTCTGGGGTTTGAATAATGGTCTTTATTTTCCGTGTTCTGTCCTACTCCGAGCCCATCATCTAAGTGATGCAGAATTTATGGAGCTCTATTTGAGAATTTTGGTCTGATAAAAGTTTTTTTTTACCACAGATATTGTAGTCGTGTATGTCATGTTTTAGGTCATTTTCGTTAGCAGCGAACCGAAAAATTTTAAACCAAAATACTTGTCACTTTGGTTTTCACTTTTACTCTTTGGTTGTCTAACAACATTTTCAACCCCAAAATCTTTACTCATCACTGCCACTGCAAAAGTAATCCTATTAACGTAACAATAAGTCCCCTGTTTTCTATCCCCCGCGTGCCACGTGCATGTCGCTGACGTGGGTCCGTTATCGTTATAGTCAACACTATATTGGTGTTGTGTGTCTAAATATTGGTGGCGGTCGGGGTGAATGACCTCGGCAACTTGTAGGCACCTGCAATCGCGTCGCTGTTAACATAAGAAACCAGTGATGCCTTGAAAATTATAATTAATGGACGTAGTTTTTGGTATACCTACGCTAATTTATTCTCAAGATCATCCATGTATTTGCTCAATGGATGTAGGATTCAAATTTTTCTCATATCATTTTATATCTATCGAATGTACAATTCATAAATCGAAGAGCGCAATATCATGTTGCATCTCGTTGAATTTACAATAGGTAGCTGTTCTAGTATATAACGTGATCCAGAGTTTTCTAGCGAGAACGAGGGCGCGGCCTTGTCCTCCTTCTGGGATTGGCACATTTTTATCTGCTCTTTGAACTACGGCCAAAGCGGATAGTTTGATTGATAGAGCATGTGGGCTTACTGACCAAACTGACGTTCCTTTATCGGTACCTATGTAATTGCGTGAGGCTTTGCACGAGACGCTAGGATAATAAATATTTCAGGTTGTTCTACACTTTTGCCAAAATAAGCCTGTGACGAGGTATTAAAACTTTCCGTATCATATATTTTGAGGCCCTCAAGTATAGGTCCTCCTAATAACACCACAATCAGATCATTAACAAAAGTCATTAGTGTCGTTGTTTGAACAAGGTATTTAAAAAAAATTGTGTAATTGTGAATACATTACTGACCATTTTTTTTAAATACCTCGTTGTATTGCTATCTAAATGCATAATCCCTTTAAATACTTCTGCCGTTTTCTTATTGTCCCAGTTAGATACCTACCTGATATTTTTTTTGGTATCGTTATTTAAAAATGTAATCTCTCCCATCAGAATCTTATAAGTTGAAGAAACCGTAATTCTAATTTGACTTTCCACATCATCGCCAGTCGTTTGTTATATCTTTTCTCTTTTTCGGGTAGGTCCTACTTATTTTGATGTAGGTTCACGCAAACACTAGTTCTAATTTGTTTCTGTTATTTGATTGCAACTTTCTTTGACAATAAAGTCTAAATGTTCAAAAAAAGTTATTCTCGTTGGCCCGTACTTCGATATAAAATGCCTCTAACTCTATTTCAAATGAAATGAACTAAGTTCTTGAGCTAATTCAATTTACTTAGCGCTTTAAAGAGTTATTCACAGAATTAAAGGTACCTAGGTATCTCGTTATAGTTTGTGGTGTGGTTGACCTTACATCGCAAATGTTTGTTTATAGTGCTTCAAGCTTCAAAAGATATTTGACGAAAATCGTCTGAAATTGTAGATAGGTAAAGATTTGTCCATTGCAGGTTAGATTGAATCATGCACTCTGAACGGCCCAAAGTCAACAATACTGAAATCACAATTTTAAAGGTATTATTATGTGGTAGGTATTGAGGTAGACATTTTTGATAAATCTGAAATTTCAAAACATTAACAGAGACGTTAAAAGCTGCGGAAAAGTACCTAGACGTGTTTTAAAGAGCAACCTAAAGGTGACATACTTTATCCTTCTGTGTTACAAATCAGCTGTGCGTTCTGGCAGGCTGGTCGAACCGCTTTGCGACAGCCAGTCGACAAGCAACTTTCCAACTTGCTAGCTATAAATATTCAACGGTCACTCTGCCAGCATTCGTAGCTCACTGGCCACTAGCTGTTATAAAAGATACACACCTATATAAAGTTTGGGCTCAATTTTGACGGCACCTCTCGCACCAGGTTATACAAACAGATGACTCCGTGGCTCTCCGCGTATCAAAAACAATTCTGTCTACAAATCCATCACTGCACATCCGCACGATACGATTTCACTGTCACAGCACGCGGCGGCCGACGCCGGCCCGCCGAAGTCACAGCACGAATCAGCACAGACACGTCCAGAGTTCCGCGGCTGCTACTGCAGGCCGGACCGCGCGAGGACCTGCGAGCAACGGGACTGAGAGCGAGGCCTCGGCACTTGATAGGGTGAGAGCCGGCCTAGACGCTGGCGCTGGCTGGTAAGCCGCGTGAAGTACAGCGGGATTCGGTGTTGCAGAGAGAGGTGAACGAAACGACGCGCGTGACTCGCTGCCGCCGACTGACGGGCGCGCCGAGGCGGGCCTCGCACCAACACACGCGCATCGACGCGCACACTCGCAAGCCCTCCGCGGCACACCGACGATACACCGACGCCGCACTCCTCCTACAGCCGAAAGATCGGCCGATATTTTAAAGTTTCATACCGAATTTGACTTTAAAATCTCATCGAGTTCGACGGTGAGGCAAGGCGTCGGACAGGACGGTAGTTATATTCAAATGATTATAAAGCAGTGCCGAGTCTCCTGAACGCATTGGTTGCGCATTGAATGGACACAAGCAATGAGCGTGTGTTGTGTTGTCTGATTGAGGTGCAGAGCGCATGCGCCACGCACACTCCAACATGGAGCCCCTGTATTAAACGAAATCGTATAATGCAATGTATTTTCTGGAAGAAACAAACTTCATGTACCTACTTAGTTGTTTTATGAAAACAAAGCGAAAGTATTTGAAATTACACTTAAAAGAGTTCACAAACAAGACCCGGTAATGGGTCTTGTTTATGAACGATATGAGTGATCCTAAACAGAAGCCTAATTAGAATTAGGTACCCAGTTAAATATACGCTACCAAAAACAAGCCAAAAGTACGAGTAACTACTAAACTAAGATCACATTAAACCTAAGTGAAGTCAAACTCCGTGCAATCGGCCTCCGCAGTAAACACAGTAAGGTCATCGGAATGCTTTAGCAACGATGCTACAAATTGCGCAAATAGATGTTCCGATGAACTCGTTTAATAATAGCGGGCGTAGAGAAGGCGTCACAAAATACCTACGAGGCGAGATTCTATCGTTACGCCGGTTTTCAAGCTACTCAAGGCTGTAAACTACGTATAGCGAGCGACGTAACGCACACGAAAAATTTCTCTTCGTCCGATAATGACAAGTGAATAACCCCGTTGGTACTCGGGTAAAAAGGGTTGCAAACTCTTGCTGCTTCGTTACAGTTTTACTTTCTATGAAAAGGAGAGTAAAAGGAAAAGTTTATAATTCTGCGCGATGTAGCCGAGCAAGTTTTCAGAATAAACGAGACGTCAAAAGATGGAAGAACTTCAAATGTTCGAGAGAGGCAAACTACAGACACTGGTGGTAGAGACTGAAAAAGGAACATTGATACTTTGATAGGTTTAGTGAAACAAGTGAAAGCAGATTTGTTATTTAATTTATATATCATAATTATCAGCCTATGTTAGTCCACAGCTGGACATGGGCCTCCCCTAATGAGCGCCATAGCGCCATCTTCAGCTTGACGCATCCAGCATCTACCTGCAGTCTTTCACAGGTCGTCATCCCATCTGGTCGGAGGGCGTCCTACACTACGATTACTGAGTCTTGATCTCCACTCAAGACGTTTTCTTCAGCGGCTGTCGGTTCTTCGCGAGACATGGCTGGCCCACTGCTTGCTGATTCTAAGTGCTATGTCGATAACTTTTTAAAATTTCTATATCAGCATAAAGAATTGATACGCAATATCCCTTGTGCCTAGATACAATAAGAAGTATTATTCGATATGTATATTTATCTCAAGGTACGATAGACCTAAGACCAGTCATACAAATTTTTAGAGCTGAGGCCTAGTTCCATTTTGGAGTTAGAAAAATCTATTCTTTTCAAATGCACACATACAAAATATCTACTTAGTATTCTATCTTCTTAACAGAAACAAAATACCTACTAAATACTTACCTACAGAGAAGAAGCAGAAATGACATTGAAATAATGAATGATATGCAAAAAGAGCGCCATTCATCAACGAAGTCACGGCGCATCAATTTTTGGACGAAAATAAACGTCTCCGACGAAAAATTACTTCTCTGTTGTAATTTAGAGGATATAAATAAAACACGGTATTATAAGCTTTTTGTACGTAACAGGCTGAGAGTTGAGTTGAAACTAATTAATTATAAAGGAACAATAAATCAGACGTGAAAAGATTTTGAGGAGAACAATATTTTTTAAGATAATAAAAAAAACAAAAAAAAAACCGCATTTTCTCCTTATTTCTTCAGTAGAATATAACTAAGAACTGTTGTAAAAAGTTGATAGAGATACATTAATGTCTCCTTTCACTATTAAATTAGCAATTAATTAAATATGTTGATTAAATATTTGATTATTTATAAGTTTATTCATGTCTTAAAAAATCGGTTTTACTATATCATTATTATCATTCAGTTCGTATTGGTATTTCATAAACTAGCTGCGCCCCGCGGCTTCACCCGCGTGGAAATCTATGTCTCAAATGGTTTATTATAAAACTTCCTCTTGAAAATCGCATCAAAATCCGTTGCGTAGTTTTAAAGATCTTAGCATACATAAGGACAGACAGACAGCGAGAAGCGACTTTGTTTAATACTGTAGTGATACAAATTCAAAAGAAACCGGGATGTTACTTGTTGCAGCGCCCCGCGGCTTCACCCGCGTGGAAATCTATGTCTCAAATGGTTTATTATAAAACTTCCTCTTGAAAATCGCATCAAAATCCGTTGCGTAGTTTTAAAGATCTTAGCATACATAAGGACAGACAGACAGCGAGAAGCGACTTTGTTTAATACTGTAGTGATACAAATTCAAAAGAAACCGGGATGTTTCTTGTTGCAGTAGCTGGAATCCTGTCCAGATTATAAAATCGCATCGGTATCCATTCACACTTAGAAATCTTGTTCACGAAGCAGAATTATGTGCAAAGGATGCAAGGATTTATAGTTACCAGCGCGTGTTACGAATAACAATGTATGGCTGTTGCAGCATTTGATCTGCTGTCGGGACAGTCGGACACATCCTGTTAACCATGAATGAAGGATACACATTAATCTATCCGCTAGGTGCAGTCATGATTAACATGATCATTGATCTCGGGATATGGTAAGTATTGGAGAATATTTGGAAGGTTTGCTGGACCTAACGAATAATAAAATACAAATAATGTTGAACAATTCACATAGCATTATCTAGCCCCGAGCTAAGAAGACCTTGTGTTATGGGTACTAGATAACTGATATACATAATAGAATACATTACATACATATGTATTATACACAGAAAACGACCAGAACACAAAACAAAACAGAACACAAATATCTGCAGATCGTACAAAATTCTTTATAAAAATACAATAATTTTTGGAGCTCACATTTTGTAGTGAACATTTTTGTTTTATGTGAAATAGACATCTTCAAACCAAAAGTTGGGATAATTCAATTGGCATTAATACCAGTAGGTGTAAAATGTGATGGTGCATTAATTGAAAACGAATAAAGTTTTAATGATTATTAGGGTCAGACTGAAACACCACCATTTTTGAAAAAGAAACAACGAGAGGAATAACACTAAAAATTGCATCCACCGTAATAGCTAACATCCTGGATAGGCAAAGCATTTGCAGAGCGGACATGCGCCGTGAAAATACCGAAATAGAGTATGAGGACACTGTCAGACAACGAGGCTCTGTCCGGGCAATGTGGCTAAGCCATTGGCACTTCCGCCGGCGCCAACATTCAAAGAAACTGAGTGTAAAGTGCTTGCTACCTTGTATTTGGTATCATTCAGGTTTATCAAGGGTTCAAAGAGCCTTATTATTATGTAATACTAGGTTTTATTTATTTACTTTTTCCTGCTTTTGATTACGTACCGCTAGCGCTATCTGAACTTAGCAAGGGTTTCACATAAGTTACATCCATATTACAAATTAATTTAGTTCTGGTTAAGGATTTGGTACTAAAGAATTCCGGAAAATAGGTTTGTGTTTGCTGAAACATTAACTAGCAGTTTTTTGAAAAAAATTTGGAGACATGAGAAACATTCAGGTACTTATATTTGGCGTTTCAAAAATATGCGTGGGCGCATGAAACTCTCATTTGTTTCATTATTGCAGAGAAATGACGAGAACAGTTGCCAGAAAAGCAATTATGATGCTTTATTTATGATTGCTTTGATGGTACACAGTACCTACACGCAATGAGAAATTACTTATTCTGGTACGTACCTATTGTACCCAATAAATGATGCTTAGAGTTATGGTTATTTCAGAATTTATAAACTAAGGGCACTATCATAGCTATTATGTTTGCAATAGTCCTATTCCGTAATAAAATTGGCTCGATAGCAACATTTTATTAGGCACTACTTGTAATAGCATAAATCTGTTTGTGCATCTGCCGACTGCAACTTGCAATTTATTGCATTGACTTGAGAAGTTCAAACAATGTGTAATAAGATAACATTTTCCTTTGGACTTGAAAGGGACATTTCACGTTTGGCACGAACATAACTGCGACAAATAGGTCGTAACGTCGCTGTTTGCCTGAAAGCGTGGCTTGTAGTATACGAAGTTTTCACGCGATTATTTCAGACAATGTCAAAAGTGCCGCGTAGATAGAGCTGATTTTGCCATTCCAAGGTTTATCTGGACAATGCAGATCGTATATTTTTTGCTAAGCATATGAAAATCATTTTGATTTTGTTTCGAGAACATTGCAGTGAATGCAATGGCTTTGCACAAGTTTGTGTAGGTATTCGAGTATAATTTTGTCTTGGGTTGTGGATTCTGCTATGATGAAAAAAAGTGTAAATAAACAATCTTCATAATTAAAAAAAAAAGTCCTTTGTTCTTCCATCTTAAGATTTACTCGTAGCTTTCTTGACTTTTTATTATTGCATAATTTCAACATAATTGTCACCTTCGAAGTTCGAGCATTTGTGTAAGTATTCCCCTATCGAGAACAAAAATATTCGGCATTCATTCCGCCGTGATCATAGAGGTGTGTCGTGTCGTGAACCATGCTCGGCACTTAGACTTTAGGTAGGTTCGTATAGTATTCCTTTAACATCAACATCATCACAGTTCATAAGTCACCCAAATGTTGGGTATACCTAAGCCTGCCAAGACATTTTGCCAGCCTCCTCTGTCCTTCCTGGTACTTTTTGCACCCATTTCATCTTTTATAAGTTTTTTCAATTGCACTGTGTCATTGGGTGTCTTTATTGCCTTAATTCTGTACCAGTTTATTTGATTTATCTCCGTTTTGGGTAAATAATACACCTTTATTTACTGATACTGCCACTGTTGGGTGATTTACCTTCGCAAACAAATAACATCAAACTTAATTAACACGTCGTCGTAAGAATATTTTGTCCCAAACACATTAAAGTTAAACAAAGCAAGTAAATAAGTAATAAAATCCATGCTTTTATGATATTATGATAATGTTTAAGTCAATCAAATCAATTTATAAAGATCTTTAGAGTCCTACGCCTCCTACTAGATGTATGCGCTTCTACAGCAAAACTCCAAGTGAGTTACAAAAATTATCAATAAATAAATTCAAACTAATTATAAATAATAAATAAATAATGCTGGACAACTCACACAGCATTATCTAGCCCCATGGTAAAAAGAGCTTGTGTTATGGGTACTAGATAACTGATATACATAATACAATATATTACATAGATAGATATTTTTTATTATACATAGAAAATGACCAGATCACCCGGAACAAATATCTGCAGATCGTACACACAATTGTTCCGAGGCGGGAATCGAACCCGCAACCTCCTGCGTCGCAGGCGGACTTTCGCCCACCGCGCCACATCGGTCGTCAAATTGTCAAAATTGTCTAACACATCCTTTGTAAAAAGGCTTATTACAAAATATCGAATTATCTAGAGTCTAGATAATCCTATAAAAAAAAAGAAATCATAAATTTTGTAATAGATTCTATTATATATTCGTCTAGATTCTAGACGATAAGAAAGCTTGGGACCAGCTTTGCTCCAACTCGAAATCTCCAACAAGGTAAATGATCAAATTGGTCACTTTATTTTCTAGTTTAACTTATGCAATAGATAAGCAAATCAAATGTATTAGACACATAAGATGAACATACCAGTGGTTTCTTTACGAAGATGTCTTTAACAATAAGATTTAAAAAAAAATATTGAAGTGAGCATTAAAATATTGTTATTTGAATAATGAATAGTATAGAGTATGACTTGTCTGGGTGCTTATTTGTAAGCTTATTTTTTTTTTTAATTTACAGTTTTGTCCACTGGCGATCAGAATGCTGGCTTCTATTTCAGTCAACGAATTAGCATTGCCATTCAACGTACCTACAATGCTGCCAGCATTCTGGGCACTCTGCCGTCTGGTGGCCGCTTACATTTTTAGGAAATAAATATATTATACTAGCTGCGCCTTGCGTTTTCACCCGCGTGGTGATAGGTATTTTGGATAATATACAATACATATATCTTTATAAATTGTAGCCTATGTGTTATTCTGATGTATAAGCTATATTATAAAATTATTGTAAAGTTTCATTAAAATCTATTCAGTAGTTTTTATTTTTACGTGAAAGAGGAACAAACATCCATCCATCCATCCATACTTACAAACTTTCGCGTTTATAATATTAGTAGGATAGGATAGGTTTCAATACCAGTTGAAAATAAAACTAGAATTAAATTAAATCAAATCATTTATATCATAGCTACTGGAGCATTCTGAGCACTCTGTCGTCTGGAGATGGCTTCGATTTTTAGGAAATTATATAATATAGGTTTAAATGCTAGTTGAAAAAAAACCTTGAATTAAATTAAATCAAATCAATTACGTGATATCTACTGGAGGTTATCGAAATTGACGCAAACGTATATTATAATCATGTATGCTATTCCTATAGATAGGCCATTCACGTCCACTGCTGGACTTTGGCGTCCCCTATATGACGCTGCAGATAGCAGTCTTGACCCGCCTCCACCCATCGAGTACCTCCGACAGCTACGATGTCGTCGGCTATCAAGTGGATGATGATGATTCCTATAAGAACTTTTCAATCACCATGGTGCTCACCATGGTGATTGAAAGTAAACGTAAAAGGGAAATGAAACCGCACTTTAATCGCATCGTTTGGGTGTATGACGTGTATGACGACCTCTGTGGCGCGGTAGGCGAAAGTCCGCCTGTAACACAGGAGGTTGCGTGTTCGATTCCCGCCTCGGAGCAATTATTGTGTATGATCTGCAGACATTTGTTCCGGGTGTTCTGGTCGTTATCAGTTCATCATCATCATCATCATCAGCCTATATTAGTCCACTGCTGGACATAGGCCTCCCCCAATGAGCGCCATAGCGCCCTGTCTTCGGCTTGACGCATCCAGCATCTACCTGCAGTCTTTCGCAGGTCGTCATCCCACCTGGTCGGAGGGCGTCCTACACTACGTTTACCGAGTCGTGGTCTCCACTCAAGAACACGTTTGCCCCAGCGGCCGTCGGTTCTTCGCGAGATATGGCCGGCCCACTGCCACTTCAGCTTGCTAATTCTCAGAGCTATGTCGATAACTTTAGTTCTCTGTCGGATGTATTCGTTGCGAATCCTATCCTTCAGAGAAACTCCGAGCATAGCTCTTTCCATAGCTCGCTGAGCGACTTTGAACTGGTGGACCAGCCCTATCGTGAGTGTCCACGTCTCAGCTCCGTAGGTCATAACGGGTAGGACGCACTGGTTGAAAACTTTCGTTTTCAAGCATTGCGGTATGGATGAAGAGAAGACTCGACGTAGTTTCCCAAACGCTGCCCAGCCCAGCTGGATCCTCCTTTTGGCCTCCTTCTCGAAATTGTTTTTACCTAACTGCAGAATCTGCCCGAGGTATGTGTATTCGGAAACGATTTCGAGAAGGTGACCATGTACGACCACCGTTATCAGTTATCTATGTAGAATAATAAACACCTATGGAATGTATAGTATAAAGTATATCAGTCATCTAGTACCCACAACACAAGCTCTGCTTAGCTTGGCGCCAGATGATGCTGTGTGGATTGTCCAGCATTATTTATAAATATTTGTTATTCTGGCTTAAGTTACCGGAAACCATCTCGCAGAATCCGCACGCTCGCACACTGACCTAATAGAAACGACTCGTTCTAAAAAGGAAATCCTACTTGCGGCCGCAACCGATACGCTAGACTGCATTAACGACAACTATTAATAAGGTTTACTAACTATTAAACCTTTATGATTATAATGTACCTAAGGAGAGGAATGAAAATTCATTGGGGGTCCCAATTCTTCGGATCTCATTCGACATCAGACTGGATACTCTGGGTAGTCTAGATCTTTGATTGTTTAAAATTAGAAACAGCACCGTCACAGTTACCGTCGCCATCTTTGTTTTAAATCAGGCATTTTGTCTAAAAATAAATAATGCTGGACAATCCACACAGCATCATCTAGATTCTAAACTCTAACCCCTTGGCAAGCAGAGCTTGTGTTTTGGGTACATAACTGATACACAATTCATTACATAATATAGATAGAAATATTTTTTATTATACATATAAAACTACCAGAACATCTGGAACAAATATCTGTAGATCGTACAAACATTTGTCCCGAGGCGGGAATCGAACCCGCAACCTCCTACGTCTCAAACAAAATTTGTTATCTTTATTATTATTAGTTCTTAAGTTGTATTATTTTATATTAAACACAAATAAATATTTTCTATTTCAAACGGACCTCCGTCTACCGCGCCACAGAGGTCGTCAAGCGAATGATCTACATGCTCAGAGTCTAACATGTACATACTAAGCAGGTATTCTGTTGTATTGCATTATCCGCTTAGACAAATTAGCTGAAAATGGGATCGTGAGACTAAAAGTAGAAAAAAGTAGGTACATTACATATTTACGTTTACTATTATTGATTTGTGTGCCGAGTTCAGTATGGATAGCGTGAGTAAACCTATTAACACTTTGAGTGCTGAAAACGCACGGTATGAGTTTTCTACAAATGAATAATATGCGTAAATCCACACTAGCGCAGCGGCTGAGAAAATACAGATCTGTGTGACTCAGCATAGTCGTAATATTTTTCGAACGAAACGCATGTGCGGCGCAACACAACCGCTGTGTAGAGCGGCAGCACGAATTTTTTAGGTAAAAAAAAAGATCGCAGTCGTCGAAAAAAAACCGCAGTCAAAGTGTTAATAAAGTAAGCCCACTAAAAAGCTACAGCTTCACACATAGGTAGGCAAGACCGCGACCTACAAAGGTGAAGAAACCCACCTACCTATACCTACTTCTATAATGGAGTTCAACCCAAATTTTTGACCTGATTCGACACGCACCAACTATTGTGTAATCTACGTCAATGGGCTAATGACCCCGAATGTTAGACAAATAAAGCAAAAGGGATTTAAACTTTTCTTCGAATAGCGGGAGCTTGGTTAGGGTGAGGGTCGCGGCTGACGCTATACCCTTACCTAATCCATCTCCGTGGGCTTTTTTATTGCGTTATGTGATAGAAGTTAGACACGGAAACTCCTAAATAAGTAAGTAGGTACTTGAAATAAAACCATAATAACATACGCGGTTCCATATACCTACTCAATCGTAGACTAACGAATGTAGAATTAGTACCTAATGATTAATATGTGATTGATGGATGATAGTAACTCGGCTTATTTGATGCTAAAGACAAACTAATTAATGCTGAAGTTAATTTAATTCCTGTTACCACAAATTGCCTATGATACTAAATGTAGTCACTGCACTTTTATTTTACCGGAGCTAAAACTTCACAGCTAGTAGTTCTATAACATCATCTATGGCAAGAAGCCGGCTCGGTACGTTACGCACGCGTCACTCGGCAGAGCGCTCAGGCTCAAGTCGTCAGTCGTCATGGCCTGCACGAATCGAATCGAACGAATGCTGAAGGAAGTGTTCGGCTGCGACCGCCTATCTTCGGCAGCGATCGGGGCTCGGCGAGGGGCGAGGGGGGTGGGTACGAATGGCGTTCTCTATTTTTTGTGACGGAGAGCAGCCAGCATTCCCATTTCAAAGTTTTAACGTGCGCACGTTTCTTTGTTTGAAAACATGAGTATCGATGAGAAGGGACTTATTGAGCTTGTAAAGGGATATCCTCTGCTGTACGACATGTCTTCGCCGCTTTACCTCGACTATCAGAAGAAAGATGAAGCGTGGAATGAAATAGCGACTGTGACTGGCATGACGGGTAAGTGAAACGCTGCGTTTCTGCTAATAGTGCCAATTCTGCTTTTGTTATAGGTACCTACGCTAAAACTTTGACAAGGTCAAAGAGATCAATATCATAATGTAACTACGTAAGTATTTTTTTTCTTTTCAGCCTACGATTGCAAAATAAAATGGTCACGTCTTAGAGAGAATTACAGAAAGGCACTGATACTAAGACAAAAAAGCCCTGGAAAAGGGAAGGATCTTACTGACCGTCCATTGAAATATGAAAAAGAAATGTCATTTCTGAATACAAATTTTCTAAAAAATGAGAAAAGAGCAGAGAGAAATGAACAAATAGATTCACTTCAAATAAAAAGGATAGCAATAGAAAATTCAACTGGACAAATTGAGCCCAAAGGTACGAAGAGACCAGCGGACACCAAAAGGGATGCTATTCAGGTATTCTTCGACAGTATCGCAGAAACAGTGAGAGGGTTTCCGAGAAAGATACAAATTCAATTGAAGAGAGATATTTTCAACCTTGTGAATAACGCTGAGGCTTCTTTAGTGAATAACGAGATATCTGCTGTGCCAATGCGATTAGAATGTGGATCACCTGAAACCAGTGAATATGAGAATCCAGAAAATACTGAGGACATCAAAATTGATGTAGTGGAGTTCGATGCAAGTGCTATCAAAAAAGAAATAGGTTAAATAAACAAGGTAGCGTTACCTGCAGTTTTATTATAGAGTTTCGGTTAGTTTATAAGGTAGTAAAGATAAGATTTTATTGTGATTTGATTTGTTATAGTACCTATTGTGTTAATATCTAGACTAGATTAAATACTACCAATGTAATAAATTCAGTGAATTAAGTCTATAGTAATATTATAAAGAAAGAAAGGTTTGATTTTTTGTTTGTTTGTGCTGAATAGGCTCCGAAACTACTGGACCGATTTGTAAAATTCTTTCACCATTGGGAAGCTACATTATCCCCGGTGAACATAGGCATATTATATTTTCAAAAAAGTAAGGGATTCTTACTAAAACTCCAATAATGTAACCCAAGGTGTGAAAATGTACCTAAAAATTCCTTACATTTCATTCACGTCATTTTTTCTAAACAAACGTGATTGCCTAGCAACGCTCACCTTGACAACAAAGGTCTGAAAATAATTTATTGTATAGAAACTCTTTTGTTAGGTTGTACGTCTTTTTTGATTATTTTGTAGAAAAGCGTTTACATTATCTTTGATTTTGTATCTGTAGACACGATAATAATTTGTTGTGGTTATGTTGTTCTTTCAGATTATTTGCGAAAACTGACTACAATACCTAATTCATAAGTTATCCATCTTCTATCATAATGGTTGTGTGACAGACTGGCGAGAAATATTGAGCTTCTCACAGCGAGAGCTCGGGCATGCTGATAAAGAGAAACTTTGCGAAGGTCTATCATGGATGGAAGCGGACGATATTGAACTCAACTTTTCAGATCTGAAAATACTGTTTAGACTCGCTCAAGATATCTTAAAATACAAAAACGAGCAGGTATGTTCCCATTTTAAATACCCAAGTGACATCCTTTATCCTACTTAATATTATAAACGCGAAAGTTTGTAAGTATGGATGGATGTTTGTTACTCTTTCACGTAAAAACTACTGAATGAATTTTAATGAAGCTTTACAATAATATAGCTTATACATCACATCACGAATAACACATAGGCTACAATTTATAAAGATATATTGTATATTATCCAAAATATCTATCACCACGCGGGTGAAACCGCGGGGCGCAGCTAGCTTAGATTATAGTACAATAATATTATCAAGAGGAAAGGTTTGATTTTTTGTTTGTTTGTAATGAATAGGCTCCGAAACTACTGAACCGATTTAAAAATTCTTTCACCGTTGGGAAGCTACACTATCCCCGGTCAACATAGGCTATATTATGTTTTCAAAAAGTTAGGGATCCGTACTAAAACCGTGCGAAGCCGGGAAGGTCCGCTATTTAGTCGTTAATAAAACCATTTGAGATGACAAAGCAGCCATTTTAAATTTATTTTCAAAAGATATCCTTTTTATGTTAGCTATTTAAGTTTACATAAACGTTTCAGAAAAACTCTTCTACGAGCGTATTATAAAAAGTTTAAATGAAAATGTCGTTATTTTTAAAGAAAACATATTTTAAGGTATTTGAGATATTTAATGTTCTCTGATTTTCGAAGACAGCACGTTTTATGGTTTTAGCTAAGCTCAAGCAATAAAATAAATAATGCTGGACAATTCACACAGCATTATCTAGCCCCATGGTAAGCAGAGCTTGTGTTATGGGTACTAGATAACTGATATACATAATACAATACATTACATAGATATATATTTTTTATTATACATAGAAAACGACCAGAGCACCCGGTACAAATATCTGCAGATCGTACACACAATTGTTCCGAGGCGGGAATCGAACCCGCAAACTTCAGCGTCGCAGGCGGACCTTCGCCCACCGCGCCACATCGGTCAATTATAGCAATATTGATATCATTCGTTTCGCTAACAACACTCAATTCATAAATTACTATAAGTTATCTAGAAAGTGCAAGCAGTCTGCGAAATTCATTCCTTGCTTCTTTGCTAGTGGGCCAGTAATCTAAACCTCGATCACAAAACGGCTTACTTTTACCATCGCTACAGGCAACATTGCATCTTATATCTAGAATGATAAAGACTAGTTTAATAAGTTCGTTGGATAAGTTATGTGGTTTTTGAATTGAAATTGGTCAACTATTTATAGAAGGACGCAAAACCTGCGCGGTAGGGTTATATGCGAGACGCTAAGTCGGCTGCCCAAATTCAAAACCTAGTAACAGGTGATTTGAAAAAAAAACGGTTTTTGGCATTTTTCGACCTACTAGACAGTATTGAAGTGATGTGGACCTTAAAACGCCCAGTTTCATACTTAATTTTAAAAATTTTATTTAGCAAGTCTAAGCAATTTGGCGTGATTACGAAAATTTCCTTCAAATACAACTTCTAAACTTAGTATGTCAGAATACAAATTTAAAACCCTAGCAGGTCAAGCGACTTACTATGTTATGAATTTGAAATACCAACTTGCTATGTTTTGAATTTGGCGCCGATTGTAAAATCAATGAGTTTTGGCTGAATCTACCCACGAGTGATACTGATAACTCCATTGATTTGCAAATTGATGGTCAAATCGTTACCAATAACAACGAGTAGTTTTTTAACATTGTCATTAATAATGATTTTAGCATAAGTTTATTTTTTTAGCTTTAGTTGACTGTTGAGAATTTGAGTCATGTTTTAATTAAAGAGTCCTTTGAAGTAAGTTAATAAACATCTTTTTATAAGTCAACAGGATTTTTAATTTTATTCTGCATTCATAGGTACGGACAGCCACACATCAATATAAACAAATCTGTCAAATTTCTTCAATCGATTCTCACTTTAATGTCAAATACGTTTTTCATTTGACTGATTGTAGTAACCAGCTGATGTGTGGCTGTCTGTACTTTGGGATTATTTTTTATTCTTATAAACACTAAGTACCTAAAATGAATTTTTTAGTCTACATTTACAATAGAAAATCAAATTTATAACCTAGTAAGCGGACTTACTAAGTTTTGATATTGTTTTTCCAGTCATATTTGGGTAAATTCACAAATAAAAATAAAGTATGAGCGATTTAAGTGTAACTATAGTTTAAAACGATTACGAGTATTGCAAACTAAAATGTCAACAATATAGCACAACTTTTCGCCAAACATCCAAATCGCTATCTCTTTTGGTTTCTTCGGGCGAACGAATCAAAGTAGCCAACACGTTTTTTGGCTCTCCTGAACATTTTTGTTGGAACGAGTTACTATGTTTTGATTTTAAGCAGCCGAAGTTGTGAGTTGCAATGCGATGGCAAGTGATCGAATTTCAGTAACAGCTTTTAGGAAAATGCGTATCAGTAACTAGTCACACTCGATGTACCTATGTCACATGATGTGCTGTCGAATGTTTTTAAGCAATCCACGACACAAATAACTAAAACTCACTTGCTTGTCGACTGCCGTTGAGTTTCAGATATAATTACTAAATAAATAAATAATGCTGGACAATTCACACAACATTATCTAGCCCCATGGTAAGCAGAGCTTGTGTTATGGGTACTAGATAACTGATATACATAATACAATACATTACATAGATAGTTTTTTTTTTATTATACATAGAAAAAGACCAGAACACCCGGAACAAATATCTGCAGATCGTGCACACAATTGTTCCGAGGCAGGAATCGAACTCGCAACCTCCTGCGTCGCAGGCGGACCTTCGTCCACCGCGCCACATCGGTCGTCAATTACGAGTATAAACAATATTTATTGAAGAAAGGATTTCAAATCCACAAGTAATGTATGTAGATTGAGTATCAGACGCGGCAACAGAGCGAATTTTAGGTTAAGTATGGAGGACTTCGAGGTTGGCTAGTATAGAAGTTTCAAGTTTTTTTCTGTAGCAAGGTAGTTTTAGTGGCAATAGGATATATAATAACATACATTTTGCGGTTCTAGATATGAGATTGAAGCAGCTGTTGACCGCAAAATGTGGAAGGAAATGGGCGAAACCTTTACCTTTTTATTAGTTGGATGGTTTTATACAATATAATCAAAATATTAAAGACTACCTTTTTAACCTTAAGTTGTAAGATGTTACATTACCTACATCTACACATTAATTGAAGTATATGTTCTAGAAAAAAAAGCTGCGCCCCGCGGTTTCACCCGCGCGGCGGCGTGGTGTGGTGATAGATATTTTGGATAATATACAATCTATCTTTAAGAATTGCAGCCTATGTCTTATGCTGATATGTAAGCTTTATTATTGTGAAGTTTCATCAAAATCCATTCAGTAGTTTTTGCGTGGAAGAGCAACAAACATCCTCACAAACTATCGCTTTTATAATATTAGTAGGATAAACATAGATATGTAAACAATAATTAGATCACTTCTATTGATTGACTAGGTACTTAATTTCAAGACATTAAAGCTTTAACCTTTAGATATTATTTTAAGCGTTGAATGTCTTGAAATGATGAGATAAAGATAATATTCTATGAAAACTCTTGATAGAATATTATCTAAAACTATTTTATGAGGAGTCCTTTTGATTCAAAATTACTCCTCAAAAAATGGGTACATTTAAATCTAAATAACGACTTTGGTAGCTAAACATTTAATAATGTATTTAATATTAATTTAATCCACACAGCATCATCTAACCCTAAACTAAGCAGAGCTTGTGTTAACGATGGGTATAAGATGATTCATATACTTAATACAATATATTACATAGATAGTTTTTTTATTATACATAGAAAATAACCCAGAGCACCTATGATAAATATTTGCAGATCGTAGGGTACCAACAGTTGTGAAAAGGATGACAGACTCGTGATCACACCGTTTTGCTACACCAGTGTGACTACGAGTAATTTATTTTACTCGTGGTTACACTACTCTGAAAAGGATCGCACTTGACGAAAAGGCGGGAATCGAACCCGCATCGACGCAGGAGCGTCACTGGCCGGACTTTGTTTGACACACTCGTTTTTTGATTAAGGAAAAACTCGAGATAAGGCCTAAATTCCACAATCCACAATGCCGCAGCAGGTTACGGGCTGTTAAGCTAGTTGTTAGCCCTCCGACCAGGTGGGATGACGACCTGCGAAAGACTGCAGGTAGATGCTGGATGCGGCAGGCTGAAGACAGGGCGCTATGGCGCTCATTGGGAGAGGCCTATGTCCAGCAGTGGACTGCTATAGGCTGATGATGATGAAGAAGCTAGTTATAATATTATTTATGACGTGAAAGCATTTTTGCTTCTCTCTAGTAATCTGCAAGTCTGCTTGCTAATTGCAAATACATAAATCGATTTTAATCACGTTTTTACTACCAGAGAGCCTATAAATGTTTTATTTTAACAAGGACAGCTCATTTGTAATAAATTATCTGTAAAATACATGGCTTCGAATCATAAACACTAACCAGACTCTATTCATTCGTATTATTTTAATAACGTACTATTTTGCCCATCAGAAAATTAAGTACTAAAGTAAACATTCTTTTTAGCGTGATGTGTGCAGACTAGGGCGTGCAAAACCGGTTTTCGGTTTTGCTGAAAACCGGAAAACCGGACTAAATTTTAGATTTTTTGAAAACCGGTTTTGAGAGACAAAACCGGTGCCAGCTCCGGTTTTCCCGTTAATGAATTAAATTTTGATTTTAATCCACTTTTTTCGAATGTACTCAAGAAATATGTAATTTTGAGTCATCAAATATATCCAAATGCAACATATGCCCACCTACACTCCTCCTTCCACGACCCCCGCACCCGCGATGCGATTCCTGCGTTCCGCCTGCCTGCGTTGTTGCCCAAATACACTTGCCGGGAGTGCACGTGCACAGCGATAACGTTAAGATGATAACTATGTTTTGTATGGGGTGTTCCAGAATGTTTTTCGTTTTTTATTTGAGTATAATGCGCCAACCACAACTGGTGTGCAGTAGACTCAATCGCTTGGTGGACTTTTTTAGTTTGTTAGCCATGAAATTATTAACGGGAATACAGAGCGCATTATGCGTGCAAGCGTTTTATAGAAACATCGATTCGTACACTCTGTTTGACGTCTCTACATTTCAATTTAACGACTACGAGAAATTGCCAAGTGCAAATTTAATCAAGCAATGAGTGAGCAAGTTTAAAGAGACTTAGAATGCAATGCCGGATTAATCAATTGGGTGCTTAAAGACTTCGAGAAGGAGCATGAATGTCGACCGCGTACGCCAGTGTGTTATGAACAACCATGACAATCACTATGATTACGCGCAGCTTCGTTTAATTTGAATGAATCTGCGCTTCGTCGCATTATTCACAAAGATTAACATTTTAACCCATATAAAATTGTAAATGTTCAAGCAATTAGGCCGGTGAACCTCATTGAATGACTTAAATTCTGTAGGACAGTGAGAAATTGTTTTAGGAATTACAATATCGTCTGGCTCTCCGACAAATCGATTATTACATAAATAGTCAGTTATCAGTTAACAAACAAAACTTCACCCAGGGCTGCCAGTTATCCGATAGAATTGCATCAGAAATCACTAAAAGTTTAAATTGAAATGTGTCCTGTAGAGACGTCGAACAGTTGTGTAAGAAATGTAAGAATAGTGGTTTTTATTAAACGCTCGCATGCAAAATATGCGCTGCACTCCCGCGATGTGTTCCATGACTATTAAACTGCAAAAGCCCATCAAGCGATTGAGACCACTCCCCACCCCCTGTTGTTTGTGGTGGCGCATAATACTCGAATCAAAAACGAAAAACACTATGAGACACCCTTTATGTTTAAAAAATATTATTCTTCATTCTTACTTGTTGTTGGTTTGATCTCAGTTAATTAAAGTATTTTTAATTTCATGTTAACTAATCAATTAATGTGGTCTACTTAGTAGGCATAAATGGTTGATTAAAAACAGGTAAATCATAAAATTTGTTGTATTTGTAGGTTTTGTGGGTATCTAAGAATATCGTTTTCTTCTTCAAAATCTACTATACAAAAAATAAAAAAAGTTTGCCAAAACCGGTGCTAGCACCGGTTTCCGGTTTTGCGCTCTCAAAACCGAAATTCAAAACCGGTTTTCAAAACCTTCCGGTTTTGCACGCCCTAGTGCAGACTCTGCACACATCACGCTAAAAAGAATGTTTGCTGACTACTCACCTGAAACTTTAGAAGCTTTGTACCGTGGCAAAATATAACAAAAGTGGCAACCAAAAATGTAATTTAACTTTAACACGTAAATTTATAGTATTTAACGACATCAAGTGTAACATGTGTACCTTCGGTGGAAATAAATAAACAATAAACAGAAAACAGCGCGTTCATATACTGGGAAGAAGCTCTTCCAATAATATCCAGTCGTTCGTCAACTATAATAAATATAATTATAAATAAATAATGCACGACAATCCACACAGCACCATCTAGCCCTAAGCTAAGCAGAGCTTGTGGTATGGATGACTGATATACTAAATAATCTATTGGATTATATACATAGTTTTTTTTTTTTATTATACATAGATAACGCCCAGAAAACCCGGATAAAATATCTGCAGATCGTGCACACAATTCTCTCAAGGAAGGAATCGTACCCGCAAACTCCTGCGTCGCAGGGGGACCTTCGCCCACCGCGCCACAGAGGCGGCTGGCGGCTTATACTGAAAGTTCAACACCACTTAGTATGGATATGGACTATGGACAGCCGAAAGAATCGCAAGAAATGAGCAGTCGAAGAGGCAGTAGACTGATACCGTGACCCCGACATAGGAATAGCATGAGGTCATAGATGCAGTGCTCGGACGGGTGCAGCAATTTGGTTGCGCAGGAGTAATTGGTGCGGCAGACGGCGCGTCGGACACAGGGATGTACTCTAATAACAAATTTGATTTTACCTGTCTTTTAACCTTCTAATGCTATATATAGTTTTGCTATACATTCCTTTTTCACTTCTTCCAATAGAGGACTTGAACTGAAAAGAAAATCAAAAACATTTCTTATTATTATATAATCATTTATGGTATAGAATTTGCCTTGTCTAAGTGCTTATTTTGTAAGTAAGCCTATAGAAATAAAGGATATTAAATTTTATAGCTAAGCATCAATATAAAATTTAAATCTTAGTAACACCAACGTAAAAAAATTCTCTTAGGTAGTTGTTTCACCGCCGGCGAGAAAACGACTAACTATCGGCTATTTTCTCGCTCAAGAAACGTACAGTTAGATATACATTCCGTGTAAACAAAAGAGATGCATATACAAATAGTTGATCGCTGACTGTTCACACTGCCGCCGGCGAGGACTCGCTTCACTAGTTTGTCGCTGGGCGACAAGAACTAGGATAATAACACTCGCTCAGCGATCAGAAAACCCACGCCGAGAGAGCAACCAGCGGTCATTCCTCTACAATACGGACTGTCGTTTGGCCGCCGCGCCGCGAGCGAGTGATGCGAGTAATCGCTCGTCTAGCACACTCGCTTATAGCTGAGCTACACAACTATCGGAACTACGTACTCGCTCCCCGCTTCACGCCGACTCGTTTTAAATTCTAGCTCTGCTCGCTACTCTATCATCGTTCCCGGCGAGACAACTGCCTTATACTATTAAAAATAACTCAAAATCACTAGCCGAACTAACGCTCTTTGATTTCGAAACTAGATCGTTTAGAAAAAATGAGAGATTAAAAATGCTTTATCGGTTTTTATCGGTGGCCGAATAATGTCGTAGAAGCAAATCTGTGAGGGCACAAGCTGAGAGCTTGCGGAAAACTGCATAAAGTGAAGTAGAGCCCATTGTTGTGCTGTTCGATGGTTTACCTACCTCTTTCCTTTATTCTATGACCCTTGACATTGTCTTAGAGGTTTTCACGCAGTTTTTGCCTATGTTATCATTTACTTTGTAGGTATCTAGGCACAAAACGTAATAAGATTGTTGGAGGACTCTGAACCTGTTTATAATGTGCTTGCTACGTAGCTAATTGTATAAATATATATATTAACTCATTTATTATCAGATTCTCAATCCATATACAAACTTAAAAATAAAAACATACAAAATTAAAAATAAATGTCACAAAATAAATCACACATAAAATCAAATAAAATTAAATAAAAATAGAATAATATAACTTAGGGAAAATTAAAAAATAATATTAATAAAACACAAAATTAAAAACTTACTAACCTAATGGACGATGTAGATGTAGAAAACCTAGCCGATAGGATCCAATTGATTGTGTGTGTTTGGGCAATACCCTACCGCAACACTGCTTAGTTATTAAATACCTGGTAGAAGCATCACACAAGCTGGAGTCAGCTGATGTGGAAAATGGGCCTGTGCTTGTGACTTTATAAAAGAACATGTTTGCAGGTGAAGAAGGAAGCCACGCACTGAAAAGGACTCATTTACACACTACTCATCGTTTCTTACATGGGTAGCTCGGTAGTGTGGTATCTAATTGTAAGCTATGAAAAATTTCGTAATTTCTTCAATTACATTAACTAGCTGACTCTCGGCGAACATTATACATTTACACATCTATTCTAATATTATAAAGAAAGGTTTGATTTTTTGTTTGTTTGTTTGTTTGTTTGTATTGAATAGGCTCCGAAACTACTGGAGCGATATGAAAATTTTTTTCGCCATTGGGAAGCTATAGCCCCGGTGAACATAGGCTATATAAAAAATAGAAAAGTGAAATTTGAATTTAACGCGGGTGTAACCGCGGGAACCAGCTAGTTTACTATAAACAAGTAAAGGTTTGTTTTTTGATCGACTGTACCAATTTTGTTTATACAGACACTTGGTAAACTTAGAAGACTTTTATCTTCAGGGTTTGAAAAAATTGTATATAATTTAATAACATTAGTATATAACCGCATAGAATCGGACTTATTATCATTATTCATTTATTTTAATTCAATTATTTCGGCTCCCACTGTAGAATTTTTATTAAACAATAAAATACCTGCTGAAAAGATGTGCGTCCAGCTCTATCAGCTTTGTTTTCATATGATGTCTATGGTTCCATATCTGGCTTTATCATTTATTTCATCGTATTTGTTATGTTATGGGTCAAAAGTGGAACCGTTTTTAAAGTTCAAATCGACTGTTTCTGGTCAATTCAACCGATTATTTCAATATAATTTAAGATCAAATCTACATTGGCATCTAGTGCGGCCTTGCCTGTCACAGTTCGCGCTATTCCCGTGGTTCAGAATAATTACTCCCACACCAATGTTTTATGAGTAACCTTCGTTGTCATTTAAATGTTAAAGGTTATTAAAATAAATGGTCGCTGAATAGATAAATCATGATAAGGTAAGCGAGGCGAATGAAAAGCTGAAACGCCGTTGATTTTGTCCCCGTAGACTTTACGCTTTATCTAAAATCTATTAGAATCTCTTTGAAACCTGGAGAAGCTATAGTAACGCCTAGAATATAATATTTAACACTTTGACTGCGGTTTTTTTTCGACGACTGCGGTCTTTTTTTTTACCTAAAAAATTCGTGCTGCCACTATACAGCGGTTGTGTTGCGCCGCAAATGCGTTTCGTTTGAAAAATATTACAGCTCTGCTGAGTCACAAAGATCTGTATTTTCTCAGCCGCTGCGCTAGTGTGGATTTACGCATATTAGTCACTTGTAGAAAACTCATACCGTGCGTTTTCAGCACTCAAAGTGTTAAGAAGCTTAGTGGAACGACAAACTGGTCTGGCTATTTATAATTCAGTTTTTTCTACAAAAAGCAATACAAATTAGCCTGTTATATATCTCTACGCATACATGCCTTTAGAGACTTTCGGTACCCTCCAAAAACATTAATTTCCTAAGAAGATAGGACTAAAATGTAATAAATTAAAAGTGATTTACTAATAGAATCGTGACTGAAACCTATCCATTTCCACTACAATTATGTACTTAAGGTACCAAGGGCGGTCAGTGAACCCTACGTTATTGCCCCCATGTCATTGTAGGCCTTTGCCATGAATAATTGAGGATGTTGGTCGATGGTATACGATTCTATAGGCGCTAGTGCTACAGAATTAAACTGACTTAGTGCTATTAGTGTAGCCTATATTCATTGTCATGTCTGTGATGTATTATAATAGTGCAGGTACAATAATGTTTCAAGACATCAATGTTTCAAAAGTTTTTATAATCATAAAAACTTTCGCGTTGAAACATTATTGTATAGTACTAATTGGTTTGCAGGATTGGGCCTGCACTATTATAATACATCACAGACATGACAATGAATATGGATGTTTGTTACTCTTTCACGCAAAAAGTACAGAACGGATCGGGCTGAAATTTTGCATGTACATAGTTCCAGGTTCGGAATAAGACATACCGTAGGTTTTTATTCCATAAATCAGTTATAATGGGATAGAAATAACCTTTGACCGTTCTATAGAAACAACGCGTGCGAAGCTAGAAGCTAGAAACTAGTAATAAGTGTCAATTTTGCGAGTTTAGGATAAAGATGAATTTATCGGGTATTTATCGCGTACCGTTTGTTTTATTCCCCAACGTTTCCATAGCGTTACAGCGATTGTGGTCAGGGGGCGAGTTTCTGCGAGTTTACCATTGTTACAATTATGTGATAGAATAACATAATTAAATACAAAAAAGTAAAAAAATCTAAGTATAGGAATAATTATTAATAAAATATTATATAAGTGTAGTACCAGTGATCTAGTACCTCTTACATATTCTTACGTACGTATCGTATGTTAGAATATCAATCTACTATCAATATGTATAATTCTTTGACGATGCCATTGTCATAGTGAAGGGATTAGTTTAGCAGAATAAGGACCCTAGGCGTCGTTGTAGTAGAATTAATGTATAATTATCTGGTAGCAGTGTGACTAAGTATATGGTAGGTATTCTGCCTTTATAGCATTTAAGTGAGTATTGGTACCTTCCTATCGATTTATTTACATGTAGTGTGTGACTGTGTGTGTTGTATCATATCAAGTATAGTTTGACCGAAACCGCTGTACCGCTCCTTAGGAAAGTGCGGCGAGGTGGGGGGCAAGGAAAAAAGAGCAAGAGTACGCGTTGACGGCAGACTGATGGATCGGAGCGGCCGATATCCCCCCGTCTCGCCGCTCGCATACCTCAGGCGCGATACAGCGGTTTCGGTCAAACTATAGGTAACTAGGTACCTACCTAACTTTAAATAACAAAATAAAATAAATAAAAAACATTTTGTTTCATTTTCCCCTCCGATTCCATCGCGTTACAGCGAAAATAAAATAAAAGGATACGCGATAAATAAATCTGTAATAATGTAAACAAATCGAGAAAATTAAAAAAAAAACACTTTTTTTTTAAACTTTAGCTAACGTCTATGAAATAAAAATATAAGTGACGTCATCACAGGTCCATAACCAAACAACATCACGCTGATACTACTGATTTGTAACGTGACATTGAAGCATTACCTCATATTTGTATGTGGCCGCCCTCTTTATCGGTCATCGTGTACGAAGCTTGCATTCATTATATAAATTCGTACCGCAGCTCGCCCGTGGCAAACAACCAGATGGACGTGACTTGTTCTGTCAAACGAGCATTTTTGACACTTTTGTGTGAATGAAAACTAGCGGATGCCCGCTCATTCGCACGCGGCTTTAATTATTAATATTAAATTTCAGGATTTATATAAAATGTTATGAGTTCTAAATTACTGTTTTATGCGATTTTTATGGATAATATTTGGTCTAACATTTCGTATGATCAAATTTAGAAAAAACACATTGTATATCGAATCGATAGGTAAAGGATGCATTAGGTTAGGTTGTTTTGTCGTAGAGAGGGAAAAATATAAATAGACATGAGCAGTGTCTATCAAATTCATTACACATTTTTTTTTTATTTAGACGAAAAACTAACAGCTTATAAATCTTAAATAAGTAGGAACATTTGTGGCATAACCAAAGCTTAACACTTTGATTGCTGAAATCACATGGTATGTGTTTTCTACAAGTGACTAATATGCGTAAATCCACACTAGCGCAGCGGCTGAGAAAATACAGATCTGTGTGACGCAGCACAGTCGTAATATTTTTCGAACGTAACGCATGTGCGGCGCAACACAACCGCTGTGTAGAGCGGCAGCACGAATTTTTTAGGTTAAAAAAAAGATCGCAGTCGTCGAAAAAAAACCGTAGTCAAAGTGCTAACAGTTTTCACTTATAATAGAGAGAGATATATATATATATAGATAGAGTATCTTTGAGTAATTTAAAATCCCAATCATAAAAAGTTAAAACTGGAATCGCCGTAAAAAACGTTGGTTCATAAAACTAATTAAGTCTTACCGGATGCCTCACATCTCGATATTCTTAAATGTACCTATTGAAAATAACTCAAGCGATACTTGTTTCTAGAATCGTAGTTTAGAGATGTATGAAAATTCAACATGAACTTATTACAGCAACTGAAAACAGTAGGGTAACAACTAAAACAAAATCCACTGCTTGACACTATGTCAAGCAGTTGACTTCATAGGCTTATGATGACGACCGATGCGGCGCGGTGGACGAAGGTCCGCCTGCGACGCAGGAGATTGCGGGTTCGATTCCCGCCTCGGAACAATTGTGTGCACGATCTGCAGATATTTGTTCCGGGTGTTCTGGCCGTTTTCTATGTATAATAAAAAATATCTATCTATGTAATGTATTGTATTATGTATATCAGTTATCTAGTACCCATAACACAAGCTCTGCTTACCATGGGGCTAGATAATGCTGTGTGAATTGTCCAGCATTATTTATATTTATTTATTTAAAATCTTCAACGACGCATTATTGCACACTCGCAGTGAAAATTGGGTAAATGTGAATTCGAAAACGGACGAAAGGCGAATGAAATGATGAATAAAAGCTCTCCAAGCCATTTTATATATACCTATTTTTAAATTCCGAGATTAGTGACGATTATTCCAGTGTCTACAATTCCATCTAAATTTCTTATGTTTTGTAACCGATTTGCTAAACCCGTTTACTGCGCAGCCTCAGCCACCTGCACTTGGTCTACCTGAACCTGTGACGTCATATCTAATTTAGTTACGTAATCAATCACACTTTTTAATAAATTATATATTTTTTCATTAATAAACTTTTTTAAATACCTGTTATTAAGATTCAAATACAATTATAAAAAAATAATTGGTCATGAATCAAATCTGAATATAATATGTTTAATACTTATTTATATGAATATCAAATAAATAAATCTAATCATATCAAATCTAAAAAATAGATCTAATCAATAGGTGGAATCACGACCTGCGAAAGATTGCAGGTAGATGCTGGATGCGGCAAGCTGAAGACAGGGCGCTATGGCGCTCATTGAGGGAGGCCTATGTCCAGCAGTGGACTGCTATAGGCTGATGATAAATAAATAAATAATGCTGGACAATTCACACAGCATTATCTAGCCCCATGGTAAGCAGAGCTTGTGTTATGGGTACTAGATAACTGATATACATAATACAATACATTACATAGATAGATATTTTTTATTATACATAGAAAACGACCAGAACACCCGGAACAAATATCTGCAGATCGTACACACAATTGTTCCGAGGCGGGAATCGAACCCGCAACCTCCTGCGTCGCAGGCGGACCTTCGCCCACCGCGCCACATCGGTCGTCAGTGATGATGATGATGATGAAATCTGATGATGAAAATATCTGCGTCTAGGGCACTAAACGTGTTAAAAAATAAATCGAGTTTACTCTAGAATACTCAGATGAAATATGTCACTAACTTGTCTACTACAATCCTTTTACAAGGCAAAGGAAATAAACAGCGATGAAGGTTCGCAGTGACAGCAAAGTCGAGTTGAGGACAACACAACCTCAACTACAGTCATTCATCTTCCATTGTTTGTGACTTTGTGCTTATGCTGACTGCATAGAAACCACATTGAATACAGCATACGTTGACGTTATGCGAAGTTTTACTGTAAATCGTAATTACTGTGTCTTTTTGTTACGTAAGTTTGGTACTGCTTCCAGATGTCGGTGATTCTTGAGATTGTCGACCTCTGTGGTACGGTGGGCGAAGGACCACCTACGACGCTCGAGGTTGCGAGTTCGATTCCCGCCTCGTGACCATTGTGAGTACAATCTGGAGATATTTGTCCCGGGTGTTCTGGTCGTTATCTATGTATAATAAAAATATATTATCTATGTAATATTTTGTATTAAGTATGTATCAGTCTGTGTATACAAATGTACTCGTAGGTTAGGTAGTATATCGAATCATATTATATTTAGACTTAAATAGGCAAATAACCATGTATTAGATATATAAGAGATGAACATGCTAGTGGTTTCTTTTCACTACTTCCACTCGTGGACAAAAAATTTAAGTGAACAGTAAAATAATTTTATTTGATAATAATTTACATATAAAATATGACTTGTCTAAGTGCTTATTTTGTAAGCCTAAAGAAATAAATGATTTTTTACTTTTACTTTTACTAACACAAGTAGCATAGGACCCTTTATTTGCTACTTGTGCTTTTTTTCTTTTCCCTTTGTTCGAAGTTGTTCCGTCAGCTTTAATACGTACCGATCCTGTCCATCCAAAGGTTGCCTGGAAGAAATCGATTTTAGCGATAAGGCCGCCGATTGTGCCGCTAGATTTAGTTAGTATTAAGATCCTTTCTTATTTTTATTACCTATTTTTTTGTATTGATGGTGCAATTAAGTTATATTGTATTGTATTGTTCTAAAACTGATATCCGCTTACTAGATAGAAATCCAAAGAGAAATTTATTTTACTTTTATCAAAACTTTATGAAAAATAAACAAAGAATTTAATACAGTTGTAGCAGGTGGAGCGAGAAATAAGGTGGTATAATAAATTGGTATACAGAGTGTATCAATAAAGTCTGCAAAGGGTACCCTACCACTGAATATTTTATAAGACTCTAATGACAACTACGATGAAACTGGCCTTATGTTATTGAATAATAATGTAAATAAATAAATAATGCTGGACAATTCACACAGCATTATCTAGCCCTAAGCTAAGCGGAGCTTGCTTGTGTTATGGGTAGATACTTGATGACTTATATTATCTACATATATTTAATTTATCTATATATATTTTTATATGTATACGGAACAAAAATGTGCAGATCGTACAAACATTTGTCCCTAGGCGGGAATCAACCCCTGCTCCTGCGTCACAAGCGGACCTTCGCCCACCACGCCACAGAGGTCGTCAATTGAAGAAATTGAATGAATTATTCGAAAAGTGAACGAAGTACTTTTGAAAGTTTTCTTAAGATCTTTGTGTGCGTAGGTACATGGAATTTCGAAATAATTCCTTTCTCTAGAATTAACACTTTGAGTGCTGAAAACGCACGGTATGAGTTTTCTACAAGTGACTAATATGCGTAAATCCACACTAGTGCAGCGGCTGAGAAAATACAGATCTTTGTGACTCAGCAGAGCGGTAATATTTTTCGAACGAAACGCATGTGCGGCGCAATACAACCGCTGTGTAGAGCGGCAGCACGAATTTTATAGGTAAAACAAAAAAAAGATCGCAGTCGTCGAAAAAAAACCGCAGAAAAATGTTAAACTGAGCCACCTGTTGTGGTATCACCCTATATCTCTTCTAGGTTTTATTGAAATATTTCGCTTTAATTAAACTTATAATACAAGTCTGATTTGCTCCTTTATTAATAAACATCAAAAAGGTTTTTATTCAATAAAATTATAAAAGAACTTCTCTATCTAGTTGTACTTATCGTACTAATATTATTACGAAAGTTTGTAAGTATGGATGGATGGATGTTTGTTACTCTTTCACGTAAAAACTACTGAATGGATTTTAATATTAGTTGGATTAATGTATTCTTAAGTTTATGTGACATTAATAATTGATATCTTATTTATGGTTACTAACATAGTAGGTAGCTGTACTAACAAATATGGTTAACAACCGAAATAAATAATTTGGAATTTGTATTGAATATTCAGGAATTAGAATTCGGGTTAGTTTTCATAGAAAAGCATCAAACCACTACAAAAATAGCTTATCCAAAGAATGACTCAACTTGAAAAAGAAGTAAGTAAGATACCATGTCATTATGTCAATATCACAAAACCTATGGCTCTACCGTGTCTTTACAAACGATAGTACAAAGTGAATAGCCTGAATAGCATTACATTTTGTGCCGCTTACAAAATGACAACGACACTTGTGACACGACGACGTACTGGCTCAAATAAAACCCTGCTACAAATTCCTCATCATCAACGTCAACAGCCTATAACGGTCGCAGGACGCAGGCCTCCCCTGATGACCATAGGTAATATAATAATTTATATCACCTGCTACAGATACCTACCACCTTCTGAATAGTATAATTTGTACCAAATACCAGATAAGTAGGTAATACCTACTTACTTGAGTTGAGTTAAAGTTGAGTTGATAACCAAACATGTGATGATGAAGCAAGAGATATATACTTTTTTATTGAGATTTGCTTTAAGTGTTAAATTGGGTTGATTGATAGGACTTGAGGTAGGCCCTTCATCTTTTTCATATTTTCCTGCCACCGTTACAGCAAAAAATAATAATAAGCACACAATCGTTCTAATAAAGCATTTAGAAACTTTACATTAAATTGGTACGGAACCCGAAGCTTACGTCACTCAATGAGCGATGGTGTTACCAGTATGATTAATGACACATCAATATTCGTGTCGCTGCTGTCAGATTAACCATCTCGATGTGACAACCCCGGTACCTACACGATAGGACTTGCGAAATTTTTGATGACTCTTCCACGTTAGCTGGTAAAAAATGGATTCGTGATTGTATAACTCATTTGATTCTCGCCGGTTATTGGTTGATTTCTTTTTTATGCGTTATCAAAACGCAGCCAATGCGATACGAAAATACTATCCGTAATACACTGATGAATACAGCTGAATAGACGAGCGGACCTTTGCTGCCGAAAATGTACAATGTATGTATGTAACAGCTTAGGATTACAAAAATTGGAATAAGCCCTATTTTCTAAACTCAATAATGAGTTTCGTAAATAGGGATGTTAACCCTAAGCCCGTGTCACACGCCTCATTAAAGATTGGTTTTGCAAAAGAGTCATATACACCTAAGCAGTTAGGTATATTCAAGTACATTATAATTTTTGAATTGAATTGAATTTAGAATTCAGAATTAATTGAATTTAGAATTTCGTTGAATTTAGATTTTTTTTAAATATGGTAACAAATATGAATATGAATTCAATTCATATTTGTTAACATATTTTTAAAGAATACGTCTCATTCGATAGCCTAGAATAATATCCTCTTATGAAGGTGATGTGTAAGAAGGAAACAGAGGCCAAGGGTTGGCGTGAATATAAATAAAGCGTGGATTGAATCCATAAGATACGTCTTTATTGCACGGAGTCAATGGAACTCCTACCGAGTCCTAAATACACATAACAAAGTATACACGAGAGATCTGGGGACGAATTCTGATAACCAATTGCTTTACTATGACAATGGTATCGTTGAAGAATAGTCTTAGTTTAATGGAATTAATGCTCAGAAATGATTAAATAAAAAAATATTATTCTATTGTACATATTTATTTCATAATTCAACATATATTTTACATATTCATTATATGAAAGTTAATTTTTGCGAAAGAATTAACAAAAACGGATAACCATTGATTGAGTTAATCAAGATTATCGAGTAGTAAATCACGCTTTTTAAACATACGGCCCATTTTCATAATTTCAGAGATAAATTGGAAATTCGTAACTAGTTGTTAGTTTTTCTCAGTAGTATTATAAAGTCACATCCATGTAAGGCCAGGGCCTATCTCGGTTATAAATCTGACAGGTCCATATAGTTCAAACTTATGGCACTCTGACATGCATAAATGACACTTGGAACAAAAAGCAACAACCTCTACATTGACCAGTTTTTTAACTAGTTAGATACAGTGTTTAAATTGTAGTTTTTACTTAGTTGCCGTGTGGATTGTTCAGCATTATATATTTATTTATATAGTTTGGTTAGGTACTAGATAATAAGCTAAAGGGCGCTATGGCGTTCATTATGGGAGGCCTATGTCCAACTGTGGACTATTATAGGTTGACGATGATGATGAATGCTGGACAGGACAATCCACACTGCATCATCTAACCCCAAGATAAGCCCCAGCCAAATAAGCCCCCTGCTATAATTTCGCGGCGGACATTTTCTACGGGCCTAAGTGAAAAACTCGTACATCTGAATTAACCTGCAGTCTCCCTAAATTTTTTTTTTTTTTTCAAATTATTCTAATAAAATAAATGAGCAAGGTATCTGAGCACTGCGTTCTCTGACGAAACGATAGACGATCAAGAATTCAAGACGTCGTCATCGTGAAGTCTAATTTTTCTAATAGATTTGATACAGCAGCGCCTCTATTGTGCGGACATGGAACTACGCAAATCCCATACAAAAATGAGACGTCTCGAGACTATCGAGAAACCGAACTCAGGGTTCTATTGGATCACTTATTTTCTTAAAATAATATATCTATTTAACGTATTGTATTTCAGTCACCCATAACACAAGCTCTGCTTACCATGGTGCTAGATAATGCTGTGTGAATTGTCCAGTATTATTTATTTAATTATTAAACATTAAGGAGCGGACACCCTGCATAAGATCAAAAACATTAGTTATTATTAGTTAGGTACAAACATTGTAGAGCAGCACTAAAAGCAAGTTTATTTGAGTCTAGACTTGTATTTCATTAGCCTATTTACGTCATATCCAATTTTGTAAAACAAACATTTCTCGGAGGTATTCCAGTCCAATTTCCACCCACAATGTTGTACCAATACCACAGTTAGTATTATACCTACCTACCAGTATTCATTAGGACTATTTAGTCTACTATTTAGTACTATTTGGCTTTCATTTAGTTAGTATAATGGGTAAGAGACATAGTGTTATTTTGTGGGTTTGGTTCTCTGAGTACTGAAACATATTATGGTTTAGAAAGGAATTTATGATTGACAAGTGAGAGTTTAAACAGATTTCCTGCCATAGGATAGATGGCGTTACTAACTAATTTTGATACAACTTATAATTATAACACTTTTGGCATCATAGGGTCCCCGAATGGTATTATATGATCGACAATCTATTGAGGGAAACCTGTATTCACTGAAAACATTATGTACCTACGTTTTTGCTGCGAGCTGAGAAAAAACCGCCATTTTATCACTTTACTTATATCGATTTAAGTGTAAAATATTTATCTATCTACATTATTTCTATCATAGAGGTAGGTATCGTTTTTTTACTAGCTTAGCTTACGATAGTATATTTTTACACAAGGGACCAGACAAGACCGAGTTATAATGGGTGTTTTTGACCCGAGTAAAAAATAATACATATCGCTTCGATTGCAAGAAAATAAAACAATCGAAACCAACTTTCCTATAGCACACTTTTCACTTCTCTACTTCTATAAAGTCTATAAATATATTTCACGTGATGTTGACCAAAACAAATAGAATCATATTAATTATTTATTTGCCCTTTTCTTCCATTTGCATACAACAATTAAGTAGCCACGTTTACCTATAGTTGAATTTATAGTTAACTAGCGGACCTTCCCGGCTTCGCACTACTTTAGTACGGATCCCTAACTTTTTTGATAATATAATATAGCCTATGTTCACCGAGGATAGTGTAGCTTTTCAATGGTGAAAGAATTTGTCAAAATCGGTCCAGTAGTTTCGGAGCCTATTCATTGCAAACAAACAAACAAAAAATCAAACCTCTCCTCTTTATAATATTAGTTTATAGTTAATATAAAATCCAGTGATTGCTAACTACTACAAACATTTTTGTTTTTTCGTTACGCTCAACGCAAAGTAGGTACGCAAAGTACCATTCTACCACGGAGATAGAAGTTCCCTTATAAACAACCAACAATCATCAAGAAGTTCAGTTCCATTTTCAAAAAACCATTCAAATGACGTGCGTTCTGTAAACCAAAAAGTCGAGTCTTTTATGTAAGAGAACGAATAAGACATTCGTCCTCTGTACTTATTGGCTGACACTTTCAGACTAAAATTAAAAAGAAAAAATACTTTTAGTCCCTAGGGAGTAGTGTAGACACGAGTTTTACGGCCGCTTAGCTACGTTATAATGACTATAATAATAAAATAATAAATAAAAATAAAAAAGCCTTTTTTTGATCCTGCTACATTGATTTCTAATTTAGGTACTGTAATTGCGTTATTTATAACACTACGTTTGGTTATTAGCAGGGTTGGGTAAAGGCCTCCTCCAACGATGTCCACTTCTCTCTATCTTGAGCTGTTTGCCACCACTTTGGACCAGCGACTTTTTTTATTTCATCCTCCCAGCGTATTGAGGGCCTTCCTCTCTTTTTTTTCCTTGAGGTCCTCTCCATATAGTGGTGCTGTATGTCCATCTTTTGTTTATATAATGAATAACGATGTAATAAATATTATAATAAAAATTATTATATAAAAAAAAAAAAAAAAAATGTAATATACCGTTATAATGAAAAAAATATATAAAACTGTAAAAAAATTTATACGTCATGATTGTGAAGTTGTCTTTATATTCTACATAATCAAAGATTCTCTCAAAGACGTCTCGCGTCAATTACAGGTTTTTTCCTTATTTTCTCTCACGCATTTTTCAATCAGTTCCCTATCCATAAGTATAATACCTAGTCCTAAACCTACACTCCCAACCAGCAGTTTGTTCAGCTGTCTGTCAACAGTATTACTTCAAATGTCATCGAATCGTACAATTTATCAGTGCGCGTCACATAACTTTGCGTTTCTATGTTCACAAAACTACAATACAATACAATACAAATACGCTTTATTGCACACCAAACACAGAAAAAAAACAGTAAAGAACAAACAAACAGAGATACAGATGCACAATGGGCGGCCTTATCGCTAAGAGCGATTTCTTCCAGGCAACCTTTGGATGGACACGTAGCTATAGTATAGGTATAGACGGTGGCGTATTATAGACTAATGTTAATACCTACTAACTACCTTAACATCACAAAGAAAATTCCTTTAACAGAATAGAAACAGCTTAGAACTACAATAGTTTTTACAAATAAAACTGCAGATTGTAGTAAATAATCTAGAAATAGCTCAACTGATGCTTATCAATATCAATTCGAACTAATCGGAAGCATCCTCAAATTGCCTTCGACCTTAAAAAAAATGTTCCATTATTAATTTTATTTCAATACATAAATCGATTTTGTTACAGTTTGCATTTATTATTTAAAACTACGGAACGGATATTGATGTGATTTTTTTTTAAATAGATAGAGTGATTCAAGAGGGTGGTTTATAAACTACTAGCTGCGCCCCGCGGCTTCGCCTCCGTGGAAATCTATGTGTCAAATTATTCTAAGCTACCAATTTTCACCAATTTTCAACCAAATTTGGTTCAGCCGTTCTTGAGTTATAAATTATGTAACTAACACGACTTTCTTTAATATATACATATATATATTTGACACATAGCTTTCCACACGGGCTAAGACGCAGGGCGCAGATAGTACAGTATATTCAGGTAATTGTGTGCAGCGATATCTGACACGGTCTGTATCGTACCGTGTCACAGATTAGCCTGGTAGGCCCCATTATTTGGGGGTCATTGTACGGATCCGTGACGTCACTGATGACCTTGACGTACCCTCCCGCCCGTCACGGTGCACGCGTGAAAAGTTGCTGTCATTTTTGTCTGATGTAGTTAGGGACATATTGTACGGTCAGCCGGACTTATTAGTTCTTTGGATGTAGTATACAATATATCTACATACGAGAAAAAACAAGGAACGTCAATAAATAAAATAAATATAAAAACCTTTTTTTCCATTACCTTATATAGCATTGATCAATCATTCTTATAAAAAAAAAGGCTTGAATTAATAAAAAATTGATTTCAGATAAAATATAGGTAATAGAAATTGATGTCAGTATGTTATTAAAGTGGGTGCTATTGAATTTCCGTAGAGGTTTCTATCGATTGAATTGAATATCATAGTTTTGTAAGTAGTTAGGACCCCTATCGGATAAAGGCCTCCTCCAGTTCTGTCCAGTGTTTGCAGTCTTCTGCGACAATTTTCACTTTTTAGATATTTTCTAATTTCTTCTCACCATCTTGCTACCAATTCTCCTTTTAACATTTGTCCCTAAGGCCTTTCCATTGGGTCACTTAGGTGGACCTTTCTTTGGGCATTCTACCTATGTACAGACATGTCAATATCTTTGTTAAAATTGAGATTGTTTTTATTTGAATGAAGATTTTCCTTAAAGAATAATCTAAAAATAGATGGCGTAGACATTTCGCGGAGGAGGTTATTAGGATGTCATGCCATTTTAATTTGACACTCAGCGCTATTTTTAATTCTGTCGAACAATTTTTCGGTTGGAGGTTTATATGATTTATTAATAATTCCACACACATTAGTATCTACATTGCACTCGAGCGAAGCCGGGACGACGCTAGTTAAAAACAAGCCTCATTTAATAATTTGTTGATCATAGCTGGATACTGGATATCTTTTGTTATGTTTATTATTTTATTTACTTATTTTTAGTCATTATTGTCCCACTGCTGGGCAAAGGCCTCTCTTTTCTCCTTCTCTTTATTATATTTCTATATAACTTTTTAGAATAAGCCTATATTTCACATCCCACACAATAAGCTGACAAAAACTTTCGAATAAGAATAATGGATCTGTATAAATGGTGATATTTTACACAAGATTAATAAGCAATTAGCAATGACCGCGGTCTGACATTCTGTGTCCTACACGGCCGTCCCGGTCAGTACACCGCTTTATTGCGCTTCTCATTATATTACGAAGGCTTGTGTTAGACTGCCAAATAGGAATGTTACTACGTGGAAATCTTGACACTTTAAAAATTGACATAAGTTGTCATCTGCAACACAGTTTTTAAACTTCTATGCTATCATGAGACGGACACTGGCAGAATTGCGTCAATCCAGACGCAGAGCCATCTAGGAAGAAGTTGAAGTTGAACCTTCTGCAAATGACATCGTTTTCAATTTTTAACTATATGTAAGCATTGTTTTTGTTCCATAATAAACGATTTATTATTTAATTTATTATAATTTAACAAAAAGCCAGATCATTTGTATTTGTATTTATTCAAAACAGATACATACATCTATTCTTACAGATATGACATAATCCAATATTGTAGTCAACATACCTAATACATTACTAGCAAAATAATAATAACACAATAATCTAAATCATTTAATAAAATATCAATGAGCACAATCAACATAATACAACACAAAAGTCAAAAAATAATTTTAGAATTTTTATTTTGTTTGTTGTATTGTTAAGTGTGATAGAAATAATTTTCCATCACCTATTTTTTATCCGGGAACTGGGCGAGCAAAGTTACGGACAAAAGTCTTTCTACTTTACCTTGGTGAAACAAAACCTTGTACGTCAAATATTTTTGTCACCGCACAAAAAGTTTCTAAGAAACAGAACTACAGACTGAGGAATCCATGAAAAATTTTCCTTATGCCATACCGCTATTTCTCGTCCGCGCTAAAAAATAATCAAGCTCTAAATGAATTAAGAAAATTGTGAATTTCTTCAGTGTTTTGCTCTGGGTCACAATTTTATATTAATCAAAATGAAACAAATGAAGCTACAGGGTTCTCTAAACGAAATTGAAATGGAATTAACTGTTATATTTTGTCCTGTTTATAACGTACGTTGCATGATTAGCTTCAATTCTGTTAACGTAGGTATGTACCAAAAATTGTTTGGAATTTCGAAGTTTTATTGAACATTCTCAGATAAGTGAAATGTTTGAGAAATAATTATTATTCTCAAAAGACCTAAATAGCTCAATAAAGCTTTCGCTAGAAGGGAGGAAAGCATGACTCGTAGAGGCTTGATTTCACCGAACATTTACAATAAATAAATAAAAGTAATACAATTGAGATATTGACGATATGTGATATTTTGACGTTGACAACTGTGTCGTTGGTCGGCTCCATCCAGAATGAAAATTGTATGTAGGTATGTATTTCATTTTGCCTCTTTGTCATTTGGCAGTGGGCCGGCCATATCTCGCAAAGAACCGACTACCGCTGGGGCAAACGTGTTCTTGAATGGAGACCACTACAATCTACAATAATTCTAGGAGATTCTAGAATAAAGTATTGCTAGAATAAAGTATACGCTTAGTAACTATAATACGCCAGTGGGTTCACGTATACCATATCTCGCGAAGAACCCGCAACCGGATTCTTGAGTTGAGACAACGACTCGTTAAACGCAGTGTAGGACGCCTTCCGACCATGTGGGATGACGACCTGCGAAAGACTGGAGGTATATGCTTGTTGCATCAAGCTGACGACAGGGCGCCTAGGGGAGGCCTATGTCCAGCCGTGGACCAACATAGGCTGATGATGATTTAATTTTGTAGTAAATAATGGAAATCGAAATCGTTTAAACCCATTCTTCCCGAATACATTGAATGGGAGATTTTAGCGTACCTAATCGCACTGCTGAGAGAGGCATTTGTTCAGCTATGGGACACACCAGACTAATTAGAATAAAAAAACATTTATTTAGACACAGCAGCGCACACAGTCATCAACCACTTAATTATTAATTATCTTACCGTTTATCAAACTGAATCCGTCGGAAGAGTTTGTTGATATCGTCAGAATGACACTGTACCTGAAACAAGCGACAAAACCTTTTTACTGACTAACTTTTCTGAATTATGAATTTCAAAAAAGATAACACCAGTTTGATATTAGCATGTTTTTATAAACAAAGAAAATTACAATCAAAGAATAGAAGACACCTATAAGAATTAGTATTTACAATTGAAACAGATATCTTATACTAATTAATCTAAATCAAAATGTTTTCAAAAACTTTAGAAAAGGTTGGCAATAATGGAAAATAACCAATTCTGAAAGAATTAATTCCAAAACTGACTATTTTACAGAATTATGAATTCCCAATTCTAAATCAGTTAGGTAATCAAAATGGCCTCTGTTCATTTGGTCGGAAAAAATATAGCCTGAAAATGCTTTGCGGTAAATTGCTTAGAAGTGATTCATTGTATCGAGAGGGGAATAGAATATAATTGAATTAAATCGAAGGAATTACTGGCATGAGCTGAATGGATCGCATTCCTATGAAGGTAATTGGATAAGCCAAACAGTTCACAGCACTTCAGAAACCATTGGAGAAATCAGTTGCTACGAAGTGACACAAACAAAAAAAGTAAAAAATTTACAGCACTTTTCTTATTCTATTCTAAATTTAATTAATTCTTAAATGACTTTGAATGAATGAATGAATGATGTGGTCGCTGTAAACTTTTTTTGTTTTTTTGAGTAAATTTAACAATTGATTAGCTTCAGGGTGTAATATCTCGTCTCCTAAGCCAACCTAATCTGCACGTGGCTATGTACTATGTAAGTAGATAACGAACTAGGCTCTGGTGAATATAATATGATATCAATCTTCATAATTTGATAACTCAGATCATTTACAAATATTTTCACATGACACTGGCAGAAAAGTGTCCAACCAGACACATATTGCTAAAGTTCATTAATAAAGAATAATCATCTATCATCATCATTGATAATTCTTGATAGCTGTAATTTCAGTAAATTAAACGCTTCACGATAACAATGGTATCGTTTCACAATGACACATTTTGACATTATACCTATGATGAAAAACTACAGATGGAGGGACGCGTGACGTATCATAAATGTCAAGAGTTGAAACAATTCTATCAATACATATCTCCTTGCACCGCTCTCACTATCTAAAGTTTCTTTCATTTGTGGTCGATTCTGTGACGAGTTGACATAGTGAAGCGATTGGTTAGCAGAATTCGACTCTATACGACTACCTATAGTGCTAGGTGTGTATCACACAATATGTGCTATATAAACAAGTACCTCCAAACAAGGTGCAAGCGTGCCGCAATCATCTCTTAGTTTATTTTCCCCACAAACCGCCTCTAAAGATTTCGTTCCTTTTCTGCAAGCTGCATACTCTTTGCACTGCAGTGGCAGAAAGCGTAGTGACGCTTACTGCGTTGGGAATAAACAAGTTAGTCTGGATTAAAGCAAAATGACATAAACATATATCAATGGGATATATTGGTTTGGTATTAGCAGCGCCCCGCGGCTTCGTCCGCGTAGATCTTTGAAAAATATGAAAAATAGCAATTTTTCTATAATGTTTTTAATCAAAGAACCTTCTACTAATTATTAGAAAACATTTTTAAAAAGATGAATGCTAGAACCCGGAGGGCCCAAAACTACATGCATGCATTTCAGCCCAATTGGATCAGTAGTTGTCGCGTGAAGAGGTACCTAACAAACATCCATACATCTTAACATCCTAACTTTCACACACAAAATGGCACTTATCTGGGCAGACCTATTTCCAGCTGTGGACTATTACAGGTCCTACAAGTTCATGTTATATTTTTTATTTTTACTCCTGCAAATCAAACATTTCAGTAAAAGCTTAGAATGTGAGAAAAGCGTAGGTACATGAGTCATTGCACAGGTGTTCTAATTTCTCTTAGGGCTAACTTTTTTATTGATAACCGTGCCAAAAACCAAAGTGCTCAAACTAGTTTGTACCAGTTGCTTATCAGATCTGTTTTGTAGTTGAAACTTTTTTTGCACCGGTCAGTTAAGTTTTTTTTTGCCAGAAGGTGGCCTGTGCTTTTCCTACATACCTAGTTTATAGATAACACGCGTAACTGAAGATAATTCAGAGTTTAGTTTAAACTGAAGAAAGTATGTTTGATAGCTAAACAAGGTTTGGTAAAAAATTCAATCTTTTCAGGTAATTTAAGACATTTAGCGTTGAGTAGGTATAAAAATACTAGCTGCACCCCGCGCCCTCGCCCGCGTCGAAATCTATATGTCAAATGGTTTATAAACCTTGTTCTTGAATCACTCTCTCACACTCTATCTATTAAAAAAAACCGAATCAAAATCCGTTGCGTAGTTTTAAAGATCTTAGCATACATAGCGACACACAGACAACGGGAAGCGACTCTGTTTTATACTATAGTGAGCGATAGTGAATAAAAAACAAAAATCAATCATCCCTAAAAGAAAACTTTGCAATAAAACTCTTGAAAAGTGAAACTCTGTATCAAATCCCAAGGGTCATTTGTATTATGCTCGAAAATAATATACAGGGTGTGTTTTTGTGTTAGGATTTTATCGCCAAACCTGAAATTAAGAGAAAGACAAGAAAGTCTTGTAAGGAGTCATAGCCTCGATTAATAACTATACCTATTTTATCTAATAGAATTTTACAAAATATTTACAAATATTAATTATCTCAATTTTACTGAATCCTTCGTCAAAAAACTTGTAAGTTTTTTTTTATTTTGAGCCCATGCCTCCTTTCACGACATTTTTCTAACTTCCATGCTTTGGGATTAGGCCATACACATTAAAACTACCCTATAAATTATTATACATACACATATGTATATACAATATACATATACTGTATATTTCCATGCTAGGGCAGACAGAGGCACCGGATGCAGCTGTAATCCGCAACCTCATGACGCAGAAATGTGATACACAGACAACTCTTTGATCTTCAGTCTCATTCTGTCTGACATTCCCCAGTAGGATTGAACGTTTTTTTGCTATTCTTAGATGCAGTTTCAATTTCGGAGTTGAGATTGATACTGAGAAATGGATTGGATTATTCGTCAAATAATGTCAAAGAAATGATAATACCAAACGACCTAATGGACGTGGCTTATTACGAAAATACTTTACTGAAAATCCTTATAAGGGAAAAACTGTAATCAAAGACAGAAATCTAGATCAATTTAAATCAATCAATCACAATGAAGAATCAATGACATCACAATGTCAATGAAGAGCTGCCATCATTTTAACATTTTCGTTGCTGATTACGCACACATGCTCGTGTTGCTGGCGCTGCGGCCCGCTCCGTAGCATAAAACTTGAACTTCAATAAAGCTAAACCCAACGATGCAACGGACTGATACAGAACAGACAAGAAAATTAAGAAACAAGGTAGCATTGTGCATCGTACAAACTATCAAGGATCTCGGTTAATTTAGTCCCTCCACTAAAGTACAGGGTCAGGGCCAGCTTTGTTCCACTCTGCTCCCTTCGGCGATCGTGAGAGTAGGTTAGGTAGTAGGTACTATCCGTTTTATATCCTCCAACAAAGGAATAGAAGCTAGTTCAGGGGAGCTTTGGATAAGAACGTCGCCTCGAGCAACTCGTCTGATAAAGCCCTATTTTGTTCCAAGTATCGTTTCTTCCATTTATTTTTATGGTTGCCTTGAGATGGTGTCCACTTCGCTGTTTTTGATGATAAGTTGACATGTATCTAAAATCGCACTATATTTCGATGATGATAAGCAAATGAAATGTAGTAGACACATAAGTTATATGAACATACTAGTGGTTTCTTTTTCACTTCTTCCACTAGTGGACAAAAGTTATTTGATAATAATAGGATATTATTGTTCTGTGATAATAATGAATAGTATAAAATTTGACTTGCCTTTGACTACCAAGTGCTTATTTTGTAAGCCTAAAGAAATAAATGAGTTTGACTTTTCACTTTGAAGTCCAAACGGAAGAAACACCAGATTATTTAAACACTGATTATCGAGATAGGTAAGCGTGCTAGGTAAAATTGTGAGTAAGTAACACACAAATATTTATAAATGCGAAAGTTGGATGTTTGTTTGTTTAGACATTTGTTACCTCTTCACGCCAAAACGAGTGAACGGATCGGGCTGCAATTTTGCATACAGTCTTCTCATTATTCCGTGGTGAGCTTTTAGCTCGATTTTGTTGTGGGGATATTTTTTTTTTGCTGTCAAGTGTAGTTTTAACTAATAGTTAAATAGAAGTGTATAATAAGTATGCCTTTTGTCTATTATTTTACTAATACTTTTTGGTTGACTGTACTAAAATTCACCCAAAGTAAAAGTGGTGTGAGTTGCAGAGCGAAGCGTATAGCTTTATGGTGTGAGTTGACGAACGACTCGAAACCTGTAGGATATAAATAAGGATCAAAAAACTAAGAAAAATCCTTCAGAGAGGATTCAATCCAAGTCTAAAGGTCAGTCAACCACTCTAACAGTCAAAACAATTGTTGCATTTAGCAGTTCAGTGATTGCGTGCTTATACGAGTAATTTATTCGTTAGTGCAACGGCTGGCTCAGACAGAGTTCACTATAAATTCTGTTTATATATGTAATCTTGTGTTATAAAGGACATTATGTCGTGTGAAATGAACGCTGTGATTGATGATGTGTTGAAGCGGCGACAGACTCTGGTTTTAGGCTGTAGTTAGCGTGGGGGTTTCATGGCCGCGGTTTTAGCTCATATTGTGGGAATTCACGTTGTAATATCTTGTGATGATTGAATAATATTTAGATATTTTATTTTTTTTGAAATTATATGATTTTTATTTAATTTTATGCTATTAACTTATTTCATTTAAATAATTGAGATTATTATAATTTAATTGAGATTAAAATACTATTGTTATACTTAGTTATAAGCCCCGCGGCTTCGCCCGCGTGGAAATCTACGAGTCAAATGGTTTATAAAACCTTCCAAATCCATGATACACAGGGACAGACATGAGACAGACAGCGGGAAGCGACTTTGTTTTGATACTATGTACAAGTGTGAACAAGTATTGTCAGTAAATAAACTACCTAGTGATAATTATTTACTGACAATACTTGTTCTGACACTTCATGTCCATCCAAAGTTTGCCTGGCAGAGATCGCTCATAAATAACGATAAGGCCGCCCATTGTACATCACATTCTGTATCTGACTTTTTCCTGTCTTATTTATAGATAGATAGACAATACTTTTATTGCACACTTAAAAATAAAACAAACAAGGCAAACAATAATAATACAAGATATGTGACAATTTGGCGGTCTTATCGCTCAAGAGCGATCTCTACCAGACATTAGAGATCTGTTTTTATTTGGTGTGCAATATGTAATTGTATTGTATTGTCATCTTCCCACGATTCCAACACCAACAGTAAGTATTTCTCAATCGATTGTATCATCAAACACTAGCGTCCTCCCGGGGGTCCGGACGCCCTTGTCGCAGCCATCGCTCTGCCTAATGAGTCCAGATAAGCGAATACAGATTTCCCTGGAGCCTATTGGTGGAATAGAGAGAGGTATTTCATCTACAAAAAGAAAGGCCTATTGATAGTTGATGGAGCTCTCAAGGACAATACTTTTCTTATTCAGTTCTTTCACTTGTGAACAAGAAATTGAAGCGAAGAAAAATATCAAACCTTTTTTTCTTCTATATTTATTTAATCAGCCGGTAAGATATACTAGATTAGGAACAGTTGAGCTCACTGCAGACTGTTGCAAACTATTTGTTTTACTAGTTGGCAACTGATCCACACCAATAACAGTTGGAAGCGTTTCCATGAGGCTGTCTGCATTACCCTGCTGCTGTTGTATGAAGTACAATCACTAAATAGTATAAAACTAAAGTCGCGTAAAGTCTGTCCCTATGTATGCGTAGATCTATAAAACTACGCAACGGATTTTGATGCTGTTATTTAAATATATAGAGTGATTTAAGAGGAAGGTTTATATGTATGGATATAATACATATGCACCCGTGCGAAGCTGAGGCGGGTCGCAAGTTTACGATAAATTTAACGTTCCTTTTTTAAGGTATATATATATATATATGTATATGTACCTATAACAAGCGCAGCGAGGCGCTTCCCTGCAGGTCGCAACACCGAGGCTGGTCACATAATATAAAACTGTACCAGTGACTATAATAAAATGCTTACCTAAACCCTCGTCTCCCACAACGTCTCATCCAATTCAATTACCGAAGAATACACCGAGTATCCGGCGAAAGTTCTACTTTCTTATTCAAATACTCTGAACAAAGCGAGCTGTTCATTAAAATAATCCAGGGATGTGCTGCGCTGCACCACTGAGTGAGACACAGTTGCAGGAGGTAAGAACTTCAATAGAAACGAAACTCCTAATCTTTTTTTTATTATTAATGTAAAGCATAATAAAAAATATATCCCTGTAATAGGAGAATAGATGCGCAGCCAACGCACTAGCATCTTGGGGGTATCATAATTATGTAAACTCTGCTGCTCTTTTTATTTATTTTATTATATTACAACTCAGGATTCTAGTTAAAATTAGAATCACAATACCGAAATCGGCTTAGAATTTGCACCACCTCAACTCTTCCGGCGGGTGTCGAAAGAGGCGAGTAAGGGATATCCATCGGGGGGCGGGTAGCAGCGCCTCCTGCAGAACAATTACCACCAAACTACGATCCCCAACCCGCATGCCCATGGGAATATGGGCATCCCCCTGAGATAAAAGCCAATGCAGTGTTTATCAGAGGCCTGCGTCCAGAAGTGGACCAATATAGGTCGAGTTGAGGCGAGGTACCCATTGTCACAGCTTCTCCCCTCAATTCATTTCTACCCGCTTATTCAAAACACAGAATAAAATAATAGTTTCTTAGAGCTATACAGATTATTGTACAAATAGTAAAATGGTTATGAGACTTGGTTACAGCATCTGTTCGAATACGTAGTACCTTCTGACTCCTTCGAGTAATAGTGGTAATAGTTGTGGGATTACAAAGAACTACTTTGCATATTCTAGTTTCAGGTATTATGCATGCACGAAGCATTTCTATTGCCTTCAGGTAATACCAACTTACTTACCTACACGTTGTATTCAAAGAACTGGCTAAATGTGAGCATAGGCAGAGAATCCTACTAATATTATAAACGCCAAAGTTTGTGAGGATGTTTGTCACGCAAAAACTACTGAATAGACAATAAAACTTTTGGAACTAGGTATCATGGTTATTAACACTAAAGTCATTTAAAACGGGAACTCGCAGTGCCTTCAGTTACTCGTATTCCGTGATCATGGCGCATGAAACTGTGCCGAAATATTGGAAAACTCAATCATGGTAAATATCCCGCTTTAAATGACCTTTGTACTGAATGGACATTGATGAAACTTCACAATAATATACATAGCTGATATGATATGTATCTTATCAGAATAACACATAGGCTATAATTTATAAAGATAAATTGTATATTAACCAAAATATCTGTTACTACGCGGGTGAAACCGTGGGGCGCAGTAGTAGTATATAATAATAATACATAAACTTTAAAATTCATCTCATCGCATCGGGGTAATCAATTGTTTTTTATGCAAACAAATGAGCTTCACAGTTATGAATATGTAGCGCGTCTGTAACGTAAAGAACAAGAACCATAAAAACTAATAACAAGAAGCATACGTTTACGCAAAAATTAATGAAGAACTACTGAACAACTATGTAGGCATTCGAAAGTATCGAACGAATCAAAATTACGTACCTACTTACCGGTCAGCAAGGAGCCTCGTACCACACTCGTACCGTTCAATCGAATTAAATAAAACATTGAGTATACCTAACCTCTTTAGAATGCAGCTTCACTGAAAAGGTTTCGACTCCTCTAGCATTCCAAACCTCTGACAAAGAAGGAACTAATGTAGTAGGTAGAATATCAGTTAAATTAAAAGCAAACATAGCAAAATCTCTTGATGCAAGCAATAAACAGTTGAACAAACTTGTAGAGGAAATCTCATCCAGAGTTTGAGCTCAGGTTCTAGGGAAAGTTGTCGGGCTTGTAATTAGGAAAGTGTGAGGTTGAATGCAAATGCCCTGAAGTCGACCGCAGTCTCACTCTTACTTTAACGAGATGGGAACGGTACGGAGATTATCAAAGGGATTTTTTTGCTGTTTATTTTACCAAAATGTTTGTCGGTGCCGTTGGGGGAGCAAACTCAATAAATACCTTGAAGAAGGTTATATTAGTAGCCAGATAGCTAGGCAGCTTAAATAATTATGATCGAAGGAAAAGAAAAATAGTATTTAAAAAAAAACAACATCATCTAACACCAAGCTAAGCAGAGCTTGTTGTTATGGGTACTAGATGACTGATATACATAATACAGCACATTACATACATAGATACCTATATTATTATTATTCATAGAAAAGTACCAGAACTCTCGGTTCTAAATATCTGCAAATCGTACACACATTTGTCCCGGGAATCGAACCCCTAGCCTCATAATAATTGCACCTCTTTAAAGTTTTAGATGATGGTAAAAGTACATTGATAATACCTGCCAACTTCAGACAACTTAAACCCATTACGGTGCAATAAAGTTTAAATTCTAGTATGTATGTATAATCTCGGAAACTTGACTTTATAATGAAGACTAAGTTATGGTTAAAGTTTCCCTTTCGTGATGTAACTTCTCTATAATGAACATGGAATAATGTCAGTTTTCAAGGACGAAAATGCGTATCTAAGTTTTTCATTAGCGAAAGGGGGAAAGTCTGAAAGCGTAATCAAGTTTTCAAAGTAATTAGTTATGATTGCTGCTATTTTTCAAGGGAACTTCAGTAATTTAGTTAGACTAAGGAGCAAAAATATTCTTATTATCGTCTTACAAAGAACATGAACAAAATGCACCTTTCATTTCGGGACGACGACACTTGAGAGTTGATTCAGTTTTATGATAAAAAATTGAGTCAGCAACGGTTTCTATCGTGAGATCAAGCAATTATAATTCTTATCACCCATCACCCATACATGAAAATCGCATGCATTAATTCAGTAAACAGAGTTAGTCAAACAAACAAGGCCTGAAATCCTACGAACAGTCACGTTTGTTAATGAAGATCATTCGGTCAACGAACTCTAATATGACTCATATGAATGCAGTTTTGGATTATTCTTAGGAAATAAGAAATAGAACAGTGAGTCAGACAGCCAAGGACTTAGCGTGTTAGAGCTAGAACGACAAATCTATTTTCAGAAGCTCGCAGTACAGCATAATGCTTAGGGCATGCAGTTTGTGGCTTTTAAGAAACCTCTTTTTATTTGCGAGTTACACTGGAACGTATTACAAACATGACATCCGTGGTAGGTAGATTATCGCGATATGAAACCTCTAACTCTAATCTATCAACTGTGTTCATAATTATGTATTAAATAAAACCTAGGTTCTGTGGCATAAAATATTTCCCACCTATGTTTTTAAAGCGTATTTTGGACTTAACCCTTTTTATCTACAATAATTGTAGAAGATTCTAGAATAAAGTATACGCTTAGTAACTATAATACGCCAGTGGGTTCACGTATACCATATCTCGCGAAGAACCCGCAACCGCATTCTTGAGTTGAGACAACGACTCGTTAAACGCAGTGTAGGACGTCCTCCAGCCAGGTGGGATGACGACCTGCGAAAGACTGCAGGCAGATACTGGATGCGTCAAGCGGAAGACAGTATGCTATGGCGTTCATAAGGGGAGGCTTATGTGCAGCAATGTACTAAAATAGCCAGATCCGTATTAAGTAGCCAATTTAATATCATCGTGGCTATAGACCTGTATTCTTCGGCTCGTCACATTAGATATGCTTATCACAACGTGTCAATATTTTCACATCACTGAGTCGATATTAAGTTGGATCATAATCGAAAAGGCGTTTTCCAATATTCTGGTCGTTGGCCGAGGCCTTGAAAAAGCCAAGCGAAGGAAGATGAGAACATCTCAGTTATTTAGTATGTAGTACTTAAAAGATTAAAATGATATAGCAAATTATAATGAAGTTACAAAGATGAACAATTCGGTGTAAGGCAAACTTCCGCTTTCATAACTCGGAAAATTATAATTTGAACTGATATTTGGATTTAGTGACTTAATCTACGTCTTGGATCTCAAGCAGTGAAATATTATCTAATTTGGTTTTCAAATGATCATTAAGCTTTATTATATGGATCAACTTCAAAGTGATTTTATGGGGTGTATTTAAATCGGATCGTCAAATAACACTCACTTGGGGTTTTTAAAGGATTAACAAATCTGATCAGAACCTTTTGAGTATCTAATCTATTAGAAGACTGCCGAAGTTCCTTTATCTATTTTGTGATATTAAGGTCTACATCCAGACTCAAACAGATATTTTCAAAGATATTAGTTCATCTCTTCGTAATATAATAAGGCTGATTTTAGTGTCACGCTGACCATCAGCGCTGACAGCTCAGCGCGTAGCTCGTCAGCGCCGACGATCAGCGCGGGTCGTTTTAGTCTCACGCTGATCGCTGCGGAGTACAGACGCATAGAAAAATGAGGAGTGCATTAATTATTGTTGCCTTGTACTACCTACGAAAAAAAAATGCGAAGAAGAAGGCTACAATGTTCATCCATTAATAGAACAGAGATTAGTCGCGGGAGAATTTGTCAAGTTATAGGTACGGCAAGGTGATGGATGACGAAACAAAATTTTTGAATCGTTTTCGACATGATTGTTCAAGACAGAAGACAGAAGCGCGCGGGCGCCTGGTCGGTGCCGACCGCTCAGCGCGCTGACGAGCGGCGCGTAGGACGAGCGTACCGTCAGCACCACAGATATCAGAAACGTCAGCACTGACGCTGGTCAGCGCTGAACGGTCGGCGTTATTCTAAAAACTTTCTATAGCGTCCATACAGATTGCTACGCGCTGAGCTGTTAGCGCTGATGGTCAGCGTGACACTAAAATCAGCCTAAAAGACTGAAAGAAATCCACTATGGACATAATAATTCCCTGAGGTTTAGGGTTTGCCATCTCCTCATATCATCGAAAAATTAAAGTATTCGAAAAAAAACGTAAGTCCGATTTTAGGTCATTATTAGTACTGATGAAAAACAATCCTATTAAACAGCAGTAAGGGCTTTTCTAAAAAAAAATGAATTAGACACTGGGACTATGGAAAATGCTGAAGGGATGCAAAGCTAAGTTTAACAGAAAATATTTCTATGAGAGATTTTAATGGAATAAACTGAGCACCCTTAGAATGACCGGCTTAAGCCCTATCTTTAATTATGAGGTAACGGTATCTACTTTAATCAAAGCAACACGTAACACGTCACGTTCATGATGAGATCCCGAAGTAATTTGATACCTGAACGGTTTCCCAATATTTAGATGGCGTCATGTCACTTTGAAACGAGTTATGAATCACTTGACGGGATTTTAGGTGGGTGGGTTAATCGAAGGGGGATTAAAATTAAGATGGCTTTATAAGGTTATCCTTAATTAAGAGGTATACATTCTTATGGTTGGATTAATCTGATAATGATGTTTTAAAAATCGAATAAAAGTAGATTTCAAAAAGCCATAGGTATGCTGTTGTATTATTGTTTTAAAAAGTAGGTCTTCTGTGGTGTATTTATATGTGTATTTTTATTTATATTATATATTTATGTTTGTATTTATACTTATAGCTATCAATAGGTATTTGTTAGTATGTCCCAATTAAATAACACGCCACCGTCTCTACTTGTTCTAACACTTCATGTCCATACAAAGGTTGCCTGGCAGAGATCGCTTTAAGCGATAAGGCCGCCCATTGTACAACACATTCTTTATTTGTCTTTTTCCTGTCCAGTGTATCTGTTTTTTATTTGGTGTGCAATCAATAATAATTGTATTGTATTGTCTTCTGAAAAATATTACCAAACTCACAAAAGGTTGTCTTTCCAAAAATCTTGATGGAATTAATTAATTCTTCCCTTTCATTTTTAACGTTAGCATGGATAAACAATTATTAAATATAATACGTCGCGATATTCACCTTCACTTACCGTATTTGCAACTCTGCCCAAAACAACAACGAATAACTGAAAAACGATTTCCAATTACCATTCCGATATTTTTCACTAACAGGCAATTTTCCTATGATGCATATTGCTGTGTACCTAACTAGTTGCATTGCGTGTGACCTGGTCACAGAAGTAGGTCGAGTCAAGGCTTTGGCCTGGATCCCGGAACCAGGCGTGAAAGCTGCTGGTACCTACTCATTTCAGAGGTGCCTGTGTGGATAATTTAGGGCTTGGCGCAGAAGTAAACTTAACCTCCTCCAGTTTTCTTCAATAATCTTCAGTACTTTTCTAGTTATATAAGTGGATGTATCAAATGGTTTAAATGATAAATAATAATAAATAAATAATGCTGGACAATTCACACAGCATTATCGAGCCCCAAGCTAAGCAGAGCTTGTGTTAAGGGTACCAGATAACTGATATACATAATACATTACGTAGAAATAAAATATATTGAAAACGACCAGAGCACCCGGAACAAATATCTGCAGATCGTACACATAATTGTTCTGAGGCGGGAATCGGACCTGCAACCTCCTGCGACGCAGGCGGACCTTCGCCCACTGGCGCAGTGGGCGTAGGTGGCGTAGGTCCGCCTGCGTCGCAGCATCGTTCGTCATAAAAATTATCCTATGTCCGTCTCCTAGTTTTAAGCTATCTCCACCAATTTTCAGCCTAATTTTTTCAATTGTTCTTGAGTTATAAATAGTGTAACTAACACGTCTTTCTTTTATATATATATATAGATGTATAACACATCCCACCACATCTTGACGACCGATGTGGCGCGGTGGGCGAAGGTCCGCCTGCGACGCAGGAGGTTGCGGGTTCGATTCCCGCCTCGGAACAATTGTGTGTACGATCTGCAGATATAATTATTCCGGGTGTTCTGGTCGTTTTCTATGTATAATAAAAAATATCTACCTATGTAATGTATTGTATTATGTATATCAGTTATCTAGTACCCATAACACAAGCTCTGCTTACCATGGGGCTAGATAATGCTGTGTGAATTGTCCAGCATTATTTATTTATTTATTATTTATAACAGAGGTCCCTCTTCCTAGAAGAAAACTTTTCTCAGAGTTATGATAGTTTAATGCTTTCTTTAGAACCGTTTGTTATCTTCCTCATGGTATTATAAGTTAGAATGAGATAAAATACAAGTTTAGTTTTGCATTTTAGCTGACTGATTAATAAAAAGTTCCTAATACACCTTTAAGTTACCAAAATAAATTTTTAAAAACATTTATTAATACTAGCATTATTTAACCCTTAATTACTCGCGTGGGGTGTTTAACACCCCAGCGACTGTTTGATCGTCTCTAGTTATTATTAGACAACAATTGTGGGCCTACAATTCCTACAGTCAGTGAACATCAGTGAAGTAATAAAAGTTAAAAAGTTAAAAGTTATTGGAGTTCCGAATTTACAACGCTTATTTTTAAATCTTAATCATTAATAAAAGTCTAATTGTGTTTTTAAATCATAAATAAAAGTCTGATTTTGTATGTATTTGGTAGTTTTTTCTACGCGAGTACTTATGTATGTTTTTATGCGCGAGTACTAAGGGTTAAATAAAGTTTAATGAAAATTATTTGGACATTAAATAAAATTAAATAATTCTGGACAAATTCACACGGCATTCGTTTAACGAGCTGGTGGTACCTACTTATCCTTACGAACCTAATGACGTCACTCGTTAAGAGATGAAACGTTTCGTTCTTCCAACACAAACTAGGTTCGAAGCTAGCACTAACATTGATAATGAATTCATCAAACTATGATAGTTTTTATAGTAAAATACCTGGTGGTAAATAAGTAATACGAAACAGCCTCGGTTAGTTGATACCACTGCCCAACTCTCGATAAACAAAGTGGTTGGCGTTGATACGAGACCTACCATGAAACACGATGCCATAAAAACAACATTGAATCGAAAACCAATGCATTAAAGATCGAAATCGAATCACTTTCAACCATGAAACTTGACGCTGTCAAACAATGTCGGAACAGAGTCTGAGCTGACATTCATCCCGGGAGTTTCCGTTTATCGTCGATGTAATTGAAGAGTAGTTAGGTTGTCTTCGATCGTAATCGATTAGCCATAAGCCTTTTACCAGGCTCTAGAGAGCGTACTTATTGTATTCAAAGGCGTTCAACGAAATTTCTTTTTATCCTTTAAGCTGTGCCTTCCCCACATGACTGCGGCTTCCCGCGGCGGGAGAACCGCCCATGTAGTATGACCCTAATAGTTACCGATACCGGCTCTCAGTCATATTCTTCGACATAACTGAAAGCTACGTAATTTCCCGAATTGGCAGAAGCGTGCAGTAAATTAGAATCAGTAACTGCGTTTTGATAACTCTTAAAATACAAATGGTTTGAAGGACCGTAATCAAATGTGCAGTCGACCTGAGCCTGTCCATTCATGGTATTTCGCTTGATGCGTCACTGAGGTTAGGCCCTCGGATGCTGGTTGAAGGTTGAATCATTCTAATGATACTATCTCATTTATTATGGATATTATTATTCATAAGTAGGTATACGTACATAATGAGCGCAACGATTCATTCTCTGACAGGAAGCAATTTAAGGGTGAATAAAACCAGCCAAGTGCGAGTCAACTCGCGCACGAAGGGTTCCGTACCATTATCTATAAAAACGGCAAAAAAAAAACCTGTCTGAGTCAAAAATGAGAGCGACGCGTGCCTTATAGCGGAGCAAATGTAGCCAATTCTGATTAGTATTGATAATGTATTAGTTATTCTAGATTGTTTGCACCAGTTTGTAGTTAGCTCAATAGGGTATTTTAGTCTTTATGAGAAAATATATATATATATATATATTATTGAGATAGGTTAATTAAAAAGCAAGGAAGTCAGAAAATTATAGTTTTATGACATAAAATAACGATATGAATTTTAAAATTAAATTCAAAGTTGAATTTTTTTAGCATCATAAAATAGTAGGCGCAATGTTATAACGTCATATAACTGTAAAAAAATAATAAATAAATAATGCTGGACAATTCAACACACAGCATTATCTAGCCCCATGGTAAGCAGAGTTTGTGTTATGGGTACTAGATAACTGATATAAATAATACAATATATTACATAGATAGATATTTTTTTATTATATATAGAAAATGACCAGAACACCCTGAACAATTATCTGTAGATCGTACACACAATTGTTCCGAGGCGGGAATCGAACCCGCAACCTCCTGCGTCGCAGGCGGACCTTCGCCCACCGCGCCACATCGGTCGTCAAAGTGTAGGTAAACTAAAAAGTATCAACTGTCATCAGCAACATCAGCGTATTTGTTTGGGTATAACTCTACACAGCCAACTGACGTCATGAACACAGAGCTGAATGGAGTCCATTGCGTCCAGCGTTTTCGACAAATTACGCGCGGAACTTGAAAATGTAAATTTTTAATGCATTTTTATGACACTTATGAAATGTAAATTAAATAATTTAATTAATTAATAATTAATTAATTTTTTTGTGATTTACACTACACAATCTAATTGAGAATCTTTTGAAAATAGGTGTAGTTAGTGTAGTGTCCCTAATATTTTAAGTAATTCCCTATTATTGTTTCAATTACAGTAGGTATATGTTACCCATGTTCGCAGTGATCAATGTGCAATCAAACGGCCAACAATCGAGACAACGTCCGAAAGTGAACGAACGACCTACTAAGACCTTCTTGTATTTATAGCTAGGTAACTGATTGACGACCTAAATGTGCCGTATTGATAACTCATGCACGTAGCGTCGTCATCTCGTGCTCGAGGTGCTGCAAGGTTAGAGATTGAATCTGTCTCAGTCAGACGTAGGCCTACCAATGTAGGCCACTAGATGTTATCCCCAGTCTTATCAATACTTTTATGTTTATGTATTTTGTCCCACGTTTTTGACGACCTCTGTGGCGTGGTGGGTGATGGTCCACCTGTGACGCAGGAGGTTGCAGGTTCGATTTGTTTTTCGACAACAACTTTACATGTGTAATGTAATGACATATGTGAGTCAATCACACGTGTAAAATGTGTTGTCTAATTTAGCTCATTAGAAATGTATGAGCTACACGAAAAGGCGACCGACGACGGCGGTACCGTGACCGCATGCATGATCAGTAATAAATAATAATCATTTGGAATGTGGAAAGGCACATAGTGTTGGTGTCATTTTATCGTTTTACCGACATTTTCCGATGCATCAAGTAGGTCAGACGCGATTTTACCGACCTCCCCCGACGTCTCACGTAAGACGCGGTTATTCTCAACTTCTCTATAGTATGAAACAATTTAGTCTGGCACCTTCCCTTAACATCTCATGACGACCCAAATCTTTTTCAATATCCACAACACCAGCACGTGTAAATTCTTCAAAGATCTCACGTTCGGATGCGTTCGAGCAAGATCGGTTTTTTAAATCCGTTCCAACAACAAAAAGGTCAGAAGCCGACGACCTAGTTTCGTGTAAAGGTCACAAGCCGGGAAGCGTTGATAACGTTGGCAAGGCTGATGCAAATACATATCACTATTTTTAGGGTTCCGTTCACGAATTTCATCTGTTGAAATTCGTGAACGGAACCCTAAAAATACATACGACACATATTACATTGTAAAAGTCTATTCTCTTTGTAGGCTCCTACGTCACCGCAATTTTTATGTATGACTTTATGCAGTGGTGTAAAAAATAAAGATTGAATAATGTATATGTAAGTACCTACCTACATATTGTGAAACTGTGTTGCTAGAGTTTTTTAGGATCAACATCGAATTATATACATGTGATGATGATTTTTAGGGTTCCGTTGACGAATTTCAACAGACACGACACATATTACATTATTAATGTCTATACTCTCTTTAGGCTCCTACGTCACAGCAATTTTTATGAATTACTTTATGCAGTGGTGTAAAAAATAAAGATGGAATAATGTATATGTAAGTTCCTACATATTGTGAAACTGAGTTGCTAGAGTTTTTTAGGATCATCATCGAATTATACACAGTGATGATGATGCTAAAAAACTTTAGAAGGTCACAATCTCAACAGATTGTCCTTTCGGACTTTGGTTGTACAATAATTAGAATTACCTCGTTAACAAAAGTTTAAAACATTTCGATTGGGGAAGTTACTGAAAGATGCTTAAAATAATATATTTTATGTATTTTTTATCTTTTCTATCTATTATTATTATTATTCGCTTCATTTATTGAAAATTCTCGTATCAGATACATTTTTTACTATAGAAAATACAATAAAATATTATAAAACTATTCTACAGTAAAAAATACATCAAAACGGTAGATCACCGACCGCGAAGCTAGGCTCAAGCGGCCGGTGACTAGGGCTGCAGAGAAAGGAACTTCCTGACGATACGTGCCGAGTCCAAGAGTACCGCCTTTTGGATCTACCTTTTATTATTATTATCTATTATCTATCTTTTTTTTATCTTTTCTTTCTACACGAGGACATGCTTTAAACGAATTATCAGGAATAAAAAAAACGTATACACATTTTGAATAATGTGTTCGGAACTCTCTCATTGGCACTCTTAGCTGATTGTTGTTCTAAATTTAAATACATAGCATTATTATCTGGCAAAGGTAGGCAAGGCATAGAAGGCAACGAATATTATTCGTCCCACACGAAATACGTAGCAAGTTCGACTTTATTACTATTCAGAGCACATAATTGAGCTATTTGTATATTATGGCATAGCTCGATTTACAAACTGCGTTCCCTCTATCGCTATGGAATGATTGAGATGAATGAAATTTGCAATAATGGATGCATTGATTCATCTTGAATCGATGCATCCATTATTGCAAATTTATCGATTCAGCTTATATTAATTTCATTCACATAATTTATCCGTCACGTCAGACTAGAAGTTCGGAAAATCAACTCATATTTTAAAAAAAGCAAAGAGGTAAAATGGTAACACACAATAATTTCTTATATTGTATTGGTCATCTCCACCAGGCATAGTTTTTTTAAAAGTAGAATTTAAATTACTTACCTACAATTTAACTTTCATTTGTTGTTTTATATTTTAATTTTATTTGTGCATATTTTTAAAACTGTATTTTTTTGTTATATAGGTATTTAATAAACCAATATTATATTATTATTATAAACTCGTAATACAAGTATCTGTTGATTTCTAGGATACGTCACAAAGTGTTTTTATTATACAGGGTGGGGCAAAAGTAATCATCCGATGTTATGTTGCTGTAATTTTTTATATTTTATTTAATTTTATTATTTTTTATTATATTTATAATATTCGCCAGGAAAGCGAGAACCTGTCGCCCGAAGTTCTGGCAAGAGTGATGGAAAATGCCATAAAACGGGCCCGTATGGTCATCAATTCTGGCGGTGGCCACTTGACCGATATCATTTTCTTAACTTAATGGAATAAATTCTAATGGATTAAGTTAAAAAAAAAATTATATGCAGAACCAAAGTTTTTTCATTAAAAAAAATTACAGCAAAAGAACATCGGATGATTACTTTTGCCCCACCCGTTATTTAATAAACTCGCTTCGTTTGAGTGAAGCGCAGTATAAAAGCCTTGGTCAGCAATGGCTGCCCTGCTGTGTATAATGGCCTCAAGCTAAGCTTGCTATGGACTTGGCCTTCGGTCTCGGCTTTCATTGCAACTTATCTATCAAAAGTTCAGATACCGACCACGCTGTGATGACCTGCACTACGCTACGCTTTTAGCCATCATCATCGCGGCCAACAACCCATTACTGACCTCGTCAGTAAATTAAATAAATAAATAATGCTGGACAATTCACACAGCATTATCTAGCCCCATGGTAAGCAGAGCTTGTGTTATGGGTACTAGATAATAAATATACATAATACAATATATTACATAGATAGATATTTTTTATTATACATAGATAACGACCAGAACACCCGGAACAAATATCTGCAGAACGTACACACAATTGTTCCGAGGCGGGATCGAACCCGCAACCTCCTGCGTCGCAGGCGGACCTTCGCCCACCGCGCCACATCAGTAGTAATATAATATTAAACTTTGCTCAGAACCGTCATGTAGCAATCAGCACAGAAGAAACAGAATGAGTGACTTTTACGAGTGACCGCAATTCTCTGATTTATAGATCTCAACATGATAATGATGTCGAACTTTATAGCTTACATTATAGCTGCAACTGTCTTGATTTCTTAGAAATTCTACTAAACACAACATAATCATATTAACTTAAGCGAAACGGTAAGACAGTACATGGACATAGACAATTAGACATATAATTTATTTGCCAAGAACAACGCAGTAAGAAATAAAAACAAGATTTCTAAGTGGTTCTTATTTTATCAAGCTTCTTCTAAAGTTTTCTTTCAATTGTTTACCTCTTGCAGAGATGTTATAAACCCATTTCTATTTTTATAATGTGGAATGTCTTTTATATGTACTTGCTTGTTTTAAGGGTTTCGATCGGTCTCGAATCCCTTGGTCTCGCTTTGTCTACTACGTTACTTTTTCCCTCCTGAATATCTCAGCAACTACCAAAGCTAATAAATTGACTACTATTATATATAACTACTATGAATCACACGTGAAAAGACAATTGCAGCCCGTAAATAGTTAATTCCTACAACCTAAAAAACTACACTACAACCAAAAGTGCAGAAAAATATTAAATGATTCATATAACGTAAGTGTTTCACTGTGGCCCAACCAATGTGGAGCCTAGCCACTCTTCATCTTAGACAGGTCACAAGAAAATCCTGTTTTATTAGCGGACAACGTGGGGCCCAGCTTCGAGTACTCACCAGCTTAGACAGTTCACAGGAAAAACTCGTGTTACACTGGCGCCCAACATGGGGCCTAGTATAAGCCCCGCAACTTTTTACGTTTTCAATAATATTTTTATGTTCCTGATTGCTGTATATATAATAAAAATTCATAGGGTTAGAATCCAACTCTATAGTACTCATTTAGGGAAGAAATGCGTGCGAAACTAGGTGTCTGTCAAAATTGTACATCATTCATCAAGCGACATATCGAGAGTTCGAAGAATTCCATCATTATCCTCTTTCAGTCTGCGTTTAGCAGTTTCAAATGGTAATACTATGTTTATATTTTTAATTTATAATTCATCCATTGAAATAAAAAATACAACAAAAGCATCGACGAGGACTTTACAAGCGCTGAAAACTGACCATTATAATTTATGAACCATTTTAACATAACATTGTATTTGCGACCTCGACATGGTTCTCTTAACAATTTTATGTACGATAACCAGTAGAGGCTACAGCCTTGATTCTTTATGTTTTGTTGAAAGCATTTAGCAGTACGGTCAAAACGAAGTTTATACCATGGGAGGTCGCTACAATTGCTTAGAAATAGTACTCAGTTCTCAGAGTTAGAAATCCATTTCATGTTGATATTTTGTTGGGAATTATACGCAAACACCGAACGTTTTACAAGTATTTTATCCGTGGATTCCCGTTGCTATTCGAAGAAATTGTTTTCTTGTATTTGTTTCGAGAAACGGTGTGTTCGGGCGAAAAAAAGATTGTGAATATTTTAAAACTTAGATAGATATAAAAAATAAATAAATAATGCTGGACAATTCACACAGCATTGTCTAGCCCCATGGTAAGCAGACCTTGTGTTATGGGTACTAGATAACTGATATACATAATACAATATACATTACATAGATAGATATTTTTTATTATACATAGAAAACAACCAGAACACCCGAATATAAAACACTTATACACACTAATTATACCACACAAAACAGAAGACAATACAGAAATAAACAATAGGGTAAAGGAAGTCTAAAGGGCGGCCTAATTTGTTCAAATCGCGTAACTTACGTACGCGATTTGAACGCATTATTATCTATTTAACGGGTATTTATCGCGTTTATTTACCTATTTTCCCAACCGACGTTTAAACATAACAATACCCAATAAATAGATAATTGAAGAATGCCGAGACAAGAAACAGTTTTTAGTCTAGGGTAGAGTAGAGATACAAACAAAGTCCGTGCTATCCAAACTGGCTATAATGTATATTTTAAAATCTCTTGGGACCTTTATCACTAATTTTGCTCCAGCTTCTGAAATATGAAGACTGCGTAGAGGCAACTAAATAGATAGCCAACCAACTGATTCAAATCAAAACCAATCAATCTAAAATATCCCCAAGGCATTGCTGGCTGCATAATAGGCAATATTATAAATGCGAATATTGGATGGATAGATAGATGGATAAATTAATGTTTGTAACTTCTTTTTGTCACAACTACTGAACGGCTCGTGCTAAAATTTTGCATAGATTTAGGTCTAGAGGTATAAAACATAGGCTACTATCAGTTCCCATGGGATAGAAATTCGAAGCTGAGGGCAGAAACTAGTAGCTATTTATATTATCCCTATAAGTATGTATGTAGGCACTGAATAATAGCTTATATGGGCCTCATACAAAGATGCAATTCGATTACCACTGTTTGCTGACATTAATCACTGTCGAGTTACGTTTAATTGGCTATTGAACTGCTCTGACTCATTGATTGGTTCCTAGAGATCTGATAAAAGTTAGCCCCAGACCGAAATGGTTAAGGCGCAACGCACACCTTATACTGGTTTGGATAGGTGTGTGTTCAACATAAACGTTCACTATCCTACTAATATTATAAACGCGAAAGTTTGTAAGTATGGATGTATGGTTTGTATGGATGGATGGATGGATACCCCGCCCCGCGATTTCACCCGCGTGGTGATAGATATTTTGGATAATATACAATATATCTTTATAAATTGTACCCTATGTGTTATTCTGATGTATAAGCTATATTATTGTAAAGTTTCATTAAAATCCATTCAGTAGTTTTTACGTGAAAGAGTAACAAACATCCATCCATCCATCCATCCATACTTACAAACTTTCGTGTTTATAATGTTATAGTATAGGATTCTGTCATCTCTCATCTGTATGGATCACTTACAGATGGCAGAATATTGACTATGGAAATCGTAGATTTTCACGGCAAGAAAAACATAGTCCCTAAATCTGAGTTGAGTTTTGTATAATCAATGAAATGAAATGAATGAATGAAATGAAATGAAATGAAATGAAATGAAATGAAATGAAATGAAATGAAATGAAATGAAATGAAATGAAATGAAATGAAATGAAATGAAATGAAATGAAATGAAATGAAATGAAATGAAATGAAATGAAATGAAATGAAATGAAATGAAATGAAATGAAATGAAATGAAAGTTTATTTCTTTAGGCTTACAAATAAGCACTTAGACAAGTCCTAATAAATAACCAAAAAATACCTACAATAGGTAATAATTATAGCCCGGCATTAATTACAACCCTCTTTAGGTATTAATGTATAACCTCAACCTACATATTTACGTTAATATTAAGTTACAATTAAAAGTTACCTACCTAATTTGAATTTACTCAACTATGTATAATTAAAACCTTAAATTTTAAATCTGTATAAGAAACTATACAAATACTAGATTCAAGTATGTAGGTACATATAGAACATATTTAATTTACTATATTTGAGATAGAAAACCTTTTTTGAACAACCCTAAACAAAAGATTTTTGACTAGTCGGTCATGCGGTGGGCGAAGGTCCGCCTGCGACGCAGGAGGTTGCGGGTTCGATTCCCGCCTCGGAACTATTGTGTTTACGTTCTGCAGATATTTGTTCCGGGTGTTCTGGTCGTTTTCTATGTATGATAAAAAATATCTATCTATGTAATGTATTGTTTATATACATTTATCTGGTAACCATAATACAAGCTCTGCTTACCATGGGGCTAGGTACTGAGATGCTGTGTAGATTGTCCAGCATTATTTATATATTTATTATACTATATTTGAGATAGAGAAACATTTTTTGAACAACCCTATACAAAAGATTTTTGTCTAGTCGGTCATTTGATTTTGTGGCTTAGTTGGTGAAAGCGTCCCTGTACTGAGGGGAATGTCGCAGGTTTAAGTCTCGTCAAAATCGAAAAATATAGAAAAAAATGGGATATTATTTAATTAAAAAAAAAACATTTATTTCTTTAGGCTTACAAAATAAGCACTTAGACAAGTCATATTTTATATATAAATTATTATCAAATAAAATTATTTTATTGTTCACTTCAATTTTTTGTCCACTAGTGGAAGAAGTGAAAAGAAACCTAGCTTACTAGTGAAAACTAGCATGTTCATCTCTTATATGTCTAATACATGGTTATTTGCCTATTTAAGTCTAAATATAATATGATTCGATACATGTCAATATTTAAGTAAAGCTATGCACAACAACAAATTACTTACTACATACTATTGTCGGTGCGAAACTGAGCGACATTTGGCCAAGCATTAACATCATTGAGATAATCATTTATGGAGTAGAAGGCCTTCTTGATGAGATTTAGTTTTACGTAATTTTTAAATTCTTAAACATAACCCTATCAAGCAGAAACGTAATAACGTGTAATTTCTTCTCGTCAGCATGTAACCAATCTCTGCAAATCACTTTTATGTTTAAGCACAAAAACTTCTATGTTCTGTGCTCGACACTAATATCTAAACACGTTCGTTACGATTTATTCCAGCAATTATCCAAGTCGGTACATTACATGTACATTTAGAGCTCTGCTCAAACGCCCACACGTATATTTAACATTTTACTGCACTTTTACAACGATGCTACATACATAAAAGTACACAGGAACGGGCATTTTAGTTACTTGGTAGAGTTCTATCATGTTATAACCTTTATGGTGCCTTTGCGAAGTCTGTAACTAGTAAGTATAGTTTTAGTTAAATTGATAAACATTTCGTGTTAATATTTTTTTTTAGTAGTTAAGGTGAAATGAGTTCGTCTTTTCGAGATAAGGACGAACGAACGCCGCGCGGGGAAGGCGAGAAAGGGATGCAAGAGCGGCAGTGATCGACCCGTGCGCAATTTCACTGCTTTTTATTTTTTAATTTGTTATTGCTCTAAAATAATACTGTTTCTCAAAAAACTAAAACCATAATTATCTAAAGTATTTATTAGGGAACACGTAGAAGAAATTTCATTACAATAATATTAAATAACTAGCAAATAAAAAATGGTTTTCCCGTCATATCTCTGTAAAAATGAAGATTTAGAAGAAACTTTACCATTTTTTTCTATCGAGTCAAGTTTAGTCAATCGTGTTTCGACTCCCATAACTTACTAACTAATATCCTAAACTTTTGATCCTCATCAAAATATATTCGAAAAATAAAATTGAAATTGATTTTCCGTTAAGTCAAAACGTGGGGGTTTTTTCCCTTATCGCGTTTTCGCGCTCGTTCTCGACTGGTCCATTTTTACATATTTTCGAAGGTAGGTACTTTATCTACAAAATTAATAAAAATAAACATAAATAAGTAAATTAAATAATAAAAAATCTATTTTCCATTCACAAAAGGCCTAACAAAATTGTGCGTACATAATATTCATTATGATCTGTAGACATTCATTTCAGACTTGAAGAACACGTTTACCCCAGCGCGGTTGTCGCTTCTGCCCGAGATATGGCCGGCCCACTGCCACTTCAGCTTGCCAATTCTTAGAGCTATGTTGGGCGCATTGCCTCCCTGTATTACCATTGCCATACAGCGAGGCAATGCAGCCAGCCAGCGTCTTGGGGATGCTTTCGACCGGTATTGATCTTGATCAGTTGAGCTATATGTAGATTGTTTATAACACTCTGCAGTTAGCTCAATTGTTTCAATGGTAAACACTAGTTCTAATTGATTTTTATTATTTGGTTGCAGCATCCTAACGCATAAGTGGTGACTAAGGGCATGCGACTACCTACATTTTGTTTGCTTAGGACATGACCAGCTCGACATTGAGATCTAATCATCGTGTTTGCTTAGTCATTATAATGATGACAGCTTGACAGTTGAGATGGCACGAAGATGACAGAGTGGATCTTCTTGGTTTTTGGTCCAGTCCAAAAGCAATGATTTCTGGGATCTTCATTTTAAAACGGACTCTGGAGATAAAAAAAAAACAGTACCTAATGAAAACGAGACTTCATGGTAGGCATTATTGTTTGTATTTGTATTTTCTATGTATAAAAAAAATATCTATCGATAAAATGTATCAGTCATCTAGTACCCATGACAAAATCTAATCAGAGCTATGTGGATTTCCCAGCTTTATTTATATATTTTGCTTATGAGACTCTGCAAGATTGGTGAAATTTTGCCATAGCAACATCGATTTATATATATAAATAAATAAATAATGCTGGACAATTCACACCGCATTATCTAGCCCCATGGTAAGCAGAGCTTGTGTTATGGGTACTAGATAACTGATATACATAATACAATACATTACATAGATAGATATTTTTTATTATACACGACCAGAACACCCGGAACAAATATCTGCAGATCGTACACACAATTGTTCCGAGGCGGGAATCGAACCCGCAACCTCCTGCGTCGCAGGCGGACCTTCGCCCACCGCGCCACATCGGTCGACAAATATGTATGTATATGCATAGCAATAAATGATGGTGACACAGCACATAAATAAGTGGGTCTAGAAAAGAGCAGAGAAAACCTAAAGGCAAATGTGAGATACAAAATACCACCCAAACAGCTACAAAAGCCAATGCAAATAACGTTTTTTCTCTCAGAATCGTGCCCCTGCCTAGATAATGAACACAGATAGCGGCGGCGCGAGCAAGTACCCAATTAATCACCACCTGGGCTAGCGCCTATTTCCTTAATTAAAAGACGACCGCGTGTTTACCCGTAGATTCGGCGATAGTTTCCCACTTTGGAGCTCTAGGCGTTTTCTCGGGGCGATTCCGTCTTCTCTGGGTTTTTTTTTTATTTTAAGCCTTAAGGAAATTATGTAGACAAGTGGATATTGGATAGAAACGAATTTAGTAGTTCATATTATATTTTAAGCAGTTAATGTGTTTAAATTATTTAGAAGTAAATTGATTTAAAGGTTTACTTTCCAACTTATTCGTTTTTTTTATAATATACATATACATATGCATTGTTTCTAGTGTACCTAGGTGACTTGAACTACTTTTCTCTTAGAAATCATAAAATGGGACTGAAATCAGCATTGAATTTATTTTCTCGATTCGGAATCGGATCATTCTTAAAGTCTGAGGAGAATAGGAAATCTTTTGTTTATATATTTGAACGGAATAATTAAGCATTTTTATTTGGTCCATATCCCCTACGACGTTGGCCAAAAGAAAGGGTTTTGAAAAAGTTTATTGTTGATGAAACCCAAAAATTTTTACTAGTTCAGAATAACAATAAAGCTAATAAACAAAATGATCTTTTTGGGTATAAAAAATGGTTTGAAGTTAGTTGGCCTTTAATACCCACCGGTAACTTAAAGTCACTCTACCTACAATGCCTGGGTAAGTTTACTTTGAAATATCCAGATAACCACGAGTCGATCTTCTTTACAAAACTCCTAAGAAAACAATATTTAAAACTATCTTGTCAAAATGGTGGTTATCTTTGTAAGTCTAATCAACCATTGCCTCGAGTTTAATTAAAATCGATGATTCGCCAACGGAATTGGGTTATTTCAACAAACACCTGAGACCTTTCAAAGTATGTTAGGTAGGACGGTGCTTTTGTTCGTTATGGGGGAATGGAAACATTTGGGAACAGTCTTCAATAAGCCATAGTACCTATACCCCATACACTAAACTTTAATAAAGTTACCTATTAACCCGCTGAATCACGTAGGACAGTTTTAGGGCCCTGGACACGACGGCTATACAATTAGGCGCCTTAAAGACGTCGTGCCTAGAACTGTTCTACGAAATGATAAGTATCTGTACGAAATGATAAGGTAATCAATAATAAATCTTATAACTGAAAAATAATCATCCAAATTGGTCGATAGAGTTAGTGGGTAGGTACCATATAGTTATTCTGTGCCATAGATGACGGAGAAATCGAACAAAATGCATAAAAAATACATAACGGAACATTATATAACCAACAAATTGCTTTGCCGGAAGACCAGCGTTGGTTGCTAGCATGCTAGTCATCCAACTCATGCTGAGGCAAAGCCATTTTGTTACTGGACTTACATGATTACCAACACGTTTAGTTTTTTTCACGTTTAGTAATAATACCTTTAGGATGCTGTTGAGACTCCCCCGTTTTTGTAGTGCCTCAGGGTTGTATGTTTGCTCAGAATCGAACTGACGGCTTTCACGCCGTCATTCGGAAGAAAACAGCATCCCTGATCAGCAGGACGAGGGCGAGTCACAACAGCATCCTACAAACTGTGGCCGGGCGTATGTCCCCTATATGGACAAATTTTGTCCAACGTGTTGCTCCAGCGTGTGGATACAGCAGCACATGATTTAGTCTTAATTATTATTTAGTTTATTGTAAGATAATTTGTATACTTTGGAACTTAATTTTGTATTATTTTATTTGTGAAACTAATCTAATTTAATTTTAATCCCATTCTTATTTATACTCATTTTTAATTTAATACTATTTTATCTTATTCAATGTATTAATGTTTTATTATAATTTAATGAATGTTATAATGTTTAATTGAATGTATACTATGGATTTTATTATCTGAGTTAAATAAATACAATACAATTTACATTTAAGTTTATTATGTCTGTGTAAGTCTTTTAAAAAATAAATTCATTTCATTCAATTCATTTCATTTTCATTTCATTCATATACTCCTCCTTTTTTAGAAATTGGCTATAGGCTTTTTTTAGGAATAGGCCTAGAGCGTTTCTAAGATACCTTCTATCTCCGTGCCAAATTTCATTAAGAATAATTTAGCCGTTTAGCGTTAAAAGGTAATACTCGTAGACAGATAGAGTTCCATGCTGATATATAATATTATATATGTATATGGATTACTAGTTTCTGCCTGCAGCTTCGCATACGTTGTTTCTATGGAAACGTTTTAAGGTTATTTATATCCCATGGGAACTGATTTATGGTATAAAGTGTGGTGGTTTTGGTGTTTTATTTCAGGAACTACCTGTATGCAAAATTTCAGCTCGATCCGTTACATAATCGATGTGTCAAATGGTTTCTATATCTTCCCCTTGAATCACGCTATAAAAACAAAATACGTTGCGTAATTTTAAAGATCTAAGCATACATAGGGACAGACAGACAGCGGGAAGCGACTTTGTTTTATACTGTGTAGTTATACTTTTTTTTTCTACTATATATCTTTCTTTTGTTTTTGTTTGTAAGTACATTATACCAGGATTATACTAATATAGGTGTAAGCACACTCGGCTAATATAATCTTAAGCACATACTTAAGTACGTATTTTATATGTAGGTACTAAGTAGAAACATTGTAAATATTTCTCATTAAGTGAACGTTATATATACTATGTTCTTTGAGAAAAATAAAGATTCTTTAAACCGATACTGTTGCAGCGTTGGATCGCGAGGAGTGGAAGGAGAAAAGGGCCTTTGCCCAGCAGTGGGACAGTAATGGCTTAAAATAAATAAATAAAATAATAGTTATACGTAAAGATATTAGTTATAAAGAAGGATAAGATGACTTACCGATCTGTCCCCGACACCGGGATGAGCCCGGAGCTCCTCTTGCTCGTTAGGTTCTCCACTTTTCACACTTTCACTCACCACTGGGATAAACTTACACAAATTATTATAACTTAACTTTATTTTTATCCTAATGATTAGGCGATAGCTGCGTTGATAAATTCGTTTCAGTTTCGTTCATCTGCAACAAGAAAAGGGTTTTGTAAGACTAATAACAAAGTTTAAAGCTACCCTAGACGACCTCTGTGGCGCGGTGGACGATGGTCCGCCTGCGACGCAAAAGGTTGCGGGTTTGATTCCCGCCTCCAGACAATTGTGTGTAGGATCTGCAGATATTTATTCTGGTTGTTCTGGTATCTATGTATAATAAAAAAAAAATATCTATGTAATCTATTGTATAAAGTATATCATCTGGTACCCATAGCACAAGCTCTGCTAAGCTTGGGGCTAGATGATGCTGTGTGGATTGTCCAACATTATTTATTATTTATTTATTTATAGCAAGACTCTAGCGAAGCTGGAAAGCGAGGGGCTAATCTAGACAGACTTTACGTAATATTTAATGTTATTATATAACGATGAATAGTATAAAACTAGCTGCTCCCCGCGGCTTCGCCCCCGTGGAAATCTATGTGTCAAATTGTTTAAATGATAAAAAGTATCCTTTGTTAGACTCCTGGTTCTAAGCTACCTCTCCACCGATTTTCAAGCTAAATCGGTCCAGCCGTTCTCGAGTTATAAGTGTTGTAACAAACACGACTTTCTTTTATATATATAGAAGATATGATCTGTCTAAGTGCTTATTTGTAAGCCTAAAGAAATAAACTTTTTTCATTTTCATAACATAAAAACCATTTTAGGTCCATGATAAAAACCTTGGCAAAAATAATGTCTGGACTCCTTTGAACTAATTTTCACCCAAACCACACAATAAAATCAAATTCTCAATGTCTTGCGGTCGATGCGGTTTCTCGAGGCGAGCATGTGCTCTACTTTGATGTTCCTTTCATCTTAAAATAGACGCAGTTCACGACTCAAGGGTCCATTATTATGTTTCTCAGCTCTAAGTATGTTTGAATGAATTAATGAATAAATAAATAAATAAATAATGCTGGACAATTCACACAGCATTATCTAGCCCCATGGTAAGCAGAGCTTGTGTTATGGGTACTAGATAACTGATATACATAATACACAATACATTACATAGATAGATATTTTTTATTATACATAGAAAACGACCAGAACACCCGGAACAAATATCTGCAGATCGTACACACAATTGTCCCGAGGCGGGAATCGAACCCGCAACCTCCTGCGTCGCGGGCGGACCTTCGCCCACCGCGCCACATCGGTCGTCAACACTTTGAATGAACACTTTATTGCATTTAAAACATAACAAAATAAAACCTGATATCTACATTTTAAATATCTTCCTACAATATGCGGCTTTTTCGCTGACAGCGATTTCTCCAAGGCAACCCAGAGAGTTTGAGTAGTTTTGAGTGGCGTTTATTCCATAGAAAAGTGGTACTCAAGCATAGATCGAGCAAGCTTTTGCTATACGAGCCATAATCTAATCTAACGAAGCATGGTTCCATACATCCATACATATCGATATTTTTTATTATAGCAACGAATAATCAATATTATATATAACAAAACAATTATCCTCATAACAACAGAGAATGAGTCTCAGAACCGAATCGGTCAATTCTGAATAATTCGTACTCTTGCCCTTGGCTGCGCAAACGCACGGTCATTACAAACCGGGGATCGAATGCAATCTTCCGAAACAACCTAAAATAACCTCTACGATTAATCATTTGAGTCGGTTTTAGGTTGCAGAGTCCGGTGCAATGTTAGAAACTGTCTGAATGTCAAACCAATGATCGGCAAGTCTGCAGCGTTCGCAATAAAAAATAATTTATTATCGTCTGAGTAAATAGCGCGATACTGCGAATTGAAATTTCGGACAGGATGAGAGCGGTCAAGTGGTCATATTCGGTTTACTTTGTGACCGTGACGTCACTAGACGGTTGGGATGTCAAATTCCTTATTTGCCATGACTTTCATGTCTATTACGTCAGCTCGGATTTTGTGCTGACGCTTATAAATAAATAAATAATGCTGGACAATTCACACAGCATCATCTAGCCCCAAGCTAAGCTGAGCTTGTGTTATGGGTACTAGATGACTGATATACATAATACAATACATTACATAGATAGATATTTTTTATTATACATAGAAAACGACCAGAACACCCGGAACAAATATCTACAGATCGTACAAACAATTGGTCCGAGGCGGGAATCGAACCCGCAACCTCCTGCGTCGCAGGCGGACCTTCGCCACCGCGCCACATCGGTCGCTTATGATGATCTCCTTTTATTTTGCATCAGGAGGCATGTGAAAGTTGCTTGGAAAATTGTATTAAAAAAACAAATACATATATTAAAATATATATTTCTATATCATATACTTTAGTACATAGTATCTATATATATCTTTTTTTAATGCTGGACAATTCACACAGCTTTATTTAGCCCCAAGCTAAGCAGAAGCTTGTATTATGGGTACCAGATAACTGATATACATACATATATACATAATGATATAAATAAAAAAATGTCTATGCACAATGCATTACATAGATAGACATTTTTTTATTATACTTAGAAAACGACTAGAACACCCGGAACAAATATCTGCAGATCGTGCACACAATTTTTCCGAGGCGGGAATCGAACCCACAACCTTCTGCGTCGCAAGCGGACCTTCGCCCACCGCGCCACATCGGTCGTCAATATAGTCATGAGTCTTCTTTGTTTGTATACAAGCAACAACTAACTTAAATAAAAACTGTATTTTATTGTATATAGAGAAGAAGGTAAGTAAAATGGGTGAAGTAAGTACCTACGAAGGCATAGGTCATAATATGATGTAGACATAGATAGAAATTCATTTATTTGCTGCTGAAGTACAAAACATAAACAAAGTAGGTATGACATTTTGAATAAAAATAACTTAATTAACTTATAACGAGAAAAAAAAACACAATTGCAAAAACAAAATATCAAAAAACAAAAGAGACATTATGTGTGTTACAGCAGCAAAAAGATCTCGACTCAGCATAATGAGCATATGATGTGCTGTCGGACCATACATTGATAATCCAATCCAACAGACCTAGGCTCTGCAGGAAGAAGACAACTCAATTCCACCTACGGTAAACTACATCGTATGAAAGTAACGGCCCTAGATACAACAATTCGTAAGTACTACACTATAAAGCAATTGCCACTGCACGGAGCGTACACAACTTTGATATAATAAATTATGAACAGTAGCGATTTTCGTACCTTTGATCTGAGCTTTGGTTGACCGCTTAATTTACATAAAACCTACATAAATATCACATCAAAATTAAAACATAAAATCAGAGCTATAAAACCGCAATTAGGTGGTGCTAATTCGTAATTTGTTTATTTTTCAACTTTAGATAACGTAAGATTTCTATAAAATAATAACCAAGGCAATAGCCCGATCGACGGAGAAAAAAATTATAACTTCGAAATAAATGTCTGACGTATTTTCCTCGTTTTCGCAATAAAACATGACAGTACGTGGATCGGAATTTCCACCATCAATCACATCAAGTTTGAACGTTCTCAAGATAGATGGTGCTACCCCTGTCTAGCCATCATACGGTAACGACTCGAGAAAGTCCTGGCAAAATGCGATAGGAGAATTATATTATCTGATCAATTTCCTGTTATTTCTAGTAGAATGCTATCTAAATAGCTTTGCATTAATAATCTCGTGTTTCGTATAAAGATACTCGAGTTATCAATAGCCACAAACAAATACCTACCACACAGGCAGAAACTAAAGGCTACTAAAAATAAAACTTCTGCAAAACGTATCGAAATCACGTGCAATGAATATTAATAAGTCGTTGATAGATTTGACAGATAACAAAGGTGATCGTAATGTTGGTATGTGATTCCAATAAAACGTATAGTGGATACGTTTAGATTTTGCTTTTTATTTTTTGTTCATTTTTAAAATAACCTTTGTACCGGCTGGACTGGACAGAAATCGAAATTATTATTTATTATATAGATTTCTGAGGGTTTGACGCTACTCCAAATCACGAACAATCTCAATTGATGCAAAACACTGAATCGCAATATCAAACCATCACTGTATCTCCGGGCAAATCAAATTGGAAGTTCTAATCAAACCGGTGATGGTCTTTGATTCAACAAATTGATTCGTTGATAGGCGCGAAGGCCCGAAGGTCACAAGGGACGTGAATCAAGAGAGCCATTGAACTATGCTACTATGTTATGCTGCCGGAAGCGGGGCCGATGACTGATGAACGCTAATATGCAAACTGTTGGACTGACAATAACAAAACACTGGAAGAATTCACACGCAAATCTTCAAACCAAAACCTCTCAGGCAATCTTTATCAACATAAAGACATCGAAGTAAATTAAGAGGGTGGGTATATGGTTCACAAAACCTAAAATTTTAAGCTGAACCGCATAATAGAGTCGAAGCACTGCAAAAATAAACCAAGGAACTTTATGCATTTTCTTAGAAATGAAAGACGTCTGGATATGACGCTTCAATAAACTCCTACCAGTAGTCGGTCTGATAGATTAGGTACCTAAGTATCTAAACATTTAAAGAAAACTGCTCGCACTGTTTTTTATCGTCCAAATATTCGGAAAAAATATTCTTCTTCAGAAAGAAAATAAAATAAAGAACTAATACGTGCATACCAGACCTGGGTCTCTATACTTTTTAAAGGTCTTCCGGAAGTTTTTAAAAACCATCCCGAAATAAATATTGTTAAATCGCTAGTCTAGTCAATCGTAGCTAGATCGCTAGTCTCATTCCAGATCTCAAATTCTGTCTCTGCGAATGCCATTTTAACTTCTCTCAAGAAATAAAATAAAATTCAAACAACCGTCAAAATCTTTAGTTTTAGTCATTTTTTCTTCCCAGTCATTCATATAAGTCAAATCTACAATTACCGTCTAACCGGCTTCAGTTGCTAATGTTGCTACCAGTCTGCATAACCTTGACGGTAACTTCAGAGGACGTTTCTCAGTTTCTCATTTATGGTTGGTGAGTTTTTGCCTCGATACATTATGTCTCACAATTGAAAGGAATAAATTAGCAGAGGTCGACGCCTTATCCCCAAGTTTAGGTTTTAGGCTGGCAGTAAACATTAGTATGCGAGTAGTATTGAAAATAAAATACATCCAGTTGAATGCCATATTTTATTTCTTACGCTAAATCGTCTTTGTGAGTTTTCATTCTGACCGGTGTAATTAGTAAATGTATAAATAAAAATTGCCCCCTAGTACCTTCCTCTTCTAAATCTAGACCACCAGGTACCAAACTAATCTATATTTTGGAATTCTAGCGCACGATCAAGACAAAGAATAATGAGACGACCGCTGTGGCGCGGTGCGCGAGGGTCCGCCTGTGACGCAGGAGGTTGCGGGTTCGATTCCCGCCTCGGAACAATTGTTTGTACGAACTGGATATATTTGTTCCGGGTGTTCTGGTCGCTATTTATGTACATATCGACGGTGAAGTGCGAATATCTTCTATCCAACATAAACCAAATTTTACAGGAGACGAAAAAAACGTTTAATTTTTTTAATAATAAAAATAAATTAATGTAAACTATTGTAATTCGTATAAAATAATATGACAAATTCAATTAAGTTAATTACTTTGGCCTATAGTAAGCTATTTTCGAAATAATGTCAGTTAGGAGTTATTGGCATCAATATTAATGATATTAAAGTTAGAATTTCGTATTAAGTAGGTCTTTATTAAAAAAAACAGACAAATAAGTGAAAAAAAACATGTTTATTAATGTATCAGTCTAGTAATTCTTTGCTATAATTATTTAACGTCATCAACTGTTTTATTTTTGATGATTCTCATCAATAAAAATTTAAAATGTAACTCAAGATAACAACAATTTTAAGTATTTAAATTAGCAGTATTACGTACCTACTCTTATGTTCCTAATCTAAAGTAATACAAGGTTAAACAATTAGAATTAATGAATACACTGACTCAAAAATTGACAACAACATTAAATAAGCTACTAAAAACACTTCAAATGTAGCATCAATATATTAAACATTTAGAAAATAAAGAATATAAAAAGGACTCGACAATCAACAACAATCTACCAGATGTAGTTGTTTCTTACTCTTATTAAAAATAGAAAGACAAGATTAAACATATAGAAAATAACGAACAATGGCACAAAAATATAAGGAACTATCAATTGAGCAATCACTTACTCTAAACAACTCAGAGTATAATATACTCTGAGTTGTTTATGTATTTTTTGGTATATTATCGTAATATAAGTCACAGTCTTTAGGTATGACTGCTTTTAGTTGTTGTCAATGATCGTATTTGGTAGTTGCTATTGGTAACCGATCAGAATGAAGCTGTTGGTAAGGTTCATCACATTGAGTCCCTTTTGGCCTCTGAGGCAAGTCAAGCCAGTCATCATCAAAGTCTAATTTAACTTGTATGGGACAATCTGATGTGTATTTAATTGCTCGAATGTCAACAACATGCGGTTCATCCGCTTTGTGCCCAGGCCTGATGCTCTTGTAAGCCCAGTGTTTGGGATCAGCATAGTTTTTGCCAAAGTCATAATCAATTTCCAATACCTCGTATGGATTTTTTTTACATGCCTCTTTTGTGACAGTACAATATTCACTTGGTAAATGTATTTCTCTGTTTTTTTAGTTTTCTTTCAACAGCACTATGTACGGAATCACATTCCATCTGACCGGGCACTAAAAACTTTTGGATTATAGTAATTCCATGCAATTTGCTCAATCTAAGGAGGGCATTTGCCAATGTCACATTTCGGTTTTGGTATGTGCAACCATCTGAGAATATTATAATGGGCAGTTTCAGGGGTAAACAATGTCGCTCTATGTAGTCAATCAAAAACGACGTAAATGTACTGGAGGTCATGTCAGCCGCTGTTTCGTTGAACCAATAGCAAGTGCAGTGGTGAGTAGTGACATTATAGACAGTGAAATTGTGACACGTCAGTTTTGTCTTAAAGTAGAGTGAGCTATTATTTAACTTAGAAGATATTAGAAGTAGTAGTTAGAATTAGTTAGCAGCAATTTTTTGGGATGAAAAATTTAGGAGGTTATTACCAAAATCATTTTGACACGTTATTTTTATTCCGATCACTTGGGAATTTTGCCAGTTCATGCAAAATTGAACTTTGAATCCAATAGCATAAATAACTAATTTTCCCAAAAAATGTTAGATATGAGATATTCGCACTTCATCGTCGATATACTAAAAAAGATCTATTTATGTAATATATTATATGAAGTATATCAGTCATCTAAAACCTACCCATAACACAAGCTCTGCTTACCTTGGGGCTAGATGATGCTGTGTGGATTGTGCAGCATTTTTTTTATTTTAATGACATATACCTAGTGCACTAAGACGGAGCCTGTATCTTGGAGAAATAAGAGAAATGATGATGATAGCTTACCTGCTTTTCGGTTCCCGACGCAAGCATAAATAAGAATGATCAGATAAATCCATGCAATAATGTATTGGTCCTAATGGGCCTGGCGCAGCTTTTAACACGAGGAAACTATGTATAATCTTTTATTTGCAATACTTTGAGCTTAAATTACATTTGATTCTGAATAAGGTGAGGTTCGTAAGTTATGAAGGTTTGAGTTTTAAAATTAGCGAATAAAATTGGATGGCGATATTGAAAAACTTAAGAGATACTGTGCACTTTTAGGTGTAATTCTAAATTGGGAAAAAAGCTTGAAATTGGCTGTATATTGACGCACGTCAATGGTCTTTTTATGTTGAGTTCTATCTATAAATTTGCTGAATTCATGATACCTCTTTTATGCTTGCAGATCCATTGCGTGTATCATCCCATGTGAATTTTAGATTTCAAATTAAATCCTTAGCTTTGGGTTTTATTTTAAATCGCAAATTCACTAACAACTCTCCAAACTTTCTTCTTTATTTCTAAGACTCTTGATCCTGTCTTTTCTAATGACCTTGATGAAGGCATCGACCGCGGAATCCAATTAAGTTATTCACAGGAGACGGATGGCCGATAGGCTCCCTTATTGGGGAATTTGTCTCTAGGATTAATCACGGCACGCTTTAGGATTTATAGGTTGGAAGTGTTAGGTTGTTGCTGTTGTTGCCTTTCCGATATGTTTGTTGTTTTCAGAAGCAAGTTGTAAGCTGAGTCCAGGGTTATGTGAGTCGACATCGTATCATTTTTATTATCATGCACCACATGTATCCGCTCTTAGACTCAAAATAGTCCATTGTGCGTGTAAGTTTTGCTAGTGAAACCAGCCTTACTAAATTAAAAAATGCAGAATCTTCGTGAGGTCTTCGCGGAGTGACCTAGTTGTATTGGATACCTAATAATTCTTTGTATAGTTAAAAAACAGAACGTCTTATCGTTGACTGACCGAAATCAGAGCTTTTTTCGTAGAGTCGTTGCCGATTGGTTTTCTTTTTTTTTCCTATCGTCTATCCACGTGTTTGCTGATTTGGCGAGAATAAGCTCGTACAATTTGTCTAAATTGTTTAAATTGTCATCGACGTTTGCGAGGACTTGGTGAACATTATGACAGAAAATTACGTTTATCATAATATGTTGGTCGGTACCAAAGTATCGACATCAGTAGAGAACCTCATTGCAATATTAACTACGAACAACATTCGAGAACAATAACCAACTACTTAGTTCCACACATTGTATTAAATTGTTACAAAACAGCCGAAATAGCCATGAAACTTAGAGCTCTTGGAAGTCAAAAGGCACGCGGGCCAAGAGCCCAGCAACAATAGAAAACCACAAACGTTCGTTTTCCTTTCGAAGTAACAATAATCCCGATCAAAGTAATCGGCATTTTGTTAACTACTATGAAAGGCTTCGGCATTGTGTAGCATTTCTAAGAAAGCTATTGCTTTGTGAGCTTCCTATTGTCCGGAGGTAGGAAAATGTACGAAATTGGTGACAACATGTGGTGGAAGCGACAAGAGTATTATCCAGAATGACTTACCGTCGCTGTACCAGCAAAAGGACAAAGAACGGCGTTGATGTCAAATAAGCTGACAATAAAGTTGACCATCAGAGTACCATTCACTTAGTGAACTAAAGAAATGAAACTGGCTTAACCTTCTTAGCAATTCATAAGATTTATAAACCAGAATGAAACAAACTGTTTTTAGACCACAAACAATTTATGACTTCTACAATGTTGCACAAGCTTCTACTTCCCCCGCTCACTTTTATTGTTATTTGAAAGGATTATACCTATAGGTAGTAATACTGAAGTACTTATTTTAAAATGGCCACCCACAGGGATCACAATTTCTTGTGTGTGTGACTTTTATGCACTAGAAAACAAACACTTAAAGAGTATTATAGTGTTAGTCCTTGCAAACAGAAAAATTGCAAACAAACAACGAAATTATGCTGACAACACTTTTTATGAATGGTTAGGTAGTTAAGAGGAAAAGTATGACCGCTCATAAGAACGTTGTAAATGAAAAAGTAAGACTGGTAAGAATGCTGTAAGTGAAAAGTTGTGTAAATGATGTTAATGAGACAAGGGCGAGCCGACAAGGAATGAATTAAAAGTGAAAATGAGACAAAATGTCGCTAACCTCATTAGGAGGGTCGGGTCTGGTACGTGTTCTTATGTTTTAACTTTAGGCATGCCGATAAAAAGAAGACTCGCATGTAACTCATTAAAATTAGAAGGTAGTTTCGGAGGCATTCGTAACGTTTCATCACAGGTGAATATTAGTATGGAAAGTGATTTGTATAAGAAGAATAAATCACGATAAGTATTGAATGGAATCTTCATTATTTGTCTCTTATAGCTGACACAACAATGATTATTTCTAATATAGAATTATAATATCTAATTATAGTAAAAATTCAAAATAGGATTATTCTATATTAATAGTTTAAAAACTCTTCGTACGTATAGAACGCCTTCTCTATGAGCCAGTTTTTTAATTTTAATTTGAAATTATCTACACTCGGTGCGTCCCTAACCTTGTCTGGGAGCTATCTATATATAGCTATATATATATATCTATCTATCTATATTATTACAAGTTTCATCAAAATCCATTGAGTAGTTTTTGCGTGAAAGAGCAACAAACATCCTCACAAACTTTCACCTTTATATATTAGTAGGATTAACCATCGATTGACTTAACAATTATCATTGAATCGACGTTGGCTATCAGAATTGGCTTTGGACACATCATCATCGTCTCAAAGTCATAATAAATGGTACTTTATTGTAACCATATTGTAACGCTACCGCTCATCCCTTCTCCCTACATCTCGAGAACAAAGGCTATAATTTAATACCTTTTATAATAATAACGGACTTTCTATGGTGTCACCTTTTCCTCGTATAATGTGGCAGGAGTCAAGGGTACTCAAGAATTCTAGGATATTTTTTCGGGGGTTTTTTACCAATTATAATAGACTAGCGGACTTTCCCGGCTTCGCACGGTTTTAGTACGGATTCCCAACTTTTTTGAAAATATAGTATAGCCTATGTTCACCGGGGATAGTGTAGCATCCCAACGGTGAAAGAATTTTTCAAATCGGTCCAGTAGTTTAGGATCCTATTCATTACAAACGAACAAAAAATCAAACCTTTCCTCTTTATGATATTAGTATAAATATATTAAGTGTAGTACATATACCTACCTACTTTACCCCGCTCAATGATTTTAAATGTATCGGTGTATTTTATGCCTAGAGTCTTGCTTTATTTTTTCTATTGTCAGTTTCGATAAGTTAATAAATAAAAGTTACTTAGTCATAATAAATCTATGAAAATTTATGCGAATAAGCCCACATAATAAAAGGCAGCCTAAAAAGTAAGCCTTTTATTTTAGTAGGTACCTACAAAGTAAGGATTTTATAAGGTTGATGCTCTCTTAAAATCACAGCTGGACATTAAAATTATAGCGGTCAAGTTTAATATGACTCAAATAAAGTCAAACATCATAAAATATTTTATGTTGGCTGAGGGAATGTTATTTAAATCTGCCAAATGTGCTGAAAGAAAGCTAAAAGGTAGCCTAAAAAAAAAACAGCTTCATCATCATCATCTTTTAGCAGCCTTTAGCAGTACTTAGGCCTCCCCCAATGAGCGCCCTGTCCCGTTCTTTTGTGTAAAACATTACACTCACCTATTATTCTACTTTTGTTTCTTTGTATAAAATATTTTTCACGTTCTTGTCACCGAATTGTCGTGCGTGACTTCAATTAGTAATTAAGGTCTTTGGCTGAAAAACAGCGCTAAATATAATAATGTTCAGCACACGCTGAGCCAACCCCTATTTCGGCGCAGGGGAGGTAGTCTTATTTTCTTAATATCACTATTTGTGTCACTTACTCCTGATAAACTACTTTATTTGCCGTTTGTCATTGTTTTTGTTTTTGTTAATATTAGTCCTTTAGTACGAATTATTATAATATAATTTACTAAGTATAGCTGTACACACATATCTTTACGGTACAATGTAGATTAAAATTACTTTTTTATGATTATTTTAGATAACATTGTAATGTGTTTTGTGTGTTTAATAAATAAAAATAAAATAAAGTTTGTTATTCTATGCCTGTATTTTGTACCTGTGTCTAAATAAATGTTTTTCTATTCTATTCTATTCTATTCTTAAAACACAGCTAAGTGATTTAAAATATTTGGAGTGGATATATTAATTGAGTTAGTGGCGATTCGCCATCATAGTGATTCGTCATATGCATAAATAAAAAATCCTACTTTAATTAATCAAGTCCTGAAACTTTGTTTATGTGTGTATATTAAATGTTATTGATTCGCTAAAACTTTTTATAATTTATTATGTAGGCAAACATAAAAAATCCTTGAATTTTATTTTTATATCTTTTGTATGTGCAGTGTATAATGATCCGCGTTGATAATGTAGAGGAAGCGCGGAATATTCAATATACATTCGTTTAATGATTGATTTTCGCTCGACATTCTATCCCTATAGTGAAGAAAAGGTTATCTAGATAAGGGCCATTAACAATTTGTGATTTCTTATCAAGTCCGCAGGTATTTGTAGTATTTGTATGCTCGTTTTTTCCCTACTTACTATTTGTTGGGAATTTTTCCGCTAACAAAATCCCATACTTTAACTTTACAAATAAGTCTACGAAACCCTACTATGAATCATTGTACTTTTATCAAAAATAGTAAAGCTGTGGCCATTTTATGTTGAGCTTTGTGTATTTAGACGAACTCTTTTCTGGTAATAATGCTTTCAACATAGATGAAAGAAAACCAGAAGCTTTTGAAAAAAAAACTTAATCTATTATGCGTAAAAAAATATGTAAATATTCGGTCTTTCAGTACAAAATTCTGATTCATTAGCGAGTACTTAAGGCAAGTTTTACATTGAACCGGTCGGTATTGTGAAATGTGAACCCCTGTTCGGAAATGAGCTCAACAATGGTTGCATTGCAGCGACCCTGAACTTGGCCTATATTCTCACGGTGCCTAGGGATTGACACAAAAAGTCGGATATAGAAAACAACATTATTAAATAATTATTAAAAAACTAGCGACCCGCCCCGGTTTCGCACAGGTGCAAATGCAAGTATTAATTATACATATACATACTCCGACCAGGTGGGATCGACCTGCGAAAGATTGCAGATGCTGGATGCGTGAAGCTGAAGACAGGACGCTATGGCACTCATTGGGGAAGGCCTATGTCCCGCAGTGGACTAATATAGGCTGATGATGATGATGAAGAATTATACATATAGATATAAACCTTCCTCTTGTATCACTCTATCTATTGAAATAACCGCACCAAAATCCGTTGCGCAGTTTTAAAGATCTAAGCATACATAGGGACAGACAGACAGCGGGAAGTGACTTTGTTTTATACTAGGTACTACATATGTAGTGATAAAACAAAAAGCTCAAATGCATTGACGGGCAAATGAATGTATTATTAGCCAACTTCAAAAATTTAAAAAAGAGGAAGTTCTAAGTTTTCTAATGTAAGTTCGTGATAAGTATCTCTTTTTGGACCGATTTTAAAAATCACAAAATGTAGTTGTGATTTTTCAAAAGCGATATATTTCGGAACACATACAACAATTTTGGTGATATCTTCGTCTATAGTCGGATGCTATCCGTCCAAATTTACTAGAACCACCCTATCCCACGGTACATGGGGCATGTTACAAAAGAGTTATGCAAAAACCAAGACATTTGCGTTCGAGGCATAAACTGCATTCGTTATCGAATTGCACTAACTCGTATTGTTGGGTTAGCATTGAATTTTATACCTTAACGTTCCAAGGTTAAGGCCGTTTTTTATATGTTTTATGGTTCATTATGCAATTTCTCAGTTCCGTTGTGCAATTGTGCATTCAATTTTATTGTATGAACTGAACCTAATAGGTACTGAATTTTGATCCTTAGTATTTTAGGTCTTGAATAGATTTTTATTTGCCAGATTGAACATATTATTTCCTGGGCCTGGGATTTTATTTCTTCTTTTATTATTTCCATAAAATGTGATTTGGTTTCCTTCCGGCATGGTTCTCAAGTTATAGATTTTTCATTCAAATAATTCAAATTAGCCGTGGTCTTATAAATAACGTGTTTTTTGTAGATTCGAATTATTAAATACATTCGCATATTTTTACGGAATTTTCACTCTAAAAACGGGTATAATCTAATTATTTAATTTAATAATTTCTGGTAAATTGAGCACAGTGATAAAATATCTGTCGGCTTCTGTCGGTTGTTTGACTAGCCTAAAAATATAAAACGTAATATCTCAGTACCCGTTTGTTACATTTCACGGTTTTTGGGCAGCTCCTTTCGAGCCTCAGTGTTCGTTCGAACAGAAACGTTAAAACGTTTTTAACAGATTTGTCACTACTGGAGCTTGCCATGCCTCTGGCTGCGCAGCTTTGATCCGATAAAACGGAATAGACTATTGTGTGTGTATGGGAACTCGCTCATACAACTTCCCGGCTTCGCTTGTAGACACACGACAACGTAGAGTAAATGTGTTATTTCATTTTTCGGGGTAGGTATATAATAGCGTATCATCATCATCATCATCATCAGCCTATATCAGTCCACTGCTGGACATAGGCCTCCCCCGATGAGCGCCATTGCGCCCTGTCTTCAGCTTGCCGCATCCAGCATCTACCTGCAGTCTTTCGCAAGTCGTCATCCCACCTGGTCGGAGGGCGTCCTACACTACGTTTACCGAGTCGTGGTCTCCACTAAAGAACACGTTTGTCGGTGTGAGTGTCATAATAGCGTATGACACTCACAAATAACTGGCTTTCTATTGGTGAAAGATTTTTTAATTCCGTTCAGTTTATCTAGAAATTACCCCCAAACAACCTCAAAAACTTTATCTCTTCATAATATTAGTATAGATATACAAAATAAAACGTGCTACTTTATTATACAATGTAAGCTTTCTTGAGAACGAATTCATTAGATAATATCTTACTAATAAATAATATCGAAAAGATGATAAAGATATCAAATGTTTTCCTCAAAACAAGTCTGTTTGTTTTTATGACATAAATCAGGTCGTAAGACAATATAACCTAAATAATTGCATGTCCCAAAACCGAGCACTGAAGTTCAAAGAAGGCCGTGAAGGTAATATAATATAAATTAAAAATAAATACAAAAATAAAACAAACGGAAAAAGGTTAGTTAGTCGATACCTCAAAGGAGTTTTAGACGAACTAAAACGAACATTCGTAGAAAGCGTAATCAGATGTTTCAAATTATTTAAACGCTCCTGTGTTGCAATGGACCTCTAAGCTGAGAACTACCTATCAAAACCCCAAAATCCCTTGTGCTTTGTGAAAATGCACAGCAGTCCCGTGCCGCGAGCATTCGCCTGTATTGTATGTACCTAACTTTCAGTTAGGGCATTACATCCATCAGTGAGTGAGGAGAACCAAGCGAGAGATAGAGATGTAGTTCAAGTTCAGTGCTCATAGCGCAGCCTGTAGAAGTCAGTTGTTCTTACAATGTCACTGATTCGACTACAACGAAATCATCAAATCGATTGCGGTTGGATTGTAACATTACATTACAGTGGAATGCTCATCAGTACCTACAATACAGGGATAGGTAGGCCCACTGTATGTACTGTAAATTAATTATTGCTTACGAACACTTCAGTGTCATTAAAAACGAATGCTCTCGGGGAGGGAGAGCCATAAAGTCTGACTGAATGCTCTCAAATGAGTAGATTTTAAGTAATCATTTACCTGGCTTTATATCAGAAATAACAAAAAATAAATAATTTAGCTTTTTTTGTATGTGTCTATTGGTTAGCTAATAAGTAAAAGTGATACTCCGTAGTAATTAATCGAAGAAACAAATAAAACGAACCTTAATATTAGGTAGTTATTATCATAGAGATCCGGGATATTATTGTGTTTGCAAAGGCAAATAAATACCTATATTTATTCTATAGGCATCCTGTCAGTTTTAATTCAGCTTATCCCAGGGTTATTCTTGCCGATAGCCTAAATACCCAGCGGTCTACAATGTGCTCGACTAAAACACCGAGTCAAAAATCGCAGTTTATTTTAGAGAGTGCCCCCATTCTTCATCGGCCAGCGAAAGTCGCTCAGCCTATAACACTCACAGCTAAACATCAACTATAGGACTATACAGCAGGTAGGTATAACCACAGATAATATAATATTACACTAGGTATAATATAACTTACTGATTCAGGTCTCCAAGACGGGATTCACACAAAAACAAAACAAAGAGTCAGCGAATTATTGAAAGATTTTAGGACGCGCGCGGGTTTTCGAAAAGAAAGAAAGCGAGGGGGCTTTGGAAAGGGGGCTAAAAGGGATTTTTGTATTGTTTTGGGGTATTAAAATGCAGAGAGTAGAGCACGGAGTGTGCGCAAACAAGGCCCGGTCGGTACTGGAAGATGCCGCTAGGCGGCGCTGTTCTCGCATGCGTATTGATAAAAGCGCATGGAGGCTACAGACAAGTGAATAGTACCTATTATGTGAAGCTTTTGATGTCTATGATACTGAAGTCTGAAGAAACAAGCGGTTTTGAACTTTAAGTCAACGGAGATGCAATGGTTGAATACTTTAATGCAAGAATCTTATATGATTGCTCACAGAAAATTAAAAGGCTACCTACGTCAGTTAGACAAATTATGCTTACGTTATCGTTGGCAGCAGAGAGTTGGTTATCATTTGTACATAAACTATTTAAGTCTGACATACCTGTGATCTATATATATATATATCATCCATCATCATCATCATTGTCTGCTAACTATTACTATGGAGTAATAATTACTATCCAAGAGGATAAATACGATAATTTGGCAAAATCATCAATTTCTACATACATACTTCATGTCCCACACCTGCCTTCTAACTTTTGCCCTATTATTTGCCAGAGCTATAATTATTATTTGCGTAATAGGTTGATGTAAAACCGAAGGCAACACCTGTCCAGATTAAAACAGGACTGAGACGAATGGTATAAACGTACCTAGAGGACTATGCCCAACAGTGGGTCGACAAGGGCTGATGATGATGACGATGTTCACCTTGACGATCCGAACAGTCCGTTTACACTTTCAAAAAATTATTTAAAAAGTACTACTTGAGTCTCAACACATACATCCAGTTCAAAAAAGCCGTTCTTTGCCTTCATTTAAAAAAATTAGATAATATTACATATTAACAATCTCATTGTAGTTTTAACAGGTTTATTTTATTTTAAATGTACAAAGATCATTTTAAAAATTATATACGTATTTTATTTTAAATAATATTGTTTACAATACATACAGTTTTAGTTTCTGTTGATTAATTTATATTTTTGTTTGGTTCCTCACTATATTAGGCCACCTTGCGCACCACGGTCTCCACGGAAGACCAGTGCTATGGTACGATCTGCTCTACCATAGCACATGCTGAGTGGAGACCGATTTTTGTCAGTCTCTGTCTTCTGTTAATCTAAGTTTAGTTTATAAGAGTCTCTGTTCTGTTCTGACAAAATAAAAATCTTTTTACTTTTTACTTTACGATCCTGCAATGCAATATCGTTTAATTTTATATATTGTTATGTTTTTAGCAGTTTGACGTTTAGATGTTTTGCTGTCCATGGCCGTATTAGCGCTTTACATAATTTGTAAGTAAGGCTTATTCTCCGAGTTTCCCCTAAGTGAAGATGTTTGTTTGTTTAACCATCGGACCTTTACTAAATTCCTCTTATTAATAGACTTAGTCGTACAACTGTTTACATACAAACATTCGCCCACGCAAGAAAAACAATCTTGGAACCTTTTGGGTTCATTAACACATTTTTTGTGAAGTACCTATTTTACTTGGTTCTACGAAAAACTGGGCCCTGTTTAGAAAGCCTTTATTGAAAAATAAAGATAAAGATAAAGATAAAGATAAGGGTAAAGGTAAAGGTAAAGGTAAAGGTAAAGGTAAAGGTAAAGGTAAAGGTAAAGGTAAAGGTGAAGGTGAAGGTGAAGGTGAAGGTGAAGGTGAAGGTGAAGGTGAAGGTGAAGGTGAAGGTAAAGGTAAAGGTAAAGGTAAAGGTAAAGGTAAAGGTAAAGGTAAAGGTAAAGGTAAAGATAAAGATAAAGATAATTTGTTTGCATAAACATATTGTGTTATTGAGATGTTACAAACATGTAGGCATCAAATATGTTTTTCCGATTACGGTGTACAAATTGAGAGATATGGCATGCAGCTGCATGCAGTATCTTTATTATAATAATAATTATTTAACTTATAGAAAATCAATAGAAATATGGTCATTAAATATTTAAAAAATCCGTAATTACAATAAACAAGTACATGCAATAGTTCTATAATATAATATATTATTTTCTTTAAAAAGTAAGAATTTATCATTTAAAAAGTCGTCAATCTAATAATAACATTTGTTAATTAAACATTTCTTAAATTTAGTTTTAAATTCACAGTTATTAAGTTGCTGGTAACTCTTGGGGATTTTGTTATAATTTTTTGGTGCCATTGATACTATGCTCTTATGTAGTAATGCAGTTTTGGATTGAAATAAAGAAAGCCTATCCTCACGTCTGTTTCTTGGCGCTTCGTCTGACATGCTCGGAAACAGGTGGGCGTTATTTCTCACTAATAGAGCTACTTCAATTATATATAGCATATTAATCTTATTATTCATCGACGACCGATGTGGCGCGGTGGGCAAAGTTCCGCCTGCGACGCAGGAGGTTGCGGGTTCGATTCCCGCCTCGGAACAAATGTGTGTACGATCTGCAGATATTTGTTTCGGGTGTTCTGGTCGTTTTCTATGTATAATAAAAAAATATCTATCTATGTAATGTATTGTATTATGTATATCAGTTATCTATTACCCAAAACACAAACTCTGCTTAACATGGGGCTAGATAATGCTGTGTGAATTGTCCAGCATTATTATTTATTTATTTATTCATATTCACTGTTGTTAATTGGGTCCAGAATAAAGAAATCCGCAGAACAACCATATAATCGATTTCTATCCGTAAATACCTAATTGAGAGAGCTGATCTATGAGTATTTATAACTAACTAAGAAGAGTGCCTTCATTAAACTAACCTGTTTAAAATACTATATTTACTACATAATGTTTGAACTTTAATGTAACAGCTTGGCTGTAAAGCTTAGATAATAATGTGCTACTATCGGTACATAACATCTAAGTTTAACTACATAAATCTAACAGCTTAACTGTAAATGGATTGTAAATATTCATAAAGGTAAAATTGCTATAATATTAAGTTTATTTATTAATAAATAATTTACAATAAACTATTAAAATCACAGAATTATTAGCAGGCTGAAGTGAATATGGGCAATTGGGAAGGCCATATAGCTCGTAGAACCGAAAACCGTTGTGGAGTAAAGGTTCTCGAGTGGCGACCACGATGCAATACAAAACGGAGTGTGGGAGGTCTCCCACTCGATGGCCCGACGACATTGTAGCGGTCGCAGGAAGTCGATGGATGGAGGCGGCTCAGGACCCCTATTCGTGGCGTTGGCGGCCTATGTTCAGCAGTCGATGTATACGGGCTGATGATGAAGATAATGAGATTAACACACACCTTTCTTTTTTTGAATTTGAATTCATCATCATCAGTCTATTAGTCCACATCTGGACATAGGACTCTCCTAATGAGCGCCATAGCGCCCTGTTTTCAGCAGCCCTGCCTGCAATCTTTTGCAGGTATACATACCACCTGGCTGGAGAGCGTCCTACACTTCGTTTGCCGAGTCGGGGTCTCTCACTTCACCTTGCTAATTCTTAGACACTTCAGATACATGAAATGTATTTATTCCTAAGTCCGTGAAATTGAATGAAAGCTTTCTGTTACAGATTACTAAAATGTAACTAAAACACACACAAACATATAATTTTAATTTTAATTGATGCTGGACAATTCACACAGCATTATCTAGCCCCATGGTAAGCAAAGCTTGTGTTGTGGGTACTAGATAACTGATATACATAATACAATACATTACATAGATATATATTTTTTATTATACATAGAAAACGACCAGAACACCCGGAATAAATATCTGCAGATCGTACAAACAATTGTTCCGAGGCGGGAATCGAACCCGCAACCTCCTGCGTCGCAGGCGGACCTTCGCCCACCGCGCCACATCGGTCGTCTAAGTGACATATGTACATGACAAATTAATTAATTTTGTTATTAGGTATTTATCGTGTACGTACATTGTGTTTATTCCCCTACGTTTCCATCGCGTTGCAGCTATCTCAGACACAAGGCTCAGGCTACTCCATAAAATAATATATCTAATAAGTTGGAATAGAATAGAAAGGAATTTAAAGAAATTCATAACAACTTAAATTAGAAAAAAAAAGGAAATTAGAACATAGGTTAAATTAGAACATTACTAAACTCTACTGTGACATTTGCATGCTATCTTAATTTTGCACGCCTCGATGAGGTAGTAATGTATTGGAAATACCATTTTTAATTAAGAACTTTTGTACCTATATTACAGCAAATAAATGATTTGATTATTATTATTGATTATTAACAAAAAAAGACACAATTATGGAATAGGTACATGTAGAAAGTTGTTACAAAAAGGCTCTAGCTCAGCATAATGCTGGCTAAGCTCCGTAAGAGACTTGACCAGCTGGTCTTCCGTTAGAGCCCGCGTTAAGTTAGTCAATCGCGAAAGTTTAAAAAGCCCCACAAACATGACAAACCAAATTTCCCAGTTCCGACTGCGGATCGATATGAAAGGCACCGGAAGGTGAAGTAGTACCTACAAAATGCGACGCAGCGACCTTGGATGCGCTCACTCACACTTACACACTTTCACCCTCTACCTTAAAGTAACCATAGACCTGCCGACCTGCCTGTAGACTAGGCATAATCTATGGTTAGTCTACGTGGTAGGTCTATCTATGTTTACTCGAGACATGACCTTGAGGTGTTAAAGAGTATGTAGGTAGCTCTAAATTTCCTCAAAGTCAAGTCTTTGGGCCTTTTTGCTGGTAAGTGTCTCACTGCGTTTTGTTAGTAGGAGTATGATGTTATTTTTTGACTCGCTAATTAATAAGTTAGCATTGTCATGACTCGGTAAACGTAGTGTTGGACGCCCTCCGACCAGGTGGGATGACGACCTGCGAAAGACTGCAGGTAGATGCTGGATGCGGCAAGCCGAAGACAGGGCGCTATGGCGCTCATTGGGGGAGGCCTATGTCTGATGATGATGATTTGTCATATTAGGTTTCACCCCGTCGTCGAGCCACCTCGAAAACGGTGTGTTTTGTAATATCATGTGGGTGAGTTTTAATTTGAAATTTTGAGATAAGAGAAATATACTTAGCCGCCCCGCTTGGGTTGTCTAAAATCTACTTTAACCGAAATAGTATAGTACTCACGTTGTCATGACAACGGCAATAGCCGTGTTTTCAAAAATAGAATTACAGAATTACATCTAACGCATCTATTTAACTTTATAGAGTACAGACCGTGTGTTAACAGAGGGGGGACAGAGAGGGTTGATACAGTACAGTACCTATAGCAAATTAGTGTCCTTACTAAGAAAACTAGACGATTCGAGTAATCAGACTTTGTGGGTACTCTTGTGGCTTAGGTTTGTTTACTTACACTGTGAGATACCTTACTAGCTAACCTAAGTTAGAGTCTTTGTTTCGGTCTTATTAGAGAATAAAACTATATATATACATTTATGTATGTGCTTCTTGACAACTTGTTTAGTGAGTGATTTGTACTGCGACGCGGCGCCACCTCCACACGTCAGAGAGAAAAACTACCCTCTAATGTGGTAAAAAAAATCATTATTTAAATTTTGCGTGCACCCACAATCTCGTCGTATTTATTTATACTTTCAAAAGATGCCAACAGATGGCGTAACGTGTTTAGATATTAGTAAAATCTTATATCTAACATACCTTATTATTTAAAAACGTGTGTCGTCTACAGTATGTCTTTCTCGCATTTTCGTACTCACGTTTTGTGAACTCTTTTCCATTTTAGTCTTGAACTTATTTTTACTTCCAATAAACCTTATCAGAGATTTTTTTAAATCAATGTAACTGGACATTGGACCACAATCTCACCTGATGGAAAGTGACGATGTATCACGAAGGTCTAGAAGACACCTAATCCCTCATGTTTTTAACAATTTTGAAAAGAGGTTGTGGGTTGTAATTTTTGGAAGGAACCAATATAAGCACGGCTACAACCAACCACTCCCTGGCTCTATACAGATGATGCTCCTTTATCACGTTTCATCATCAATGAGTTAAGGCCTTGTTTTCGAGTACCTAAGTAAGTGCGTTAGTATGAATTTAGTAAAATAATTAAAATGTTCCAAACGAGAGAGCCCAGTAAAGGGCTCATCAATTTGACGAGGGTTGGCACCTCCCAGCTGCAGCGACTAAGACCTGGAAGGTATGATTAATGGTTACCTTTATACTGCAGGATTAAAAGGAGGTTAAGATCTTCTCTGCGTTACTCTGCAAAAAGGTTGTATTCGGGTACCACAATAAGGAATCGTCACGGTCGTTTACAAAATTACGCGATCTGAACACATACACACATATTATATATATTATGTAATTGTGACGGGTTCAAACTCTCTGCCTCGTGGAATCCAGTTATAGCCAAGTGTACTCGTCATAAACCGGTCTCTCAGTGCGTCGCGGATACTGTTAGTGTAGTATGTCGTCCAAGTGTGCAGCTGGACATGCCTACTAGTATCGAAAACCAAGTGAGGGTAGTTTCAAATAAACTAGCCCCCGCTTCGCCAGTACTCCAGTCATCCCGTGACCACGACAGTGTGTAAACCTGTTGAAACGTTGGGAAAAATAGGTAAATAAACGCGATAAATACTCGTTGTATTAATACTTATAACTATTATGGTATTTTACTCTAATATGAGAAAAACACTAAAAATATATTATTGGGTTAGCTTAGGCAGTCGGAAAATGTTAGTAATATTAAATCAAACATGTCACAATGAAAGTAAGACATGAAAGCGCAAAATTTTAATTTTCTATAAGCAAATACCAATAATTTAACTTATTTATTATTATTTTACTGTGATAAATTTCTATGAATCTTTAATTTAATTTTTATAGCAGGCATGTCTGTCTGCTTCGTCTACACAATTCCTTATGGTGTTTCCTATGTCAAAATTAATGTGTGTTACTTATATGATAAAATTGTTATGTAATTTTTATGCTAATAGAACTTAACGACATCAAGTGTAACATGTACCTTCGGTGGAAATAAATAAACAATATGGAAAATTAATATGTGGCAGCAGCTGACGATCTCTTTAAATATTTTCCTTTTTTTCTATTTTGAGTTAGGTACACCCTATATTTTGATGTTCACAAAAACACACAAAATATACGATGTCTTCGTACATTTTGTGTGTGCTTTTGAGAACCATATAAAAGTTTTCATAATATTATTCTCTTTTCAAAACCTTTAAGCGAAATCCATCTCAAAGAGAATTAACTAAAATGAAACACTGTTTTGCTCAAGAAACTAATTATAATGGATGCAGGGTCTTTACTAATGAGATTTTACTGTTGCAAACTTTTAATAGGATAAGTAACTTAGTCCTAAGGTAGCATTACATGTAACCAACTTTCTTATAATAAACTTAGGACAGTTACAATCTATGACGTGAGCGGCGTAGCGGGCGCAAGTCCGTCTGCGACGCAGGAGGTTCTATTCCAGCATCAGCACAAATATTTGTACGATCTGCAGACATTTGTTCCAGGTTTTCTGGGTGTTTTATAAGTATGATAAAATATATATTATGTACCTTAAGTTATGTAGATTAGGTAATAAGTACATACATCTCTCTGTTATCTAATGGTACCGCACGATAAAGCACAAAATCTGCCTACTTTCAGGCTAGATGACGTTTTTGGCCTTTAAACATCTCCGTTTTTTAGAAACAACGCGTGCGAAGCAATTGCAATTAGTTTATTATAATATCTACTGTAATCCGAGGGCCAGTCTCGACTGGTGGTAGTCCGGTAGCTACATCATGGACACGTAGGTACCACCGCTCTGTTCGGCCACTCGCTACGCTCGTCACTATACTTTTGACATTTGTACTAACGCTCACATGTCTAATTATAAATTACGATGTTCAGTTTTACTTGTAGACCCTTAGAGATTATGAAATAATGTAGGATGTTATCGATAATATCTCGGAGTTTCTCTGAAGGATAGGATTCGTAACGAATACATCCGACAGAGAACCAAGGTTATCGACATAGCTCAAAGAATTAGCAAGCTGAAGTGGCAGTGGGCCGGCCATATTTCGCGAAGAACCGACGGCCGCTAGAGCAAACGTGTTCTTGAGTGGAGACCGCGGCTCGGTAAACGTGGTGTAGGACGCCCTCCGACCAGGTGGGATGACGACTTGCGAAAGACTGCAGGTAGATGCTGGATGCGGCAAGCTGAAGACAGGGCGCTATGGCGCTCATTGGGGGAGGCCTATGTCCAGCAGTGGACTGATATAGGCTGATGATGATGATGATGATGTAGGATGATATTGTAAAAACCAACTTTTTAAGGCGCACAGAGCAATCCCTCGAGTAACTTAGAAGAATAATACTGAATACGATGATAACATTTTGACTGCCATCGACTTACCTATTTGGCCATCTTCGGCGGCGGTGCACGACTATGCGTCGGTGTCCCATTGCTTGGGCAATGTACGCATAGTTTGCAAGCTTAAACATTTTTGCTTGCATATTTCTGTAAAACAACGAATAAATGAATATCGAATGAAATACTGATTGAGAAGTATGAAGATCGAATTAATATTTATAAGTATTAATACAACGGGTATTTATCGCGTCGCGCAGAGTCATCCCGTGACCACGACAGTGTGTAAACCTGTTGAAACGTCGGGAAAAATAGGTAAATAAACGCGATAAATACCCGTTGTATTAATACTTATAAATATGTGTTCAGATCGCGTAAGTTTAAAAGTAGAACGAATGCAATACTGATAAGTGGTTCGTCTGCTCGTACCAGTACAAATACATGTTCAAACATAATTTCAGTCAGAATGGGGTGTGAATTTCCAGAAAACTCCAATTCAGCTGAACTAAATTGATTTGAATTTGTTTGGGAAGTTGTTTACTAAACTTTGGATGGGTGATTGAATTTCGAGTGGAATAAATACTGCGGACGAAATTTGAAAGGCTTTATTGGAATCGAACGAAGATTTTCCGCACAAATTCGGTCTCCTAAATTCAAAATAAAGGAAACTTAGGATTTCATAGAATAAACTTTCGTTTCAGACGGTTTAATTTTTTCTCTTTAGAATATTAATAGGAACACTGCCTCCCTAGACTCCAAAGACTTTAAAACGCACTGCTGAAAATTCGAATATCGACCCAAACCGCTCCCCCTCCCCCGTAATTCAGTGTTTCAGACGTCCCTGCAAGGTCGCAGACAGCCACAGATTAAGACACAGTCTGTTAACCTGTAAACACTACGCACAGCACGCACACACCTGCATTAGGCTGTAGAGGCCGTTACACTTGAAGGGTTTAATGAGGAGTAAATAATGCCGATATCATGGGCTGGGATACGTTGGTACAAGAGTTGTTAGTGCCCCGTAAAATGTGAATCGTTTAGGGTCGTTGAATGAACAGATTTGGCGACTTCTTTGTGTGTTACTTAGCATAGACGATTATGTGTAGAAAAAAATATTAATCTTTAACTTTAACATACTTCATTGATGATCTCAAAATCATGAAAAAGTCAGTCATAATAATTCAACATCCAAAATTCTTTATATCCGTAGACACACTGACTGATTGACTTATTCTAAGTTACTAGATAGATGTCGGTAACATAGAAAAAAGTCAAAATCAAACTGCCAAGAGGTCTATCACATCTTAAAACCAAGTGATAAAAAACAAAAAAGCCCATTGGTAAAAAGAGAACAAAAATACAGTAACAATAAATTACAAAAACAAACTTACCCCTGGTGGGACTCGAACCCACAATCCCCGGCTTAGGAGGCCGATGCCTTATCCATTAGGCCACAGGGGCTACTGGGAAGGGTGGCGAAATTACAAATTGCGTCACGGAGAAAATCATCCCCCTCGCCATTCTTCTTTGTCGCTACCACCTTATAGTTACCTATAAATCCTAAAATACATTTAAGAAGGTCTAAGGTGCGTAACTACCCGTTTTGAAATTAAATGAAACTATCACATCCCTTGTGCTTTTACAAAGAATTATTTCAGTTGTTTTTTTTATAATATAAAAATATCGTCATCTTATCAGTCTAGTCACAGAACAACTATACCTACCTCTATAGTACATTATAATTATAACTATATAGTAGATAAGTAACATATGCATAAAGCTAAGCTTATTCTATTTTAATTTTACATCCCTGTAACCCATGTTTCGCTAAATAAATGAATATGAAATAGAGTGTCTTTGTCTAACACGTCTCACAAAACATTGGCGACTACCAAAGAGAATACAAGAAATACGCGACTACCCAACATATCACAATGGATCTTTATGTGCAGTGCCGACGACGGTAGTTGACGTCATCATGCAAGCGATGCTGAAGGGCTCTCGAGGGCTAACAGTCGCCGGATCCAGGTCAATCGACAGAGCTTTTTGTTTTATTCTACAGTTTCAACGGCTTGGGGATAATCTACAAAGTGCTTCTTTGACTTTGATAACTTAATAAAACTTTTGAAACTATCATGGTTATTAATACTAAAAACTCGCAGTGCCTTCAGTTACTCCGTGATCATGGCGCATGCAACTGTGCCGAAATATTGGATAACTCAAAAATCAAATCTTTGATAACTTTGTGGTGAGTAAAATCATGATTACGTTTGTTTTAATTAGAAATTTTATAAGATGCTTAGTGTTCTTAGTACATATACACTTATACACTGACACCAAAGAGAGTACAATAACTACGTAAGACTGACACTGCGTCAAATGCAGTTACACCCATTATCGCGAATGTAAACAAAGCCAAGTCTTATTTTTTTTTATTGTAAATCATATTGATACAATATGAAAAACCACGTTTATCCAGAACCCAATTAATAACCAAAGACGGAGGGATCTTTCAATTCCACGCCCACTGTTATTTCAGAGTAGAGCCGTTATTACGTTTAGTTTCAAATAAAGCCTCGCCTGCCCCCCCTCTCTATTCATATAGGACAAAAAAGAATGGAGAAGGTACCTGCCGCCTACTACAAACTCGACGACCACCGATGTGGTTCGGCGGGCGAAGATCGGCCTGCGACGCAGGAGATTGCGGTTCGAATCCCGCCTTGGGACCAATATTTGTATACCTATTAGTCATCTAGTACCTACCCAATACACAAGCTCTGCTAGGGGCTAGATTATGCTTTGTGTATTCTGAAACATTACTTATTTATTTTACAAAAAAAATTGTTACATATCCATCGAATAGATATTCGATGCCGACAGACAACACTATTTTTATAAAAAAACGAGTTATAATAGACCTGTATAATAAACCTTCCTTCTTATTTTATAATAGACCTACTGAAGGGTTAGATGTTTGATGATGATGATGTTTATGTTAGGGTTAGCTTTAAGACTACATCATGATTTGACTAGATAGCAGTTATGATTAAATCGCTTTCTGACTAAATCTCGATGACCATTATAGGCGTTAGGACTAAATAGACTATAGCTATATTTAATGATATTTATTTGACGACCGATGTGGCGCGGTGGGCGAAGGTCCGCCTGCGACGCAGGAGGTTGCGGGTTCGATTCCCGCCTCGGAACAATTGTGTGTGCGATCTGCAGATATTTGTTCCGGGTGTTCTGGTCGTTTTCTATGTATAATAAAAAATATCTATCTATTTAATGTATTGTATTATGTATATCAGTCATCTAGTACCCATAACACAAGCTCTGCTTAGCTTGGGGCTAGATGATGCTGTGTGGATTGTCCAGCATTATTATTATTATTATTACAACAAAAAATCGCTACTAAAGTGGTCTAGTAATAAAATTAGAAGCTATTCATTACGCCTACGCACCGCACTATCAATTCCAGAGTGCAATTGCAATTAGCAACTGACATGCGCAAGAGTGGGCTGCGTTACTTCTGCGTTGATGATGATATGCAAGGGATGGAGCATGCAATAAGCTCGCAGTATTGTTTCCATTCCATTATCAAGATGCCAAATAATTGAACATGTTTTTAAAAACTATCAACCGATTTCAAATTCTTAAATAATGATGGGTTTAAAACTTAGTTTTATAAAAGAAACATTAAATTCGGTTGGCGTGATATTGAGTTATTCGTCCTTTTGTCGCGCATGTAGTTAATTTAAATAAGACTTACATGGTTTTCTCATGGATGCCATTGTTAGAACTGGACCAAATAGAAATGCGGACCATACGGGAAGCACCAGCTTTCAAATTAAAAAAGATTCATCAAAATCGGTTCACCCAGCCGAAAGTTCTGAGGTACCAACATAAAAAAATATTGTCGAACTGAGAACCTCGTCCTTTTTGAAGTCGGTTGAAAATTGTTCCTTCTAGTAACTAAGCGGTTATGTAGTAGTAATAAGTTTAGTTAGATGTTTTGTTAATTTAAGTTAATTTTACTACCGGGGTGCCTTATTCGTTTTAGCGAACAAACCTAAATAATTTAAAATAAGAAAGCTGGCAGTTTCTTTTGTCAATGGGATCTCTCCAGTAAAGCATTAGAAATGATGTTCGTCCATGAAAATTAACGGAAATACCGTCATTTTATCAAACATTAAGACTGAAATGTTTTAATTGATTTATTGCTGATATAAATAAAACAATACTTGTACTTGGTACGAGAATCCTAGTTGCGTTTTGCAAACAAACGGTAAAATTTGTAACAAAATTATTATTTTGTATTCAGTAGAGGTTTAAAATCATCTTGGATTATTTTCTTAAAATCATTCATGTCTGTCATCTACATATTTTGTGCATGAAACTTGAGCTTTCACATTGACTTAACTCATCAGTCCACCCTTCCAGAAAGCTCTATCAAGCCATCTAACCTGTCTTGCAATGCGTCGTAGGCGCATTACACCGCGATTAACTTGGAATATGCAAATGATCGAGCTGGCTGGCTGATTAAGGCATAATGCCGACGTGTCATGCGATCCGAAGCGTTTCCAAACTCATAAATATCAATCAACTGCCATTAACGGGCTTAGGCCAGGAGCTATACTCCGGTTTAAAAACCTGGATTTTTTTTGTACACAAAGAAGTTACGAAACCCAAGAAATATTCGTGGAAAATATTTAACGACATTGGTATCATCGAAGCAAAGCACAGAAGCTCGAAACAATGTTTGGTTTTGAAAGTTTTTATTCATAATTTTTCTTTCTTAATTGATCTCTCGTTCGTTTTCTAATTCTAGTTTAAACATTTTTCGCTGCACATAGCGTTGTTGAAATTTCGGTTTTAGTTTTCAGTGATATCCTTGCTGTTTGTTATTTTCTGTTATTGTCATAAGTTTTTTTTTTAGTTTTCATTCATAAATGTCAATGATGACATAAAATATCTTGGATTCTTCGGAGTGTAGGTCTTCATCAGCACACATTAAGTATTTCCTCTAGTTGAACACAACTCAACAGCCATGTACGATTTATGTATAAACCACATTTGCACTTCTGCAAACGGTGCATTTTTAAGTACCTCAGCTTCAACGTGTGTATTCAAATCATTAGCAATTAATCAAGTTATCAATTTATATCTCTGTATCACATAGCATCTCTTATCTTTTGTTGTTCTGTTGTCATAAATAAATGTCTTACTATTATATTCTTATATTCCTTTGGTTTTAAAGAGGTCGATACTTAAGGTTGGCTTTACACACCCCATACCACTGCTGCACAACACAAAATGAGGATTAAATATGGGCCTAAAGTCACTTGGATACATTTTAAAGTGACATTTTCTCTGTGTCCAGACTAAAAACTTGCTAAATACGACCTTATGATGTAGAAAAACATTTGCCATCTCTTATCCCTGATGTATTCTAGGAGTCACCATTACACCTAGGTCCCCAGTCATTCCTGCGTTACCCCCTAATTCATAGGCATTTGTGGAGTTAAAAGGAGGGAGGGAGGTCTTAGTTGATTCGTCGATGCATTTGCAAGTCTTTCGCATGATGAGCTTTCTGATGTAATTATTTGTGAAGAGGGTACTTAAGGGAGTCCTTAGTAGATAGGAGGCAGGTAGGTATCTTTAGGTTTTATCATGTCTGAGTCTGAATAACTGCTTAGCTAGGACAAGAGTTTTGTAAAGTTTTATAGAATCTTCATAAAATATTTTGTAAAGTAATCCAAAATACTTAGAATGCGTAGGTAAGATTAGTATCAATACTGCTACATCAAGAATATTTGCAAGAGATACAGCTAAACATAGAACCTTTTTTTTAAGTCTGTCAAAAATGCGAGCTGCCGTCCGTGAGCTTATAAAAAGCTTATTTTCATTTTGTGTTAGTTTTTTTGTTTGTCTAGGTTGTCTGCGTTCAACGAATTATAATTATATTCGTTAGTTCAGCTTCGAACCTTTCCCATGACAAATAGACGACTGATCAAGCAACATTTCAAACAAAAAGGCCTTTAGAAAAAGAAACAACCCACTCGAGTAATATTATCATAGTAGAAAAGTGAAAACTTGAAGACGCTTCAGAGCCTATCGCCAACGGCTGTCGAATCGACTTTTCAATGCATTTATCAGCAAAACTCTATATCTTCTCACAAGAACGAACCCAGGACATCTTATCACAAGGGAATAAAGACTGTTTTCTACCAGCGTTGATACCATCAGCTGTGTGTGTTAAATTGTGGGTGTGTGGAATACACCAGCGACCTCTACCATCGGACAACGAACGTATGACATTGAAATAGGGCGACCGCCTATGCCTCATCCCCCAGAAATAAGCCACCTGCCGGGGGGTTATACCCCCCTCAAGGGAGGAGGGAGGTTTAGAAAAAACGCTCGTTCAGTAGGCTCTGTTAAGGCTGAAAGGGTGGAATAAAAGTAGTTGTAAGCACTTTTAATTGGATGCTCGAACTTTTTTCAGTTTCTTTGAGGCGATTTAATTTTCACATTTCGTTGTGCATGTTGTTGTTACCTTTGAATATGGGGCTGCAATTATGGGTTTTATTCCTGTACCCAATAAAAACTAGGCTAAAGTGTTTTAAAATTTAATGAACCAAGCCATTATGTTAGATTTTGTTGCAATTTTATGAAGATAGGAGAATATACTTAGGTATACTGTAGAAGTAGAATTTTGATAGCCGTTAGCCGGATTGGTTTAGGACCTTCAAATCATGCATCGGTTTATAATCAGGTAAGTATTTTTCAATCATACCTACCACTGAGTCCACTTCCAATAATAACTGTTTCTGAAACTAATTTATCTCTACGAAGTCTCTGTTTATTGTGTAATGTTAATAAATCTGTGATGTGCCACCAGTAAAGCCATCCTTTTTTTCATAAACTGCACATTGGCTTTGCCTGCCATCTAGTCAAAGTACCCAGAAGCTTTTGATACATTAGCAGCCAACTTCGCTGACTGTCCTACTAGTTTCGTTCGCTCCACAATGTATTGTTTAGTGATGAAGAAAGCCGCTAGATGGTGCTAGGGAGATATTTATCACTACAATAGTATAAAACAACGTCGCTTCCCTCTGTCTGTCCCTATGTATGCTTAGATCTTTAAAAGTACACAACGGATTTTGATGCGGTTTTTTTATAGATATAGAGTGATTCAAGAGGAAAGTTTGTAAACCATTTGACAATAAGATTTCCACGCGTGCAAAGCCGCGGGGCGCAGCTTGTTAAACAATACAAGGAAGATGAAATTATATTTTAATCTACCGTAAAAAGGTATCCTTTATGATGGGTTAAGTGCTCTTTGTGAAGTTTGTGGGCTAACTATGGTTAGAAAATAGATGCTGATGACAAACTTTCAGAGACTTACAGCAGTACTACAAAAATCTTAAACACTGGTTAAACAAGTGTTTAGTTAAACACTGCCTAAGCATTTAGGCAAGGGTTTAACAATGGTTTAACTCTCATTACCACAAAACCTTAATCTCTACAGTACCTAGGTACCTACATACTGTTATGATAAGTCTGCCCTACCTACTCTGACCTACATACTGTTATGGTTTTTACCCCACTTGTAAACCCAGTCGGGTAAAAACCTATCCATATTATTATCTAATACTAAATCTAAAAGCCCATTACTTAGGTCATTCTCATTAGTTCATTACGTATACATTATCTGGCCTATCCTCCGCAGTCCACAGGAGACGCGTTTCCTTACCTACATTATCTATTCTCAGGAAACCTTATCGCGTCACCGTAGAACTGCCAACACGGTATATGACGGCCCTCAGACTTGACGGATGCTGATTGATTCCAAGAAATTTTGAAGCTAAACTGTAATTTGTTAAGTGTTAGGTAAGATAGACCGGGTTTATGGAATAGAAGCAAGTAGAATCTTCTGTATTTGCTACCCTTGGAGTCGAGACCCTAGGTCCGTTAGGTGCCGAGAACCACCGGGTTTAAAAAAAATATCTGTTCGTCTGGTCGAAGCGACGCGTGACCCGAGAGCTGGTGAGAATCTGGCGCAACGCAACGCATCAGCATTGCCATACAGAGAGGGGCAATACAGCTAGCATCTTGGGGACACTTCCGACTGTTATTGATATGGATCAGTTGACCTACCTATAGATTGTTTTCAATAGTCCACAGTTAGCTCAATTGTAAGTACTAGTTTCTGTTCCTAATTGTATCTTTCCTTGTCTTCGTAGAATAATCTTCCAGATGTATTTTCCTCGTATGTCCACACAGCCTCGCCAATGGCTGACGTAACAAGCAAGCTGACTGGCGTTTCGCAAACTGCGCCTGCGCATGGCCTGTGCGACCCATTACGTAACACTTTCTTTGAAAGATTAGTATTAAGTTTATTTAATCCGACGCTTTACGAGTACCTGTTAGATTTCGAAAACTCGCAGCAGGCACCTAATTACTAAAGATCGGTTACTCAAGATATCAAATTTGTCGGTTGGAAGGTAGTAAAGAATAACAAAATGGAGATAGCCAGTTCCCTTTTTACCTTAACGCATGCACTGCCCAGCCGTTGCGGTGCGATCCACAGAGGCACGCTGCTGCTGCCGCGCCTCCGCCGCCGCCTCCCACCCCGCCCCGCGCCATGCTCGCATGTGCATCGTCAGCCATGAAAGTGTTCACGACAATCCACACAGTATGTCATGCAATCCGAATATAAGCAGAACTTGTGCTAGAGGTACTTATAGATGACCGATTAGGCCACTTCTAGATAACTGATTGGGCCATGAAAGTTTTAAGCCTGCATAACTCGAGCGTGGGAAATTGTGATAGCACACCCACATTTATATTTTATACTCACACAGGCGCATCGCGCATTAATAGTAGTACTCTAAAAACGAATAAATCTTTTTTTGGCATTTCGCACATGTTACATATTCATTACGCGTTTCGTCTTCATAGAATGTTTAAAAATGTCACAGAAAACACGCAATGTATTTAGCCATTAGCTAGTCGCACTGCCAAGACCGCGGCCGCGTAGTGACGTTAGGTGGGTAGCCAGCGGCAAAGGGTCGGGTCAAAGTGTAAGCGTTCTGGATTTTACCTAAGTTAGCTTTTGGTTCTTTGTGGAGATATTTGTGATATTGACAAGTCAATGTTTTGCGTAATATGGGAAATGTGGGGTTTCATAGATGATCTATTAATAAAAAAAGGTTATGCAGATTAAAACAATTACAGGGGATGAAACCAATTTACTTTATTTGTTTTTCTGGTTTATTTACTTTATTTATCTTAGTGATAGTTGTCTCATTTTCGTTCTTCCGTTTTTTTGTTTCGCGTATAGATTCTCTTTTTTTAATTGCCTCCATCAAGTAAGTGGGCTCTCTTATCTTGTTTTAAGTGTGCAACAAAATAATTATCTATCTACCTCCATTTTCCTGTCTAATCTAGAATCTACTATTTCCGGGAGCATACAATCGAGATAAAACATTTTTAATTTTTCTTCCAAATTATTTTTCCAGAAGACATCATCTTTTTTAATTATTTCAACTTTCATGTCCACGCTGGTCCAAGCCCTAAAAATGCATTCAATTTTTTGAGTGATATGTAGCTGCCCTTGGACCTGATAATACCAGTCCTGATTCGTATTTATTATCAGGTCTCCTATTGCATTACGTTTCCAGAAAGTGATCTTTTTCGTTTTGACACGGTCATCGATAGACATTATTAGCACGAGTATGGACACTTTATTTCAACGATTTTATCATCATCTAATAATCCGTCAGGGTTTGCTCCTAGATAATTTATTTTTGGGTTCACGAATAACCCGCATTTCTTTTTGTTTTATTGCATTGAAAGTTCTTCTCGTTTCCTGCAATAATAAGTATTATTAGAAATATCTTTGTATCATGCATATCTTATTATTACATTCTATTTTCAAAAAGTAATTGTAAGGTAGTTTTTTATAAAACCATCTTCACACAGACAAAGACAGTACATTCATTCAGTAGTTACCATAACAAAACTGCGATAAAAAGAGTCAGCCATCTTGGATTTAGAAATATAATAATAAAATATAAAATGATTGCTATAACAAACATCCTGTATATATAATTAATTACTGTGTATGTGATGTGCTACCATTTTGACACAAAGAATAAAAAAGTAGTGTATACATGGATAATATACACCTTCCTAAACTTATCGGGTAATTAGTTGCGATTTTAATCAGTATCTATGAGTTTAAATATGTAATTCGTAAGATAAAAAATACATAATAAAACTCACATACCTGGTTCGTCTACTTGCTCAAAGAATACAAATTAGCGTCCAACACTCGCGACCCACCCCAAGTGTCAATCACCCAATTCAAATTGAACTACGAACGGACGTGCTCCCACCTTGAAATCTGAGACGGTACTGAATTTTCAGGCGCGCGCACTCTAATATAAATCGAATTACAAGAAGCTACTTGCGTCATACTAAAATGTATGGGCAATGAGAACGAATTGCGCTAAAAAAATTAATGATCTTTAAGCTTAGATTACTTCGTTTTGGTTTGAATTAGTAAAAAACTTTAATGGTGAATCTATTATTTATACTTTCTGCTCACGATTTAATCAAAAATATTTTCAAATATAATAACGAAATAGCACAGAAACTCAAAATAAAAAACGTTGATTTCGATGTTTTCGATCAATGTTGACGAATTTTTTTTTCGAAAATTAACAATTATTTTATAAATATCACGTGGTGAAAGTGTAGACTGATCTGTTAATCACTTGTATTTTTATTTGTAATGTCTTTCCATGGAGTTAGTTCTTTAATTTTTTTAAATTAGTAAGTGCCTTTCGCTCATTGTTTTAGGGACGCAAACGCTGGAAAATCCAAACAGTATCATCCCAGTAAGCAGAACTTGTATGTACAAGGGTTACTTCTAGATAAATGATGAAATAAATAGTAAAAAAATGATCATCTTCAGCATAGATAATAAGTAGAGGTTCTAAATTAGAACGGAGCCAAGTTAAGTTAGGTTAGGTTAGAAGTTCTAACCTAACCTAACTTAACTTAGCTCCGTGGATATCTATCTGCTGAGCTAAGTATAAACAATACCTACAAACCCCAGAAAAGCCAATATCTAACAGTGGGAGAAATCCAACTACAGCTGATTATGATGGCGTAGGTTAGGTATAGATACTTAGAATGTAACTAACTAAGGAACCTGAATCCTTTCATCTTTAATAGGATAATTAGAAATGTCTGACTGTCCAATTTAGTGCTCACAACGTCCCTTTCAATTTAGTTTGCACGCACATTATCTTATTAGCACGGAAATTGCTTAACTCAGACTTGGCCTATTTGTATTGTACTAAGATAAATATTAACAGAATTTGATAAAGTTTTGCGATTGACGTAGGTTTTATCTTGTTGAAACAAGGAGGTCTAAAATCTTTAAACGAATGACTCAGTATAAAAAGCTCTGCTAGATTGAGGCTAGATTTGTTAATCCAATGTAAATGAATATTTTATTACTTAATAAGAAAAATATTAGTGTTTCTGTCTAGATTAAGCAGTATTAGGTAGGTACCTAGTTACTTATCAGTAATGTAATGAATGACCCATGGTAATTGGAATCCATCATTATTCCACATTGTTTTAGATTTATTCTAGAATTTAAGGGTCCGGCGACCCTCGCTTGCAAAAATCGCTCCGAATATCGCTGTCCCTGTTTAACCCTTGCGCCGCGCCCCATGCGTGCGCGATAGCAATATTAGCCGTTCAAAATTTGGTTTGTTCCGTAATACCAAAAATTATGACAGAAAACTTTTTGTATTCTTCACAAAGTATTGTTATTCTGTAACTAGACAATATAAACTATGTTCTTTAATAAATAAAACGTAAGATATTGATATTTTTAATACGAAACAAATAGCAAGAAAACTTGTCCATTTTCGCATAAAAATGTGCAAAATGCGATTGGCTTTCATTTAATTTTAGGTAAGTATTTTGAATAAAAAACTATTTAGGAACCTAGATAAATACTATTCAAATACAAATAATACAATATTATAGTGGAAATATGCTTGAATTGGAAATCATTTTGCTATTACGTTTGTATGAAGAATTCGTCCCTCCGGAGGCCTCTTAAGTTTACTCTTTCGTTTACTCTAGACGAGCTTTTAAAAATGAATCATGGAGATAACTTCGATAGGGAAAAATCTGGATGTCCTAGGCGAGGAGATTTGCGAAAATCGCTATCAAGTTTTGGTAGGGTAACTATAGTTAGAGATTAGGTATATATACCCAATCTCGAGTTAAAGATAAATAAAACCAATCAATATGAAGTAAGTACCTAAGTATTGTTTGCGATGTTAGAAATTATGTTTTTTTATTATGATCAGGCTTGGAGCACGTATCACTACTAAGGCGACTATCCGACTTATCTTAAAAAATGTATGGACAAGCCCAACAATAAAATAACAATAAAGTTACGCAAACCTCGATGAGTAAACCTGAGTATCATAACGGATGACATGCTCTTGTAATTCTTGTAATTCTTTATTGTACACAAAACACTTAAAAATAACTTAACTAAAAAAAAGATATGTAGGTACATAGGCGAGCTTAACCCTAACAAAGAGTTTTCTTACAGCAAAACTTTAGGTTTAAAGGAGAAGCGATAGAACAGATAGAGGAAGTGTACAAAGAAACAAATTAGACGAAGAGTATAATACATGCTCTCACAGCTGATGTGACTGGCCCCATATAGTATGGTGTAGACGCCGCTATCACGTAAGGTAAGCATAATGTGAGATACGTAACAATAAGACAATTATAGGAGCTGTGTTCGTGTATAAGTACCTATTGCTTGTTTGGTTTTATTATGTGAATGCTTTTGAAACTCAACAAAACATAATACGAGTAGCAGGACCGGAAAGTAGACCTCTCGAAAGTAACAAAAAAGTAGGCTTAAAGAAAACAAAGGCATCATGTAGAAATTGGAAATGGCTCTTCTTACAAAATGCTGATGATAGATAATACCTATTGAACTTCTGAACCTATCATGGTTATTAACATAACCGAATATAACCATGATCGCAGAATAACCGTTATTCCGTGATCATGGCGCATGCAACTGTGCCGAAATATTGGAAAACTCAAAAATCAAATCATGGTAAATATCCCGTTTTAAATGACTTTAATACCTATTGAGCCTTTTACCGCTTTGCATCATTTATTATTCAACTATTTTCAGTGTCTGCCCACGGCTTTGCACACGTTGTTTCTATATAACTTTTAAATGTCATTTCTTTTTCCTAGGAACCTGATTCAAATTAATTTAGTTCCTGTGTTTTATTCCAGGTTTAGACCTACTTCTAAGCAAGATTTCAGAACAATCCGTACTTTTGTCGCAAAGAAATAACAATTATCCACCCGTTTGGGTATTTGTTATTTTTTTACGATTTTTTATTATTAGTGTCATTAAAAACAACAGCTGTTTTGGGCTATTCTCCCGTAGATTATCCCCAACACTATCACATATAAATGGCGGCACAAATTAGCATTGTCTATTCTCTATAAATCTATCATGGAAACTATTCATGGGTAGAGGAATCGAGAGACTGAGTTTATGTTATGTATGAGGTACATTCCAAGCAAGACAAGTTTCATGGTGTTTCCTAAATCCGTCACAGATTTATTTGCGCTTTCACTTCCCTTGATAACATCCTGCATCGCTGCACGTTGCAAGGCTCATGGTAAACAGCCTTTAGTTGTTGTTACTCTTGTGGAATTACCAGCGTGAAGTTTCGTAAGATTCGAAGTACTCCTTCCTTGGTTTAATTTGTTTTATGATAAGCTTTTTGTGCGATAAGAGTAAGGAAACTTTCTCTACAAATAAGTGCACCGAAGAGATATCGGCTTCACTTCTGTTTAGTTTGTTTTTGTTTAGGTAGGTACTAGAGAGACGACCAGGCTTCATCATCAGCCTATGTTAGTCAACAGCTGGATATAGTGCCCTCCCCTCCCTTAATAAGCGCCATAGTGCCCTATTTTCAGCTTGACGCATCCAACGCGTGTACTTGCAGTCTTTCCAGGCTTATGGTTTATCAATTGGATAATTATAGGCATTTCCATAGACACATTCAACTTGGTAACAACAAAAAATGGATAACATTTCGTATACTATACGATCTGATTCATAATCTGGGTTAACAACGTCGTGAGTGGAGCCGAACGAGAGTTGTTATTGAAATTTAAAGAAAAGGTACACAAGGTAGTTCAAGGTGCAACCTCCGAAACTCTGGTCGGTTTAGTATGCAGATGACATCATATCAACAAAATAATGCAGTGTAACAGTTATATAATCAAGGGCTGAGCCGCAGCCGGTCAGTCGGTCGGTCGGCTGTTTGACGAAAACCGTGCCTAAATAGGGTTACCACCTAAAGGTAAGTTTTCTCGTATTTTCTTTTTGGCCCTAAGAGGACAATTTCTAGAGCAGTCAATGGAACATTGTATTGGAACGAATGCATCCTGCAAAGGTAGGTACTACTTTGATTACTACTCATAGATTCACTATGAGTAAATGGTCACTTCAGACTTAGTAGAAGATTCAAAAATTACATAAAAGGAGTTTAAATCCCTACAATTGTACTTCATTCATTCTTTTGCCGCTTAAAAATCGGATCGGAAAAACTGATTTTCTGAATTTATTTGTTTTTTTTCTTCCATTCACTTCTCGAAGCTATCATCTCTCTCTATTGAGGTACAAGGGAAAGAGAACGCGGAAGTAGATTCGTAGGTATTGTAAAATAGAATATTGTTTGATTTAATAGAAGTATTCATTTTTAGCCACCAATTTTTAACAACATTAAATCAACATTGATTTTTATTGGTGTTCACATTTTAAACTCGTTTAAACTTAAAGTTATACTTGCTGCGTCCTGCGGCTTCGCCTCAAAGTCAGTTGCGTAGTTTTAAAGATCTAAGCATTCATAGGGAGGGACAGACAGACAGCGATAAGCGACTTTCTTTTATAATATTATGTAGTGATAGTGCTGACATTGCGTTTGGATAAAGAAGACAATTATTAATGTCAAAACATAACTCAACTGAAAAATTCTACGATGACTTTTACATAGGTAGGTGGCCTACATGTAAGTAAGTACCTATGTACTTATGTAAAAGTCATAGAGTAACTTTTTTTATGTCATCATTATAGATTTGTTATATCACACGAACTGCTCCACATTACATACTGCAGGAAGTCATCATCACGACTTACGACATCTTGATTATTGCATTCTTTTATGGGAATAAGAGAAACAAAACTGACAAAAACGCTTCAGATCAGATGAATGATTAAACATAGTTTTTACCTATGTAGTATACTTAGGTACAGCCTTCGCATATCTATTACATACGCTTCTTATAGACAGCATGTAACCATAAGTCGTATTATGGACAGTTTACGAAAACGATAATTTCGTTTCCACCTAAACATTCCACCATCCATATAGCGACATGACGCGTCCCTACCGGATATAAATGAACTACTGTTTACTTCTAGTATAACAGCGATCCCATAATTTTGGTACGAATTCTTATTCCTCTTTGTTTCGTAGTTTTTGTGACGTTTTTCCACTATTCTACCAATTCGATAGTACCTAGTTTTTGAATGATTTTGATAGGTTCCAGTAGGTACAACTTCTTAGATCAGCGGTGTTACTAAACGAATACTTTTTTTGTTTTGGTTTTGTGCTAACCCCTATTATTATTATTCCTAAAACAAAAAACAAGCAAAGTGGTTAGTATAACCACTTTGCTTGTTTTTTGATATAGGCTTGAGGTCTTAGATCTCAATAATATTAAGATTGATAAAAACACTATTATTAAATTATATTTTGTGCCTAGAAAAAATAGAAAAAGTCATTAGATTATAAGTAAAAGCCACCTAGCTAAATATTGCCGTGCCCTAGCAGGGTGCATGTTCGAAACATGTTATCTTTAACACTTTGACTGCTGAAATCACACGGTATGTGTTTTCTACAAGTGACTAATATGCGTAAATCCACACTAGCGCAGCGGCTGAGAAAATACAGATCTGTGTGACTCAGCACAGATGTAATATTTTTCGAACGAAACGCATGTGCGGCGCAACACAACCGCTGTGTAGAGCGGCAGCACGAATTTTTTAGGTTAAAAAATAGATCGCAGTCGTCGAAAAAAAAACCGCAGTCAAAGTGTTAAGATATGTGATGCCAATATGTGTGCAATAAAAATATTGAGTATTGAGTAGGATTCTTGTGGCAGCCCTGCGCCCAAAGATCTGTGTCAGTAGGTCCTTTCTCGCGGTTCGATCGTCATAGTCGTAGCCGCGTGCGCAACGCTGGTGGGGACAATGCTGTTAGATAATATTTGATGACCTTTAACTTGTTTTGTAAACTGATGGAATGCGAGCGTTGATTTACTAGAAGTATGGGCATTTTGGACCCCGTTTTCAAAGTTGGTCCCACAGTGATGAAATATATGTCATTTGAAAGATCTTGGGGCGTACTTTTGCAGCTTTTTTATTTCTATAGCAGCTAAGTTACAATCGAGCGGGAAAATGTCTTTTTGAGATTTTTAGAAAAAAGTTTAATATTGTTAAATCATATAAGCTTTCATTTAGCAGCTATAGGTATATTAGGCAAGTCGCAAACAAATAAAATTGGAACTTGCAAAAACCTATACGTAAGCCTTTAGGTACTTCCCGTTGAACTAGAATCATGAAATTTGGCAATAAGCAAGGTACTTTAGCACAAATACATACATATAATGTATGTATGTGTGTAACTTTAAGGCTCAACTCACACCAAAAGAGCGTCGAAGCGCAGCGAATCGGAGCGCAGTTTTAGTGTCATATGAATTTCAATTTTTGTCATACGAACGAGTCGAATTCGCCGGAATTCCCGCGGCGCCGCGGGCATCCGCGCGACTCGTTCGAGTTTCTCATGCGATAATAAGTTTTATTGTAATGAAAATAAAGTTAAAATTCATATGACACTGAAACTGCGCTCCGCTTCGCTGCGCTTCGACGCTCTTTTGGTGTGAGTTGAGCCTAAGTTTGACGACCTCTGTAACGCGATGGGCAAAGATCCGCCTGCGAAGGAGGTGTGGGTTCGATTCCCGCCTCGGAACAATTGGTGTTCACGTTGTCTAGTATAAAAAAAATCTATGTAATCAGTCATCTAGTACCCATAACAAAAATTAGTATTTTTACTCCCAAGTAAGATGCTTACTGTTTTTTTTTCAGTGTGCCGTTTAGACAAATCAGTTTGTCCTCGTTTAGCCGTGCATTGACCGATGTGCTAAAGTGTTACTTTGTACCGCTAACTACTCCGTACACGGTCCATTCAATCAATAACGGGACAAATTGATCTGAAACATTTTAGAAATGCGAGAAAACTTGTGTTAACGGAATAAAAAGAAAAGAGCAAACGCGCAGAAGCAAGAAATTTAGAACGGAGAGTCGCGAGGGGAAAATGGAAAATTAGAATTTCTCGCTAGACAATTTACTCAATCAAACTATTCTAATGTTTATTTCTGTATTGTCTTCTGTTTTGTGTGGTATAATAAAGTGTTTTCTATTTCTATCTATCAAACTATGCCGAGATAAATTTTATTTTTTATAATTAGTAAATTGTATCTTAACATATTTATAATAAATTTTATTATCAAAAATACACCCAGAAATCCGGAAACAAATATGCAGATCGCAGAAAAGCTTGTCCCAGAAATCGAACCTGCATCTAATGATCTCATCGCGCCCGCAGCGCCACCAAGGTAAATTTTTCGTAACACTCATAAGGGCAGCAATACAACAGCTGGCCAAGTATCACCATCAGCCTATACTAGTCCAGTAGAAATATAACTCCTCTGATAAAAACCTTTTCTGCTATTCTTTAAGGAGGTAGATCGTTACCCAGCGTGAGGATAGATCATTCACCTATATGTTTAGGGAAATAAAAATAATAAGGAAAATATATATATGTAAGGCTGACAACACCGATTGTCAGTCAGACGACATTGTGGGGGCTGTAGGGAAGCAGTGGATCCGACTGGCACAAGACCGCCAGGGGTGGCGAGATAAGGAAGGTCTATACTCAGCACTGGTTTACCGGCTTCTTATCTAATCAGCTACAGCAGGCACTAACGTTGTAACTCTGCACAGGGCTAAGAGTTCTACTTAACTCATTAATGAAGGATGAGCAGAGCAAGCACAAGATAATAATGAACTTAAAACTGTTAATGAGTCCATGCATTATGAATGGCTCATGTGCATGGGTCATACTTTATGAGTAAATTCTACAAATGATGAGTCAATGCGCAATAGGTTGATTCTGTAGAACGATCAACCTAAAATAAAATGGTGTAGGACGCCCTTCAGCCATGTGGGATGATGATTTGCGTAAGATTGTAGGCAGATACTGGATGCGGCAAGCTGCTAGCAGCATTAGGGGATGTCTTTGTCCATCAGTGGACTAACTTAGGCTGAGATGATGGTGATGAAAATGGAATATGTATAATAACTAAAGTACCTAGAAAAAAGGTATTTATGTTCAGTTAACTACTAGCTACCTCTGGATTGTTTACAACAGTCTACAGTTAGCACAACTGTTTCAATAGTAAATACTATTTGTTATTTGTTTCTATTAATTGTAATTTTCTTTGTTAATAAAGTTTACCTACTTAATGGCTATTATTTAATTTCCAGCTGAACTAACTTTGAAGAAGCATCGTCACCAACAATGCTTCTACAAACGTTCTTGACTCTAAGATATTTCTAGAATACTTCATGGCATACATATACTCCTTATTGAAGCCGATTTTTTTACTGCCATTTAAGTTACATGGCTTGAACTTCAAAGGGTACCTACGTGAGTTTAAGTTCTTAGGCCATATTGTCACTAAAGACATATTTGATCCACCCTTATGCTGCTTATTCCTCAAAAACCCCCTGCATTGCTATGGTACCTGCAGTGCATGCCATTGCTTATTCTTATAATCACTTATTCCCTGTTTCGGTCTGAATAATTCTTACACAAATAAACATTTTGGTATTTTTATATAATGACCAAAACTAGTTTTGATACTATATCAGGCCCAACATATATTAAGAATCATTTATTTAGTTGTAACACTTAAGTAATAAAAGTATAGTACCAAATATGTACCTACTGTAACTTGTTAAATCTTATTCTAAGAATTACCTTATAGAAGTTATATCGTAAAGTTTATTACAAGGAACAGATAATATAATTACTACTTTAACTATATAAGTAGGCACAATTTGTATATGTGACCTATTAATGTTAAAGTTAATATGTTTAGGTTTTTAAAATAAAAACTACATCATCTTCATTTTATTTTCACAGCTGTTTCCCCATATTATTATGCAATAACTTAGCCACGCATGGGCGTATGTATAGTATGCGGTAATGCAGTTTTAATATCTGAACATTTCTTTAGCTTGTAGAGTGCGTAAGTAAACAACCACTTTATCTGTGTCATTTTTCCAATTAAGACAATAATCAAATTCAATTCGTAATAAAGCTGCTGATTCTATTAAATTGTGTTTACATCTGGTTCGTATATCTAGTACCCATAACACAAACTCTGCTTAGCTTGGAGCTAGATGATGCTGTGTGGATTGTCCAGCATCATTTATTTATAGGTACTGAGAGCATATTGAGTAGGTACAGAGTCTGTGTTCTAATTTAACCAACCTAATGCTGAACCCACGTGTTAGCCGCACGAGGGGTCCTATAAATTGGGAATGTCCGCTCTCTCTAATGAAATTGGGCATTAACTACGCCGTGAACTGAGCTCGCCCTCTGGTAGCAGGTACCTTTAGAAGGACAAAGTGTATGTGTGTAGTAATGTAGTTAGGTTAGGTTACATTACAGCAGAATGAAGATGTATATAGGTACATTTATAGGACGCTTGGCGGTGTTCTGCCTATTATTGTTTCGTGGAGTTAGAATTTATCTCACTCTATGTATTGTTTAAAACAAAATAAGGAATTTCTAGCTATGTACCTTTATCAGGTTCAAATGTACGTTGTGAACACGCTTCCTCCGAGCTATAAATTAAATTATTAATTAAATTACTAATTAAATACCAAAATGCTAAAAAATATGAGGGTAAAGTAGCATGGCCATTAGATTTGGTTGCTATTATCTATAAGTTACTTACCTACCATTTTTGGGTAATAGTAGGGATTTCTAACTTCTCGCCTGATTAGGTAAGGGGAACAATTAGCACATATTAATTCTTGGTTCGTATTACCAATTTATTAATCATCGTTAGGAATACAAAATTTGCTAATCATCTTAAATATAAGGCCAATTCGTCATGCGAATTCAAATTTACCGTTATTGCACGAGTTTTGAATGAAAGAGGCCGATCCGTGTCTTGACGTAAATGATGGTCGGTGACGCAATGCGCACACGCCGAATCCGGGCCACGTTAGTGACCGACAAACTGACAGACACAGTTTTGTATAAACAAACCCAGTTAGACCGTTTAGGCTAGACGTAGGTACGTAGGAGGTCAAACGATGCACCCACTTGTGGACAAATCACGTTTTGGCAAAGAAGTCTGATAGCAAGACGTAATGTTGATTATCCGGCTCAAAGGATCAACTTTTTAAAATAGTTCCTTTGAGACCATTATTACGTATCCTTATTAGCCTGCTTATTAGTTCAAGATTTATAAAAGAAATCGATATATACTTTTTATTAACAATCCAGTCCTAAGGAAAATACTGACTTTCAGTTTTCTCAGCAAATATTGGTGCGCATGAGTGCATCTGTCCCCGTTTGAGCAGTGGTGCGTGGAGCGCAATGTTTCATCTATTTTCTGTTTGTTTGTTTTATTTTATAAAGTTGGTACAATTATTCTAATTAACTAAATAGAAATCACCTGCCTCAGAGGATCAAGTGGTTTGGCAAGTGGAAAAGGATGTTCAAATATTTGACCCCTGACGTCACTAAGGTAGTTGTGATTGTGACAGGATTATGGTTTCCTAATACTTTGATTAGGTATACTATAAACTGACTTTAAGTAATATATAATATACAAGAAACTGACTTTAAATTATATATAATATGCCAGAAACTGACTTTAAATTATATATAATATACAAGAAACTGACTTTAAATTATATATATTATAATATACCAGAAACTGACTTTAAATTCCTCAACTAACACTGTTTTTTTTTAAGTTTTGGGGGATAAATCAATCCTCAATCAAATCCCTCGAAAATATGTTTTAACGGGAACATAATCGGAATTATCTTTTATCTAGATAATAGCGAGAGAAGCATTTAAATTGGTCCAACAACCAACGGAGAAATTAGCGAACATATATACAACATCCGAACATCCTTCATTTTCAGAAATTGCTTAAAAACTACAATAATCGTTAAAAATTCTAAATCCTTTCTTTCTAAATACAAAATAAGGAATTAGCTCATTTCGAGCAAATAGTTCACTTCTTCAAAAGTAAACAATCGTTTTGGGGTGAAGTATAGTTATACAAACAATATTCTTCAAACGTTATGATATTATAATATTACTTAAAAAGTTCAAAACTCAGTACAATGTTGGTTTGAAATCACAAGCGCTCTATAGTTAAGATTTTCTAAAGAAACTTCCGTCTCCAAGAGCCAATCTCGTTAATTAGAGTTTCCACGACGTTTCTCTGATATACATACATAAGTATAATGCCGGGAAAGTAGAGTTATTGACAGCTAAATAAGCACTGAGCGCGTTTCACAAGCCTTTGCAGAACTGGTAGAGACGGAATAATTGAGACTTTGATGACTTTTAGTAAAGTAATTTCAAATTTATTGCATCAAATATAATCAATCAAGGCACAATGGTGTATGTTTATATGACACAGTGTCTTACTTACGTTGCAGCATGCAAAATCTGGGTATAATTGTCAGTTAGGTCTTTTGTAATCTATACTAATATTATAAAGAGGAAAGGTTTGATTTTTTGTTTGTTTGTATTGAATAGGCGCCAAAACTACTGGATCGATTCGAAAAATTCTTTCACCGTTGGGAAGCTACACTATCCCCGGTGAACATAGGCTGTAATTATATTTTCAAAAAAGTTAGGCATCTGTACTAAAACCGTGCGAAGCCGGGAAGGTCCACTAGTGTAGAATAATTTATGATTGTTCTGAAAACAAGACATCTTCAAATTCCTTAGAGATATAAAAAAAAACAAATGAATAACACATCAGGCCAAACACAGGGATTGTCGTTTAAGGTAGTATAGACAAAATGACAAGGAGGTTGGACATGCCGAGCAAATTCTAAGCGGTGTGGTTACTTAGAATTTGCACCACCCATCTCTCCCCGGGTGTTGTAAGAGGCGACTAAGGGATATTCACCGGGAAGCAGCGCCTTCTGCAGAACAATTTACCAACGAACTGCGATCTCCAACCCGCATGCCCAGCTTGGGGATTATGGGCACTACCATCCCAAAAGACAAAAGCCGATAAGGCGCTTATCAGGGGGAGGCCTGCGTCCAGCAGTGGACCGACTGATGAGGTAAGGTGAGAGGTTGAAATAGTATACTAATATAACTTTATAATGGTTACTTTTTTAAATTATAACTAATAGATCAAAATTGTGTTAAATATGGTAGGACATTTTATTATCTCAATAACATTTTCTAAGCGTGAGATACCGACACAACTTCTGGGATTTCCCACTAAGCACTATCGCGTAATAGAGTGCGTGATTTAATAAAGTTACAACAGTTACCTCAAGAAATCATAATTAAACATTTTAATAGGCAGCTAGCTACCTACTTGAAATTAGCATGCCGCTAGTTGGCAAATAGTTAAGAAATAATAAAATGCTTTGCCTTTATGGCACTACAGACGTACCTACCTAACACAACGACCGATGTGGCGCGGTGGGCGAAGGTCCGCCTGCGACGCAGGAAGTTCGATTCCCACCTTGGAAAAAATGTTCGTACGATCTGCTAATATTTATTCCGGGTGTTATGGGTATTTTCTAAATATATCTATCTATGTTATGTATTATATTTAGTATGTATCAGTCACCTAGTAACCATAATACAAGCTCTGCTTACCTCGGGGCTAGGAGATACTGTGTTTATTATCCGGCATTTTTTATTTAAGGTACATAAAAGGTTTTAATTGAGTAGGTACCTAGTATAATTTATTGCCGTTTAATTATCGAATATGTTTCTTTCTTTCAATAAAATTTAAATATCATAATCAATACCACATCAGTTATAAAAACAATTTGTAAGCTCCGTCCGCACAAGCCTTGAAAATATCCAGCCCATAAACGAAATTCTTAAATATTTTAAAACCTACGATCTGGACACATAATAATTATAAGTACTAATACAACGGGTATCAATCGCATATATTTACTAATTTTGTCCGACGTTTCAACAAGTTTACACACTGTCGGTCGTGGTCACGGGATGACAAACAACACGTAAATAAACGCGATAAATACCTGTATGTATTAGTACTTATAATCAAGGAGATCTTGTGTAATTTTAGTAACATGTAAAAGTCAATAGTCGTGAGAGGCACGCAAAGGAAGCAGGAAGCCAGCCATAAGCACAAACTAAATAATCGAGACGTCGATGATGCTACTCAGATTCCTTTTGACCATAGACCACATACTCTTTTAGAAATGGCTTTGAAATATCACTTCTTTCAATCATCCGTTGTAAAAAAACTGTTTTATGCAGGCGCAAAAAGACCGACAAGTAAAGCTGGAATTCTAATTTGTAAGCATAATATTAGTAGATAATTAAACGCGGTAAATTATTATTGTCTATGGTCGCATGTAACTCAATAAAGTCTTAATAAAGTAGACAAGACAGGTGTAGTGACTTACCTAACAAAATATAATTACAGAAAGGATTATATAAAAAAAATAGCCTTATATTACCACTTCAGTGACGAGCACAGAATATTATTATCCTGAAGCCAACACAGAAATTACCAAAGCTAATTTATAGCACGTGGATAATTGTTATGTAATATAAAAGTAATTGTTATAATTATCACTTAAAGCTAAAGCTACTTCCTAGTTTACTTGTATTTGTGTAATTAAGAATAACCGAGGTATTAAAAAGCAACAGTTGAATGTTTTAAATGATATAACAGCAGCAGAACAGAAACGGTGGTAACAGACTTACCCACTTTGTTGGAATTAAAACTTGACACGTTAATAATTCTCATTCTCACTAAATAAAACTTATAATGGACTTCCATAAACAATCTATTGTTGATGAAATTATTTATCATGGTCTGGTGATATACATATTATATTAAAGTAAACAGAGAAACTAGTTTATTTTTAATGAATTATAGTTTAATAACCTGTGTAAACCATACTGGATGCTAAATAAATAAATACATACTAATACAACTTCCTAAAAAAAGTGTACGACTTTAAAGCTTGAAGTATTATGTATAACAAACATAATACTCATGCGCGACATTGCAACGCTACTGCATTAGAGAGTTACTCTCCAAGTTACCTATCAGTAATCTCACTGTCTGATGCAATTCTATACCTTTCTTATCTCTACGAGGCACAAGTTTATGGCCACGACTCAGAATTAAGATAATGGAATAATAGAAGATGAACCTATGTGTAAAGCTGAGCACTCACTCACCGTATGAGATGGATTTTGAATTCGTTGCTTGTGATTTATTATGTTGACTACTCTATTGTATTAGGTTATTACCTGTAAGATTAGTATGTATTATTGTTTATTGATTAGTATGTGATCTAGATTAGACGTAATGCTTTGAATAAATATAAAAATTAAATTTTATATCGGCTTTCCTTGCTTAGATTACAAAAAGATCGCAAGGTTTTGGTGAAGGTAACTTCATATTAACCCTGAAGATCTACAGTTGGTCCATACGTTACCTACGTACGTGTAAATAAAGAAATTAAAAACAAGTCAAATTATAGTGTGATCAGTGATCACCTTTGACATCTTGCTTTATTTTATTTCGCAAACTAAATTTACAGCTCTTATAACCGAATCATCGTACTTAAATATATGATGCTTGCAATGATTTTTGAATAAAATGTACTAGCTGTGCCCCGCGGCTTTGCGCACGTGGAAATCTATGTAAAAATATTATAAACCTTCCTCTTGAATCACTCTATCTATTGAAAAAACCGCATCAAAATCCGTTGTGTAGGTAGTTTTAAAGATCTAAGCATACATAAGGACAGAAAGACAGCGGGAAGCGACTTTGTTTTATACTATGTAGTGATGAAGCTACACGCTATTCTGCACTGTGATTTGAAAGTAAGAGAATGTTAAAACATCTCCATGTATTTTTTCTACAGGGGTTTTTGTCTTGTTACATATTCTGGAATACCGCCCGTACTTTGCTTTAAACATAAAATTAATTCAAGCATAAAACAATGCGGACAACGAACAACTTGGGTGGTCCATACAATAGCTTAGCTCAGTAAGGGCATCTTATAGATAAAGCGTGCATCAGGGTAACATGAAAAAAAGGAGAAGCACTTTGTTATTTTGTAACATCACCTTATAGTATGTAAATAATAATTGGTTTTTAAAAGGTAAGCACGGTTTTATTTGTAAAAGATTAGAAAAACATATTTTACTTATGCAATTTCAGCAAAGAATAACATAGCTACAGAAGTAGGTATAATTAAAACTAACACGCATAAAAATAGCAATTTTACATGATAAAGAAGAACATTACTGATTTCTAAATAAATAAAAATAATGCTGGAAAATTCACACAGCATTATCTAGCCCCATGGTAAGCAGAGCTTGTATTATGGGTACTAGATAACTGATATACATAATACAATACATTACGTAGATAGATATTTTTTATTATATATATAAAACGACCAGAACGCCCGGAACCATCTGCAGATTTCTTAATGTATATTGTAAATTGATTTTACCAATAAATTGTATTTCTGTATTTCTGCTAAGGCATAGAACCTAACAGTTGGAGACACAGCTTTACATCCAGTGGGAGTGAAGACCCTGCGCTCCAAATGTTTTAAGTAATTCAACGATTACGTTTGCCTACATTAGAACATAACTCTCGAAGACAAGGATACAGACGAGATCCTTGTCTCTAAGCAATTTCACCAATTGGGAAGGTCAGATTTTATGAGAGACTGAGAGTATGTATAATGATTGTTTGGCTATCAGAAGAATGCGAGTTAAGTGCAGGTGTACTGAGGTTGAACTGATTGTGAAGTGTGTCTGGTATATAAATTTAACATTAATGTAGTTTTTTTTGTATTCGTTAGTTTGAACGTTTGGTTTATTTTAACAGTTATATATTTAAACAAACCATACCAACCGTATTTTGTTCAAATAGACAGTAAAAGAGTTTATATCTTCTTGACTGCGACTCAGCAAACGCAGTTTAGGACGGCCAAGTGGGATGGCGGTATGCGAAAGATTGCAGCAGATGCTTGATTCGGCAAGAAGACGCTTTGGCGTTCATTAGGGGAGGCCTTTGTCCAGCAGTGGACTTATATAGGCTGATGATGATGTAAGATAATTCTCAAACGCCGTACCAACCAAAACAATATACCTTATGTACAATGTAAATTTTAATTTAACAAATGTAAATTTAATATATATTATATATATTTTGTTAGTACATTATTCTATCCTCTGCTTTCGGCGACTCTACCTTGTATTGCTGTGTTCAAATTTATAGGAAGAATCATGTAAATAAAGTATGGAAATCTATGGTAAAAAAACCTTTTGCCACATCATTAAGATAACTTTAGTCAAGATGTTATTATAAAAGATATAACTATTGAGATTCAACATGTTTAATGATGTTTACATTAAAGTATGTTTTGGTCAAGAAGAAAAAAGTATATTTAGGGTTCCTTTCACATCAAAATGATGAAAACGGAAGCTTTTTGTTGCAGGTCACATCTCAGCTATTCCTTCTTGAACGTACTCCTGATTTCATGAGCTTTTAACTGAGTATAGTTACTTAAATTGTCATAATTTACAAATGACATGATGATGATGGTTCTTTCATAATGGCAAGATGTGTGTGGTTGGACATTTTCTGCCAGTGTCAAGTAATGGAAAATAATTGTAAATAAGTTAGCAAATTATGAAGATTGTTTGATATTATCACCAGAGCCTACTTCGTTATCTCGCGGGTACGTGCAGGTTAGGTTGGCTTGGTAAACAAGATGTAGGAGTCCCCACATATGACATGAATTGAAATTCCAAAATAGATTCTTGATATAGAGAGATTACTTATAATGTACATCTATCAAAGTGTATTTTATATCTCTAGAATGTTGTAGGTGTTATTAACTTATTTTTACATATTATTGAAGTGTATGACGTATGAGGCTACAAAAACTCAATGAAATGTAACTTTATTTTTAACTGTAGCTTACCTTCGAGTATAGTAAATAAGAGTTGTTTATTGGTTACCATTCCCTTAGAGTTTAATCAGATTGAGAAGGCAGAGATCATTTTAGATTATATTTAAGCACACGAACACACCTATCTTACTAAATAACGTTAACTGGAAGATAACTCTTTTTAGAATTGAGTTCGCCTTTGCAATTACCCATCTACTCGTAGTATTTATACCTCTATTTCTTCTTAAAATGCTTTCAAGTGCAATAAAGAATTAGGAGAGGCAACGCCAGGTTGTCCGAAGAGATACTGGCGGTAATACATCGATGTCTTCTGATGGTGGATGGCGGCTGCTGGTGAGGTGACTCTCCAGGATATCTAGGGGATGGAGAAAAGGAATAATCTATTTGCCAATATTTTGTTCCCGTTCTCCCCTACTGGGGGACAATGGTAAGTTATATATTTTATAGAAAAGCTCTAGTCCCCCCGGGGATATTTTGGTGGTGCATATCGCTAATAACCCACCGCATGAAGTGGAAGGAGATGAGGAAACCTAGGAGTGAGACACATAAGATGATTAGGGCTTTTTAAAAGAAATTTCGAAATATAATAACAAAACTAAGCCTATCCTATACTTCATCATCATCTTCATCAGCCTATGTTAGTCCACTGCTCAAGACTGCGGACTGTTAGACTGCAGGGAGATGCTTGATGCGTCAAGCTGAAGACAGGGCGCTGTGACGCTCGTTAGGGGAGGCCTATGTCCAGCAGTAGACGTAGAATATAGGCTAATGCTATACATACGTTAGTAAAATAGCTCCTTAAAAGCAACATAGCAAAGTATTTAATTGCAGTGGCTTACCTTCACAACGTTACATTTATGTAGATCGCGGTATCGAGACCGTCATGGGTCAGAAGTTACACGCAATCGAGTTACGCAACCTTTTGGTATTTTTTAAGACGAATATGCATTTATTTTGGCAGCAAGGCAGTAAGCAAGACTTCTATATTTCTGTAGTAAATAGCCAAAAGTCTCAGCGTCTGAACTCGTGGCCAATGCTATGGAATTTATTATAGAGTTTATCGTAGAAACCGGTTGATTCGCGATTATTGCTGTCGTCCTCTAAATTGATAGTGGAATCAGTTAAATTATAATTTGTGTTACATTTTAAATTTACTTGTATCTGACCTTGGCTTCGCACGCGTTGTTTCTTTACAAAAGTTTAAAGGCTATTTCTATCCTATGGGCATTATTTATGGGATGAAAATAAATAATAAATAATGCTGGACAATTCACACAGCATTATCTAGCCTCATGGTAAGCAGAGCTTGTGTTAAGGGTACTAGATAGCTGATATACTTAATTCAATACATTACATAGATAGATACTTTTTTTTATACATACATATAGAACGGCCAGAAAGTTGTATATATGTGATTTTTCAGGTCAAATGTAAAATTTCAGCCCCATCCGTGTTTTGGCGCGAAGAAGTAACAAAAATCCATCGCAAATTACGCCAAGTTTCTGTCCTCGACTTAAATCGCGTTGTTTTTATGGAAATGTTAAATTTTTATTTTAACCATGAACTTTATTTTATGGGATAAAAAGTAGCCTATATAATTATCAAAAATAGGCTTATGTAATATATCAAATCCATCCATCTACGTATGTAATATTTTAGCCTGATCCGTTCAGTAGTTTTGGCGTGAAGTAACAAACATCCAACCATCCACCTAAACATCCACACTCTCGCATTTACAATATTAGTGTTTTCTTAAAAACCTTTATGAATAAGTCACGCTTAATCACTGATTAATATAGTTTTTTAAGAAAATTTCAAATGAAAAATATACACAAATCAGAACATGTATTTACGATTAAACAGTTGAGATTTCTGCAAACGGCGGCTAACAACCTCTTCATTGTTTGAAACAGTTTGCAGTAATCTACGGCATTTAAGTGAGTTTTGCAGAGTGCTTTATTGTCATAGCTTTTTTTCACAGCTTTTTTTGGGCAACTCGCACTTATCTCATCTCTTTGTCCCTTCCTCTCAAGTATCGCCCACATGAGGACACTAACGGAAATGTTAAACAAAAGGTGTCAGTTGTCGCTGAAGCTCTTGAGCACGTAGAGTAGATACGAAGTAGAATCATTTTGTTGCCAGAGCAAACATGTTGGGGGCTTTTATGATGTAATAATACTGTAATTTTGCTATTAAAATATTCCTTTAAAAAGAATGTATTTAAAAAAATCTTCTATAAAGGGAACTATTCCTCTGTAAAACAAATTCCTCTATAAAGAAATTATTTCTAATATCCTCTATAAAGAAATTTTGTTTTAATAAACTTTATACAATTTTTGGGTGTATTGATTAAGACGATGATATAGTGAACAAAAGAATAAGTTTTATGGAAAAAACTTTAGTAGTTAGGAGTCTCTTTGTTGGTAAAGCCTTGTCAGGCCTGTCAGGCAGACACAAAAACACAAAGACTTAAGTCCTCAACGGACAAGTTTTAGAAATAAGAAGTTTTGGAATTAAAAACATTTTCTTAGAGGATTTATTTGAATCAACTTCTTAAGGTTTTCGAAAGCGTGTGTTCCTTGATAATACAAATTAAGAAATCAAAATACGTTTAATGGGGTATGTTCGTGGTTAAAATTGGTGCGATAAATACTAAATCATGATTATAAGGCAACGACCGATGTGGCGCGGTGAGCGAAGGTCCGCCTGCGACGCAGGAGGTTGCGGGTTCGATTCCCGCCTCGGAACAATTGTGTGTACGATCTGCAGATATTTGTTCCGGGTGTTCTGGTTGTTTTCTATGTATAATAAAAAAATCTATGTATGTAATGTATTGTATTATATATATCAGTTATCTGGTACCCATAACACAAGCTCTGCTTACTATGGGGCTAGATAATGCCGTGTGAATTTTCCAGCATTATTTATTTATAATCCAAACCCATATTTTTATATGGGTATGGAATATATGCATGTAAAAGTAAGTATTATGTGCTATTTTCTTATATAAATTATTTTTTTATTGAGCATACGAAAATAAAATGAAATAACCTTGTTAGAAACATAACCTTTACTACTTTATTCCAATAAAAAGGCAATAAGCACTAGAAAAATGAAACGAATTGCCCATTCAATCGCTCGAAACGTTTAATTTTATTACCCAACGTAACTTTACAATCGTATCTCAATATAAATCACTTGTCACAAAGTGTCCACGGGTATTAAGACTCAGGTACATCTTATAAAAAAAAAATCCGTCGACAAAAACTAAGACAGAGTTCTTAGACGAGATGAGAAATCCCAGCGGGGAGCGAGTCCTTTACTGCTTATCTGAGAAGGTTTCAACAGCGTCGAGACAAGACCCAATAGTGACTACTATGCTTTACTCTTTAGCTACGCCGTCGGTAGTGGGGTGCCATACTCACTTCGCACCAGTCCGCGCCCGTTGACCGCCGCACGACGCCCGCGCATGCACTTTCACAATTCCATATTCGAAAATTCAAAATGTATACCAACAAAGTGACGTGAAAAACTTCAGTGAATTTATTGTGTGCCAGTGTTTTTTACTAGAGGATTTTTTGAATTTGGAACAACCCTTAGCGTTCAAGGTATGTTATAAGTTTTTTATCGAAGAAGTATCTATATTATTCGGGTTATCCAACAAGGTTCTTGGTTGCGACAGTTGAAAACTGAATGGTGTCGAGGCGACTGTAAGTGCAGTTTCGTTACATTTGCAACATAATATACGACTAGCTGTCCGTAGTGTCCGCACGTCCGGCTGACGGACTTTCTCGCAGCTGTTTTTGCGAGCATCAATCTTGCATTACATGTAAAAACCAATATATTACCAGCCATTACAATTTTGCCATATTTCATGCTCGGACATCTATAATTTGTACAAACATTTCCCTTTCCGGAATCCGATAATGATCTAATACAAATATTGTTAGGTTGTATTACGGCAAATTATTTTGGCAACATCTAGGGCCATCATCCGTCTAAATTACAATTTCGTAAAAAATCTAGACATCCCAATCCATCTATTATCATTATCGCTTCAGCTTGAACTCGTTTCCCTAATTTTTTTTTTTTAATTTTATTTTTAGTTTTGCGGGACAATTACTAATTCCTAAGGAATTTTTTTTTATGGGACCACCTCAAGATTATTTTCTATAACATAGCGAAAGATTTTTCATAATTGATTTGACGGAGGCACAGACGAACATAAATAAAAAAAAAATCATATCGACGGTTAAAAATGTAATCTAGCGCATTACAAGTAATCCCAATCGAAGTTTTGAAATTAAATTTGCCCAAAATAAAGTAAATCCTAAAAATACAATGAAAGCGTTTCGTGGTGTTTCAAAACGCATGAAAAACTGAAAATAGCAAACAAAGCCGCATCGAAAATACCGTTTGTGAAACGTTCGGCTATAGTTTTATTTTTAAAGCGATATTGCCTAAGATACTCAACCTACTTACTAAAAGTAGATTTCGAAACACTAGTTTTACTAGTAATCGGTTTAATCGGCTGTATTTGCAACATTTAATTTTAGTATCAATCATAAAGGCTTCATTTGATACATCAAGGTTAGGTCATAATACTAGAAGTAAAACTTCTTGAAGGCTTGTTCATCAAGAAAATAAATAATGATTTATAATTTAAACTTTTAATGTTCAAGGTAGTTTTTTTTTAAATTCCATGCATAACTTTATTCGAGTTAACTTTATTATTCCAAAGCAACTTATAAAACTATATATGCAAAAAATAACGTGTTAAATAAGCATTAAAACTTGTCAAAATCATGATCTTGTGGTCGTTAATATTGTTTCCGTGTTAGGCCTACCTACAATAGCTCTCTCATCACTCTTTACCACACTGCTAGCCCTCCCAAGTTCTTTGCCATCCACCACGAGCGATGCTGCGCTAGACGCATACACTGACGCCCTGCAAGATGTACTACCACTATATAGTATAAAACAAAGTCGCTTTCCGCTGTCTGTCTGTCCCTATGCATGCTTTAAAACTACGCAGCGGATTCTGATACTGTTTTTTAAATAGGTAGAGGGATTCAAGAGGAAGGTTTATAAACCATTTGACACATACATAGATTTCCACGCGGGCGAAGCCGCGGGCACAGCTAGTTTAATATAAGATTTTGTAAATGAACCCACGTTGCGTCGCATCGGGGCGAATAATCTCTAACGTGGACTGAACTTTTATCAACTGGTACCGGTATGGTGATTATGTAACTCGCGACCTGGCGTATATACCTAGTCAATATTTTCTGGAATCAACCAGTTTTGTTATCACAGGTATATTCATGCCAATTTCGTCATTATTTTGTGACCTTAATGATCGCAGTGGCACCTCTATTCCATTAGTAATTGTTTTGCCTATCTTTAAGAGTCCGAGAATAACGGCTCTGTACCTATATTACCCATTACTATCTCGTTTTCTAGTAACTATAATGTTTAAAGTGATGTGATGAATTAGAAGTATGATGAAGGAGAATGCTCACAGGAACTACATGACCTGATCCCACCATCCCCTTCCACACCGAGACAAGCAAACGCACAGCTCTTTACCACCCCTACTTCGTGTATATAAGTCCACCCGCACTAAGCGGTTTTCTTCCATCTTCATCATTTGTACCGCTGGCTGGGGTTTCGAACACGCTCCATGCTGCTGTTTTTCCGGTAAATTCTTACCTGGGTCTCTTTATGACAAGAGTGAATGGTACCTTTTAGACCTTCGTGATTATATCGTTGAACAAATCTTCAGTTTTCATCAGGTGAGATTTTGGGCAAACGAAGGTCTATTGGTTATAAAAAAAATAATGTTTTAACACAAGTTTTTAACACAACCAACACAATGCAAAGTACCGTTTTGTGACTCAAGCTTGTTATGACTATGACTCATTTACATGCTTGCATTACTTTTCTATCAGACATAACTAAAAGCTTAGTATTATACATATTTAAAAAAATATATCTACTTACTGTTTATTATGACCTTAAAGTTCCTGGATGTGTTTATTTTTGTTTATAACTTATGTTACTTTGTTGAATATAAAAATATTTGGTTATAAAGTAGAAAATACCTATGTTTTTGTTATTGTCAATGTCCTATAACGTTTATCAAGAAATGCACTGCTTCGTTTGTATCCTCAACTGATCCATATTGATACCAGTCGGCGGCATCCCCAAGTATTTCTAATAACTAATAATGAAAATAATAATTAAACAAAACACCTAGGTACTGTGTGAAAATATAAAGTTCCGTGAGTAGTATCTAATTCTCATTATATTTGTCAGATCTCTCGTAATCATCATATCGAAATAGTAGCCTTGGGGTTACCATCAATGGATCTGACCAAAGCTGGGAAATACGCTAGATTCAGTGTTGCATCAAGCGAAAGCGATTCTTGCACATTTGACCCGAAACGCGCAATGTGTTATATCAACATCCTACCAAGAATCGATGTACTGCGTTTTATTAGATCATCCGATGTATTGTACTTGATTAATGCCTGCACGCGACTTTGTACGCGATTATCCGGGGAAAAAAAAGTTACAAAATTCACCCACGTCCTATAACAAAGTGATGTAGTAACGCCAACAAGTTGCTTTGCCGGAACACCAGCGTTGGTTGCTAGCATGCTAGTCATCCAACTCCATTTTGTTACTGGACTTACACACTTACCAACACGTTTCCTCTTAGTTAAAGTTTATTATGTTCTGTGTAAGTCTTATAACAAATAAATTCATTTCATTTTCATTTCAAATATCTCAAAAAAATAATATAAAAATGAGTATTCATACTCTATTAAATCATTTTCTGAGACTCTTTGCTGTAGGACGTGGTAATTTTGTAATGACCGCGATAGTACGGAAGACCAGCGCTATGGTACGATTTGCTCTACCATAGCACATGCTGAGTGGAGACCGAGTTTTGTCAGTCTCTGTCGTCTGTTAATCTAAGTTTAGTTTATAAGAGTCTCTGTTCTGTTCTGACAAAATAATTTTTTTTTTACTTTTACTTTACTTTTACTAGTTCTTCGTTGCAATATTCGTAGGTTAGGTATATCTTTGTTTACTTCAACCAGCTCAAACTACTAAAATAGAGTATATCAAAAAATATCCATTTAAACTTTCGTAATATCAGGCAATGTTTAATGGTATATTTTTACGAAAAAACACCTCATGATATTTCAAAGAATTGAGAGTCTTTTAGTAGACTCGTGTAGAGCTATATTTTTTTCAATCGATTATAAATCGGTGTCAAGTTCCGGTTTGAGCAGGCCTGGTTTGAATTTAAGATACAACGATGAACCTAATTAAACTTTATTATATCATTTTAGCAACTTCCATAGATTTACTCTATGGAAGTTACTAATCCACTATGAAATAAAAATAAAAAACTCTAGAGTTTTATTAGAGTATAATAATGACATAGTGGATTAGAGTATATTCCATATTAGACTAGCAAAAAACTCTAATAGAGTTTTATTAGAGTAAAATAATGACATAGTGGATTAGAGTATATTCCATATTAGACTAGCACATTTAGCTCTGAAAGACATGGTGACAATGGAGTATTAGAGTTACTACTCACTAACTCATGGAGGGTTACGATAAATAGATATATTAGGCCAGTATTTGAACCGAATTATACACAAGACCAATTGCTTTCTTCATATCTTATGTTGTTTCTCCTGTCAATTGCTTCTAATGATAATAAATAAATAAATAAAAATAAATAAATAATGCTGGACAATTCACACAGCATTATCTAGCCCCATGGTAAGCAGAGCTTGTGTTATGGGTACTAGATAACTGATATACATAATAGATTACATTACATAGATAGATATTTTTTTATTATACATAGAAAACGACCAGAACAACCGGAACAAATATCTGCAGATCGTACACACAATTGTTTCGAGGCGGGAATCGAACCCGCAACCTTCTGCGTCGCAGGCGGACCTTCGCCCACCGCGCCACATCGGTCGTCGATTTGTTAACCCTTTCTTGGCGTGTAATAGTAGGTTGCCTTTTTATCGCAGTAGTATTTTATATATTTTATAATAATTATATTATAGTATTTAATCAATAAAAAATATTGATCACGTGCTCTCATTTTTGTATTCAAGAAAGCATGAGACTTTATCGTGAGAAAATATAGTACAATGCAAGTAATATGCATTAGAAGATGTGAAACGTGTACCTGTACCTACTTAGGGGATTTTTTATTAGCTAATGTGGGAGTACCTTATAAATTTTAATACCTGCAATGGTGGAACAAATTATCTAATGAGAAAATTAATGAAATAAGAAAATTTTAATTTTAACCTAATTTGGTTCTGTCGTCATTATCTCTAATGACGACAGAACCAAAATGCTACTTTGCTTATCTTTGTTACCAAGTAAATATCTCCTAATGCCAGTAAGTGATTAAGTTAGGTAAATCACTACAAAAGAGTAAGGGATACACTTTTATTTATACACCTTATCGGAGTCAGGCACATACGTTCCTAATTATTGTTCATGAGGGTAGTAAGGTATATTCACGCAGCTATTTGATTATTTGATTTGATTATTTGATGAGTCCGTTTTGTAGGACCGGTTTACCGTATCTGTTTTTATTCGGCGATGATGGTGGACTTAGTTGTACTATAAGAGCGAGTTCACACATTACTGGATATGGAATCCAGCAATTTGTGTGAACTTGCTTAGACTAAAACGGACTGCTGTGTAAATGTACGATTAGGCCGGAATTAACAAACAAAACAATTTTTTATTACATTAACTGTCAATTTCCTAATGTACCCATTAGTAGCCTACTTAACCAATCAATTGAAATACTTTGTACCTATCCTTGAACGTCTTTTTTAGTATTTTGTAAAAGCCTCGCACTCTTAACCTAAAATTTACTTAAGTACCAAAAAAACATAAATTAAAACTTTAATCGTAAATGAAAGCAAATGTTAATTACTTGCCTTTGTGGTTTTCTTCAAAAATATTCACTTACATATTTGGCATAGAAAATAATGTGTGTGATGATTCTCACATACCACTTATTGAAGATTTCACAATCCCGTTACATGTAGGTAGTAATATAGCTAAGTACCCATACAAGAAAGAGAACCTTCCAAACTTCCTTATTTAAATTTAAAAAAGCCCATTTCCAAGATGGAACGTTTATACCTACTACTGATACGACTCATGTTAAAGTCATGGACCAAGCTAGTATTTTTTAAATAAATAAATAATGCTGGACAATTCACACTGCATTATCTAGCCCCATGGTAAGCATATAGCAAATAGAACATATTCAGAGATATCGAGAAACCTTTTCAAAATAGCTAGGTATATTATGTATATTTACTCGCTAACTATTTATGTTAAATGGTTGTAAATCTATTTGGGAATACAATCAGGGAATCCCGAAGCACAAAAACGCGGCACCAAAGGGCCTGCCCTTTGGTACCTGCTATACAATGCCCGGTATGTACTGGATTGTTACCTGCTTTGGCGATTTACACTACTTTCATTTAGTTCCTTGCTAAAAATAAAAGGTTTTTTCGGCGCGTGCATGTCATTTGACGGTGGTCAGCTTACACCGAGACGAGACACGACTCAACGGTGCGCGCAGTTTTTATGACAGTGATTCAAAATATAACTTTGTTTACTACATAAAAACATACAAATTATATTGACAAAATAATGAAAACTCTCCGCGGCTGCTGTGTCGCGCTGCATCGCGCTATGTGCTGCTTCTCGGTGTGAGCTGACTCTAAGAATGCACATAACTTTTCTATATAAAAATATATTTTATTCATTAGAATACGTTACTTAGATGAAGGTGATATTTATATACACCCCGAAGTCGGCAAGTGCAAAAAGTTGTTAAAACACTGTCGGCAGCCTACAATATACCAGGAGCTGACTTCGGAAACTGCGTCATGGGCACCGAAAGTGTTTATAATTGTGCCATGTTAATTAGCTACTCTTTTATAATGATGCAAAAACGAATCCCCGTGGTGGCGTCGTAAAATCAATCTGCAGACAAAATTCATAAAGGGCTTTCTCAAAAATAAACAGATGGGTGTGCCTTCGATTGGTCAACATTAGGAGACAAGACAGGAGAAAAGAAAATGGCGAGGTCTCTGATAGCTTTTTAAAGTAGCAAGGCGGAACACAATACGCTAGTAGGTGTACTGTGAAATGTTACTTCTAGAGGTCACTTTATTGAATTGAAATCTTGAAAACACAAGCTATGCAGCCAGTTTTTCCAAACCATTCAGGTAACATACTGAGTTCGCAAAATAAACAATAGAGACACTAAATTAACAATCGATAGGCGTGTCACGTATTTTTGCATAAATTGTGACGCTTGCTACTGTTGGATTACGAAAAGCCTGGCTTCACTTGTCGAGGTTAAAGAGAGAAGAGAACTCCTTTTTTATAACAGTTTTACATCTTTTGGTAAGACCTTTTAAACTATAATAACCTTGAAGTCTCTAAGGACGCCACAGCCTCATCGATTTATCTTTTTAAGACCAGCTCTGAAATTATTAAACTAAGATTTGAATGGTTGACGATATTGGTATTATAAACAAGTACCTACTAATATTCATCATCATCATCAGCCTATAGCAGTCCACTGCTGGATATAGGCCTCCCCCAATGAGCGCCATAGCGCCCTGTCTTCAGCTTGCCGCATCCAGCATCTACCTGCAGTCTTTCGCAGGTCATCATCCCACCTGGTCGGAGAACCAGCCTACTAATATTATAAAAGCAAAAATAACTCTGTCTTACCTTTTCACGCCCAAACAGTTGCATTCTTTTCACTTCTTCCACTAGTGGACAAAAAATTGAAGTGAACAGTAAAATAATTTTATTTGATAATAATTTATATTTAAAATATGACTTGTCTAAGTGCTTATTTTGTAAGCCTAAAGAAATAAATGATTTTTTACTTTACTTTACTTTTACTTTACATTGAACGGAATGGTATCCCAAGGAAGCATAGACATAGGGATAGATATATGTACTTTTGTCCCCAGAAAAGCGCGTACGCATGCTCACGTTGAACAAATAATAACGTATTCTCTAAGCTTGAGTTTTGTAAGTCCATTGTTTTACGGAAACCGCCGTCACATTTGCATGCCTCGTTTACTGTCACCATGACGAAAGGTTAAAAAGACGATTGCAAATTCAACTTGTTTAGATTCAAAATATAGAAAATTAAAAGTACCTATTTTGTGATTAGGTACATATGTAATACTCATTGTTATGTTCGTCTCTTGTCCTGACCTAGACCTAGCTAGCTTAGGTAGGCTAGGTTAGGTACATAAAACAACACAATATTGTGCTATTTTTCAAGATTTAAAAATTGATACCATTACTAAACATAATCCATCCATACTCATGACCATAATTAATCAAGAACGTCAATAATATTTTTTTCTTAAATTATTGGCAGCTGAATAACTTATCAAGTCGACAAGTTGAAGGAAAACAAGATCGTGCCGCATATTTTACGACATATTAAAGGTTCTGCTGTCTTCAGCTGACATCCACTTAAGCAGTTTGCCTTCAATACTTTTCTTAAAGACATCAAAAACATATCCAATAGGTATAAGGGGTATTTGACTGCACAAGTTAATTCATTGGCCAAATGGTCACAGTAGGCACCTCGCACCGAGTCCAGTACTTATCATCATCATCAGCGTATGTTAGTCCACTCTGGACTAAGGCCTCCCCTAATGAGCGCCATAGCGCCCTTTCTCAGCTTGACGCATCTAGCATCTCCCTACAGTCTTTCGCAGGTTTTCATCCCACCTGGTCGCAGGGCGTCTTACACTGCGTTTGCCGAGTCGTGGTCTCCACCCAAGAACACGTTTACCCCAGCGGTTGTCGGTTCTTAACGAGATATGACCAGCCCACTGCCACTTTAGCTTGTTAATTCCATTTGTACCAGTACTGCTTGACACAATCCACATAAGCATAGCTATGGATTGCTTACCCACAGAAGCTGCAAGAAGATACAGCTTAAACAGCGCATTAGATCATGAATTGTTCGTTAGTGTTTTTTATACATATTCAATTCACCTAACATGTCCCACAGCTGAGCAAAGGTCTCCCCATCTCCTTCAACTTCTGGCGGTCTTCGGCTTTCTGAAAGACATACATAGATATATCACACCATCGTCTCTTCGACCTACGTCGGCATCTCACCGTCCATTTTCAGGTTTCCACCGACCCTCAGTCCCATTTCAGCCTAGCAATCTTTTAAAATGTGCTTAGTAGCGTTATTTGGTCTTAACTAAACCCATGATGATGATATCAAACAGGTTTAGTGGACATTGTCCTTTTAAATGGTATCCATAATCAGTAATATAATGCGGAAGCATCCGTAGGAAGTAGTTAATATTATAATCGCAGTTCAAGCGTCGAACTTACTACGTTAAGACCGTAGCTGTCGAGGCTGACCACTTTTAGTTTTTAACAAAGGGTTTGTTAAAATAATACTGCACGAATAAAAATAAATGGCTACGTTTACCCGTAAGCCTACCGCCTTTCACAAAAAACATGTCATTTAATATGAAAAACAAGTAATATGCGATTTTTTTCCATTCTGACCTGGCAAGGTACACAAGGTAGGTTAGGTTGGTAGTTATTTTTGTACACTTTCAAAGCCAACACCAATGCAATTACACGCTCGCTTACCTACATTGGATGCAGATCGTCGGTGATACGATGGTACACGCGATCTGTACCAGAAGATCTAATTTAGATAGCGCTGGAGAGCTGAAAAACATTGCGCTGGAGGTATAGCAAATACAACCGGCTAAGGCTGGGTCCCCAACTTGTTGGAAGCATTCTTTTATTATCTTGAAACTCACCATTCAGTAATGTGAAAGTAAACACAGAATAACGGATATAGTACTACTAATAAGACATTAAATGAGATGGAAAACTCTTTTCGGATATATGAGAATTTTGAGAGTAAATCAAGGTTACATTGTGAGTTAACTAATGGAACACAAAACATATTCAATCACATCTTTTCTCTATCATTTTTAGAAATTTATTTCAAAAGTTTTATGTATATATGTTTATATATATGTTTTATATATAGCGTCCCAGATATAAAAGTACCTACTCGAATTTCGTGTCCTGAGATTTTGGACTCAACCACTGAGTGATCTGTTGTGTAAGGTTTAGTCCAAATTTCGTGTCTTATCCAAAAGACAAGAGAAAATACCTACTTGTATACCTGTTTCTCTCGAGAGTTGGAGGTAAGTTCTATACTTTTGGATCAATGAAATACTATTGTTCATAATAGTTCTGCGTAAAGCCAGGTTAGGTGGTTTACCTACAGACAATTAAGTACCTATTAAAATTAGATAACTCTAAATCAGCACTCGCAGAGATCACAGAGTTAATGGACAAAACCAAGGTTGAATCAAATCGTCGAACTAGGAAGCTAAATTTAATAATATGTTTGTTTTAATTTACTTTTTGACATTGATATTTTATGTTTAAAAAAAATCAATGTTAGGTTCCGAGGTTTCATTGGCATTAGGAATTTTTTATGCTTCTGTTACCTTTAAATCATTATTGTTTTGCAAATCAATTCCTTGATTTTGATTTATTTATAACGGACGGTAACGGACTGTACAAATTGTCTTAAAAATATACAAACCAAATGAAGCCAAAAAAAAAAACATTGAGAAGGGGGAAAAAAAAATATTCCCACAAAACCCAAGGACTGAGGGGTCGTCACACCTCGAGTTGACGCCGGGGTAAGGCCAAGCCTCGAGGCCCCTCTCTGTGCCCCCACCAGGGCCGGAAAGAAATTTATTGACAATATGTCTTACGCAGATAGCCAGGTGCAGAACATTAAAATTTATCGTCGTTATGACTTGCCGTCGTCGCCGTGACCGAAATTTCAGGCTGATTTTTTTTTGTGGGCATCATAGATTTAGGCTTTAGTTTCAGTTTTGTTATATTTTCGAAAATAAATAATGAAGCATTCTTCAACATTGTCAGCAAATTATTCCAGTTTCGGTTATATGCCGTTACATTCTCAATTTTCCACTGTCCTCTGGTTTTACGTATCCACTGACAGCCAACCGCGTTTTAACATAATTGGTCCACCATATGATAGTGCATTGGATTTCCTGCTTCCTATGCGAGGTCATCTGGAAAACTACGTCAAGTCTTCTCGTCATAAATACCGCAATGCTTGAAAATGAAAGCTGAAGACAGGGCGCTATGGCGCTCATAGGGGGAGGCCGATGTACTGCAGAGGAATGTTATAGGCTGATGATGATGATGATGATACGAGGTCATCTGTTTGTGACTCTATCTGTCATCTGAGCATCACATGAAGGATCCCGCCCATTACCGTTTAAGTTGGGAAGCCTACATATTTTAAAAGAAAGAGTTTTGTAACAAGTTTTTAACTCTAAAGTCATCTAAAACGGGATATTTACCATGATTTGATTTTTGATGTTTCCAATATTTGTGCCGAAATATTGGAGACTAATATAGGCTGATGATGATGATTGGAAAACTCAAATCATGGTAAATATCCTGTTTTAAGTGACTTTGGTTTTAATAACCATGAAGTTTCAAAAGATTTAAAGTTACGTACGTTAGTTGTCAATCAGTTGAATGAAATGAAACTTTCACATATATATTTATTTTAATCCTACAGACTCAATTTGGTGTGACCTCGGTATTTCAATGTAGGAAATAAGTTAAGTTAAGTGCAATCTGTTATGTAGTTTATTACTTATTAGGTTTGTAAGTAATACAACATTCACTTGTATATGTTCTTAGCCAAACAGTTTATTTTAAACAATACCTACCACACATAAAATCTTCGCACCGTCTTTGTTGGCAATCGTCTATTGCAGGCACATAAATATATTTCGATATATTTATGTGAATGAATAGACGACCGATGTGGCGTGGTAGGCGAATGTCCGCCTGCGACGCAGGTGGTTGCGGTTTCGATTCCCCTTGGGACAAATGATAGTATGAGCTGCTATTTTTACGGGTGTTCTTGGTATTTTCTATGTATAATAAAAAATATCTTGGTATCTATCTGATGTAAATATTATTTAAAGTACCTATATCAGTCATCTAGTACCTAACCATAACACAAGCTCTGCTTAGCTTGGGGATAGATGATGCTGTGTGAATTGTCCAGCATTATTTATTTATTTAACTGTAGAGATCTTTATTGCTGTAGGCTTTTCCTCCCCACGACACTGCCAATATTGTCATGGATAAAACAATATACATATTTATTATTATAAGAATAAAACTTGAAATTTATTATCGTGATTGTGACCTAAGACACTATTTATTAATACAATACCTACGAATAAATAATAAGTCTTAAGCCTCGACCTCAACAGCCTATATTGGTCCACTGCTGGACGCAGTCTCGCCCTGATAAATAAATAAATAATCCTGGACAATCCACACAGCATCAAGCCTCAAGCTAAGTTAGCCCCGTTGAATGATATACGATACAAAATATTATATACATAGATAGATATTTTTTTATGTACAACGACCAGAACACCCGGAACAAATATCTGCAGATCGTACACACAATTGTCCCGAGGCGGAACTCGAAGCCACAACCTCCAGCGTCACAGGTGGACCTTCGCCCACCGTGCCGCAGGGGTCGTCAATAAGTTTTTTTTGTTTTTTTTTTCCGTATTCCCCACGCTGGGCATGCGGGTTTTGGATCGCAGTGTGGTGGTAAATTGTTCTGCAAGGGGCACTGCTGCCCGCTGCCTTATTGAAATACATACATCAAATAATGTCCTAGGGAATTTACTTTCTTGTAGCTAAATAAAAAAAAATATCCCCATATCATATTTTTTTTCATTGTGTAAGGATAACTTATTTCCTAAAATATTTTCCTGTGAACTTTTGATTTTTGCAGAGAATATGAGAACACCTTATCTGTAATAGTTTTACTCAGAAATTGATATTTGTTAAGTTTATCTAACAAAGCAAGCAACATAATACCTTAGCTAAAGTCAATCCGAACCAGTCAGTGAAGTTTTTTCGAAAACGTTTGTTTAATTTCTGCTAATTGTATTGTAAATAGTTTTTCACGCGACATTGTTTTCTCAAGACAATTGCGAGGTATCTAAAATAGGCATTGTCACAAGTTCAAGAAAGTTGTTGAAACGGCTTGTCTTGAATAAATTATTATTATCGGGTTGCAGGGAAAGATACAAATAATTCTTACAATATATTAAAAATTCCTGACGAAAATTTAGCTTGACATGAAATTTAAACAACCTTGATTTTCTTCTAATGTTATTATGTAATAACCATATTTTTTTTTTATTGAAATGAACGAGACACGTCTCACTCTAAGTTTTGCGGGATGAATACTATTCCCACGGGGATTTAATGTTTATGGGCCACCACTTAGTTATGGCATCAAGGTCTGTATTCTGCGTAACATAACATCGGACATTCCTTGTTTAATATCTAACGCCCACACGCCCTTTCTCACGTTTATTCGCTGACTTAGCGTCTGGACATTCTTATCTACGTCCTGTGATGCGAGAACTCCACACTCAAAGCCTCAGTCGTAATTAAGCCACCATTGTAAAACCATTAAGAATATTAAATTCAAATTCAATTAAATTTTAATTGTTTTTTAAAAATACTTTCCACGCTTTCCCAAACAAGTCTACTTCGTAATTATTATCTATACAACAGCGAAACAATTTTCAAATTCGGTTAGTAATTGAGGGAGAAATCGACAAATATACCTACATAAAAATATGTTTTAAACAACCCAACATAGATCATCTCCTTTTTTCGAAGGCTTTTTAAAAATACAATAAACTCGTACCGATGATGGTATGCCATACAAAAGACTTCGCACGATTTTTTTTTCTCGTGTGTAAGGACACTGCCTCGTTTTTTATCATCACCGAATGGTTTTGATTAAGTACGTTGTCTTTAACTTGTCTGCAATATTTACAACGGCAATAAAATATTTGTAAAAAACATCTTGGGTACTTATAATTTAATGGTAGATAGTGCTAATAATATACCATACAAAAGACTTGGACTTCACCACACCTCCGACTTATTGAATAGTTATGAGGAAATCAAAATATTATTGAGTGGATATTTTACCCATCAACGTTGTCTATTAGGGATATTAATTTAAAATATGCCAACATCATCAACAATTAGCGTCCGAAAACTGTATCAAACGAACGTCTCCAAAAACACGAGGTAACATACATATTATGTCCTATCAACACGCTTGGCGGGCGAGCTAACGAAACCTTTGAGAGTCACTGTAAGACTTATCCTACAGTAAAACCTGCTGACCGATTCAGGAAGAATAAAGAAAAGAACTTTGTAAAAAGAACGAATTTGACGGATGACGTCAGATCGCAGGAAACGAACAACCTTACGAGCAACTTGCTTTGGGCGCGTCACTAGCTGACACCTTTCGTTTCGGTTCTCTGAGAAATAAATGACTGAATCATTTTTACAGCAAGGTCACCGGAAGAACGGAATGGGCGTCCTTCGTTTGTATCCGATACGACGTAATCTGTTAACTTCGTACGATTTCAAAGTAGACCTCCAGATGTATTAGATAGATAGATAGATAGATTGAATTGAGCCGTTGAATGAATAATGATAATCATTTATTTCAGGCCATAGCAAAGTAAGAAAACTTTTTCATTCTACGGTCCATAAGTAATATTCAACTTAAAACCAGTACACATAAAATAAATAGACTAAATAACGCGCTATTTTGTGATTACGGCGACAGCGTGTAGCTAATCAAGGTATATACTGTACAAGCCTTAGCTAGTAAGGTTGCCATGGGCTACATTCCACAGGCCGAAGCTGAGGCCTCCAAGAACCCTTTCGACCTTTGGTACCGATGTATGTCGGAGTTGCGGCATACACATGTTGCGATACTGCATCGTTACTGTATCCATCCAGCGATTACGGCACTGTTCCATATGCTCGTTTCCGCTAGCTTCTTACTACTTTTTTTTACTAAAGTAAACGCATAGTTAAATATATAGGTATTTTAGAAAATAAATTGTGTAGAGGCCAGTTATACAGATTGATAAACAGAACTAAGAGATATTTCTACTTTGGACCAGAGAATTTTCGTTTTCCTTGTGCCTTTTCTCCTGTGCCACGGCAAATATTAACATCAAATACTAAAAAAATAAAATAAATATTAAGGGGGCTAAATAAATCCGCTTGATTTAATCTTAAACTAAACATTATAAAACTACATATACCTATCTACACGTTATGAGCCGACACATGAAGATAGAAGTACCTACCTACCTACCCTCAATTGTCAGTCGTGGTCTCCACTCAAGAACTCGTTTACCTTAGCAGTTGTCGGTAGTTGACCCTCAATTGTACCTCTACAGGCAGTTATATGTAGACATGTTGACAAAGTTGCCAATCCTCGCGACAGGAAGCGTCAGCCCTCAGGAAGAGTCGGCTCATTACCAGCGGCGTGTCATGTCGCAAATGTTCTACCAGTGGTGTGGTGCAATCACTGACGTAACCTGCGACCACGCGAACGTTGTTCGCAGACGCTTGAAGAAACAGTGGCATGCTTGGGTAGCTTGCTGAAAGGTAGCGTATGTTTCCAAACGGGTGGCATTTCGGGGAGTGTGATGGATGATGAATCCTTGTTAATGGCAATTGTGTCTGGTTGGACACTTTTCTGCCAGTGTCAAGTAATGGACATAATTGTAAAATTAATGAGTTATCAAATTATGATTGATATTTTCACCAGAGCCTAGTTCGTTATCTAGCAGGGTGGGTATGCTGTTTTGTTGCTATGACAGTTGGCTATGATAGAAAGGCTTAACTTTTTTTGATGAATATTTTGTTTAGAACTTCTTTTCAACGCATTTTAGCTTCATTCCATCTATCTTATCAGGTTAGTGTGCGGGAAACTTTTTTCCCTGGCCGCACTAGGCATATAAGTATATCGCATTTTGAAAAAAAAAAAACATTATAACTTAAATTATTAATCTAATAATAATTTAATTTAATAATAATTTAATCAACCTTATTTGAAGGGTCCAAGAGAGATCGTTGAATGTTTTGATGTTTTGACAGCTGGCCGACTAAATTAAAGAACGTATATTGATGGATAAATAATGAATCAACATGTCCTGCGCACTTGGATAGTCTCTCTTGAGACTGGTCCCCGTCTCCGAAGATTCGGTTAGGAGAACAGTATCATGATCATCAAAACAATATAATACAAAATACGCTTTACTGCACATTAACCACAGAAAAAAACAGTAAAGAACAAACAACGATACAGATGAACAATGGGCGGCCTTATCGCTAAAAACGATTTCTTCCGAGTAACCCTTGGATGGACACGTAGCTATTGTATTATGTAGGTATAGACGGTGGCGTATTATATAATAATGTTCTATATAAATTATAGACAATACAAAACATGTACAAATAAAATTTTGTACGATCTGTAGATATTTGTTCCGGGTGTTCTGGTCGTTTTCTATGTATAATAAAAAATATCTATCTATGTAATGTATTGTATTATGTATATCAGTCATCTAGTACCCATAACACAAGCTCTGCTTAGCTTGGGGCTAGATGATGCTGTGTGAATTGTCCAGCATTATTTAATTATTTATTTAAATACATAAATACTTGTATATACGTTAATGGAAATATATACTGTTTATAGACACTATTAGGTATACATAAAATATTAACTATTTGAAGTCGAAGACAGAAAGTGTTGATAGACCATATGTTTAAATATAGGGAGAGATTTAGCTTGTCCTATTAGTAGGTAATTTATTCCATAGTCTGGTGGCATGTACGGTGAACGAAGATCATCATCATCAAGGAGGTACTAACCTTTTTGTCTCTCGCCCATCACGTATATCACATACCCTTAGCCTTTCATTTTTGTCCTTCACCGTGGCTTCGTCCTATTAATTTCATAATCACGTAATTGGCCCTAGGACCTGTCGCCGTAATTATGGACCTAATAATGATACGCTTAAGGTTGCCCAAACAGGATCAACATGGCATAACAATGAGACACAATGAAATTAGAGTTACGGAAGTAGCGTATAAGGAAAGCCCATTGCGACAAGCACCTTGGAGGCACCTCGGGGAAACCACCGCACCCTTGAAAACGACCTTAGGACCTTCCCCTGTAGAACTAATTTTGAATGGGTGCTTTTATGTAAAGCCGGATTTTAGTAGTTTTGATATTGCAGCAATTCTTGCCTTGGGTCGATGAAATCAAAGTAATAAATGAATAATGCCGGACAATTCACACAGCATTATCTAGCCCCAAGCTAAGCAGAGCTTGTGTTATATAGTGTATGTCAGTCATCTAGTACCCAACTAGATAACTGATATACATAATACATTACATAGACAGATATTTTTATTGTAAGTACATAGAAAATACCCGAATCAAATATTTGCCGATTGTACATTTATTTGTCGCAAGGCGGGAATCGAACAACATCGTACGTCGCAAGTGGACCTTCGCCCACTGCGCCACTACGGTCGTTTATAATATACACCTATGCGTGAACCAAAGCTGTTATAATCTAGTAATAGTGTTTATTACCCAAACATGGCCTTCTGGACTATCTCTCGTGAATAACATTGCGTTGCAATTGATCGTGACCTTAAGTTGATTTTGTACCAAGTTAGTTTACCGCACTTACGCCATCAGAATATCTAATACACTACTTTACTCCAGCCAAATTCGATGTAAAATGTTTGTATACATATAATACCCATACTTAATACAATACAATCTTATACAAATATTCTTTATTGCACACCAAATAAAACAGATACACTGGACAGGAAAAATACAAATACACAATGTGTTGTACAATGGGCGGTCTTATCGCTTAGAGCGATCTCTGCCAGGCAACCTTTGCCTAACCTAATAATTTGATCGTATAGAATAAAACTAAAAATCAACTTTGAATCTCAATGGTTTTATTGTTTTGCGGAGTCAATACTAAAATCGTTCGGCAATTAATAGTAATATCAGACCACATCGGGATCATCTTCTATACCTTATCAAGAATCTTATATGACGGAGATATCTACTAACATACATAAAAATACATACATACAGCCTAAAGTAAAAGTAAAGTAAAAGTAAAAAATCATTTATTTCTTTAGGCTTACAAAATAAGCACTTAGACAAGTCATATTTTACATATAAATTATTATCAAATAAAATTATTTTACTGTTCACTTAAATTTTTTGTCCACTAGTGGAGGAAGTGAAAAGAAACCACTAACATACAGCCTCCTCATTTTGTAGTTTTTTATCCGTCAATTACTGTTGATTTAAGATCATTAATGCATATCGTTGACAATCAAATCTGAAAGTCTACTCCACATGAGAATTTTGTTCTTTTTACATATTTTGTTTACAAAAATATAACTTCGAACTTGGCTGAAGTATATGTTGTAATGCATCAATTTATTCTTAAAAGTATTCATGATGAGAATTAAGTGACGGCAAGGAGACTAGAGTGATTGATTGAATTAGGTATATAATCTATGTGGCAAATGGTTAAAAACGTTCCTCTTGAATCACTCTATCTATCTATATTAAAAAAAAACCGCATCAATATCCGTTGCTTAGTAAGATCTAAGCATACATATGGACTGGACAGACAGACAGCGGGAAGCGACTTTGTTATTTAAATTTTTTATTTTTATATATATTTACTCACTTTGACGACCGATGTGGCGCGGTGAGCGAAGGTCCGCTTGCGATGCAGGAGGGTTCGATTCTCGCCTCGGAACAATTTTTTTGTATTTTGTATTTTATTCAAAGCATTACAACTATTTTCACAGGTATCACCTAATACAATAGTGTAGTCAACTTAATTAATCGCTAGCATCGAATTTAATAAAACTAATAATCAAATATACACATGTCAATGAGCAAAAGTAATCCAATATACATGTCAATAAGCAAAATAAAATATAATCACAAATGTCCTCAATAAAAATAATTCAATTGTGTGTACGATATGCATATATATAATACACAATTATGTGTACGATATGCATATATTTGTTCCGGTAGTCACACTAATAATTTTAGGTCATTATCATATGAAATTGTCGAACTCGCCACATTGATCTCAAACATCCGGCGTTTAGTTAAAAATACCAAATTCAAATTTATTTTAAATTTGGGCTTATGTATTTATGTTTCGAAATAAGTGATTCATTTACTCGCGCCATAACTTTTTTTTTTACAACGTTCTATTCACAATATGGAAATCTTGAAATATCGCAGTTTTTACGAATACGAGATCGTGGCACCATCGCTAATGAAACAGCTCGAAGGATTTATGATGAGTATGGGGGAGAAGCTTTGAAAAAGAAAACAAGGTACATTTCTGGTTCTAAAATTTTCATTTTAGACGACCGATGTGGCGCGGTGGGCGAATGTCCGCCTGCGACGCAGGAGAACAATTGTGTGTACGATCTGCAGATATTTGTTCCGGGTGTTCTGGTCGTTTTCTATGTATAATAAAAAATATCTATCTATGTAATATATTGTATTATGTATATCAGTTATCTAGTACCCATAACACAAGCTTTGCTTACCATGGGGCTAGATAATGCTGTGTGGATTGTCCAGCATTATTTGTTATTTGTTATTTTGGAAATTTTGACTAAGAGAAAAAACCCCGTGGCCGACTGGAGACCCTAGTTTACAACGAACAATTACATGGATGACATAGGCTATATATTAATACTTGCATCTAACTGTACTTGTTTGACTCACTCGAAATGAGTCCAGCGTGTCAACTTACAACGGCGATAACAAATTGGTGTCTCCTATTTGTCGACAGATAAAGCAGTGCCTACCTACCTAAATAAGGACTCGTCCATGTTGAGAGCAACTGACATTAAAATAACCATGAAAACAATATTATGAATTTAAATATTATATTGGTATTTTTTAAAAGTGGTTTTCTGAGAACGGTTTGTATGCAGTGACATAAATCGTAATAACCTTAATAAATTCTTTTATTATTATATTTCAAAAAGATATTTCGTATTAAACTTCATAACTTAGCACACATAGTGGCTCATAATTAAATTAACAATAAGCTACCTAAGTACCTATTTAGTTAATATAAAACGGCGAATTGACACGTAGAATTCAAAGAAACATCGATTTCCATTTTTAGCTACGAAAAAACGTAGCACTCGTAGCAAAGTGCTACGAAAAATTTTAAAATATTGTTGTGCTACTAAGAATATAATAATAATTACAAAAAATAACATTATTATTTCACTTAATTTTTTTAGATTTTCGCTATAAAATATTTTTTAGTATGGATAATATTATAAAACCACTACTTCTAAAGTAAAAATTATATCAAAATGGTATAACGACTAGGGCTGCAGAGAGAGGAATTTCCTGACAATACGTGTCGAGTCCTGGAGCACCGCCTTTTGGATTTAAATTAAAATATATTATTTATATAAATTTAAATTTTAGAAAGATTAATTTTTGAATTTCAAAAATTCTTTATTAAAACCTTAAATAACATAATCTGGTACAATACTAGTATAAAAATCCTAGAATGCACAAACATACACAAATAAAAAAAAACGTTTTAGAAGCTAGGGGTTATCAAAACCTACGTAGGAAATTTTACACATCGTGTTATAAATCATAAATTACTTAAAAATAAGTAAATTTTATTTTTATATAAAAATAAGGTTGGCTCTTATGAAACATGCAAGCTTTGGAAGAGCAATATTGCATTTAATAAAAAAGAAAGATTAATTGGATAAGATATAAACAGAACAGTAATTCTGAAAGTTTTCTCGAAATAAAAATAAAACATTGTCTCGGCTACGTTGTACTCAATTTGCCAGCATTACCTGTTCTTCGCACTGTCAATGCGTTTGTACTCATACTTTACCTTTTGCGTGTCGGTAATTAGAGGCACATATCAAGACCATTAAAGAAACAACATTAACATCTTGTGTTTAGAACAAGGTAAGCTCTATCTGATGGCTTGAATGGCCTCCGCAATTTCATAATGTTAAATTGGGGACAATAGCTAGTTTAGAACATAGTTTGAATAAAATTATAGGACGATAATTGCCTTAGGTATTTTTGTGTTGTTAGACGCGAGGCGAATTTTGACGTAACTTTTGAAAGGTAGTGAAGATTTAAAAGTGGTTTGAGTATAAGTGGTGTGACAACAAATTGGCCAAGGCAGTGGCTAAGTGGAGGCAGGGGATGGATGATAATGGATATGGACCAGCGGTGGTGCCACGACATCCGCTAAAAGGGTAGGCTTCATATAACCCAGACGAATGAAGAGAGATGACAATACGAAGAGAGTTCTATTCCTGGCAGTGAGTTGACAAGGGATGACGATAATATTCGTATGTCTCAAGCCGTAGATAATGCTGGACAATTCACACAGCATTATCTAGCCCCATGGTAAGCAGAGCTTGTGTTATAGGTACTAACTGATATACATAATACAATACATTACATAGATAGATATTTTTTATTATACATAGAAAACAACCAGAATACCCGGAACAAATATCTGCAGATCGTACACACAATTGTTCCGAAGCGGGAATCGAACCCGCAACCTCCTGCGTCGCAGGCGGACCTTCGCCCACCGCGCCACATCGGTCGTCAAATTGTTGATGATAATGTCCTAGCTGAATTTCGGCCACGGCGCTGCGTCCAGCCTCTACCTGATAAGATAAGCCATGTGATCAGGGCAATTATAGTGCACAACTGACTCTTTAATCACTTATAATCCTTCTTAGTTATTACGTAGCACAATTGATGTAATATTTTATAACGTCGTCGTTCTTAGAACATTACTTGCCCATTCCTAAACATATTATTTTGACAAGCTACAAACAATATTTTAAATACCCGTTTAATTTAAATATTCAAACATTAGTTCATATAATAACTACATAATAGATGATTAACGTTGTTAACGGTTAGATATTGCGAGTACATTTACACACTTTAGTAAGTAAATATAATTTACCTACAGTAGTTACACTTAGTTATGTAAACATACAGCTTAGATATAAGTTACATGTATAATACGTACTTTGTAATTTACCACTGCTACCACAATTAAATATTCGATATACAATAGGTACTCTACATATCTAGCTTGTAGCTTTGTTAATATTTTAGACCAATTCGGTCGGTACCATTTACTGGCCTGCTTATACATATAGATTACAGATGACTTAATGTTTCAGTTATCAGATACCTATGTACTCAGATAACTATGTACTAAACTTTTTTGAAAATAAAATATAGCCTATGTTCACTGGGGATAGTGTAGCTTCCGAACGGTGAAATATTTTTTCAAATCGGTCCAGTAGTTTCGGAGCCTATTCATTACAAACAAACAAACAAAACATCAAACTCTTTATAATATTAGTATAGATAATTATGCGGTTTTAAGTGAAAACATTGTAACCCCGGCTAGTAGGAAGGCAGAGGCACTAGGTTAGCACTAGGCACCTTTTTTACAGTTTTACCTGAGACATGGCACAGCCCTAAGGTAGAGTCAGTATGAAAACTCCATAATCTATGCCGAGGTCAGTCTGGTTATGTTTATGGTAAAGCTTTACACATGGTTCAAACGGCACATCACTAGTCTACCCACAATTTTGTACAAATAATTGTTTATTTGTATACACGCAAATTTTATAGCTAGGGCGTATGTATCCATTGACTTAAAAAATATTTGGTAGTTTCTTTCATCGAAGGTAAAATGCCAAATGTCTAACTCTGAGACTATACCATTGTTGTAGCGAAACGATTAATATAGTGGAATTAGGCCCCTGAAGATTTGAGCAAAAATACGTAGCTATTTATTGAAAGAGCAAAAAAACTATTATTTGTACAATGCCTTATTAGATATTAGAATATATTACAAGAAGGTAAGTACTACGGAGGAAACTAAAGGTCGAATGATTCACTAGTGTTCTATTGAAGCATGCGATTTGACCTAAATGGCCATTAAAACCCTAACGCTACCCAAACTTAAAAAAAAAAAAAAAATTGTAATAAGAAAATGCTCTTGATCAAATTACTATTTCAACTCTTTCATTGCCCATGACGCAAATGTCCGTCTTCAAGTACGCCGTCGGCGCGCCTGCCCTTCGAGTCGCACCGCAGAGACCCAGCAGTAAATACCATAAAGGCTTTGTTTTTAGGGTTCCCTACCCAAAGGATAAAACGGGACCCTATTACTAAGACTCCGCTGTCCGTCCGCCCGTCTGTCACCAGACTGTAGATATCTTATAAATCGTGATAGTAAGACAGTTGAAATTTAATTTAGTTATATATTCATTTAAAAATAAATATATACCTATTTAAGGGGAACTCCCATTCAACAGACATGTTTTTTTATAGATAACGCGTAACTTGGATGTCTAAGAAAAACCTAGGCACCTTAAAACCTGAAACGACTTAAAATCTTACCTTAACTTGCAGCAGCTCAAGTCTCGACCTAGGTTTTATTTTACGTACCTAGATCGCTTGCACCTTGCATTGCACCTAACGTACTTAAATATTGCTCGATTATGACGCAACCTGATACCTAACAAGGTAGAGACTTATTTCATGGGCTATAAAGTTTATACATATAAGAAAACCAACAAATTTAGGTAGGTAGGTAATGCAGGTCTTTGTACTCTCTATAACGTCTTTATCAGCGATCAGGCGGTAAAACGCTCGGCTACCTGTTGAGAATGCGAAGCACGATTTCCTACCTGTTTTCGTAACTACTTTTATCATAAACAATGTTATTTAAAGTTTTGACTTTATCATACATAATCAATCAAGCATTGTTTTATTTCGAGCGCTTAAATCGGAGCTTCAAATTTTCAAAAACTAATATTACTTTTTACCCTCAAACCATAGACAAAATGTGCCAAGGCGACTTTCTGACCCTGGACAAAAAACACTCTTTAAGTAGCCTAACTACCGTCAGACATTTGACCAACAATTTACACGTTTAAGTTTTTTTAAGCCTAATGCTCATTACCAGGTTAGGAGTCATTGTCACCAGCGAACCTTGACACAGGTCAAGACAGAAGAGTTAGTTGCTTGCTAGCGGTTTCATAAAGACAATAATAATAAAATTTAATGTGCGGGTTTTAGTTGACAACTTATTATTCCAAGTTAGTTTGTGGTCAAGTTAGGAACTTCTGTCTGTAGGTAGTAAGTACAGATAAGGTCCTACGACATAATATAGTTATGATGGATAAATAATGATATGTGCATTGTTCAGCATTACCTATTTATTTATTTAATTTTTTTATCAGGTGGTACATTTTATCTGGACCAATTTTTAACCTTTTTTTGGCAACCTAACTAACCGATAGCTACAATTGTTAACACACACGCAGTATCAGGACGATACTGGTTCGCTATGAGACTGTAATTTTCTTCAACCTTGATTTTTTGCTGGTTAATAATTACAGAATAACGTTTTTACAATAAACAAGATTAGACTCAAATTCAACTAATACAGTTCCTTGAATACAATTCAAGGAGTAGATACTGGATACAACTTAACCCTTAAATGCGTGGAGTTGTATATTTACGACATACTGAAAACTTGTATTTTTATTTCCTCTATACTTGCAAGATCTCATAAAATGCGCGCTGTTGTTTATATACAACAAAGGAATTTTTGAAAAAGAAAGTATAGTAAAATCAGCCCTAGATTTTTTTTATTATTTGTCCTGCTATGTAATGCCTAAGTACTAATAAATATATTTTTTCCAAACATATTTAAAAAATCGCGCATTAAAGGGTTAAGTCTAACCTTTTAACCTGAAGTTCAACGAATACAGTTCCTTGAACGCAATTCAAGGAACTAGATTCGTTGAACTTAAGTCTAACCTTTTGACGTTTATTGCAAGAACGTTATTCTGTAATATCTAGCAGCACAAAATCAAGGTTGATGCTATTAATTACCACTTTTCGACCGTTCATCAACTGCCCGAACGCAATACTCAATAAAAAGCAAAACTGAATAATCTAGAAACATTCAGCACACTGAATGTAGCGCACTTAACGGATGGCCTTTTCTAAAAACAAAACTGCATTAATAATGTGAACACACATCAGTGGTTCTGTACAGTGATTTATCGTGCAATAAACTGTACCGAAATTCCGGGAAAGTCTGAATTACCTTATCATGTCAGGGTATCCCGTTCTAAGAAACCTACATGAATATCTAGCAATACAAGAGTGAATTAGGTGTCGTCTAGACCTTCGTGATACTACTTCAACGATATATACGATACTACTTAACGTTTAAAGATACTACTTAACGTTTAAAGCAAGTCAGATTATGGTCAATCGAAGGTCTATTCACGATAAAGAAGACCTTGCAAAATTTTATCATCGTATCTTTTTTAGAGGGGACTTGCTCACTGTCTGGTCAGCTGTTATTGTTTTCCAGCCGTAGGATGACTTGGTTGGTGTTTATGGTACTTGGATAATCCACACGATAAACGAAAGTGTCTGCCTCATTGCTAGGCAGAGCCCAATAAACCCTATCTGTAATTACCTAAAGCAATTAGGAGTCATTGCTCCGTCAATCGGCATGACGTAAAATGCCGTTGACCGCTTATTTACTTTCACACCGTTCGTGATACAGGTACCTACTAAACTAAGTACCTTTTAACCACACAAAGCTTTGAAAGGACTTTTACATGAGAACTTTGATCTGACTCATATTTTTGTTTCATAAGTGTTGTTGGTTAAGGACTCGAAATCCAACAAGTCAGTGCATTATACGTAGTCTGCAAGCAAAATACCTGAATAATATAAACTATGTGCTACCTAAGTACCAGCCAAGCCTTTGTACGGCTAAGCATGTATGTCACCAGGTTATACAAACAAAACTTTCGAAAGACTAAACAAAAAGTGACACATTTTAAAAGCATTGAGTATTTTCCTAAAACGATAAAATATCAAGCTATTTACACATCCGAGACTAAACAAGACCATTATTATCACAAGAACCCCAAACACCCGCGTTCGCAAATATGCAGTAGGTAACTATTCAATGCTATTAAAATCAAACCTTAGTCACTACTTGAATGGAACCAATCCTAATGTTTATAGTAGTAGTAAACTAATATCTTCAGCATAAACGTGTAGATTCCACCTGTTTTCCTTACCTAGTCGTGCCTATGTACAAGTGAAAGGTACGTGTTACGATCAGCTGGTCAAGGAGGTCCACGGTACGATGTGCTACATACCAGCCTAGCTGGTTATAAACGGCATATTAATCAAGAAAACTATTGGTAGCTAGAGCTTAGTACATGTTCAAAAGGCTACTAACCAATTTATGCAAGTGTGTTAAACGTTCAGGTTAGGAAATTAGTCGCGTTTAGGAGGAAATTACGGTTAGCGAACATATTTATTCGAATTACAATTCGGTTGTCTGGTCTAGAAGACAACGTTGTTTCGCAACGCCTGATTCGTTAAGAAAAGCGAAATCAAGGCCACCGCTTCAGCATTGAATTTTCACGCATTGGCTTTCGAGAGACGACCGAGAAATTGTCGTTTGTTCGTAACATGTTTTAAGCTATTGATAGCTACCTATCTAGATCGAAAAGTGTCGAAAACAAGGCTTTGGCATATTTACCTATGTAAATATGCCAAATCCTTGTTTTCGACACTTTTTACACACTTTTTCACAATATGGAAGTTACGCTCAGAAATCAAAAAAAATACCGCAGACTAACTACAGTTACTGTCAATTGTCCCCTGTTTCTCCTCGATGGAGATGTTTATTTTGAAATGATAAAGAATTGCAATCCACTTAGGTAGTTGCAATGCTTAGATTTTATCTAGATCAGATAGACGATGCTGTAACACATAGCCACACAGTTGTTGAAACCGTAATGAGCATCTGCAGTAACCACAAGTAATCATGGTTATTACCGTTTACTTGACGGTTCTCATAAATCGTTTTGTAATTGTCCTAATTGTCATACATTTCATGACCTATATTTATATATTAAATGTGGACAGGTTTACGGTGCATAAATTTATTGCAACCTCAAGATTTATTGCAGCAGAAGACATTGACAGAATTTATTTAGATCAGATATGGTTCTTCGCGAGAACTGCAAACAACTGCTAGCAAACTTTAAAGTATCGAGATGGAACTTTAAGAATATATCCCTATTGGTTTATCTTTTATTTGATGCTCATCATACTTATCTACTAACGTAATAATTCTTTGTTTCAGATGGGGGGTTGTAGGATGACAATAGTCGACGATGTCCTCAACAAATCCTTCTATAAGTTGGGTTTGATCGTCGGCCGGAATCCTGGCTACTTCATCATTATACCAGTCCTTCTAACATTGCTGATGATCACTGGATACCAAAGGATACATTATGAGATGGACCCAGAGTACCTGTTCTCACCTGTGAGCGGGCAAGGCAAACTAGAGAGGAGGATAGTCGAAGAACATTTCAAAGTTAACTACACGCATCGGTTCAATGTTGGACGGATAACTCGCGCAGGTAAAAAACCTCTCTCGTTCTATATTAGTTACTTAGAAAGTTATCTAGAACGTTCCACTATGTAGGTTCTCGATCACAGAAAGAACCTTATTTGCGTCCCTTTTATGTTGTTGTTATTCTATAACTCGGAGCACACGTGTTTGTTATAAACTGCGCACTGGGATGTGATGGGAAAATATCCGAGATGACCTTGATCTTGAAAAATAGTTTGAAGAATAACAATTGCTCCTTCGAGTTTTGTCAGCCATTGTTACGTTTTAAATATTTCCAACTTGCTTTACAGGTAGATTCGGCCGTGTCATAATAGTCTCGAAGGACAATAACACAAACATGTTGCGGACGGAGGTGTGGAAAGAGCTAAGACAGCTGGACGACCTGGTCCAAAATGTGACCGTGACGCTGTCTACTGGAGAGACCTTCACTTATCGAGAAGAATGTGCGAGATGGGAGGGCCAGTGCTTTACCAATGACATCCTGAATCTGGATAAGATTATTGGCGAGGTAAATTTCCGTTAAATAGCCAATTTTTCTAATTGGAGATCCAGTCTTCCTTTTTCTTACAATGTCCATAAAATCGTGGAGGTTACTTAGTCGGAATAAAAAGGGCGGGCGGTGTTGTAATAGGTGATTCTTTCTATCACCAAGTTGACATGATAATGTGGTTCCGTATTACGAAAGCTCTTTACCATACGAGTCGATTTTAATTAACTTTCCCTTTCGTAGACGTTTCACTATAAATTGCAAATCATACAAGAGCACAATCAAGATTTTATCAGGAATGCTGTTTTCTTACCTATGTCTTTGCCTACTTTTGCAATCAATTTATTCAGACGATATTACATTTCCAACACGTAACTTTACGTAACATTACTGACATTAGCTAGCCGTAGCCAAGTTACTTTGAAATACGTTGGTTTAGAGTGGTTCCTATTAGACAGACTATTTATTATGAAAAGAAATGTTTGATTACCATCCTCCATTATTATCTGATGATGAATCAAGTAGGGTAACTAACGCAAATTAATTAATTTACGAAATATACTTACCTACTATAAAGATTTCCGGTGAGATCCAAACTAAGCACAAGGCTTGTGTCTTGGGTTTCATTCAGGAGAAACAATAGTTTTCATGGACGTAGGTAGGTTTAGGAGATTAGGTATTGTATGTAAAAGTTATTAAGCAAAACAAAAATGTTATGAACTTGCATTATCATCAGTAACGTGCCTATTGACATTCAACGATTGATTTATCAAATCACTGTCTGAATCAACGCTAGGGTAGGAGTGATTCGCAGTAATAAAACCAATGGTCTCTATCCTGCTATAAACAATAGGCAGTTACTCATAGCGCTCATAACATGCGGTCCCCCTAACCACACTCGCGTGGTGTGGTATGTTTCTATTCTAAGTATTAAAACAAACGAATAAATTGAAAAACCACAAACAGTAGTTTGCAATGAGATAGTTGATAAAAGATAGATTGGTTTATGTTACATGCATTTACAACGCCATTACATCCATTGTTCCACACACCACGCTATGTTTTAAGGAAGACAATGTTTTTTTTGTCTTATCTCTCTGAAATGTTTTGTCCACAAGTGGAAGTGAAAAAGAAACCACATTATAAGTAGGATAATGTAGGATACAATTTAAAAGCTAAGCACAGCATTGAATTTCTTACACACTATTGTCAGTGCGTAAAGTTTATGCAAAATTACTATAATCATTAATCATATGACATACTAGATATTACTAAATGATATATACCTAATCATTTAGTAATATCTAGTATGTCATATAGGAATAATAATGTACATGTAGGTACATACATTACATACATACCAACTCTACATCAAAATATATCACGCCAATCAGCAATCAATTGTCCGTGTTACTGTCACGTGTGTGCAGGATCATTTGTAAGCTGCGCACGCGCTTGCATTTAAAAGTATTTCTGATCAGATCTCGCAAGGATTCGCCTTATTAGGGAAGTATTGGTACCTAGTACTCGGTAGGTAGTTTAGCTAGCTAGAACCACTGATCACTCATTGTACTAATGATGGAAGATCACCAGTCTAAAATCTTATCATTATTTTTGTATCATCTAGCGACTCTAGGTCTTAGTCGGAATCTATTGATAATAAAATATTAGAGGTATACTACTTACCTATACCTTAATTTTTACGCATCTATGAAGAAAATAACTAAACCTCAAAAATTGCGTAGGTAGGTACCTACAGTCATTACAGCCAGTCAATTATCCACAGGTGGAGCGAGGCGAACTGAATCTTACGTTTCCGATCATGTTCAATCCAGTGACTTGGGAAGCTCACGCATTTCCTGTGTTCTTCGGAGGATCCAAGGTCGTAGATGACGTCATTATTTCGGTACCAGCAGTTCAACTGGTATGGTTCGTAAGGACGGACAATGCAATACAACAACAAAGGTAAGGCTCAAGAACACTAACTAAATAACGGGTTATTTTTAAGGCAATTATAACTGTGTTTATCTCTAACTAATAATGAACATCCTCTTAAAACCAGCCGCAATAACTAATAGTAGGTATAATAGATCATGCGAATGCAATCAGCATCAGCAAGGAAAATTTACTGGGGTAGAGAGGGTAAAACAACCTCTGTATCTACAGAGGTTGTTTTTGGAGGAAACAAAGAACGTTTCTATTTCTCATTGCAACCATACTTGAAGCTTTTACGACTTGCTATGAATTTGAATGCGGCGTGCTTACAAGTTACAACCGACAGTTGTGGTTGTAGTATGACTTAGATAATAGACATCGATCTTGACACGGTTAAAGAAATCGTTTCGAATACTAAGCGCTGCTGCGTAATATTCACTCAGAATACGAATAGAAAGGTCGATACTTGAACTAATTGTAGGTCAGTTTTGTAATTTGTTAGTTTCCTGTCGTTTATTTCAAGAATTTTAATTCTCAACGTCCCTTCTCAATTTAACCTTCAAATTTTCAGGGGCGCAGCGTGGGAAGACGCTTTTCTGGATGCAGTAGGAATAGCGGAAGATACTGGTCGTTTCAAACACATATCTGTTTCAAGATTTGCTTCAAGAACTTTAGACCATGAACTTGAGAAGAACACACGAACTGTTATACCATTCTTCAGCTCTACTTTTATATTGATGGGAATCTTCTCTATAGTTACTTGTATGATGACTGACTGGGTACGTTCGAAGCCATGGCTGGGATTGCTAGGCAATATCTCCGCAGTTATGGCCACAGCAGCAGCGTTCGGATGTGCTATTTACTTGGGAATCTCATTCATTGGAATTAACTTAGCTGCTCCCTTTTTGATGATCGGTAAGCTTTGTTGTATTGTTCTGGATACGTATCTAATTCGAATATAATCCGCAATTGTCTTCAAAAAACTAATTACTTGTTTTTTGTTGTTTTAGGTATTGGTATTGATGACACATTCGTGATGCTAGCTGCTTGGAGAAGAGCATCCCCAAAACTCCCAGTGCCAGAGCGGATGGCTATCATGTTATCAGAAGCAGCGGTTTCCATTACCATCACCTCAGTTACTGACATGCTGTCATTCTTCATAGGCATATTCTCACCGTTTCCATCTGTGCAGATATTCTGCATGTACTCAGGCAAGTGCAGTTTCCCAACATGACAAATTACACGTTCCATTTGTCGCAATGTCCGTAATGCCGTCTAATGCTTTGCAGGCCTCGCTGTGTGCTTCACGTTTGTGTGGCATCTGACATTCTTCTCCGGGTGTGTCGCCATATCCGGCTACCGTGAAAAAGCAAATCGCCACACTATCACAATGTTGAAAGTGTTGCCCGAATCTAGGGCGAGAAAAGGTATGTTTCCCAGATCACATGTCACTGGGTTCTTATTTTGAGAGGCAATAATATATAATTATAATGTATTGTCTTCGTTGCAGAGGAGAAATCATTGCTGTACAGAATGTTTTGCAGCGGTGGTATAGACGTCGCTGATCCCGATAACCCTATCGACAACCGAGAACACTGCATCATGGCATTTTTCCGAACTACCATGGCAAACTTTCTGAACAACAGTGCCGTAAAGGCTGTAGTTATTGCCGTATTTATCGTGTATTTATGCGGAGCAGGATACGGAGTGACCAATCTTCAGGAGGGATTGGAAAGAAGGAAGTTGTCTAAAGTGGATTCTTACTCTGTTGTGTTCTTTGACCGTGAAGATCAATATTACAGAGAATTTCCATACCGAATTCAGGTATTATCAGGTTTTATAAGTTCGAACTCTCAATGATTAAAATATTCTATAGGTACCTACTACTCGGTCCTAGATACAATATACAAATGGCTTACAAATAAGCACTTATACAAGTCATATTTTATACTATTAATTATTATCAAAAAACATTATTTTAATGTTCAATTTTTTGTCCACCAGTGGAAGAAGTAAAAAGGAACCACTATTATTTTCATATAACATATAAGTATGTGTCTAGAACATTTTATTTGTATAGGTATCTGTTGCATAAGTTAAACTAGAAAATAAAGTGATGACTTTGATCCTTTACCTTGTTAGATTTTGAGTTAGAGGAAAACTTGGCCCAAGTTTTTTTATCGTCTAGACTAGAGATAATCTGATATTTTGTAATAAGCCTTTAGAGACTTTAAAGACATTTAGATACCTACTAGGTACTTATTATGTAAACAAAAACAAAAATAGTTTCGATTTCTGCGATTGTTCCGATTATAGGTAGGTTAGGTACTACTTGAGTCTTCGTATGAATTAAGTGGCACTACTTTATAGAAAGTCAATTCAAAACTTAGGCATCCAATTATTTCGTCCATGCTTCCAAACCATTATTTGTCCCACGTATGGAGTCCTTTCTACAGTGTACCTACACCGCGTGTGTGTTCACTCACAGCAAATTGAGAGCACCCGTAACTTCTCTTCTCATAGTGAAATCCCCATTGAAAGCGCTTGGACAAATATAATTATACATATATATAGGATTGTAGAAGAGCCTAATACTTCTATAAAAATATTAAATTTAGGTTTTTTTCTCAGGTTGTCATCACCGGCGAGTATAATTATTCAGATCCAATGGTGCAACAGGAGATTGACAAATTGACTAAGAGATTAGAAAATACATCGTACATATCGAATTCACTGTATACAGAATCATGGCTCCGTACATTCGTGGATTACGTATCGAGGAATAACGACTATTTGAACGTAACAATCGACAACGAAGAGGATTTCATATCAAATCTTAAGGAGGTAAGTCCTTCATCATCAACACCCACTCAATACAGTAGGTAATCACTATCATATATGTATGTATATTGCTTACGGTGATAAAAATAGACATTGCGAGCATAGTTTGCCTAGTGATCGCGATTCGTTTAACTCCCAGGTTACTTCAATAATGTTAATTGCAATGATTTCAGTTATGGCTGTTCCCCGCAAATCCATTCTCCCTAGACGTGAAATTCAATGAAGCTGGCGATCAGATTATCGCTTCAAGGTTCTTGATTCAAGCCGTTAACATCAGCGGGACCAACCACGAAAAGGAAATGGTGAAGGTTTTGAGAGATATTGTTGCAGACTCTCCATTGAACGCATCTGTTTTCCATCCATACTTCGTGTTTTTCGATCAGGTAAAAACAAAGCAAACCTTATTTACCTACTGGTTAACTTAAACTTAGGACGTTGAAAGAAGTGTAGGTACCTAACAATTCAATCTTTTCTTTTCTTTTCAGTTTGAACTCGTTCGACCAACATCTCTCCAAAACTTATGCTACGGCGCTCTGATGATGATGATCGTCTCTTTCATTTTCATTCCGAACATCCTGTGCTCGCTGTGGGTGGCGTTCAGCATCATATCCATTGAAATCGGAGTGGTCGGATACATGGCGCTATGGGACATCAACTTAGACTCAATTTCTATGATCAACCTCATCATGTGCATCGGATTCTCAGTCGATTTCACCGCCCACATATGTTATGCGTATATGGCATCAAAAGCAAAAACTCCAGATGAAAGAGTCAGCGAGTGCTTATACTCTCTTGGGTTGCCAATTGTACAGGGGTCGTTCAGCACTATACTCGGAGTTGTCGCACTTCTTCTAGCAGACAGTTATATTTTCTCGGTGTTCTTCAAAATGGTGTTCATGGTTATATTCTTCGGAGCAATGCACGGGCTGTTCCTTCTCCCCGTGCTTCTGTCACTCTTCGGACCCGGCTCTTGCACGAGACAGAAAAGCGACATCAAGATGAAGAAAATTGAAAAACCATTTCAAAATGCTTACTGCATACCGCATCCGCAACTAATGCTGAATGACCAAATATACAACGGAAAAAATCTTAGCCCAAATGGTATTTACAAAATCTACGGTGATGACAAAGACTTGGGCATCGGAACTTCCGGAGAGGACACCAGCGAAAGCAGCTCAAACCAGTCGCAGCGCAGGCAGCTTTCAGACGATGAGAGCGGCAGGAAGAAATACGAGGACGGATGGAAACGGTCGAGTTATGCCCAAGGTGGGAGCCAGTTTCAGCCATCTGGGGAATTAGATTTGTACGGACCTGACCTCGATAGAAACTGGCAGAGGCAACGCTACGATGATAACCGTCGTATTTTTGATAATTATAGGAAAGCTCCAGTGATCCCGCGCGCTAGGGACGAAGAGTGGAGCTCGAGGAAGACGAGCGACGCGGGTCCTGACCGCGCGGGCAGCCGCCGAGTGATGCGCACGCATTCCCATCACAACCTTCACAGGCCGAGACCCCCACGCCGCTCCAACTCGCACCATAATCTCGATCATATAGACTACGTAGCGGAAATGCGATTTCCCTGACGGTGACCCTCTCTCTATTTATACGGTAATCGAAGTGCTCAATTGTGAACCAAAGTTTTTATCATACCTAGCGAAATTAGTCATCTAGTTTCAAAACAGGGAGAGGCATAGATAGAGTTTATAGCAATAATGAGCCTTGATACTAAAATCTAATGCTTGATGCGTGAATAAATTGTAGTGAACTGTTTTTAGCTGCAGAGGAGTGTGAAAAGTAAACTGGTGAACTGAAAGGAACATTTTTCGTGATTTTAGTACATGGCTACAAAGGCATGTTAATAGTTGAGTGTGCGAAGGGAAGGAACGCACTAACCCTGATGAAGTTCTTCGTTAAGGGACGAAACGTTGGTGTTCTTCCAACACTAGGTTCGTAGTTAACCCGCTTACATTCATAATAGAAGGCTACATTAAGTAAGAGAGGTTATTCCAATCGTTCTATCACGTGTAGAAACAATCGATTTGGAGCTTCTTAATTAAATATGCGTGAAATTTTATCTATTCTAATAGCAATACTTAAATGTAAACTCGCAACAAGTGCCCGCTTCTGCAATAAATGTTTGGGACCAATAAGAAGACTAAGATTTTTCTAAGATATTTATTACTAAGTTCCTAGAAACATGCTATATCAATCAGTCGTACATCAATCGCTTTTTGGATGTCTTAGAAATTAAACAATATTTTGTATTTATATGTAAATTAAATAGATATGTACTAACTTATAAGGCATGTAATGGTTAAAGTGTGATATAAGTTAGGGTTGGGCGATGTATTTTATGTACATAATTGTGTGTAGTAGGTAATCACTAGATAATTTATAAGGGTGCACATCAATAACAATTGAGAAATTATATTTAAAACAATCGAGTGGTTACTTTGAATTTTATTCGCGTAGAAATATTTGTCAAATTGTATTCGATTAGGTATATATTTGTGTGTACCCGTTTGATTTAGAAATATAGCTTTAACGTTACCTGTGCTGTACATATAAGTGTGATACATTTTTGATGCCATGAAACATCCCTTGAGGGTTCACGCGATGCTAGTTGTTTGGTCCAATCGTCAACTTCTTACTTTACTTACGGGACTATAATAATTATAATTTTACGGTTGTAATCATGTTAAAAGGGTAGGCGATCAAACAGCTGGCTTCGTCGCGATTCCACGCCTTTTATTCTTATTTTAGTTAATACTATTAATTACATACAAATTGTACAAGATTTCACTTTATGCTTCAATATTTGTTCAGTATGAATGACTTTTACTGATGATTTTGGCGATGACCTGAGTTAAATCTGACTGAATAATGTAAATAATTAAACTTCTTTTGTATTGAATAAAATATTTCAATAATGTTCGTTTCTATCCTACGAAGAAATAATAAGTCAGGAAGTGTAATTCAGATCAAATTCCACACAAAAACTAGCCCTACTTCAAACCAAAACGACGTAAGATACAAACTACCAATCACTACACAGGTTACAAACAGACGTGCTACGTGATTGGTTTAAATTCAGAACGAAAGCAGGGATTGGTTCGCGCGCGCTGCAACTTGCTATGTTGTCATAGCAACCAATTGAAGTACGCACGCCTTGGCTTGGCGGCGTGGACGATGTATGCAATAAGGGGACCGGATCAATTTAATAATAAACAATATTATTGTACTATTTGTTTTGGTATATTTTTTTATTATTGGTATACTTTTACAATTCGATGTAGGTATTTCTATCATCGAATTGTACTTTTTTTTGTCTAGAAGACATTAAAAGAGATCTTTCTTCTTAATGTAGTGAAGACGGATTCTAAGATATGAAGTCATATTCAACGATTTTACATTTTATCAATAGAATGTAATGGTTGTTAAGTGTTTGTTTGGTGTCTGTTTTTTAGTGGGCTCAGAATATTTCTATATTCTTTATCAATTATTTTAGAAAAACATTTACATTATCTTGATTTACATTTTAATATTTCATTAAGAAGAAAAAACCTTCTAAATTAGGTCAAAATGTATTGACTTCATGTTGCATAATATTGACCATGTCGGTTTGACGACGTATTTGAATATCTTTGAATGCAGTTTATAATCTTGCTATTACTTACTAGAAAGAAGTGATCCCTGGACATTTTAATCGTGTATGGCTCCTGCACCACTTCACAACATATGCTGGCATGATGATTCACAGTGATAAACACGAAAACGTATGCAAAGATTTGACATGTGCTTGCAAGATCAATGTCGACTGATGACGCGCTGGACACGACTTTTAAGCCCCGCCTACTTGGACACGACTTTCGTTGGGTCATTTCTTTAACGCAGTTACATTTGCTGACTTATTATTTCTTCGTAGTTTCTATCATAAAAATAAAAATAACTCCAAACGTGGCGGCGGGCTTTATTTCGTACCTACTTTATATCAATAAAAAAAACAAATTCTACACAGACTTAAGCTAAAACAGCAATGTTGACATTCATAGAAATAGATTGAATTGTCTAAGCAATTTTGATTGATTATATTGCTTAGGGCTTAGACAATTTACCTATCGAATTTATATTTGCCTAAAAAAATCTTACAAACCAACATAAAAACTATATAAATTAATTGATTAGTATTAATTTAATAATTAATTTATATAATTTTTAAATTAATACTATAGCTACTATCAAATAATCGATCACTAATATAGCTAATACTACAATTCTTTCATAATAAGTTGTGTCAAAAAACCGGTTCCTGTTGTGATATTACACTAAACCTCCAGTTCAATGGATGGATGGTTGGGGGACCAGGCATAAACGATTTCGAGTTCCATCCAATGGTACAAATAGGCACACATACTCGTAAACCTACTGAAATTCCGTCAGAAAATTATATGAATTTCTATTTGTTGTGATGGAAACCGTAAATTATGGTCCATTCTCCCCATCCATCAAACCATCAAATTAGAGAAATTAGTTTCATTGCACATCCAGTATTGCTAATAAATGATATAATAATAATATACAAAACGACAGGAAAGGAGCGAGTTGACCACAAAATAACTATATAGTACTACGTACAGAACGCCGATCGAAAAATACAAGATGATTTACCAATTTAACATTATATTAATAATATTTACAATTTTTGGTTCAAAATTACTCCCCTAAACCTGATTGTTCACCGGGATTTTATAGCGGGTGATGAAACCCAATTGTGGGAAACCCTTAGAAGCCAGCTTTGCATCTATCTATACCCATGACACGTTCTATATAGTCACTCGACTATATAGTCGTTCAATGAGACATAATCGCCTTTTTGCGGCGCTTGGTAAACCTAGCTGACTAAAGGGCAAGACGGGCAGGCCATGTGCATGTAGAATTTGACACGAGTGGGAAATGCGCCTAGCCTGGTTGTCCTCAAGATTTAAAATGATCACCTTGTCATCAAATTAATTCAACCAAACTTGTAACAAATACAACTATAGTTGTATTTGTTAGTTAGTTGCATTTTAAACGTTATTATTCCAAAGTTTTGCTAAAGCAGTCTTACTATACAGGCTTGTGGAAAATGGTCTGCATAATGCCAGCACAGAATAATCCTAAATCAGCTTTTTCATACTTATCTGTCAAAAGTTCTCTGAGAAACGTCAGCTCTGCACTGGGTTTATCCGATTTAGGAATACCTTTGCTATGCTGCTTTAATATTCTGTGCATGAGCGTAGTTGAAGACTTGTCCATATTCTTCATGAGCAGTTCCAACATGGTTTTTTCAGAGAGCAATCCAGCGATCGATTGCACCTGGTCTTCATTCAATTTTTCCTTGAATTTATTAAAGAAATCTTGCTGAAAATTGAAATAGTAACAATTAGATTGCGAGTTCAATTGGAACACTAATTGAACTTAACATAGTTAATTAGGCTCTTTGATTGGTTAAGAGTCAGGCAAAAACTTACGTTTGACATACAGGAATCAATAATCTCTTCTGTCGTCTTACAACCAGATTCAACGGTCTGAACGCTGGTGTTCGCACAAGCAACTACCTCTGTTTGCGTCTCCGTTGAAGTGACTTGTTCAACAGCAACCTGTGTTGATTTAGAACTAACTTCAACCTCATCGGTTTGCATTTCCATATCGACCTTACTTTCTTTCATAAGAGACTCTGTCATAGGCTCACTGAATGCTTCTTCAATAACAGTCTCAACAGCAATAGCAGGCCTATTTATTATGTAGTCAGTCAATACTTTCTTAGCTACAGTTATTTTAGGTGCTTTAATACATAGCCTGTTCACTTCGAGTTCTGTCATCTTTGCCAGATCCCCAACAGTATCTACCTTCCCTTTCAACTCTTTAACAAATGAATCTCGCATTGCAGCAGATGATAGCTCAATTGCTATGACGTCAAGAGGGTCTGTACAGTCTATCAGATCAGGACAAATTGGATCTGTGTCATTTAATTCGCTCGTCTTGACTATTTCAACCATTGGTGTAACATCTAAAGAAATGTTTTCTGTTTCATCACTTGGCGTGGTTGCTTCGGTGAAGCTTTCTACGGTCTTACATAATGCTGAGTCAAGGAATGCATTGTCAAGTTTCTTAGGCGATTTTATTCCTAAGCGCGTTTGACGTTTCATTGAGGTTTTAGGAGAGCGCATGAGCGGTATTGGGTCTATGTACTTTTGAACAGAAATTGTAGTCGATACTGGTGGGTCGTGGAAGCTGACACGTTTTCTCTGAAACATACATACAGAATGTTGTTAGAAATTTTGGGTGAACATATGCAAAGTAATAAATGCCAATATGATGACTTGTTACAGCCATTTGTGCTAATAGGATAGGAATAGGACTTCCTATCGGACGATAGGATAGGACGACTCGCGTTCATATGAGCGCATTGGAAAGGCATTTTTTGATTTTTGCGCTAACGCCTTTCCAAAAAAAACTTTTTGGAAAGGCGTTAGCGTAAAAATCAAATTATTGATTATTACAAGAAAACAGCTAATGAACAAACTGGCTTAGAGGAATCAAAACAATAGCCTATGAATTGAAACTTAAGTAATTTTAATGGAGCGAAGGGTTCCTGAGGTCTCGATAAACTATTTGCCAAACAGATATATTATCGTAATTCCACAACTGGTCTGGCACCGAGGTTTTTGAGAAGATTTTGAAGAGTACAAGATAACTTGTGTCTGGTGTTTGAGGAAATCTTAACTAGTTTCTAACTGAGGAGATCAGAACCTAGTTAAATTTTACCCGACCAAGACTGCGTTTACCACAAAAAACCCCATTCACTGTTAGTCCTCGGTTTCAGAAGACACCCTTAACCATCTCCAAGAGTATAGGAATCTTGTGTATCGACATTGGAGGAACCAAGGAAATAATGTTGAATATGTAATATTCAATTCAAATTTTATAATTTTTTTTTATAAAAATATGTAATTCAAATTTTTTACCACGGGGATACCGTGAGTCAGTTCTCACGGGATCCATGTGGTAAAAATGTTGACGTAAAAGGAGGACGCTAATAGGTTTGCCTCCTAATGATTGATGGCAATTAGTTAGTAAACAAAGAAAATATACCTTGCTGGCAGGTGATGCAGTAGAATCATCGGTTATTTCCACAAGTTTTCTCTTTAGGATAGGGCCGGATGGACTGCTTGTGACTGTCGGTAATGACCTCTGCAATTTCAGGAAATGTTCCTCCGTACCAGCTTTTTCTCCATTCAAAGTGTGATTTACACCGAATAAAACACGTAAGGCCTGTGGAGAAGATTTCTTTTTTTGTCTCAGTTCAGAGGTCGCACTTAATAAATTTAACATCTGCGCTGCCCGGCCACTGCAAGGTCGGTTTTTCTTTAAAGACAAAGATGCACTGGGACTCGAATTTGGAATGGTTACTTCAACCCGAGGAGGAGAGGCATTCTGTTTATCTGGGGACACCGTGTCCTCAGTGAAAAATTCAGGCGAACACTGCTTGTCAAATGGTTCTCCGTTACTGTGTACGGGTGATGATAATTGGATAACAACAAAATCTCTACTAGTTTCTGGTGATGGGGATTTCTTCTGTCTATCTGGGCTCTGTACTTTTATAGGCGATATTTCTACAGTGTTATTCAAAAAGTCTTGCTTTCTTTGGTTATCGTCTTTAAAAGGGGAAGAAACTTCGGTTTTATCACCCATATTTTCCAGAAAAAGGGTGGCTTCAGGCAAACTCTGTGTTATATCATTATCTTCAATCGTTAAAGATTCTGGAGGATTACTATTAGGTGATGGGAGTAGAGGCTTGTTTATTTCCCAATTTTCAAATTGTTTGGGATCGTTTGGTTGAGTATCTGCCTCAGCTAGTTCTTGTGTTTCCGGTCCAATTACGGTTTCGGACTCAGAATTTACCGTCACAGGCGAAGGTAGTATTTCGCTTCGAATTATGAGGCAATCCGTTTCATTGGCAGACAGAGGTTCGGTGTCCATGTTTTCAGTTAGATTAGAAGTGTTTTTAGATTCTCCTATAAGTTCAGTATCCATATTTTCTGTCAAATATGTTATATTTTTATCGGATTCAACGGACTTATTTTGCGGTAATTCTATATCTGTACTCTCGTGATTTTCTATATCGGTTTTATCCAGAATTTTACAGTTTTGTAAAATATCTTGTGTTAGTGTTGTTGAAGGAATTGTTTGTAACTTTACTAATGATACTGATAACTGCTTTGGTTTTCGGATTTTACCTTTAACACTGATGGTTGTCATGGTCGAATCTTGGGAGCTTTCAATGAAGTCTTCCGAGCAAGGATCCATTATATTCTGTGGTGAAACATTATGTGCCTTGTCTTGCGAATCTCCAACCGTTATTGTACTGTTTACCAAAGGTAAACGCTTTCTATATTTTTTCGAAGTTTTCGGTGTAAGTTCAAGTTCAGATTTATTCAGTTTATCAACCAACCTTTTTCTTTTGCTATTATCCACTTCTATCAGGTTTTTGCGAGTCAGCCTTTTCTCAGATAGGGTTTTGGGGAATGTATGCCCTACCATATCGATTCCTAATTGAATTTCAATACGCGACTTCCTTTTTTGCTTGTTAGTCAAGAGATTTACTTCGTCCTTATTATTTTCTGTTTCAACGTCGATGGTTTTTTTCCGTGTCCGCTTATCTTGGCTGGCTTCTTTTGTTTTTAGTATATTAGTCAGATTTCCATTTTCTAAACTTTTTTTTGCTTTCTTTGTTTTATTTGTGCATAGAGGTTCCACTTTAATCTTTTCCACATTCTCCGTATCATTTTTTAGAACTCTTTTCTTTGTTGTTAATTTTGATTGCTGTAAATCTTTTTCAGTTGTTACTGGGGTGTTTACTCCCGCATTTTCATCTTTAGCACTAATTTCTTTTTGAACAATAGATTTTCTCAATTTTTTCGGAGATATATTAGGATTGAGGTCAGTTATTACGTTGTGTCGGGCGCCAACTTTTTTAGAGGTGTTTTGTCGCTCTTCTGGTTTATTTAAAGGTAGTAGACTTATATCTGAAACTTTTTTGGTTTTATGAATGGGTGTAGATGCTAATTCTGCCTCTTCAATGTTCTTGTCCGTATCATTTAGTAAAATAGTTTTCTTTGCTGATAATGTAGGTTGATCTAAATCTTTATGAGCTGTGACTGGAGTGTTTACTGCAGCATTTTCATTGTTAGTACTTATTTCTTTTTGAACTTTAAACTTTCTGAATTTTTTCGGAGATATATTAGGGGTATGCATATGGTCAGTTATTACGTCGTGTTGAGCGCCTACATTTGGAACAGAAGTTTTTTGTAGATTTTTTTGTTTACTCAAAGTCGTTTTTACGTATGGTTCGTCTTTTACATCATAAGATTCGTTCTGTGCTGCGTCATTATCAACGCCCAAATTACTTGGAACTTCACCTGTAACAGATAAAGAAAACGTTTATTACCAATCATAAAGGTTACAAATAAAATAAACGATGTGATCATACCTATTGAAGAATTTTCTGGAGTTTTCGCAGTTGGTTTATTGATCGACGTTTTAGGTGCAATCAGTGGGGCTTCTTCAGTATCTTTATGACTTTTAACATCGGAAGCAGCACAACTAGTGACATTTTCTACAATGATGACATCGTCGGTAGTGGTTGGAGATTTGTTTGCATTTTCATTTGTGTTGTCTTCGTCGGATGAGACTTTTTGTAGTGAACTAGCATCAGTGGCCTCAATTTTATCGTTTGTATTATGTATGTGAGCTATTACTGTTTCAGTATGACTATCGAGCAAGTCTTGAGAATTCGATTGAGCTATTCTCAAATTTTTATTACATTGCTTTCCTTTGATCGGTAATAGTAGGGTATTAGAAAATTTCTTTGGTGTTTTTTTCAATCGTGATGGTCTTTCGACGAATTTTTGAGAGGGTGACACTTGCATGCTTATGTTCGTTTGCCTTTTTGAAACTGGCGTACAGACAAGCTTCATCATTTGATCGATTCTGTGAGTAGATACATTCATTGTTTTCATGGGTTCTGATGTTACTGGACTTCTGTTCTCTTGTTTATCAAGTGTAATGAGATCATTAGGTTTCAATGTTTTTTCATTTGTTTCTGTGTTGTTAGCAGGACTTACTTCACAAACAAGTTCAGGTTGAGGTAAGGGACTCTTTGGCAAAGTTTGAATTATATTGGTGTCTTCTTGTTTGTCAGTCACTTTGTCTTGTGATGGTGACGAATCCCCAATTAGGTTTCTGACGTTACGATAAACTCTATCTTTCAAAGCCATACGAGGTGACTTTGTATCTCCAGGTGTTGACAACTTATCTGCTTTCGGTGATTTTACTTTCGCGATGGGTGATACATTAGCATCAGTTTTTGATTTGGAGTATTTCTCAATATCTAATATATTCAGCACTATTTTAGGCACTATATTAGAGTTGGTAATTTTTTTTAAGGTATCCGAGACATCGTTACTTGTAGCTGACTTACTAGACGACAATGATGTATCTTGTGAATCTGTTTTCCAAGAGGTAAGCTTGAATTCGTCTTGAGATTGGGATTGATCCCCGTATAGCGCTGGTATATCAGCTCTTTTTCTCTGAAGTCTTTCTTTCTGATTTTCAGTCAAGTTCATAGGATTAAATTTCCAATTAGATTTAATGACTGCATACACTTCTCCGTCCTCTACAACCGTAGCCACTATGTTAGCCTCCTTTTTACTTCTGACCTTTTTAGGATTTTCGGTTTTATCATTTTTAGATAGAAGACTTATAACTTGGTTTTTTATTGACTGATATGGACATTTTTTTAAGTAAGATTTCAATGTTGATGTTATGGTGTCTGACAACATACTTCTGTTTTGTACGGTGATTTTACCACTTATTGCTGTAGTTTTGGATTTTATGCCCTTAAGTATGTTCTCCACGCAGTTAATTGTTATTTGAGCTTGATTCTCGTCAGACATATTGTTTATCATCAGTACAATTGAATTAACCAAAGGTGTCAATAGTTGTTCAAAGTCATTATAGTCATTCATCTCGTATGTAAGTGCTTCTAGTTTTGCCATCTCTAAAACACGTTAAATAAATCAGTGCCGAATATTTTATTTATTTAGACAACGATAGGATGTAAGTAGTTATGAGGAACAACATCATATTACTAAAGATGTCATCAAATAACCGCCAACGTGACTAGCTTAACCCAAGATTGCCCATTGATTAAGGATTGTGCAATAAAGTCATAATTCTATTCAGCCTTCAAAATGAGAATTATTATAGGTTACTGATATTGCTTACAGAAAACAAGACTACTACATTAATTGAAATACATACTGAAAAAATTACAAACTAGGTACATAACCAAGTTACTGACATTATAATATATAATACTACAAACTACCGACTTGTTTTCGTGAGATTGCTTAAAATAAATCGTATCGTTTTAAATTATCTGATAATGGAGGAGTTTTGTTTAAGTGTAACTTCTGTCTCACAGGGTTTACAGAGGTCATTAGATTAAGTCTACCGCCACCAAGATTACTGTGAGTGGGTTCATGGGCTGAGTCAAAGCTTAGTTCACTGATGATGGAATGATTTAGGCACGCCTTTTCTAATCATTTGCTGTTCAAAATTATCTTTAATGGGCCCAATTCTGCTTATCTATCGCTTCACTATGACAATGGTATTATCGCAGAATCGTCACGTACAATAGAATCCTTAGATGAAGTGTGATATAATTCTTAGAAGATTAAGTAAAGTACTAAAGAATATTTATTTCAAAATATTATAGAAGTAAAGAACTGTGGAAAGAGAGTGCGTGCGAAGCTATTTTCATGGAGAAATTGATATAATGGTTTCATACTTAACACTTTTAACGCGCGTCCCTCCATCGGTAGTTTGTTTACTAAGGTAGAATACTTAAATGTGTCATACTTTGCCAATACTACTTGCTTTTTATTATTAATACGACTGTCATAGTGAAGTGATTAGTTTAGCAGAACATGGATGGTAAACTGGCAGAGAATACCATAATAATATGTTAGTATAACTTACTGGCTTCGTCAGGTTTGTGGTTCAATACTCCTATTAGCGCGAACAACACAAAATAATTACTGGCCTGACTATCTTCAACAGGCCTTGTCAGAACTTTGGAGATTTCATTATCAAAGTCAGTCTCTTTCAGATTTTCATGAATAATGTTATACAAAGTGTACCAAGCTTCTGCCGCTTCTTTTACCTGGAATACGGAAAGTTAATTTAATAAAACAAAAGACACGGCTGCGTGAAAATTATTAAACTTTTAAATGGTTGCTGCAGGCCAACTTAAAAAACTTTATAGGTCCTAACCCAAAATACAATCGTAATTAAAAATGGTAAGAGAAATCTTGTTACTTTCAAATACGTATTCAATGAATAATAAAATCTGCGAGATTGTCTCAATGCAACATTGAGCATTTCTACCAATTGGCTCGAATTGACTATATTTTGTAAATATAGTATTTTTTGGCCGCAAATACCCCCAACCTTATGTTGTTATTAGGAACCGCCGATTTTAATGGCTCATCTGATATTGGCCAAGATTACACACACCACCTACCATGCTTTAAATACTTACATCTGTGCCCCCACCAAATACTTACTTCGAACGAAAGCACGGTCTTGAAAGGCCACATCAGTATTTTATAGAAGGCTTCCAGGCTCAGTTTAGATTCCTTAGATGCCTGCGCCAAAGCTGTCCACATTACCAAAGAACTTTTAGTAACTAGCAGTTCGTCCAATAGCCCAATTATATATTCCGGCGTCGAAATTGATTCCTCGAGTAGGTAGTTGATTAGCGGCTGTAGTAATGTCGTAAGTTCCTCTGAGTTCAACCTGTAAAAATGAATTAAATATTTGGTTTTTTTTCGTAGATTTGGACCGATTTCTCATGCCGCTATGATCACTACATAGTATAAAACAAAGTCGCTTCCCGCTATCTGTATTAAATATCTAAGCATACATAGGGACAGCCCTATGAGTGCTTAGATTTTAAAAACTACGCTACGGATTTTGATGCGGTTTATTAACAGATAGAGTGATTAAAGAGGAAGATTTATATGAATATAATTCATGCATTTGCACCCGCGCGAAGCCGGGGCACTAGTGTGATATGAAATAAACGAACCAACTTAAGTAGAAACTGCTAAAAATGAGTGGGAAAAAATCAGGGTCATCAAAGGAAATTTAATTTTGATGACCCTGATTTTTTCTTTTTATTAGTTTAATTACCTTTTATTTTTTAATTTTATGTTTTTATTTACCTTTGATGATTGACCTATCCTTGAAGGGGCCGAAGGGTAGGTCTACAAGTAGTTAAAATTGGGATTTTATAAAAACAATTTCAAAAAATCCGTTCTTAGCAGGTAGGTACCCACCTGCTAAGAACGGATTTTTTGAAATCCTACCTACCCTAGGTCCTAAAAATAATTCACATGCTAATTTTCAGACTTATATAGCTTAATTGGCAATTTCCAGCAGTGGACTAACATAGTCTGATGATGATGATGATAGCTTAAATATAGTTTCAGATATCTCTTGATAAGTCAGCGTCATTTCTCTTTTTTAAATATAAATAAATATGTACAAGTAATATTATACCTTTTGAAGTAGGTGTTATATTGATCATCCATGATATGTTTAATAATTCTATGCATTGGATGGTGTTGTTGGGTCCAGGATTTTGTTAGTGTTTTCAGCTTATTGTCTCTCCATAACGGTAGAATAATATCATCCACCAATATTTCCATGAGACAATCATCACCGGGATTTTTGTTTTGCTAAAATACAAATCATTTTTAAACAATGATAACTTAAACTTCCCTTTAAAAATATTTCTATGTATTCTTAATAAATTTAATGTCATCAACCACAATTTTTGATAACAATACTGGTTGATGTGATGACATTTATTTCTCAGTTTAGAAATAACTTTACAATCCATTGCTAGATAACAAATCCTACTAATATTATAAACGCGAAAGTTTGTGAGGATGTATGTATGTTTGTTGCTCATTCACGCAAAAACTACTGAATGTATTTTGATCAAACTTCACAGCTTACATATCAGAATAACACATAGGCTACAGTTCATAAAGATATATTGTATATTATCCAAAATATCTATCACCATCGCGGGTGAAACCGCGGGGCGCAGCTAGTATATTATAAAATATTATCTATTCTAAATATCGTCGGCGTAGGTAAAGGTTAGGATTAGATCAAGTGTTTTAAGTTTAGGTTAAGGGCAAAAAAGGGCTCCCAAAAATATTATAAGTTGTAATGAAAATTAAATTGTTGGTTAAATAAATTGTAGTAAAATAATCCACAACTTACCAGTATCAATTCTGTCACTGTTTTGAGGAGATCGTCAAACATATCCTGCCTCAAAGTGTTCTCATCCATAGTTTCCAGCCTCAACAAAAAAGAAGACCATATACATTGAATATGTATTTTGTTATCCTGTGTATAACTCTGTGCAACTGCCAATATACAACGTTCAAGGGCATATACAAAGTCTTTCCAATGTTGCCTCAGCAAAGCTGTGGTAATGATGTTCCCATCCAATCGTTTCAAATTCGTAATAGCACAGACTGAACAATCAACTTGCATTATATCTTCAAAAGCTTCAATGCACATCTTTCTCAAATAATGAGAAAACTGAATTGGTTGTTTTACTGGGTTTTCGTTTAAGTTACCAAACATAAATTGAAGAAAATGTATTATTATATTATTGGTAGAATTCTGTGTTATTCGTGTATATTTGTGCATTAAATGCCACCATGTTTTGAATTTTGCCACTACTGTTTCTTCTGTTTTAGTATTGTAAGACTTCAATGGTATCATTAGCAGTTTGATTACTTTCTCTGGGGAGTTTCCAGTTTCTTGAGAGAATATATCTATAAGTTCATTCCAACAGGCAAAAGCCCGAATTCTTTGTGCACATTCGTTTTTGAATGCCGACTCTACAACTATCAACATTGAATTGATAGGACTGGGGTGAGGACTGCAGTTCCGAGTCACTTGGCATTTGATAAGCTTCATAAGCAAAATCCAAATTCTATGCCAGTTGTCCTTCCCGTCTTTAAACAAGTGCATGATGTTTGCTGGAAACCTGCAATTATTAAACTAAATTACTATTACTAAATTATTGGTTGTTAATTATTTATGCATATTCTATTGTTATGTTATCCATGCGGCTATGAAGGTATATTATGAATTCACTTACATTTTCGGATTGGCTACACATAGCAGCAGGGAATTCCAGTGTGGATTTTCATAATAATTTAGAGGTAATAACAATAACTCATTTGTTAGCATTTCTGTGTAGGTCAAGCATGCTTCAACCTCATTAACATCTTTAGCAGACAACATTATCTGCATCATTGCTGGGATTACACCAGCAATCCACAAAGATATGCCGGCTTCCATAAATAATCTCTTTTCATGGGGAGACAACCACTCCAACATCTTAAGTAATTTAAAAGCCTGTAAAAAAAATAAAAAAAAATACTTGAAAAAATAAGCTTAGAAAGAACTGAGGTTGGTTATACAGGACTTATGAGGGAAGCAGACTTGATAGGGAAATAGGAGCAATGAAAAAAATCCAAATAACTCTTGTCATTTCATTGTTCAAACCTAACACGCTGACTGAACAGAATTGGGTCCAATTCATGGGGAAAGGTAGTATGGAGAGAATTTGGCTGTCTTGTATCTGCAGATCCCCAGTTCCCTGTGTTTTCTTGTCTAATAAAAAATCTCTATCAATGTAATCACTACATAGTATCAAAACAAACGAGGAGACCACGACTCGCTAAACGTAGTGTAGGACGCCCTCCGACCAGGTGGGATGACGACCTGGGAAAGACTGCAGGTAGATGCTGGATCCGGCAAGCTGAAGACAGGGCGCTATGGCGCTTTTATTTTTAGTATATGTAAATGATCTTCCGTTTTTAGCAAGAGATCTTTGTGATATAGTCTTATTTGCTGATGATACTTCATTGATTTTTAAAGTTGATAGAAATAAATATAACTATGACGATGTAAATAATTTGCTTTCACAAATATTAGATTGGTTCACCGCCAATAACCTACTACTCAATGCTAAAAAGACTAAATGTATAAAATTCATGTTACCGAATGTAAGAGAACTCCCAACAAAAATAATGCTGAAGGATGAGATTGTTCACCTTGTAGATTCTACTGTATTCCTAGGGTTACATATTGATTCTTCTCTTCAATGGAGGTCGCAAATAGAGGCTCTGGCAGGTAGACTTAGTTCAGCAGCTTATGCAGTTCAAACAATTACATATATTACCAATGAAGGCACAGCTAGGTTAGCTTATTTCAGTTACTTCCATAGTATTATGTCTTATGGTATTTTGCTATGGGGACAGGCAGCTGACATCCAAACCATATTTGTTCTTCAAAAAAGGGCGGTACGCGCTATTTATAAATTAAAGCCACGAGATTCTTTGAGGGAATTATTTAAAAACATTAATATTCTGACTGTAATATCGCAATACATCTATGAAAATTTTATGTATACCCACAAAAATAAGAATAGCCTTATGAAAAAGTGTGATGTTCACAATAGAAATACAAGAAACAAGAACAAGTTACACATCCCATCATTTAGATTACACAAGGTAGGGAAATCATTTATGGTCAATAGCGTGCGCTTCTATAATAAGCTTCCATCTGAAGCAACTGAGCTCCCTATTCGTAAATTTAAAAATTACATAAAACTAAATCTCATCAAGAAGGCTTTCTACTCCATAAATGATTATCTCAATGATGTTAATGCTTGGCCAGATGTCGCTCAGTTTCGCACCGACAATAGTATGTAGTAAGTAATTTGTTGTTGTGAATAGCTTTACTTAAATAGTGACATGTATCGAATCATATTATATTTAAACTTAAATAGGCAAATAACCATGTATTAGACATATAAGAGATGAACATGCTAGTGGTTTCTTTTCACTTCTTCCACAAGTGGACAAAAAATTTAAGTGATCAGTAAAATAATTTTATTTGATAACAATTTATATATAGGCTGTTAATTCGCATACCATATCTTTGGCTTTAAATAACTTTTATCTAAGCATGCAAACTAACATAATAATAATGGATTTTTACCTTCCAAAAACAAAAACATACAATAGTAAACTCAAAACAGAATTCTAAACCCTTTTATATGAACTTACAATTAGATACATATGTATTATAAGTTGAAACACAATGAAACTTTAACATGAATTTTACATTTCAAAAAATAATAGTTTAATAAAACTAAAAAACCACACTTTTATAAATAAACCAAACTAAAAAGTAGAAAATATTTTTTTAAATAGGTAATTCAAATTATGGTAAGAGTGATAAATAAATGAAATTATTTTAGGGTAAAAAAGCGTCGGGTGACAACTTGAGTTATAAATATTGTAACTAACAAAACTTTCTTATATATAGATATTATATAGAATCAGGGAATATTTGAAATATTGAAAAAGCTTTTTCGATGATCAAGTATCCATTGTATATTTTTCTTTTGTTAAAGATAAAGTTTTAACTATTTACAGATATTTGTGGAAAAATTACCATGTAGATAAATAATTCAATTAAAAGTTGTATACTTAACAAAAATTACCTCTATTTTTGAATGTAAATCACCAGCTTCATTGTTCAGTCCCAGAATTCCTTGAAATATTTGTATAATTTTCGGACTATGGTCTCTGACTAACTTTGTTAAGGTACTTTTAGGGTGTTTCATCAACACTTGTAAAGACAGACTCCGCAGTTGGCTTGTATTATCTTCAAGACACTTTGTATTTAAAAATTCCAATATTGCGAGTGCAAATGGTAAAAAATCCACAAGCAGGTTGTCCTAAAACAGAAATATATTTGTATTATCTTCAAGACACTTTGTATTTAAAAATTCCAATATTGTGAGTGCAAATGGTAAAAAAATCCACAAGCAGGTTGTCCTAAAACGATTGCAAAAGACTGAAAACATACAGATAAATAGACTATTTTCTTACCTTATCAATGTCTATCAGTTCAGAGATGATAGAAATCACGTATGGTGCGCATCTCACGTCTTTAGTGTACCTTAGGCATATTCTAAGAACTCTGTCAGCATTTGCAGGACTGACTTCAACTTTATTACTGAAAACTCTGTTTAACGATTGCAGTAAGTTCAGATGATCCTTGTATATTTTAGAGAATACTTTGTCTTCAGGTCCATTCTGCAACTTTTCTAAAGCGCTTATACAAGCTTGGAGATTTATTTGAGCTTCGTTCGCCATCACTGCTCCTAAACATAACAAATAGGTAATAAGTTATAGTAGGTACCTCTACTGACCAACCTCAAACGCAAAAGTTTTCAGTAACATTCATTACCTACCGTATTATTTATCATCTCGCTATGTTATTAACAGATTTTGTCAAGTATAAATTGAGGATATGAAGTAAAAACCAAAAGGTAGCACAAATAATAACAACAGTATTATAGTAGATCGACGATTTTGAACAAGACGTCAAGACGAGTGAAACCAAGCCGATTTTAGGATAGAAAGCAATCTTGTCTGAATACGTACTGACAGAACGTTATGAATTATTTATTGTTCGTAATTTCAAATTGATTTACGTTATCTGAACCTAATTTCAAAGAAAATAATAATTAGGTACATACCAAAAAGTTGATTGAATTACTTCAGTGACGTACTTTTGTTTCGTTTCGTTTGTTCTTTGGCTGTTATTTTGTCTCATCTCAGTCAATTTATGTCCGTGAGGCGTGAATGAATGAATTTAATGTCGCATTTGGCGCGAAAACTTATTGCCAGTGTAAAAAATGGGACATTAATATATTGATAATTCTTTGTTAATGACAACTGTGTCTGGTTGAACATTTTTCTGCCAGTGTCAAGTTAAATAATTATAAAATCAATGTATTAATATTTTAACCAGAGCCTAGTTCGTTATCTAACAGGGTATATACCAAGTGCAGGTTAGGTTGACTTGGGAGACGAGATGTTTTGGAGTCCCCTTACACTCAATACCAATACGATGCAATAGGTACTACAAAAATGAATTTCAAGATTATTTTCCAGCTAAACGTTAGTTCAGAAAATAAGTCAAGTTTACTTTGGTTTATCGTGTCCTCACTTACCAGATTTTTTATTACAAACTGAAAAAGACTGATAAAAACGAGTATTTTTGAAAAAAAGACAGCGTGTAAAGGGCTTGTGAGTTTGACTTTCACGTAGTTACGACGACGACGTCTAGAGATATCAACTTCTTGACAAATGTTGCCATTGATCAGTAAAAAATATTATCCAAGGTCCAAGATTTTTTCTCTATTTTTGGAAATGCTAAGTGTTGTCACTATAAAAACATCTAATCTGTTCTGCTCACTGACTGCTCGCTCAGTCGCGCCGCGCGTCCGGCGGCAGTGTTTATTTCATGATTACTTCCTAAAAAAAAAAAAAAAACATAGCTTTTAAAAATACGATATTCAAACAATGAATGAAAAAAATACTCGGATGGAGTCTCAGTCAACCGAAGAACGAAGTACTCACTGTAGTACAGCTTTTGACATTGTCAATTTATAGACTACTCGTCCGCCATTACCTCTGTAGTTAGACACCAACAGAGTGACTTATATCGAAAAATGAAAAATGTCTTCTTATATGGTCAGATGTTGCCGAAATCACACTAATTTAGTAAATAATAAACAGAGAATCACATTTCACACGTAAATTTCGAATTACATCCTAAGTGGATGTAATTCGAATTTTTCTTCGATTGAACACAAATAACTATCAACAGAAAAATCACAACAAAAACACAAATCTTGCCGGTGTTACCAGCACGTAAACTTCTAAATTTACGAATAATGTGGGAGTTTATTAAAAATGTTTGAATCTTTGTATTATATACATATAATGCTTAAAATTGGAATGAGGTAGGTAGCCTACCTAACATAAATAAGAATTTAAATAGATATTTCTTAAATATTTTATTATATAAAGCTAAATTAACACAGACTGACTTGAGTTACTGATTGACATAATTGTTTTCCTTGATGGACGTATGTTATTTTAACGGAATCGTATAGAGGGGGTTGAGGTGACCTAAGAAAATTTCCAACTTTTTGACATTTACTCCCCCCCAGAACCCCCCCCCCCCCCCCGGCCCCTACGCGGAGCCATATTGCATAAAAATAATAGTGGGGGTGTATAGAGGAGACCAGTAATTTTAAATGCAAACTAAATGTTGCTCCCCCCCCTGCCCTCTGAGAGCTCCTCTTTTGAGTGTGCTACCAGATGCCGTCGCGATTTAGGGGTTCTGATTACAGGATCGTATAGATGGTTTCTTTCGAGTAGAAAAACCAGCCAGTCGTTCGGAAGGAAAATAAATTATAATCATAGGTTGGTATGTTACGTAGTAGGAAGCTCTTATAAAAACTATAACATTTATGTGATTAAAGCATTACGCTACTTTTTTTGTGATCTGTGATTTGTAGAAACTTTTATGAAAATTATAGGCATTTTTTTTCATCAGTTGGCATCTCTCACTTACACTTATGACAAGTCCGCCATTGCTGTTGTTGACTTGTGATTCCGTAGGACTCCATCTGGAATTACTAAATCTATGATTCAAACAATAAAATATACAATATGAAATCACTCAATAAGGTTTGTTGCACCCGCGATTATTAGATAGGTACCTTATACATCAAGATCGCGGCTGCATTCAATCTAACCAACTTTTTGAATTCAACTCGCACTACAAAAATAAAATCATTTTATTTAAGTTTGCGATATCTTCTTTACTTTGACGAACTTTCAAAATGTTCACACTTGATTTAATGATTTTATGTAAGTGTCTTCTACACTGTCAATGATGCTAACAAAAGAACAAGAAGTAGGTAGGTACCTCCCAAATTGAATCTGACACCGACGACGACGTCGAAGTCGTGCAGATTCTGCGGAAGCGAAGGAAACGCCTCTCCATCTGCTAAGAGAGTGCGGAGCACCGATAAAATTGATAAACCATCATAGTGATCTCATATAGGTAGGTAAGATACCTACCTACCTAATAACTTCTATGATCATGATCAGGTACCTAATCTACATTGAAAAAAAAACGGAGTTGACCGATGACGAAACGAAGAACGTTCTTTCGTTGACCTTATAAAATGTTGACCTTGGAAAGTGATCCTGATATTTATTTCTAAGAGAAACGAAAGGTCTCTGTGACGCGTTGCAACTTGAACTATTTCAGCTTCATTCTTATTTCAACTCCTGGAGGTAACCAAGTGCGTGTTTATATCGATGGTGATCATCATACCTACAATACAATAAAATACAAAAATGCTTTATTGGACACCATATGCAAATCATTACAAAAAAGACATTACATGCGACAAGTAGGTACAATGTGCTTGCTGATGATCATTGATCACCATCAATATCATCGCACGCGCTCCTGCATCACGCCCGCCTACCGCCGCCACGCCCGCCGCACCCCGCTGCCGCCGGCGCCGCCGCCGCCGCCGCCGCCGCCGCCCGCCCCGCCACCGAACTCATCGTTCGTGCGTTGTCGAATGTCCACGCAAGCCGCTTCTTGAATAACAATCAGTATTACCAAGCGCGCCGAATAAATAACACTTACACACAACTTGCACACAACTCCTTATCCGGCCGAAGCGCGCGAACGTGTGGTGAAGTGGTAATGGTTAATGTTATGTCTCCGAGAGACAGTATCGGTTCAGTGCAAGTTAAATCCCCACATCAAGTGGTAGTGAATCATGCCTGGGCATGAAGGTAGTCCGTATTGGGCGGTGGTAGACTTCGATAGTGAAGGAGACGACGTGCCTACACCTCCCCCAAGTCACAGGGTTTATCTCGATCCGTGGGATAATGAAGCTCAAGGCATAATTCCGACGGAACGGCCGGAATCCAGTCAGGAAGAGAATTTAAATTCGCTCGCTGGTGAACCTGTCAGTGCTAGTTTTTATTATGTTCCTACGAAAAACTACGATTCTGGCGAAGAGCCTCCTTTGCCATCTCCAAGGAGGAAAATGAGTGTCAGAGAATGCAGAGAAGAGCGTTGTTTTGATGAATATGAGTATGGAAGGAAGACGTCTAGATCAGCTGTGCCGGATATGGCAGAACAGATTTATGCCGAAAGACCTATAAGTAAGTTAAGTAACTTTGTACGCATCCATATCCATCCACTACAGTCATGTTAATATCCTGTCACGAAGACATTTATTGATTTTCGATTCTATTAAAGGTATGTATCTAATCTACTAACACCTAACTTACCTACTGGCAAGTTACCTACCTTAAAAATTAAAGGTGTCTACCTAAGTTTTTACAACGATAAGGATTTAACGGTACCATAATAATAATTTTATTAATTATAATTAAAAAGATAATCGTTTTAGGTTGGTGCGAGTTTTTTTTTTTTTGTTTTTATTCTGCGATCAATAGGTAATGAATAAAACTACTGAAAAAGTAATTTTCCAACTCTTCAGTTCATTTGTATATATGGCTAAAAATCAACATTTTCGGTTTTATGATTTGTTAGAAAATAGGGATAGAAACTAAATTATGTAGTTTAAGTTTTGAAAGCAGAAAAAAAATAATGAAAAAAACCATTGAATCTCGCGATTCTCGCGCCAACACGAGACGATCAACCTATGTAAGCTCACGCAACTGACGCAACGCAACCAACCAGCAAATTATTAATAAATTATCTGGTACATACAACCAAAGCACCTTTGTGGTCGTAGGTATTGTACCTAGGTACAATACCTACGACCACAGTACTATAATTATAATGTTCACCATGTTTCTACAAAAAAAAAAATTATTACGTTGCCATAAAAACTATACCTACAGTGTTTGGCAGTCCGTGTGCCGTATGGTAACTGTGGGAGTAGGTGAAACCAAGTGCAATATCTTGGTGGCTTTTTAAACCCAGGAAACTGGAAAAGCCTCTCGGGTATTTTTAAGATTTTTAGAATTTGTACTGTTTGAAATCTTTAGTTCTGTAACGTTTTCTGTAGGATTTTTTTTGTTGTTTACATCTAGCATGCAGTCCGTTGTATTAAAATTAATATTTGACTAAGATCTAGGTAGTAGATATAGTAGATATAGGTGTATTTTTTGCTATGGCGCTCATTGGGGGAGGCCTATGTCCAGCAGTGGACTGCTATAGGCTGATGATGATGATGATGAGGTGTATTTAAAAAGTGTTTATTTCTAGGATAAAAGTTAATTTCTAAAAAAGATATAGAACTGCACCTTTGCGAAAATTCAGCTCGATACTATGAACCTACTTGCCTACTTTTGGCGTGAAGCGATAACAAACATCTATACCGCCTACCTTCGCATTTCTATTTATTTATTAGCGTGCTTATGAGGGATGTGATGAGAATTTATGGGCATTTAGATAGGTATACTTACCTACGTCAAATATTTCAAACGAATTCTGTCATCCATTATCCAAAACGCCGCTAACCAGCAAATGGTCAATTTTCACTTTTTGATTGAAAGGAATATAGGTGGGTACATACAATTCTTTATTCCTCACTCTAACCATTTCAAAATTCATAATAGTTCCAGATATATCAAAAGTTTGAGGAGTCCTTTGCTTAAAAGCAACGAATCTCCAATACATCGCATAAATGTGCAATGCAATTATTATGTTCAAGACCATAACATATTTATATCACTGAGATAGTTAACTAAAAGATCGTTAACCGATTTGACTTTATTATAGAGACGCAAAACGCCTTTCACGTCATTTTATTAATCATTGTCCTTGTTAACATTACATAACAACACAAAAGAAACTGTTTTAACTAGAAAGCAGTTCGGTCTAATTAACTATTTATTACCTAAGCGTTTTTCGATTAAATTAAGTATTATTATGAAGATACACTTAATATAAAAATTCCTTCACTAGAAAGTCGCTAAGGTTAACTTCCCGTGCCGCTTAGAACAGGATTTTGAACAAAAATTAGTTGTCAAGCCTAAATAAACAGTTTTTTTTTAAATAAATAAAAAGGATTAGATTATTAAACCGCAATCGATATGTCCAATCATCGTACATAGTAATGTTTAATAAATAGCGTAGGTACCGCGTGTTTTTTGACGATTTCTCGAAAACAACTTTTCGGGCTTAAAAGCCTTCTAATTAACTTAACGGGTGAGAAATATCCCTGAAGTTGAAACGGCGGAGAGGGCGCCATGGCACTTATTAGGGGAGGCTTATGTCCAGCAGTGGACTAACATAGGTTGATGATGATGATGATCACTGATTTCTGCACACCCAGGGGATCGCCGACGATCAGCATACATCGAAGAACCCGTCTACATCCCACATCCGATGGCCCCGATGATGTATGAGCCTGTCTATGGCTTGCCTCCACCACCAGGCTACCTGGCTCCAAGACCTAGAACACGGGTGTCATTGCCGCAACACCTTGGGCCGATGGGACCGGAGTATATGGTTCATGTGCAACCTCGACGCCATTCCAGGTATCTACTACCACTACTACTATTTTATGTATCAGACACACTTTGAGTTTTCTTTTGTTAGGGTTCCGTTCCGTACCCAAACGGTAAAACGGGACTGTTGTGCTTGAATTATTCACGGAATAGTTAGTTGTATTATTCACTTTAAAAAACGATAGTTAATTTAAAATAAAAATTATTCGCACCACAAGCTAAAAGCAGCAATGAGCGCGTTGAAGTCTTTTATATCGAAAGTTGACCTTTCACAAGCATAATTAATACTACCTTTTGCTTGCAACTTCACTTGATATAATTTGTTTCGTTCCTCACCGGCTTTTAAGATTGTCGTTTCAACCTACAAATTTATGAAACACCGCTACACCATTATTAAGGCTGTACTAAATATTTGTACTTCAGTATTTTGTTTGGATTGTAAAAAAAATATTAAAATTTAAAGACGGGAGTTTTTAAAATTAATTTCCCGTTGTCTGTGTTTGAAGCTGAAAACTCTCCATACATAATGTTGCACACAGTATAGTGTAGGTATAGTGCTTACATCTCACACTTAGAGAAACTTTATCGATAGTCTAAGGCCCGTAGCCCGTATTATAAAAGCTTGCTCAGTCATAGATCTGTGCTTGAGTGACGTCAATTCAATGCCATTGAAAAGCGTTACTCCAGCATAAACTGAGAAAGTTTTCATAATACTGTCCTAATCCTAACCTAACAACACATTACCACCAAGTATGGCATAGCAATACAGATGACAGAAGATAATAATTATTGATATTGTGCCAAAGAAAAGCGTTACTCATGCATAGACTGAGCAAGCTTTCATATACGGGCGTAAGTTCCAACACATTACCACCAAGATTATAGTGTGCAGTACAGATGACAGAAGATAATTCTGTCTTCTGTGAACACTGTGCATAGCAAGTACTGAAGCGTTCGGAGATAACGATGTATGAAATATCGTAAACGAGCAGCGTTACGCGGCATGACCACACAAAGTGTAGTTTCACGATAATGAGATGAAAATAAATAAGAGGACATGCACGGAAATCACGTAGATTTCTACTTCTACACCGCAAATGTTTCTGTCGCATTGCATTGCTAGATCTTTGTGCCTACCTATTTGTAGAATAATACTTTAGATACTTTATAGGTCCACCGATTTACCTTAGGTATATTTTTAACTATCTTAAAAATGAGTATTTAAGGAAAATAGTTGGATTTTCTTATATTTTTTAAAATGGTATAGCCACTTTAATAGTTTTTATTTTGTGTGACTACTAATGTTTATGGTTTATTGGAATCATCAATGAAACATAACAGCTATTTACATGGATAATAAAATAAATGCTGGACAATTCACAGAGCATCAAATAATAACAACCAAAAATCACTAGTCCGTCCGTAATTATCTAATCAAAACTACAATAGATGAAGCTCACTTAAGCATCGCTCGCTTCACTTTCAGTTATTCACGCCATTTTCTAGCAAAAACGTGTTCAAACCATGCGTTCCCATGACTCAAAGCATTAGCTTCCAAGGAAAGCATTTGCAGCAAAAACACTGTTATTGGCGTGCAGAGTTACAACGCTATTTTGTATAATAACAACGCCCCTACGACTCGTAGGCTGCGAGCCATCGTGTGAACGTGTTCTAGTTTTTGTTAACTTCAAATGAAAGTGCATGAGAAAACTTCATCATTGTATGGAGAAACTAAGCAATGACCTCGGTGACCGTTTATCCAAAGGGTCAGACAGACGAAGACCATCAGGTTATTGAACATTCATTAGTACATAGGATAATACACGACACACAACACACAACAAAGTACATACAATCACCTGCTTGCTCGTGTAACTTGTGGTTAACCAAGAAGTTTAATCTACCGTCTTCCAGAGAGGTAAAGCAGATCACTAATTATACAAAAAGTAGAAAAGGGTAGGTACACCGGAAACCCATTTTATCATTTGTCTACAGATGGCATAAGAGCAATTATCCAGTAACACCGCACTTTCTAGTCACGCATTACGTGAGCGCAGCATTGTGCAGTTTTAACTGATACTAGAAAGTCACTCAAGCAGCTGGACATTCCTCAAGATCATCATAACATACTCGCGAAACGTTGCGAAGTGTTGGCCAGTGGTTATGGATGAGAAACTTCGATTATCTAATGGCAATCTTTATGTCATGGTCGGAGGGCCATGATGGCGTCTAGGTTTGCTCTTGAAGAACGTTAAGCATGCATTCTTTAATAACCTTGTACTCTGTTTATTGTTATGATAATTTTATGTAAGTTTATGTATAAAGATTAAAATCTAGATTATAAACAAAATCAAGGTTATTTTCTTTCTTTGGCGGACTATACAGGGATCGTAGGGTAGATAAATTCCCGCCTCGGGACAATTGTGTATAATAAAAATATCTACCTAACCTATGTAATCTGTTGTATATCAGTTATCTAGTACCCATAACACAAGCTCTGCTTAGCTTGGGGCTAGATGATGTTGTGTGGATTGTCCAACATTATTTATTTATTTTATCATCACCGTGAGAAACATCCGTAAAGACGCAAAGTCTTCACACTTTATTATAAAGATTATGGAGGAAAAAAATTACGCCCAATTTACATGATAATAACGCCGCCTTAATCATCATGCACCTTCATTATGTTTCAGATTACCAGAACCCTACGAGCAGTTTGTTTACGAAAGCCTGTCTCCCGATTATGAGGATTGGGCACGACCCTTCCCGAAGACTGCCCCTGATAATTTCCATTTGTCCAGATATGGGCATCTCCAGATTGACTACTCCTTCAGCTGGAATTCACTCGATAGACTTATTCGTAATCAATAACTTTAAATTCGTTAACAGGAACTTACCTATTTCACTTACGTAGTTAGTTTTGTTAATTCTACTATAGTATAAAGCTAGATTACCACTGACTCACTGATTCACTGACTGATTGACATAATTGTTCTCCTTGATGGTGGATGGGAAGGTATGTTTTTTTTTACGGAATCGTATAGGGGAGGTGAAAGTCTCCTAGGGAAAATTCCGACTTTTTGAGATTTGCCCCCCCAAGACCCCCCCCTCAGGGGGGGCTCCCGCATGGAGCCATGTTTCTTCATTTTTTATGGGGGTTGTATAGAGGGGGACAAGTGATTTTGATTGCATAGAAAATTTCGCCCCCCCCCCCTGCCCCCCGGACCCCCCTTTTGAGTGTGCTACCGGATGCGTCGCGATAGAGGGGTTCTGATTGCGGGGTCGTATAGAGGGTTTTTCTTCGTTTTGGAACAAAAAAAAATTGGACCCCCCCTTTGACCCCCTTTTTTGCCCCCCCTTTCCATCTCCAAAACGGATAGGTTTGGAAGAAATTTTTTTTCACAGTCTTGTAGAGGAGGAAAAATGGTTTCGAACGACAAAAAAAAATTGCCCCCTTTTTTTAGGAAAAACCGAAAATTGGCCTATATTTGACCTTTTTTTTCGGGTGGAGCATCGCGGCGAGCGAAGCGAGCCGCGATGCGACCGCGGGGAACAGCACGGCGAGCGAAGCGAGCCGTGCTGTGAACCCCCCCCCAATGACCCCCCAAGACCCCCTCAACTATAACCCGAGGGAGCATTGCGGCGAGCGAAGCGAGCCGCAATGCGACCAAGGGGAACGGCACGGTGAGCGAAGCGAGCCGTGCCGTGACCCCCCCCCCCACGCACCCAGCCCCCCTGTACCCCCTCCCCCAACCAAAAAATCTGATATGGGTATCGTTTTTGACTAACTTGGGGGTGAGGATTTCGAATTCGATGCGACCAAGGGGAACAGCACGGCGAGCGAAGCGAGCCGTGCTGTGACCCCCCAATGACCCCCCAAGACCCCCTCAACTATAACCCGGGGGAGCATTGCGGCGAGCGAAGGGAGCCGCAATGCGACCAAGGGGAACGGCACGGTGAGCGAAGCGAGCCGTGCCGTGACCCCCCACGCCCCCAGCCCCCCTGTACCCCCTCCCCCAACCAAAAAATCTGATATGGGTATCGTTTTTGACTAACTTGGGGGTGACGATTTCGAATTCGATGCGACCAAGGGGAACAGCACGGCGAGCGAAGCGAGCCGTGCTGTGACCCCCCAATTACCCCTCAAGACCCCCTCAACTATAACCCGGGGGAGCATTGCGGCGAGCGAAGTGAGCCGCAATGCGACCAAGGGGAACGTCACGGTGAGCGAAGCGAGCCGTGCTGTGACCCCCCACGTCCCCAGCCCCGAATTGCGATCGAATTGCGACCATCGTCACATAGCAAGGCGAGCAAAGCGAGCCGCGCTTCCTGACCTGATGCGACAGCTGTCGCACAGCAAGGCGAGCGAAGCGAGCCTTGCTGTGTGGCAGCAGGAGCAGAGTCAGGAGCAAGGGGAACAGCACGGCGAGCGAAGCGAGCCGTGCTGTGACCCCCCAATGACCCCCCAAGACCCCCTCAACTATAACCCGGGGGAGCATTGCGGCGAGCGAAGCGAGCCGCAATGCGACCAAGGGGAACGGCACGGTGAGCGAAGCGAGCCGTGCCGTGACCCCCCACGTCCCCAGCCCCCCTGTACCCCCTGTACTTGGGGGGGTTACCCGCGATATGACCGCGGGTAACCCCCCCAAGACCCCCTCACCCTTAACCCAGGGTAGCATTGTGGCGAGCGAAGCGAGCCACAATGCGATCGAATTGCGACCATCGTCACACAGCAAGGCGAGCGAAACGTGCCGCGCTTCCTGACCTGATGCGATAGCTGTCGCACAGCAAGGCGAGCGAAGCGAGCCTTGCTGTGTGGCAGCAGGAGCAGAGTCGTGCGTCAATGCGACCACCGCCATACAGCAAGGCGAGCGAAGCGAGCCGCGCTGTGTGATGGCACACCCACTAATATAGATATCGTTTTCGATCAACTCGCATACGTCGACTACGAAAAAAATTTCCATTTCCAAATTCAAGATGGCTGACATCTCTATATCGCAGTTTATACTCGCCTTGAGACGAGCACCCACATAATATGGGTATCGTTTTCGAATAACTCGCATACGTAGATTACGAAAAAGATGTCCATTTCCAAATCAAAGATGGCTAACATTTTTTCATCGCAAAATTTTCTCATGGCTATCGATTTCAAACAAAATAATCAAAGGTACGAAAAAGAAGTCTTAATAAAAAAATACTGTTACACATAACCGCCGCGAGCTGCTTGCAGCTCGCGCACACCTAACAACTAGTTACTTTATAACTATAGAAGTAATGTTTAAATAGTTTTATCTTCTCGTCCAAAGTTAATTTATACTTATCATTAATTAAAGACAAAACTAATACTAATCGTTGATAGATATAATTATAAACAGTTTTTACTATTCACTATCCAAACTCGAAATATAATGTTTGTAAACAAACCGCTCTTCACTCTGTCGCGTCTTTTTATACGCAATTCACATTACTTGTCGTTTGACGATCCATCATTCAATAAATATGGCTAACAATTATATCTGAAACCCGACGCCACGCTAGTTTTGATGATGTGTCGTGGTTTCTTTACAAACATTCTACATTATGTTTGGCTAGTGTAGATACTTATAGGTATAAGAATATTTTGCACGTTCATCGTAGATAAGTCAGTTTTTATTTTATCCTCTAATAATTAGTTTGAAACTATTAGCCAAAGAAATAAACTTAACATTCGTTGTTTACGTGTATTGTATTATTTCCCTTTGGTTGTTCATAAATTTTCATTGGTCATAAATTGCTTTGAAGGTCGCGAAAAATTACCACACTCAAACAGTTGTAAATGCTCATCAAAACAATTTGATGAACATTTACAATTGCTTTTAATAACTGAGTAGTTAACTTATAACAATTATTTTTCACTCATAATTGGCAATAAAACTTGAGGATTAGCAGCTTAAATCTAAGTTAAATGGACAATGAACAGGCATCTACCTTTTTCACGCCATGGTTGAAAAATAACATTTTATATTAGTAGGGGAGAGCAGGTAGCTTTCATATATCTGGAGCGTTTAAACAGCGGTCATATCTTCTGGACTTACTACTAAACTAAACACGTCAAAGCGTTTGTTTTTGGGTGCGTGAACCCCACCTATACGCTGAGGCTAGGCGTTCGTTTGGACAAGTCGTACGTAAATAATAAGTTTTCACTCCCTGTGATGTGACTAAATTTTGGTTTCACATTATCATGGGTTTTTTAATAGTTAGTTTTTCTCGAAATTTATTATTATATATTTGACCACCCCGCGCGTGGGGAGGTTTCATACGTTTTCTTTTTTTTTTTAACTTGCACAACTTGTTGGACTGCATAACCCTGGACTTTACTTATTCTGTAGCCAGATATAAAGTGGCATACTACCTATACTTTTACTATATGGAGCTTGAAAAAAAAAACTATGAATGCCACCTGGTCTCCCCTATAAACATTATAATTTCTTATTTCTCACAAGAAAACTAAGTATAGCTATTTAACATAAGTGCCCGATTGTGAGGTTGGCTTTCAATAAAGATAGAAACTGCAATACTTTCACTGCTCTGTGGAAAACATCGAGCTAGAGCTCTTTAGGACTGTAATAATATATATCGTTATCTCGATAACAATAATAAATATTAAGAATCTGAGGCTGTTCTCCCAATGCTGCTACTTCAAATGTATTACCTATATCAAACCGCAGTAGGTACATATATAGCAGTTAGGTTAGGTTAAAGCCGTAGGAAGGTATTATATGTACCTATCTTAGTCTTGGAAGCACGTAAAAACAGAAGCTAGGTGTATCAACTGGCTACAAGACGCATAGAATCTCAAAGTTCGAATCGAACCATCAAAATACACCGATTTTTCAATGCTTACATTTATTTGCAGTAATTAGATAAACATGTTAGTAACTCATTACAATCAATCAAAACAGTCATAACACGAAAAGTGCATAATAATTACAAAAGTAGAATTCTAAGTGGATAATAAAACAATTCACGCTCCGAGGGAATACCTACACGAATAACAAAATGTAGGTCACAATGATGTAACTAGAAGTATCTAGTCTGTTCATGTAATATTTCTTCATAATAGCGACCATATTCGTAGTAACAATGTCTGGTATCTGATCAAACTTGTAATTAGAAAGAGCGGAGATGATTTTAATTAGAACTTTAATAATTTTATAATGACCACCAATTAGTTTGAAAATGTAGATGAAGATTGGGCCAGAAATACGAAAACTAAATTAATGAATTAATATAAATTGCTTTACACAAACTCTGAATTTTAATGATTGGTTTAATAATCTTGATAATCCTTCTCGTTGTACAACTTTCGTTTCTTGGTTATATTGAACGGTCCCTTCTTATCTGCAGCTTTTGGCGTTTGAGTTTTGTCACAGAACATAACTTGGAGAGAGTTTGGTTTAAATTTCTGGGGTATATTAGGAGTGGCCCTCTCAAACACTGGGTTCAAATCAACCGAGTCTTGGTAATTTCTTTGCGCGGAATAAGGTCTTTCAACTTTACTTTCGTATTGAGAACCGTAGGAAGTCTGCGCCAGGTATTGCTTAAATTGGCCCTGTTTAAGTTTCTCCTCCAGTTCTTCCAATTGCTGCAAATAGGAGTGTACAAAGTACTCTGTAAACTCGATGTAGAATGTTTGTAAGCAATACGTCCATACTTATCTTAAAATTTACCCAGGTCACCCTTTTTTTAACGCAGTTTATAATAATTCAGAGATCCTGCTTTCAAATATTGCTTACAATCAATTATATTTGAAATTGAAACTCGACGCCAAACAAGTAAGTTTTAGTGAACGTGTCGTTTGTTTACAAACATTCTACATCGAGTTTGGCTAGTAGGTAAGTGTATAGTTCGTTTTATGGTTGATTAATATGCTTGGGAAACTTGTCAATAATACAAGTTTCCCAAGCATATTAAATTTTACAGAAGCAGAAAATCAGACTGCAACAACATTGAGCACTAATGAAAATGCAAGAAATTCAACACTACGATTTTTTTTTTTTTCGTAGTGTTGAATTTCTTGCAAGCTTTGCATAATGTAGTATGTACCTAACGACTTATGTACCTAGCTGTACATTGCGGTAATGTAACATTTATGGCTATTTACTAATAGCTTAGCTTAGATGATGCTGCGTGAATTTTCCAACATTGTTTTATTTGTATAATTATCAAAAGTATTCATTTGTTATGAAATGCCATGCCTGTGTTTATTGAATTCACTCGATTAGTCAATGACGACTAGTCATATCGTCTGTTAGTGTTAGGATAGCTGATATATATTCCAATCATGTGTTCTTTATTGTAGACCACAGAGAAGCAGTAGGTAGGTAAATAATATTGTGAGTCAGACTATGCATTATGTACACTCAGGTACATCCGTATAAAAACGATGGATCCGCCCCGCCGCACAGTGGTACGGTTTGAGAGCTTCCCTTTCATAGGATTTTATTTTTTAAAATATTTATCTTTGCTTCATTAAAGGGTCAAATATGATTGAAATCGACATAAAACCGAATAATTTAATTGTTTTAACCTATTATACTGCTCAAACACCATAAAAAGTGAACTTGAACATTTTAAATGTATGAAAACGAAAATGTTTTTCAAAATATCTCATTACTGTTAAGAGCTGTTGAGCTATAATGTATTAAATATTGTTACTGGGGCTAAAGTGATCCCATATGACCTTTGACCTTAACCCCCCGCGTCCCCCTGTCAGAGATATACGGTTAGTAAAATTGCAATATTTGACGAGTAAAAATTAAGATTTTTTGCTTCTGTAAAGTGTCAAATATGATTGATATTGACATAAAACTGAATAATTTAATAGTTTTACCCTATTCCACTATTAAAAAATCATAAAAAGTGAACGTGAAACTTTTCAATGTATGAAAACGAAAACGTCTTTCAAAATATCTCAATACTGTTAAGAGCTGTTGAGCTACAACTTATTGAGTATTATTACTGGGGCTAAAGTGATCCCATATGACCTTTGACCTTGACCCCCTACTTTCCCCTGCAAGAGATACGGTTAGTAAAAATTGCAATATATGACGAGTTTATTTATTTTTTGTCAAATATGATTGAAATTAAATTATAACTGGATAATTTAAATGCGTTAACCTATTCTACTACTAAAAAACCATAACAAGTGAACTTGAACGTTTTTAATGTATGAAAACGAAAATGTCTTTCAAAATATCTCATTACTGTTCATACCTGTCTAATAGATACGGTTTCAATAATTATACTACTACACCTACCTATTTAGTTTAAAAATAATCCGGCGTTACTTCATTACGTTAACAATTACCTACTTTACTTTGCCTTACTACCTGACCCATAATTCATATACCTGGTCATTGTTCAATCATCAGGTTATCAGGTAGTCACCAGGTTACCTGCTACCTAGTTATTGGTAATGTGTGAAAAATTGTTGAAACAGAGGTATATTAAGTTATCACACGGATAATAAAATTGATAATCTTAATAATATCAAAACAAATAATAAATACATGACAAAATACAATAATTAAAAATTTCAACAAATTCAAAATTATCTGTATGATATAAACACGTTTTTAATAATATTTTATTTCCTGACACATGAAATAAAATATTACAATTTTAATAACATGGAAATCAATGAAAAATGACTTTACAAAGTAAATGAAAATTTAAACAATTGAAAAAAAAAACAAAAACTAACATAAAATTAAAACAATAAACAGCTTACATTATTTAAACCTTACAAAAAGTATACTCGAAATATTTTTAGCAGGGCTGCAGTTTAACAGGGTTCAGTCAGTAGGGATCCTACATCTATGAATTCAATATTTTCTTTATCGGCACTGGAGGTTAATGCAACTAATTCTTTTGCTTCTTCTGTCAAAGGCATATGAGAATGTTGACTTATCTTAGGTCTAAAACTTGATAAATATGGATCAGATGAAATCATCAAATTATGAATCACATCCTCATTTGTAGCAATCCTACTCATTTTCCGGGAATGAAAACAACGGAAATTTTTAAAATCTTTGTTTCGAGCCTCGTTAAACTCTCAGAGAGTTTACCAATGGGTATGAAGTTATTATGCTCAACAATATCTGCTCCATGCATAAGTAACTTATGTACACTTGATGGCATATAATACCAGGGATAAAGTTCACATACTTTGAGCAGTTTTGTATTTACATATTTTTGAGCAGTTTTGTAAATCTCTTTTTATGTTATTTTACTTTGTAATGCCATTTTTCATTGTTTTCCATGTTATTAAAATTGTAATATTATATTTCATGTGTCAGGAAATAAAATATTATTAAAAACGTGTTTATATCATACAGACACTTTTGAAATTGTTGAAATTTTTATATTGTATTTTGTCATGTATTTATTATTTGTTTTGATATTATTAAGATTATCAATTTTATTATCCGTGTGATAACTTAATATACGTAGGTACTTGACAATACGATTGCAGATACTTTTAGCTGGTTTATATTTTAATACATACTATCTATTTTATATTATTATTTATTTATTTATTTAAGTCCTTGTACATAAATATAGGTATAGAAGTAATTCATAACATTTTTGTGCTAATAAATATTATCAACCAAACCTTCTGTTTTAACTATTTTTCACTCATTACCAATAACTAGGTAGCAGGTAACCTGGTGACTACCTGATAACCTGATGATTGAACAATGACCAGGTATATGAATTATGGGTCAGGTGGTCAGGTAGTAGGGCAAAGTAAAGTAGGTAATTGTTAACGTAATGAAGTAACGCCGGATTATTTTTAAACTAAATAGGTAGGTGTAGTAGTATAATTATTGAAACCGTATCTATTAGACAGGTATGAACAGTAATGAGATATTTTGAAAGACATTTTCGTTTTCATACATTAAAAACGTTCAAGTTCACTTGTTATGGTTTTTTAGTAGTAGAATAGGTTAACGCATTTAAATTATCCAGTTATAATTTAATTTCAATCATATTTGACAAAAAATAAATAAACTCGTCATATATTGCAATTTTTACTAACCGTATCTCTTGCAGGGGAAAGTAGGGGGTCAAGGTCAAAGGTCATATGGGATCACTTTAGCCCCAGTAATAATACTCAATAAGTTGTAGCTCAACAGCTCTTAACAGTATTGAGATATTTTGAAAGACGTTTTCGTTTTCATACATTGAAAAGTTTCACGTTCACTTTTTATGATTTTTTAATAGTGGAATAGGGTAAAACTATTAAATTATTCAGTTTTATGTCAATATCAATCATATTTGACACTTTACAGAAGCAAAAAATCTTAATTTTTACTCGTCAAATATTGCAATTTTACTAACCGTATATCTCTGACAGGGGGACGCGGGGGGTTAAGGTCAAAGGTCATATGGGATCACTTTAGCCCCAGTAACAATATTTAATACATTATAGCTCAACAGCTCTTAACAGTAATGAGATATTTTGAAAAACATTTTCGTTTTCATACATTTAAAATGTTCAAGTTCACTTTTTATGGTTTTTGAGCAGTATAATAGGTTAAAACAATTAAATTATTCGGTTTTATGTCGATTTCAATCATATTTGACCCTTTAATGAAGCAAAAATAAATATTTTAAAAAATAAAATCCTATGAAAGGGAAGCTCTCAAACCGGACCACTGTGCGCCGCCGCCCTTGATAACCCTTACTAATAAAATAAATAATGCTGGACAATCCACACAGCATGATCTATCCCCATAGTAAGCAAAGCTTGTGTTATGGGTACTAGATAACTGATATACATAATGCAATATATTACATAGATAGATATTTTTTATTATACATAGAAAACGACGGAACAAATATCTGCAGATCGTACACACAATTGTTCCGAGGCGGGAATCGAACCCGCAACCTCCTGCGTCGCAGGCGGACCTTCGCCCACCGCGCCACATCGGTCGTCAAATAACTAATACTAATATACCCACAGAAAAGTGTATTTCCGCAAAAGTTATTTGTAACGGGATATTTACCATGATTTGTTTTCCAATATTGCGGCACAGTTTCATGAGTCATGATCCCGGAACAAAATAAATAAAATTAATATCCTTATACGTTATTACGTTATAAATGATTTTTGTGTTAATAACCATGATGGTTAAGAAAGGTGTACCTATACCTACAAAAGTGTTCCCTAGACTAGGTATGTCGAAAGGTATTGGACATACTACATAGTTCTTGGGAATAAAATGCCCAATTATGGTACAAAACGTTGTTATCTAAGATTTCTTTGCAAGGAAGTGGAGAAAGCTGTCTTTGTTTAGGTTAGTTCCACATTCATTTGATTTCCTGTTTGGGAATAGACATGGAACCTGCCCTAGAAAAGTCAAATTACTTAGCAATGGCGCGGGCGACTGCGGCTTTTCTATCTACATATGTAACTATACTAATATTATAAAAAGGAAAATGTTTGTTTGTTTGTTTGCAATGAAAAGGCTCCGAAACGACTGGACCGATTTGAAAAAAACTCTTTCACCGTTGGCAAGCTAAACTCTCCCCGGTGAACATAGGATATAATTATATTTTCAAAAAAGTTAGAGTTCCGTACTAAAACCGTGCGAAGCCGGGAAGGTCCGCTAGTTGTATATACCTAAAACACGAAAATTTTGACATTTTATTTTTATTTTATTTTTCTATCTTAATAGGTATAGACCTATTAGGATCGAAGAACTTTACATAATGCTTTATGTAAAGTTTTTCTAGTCTAGTATAGTTTAAATACCTAAAGGGACGAAGTAAAATTTTGTCCATGCGTTTAAATAAGTATATGTATAAGTAGGTAATATAATTTTTTCCTACCCGTTTGTAAGCGTCGATAGTGGAATCAGTGCGGACGGCCTGGCGCGCGAGTTGCTCTTGTAACTGCGCTACTTGAGATGCGCCTCTTTGGATTTTCTCCTCGTATTCCAACACGGCGACGTTCATCTGCAATGGAGAATTGTTTGAAACATGCGACAAAATTACAGTGGAAAATAAACAAAAAAGTTACCGTCAATCGAGTTAGGACACCAATAGTGTAATGCTCAGTAGATCTGTAACTAAGATCTCTAACTCTCTCATTCATCTCATTCAATTTTGTACGATTCGATATTCAACTTTTCAGAGAAAAATATGACTTACTCTACCCTAAAGGTGTGTATTTGTCTCATCTAACTCAGTACCAGCTTTGAAACACCTTATCCATGGGCGTACCCAGCTTCTGGCCTAGGAGGGGCAAGTCAAATTTTTTAGATCGGATCGTCCGCGTATTTTTTTCATACACACTAAACAAACACAGCTACATGAAACATTAGGTATATGAAGTGTAAGGTGTCGGGCGAACAGCCGCAAATGATCCTTTATAGGTAGTTAAATAAAAAAAAGTGAATTTGACTATGCATGCATTTTATTTTATTTACCTAAATCGTTTCTACTTTAAAAGTAATTTTCGAGGATCTTCTGCAAAACGGTTTATAATATCTTCCGTGAAAGAATCGCCCATACTGTTTACAAGTTTTTTATGTACACTGAGCAAACAAAGTCCATAATGAAACATAGTAAAATAATCCCATTGTTTAAATCGGGTATTAGGTCTGACCCCACTAACTTTAGACCAATATCAGTACTGCCTACATTCAGTAAAGTTTTTGAAAAACTTATTTTACACCAATTGCTTAGACATTTTAATGGCAATGACCTGCTACACTGTAAGCAATTTGGGTTTACTCGTGGCAGGTCAACTACTGATGCCGGTGTAGAGTTGGTATCGCATATTTTTGATGCTTGGGAGAAGTCGCAAGATGCTTTAGGCGTTTTTTGTGACTTGTCAAAAGCATTCGATTGCGTTCATCACGAAACATTAATCAGGAAACTACATCATTATGGAATAAGGGACAGCTCTTTGGATCTTCTTACATCTTACTTGAGTGATAGGATACAAAGAGTTGACATTAATGGGAAACGATCTAAAGGGTCTGTGGTTACAATGGGTGTACCGCAGGGCTCTATCTTGGGTCCTTTCCTATTTTTAGTTTATATTAACGACCTGCCTCATCTTGTAAAGAATGATCATGAGATTGTATTGTTTGCTGATGATACTTCATTAATTTTTAAAATGAATCGACAAAAAACAAATTTCGACGATGTAAATACTGCAATCTCAAAGGTAGTCCATTGGTTTAGTATCAATAATCTTTTGCTTAATGAAACCAAAACAAAATGTATAAGATTTATTCTACCTAATGTAAAACAAGTTAAGGCTGATGTAAACGTAAAAGGAGAAACGGTAGAAATTGTAGACAATACCGTATTCTTAGGAATAACGTTAGATAGTAAACTCCAATGGGGCCCACACATAGATAAGCTATCGAAGAGACTTAGTTCTGCAGCATATGCAGTTAAAAAAATCCGTCAACTTACAGACGTTGATACTTCTCGACTAGTCTATTTCAGCTACTTCCATAGTATTATGTCTTATGGCATACTATTGTGGGGGAACGCTGCAGATATAAACACCATTTTTGTGTTGCAGAAGAGGGCTGTTCGTGCGATCTATAATATGGGTCCCAGAGAATCCCTACGTAATAAATTCAAAGAAATAAACATAATGACAGTACCATGTCAATATATTTATGAAAACTTGTTGTACACTCATAAAAACATCAATCGATTCATTAAAAAAAGCGATATACATAATGTAAATACTAGAAATAAGAATAAACTCGCTGTTCCCACAACTAGACTACATAAGATAAGTGCATCTTTTAAAGGGCAATGTATACGCTTCTACAACAAAACTCCAAGTGAGTTGCAAAAATTATCAATAAATAAATTTAAAATAATTGTGAAGCATATTCTTTGTAAAAAGGCTTATTACAAAATATCAGATTATCTAGAAGATAAAAAAGCTTGGAACGAGTTTTGCTCCAACTCAAAATCTAACAAATTACAGATAAGCAAATCATATGTACTAGACACATAAGTTATGAACATACTAGTGGTTTCTTCTCACTTCTTCCACTGGTGGACAAAAAATTGAAGTGAACAACAATACATATAATAATGAATAGTATAAAATATGACTTGTCTAAGTGCTTATTTGTAAGCCTAAAGAAATAAACTTTCATTTCATTTCATTTCATTTCATTTCATTTCATTTCATTTCATTTCATTTCATTTAACCTGTCTTTAATCATTGTTGATCTCAGCCACGTTTTCACGCGTCTGAGTGTACTGAATTATCTTTCAATTGAAAGATCATTATCCTTATTCCACGGCTACAATTGTAGCCGTGGAATAAGGCATTGCCAGTAAAATTTCTAGGGCTGTTTTCGTAATGTAATTAGGCGAGTTCATACATCTCCTGCGAGATTTCAAGGGGGGGGGGCAGCTTCCTCCCCCTGCCCCCCCCCCCCCTGGGTACGCCCATGACCTTATCATATAATTAGCGGGATATGGAAAGAGCTATGCTCGGAGTTTCTCTGATGGAAAGGATTCGTAATGAATACATCCGACAGAGAACCAAAGTCATAGCTAAGAATTAGCAAGCTGAAGTGGTAGTGGGCCGGCCATTATCTCTTAAACATGTTCTAGAGTGGAGACCGCGACTCGGCAAACGACCTGCGAAGGACTTTAGGCACATGCGGCAAGCTGAAGACAGGGCGCTATGGCGGCGCTCATTAGGGGAGGCCTATGTCCAACAGTGGACTGCTATAGGCTGATGATGATGATGATCACATAATTGCGTAAGTTTACCCCGCAAATACTACCTACTGTCAGCTGAAGTTGAAGATACTTAGTAGGCAGGCTGTGGTTTACCTTATCACTATGTTCAACCTCCATGTCCTTTATTTTACTCCTGAGCTCTTCAATAACGCAGGTAAATTGAGCCACTTGAGTGTCAGATTCATGCCGCACCTGTTCAACTAATGTAGAACAATCATTACAATGCATTTTTATGACGTACTACCGTCTGCTCGCGGCTTCGTACGCGCTTTTCAAGCAGGCATTGCCACCTTTTCACGCCTAAGCCGCTGAACGGTACTTAATGAAATTTGGCAGGGAGGTAGACGTTATCCCAGGGACGGACATAGGCTACTTCTTATCCCGGTTCCCGGACACACGGAGATTGGTGGGAGATCGCACGTGACCGCAGTGAGTGGAAAGATTTGGGGGAGGCCTTTGCCCAGCAGTGGGACGAAACAGGCTAAATAAAAAATAAAAAAATGACTACCGTTCCAGCACTATACTCCTTGATAGGTACATCCACGCTGGGTACCTGGTTTCAGTCCGCCTTCGCCGTACACTCATGCGTGCGAAAACTCGGGCAGAAGCTAGTCATTTATAAAAATCTTTTTTTTAATAATATTTAATTTATGACAGTACCTACCTACAGGACAATTAAGTACCTACTTAAGAAGTCAAAATAGTAGGTTTTAGGGAAATAACCCTAAAAAACGCGTGCGAAGCCGCGGGCAGAAACTAGTTAATAATAAAAACACTCAAGTACTATTTTTTTCGTTATGGATCGTCATTTCTTCTATGTGTCGCTCGTGATTTTTCCGTAACTCTACCATATTTTCATTAAGCCGCTGATTCATGTTTTCTTTGTCCTAAAAAAACAAATTTAAATCTATGTAATGTAGTTAGGTACTTAAGAAAATTGTTTATGTTAGGTTTAGTACTTGTGATGTAGGTCGGACTGACTGTAGGCACCTTTGCACCGTGTATACGTGACTTTAAGAAAATTTAATAATTATCTCTGCTAACATTATTTGGTATTAAATAACTTGTCACCAGTTTCTTGAAGTTTTTTAAATTTATGTGTAGCAATTTACTGAAAACGCCTATTTATACTTAACAGAAAATAAATAAAAATTAAATTATTATGATTGGAATATGTATTGTGTTTTATTGATAAAATTGTGTAACTAACTTTATAGAATAGGATTTGATTTTTTTTTTGTAAGTACAACATGACTTGCCTTGAATAACTTCCGATGTTATATGTATTGGTATTGGTGAATAAATACAAATATAATTCTTTAATTCTTTATTGTACACATACAAAACTTAAAAATAACTTATATAAAAAGATATGTAAGTACATAGGCGAGCTTAACCCTGAGTTAGAGTTTTCTTCCAGCAAACCTTAGGTTTACAGGAGTGGCGATGGAATAGATAGAGGAAGTGTACAAGAGACAAATTAGACTAATAATACAATACGGAATGAGATTATAATATACATACATAAATTAAAATAATAATAGTATGAACTATTATTATTTTAATTTATGTATGTATATAATAAACCTAATAAATACATTTAGTTCAATATAATTAAATATATATATAAATATCTCTAGATAGATAATTTTAAATATACCAGTGGTTAGTAAAGTAATAAAATGAGTATGAGTAGTACCTACCTTTTCAAGTGTTGCTATGGTGCTGTCGCGAGATATAATTGCCTCTTTCATTTTCTTCAAATCCCGCTTCAGATGAACTAATTGTGACACGGTTTCCTGCAAGTTTCCTATCATTTCTCGAGATGATAACAAATGATAGCGGTGTGACTTTTCTAACTCCCGTGCTTCTTTCAATTCTACTTCCAGCTTTGCATTAATTTCTCCAATCCTTTTGCAGTCCTCTTTTTCGTTGACAAAATCCTGAGAACACAAATAGTATTATACCTGAATTTTGTAAATGAGTAGGTAGGTAGGTACCTAAAAGGCAAATAATAAGTAATTTGATGACACAGTTTAAATCAATATTATAACTTGGTATTTCTCTATTAGGTAATTAGGTACCTATATCAAATCACTATGATACTCGTATAAGTAATATAACTCACAATTTTGCATTTTGATAGGGACTTCAATAAATTATTCAGACGATCGTTTTGAGCTTCGATTTCTTGGTTAGAGTTTTTATTAGTTTCACACATTGTATCAGTACAACATTGCAGTCAAACGAAAACAGGCTTCGGGATAAATTCACAATTTAACATTTTTAAATAGTAACTTTCTGCCGCCAATTTCTTACAGCTATTACACGCGAGAAAATGTAAAGTAGGTACTTCGTCTGGGTAGGGGTGGAACGAACCTATGATAGAGTTTATTTTCGCACTGGTAGCACTTGAAGCTTTGTATTTCAATGTCAATAATCGAATTGACGTCTCTGTCAAAAAAAAAATTGCGAACAAAGATTGCCAGCTAAGTAAAACTTAAATTTTTTATGGAATTCCACTAAAGTTTGAATACAAGCAATTTAATTTTTTTAATTCATAAACGTGCTGAATTTACGAGTGGAACAAACCGAATTTCTTTTATTATTCTAAGTTGAATTTTCTCAGCGAAACTTAGAATGTATAACCAAGTAAACAAATTCAGAGTTCGGAATTTCTCTTGAAAATTTGGGAAATTTTGCTTAACGTGTTGTCAACATTTTTCACAAACCTACCTATCCCGTTTTCAAGAGAGGTTAGAAATGTTTTAATTTTGTTCCTGAAAAAGCCCAAAAAGCCAAAGCCAAACACTCACAGAATATAGACCATTTTCCTAGCTTGTTCATTTGAGTCACGGTACATAAAGCGTTTTTTGTTATTGTCACACAAAACATTCACGAGCTCACAATGGTTGCTTACGGAATACATTTGGGCAACAGCACAGCGTGTTTAACCTCGTACAGTAATGGGGCACCCGCAGTGATAGCGAACGATGCCGGAGACAGAGTTACACCAGCCATAATAGCTCTGAATGGCACTGAATGGGAAATAGGTCTTCCCGCTAAGTCAGGCAATGCCGCCTCCAAATCGATAATCAAGAACAACAAACGGCTAATGAATGCTGATTTTGATGCAGAAGACCTAAATTACGTTGAGACATCGTCAAACTGCCGCATCCAAAATGACGATAAACTGGAATATGTGTTTGAAACAAGTGAGACAACTGTGTATTCAAATCCTGATAATATTGCAACGAAAATGTATGCCAAGCTTTTTACCATTGCCAGTCATTCTATGAGAGATGACGGGGATTTGAAACTGGTTCTAGCTGCTCCACTCCACTGGTCAAATACTAGCACAGATAGAATGATTAAGTGTGCTGAGTTAGCAGGGTTTGATGTTCTTCATGTAATTAGTGAGCCAGCTGCTGCCCTCCTAGCCTACAACATTGAAGAAACTGCAGAAGATACAAATGTCTTAGTATACCGACTTGGTGGATCGTCATGTGATGTTACCATAGCTAGGGTGTCTGGTGGATTTATATCTATTGATAAAAGTGTATACCGCACAGATTTAGGTGGCCAGTGCCTAACAAAACACCTAGCAGACTACATTGCTCAAGAATTCAGGCAAAAGTGGAAGTTAGACCCTCAGGAAAGCAGGAGAGCAATGATGAAACTTCTAAACCATGCTGATAACTGTAAACATGTTCTCTCAACACTAAACTCTGCGCATGTCTTCATTGAGTCGCTATTGGATGGTGTGGATTGGAGTCAAAATGTATCTCGTGCCAGATTTGAAAACATAATTCAGTCAAAGATTTCTGAATATGTAGAACCAGCTCAGAAGTTAATTGATAGTTTTGATGGTAAAATCAGCAAGATTGTGCTATGTGGCGGAAGCATGAAGATTCCTAAACTTCAATCTGCTATAGCTAATTTGTTGCCCGAGGCTGAGGTGCTCTCTGGGATAAACCCTGATGAAGTAATAGCAGTTGGATGTGCAAGAGAAGCCGGTCTACTACTAGATATTCCTGAATTGGCTCTCAAAGACATTAACACAGAAGTAGAATTCTTGGGAAAAGACATTTACTTGAAGTATTTAGATCAGACAGTACAAATATTCAAAGAAGGGTCTGCACCATACACACAGAGTGTCCAAACCATTGATGCGGGTGATGTCAAAGATATTAGCTTCACTCTTCATGATGAGCCAGAAGGGGATGTGTTTGCAACAGAGACATTTAATGTTGAAAGTTTGAGCAAACCTTTTACACTAAAAGCTACACTACAGCAATCAAATATTTTGTTGAAAGTGGAATAAAAAACCAGCCTATTAATAAATCATTTCAACAATATTAAATGAAAATTGTTTTCTTGTCTTCTTTCTCATGAATTCAAAGAACCCTAGCCGGCCAGAAGTTTTCTTATAACCTAGCTAACTTGGCCTAAAAATATTTTATTCTTGTGTTGTGGTTCGGGATACCATACTTGAAAAGTCTTGTCTATTCTATTATTTGCGCCTGTGGTACGTTATCTACCTTATATTTCTAGGATATTGGCAAATAAATTACAAACTAGGTATGTAGTGTACAATGAGTTCATTTAGATAACCAATATTTGTACACTATCAATTCTTTTGTTGCTTATTTCTCATTTATTTCCGTATCCAGCAGCAGCGCATTAATACGGACTAGCCTCCCTCCAACAAGCTACCTACCTACCACAGACTACTCAGGATGTAAAGAGTGAGGAATGAATGAGTAATGATGACAGTGACAGATAAAGTTATAAGTTTGTCAACCTGTTTTGGTGAAAAGAAAATCATACCATGGTCACAGTACACATATAGAACAGTATGGAAACTAAGCCTAGTTGATGAAATAAATACCTACGATCCATTATAATACTATGGTTGTCACTTTTCTTGTTTTTGATATATATTTTTTATTAAGACGATTTTTTATTCTGTAGTTATCAATAAATGGAATTGAAATAACTAGCTTACAAATGTGGTCTGGTATAATAATAATATCTAATATATAATAATATCTTCGTCTGGTCCAAGCGACGCGTGACCCGAGATCTGGCGAGTATGTTGCGGAGCGCATCAGCCAGCATTGCCATACAGCGTGGCAATGCAGCCAGCGTGTCTTGGGGACGCTTCCGACTGGTATTGATGATGGATCAATTGAGCTACCTGTAGATTGTTTGCAACAGTCTGCAGTTAGGTCAATTGTTTTAATTGTAAATATTAGGTCTAACTAATTAAATTTTCTTTATTAGTAAAGTATTTGCTTACAAATACAATTTAAATAGGTAATCTCATGGCGTCGCATGTGAGCCGCGGTTGGACGTAAACGTTTCGTGAGCCCGTCGGAGCGGGCGCACGCAGACATTGTAGCGCAGGCAGCGCGCGCGCAACGCTCATGAGCGGCTGCGAACTGTACCGCGTTTCAAAATGGGAGTTGATAATTTATAGCAGCCGCCATCTTGGATTCACATTTTGACAGCAGTATCGGCTTCAGCACCCTCTAAAACCATGAAAATTACACCCATGACGGAAAAAATTATAATTTATAGCAGCCGCCATCTTGGATTCACATTTTGTCAGAAGTATCGGCTTCAGCACCCTCGAAAACCATAAAAACGATACCCATGATGCAAAATTTCATAATTGATTGCAGCCGCCGTCTTATATTTACATTTTGAAAGTCTACAATCTAGTTTAAACAATGATGTTATATTTACTCAAAAATCAGTGCCGCGAGGTTGCCGCTTTGCCACCTACACGAACGAGACAAGTAATGCGTGCGTTGCGTTTATGAGTGACAGAGATGACAATACATATGCCGTGCGGCGGCGTCTCGTCTGTTCGAACTAAAATCACTGCGCTGATGCCGCTTTGCGTTGTCTGCTCGAACAGTGCTAGGTAGGTATGTAGCTTTAATAAATTATCGCCAAGTTATTATTTCTTTACAATGAGTATGACGTCTCTATTTGTAAAATCTCATCAAATAAATAAATAATTAATGCTGGACAATTCACACAGCATTATCTAGCTCCATGGTAAGCAGAGCTTATGTTATGGGTACTAGATAACTGATATACATAATACAATATATTACATAGATAGATATTTTTTTATTATACATAGAAAACGACCAGAACACCCGGAACAAATATCTGCAGATCGTACACACAATTGTTCCGAGGCGGGAATCGAACCCGCAACCTCCTGCGTCGCAGGCGGACCTTCGCCCACCGCGCCACATCGGTCGTTAATTGACTTTAAAATCCTCAAAACCGCCGCCATTCTTGATTTACATATAAGTTCACGAATTCATTATGTATGATCGATCACACGGACTCATTATTCTATAACAAGCATAATAATAAATTATTCTTATCTTTCAAAATTAGCAGGAAGTTTAAAATACGACAGCTCCGGTTTTGATGAAGCCGAGTTCATACAGCCGTATGCAACGCAATATCTGTAGCGGGTCATTTTTCACTTTCACGCGACCGCACGCCTAGACGCGACAACCAGTGTTGCCGTTTTTTATTTTGAGAAAATGCTAGATCTTGCTCCAGAAAATGCTAAAAAATGCTATTTTTTTTACGAAAATGCTAAAAAACATGCTAACATCCAAATTTTGTTAAAAACCTACCTGTACCCACGATTTCACACGCGTCCGTGACACAATTTTCGGTATAACAGTAGCCTAACATGTTATTCTAAGGTCTTAAGTATCGTGATACACCAAATGTTTGCGAAATCCATAATTCATCCATTTCAGCGCTGAGTGGTAACGAAAATACAATAGGTACCTACACAATTTGTCACATTTCTGATGTTGTCTTAGGATAAGAAGGACAGCAAAGGTGAATATTGAAGAACATTTTGGTCGTTTATCATTTTAATCCAAATTAAACGATATTCCTAAATCATCGTCATGATCGTCGATTTGGGCTTGTGATGTCGATGGGCCACTTTCAACATCCACACTCATCGGCGTTATAATTTTATCTTTTACTCGTCGAATGTGTCTTAGTACTTCTACAGGTACGTTATATGAGTAGTACTTTTGATTTGAAATGCCAAAATATGCAGTATGCTAAATGCAAAATTTTCATGCTAAAGGGTCAAGAGATATGCTAAATTTAGCACTAAAAATGCTAAAACGGCAACACTGGCGACAACCGCTACTGACCATCCCCGAGAATCACCCAGAAGCCGTGTCGATGTGCATGTTTGTGTGAGTGTGCCGTTTCGAGTGTTTGTTCCTAGTTTCCGTACTGTATATACTTATACTGAGCCATGGTGCATCCATGGTGATTGACATAGAGTAACTTTTATATTGGGTGGGGCACCTCAGATTAAATAATAAATCAGGGCGTAGAGTCGGATTAGCCTAATTCCTCCTTACTATTTATTTATTTATTAATACTAATTTTATCTACTACGGCCTACGGCCTTAAAACTTGGAGTAAAATTAATTATACGTTAACGTTAGTCGTTGTTTATAAATAACAGTAAAGGGGTGTAACCTTATGTAAGCTCTGATGAAATATCAATCCATCCATGAACGAAAAAAAGCTATCTTCATAATTTGATTAATAAGGATAACTCAGTAATTTTAAACCATTTAAACATGTTTTAAACCTATTATTTTCCATTACTTGACACTGGCTGAAAAGTGTCCAACCAAACCAGACACAGTTGCCATTACAAAGAATCATCATCATCATGGAACTCTATAAGAAAAAAAGTAAACAAACAAAACAAAATAAATAACTTAATAAAGAAACAACGCTTATCTTTTAGCTGTAAAATCAAGAAAAGTCAATGAAATTCTTTCTGCTATGCCTTATCACTATTTTACATCATATAAATGAAGCTTCTAGTTCTAGAGGTACTCTTGATTACTTAGGAACGCGAACACCGTATCGGTTCAAAAGAAATAAGAATGATTCAAAGTTTAAATTCCCAGGTAAGTGCCACAATTTGTATCTGTATATATTTATTTTATATCAACACACCAAAAACACAGTACCGCCTATCTTCCGTTGTCTTATAAAAATAGGTAAAAAAAAATTGAGTACCTTTTCACAGTTCTCTATTTTCGGTAATTTATTGATTGCAAATGTAAAATATTGAATACTACTACATATCTATCTGTAAAACCTGCTACCCTATCAACCGCTATAAAATTATTGCTACGTATTGATAAAAGTTCAGCAGATTCTTATCTGCTACGACTTTCTTAAGTCATACTCTTCACACATCTATACTAATATTTCTTACATAAAAACTATTTTCAGGATGTACGGAGAAAAAAATATGGATGATTATTCGCCATGGTACAAGATTGCCCAGTTCTGGTAATATTCTTGGAGTAGATATCAATTTTCCTCAGCTAAAATTTGATGTCTTGCTTCACCACAAACTGGGAAAAGGCAAGTATATTCAGTCTTACCTGAAGTACTGAGAGATTACCCCCTTATATAGTCGCTAGCTGTTCCCTGCGGTTTCACCTGCATTAAATTTGATTTTCACATTTCTAGGAGGATAAAGAGAATATAATATAGCCTATGTCACCCAGGGGTAGTGTAGCTTCCCAACAGTGTTTTTTTTTAATTGGTCCATACGTTGCAACTAACAAACATAAAATCAAATCTTTCCTCTTTATAATATTAGTATAGTATAGTTAACAATCTGTCAAATAAGACAGTTGCTAAGCAGTGTGCAGTGCAACTTTATTCAATTGAAAAAGTCATAGTGAGAAAGCTACTTGTGATTATCAATTTATAGGTGAATTAACGAATAAGGAGTTAGCATCATCCTTCCTGGTCTGGTCCAACTTGTGTGCGGTTGAGACTGAAACTCAACATGCTTTTATATAAATATTTCAGGTCAACTAAACAGCGAACAAATAGAAGAGTTTAAAACATGGTCCAGTGATCTGAAAGCAGAAAACGAGAAAATCCTAGCTCTCGAAGGGAGAGAGGAGATGGTTTTGCTTGCAGAAAGAATGCATAAGAGATTCCCAGGTGTTATAAAGGACAAATATGACAATGAAACTTTTCTGGTAGGTGACTTACTTTTATTTTAAATAATATTATATATACCAATATTAATTTGGTATAACATTAATAGAATTTATATACTTGACTATAATTATAATTTTTAATTAAAGTCGTTGAAATTTATTAATAACATTACATATATTAAATATTTGAATCAATAAAAATAAAATAACTAGTTCTGCCTGTGGTTTCACACACATACATATTTAAATTATCCTATTATCTAAGTTAGAGTTACATATCACAAATATAACAACATACACAGCATCATCTAGCCCTATGCTAAACAGACCTTGTGTTATGCATACTAAGTAACTGATATACCTACTTACAATTAATTACATAGATGTATATTTTTTACTATACATGGAAAAAACAGAACAATTATTTGTCCTGAAGCAGGGAATCGCACCTACAACCTCCTGCGCAAGAGGACCGTCGCCCCCTGCACCACTGAGGTCTTCATAGTAGGTAACTTATTTGTGTGTTATATGTGCCGTTGCTCTAGCAGCGGAGGAAATGAGTGTCGACGCTCTGTCAACCGAAACTAATGTCGACACTAGTGTCGATAGATCATCGACACTATTTTGTGTCGAGTGTTAGTGTCATTGTTTATCCATAAGGATGGAAGCGAATGGAGGGCTAAGGCTGATTTTAGTGTCAAGCTGATCATCAGCGCTGACAGCTCAGCGTGTAGCTCGTCAGCGCCGATGATCAGCGCGGGTCGTTTTAGTATTCTGCTGTTCGCCGCGGAGTGCAGACGCATAGTCTATATCGCGACTCGACATGATTGTACACATCCGGCGCGTGCCATCAGTGCGGCACTAAAACGCTCACTGAAGACAGAAGCGCGCGGGCGCTGGTCGGCGCCGACCGCTCAGCGACGCTGACGTACCCAGCAGTCGCTAAGGCTCTTTTCACTTCTGCCCTGCTGAATATAGCCTAGGATAAACCCAAGTTTTATACAGGGGAAAATAATGAGGCTGCTTGAATATAATGTTTAACAGTTAAAAATATTTTGCAGTTCAGATACACAGCAACTGAAAGAACCCAGCAAAGTGCCAGATATTTTGCAAATGGCCTCTTTGGCCATCATGGAAAAGATGTTCTATTTGCGCCAGCTACTAAAGTTGACCTTGTTTTACGGGTAAGTACGAGTAGATAATGTGCTTTTGACTTGATGTTATGTAGTTCATCTTTCTAAATAGACTAGCTATTTAATTAATTAACACTTTATTAGCACTTTGATGTTTGAGTATTAATACTCAAACATCAAAGTGCTTTATTTCCTTTAAACCTTGACTCTAGGACACGTCACAAAATTATATAAAGTAAAACTAGGAAATAAAGAACTTTGTTTTTTTTTGTCAATTTAATCTTTTTAAGGTACATTCTTGCCAAAAAATGGTGCTCAGTTATCAATCTATGCTTGAGTACCGTTTATGTTTGCAATAAATATTTGAGTAGGTATTGAGTATTCATGGAAAATCTTTACTCAAGCATATATCAATGACTGAGCAAGCTTTTATAATATAGGCCATAGAAAAATGAAAATTCTGAAGATGTGGTAAGGATGATTGTGTGCAACGATTTATCTATATTTTTAACAGAGTTTACCCTGTCCTAATGACTCTAGATTACGTTACTTATTTGAATCTTAGCTTCCCCTTCACTAAGTTGCAATTTTTCAGTTTTACAAACACTGTGCCAAGTGGCAAAAGCAAGTAAAGAAAAACCCAGAAACCTACATGGAGCAAGACCTTTTTGGTGTCAGCCATAAAATGAACACGACATTGCAACATATCTCTAGTACATTGGGTTTTAATTCTACTTTGAGTTTGGGTTCGTAAATACCACTATGCTATTCAAGCTTGCTTTGTTATTTGCTGCACACAGAAGAGTTAGTTTTACGAACCGCTTTACTAAGTCGCTACCAATCCGCAAAATACAAACAAGTGTGCTGAGCTCTAAGTAAGCACATTTTGTTGCGAAGCTTTAGCGGCAATTTTTGTATAGCGTTTCCTAATACCTACTGCACATTATTCTTCGTCATGATTATTATCTGTATTCTGTACCATTAACGTTTCTCACTTATTTTTCGAAACACTTACTAATTTGTCATAATAAAGAGTGCGTTTCGGCGCGCTCATCAAGTACCTATTTGAATTTAAAGTAAGTACTCCATCATCCATGCTATTACATTCTTAAGTGCTTTTTCCTTTGTTCTTGTCATTGTAGCGGTCGCAGGGAGTCGATGGATGGAGGCGGCTCAGGACCGCTTTCTTTGTAGCGTCAAATGGGGTAGTTCTATGTCAATCTGTGACGTTTATGGGCTGATATGATGATGTTTGTTAGTAAAGCCTATATAAGTCCACTGCTGGACGCCCCGCCGGCCTCTCCCTGATAAGCACCTTGGGGCAAACATAGGTCTCCCCCAAACGGCGACGGTTGGGGAGGCCTATGTTCAGTTGTAAACGTATACGGGCTGATAATAATGTAGTCCATGTCACTTTGAATTACATAGGTACCTACTTGATGACCGCTACAAGCAAAATTAAGTCATAATGCGGCTTAATCTTTGCATGTTTCCATGTGTAACTTAAATGCTAATACTACAGCTAATTCGCCTTTTATGAATATAAATTATACTGTAATAAATAGGCACCGGTACCTGCTACTTATATGCTACACATCACATCATTTCCTACAACATCATTATTATAAGAAGGTGTTAAGTGCCAAGTTTTTTTTATGTCTGGCTTGTAGAGGCACCATCTCTCTCCGTTATATCTTGGGTCGCCGCCATCGAAATCGATGAGGAGGCCTTTATTATTTTAATGTTTCATATAATAAAATAATTATAAGAAATAATAAAATACTAAAGAGCGCAGAAACGGAACGCTATCTTCGAGTGATTAAGCTTTGAAACGACAATGTGCGTGTGTTTAGACCTGACTGTAGAATTTATGTCTCTGTAATTTTATTTATTTTTGTTTTATTAATTTCAGAAAAAGTGGAGCTGATGTTCAAAATGTGTGGATTTGAAACGGCCTGGAACAAACATTACCCATCGCCCTGGTGCGCTGCTTTTGATGAGAAAAGTGCTCAGGTAGGTAATGTGGAAAATACACACAGTACAATTTGTGTAGATAAAGATTGGATTTAATAAATATAATAAAACGGAGATTGGGAAAGAAAAGAAAGAATTAATAAATTATGTTGGAAAATCCACACAGCATTATCAAGCCACAAGCTAAGCAGAGCTTGTGATAAGAGGACTCCGAGTAGATACCAACTGTATACTTTATACAATACACCATATATTGTGTATTGTATTAAGTTATATATAGATAACAATCAAGAACACCTGGAGCATATCTAAAGATTGTACAAACATTTATCCCGAGGTACGAATCAAACCCGCGACCTCCTATCGTAGGTGGACCTTCGCTCGACGCGCCACATCAGTCGTCTACCGTCACACTCATAAAATACATAGAAGGCAGCTGCTCCCTTCCTCTGGGTGATTTTCTTTCGGCTCTTACGGACATCCACGGCCTGAGTTACAGGGGTCGTCGGCAGGTAAGCAAGGGTTAATGTAAAGGCTACTTCGTATATCCGACAACGGCTGGGGCAAAAGTGTTCATCAGTGGAGACCACGACTCGGTAAACATAGCGTAGGACCCCCTCCTACCAGGTGGGATGACGACCTGCGAAAGACTGCAGGTAGATGCTGGATGCGTCAAGCTGAAGACAGGGCATTATGGCGCTCATTAGGGGAGGCCTATGTCCAGCAGTGGACTAACATAGGCTGATGATGATGATAACTTCGTATATTGTTACAGGTTATGGAGTATTACCTAGATTTGAAACATTACTGGGCGGACGGGTACGGACACGAGCTCACGTACCGGCTAGCCTGCTTGTCTATCAAGGATATGTTTGACAACTTCAGGTAAATGTAAAGCCAAGCCTGTTAGGTTGGTACTAACTGGTGTTACGTGGCGTAATGTACCATTCGCAGCGACCATAAAGTTTAATATTCATTTATTCTCTAAAAGACAAATTATATAACGTCATTTGACGACCGAGGTGGCGCGGTGGGCGAAGGTCCGCCTGCGACGCAGGAGGTTGCGGGTTCGATTCCCGCCTCGGAACAAGTGTGTGTACGATCTGCAGATATTTGTTTCGGGTGTTCTGGTCGTTTTCTATGTATAATAAAAAATATCTATCTATGTAATGTATTGTATTATGTATATCAGTTATCTAGTACCCATAACACAAGCTCTGCTTACCATGGGGCTAGATAATGCTGTGTGAATTGTCCAGCATTATTTATTTATTTATTAACATAAATAAAAATCAATAATCATAATATTACCATGAGAAGTTCTTAGATTAAGTAGTGTGAGTGCATGGCGTAATGTAACATTCGCACGTTACGCCCGTCTAGTGCTAAAATCCGTCACGTTGCTTATCGCGAGCGCTTTCTTTTTCTGTACTGTACTGCACGAACGCTCGCTGTGTAACATGTTACATTAAGCCTCGTAAAGGAAGTCTACTGACTGCCATTGAATTTGAGTATCCTATTTTAGACCCAGGCGTTATTTGCGGAAATCTTTGTAAAATTCTAAAAGTCACATCAGAGTTATAAATTAGAAAGTTTTGATGGATTCGTTCTGGATCTGGAATAACGTAGGTAGAGGCTACCTAAATGAAACCGTATATTTACACGGCGAGAAAAACGTGTATTAACCAAGGCCCTTAATCGACTGCGAACTTTTTTTAATCCTAAGCCTCGTGCTGCTGCTCAACACAGCTGTTGTGTTGCGCCTCATAAGCGTTTCTTTCGCAAAATATGTTACGGCTGTGCTGAGTGTGAGTACACAAATGTGTGTTTATCCAGCCGCTGCGTAAGTGTGGATTGACGCATATTACGCATGGCAAAAACGCATGCGCGCATGTGCCACTCGTAAAAAACACATTGTGTGATCAGCAGTCAACGTGGGTTCTTTTCTGTCACGCGGATTTGCGCCCGCACGCGGTTTTACTACGCTTGCGGGACGCACGAAACCTAATATTGCCCCAGCCAGAAAAACGTAATAATATGGAAATATGGTTTCAGGTGAAACAAAAAAGCGTACGAGGGGCTTTAGATTTAACTTTTATTTTTATAAAACCTATTCCATAAACTCCTAAAGTCATTTAAAACGGGATATTAACCATGATTTGATTTTTGAGTTATCCAATATTTCGGCACAGTTTCATGCGCCATGATCACGGAATAACTGAAGGCACTGCGAGTTAATTTTTATGGGCAGACATACCGATCTACCCTCATTTTTTGTCTTTTGCTACGAACGTTACCACTACTATTCCATAAACCCTTATTATTCATTCCAGAAAGCAGACGGGTCCAGCATCTACATTCTACTTCACCCACTCCGGCACTCTTCTGAAGATAATATCTCACCTGGGCCTGTACAAACCGGAGACACACCTCAGGGCCGGCAACTTTGAAGAGTACCTGCACCGGGCGTGGAGAACCACGGAGATTGACTGCTTCGCTTCGAATATAGCATTTGTCTTGTATAGGTAAGGTTTTTAAAATATGTTTCCTTCTGATACATACATAAAACATTACATAATTAAATAATGCTGGACAATCACAATCAATCCACATAATATCATCTAACCCCATAGTGAGCAGAAATTGGGTTATGATTACTGATATACCTAATACTTTACATACTTAGATATTTTAATAGATTATTTTATACAAAAAAAATATACGCAGAACATCAGAAACAAATACCTGCAGGTACAAACTATTTATGTCCTAAGGCAGGTATCGAACCTGCAACCTCCTGCGTTGCAGGCTGCAAAACTTAAAAAAATCAGTGTAAAACGAAATAAATAAAAACAACATCTAGCCCCAAACTCAACAGAGCTTGTGCTATGGATAGTAGATGACTGATATATTTATTACAATACATAGATATATTTTGTATTACACATAGTAAACATCCAGAATATCCTGAACAAATATCGGCAGATCGTACTAACAGTTGTCCCGACGCGGGAATCTAACCCACAACCTACTACATCGCAGGTGGTTCTTCGCCCCCTACGCCAGAGAGATCGTCAAGAAATCCGATTCAATTAAAAAAATTTTCAACACATAAAAATAATAATGTTTTGTTTTTCAGTTGCGAAGATGGTGACCACGTGTTAACACTGCACCAAGAACGTCCTATCAAAATGCCGATGTGCAAGTCAGAGCTGTGCCCTCTAGAAGTATTAACTAAGAGCTTCAACCAGTCTATACATAATTGTGACTATACCGATATGTGTAGCCTAAACAGCGTGTAGTCTGTGCAAAAAGAGAAGTCTCCTAGGAATAGAGGGCGCGCGTGTGCCAATGTACTTTTGTTGCGTTAATATGTTAGTTCACCGTTTCGCCACGAGACTTCTCTTTTTGCATAGACTCTAGTGAAAGATCCGTTCTAAATGTTTACTATACTACTGCGTAACCCATAAAGAAATGATGATGATTCTTTGTTAATGGCAATTGTGTCCGGTTGGACGCTTTTCTGCCAGTGTAATGGAATATAATTGTAAAATTAATGAGGTATAGTTTGACCGAAACCGCTGTACCGCTCCTTAGGAAAGTGCGGCGAGGTGGGGGGCGAGGAAAAAAGAGCAAGAGTACGCGTTGACGGCAGACTGTTGGATCGGAGCGGCCGATATTTCCCCCCCGTCTCGCCGCTCGCATACCTCAGGCGCGGTACAGTGGTTTAGGTCAAACTATATCAAATTATGAAGATGGTGTGACATTTTCACCAGAGCTTATTTTGTAATCTAGCAGGGCGTACCACGTGCAGGTTAGGTTGGCTTGGGAGACAAGATGTTGGAGTCCCCCTTACACCCCAACCCATAAAGAAAGCTTGCACCGCAAGCCATGCCACTGACAGAATTTCGTCGATTCAGACGCTGAGCCATCTAGCAAAGCAAGAAGTTGAAGTTGACTTTTGTTGTAAAGGTTCGAAGTGGTTCGAAATCTCCCAAGATTATAATTAAAGACAATTTTTATAGAACCGAGCCGATTTCTATTACCATTTAGGTTATAGAAATCAGCTCGGTTCTATAAAAATAATCTATATTTTTTAAATAATTTATTATTATTTTATTTCTTAAAGATAATTTAGATTAACAATGACATTTATGAATGAAAACTTGACAAAACTGATAACAATAACAAAAAACAACAAGGTAACAGCCAGGCTATCTAAAAATTAGTAGGTAACTAGTAATTGCATACATTCAAAAATGATACATAGTCCAATTTAATATAATTTTATTTATTTCAACTTTATTGCACTACTAAGGGTTCAAAGGGTGGGCTTTAATGCCGAGGCATAATTCCCATGTGTAAAAGTTTTATGGCATTCTATTGTTTATCATAGTTACTGTTATATATGATATATTAATCATAAAAATACTATGTAATCAATTTAAATAATCTGTCAATTCGAATTTTTAGACAAAATACAATTTAATTTAACAATAATCATATTCCTGAACAAATAATGTTAAATTGTTAATATGTTGCCAATGTTATTGTATATTATTTATTTTGCAGCCCTAATTTATAATTATTGTATACCAACGTGTATTGCAACAGGAAAAAATTAATAAACCAAACAGTATTTCGTTATATAGTAGTTTTAATTTATTCAGCCCTACCTATATTTATTTTATAATTACACAGAAACTTTTTAGTTACACAAACAAAAACACATAATTTTATATACCTATAGTTGGTTCTTATTACACTGCACAGTCATCCATTCGATCGTATTTAAAATATTATGCAATCATACATCATTATTATGTCAGTGTATCGTTCTTCTGGTCTCCTCAAAGGGTAATACTGAAAATCAGTGTTTTGCTCTTAGAGCAAAGCTTTTCGCTGAGCTATTGCCTTTTTGACAGGCTGCAGCACGCACACAATTTTTAAATCCTTTTATTTGTTTTTACTATTACTTATTGTTTACTATTACTTTTACTATTGCTACCTTATATCATGTGCTGCAGTGTCGAATAAATGATTTATCTATCTATCTATCTATCTACCTTTAAATATTATAAATAAATAAATAATGCTGGAAAATTCACACAGCATTATCTAGCCCCATGGTAAGCAGAGCTTGTGTTATGGGTACTAGATAACTGATATACATAATACAATACATTACATAGATAGATATTTTTTATTATACATAGAAAACGACCAGAACACCCGGAACAAATATCTGCAGATCGTACACACAATTGTTCCGAGGCGGGAATCGAACCCGGAACCACCTGCGTCGCAGGTGCATCTTTGCCCACCGCGCCACATCGGTCGTCAAATAACTACAAATTATATTATAAAAATCCCCCATCATAATCGGCCTTTGTTAGTCAACTGCTGGACATAGGCCTCCCCCAATGATCGCCATAGCGCCCTGTCTTCAGCTTGACGCATCCAGCATCTACCTGCAGTCTTTCGCAGGTCGTCATCTCACCTGGCCGGAGGGCATCCTATACTACGGTATAGGATGCCCTCCGGCCAGGTGAGATTTGCCTAAGATTAAAAGTATCTCGATGTAAAGTTAACTAGTGATTAGCAAAGAAAACATTTTTGTACACGCGAGGTTATAGTATTTGTGCGCATCTATGTATGTGGTTGGCTTTCCATCATTCAGAGAGAGGCACAGGCTGTGCCCCTGCATTTCTCAAAAAACCTGGGACTGTATGCTATTCTATAAACTTAGTGTTCAATTATGTAGGTTCCTAATTACTTAATGTATATAACTTCTTAACACTTTCATGTCCCACGATGCACATGTCCATGTCCGATCGCACCGCCAACGTGGGCAGTGGATGCGTTAATCTTGTTAGTAGGTACCAAACGTTCCTCTGACTGAAATGGCTTTGTTTCTTTGAATTTGTCCAAATTGTACCACGTTATTATCACTCTCGCTGAAAGCACATTTGTGTATAGCAACGAAACTAGATAAATACATAAACTTTAAGTACTTTGTATCAACTTCACAATCTCCGGCAATTCACTTTTGTTCTCTCTCGTTTAATTTATCCAGGAGTGGTTGTCGACTTGTGACTTGTACAATCTGTTTTATTAGACGCGACATTGTTACGCGACTTTATGTTGAATTTGCTGTTTGTTGATAGCTCCCCGATTTGTAAGTGCTTTTGCTAAAAAATATGGGACCACAAAAATATGACCTGTTTTAACTAGGCTGCTTTATTTTTACATGATATTAAGGCGTACCTAATTAAATCTAGCTGAAACTTGTTTATTCACAAAAAGGTCTTGAAATATAAATGTTTTACATTGAATTTACTTATCTTTCCCTGACTCTAGCTATCCATGCAATATTGAGTCTAGGATTGGAGCGTGTCTGCGATCGGTAAATTTTTTACCTACAAATATTGGTATGTAACTACTGTAAATTAAAACATTACTGAAACGCAACTCAGACTAAAGCACGTCACTTTAGCCCCGGTTTTTGACATAATTTAATTTGATCACACAATCTGGACACGCGCTTAAAAAATCTGGGTTGCGTTTCAGTATTCGAGAGAGTGTCGCGTCGCTCAAAATGCTTAGAGATAGATTACTGTGATCACGTCAAAGCAAGGCTGTCGCGTCGGACAAAAGGTCCACCATGCCCGAGAAGGTAATTTAATGCGGCGTTCGCAATCAAACTTAACGCCTTGTAGTCGAAAGCTTGATGGTTTATTTTCCAGTTTATACTGGAGTTCCATTTTGATAAGGATCAATTTCCATCTCACTTATTGAAAAGTTCAGAATTGGATCGGAGACAATGTTCTTGGAATCACTGAGAAAGTTTCGGAAAGTCATTCTAAGTTGATTGTGAGTTTGATATTTACCTAGAACCTATTTTATGCCTGCGACAAGATGTCTCCGTTATACCAACCAACCCATCTATAATATCAGTAAGATTAAGTAGGTAACATTTATTCATGGGAGAGACAGTAGGTATTCATTTTCAAATCACATTCATTCTTGAATTATATATGTCTTTCCATAAGGTATTAGGTATATGTTCTTTGCCATTAGTTACTAGTAACGAGACAGTCTGTCATTTATTTTTAAATTCGTTGCGTCTTGCGGTTTTCGCGTTAGGGCGCATTTACACAGCATCCGTTTTATAGCATCCGTTCTTTTTCTGTGATGGTGTATGTAGTTGTAGGAGCGAATTCAAACATCCGATAGTACATATTCCGGATCAAGTAGAGTAAACTATACACACGTATCCAGTAGCAAAGCATCCGTAAAAAACGACCGTGTAAAAATGGATGCGCCCTTATTACCTAAGTAACAAACATTTTTGAATTATTTCATCATCCCACTGTAACACCTCACTTTTCTGGGATTGAAGGTACCCTACGTTTTATTCCAGGATATAAGCTATCTTGGCATCTAATTTAATACTAATCCATTCAGCATGAATCAGTAACGATCATACACATATGTACACGTACACGTACATATAAACTTTCGACATTATAATCTTAGTGTGATATATTTAATTCCTAGAATATAAACTCTAGCTCAAACTCTTATCTCTCTGCCTAGGTTACTCCTATCATTCTTCATAAGTTACTCAGGATTACTTATTACAAAATGTTACACTTCTCAGTCAGCCATTTTGAATGTAGTAAGTACATCTAGGGACCATTCTGATGAAATTAGAACTGGTAACGTCGTGAGCTACTGTCTCTAGATAAAGGTAAAGTGATTTAGTGAATGCATAAATTTGCATTTATTTGGTGCAGCCGAGCTGCCGAGCTATATAACGTCAATTAACTGTTAATCTTACTAGCAACATGATCCCTTAAGCCTATCATCATCATCACCAGCCTATGCCAGCCACTGCTGGACATAGGCCTCTCCTAATGAGCGCCATAGCGCCCTGTCTTCAGTTTGCCGCATACATCATCTGCCTGCAGTCTTTCGCAGGTCATCATCCCACCTGGCCGGAGGGCGTCCTACTCTACGCTTACCGAGTCGCGGTCTACACTCTCAAGAACACATTATGACTAAACCTGAAACAATTTCAGATGAATAGTGTTGGAGCAGTGCTCAACAGTAAGTTATGTAAGCTGATATTAGCTAGAGGTAGCTACGAACAGTAAGAGATGAGCTGAGTAGAAGCTAAGGGTTTCTCCCCTATAGCTTCGAGTTTCTCCCCTATAGCTTCGAGCTGACAAGGGTTGATATCCGGAGAGAATAATACAACCAAACTGGTTGTTTTATTGCAAGTGTTTAATCGGTGCTTGAGCTAGAGCCAAAAGTTAACAAATGATCACGTAAAAACGTGCTTTTAACATTTTCCGCATTCTTTCTAGCTAGCTATATCTGTACGGCTCGTACAAGTAATTTGCATGGATAATGGAATGGCGTCTCATCTCCAAGTTCTCTAGTTGTTGTGAACCAGTTCAAATGCGTATTATCCTAAACTCTATCGGTATCCACCGCATAGTTCCGCTCTTGGGAAATCCGTATCCACTTGTGAACATAGTTTAACAACTACTGGTACGACTTTTCAGCGCTCGTTAAAAAATGACTTAACTATCTCTGGTTTGGTCTTTCTCTTCTACTCTAGGTATGTACCTACTCATGCTATTTTTGCTACACATTTTATTAGGTTTACCACCCAGATTTAGGCCACCAGCTGATGTGCGGCTCCTGATCTTAGGCCCGTATCATGAAGCCATGCTCGCTCAGTCCTTCTTGATCTATACGTGAGTACCTAACACTTTTACCATAGAAAATAGTCACTTAAGCATAGATCAATTACTGAGCAAGCTCTTCAAGCTCTCTATAATACAGGCCTTAGTATTTGAAACCACAAGAATTTCAGATATAAGTAGCATGCATCTATCATCTCTCGCCTGATTCCGGCAACAAAGAAAACTTTATGGCCCGTCCAAAGCTCGGCAGCGGTCCCATCAAAAATTCAATAATGACAATCGTAATGCTCGGCTCCACACCACATGGGTCTCGGGATAGACGGGAAACGGGGTTCTGTCTACATTCTGTCACTGTGGGCGCATTGTGTGTAAACGCGTTGTGGTCATGTAAAGTTAAAAGGATGTCTCTGGTATTCCTTACAATAAACCTTTTTTACGTAGGTTTTACTTAATATAGATAATCACACTATTACACTAATATTACTTATAAATACGTAAGTTTGGATGTTTTGTTACCTCGTCACAGTAAGACTACTGAACGGATGGTACAGAAATGCATGCATACCTACAGGTAGTTCTAGGCCTGAAATAGAATTAAATAATTTAAGGAGTTAATATTAAACATTTAATCCAATAATTTCGTTTCACATACGATTTGAAGTAATGTGAATGAACCTTGTACGATATGGCAAATGGAAAAACTGTTCAATGCAAATGCGTGAGCGAGCAAAAACCTGTCTATTTAGCGATTTTACATAAGTTAGTAGAGTGAGAGAAGTAGAGCATGTCCCGGTACAAGTTGGCTCTGAAATTCAGAGTGAAACTTTGCTTCTACTGTGGCATTGTGTGAAGCCTTTAACGAGCACATCTTAACCCTCCATAAAGCACAGCCAGTACTTTGTACTGTGTAAAATATTTCTGTAAAAGGTCGCTCGCCGACGACCGACGGGCCGTAAATGAGAGGTTAACATAATATTTGCGTAAAAATGTTAAATAATCTGACAAAGGGTTTTGTCTTTTTGTTTTGTTGCTTTGTTGGGAATTTCCTTACTGGCGTTTAGTAGGTATCTAGGTACAGTCGAGTGTGAGTTGAGTGTCGCTTTTTTATGAAATGGTTCTACGGTTGGTCATACGTAGAGCCATACCTAACAAAAGCTCTGCTTGCTACAGTCTAGTCTACAATAGACGAACTTTTAATCATTCTAACTCTCACATTTACAATGTAGATCGCACATTTGGTCGTTGCTTGCACTCAGTGCTTTGAAACTGTGTTGGGTGTTGAATAAAGTTTCCGGTCATTTGTGAAATGTGTTCCTAGTCCTACACCAAAGAAAATAATACTAACGCTACACTACAGCACTTGGAAATGTATTTTGCACCTTTGCTTTTGAAGTTGTGGTCAGTCGACTGACAGCGATGACATTTATATGCATATTATGTGGTAATTGACGGGAAGCCTATATTATCGACGATCTCTGTGGCGGAGTAGGCGAAGGTCCGCCTGTGACGCAGGAGGTTGCGGGTTCGATTACCGACTTGGAACAATTATGTGTATGATCTTCAGATATTTGTTCCGGGTGTTCTGGTCGTTATCTATGTATAATAAAGAAAATCGATCTATGTAATGTATTATGTATTCTAGTACCCATAACACAAGCTCTGCTTACCTTGGGGCTAGCTGATGCTGTGAGGATTGTCCAGCATTAGGTACATTTATTTATTATCTGATATGGTTTATATCTATGTACGTGTTCGTTCACACGGAACGTCGCGTCCGTTTTACAGGACCGATTGATAGTATCCGTTCTTATTTGGCCTTTTATTCTGCCAAAGATTCTGAAGCCGTTTCCTGCAATCTGCTACTGTAGTTTTCAAATATTATTTTTAGCATTTATGTTCCTTAGTTTATTTGTTTTTACTACAATTTTTGACGTTATGGAATAACAAAATAGGTAGGAGGTAGCTTAATTAATTTAGTAAGGACGTCTTTGCCGTTTATTCAGGTCAGGAGCGTATTTAAATCTTTTTGGAGAATTAGTTCCAAGCTCTGGGTAACGATACTGGGAATTTTATGACTCGTTAATTTAACACAGTGTGTTAAACTTCGTTAATTTTAAAGGTTGCTGTTTTGATGTTCAAGTAAATTGATGAGCATGTTTTCATGGTTGAATGAGTTTGTTTTATTTAGAATCAAAATAATGACTTTTATACCACACAAGATTTATGATTGCAAGTAGCGGCAACGCTACTTGCAATCATAAATTTTGTGTAATGTAAGTGTATAATAACATATATATATGAGGTGTACGAATAGTCCATATCAGACGAATTTGCCAATTTCTTTAGAAATGGCGAAAGTAATCATGCCACTAAAGTAATTAAAAACGGGACCACGTTTTGATTTGAGTTATCATACGTATTGAGACATCTTATCAGTCTTATCACAAAAGAAGACAGGCAAAAAGAATACCTAGGTGTAGGGTAGGTAGATGTGTATTTAGGTACCTGCTATATTAAAAACCAAAACAAAGCCAAACATAATAATTCTGTGGCCAAGCCAGACGCCCACGCCCACGTTACACCCCAAAAACTTGAACTAGGTCAGTGCACCGCGACAATACCGACTCCGATGAGGTCGGCTATCGCTTTACGTACAAAGTTTGGCAAACGCATCCACGCTGAATCGCGTACGCATTCTATCGCGCACTTTGGCAATGCGTCCTAGAGTTATGGTGTCATTCTGTTGGCACTGTTGGCAGTGCCTAGGCAAACAGATATGGGTTTAGGATTAATAAGGATTAGCTAGTTTGTCGCTACAAGCCATTTGCTTACAATAGCGACCAGACAAAATACAAAACAACAATTTTGTTTGTTACCCAACTCACATTCCAACTGCTTTATACGACGGGAGAGTCAGCGATTCCACGCTCAACACAAAACTATTCTATCTAGTAGTGATACACTCTCTAGTTTGAGACTAGATAATGCAGTGTGAATAGTCCAGCATTTTTATAATAATTTGCTTAGCTACGGTCCCTAAAGCTAATTTCAACATTTTTTTTTTTTTTTTTTTTAAATATATATATATTTTTTTAAATAATGCTGGACAATTCACACAGCATTATCTAGCCCCATGGTAAGCAGAGCTTGTGTTATGGGTACTAGATAACTGATATACATAATACAATATATTACATAGATAGATATTATTTATTATACATAGAAAACGACCAGAACACCCGGAACAAATATCCGCAGATCGTACACACATTTGTTCCGAGGCGGGAATCGAACCCGCAACCTCATGCGTCGCAGGCGGACCTTCGCCCTCTGCGACACATCGGTCGTCAAAAAAAAGCTATTAAAAGCTATTATTATTATTATTAAAAGCTAGGAGAGGAGACCGAACACGGCTTTGCGAGTTTTCTCAAAACGTCGAATTGGACACCGCGCCGGCTTGGTTCATTGTAAGTTCTGATTTCACCTTCGAGTCTAGTTTGCTTGTAATGCTACGATCCCGAGTGAGCATTGTCATCTTGGTACGATAAGAGTCGTGTTCGTGTCCTTTGTTTAGACATTGTATGGAAGTGTCTACGTGACAGCGAGGAATAACCAGCTTAGGTGGGTAAGATGGGGCTTGCTACAATGTTTCCTAATTGCACGATACCTTACTTTACTTTGGTTTTATGCTGCTCATTATTACAAAAACCTCCCACATATCCGTCTGCGGTGTGCTAGTATACCTACCTAATTCGATTGTTTTAAAAAACTTAAAACCGACTTCGAATCTCTTAGTATTAATTTCTGTTTTTAAATATATATTTTTATGGGATCAACGCGGGATTATAGTCTATACAACTGCAAAATAATCATTCAAATTTGCCAATATACCCTAATGACGGAGAAATTGACAAATAGGTACATACAGCCTCGTCCTTGGAGGTACTAACTTGGATCCCTAGCTAGCTAAACTGAATAGGTTGGTAATCAATTATAAATGACTCTACGCTCCTCGTGTCTTGGTAGTTCGTAAAACAATAAAAAAAGCTCATATCCAAAAAGCTTACAAATGAATACAGGATTACATATACCTATGTCTTAGATTTGACTAAGTTACTATTTTAGAATCGTTATTGTTGTATCGGTTAGGTTGTGAAATAAATAACGAAACTTGTGGTATTAATCGAAAATCTGAGAATCCTGTCCTGTGATTTTCTCATAACAAATGTTGCTGGGACGTTTCAGTGGTTATGTTGTTCTCTAGAGTGATTTCCATCAAACTGTTAGTCTCATTGGTTTCCTCAGCCCACCTATTTCAGCAATGACCCTTAATCCATGCCTGCGTCAGACAGCCCGTCTCGGCAACATGCCACACTTCGATGCAGTTCAACGGCATTGCGACTATACCCGTCTAACCTAGAACGCACTCCGCTAGGCCGGCTAGAACAGCTTATTCAGACTAATGTATTAGTATTCTTTAAGTCTTATTGAGATGCTGAACTCATTTGGACTAAATATAACTGATAAGTATTCTTACATATATTATAGTATACTAGCTGCCCACCGCGGTTTCGCCCACGATCTTTATGCCTGTGTGCCTGCTATCTGTTATTCTGTTATGTAAGCTATATTATTGTGAAGTGTCATCAAAATACATTCAGTAGTTTTTGCGTGATAGAGCAACAAACATACATACATCCTCACAAACTTTCGGGTTTATAATATTAGTAGGAAGGATATAACGTATCTCTCTCTTAGTCATCATCATCAGCCTATGTTAGTCCACAGCTGGATATAGGCCTCCCCTTATGAGCGCCATAGCGCCCTGACTTCAGCTTGACGTATCCAGCATATCCCTACAGTCTTTCGCACGACCAGGTGCGAACCTGGTCCTACGTTTACCAAGTCGCGGTATCCGCTCAAGAACAGGTTTACCCCAGTGGTTGCCGGTTCGCGAGATATGGCCGGCCCACTGCCACCTCAGCTAATTCTAAGAGCTATCTCGATAACTTTGGTTCTCTGACCACACTGTATGATCTGAAATGGGCGGTCGAGACTCAGGAGAGGCCTCTGCCGGGCACTAGACCGATGATACAATACAATACAAATGCTTTATGTACATCATATGCAGATCATTACAAAAAATACATTAGGTACATGCGACAAGTACACAGGGCGGCCTTATCACTTAGAAGCGATCAACCTTTGATGATACGATGATGATGATCAGATAGTAAGAATAGCAGCCATTTCTCCTCTCACCTAATAAACAACTGGAGCATACTGACTCCCCGACGATTCGCTCGGAAATTAATTAAAACTTCTGCACAGTGATTTACGACGCATCCTGCTCTAGCTTTGTTTCTATTTGATTAATCGGCAGATTGGATTACCTGTACAAAGGAATCGATAAAAACGTACGACTATGTACCTACCCACAGAGCTACACTGTATACAATTGTTGTAACAAGATAAACCAGAGACCCTGTCTTGTTTCTTTTAGATGGGAGGGGAATTTAAATTACACGTTTCTTATTTTTGCCTGAACTCGAACCGAAATCATGAACGAGCCAGAAATTGTTGTTCCCTGACTGACAGGGTTTTTATGCATTGTGTACCCCCTAAGATCTACACCTAAGAACAATTATCTGTATGCCTAAAATAACAATAGACGATACGATTATTATTATGTACGTTTGCTGAAAACGTTCAATTTCATTTCGATAATTCGGTACGGTCAACAAAAATAATAACTGAAGAAGATACGTTTTTATTAAAAGCTCTGTTTGTTATTACAAAAATTTATCGCATTATTATTATTATTCATACATGAATTAATTAGTTATATGGACATACGTATGTATAATTACTTATAAATACGGACAATTCTACGCGAGCATAAGTATGATTTTTTCAGAGGAATAAGGGCCAGTTTTTGTCGAATTGAAGCGGATAGTGTCAAAAATAACAATGCTGTGGTAGTCGCAGCGTTTTATTCGACCACTTCATCTCAACCCGTGGATGTCGTATCTAAGAGTAGAACTAAGGGATCCTAACCTAACAGATAAAGAGCTGCAACTTCCAACTGTGTATAACACACCTCCTCTGCGACTAATAATCCGCCTACCAAGCGTTGTGATTATGGTGCACAGTATGAGGAACAGTGTCTAAATGGGTTTAATGAGGAACAATAAATACCATGAAATCAAAAAAAAAAGAAAAATATGTTTATTACTACATTTAAACAGAACTAAAGTAAATACAAAATTGGTATGGTAAGTAGAGAGAATTAATTTACAAAGTGCTAATGATTCCCACACTAGGCTGGACCTGTATCGTGGGAACCAATATGATTTACCACATCGACTACGTACTCTTATACGTAGTCGATGGATTTACCAGGTAAGAAGTGCCTCAATTTAATGATAAATCTATACAGACAAAATAAAGTTTGAAAAAAAAAACGTAAGAAAATTAATTAAAAAATATAGATAATAAAAAATCAAATAGAAAGTAACTCTCCATACTCCTCATGTTTTGTTCATATGTATGTATGTATATTATATGTAGTGGTATGAGTGTTCTGGTCGTTGTATAATAGAAAATATCTATGTATATAATGTATTGTATTATGTATATCAGTTATCTGGTACCCATAACACAAGCTCTGCTTAGCTTGGGGTTAGTTATGCTGTGTGAATTGTCCAGTTTTATTATTATTATTATTTTTTAATTGACGCCATTTTAGTAGCAGCTGGTACCTTTTCAAGTCTCTTCGCTTTGGTGGGAATCGTTAATTCTGATTTCGTCACGTGCCTCTCTCTTCCAAACTGAGGCGTAAACGTTATGTCCGATTTCCGAGAATTCAATAAAACGCCCTTTATGAATGAGAAGATATATTAAATTATCATTTTATTGTTTATATTAAATTCTCGTTATAAGTACCTAATAATGTTTTCATTTATAATCAACAAAACGATTTCTTGTGAAGTGAACGCTTCAGAATACTTCCTTTGTAAATTGTTCGTTGAACTAGCGGACCTTCCCGGCTTCGCACGGTTTTAGTACGGATCCCTAACTTTTTTGAAAGTATAATATAGTGTATATTTACCGGGGATAATGTAGCTTCCCAACGGTGAAAGAATTTTCCGAATCGGTCCAGTAGTTTCAGATTACATTACAAACAAAAAATCAAACCTTTCCTTTCCTAACCTTGTCTTTGTTTCTTTGATATAATATGAATTGACTTCCGACGACGTATAAGATATTTTAATTATTTCTATAAAGTTAGATTTATTTAATAGTTAGTGGATGATAAAGTTCGATGAATACCTTTGATAGTAGAAATGAAATGAAATGAAAATATATTTAGTAGGTACTTTAAGCACTTATTTATTAACTAAAAAATACTAAAACTGAATAATTTATGCTTTTCTTGAGGTATAATTTGAAATAACCTGATATATTTTATCTAAACTTGTTTTACTATTTGAATTTGATTTATTAGTTTACTTTGAATGAACTCTGTTATTTTTTATTTTTACATTTTAACGGGTCGTTCGTCAACTCACGCCAAGAATCTTGTCCCAACTGGTGTGAGTTGATGAATCGTAAAACAAGCCATTTAGCAAACTTTGACACAACCCGGTACCACGAATTAACTATGAGTTAGTTTATTAACTATAATTTAGTAGGTACTATTTAAAATAACTTAAAAGGACCTACTAATTTACAATACCTAAACAAAGCTCCACCATTTCATAGGACTATACAAAATACAAAAAGTTTATTTCGCAAAAGCTTACAAAATACACCTTATATGACACAGGATTACATGCATTACATAGGTCTTAGTTGTGAGTGGTTACTAGTTTAGGTAGATATAATTACTAACAATAACCCCCGAACTAAGGCCTGTTTCGCGGGGTGGAAAATTTTGGTGCAACACTTACCTTATTTTGCTCTATCAAGAACCAAATATTTACCTAGTACCCGGTACTTCAAACAAGAGCTAGGTTTTCCATCTAAAATGGAAAAGTTTCTACAAATTATAGGAAGCTTAATGTCCCTTCTGTTTCGTGTCGTTGAGTTTAATGACTGGGAATTTCATTAGAGTCAGCCAGCCATCTTTATCCCGGGGTCGAGTCGAGACGGACAACGTCAGTCGCACCGTTTACGTTTAATCTTGCGACAACTTTGCAAGTAATATAGATTTATTGTGCGCGTCACTGATCTCTCTCTATTACATAAGAAAATACAAAGAAAATACATTTATTTGACACCATACATAACACGACACATTACCTAGGTAATGTGTGAAGTAAGAAAATATAATATAAAAATAAGAAAAAAAATTATAAATAAATGATTTAATATAAGAAGAATATACTTTGAGGGGACTTGGTGAGACTAATAAGCTACCGAGTAGATGTTTGTCTTGTAGATTCTGAAACTATTGTTAATAATATTAAGTATTGATATATGCCAATCCGATGACCTCTTTCGCTACGCGTACGCGAAAATTAATGTACCTGCTACCTATCTACTTACTTATTTAAAGTGCTGATGTGCAAATCGATAAAACCACTTTTCTAAAGCGTGTAGATCATCGCGTTGCCAATGTGAATAACATATGAAACGGCTCAATACAGAAACTTCTATTTATCAATTTCTAGAACGTATATAGTTTGTGGGATGTAGGTGGGATAAAGTGGGATAATGCTGGTTGTGGCAAGCTGAAGACAGGGCGCTATGTCGCTTTAGGGGAGGCTTCTGTCCAGCATGGGCTAATTATAGGCTGATGATGGTGATTAAAAAATTAACAAAGCTCTGCCAAAATCGTTTCTAACATTTATTAAATGCATCTGTCTATGTTTAATATAATAATTTGAAAACTAAAAACTAACTATAATACCTGTTTTTTATTTTTGCAGGATTAACGTGAATCAAGGAAAGACAGGAATAATAATAAAATAAATAAATTTTGATGAGACCATATCGGATACATTCTCCATACAATAGCAAAAGAATTTTCAAAATCGGTCTAGGTAATTGAAAGAGATATCAACGAACATACATACAGCCGAACATAGAAAAATAAATAAATAATGGCGCAAAATTCACACAGCATTATCTAGCCCCATGGAGCCCATGGTAAGCAGAGCTTGAGTTATGGGTATCAAATAGGTACATAACTGATATACATAATACAATACATGATACATAGGTAGATGGATATTTTTTATCATACCTCTAAATAGAAAACGACCAGACCAGACCACCCTGAACAAATATCTGCAGATCGTACAAACATTTGTCAAGGGGACTGAATCGAACCTGCAACCTCTTGTGTCACAGGCGGACCTTCGCCACCGTGCCACAATGGTCGTCATAGAACCTCCTCCTTTTTTCAAAGTCGGTTAATACCAGATTTTCTCACAATAACGTTGATGATATACGAAATTAGCCTTAAGGTCGGTCTGTTTTGGCCGATACTGCCTTGATAGGCACCATTAATAGATGTCTGCAGGAGTTATTTCGGACACAAACAATGGATTGATATATGATTTGTAAAAGTTTCATTGCCAACAAAAGAACAAACATTTCGATACATTGAGTTTTATTGGTTTTAGTTACTGGAATTTCCGCGTTTTCCCGAACCCGGAAAGAGTTTGCTTTTTTAGTTATATTACCTTACAAGCTCACGTGTACTTACCTTATTTTTTCGCTACAGGGTGAAACGAAAACATCCTTGGTTTCTTGTTACTTGGTTTACTTTTCAACGGTTTTTTATTTCCGCCTGCGAGGAAAAGTACTATAAATACAGATAGGTGTAACAATGTATATTATGACATATAGCTTTTGGTTGCGGCTTCGCACGCAAAAAATCCGGGATAAAAAATTGACACTTTTTCTCCCCGGGATACCATATACCTCCAAGCCAAATTTTTTTGATATCTGTTCAGGTTTAGTGGTGGAAATATAACAGACAGACAGAAGAAACTTTTTCCCCATGATCTGCATCTGGTGTACAACAAAGTATTTTTGTATTGTATTGCATAAAACAGCTCCAATGATATATAAATAACGTGTACGAATCCGCCGGCAGAAACTAGTATATAATATTAGTATGTATACTGTAGAACCTATACCTAATTTCAACATTCTACCGCAAGTTATCAGATTTTGATCGGTTTTTTCAACAAATACCACGCATATGCACCAAACAGAAAAATAACAATATCGGAATTCTGTTGTTAGCGAATTTTTGCGAGGGATTGAACATAAACGTCATAAATAATCAGCTCTGGTCTATATCAGAGGATGTTAACGGGCTGATTGATCGAATCATTGTTATCGACTAGCTGAAAGCTGATCGGGGCATGATAGGCAGACAGTTACCAAAATAGTGAATATTGGTACTTACTGTTTATTTATATATGTATTTAAGTAGTATATTATTTAGTTTGATACCGGTGTGGCGCGGTGGGCGAAGGTCCGCCTGCGACGCAGGAGGATGCGGGTTCGATTCCCGCCTCGGAACAAATGTGTGTACGATCTGCAGATATTTGTTTCGGGTGTTCTGGTCGTTTTCTATATATATTAAAAAAATATCTATCTATGTAATGTATTGTATTATGTATATCAGTTATCTAGTACCCATAACACAAGCTGCTCTGCTTACCATGGGGCTAGATAATGCTGTGTGAATTGTCCAGCATTATTTATTTATTATTTATTTATATTTGTAACATTTACTTATTATTTGTTTTTAATTATTCATGTTATGTTCATATTAGTTTATCTTTGGTACGCCCCTGCCTTTCTTAAATTCTCATAATTCTTTACATCCAAAGGTTGCCTGGAAGAGATCGCTTCTAAGCGATAAGGCAGCCCATTGTACTTGTCGCATGTAATGTATTTTGTAATGATCTGTACCTGGTGTACAAAAAAGTATTTTTGTTTGTATTGTACAGTTAACTACATAAATGTCGGCTGATGCTAGCTAGGTCATCGTCAAATGAATCCTACTGTATCTAAGTATTGTAAAGGCGAAAGTTTGTGCCCTTGTGAAGATGATAGGTGGAAGACAACGCATAACTACTAAGTAGGTTAGGCTGAAATTTTGCACAAATAAAGATCTGAAATAACAAAACTGCTAAAATAGCAGAAGTGTGCGAATTCGCGGGCAGAAGCTGGTTAGGTTATATATATAACTATATATATTAATAAGATAAAACAGCCCCTGACTGCTCACATAAATATGAAACAATGAGTAGTAAGATATTTTGAACACCTTGGGTGCTTACAACAATATGATGATTCAAACTGCGTATATCAAAATGATTTCATGTTTTTCAGATCATTTTGACTACTCTAGACGCTCATATCAATTTGACGCTGACTGTACCTATAGATTTCAGCTGTCAATAAAGGTAATTATACGTCATGTCTCACTCAATAGTCTGCAGTCAGTTCATTTGTTTCAGTTGTACCTAAATAATCGTTCTAATTTGTTTCTATTATTTGATTGTAACTTCCATCCATACTTACAAACTTTCGCGTTTATAATATAAGTAGGATTTCAGCTGTCAATAAAGGTAGGTAATTAAACGTCATGTCTCACTCAACAGTCTGCAGTCAGTTCATTTGTTTCATCATCATCATCGGCCTATATCAGTCCACTGCTGGACATAGGCCTCCCCCAATGAGCGCCATAGCGCCCTGTCTTCAGCTTGCCGCATCCAGCATCTCCCTAATCCGATCCCTAACTTTTTTGAAAATATAATATAGCCTATGGGATACCGTTGGGAAGCTATCAACTATCCTATCCCCACTGTAGCTGCAGGTCCAGTAGTTTCGGAGCCTATTCATTACAAACAAACAAAACATCAAACCTTTCCTCTTTATAATATTATAGTATAGATATAGATAAAGATGATTAACTCATGTATATTAATCTAAGTTTCTCTGTAATTTTTGATTAAAGAAAAACATATGTACACTTCTAGTCTGTGGTTTCGCCAGTCCAATATCCATCCCTCAACGGAACAATTTGATAACCCAGTCAGATGAGCAGTTGTTGATCTCATCCATTGTTAGATGGCTACAGGTTAAGAAGCAGTTAGTACGAGTAAGATTTTATTAGTTTTTAACAGCGTTGAGTCCATGAATTATACAGAGCAGTTAGCTGGCGGCGGTGTTTACGCGCGTACGCAGTGCTGTGATCTGTGAATTATTTCATTATTTGTGTTTATGAGTGAGATGTGAGTAACTGTGAATTTAAATACTTAGATGAAATGTTCAAGGACCATTTTTATTTCATTAATTTTTTTAAGGAAAACCAGAGGCTAATCTAAGAGACTAAGAAAATTTTACTTTAAAGACTTTACAAATTTAATGACCTATTTAGATATTAAAAATACACAAAAGTATATTTATTTTATTCATATTCATTTGAAGGAAACCAGAGGCTTATAAATAATAGACTTACAAAAAGTAACTTTACAGACTTTACAAATTTAATGGCCTATTTAGATATTATAAATATACAAAAATATAAAAAATGCACTTTGATACATTTAAGAAATGTTATTCTTGATGGTTAGAAAAAATTATATATAAAAATTAGTAAACAATTGTATATATAATATAACAATACTTACTTATAAATAAAACAATAGTTACCGTTAAAAGCTGCCTCAGTTCCAATGTTCATTTTGTGGAAGTTCGTAAAGAACCGTAATGTATTTATTACAAGGTTTTGGACCACCAAAACCCTTATTTATCTACAATACAAAGTTTCTCGAAACCTATTCGTTCTTTAATAATTCATACTCTGAACTTTTAAAGCCTACGCTTTTATAAAACCGTTATCAGTTTTTTTTACTTTCTAGAAATTGTGAAACAATGAACCTGAAGTTGAACAACGAAATGAAAAGCTCGTCATCAAACGTGAAGTCAGAGGAGTCTCTAGTGAAGGTATGTTATCTCACTATCGATCAACAGGTTGGTTACATCACCTATGGTAGGCTATTATTATATTAAATTAAATAAGGTATATCGGTAAAAACATCATTTAAAAATGTGAAATATTCGTAATATTTCACATTTTTTGAATTTTAATTTCTCATAGTAGGATACCAAAACCAAACATCTTTCTAATTAACTTTTTAGCCAAGGATCTCATCAGTAGGTTATATTTTTTTCTTAATTAGATATGTCAGTATTTTCTATTATTTTGAGCTTCGAAACTGATGCTGAAAGGGAAATTATGAAAACCTCTCACAAGTTATCTTGATAGAACGCGTACATACTATATTAATCGTAATATTTTATAGTCAAACTATTTGGACACTAAAATTTCCTAAAATTATTAGTAAATAACATATACTATAAGATAAGTGGTTCATGATATAAACGGGTTTGAAAAGTACTGTTTCTGCGCATTTTAGGAATAAACGCTCTTAAGATCTTATTAGAGGCAATATCACACTAGGCTGAGTTTGCTGAAAACGCTATTTAACTGCTAACAACTATAATGTTTCGCTTAGCTTCTGTACCTATGTATGTAATAAGGAAACTCTGGTCTGATTTGAAGTCTCTGAGCGTAATAAGATTAAAACTCTTTCAGTTTTAAATCGTATAATATTTTCTCAGTGGAAATAATTACTTGGTTTCAAATTTTTTGCTACTCCAGGATTTCCTCATTTACAATGTCGAAACGAATTATTTATATACTAGGTTGGATTTCGATGTGGAACTATTTCTGTCAGAACTCAAATGACTGAAATTAGATGATATTATGAATGAGGGAAAGACGAGGTGCAATTAATATATTTTAAGTCGTTTCTGTCACTCTGCCCTGAGCAAAACCTCTCTTTTCTCCTTCCACTCCTCTAATAAATATATAAATTGATTATTGTGGACCATCCACCCACACAGCCTCATCTAGCCCTACATTATATTAATATTATGTCTCTCATTTACCATGATCTCGGGCCATAAAGTGACCAGGTCCTTTGGAAGGCTTGCGTGGGGCCGAAGCCAACAGCAATTAAATATAAATTAATTATTATTATTATATTAGCCCGGATTGCATTATAGCCCCATAGAAACTTAAGACAAAAATTATCAAGCTAATATACCTTTTTTTACGAGTATTAAGTTTATCAGTTATCTGTACCCATAACGCAAGCTCATTTTATATGGGACTCGATGATGGTGCTTGAATTGTTCTGCATTATTTATTTATTATATTTATCTCTATGTTCCGTAGAATCCAGTTATAAATAAATCACTGCAGGTAATCTAGGTCTGAGGTAAGCTCGGTGTTTTAATCACTTGTTTCTTCAAGGGTTTTGCACAAAGACTTCTGCTTTTTAATTAACAACGGTCTCTTTGTAAACTTAAGTGTTTGATAGTGTTTCTTTTTCATTTCAAGCTTGGGGATTTTACAAATTAAAACGCTAAAAGGAAATGAACTACATTTTTTTAAAATCTTTATTAAAAACAACATTTTATTTATATCAGCTAGAACCAAAGTGATTGGGAATACAAACAAACCCAAACTCGACGGGGTTACGTCGTTTCGTTTAGGAGTTCCCATGGTCTCCATCCATCATCAGACTAGCTCGAAGGTACCATGGCATTGCATTATCACCGAATTTACTTGAGTACCTTACCTATCTATACCAAATTACAACTCAATCGGCTGAGCATAACTGGTCTAAAATTCAGTTGCAAGAATCGACCTACACAAACTAATAGGGCAAGCAGTATAAAAGCTCATAAAGTTTACCTTTCTGTAGATAGGCATTCTTCACTTCAAAGAATGGATGTACAGCGTTTGCCTCAATTTAATTCAGGGCTTTCATCAGAGCCTAACTTCTTAGAATAGATACTAGACTATTATTGAATTTTGTTAAAAACACAACATCAAAAACGAAATTGAAAAATAAAAACATTTAGTTTCAAACATCGAAGAAAATACAGAAGACAGCTTAGAAAAGCTTCGGTCCGTGGCTTGGCCAAATAAAGCCTTTATTTAGTTTTCTTTGATATAGGACTACATCCAATGAGATTTTACAATAGAGACGTCATACTCATTGTAAAGAAATGAAAACATTGCGATATTTTATTAAAGCTACATACCTACCTAGCGTCGTCGTTCGAACATATGTACAACGCCGCCGCATGGTATTATCTCTGTCACTCATAAACGTAACGCATTGCTTGTCTCGTTCGTGTTGGTGGAAAAGCGGCAACAGCGCGGCAGTGATTTTAGTTCGAACAGACGAGACGTCGCACGGCATATGTCCTTATCTCTTTTACTCATAAACGCAACGCATACATTACTTGTCTCGTTCGTGTAGGTAGCAAAGCGGCAACCACGCGGCACTGATTTTTGAGTAAAATTAAATTGATTTTATGATTTTCCATTTTAAACAGTACAAAACAAATAGAAGAAATAAAAAGACACATCCTTCTTGCTTTTATCAACCGTCCCATAGTAAGTATTGCACTTTCTAAACACACAACATGGCATTTTAATATTTTTCATACTCCAAACTCCCGCTTCAACGTACGTCCGCGTCGCGGCCAGGAGCAAGACGGACTGAGTTCAATTCAGGCACGTACCTAATTTTCGTCTTGTTAGGCAGACCTCAGTACAACGTATCTAAGTAATATATAACATCATTGACTACATCTGTGAAATACTTCGTTGTTTTGGCGTTCGACGCATAGAAATACAAATCTTCAAAACCGTTTGCCCCTACAATATTTCTCGGACAAGCAGGTGTATTATATATACAAACTAGCGCCCCACACCTCATGTTTGCACATACGTGTATTATATACTATACGTACATATACACCTTCCACTTGAATTACTCTATCTATTAAAAAACCGCATCAAAATCCGTTGCGTAGTTTTAAAGGTCTAAACAAACATAGGGACAAACAGAATGTGGGAAGCGACTTTTTCTAATACTAGACTGTAGTGATATACATATAGCTTCTTATAAGTACTACAGAACCAAAACGAAAAAAAAAATACAAGAGGACGATTTTTTTTTTTTCGACTTTTTTGTATGTTCATCGATTTGTCCGTTATATCAACCATTTGGAAAATTATTTCGCTATCGTATGGAGAATAATGGAAGATGATCTCATAAATAATAATAATAATAATCTACCGTTTTGATATATTTTTTACTGTAGAATAGTTTTATACAATTTTATTGTATTTTCTATAGTAAAAAATGTATTTTATACGAGAATTTTAATAAATGAGTGTATAATAATAATGCTGGACAATTCACACAGCATTATCTAGTCCCATGGTAAGCAGAGCTTGTGTTATGGGTACTAGATAACTGATATACATAATACAATACATTACATAAATATAATTTTTTTATTATACATAGAAAACGACCAGAACACCCGGAACAAATAACTGCAGATCGTACACACAATTGTTCCGAGGCGGGAATCGAACGCAACCTCCTGCGTCGCAGGCGGACCTTCGCCCACCGCGCCACATCGGTCGTCAAATACGATTTGATAAAGCAGTTAATATACCAGCATTATAAGATTTTAAATTTTGATAATAAATTACTACAATAAGAAATTAATCCCAATCCATCTCATACAAATATTTTATTGAGTATTTCTCCCGTAAAACTTAAAATGTGCAAACTATGTAAATAAAGTGTTTGTCAAAATTAAATAGTATTTTGTATAACACGCCACCGTCTACACTTAACACTTTGACTGCGATTTTTTTTCGACGACTGCGATCTTTTTTTTAACCTAAAAAATTAGTGCTGTCGCTCTACACAGCGGTTGTGTTGCGCCGCACATGCGTTTCATTCGAAAAATATTACGGCTGTGCTGATTCACACAGATCTGTATTTTCTCAGCCGCTGCGCTAGTGTGGATTTATGCATATTAGTCACTTGTAGAAAACACATACCGTGTGATTTTAGCAGTCAAAGTGTTAACACGCCTCTATCATCACCATTACACTTGTTCTATCACTTCCTGTCCGTCCAAAGATTGTCTGGCAGAGATCGCTCATAACGAAAGGCTGCCCATTGTACAACATATCTGCATTTGTCTTTTTCTGTCTTGTGTATCTGTTTTATTTGGTGTGCAATAAACAGTCATTGTATTGTATTGTTAGAAAGGAAGGAATTTGAAATCTGTTTTTAGTTTTTGCAAAAAAATAAGTCGTTATTTCAGGAGTTTACGGCAGTGCACCGTCCCTAACGAATCTGAACGAAGGCCGGATATAAACTCGTTCCTTCACAGTCCATAATGTTTTATTTATAAAGTTATGCTACAGTAAAAATGAAATCCATTAATTCATCATCAACCTATGTTAGTCCACTGCTGGACATAAGCCTCCCCAATGAGTGCCATAGCGCCCTGTCTTCAGCTTGACGCATCCAGCAAATCCATGAATTGATAAAAACTAAATTATAAAAATTAAAACAAAATTATGTACCTGCCTAATGTGCTCATGTACCTTTATATCTAGATGTACATATCCTACCTATATATGTAGATATATAAGTAGGTACTTAATATCGCTTTTCCCTTGCGTTTTTCTTCGCCCTTAGCTAGCTAACGGCGGAGGAAACCCATGGCTATGATGAGCTCCGGATACTAATAGCTCGTGGACTAATTACTTTAAAACACAACCAGAACACTTCGTCAGCCATAATCATAAAAGCACGTGATTTTTTTTTATAAAATGACTTGCTGTGAGAATTGTCCAGCATTATTTATTTATCATAAATCATGGTATTCCCAAAAGCACGACACGGTTCCTCGCCAGTAAAATAGCAGCTATTTCAGGTGTTTACGCCTCCATAGTGCACCATGACTAATCAGGTTGCCACTGGATATAGTTCGTTTTAAAAGCCGTTCTCCAAAACCCATTAAAAGTTGGATACATTTTCGCAGTTCTGAACTTTCGTGATAATAGATCTGCCTACGTAGAGCTTTTTCCTTGTTTAAATAGAAAAGTCAACAAAACTTTTTGGTGTCCGTATTTTTATTTTGCGTTAAAAGCTTGATAGGTACACGTTCTGCAATTTTTTAGAACTGGACAAAATTTTGCTACAGAATTTTGTTTTCGGTTGCTTTTGATAGTTTACACCAGATAAAGGCGGGTATGAAATGTAGATCAGTAGAATGTAATTTGATAAGTAACCTGTGTACCTATAAACATTATACTTTCTTTTTTGTATACAAAGGGGTGGCAAACCCAAGGAATATTTTTAGAAAATATTTAACTTGACAGTGGTATCATGGAAACACAGGACAGAAGGCCGAAAAAAGTTTTTGAAAGCAAATCCATCATTTAATTGATCTCTCTTTCGTTTTCGAATTAAAATTTAAAAATGTTAGCTGCACATGTGAGATGAATCGTTGTTGAAGTTTATGTATTAGTTTTTAGTGATAACCTTGCTGTTTTCTGTTACCGCTATCAGTTTTTGTTAAGTTTTCATTTATAAATGACTTTATTAACGTAAAATATTTTGGATTATAATTCGGCGTATATATAAATGAAAGCTTTCGTTGACTAAGAGCCCTAAACAACTCTTCTTTTCCACAGTTATAGAAACATCAGCTTATCTCGGCTCAATGGGAAAAGGTATAAAAGAACACAAATATTATGAAGTAAGAAAGTCGGTATTATATCAAAAAATACAAATAAAAATCGTAAGACCAAAGTTGACCCACTCAGTGTCCGGAATCACCTCTTTCAGCTTGGACACCTATTACGTGGCACCTTGCAGAGACCTTCAAGCACATTTAGCTTTAAAATAAATAAGTAGGTAAATAAAAATAAAAATCTTTATTTAGAACATGTTTACATAGGATCATAGATACATATTGAAACGATGACACTACCGAAGCTTTAAAAACTGTTTGGTAATGTCAAAACTTACTATACAATCTACCGATTAACATCATCACGGCGAAGTAAGTTAGGTTACGGGAGCAAGGTAGAGCACATTTCTTGCGTGCGTGACCCAAGACCTACCTAAGGTAAGGTACCTAATGATTTGATATAGAGCTAATTTACCACTTAACACCAGGTGGGTCATTTCGTCCTTCTCATTTCCGCCAACAATGTTCGTTTCAAAAAAGCTCTAAATTAGGTCACGCTAACGTTTTCAAAATCTGGGTTAGTGATTATGTTAACTTAACAAATTACTTACTATAATACCTACTTTATTGGGCTACTGCTAATAAAATAATAAATAACTAGCTGCGCCCCGCGGTTTCACCAGCTTGGTGATAGATATTTTGGATAATATACAATATATCTTTATAAGTTGTAGCCTATGTGTTTTTCTGATGTATAAGTTATATTATTGTAAAGTTACATTAAAATCCATTCAGTAGTTTCCATCATCATCGTTTACATCCATCCATCCATTCATCCATCCTGGATGGATGGATGGATGTTTGTTACTCTTTCACGCAAAAACTACTGAATGGATTTTAATGTAACTTTACAATAATATAACTTATACATCAGAAAAACACATAGGCTACTTACATACTGCCAAGCAGTATGCAGTATAATGATTTGTCCTACGCACTTGGATAGTCTTTGTGGGACTGGCCGCCGTGGCCGAAGATTCGGCTAGGAGGAATAAATACATATGGATGCTCCATGCTGACACACTTTTATCTATCAAAAAAACCGGTCCGAAATCGGCCCGTCCGAATGATAAGATCCCCTAAAATCCCAAATCCATCAAATAACAACTTAAGCTTCTAATTAATGAGCAACTACATTGGGTCGAATGTTTCGAACTTTTATAATTTCGTCGTAATTAATCCACGTCCCACTCCCATTCCCCCCGAGATAGACGGGACGTCGGGACAAAAGAGCCTCGTTAACAAAGTTTCCCTGGAAACCCTAACAAAATGGGTAAATTAGGGACAAGCCCGCAAAAACTATAGCGATGTACGGCACGTCATAATGGTGAATGATGATGAAAAATCTGACGTGTAAACAATTAAAACATTCCCACGTGATTTACATTGAATGACTTGCTACAATTACTTTGAGCGAAATAATAATTTCGATCCCTAACGCAATCCCTGCCCACTCTCTGCGGTGTGTCTCGAAGATGGGGCGCGCCGCAGCCTGGAGGAAGAGTTAACGGACTATTTTCTTGGATTTAGGTACTATATAGAGATGTATATAGACCTAGAAGTGATGTTTCAAAACTGATCGTGAAACATTTGTCCCGCAGCAAGAAAAGAAGGTCCTCCGACCTGCAAAAGACTGCAGGGAGATGCTGGATGCGTTAAGCTAAAGATAGGGCGCTATGCCCTTCACAAGTGGAGACCTACATATGTCCAGCAGTGAACTAACTGACTGCTGATGAGGAAAAGAACACTCAAGCTCCTGCGTCTCGTAAGCACAATTGTACTATGAAGCTTTCATATCCCTTTCCTTTGCCACAGCAGTCTTCAATAGGCACTTTTTGTTTTGTTCTCACCGTCTTTCAGTGAGATTGAAAGACGGGCGATAATCTAGAGATCTGGTCGGCTGTGCTCGCTTAACACAAGACGCAGAAAGTGGATGCCAAGTGGGCCGTCTACGCTTACCTTAGAAATGGGGAGGGTAGGCACTTGACCTAAATCGTGGGATTAATTTAAACGTGACATTCTTTCGGGATTTAGTTATTGTTTTGAGGGCCCTCAGAAATGTTATTCGGAACGAGAGAACGTCAAAATGTCTAAGCTATACTAAAATCACACAAGTTCTGCTTGATTTGTTATCGTTAGTCTGAAACGCGGTTCGTCAGATTATATTATTATATGCATTTCAGTTAAGGCCAGGATATTTGAGCGCAGTAGGCATTTAACGATACTTCCCTCCCCGCGTGGCAAGTCGCGCGAATACAAACTTCAAATGAACTCGCTGACCTCGCGCCGCGCCGCTCGCGCCACGCTGTCGTGCACAGTATAATTTGTCACAGTAGTTTAACTCCAATGTAGCAGTCCCTAAATGCGAATTTATTAATTATAAATTATGAAAACAAGTTTAAGTAAGATTACATAGTTTTTTCAAATGACCAATTTTGTTTTAAGGTTTGTAGTCTTTAGAAAAATACTAAATAAATAAAAGCAATAGTAATAAAAATAAAAATTCATTTATTAAATAACACAAATTGCCTTATTTAAAATGTAGAAGACAGTTAGAGGCGGGCGATGTCACAGGTAGTGTTTGCACTATTCGTTTAATTTTACTATTCGATAAAATTAATATTTTTAGCGCTAAATATTCGAATATTTTTTTAACATTGATTGAAAATAATACAATACAATTCAACACACACAAGAGCAGCTAGACTGGGGTTTGGTCTGATTGCAGCATAATTTTATTCAAATTAAATCAAGAATTTTAATTAGTTTTATAGTTTCTTAATAAAATAACACATTTATCGTTTTACAGAGTAAACTTCGGTTTACCCTGTAAGCCGTGTCCACTTAGACATGGCAAAGCCAAAAAGCCACAAAAAATAAGATCGACTTTATCATGGCAGATAGCAAGCACATATTCAGAGATGTCTCAGTGATCAACAGGTTCAATGCCGGATCTGATCCTGTTAATATCTGCAGCGTTCCCGCACAGCAGTATGCCATAAGACATAACACTATGGAAGTAGCTGAAATAGACTAGTCTAGAAGTATCAGCGTCTGTAAGGTGACGGTATTTTTTGTCGGTATACGCCGCAGAACTAAGTCTCTTCGATAGCTTATCTATGTGCGGGTCCCATTGATGTTTATTATCTAACCAAGGTGATCTAACGTTTCTCCTTTTACGTTTACATCAGCCTTAACTTGTTTATCATTAGGTAAATAAATGTAATATATTTCATTTTTGTTTCGTTATGTATATCAGTGGGTGTGTGTGCTGTCACATAGCAAGGCGAGCGGTGTCGAATTGCGGTTCGCTTCGCTCAACGTAATTCGACCCCGCCGACATCAGATTCGAAATCGTCATCCTCAAATTAATCGAAAAAAATTAGCCTGTCCACACGAAAAAAAGTTCAAAAATAGGTCAAATTTTGTTTTTTTTTTATAAAAAAGGGGGGTCTAAAGGGGCGAGGGAGGTAAATTTCTTTTTGAATTCGTAATTACTCGACTTTCTCTATATGATTGTGAAAAAAATTGTCTTCTAAGTTGCTTCGTTTGGGAGATATCAAAAGGGGGGGGTGAAAATAGGGGCGAGAGGGGGATGTTTTTTTTCTCCAATACAAAAGAAACCCTTTATATTATACCGCAATAAACACCCTATCACGACGGCATCTAGTAGCAACCTCAAAAGGGGGGTTCTTGGGGGCCAAAGGGGGCAACAACTTTTTTGCAATCAATATCACTAATAGGAGTGACGTCACGGCCACGGACGAGAGAGTGTTGCTCTTGCGGTCTTTTTTACTAAACAAGTGGTTTTTCTAAGAGTTGCTACCTATCTCCGTAACCAACTTATGGATTGCAGTGTTGTGAATAATTGGTGACATTACGCTCAAAAATATTCTCAGTGATAACAGAGATATTACACAAAATCAGATCCCTGTGTTACGGCAATATTTTTTTTCTACCCCCGAAAAGTGAATTATTAGGCTCTTAATTATTCGATTACTAAGTGCAGTGTTACTAGCGTGCGTACTTTAGTGCAGAAATAAGTGCCGTCTAGTGCTGTTAACATCCTGGTTAACAAGCGCCAATTATATAAATTGATTTTAAATAAATCAACCTCCTTCCACTAATAGCGCCATCTATTATCGAGTAGCTGAACATTTATTTTGACGGAGCGTGTCATAGAGGACAGCGACTTTTACACCTCAGACAGCGAAATCTGTATTTTGTACCTAGACAACCGGACTGACATAGACTAAATTTGGTGAAATCTTCTAAGCGGACAGTGCCATCTGTGAATTGTTGAACCAAATTACTGGCTTCAAGTTATTGAGAAGTGTCGTGCGTCTGCGTGCCTCTCTGTATAACAGCGTGCCGTGCCGCGCCGCCTGTCGTCGAATAGCGGAATCCCTCTTTTTTACACCCATGGCGCAGTGTGTGGCGTGTGGTAAATTTCTCAAGGGAGGTGCCGTCTGTGCCGTCTGTCCCTTATGTAAGAGCTCGAGTCACTTCGAATGTGTGAACCTACCACGGGGCGCCAAGGTGGCCGACACCTGGCGCTGCGGATCCTGTCAGGCCAGCGCGCCCAAGGGCCGGGATCCTTCGACGCCTGTGCGCCTTGCCCAGCAGAACTTCGCGGCGCCGAATGAACCAAAAGCGGCTGAGTCTACGGAGGCGGAGCAGTTGCACATGCATACTCTTCGGGATGACATGCGCGCGGAGATCTCGGGGATGCGTGATCAGTTGGGCACCGATATAAACTCGTTCAAGACCGACTTTCACATCATGTTCACAGAGTTCCGGGAGTTTAGAGCAGAGATGGCTGAGCTTAGGGCGTCCTTGTCGGGGCTGGCGCAGCGTATGGACGGCTTTGAGCGGCGCTTGGAGGCGGTAGAGCGGCGCCACGCCGAGCCCGCGCCCGTCGGCGCTGAGGTATGTGCGCTGGAGCGCGCCGTCGCCGAGCTCAAGCAGGAGCTGAATGACCGTGACCAGGACGCGTTACTCGGCGACCTCGAGATCGGGAATCTGCCGGAGGAGCGCGGGGAGAGCGTGCTGCACGCCGTCACGGTGCTGGCGGCCAAGCTGGGCGTCGCCGTGGAGGAACGCGACGTGGTGTTCGCGGAGCGGCTGGGTGCGGCGCGGGGAGAGGATGGCGAGGGCGCGGCGCTGCCGCCGCGTGCCCGCCGTGTTGTAGTGCGCTTCGCGCGCCGCGATCTGCGCGACCGCCTGCTGCAAGGAGCGCGCGTGCGCCGCACGCTGACGGCCGCTGACGCTGGCCCTGATGCCGCCGCTGCGCGTATCTACGTGAACGAGCGGCTCTCACGCACCAACCGCCAGCTGTTCTACCGCGTGCGAGAGGAGTGCCGCCGCGCGCAGTGGCGGTTCTCGTGGACCAAGCGCGGCCGAGTATACGCGCGGGAAGCCGAGGGCAAGCCTGCCTTTCCGCTGCGGTCGGAAGCTGACATATTAAGGGTTTTTGGTCCAGCGCGCGTTTGACTTTTTGTTGACAAGGTGTTCTGAAAAATTAAAGTCTGTTTTAATTTATTGCTTGTTGAAATTGTATTTTGTGGTGGTTACTGATTATGTTTTTACTTACTTATTTTATTTCTATGTTTGGGTTCTAAACTTCCTACTTGTGCTGGGGTATCAAAAGCAAAATTACTGCATAAGCCAATGTGTTTTAAAACTTATTATTTATTCTGTCACAGTTCTGTTTTTATTTACAAAGTTAGTTATTTTTAATCTACTATGTTTATTCCACCATGTAGCTATTGTACTTAATATATCAATAAGGTATAAAGTTACTATAATAGGTTATTACATGGTCACTTCTATTTTATGCTTCTTTCATGTGAGACAATTCTATAAATTTATCACTATCGACCAAAACTTCCTTTGAAATTAGTCAAAGTTGGTCTTTTCAATGCAGGGTCCCTTAATACAGGACAAGATGAGTTTATTGTAGCAGCGGAACGGCTTAATCCTGATATACTTGCAATCAATGAAACATGGATCGGCACTGGACAGGACTTTAAGGCACCTAAGCTGAATAATTATCGGTTCATTTGTAGACCCAGACATGCTAGTATAAAGGGAGGGCGGGGTGGGGGCGTTGGGTTCTACATAAGGAGGGGTATCAATGCCCGTGTATGTCCCCATCCAGACATTCCCTCTATAGAGCAGATGTGGCTGCGGCTATGTCTGTTAGGTAAAACGATTATTATTGGAACAGGCTACAAGCCCCCATGGCAAGACACTGCCTTATTCTTGGATTCAATTACTGATACCATAACTTCTTTCAATAAATGCGATAATCTAGTATTGGTTGGAGATTTTAACATTAACATGAAAGACCCCAACAATAGGAAGCGCCCACTGCTACAGCAATTCCTGCACTGTCTCAAACTAGATCAAATAGTCACTGAACCCACTCATCTAAATGTTCATAATGAACTTACACTCATTGATATTATATGCACAGATGCCAAAGTTCGTACTATAAGCAAGATACATACACCTGATCTTGGCAGACATGCTATGTTAGCTGTCGAACTGCATATCAAGAAAGATAAGCCAGTGGTCCGCTATGTCACATATAGACCATTTAAAAATATTATACCAGAGCTATTTGAGACTGACTTGAATTCAATAGAGTGGCCTTCATTATCATCTGCCAGTACTATAAGTAACTTAGTAACCTCTTTTACTACAATTGTTAAATTTTTATTTGACCTACATGCCCCTACAAAAACCAATAAATTTAAGGGCCCCCCTCACCCTTGGATTACTGACACAATCAAAATAATGATATCGATTAGGGATAAGTATCACAATGAGTACAAGGTACATGGCAAGGACACAATAAAAGAATGCTATAAAAGTATGAAACACTTAGTTGTTAAATCCATTGAAAACGAGAAACGGGCTTTCTTTACACAAAGTGTTAACAATAGCGTCAGTAACCCTAAGCAGCTGTGGAAGAATTTAAAGAATAATATTATTCCTAATAAGAAGCATTATCACGAGCTTCCCATGCAATTTAATGACCCGGACGCGATCAACACTCACTTTCTTGATGTGCCTGGTACACATAATGTTGCACTATCTCAACTCACACACTTTGAATTTCATCGACACGGGTCATCTACCTTTTCTCTAAAAGCTGTCAGTGAGTTTACAGTTCTCAAGGTTTTACAAAGCTTAAAATCAAAAGCTCAAGGCATTGATGGGATTTCCATTGATATGCTGCTACTAACTTTGCCTCAGTCAATCTCCACTATTACTGAAATAATAAATGGGTCTATTAGTGGCAGTGTATTCCCCGATGCATGGAAGGTTGCAATTGTCAAGCCTATTCCTAAGATTAACCAACCCTTGTCTCTTGGTGACCTACGGCCAATAAGTCTTCTTCCCTGTCTATCTAAAGTCTTAGAAAGGATTGTTTGCATGCAGATGACAAAATACCTCGAGGATCATCAATTACTTCCCCAATACCAGTCAGGGTTTCGGAAAGGGCATGGCACTGCTACTGCTCTTATGGATGTTGTTGATAACCTCTTGGCGGCTCAAGATGAAGGTATGTGTAGCATCCTTGTGCTGCTAGACTTCTCTAGGGCATTCGACTCTATCAATATCCCCCTTCTTCTTTCCAAACTAGCATATTATGGATTTGATTGCAAAACTGTTAAATGGTTTTCCAGTTACCTCGAATCCAGAAGTCAATCTGTAGAACTTCAAATGGCAAATGGTCAGTCAGTTAGGTCTCCTCCACGTATGGTACCCCGCGGTGTCCCACAAGGTTCGATTTTGGGACCAATACTGTTTATTCTCTACACTTCAGACATTATCAATAGGGTGACGTTTTGTCAATATCATCTCTATGCGGATGACCTCCAGCTATACTACTCTTTCCTTCCCCAAGATTGTCCTGACGCTGTAAACAAAATTAATAGTGACTTAGCACAGGTTCTACACTGGTCTTCTTCAAACTCCTTGATCCTTAACCCCAGAAAAACTAAATATATGCTGTTCGGTACTAAACAAAATTTATATAAACTTGCAAACTTTAATATGAACATAAGGGTGGATGGTGAGTTGGTTGAGCAGGTTGAGCAGGCAAAAAATCTTGGACTCATCATGGATAACCGTCTTCGCTTTGAAGCCCATGCTGCTGAAACTGTTCGGCAATCGCTTTACCGCTTGAAACTTCTTTATAAGATTCGTCCATATTTGAGTGAAACCGTTCGTATCACCTTATGCGAGACTCTAGTCCTCTCACATCTCAACTATTGTGATACGGTATATGGTCCTTGCCTTTTAGGACGTACCGAACAGCTTATTCAGCGTGTGCAGAATGCCTGTGCACGTTTTTGTTTCTCGATTCCACCTCGCACTTATGTAACACCATATCTCAACTCTTCCAACCTCTTGAAGATGAAAGCACGAAGAGAACTACACCTTGCAACATTACTTTTTGGCCTTATGATAACCAAGACTCCATCCTACCTCTACGCTAAACTTAAGTGGGCTGGTGATACCTCTCGGTATCCTAGAAGATTATGTACTCACCTGATTTTGATTACGCCGAGGCACAAATCTGTTGCTTTTAGAGGTTCTTTCCGATTTGCCGCTACTCACTGTTGGAATGTTCTTTTGCCTCCCCTTCGCTTGCTGAAAACAGTCTCAACATTTAGATCCACACTCAAGCGGGAACTCTTGCGCATGCAAAAAACTTTCTTATAGAAACTCTTGATACTCACCAATATACTCCTATAACCACTGCTCTTTATCACTGTATATCCGACCCCTGTAGTTTGTTTCCACAACTGTGATCTCTGTTTTTCTTTCATTTTTGCATTGGTTCGTTTTTCTTCCTAACCTTGTATTGTATTTATATAACCCTAAATGATTTCTACAATTTCTTTCTTTTTATCATAAATTCATAAATGAAACCACGTTACCTCAACCTTTTTTTTTCTACCACGTCAACAACTTCAACTTCTTATTTTTATGGCCCGCTGTGTTCATGTTGCCACAAGTCTGTCAGTGTCCATGTGAAAAGAGTCCTAAAGTTTAGCACCATAGACTAATTTTTTCGTTCATGTTTAGCACATTATAATTTTACTTACATTCTACTAACTGTTTATTATTTTTATTTAACTATTAATTTTTTTTTGTTTGTTTAGAGCATCTCTCTTTCCTTGTCCGTGATGTGACTAAATAAAAAAGGTACAAACTGAAAATCAGCGTTGTTCCGCGCCATGCGTGGTTCAGCACATAGCTGAGTTTGACCCTTTTTGGTCAGCAGGTTACGTGTATTATTATTATTGTTTCTCTGTAGGTTTATTTAATTTAACTTTATGTTTGCTGTGTTTTACTGTTTTAATGTGTTGTTTTGTTAAACCTGTTTTTTTTTGGCCAAATAAAATTATTTTCTTTCTTCTTTCTTTCTTCTAATACTCCTCTATACAACCCCTTGGAAAATAGTAGTTAATATGACTCCGTTTGGGACCCCCTCTACGGGGGGTGGGGGGTTCTGGGGGGCAAATCTCAAAAAGTCGGAATTTTTCCTAGGTCACTCCGACACCCCCTACACGATTCCGCAAAAAAAAATACCTCTCCCTTTACCATGAAAGGAAAACAATTATGTCAAACAGGTTGTGACGTCACAGGCAATCCAGCTAATGAAGAAAAAAGAAAACTAGATATTTTTTTTAAATCCTAGAACAAACGTTGACCCCCTAAATGTCCAGAATCACCCCTTTTGGGCTTAGTAGACCCTGTCCGTAGCACCCTGTATAGTAAAGCCCTAGAACCTTTTTATTTAATCGAGTACCTAGTAGGTAGTTAATTACTGTTCACTTGCTGTTTTTTTTAAACGTGCCCTTGTATCTTGGCATCGATGAGCTGCAAAGTTAAAAATGTACTGAACAAAAATGATCATACAGTTGCGCTACTGTTATGTCTGTACGCTACCCTCCTTTTGTTGACTGTTTTAGGTAGTTGATAGTAAATAAGTATATGTAATATATACAACCTTATTTCTATTTTAAGATTCCGTAGTTTTCGTCTGGATACTTCTTTATTTATTTGTCATTTTTAAATTATTTCTTAAACGGTAAATCGATCGATTCACGGGGGGTACTGGGAGCCGGCAAGAGCGACACAGGTCCTACCTCAACAAGGCCCGGCGGGCTACTGAAGCAGGCCGCTTGAGCGCGGAGTACTTATATTCTATAATTATTCGTTTTAAAAAAATACAAAATTGTTTTGAGAAAATCTAACCGGAGAATGCCCTTCTAAACTTCGTTGCCTATTTTCTGGCATATTTTTTGAGAGTACAACTAGGGCGTGCAAAACCGGTTTTCGGTTTTGCTGAAAACCGGAAAACCGGACTAAATTTAAGATTTTTTGAAAACCGGTTTTGAGAGACAAAACCGGTGCCAACTCCGGTTTTCCCGTTAATGAATTAAATCTTGATTTTAATCCACTTTTTTCTAATGCACCCAAGAAATATGTAATTTTGAGTCATCAAATATATCCGAATGCAACATATGCCCACCTACACTCCTCCTTCCGCGACCCCCGCACCCACGACGCGATTCCTGCGTTTCGCCTACCTGCGTTGTTGCCCAAATACACTTGCCGGGAGTGCACGTGCACAGCAATAACGTTAAGATGATAACTATGTTTTGTAAGGGGTGTTCCAGAATGTTTTTCGTTTTTTATTTGAGTATAATGCGCCAACCACAACTGGTGTGCAGTAGGTTCAATCGCTTGGTGGACTTTTTTAGTTTGTTAGCCATGAAATTATTAACGGGTGCGCATTTTGCGTGCAAGCGTTTTATAGAAACATCGATTCGTACACTCTGTTTGACGTCTCTACATGATACATTTCAATTTAACGACTACGAGAAATTGCCAAGTGCAAATTTAATCAAGCATTGAGTGAGCAAGTTTAAAGAGACTTAGAATACAATGCCGGATTAATCAATTGGGTGCTTAAAGACTTCGTGAAGGAGCATGAATGTTGACCATGACAATCACTATGATTACGCGCAGCTTCGTTTAATTTGAATGAATCCGCGCTTCGTCGCATTATTCACAAATGATAACATTTTAACCCATAAAAAATTTTAAATGTTCAAGCAATTAGGCCAGTGAAACTCATTGAATGACTTAAATTCTGTAGGACAGTGAGAAATTGTTTTAGGAATTACAATGTCGTCTGACTCTCAGACAAATCGATTATTACACAAATGGTCATGTTAACAAACAAAACTCCACACAGGGCTGCCAGTTATCCGATAGAACTGCATCAGAAATCACTAAAAGTTTAAATTGAAATGTGTCCCGTAGAGACTTCGAACAGTTGTGTAAGAAATGTAAGAATAGTGGTTTTTATTAAACGCTCGCATGCAAAATATGCGCTGCGCGCTCCCGCGATGTGTTCCATGACTATTAAACTGCAAAAGCCCATCAAGCGATTGAGACCACTCCCCACCCCCTGTTGTTTGTGGTGATCAAAAACGAAAAACATTATGAGACACCCTTTATATTGAAAAAATATTATTCTTCATTCTTACTTGTTGTTGATTTGATCTCAGTTAATTAAAGTTTATTTTTAAGTTCATGTTAACTAATCAATTAATGTGGTCTACTTAGTAGGCATAAATGGTTGATTAAAAACAGGTAAATCATAAAAGTTATTTGTAGGTTTTGTGGGTATCTAAGAATATCGTTTTCTTCTTCAAAATCTACTATACAAAAAATAAAAAAAGTTTGCCAAAACCGGTGCTAGCACCGGTTTCCGGTTTTGGGCCCTCAAAACCGAAATTCAAAACCGGTTTTCAAAACCTTCCGGTTTTGCACGCCCTAAGTACAACGTTTATACACTTGAAGTACAACAAGAAACCAAATAAAAACTAACCTTTTTTCGAGATTTTTTATCATCAGGTGAAGTGATAAATATCGTGTTTTGAACCGTAGAATGCTCTATAGTATATATCCAACTACAACATATATTTTTTTCCGATCAAAACAAAGGATATTTGATGGTTTAAAACTGAATCTAAGATTGCATGATTTCGAATAACGTGGCCTTAATACGTATTTCGTCCAACACGAATTTCGTTTAACAAGCATTTCGACCTAATTTCGTGTGAAATATGTATATTTCATCGCGTTTATTCCCAGTAGTTTAAGCATAATGTAGTTCTAGTCCAGTACACAGAACTTGGACTAGGTGCAAATTTGTTTTCTGGAAATATAGAATTTGAATTGAAAATTTATCAACATCATATTAATTAATCATATTCAACAAACAAAAACCTAAACCTAATCTAATCGTGTAGGCAAAGTTCGCATAGATAAAGATTTGGATTCAAAATTGAAGTCTTCCCCACACGTCATTTTTAATCCGATCTTCGCGTCTTAGGTAGATACAATACAATTTCTTTTTATTGTACACCATAATCAAATCGTTACAAAAATACATTATATGCGACAAGTAAATATACGAGTATGTACTAGACACATAAGTTATGAACATACTAGTGGTTCCTTCTCACTTCTTCCACTGATGGACAAAAATTTAAGTGAACAACATTGAATCACCACAACCTATGTATAACCTTAACCTAAGAACTCTGTTCTCATGTAAGTGACTTTAAATTGTCTTTTTGAGAATAAATTAATATTAAACGTAAATATGACCTGTCTAAGTGCTTATTTGTAATTTGCCTAAAGAAATAAACTTTCATTTCATTTCATTTCAGTACATACATAGGTATACCATACAGTAGGTACAAGTTGGTAACTAATAAGTTTATCCTGCCTCTCTCAAAACTAAAGCAATATTACCCAAAATTATTCTGCATTTATTTTCCTCTCTTTGTTTTCATTTAATCAGATTCGATAGAACAATATTAGTCGCTCCAGGCTAAGCGAAACAATATTATCTTATTGTATTTTAAATTCAGTTCTATTGAATTGTCAAACACACGGCTCACTTATACAATTCTACGAAAACAAGATAACAATATCATTTTCTACTTCTAGTAGTTTATCTGATAACATCTACCAATTATGTGGTCTGAGTACAAAACGAAGAGTAGGTAAAGGTGGATTTAGATTTAGATTTAGACCAAACGAATAAGAAATACCTACCTAGCTATCTAAAACGAGTATCCTATTTAATTTTGTTCTTAGCAAAAAAAAATTGTTTTATCGCTCTCCAATTCTGAATATTTTTGAAAATTCTTTCGTATATTTGGTAGATACCTATGAATAGATGGCATTTTACGACCGATTTTACATTTGACGAACAATGTGGCACGGCGGGCGAAGGTCTGCCTGCGACGTAGGAGGTTGCTGGTTTGATTACCGCCTTGGCACGAATGTGTGTCTACAAAAAATTGTTTTGGATGTTCTGGGTATTTGCTATGTATAATATATGTACATGCATGAAGTTTATTAGTATTGTATTAGGTATATCAGATTCAGATTCAGATTTCTTTATTGTCATAATTCTTACATAAAAGTGTACAATATAATATATATATACCTTAATTATGCTAAGGATACGACTCGTCAAAACAGGTAATATACAATTTTGATGTATGGGAAACATAATAATTATGTTATATTCTTAAAATTATAAAAGTGAACGTTACTCTCGGCTAGGTGATGTTACGGGGATGTCCGATTTTATTTTATATTTACTGTAATCGTTTTCTAAAAACTCTTAGATGCTATACAGCGTTTTGTCGATTAAAAGATTTTTTAGTTCTTGAATGTAACTATTTTCATTTTTAATAAGCTTCAACTCTAAACGGAGCTTATTATACAGTTGTTGACCCATTATTTTAGATAGCTTTTTTTGCATATTTAGTCGATGCTGGATGTCAGTTATTCACTACCTATAAAACAAGCTCTGCTATGTTGATTATCCAGCATTTTTATTTATTTTGTATATTCTACGATTATGTTCAGAGTTTGGTATAAATCCGCCTTGTTCGATTCGACCATCAATTAACATAGAGTCGCAAAAATGGCTTGTTCCAGTTTTGGTCCCTGCAAATTCTCGGGGTAAAACTCAACTCCAGTAACAATACCTGGCTATATAATGTACTAGCTGTTCCCCGCGGTTTCACCCGCGTTAAACTCGAATTTCACTTTATTAGGTGAATTTTTACACCTTGGTTACCACGTTATATTATTGGAGTTTTAGTTAGAATCCCTAACTTTTTGAAAATATAATATAACCTATTTTCACCGGGGATAGTGTAGCTTCCCAACTGTGATAGAATTTTTCAAATCGGTCCAGTAGTTTCGGAGCCTATTCGTTACAAACAAACAAACAAAAAATCAAACCTTTCCTCTTTATAATATTAGTATAGAAGTATAGATATAGAAAACATATACAAAAACAAACATATTGAAATTCAGGAACGACAGTAAATTAAAAAATTGACTATCGTTCCTGAATTTCATCCGATCTCTGTAACCGTAGATTCTCTAATTTATAGCTTAACACATATTATAGCATACAGTTTCAAGGACTATAATGAACAAAATGAATAAAATAATACGTATATGAGGGTTGCTTGTGTTTCGAATTCGAACGAGTCTTGTGCGATAGTACGGAATCCTTCCGTATGCTAGGCGGGTTATTTGGCCAGTTATTATTAAATTACTTTCCAACAGGACTTCAAATTCTTGTGTGCCCAAGGATCCCGTCTAATTGTTATTTTGATAAGACCTTTCTTTTCGACGACCTCTGTGGCGCGGTGGGCGAAGGTCTGCTTGCGACGCACGAGGTTGCAGGTTCGATTCCCGCCTCGGGCCAAATGTTTATACAATCTGCAGATTAGTTCCGGGTGTTCTGGTTATCTTTTTATAATAAATAATATCTATGTAATGTATTGTATTAAGTATATCAGTCATCTAGTACCCATAACACAAGCTCTGCTTAGCTTGGTACTAGATAATGCTGTGTGAATAGTCCAACATTATTTATTTATTTATTTTATGACCGTTATTTTTCAGGAAGAGCGTCGCCGCACAGGACGGTACATAGCGATCCTAGTGGGTATAATGCTGTTCATCCTTGCGTTATACCACGCGTGGGTGCGTCGGATACCATTCGTGGCCAGCCTGATCGTCCCAGCTCTCATCATGTTCATCTATGTCGCCTGGGTGCTGTACACGGCGTCGCGGGACAAACGACGGGTATGTTTGCTTGTATCACCACTGCTGGACATAGGCCTCTCCTAATGAGCGCCATAGCGCTCTGTCTTCAGCTTGCATCCAGCATCTGCCTGCAGTCTTTCGCAGGTCATTCCACCTGGTCGGCGGGCGTACTACACTACGTTTGCCGAGTGAACAGTCTCCACTCTAGAACACGTTTACCCCAGCGGTTGTTGGTTCTGCGCGAGATATGACTGGCCCACTGCCACTTTAGCTTGTTAATTCTTAAAGCTATGTCTATATCTTATATTATCATCAACTCATAATAGTCCACAGCTGGATATAGGCGGAGGCCTAGGCCATAAGGGGAGCGAACAGATAGCTCTATATTTATAAATAAAATACATTCAAGAGTTACTTTGAAGATTTGCGTTAATAGATGTAAATAGTTGTTTCGATGAAAAATTATCTGCATCTAGCCGCGGAGACAACCAGTTACCTGGATAGAATATTCGTTCCTTATACGTAACTTTGCTATAGGTACCTATAGTATAAAAGTCCTGAAAATTCCTCTAACGCACCCACCGCCCGCAGGCAAATGAACACGTGCCCTGGCAACAACCGTACAACACAATACAATACAATACAATACAATACAATACAATACAATACAATACAATACAATACAATACAATACAATACAATACAATACAATACAATACAATTGTTCAGGATTGGTATGCACTTTTTTGTAAGTTAGGTGGCAAGGTTGACATATCTGACATTAGTGACATTGACAATTTCTCACCAAGGTACGTTTATGACCGTTTGCTTTTCCGCGCCTTTTTTCTAAACTACTCATCCATTCTGTCTTGAGATTTCGTCGAGAGTAGTCAGTTTTTTTTCGTCACATTCTTTTGTATTATAAATTTAACCTTTTAATTTTCGTGTACGTGGAATTGTTTTTCGTTGGGAGTGATAATCGAAGTTGTACGAGACACCACTGCATTGTATAGCTCTCACGCTCCGACCAGTTTCTCCAAGCTCGCCCTAAGCTAGCCCGCCAAGTGAAGTACAGATCTCGAAAGGTATAGTTAGCCGCGACGCGCCGAGGAATCCTGGAAACGAGTGGAGTAGGCTACACACCCGACGTCGTGTGTCGCAAGGTTAGTGGTTTTTCGCAACACTCGACACATCCCTCATCCATACGATCCAACATTTCTCACTCTCATTATTCATGATAGAATCACTCTCGTCTCGTTAGTGTCGATATAATTTCGAGTCACATTAATCAAAAATATCAATCATACAGTCCACTCTCTTATAGATTTATATCAACCAAGCTGGGAATCGAACATTTGGTCCTACGGCCGGATTGAATTAGTCTAGATTTTCGTTTTGTTAATTTTGTATCATTGTATTGTTCATGAAAAAGTATTAGAATCGGTAAACTGTCGTTTGTTACCTACAACAATATTTTAAATTCGTTTCGCTAAAAATATTGAGGGTACTTTTTTTCTGTAACGGTCCAACGATCATAAACGTACTTTGTCGGTTAATTTCATTGCATTGTCAAACTTGGTTGACAAATAGACTGTCGTGTCAGTTGTCATTTTTACATTCTGTTGTCAGTGCCGAGTGTTTTAAAACGGTTAAATAGCCTTAACTTCGTATTTGTTTACATTTATTCGTGAATAGTTTGTTGTATTCAGTAATAATGGAAAACGAAGGCGCGAACCAATATAGGATCACTCGGGACTATTGCTATATGCGAATGGAGTTGCTGGAATCCTCAGATCTCGAAGGGGTAACGGCAGAGGATATTAACGTGATAGGTAAAGACTTTCACTCGGCACAAGTTCACGTATTGTCAGGTATGTCTAAGGCAGATCGTATCACGGAATTCGCGCATACTATTTCGTTTGATAAAAAACTATTTAATCTTAAGTCTAGGTTGTCAATGGTACATGAGCAGAAGAACAAACCCACTAGCCAATCTAGCAGTATGTTAGCAAAACTGCCAAAGATAGTTCTAAAACCATTCGATGGGAAGTTGGAGAACTGGGTGTCTTTTAAAGAACTTTACGACTCGCTCATACATAGTAGGGAGTTGGCAGAGGTAGAAAAACTACATTATTTACTGTCAAGTGTTCAGGGTGCTGCCTTTGATCTTATAAAGAATTTTCCTTTGACAGGCAGCAATTATAAGGCAGCATACCATGCCTTACATAAATATTATGATAGGAAAAGGACTATTGCCAACACCTACTATGAGAAGTTAGTGAAGTGTGAGTCGTTAAGGAATAAAAGTGCCTCAGAGTTGGAGCGGGTTCATCGGACGTTCGTGGAGAATTTGGCCATATTGTCAAGGTATGACCTGCCAAGCCAAGACTTCATGCTCTTCCAGTTGGTGTGGTCAAAGTTAGATGTAACTACTCGGGAAGCATTCGAGCTTCAACTGAGGCCAGATGTTGACATTCCGTTATATGAGGACATCATGGAGTTTCTGGAAAATCGTGCTCGGGCACTAGACAACTGCCATGGGCAACCAGCACCCTCTAAGCCAACACAAAAAAATAGGATGTCGTTAATTGTGTCCCCCGACTCCACTTGTGAGTTTTGCCCTCATGAAAGCCATGGTCCAGAAAATTGTCCACAGTTTCTAAAAATGACTCCAGCAAGTAGGTTCCAGGATGTGAAAGGAAGGAGGCTGTGTATATTGTGTCTAAGGCCTGCACATTCGGTAAAAAAATGCACCGTTAAAGTGATGTGCGGAAAATGTAGTCAAAGGCACCATACATTGCTACATTTTGATGAAGCTGAACCTACCCCCTCTACTTCTCAAGAATCGATCTCGCCCGTGGCTCTGACCACATATTCATCCAGTACTGATTCATTATTTGCAACTGCTGTGATTTTGGCAAAAAATAATAATAATAAATTTGTAGAAATAAGAATCTTGCTGGATAGCGCTAGCGCTTGTAATTTCATGACCCTATCGTGCGCACGCCGGTTGGGACTAGAACTGAGCCCAAAAGCTCAATCTGTTGATGGTATTGGTTGAGTATCTACCAACACCCTCGGGTCGGTTATGTGCGAATTGAGTCCCAAGAATCAGGATATCTCAACCAACTTGGTTGTGGAAGCTGCTGTGCTACAGACCATTTGTCAAGATATGCCGCCTGGTATTATTGATACCTCGTCATGGGAACATTTAGATGGTTTGGACCTCGCCGACCCTAGTTTTAATAAACCAGGTCCTGTTGACATGCTTGTAAGTGTCAACATTTTGGCGTCGGCACTCCGGCCTGGTCTAATTAAAGGTGTGTTAGGTCAACCCGTTGCTATCCCCACTATTTTCGGGTGGATAGTGATGGGCGAGTGCACTATTGGCACCGAATTCGCTCGCATTGGCAACAATGCCAATCATCGTAAAAATTGTTTTTTCGTGTCGAACTTGTCCCTAGACAACTCTATAAAAAGGTTCTGGGAATTGGAAAGTGTCGAGCCGCCCAGACCAGTCATTTTATCGAAAAATGAAGTGGCTTGCAACAGGTATATGGAAGCTAATAGTAACCGGAATTCCGAGGGAAGAGTGGTTGTCCCGCTGACCTTTGCTGATCCTCAACATAAACCAGTCTTCGCTAACTCTCGCGATATTGCGTTGAAACGGTTCCTTCAATTAGAACGTAAATTTAAAGTAAACGCCCATTTCAAATCGGCGTACGTTGATTTTATGAAGGACTATTTGGAGAGTGGTCATATGGAGGAAGTGGACCCTCCTTCTGTCAATGTCGGTCCGTTTTACTATATCCCCCACCATGGTATCCTGCGCCCGGACTCGGTCACCACGCCCCTGAGAACAGTGTTCGATGCTAGTGCTAAAGATGCCGAAGGCAGATCACTGAATGACATGTTGCTGCCGGGTCCCAAACTCCAGAAAAGCATTTTTGATATTCTGATTCGTTTTCGATGGCACGAAGTTGTCTTCACTGGAGATATAAAAAAAATGTATCGTCAATTCCTGGTGGCACCAGATGACGCTGATTATCAACGCATATTATGGCGTGATTCTGCTGATTTGCCTATACGTGACTTCAGGCTACTTACAGTCACATATGGGGTCTCGTGTGCACCGTATCAGGCTCTTTGGTGCATGTCTCGTCTAGCGTCGCAGTTTTCGTCTCGTACACCCCTTGGCTCATCTGTGCTACAACGGGACACTTATGTAGATGATGTTGTGTCGGGTGCTGACTCTGTGGAGATTGCAACCCAAATTCGTCGTGATCTTACGGTAATTTTATCATCCGCGGGTCTACATTTGAGGAAATGGACTTCGAACTCTAAAGAGTTCCTTCGCGATTTGCCGCCTTCCGAATTGTACGCGGAAAACATGTGCAACTTTGAAGACCTTCAGGATCTGTCCTTGAAAATCCTTGGTATGCTATGGATTCCTACTGCAGACCAACTTACATTCAGAACAGCTGCGCTCGGAAAAAGGTGTACAAAGCGATCCATTTTGTCAGACATAGCTCGAATCTTTGATCCGCTAGGCCTTTTGTCTCCAGTAGTATTCCTTGCCAAATATATAATGCAGCTGTTGTGGTTATCTGGTGTCGATTGGGATGATGATGCCCCTCCAGTTATTTCAGCTGAGTGGCTTAAGGTCAAGAACCAATTGTCGTCGCTGAGTGCTGTGGCATTGCCACGGAGAATGGTACCTTCTTTTACCTCCCTTCAGCTTCATGGCTTTTGTGATGCCTCTGAGCGTGGGTATTGTGCTGTTATCTACTGTCGTGCATCGCGCAGCGACGGGATGACTGAGGTCCGACTATGTTGTGCCAAGTCGAAAGTTGCTCCTCTCCGCAAACGCTCTATCCCTCGCTTAGAGTTGATGGCGGCTGTCTTGCTGACTGAGCTCATGTCCTCGTTAACCGTCGCCCTAGATGGTCTTTATCGTTTCGATGGTATCTTCGCTTGGTCAGATTCCAGTGTAGCATTAACCTGGATTAATTCCTGTCCTTCGCGCTGGAAAACATTTGTTGCCAACCGTGTTACGGAAATTCAAGACGGTATACCCTCCGAATGCTGGCAACATGTTCCTACTACCGACAATCCAGCCGATCACGGTTCACGAGGTTTATTGCCCGAAGATTTGATCCGGTGTCATTCATGGTGGTCGGGCCCCAACTGGTTGCTGAACCCTTGTGAAGACTGGCCGCAAAATTCTTACACTGCCAATGAGTCCGCATTCGAGGAGCGAAGACTATTGACGTTTCTTACAGAAAGCAACACTGGTTTCGTCGACGGACTTATTCACAAATTCTCGTCGTTCTCGCGCATCGTTAATATCGTCGCCTACTGTTATCGATTCTCTAAAAACTTACGGGCACCAGTAAAATCAACCGGTGTGTTGTCAACGATCGAAACTAGCCATGCGTTGCAGTTTTTAGTAAAGCATGTACAGGAGGTTGTGTTCGCATCGGAACTCCGTATGCTCACTAAAGGCACCCCAAACTTGCTCCCCAAAGTTTTGAGAAAACTATGTCCCTTCATAGATAAAAATGGGTTGCTCAGGGTGGGCGGCCGTCTCGCGCACAGTGATCTGAGTTACAGTCAGAAGCACCCGCTACTGCTTCCTCGAACTCACCGCCTGACCTATCTTCTAATCGACGAGTACCATCGGAGATTTCTACATCCAGGACCTCAGACATTACAGAGTCTTCTCGCACAGGATTTTTGGATCCTCTCGTCGAAGCGAGCTATTCGTTCCGTGGTGTCATCTTGTGTAAAGTGTTTTCGTGCCAACCCACGATTGTCCGCACCTCCCCGGATGGGAAATCTGCCGAGTTACCGTCTAAGTCAACTGAAACCATTCTCGTCAGCTTCAGTTGACTATGCTGGGCCATTTGACATAGCCCTTGGCCGTGGTCGTGGCGTTAGAACATTCAAAGCGTATGTCTGTGTCTTTGTTTGCACGGCCACTAAGGCAATCCACTTGGAGCTCGCTTCGGAACTCACTTCGGAAGCCTATTTGGCCTGTCTGAAGCGTTTTATAGCTCGCAGAGGTCGTTGCTCTCGATTGGTATCCGATCAAGGAACGAACTTCGTCGGGGCCAGTAACCTGTTAAAGGACTTAATGTCGCAGGCGGCGCAGGCCGAGAAGGTAGAGTTTACGTTTAACCCTCCTGGTAGTCCACATTTCTCGGGACTAGTCGAGGCAGGAGTTAAATCGGTAAAGACTCACCTCGCTCGTGTCGTTGGCTTGCAACGTCTGACTTATGAGGAGTTTAACACGCTGCTTATCCAAATCGAAGCTTTGCTGAATTCACGGCCACTTTCGCCACTAAGCTCCGACCCAAATGATATTGCGGCGTTAACCCCAGGCCATTTCCTCACACTCGAGCCTTTGACTCTTCTGCCAGAGGAGCAGATCCTAGAAAAGCACGTCAGCCCTCTTCGTCGATGGCGGCTCATCCAAAGAATGCACCAGGACTTCTGGCAGAGATGGCACCTCGAATATGTGCACACGCTGCAACAAAGGCATAAATGGGTGGATGCGCGTGAGAATATTGTTGTCGGAACTTTGGTTCTCATTGCTAACGAACAATGCAGTCCGATGAAATGGAAATTAGGTCGGGTAACTCAGCTCCACTCTGGAACCGATAATGTCTGCCGAGTGGTTACTCTACGAACGGCTTCAGGAGAATGCAAACGGCCTGTGGTTAAATTATGTGTCCTTCCTATGAACCAGGGCATCGATCCCGATGCCCACTCCACCTAACTCCAGCTGAAAGGATTAGGTAAGTTAGTTTAGGTAATTGTAAATAATATATATTTTTCTCGTGTTAATTGTTTCGTATCGCATTTATATAAATTGGATAAGCTTTGCGGAAAATACTGTGTATTTTGGTGGTCGGAATGTTCAGGATTGGTATGCACTTTTTTGTAAGTTAGGTGGCAAGGTTGACATATCTGACATTAGTGACATTGACAATTTCTCACCAAGGTACGTTTATGACCGTTTGCTTTTCCGCGCCTTTTTTCTAAACTACTCATCCATTCTGTCTTGAGATTTCGTCGAAAGTAGTCAGTTTTTTTTCGTCACATTCTTTTGTATTATAAATTTAACCTTTTAATTTTCGTGTACGTGGAATTGTTTTTCGTTGGGAGTGATAATCGAAGTTGTACGAGACACCACTGCATTGTATAGCTCTCACGCTCCGACCAGTTTCTCCAAGCTCGCCCTAAGCTAGCCCGCCAAGTGAAGTACAGATCTCGAAAGGTATAGTTAGCCGCGACGCGCCGAGGAATCCTGGAAACGAGTGGAGTAGGCTACACACCCGACGTCGTGTGTCGCAAGGTTAGTGGTTTTTCGCAACACTCGACACATCCCTCATCCATACGATCCAACATTTCTCACTCTCATTATTCATGATAGAATCACTCTCGTCTCGTTAGTGTCGATATAATTTCGAGTCACATTAATCAAAAATATCAATCATACAGTCCACTCTCTTATAGATTTATATCAACCAAGCTGGGAATCGAACAACAATACAATACAATACAATACAATACAATACAATACAATACAATACAATACAATACAATACAATACAATACAATACAATACAATACAATACAATACAATACAATACAATACAATACAATACAATATAATACAATTACTCTTTATTGCACACCAAATAAAAACAGAGATACACAAGACAGGAAATAGACAAATACAGAATGTGTTGTACAATGGGCGGCTTATGGCTATGAGCGATCTCTGTCAGGGAACCTATATGGATGGACATGAAGTGTTTTTTTTTGTTGCAAACTAGTAGACTCATCAGACCACTGGATCTGTCAGTACCCTAGTTTGCGGTTACTCTTAAAATCAATAAAAAAACTGTTTCTATAAATGCAACATCATTTTTGACATCATACAAAGAGTTTAACTAGTAATTGGTACCTATTAAATGAAATGAAATGAAAATATATTTATTCTGATAGAGCAAAAAATTTAATTATCTAACTATAGTAAAGAAATACAGCACACGACTTAAAAAGACTTAATACTTTGACTGCGGATTTTTTCCACGACTGCGATCTTTTTTTTTACCTAAAAAATTCGTACTGCCGCTCTACACAGCGGTTGTGTTGCGCCGCACATGCGTTTCGTTCGAAAAATATTACAGCTCTGCTGAGTCATAAAGATCTGTATTTTCTTAGCCGCTGCGCTAGTGTGGATTTTCGCAGATTAGTCACTTGTAGAAAACTCATACCGTGCGTTTTCAGCACTCAAAGTGTTAAAGTATATAATTGATAATATGGATTGATTTATATATATATATATATTTTATTATTAATAGACATATCTAAATTAATTTAGTGTACATTAAGCCGTGTGTGATGGTCAGTGCCGTGTTGCTGCGCTATCAGAACAGGTTCATGCTCAGCTGAATGTTGCGAGTAGCCCCACAACGCTGATTTTCAGCATGTACCATTGTGATGATGACGTACGAGACTTTAAAAGCTAGAATTTGACCAGAACACCCGGAACAAACATCTGCAGATCGTACACATAATTGTTCCGAGGCGGGAATCGCACCCGCAACCTCCTGCGTCGCAAGCGGACCTTCGCCCACCGCGCCACAGAGGTCGTCAAATGATCTGTATCTGGTGTTCAATAAAATATTTTTGTTTTGTATTGTATTGTAAAGTAGCTTCTTTCACTGGTCGCATGTTAATAAGTCATTATTCTCTTTATTTTACCGTAGTACTAGGCAACTTTCGCGTCTAAGATATGTAATCAATTTTTGCTCCAGATAAATAATTCAGTACAACGCAATGGCAAGTAGGTACTTAATACTTTTCGTGATATATCGTGGAAGTTTCAGAAACTAATCATATTAAAGTTCCTCATCAGCGGCAAGTTTTTCGACGGTTTCACATTGTTCTGGATTAATTATTCAATAGGGGACGATTTTGTAAGTTTAGACGCTTTAGACTATTTATCTTTAGGGGGAGAAATACTAGGGTTTTTAGACGTCCCACACGAGGGTAACTTGAAGAGGAAAGAACTCAATTCGGTCTTTCTTTATATTTTAAAAAGAAAGTTACAAAAGATAGTGGCAGCTTCGATCTCCGTTCTCAAATAAAAAAAACACTACGATAACTACTAAAAAATAACTACGAACTTTATTTGTGTTGAAAGAACACCAACGTACAACCAATCTATAATTAATTCGTCATATTTCAATAGGTTTATGAAAACAAGTTATTGCTAAGGGCTTAGATACTACGATTTAACCGATGGACCTCACACTAGGCGAAGTCTGCGTCGTGATGTCCAAGCTGCGACCAATATGCAACCCGTAGAGATCCATCGGGTCACATTTTGCTCGGAGCTTGGTCGTGTGAACGTGTGATGTCGTATAAAATCAACTACATTCAGCCTGCGATTCGCACGTGTATTTCTCGGAATTATAAAGTAGTAGCAGTGGTAGCTACAGGTAGCCGTTATATTATTCCGAGACCAAAACTGTACACATACAATAATTAACCTGATCCTGATTTAGTAGTTTTGGCGTTGTGTTCGAACGTAACTTCGTAAGACGTTTGGGCGAACGGCACAAACTTTTGCCTGTATTATAAATCAGTGGCGTAGCTATCGTATGGCTGAGTGGTGCAGTGCACCGGGGCCCTGGAGCTCATGGGGCCGTCTAATCTAAGCTTTGAAAACATATGTAGGTTCAGCCAGCACCTGAAGCTAGAAAACCATATATATTTTATTAATGATTTTAAATGACAACAATCACAGAATTCTAATTTTTTATGTTATTGTTATTTGGTAGTTTGGTTGAATAATGCATCTATTCTCATTTATGATGTTCATTGCTACATGGAAACTGAAAAGAGGGGCGGTGAGGGTCCGATTCTTTCTCTATGCACCGGGGCCCTAGTCTACCTAGCTACGCCACTGATTATATAATCTATCTATATTATATTATATTATATATATATAAAGGAAAGTCGTGTTTGTTACAACACTTATAACTCGAGAACGGCTGGACCGATTTAGCTGAAAATTGGTGGAGAGGTAGCTTAGAACCAGGAGTCTAACATAGGATACTTTTTATCATTTTAACCATTTGACTAGACACATAGATTCAACGGGGGCAAAGCCGCGGGGCACAGCTAGTTAGTTGGATAAAAGAATAGAACAGTAAACTATTTTCTCAGTTTAAGGATTTAATCAGGATATATAACATATACCTTTTCAACTACGATGTTATTCTTCAATACTACAGAGGTAAAAATTGTGAGGTTGTAGGGGGTAATCTCTGGATCTGCTGAATTAGTTTTAAAATTCTTTTACCAATGGAAAGCCACGTTATTTGTGAGTGTCATAAGCTACATAATGAACCGATAATTAAAATAGTTTTTCGTGCATACAGATTTACTCTACGTTTGTCGAAAAATGTTTATGAAACAAATATCCACCTGGGCGAAGTCGGGACGGGCCGCTAGTGTATATATAAGTCCTTGTATTTTTCTGTACCAATTAAAACTTTCTTGGTCAAGGCACCAATCGGTCAAGGCAAGATGAAACAAAAACGAGTGTAGGTACAAGTACTACTCCATTCTGTAAACATTGGCCTGACTCATCTCTACATCGGCGGTGGCTCATTACCAGCATCTGGCTCAATTGATGATCGCTTGAAGCTTTGTTTACGAATTGACTAGACGCAGTGGTTTCCTTTGAAGTACTTGTATGAAAAGTAAAAAAAAACATTACAAACATTAAAATTTCAACATTCGTAGACCGTGCTTCATCATCATCAGCCTATATCATACATAGCTCAAAGAATTAGCAAGCTGAAGTGGCAGTGGGCCGGCCATATTTCGCGAAGAACCGACGACGGCCGCTGGGGCAAACGTGTTCTTGAGTGGAGACCGCGACTCGGCAAACGTAGTGTAGGACGCCCTCCGGCCAGGTGGGATGACGACCTGCGAAGGACTGCGGGCAGATGCTGGATGCTACAAGCTGAAGACAGGGCGCTATGGCGCTCATTGGGGGAGGCCTTTGTCCAGCAGTGGACTAACATACATAGGTTGATGATGAGACCGTGCTTAGGTTGATCGTTTATTAGCTCAACAACGTGTGAACTCCCATATTCTAAAAGGACGCGCTGGCTCGTTTTTGTTTGTAATTAAGAGTCATACATTAAGTTTCAGGGAATAGGTATAATAAAAAGTTTAATATGTAGAAAATTTGTAGATAAAATTTATCAGCTTTCATTATGTTAGTATAAACATAATCATTAAACTAAAAAACAGAGCCTTCTTTGTGCCCTTACATAGGGCCCTATGCCATATGGTTTAGGACTTCAGGTATGTTTGTCTCCTAACTAGTCCAAACAAAGTTCCAAGTCAAACAAAGTCTGATTTCGACCTACCCATCCGCAATCCTTCGTAGACAAATAAATCGGCAGCGGACCAATATTCTAAAGTTCGAAAACGAAACGACAATTTCTCAAGCTTTGAAACCCGTTTGACCTTTAAATAAAAATAAATAAATACTGGATTTTCACTGGACAATTCACACAGCATTATCTAGCCCCATGGTAAGCAGAGCTTGTTATGGGTACTAGATAACTGATATACATAATAGAATACATTATAATAGATATTTTTTATTATACATAGAAAACGACCAGAACACCCGGAACAAATATGTGCAGATCGTACACACAATTGTTCCGAGGCGGGAATCGAACCCGCAACCTCCTGCGTCGCAGGCGGACCTTCGCCCACCGCGCCACACGCCTTTATTTTGCAGTGTGTTATCTTTCTATTCCATGGATTCCAAACAAAAATCTCTGTTGGAAATGCAAAACACATCAAATTCCACGGATTTCCTACGTTCTGCACGTGACGTAGAAGTGAGAGCATTATTATTATTCAGTCGCTGAACCACGTAATATAACATCCGCTGGAAAAGCTTGCCTTAACCGAATCCCTCATACCTACTCGTACACCTTTATGCTGGCGACAGTACACCTACACACTTGCCGACACGTCTCGTTGAGTGTCTTGGGCGGTCTTCCTTTCAAGGACCAAGTAACAGAAAATCAAAGTCATCACTTTATTTTATAGTTTTACTTAAATAATTTGAATTTTCTGACTGACATGTCCATGAGTCATGTATATGACCTAAGGTAACTTTGAATTTAATTTTTTTTAATTCACTTGCTGTCTCACTTGAATTATGGCCGAGACAAGAGAGCCTACGGTATCTCGTACTCCGAGGCAAGTACATCGTGTTCTCTACACAGTTACGAGTATGCTCGGCTTGTCTAGGGTTGTCTCGGCGAGTGTGTACAGCTGCCATCATTTATACTCAAAGTTGATATACAAAATCACTGTACTGTACGACTGACTGATAAAGCAACAACAAACTTCTAAAGTTGGAAATGTCCTTCATAACTTAAATGATATCCTGAGATGGATGGCTGTTTTAACTTTATATCCAACACATCTGGTTGGATACAGAAATTAGCTACAAATAATCTTGGAGACTAAAATCTCAACTACGATCTCTGCTGACGATTTTTTATGAAACAATATCTAAAAGGCTGTACTGACTTTAACTTTTAATTAAATACACAATTAATGACACCTTTTAAATAAATAAAATAAATAATTCTGGACATTTTTTAGACACGATAATTCTCGAGTTACGATGGCACAGAGAGACACTCGCGTCAAACTTATAACCTTTTTGTTTATACCGACGGTAAAAAATAATAATAAACGTAGAATACAAGCCGTACTTCGAAAGATTCGTTTCTTTCCGCGGCTTCGCACGCATTTTTATGAATAAAAAGTAACCGACGAGTTATAAAAGTAACCGACAAGTTATTACAGATGTGTGTGCAAAATCTCAGCTCGATCCAACCAGTAGTTTTGGCTTTGTCTTCGTCGCTTTCGAAAAATTGGGTATCTAGGGCATACAATGTGCTTAGGCATGAAAATACCAACTACTCCAGCTTATTAAAGTAAGAAAAGTGAGTGTTAAACGACGCGTTGGCAGACGAAAAAAGTCGTGGTTGCGGAAACTCAGAGAATAGATGAACTTCACCAGCGTTATATTTCCCTTGGCAGAAGATCGCGAAAAACTCGCTGAGTTGACGGTTAACCTCCAGTAGTGCGATGCCACCATTTGAAGAAGAACAAAGTCAGGGGCGTTTTACTATAATACAGAAACATAGTTTGAATATAAAGTTACCGGTATGCTCAGCATTTTGAAAGATGAATTTCTGAGATAAAGCTTATAAAGTAAATCAAATCCCTTGTTAAAATTCAAGTGTCGAAGGTAGAGCAATTAAAATTCAACGTGGATTAGTCACTACCATGTTCTTCTTGGAGCTGATAAGTACCTCCTACTTTAAAGAGTATGTACTAATAATCTACTCTATGCTTGGTTCTAGAATTTTATATATTTAGAACCAAGCATAGAGAACCAAGCAATTTTTTCATGCACTGTTCGTTCATTGCCCAACATTCAGATCCATACAATACTAAAGTTTTAATCACGGTTTTTGACATAAAATATTTTGGATTCTAGAACTACAACGAACAACTATCTATCAGAATTAATTAGACATTTTCACACCATCTGCCGGCTAAGTTAGCAAAGCTTGTGTTAATTAAACTTAGACTAATTACGAATAGCTTTAAACTTATCACGAAACCCTTTACCATGTGTTAAAGACTTTCAAATAGTACAATCAAGTTTTAAGTTCAAGATTAGTACCAAGATCTGGTTTCAAAGTTTGCTATTAATCTTACCTGCAGCTTGGGTTCAGAAGTTTCTAACTCGATTGAAACGTGGAGAAGGTATTAGTTAGGTATTGATGGTTCTCAAACTTGCTAGGCTTGTCCCCGACTTCGACTTCGATATTTTGAATCAATAGGTACTCACCATAGTACTTAATCATTTATTGCATCTGTAGTTGCGTAGAGGTGTCATTTGATAACTTAGTATCACTATACCGACTTGCGAAAGACTGCAGTTAGATGCTGGATGCGTCAAGCTGAAGACAGGGCGTTATGGCGCTCCTTAGGGGAGGCCTATGTCCATCAGTGGGTTAATATAAATATAGGCTGATGATGATGATGAGTATCACTATAGACTGCTGGCATACACGCACTATGTATCGAGAGATATTAAAAAATCTGATGTGCATTGCTAGCCACATTGTTTCAATTGCAAACCCATCTACGGTTTTCAAACATCGCGAATGTGAATTCGAATAACAATATTTGTGTCTATCAGTCTAATAAACCAAGTAAAAAATATAGGGTAACATTTCTTAGGATTATCCTTCGATAAGTATTGAATGGATTATCCATTCAATCAACAGCGAGAAGACGAATGGTTGGAAGAGTGAATAGTTGTGAAACAAGTGTATAAGATGAATTAAACTTTTTAAATTCACACACTTGCTTTATTGTTCGACTCATAGATTGTATCACAGAGAAAGGTAAGTGAGAGCTGGCCACAGACAACTTAATTAGTGTTGCCAGCCCAATCACTCAGGTATGTCATAGATACAAGTTCGGAGAACATTTTTAGCGTAAAGTGAGATACATGACTTTTTTAGTACGTGGGTACGAACTGATAGGCTAATAGGACAGTTATATCAGTAGGTATATGGCATTGTCTTTATCTTCGTCTGGCAGCTTATACCACTACTTTCGTTGCATGACACTAACTTTGAAAACGAAAAAGTTTATAACTTGTTTTTAACGGGGTTGTCTCTGTCTACTTTTAAATATTTAATAACCTAGGCTAGACTATTGGATAACAGTAGGTATCTATAGAAAAGTAAACAAAAGTCCTATGTAATAGTTTGATAAGTCAAAAAAACATGGCAGTCAAGTCTTTTCTTATGTTTTGCATGAGAAGTTGTCTAAAATTTTCTGCAATCACTTTTGTATGCCGATCAAAATGTGCAAATCTCAAAATGCGTTATGTCTGCGGGTCTTTCAAGACATAAGTGATAATTATGCTTTTTAAACTTTTGTAATAGGTATGTCGTGGGACGAAAAAACATCTTTATCTATGCCAACAGGTTCGATTGCAGTCAAATGGAGAACGGCCTCTTAAAAAAAATGTGCAGAAATTAAGACGTTGAGTCTTACCTCTAAATATGTACATAAGATATTACGGTTATAAAATCAGTTGAATAGACTCACCCTAAACCATTTTCATTTCATTTTAAAACCTTTTATTCAGAAAATATTTATAATATATGGTTTTTCTTAAATACTATTGCTTAAACTAGTTACATCTATATTATCTGTTTGCCCTCTTTTGGTAAAGGCCTCCTCCAACTCCTTCCACTTTACTCTATTTCTCGCCAACCTTATCCACGTTTTCCCTGCTACGTCTCTTAGCTCGTCTTCCCATCTTTTGAATTGTCTCCCTCTATTTCGCTTCTTGTATCTTGGAAACCAATCCATCAGCGTTTTGCTCCATTTGTCTCTTCCTCTTGCTGTATGTCCGTCCAGTCCACATTTCAGTTTCCTTATTTTTACTGTAAAAAAACAAAATTTAGATCAATTGGTTTCTTATAAAGAAAGATAATTTGTTTCGAAAATTCAATTTCCGCAAAATATCAATTTAAGAGGCAGGTGCGCGATTTACAAGAAGCTATTTTATTATTTATTTAGAATCTCCTCCCGGTTTTGCTCTTTCAGCACCTGTTACAATGTTGTAGCGGATAAGGAAATATGTTCACGATATTTTTTACCTAAGTGTTTTATAACAAAGAAAATTATATTAAAAGTATAGAAGGAAAATAGATCGAGTATTTACAATTGAAACAATTAAGCTAACTGTAGACTGTTGCATACAATCAAGAGTTTAACTGATCCATATCAATACCAATCGGAAGCGTCCCGAAGACGCGCTGGCTGCATTGCCCTGCTCTATACCCGTATAGTACTAAAATATTTGTGCCCGTACAGAAATAATTCTTCCGACTTGCAATGTCAAATACCTTTGGAGTAGTAGAAGCATCTAAGTGGATAGGTAGATAATTAAGACCTATATGGACTATTTTGCTAAGTCTCTGTTAGCATTATTCTAATTCTTTCTTAATATGGATTAGCTTCAAACTAAACTAGAAAGCACTGGTTTGTATTCAATCTTGTAAGCTTTTAATGTAGGTAAGTATATCTACAAAACGTAATTGGTTGACGTTGGTGATGGATGACTGATGAATAAGAGTTGTTAGCGTGTTTATTTATTTCAGGATGTTTATAGGTAATACTTATTTTACGATCTCGCAAGGTTTAAACAATATGGCTGCATTAATACAGTGAACAGGTTAAACGCTGATTGTATTTTTTCACAATTGAATTCATTGATTGAATTCCATTTCATTTAGTGTAATGAAGCGATTTTTGTGAAAATTGTAATACATACTTAGCCCTATACCCGGCCTAGACTGGTTCATTGACCTGAAGTTTATCTAAGCCTCCATTAGTCGCATTTTTGGTCGGTCATGTGTAAAGCTAGTTTACAGCATAAAAGTTCTCGTAGATCTGCTGTTAAATGTATATCCAGCAGTGCGTGCGTGAGTGAATGAAGACTGAATGAACACTGAATGAAAGAATCGGTTAGAAACGCATGTAATGCCGCGCGCAGGCATAAGGAGAAGGTTAAGGTGGAGGTACTCTGTTTCCTGTTACTGTTTCCGCATTTGGAATCCAGTCAGTCTATTATGCGTGTTGTTTTGCTAGCATAGCAAGCCAAGCTCCGTCCAAAGGCGCAGAATCTTCCTGGTGTCTTCGCAGGCTTCGCGGAGCGTCGTCGTGAGGATAGTGAATAAGTGTTTGTTCAGTGGACAGTGTCCTGTTAGTGTTCCCACAAGGACACGTAGGTCCGATCTGTTCAGGTATAGTAAGCGTTTTGTCAGCTTCGATGATGTTGATGGTAGTACCGCCCTAGTAGAACAGGCATGTAGCAAATAACAAACAAAACTATTTACGTTTTATGTGTGTTTAGTCTATTAGCGTTTTATTCTATTGTATATTCTGATTCAAAACATAAAGTCATTTGTACGCCTCATTAGAGAATAATTTCATTCGTTCCCTGTTTGGAAGAGATTTATAGCATTCGCAACCTCCATAGTTGCTGACGAAAATGAGTTTCTGACATTCGATCTGTTTTATAAATTACGAAATATTTTCTCGTTAGTCGCGGTGAAAAGTTGTATGTTTAACTAGCAATAAAAAATTTGCCCTCAAGTTAAACTTTTGTTTTTTTACTTTAGAACCACTCGCTACGGTCGTGAGTCTCTACTCTAGAATGCTCGGGATTTAATATCGGCACGTTGTTCGAAAGACAAAAGTTATTTGTTCAACAAATTGGCAAAACTATTTTCTATATGGTAAGCGCTCAAAAGAAGCTCTTGAAACCTGCTTTCAATGTAAAGAATCTCAATGTCATCTGCGCGATTCTTCAGAGTTATGAGAAAATAAGAGGCTATAAATAAAACCATAAATGTTTTGATGGATATAAAAATTTGGTGTTAAGTATTTTAGATTGTGAATTGATGATTGTTATTTTAATATTATGATGTACATACATTGAGCGAGTCGGACTGAGTCTATTTGAAGAAACAACGTTGTTAAGGTCGGAGTTTTCCGGCTCGTATACCAACTGTTATAGCCGGAGTACTCCGCACGTATATTTCGACGTGCACTCCTTTTTACTGTGGCTGGTTAGCGCACGCCGCCACGCACCCCTGAATGCGTAGGTTCGGGTACAACAACACAAACGGTCCTCCTTGGCCTCTTGCGGGGAAAGGAGGGGGTTCCTCGGCTAACTTGCAGGGGTGTGAATAAAAGTACTCTTGTTCCAGTGGCAGCTCTTCTTGAGGTCCCCTACTAGGGATAAAACAAAGTCACTGCACTGTACTTCACTATTTATTTCCCTTAAGACTTATTCACCACTTGCAAAACTACTGAACACTTCAAAATAAGCACTCACTTCACAATAGAAACTCTTGATTGGAACTGCTTCAAAATTAGAACTGACATAACTCGCAAACAAGCTCGCTTTTTATACCTCCGTAGACCCGAATATTCTACGATTTTCCGGGCTATACCTACCTCTTTCTAAAGTCGAGAACATTTCAGCTTTCCTTGTCTTTCCTGTTCATTCGTTCGAGAAAATGCACATAGTTAGGTAGGTATACATGACCCGGTCCATAACAACTATATCGTAATCTATGTCGTAATCGGAGGCGCGAGTACTATTATTACCTATCCTGTGTAACCTTTCAAACAAAAATAAATCTTATTATCTAATTAACAAGATTCTAACTAGATTGTGGGTTCCGTCGCCGACAAACGTACTGATATAGATTTCAGAAGCCTATAAGATTAACTGTAGATAGCTTTTTATATTTATTAATTTAATAATAATATTAATATGACTCAATTTATTATGATCTACAACCTGAGCTTTAACCCAAATGTTACATTGGTTACAATAATTATACAAGAAATATTAAGATGTAAAAGTGAGGTAAGTATGAAGGTATTCGGACATTAGACAATGCAAATATCTAATTGAGGAATAGCAACGAAACTAAATAGATAAACAAACAAACTTTGGACCAGAAATAAGACTACCCTTGCTTGCGCAATTCAGTTTGTGTAGTCAACTGTGTAAAAAGACTGAACACGGTACTGTGGCCTGTACCCAGGGTTGGAAAAAAAACAGTTTTTTTTATATTTTATAAAACAAACAGTTCGAAATGTTTAAAACAAGTGTTTTTTTTGTTTTATTTGCTTTTTTTTACTTATCAATTTCAAATCAGTTATAGCGAATAATAAAATAATACATTTCTAAACTATTTCCTAATTCACATTAGTAAAAATTAACAAAACGATAAATATTTACTTTTGTTGCATATCTCAGTACTTACCTCTAATCAAATTATTAAAAATTATTATTATTATTAATCAATACAAAACACTTTACATACACCTTGTATGTAGTGTTGTAGGTAGGTAGAGAACTAGAGAGAGAGCGGGGAATGTACCGTACCCACTAATCCAGTGAATTACTTTCTTTCGACGGCCGACATAGGGACTTTCCCTGCGGGACTTTACCGGCGGGGAGTTACCTATGCAGTGTATAAATACCACAGCCTGTCTGTGGTATTTATACACATTCATTTGCAATTAAAGGTAGTTTTAAACCCTGTTTTTTTCTTAATATAAAACATAGTTTTATTTCAAACTGTTTTAAACACGGGTTTTAAAACAACTTGTTTTAATCATGCCAACCCTGCCTGTACCTGAACTATCACTACGGTCGGAGAGGTTATGTTTTTATATCTCTATTTTCGGTGTCCGCCACGTTCACGTCACAATGACGACAATAGAAGAGATTCTTTGGTAAGATCTTTCTTTTTTTGTTTGTTTATAAAAAAGCAACATACAAACAAGTGACGCGTCGAAAACTTAGATGTTACAAAAACACAAACACACAAAAATCTAGGGTAATTTGATAGAGAGCCTAGTACCTTAGTAAGTAAAAATATACCTAGCTACCCGACTACAGTATTGAAGACTTTACTTGAATAACCCTCAATCTCTTGGTTAAACTCAAATTTGGTTAAGAAGTTAGGTATGTGATTTTAGGATTTTAGGTTTGTTTGGGTTTACATCGGTTCTTCGAAGTTCGATAAGATAATTTGACGACTTCTGTGGCGCGGACGATGGTCCTCGTGCGACGAAAGGGGTTGCGGGTTCGACTCCTGACAATTGTGTCTGAAACGATCTGCAGTTATTTGTTCCGGTTGTTCTGGTCGTTATCTAATGTATAATAAAAAATATGTATCTATGTAATCTATTGTATTAAGTATAACCAGTCATCTGGGGTCTCGTACTCTAGTTCGAATGACGCTAGCTCGATGTTCATTACCTCGATGTCTCTGCCTCGACGGTACGTTTTATCGACGAATCGTTACCTCAAAAGATCAACAAATCCAAAGTTAATTTAAAACTCTATTATTAACATTATAATAGCGTCAATTATTTTTGAATGTCTCAATAAAATTCTATAGTGCTGTTATAAAATGCATATAAAATTTACATTTTCAAGTTTGTAATTTGACGTCAACGCTGGACGCTGAGGACGCCATATTGCTATGTGGTCATGACGTCAGTTTGTAGGTACCTAAACAAATGTGCTGATGTCGCTGATGACAGTCTATACTTTTTAATTTACCTCCACAGCGGCATTACGTAATAAGATTGCGCCAACTATTTCATGGTGTTAAAAAACTGAAAACTGAATTTAAGTTTAAATTAATTTCGTTATTTAATGGATAAATAAAACATTTTCCGACTGCTTTTTGCCTAAGTTAAGTTCACTAATATATTTAGAGATTTTCTCAAAAGTATATGGTGAGCTGCCTTTCTTTAGAGGACTCTCACAACAAACGCAAATTTTCCCATCTCTGGACCTTTTAACTAGCAATAAGAACAGTTCAAACAACTTTTACGGGAGTCCTGCCAATTTTTCACTCTCCGATGTTTAAAATCCGCGGAACCAATCTGCTCTCTTTCTGTTAGTTAATTTGCAAGCCTTGAAAGCAGCTTTGAAGTTTATTTACACTTACGATGTGATAGACAATGTTGCTCTTACTAAATATAGTTCGTTAATTAACTTGCCGTGTCTGTAGACTCTACGCGAATTGTTTACATGCCACCGCTTCGTGGTATCGTTGGTAATAGCTTTACGATCTACGTGTTGGCACGTGGGTAAGGAATCATTCATTATGAATCATGATAGAATCTAGATTCTAGACAGATCTTTGTTTGGATGCAGCGATAAACTCGCAAATCAGTCTATAGGAATTTACCTTTAGAAGATCTAAATTCTGGATCCATTACGTGTCTTCTATGACGGTGTAAATTTATTAAACTGTTTACTGATGAAACAGATAATTATAGAGATAACTTTTGGTGTATTCCGACAACATGCGAAAATCATTACTTTGCATAATTAATTATCGCCTCCTCGCAATACTAAATTAATTATCGAAATTTAATGTTCCTATTTTTCTTTTTACTTCTTATCGTATCTAATTATCTTTAATCTTTACATATTGAAGTGGCTTCCGCTGTCTGTTCGCTGAAATATTTTAAACTACTTACTCAAGAGATTTTAATGCAGCTTTCAGCAATAGATATAGTGATTCAAGAAGGAGGTTCATAAACTATTTTATTCATATATTTCCCCGTACCCCTTTGCGCAGCTAGTTTTTTATATTATCATTAAAAATACCTAATATTATTTTCTGTTTGTTCCAGTTGCTGGACATGGAAGCAGCCCTAGCCTCCCAGAACGAGGCAGAGAACGACCTGAACGCAGAATCACTCCAGAACTTGGAGATCTCTGTAATCTCCAGCAAAGAGAGCTCCAGCCTCAACACTCCAGAAGACAAACACTGGTCTGACATATCCACAGCTTTCATCAAAACTTCTAACAGAGAACACAATGGCTTCCTGCTCCCTATAATCCTTATAAACGATAAGCCACAAGAAGATATGGACCAAAAATGGATGAGTATTGTGGAGAAGGTTGCAAACAGTGATAAGTTGAAGGGGTTTCATACGAGAAGAAAGTATAAGAGGAAGTTTTGTAGGAAGAGACGTAATGCTGCGCCCAAACGGTCTTATTCTATAGGTTAAAAAATCCAGTCAACGCGTGTTTGCGCCACCAAAGCAATGCATTGTGCACATGTTCAAATAAACAACATTAAATTGATCTAAATTGAATATATTAATCCATTGAGGAAGTTCAATTTAACAAGACAATTTTCCAAAGACTTGTAAAGCTTGTCACAAAATATTTTTTGACCTCTACTACTTATTTTTGTAAGAATTTAGATACCATTTTAATATATTAAGCAAGGTAAATAGTAATTAGCTCCTATTAAAATATTTTATAAAATTTTAATAAAAGAAAAACCCATGCCCTTTTAGAAAAATACCCGGATTGGAATGATTTTTTATGTAAAAATGCTAGAGAGACGGCGGAATTTAAGATTGTTATTTTAGTGTATATGATTGATTTTAAGTTAAAGGATGTTTAAAGATAGGAATGGAAAATAGAAATAGCATAAGTGTTGGATCTACCTTTTATTATTTAAATACTAAGTGCCTTGAGTAAGTGTGATACGTTGTTTTTGCACCAGTTAGGTATGAAGATTCGAATGTTTTAGTACATAATTATATAAACAGAACTAATAGAACTGTTTTTTTATATCTAACCATCAAACGTCGTACTTAGTTGCGACATTAAATAAACATTATGTGGTACGGTGTACTAACAAATAACAATAGCTGTTTGTTTCTGTTTGGCATCACTATCAGTAATTAAAATAACACTTTACTACCCCTGAAATAGACGTGGAGTGAATACATAATGTACGTTTCACGTTGAAATGTTCAACGTTACGTCATCACTGGACAAAGCACAAAGTACGACGCGATAGAAACGTGTGCAGATAGATTGTTCGATAATTCTTTATTCGTAAATTTGTAAAAAAACATACACGATTAGCGGCCTTATTGCATAAAGCGATTTCTACCAGGTAAGCAAATCTGGCCGATTACATATAAATTTACCTTAAATTAACAGAGAAACAGAAAAAATCGGTGTCCACTCAGCATGTGCTATATGGTAGAGCAGATCATACCATAGCGCTTGTCTTCCTTGGAGACCGTTTAAGAGGTTAGACAAATATTAATGTATAATTTATTTATTCATATACGTCATAACTTTAGTTGCCTAGGCTTTAAAGTGCAGGGTTTAAAACTCCGTTTAAAAGCTCAAAATATTATATTTCTTATACCTAACATGGAAAGTTTTTGCTAATTTACAGCTTGAAATATTAAAGCACATGAGACTTGCCGTCTCCGGACGCAATACCGGAAAAGTGCACTTCAGTTTGATAAACGATGCTTTTAGGGAAGTCATCCGTGGCGCCCACTTATGTCTGCATAATCTGCATTTTGGAAGAGAAAAACCAGACTCTTGAAGGTATGTTCTTTCAAACTTTTCATCAGTGAAGACGAATTCAGAAGAAATTAGCCCTATTTCACTCTGATCTTGACGACGCGTGACGCGGTGGGCGAAGGTCCGCCTGCTACGCAGGAGTTTGAATATCAACAAAAAAACTATCTATGTAATGTATTGTATTATGTATATTGTATTGTTATTTAGTACTCATAACACAAACTCTGCTTAGCTTGGGGCTAGATGATACTGTGTGGATTGTCCAGAATTATTTACCTTAGAAGAATACATTAGTTAACATAGATAGATATTTTTACTATACTCGTACATAGAAACTACCAAGAACGCCCGAAACAAGTACTTGCAGTTCTTACAAACTTGTTTCCCGAGGTGGAATCGAACCTACAAACTACTACGCTGCGCCACATCGGTCGTAACAACAAAGAACCTCTGTACATTATCTCTTACCGAAGATATATTACGCATGTCTCATCTTATCAGTATGTTCTTGTTTACTGGAAGGGGCGATAGTGTATCACATTAACTATCTATTGAGCTGTTCAGCTTTGTTTTCCCTAATGCTATCAATTTTATTCCCCTCACATTACTCAATACCGTGTTAGGTTGTACTGGGCCCTTTACATTATAAGGCCGTTGCTTTATCATGTAAAAGGCCCACGAAACGACACGTTTCACGTATGGATTTAGAATTTTCGAGGTGGTAAAAACTGGAACTTTGAGCTCGTTCAAGCGCTCAGTTAAAGGTTGGTGTGTTGTGTTATCGTGGTTTTTTTTGGTATTTATACCAACACACAAAGAAATCGAAGCACAAAAAGAAACCGGCTGTTAGATGCCGTAACGATGAGCTCTGAGTCTGGTTTGGTTGACGATATTATTGAGACGAGGTCTTGACGTCTAATTTGCGAGATGAATTTATGAGATTTACTTAGTTCCCTGTCCGTAAGATAGAAGCGCTGGGAGCAATCCCAAAAAACGGACACTTCACGATCACGTCTCGATACTATCGTCATTATTGTGTCAGTGACCCTATACTTGTAGTAGTCGCGTCGTAAGACGTAAAGGTCCTGATAGGTTACGTTGACCTAGTTATCAACATGAGGATAGACGTTGTAAGAATGCCAAGAGGCGAGAGCGGCCATAATGAATGTGTCAGTTTGTAACTTGACACTTGTGTTATGAGGATGATGGGGGTTTTAGATTACCTTCTGTATAACCTAGGAAATTGTACTAGGTTAAAAGGGTAAAGAAACACAAACAAAACGGTATGTAGGATCTCCTAAATACCGTTTTATTTACTGTTTTTTTTAATTTGTCTCTAACTTTAAGAAGTTTTCCCTGGTCAAATTAAAAGTGAGATATACAACTCTCATCTCATATCCATAAAAATAAATAATGCTAGACAATCCATACAGCATCATCTAGCCCCAATCTAAAGTCTTCCTATACACGAGCGGCACATTGCTGAAGACAAAGGCACCCATCGACGGCAGCAAATATGTAGGTACATAGTAGTAGACAGTAAAAAAATCGCTGCTGACAGAAAAATTGCCAATTCTATTTTGCTACTTAACAGTAAAATAAGACATTTGTAATATATTTATCTCCTGTCACGGAGGGACGAATTCTTCATACAAAGGTAATACCAAAATGATTTCCAATTCAAGCATATTTCCACTATAATATTATATTATTTGTATTTATATAGTAATTATCTAGGTTCCTAAATAGTTTTTTTTTCAAAATACTTTCCTTAAATTAAATGAAAGCCAATCGCATTTTGCACATTTTTATGCGAAAATGGACAAGTTTTCTTGCTATTTGTTTCGTATTAAAAACATCAATATCTTACGTGTTATTTATTAAGGAACATAGCTTATATTGTCTAGTTACAGAATTACAATACTTTGTAAAGAATACAAAAAGTTTTCAGTCATAATTTTTGATATTACGGAACAAACCAAATTTTGAACGGATAATATTGCTATCGCGCACGCATGGGACGCGGCGCAAGGGTTAAACAGGGACAGCGATATTCGGAGCGATTTTTGCAAGCGAGGGTCGCCGGGCCATTAATACACAACTATACATTTATTAAGATTTGTTTACTATACATTATTTTGTGTATAGCACAAGCCGTTTGAAAAACAAAATGAGTTCCGACCCATTTTCCGGATTAACCTCGCTTAGCGTTTGTATCAGCTGCTATTCTAGGCTTTATAATTCTATGCCTATGGCTGCTTGTTTAGGTTGGTACATACGTATTAGGTAAACTCATACAATGGGAATATTAAATAAGGGTTGTCTAAAGCCTACTGCGTAGCTTGTGTTTACACGTGTAGTATGTGCCTACATCTATCTATCATACCAAATCATTGTCTAAGTAGGTGAATATATTAAAGATATTAAATATGCCAAAGATAAATGAGTAATTTAGATTATCTACTTAGATCTCAAGGTTTAAAAGACGGTATACGGTTTTTACGCTAAGAGGCGACGTTGAAGGCCCAGGATGAGTTGGCGTGACCAGCTCAAGGTACTTCCATGATGGCCTGTTTCAGCGTTGGATCGCGAGGAGTGGAAGGAGAAAAGGGAGGCCTCTGCCCAGCAGTGGGACACTAATGGCTTAAAATAAAATAAATAACTACGTTATTTACGGGCACACTCCCTGAGTTTTGATTCAGAAAGTTTTTGGCGGCTCGAATAGTTCACAGTAAAAGGTGATATAATTGTTAACTCAATGTATAATATATAAAACAGACCAACAGCTATACAGTTAATGTAGGTAGGTATACTCATAAACGTATACCTAGGTACTTTAATTGTATATTCATCATCATCCACATCATCAGCCTATAGCAGTCCGCTGCCGGACATAGGTCTCCCCCAATGAGCGCCATAGCGCCCTGTCTTCAGCTTGCCGCATCCAGCATCTACCTGCAGTCTTTCGCAGGTCATCATTCCATCAATTGTATATTACCCCAATAACGTTCCCAATGTTATTTAAGGTCACATGAAAATCATGTCTATAGTGGTATATTTAGTTACAAAATAATATGTGTGTGTTTGTGTAGTGAATGTGTTTTGATAGGTACTTGCGGGACATACCTAATATAAATAAATAAATAATGCTGGACAATTCACACAGCATTATCTAGCCCCATGGTAAGCAGAGCTTGTGTTATGGGTGCTAGATAACTGATATACATAATACAATACATTACATAGATAGATATTTTTTTATTATGCATAGAAAACGACCAGAACACCCGGAACAAATATCTGCAGATCGTACACACAATTGTTCAGAGGCGGGAATCGAACCCGCAACCTCCTGCGTCGCAGGCGGACCTTCGCCCACCGCGCCTCATCGGTCGTCAAAAACAATAACATACGATATCAAAATAACGGTCAGCTAAATAGGTAGTCCAATTAGATTTGCAAATAAGGGCCGTTGTCACAAAAAGGTCAACAAGTCAAGCGGTAAGTACACATGGTAAAAACCCATGTTCACGGAAAGGTCGAAATGAACATCCCATTAGGCTGAACGATATTAATTACCTACCATGAAACATGACCCCTACTCTAGAACTTTTCATCCGCAGTTGCGTAGTACGGCCGCAAAACGCTGGTAAACTACTGTAAACGAGAGTAACTCACGTTTACTTTCAGACTTGTCGTTTTCGTACCACCAAATTTATGATTGAACTGCCATAGGTAATGTGCATAAATAAATCATCACATCGAGTACTAGGGACCGAAACTTCAGTGTCAAATAGCATGAAAATCATACTCACAAATGAAAATAGGCACCTCAGAAGAGCTACCATGTGAATAACGAACTTTCGTGCGGAAGTTTTGATTTTCGTATGATTAGGCTACAGGCACCGATTAAACGAAACGATGTTCGAAATTTCGTAACAGTCATGTTCATTATGTCAACATCGTTAATATACGGTAACGAGGTTGACATAATGAACATAACCAAAAGGTTTCATTCAGAGCTTCAGGAATTAAATCTCCTCGTAATAAACAGGAAAGAGAATAAGTTGATTATGTAGAGTAGCCAGTTAAGGGTTTCTTTGAAAGCTAAGCAAATCATTTTGCTAGTTATGTAGGTATTTATTTAAATCGTGAGTTCGCGGTTGTAAATTCTTCATGAACCTTGTCGTCCGCGAACATAAAGGCTTTAATCCTTAGAGCCTTTATGTTACCTTACCTTGGGATATCTGCGTCATCATCTGCATATCTGCATCGTACGATGATAGAAGACTCCCATCTAAATATAATAAAAAAAATGTTTTTAAACATTGCTGATTTAAAAAAATATCCTATTTTAATATCATGACTAAAGTCATCTAAAATCTAAAGGTTGCCTGGAAGAGATCGCTTCTAAGCGATAAGGCCGCCCATTGTACCTGTCGCATATAATGTATTTTTGTAATGATTAATTTGATTATGGTGTACAATAAAGAATTTTTGTATTGTATTGTATTGTATTGTATTGTATTGTATTGTATTGTATTGTCATCCAAGATACATATTTTAATGCACCGTTTTAGGCAGTGGCGTACAGGGTGGCAAGTCGGCAAAATGCCACTGACTCCCAGCCGGAAGGGGCCGCGCCGGTCAAAGGAGAATTTCAACTTCCCACATTTTAGATGTGTATGTAAGTATGGCCTGTCCATAGTGTCCATGCCATCCTTGGTTACTTATTGTCTTCTGAATTCGTGTTTTTTTACACGCACTCTGGCAATATGTAACATTATTGTAAAGTATATAAAAATATATTATACATGTCTTTGCTTGTTATTTTTAAAATAAATAAATAAATAATGCTGGTCACAATTCACACAGCTTTATCTAGCTCCATAATAAGCAGAGCTATTACCAAAACCTACATACAACAGAAACCAGAGTTTTATCAAAAAATTATTACAAAAAATTATGTAAGGCTCCGCGCAAACGAGCCACCGACCACAGCCACTGGTGGCCAGCGACAGCCACTTAACATACTTTTTCATATATTTTGTATAGACGCGCCGCATACGTGTAGCCAGTGGCGGCCACACGCTACAGCAGTGTCCGCGACGCCCCACTAGTGGTCGCTACGAGCCACACAAAACGTCGACACCCACCACTGTCGCACTGCGACGACCGATGTGGCGCGGTGGGCGAAGGTCCGCTTACGACGCAGGAGGTTGCGGGTTCGATTCCCGCCTCGGAACAATTGTGTGTACGATCTGCAGATATTTGTTTCGGGTGTTCTGGTCGTTTTCTATATATAATAAAAAATATCTATCTATGTATCGCATTGTATTATGTATATCAGTTATCTAGTACCCATAACACAAGCTCTGCTTACCATGGGGCTAGATAATGTTGTGTGAATTGTCCAGCATTATTTATTTATTTATTTACTGCTCCACCCCCCGCGCAGTTAACCGTGAGACGTTCTACGTATCGCACGCGTCACCATGGAGCACGACGCCTCAATCAAAAGGTGTCCATCGTTAGACTGCGCAGCGGAGCGGAGCAGGCGGGTTATAAAATGTGGCGACTTCCAAACACCGTTGGCTGTCGCTCGCTTCTGACACTGTTACAAATGTGGTGGTAGCGCGCGACAGCCACCGGTGGCTGTGGTCGGTGGCCCATTTGCGCGGAGCCTAAATCCTTTGAAATTTCTGGATAACTGTCAAATAAGCTCAGATATTGTCTTTATCATGTAAAGTAACATTTTCAGTTTTTTGTCAAGATTATTTTATGCGATCTCAAATCTTAAATCTCAAAACTTTGCATACCTAGTACACCTTATATCAGGAAAACAAGCCTTACAAAAGAATGCTAGTGTGAATTTCTCAGTACCTACCTATTAATCTTTTCAGTTGTATGAAATTCTCGACATGACACCCGGCTATGAATAATCACAGGGAGTGTGACATGTGTGAACAGAAAAAGCAACGTTATCGCTTATGTGCTTCGGTATAAAGTTGCTTATTCTATGAATTAAAGAAGAAAGAAAATTATTTATTAAACACTAACACAACACACAAACCAGGTTAATTACACATAATTATATTAGACTACAAAGTACCTACTACACGTTTTCAATTAACCGGTGAATGTGTAAAAGTTAGTTTTATTATAAATCTGTAATGAATATTGTAATATTAACTAGTTGCAGTAATTAAAATGAGCTTTAAGGTCAGAAGTGTCGAAGTATATATTAAAAGATAAAAGTGAATTCTCGTGATTTTCGTAACATTCAATTTACCAACGAGCAGGTTATCACTTATGTGCTTCGGTATAAAGTTGCTTATTCTATGAATTAAAGAAAGAAAGAAGAAAGAAAATTATTTATTAAACACTAACACAACACACAAACCAGGTTAATTACACATAATTATATTAGACTACAAAGTACCTACCTACTTAGGTACCTATTATAAAACACGTTTTCAATTAACCCGTGAATGTGTAAAAGTTAGTTTTATTATAAATCTGTAATGAATATTGTAATATTAACTAGTTCCAGTAATTAAAATGAGCTTTAAGGTCAGAAGTGTCGAAGTATATATTAAAAGATAAAAGTGAATTCTCATGATTTTCGTAACATTAAATTTACCTACGAGCAGGTTTTCAAGTTTTTCTATCTCCAAGCATAAAAACGGCTAAAGCGATTTTATAAATGAGGTACTTATCAAAATAAATATTCTTTTCTTACCTACATTTTCAAGGCCTTCGCCATCTAATTTGAAGCAAATAAGTGAAATAGCGAGCGAGATTTAAGTTTTCAATAAAAGTGGGTAAGTAGGTAAGAGGTACATTAAGAAAGTACATTAAATAGCACTCATAACAACGTTATAATCTTAAGAAAACAGCTGGGCCTACAATGGGCATAATTTTCAAAAGATCAAATCACATAAAGTACAAGCTTAATCGCATTTCCACGAAAAACTGTTTTGAAGACATCATTGCAAATTGAACCTGACGAAGGATAAATAACTACCTATAAATGATGTTATGTAATTACCTTCGAAACGACTTCTTTTTGATAATAATAAATAAATGCTGGACAATCCACACAGCATCATCTAGCCCCAAGGACCTACTACTACCTTCAGCGTCGCAGGCGGACCTTCGCCCGCCGCCGGAGCCGCACCACACCGCTTAATTTGGATTAGGTTAAGCTATGCTTAAATTAAGTAGGTACGTAAGTTGTGCAGGTATTTTTACCATTTATATTTTTTGGTTATTTTTTTTTTCAAAATACATTAACCTCCCTATTAGCCCTTATGTAAGTATTTAAGATATTGAAGAACTTAGTCGCATGAGTGTGCTTTAAAAATTCGATGTTATATTGTTAAATTTTAGTTTTTTATTTACGACGACTAGAAGGAAAATAAGAGAAGAATAATAGCATGAAAACCAGAGCATTAACCAGTGGGAGAAATGAATGTTGGTAGAGAGTTCGGACTGACCTACTCGTATGTGTGGTGTTGCTATCCATTACCGAGATTTGCATTATCCTGCCATCTATCACTGCTATCTAGTGTATTTTTATTCTCATACAAGAGAGAAATATCTACCCTGGCTTTGCTGCCAGTGTCCACGCATTTCGATTGGGCGAGGGGCCGAACCAACATGTCACGTCAGGCCGTTTATTTGTTTAAAGTTAGAGCCGGGTAAGCATTTATTTTAAACTAGCGGCCCCCGCGGCTTCGCCCGCGTGGAAATCTATGTGTCAAATGGTTTATAAACCTTCTACTTGAATCAATATATCTATTTAAAAAAATCGCATCAAAATCCGTTGCGTAGTTTTTAAGATATACATATGGATAGAAAGACAGACAGCGGGAAGCGACTTTGTGTAGTGATAGAAAGCTTACGTGACGTTAGGACTGAATTATATTAGATACACCTGAATCCCAAAAAAAAAACAAAAAGCCTGAAAGCCAAAATGACTGAATACTGTTATGCCCGAAAAGTTATATGTACATATATGTCATACGTATATGTCAACATAAATGTTAGTTTAAAAAAGATTTATGAGGGCGTTGACAATTTTATTTCGATAAAGCTAACGTATAAAGCAGTAAAATATTGCCGCGAAAAATTCGCGTACTTTCAGTAGGTAGGTACTACCTATTTTATTGTTTTTCAATATTATCGAAGTCGTAAATTCACGTCTCACTGCTAAACTCTATTTCAACTTCATTTCCATAACATCAAATCATTCAAATCTAGAGACGTCGTCGAGTAATTTAAATATTCCGTTTTCAGCGAAAAAATCTTGTTAGGACTGACGCGCCCAGAGAATTATGGCTAAGTGGTCGGCGACAGAATTTTCTGGAAGGGGTAGGTAGGTAAATACATTTAAACATTAGCTAGCTTCGTGCAATTTGTTCACGAAGTAAAATATTAAACATTAGTATTTGAAACGCAAACCAATCTCCCTAGAACGCGATGGGATGGGTTGAGGAATTTCGGTTAGGTGGATGGCGATGGGTCCATTGTATAGACACATATATTCTATGACACTAGCTTATATCAGATAATATAATGTATAATAATACTATCGAACTTATAGAGTCTAGACACAACCGAGTCAATACAGCCGGCCGGGTTGTTGCGATATTTCTGTGTACATTGTAATCAGACAGAGTATTTTCATTATATCTTGTAAGAACTGCGTGTAATGTGTTCACGAAGAAAAATATTGAACACCAACTTTATGGAGTCCACACACCAAAGTTGCCAACAAACCCGGCGACGCCAACGACGACGGCGCGTTTGCGCGTTTTTCAGTGTATGAATTTTGTCGGCAGCCGACAGTGTATTTTAATTACATATCATGTAAAAACCTTGTGCAATGAGTACGAAAGTAAAATATTGAAGCTTATCCATTGAGTCCACATACCAAAGTTGCCTACAGTCGCCACAGCACGGCGCAGGCGGTGGCGTCGGGTTACTGTGAAATATATGGATATTGTTTGTAGGCAGCTGACAGTGTATTTTCTACTTGTCGGCGCCTCAGCGACTTTGATTTGTCCTTTGAGCTCTTAAAAATAGTCTATAAATCAAAAGCCAAGTTCAACTTGGCACTTGATTAGTTTATGAAAGTTAGCTCAAATAAAATCAATGATTATTTCGCCGAATTCAACGTAGCTAAACAGCGTAGTACGAAAACAGGATTACTTACGCAGGCTCTCTCCGCCATCTTGAGTACAAGCTGAGTAAGTACTACACAGAATGGAGGTTCAAGTACAAAGGCGCCACTCCAGAAGGTTAAGTTGCGCGGTATATTTACAAACATTTGCTGAACTGAGGACAAAAGGAGAAGATTGCATAAATAAGTTCTATCTGTGCTATCGCTTGCTCATTTTACTTTATGCTCGACAAAGTTTTCTACCCTTAATATAAAGGACGAGAATAATATTAAATCTGAATGTTAAATGAAACAAATGAACTATCTATCTTTATTTTTTATCGGCTATTGTCAGAAGATACTTAGGTACTCTAAAAATGTTTTGATAAGTAGGTAGCGTAATTAATTAATTAGGTGGCTAGTGGCTAAGTGGCGCATAATCTTTATTAAGTATTGACTTATTGAAATCAAATATTTATTCGAAATGGTTCATGAACCGACGGTCACATTGGTAAATTTAAGTATCTACCACATCAAAAACATATCTAGCTGGCGCAGCTTGGAGACGCTTCCGATTGGTATTGATGTGGATCAGTTGACCTACCTGTAGACTGTTTGCGTCAGTCTGTAGGTAGCTCAATTGTAAATATATACTAATTTTATATATACTAATTTTAATTTGTTTCTATCAGGTATTTGATTGAAGAACTTTCTTTATTAAAAAAGCTTGTATCTACCTAAACTCTATTACAACTAATTTAACATTCTGAATAATTTTATTACTTGCTTACCAGCAGACTTTACAAGATAAAAAATAGCATGTTTATTTTAATTCAATGCTTAAACCATATATGTTTAGGTAGTAGCATAATAGGCAATTGCTTCAAAAAAGCTTCCGTTTCCGTCGCGCCTATAAATCACCTGCTTGTCAAACTATGAGTCTGTCTGAAAAACACAATTCAAGATAAGAAAACAAAAACAACTCTGTTTTCCTCTATTTTCCAGTAATAAGTGAAAGGGCGAAGCGCCGCAGGGGCTAAGTGCATGCAGTTTGTAGACGGGAGTGGATAAGTGAATTCACTTAGCTGAGTTACTCGGTCTCTACATCGACAGTACCTACCACTTATAATAACACTAGTTTTATTCCATAAACTTAGACTAGGAATCTAAATGAGACGTCTTTTAAGTGGGAATCTTGCATAAATAAAATAAGAGCACGAAATACGTACTAGAGATATTCCAATGGATCTTAGGTACGGGTTTAAATAAATAGACAAGGTGCCACGAAACACTAAGACGAAAGGTGGTGATTCTGGATCCCCATCCCCTCTCTTATTTGTTCATGCACTACTATGAAGCTAATTGTTGACAGGTGAATAAATAAAGACTGAATAACAGAATTAAGTATTTCTATACTATATAATTATAAAGAGAAAAGGTTTGTTTGTTTGTAATGAATAGGCTCCGAAACTACTGAACCGATTTGAAAAATTCTTTCACCGTTGGAAAGCCACACTATCCCCGGTGAACATAGGCTATATTCTATTTTCAATAAAGTTAGAGATCCGTACTAAAACCGTGCGAAGCCCGGAAGGTCCGCTAGTCATAGACACAGTTAGTTTTGATAGATAGAGAAGCGAAACTGTCGACTCGAAAAATATAGGGACTTACGAAATTTTCGATTTTTATCTAGCTAACATAGTATGAAACAAAGATAATTCTAAATAAATTTTCCGTAAAAAATAATTATGGAAAATAGTAAAGAAAAGTAATGACCCGCCCGCGAAACTTTAATTTGAAGATTTGGTATTACATGAAAATAGAAGAACAAGGTTTTAAATAATAGTAAAGGAATCACAAAATAAAAGTTGTAGGTATTCTACAATTGAGAAGCTTGGTGTAGGTAGTACACAGTAATATGTAAATTCATATGAAGTGAAAACTAGGGTGTCGCGCTTAACATATTGCAGCGCACAGTTGTATATAATAGTCGCATTGTCGGATGGAATGTTCTCTGCGAACTTTATGTGCTCGTTGTGTGACGTTATCAGGGGTCATGAACTTGTAAACTGAACTGGGTTTTGAATTTAGTTCAAACCATTAGGTTAATGTCGCACTATACGGCCCTTATTTTTTATACAAATCTGCTCTTTAAATCATGTGGAGTATTATCAGTGCCGACGTACCGACGGCCGCTGGGGCAAACGTGTTCTTGAGTGAAGACTACGACTCGGTAAACGTAGTGTAGGGCTCCCACCGACCAGGTGGGATGACGACCTGCGAAAGACTGCAGGTAGATGCTGGATGCGGCAAGCTGAAGACAGGGCGCTATGACACTCATTGGGGGAGGCCTATGTCCAGCAGTGGACGGCTATAGGCTGATGATGTAATGATGTATTATCAGTGCAACAGTTATTCATAATGAAGCACGCAGCCTTTTCATATGTCTCTTAATGTAAATTAAATATCAGTCACTAAGCGAATCGCTTGGCTCTAAGCAATGTGTGGCTCTTTGTAATGAGGCTACAGCCTTAATGATATTCTATCAATATTCATAACAACTACAGGTAAACATTTTCAGTACCCATGACGCAGGTGTTTGAGAACCTTGATGGCGCAGCGGGCGAAGGTGGCAGGTACGATTCTCGCTTCGATAACAAATGTTTGTGCGTTTTTCAAATATTCTCTCCGCTCTGGATGTTCAGGTGTTTTCGGTGCAAAATAAAAAATTACCTAGTAAATATCTATGTTATGTATCGTATTCAGTATATTAGTTATCTTGCACCCATAACACAAGCTCTGCTTAGCTTGGGGTTAGGTGATTCTATGGGAATTTACCAACAAAAATATCCTTGTCTCTATGGTGCTTGCCCCTTTGAGTAGCACCGCAATAGAAGCTGGGTAGTCAATCCGACCTGGTATAAAAAAACTAATTATTATAAACATATTCTAGACGTATTTTTAAACATAGTACCGTAGTATTAGGTACCTTCTAACTAATACCTGAATACACAACCATGCGAAACGAATGCTTACAAATATTACAAAAAAAACGCTTGATGAAGTGTGCAAAATTGCAGACCTTTCCTTGACCCTAATGCTGAAGGAAATGGAAGGGAAGATTCGAAAGTGCACCGTAATCAGATTGTCCTTCCCCGCCAATAAATCAGCCTTCAGTCAATCTATTGATAACATCAACAGTTTGTTTGGTCGTAGGCGAAAAGGAATCCGTAAAGCAATTGCTAGGCAGTTATATAGGAATCCGCGTGCTAATTGCACGCGGATTTATTTTGACAAGTTCCCATACGTGCCGATTGTCAATATTGAAATGAACAAGAAATGTGATGTCATATATCTTTTAACCACCTTTAGACAATTTTGCTTCCATCTCATTAAAGGTAAAATGCCAAAATGTGTCATTCTGAGACGATACTATTATGGTGAATCAATTAATATGGTGGAATTAGAGCCCAGGTTGGATCTGCGAAACAATGGAGGTAGATGCTGGATGCGGCAGAAGGCAGATACTAGGGGTGGCCTAGGATCGTGCAGTGGACAAGCATAAAGAAGCATCGAAGGTTCCCTGGCCGCCTGCAAGGGTACACCGCTGCACCGCCGTGCACCAACGTCAGCTGACATACGACCTCAGGGTCGTATGTCAGCTGACGTTGGTGCACGATATCTACACGCTGTCGGCATAATCACAAAAACTTCTTTTTTATATTTTATGTCTGCTAGTTTTAAGGTATATGACTGTATGTATATTACTATGGACCGTAAAATAAGTTAAATGAGATCTGTTACGTTGATATGGTCTGAAATAAAATGATTTATTATTATTTATTATAAAATCTTGCCGAAGAATACCATGATGACCGAGCATAAACTTACCAAAAAGAAGAAGAAGTTTATAGAAAGCTCAGACTTTCGTCGAAGCCTTTATAGTAATTTTAGTTAATAACTTTTTGTTAAGATTTTAACGACTTTTTAATCCTTCGAAGGGTTTTAAACCCGTAAAAACCCTTCGCACAATTTTATTATAATAAAGTAGAGCTGACGCTAGTTGTGCTACTGTATGTACATATTTTAAGGTTGATGTTTTCATGTTGGCACGAGATTAGTTTTTTTGTTGTAATATATTTTTTTAAATGAATAAAATTCGCGAAAAGTAATATGCCGCAAATTCTCTATTGATATTTTGAAAATATTTCATTAATATATTTGTAAATTTAATATTTAAATATTAATTCTTATTTAAATATTAACTTACATTCTTATTTTTGGAGCATTTGTGAATAAAATAAATTATGAGCTAAAAGGCTACATTTTCCCAAGTGCTCCGAAAATAAAATTGAATAAAATCAAATAGAAATAAATATATACTTATTTTATTATTCAATTGTGTCAAAAGTGGAATATCACCCTTATTAGGAGACGGCTAAAGTTTTCGCATCGTCACTTTCAGCAAAGATCTTCGAGCTTATCTTCGTTTGGTGGGATTACTTAATTTTTTTATGCCTTTATTCTGATTTGAATTTACGAAAGAGCTTATTTCTGTATACCATTCTGGCAAATTCTCTAGATATCTGGATTAAATTGCTTCTGATTTTTGAACGAAAATAGCTTTTTGCTTTGTGATAAATATACAGCGAAAAGGATTTATCCATCAATGCACGCAAAACCTTTTCTATGCAAGATTGAAAAACAATTGCGATGAAAATAAATGCTTTCGTAGCTACTTTGTGATAGATGATTATCTCGTAGCATCGTAGACCGTCGTAGCATCGTAGACCTTCGTAGCACCGTAGACCTTCGTAGCAGCGTAGACCTTCGTAGCACCGTAGACCTTCGTAGCACCGTAGACTTTCGAAGCACCGTAGACCTTCGTAAAATTATTTTATTGTAGCGCTTCTACGAGTAATTATGAACCATGGGTTCATTTTTCCACGGTAAGAACAAAGTAACTTATTTTGTACAATAAAATAAACCCGTTTTAATTCGTAATCTAGAAGCGATCTTATGTCGTCATTGGATGCATAGACATAGACACAGATCAAATAAATAATAATAAATAAATAAATATTGCTGGACAATTCACACAGCATTATCTAGCCCCATGGTAAGCAGAGCTTGTGTTATGGGTACTAGATAACTGATATACATAATACGATACATTACATAGATAGATATTTTTTATTATACATAGAAAACGATCAGAACACCCAAAACAAATATCTGCAGATCGTACACACATTTGTTCCGAGGCGGGAATCGAACCCGCAACCTCCTGCGTCGCAGGCGGACCTTCGCCCACCGCGCCATATCGGTCGTCTATTGTTTGTGTTAATTTTAGTCTAGAACTGTACCTATTTTAAATGGTTTCTGTTATCTACTTAGTTAGTCCTTTAAGTTTGTTTCACCTAACAACCAACCCTCTTTTTTTTAAATGTGTCAAATGTGGCACGTTGTAGATAATGAACAAGACTTTTATGAGGTGATCCTCTTATATTATCCTACTAATATTATAAACTTCAAAGTTTGTAAGTATGGATGGATGTTTGTTACTCTTTCACGTAAAAACTACTGAATGGATTTTAATGAAACTTTACAATAATATAGCTTACATATCATAATAACAGGCTACAATTCATAAAGATATATAGTACCTATATTATCCAAAATATCTATCACCACGCGGGTGAAACTGCGGGGCGCAGCTAGTCTGTAATATCGAGACTAGTCTAAGAGACCCGTACACGGTCTGTTCAGGTAATCCGAAGCAGACAAGAGGGTCTATCACTCTACAAAATTTATATTAAAAATGCAACTGTTAACGCTACAAAACTGGTTTACGCCATTTTAGAGCAACTATGTACGAATCAAATACTTTTTAGGGTTTAAAATTATATTTAAAGTTGAATATCCAAACCAACAGCTACCTTCGTCTTGCTCTTAACACCTTACCTTCGATAAATTGGTAATCCTCTTAGCTGGAAGTACTTGAGGCTCGAAGAACTACTTGAATTCTCCTTTACAGGCGCACACATAGAACGAGAGGTTTCTATAAGGATATCAAATAAATGAGAACACATTCACACAAAGTAATGCGCACAGTGGCGGCCATTAATATGTGTACTACTCGAAGTATCAAACAGAAAGTCAAATACTAATACATGTTACTGTTAAAAAGCTCTTTAGTAGTTACTTTCTTGAAATTTTGCTAGTTCGATAAACATTGCGGTTTTATGCAATTTGTAGACTGACTTTGCTACTCAGGAATAAGATTTCATTATTTTAACAGGACTAAGACAACACTGTAACAAAATGGCGAACAGCACTTGAAGACGGTCGCATTTGTGTGGTGGGCCTGCCTGATGTTCCAGAATTCAGCATATCTTTGTGCAGCATGTATGGATGGTGATGCACGGGCAACCGCAGCCGCAGCACCCACCGCAGCATCCACCGCAACATCCACCGCAGCACATTTCTACAGTGTTATATTTTGACTGGAAGAGGAAAACTGCACCAAATACGGTGAATAGTTGAACTTAAGATGCTTGCCAGTTAGGAATTTCTCCCACACATACATACTTATTTTATCTTGTGGCTCAACCCAAAGTAGATTTAAGCTTCCTCAAGATTACTTTAGCACGAGAGGTTTTACATATGAGAGGATTTGCAAGGTGGATTTTTTGGACGGGGTAGTAAGGGGACGTCCCTTAACCGATGTATGGTTCTATCCATATATTTTAGTAATTTTTTATACCATTAACAGATTTAAAAATAAATCCAGTTAGCGAATAATTTGATTTTTACCCGAAAACTTTTCTGATGCTAATCAATTATGATTTTAATACTGATTAAAACTTCTATCAGTCAAACTGAGATTGGAGTACCTACTATAAATTCAGTAGGTATTTGTAAAGAACTTTACCCATTCATTTGTAGGAAATCACAGTCATGGCATCATTAAGATCTTGCCCAAAAGTAAGCAGAGTGATTCTGATTGATTCACAATCATCATCATCATCATCAACCTATAGCAGTCAACTGCTGGACATAGATTGATTTACTATGATTGAAGCAAATTTACAACGATTGAACCAAAGTTCGACATAGCTCTGAGAATTAGCAAGCTGAAGTGGCAGTGGGCCGGCCATATCTCGCGAAGAACCGACGGCCGTTGGGGCAAACGTGTTCTTGAGTGGAGACCACGACTCGGTAAACGTAGTGTAGGACGTTGACCAGGTGGGATGACGACTTGCGAAAGACTGCAGGCTGGATGCGTCAAGCTGAAGACAGGGTGCTATGGCGCTCATTGGAGGAGGCCTATATCTAACAGTGGACTAATATAGGCTGATGATGATGATGATGAAGCACATTGATTGATTCATATTGATTTGATGCCATTCGTCGCTGTGGTCATCAAATTCAAGTCCGTGTCCTCCCCACGTGTCCGCGCTCATCTCTAAAGATTTATGCGGTGCCATCCCCCAGTCTGCGTCTCGCAAAAATTCTATACGGAAGAAATTGTTTATTTCCTGTTTTTATCGGATAAAGTCCCCTCCGTGATGCGACTGCAAGATAACTCTCTTTCGATTTATTTTCCAATTCAATTTCGAGTTTTAGCGAGTTACTTTAGTATTACAATATATCTATAATACTACTCGCTAAAACGAATAACACATAGGCTAAACATATGCTAGCTAAAAATAATGCAGTGTTATCACACTCCATTATTTTTAGCTGAACTTAGGTTGTAATGTACGCGTTATATACCTAGATATAACGCGTACTAGATAGCTAGTATATGTGTAGCCTATGTGTTATTCGTTTTAGCAAGTTACTTTAGTTTTACAATAGATATATTTATAGAACATTAAGTAGCATTATTATGTTAATCAGCCATTAACACTTTGATTGCTGAAATCACACGGTATGTGTTTTCTACAAGTGACTAATATGCGTAAATTCACACTAGCGCAGCGGCTGAGAAAATACAGATCTGTGTGACTCAGCAAAGCCGTAATATTTTTCGAACGAAACGCATGTGCGGCGCAACACAACCGCTGTGTAGAGCGGCAGCACTAATTTTTTAGAAAAAAGATCGCAGTCGTCGAAAAAAAACCGCAGTCAAAGTGTTAAGCCAGACGCCCCGGTCTGTAAAATAATACAAAATGTTAAGCAATTATAATAACTCCTTGATAAAGGAATACGATTGTCTAATCAGTAAAATAAAAAAGATTTTTTTTCAGATTACTGTGATCCATATTTTGTTAGTTAAATTAAACATATTAAGAACTTATTACTAGGGTTAGTTATACCTAATACTAGAAATTAAAAATTAATTTAACTAAATTAAATCACCCTCCCCATGAAACATTTCCACAGGGGACAGGTGATTCTACCTGATATAGTTTTTAGGATGGTGTTGGGGCTGTCGCGTACCCTGCGCATCAGGGATGCGGTCTTTTTATGATGGCAGCAAAGCCATCCGTCTGATATTCCGCAAACATTCCTGATCCACTGCAATATCGAGGCAGTCCCAACATAAAAAATAGCATTAAAATATGTAGCAATAGCACAACCAAATAGTCATGCTATTTAATTGTCATTCAAACTACCAAACAGGAAATATGAGAGTGTAATAACTATAGTAGCCTTTCTACGAACTAACTATAGTAACCTTCTAAGTTACTTCTACTTACGTCGTAAGTATCTTCGTTTCGGAAATGTTATTAATGCAAGTTTGCTCCGCCAGTCTTCATGGTGCCTTCTCGATATTCTAGGGCGTCGCAATATATACGTGTAATTGAGTTGTCTTCGCAGTGCCGTAGGACAGACTCTTGACTTTGACATTCTCTTGCAATGAACGTTTTATTTATAATCAATAATAATAAATAATGCTGGACAATTCACACAGTATTATCTAGCCCCGGGCGAAGGTCCGCCTGCGACGCAGGAGGTTGCGGGTTCGATTCCCGCCTCGGAACAATTGTGTGTACGATCTGCAGATATTTGTTCCGGGTGTTCTGGTCGTTTTCTGTGTATAATAAGAAAAATCAATCTATGTAATGTTTTTTGTATTATGTATATCAGTTATCTAGTACCCATAACACAGCTCTGCTTAGGTTGTGAATTTTTCAGCATTATTTATTTATATTGATATAATATATCTTCAGAGCGATTGACTGTATTTAATAAAGTGTACGAGTGAACGTAGAGACTTGACATATGTACTTATAAACCTACATGACACGATAATGCCCAAAAATTATGAAGCTACTAAGCATAAGTTAGGCTTGCGGCAATAACATGTCTGAAAGAAGAAAATAAGACAAATTGTATTTTTCAGGTACAATATAATATTGGTGCTAAGACTTTTGAATCTATCATGTTTATCATCATCATATCATATGACACAAAAGTAATTTATATATAGGGATATTTTATTTATAAATAAATGAACTATGATTTGATTTTTCAGTTTTCCAATCTTTCAAATCATGGTCATAAGGGGATATTTTCCCATTATAAATGACTTTTGGAACATATTGGTGCTCCTGTAGAATAATAATTCGATCTCCGATAACGATCTCAGTGGCGCAGTGGGCGAAGGTGCTGATCCTACGACGCAGAAGGTTGCGGGTTCGATTAAGAGGTATGCGTGGGGCCAAAGCCAAAAGCAAAGAGTACAGTTAATCCCATAACAGGGGTACACATAGCGTGTATCTTGCTCTGGTGTACAATATGATATATAATATAATAATATATATAATAATATGATGAATATGATATCGGCCAGGTGTAGACTATTGCACATGAACAAGAAAGGACTATAAACCAGGTTATTATTGTGGGTTGATAGATCGGCTAACGGGGCTATTGAGAAAAGTAAGTTTGCGACTTTGCTTATGGCAGGCGTCCGTCGATGTAAAGTAAAGTAAAGTAAAAGTAAAAAATCATTTATTTCTTTAGGCTTACAAAATAAGCACTTAGACAAGTCATATTTTATACATTAAATTATTATCAAATAAAATTATTTTACTATTCACTTCAATTTTTTGTCCACTAGTGGAAGAAGTGAAAAAGAAGAAGATGCCTGCCATAAGCAGTCTTAAAATTGATAAGTTTTGATCCGGATCTCTAACCATCAAAATTTCTACGATTAGATGGGTTCACAGCTACAAGAAATATACCACTTCCCTGATGCGAGTCCGGGATAGTGCGAACAGCATCCTGAAAACGATTTGCTGGTAGTTTCTTCTCTCCTATATGGGTATGTTTTGTGCGTAGGGTTTTGTAAAAGGTGTAATAATTATAATGTTTTTATTTTTATAATTAGTGAGTGTGATTAGTTCTTACTAACCTTTTAAGTCTTTTCTATTATAATTTAACTAACAAAATATGGACTGTCTTGTTATTCGAAATATATTTTTTTTACAAAATTTCTACATATATAAACTTGTCAGCCGACTTCCATAGCTTCTCAGTTAGCCAATTACATAAATCCCAATTAAACAATTTCATATTCCCTTTTAGCTTTAAATCAACGTACAAAACAAACCTGCGTGTTGTTTGAGAAATTTATTAAACGATTCTTGTGAAACGCTGAATATTATTAATTCTAGCGACTCACTTCAAATAAATACGAGTCAGCTGTTCTTTGCTTAGCGGTTAGGATCAGAGATTTCAATCAAGTGACTCTTTGAAAGTAAATTCCTGCGTCAGATTTTGTACAGAACGCGAGTGTCGTAATAGAAAGCTGTTTTCGCTCGTCAAAACAAAAAAATGCTATGTTTATTATCTTGCATGGTTCTCAAAATAATACAACTGCCAAAGATAAATTGATTCAGCAAACAGCAATCCGCAAAATCAAATTTCAATATTCAAATTAACTGTCTATTTTATTTATTTACAGACCAAAATTGATTGCATTTCGAAGCCTTCGCTTTTTCAGTGTAAATAGAATTCATTTTTCTAAGCCGTTCGTTTCAAATAAAACGTTTTGCTGCCTGAATGATTCCAATTTTGCGTGAATACCGGATAGAACTGGGCTGAAAAATGAGTGGTTTCTGGTCTATTGTTAACGGAACGACAAGCGTACTCGGACCAATACCTGCCTACTGTTGAACTAAGCTCTTGTGAATGAAATGAACAGACTGGAAATGATAGGGATGTCTCCATGTACTTAGTTCTAGGCTGGTTCAATTATATATATATATTCTAGGCTGATTCAGTCGCTCCATAATCTCGATTGCTGCAATGCGATTGATACGCAAGGGTAATAAAACAAAAGGCACTGGATAAATCTGTATCATAAAATTCAATTGCTGTTCGTTAGTCTCGCGAAAACTTAAAACAGATCGACTAATTTTATATATAGATAATTGTTTAATTAATAAAAATGAATTCAATGGAAACATTCATCAAACTGAAAAGTAAACAGCCAAAATTATTCTCTCTCGTGAAAAATTACATCTCATTAACAAAAGCACATCTATCCATCGACACCCGGATTTAACTAGGTGATACGAATTTTACGGGGTCGTCTAGTACCCGTATGGTGATTATGTAACTCGCGACCGGTTTGTGACAGGCGTAAATTAAGCAATCAGTGCTGTCAAACGTCAATTTTGTATTAGTTTGACACCAGCTACAACGTCAAAATTGGTCATAATTGACGTTTGACAGCACCGATTGTTTAATTTACGCCTGTCGCAAACCGGTCGCGAGTTACATAATCATCCGGCCGATAAATAAATCGTTAATATGATTTCTTTAGTTTTTCGATGGTACGATATGATTCGACAAACCTGTGACTAGAATAAGACGACAAACCTTTAAGTAACTACGAGTAAGTGCTCCTAAAAGGAACAGTGCAAAGAGGTGTTAACGTTTCTCTCTATCAAACTCACTATAGATTTGGTTTTCTACTTTCATCCTGTTTCACTTTATATTTGGGAGGTAATCCATTACCCGTGTACAAAGGCCTAATTGACATTCATAAAGCGACCAAGTTACACTACAACAGCAGTAGGTAGTTACGAAAGCTCTGTAGTCTAGTTTCATAGTTACTGTTTTATTAATATCGGTACTTCATATCGGATTGCCATACCAATCCGATATAAAAGGTTTTCCATGTCGCACTGCATATAATTACGGTTAGTCCCGCATTTCTGTGGGTTCGATAATGGAATTTCTATTGTGAATATCATGGTAGTTAGGGTGTCTGTGAACTTGGAATAGTAAAACCGGTAGCGGAGTTTAGATAGTTTATCCTTTTTAAGCCTCAATGAGCGTGCTACGGAAACTTTGCTCGGAGTTTCTCTGAAGGATAGGATTCGTAACGATTACATCCGACAGACATCCAAGGTTATTGACTTTCTCATCATCATCATCATCATCATCATCATCAGCCTATATTAGTCCACTGCTGGACATAGGCCTCCCCCAATGAGCGCTATAGCGCCCTGTCTTCGGCTTGACGCATCCAGCATCTACCTGCAGTCTTTCGCAGGTCGTCATCCCACCTGGTCGGAGGGCGTCCTACACTACGTTTACCGAGTCGTGTATTCCACTCAAGAACACGTTTGCCCCAGCGGCCGTCGGTTCTTCGCGAGATATGGCCGGCCCACTGCCACTTCAGCTTGCTAATTCTCAGAGCTATGTCGATAACTTTAGTTCTCTGTCGGATGTATTCGTTGCGAATCCTATCCTTCAGAGATACTCCGAGCATAGCTCTTTCCATAGCTCGCTGAGCGTCTTTGAACTGGTGGACCAACCATATCGTGAGTGTCCACGACACATTGACACATTGACTTTCTATGAATTCGCAAGTTGATGTGGCAGTGGGCCGGCCATATCTCACGAAGAACCTACAACCGCTGGGGTAAACGTGCTCTTCAGTGGAGACCACGACACGGTAAACGTATTGTAGGACGCCCTCCAACCAGGGGGGTGACGCCTTGCGAAAGACTGCAGGCAGATGCTTAATGCGTCAAGCTTACGACAGGGCGCAATGGCGCTCATTAGGGGAGATATATGTGCAACAGTGGACTAACATAGGCTGATGATGATGAAGCCGTTGTAGAAGGGCGACTTGATCGTCACGTCATAGTGCTCCTGATGCGATGTTCAGTAAGGCTCAACTCACACCAATTTTAACTTTATTTTCATTACAATAAGACTTATTATCGCATGAGAAACTCGAACGAGTCGAATTCGCCGGAATTCCCGCGGCGCCGCGGGCATCCGCGCGAATCGTTCGTGTTTCTCATGCGATAATAAGTTTTATTGTAATGAAAATAAAGTTAAAATTCATATGACACTGAAACTGCGCTCCGCTTCGCTGCGCTTCGACGCTCTTTTGGTGTGAGTTGAGCCTAAATTTGACTGTGCTTTACTTGGGATTACCTAGTTAGTAGGTCTCTTTTTTAATATGAAATTTATGAAACGACCCTGACTCATGCTTATTAAAAGTGAGTGTAAAAATAAAGCTAAACATATTTTTTTATTGCAAATGGGAAACAGCCACACAGAGACAGCTGCCATACTAATGGCTTTATTATAGGTGAAATAACCATATAAACGTCGTTTTCTATAAAAATTCTAAAAAAAGACGCATCTGATACTTATAATAGAATAAGAAAATGATTTGTTACTTACAACTGTATAAAGCTATAGCTATGTAGATATAGCTGTATAGCTAAACTTGTTCAGACTTATGTCTTTCTTCTAAGATATTGAACCCAATTTTCACTATTTCCAAGGTCTTTAAGAATCCCCCGTCGTCTCAGTTCATCATGAAAGATCTCATTAGTGAAAGTCTTTTCAGAAACAAATAATTTTTTGGTCCCAAAAAGCTCGAAGGTTTATTTGCTTCGTTGTCTAAGTATGCATTCTCAGCTCGCTCATAATAAGGGTAAAGCGAGCTTCAAATTAAGCAAAGTTCATTATATTAAGAATAGGTACGTTAAAAAACTTTAAACTATGATAAAACTAATACAATTTGATGACCGACGCGAGCGGTGGACGAAGGTCTGCCTGTAGAGGTTGTGGCTACGATTCCCGCCTTGGGACAAATATTTGTACGATCTGCTGATATTTGTTCCGTGTGTTCTGAATATTTTCTATGTATAAAAAAAACTATCTATCTATGTTATGTATTGTATTATGTGTAGGTATCAGTCATTTAGTACCCATAACACAAGCTCTGCTTAGCTTGGGGCTAGATGATGCTATGTGGTTGTCAAGCATGATTTTATTTATTTATAATATTTAAAAATTTATGCTGAGAACCTTTTGAATTTCAAGCGCAAAGCGCTTGAAATTCAAAAGGTTCTCAGCGTTGTGTTGTGCATCATTTTGTAAAAATTCTCACTCTAGCAAATACCGGAAAAGTGCACACTCAGTAACAGCTAAAAAAACAACAAAAACTGTTGAACACGTTCGTTTCTCTTTGTAAACCTGTTGGAAGTTAAGGCTGGTTCCGGTATGCGAACATTTCGGCACGACCTTAATCCGCGTTGCAAGGCTGTGGTTTGGGAAGGAGCGGAGATATTAGCGGGAAATCACTGTGAGTATTTGTAGCGAATTCGGAACTGTTTTTGAATGGACGCGGGAGCGGATAAGCTTGCCATGTACTGTCCGACAAAAGCTGACGAATAATATGACTGTCTATGTCCAATTTTTCAATAATGGCCGTGTAATATGAATTGGGAGAGAAAATTGCCTAACGAGACGTGGGCGGACTCCACCAAAAAGACCAGCCTTAGAGATGTCTTTTTTTTACGGTTTTTGTTTCCCTTCGCACAGTTTTATGTGCCAGTAATAAAGTTCTACCACTAGAGTCATAGATTTACCTAGTTATATTGGCAACCCTTTGCTATATTGCGTCATTTTAAATTATCTCAACTTGGTTATAAAATCAAGGTCGAAAATCGCATATACTTAACTGAAATCTTCAACCCCAAATCTAATTGAGGTACCAAGCCTATGCTCGTAAAGATTTGGTCTGTTGTTCGCAACGCACAAAGCTAACTGTCTGAGTAAGTGGTGATCTAGCACTAACCAATCCACTGTCGGCCCCGTGACGCACACCGTACCGTTGTTGTGAAGAGACAACGGCCGTGTATTTCTTACCGCTATCGCAGACTCAAGGAAAGAATTTAAGACCACTGAGACCACAAGACTTTTTCATACGATAATGTATCCGGTACCGCATACCGCAGCGTTGTGATCAAGATACCAAGGCTTTATCTATATTATAAAATAATATGTGCTCTGCTATAACTGTCTTAGAATATAAAAGTTAATTTCTTATATCGGTCGGTACCTATGTATGTGCTAACATAATTATAAATTCTCCTAACTTCATAACGAAAGTGCTATTTCTGATTTGCTATTTTCAGCTCTATGCTTTTGAAAGATTGATGTAGTTTTCTGCAGCAAAGTTTATAAGCTAACGAAGAAATTCAAGTTTAGTAATTTTATAATCCAACTTCAGCATTGCGTCTGGCTGCAAAAAATACGAGAAGGTAATTAGAACTCGCGTGGGAAAACTGCAGTTTCTTTCTTCAACATTTATTAATGATTTCTGAGACTTATTTGGACTGCTTTGGAACGCCATCGACCTATCAAAGCGTAGAGATTGAGGAAATACTCAAGGCAATCTTAGTAAGACATAATCCTGATTTATAAGCTATCTTATTCAGTTATTAGATGGGTTGATTACAAGTCGTGACCTGACTAATGAGCCGGCTTGTCTCGGAGACTGGAAGCTGGTCTAATTGGGGCAGCGACGAGCTACGAAGATCTAGGACGGTAGACACTGATTGGTGCAGGTTTTTATTGTGTTAGAGAGAAAAATATCTTCTAGGAGATAAATATTTTTACCTTCAGCATTAGGCCCTGAAACTCACCTGTAGAATTACCAGGAGTCACACTAAAAGCCATTAAGATATAGATCTAATGGCTCTAAGTGTTATATAGGTGGTACATACTGCTAGACTGCTACTATTAGCAGTCTAGCAGTATTTTTATATGGGTGGCAAATACTGCTAGACTGCTAATAGTAGCAGTCTAGCAGTATGTGCCACGTATAGCGGCAGCGCAAATTTTCGATTGATTTCGCACGACATCTGGGCATTTTGTAAATGTACCGTATACTCACGTAGCTTTCGCTTTCTACGAAGCAAATACCGCAAAGGTCTTAACAGTCCTTTAACCAATACAAAACGATTGTATTCTAGAACTTGCGGGGCCATCTAAAGAACTCTTTAAGGTGGTGGAGATCAGTGAAGCGCGCACTGCTAATTCGCTACACTAAAAGTTGCATTCAAATATGGGATTTAAATTTCAATATTTAGATGCATTTTATGATGGCCTCAGATGACAGGCGTATCGCGAACCACTCGTATGAAGCCATGTCACTGTAAAATATATTTAAAGACAACGAGTTTAAACCCATATTTGAATGCACATTTAGGGCTCGGTGGTAGTGGTTTTGGCTTAATGTGCGCACACACACAATAAACTTTTTCAGGAATAATAAATGACGAATAATTTAGTGCTTCTCTATAACATCAATGAATAACATTTCTTCGTTCTACAGCAACAGACTCGATCGACGGCTCGTTAGGCCGCTCCGTTGGTTTAGGATATCTTTATTGATTTCATTAGGCATCGTCGGCTTGAGGGAAAATAATAAAACCGTATTGTATCTCCAACCAAGTTATTGAATAAATAATGAAATAGTTTCTTTGGGGTTCCGTAACCAAAGGGTGATACAGAACTCTAATAATAAGCAAACCCAAAAGTATGTAAGTCTGTCCGTCATAGATTTATATTTTGTATTATGTTGTAAGACCAATATTTCTCTGAATTAATTGAAAACTGAAAATTAAATTTATCGCTATAAAGTAGAGATTGTACCTAGTTACCTTATTGTAACTGATTAAACTAATTGAAAACGACAAACTAATACATATATAAATGCGAAAGTTTGGATGGATGTCACTTCTTCACTCCAAATCACATTTGATTGTTACTAAAAACTTTTAAAACTATCATGGTTATTAACACTAAATTTGACAACCGATGTGGCGATGTGGGCGAAGGTCCGCCTGCGACGCAGGAGGTTGTGGGTTCGATTCCCACCTCGGAACAAATATGTGTACGATCTGCAGATATTTGTTCCGGGTGTTCTGGTCGTTTTCTATGTATAATAAAAATATCTATCTATGTAATGTATTGTATTATGTATATCAGTTATCTAGTACCCATAACACAAGCTCTGCTTACCATGGGGCTAAATAATGCTGTGTGAATTGTCCAGCATTATTATTATTATTAAATAATTTATAACTCGCAGTGCCTTCAGTTATTCCGTGATCATGGCGCATAAAACTGTGCCAAAATACAGGAAAATCTAAAATCAATTCATAGTAAATATTCCGTTATAAATGAATTTTGTGTGAATTTTGTTACCTTTACACTCCAAAAGACTGAACGGATCGGGCAAGAAATTGGCATAGATGTAGATTTAGACCTGGAATAACATACAGGCAATTTTTTATTCCATGTATTAGTTCCCATGGGATGGAAATAACTTTAAACAATAAGAAGATCTACGCTGATTTAGAATAAAAGTATCGACTCATTTTTATCCCCGAAACAACTGGTATGAAGCCACGGGCAGAAACTAAATTTTACCCACAGCATATTTTACTGAATTCTTTTTATTCAAACATTTAGTTCGCGAGTCTGACTCGCAATTGGCTGGTTTATTTTTTTCTATTTAAAATATTAAAATAATGCTGGATAATTAAATAAATAAATAATGCTGGACAATTCACGCAGCACTATCTAGCCCCATGGTGAGCAGAGCTTGTGTTATGGGTACTAGATAACAGGATATACATAATACAATACATTACATGGATATATATTTTTATTATACATAGAAAACAACCAGAACACCCGAAATAAATATCTGCAGATCGTACACACATTTGTTCCGAGGCGGGAATCGAACCCGCAACCTCCTGCGTCGCAGGCGGACCTACGCCCACCTTCACATCGGTCGTCATATTATTATGAAGTAAGACAATAAACCGGTGAGCTACAGTGATTCAAGTTCTTTTCATTTGGGTCAAATGAATTATCATATCAAAGGTTGATAATTATGAATAATAATAATATAATTGCATAGCGATTGTGAGTAAACATTTGTTTCATTTTTATAAGTATGTACTTATTCTATTTTCCTAGTCCTCTGCATTAGATCGTATTTATGGTGGACACCAGAAACTAAAACAGATTGTAAGCAAATAATGGGCGTCGTTGGATGTAGTATTGAAGCACAAGCACGGAACAAAGTCACACAACCGGCAGGCACATCAAATCACAACTCTAAGCCGACGAACATATCCAAAGATGACGCTGATACCAGAACAACATACACGAATATTCTACGCGATACACCTGCCACCGCCGTCGTCACTACAACAGCGAGTAGGGTGACTATAACTCCAGTCAACGATGGACAATGCAGCCCGACGTCACAAGATGAAAAAAATGACTCAACATGGCAAACCATGAATCGGAAACGCACGACCAAGCCTCGAAAAATATTGACTGGGTCCGGCAAGGTCGATGACATACTTCAGACTGTAGAAGAAATAAAATATGTTCAGGTTTGGTCACTCAAGCCAGACACTACCGAGGAGAACATAAGAAACTATCTTGCAAAACTTAGTAAATGTGACAGATACGTCGTCAATAAAAGAGCCATCAAAACGGATGCACACGCAGCTTTTGAAATCGGATTCCCGCAGAGTTTGTATGACGTGGTATCCTCGCCTGAATCATGGCCACCCGGCGTAAAAATCTCGGACTGGTTTCGATGGACCCCCGCCACTCGACGAGGCGGGGCTCACTCGGCGCGGCCGGCGCGAGCGGCAGTACGTCCTAGGAGCGCAGTGCGCGCGACTAGCAAACCGGCGAGGAATGATCTACAAGCTCTCTGTGTATGCCACCAAAACATTGCCTCGATTGACAATAAAACTGGTAGGTTGGAAATTTTATTACGAAGTGATCTAAAGTGTGACATTCTAGCAATCACTGAACACTGGCTCACGACAGATAAATTAAAAAGTGTTTCAATCGACGGCTTTAAACTAGCTTCAAGTTTTTGTAGGAGTGATAAGGCCCATGGCGGGTCTTGTATTTACGTAAACAACATTAATTGTATTGAAAACTCGAGTCTAGTCACATTATCTGTAGAACAATATTGTGAAATATCGGCGGTTGACTTGATTGATTTTGGCATAACAATCATTTGTTTATATAGAACGAACCTCATTAGCTCGAACGAATTTTTCGTTCACCTAGAAAGTCTGCTCGATAAAATAACAGATCTAGGCGTAGATTGCGTAATCGTAGGTGATTTTAATGTAAATTGTATCGGTGATATGACTTCCGAACGTAAAAAACTTTTTGACTTGCTGTCGGCCCATGGCATGACTAACTTTGTGGATTTCCCGACTAGAATAACGGCGACCACTTCAACATGTCTGGATCACTTCTACACAAACTTACCTGCGGCCGCCGCTATTAGAACGGAACCAGTGGCAACTGACTTGAGCGATCACCTTGCAGTCCGAGCTGAGATGTTGTGTACTCGACGGCTCATGGAGCCCCGTACTCGCCTCATCCGAAGCATGTCGAGGATGAATTACGATAACTTCTTGTGTGCAATAGAGAGTGTTGATTGGAATTTAATTCTTGAGAAAAATAATACAGCTGACAGTCTGGCCACGGCCTTAACTAATATAATGAGCGGTAAGTTGAATATCTGCTTCCCTATGAAGCGGGTTAACAACAAAAAACGTGACTCATCGTGGTTGACTTCTGACATAATGAATTTAAAATCTCTTATCATTGACATGCAAAATTTTAATTATTTAATTTCATTTGACGATACGATTTCTATATTTATTTCTAATTTAAATTACAAACTTAACATTCTGATTAAAAATAGTAAACTTTACCATTATTCACAATTAATTACAAGTAGTAAAAATCAGTCCAAGGCAATGTGGAAGATAGTGAACAAAGAAAGAGGGAAATACAACTCCATCCCGCTAGACTTCTCTTCCATTCTGAGGGATGATACGGGAGCCAGGTTTCCTACACCAAAGCAAGCCGTAGACGCGATAAATTACAGGTTCCTGCATGCGGCGGCAGCGTGCGGCGCGCCCATCGCCGACGTAGTGGGGGCCTCCCGCGCGCTGGCGGCGGCGCGGCCCCATGCTGGCGCCCGATTGTTGCTGCGCCAGTTCGGTGCTGAAGAGGTGGCCAGTATCGTGACTAAGCGCATACCACCCAAGCGGTCCAAAGATATCTACGGAATCTCCATGGACCTTCTTAGGTTCGTGATAGTGCCGCTGGCCCCGATGCTGGCTCATCTATTTAATACTTGCCTCGAAGAAGGTACTTACCCGCAGACGCTAAAAGTGAGCAAGGTGGCTCCCATCTATAAAGGTAAAGGTAGGCGCGAGCACATGGATAGCTACAGGCCAGTCTCGATCATACCAGCTGTTGCGAAAATTTTTGAGAATGGTCTGAGCAGTCGGCTGGTGGAGTACCTGCTGGAAACAGACGCCCTGTCGTCCCGACAGTATGCGTATCGCGCCGGTTACTCCACGACGTCGCTGACGCGTGAGGTAGTGCGGCGTGTGCTGGCCGCGCGGGAGCAGAAGCTGCAGGTGGCCGTGTTGTGCTGCGACCTGTCCAAAGCATTTGACGTTGCCAGCCATGCCGTACTCGCCTGTAAGATGAGCCACTATGGGATCGAGGGGGCATCATACGCCGTACTTACGGACATGATGCGCAATCGTTCGCAGATAGTCGCCGGAGGTAATGAACGGTCAGAGCCTCTCTCTCTTACCATGGGGGTAGCGCAGGGATCCTCAGTCTCGAACATCATGTTCTCCCTCCTCCTGAACGATCTGCCCGAAGCGGTGACCTCCGCGGAGACATTTATGTACGCGGATGATGTAGCCGCGGTCGTCACTGCAAAGTCCGTGGACACGCTGGAGGAGAAGCTAAACGAGACGGCCAGCCAACTCTCTGGATGGTTCAGGCTGAACGGTCTGGGACTGAACCTGAATAAGACGCACTATCTACATTTTCGCCTATCTGGGAGACCAGCGAAACAACTTGTAGTGAGCGTCAATGGAACTGTAATCAGACAATCCGAATCCACCACTTTTCTAGGCTTTGAAATTGACAAAGCGCTTACCTGGGAGAGTCAAATCAGTAAGCTGTGCGGGAAGATGGGCAGTGCCTGTTTTGCGCTCCGACGGGTGGCTCGCGTGGTTCCGGTGGAGGTGGCACGAAGCTGCTATTTCGCAACAGTGCACTCGGTGTTACAGTATGGTGCTGAGCTATGGGGGAGGGCTGCCGACTGGGAGCGCGCCTTCCGTATGCAGAAACGAGCCATACGCACCTTGGTTAACATCCGACGTGACGTCTCCGCCAGACCATACTTCAAAGAACTAGCGATACTTACACTGCCATGCATTGTAATAATGCAAGTGGCAGTGTATGTACGGTCGAACCTGGACGAGTTCACGAAGAACGGCGACACCCACTCGTACGGGACGCGGAACGCAGGCAAGCTTGCTACTATCGCCCGCTCCCTCACGAAATCCTCAAAGTTAACGCATGTTATGGGTACGGCAGTGTACAATAAACTACCAGATTCCGTCACAGCTGATGGCAGTCTACGCTGCTTCAAAGTCAGGTTGAAACGTTGGCTTATCGAGCAGAATTTCTATTCAGTGAACGAACTACTAGAAAAGTAGATAAACTTAATGTGATTATAATTCCGTATCTAATTGTTTTATATCAATTTTTCCATTTATTTATTTTGTTTTCATTTATGTTTTTTAAATTTGCTGCTTACGGTACTAATTGTAAAAAATACAATTTGTATTCTAATTATTATTAACTATTTTGATGAACACCTGACATGTAAAATGATTTTACCAATAAATTGTATTTCTGTATTTCTGTATTTCTGATGGGAAAATCTCCTATTTCCCAGAAAAAATGGGTAAGTACCTCTTACGACGATACTTTACAAAGTCGATTGCAGAACATAGCGTTTTAAAGTCTGAGTTCTATCTAAGTGATTTAGCTTAATGTAGTAAGCTCAAAGAATTTCAAGCAGCTTTGAAGAAATTCAGATTTTATTAAACGGAGAGATGGAAAATGCTCGGGAAAGACTAAAATGGATAGTTTAAAAATACATACATTGAATTTCAAAATGAAGCTTTGCGACGTTATTAATCTATGGGCAAAATACCTAATAATGTTATTTTTCCTGTGGTTTTTGTTTTTCCTTTGTGTGCTATGAAGTGTATTTGTATTGTTTATTGAATAAAACATTAAAGTCATAAAAGTCATTTATTTCCTCTTTAAACTTATTTAAAGCACTTAAACATGTCAAAAATTACATAAAATTTATACAATGTACCTAGATCTCACTTATTATTAAGCATCAGAATTTTCTTCACAAAATAAAGATGTGTCAGCCATAGCTTCGTCAATTGTATAGTAACATTTTTTAAATTATAGGTACCTAGGAAATAAAATATGCACCGCTTTTTATCTCCAAAATAGATGACCAACGTAAAACGTACAATATTTATGTGAAACGTCACTGCACGAGTGTTATTAAAAGCGGATGTGCTCTTTCGGAGAAATGAGCGTACCATTCATAAAACTAGAGCTTTAGCAAGCACTGGAGTTAATGCTTTCGGGGAAAAGTTAATCTAGCAGTGGCTTATTTGAAAAGTTAATTTACAACTAGTTTCGTCGATTGGTTTAAACTTTTCGCAAATGTTTTTGGCAAATAATGTACTTAAGGGACACTTTATGGTAAGAATCTTAACAAAGTAGCCATACGGAAGAAAGCAATGGTGTTTATAAAATAATTTGGCCTCGGCATTAAGCCCACCAAAGGGTGGGCTTAATCCCGAGGCCAAATTGGTACCTTTTGTAGTGCAATAAAGTTTAAATAAATAAATAATAAATATATATTTATGCCAAACTATACAAAGAAGAGCAAAATAATATAAAATAAATACCTACAAATTTGAATGAGAAATGGTTTAAGTAATGTTCTATTCAAATTCCAAAGGGAATTTTCTCGCACTTATTTATGTTACAGTTTTTCTTCATTATTATAGCAGCAACAAAATTCTCCTTTTTCACCCATTAAAATAGAATTGATAGCTCAAACCATGAGCATAAATTTCACTGACTGGAGGACGTGCCCCGCCCCTCACTGTATTGAGAGAGATAGATACCTCCATTTTATTTGTGAATAAAAATAGATAAAAAACTGATATTCTATGACGCAATGAGGGGTATTCGAATAAAAAAATCAATCAAAAATAAAAGTTCGCATGGACGAACCAAATTATTTCTTGTTATTATCAAACATTATCAAACGAATCTTATGAATGCGAAACTATGATTGTTTAGATGGATGAATGGATGTTTGTTATTTGATATACTGATTTTTTGCATAAAGATAGATATAAGCCTGGAATCATACATAGGTTACTTTTTATCCCACAGAACCGTTCCCATGGTGAATGTAATGAAAATGAAAATGAAAAGTTTTTATTTCTTTAAGCTTACAAATAAGCGCTTAGACAGGTCATATTTTATACTATTAAATTATTTTATAGTTCACTTCAATTTGTTGTCCACCAGTGGAAGAAGTGAGAAGAAACCACTAGTATGTTCAATTAAAAATGATTTAAATATAAGATAAAGAAATAACTGCAACTGCTGAAACTATGCCGAAATATTGGATAACTCGTGGTAAATATCCCGTTTTAAATGGCTTTAGTGTTATTAACCATGAGAGTTTCAAAAGTTTTATTAAGATAAAGAAAGTCCATAGAAACAACGTCTGCGAAACCGCGGGCAGAAATTAGTAAGAAATAATTGTTAATTTGGTATAGGAAATAATTTGGGACATAAAAGTAATTTAGTTTCGTAGAATCATATAGTCATCCATGGGTTTTTGATCATTCAAGTCCGTTTTCCTTCAATATAACATTGGCATGGCAATTCGACGACCATCTGTGGACCTATTTGGAACTCACGATTTTATGCAAATCGAATACATTCAATCATTGTAAAAGCCCAAAGTTTTCATTGGAGCAATTTCTCTAATCAAACGATATTACAACACAAATATCAAATATTATACTATATACAAATCTTTGTGACAAATCAGTGATCGTCCGATCTCCCTCGAGATAAGTTGTGTCACACGCAACCGCGCGTGCCGATTGTGCAAAGTGCTAACGCATCATAACAAACGTCGCGTCCGACACGGACCGATCGAAATGACCTTGCTAGATCATCAAGATTAGGCATGACTACTGCCAATATCGCATTTTATTGTTAAGGCGAAGCAAATTACATGCCGTAACAATGACTACACCGCAAAAAGTTTCTATCACTATAAACACGGAAACGGAACAATTTCTGGCCGCAGAACATAATAAAGTTTTACAACGCTATCATGAAGAAAAACAAGAGAGAGAGAAACTTGAGAGTCTTGTAGGAGACCTCAAAAACCAGATAAGTATCCTGCAGCAGCAGCTTAAGTGTGTTGTAGATACCACCATAATAAATCCGTCGAAATCACCATGCATGGAGACCTCTACCGCGCGTATTGAATACAGCACGGATGAGGAAGAGCTAGCCCGAGAAACGGAATGGTTGAGAGCGAAGTCTAGACAGAAGAAAAAAAGGAACTTAAACGCGTCGCCGAAACTCTCGCCTGAAACTACAGCACCTATAAAAGAAAAAGAAAAGAAAGTTCCTCTACCACCACCGATCATAGTAGACGGTGTGGAGAACTTCCAGAACTTCTATGACTTCCTGTCCATGGAACATGCTGCTGGAACCTTTAACCTAAAAATGTTGAATGGTAAAAGCGTGAAAGTGAATGCCTGTAGTGGTGAAACCTATCGTTCTATAACTAAGGCACTGAACGAAAACAACTGCCTTTGGCACTCCTATGAAAACAAACAGGAGAGACCCATAAGAGTAATGGTCAAGAAACTGCCTTCTACCTGCAAAATAGAGAAAATCATGGAAGACCTCAAAAACCAAGGACTCAAGATTGAAGCAGTAGTGAATAAATTGAGCTGGAAAACTAAGGAGCCACTTAATATGTTCACACTGTCTTTCAATAACGAAGAAGACATAAAAAACATCTATGGAATCAAATACATACTGGGTTGTGTAGTTGAGATTCAGCCCCTTCGGACCACAAAACTGATTCCACAGTGTAAAAGGTGCCAGGGTTACGGACATACGCAAAGGTATTGCGCCAAGGAGCCAAGGTGTGTCAAATGCACCGGCAAACATCTGACTCCGAACTGCACAAAACCAATGGCGGAAAAACCGAAATGCGTGCATTGTGGAGAGCCACACCCTGCAAGCTACAGAGGTTGCACGATTGCCAAAGAAATGCAAAAAATGCGGAACAAAATAGTCAAGGCAACACCTGCCACACGACAACAGCAAGCCCCAAGAGGCAGAGTACCGCTCTCACAGCCCAATACAAGTCGCATACCACATGTGCCCCCACCAACAGCTGTAAACAAAAATCTATCTTTTGCCCAAGCAACTGCTGGAAAACCTGCAACAACCCAAAGCAGCCAGAACAAAACTGGTCAAAGCGACAAACTGGATGAAATCCTAAAGTTCATGAGTAGTTTTGACGAGCGTTTGAAGAAGATTGAAAATAGCACCAAAACGGCTATAAACAAATATTCAAAATGATTGGAAATCTAAAAATAATGGCCTGGAACTGTAATGGACTATCGAAACACCAAAAAGAACTACAAGTAGTCCTAGATTTAAACAACATAGACGTGTGTCTTTTATCTGAAACACACTTCACAAATCAGTCTCATATTCAACTAAAAGGCTATAAAGCCTACTACGCACTACACCCATCTAATAAAGGAAGAGGAGGCAGTGCAGTCATCATAAAGAAAAATATAAAACATCACGAGCTAAATACATATGAAGAGCCAGATATCCAAGCTGTGGCAATTTGTATAGAAACCAAACGATACTCGCTCACGGTAGCAGCAATATATTGCCCTCCAAGACACATTATCAAAACAGAAACGTTTGTGACCTTCTTTCAAACACTAGGTGAAAAGTTCATACTAGGGGGTGACTTTAACGCCAAAAATACTTACTGGGGCTCAAGATTAACCAATACAAAAGGAAGAGAGCTGATGAGAGCAGTAAGAGAACAAAAATGTGATGTCATCTCAACAGGGTATCCAACGTACTGGCCAACAGATCCACAAAAAATTCCTGACCTCATAGATTTTTTTGTGTACAAAAATATATCGCAAAACTATCTACGAGCAACGCAGAGTTACGATTTAAACTCCGATCATTCGGCAATAAACCTCGTAATGAGCGAGAGGATTTTACACAATGAAAGGACTCCAACATTGGTAAACAAAAAAACAGACTGGGAGAAATTTAGAATTGACTTGGACTATAAGGTAGAACTAAATGTTCCACTGAAAACTCCCGAGCAACTCGATCAAGACTTAGAAAAGTTCGTAAAGCTTATACAGCAAACTGCATGGGAAACTACACCTACCATCAAATCAAGAAGAGTAAAAAATTTCTATCCACTTGAAATAAAACTGCTTATTGATGAAAAGCGTAAACAAAGGAACCGCTGGCACCAAACAAGATCTCCGCAAGACAAAAATAAATTGAATTTTCTTACAAAAAAACTTAAAAGGCAAATTCAAAAACACAACACCGACACAACAAATAGTTATCTACAAAGACTAAGCAATGACCGCAGTACAGACTACTCTCTTTGGAAAGCTACGAAAAACATGAAACGACCAATAAATCAGATCCCACCAATAAAGACAGGACCAGGTGAATGGGCCGTTAGCAATGAACAAAAAGCTAAAGTATTTGCCGAACACTTAGAAAGCATCTTTAAGCCAAATGAAGGCCAAGAAAGCTATAACTTTGATGCACCCTGCCATGAAAACTGCGATATAAAGCTTGTTTCACCTCGAGAAGTTTGGCGTGAAATAAAACAAAAAATAAATACAAGAAAATCTCCTGGATTTGATCTAATTTCAGGAGAAGTATTACATAATCTACCTAAGAAAGCGGTAGTTAAATTAACGAACCTAATAAATGCTTCATTCCGACTAAAATACGTACCAGATATATGGAAAATTGCTGAAGTCATAATGATCGCAAAGCCAGGAAAACCCCCTCAAGAGACTGCGTCCTACAGGCCAATCTCTCTGCTACCAATCATGTCAAAGCTATTTGAAAAGCTTTTCTTAAAAAGGCTTAAACCAATACTAGACAGAAAGAAACTCATTCCAGAACATCAATTTGGATTCAGAGAACAACATTCTACAGTAGAACAAGTTCACAGAATAACGAATGTAATTGAGAAAGCACTAGAAAACAAAGAAGTCTGTTCCACAATCTTCCTCGATGTAGCACAAGCCTTCGACAAAGTATGGCACGAAGGCCTAATAATAAAACTAAATAGCATATTACCAATAGACTACGTAGAAATAATTAAATCATATTTAGATAATAGAGCCTTTAGAATAAGGCAAGAGGATTCTTACTCCGATATAAAGGAGATTAAAGCGGGGGTGCCACAAGGAAGTGTATTGGGTCCGGTCCTATACCTTTTATATACTCATGACATCCCTAAACATGAAAGCAACACCATTGCAACTTTTGCTGATGACACTGCTATAATAGCCACAGGAAAAACGCATGTAGAGGCAGCCGAAAAGGTTCAAGTAGCGATTAATAAAATATACAACTGGACCAAAACCTGGCGAATAAAACTAAATGAATCGAAGTCGAGTCACATAAACTTCACAAATAAAAGATACGAATACCATCCAGTTTTCATTAACGGGGCCATCATACCATGCGAAAATACAGCGAAGTATTTGGGCATGACTTTAGACGCCAAGCTGCGCTGGAAAGCTCACGTCAAGAAGAAAAAAGTGGAGCTAGAGATTCGCTACAAAAAGATGTATTGGCTGATTGGGAGAAATTCTACTTTAGCAATACACAATAAACTCCTTTTGTATAAACAAGTCCTTATGCCAATTTGGACTTATGGTATACAGCTTTGGGGCTGCACCAAAAAGACAAACGTAGCAATCATACAAAGATTCCAGAACAAAGTACTCAGGTCAATTCTTAATGCACCCTGGTACGTAAGAAATGACGATATTCATCGGGACCTAAACATTGAATTCGTCGACAAAGTCATACAAAAATACGCGGAGGCTCACGAACAAAGGCTTCATCATCATGTGAATGTCGAGGCGATCCAGCTCCTCGACAACACGGACATAGTGAGAAGGCTTAAAAGGACAAAACCCTTTGAGTTAGTGTAGTGATAATAATAGTGTATGTGCAGAAGTGCTATTTTAAAGAACACATGAACAAAGTGTCTTCACCTTAAGTATAGAGACATTAAGAAAAGTGCCAATGGACACGTTCTTAGTAATATGCTGATATAAAAATAAGTTAAAACTATATTACCCATTAGCCAATTCTATGGCTAGATTGTAATTATACTGTATATTAACATTTATTTAAAATGTGTATACTAGACAATAAAAAAAAAAAAAAAAAAAAACAAATCTTTGGCTACATTATTTTGCTAAGTCTACAATAATTATCCCATAATGTTTCTCGAAGTTCATAAAGTCAAAATGAAGCGAACTTCATCGAGGCAACATTGAACCATTGTTTGAGAAACGTTGTTTTTGGTTTGTTTTCAGCAACGCCTTTGTTTTCCCTGCGGATTGTTCTATGCCGTGAGCATTGTTCCTTATTTCATATAAAGCGTTGAAGCCTTTAAATTTTTCTCTTTGAGCTTGAGAGGCGTTGTTGTTGAACAAATGTATTTCCTTACTTTTGGCCCATCAAGTTTAAATTCTGAAAAACTGAAAATATGGAAGACATTTTTAGATCATACAACATCTAGATTAATAATGCTGGACAATCCCCCAGCATCATCTAGCCCTAAGCTAAGCAGAGCTTATGTAATGAGTATTAGATGACTGATATACATAATACAATACATTACATAAATAAATAAATAAATAATGCTGGACAATTCACACAGCATTATCTAGCCCCATATTGTAATTTTTTTATAGAACACGACCAGAACACCCGAAACAAATATCTGTATCGTACAAACATTTGTACCAAGGCGGGAGTAGAACCCGCAACCTTCTGCGTCGCAGGTGAACCTTCGCCCACCGCGCCACAGAACATAGGTCGTCATTTAAACCAACCCTGGAGCTTATTTATACTTTTATGTGACAGTCCACGAAGTTCATTGTAGATAATTTTTTTCTCGAACACTCAACCTCAGAGTATTTTATATAGTACACACAAATTTCTCCATTAAATCAGCTTCTTCAGCTTTTCTCATTGTCTTCCTTCTTTCCTCTTTTTATCTCTTGTGCGCGGAGTTGTTTTCTTTCCCCTAAGGTGTAAATCACACGGACGACACAATGTCGCTTTACTGTGATTTTAAGTTATCTTTCCCTTGTTAAGCGCTCGCGTAATAACTTTCGGATTTTTATATCTTGTTATTATTTCACTCGGCTGACAAAATGAAGCTTGACTGCGAAGTATGATTGATATTTTGTTGACTTTATTTATGGTTCTGTAACGTTTGATTCAGATTTTGGAAAGTTACAGTATAAAATACTAGTACTAAATAGGAACTATAGAAGCTGATTCAAAATTTGACGACCGATGTAGAGCGGCTGGCAAAGGGTTGCGGGTTCCATTCCCGCCTTGAGACAAATGTTTATACGATCTGTAAATTAGTTCCGGGTGATCTGGGTATTTTCTATGTATAACAAAAAAACTATCGTATATTATATTTGTACTCTATGGTATCAGTTATCTAGTACCCATAACACAAGCTCTGCTTACCATGGAGCTAGATTAGCCTGGGGCCTGTTAATAAAAGGTCGTCAGTGCAACATGCGTTTTAGCACAGACCAGTATATTCCAAGTCACATAAAACCGTTGTGGCCATTTACAGAGACATGTAATCGGTTACGAGTGGCTCGCTCTCGTTGCTCCTGTTACCATAAATGGAGTACCTACATATTTATTTTATTATACTTAATTGCTGATGGTCAGACAAAGATAATAAAGGACATAGCACACACATCTCACACCGCTGCCACTCATCCCAAAAATGGACATTCAAATTTTTAAACAAGTACCTATTCATCATTTTTAGATACATATAGTGATAGCACAATATAGAAGCCAGTGCGCACTAAGCGAGCTTGCCGCATATTAGCGACTCGTTGGTTGACGCCTCGCTTTCTGCAAACTTGAGCGAGTGGCCCGCGCCCAGTAACCGAGTTGTACAATCATACAAATTTTGTCAAGCATGCGTGGAGCGTGCTCGCTAGCTAGCTGCTAGCGCTAACGAAGTGGATAGCGTTCAGTTAACAGGATTTAAAGGCGGATGCGTGCCAGAGCGGCCTATGTTGGCGACCTTAAAACACTTAATTGCTCAGACCTCGGAAGATTTTATAAAGAGCTCTGCAAACACTTGATTGGTACAAACAAATCTACTACTAATCTAGAAACAATTGAATGCTTTGAAGTCAAATAAAACAAGCGCAAAATTATTAAACTGTTATCACAAAATTATTACGTCAAAATTCGAACAGATTTACCTTTGATCAATCTTAATTGTATTTTGCAGAAACTAACTTTATGCTTGTTGTGTCAATGTTCCAATTGTGGCAGCGCTGACTTTGCTACGTCTTTAGATCTACATTCATTGCTTAGTATTCTTGATAATCTAATATCTACTTACATATTATTCTACGAAAATGAGTTTTTACTTTACCTATCACGTTATTAACGCAAAATAATAGTGATTTAGATATTCTAGCAGCAGCAACATTGAACATTAAAATTCGAGTTAATTTGGCTCTTTTGAAAGTACCGACTTGCTGCTGAATTCTTCTGGGTACAGTTACTTATGGTGCTTCCTTTTTAAAAAACTTTTGATTAGGTTACCAATACTGTTAACTAATATATAAGTTTAACGACATCATGCGAAACTGGTGTACTTACCTGATATACTTTATACAATACATTACACAGGACACCCGGAACAAATATCTGCACGTCGTACAACCATTTAATTTTGTCCCGAGGCGGGAATCAAACCTGTATCCTCATGCGTCGCAGGCAGACCTTCGCGGCACAGTGATTGTAAATTCTCTCGTCATTCTGTCGGAATATTAGAGATAATTATTTATATTATGAACAATGTAAATTAACCTTAAGAGAATGACAATAAACATTTTGTATTTGTGTGTATTTTAAATTATGGATGCAATTAATGAAACTTGAAATATTTCTGCGAATGAAGTTACGGGCTGTAGTTAATTTTAGAATGAATAACGAACCGCGTTTTGATTTATTATTACTTCGCAACCCCGTTTGCGGTCCACCCTTTGCAGCGCGGTGCCGGACCACTGGGATTTATAATTTAAACTGTAACTTTATGAAAATAAAGACAACTTTTGCAACTGTCCGGTTAAAGATGTTTTACAATACAAAATACAAAATATTTATTCAGAAACTTAAAATACATTATATAACAGTGTTTGAGATCCCCTTTTAAGTAAAGTATTTTACCTGTGTTAGGGGAATCTCGCTCTGCCGCAAACAATAGAATTTAGAACGTACATTAAGTTCAGCTAGTAGTTATATATTATACATATAAGGCTACTTAAATTATAGACCTTATTATTTACAAAAAAATTAGTTGATATTTATTTATTTTAGCTATTTGGAAAGTGAGCGCGCAAGTAATTCTATAGGTGTGCATGTATGAGTGTGTGGGGGTGTGTGTATGTGTGTGTATGTGTGGTGGTGCTCCTGAGGACACCGGTCTCTTAAGAGTCCGGGCAACGGAAGGCAACCATTTGTGTGTGTGTGTGTGTGTGTGTTTGGGGGGGGGGGGGTGTTAACGTGTGTGTGTTATATGTGTGTTTGTTAGTATATGTGAACCTGTAAAATTTAAATATTTAATAGTAAAGTATATAGAGATACATGAGAATCATAGGAGAGAAGACAGAGGAAAACCTAACATAACCTATCAAACAGTGCTTCCGTTTCGTCATAGCTTAAGTAGAGTAGCCATTTGGTTAGTTTCTTTTTCAATTCATAGTTACTTAAGCCATAAATATTCAGTTTTTTGTTAATTAAGTTATATATGTGGGCGGATTGGGATACATATTGTCGTGCAGCAAAATTAGATCTTACAGTTACTTTATTAATAATATTTTTATTTCTTCGTTGTGTTGTTTGACTAGTTATGAATTTTAAATGTTTATGGATTTTTAGGACTATGTTTAAGGTATATAATTTTCTAATCGTAAGAAATTCTGATTCCGTATAAAGTAGATAAGTTGGATATCTGTATGGTCTAGAGTAGGTACATTACTTTAATACACTACAATACAATATAAAAATTATTTATTGTACACAATAATCATATCAATCATTACAAAAATATAGTATATGCGACATGTACAATGGGCGGCCTTAATACTTTCTTTACTTATAGGTACAATATGGTGTCGACTCTGTTTACATCCAAAAACTAAACAGAACAATACAAATGTGCCATCCTTTTTATTTCGGTAGCGTGTCGGTCAATTGATTTTAGTTTCTTGCAACCCATGGAACAAACTATTCTTCATTGCTTGCAACAATGGAATCAACACTCACTGGTCTTGAATAAGTCAGTAATTTGAGTATAGCGAGTCAAGTTTAAAAAGTATTGTATTGTATTTACAATTAGGCACCTATAATAAAAAAAGTCAATGATTATTTTAAAAAATGAGTGCTAAGCGGGGCGTAGGTTAGTGTTGTTTGCCAAAGATTTTTATGTAGAAGTGTGTTGTCACAACTTACGAAATCACAAAGACGACAAAAACTACTGAACTAGTTGGGCATATTGGCTCCTTTTATCCCAGATAAATGCGTACCAGATCTACGGGCGGTAGCTTGTTGTCATAATAATAAATAATGTTGAACAAATCACACAGCATTATCTAGCCCCAAGCAGTACATAATGTTATCTACTTAATATCTTGATCTTATTAATCACACAGAAGTTGTCTCTAATAATTATTAACATCTGCTTGCGGGTTGAATACATTTGACACCACTTTATATGACCTTTTTTTATAAGACCTGATATGTACCTGTGATATTGGATTCAGCGCATAAATTATTTTTTTAATAACTACCACCTGCAGCAGCGGCTTCACCCGCGTGAAAATATATGTGTCAAATCTATACTAATATTATAAAGAGGAAAGGTTTGATTTTTTGTTTGTTTGTTTGTAATGAATAGGCTCCGAAACTACTGGACCGATTTGAAAAATTCTTTCACCGTTGGGAAGCTACACTATCTCCGGTGAACAAAGGTTATATTATATTTTCAAAAAAGTTAGGGATCCGTAATAAAAGGTCCACTATTAGTTTATAAACCTTCCTCTTGAATCACTCTATCTATTCAAAACCACATCAAAATCCGTCGCGGAGTTTTAAAGATCTAAGCTTACTTGGGACAAACAGACAGCAGGAATCGACTTTGTTTTATACTATGTAGTGAAGTAGGTAACTAACGACTACAAGCGTACCATAATTTCACCCAATCCATCACCCGAGCTCTCATCTAGACGCAGACAATCAAAAACGCCCCTACATCTATCTCCGAGAAAAACTCAAACCTCAGACTCAGACCGCACTTGTTGATCGTTATTCTTCGTCCCCGATTGTCCCCCCACAGAATAATAAAGTAAAGTACTGTCAGCCCGGATAGTAGCTGAACACGAATTGATTAGGTAGTTGTATATACCCTGAAAGACATCTTTGTCAGGAAACTGACCATTTTATTTGAGTCCAAGAAATTCATAAAAGTTTCATATTCATTAAAAAGACAATTTATATAAAGTCACTTACATGAGAACAGGGTTTTTAGGTTAGTTTATAGATAGATACATAGGTTGTGGTCGTTCAATAGCTGACTCATTTGATGTTCACTTGATTTGATTTGTGAATTATTATGTCATATTCATGACATCTTATGTTATGTACAAAAGTGGTCAACCTCTTTCTGAGGACTTAACACTTTGTACTGCTGAAATCACACGGTATGTGTTTTCTACAAGTGACTAATATGCGTAAATCCACACTAGCGCAGCGGCTGAGAAAATACAGATCTGTGTGTCTCAGCACAGCTGTAATATTTTTCGAACGAAACGCATGTGCGGCGCAACACAACCGCTGTGTAGAGCGGCAGCACGAATTTTTTTGGTTAAAAAAAAGTTCGCAGTCGTCGTAAAAAATCGCAGTCAAAGTGTTAAGTTAAGATAAAGATGAGGTTTTGAAAATCTTTGTGCGATCAAAATGCCTATAACAATTTAATATCATTTATTTTAAACTAACGGAATGACAAGAAGCACCTAGACCAGCGGTCGGCAACACGCGGCCCGCGGGCCACATGCGGCCCGCGGACGTCTTACATGCGGCCCGTGAATGTTTTGGAAATAAGTTATAAATATCAAAATAAATGCAATAATTAATGAATGAAAAAGGCAAATCTATTCCAGAGCTAACAGATACTCAATGGTTTATAGACCTTGGATTTTTGAGAGATATAACTGATGAATTAAATACACTGAATGTAAAGGCTTCAAGGTAAAAACAAACTTATCTAAAGTAAAGTAAGTAAAGTAAAAAATCATTTATTTCTTTAGGCTTACAAAATAAGCACTTAGACAAGTCATATTTTAAATATAAATTATTATCAAATAAAATTATTTTACTGTTCTACTGTACTGTATATCATCTCTGATATGCACACAGACGTAAAGGCATTCCAAATGAAAAACATATTGATGAAAAAAGTTAGATCATTTTCCGAATTGTGAAAAGGCCGTCGAGGAAGCTGGAATTAATTTTCATTGGAAAAAAGATAAAATGAAAGATATTTTAATGCAACTGCAAAGTCAAATCAGCGACAGATTTAGTGATTTTGAGAAAGTTTCAAGCAAACTAAAGATTTTTGAAAATCCTTTTTCGTGTGATATTGAGGATGTAACGAGTCATTTACAAATTAACGTGAATGATTATCTCCAATCTAATGATGCTCTCAAAAGCTCTTTCCATGAAATCAATGATCTTGTTAAATTTTATGGCAGCTTGCCATCTGATTTTGACGAATTGAAAAGGTTTGCTCAGGAGTTCATTAAAATGTTTGGTAGCACTTATTTATGCGAACAAACTTTTTCAATTGTCAATTATAGAAAAAATAAATATGTATGCTTCTCGTCTCACAGATGAGCATTTGAGAGCCATTCTACGAATTGCAACTACAAATATGACAGCTAACATACAAAAAATAGCCTCCCAAATGCAACCTCAGACATCACACTGAAATTTGTATAAAATCAGTTACCTATTTAGGTACTTTGTGGTTTTCATTTTTGAATGATTTACGGTGGTTATTTTTCTAGCTATAAAGCCCAAACATATAAACATGATGTGAATATTACGTGTATTAATTAAATTCCGTCTGTTTTAACAATTTTTAATAGCATTTTAATTTTTCTATGGGATATGACCAAAATTATACGTAGGTATATTGAGCTTCTAGGGTTAATGTCACAAGTGCGGCCCGCTTCTAGTTTATTTTGCCACCGTGTGGCCCTTGCTTGCCAAAAGGTTGCCGACCGCTGACCTAGACAATTATAATGAGTGCCTTATGTCTAAATAATATTCACACACATAAATTAAATCGCATATATACATATATTAACACTTAAATTAAATCGCATAAAAGTCCTGAAGTACAGAAATCCTTAAGCTCAAATGGCAAGGGGCAAGCTTACAGCGGCTTCTCCCGACCACAAATAGCCACAAATTGGATTTCTCGAGACGTCAAGAGCAGACGAGGTCGACCATTAAAGAGGTGGTTTGACGGCATCAGGGAAATAGCGGGAAACACCTGGACCCGTATAGCAAGGGAACGGGGTGATTGTAAAAGTTCAGAAGGGCCTTTTCCACGGAAGGTGGTTTTTACCCGATAAAAACTGCTCCGTTAGGTAATGTAATTAGCTTAGCAATAGCAATAGATATATTGACAGATACCTAATTAGGTGTTTCATGTTACTCAATTATGTTATGTATTTGCTGGCGAAGAAATTAATGCTATTCTTATTCTATTTATTTATAAATTATCAAATTATAATATCATAGATACATGAGAGCGAAGGAGCGTTATTTCAAAGCACTTGCTGTGTATATCTTTCGTTGCTGACGGTACCTCCTCCTCCCCTCGCCACCTGTTCCCCCTCCCCCGGGCTAATTTGCAATTCCCTTCGTCTCAACGCAACTAAATTTCCAACGCCGAGGCTTATTTTATCAGGTTTTCTTTCGACGCTGGGCCGCTCTCTTGATTTGCATTGATGGTTGAAATATAAATTGAAGAAAAAAACTTCGTCCTCATGCTGGCGCCAGTGCGAAGTCAGACACTTTTAGGGGTACTCACCATGTCCCCAGATACCATTGTCAGAGTGAAGTGACTAGTTAAGCAGGATACTACCCCTGATTTGTACACGATTCAAGTCACACTGTCTGTAAAACAGTTTGAAAAATAATCTATCAAAAATAATCATTTAAGAACTACTCAAATCTCAATTGTCAAGGGTCCGTCGCTTCCCGTATCGCATACAAATGGTATGCGATACGGGAAGCGACGGACCCTTGATAATTTACCAACCTTTTAAAACCGTAATTCGGCAAAATCTTAAACAAACTTAAGCTCCCTAAAAAAATTAAGCGAAGCTCAGATATAAAATTCGCAACAAAGAAAGCTCAGAACGAGCGCCGTAAAGTGCTTATAAAAGTTTGCGGAACCCTAATAATAACGCTACCTTTGGGATAGAGGAAGCAACAGGCTACATCTCGCGGGGCCTACAACGTATGAAGCGGCTGTTTAAGCCAGGTCTTACATTATGCGCCATGACAATAGACGCTAAGTATCTCTTAATACAAATACATAGATAACTTTACTTACAAAGAAAATTAAAATAAAATAATTAGCATAAATTAGAACTAGAATTAAGAAAAGGAAGACAGAGTGCTATGGCGCTCATAAGGGGAGGTCTGTGTCCAGCAGTTGATTAATATACGAGTAAGATGATGATGGTGATGATGAGAACTGGCATTTACTATTAAATTACTGACTTTACAATACAAGTTTCATTATAAGTAATGAAATACTTGACTTATACCGAAGCTGCGCTAAGATTTGAGCAAGACTCACATTAAGAATCTTTGTAGAAATCGTGACTGAGAGGTCATTAAGTACGTTGGGTTTGTTTGGTCTTCCTGAATTCTAAATCAAGACAATTTATTTATCATCAGGCTAAGCAGCCGTAGGAGCAAAAGGACGTATTTTTGATTTTACATATCTGTGAATTCGATGTTATTTTTGTCTATTTTATCCTAGACACACAGATCTGTACCTTAAACCTTCTGGACACCGTCTAGTTCAACTATTCAAAAAGGCCAGTTATACCATCAAAGGGACACACACAGGTCACAGAGTGGTAGGGATCAAGATGTCCTACATAGACGTTTCTAACGTGACAGCTACCCTGGAGTAGAGTGGTAACTGGCCAGCGTTGGTGATCACACAATTAACAAAGTGCTCCTTTGTGTTGAGGATGGAGCATCTTCAATTGAATACTGCTCAAAATGTCTAAGGAGTTGAAAAAACGAAGTGTTGAACTCTTTAGACAGAAATTAAAAATGTTATTTATTTGTAAGTCTGTGTGTTATTTCAATATTGACGATTTTTTCAATTATTAACTTGTTTTAGTTATTGCACGTCATTCTCCCTCAAATATTTTTGCATACAGACTAACGGTCAAGTATTTTGATTCATAAAATGTGCCTAATTACCTACTTGTTAGTTACCTTACATAACACATGGCAAAAAACCGTCATCTTTAACGCAGTAGCATTTCTGTTATAATTCAAGAAGGTGATGTGTATACATTACTTACCTATCCTATAAGTTTACCTGTTTATCAATAAATCAAAGAATGAATGAAAAACTCTTTACAAATACAATACAAAATACAAAATATTTATTTCTTTAACTTAATGTATAATAAATATAACAGTGTTTGAGATTCCCTTTTAAGTAAAAGAAATACCTGTGTTAGGGAATCTCGCTCTTCCAAAATAAATCATATAAAAGTAGATTAAGTTACGTAAATTAGATGTACTACCACAGAACTATAACAACTGTGAATGTGGATACATATTTTTAAAATTATACTAAGAAAACTTTAATGTTTTAAACTTAACTTTTAAACTCTTTATTGCACTTAAAACGATAAAATAACACCTTATATCTAAACATTATATATTAAAACAAAGAGTAGTAAGTGGAACATGGATGACGATCCACTTTTAGCATCCCGTCCAGAGTCCTCCTTGCTGACATTGTAAATCTAAGTTCATCTTCGTTCTTACAAGTTACCTATTTCGACCGAAAATGAAAATACCTATTTTGATTATTTGTCGACATGTTTCTGAGGGAGGATTATGAATTTCTCGATATAAGCAGTTCCTTAAGGAAATTGCTTACGTTAACGTTCTGCCTTATTCGGGCTTACCTTTACATTTATAAGACCGTCTGCGATATCGGAGTTTTCTACATCATTAATATTCAAATTCAAATTGACTACGTAAATGAGGGAATTAAAAAACTCATCTTTTTGAATAACATTACCTGAAAATATTTCACAAAGAAAGCTAAGTTGGTACAAATATTGCTACAAATCAAATTATATTCGATAAATAATTTGATAACACAATTAATATTCAAATTGGTTCAGCGTTCAAATCTGATTAGCATTCAACGCGTGTCTATAAGCTCAAATAAGTATGTATAGAGACGAGGTGACACCCTATGTGGATATTAGCGCTGAGTCTCTTGCATATTATCTGAAATCGAAACATTACTTACACAAATCGGGGCTTCAACCCATCGCCAAAGACAAAGGAAACTTATCTATTGTAAAAGTACCTATTTACGATTCAAAAATGGCATGCGATTCCAAAACCTTTTGAATTGTTCTAATCTAGAGAGAAGCGAAACAAAACAACACGCCCGCCGCCGCGCCCCTCGCATTACAAAGTGTCAATGTTTTCAGCAGGAGACCCGCATTAGTTATAGTATGATGTTTTCATTAAAGGATGCGCTACGGCGCGGCATCGGGCGATCCCTCCGCCATTCGTGTACCGACCACCAGCCGCGACGCACGCCGCGACCATCGCGCCGCGCCTGTTGCCGCTCGCGTCCATACTCACCACACCGGACTAGTATGTGCTAAAGTGAATCAAACATCATGAAAGGACGACACCAATTCCGCCGCAGATTCAGTCTGCAACCTTCTTTCATGAAGGAAGACCATGAGGACGAGAGAAGAACCCACAGGTGATCTTTTTTGATGATAAATAAGTGCTACGTGCTGTCTACGGATTTCGTAGACGCCTACGGTCACGTACGGCTACGTAGTTGATTTGTTTTTCTACGCCTTATTTCGTGTCATGGTTTATGCATAGACGATGCTGAGGGGTTAAAAGTGTTCTTAGAAATGTTTCGCAGTCGTTACTTTAATATTAATGCGACATGACAGATCGGTTTGTCTGTAGGTCGGTACGTATTTGTTCAATTATGGATCAGATTCTTTGATAAATATGCAAACGATTGAAATGATATACATATATAAAATATAGGCACTGTTATTAAAAAATTATAAAAATACAAGCGAAGTATCTACACTGTACTTCCAGTTTACTTAAAATACCGGATTAATGACTTCTGAGAAAGTTTTCGATCGTTTCCCAGATTTTGAGACATAAAAGCCTTTGCTGGCTATAATTTTAAATGGAGCTTCCATTTAAAATAATAGTGATCATCCCACACAGCCCTGTAATAAAGGTTCGTATTAAGCGATTGTTAAAAGCGCTCGGATAACATGACAAAAGATGAACGAGCGTCATTATCTTGAAGAGGCAATTTCATTTACTCATATATTTTACCTGTGCAATTGGGCTTCAAAAGCGTTGGAACTTCAAAGGTTTTTTTGTCGGCTGGTATCGGCTTCAAGCTCATTAAACTTGAGACGAAATAAATCTAGACAGCCTTTGTATAGTCGTTCGACCGAGACGCCGTGGAAATAGGTACCTACAGTAGCTCACTTTGAAATTTTCTTTCGAATTTTCATATTGCCAGGACAAAGGAAATCGTGAAAAAAATTGTAGATACATCTAAATTGCTTCAAAGTACAGTAAACGTTAAAACTCTTTGTCAGAGTTAAGCTCGCCTATACCTATTTAGTTAGGTTATTTTATGTGTTATCTATTGTGTGTTCAATAAAGAAATAAAAAATAAGTTTTAAAAATATTGGTAACGATCGACCTGACAGAGAATAACAAAAGTTGTTTATGCACAGTTCATAAGCCCACGAAAATCACCTTTTACAATACAATACAATACAAAAATACTTTATTGTACACCAGTTACAGATCATTATAAAACACTTCACATGATAGAAGTACAATGGGCGGCCTTATCGCTTAGAAGCGATCTCTTCCAGGCAACCTTTAGATGGAAAGAATTATGTGAATTTAAGAAAGGCAGGGGGTGTACCAACGATAAGCTAGAATAAATATGAACATAACACGAATATTTAAAGATAAATAAATATATATATATATATATAAAATATGTATACCTAATATACTTCTTAGTAATACCACAGATAATATAATACATACTGTACTTAGTTTATAAATAAATAATAAGTACCTATATTCACTTTTCTGACAGGTAAAATTCCTTAACGCGAGCTTTAAAATCACCTTTAGCTTTTCATTAAGTTCAGTGACCCTGCAAGTTAGCTTATAATATCCATTCAAGCTGTTAAAAAGGTCGACATAAAGGTAAGCAAAGAAACTATTTATACAACAAAACCGTTTCCATTATATCCTCCAATCGCAGCCAGAAAAAATTTGAAGTGATTCAACTCATTTCAATATATCGTGGAGCCCCTCGTATATTGGATGGGTTGTAGGGCTCGAACCCGCAATATCATTATGTAGGTAACGTAAGCATAGTACCGAATATAATTTTATGAATCTTACAAAGTAAACATTGGTGGGTTTAGTTTTTACGAAGCATTATGGTTCTATAGCTGTTCCAAAGTATATTTATCACAATAATAGGAATTGATTATATGACTCCTAATAATTGATGTCTAGAGACAGTAAGGATCATACTAGTTTTACCTTTCCATAAATGAATAAGAATAAGAATTGTTTTATTTGGCCAAAAAAAACAGGCTACACAATTAAAGCATTAACACTTTGACTGCTGAAATCACACGGTATGTGTTTTCTACAAGTGACTAATATGCGTAAATCCACACTAGCGCAGCGGCTGAGAAAATACAGATCTGTGTGACTCAGCACAGCCGTAATATTTTTCGAAAGAAACGCATGTGCGGCGCAACACAACCGCTGTGTAGAGCGGCAGCTCGAATTTTTTAGGTAAAAAAAAAAGATCGCAGTCGTCGAAAAAAAACCGCAGTCAAAGTGTTAAACACACATAAAAAACACAGTACACAGTATAAAAAAAACATATACACAAATAAAAAAGCCTATAAATGGTTACTTTAGTAACTATAATACTTCATTGGTTTACATATTCCGCGGTTGTCTGATAGAGATCGGTCTTGAGCGATAAGACCGCCAAATTGTCACATATTTTGTATTTTTTTAATGAAATGAAATGAAGATCGCCAACTGGTCACATATTTTGTATTTTTTTATCTGGTTTGTTTTATTTTTAAGTGTGCAATAAAAGTTTTGTAGATCTATCTGTCTATGTAGTCCTAATTCCTAAACAGAAGGGTCACTTTATAAAAAGAAAAGAGTTCAAAGCACAGGAGGTTTTAATCCGTCGATGCATACAACCTTAAACACTTATATTCAAAGCTTACGTAGGCTGTAAGTTCAGGGTGAAGCGTCTATTTAAATAGTTCATAAGTCATCTCATATTAAATGTCAAGGTCATGAAAATGTGAAACTCTTTCTAAATTGTCGAGTCGTATGATACTCCCCTACCCTTTTTGTTGTCACGAAGCAAAACGTTAATATTTCGTCATTTTGATTATGGCGGTAGCGGTTCGGATGTGAGTGGATAGAGGCATGGGAACAAAACGTCTGTTAGAGGTACCAGGGAGTTATAAATCTAACGCTGACAATTCGCAAGTAATTTAGAAATAAAATTATGAAATTACTAGTAAGATTAATAAATTACTAGTACGATTAATAAATTACTAGTACGATTAATAAATTACTAATAAGATTCATAAACTACTAATAAGATTAATAAATTACTTATACCATACAACAAACATAAGCAGTGGCAGTGGGCCGGCCATATCTCGCGAAGAACCGACGGCCGATGGGGCAAACGTGTTCTTGAGTGGAGACCACGACTCGGTAAACGTAGTGTAGGACGCCCTCCGACCAGGTGGGATGACGATGACGACCTGCGAAAGACTGCAGGTAGATGCTGGATGCGGCAAGCCGAAGACAGGGCGCTATGGCGCTCATTGGGGGAGGCCTATGTCTAGCAGTGGACTGCTATAGGCTGATAATGATGATGATGATACAACAAACATCATGTATTGCAAGAAGACATTATAATATAGGACTTTAGGAGAACCAGATTCTCGTCCTGACTTGATACCATGTACTTTGTACAACGACCTCAATTCAAAAGCTTTTCAGATTAATTTGCTACATACATAAATAAATAAAATATTCCTGGGTCATTGGATTTGAGAGTGATGGAAAAGAGATAGAACCTGCGTTACTTATCGTGCACTCTAGTACCTACCAAAGAATCTATTATAACTAGTTTCTGACCGCACGCGTTCTTCTTTCTTCTTGCAATACATGATGTTTGTTGTATTTTATAAGTAATTTATTAATCTTATTAGTAGTTTATAAATAAATAAATAACGCTGGACAATTCACACAGCATTATCTAGCCCCATGGTAAGCAGAGCTTGTGTTATGGGTACTAGATAACTGATATACATAATACAATACATTACATAGATAGATATTTTTTATTATACAAAGAAAACAACCAGAACACCCGGAACAAATATCTGCAGATCGTACACACAATTGTTCCGAGAATTGTTCCGAAAATGTTTAAAGGTTATTTTTATTCTATATGGGAACTGATTTATGGGCTAAAAAGTAGCTTATATTTTATACCAGGCCTGGAACTACATACCTGTAGGTATGCAAAATTTCAGCCCGATCCGTTCAGTTGTTTTAGCGTGAAGAGACAAATATCTAAATATCCAAACTATCGTATTTATAATATTAGTGTGATATCACTCACGTAGCTGTGCTGCACAACGGTTATCTGAAATATTATAATTAATAATATAATATGTGCACAGCCAACAACAAAAAGCGTGTTATTATTTTAGTCTTTTTTATATTTTATGTATGTACGAGTATGCTAGTTTTAAGGTATATATTACTATGGACCGTAGAATAAGTTAAATAAGATCTGTTACTTTTCTATGGTCTGAAATAAATGATTTATTATATGTCCCGTGCACCACGCACATGCCTTGTCTCCGTTAAGACTGGCCGCTGGAGCCAAAATTGGGCCAGGAGGATATCATTATTATTATATATAAGTAAGATATTCTATTTTCGCTACACGTAATTGGTAATGCGCGTCATAAAACATAAAGCCGTGCGGCGCCAAAGCCCTCAGGGAAAACAGCGGAAATCTTACATGCATGAGATGTTAACATTATTTCGCAGATAAAATATGTTACGCTCTCACGTATTTATTATAGTTCCAAACTTATACCGTATTCGGGGCAACTTTCGGTGCAAGTGTTTGTAAGGATGGGATTCATGAGGTTCAGTTTCATTATAAATAAATATAAATAATAAATAATGCTGGACAATTCACACAGCATTATCTAGCCCCATGGTAAGCAGAGCTTGTGTTATGGGTACTAGATAACTGATATACATAATACAATACATTACATAGATAGATATTTTTTATTATACATAGAAAACGACCAGAACACTCGGAACAAATATCTGCAGATCGTACACACAATTGTTCCGAGGCGGGAATCGAATCCGCAACCTCCTGCGTCGCAAGCGGACCTTCGCCCACCGCGCCACATCGTTTGTCAATATGGCAGTCATTGTAAGGTAGGCCTTGAGAATCGACAGCTCTTCATGCCTTATTCAAGTCTGGGCTCACCATGATTCAGTCATCATGTATCAAAGATTTATCAAAAATCAAAGTCCCTTATTTCTTTTAGACCTTGGAGGACTCTTGACACGTTACAAACACCAACGAGAAACCTTTACCTTGTTAGATTGTTAGTTTCGAGTTGGAGCAAAGCTCGTCCTAAGTTTTTTTATTGTTTATATAATCTGATATTTTATAGTAAGCCTTTTACAAATAAATATGTTTGAATTTATTTATTGATAATATTTGTAACTCGGAGTTTTGTATGTACCTACTTTTTTATCGTCTATAGACCTTCTTTTAACACTTTGACTGCTGAAATCACACGGTATGTGTTTTCTACAAGTGACTAATATGCGTAAATCCATACTAGCGCAGCGGCTGAGAAAATACAGATCTGTGTGACTCAGCACAGCAGTAATATTTTTCGAACGAAACGCATGTGCGGCGCAACACAACCGCTGTGTAGAGCGGCAGCACGAATTTTTTAGGTTAAAAAAAAGATCACAGTCGTCGGTAAAAAAACCGCAGTCAAAGTGTTAACCACAATCCCACCTGATGGAAAGCGACCATGTATCGCGAAGGTAACACATTACCTGCGTAACTGAAACATAGTAACGAGTTTTAAACAGCCCTTTTAGAAGTCAGGAATATTTTCTCCTATCCCAAACCCTTTTTCGATACAATGAAAATGTGTGAGTCCTTTCACAAAAACTATTCCCTCAGAAAATGCCGTCAAGTTTCAATGCGTGATTATTACTGTCCGCTCATGCGTAAAACGCCCACGAACTTCCCCGTTCAAGTGCTCTGACCCAAACTGAGGCAAATTAAAGGTTTTATTCAAGCGCAAACGATAAAATCTTGGAGCAGAGCAAACGGGCCCTACTGTTTGAACCACCTGAATCAGACTCTTCCTTCTTAAATTGCCACCTAGACCACGACACATATCTTCTTTTCCATTAGATGGATAAAATCATTTAATTGCTGCTGTTAAATGCAATGTCTTTGCTGTAGGCAGCCTAGAAAAACGACAATAACTCAGGGCATAGTTTTGTTCAAAGAGAAAACACAGATTTTCACCTCCCCAACCCTCTAAGGAGAAGGTAAAACTGAAAATTAGTGTTGGCTGTCTGCAGCAAAGACATTGTATTTTACAGCAGCAAATAAATGATTATTATCTATCTAATGAAAAAGAAGATATGCCATGGTCTAAGGGCAACACGTATTGACCACTTTTCTACTGTTTTTTTTTTTCAAGTAGCCTGATTTCAGTAGTTCTGCGAGTGGCTCGTCTGTACAATCCCTAACGATCGTGTGCCCGGAACAATAACTTGCTACAAACTCGTTCAGGTGAGTGTAGGAATTAATGAAATTACAGAACAAGTTGTAATTAATGAGCGAAGTGCTTATTTTTATTTGGCCGTTACAATTTGCTATGTAGATTGGGGAAATAAATCACTGAACTCATGACGAGAACAATATTACATTTTTGTTCTGTTGTAAATCAAAAAAGTTGTTTGTTGTTTACGAAAAATGCGAGGAAGGGCATTGACAAAAAATATGATACATGAGTTATTCCATTTCATTACATCGAACATAAATTAAATTGAAATGAAGAGAAAATTATTCAACATGTGGTTGATATCATACTTACTTATTTGATAATGGTGTATAGTTCTGGTTTGTTCAAGAGCTTATTTTGTAAGCGTAAAAAAGTTTTCAAGATTACTGATTTCTGAAACAGTTGGTATGGTTTGTATTTATCGTTTATCCACGGGTTGCAAGGGGTTGGTGCCCTCAGTCGAGTGGCAAAGTAAAGCCATACCGAAGGTTAGAATCCACTTTTGTTTGTGATGTTAAAATCCTAAAAGCCTCAACTACCATAAATCATAGATTTGTCTACTCATACGTAGACATGTCTATGATTTATGCTTCAGCCCACATTGATAAAAATAATATAATAAAAACTGCGAAAAGTTAATAATTATATTTAAAAATTTCCCATATAAATATATCAAACGTATCCTCCTCGCGTTATAAAAATATCGCCGCTCGATCACGTGGGTACTTGTCCCGCTATCTCTTATCATTGGCTGATAACACTGATAAGCATGCAGCCTGTCTCATGCCACGCTTAGTCTGAATAACCACAAAGTATAGGGATATATATATACATATATATGATTTATAAACCTTTCTCTTGAATCACTCTATCTATTGAAATAAACTGCATCAAAATCCGTTGCGGAGTTTTAAAGATCTGAGCATACATAGGGAAAGACAGACAGCGGTTAGCGACTTTGTTTTATACTATGTAGTGATAAGTATATCCCTATACCTTGTGGCTAGTAGATTAATATTAGTTGATTTAGTCCTCGAATGAGAGTTAGTCACTTCCTGCAAAAAAGGAATGCTAGTAAAGGGAGGGGAGGAAGATAAATAAAATTCTGGGTATTTTGCGGCCATCCTGCTTCCTCCACAGCACATATTAGTCCACTGCTGATCGTGCCCCTAGCAATGGGATATTGTCATAATCACCAAGCTTGGTAGCGGCTATACGGAGAATGAATTAAGAGTGTACCTTATGTAATTTTATAGTTAGAAATCGTTATTTATCTCAGAATCTGTGAAAGCTACCACCTTCATATTTAGGTAAATGATAATTCGAACTTTTATCTTGGATTCCGTCTTTTCGAAAACACGATTGGTGAAAATTTTCTCGATACTTTTATTTTTTGAAAAATACATGTTTTGCACACATTTTGTTTATCTCAGGAACCACCGAATTTTTTTGTTGGATTTTTGTTTTGTCGAGAAACGTAGTAGAATTTCTTCGTTTTCGTCTTTTTAATTTTTAGATTAGTTGTGTAAATAACTTGTAATTAGGCATTAGGCAGTTTTGGCGCTTACGTCGATAAAAAATACGGAGCACGTCTATCGCTCTGTGCTTCTCACTCACAAGAAAATCATATCTTGTCATTCTGCTCTGAACTGAAGCGAAATTCGAATTTTGGCTGAGGTATGGCACGCTCTTAATCAGAGTACTCAAAAGTTTTTTTTTGTAGATGGCCAGTATTTTTCTCATCAACATCTCAACCTGCCGTTTTTGCCACTCGCATACCAGCTCTCTTAGCAAGCTGATAGAAAAAGTTATTGAAAACCCACAGAATACAGAATTTAAGTCTGTGAACAGATGTTCTTAAAACCCAAGAAATAAGTAGAAATATCTGGTATCCCTGCGGTTAGGTCGGGATTACCATTCTGAATCCGGGATTCATAAGGCTAATCGAAGCCCTCGATGGAATTGAATTCTATGAATTATATTTCTAGCTATTGCTAGAAATATAATTAATGGGAAATATAATTCATGCTAAGAAATCACTTGGTCTGCTACTGCGTTATGTCGGGCAGGGTGACTCATCATTCGCATAAAAATCGTTACCACTCGGCCTTATAAATAAAAAAGCATTTAGTTCAATCACACATAATAGGTAGATACCTCATAGAACGGTGCCATGGAAAATATGTATAACGTATATGTATAATATATATAACGTTTTGGCCGAAGGGTGTCAAGTTCCGAAGGTTCACTGGCCGCCTGCAACGTGACTCCGCTGCACCGCCCGCACCGTGCACCGACGCCAGCTGACACCCTGAGAAAGACATCTACACGCTGTCGGCGTAATCAAAAAAAAAGCGTGTTATTATTAATTTAGTCCTTTTATATTTTATGTATGCTAGTTTTAAGGTATTTATTACTATGGATCGTAGAATAAGTTAATTAAGGTCTGTTACTTTTCTATGGTCTGAAATAAATGATTATTATTATTACAAAAACGCGAATGAAGTTATTTAAAAAGAATACAGCTGCTCAGCATTTGTAGGTATACCAAAACCTACCAATAATGCTATAAAAAAGCAATCAATAAAACTGGAATGGTTTCGTAGGATATCACTAAGAAAGGTACAGACAGATGTATCTCTTAACGTCGTCGTCTCGTGTCGTCACATCGCACCAAATTGAAGAAATCTCCCACTGTTCCGGATTACCGAAAACGCCGTCGGCTTATCACGGGTCCGAATGACTTTATCCGAAACAAGTGTCGAGCGAGGATAATCCTCTACAAAGCTCTATGCTATAAATTTGCTATAAGTTGCGTTTTGTGTGCGATTTTAACTGTTTTGAAAGGACTTTTCAATGTCCGTTTGCCTTCGATATGTTCTATAGATTCGATATCTACACTATAGTATAAAGCTAGATTACCACTGACTCACTGATTCACTGATTCACTGACTGATTGACATAATTGTTCTCCTTGATGGTGGATGGGAAGGTATGTTTTTTTTTACGGAATCGTATAGGGGAGGTGAAAGTCTCCTATCGCGACCGCGGGGAACAGCACGGCGAGCGAAGCGAGTTCGCTCGCCGTGCTGTGCCCCCCCCCCAATGACCCCCCGAGACCCCCTCAACTATAACCCGGGGGAGCATTGCGGCGAGCGAAGCGAGCCGTGCCGTGACCCCCCACGCCCCCAGCCCCCCTGTACGCCCTCCCCCAACCAAAAAATGTTTTTGACTAACTTGGGGGTGAGAATTTCGAATTCGAAGCGACCAAGGGGAATAGCAAGGCGAGCGAAGCGAGCCGTGCTGTGACCCCCCTCATGACCTCCCAAGATCCTCTCAACCATAACCCGGAGGAGCATTGCGGCGAGCGAAGCGAGCCGCAATGCGACCAAGGGGTACGGCTCTGACTCCCCGACGACTCCCCCAGACCCGCTCACCCTTAACCCAGGAGAGCATTGCAGCGAGCGAAGCGAGCCGTGCTGTGACTCCCCGACGACCCCCACAGACCCCCTCACCCTTAACCCAGGGGAGCCCCTTGGTCGCAAGCGAAGCGAGCCGTGCCGTGACTCCCCCATGCCCCCAGCACCCCTGTACCCCCTCCCCCAACCAAAAACCTGATATGGGTATCGTTTTTGACTAACTTGGGGGTGAGGATTTCGAATTCGATGCGACCAAGGGGAACAGCACGGCGAGCGAAGCGAGCCGTGCTGTGACCCCCCGACGACCGCCAAAGACCCCTTCACCCTTTCATCGCATTTTTCATCGCGTTTTTCAAAGCAAAATTACTTTCTTATGTACATCGATTTGAAACAAAATATAGTATAATAATAAAGGTGTAGGTTACGACAAGGGGAATACAATGATAAAAAAAACACAATACTTATACACAACCCTCGCGAGCTGCTTGCAGCTCGCGCACATCTAACTAGTCTCTATATATAAATGGAAAAAAAACCTTCTGTCTACTAGAACTCTTTAGTATCATCTCTCTTGTAATCAACTGTTGCAAGTAAAATTTGACGCACTTTCTAGTTTCTATGATAACAACCCAAGTAACACAGGAAGCATTTTAACAAACGAATAATCAACTCTTGTAGAACTTAAGGTCCGCATAAACTGTTATAAAAGTTCACCGAGCATCTTGAAGCATTATATTGGCATTTTACAACCATGATGGTGTATAACGGTTGGATAATGGCATATTAAAATGCTTTTCTAAAGCCTTTAGTTTCAGTGCAGCAAACCACGACACAGCTGTACACCTTTCAGCTATTATTAGTGCATTTGGACTTACAATTGGATTTATAAGTAGTAAATAAATGCTTAATGATATTTAATAGCATAAACATGAACCATTATAATGCCACGTAAATCAGCTATACAGGTTTCAGTTATTTTTAGTGCCTTAGTGTTTACAATAGCATTTTTAAGTAGTGAGATAATGCCTAATGCTGCTAAACAGCATAAACAGGAATTAATGTAATGCTTGCCTTTTTAAAGATCAACTGAGTTCTGCTGTATGGCTAACAGCTCTTTAATCAAATACACGTGAATTGAAATTGAATATAGATGGATAGAAAACAATTTCTTATACCACACAAAACAGAAAACAATACAGGAATAAACCATAGAATATCAAAGAAACATGCAAGAATTATGATATCTCTGAATCCGATCAATGCACAACAAAACGATTCGTGCAAAGGCAGTATTAGCGATATTAAAGAAGGTTCCGTAGGTCACCAAAATCAAGTAGGATCTGTCAACATTCAAAATATACACAATACGGAATTGTGTTATGAAAAATCTTTTATTGCACTTAATGAGAATATTCAACAAAATCGTGTTTATTTCCGTCCGCTTGATGCTGAAAATTGGTCCGGGGTGCATCCATGCCTGTGTCATTCACGCCTGTGTCTGAATTTTCCTCCATAATTGATAATTCAGCGTCGGCAAGCTAATAATTATGTTCTTATATTGTTCCTTTTTAGAATGCAGCCCATTAATTTCCATTCTTTGTGATCTGGCTTGGATTGCTCATCTTTTAAGTATTTGTGTGTTTTCTGTGTTTTTTAGGCGGCCCCCACCCAAGCTACCATTTTCCTCCCACAAAGGAGGTACAATAACCAGTTGGATTTTCATCTCTCTATCGTCTGTACAATTTTGTACGGCATTGCTCTAGTTGGTATAAAAAATTATAAAAATAAGATACCATTTTATAAAAAAGCATCACACATAAAAAAGATACCTAATTAATTAATCATATGATTTATGCAATCATAAGTCACATGGGCCAATACTTGGCAAACGGATTCAAGTTGTACAGAAATTCTGTAATGGGACCAACTGACCATTGGTTTTATTGTTTTGATCATGGATCCCCAAAATTATAATGACACAATTTCAGTCTACATCAAGTGCACCTACTGATATTGGTATACCGGTGAACCCATATAGAACTACTTTATAAAGAATGGCACTACAGTGGTTACTGAAAAGTCTTCTCTGTGGCCTCTGGCTTAATTATTGTTCACGTGTGAGTATTTATGCTGCTGGCAGCATTAATAAGCCTTTTTAAAGGCTCACTAGGCTGCCATAGACCGACACCATTTTGGAAATATTTTATAACCAAAAAGTATTATCATTCGGACCTATTTATAAAAGCAATAGCCTATATAGTAATGATATAACTTAATTTAGTAATCCCCAACCCATACTATTATGTTATTAAGCAAAATAAATTATTTACTAGGAATACACAATTATTTTCGTTATTTCACACATAACTTTATTTAACATTTTATATTAAAACCACAAAATATTGAAAGCGCGTGAAAATTTTCAATAAAACTTATATAGACATTTACAGTAAACTGCATTGCGCAGTAATATTTGAAGGCATGAAATAACAACAGAGTAAATTATAAATTTTGTTTTGATGAAAACAAGTATGGTGTCACTCATAAATTTCGAACAAATATTGCGAGACAAAGTAGTTAAATTACCACGTTAATGTATTTTATATCATGTACGGCGGGTAATAATGATGTTTTTGCAATGATGTAGGGTTTATTTAAGTTCGAACTGTGCACACTTAAATAGCTTCTATCATTCTTTTGGTACATTCTAATGCTAGCCTAATGCTTTTGTAATGCAATTAAATTTTTCTTTATCAATAATATTGCTAGTTTAATGCTGCTTGAATGCGATTGGCAATTTCATTGGCCGTTATAATGCTTGTTTAATGCGATTGGCAATTTCATTGGCCGTAATAATGCTTCTTTAATCCGACTGACAATTTAATTAATCAGAATAATACTAATATAATGCAACTGTAATGCAATAAAGCAACTATTGTGAACCTATTTAGGATCAAAAGCCGTATAATTTGTGCCCAAATAAGCACTACAGTAGCCGTATAAACTTTTGTAATCCAACTATAGAACTATCTCAAAATGCGAAAACGATACAGAAATGCTGTAAATTGGCCGCTATACTGCTTTGCTGTGTTACTTGGGAAGACAATATCAAAACAACATAAAACACGGAGCCAGTAGGTGGTTCCATGTAGAACTCTGGAATAAAACAACGCATTCATCGAATTAGGACTCGTCTGATTCGTCTTGACACTTGTCAAATACTCACTAATATAAAAACTTGTTTTTTTAATGTACGAAGTCTTGTTCATAGACGGTCAACACAATTACTTTTGATTGTATATTTTTGGAATCCTTGATGAAAGCTCTCGTCGTTCTGAAACAAAATCGATTATAATACAATAACACAACGTGTTGCGACCTCATAATCAACTTAAACGAAATTCCAAGGTTCCTCTCGCTACGATATTAAAGGCATAAACAGATATGTCACGCGGGCTGTGAGGTACAGTGTTACATTACAATCAAAGAAGAATAAGGCAAACGATTGCCAAATATTGCTACAAAATAGTCTCAATTTCCTATTCGTATACGTGCGTTTGTGTGTGTTGAAGCACTAAAGTTATATTATTAATTATTTATTTATTTCGGAACACCATCAGCTACTATAATATCTATAGTCTTAAAAATGACAACAGAGAGCTAATAATAGGTATTCACTGATATAATCTAAATAAGCTAAATTATGTGTGAACACTAATAACATTGTGACAAGAAAGAAAGCGTACTTTATGGGAAACCATAAAGTGTTCGTACTTAAACTAGTGATAAAAATAATAGAAAATATAAAACATAAAATAACACAATTATCAAGAATCGACTTAGACCTAAGTTAAGTGCCAAAAAGTCAAGAGACATGTGACGCCTTGCCTAGTGAATGCTCGTATGAAACGGGTCAATGTCAAACTTCTTGCTGAAGTCATTGACAGTTTTGCTCGCTCGCACCATAAACGAATTCTGTCTATAGTTAGTTGAGGCTGGGATTATATCATATAGTCTCTTGGTACACTCGTACCCTAGGCAATACGGGCCCTACTCGTAAAATGATGAAGCCTTCATATTACCTATCTGCTGACACTTATAATCTCTTACGTTAATAGATTATAGTAATTTTCCGCTTTGAGATTAGTTTCCAACAATGCGGAGCGGAGCGGAGAGCTAAGCTAAGCTGAGCTTGTGATATTTGTATGCAACTTAGGTATTGACCACAGTGTCAACATTTGGAGATGCTGGTGGAGCACGGGCAATTATTTTTTCTTAGATCCACCAAGACAACAAGGTCTACAGAGGTGGACTACAGGCAAAGAACGAACCGTACTATATTATACTAATCCCACAAAATAATACATTATGTCCACGTAGCTCGTAACTTCTTTGCCTCTGAGCTACAACACATCCAATTAACTACTTAGGTATCTACCCTCCGCACGCAAACATGACACGACCCGGGCTTAATCCTAACAATTTCCGAAATAACTAAACTACTATCTGCTTCCTTACCCACATATTTGGAGTAAGTAATTGAATTATTGGCTTCTAAATTTCAATCTTAGTTAGTTTTATAGTATATTTTTGTGGCCATCCACATGTGGGTCAAATGATTGTAAACTCTTTTGTGTGTGACAGTTTTGATAGCCCTGTACCAACTGGTTGTCACTGGATTGTCATCTAGATACTAGAACTTCACGGACATTTGCAGGTTTTGTTCATTCGCTAGTCTAGGTATCTTTTTGTAAAGGTCTTTGGTCGTCCAAGGTTTTTGATATTCAAAGGTTCAAATACAAATATAAAGGCACTAGAAATATAAACTTTGTTTAGAGAGAATTCTTTAAGCGAGCAGTTCATCAATTTCAATACTTAATTCCAATTAGGTAAATTTAGCACTGTTATGTTATGCAAAACACTTTGTTAATGGGGTTTGGGCGGCCAAACATAACTACAGTTCCACAACCACGGTGGAAATAAATGAAAACGACTTTTTGCTCGATTTCGATAATTTAATTCGGAATCAACGGATTTTCAATTATGCGTACGGTGAAATTGGAATCGGCTAAGTTCTTGGAACAGTTTTCGATACAAAATCTTTTAGACTATTCAAAATGACGGATGAAATACGGGAGGCTCTATCAGTGTCCTGGTTAAAATATGATGTGCTATGTAGATGTCAATTAAGGTTATTTACCCTCTCAATCCCATAAAAGTAATGTCTCTTTGTTCACAGGCATGACTAAAACCGCTTAGGATTTGCGATCGAATTTCAAGTAAACCTGGTCACTCCCTTGAGGACTATGAATTTCTATGCTCTAAGCCCTGAGCTATAACTAGTTCTAATCTGCTTATCGTACGTCTTGAATACTGGAAAATTGTACTTTCTATTATATACTAGATAAAATATCATAGCAGACACAGAAATGGTCTTCGCCTCATAACATGACTTACCTTTATAGGTACGTCACGCCATAATAATATGCCTGCTATTGTTTGCCTACTTTTAATGATGTTTTTTTTTTATATTATCCTTGATCTTCTGGGATTTCTTTTTGGTTAAAGGTTTCCTCAAGATTGGCCTATTTATCTTAGTCTTCTGCAATATTCTAGTTATCTCTAGTTTTTTCCAGTTGTTTGCATGAAAATGACGGTGCATCGTTTTTTAGGCCGATGATTTGCACGAACTCCTCGAACTAATCGAAGATTGTTGGTAATAGGAACATCTCACGCGAGACGTTAGGAATAACCCATTTTTACACAGGGTAAATCATTGGGTAGAGCTAGGGGCGTTGATATACGGGTTGTAACTCTTTTCCAAAACTAATCAGGATTCAGTAAGAAATATAAGAATATCATAATAGAATGCAGCCACTTAAAAAATAACGCTATCAATCCTTAAACGAATCATAGATAGAGAAACACCCACTTCGTATAGGGACTCCAAATTACAGACCTATAAATAAATAAATAATGCTGGACAATTCACACAGCATTATCTAGCCCCATGGTAAGCAGAGCTTGTGTTATGGGTAACTAGATAACTGATATACATAATACAATACATTACATAGATAGATATTTTTATTATACATAGATAACGACCAGAACACCCGGAACAAATATCTGCAGATCGTACACACATTTGTTCCGAGGCGGGAATCGAACCCACAACCTCCTGCGTCGCAGGCGGACCTTCGCCCACCGCGCCACATCGGTCGTCAAATATAATATAATAAAATACCAAGTCACCAATATAATATAATAAAATACCAAATTGTAATTTAAGGAATGTTATTCTTCCTGGGTCATTGACCGCTTTTAAAATAAGCGTTTAACCGCTCACATCTAATAACCTGGCAAGAGCTCAAAACGAAGATTTATATTCCTGATAGCAAAGTAAGTTGAAGCAAACTAAAAGCATTTTCCTAACATTACTCACAAACTTTCAGAAACGAACATGAAGGTTTTAAAAGAAATACTTAGAAAAATAGTTTAGTCTCCCTCTCTCTTGTGTACAGAATTATTCAATTTTAATTTCAGTTGATTCTGCCTACTTTCGGCTAGGTAAAAAAATTATTTGCACGATAAACTTCAAAAAAGAAAAATGTCCAGGTGCTGATAATACCCAACTATGGAATCGTTCAATCTGAAAATTCAGGTCAATAAGAAATTAACTTTAAAAAAAATTCACGAATGACGATAATGAAAAAAATTGCAAGGTTGTTTCCCTCTATAATACGTAGGTAACAAAATAGATTTAACCAACTTAACCCTAAGCAGTTAACCTTTCACATTACCTTCCCAGTTTACAGGATAGGTGCCTTCTCGGTATAAAGGCTTATCTAAATTAAATTAAATTGAAATTTTATATTGCATTTTATTGTTTTTATTGACTTGTTTATTTGGCAACCTCTGTGGCGCGGTGGGCAAAGGTGCGACGCAGGAGGTTGCGGGATGGATTCCCGCCTCGGGACAATTATATGTACAATTAGCAGATTTTTTCCGGATGTTATGGTTGTTATCTGTGTATAATAAAAAAAACTATGTGATTGTATTAAGTATATCAGTCATCTAGTACACAAAACACAAGCTCTGCTTAGCTTGGGGCTAGATGATGCTGTGTGGATTGTCCAACATTATTTATTTATTTATATCATACTTAACAAGCCAGTTCCAATAAGGAAAATATCCGGTTTTACTAAAAAACAAACATACTTATCAACACTTTTTCTACTGTTAATAACCAGCAAAGCCGTAGGCATCAGCGAGCTGATACCTTCATAAAAGCAAATAACGTTTTATTGCTCTACTAACAATTTGTACAGTCTGTCTGCTCCAAAGTGTCAGTCATTACCATTGCCCAATAGAATTTAAAACAACGATAAAGGATCAAGACGTGACGTTAGGGAGCCATCACATTAGGTAGTTAGACGATGCTACGGGCGGGCACGGGCGACGTGGACACTCACGATAGGGCTGGTCCACCAGTTCAAAGTCGCTCAGCGAGCTATGCAAAGAGCTATGCTCGGAGTTTCTCTGAAGGATAGGATTCGTAATGAATACATCCGACAGAGAACCAAAGTTATCGACATAGCTCTAAGAATTAGCAAGCTGAAGTGGCAGTGGGCCGGCCATATCTCGCGAAGAACCGATGGCCGCTGGGGCAAACGTGTTCTTGAGTGGAGACCACTACTCGGTAAACGTAGTGTAGGACGCCCTCCGACCAGGTGGGATGACGACCTGCGAAAGACTGCAGGTAGATGTTGGATACGGGAAGCTGAAGACAGGGCGCTATGGCGCTCATTGGGGGAGGCCTATGTCCAGCAGTGGACTGCTATAGGCTGATGATGATGATGGCGGGCGTGACGCTCGTGCCGTGTACATCAAGCGGGGTGGACAGTACGGACACAGTCTACTTATACATATATCACGCGTCGCTTCGACCAGACGAAGATATTATTATAATATTACTAGCGTCCCGCGGTTTAACCCACGTGGTGATAAATATTTTGGATAATATACTATACATCTTTATTAATCGTAGCCTATGTGTGATTCTGATATGTAAGCTATATTATTGTGAAGGTTCATTAAAATCCATTCAGTAGTTTTTACGTGAAAGAGTAACAAACATCCCTCCATCCATCCATCCATACTTACAAATTTTTAATAGTTATTTCAATTCCATTGATTGATCACTACAGAAAAAAAACCGTCTTAAAAAAAATCGTGTAAAAAAAAACCGTATTAAAAACAAGAAAGTTACAACCCTATTGCTATAATGGAGCGTAGGTAATTATTTCATCAGCTAGGCTTAGTTTCCATACTGGTCTATATGTGTGTGTACTGTGGTACGGATGTGCCCGTATCGTCAACCCCGTTCAGCTCTACACATTGGTAGGTTATCAGGGTATATAAATCAGGAAGGGTCTAATAGTAATCTGTTGTCATAGTTTTTTTTATCTCATTCTGACTATATACCCAAAAGAGGAAAACGAACAATTCTTAGCTATTGTTTAAAGTCGAAATAAAAATATAATTTTTCATTTACCTAACGAGGTGTATCAAGTAAACGGTGTTTTTTTCATGTTCTTCTAAATATGTTCACTTGTTGACCGAATCAATAAAAATGTAGTGTGTAGTGTGTGTGTAGTAATTAATGAATGAACACCTTATTGCACCCAAAATAACACCTTATATCTAAATCTTACATAACAACAGTACAATAGGCGGCCTTATCGCTTAAAGCGATTTCTTCCAGGCAACCAGGGATGGCGAAAAAAAAAATTCTTCTATTTTTAGTCTTTAAATAGATGAGGCGAGTCTTCACTAATTAGTCAACATGTGGTTCCGTTCTACCCTTCTATAGTTTAGCGATGGCAAGAATTGAAACCTACTGGTTTCTTTCACCATTAGGTATCTCCAACCGTCACGCAACTGGCCCAGCTCCGGTAGCTAGTCGGCTGTGTGATTGCTCCTTTACGGACTATACAACGGCCCAATAAAATTAATATGTCGCCTGCTGGTAAATAAACTGAGGCTATCGTAAACTGTGAGTTGCGAAGCTATAACAAAGGCATTGGACTTTATTCAACCCCATTATAGGGTTCTAGCAACTTTGAACACTGACATAGGAATAATATGTAATAATATATGAAATATGTATATAAATATGTATATTTTATGATATGTATGTAGCATATTTCCATGTAAGTATTATAAGTATTTTATTTTATAATATATAACCTGCAAGCACACAGATCCCCTGGTACTGTCCACGATCCTATCCATCCATGGTTGTCTGGTAGAGATCGCTCTTCAGCGATAAGACCGCCAATTGTATCTAGTTTTTTAAGTTTTTATTTTACATTGTCATTTTATACTTAGTGTACTATAAAGAATTATCTATCTATCTATCTATAGGACAGGTTCGTAAGATTCTAATGCGTAGCTATTATTTCTAATCTAGCAGTCCACTGGTTTATGAATTTCCAATAAATTATTTTGAAGGAATAAAAAAAAAATTAGGTAGGTAACACACTGACACAACTTATTTTTCACTCTCTTGCATAAAAAGTGTGTTATTATAGCGTAGCTTAGCGGTCGTAAAAAAGTTTACACCCAAGGGCATTATTTATCTTTTTATTTTTTGTCTGAAATCATCAGCTACTACAAGACATTAATTGTCTTGAAGGCTCGAATTTTTGGTGTTCTATTTACAAAAAACATACATTTCATTTGAACTTATTGAGCAAAGAGAAATGCTGGATTTAGACCTTACCCAATAAAGGTGGTACTTGTTATCTGCGGCTTTGGACGAGTAATTTTTTTCCTAAATAAAAAGTACGTTGTGCCAAACGTTATTCTAGATCTAATACTTTATCAACGTAATGAAAAGTTTCAGGTTCAAGCACTTCAGAAGTTTTAGCTTAAAGAAGTATTAAACATCAACCCAACCATCCATCCTAACTTCCGCAATTCCATTACGTAACTGAAACCAATGTTCTATTAAATGAACAAACCTACAACATGCACCTCACTGAACAAAACCTAATAAACATCAGTAGCTGATGGCCAGTTAATAAGTAGGTAACTGGTTTATACCCAAATGTAAACCATTTCCTTTAACGGTATTATTTTATCGTATATATTTTATGATTGGTTGATGGTGTCAATAAACATCTGATACTCTTGTTGTGACTGCTATTAGAGTCACTCCGATTTGTAGACTTAGGGTAGGGACCTTCAGGGTGCGTTTTCAATGAACTGATGGTTTAATGACAGCCTTGTAGGAAGCTTGCTCTAAAAAATCAACTGCTTTCAAGGAGTTTAATACCTAACTAATTAACTATAATACTTCATTGGCTTTTATGAACTTGACAATGCAGCTTGATCATTCGACTTGGTGGTGTATATTTCATTCAAATGTCTTTGTTTACATAAAATATCTTGGATTCTAAATAGGAGTATAGTTTGAAGTTTGCATTAGGAACATGTTTTCTGTACCGTTAAAACTAAGATATTAAAACATTTCATTAAAACAAGTCAGGATGCGAATTCCAGTCACCGGTGCCTGCACGGACGCTAGACGAGTTTACCAGCTAAATAAAATAAATTATGGTATTGAAACCAATTGCGGATTGCGAGCGGATTGAAAGCAGAGCGGGCGCGCAACGAGATCGCCGCGAGTAGCAGCGTGGACGCCATTTTGTACTGTCTCGTACAAACGCCAGCCCGTCTTCCCCGCCTCACTTCAGTCCGTAACAAAGTAACAAAGTCAACAGTAGTGTCTCCTCATCGGAATCCATTTTATTACTGAGTGTACAAAGACGCGATGAAAAAGTTGCCAATTTGCCACGCGTCCGCGACGTCTTCGTTGTGCAACCGCGGCGTGTTCGCAACGCATTCGGTGCGCGCCCGCCCCGCCCCTCAGCCGCTCGTAAACCGCTAGTATGATAAGGCCCTTAGACAACCCGACGCCATTTTATTGCCAAATAGTGACACGCGTGACTGAAAAAACAGCGAAAAAGCGGCCCGTTTACAATACAGAAATTATAACTATGGCTTAGTTACAATACTAGCAAAATCGTATATTTAATTCTTAGTTATATTTAACTGTTGGCCAGGGTAGGTCATTAATTGCATACAATAGCGAGCCCGCGCGGGCCGCACTTAAATGAAGTGATATAGAAAATAGCATGATGGTAGATCATAAGAGCATAATATTTTTTATTCCACGATACCTCAGTTCCTTCAAATAAATTATAACAAAAAAAATTACACTATCACTCTCACTTGGGGAAGTTTTCCTAGTAGGCCTATGTCCAGCAGTGGACTTATTTATTTAAAACACTTGGACTAATTTAATTAAAACAATATTAAGATTTTAATACTTATTATATTATATTTAATATATTGTTTGATTGTAAAAAAAACATTTGCATGCCTATGTTAGGTAGAATTTAACTGCACATATGATAAATTTAAGACCTACATTGTAACATATATTCTGCCAAATAAATATCTTTATCTTATCTAACATAGGCTGATGATGATGATGTCACTTGGAGACATCCGATTGGTACTGGTGGATATGGATCAGTTGAGGTATCTGTAGATTATTACAGCTGTCTGCAGTTAGCTCAATTTTTTCAATAATAAATACATACTACTGTAATTTTTTTCTAATTGTGATATACATATTATCATTTATTTGCCACTACATGTACACACAATCATCATCATCAGCCTACAGCAGTCCACTGCTGGACATAGGCCTCCCCCAATGATCGCCATAGCGCCCTGTCTTCAGCTTGCCGATCCAGCATCTGCCTGCAGTCTTTCGCAGGTCATCCCACACATACAAAATAAATTACCAATTTTATTTAAGTTTTCACTATCATTTAGAGTGCAAAATTCGAGCACTGGGTTAACTTTAGATCAGAATTGCGGTTTATTTCAGCGTCTGCCACAAAATCAGTTTAATTTAAATTCGTTTGTGTTGTCTCTCTCTTTTATAAATTTAAATTGGATTCATTATGGCTGCTAGCTTTATAGCCGAGTGTTCAGAAAACTCCGACTTTCACAAGCTGAGATTAAAATATAAAAAAGTAAAATATTTAGTTTTATTTTTAGAGCAGCCCGGCTACATTATAATCAAAATAATAATTATAATATCATGATATAATAATCAAAATACGGAGTGCAAAATAAAATAAAGTTAATCATTTATTTTCAATATTAAGTGAATTTAATTTAATTTGCAATAATAATTATTTTGCATGTTCCTAATGTAATCTGAAGTTTATGTGACATGATTAATTGAAATCTGATTTATGGTTAACCGCATAGTATGTACGAGTATATACACACGTAAGCAAAAAAAAAAAAACTCAGGCGACACAGCTGTAGTTGCAAGTCACTGGCAAAAAAACTGAACACGAAAATATTATTTTCTTGGTAATATCTTAAAGAACTTTGCTAGAATTAGCTTCAAATTGATACAAAATAATGTAATGTTTCTTGCTCACTCAACCCTGTAATTAGGTTAATGACAATTAAGGGGAACTACCGATATAAATAATTTTGAATTTGAATAAATCGATCAATATACTCGTCATACACTTCATTGACAGTAAATAATAAAATAAATACTGGAAAATCAACACAGCATTATCTAGCTAGTCCAAAGCTACGCAGAGCTTGTGTAATAGGTACCAAATAACTGATATACATAATACAATACAATTACATAGATATTTATTTTTATTACACATAGATACACTGACCAGGACACCCAAAACAAATATCTATAGATCGTACAAACATTTGTCCCAAGGCGGGAATCAAACCCGCAACCTCCTGCGTCGCAGACAGACCTTCGCCCACTGCGCGCCATAGAGGTCGTCAAATTGTGTTATTATATTTATTTATTTTATTATTTATAGGCAAATCGTCAATAAAAGTCAATTTTGTTCGCTAATCGAAAATAGCTCTTCGCAATTGGCTGCATTTAGACACAATAGCGGTAATCAAAGGTGAAACTATATACACGGCAATTACGTACGGGCTAACTAGGTAGCTTAATATATAAATACTGACGCAACTAGGTCAAATCACTTTTCACACTCAATTATGTATTCGTGAAGAGATTACTGATTGTGCCGATGGAACTGAAATTTCAGGCTTATCACCGACTACGGCAAAGTCGGAAAATTAATTTGAAACACGGAACCAAATTGTAAATTAGAATCATAGAATTAGAAACTCCCTTCCCATTAGGAACAGCTGCATCGATTTTCATCAAACATAGCTATAGCTGAAGCTTTTAACCAAAAAGAAAATTATGTACTTTAAATAACGTAAATCAAAGTAAAAAAACCTTCTCACCTACTTTTGGGAGCAATGATGTTATTATTATGTGTGTAGTTGATTACCTCTACTCAACTACGCACATTTAAGATTAATTAGGACCTCTCCTAATATTTTTTTTTGAAATTTAATTTTTAATCTTAAATAAGTAGAAATGGTGAAATTTAATTGTTCCAGTAATAAATAAAAAAATAGGCATACAGATTAGATTGAAATTATAACACCCCTCTGTTTGCATCGGGGATTAAAAACGAGATAGGTAATCCTAGGAACCCCTTTTTCAGTTTTTTTTTAATTAAGTTTCTGGAGTTAGGGACAGCATCGAGTGGGGAAACTCGGAGTGACCAGGGCTACGTGAAACCAAACCACAGGACGCCCACGCGTTATAACCGAGGCTGGATATCCGTTAATAGCATGCTAACTACCGGGCTCGGCCCACAAGAATTATAATAATTAACCGGACTGCAAAAGCCAATTTGGCTAGTAATTTTGCTTCTGTGCTGTAGTTATTCAGCTAAATTAAATTGAAATGGGGTTTAGGTACCGCCGTTTGATTTAAACTCAGAGTACTAGCTAGTATTTATCTCTAAATAAAATATTAACATAATAAAAAAACACGCATTGTTACATAGAGGATCATAAATACATAACTAATATGTATGACACTACGAACGCTTTAGCAGTGTTTTTATGACATGTGGTAGTATCAATGCCTGAGCATTGACTGAGGTACTTCTTCAAAATATATGCTGGGGTAATTTTTTTGTAGTACTATAAATAACTGTAAATGAAAGTAATATAAAATAAATTTCTATCTTTGAATGCAGATGGCTTATACCACGTAAGCCAACAATCCCAATAGCAATATCTAACCACAAAACTATATTTTATGGCAATACTTCAAAGGGCACGCACGCCGCGTAGTGTGGCAGTGTACTAACCACTTTATGTGCATACCCTAATAATCAGAATTCTCAATAACTTCCCCATAATCCACACATATCTAATCCCAACATAAATAAATAGGAAAAAATCCCACATAAATAACGCATATCTTCACATTCACACGACTAATAAGGTGATACTTTGTTTCCACAAAAGAAGGTGAGCTCATGCCTATATGCTACAAGCTCTACCTATAAGTAAAAAAAATACAAATACAAAATATTTATTTCTTTAACTTAATTTCAATAAATATAACAGTGTTTGAGATTCCCTTTTAAGTAAAAGAAATAACTGTGTTAGGGAATCTCGCTCTTCCAAAATAAATCAGTCAATCAAAAGAGAGCCCATGCCTATATGCTCCAAGCTCTACCTATAAGTAACCGAGAAAGAAATGTTTAATTTATCCTAGAACATAACAGTAATATTTTATTACGCCAGAAATATGATAAGTACATACTTTAGCTGTCTCAAACATTCGGAAAATCCGGAAAGCAAGCATTTTCTTGTTATTACGTATTACAAGTACGTACCTACCTACAGCCGAGGATTTTGTAATCTCATTTTATTTTGTGTTTGCACGTTCTGTTTTAACGACTTCGAAAAAAGGAGGAGGTTCTATGTTTGGATGTATGTGTGTTTTTTATACAGAAGAAGAAATCAAAGAATATCTTCATTATCTATAGATGATATTTTGCTGTTGTATAGAAGATGGTACCGAGTTGGTCCCATAGACCGTTTAAAGTAAGGGATTCGAAGTCCCCGTTAGGGTTTCCACAAGAATCAAATCATGTAACTTCAAATAAGTATTTTCTTAGGAAAGCCCTGAAAGATTTCTATTTATGATTTAACGGAGTGAGCCAAGCGAACAAAGACCTCAGTGGCATCTTGGGTGTTTTGGCTGTATGGTGAAATAGTCACTTCGAGCGTAAACTGTCCAACCTTTGATCCGATTTAGCGAAGTCAAATCCGTTAAGGGGTTTTTTGGATTTAGGTCCAGAAAGGGGTAAAATTAACTAAATTCTAATGATAATTAATTTATTTATTTTAATGATTCTTTTTGGCAAGTATGTCTGGTTGGACACTTTTCTGCCAGTATCAAGTAAAGGAAAATAGTTGACAAATTAATGAGTTATCAAATTATGAAGATGGTTTGATATTTTCACCAGAGCCTAGTTTGTTATCTAGCAGGGTGTATCACGTGCAGGTTGGATTGGGAGACGAGATGTTAGAGTTCCCATTCGTGAATTCTATAGTAGTGTTATTTCGATACTAGTTACTAAGGCTCTAGACAGACGGACCGCATTTCAACTGCAAACCAACCGCAATATTGATTGGAGTTGAAATGCGGTCCGTCTGTCTAGAGCCTAAGATATGACTGTATTCATTTTGACGTCGACAAAAATGGAGATTTTATTCATAACTTACATTTGAGGTATATCTGAAAGTCTAGCACAAGTAGTTTCCAAGTTATGGCCGTTATAAATTTTGACATGTTATGTAATTTTGCTTTTCAACATACGAGTGCTAGTTTTTTTGAAAAAGGTTGATTATCATTATAGAGACACAAGAAACAAGAACAAATTACACATCCCATTATATAGATTACGAAAGTTAGGGTAATCATTCATGGGCAATTGCGTGCGCTTCTATAATAAAATTCCTTCTAAAGCAACTGAGCTCCCTATTCTTAAATACATAGAGTAAAAACGCGCTGTAAGCATAAATATAAGAGCATATACAATAACGTCTAATTAAAAGGCCTTTTACTCCATAAATTATTAACCCTTAGTTACCTACTCGTGCATAAAAACATACATAAGTACTAGCGTAGAAAAAACTACCAAATACATACAAAACCAGACTTTTATTTATGATTTACATACAAAATAAGACTTTTATTTATGATTAAGATTTAAAAATAAGCGTTGTAAATTCGAAACTCCAATAACTAGAGACGAGCAAACAGTAATTAAGGGTTAAATCCACATGTCATTCAGTTCCGTTCCGTACCGGCAAATTTCTTACTTACTCGTACTATTATATCAATAAATAATCCAGTGTTGTGCATAGATTTATATAAACATAGTACATTTGTGTACATGTTAGACACATAAGTGATGTTATAAATAAATAAATAAATATTGCTGGACAATTCACACAGCATTATCTAGCCCCATGGTAAGCAGAGCTTGTGTTATGGGTACTAGATAACTGATATACATAATACAATACATTACTAGATAGATATTTTTTATTATACATAGAAAACGACCAGAACACCCGGAACAAATATCTGCAGACCGTACACACAATTGTTCCGAGGCGGGAATCGAACCCGCAACCTCGTCGCGTCGCACGCGGACCTTCGCCCACAGCGCCACATCGGTCGTCAAAAAATAGATAGATAGATAGATTATAGATAGATAGATAGATCTGACCCCACTAACTTTAGACCAATATCAGTACTGCCTACATTCAGTAAAGTTTTTGAAAAACTTATTTTACACCAATTGCTTAGACATTTCAATAGCAATGACCTGCTACATTGTAAGCAATTTGGGTTTACTCGTGGCAGGTCAACTACTGATGCCGGTGTAGAGTTGGTATCGCATATTTTTGATGCTTGGGAGAAGTCGCAAGATGCTTTAGGCGTTTTTTGCGACTTGTCAAAAGCATTCGATTGCGTTCATCACGAAACATTAATCAGGAAACTACATCATTATGGAATTAGGGACAGCTCTTTGGATCTTCTTACATCTTACTTGAGTGATAGGATACAAAGAGTTGACATTAATGGGAAACGATCTAAAGGGTCTGTTGTTACAATGGGTGTACCGCAGGGCTCTATCTTGGGTCCTTTCCTATTTTTAGTTTATATTAATGACCTGCCTCATCTTGTAAAGAATGATCATGAGATTGTATTGTTTGCTGATGATACTTCATTAATTTTTAAAATGAAACGACAAAATACAAATTTCGACGATGTAAATACTGCAATCTCAAAGGTAGTCCATTGGTTTAGTATTAATAATCTTTTGCTTAATGAAACCAAAACAAAATGTATAAGATTTATTCTACCTAATGTAAAACAAGTTAAGGCTGATATAAACGTAAAAGGAGAAACGTTAGAAATTGTAGACAATACCGTATTTTTAGGAATAACCTTAGATAGTAAACTTCAATGGGGCCCACACATAGATAAGCTATCGAGGAGACTTAGTTCTGCAGCATATGCAGTAAAAAAAATCCGTCATCTTACAGACGTTGATACTTCTAGACTAGTCTATTTCAGCTACTTCCACAGTATTATGTCTTATGGCATACTACTGTGGGGGAACGCTGCAGATATAAACACAGTATTTGTGTTGCAGAAGAGGGCTGTTCGTGCGATCTATAATATGGGTCCCAGAGAATCCCTACGTGAAATATTCAAAGAAATAAACATAATGACAGTACCGTGTCAATATATTTATGAAAACTTGTTGTACACTCATAAAAATATCAATCGGTTCACTAAAAAAAGTGATATACATAATGTAAATACTAGAAATAAGAATAAACTCGCTGTGCCCACAACTAGGCTACACAAGATAAATGTATCTTTTAAAGGGCAATGTATACGCTTCTACAACAAAACTCCAAGTGAGTTGCAAAAATTATCAATAAATAAATTTAAAAAAATTGTGAAACATATTCTTTGTAAAAAAGCTTATTACAAAATATCAGATTACTTAGAAGATAAAAAAGCTTGGAACGAGTTTTGCTCCAACTCAAAATCTACCAACTTACAAATAAGCAAATCAAATGTACTAGACACATAAGTTATGAACATACTAGTGGTTTCTTCTCACTTCTTCCACTGGTGGACAAAAAATTGAAGTGAACTATAAAATAATTTAATAGTATAAAATATGACCTGTCTAAGTGCTTATTTGTAAGCTTAAAGAAATAAAAACTTTTCATTTTCATTTCATTTTCATTTTCATTATTTACTCATACAAATAGGTTACATCATTAAGTGAATAGTCACTTAATTTAAAAATAAATTGATAATCTAGGTACTGTAGTTAACGAACGATCTGACAACAATACAAGTTTACCTATATTAATTATTATCCTAGATCTTACTTTTAAAAAACTGATTTATACCTAAGCATGATAAGCACACTCACACTTACCTAATGCATAAAATGTTTGAAAGAATGCTGCTAATTAAAAATGTAAAAGTTGTTTTCTTTACTTCTTCAAGTATTTGACAAAAAATTGAAGTGAAGAGAATTAAATAACCCCTGTTTTTTTATTTGATAATAATTTATAATATACATTTTGACATGTCTAAGTGCTTATTTTGTAACCCTAAAGAAATATAGTACCTAATTGAAATCTGAAAATTTCAAATCTAGTTTCAGTACGCTTCAGAATTACAATACAATACAATATATCTTTATTGCACCATCAATACAAAAAAAGGATCTTAATACTAACTAAATCTAGTGGCACAATCGGCGGCCTTATCGCTTACAGCGATTTCTTCCAGGCAACCTTGGGATGGATAGGATCGGTACGTATTAAAGCTGAAGGTGGCGTAATTATTGAAGATAATTTTATATCAAATAAATAATATTTATCATATGAACGTAGGTACTTATATAAAAATAGAGCAAAAATACACAAAAACACAGAAAACACACATAATACTAACGAATTAACACTAAACCTATCTACTCATATAATGTTATTACCTTCTCGACATTGTTCCGATCATAAAAAATCCTGTTATCCTTGTAAATATCGGCACAACACAATCAACAAGTTTCCAAGTCCATAGATAAAACTTGATCATGACCGACTTTCTATGGGTAATCAAACACCCACTTGAAAACGGTTATGCTAATGTGAAATTTGTGTAAAATTCAGTTCAGTGTAGGCGGTGAAAGCAATCGCTTTGCTATTAGCATATGGAAATTGATTAGTCTATCGGTAAACATTGAACATGTATTGCAACTGAATATGATAATGGCAGTTTACATATTCTTAGCTGGAAAGGTCCCAGGTGCCTCGTTGTGGGTCGATTGGTTTTACTCAAGGGACGTACTTTTCGATATGCTTGTTTAGTCTAGACGACCAGTGATATCATTTTACCAAAGCGTCCACACGAAATGAGGCTTACACACGAATGGAGACTCATATCACCATTTTGTAAAGATTACCTATTTATTTTGTTTTCTCGATCTCTCCAACTTACCCCGATGACCTAGGGAAACTACCAAAGGAAGGGCAAGGGAAGTATGATTTCACTAGTTTCTGCACGCGGCTTCGCACTCGTTATTTCTATCAAAACGTTATTAGGCTATTGATATCCCATAGGAACTGATTTATGGGATAAACTGTAGCCTTTTTTATTTCGGGCCTGGAACTACTTGTATGCAAAATTTCAGCCTGATCCGTTATTGAGAGAAGATGAGTGTTACAAACATCCATACATACAAACTTGCGTTTATACTATTAGTATGATAGTAGAATATGACAGTTTCTTTTATTTGTTGCAGAACTGACCGAGTAGAAGATACAGTATCCAGCAGCGGGAATCTAGCAAACAGCAGCGTAGTCCGCCACAAAATAGTAGTCCTAGGCGCCGCTAAAGTGGGCAAATCATCGCTGATAACACAGTTCCTATACAACACATTCTCTCCTAAATACAAGCGAACGATCGAAGAGATGCACCACGGGGAGTTCAACGTTCAAGGAGTACGACTAACGTTAGATATTTTAGACACGTCTGGTGCTTACGAGTTCCCAGCGATGCGGGCGCTCTCGATGCAATCAGCAGATGCGTTCATCCTCGTCTATGACATCACTGATGCAGACAGCTTCGCTGAAGTGAGGGCGCTGAGGGATCAGATCCACGAGACAAAGGACAGCACAGCTGTGCCCATCGTCGTAGTCGGTAATAAATCAGACCTGGCGGAGACCGGAGATAGACAGGTTGGTGTTTTAAACAAGTTAATTTTTTTAAATAAGAGCTAAATCGGTGCGAAACTACTCCAGTGTTCAATAGCGTTTCATCGTTTTGATTGCCTGAAACACAACTTAAAATTTGTTGAAAAACTGGGTTTTATACGTCAATTTTAGCAGTAATAAAAGTTGCCACACGTAGCGTTTAAATAAGAATCGTAAAGCTTCGTTTTCGTGTGAATTTTCACATTTCATTTTGGCTATTAGCAGTAGATGTATTCTCGAGTTGTCACGTTCTTCATTTTATGCTATCACTGTAGCGTGTAAGGTAGGTAGTGCTGATTAGGGTTGAAGAAGAAAGCAGCGAGGCGGTAAGTGAATAGCGTGAAGCGTACCTACACGTCATGTAGGTACTTACCTACTTATTAAGTAAAGTCTGAACAGACTGTAAAGCCTATACAGGGTGTTTGGCGCATGGACCGACAGGTTTTTTTGGGCGGTTGGGGGGGTCATGCGCTAGTTTCCCCCGATAGACCCTATGTCCTAAGTGTCACGGAAGTTTAGATATGCTATTTTTCGTTTTTTTTAACCAGCCTGTAGTTACGGCCTTACCGCTTTATTGTCAAATTTACTAAGATATTAAGATTAGAGCATTACCTATTAACTACATATCTGTTAAAAAATGCCTACCGTGATTATAACTGGGTACCTAGATCTACTGGCGCTTGCCGCAGTCTAAAGATGGACGCGGCTTCATAACCTTTTAATATACTGTAAAATGATACTTACACCACAATTATACTAACAATTGAAATGAGGGAACCATAGACAAATTGAAGTAGGTAGAGTCATTAGACGAGGAACTAATCTGCCCAAGTAGCAGGAACTCCCGACGTTCCCAGACGTTTTCTCTTAAGGGCAGAATACTGGAAAATTACTTTATGTGATCATCGTAGATACATTTTTAGAGTCTATGTATATAGCTTCAGTAGATAAACAACCCTACTAAGTATGGCTCGAGCTACGTTTTTGAGTTAGTTCTCACAACAGACAATTTGACCAGCAATAAAAAAAAATCATCATCATTATCAGTCTACATAATGTTAGTCCTCTACTGGACATAGGCCTTCCCCAATGAGCGCCATAGCGCCCTGTCTTCAGCTAGACGCATCCAGCATCTCCCTGCATGCTACTCGTATGTAGACATGCGTACTCGGGCGAGATTTATTCCACCAATGTACCAATTACTGAATTTTGAAGATGTATGCATGTAATAAGTAAATGTTAGGCCGCCCAATGTAAGGAAATTAGTCCAATGGCATTTCTAAACTAGTGAGTGTTTGCAGAGTATTGTCTAATGTGAAACATTATTGAAAATTCACTTAGGAAACAAGCTCATTTCAGTATTCCAGACATTCATTCGTCCGAGATCGTTTGTGAGAGCAGGATTATTTACGGTAGCATTTTGCTGAAATGGTAGGTGTGGGTTGAAATTGAATTTCCTAACAGTCAGTCAGCATTGCAACAAATCTGGGATGAAACTTGCTCCGCTTTCACACTGCGTAGGTATTTTCTACTGCATGTATAAATAGGATATAGAACGAAAGCTTTTAGAAGATTACGTATGTTGTGTTGGTTCACGCTTTATTTAAAAACTAGATATAATTTTTGAGTAAAACCTTTTAAGGTATTTACAGTGTCTGTATCATATTTGATTAAAATCATGCCTATTTAAATACGTAATCATTACATAGTATATAATGGAGCTTCCGCTGTCTGTTCGATTAGATCTTTTAAACTACTCAACGGATTTAAATGCAGTTTTCAGCAATAGATAGAGTGATTCAAAAGGAAGGTTTATATGTATAATATAAATGCTAAACCGGGGCGGGTCACCAGTATCTATACTATCTATACTAATATTATAAAGAGGAAAGGTTTGATTTTTTGTTTGTTTGTTTGTAATGAATAGGCTCCGAAACTACTGACCGTTTTGGTACGTAGTTTCGGAGCTTTGGTGAACATAGGCTATATTATATTTTCAAAAAAGTTAGGGATCCGTACTAAAACCGTGCGAAGTCGGGAAGGTCCGCTAGTAAATTATATAATTGTTAGTTTTTAATGTTAGGGCCCTTATTTTTTAACACTTTGAGTGCTGAAAACGAACGGTATGAGTTTTCTACAAGTGACTAATATGCGTAAATCCACACTAGCGCAGCGGCTGAGAAAATACAGATCTTTGTGACTCAGCAGAGCTGTAATATTTTTCGAACGAAACGCATATGCGGCACAACACAACCGCTGTGTAGAGCGGCAGCACAAATTTTTTAGGTAAAAAAAAGATCGCAGTCGTCGAAAAAAAACCGCAGTCAAAGTGTTAAAACAGAATTTTAGCTCACATAAAGCGACGCAGCTTCATACATCGAGGACAAAGAAATATGTTGTGGTGTTCAAACGAATGTTTGCGAACTCCTCTAGTGTGTTCCAGGAATATTGGAAAACCACAGCAGAAATAACAAACCCGGCAAGGGATAGCTACGTACATAAACTCAGTTCGATATTCTCTCTGGGGTGTGTTTGTCTCTGGTCTCTTAGTTTTAAGGATCACGAGTAAATAACATTATTCACACAGAACCTCTTTGTTCCAATGTTAAAGTTATTTCCCTGTTCTGAGAAAAACGTTTTTTTGGTGTATCAGTATAAATAATATAATAATCGTTGTTCCTTATGAATACATTGATAGCTCTATTTTATGTCTATGTAAGTTTATTATAATATTTGTATGTAGGTATGTAGTGTAATTATTTCTTTTCTTTTTTTTTCTTTTCCAAATAAGATGAAGAAGAAGTGCCACCGTCTATATTGTTCCTTCATGTCCAGTCCATTCTAAGGTTGCCTGGAAGAGATCGCTCTTAGCGATAAGGCCGCCCTTTACACCTTTATCTAAGTTTTATCTCTGTATTGTTTTCTGTTTTGTGTGGTAATAAAGTGTTTTCTATCTATCTATAGTTGTCTACGCTTAAATCTATTGCAGTTCCGGGTGTTCTAGTCGTTATCTATGTATAATAAAAAATATCTATGTTATTTATTGTATTAGGTATATCAGTCATCTAGTACCCATAACACAAGCTCTGCTTAGCTTGGGGCTAGATGATGCTGTGTGGATTGTCCAGTATTATTTATTATTTATACTAATAACTAAAAAAAATTTTTTCAATTTTGATGTCCGTTCTTTCACTAATAAGTATGATTTTATTAATGTACCTATGTTCGCTGATGTACTTAGGGCAAGTATATTGAGACCCTTTTTCCATCGAACGGCGGAGGTTTCTTGAACGCGAAAACCGTAAAAAAAAACACACACGTGCTGGCATCTTTTTACCGTGTTATTTTAACCCCTTTCTTCCTCCACGTTCCGTCAAAGTTCACGCACGTGGAACTAGCAAAAATGAATTCACGTATTTTAACTTCAACTTCAACTTCTTTTTGCTTTGGCGCCGCTTGCTTTTCGCTACGACTCTGCCAGTGTCTGTTTCAGAGTGTCATAAACTTCTTACATAGAATATGATCAGTTACGAAAAATTAAGGACTTATAAATTTTGCATCAAGATGATTTGGCTAAAATAAAAGTACAACACGGTTGTCGCAATCTTTATGAGAGTGAAAATAAATGAAATGCAGAGCGAAACTGAATATCCAAAGTGTCAAGTTGCAGAAAATGTGGGACACAGGCGGTCAAACGCCGGATGTTTGGAAGAAGTGGCAGCTGTAAACATGCGCTTTTCACTTGTCTCTGCTGAAAAGAATGAAGAATGTGTGACACAATGTCGTGTTCAAAATGAACTATTTAAACTTCCCTTTCTTCTTTTGTTCTTTATTATATTTTAGGGACTTTTCGTTTATGTACTTAAAGATATCTTGAGCGAGTCTAAACAGTATTTTCAGATCATAAAAGTTGAGTTCAATATCGTCCGCTTCCATCCATGATAGACCTTTGCAAAGTTTCTTTATCAGCCTGCCCGAGCTCTCGCTGTGAGAGTCATTTATAAGACTATGTCAGTCCCGTATTTTAACAACAAACTAAAAAACAACAACTGGAACTAAAAACTAAATAATATCTAAAACGATCCTAAATAAATTATTTGCCGCATCACTCAGTGGTGTGGCTAATATAATTTGGATAACACCAATATCCATTAGGTTTACACTGTGCACATCTCTAAGCTCCGCTCTCATTCCCTTTAAAATTATATTTAGTCTTTTAGAGATTTTATTTATAATAGCCGAAAAATACGAGTGGGTTTGGGTGGTGCAGTGCAGGAGCAGACATATTAATTAATTCAGTTTAATTTAAGTTAATAAACTACACAGAATCTTTTGTAGTAATTTTAGTGAAATATTTGTAACATGATTAGCATCTAGCCAATTTTTATCATAATTCCATGTTGTATGATAAATTATTATAACCTTATCTTCTCAAACAATTTGTGTGGCGTGGCGACCGATGTGCGCGGTGGGCGAAGGTCCGCCTGCGACGCAGGAGGTTGCGGGTTCGATTCCCGCCTCGGAACAATTGTGTGTACTATCTGCAGATATTTGTTCCGGGTGTTCTGGTCGTTTTCTATGACGTATGATAAAAAATATCTATCTATGTAATATATTGCATTATGTATATCAGTTATCAGGTACCCATAACACAAGCTCTGCTTACCATGGGGCTAGATAATGCTGTGTGAATTGTCCAGCATTATTTATTTATTTTTATTTATTCATTGTGTAACATAGTGGGGGGAGCACAACTGCCTATGTTAGATACATACATAGATACTTCTACATACTTCTACATACATACATAGATACTTCTTTATTGCACACTTAGAATAAAATAGCAATGAAAATAAAAACTTACAAAAACTAGATACAATTGGCGGTCTTATCGCTCAAGAGCGATCTCTACCAGACAACCATGGATGGATAGGATCGTGGACAGTACCAGGGGATCTGTGTTTACATTATTACAGACTTTTCAGTCTATATAAGGCAGCTAAGGCTTCATTCATCAATAGTTTGAACTGGAATCTCATTATATGCCGGTCTTACTTCCAAATATATATTTAAGCGTACTTCTCTCTACTTACAAACAAATTATAACTTTAACACTTTGACTGCGGTTTTTTTTCGACGACTGCGATCTTTTTTTTTACCTAAAAAATTCGTGCTGGCGCTCTACACAGCGGTTGTGTTGCGCCGCACATGCGTTTCGTTCGAAAAATATTACAGCTCTGCTGAGTCACAAAGATCTGTATTTTCTCAGCCGCCGCGCTAGTGTGGATTTACGCATATTAGTCACTTGTAGAAAACTCATACCGTGCGTTTTCAGCACTCAAAAGGGTAAAAAATAAGCCTAAATTGATTATAAACCTTATATCGTATAGTTATATACCTCTAAAAAGTACTTAAGTATGGAAGAACATTCTAGTTCTACGTGAAGAAGCTATTTTTAAACCGTGAATATTTTATATTTATATTTTATTTATTTGGCACACAAAACAGAATACAATAAAATATTATACAACTAGAAACACACAATAATTAAAACTAGACTGTATCCCTAAATATGTGTACACAGCATGATCAAAGAGCAGTTTATGTGAAGTAGCAAAGTTACACAGATACTGCTTGGTTGGTTGACGAACGACGACTCCCTATATCGTATAGTTATACCTCTAAAAAGTACTTAAGTATGGAAGAACATTCTAGTTCTACGTGAAGAAGCTATTTTTAAACCGTGAATGAAAAGCTGCATTGCGAAGGAACGTAACAATAGGCATGAATGAAGTGTGCAAGTTCTATTGTAGAAAGATTTTAATGGATTCATGTTCATTGATTCTGGGTGCCTAGTTTGTTGAGTGAATATTTAAAATGAATTTTCATTCATTAAATTTATTTATAATTATTTTTAATGAATGAGTGAGAATAAATGACACAGTAATTATATGTTATTAATATAGGTTTGGTTTCATAATTAGGATGAAGCTTTATAAAAACTATTGCTATGTCAGAATTACGGTGCCTGATGATATGCATTGAGTGAACACAATTTCATACAAATAATATTCACAGAAATGGACTGAGATGCTATTTAAATATTTGATATCTCACAGGCATCTATATGATTGAATATGAAATAAGCTGATATATAAATAAATAAGACGAAATATCTATTGTGTCGGAGGCAAAGACTGCGCCAGGATATCGAGTCTGTGATGGATGAATGAATAAACCATGCAGGGTTTTATAACATAGTATAAATTTAGTAACAAGCGAATGTTACCTAACCTACGTACCTTTTATTTTTTGTATGTTGAACCATTCTCCTTTAATTTATAACGGTGCAGCCGTTATAAATTAATCACATCAATCAGATGATGTCCCATTCAAACCAAATAAAAATGAAATCAAAACCTGTGCCACAATGACATAGCTTAACTCATTGCTTCACCATAACAATGGGATTTAGACAACAATTCGTCACAGCAGAAAAGTTTTCTAATTGGTCACAACGCAAAAACCATTAAAATTTGTTTCAATCAGTAACTTGTAAATTTAGTTCTAACTAGCGGACTTTCCCGGCATCGCACGGTTTTAGGATCCCTAACTTTTTTGAAAATATAAAGTAAAAGAAAATATAATAATATGTTCACCGGGGATAGTGTAGCTTCTCAACGGTGAAATAATTTTTCATATCGGTCCAGTAGTTCCGGAGCCTATTCATTACAAACAAACAAACAAAAAATCAAACCTTTCCTCTTTATAATATTAGTATAGATAAGTCACGTCTTATCTTGGTATATCTCAGAATGACACATTTTGGCATTATACGTTTCATAAAAGAGACTACAGATGGCGGAAAACATGTCAAAGTGTCAAAAAATTGTGTGTTGAAAACATTCTATCAATCTTTTGTTTTAAACATTAATGATAGGTCTTAGGGATGAATGATACTGTGTGGAGTGTTGTATTGTCCAGCGTTATTATTTTATTACTGTAAAATCGATTCCCCAGAACAAAAGCTTACCCGCAACATTAGAAAGTTATGTTGCGGCTACCGGAAGTACGTAGGCGACCTGCCAATATCCGCAACGAACTTTGCAGGACGGAAGCGTCCGTTCGCGCTTTTCCGCTCGTTGATCACGAACTACTCTTATCTCGGTGCACTTCTATTTTATTCAGCTGATCTCGTATCCACTTTTAGAATTGGAAAAAGGAAATCTCGCAACTATCATAAAAATTGTGGCAAGAATGAAAAGCACTACTATATACTATAATGCAGGTGGCTTTTTGAGATGGGGGGCTAAATTGTTTACCTTAAAAGCTAAATAATGCTATTTTTTATCTGTTAATATTTCATAAACCTGACGCTTTATGAATTTATGTTAGAGGACACTTTTTATTTGTGTTAGCTCTATCCAAATATCTATATCTATAGTTTTGCTCCAACTCAAAATCTACCAACTTACAGATAAGCAAATCAAATGTACTTGACACATAAGTTATGAACATACTAGTGGTTTCTTCCCACTTCTTCCACTGGTGGACAAAAAATTGAAGTGAACTATAAAATATGACCTGTCTAAGTGCTTATTTGTAAGCTTAAAGAAATAAAAACTTTTCATTTTCATTTTTCATTATACTAATATTATAAAGAGGAAAGGTTTAATTTTTTGTTTGTTTGTTTGTAATGCATAGGCTCCGAAACAACTGGACCGATTTGAAAAATTCTTTCACTGTTGAGATGCTACACTATCCCCGGTGAACATAGGCTTTATTATATTTCAAAAAGTGAGGGGTCCGTAATGAAACCGTGCGAAGCCGGGAAGGTCCGCTAATACACTAATAAAATATGTATATAAAATCCATTGGGCACTGCGATTAAACAAAAACAGTGGTTGAAAATCTACAAACATGGTTTTTTTAATACATTTAAAAGGAAAAATCAGTTTCATCTTCTCAAAAAAAATCTATAGATTATTTTATCATCATATACACTTTCGTATTCATTTAATGTTATATTTAAAAGCCTACAAAATTACCTACAAATCTAGTTTTGATAAAAAAAAATTCAAGGTAAAAGAATTCCCACATTATATATAGAGATAAAATATTCCTCGTTTCCGTGATATCTTCCTCACATCAACAAAAGCGACCCAGTCGTCGTATCTCGAAAACACCTGCTCATCCCCACGTACTGAATTAAGCAAAGCCAAGTTGAGCGTTTTCAACTTGCCTCATAAAACAACGAAACACGTCTCCTAGTCTTATTTAACTTGCTTTGGGAGCCCGGTTCCCGAAATTACTTTAATTTTGGCGCAGAGATAGATGTATTGTTTTCTGCACGAAGCGTCAGGAGCATTGGGCGTAGTAGAAACTTATTTAATTGCGTTGGATGTGCCTGATTTAAGCGTCGACGTTATTCCTTTGACTTGATAAATTAAATATTATTTTGTGCAAGGCGGCCGCGTCATAGGCATTGAGGGGTTTGCTATGCTATTTTGGTCCTTAATAAACGTCTATGTAGACGGTTGAAATAGAGAACGTTTGAAATTCTTCATTTTACATTTTTCGGAATCAATTTGCGTTCTGGTAATATTTACTGATTAGCAATTGTAGCGAATGGTTGCTGGGGTAAACGTGTTCTTGAGTGGAGACCACGACTTGGTAAACGTAGTGTAGGATGCCCTCTGACCAGGTGGGATGCTAGCTGCGTCAAGCTGAAGACAGGGTGCTATGGCGCTTAGGGGAGGCCTATGTCCAGATGTGAACTAAAATATGCTGCTGATGATGATGATGATGAATACCTGTGGACCGTTCGAAGATCAGTCATTCATTCAATTTCTCTTCACAGGTAGAGTTTCACACGACGGAGTCTGTGGTGACCGTGGACTGGGAGAATGGGTTCGTGGAGGCATCCGCTAAAGACAACATCAACGTCTCGCAGATATTCAAGGAACTGCTGGTCCAGGCTAAGGTAACATCACTATGCCTAACATAATACTAAAGTAAAACTCACCTAAGAGACTCACCCCCATATCTTTAGATAATTCTTGACTAATCCTTAACTCAAACTCGTCTGAAGTGTCAAGGTAGGTCGCGAGGTACCTAGTGAAATTACCAAGTGTTTATAATTTTCGAAGTTTAGTTCGAGTGAAGGGATGTTTAACGATGAAGAAACCGAACCGAATCGAATCGTGGTCGAGTTACGATTAAAGATATGAGGCATACTATGTAGTATATACTCAGCAAGAGACATAATATTTCTGTTTTATCCTAGGTGAAGTATAACCTATCACCGGCCCTACGACGGCGCAGACGACAGTCCTTGCCAACGGGTCCACAAGGGCCCCCGGGCTCCAGTCCGACGCCTCCCGGCTCCGCGGCCCCCCACGTCCCCTCTGCAGCTCAACTGGCTCACCTCCAACAGATCCGCGAGCGTCATAGCAACAAGCGTAACTCTTGTATCATCTCTTAGATACGTTACCTTTACCTTTTGGTTAGAACTCATGACGTCATTGATCAACTTCCATGGGAGTTTTCCAGAATGTTCTTGGATTTGAGTTTAGAAATGCACTAAATCTAGTTGCCATGGTAAATACGTTTTTAAAAGCTTGCGCTATTATCGTTTCTTCTTTCAGACTATCATCCACATTTCATCACAAATCCAGGCTTCCAGAAATGAGATTCTAATATCATTAGCCTCCAGCACAGAATAACTAAAATTAAAAATATGTTTCCAGTAAAGAAGAAAAATAAGCCAGCTTTTAAAAATATATGTAACCTACTATCTAATTCAACCTTCTTTTACAAATTTTAAATTCTGTCTACCATCGAATACATTAACAAAATTTTAAATATCGAATCAAAGCAAGAACATTCTCCACATCAATGGCACACCTGCCACCAATGGAACGTGGCGTGAATTGAAACGAACTGTGAAAAAATAAAAGGTACCTACAGATTGTACGAACGAACCAATCCTTAGAGCTAGTCAAAACAACAGAGCTGGTCACCTCCCGCAGTATTCAAGGCGAGAGAGAAGTTGATAGTTGGTGAAAATTATGGATTTTGTGGTCTAACTAGGGCGAAACTATCTCCACGGAAGACAGTTTTGCACTATGAGCCATTTGCTTGTTCTACCTTGTAATATAAATAGTAGTTCTAGCCATGTTCATACATATACATATATGTATATGGCGGCCGCTAACAAGCAAGTACCTCATACCGCATACAGCACTTTGCAAGTGCAGTCAGAATAAAAGTGTCACAAAAGAGGTTATTTGGTCCATAACAAACCTCCGCTCCGCCGCAATAACACAGCAGCGGAACCGTAGTAGTTTCAGCATGACATGTCCGTTGTACGATAAGGGAAACAAAGGCGAAACTGCCTGTTCTATTCTAACACATAGATTTGACTATGATCCTATCTCTTTTCCCACTCGAATCCACCAATCTGCTCGGACGCCGCCATCTAAAATACCACGTTTGTTTTGATGTATCCTGTGGCAGTCGAAAATGTATATGTACTCTTACCGCTGTTCAAACGGCGACAAATGTAAGTAATGTTGCTGAGCGGAACTCGAGTTGTGGTTTCGCTGCGATAATTTCGCGGCGGAGGTGTCCTACGACCTTAGCTTAATTGTACCTATGTAAGTTCCGAGAGTCTCTTGTTTCCTACATTTTGTACATTAGTGAGTGTGAATTGTCATCAAATAATGACTATGTCTAGAGATAAAGTTTCAGATCTAAATCGAGTAAAAAAAAATCTAATGAACAATCGAATGCAAAAAGGCCATGCAATATTCTTCAATATGTACATGCCTGCTACAAAAAATGCTAAAAAAGATATACAGAAATTACTTGCTAGAACCGGCCGATTCAAATAACACTTTTTTTCGCGGTAAATCTCGTGAATTCTTGGCCATTTTTTGTTATTGTTATACTAGCTTTTCAACCATTGACCAGCATTTTTGTGAATGTCAAATATGTCGGAGTAAGGGAAAAGAGGCTGTGGTTTACAGTGTGCCCAAATAAAACAAATTGTTTGACCTATTTATATCAACTTGTTTTTTATTATTTAATAACAACTTTTTATTTTTTTATTAACCAATTAGGACATCTTAATCTTAAAAGAAAAGTCTCCCACGAGGTAATATTTCGTTTACGATATGACATAGCACCTATAAAAAGTTTATTGTGTTTAGTTGAATTACCGACAGTTATCTTCCTAATTTACGGTTATGTTGGGCAATAAAAAAATCTAATAAGCTAAGCTAAGATTACCTACGTTTTGTGAGCATGTTATTATATTTTTTGACATAAATGACTAAGGTTTTGTTTTTATAGTGCCTAACCACTTTGGGAAAATTCTAAGAATTGATACAGGGTTATTGGTATGTCAGTGAGATTGCGTAAACGGTAGGTGCTGCCCATCATCACGAACATATTTGTAAAGACGCTAGGTTCTTCAATTCTCAAAAAAGTTATTGAGTTTTATACCCATTCGAAAATAATTCTTTAAAGAAGCTTTATTTGAGACTAAACTTAAAAATGTATCTAAACTGAATCAACAGAGGGTGTGGAAGGGAAAGATCATTCTATTGGGTTCGGGAAAAACATGATTTTTAATTTTTTTCAGGTGTAAATTACGAAAATTTTAAGAATGAAAGCCTGGCGTCTTTACGATTGTGTTCGTGATGCTGGACAGAACCTGCAGTTCACGCAGTGTTAGTGAATTACCAATTACCCTGTATCAGCGCATAATAAAAAAAAAACTTTATTTCGGACTACTAATATCCCAAAAATATTCAAAAAATTATATATTATACAAAATAAATTAATATATCATGTAAAATAAAGTGCTTACTTAAATTTGAAACCTTTAGCTTTTTCCCGAGCCTTCTCTTCATAGCCATCATCATCCGCAGCCAGATTTTAGCACTACTGGGTATTTGGCCTCTCGAAGAGTGTCCATCCACCATGATCCTGTGCTACGTGGGTCAACGAAACAATTTTTTTAATACTAAAGTCATTTAAAACGGGATATTTACCATGATTTGAAAAATCAAATCATGGTATCCCGTTTTAAATGACTTTAGTGTTAATAACCATGATAGTTTCAAAAGTTTTAATTTTCTTAATATTATTAAGGTTTCAGAGATTTAAGAGACATTGCCTCCAACAAACAAATTTTCCCTCTTTTAAAACGTATGCGTGAAGGTTTTCAATCATAGGCTTAAGCGTGTTTAGGTAGGTGTTTTTTATAAGACAAGGTAAAGACATGAGTGAAGGTTATTATGGGTAGCGATATAAATAAAAAAGGGTATCTGACTGGTTTGCATTATTCTTAACAGTAAGTTTGCGAACCTACGTATTTTATAATAGTGTGTAAGTTAGATTTTTGCCATCATTGTATTTACTAATGTGCATGCAATCAATCGTATAGAGTTAAAATGAATTAAATACCGATACTAAAGCAATGTTTTGACTCCTGTGTTATGACGCTATAAAAAAATCAGGAGGATTTTTATTTCAGTTTTATTTTATTGTTTATTTCTGTATTGTTTTCTGTTCGTGTGTTGTGTGTGGTATATATAGTGTTTTCTATCTATCTATTTTAAATTAAAGATGAATAATGGTCGCCTGTTCCTATTTTGACAGATTTGTATATATATTTTCAAACATGCAAATACATTTTAACTCTAATAATTTATATTTTTTCCATCGGAACTGCAAAAATTAGTATACAATGTGTCTGGTCACCGGTGTCGGAGACTTTGGGGTGGTGAAATACGGTAAATTTTATCGACAAATCACTATCCCTATTTTTTTTTCTACCTCCTGACAAAATGGTAGCCATTTTGTTTTCATTTACTCTATTTTTTAAATATTTATATGACAACTTACAAAAGGTTTTGCAAGAGGTTTTGAAAGTTGTTTCAACACAGCAAGAGTCTTCCGTTATACAATGAAGGTACCTATTAATGTCGTCGTTCATTTTATCGCGTGTAATTAGTTGTTTCAATTTGAACGCCCCAGTTTACATTCGTCAATGTAATTGAATTTCACTGAGACACGACATTCAAATTATTTGATGTTATATCAACATCAATGCTTTTTACATAAAGCCAGATTGAGAGGGCCATTCTTTTTAATATTTTAAGTTCTGATTACAGTGGAACAGTGTATTTATTTCATTTGAAATTACTATCCAAATTTTTTTATTACACCTCTAATAATTTGCTATAACAATAGGGACGTGTGGGTGTTATATTTTCATTATTGCTCGGTATTTCCCAGAAACTGTAATACAGGTAATGTGAAAACACGACGTGACAAAGTGTTTTCCAATAGACATCAATCAGCAAAAAACGACATCTGACATCGATTTCGAGAGAACGTCTGTATATGAACATACATGAATTTGTTAACCGCGAATGATTTTCATTTGTTTTTATTCGCAAACCTATTGATTCATCTACAGTCATTCGGTTCTTGATTGATGACAACTACAGTAATAATATAATATCGAATAAAAAATGAGACTAGTTTACAATGATTTGTTTTCCTTTTTATCTTAGCATTACGATGGCCAACGCTAAACAACCTTTTTTAGTCTAGTCGAACTGTTTGTGAACAATAAAAAACGCATAATTAGTAAACTAACCTATATAAAGCTGAGTATTATAGTTATTTATACGAACGAGCAACTATTATTTCTGTCTCTATTCTATAAAGTTCTCTAAATATTATAATTGCTCGATGATATTCTTGAATTTTCACTTTGTCTTTTTTTTATTTTTTATTCACGCAACATTATCTAGCCCCATGGTAAGCAGAGCTTGTGTTATGGGTACAAGATAACTGATATACATAATACAATACGTTACATAGATAGATATTTTTTATTATATATAGAAAACGACCAGAACACCCGAAACAAATATCTGCAGATCATACACACAATTGTTCCGAGGCGGGAATCGAACCCGCAACCTCCTGCGTCGCAAGCGGACCTTCGGCCCACCGCGCCACATCGGTCGTCACACTATATCACTATATCAAGAAAAAGCCTTTATTTTATTCTTCAGCTTTTTTTTAGTTAATTTGGTATAAATCTCCCCCACGAGGGGTTTGCAGCGCGATTTTATAAAGTCAAGCATTGTTGCCCTTTCTGCCCAATTTAAAAACTGTTTAGAAATGTTACGTAGCAAAATTTTTATAAATCTTGATGTGATAAGTAGTTATGATAGTGTCGTTCATTTGTATTTTGTACTGGTTTCTATTTCACTGCTAAGTATTAAAATTACAGTTATAAATAATTTGACAGATAAAAGTATCGAAACAATGACAGATATCGAAACGACTTAATTAATACCAAAAATTGTTATGTTCATTTAATATATTTCTATTTAATCGCAATATTGTCGCTTGTCGAGTTACAGCTATCTGTCTTTGAATGTAGTTTAAGAAAATTACCTTTTAAAATATAATACACCAATAGAGTACATATATGTTTAATGTTTCCAGATTATAAATGTGCCTTTTTTGAAAAGTAGATTATTTTTCACTATATAAAAATCTATATTTACGTACTTACGTACAAAATGAGTTAAATATTTGTATTTTTTTACAAGTATGTTCCAAAGTTTTAATTTGAATGTAAATTTAATAATTTAAAACTTAAGATAAATGTGAAACGTAGGAGTGGTAATTATTATAAGTACCTTAATAGTAGATTAATGGTATATTCTATGTAGATCAAATACCTTTTTGTAGAGGTCTAAAAATGGTGTAATTAATTTTTTACATTATTTTCCAGAGTTTTTGGGACACTGGGCACTGATGGATTTGACAATGTGTAGAAATATTGAGGCTAGGTTTAATTTAATCTTTATCATAGTCGTAGTTTCTATAATCTAGTATGTGTCCATAAATCTTTCTAAATTTCTTCCTACCATCAAGAATTTATGTCAGAATATTTCTACTAAACTTAATGTAAACAATAATAAATACGCGATTACAATACATTACCTTATCTTTGAATTAAACGATGGTTAATGTACAATCGATAAGTTTTTTATTTTGATACACTATCCTCAATATTATGTAGCTCCCTTAGGTCTGAATTCTAACAAGACATAAAGTCGTCATCAGAAAAAATACTGAAGATATGCGCAAACGGAGTAAGGTGTATTTATAATTATATAAAATAAATATAAATAATGCAAAGCAATTCACACAGCACTATCCAGCCCCAATCTAAGCAGAGCTTGTGTTATGGGACTTGTTATGGATATACCAGATAGCAAATATACATAATACAATACATAACATAGATAGATATTTTTATTATACATAGAAAACGATCGAAACACCTGAAACAAAAATCTGTAGATCGTACACACATTTGTCCCGAGGCGAGAATCGAATCACCGCGACCTTCTGTGTCGCAGGCGGACCTTCGCCCACCGCGCCACAGAGGAAATATTCGTTGAATTCTATATATCTCGTAACTCCTTTGCTTCTTTTGAGAAATCTTATTGATCACAACGCAACTGCTAAAATTTCTAAGTAGAAGTTGAGTGATCGCCTAATACTCGTATCTCCCACGGTAGTACCCCAAATCGTCAGTGTTCCGGCTGTGAGCGAGCACTTGTTGCGCAGCCCCATCGATCGACGCGTGGCCTGCAGCCTGACGCTTCGATGGACCATTCCTTTCCACTTCTGTACACAAAGAGACGGTGTATCTTATTACTGAAAAGCTGAGAACAACTTTATACGATCTTATTCTTAGCGCTATTAATAATAATAATTAGTGAGGGTCGCTTGAGTACATAAGGATTTCTTTTGTTTTGAGCGAGTCATAATATTTAAAGCTCACTCACAAATACGTCAAAATATTTTCATTAAATAACTCACCAAACGAAATTAGCGACTTAAATACATTCAAGGATCCTTGTGGGCCCTAAAGTCCAAATTTACCGTTCCTGCCAAAACTTATTTTAACATAACTAAGATCAGGTTAATCGAGTTCAAATGTCGAATTAGATCTTGGTTTATTTCACACCGATATATATTATACATTTTGAATACAAAAACGAAGTTTACATAGCATGTATAGATGTCCGCTTTTCGTCGTATTTGACATGGCAGCTCTTGAACTTGCTTTATCTAAGCTAAACACTGAACATTGGGCGTTCATAAAGTAAAGTAGGTATATTAAACTAGGTTCAGCTTGATCCGGATCATATTGATCAATGCATCTTTATATTGATCACGTTCATCAGTCTAGTTGGTCTTGGTCAAATTTCACCTTTGCAAAGGTGACATTAGACCAAGACCAACTAGACTTTATGTGATAATTTCAACATTGCTGTATTCTGAACACGTACAAAAACCAGTGTACGGTAAAAATTGTATGAGCTATTCATTCATTGATACATAGAATGACATGAGTGACAATTAAGCTTGATAACGGGTGCTATAAGAAGTAAGTATGGCAATGAAGGACTATTCTAAAGATTATAGCAGTCACATTGAGACAACAGAGAAGACATAAATCAATTATATTCCATGTTAGCGTATCCTTGTTTATGACCAAAATCACATAGAATCTAACCGTAAATTTTACCTAAGACTATATAAAAAATGAGGAATGTCACAGACGACGAATCGAACCTTTTTCGGTACGATTTACTTTATATTTACCAACCCACAATATTTAATTTTACGCACGATAAATTGGGGACGACGACTAGGTAAGTAAGTTACCCTGGTAAAGTAGAGAGATTGACGATATTTCTTATAGCTATTGAATATAACATTCTAGTACTACCATACCAAGTTATGTGTCGCGTCGTAGCAAGGAGGGATCCACAAGTGCTACGAGTGGCAATAACCGTAGCACATGCTACGAGATTATGGAAATACTGCTACGCCGTAGCAGACTTCATAATAATGCATTCTTGCATTATTTTTAGTAGATTACCTCTTGAAAAAATAATAAATGGTTACTCTAATCGTGATAAGAGTTCCTCCAAGTAATTTTGAGTGGGATAAATGCCAGTATTATAACATATTTTGTTAAATTTGCGGACATTAAATTCTTTGCTCGACATTTCCCAAAGCGTGGGCGTTACATCGGTAAACCAACCGCTCTGAAACTATTGGAAAGGTCAAGAGGATGTACACTTTCAAGAAGCTAATTGAACTTGGAACAGCTTTGAAGCAGATGGTCTAGAAATCTAGGCAAAAATTACAATTATTTGCTGCTTTCCATCTGACTATTTATCGCTTAGAAATTAATTAATTTGGAAAACTATTATTTATCTGTCTACAAAAGACATTTCCTCGAATCCCTTAAGTCGCAAGCTCGAAGCGAATTCTCTTCATTAAGCAAGCGTCTTTTGAAAACTGTTTGAGCACTAAAGCCCTTTCAAATCACCGTATTATTCCGCCCCAGCGTTATTGTAACAAATGGCTGAGGCATTAAGTATGGAATCCGACAGTTTTCAGAGCCTACGTAGGGAAACTCCCAAAGGTCACTGCAAACGAAATACTTGCTACATTAACCTAACATACAATAACCAGTTGGCACGATGTTAAAATGTCAACTGCAGAGCACTATGTGACGGACGGCTTATTCCGTCTAAAACAAGTTCATGGTAAATATGTAAATAAATATGGTAAATACGTACATGATAAATACGTATTTACGTACGTACAACCCGTAGGAGCTCTCTAAAAGCTCTTTGGTCTGAATCAAGCCATCCGTTACGCCACCATCCTTGATGACGTACGACTACCATTTTAATTTTGGGCCGAAAAATCCTCATCTCTCAGGACACATGTAGTTTGTTTTAGTTTTTAGTTGTAGGTTGGTTCGTCATTGTTGGCTTCTTTATAAATTACAAATATATCAAAAGAAAAATCTAATCCTATCTTTATTTTTCTTCTCTCTCTAACTGACGTAATTTTTGTTTCCACCATTCTAATTTCATTTTGACAAAATGGCAACGCTACAAAGTTGCCTGGGGATAGTCGCCGGTAGCGGCGGGGGGTCTTCCGTTTGCGCCGACGACCCTTAAGTGGCTTTGTCAAGTTTATAGTCTCCATAAATCGAGGTGGGGGAAGGTGTTGGGACTTTATCGCTTAGGGCCTTAATACGGCTAATCAGAAAACAAAAAGGTTTGTCACAAAAAAGGATTTTATTAGTTTAGGAAAGTGAAGGTGTGGATTTGAGTATAAGTAACTATTATAACACGTACAAATCTTGTTTTTGTTCAAAGGTTACCTTGTCTTTGTGAAAAACAACATGGTAACACTATCGGTAATATATCAAATATATTTTTTTAATAAATTCCCTGATGTATCCACAAATAACCTACTAGAAGGCTCCTTTAATTATTACAATAGAATACATAATTTCTTTATTGTAATAAAACTTTTGAAACTACCATGGTTATTAACACTAAAGTCATTTAAAACGTATACCTATATACCATCATTTTTGATTACTCGCTTGGTTTAGAATACTCGCGGATCCCGGAATGGCATTACGCGATTTAATTCGCACGCACACTGGTATTAGATTTGCGTCACGGCACTTCACTAAAAAGTCCAACGCTTCGCGTAAACATTCGCACTTTTTCCGCAAGCGTTCTAGGTCTTTAACTTTCTTTCAGTGTCTTCAGTTATTCCGTGATCATGGCGCATGAAACTGTGCCGAAATATTGGAAAACTCAAAAATCAAATCATGGTAAATATCCCGTTTTAAATGACTTTAGTGTTAATAACCATGATAGTTTCAGAAGTTTCATCATTTTTGAGTTATCCAATATTTCGGCACAGTTTCATGCGCCATGATCACGGAGTAACATTCATATATTCATATTTCTTTATTGTACACTACAAAATTAAACAAAAAATAAAGAACATGTAACATAGAAGTGCGGCCATGCCATGGAATGCTTATCGCTGAGAAGCTTATTAATTTTTCGGTTCAGAAATGATTTATATTTTTGTACATATTCACACCGAATAAACTCTACCATTACATCTACCTACTCGTTCGCTGACGTGCCCAACAAATACCCTTCGAGAAGGCGACCACCTACCTTTAATTTATTTTTCTTGAAAGCCTTTCATAGACCTTAAGGCGAAATGAGTTCGCTTTTTCGAGACAAGGACAAACGAACGCCGCGCGGGGAAGGCGAGAAAGGGAGGCAAGAGCGATAGAATAACCGACCCGCGCGTAATTTCACAGGTTTTTTTTTAAATTTGTTATTGCTCTAAAATAATACTGTTTCTCAAAAAACTAAGACAATAATTTACTAAAGTATTTATTAGGGAACACGTAGAAGAAATTCCATTGCAATAATATTAAATAACTAGCAAATAAAACGGGTTTTTCCGTAGAGATATCTCAAAGTATTATTGTAAAAATGAAGATTTAGAGGAAACTTTGTCATTTTTTTCTATCGAGTCAAGTTTACTCAATCGTGTTTCGACTCCCATAACATACTAACTAATATCCGAAACTTTTGACCCTCATCAAAATATATTCGAAAAATAAGTGTTTTGTTCCCTTAAAATTGATTTTCCGTTAAGTCAAAATGTGGGTTTTGGGACTCATTACACCTTAATATAAAATTCTGAAATTGCTGGAGCATACCTGATTGAACTTTTGTGGGCCTGTCGATCTCGCGATCTCATTTACTTGAACGTTTCGGTGATAATAATATCCGCTTCAAAACATAGAATTTAAAAAATCAGAAGGTAAAAAAATACTCGTTTATTTTGTGATGTTAAAGGATGTTATTTCGTTACTGAAAATTCGAAATATTACACGAACGCAAATTAAAAGCTTTGAAGATTTTTTTGTGACAGGGGGTGGGCCAATAATCAATTTTTTTTTAATACCGCGGTGCACAGTGAAAGTTTTAAATGTGGATATACACAACAGTTATACAAATAAACATGAAAATGATGAAAATAAAGCTCATATGATTTTTTTTTTCATTTTTTTTCATTTACAGGACAAAGGAATAATAAAACGTCTTAAAAGATGGCATATACTCAACCTTGACCAGAGGAACTAAAGTGTTCAAAGCGAAAGAAAGGTGCTTTTCGCTGGAATGGCTGAAAATCCCACCCAAGACCATATCTAATTATGGCTAAACAGCCGATTGTAGATAAAAAAGGATCATAAAAAAAAAGTTCATTATATTAATATCCTACAACGTGACGCTTTAAGTTATTATCGACGACCGATGTGGCGCGGTGGGCGAAGGTCCGCTTGCGACGCAGGAGGTTGCGGGTTCGATTCCCGCCTCGGAACAATTGTGTGTACGATCTGCAGATATTTGTTCCGGGTGTTCTGGTCGTTTTCTGTGTATAATAAAAAAAATATCTATCTATGTAGTATATTGTATTATGTATATCAGTTATCTAGTACCCATAACACAAGCTCTGCTTACCATGGGGCTAGATAATGCTGTGTGAATTGTCCATCATTATTTATTTATTTATTATGTTATAGGCATTTTTTTATTTGTAAGAGGCTTTTACCGAATGTAATCTCACTGTACACCGATATTTAAAAAAAAAGAACCTAAGTCATGCCTGAAATTTTCAAATCCCTTTAAAGCAGATCTTTAGTCAGTTTGCAATAAAAATCTGTTAAAAATTTGCGACTGGTTGAGAAGTGCTCAAATTTTTTGGCGTATTCAAAAGTGTGAAAACATAATTAAAATATATATAACACTAGCTGCGCCCCACGGTTACACCCGCGTGGTGATAGATATTTTTAAAATATTAATTAATATACAATATATCTTTATAAATTGTAGCCTATTTGTTATTCAAGTCTGTCAGTGTCCATGTGAAAAGAGTCCTAAAATTTAGCACCATAGACTAATTTTTTCGTTCATGTTTAGCACTGTTTAGCACATTATAATTTTACTTACTGTTTATTATTTTTATTTAACTATAAATTTTTTTTTTGTTTGTTTAGAGCATCTCTCTTTCCTTGTCCGTGATGTGACTAAATAAAAAAGGTACAAACTGAAAATCAGCGTTGTTCCGCGCCATGCGTGGTTCAGCACATAGCTGAGTTTGACCCTTTTTGGTCAGCACGTTACGTGTATTATTATTATTGTTTCTCTGTAGGTTTATTTAATTTAATTTTATGTTTGCTGTGTTTTACTGTTTTAATGTGTTGTTTTGTTAAACCTGTTTTTTTTTGGCCAAATAAAATTATTTTCTTTCTTTTTTTCTTTATTCTGATATGTAAGCTATATTATTGCGAAGTTTCATCAAAATCATCCATCCAGCCATCCATATTTAAAAACTTTGACATTATAATATTAGTAGGATTACACGTGAAAAAGACGAGGGTATATTCTAGAAATTTACTGTACGTAAAGCCAGTATAGAAGCACGTTTTTCCTTTATGTAGCCGTATGAAAAAAGGTCGGCCCGGCTTGATTTCAATTTTATTAAAAAGCTTATCATTACTTACAATGTCACGGAATCTGTACATTATAGGTACGTAAAAGCTTTTGAGAATCATTAGTAAAGGGCTTGTCCAGGTCTGATAACCTTGTTGGTGAATAAAGTATGAAAAATATGGTAAATTACTGAAACCTAGCGCGATGCTCTTTTTTTTCATGGAGTAATACTTTCATTACAAAATTACGTAGCCTCCAGTAGTTTCGTTCGTTCGGTACAATAAAATCGATCAAAACCAAAATTTCGTGCGAAGTTGTGCTGCATTTTCACGGAATGTTGATGATGTTTTGGAATGAACCTTCTTTTCAGTACGCTACAACTATTTTTTGACATTACGAGTACTCGTTATTCAATCAGAATGACGAGATTCAAGTGTCTCTAAATAACCTGCTGTATTTCATTGTCAACGCAAAATCTCCTCTAAATCATCAGAAGTTTACCTCGTAGCCGAAGCCAAAGCCTAGCAATCAATAAAGCGATCTCTGAGCTAGCCTAGCCAGTGTAGCCTAAGGCAGTGTGATCGTTGCTAATTGAAGAGCACGCAACACTATCTGGCATCGGTAAACGTCCATCGTGGAACCCACTGAGGTTTGGACTCTAGTTAAAAGTGCGGAACTTAATATTAAGACTAACGCCACTCTACAAGAGCTACGCTTACTGCTAAGAGCCAAGCGACTTGCTTAGTAATACTAGCGAACATGTATTGCATACGTTCGCTAGGCGTATCGCTCGCAATGGTTAGAAGAGAAGCGCCGAGATTGTTTTTTTTTAAAAGCATACGAAACAATACCAAAATACATTACATGCGACAAGAACAAGTAGTCTTGCTTAAAATCCATGACGTTTTACCTGTTAACTAAAGGAGGACTAGAGATTTCTCTACTCGTATATTTTTGGTCGTAGATTTATATTTATTATTATATATATTTTATATATTATTTATATTTATATTACCTATATATATATATATTATATATCAATACTAATGTGCCCCACGGCTTCGCCCGCGTGGTAATTTGAAAAATATGACGGGTATAAAAAATAATTTATACCCTATTCTCACACCGGAATCGGTCCAGCCAATTCGGAGGACTTTTGTTACAAACACTGTGACACGAAAATTGTATATATATATGTATATACACGACGACCGATGTGGCGCGGTGGGCGAAGGTCCGCCTGCAACGCAGGAGGTTGCGGGTTCGATTCCCGCCTCGGAACAATTGTGTGTACGATCTGCAGATATTTGTTCCGGGTGTTCTGGTCGTTTTCTATGTATAATACAAAATATCTATCTATGTAATATATTGTATTATGTATATCAGTTATCTAGTACCCATGCTTACCATGGGGCTAGATAATGCTGTGTGAATTGTCCAGCATTATTTATATAATTAACACATAGCGGGGCAATTCTGCCAGCGTCTTGAGGACGTTTCCGACTGGATAAGAATCAAATGCGCTTCTTCTAGATTGTTAGCTACTGTCTGCAGTCGGCTCAACTATTTGCATAGTAAATACTAGTGCTAATTTGTATATTTTTGCTGTCTTAGTGATCAAAATTGACAAATCTAAAAACGAATACTGAACCTTATGTAGTAAGTGACAAGGTCACATGTGCTTATCAGTGGGGTCCAAGCTCAGCACGGTCTCGTTAGTGTCCACTGGGGTGAGCGGACGAGCGAACAACCACACCGTCACCATGAACTCGTCACATTCACTGGACCACTCGATCGGTGTCAACGAGCGATATGGTCCACTCAACCGGTGTAGACGAGCGATATCAAATCACCTGCATTGCGCTTGGTTTTGTTTCGTCGTAATTTCCCCACTTCGAAATTGCTTTTTTAGTATCCGTTCACCTTTTACGAGATTTTTAAAAGTTTTGTTATGACCAAACACGTTAAGGTGCTTTATAAAACTTTCATTAATCGAATATTTAAGTACAAACTTTCTGCAAAGCGTATTTTTTTCCAAATTAATTGTTGGACTTTTGCCAATCATGTATCAAATAATCTTCTAATTTAACATATACCTCGTTGATATTATAATTTATTTCGAATCTTATCTTCAAAAATAATAATTAATATTATAATGCTGGACAATACACACAACATCATCTAGCCCCATGGTAAGCAGAGCTTGAGTTATGGGTACTAGATGACTGATATACATAATACAATACATTACATAGATATGTTTTTTATTATACATAGAAAACAACCAGAATACCCTAAACAATATATATGTGCAGATCTTACACACAATTGTCCCGAGGCGGGAAACAAACCCGAGCCTCCTACAAAAAAAATTATGCTTCCACAACTTCTTGCTTCAGTAGATATAATGATAAAAGAGAAGCTAATTAAAAAAGCGATTCACGAACCTAATTCCATGTTCAGCGCAGGAAACTTTCATTCAGTCAACGCCAGCGTCGCCAGCTGTGACCGAGTGTGCTTTGTTACCGACCTAACTGCTACTTGGTAATATATTACTTGATCATACGTATTTAAAGAAAGAAAGAAAGAAAATATTTGTATTTTCCTTAAAACTACCATACACAACAAACTTAAATTACGCAAATTAATACTGCCTATGTTACAAATTATTGTGCGTAGCAGTGTTCATGGCAAAAATGGCCTTCACTCAGCATTGTGCTGGGTGCCCACTAATATGTCCACCCTGCGCTGATTTTCAGTGAAGACCAGAGGGATCGTGGCACGTCACGGTCGTCAGGAGCGTGATGTTGACATCATAATTCAAATTATTCAAAATTCATCAAATTATACATTACACAATACTTATATAAATATATTCTATCCTTATTCATTCTAACCGTATTTCGCCAACAACATGTATAATCTTTTACCTGTATTATTTTACCAAGATAGATACATAGATAATTTATTAATACAATGAGGTTACATAATTTAGTTATTAGTGCCTTAAAGCCTATTAAATATGTCTAGGCACTAGATCTCACTTAATTTAAAAAATAAAACCATAATATCTACTGTAGTTAACATACGATCTGACAAGTTAAGAGGCCTCCGGTGGGAAGAATTCTTCATACAAACGTAATACCAAAATGATTTCCAATTCAAGCATATTTCCACTATAATATTGTAAATATTATTTGTATTTTAATAGTATTTATCTAGGTTCCTACATAGTTTTTTTTTTTCAAAATACTTACCAAAAATTAAATGAAAGCCAATCGCATTTTGCACATTTTTAAGCGAAAATGGACAAGTTTTTTGCTATTTGTTTCGTATTAAAAACATCAATATCTTACGTGTTATTTATTAAGGAACACAGCTTATATTGTCTAGTTACAGAATAACAATACTTTGTGAAGAATACAAAAAGTTTTTTGTCATAATTTTTGGTATTACGGAACAAACCAAATTTTGAACGACTAATATTGCTATCGCGCACGCATGGGGCGCGGCGCAAGGGTTAAACAGGGACAGGACATATAACAGTGTTTGAGATTCCCTTTTAAGTAAAATTATAAGTACCTATCGGAAAAACGGTAAAATTCATGGTTAGTTTTTTGTACGTTTGTCACCTTTTTTGATTAATCCGTCAAAAGAAACCTAATGGTAAGAATAGAAAATATTTGGTTTGGAGAATATTAAATAGAATTTTTAAGTTACCAATTTTGAATACTAAGCCAATAAATATTTTAAAATTTACGCGATCTGAACACATAATTATAAGTATTGATACAACGGGTATTTATCGCGTTTGAGCGTCATCCCGTGACCACGACAGAGTGTAAACCTGTTGAAACGTCGGGAAAATAGGCAAATAAACGCGATTAATACCCGTTGTATCTTATCAATACTTATAATTATGTGTTCAGATCGCGTAAATTTAAAAATATTTATTGGCTTATTATTCAAAATTGGTAACTTAAAAATTCTATTTAATATTCTATAATTATAAGCCAATAAACTCGACAAAAATTACCCAATAACAAACCCGCAATAAATTGTAATAATGATTTAGAATGGTAACTAAGCTCTCAGTAAAACCCGTATATTTTATACGGGTCCACATTTGGGTCCAAGTCCAACTCAATGGTCACAATAAATTATCCGCTATGTCGGTGGGCCCAAGGTCGTGGTCTCCAAACCACAGCCCGCGCGACCGCAGTCACGGACTGCGATATAATTCAGTACGACCAATAATTGCGTATTTATACCTAAAATTTCCTTTAATAAACCATGTACAATCTCGATGTACCTTTGTACATGGTTTAGTATAGTTTATCATATTTGGAATGTTGTTTTACCTATTTAGGTAATATGATAAACTAGTTTCTGCCCGCGGTTCCCACGAGTTGTTTATATGGAAATAATGTAATTCTATCCAATGGGAACTGATTTATGTGGTAAAAAGTAGCCTATGTTTTATTCGGAGCCTCGAACTACCTGTATGCAAATTTAAAAAAAAGCAGCCCGATCCGTTCAGTAGTTTTTGCGTGAACGAGTAACAAATATCCATACGTACAAACTTTTGCGTTAATTATATTAGTATGTTCTATCCTGGAACAAAAATTTGCAGATCGTACAAGAATTTGTCCCAAGGCGGGAATCGAACCCGCAACCTCCTCCCTCGCAGGCGGACCTTCGCTTACCGTACCAAATCGGTCATCATCAAATATTAATATTTGCGTTGAACAACACCATTTGCGCACCCATTGTGGTAGTTCGATCTAAATCGACGCAATCTCTCGATAAATCTCTGTGACACATGTTATTTCGATGCCGAGGCGAAATAGCACGGATCGGGATTACGGAGCCCGACTGAGACATCGATTCCGATGTTTTCGGAAGGAACTATTTTGATAAATCGGAGCTATTCCACCTTAAAGCTTTAGATAGACGGATTGCAGTTCAACTGCACTCATTCATCATCAACCTATCTTAGTCCACTGGTGGACATAGGCCTCCCCCAATGAGCGCCACAGCGCCCTGTCTTCAGCTTGACGCATCCAACATCTACCTGCAGTCTTTCACAGGTCGTCATCCCACATGCACACGTCATCTCAACTGCATCAAATATGCACTTTGAGTACAGGGTGACACATTTACATAAATATATCGGTCGGTATTGGAAAGTCTGAAACTAAAAGACATACGAAGATCTCTTTTTAGGAAACATGTCATCAATTTTAGTAAAAGGAAAACTGCATTTTGTCTAGTGTATGGTTCTTGCGACTACAATAAAATTACAAACCAACCGAGTAGTCGGTGTGCAGTTAGCGTGCAGTCCCTAAGACTGCACGTTGGAACTGTACATCAACTGCACACCGCAATGGCTGCACGGTTGGTTTGCAGTTTTATTGCAGTCGTACTAACTGTATTCAAACTGAAAATTTGCGATCGGAGTGCACTTGGATTGTACGTCTGTCGAAAGCCTATTTGTTAGATTCGTGTATCGAGTCGTTCCAAATATATCGAGATAGTTACTAGGAGTTAGGACTTGATGTTGTATCTAATGGAGTCTACACACCAAAGTCGACGACGCAGCCCGACACGGCGGCGGCGGGGCGACAGGTTGGTGCGACATTTCAGTCAGCGGACAGTGTTCAGTAGACAGTTTCAACTTGTCATCAGCACGCCAACATTAGTGTGTAGACTCCATTATGAAACTTCTTAATCCTTGAGATTTGCGCACATTAATCCAACGCCGCTAACACGTAGCACAAAAAAACATTCAAATATTGGTTTTAACTCGTTGTCCTTAAAAATATTTTACAACGACAAAATATCTTCCAACAAGTGAGTGGTGAGTTCAAACGAGTGGCCTGCGAGCTGTCTGTCATCTGATTTCGTCAATATGAAATGCATCTAGAGTTATGTCGAATGTACGTAGTATGTAAGTCGATATTTGAATGCACATTTGTGCGCCTCGGATCTCGGAACCAGCGTACTGCGTACTGCGTACTTCACCGCTCCCTCTGACGCAGACTTCGACGGAACAAAAGCCCAGAGTGGTCTTTTGTTCCTAGAAATTGTTCCTGTTTTGTTTAGACGGTTTCATACGATTATGTATCCGGTATCGCAGTACGCAGCATACGTGAGCTCGGTTTTGCGAGACAAGGACGAGCGAACGCTGCGTGGGCAAGGCGAGACAGGAAGGCAAAAGCCGCGGAATGGCCTGCCCGCGCGCAATTTAACTAGGAGAACCGGATAGGATTCGTAACGAAATCTTCCAACAGAGCACCAAAGCTAGCGACATACCTCAAAGAATTAGGAAACTGAAGTGGCAGTGGGCTGGCCATACATCACGAAGAACTGAAAACCACTGGGGTAAACGTGTTCTTGAGTGGAGACCACGACTCGGCAAACATAGTGTAGGAGGACCTCCGGCCAGGTGGGATCGCGAGCTGGGAAAAACTGCAGGCAGATGTTGGATGCGGCAAGCTGAAGACAGGGCGCTATGGGGCTCATTAGGGGAGGCATATGTTCAGCAGTGGAGTATTTTTTTTTTTTTTTTTCGAATGGACTATTATGCTGTTGACCTCAGATGGCCATGACAGCGTTACCGGACTTTTGGCGGGCGCAGAGGGCGCCTCGCCGGTAAAAATTAGTTTGGGGCAACACGCACAAGGGCCACCACTTAGGTGCGAGCCTCGACTTGGGCTGTTGCCAGATGCTACAAGAGGGTAGGGAGGTAACGCCTTAGGTGCACGAGTGCACCTGAGGGCGGAAACGGGGAATTCTTCGACCCCGCATCCGACGGGGTATTGGTCGGGTGTGTAGTGTGCGGAAGCTGAGTTGTTGCCGTCACTTCCGGGTTAGCGTCAGTGAGTGGGTCAACGGGGTCACCAAGAACGTGTCTCGGTCTACGGAGGAGAGACAGTGGAGTATTATAGTTTGATAATGATGATGATATAGGCACATGTTGTGAAGTAGAACAACTCACCTACAGGAACTAGAGCGATAGTTACGCTGCTGAAATAATAGTAGCAGGAAATCTCTCCTTTGTTCTATTCTATAGGGACTGTGACGTCATAGAACTGTACGTGGTTGGTTATAATATAAGATACATAGGACTGTGCCTTAAGTAGTAGCGTCAAGTTCAAAGATTAAGTGACCAGCAAAATAACGATGGTATAGTTAGGCGCTATAAATAAAAATAAATAAAATAAAATCTTTTTATTTCGGATATCCATGGATCCATATTTGGTTAGTAAACACACAAAAAAATGCACACTGCTATGCAATTAGGCAACTTTTTAATATTTTTTTGAAATACTTCTTCTTAAACTGTGCCTTAAAACCCCAGTTTATGAAGTAGGTTCATGTAATCAGCTAGTATCGAGTTTCCTGTTGCCGCAATTGTTGCACTGTCTCTATCGCCTTATTGTAATTTGATGAAATCGATATATGTAACTACTAAAAAACGATCAAGTCTAATACAATGTATGTAATGTGTACGTAGACTATTATAATTATATACAGGGTGTTTGGTTTTGGGACCGTAAATATTTTTTATGAGTTGGGGTGTTCATGGGCTACATTTCTCCAATAGACTCAATATCCTTAATGTGACGGTTACTGAGATATAATTTTTTTAAGTAAAGAATAATAATAAGCACACGCACTAGTTATTGCCTTGTCCAGAAGCCTTTACTTTTTCGAAAACGAACATTCAGGAATAAAAAAAATCTTAGTTCTATGGCCGAGTCTGAAATACTCCTGAAAGTTAGGTCTTTACTTTTATACAATAGTAAGAACCAAACTTTCATAAACTGTCATAAGCTTGCTGGGTATATGTATATAATATCCCACCAAAACATAAATGTAAAAAAAGGAGAGCCAAGTTCAATACAAAAATTATGATTGGCTGTGGGCTTCCCCGCAAAAAGAATGGAGATCCAAATGCCAAGTCAAATCTATGTAGGTTAGATTTGACTTGGCCAGTTTTAATTACATCAGTCATTTTATAAAGTTATTCAACATTTTAATTCTGATAAAAACTAGTGACTGCAAAGTGGGTAAACATCAATTTTTGGCGATGACTGGCGTTATGAAAACGATTCCCCCATAACTCTCGCAGGTACGGTTCACCTTCATTACCTCCATAACTCTGGCCACATGTGTGAGCAACGTTTATATTTATTACAAGCATTTGTTTTACTGAAAATATGAAAAATCGTGAAATGAGTTTGTTGCGGAATTTTTAAGTTTGCTGGCGGGTTTCCACTAGGTATTTTTTGAGTTATAGTTTTTTTGGGTTCTGAACTCATTGGTACCCAAAGGGTAAAATAGGACCCTATTACTAAGACTCCGCTGTCACCAGGCCCGTAATACCTGTAACAGTTGAAATTTTCATAGATGATGTATTTCTGATGCCGCTTTAACAAAAAGTACAAAAAAAAACATAATAAAATAAATATTTAGGGGGTTCCCTTACCACAAACGTGTTTTTTTTTGCTTATTTTATAGATAATGATACTGAACCCTTCGTGGGCGAGTTCGAATGGCATTTGGCCAGTTTTATTTTATTATTCACAATATTATACAATAGAAAATTTAACTGATAGTTTAACTGATAGTATCTTTGCCGTTCGGTCAATTGGATGACCACTCTTCGTCTCGATCCCTACCAATTTGGACTGCATGCCCAAATTACCGAGATGCTAGTGGAACGACGAAATCGTACTAGACCTTCGGGAAAACCGTGCCGTCGTCGACTGGACTGAAACGGTAACGGACCGGGACAGTTAGTGATCTCTGGTGTCTGTCGGAGGGCAAGATCCACTTCGGCTCATTGTGCCACGCCAGTAACTAGCTATCACGGACTCTCTGCCGGTATATCTTACTTAGTATAAATGAAGTCGCTTCCGCTGTCTGTTAACTTAAATCCCTTTAAACTACTCAACGGATATGAATGCAGTTTTCAGCAATTGATAGAGTAATTCAAGAGGAAGGTCTATATATAAACCATTTGACACATAGATTTCCAAGTGGGCGAAGCCGCGGTGTTCATCTAGTAACAATATAAAATAGTTGCCTTCTTACCTAAGGTAGGTTGCTGAAAGAAGGTATGCATGACGAATCAAGCTGTGTTTTGTCCACATTGTGTTTTGCTTACTGCTGCTTTAACTGCCCGTCACTCGCCGTCCAACGGTTGCTTGCAGAGTAGCGACGTGCCCTCCGGGTCACTTGCTTGCTTTTCAGTGAACACGTTAAACTCCGTGTAAGTGGCATGTATGTATATAAAGGCCATGGTACCGTAGTAGATAACTCAATGCCGCTTTTATCTTCATTTCCCCACACAGGACACTGAGTTTCCGAGCTCGCTCTTACATACGGATTAAAGCTATTTGCGTCTCAGCAGTACTGCGACGCAAATAGCATTTACCCTGTGATGTATGGGGCGATTTATAGCTGCAGTTATCTAAGGCAAGTAGCAGACGAAAGGAGAACAATGGAACAGATCTTTTGACAGGAGTGGAATAGCTTTTATCGAGGCCGATTCTCATGTTTTACTACAAATTTTTGTTACGGGTGTTCTGGGTGCCTTATAATATGTGAGTATACATACATATGAGTCATAACATAAGCTCTGCTTGGCTTCAGCCTAGATGATGCTGTCTGAAATGTCAAGTATAATTTATTAATTTACTTTTGTTTTTTTTCCTGTTTTTCTCTTTCACTCATTAATGTTGAGGCTGGCTTGTACAAAAAACTAAGAAACTTTGTATTATAACACGATGCAAAAATGGCACAATTTACTCCTGCCTTAGGTAGGAGGCACAGAATAACTATGTACAGATAAATCACAGTTATTTTGAGCAATATACCCTCTCACGACGTGGGTGTGCATTATTTGTACTAGTTTCTGCCCACGGCTTCGCACGCGTTTAGAGGTTATTTTTATCCCATGGGAACAGATTTATGAAATAAAAAAACTTATGTGTTATTTCAAGTCTATACCTACTTCTATGCAAAATGTTAGTCCGATTCGTAGAATAGTTTTGATAAATAAATAATAATAAGAAATGCTGGCTGGATCCACACAACATCATCTAGCCACAAGCTAAGTAGAGCTTGTGTTATATGTACTAGATGACGGATATACTTAATAGAATACATTACATAGATATTATAACTAAATATATTTTAACTAAACAAAAAAACCCAGAACACCCATATTTACAGATTGAACCATGAACCCGCAAACTCCTGCATGGCAAGCGGTCCTACGCCCACCGCACCACATCATCAAAGTTTTGGCATGAAAAGTTAAAAACATCCAAACTTTCGCATATATCAAAATAGTTTCTGTTCGCGGCTTCGCACGCGTTGTTTCTATGAAAACATATTTCTATTCCATGAGAACTGTTTTATGGGATAAAAGACCTACGGAGCTGAGACGTGGACACTCACGATAGGGCTGGTCCACCAGTTCAAAGTCGCTCAGCGAGCTATGGAAATAACTATGCTTGGAGTTTCTCTGAAGGATAGGATTCGCAACGAATACATCCGACAGAGAACCAAGGTTATCGACATAGCTCAAAGAATTAGCAAGCTGAAGTGGCAGTGGTCCGGCCATATCTCGCGAAGAACCGATGGCCGCTGGGGCAAACGTGTTCTTGAGTGGAGACCACGACTCGGTAAACGTAGTGTAGGATGCCCTCCGACCAGGTGGCATGACAACCTGCGAAACCCGCGGTGTGCGAGACCTGCGGTAGATGTTGAATGCGGCAAGCTGAAGACAGGGCGCTATGGCGCTCATTGGGGGAGGCCTATGTCCAGCAGTGGACTGCTATAGGCTGATGATAATGATGATGATGAAGAGTAAGTACAAACGTTTCAAGAATTAACAGCCGTTTTTCACGAATAACCCAAATAAAATAGCGGTTTTTATTTCCATTTTATTTACCCTAAGAGAGGTTACCTTCGTTATTTTGTCATGAATTTCTATTTGATTTTATCAAAGAGCGAGTTTGTCGGTTCATTTGCTTCGTGTTTGGATAGGCGTATCGTTGCTTACACTTGTGGGATATAGACATTTGTATAACCTGCGTGCTTAAAGAATGGAATGAGTACATACCCTCAACCCACATTGTGGTCATGAAATCACGTTTCCTTCCGTCTTCTGTATCTCAGAAAAGCCAAACATTTCATATTTATAATATTTACCCCTCTTCATTTGAAATGTTGCTACAAGACCCTCCCATAAATTTCGTAACACAGGCGTCCTATTTCTAGAAAAAGGTTCTAAGTAAATCACTTTTATAAATGTGACAAACGTTATTTTGTTACAAAAATTAGTTTAGGGTCTAGTTTTTCTTATCACGATCGCAATATTTCATTTTGTTGTTTTTTTCTTAGTAGCAAAACTAGTATCCGCTAGTAAAATAACGCCTAAAAACTTGATATGCCTAGATTTCAACATAAATTAATAGACCTACTTACATATACATCATCATCATCATCAGCCTATATCAGTCCACTGCTGGACATAGGCCTCCCCCAATGAGCACCATAGCGCCCTGTCTTCAGCTTGCCGCATCCAGCATCTACCTGCAGTATTTCGCAGGTCGTCGAAAAAGGGTAAATAAACGCGATAAATAACATGTAATCAATTGAAAACCATAAAAAAACATGGACAGTAACCATGTTTTTTATGGTTTTCAAATTATCACTGTTTTCACAAAATATGGGGAGTATAAGGTCAACATATTGTAGCTAAGAACCATCTAAAAAGAATCCCAAGTCTATTTCAGGTTAGCGTCGGTGATTAGGTCAACGGTGTCACCGTGAACGTGTCTCTGTCTACGGAGAAGATAACTCGTGGGAGGATCGTCTATGGGATAATCGGGTATGGCGGATCAAAGGATTTAAATCATCTGTGGCTATTTTATAATAACGCTGGGAAGCAGTATTTAGAAAGTGGGCAACGGGCTCGAGATTAAGATCTCGATGATAGACACTCTTAAAAAGGCAGCTTTTGAATACCCAGTCAGCGCACGTTGATTCTCCATATAGTACCTATCCACTATGAAATTCAGTTAAGAACTGGAGCATTTACTTTAACTGCATGCATAATAATAAAAAGTTATTGTTCCTATCGTACTCTTCCACTCCAAAACGTTTTTCAAAAGCTTTAAGCATTCAATTGAATTGCAAGTCTAAGTTTATTAGGTTAAAAACTAGTTTGAAATAGACAGCGGCATGCACGAGCGATATGCACGGACAATGCTAACTAACGAGCGTGTTTGTCGTTCCACGATGGCAGGGGCGGGGTAAGGGTAGAGGATGGGCCAAGTGAGTAATTCATCCTGCAGATTTTGTGAGGAGGCGGATGAAACGCCCCTCCATCTACTAAGTGAGTGTGGAGCACTGATGCACAAACGCAGAATCCATCTGGGTAAGCATCTGCATAGCCCAGACGAGCTGCAAGACATCACCCCGAAGAAAATTCTACAGTTCCTAACAGCTGCAAGGGTTAGTGGCGAACTATGAACGCCACGGCTTCGGGGCTGAAACGTAAAAGTGGCGATCACAATAGGCCTATCATGGCCGCCATAATACGAAAGCCACCCCAAGCAAATAAAAAAAAAGTGAGTAATTAAAGTATTTTGTAGAGCGCATTGCATTACACAGAGCTAATGTCGAGAGTGGCACCGTAGCGGCCTCTCTACTTATTATAGATTTTTTTATGACGCTGCGTAGTAACTACGACTTAGCTAGCAACAGCGTAGTAACGTACGAGTATATATATAAACTGGGGAACATGACAATAACTTTACTATGAAATGAGGTCGCAGAATTGTCCATAGATAGTGCGTGCGGTGCTCGTTCCACGGAGAGATTGATATAATCAATCAACCAATTCTTTCGTTGTCTGCTCGCTTCTCTCTCGTTGTTGTTGTTTAAACCTTGACACTTTTGACGCGCGTCCTTCCATCTGTCACTTCTTTCATTTAAAGTAGAACATTAAAATGTGTCATTCCGTAACGATAATATTGTCATTTATTACTTAACACTAGAAAGACCAAGGCCGTCAATTTGACCGCACGGCGATTTCATTCTTAAATATTTTACAAACTATGTTTTTGTTTCTTTTAAATTTTTATTATTTTTATTTTATTTTAATGCAATATACGCAATAATTTCATAGGTATTCTGACTGAATCTCTAGAGCCGTCAAATTGACCGCTGCGGTCTTTGAAGGTATAGTATGAAGCCCGGCCCTTCTAATGTTAATTATCATTACTATTTTTATTAGAGAAGTGATTAGTTTATCAGAATATTGCCCCTCAATCTGCATACCCCTTCGCCGTTCTAGGTCCGTGCTTGGCTGCGCTGAAAATGTTCGTAGATCGGGCTGGTTTGGTTCACGCCTCGACGCACCGCATCATGGTAGCGCGCTGTTCGTCATTATCTTTTGTGTGTTGGCAACGAGGGATGATTCTGCAACTAAATACAAAATATAGTGTACCTAGTAAACGTACACCTTTACTGCGGTCACCAAAAGGTTTGTTAGCAGTTATTTTAGGAGCAGTTCTTATTAAGAATAAAAAAAAAAAATGTTATAACTTTTAAAATTTTATAAAAGTTATAAAATTTTTTTTTTTATTTTCCTCTATTCTGATAATCGATTTTTATAGTATTTTTATTAATTAAAAAATACTATCGAATATCAGTTCTGACAATAAAAAAAAAACTGCATTATCTAGCCCCATGGTAAGCAGAGCTTGTGTAATGTGTACTAGATAACTGATATACATAATATAATACATTAAAAAGATAGATAAATAAGATAAATGTTAGACAAATTCAAGAGTTTTTTATGAAAATAATCGAAATCGACCACATAGTACAAAAAAAAAAGTCGCTTCCCGCTGTCTGTCTGTCCCTGTGTATGCTTAGATCTTTAAAACTACGCAACGGTTTTTGATGCAGTTTTTTTAAATAGATATTGATACAAGAGGAAGGTTTATAAACCATTCAACACATAGATTTCGTAGTAGTATTAATAACCAAATTCTAGAATAAGTAATTATTAGAAATATGTTTTCATGAAGTAAATGTATACTGAACTAACAACGTGTTTATGTCTCGGAATGAGTTATAGAATGCCAAACGCCTGATGGATTACCTCGTCGTCGACACAGTATTAAGTTATCATATAAATTGAAAGCATAAACCATAAATATCACTATCTACAGCATATACATTATTCTGCTCTACCTCGTATAAATTATCTTGTGGTATAATAATCTGTCTTGGTTGATAGAAAACGCTTCTCGTTCAGCATTTTGTTGGTAAACAAGTGAAATGAGCCGAGATATTTTCAGAGGATTTGGGGCGAATCCACAATTAATAAAGCCATGAAGGACAATTTCAGAAGACTTTGATCTCTGAGATTAATCATTTAAAAAAATATTTGGATTGCGATACCAAATAATCGATTCTGGACTTAATTAATATGTCAAAAAAGTTATAGAGATAATACGAGTCGCTAAAATAATAGTCCGGAAGGCAACTTTACCTACATAATAAATAATAGAAATATGAATTGGTACCGCTAATCATATGGTGAACTGCTTAGTTTGTAAAACATTTTTTTCCGGCTATAATTAGGTAAATATTAAACTTACACTATCTGAACACTTAATTATAAGTACCTACTAACAATGTGTGATAAATATCCGTTAATAATACTTATAATTATATATATTTATTTTTGCGCCACTTCTCTCTGTTATTAAAAATCAAAGTCTAAACACGAAACACTATCATTGGCTAGCCGATGAAATTCGACTACTTTTTGACGATTTTGACGACCTCTGTGGCGCGGTGGGCGAAGGTCCGCCTGCGACGCAGAAGGTTGCGGTTTCGATTCCCGCCTCTGGGCAATAGTGTATACGATTTGCAGATATTTGTTCCGGGTGTTCTGGTCGTTATCTGTGTATAATAAAAAATATATATCTATGTAATCTATTGTATTTAGAATATCAGTCATCTAGTACCCATAACACAAGCTCTGTTTTGCTTGGGGCTAGATGATGCTGTGTGGATTGTCCAACATTATTAAGTTTTTATATTAACTGAAATATGACACTTTTGAAACTATCATTATTGTTATTAACACTAAAGTCATTTAAAACTGTGCTGAAATATTGGAAAACTCAAAAATCTTATCATGGTAAATATCCCGTTTTAAATGACTCTAAAGCTGAAATATGACATGGAATAATCAGTTTTATCTGTGATTCCAGTACCGCGGGTCGAGGATGTAATCTTGGGGATTATCCAAAGTAAGTGGGGCTGTGGCGGTAAGCCGACGTGCGAGGCGAGCACAATAGGTCACAATCAAAGGCTTCTTCCCGACCCGACTGACTCCCGACGAGGCGTTGTCAAAGTAGAGTAGGTTATGGTAGCTTAAGGTACACCCCCTTCATCTGCAATACGGAACGTGATCATATAAATAAAAAATAAAAATGCTGGAAAAATTCACACAACATCCTTCAGCACTAAGCTAAGAAGAACTTGTGTTCAGGTTACTATGTATGTTAAGAGATAACTGATAAACTAATTATAGATACAAGACAATACAAAAATACTTTACTGGATACCAGATAAATATCATTACAAAAAAGACATTACATGAGTTAAGTATAATGGGAGGCTTAGAAGCGATCTCTTCCAGGCAACAAAAATGTGATGGAAAAAACATGTGAATTTAAGAAATACATGAAATAATAATTGTAAAAGCTTACAGTAGCAGGGTTGTTCCTGGATATAAAAAAAATATAACTTTAAATTCTCAAATAAATAGGAATGGTCACAAGGAAAATCTATGAAAATTATGGAAATTTGCGAACTTATCCGTTAAACGGAGGTTCAAACAATACGCCATTCACTTTAATAAGATGAAGCAGATTAGAAGGACTAAGGTTGTAAATCAAAATAGAGTAATATTATGATACACTTGCAAGAAGCCAGGAAAAAATAGCACTCCCCTGAGAAACTACTAAATTAGACTACACGATAGAGCTTTTCGGAATAGCCCCAGGTAAAATCTGGGGCCTCAGAATATTGACATGAGGCGAGGCCGCGCATGTTCGGGATATAGAAATATGTATTTAAAATTGCCTGGTTCAGCGGATTTGCTAGGCAAAAGCGTTGACATTGCACAATGCTGAGTGAAGGCCATATTTACCATGAACGCACAAAACATTTTAACATTATGTACTCGTTTTATTAATTAGCGTACTTTAAAGTCTTATTGTGTATAGTAGTTTTAAGGTAAATTAAAATATAAATAAATAAAAAAAGGGCTAGATAATGCTGTGTGAATTGTCCAGCATTATTTATTTATTTTTTTCTTTTTTTCTTTCTTTACATTGGTTCTTTATTCGTTACCTTGCCGCAGCTAACTGACTGGATAATAATTGACCTAAAACTCTAGTAATTATAAACTTAATTTCTTCTAGGATTAATTTCACCGCAGACTTTACCGAGTGTACCTAGTACCGAATAAACAAGTAAGTATATAAATAAGTAAATTGTATTGTAACTGTATAATGACAAAATTATATCGTTGTTAATACTAGTCAGTCACTTATGGAACAGTTTTATAAGATGTATTGTAATTATTGGATTTTTTCATGGAGTTTCGTTGCTGACAGTAGAGATCCAAAATATAAACAAGAAATCTGCTGTCTTTTTTTCATAATTCATTTATTGTTTGTGAATCCGGTAATTAACAGTTGGTAAATAAGACTTATTTTGGTGCGCTTTTCTCTTATTGGTTACCTTAGTCACATTTCACCTACGGACTGTGTTGACTTGACTGACTTCTACTTCTTCTGGCAATATGTGTCTGGTTTGGGCTGTGTTGAAGGGACCCCTTTAACTCGACCAACTTAGCAACAGGCCGCCTTGACGGTCGTAGCCTATCATTCTTATCTACCACTGCATTTCTTAATATCTCTCCCAAACCTTGTTGAAAAACTATCTTCTACAATAACTTTAGGTATCAAAATAGGATCGAGTCTCACTAGTGGTAGGTAGGTATCGAAGCGAGATCGTTCACAGTTGGCCGAGCACTCTCTAAGCTCATCAAAGCCTCACCCAACCTTTATGTGCTTCCTTCAAACTCGAGTGGAACATTATTCAGGTGTAGAAATGTAGATTCCTACTAGATATAGACTAGATGTTGAGAAACTTATGTGCCCTGCTTAGGTACCACTGTGTTTCTTATACATTACCTAGATACTAAGACCTACAGTACACAATGATGCAAGAAAATAAATATAAATAAGTTATTTACTTGATGTGGCGCGGTTGGCGAAGGTCCGCTTGCGACGCAGGAGGTTGCGGGTTCGATTCCCGCCTCGGAACAATTGTGTGTAGGATCTGCAGATATTTGTTTCGGGTGTTCTGGTCATTTTCTATGTATAATAAAAAATATCTATCTATGTAATGTATTGTATTATGTATATCAGTTATCTAGCACCCATAACACAAGCTCTGCTTACCATGGGGCTTAGATAATGATGTTTGAATTGTCCAGCAATATTTATTATTATTATTATTTATTTATTATTTACATCGTAATAAAATATTGTAAAAACTATGGTAAGCTGACGTGGTGTTAGTAGCTTAATTAATTTTAGTACAAATTATTATTTTCGGCTACAAATAAAGTAGTCGTATATCTAATCTCACTTCGTCTGTGTATTCGTTAGAACCATGTTTGTGCTATTCAACGCAATAGTGATATTTTTTTATGAAAATAATTACTAGCCTCTTCTTTCTTCTTCTAGATTTTTCACCCTCATGTTCGCCGTATAAAAAGTAAACGACGTTCATTACTGAATATTCAATAAATAGCAGACGAAGCAACAGCACGAATATGAACCGGTAGAGCATTCGTCATCCGATAAATTCCGATAACGGTAGAAACTCGTGATGCGACTTTACCAGTTTCATTCATGTTTCAGCACACATCATTTATCATCACGCTGTCAGCCGACGCCAAATCCTTGATTAAATATCGGTGAGCTATCAATTCAGCAGGAATTCATTGAGTTTTTGTTGCCGATGGCAGTATTTCATAGAGCTGGTAAATAACGATAGGAAATTGCGAATAAATACCTGCAGATTTTGCGTAGGTTATTACCGCATAACAGAGGCCACATAAGAGAGGAAGAGGTGGCATTTTCAATATCTGAAAATGCCCCTCTTCCGATCATCATCATCATCTGCCTATGTTAGTCCACTGCTGGTCATAGGCCTCCCCCAATGAGCGTCATAGCGCACTCTCTTCAGCTTGACGCATCCAGCATCTCCATGTAGTCTTTCGCAGGTCGTCTTAACCACCTGCTTGGAGGTCGTCCTACACTACGTTTACCGAGTCGTGGTCTCCACTCAAGAACACGTTTACTTTTATGGATCCAATCAGGCGTCGAAAAAACCACTTGCTTATCCGTCAAACTGCAACTACAGGTCTTTATCCAAGTGTTTATCTAGGCCCAAATCTAAAAAATGCGCCTTTGTAAAAGTGCCGTTGCATGAAACAGTTCCCATTGATTGGATTGAAATAACCTTTTAACATTTAAACAACGCATGCGAAAACTAGTACATAATAATCCATACTAATATTATCTCTAATTTGAAAGTAACTCTGTATATCTTTTACCTTTTAACGCCTAAAATGCAGAAACCATGTTATTGAAATTTAACAGAGAGGTTGACGGTATTGTATCACGAACATGGCTACTTTTTACTTTTTGTGTGAAGCCGCGGGCACAAGCTAGTGGAGTAAATAATGATAAAAAATAATTGTAAAAATAATTGGATCTCTGTCTCTGAAAGGACATATGCTACTTCTTCCACTAGTGGACAAAAAATTGAAGTGAACAGTAAAATAATTTTATTTGATAATAATTTATATTTAAAATATGACTTGTCTAAGTGCTTATTTTGTAAGCCTAAAGAAAAAAATAATTTCTTTACTTTAATCCCTGATAAGCGCATGTGAAGCCGCGGGTAATAAGCCAGTAGGTATATTGATACACGTACTCGTGACATTTTACAAGTTTGATGAGGATTCTCCTAATATCGAAAGTTTGTTGTTTCAATAAGCCCCGAAAACTGATCCACAAAAGCTGTGTACGTAGGTACGTAATTCTTTTAAAAGTTTACTAATGTCTTTGTTCATCGGCGTGGGTAGGATTTTATTGAAAATTCGGTCGCCTCGAACCTAATTTGCATCTAGAGCGACTACCAAAGAGGCTATTGGAAAATATAAAATGTGGACCCGTTTAAATTGGAAAATGTGCGTGCAAACATTCATAAGCAATATTATTTTATTAACATCAGATCGAATGCTTAAATTGCTCTTGATGGCCACCAAACTCTATTCGCATCTCTGACTAAACTTTACAAAATAAAACTATAACAGTCATTAAAAAAAGCTTTTAAGAGGTATCACAATACGCTCATTGAAATTTTTAAATTTTCTTTTGTTTAACATAATAATAATAATATTTTTTTGGTAGTCTGGTAGAGATCGCTCTTGAGCGATAAGACCGCCATATTGTCACATGTTTTGTATTTTATTCTGTCTTGTTTGTTTTATTTTTAAGTGTGCAATAAAAAAAAATTCTATCTATCTTCTATCTATCTAATAAAATATATTGGGGCCCATTGTGTGTCGGGGGTACCGCCTTATGTGGGTACATAGGTAGGTCTTACCTATGTAAAAAAAGTAGTTTAGGTCTGATGATTTCATATGTCAGTCCCACTTGAGAAACCACGATGCTGACAAAAATCAGAAGTAATGCAGAAAATAAATCGTCATGTCAATCGTTTTAAAATACTAAAGGTACTTGTCAAATACAAATACAAAATACAAATACAAATACAAATACAAATACAAAATACAAAATACAAATACAAAATACAAAATACAAAATACAAAATACAAAATACAAAATACAAAATACAAAATACAAAATACAAATACAAAATACAAATACAAAATACAAATACAAAATACAAATACAAAATACTAATACAAAATACTAATACAAAATACAAATACAAAATACAAATACAAAATCATTTATTTGCAGTCAACGGGTTATAAGTTAGTATGCTTATTCTAAAACGTCCCATGCGATGACTTACCAGCTGAAACATCTTTCTCGGTCGGTACCTACCTTATAATTACTAATTGCTGTAGTTGACCTCCAATATACCTTTCTAAATTGGTAAGTCCCTTGTCAAAGCCAGTACCTCCAAGTAATAATCCCTAAATTTTGAATTGATTGGTTTTAGCTTAACAAAGGTAGGTAAGGGCAATCACAATGTTCTCAATATTGATCTCACCCAGCACATTTGACATTAATAATATAATAGATATTTTATTTACTTATATAACTATTTATTAATTGAGCTGGTTAAGAAATACATTTTGAATAACATTATATAGTCATAAGTACAGAAATTACTATAAAATTGATACATTGATTAAAATTGTTACAACAACAAAGTTTTCTCGTCAAAATAATGAATAGTCAATCAATCAAAGAACCCACGGGCAGGAGCTAGTAGGGAATAAAATAGGGTGGTGCCTTTACCCGGTCCCGTACGGCCACAGCGTCGGTGGCCGGACGGTAAATATTTACAGACGAGAGTAATTTACATTGCCGGCCCGCTTTGAAGTAGGTAAATTAAATAAAGTGGCCTAAAGAATTTAGAAATTGCGGCCTTGCTTAGCGAGCCTTAATTGGGGAACAAAGTTAATTTAAAACTTGTCTGTTATGGTTATTTAATCGTCCCTCATTAAGAGGTTGGCTGGGAAGTTTGGCTAAAAATAAAAGATCGTTTAAAATTATAATTTGCAATTGAAAATGTAAACAGAGGTAACTAGGTAGTGATGTTTTTTAAAATCAACCAAGCCGGCTGTAATTTCAAAACTTCAGCTTCATGATGCCGTTTAATGTTATATTTACTTTATTTCCACAGTATACTTTACTCAACAGGTAACGCCATCTAGTAAGCATAAGAAATCATTACACCAAGCTTCCCAACATGCGCGGCTGAACCAAATCGTGCCAACTAATGTTGACTGAAAACACTTTCAAAGCAAGCCAGTTTATAAATAACTTGTTGGTGCTTTTACTAGATGGCGGTAGTAGAAGGTAAAGAAAAATATATTCGGAATCCGCTTCTATGGAAAACCGTACTTGGTATTGTTGTAAATGAAAGGCAGGTTGACCATAGACTATCTTTATTTCATAGCTTCATGAAGCTAGCCACAAATATACGACATCTTCCCTATTAATAATAAAAATAAAAAATACATATTTATACACTTTATTTACCTACTTACTAAGTAGGTATAGCTAAAGAAAATACAATAAAATAAACTAGTTGCTAAGTATAGCTAAAGAATACAATTAGAAATAAACAGATGAACATACATTAAAAGAAAACATGTGAAAATACATTAAAAATAAACATATGTATGTATGATTTACCTGTAGGTACTGTAGGTTAGGTACTAAGTAAGTATTGAAAATTACGAATCTTTACGAATACAGCTTTAATACAGCTTTACGAATCTTATCTATTGCCCGACGAGCCGCCTCTCTTCTCGTGCGTTGTTGCTTGTTTGCATTTGGTGATGAAATCTGACTGTCACCGGAGTCGGAGTCGGGACTTTCATCCGGAAAATATTCACTAACGTTCGTGGGGCTAGCCCATGTTTCATCATCACTCAGTGCTCGAGAAGAACTAGGAGATGGGGCTGGTTGGGCAACTTGGGCATCAGCAGGCAACTTGACCAAATGTCGCCTATTGCGTCGGTACTTTCCACCATATTCGTCGGTAACAAAGTAGGATCGTGGTTGCGCGGCGCGCCCTGTAACTCGAGCTCCCACCGCTGTCACCATGTTGTAAATGAAAGGCAGGTTGACCATAGACTATCTTTATTTCATAGCTTCATGAAGCTAGCCACAAATATACGACAGGTACCTATAGGTATAGGCAAAGAATCCTACGAATATTATAACACGAAAGTTTAATGTGTGGATGTTTGTTACCTTTCACGCAAAACTATTGATCGGATCGGGCTGGGTAAGGAGCTGATTATTGGCCACCAACCCACAGAAGTGCCATTTTTGGTACTTATATATATACATACCGTAATAGACCAGGAATTAACATGTTGTGTGTGATGAGTACATGGCCGCATCAGCATTGCCATACAGCGGAGCAATTAATGCAGCCAGTGTCTTTGGACGCTTCCGATTGGCATTGATAGATATGGATTAGTTGAGCTACCTGTAGATTGATTGCAACAGTCTGCAATTAGCGCAATGTTTTCAATTGTAAATACTTGTTCTAAATTGTTTTTATTATTTTATTGTAACTTTCTTTGTTAATAAAGAGAAATTACTTTATGAGTAAGAAGGAGACAGTCGCTGTCATGTCATATATACATAGATAGGTTAAGAAGTAAAAAAGACCGCATTAGACAGAGAAATGTGGAGAAAATGGCATCATTGAACCTAGGCTCTTTAATTTATAATAGACAAGGCGGGCACCCAGATCTGTACTCTATTCCAATTTCGTGGTAATACATTAAGGATTTAAATTAATTACTTCATCATCATCATCAGCCCAATTTCATTCAAACGTGGACAAAGACCTCTCCTTATGAGCGCCATAGGACCTCTTTACCATCTTCCGGTCAATGATGTTACATAAAATCTCATTGCTTCCTGTTTTTAGCTTTTTGCTATCAAATTTCAATGTTCAACCCCTCGAGTTTCATCTTCCTATTCGATGCGATACCTACTCTATTTCATATGTAGGAAGCTACATTTGAAATAGAGCATACATCGCATCGACCCGTATATACTACTCGTATTTTGAACAGAGCGTCGTAGATATACTACTATGCGTTAGAGTAATAGGGTTGACACTTGGCTAAGCCCCATAGATACATTATTGACAAGGAAAACCCTACCCTTCGAAGTTGTTTTGGCTATTTGTTTAGCATGCCGCTTGTAGCTTGTGATGAAACTTCCGCAGTGCGTGCTGACTGCCAACTGCCAAGGACGGGGTAACGAGGGCGCTGCGTGACTCAAGGTTCGATCCCCGAATTTGCGTGCTATTCCCACTATCCCAATTATCAGGTTTCAATCAAATCTGGTAGGTACTGAAACGTTTTTTCTTTCGTTTTGTTTTGTAGGACATAGCTGGTATAATACAATACACACATTTGCATTGCACATCAAGATAGAGACAAAAACAGTAAAAAACAAACAAAGATACAGAAGCAAATTGGGCGGCCTTATCGTTTTTTAAAACTTGCCAATTTATTCGCTTGGCCCTCCTGGGTCAACAAACTCGTTCTTCGTGCTAAGATGAGTTGTTATTCGTACTGTGTTTTATTTATAGACCTACCCTACCTTCTAATACGAAATGCATGTAATATTGAAGGCAAGTAAATAGCAGATAGTTCACCGGATACCTGGTAAAAGGTTCTGAAAGCCAGCAGCCATCAATATTGAAAGTCAGGGGTGTCATGCTGTCAGTCTGTTCGATTGAATTTTAAAGTTCAATTTGAAAAATCAATACTGTTATTGGTTTGGGAACTTTAATGGAATAAATCGATGGGTGACCTATAGTAGTCATAAAAGTGCATTGCTTGAATTTTTAGGGGTGGTAAATAATTATTTCTCTTCTCTAGTGTTATTATAGCTCAGCGGGCGTAAAACTAGAGTATGGCGTATACTCTAGTTTTACGCCCGCTGAGCTTGGGATTAAAAGTATTTTTTTTTTGTCTGAAATCATCAGCCAGTACAAGACATTTTGTCCTCTTACATGAAGACTCGACTTTTTGGTGTTTCAGTTACAAAGAACATAGGTACGATTCATTCGAATTTATTTTCAAAAAAAGGTATAAGCGCCTTCTTGGTAATTGTTGGATGTTTCTGAGTAAGATTCTTCCTCCGTGGTAGAATGCGTACTTTGCCCTACGCGTAACAAGTTAAAAAAAAAAAGTTAGTAGTAGCGCGAAATCACTGGGATGTTTTGTTTACTACACATTGAAAGAGTAGTTAATAGCTGTGCAGCTAATTAAAGAATAGAGCTGTACACCAGAAGAAATCGTTTAAAATAATAAAAAGAAACTACGTTAAGGCAACTAATTTAGGCACGTGGCATTTCCTAGGTCATGCTCAACCAACATTAGTCAAAATGTAATAACCTAATTAAGTAACTGCTAAAGCAATTTCCGTTTGAATTAAAAAGTAAGTAATAAGTATTTGCCTTTACTTTCGCGTGAGCCCGTGAGCGACACGTGAGTTATATTTGGAGGAAGTTAAGTATTATTGAATTTCAAGGGCGGAAGTGGAGGGTAGATTTGCATGAATGTCACATGCTGCTTTGTCAAGGCAACGTGGAAGAGTTTTTGTAGGATCGCTTGAAATGCTTAAACCATACTAATATTATAAATGCGAAAGTTTTGATGTTTGGATGAATGTTTCTTACTAGTTCATACTAAAACTACTGAATGGATCGAGCTGAAATTTTGCTTGCTTTTTCAGCTTGAAAAAGTAAATTTAGTTTGCATATATGTAGCCTGCTGTTACATACATATCATCATCATCATCATCAGCCTATATCAGTCCACTGCTAGACATAGGTCTCCCCCAATGAGCGCCACAGCGCCCTGTCTTCAGCTTGCCGCATCCAGCATCTACCTGCAGTCTTTCGCAAGTCGTCATCCCACCTGGTCGGAGGGCGTCCTACACTACGTTTACCGAGTCGCGGTCTCCACTCAAGAACACGTTTTCCCCATACATATATGCAAGCTAAATTTACTTTATCAAGCTGAAAAAGCAAGCAATTTTTGATATGTTTTTACCCACCTTTGTGTACAAAGAACGAACGTTCGAAGAATGGCAAATATTTTTTTACTGTTTCCGTCGTAAATTATTATTTTAATTTGTTTAAGCTCATGCGATTTTAAAACACGCTACTTCTCACTTAATTCCTTCTGTGAGACTTTCTTGCAGATGTTGGTACTTACATACGTACGTTCTTATAAGTACAACTCGATTCGTAGTAAAAAGATTTTTGAATAGAAATGAACATATTCCCAAATGAACCAAAGTTGTTTTCATAGAAAATGCTTAACGGTTTGTGGCAAACTGCTTTCACGTTACCTAACTTTGTTCCTTGTAGCACGCAAAAAAATTATAACCAAAATAAATTTGATTTGAATCGCTGCTGCCCCTTCCGCTTATTTGCTGAAATCGTTACAAAATTGATTTGACAAAGATTCCCCATATCTTACAAAAAACTTTAGCTTTTTACAATCACACTATAGTGCTGAATTTTCGCAAAGATAAAACTTCTGAAACTATCATGGTTATTAACACTAAAGTCATTTAAAACGGGATATTTACCATGATTTGATTTATTTTAAAATCAAATCATGGTAAATATCCCGTTTTAAATGACTTTCGCAAAGATGTTATGTAGAACTAGGATTGATTAACATATTATACAACTTTTTATTCCATAAATCAGCTAATCAGCTCTCTCGGGATATAAATATGTGCAAAGCCGCGGGCAGATACTAGTATTAAATATGTTAAGGTTGTTTTTGTACTTTCTTGAAGGTAAGACAAATTCCTGTAAATTTTCCTCAGTAATCAGTGTTAGGCAATTAGCCATTTTTCATCCTACGTATATGACCTAATTCTTTTAAAATGGATAGCATTTTGTTGTATATTAAAATTACCTACGGCGTAGAAGGTAAGATTAAGTAATATGTACTTATAGGTACTTGGTAAGGGATTGAGTGCTAGGATCAATTAAATGTAAGTACCTACGTCCTTCCCATTTATACTGCCCTAGTACCTAGTCAATCTTGTGGTCGAAAATTATACTAGAACAGCACTGTGGTGGTAAGATTTCTTCCCGGCCTACCACCAGGGGTAGACTTGGTTTTCGGCAGGATCCGTAGCGGCCCAACTGTCAGCAAACTAATATTTCTCCAATATTACCATAAAATCAAGATAACCCAGGAATTTACAAGTCAAACACACATAATTTAGGATTTAGAGGGCTTACGACTATTCTGAGTAACACACCTTAAAATAGGTTAACCTCTAAATATCTGAAACACGGATTTTCAGATTGTAATTTTGTTTTGTCTCTAACATTTGGCACAGACACTAGTTTCTTTTGTCTGAGACGATGATGTCTTTTAATGAGTCTGTTGTTACTTTTAGATGTATGAGCCACCTACGTAGACATCAAGTCTGACCAGAGATCACTTTAGGTGCTGGAGAAAATAGGTATAGAGTAAAAAGCTAAATAAGTTTCGTGTAGGTACTTCCATATAAAATATATACCTTACTATTTAACAATAGAGCTAATTGCACACTGTTGCAAACAATCGACGGATAGCTCAACTGATCCATATCAATACCAGTCGGAAGCGTCCCCAAGACGCTGGCTGATGCGCTGCGCCAGATACTCACCAGCTCTCGGGTCACGCGTCGCTATGACCAGACCCAGAATTATTATTTTAAGACCCGACGAGCCTCGGTTCCTCACGGACCTAAGGTTTCGACTCCAAGGGGAGCAACAATTTTTATTTAGTCTTGTTTTATGCCTAAAACTACCTGTTTGCAAATTTCTGCCCGATCCGTAGAGTAGTTATGGCGTGATGAGATGACTAACAGCAAATCATCCAAATTTTCGCATTTATAATATTAATGCAATTACTCCCTGTTTCAATTATTTTAACTTTTATATAAAAATTTATTTTAAGAAGTGTTTTTTCAATTTGTTCATACTTACTCCAATTTGTTTGTGTCTTAGCTCTACATTATATATATATATATATTGTTTTATGAGAAATAAAAATATCAAATTATAGAAAAAAAATATCATCACAGTTTACAGCTGTAATCTGTGTTTGCTACCTAAATAATAATAATAATGACTGTTATAAAATTTTGATTTCGAGAGTGCAACACAATGTGCGCTCGCGCAGTCTGCCAGCCGAGGAACGCTCCCAGGTTCTGGCACGGATTCGCATGCCGGATTTATTTCGATCAACAGCCACCGACACCCAAATAATTACATTTTTCAAATACCAGACGATATTATACAATATATTTTGATTATTTAGTCTCCTCTCTTGTCTAGGAAATCGCTAACCAGTTTTTCCAGATATGAAATTTAGAGCCTTCTTCCTAATTTTTAATCCTAACTTAAATAATAATTAGGTTCAGAATCCGAAATATAAAAGTCCATTGTACTTGTCGCAGGCAATGTCTTTCTGTAATGATCTTTATATGGTGTACGTACAATAAAGCAATTTTGAATTTTATTGTACTATTGTTTGATGTAGGTCATTACTAACGTACCTACGATATGAACATATTTTGTTCATGGCTGTAAAATGCGTGGAATTTTTATATTTCTGGGATTGGAGTTAGATTTATTTCACAACTGCCAGAAATTTCTCATCTCCAGATCTAGAATGACATTGTACACAGCCGGTGCCATCAATCTCGGCCTCTCATATCAAAAACTTCATCGAAACCATCAAGGCCCTTCCATTTCCTACAAAATGTTTACATCATCATAAAATAGGGTTACAATCAGATGTCGCTCACCTCGGAGGAGCATCAATACGATGTATTAATAAATCCAACATTGACAAAGACCGCCAAAACACCTGGCCGACCGCCAAGCGCGAAAAATTCTGCCTACGCGATGCACAGCAGGAACCATGACGTCCGGGACACCGGTTCAGACGAGATCGGAAGAGTTTGAACGAGACAATCTTATTTTGAGGCGAGGGGCGGAATTACTAGGAAATAAACCATGGCCGTTGCGGTCGCGGCGTAAAAATCGACGGGTTAGTATCATCTCATCTAAAAAAGCAGCTGGTCTAAGTGAAAACTGGTCTAAAGCTCAGATGGTCTAGTAAGCAAGTGGTCTAAAAAGCAGCAGGTCTAAGTAGAAATTGGTCTAAAACGCTTCTCGCCTAAAACGCAACTGGTCTGAAAATACATCTCATTTAAAACGCAAGTAGTCTAAAACTCTACTTGAATTATAAAAAATATTTTTAATGTCAATATTATTAAAAAGTTTGGAATACAGTAAGCAGACTGCTTTCAATGCAGTCAATAGCTTATTGAGTATCGAGTATTTATCGCGTAGCTTTTGTTTTATTTTCCCCTAAGTTTCCATCGCATTATACAAATCGTGGTCACGAGGCGACTGATTAATTTATCGGGTACTAGCTGCGCCCCGCGGCTTTGCCCGCGTGGAAATCTATGTGTCAAATGGTTTATAAACCCTTCCTTTAGAATCACTCTATCTATTACAAAAAAACCGCATCAAAATCCGTTGCGTTGTTTTAAAGATCTAAGCATACATAGGGTCAGACAGACAGCGGGAAGCGAGTTTGTTTTATCTATGTAGTAAAGTAACGAACACGGATCAGAAAAAGGAAGCAACTATAATAGAAGAAACCTTTAGCCTGTTAGTTGTTTACTGTTCAAGCAAAACCTTTTTTATCCTTAGACCGTTAATCACTGGATCTCGGTAACTATGGTGATTTTTGAGAGTGGTAGCTAGGTCCAGGAGTACCTAAACGTCTCTTGGCTGAGATGATAATGATTATGAACCAAGATGAATTTCGTTTTATAACTAAAGTCATTTAAAACGGGATATTTATCATGATTTGATTTTTGAGTTTTCCAATATTTCGAACAGTTTCCCGTTTTAAATGATTTTAGTGTTAATAACCATGATAGTTTCAAGAGTTTCGTTTTATAAGTTCTTTTCTATGATATTAGTGAAGTGGAAAATTGTAAGCGCTTTTTTTTCACTACACGCGACCTTCTTCAGTAAACGAGACACTGTTTCGTATGAAAACAAAGTCCGTATTTTTAGTACCAATCGGATCTTCGTCTGGTGCGAGCCAAAACTAATATTTAACTCTACAAATTAGGCCTCGATTGAGTCAATTATTTCTATTTTTATGTCATTGCCTGCTTCTCTAAAATACGAACTGCTTATGTAGGACCTATCGTCTTTATTAATAATGAATATTACAATAAAGTAAAAGAAATAATATGGAAATAATATGAAATGATATGGAATAAAGCTCTTTTTATTTTATTTTATTTTTATTTATTTATTTAAAAAAAAAAATATTAGAACTAGATATATTTCAATGGTAGCTCTTTCATATCTCAAAGCAACAAAACTGCTGAAGCGTTTTTAATAAATGAGGTACTAAAAAGCACTCGTCTGAATAAAAGCGTTTATTACATGAATGCTGCACGGACCGGGGTGAAAATTAGCAAAAATATAGAGTTTATCTTATGAGTAATGAAATATAGTCAAAACTACGTAAATATAGTTGACGACCGATGTGGCGCGGTGGGCGAAGGTCCGCCTGCGACGCAGGAGGTTGCGGGTTCGATTCCCGCCTCGGAACAATTGTGTGCACGATCTGCAGATATTTGTTCCGGGTGTTCTGGTCGTTTTCTATGTATAATAAAAAATATCTATCTATGTAATGTATTGTATTATGTATATCAGTTATCTAGTACCCATAACACAAGCACTGCTTACCATGGGGCTAGATAATGCTGTGTGAATTGTCCAGCATTATTAATATTTAATATATTATTACCTACGGTGGTTTAAATATTGTGGCTCTTATCATTATTGGGTTTTTCTCGTGCCTACCACTATTTTCCACGGAAAAACGCGTGCGAAGTTGCTTGCAAAATCTAGTAAGTAATAAGTGCCTTTTAACGGAATCATACATTTGCACGGCATATTTGCGAGTTGAGCGGTAACATTAAATTTATTTTACGGCTAAATAAATCTAGCTGGTTACGGCCTCATAAACTGAATAAAGAGTTCAAAGAAATTATTATTGGCAGAGGTTTATTTATATGTATTCGTCATTTTACTAAACGCGAACACTTAGAGATATACAAAATACAAAAATCTTTATTTGAAACAAAAGACTTATAGTATAGGGTACAGTTGTGGACTGACTGTCATGGCGCAATGGCGCTCATCGGGGGAGGCCTATGTCCAGCAGTGGACTGATATAGGCTGATGATGATGATGATGATGTGGACTGACTACCGCAAAAGTTAACACTTTGATTGCTGAAATCACACGGTATGTGTTTTCTACAAGTGACTAATATGCGTAAATCCACACTAGCGCAGCGGCTGAGAAAATACAGAAAATACTTCTGTGTGACTCAGCACAGCTGTAATATTTTTCGAACGAAACGCATGTGCAGCGCAACACAACCGCGGTGTGTAGAGCGGCAGCACGAATTTTTTAGGTTAAAAGAAAGATCGCAGTCGTCGAAAAAATATCGCAGTCAAAGTGTAGAACTTTGTAGCGGAGTCAGCGCCTTCCTCCGCAAACAAAATAAATAGGTATGTTTCTTTAAAGAAATAAATAAAGAGAAATAAGTGTGTAGTGTGTGTGGTGCGTTGTGTTGTGTAGGGTGTGTTGTGTGCGTGTGTGTGTGGTGTGTGGTGTGTTGTGTGTGTGTGGGGGTGTGAGGGTGTGTGTGTGTGTGTGTGTGTGTTGCGTGTGTGTGGTGTGTTGTGTGTGTGTAAGGGTGTGTGTGTGTGTGTATGTGTGGTGTGAGTAAGTATAAAATACCGATGACAACTAAGTGGTAACTATAAGTGGAGCCTATGGGAGGCCTATGTCCAGATCCTGATGATGATGACGTGGACTGTTATGCTGATGATTAAGGTGTACTGTGAGAGTATTACGCTGTCAGATAGGTGGACACATTCAACGCACGGATAAAGGGAATCCAATCAAGTGCAAGTTTACAATACGACATACTTACACAAGATATACCTTTATACATAATATGCTGACATGAGTCGCTTGTGTTCGTAGATTCCTTTATTTTGTTTTTATTTAGGTAACAAAAGATTCATAGACATAGAGCGAATAAATCACAGTATATCAAATATATAGTATCAAATACGACAGTTTCCACTCATAGTTTGCAAATTAACTGAACTAGTACATATTAAAAAAATAAAATTGATAAAGGTTATTAGGTGATTTTATAAATTACTAGTTTCTGCCCGCAGCTTTGCACGCTTTATTTCTATGAAATTTTTAAAGATAATTTCATTCCCATGGTTTGGAGTTAGTTATAGGAGCTAGTATATCGAACTGAGTTAAAGAAAAAAGCCTATGTAGTCGTGTTCTGGTACCTATGTATAATAAAATATTGATACAACTCAACTTACTTTTGTCCAGTCCATCCCAAGGTTGCCTGGAAGAGATCGCTCTCAGCGAGGCCGCCCTTTATACCTTTATTCTAAGTTTTTATCTCTGTATTATTTTCTACTATCTATCTATCTTAATACAATACATTACTGATATACTTAATACAACACATTACTGATATACTTAATACAATACATTACTTGTATCTAGTTCGTTGTTTAGTACACATAACACATGTTGTGCTTATCTTAGTTATAGAGAATGCAAACGCTATCCAGCAAATTGCAAAATAACTTACAACTAGGCTCATTTGGAAATTTCGCCAGATTATAAAATATTCAATGGAAAATTTCCATAAAAAATAACGGATTAATGAAAAATTTCCTCCCATAAATCTGTTGACATGGAATCGTTAGTCTGGCAAACATTCATCATCATCATCAGCCTATAGCAGTCCACTGCTGGACATAGGCCTCCCCCAAAGAGTACTATAGCGCCCTGTCTTCAGCTTTATTTTAGGTATAGAGGATGCAAACGCTGTCCAGCAAATTGCAAAATAACTTACAACTAGGACTCATTTGGAAATTTCACCAGATATAAAATAATCAATGGAAAATTTCCATAAAAAATAACAGATTCATGAAAAATTTCCTCCCATAAATCTTTTGACATGGAATCGTTAGTCTGGCAAACATTCATCATCATCAGCCTATAGCAGTCCACTGCTGGTCATAGGCCTCCCCCAATGACCGCCATAGCGCCCTGTCTTCAGCTTGCTGCATCCAGCATCTGCCTGCAGTCTTTCGAAGATCGTCATCCCAAGGGCGACCTGCACTACGTTTGCTGAGTCGCGGTCTCCACTCACACAATTTACCCCAGCTGTTGTCGGTTCTTTGCGACATATAGCCGGCCCACTGCCACTTCAGCTTGCTAATTATTTGCTATAACTTTGATTTTTCTGTTGGATTTATTCGTTAGGAATCCTATCCTTCAGAGAAACTCCGAGCTTGGCTCTTTCCATAGCTCGCTGAGTGACATTGAACTGGTGAACCAAGTATGTACCTAACTATCATTTTTCATTGACAATAGTTATCAAAGTAGCGACGATTATAATAAGAAATATAATTATATGCATATATCCTGGCACAAGTATATTTACATACTTAAAAGGATGTCCTCACAACTGTCTAGCATGTAAAGATACTTTTTCTACAAATAAATAATTTTCAATATATAAATATGAATATAATAATACTTATATAGTATAATCATAAGCTTCATTATAACTAATTTGTGATTATAACAGCAATCAAGAGTAGGTAGGTTAGGTACTATAAAAATGAGATCTTTGGACTAATTCCAATAATCTCTTTGCGCTATTTTTCATACCAAACTAATGGTAAAGTAAATAGAACAAATGGCATTTCCGAGTATGAGTGCGCTGAAAATAAATTTATCAGCCGAACTTTTTCATGCCACAATATCTTAGCCTGAGTGGGTAAAAACATCGCGTTTTATTTAGCCGATTTACTTACTTGGTTTACCTTTTCGTGGTTTATTCAATAGTCACGATAAATTCTCCTAACTGGATGACATTCGGGCATTGGAATCAATTTTGTGACGGAGGTTATGACAATTCACTCTATGTCGTTCGCTTACCGAGCGATGGAATTTAATAAATTCGCATCTATACACGCAAGAGCACCCTTTACCACGATTTACCCTTTGTCTTCCCTTCTTGTTGAAAATGGAACAATCATACGATTGGCAAGTTTTTTACAAGAGGCAGTTTGTTTACCTCGTAAAAATCCGTAAACACCGGAAGTGTTTTGCGTAAATCCAAATTTTAATGCGATTAGGAAGGCGATTATTGTAAATTGGAGTGTATCCACCAACATACTCAAATAAGAGAGATTAATTTGAAAAACTTAGGTATAAAATAGCCGCAAGATGGATATTATTAGTACGTGTTTTCCCAAACTAAGTTATGGAAAACCGACAGTGCCACGTAGCGACGCGCATGGCGCGGGTATTTATACGACCTTGGAAATTAATATCTTGTTAGTAGTTTATTCGCTTTTGCTACAGTAACTACGAGCAGATTCGCGAGAGTCAAATTGCCTAACGATCGGGCACGGCAGCGGCTGTCACGCAAGCGAGACACGACTAGCTCGTCACCAGGTCCTGGGGTCGCATCCCGGAGTCATAACAGCTCGAGTCGGGGCAGTGACACGACACTGCTGTTTTATATGGAAGATGGTGGTGTGTAGGGCATCGAGCCGCAGTCAGCTGGCGCGTAGCCGGCTGCGTAGCGATGATTAGTTCTCTCCCGCGTCACTAGCGGGTGAGATCGCGCGCGAACGAAGGTTGTGCCCGTGACCGCGCCGCGATAAGCCGCCTCCGCCGGTGCCGCGGCGAGCGCAGTACCGCGCCGCGCTCGCTGATCCTCGGACCTCGGCTGCTGACGGCCGCAGTGAAGTGATGTGCCCCCTTGACCGCTGATGATGTGCCCGCGAGTGTGTGCGAGTGCAGTGAGAGTGTGCGCGATAGGTGACGCCCGGCATCGGCCCGCTCGACCGTAGCCCGAAATGTGGACATTTCTCCCGCCGTTTCTGGCGCTGGTAGCGCTCGCCGGTGGAGCCACATTTACCCCCAACAAGGAGTTGCTGGAGTGCGCAAGGTTCGATTCATTTTTCTTCCCCATCCATAAACCTTAGAATTTTCTTATACAACGCAAGAAATGTGTAAGTATTCGCGGCATCTTGGTACCTAGAACGAGTAATAAAAATAATTTTAATAGGCACGCTAGACATGGTTGTTTAGCGGGCGGGCTTTCAGACATTGTTGTGGGTAGTTAATATACCGCTTTTTAATTGACATTGAAATAACACACCCTTAAATCCCTAATGAGTGGGCTAAAGCGGATTTCACAGCTATAAACATAGCTGTGAAATCCGCGTAAACGTATAAACACAACTAATGATCGCTATGTTAAATGCACAATGGAACTGAAATTGGTATTCTAGGGCTGCTATACCCAAACAAGTGATATTCAATGCAGGCCTGAATCAATATAAATTATCTGTAACCGAAATATCACCAGGCAGTGGGCAGCAGCAAGGTATCTGTGAATCTGGCAAGTAGCACGGTTACACGCGTGATTTACACGCGACGCGACAAGCACCCGCGACATCTCGGTCGCGGCCGCGTCTCTTGGCAAGCAGGGATGTTGACAAGCGCTCCCGTCCGTATACAAAGAATAACACATGGACTTGTGATAAAGTGTTATATTGTATGCTAAGGAGCCGATGAAAGAAAAATTGTTTTAGCAAACGCAGTTGAAATTGTGTTGCTTTTTTTATTTTTGCAATAAATCTTAACCTTTTTATTCAACTTCTATTAACTACATATTAGGTTCATTCTGTATAAATTCCTCTATCAATAATTCCGTAACAGGAAAAATCGTATATCGCAATCGTAGGTTCTACGAAATTCTCGCAGTATATATTTTATTCAAACGGCAAAGGATGAATTTTGAAAAATAAATATTTTTATAGCTAATTTTTTTTCACATCCGATTAAAGATTTTTTTATATATATTCATGGACACCGCATACGCATATATAATAATACTAGTCATAAAGTCATAAAATACCGCTAGGAATTGTTCACTTTCTAAGATATTATCACATCTTGCCTGATTGTTGATTCACAGTTTGTTTAACAACAACCTAGATAACGTTATCTAACTCAGATAGAAGATAACTAATTGATCTAACTAATGAGTTAAATTTAATTTGACAATCATTCATTACCGTTGAGCTATTTTCTAGTTATTTTGTACAAAGAAATGAAAAGAAAGTTGTAACCATTGAAACTTTTGTATTTGCTGTAAGTCTTTACTAAGCTACTGTGGGTTGGTTGAAATAAAAGAGTATTTTCACTATAACTGAATCTATTCCGTACACACGTATAAGAAATTACATTTACGACAATCTATAATCCTAAATAAGGATAGGTGTGATCGGGGCGGAGGTTTGAGAAGTCACTAGTTTAACTCGGCTTTGCTACTGATTACTGCTGAATCGCCGAAACGCAAATGCGCCGCGTACTGTAAACTAAACTAATAAATACATAAATAATGCTGGACAATTCACACAGCGTTATCTAGCCCCATGGTAAGCAGAGCTTGTGTTACGGGTACTAGATAACTGATATACATAATACAATACATTACATAGATATATTTTTTTTTTTTTATTATACATAGAAAACAACCAGAACACCCGAAACAAATATCTGCAGATCGTACACACAATTGTTCCGAGGCGGGAATCGAACCCGCAACCTCCTGCGTCGCAGGCGGACCTTCGCCCACCGCGCCACATCGGTCGTCAACTGTGTCACTACAAAACTAAGGAATGTCACTTTTCCACATTCATTTCTTATACACCTAACCTAAATATTGAACGCTGCTACGCTAAACTGTGGCTAAGCCCAAATATTAACCACCGAAGTGCGTGTCAAACAGGCATTTAATATCTAGCAAAGTTAGTACATAAAACTCTTGTTCATGGTAAAAATATACCAGATTTTTACTATGTTATGGATAGATTTTTGCCGTTTGAGTTTTAATACTTTCTACTCCATAAATGATTATCTCAATGATGTTAATGCTTGGCCAGATGTCGCTCAGTTTCGCACCGACAATAGTATGTAGTAAGTAATTTGTTGTTGTGCATAGCTTTACTGAAATATTGACATGTATCGAATCATATTATATTTAGACTTAAAATAGGCAAATAACCATGTATTAGACATATAAGAGATGAACATGCTAGTGGTTTCTTTTCACTTCTTCCACTAGTGGACAAAAAATTTAAGTGAACAGTAAAATAATTTAATTTGATAATAATTTATATTTAAAATATGACTTGTCTAAGTGCTTATTTTGTAAGCCTAAAGAAATAAATGATTTTTTACTTTACTTTTACTTTAATAATTGGAGGGATTGTAAAAATATCTGAACCTGGACACGGCCTGCGCTTTTATGAAGCACTGGACGCACACTCATAATGCTATGCGTCTGTAAACGCAGCTTAGGATGTGTCCCTTCCGCTTAAAATATTTTTATTTTTAAATTATGTACTCTAAATTATTCTCTATGGCTGTAACATGTACTTTGTGAAGCTGAAATAAATAAATTGAATTGAATTAAAAAAAAAACTAACATTTTCATGGCCCACGACTTACATGTCTATCTATACGTCCAGAAGGCCATCGACGGCGGCGGCGCGCCTCTGCGGGTTGCACCGCAAGGCTGGGCAGTGAATACTTTAAGAATTCAGTATGATCTTGGTGAATTAGATATTTGATGATTATTTAAGATACCTTATTTAATACGACAGTGCAATGATTATTTGACCGTTACTTAAGTAACTACTGTACCTTCCGCTAACTTAAATAGGGTAATTGGTTCAAGCCACTTGCGCAAACTCTCTATGACAGCATCAACGCTTAGCTTACTTTTAGCTTAGGTCTTTACGTTATACAAACCTGCCACTGGTACAGTACACATTACTCAGAATAGAAACTGTATATTTGTATAATTTATCGCAACCTAAAATACCGTATCTCATTATTTGTATCAGTTTAGTGGCATTCACTCCCGCTGAGTGAAACACTATTAGTATGCATTATCTTATTGTAATAACTAATGTTAATAAACACAGATCATGATCTCCATCTGCTCACAAGGCTGGCTACCCTAACGACCCATTGACAACAATAGTAGCAAGACTACGCCAAAATTAACCACGTTTATCACAGCTATTTGCGTCACCAACACCCAGAATTAACCAATCGCGGTAACCAATGCGACCACCGAAATAAACCCTTGCTCTGAATAGTTGCCGATGCACGTCTGTCGTGCCTGCGCCGGCGCAGCCGAGCCCATTGCACCAAGCCAGCGTCTCTAGACGCCAAGCATTGCCACCATTGACGCACGTATCTTTATATCTTGCATCATTTTGTTTGTACTACGCCAAAATCCTATATAATTTGCTCTAATTCTAGAGCAGACATTGTCGTCCTACAACCGGTAGATCTCGCATTGTTATCTACTTCAAAGCCATCCATCTTCATTTAATAGCATCGTAATATTATTCCCCGAAGAATAATTTTGTAAAAAGTTTCTAAGACGTCATGTGATCGCAAAGCTAATCGCCGGACGTGACACAAAATAATGATGTATAATTTATCGTCTAGCCAGTATCATTTTAACGTTTACACAGCTAAATAGTATGTATATATTTGACATGCAAATTATTATGAGTATATGAGTAGGAGCCGTCTCGCAAAAATTATAGAGAAGAAAAAACACAATGACAATACATTATATCACATATCCTATGATCATACGTTATTATTTTAGCGGACATTTATTATGCCTCGTCAAATATGAGTTAGAGAATCTTTTAAAAGAGACATTAATATAGTACAAAGAGCTCCATCGATGGTAACTCCCCGACAGGTTTTAAGTCATCGTAATAATATTTAGTCTTATTTTTTTACCAATATTATTTATCGGGAAAGGAAAAAAACATTGAATTAATCAAAAGTTTCAAGTTATAAAAGTGTACCTAATTAGCTTCAAGATTAATACAGGAGTAACCTATTAATGGAACATGATAAAATCGTCGTAAAAATTTAGTTTTTGCAATCATCATCATCATCAACCTATGTTAGTCCACTGCTGGACAAAGGCCTTCCCCAATGAGCGCCATAGCGCCCTGTCTTCAGCTTGACGCATCCAGCATCTGCCAGCAGTCCTTCGCGGGTCGTCATTCCACCTGGCCGGAGGGCGTTCTACACTACGTCTGCCGAGTCGCGGTCTCCACTCAAAAACACGTTTACCCCAATGGTTGTCGGTTCTTCGCGAGATTTTGCAAATGTTTACGGCAAAAAAGTTCCTTAACCTTAGACGACGACATTAATAAAGCAACAGTTGATATTTGTCTCATGATACGTCTGTGAAACGGTTGGGTAAGCTGGCCTGGAGCCAAGTGCACGTCACTTCATCATAGCAAGTGATATTCACGAGAGGAGAAATCAAAGGAAGATCCCGGGTGAAGCTGACCAGGCGCGAATTATTTGGATCAACGCTTCCAATATTTTGAAAAGTTTAATGGTGCCGTCCTAGCAACTCTCAATAAAATACAAAATAAAATAAAATCAGTTTAATTCAGGAACAAAAAGACCCATATCATAAACAAAAATACAGTTTACACAACAGAACAGTATAAAATTAAAAAATATATAGATATAAAATATATATAAGAACTAACAGGTAAAATACACACACAAACACAGTATTATTACTAACACGGAAGTTATGATTCATGCAACAAATGGAAGCCTTAACAAGTTCGTATACCTACCTACTTAATTGCATAGTATTAAGATTTTTTTTTTATAGTTGTGGTATAAGTAACTACTAATAAATATAAAAATAAATAAATAAAAAGTGCATGGATAATAAGGCTATCTTGTAAATTTTGAAATAAATATTCTTTATATTCTATTCTTTATATTCTTTATAAATAGATACCTACCTATTTTTTGTTTCCGTGCATGTGGACAGAAATTCAATGCCTGTATATGGATCAATGGATGGATATGGATCAATGGATACCAGCCAGATGCCCAGGACATTATGGTCAATAAATTATCTATGAAACAGGAATGCGGAGCTTCAATACTGAAGAAGACAATCTTTATAATTTTTGGAAAGATCTTTTATACCCAAATTCGTCATCTACGACAAAAAATCCTTGAAGGGTTGCATGCAAGGAATGCGTTCTACATAAGATGTTATACCGAACGTCGTCAACCTATTTTGTATTTTCCAAAACTTATACTATTCTTATTTACTAGACACTGTGAACCAGAGAAGGTTTGTCTAATGTACCTAGGGCATTATAGTAGGATTTCAAATGTACTCTACAAGAAATCAGTATAACCTATGTATGTGGCAGAAAAGGACATAGTGGTAATACTTCCTCCAATAAGCCTTGTTACAAATAGCCCTAATATTCAACATCTACAAAATTTGAACCCGAGCCGTCATTGTTTTTGACGTGAAGAAGTAACAAACATACATACATACATCCATCAAAATTTTTGCATATACAATATTAATTATTATGTGAGTTTTAGAAATTACTCGCACTTAGGACACACTATAGGGCACAATAGGGCTGGTCCACCAGTTCAAAGTCGCTCAGCGAGCTATGGAAAGAGCTATGCTCGGAGTTTCTCTGAAGGATAGGATTCGTAACGAATACATCCGACAGAGAACCAAGGTTATCGACATAGCTCAAAGAATTAGCAAGCTGAAGTGGCAGTGGGCCGGCCATATCTCGCGAAGAACCGACGACGGCCGCTGCGGCAAACGTGTTCTTGTGTGGAGACCACGACTCGGTAAACGTAGTGTAGGACGCCCTCCGACCAGGTGGGATGACGACCTGCGAAAGACTGCAGGTAGATGCTGGATGCGGCAAGCTGAAGACAGGGCGCTATGGCGCTCATTGGGGGAGGCCTATGTCCAGCAGTGGACTGCTATAGGCTGATGATGATGATGAGGACACACTATAAAGAAAATAGGCAAAACACCGTCAATAAAAGATGGCTGGTAATGCATCTTGATGCATTTATAACGTGTTTCACGCGGAAGTTTACAACAAAAAACTTCATTGATGAGATGACCTACATCGATAAAAACAATATTTCTTCGGTGACACATGCTTTCGTGCAGGCTCAAGACATGCGACTTGTATACCTGTAAGTTGTATAAAGTAGTTAGTGGTGAACTTGCTAGGTTAAGTACAGGCTAATATGTTTCACACAAGGCCACTGGTAACGTATGCAATTTCATTAAATGTTTTATTTTTCAAGGAAAGTTATTAATTTAGTTACATAGTTAATGTCATTTTTACAACTGCTACTGCACTATAACTACGTATTATAAGTGTCTTATCATTATTATTTATTTATTTATTTTAAGCCATTATTGTCCCACTGCTGGGCAAAGGCCTCCCATTTCTCCTTCCACTCTTCGCGATCCAACGCTGCAACAGGCCATGATGGAAGATGTACCTCGAGCTCGTCGCGCTATCTCATCCTGGGCCTTCCACGTCGCCTCTTAGAGTTGGGTGGCCTACACTCTGTGGTGGTCTTTGCCCACAAGTCGCTGGACATACGGCAGACGTGTCCGGCCCAGTTCCACTTCAGGCTTCCGGCTGTCTGACCAACGTCAACGATGCGTGTTTTGGAGCGTAGTATGCTGTTCCGCACGCGGTCTGACAGCTTGACTCCTAAGATGCTACGCTCCATGGATCGTTGGCAGACCCCAAGGGCGGACTTTAATATCAAGTCTTATCATAATCTATTAATAATGTTTGAGTACCAGAACTATATTACTATAAATTAAGTTTTCCTATTAAATAACAATATACAGGGTGTAGTGTACAGGTGCGGCCACTGGGGCAAACGTGTTCTTGAGTGGAGACCACGACTCGGTAAACGTAGTGTAGGACGCCCTCCGACCTGGTGAAATGACGACCTACAAAAGACTGAAGGTAGATGCGTCAAGCTGAAGACAGGTTGCTATGGCGCTCCTTGGGGGAGGACTATGTCCAGCAATATTATCTATCTATATCGTAATATCTTATTTCTTTGTGGTTGTAATGTCAAAAAATTAAAATAAACGTTACGTAAATAATGTTGTATATTTATGTATACTTATTCTAGATAAATTATTACTTTATACAATTCACTTCAAAAAAGAAATGTTACGAGCAATCAAACTCAAGAATCTGCGTTAAAGTTACAAATCGTGACAACTTCTAATTTCATAAAAAAAAATAAGTTATTTTTATTAATTAATCTGTTATTTATTAACCTTTCCAATGATACGCTACATCACATAACACATTACTTATTAGGTGGTCAGTTTCAGTTTAGTTTCAGTTTATTTATTCAAAAACAATTTACATTCAACTAAAAGGTCAAACTCTCGTCTGCTGGAGTCATGCATGATTGAGCAGACACCTTATTATGTTTTGTTCCTCTGAATGAATTCAAATCACAAAATTAGCTCAAATTGGCTGCCTGAAGCAACAAATGATCCCCGTGATAGAATTCCTCTCCGACCTCGCCAATAAATAAGTCTTGTCTTCTGTCGTTTTTTTTTTAAATAATAATAATGCTGGACAATTCACACAGCATTATCTAGCCCCATGGTAAGCAGAGCTTGTATTATGGGTACTAGATAACTGATATTCATAATACAATACATTACATAGATAGATATATTTTTATTATACATAGAAAACAACCAGAACACCCGGAACAAATATCTGCAGATCGTACACACAATTGTTCCGAGGCGGGAATCGAACTGCGGGTTCGATTCCCGCCTCGAAACAATTGTGTGCCTCCTGCGTCGCAGGCGGAACTTCGCCCACCGCGCCACATCGGTCGTCAAATAACTTATAGGAAAATCTCAGAGGAATCAAATCAAACGTATTAGACACATAAGTTATATGAACATACGAGTGGTTTCTTTTTTACATCTTCCACTAGTGGACAAAAAATTTAAGTGAACATTAAAATTAAAATAATATAATTTGATAATAATGAAAAGTATAAAATTTGACTTGTATAAGTGCTTATTTTGTAAGCCTAAAGAAATAAATGCTATTGACTTGAACAAGGATAAAACCGCCAATACGGTCGTTTTTAAACACTTCTTACTGTAGTATACTTTGGGCAATAGTTTTTTATTTATTTACTCAAGCTCCATACTATATAAATATCCGCACGTCCATGAAGGTTTCCTCATTTGTATGGCTTTAGGGCATCCCTTATTGGGTAAACATAAGTTACATAAGCTGAGCAGTCTTCAATTGATCGCAAAAATCTATTTACGGTGTTTACTGTTTACGTTTTTCTTTACTGACATTCCTATCCAAGTAGAGTTCTTTCACTGTTAAACTTACGAGAGGTTTAGTAGTTTTTTTGATAGATTTACGAAACGAAACAAGAAAAAAATTTACTTCAATCACCGATGATGACATGTATAAATACGATAAAGGCGCTACGCTCCTATGCGAAGTGGATGCTAAGAGCGTTAGCATCTTGACACTTGCCATCGCTAATCCATCAATAGGTAGCTCAGCCTTCGCAATGGCCGTAATCTAATTCTATTAGGTGGTCAAGTTTACAGTCACGAAGGTCATTTTACCCAAGACTAGCTCCTGCCACGATAATACACATGGCTTCTGGAGTTACCTGCAGCCTTTGTTATTGCACGTCAAGAACTACATTTAGGGATATATAAATCTGTAAAAATAACAGCATTATTTATTAACACTTTGACTGCGGTTTATTTTCGAGGACTGCGGTCTTTTTTTTACCTAAAAAGTTCGTGCTGCCACTCTACACAGCGGTTGTGTTGCGCCGCACAAGCGTTTCGTTCGAAAAATATTACAGCTCTGCTGAGTCACAAAGATCTGTAATTTCTCAGCCGCTGCGCTAGTGTGGATTTACGCATATTAGTCACTTGTAGAAAACTCATACCGTGCATTTTCAACACTCAAAGTGTTAATACACACAAATTATCAGCCTAGTGCATTCATCAGTTTTAGTTTTGTTCGCGTACAAACACTCATGTTTATAAAAAATCACTTTTATGATATTTGAATACCTAAGTACGGAAGTCAGTGGTGGCCCAGTTGATACTATTAGGTACCTGGGACTTATTCACGCCAAATTTTCGTACCAAATTTAAATGAACCCGTACTGTATCTTTATGTCTACTACGAGAAGGTACATTTGGCTTGTACACCTACCAAAACCATCTAATATTATGAACCGGGAAGTTCAGTATCGGCACAATACTGCTAAGTAAGTGTTGTTATAATGATTGCTTGTAAAGTCCTGTTGCATGGCATTATTCGCAATTTGTTATTTAAGATATTGCTAATATTGCCATCTTGGATGCCTCTGTCAGTAGCAGAAAAAGGATGTTTTTTTTTGCACACATTGCCAAATGATTCTTTCTCACATCTGAAATGAGCGGGCAGAAAGATTGAGGGGAAGATAATCAACTAGTTTTTTTTCAAATCTATAATAATACTAATACTATAAAGAGGAAAGGTTTGATTTTTTGTTTGTTTGTAATGAATAGGCTCCGAAACTACTAGACCGATTTGAAAATTCTTTCACCGTTGGAAAGCTACACTATCCCCGGTGAACATAGGCTATATTATGTTTTCAAAAAGTTAGGGATCCGTACTAAAACCGTGCGAAGCCGGGAAGGTCCGCTAGTATCTAATAAACTAGCCCTGTCCGCGGTTATTTCTTTCTGATATTTTATAAATTCATAAGTAGCCTATGATTTAATCCTATGCAACATTTCAGCCTGTTGAGAGAGAGATCTGTTGAGAACTTTTGGGGTCAAGAAGTAATAAAAAAACATCCATGTTTCCATCCAAACTTTCGCACTGATTAGTGTTACATTTAAAATTACGAGTATTCTGTTGAATTATGCCTAGATCAATCTAATTGTAGTGAACGTAGTGTAGGACTCCCTCCGGCCAGGTGGGATGACGACCTGCGAAAGACTGCAGGTAGATGCTGGATGCGGCAAGCTGAAGACAGGGCGCTGTGGCGCTCATTGGGGGAGGCCTATGTCCAGCTGTGGACTGCTATAGGCTGATGATGATGATAATGTTATTCCATCTATATACATCTAAGCAAAATTTTTCATCTTTAATTTTGGCATTATCTTCGCCTAATCATCTCTCAATTTATTTATTTTAGTAGGAATTTTATTTCTTTCACTCGTAAAATACAATTGAAAAAATCAAGCTGAAGACAGGGCACTATGGCGCTCATTCGGAGCCTATGTTCAGCAGTGGACTTATATAGGCTGATCATGATGATGATGAATCTAATTATAATTCTAACTTCAACACGTGTTTTGGCCTGAAGCACAAATAACAATGTTACACGTGGATAATAAAGATGAGTATTACATACAACTATGATTGTATCGAAATCTAATCACTGTAATTGCTATATCTTCGGAATTGCTGTGTCACACACACCTTTCGTTTTGTTTGCTTTCGGTATTCTTTATGATATCTTGGAACTCGAATGACGTCTTTAGTAAAATGTATGTAGTTATGCGTAGATATAACGTTGATCGTTTTACAATCAGCCTATATATATATATATATATATATATTTAGCGAATTGCACCGTGTAAAAACGGATTTGTCAAATGATCCGGCGGCTACTTATATCTCAAAAATTACCGATTACGGGGTTTGAAACCGCAACCTACCACTCGATATGGAATGCATTGCCTCATGCTACCAAGTTAGCCTAGTCGATCTTTGTTTTTTGTGTTATGTTATCAACGAGATAGGTTGATACAGAGGACATTTCTAGAATTTGGCCAATATGTAAATTAAAAACATCACACTATACAAAAAATACAATCTTAACTACTTGTGAAAACTTGTAATTGACCGTCCTTATATATATATACTTAATCTTTCTTGTTTTACGTTTAGCCGTAAGTTTTAATTAAATAAATAAATAAAAAGTCCGGACCTTTTTTTGTAAGTTCCGTGTAAATAAATAAATAAAATAAATAAATAATGCTGGACAATTCACACAGCATTATCTAGCCCCATGGTAAGCAGAGCTTGTGTTATGGGTACTAGATAACTGATATACATAATACAATACATTACATAGATAGATATTTTTTATTATACATAGAAAACGACCAGAACACCCGGAACAAATATCTGCAGAGCGTACACAAAATTGTTCCGAGGCGGGAATCGAACCCGCAACCTCCAGCGTCGCAGGCGGACCTTCGCCCACCGCGCCACATCGGTCGTGTGTGTAATGAATTAATGATTGTTCCCTTTCTTCCAGCCAGATCCTGTACATGGACCAGCACGCATACCAGATCCCAACCAACTATAGCAGAAACGTACCACCACGTAAGTTTCATTCAAATTATAACGTTGTCCTGAAGATTACTTTACAATCGGTGTCTAAAGAAGTTCAACCGATTTTCAATTGTATTTTACGAGTGAAAGAAATAAAATTCCTACTAAAATAAATAAATTGAGAGATGATTAGGCGAAGATAATGCCAAAATTAAAGATAAGAACATTTTGCTTAGACCTATTTATAGATCTGGAATAACACTTCTTAAATCGGATAAACGCGGGCGGAAGCTTCCTAATAAGTATTTCATACCAAAAAAAAACGCTAAATAGTTATCATCATCATCATCAGCCTATAGCAGTCCACTGCTGGACATAGGCCTCCCCCTAAATAGTAGTAGTCTAAACAGTTATAATACATGAAAATGGTGGTGAAAGCGCTACGTATTTGCTACGAATTGTGCTACGACGCAGGGGAGGGTCTACGCCTTTGCTACGGCGTAGCAGGTCTACGGTTGGGAATCCTCAATACATTTTGAAACCTTACATTACGAAAACGTTCCACGAAATATTACAATAGCGGGTGAAATTTGAAACAGAGTTTAAGACCGATCATAAGGGGGGAGGGGGTATTGAACCTTGTTCTTTGTTTGGTCACGTGCGCATTATCAACTCCTGATAATGGTCAGCTGACACTTTATTGAACTGTTTTCTCATTTGTATTATGTACTGACAAGGAATATTGTTCCTTGAGACTCAAAAGTAGCATATTGTTTCTTATCAACATTCTTCGGTGGATATCATTGTGGACGTAGGTGTAGGTCATTTTTTTAAGCTGCAAACTGGAGGTACTTTGCGTTGAATGGATAACTAGAGAAAGTTTATAGACGACTTAGTTGTTTTAAATTTAATGATTTCTATCTTTCGGACCTTAAATACACAAATACTAGTGAATATCCCGTTAAAAATTATCTTATTGTTTGAAAATTATCATTATACAACAAAAAACCTATAAATTATGTTATAATTTTTTTTTTTTGTTTTTTTTTTTTATGTTAGGACTTTCTAGATTATTTATGATAATTTACCATCAATTGAGTCGTTTGATTTGACAAGTTATAAATAAAAAAATATCTGATAATTAAATTTTCAAAGCTATAAACGAATTAAGTAGAACAAGAACGATAGAGAAACGAGAAAATCTGGTTTTGAATATGCCACCTCATAAAACCAGTTTCTACGACAAATCCTTCTCCATCCAGTCCATAAGGTTGTGGAATGCACTACCAGAGTCCATTAGAAAAACTATATCCTTATCCTATAAGCATACGTCAAGGAGTTTTTCCTGCCAAAAGAATGAATATTGGTACTTATTATTTATTTATTTATGTATTTTAGTAGTGTATTTTTTATTTTGGAATTTGTAATATTTATTTTTTGTTTTTTAGTATTCTTATTTAGATAACCAGTGGTACACCCCCTGCCTTTTCTTAAATTCTTATAATTCTTTCCATCCAAAGGTTGCCTGGAAGAGATCGCTTCTAAGCGATAAGGCCGCCCATTGTACCTGTCGCATATAATGTATTTTGGTAATGATTAATTTGATTATGGTGTACTCGTACAATAAAGAATTTTTGTATTGTATTATATTGTAGAACGGTTGCCTCAAACTTTCTAATCGTATATTAACAACTTTTTAACATTATAGCCACTATCCACTTCGGTGCGTAGTATCGACTATATACTACGTAGTATGACTCAAAGCTATCATACTGGGCGACTATTTAAAGTGTGCCATAATTAACGCCGGTCATCTTTGACTAATGACTTTCCGCAGTTCGGCCGAATAACGTCCGGCACTAAGTGGATGGCCATACCGTGACAGGGTGAAAATGTGCTAAAAATAGATAAAACGTTATGGATAAGATACTAAAAATAAAGTACCTATACTATACAGGGTTGTCAGTACACTGCGTGAATTGTTGCAGGATTTGTCCATCATCACAAATACATTTGAAAAGCCGCGACGCCGCGCCGCCGTCTTCATTCTTAAATTTGATTTTGTTAGTATTTGTACACTCCCCCCGATAATTTTTCTTTGGAGAGGATTTATTTGAAACTAAACATAAAGCAGCTCTGCCCTGCATTAACAGTGGGTGTTGGAGTTAGAGATTGGTTTTTAGTAATTAATTGGATTCCGGACAAACAGTTTTTTTATTCTGTACCTATCGAAGGTGATTTCGAAAAAGATATAAGACCTGGCGTCTTCACTAACGGGATCGTGATTTTGGGCAAAACTTGGAATCTTGCAATACACGCAGTGTCTGTATAATAAACTATTATTATTATATTGGTTCCAACAGAAAAGTATCCATCGCATACCTTTTATACGATCTCACGGTCAAGAAATTATGAAACGCGCTATAACTATCTAAGTCAAACCTAAATATTTAGATGCGTCCAGATTAAGTAACAAAACATACTATAAAACATAGATTTTTAACATGTGTTATAATCTGAACGCTCACTTAGATATACGTCGACATTTCATCTTTAACTACACGACTTCACTACATAGTCTAAAACAAAGTCGCTTCCCGCTGTCTGCCTGTCCCTTTGTATGCGTGTATCTTTAAAACTACGCAACGGATTTTGATGCGGCTTTTTAAATATATAGAGTGATCTAAGAGGAAGGTTTGAAGGAAGGTAGGGCGAAGCCGCGGGGCGCAGCTAGTATAAATATGTTTGTGGTTTTGTTCATGTTGTTAGACATGAGACTTTTCAGTTCTAAGTTTTTAAATTACATAAGAAATGATGCATTAAACACAATAAACTCAAACTCGAGTATTATTTCCTTTAAATCGTACAGGACTTTGAATACGACAGATATTTCACGCAAGTAGCTCGGCATGCCCATTTCAAATCAAAAGTAACTTTAATATCTTTAACATAAACAGCAGTTTTCGCTGACAACTTTTAGACGACTGAACAATAGTTTCAAAATGGAAGTCCAGTGCTTTGCTGCCAAGCCTGACGGTCGCAATGAAATATGCTCTTTTGAAGATACTTCTATAAAAAACTCTTTGTTTTTCTCTTTATCTTTGAATATTACTTTACGTAAAACGTGATAGGGCAGTATTTAATGTAATGTATTGTATTATGTATATCAGTTATCTAGTACCCATAACACAAGCTCTGCTTCCCATGGGGCTAGATAATGCTGTGTGAATTGTCCAGCATTTTTTTTTTTTTTGACGTTTGATATCCAGGAGCATGTAATTTAGCAGTCAGGGACATGCTATCGAGAATAGCATAACCTTTTGGTTGTAAGCGGTATTTTTGGAAATTATAGGTAAACTCGGCGTGCGCGTTATTAAGTGTCTTACATTTATAAAATAATAGATTTACATGACGACCTCTGTGTCACCGTGGGTGAAGGTCCACTGCGACGCAGGAGGTTACGGGTTCAATTCCCGCTTCGGGACAATTGTATGTACAATCTGCAGATATTTGTTCTGGTTCTGGTCGTTATCTTTGTATAATAAAAAATATATTTATTTTGTACATATTAAGTATATTAGTCATCTAGTACCCATAACTAAAGCTGGGCTAGCTTGGGTCTTTTTTAATTACCTTGTCGTTTTCTGTTATCATTCATAAATTATTTTGTTAACATAAAATATATTTGATTCTAAATCGGATAAGTAATTCATTGATATAGGTCGATGCTTTTTATGCGTAAATCATCACCTAATAACTTCTCCTTATAACCTAAATGTTTTCACATACGATTTCCCATATGTGAACATTGAGAACTATTCGAAATTAGCATAAATATTAGTTTTGACGAATAGACACGTTAATCCAGGCCTGAAAGTAGGACTCTAGTGCCAGCACCGCCCCGCCTTCCACACTTACTGCTTACTATCACGATCATACTTGATTTATAGCATTCTTTCAGCAGCCTAGCCTCATTTACAAAATGCCTAAACAAATCGAATGTCATCCATATACATACTCCATATAATTGACGACCGATGTGGCGCGGTGGGCGAAGGTCCGCCTGCGACGCAGGAGGTTGCGGGTTCGATTCCCGCCTCGGAACAATTGTGTGTACGATCTGCAGATACTTGTTCCGGGTGTTCTGGTCGTTTTCTATGTATAATAAAAAATATCTATATATGTAATGTAAAATATTAAGTAAATCAGTTATCTAGTACCCATAACACAAGCTCTGCTTACCATGGGGCTAGATAATGCTGTGTCAATTGTCCAGCATTATTTATTTATTTATTTATTTATATAACAAGCACTGCTTACTTTGGGACGACAAGACGCTCTTTGGATCGCAGCATTCTTACTCCTCCAATAGATAGGATCGATACTTATTTGTTATTCTTGGAAACCCAAAAGCAACAAATATTAGCACAAAATAAGTTGTAAAACGTTTTTACTGTTTGCCGCTACGATTAGGACAATTTAAATGAATCCAGCAATTTGCTACATAGTTTTAGACGACATTTTATATAATCCGTGCCATCTCCGACGGTAACCATAAAACCATTGTATACAACATGCTAGCAATGCCGTATTTTAAAATGGCGAACTAAAAATACAGCCTCATTAAACTTTCTTTTATTATTTCAGAGAAAAATGCTACGGTTTTCATTGGTGTTAACGTGAACCGGGTTTCTGGAGTGGATGAAAATAAGGAAGTAAGTTGTTATTGTATGATAATAAGCTTAAACATCTAACAACAACATTATGTAATAATCAAGCAGTAACAAAGTTTGTTGCTGATATAAGACTGCAGCTATTTAGTCAGACTCTCTCTTACCTATAAGTTTTCTACGTAGTGATTGACGGCCTACGTGAAGGTCCGCCTGCAGCGCTGGTTGCGGGTTCGATTCTCATCTCGGCACCTATGTTTGTACGATGTGCAGATATTCGTGAACGTGTGTTTGAGATATTAGTACCTATAACACAAGCCCTGCTTAGCTTGGGGCTAGATGATACTGTGTTGATTGTCCATTATTTATTTATCTAAATGTTTACAAATTTAAAAATGGGCATCCTACGTGGAAATCACATTAGGACTACATAGTAGTTACACTTCAGCATCTTATGAACTACTCGTACTAATGCGTTTTCACACTTATGGAACGCCACAGTGTGCAAAACATTTTTGCTCAGCTAATAAAATCTATGTAATAATAATAATAAACTAATATTATGTCGGTCCCTATACCAAACACCCTGTATATTTTAAATATCTACCATAAACTTCATTCACCTTTTACTTTATTCGTGTTTTTAAGAAAGTTTCCGAAACTTAAGTAATAAAGCGACACAATCACAATCCGTTACACACGGTTTACAGTGAACAGCAGTTGACGAACGCTCATGAACTTCCATTTGCGAAACAGTAAACAAACAATGATGTCTCAAAATAACTTATAATTATGTGGTTAAAATTACACACAAGACTTGATCAGTCAATTTGGTAACTATGAATCCAAGAAAACCAAACTGAAAAGAGTACCTAATGCAAATAATAAATTCAACACTGTGTGATATAGACACATCAGCCAGAAGCTGCTCTTCTATTAACAATCAATTATTAATATTTAAATTATAATAATTAAAAAGAAAATAATTCGACTCAGCAGAGGGTTAGCCGGTGTCTAATCGTAGATATCATAATTATGAATTAATAGATAGAAGAAAATACTGTAGTAGATTAAGTAAATGTGTAACTACCCAACAAACAGCAATCGAAAACCATGTTCGTTTTATGGTTTAGACCCTAACGAACGCAAAGCTCGAGCTAGAACAATAACGTTATTTTAATTTCTACTATAACATACATAGAACAACAAAAGAGTGATCTAAGAAATGAAATAATAACCCAAAAAATCGATTACGTAGGGACTGGAACCCGCGATTATCTTTCAGCAAGTAAATGCGCTAACCATCTACGCCACGTAATCTACAAACAACAATGGTCTGTTTACACAAAAAAGTTTGAGTACGAATAGAATGAGCATTCGCTCGTTTGTTTCTAAATCCACCTTTAGAAGTATCTAATATGTTGTATGTAAAGATAACTAATATGTTGCGAAAACAGAAGTTGAAGACTCGTACCGAAAGAACGCGCAGAGTTGTTGATTGTTTTTATGCTGTTTTTCTTGTAATATTACCAATTGCCCAAAAGTGCATTGAGTTGTTCTAATATACTGTCTAATCGTGCGTGAACTCTTCCAATCTACAAATCCCCTGAGAACTTTTGCTAAGTGAAGACCATCCTTACATCCGTTTGATGTATAAATCATTTGAAAATTAAAGCACAATCCAACATTAAAATTGAACATACTACAATATATTTTGTTTCTCTCCAGGAAATAACACTAGACGTATTCCTCCAAGTATCATGGGAAGACACAAGACTGCACCTGCCATCAGGCACCCCGTTCATAGACCTACCCTGGGAGTTCCGCCAGCTCATTTGGACACCAGACCTGTACATCTGGCAACTGCAGACCATGAGGATCATGTCGGTTCTGCAGGAGATGGCATCTCTGAGACTTTACTCTAACAGCACCGTCTCAGTCAGTATTGGGTTCGTCCATTTTGGTTCCTACTTACAAATATTGAAGACTAGCTGCGCCTTGCGGCTTCGCCCGCGTGGAAATCTATGTGTCAAATGGTTTATACACTTTAATAACTCACCGCGTTTATTTATTATATCTCTACTTTCCTCTTGAATCACTCTATCTATTAAAAAAACCGCATCAAAATCCGTTGCATATGTAGTTTTAAATATCTAAGCATACATAGGGACAGACAGACAGTAAAAGTAAAAGTAAAGTAAAAGTAAAAAATCATTTATTTCTTTAGGCTTACAAAATAAGCACTTAGACAGCGTGAAAAGACTTTGTTTTATACTATATGGTGATGATGGCGATGATGATGTCTTAACAGAGACTAGCCGTGTACGACGGACATGTTAAAGTGCACAAGTGTATGCGCAAACTATTTACAAACACTACACTAACTTATTTACAGGATTTATGGTGTTTTGAGTTAGTTTTACTATATTTCGGCAAAGTCACATAAGCTGGATATCGCGGAATATCTCAAGGCTCTTATTGCACCTACCATACAAACCTTTAACCAAGAATTTAAAACCTTGATCATATTTCATGGTGAAATCAGCTAGTAACTACTTGCCCGTAGATCCGTAAGTTTTTTTGCTTATAGCGAACTTATCAAGTATGGTTTTTGTGTAACGGCAAGGCTTGAATAGGCTTTTAAGTAATATGTTCTAAGTAATAATATGAGAGTTTCGTTGAAATGGATAAGCAAAAAGAAAATGGAAATAATTCGATTTCACTAATTGCCTAATCAAGCACGAAATTTATTCGTGGGACTTCGACAAAAAATATCTAATTTGCAAGGAAATGAGATTTATTAAAACATTTTTGTGTGCTATTTATGTTGCCGTACATATGGGAGAGGCCTATGTCCAGCTGTGGACGTGTAGGTATAGGCTGATATGATGATGATATTAGTGAATTAAGAATTAGGATAGGCGGTATTATAGCGAAAAAGTCACTTAAATACTTTAAATTTTTAATTTAAAAATTTAATTAGAAAAACAAATATAAGTATGTAAATAACAGTAATAAGGCTTGTGTGTATTTATTTTATTATATATTTTTTGTGATTTCAGTGCAACAATAACCATAAAATGTGAAATGGATTTCGTGCTGTATCCGTTGGATGTACAAAACTGTGCCATAGATTTTAGCAGCTGTGAGTATAGCTAATTACTTACTTAATACATTGCTGAATTGTTGCTTGTGTATAATCAGTTCAGAAAAAATGTGAATGTTAAAATATCACTAAAATTCTGAGAAAACTAACGAGTGTTGCTCATTAGTTTTCATTTCAGGCGGTCCTCAACACAACAAAAGTACCTATACATAAAAAAATATACTTTTGTCGTTTTTATCAAACTGTCTAGTTTTCGCGTTCAGGTCTTCTGAGACCGAGAAGAGAGAGAGAAACAGCTATTCATTACTTCTATCAACACTATCACAATATCAACATTGATTTCAAATGTAATTTCCTTGAGCCACAGTCGCTCTGCAGAATGGTAGATGAGAAAGTATTTTTAAATGTATGGGAGCGGTAACAAGCGGAAGCAACTAACCAACCTAGCAGCCTACCTACCATCCTGCGGTGCGGCTGTGGCCAAGTAATTATCAGTTGGTTGATGTGGTTGATAATGACCCTATTGTTCTCTCTGTTATTTTCAGACAAATACACACAAGAAGACATCCGGTTCGAGTGGCGAGACGTCGCGTCCTGGCGAGGCATGGGCCTGCCCTCCGGGCACCGCGACCAGTTCCGACTCCCCAAATACGTGGTCACCTTCGTCACCGACAAAAGTAAACATATTCGCACTTTTGGTGAAGGTAAATGTACATTCGATGCTTTGGGCTTTTGTTTGCGCTTTGTGTTTAATATTTGTATCTTACTAATGCCAACGCGCTGTCGCTATGCTGAATGCGGTGGTTGGTGCGGATGTTATTGGGATGGGAGGTAACTTAATAGTTTATTGTAATCAGGGAACCAAGAAATATGTTGATGCTTATTGAATGTCGGGGTCGAATTAGATTCAACGTTACGTTACGAGACAATATGTTGTTAATTATTGAGATCACAAATGTTTATTAGAACCCAACTAATTTTTTTCTCTAGGAAACCTTCTCGATCAATTGAAGTGCAGAGGTTCATCAAACAATTTCAACTGAAGACTAATTAATCTGTGATAGAATCGATACTTTTTTCAAATAACTACAACCTCTCTTTCTAATCAACAGGCAAAAGACTTACCTACTACATAGCATTGCTTCGACTCTCATAGTCATAGCAAAATAAGATGAGTCTCAAAAGTTCAGTCATCCGTGCCATACACCATTTCCCTGGTTTGAAAATTGTCTGCATGAATTAGAATAAGATCATTTAGTGGTGTCTTGTGTAGTAATAGTAACTAGTGTAGTGTCGCTTGAAACATTCCTACGACTTTTTTCCCTCCTGTTGTGAACTTCTTTCTGTTACGTACCCTAACATTGTCACTTTGGGGTACGATGACCGTGTGGATTGTCCAGTGTTATTTATTAATTTATTATATTTATTTATTTTATCTCAATGTTTGCGGGAAATAACAGCTGGTTTCATTGTATTGTACTTATCTCTTTAAATAGATTTTACTTTTTAGACTTGATACAAGCTGCCTTTGTTTTAATTCACATAGTACCTAATGAATTACATCATTCGTTGTTTTAAGACCCGGGTTCACGTTGGACAGCGTTAGAAAGTAGATAGGAATAAGTTAACTTGTATTATCAGTCGTAACATGTTTAGTACCTACCTAGATTAATCCCGGGTCTGTCATCTTTTACACATACCTAATGACGCCGTGCAATCTTATTCGGCTTTGATTTCAGGTGCCCACTCAGCAGCTCGACTTCAAATAAAACTTTCGAGAGAGCTAAGAAGCTACCTTCTAGAGAGCTATCTCCCATCATCGTTGTTCGTCATCATCTCCTGGGGGAGCTTCTGCGTTATACCAGAGATTGTGCCCGGCAGAATGGTTCTGCTGGTCACTACTTTGCTGTCTCTGGTCACAATGTTCGACACTGTGAGGTAGGTTGTACCTACCCCTTTATCTGAAAGCGCTTTTAAGACCTCGTGCAGAACTATCTGCGTTCTTTTTAAGTTTGTTCGATTGGCATCATAAATATTGCCTGCTGATGGAACTGCAACCTCGATCCATAATGGGGTGTTATGTTTGACATGTCTAAAAATGTGGGTCTGTCTGTATCATCGTAGACCCCAAACGGATAAAACAATTTGGATAATGTTTTTTGTTTCAAAGATGACTTCGAGAGTGTGCCTATTAAGTTTAAAAAAGATTAGTGCAGCCGTTCTAATGTTATTAAAGTTCAAAGTTAAATTGTCGTCCAGGGTTTTAGAACATTTTGTACAATTCATCATCATCATTGGCCTACAATATCCGCTCCATGAAAGATGGTGTATCTCATAGGCTTAGTGAAAAAATACTTAGTCTATGGTTTATGAACGCAGTGTTTGTTTGATCGTCTTTTTTTTAAATTAGCTTGTAACAAAATATTTCTCTACATTTCAGTACAAACTCGCCAGACGCCCTCGAGCTTAAATGCATTGAGGTCTGGCTGATCTCGTGTACAATATTCGTGTTCCTCGCCCTACTTGAGTACTTTGTGGTGCTATTCGGCATCAGATACGACAAGAGCTGGTGCCGACGGAGACAAGACTTAAGACGAGCCGCCTCGGCTGCTCAGCTTGCGCCGCCGCCATTGCACATGAATCATGGGCAGGTATTGTAACCACCTAAATTGATATCTTGATATTTTCTTTCTATTTCCTCTGCTTGGCACTATCGCGATTTTTAAGACACTGTATATCTAATTATTTTTTTCATTTTCAAATTTTCATCCTGTCCTTGATGCTGATTGAATATGTACCTATTCGAAACGTTGGCCTCCTTTCAAAAAGATAAACCCCAGTCATCTGATATCAGGATAGCGTTCAGAATTCTTATGAAACTGAATAGTTATTTACTGCTGTTTTCAGAGACTAAGCACCCCTGTAACAGGGACTCCCCAAGGCGGAGTCTTCTCCCCCACGCTTAGCGTAGAAGACGAAGGCCTAAAACAACAGTTTTCACATCAAACGATCCAAAGGGTAAGCAGACATACCCTCTCTATCGTAGCAAGCATGTACGATTGAATTCTTAAGTAGCATTACCACGTAGGTCTATTTAGGTGCATTAATTCTTCAACTTAGGCCACCGATTTCTAGTTATCCCTCTCGGGAAAAAGGAATTGGAGACAAAATAAGGTTGGATGTGAGACAAGATCCGTTAGCAAGGTAAAAGTAAATGAGAGAAACAGAAACAGTGCACTGTGTGGCTAACGTAACCCAGTACCTACCAATCGGTTGACACGTAGTCGGTGTGTATCTAGTAAATTATCCGTATCGTAGACACTCAGATAGAAGTACTTTTAGACGGGTCTACAGTAGAAACACTGCAGAAAATGATAAGAGACAAGAAGCGATTCATAAATAATTGGTAAAATAGGCCGTTCATGCACAGCTTGTATGTACTAATAGATGAGAGCTTTCCCCGAAGATCAATTAGATAACTTTAGATGTTGTATTTGTATAAATAATTATTTACTTTTAATGCGTAACCTTTGTTTGTTTTTCTAGGATTCGCCTATTTTCGAATCGATGCCGGGTGGGCCTGGCAACTTCTTGGCGCGGTTTTCTTCGATGCTGGACAGGGGTGTCATGTTTTGTGGCGCCACACATGGGGACATGGATAAGTTCGCGCTTATGCTGTTTCCCGTTTGTTTCTGCCTGTTCACTATCATTTACTGGACGACATATCTAAGTGAAGCGCATAAAGCGATGACCAGGCATGAAAACTGAAGACTCAGCCTTAATTAGGACATATCGATATATCAGTGCCTGGAGAGACTTTGTGACGATTGTAAATATTAGAAAAGTTGCTAGTCTGTACTCAAAAATGTAAGCCTTCTATTTTGTAATTTAACAGTAATTGTTGATTTCGTTTTAAAAATTACGCATTAATTAAGATGTAAATAGTGTGCAAAATATCAAACTTTAAATGTAAGTGCCCCTTGTGAACTATGAAGGATGAAAATACTGACCTGATAGTATTTTCGCGTAAATATAAGTACCTCCCTAACTAATATGAGTCGGATTAAGTAAATGAGTGGGAAATAGAGGGACCATAAGTAAGAGCTCAGTAACCATAATAAAGTGTACAGATAAGTACTTACATTCTATTTAATAACAAAAATTCGTCTTCAATAAGTTTTACAACATTTAAAACATATCTCAACGCAGGTCTCATCGCTTGGAATTTGTAATAAATCATTATTGAAAACGTATTTAAGCTAATTTATACATACATATACCTATACCTAACCGTAGGTTCCTAGTTAATGTGAAATGCACCGGCTGCTATTTTGACAATAATCGAATAAATTGTCCTGCTTTGCCTTATTACGATAATATAAATTATTTATTAGATTTATATCTAGATTATACTCCATTCTATACGCTCATTTGTGACATCATCGTTTTGTCTATGAATTTAATGTTGCTCTACATTTTGCCAGATTTTTTAATGGTCTATAAAACCTAGGTTTTAAGCTAAATTAACTAGGTAACTATAATTACCTACACGAATATGCTTTCTTGGCCATCTCTTACAAGCCCGCTGGATCCCATTGCTGGTCTAAAAATCCCTTTCCATCTGGGCGAATATGTACAGGACTTTAAAGATTTACGACGACCTCCGTGGCGCGGTGAGCGAAGGTCCGCCTGCGATGTAAGAGGTTGCGGGTTCGATTCCCGCCTCGGGACAATTGTGTGTACGATCTGCAGATATTTGTTCCGGGTGTTCTGGTCGTTATCTATGTATAATAAAAATTATATATCTATGTAATCTATTGTATTAAGTATGTCAGTCATCGAGTACCCTTAACACAAGCTCTGCTTAGCTTGGGGCTAGATCATGCTGTGTGGATTGTCTAGCATTATTTATTTATTTAGGCAATAAATAATCTGACGAATATTATGATGAAGAATAAGTAGTATCTAACAATTCCATGCAAAGCTTTCTCTAAGCATTTTAATTGATTGTGTGTTGTAAGACTACTCCGACCTCCTGCGAAAGACTGCAGGTAGATGCTGGATGCGTCAAGCTGAAGACAGGGCGCTATGGTGCTCATTGGGGGAGGCCTATATCCAGCAGTGGTCTAACATAGGCTGATGATGATGATATTGAATCATGTTGTGCCTACAAATAAACTATGTAATGTAGGTACATATATTTAAGTCTAGTGGTTTACATTTTTAGGTGTGGTGGTGTGGCCAGCACGATTTGACAAATATTATTGTTCTCATATTGTAGGTAATGGCCGCCACCGCCACACATTGAGCATAGTTTTCACTAATGAACCAAACAAAATGTGACCAAGTAGCAACTGAATTTCATTTTAAATTTCAACTTCAACTTCTTCCTAGATGGCTCTGCGTCTGGATTGACGCAATTCTGCCAGTGTTCGTCTCATGATAGCATTGCAAGCTTTATGGTAACTCACTTGTACATTTATAGTACAAAACATGTACAAAATATACTGGTTGTTTCCTACTGCCACTTTAGTTTGACGTTGAGTGGTTGTATCGCCGAATTTGGAAATATATATCTTATTGATCGTAACGAACATGTTAATTTAGTAAGACCATAACGAAAAATAATGCTAGTCACTTAAGGATTGATCTTATTAGAATAAATTAATAGGTATTTAATTATGTAATACCAATCATATCCCTGCTTTCTTACGAACTTAAACTGACACATTACCGTCTCTCTTCGTTTACTAAAGCACAAAATTATTTATGCACAAAGAACTCTTCACCGGTCTACTGATTAACCACGCAAACAATTTAAACTGAATTGACTTTTCTTCTTCTTCTTTTTTTTTGGTTCCGTGCCCAAAGGGGTACCACAAGGGATGGGATCTTACTATTTTAAATTGATTAGCGAGAGACCAAGTTTATAGTGGCTTTTAAAATTGGACAAGGCTGATAAATGGAATTACAGGAAAATTACCTTTTCCGCGTAATATTTCCATATATTAGTGGGAAATATTACGAGGACGTAATTTTTTTGACAAAGCCCTATTCGATAAATCTAGCCTTAAGATAATGACTGTCAGAAGAGAATGTTTCCTCTCTTAATAAGGATTGACCCTCATTGAGGACTTAAGTAAAGTTATATGCAATATAATGCTTACGATTTAAAATTTAAATGATTCTTGCAACTTGTTAAACTGTGGAGAGACAGTATTACTTTCTCGAATTCTTAGCAATATTTAAAGTTAAGTGATTAATGAAATAAAAAGACATTATTTTAAATCATTTATGTATCGTTTTTATTTGCCTACTTATTTCTATGTACACTATCTACAATGATTTGAATGTACCTACTAACAGTTATTCATAGCCGTAATATGGTCCTTCTTTAAATGCTCGAACCATATCATCGGAGTTTCTTCTGATGCGCCTGCCAATAGGTTCCAAATCTGCATAGCATTGAGGGAATACTTTCTCTATGATGTCTACGGCTTCCTTTTTCCCGATCTGTCGAACTGCCATGACAGAGTACAGAGCTTTTGTTTTGACGCAGTCCTGAAAGCAATAGTAACATGAATTAATGAATGAGTACTTTACTGTACTAAAAATTTACATAAATAAAAATCTTATAACTTAATACCACAATAAATAAGGTGGCCTTATCGCTGAGCGCAATTTTTCCAGGCAACTGTCAAGACCGGTTAGTCGACCGTCAAAGAAATGTGTGCCTAGATTTTATCGGTTGTTTTGCGATTATATGTGGGTTTTATTTTATTTATTTATTAAGTACATAAATAAACAAGTTTCCCCAAAGTGTAGAAAATCAAAAGGGGCATTTATTCCAGACCACCATGATATTAATGATATGGTTAAATTATTTTTCCAACTTTGTTTTGATACTGTGCATCCGAATAGGCCCAGGGGTCTCCTGGGCCTATTCAGATATTTTGATTCTCCAATACGCCATTGCGTGTTTCGAGTCGGCCGATGTTGGTACTCATAACTAATACAAGAGTACCAATATTCACAAAAAAACGAAACGAAACACGCAATTGCGTATTTTGGAGAATTAAGACTTACCTCCTAGCTAGCAGATTAAAGCAGGACAGGACCAACGCGCAATGCATAAACACAGTCCTTTAGCCAGCAGTGGATCACAAAAGGCTGATTATTATTCTGATGCATTTATCGGCATGATGATGTATATGATAAGAAGAGTCATTTGAAAACGGGATATTAACCATGATTTGATTTTTGAGTTTTCCAATATTTCGGCAGTCTCATGCGCCATGATCACGGAATAACTGGTATATATCCCGTTTTAAATGACTTTAGTGTTAATAACCATGATAGTTTCAAAAGTTTTATTATGATGGGTAAGTTAACAAACCTGATGAGCCTGCTTTACCCTGGTCCACGACGCATCTCCTTGCGACCATGCGCTAGTAAACGAGCAATGCGTCAGATTCGCAGCTCGGATCTCCGTGCAGGCAAGGTGTTCCATATTCCTAAAGTTAAGGTGGTTTCGGCAGTAGTCAAACATGTGCAGCATTTCGTGAGCCAACACACCTTGCACCATGCCTTGACGGGTTGATACGTTCTGGCATACTACTATCTGGAAAAATTATAGTGTTGGTTAGTTAGTGCACCTGTGTCTGCGCTAGGTAAATATTATAGTGCACGTGAATATATATATAATATTTTCTGCACCCTAGGTAAGTTGAAACTGGCCGCTATATGAAAGCCAGCCTAAATTCGGCTAGAAAGACGTCATCATCATCAAAGTTGGTTCAAATTGACGAAAATTCAACTAAATAACAAAAACAACAACTGCTGTACTGTGCAAGTTACTAAGGGATTCAAATATAATAACTTGAAACATTTCGGATTATCTAGACGATAAAAAAGCTTAGGATGGGCTTTGCTCCAACTCTAAACTAATGACAAGGTAAAGGTTTCTTGTTCGCTTCATTACCCTACCTTAAAAAGATTGAAGTGAACAAAAAATCAAAGTCATCACTTTATTTCCTAGTTTAACATATGTATATGTAATTTGAATTTTGTGTCCAAGAGTCCTGGTCTAAAGGAAATAAAGCACTTTGATATTTGATATTTATTTGATTCTAGCTGCGCCCCGCAGTTCCATCCGCATGGTGATAGATATTTTGGATAATATGCAAGATATCTTTATAAATTATACCCTATGTGTTATTCTGATATGCAAGTTATATTATTGTGAAGTTTAATCAAAATCCATTCAGTAGTCTTTGCGTGAAAGAGCAACAAATATCCTCACATACTTTTGTGTTTATAATATAAGTAGGATTCCTCGTGTCACAAAACCAATGCTAGTAATCTAACTGTCAGCTAGAGCTGACTAATTTGCTACAGATTACAGATAATCTTTGACTGCATCTTAACATATTGTTTCTATTAAATGCTCCATTCATCATCAAATAAATAAATAAATAAATCAAGCAAAGCCTATGCCAGAGCTTGGGTTTCAGTAATAAATGGAACAATAGCCCTTTTAAAATTCTAAGGGACACCCCTATCACCCCTACCTTACCCAGGGGTGGGTTATGTAGGGCTGATCTAATAGTGCATGCATACATATTATGAGTAGGTACATATCAGCAAATAAAGACATTACATAACAATAACACTGCTGTTGCTGTGTCAAGTACTCATACAAATTAATTTCTATATTATCCTGCCTATCTTAAAGATTCTGACAAACTTACCTGATTCATTTCTGGATCATAGCCTCCACTGACTGTATAGTCGCAGACTTCACAAGATATATGTCTTCGGATGTCAATTGGACTGTCAATAACAATATTATACATTTTAATATATACACATGTAGATTATTTATAGATTAATGGAATTTTCTTTAACCTTACCATCCAGAACTCTTGAGGGCTGCCATCATAAGTTTTACTATAGCACCTGCAATAAAAACAAGCAGTAAAACAATGAGGTTCAAAAAGTTAGTGAAAATAGGTATAGATAGTAGTTGTGATGCTGCATAATTATGTTGACTTAACTGTTTTTCACACATTCATACACATTTTTCTCGCACTTGTATTTATCTATGTTTTCTTTTCCTTCCTTTCCCAAGAGGACGCTGCTTAGTTTCGCTTTGAAAGTACCTCTTCTCTCTGGGTACAAATCATAACCCCATGCTTCGTTATTTTCATTTTTTTGGCTGTCTGGGCTGCTGCTACTATCATTGGAACCTTTATTATTAAGGTTACGAGCATTTTCTTCAGACATTTCAGTTACTTTAGGCGATAAAACCGAGATTTTATAAAAATTATTTCGTTTTTAACTTCGTATGTTGTCTCACCAACTTTAAAAATGAGTAAATAATTCGTTTACGAAATTTTAAGGAATGACTGGGTTTCAAGAACGGATAAGGGGCGATTTTCAATAAATGTATATTGGAAAGGGAATAACGAAAAGAAAACACAGACCAATGTACTGCATTTTAGTAAAAAAACTTTGAAAAACACCAAACCAACAATAATACAATAGGTACTTAATCTGCCAGTGTCTATGTCAAAAGAATCAAATGAATGACAATAACACTGGCATAACAATAATAATCGACACTCACAGTTACAGTACAGAATTCTACTCAAATCCGAAAATAGCCGTCTACCAGTGACCACAGAACAATAATATCCTAACGGAAAGAAGTAAGACTCCATAGAGTAAAAATGCCAACACTAGAGCACACTAGCGCCTCTAACTTAAGCCCACGGTAACTGGCGTTTGGCGGGAGCTTCAAATTAAATAGGCGCTCAATTCAAAAGGTGCCTTTTTAATTTCTCTGCGACTATAATAATTTATCAGACGAATGGTAAGTATTCAACATTTTGTTGAATATTCACCATTCACCTGACACAATATAAAATATAGAATTGCACCCAATACTTAAGGAAGGATTTTGGTTAAGTAATTAAAATGCCAATTTGGCCAAAACTGTGAAAAAATATATAATTTAGTAGGTAAATATAATATTCTTTTATTTTACACGTAATTCACCTTGTTTTCACAGTATGATATTAAATAAAGATAAAATACAAGCACTTTAAATGTTTTGTAGTATATTTATTTTCCTTTTCATTGCTTTCTTCGATGCTTCGTCCGTAAATCTCTATTTTTTAACAATTATGTAGTACCGTTTAATGCATAATGCATATTGTCGACACAATTATATGCAATTTATTTTTTTCAAAATGCTGGGAGCATCCTTGCAACCACTCAAAATCTACTTCATTATCTAATTTTTCTTTTAATGTTTTTTTAATAATGCGTCAAACATGTAAAGTGAAGTTAGTTCTTTTTTAGATCTACCGCCCGACACGGTTGTCATTCTCATTTTTGACAGTGTTCCAGGGACATTTGAGTGTCATGCCGAGACTTTGAGCATAAATGTTGTTGCTCTGTCTTACATATAGCGTCCTCTCATACATTTTATTTGTCCCATGGTACTTGTGCTGTTGGCATTTCATGCTTAGCTAGTTGATACCCACTGCCAGTGACGGATTTACCAGCAGGCTGAGTAGGCTGGAGCCTATGGCGGCATATTGTAGGGGGCGGCAAATTTGCCTTAAACATATTTCTTATCTTACAGAAAAATATTATGTTCTAAATGTTATTAGATCCACACACACACACACATTTAAATAAATGCGTATAATGTTTCACCAATCACTACTTAAATATTTTATGTAAGTATTTACTAAGTATTTGCTTGCATAGTCATGATGGGGCGCGGGAACGAATGTTATTTACCCAGGGGCGGCTTAAGCGGGTGTGTGGTGTGCTCTCATGGTGACGGTAGGACGATGCGGCGGCCCCCCCAAAATCTTAGTTTATGTATAAAAAATCCATTCTACCTAACATGTAACTTAACAATAGGGTTAACCAGTATCCACTGCAAAAATACAAAATAGTTGCATACTGCCGTTAAAAAAAAACGTGTCTCGCTCCGCTCGCCGATATTACTCGTGTTTTGGGCGTTTTGTTATGTTTCGTATCAGTTCTGCAAAAGTAACGGCACCTATTTTGCTACAGTCATTTTCTATCAATTCAATCACCACAACAAATAGCGCAAAATCATATTTCGCACAAAAAAATCTAAGGAGACAACACATTTTTCGCGATTAGTTCCACAAGCCAATAACAATTGTTCCTTCTAGCTATAGAAAAAAGCGAACCCCCGCTATAAAAATTAATACAAAATTCTAACGAAAACCACAAAAAATTGTCCGCTCCGCTTTTTTTAATTTTTTTATAATAAGACTAATCAAATTATCGATTTCATTTGATAAATGAAAATGAAAATAGTATCAGTTTGTAGAGGTCAGTAGGGGCGGCAATTTGAAAAGCCTACTAGCGGCAAATGTGTTAATCCGCCACTGCCGTCTACACTACAAAATATATAATAGGAAGACTGAGGAAGACAATGATACACAGGAAAATATTGTGTGCTTTTATTACGCGTTATGTTGTACTGCATAATATTAAACATATAAATAGGTAATTCGAAGCCATGACACGGATTATCAAGGTGTATATATCGGGGCTGGCATTGTCAGCACTTGTTGATAATGTACGCACAGTAAAACGAAGCCACCCACCATTATAAGCTCGTTCCTACTTTAGGAACTACTACTTTTTCGACTCTGCACGTCCGCTTTGCGGGGGTGGGGTCAACGAAGACATGCGCAAAACGTTACATGTTTTCATTTTAATGGCACTTTACAAAAAGTGATGTTACTTTATGGTGTTACTACTCCTCAAACGAAACAGGTACGCGTTCGTAGGTGATTATGTCGGTATCACTCCGACATCACCGAGAACAAGTAATGTTTTTAATAGTTTAGGATGAATATATGATAGGTATGAATATGAAATTCACGCAATGTAATATTATGAACCCAATGCCTCCATTATTTATCATTTTCTATTTACTTCTACTACCTGAGAAACATTTACAGTAGGTAGATTATATTACACATCCACGAACGAACACAAGTATGCACACTGCAACGTGGCACAAAATTAATCTTGGTTTGGTTAGGCGCTTTTCCCGCTAAACAACCGCTATCGACGCGTGAATTGGCACGCGAGCAACGTTCGCGCGTTGCCATTATTTTCTGCCAGGCGCTAGAATGCTTTTAATTTGGGTGTTTTGGGTTGCCTTATCTGAAACCTATTAGACTAGAGATAAATGGTTTTGTATTGTATTTTCACTTCATTTATCCATATATTTTATTTTACACTTTTCAATTACATTATTCGAAAAAAAATGAAAAAAGTGTTTTGCGTAATTCAGTTTAACATTACCTACCTATTCAAAAATTCATATTATGTTTAAAAATTTGCTTGGTTTACCTATACAAAATAAAGCTCAAAACCCAAAATATTTTGTACTCGGACATAATAGCCCCTAATTATAATAAAGTTCATTTTCCTTCATACTTAGACCCTAATAATAAACCCAGCCAGACGTTAATCTTACTTAGGGCACGGCACACCAGGCTTAGGAGTGGCAAATTCCAAGTCATTTAAATTAGAAATAGCGACAATAGAGGAAATCTCTAGCCCTATAAACATTATTACTATGAATTGCAATAAAAAATTAAGAAAACAAAATTGTAAAATAACTGGAAAGTTTACTAACTTGGTGCACCAAAATATTCAAGGAATTAGAAGTAAATTATTAGAATTAGAATTGTACATGAACTCATTTGATATTGATATCATCTGCCTCACAGAACATTGGCTGAAAAGCTATGAGCTCATGTTTAACTTCAGTAACCACCAGGTTGGTAGTTCTTTTTGCAGATCACATGCTATTCGTGGAGGCTCTTTAATATTACTAAATAAACTAATAAAATTCAAAGAACGTAAAGACATAGTATGCTTATCCATTGAAAGCCACATTGAAGTAGCATGTGTTGAGTTGGAGCACACTATTGTAGCAAGCGTATACAGCCCACCATCAGCTTCTTTTGAAATATTTGAAAAAAATATGGATGATATCTTATTTAAAATATCAAAATCAAATAAAAACCTCATTGTATGTGGAGACTTTAATATTGATCTTTTAGAAGTTTACTCCCTCAGTAGCAGATTAACAAATTTATTTAATTCTTATAATCTTAGGCCAACATTTATGGAACCTACTAGAATAACTGAAACATCAGCAAAATGTATAGATAATATATTTGTTTTCCAAAATGAAAAAATTGTCAGTCACAAAATTATAAGCCATTTAAAATCAGACCACTTAGGTCAACTAATTAAATTAAAACATCCAGTAAAAAATAATAATTGTAAAAAAAAAATTAAGTACGTTCCTGTGACCACAGATCGATTTGAACGGTTGAAATTGGATTGGGATTTTAAACCATCACCTAACTACTCACTTAACAACCCAAATGAGTCGTATTGTAGTTTTTTTAATAAATTCACCAATGCGTTCAATTCAATATTCATACCCAAATCGATCTTGGTCTCAGAAAAACTTAGCTTTAGTGAGTGGGCAACAGTAGGTATACATAAGAGTAGACAAAAGTTATATGAACTGTATAGTGAAAAGCAGTACAATTTTAGCCAGGAATTTAAAGAAAAAGTAAAAAATTACTCAAAAATATTTAGAAAAGTTTGTAATACAGCAAAATCAAATTATATTAGCTCGAAAATTAAAAATAGTGAAAATGTAATAAAATCAACTTGGAAAATAATTAATAGTGAGACTGGAAAGGTCAATACCTACATTAATGATTACAGTTTAAAGATTAATGATTGCTCTATCAAAAATGATGTTGAAGTAGCGCAAGCTTTTGAAAATTTTTTTACTGACATTCCAATCTGTACTACAAAGTGTCTGAACTCTTCTCAAATAATAGCTGAATCATTACTTAAAGAAAATGTACCTAAATGCGATAGTAAATTTATTTTTACCCATGTTGATGAAAATGATATAAAAAAAGCCTTTAAACTTTTAAATATTAAAAAAACTGCAGATCTCTGGGGCATTTCCGTTAAAATTATTAAACCTTTAATTGATACCATTGCACCAGATCTAGCTTTTATATTTAATGAATCCATTGATTGTGGCATATTTCCTGATCTAATGAAACATAGTAAAATAATCCCATTGTTTAAATCGGGTATTAGGTCTGACCCCACTAACTTTAGACCAATATCAGTACTGCCTACATTCAGTAAAGTTTTTGAAAAACTTATTTTACACCAATTGCTTAGACATTTTAATGGCAATGACCTGCTACACTGTAAGCAATTTGGGTTTACTCGTGGCAGGTCAACTACTGATGCCGGTGTAGAGTTGGTATCGCATATTTTTGATGCTTGGGAGAAGTCGCAAGATGCTTTAGGCGTTTTTTGTGACTTGTCAAAAGCATTCGATTGCGTTCATCACGAAACATTAATCAGGAAACTACATCATTATGGAATAAGGGACAGCTCTTTGGATCTTCTTACATCTTACTTGAGTGATAGGATACAAAGAGTTGACATTAATGGGAAACGATCTAAAGGGTCTGTGGTTACAATGGGTGTACCGCAGGGCTCTATCTTGGGTCCTTTCCTATTTTTAGTTTATATTAACGACCTGCCTCATCTTGTAAAGAATGATCATGAGATTGTATTGTTTGCTGATGATACTTCATTAATTTTTAAAATGAATCGACAAAAAACAAATTTCGACGATGTAAATACTGCAATCTCAAAGGTAGTCCATTGGTTTAGTATCAATAATCTTTTGCTTAATGAAACCAAAACAAAATGTTTAAGATTTAGTCTACCTAATGTAAAACAAGTTAAGGCTGATGTAAAAATAAAAGGAGAAACGGTAGAAATTGTAAACAATACCGTATTCTTAGGAATAATCTTAGATAGTAAACTCCAATGGGGCCCACACATAGATAAGCTATCGAAGAGACTTAGTTCTGCAGCATATGCAGTTAAAAAAATCCGTCAACTTACAGACGTTGATACTTCTCGACTAGTCTATTTCAGCTACTTCCATAGTATTATGTCTTATGGCATACTATTGTGGGGGAACGCTGCAGATATAAACACCATTTTTGTGTTGCAGAAGAGGGCTGTTCGTGCGATCTATAATATGGGTCCCAGAGAATCCCTACGTAATAAATTCAAAGACATAAACATAATGACAGTACCATGTCAATATATTTATGAAAACTTGTTGTACACTCATAAAAACATCAATCGATTCATTAAAAAAAGCGATATACATAATGTAAATACTAGAAATAAGAATAAACTCGCTGTTCCCACAACTAGACTACATAAGATAAGTGCATCTTTTAAAGGGCAATGTATACGCTTCTACAACAAAACTCCAAGTGAGTTGCAAAAATTATCAATAAATAAATTTAAAAAAATTGTGAAGCATATTCTTTGTAAAAAGGCTTATTACAAAATATCAGATTATCTAGAAGATAAAAAAGCTTGGAACGAGTTTTGCTCCAACTCAAAATCTAACAAATTACAGATAAGCAAATCATATGTACTAGACACATAAGTTATGAACATACTAGTGGTTTCTTCTCACTTCTTCCACTGGTGGACAAAAAATTGAAGTGAACTATAAAATAATTTTAATTGATAATAATGAATAGTATAAAATATGACTTGTCTAAGTGCTTATTTGTAAGCCTAAAGAAATAAACTTTCATTTCATTTCATTTCATTTCATTTCATTTCATTTCATTTCATTTCATTTCATTTCAAAAAACTGTAAGTAAGGCTGCTTTTCGAGCTAAGCTGCGTAGCTAAGTAGTGTAACTTTTATGTCGAACCCAAACAATAGGCTCGCTCGACTTTTATGAAATTCGAGCGAATTGAAACAATGCAATGTTTGTTACCACTATGACGTTCGCACTGTGCACGCTTTCATAGCAGTGGGTTGCATACGCAGACATCATCATTAGCATTAGCCTATGTTCGTCCACTGCTGGACTTAGGGTCTTAGGCCTCCGCCAATGAACGCCGAGGTTGTCGGTTCTTCACGAGATATGGCCGGCCCTCTGCCACTTCTGTTTGCTAATTTACACACATATCTCAACAAATATTTTGACCAAAATATCATTCAGTTTCCTACCTAGGTAATATTCAATAACCCTAGCTGTACCTATATGTTCTAAAAGTGAAATACTACCTGTACCTACCAAATATAATTTTGTTTTTAGGTACTTACATAGAAAGAGAAGAGTGCAGTGCACCTTTGTGCCTTGCCTATTCCCACACGATCATGCCGACAAACTATGAAGCGTTACAAACAAAGACGAATCCGAGCGGATGTGATAAGTCGATAGACCAATGGGGCTACCACGCTATTTAACACATAACGTAACGCAAGTTATTAGCGTTACGTTATTACGGTAATTTTAGCGCGATTAACACGTGTTAAGGCGCATTTTAACGTGAATAACGCCTTTTCTCTAAAATAAGTGTAAAAATTATAACGCGGATAATGCGCGTTACGCTAAGTGATAAATAGCGTGGTAGCCCCACAAGATCAACGACTGTGCGTTACCTTGCTTGCATCGCGAATCGCACGAGCACAGGCAAGATTCACGAATCACCAACCGAACTTTGCGTGATATTTGTACTGAGTAATGCCTCGGCTTCTCTCTCGGTGATACGTGAAGTAACATGACGTCTCGACGCGTAGCGTTACTTGCGTAACATCACATGCATTACTTAGCTTGCTAACGAAACGAAGCCCCCTACCATCGGATGGCGTCTCAGTCAACCGAAGAACGAAGTAGGTACTCACTGTAGTACCGATTTTGACATTGTCAATTTATAGACCGCTCGTCCGCCATTACCTCTTTAGACACCAACAGAGTGACTTAGATCGAAAAATGAAAAATGTCTTCTTTAGTGGTCAGATGTTGCCGAAATCACACTAATTTAGTAAATAATAAACACAGAATCACATTTCACACGTAAATTTCGAATTACATCCACTTATTTCTTCGATTGAACGCAAATAATTATCAACAGAAAAATCACAACAAAAACACAAATCTTGCCGGTGTTACCAGCACGTAAACTTCTAAATTTCCGAATAATGTGGGAGTTTATTAAAAATGTTTGAATCTTTGTATATTATATACATAATAATGCTTAAAATTGGAATTAAGTAGGTAGCCTACCTAACATAAATAAGAATTTAAATAGATATTTCTTAAATAAATATTTTATTATATAAATTAAACACAGACTGACTTGACTTATTGATTGACATAATTGTTTTCCTTGATGGACGTATGTTTTTTTTACGGGATCGTATAGAGGGGGTTGAGGTGACCTAAGAAAAATTCCAACTTTTTGACATTTACTCCAAAATCCCCCCTCCTGGCCCCTACGCGAAGCCATATTGCATAAAAATAATAGTGGGGGTGTATAGAGAAGACCAGTGATTTTAAATGCAAACTAAATGTTGCTCCCCCCTGCCCTCTGAGAACACCTCTTTTGAGTGTGCTACCAGATGCCGTCGCGATTTAGGGGTTCTGATTACAGGATCATATGATCCTGTAATCAGAACCAAACAGATGGTTTCTTTCGAGTAGAAAAACCAGCCAGTCGTTCGGAAGGAAAATAATTATAATCATATATATGTTACGTAGTAGGTAGCTCTTATAAAAACTATAACATTTATGTGACTAAAGCATTACGCTACTTTTTTTTTAAATAATAGCCTATTTGATTTGTGATCTGTGATTTGTAGAAACTTTTATGAAAATTATCGGCATTTTTTTTTTCATCGTTTGGCATCTCTCACATATGACATTTCCGTCCGCCTTCCGCCATTGCTGTTCTTGTTGACTTGTGATTCCGTAGGATGGCGTCTGACTGAAGTCTATGCCCGCCCGCCTACCTAAGGTTTTTCTTGTTCGCTCAGCATATTGATTGATTGTTGCAAAGCAAAGCAAATTGTTGTTTGTTTCGCCAAATCGACGACGCCGACGCCAACGTTCATATTTTCGCAGATAGCTAGGTAACCGGTGTCTTGGTTAAAAATTAAATTACCTGAGGCAAATTATCTACAATGGTTCTGACAAGTCGTCGAGCAAAATACTATATGAGATGGGATTACGGTTCCCTAAAATGGAAGATAATAAGTTCTAATGGAGAAGAACAATCTGACTCTCAAGCGAATGAAAAAGAAGGTTCCTCGATAGAAAACGCAAATCTCGCGAACAGAGAACAGGATTTTAATTCGCCTACGGATGAGTGCATACATGCATCCCGCAATAATGGAAATTCTTGTACTGAAGATATGAAAAAAGGAGTAAGAAAGCCACTTTCAAAAGGTGAATGTTTGCTAATCTTTCATGATGATACGTGCAGAAATGAAGACGGCATTCTAGCCAGAGCCTATTTAACGTATAAATCCACGGACCCTACCGGTCAACGGTATCTCAATTAAAGGAATAACGATAACTACGAGAAATGGCTGGTAAATCAATTAATCCAAAAATATTAATCCAACCTAGTGATTCTTTTCAAGTTATTGACAATGCACCCTATCAAATCAAAAATTTAAAGATACCCTTATTCAAACATTATTAAAACAGGAAATGATCACCTGGTTATACAGACATGAAATTCCAGGTGACCCAAAATTATCAAAAACCCAAATTTACATTATTTTATGTCAGCACAAGGAGAGATATACCTATAGAGTTTTCTGTGGACAAAGTATGTGCAGAACATACACACAGTGTTGCGATTGCCACCATATCTTCGGGATTTTAATCTAATTGAAATTATAATGATCTCAACTGTAAGGCTATGTAGCCTCTAGAAATGTAAGAAAACATGATCAGGGCTGAAGAGTGGAAAAAAGTGTGCAATCAAATGTGAGAATGAATATCAAAGATTTCAACATGATTTAAACAATTACACTTATTATCATCAGCCTATATTAGTCCACTGCTGGACATAGGCACCCAATAAGCACCTTGTCTTCAGCTTGATGTATTCAGCATCTCCCTGCAGTCTTTTGCACGTCGTCATTCCACCTGGTCGCTGGGCGTCCTACACTATATTTGCCGAGTTGTGGTCTCCACCCAAGAACACATTTACCCCAGCGGTTATAGCAGCACTGAATAGTGATAAATATCTGATAGTGACAGTGTTTTTGACCTCATTAAGAGCACAACATAATTAGAATTATTATTGTTTTTTTATTTATATTTTATTATTAAATGTCTCGCTTTCCAAAACAAATAAATATGTAAACATGATGTGAACATGTTTTTTTTATTTTATACCTCAACCTAAAGACAAACATAGAGAAAAAAAAATTGTATTTATTAACAAAGAATTATCACCAATCATATGGTTTTATCAGCTTTGAATAGATAGTGGACTGGTAACTTATTTGTGCGACAGGGATAACACTATAAAGACATTAGCTAATTGCCTCTTACCACTTTTACCTAGGGTTGATGGGCAAAATTTGTTGCCAGGTACAGGTAGTATAAGGTACTACCCTATCCTACCAACCTTTCTACCCTCAAGTTCAAACCTCCACAATTCTTGCAATGCAGAGTTTTTTTAGTTATTTGTATGCTGTGTTCACAGTTCAAGAAAATAAGTTCAAAGATTGTCAACATTTTATTTGTAGTAAACATCTTTCAATACTTTGTTCCCATTCAATAAACACACTTTTATCCAAAGGCAGCTTCTTGTACCATAAATTCATAGCACCTGAAATAGAGAGAGAGAAAAGAATCCTTATTTAAACTTCCTCTCAAAGTGATAATATTAGAGAATACAGCAGTTCAATATCCTACAAACCATGGCTGGGCGTATGTCCCCTATATGGACACTCTTTGTCGAACGTGTTGCTCCAGCATGTGAATACAGCACATGGTTTAGTTTTAATTATTATTTATTGTATTCTATTTAAAATTTAATTTGGTTTTTGCGTAACTAATTTAATTTTAATTAAATTTTTATTATTATTTTTATTTAATGCTACTTTATTTTATTGTTATTCTATACTATGGATTTTATTATCTGAAATAAATAAATACAATACAATATCATAACTTACCAAGAGAGTTCAAGAAAGCTGCATAAGTCTCTTCATTTCGAATAACACTTGCTATATAAACTACTAACTCCTTATTTCTATCAAACAATGTCTTCAAAACATCACAAAGTGGTTGTATTATAACTGGATCATACACAATGTCTGCTCCTATTAATATATCAGGCATAATGTCCATAGACAATTGCTCGACAGAATTCCAATCCAGGAGCATAGTACCTAAAAAAAAGGTAATTAATCAACACAAACCAACATATAAATGGGTATAAATAATAAGTAGAAATGAATGGAACTTTTGAAACTATCATGGTTATCAACACTAAAGTCATTTAAAACGGGATATTTACCATGATTTGATTTTTGACTTATTTTAGTGTTATGTTTTGAGGATAACTCAAAAACCTAATCATGGTAAATATCCCGTTTTAAATGACTTTAGTAGAAATATGGACCGTACAAACCTATTAAAGTTTCTTTGTTCCTAAATACAGTCTCATCATTGTTCTGTTCTTCCTGTATCCCTGGGAAGTTGATTTTAATATTCTCACAAATGGTGTTCAAAACTCCTGAGTGACAGTCAGTCAAATAAATAGATTGTGGTGAGCAGTGCTTAGCTATTGTCACCCCAGTAAATCCAACTCCTGAGCCTAGTTCTAAAATATTTTTGTTGCAGAATATTTCCTTGTTGATTAGGGCCCAATCTGCTAACATAAGAGCTGCCTGAAACAAAGAATAAGTACCTATCTAAACATAATAATACTAGTTAACAGGGAAAAAACTAGTTACCTATCTTTTTTTTTTGGCATTACAGATACATATGTCCACAACAGATTAGCAGGTCTATCAGGCTACTGACCTCCCAGGTACGCATTCCAGTTGTGCCATCAACAACCATTTTATTAGTCTCTTTTATAGTAATAATTTCATCAAGGCTGTTCCCTATAACATGATGCCGATAGCTGAAGTGGTCTTCACCGCCTGCTTTATTCATAGACTGACAAAGGTGAGTGTACATTTCATCATGTATCTCTTGATTTTGTAAAGAAGTTAAAATCTTTTTGAAGAATAGCTTGGAATATGCACTACTCAGTGGATACTTCTTTAATCGTTGGCTATTAACTGTAGTATCTAGGAATGTCTGCTGCCAGTCCCAGGTCATAATTTCGGTTTCCTGAGGCTGAAAACAAAAATTTTCGCAAGATATAAACACATGAATTTTAACTTCAACCACTTAACCTATCAATTAAACCATCATAATTTTAATACCTGAAGCAAAAACTTTAATGACCCTCTAAAGTAGCACTTAGCAAGCTTACTAAGCAGTTCATCGCAGTCTTTCATGATAAATATTTTGCGGAAAATAATTCCAGTTCCATGTCAGTTTTCAGTACGATTTTCGACCAAATATGAGTTTTTTCTTAGTTCTATTCCAAACTTTGAAAATTCAACCAAAATTACAAACAATGAAAGCGCGAAGCAGTCTTCTATTTCATCTATATGACCTTGTTAGAAACTAGTAAATTTATTTAATATGTTTCTATGTATAATAAGATTAAAATAAGAGATCATTAAAATTAAGTAAGAAATTAAAAATGTTAAAGTTCCCGAGCAACTTCCGGCTATAATACTTTTGGCCAATGAGAGGCCGTCGTCGGTTCGGTCGGGACCCGGGGAAATAGCTACTTGTTTGTCACAGAACAATAATATCCTTTGTTTGTTTAGATTAGATTGATGGAATGGAAATGTAATGGTTGGAACCGTTAGTGGTCTTTTCTTCTATTAATTCTATTTTCTATTCTTTTTGTTTGTTTTAAACCATTTCGATTCGTGCATTTTATTTATTCATTCAACTGTAAGTACAATATATTTTTTTATATTTGCTTGTTGATTTATTTATTTTCAAAAGAAGATATGAAATTATAATCACGACCAACCAAATTTAATAAAATGCAAAAAAATATACCTACAGCTATAAACTTTATCTCCCACAGAGCGACTTGCCAAGAGCAGAGAACATGGATAAACCTATGAAGAGCACCAGGAAACGAAAACCCATTGACGACGATTATCAGGATGATACTTCTATGTCTCCCAAGAAAAAAGCGGCTAAAAATACAACAGCTAATAAGTCTGTTCAAAAAATTAAAACTCTTGCAAAAGACACTATCGAAAAACCTAAAAGAAAAGCAGCTACTGCTAAACCGAAAGAAGATGCAAACCAAACTGATTCTGTTGATTTTATTGATAATAGAACAGAAATTGCTGGTTTGTGGGATGAAGCTCAAATGTTATCTCGAGTGGAAAAAATCCCCCAGCAGTTGGCACAAAGCTTCATAGCGTTACTGACAGAGGGGTGCACCTTGCCATTTATTGCTAGATATCGAAAGAATTTGGTTGATCATCTTATGCCTGATAGGTAGGTAAATACCACAACTACTTTCATCCTTTTAACATCTCCTGCCTGTGTAAGGATCTTGTGGCATTCATTATTATTATAATGCAAAAATAATTCTGTCTGTTTCCTTTTCATGTCTTTTGCCAAATATTATGATTCTAGGTCAACGGGAAGAAACCTATAAGTTATTGGTTCATGGCTAGAATAAACTTATGTATTTTTTTGTGAATGAACCAGACTATGCAGTTTCAGATTTTTTCCTTTGCTTTTGCTATAAGACCTTGTTTCTGGAAAACAGGAATTACACAGTAGGTTTTATGTGCATGTGATTCCATTGGCATTTAAAAAAAATGTAAGCATTAATAGATATAAATTTGGAAGTTTGATTTAAGTATATCATGATTATAAGAGCTTACAGATTGATGTTAATTTCTACTTAATACCTTCATGCATTCCTGAAAAATGAGGGTTGGCGAACGGACAAAGTGATCCTCTAGGATCACTTTGAAGATAGAGCTAGTCTGTGGGTTCCTTTTACCTTTTGAGGTACGGAACCCTAAAAGTATAGATTATCGAGGTTGTTATGTATATTTAGTGGGGAATATGGGCATTATCACCATTTGAAAAATGCTTATGAGGTGCTTATCCAATATAGGTGTTGTTAAGGTTGGTTATGTATTTCAGACAGCTTACCTAATAGCTCTTACTTTTCAGGCTGCAAGATTTGTTTGAGAGTTACCAAAATGTCTCTCAGTTGAAAAAAAAAGTCAAGTCTGTTATAGAAACATTAAAAAAGTCAAAGAAACTTACACCAGATGTAGAAAAGAGTATCTTGAATGCTAGAAATCTATCAGAAGTGGATTTAGTGGTAAGATACAGTAATATAGAGAATTCCACATAATTGTTGAGAAAATCATCACTCAGCCTGATTTAACACTCCAATTTGTTTCTATTGTTTAGTAGAACTTGCATATCATAAGATGCGGCAACAGAGTTAATTTTAGGTTCAGTATGGGTGGCTTGTTTACAAACATTGTATATTGAATAACATTGAAAAAAGAAATTTAAAAAAAAATCAAGTTTAGAGTCTTGTACTTTTCAACTACCTATATACTTTTTATTACGGTTTTGGAGGTATAATAACAGAGATCGAAATCGCAATAATGTAACATAAATTAAATTTTGAATGAGGCTATGACTCATCAAATGACAATATAAATTGTCAACATCACACAGTATAGTAGCTACCCTTCCACATGTATGTATATGGATAGATGAGCGACTTGTTTAACCTTAAGGGTACTAGATAAATAATATGATTAAGATAAAGATTGAATATGAGTAGCCACAAAACAATAAGCAATAACTTTTTTCGTTTCAGTATGCACCACTAAAGTCCCACTCCCTTTCTCTAGCGGAGAAAGCAAGAGGCTTAGGCCTAGAACCATATGCTATCCAAGCACTAAACGGAGGGTACATCAACGTAAACGCACTATGTACCAATGAGAAGGAGTTGTCTACACCTGAAATAGTTGACACACATCTGACTCACATTGTAGCTGATATTATTTATAAGGATACCAGGGTTTTGGAGCATATGAGGAGCTTGTAAGTATTTTATCAATTCATGATCATCAGCCTATAGCAGTGCACTGCTGGACATAGGTCTCCCCCAATGAGCACCAAAGCGCCCTGTCTTCGGCTTGCCGCATCCAGCATCTACCTGCAGTATTTCGCAGGTTGTCATCCTACCTGGTCGGAAAGTTAATAATTATGCAAACAATACGAATTGTTGCATAATATAGATCGGCAATACATACATAATAATATTATAAGGTGTACGGATATCGCACGATAGGTAGTGCCAATTAACTAGGTCATTATGAACACCTCCATTTATAATGCCAGCCGAATTTGAGCAAAAAAAAACAGCATTATTCAACAAACATGCATTTTAGCTGGCATACATATATTTCACCTTTATTTTTCAGAAAAGAAGAGACAAGATTCACAATAACAAGCAGCAGAAAAACGTCATCCAAAGAAAAGAAAGAGACAGATAATAAAATGGACAAGAAGTCAGACCCAGAAACATACAAGATTTACTTTGATTGGAAATGTCCCAGCCACTTTGTGAAGGCCCATCAGACTCTAGCATTCAACAGGGGGGAAGATGAAAAGGTTTTAAGTGTCAAAGTTATGGTTCCTGATTGGTTTCATAATAAACTGGAAAGGTAATTTAACTTAATGCTTGGTCCGCTTGCGTAAGGATTTTTAATTGTAAGTAGCGTAGCCCAGTAGGCTGTAAGGCTGAGAAAACCTAAGCCCCGATTTTTTTAATACACGACTTTTATTCGATAATCTGTCGCACTGCAAACATCTTTAATATATTTAACATTAGAAAAATAAAAATATTTAATACAATCGTTTATTCAAACGATTCGGAAAGTACGAAAAAATATCAATCAAATTCAAACCACCTAGTTTCGTGTTACCTTACACACATAAAATACACATACACACGCACACAACCACAGCTTTGTATATGATGGTTAGACGCGCTTTCTCACTCATACGCTCTCGCTCACTCCATTTCTTTCGACGAGCAAAAATTACGCATGGGCCGGGGCCATCTTTGCGGTATGTTAAAAAACTATACAAGAAAATAGAAAGTAAATATTGTTAACTTTATTATCTTATCTATGTGCAGCTGTAGATTGGTAAAGGTTCTTGATATGTGTATGTGTTTGATAGCTTTATTTACTCTTAACACTTTGATTGCTGAAATCACACGGTATGTGTTTTCTACAAGTGACTAATATGCGTAAATCCACACTAGCGCAGCGGCTGTGAAAATACAGATCTGTGTGACTCAGCACAGCCGTAATATTTTTCGAACGAAACGCATGTGCGGCGCAACACAACCGCTGTGTAGAGCGGCAGCACGAGTTTTTGAGGTTAAAAAAAAGACCGCAGTCGTCGAAAAAAAATCGCAGTCAAAGTGTTAAGGTTAATAAAATTTCCTTTTAGGTTCTGCTTAACACTTTGGCAGAGCGGTATCTGGGTTCGTAAAGGCCTAACTGACGCCTACAGCCGCCTGATTAAACCTTGGCTTTCCCGCCAAGTCCGATCTGACCTGACTAATGCCGCTCAGAAAGAAGCTGTCAAGACATTTGTCACAAACTTGGAAAAGTACCTTCTGACTGAACCAATCAAGAGCAGAGTGATTGCAGGATTGGATCCAGGGTTCAGAGCTGGTTGTAAGGTAAAATTTTAAATAGTATTTTCTACTTTGAGATCCAAGATCCAAGTTCAAGTCCAAAAATGAAAAATAAATATGTTCATAAAAACCGAATTTGTTGTAATAGGGATGCTGTATGTAATGATGAATGGTCTCCGGCCAGGTGGAGTAACGACCTGCGAAACACTGCAGACAGCGGCAAGCTGAAGACAGGGCGCTATGGCGCTCATTAAGAGAGGCCTATGTCCAGCTGTGGACTATTATAGGTCGTATACTCGATAATGATGATGTAATGCTGGCACTTCACATCGCTATCTGTATTCGCCTTTTATGCCAAAATACGAAGATTAATTCGTCGTATTTGGTCAAACGATGATGTCATACGTCTTGGCATAACTTTAAGATTTAAGCCTGCATAACTCGAGCGTGGGAAATTGTGATAGCACACCCACATTTATATTTTCTACTCACACAGGCGCATCGCGCATTAATAGTAGTACTCTAAAAACGAATAAATCTTTTTTTGGCATTTCGCACATGTTACATATTCATTACGCGTTTCGTCTTCATAGAATGTTTAAAAATGTCACAGAAAACACGCAATGTATTTAGCCATTAGCTAGTCGCACTGCCAAAACCGCGGCCGCGTAGTGACGTTAGGTGGGTAGCCAGCGGCAAAGGGTCGGGTCAAAGTGTAAGCGTTCTGGATTTTACCTAAGTTAGCTTTTGGTTCTTTGTGGAGATATTTGTGATATTGACAAGTCAATGTTTTGCGTAATATGGGAAATGTGGGGTTTCATAGATGATCTATTAATAAAAAAAGGTTATGCAGATTAAAACAATTACAGGGGATGAAACCAATTTACTTTATTTGTTTTTCTGGTTTATTTACTTTTTTTATCTTAGTGATAGTTGTCTCATTTTCGTTCTTCCGTTTTTTTGTTTCGCGTATAGATTCTCTTTTTTTAATTGCCTCCATCAAGTAAGTGGGCTCTCTTATCTTGTTTTAAGTGTGCAACAAAATAATTATCAATCTACCTCCATTTTCCTGTCTAATCTAGAATCTACTATTTCCGGGAGCATACAATCGAGATAAAACATTTTTAATTGTTCTTCCATATTATTTTTCCAGAAGACATCATCTTTTTTAATTATTTCAACTTTCATGTCCACGCTGGTCCAAGCCCTAAAAATGCATTCAATTTTTTGAGTGATATGTAGCTGCCCTTGGACCTGATAATACCAGTCCTGATTCGTATTTATTATCAGGTCTCCTATTGCATCACGTTTCCAGAAAGTGATCTTTTTCGTTTTGACACGTTCATCGATAGACATTATTAGCACGAGTATGGACACTTTATTTCAACGATTTTATCATCATCTAATAATCCGTCAGGGTTTGCTCCTAGATAATTTATTTTTGGGTTCACGAATAACCCGCATTTCTTTTTGTTTTATTGCATTGAAAGTTCTTCTCGTTTCCTGCAATAATAAGTATTATTAGAAATATCTTTGTATCATGCATATTTTATTATTACATTCTATTTTCAAAAAGTAAGTTTACGGTAGTTTTTTATAAAACCATCTTCACACAGACAAAGACAGTACATTCATTCAGTAGTTACCATAACAAAACTGCGATAAAAAGAGTCAGCCATCTTGGATTTAGAAATATAATAATAAAATATAAAATGATTGCTATAACAAACAGCCTGTATATATAATTAATTACTGTGTATGCGATGTGCTACCATTTTGACACAAAGAACAAAAAAGTAGTGTATACATGGATAATATACACCTTCCTAAACTTATCGGGTAATTAGTTGCGATTTTAATCAGTATCTATGAGTTTAAATATGTAATTTGTAAGATAAAAAATACATAATAAAACTCACATACCTGGTTCGTCTACTTGCTCAAAGAATACAAATTAGCGTCCGACACTCGCGACCCACCCTAAGTGTCAATCACCCAATCCAAATTGAACTACGAACGGACGTGCTCCCACCTTGAAATCTGAGACGGTACTGAATTTTCAGGCGCGCGCACTCTAATATAAATCGAATTACAAGAAGCTACTTGCGTCATACTAAAATGTATGGGCAATGAGAACGAATTGCGCTAAAAAAATTAATGATCTTTAAGCTTAGATTACTTCGTTTTGGTTTGAATTAGTAAAAAACTTTAATGGTGAATCTATTATTTATACTTTCTGCTCACGATTTAATGAAAAATATTTTCAAAAATATTAACGAAATAGCACAGAAACTCAAAGTAAAAAACGTTGATTTCGATGTTTTCGATCAATGTTGACGAATTTTTTTTTCGAAAATTAACAATTATTTTATAAATATCACGTGGTGAAAGTGTAGACTGATCTGTTAATCACTTGTATTTTTATTTGTAATGTCTTTCCATGGAGTTAGTTCTTTAATTTTTTTAAATTAGTAAGTGCCTTTCGCTCATTGTTTTAGGGACGCGCCCCTTAAACGAAGTCTCATTTATAACTTAGACATAAATGTTTTAATGAATAAATTCATTTTTATTTATCACTATAGTCTACATAGTAACAAAGTCGCTTCCCGCCGTCTGTCTGCCCCTATGTATGCTTATCTTTAAAACTACGCAACGGATTTTGATGCGTTTTTTTAAATAGATATTGTGATTCAAGAGGAAGGTTTATAAACTATTTGACACATAGATTCGGGTGAAGCCGCGGGACACAGCTAGACGAATACACGAACACCAATAGCAGCGAGCACACCAATAGTGATGTGAAGTGCCAGTATAATATAAAGCGTCGTTGACGTTAACGAAGACGTAATTTACATAGAACCTTTTGATCTAGCTGACCGATTAAAACATCATCATCATCAACATATAATCCTCCACTGCTAGACAGGCCTCCACTAAAGAGCGCCATGCAAACGATGAAAATGAAAACACGAGAGACGTTAATCTTGCTCTCTGAAAAATTAATAACGTAAATAATTGTTGCAGCTAGGAATCATCAGCCCCAATGGAGACAAACTAGAAACCTGCACTTTATTCCCTGATCTTCGGCGGAACAATCCAAATGATACAGCTGCAAGGCAACTGAAAGAGCTCATCAGTATTCATAGGTGAAGTATAATAAGCTATTTTTATTTCATTGTTAATCTTATATGTGAAATTGTTACTCCATGGAGCGTAGTTTCTTAGGAGTGAAGCTCCAAAACACGCATCGTTGACGTTGGTCAGACAGCCGGAAGCCTGAAGTGGAACTGGGCCGGACATGTCTGCCGTATAACCAGCGACTTTTAGGAAAAGACCCCCACAGCGTGGAGCCCACCCAACGCTAAGAGGCGACGTGGAAGGCCCAGGATGAGATGGCGCGACGAGGTCGAGGTACATCTTCCATCATGGCCTGTTGCAGCGTTGGATCGCGAGGAGTGGAAGGAGAAAAGGGAGGCCTTTGCCCAGCAGTGGGACAATAATGGCTTAAAATAAATCTTAATATCCAGTGATTGTTGTCCCACATTGTTTACCGCTTGAATTTCTCAAAGGGCCTCTGTGCTGTTGGCTTCGGCCCCACGCAAGCCTTCCAAAGGACCGGGTCACTTTATGGCCCGAGATCATGGTAAATGAAATTAAAATATTAAAGTCATTTATTTCTATTCCTCAGTGCTAAAGGCTACGCTTTATCTTGCATTCACGATCAAAGACGCAAGCAGAAGCTAGCCCAGTAGAACACAAACGAAAGGTACTGTAACGTTTGATATTTTCAGAGTAGAACTGATTGGATTGGGAAACGGGACAGCTTGCCGTGAAACGGAAACGTGGCTGAAATACCATCAGATATCAGAGAACATTCCAGTGATTATCGTTCCAGAGCAAGGGGCGTCTATTTATTCCATCAGCAAAGAAGCGCAGAAGGTACACTCTCACAAAAACTACTGGGCCAGTGACAGATTTTCAGTCCCTCCCAAGCAAAACTTCGTAATATGCATTGGGTATTCATATAATGAATACTCGTGACCGTCTCCTGCTGCCGTGGGTGGATTGGGCAGTGGCAGCGATGACGACATCATTACCATGGAATAAGGTTCAAAACAGAAATTAAAATTCGCATATTCCAGAACCTTATCCCATGGGAATTATGTCGTCATCGTTGCCACTGCCCAACGCACCCACGGAGTTGCAGCTGACGGCATTTTACGAAGTTTCGCTCGGGAGGAAATAGTTGAACATATTTGTACCTGGGTCCCGGATCATGCAGTCTTGATTTTTTAAACATTACACCTCGAAAGATTTCCACTGCACGTCTTTGGGAGGCAAATGTCTCCCAAACGTTTGATTTCGGGGGTGCTCCATTTAATAGCCACGCTTGGAATTGGCAGGCGGGTTCGCTATCGCGGTAAAGTAATGGGTCTGTTCTACAGGAAGCTCTGATACGCTATACCAACTTATACCAATCCCTTAAATTTAGATTCATTTACCACAAAATGTATCATGATATGAGTTCAAGCCCATTATTTAAATGTTTTTTTTTGTGCGGTAGACTGTAATAGCCCTCCTCTACTTGTGGTCAAAAAATTTAAGTGAAGAGAAAATCCATAACGCCTTATTTCTTATTTGACGACCGATGTGGCGCGGTGGGCGAAGGTCCGCCTGCGACGCAGGAGTTTGCGGGTTCGATTTCTGCCTCGGAACAATTGTGTCTACGATCTGCAGATATTTGTTCAGGGTGTTCTGGTCGTTTTCTATGTATAATAAAAAATATCTATGTATATCAGTTATCTAGTACCCATAACACAGGCTCTGCTTACCATGGGGCTAGATAATGCTGTGTGAATTGTACAGGAAGCTCTGATACGCTATACCAACTTATACCAATCCCTTAAATTTAGATTCATTTACCACAAAATGTATCATGATATGAGTTCAAGCCCATTATTTAAATTTTTTTTTTGTGCGGTAGACTGTAATAGCCCTCCTCTACTTGTGGTCAAAAAATTGAAGTGAAGAGAAAATCCATAACCCCTTATTTCTTATTTGACGACCGATGTGGCGTGGTGGGCCAAGGTCCGCCTGCGACGCAGGAGTTTGCGGGTTCGATTTCTGCCTCGGAACAATTGTGTCTACGATCTGCAGATATTTGTTCAGGGTTTTCTGGTCGTTTTCTATGTATAATAAAAAATATCTATGTATATCAGTTATCTAGTACCCATAACACAGGCTCTGCTTACCATGGGGCTAGATAATGCTGTGTGAATTGTCCAGCATTATTTATTATTATTTATTAAATTTGATAATAGTTTATAGTATACATTTTGATTTGTCCAAGTGCTTACTTTATGGGCCTAAAGAAAAGAAGTTATTGAAGTCTGAAAAAATACGGAAACCAACATTTTGGTCGCCTTAGTTTTTATTTCTTATGCCGTATTGATTGAGTTTTGATCACTTACCCATTGTTTATATTGCAGGAACATCCAAACATGGACCCTAATTTAATTTCGGCGTTATCTATTGCGAGACGAGTGCTAGATCCTTTAGGAGAACTCATTAAAGTAAGTATGACAATTATCTTAAAACGCTCTTTAAACTTTATTGAAAATTACAGTACAATACAAAAAATCTTTATCGTACACCATAATCAAATTATTACAAAAATACATTATATGCGACAAGTACAATGGTTGGCCTTATCGCTTAGAAGCGATCTCTTCCAGGAAACCTTTGGATGGAAAGAATTATTTGAATTTAAGAAAATGCAGGGGGTGTATCTAAATATGAACATAACAAATATACTTAAAAACAAATAATAAAAATTACAAATACCAAACTAAATAATACACTACTTAAATACATAAATAAATAAATAGTAAGTACCAAATTCATTATTTTGGCAGGAAAAACTCCTTGACGTGTGCTTTAAAACCTGGCAAGGATACAGTTTTTCTAATGGACTCTGGTAGTGCATTCCACAACCTTATGGCCAGGATGGAGAAGGATTTGTCGTAGAAACTGGTTTTGTGAGGTGGCATATTCAAAACCAGATTTGTTTTTTCTTATTGAACCTTATTGGATAACTTATAGTCCCTTTTGCTTATATTTTTTTTAATACTTTATATCTTTGCATAAAGGAATAAGAAACAGCTTGAATTGTTACTAGACTGACTATGTGGGCTTAGCAAACTCACTATCTCAAATTAAAGAGGCAACTAACAAAGTCACTGAAGTTAATATTGATTGGTTTGTCTTTGCAGGTGGAGCCCAAGAATTTGGGAGTAGGTATGTACCAGCACGACATTCCACCAAAGATGTTAGAAACCGCTTTGGATTCCGCTGTTGAAAAGATCGTGAGCTTAGTCGGTGTTGATATCAACACTGCATCTCAAGCTATGTTGAGGTAATTGGAGTTATATAGTTATGAAAATCTCACACTAACAAAGTGATAATTACATTTTATCGACAAAAAGCCAATTTTAATTTATTTTAGTCGCCATTAAAATCTAGAGGTCAAGCTGCATAATCTGGTTAAACACTTTTTTTAATGCTGGACAATCCACACAGCATCATCTAGCCCCATCTGGTAAGCAGATCTTTTGTTATGGGTACTAGATGACTGATATACATAATACAGTAGATTCCATAGATATATATTTTTTATTATACATTGATAACGACCAGAACATCTGCAGATCGTACACAAAATTGTTCCGAGGCGGGAATCGATCCCGCAACCTCCTGCGTCGCAGGCGGAACTTCGCCCACCGCGCCATAGAGATCGTCTTTTGTATCTTTTATTCATTTGATATAATCCAGACGTATAAATAAATAAATAATATTGGGCAATCCACACAGCATCATCGAGACAAAAATAATAATCGAATTAATAATTGGCAATTAAAAACATAACATGTGACAAGTGCAATGGGCGGCCTTATCGCTTAGAAGCGATCTCTTCCGGGCAACCTTAGGATGGAAAGAATTATGTGAATTAAAGAAAGGCAGGGGGTGTACCAAGGATAGAGCTAGAATAAATATGAACATTACATGAATATTTAAAGATAAATAAATGTTAAATATATTATATATACAGTCGTGGTCAACTAATTAGGGACAAACTCTAGTTAAGCCAAATGGTGTTTTTTTTTTTCAACGAGTCTTAAAAGAATTCCATATCTTTTACATGTAAGTATAATTAGTCATTGATGTGCCCGATTATACAAACAATAACAACTTCTTAAATATTAAACCTCTTTACAGTATAGCTGATGGATTATCATAGTGCTATTTGTTCAAATAATGCTGGCTGGCCATTTAATTAGGGACACTGAGATATTGCGTTCTATTTTGAAAATTTGAATCTCAATACTTTTTTACTTCTTCTTTTATTGTTTCGTGGTAGTTTTGGCGGCAATCCCGATTTTTATTTTAAGTTTTGAAAAATATTTTGCAGAAAAATGGGCAAAAATAAAAGTTGCGATGCAACACTCCGAAAAATTATCATGAAGTTTGTTGTCGAGCATGGTTGGCCATACCGAAGGATAGCAGAACATTTAAATTGTTCAAAAACTATGGTATACAATGCAGTGCAACATGTCAGACGCAATAACACAGCTTTAAATGTGCCCAGAACAAAAAGATCGAGAAAAACAACTCCGCAAGAAGATAGAATGATAACCAGTTTAGCTAAGAGTTATCCGTTTCTAGGCTCTATTTTAATTAAACACGAAGTGTTTGGGACAGACGAAAGAGCTGGTGTCTCAGCGAGGACCGTTTGACGACGTCTGGTAGAAGCAGGGTTGTACCAAAGAGTGGCTCGCAAAGTACCGTTGTTGAAGAAAGAACATAGAAATGCTCGTTTGGCGTTTGCACGTAAATATGGACATTGGACCTACGCCCAATGGCAACATGTATTATTCTCTGACGAGACCAAGGTTAATTTGATTTCTTCAGATGGAAGGCAATACGTAGGGCGTCCAGTAAAAGCGGAAATGAATCCAAGATTCACAAAAAGCAAAAGCAGGTGAAACATGGCGGTGGAAACATTAAAATGTGGGGTTCATTTTCTGGACGTGGAGTGGGACCTGTGAGGAAAGTTCAGGGTAACTTAGACCAACATCAATACAAGGCAATATTGGAGGAAACGATGCTTCCCTATGCTGAGGAGCATCTCCCTATTATATGGACGTTTCAGCATGATAACGACCCGAAACATACCGCCCGTTCAGTCAAGTCGTTTCTTACCAGTCAATCAGTATCGGTGCTAGATTGACCAGCAAATAGCCCGGACCTTAACCCAATCGAGCACCTTTGGCACGAAATCAAGAAAAAAGTTGCCACTTATCGTACCACAACTTTAGATGAACCTAATGAAGCTTTTTGTGAGGCATGGGCAAACATTCCTGTCGAAACATACCAGAAACTGATAATGTCTATGCCACATCGGTGTCAAGCGGTAATTACTAACAAAGGTTTTGCTACTGGGTACTGATTTTACACGTAATAAAATGGAGCTGTTAAAGATATTATAATACTGCAGATTATTAGTTTTGTTTAACTCTATTTTTCATTATAATTTACTGTCCTTAATTAAATGTCCAGCTACAGAATTATACCTTAAAATTGAATACATGTTCAACCTTTGATATTAAATACTTTTTTCTATTTATTTATTCTTTTATATACAGCCATTTATAGCATAATAATCGGACCAAATTATGCAAATAATAGGTGCTGAGAAATCAATAGGGTTTTATATTTATATGTACATAACCGGTTATTGCTCTTCACTATCTTGAAAGTCCCTAATTAGTTGACCACGACTGAATATATATAAAATATGTATAATATACTACTTAGTAATACTTAGTTTATAAATAAATAATAAGTACCAATATTCACGATTCTGATAATTATTAAGAAAATTGCATTTTGATCTCATCATTGAGAGGTAGATAGTTTTTTGTTGGTCCTGTAAAGTAGTGTATAGTGGCTAAATGTCGATACGTCCCTATGGATTCATTATTATATGTAAATGTAAAAGTTTGGATACATGTTTGTTACTTCTTGACGCCAACACCACTGAATGGATCGGGCTGAATTTTCCATAGATATAATTCTAGACCTGTAATAACAAATATACACATTTTATCACATAAATCGCTGTATGGCAATGCTGATGCTCTGCTCCAAAAGCTCACTAACTCTGGGGTCTGTGTTTGAATAAGTATTGCTATATTAAAAATCTTGAATTCCTATTTTACAGGCGTATTTCCGGACTTAACGAAGGCCGAGCAAAGAAACTCATAGCATATCGTCAAGATAAAGGAAACTTCGGGGCTAGAGCAGAGATACTGAAAGTCACAGGCATTGGCAAAGTTACATACCAACAATGCGCTGGGTTCCTGAAAGTATTGGGCGGGAAAGAGCCTTTGGATGCCACTATTATTCACCCTGAAAGTTATAACGTCGCTAAAGTGTGAGTATCATCGTCGAAGACTGGGTAACTTTACAGGAACAACCTTTGATACCTTTGAAATAGCGCCATCTAGCCCCTGAAGAGCAAAGCTTTAAAAATCCACCAGCATTTGATCGATAGCCACTGTTAGTTAGGACTATTGGTTACGACTATGACATCCACTTTACAACCACGATGATTTCCACTTTCTCGTTGTTCCAGGATTTCAAGAATCCTGTTAGTTCCACACTCTACTGTAAAAAGTGCTTAAGCGATATAGGAAAAAACTGGCATTCTTTGAAATTTAGATGAGTGTAGAACAATAATAGTGGATCCGATGTAGCGATTAATACTTAAGACTTTTTTTTGACTCAGCATATTTCCGCAGGTTTGCTAAAAAAATCGGCGTCAACATAAAGGACCTACAGAAACCTCACTTCCCAGAAACAGTTGAGCGGCTGACTGTATCCCTAGACATACAAGCAATGAGTTCTGATCTTAACACAGATGCGTGTACACTCGAGCTCATAATCAATGCGTTCAAACTGAAGGCCCACGAAGATAACATCATAACGTACTGTCGGCCGGTTTACTCGCTTACAGTGCAAGCTACGGAGCAAGTTCGGGAAGGAATGGCTTTGACTGGTAGGTTGAATATCTCAAACTTTATCACTATATAGGTACATAGTTTAAAACAAAGTTAGTTTTTTTAATAGTTAGAATGATTCAAGAGGAAGGTTTATAAACCATTTGACACATAGATTTCCAGCGTTTGCAGCTTGTTTTATACAAAACATTGGTGTCAATTCAGAAGTCGCCAAAACGAATATGATAGAATGAAATAATATGGCGTTTTTTTTCTACCTACAAGCACATAGGTACGCGTCTATACTACTACAAATTCGACCTACAACGCTACAACCAACCTACAACAATATTTGTCATCATTAGCCTATAGCAGTCCACTGCTGGACATAGGCCTGCCCAATGCGCGCCATAGCGCCCTGTCTTCAGCTTGCCGCATCCAGCATCTACCTGCAGTCTTTCGCAGGTCGTCATCCCACCTCGTAAAACTATAAACAGACTTCACATTCCTAAATAATGAAAAAATAATAGTAAAGTATTTCGTCCACATCTGCAGATATTTTTTGTTCTAGTCGTTTTTTATTTAAAATAAAAAATATGTATGTTTTGTATTCATCATCAGTCATCTATAGTTTGACCGAAACCGCTGTACCGCGCCTGAGGTATGCGAGCGGTGAGACGGGGGGGAAATATCGGCCGCTCCGATCCATCAGTCTGCCCACAGACTACTCAGGGATAATAACGTGACTGCCGCCGCCAACGCGTCATACCAGTAACTGTTTACATGACGTAAATAAAACTATATCCATATATTTTGAAAGGCTTCTAAAAGAAACCCTTGCATTTTTCAGGCATAGTCCGAAACGTGGTACCTTTCGGTTGTTTCGTCGACTGCGGCGTCGGCGACAACGGTCTCATCCACCGAAGCAACCTCGCCGGCAACCAGACGCCGAAACTCGGCGACAGGGTGGCTGTCACTGTGATATCATCGCCGAAACCTAAGAAACTGCAGCTTAGACTCGATAGGATTTTAGATTGACGCTGAAGTGAAAGAGGTGATTTTAATTAAGTTGGTTAAGTTTTAACTTTAATTAAGGTGATTAAGGCTGATGTTCACTAAAAGATAACTGGACAATAAGCTACTTCGTTGGTTAATTTGTAAAAAAAAATCGAATAAGTAATTATAAACTGAAGGTTAAAAGTTTTTCGTTAGCCTTTTTCTTGTCGATTTTTGAAAGACATTCGATCTGTGCCACAGGCAGTCAGACACTGCTTATTATTTAATCATAATTTAATATTAGGCATGTTTATTGTTGACATGTTATTGAATCTTGAAATAAAATAATAATTTCTAATAATCAATAACTTTATTGAATCAAGGAACAATAACCTAAGTAACTTATAAAATATTCTAAGTAGTAATATCTCTGGTCTTGGGAGTCGATATGGATATAGAGGCTGTGAGCTTCGTGTGGTCCCCAAGGGAGGCCTAGCCTATGCCCAGCTGTGGACGTTTTGGGGCTGATATAATGATATCTCCTAATAGCAGTTAAATATCAACGCCCGGTTGATCGTGCTTCGGATTTAGACCGTACACGTGAAACACTGCTTTGTTCACTATTGCATCGCAAATTCCAGACGTTATCCTAGAAATAAATAAATATTAGCATTTCGTGCTAAAAATCAAAATACATAGGTAAATAGATATACAGGTAGGTACCTAAATAGACAGAGAATAGACGTAAGGGAATAAGACATTTGGGGGACTTTCGGAGGCATTAAAGTCTTTGCCACACTGGATGCGGTCTGCGGTCAGGTGAAATTAAACGATTTGCTCAATTTGACCTGACCGCAAACCGCAGAACGCATCCAGTGTGGCAAAGCCTTTAAGGAATTTAACATAATAGACAGAAACCATTTGAATTTTGATAGTCGATGGTTCAAATTAACGTAGAGTACAGAAAAAACCAATCAATTATCAAATTATTATTAGTTCTCATTTCCATTAACTCAGGCTTTATAGTGGCTCGGTCCTTTGGGAGGCATGCGTCGCGCCGAAGCCAACAGCGCAGGGTGCCTTTATGAAGTAAATCGAAAAGCGTGGGCTACATATAGCGAGTATATCCTCCTAATTTATAAACGCGAGAATCTGTATGTGTGGATCAGAATTAAAATCAATCGTTTATTTGACGACCGATGTGGCGCGGTGGGCGAAGGTCCGCCTGCGACGCTGAAGGTTGCGGGTTCGATTCCCGCCTCGGAATAATTGTGTGTACGATCTGCAGATATTTGTTCCGGGTGCTCTGGTCGTTTTCTATGTATAATAAAAATATCTATCTATGTAATGTATTGTATTATGTATATCAGTTATCTAGTATCCATAACACAAGCTCTGCTTACCATGGGGCTAGATGATGCTGTGTGAATTGTCCAGCATTATTTATTTATTTATTTGCTGAATACAATAATTACATGTCAAGATCTTAGCTATGTAGGTAATGTCAATGTATTCGACCCGCAAGCCGGTGTGCAAATATTAAACATGTCTTTATTAAGTATACAATACAATTAATTGATTTAAAATTTAAGTATTCGTTCACACTATTTACATTTATTTACATACAATTTGAAAGTAACCAAATATCTAACTTTTTCTTAAATAAGTTTCCATTCTTTAATTCTTCTGGTAGTTTGTCATAAATAATTATGCACATATTAAAAACACTTCTACTGTAGATATCCTTACGATTTTGAGGTTTGTAGAGCAAGTTCTGAAACTTGGTCCTTTTTTGTCTAGTCATAACATCCCCACGTTTAGTAAAGTAAGTTGGGTAAGATTTGACAAATACACAGACAAATGGATGTTTGTTACTCTTTCACGCAAAAACTACTGAAATTTTGGATGCAGCTACTCGTAGTTCCAAGGCCGGAACAAATTATAGGCTACTTTTTAACGTTTCGTTAGAAACAACGCGGGCAGAAACTAATAATTATATCAGGTTCTAGGATATCTGTGGCTCTAGGTATAGATACCGTCTGCTCAACCGCGGCCTGTAATCGTTCGCGATAACGTTGATCAACTGGGAATATGTAGGAATCTCTTCTCGGGCGTAGAATTGTATCTGATTCTTGAACATCTTGCTGTGTAGCGCGTCCCTAAAATAAATAGCTGTTTTGAGTTATCTGAGGGTATTTGGGGATTTGCTAAATAGTTTCAAAAATCAAAGCCAACTCTTGCTAGATGTCGCATTATACGAGTATTTAGATTTAAATAAGCAAATCAAATGTATTAGACACTTAAGTGAAATATTAATGTATGAAAAGTGAATAGTAAAACAATCTTATTTGATAATACATAATATATTCCATATAATTTTATTTGTATAGTGCTTATTTTGTAGGTCTAAAGAAATAAAACAATTTGAATTTGTCGATCTGACTCAAGTGTCAATCTGTTGTAACCTATTTCGTATTCTAAGTGGGGAACTAAGATCTACACTGACATCTCGCATGGGGGTGTATTGTGCATTGTCCCACTGCCTAACTAGGTCCTAACTACTCCCTTAAGTACCGGAGGATGGCTTTTGGTGATTGACGCCAGACAAAAATTTAAGAGTCTCATTGAAGCATCAAAAGCACACACAACCACAGAAAAGTTTACCTTTTCTGTGGGTGTGGAGGGGGTTGATGCTACAATGAGACTCTTAAATTTTTTCTCTTTAAATTTAAGAGTCTCATTGAAGCATCAAAAGCACACACACCCACAGAAAAGTTTACCTTTTCTGTGGGTGTGGAGGGGGTGCTTTTGATGCTTCAATGAGACTCTTAAATTTTTCCCCGTCCACACACACAGAAAAGTTTACCTTTTCTGTGGGTGTGGACGGGGTGCTTTTGATGCTTCAATGAGACTCATAAATTTTTGTCTGGCGAACCTCAAGGCAGATCGCTGCTGCTCGGAGTTTCTCTGAACGGTAGGATTCGTAACGAATACATCCGACAGAGAACCAAAGTTATCGACATAGCTCTAAGAAATTAGCGAGCTGAAGTGGCAGTACGCCGGCCATATCTCGCGAAGAACCGACAACCGCTGGGGTAGACATGTTCTTGGGTGGGGACCACGACTCGGTAAACGTAGTGTAGGACGCGCTGTGATCATTTCATCTCCCTGTAGCCTTTCGCAGGTCGTCGCAGGCTGCAGGGAGATGCTGGATGCGTCAAGCTTAAGACTGTGCCGCTCATTGTGTGAGGTCTATGTCCAGCAGTGGACTTACACAGGCTGATGATGATGAACCTAAAGGTGGGTGTTGACCAGCGTAACGAGTCACACAGCGAGCGATCGTTCAGTCACGGGGAAAGAAGGCGCTCGCAACGAACAAGGATATCGATTTTTGACATTTCATGCTCGCTGCGAATGATAAGCCTCGTACCTAACGCCGGTCGATGCCTCGCTTTAGACAACTTAAAGCTTGTTCAAATCTTCGCGGTACTTAGTACCCAGATTGGTACCTAGAGGAATTTACCGCTGCCGCTCTTTGTAGTAAATACCGCGATCTGAACAGGCCATAATCCCCTTATTTTTTGAGAAACTTCTTGCCAGTACGCTGCTGTCGACAAAATTTGATGTCCTCGTCCCTCAACGTTTCAACCAGATTGTGTAGGGTCTCGTCAGCGTCATCAGTGGTTCCAAGGCAACAAATCGATCCCCGAAAAGCTGCTGAAACTTCTCGGTGCCCTTCTCGGTGCCCGCCATGATTTGGATTAGGTCGGAGAACAGCTTATAGTTATTAAGTTATTTTCTCACCACAGAATGCCATCAATGACTCTTATAACATCAGCCATAGTCATATTGTTTACACTCGATGGCTTATCTTTGTTCGAAAAGATGTCGTTTATATCTGACGACAGTAAATCGTACGGCGGCACCTGAAATCATCAACATTGAGTTATTCTTAATAATATTTATCTCGTATTCAAATGCCAAAGTATGACTTTACGACAACGACGGACGATCTCTGTGGCGCGGTGGGCGATGGTCCACCTGCGACGCACAAGGTTGCGGGTTCGACACACAATTATTAGCTAATATTGTTATATATAATATTGCTAATATTATTATCTATGTATAATGAAATGAATCTAATCATCAACGCGTGCGAAGCCGCGGGCAGAAACTAGTATTAGGAAATAAAGTGTTAATTGATTATGTTCTCATTAATTTTCCTCATTATCGGAAGAAATTAAAAAGAAAACACCGTCAGGCTCATCGTCACTACATAGTATAAAACAAAGTCGCTTCTCGCTGCCTGTGTTCCCGCAGTATGTATGTATGTATGCTTAGATCTTTAAAACGTTTTTTAAATAAGTAGTTATTTTTAGATAGATTTCCTTGCGGGCGAAGCCGCGGGGCGCAGATAGTATGACATAAGACTGACAAAAACTGATAGTAGCAGATCAGTACCTGTTCCCACATTTGTTTCAAAAACATCCTCGGAAAGCCATCGCGTTGTCCTATAGAGGAGATCGACACAGTCATCGCCAAGTAGCTCGGCTGCGGCTTTTCTATTTCCTCAACGTATGGCGGGGAATCGTTGATGCCCTGAAAATTTCAATTTATGAACTAACCTAGCCTACTTACAAATAAAAAAAATTAACTACCTATCTGTTCTCATTACATTGCACAGTCATTCATTCGATTGTATTCATAAATTATTGAAATTCAAAATATTATGCAATCACACATCATTTATTTAGGTTTATTTTGTCAGTGTTTCGTTCTTCTGGTCGCCTCAAAGGGTCATACTGAAAATCTGTGTTTTGCTCTTCGAGCAAAGCTTTTCGCTGGGCTATTTATCCTTTTCACAGGCAGCACACACAATTTTTCAATCTCTACGTTTTATTTTTTTTATACTTTTACTTATTGTTTAGCATTACTATTGTTACCTTTATATCATATGCTGCAGTGTCAAATAAATGCATTTTCTATTTATCTATCCAATCTGCTTTTATTACTGTTAGTAAGTTATCAAATCACTCTAACCTAACACTTAGAAAATAAGCTAAGCATTATATTGTCAAACCTATTGATATGTAGTTAGATAGATAATACTTTTTTCACTTCTCTTGCTCAAAAAGTGTATCATAATAGTGTAGCTTAGCGGGCCTAAAACTCGAGTTTAATACCTCGGGCTAAAAAGTATTTTTTCTTTTTAATTTTTGTCTAAAATCATCAGCCCGTACAAAGCATTCGTTCTCTTACATAAAAACTCGACTACTTGGTACTCCGTCAATCTTTTTTTTTGAAAATAGAACCGTCTTGGTGCAGTTTTATGAAGGTTGATTCTTCCCTTCACGGTAGAATGCGAACTGTTTCGTTGCGGGTTAAATAGAGATTTAAAAAAAAAGATGGTATTGGCGCTAAATCTCTAGAATTTTCTTCATTCCAAATCACAAACTTTTACGAAAATTGTCTAATTTTGAATTGTTTTATTTTCTCGCAATCGAAGTGAAAAGTAGAGTGTTTTACTCGGGCCAAAACCACCCATTATAACTCGGTCTTGTCATCCTCCCTCGCTACGCTCGGGAGTATAACAACCTCGTATATAATGGGATGGTTTAGTCCCTTGTAAAACAATCTACTATATTGCACACTTAAAAATAAAACAAACGAGATTAAAAATACTACAAGACATGTGACAATTTGGCGGTCTTATCGCTCAAGAGCTATCTCTACCAGACAACCGTGGATGGATAGGATCGTTGGATTGAAAATACCTGTGTGCGTTCCTCGGCGGACTCGCTGATAAATTACACTTCTATACAAACCTTTGCCGTTTTCATAGTTTAATGTTTAATTATTAAGCTTTTTTTAACATTATTTTAGGTTGGTAAATAAAGTAAAAACAAAACCCGAAAGAAATATTTTCCTTGTAAGTATGAAAAAATGCTCCCTAACACTTTACACAGTAGGTATGTCTTTTTATGTAATGGTGTTGGTCTTGCTGTCTCATCGGATTATTTATGCGGGAATGGAAAGTACGAAAGGGTTTGCACACACACTTGTGCACTATAATTAGGTTCTGGGCATATGGCATTTCTCTGTTGAGACTGGACGCCATGACCGAAGGCTCCACTAGGAGGGCATGATCATCACCTTTTGTTCGGGGATCTATTTGCTAGTCGATTCTGTCCCAAAAGGCCGGTAGGCTACCCCCCATAGACTCCCAATTATCGCAATCTACTAAAGGTGATTAGTTATTGAATTTATTACATAAACTGTTTGATATACTTATCATACCTTATTATTAAATGAAAATTATTTAAATTATCTGGCCGTCTCCCATTGCAACACCCTAAAAGGTTAGATATATATTGTGTGTATTCTCTAATAATTATAGTCAAAAAGTTTTGACAAATCTTATGTACCTACCTACCATAATAATGATGCAATAAAAACAACACATTTACTACGAATAAATAGTAGCACATTTAATAACATAAAACCAAAACTAATGTAATTGGAACCTGCTAGGGGGTCAGTTACGCCACTGTATACCTACCTATCTTTTGCGGCCTCTTACCATTGAGAGTTTCTGGTATACCTATAATGTACTACTGCATCAATTGAAATAGTCCAACAACTAATTTTAAATGCATTTTACTAACAGCGTGGAACGTTCCTTTTTCAGTTATAATGAACTCTTGGTTACATTTCTCAATCTTGTTCCTCCTTAGCAGTTCATTTCGCTGGTAGCGCTTGCGATCCGTCAGGTCTAGAATCTCGCAGGCTACCGTTGTTCTATAAAAAGACTAAAGGTTATGGTAATAAGACATAATTTAGGTTAAGTACATATTTGTAGATCCGCCTGAAATGTATCAAGTTTTCTATCGTTCTTCTGTCAGGAGATATTTTTACGTCTACGACATCCTGTCTCCAAACTATGAGCGCCTGATTTTTTTTGTTTTGTTTATAACTATGATTTATCTCGTTGCATAGAGACGTGAAGATTATTATTATTATCAGCCTGAAAGTCCCACTGCTTTCAAACACCTCCTATCGCCTTCCACACATCTTGATCTGTGGACTAATCCTTCTCAAGTGCGTGGGCATTATTATCTCTACTCTTGAGCTGAACGCACGCATGAAGTGAAGTGTGGTGAAGTGAGACTTTTCTCAATTCAGTGTCTTAGCCTAGCTTGGGCATACCCATAATTAAGTGTATGACAAAAGTTTACTACATTCATGAACTGACTCATGATATGAAATTTACGTTACTAGTAGATAATTAATATCTACTAGTAACGTAAATTTCATATCGCTTAATGTTAAAATTTGAATCTGCTCAGTTAAAACTTAAAGGGTTGGTTTTTGTCAAAGCTTATAAGAAAAGAGACGAGCTTTTTCACATTAGATATCTACCATCATCATCATCATCAGCCTATAGCAGTCCACTGCTGGACATAGGCCTCCCCCAATGAGCGCTATAGCGCCCTGTCTTCAGCCTGCCGCATCCAGCATCTACCTGCGGTCTTTCGCAGGTCGTCATCCCACCTGGTCGGAGGGCGTCCTACACTACGTTTACCGAGTCGTGGTCTCCACTCAAGAACACGTTTGTCCCAGCGGCCGTCGGTTCTTCGCGAGATATGACCGGCCCGCTGCCACTTCAGCTTGCCAATTCTTAGAGCTATGTTGATAACTTTGGTTCAAAGATATCTACCATAAACAGGATCATTTTCTATACAATAGCGGGAGAATTCTCAATATCGGTCTTTGATTCACAAAGAAATCAGCGAAAATACATACATTAAAAAACACATGTAGTTACAGCAGAACAGAGAACCTCCTATTTTCGAAGTCGGTTACCACAACGTCTTGTAATCATATTATCCATATTACTTCGGCTGTTAAACACTTGTGTTGTTGGACATCATTTTTGATGCTTACGTAAACGTGGCAGGCTCTTGAAGTGTGTAAATAGTCATCGTTATCCATTCATTACACTTCGGTTGTATGACGCCCCAGCACGGCGTCATCACAATGTTCACTATGTTCGCGATTCTCTCCCTAAAATCATTACGGTTAAAGAAGTCGATCGTTTTACGATACTAGGAAACTAGGTACTATAGGTACTGTTTGATGTTGACCATCAAAAAGTAAGGATAATATCAATTTACGTCGTTATTATCTATGTATGTTTGTATACACCCATAAGATAACCGTAAATAAAGTATACACAATTGAAAAAAAAAAGCTTCTAAGCTTTTGTATTTCAACACTGATTTTAGTTTAGCCCAAGTTTGGGCAAAATTAAATGATATACCTACTACGGATTACGAAAAATCTTAAATTATAGCCTTTTCCGACATAGTTTAGTTATTCAAAACTTGAAAAAAAAAACATCGATCTGGTATCACCCACTGCTGATTATAGGCCTCCTCTCACCTCTGTCTACAGCCTCCCGTCTTGTGTTACTCGAATCCACGCGTGCCCTGCGACTTCATTCCTAGTCCCTTGTGCCGTTGCGAAGATGTTTATGTGAACACCACGCCACAACTACTGAATAGTTAAGACTGAAACTTTGCACACATAAAGTTCTGTAGGTACTTGAATTACATATACTTTGAAATTTGATTCAGAACAAATGCGTGCGAAGCCACGACAGGAAGTTACTTGATAATATAGTTAACCCATTTTTACACGCGACCGCCCAGTGCTTGGTTAAATACTTACGGTAGCCAAATAAACCTCATTACGTGGTCCGTTTCGTTACAAATCGATATAATCTCTCGGTTCAAAGAATGTGTTGGCATCACTGGAATTGTCAAATGCTCAGCTGATAGAAATATCTGCCAAAAAATTACAATTAGAAGTACTTATCTTGAAAAATAATGTTTACTTTCAACATTGCAGTTATTAGTTTCTTCGGAAGACTATGTTTACAGTCCGTTCTGGGTATACATCCAAAAAAAAAGGTAAAGGTAGTCGAAGATCCCGCCCGAGACCGCACAACACAAAAATGGGCTAGCCCGGCTAGCCCATATTTGAATGCATGTATCTAAATTTAAAGCGCAGCAGTTGAAGCTTGAACTCTTCTTTCTTTAAATTTAGATGCATCTTATATTGACGGCATCAGTGTCAATAACTTGAACGCATATTTATATACTGTGCGGCAGTATTGTTCGATTAATGTGCGCCCAGCTTAAATATTCTGCTTATCACAGTGATTGGTATTCATAATAAGCTCTGCTTACTCTTGGGTCAGATGATTTGGAAAATATCTAGTATTATTTATAATACATAGGTATTTATTTACTTACAGTATTATCCCTGTAAGCGGAACGTATGACCTGCTCAACGTAACCCGGTATATCTAGTCTCACTTCCGCACTGTTCGGCAATCCACCCTGTCCTTTCACTAATATCTTTTCAGTATCATATCCGAATGATGAGGAAAATGTGACCTAAAAAATACTTACTTCTTTACATAGTATAATATGAAGTCGCTTCCGCTGTCTGTTCGCTTAGATCTGTTAAACTAGTCAACGGATTTTAATGCAGTTTTTAATGTTGTTTTTGTGTTATAGTGACTCAAGACAAGAGGAAGGTTTATAAAGCATTTGACACATAGATTTTCATGCGGGCGAAGCCGCGGGACTCAGCTAGTTAGTAGTAAAGTATCCAAACGTAAAAATATTGTCACCATTTTTTTATTAGGTGCAAGTGTCCCGCTGCTGGAGATAGGCCTCCCTTTCCCCTTTACTCTTCGCGATTTAACGCAGCAACACGCCACTGACGACGCCACGCTGGCTTCTTCTTGGTTTTTCAGCCAGCAAATACCGCCAATTCCCAGTGGGTGCTATAGCAGGGAAAATCTTGTCGTATACCCTGTCTGTCCTGTCGTGTCGTGCTGGTCTGGGTATCTTTGAAAGGAACCCAAAAAAAAGTTTTTTTTAGATTTACCTCGTAGTCAATCATTTCAGTAGGCATAAAAGCGAATGGAATAGCAAGCTTGCCCAAAGGCGGGACTTCGGCAAAGTACAACAAGCATCGAATGACGCAATTCGGAGATACCATGTTGCCCCTCACTAGTCGCCAAGTCGTGAACACATCTGTTGGATTGTACAGCCATGCTATCTGAAATATTACAAAAAATAAATAATGCTGGACAATTCACACAGCATCATCTAGCCCCAAGCTAAGCAGAGCTTATGTTATGGGTACTAGATGACTGATACACATAATTCAATAGATTACATACATATATATTTTTTATTATACATAGATAACTACCAGAACACCCGGAACAAATATGCAGATTGTACACACAATTGTTGAGGCGGGAATCGAACCCGCAATCTCCTGCGTCACAGGCGGACCTTCGCCCACCGCGCCACAGAGGTCGTCCTCTATCACATCTCCAAACAACATCATCAAAACACAGGTGATTGCGGGTTAGATTCCCGCTTGGGGACAAATGTATGTACGATCTACAAATTTATGTTAAGGGTGTTCAAGGTATTTTCATGTATAATAAAAAATGTCTATCTATCTAATGTATTGTATTAAGTTTATCAGTTATCTGTAGCCATAACACAAGCTCTACTTAGCTCGGGGCTAAGGGATGCTTTGTGGATTGTCCTGCATTATTTATTTTATTATTATTAATCTTATTTATTTATTTATCTTCGATAATTAGGAAGGTGTGAATACATACAGTCGTGGTCAACTAATTAGGGACTTTCAAGATAGTGAAGAGCAATAACCGGTTATGTACATATAAATATAAAACCCTATTGATTACTCAGCACCTTTTTTTTGCATAATTTGGTCCGATTATTATGCTATAAATGGCTGTAAATAAAAGAATAAATAAATAGAAAAAAGTATTTAATATCAAAGGTTGAACATGTATTCAATTTTAAGGTATAATTCTGTAGCTGGACATTTAATTAAGGACAGTAAACTATAATGTAAAATAGAGTTAAACAAAACTAATAACCTGCAGTATTATAATATCTTTAACAGCTCCATTTTATTACGTGTAAAATCAGTACCCAGTAGCAAAACCTTTGTTAGTAATTACCGCTTGACACCGATGTGGCATAGACATTATCAGTTTCTGGCATGTTTCGACAGGAATGTTTGCCCATGCCTCACAAAAAGCTTCATTAGGTTCATCTAAAGTTGTGGTACGATAAGTGGCAACTTTTTTCTTGATTTCGTGCCAAAGGTGCTCGATTGGGTTAAGGTCCGGGCTATTTGCTGGTCAATCTAGCACCGATACTGATTGACTAGTAAGAAACGACTTGACTGAACGGGCGGTATGTTTCGGGTCGTTATCATGCTGAAACGTCCATATAATAGGGAGATGCTCCTCAGCATAGGGAAGCATCGTTTCCTCCAATATTGCCTTGTATTGATGTTGGTCTAAGTTACCCTGAACTTTCCTCACAGGTCCCACTCCACGTCTAGAAAATGAAACCCACATTTTAATGTTTCCACCGCCATGTTTCACCTGCTTTTTTGTGAATCTTGGATTCATTTCCGCTTTTACTGGACGCCGTACGTATTGCCTTCCATCTGAAGAAATCAAATTAACCTTGGTCTCGTCAGAGAATAATACATGTTGCCATTGGGCGTAGGTCCAATATCCATATTTACGTGCAAACGCCAAACGAGCATTTCTATGTTCATTCTTCAACAACGGTACTTTGCGAGCTACTCTTCCGAACAACCTTGCTTCTACCAGACGTCGTCGTCGTCTCTTTCGTCTGTCCCAAACACTTCGTGTTTAATTAAAATAGAGCCTAGAAACGGATCTTTCTTAGCTAACCTGGTTATCATTATATCTTCTTGCGGAGTTGTTTTTCTCGATCTTTTTGTTCTGGGCACATTTAAAGCTGTGTTATTGCGTCTGACATGTTGCACTGCATGGTATACCATAGTTTTTGAACAATTTAAATGTTCTGCTATCCTTCGGTATGGCCAACCATGCTCGACAACAAACTTCATGATAATTTTCGTAGTGTTGGATCGCAACTTTTATTTTTGCCCATTTTTCTTCATAATATTTTTCAAAACCTAAAATAAAAATCGGGATTGCCGCCAAAACTATCACGAAACAATAAGAGAAGAACTAAAAAAGTATTGAGATTCAAATTTTGAAAATAGAACGCAATATCTCAGTGTCCCTAATTAAATGGCTAGCCAGCATTATTTGAACAAATAGCACTATGATAATCTATCAGCTATACTGTAAAGAGGTTTAATGTTTAAGAAGTTGTTATTGTTTATATAATCGGACACATCAATGACTAATTATACTTACATGTAAAAGATAGGGAATATTTTTAAGACTCGTTGAAAAAAAAAATGCACAATTTGGCTTAACTAGAGATTGTTCCTAATTATTTGACCACGACTGTAAATTTAAATCGATAACTTAGTAATCTCATAGCACCTTTGCTCTTTTCCTCACCCCCTTACGCACTTGTCCCATAGGCCATTGCCTATGAGACATCGCCAAGTTCTAATTGATTATTTTATTTGCTTAGCACTCTTTCAGCCTGAAAAACAGGTTTTCACCTAGTTCAGGCACATGCATTGTTATTTCCATCAGAATTTAGGTAATGTCCTTTTTTGTTACTCTTTAGTCCTAAGATATTTTTGAATAAATTATTTATTATTACTTACTTATTATTATGTCTCTCATTTACCATGATCTCGGGCCATAAAAAGTCCCGGTCCTTTGGAAGGCTTGCGTGGGGCCGAAGCCAACAGCACAGAGGCCCTTTGAGAAGTTAATCTAAAGGCGATGGCTACACATAGCGGGTATCATCCTCGGGTGCACAATATCATACACCCAAAGATGGTATCCGCCAGGTGTAGAGACTATTGCAAAGAAAAATGAAAGAAATAAAACCAGGCTATTGTGATGGATCGATGGACTGGGTAATCGGACGGGCTTTAGGGGAGATTGCGGACGTCTGCCATAAACAAGTCAATCGTAATACTAAGAAGAGTGGCAGACGTTGGCTTGCCGAAAGCTGGATGAGTTCCTTAAAAAGCCGAGTAAATTACCGGAGAGGAACAACATCGGCGCAAACGACTGAGGGGTGTCGAGAGGTGCGGCCCCGATTTCACCATCACGAAGACTGCTCGTGAGCGGGTTTCCTCGCTATTACGCCATTAGACGCTTCCACTCCCGAGTCTACATCCTAAGATGCATCTCTCGCGACTCCACTCAGACCGGCCAATAAAGGCAAGCAAGAGGTGGGGATCTGGTTCTCTTGGGATGCCACTCCGCAAGCGGAGACGAGAACCAGGAACTTCCCCGGGAGCACTCGGTACCCGTGGTGTCGCTACTCACCAACAGCTCGCCACAAGCTGCCCTGCGGGCTGCATTATTATTATTATTATTATCAATGGCGGCCCCGTCAGTGTGGCCAGTCAAAGCAACTAAGCTACGCGTTAAAAATGGCGCTAGCAATGCGGCCTTGGGCTTACTCTTATGACAGGATCCAAGTTATTAATCGGCACTCTTCCACAATCCAAAACAGTTAAGTACTCATCGAAATTCAAAGGACGACGTAGCGGGGTCAGCGTTCCTTTGCTCTTGACTTCGGCCAATATATTGATGTAAAGATTTATTGTTCTTTGGTTAGGCAATGTCATCGTGTAACATAATGTATTCAACCCTTCGGTAGCATAGTTAAACTTCAAATGCAGTAGAGCTGGGTTTTCGGGCTAGAATAAAAACGGTGTTTTGATTAAAAGGGCGCAATGCATTTTGTGAAAAGGATAGGCATGTGATTTCGCGGTCATATATGTATAGAATCGGGACAGGGTATACGTTTTTGAAAAGTCGTTAGCGAAAAAATCATGTTTTTGCTTAGAATTTTTTAACGTAATTTTTTCTCTCTTCTCAATCTTTTCAAATTCGATTTTAGATAAAGTTCGAAATGTTTTCTTTGTAAGAACCAAATCGAGTTTTTACCACGGGGATCCTTTGAGTACTGAGATCTATTATAGGAATCGACTACGTATAATAGACGCCTAATACCTATTTATTCACTGTGCAAACAAGTCTGTCAACCAACTGAGGTGAGCGGGCGCGGGGAAGTGAGTGCTCATTGGTCCGTTCAAGGTTACGACAAATCATGACCATTATTAGTAGGTAGTCATCTAGTAGCCATAAAAAAATTCAGCAATATGGCTCTATGTAGAGGGGGGGGGGGGGGGGGCGTCTTGAGGGGGCAAATGTCAAAAAGTCGGAATTTTAAAAGCAAATACAGAATTGGTTATGAAAGAAAGAGATGCACAGTTGACCTCAACAATCAACCAAATTAAGTTGAGCTCCGTCAGGAGCTTACTCAATGTAAGCGAGCGCAGAGATTGTCACGGGTCACTGGTCTGGTCGTTACTGATCGAACGTTAGTGGGCGTGGATTTTTATAAGATCTCTTTTCCTTATGTGATGTCTAAAATCATTTGCCCTGTATTAGGTGTCTAGGATACGTAGTCGGTGATTATAGGCCTAGTTTGCGACCCAAACCCGTTAGATTCGCCCTAGAGCCTATCTAACGGGTAGAGGTAATTTTTGAGATGATCTTAAATAATTGCACGCCAAGCTTCTTTTTTCCTATACCTCCTAAAACACGTGAATTACTATATAAAATATATTATAGACCCGCCCCGTGCCCGAAATTTTACTAGGAGCATATCACTCCTAGTAGGTAAAATTTTGGACACGGGCGGCCAGATTCACCGGATAATAGCCATGTGCGCGGGACATAAGAGCAGATCCCTCTGGTCTTGCACTGAAAATCAGCGCTGGATGGACACATTAGTGTGCACCCAGCACAATACTGAGTGAAGGCCATATTTGCTATGAACACTGTTACGCACATTTTTTTTTATATAAGTACTATTACTATTGTGTATTAGTAGTTTTAGGGAACTAAAAATATTTTCAGATGCGTAAACACTATTCCTTGAGTCTCATAAATCAATTTAAATGTATAAATAGAAGACGAAAACTTACCGAAACCCTTCCATTCAAAGGCGAAAGCTCTATCATCGGCCTATGAGTACAAGTATGTCTCCACTCAAACATAGATATGCCAACTCTAACTTCAACCATTTCACAGTCACAGATTTTCTCCCTGCGAAGACTCCACGGCACGTTGACTCGGTAAACACAACCGATCACGAAGATTATCTCAACACATCCACTGCGCACGCAGAGATCCGGTGCGTAGATGTTAACATCCAATGGTTTATTTGGCTTACAGTTCAACAGAGCGTTATTTAATCTGAAGACCAAATTATTAATAGGGTTTTTATTATTATTTTATTTATTTGGAACTAAAAGCTTATATTTAGGTAAACTTAGGTAGACTTAGAGCACATAAAGCGAACTATAGTTTCCACTTATTATAGTGAAATCGGAAATTTTTGGGATGTTATTTAATATCTTACAAATTACATATTATTGTTATTTTTTTTATTGTAGTTACACGCCGATTATTAAAACGAATAATAATTCATTAAATTATGGATATGGATCAGTCGTGCAACCAGTAGATTGTTTGCAACAGACTGCAGCTGGCTCAATTGTTTCAATTTTAAATACTAGTTCTATTTTTTTATTATTTTTTTGTAACTTTCTTTGTTAATAAAGACTGAAGTACTTATTTAATGATTACTTATGTATAATGTAATATATTTAATTCAATTCATTGGTACAACGCAACGGTTACAGATCCTATAGGTACCTACAACATAAATTGACTTTATATTCAAAGAAAATTACAATAGTCACAAATTAGAATTAGTAGTATACAAATGAAACAGTTGACTGCTGACTATTGCAAAAAATATCGATTTGCTCAACTGCTCCTTATAAATGCCAATCGTAAACGATTAACGATTAACACTTTGAGTGCTGAAAACGCACGGTATGAGTTTTATACAAGTGACTAATCTGCGAAAATCCACACTAGCGCAGCGGCTGAGAAAATACAGATCTTTGTGACTGAGCAGAGCTGTAATATTTTTCGAACGAAACGCATTTGCGGCGCAACACAACCGCTGTGTAGAGCGGCAGCACGAATTTTTTAGGTAAAAAAAAAGATCGCAGTCGTCGAAAAAAAACCGCAGTCAAAGTGTTAACGAGACGCTGGCTGCATTGCCCCGCTGTATGGCAATGCTGAAATACATAGAATTGCATGGTAGGTACTTACGCGTCAATATCCATCATATTCCACACGCAGTGGTTGCTCAAAATCACCGGGCATTTTACCGAAATAGTTCTCTTTACCTAAAAAAGACACACACACAGATAAATCCTACCGGACCCTAAAAATCGCGTTCCCTGAAGCATTCCATCCCAAGGTTGCCTGGAAGAGATCGCTCTCAGCGATAAGGCCGCCCTTTATACCTTTATTCTTAGTTTTATCTCTGTATTATTTTCTGTTTTTGTGTGGTGTAATAAAGTGTTATCTATCTATCTATCTATCTTGTCATCACACTACTGCTGAAAATACCTCCCTGCAAGAAGGGGTACTGCGAGACGTCTGTGGCGCGGTAGACGAAGGCCTGCCTGTGACGCAGGAGGTTGCGGGTTCAATTCCCGCCTCGGGACAAATATTTGTGCTATCTGTAGATATTTGTTCCGAGTGTACTGGTCGTTTTCTATGTATATACTTTCTATGTATATAATAAAAATATATCTATGTAATACATTGTATTACGTATATCAGTCATCTAGGAACCCCTAACACAAGCTCTGCTTATCTTGGGGCCAGATAATACAGTGTGGATTATCCATCATTATTTATTTATTTATCCACGGGCTGAGTTGGAGAGCCCGTGTCGCCGCGACAGCTACGTCTAATTATCAGATCACCAAAAGTTTATTAACATAGACTTACTTTCAGGGTTGGATAGATTCCATCGTACCAGATAGTGCAAATTGACTTTTCTAAAGGCTGTATTTCCTTTATCTCATCATTTTCCGTGCGATAAACCACTGTGTATTTGATTTTTATTTGCCTAGGACCTGCGCCACCTGGCGTTACTGTTAACTTAACTGTGGCTGAATCTAAAGTAGGCTTTATACTGTTCTGTAAAACGAGACCATTGTTCATTTTTTTAATCCTCGTCATCGTTTCAAGAAGGATGTCCACATTGTCCGACCGAGTGTTTGACGACCGATGTGGCGCGGTGGGCGAAGGTCCGCCTGCGACGCAGGAGGTTGCGGGTTCGATTCCCGCCTCGGAACAATTGTGTGTACGATCTGCAGATATTTGTTCCGGGTGTTCTGGTTGTTTTCTATGTATATTAAAAAAATATCTATCTATGTAATGTATTGTATTATGTATATCAGTTATCTAGTACCCATAACACAAGCTCTGCTTACCATGGGGCTAGATAATGCTGTGTGAATTGTCCAGCATTATTTATTTATTTATTTATTTGTCCAGTGCTGAACATAAGCCTCCCTCAGAGGTCACAACAATAGCTTATCCAGCCGGCTCGCAAGGTGCGGTTTTGTCGCAACTTTCACAGTACCAAATATCTTAATTATCAAATTAATTTTTAACAAAAAAGAAAATTACAGTCAAATAATAGAAATAAATTAGAACTCGTTTTTACAATTGAAACGATTGTGCTAATTGCAGACTACTGCAAAAAAAATTCAAGCTGCTCAACTGATCCATATCAATACCAGTCGAAGCGTCTCCAAAACGCTGGCAGCATTGCCACGCTGCTGTATGGCAACGGTCATGCGCTGCGCCAGATACTCACCAGCTCTCGGGTCACACATCTCGCTTTGACCAGACGCTCAGATAATATGGTCCTAGGGTCTCAACTCGAAGGGGAGCAAATGTGTAGAATCTGTCGAGACCTCGGGACCTCTTGAGATCTTAATAATTGAATCTTGATGATGAAATTGTTAATTGATTCATAATCATAATCACTTTATTGCATGAAAAATGGTATTATAAAGGCAACGTTTTAAATTTGATTTACCGTAGTACTATCGATGTCCAATCGGTCTCCACTAAAATCGTCCCCCATGCCATCAATGACATGGTAGAGCTTCGATGTAAAAAAACAACACCCGTAGTTATACACCTTTATCTCTAAGCTTACACTGTTTCCCACGACCACGTCATGAAGATTACTTGTATATGGCAAGACCTGCAAAAGATTATAACATTAAGAAATTAAATAATATCCCAAAAATGTTCGATTTCGACGGGTATTGGACCCGCGACCTTCCCCTAGATTATCCCGAGTGCGAGGGCTTACGCACTATAATAACAAAAAATTTTGCAGAAAAGCTTGTTCATACTTATCCATTTTTTATGCACATTTATATAAATCCGAACAAAAACATGAATGTCGAGACTTGGCATAATTTTACAATGCCAAGTCTCGTCTCGTAATACTTTCGCCGCCGTAAAAACGGTTAGTGTTAGTGTCACGCCTACTTTTAGTACACCTTGTATGTAATTGGCAACTTTATAGTCGAAGGTAATAAAATGGTTGAGGGCTACTCGTGCTACTCGTGATCTCAAAACTTTTTAGGGCGGAAGTTTAACAAGACGAGACTTGGCATAATATTAACATTAGGTAATGTTTTTGATCGGATTTTATATCAATAAAATTTAAATGGAGTGAAAAAGGTTTGTTGCATTTTGTTTAGGTACTCAGCCAACTGACGCCATGACCACAGAGGAATTTGGCGTCCACTGCATTCAGCGTTATCATCGGATCAATTAACGCGTGAAACACAAAAAAAGTAATTTTCAATGCATTCATGACGCACATTGAGTAACATTTTGATATATTTTTAGTGGTCTATTTACACGATAGAATCTGATTGAGACATTTTTCAAAAATGGGTGTACCCTGGGTATACCCTGATTTTCGACATGTCATCGATCCGACTATCAAAAATTGTATACAGTTGGAAATAAAGTACCTACCCTCAAATTAGGAAGCTCAGAAAAACCAGTTATATTAATGCTAAATTCCGTTGGTTCGCCTACGGGCCTGAAACAATATTTTGCAAAAACATAAGTCCATACGCACTGCACGCGCATGTTGTGGTTTGGCTCAGTGTGCTCAGCAGTAAGTTATTTAAGCTGATGATTATATAAGTTAGTGATGAGCTGAATAGAAGCTAAGGGCTCGCATAATAATAACAACCAAACTTGTTAACATATAAGTGTTTAATCTGTGTTTGAGCTAGAACTAAGTCAAATAGATGATCACGGCTAGCTAAATCGAGGTCCTTAAGAACACAGTCATCGTATCCGCCAACAATTGTCCAATCTGCTGGACAAAGCCCTCCCCCAAATGACAATAAAATAATTAAGTTCCACATAATAATGTACGCCGCTTTTATGCGACTCCTTGCAACCACTACAATATCGTGCGTCGACGGACCTTGGAGGATCTATTTATTCACTACACTTACACTCCATTTCACATAATGGTATATGTAGTGTTAGGAGACTTTAACTCCCCAGTGGTTATCAACTGTACGACTACCTACAAAAACCACCCATCTATATGTATGTATGTATGTATAATTTCATGGACATCGTAATTATGAAATTGCATAGATAGGACGCGTGAAGCCCATGCGCGATGGCTTTCAAATTTAATTCATAATTCATTTATTGTTTGTGAATCAGGTAATTTACAGTCGGTACATAAAACTTATTTTAGATCGCTGGATTCTGCCGCTTAGGCGTACAAACATTGTTGTAGATAGCAATCATAATTATATTATTTTTATTATGAGATACAAATGTCAATTATGGGAGGGCGATTTTTGCGTGTTTACCGACGAGCTACATACAGTAGTACCTGCCATCAATCAGACATATGCAGGAACAAGTCATAGTGGTCTCGTAGACCTTATCAGCTTCCTGCGGGAAGAACCACCAGTGGTATTTGGAGATTTCTTTTGGAGGCAGAACAATGGTTCCGCCATCGTCTGCCCCCAACCATGACGTGTTGTTTAGTATTCTCATACTGAAAAGACAGGGAAAAACCAATTCTATTTAAGAGACTATATAAGTTTGAGATAAGCTTTTTTTCTTATCTTTTATCAAAACTAGATAGATAGATAGAACATTATTTTATTGCACCCTTACAAAATAAAACAAACAAGACAGAATAAAATACAAAACATGTGACAATTTGGCGGTCTTATCGCTCAAGAGCGATCTCTACCAGACAACTACCGTAGTTTAAAGAATTCAATAGTTATGTAATTTAACAATCATTGAGATAGGTAGCACAGTTAATAAAATGTTAAGTTTACGATTATGGATATAGTTGATGGTGATAATGTTTTCAATGATTTCTTGTGGCTGCCCTTGGATGAAACACCATCGATGCCTCCTCTAATACAATGATTACGGTTGGTACTGGCCGGGGTTACGGGACGTAATGTAACGTGTTACACCGCGAGCGTTCGTGCAGTCAGTACTAGCACAGTACACATTTACTAGTAAAGAAAGTGCTCGCAACGAGCCACGACACGGATTTTATGACACGGCGGCGGCAGCGTAACATAGGTAATATTAATATGTTACGATACGAGCGTCATATATGATGTATCATATATGATGCTCGAATCGAATGGTGGTTACGTTTTGTAAAACAAGACAGTAACTTCGACTCACTGTATTGCCATTCTCGTCAAGTTATGCAGATAACTGGTAACATAATTGCAGCAACCAGTGATGGTCGGTGGAAACTCTAACATCGCATGGGCGTTCGGATTGTATCCGTGAGACATGATCTCCACGTCGCTGATTTCCGCATTTCCATTGAAGTTGATACGCGCCTGTGACAAATATTTTTTAATTACTCGATGAAACGAAAAGTTGTATTATATAAAACAGCGCACGCTAAACTTATGTTTAGCGTGCACTGTGTTTCAATTATCTCCAAAGATTTTGTTCGATTGTCTTTTTTGATCAGTCTTGACTAAAAAGTGTCAAAGACCAGGTACTTATTATTTATTTATAAACTAAGTACAGTATGTATTATATTATCTGTGGTATTACTAAGAAGTATATTAGGTACCTATACATATTATATATATATATATATAGGTAGGCTTCAAGGGAGCAGGTAGGCTTCAAGGGAGTCAACATCTACTCTCAAAAATAAGTTTGGTAAAATTGGAAATAGTTACTATTTTCAGTGGATAAATGTTGTAAATAAATAAACAGGAACCCCTACCTGCCATCTGCTGTTTTCCCTGCAATACAACAACTTTCAACATCATATTTTCGATTCTGCAAAATTATAACCTCACAACCAACAAATCACTACACTCAAGATGGTGGATGCCTCATCAATTGAAAAGTCTCTGGCCGAGATGGGCACAATGTTCCAGCTCACAATGGCAGAATTTGAAGGTAAGCTGATGAGAAGCAAGTCCCCAGTATCTGATCTCTCCGCATTGGCAAATGAGTTTGCCTTATTCAAGACTCTCATGTTAAAGTCTCTCCAGACCCTTCAAGAGCAAATTGGCATGCTTAGCAAACATGTGGACAGCCTGGAAATGCGCGGGCGGCGAAAGATACTTCTGTTGCATGGCGTGAAGGAGGTGGATCAGGAGGACACATCAAACGTAGTAGTGAGTATGGTGTCGCAGAGACTGAAGTTGTCCGGCTTCACAAACGCCAGCATCAGTCGCTGTCATCGAATGGGTCGTGCCGCATCAGACAGACCGCGGCCTATACTATGCAAGCTCCGTGATATCGAGGTACGAGACAAGATGTGGTCTAGTAAGACCTCGCTGAAAAACACCGGTGTGACGCTCTCAGAGTTCCTGACCAAGGGCCGTCATGAAGCCTTTATGAAGGCTAGGAGTCGCTTTGGAGTAGCCAAATGCTGGACGAGGCAGGGTTATGTCTTTGTACTTGGCCCTGAAGGCGATCTTCACCGAGTGTCCAGTGTGGAGGAACTCAACAAGATCCCACACGCACAGACGGCCGTAACAGGGGCTCCGACGGTCATAGTGAAGGAGGTTCCTGCACAGAAGTCACGACGTGCGGCTGCGACCTTGCGTAAATAGTTTTCTTGTGTCATACACTTTAGCGAATCGGCCGGAATTAGTACGTCCCAAGCATAGATCAAAGTCCACCCACATGTTCTTTTTTTTTTTTTATGTTATTCGTTTAACTTTTAATAGTAATACCGTCATTTCACTTTTATATTTGTAAAGTTTGTTTGTTTTAGTTTTTATTAGCATGACAATTTGTCGAAGTGTCAATCATCTCTCAACTGACAAATGACAGTGACAGCACATGGACGTAAGTAGGCGGAATCGAATTGCACGAACGTTCCAACCTACGTAAAAAAATTTAACTTGTGTAATTTTAGCCAATATTTATTGATATCTGTTTTTATGTATACTGGTTATTATTCTCAATTTACTTTTTATATTTTTTTTTTTTTTTTTTTTTTCTCTTTTTTTTACTTTCTGGACCTAAAGCCGATTCGCTTAGTTATTTTTAGAATAATGTTGTTAGTTATATTACTTAGTATTTATTTCTCTTTCTGGCAACTGGCGGGTGGATAGTGTACTTGGTATTTGATTTGCAGTTTTGTGCAATTAGTAATACCTAGCAATTAGATTAGTGATATTCATAATTGTAAGTTAATTAATCTTCTTTTATTTCTAATTATAATAATAAGGTAATAATTCATATTTATATAGTTTTACAAGGCATAAGTATATAAATAGGTAATTAATGTCCCGTACCAATAGCTCAAGTGATAATGATGAATCATTCCTCTCTGCTGTATCCAGTTGTGATATCTCTTATGAAAGTGCTAGCGATGGAATCCCTCAAACTCTTGGAGAGACTCTTGTTAATATCTTTGCTCCATACAAAAAGACTCTAAACATTTGTCATATAAATGCCCAGAGCATTCCACAGCACCACTCTGACCTTCTTGAAACTTTTAGCTCAGGCTGTATTGATATTGTCATGGTGTCGGAGAGTTTTCTTAAGCCCTCTCTTCCCTCCTCTTATTATCCCATTCCTGGGTTTGTAATGGCTCGAAATGATCGGACAGGAAAGGGATGTGGAGGTGTTGCAATATATTTGAAAAGTCACCTCAATTTTAGAATCATCTGTCAGTCACCATCTGCTTACAGCAAAGCCGCTGAATATCTTTTCCTGGAGGTTGATATGGGGGTCAAGGTGTTGCTGGGAGTTGTATACTGCCCTCCAACCATAGATTACTTTGATAAATTGGAGACAGTATTGGAGGACCTTGTATCTGACTATAGCCATGTTATCATTCTAGGTGACTTCAATACCTGTCTCCTTACAGATAGACTGAAATGGAGAGCGGACAAGCTTAGCAACATTATTGACTCAGTAAATTTAAACATAGTGAATACCACCCTTCCTACTCATCATACGTCTCACTCGGAAAGTCTATTAGACCTTATCATCACATCTCAGATTGACCGTCTTTCAATTTTTGGCCAACTAGCAGCACCTGCCTTCTCCCATCATGAACTTCTTTACCTTGCTTACAAGATTCGACCTCCTAAGGCCAAGCCAGCCTCTGTTAGTCAACGCAACTTTTCACGACTTGATATCACAAAACTTACTGAAGCAGCTACAGCGGTTGATTGGGACAAGATTGAGTCTTACCTTTCTATAGATGACAAAGTGGACTTTCTCAATACCAATATTATCAACTTATATGATATCTATGCTCCCATTCACTTAGTAAAAATGAAGCGTGCACCAGCACCTTGGCTTGATGGAATTATTCGAAAAGCTATGGCTAGACGGGATAGGGCTTTTCGAAAATTTAAACGTGATCGATGCGAAGAAAATTGGATCTCCTACAAACAGCTTAGAAATCACTGCAATAGGTTGGTTCGTGATGCCAAGAAAAAATACATTGCAACACAAATTGAGCTTTCTTCATCAGCTGGCCTATGGAGATTTCTCAACTCCCTAGGAATTGGTAGGCAAAGAACCCATAATGTCATACTTAATACTAATATTAACGCCCTTAACAAACACTTTACTACTAGAGATAAAATAGTTCCTCATCTAAAACACTTAGCTCTGACTGAAATCTCTAGTTTAGGTCTTCCAAACAATAACTCTTTCTCCTTTACTATGGTTAGTGAAGACAATATTAGAAAGATTTTTCTCTCGTTTAAATCCAATGCAGTTGGCAGTGATAACATCGGTCGCATCATGTTTTCTCATATTCTTAAGCAACTTCTCCCCACTATCACTCATATTATCAACCACTCTCTTATGTCTTCTCAATTTCCCGACCAGTGGCGTAAGGCTCATGTGATCCCACTTCCCAAAATCTCAAACCCTGTTTTACCCAATCAATATCGCCCCATCTCTATTCTCCCCTTCCTCTCTAAAGTTGTCGAGGCGGTTGTTCATGCTCAAGTATCCGAGTACCTTACAAATACTAATTCTCTTAATCCCTTCCAATCTGGGTTCAAAAAAGGTCACAGCACCACCTCGGCACTTCTAAACGTCACGGAGGACATTCGAAAAAACATGGAAAACTCTCACGTCACGCTACTTGTCTTAATTGACTTCAGCAGCGCTTTTGACGCTGTAGACCACGACCTTCTACTTGCACTTCTTCCCCGATTAAACTTTTCCCTTTCCGTTGTCCAATGGTTTGCCTCATTTTTGAAAAGCCGTCAACAGAGGATCCGAAATGGCGCTGATTTCTCATCTTGGCTGGATATCGTAGCTGGTGTTCCACAAGGCGGAATTCTCTCTCCACTTCTTTTTTCTCTCTTTGTTAACCTCCTGTCTCACAACCTACTTTGCCATTACCATATGTACGCCGATGATCTCCAGCTCTACCACTCCTCCTCTGTTGATGACTTGGACGATGCTATCAAGCTCCTCAATGGTGAGCTTGAGAAACTGTCAGCCTGGTCCACTCGTTTTGGTATTAAGGTTAATCCTAGCAAATGCCAGGCCATTATAATCGGTAGCTCTCGTCAACTGGCTAAAATAGATGGTCTACACTTGAGCTCATTACAATACGACGGGAATGATATCCATCTCTCCCCTACTGTTAAAAATCTGGGTGTCATCTTCGATAGTAAACTTAGTTGGATTCCCCACGTAAAAGAGATCTCCAGAAAATTCTATGCCTCCATACACTCGCTTCTACGTCTTAAAAACTTCCTCCCGATCCCTACTAAAATCACACTCGTCAACTCCCTCCTTATCCCTATTATCGATTATGCCGACACTGTCTTCCTCGATCTCAACGAAAATCTACTAAATAAACTAGACCGTCTACTAAACACGTGTATTCGGTTCGTCTATAATCTCCGCAAGTATGATCATGTAAGCAAATACCGAGCTCTGCTTAAATGGTTACCAATCCGCGAACGAAGGAAACTCAGGATCCTTTGTTTGCTGTTCTCAGTCATAAGAGATCCTTCGAGTCCTGCTTACTTGAAAGACCGTTTTAATTTCCTGGCAGACGATCACAGTAGGAATCTCCGCTCCTCCGATAATCTTCTCCTGTCTATACCTATGCATAACACCTCCTTCTTTGGAAATTCTTTTTCGGTAGAAGCAGTGCGGCTGTGGAATGACTTACCACTGGACATTAGAAAAGCAAATACACGTGATACTTTCAAGAAATCGGTGCGAAGGCTTTTTCATGAGAGGTTATACAACCATAGCTCTTCATAAAACGTTTCTATTTTTTTTTATTTTTTTTTTTCTTCTTTTGATTTGATTTGATACTTATGCTATATTTGGAACTGTATATTTATTGTTTTAGCTGTTTTTCTTAGGTATATAGATATGTATAATATAATATGTATTTTAGGTATATATATATATAAATTATAATTTACTACTACTTATATTTGTATGTAATGTTAGCACGCCAACCCTTTATTTAAATCATGTGTTTTCCTGGTTGGCAGGTAGAAAATGCCTCGGCATTAAGCCCACCCTTTGTACCTTTAATAGTGCAATAAAGTTTAAATAAATAAATAAATATATTTATTTATCTTTAAATATTCGTGTTATGTTCATATTTATTCTATCTTATCTTTGGTACACCCCCTGCCTTTCTTAAATTCACATAATTCTTTCCATCCAAAGGTTGCCTGGAAGAGATCGCTTCTAAGCGATAAGGCCGCCCATTGTACTTGTATCATGTGAAGTGTTTTATAATGATCTGTAACTGGTGTACAATAAAGTATTTTTGTATTGTATTGTATTGTAAGACCATCATCAAACTCATCACTCATCATCTCCAAATGGCGAAAATCAGTGAAGTAGTTCTATTCCAATGTTATGATGTAAGGCTTCCATGCCTGTTCAAAGTAAAATGTAAAGGCTACCTGATTGTTTTTTTTAAATATACCTAAGCTTGCAAACTCATCAAACACAATTTATAAATGAAAAATATCAATTAGTAGAAAGCTAAAGTAATTTTAAACTTACGCGATCTGAACACATATTTATAAGTATTAATACAACGGGTATTTATCGCGTTTATTTACCTATTTTTCCCGACGTTTCAACAGGTTTACACACTGTCGTGGTCACGGGATGACTGTCATCCCGTAAAAAATAGGTAATAAACGCGATAAATACCCGTTGTATTAATACTTATAAAAAAAACTAAAGTACTTACTCTGTGTACTCTATTGATAACCACATCCCAAGACTCATTGTAAAAGCCACAAGCCTTTGTTTCCAAAGCTACGTAGATAATCTGCCAACCACGGCCCTGGATAATGCCACACATTGGCAGCACCACGAAATTCCTATGAAAATATAATAAAATAACTGGGCTTCATAAATACCAAACACTTTAGTAAAACAAAGTGTAGCTAAGCTGTAAGTGAAAGAGAACAAGAAAGGATCTTACGACTTTTGTGGTGCTTCAAACTTGAAAAACATGGGTAAGTCTAGCTTATTCGACAACATGAAGTTTTGGAAAGTAGTCCGCGTTGGTACAGTCGGCGGCATGGTAACCTGAAATATAAATCCGGGCAAAAACATAAATCTTAATAATATGCCAAGTCTCGTCGACTGTCTACGCGAGATCTACAGATCGTATACAAACATTTGTCCCGAGGCGGAAATCGAACCCGAAACCTCCTGCGTCGTTGGCGGACCTTCACCCACTGCGCCATAGAGTTAAAGAAAAATATGTTGAGTAATTTCGAATTAAAGCAAGTGCGTTGAATTGAGATTTTTTTCTCGATCACAGGTTCAGCGTAGCGTCGTAGCACTTGCTACGAAACTCTACGACAAAATGTATTCATTTATTTGGAAAGTAGCGAGAGGTCTAGGCGAAGTTTAAGATCATTGAGAGCAAGAACTCATTAGAACATTATAATACATATACGCGGTTTTTACAAGAGTGAAACCCACTGTTGTACCGATCAACCAGAAACCGGAATTGTACATAAGCGGGTGCGCGTTGAAATCTTTTGAATGCTGCGATGGATCCCCATCCATAGCATTCGTTCGAGGTATATTAGCAGAGGCTACTACAAACAAAGTGCTACGATAAAATAATTATATGTACAATTGTCTTAGTCGACCTTGCAGACGGACATTTGCGTCTTGGGCCAGAAAAGTGTTAGAGAGATAATTAATTTTGTGATTATTTGTCGCAAGCGCAAATGTCCACTCACATAAATCCAACGGAGTAATAGGTAATACCTTACCACTCACGATGACCTCTGTGGTACGGTGGGTGGTGCAATGGTCCGCCTGCGATGCAGAAGTATGTATAATAAAAAATATCTATCTATTAATATATATTCTATTGTATAATCTATAATATATAATCTATTGAATTAAGTACCTATATGTATTAGTCATCTAGTACTCATAACACAAGCTCTGCTTAGCTTAGGGCTAGATGATGCTGTGTGGATTGTCCAACATTATACATTATTTTTATTTATTAATTATAAAGAGAGCTGGCGAGACGACCTTAACGCCTTCCTCGGAGATTGGTGGGAGATCGCACGTGACCGCACTGAGTGGAAAGATTTAGGGGAGGCCTTTGCCCAGCAGTGGGACGAAACAGGCTAAATAAAAAAAATATTATAAAGCTCAGCTTTGTGAGAAATGTGCTTAAATAAGATACCTACATAGATCGGAGAATCCCACTCCGAAGACCATTCGGTACAAGGTGACCAAGTGTTCCCGATACAAGGAATACGGAACCACGTGTGTTTTATCTTTGCTTCATCTTTTTCATTTAATTGCTTATATTGAAAGTCGGCGCACAGTAGGTAGCCGAATACTTCTTCATTTACTGTAGGCCTACAAATGATGGATATAATTAATGATCTTGCTTCTATAACATATTAATTAATTAAAGGGGATTCAGCACTAAAATAGAAACAAAACAATGCAAATATAGTGATTTTAGCTGAAGACAGGGTACTATGGCGATCATTGAGAAAGGCCTTGAAATTATGTAAATAATATTCTTCCCTCAGTAGTAAATCTTTGGGACTTCCTACGGATGGACTCTATCGCCGTTGTTGTAGTTGTTTTAAAATATTATAATAAAATTTCTTAAAAGGGTTACGCACTATAATGCCACCACACCCCCTCAGAGGGGCCTATGTCAACCAGTGGAGCATATAGAAAGGCTAATGGTAATGGTGTTGCTTATATTGCTAGGCACATACGAGTACGTTTGTTACCAACCTGTATCTCACAGAAAACATCCGAGACTCGCCTGGTGGAATCGTTGACGAACTGGGATCTATTATAAAGACATTGTCTGGATCTGAAACCATAAGTAAGAGTTTACTACTCCTAAATTTTCGTTGGATAAAGGAAATTAAAACTAGAGAAGCACTGGTACAGACGCACTTTATACTTTAAAGTTATCTTCCAGCCAACCTTATTGGCTCTCTACTCTACTTTTGTTAGCCGTCATAATGATCACTGTGGTGCATTACGACAAACAGTTATACACTGCCGACAAACTTATGTACAGTTTGGCAGAAACTTTATAATGCAATGTACTTTTGATTTGGAAATATAAAAATAAAAATAATACAAACATATTGGCTTATTGAGCAACTGGTAGTAACCATGATTAGAAGTATTTCATAATTTCAATAGAAAACGCGTCAAAATCGAACACACGAAAGGAGCAACTACGAGTAGTATTATGAAAGCTTGCTCATCAGATATCGATCTATGCTTGAGTAAAGCGATGGTGATCGTACCACCCCCACTAACCTGTAACCCACTGAATAAACCCCTCCTCTTCTTGGTGATTAGTTACACACAACGTCTGTGTTATATTCCGAGTCACTTTCTTCATATCCCCCGTTCCAAAGTCAAGGTATCTCTCGAATACAGATGCAGTAGGTATGTATGGTAAACTATTCAGGCTGTTTTCCATTAGATGTGTAGCGCGAGATTTGCGTTTCCAGTTCTTTTCAAAAACGTGATCGCTATCGTCGAATGGAGGGTTACCGGATAGAACAACTGTTGCTATCACGCTTACGTATAAGGGATCCTGAAACTCAATAATTATTAGTTTAGGCGTATCTTTACGCGTAACATGCCACAATTTATTTAACTTCCGCGTTGTGTATTTGAGAATGTATACTTCCATTCAATAAAGGAAGGTACTTCTTATCCATACAAAGGAGATCAATCACGTTTCATACATTTTTGGACCAAAATTTAAAAGTGCCGGCCAACGAAAAAAAATTACACATTTCGGAAGAACATAACGTCTCGATAATTTTTTACTATGGCGGCTATGTTGTGCTATTATTATTTGAGTGGTTAATTAAAATCAAAAATTCGTAATTTTTTACATTTTACTGAAAAATCTATATTTCGCTAACTAACCAAATGAGTAATTTTTTATAAGGATATCTATGACTTATGATTAAATAAAATGTCCACTTTTAAGTGCATAATTCATTTATTTCTAGGTACTTTCACTTACCTTATCTACAATCTATCTTATCACAATCCTACTTATCTACCTACAATTCATTAATTGTTAAAATAAGGTCTTCGAGACCTTCCGCCGGAGGCTTTATTGACTCTTCTTGGTGTCTTGCAAAGCACATGTACCATATTATGCACATAGTATGGGAACAGCACCCTACCGTTCTTTTTCCAACATTGCATGTGCATAATAATGCATTATTGACCGTTGTGCTCTATCTATAGCGATATACACATAATAGGTTAGCCTTGATAATAAAAAAATATGCTTATATTATGCTTAACCGGAATACACCAAAATTATTCGTTGGCCGGCACTTTTGATTTTTGGTCCAAAATGAATGATGTCCTTTATCATCATCAGCTCGTACACGTCCACAACTGAACATAGGCCTCCCCCAAGCGACGCCACGAATAGCGGTCCTGAGCCGATTTCCTGCATCTTGGATATGATTTTGCGAAGTTTCCCAAATGCTGCTCACGTCGATGTTCAATTTTCTTGGCCTTCGTGTCGGAGGGAAAGATTTTCTCTAGGTATTCGATAAACACTACGGTTATTGCTCGTTGAGTACGGCTCTTTCCCCGAGTCCTATTTTATTGGTGGGATCTGGTTCAAAGGTTATTTCATATTCTTGGTAGCTTTCCGCTAAACGTTGTTTAGCAAGGAGATAGATCATTAATAATGACGAAAGATATAGACTACGGTTTCAATTATATTATAACATCGTGGTACCGTTCTTATACGGTAGGTAGGTTTGTAAAAACAACTCGTAGCTTACCTGATTCAGAACTAAGCACACTAGTTCAGCGGTATACATTCCAAGAGACATCCCATTGAAGTTAATCGTAGTTGTTATGGTTTCGTATGCCCTGATAAGGCCACAATTTCCAGTTGAGATCTAAAAATTTCAAAATCAATGAAAAGCAGGAACTCTTCTTCTATAATATTTCCCTAAGGAAATTAAGTAAAGATTTGGTGTCCTCCGTGGTGCGGTGGACGCAGTCCGCCTGCGACTGCAGCCTCCTGAGTCGCAGGCGGACTTCGGTTCGATTCCCGCCTCTGGACAAATGTTTGTACGATCTGCAGATATTTGTTCAGGGTGTTCTGGTCGTTTTCTATGTATAATAAAAATATCTATCTATGTAAATATTGTATTAAGTATAAAGACCGCAACTAAAAAAGAAAAAGTCGTTCAAAACGGGATATTTACCATGATTTAATTTTTTTAACTTTGCTATTTATTTTTTTTGATATGGGATAACTCAAAAATCAAATCATGGTAAATATTCCGTTTTAAATGACTTTAGTGCTAATAACCATGATAGTTTCAAAAGTTTTATCGCAACTATTCTTCTGGGCTGGGTAGCCCCGCCACTCCTAGAGATGCCTGGCACTCGGGGCACGGAGGGTTCTGCCTGTCCTACGCTGATCCAGGGTGTGACGAGGGGAATCACTGATCCTTGAATTCCATTTTTTATTGCACTTTTCTTGTTCGTTATATATTTGAACTATTGACAGTAGGTAGAGTTTCCTGCAACGTATTTACTTACCCTTGTAATAATTTAAAATGTTTTGTATGAGATTTAACCCATCCAAAACTTTTTCTCGGACGATATCGTCAGAGTGGCCGCAAGACTGTGGATGAACCTCGTACATGACCAAGTGAGCTAGCGGGTAAAATGAAGGTAAAAGAGAACGCCTATGTTTCAAGCACGCTGGCTGACAGCAAATGCTGGGTAGTATAGATACTTCCCAGCATTAAGTCAGCTCGCGCTGATATTTGATGGAAACATTTTCAGGGAACTTACGTGAAAATTTCCTTGTCCACCCGACGGTAAAAGCCACTGATAAGTGGTCACGACGCCAGATTTGTTGATAATATTTATGGGTTCTTTCCGATCTTCTGATACGTTCTTGCATATTCGGAACGAGATTTTTTTCTTGCTAAGCGATACTTTCGGACCTGTAATGGTTTTGATGTTGTGTAGGTATGTTATGTAACGTTTTTCTAGTACGGTAGCCGCCTTAAACTAACTTTTTATTTATGTATGGCAAAGACGGTTCAGCTGCCAACTAGTCCTGCTCTCTCTGGCTCAGTTCATATCTAGGTATGAACTGAGCCAGAGAGAGCAGGACTAAAACTTATTTTACCCATTTCCCTATTCTGTTCTTCTGTCCCACCTTTGTGTTACGGCATACTACAGTGGGTCTTTTTTGGCCTCCGACGAAGATCGATATCGCCAGTCAGTTCTACCAGCTCCATCAATTGTGGTTGTCCCGGTCTTTTGGTTTATTAATTTTGAAGGAAAGAACTAGGGAAAAGATGGTATTATCCATCTCTCCCCTAGGTCTTTCCTCGCGTTTGACAATTCCGAGCCGCAGCGGATATGCTGGGTCTAGTCAACTTCGCAAATCCTATTCCGAGCTAAGCTATAGGCATTACCGCTTAAAGGCGCGGTAATATCAGACTCTCCCCCTACGTGTCGTACTAAAATGCGGTAGAGAAACTCTCACGGATTCCATTTTCTAACGTACTGAATTTCGGAGATTCTAAAACGATGATTTTCCTCGTAGGTAGTATACCTAAAGCACTTTATATCACTCGGGATAAACTGCGATTCCTACGTCGTCGTCGCGCATCGTGGTTTTAAAGTTTAATGCACTCTCATCTCATTACTTCCCATATGAGTCGTCTATATCTCGACTAGATGTATAACTATTAACTACTATTGTTTCATACCTACGCAACGTCCCATTACAGTCATCCTATAGTTATTGCCATCCGTATCGTCCACAACGTAGTACTCTGTGTAGGACTGCCCAGATATCGTCGGCTTGAACGTGACCTTTATTTGAGCCTTCTCTTTCGGCAGCACCAGGTTCGAAGGGGTGATGAATTGGAAGACCCGGTCGATGCTGCCCATAACATGCATTAGGGACATGCGGTAATTTAATTTTTTCTAAAAAACATTGAAGTTTGTTATCGTGTACCTACACAAGTCGACGCGTCGACTTTCCTTTGGGATACCTGATAAAGATATTTAATTGAGTAGGTATTGAATATAATAAATATATAGGTTGGTATTTCAGTTATCTAGTAGGTCCTTGCCTTTTATTAGATATTTATATATCAATAATAATCACAGTAGGTAGGTACAATCACTAGCTTTGAATAGTTTGGGCTAGATTGAGTAGCAGATAGGTACTGACATATGTACCTAAGCTACCTACTTACGTTTTGCATAAATCCATGTGATGTGGGCTCATTGCAGGGCGGCCTCTATTTATATTTACTGCCCCTTACCCGCCAATTACCTTGCTTGCACTATATAACATACCTAGTACCTACCTATATTACAAAAAAATGGGTGAGTTGGCTCGGTACCTAAACCTACTCATACCCAGGAAGGAATCAATCAGTAGATAGGTACCTACTTTGGTTCTGTGAGGGTAGGTACCGTACCGTACCTACCTAAATGAGAACTAAGCTAATAAGGTAGGTACCTATGATTGGTTGGCAAAGGAGAAACTTACATTCGTGGTGTTTTCTATGTAAAAACATTTCTCAGAAACTATATCGACCGGTATATCACCAAAATCAACAACTTGGTTTTCGGTTATATCTTGAGATAGGTTATCCATAGCGCAAACACTTGCTAGCTAAGTGTTCTTGACCAATGCTGTTTATTTTTCTCAAGGTTTATTGTGTTGTGTGCAAGGAATAATGGTTACTCCGATGTTTGTATGAAACTTAGCCTTTAACCCTTAAATTGGCAGTGTTATCCACGAAGTACACTCACTTTGTATAATTCTAGGCTCGTAAATATTTTATTTTTCTACCGTTTAGTACTGGCAAAGTGTGAAGAATATTGTGTTCTTTGGTATAAAAAATACTGTAGGTCGCAACATTTACAATAGGTAACTGTCATTTTCGAAATGGCTTCCAAATGGTCGGCTGTCCTGTGCGTCGGGTAATTTGGCTTTTTGTTCTAGACGAAAATGCATGCTCCGATGAAAGTTCCGATACTGATGAGTGATGAGCAAACTACACCATCACCCTGGTTTGCCAGATACAATCCCTGAATCACCCTCATTTGCTAGCTCTGACCCACCCCCCTTGGACAAATTGAAAAAGAATCAAAGTAAATGCCTTCAAGTGGTAAAAAGCTACAATAAGCATATGGGAGGGGTTGATTTGACGGATATGCTCATTTTCCTCTACAGAATACCCTCGATATAAAAGACCTGAGTGAGGCTTCAAGAATATTGAACTTTATGAAGGATTTTGTCGAGCTGATGCCTAAGAATATGAGTACCTACTATGGAGAGACTGAAGAAGGAAAGAACAATCCTGAAACCATCCGTTGTCTAGCCAGTGGATAGTGTCAGGTATGGTGCTGTTGGTCATTTTCCTGAAACTGTGGGCAAGAACTCTCGCTGTAGGTTCTGCAAAGACGGCAGAACAAAAGTTTATTGCTTCAAGTGCAATATGCATCTTTACTTTGTCGTGGGCCAAAATAATGACCGAAACTGATTTCTTTAATTCCACATGGAATTAGTAGAATTAGCAACTCATTGTAATTTTCATTATTTTATAATTACTAACACACTTGGCAGGGTACTCTACGGAGTACAGACAAACAATGATGTAGTTTCTTGAGTAACTGGCAAGGTTATTCGTGGAGTACATTCATTTTCGCGAAAACTATAATATATAATTTTATTTTTTGCAATTGAATAAAAAAAAACAGATTTTAGTAAAAAAAAAATCTTGCCAATTCAAGGGTTAATGTCTATATGAAAATTTAGAGAAAAGCTTTTCTACAAAGAGGACCAAAGAGAATACAATAACTACGAAGAGACCGAAAAAGAGACACAATAAGGTATTAGTTTCCTTTTTGTCTTCAAAGAAAGATAATAAATTAAAGTAAGTATTTGTTTGTCTTTGCCAAAGAGAATACATTGAGAATATATCCATACATTTCAAAACGCTAATACAAATTTATTTATTGATATTCTAACGCCGAGTTACACATTATATTTGAATTTCGCGCGAATTTTTGTCTTTATTAAATTTTTGATTCATCATCAGTGCTACCATGCTATTTAACACATAACGTAATACGATAACGCGCGTTACGTTATGTGTTAGATAGCATGGTAGCCCCCACTGCGTGTGGCCGGACTATAACAGATTTTCCTGGTCGGTGTTGGTATTTAGTTTTGCGGCAGCTGTCAGCACTTGCCTTTGCAGCTGTCAACTGTCAGTCTGTCAAAATGTCAATTGAAAATCAAATAAAAATTTGCGAGTTCGTTTAGTTTAGTGGTGTTGTGGGTTGCGTTGGTTTCATTCTCGTTTTCCTTGAAACCTAGAATATTTTTGATTCCTGTTGAATGCTTAGCACAGTTTCACTTGTAACTAATGTAACATCGCTTTTGTAAATTGAAATCTTAAATATCTCAGCCGTTTCGTAATACGATGTGCAATTTGTGAAAAATTATACAATTGTGCGAAATAGACTCGTACATCCTATGTAGCTGAGCTGATACAACTTCCTGATTTAGAGCAAGCACGAGATGCTTCGTTTTGTTTACAAGGCTGCAGCGAGAAAACGATAGAGGTAAAATGGAATCAGGGACTGATTGGCTGAAAGAGATCTTGCAGCATGTTCAGCTGGAGCAGTTCTATGAGCCCATCAGAGACCAGCTGCAGGTAATAAGTAAACAATAACAATATGTATGTTCAGAATTGTGTTTCGCCTTGGAGAATAACACTAGTAACCCCATTACAATATTTTTATTTAGCAAAAGTATATAAATCAGATCATACCTATCTTAAGGACACAAAGAAGGGACATTGTATATAAGTTTGATAAAAATTTTTAGTTAATTTCTAATATGTAAGTATAAGTATAAGTAATCATTTTGTTTCAGATAACAAGACTAGCTCATTTTGACTATGTACACTCAGATGATCTTGAGAGGATTGGCATCAGTAAGCCTGGGATCCGCAGGCTATTTGATGCAGTAAGGAAGAAAAAACTGCAGCTTTGGAACCGCAAGTTTTGGAACAAACTTTTTGGTTCTTCAAGCTCAGTAAAGGAAAAGGAAATTGCTCCTAAACCAACGCAGACAGAATCCAGAACAACATGCATTATTTTAGAAAAGGATATTGTGTAAGAGACATTTTGTTTTACTCTATTCATCATCAGCCTATTATATCCACAGTTACAAAGTAAAAATCAGCTTTTGTTTGGCAACATGTTATTGAAGAGAGCTGCAAACCTTCCTTATTATGTCCTTCACGACGTCCTGATCACAGGTCATCTGCAAGTGTTTATGTAAGATAGTCTGAAGTAGGTAGTACTGTCTCACGGTCAGGACCTACTAATAAAATTTTAATTAATAAATTATGCAACATGAACAATGAACTGATGAGAAAGTATTCTTAATTTCTAATTATACTCTTAGATGTCTCAATTTAAAATCTCATTCATTACTTAGCTAAGAGATGAACATTAAAAGTGTAATTGTTTCAGATTGCATAATGAGCTAGGAACAGGCTCCTTCGGAGTAGTCAAAAGAGGAGAATGGAAACTACAGGACCAGCAAAGTGTGCCTGTTGCTATAAAAGTATTGAAAGCTGATGCATTCTCACAACCAGGAATCTACGATGACTTCAGACGTGAAGTGGAAGCCATGCATAGTTTAAAACACCCTAACTTGATTAGGCTGCATGGAGTGGTGTTCCATCCGTTGATGATGGTCTGTGAACTGGCCCCTATGGGTTCTCTACTAGATTACATACGGGCTCAAGACAGCAAAGTCTCTCTAAATTACATATCTAAATGGTCGACACAAGTGGCAGCTGGAATGGAGCATTTGGAAAAGAGCAGGTTTTTGCATCGGGATCTAGCTTGCAGAAACATCTTGCTCACAAATTTGGAACTAGTAAGTTTTAGGTGTTCATTCTATTCTTTAAATCAACTTGTCTTCACTCCAGTTGTGTTAATCAAATTGTTATGGTGCTAGTTAACTGTGTAAATTGACAATTTGCACACTTTAATGATACTAAACAGACAATGTTTTAATCATTTGTCATGGCAATGTTGGATTACCTGTCTAATTGCTATAATTTTTTTACCAAAGACACAGCATCTATCCTTGTCCATGTTACTATCTGCTACCTATTCTGGATTGAAATGGAAGGCAAGGAGATTGTATCCTTAGGGAGCACAAAGCTATCAGTTTTTACGAATCCTTCGCTTGTGGAAACAATTGTTTACTTACAGGATTCAGAATACTGTTGGGTGTTTCAATTTAACACACAACTACATACATCATCAAATTCATCATGGCAAAAATAGATACTGTAAAACTAATGCTGTGTGAATGCGCTATTAGAAGAAAAACATAAGTTAATTATAATATCAGCCTGGAATTACCAACTGCTTGGTATAGGCCTCCTTTCACTTCTGCCAGAGTGATAAGCCTTCAATACTATTACTGAGCAACTACATTTTAAATTTCAATTTTTTTTTAAAATAGTTCTGAGTTTAATATAAGTAAACTAGTATTTAGGTAAGGGATTTTCTGATATTATTAAAAATACACTGACAAAGCTGCTGAGCTTCCGATTATTACTGATGAACTGCAGCCTTAAACCTACATTCCGAAACCAGGTAAAAATCGGCGACTTCGGTCTAATGCGAGCTCTCCCCGACGCGGACGATTGCTACGTGATGTCGGAGCGTAGGCGCGTGCCGTTCCCGTGGTGCGCCCCGGAGTCGTTACGGACGCGGCAGTTCTCGCACGCCTCGGATGTGTGGATGTTTGCCGTGGCGCTGTGGGAGATGTACACTTTTGGGGAGGAGCCATGGATTGGTGAGTTTGCTGCTCCTGGACGAAATAATGATTTATTTTATTTTCAAAATTTTCACTTGGAAAACTTACAGCTAGTTCTTAAAAATAGTCCATCCTAAGGTTGCATGGAAGAGATCTGCCTTTGAGCGACCCTGAGAGCGGCCTTATCGCTCTTAGCGATAAGGCCACCCTTGAAACCTTTAATCTAAGATTTTATTTCTGTATTGTTTTCTGTTTTGTGTGCGTGTTTTCTATCCGTCTATCTAAATATAGTTATTTCCTATGTAAATGCCGGTAAATACTAGCGCATGTCTCCTGAGGTCCAATTAACAAGTTTCCGAAGACGACGAACAGTAAAAGTAGACGACTGACCGATGATTTTAGATTGATGCGATACTCCTATTATATTAATCCAGTGGGTTGCACACTATATCTACCTCTACAAATTGGTTCGCACAAACGATTCAACAACCCGCATTATACCATTATCACCTCAGATCGCAATGACCATTTGAAGCAATGTTTCAATTCCCACAACAGGTTTAAATGGATCCGAGATCCTGCGGCTAATAATGCGGGAAGGCCAGCGTTTGGCCGGGCCCAACGCCTGCCCACCCGACGTCTACATGCTGATGATGCAGTGTTGGGACATCAATCCTAAGGAGCGGCCGACCTTCGCGGGGATAAAGAGATACATGGAGATGAACAAGTTTGAAACTGCTATTGCTTGTGTGAGGTGAGTTCTCATAATCTACTTTAAACTAGCTTGTGATACCTACATGCTGATGATGCAGTGTTGGGACCTCAATCCTTAGGCGCGGCCGACTTTCGCTGGGATAAAGCGGTATATGGAGATGAACAAGTTTGAAACTGCCATAGCTTCTCCCAGGTGAGTTTTTGGCACCCCCTGGAATCTATGTACTTTGTAGTAGTTTTGGGTAGTTTTTTATCTGCATTTGGAAATGGACCAAACAAATTGGCAGTTGACGTTATATGCAATGTTTTCGTGCAATAAATTTAATTAAAACAATATCCCTTGGTTATGGCATAGAGACCTTAATGGTACGGTTTTGTTATAAATAGATTATAGTGCTGTTACGGAAACGGTCCTAGCGGGTATGCATTGCTTCATACGGAACCGCTTGGTAGCAGCGGGCCTTTGCCTAAAACTTTACAATGAACGATGGCCGTGCCATCTTCCATCCCCTGGTGCGGTAGGTATCTCATTGTATATCAAATAGAATATCTCAACGTGAGGTCCGGCGGGAGTTACTCTCTCTTATAGTTCATAATTCGAGTAGGCCGGATGGCATATCGGTATTGGTGCTGATGCGTTGTTCCCCCGAGTTGTGTCCAGTATTGACACGCCTCTTCAGTCCCTCATACCGAGCCTGCCGTGTGAAACGGCAAGTTCCGCCTTGATGGAATACTGTTTGGTTCATATTTGTGAAACTAATCTAATTTAATTTTAATCCCATTCTTATTTATACTCATTTTTAATTTAATACTATTTTATCTTATTCAATGTATTAATGTTTTATTATTTATTATGATTTAATTAATGTTATAATGTTTAATTGAATGTATACTATGGATTTTATTATCTGAGTTAAATAAATACAATACAATAAATAATACGGTGCCAAAAATATATAGCCCATAGGATGCGGTAACCGCTTCCCATCAGGCGGCTGCACTTGCTTCCCACCTTGGTGGTACAAAAAAAAGAAATTAAAGCCGAACTCTTTGTAGTAAAAATAAATACCGAAACATAAGCGTTTTATCTATAGGTAATACATCGTAGAGTAGGCGTCATACCACATGCGACATGCGTCAGGTCTGAAGTATTTCGATTTGCAAGTTTCGAAATATACCTAAACGAAATAAAACATTTAATTATACCTACATAAAGGCATGACAAATCTTTTGGTAAACTATGATGACTCCTTCATTATATTTTACTATATATTATTACAGATCTAACGTAATTTTCGAACTCTTATTCCGTTGTTTACAAATTATAAACAAAAACAGGCATTGTCTAAAGCAGTATATTGTTCGACAGCTATCGACGACAGGGCCAGATGTCGGTGGACGCCGGGGATCCCATCATTCTCATAGACAAAAGACCGGAGCTGCGTTGGTGGAAGGGGCAGAACCAAAAAACTTTGGAAGTTGGACTCTTTCCCAGGTAACATTATTATGAACTAGTTTCTGCCCGCAGCTTCGCACGTGCTCTTCACTATCACTACATAGTATAAAACAAAGTCGCTTCCCGCTTTCTGTCTTTCCCTATGCATATGGTCTTTGAAACTACGCAACGGATTTTGATGCGGTTTTTTTAATAGATAGACGTGGAAGATTTTTAAACTATTAGACACATAGATATCCACGCGGGCGTAGCCGAGCCATGTTTTCCCTCAGCCTATTTCTTCTTACTGGTGGGAAAAGGCCTTCCCCAAATCCTTATTATTTCAGCATTCTCTCAATATGTTATATGTTTGTTTTCTTTTTTTTTCAGTTCATTGGTGGCGACAGCAAAGAATAAAATTATAAAACCAGTCACGAAACCTCAAGCTTTGTCGCCAGTTGTGCAAAGAGGTAAGATCCATAAATATTTTCCAAGAATCTTATATATGTATTTACGATATTGTTTGTTACTTAAGGCCAAGCCTTAAGCGCAGACTTCACAAAAGTGGAGATGTGCGAAGTGGAACCGAGAACAGACGTTTTTCAGCTACGGCATCCACCAAAGTTCCAATCAAATCCACCAATGATGCGCACTGGCTAGACTAAAGCGGAGATGTGTGCTGGCTAGAGCGGAAATGTGTGCTGGCTAAAGCGGAAATGTGTGCTGGCTAGAACGGAAATGTGTGCTGGCTAGAGCGGAACTGAGCTGCGTGGGGCAAGCGTCAGATGTTTGTTATGTATGTTGTAATGAGTGCACTAGCGGCGTCGTTCACTGGAGGCCGCTTACTTCACTTCTTCTCTCTGCTTCGTGACTTCGCCAGCTTGTATGACACAGCTCACATCTCCGCTTAGATCTTTCTTTGTCTTCTTCGCATAGTTGTATCCACTGAAGCTGAGCGAAGAAGAGATGTGTGAATAACGTCGTATTATTGGTTGTTTAAAACACATCCGTTCTCTGCGCGTCTCGTCTGCGCTTTATTGGAGTCCAGTCCTTAGCACGACATCAGGCTTTATTATTTTCCTTTAATCTCCCATTTATTTGTTTTTTTTTTATCTCTAGCAAACAAATTACTATGATAGTACAATCTTTGTTGTTTAACTAAGGATGAGTATAACACGCAATGCATAAAGAATGTAGACGATAGATAAGGGTTTAAACGATTTACGCGTTTATCTCATGAATCCATTCATTGATGGATGCTTCTTGGAATTTTATATTATTATTAATGCGAAAGCAACCCTGTCTGTCTAGCCTTTCCACGCCTTATACGGCTGAATAGATCAAACTAAAATACGGAAAGGAGATAGATGTATCCAGGGTAAGGACACCCCAGGGATAAGAAAAGCCAAAGAGCGTCCTTCGCGGAAATAAAATAATCCTTAGAGGTCGCCAAAGAGATAAGACATTGAACTATGAGTCACGCAACAACACCAAAGACCTCGATTCTCCGTGATATGAATAATTAATGCAATGTTTCGTCACTGTCAAAGCACTTTACGTACGTGATATACGCAAGTGCGAACTCGAGAGGCGGGTGAAGATTTCTTACTTCATTGAGTTAGCTAAACCAGTTAGTAAGATGTTTTGTTCAAATCGTTTGTGAACATAAAATTTCAAATCGCAATATTTTTTCACATCCTACTCTTAGTCGTGAAGACTTGTACTGTAGGTATCCCTTCCAAGGACGTTTATAAAAATATAAGTGCCACTAGTGATATAAATTATTTTCTAAATCATTGATCTAAATTATAGAATAAAAAACAGTTTACAATTGACGTATTCAACATAAGACAATCAGTTCAAAAACTTATAACTAAGTAAGATTGATTTTCATTACAAATATTCAATGTATAATATATAAGTAAATATATAATGTATAATGTTATACAATAAAATAAATGCCATGGAATATAAGAAAACCCCATATAATCTCTTACACTACTTTTCGCGTGGTTATAACTAGACACTTTCAGTTTCGTCAACGAAAGTAGCGTGGGAGCCATAACTATATAATTCATATTCGACCACGCCATTACAACGCGTGTGCAATAATATTTATATAACGTATCAGGGTCTGCACACAGCGAGACGCTAACCTTCGCGCACTTTCATTCAAGATATAACTTTATTTACTACGTAAAATGGTATAGATTATATTGACATAATACGAAAACTCCCCGATTGTGCCAATCTGTCCCGCCTATTTTGGTAAATTTCGAGGTACGTCCAATAGGTTTTATAATCACCAATTTAGTGTTCATCAAAGCTCTAGCTCACACGTCTAGCTCAGGAAATGCGGATGAATTGTCTTTGTCTAATGCATTACAATGTAAATTTACGAACGTGACAGCCAGACCAAAAATGCATTACATGTAATGCACGGACAGTCAACGTGTTAAATGTTGAATCAAAGTGCGCGCAGCGTCGCGTCGTGTCGCATTTCGTTGTGAGTTGACCCTTATGTATACTCGACTAAAAACATATTTCAGTTTATTCTTTGCACGCGATGTGCTTGACTAAACAGGGTATATTTATATTGTAGGTACTTATTAAGTAGAAGCATTCATAAATTTTCATTGAGATAAGGTTCATGATTTATTAGTATCTGTTCAGGTAAATTAGCTTTATGAGTAAACCTACTATTATTCAGACAGGGTGCCACGAATTGGGTATACTAAGCCGAAAAGAGTGAGGTTTGTTATTGTTCTTATATTTTAAAGGACGTCATTATGTCTATAATAAATAAAAATAAAACTTAATAACAAAAAAAAAATTAATACTAGTACATAATATACATTTGTAACTATTTCGCTGATTGCAGACTGTTGCAAACAATGTAGCTAAGGATGTATTGATTTACTAGAATTATCTGTATTTGTTAAGATATTATAACAATATATGGTTTCACACCTACAACAAAAACAAAAGATACCAGTTATATTAAATTTTTTCTTTATGCGATGAATGCAAAACATTGATTGAATGAGAAATCACACTGTTTTCCTCAGATGAAGGCTTCTACCGCGTTGGGTATTTCCACTCGATGTACAATGTTGAATATTTAATCGCACGAGTCACTTGCTGTTACGTATTGTTCCTTATATGGTACGGTCAACTAATCTGGTTTAATGATCATAGCAATTTGGGAAAACAGGCTTAAAAGGAGGAATAAGACGAGTGAAGACTCGTTATTACATTAGTATCGTTTTTATACTATTTAATTTGTTGTTTTTATATAAAACTAGCGTTTTTCCACGGCTTAGCGCGCGTACGAAAATACGCTTGTGAAGCCCGTAATAAATAGTCCTATTATCTAGGCTGTGTTCGAAATGTACGCCAAATTTCATCTATATGTGTTCAGTACTTTTGGTGATCTTAGGTAACTAATTAATATTCACATTTCACAAAATTTCTTCTTTATAATACACTACTTTCTGTTCGCGATTCGCACGCGTTGTTTAAGGTTATTTCTATCCCATAGGAACTGATTTATGGGTTATGCCTATGTTTTATTCCAGGCCTAGAACTACCTGTATGAACGTTTTTGGACGATCGGATCGCTTTGGTTTCAGACAGCCCTCAAAGCCAGAGGAGCGAAGATGTGTCAAAAATACACAGAATTGTGAAAAATAATACAATACAATACAAAACTTCTTTATTGTACACCATAATCAAATCAATCAATACAAAAATACATTATATGCGACAGGTAAAATGGGCGGCCTTATCGCTTCGAAGCGATCTCTTCCAGGCAACCTTTGGATTGAAAGAATTATATGAATTTAAGAAAAGGCAGGGGGTGTACCACAGGTTATCTAAATAAGAACATAACAAGAATAAATACTAAAAAACAAATAATAAATATTACAAATACCAAACTAAATAATACACAGCTAATACTATAATATTTCAAAATATCGCTACATGACCTTTATGACGTGCGTTTAAGATTCAATAAATGATAATGCAAGAAAAGATTTCACATAAATATGATAGATAGATTATTCTTTATTCACAAAACTTACATTTATCTAAAATAGTATAAATAAATTAGAACTAGTATTAACAATTGACATAGCTGAGCTATCTGCAGACTGTTGCAACTGAATCTAGAGGTAGCTTAGCTGATACATATCAATACCAGGCGGAAGCGTCACCAAGATGCTGGCTGCATTACCCCGTTGTATATGCAATCAATGCTGATGCGCTGCACATTCGGATTAGTTGTATTGATACAAATATCGTCACTCTTCTTCGCTTTCGTGAATACCTGGGCCATGGTCCTAGCAGTCATAGAAAATTAAACTGAACAGAAAATAAAAAAACACCATATTTATATAATTTGACTTGTCTATGTGCTTATTTGTAAGCCTAAAGAAATGATCTTGAATCATTTGAAGGACTACAATAGACAATCTTACAATCTCCAAAACTACAAGGAAATTGCAAAGTAAACAACTAGCTTTTCAAGAGCTAACTTCAAATAGTTGTACTTCTGAACACGTATCAAAAAATAGCCACCTTTATTTATACATCTAATCGCAATTTCCCAACTGTATAAACACTGATTGCAAAACAAGAACATGGCATTGAAAATCACTTATCTATGACTAATGCACTTATTATCGCCGCCGAGAGTAGGTAACTGTGATGGTTTGCGCCATAGTATAGAATAGGAAGTTTATAAATTGTATATATAATACAATGCATAAACTTCCTGTTCTATACTATGTGACGTTTAGCTACGTACGTATTCGATACAAATCATAGCTTACGCAAAATTGAAAACTGCATAAGCAAAGCAATGTTTTCCATTGTATGTGGCCTCATTCTTAGTCTAGCCTTTATCGGCTCTAGTATTATCCTTAGGAATATCTCAAAAAGCTCTGTGCTTCCCTACACTACTAATGTTAGCTACCCTGTCAAGTTTCTAGCCAGTCTTTAGCACAGCTGTGAGATGATCAGTCAGTGACAATACGTTATATTCATTTGACGCGTTCGATCCTTTCCCCAAGGACTTGGTTCGAGCCAAGTGGAATTAAAGGAGAGGAGAGAGCCATACCCTGCAGAACACATCAGTAGCCCAAGCACGGGGATTGTGGTCTATGATAGAATAGACATTAATGACATCGCATCGTCATGCATTGCGTAGTTTAAATAATTTGAAGGAATTAATTATATATTATGTAGATATAACACTTTAAAAAAACCTGTAATGATATTAATTTAAAAAAATTAAGCATTCGATGACAAAGTCACGAAATTTTTCTCTTATCTACCCTAGACTAGACCACAAACCCCGAGCTTGCCCTGCAGGCTAACATTATTAATAATAAATATTCCCCTGTTCAGCTCACCTGGTCCAAACCAACGGGCAAAGTCGAGTGTCCGACGATTCAGCAGTAGTTCTACGCAAGCGGCGAACCATAGAGTCCACCCAACCAGCCACCACTAGAGCTGAAAAGACAAGTGGCAAACAGTTTAACTATAACAAACTGGTGAACGATCGAGCGTTCAGTAGTGCAGTGAGCAATAGTGGAGTGAGCAGGGTCAATAGGAGCGTAAGGGATGCTTATTCGAAGAGTTTGAATCAAGGTAACCTACAAATCGTTTTATGCTTCAATTTTGTAATTATTTTTACTTGCACGCCTTGACGAGGCAGAATGTATTGGAGTTATTTTTTATTATTAATTACATACATGACTTACAAAATACAACTATTTTAGACGCGTTAAAAAGCTTATTATTGGTATCAAAAATCACACCCCAATGAATGTTTGATAATTCCTTTGTTCAATAATAAGATAAAAAAGTTGGCGGCGCTAGTGTGCCTCGGGGTACCGCCTGGGACATCTCATCTCTCACAATGTTGATTTAGTAGACTATGCATACGCGCACAGCGCGATATAAAATATTATAACGCAAAACCATGAAATAGCTATTTAAAAATCCTGATAAAATCTTGGTTTTTAGAAATATCATATTAAATAACGCTTTTTTACTACAGTGAAAGAAGATTTGCTGATAGACTTGGACCTACCGCCTATCACAAAAACCACATCACCTTCGATAAGACCCGCCAACCAAGACATCTCCATTCTCGACGAGCCCATTGATGTCCCTGAATTTGGTAAGATATTTTGCATGAAACTCTAAAATAAAACGTTTTGTAGACTAGAGAGACGTCTGAATGTTGATTTAGTGTTTGTACGATCTGCAATTATTTGTTCCGTGTGTTCTGGTCGTTATCTATGTATAATAAAAAGTATCGATCTATGTAATCCATTGTATTACATATATTAGTCATCTAGTACCCATAACACAAGCTCTGCTGTCCTTGAGGCTAAATGATGCTGTGTGGATTGTCCAGCATTATTTATTTATTTATAAATGAATTAGGTGGGATGACGAACTGCGAAAGACTGCAGGTAGATGCTGGAAGCATCAAGCTGAAGACAGGGCGCTGTGGTTCTCATTGGGGGAGGCCTATGTCCAGCAGTGGACTAACATAGGATGATGATGAAATGAATTAGTGATTGGCCCTATGCTATTTAGCCACGGCTGCATCATCATCAGCCTATATTAGTCCACTGCTGCATAGCCGTCCCTTAATGCGCCATAGGGCTTCGTCTTCAGCTTACAGCTGGCCACAACCAGCATCTGCCCATCAGAAGAAGACTCGTTGATCGATATGCATCTTGGTTACAGAACCAGACTTGATTGTTTTAATTTAAAATTTCATCATCATCATCATCCTATTTTAGTCCACTGCTGGACAAAGGCCTCTCCCAATGAGCGCCATAGCGCCCTGTCTTCTTTTATTAAAAATAATATAAACATTTCAAATTTACGATAAAATTACTTCGAAAACTTTGCACCATTTATGAGGTTAGATTTTATCATTGAGATTCAGATGATGGTATGTTAAATGTCAGTTTTCATAAAATATTAACTTCTCTTGCAGGCGTTGAAGCAGACTGGGCGCTACAAAGCACAGAAAGCCTCCCAACCTACTCAACCCACCAACTGAACGTTCAAACCCACCAAAGCATCTACGGAGCAAAATCTATGGACAACCTCGCATCACCACCGTCAGAAACTCAAGATCCCTTCGATACATCACAATTCTGGCCAAAAGATGAACTTACAGAGTTAACAAGCAGACCTAACTACGATATTCATACGGGTAGACTCGAAAACCACGCTCAGAACACGATCAGCATTCTAAACAGTCAAATACGAAGAAGCTCTAACTACGATATACAGAGCAATGAACTCAACGCACACCGGAATAGACAAAAATATGATATCTATAGTGGACATAATGACGTTTTAAATACTAGAAGTATGAATGAGGATTTTTCAAGCATCACCAGACCCAACTACGATTCACAAAACGTAAACCAATCAAAGGTCAATCACAGGTCTTATATTCCTCGACTCAGCGATGAACACAATACAAGCAGAACCAACAATGAATCACACAGTAGACCAAATTATGATTTTACTAGTAGACCGAACAACGATACTCAGACGATTATTACTAGATTAAGCTGCGATGTGCTAACTAGCGCACCAAACTATGAAGCCCGCCCGAGCAGATACAACGAACCCCAAACAGATGCCTGCTTAGATTCACCCCTAGCAGTAAGCCAAACTGAATCTCATAGACATCCAACCGACGCGGTAACACCTGACACACAGACTTACAACAACAGAACTCCTACAAGAAACAACTCTATGCCAAATAACTCGCGTTACGGTGCTACCACGTTCTCGCATGTTCACGGTCTCTCTATGGAACGAAACCTACCAATTACGTCGAATGTATCGACATCACTTGCCAATATGTCGCTGGACGACAAAATATCCGAATCATTGAATCTCAGAACGAAGAACTTGAATGGAGACAATATTTATGCGAATAGCCCTTACCACGAGTACGCATCGGCTGGCCCTAGTAACGTCGCCAATGAATATAGCGATATGAATCTCTACGGCAGCACTAACTTTGATATAAATCCAACACAGCAACAGTTCCTTCTAGAAACAAAAGATTACTACACAAAGCTATCCACCCCGTCGAAAGTAAACACAGACAACTACGAGAAGAATATCTATGATCCGAAATTCGAGGATGGTGAGAAATTGAAGAATTTCAGCGATAATCTAGAAAATTCGAAGAATTACTCCGCTTTCAAATACCAGAATATAGACTACGAGTACCCACAGAGTGATTACGTAGCGAGCGCGCCCAGCCGGGCTGTATACGACGAAGTGAATGATGCGGCTAGTAACGTGTACAGTGACATTGGCGAGGCGAGTGGTGCGTACGCCACCGTACCGCACTATGCTAACAGAGGCTTGTACGATGAAGTTTGCGAAGATAGGCCGCGACCGCATCGACCGGCCCCGCCTTTACCTAAATAAACGACAACTATTCGACAGTTCTGGTTATATCAATCATATCTAATTGTGAATGAAGCTAGCTCTCCGAAGCGACTAGCTCTTAGCGTGTCAAGCTTTATAATGTAAAAAGTTGTCCCCAATGAGTATTAAATCATACTGTAGCCAAAGTTGACATGTAAACTAAGTGATAGAAAAATTGATATTCTATTCTACTGACTATGTTACGGATCAAAAACGAAAATGATCAAAATATTAAGAATTCTAAATGCATAATGATATCTAAAATGTTTATTTTTGATACAGCTAGGGTGTTCCAAGATTGCTGGCAGATCTATGTGCCTTTGGATAGAAAACACCTCGACTGATGAACGTGATTTGCAGTTTAAAAGTATTTATGATTGATATTATTTAGGATAGTTAAATTCTACAAAGAAACATTTGATAGGACAATGTGGCTTGCCTTAGTCGTTCTTTAAATGTGAAATTATGTGAGTGTTTTTGTTATGACTTTACTTGGCAGTGTTTATGTTATGACTAGGTTTATGTGTTTGATTCAATGTAGAACAAAATAAGTCCATCAAATGATGAATGTGGATATGAATGAAAGAGTCATTGTCAACTATTGAATAGTTAATGTTAACATAAGCAGCCATTCTGTTGCTTAAGAAAGCAAAGCGACTGGTCCTTTTATGTTATGTAAACAAGTTATGTTTTTTGACTAACGAATAATCTTTTTTTGCTCGAAGAAACTCTAATGATATTGTAAGTGCTATAAGTATTTAACTAAATAAGGTTTGTTAAGAAACATCACGGTGCACTCACCTTAAAGTACCTGTTGTAGTTAAGTAACTTTAGTTTTTTTAACGAAACATCACAATTTATCAACAAGTTCCTCCATTCTAATAATGTATGTAATCATCTCGAATATTTTTATAGGCGCATTCTTTGCGATTGAGTGCAAAGTGTATGTTTAAGTTATTTGAGTGGGTAAATATTATTGGTAGCTAAATGAAGCTTTGTAAGAAGTGTGGCAATATACATATTTTATTAATGCGATCCATCGCAAACCTTATTTCAATTATTCACATATTTACTCTAGGGAACTTTGGAAATTGTACCCAATTACTGTAACGTATGACTAAAATTAATTAGGTACACGATTATTCACCTCTTATACAAAGAGTTAAATAATACTAGTCAAATTATAACGATTTTGCTGTCACTTGCAACAACATACTTGACTTATATAAATGTTTACAAGACTAGATTATTTCTATAGAAATTAACAATTCTAAACTATACTTGTGCTGGTTACTATAATGAAGAATCTAATTATTTTATTTAAAATCTTTCGAGAGTTTGATGAATACTTGTACATTTATTGTAAGCGGGCTAATTAGATGCCACTTACGTGACGCTGCGGGCACTTTGATCCAACACCGCTATGGTAAAAACGATTTTTTTGCATCGCACAAAACCACCAACTATAACTTTATGCATCATGTCATACTTCCTGTTCTTATTTATAAACATTTTCTAGTTTCTGTAGTTTTACGAGGAAAGGTTCTATGTCTATCTTCTATTTTCTGAAAAGAAAATTCAACATGGTTGTTCAATGTTAAATTCTTCATTATAGCATACAGATATTGTCAAAACAATATCTGTATGCTATAACTTTATTTGCTGCACAAAAAGATACAAATTGGCGCTGAGCTCTGCGCTGCCGGGAGTTTTCTTATTCTGTCAGTAAATTTTTTATCTTTTTGCGTAGTAAATAAAGTTTAATTTTGAACCGTGGTGCGTGCAGTATCGCGTCTTGGTGTGAGCTGACCCTAATGATTGGTAATAGAACCTAAAACACGACGAAAATTTAACATTGTTGTTTTAAATTTAACTATGTATATTGTGAAAGAAACAGAGCCTTATCACCTTTATGACGAAAAAAACCATGCAAATATAATAAACCTACTATTTTTGTCCTACATGGACATTTTTATCATGCCTTCTCAAAAGTACCATAATGTAGGTATATTTTTTTCGCAAAATATTCTTATTTATTGATTCGATACGTTTTTTGTTGGTGCAAAGGACTCTGTCTCTATACTTGTGGATTTCTGAAGTCGGAATATATATTTGATTTTGTACAGTAATTGTGTAAATATGCTTTACTTATAGTTTTCGTGGAATATAAGTATTGGAAATATAACGCTATGTTTCATTCAAGATTGTGTGGAAGAGGAAGAGGTCTTGAACATTACAATACGGAAGAAAACCCTATGAACCATTTGAAACCAACAAATAACAAACTAAACTTTCAACTTGTTTATACTTCAATGATCAACAGTCAGGACCAAGATTGATCCTAGATCAAGAGGTAGGTAGGTACCTTTGTACGTACATACTTAGTTTTACTTTATTATGTTCTTTAATTTTTTGTTTATAATTTCTATTAATTTTTAGGACGATTACAAGCCATAATCTGGCAGTTTTTTTCGGTGAAATCAAATTAGGACTTTCGACGAATTTATTTGGTAAGTGTTTTTTGACATTTATCTACTTTCCGTTTATCTAAACTCATGATTCTATTAAAGTATATTAATCATCATCATCAGCCTATAGCAGTCCACTGCTGGAAATAGGCCTCCCCCAATAATCGCCATAGCGCCCTGTCTTCAGCTTGCCGCATCCACATCTGCCTGCAGTCTTTCGCAGGTCGTCATCCCACCTGGCCGGAGGGCAAAGGTAAATTAAGGTAAATGAATCAAGATACATTTTTATCATGTATTTTAAGAAACAAGGTCTTATACGGAACCCTCGGTGCGCTAGTTGAACTCTCTTGACTTTTTAATAGTCAATAGAACTTCCGTGTGACCGCAATCCCACGTGATGGAAAGTGAGGATGTGGCCGACATTTTTTTCCATTTCTTATATTTATATTTTATAAGTACTCTTCACATACCCACCTAACATATTATTAATTAATTATTGACAAGACAAAATATATATCCATAACCAAAACCAGTAAGTAACAAGAAATACCTAAATTTAAAAGAGACGGAACGAGGAGATGAAAGTCGGAGCTCAGAAGGAGGATGAAAGTCTTAAAGATAACGACAGATCTGTTATCTGAACTATCATAGCATAATAGTTCTTAATACCTATTTGGAAACAGATTTGGAGACAATAAATAATATTATATATATTTATAGTACTTAGGTACCTAAGTACTATAAATATATATAATATTATAATGCAATCCTGTTTACATTTTGATGTCAACATCACGCTCCTGACGACCGTGACGTGACACGATCCCTCTGATCTTCACTAAAAATCAGCGCTGGGTGGACACATTAGTGGGCACCCAGCACAATGCTGAGTGAAAGCCATATTTGCCATGAACACTGCTACGCACAATAATTTGTAATATATGTAGGTAGTAATAATTTGCGTAGTTTAAGTTTGTTGTGTATAGTAGTTTTAAGGTGAATAAAAATATGTTCTTTCTTTCTTCTATGAAATGAAATGAAATGAAAATATATTTATTCTGATAGAGCAAAAAAACGTAATTATCAAACTATAGTAAAGGAATACACCACACGACTTAAAAAGACTTAAAGTATATAATTGATAATATGCATTGATTTATATAAATATATTTTATTATTAATAGACATATCTAAATTAATTTAGAGTAGATCAAGCCGTGAGTGTGATGGTCTTCTTTCTTTCTATAATTATTTTGATTACAGGGTTGGAGGTGGGTACGTATTGTGATAATATTCTCAAGAAAAACATACCGAAGACAGAAGTATATTGAAAAACAATATGAAGTTAGATAATATTGTGATAATGTGCTCAGGAAATACATACCGAAGAAATAATATTTACAAACAAAACTTGTACCCACGTCTTGTGGCGTGATCATTCATCTGTACCGCAAGTAACGGCAGCACTACTTGTGTTCAACTTGGTGAGTCTTAGAATCAGCTGTTGTTTTAAATAAAATATTCATATTATATTTACTTAAAACACACATTTTAAGCCCCGGCAAACGACGCAAAAATATTGGTATAATCGTTGTGAAAATTGACGTAATCGTCTAACTTAGCTTTGTTTGATAAAAATCTGTGCAGCCGAAGATAGAAATTCATCTCGGAGTGTTTGAGTAAATCTACCGTGGCTCACGATTTTATTTAAACTAAAGACGCGGTGTGCCAAATAGTAACTTGTTTTACATTCCTTAAAAAAAGTGTTTTGTTTAGTGATCGTTTAATATTTAAACTCGCCTTTCGGACAACCTCTCAAGATTCAATAGGAAGGTATTAGATATCCAGTTATTATGAACATCAGCTACACTTCACCGTTATAGGCACTCCGAGCAAAATGTGGTAATAACTGTCCTCAAACTCTGGCAATGCTCCCATAGATGTGACATAATAGGAAGGTACTTCGTTGTAGGACGATATTACCTATTTGATAACTGTTAATGGTTATTTGTTTCTACTGATAAAAATCCCGTAACAAAGTGGAAAATTGAGGGTGAAATTCTCATCGGAGTCGTATATTTTTGAGATACAATATATTCTTAGAATTCTGTAATGCTTCTCAATGTTTGCTTTAAGCTTTGGACCAGTAAAGGGCATCGGGTTGACTCCCGCAAATGAATGTTAGATTCATTGATCACTACGGTACGTTCATCTTGCTATGGTACCTACAGTCGTGGTCAACTAATTAGGGACATGCAAGATAGTGAAGAACAATAACCGGTTATGTACATATAAATAAAAAACCCTATTGATTTCTCAGTAACTATTATTTGCATAATTTGGTCCGATTATTATGCTATAAATGGCTCTAAATAAAAGAACAAATAAATATAAAAAAGTATTTAATATCAAAGGTTGAACAGGTATTCAATTTTAAGGTATAATTCTGTAGCTGGACATTTAATTAAGAACAGTAAACTATAATGAAAAATAGAGTTAAACAAAACTAATAATCTGCATTATTATAATATCTTTAACAGCTCCATTTTATTACGTGTAAAATCAGTACCCAGTAGCAAAACCTTTGTTAGTAATTACCGCTTGACACCGATGTGGCATAGACATTATCAGTTTCTGGCATGTTTCGACAGGAATGTTTGCCCATGCCTCACAAAAAGCTTCATTAAGTTCATCTAAAGTTGTGGTACGATAAGTGGCAACTTTTTTCTTGATTTCGTGCCAAAGGTGCTCGATTGGGTTAAGGTCCGGGCTATTTGCTGGCCAATCTAGCACCGATACTGACTAATTGGTAAGAAACGACTTGACTGAACGGGCGGTATGTTTCGGGTCGTTATCATGCTGAAACGTCCATATAATAGGGATATGCTCCTCAGCATAGGGAAGCATCGTTTCCTCCAATATTGCATTGCATTGATGTTGGTCTAAGTTACCCTGAACTTTCCTCACACGTCCAGAAAATGAACCCCACATTTTAATGTTTCCACCGCCATGTTTCACCTGCTTTTTTGTGAATCTTGGATTAATTTCCGCTTTTACTGGACGCCGTACGTATTGCCTTCCATCTGAATTAATCAAATTAACCTTGGTCTCGTCAGAGAATAATACATGTTGCCATTGGGCGTAGGTCCAATGTCCATATTTACGTGCAAACGCCAAATGAGCATTTATATGTTCTTTCTTCAACAACGGTACTTTGCGAGCCACTCTTCCGAACAACCCTGCTTCTACCAGACGTTGTCGAACGGTCCTCGCTGAGACACCAGCTCTTTCGTCTGTCCCAAACACTTCGTGTTTAATTAAAATAGAGCCTAGAAACGGATAACTCTTAGCTAACCTGGTTATCATTCTATCTTCTTGCGGAGTTGTTTTTCTCGATCTTTTTGTTCTGGGCACATTTAAAGCTGTGTTATTGCGTCTGACATGTTACACTGCATTGTATACTATAGTTTTTGAACAATTTAAATGTTCTGCTATCCTTCGGTATGGCCAACCATGCTCGACAACAAACTTCATGATAATTTTTCGTAGTGTTGGATCGCAACTTTTATTTTTGCCCATTTTTCTTCAAAATATTTTTCAAAACTTAAAATAAAAATCGGGATTGCAGCCAAAACTACCACGAAACAATAGCAGAAGAAATAAAAAAATATTCAGATTAAAATTTTGGAAAATAGAACGCAATATCTCTGTGTCCCTAATTTAATGGCCAGCCAGCATTCTTTTAACAAATAGTACTGTGATAATCTATCAGCTATACTGTAAAGAGGTTCAATGTTTAAGAATTTGTTATTGTTTGTATAATCGGGCACATAAATGACTAATTATACTTACATGTAAGAAATATGGAATATGGTTTAGACTTGTTGGAAAATAAATTCACAATTCGGTTTAACTAAAGAGGGTCCCTAATTAGTTGACCACGACTGTATACCTCTACTTTATATCATTTATCATGTTTTTTTTCGAAAGGCGTGGACGTTCATGAATATCTTTTGTCAATCTTTTGTCCATCCTAAAACTCAGATGACGATGTTAATCTTCAAAGGAAGAATCCCTCATACATTTTCATTGAGTCATTTACTTTGTTTGTTTGTATAGCGGCAGTAAGTGACCTTATTTCCTGAGGTATATTTCTTCCTTATTGCTTATTCCTTTCAAAAGGTCTGTTTTCTTAGCGTTAGATCTAGTGGTCGCTCATAACTACGCATATCTAATACACTGTCGATGTCGTCCTGAAAGCAGGACCAAGTAAATGATCAAGATAATGGAGGGCAATAGAAATATAGAAGTTTCTTGATATTTTGATCAATCTTCTAGGTTAGTAGGTTACTGTACAGGAGTGAAGCTCGGTATAGGTCAGTCCATTACTCACCTCACTGTTCTAAAAACCTACAGCATACAGATCTAGGTATTGTGCAGTAAAATTATAAGCAAAACTAAGATGTCTAAGCTATTCGTTATTCAGGGACCTAGAGCAAGCTAGACAGAGCTCAATAGAAACTTGTCAATTTAACTAATTGTGAATGCATTACAAGTGTGGATGTAGAGCAGCGGCGACACGGGTTCGGGTTATCTCAATCATTAGCATTCAGGGATGTGTTCGAGCGATAACTTTCCGCGTGGGCGAACCTAACCACCCAAGTTACCAGTCGTACTCAACTCCTCATTTCGACTAGACAAAGTACGCATTTAAAAAGCTGTAATGTATTCTATTAAGGCGATATGATAGCTCGGTTATCGCATAAAAGTTAATTGTTGTCCGAGTGAAGTGGTTCGAGTGTTGAAGCTCCGAGTCCGGCTAATATCGCGTTATCTTGTACTGAAACATCGAGGCTTGTGGCGTTGCTAGTGTAAGAGTTAGTAGGGGCTGTACGTAGGCGGCGGTGTAGCCAGTGAATGGAGGCGGCGGCGGCGAAGGATCGATACGAACGGCGCGCGCAGGCTTGCGAGCCACACAGCTGGCGCGACCGACACCTCGCTGCGAAGAGCTTCAAACCCTCGGAGGAACCCAGTGCATCTATCACGGACATGTCCCGGTCACCACAACGGCGCTCCTAAACGGTGCGTACCTCCACTCTTACTTCTAATAGGTACTTATTTTATCATTCAGATTTCTCCCCATCGCCATTTTCGAACGTGAAACCTGTTACGCGAACATAACCATTTATTAGTGCCTTGGACATGTTTGTTTGTCAACTTTAGTCCTAAAAGGATATTCTGGGATGTCTAGTGCTTTCACCACAACTGATCGGCCACCTGTAAGTTTCAATGCCACCATTTCTCTCATGTTTCCTCAGTTTTCATTGCGAATAAGCAATGTTAGACTCTAATTAAATTGATAACTTATCTAAGTAATAATATTATTAATCACGAACCCATTAGTTAGATTTAGAAAAGTGATTTCCATATACAAAGCAAGATTTTAAAGATTTTTCCATAGCTGAGTTGTAGTTATAAAATGGCAACGGGAGATTTGCGTAGGAGGTATCCAAAGGGCAGAAGTGCCTACGTCAGCAGACTCTATAGCGCTGCCTATAGATAGACACGGCGGCTGTGAGCGGGCATCCAATACATTACTTGATCAAATATATTGCTTTATACGTTTTAACAAGATTAAAGAATAACGAGTGTGTTTGTGAATAGAGCTATCGTCTTTTATTATGTGAGTGGGTGGTTTAATTGCATTATTTATATTGTTTAACCACCGCTGTTGGTCAAATGCATGTTAGTGGCCTAACTTACAACAGTTTCATAATGTTTTGGTAAGGTTCTAAGACTCAGGTACCTACCAAATTGCAACGCATAAACAAAATTTGATTGGTTAGAGAATTATAAATAACAAATAAAGTAGATTCGGGCAGATGTAAGTACTTGGAAATAAGTCTTTTGAAAAAGGAGTGATAGTATTTAGGTAGGTAGATAGGTACCTACTACATAACGATGTTGTTATTGTACTATGAATTCACCGAATTAATAACTAATAGGTACAGAGGCGTTCAATGTTACGTCTGTCGTCAGATAGTCGTTTAATTGTTAAAATAATATTTACAAGTCGATTGATTAAAATTAATGTAGCACATAGTACATACTAACAACTAAATAAAATTTTAGACATTATTACAAATTGTCAATGTACTCAAGATGGAAAAATAATTTCAATTCAATGTTACGTACAGTAAAATTGTCAATTTCTTTTTTATTTTATTTTTCTTAGGGATAACAAAACAGTATCACTTAAAAATTAAACTTTTAATTTCTTGAATACAGTATTAAATCTAGAATCTTTCGGTAAAATGAAAATAGCAAGGCGTTACTTTACGAGGTTCAGGTGATATCGTAATGCAGAATCAGTACAATAGAATTCGAATCAGTAAAAATCAGAACCAGAAGAATTCTTAATTAGTAAAATATAATTTACAATCATCAATCAATGAATAGACTTCACAATCAGTAGTAGAGGGTACTATAACCGTAACAAAGAAAAGTACAATTGAAACAAATATAATCAAATTAGAACTAGTATTTATAATTGAGCTTCCTACAGACTGAAGCAAACAATCTGTGTACAGGTAACTCAACTGATCCATATCAATACCATACCATACCATGAGTAGTAGAATAGAAGCTCTCATAGTTTCTCAAGCGAATTGCTGCCACAAGTTGTGGCAGCAGCGCGTTTTATCGACACCATCGACACATTTTCCGATATTCTCTCGATATAAATTCAATTTTACCTGAGAACAAACTATTCCCAAGTCGCAGCTTTCTCCCGCTGGGTAGCAACGTAAGGTCACTGCATCTACCCACATATAAACTTATTTTATAGACTAGTGAAAGCTCGGGCTTTCATTTCTTTCATCATTATCATTATCATCCTGCCCTTATACCAGTCTAGGTGGTGTCGGTATATTATGTTTTCTCTGGGTCTCGTTAGAGTACGAGTGTCAAAGAGGCTACACTCCTAGACAAATAATTATTTTGAACTCTCCCTCTATTGTAATGCACTATCTTCGAATACACCCACATCCACACGTACCGTCGAGGTAGCAACCCTACGAGGTACTGATCTTTCGAGGTAACGACCCATCGACGAAACGTACCGTCGAGGTAGAGACATCGAGGTAATGAACATGTCATTCGAGCTAGAGTACGAGACCCCTTCCACTATCAGCTGTCATCTTCTTTATTTCATGTCAATATCCTGTGGAAATGTCAATTTTCGTTCCGATTTCAGTAATTACATTCCTTTAGGCATACAAAATAAGCTTAAGATAAGTCACATTTTATACTATGAACAGTTTTTAGTTACAACCTAGTAAGTTGTAACCTAGTAATTATTTATCAAAAAAGAAATAAGGTGTTATTGATTTTCTGTTCACTTAAATTTTTTGTCCACTAGTGAAAGAAGTTGATAACAAAAACCTTTTAGTTAGAATCGTCAGTTGAGTCAGTAAAATTCGTTGGCCAGGAAAAAAATCTTAGCTTGTATTATTATTATTACTTATGGTATACTGCGCCCTGCGATTCGAACGTCCGTCCTCAGGATAGGTACCTTTTTTATAACACTTGAAAGTCGTTTAACATTTATTATTTTTGGAATATTCTTTGGATAATTATAAAGCGTGTTTTGAATTCGATAAATTATAAGTGCTCAGTCACAGTCCTGTTGATTATTTTCCGGAAAGTTTTAATGTGACTAAGGTTTTTATAATTTTTCAGTCTTACTACCTGAGGGTGACAGATTATATAACTGCTAACTGAACCGTTATTGTAGAGCTTCTGATTCTAATTAAAGCTCGAGAAATATGCGTGGGCTTCCGGGGATTTCGGCTTGAACTTTCAACTATAACCTCAGCACCTGCCTACCCTCGTTTGTATATAAAATACCTAAGTTAATTGGACTCTCGGGACGTCGTTAAAATGAAATATATGAAAACATTTGTACGATCTGCAGATTTTTTCAGTGTGTTCTGGTCGTTTTCTATGTATTATACATATATAAATATATCTATGTATGTAATGTATTGTATTATGTATATCAGTTATCTAGTACCCATAAACTCAAACTCAAAATATTTTATTTCTGTAGGATTAAAAAATAAGCACTTAGGCAAGTCATACTTTAAATTATTATCAAATAAGATTATTTTACTGTTCACTTAAATTTTTTATCAAGCTCTGCTTAGCTTGGGGCTAGATAATGCTGTGTGATTTGTCCGGTATTATTTATTTATTTACTTATTATTATTGAGCGCAGGTGGATGTATAGGTAGTTTTATTTAGACTTTCTACATATTAGCGATATAATGAGTATCATACTAGTTACTATCTATTTGTTCCTTCGCAAGGAAAGTTTGTTTATTTGAAGAGGAAAATTCTAATAACCTGAGATAAGTCAATATCTCCAATATTCGTCCTAGATAGCTTAGGAAATAAATAGGGTTCCTGCCTACTCTACCGTAGCGTAGGTATTTCCTACTGTGCCGTGTTCCTGTGAGCAATCTAGACATCTAACAGGCAAGGTAATATAACTCAATTACTCTGCTAAGGCTAGGCTTACTAGCATCGTGTTACGTAATCTATGTTGAACCTAATAGCTGGGTGGGTACATAAAAGTAAATGACGAGGAACCAGCCCTAACTAAATAAGGTAATATAGTGAAATAAAAAAGAGGGAAGAAAATTGCAAAAACACAATCGGCTTGACAGATGTTTTTCCTGTTTTTATGCTACCCTGACACGACTCTGTTGAAAATGTGTTTACTTTTTCTGAATATATTCAAGGTAAAGTTGTTTTTTACACTACATGCCTGAAAATGGTATATTTTTTACAATGGCCTAAACCACCCCAATATATAGGGAGTTCGGTAGCCCGCGTGTATGGTAACTGGGGGTAGTTGGAAAGTCCAATAGCGGCTTTTTAAACATGAAAAGCAGCTCGGATATTTTTAAGATTTTAGATTTTTCTGAAATACCATGGCGTACTTATAATAGGTACCTATCTTTTATTACAGTTGCGCTCAGGTTCAATGACACCCGTGACGTAAATCGCTGCTGTATGCCCTCACTCAGTGCATTACTCAGCGATCAATATTACAACTCAATGGTTATTTGAACTTTACCAAAGAAAATTACAATCATCTTATAGAAACAATTTAGAACTAGCTACCTTAATTGGATGATTATTACAATAATTATTAAAACTGGTCACTGTTGAGGGCGATGATATCTACTTTAAATAATTAGGTACAAAAGTTTTGCTAACGTTAATAAATATTGTACGTATCTAAATCCGTAGGTACTTGGGTTTAATTAACCTTGGAAGAATGTTTCAAACAAACTCATTATTTTATTCATTATTAAAAGAAGAGAACATTCAACGACTTTCCGAGTAAATATTACTTTGTAGTTATTTACGTAAATATATTGTAGTTATTTATGTAATGAAAGTATCTAGTTTCATTACCTATAATCGACAACACATTGAAAAATATTCTATTCATGAATACGGAATCAAAACGACTCGGGATTTATGACGTCAACGATCGAGAATCACTTTTCTTTCAAACGGGCGGCGGCGTTCTAAATTGATTGAGCAAACTATAGGGACTGGTATTTGTCGTGAATACACTTTAATCGAATGAACCTTAGAACGTTGCTCAATCGTTTATTGATTATCTTAGCTCCCCGGTCGCTCCACAGATTAAATTGTGATCTCAAACCGCAAGGTATCGAAGGAGGTCGCTAACTTAATTCAACGCCTACGCCAATTAAATAAGAGAAACCCAACACGTTTGATCACAAATTACGTTCCGACATTATTTAACGCTCAATAGCTTTTACTTATATATGAATTACAGTAATTTATCGTTTTTATCATAAGGGAGGTATACTAGATGTGTTTGGATTCTTATTCTTTCACATTACTACATTGTTTTCCCCTTTTCTAGTGCCCACGCACGATGCACAAAGTAGGTAAGGTACAATGTTGTGTCAGGTCAGACCGAAAATTTACCCGGGCTAGTTAGAGCGTCCTGCAGCCAAGTTCCGAAAGAGACTGGTTGTGGCTGACTTGTTCTACTTGAAACCTACCCTTAAATTAAATCTATTCAATAAATTATTTAGGAATTATCATCGTTGGAGTTATCATTCCCCGGTACCTCTAACAATTTACGAGAGTTTTATATCGAATTTAACCAATTCTTCTTCGATCGCCATTATGGTGATAGAAGCAAAGCAGTTCTTTAATATTTCCAGCTTTGTATCACTGAAAGCATCTTTTTAGAGACCCGGCCACTTGCCCAGCCTTAAATCCTTACTCGCAACGTATCGCATGTAGAACACGTAAAAATAGCTCTGGTTTAAAAGACTAGTCTTTAGACCTTAGAGGCGTTGTGGGCATGGAATAACTTTGGTAGCGTTAACATTTTATTTTCTTTCGCTAACTTCAAGCTGTAAGTTTCATCCACAAAAGCTTAGGCAAGTTACGAGGACAATTTGCGTGTGGGTGGTTTTATTTATACACAGGTCCCAGACAAAGCCCCGGGACCTCTTTGTCATGACTACAATACATTACGAGTGAGTACATTAGGCATATACATATACATTAGGCTTTTTGAAGCGCGCCGAGCGATATCATCTTATCCGATACATCGGTACTCCAAACTCACGCTGAACGGTACATGTCCAAACTCACACTGAACGGAGAATGGACGTTAGCAAAACGCGCGCTTCAAAACTCCTAATATTGAGGTACCTAAACATTTTGTAAATTAAAGGTTTAGAGTGAGTACTCTTAAACTTTGATTCATAAAATGTTGTGTTATAAGGTTTTAAAATTCGTACGGTAGTTGTATTCTCTGAGGTCATAATTACTTCTGATATTATTTCTAGCTCAACTCGTGCACTCTCTACATTTTCATCCGTTTAGTTTGAAGTGCATGTTTCTTCATTCTTCAGTTTGAAAGCACGTCCTAATCCTAAGCCTTTATAGATAGGTTTTTTTTAAAGAAGATACCGATATTGCTATAAAAATTATTTATACCAAACTAGCTGCGCCCCGCAGCTTCGCTCGCGTGGAAATCTATGTGTCAAATGGTATATAACCTTCCTATTTAATCACTCTGTATATTTAAAAAAACAGGATTAAAATCCGTTATTTTTAAAGATCCGAATTAACTGAACATTGTTTACTAGCTGGCTACACATTACCTTGGTTTAAACCTATAAGTTAGTGCTTATAGGCTAGTGCCTATAAGCTAGTGCTTATAGGGTTAACCCTATATAACACCATAACCACCATATTTATAACTAAAACGGGAGAATTTACTTACTTTATTTAAAATCGTGGTAAATAAATACCTAATCCGCCAAAAAAATCTTGATATATCTTTATTCAAGCTCGTTATAAGCACAAATAAAATGATCAAAGCTCCACCTCCTTCCGTTTGCGACCAAGGAGTTTACGACAGCTTACAGCGCCGCCCCTGAAATAGGTCAGGTGGCAGATTGAGTAGTCATTATTCTACTGTGTTCTAGGTAGACTCTGGTAGACACAATATAGGTACGTGTTAGTTGGTGAAGACTGCAATAATATTTATGGACTGCTTGTTAATTATGTGGTTTATTGCATTCTTTAACGCCATATGTGCATACTACTTAAATAGTTAAGCATCTTAGAGAATATAATATCTAAACCTACGGCCTACATTAATTTAGATTTGCATTTGGCATTGGTAGGTCGTGCCATTTGCAATGCAGCGAAGGTGGGTTTGTAGGTCGTATAAAATGGGTTTTATATTCTGGAATCCCAATTCCTAGAGACGTCTGTCCTTTGATTTTAGTCTTGGACTCATGAAGCTGGCGTAAATGAGGAATTAGCTAACATTAGAATGACGTGGTACGTTTGCCCAACATTGGAATCTTGTGGAAGTGTATCACTTGTATCAGACCATGATTCCGTTATCAAAAAACTCTCACTTTGGTTGGTACTATTTTATCAGAGTTTTAGGGCTAGATGATGCCGTGACAAGAAAATCATACCAACAAATATTTTAAAGAACTTGTCCAAAGAGTATGGAGTAAGGTTGTGAAATTAATTTAAATAGTGTACGGAATACCGCACGATAGTTAGAGTCAATGAACTAGGTTATATAGCTCAGCAGATTCACCTACTCACACATGTATACATGCTTACGTTTTATTGTAAATTATTACTTATTTGCAAGAATTCAATCAGTGTCAAATGATCACTCGGGGGTTTGATTCGTTCTTTATCCTTCCCTCTACAAGCCGCGGGGCGCACGCAGCTAGTTGATTATAAAACGTTCCTTTTCCCCTACAGATGTGATGTCCCACGGGCCGATGCGTGTGGCCCTTTGGGCGCTGGCGCTTTTCAGCGCGCTGGCGCCTTCGCGTGCTGATGGCAACATTGGTGAGCAATTACAATGTATATACGCAATATTCAGTCTTATTGCTAAGGCATAAGACAAAATTACGCATAATGAAGGATGACATGGGAAGCAGCTTTCACATACACATACAATGTTAGTCAGACGACAGCAAGGTAACAATAATTTAAGGATGATTAATTACCTACTAAAAAATATTAGTAGGTATTAATTTAACTGTTATAAATAAAAAAAAGAGGAACTAAAAATTTTATCATTAAAATTATAATACGTCGAAAACATCTTAGGGTTTAAAAAAATAAGGCCTAATGATTCCGCCATTGCCCCTGCCCTAGCAATTACTAAAAATCTACTCAACTTATTCAAACCTTATAATTTGTTGTAGGTACCTCATGCTCTCTTGAGTTTGGGGCTTGATAAGAAACCTTATTTCAGTTTAATAACACAGAAACGTAATTAATAAAACTTTCATGGAACTTGTCCAAACTATCATTACTTTTTGTGAAATTTTCCAAACTTTTTGCAATGGTTTCATCCAGCTATTTCTAGGAAACTATTACCTACATATTTTATCAGTATCATCATTGGCGTATTTTACATCTATTAATATGATTGAAACCTTCAATGCCCCTACAGCTCCTCCTCGATCGCTTAGCGAGGCTGGGCTGTGAAAGCCTTAAGTGGTATCAATCTGACTGACTTTTTTTATACCTATTTATAATCATCCATCATCATCACAGCCTATAGTAGTCCACTGCTGGACATAGGCCTCCCCTAATGAGAGCCATAGCGCCCTGTCTTTAGCTTGCCGCATCCAGCATCTGCCTGCATTCCTTCACAGTCGTCATACTATTATTGTATTACTAGCTATGATACCCGGCTTCGCTCGGGAGTTGATATAAGATTACGTGGTAGTTGAAATAAAAAAATAAACTATGACGTAAAAAGTAAAAAAAAATATTGAAAACATTTTCTCATTATTTACACTACTTGTTTATAAACAACATTTTTCATTTGATTGTCCGGGGTATATATATATACATTTTTCGAATTTCCTACTCTTGAGCAAGCTACATATAGCTGACCGTGAGAGAAGTTAATTGTAAAACTAAAGGCTAATTTAATTGGAAACTGAAACCTTTATAATTGAAATGGCAATTCAGAAGAGATCAGTGGTATTCTAGGTATACTTCCTTTATTCTTTCCAGAAATAAGTTCAGCTTCAATGATATTATTCGATAGATGTTTTACGATCATCCTCGTTCCATTACATAGTTTTGGGGAGTTGAGATTTCTGAGTAGTATGATTGGAGATCCAATTTTCAGACGAAGGCAGTGTAATGGCATTCCTGGTACTTGTAAATTGTTTAGAAATTCAGTAGGGATGTTGACACTTTCTTCAATGGATACCACCGTGTCGATCGATTTATATATTTTCTCTTCACCAGGTATTTTCTTTAGAATATTAAAATTGATATCGTCAACAATATTATTTTTAGTGGCCAAAATTGCTCGTTGAAATAACCACTCTTCGTTGGTATAGTTCTGAATAATATTTGGATAAATTTTGTCGATTAGTTCGTTTTCAGTAGTGGCTATGTTACAGAAATCACTATTGAGTTCAATGAGGCCGGTCGTTTGGTCAGTAGGTAGGATATGTACCTTCGCCTATTTGTTAAAGTATTTTAGAAAAATGTGCTGTTGTTTCATCTTTTGATAATTCAACTCTCATGTTTTTTGTTAATTGCAGTATTTGTACTTGTGGCCACAGATGTGACTTTTTTAAGCATGTATTGATCTCGTCTGCTGGTGTTGAGTTGAGAATAACTGGAAGGTTTGTCGAAAATCTCCTGAGAGTATGAGTTTCGCTGTTCAAATCGAACTAACTCTGGCGGGCGACACCGGGCTCTTATATATTCAGAGAGCTAGGCTCTAGGATATTCGAGAAAGTTTGAGAATATTTTCTTTCTCACACCTTCTATCCGCCGTAACAATAGGTTCTGCAGCTGTAGCATATGTAGAAAGGCGCGAAATTTAAAAACTTAAATTTTAAAATGTTTTCAGAACTAATTTTAATAACTAAAATTATGTCACTTTATCTCCAAAATATAAGTTAGCTACTGCTGTATAAATACACAAAATTTAATAACTTTATTATAGTAACAAATGTAATTTAAGACTTTATTGAAATTAGAATTTTAAATTTCGCACAACCTACCTCTCCGCCAATTTTCAGCTAAATCGGTTCAGCCGTTCTCGAGTTATAAGTGTTGTAACAAACACGACTTTCTTTTATATATATAGATATATAATGATTTATAATAGTAGGTACTATTAGTTTAGTTTTGGAGCGTAGTATCTTAGGCTTCCGGCGAATCGATCGCGTTAGGAATACGATGCTACACTCTTTGAAAGGTATTGTCGATGTGGGAGTCAAGACCGCCATACTGAAATGGAAGTGGGTGGGGCACACTAGCCGAATGCACCCCGAGAGGTGGGTTAATGCTGCAACACCCTGGGTCCCGGAAGGAAGCCGCGGGCGAGGTCGGCCAAGAAAGCGCTGGCGCTCAGAGATTGGTGGGAGATCGCGCGTGACCGCACTGAGTGGAAAGATTTGGGGAAGACCTTTCCCCAGCAGTGGGACGAACCAGGCTAAATTAATTAAAAAAAATGTTAAGTTTATACTTAGTAGGCAGAAGGCTGGCACTTTGGTGCCAACTATAAGTTTTCAATGAATATTGATTTTTCCAGGTTGCCTATTCAGCACATCGCTCTGCGTAGAATCGGTGGAGTGGTGTTACGATGGTAAAGCTCTTCTTTATTTTACTCACGTCTTTTATAATCTCATTCAGACCACGCAGTGTGAATATTTGATGGTAAATCCCAAGGACTACATAAAAGACTACAGTAATATCAATAGAAGTTTAATGCTGTTTGCAATTTCAATTTTATTTAGAGTGAACGATAAAAATCGTCGAACTTAAGAAAATAAAAAATAATGTTAGAGATAATATATAGATTCAAATATTTCAAAATACTTATTGGTCAATTTACTTACGGTCAAAAAAGTACATTGCACGTATTTAGTTTATATATTACAATCGTTCACAGCTATTTTTCTTACAGATTTCGCATTTGGGAAATGCATTCCAATCTACGATGAAGTACCCGAAGAGGGATCCCTCTATCGGTAAGTTGCTTTGCTACCGAACTAGAGTAGCAACTTATTTTATTAGCAGATCTACATAATATATGTATATTATTATTACTATTATCCGATATTTTTGCATATTTTTTATTGTCCGAATTACGGCGTGTTTTACTCGCTAACTAAGCTAAAGCTAAAGCTTGTGCAGAATGTTATATCAAATAATACAAACGATGATGGTGGTGACTCTGTCAACATGTGGAGGAACCATTATAAGTGGCCCTCGCCCACACCATATATTTGTCTTTTCTTTTTTTGCCTTTTTTTCGACGACCTCTGTCGGTGGGCGACTGCGATGCAATAGGCGCAACCTCCTTCGGTTCGATGTCCGCTTCGGGACATATGTTTGTACAATCTGCAGATATTTATTCCGGGAGTTGTAGTCGTTTTCAACACAAGCTCTGCTTAGCTTGGGGCTAGATCAAATCAAATCATTTAGATCAGTGTTTTTCAATCTTTTTGTATACGCGACCCCTTTACATGATGAAAAATTCTCACGACCCCCTTAAGACATATACAGACAAAACTTAATTAATTTAAATTAGTATGTTTACGATTTTCTCTATTTTGGTACGATTTTCTCTGCAAAACAATATATTAGTCTTTTCCGTGTGTTCAGAAGACTGTTGATGATAATGCAACAACCCAATCACTTGTTACAAAGGCTCACATTCTTTCTATGATACAGAGCTTACGTAATTTGCAAGAGAAATTATTAACATACTTTCCAGACTTGCACTCTGAAGCTGACAATGGGCGTACGTGGATTTTGGTCCCTTTCTTGGATAAGTCAATAAAATTAGCAGATCTCGCTATAAATCTGAAGTAAAAACTTGTAGATTTAGCTTCTGACGGCGGCGTGCTGAAAATGGAATATCATTCGCAAAGTATTGACGTGTTTTGGATGAAAAGAAAACAATAATATCCAGAGCTAGCAAGGGAAGCTCTAAAATCATTAGTGCCATTTGCCACCTCATACTTGTGCGAACTAACTTTCTCCTCAATGGTGGACATTAAAACAAAAAGAGAAACAGACTACTACTAGAAAATGATTTAATCATAAACTTTTATAAAATAGCACCACGCTTTGAGAATGTTTTGAAAAATAAACAAGCACATCCTTCTCACTGATATTGTATTTTTATTATAGTGTGTATTATAGTATTAACCTTGTGATTTCTCTTTTGCCGTCGATCACCCGAATAAGGCTTCGCGACCCCCTTAGGAAGGCTTCGCGACACCCCTAGGGGTCGCGACCCACAGATTGAAAAACACTGATTTAGATGATTCTGTGTGGATTGTCCAGCATTTTTTTTTTTTTCATTTTCTTGTATTTGTCTATTTCGATAAGTACTTATCTAGGCTAGTAGTGTACGACATTCATAATAAATGAATTGCATATGTTTAGGTACGATATGGGGTCGGAGCAGCTACAGTGGTTTGAGGCCTCGCTGCAGCAGCTAGCGACGCGCGGCTACCGCTGGGAGCACGCCTACACCCAGTGTGTGCTGCAAGCAATGCTGTATACGTTGCGACAGCATTTGTAAGTTATTACATATCATCCTCATTAGCAAACATACGGTCTACTGCTGAAATGCCTCCCCCAAACAGCCGACAGTCGAGTGCGTTCGATTCCCACCCTGAAACATATGTTTGTACGATCTGCAAATATTTGTTCAGAGTGTCCTGGGTTTTTTCTATGTATAATAAAAAATATTTATCTATGTAAATGAAAATGAAAATGAAAAAAAAATTTTTCTTAAGCTTACAAATAAGCACTTAGACAGGTCATATTTTATACTATTAAATTATTTTATTAAGTATATCAGTCATCCCATAAAACAAGTTCTGCTTAGCTTGAGGCTAGATGACACTGTGCGGATTGTCCAACATTATTTATTATTTATTAGGTTTATTAAGTATTACTTATTATTATTATTGGGTTTTCCCATAATCGCGACGATTGACGGGCAAATTGGAGATCACTCGAGGTGTTAAAAATAAACAGGAGGATAAGCTTCTGCCTGTCTAACGCAAAATCTACGAAAGAAAAGACGAATTTCGTAGGGGCTCTACGATCGTTGAAGATTTTCTACGAAGACGGGTGTTACGTAGGGTCTACGAGTTTCGTAGAGGCACTACGATTATTGTGGTGTCCTTTCACAATCCGAAAAATTTGTACATATTTGGGTGGCACTAGTGCTGCGCTTTTATTTGTTGATAAAACGCATATGGGGAGACTCTACGATCTTTGTAGAAGCACAACGACGACGACGTGTTTTGGTAGTACCTGTCTTTTACTATTTTGTCACTATGTACCAATTTCGTAGAAGCTTACGATTTTTGCAGAAGAACATGCCACGTAGACTCTTGTTATTCGTACTTCGTATAATTATTGTGAAAGGTGTTAGTTAGAAATTATTTGTCAATAGCTGCGCCCCGCGGTTTCACCCGCGTGGTGATAGATATTTTGGATAATATACTATATATCTTTATGAATGCCTATGTGTTGTTCTGATATGTAAGCTATATTATTGTGAAGTTTCATTAAAATCTATTCGTAGTTTTTACGTGAAAGAGTAACAAACAGCCATCCATCCATTCATCTATACTTGCAAACTTTGACGTTTATAATATTAGTAGGATTATTTGTCATTATTGCAGGAAGCCAAACGACGTAAATGTGAAGATTTGTGAACAATTTTCCGACTCCAAACTAAGCGAGGAGGCGCTCGCTGACGTTGAAATAAACCTTGCGGTAAGATCGTTGTTATCTCTAGCGATACAACCTACTAGTTTCTGCCCGCGGATTCGGATGCGTTTTAACGGGATAAAAGTAGCATAATATGCAGAGTGGGTTTTTGAGATGGTAGTGGCTGGCTAAATCCGAAACTATGAGAGCTAGAGAAATATTGTGTTGTTAATCCTGGTCCAGAACTTTATTTTTTTTATTCAGAAGTTTTGGCGTTGTCTTCGCACAAAACATCTCATAACTGCCTACCTTTATAATAAATACTGGATGCGCCCCGTGGCTTTGTCCGCGTGGAAATTTGAAAAATATGAAACGGGATAATAAGTATCCTATGTCCGTCTCCTGGTAAGTCTAACCTAGCTCCCCACCAATTTTCAGCCAATTCGGTTTAGCCTTGTTCTTGAGATATAAATAGTGTCTTTAACACGACTTTCTTTTATATATTTAGTCGATTTTTTCAAATATTAAAAAAAAATCACACCCATATTTCTTTCAACAGCAAAATCCAGCTGAACAAGCATTCGTACGATTCAGTCCGAACTCTCCTGTTGACGAAACTGACTTTGCAAATGAACAATATAATCCTCCTTTCTCGCCCGACGAAGACGCGGCTGTATATTTGGCAAAAGGTAAGCGCTATTTATCTGGCACTTTCTATAAACTATTATAAACGAAGTATTTAAAGCTCTTCATAAATTCTGTCTATTTCATGCTCATTGGCATAAAAATTAGTAGTTTCTAACTCTCGGGTAAAATGCTGTTTGTGTATTTTATTGCTTGTACGAGTACGTTATCAATCAATGCAATAGCCCCTCACTCGAGACGACAAGATAAAATTAATGATTTTATTTTAGTTAACGGAATAGAAGATGAAGAACTTATCGAAAACCCTAGCGACAAACTTCGCGAATTGGTCATGAGCGATAACGAAGAATCCCCGGTGATACTGCCTTTCTCAGGCTTCCGCGAAAGGATCCAAGCGGAACACGCTAAGTACAACGAAATGAACCCTGAATTCATGAAGGATAAGAAATCTATCTCCGACCCTAGCAAGAACGAACCAAATACTTTCCCGGACGAAGAACGCATCGGCGCACATCTACGCAAGCATAAGACGAAGCCTCCGCCATACACTGCTGAGTACCTAACCAGTAACAGGGAAACTGCCATGGAGTCTCCCCTTGACGAAGAAATACGTTCGAACGCTATGAAGAACTACGTGCAAAGCTTCGTGGATAAACACTTCCCGTTTGAGTATGAGAACCCCGGCGAACTGCCGGAACCGAGAATTTACTATGAAGACGAAGGTGTTGAGGAGTTTCCTGTTGATATCGGTAGTGGAGATAACGTTTACCCTTATCGCCACAAAGGTCAGACAGGTAAAACCAGTCAATATAGCTGAACATTTCATGCAAATAGGTTTATTGATTGTTAAAGTCCGTGTTTACCATCAGGGCAAGCACTCCCTAGTGAAAAAGATTCGAAGAAATTGGAATATTTAATGAACGTCTGGCGAAACCAACAAGGTCCTATTTACGCTGAAGGAGGACCACTTAAGCCTGACGAGCTGCAAGGTATTCTAGAGCTAGGAGACAATCAGTTTGACTAACAAACTTATACTTGTTAAGTACTTCACTGTTTCGTTGCATCGCAGGTATGAAACTGTCTCATTCATTGATAAACCGACGAACATCAATCGCATTCTTCCGAGTTTTTCAGTTGGTGTTTTATTTTTGTGCTCGCTGTTTAGTATCACAAGACCCCTTTGTTTCAAGAAGCAATACGCTTAGCATTCGTAAATAGCCCGGAACAAAGGTGTTACAAATACCGCAAATGTTTCAGGTGAAAATTACAAATTATATCCCGAAGAACTTCAAGATTTGCTTGATAGCGAATGGGGCTTTAAGCGTAGGGAAAGAGACGATGTTAAAAAGCCCGGGCCTCGCCTGGACGCAAAAATTTTAAAAATTATTTACAACAATAGATCAGTGACAGGTTAGTGTCACGGCAGCTTCAGGAAGCTGCTAAGATCAATCGATGTTCCCTCGATTAGTAGCCGGCAGCGGCGCGTTGTCGTGCTATGGATATCAATCATATATTTTCCTAAATTTTGACCGCACCTCCTCGTCTTGTCTACAACACCGCACTTAATGTATCCCTCGTACTGCACTTGTTTTTATTTATCCTGATACGAGCATGGGGTCATATAGGCCCTTCTTATCATATATGTGTTGCCTCTGTGCTTACCTACTTCCTATATCAGCTCTTAAATGATCAGTGTGATTGCAATTCTACCTCGATGTTTGCGCTGAACCAATTTCCTCATTATGTTTGTGTTATCGTGTATCCGTCTGTTATTCATGTTGTTGCCCATTGTCACAGTTTTATCTCTTCTACGTATAAAAAGCTCTTGTATATTTGGTGTTTGAGGTCTTTTAATGATTTCTCATTCTACAAGTGGCAGCAATTGTTTAACCTAATAATAAAATGAGATAAAATAAAATTAGCATGCTTTTAAATATTGGTGTTGTAATAACTAAGCCTTTCGTTTATTTTTGACGGCAATGCCTGAACACAAATGATTTTTCAGCTCAAGCAGCGGCTTTTGGACCTCAATCCGACAAGAGCAACGTACAAAACCACAACAATTACGAATATGATCCTTCGTATGCGTATGTTCTGTTCAAAAATAGGTAAATATTTACAAATAGCTTCGCAATTCGCAGTCTGCTTTTGTGCAATGCTATACTTATAGTTGTCATGTGGCTTCACCTCAGGTTCCTTACAAACTGGGAGAAAGGAATCTCGTTCATATCAAGACTTGAGACAATGCTTGGTTTAGAGAAAAACACCTTTACCAACCCTAGGTAATTCGATAAAAAATAAAATTATTTAAAGATATTTGTTCAAATAATCAACGGTACTTGCAATTTTAGGGTGGATCCTGGAGAAGTAACGTTCAAAGTGGAGAAAAATAATAAGGGATATAGTGCGATCGATGTAGCGCGTCGCGTTGGTAAGTATAATGAACACTTCAATCTCAAGAATTATGTATCGCAAAAAAATCACCAATACGTATGAATAAATGTGTTTCAGACACAATCAAGGATGAGTTACGCGCAGAAACTGGCGCACAAATTATGTCTACCGGAGTTGGAGACAGGGTATGAGCTCATTCTTCCTTGACCTTTTGATCACTTTGCATTTTGTAATCAAATTTTGTTTTCAGAGCAAGCACCCAGTGATTCGTCACGTGGATTCTCCGGAATTCCTATTCTTCGGACTACAGCTCCCGGTGCTCTTGGCCTTAGTGGGAAGCTTAGCTGTTCTCATAGTTGGATCGGTAGTCTTCGCTGTTCTTCTGAAGAAAGACATGCACAGCAAGCGGAAGCTGCAAGGACTTGCTGGAGCTGCCGACATCGACACGGAAGCTACTAGGGACTATCAGGTTCGCAGGATTGTGTTTGACGATCACAGCGTAGGTGTGTGTAAAGTACTTCGAAAATCAAAGAGTTTTAAAGGTCTTTACGTCGTTGCAGGAGCTGTGCCGAGCTCGGATGTCGGGCAAGTGGACAGGACAGCAGACAACTACCACTACACCTCACCCCCCTGACCCACCGCAGCGTATAACTTCTTTATCCCGGGAAAATGAGGGGAACTCTCCATCGACTCGATCCAGCACCTCATCTTGGTAAGTGGAATATGAAGTACCTAATAGCTATGTGCTCATATCAGGAATATATATTAATTCTTGATTTGTTGTACAGGAGTGAGGAACCCGCTCTGACAAACATGGACATCTCAACTGGGCACATGGTCTTGGTAAGTTTGACATTAGTAAACAGTGCTCCACACTCTCCTAGCAGATGGAGGGGCGTTTACTCCGCCTCCTCGCAGAATCTGCAGGATTGATTGTCACTTAACCCTAGTTTGAACATGTGCTTTTTAAGGTGACAGGTCCAGTTAGGTGTATGATATGTATGTGTGTAATATAATAACTGATATGGTTCTGCCAAGCATAAACTTAGTTGCAATTTTTTTTTACAGGCCTACATGGAAGACCACCTCCGTAATAAAGACCGCCTGGAGCAGGAATGGCGCGCCCTCTGTGCGTACGAGGCCGAGCCCTGCGCGACCACTGCAGCCCTAAAACAAGAGAACACTGCTAAAAACCGCTACGCTGACGTCCTTCCGTACGACCACTCTAGGGTCACCTTGAACACGCTGTCCAACCATGTCGGATCTGACTACATCAATGCTTCTACGATCGTAAGTTTTTACTTGAATTAATCATGATTCCCGTATGTCGTGTTATGATCAAACTTAGGAGATACTTCGCACTCGAAATATGACGTATCGAATATGACGGTCTATGATCCTAACAACACGGTATAATGTCTACGGTGCAATTTAATATTGCGCAATTTTATTTTTCATTGTCTGGACGTGTACGTAGATTGATCTGATTATCATGTCAGTCAAGATGTTACCTATCTTGTATTGAACTTGAACGTAAACAAGACAATTTAGGACTTACAATGTATCTGATATCTAGATAAAGCGTCACACACAACAAGGATTTTTTTTTATCTACTACTTGGAAACTGCCTATCATAAGCAAGTTCTTACATGTTTGAGGTACATGTTAAAACGCATGACGGACGATGATGATGTAGACATGACTTGACAAATTCCTTGTTGTCTTTTGGGTCGACATTTCGTACATGATTCCTGTTTTGTTTTTTCCTGAATTTGGAAGGTGTAGGCGTGAGTAGGTAATTTGCCAACGTCAAAGTGGAAGGTAACAAAATGGCTGATTTGATTGTTGGCTCTTCTGGTTGACCCTTTTTACAGCGGTAAATAGAGTTGTTGTATTACGAGTCACGGCATAACGTTAACATTAATGTTTTTGTTCGGATACTTTTTACAACAACTAGTACTCCTGGTAGCCTAACTTGTAAGTAATTGAGTAAATAATTTATTTGTCACATACAATACTTGTCTCTTTTGTCAGACCGACCACGACCCCCGCAATCCGGCCTACATCGCCGCCGCCGGTCCGCTAGCTCACACCGCCCCCGACTTCTGGCAGATGGTTTGGGAGCAAGGCAGCGTTGTCATGGTGATGCTGACCCGCCTCACGGAGAATGGACAACAACTCTGCCACCGCTACTGGCCTGAAGAGGGCTCTGAACTCTACCATATCTATGAGGTAATATTACAATACAAGCTTTTGTACGTGCTTATTCAGAACAAAGTAGTCTATGATGGTTTGAGAGCAAGGCAGCGTTGACATGGTGATGCTGACCCGCCTCAAGGAGAACGGACAGCAACTCTGCCACCGCTACTGGCCTGAAGAGGGCTCTGAACTCTACCATATCTACGAGGTAATCACAATACAAGAATTTGTACGTGCTCATTCTGAAAAAAGTAGTCTATGATGGTTTGGGGGCAAGGCAGCGCAGTTATGATGACGTTGATCTGCGTTCACGTATAGCGCAATGGCCGCGAAGTAAATATTGCGGGGCCCAGTCGTTACGAGTACATTTGTTTATTATCTTCAGATATTTGTTCCAATTTTAGGTGTTTGTAGCAATTAGGTAGTTCTGGCACAATTACGGTAAGTAGGTGACCCTATTCATGATTGGTACGTGGATATATAGGCAGGTGATGCCCGAATCAGTCCTAAACACAGAAAGGATAGGCTTCAGGGCGAGCCACACCAAATGTCAACGCTATCGACCTTATTTAATTTCGCTGTGTATGACCCCTATTATTCTAACTACACAAGCTTCTTACCGCGACTTCGCGTGCTTTGAAGACAGAGCAAAAACTAAAAGTAAGTAACAACGAAACTGAATTAAATTAAATTATATTGTATATGAATTTAATGCCCAAATGAACTTTAACCAGAAGACATTACATCAGCAGCATCGATAAACGCTTTCTAAAATAAACTCGACACCTTCGACTAGGTATATTTTTACTAGGTAATAGATAACAACTTACTCAAAAATATGAAAATAAGTAAATCATTAACTCTAAACTATGTGTGCTTTGATTAAAGACACAGATAAATTATATAATTAGGTAGCGATTTACATGTCATCCAAATCTGCTGATGCAACAAAGCCATTTTGTTACTGGACTTACACACTACACGTTTCCTCTTAGTTTCATTTTTTAGGTTATGTGTAAGTCTTATAAAAAATAAATATTCATTCAAATAAATAAAAATTCATTCATTCATTTACATAATGATGAATTTTTCAGGTCCACCTAGTGAGCGAGCACATCTGGTGCGACGACTACCTAGTCCGCAGTTTCTACCTGAAGAACCAGCGCACCGGCGAGACCCGCACCGTGACGCAGTTCCACTTCCTGTCCTGGTCCGAGAACGGTGTGCCGGCTTCTACCAAGGCGCTGCTTGAGTTCCGAAGGTGGGCCATATCCTTACAATTACCTGTCTTTTTAATTTTACTCTTGAATTTAGAATCACTAAGAATAATTTATTCAGTTGTTATATACACTGATCCCCGTTGATGTTCGCCGAGCCAAATTTCGGTTATGGAGAGGCCAGTCTTAACTGAGACTATAAAACTTTTGAAACTATAGGTAGGTCATACTTTATTACTTATGTGTAAACAGAATTTAGTCTCCGATTACTGCAACTGTCGTAGTTGCACAGGACATTTTATTGCACAAGAGTGTGTGCAAACACTGGTGAACTCTCTATTGCCCTCACTCTCATAAACATAAGAGTCGGTAGATCGACACCACCGGGGAGAGGTCAAGCGCAAGACCTACGGTTATTCGTACTTTCTGAGGCACGGGGGTATAAATATATTTTTTATACCACTGCCGACGGCGCCAACTTCCTCTCTGGGCTTTATAAATATTTCTTGTTAACAAATCCTTACAATTATTACTTACCTGGTCTACTATATTTTTACTTCCTCCTCTTACCGTTTGCAAAGGATCTTAGCATAGCCCATTGATTCATGATCTCATAGCCAAATATAAAATTCTATTTAATGTCTGACTCCCAAATACTCCAATACCTACTCTGCATCACACACAGCATTTATCTATTTTTATTTACAGGAAGGTGAACAAGTCCTATCGTGGCAGATCCTGCCCCATCGTTGTGCATTGCAGGTTAGTGTTTATTTATTTCTATTTGCGCCCCGCGGCTTCGCCCGCGTGGAAATATATGGTTTATAAACTTCCTCTTGAATCGCTCTTTCTATTAAAAAAAACGCATTAAAATCCGTTGCGTAGCTATAAAGATCTAAGCATACATACTACATAGAGACAAACAGACAGCGGGAAGCAACTTTGTTTTATACTATGAGTGATGACTGATGACTCTCTATCCTTTCAAATACCTAACTCTATACCAAAAATCAAGTCGATTGGTTGCTCGATTGGAGCGTGAAGGAAGAACAAACAAACGCATTTTCGCATTTATAATATTAGTTAGGATCTACGTTAGGATTAGGATTATGACTACCAACTAGAGTTAACACAAATAGATATTAAATAACAATGACAACGTTGTTAGGTCTAGTGCTCTCAATACAGCATGCGGTATTATTTTAGATAAATGAATTGAAATTGTTTAATGCCGTCATATGGTAGGTGATATGTAGCTACAAACTTCGGTCGAAATTATTTTGTCAATTCCCTACCTCCTTAGAATTATAATTGTAAGTTGTAATGGGCGCCAAATAAAAAGAGACAACAAATAATTTCTTCTAGTTTAAGGATCCCATGGACGAAGAAATTCTCTCACTATTGATCGGTGTCATAGAGTTAGAATAGGATAATCCTAACCAACAAAACTCTAAGGCTGGATCCGGAACTTTATGGTGCACTAGTGTTGTGCGTAGGTAGATCGTGGGAGTTGTTACTGAAACTCGAATTAAAAAGTGAACTGGGAGTTATCTCACTTAATTCATATTTAGGTTTCTTTCGAAAATAAATTGAAATATTAAAATGATAATATTAAATTTATTGATAATAAGTTCATTGTTTTAAAAAAAACTAGAAACCAGCTTCGAATCCCTTAATTTTAACCAATCTTGGAAAACATTTAAGATTTTGCTAATACCCTCGGGAATACATTTTGATGGAATCATCTCGGAATATTACTCACAATTGCAAACGAATTAACAAAATCGCCTCATAGTTAACAGAGAAATCGAATAACATGATTTTCAAAAAATTAGTAATATAAAACATTTATACAGCCGAACATAGAAACCTTCCTGTTTTCAAAGTCAGGTTAAAAAAATGCATGATTCAGTTGCTTTAGCTTTTCACAAAAAAATATTTCGTTTTCAGTGACGGGGCCGGACGCAGTGGAACTTATTGTCTGATAGACATGGTGTTGAATCGTATGGCGAAAGGCGCAAAGGAAATCGATATTGCTGCTACTCTGGAACACATTCGTGACCAGCGTGCGCGCACGGTCGCTACCAAACAACAATTCGAATTCGTACTTATGGCGGTCGCTGAGGAGGTAAATTAAAAACAAAATAGGGGAATAATTTAAAATGCCGTTAAATTTACGATTTTTGTAATTGCAAATAACTGCAAAAAAACAATGAATTTTGTGGCGTCGTCAACCTAAACGTTTCAACTTATTTGTATTAGTAATAATAAGGTTATTTTTTTAAATTAAATAGTTTTAAAATTATAATTTAAGTAGGTTACTGTAGGTTAGTCAATTAACAGTATTATTTCCCTTGCAGGTACATGCTATCTTGAAAGCTTTGCCAGCGCACCTTCAGCAGATGCAGGAGAAAAAGGATAAAGAGAAGGAGAAAGAAAAAGAGAAAGACGCAAATGAAAAGGACAAACCGAAAAATTAATCTGAATCGTCGTCGATAGTTGTTTTTAGTGGCATAAAATCTTGTATGTTTACTTATAAATGTCTTAGGCAATTGATGTAACATTATTTATGGAAGTTAGTCTGTAAAACGCTAATTTAGTTTGGAAATAAGTCAAAACGAATATTTATTTCTGACTGGTTTACTTGTAAGCCTAATATGCATGTAGATGTAGGTACCACAATTTTGTTTAGATAGGAACAATTTTGTTTTTGGCACGTTTCCCTGAATTAATTAATCATTTCATTATTACAATTATCTGACAAACTAATAAGTATTTTTTCCTAGGTTGGTATTAACTATTCTAACATATGAAATTATGGCACTATTTATAATTAAGTAACACAAAACTATGGTGGGGCTTAATGCTTCATATATAATTTCTAATTCATTCTTGATTTACCTACCTACCTGCATTTATAAGCAAAAACTAAAACTCAAAGACTTCAATTCAAAGATGTTAATGTAGTGTTTGTATTTCTCATTTACTTATCGTTATCTGGTGCGGTAAGCTATGCATTTTTTAATTGCCCTTAAAGGCATAGATGTATTATTATGCTACTTCTTCTATTCATGTGTTCCTTTTACCAAACGAACGATCATGATAGCACTTAAATATCATTGTCTTTGTGTTTGAACAATTCTTTAGAGCATATTAATGAATACGAAAGAACGTTTTTATTAAAAAAAGTTTTAATTAAGCTTGAACCTGTCAAAATATAATTGCTATAATTTTTATTATATTGCATAAAATGCAATGTTCTATCTAGTCAGTAATTATAAAAAACTATTTTCCATTTTGTTGAAATGAAAATAAGTATCATTCTGTCCATTGCTTATTTGAACCATAGAGTTTGAGGTATATATTTTAATGGAGAAAATTGCCTAGCGCAAGTAATGTGGTTTGTAAGCGTACCTAAATTAATTTATAAAGAAATTTTAAACTATCCTCTGAAATATTTTGCATGTAATGCAATTATTTTATTTTTTGTTTGGTTTCGTTGCTTCATGTTTTTTCATCATCTTAGTCATGTCATCTAGTTTGTTGAGTAGGTATCTAACCTACATTATAGATAATTATGTAGGTAGCTACCTACTTATTAAGATAATATCTGAGCCTAATCATATCTCGTTCTAACGGAATACCTGATTAACTTAATCGGAAAATCATAGCGGAATCTATCTACGTGACTATTTACATGAGTATATAATAGAAAACGTAATATTTAATAAATGTTTGATTAAGATTATACTTATTGCATTTTAACGGAAAAAAGTAAAAAAAATATTACCGCCAAGAAAAAAATGAATGTAGCTAGTACTAAGGAGAAAATATATTTAATCGTATTTCTGTATGAAAATTATATGTAGTTTTTATGTGAATGATTGCAAATGGATTTTGATTAAATTGTTTTAGGGAATAAGTACCTACTTAATACTTTAGTACCTTTCCTATTTTCCTTCACTTCCCGACCACTGAATAAAATTAGCAACTGTTAAGGTTGGTTCGATGCACTGTGTCCAAGATAATGAATATTATTGCCTTCTACAAGGATATAGAAACTAGAGGAAAAGTAATTTGAAGTAAATCAAATCATATAGGTACCATTATATTGTTAGGTTGAAAACAAAAATTTTGTGTCGAGGACCGTCGTCGTCGTCAATGTCCTGGCATGTACTGGCAGGGTAAATACTGGCAATTAAAAAACAGGTACGCTAACTGAACAATACAGAAAGAGAATCGTTCTATCTCATTTATTTTCTATCAAATTACGAAGCAACCCATGAACCTATATTAAAAGTAGATACCTATTAATCCGTGGGGCACCCTGAAACTGAATCAACCAACACATACACAACAATTTTTGCCAAAGAGAATACAACAGAGACAATCTATGACAGAGACTTACAGAGACAATAACTTATCTATGACATTATGTATGTATTCAATTCATTCATTCTATCTCGTATCGTAAATCGTTATATTATATCGTATCGTATCTAATCTACATTTTTGTTTCTGGCCGAATTGGACGGACGTGTACCTGCTCAATATATCATCTATAAATTTGTAATAAATCGTAAAATACGTAGTAGTTAGAGTGCTACAAGGTTTTAATACTTATCTATTTCCTAAGTTGAATATTAAACTCTCAAGATGGTTTCCGGGCGTGCATTACATTTCGTATTCAAAGTGGCTGACCGGACTCTAACTGCAAAGTTCTACCGGGATATCTTGGGAATGAAGGTATGTAGATCTTATCGTTAATTAGTAATGGCCCTACTTCACGTAGTACCTACTTTATCATTAAAATATTGCATTTTTTTAAATTTAGGTGCCTACTTATTTATATTTCGTCAACCAAACAGATGCCGCCTACATCTTTCGTAGATGTTAGCAGGCTAATGGATAGATGGATATATTTAAATTACCTTTACAATGTATTTACTGTACCTATTTTGTAATGCCTATATATAATAGGTACTGTATGTATGCGGCACTGTGCACCAAATACAGGTTTTCTCAAATTCAAGGTCAATGTGGTTAAAACTTACAATTGCCGGCTAGTCGAGACTTATTGTCTTGCTTATATATAATTATGCTAGAACATGTATTCTAAGCTGATTACACACAAGTGAAGGAGACTTCATGGTTATTAAATTCCAACTTAACATAATTCTGTCTATTCTAGGTACTTCGCCATGAAGAATTCAGTGAAGGCTGCGAGGCAGCTTGCAATGGGTAATATATTGTTAATATTGAGCAATAAATGTATTGTACATAAGACTTTTAACATTGCAAAGATGCTCAATTATCTACCTCTGTAGCATCATTGCCAATTTACCTATTTTTTTAAAATATGGTATTATACATAAGTAATCAAAATTAATTTTTTAGCCTGGCATACAATAAAACTTTAACATGGGCTTGTACGAGTGCATCTGTTCTAAATGAATTTTTATGTTCATCTGAGGGCAATGTGATCAATTTTTACCAGCACAGTTGTTATTTTGTTAATACAGGCACTTTAATTTAATTGATTTGTCTACCTACGTATATTATACCACATACAAAATATGTCTTTACTTATTTCAGACCATACGCAAACAGATGGAGCAAAACCATGATAGGCTATGGACCGGAAGACACGCATTTCGTCGTAGAGCTCACATACAACTACGGTATCACAGAGTACGAGCTCGGCAATGATTTCCTAGGACTTACGGTACAGTCCAGTGAGGCCTTGAAGAGAGCTGCCTCTAACAACTGGCCAGTTAAAGAGAATAATGGACTGAAATATGTGGAAGCACCTGGTGGATACAAATTTTACATTGTTGATAAGCCACAGCCAGTTAATAAGGGTGAGTTTCCTAATTCTTGCCATATCCTTAACCCATGACAGGCAAGGGTTTTAAATTCATTTGTATTATCTTGTTTTATAGTTACCAAAACATGGCTTATCCAATAGGCATTTAATAGTTTCATAATCAAAGCTCTAAACATCATAAAAAACATTGTTTTTAAGTTGGTTTTGGATCTTTTATGTTAGTCTCCCACCCAAGCCAACCTAACCTGCATGTGGTACCCTGCTAGATAATGAACTAGGCTCTGGTCGAAATGTCAACCAATCTTCATAATTTAATAATCCAGATAATTTACAATTATTTTCCATTACTTGACACTGGCAGAAAAGTGACCAACCAGACATATTGCCATTAACAAAGAATCATCATCACCTTATTCTTACATAGTTACATTTTATCACATACATATTTAGTTATGATTTGAGAATCAGGGGTGTTGATTGATGACAAATCTTTTACAAAGGTGAGACAAGACAGGTACTACAAACATATACACTACATGTGAATACCTTAATACTTAAGTAAATGTTTTCCTTGACACATATTCAAGCAATATCATGTGGTGAATGTGTGATCTAAACCTAAGAACCTTTGCCTACTTGTTTCGAATACTAGGTATAATTTTAGTATCGCGATAAAATCTCCGATTAGATGTAATCACAGTCTGCCTATAGTTTCCTCCTTTAATTGAAGAATGCCCCCTGATCATTAAAAATGTACATCACTACATAGTATAAAACAAAGTCGCTTCCCGCTGTCTGTCTGTCCCTATGTATGCTTAGATCTTTAAAACTACGTAACGGATTTTGATGTGGTTGTTTTAAATAGATAGATTGATTCAAGAGGAAGGTTTATAAACCATTTGACACATAGATTTCCACGCGGGCGTAGCCTCAGTACTCAGTTTCTACATTGTTGCAGGGTAGGTAGGACTCCTCATAAATAATACAAGTACACTCGATAGCTATCTCAAAAAGTTTTATCATCGAAATAGACAGGACCACTCTGTCAATGCAATCTTAGATAAAACATACACATGTCTTAGCACTTATGCCATAACAGTTGCGTCAGTATTTGCATTATAGGCTCCATTTTCTGACTCCACTAAAGCAGAGACCAAAAAATGGGGTGCTTGTGTAAAATAAAGTATTCAAGACTATTAATAAATAATTGATGTTTTAACACTCTCCTCTCTGCTTTTGTGGACAACCGGGCGCTACGTTTATATATACTTTTTTTTTATATTTTCATGAATTATTGCCTTATGTTGTTGGCTATTAAACTCGGGTCTTTTTAATCATCATCAACAGTTAGTTCACAGTGTCACACACAAATGGCGGGGTGGGCTCGCTATTGTATGCAATTGGCTAGTCAGCACGGCGGAGGAACATGGCTATATATTTAGGGCTAATAAACGCAACATATTGTCATGTACCCATGTTCCCGTTTAGGGTCAACACACACTGAATCGCAGCGAAAGTTCGAACATTTTTTTTGCATGTTGACCCATAACGTTATGCACATTCCTCAAAAAGGCGCACGCTTTAGACGAACGACGAGAAGCCACAGGCATATGTTTTGACTTATTATGTTTCAAAAAATACGTAAAAGATTATGGAAATTTATTCTTCTTTCTGCGTAGATTTAGTAGCCTTAATTTGTTGTTTAATCATCCCCAGATCCCGTCCTGAAAGTGTCCCTAGCCAGCTCAAACCTTGCCAAATCAATAGAATACTGGAATGGTCTGTTAACACTGAAGATCTTCGAGAAGACCGCCAAATCAGTGCTCCTAGGATTCAGCGAGGACCAGGCTAAACTCGAGCTGGTTGATATTGGTTAGTATTATTTGGTATTTGAATGCTATACGACGAAGATAGCAGAACGAAGTTATATGTGCACCTTCTAGAGTGGCCTTTAACATCATGGGACAGTCAAAACTGAAAGAAGGTAAGGTTTATCCCCTGCAGTTGGACAATGACTAGTCTCACACTTCTTCAGTATTCATAGGTCCACTGTTGAACATGCGCCCCCCAAATGAGTATTACAGCTATGTAAGGAGGTATATGCTACAGTTTGGATGGATGTATAGTTACTTCACCTCGTCAAAACTACTCAACAGAATGGGCTGAAATTTATCACAGATTTAGATGTAGATAATTCAGATTTTCAAAAACTTAATAAGCATTTAATTTCTCTTCACTTAAATATCCACTAGTGGAAGAAGTGAAAAAGAAACCATTAGTTTAGATTAACATTATAGCCTACCGAATGTTATTAAAAACGAATATTCCAGCAGTAAATTGTCTCATTTGCCTCATAAATAAGTATTTGTTTATGTCCGTTACCTACCGATACGTTCGTGATCAGGTCACGTTACGTGACTCACGTTATTTTGTATTTGTATATTTCTGAATAAGTAAAGGCTGCATTCGTCATTCTGAGATAGGTGCCGAAATGTCTGTAAATTTTAGAAATGTTATTGTAATTTCAAATTCACCACACAATTATATTATTATGATCAATACGATACTAAATAAATATTGCTGGACAATTCACACAACAGCATCTAGCCCCAAGCTAAGCAGAGCTGGTGTTATGATGATGATGAATAATTTTTATTATACATAGAAAATACCCAGAACACCTGGGATAAATATTTGTCAGAAGAAACATTCTCCTAAGACGGTAATCGAACCCGCAGTCTCCTGCGTCGAAGGCGGACCTTGGCCCGCCGCGCCACAGAGATCGTTAAAAAAGAGTTTAAATGGATGGATGTTAAATACTTATTATATCTAAGAATAGGATTAAAACTGCATGTACTTTCTAACCTGGAATAACATAATAGCAAACCTTTTAAATTTTTTTAAAAATGATGCAATCTCATTACTTGAACAATTTTCTAGTTGAAATTCTAATGTTAATTGTTATCATGCATCAGATATGCAAACTTAACGATTTAATGCTGATAAGATTGTCTAGCATGGTGTGAACGTGACTCTGTTGTTGATGTCAAGGCGTCTTCCACTTGTAAACAGTATATCATGCGCTCAACGTCATTATGTGCCTCTACCTACACTAATAATAAAATGAGATAAAATGTGTATGTTTGTTATTAGGGGTATTAAATTATTATTTAAGTATGATCTGCGTAGAACTGCTGGTAGATGGTGGATTCTAGATGTGGCGCTTATTACGGGAGGCCTATGTCCAATACCTACTGCACCTATAAGGGCTAATGATGACGAGGGAAATTTCTGGAACTTCAGCAGGCATGGACAGCCTTGACCTAGGGTTGAATATAAAAAAACCAATAGTCATTCATTAAATTCGTATTCGTAAAATAATTGAAACAAATTCTTCAAGTATTTTTGATGATGTATAATTTTATTTCTCTATTCTAACATAAACAAAAGCTTGTCTTAGCTGTCCGTGCTAGTGGGGCTGATCTGATTTTGAGAATTCTTTAACAGAAAACTAAATTATCCATGAAATGACGATGCTAAATTCAGGTACCGTGTGAGCGAAGCCGCGGGCCGAAACTAGTATATTTAAACAGTGTTAGTACGATATCGTATCTGTATCTGGTGGTTACATCTTTTGGCGTTTTCCTTTATGATTAAAATGTGTTGTAAAACAAAAGCCGACACGTAGACGTTGTTGGTTCAAGACTCGAGTTATTTATTTGTTACTATCGATGCGGCATAGCATTTTAAACCGCCTTTATTAATATTATACAAATATCGAATATTATATCTATACTAATATTATAAAGAGGAAATGTTTGTTTTTTTGTTTGTAATGAATAGGCCGAAACTACTGGACCGATTTGAAAAATTCTTTCACCATTGGGAAGCTACCCTAGCCCCAGTGAACATAGGCTATATTATAATTATATTATAATAATATATTTTCAAAAAAGTTAGGGATCCGTACTAAAACCGTGGGAAGCCGGGAAGTTCCGCTAGTATTTAATAAATAAATAATATTAGACGTATTTACTTGGCATGATCTGGACCCAATGGAAGCGGGGCCCTGATTCCACTAAATTAATTTCTTCACCATAGCAATGCAACAAAACTTCAAGTTCTCAACACGACTTCTATGCATATGAAGATAATTAATAAAACGCCAATAACAAGCCATTTTATTTTCCAGGTGGCCCTGTAAACCGAGCAAAAGCCTACGGCCGCATCGCATTCTCCTGTCCATTCGAAGAGCAACCAGAGATCGACAGCAAGGTCCAAGCCATCAATGGAACCATCTTAACCCCTCTAATCTCACTGGACACTCCTGGAAAAGCTACAGTACGAGTCATCATCTTAGCGGACCCAGACGGTCACGAGATCTGTTTCGTGGATGATGAGAGCTTCAGACAACTGTCTCAGGTGGACCCGGCCAGTGACGCTGACCTGGATAAGTTCATCAAGTCTGATAAGTCGAGGCAGTATTAACTCGTATACTGCCTAGTCTGCGCCGCGACGTGACGGGGCGCGCCGCAGCTATAACATCGTAAATTTGCATCTAGCCGGGTTTTCACTATACGAGTACTACCCGGACGCTACTCGTAGCGTGTAAACACGTGATCCGAGCGCACTCGCATAGCAGCATCCGATTAGAGTGAACTCGGACCCGGTTCTATTTGTATAGGTTACCTCCGATTATTTTATGAATATAAAATGGCGTCAAGCAAGAAAAAGTGGAGCGAACGTAATATTGATGAGAACGGAGACTAGAGAAAATACTATATGCTACTTTGACGCTGATGAACGCGTAACGTGTCAACCTAATTCCGAGCTAACTCATATACGATCTAGCTCGTACGAGCGCACTCGGTCCGAGAGTACTCGTATAGTGCAAACCCGGCTTCTTGGGCATTGAAAGTTAACACTTTGAGTGCCCATGCGCATATAACGTTTTAGAAAGGAGTACACGCCATGGCACCTTAGCGTGAGCATTTGACTGCTCAGCAGTAAACAAATGCTTGCCACATACGATGGTATAACTAAGGTAGCTTAATTATAGCGTCTTATGTACACTGTTCAGGCCAAACGCGATGTTAAAAACTACTAAAATGTCCCCAAATATGCTGTAGATAAGTTAAATATACATCTAAGTATTCATATTTTTGTTTTCATTTATATTCCTAATACTTAGATGTATATTCAATGTGGATAGGCGAATGGCGGTTCTTTAAGCTTCCTCATGGAGAAGTTATTTAGTTTAACTTACCTAAACTCAAAAATATAATTTTTTTAAATATTGCTCCCATACTTAACCATAAATAACTAACTTGGTGTTGATTTCTTGTAAGAATTTGTACAGCATTTCAATTGTAGCTCTTTCCAATATAGGAAAGAGCTTGTTGCTGACAATAGTGTTTCAAAATTGACGCTAAAACGCGTATTTGAGGTTTTTGTATTGTGAATTGTTTACAAACAATTCTTGAGAATGACTCGATTATAGGTGGTATCTTTATTTGAACTATTCTCAAGAATGTTGAAGAATTATTTATGTTTTGTTTGTATGTTTAATCAGAGACCATATTTTTAAGAAAAAGTGATTTTGTGATAATATTAATAATGTGTAAATTGCTGAAATATCTCAAAAATATAAAAGATAAAAAATACTTTTGGACTGTTACTTCTTTTGTTTTTATTGGTACTGGGATTATTTTACTTAAACTTAAAGATCTATTCTTAATAATTAGACTAGCATTACTTCGTAACCCTATATAGCTATATAACATTATATCATTCTATATAACACGCCACCGTCTATACTTGTTCTAACTCTTCATGTCCATCCAAAGGTTGCCTGGCAGAGATCGCTTTAAGCGATAAGGTCGCCCATTGTACAACACATTCTTTATTTGTCTTTCTCCTGTCCAGTATATCTGTTTTTATGGTGTGCTATAAAGAATAATTGTATTGTATTGTATTGTATAGCTATATAGCTCACTCATAATTTTTTACATTTATTTGTTTATTAAATAACCCTTACTAACAATAACATCTCTACATAGTTGTTACGAATATTCTATTGTATTAATATTCAGTATTTACGTACTTATTTAAAAATAAGCATTCCCTATTTTTGGTTGTTTTATGTAGTTTTAACACTTTTGAAAATTAACATAAAAGTCATTTATAATGGTATATTTACTAATATGATTAGATTTTTTAGTTTTCTAATTATAATATATGGTATTGAACTGACTTTTGTGTTACGTATTTAGTTTTGTTTACTGTATTTGTTTTATGAATGAAGTATAATTTATTATTACTTACTTATGGAATTTATTATATTTACGGTTTAATTTATAATGATATATTTGTGTCGTTCATATTTTGTAAAGACAATACACAATAAAACATTATATAACATGTATTTTTATTATATCTTAACCTGTAAAAAATCTAAGCACTATCTTCTTACGAGATAAATATTTTTAAAAGAGCTTAATAAATCTACAATGAATTTTACCTTAAAAATGGTTGAAATCATAGAGGGCAAACGTGTTCTTGAGTGGAGACCACGAATCAGTAAACGTAGTGTAGGATGCCCTCCGACCAGGTGGGACGACCTGCGAAAGACTGCAGGTATATGCTGGATGCGTCAAGCTGAAGACAGGGCGCTATGGCGCTCATTGGGGGAGGCCTATGGCCAGCAGTGGACTAATATAGGCTGATGATGATGATGATAGAGGGAAAACTTGCTGCCGTCACAGAATGGGGATATTGTCATTCAACAATTTTCTTGTTTTTGTAACCAAAAACTAATGTGTGAGTTGACAAGCATACATATAACTTCAGTGCTTTGACTCAAGTGCTTGTATACGAAGAGAAAATTGAGACTTGGGTATAAGTCGAAACTATGACAAAACCTCGTTTGTGTCTACATGGTGTCTACTATCATTCTAGACGGTTGTCTATGGTTTAAATTTACGCTGTAACATAAGTTGTAAAGTGTAGCGGTTCCTATTTTATTGACTTTCTTACTGAGTCAGTACGAAACGGATAAAAAGTCGCGTCAACTTCTTTGCATTTTATTTTATGGCTGAAAGACACGCAAAAATTGGAAGCTCGAATAAATTGTGAGGTCATTTGATATTAAACTAAGTAATTCCCGTTATTATTAATGTTATCAAGTCTCGTTAACCTACGTTTTTAAGCTTTTTTTAATTCAACAGACAAGCTGGCGTACGATCGAAGTGTCCAAATTGTTTCCATAGTAAAATATCTGACTTCATTTTTCTCCTTTCTGTTCATAAGTAGTAGGTAGTAATCTATGGCTCCAGCGCCGCCGCCGCCGCCGCCGCCGCCGCCGGTTACTATATACTCGTGCATATTCTGTGGTTAGTGTAGTACCTACTCAACTATATAGATGTCGCTACTAAAAGTGACCCAGCTCTAGATCGCGCTAACGAAGCGTTTCGGGTTCTGATAGTGGCTTTAGTGTTATTGTCGTATGGTTCGTATTAAGTATTCAGTTATTTATTATATTTTTGGATAACGTTATTTGCTATTCAAGCAAACAACGTTTAGTAATTGTGATATTTATTTATTATGTATTATAGGCCGGTCGGTGTCACTTATTAAATGTTCGTGGCCGTGTACCTATGTTCAATATAATGACCGGGATCGTTCGTATCCTACATAGGTACTATACTAGAGAGAGTATTTATATTATATGTACTCATTTTACTAGGTGGTAGGTAGGCTTGCTATAATCCTATCTACGTATCTAATTAGGTAATTGTATTGTTAATGTTACGAAGTTGTTTTAGCTTTGTTATACCAAAATTAGACACAAGTTTATAGTGGGTACCTACGCATTTACGCAGCCGAATTTAAATAATTATTATAATTCAGCTACCGATAAATAGTCAGTGCTTCATTTCATTTATCATATTCTTTAGAATTTAAAACTCTTGGACACTGAGCAGGTACGACTAAGTAGGAAATAATATCATTAGGTTACCTATCTATCACCTAGGTAGGTACTCTGATTTTTTGTTCACTTAAATATTATTATGGTTAAGTAAAAATGTGAACCATTAGGTACCTTATTTGGTTCTAAAGTATTGATTTTTAGTACTACTTACTGTATTGCATTTCTGACCATTTTCCTCTACAAGGAAACATGTACCTATTCTTTTGTAGGTACTTTCCCACCAGATTATTGATATGCCAATATTAGTAATGATAAATGGTGATTAAATTAAATTTACTAATTTGTTAAGTACCTGTACCTACGCAGAAAAAAATCCAAGAATTTTCCTACCTACTACTTATGTAGGTAGGTACTATCGCAAATCGACCCATATCACATTGACGTTTACCTACTGCTCAGACCGTTATTGCCACCAAAATGCTATCAATACATACAAAATTTTATTTGACTTGGCAAGGGCATCGGTAAACGCAGTTTGGGATGGAAATTTTCCTGAAATTATGTCCGAAACTACCTATTTAAATTGAATGCAAGCCGCGATAAATACCTATTGATGGTAATTTGTGCTGTTTGGAAGCAAAAGGAGATTTTTGAAACAATATTGTAACCTCTTGCGAATAGTTGTTAGGAGTTGGACCCGTGCAGTCTATGCTATGAGATCGTTGCTCCCAAAAACGGATAAACCTACTTCAGTAGGTATTGTGCAATGTTTTAAAGTTTATATAATTTAGAGTGTGAGTTTTGTAAAGCTGGACAATCCACACAGCTATTATTTAATTGTTTTAATTATGAAAGTATTTTGAAATTCTATAGGACATGTGTAAATAAAGTCGAACTTAGGTTTGCTATGCCTATCCAGGGTGCATGTACCAAATAACAACTTAATTAACTCAACTAAATTCACTTAGACAAGAATGAATGAACATGCAAGCAAATATAAATGAAATGAAATAATAGTTTCCATGGAGGTCATGTCATGTACCACGTACGAGCAGGCTATACGGCACGTCTTAGAGCGATTTTACTAGTATCGCCCATACCTATAGCAAGACACTTTTTAAAACATAAACAGAAAAAATAATAATATAAACTTACGTCCAGTGCATTAATTGACTCATTTTTACTAAAATTATAGACATAAGGTGGTAAGCGCCCCTAACGGGGCGGCTAACCGCTTTTTCAATTTCAGAACTGCCTGTAAGCACTTTACCGCCACTAAATTTAAACTGCGGCGCCAGCTGTTAGTGTTTTCCTTCAATAAGCCTTGATAAAAAATCGTTTTCGTGGTTTCTAAGCACCTGAACCCAGTTACCATAATATGTCTTTGTATCATATCTAGGTCATGACGACGCGAGGCGACCCAGTAAAAGTTTGATCACATTCAAATTTATGAACGATTCAGCAAACTCCCTAATCATTATATTTATTAATAGCTGCCGAGAATAACACACAAGACTGACTATAAATCTATCAGCGCGCAATATCGATAAGGTGCTATGAACCCGAATAAAATAGTAGACACCTACCGTATAACGGCTAAATATAAACCCGAATCCGTGGATCGGTAAGTCGCGGCTCTGACTTGACCGCATCGATTTTAGGCGGCGGGCGTAACATACGCTCAGCGGGTATAGGGCCTGACGGTCAATTAATTATACGGAACGGACATTTTGTTACTAAAAATGCTCATCCAGGATTCTGATAGACTAATTCTACTGGAATATTGATAAGGAAACTTGTTAAAAAAAAATAGGTCCAGTGTTGATCATGCCTCACCCAGACAAACTGTTTTTTAAACCATACCTACGTAAAAGATGTTTGTTTAAAATGTAACCTTGCTTAAATAAAAAAATCTAGGTAAATATCGTCAGTTAACGCTGTAATTACATTTTAAGTATCTTTATAGTTTAGATTCGTCTGAAAAATCAGTTAGGTTCAGACATATAGCCGATTCGAGCAACCAGCTGATTAGCTTTGAGCAAAGTGTAGCGTGTCTAGACCTAGTATTGCTAACTAGGCACGCGGGCTAGGTGCCCAATAAAGCCTCTCCCTGCAGAACTGCACGCTTGCGTGACGACGAGAAAATTGCTTCGACGGATTGTTGGCTAAATCCTTCCCTCCGTGACATTTGTTGGTTGATAAATAGGAAATCTTTTCCTCTTTATTGTAGCAATTTACTTTTGTTGTCTTATAAAACAGTCGTGTTATTTTTAGGGGAAAAGTTTTATGAATGTAGAACGACGGAAAATAACTTTGATATTTTGCTTTTTGGGACATGAAACTTGGCTTGGTTTAATAAACAATTAGCTAGGTAGATAGGTAAATGATGTCATATCATGCTATAGCCTACAGAAAACTTGTGAGCATAGGTACCTACCTAATTCACTAAAGAAAAATCAGTAGGCAAGCTAAGTGGGAAACAGTAAATTTCCAATCAATGATAGTGAAGAGTACAGTACATACAATGTATTATGCATGCAGATATGCGCCGTAACTCTTTGAATAAGCTTCCGTTGGTAAGTGATTGATAGAGCGTAAAAGTTGAGTCAATTATGCGAAAAAAAAAAAATGTAAAATCTGCTTTCATTACGGGGAAGGTAAGTACATTTTGCTGTAAATTTGATTGACATACAATTACCTGATTTGTTGTTTGATTTCAGAACCCTGGACTTGCTCAAGAACTATTCGGGAGTCTCGGTAGAGAACAAATTTAATATTCCAGCCTTCCTCCCTAGTAACATTTCTTACTACTTATGTGAGTCAACTTTGTCTGATGTAAATTCATACTATTCAGTTTACTCGCCTTTCGTCCTTGAACGGAGCCGATACGGCGATCTACCTTGGCGATAGTCGGTGTCCATTAACGGAGATAGGGGCGCCGCAAACTCCTATACCGAAATCAGTTTTATCGAGCCGGATTTTCAGCGGCACGAGCGATATCTCCCCGATTAGATCCCCGACCTATCATAAATTTCATTGCAATCGAGGATCCGGCTGATCAATTTGGTGAGGAGTGGAAGGGTGTGCAGGGCGCAGGCGCGTGTACCGGCGGGGTGGGGCGGCACGGCAGTGCGCGAGATCCGCCGGGCGCGACATGGCCGCGCCGCGCGTCCTCAGCTGAAGCCGCGACCGCGCCTGCCTCGACCCCGCCGCCGCCCGCCCGCGCGCGCGCACGCCCCGCCCCGCCCCGCCCCGCCCGGTGCAGCGCGCTTTGTTCTGCGGAGTCGCGCGCCGGGCCCGGGCGACGCGCGCTCCCCTCCCCCGTTCATGACACTACAGAGGTAACGTTGTCGCGCTGAAAACAAGGCGCTCCCGGACTGTCGCCGCGTCTCTCTGCTCTCTCTCTGAACTCTCACCTGGTAGGATCCTAGCCCCGGTGTGTGCCCGAATCCGACCGGCGATCGCGTGTTGCGCATCCGACGGCTCCGATGCACTATCGGTTAGTTATTATCTTTATTTATTTACTATCATACATAACCATATCTAGCATGTAGTGGACTCTCCATAGATTATTTTGTTCTTTCGTAGTAAGCAAAGAAGTAAAAATCTTAAGGCTGTTACATAATGAAAAGGCAGTCCGGCCTCGAATTCAGCTGAGCCTGCTTAAGTTTCGTTTTCAAATGTAGAGCTGCGCTTTTTGGAGGTATTTTCGCTTTTTACGTAAAAAGTAATTTATACATTATAACTGAGATGCACAACAGAACGAGCTTTGTCCTTGAGGAACGTCGGACCCCAATAACAAGGGATGTGTACCTTCTGGGGATATCGATTAGGTAGGGACTCAACTTTTGAAATATACCACGAACTTTTAAGCATTTGCTCCGTTTTAATGGCCTTTCATCGAATAGCAGATGCGTTGAACGAGACTACGGACGAGGTCAAACCAGTCATTTGAATTAATTGCCTTAGTACAAAGGGGCTCTGATGTAATATAGAATTTCTTTCGAAAGTGATTTCCTTCTTACGAGAGTTTTTATTTGAGGTTGAACAGAAATTTCTAAGCTCCTGGAAATTACTAGAATCATTGTATTCTAGTATTTTTTAAAAACTCATTTCAGAGGTCTGAATCACGTGAATGTGACCATTTATCATATTTATTCGTTCCTATAGGAGTGACATGATTTCACGAAAAGTTTTTTAATCGTTAGTAATCTTAAGTTATAAATATATATATCTATTCTGTTAAAAATTCTTTAGAGAAACAGAATTTCATAACTTGGTTTTTCCAACTCTAGTCAATTTCGCTCACCTCGTGCAGAGTTATAGCTATAGCGGTCAATAGCACCAGCTTTTTCGCAGTATTCGTGGTATCATGGCCAACCCGTGATTTTTTGCCAACTTCCTAACAAGTAGCACATACTTTTACGACTCTGACCTAAGATTTCCTGTAATCAACGGTATACTGATACTTTGCCATAAGCCACATTTTTATGGAAGCAATAAAAATATTTGTTACCCGTAAACACGAATTAATTAGCCTAAACATGAATTAAAATCGTAGCTGAAAAGGGTTTTTTGATGACTACCGACCACACTGATATATTTGATTTGAGACGATGTATTTTATTTGTCGAAGGTACAAGCAAATGCTATGATGGTAGGTAGGTAATAAAAAAAATCACCCGTAACAATGAATGACTTCACAGGTCGCGCATTACGAGAGCGTGCTCTACATGCTTTGTGTCCGTCAATTTAGGGTAGCTAAATAAATACCTAAATAAAAAGTTTCTTTATTCAGACATTGTAAATTATATTGAAATGATCTAAAGATGCTGTATAAGCTTCTTATGACTAGGATTTACGCCTGTATTTTTTTCGGGGACAGGAGTTTTGCTTTGACATAATCATTAATGTCAAAGCAAATCCATGCATGGATGGAGCATGTCGGTTGAGCTTCCCCGTATAAATTTCACAAAGAGCGCTGCTCTGAATTTTGATCTTAAAAGAGGAATTCGTTAGACGAATTTTCAATTTAAAACGCCCTCTGGTGACCTCGCACTATGTTTTCTACTAGGCATCATACAAAGAAACATAATTAGAACCATACACTTCATACAATCTGCTATTAGTTTCCATATTGAGATTCTATAAACATTCAAACAATAACTCCGTATCTAATCCTGGTTCCATCCATATAAAGCAGGCGATAAACTAAAGAGAATAGACAATCCCTTTAGGGCTGTGTTTATTTAACTTTGCATTTGCTGACAACGAACGAAAGTACCTACAGATATAGGTACCTATCTTCAATAGAATTTGCCTTCAAGCCGCCCGTTCCAAAGCGAAGCTACGTAACTCCAAAGCCCAAATAAAAGTTCTAAAAGCTTATCACTTCTCTTGAAAGCTATTTTACCGCTTTCCCAACCCTATTTCCCAGCGAAAGCTGAAATTACCAGAACTAATTTACACCGAACTTGGTAAAATTATATCGGTAGACCTTTTGGGTGGAACTCGGTAGAGTCCAAAATGAAATTCTTCGCAAGTTCAATGACTCAATAAAACAAAGTAATGCGTCTAAAAAAGCGAGATTACAATTTAAAATGAGAATATAAATTTGGTGAGCGTAATTACGGTACGGTGCGCGTATCATAATGATCACATTGACTTCACACTTAATCCGACGTGAAAATGTACCTAATGGTAATGAGGTCTCTTGTGCCTGGAGTTTCTCTGAATAAACAAAGAGGATCCTCATATTGTTCGACTCTCTTTAAAATTACTTTCGCTGATATAAACTTTCGAGCTTCGGCAGAATTTAATCTACCTTCATCTCAGTTCAGGATTTCATTGTGTGAAATCGAATAGAGATCCAAAAGTTTTGAAGGCGTTTCTATAGTGGAGAGTGTTGTTATATATACCTGCTCTAACTATAATTTGCCACGATGTATCACTACATAGAATAAATCAAAGTCGCTTCCCGCTATCTGTCTGTCCCTATGTATGTTTAGATCTTTAAAACTAGGCACCAGTTTTTGATACGGTTTTTTTTAAATAGATAAATTGATTCAAGAGGAAGGTTTATAAACCATTCGACACATAGATTTCCACGCGGGCGTAGCCGCGGGGCGCAGCTAGTATATAATAATAGGAAAACTCTGCATGGGACAGACGGAGAAGTCTGATATACGGAGTCAGCGTGTATTCCCCTTTCAGTATGATATCAGTTGCGACCGAACTAGCTAAACAGTTTCTCTGGAGCACTGCCAGTTATTCCAACAATCTACGAAAGACAACAAATTATAGAGCTATCGTATAATCGAGAGATTATAATCAAGGACACGCACCGGCACATGCCATGCCAGTCCTATAGGTATCTGTATCTACCTAATAGCATAATGAGTAACTGATGAGTTGATGACATCTTGTACGTACTCATTACAAGGCCTCGGAGCTAACAGTTCATTCAAGGCGCCTCTTACGCCCGATACACGCATTTATCTCTTATCTTAAGGTGGGTTAAGCCTCCTAAAATTCCCCTATGTCTCTCAAATTTACGACTTGAAAAGAGATTTCAGAACAGTTATCTGTTTTATCAGAACGCTGCGAGTAGCTCGGCGCGTCTCGGACTAACAATACAAGTTGTCGAACGATGAGCGTTACTTTAGGAGCGAATTTATGATAAACATTTTCAAAATGAATGTGAATCTAATAGTGCAAGTGCTAGGAGTAAGGAATCGCGGAGTGTGTTTAGTAAAAACACATGTGCCCCGATAGGATCAATAGACGGTCCGGCAGCTAAGGTTAGTGATATTTTTAGCATTTTTATGTTCAAAAAAACGTGTTATGCATCAATGAAAGCCATTCAAAGATGAAATCCATTTCTTTTATAGATTTTGTCTTATTTCAGGCAACTTTTGCAATAGAAAAGATGTCGCTGGATGAGGTCGTGAACTCAACAGCATGGCTTGTCAAGGTACAATGAGCGGGTTTGTAATTTATTTGAATACCAAAATCCATTATTCTTAGTTGAAAAGTACCTTCTATGGACTTCACAATATTATGTTAAATAGATCTGCCCTACCTGCCTAAGCTCATCATCAGGGGATCTATTGATCCAGTCGATGTTGGAAGATAAACCGTTTATTTGAAATTATGCCAGCTCCTAACCTCGCGAATTGTAAATTCCTTTTATTATGTCGATAACACGATGTTATGGGCACATATTTACCGTCGTAACCGTATGTTCTCTGTTCCGTAAATAAGCATTGCAATTATTACTATTGCTTCATCTACTCGTTCACATACTTGCATAATTAGTGCTATTCAATGTATGTAAGCATCTTTAAAAGTCTTATAAATACTCATTTTTCACCGACGAAAAACAAAAGATCTATGTTCGGTTGTATGATTTTTATGCTACTATAATAGGTACCTAAGTATTTAAGTATATTCGTCGATTTCTCCGTATTATGGACAGATTTGGAAAACTCTTTCGCTGGTAGTATGGAGAATGATCCCGAAGCGGACCCTTCAAAAATGTTATTCTTAATAAAAAAATAAGTATTTTTCCCCAAAAACTTTAAAAAATATTGTTATTACTTATGAATTTGAAGACAGTTTTAAAGTTTTTTTCAAATCATTCAGATTATTTGGTTTTATTATGTTGGTGCTTTTTAATAATACTCGACGGTTTTCTTTTAATTCGACCAATTTCAATTATTTGAAAAGCGCCAAAACATTTCTTATAAATGGTCAGCTCTGTTTTCTCACTTTCTATCTAAAATTTGGAGTTAAAAAGACTTACAAAGAGTTACTAATAATGTGGAGATATTAATATACTTAACACAAAAATAGAATTTTAGGTCGGCATTTACCTGATAATTTAAGAAAATCCACAAAGTACCTACGTGTAGGTACTATATATTTGTTTTGCGTCATTTGAGGACAAGTTTGGTCGGGTGGTACGTATAGGCACTTAGATATAATAGGTAGCCTACATATTGTCGTTCATTTGATAGATAGGTATGTACATTATAATAGAAGCGACAGCTAAGTGGGGGCTCGCAAACACTGCTGCAATGAATTATTTATCCTGTCAGTTGCCGAATGTCTCTGTACAGCGAAGTGTTTCCTTGAACCAACTTAATACACCTGGTTTTGTAGAAAAAACTCTTAGAAATAAATACAAGTGCATAATACATAAAGCAGGAAATACTTTGTGGTAGTGACAATTAGCGTATGTGGTGCATCTCACAAACATGCAGTCTTTAAGGGAATTCAAATGTTTTTTTTGTTTTTATACGAAAGAGAAAAGAAGAAACCGACGGGTTATTTGATGGTCAGTCTGAATGTAACTTTCAATCTGCGTTAAATGTGATTTTATGTTGGGGCCAATGATGTCATTGGCCTGTAGAAGTTGTAGTTTGAGGGGCTTTCTGTAAGCATTTGAAGTGACAATTGCTGCAGAAAGCCCCTCAAAAGGAGCGGATTTATGACAGTTTTCAAGGAGAATATGCAGCGCGGCGAGTAACCATTCCAATGGAGCTTCCCTTGGAAAGGTGGTTCGATGATATAATAATAAAAACTGTTACAAAGCCGCTCCAACATTTGCTGTTTATCGAAAATGTACTTGGTTCTGGTTATAATTGTATTTATTATTATTATTTATTTATTTCCTTGTATTGTTCAGTACCTATACATTTTATGCAATAGTCGACTAAATCTTTCTATTATCGGATTTGGGTTTCTCGCTGATATTTTTTTTTATATTTTCGCAACAGTGTGCTTATATGTTTATTAGATTTCACTCATCTTATGTGCACCTGGGTTAATCAGCTCCACTCTTAATATCTCCTGTGTATTCAGGTGTCGGGGGCGCAGCGCGGGCGCGAGCGGCATGCGGCCCCGGCGACAGACGCCCATGGAGGTCGGCTAGCGGCCCGCGGCCCGCGCCCGCTCTCCCCACCCCGCCCCGACGCCATGGACCTCTGTGACATGCCGAGACACCGACCCCTCGCCTTCGATAAGGTAGTAACCTCATACACACAAACTCTAGCGCTGGTAGAGTGTGGCCCGGCGATAGGCACCCATGGAAGTCGGTTAGCCGCCCGCTTCCGCTCTCCCCGCCCCGCCCGCAATGAACCTATGTGACAATCCGAGACACCTTCCCCTAGGCTTCGATAAGGTGGTGCACACATACACACAAAGCTAGCACTGGTAGAGCGTGACTCGGTGATAAAGAAGCTGGATAAACTGTGTCTGATCTCCCCGCCGAATGCCATGGACTTCTGTGACGCCGACTTATTCGATTCCTCGCCTTCTATAAGATAGGACCAACATACACACAGATTTTATCTCTATCGCTGTTAGAGCGTGGCCCGCGACAGACGTCCGTGGAATTCTGCTACCGGCCTGCGACCCATACACATAGACTAACTCTAGCGCTGTCCGAGCGTGGCCCGACGACAGATACCCATGGAGGTCGGTAAGGGCCTATGCCTGCTCTATCCGCCCCGCCCGGATGCCATGGCCCTCTATGATATGCAGAGACGCTGATCTAACTCTAGCGCTGGTAGAGCGTTCTCGTAAAGGTCGGCCCGAGCCCACTCTCCCCCCCCCCCCCCCCCCCTACCTTGACACCATGACCCTCTGAGACTTCTGAGAACCATCGGAGACACCGACCCCTCGCCTTCGATAAGGTAGGATTACACATAAAATGGATCTGACACACCATACCAATCACGGAACTGGTAGAGCTATTCTACCGATTCCATACTGAGGAAAAAAGGTTCTGCCAGCAAGAGAAAACATCGTCTTTCAAGGCACGCTCGCTTGGAAATGGGGAGATTAATAGGTCACACGATAGAATCAAAAACCCTTATGACCATAACTCCTGGTATATTTGTTTTTAAAATAAGTCCTGGTAAATTTGCCCAATAGGTATATTCTCTGAATGAAGAATGTTCGAAACTGATAGTAATTTAAACAAAATCTCGTATTTTCCTCTAAAGCTTAAATATCTTTTAAACCCAAAGATACAGCTCCAGTATTGCGACGAACCTTCTTTCGTAACAGAATTCTAAAATTGCCCGCAAGCACTGACCTAAAAAGAACAAACAAATTCGTCAATCACCCCTTTCGTACACGCGCGGTTTCATTATACGTTAACATTTTCAAAAATACGAAAATATTAACACTTTTATGTTCCGTGGCGGTAAACGATTCCGCTTCCCCTCATTATTTTTAACGAAAAGCTTCGTCACTCTGTCACTCTTCGTCTGAAAATCGATAGGTGCCTTACTTTGCAACCGCAACATCACGCTATCGGCATTCAAGACCCAAGTTTTTGCTCCCCTTTTCAAAAGGTTGCATATAAGCTTTACAGTACAGTACTTTGCGATTGTTTCATGCAACAATCCCGCTATCAGAAGCCCATAAACGAATAAAATTTAAGCATAAATCTTTTATAACAAGCGGTTGCTGACATAATTGCACATTTTCCGTATACAGCGCTATTTCAGGAATGAACACAAATTGCGCTTGCGAATAAATCATTGTTGATCATCTATTTTAAGGTCGACGTCTGGTAAATATGCGGTTAGTGCTGATGTTTTTCTCAGTACGTACACAGGAAGGAAAATTGCGAATAATAATGTCTAACGTTACTTAGTTTTTTGCTCTATTATGTATATTTTGCCAGTAGTCCAGTCATTTTAGCCTTAATATTGGGTTAACCTAATAATGAGAGTCAACCAGCTGGAAACTCGTGTACGCCTTTATTTTGCCTTTATAAAAGTTGTTATAAACGGCGTGCTCAAAAGTCTGAAACTCGTAGAGTTTTTGGACACCTTGACTCGTGGCGCAATAGTGCATCTTGCACTGAGGGAGGCCCGCGAGTTCAAGTCCCGTCGAATTCGATTTTTTTTTTGGACATTACTATTTTTCTTAGAAATTTCACCAGTTCAAATTCATATTCATTTTAATTTCCTGTGAGGCTTACGCACTATAATAGCAAAAACCTTATAATTTGAACTATTATTATAATATACGACTGCGACTACGTGAAGTGAAAACCTAATGTGACAGTGTTTATAGGAAACACTACTTATTTAGAACGTGTAAAAAATGTGTGTTGAAGCAAAACCGTAGACTATGCTTTTTCTTCATCACACGACAGACACGTTATTGTTTACTTTGTTGTATCTGACGTCCTCGACTTACGACCTCGCTCTGACTAATCCATCTCGAGAGCTTTGCCTTGAGAGTAGAGTCGCGAAAACTGCGTTATCTGAGAGAAATCTGCAAGATGAGGAAACTCAAAAATATACTTACGACTTACAAAATTTGATTTGATAATTAAGTGTCGCAAAGAATTTATTGAACTACCGGAAATTCATTTTCGTTCAGTTTTTTAATATTTTGAAACAAACAAAATTAACATAGTAAACATTAGGTAAGTGATTCAAAAAACGTTTCAATTTCGTTCGTTTTATAACCTCTATTTTGTAACTGTAAATACCTACTACAGATCAGTATGGTGATTATGTGGTCTGCGACAGGCGTAAATTAAGCAATCAGTATATTCTCTGATTTCCTCTAAAGCTTAAATATCTTTTAAACCCAAAGATACAGCTCCAGTATTGCGACGAACCTTCTTTCGTAATAGAATTCTTAAATTGCCCGAAAGCACTGACCTAAAAAGAACAAACAAATTCGACGAGAACGTCAATCACCCCTTTCGTACACGCGCGGTTGCATTATACGTTAACATTGTTTTATAACCTCTACTTTGTAACTGTAAATACCTACTACAGATCAGTATGGTGATTATGTAACTCACGACCGGTTTGCGACAGGCGTAAATTAAGCAATCAGTGCTGTCAAACGTCAATTTTGTATTAGTTTGATACCAGCTACAACGTCAAAATTGGTCAAAATTGGCGTTTGACAGCACTGATTTCTTAATTTATGCCTGTCGCAAACCGGTCGCGACTTACATAATCACCATACAGATCTATAGTATGTCAAGCTAGTGTTTGTTTAATTAATTGACCAACCAAATCTAACTGTATAAACAAGCAGTCTGAATATGGAACCCGCTGTATATCAAGCACTGCACAAAGATTAGATGAGCTATTGTGCAATATATATTGTTTACCGTAGAGCGACTATGTAAATAGCAAGAGTACAATCTTGCTAATAAATTCGCATTAGATTATCGTTTCATTTGCTCATCATTTATGCTGTGTAGGTAAAGAAACTGCTTGTTGAATAAAAACATGCAATTGCAGTCACGAAGGCTCGGATATAAACAATGTTGTTGCTAACTACTCGTAGCTTATGCAAGCAGACAAGAATTTCACACCGAGAAACTATTATATTTCTTAATTTTTTTTACCGATTTCAATAAAGGAGGAGGTTCTCAATTCGACTGTATTTTTTTAAAGTTTGTTACCTCAGAACTTTTGACTGGGTGAACTGATTTTGTTCTTTTTTTATTTGAAAGCTGGTGCTTCCCGTGTGGTCCCATTTCAATTTGGTCTAATTCTGACAATGGCATCCATGATAAAATCATATCAGTCTTAAATTTCATTAACTATGTGCGAGACAAATGGATGAATAACTCTATATCACGCCAACCGATTTAGATGATTCTTTTTTAAAACTAAGTTTTAAACCCATTATCATTATTTAAGAATTTGAAGTCGGTTTATAGTTTTTTAAAACACTCATTTTTTTACCCATCTCTGTTGATCGCTTACTAACGGTAGTTGATACCTACTGGGCTTACCCAAGAACGCGTAGGATAAATTTAAGAATGAGCAAAGCACACGCTGCAGAACTAGATCCATTTGCCAACGAACTTTCATAAGTTTTTGTCCAATCTAGTCTGTGCAGAGCTATTTTAAGAAAACATTGTGATGAGCGTCAGACTACATGAAAAGCTTTTGAAAAGCTGATGCGCTTATGTACAATAGGGTAGGCTATGGCATAAAGGGTGTTGTTTCGGACGGCTTTCCCAGCGTTTTTGGAACCGAGCCAAATTAAACTTGCATGCACGAAAAAGTAAAAATTCCTTGGTACTGCTAAGTCATTTCAAACGAGGCCAGTTTATGGAGCCGAGGGGCTCTTCTGATGGCTTTAAATAATGTTATCCATTACCGAAGGTAGCAATTACACACCCGAAACTTCGAGCTTCCGACATTCGCTCGCACCTATAAAGCGTTGAAACTGCCTTAAGCACCTTCTTCTCGATCTCGGAGCATAAATCATCCTGAAGGCGTCCTCGCCAAGTCCCTCCCAGGTCCCGGTACCACCGGATCGATCGTATGACGTCACCTAGCCTTGCTCGCATCTCGCTTGTCCGAATCTGAGCACCTCTCAACTGGTTACACAAGAGCCCAGTGGAAAATTGCACGTTACATTAACAGCTGTTGCGATCCTTTTGTGTATTCTGTATGATTGCTTGCAATTAAAGTGGCTAGGGGCTGTCCTTTTTTGGCGCGAGCATAGGATACAATACAATGAATGGTGAATTATATTAGGGACCTACGGATGCAAATGGGCTAAGATGATATTGAAATACTACAAATCAATAGGATAAAGTGCGGAGGTGTTTTAGATTTCTACTCGTACAAAATTCTTAGAGCCAAATATAATTTATGATTTTTAAATCTATGATACTTAGATCGACCTGCTGTAATGTGGCTTACCCAAATACGAGCATTTTATGTTAGTATTGCGTAAGATTCAACTTTAACTTCTTGAATAAGGGAGTAAAATAAGTACATGTTGTTAAGAACATCTATTGCGCGATTCCTCTCCCTTTCCCTGAAACTTGAACTCGGTCGAGCTTCCGTCTTTGTTTTTCAAACGACCTTGAAAAACTTTGCTCCCTTGGAAACAACTAATACCATTATATTTTTGTTGTAGTGAGTTTTCAATACATGTTATTTAACATTTATGAAAATGTAACAATGTAATGATGAAAAAAGGCAAATTTGCGCCTGATGTTTTCAAACAAGTCTATTAAGAGATGCCTAATTTTGTTTTAAGGCTGCCAGATATTATTAGACTACCCTGTCTAACTAATATGGTGCTATGTATTAACAAAAGTCGAGCCCTTTATTACCGAACCTAGTCTTGTATCATCCATTTAAATAATTGTGAGGTATTGTTAGACAATTAAAATTGTCTTTCTTGATCCTTCATTGTTTTGTTCAAGGTTCTGTAGGTAGTCCTATTATTAGCCGACACCACCGTCTGCCTGTTTGTTCGCCTGTCATGTATGTATCCGTTAATATGTGGAATGTTGCAATATTTATGCACTCACTTGAGCGTTTTATTTGAAATCCTAACATTCTAAAACGTCATTCAAATCCTCGAGCAGCTAAGTTCTAGATCTCTGATATCGCTGCATCTTTGCTGGTGGCTGGCCCTCGATTGGCCGGAGGGCTCACGAGGGCCGTGGAGTGCTCTCGCCTGCAATCTCCACAGGGTCGGCCACTTGCCTGATGACCCTCAGTCCGCTCGAGTGCACATTGACCTGAAAGGACGCCGTTGACGTCATCACAATCGTTATTCTAATCAGCAGTTGAGTCGACAAATTTTGGTTTGTTCTAGAACTTTTCAAGTCTGATGACCAGGATTTTTGTAAAGGGCCATTCCCTATTGGGGCTGGAAAGTGTCAATATTTACAAAAAAAAAAAATTTACTACCGTTTGGCAAAGTCAGAGATAAAATTGAACGGTGAAAACTTTCTAAGTACATAGGTACATTAGGTACTAAGTCTACCCTGGTCTACTTTAACGCAAATCGCACAGCAAACATTAAAATATGTTTATAATCAAAATGAAAAACCTAATCACATTGACTCTTCATTAAAATCCAATCCACTGTTATTTAATAGCAAAATCAGTAAGTAGGTAAACTCTAGGTAGTCTACTATTTCTGTTCAGCGGGGCTGAGGAAAGTTTGCCCAACTTTATAATTGCTGTTTAATTTGTGATAATTGAATTTCACTTCCATCAGCCAGCTACACTGTGGATATGACTTTCAGCACTTGTTCTTTTATTCTTCCGGCATATTTTTTTACCTAGTGCACTTAGTAAGACGTACTTTGATAATACATGCTTCCTGCCCATATTACCTTTTCGAATGTTCTGTTATTGGTTTGGCATTGTAGGTAAGTAATTAAACTTAGACTGAAAAATGGTTACGGGCCCTATAAAGGTTAAACAAATAAATGCAGTTAAGAAAGTGTTTTTGTTTGCTGTAATCAATACCTAATGTATATTTTCCTTTTCAGATGGAAAACCTAATAAAAGAAATGCAAGATCCAGAAAATGGTGTGCGTGTCAAAAGTCAAAAACTCTTTCTCAGTATTATTCCGTCTGCTTTTACTGGTAAGTAAATAATCTCATTTAAACACCCACCTTTGTTACCTGACCTTAAATCAAATTGTATGTATTATTTAGTGCTCTTCTGCCTACACACAGAATTTGACATTTATGCATACTTAAAGACAAAATAGTAGGGTTTCCCTTACCGAATAATTATTATTACGTACAGAAATATCACTATTTTCCTCGCCGAGCGAAATCAAAAGACCGGATTTTCCTGTCATTAACCTAAGTGGTAGCTCAATAGAAGTTCTTTCATTCCAAATGTATTCATACTTAGCTTCTTAGAATCCACATAGCAGTACGCGGCCCGTCTTACCCTGAGTCTGATTGTAAAATCGATAGCATGCCAGCTAGCTTCGCCGTAATCTGTGGAGCCGAACCCATTTTCACGTCTGCGGACATTAGCCCGCTCGCTTTGCTTCCAATTTATTTTGATTTTGTCTATGGGAGCTTTTTTATTGGTCTATGATTCAGACTTTATTGGTCTAAATTATGCGAGATAGTCCGCATAAGATAGGCATAAGGCAGGTATTAAAAAACTGGCTTGCGTTTCAGACACAATGTCTACGGACACTTTGTCCGAACTGACCTTATGATTTTAATTAATTATTCACTGACGTTTCGTACATCATCAAAATATTGAAACTGTTTTTTATACAATCAGTTGGAAAAGTCCTGAGTATTTGATAAAGTCATAGCGCCTTTTTCGGCACCATAACTGATATGTGGACGTATCTCATTATATGTAATTCGCCACATTAGACTAATACAACTATAAAAAGCCTTATAATTTCCTAAATAATGAAAATGGGGTTGGAGGTTAGTTTAAATTCGAATCTTATTTAGTTTGATGTGATAAGTGCTAAATGTCACATAGATGAAATAAAGGATGAAAGGAGGCCGAATTTGAATCACGAAATACGAAGTTCCGGTTGAAGGATCGTACAAAACGAACAACTTTAGGTAGGTTCTGCTGAACGTTCGTTGGTTCGGACGCGTTACTATAAAATAATAATGCTGGACAATCCACACAGCATCATCCAACCCTAAGCTGAGCAGAGCTTGTGTTATGGGTACTAGATAATTGGTATACATACTTAAAAAAATACATTACTTATATAGCTTTGTTTATTATATATAGTAAATACCCAGAACACCCGGAACAAATATTTGCAGATCGTACAAACATTTGTCCCAAGGCAGGAATCGAACCCACAACCTCCTGCGTGGCAGCGGACTTTCACATTGATTTGGACGACTTTCATTTGTACTTCCTATATTTTCCTTCAATTATTTGGTCTTCTAATCTAACCCCTTTGTTTACAAATAATAACTGGTATTCAAGAACCAAGAAGCTATATATATGTTGCTTTCTTTCAGGCTTCGATCTTGTAGAGTGGCTGATGGAACGGTTCGGCACCGAAAACGGCACAAATGGTGAGTGTGAGTGTTCAAGTTATTCACCATCATCAATACTTTGTCATAGTTTATACTGTCAATAAAAATGTTTTTTCTGTTTCAGTTGAAGCCATAAATTTAGGAACTCAGCTCTGTCAATATGGCTACTTCTTTCCCGTTAACGATTTAAAAAACCTTGTCTTAAAAGATGATTCTTCTCTCTATAGATTTCAAGTAAGTAAACACCTAGTTTTAGCTTTACAACTCTATTAATTTAGTTTTATTAACTACTACTTACTTAAATTTTTCTACCCTAACCCTGCGTGATATAAAATTAGAAGTTATTCCTATAGTAGGTCTAGACCTGGAATACCACATAGGCAAATACTTTTTATCCCATAAATAAGTTCCGGTGGGAAAGAAATAACCATAAACGTTCTAAGCATCGGGTAGAAGCTTTAATGCCTGAAAACATTACTCTAATTCTAATAACAACTATATACCAACAAAAATAACTATATAATAACTAAACACGCTATAGAACCTGGGTTTGATTCTAATATATGTCTTGTCTGCCCGTACAGAGTCCATACTACTGGCCGTGGCAAGCGCCGCGCGTGGCTGGCAGTTCCGGAGCGCCTACCCTCGGTCCAGATAACGTAGAGTACGCCATCTATCTCGTGAAGCGCACACTACGCAACAAGCAACGGCATGCCTTGGAGGACTACGAGCAAGAGGCACTTGCTAATCTGAAAAAGAACCTCGCCGCTAAATGGGAGTTCATTACTATGCAGGCGGAGGAGCAAGTGAGTGGCGCCATCTAGATACGTATGGCGAAACTTTAGATTCAACTAATGTAACTAATATATTGTATTCTTCCAATCGTTTGACTTGAGCTGTTCCAAAGAAATCGGGTTGTACTGGCTAGCATAATCAGCGCGCTTGGTAGGCTTGATAACTTTTTTCTACTGAAAATGATGTTGCGCATCTTTTCGAGGGTCCCTTGGTCGCACTCTGCGAAATTCACGATCTAAGATGGGTCATCTTTATCGACGACCTAACAGAACCTAAATATACATTTCGATTGATTAAAGACCTTTTTCCTATACAGGTGCGTCTAGCAAAAGACCGTAAGAAAGGCGACAAGATAGTAAGCGATAGTCAAGAGCGCGCGTACTGGCGCGTTGCGCGGCCGCCGCCAGGGGGCGTGCCCGGCGCCCTGGAGCCCTGCCCGGTGCCAGTACGCGCCCGCCACCCACGCAATACCAAGAAACGGACCATCCAGCAGATAACCAGAGAGGTAACTTACCACAACACAGGGGCCACCATGCCTTTATTGTGTCCATGTTAAAAGGGCCTTATAAAACTGTAGTCTGTGCAAAAAGAGAAGCGTCTTAGGAATTGAGGTCGTGCGTGTGCCAATTTACGACTTTTGTTGCGTTATAATGATAGTTCACCGTAACGCCACGACGACGGTGCTCTTTTTGCACTGACTCTAAATGCTATAGTAACCTGAACAGGAATTTGCTGTTTGGCCGGCCAAGTTTGTATTGGTTTCCATACATCCGACAGAGAACTAAAGTTGTTCTTGAGTGGAGACCACGACTCGGTAAATGTAGAGTAGGACGCCCTCCGACCGAGGTGGGATGACGACCTGCGAAATACTGCTGGGAGATGCTGGATGCGTCAAGCTGAAGGCGCTATAGCGCTCATTAGGGGAGGCCTGTGTCAAGCTGTGGACTAACATAGGATGATGACAGCCAAGTTTGACATTTTCTTATTGAAATAGCAACAACACTATTCAGATATCCAATAATAACATCCATGCTAAATTATCAAAATTATAAATGACTTGTCATGTCATATCATTATCTCCTCATAGTAATCCTAATAAAATAGTTATCTTTTCTAGATTGAACAGTTAAAAGCCAGCCTGGACCGTACGCGAGTGAAGACCTCAATTGCCCTAGAGGCTCTCACGGCCTACGCGGAGACCTTCGCGCCCTACGATCCCTGGCTGACGCCAATGCAGCCCTCGAACCCTTGGATCACCGAGGATCCTCTGTTTTGGCAGATCAACAGTCCTTTGTGAGTTTTATGACTAACACTTTATCATTGCTCAATCAAGATCCATAATGCCACATCGAGTCCTCGCACCGCCGAGGCTGGGCAATGAATGCTTTAGATAAAGTCAACGGGGCATATTCTTTGAAATGATTTCACAAATAAATTCATACCATGATTTTTGCTTATTTTCAAGAAAAATACGTTTAAAAACGTCTGCTCCATCTCGCTCCTATAATCGAGAAACCCTACATCTATCTTTTTCACAAAATGGCGCGCATTGCGACCTCTTAAGGTCTTTAGCTGAAACACAGCGCTGAGCCAACCTTATATGTGTCAAGTGACACTTACTTCCATGTTACTGTTTTTATTTTCCGTTTTTTTGTTTTATATTTGTGTAAAATAAATAAATAATTGTTCTTGTTCTGAAACTCAGCTTTGGGTAGAACTGGCCCTTTGAAGTCAATGTTAGAGTCTCTTAAACGACTACAAAGATGCTGCTTCACCACGTTTCTTATATCAACACCTTATCCCCAGAGTTGAGATTCCAACGGAAAAGCGCGTGCAGCGATGGGCTCTATCCATAGAGGAGCTGGTCTCCGACCCGACAGGCCTGCAGGAGTTCACCAGCTTCCTGAGGAAGGAGTACTCCCACGAGAACATACGCTTCTGGCTGGCTGTCATGGATCTGCGCCGGAGCAGCACCAAGCAGATCCCCAAGAAGCTTGATGATATTTATGAGTGAGTAGATAGAAAGATAGAAAATCTTTTTTTTTACACCACACAAAACAGAAAACAATGCCAAATTAAAAACATAGATTAAAGGTATAAAGGGCGGTCTTATCGCTGAGATCTCTTCCAGGCAACCTTAGGATGAGTAGTAATTTATAATAATCTATATTTCAGACTACACAGGTCCACAGCCACATCAAATAGTACACAATAATAGTTAAAAAGTCACATACATCTACAAAAAATTTACATGAAATAATTGAAAAGAAAAAACAACACAATAATCAAAACTAGTAATTAATAAAAAATTATAAACATTATTTGGCGACGTTGAACCTTATATCATTATTATTTGTAAAAGCGTGCAACCTCGAGGAGCAGGTAATAAATATTGATGCAGTCAAACCAATTCGCGAACACAACAATGCTGTTGGAGTTCAGATCAGTAACACACTTCCTACTTATATTCGCGAAAGTTTGTATGTATGTTTGTTACTCTTTCTCGCAAAAACTACTCAACAGATCGGGCTGAAATTTTGCATACAGGTAGCTGCCAGGAATAAAACAATTTTTTTATCCCATAAATCCCATAATCGACTAATACTCCATTCCAACTCCGAGGATGCCTCGACAACTTATTCGAGTTTATTCAGATTTGACTATTAAGTCAAATCTGAATAAATTAATAAATTTGTAAATTAATAATGTTAATAATGTTTGACGTTTTGGTATGTACAAAAACGTGAAACATTATATTTAATAACCTAAACTAGGTAAGTCATGTCATGATCAATGCATTTCAGCTGCGCTTGCATTTGAAGGCACATTTTCTTTCTTTTCTAGGTCACGTCCGACAATTATTAAATATATATTAATTAAATAAATAATCATCATCATCATCAGCCTATAGCAGTCTACTGCTGGACATAGGCCTCCCCCAATGAGCGCCATAGCGCCCTGTCTTCAGCTTGCCGCATCCAGCATCTACCTGCAATATTTCGCAGGTCGTCATCCCACCTGGTCGGAGTGGAAATAAATAAAGCTGGACTGTATTTTACAATACATTATACAATACAATACAATACAAAAATTATTTATTGTACACCATAATCAAATTAATCATTACAAAAATACATTATATGCGAAAGGTACAATAGGCGGCCTTATCGCTTAGAAGCGATCTCTTCCAGGCAACCTAACATTATCATCTAACATTAAGCCTCAAGCTAATCAGAGCATGTGTTATGATAGGTACTACCTACAGATAAACGGCTGTAAAGCCCTATGCGCAGTGCGGTTAGTAGTGAGTTAAAGGTACTCATATTCAAACGTTAATTTCCAGAGAGTTCCTAAAACCCGGCGCAAGATGCGAGATAAACATAGACGGCGCGACCGCCGAGAAAGTAGCCGAGGGTCTAAAGAGTGGGTCTCGCTACGCTCTGGACCACGCGGCGGAACATGTCTACTCGCTGCTGCTGAAGAAGGACTGCTATCCGAGGTTCATTCGCTCCGACCACTTCCAGCGGCTACTGGTGGAGGGACGGAATGTGCAGCTCAAGAAAGCAAAGTTTGTATTTAATTATCTCAAAAATGAGTATGCTCCTACTTATATTATGAACGCGAAAGTTTGTATGAAGGGATATTTGTTACTCTTTCACGCAAAAATTACTGAACAGATCGGATAAATTTGTATGCAGATAGTTCTAGGCTCGGAATAAAACATAGGCTAATTTTTATCCCATAAATCAGTTCCCATGGGACATAAATACTCGTAACCTTAAAACCTTTTCATAGAAACAACGCAAGCGAAGCTGCGGGCAGAAACTAGTAAATAAATTTCAGTGGTATGAAGCTTATCTTCGTTCATTTATCAACATACATTCTCTCATCATTCAATTGACCAGTTCATAATAAACAAATGCATATTTATATGTATATCATGGTTATAGTAATAAAATATAATAAAAGGGCATCGGTTTACGTATTATTTCATTATTTAATGAAAGGACCAATCTTTATCCGAACAAAAAAATAAAGTGTACTTTACTTATGCCGTCATTATTCCAATCTATTAGGGTTCGAAGAGCCTCGATCAAAGAGGCTCTTCCATCAAACCACCTCTACGACTATGTGGAGTCTCACTGGCACTGTATTAACCTATCGAACATTCTAGATTCTTCAACTTTGGCGGGCAAGTGAAGAAAAAGCCCGGTACAAGTGGGACGTGTGGTGCGGGCGGTCTAGTGCGGCGGCGCGGCTCCGACCGGTCACTCAGTGGGTCGGCGCACGAGCTGGCACTGTGTGCCGCGCAGCCGCCGCGCCAGGAACATCCCAGCCACAGCCACAGTCAGACCAACCTGGCGGACTTACCCTTCAGGTACTAGTGTATAGATACACATACTCGAGGCCCACAAGGTACGGATCCACCGGTCGCTCAGTTGATCCACACACGAGCTGGCACTGTTTGATGCGCAGACGCCACGCCAGGAACATCCGAGCCACAGCCACAGTCAGACCAACCTGGCGGACTTACCCTTCAGGTACTAGTGTAGAAACTCATCCACTAGGGCCGGTACAAGGTGCGTCTCCAACCGGTCGCGCAGTGGATCCACACACGAGCTGCCACTGTGTGCCGCGCAGCCGCCACGCCACGATGATCCCAGCCACAGCAACAGTCAGACCAACCTGATCTAGTGTAGAAACTCATCCACTAGGGCCAGTACGGCGAGGCTCCGGCTGCACTCACGTCCTCTACAAACGAAGACGTCAGATTTAGGCCTGGTTCTAACCAAATTTTCGTTGTTTCCAGAGATCCACTGGAAGAAGACTCCGAGGTGGTCCCGTGGGAGAGCAGCGGCCAGGTGTACGGCGGCGCGCGGCGGCGGCAGGACTCCACCGCTGACTCGGGCAGCTCCAGCTCTGACGTCAGCGCACACCTCGTGCACGCCGCGCTAGGAGAGCGCACCAGGAGGTCATTCTAAATAAATAATGCTAGGCAATTCACACAGCATCATCTAGCCCCAAGCTAAGCAGAGCTTGTGTTATGGGTACTAGATGACTGATATACAATATACATTACATCGAAAGAAATTTTATTAGACATACATAAATAACGACCAAATTCAGAACAGCAATGTGTCTTTCGTGTCTACAGCATTAAATTGCTAACTTACCGTCCCTTGTGAACAGCGGTTCTGGATCCTGCCTCACATCTACTGTTGTTTGCGGATGGTGAAAATGGAGGTGCGGGTTCCGTCTCCCAAACCCCTCGTTTCGGTACTTGTCGTTCGTGTCTACACAATTTTGATGTCGTGAACGTAAACATAAACGTCAAAAAAGTCTCTCAAGCATTTACGACGCCGATCTCTCTCACTCAAAGCCCCTTGTGACTTCCAGGTTGCCTCAGCAGAGTACGCTAGACGGCGGGTTGAGAGGCGCGCCGCCGCCGCTGCGACGCCTGTCGGCGGTAGAGCCTCGGCACTTGGCGCCGCTCAGCTCGCCGCCGCACTCGCCGCGCACGCCGCCGCGGCCTGTGACGTCACACTCGCAGCCTCCGCCGCAACCCGCGCCGCACCCTACACCCACTATAAGGTACCCACCCACCTAACGAATTTAAACGTCTTGTGCGTATTATGCCGGGAAGTGAGTAAACGAACGTGAGCGAGCGAAGGCTAACGACTCAACGTGAACGAACGAATGTGGACGTCAAGGCAAGTGAACCCGAACGAGGGTTTTTGTTCGTCTTCAGCCGAGCTCCGGTAGCTGTCAATAAGAAAATAGAACCAACTGTAGCGACCCGTAGCCATCGGCGCGGTGTGTACGAACCAAATACGAACGGGCAAATGCTCATTCCGTTACAGCTGTTGCACAAAACGGTAATCTTGAAATAAACAGAGCGGCCTGTAAATGCACGTTCCAAATCCGTCGTGCACAGCCAGATTACAACGCCTTTTACGTAGCTACTCTACTCTCTTCTATCCCATAAATAAATTATAAAGAAAGGTTCGATACTTGCAAAGTTAAAACCGATCTTGCCATTTCGATATGGTAAAAACCATGGTTTTTGCAATGTGACCCAATGAAAAAAAAATATTATTATTTCCTGACCCTACTAACAGAAAAGAAAGATGTTTCACGTTTAAATCGCCTCTTATATCTCGCCATAGAGTTTCAAGAACCTTTTTCTATTCCAGCGTCAGCTCAGCCCCCGAGGAAGACTCCCCCGGGTCCGGTTCCCCCCGCTCAGTCGCTCACTCCGACGAACCCTCCTCAGTATTCGCATCCACGGCCGCGACGCCGACCGATCACCACCGATCGCTACCCGAGGACGAATGCGAGCGAGACGACGCTAGAGACGAATCCTGCGACGAGTCTACTGCTTCGGCTATCGTATCCGAACTCACTATGCACGAAGAGGACAAAAGATCTGAGGTTAAACCTGAAGAGGAAGTAAAACACGAAGAGGTCAGAACGGATAGAACTGACAGTCCAACTTCAAGCAGAGATACAAGCCGGATCGAATTCAGCGAAGTCGTGTCGGAACCGTTGCCTGTCCGGACGATAGCTCCGTTGGCTGAAGGCGAGGACATAGCCGACGATGACATTGATAGATCCGTGCCTTGTACCCCGTCGGAATCCAAGCCAAATGTTACTCAAGCATCGAATATTCCTGATTCTAAAACTAGTAAACCACAAGTCTCAAACGCGAGCGCATCGAATATTACGTCTCAAATACAAGCATCGAAACCGATTCATGCGGTAGCACCACAACCTGCCATTCCTCAAGCATCAAGAGATTCGCCTCAAGTATCGAACGCCCCTCAGACATCAGTCCAAGAGAGGTTGCCGGCGTTGGAAGCTCGGCCGGTGTCGGAATCCGACGCACATGTGATTGCTCATAGAGAAGTGAAGGAGTTGACTTCGGTGTCGGAGTCCAGTATAGTGCGGCGGGATAAGGGAGTGAAAAGGAACGACATCTGTCCATGGGAGGACGAGTGAGTATTCTTGAACTTACGCTGCTGTTCATCTGAAAGATAATCGGACGAATAATGTTGTCGCAGATATGGACCGCACCACTGCCGCACAGCACAAAAATGTGCATCAAAATGTGGGCTTACATTCGTAACATTTGGATGACCTATGGGCTAGGTCGTTAAGGCCTTTTCCCCACCGGGTCTGTTCGTTTTCGTTTCGCTACCGCTTGTGTACGGAATCGGTACAGACTTCTAACCGTGCGCATGTAATACTCACTCGCAACAGTAGGTACAGCATCGAATAAACATTACCGCACCGAAAATATTCCGTGCCAATCATTCAATGTTTTTATACAGAAAATCTGTACAGATTCGGTTACCGAAACGAGAACGCACTAACCCGGTGAGAAAGCCGCCTTACATGTTAACTGAAATTGTTTACAGAAACTTTATAATGGGGTTCAAAAATAATTGACGAAGTTGCGTAGTGCGTATCCACCGATCATATTTCAGAGAACACCGCCCTAGTAGCGAATACTAGCGTACTTACTGTAGAAGTCTGTAGCATCTTTATTTTCAACACTAGTAGAATAGACCCAAAATCACTAGTGCAATACACCCTTGTAATTTGTGATAGAACTTTCAAACATTGAGTTCACTTTCTGCAAGCTTTATAGTATTTTTCACAAAATGAACTTGCTCATCTACTTATCTGTACCTACTTCTCACATCTGTAACGACCTATCCTAAAAAAATATAATAAAATAATTATACTTTCCAGAAGAATTTTTGTGTACAGAACAGATTTTAGGATTGGAATGTGAAAATTTGAATAGACCTATATTTATGTAGGTAATATTTATGTTACTTTTGTATTGTGTACGTACCTGTACTCCGATTTAGAAGCCAAGATATTTTATTTCTACAAAGAAATTTATGAATTAAAACTTAACAAAAACTGATAGCAATAAGATAAAACAGAAACTTCAAAATCACATGTGCTTCGAAAAAATTTAAAATTCGAATTCAGAAACGAACGAGAGATCAATTACGAGTATATGACGAATAAAATATTTCACAACCAAAAATTGGTTCGAACCTCTGTGCTTTGCTTCGTATTTTCCACCAATACTCCTTAGATTTTGTAACTCCTTTGTGAAAAAAGTATCTGGGTTTTTGAATCGGAATATGGTTTAATAGTTAAGTAAAATACGCACATTAGAGTAGTTGACTACGGGTGTATTATAAAATAGAATTAAAATACAAAATACTAATAAATTGTATTGTAGCCGCCTTTCGTTTATTTGCATGCTTTACCCATTTTTATAAGGTATAAACTTATTTTTAGGTTTTTTAATATGTTTTAACGCAGTAATATATTATTTAGCATTTTTATTTACATGGCATGATTTTAATAAACATATTGGCAATAAACCTAGGAACTACCTACATACACGAGACATGAAATCCATACTGCCCTAAAACAAAAACTGTAAGTAGATTCATGCACTTTATTTTGTAATCTTGGTAGTTAAATACCTACCTGCTTTTTTGTTAATTTCATTTTTATAACTACCATTTATTATCTCCTAGTAATTGTGGGTGGAACAATTGTCGCTCGATTTTATGCACGAATTTTAGACATTTATTTACAATATCTTTTTATGTTTGGTTTAGTAAATTCAGTATTTATTTACACACATTTTTTGTTCCAGGAGTTCGTGTGAGAGTGATGCTCCATTTGTTAAAACTTATGCAACGCTCGGTTACTTATAATTTCGTAGGCGAATAGCAAGAATATATAAAAACTCAGTCAGGGTTATAGAGATGACTATTTAGTTTTTTAATTAGACCCTATGTTTGATTATCACAGAGAGACTAGTTAACATGCCATGATGATTATATTTAATATTTTAAAGTAAATGATCGTTAATTATTAGAAATTCTTTGTTTAAATTGTGAAAAAAAATTCCCTCTACAACCAAAAAAACTACTATAGGTCCCGGCAGAGGTAAGTTCCTACTGATTTTTACCTGGATAGATGAATTGTGCACTATAAAAAAAATAGAGAAAAAAAAATTAAATTAAAATTCCCTTGTAGCCACAGCTTAGAAAATTTGGGAAACGGCCAAATTACGATGTGGGTATATAGTCAGCAGGCAAGGGAAATTTATGGGAAAGTGGTCTTTGTGTACCTACGTAACGGAAGATGGACTGTGGTATAGGAAACATTTGTAGAGATGGTAGAGCAAAAACAGTTATTAAAGTTTGCAATCACATTTATTATTAGGAACATCACAACACAATGTTGATATTAACTTGTCAATCCATACAAATAATACTGTCAATAACGGATGAAGACCTTCTTTACACATACACACTATTCGAATCAACGTATATCTAACTTAAACATTACAAGTGGTTTAGCAAGCATTTGAATTTACTGGGCTCATTAAACGGACCTTGAAGGATGCTATGGTACGTCAAGGTACTCTTAGTTTTTATACCAACCATATTTAGGCATCGAAGCATTGAGGAATCAAAGCAAAGAGCTACTAATTAGTTAATGAGGTCTTGTTTTTATCGAGCCTCTATTCTTACTGATGTTAATATAATTGACGATGACATGCCAATGATGTTTTGTTTCATCAATGTTATTTACGTTGTAATGGGTGGTTAAACACTTCCATATGTATATATTACCTAACTCTTTGGGGTAAACTTTATTGTGTTAAAACTGAAACTATCATGGTAACCAACCAAAAAAAAAAACATCCCAACCAACTATGTCGCGTTCTGACACCGTCAGTGTTGCGTGTCATGATCGAGTTGCTTTCGATAATGAAACCGGTGGTAGTGGTAACCTGGGCATGTACCCAGTTTCCATTGCCATTTTAGTTAATATCAAACTTCCTTGATCCGTTTTCATGGAAATCTCCTACCCCAGTAAAACAAATGCTTCTTTACCAAAATACAACACAATTCAGAGCAAACCCAAGTACCTTGAACTCTACTCAGTACCTAGTCATAGAAAAAAAACACGGTTCTTAAAAGTAAATAAAGTAAATCACGGTGTGGGTGACGCGGGGAGATGCTGGATGCGTCAAGCTGAAGACAGGGCGCTATGGCGCTCATTGGGCCTATGTCCAGCAGTGGACTATCATAGGCTGATGATGATGATGATGATGACGTCGCGGGGTTTAGTTGAAAACCTACTCAGTAACTAGTCAAAGAAAATAAAAGCGGTTCTTAAAAGTAAATCACGTCGCGGGGATTAGTTGAAAACCTCTCGGCAAACTCCATCTGCCCCCATCTGGTAGCCAGCGGGGCAGTTCGCAGGGGCCACGATCATGTTCCGAAGAGTGATGGTGGGAGGAGCTTCCTCCACGGAGTTGGTGTCGCCAGCTTCAACGGACACCTCGGACTTTGCTGCTTCCTTCACCTCCTCCACCTCTTCGGGGAATACGATGCGGTCGGTGTCGGCCATTTTGGATTCTAGAAAAATAAATAGATTAATTTATATGTATTAAACAAACTAAGGACAAATAAGAAAATTTCTACAATGAATAATTTGGCGGATCTACCTATTTGCCTATAAGCCGGTTTGGGAGGTTTGGTATAGGTAGGTACAACGGTATGTAAAACAGGTAAGAAGTTACCTATTAAGTATAGATGGTGCCATGAAACACATATGTTCTAAGCCTAATGGGGGTGATTCTGGGCCCCAACGAGATCAACTTTTGTCATACGATTTATTGAGAGCACTTCAAACATGTCTTTGTAAAAAATCTGAGACATTTTTCTTCATACTGATTTGTGAATGTTTTATAATGTAAAAAAATGCAAGAGTGCGTGTACAAATAACGTATAGGCAGATAAATATTTTTATTAAAACAAAATAAGTATAAAAAAACGTAATCAAAATTGTATGTCCATTCATATTGTTTGATTTTCCAAGGTCACAATACTTTGTACATATCTAGGTACGTATCTATTTAGTATGCATAAACTACTACAATCCAACGATCCTATCCATCCACGGTTGTCTGGTAGAGATCGCTCTTGAGCGATAAGACCGCCAAATTGTCACATGTTTTGTATTTTATTCTGTCTTGTTTGTTTTATTTTGTAAGTGTGCAATAAAATAATTTTCTATCTATCTATCTATTTATCTACTACGAAATAAATTGAAATAACAAATTATTCCATGATTCATGGGTGTTGTGTTGGAAAAGTCCATTCATAATAAATGCATGCTATTGAGGAAAATTATTGATACCTATACCCAATTAGAGTACAACCTCAAAATAAAATAGGAATAATATCGCGTTTGAACGGTAGTAGTAGTTAAATAAATAAATAATGCTGGACAATCCACACAGCCGCCAAGCTAAGCAGAGCTTGTGTAATGGATGCTAGATGACTGATATACTGAATAACTACAATACATTACATAGATAGATATTTTTTACCCGGAACAAATGTCGTAGTAGTAGTAGGTACCTATAGATCATTTCATTTCACGTATCCTAACAAAAAAGGAAGCCGGAGATAGCAATCAGGAATTCGTCTGATGGCTGAAGGTCAAGGGAACGTTACCCTGCTTTGGCAAACGACACAGTCCAAGGTCGGACTGACCTCGAATTCCTAACAAATGATTTGGGTATTCGTTCACTATAGCGTCTTTCGGACGATTAGATTGCTTAGAAATATTATAATTACTACATAGTATAAAACAAAGTCGCTTCCCGCTGTCTGTCCCTATGTATGCTTAGATCTATAAAACTAAGCAACGGACATTGATGCGTTTTTTTTTTAAATAGATAGAGTGATTCAGGAGGAAGGTTTCTAAAACCGTTTGACACATAGATTTCCACGCGGGCGAAGCCGTGGGTTTTTCAATAAAGCTACTAATTCATGAATTGTTTACAAACTAGTAGGGGGTTTTGTAACAAATAAAAAAAATTAGGATCTTAACACAAACAATGTCCTGATAGATTCCTATCTACCAATGCAATATTATCTTCCTACTTGCATGACACGCCTAAAGTCATACGATTAGATTGATAACAAAAAGAAATACAAAAGCAATGCTTCTGTAATATTTTCAATCAAACAATATACTAGAGGAAAAGTGCAATGGAAATTACTTACAGTGATAGAATTGACTTGAAGTTTCTGGTGAAGTGTTGCTTTGCAAGTTTTTGCACTGCACAAGTTTACCTAAGCGAACTTAGAAGTGGACTGATGCAGAAACCGGTGGGCTTCCTGTTATATACTTACTAACAAATACTTTATCACCGGCGTTTGCAGTTCGGTGACGTAGTCTGACCGTGATTCACGAAAGTCGATAATTTTCAGAAACGATTGGCTATTTTCAGAAATTTTCCTAGTTGATGACGATGTTGTTTATTTTTTGAAGACACACCTTCTTATCTGTTTCCTTAATAAATCCGATACTGGACTCTACGACATTGAGAAAAAATATAAAGAAATTAATGTTGAAGAGCTCTATTTTTTCTCAGTAGGGTTAGACACAGGCCTCTTTTGTTATTAGATTGATAGACACCCTAAGATACCTATCATAATATACCGCTTAGGTAACCGAACATCATCATGAGGAGGCTATGTCTAGCAGTGGGCTAATTTAGGCTGATGATGACGATGAATAGGTAACTATCATGGTAGGTTGGTTACCTATTGATCTTCATCCATAAGCCATAGGTACCTAGCTATATATATATACTTAGCTATATTATTTTATTACTTATTTATTATTAATATTTTCTTGTAAATCCTATACTAATGCAAAAACTAAAGTATTTCTGTCTGTCTCTCTATAACCTTTTCATTTTCACGCCTAAAGGACTGAAGGGATCTCAATGAAATTTGACAGGGATGTACTTACACGGTATCCTGTGGACGGACATAGGCTACTTTTATCCCGGAAAAGTGCGTGCAAAGCCACAGGCAGAAGATAGTAGACTATAATTGTAGGTAAACATTTTCACTGTCCAGTGAGACACAGAGAAGAACACAGTAACTACCTATTCGTATTCCTATATAAGTATACTAGCTGCACCCCGCGGTTTCACTCGCGTGGTGATAGATATTTTGGATAATATACAATATATCTTTATAAATTGTAGCCTATGTGTTATTCTGATGTATAAGCTACATATATTAATGTAAAGTTTCATTAAAATCCATTCAGTAGTTTTTACGTGAAAGAGTAACAAACATCCATCCATCCATACTTACAAACTTTCGCGTTTATTATATTAGTAGGATGGGTAGAAAATCAGAGTTCACCAATTCAGTCTTTTGTTCTACAATCTACATGCTCTACCAAAGTGCTCTACGTTGTAGATAGGTTTATCTGAGCAGTTAGGTAAGGTATAGATGTAGGTATTTCTTGTGTGTGATTCACGTAAACACGTTGATATAGTCCAGACACCGAACTCTATCGAGCTTATTGATACTGCGATAACGAATCGGTTCTGCTTAAAGTATACGATGTTTACTTTACAAGCCCGTCTGAGTAAATAGGGGTATGAATAAGGAGGGGAAATATCAAATAGGTAAATAGGCATAATGAATTGGAGATATCTGTAATGTTATGGTCATATGTATGAATAAATAAATAATTTGAATAAATTTATATGCGTATAGTTCCAGTAGGAACCCCAAAAATAAATTTCTTTTTTACTTTCGGGAGCGGAGAGATTCTCTTTGCTACGAGTCTATGGGAGAAATGTAGCCAGCCCATGACTTTAAGGAAGGGGTCCTTAAAGTCATGGGCTGGCTACATTTCTCCCATAGACTCGTAGCAAAGAGAATACAAGACTCGCAGTAGACGCCATAGAGTAACTTTTTTGTAGATGCACGATAGGTGACATGATTTTTTTAGTTTTTTTTTTGTCTATGGTTGTATTATTCGAAATAAATCGGTAGATCAGTTTTTCTGTTTTAATAAATGTTACTCGATTAGTTCTAATTTTCTTTTAGTCTTTACATAGGTATGATTTACCTAAGCTTAATATAATAATAATAATAATTTAGCCATTTATTATCAAAGAATAAATTACATAATAATTGAATTATAATAAAATTAAATTGAACATTGTTAAAAAAATAAGAAAACTTTAATTATTGAGCATTATTAAATAAGTATTTTTTTAATTCTTTGATCTCTATTTGAGTAAAGGCCTCCTCCAGACTGTGCCATTTCTTTCTATCCTTCGCTATGGCCGCCCAATTATTTTCTGTTTCCAAAATTTCGTCAACCCATCTTTCAAGTGGACGTCCCATTTTCCTTTTACCAGGTGGTCCCCGCCAGGCTGTTACCACTCCTGTCCACTTCTTGCTCATTCTTGCAACATGGCCTTAATATATACATATATAGCTTAATATATTCAACCTAAACAAAAAAGGAAAGGCTCAACGAGAAAGGAAATGAAAATTGAGCTTCATTATACAAACAGTAGGTAAACCTAATGGATCAATTAAGCATACAGTGGAAATAAATAATAATGTCTAAAAAAAGGGTCAAAATAATCTTTCATTTTGCGGTAAGGGACGACGACGATCGTCGCGACGAGGACTGAACTCTTCCAAAAAGAGTTTGTATAGGTACGGAAAAAGAGGCGTAATATCCTCGCAGTTATATTAATGTTTTTAAACCAAAGAGATTTGAGTTCCTGTTATGTCTTTCAAAGTTGTCTTTTGTAAATGGCATGTTTCCTTTTGGAATATTTTTTACCTTGACAAGTTTTCTCAAACGACACAAACTTCAACTGCCACAAATTACAAACGAGTCCTGGCAATTTATAATTATAAGCATAAAAACATTGATTTCAGCAGTATGGTGCCTGTTTTTGAGTTATTCTTTCAGTGAGTTGGAAATGAAAAAGAGCGCTAGCTTGGAAAAAGTGAGTTTGTTTGACATTATTGTGTCCTTCTGGAACTGCTTGTATTATCAGTCTTTGTATTCGTAAATCTGATTTCCACTCTAGTATCGGTTTCATAGACTGCTTAGAGTTAGTTTGTGCAGAAATAAAGTCTTAGATTGGTAAAATTGTAAGGAAAAAATCTATTCATAATATTTTATAGGTATTGGCTGTGTATACGAACGACTTTACCTATCATTGGGATTTAGTTATTTCTAACAGCCAGACCAGGTTATATTGGTTCCCAAGGCGGCTTATTCCCAGAGGTCCATGACTCTATTGTTCTCAAAAAAGTAAGTTTCATACATCGTTGCCCAGCGGGTCCACGTCATTTTAAAATACCTAATATTTCCTTTCCCAATGGGTCCATCGAATTGTTTGGTACAGTTAGCACGAAAAGCTTCGATAAGATAGGATAAATATAAATAGATAGTTTCTTCATGAAATAAAAGACAATGAATAAAAAAATCAGGATTTTTTATTGGATCACAAAAATTATTAAACAACGTTGAATAATATCAATCTTAAGCATGCAACTGTGACTTTTATCACAGTTTAAGTATAATCACAATAAATCACCTCTTAAAAGACATATTAAAAATATTAATCTTGTACTAAATTGACTAAAACATTAAAAATCACAAGAAATCACCTAAGGCATTTAAAGACAAATAAAAAAAATTCAATCTAGACTTAATATTAAAAAAACAGTTCTAGGATACAAGTTAAATATTTTCTTATTTTAAATAAAAAGAAACAACAGTCCAAAATAAATGACATATCACGCAACAACTTTATAGATTACTTGAAAATGTTACCGAGGCTATAGGTTAGGTTTATATAGATTACTTGAAAATGTTACCGAGGCTATAGGTTAGGTTTATATTGGTTAAGACTATCGATGATGCTTATCGATTTTTGTTTATATTTGTTACCGATGATTTTTACTTTCAAATCAGTTTAAACATATGATATTTTCATAATACCTACTTAGCTTGTTCCCGGAGTGTGTTTATCAATTCTAGTAGGTAATCGGGTTTTTTATTTCAATTGACCGTTTAAGGGTTTTGTGCCACGCCTTCACTTAATTGGTGGTGTCGTTCCTTTTCACAATTCCAAATACTGGTGGTTGGTATGGAAGGGTTGTTGAGCCAATAACCAACAAAGTAGTCATTGAACAATGTGATTTTTTTATTTTCTGGCGCTATTTCCATGATAACTAACCATTCATCTTCGACATCACAATTCACAAAACAGGACCTGCCCGCTGCAGGGAGCAAGGTCAACTGATAAGAAATAATATCCCTACCGCATCCCTGCATGCTGTATAACTCGCTCAAATCTAGTCAAAGACTCTCTAACGAAACAATCGACCATGCGAAACCCGCAGGCTGATTATGTAAAAGCAACAGCAACAGCGACGCGACCGCGACCGCAATTTTAGCAAGCAATTTTTAGTTCACCGATTGTCCGGCAGAGGGAAACCTAGTGCTCGATTGCTGGGTGACGTAGTACCTGGTGTCATCTAATACAAAATTGGCTTTTGACAGCACTGATTGCTTAATTTTCGCCTGTCGCAAACCGGTCGCAGTTACATAATCAGGGGGCCGATTGTATTGTTATTAGGTACTGACTGTACTTTAGTTAAATCTCATGGACCGTTTGGGAATTCATGTATGAAAATTTTAAATTCTAGTAATATTTGTCGTGGACCTCTTGGGAAATGACAAACAATAGAATCATGGACCTTTGGAAACAAGCCCCCAAGGCATTTCTTATATGTATAGTACGAGATCCGACTGCAGAATCAGTGCACGCATCAGTATTCGCTTAAAACCTAATTTTTACGAATATTTATTATGATTAGGAGAATATACATACATATACCAGGTTGCCTATCAGAATGTGGCCGCAAGTATTTTTAATAAATTTTTTGTTAATTTATTTTTGGAAAAAATTGCACTTATTATTTCTTTGCATGGGTTTATAGTACACGGTTTACGTTGATTAGTTTATGTTTTTGTTGAATAGTTTTTATTTATTTTGCAAATAAAAAGGGCAAGTATCCGTATCAAAAAGGATAGTCGCTCTAAGGCAATTAATTATTTCATTATAATATTTTATTAATAATTTATGTATTTTGTTATAATAGCTATTGTATATAATAGGTTAGGTTATGATCGGACGGCTAAAGACGGTATAAAATTAATTTCAGTCGAAATAAGCTATATTTTCTAATGCTGCAAGTATGGTATTTCATGGCGTCGGCGTACGCCAATAAATAGCCTCTGAGAAAATGTTGACAGCATTAGAAAATATAGCTTAATTCGGCTAAAATTATTTCATATAAGCTTTACCCTACGTCCGATCATAACCCAACATAGGTACTAATTAATTTTTTTATAGGTTTTAAGATTTAACTTAAATATATTTGATAATGTTGATTAGTACTTAATAAAGGATTGCAGTATATAATAAAGACTGATTACTTAAATCGATATAAATTTGTTTCTGTTTGAAATATCCTAAGTGAGGCGTCTTTCCCCACACGAGGCAAGTATCCTATTATCGCTAGGCTACTATCCGCTAGAGTAGGCAACTATCCTTTTTTTGAGAGGTCAAATAAAACAGGATTTACTGAAAACAATTATTAATTATGTTCAAAATAGGCTTATATAATAGATCAAAGATCAATGTTTTGATTACATCTTGCGTTATTGAAAAGCTTTTTTGAAAAATCATCCTGACTGATGTTACCCTACCCATTTTTAAGTGCCTAGTTCATAATTTCAGGTAAGTGGTGCTGAAATTGTGTCAAATGCTAGAAATCCCAACCTCCCCTTCAACACGCGAGAGTAAGAACCCTGAATATTTACTTTAGAATAACCGAGTTTTTCCTATTTGAACCTACCTTTTTCTTCCCTTTTGGCCTATCAATCCCGTTGGATTGAAAGGCCAAAAGGCCTGTCTACCCATCAGTGATATTTTTACACTTACTAGTGGTTTCCATTTAACCTCTTCCGCTAGTGGGAAAAAAAATTAAGTGAATGTAATCAACTAACCTCTTATTTCTTATTTGTATTTCGTTTATAATTTGACTTTTCTTAGTGCCCATTTTGTAAACCTAGAGGCATAAACGATATTCTGACTGTAGGTACCTAGAATCAGAATATAGTTTATGCCCCCCTATGTTGCGAAACTGAGTAGTTTCGAAACAGTCCGTTCGTTAGTTAACAAGTTTGAGCACTGCTACACAGCTCCCTTAACTTTAGAATGTACCTAACAACTACCTTTAAAACTTCTCCAAATATAAAATTAATAAATAATGATGGATCCACAGACCTTGTGTTATCCCCATAACAAGGTCTGTGGATCCATATACTTAATACAACTACGACGGATATACTTAATACAATACATTACAAGGCTGTGTGGTGTCGGCCTAGGCTGTGTGGTGTCGGCCTAGATAGAATAGCACCACCCCAACTCTGCCCGTGGGTGTCGTAGGAGGCGACTAAGGGACATACACCGGGGGGCAGGCAGCAGCGTCCCTTGCAGCACACTAAATTGCACTGCGATCCCCAACCCGCATGCCCAGCGTGGGGATTATGGGCATTCCCCCCCCCCCATATGAGTAGACACGCCAAGAAAAAGTGGCCCCTAGTTCCCGGCCGCCTCGCTATTCCTGGCCATGGCAGCGGCCACGGTAACGGCGGGGCAGGGGGTGCTAAGAATCCCCGGGCAACACTAGGCTGCCACTCAGTAAAAAATTTGACCCTGGCTACGTTTAACGGACGCACTCTGAGGCTTGACCACCATCTAGCGCAGTTGGAAGTGGAGTTAGAGAACATTAAATGGCATGTTCTGGGGTTATGTGAAGTCCCTAGAGAGGGGGAGGACACCGTGACCTTAGACTCGGGCCATCTTCTCTACTTTCGCGAGGGTGATAAAACATCCCAGGGTGGCGTAGGCTTCCTCGTCAATAAGGCCCTCTCTAACAACGTCCAAGAAATCTCCAGTGTGTCGACCAGGGTAGCGTACCTGATCCTTCGGCTGTCTGAACGGTACAGCATGAAGGTAATTCAGGTTTACGCACCGACCTCGGCACACTTGGATGATGAAGTGGAGGATATGTATGAAGACATATCCAAAGCCTTACATAACACCACTAAGGCCCACTTCAACGTTGTTATGGGGGACTTTAACGGCAAGGTGGGAACCCAGACTGGCAACGAATCCCGAATAGGCCCGCATGGTTATGGAGTCAGGAATCACAGGGGGCAAATGCTTGTCAACTTCCTTGAGAATGAGGGACTGTTCTTAATGAACTCTTTCTTTAAGAAACAGCCTCAAAGGAGGTGGACATGGCAAAGCCCCGACACTGTGACTAAAAATGAGATTGACTTCATCATGACGGATAGCAAGCACATATTCAGAGATGTCTCTGTGATCAACAGGTTCAATACCGGATCTGATCACCGACTCCTCCGAGGCTCTCTGAATATTAACTTGAAGTTTGAAAGAAACCGTCTGATGAAGTCCACGCTCCGACCTGACCCAATCCAAATCATGGCGGGCACCGAGAAGTTTCAGCAGCTTCTCGGGAATAGATTTGCTGCCTTGGAACCCACTGATGACGCTGACGAGACCCTACACAATCTGGTTGAAACGTTGAGGGACGAGGGCATCAAATTCTGTCGAAAGCAGCGTACTGGCAAGAAGTCCAAACTCTCGGATGAGACTCTTGGGCTGATGACAAAAAGACGGGAGACCACCCAAGCGACTTTGTCAGAGAGGTCAGACCTGAACAAGCGGATTGCGAAGATGGTACGGCACGACCTTCGGAGCTCCAACACGCGCCTCATTCAAGAGGCGATAGAGCGAAACCGAGGGTCCAAAGTATTCACTCAGCAGCTTGGCAGGAGCCACCTGACAAAGCTTAAAACGCACGACGGGAGGACCGTATTGTCAAAGCCGGAGATATCCGCCGAGATAGAGGATTTCTATGGCCGATTATACGCTGCACATGCCCCTCGTTACCGACGAGATGACCGAGATTCCAGAGCCACCCTGACACGCCACTATACCGACGAACTGCCTGACATCAGTCAAGACGAGATCGTGTTAGCTCTAAGGCAGCTTAAAAATGGAAAAGCCCCCGGTGAGGACGGAATTACTTCAGAGCTTCTTAAAGCCGGAGGAGCTCCTGTAATACAGGAGCTGCAGAACCTCTTTAACACCGTCCTTCACAGTGGGAGAACTCCAAAGGCGTGGAGCGGGAGTTTGGTAGTGCTCTTTTTTAAGAAGGGAGATAAAACCCTTCTTAAAAATTACAGACCCATTTCACTCTTGAGCCACGTCTATAAGCTGTTCTCACGGGTAGTCACGAACCGTCTCGCCAGGAGACTTGACGAGTTCCAGTCACCGGAACAGGTTGGGTTCCGCGGAGGATATGGCACCATAGACCACATACACACAGTGAGGCAGATTATACAGAAGTCCGAAGAGTATAATCAGCCCCTGTATCTGGCTTTTGTGGACTATGAGAAGGCATTTGACTCCATCGAAACCTGGGCTGTTCTGGATTCCTTACAGCGATGCCAAGTAGACTATCGTTATATCGAGGAGCTGAGATGTCTCTACGAGGCCGCCACCATGAGTGTCCAAGTACAGGGCCAGCAGTCTAATCCCATCCAATTGCGTAGAGGAGTGAGGCAGGGGGATGTCATATCCCCGAAACTGTTCACTTGCGCATTGGAGGATATGTTTGGGTTGCTGGACTGGAAAGGAAAGGGCATCAACATAAACGGCGAGTACATCTCACACCTGCGATTCGCTGATGACATAGTCTTAATGGCGGAGTCGCTTGAGGAACTGAACCGGATGCTGGACGGCCTAGCTTCAGCCTCCCGATGTATCGGTTTTGGCATGAATTTGGATAAAACCAAAGTCATGATCAATGGTCACATTGATCCAAGGCCGGTGGTCGTACATGGTCACCTTCTCGAAACTGTTTCCGAGTACACTTACCTTGGGCAGATTCTGCAATTGGGTAAAAACAGTTTCGAGAAGGAGGCCAAAAGGAGGATCCAGCTAGGCTGGGCAGCATTTGGGAAACTACGTCGAGTCTTCTCGTCATCCATACCGCAATGCTTGAAAACGAAAGTTTTCATCCAGTGCGTCCTACCCGTTATGACCTACGGAGCTGAGACGTGGACACTCACGATAGGGCTGGTCCACCAGTTCAAAGTCGCTCAGCGAGCTATGGAAAGAGCTATGCTCGGAGTTTCTCTGAAGGATAGGATTCGTAACGAATACATCCGACAGAGAACCAAGGTTATCGACATAGCTCAAAGAATTAGCAAGCTGAAGTGGCAGTGGGCCGGCCATATTTCGCGAAGAACCGACGGCCGCTGGGGCAAACGTGTTCTTGAGTGGAGACCGCGACTCGGCAAACGTAGTGTAGGACGCCCTCCGACCAGGTGGGATGACGACTTGCGAAAGACTGCAGGTAGATGCTGGATGCGGCAAGCTGAAGACAGGGCGCTATGGCGCTCATTGGGGGAGGCCTATGTCCAGCAGTGGACTGATATAGGCTGATGATGATGATGACGATGATGAATACATTACATAGATATATACATATTTTTTAATATACATAGAAAAAACCCAGGATACCCGTAACGACAGGAATATGATATGTGACAACTTTGAATGTGATGTCGATTTCAATTTCAGTTCTGTCTTCTCTAAGAGAAGATTGAGAGGCATCGGTAAAGTTCTAGAACAGTACAGCATCACGATCAAACCTAAACTATCTCGCAGTAGCTCCCTCTCCGACCTCACAAATAGCGAATTTAGTGAGTGAACTATTCGTTAGTACCTTTTGCTTTTACTTTTTTATAACTCCATAGGTCCTTCCTGCTCTTCGCATGCGTTGTTCCGACATTAAAAAAAGCCTAAATATATGTTTTTGCATTGATCTCTGGGTGAATCAACTTTTAAGGCACTCCTTTCGTGTCCCTGTCATGGAAAAAATTATAAAATCTGTATTCCATTTTAAAATATGAATATTTTAATGTTCACGTAATCTTAGATTCTCTGTTAACATGTTAGTTTCATAGAGTTTTATAGTTTTTAGCAAAATAATTGATTTAGCTATGGTAACTCAGAAGAACATATGCAACCTCCATACAAAAAAAATGTGTCCCCAGGCCTAGGTGACACAATGTACGATGTTTCTTAAAAATATTATATAAATACGCTACATTTTCACACATTATTACTGTTCAGAAAAAGTTAGGCTTGCGATTTAAGTTACAATTTATAAAGGTTTGACTTAAATTATATTTTTTACGTGGACCTCAACTGTTGTCCTGAAATTCGATTAATTTATGTGCTATACTGAGTTACCGATATAATTTCTGAGTAACATGAAATAATGGCATCTAACTTGGTGCCATCAAAGGCGATTATTATCTAATATTTCATTGATAAGGTCTGAAAAGACCTACCTCGCTTTACCCGTCTCTCAGTCCGGGATAAGATCACAACTGGTGCGCGTGGGTTAATAAGTAACGCAACGGATATTTATTAGGCACACTCATCAGGTTTTCTCCAAAAATTCGTTTAAACTAGCTTGGATGTCGTGCCCCGTTCTAAACCTAAAAATAGGATCAATAGTGCATATGTTAACACTGTATTTTCATACAATTTCGACAAAAAATAAAAATAAAATTGCTGCTCATAACATTGTCAAAGGAGTGCCTTAAAAGTTGATTCACCCCTCTACCTAAAACTAGGTCTTATGCAAAATTTCATCCTGCTCCTTTCAGTAGCTACATAGTTAAAGTTATATCTGCCCAACATCTTACTACATATAACATATGGATATGTCCCACCACCGCGCACGCTGTGGCGCATTTTAGCTGCGTGGGTTCGTTGGTTTGTTTCTACGTTACCGGCTAACGTGTACCGCATGCATAGCGTATATCGCGATCGCGAGCATAGCATTGAATGCGTTGAGCTGCGCAGGTGTAGCACACGCGTGTAGCAATGTCGACTTTAATTAAGTGATTTAAAACTGGTATTTATTTTATTGTTTTAACAAAATGAACAGCCCTTAATCTAAACAGTTCAAACCTTATTAATGTAACTTACGGCCAAGAAGATAATTAATTACACTTTATAAAACTAAATTCCTGGGTTGCAGTGGACATTATCATCACATACATTTTCCTGCAAAGCGAAGTTAGATACACGCGTGCAGTAACTTAGTTTTTAACACCATTAGAATAAAGTAGGATCGACTAAGTCATTACATTACCTCATCACCTCATCGCATTTACTTTAATGATAATGATTCTACATGTTTTTGCAATCTTTTTTTTCAGGAAACTATTTGTTGAATTTGTCTTTTTGTGGTATTTAATTCAACAAAGAAAAAAAACATTCAACAATTCTCCGTTCTATTTCACAGATTTAGATTATTTAAAATTTAGTCAGCAAAAAAAACGTCGAAAATCTAAATTCTATGACGGCTCCGGAGATACCTTAGAGAAATTCGTAAACGAGCTTACCGAATACCCTTATATGTCTTGGCAGTATAAAGGAAAGTGAGTACCTATGTTTTAATGAAAAGTTGGTATTCATTAACTAAAGCGAGGTTCGTAGTTAACCCGCCCTCTTTCCCAAAGAGCGAGTGACTCACTTACGGTACCTAACCTCCAGTAGTTGAGGCCGCACACCTGACATACATACACTTGTATATGGACAATTGTAGCGCCACATTTAAACGCGACACATCCCCCTTTATAAACGGTGTCATTAGTGCTTTACACATTTGTAGCGGGCTCTGTTTGTACTTGCTAGGTCGCTAGATGTGGCGCGGTATTTGTGGCGAGGTAAATGTTGTGCCGGGTGTACGGCCTCACTAAGTACCTAGTTATAGGCATTTTGAAGTAGGAGTAGTTATTGACGTTTTTCGTTTAATTCAAAAACCAGGGAAAAGATCTGTCTTATAAGCATATGTATTATAAATTTATAATGTTGTTTTTCGATAGGAACACAAATAAAGACATGTCACAAAGTTATGGATCTAAATTTGCTACAGACTTCATGTGCAACTTGCCGAAAGAAGACATGGACAACACTTGTTCTAGTCTTGAAAACACCAGGTAAATTTAACCAAATACAAAATAATAGAAGCTATAAAAGCCTGGCCGCCTCGTCGCGTCGTGCAAAACGACTCCTCACATTGACCCGCGACGGGCTGAGTTGTGCCCGTGGATGTTGTAAGAGTCTACTAAGAGAACCTACCAGAGACAGGACAGTAGCTTTTTCTTTAACACCTACGATTACGAAGCGGCCAAGCGTGATTATTGTGGCGAAACCCCCCTTTTTTTTGTTTTGGGGAGGCATGTTCCGTTTTCGAAGTATGTGTGCTGATGTGTTAAAACCTATATGTTCCGGAGTTAAATGGTACGAGAACGTACAGTACCCACATTACATTTAAAATTATAAAACTATCATGGTTATTAACGTTAAAGTCAATTACAATGAACCTGGAACCCTGTTGTGAGCATGTGAAAAAATTAAAGAAGCGATGGATTAACCGCGTCGCGTTCTGATACCGTCTCGTCTCAGTCAGTGTTGTGTATCATAGAGTTTCCTTCGATAATGAAAACGGGTGGTAGTGGTAATGTTTGTAGTAAAAGACAAAAATGAGGGTAGATGTTAGTGAGTTTTTATTGGCAGACAATACCTATGTTTCCCAATAAAATCTCATTTACAGTGCCTTTAGTTATTCCGTGATCTTGACGTACGAAACTGTGCCGAAATATTGGAAAGCTCAAAACTAAAATCACAGTATTTATCCCGTTGTAAATGAATTATTACCTTAGATCAACCCTAATTTTGTCTGTCTTAAAAGGAATTTGTTTATGTTATAGCTCATGCAGCACAGAAAGATTGAGTATACAGAAAGGAGCTACTTTCCCATTCAAATCTACCCCTAGTGGAAATTTAAAAGTTCAATCAAACCAAGTTAGTTGCCATCACCTTATTCCTCACTTTCGATATTGTTTATTTGTAAAACATTAAAAATCATGAGTGATCATGACACTGATGATTCTTACACACACATGCTGTGCAGAAATATGGAAAAACTCAAAATAACACAAATCATGGTAAATATCCTTTCATATTAATGACTTTAGTTTTGACTCGTATAAATAGTTCGAATCAATCAAGCATGAACAAACCCATAAGTGAGGTTTGTTATTATTATGGTATAACCTCATGCTCAACTTTTCCGCTACCTGTCTACTGTCAGGTTATTCGCCAGTACCTACGGAACCCCGTTTTCAAGAATACAAATCAAATTTAGTTTGTTTTTCCTAGGTTGTGTTTCAATCATCTACTGTTGGTGTGCTTCTGGCAGATCCAACGCAAGCCAAAGTTAAAGTAAAGTTTGAAGGTAAAGCAGCTGGCGAACCCGACGATGAAACCTCACAAAACTTCGTAAGTTATTGTATGTATATACCTAGACTAGCCACCCGCCCCCGGCTTCGCACGATTTTTGATATATATACATATAAACCATTCTCTTGAATAACTCTTATCTATTAAAATCCGCATCAAACAGGACAACAGGCAACAAACAGACAGCGGGAAACGACTTTGTAAAGTAAAGTAAAGTAAATATTTATTGCATCAAATACATGTAAATAGGGTACATAGGTGGTGTATGTTTAAATAAGACACAATGTATTTCTACCTTTGTGGCGTGCAAAACCTGGTTACAATAATTGTCACTTAATTTAAATTAAATTTGCACATACTTAGTAAATAAATCGAATATAATAAATTAATAAATTTAAATAAAACTGTTAAATAATGAAAAGCTAGAGATGTAATTTGCTTAAATCTAAAAAATGTTTGTCAGTCATGAAGTCATTTAATGTATAGTAGCATTTAGCTTCCAAAGTGGCTTTTATCTTTCTCCGAAACAGTGTGAGAGGTAGTTCTCTCAGTGATTTTGGCAGTTTATTGTAAATAGAAGGGGCCATGCAGAAGATACTCTTGCGCATCAAAGCAGTACGTGAATTCGGCATGCAGACTTTGTATTGATCACGTCGATTTCGAGGAACAGCATTAGAAAGCTGACAATATAAATCAGGGTTATTTTTGACAAACATAGCCGTTTCGTAAATATAGAGCGATGGTAGAGTAAGGATTTTATGTTGTGAAAAGTAAGGTTGACAGGAATCTGTTACCTTAAGACGAAACATAGCTCGCACACAGCGCTTCTGATACTTGAAAATTTTGTCAACGTCAGTTGAATTGCCCCAAAATATTATGGCATAGCGAATATTTGACGCAATTAACCCGTGATACGTTATGAGAAGGGTTTCTAAGTTAACTACATGGGATAATTTATATAAAATGTAAACGAGACTGTTAATCTTTTTACACAAATGTTCAATGTGTGGTTTCCAATTAAGTTTTTGATCAATGTGAACTCCTAAAAATTTTGTATAGTCAATTTCTTCGATTTTATTATGGTTATATTGAATGTCAAGGTGAGTATGTGCAGCAGTATCGCGTTGTCTAAAATGTATAATTTTGGTTTTATTTATGTTTATTTTTAAATTATTATTGTCCAGCCATTTTGTTATTGATTTTAAACTTGAATTTATGTCATTTTCATACGTGTCAATATTATTACATGAAATTGTAATAATATTGACATAATATTTTGTTTTATACTATGTAGTGATTGGTTATTATATTACCAATCACTACATAGTATAAAACAAAATATTATGATTTAAGGCCCAGACTCCATCAAAACGGATTTGTGCAAAGATGCCCGTAGCGGAGCCGAGAAGACGTTTTTCCGCTAAGGCTTAACTCACACCAAAAGAGCGTCGAAGCGCAGCGAAGCGGAGCGCAGTTTCAGTGTCATGTGAATTTTAACTTTATTTTCATTACAATAAAACTTATTATCGCATGAGAAACTCGAACGAGTCGCGCGGATGCCCGCGGCGCCGCGGGAATTCCGGCGAATTCGACTCGTTCGTAGCGCGTACCGAAGCCGTGCGAGGCAGGATGCACTCTCGAGGCACATTCACAATATCTCCGCTCATCTCTCTTCGTCTTCGCTGCGTGATATCATCATCATCAGCTTGCAAGGCACAGTTCATTAAATTCTTAATATCACCTATTTGTGTCACTTACCCCCATGATACTATGTACTTTATTTGCCGTTTGTTATTCTATGCCTGTATTTTGTATCTGTGTCTAAATAAATGTATCTATCTAATATTCATGTCTCCGCATACAAATTTATGAAATAGACGTTCTATTGGTTGTGTTGAACACATCTCTTCTCCGCTCTGCTCAGCTTTGTTGAGAGTCTGGCCCTTAAACTGCGCCGCCGCAGAGACTGGCGAGTGAAAACTTATACTAACACTTTCATTTACCACGATTCACTCGTGGATCTAGATCATCCTACTACGTCAAAACGTTAAGTTCCAATAAGAAGTTATTCATTCTTGCGTCGTGTAGACGTTGGGCCAATGCGTTGGACCAAGGCGTTGGGCCAACTGATTGGATTGCGTTCACACATTGGCGTACGATATAAAAAAATATCTCAGTAAATCTCACACGCACGCAACACGACTGTCTTTGCTGATGAATAGAGGAACTGAATAAGAAACCAAAGTGTGAACACTGTTTGCGGAGCGCGCCAAGATCCTTTGATGTGTGGCACGAAAAACCGACAGTTGGTCGGTTTGCGAGCCAATGTTGGCCGCCAACTACCAACATGCGCCAAGTAGGTCTCTACACGTTGGCTCAACGTGTACAGGACGCCATATCATGGCTAGGCTCGCGTTCTCAATCATATTATTTAGACAACTCCAATTTTACCTAATAGCAGTCTAAGGCCGCGACAACGGTTGACTAAAAAAATCAACAATACCTGGCATGAATGAAGTAATACAATGCAATTGTTAAAATGCCTGATATACAAATAAAATTATTTTTGACCTTTTGTTCATATTTTGCCTACCATCAAGCATTTTTTATAGGATGACACAGAGGGGGAACCCCAACTACAATACGGTCCCAGAATGGTCCAAGGCTACCAATGTAAGACCCCAGATAGGCTCAAGGCGAAGTCACAGAGCGTTCGCGAAGACAAGGGGAAAGATCTCAGTAGTCTGGGGTATGTGGCGGAGCCCATCGACTGGATCAGAGTCCAGCTGCCGAAGAAACAGGACCTGTTCCAGGAGTTTTTTAAGCGGATACACAATTATGTGTTAGTAACAAAGGAAATTACATTAAAGCATAGAAACAAATTAGGACTAGTATTTACAATTGAAACAGGTGCTCTGCAGGATGTTGCAAACAATCTAGAGGTCGCTCAACTGATCCATATCAATACCAATCGGAAGTGTCCCCAAGATGCTGTGCTAATTGTTTTGATATTATAGGAGTGTTTATTTGAGTCTGCCTCTGAGACTTAGGTACACAGGTAAGTATGTCTGATAAAATATACTTAGGTACCTATATTATTAGCCTACTGTTTAAAACTCAGTGGAACCGAGTGGTCAGCAAACTCGGTATAGTATCCACTTGACAAAAAATATTATTTACGGCGTATTTGGCATAATATCAAGCTACGAGTATATCGCGTTTATTATACGTCGTAAAACGAGTGTCATCGATTACCCGATAACATTATCAGATATCAAACACAAGCGTTAGAACTACTTACCTAAGGTGAGTTTATGAGGAAAAATGAGTTACTTAGTACCTACCTACCTATTCATTGAAAAACAATCATTTCCAGCAATACGGATACAATCGTGCGAATCGGGGATGAAGAATTTCGCTGCCATCGTTTAGTACTGCAGATATATTCAACCTATTGTGATTCGCATCCCATGAGAGAAATTGAGATACCTTCTGTAAGTAACTCTGAAAATATATGTATGACGCTAAGTACAAGCGCCGACGCTTAAGCCTCGGGACACATGTTTGTACGATCTGCAGATACGAGTATATATGTTCCGGGTGTTCTGATTGTTTTCTATAGACATATAATGAAAAATATCTATGAAATGTATTGTATTATGTATAATATTAGTAATCTAGTACCTATAACACAAGCTCTGCTTAGCTTCTTGAGGCTAGATAATGCTGTGTGAATTTTCCAGCATTATATATTTATTTCATTTACTTTTTTATTAACACTAGAAGGGCCGGGCTTCATACTATACCTTCAAATTCAAAGACCGCAGCGGTCAATTTGACGGCACTAGAGATTCAGTCAGAATACCTATGAAATTATTGCGTATATTGCATTAAAATAAGATCAAAATAATATAAATTAATTTGTTTCTTAATAATAAACATTTAAGCACTTAAACTGAGTAACATTAGTAACAAGTAATCGTTTTTTTTAATCTTTTATACATTTTCAACAAACCGCTTTTTTACAGATTGTGCAGTTTTCACACGTTTTATTTTTTTGACAATTACGATTGACTTGATATTGCCGCCTCTTATTGCGTGTAGTACATTGTTCACTTGTTTCAGAATAAGTTTCATCTAGGCTTTGAGTTGCAGTTGAAGTAGATTTTTTTTTCACATACTCGGCACGTAGATCGCTCACTAGTTGAAGGATAAAATCATGCCGAGAATTTTTTATTCCTGTAACTTTTCGGTATAGATTTCACAATTTTATAGCTGCTAAATCAAGTATATTGTAATAAAAATGAACAGGCCTACTTGCGTGCCATTTGATCGATGATGTCTACACCAAATTTGTTTCATTATAAAATTCAATTGTCTCAGGCAGATTTTTTTGATCAGTACCTACGGTCACGTTGGGGTGCAGAGTACTCAAAATAAAAACATTTTTTCCTGGTTTTCCTTGATAGACAGTAAAGGTTGTATCGGTATTGGTTTTTATTATAAAAGTTTCGCGAATTTACGATAATATTGTTATTTGTAGCAGAGGAATCTACTTCGGAGTCTACTGATGAAGAAGTGACCTGTTCCGGCAAAATTCTGCATCACGGGTTTCACAAACACTGTCTGATAAATCGTCTCGTCACCACTTTCATCACCTGACACATCTTGTTGTATATCCCGATATCGCAACAATTCTTGTTCTATTTGAGAACTTCTGAGACGGCGACTCATTTTTTTATAACAAATTACGACTGCTCACACAACGAAACCAATGTCCATTAAGTGTAATGTAAACAAGCTAGACAGTAATAACTTACTCAGAATTCAACATAAATAAAAAAGTACCTTCATTAGTTTGAAGAAATCATTATTTACTATTCATGCCTTTATAATGCCGTCACATTGACGGTGTACGGTCTTGGTAGGTATTTGTAAAGGAATTTCAAATATAACATTTAGTTTAATATTTTTTTATATAGATTAAGCCTAACGAAAGCAAATTAGGAAAAGTCATAAAATATGAAAAGAAACAAAAACATAGTTTGTAAAATATTTAAGAATGAAATCGCCGTGCGGTCAAATTGACGGCCTTGGTCTTTCTAGTGTTAAATTGATCAAATCTCCAGAACTAGGCATACTGATTAAAATTGGTCCTATTATACTAAAGGCAGGTACTTAGCGAAAAAACTTTGAATCTTGATTGCTCTACATTCTAGCTCTACATTTTCCTAAGTTAAGCATATAGGCTACGTTATATCCAATTACTAGTAGATAGAGCCAATTGTAAAACAGAGAGTTTACTTCTATCGTAAAGCTAATTTTCAATAGAATTAACGTTTTTGAAAAATAAAAAGTATTTCTGATTGTAGGAAAATGTGACCCCAGCAGCGTTCCAAACGATCTACGAATGGATGATCTTCAGCGGACAAGAGAGCAACAAAGCCTTGAAGAGGGATAACATCTTGGACTTGTTTTGTGCTGCTCAATACCTATCAATAAAAGGTAAAATAAAACTCAGATTGAATAACTTAATCCTATGACTTAGTGCGCCAAATGTGTTTTGGACTCCGATACGAGAAGTCGCTTTTTTTCCTGTACAGTTTCCCGTCATTCCTCCGTTTATAGTTCAAGTAGGTCCGATGCAACTTTCCATCAGTACCGGGGGCGTCCCACGGGTCTTCGGATGTGCGGGCAAGCGAGATAGGCGTTGAAGACGTTCCAGTCTCTTCCCATCCAATCTAAATGCCGGAAGAGCCAGACACACAGTTTAAAATACTTTACGACTTTATCAAATTCACTGCCTGATTCTACTTTGTGCGAGTTGTAAGGGCGCACTGTCAATTTATACGCTGTCCAAATGTCATAGGCATTCAATGTATTACTGACCTATTTTGTGACATTCCCTGTTTTATAATATACCTACGATCTAATTTGATTAAAAAAGTATTTCAAGAGATTTGACAGATTTCATTCTTAAATGATATTAAAAAAAAAAACGATTTAAAACGCATTTTATTGCTTACCGCATACCTAGTCCTCAATGTTTGCGTTGCAGATTTAGAAGACCAATGCTGGTCCCTCATCACGAACGATAACATATTCACAGAAGACACCGCATTTGGCCTCTTTAAGGAAGCAAGATTGAAGGGCTTGACTCCCGTTATGGATATAATGGTTACGACTTGTCTATATATATATTCCCTATATACTCGTAATTAGCCCTAGTCCGAGGCTCCGTCCATACATTTTTGTTATCATCAAAATATTGCCCGCTAAGCCCGCCTTATATGTATTTGTCAAACAATTGAAAGTACATCTGCCTCTGCGACTAAAATTATAAGTAAATTAAATATCTAATTCCGGACTTTATATGCCAAGTCCAATTTAATATTAGAAACTTGTAGGTACAAACTCATCCTTGACTACTATAAGCACGTAGTTGTGTATTGCCTTCAATATATAGGTTTAATTTAATTTCAGGTTCCAAGAGTTATGCGGTTTTTCTTACCCCTTGTGGCGTCAAAAGATTTTTTAAGCCTAGATCCAGAAGAAATATTGACTTTCTTGAACTCGAATTACATATCTGTTACAAGGTAAGTGAGGTCCACATGAGAATTTATTTTACATAAATTATAGTATATAAGCTGCATTATAGTATATAATTGCAAATCAAGCAATATATTTAAGTTTTTTTTTTTTTTTAATCATATTTATTTTTAAGGACTTTTACTTCGTAAAGTATGCCAGTCTTATCATAACCTAAACTTATAACTAACAACAAAACAAAAGATACAGCAAAATAAAAACATATAAATTGTGGCTATTTTTAAAGGGAGTCACTGATGCGTAAAAATTTTGAATAATGATGAGACAGCCGCTGCTGAATCTGGTTCCGCTAAAATGTTAATAAATGTGCCTAAATCAAATCTATTTAAATTACGTTCAATCATCAGTGCCTCCCTTCGATCTTTGAATTTAACACAATCCATCAAGATGTGGTGCACATCATCTAGGACTCCGCAAACATCACAGTTTGGGGAGTCCGTTTTTCTCATAAGGAAGGCATAAGGAAATATTTAAGTTGATTATGATTGATTGTTCATTAAATATTATTTCAACCTGATACATTATTATGCGACAGTAAATCATACATTACCTAGAATTATTGACCATGTTTTAGTTAGTAAGTAATTATTGTTAAGTATGCATATTTGTCGTCTTGTATAATAAGCAAGTTCTATTTAATAATTTTATTTGTTTTTAGCACTCATTTTGCCAGTAAAACCTTTGCCTGTTTTCACTTAGTTCTGGAACACGGATTGTTAATTTCCATCAGAATTTAAGTAGTGTACTTTTTTGTTATTCTTTAGTCCTATGATATTATGAATAAATTATTTTATTTTTTATGTTTAGTTAGAAAGAAAGAACAACGTACAACATCCAATATGCCTAACATAGTCCACATTTTAAATTAGAGGGTACATCAATAATTTTAAACATTATTGCACTTTTAATGGGTTATTAAAGTGTTAATTCGTTACGAAATGAATTCGCTACTTCCTCAGCACATTTAAAAAGCGTTTATCTGCTAACCCATAAAAGGGTAGACAGTTTATTGTCAAGGTCATATTTTGACCAATAAACTGTCTACCCTTGATGACTTCCATCCATTGGCTGCAAGAAGTCCACTGCAAGGGTCTTCGCAAAGACACCACGCTTGGCTAGATACCAGTCCATGAAAGCACAAACGGATTAATTTCATTTAATTCAATGTATTTTCGATTTCATTTTTATTTCGCTTGTCAGTGAGATAGAGGTCCTAATGGCCGGAGTTCGGTGGCTGTACGGTGACTGGGCTAACCGCCGCCAGCACGCGGTAGACGTGATGAGATGCGTCCGCTTCGGCCTCATCTCACCCTGGCAACTGGTGGACATCAAGCGGAACCCTGACAACAACGAGGTCCTGGAGGTCGTGAATGTACCGGAAGTGCAACAGTTTGTGGACGATGGACTGGCGTAAGTCATGTCATATACATCATCATTATCTCAGTTTTCTTTGCACAATCCCTTATGGTGTTTCCTATGTCAAAATTAGCGTGTTTTATAAGTAGGTATAATAAAATTGTAATATAGACCGATATCAGTGTTACCTGTAATTTCTAAGATCTTTGAAAGAATCTTATACAAAAGACTAAATGCATATCTCGTAGAAAAATCATTTCTAACAGACGAACAATATGGTTTTCGCGAAATCAAGCACACTCACAGCAGTTATTGATCTTGTTACTAAAATTGACGAGAAAAGTTTGGCTTTAGGTATTTTCATCGATTTAAAGAAAGCATTCGATACTGTGAGCCACCCTAAGCTTCCCTAAAAGTTTCACAATATAGGTATCAGAGATAAGGCTCTAGATATGTTTTCTTCATATCTGACTAAAAGGCTACAATTGGTTAAGATCGATACCTTTACAAGCGACTTGAGAAGGTGTCTCTTATAGAATTCCGCAGGCTTCAATACTGGGCCTGTATTTCTTGTATATATAAATAATATAAATTCCATAGGTTTACAAGGGCACCTAACTCTATACGTCGATGACACTTGTCTTTTTTATTATGGTAAAAGTATCCATGACTATAGCTATAACTATAGCTCCTACTGCTAGCTAGACTATAACTATAGCTCAAACTGATCTAGACATTTTAAATGACTGGCTCAAGTATAACTTGCTTACAGTTAATACATCAAAAACATCTTTCATGATCTTTAGTGCTAAAAATAAACAAATACCATCATTTCCTCCATTAGTTATAAATAATGATAATTCACCAATCTCATGTAGAAAAATATTTAGGTTTGTGGATAGATGACAAGTTGACATGGGTAAACCATATTGAACACGTAAAAGTAAAACTAAAATCCTTACTAGGAGCACTATACAAAGTTTAAATTGTATACCAAAAACAGTACGTAACATTATTTATAACTCTCTTGCAAAATCACATTTAGAGTATGTGGTAGAAATTTGGGGAACGGCTGCTACTACAAATTTAACCCCCCTTCAAAGAACCCAAAACAAAATTATAAAAGTCCTATACCATTATGATCATCTTACGCCAACTAAAGAACTATACAATAAAACTAATATTTTTAATATATAAAACTTTACATTTATAATACCTGCATACTAATAAAAAAAATTACTTCAAACACCATTCAATCAAACATCAGACTACATCTAAAAGAAAGTTAATACAATTTCAGAAATAAAATAAAATTACAGTTGCTGAAATCGCGTACTACCTATGTTAAAAAAACAATATTATCAGATGGAGCTCAATTATTCAACAATCTACCAAACAATGTAAAGGAGTGTGGATCTGAATGCCTATAAAAATAAACTTAAATTACACGTACATACTCTGTAACAGTACCTACCTACACGAATAAAATACTTACCGGTTTTTGATTTATTTCTGGCTGCTATAATGTTGGTATTTGTATATGTAATGATAATAGTAGTAGTATAAAGTTATAAATAATATTTAGTATAATTTACTTTTAGGTACCAGAGGCTAGTTTTAAATATTGTAAAACATAGATTAATTTTTTCTTACATATGTATCTCATTCATAGTGAACCATGTGTTTGTATGAGAATAAAGTTCTTTAAACCTAATATACTTTGATAATATATATAAATTAACGACATCAGGTGTAACATGTGTACTTACGGTGGAAATGAATTAAAAATAAACAACATCGGCCAGAACTTAGTTTTCAGAGCCCCAAGCATGTTCGATTGGCCGCTATATGGCATCATCTACATAAACAACTCCCCTTCCTAGAAAAAAATTACCTAAATGGTGACATTAGGCACACAAACCAATTCTCCTAGCTTATATACATTTTCCTTATTTAAGTTACTGTGGCTTGATTTTAGGATGTTAGCACAATGCTTGCGTAGCGTCCGTGTTCGTAGAATAATAAATGTCTTGCAAGCAAAAACCCCGTGGCTATTTTTAGATCCCATTTTGCTTGCTTGGCAATTATTACCTCGAATGCCATGTGACTTCCATCTCATGACCACAAACTACATTATAAAAGTCGTATTGATGACAATTGTCATTGAAAATGTCATGCTATCCAGCTTAAATCACATATGACAAATATATGATCTTAGCAGGACACTGCAATAATCGATTGGGATGTAAAATGTGTAGAAAAAACTACTCGATTTATACAAATAGAAAAACAAGAGGCCAGCCTGCAACCACCAAACCTTCGTCATTTTATAAAAGCTAAGAGTTGGTCCTAGAGGTCGCTAGAGGAGCTGAACCAGATGCTGGACGGCCTAGCTTCAGCCTCCCGATGTATCGGTCTTGGCATGAATTTGGATAAAACCAAAGTCATGATCAATGGACACATTGATCCAGGGCCGGTGGTCGTACATGGTCACCTTCTCGAAATTGTTTCCGAATACACATACCTCGGGCAGATTCTGCAGTTAGGTACAAACAATTTCGAGAAGGAGGCCAAAAGGAGGATCCAGCTGGGCTAGCGTTTGGTAAACTACGTAGAGTCTTCTCTTCATCCATACCGCAATGCTTGAAAACGAAAGTTTTCAACCAGTGCGTCCTACCCGTTATGACCTACGGAGCTGAGACGTGGACACTTACGATAGGGCTGGTCCACCAGTTCAAAGTCGCTCAGCGAGCTATGGAAAGAGCTATGCTCGGAGTTTCTCTGAAGGATAGGATTCGCAACGAATACATCCGACAGAGAACCAAAGTTATCGACATAGCTCTGAGAATTTGCAAGCTGAAGTGGCAGTGGGCCAGCCATATCTCGCGAAGAACCGACGGCCGCTGGGGCAAACGTGTTCTTGAGTGGAGACCACGACTCGGTAAACGTAGTGTAGGACGCCCTCCGACCAGGTGGGATGACGACCTGCGAAAGACTGCAGGTAGATGCTGGATGCGTCAAGCTGAAGATAGGGCGCTATGGCGCTCATTGGGGGAGGCCTATGTCCAGCAGTGGACTAATATAGGCTGATGATGATGATGATGATGAATAGTTGGTCCAGCGAATGCCCCCAACACAAGTAGGAATGATCACCGATTATGAAGTCTGGGTGGCTGAGGTCGCAGGCAGTCCAATAATGTATGTAAAGAAATTATTGTATTTCAGGTATGTTATCATAAAGTATTGGTATGGAAATAATTCAAAGAACTATTATCACTGGATCGATGTTCTTGGTCTCACTGAGCCAGCTGAAAGGAATTGGATTGGTGAAGAGAAGGTAAACTTTTTGTTTGTCAAATGACGTGATGATGATGTCCTGCTAATGCCGGCAACTAGTTGGTACCCTAGCTATTAAGCATTTTGGTGTAAACTGTGAGCTTCTATCAAGTTTAAATAAATTTATGTTTAACAGATAGATAAAAAAAACTTAACTATACGAAACAAACCAGAAAACAATACTGAACAATAAAATTAAGGAAGTATAAAGGGCGGACTTATCGCTGAGAGCCATCTTTTCCATGTCACCTAAGGATGAACTGGACAATGGACAAGAAGGAACAATATAGGCGGTCTAATGTCTAAATATAAAATAATGCGCACAACTCATACCTACTAAACACACTGGTTGATGATAGACTGGCGAAGAGGCGTCACGTGGATATCTGCTGCGATGTTTGTACGCCTAAAACCAATCTTAACGCATGAATTGTTTTAGAACCATGTGACCTACAAGGATTTCCTCAAATACTTGGAGCAGTTCATGGTGCCCCGGGAACAGATGTATCAACAAATGGCGATGATGCAAACCGCTCGCAGGGGTGATCTCGTGCCGGGTTGGTGTTTAGCGCATTCCAGTAGATTATTACCACCAGAAAACTTTTGAATATATCATGGTTTAATATATAATACTAAAGTTATTTAAGACGGGATATTAAAATAATCGTAGATTTGATTTTTGAGTTTTCCAATATTTCGGCACAGTTTCTTGCGCCATGATCACAGAACTGAAGGCACTGCGAGTACGTTTTTATTGGAAAACCTACGTTTGCGCTTGATAGAATGGGTAGATTTATATAGATCCCCTGTACTGATTTTTTGACTGTTCGTATCATGACACTGATCTTTTTATTCCTGAAAAATCGCATGTAATGTCGTGGGCAGAAGCATGATTAATGTTCCTTTAAATTTCTAAAAGCAATATACCTACAAAGCTGGCGTGCCCATCAATTGCTATTTTTTATCATCAGGTAGTATGCGAGGCATGGATTCTGATAATATGGAGATGCGAAGACCGAAGATGGACTTTCCACTGCCAGCCACGCTAAAAGGACTAGCGGGAGACAAGGAAAGATCTTTCCCCACCATGAGCGAATTCTTTGAAAATCGGAGAAAGGTGCATTGTATATTACCTATTATGACATCGACCTAACTAATAACTTTGTTTGGAGGTACAGAATAAAATAAGAACAATTCTATGATTCATTGGAATCTACCAGAATCAAAGAATGGTTATATGTATATATCCCTTTACGTCAAGCCGAGAAATTGTCTCGCTTCTATTACCCCTATGTCGAGTCTACGACTTCAGGTCCGTTTCTTTTTCCTTAACGTCGAGTTTCACGTCCCCGCTTCTATTAAAGCCTTTTTGTATCTAGCTTTTCATAGTGATGCGTTACTTCAAGAACAACTTACAAAGCTTTTTTTAGCTTTGAAAATAATAAAAAATATACCTATAGGTGCAAGAATCCAATCACCCCAAGTCCCCAACACGCTCTCCACCCATGGAGCCAGATATCAAGTTATCTATCGACGAACGTAGAAGGAGTTCCCTACAAAGTGAATCACATCAAAAACAGTATGAGGTAAACGACCATTTTTTTAGGAGTCTGTACTAAACCACAGCACCAAGGCAAAGGCCTTTTCTATGTCTCTTTATTTCTGTTAGTATTATTTTTACGTCTTGATGAATCAATTATGTTCTGCCCCAAACAGACAAATAATTCGGAAGAGACAGTAATATAATATTTGCAACGAAACTCTTATAATTCAAACTTAAAATTACTGTTAAGATTGGATTGTTATATTTATATTTTAGGATCAAAAACGGCAGCTAGAACTGAAAAGTCCGGAGTCAAATTACCAACGCCGCCCAATTCAACAAGTGAACACTTGCGCTGTTGAACATCAATTAGTAAAAACTTTTATTTTTCATACGCTTTGTACAAATTTTGAGACATTACAAATGTAGGATAAAACTATTAGTGACTTGTTGTACCGTTTTTCACAAACAACTTTCCCAAAAAAACTAATACAGGTAGGTAAAAATGTTTAGAAAAAAAAAATTGCTAACCTTCTACTTTGGTGTGACGAGCGGGTTCGAAAGTTGGTATATTTCTTGTTAAGGGATTTCTTTGGGAAAGGTGTTTGAATTCATTAGTGCAATCACTCGTTTATAAATGGGCATTTTATCAATCATCCTATTATATTGGTTTAGTGTGTGAACTCATCGAATAGACGTACCTTCACGAATAGTAACTTTATTCGGTTTTTCTGTATCCATGATAGGTAACTGGAGTAGGCTATTCATCACGATCCTATTGCGTTCTGATAGCTATAGCTGCCGTTATTGCTATATTTGCTATCGCAAATATAAAATATCGTGGTATTATCAAAACTCGTATATACACGGTGTAACATGAGGGGTGGAGGACCTCAGTACCTATCGATTTAACCCCCCTTTATTCTTCATGAAAGCCATGTTTTTAAGATAAGTTGCGGAAAAAAATAATATACGAAATATTTTTTTAGAACCATATAAAGTTAATGTAAATATTCGATTTTTCAAAGAAATTTTGCTATAATTTTCATATTTAATTTGTATAAATCAAAGAGTCAAATTGGTATAGGGGTACCAAAGGCCCACTATTCATCTTGTACCAAAAAAAAGACAGAGTCGCAGACCCAATATTTTGGCTGCAATTGCGAAATTAAGGATGAAATCTGATTTTAATTAAAATTTTACTAAAATCCAAATAACTTTTGAACCAGTGAATATCGCTGAACATACAGGGGGTTAAATCGATAGGTACTGAGGTCCCCAACCCCATTTACCGATGATCCACCCCTCATGTTACACCGTGTATTCAGGACGTCAATAGGGTCATTGTGAATGGAATACGCTCGTAATCAATTCCTTTTTCAGGTGTCTTCCAAACCAGAGATGTTTGACCCCCCTGAAAAGGACTCTGAGGAGATGAACACCACCAGTGACTCCAGCAGTTGCACTGCGGACACCAGTGATAAACTTAACATGAATGTGCGTATCCTTCTGAAAATGAAACCAGGAATAAAGAGAAATAAAATAAGCCTTTGCCTTTTGTGGGACAAACACAGCTTCATTATATTGTTAATTAGTTAAAAATAGTTATTTGTTCAACAATTTTTGTTTAACGTGTCGATACTAAATCCCAAGCTAGCGAAGCTGTCTAGAGTAGAGACACGAGCGTCATGCGTCGCTTCGACAAGACGCTCTCATAAAATTTTTAATCAATCAATCTATCTCAATACCCCACGGACCCGAATCCAAGGGGAGCAAGTAGGCTCAGACGAGTCCTACATATTCCTAGATTATTGATATGCCATATTTGTTGCAGAATTACATGCACGGCAAGACATCAGACAAGAGGCATAGCGTGGCTGCTTCTTACTTAGCCGCCGCTACTGCTGCTCTTGCCAACTCCAGGAGGTACATACTTTGTATTTTATCCCTCTCTACTTCCTATCATATGGTTTAGTCCTAGATAATAGTCCACCTCGCTAGTTAGAGGTGACTTTAATTATGACCTTTGTGACGAAAGATGTGGCGCGGCGGGCGAAGGTCCGCCTGCAACGCAGGAGGATGCGGGTCCGATTCCCGCCTTGGGACAAAATTTGTACGATCTGCAAGTATATGTACCGGGTGTTCTGGGTATTTTCTATGCATTATACAAAATATCTATCTATGTTATGTATTGTATTATGTAAAGGTATATGAGTCATCTACTACCCTTAACACAAGCTCTGCTTAGCTTGGGAATAGATGTTGCTGTGTGAATAATAACTAACTATATATATAGTATATGTACCCGCAGGCTGATTATGTAAAAGCAACAGCAACAGCGACGCGACCGCGACCGCTCCGCGACCGGTTGCAAAGTGTCACTAGAAACCGTATTACGGAAGCCTGTCGCGCACCGATCGCAAAGTTGTTGCTGATTGCTCATTGCCCATGGACACTAGCGCCACTAGCGACAGAGTAGCAATAGGTGGAAACAATTATTTGTAATTTTAACGTTCACTAGCGCCACTAGCAACAGAGAAGCAATAGGTGGAAACAATTATTTCTAGTTTTAACGTTATCTATGGTACAATTTTTATTCTGTGCGTCTTTCTTGATTTGTTTTTTTGTTGTTATGTTTGCAATTTTTTTCTTAGTTTTCAATTAATTTTACAAGATTTCGTAAACTCCCTTGGATATTGGATCTAAAAGTAAGTTATCAATCAATTATAATGCGTAGTTTTGTTTCCTGTCTCTATAATCTTCTTGTAATTTAAGTGGAACATCGAGCTTCAGACGACCAGCTAGACTAGTTGCTGCAGCACCTCATAACGCACTCGAGCCTTGACAAAGGCTTTGGCTTGGGAAAGAGGTCAAAGGAGACCATAGGTCGTGAGTGAAATGATCTTGCTACGAGGCTTACAGTCACGGCGGCGGCGGGGAGGTGCAACAAAAACTGGCCAGCAGCGGTACAGAAGGTGTAAGAATCCAAACAGCATGAGGAGTCACGAGGGCAGCGTTGAGGCTGTTAAGTCTTATATCATATTTTCTCAGGAAAATGACAATTGCGATAAACAGCTGACCTAATTTATTTAAATATTTTATAGGTCAAAGAGTTGGATCATCGTGGACTGTTGAATTGGAGCAGAGGCGAGTAAAGGCAGAGGGCAAGCTGGCTGATGCCGCCGTTATAATAGCAGAGGCGGCGCGAACGCAAGCCGATGCCGCGCGCCAGCAGGCGGGGGCATCTCTCACTATAATAAATAAACAAATAAAATAAAAAAGCCTTTATTTGATCCTACTACATTGATTCCTAATTTAGGTACTGTTATTATGTTATTATATCTATAACACTATGTTTGATTATTAGCAGGGTCTCCAGGTTGGGTGAAGGCCTCTCTCACTATAATGCTCAATAAATTATTGGACATATTGTCAAAAATAATAAACTTAATATTACGTCCCTTCTTTATTTAAGTCATAATAGAAAGATATATATTAAATAGGATGTCACTGTACAATTAAAATAACCTCAACTTTTAACAGACACATTTATTTACTAAAAATCACACAGAACTAAACAGTACCTATACAATTGAACTACCTACTTACAAAAGGCAAACAAAAAATGTACTGAAAACTTTAATAAACTGATATAGACAAATCAGCTCAAAGCTACTTATTTATATATCACATATCATATATAGGTATGTAGTGATGCAGTGCAGGCTATGTTCTGTTATTCCACAATGGTAGAATAGAAACATGTCGACGCTCATTTTGTAGTATCTGGGATTCATTCTGGTCCTCAACCTATACCTATGTGGTTCTTCAGTCCAAGCTCACTTTTGTTCGTCTTCGCTTTGCAGGCATAGGTATGTGGTTTAAGTTTATGGCACAGTGTCGTGAGAATAACTCTTTAGAGAGCCTATAATGGGCTCCAAACTCGTAGGTATCTGAAAATGTCGAAGGATTAGCTTGATCTCTAAAATTTCGCCGCAAACGAGCGCTCTCAAGTTGAACTCTCCCATCTTCGCTATCAAGAGCCTCTACGAGAAGGACAGTACGTGCCATATCTTTGAAATTACAACAAACATTTATTTATTGTATTAAAGGTACACATTAGAGGACAATTTCTATCAAAATAATGATTTTGAGATTCTAAAGGAAGGTATAATTTATTGAAACTACAACTTACCTATAGTTATTTTTATCGTTCCAATGAAAAATCTAAGCGTTTCACGGTTTTTATTTATAACATGGGGTTAAACAGGCATATTCTTCATAAAATTCTGAATAACTTCTCAGTCGCAATCGCCAAATAAACAGATGCTGAGGTTGTTGCTATATTGACAGTTCAAATCGCTGTCATACTTTATATTCTCTTTGAAATCGAGTCGCTACTTCTGTCGTGTTGCTTTTACGTAATACCAATTTGAACCAAGATATATGAAATTACTTGAAAAGTAAGCAATTTTTAGTTCACCGATTGTTCGGCAGAGGGAAACCTAGTGCTCGATTGCTGGTTGACGTAGTACCTTGTGTCATCTAATACAAAATTGGCTTTTGACAGCACTGATTGCTTAATTTACGCCTGTCGCAAACCGGTCGCGAGTTGCATAATCAGGGGGCCGGTATTGTCCATCAGTGAAGAATGCAGCAAATAGTTAAATGTTCAACTTAACCACACAATTATAAATTTCTGAAGTGTATCATCATCATCAGCCTATGTTAGTACACTGCTGGACATAGGCCTCCCCCAATGAGCGCCATAATAGCGCCATGTCATCAGCTTGACGTAGCCACTGAAGTGTATTGTTTAAGATATAAAGCAAAGAGTAATGATTGTGTTTTTAATTCCAGAACTACACAGCCCTTGCCTGCCCCGTCCCGTTCGCAACATATCGCAACGGCTGCGTGTAACTCGACGCGCCAGGACCCTTCCAGAACCGGTCATGTGTCCAACTGCTTCAGCCCGCAGATATCTCTCTTCAACCATTCGAAGGAGTCCCTCGCTAGGATCAATTTGTTAGTTCTACGCTATGGAGATTTGGAGAAAATAAGACATGATGATCCCACTTTCTAGACAGGGATGATAACGCCGATTGAACTTTAGATTTACGTAAATAAAGAATAGCTTTATTTCAATCGGCGTTATCCATCCCTGTCTAGAAAGTGGGATCATCATGTCTCCTTTCTCCTAAATCTCTATAGCGTCATGCATGAAATATTTTATAATAATGTTCAATAATTATAATATTATTGTAAGGTACCCTGCATTTTGGTTTATTTTATTTCCAATAAAATAGCTTTTAAATTTGAAAGGTTCATCATCAGCCTATAATAGTTCATTGTTGGATATAGGCCTCCCCTAATGAGCGCTAATAATTTGAAAGGTTAAGTTCCTTAATTTAGTCCCTTGATACCTCGGGTCCTCATCGCGTTTACCTTTTTTTTCGACGTTTTAAACGCGTTGCAGCGTTCGTGATGACGGGGACAAATGCGCAACGAAGATGTCATCGAAAATTGACGTCAGTTTCCGTGACTACACACGTTACATCTTCAGAAATGATCATGTTCGCTCATCAAAAAAATATAAGGAAAGGTAAATGCGTTAGAGACCCGATGATTTTTTTATTTTTCTTTATATAATTTATTTCATATAGTTTTTTTTTTTAATAAATCAGCGAAATCACTACATACTATAAAACAAAGTCGCTTCCCGGTGTCTGTCTTTCCCTTTGTATGCATAGATCTTTTAAACTATACGCAACGGATTTTGATGTGGTTTTTTAAATAGATAGAGTGATTCAAGAGGAAGCTTTAAAAACCATTTGACATACAGATTTCCACGTGGGCGAAGCCGCGGGGCGCAGCTGGTATAAAAAAACGTGATGCATTAATTAATAATACAATATATAATAAAAGTACTATATAATCTAACAATGCTTATAATTGCAGGAACAAATTATCAACTTCAATACTGGGCCCGTCTAATAAGAACTATATCTCGGACGGGTCTTTGTTCAACTGGGATCGGGAGACGGTACTAGTGTTTGGAGGTATCGACCCGCACACGTCTTACGGAGTGGGAAGCAATACGGGGAAGGATATTTTCAGGTTATTTTTAGTATTTGTAACTCGCTATATCCTGTTTTTCAGTTGGTTTCTTCAACCCTAACAAGTTTTCAGTAGTGCTCCGTAAATAAATAAATGCGAATAATATTTAAACAGTACTTACCTACTGTCAACTTTTGTTTACATCGCGTCAGTCACCGTCTCTATCTTGCCAAAAGTAAAATAGTAGAGGTTTCAAAGAAAGAAAGTCTGTATTACCCGAGATGTTTCTTTCCCATAAACTTGTACTGAGGTCACTACGGTATTACAGATTTGATCCCGTGATAAACGAATGGGAGAATGTTGGTGAATTACCTGAGCCCAGGCATCATCATTCCGTGGCCTTCCTGAGGGGAAGGGTGTATTTAGTTGGTAAATTTTCATTTTCTTTATTTTATCATTATTATTCACTTTCAGACTCGGATTTAGAGATTAAGTTGGGTTTTCACCCACTAAACTCCCGAGTCTATTCCCTAATTCGCTCTGCGGCCGTGCGTTATCGTCTACCCATCTCTACGCTCTCTACAACATTCATACTTGCACTTGTTATTTGAATATTTAGTCACCTCCATAGTCAAGTAACAACAAGTTACTCATGTAACTATCTCCAAATTTCAGCCCTGTTCAGAAATTGCTCACAAAAAATTGCTCACACTTATTTGATGATGTTGAAATCGTCTTAAGTCAATTTATACAAGTTCTGGATAGTTTGTGGCTGGTCACTTTACTCCGAATAGCATATTTTCCCAGGTGGAGCCGACCCTCGCGACGATGACATCCGCGGCAAGTCAGTGGTGGTCTCTACAGTTTGGAGCTACGAGCCTGTCACTCGCTCCTGGTACAGTGAATCAGGACTCGCGGTTCCGAGGAAGAACTTCGGACTGGTGGTGCATCGCATGGCGCTCTATGCGATCGGGGGGCAGGATAAAAGGGGCAGGTCAGTAGTAGTTTCACAGTTTAGAGCTACGTTTGCGTCACTCGCTCCTGGTACAGTCTTGCAGTACCCAGTAAGAAATATGGACTGGTGGTTCATCCCTCGGCTTTAACAGGCTAAGCCCTGCTTGATCCTGCGGCCGAATCCTGAGGACTTGCAATGCCTAGAAGAAGCCCCGAAGAACTTCGGATTGGTGGTGCATTGTATTGCGCTCTATGTGATCAAGGGGATAAGATAATAGACACGGGGGGGAGGGATTCTTTGCAGGTTCTGGTCTTTGTTTTGCGTCTGTTCCAGTACAATTGTGGTCACGTTTAAGGCTTTGAGCCGGCGACCGCTAGTCCTTCGTAATTTTATAAAAGCTGAGAGTTTGTTGTTACCAAAACAGGTAGCGTCCCTACCTGATTTCGAAGTTTTAGTCATAATTGCTTTGTCAGGTATCGATTAGCAAAGTTGCGGAATGTGCACCAAAAATGATTTATAGTTTAAAGGTTTAATTTTTATATTTTGTTTAGTAGGGATAGTATTAGAAATCAAATACTTCCATTGCCAGACACTTTTCATAGTACCTTTGACCTGCCTTTCCATCTCATAAAACTCCCTAAAGAAAAGTCGTCATCATTATTAGGTATATGGTTAGTCACATATTCTTCCTATATTTCAGAGTCCTCCGCTCGGTTGAGAAATTCGACCCCAAGACCGCGGCGTGGTGCGAGGTCCGACCTATGGGGGTGGCCCGGATGGCGGTCGCCGTCACGAAGTACCGCGAGTACATCTGGGTGGCTGGTGGCATGACGGGGGAAAAGAAGAAACCAGTCTGCAAAATTGTGGAGTGCTACAATTCTAATACTAATGAGTTAGTGCCGTGTAGACTATCATAAGTTAATGATGATGATGAAGAGGGTTTAATTTTTTGAAATTAGAACTTAAGTAATTACATAATGAAACAACTGCAGTCTGTTGTCTGCAAACAATTTACAGGTAATTGATACTAATACCAATCGCAATTAATATTAAATATTATACATATAAATATTAAACAAATTTAGACAAACAAATTAGTTGCTCTACTCTCTCGCTCTCTCTATATTCTTATAGGTAATTTTTACAGCTCGCGAGATCCCCTTTTTTCGTATACTAGAGGCGTGGGTTTGTGTTGTGACGTCAGCGTGGATGATTCTAGGAAAAAACAAAAGACTATCGCGCCAGCTTCACTCTACATTTGGTCCCTTTACACCACCTAAAAGTTAATCTCAAAACATTTTCGAAGCCTAATATATATATATATATATCATATTTTCCTAGATCCTGGTTGCCCATTTTTACAAATAAATAAATAGATACGTTACCAAGTTAATTTGTTTTCAGATGGACAGAAATCCACAGTCTACGGTTTCCGAGATGTTTTGCGACATTGTTCTCAATGAATGACCACCTTTATATCATCGGCGGCGCTGGGAAGGTTTCTGATAAGGTATATCATATATATTTCGTTCAAGTACCTACCTGCATCGATATTGATACCTATGATTGACGTGTCTACAATTCTACAGAATGCTCTAATTCAAGAGACATGTTTAGAACGACATTCTTACCGGACTATGCTTTGGAACGGCGCGGCGTCATAGAAACTTTAATCCCCATAAAAAAATATCAAATTTAAACTTATTAACTTACAAGAACATAAATATTACAGATGCCTCCAAATTGTTATGCCTTAAATATTACGATCTTAAACCTTCAAAAGTTTTATAAAAAATCAAAAAATCTATCATTTAGAGGTCTTGGAACATATCCTGGCATTATCCTTTGCGCCATATCTACGTGCCTATAATATCAATCAATTTCATTCCGGCCCTGGTGGGGGCACAGAGAGGGGCCTCGAGGCTTGGCCTCATTACCCCGGCGTCAACTCGAGCGGTGACGACCCCTCGGTCCTTGGGTTTTGTGGTTTTTTTTTTTGCCTATAATAGCAAGTATGGTAATCAATTTATTGGTAACAAAAAATATTAGTCTATATGAAGCCAGAAAATAATTCTTACAACAAAAATAATTAAAATATTATTTTGTTTCTTGCACATAATCGTCTACACTGTTGAACGCCTTCTCGAAGAGCTACGATTTAAGTCAAGTATTTCACATTGTTACAAACTGCATTACGACTTCACATTCCTCGACGATCTCTGTGGCGCGGTGGGCGAAGGTCCGCCTGCGATGCAGAAGGTTGTGGGTTCGATTCCCACCTCGGAACAATACTGTGTATGATCTGCAGATATTTGTTCCGGGTGTTCTGGTAGTTATCTATATATAATAAAAATATCTATCTATGTAATCTATAGTATTAAGTATATCCGTCATCTCGTAACCATAACACAAGCTCTGCTTACCTTGGGGCTAGATGATGATGTGTGTATTGTCCATCATTATTTATTTATTTATTATTACATTTCCTTGTTTGTAGGATAAAACTGCTAGTAGTGTAGGAGCTATCGACGTGTGGAACTGGCAGAGCCGGAAGTGGCACCAGCAGACGGAGATGTCGATGCCGCGGCATGGGCACGCCTTGGCTTATCTCGGGACACAGCTAATCATAATCGGTTAGTACGTCTATTTTATTTGAACACCGATGTGGCCCGGCGGGTGACAACCTGCGACGCAGGACGTTGTGGGTTCGATTCCCGCCTTGGGACAAATATTTTTACGATATACATACAGATATTTGGTCCAGGAGTTCTGGTCTTGACTACTATGGTAATGTATTGTATTATGAATATGTCTAGTACCCATAACACAAACTCTGCTAAGCTTGGGGCTAGATAATGCTGTGTGAATTGTCCAGCATTGTTTTTATCTATTATTTAAACAGGAAAACTGACTAGCTAGGATGATTTTAACTAAGACATTTTAACGTAAAGCTGATTTTAAGTTTCCACAAGAAAACTGACAACTGTTAAACAGAAAAGTTTACAAAATAAAAAAAATATAACTAACTTATTACCTACTTAATTTTAGTCATCAAGCATGACACGTTTGGTTGGTTGATATGTTAAATAGATGCTAGAATAATAAGCCTATGAAAGTTACATTCATATAAAGAGGCAAATTAGAACTTTATGGATTTAAATATAATAACGATTTGTAAAGAGTCTCCGGAATGGGACTGCAGTCAGTTAGTCATGGCACAAACAAATTATAGAGCCTGTTTACTTTACATATTTTGACCTTAATGTCATCATGTTTTTATATAAGAGCGCGTTGATGTCTTTTGTACCAAACTATTGACTCAAGAATTAATGACCCAAAAGACATTCAAAATCTCAACGTTCTGATTTCTAAGATATAAAATAAACGAACGAACGTTTAATAACAAGTTATTAAACGATGTCCAATATTCCTACGTGCCTTTAACGTTGAACTGAACATGCCCTGTTAACATTTCCGCTTCGAACATCGAAAAGTGATGACTTTGATGCCAATATCTAACCTCGAACTGATTGTGATTCAATGATCATTTCCATCCATGTTGTAAACAATACAAATAAGTACATAATTTCATAAAATAAAATAAAAATTACGGCATGCATTTAGTTGAGCTGTTTGAGAGCTCCTAAACAAAACTAACAAGAAACACAACACATCCAAGAGACTGGTCAAAATGATAACACCCCTCTTTTTGTGGGGGTCAAACATACGAGTAGGTATTATTTCGATCAAGGTTTTTTCTGCCCCGATCGCAGATGTATGGGGGAAATTGTGTGTGTTGAATTTCAATAAAAAACCGTAGTGCCCAATTCTGCTACCCAATCGCTTTGCTATTACAAAATCTTCTCTTATCTCTGCACTTCACATTACTATTCCTATTCGCGTATTCGTTCTCTTCACATCGCGTATATGCCAAAATACGACGACTGATATCGTATTTTGGCATATACGCGATGTAAAGTGCCAGCATTCAAAACCTTAAATAAAGTCTAGATAGTGCTTGCAGTGCTTTTTCCATGGAAATATTGATTAGTAAGGTTTCAACCCTGACACTTTAATGCGTTGCACCATAGTCTGTAGTTTCTTCTTATCTATATAAAGGAGAATGTCAAAAAGTGTGTCATTCTGTGAAGATACTATTGTTAGCGATTATAATTCATAATCTTTATTCAATCACAATAATAGAATTGTATCTGAAATTTTGTACATGCACATGCGGACCTTATTGATTATAATATACAATGTCATACACAATGAATACTTGAGAGGCCTCCGCAGGGACGAATTCTTCATACAAACGTAATACCAAAATGATTTCCAATTCAAGCATATTTCCACTATAATATTGTATTATTTGTATTTGAATAGTATTTATCTAGGTTCCTTAATAGTTTTTTTTTTTCAAAATACTTACCTAAAATTAAATGAAAGCCAATCGCATTTTGCACATTTTTATGCGAAAATGGACAAGTTTTCATGCTATTTGTTTCGTATTAAAAACATCAATATCTTACGTTTTATTTATTAAGGAACATAGCTTATATTGTTTAATTAAATTAAAACATAAAGTTGAAAATAATAATTGTAAAAACAAAATTAAGTACATTCCTGTGACCACAGATCGATTTGAACGGTTGAAATTGGATTGGGATTTTAAACCATCACCTAACTACTCACCTAACAACCCAAATGAGTCGTATTGTAGTTTTTTAAATAAATTCACCAATGCGTTCAATTCAATATTCATACCCAAATCAATCTTGGTCTCAGAAAAACTTAGCTTTAGTGAGTGGGCAACAGTAGGTATACATAAGAGTAGACAAAAGTTGTATGAACTGTATAGCGAAAAGCAGTACAATTTTAGCCAGGAATTCAAAGAAAAAGTAAAAAATTACTCAAAAATATTTAGGAAAGTTTGTAATACAGCAAAATCAAATTATATTAGCTTGAAAATTAAAAATAGTGAAAATGTAATAAAATCAACCTGGAAAATAATTAATAGTGAGACTGGAAAGGTCAGTACCTACATTAATGATTACAATTTAAAGATTAATGATTGCTCCATCAAAAATGATGTTGAGGTAGCACAAGCATTTGAATTTTTTTTTACTGACATTCCAATCTGTATTACAAAGTGTCTGAACTCTTCTCAAGTAATAGCCGAATCATTACTTAAAGAAAATGTACCTAAATGCGATAGTAAATTTAATTTCACCCATGTTAATGAAAACGATATAAAAAAACCTTTAAACTTTTAAATATTAAAAAACTGCAGATCTCTGGGGCATTTCCGTTAGAATTATTAAACCTTTAATTGATACCATTGCACCAGATCTAGCTTTTATATTTAATGAATCCATTGATTGTGGCGTATTTCCTGATCTAATGAAACATAGTAAAATAATCCCATTGTTTAAATCGGGTAGTAGGTCTGACCCCACTAACTTTAGACCAATATCAGTACTGCCTACATTCAGTAAAGTTTTTGAAAAACTTATTTTACACCAATTGCTTAGACATTTTAATGGCAATGACCTGCTACATTGTAAGCAATTTGGGTTAACTCGTGGTAGGTCAACTACTGATGCCGGTGTAGAGTTGGTATCGCATATTTTTGATGCTTGGGAGAAGTCGCAAGATGCTTTAGGCGTTTTTTGCGACTTGTCAAAAGCATTCGATTGCGTTCATCACGAAACATTAATCAGGAAACTACATCATTATGGAATTAGGGACAGCTCTTTGGATCTTCTTACATCTTACTTGAGTGATAGGATACAAAGAGTTGACATTAATGGGAAACGATCTAAAGGGTCTGTTGTTACAATAGGTGTACCGCAGGGCTCTATCTTGAGTCCTTTCCTATTTTTAGTTTATATTAATGACCTGCCTCATCTTGTAAAGAATGATCATGAGATTGTATTGTTTGCTGATGATACTTCATTAATTTTTAAAATGAAACGACAAAACACAAATTTCGACGATGTAAATACTGCAATCTCAAAGGTAGTCCATTGGTTTAGTATTAATAATCTTTTGCTTAATGAAACCAATACAAAATGTATAAGATTTATTCTACCTAATGTAAAACAAGTTAAGGCTGATATAAACGTAAAAGGAGAAACGTTAGAAATTGTAGACAATACCGTATTTTTAGGAATAACCTTAGATAGTAAACTTCAATGGGGCCCACACATAGATAAGCTATCGAAGAGACTCAGTTCTGCAGCATATGCAGTTAAAAAAATCCGTCACCTTACAGACGTTGATACTTCTAGACTAGTCTATTTCAGCTACTTCCATAGTATTATGTCTTATGGCATACTACTGTGGGGGAACGCTGCAGATATAAACACCGTATTTGTGTTGCAAAAAAGGGCTGTTCGTGCGATCTATAATATGGGTCCCAGAGAATCCCTACGTGAAAAATTCAAAGAAATAAATATAATGACAGTACCGTGTCAATATATTTATAAAAACTTGTTGTACACTCATAAAAATATCAATCGGTTCACTAAAAAAAGTGATATACATAATGTAAATAAACTCGCTATGCCCACAACTAGGCTACACAAGTTAAATGTATCTTTTAAAGGGCAATGTATACGCTTCTACAACAAAACTCCAAATGAGTTGCAAAAATTATCAATAAATATATTTTAAAAAATTGTGAAACATATTCTTTGTAAAAAAGCTTATTACAAAATATCAGATTACCTAGAAGATAAAAAAGCTTAGAACGAGTTTTGCTCCAACTCAAAATCTACCAACTTACAGATAAGCAAATCAAATGTACTAGACACATAAGTTATGAACATTTAGATACTTCTTGTGAAAGATAACCGGACTGTTTGTCAACAGGTGGCGTAACAACAATCTACATGCGAGCTCTCAACAACGTGGAATCGTACTGCTGCGAGCGAAACGCCTGGATCCGAGGGGTCTCAGCCCTGCCCACCCCACTGTCAGGCCATGGCGCGGTCACCCTCCCACCAGCCTCACTCATGTGACACCAACAATCACATTCACCCTGGTGTTCACCTGGTTAGGTCTCGTCTTTGTTATTACTGTCGAAGAAGCTTTTGGAATTTGCGTTCTTGTAAATCAAGCTTGTTGCAATTAAATTATAGTGTCTGTCAGATTTTTTCGACATTGGTTTTTTTATCGGCGGTATAAATTATAACATTAAAAGTAACATTAATAATTTACCAATATAAAAAATGTACTAATTTTTTAAATGAAATTTGATGTTTTTTTTTATATTCATGATTATATCTATCTATTACAATATAATTTATCATGTTTGTAATAGTAAATACAAAGTAGGAGAAATTATAGATTCAGTTTTATTCAAGTTATTTATTGGTTTCTTTATCTAATCGTCTTATCAATATCATATATTTACAATTCGTCCTTGTTACGGACATTTTAACTAGCAAGAATATCACATAATACCTACAAAATACTCATGTTACATAATAAGAAACTTCAAAGAAGCACAACTAGTGTCTGTTTAGGTTTTATCGTTTTGCTTATCACTATTATCGAGTTACATATTATACAATCCTATAGATAGAGTCACAATTTCGACGTTAATCAAATCAAGCAAGCGCAGAAGTCCGGATTTTTTTTGTCTGTTTGTGACTCTATAGGATTCTAACTCAATGCTTATCACTTATGTAATAATGTAATACTTATTATGGCAAGGATGGGCTCGGATGAAGCATAGATGCTTCATCCTTGAAGTGGAAGTATCTAAATCCTAAATATCTTAAAAGTGCCTAGTTTTTATTTAGTTCCACACTTCTCTACAAACTCCAAGCACGTCTCTTTCCAAACCTTCCTCACAGGGCTCCATGCTTTTGAAGAAATTCGCGTTGTTGAAGGGTATAAGTCGGTTGAGATGGCGATTTCGGATGACCTCCTGAAAACAAATATTATTGAGTTCACTTCTAATTTAGCGTATTTAATGGATGCATTATCCGTCAGATTATTTATAAATAAATAAGTCAGTTTATTTATTATAGGTATTAGTTTAAAATGAAAGTAGGTAGTATTAACTGTTTATAACTCATGAACAGGTGAAACGGTTTGGCTGAAAATTGGCGAGAGGTAGCTTAGAACCAGGAGACATAGAAACTTTTATCCCGTTTCCGTGGACTAACGTTGTTTCTATAGAATCAATCTTTTTAAAACCAGTCGCAACAACTAGTATTACAAAGCTAAATTACCAAAACTATCCCTCGGGAGGTAAGTAATATTTCTTAACGTGCGTTTTTAACCAGAATTATGCGGATCCTCTATATTCAACAGTTGAAAATTGAATTAAATTATAGGACAAAAAAACTTTAATTGTAATTGAAGAAAAAAATACTTACAATGGGTATTCCATCTACACTCCTTCCTTCATGTCCCCACCTCACTATGCTCCTCGGGTGGACATGTCTGGCTTCCAAGGAGTAGAGCAACACCAGTGCCATCATGACTGTTAGAAGTAGCTTTGCCATTGTTTTTGATCTTCTTTTTAATAACACTAATTCTTTCTAGGATCACCCACTTTATCTCAATTCAGACAATCAGTGATTTGACTCTTGAATCTTGCTTAGAAGTTACTTCAGTCTCGATTTATATTTGTGTTGCTATGAATAGCTCTCGAATTTGTTTGGTGCCTGCGTAAATAAGTGCGGCTTTTTAAACATCGTTTGTTATCTTTACCGTTGGAAGTCGTTGGCAGTCACCAGGCTGGCTGGCTTGTATTTATGAAAATATGACGTGGGGCGATTCTCAGAAATTTACAAATTGCGTCAATTTATGAATGGGTTCTTTGAGTTTGACTTACGCAATATCTTACGATGTTTTGAGTTATTATGAAATAATTGAAGGGGTTTTCCGTGTAAATAGTTGACGGGCACGGCCATGGGTATCGATTTTTTTGCCGCATTTCATTTAGAAAAGAATATTGTCTGTTCATAGTGCTTGACTACGTCCTAAAAGGTACCTTTAAAAAATTTCAGCTGCGTAGTAACTCATGTAGTTCTGAATATTTCATGAATTATCAATGAACCGTTGAGCACGATATTGACCACCTTAGAATTCGGATTTTCAAAAATCTGACGATCTGAACCTACATGGAATATTTCAGCCTCGTAGCTATTTTAGTTCCAGAGAGTTCTTGATAGGTCAGTCAGTTTATCTCTTCTATAAATAAGTAGCTACGAAGAGTAGTTTAAAAGATATAAGCGGACAGACAGCGGAATAGACTTCATTTTATACTATGTGAAGATGTAGATTGCGATATGTTCATAAAATTATGGTTAAATACAAATAACTACTTAACCTCGTTAATATACTTAGTTTTTCTTTACCTATAGGTAAGTTAGGTAGGTATTACCACTAACTGACGACCGATGTGGCGCGGTGGGCGAAGGTCCGCCTGCGACTCAGGAGGTTGCGGGTTCGATTCCCGCCTCGGAACAAATTTGTGTGTGTACGATCTACATATATTTGTTTCGTGTGTTCTGGTTGTTTTCTATATAATACAAAAAATATATCTATCTATGTAATGTATTGTATTATGTATATCCTGTTATCTAGTACCCATAACACAAGCTCTGCTTACCATGGGGCTAGCTACTACTGCTATGTGTGCTACTGCTGTGTGAATTGTCCAGCATTATTTATTTATTTAATTCGAGTAGGTGCGGGATGCGTGTTAACTAGATAGATTCGACCTAGAATTAAAAAACGCGATAAAAGTTTTGTACTATCGTACTACTATATTTTGTGATATCTATATATATTGAGTACTATATGAGTACTAAAGTATTTACATTTCTTTATATCAAAACAAATGATTTAATAGATAATTCACTTATTTATTTCAAGTCAAGTAGGTAGATACAATGCAATATCATAACATGGACTCGGTAAGCTTGCAAACGCTGGATGAAATGTTCCAAGAACTGTTTCTTGGAATGGATATCACGCCACTTTTGTTTACTTATCTCAAAAACAATGACAAGTAAACTTTACAAAAATACGTATAATCTTGCACTCTACAATAGCATTCAGAAACTCCTGCATAGAATCACTACACAGTATAAAACAAAGTAGCTTCCCGCTGTTTGCCTGTCCCTATATACCTACATAGGGACAGACAGACAGCGGGAAGCTATTTTTTAGATCTTTAAAACTACGCAACGGATTTTGATGCGGTTCTTTTATAGATAGAGTATTATTAATTCAAGAGCCTTCCTCTTGAATTAATAATAATCTATATATAAAAAAACCTATAAACCATTTGACACAGATTTCCACGCGGGCGAAGCCGCGGGGCGCAGCTAGTAATTTGTATTTTAAATACTCGTATAAAGAATTAATATCATTTAACATTAGAACGGCTGCACCTACTTTCATCAAGCATACATAGGTTTTTATCGGTCAAGTTTAATCATTTTATTGATCACCTCGCAAACTGAATCGACTAAATTGATTTATCTTCTTAGCAAGCATCAATGAAATCAAAATTAATCTACATTCAACACTTTAGATTTTTAGGTAAAGCCTCTTTTTTAGCATCGGGGAATGAAATGTACCTATAATTTTTTCTGAGTACCTATGTATTTATGCTTTCACAGTGTAAAGAGGCCTTTATCTAAATGTAAGTGATCCCTCACTGCGTTTCCGATCCTGCTAGAAGTCAAGGTCAGTTTACAAAGGAATATGAATCCGGCTAAAATTATTTATTTAGTTGTAATAGTCCCACATGGTTTTGGTAGTGTTGCTGTCGCTGTGTGGTGGGCGGGACCGGTATCGGGCAATGCACTGCAGGTTCGCACCCATGGTCTCGTCAGGAGGGCATTCTGCATGGTCTGGAATAATAGTTATCTTTATTTTTGTGGTCGCATAATTCTGTAAATATCAAAGTCGGTCCTTTTGACTGCATAAAAGGACCGAACCTTCTCAAAAATTCTATGGGCCAAACCCGCACAAAGGCCTGCTAATACACTTAGGTACATATCTAAAAGCAAGGGCAACTAGCGCTTGTAAACCCACAGCTGGTGATGAATGGCTTCCCTTTCTTCCAATATAATTAATCTATTTAGGTACTTGCAGTAATATATAACACTTTATGCCGTAAATTAAACAAAATGACTTGGAGATGTAATCGAACCCACAAATATGCGCGACTTAGCGGGCCGTTCGGCCACTACGCCATCGAGGTCAACAAGAATACACTGTACTAATAGAAATATGACTTTTGTAGTTACCTATCTAGAAGGTACGTAAAAGTGGCCTAGATAAAATAAAATACCTTACTTAGTCCGAGAATCGGTATTTATTCATTTATACACGTGCCAAGATATTTAAATGAATGAGTACATTTTGCTGATTTCGCATAGCAAAGTTCATCGACAATGATCTATTATAGGTACATTCCTACCAAATAAGTAAGTACAGGTTAAAATTGTGTAAATAAAATCAAAAGAAGAAATAATCGAAACATTTTATTTTTGAAAGGGTACAGAGTTGTATAGAACATAAAAGAAAATCGTTAAAAAAAAAACATTTTCACTGGGAAACTCTTAGTTTTTGTTAGCATTACTATTAGGTATTTCAGTCACACTTTCTTTTGTATAGGTATACGTTGGTACAATTGGTGCACTAGGTACCGATGGTTCAGGTGGTCCACTAAAGGCATTCGTAAGAGAACCATAACTTAACTGAGGAGAACAGCTCACAAGAAGTGGCACGGCGCATTCTGAATACGGAGCTGATGGGAAGTAAGCTACTGATCCACTCTGATCATACGACGAGCTCTGTTGCGGCTGGTAATTCTGTGGGCTGGGTAGAAGGCTCGGTATAGCATTCCTCATGTACGGAAACGGCATAGCTGGTATTATGTTCGGCATCACCGCATCTTGACGAAGTTGATCTAAGTCTAGATAATCTCTGGATCGCACTGCTCTTACGTAGGGTGGGAAGTGCATTTCGTTATCAGTATCAATCTCATACACGTTATCGGTCATCGGTGATAAAGTCTCTCGAATGCGCGTTGACATGACTGGTGGAAGTGACCTTACTGGAGGGATAGGAGTGTACATGTATGGCAGGTTGTAGCCATTGTAGGCAGTCGTATAGTCCATTGGATCTTGCGATGAGTAGTCAAGGTCATTCGTCCATTTTTCGTATGGTATGTTGTAAGGGTAGCTTGGAACCCTTGGTGGAAACATACCCATAGGATAAGAGGCCGGTAGTCCATCATCTTTGTAAATATCTTGTGAAAATTGAGGAGATAAGTCTTCAAAATTAGGGAAACTGATACGGCAAGGCTCTTCGTCTTCAACATTTTCTTCAGATTTCACAACATTTTCGGAAAATGGACGATTCGTGTTGATTGATTTTTTTAAGATTTGGTGGTTGATGTATTTGTTGGCGTCCTCTTCATAATCATACGCATTTTCAAATGCAAGGTATTGTCGCTTTTCACGAGAAGTTGGAATAGACCCGACACGAAAGGTTAGAACAGTTAGAAGCAAAAGTACAACACACTTCATTTTAAGGTATCTCTGGTATGACTGAGGAGTACTTTAGTATAAAGTTACTCATAAAAAATCGGATTCAGCAAAATTGTTAAAGCCTTGACTTCGTACATTGACTGCAGCTTGTATTTCAGTACATCCACTACCTTCTGCTGACCTTGTCAAATGTCATTATGAAATAATTTATATATTAGGTATCAAAAATGGTAATATTTTACCTACCTGGTTTAATTTCAAAATCAACTAGGTAAGTTACAGTAATAATACAATAGTTACAGTAATTTACAAGTTGTACCTTCTTCATAATGAGCCCATAAACTGATTTTCTTTCTTTCTAACAACTAGGATTAATTTCATGAAAGAAACTTCTAAGTATTATTTATGAAAGAAATCATAAACGTATTTTTATTCATTTGCTTTATTAAATAACTGTGATGTGTCTTAAAACTACATGAAATAAATTAGGAAATGACTTAAAACTATTTAGATTTTTTTATCAGTATCATTTACAAGAGCTTACTTCGTTAGCTCATCGATTCTTGTCGTCGAATGTCTTTAACTGTCGAATTCATCGGATCAGCAATTGTTATTGTTTCGCAACTAAAACGGTGCTCTTCAAGGGGTTAGTCTTTTTGACGTCTCTCTTTTGGTGGAAGTTGAAGTCATCCTCGGTTCTGTAAGCGGGTGCGGAGTAAGGCGCGGGGTGACCCTTGGCCAGGCTTCCGGAGACCACGGAGGGGTTGCAACTCAGCAGCAATGGGATCCCACAACCTCCCACGTTGGCGTTAGGGAATAGACCGATGGCTCCACTGGAGGGCGCGGCGGCGGGGGCTGGTGCACCATACGCAGACCTGGCAGCCTCGGGCATGTGAGATGGCCTCCACCGGAACCTTTGACCGTCTTGTTCCGAATCTCTCATGTTCATGTAGAAGTTGGGCTGCATCGCGTTATCCATGATGGCTGACTTGCCGTGGGCCATGAATTGGTCGTGGTGCCGCAGATGGTCGTGGTCCATGTGCTGGCCGCTCATGTGCTGGTGGGCTTGCTGGTGGCTGTGGTGATGTCCATGGTGCATCTGTGGGGTGGGTTCGAATTGGCCGGCTTCAGGAGCAGATTTCATCAATCCCGTTTCAGTGTTCATGTCCTTCTCTCCAACCCAGCGCATGTGGTTTTGCTCGTGAAGCTGGTGATGCTTATTGTTCATGTGATCCGCTTCTTTCATCTCTAGATTGTGTTCGATCATCTTTTGGGGAATGAGCGTTGGGGATGTAACGGCAGGAAGCATAGAATTTTCGCTGTTTACCATTTTTTCCTCAGCGTGGAACTGGACCTCGGGATTGTTATCTTTTGTTAAACTAGAAGCGTCTCTTAGCTTCTCCATGATGTGGTGTTGCTCGTGAGTTTTGTCTCCATCCTTGATAAACTCAGCTTGTTGTTCCTTGCCGAGTTCAGCAGATTTCATTTCATTACTTTGGGTTGTAGTATGTTCGTCGTGTTTGAACTGTGTATGTGTAGTTGCATCGTGACCGTTTTTGTTGGTGTTTCGTTGCTGGTCTAGTGAATCCTCTTTTTCAGCAGAAGCACTTTTCTTCAGCATTATGTCTTCTAATTTGTCTTCTTTAATTGTTTCCGTCTCTGGTTTGAGTTCTTCGTGGCTTGCCATCTTCATGGTATCAGTGTGTTGAATAGCATGGTCCAATTTCATAGAATCAATGTCAGCCTCTTTTTTCTTCATAGTAAAATCTTGTTTTGGACTAAGTCTCTCCTTGTCATCGTGACTAAGATCTTGGATCTTTGAAGCAGATACCATCGAAGCAGACTCCAACATGTCTTTTTCCACTTTGTCAGCTATCATCTCATTTTGTTCATTTGACTTCTCTTGTTTAGGGTGTTCTGGATTTTCAAGGGAAGAGTGCTCCATATGCTCCATAGTTTGCTTATTTTCATCTTTGTGTTGTTCGGGTACTCTCATGTCATGCGTCGACTGATCTTCAAGATTACTTTTATGGACATCTTTTGTGGAAGTGGCTGCTTCATTTGTATGTGCCATATCATCATGAGTTGACTTGAAACTATCCTCAATGTTTCTGACAAGTTCTACGTTTCTTTGGATGTTCTCAATAGCATCTTTCCACTGAGCCAATCTTTCTTCTTCGGTGTGTCCCACAGGTACCGCCACGTCTTCAACGATTTCAGCCGACTTCATAGAAGAGCCGTGTTCTTTAGATGCCTCCAGATTACCAAATGTATTGTGAATGTGCTCTAAAGCTAGCCTTGCGCTCTCGATGTCTTGATGCAGCTCTGCGTCGGCTTCTCCATGCTTCCAGGGAGCAACTTTGGTGGGTTTTTCGACTTTGCTCAAGTCCTTCTGAAAGTTTTCCACGGCTTGCTTGGCTAGCATAATGCTGTGCTTCATGTCCTCTTCAGTCATTTCAATGCTATGGTCATCATTAGCGGTGCTCCTCATCATATCAGTTTTGGCAAGGCTTTGCTCGTCGCAAAGGCTGACCCTGACTTGCTTCCTGCATGGTACGGGCGAGTCGAGCTTCTCTTCATCGGAGTCGCGGTACACCTGATAAGACGAGCCTACTTTCTTCTTTATGATGATGGGTTTCTTGAGGTTGAAGCTGCGTCCAGTGACACCGAACTCCGAGACTTGCGAGGGGAGGTTTACGGGAGTGCCGGGAGCCTGTTCGAGTGTTGACTTCCTTTCCCGTGTGAAGGCGTCGAGGAATCGGGCTGGGATCTTCGGCTCGTCGATGGCCTCTTCATGCAGGGCAGGTGCTGCTAAGGCGGCCGCGGCCAGAGCTAATAGCACCACGGAGGTCTTCATCGTGTGGTGACGATGTTCTGTTTGGTGTTGAAGCTAGGAGACATGTACGTTTTATACTGATTGAATGAAGCATGTGAATACCGCGTAGTGAAGCGTACGTGAGGATCTCACGGCGGCCGCTGGAGACGGCTTCCGGCTTCAGCGGAATGTCTGTACGCACGATAACTGCACACCCGGCTTATCACGATCTTTATATCTACACAGCCTGCATTCACTCGCTGTTTGTTATAGCTACATATATATAAGCCTTAAATTTGGATATAAAAAGTGGTCAGATTTCCCTAATTAATGTTTTAAATTAAATAGTAGGTAATACAATATTTATCATTTTATTATAATAATTAAGGCATTTATAATAGAGCTTTAAGACTCAATGCATTTCATTAGTAAGTACTAATGAAATTCATTTTTGGTGTACCCGAGGAGGAAAAAACTTATATCGAACTAGAAAAAAAAATGCTAAATATGTTGAACAATGATCTTCAAATACAGAGCAACCTAAGTGAAATCCAACATGTACGACGCATTGGGAAAAAAGGAGAGAAACCTAGACCCATAAACGTGGGTCTTTCAACTTACGGCAAAAAAATTCTTATACTAAAAAATAAAAATAAACTAAATAAAACAGACTACTACATAAAAGAAGATTTCGCGCCTAAAATCCTGCAAGAACGAAAACAGTTACAGGAACAGCTGAAAAACGAATCCAACAAAGGAAACCAAGCGTTTATTAAGTACAACAAGCTGGTTGTTAGAGTACCAAGCTCGCCGCTGGAAAAAATGCCTAATAAAGAAAACAATTTCATGAGGAAAATCCACAGTGAAAATGGACCAAAGATGAGCAACAAGGACACTAGCAGAGTCGCAAAAAGACACAAAATGTACAATGAAAATAGAAACATAACGCAATATTTTACATATCAAACAAGAGAAAATACCTAGGACACAATTAGCAAAAGCGCTGCCTCTCCCAATTCTTATGATAATATCCGAAAAGAAACCTCCCAATACCACCGCGGGAGAGCTAGACCGAAACCTTCCAGCTCGGAAAAAAACAGAGAAACAGAAAAATATTATTCCTCTTCCGGAATAAATAGCTTTTTTATTTTAATGAAATTCATTGAGTGTGTCCAATATTTTTTCCCACATGGGAAGAAAAATTAAAAGTAGTAGAGAATGTACGTACGCATACCTAAACCTAGCACAAATACATGAACTACCACGTTATTATAAATTATAGACCGACTTCAAATTCCTAAATAATGAAAATGAGTTTAAAACTTAATTTTAAAACAGAATCATCGAAATCGGTTGGCGTGATATTGAATTATTCGTCCATTTGTCTCGCACATACATACTTAATGCAAATTTAAGACGTAGGTATATGGTTTTCTCATGGATGCCACTGTCAAAACTGCACCAAATTCATATGGGACCACACGGAAAGCACAAGTTTTAAACAAAAATAGAAACTAAGAATCCGCAACCTCCTGCATTGCAGGCGGACCATCGCCCACCGCGCCACAGAGGTCGTCGAAAAGAGAATCATCAAAATCGGTTCACCCAGTCGAAAGTTCTGAAATAATAAACATTAAAATATAAATAATAAATACAGTCGAATTAAGAACCTCTTCCTTTTTTGAAGTCGGTTGAAAATTATCTAACACTACTGCAGAATCCGAACCTCAACTTTGTGTCACAACTTCTGTCGGAAGTATAAATTATCGTGTAGGTAAATTTAAACGTATGTAGTATTGTAATGTAAAACAGATTTTTACTTAATTTAACCAACAATAAATACAAATGTTCTATGTTTAATAAAAAAATGATGTATGCATTGGATTAACTATCAGTCGTCTAGCTCTTGCTAGAACCCATAACACAAGCTCTGCTTAGCTCGGGGCTGGATGATGCTGTGTAAATTGTCCAGCATTATTTTATTTATTTATTGCTTATGATATACGGTATGTCTGGTACGGTGTGCGTGACTATTTGTTTTGTATCTCTGTTATGGCTAAACCGATTTTGCAGGGTTTTTCACTGACATATACTGATGTTATAACGGGTAACTTACCTACCACCATAATAATTAAAACCCACGGAATTCTGAGTTCTACATGAGAAAAGTAGTGGATACACTGGTCGTAGCTACGTAGGTAAAGTACAATCTGTAAAGTAGGTACTTAAGTAACAAACTTGTTGGCGTAAATAAAGATAAATAGTGGAAGTATCATCATCATCATCATCCTATAGCAGTCCACTGCTGGACATAGGCCTCCCCCAATGAGCGCCACAGCGCCCTGTCTTCAGCTTGCCGCATCCAGTATCTACCTGCAGTCTTTCACAGGTCGTCATCCCACCTGGTCGGAGGGCGTCCTACACTACGTTTACCGAGTCGTGGTCTCCACTCAAGAACACGTTTGCAACAGCGGCCGTCGGTTCTTCGCGAGATATGGCCGGCCCACTGCCACTTCAGCTTGCTAATTCTTTGAGCTATGTCGATAAGCTTGGTTCTCTGTCAGATGCATTCGTTACGAATCCTATCCTTCAGAGAAACTCCGAGCATAGCGTACCAAAAATCGATGCATCCATTTTTGTTTTTTAATTCTCATGCTCGCAAAATGTGCCGTAATAGGGTAGCGGTAAAGTTCGAATTGATTCCCTCCTAACCAACGTACTTATCCGAATAAACATTCTAATTCTATGAAATAGGTAAAAATAATCTGTACATACATGGTATAAAACGAAGTCACTTTCGCTGTTCGCTTATATCTTGTAAACGAATCAACGGATTTTAATACAGTTTTCAGCATTAGATAGAGTGATCCAAGAGGAAGGCTTATAAACAATTTGACACATATACAACGCGGACGAAGCCGCGGGGCGTAACTAATAAATAGCGTATAAATGTGTTTACCAACATTTATAAAAATTTTAGCGGAATTATATTCGACAGCGACTTGTCATGTTTATTTTCGATCCTGACTGATTTAACCTACTCGTACCCGTGTATCTAATTTAGGCCCTTAGTAAAGTTTGTTATCTATGTTACTAGTTATGAAGATCTGTAATGTAACTTGAACCTAGTTCAAATTAAATCAATTTATTTCAATGAATATTGTTTCATATAGGTACATGAATATAACGTCAAGTGCGAGTCGGACTCGCGCTCCGAAGGTTTCGTATAATTTTATTATAGGTTGCTTTGCCATTGCTTCTTGCCGTTACATCTTATATGACTCTATGTCAACGGGAAGTACCCTATAGCATAACAAAAATTACAGTTTTCGGATATTTTCCTTTATTTTTGCTATAAAACCTTGCTTCTTGCCATTTTTTTATGATTCTAGGTCTATGTGTCGCGTTCATCAGCAGCGCTTTTTGCAGAATAATGTACCACCGAGCTGCGATCCCCGCTCCTCCAACGTTTGGATTATGGGCACACACCATGAGATAAAAGTCCAAAAAGGCGTTTATCAGGTCCCCCTGATCGGCCTGACTCCTACAGTGGACGAATATAAGCGTAAATGGGTAGTATAATATTCAGTAATGATTTTTTATCAGGAACACGGAACGTAGGATTTTTGTTAGGAACAACTCAGATTATTCTTCTCAGATTCTATGCTCGGCTGAATTATAGACCTACTAGCTGCGCCGCGCGGTTTCACCTGCATATCTTTATGAATTGTAGCCTATGTGTTATTCTGATATGTAAGCTATATTATTGTGAAGTTTCATTAAAATCCATTCAGTAGTTTTTACGTGAAAGAGTAACAAACATCCATCCATCCATACTTACAAAGCGTTTATAATATTAGTAGGATTTCGAAAATTATTTCGCTAATAAATGGAGAATGATCCGGTGGATGAGGTGTTCCATAAAAATGTTATTCCCGAAGGATAAGTATTTGCTCATAAAAAACAGTGTAAATTCGAAGTAATCTGAAGTCGGTTTTTAGTATCTTCAAAAAATAAATTATATCAAAACTAACAGAACATTAGAAAAGTTTAAAAAACAAATTTACCCCACCCTGCATTACTTTGTCGATACTTGCTCTTATTTAAATTACTTTTAGATAAAATCAAACACTGCTTCTTGAAAATATTTCTATAGCCCAACCAATGTTCCATACATGATAACTGTAAATGTTTAACCAAAATACGACATATTTATTTATATTGTTTATTGATTAAAATAAATTAAACGGTTAAAAAATTAAATACACAGTATAAGCGTGTTTTAGTATTTTTTATATTTTATGTATGCTAGTTTTAAGGTAAGTAGTTTTAGAAAAAGTTAAATAAGATCTGTTATTTTTGCATGGTCTGAAATAAATTATTTATTTATTATAATATAATATAAATGAATTAAACAACAAACACAATTATTATTAACAAGCTACATATAAACGTTGTTATCTTTATCTTTAATCTGTGGACCGTTACTCGAGCGAGACACGACGTCACCCCAATTTAAGGTCCAGCCTGAAAACCAGTGTCACTATCGTCCTCAGTCTAAGGTGCTTGCTGTTATTCTGTCGATGATGTGTGGTAACTTTTATAGTTACCTATCAAGAAGGTAGGTAAAAGTGGCCTGGATAAAATAAAGTACCTTACTTAGTCCGAGAATCGGTATTTATTCATCATACACGTCCCAAGATATTTAAATGAATGTGTACATTTTGCTGATTACGCATAGCAAAGTTCATCGACAATGATCTATTTTAGGTAAATTCCAAAGACATTTCCTACCAAATAAGTAGGTACAAGTTAAAATTGTGTAAATAAAAACAAAAGAAGAAATAATCAAACATTTTATTTTTGAAAGGGTACAGAGTTGTAATTAGAACATAAAAGAAAATTGTTTAAAAAAACATTTTCACTGGGAAACTCTTATCAGTTTATCAGTTTATTTATTTCCACCGTAGGTACACAATGTTACACTTGATGTCGTTAAATACTATTTTAAAAGATAAATTACATTTTTATTATAACACATACTAACTTATGACAAAGGAAACACCATAGGGCATTGTGCAAAAAAACTTAGTTTTTTTTTAGCATTACTATTAGGTATTTCAGTCACACTTTCTTTTGTATAGGTATACGGCGTCGGTACAATTGGTGCACTAGGTACCGATGGTTCAGGTGGTCCATCCACGGTCCTATAGGGATTCGTAAGAGAACCATAACTTAACTGAGGAGAACAGCTCACAAGAAGTGGCACGGCGCAGTCTGAATACGGAGCTGATGGCAAGTAAGCTACTGGTCTACTCTGATCATACGACGAGCTCTGTTGCGGCTGGTAATTCTGTGGGCTGGGTAGAAGGCTCGGTATGGCATTCCTCATGTACGGAAACGGCATAGCTGGTATTATGTTCGGCATCACCGCATCTTGACGAAGTTGATCTAAGTCTAGATAATCTCTGGATCGCACTGCTCTTACGTAGAGTGGGAAGTGCATTTCGTTATCAGTCATCGGTGATATAGTCTCTCGAATGCGCGTTGACATGACTGGTGGAAGTGACCTTACTGGAGGGATAGGAGTGTACATGTATGGCAGGTTGTAGCTATTGTAGGCAGTCGTATAGTCCATTGGATTTTGCGATGAGTAGTCAAGGTCATTCGTCCATTTTTCGTATGGTATGTTGTAAGGGTAGCTTGGAACCCTTGGTGGAAACATACCCATAGGATAAGAGGCCGGTAGTCCATCATCTTTGTAAATATCTTGTGAAAATTGAGGAGATAAGTCTTCAAAATTAGGGAAACTGATACGGCAAGGCTCTTCGTCTTCAACATTTTCTTCAGATTTCACAAAATTTTCGGAAAATGGAAGATTTGTGTTGATTGATTTTTTAAGATTTGGTGGTTGGTGTATTTGTTGGCGTCCTCTTCACAATCATACGCATTTTCAAATGCTAGGTATTGTCGCTTTTCACGAGAAGTTGGAATAGATCAGACACGAAAGGTTAGAACAGTTAGAAGCAAAAGTACAACACACTTAATTTTAAGGTATCTCTGGTATGACTGAGGAGTACTTTAGTATAAAGTTACTCATAAAAAATCGGATTCAGCAAAATTGTTAAAGCCTTGACTTCGTACATTGACTGCAGCTTGTATTTCAGTACATCCACTACCTTCTGCTGACCTTGTCAAATGTCATTATGAAATAATTTATATATAAGGTATCAAAAATGGTAATATGTTACCTACCTGGTTTAATTTCAAAATCAGCTAGGCAAGTTACAGTAATAATACAATAGTTACAGTAATTTACAAGTTGTACCTTCTTCATAATAAACACATAAACTGATTTTCTTTCTTTCTAACAACTAGGATTAATTTCATGAAAGAAACTTCTAAGTATGTATTGATGAAAGAAATCATAAACGTATTTTTATTCATTTGCTTTATTAAATAACTGTGATGTGTCTTAAAACTACATGAAATAAATTAGGAAATGACTTAAAACTATTTAGATTTTTTTATCAGTATCAGTTACAAGAGCTTACTTCGTTAGCTCATCGATTCTTGTCGTCGAATGTCATTAACTGTCGAATTCATCGGATCAGCAATTGTTATTGTTTCGCAACTAAAACGGTGCTCTTCAAGGGGTTAGTCTTTTTGACGTCTCTCTTGTGGTGGAAGTTGAAGTCATCCTCGGTTCTGTAAGCGGGTGCGGAGTAAGGCGCGGGGTGACCCTTGGCCAGGCTTCCGGAGACCACGGAGGGGTTGCAGCTCAGCAGCAATGGGATCCCACAACCTCCCACGTTGGCGTTAGGGAACAGACCGATGGCACCACTGGAGGGTGCGGCGGCCGGGGCTGGTGCACCATACGCAGACCTGGCAGCCTCGGGCATGTGAGATGGCCTCCACCGGAACCTTTGACCGTCTTGTTCCGAATCTCTCATGTTCATGTAGAAGTTGGGCTGCATCGCGTTGTCCATGTTGGCTGACTTGCCGTGGGCCATGAATTGGTCGTGGTGCCGCAGGTGGTCGTGGTCCATGTGCTGGCCGCTCATGTGCTGGTGGGCGTGCTGGTGGCTGTGGTGGTGTCCATGGTGCATCTGTGGGGTGGGTTCGAATTGGCGGGCTTCAGGAGCAGATTTCATCAATCCCGTTTCAGTGTTCATGTCCTTCTCTCCAACCCAGCGCATGTGGTTTTGCTCGTGAAGCTGGTGATGCTTATTGTTCATGTGATCCGCTTCTTTCATCTCTAGATTGTGTTCGATCATCTTTTGAGGAATGAGCGTTGGGGATGTAACGGCAGGAAGCATAGAATTTTCGCTGTTTACCATTTTTTCCTCAGCGTGGAACTGGACCTCGGAATTGTTATCTTTTGTTAAACTAGAAGCGTCTCTTAGCTTATCCATGATGTGGTGTTGCTCGTGAGTTTTGTCTCCATCCTTGATAAACTCAGCTTGTTGTTCCTTGCCGAGTTCAGCAGATTTCATTTCATTACTTTGGGTTGTAGCATGTTCGTCGTGTTTGAACTGAGTATGTGTTGTTGCATCGTGACCGTTTTTGTTGGTGTTTCCTTGCTGGTCTAGTGAATCCTCTTTTTCAGCAGAAGCACTTTTCTTCAGCAGCATGTCTTCTAATTTGTCTTCTTTAATTATTTCCGTCTCTGGTTTGAGTTCTTCGTGGCTTGCCATCTTCATGGTATCAGTGTGTTGAATAGCATGGTCCAATTTCATAGAATCAATGTCAGCCTCTTTTTTCTTCATAGTAAAATCTTGTTTTGGACTAAGTCTCTCCTTGTCATCGTGACTAAGATCTTGGATCTTTGAAGCAGACACCATCGAAGCAGACTCCAACATGTCATTTTCCACTTTGTCAGTTATCATCTCATTTTGTTCACTTGACTTCTCTTGTTTAGGGTGTTCTGGATTTTCAAGGGAAGAGTGCTCCATATGCTCCACCGTTTGCTTATTTTCATCTTTGTGTTGTTCGGGTACTCCCATGTCATGCGTCGACTGATCCTCAAGATTACTTTTATGGACATCTTTTGTGGAAGTGGCTGCTTCATTTGTATGTGCCATATCATCATGAGTTGACTTGAAACTATCCTCAATGTTTCTGACAAGTTCTACGTTTCTTTGGATGTTCTCAATAGCATCTTTCCACTGAGCCAATCTTTCTTCTTCGGTGTGTCCCAAAGGTACCGCCACGTCTTCTACGATTTCAGCCGACTTCATAGAAGAGCCATGTTCTTTAGATGCCTCCAGATTACCAAATGTATTGTGAATGTGCTCTAAAGCTAGCCTTGCGCTCTCGATGTCTTGATGCAGCTCTGCGTCGGCTTCTCCATGCTTCCAGGGAGCAACTTTGGTGGGTTCTTCAACTTTGCTCAAGTCCTTCTGAAAGTTTTCCACGGCTTGCTTGGCTAGCATAATGCTGTGCTTCATGTCCTCTTCAGTCATTTCAATGCTATGGTCTTCGTTGGTGGCGCTCCTCATCATATCAGTTTTGGCAAGGCTTTGCTCGTCACAAAGGCTGACCCTGACTTGCTTCCTGCATGGTACGGGCGAGTCGAGCTTCTCTTCATCGGAGTCGCGGTACACCTGATAAGACGGGCCGACTTTCTTCTTTATGATGATGGGTTTCTTGAGGTTGAAGCTGCGTCCAGTGACACCGAACTCCGAGACTTGCGAGGAGAGGTTTACGGGAGTGCCGGGAGCCTGTTCGAGTGTTGACTTCCTTTCCCGTGTGAAGGCGTCGAGGAATCGGGCTGGGATCTTCGGCTCGTCGATGGCCTCTTCATGCAGGGCAGGTGCTGCTAAGGCGGCCGCGGCCAGAGCTAATAGCACCACGGAGGTCTTCATCGTGTGGTGACGATGTTCTGTTTGGTGTTGAAGCTGGGAGACATGTACGTTTTATACTGATTGAATGAAGCATGTGAATACCGCGTAGTGAAGCGTACGTGAGGATCTCACGGCGGCCGCTGGAGACGGCTTCCGGCTTCAGCGGAATGTCTGTACGCACGATAACTGCACACCCGGCTTATCACGATCTTCTATCTACACAGCCTGCATTCACTCGCTGTTTGTTATAAAAAGCCTTAAATATGGATATAAAAAGTGGTCAGATTACCCTAATTAATGTTTTAAATTAAATAGTAGGTAATACTATATCTATCATTTTATTATAATAATTAAGGCATTTATAATAGAGTTTTAAGAAAAGAGTTCAATATTGTTTTCCGACATGGAAAGAAAATTGTAAAAGTAGTAGAGAATGGACCTAAACCAAAACCTAGCCAAAATCAAACAAATACATGAACTACAACGTTATTATAAATTTCGCGTGTTTTTAAAAAACTATAGACCGACTTCAAATTCCTAAATAATGAAAATGAGTTTAAAACTTAGTTTTAAAACAGTATCATCGAAATCGGTTGGCGTGATATTGAGTTATTCGTCCATTTGTCTCGCACATAGTTAATGCAGATTTAAGAAGTATATGGTTTTCTCATGGATGCCAATGTCAAAACTGCACCAAATTCATATGGGACCACACGGAAAGCACAAGTTTTAAACAAAAATAAAAACTAAGAATCCGCAACCTCCTGCGTCGCCTTCGCCCACCGCGCCACAGAGGTCGTCGAAAAGAGAATCATCAAAATCGGTTCACCCAGTCGAAAGTTCTGAATTAATAAACATTAAAATATAAATAATAGATACAGTCGAATAAAGAACCTCTTCCTTTTTTGAAGTCGGTTGAAAATTATCTAACACTACTGCAGAATCCGAACCTCAACTTTGTGTCACAACTTCTGTCGGAAGTATAAATTATCGTGTAGGTAAATTTTTAATAATGTAAAACAGATTTTTACTTAATTTAACCAACAATAAATACAAATGTTCTATGTTTAATAAAAAAAATATGTATGCATTGGATTAACTATCAGTCGTCTAGCTCTTGCTAGAACCCATAACACAAGCTCTGCTTAGCTCGGGGCTGGATGATGCTGTGTAAATTGTCCAGCATTATTTTATTTATTTATTGCTTATGATATACGGTATGTCTGGTACGGTGTGTGTGACTATTTGTTTTGTATCTCTGTTATGGCTAAACCGATTTTGCAGGGTTTTTCACTGACATATACTGATGTTATAACGGGTAACTTACCTACCACCATAATAATTAAAACCCACGGAATTCTGAGTTCTACATGAGAAAAGTAGTGGATACACTGGTCGTAGCTACGTAGGTAAAGTACAATCTGTAAAGTAGGTACTTAAGTAACAAACTTTTTGGCGTAAATAAATATAAATAGTGTAAGTATCATCATCATCATCAGCCTATAGCTGTCCACTGCTGGACATAGGCCTCCCCCAATGAGCGCCATAGCGCCCTGTCTGCAGCTTGCCGCATCCAGTATCTATCTGCAGTCTTTCGCAGGTCGTCATCCCACCTGGTCGGAGGGCGTCCTACACTACGTTTACAGAGTCGTGGTCTCCACTCAAGAACACGTTTGCAACAGTGGCCGTCGGTTCTTCGCGAGATATGGCCGGCCCACTGCCACTTCAGCTTGCTAATTCTTTGAGCTATGTCGATAAGCTTGGTTCTCTGTCAGATGCATTCGTTACGAATCCTATCCTTCAGAGAAACTCCGAGCATAGCGTAGGGGAGAGTGTGGGAAACGCGAACGCGGGGTAATCCCGAATCCAATGGTTCTAATGGGTTAGAAAGATATAGCCATATTTTACTTGCCGCCATTTCAGAGATCACGTCACAACTAGTGCCAGTCAACAACACGGGAGACGAGGACGCACGAACTTGTCAAAGTATGCATTTTTCAATATTTCGCATGTTTTGATGTAATTTTTTTGGTAAATTCAAGTTGGTGTTCCTTTATTTCTATATACAATAGTAATTTAACTTTTACATAGTGTTATACTCACATATTAATCACCTCAATGACAATGACGCAATCAACAGAAGAAATATAACAATTTTTTTTTTGTTTGTTTTATTGTTATCGATCCTGCGGGGTAAATGCGAACGCTCCATGTCGGGCAATCTCGAACGTTCGGCATTACCCCCCTCCCTTTTGTTGGTACCCCGTTCATCATCTTTTCATTATTTTTCAGATGCCTCGTAATTACACAAGGAAGACCAAACAAAAGTACAATCTTAAAGATCTCAAAAAGGCTAGCTCGATGATGCTAAAACCAAAAAACTCAGATGTCCAGGTTTCCTATACAGGTTCTGTTAATTCACAAAGCCATGATATAAGCACGCATACAGTTTCCCTGTCCGAGATCGTTTAATTGCCTATTATTCCTCCAAAATTAACAAAATGCAATATCAGAACACACCTATAAAACACCAGTTAGAGGAAAAGGAAAACAGAAAAAGAGCTAAAGCAGAAGAAATAAGAAAACAGAAAAAACCTTTAAATAAAGAGGTTAAAAGAGTATTGAAGAATTTCAAGAATATAAAAGTCTTTACAGACCCTAGTCAAACTACAAAAGAAAAAGAAACAGAAAACGAAAAAGGCGGAAAGAAATATTAAGACTACTTTTGTATTTTATTTGAAGACAAATATATCGATCCCTCCGTTGAATACTGGATTATGTGCTACGTGTGTAAAAATTGGGCTCACGAGAACTGTACTGACGGACAGTCAACATCGTTGTGCTGTAAATGTAATAACTGTCGTTATTAATGTTAGTACGTAATTACCCCAAGGGGTGTTCGTGTTTACCCGACTAATAGCGGGTAAAGCCGAACACTAAGGGTTTTGTTTCTTTCTTCATATTCTTACAATTTGTTAAAAATTATTAATGTTGATTAGTGAATTCGTTAGACAGATAAGTAAACCTTATAATTTAACCATTAAAGAAACTCTGTGATCAAATTCCTCGGTTTTATTGAAGTTTTCCCTTAGGTGTTCGTATATCCCCCACTTTCCCCTACCAAAAATGGATGCATCCATTTTTGTTTTTTAATTCTCATGCTCGCAAAATGTGTCGTAATAGGGTAGCAGTAAAGTTCGAATTGATTCCCTCCTAACCAACGTACTTATCCGAATAAACATTCTAGTTCAATGAAATAGGTAAACATAATCTGTACATACATGGTATAAAACGAAGTCACTTCCGCTATTCGCTTATATCTTGTAAACGAATTAACGGATTTTAATACAGTTTTCAGCATTAGATAGAGTGATCCAAGAGGAAGGCTTATAAACAATTTGACACATATACAACGCGGACGAAGCCGCGGGGCGTAACTAGTAAATAGCGTATAAATGTGTTTACCAACATTTATAAAAATTTTAGCGGAATTATATTCGACAGCGACCTGTCATGTTTATTTTCGATCCTGACTGATTTAACCTACTCGTACCCGTGTATCTAATTTAGGCCCTTAGTAAAGTTTGTTATCTATGTTACTAGTTATGAAGGTCTGTAATGTAACTTGAACTATGTTCAAGTTAAGTTCAAGTTTAACTTGAACCTAGTTCAAGTTAAATCAATTTATTTCAATGAATATTGTTTCATATAGGTACATGAATATAACGTCAAGTGCGAGTCGGACTCGCGCTCCGAAGGTTTCGTATAATTTTATTATAGGTTGCTTTGCCATTGCTTCTTGCCGTTACATCTTATATGACTCTATGTCAACGGGAAGTAACCTATAGCATATAACAAAAAAATTACAGTTTTCGGATATTTTCCTTTATTTTTGCTATAAAACCTTGCTTCTTGCCATTTTTTTATGATTCTAGGTCTACGTGTCGCGTTCATCAGCAGCGCTTTTTGCAGAATAATGTACCACCGAGCTACGATCCCCGCTCCTCCAACGTTTTTGATTATGGGCACACCCCGTGAGATAAAAGTCCAAAAAGGCGTTTATCAGGTCCCCCTGATCGGCCTGACTCCTACAGTGGACGAATATAAGCGTATATGGGTAGTATAATATTCAATAATGATTTTTTATCAGGAACACGGAACGTAGGATTTTTGTTAGGAACAACGCAGATATTTTTTTTTAGCGGAGAAAAACAAAAAACTGCGATTGATTCTATGCTCGGCTGAATTATAGACCTACTACTAGCTGCGCCGCGCGGTTTCACCTGCATATCTTTATGAATTGTAGCCTATGTGTTATTCTGATATGTAAGCTATATTATTGTGAAGTTTCATTAAAATCCATTCAGTAGTTTTTACGTGAAAGAGTAACAAACATCCATTCATCCATACTTACAAAGCGTTTATAATATAAGTAGGATTTCGAAAATTATTTCGCTAATAAATGGAGAATGATCCCTAGGTGTTCCATAAAAATGTTATTCCCGAAGGATAAGTATTTGCTCCTAAAAAAACAGTGTAAATTCGAAGTAATCTGAAGTCGGTTTTTAGTATCTTCAAAAAATAAATTAACAAAACATTAGAAAACTTTAAAAAACAAATTTACCCCACCCTGCATTACTTTGTCGATACTTGCTCTTATTTAAATTACTTTAGATAAAATCAAACACTGCTTTTTGAAAATATTTCTATAGCCCAACCTATGTTCCATACATGATGATAACTGTAAATGTTTAACCAAAATACGATATATTTATTTATATTGTTTATTGATTAAAATAAATTAAACGGTTATCTATAAATAATAAACTGTAGAGAACGCCAAAAAATGTTTTAGTATTTTTTATATTTTATGTATGCTAGTTTTAAGGTATATATTACTATGGACCGTAGAATAAGTTAAATAAGATCTGTTACTTTTCCATGGTCTGAAATAAATTATTTATTTATTATAATATAAAATTAATTAATTTCACAACAAACGCAATTATTATTAACAAGCTACATATAAACGTTTTTATCTTTATCTTTAATCTGTGGACCGTTACTCGAGACACGACGTCACCCCAATTTAAGGTCTAGCCTGAAAACCAGTGTCACTATCGTCCTCGGTCGATAATGACAACAAGCTGAGACGGGACCTTATTAGCCGCGCACATAGGGAAAGACCAGTTATTTTTTCTTACTCTACTACTTATACATAGGCATTACATTTCATTCTGACAGTTCGTTATCTTAACCATGTTAGGTACGGGATAATCGGCTGAAACTAAATGATGTTTTCCTTGCCTTTCAGGGAAATCTACAGACACTTTATAATGTGTTGCTCCAGTCTCCAACAAATCTCTTCTACGTCTGTTTATAACCGACGCTGGACTATTCAAATCTATGGCATCAGTAAACTTATCTGCTTTGTTCTCACTCTTTTTATTCTTAATATTTTTGTCTTCTCGATCGTTCTCGAAGCTTCTATACGATGACGCGGCAGTTAAATGTCCTCTTACAACGTCTGGAGCACAATTGAGCAGGATAGGAATAGCGCCTTCTGGTGCACTTGGAAATACTGCTACTTGGTCTGATTTACTTGAAGAATCGTAGTTTTTGTACGATTGTTCACTTACTTCCCTGACTGGCTTTTCTAGAGACTTGTCATCCACATTTTTGAAAGCTTTGATTTCTTTTGGAACGAATTTTTCTTCTGTCTCCTCTTCTACGATTGGTAGAGTTTTAAATTCATCATCCGTAGTATCCTTCTCTTCCAGTGCGCTTGCTTTGAAATCTGTATTTTCATCTCGATCATTTGACTCATCTTTTTCCAATGGAGTCAACTCTTCTTGAATAACCACTATTTCATTATCGCGCAGCAAAGGATTTTGAGCTCTAAAGTCTTCTGCATAAAGAGGCTCTGGAGAAATTATTGCTTGAACATCTTCACTCTCAGCGTCACGAGAAACACCTTCCAAAGTTAGAGCCAAGACAGAGAGGACTTCTGTTTCGAAATCTCTCTGTTTTTGAGCCTTACCTTGTGTTGATAAATTTATCGGTTCTTTTAATACTGTGTCGGTATCAATCTGTAACGTCTTGCCTTGGGCGAGTTTTTCTTGAGATAAAGGCAATGATAAATATAGATAGAAGTGCGAAAACAATGACAGTACCACGAAGGTTTTCATTTTGATAGTCAGCCATGGTTTGTAAAAACATGTTATTTATAGTTGCGCATTCATAGATAGATTTCTGATGAAACTCATGATTGTGTCGCGTCATTTTTATCTATTTTCTATCGTGATCGTGTTCGATAGCCGTTTTACTATCATCAATTCATTGAATGATTATATTATCGATGATTTATCGAAGAAAATACGAAGAAACAAAGGGTTTATTCATTCAAATCATATACCATATGACTATAGTCTTTGTCTTCGGACAGAGAAGTTCTTTGTATTGGTATACCAATACCATTGACTTAAGTACTTCTACTTTTTTTTTATTATTATTATTTTTATTAAATAATAAATAAATAGACAATTCACACAGCATTATCTAGCCCCATGGTAAGCAGAGCTTGTGTTATGGGTACTAGATAACTGATATACATAAGACAATATATTACATATATAGATATTTTTTATTATACATAGAAAACGACCAGAACACTCGGAACAAATATCTGCAGATCGTACACACAGTTGTCCCGAGGCGGGAATCGAACCCGCAACCTCCTGCGTTGCAGGCGGACCTTCGCGCCACATTGGTCGTCAAAATTTAATTTCACACAACTTACTTACACCTACATATTTTATTAAAAATACATACATAGGGAATCAAACCCGCAACTGTCCATATTTGCAACAGAGGTCGTCTTATCTACTATTCTTTGGAGGAGTTCTGTGCCGACAAATTTAAGTCTGAGAATCTGTGATAAATAATTTAACATTAACATAGTATAAAGAAGAAATAATTTAAAGAATATTTTTGACATTTTTATTATAATTATTTTACATTTTTATTCTTATTTGACATTGTTTACTTGTATTTTTATTGTATACTCATCTTTTAACTGTCTATGTTTATAAGCCTATGTACAATTTCCGACACAATTTATATTGTTTGTGAAATAAATAAATGAAAAATATCACAACCTTCGCAATGATCGTTAAAAGTCTACGTAGGTACACAATACCTATAGGTGACTCTATCATTTCAACACAGTTCAATGTGCTTAAGACAGTCGATTCATACATACTTAACTTAACCGTAGCTATATACCTTTCTACCTAAACTGGTAGGTATCTATAGCTCGCATGTAGAAATATTATCATAATGTAATGATAAATCTTCACACTTATATTATAACTACGAAAGTTTTAATGCTTAGATGAATGTATGGATGTTTGTTACTTCTTCACGCCAAACCGGCTGAAATTTAATATACGCTATTTTGTATCATAGGATAGTTCTCATAGGATAGGAATAACCTTTAAACGCTTCGTTAAAAACAACGCGTGCGAAGCCGCAAGCAGAAACTAGTAAAAAATATACTTAATTAACACTTTCATGGCCCATGCACGTCACAAATGTCCCATGATGTCTAGATCGGTTAGACGGGGTGGCGACGACGAAAACGACGCGATGCGACTTTCGCCCCTTCGGATCACACGACCGAGTCTGGGCAGTGAATACGTTAAAAAAATAACGTTGTAATTTCCCTGTTCTGGTCGTTATCTATGTATAATAAAATATATCTATGTAATCTATTGTATTACGTATATCAGTCATCTGGTTCCTATAACACAATCTCTGCTTAGCTTGGGCCTAGATGAATCTGTGTGAACCATACGAACTTTAAAATTCAATATAATATAATTAATAAATAATCTTGGACAACTACATTATTTATTTATTATATTATATAGATTTTGTAAGTTCGTATGTTTTAAAGTTTTTATCTATGAGGTAATTCTACGGAAAGACAACAAAAACAAAAAAAAACACATAAAAACAAAAAATATACAAACCAAATGAAGCCAAAAAAAAAAACATTGAGAAGAGGGAAAAAAAATCTATTCCCACAAAACCCAAGGACCGAGGGGTCCTCACCCCTCGAGTTGACGCCGGGGTAATAAGGCTAAGCCTCGAGGCCCCTCTCTGTGCCCCCACCAGGGCCGGAAAGAAATTTATTGATATACGGAAAGACTGGCCCAATTTGGAAAAACCGTGCACAAAAGATAGATAAATTATCCCTAAATGACGAAGGTTACGTTTTATTCGTAGGTTAGAACAAAACACTACACACTTGACATATGTATGTATATATCACATGATGTGGCGTGTAGGCGAAGCTCCGCTTGCAAGGCATGAGGTTGCGGGTTCGATTCCCGCCGTAGGACAAAATTGTTTATACGATCTGCCCATATTAGTTCCGGGTGTTCTAGGTCATTTTATTATATTATATAATAAAAAATATATACCTATCTACATATGTACGTATAATGTATTGTATTAAGTATATCAGTCATCTAGTACCCATAACACACTGCTTAGCTTGGGACTAGATGATGCTGTGTGGATTATCTAGCATTATTTATTTATTTATTCACCTACCTAACGAAGTATTAGTACCTACACTGGCTAGATAGGCACCTAAGTACCAACCACCCTCTTATTGTTTAAAGTGTAACTAAAGGTTAAAGGGTTTTGAGTAAAAATCAATCAACAATTAAAAATCATTTAATTTTAATCCTTAAATCTAAGTTACCAGAATCTACTCACTATCACTGTTTATTTATTTACCTACTTCAACGACGCAACCCTAAATACCACAATGCCACTTCTTTTTAGCTTCACTGATGAGCATGGCTCTGTTGAGGGACGGTTGCATGATCATGCAACGCTGGCGTCTCGTGGCTCTCATGACCCTCATGGGAGTCATGACCTTGATGCGGGTCCACCCCTCTGTACACGTCAGGAGTCACCGGCGCAGCCGCAGGGTAGCTCGACGCAGTGTAGTGTGACTGAGCCGGCACCACATGACCTCTCACCACATTAGGCGTACAGCTGAAGAGTAACGGCACGTTACATCCTCCAGTATTACCACTTGGAAACACTCCGAAGGCAGGAGCAGTTGTGGCTGGGTAGACGTGCGGGGTAGGAGCGTAGCTGTAACGCGCCATGGGGAAGTGTTCGTCGGAGTAGCTCATGATCTCTTGGTCTTCAGCTCGGTAGTGCGGATATTGGTAGCCGTAGTGCTGTGGGGTTGTGATGGCCGCGACCGGGGCTGATGCGGAAGCTGCAGCGGCGGCTGCGGCGGCACACGGAGAGACGTATTGGTATTGTTGATACTGAGGGTACGATTGTCGGTAGTAGTCCAACATAGTTTGGCCCTCGGCCGCGATGTTAGACCGCTGGTCTCTGTAGTACTCCTGTACAAACCCCGCTGGTTGTAAGCTCGGTGCCGGGACTGAACCCACGACAGACAGAATAACAGCAAGCACCACAGACTTCATTATGATCACAACTGATTTGTCCCGAATATGGCGGGCTACTAAATACATCGACGTTTTGCAATCGAATTTTGAGTGCAGTTTTTACTGGGTTAGCAGTTTGGGCCATTTGAATACCTATTTTTATTTACGTACGTTGAGATAATTATGACCGAGTTAATTCTGCAAGCTTGGGAGTTTCTGAGTGAACTAGATATTTACTGGCAAAAAATACTGTAGTAGTCTTACTTACAGAAATGGTTTTTAGTATCCATTTGACCTATCTTCTGACCACGGATTATATGTTACTAGCTGCGTCCCGCGGTTTCGCCCACGTGGAAATCTATGTGTCAAATGGTTTATAAACCTTCCCCTTGAACCACTCTATCTATTAAAAAAACCTCATCAAAATCCGTTCCATAGTTTTAAAGATCTAAGCATAGATAGGGACCGACAGACAGCGGGAAGTGTCTTTACTTGACTACATAGAGAATAGAGATATAAATTTAACAAGTTCCTTGTGGGAAAACGTGCTCATTCGTAAACCATACGTTATAAAGAAAAAAAGGTTCCCAATGATTATCTTCATACTTCGACGACCTCTGTGGCGCAGTGGGCCAAGGTAAGCCTGCGACGCAGCGGGTTCGATTCCCGCCTCGGGACAAATATGTGTACGATCAACAGATATTTGTTTTTAATAAAAAAATCTTTTGAATAAAAAAAATATATATTGTATTAAGTAGTACCTAAATCATATCAGTTATCTGGTACCCATAACACAAGCTCTGATTAACTTGGGGCTTGATAATGCTGAGTGAACTTTCCAGTATTATTTATTTATATTAATACGTAGTTATTCTATATTATCTTGTAAAAACTTTTCATCACATATTTAGGCACAATTAGTCACAATTAATTACCTTTTTATTTTATCGAGGGACATGCAAAAACGCGGGCATAAGCAAGTACTTATAAAATAAGTAAACTTATAAAATCAGAGTGTCAAAAAACGTACCTACCTATAAAATAACCGGTCATTTAAAATAAAAGGTCCATGTAAGAAATTGTTTCGCGACGAAAATGGAACCCGCAACTTCAATCTCAACAATTCAGATAATTCTTGGTATTTATTTTGCAAAATAGCCACGATGATTTGTCACGATGGATGGCATGCGGGTCATGGCAATCGCCCCAGATTTGAACTGAGCTTCTTGAAAATGTAGAGCGAGGCTTGGCCGACACATTTAAATTTTTCTTAGTTCTTAGCCAAGGGATCTAGGGGACCATTCGCAGCGAGCATAATTCCTTACGCTGCTAAAATTCCGTCTCGTTGCTCGTTGCGAGCGCCTTCTTTCCCCGTACCATAAATATTATTATTATGCTATACTAGCTGCGCCCTTTCGGCTTCGCCCGCGTGGAAATCTATGTGTGAAAATATTATTTTAAGTATTTATTTTTAGGCTTGCAAATATATTTGACGACCTCTGTGACGCGGTGGGCGAAGGTCCGCCTGCGACGCAGGAGGTTGCGGGTTCGATTCCCGCCTCGGAACAATTGTGTGTACGATCTGCAGATGTTTGTTCTGGGTGTTCTGGTCGTTATATGTAAAATAAAAAAAATATCTATCTATGTAATCTATTATATTAAGTATATCATTCATCTAGTACCCATAACACAAGCTCTGCTTACCTTGGGGCTAGATGATGCTGTGTGGATTGTCCAGCATTATTTATTATTATATATATTGCAAGCCTAAAAATAAATACTCGCTGCGAATGGTATCTGAATATCAATGAATTAATCAACGCGCGACGGTTCAAAGGATCCCTTGGTTGGGGAGGGTCTTGCGAATGCTAAGTATTTTTACAGATACCGTCGAAGAACATACGAATGAAATTGTATTAGAGCATTTAGAACAAAATAGTGCTGAGCCAAGCCTACTCATGAGAAACGTGGGTGTCTCTATGCACATGTTTGCCTCAATATTAGAACAAGAGTTATATAGCTATGTTTTGAAAGAATGTTTTCTTGCCATAAGAACTTAGCAGAAAAAAATTGCCACAGTCCACAGTAACGTCACATAACTCAAAGTTACAGCTGATTAGAGAACAGTTAACGCATGAAGTTTAAGCTGGAAAAAGGAAACTAGATAAAATTAGAAACCAAACACTTATGTATAAAACGAACTAAAATAGAAGACGTTTCAGTTAAAGTAAGGAAACTTGGTATCCTACTAATAATATAAACGCGTAAATTTGTAAGTATGGATGGATGGATGTTTGTTACTCTTTCACGTAAAAACTACTGAATGGATTTTAATGAAACTATGCAATAATATAGCTTATACATCAGAATAACACATAGGCTACAATTTATAAAGATATATTGTAGGTATATTATTCAAAATACCTATCACCACGCGGGTGAAACCGCGGGGCGCAGCTAGTCAATTATAAATTCATTACGCCCCGTTATACCGGTTAGTATTTGCCTGTCTTTAGGGTCTAATAGTGGGTGGTCAATTCTACACAGTAAGCCAGCTTCCGGGGGGCTGCTCTTATCCCTAGGCTTACATGTATCAATAACACACTCTCTATGCCCTTGTGTTCGAAAACAACTCAAAATTTGAAATTTGAATACCTGGACAATTGGTGACCAGGATACACTCCTTGCTGTACTCGTCTCTGACGTAGCCAGCGGAGCAGCGACATCCCACGCGGCACTCCCATACTGCCAAACACATGTGGCCTGAGGAATAGAGGTACATTATAGTCACCAGTGTTTAATTGATAAAATAATAATAATTTGTAAGCTTTAATAAAACTACTTCAAATTCCTTAGTATTTTAACCATACAAATCCACAAACCGGGTAGAATGGGTTTAATTAAACCCATTCTACCCGGTTTGTGGATTTGTAAGTAGTTTAAAATAAGATGTAATAATGGCAAATATTATAATAAACTATAAACCGACTTCAAATTATAAATATTACTTATATAATATTGGATAACTCAAAAATCAAATCATGGTAAATATCCCGTTTTAAATTATAAATATGTAGGTACCTATTAAAAATGGGTATACAAATTAGTTTGAGAAAATACTCGAAATCGGTTGGCGTGATAATGAGTTTTTCGTCCATTTTACATATGTACGTTATGCAAATTTAAGACTTATAACGGAGAAAGGTTTACTCATGGATGCCATTGTCAGAATTGGACATCACGGGATGCACTAGCATTAAAATTATTTTTGTTATTAAAATCGATTCACCCAGTCGAAAGTTCTGAAGTAACCAACATTAAAAAAAACAGTCGAGTCCACCTTTTTGGAGTCGATTAAAAATGCTACTCATTTGCAAGTTTTCTCAATCACTGCAAGGACGCCACTATCAAGATTTTGCCCCGGTTCGAAAAAATCGTAGATCCGGGGCTGCGACATTACATTGGTGCTGCTCACATTATTTGCTTGAAATTTAGATAATGATGTACTTACCAGCAACTGAAAAAGAGTTAATTATTAATTATAGTAGCTATTTTCAGACATATAAATAAATAAATAATGCTGGACATTTCACACGGCATTTCCTAGCCCCAAGGTAATCAGAGCTTGTGTTATGGGTAGTTACTAGATAACTGATATATATACTACAATACATTACATAGATAGATATTTTTTATTATACATAGAAAACGACCAGAACACCCAGAACAAATATCTGTAGATCGTAGAAACATTTATCTCGAGAGGCGGGAATCGACCCCGCAACCTACTGCTTCACAGGCGAACCGTCGCCCACCGCGCCACAGAGGTCGTCAAAATTATAAACTCGGCTTTTTCATTTTGTAGCCACAATAATTTTTATTTCCTGAATAAATAAAAAAGGTCTTCAGAGTGAATGGTTTCAATAACGATTTTAAGCCACAACACCCATTGAACCCAAGATTAAAATTCAAATTAATTTATTTTGCGAAACATGGGTTACAAGGATGTTACATTAAAAAATAGATTCAGATTCAGATTTCTTTATTGTCATAATTCTTACATAAAAGTGTACACTATAATATATAATACACCTTAATTATGCTAAGTATACGACTCGTCAAAACAGGTAATATAAAACTTTGGTGTATAGGAAAATAGAATGAGCATAACCATGATCTTTATAGTAGCATGCAAAGTCACGATAAATGTACCTTTTATAAATAATAATAATATATATACCTTCCCTCAGCATCTTCATATTAACACAGGTAGGGGGACACTTCCACCCGCATAGCGAGAACTGCTCATGCTGCCTTTCACAAGTCGAGGTTCTGTAGCATCCACCACCAGCTATGCTTACAACTAACAGTAGTGTTTGTAACATGTGCGTAACTAGGTATAAAATGTTTAGTATCGTGGTTTATGGGTTTTGCAATGGCTGTTTTATGAGTGTTAAAAGTAAATACTACCTACTACCAACTACAAAAATCTAGAGTTTTCTCGTTGGTTCAATGATGATGAATAGTGGGCGTGTTTACCTCTGTTTGTGTATCTGTGGCAATGAATTGAACCGATTTAGATAAGAAAATTTGTAAAGGAATTTGGTAAGGTACTCGCTCTACCGAAGAATATTTAGACGTAGGCTGCGGTAACCGCTTCCCATCGTAGGCCGCATGCTTGCTATCGTGTTGGTAACAAAATATTACAGGATGTTACTGCTATTAAAGGGTAAAAGACCATGAGGACGCTCACAAACTGGCTGGTCTGACCAAATTAAAGCAATAACGGGACTCTCTTTCCCTGCAACCCTGAGATAGGCGGAAGACAGAGTGGTGTGGAAGCGGTTCATCAGCGTCACAGTGAAAGCTTTCCAGGACCTTCAGCAATACAACAGAGAAGATATACGATAAATAGGCCAATTTCATCGACCCTTTTGACCTTGTTGGCAATCTCAATGCGTTCTCTGATGTATTTAAAACATGTAGTTCTATATTTACAAGGTATACCTAATATAATAAGTTGATTTGTTTAATACTTCTCCAAGTAACTTCAAACATATTTGTAGTAATCACTACTTTCTGTACTATTATGTCCATATATCAGTTATCTAGTACCCATAACACAAGCTCTGCTTACCATGGGGCTAGATAATGCTGTGTGAATTGTCCAGCATTATTTATTTATTTATTTATTTACTGTATAACTTCACATATTCATATTGTTTGTCCACTACTTATTCCTTTTAATAATCTTTCTTACTACTTGTGAAAACTTGTAATTGGCCGTCCTTATAATATTTACTTAATCTTTCTTGTTTTATGTTAAGCCGTAAGTTTTCCGAAAATTAAATAAATAAAAAATAGAGTGTTGTAGACGTTCTATGGTAGTACATATGATGAAAATCGTATTGCGTCAAAGATCTCGTCTTGTTATATTTGTTTGTTCGTATTTGTCACATCACATCACACTAATATAACGCGAAAGTTTGGATTGGATAGATGGATGTTTGTTTCTTCTTCACGCCAAAACTGGCTGATCAGGCTGAAATTTTGCATTGTTGTTGATCTAGACCGGGAATAAAACATAGGGAGGCAACTTTTTAATGGTATAAAAATTGGCTCCCTACATGTTTTAATCCCAATTAAATCAGATCCCATAGGATAGAAACGTTAGTCGATACAAAAAACGCGTGCGAAGCTGAAGCGGGCTAAATTTAGTACCTAATACTGTATATAAGTGAGATAGGAAAAATATAATATACGGCATATTAACAAAGAAAATTACAACTTGTATTGATATGGATTATGAATCAGTTATGCTATCTCTAGATTGTTTGCAACAGTTCAGTTCAGTTCAGTTCATTTATTTATTCCTTTTTGATACAATCACGTACACTCGGAAAAGTCATAATATACAATAGTATGATTACAATATGATTACATATAAAATTTATCAGCAATAGCTTCGTCAATATTATAAAAAGATTTACATATTAAAAAACTTCTGATTTTTTCACGAAAAATCTTAAAATTTAGTTTCCTTACATTTAAAGGTAATTTATTATAGAATTTTATGCCAAGGTAAATAAAGCTCCTGTTTAATTTTGCAAGTCTATGTTTCGGGATGACTACATTTTATTTTTTGCGTGTATCATAATTATGGATGTCACTTTGTAGGTCTAATTCTTCTGCGTGAATTTTAGCATAAATACAATTTTGAAATATATATTCTCCGGTGAATGTCATGATATTTAATTGTCTAAACTTGTCCCTACAAGACTCTACTTTATGCATTTGCAGAATGAACCTTATCAACTACACTTGCGAGCTATAAACTGGAATCACTTCATCGCTGGTTTCTGCAGACCATATTTTACAGTTTCCATGGAATAAACTGTAGGTTGTGGTATATTATATTAAAGATAATTTTATTAGCTTTCAAACTCTTTCGATATCATAGCGAAAAAAATGTTCATCATATGTCATGGAACGTGAAAACAATAGACATAAATTTTTGGAACGAAACATCAATTTTTTCAAACTCCTGAATCCCTATAAAAACTGGGAATTTATACAATTTTGTCATCAGTCCAATATATCACGTCACTCAAAATACTGGAATTACAAGAAAATGGAAACCACACCAATAGAAGCTGCTCAAATCGTCACCCTAATCCAGCAAGGGTTCTCTCAGCGTACTATCGCTCGACAGCTTCATCTGAGCCAGTCCTGTGTCTCCAAAGTATACAAGAGGTTTAGAGAGACTGGAAACTTAGTCCGAAGACCAGGATCTGGACGACAGCGATGCACTTCGGCGAGAGATGACCGATTTATTGTCAGCACTTCTCTCCGAAATCGAAATCTAACCGGCGTTGACGTCCAGCGGGAGCTCGGAGAAGTTCGAGGGAGAACTGTCAGCGAGTGGACAGTGAGGCGAAGACTCAAAGAAGCTAACTTGACCCCAAAAAGGCCAGCAACGGGACCCAAATTGTCTACAGCCCACCGACAAGCCCGACTTCAGTTTGCTCGTGATCACTTAGATTGGATATACAGCAATGGAGCCGAGTTTTGTTCGCGGACGAGACTAGGATGTGCCTGCATGGCAGCGACCGTCGACGGAGAGTCTACAGGAGACCGGGAGAGCGATACGCACAATGCTGTATAGCGGAAACAGTTTTCAAATGGTATACAACAATCTGCAGTTTATTCCATGGAAACTGTAAAATATGGTCTGCAGAAACCAGCGATGAAGTGATTCCAGTTTATAGCTCGCAAGTGTATAACAGCTTAACTATTTCAATTGTAAATACTAGTTCTAATTTGTTTGTTTTCTATAATTGCATTTTTCTTTGTTAGGAAAATTTTAATAAGAACCAAAGCCTTAAAATAATCTGGGTCAATTTGTTGAAAAAAACAATAACTAAAACCAGTAGGTTTATCTAATACATTAAGAACGTGTTCATTGGAAATAACTCAAGATGTAGAAATTTCGCGAAACCGCGAGTCATCAAGGTTTCTGCTGAGTTGTTTGCATAACTGCGCATACGCTCCGAAATACTAAGAATTGTCAGTAAACGAGTGTTACAATGTTATAATATTTAAGGAAGACTTCCGTAGCATAGTGAACAAATAGCTCAGAGCGTAGGTTTGATTAATATGTCGCTATACCGTATCCGGACAATTTTATCTAGGTTTACTAGCAAGTAGATAGTAGAATAATCTATGAAATTACCTTGAAAAATACCTAGATTTGTACTCGACTACCAAAGTACAAGGGTTTAGTATCTATATGTACATATTTTAAGTTGCTACTCCCGTTTGTAAACGTATCGTATTTTGCTAACGTATATATATATAGTAATATAGATAGGTATATCTGTGCGTTTTCTTTGTCAAATCTTCCACGACAAAAAATTTAAGTGAACAGAAAATCTAAAACTTATTTGATAATAAGTTCAGTATGAAATTCTACTTGTATAAGTGCTTATGTTGCTACGAGACCATGCTACGACGATACTAGACCCTGCTACGGACGCTACGAGACCCTGCTACGTTGCTACGAGACCCTGCGACGACGCTACGAGGCCCTGCTACGACGCTACGAAACCCTGCTACGACGGTAAGAGACCCTGCTACGTTGCTACGAGACCTTGCGACGACGCTACGAGACCCTGCTACGACACTACGAGACCCAGCGACGACGCTACGAGACCATGCTACGACGCTACGAAATCTTTACTACAAGCGACGCTATCTGAGAATGCTACGGCCGACCCTAGCCGCAGTTTTTCAGATTAGTTACTAATCTGTGTCGTAGTCTAGTCTAGCGTAGCTTACATAATGATAGTGACATATATAATAGAATATAATATTTCTTTGTTATAAGATTTACACTAGAAAACAGAGTCAAAAAAGTTTTAAGTAATGTACGTATAAAACAATACATCAATAGAAGGAAACTGCAAACTCAGTAAAATTTTATTAAAGTGCGTTTATCTAACTTTCCATAATGCACCTAATGTATGTAACTAATGCACCCATAACAGTTTGACGACCAATGTAGCGCGGAGGACGATAACATGGGCTATGCTACGCTCCTAAAAACTACTGCAAATCCTAGTGATCCTTTTTGCGACTTTGAAACCCTACCTACATGTTATCACACCTCTCTCATCAAGCTAAATAATATAGTATAGGCAGCTAGGCTATCTACCAAATGATGTGTCATTGTATCTTGATTACATAAAAATAAACGCAGTCTATCAACCCAAGATAAAGATAACATGCCCTGGAATTATCTTATAAGATAGGTCCAAAGAACGTGTTTGAGATTCGCTTTCATCATCGACTTCAGTCTCTCTTTTCATCAGTATAAAAAGATCAAAACAATGGTTTCGGTCATCATTAGAAAATAAGTTTTATTCTATCGACAGCAATGTCGAAAATTGCTTTCGTGGTGATCGTCACCTCCGTCCTTTCATCTGCTAGAGCTCAGACCTGGAGTGGTCCTAACCAGCTTCAGCCGGTTCATGGGCTCTACGTGAAGCCTTCCAGCGATGGGACCACCGGGGACCTGTACGTCGCGGCGACTGAAGAGAGCGGGTCTAAAGCTCAGTGGTTGACCGATCAACCGATCAACTTCTTGCCGGCGCCAGCGCAGCATGCCACCCAGACTGTCCCCATCGCATTCCCCTCTTTACCAGCCCATGAAGAAGGCTCTACAACGCAGAAACGGGCGATCATGAGTGCCCCTACAGCCCCCGTGCATTACACGTACGCCGTCCCTTTCAACCCGACTGAAGGAACCCAGATTCAATACCCGTTCCCCGTCTCCACCCCTGAGTCACCAGCTTCCCCCTGTGAGAAGGCTGCAGCGATCCCATACAACCCGTATCAGTTCTTCTACCCACAACTGATGCAGGCTCAGGCATACGCTAACGCCAAGAATCTCCTCAAGGAAACCGGTTTGAGTGATGAGAAAGCGAGCGCGGTGGTTCCTCAGGCATCGCCGTTCTGGCCCAACGGGTACTCCTACCCGCCATACCCTATGTACGTGGTGATGGATCCCTCTGCTTGGGTGAAAGCTCAACAAGCCCAAACCGCCTCCACTGCGGCTACAGTTGAAAGCTCACCCAAATGAATGTCAAATCATAATTCTATTAATAAGTAATTTATTATATTAATAAACAATAATTTAAAATGAGAAGTATTTCATTCAATACCTTTTGCACCTACAGACATTTTATCTTTAACATTGAATGTATCGACGTGGAATAGAATAGCGAGTGTATATTTTTATATTCAAAATTCATGCAATAGGTCGATTCCCGGGTGAAACAACCGAATTTCAGAAAACCTTTGTATGCAATTTTGTTTCTTTTAAAACAGGAAGGAATGTTTTCTTAAAGTAAAAAAATCTATCGGATTGAAAGTGGGCTCCCTTCAGGACCCATTGACTTTTTTCCACCCTGTAGGTAGGTAGGTATATTCAGTTATATGTCAAACTCAGGGTGTTAAAAGTGGCGGTGCTCGTTGTCGTAGGTAAGTTATCTGTATATTTGAATCTTTTGGTATTTTTTCTGAAAATACTTCAAGGCTAATAAGGGCCACCTAATTAGGCATTGGGCCTTAATATTATCCATTATTATCACTGCATTATCACTAGGTAGGTATTGTTCGTACATAGGTTACATAGGTACATAAACAACATAATTCTCAAACGACGGTGGACCGAGGAAAAGCTAAGCGCAGCAGTGCAATGGGGATATTGCAGCAATTTCGATTTTCCATGATAAAACTCAGTTTCTGTTTTAGGTTCTTCATAAAGCTTTTTTTAATTCTTAAACAGAATGTTTAGTTTTTTTTTCTCATTTCGTAGTTCTAATTTAGTAAATAATACGACCTCAATTTACAAAACTGTATCACGTCACATCGAGCCTCGAACGGCTTCGAACTTATTTTATGCAATAAAAAAAATCTTATCTGTGGATCATCGCTCGCCGAAGCATCAGAGAATGTATTTGTCATTGTCAAAATTCTCGATTTGTCGACAACTTTGACAACGTCAAAATCTTTTCAGCTGCGCGTGCTGTGTGGTAGTATTTTGATTGTGAAAAATGTGATATTTTTCTCAAAAATACTAAATCCAAAGATCAATTATAATTTGAATCGGTACCTTGAATAGATCTGGTATCTCAAAATGGTTTCCAACAAAAGAAAAAAGAAGGTATGCGAGTGTTTCTCCTTTGAAATACAACACGTGTTTACGTTGATCCTAACCAATAAAAATGTTTTGTTTTTAGTATTCCTCCGGAGAGGGAGCGCAGTTTATGACCAGGAAGGCTGCTCTGAAGAAACTTCAACTATCACTGAAAGATTTTAGGCGGATATGTATCTTGAAAGGTATCTACCCTCGCGAACCCAGAAACCGCAAGCGCGCTCAGAAGGGAGCTGGAGGTATCAAAACCTTATACCACACAAAAGACATCAAATTCCTGCTCCACGAACCTACGATATGGAAACTAAGGGAACTAAAGGTAAATACAAAATGCCAAACATTGTTCACGTTTAATGTCATGATTTATCACAATGTTATATTTATACTTATTTACTTTCTCGTGTTGTAGGTCTACCAACAAAAAATCCGTCGCGCAAGAGCTATGAGAGAATATGGTCAAATGAAGAAGTGGCTTCGAGACTATCCTGAAATGAACATTGACCACATAGTCAAAGAAAGATACCCCACTTTTGTTGATGCCCTTCGTGACTTGGACGACTGCTTAACCTTGTGCTTCTTATTCAGTACTTTCCCATCACTGCAAAGAGTGCCAAGGGATCAGTCTATGATGTGCAGGAGACTCACAGTAGAGTTCATGCATGCAGTGATTGCAGCTAAAGCTTTACGTAAAGTATTTGTGTCAGTAAAAGGATATTATTTCCAAGTAGAATTCGAAGGCCAGACTATTACTTGGATCACACCGCACCACTTTGCATTCCAGGTGAGGAAAGATTTACCATATTTTACTTTATATCAACTCAACTGTAAAGTTATGGGTTATAGTGAATCTTTCAATAATATGCTAATGTAATATTTTATTACAGCCACAAAGCAAAGATGAAGTAGACTTCAAAATCATGTCTACTTTTGTGGAGTTCTACACAATGATGCTTGGATTTGTCAACTTCAAACTATACCACTCACTGAACCTGGTGTACCCACCGAAGCTTACTGCTAGCTTCTCTTCAGAGTCTGACAAAGACCTGGTCGATGAGCAGGCTTACGTCTCAGAGAGAATTGCAGCTATGAACCTGTCTCTGGCTCGTGTGGAAGGGTCCAATGACGCTGAGGAACTACCTGAAATAGATGTGTTCCCGACAGACGATGAAGACCCACAGAAACTGGAAGAAGCTAAACTTGAAGTGGAAAAGGTTAGGAAGCTGAAAACAATGTTCAAAGGACTGAAATTCTTCATCAACCGTGAGGTTCCCAGAGAGCCTTTGGTTTTCATGATTCGGTGTTTTGGGGGTGAAGTTTCATGGGACAAGGATCACTTTGTCGGGGCGTCTTTTGATGAGACAGATGAGTCTATCGCCTACCAGATTGTGGATAGGCCTAGCATGGATAAACAGTACTTATCACGATACTACATCCAGCCACAGTGGGTGTTTGACAGTGTCAATGCCAGGACCCTGCTGCCTATCAACAAGTACTTGATGGGCGCAGTCCTACCGCCGCACTTATCGCCATTTGTGGACAAGATCAAGGACCAAGTCTACATCCCACCAGAAGAGAAGGAACTCAATGATCCTAACTTCAAACCACTTGGTAAGTTTACTGCTGTTACCAAATTTTCTGAGGTTTTTTTTAATAATAAATGATTTTTCTAACTGTCAATGATTTGGATCACTTCATTAACTTTTTCATTTGTAAATTCTATACTCTAGCCAAACTCATAGATCAGTGGTCATTTCTATTCCAAAATGAGTTGATAATTTGAACAATTTTAGCTTTTCTTTTATGTTTTAACTTGTGGTCTCCTTCAATTATATATCTATATAAGTAAATGTATTGATGTTAATAAGATAAAATTGTATTATGTCTGCTTTATCTAATTATGCAACTTACAATTGTTTGTAATTAATCTGATACTCAAATTTTTAGTTTTCAATATTTAATGTTAAAAACCATTTCTGAAATATCCATGAACCTGGACACTAGCAGAGAAGTGGCCATCATTTGAATTCTTGGCCAAATGAATTAAGCCTTATGTATTTCAACTTGAAAATCATTGCAGAAGAGGAATCAGGCAGCGAAATTGAAGAGGCCAGTGATGAGGATGGAGAAGAAGAAAAGATGTCGGATTCTGATGATGAGGCAGCCCTCACGAAGCAGTATCAAGAAGAGATCAAAGAGGACACCTCCGATGATGATGGTGGAGATGATGATGAAACTGATGCTGAGAAAAAGAAGCTGAAGAAAGAAAAGGTAAGTGTTACTACATGAAAAAGAAATAACTAGATGTAGCTGTGTATAGTTTGTGCAAATCTTTATGAATTCTGTGAACATAGCCTCGAATGCTAAACTGCGCGTGGTATGATGCCATAATCATAACTGTAAGAGATTAAATACATACCCAGGCAGCAGTGAGTATGTTTGTTCTTTCGAATTTTCCTGCCTACAAGTCACATGTGCAAGATATCAAAGAAATCAGGTAGGTACCTACCTAAAGTAAATAAAAGGCGACAGCTTTAATTAATTAAATTTTTTTTTTTTAAATGGAGCTATACCTACCATAAGCGTATCTTCCCGACTAGAATTCATTTCATCAGTGTCGCAATCATCTCACCCCCTCTTTCTCTGATTAGCTTCAAACACCATTTAACATGTTAGGCGAGGCATAATTAAAGCAAACAAGCAACAATATGACACCAAAATAACAAGTGTTTCGTTTAGAAACGTAGCACTAACTCATGGCGTTCGCGCACTTACGGGCGCATTGGCCTATTCTATATGTCGGTAGTATTGGGCTCCCGGTGCCCTCCTGCACCGCTCAAACACCTTAAAATACACTGCGCGTACATCCGAGAATTCATAAAGATTAAGCATGAAAGCGTATTATAGCTAAGGATTACCTATGTCAAAAACCTCTATTGGTACTGAAATTTTGGGCAGTAGTCTTTTTCTCAAGGGCTACTTTACATAATGTTACATGTTTTTAACTTATTTTCCAGAAAAAGGCAATGGCTGTCACAACAGGTGTGACACACAAGGACCATCCCTATCAAAAGGAGATTGAAGACAAGCAGGCGTTCAGGCTGAGAGAGAAACTTGTCCGGAAGAAGCACAGGAACCTATACAAGAGTATGAAGGCAGGAGCAGAAGCCAGGAAGAAGGAAATTTGGATGCTAAGGAAAAAGAGGAGACTACACGACGAAAAGGTTAAAGAAGACAACAAACAACAGAAGAAACAACAGAAAAAAGAAGCTTTTGAAAAAGCCACAGCTTCAGTATAAAATTTATTTTCTAGTTGAGGTTGACCTACATTATTTAAGATTATAATTATTCTAATAAACAATGTGGTTTATAACAACTGATTTGTTTATTTTATTTGTATATTTACAAAAATAAATTAAATTCAGCATAAAACAATTTATATAATTAAAGTTTTCGTCAATGTAGGCAACAATTAAAGAAACTAACAACACACTGGAACATGAAATGGATAACAGAGTACCTATAGCACTTTTATCCTAAACAAAATGGAAGGACATGTGACAGGAAGAGAAATTACATAAATTGTCTATCACAGCTTTGCTGTCTTGTGTTTTCATAGTATTCCTAATGTACCGAATGTCTAGCGCCCAACATACTAAAGTAAAAATAACATTGAATTATCTGGATTATGAATTGCATTACTTGCAATATGTATTTTATACCTAATGTTCTTTGCAAAGAGTTTATTGAGTTCTTGAGATTGCTAACTAATCTGAATCATCATTACTTTCGGCATCGTCGCTGTCCTCTAGTTCCGGCATCGGAAACCTCAATACTGCAGCAACACCGGTTAGCTGGTCCAATTCTGAAACAGAAAAGTTATAATGATTAACTTATTTAATTATCCATACAGCAGAATATCTGTATCAATCGGTGTTCATAGATTCACAGGAAAAACACTCAAGTCAAAATCTTGTTGAAATACATTTCAAAACATTACAACTTAAAATAAAAGAGTAGAATTTAAACGAACGAAAATAAATTCAAATTAAACACGATGTATTCGCCCACTGCTTGTCAATGACTTAGTATTTCAGTGAGGCATTTTTGACATCTTTAAAACAGTGCTGTAAAATAAAACACTAAAATGATGCCATTCATTTTATTTCGATCGATAAGAAGGGGATAGTTTTAGGCCTGTAAAGTTAGTTAAGTTTTTTAAACATCATAATATGTCTATTATATTGGTGTCCCAATATTGTCACTTCATAACCATGACAATATGTATAACCATAACTAACCATGATGCGATGAATAGATGTATTTCGTTTTGAAATGAATGTTTAAAAAGCTCCTAGTTAAGTGACAGGCTACTTCAAAGTCCAATTAGGTACTCACGTTCTCCAGAAACATGCATGCTTGAGAATATCTTCACATCACCGCCGTTTTCTCGTACCGAGTCTACAAGTGCAACATACTCTTTCCTCTTCTGAATGTCTTGGCATCTGCGAAAATTGCAAAAATAAGTTTACACAACACTCACAACTTGATATAAATGGTGAAATAACAAGACAAGTTATTGATTAAAAACTTGAAAATAATCCAACTGTGTCCTCACTTTTCCACTTGTTTTCCGCGAAATAAAATAAATGAGAGGGCAAAAGTCTGCACACTTAACAAAATCGCTTTAGCCATTTTGATGCTTGAGCTCATCATAATTTTTTGTTTACAGCGCCATTTAATGTTGAAATAGTTTTCACTACTTGTCAATAGATGGCGCTACACGTTGTATATATTATAGCATTGCCTCATTATAACTAGCATGTAACTTTTTGAATATACATAATGCAATAGGAGTTCTTTTATGTAATCTATCTATATTCTATGTAATGTATTGTATTATGTATATCAGTTATCTAGTACCATAACACAAGCTCTGCTTAACATGGAGCTAGATAATGCTGTGTGAATTGTCCAGAATTTATTTATTTTTGATCACAAAAATATTACCTGAACAGTTTGTCAGAGATCATCAGGGTCTCAATAGCTAGGGCTTCATTCGCCCTATCCACATGTTTCTTTCCATAGAATGCCTTTGCAGGTTCCAACTGTAACATTGTGTAGAAACTTTCCAATAGTTTCACTTCACTAGCTGCTTTCGTGTCTGATATTTTTGCCATGACTGCTGGTTCCTGTAGCACTTCTGAAAATATTAAAACATCAAGCAGTTTAGTATCATCCTGATTACACTAATATTATAAATGTGAAAGTTTGTATGTTTGTTGCCTCTTTACTCCAAAAGTACTGGATAAATAGGGATGAAACTTTAAAGATATGTAGTCCAAGACCTAGATTACTTGTATTAGCAGAAAAGTGCAATGTTAGTGCTGTAGGCATAAGCTAAGTTCCTAAATACATTTTAAAATAACCCCTATTTAAAACAGATTTTAACTTTTAATTTACCTTTCAAAGCATGTTTAAATCCTGAAGAAGCTTTCACCAGTAAGAACTTCCCTCTATTATCTAATAGAAGCTTATTATCTGTTTTTATGGCTGTCTGGATCATGTATTCAAAGCACTGGTCCTTTACAAAACCCGGTGAGGCCAGGATCACACATTTCACCACATTGAAGTCTACATGCCGTAGGATACTTTGCATCACTGCATCATAGAATTTGTTAAGACCCTGTAAATGACAATATTACAATGTAGAGCAGCAATGGAAACACATTTTTTTTAGTACTACAAAACCCAGTCGTTTTGTTTGATTTTAGATTATGAAAACTATGATTTATGATCTTGTGGTGGATATCTATAATTAATTATTACCTTGTCATGTTGCTGTGTAAAACCTTTCCTCTTCCTTGGTATTGTTACATCAATTTTAGTTCGCACCAAGGTCATTGATGGAGTGATGAGACAGACATTGGCTAGTCCCTCCTGCATCACCACAGCAGCCACATCAGCACTGGCTGCTGGATCACAAGCTTGTTCCACCCGCTCTAGAGCTACGGAGTCCCATTCTGGCTTGTATAGTGAGAACTTTCTGTTTAGCTCCAAATCTAAAGTGTGGTACGCACCCAGCTATAATGAATGATAGACATAAGTTGGTAACTATGTACTTGTTACTTCAAGAAACAGCTGTTTATTTGTATTGATTGATACCTACATTGAGTCAGTAGCTAGATTGAGTACATTACCTTCACATATTGGTTCTCGACAATGTTTCGACCTTTTAGTCGTAATACACAAGCCTGAGTGTCAAAATCTATAGTTTCAACTTGAATGGTCAATGTGGTTCTAACTCTGCTGCTCGTGGATGAGCCTGTTGCTGATTCTGTTTGCACTTTACGAACAGTGGACGCAGTGACAGAGTCCCCTTCAGAAATGAGGTTGAACGCGTGCCACATATCCTCAGATTCATCAGGAACAAGCGCTATAACTCTGCAAAAATTTGTTATTAATTATTATTAATTAAATAGGTCTATAACAAGTTGGAGATTCATCATTATGGTGGAAATTCACCAATACCGAAAAATGTACGAACCATCCTTCCTGTATGTAAAGGCCATTGATGATGACCAAAACAAACACTTACCCACAACCATCTCTTTCGATACTTTTATGAACCAACTTCATCTTGGAATTAGTATGGACATCTAATAATATAATTTACAGTATATTGAAGCACCATAAGTGCATTCTCTGGTTATTAATTCTCATGGAATTAAGGAAAAACCCACGAACGACAAAAGAAAATATTTTAGAAGAAAAAGCCGATCAACATAGGTATGTACGTACGTATACGTAATACGTATCGTATTTTATTACATACATAGTACATAACATACATACATTACATTATGTAGTTCCTTCTTCTTTTTTTTATTTAATGGCATTGGCACCGCACCGCAGATCTTTTGCTGGCTGACATTGACATTTATTTTAAATATGGCAGTCGTGGTGACATTGACAATGTTGGAGAACATAAGTAAATTTTGAAGTTTTTTGTTGACTTGATCCGCGAGTTGTGTTGAGAACAGCGATGCGATCGTTTACGAATTTCGATTCTTATTTTATTATTCTTGAGTTAGTGGTTTCTTTTAGTAACTAACTTTTTAAGTATAAACTTAATGAGCCTGGCTCTGTGCTTAAATTACTGTAGGATATCTGAGTGCTGCTGTTGTGTTTGTGCTCTATAACGTCAACGGTCAAGCTCAGCTGGTTCTACGAGAGCGGTAAAAATCTTACGAGATTTCTCTGGTTTACGTGTAGCACTTTTTGTGCTCCATTTGCTCAAGGTATGCCGTTATAATTTTAATAAACTCTTCCGTTAAACTTGAAAAAATCCACAGTTTACCAATAAAATCTGAGTTTCAAAGATACCTTTATTTGCTAGCTGTTACATTAAAATAAACACGTCCGACTTACAGCAGCCTCTATTTAATTTGCTGATAAGAGTCTACGTACGAATTATTGCAATTTTTTAATCATCTGTATTATTTACAATTGGGGACGCTGCATTGGCCGTGATCCAGATTACGTGTCTTGTTATTGCGCGGGAACTTGCGTTATTTTTAGTATGTCGGTCGCAATACGGTTTTAGTCGCGAATAGTTATTATTCATAACAGAATCCCGCGTCCGTTTTCAGCAAAATGTGTGTAAATTAAGTGTGAGAAAGTGATACAAAATGAGTGAGACTCAAGAAGTGATGCCGGAAGCTGAGGTTCCTCCAGCTCCATCATCAGCGTCATCGGACGCTGCCTCAGTCACCAGCACAACGGATGCTGTAGCATCTGTTAAGAAATCTGATGCAGTAAGGCCTTCATCACTGCCTAAACCATCAGGATTGAAGCCTCCAAGCAAAATAGGAAGGCTGTGTTCCAATGCTGCTCCGAAACCAGCTGTACCCATCTCACCACGGACTGGTAAGTTTAGATATAGTTTTGTTATAACAATAACACTAATGGAAGCTCAAAAGTTTAAAACACAAACTGCAATTGACATCTTTTCTAATATTTTTTATGTGCCTTTCTTCCAACATTGTAAAATCATTCATTTCATCGGCATTTGGGGTAGAGTTTGATCCAATTGGGATCAGAATTGGCAATTAATTGACTCAGTCATTGTTCAGATGATTCTATCATCCTTAATCAATGTGACAGAGGTAGATTGGATCAAGGTCAATGTTATCTCTTTTAAAGAGGATGTGGTGACATTGATTATTCGCAAGGACTCTTTAATTTGACTATTAATTCTTTATTATCTTATCAACCCACTTGCTCATACATTTTGTTCCTCCTTCTATGAACAATAAGTAGCCAAAGCATCATTTTTCTTATAATGTACCTAAGTGAATTCTCTTGAATGGCATATTTCTACACATACCATTAAACTGATAAGCCTTTTCACATAAGCAAACAGCACTATCATACTATTTTATAATGATATACCTAGGTTCATTGAAACCCTAGTTATGCAACAAGTCTTTAATATCTTGTAATAAAAATTTAACTTTATTTTAACAGTATATTAATGTCACTATGAGCCATTGTGTAGCTGGGAACACCAAACTTATGATTATACCCTATGATTCATCATAAAATGATAGGTTACCTGACTAATAAAAAGGAAGCTATAAAACCAAGTACTAAATCACACTAATATTATAAATCCGAAAGTTTGTATGTTTGTTACTGCTAGCCCTTAGTAAGCATAGCATAGGATGAAGCAAACTGTCCACAAATAAGAAATACGCTGTATTCATAAAGTTTATGCCATTAGATCATCTCTGCTTATTCTATCTGATGCAGAATGATCTCACCCAAGCTGGTTTTACGACACAATCACGATTAATCGTATAAAAAATTCTTAAATATTCACGCATAACGTGTTTACATTCGGCCAGCGATTTTAAAGATATTTTAATTAATTTGGTCGTTTTATTATCTTAAACTGCTACAATAAACAAAATGAGACATAATATGAATATCTCCCTACTTTATAATGGGTCTATTTTGCGCATCGATGTTTTATACTGCTGTATTGCTCTAAATTCAACAGCGCATGTGTAATTGTGAACTACACTACAGTTCATGCTACATAGGAACAAGTTGTACCCATTAATGTGGTATTAATATGAGTCCATTAGTTACTTTCTATGCATCTCTCTTGGCGCGTTGGACCATGCTTCGTTCGTGCGTTGATCTATTACTTCAGACGATTCGCTATGGTAATTTTGGCGTCGGAATCACCGAAACGCGAACGAAAGTGTGACTGTGAAGCGCACGGTCTTTTTGTACGTGCTAGGTCACGTTTCACTTGGTAGTGAGACTGTGTCTTATCGTCGATTTGTTATATGATCTATTCATGTAGACGAGCATCGTAGCTCAAATAATTAGCAAGCTGAAGTGGCATTTGGCCATATAACGCTAAGAACCGACAACCACTGCGGTAAACGTGTTCTTGAGTGGTGACCGCGACTCGATAAACGTAGTGTAGGACGCCCTCCGGCCAGGTGGGATGACGACTTGCGTCAGACTGCAGGCAGATGCTGGCTGCGGCGAGCTGAAGACTGGGCGCTATGGCGCTCATTAGGCTCTAGACAGACGGACCGCATTTCAACTGCACACACGCCGACTGCAAATGAACTGCAAATTTGCGGTTGGATTGCAGTTGAAATGCGGTCCGTCTGTCTAGAGCCTTAGGGGAAGCCTATGTCCAACTGTGAACTATTATAGGTTAATGACGATGATGTAAATAGCTCTTTGACACAATATCTCTAATAGTAGCCAGCCACACCACTATAGTAGCCAGCCAGTGTGGATAGGGTCCAATCCCCTCGCAGTCGCCCCAGTGTGGATGATTGATTGGCCCCTCGATGGTGGCTCACACAGTCACATCCCTATCATTAAAAGGTGAATGTCCGGATGAAAGTCCCCATTATCATCTTGTCCCTGAGGAGCATAAGAAGGTAGCGAAAGTCGTATCCTTGTAACTGAAACGTAAACATTATAACTTGCTTTATTCTATCATGTGTAAATTATCAAGCAACTTAGAATTTAACGCTATATTTAATTTCGTTCCATGACGTATATTATCAGATAACTAGTTAGGTACCTACTTATTTAAAACACGACAAAAATGCGAGGCGCGAACTAAACGATGTCTTATCATGACATATTAAACTTGAATACCCGTATCATATGCTCTTGTTTCGTGAGACATACATACGTGTATTTTTGACGAGAGATAACCCGTGTAGCCTTACACCTTTAAACTATTTCAATTAGAGATTGGCTCTATAATAGCTATTTATTCCCTTCACTAAAGGAATGCAGTGAAGGGACTTACGTAGACTAAGGAGCGGCACGGGCTTTGGAACATCTCTACAACCTAATACAATCATCATTTTATTCGTACTTACATTGTATGTAATAATAAAGCAAAAGTTTTACGAAAATATTTAAGGAATATATTTTTCTCTTCTTAGATCGTTATTTTGAAACCTTTTTCATGTTGTAAAATATAATAATACAATACAATAGACCTAACCGTAAACTATAACTCGTTCAATAAATGATCCAGTTTCGAAAGTAAGTTTTTGCTAATGTTTATTGTTTTTGTAAGCATAGCGCTCGTGGTAAAAAATATTCCAGTTATAGGAACTGGTTTTAAACGACCTTCATGCTATTAAAACTCTGCCGTGAATGCCTTTGGATCCCGTTATTATTCGGCGTACTATACAAAGTACACGCTTAGAAATAAAGCGCATTTCGAAATCGCTAAAGTAACAAGTTCTCCATCCGAGTTACTAGCTGTTGGTGCAGCTTTGTTATCTTTCTTATTTTTTAATGTTAGCGAATTCGCTTGGTTGTTTATATTTTTATGATAAATATAACTGGAAACAGTAGCGTCGATTCGCTATAAGGAAGCACGAGAAACTGTAGGTAGTTTCTTGATGACAATCTTTATGAGAAAAATCATGAGAATATTCAGAGATTGTTCTCGAATTTTCACAGATTCAAGGCTACCGAAAACATTGAACAAATGAGTAATATAAACTCAACACGGTTTGCCAACCTCCGCTGCAGACTGCCAACCCAACGAATTTAATGTCCAAGACGTGTCGAGCGAGACTCACTATGGTTGGCTGGGTAACGTAGTTGTTAAACTCGGTGACCATAAAAAACGTGATAACTTACTTCAAACCAAAATTACTTTACGGATAAACCCGGGAAAACCAATACGTATTATTACAGATTTATGCTAAGTAATCCGTTTAACACTTTGACTGCTGAAATCACACGGTATGTGTTTTCTACAAGTGACTAATATGCGTAAATCCACACTAGCGCAGCGGCTGAGAAAATACAGATCTGTGTGACTCAGCACAGCCGTAATATTTTTCGAACGAAACGCATGTGCGGCGCAACGCAACCGCTGCTGTGTAGAGCGGCAGCACGAATTTTTTAGGTTAAAAAAAAGATCGCAGTCGTCGAAAAAAAACCGCAGTCAAAGTGTTAAGTCCTATGCGAGAATTCTTAAAGAGACTTCCTAACGGTCGGTTCGGTACCTATTAGAAGTTAACAGACTTCGCTTCGCACACACTTCGGGTACCGCAAAGAACAAAACAGTAACTAAATGAGCAATTTACTCAGCTGTACAAGTCAAGGATGCTAGTTTCACCTGCTCTCGTGAGTCGAGAATGGCATTTTCGTGTTGTTTCGGGGCCTTCAATTCTTCTATTGTCCACGAGCGGACTTTCTCCTGGCAAGTGCGTGACGTGAACTCACTTTAGCTGTCTGGTCTAAAAGCCTCGAAGCTGAGACTAAACGAGGCAAATGGCATGTCTGGGCAGAAACATGTAATAACTATTAGGTTTCTTTTTGTAGAGATAAACTACTTTAACTAGCCTATATCCTTCGACTTCGACCTTCGGCTTCGCATAGGAATCTATAAAGGGGCCTACTGACAAAATGAAAAAAGAAGTTTCTGAATAATTTTCGTGCAAAACCTACTCTTTTATTACCTTATACGCATTTACGCGAAAACGAATCAGAAAGTTAGATTTTCATTTTTACGATTATGTGCCCTGGCCTTTATTCCAGGTATTCATTAATATACAATCTAAAGTTAAGATGGATGTGGCTTCGCAAGAGCTATTCCTGGGGAAAAGTAACAAAAATGTGATTAGTTTTCTATGCTAAGTCGACGGGAAATCTGTTTAAATCGAAGTTATAACCGTTCATTAGTTTTGTTGTAATGGATTTCGTACTCCTTCACAAATGTATTATATTGAATACCTTATTGTACACAAATAAAAAAATACACAAATGGTGGTCAAAATGCCGATTGCATTTACAGCCTGCCAGTCACATAGGGTCAACAACAACAAAAAGGTTATACCTGGTACATCGACTACGTATAAACCTGGTATGACAAAAAACAAAGTCTAAATTACAGAATAAAACTATAGCAATAATTACTTACAATAATATACAATTACGTGACATTAAAGTATATAGACATTATATAGGTATGAAACTTACTTTGTTGTAATGAAATAATAATATAATATCTATTTCAAATATCAACTTTCGGTTTGATGTTATAACTGTGACATTGTAATTTGGCCTGGCCTAGAGTAGAGCTCATATAAACATTATTAGATCGAAGCTCAATCCAATAAGACAACAACCAATATTATCTTGAAGCTGTATCCAGTTCAATGATTGTCTTCTTACTAAAGAGAACCCACAGAACAATTCTCTGTTCTGTGCCCGCACCCGTGCTGGTAAATCAATATCCCGCTTAATTACAGTCGCGACTAGGCTTGGCTTGACTGGCTTCTTAAAATACAGGAAGGCTTACAAGTATACAACAAAACAACTGAATTTTGAGTGGTTTTTCATTTAGTTTGGTATAAGGTTACTTTAAACGTAAATAAAAATTAATGAATCACTAATCTAGAGCCGTTGGTGTGGGCTTAGAATTCGCACCACCCCAACTCTTCCCGCGGGTTTCATAGGATGCGACCAAGGGATATCCGGGGGGCGGGCACCAGCGCTTCCTGCAAAACTATTTACCACCGACCTGCGATCCCTAACCCACATGCCCAGCGTTACCCATTATCTGCATTACCCCCCTGAAATAAAAGCCAATACGGCGATTATCAGGGGGAAACCGGAGTCCAGCTGTGTCCAATAAAGGCTGTTGAGGTGAGGGAGGTGAATCGCTGATTTGGTATCTGACAGTTTTCTATTTCTGCGTTACGTATTCCTGCTCACAGTCATATTGTTCTCGAGTAATCTGCTGGTCTGTTAAGAGATGTGTTTAACAGTGTAACTTCCTATGTTATTTATTATATCTTAGCAATATCTACGTTAGATTACATCAAGTAGTAGTAACGAAGTAACAATAGTTGTCATACATGATTCTTATGTTCTGTATTAAACCTTCATATTTACGTGGTACACATTTTTTTTTATATTGTTGCAAACTAGTAGATTCATCAGACTACTGGATCTGTCAGTACGCTAGTTTGCGGTTACTCTTAAAATCCATAAAAAAAACTGTTGCTATAAATGCAACATAAATAAAAAATTATATTGTACACATTAGTTCGTATCACTCAGACTATTTTATCAGCTTTTTGGTTAATGTTATATTGATTTTTATTGCAGCTAGTTAGCGGCGAATATTTTAATTTGTTAAGATTGATAACCTTAGGAATGCGTCTGAATTGAACTGCTGATGTCACCCGGACGAAAGAAGCACTTGTCATTTTGGAAATAAGTAGCAATATTTACATCTTATGCTAAAATATTCTCTTCAACTCGAAATGCCGGAACAAATGTTATTTGCTCGGTCACAGCACTCGAACGGCGGACAACAGTTAGGCATTCCGTCTTATCGGCGATCAATTGATAATATCTACCGAATGGCGCCAGTGTAAAAATATCTCCAAATGTAGGCGGTGCTGATTATCTCTATCATCAGATTGTTACAACTATACAGTTGTATCAATACTTATTTACTTGCTGGACTTTTTGCTTTCTTCCAATTACTGGAGCGCTTTTGTTTGCTAGATTAATAACTATAGCCAGGGACCAGTTATATAAACTGGTCCCTGCTCAGTTATATAAACTGGTCCCTGCTATAGCCGTGTTGACTCCCTTTTTAACCGAAGAAAAAAAGAGGAGGTTCTATGTGCGGATGTATGTAGGTGTCTTTTTTTTATTTTATTATTATGGACCGATTTGGAAAATTATTTCGCTTTCGTGTGGATATAGATCTTGAGGTGGTCCCATAAAAGAAAATCGTCTTAATATTACGAAGGTACTTAGGTATCGATGTTGCTAGATGTATCAGGACGTTCCTAAATGTATTATTCGTAAGTCGTGTTGTGTAGACAACCACAGCTGACAGGGTAATTCCAAGAAACGGGAATTTCCCACTGGGCAAAAGCGCTCCTCTACATTACCACATCACGAATATCAATCAGGCAGGACGCGGTTCAAATTATGTTTTGTTTTTATTACTCCACACATCCATCTCAACATTCGCTTTTCCGTACCTACACTAAATTGTCTATTTAGGCGCTAAGCTAATGCTAACTCTAAACACACACCTATCCCATTTTACTGAAATGCGGCGCGTTCGGCGCGGATAGATGCGCGATGTTGCATACTAATTCATATAAAGATTTAGAAAATGCGATTACTGCGGCGAGTGCGGCGCGGATAGATGCGCGTTCAGCTTAAGTCCCACTAAGCTCATTCTCCAAACCTTTTACTGGACGACATCTGTCTCCGGAACTTTCTTCCTTTGTTCCACCTGTCGCATCGATCATTCATCAAGTGACAGTTCATTGCCAGCCGTGCCAGCTATTTATGATACCGTCCGGTCTACCAGAGGCGTGACTAAACTAACTGAAGCGCTTTGGTTGGCCCCGTTACAATCTAATGAAGATTAGACCAAGACGGGTAGAGGTGGGTACTGACTGGTGTTACAGGGCGTAATGTAACTTTTTACACATCGAGCATTCGTGCAGTCAGTACGGGGTGAAAGAAGACGCTTGCAACGAGCAACGAGACAGATTTTAACAAGGTTCCTAACGTATCAAGCTTGCTTCGAATGGTACATTACGCCCCGTAACACTAATCAGTACTCGCATTAAAATCAAAGAGCAGCTCGACTTCATCTAATAGTAACCATTGTTGTTATAGGTTGCAATCCTATGAAGTGCCTTAAATATCGAAACTTTAATATATCGAGGTCAAATGCTCCATTATGGTTAAGTCCTGGTTAAGGCTAGACTATCCCTCAGCTGTTTTTTTTTTCGGAACCTAAACGAAAATACAATAAACGTCGTAGTTCGTCCTAAATCATCTTGTACCTACTATTTTTATTAGGATATACCTACTTATTTTTATTAGGACCAGTAAATGTTAAAAGACTAAAAATAGGTGTATTAGGTATTCAGTTACATTTGCGCTATTGCAATTGTTGTTGCGAACTAGCTCACCTTGGCGTGATCGTGCCCGTTCGACAGGATACCCGTGTTTTCGATATTTCATCTAAATGGCAATGAATAAGACAAACAACACATTAAATTCAAAGCAAAACTTTGCTTGAACCTAATTAGGTTTACATAATGCTTTACATTTTAGGTTTTAAGTAGAGTGCTTTTCAAGAAAAAGGTCCCGAAGCAATCAGTTGAACAAACATTTTTTTAAACTGTTAATTCACTAAATTCATTCGATCGCACTGCCTACAGCCCTGCGTCTAGGGAGCTTCTTTCGTAAAAAGCACTCTAAATAGGTAACTCCGTACCACCATCATCGTCAGCCTATGTTGGTCCACTGCTGGACATAAGCCTCCCCTATTGAGCGCCAAAGCCCCCTGTCGTCAGCTTGACGCATCCAGCATCTTCGTATAATATATAAATGAAACTTTAGTACAATATAAATGAAACTTTAGTCCATTCGCACCAAACAAAATAGTCTCTAGCCAGACTAACACAGGTAGGCCTTACTTAGCGCTGTCAGACTTTATACTTACATTTAATCGGAGTGGTTTTATTCTCCTCGACATTTAAATTGCAATAAAGTCCTTATATCAAACTCAACCCTCTTTTATATATCAGGCAGATTCTGCTACACTTGTATAAATAAATAATTCTGAACAATACACACAGCGTCATCTGGGTCCAAACTAAGCAGAGTTTGTGTAATGGGTACTAGATAAATGATATACTTAATACAATACATTAGATATATTTTATTATACATAGAAATACCCAGAACACCCTGAACAGATATCTACAGATCGTACAAACATTTGTCCGGAGACGGGAATCGAACACGCAACCTCCTGCGTCGCAGCGGCAGCCAGCAGCAGCAGCTTCACACGCCACAGAAGTCGTCGTCATCCTATATAAAAAAATACAAATAGAGTATTTAAAAAATTAAATCTGCAAAATACCAAAAAATTCAGCAATTGTTTAATAATGACACTCGCGTGTTTAGCTTCCCAGTAATCAATCAGCCAAATCAATCGTAAGCAATTATCACTGCCTATTGTTGATTCATTACAATCAACATTATCATACACAGCATAAACATTGCGATGAATGAGACATCAGTGGCACAATAAATTATTGCACAACTTTTTGCGGGAATGTTATTAAGGTTTTTGTTTACTGACACTTTAAATTTAGCTTCTTCAGACTTAGTTATTCTGTTTTTTTGCATCAGCAATTATGGTTTATTTGAGTTTATTCAACGAATTTACAAATTCCTTTTACGGACTATGTAAATATGTGATATACAGGATGGCTTTTAGAGATGGGAGTGATTGGCCATAGCATAAAGAGTTAGAGAAAATGTGTGAAAGAAGTCATGACCTCGATTTATGAAAAAACTGACACACAATTGTATATTTAGATTCTTTTTAAATCGTTTACTCTTGCAGCAAATCGAATAAATTGATTGATTGTTTTTTTTAAACACACAACAACTTGAATTTGGTGGAGGTATAATTTCCTATGTATAATTATAAGAACTATAACTATAGTTTTGGATTTGGCTATCGACTCCCCATCTCAAAAAGCCACTCTGTATTATGCATAGAACTCTCTCTAAAGTATTCAGTATGACCCGCTCAGAACAATAACGCATAATTTTCTAAGAGCAACGAACACGTACGCTCCAAACGGCTTCTAAATCGCTGCTTCGGCTTCTTTCTCAAAGGAATTGGTTTAATCTCAGTTATTCAAGGCAGTTATTGCATTATTAATGTTCGCGTTATGGTCTTGCATGCAAATGAGGCTGTACATAGAATGCATATTACATTATCGCACGAAGCGGAGGATGCCAATCATCTAATCTTACGAAATAGACAGAACTATGTTGCAGTCCCTCCTTATTATATCAGAACGTTGATGGTTGCGGACTGCGGCCGGTAATGTACGTGTAGTGTTAACAATATTTTGTATTCACTACACACACAAATTATGGAGTTATCCTGTTACTTAGTGGACTTCTTGGGGTGGTATGGTGCTCTAAAATGGCAAATGTGATGTGACTAGGGTAGCTCTATGTCCAGTATAGGCTGATGATGGATGGGTATGATCGATGTGGTGCCCTATTTTTAACCGACTTCGAAAAAAGAGGAGTTTCTGCGTTCGGCTTTATGAATGTTTGAAATGTGAAATTTAATGTATTTCGTCTGTCTGTTCATTATGAACCGATATACCGGTGGTTCTATAATAATTTTATACGTAGTGTAGTATTAATCCCTCAAAACTTAACACTTTGACTGCGGTTTTTTTCGACGACTGCGATCTTTTTTTCTACCTAAAAAATTCGTGCTGCCACTCTACACAGCGGTTGTGTTGCGCCGCACATGCGTTTCGTTCGAAAAATATTACAGATCTGCTGAGTCACAAAGATCTGTATTTTCTCAGCCGCTGCGCTAGTGCGGATTTACGCATATTAGTCACTTGTAGAAAACTCATACCGTGCGTTTTCAGCACTCAAAGTGTTAAAAACAGTGTACAATTAAGGAATTCGTAGAGGGGTTTTAGTTTGTTCAAAACAATCAAATCATTATCTCTTACTTTTAGATAGGTAAATAGTGCGGTTCAATAATTTCATTAGCTTTGTCCGCATCTGACAAAGCTCTCGTAGAGTCAGCTAATTTCCTTTGCATTGTTAAAGCCACAGTTACCTATTCCACTGGTCTCGTGCAAACCAGACGCATTAGCATTGCATTCAAGTCCATCCAATGTACTTCGATTGACTTTTTAAATAGCTGCTTAGTGAAGAAAGTGACGGCGACAAATTGTAACGTTGCGTTGTCGCGACAATTTCTAACCCTAATATGGAGAGATAAAAGCCGCTTCCATACTATGTGATGCGATTATGTCTCCGCACTCTCATCTTTCACTATGCGTGTATTAATATTTTGCCGTAAAAAATGAATTCAAATAGGTACAAGAAGTTGAAGTTTCATGTACTAATTTGTTACCATACAAATTCTGATAATTCTAGAGTTATTCATAGCAACGTAAATTATTATATCTTATTGCTATTGCCACGAAATCCTTGACCTTTCTTAAATATTTACTCATTCAGTTCCATTCAATAAAATAAATTCTGTAGCCGCCGCCGTCAGTATTTGCGATACATATCTCAATTATTAAAATATATAAATCACACTAATGTTATAAATGCTAATGTTTGTATGTTGTTCACGGAAAAAATCTTGAACGGATCGGGCTGAAATTTTGCATATGTGTAGTTCTAGGCCTATAATAAAACACACTTTATATAGCTTCATACTTTATATCCCATAAAAACCTTAAACAACGCATGCGAAGACGGGTCAGAAACTAGTGCGATCAATAAAGTATTTGGTTCAACCCGTATCGGTAAACTTGACATGCGGAACAACACTGCATCCGCATTTGTTGCGTTTCAGACCGCATATTGTAAGTAAATTTGCAGCTTATGATGTAACGCCATTCTGAGTAACTCGAGCATCCTGACTGGCCTTTAGCAGGTGGAAGTCGCCGGTGATCCGATATTCCTGTAACTCGAGTATGTCGCGACGATTACAGGAAAGAGTTCTGGTTGGTAAGCTTGGCTCTTTCCACTGGTTTGTTAACGTAATCTCATCATTGTAAAAACCCCGTCTGGTTCGTTTACCTCATAAAAAGGCGTGAAAGTGACCGTGTTCAAAATGAGGCATAGAAACTGTAAATAATCAAGTCTTTTTAGATTTTTTTTTTGTTCCATGCAATATATTAACGTGATTAGAATAAAAAAAATCTGTTCTATCAATGAACATTTTAACTAGTTCCTCGATAAAACAGATTTGTAATCCAAAGAGGTTCTGATAATACCTTAATTTTTTTCTTATATATTTTCTGACGTGTCCAAAAGTCCTGTAAGGCTTAAAGTAAATAAAGCAGTTTCAGTTTTGATTGTAAACAAACAAGGACTGTGTTGAATGTTGTGTTACCAACAACACCGTCCGCTGTGATAATGCGGATATTGCTAACGCACATTCGTGTGAACGAATCCGGACAGATTCGGTCACACGAATGCGCGAAAATCAAATACCAAGCAATCCCACGGTAACACGTTCGCAATATCCGCATTTTCCGCTAGGCTCTTACTTCACACGGTAACCCCACTGAGCTCTTACCACAAAATAGAAGACGCTCTGTCTGCTTATAAACATTATGCATGAGCCTTGCAACGTGAACGAATATAATACATGGCTAAGTTTTTGCGTAGAGCTTATTAAATATTCAACGTAGTCGCAATCTATTATTCCTTGCACGTAATAAAACTACATTTTTTTCTTAGTCACCTCATCCATATTTCATTGAGCATCACTCGCATACCTACAATATTTTTTACAAAAGTTCTTTAAAACAAATTGGTTGCGGACCGAAAGCACGTCGTACGTGCCTTCCGCTGTAAACTTAAGATAATCACGGATTGTTTCGAATTCACAGGTCAACGACCCAAAATGAAAGTCACAGCGTAATCATAACTTTATTATTTAGAATGATAAGCTGTTGCGAACGCTACTTGACAAATTGCTCATATATTTTTGAGGACACAGCAGTAAATTACAAAACTTTCCCCATTTATAAAGTTAACGTAAGCACAAGTATGAGCTAAAGAGCTCTAATTGAAGAACCAGAACAGTTGATGTGTTAAATTCATTACGTGTTTGTGTGTTAACAGATTGTTCTAACACAGCACTTTCTCCCGTAAGTAAATTATATATCAATCGTAATAGTTTGCGATTGTTGCGATCACGAATTAAAATTACAACGTAATCGATTGTATTTGTTACACGTTGTAATCTTTTATTGAGAAACCTACGATCAGAAATACTATCTTTGTGATCGTAGTGAGATTATGAAGCCAATTGATGTTGTAGACTTGAGATATTGAAAACAACGTATGTTTTTTAGAGACTAGTAAATGCCGTCTAAAAAGATCGCTGCACAAAATAAATAACGACCAAGCAGCAGTTCAAAGTGAAACACTCAAAGTGTTGAAAGTTGCGAATGCCGCACCACGCACTCCCCGAGGGAATTTTCGTTCGACGAGCACACTTGCCCTGGTTCAACGACGTCTGAAACGTGCGCAGCCAGCTAGGATATTGCTAATTTCCTGCAGGCATCTTATATTCTTTTATGTCGTTCTTGTAAAAGAATCTGACCATTACGTTACTGTACTTACTATACTGTACATTACTGCTATATGTACTGTTTATCAGTTACACGTGTATTCGCACTTTCGTGTATGTATATTTAAATGTATTCCGGACTTTTTATGGAATTACATGTGCTCCTCTGTTATATGCCTTGCGATTTTGTCTACAAACATTAAGCAGGTACTTACCTACCTATCAGTTTGAAAATATACTTTTGTTTTAATATAATACATTTTATATCAAACATAGACAAACAAACACAAGGCAGAGAACCTAAGTTATCGACATAGCAAAGAATTAGCTAGCTGAATGTGCAGTGGGCCGGCCATATCTCGCGAAGAAGCGTCAACCGCTGCGGTAAACGTGTTCTTAAGTGGAGACCGCAACTCAACAAACATAGTTTAGGACGCCCTCTAGCCAGGTGGGATAACGATTTGCCAAGGACTGGACTAATCGGCTAATGATGTGTTTTGTAAGATGTTGATGAGATTTATATCAAGAGTCGAGATCAAAATTTCCTAGTTTAACTTGCCCCCAAGCAAATCGTCCACCAGTTCGTTAGTGAACTTACTTTACGATCACATTCGTTGCGGCGAATTGCCAATATAACATCCTTGTCTTACGACCTGACTGACATTTACGTTTAAAAATCGTTGGTTTTATTTTCAGGCTATTAGAGATTGTGTGTCTGTAATTTGGTGAAAGGAAGTTTGGAATTTATCGTTATACTGTTGTGCAAGATTGCAGCCCGTTCTAAAATCATAGCCATTTGTACTTCTGCTTTATCGAAGCACAAATTGTGATTGCAATTTACTATTTGTAGGAAACGTAGAGAAAGGCGTGTTATTTACAACGCCGACTAATATTCAGAATGTACCTTCTTATTCTAATACAATGATCAGTAATGCAAGAAGCAGGATGCAATTCGAGTGAGTCACATGCTCTTCTAAAGGCTTCACCTCGGACCTCGCTAAACTCGCTTTCTTTGACCTGTTAGAAATCGTGCTTCATTCAACCATGACTGGCCGTTTTGTCACGATAGGCAAGCGTGTATTCCAGCATCACAAATCTATAAACTCTGTATCATTTCAATAGCTCGGTCTTATCTATGAGCATTCCTTTAACCTTTCGGTTCATATGGGTAATATTTGCAGAAAAAGAGGAATTCGAAGCACGCGATTCTTATCGTCTCTCGTAAATGGTGATAATTTTGTCTTATCAATGAAGTGTTTGTCTATATTTTGTTATTGCTCACATTCTGTTATCAATCAATTCTATGCCTGAGTCAGAGTCTCAGTTGATAACCCTAACCTAGCATATTAATGAAAGTGAATTGAGTCTAATAGCGGCCAATTACCATATTATACGATAGACGATATCGACTAATAACAGCACTCCGTAGCTATTTTCAGGGGAAAACCACGGGAAATCCATGGACATTCTAATAATTTATTCAAAAGCCATGGTATACCATTCATCAAATAAAGTTTGTTCGTCCTAAGCATATTCGCAGTTATAAAAAATAACAACTCTATTTCCATTTATACAATAAAAGTACACTTGGAAAAGGTCAAATTCTTTTAACTTCAACTTAAATTCTTACTTTCAATTCAAGCATTGAATCAAAAGTAACTGTAAGCTTCTCTACCAACTGTGCGCTAAGGGGTCCATAATCCTCAGCAAGTCAAGTGAGCGAAATAGCAAGTAAGATTCGCACTCCACCCCAGTCGGGTCACAAAGGGCGGCGGGCTGGCGAGCGCAGCGCCTGCCAAAACAATAACAAGAGCCTATCGTGGTATTGCGCGCTGGGCGGCTGGCTGGGTTCAGGCAAACGCCGAATACGGTACGGCACGAGTGCTGCCAACTCTGTTAGAGTTCTGTTAGATCAGACGTCTACTCAAGAAAATACTTGTTTACTTTCCAGCGGCTCAATTTACTAGTTAGTTCCAGCTAGAAGTTTGTCCTTTTCAGAACATGAGAGAGAGCAGTCGTGATCTTATTCAGTGTTTTCAGCGTACTTCATGTCGTGCTTTCTTTGTTATATCGATTCTCTTTCAAGGCAAGAATAATATGTGAGGGTTAAGTGGGGAATACGCGAAACATTCTAAATGTTTAGGTTTAATTCGATTTAAAGTTCAAGTAACAGTACTGGCGATAAATCTAGCCACATCAATAAGTCGCAGTTGGCAGTACAGCCGGTACCCGGTCGGTCGCGGTCGGCAGTGCACGCTCGGCGACTGAGTTAATCGCGCGTCCCCACACGACCGCGCCGTTGTTGCGAAACGCAGAACCTTCCGACGATCGAACGTCGATCACCTTCTTGAGACAATCCTAAGGAATTCGCCGACTTAAACATGCCGGTTGAAACGAGAATTAGCTTTTCCGGTGAGTTTTGATACATCCATTAACTGATATATCAATTCAAATAGGTTATTTATGATGCCCTATGCATTTTAAGAAATATATATATATATAAATAACATGTTATAAAGAAATGGAGCGTACAAAAAGGCAATTGATATTTTCGCACTTGCTGCGTATTGTTTATGAGACTAGATATTGTAAACATTATACTTTTTGTTTATTCAATGATGTCATTTGCTTCACATTTCTACTAAATAACAAATGCTTATAACAAAAATTAATGCACTTCACATGATAAAGTCTTGTTTAAAATTTAACTGGCCATTATACCTATAGGCCTGGTGCTAAACTGAATTTCTAATAATAATAATGAATGCTAAACGATTGTGAAGAATCTGGTTCACAGTGCATAATACAAAGTACCTACCTAATAACAAGGCAGAGTAGATATAGGTATACATATGGGGAGCAGAGTACACAGTCGATTAGAGTTTAAAAACGGCGATGCGCAGAAGCGACGACGGGAAAACGCAAATTAGGAAGGGGCCTAAATATTCCCCCAGCTTACGCCAATTTTATTATTGATACCTACTCCGGATGATAAAGCTAAAAATACATAAACTGGCTAAAATTATTTAGACAATTGTAACGTTTATTTCTTTTAAAAGCTCTTATCAGCATCCGGTTGGATTTTCCTATGTATTTTGCTCCATAAGCCCAGAATCGTTGCTAAGTACGAGTATTGCCTTTTATATATACATATTATAACTTCTTTATCGTGGTTTTTATTGCCTCCCAATTAATTTATGTTCCTTTCTACGTCTACAAAAATATTTCCAAAAGACGGAGTTTTATCTAGTAAAAAAGTAAAAGTAAAAAGTAAAAAATCTACAAAATAAGCACTTAGACAAGTCATATTTTAAATATAAATTATTATCAAATAAAATTATTTTACTGTTCACTTCAATTTTTTGTCCACTAGTGGAAGAAGTGAAAAGAAACCACTAGCATGTTCATCTCTTATATGTCTAATACATGGTTATTTGCCTATTTTAAGTCTAAATATAATATGATTCGATCGATTCGATTTATCTCTAAATTCACTTCACAAAGTCACTTTCCCGTTACACTCTTAACGTTTAAAAGGATCTATGCTAATAATATTATGCTATTCATATGCAGATTCTGTCCCATAGTCCGATATAGATAGACTATTGGCCCATCCTTAAAATTCTCAAAAAAGGATTTCATTGCGCGTTCTAGATTTCACTTAATCTTTTTTAAAGCAATGAGGACACAAAACTTCTACTTAGTAATTTCTTATTCAATATCTGCATAATAATGAATATGTATGGTATTTTGCGGAAATCAATGTTTTGTTTGAAATATGAAAAACCAAAAACAATTAAACCTTATGGTTAAATATGAACACTTTTTAGTTCGTGTTCTTTTAATATAAAACCATATTAAAGTATCTGGATTTCTACTTAGGATATGTAGTAGCAAACAAATTTATAACAAAAATATGTATAGCTACCCAGACCAACTTTAAAATAGCAAAAAAATATGAACAGTAATGATAACATTCTTGAGTAGTAGATATGCTGGGAAATCTTCTATTGTTAAGACAACTAATTATATAAATGCTTCTTGAGTTAAGTTCCTAGACCTATATTATACTAAGAGAAGTAAAATGTCTCATTTCTCAATTCTCAGTTTTTGTCCAGATTTTTTACCTTTCTCGACTGTCATCTAATGCTCGTTACGCTTAAACGGATACCTTATTTGCACACTAATAAAATACCGGCTCCATTGACTTCATCTCCTTATTACAAGTGTGCTGGTGGTCGGCATTTGTCTTCAAGCCTTCATTACCGTGAGATGTTTACCGTGACCGACGAGCTGAGTTCTGTATCCTTTGCTCGCATTATGTTCTGCCATTGCGGTGACCGACGTTTAACCTTGTTTGGTCCAACAGAATGATATGCCACATCGCAAACAGTAACTGCATCTGACCTTGATGAGCCAAACAGTTCATCAGCCCAGCTTATTCCCGTTCAAACATACTTGTTCATTCCAGGCTGTATTTTGAAATCGCTTAAATATTCAGCGTGTTATTCTAGAATATTTCAGAGCCATAAAAAGTTATCAGTTGGCACGCCAGCCTTTGTTAGGCAAATTCATACTGTTTGTGTTACTTCTGTATTCACAATTCTGGTGTCTATTTGCTTTAACATAGTCGCTAGTTGCGCAATAATTTGTTGTTTCTTTATTTCTATTCTCTACATAGCGTGGTTCACGTCACGTTCATCGTCAAAGCACGGCATGATCGGAATCACAAATAACTTAAGGTTTTGTGAATGTTTTCCGCGAATATTTAGACTTTTTTCGTATTTCGTTTAACGCATTCACTGCCAAGACTGCGACCCGCAGGGGCGTGCCGCGCCGCCGCCGTAACCACCCCTGGAGGACCACCAAAGTGTGTCGTGGGCTTTTTATTTTCTAGTTATTTTCTCAAAAAAAATTTTTTTTTTCTTTATCTACTACTAATAAAAAGGATTATTATCAAAGGATAAAGTTTGTGTCAGTCAGTTTGTGTGACAGCTTCCTGTATCCGTTCCTTGTCTGTAAATGTATCCTCAATTACTTTACTTGGCATTGTTGTCGGTCAACCGTGGTAAAACTGCTTAACAGGTGCGACCTGGTGTTTACGTGACTTACCTATAAATTAATCAATTAAGTCAACAGCCCTACCGATGCAAAACATAATAACCATATTAGTCATTGTAACATTACACCTCAAACGTAGATTTTGTCACTGTAATAAATGAGCTGCTACCTTGAACCAGGGTTTAGATTTCACATCGATACCGATTCTTCTCGAGCGTATCGAACCGAGCCAAACATGTCTCGGTAATCAATCGTCATCCGTTGGTTTGTATTACATTATGTTTTTGTCAAATCTATGATAACAATTGAGATGTATAGACCTGCTAATAGCTGGATTGGCCCGGAGGTGCTAGTCACTCCCACACCCGACTGATGACAAACCAACGCGTGGAATGTGAGTTTTTATTGTCGCCGAGGATTCGGAAATTGCATGTAGAGATCCTTCCTAAACTTCATACAGTTTGAGGCAATTACAGGATATCCCATCTTTATTCCATCTTCAAGTCGCACATTGGTACATAGTCATGGATAAAGGTAATCGCGGGATGCGGCATCCTCATGCATCTCACGTGGCAATCAAATCAATGCCTTGTCATGTCTTGCCGTGGTCTCGGTAATGGCATGTTTTATTACTTTAAATTATGTGTTTTCATTGCACGTCGATTGCCAGACAAGTTTTTTGCTGCTGCATGGCGCCGTTCAATATCATTAGGAAACTGACAGTCATAGTAGCCAAGTTTTGAGTTATTGCGTCGTTTTAATACGATGTCCTTATACTTTAAAAAATAGTTTTTTGAAACGAAATGAGTCCCGGAATATCTCTCATAGAAAAATCTGATATTTTCTTCTCCTAGGCTGCCTCTGCTACGTTTTGCAATGTTGCGTCAAACTAAGTAGATACTGCATAATATAATAAATCTGCGAATTCATGTTATTTCAATATAACAAATAGTATTGCAAAATATGCGCAGTAGACAATACACGTTGAGATCACAAATAATTTCTGATTCCGTAAGTTGTCGCTCCTTTTGCGATCAGCGGCGGTTTCCACAAAGTTATTTATAACGTATTGTTCATTATTTTATAACTCGACAAGTGTACGCAGTACGAAATCATTATCTTTAATAACATCTTATGTACCAGTCTACTTAATGATTTAAAATTGGGCTTCTGCCAAATCTACTGGTTATATAAACCTCTTTTATGGAATACTTCGTCGTTTAGGTTCTTTTTAGTTGTCTGCACAGGCGCCGTCTCGACTAGCACATCCCACCCTCCTTTTAGGATTTCTATAACCCAGAAATGATTTAACTGCACCGTTAGAAATTGCACAGCTTTATCCACAGCATCCTTATTTCATAATCTTCATGATCGTTAAGTTCTTGTGAGTTATCTCTGTTTGATTAAGCGCTGCAATTTGCTTTCCTAGCCTGTTAACGCAAGTTAACGATAACCTATTAACGGTGCTGTAGGTAGATCATCTTATCTCGTTAGATTAATAGCACGTCTGTGTCCTCAAAAACCCCTTTCTTATCGAGGGTTTCAGCTGATTGCATGGCTTCAGCAATTTATATATAAAGCAAAGTAAATGGATGTCTGTCTACGTATATGAATTTATTTCTTTAAAGCTAATTGATTCGCGACAATAGTCAACAGTAGTGTTCTCCAACTTTGGAGGGCTATTAAATTTTACGAGAGATTTACACGTGGGTGTTTCTGATTTAACAAGTCTCAAGTGGTTTCACGTATTTTGCCCAAAATTGTACCCTGTTAATGTTATATTTTTCACCTTACAGTTTTAATGGTTTTGTCATTTCATAAGATATTCAAATGAAATAATACCTAAGTTAAGCCTTGAAATTGATACTGTTAATGTCAGGTTAAGCTTATTACCAATTAGGTTTCTTCCAAAGAATGTTTATTTATTAACGAAAAAATACTCAATATTGGAATAGAAAAACTCTGCGAATTCTTCGTTGACCATAATTGGATTGTCTTGTTCCTTTCTTCGAATCAGCTATCTTATTTGATAACAAATAATCAGGCATGTTTTGCTATCTCTACGAAACACAAATATTGGAATTACACTATTTTATACGGGTGTTTTCTATGTAGGTATTTCATTGATAATATATATACATATATAGTAGAGATATGAGATATTATATGGTAGATTATAAGAACTTAAATGACACAAGATTCTTCCACGCATTTATAAATAATCCATGATTTCGAACTGTTATTTCTCATAGGGTCGTTTTGGCCTTGGTCGGTCATACATATCGGTGTATTGCAACGTGCCCTATTTTCCAGAAATTACCTTTATTGCTTTACTATTTATTGGTCATCGCGTTGTATTTCAAACTATCTAATCTACGTCCTTATATCACTCATATAGCTATTATGAATCACGGAACTATTTGATTACTTTATAAAGTTTATCATCTTAATCAACTACGAGTACATTAGTAAAGTTTGTCTGCGCAGTAACTTCAATTGGTTCATCATTAAACTCATCAAAAACGGTTTATCGCCAACATAATCCTATTTGATGTGATTTTGATTTATTCTGTGATGTTGTTGTTGAGGCGACAGCATTCAATCACAAGTGTGAATTGCTATATTGACAGAAACACTTGCGTCAGACCATATTTAGACGCACTCAAGTTCAAGGTGAGTCTTCTGGGAAACTACAGCCTTCTGTTATTCGTGTTTCAAAGGGGTTATCTTATTCTTTGTTATCTTTGTTTCACAAAACTCCAGTGTTCCAGTTGGTACCTAGTAGTTTAAGTTATAAGTTCTTTACGCGACGTCAGCTCGTGTGTACACAGTTGGCTATAGAGGTACATTCCGGTCTCTACCTACACCATGAGCTTATACCGACATAGCTGACTCACATTTGGCTATGTTGGAAGTTGGTAAACACGGAGTCACGTCAAAGGGTCTTGCCCTAGAATCTTTTCTTTAAAGTAGGCTGATGTCATCTCGACAAATAGTTTTAACTATGTGGCTTATTTGACTTTGCTATCCAAACAAGCTTATCCTCGTTCGGTCACCATCATCATACGCATGATTACCCGCGATTAAATTTACCTAGCACGTCTTGATTAAATCAACAAGTATAACCGATATTCAGTAGTTGCTAGGATTGGCGTTATAAGTGTACAAACTGTGAGTTATTAGAATGGCTTGCGATCATTCTGGTTCATTTATCACTGGCCAAGATAACGATCGGCGCTATATTTCAGAAACCGTGAGAACAAAGCCTAGTACGCCCGCCATGAACTTCGTGACTCGCCCCGATAACAACTGCACTTACTTACTGCCTGCCAATGTCAAAGCGATCTTAAACAATTATGTGTACGTACAGGCAATTATATAATTTGTATGGTACCTCATTAAATTGTTGTCGGAGGACTTCTGCTTAATTACTTATTTACTGAAACAATTAAAAATTACCTCAAGGTTAGCTACGTTCTAAGAAATTAGTTTACTATACTACTACTCTAACCAACTGAGGCACATCGGTCAGTTACTTGATTTCGTGGCTTAGAGATTGATGACAGACTCGTGGTCACACCGTTTTGCTACACCAGTGTGACTACGAGTAATTTATTTTACTCGTGGTTACACTACTCTGAAAAGGATCGCACTTGACTGAATAGTAGGTATGTAGTGAAGTGCCCGATAGATAAAATACTTATTGGTAAAATATCATTACCCCGAGTGCGAGGGCTTAAGCACTATAGTGAATATAATAACAAAACTTTAGCTACGCTAGGATCTGTTATGTATTTATGAGTGAAACATTTGCCAGTGAGTTTCACTAGAAACAACTTTTAATGTCTTTAGATATAGATTATATAGATATAATATCTTTAAGAGATAGAATACCAAGCCAATTTCAAGTACCTTTTGCAATCGAAATTGTCGAAATCAATAAATAAATAATGCTGGACAATCCACACAGCATTATCTAGCCCCATGGTAAGCAAAGCTTGTGTTATGGGTACTAGATAACTGATATACATAATACATTACATGGATAGATATTTTTTATTATACAGGGTATCCGGCGGCAGAATTATGATTTTAAAATTGAATAAAAAAGCAACTACGCTGTTAATCGTTTTATTGAATATATTTTTACAAAGAATGATGCTGCGGATTTTATTTATTAAATATAATTTCATCTAAATGCCATCCATCGAGCTGTACGCACTGTTCAAAACGGAGCTTCGTGTTTTGCGCTACACGCTGCAGTAAGCCCGGTTGGATGTCGTTTATTTCACGGCGAATGTTTTCCTTCAGGTCTTCAATAGTTTGCGGACTGTTTTGGTAAACTTTACCTTTGAGATATCGCCAATAAAAAAAACGAAAGGGGTCAAATCGGGTGACCTCGGTGGCCATAAGATGTTTCCAAAGCGGCTGATCAGTTTTCCAGGGAAAGCTAACTCAAAGAAGCCCTGACCGTATGTGGAGTAGCTCCATCTTGTTGAAACCACGTGTGATGATGAGAAGGATACGAGCGCTCGCAGATTAGGCATAAAATAATCCGCAATAGGCAATTGACTGAAAGTCTGGGATTTTCGCTTAAACTTCTTTCCACACATTCAATGTTTGCAGGGGTCCTTGAAGATCGACTAGGCTCGGCCGAGGGATATTGATAGCCGAAGCAGTTGCGCGGAATCTCTGTACCCATGAGCGAATTAGATTTACACTCGGTCCATCACTCAACCGTCGAATATTGAACCGTGAACTAAATTGTCGACGTGCGATAACGTAAGAATCATTACTCCTCAAAAACGCCTCGATAGCGAACGCGCGATGCTTTGCCGACCACTGTAACATCATGACTAACAAATCCGCACAATCTGCGAGTCGAATGATGACTCCCCCGTCCCGCACCCTTAATTACTTTTTAAAATATTCGAACTTGAAAACATAATTCTGCCACCGGACACCCTGTACATAGAAAACGACCAGAACCAGAACAAATATCTGCAGATCGTACACACAATTGTTCCGAGGCGGGAATCGAACCCGCAACCTCTTGCGTCGCAGGCGGACCTTCGCCCACCGCGCCACATCGGTCGTCCATTGTTACACGCAATTTAAAATCAAACCTTTTAAATTGCGTGTCACAATCTATATCCCTGCAATCTTAATTTCAATTTACTTTTGAATTACTCTTGAAAAATAGGTCTTCATAAGCTTTTTTAAAAGACTACTTTAGAAGAAAGCCCGTCCAATGAGTAATTTTAACTAGAATGACTTGAAAATCCTCAATTATCATGCCAGGTGCGAGTTAGTATGGTATCTATTACTGCCTATTAGCGTAGCGGGAACAAACGTGTCCTGATTATCTAATTGGTCTCGCCATACGCGGTCCTAAGGGTTTAAGATATAAGGCTCTTCCGATCGGCGCGTGTTACCGTTTAAATTATTCATTGGTATTATTGAAACAGATATTGGAAATTTTCGTTCCCGGCCGACCTTATCTGTCTTAAATGGCTGCGATACGAATCCTCAGCGGAATACGCAGACAATTTATTCAGTGTTGGAGCGTGGAATTATTGTCCTAGATATAACTGTCATGTCACTGTGAAAAACCGGTTTACTAAAATCTTTAAGACAAATAAAACTAGCTGAAATTAATTTAAGTTTATTGATAGTTGCGGCACGTCCCCCATCATCGTTAAAAGCCTCTTCAATAACCGCAACTTGTAGTCTAAATAATACAATAGCCAATAAATCTTGCAGCGCGGTATCGAATGACAAATAAACAATACTTTCGAGAGATCTGACTGACATAATTTATCAGTTGCAGTTTGGCGATCCTCTTGAAACTTGTACTACCTTTTTGGGTTTTAAATATTCTTTGCACGGCTCGCGCGTAGTATGTATTCTTCGTTTGTAACGTATACAAATTAATCCTTTTGCGTATTTTCTTGTACTTTATTATTATCAGGTTCATGCAGCTTCGATACCATAATTGCAGATGAGTCATGAATATCAATAAACCTTCTTTCTTATTGAGTGATCCATCAATAAATTTTCATTCATGGTAATGTTTTTATTAATTGGTAAAAGTACGAGTTCAGTGAGTCATTCTTATTGATTATGTCCCAGTTGCATCACCAAAATTATTTACAATTCTTCATGATATCAAGACATAATAACTTGATAAAGTCCAGAATAACACAGAATAGCTTATTTATATTTTATACTATACTTATCATGAAGAATAAGGTCGACTGTTCTGGACCGCGGCAGTATTGTGGCCGCCAACTCGGTCAATTATTCTAGTGCTAAGTTTACTCCTCTCTGCTAGGTCACAACACAACACTTCCTGCTGCCTAACATACATATTTTTAATCTATCAATGCGGTCCGACCGAGGCTTAGGCAGTTGCTATTCTGAATTCATAAATCAATTAAGAAACCCCATGGTTAGTTTTGCATGCAAATTTTTGGCAAAAACCAATTTCTGGTTTCATGCGTTGCATTTCCACTTGTATATACTCGTATCACGAATTCGTTCTAATTGATACGCGTAAAATCATTTAAAAATAAATTCACGGGAACTACTTAACTGAATAATTGGCGATGAGAATTGCATCTGTCTTACAGCATGTGATTGCATCAATTGATTCCACATGAAAGCTAACCGCGAAATTGTCCTTAATTGAGGAATTAGTGTCTATTCGCCGGATGATTGTGGTTTTATCTAGTCACTATTAAAACACTGTCTAGTTTTAATTTCCTCGATGCATAAGCGGGATAACAGGTTCCCCCAACCCGGACTTCACATCCATAATTTCCTAAGTACCTGTTTAAGTAAATATCTTATTGAATAACATCTTGAACTTGACCACAAGAATATTGGTCGGATACGGTTTGTTGCCAAGTACCTCATTCTAGTCTGTCTGTTAATAGAAAATGTAAACACTCAACTGTTATAGGCATTACATCATCGTGTTGACTTGTCTGATATTTTCTAAGGTATTCTTCGGAATAGTTTAGATATTTACCGCATATTTCTTTGTATCTGTCGTGATTCACGACGAAGGAGAGTATTCGGAACTAGATTATGTCGCCCACAGAGCATGATGAGAGCAAACACTGAGCGTGGGATTCGTTTTGTTCCATTCATTGTTTGACACCTGCTGTTCTATAGCGTTAATGTAGTCACTGAATTAGCTATCTGAAAGGTTATCTCTTTACAAATTATAACCTCATCATAATCGAATAAGATTTGCTGGTCCGATACACAATCGTTATTATTTTGTTTTTTGACAGTAATTTGTTTCTTCCATATAGCTTCGAGAACAACATTGTTGTCGCGTACGAAACGTGTTCAATAGCTTTGATAAATGCCTTCTTAACATCACAATGAATGACCGTCACTTGACCGACAATTGTGATAATCCCATTATTATGATAATATCGAAAATGAAATATCACAAGTCACGAGTAGTATTTTTGAAAATAATAGAAAACCGCAGTGAAGTATAGCATAGTTAGCTACGATAACAGAGACTACGGAGTTTCCCTTCGATAAATAATGGGAAAAGTTGCAACTGCGAACACAATCAATGAAGTCCGACGTCGGACTCTATTTAAAGCTTACATAATTTATTAGGTGCTGCAGCACCACCGTTGTACTACATATTTCAATTTGACTCACGACGTGTCTGTCCTCATTGCTTTTATTAAACAAACTCATTCAGTTTGCTAGACATGTAGGTATTGTGATCAATTTTCTATTTAGCTCGGTGATCTTGTGGTGATGCTATATTTTGCAATAATTAGCAATAAATAACAATAATCGGCCCACGCGGAAAAGGTGAGCACGTAAGATTGCCAGTTATTATTTTAATGAATATAATAACCATTTACACTGTCCTTTATGATTACCCTAAGAATGTTGATTATTCAATAACAATTATGTGATAACGAGGCGAATACTTACAAACTTACATATCTTACAACCCTGGTCACATATTGCTTTCTTTCTTCAATAGCAATTGATGATCAATAGAACAGGATCACAGGATCTTTTCTTCCATCTCACTATGCCATCGAATGATTTTATCACCCGCAATTATTACTTCCTCCGATTTCCCTCACATAAACCTTTACCCATCTAATCCCTCAACAATGCCTACCTCGGATTTTAACTTGCGCAACAGCCTTACTAGCGTTTCATTCACCACTTCCTTGAACTGTTTGGGTTTTCCTCATTTTCCTTCAAGTAGGCGGTTGAGATGAGCCTCTTTTCTTGTATGTTGAATAGTTGAATTATGAAGTGCGAACCCACGCGCGCCGACAAGGTCGCCATGCGCCATGCTGCGCAGTAGCTGATGATTATTCTGATATTCTGAATCAGTGCCGGACACACGTTAGGGCTAGACGGATGCCTTTGACATCCATACAATTTTTATCTGTTGAATTTGAGTAAGATTTTTTGGTTTTGAGTATCATGTTGAATATTTTTTTCACGTTGATTTCGCATTTAGTTATACGAACCTTACCAACTTACTCGTCAATAAAAGAAACGTACATGAAACTAAAATATTTTGAATCAGTGTAAAATATACTAAGGAGTCTATTTATCCGTATGTGAGAGAGACTTCAATCATTTCTAAATTAACTTGGTGGGTCTAACTTAATCGTTCTAATTGCAATGTTGTTTGTATCAGCGCGGTGCTCTACTTAGAGTGACACAGAATGGTCGTCATTGAATAAACAATCTCCAAGTTTAACATTATCATTATCACCCACCGTCGTGAGCCTACTCAAACGTGTCGACACAGCTGTGCTTTGAATCCGAGCCATCCAGTGGGTGTCATACACTTGATCCTATACAATTTTATCAAACTCTACCCTATCTGCATAGCAAACAATCTATAACACTATTCGTTAATATCTTCGACTTATCTACGTGTATTAATTGCAGTGTACGTGTTGTAAATTTTCAATTGCCTTTTATTATATCACGTCATTTATGTAATTTTTTTGTCAGCTTGTTATTATTTGGTTTTTGCTTTACTTGTCTTTGTTTTTTGTTATCATAGACAGCAGCTCTACGGACACGCTCAGGAAGTTGAGTGACGACTCGAGAAAACATTTATCAGGTGAGTTAACTTTAAGGTTCCAGTTTTTTTGTTGTATCTTACAGCATGAGTGAAAAGCATGTAGCCTGATGTGGCTAAAAATCATTTGTATCATAGCACTAGCTTCCTCCCAATCACTTCAGTGTTCTATACTCTCTCTCTCTCTCTTTCTCTCTTGTTCATAATCACTTGACCGTTGATCAGATTTGATCGAAGACGAGGAGGACGAGGTGACCAGCAGTCTGCCGGACCGAGCGCGCAGCTACCGCAAGGCATCCAGTAAGTTTGTATCTAACAACCGGTGGTGGTGCTTACATACATATGTTTATCAACACATATCTCATAGGTGATGGGCGTGATTCCATCAGCAGCTGTTAGTCTCTTACGAACGTGCTATGAATTGACTGCATGAATACTGATCTGCGAAATCTAAATAAACACATCGTTATTGTAAACAATAACAGTAATCTTAATCAAACAAAGAGGAACAATTAACACAAATCTATGCATGATAATTAATATCGATCTCTAATATGTAACAATAAAACTGATAATAGAACTGAAAGTTTTTCAATGATATTACTAGTAAAATTCTTGGGTCTGTTTTTGTTGCATTGCATCTAAGCGGTTAAACGTTGTAACTGAGATTGTATAGATGTATAGCTTACGTACGAATTAGCAGCTAGTGAGCCTTTGCATGGAGCTCATGCATTACATGGCGTTCGCGTGATAACTGCCAGAAGTGCCTAGCCTCGCCTACAACCAATTAGACGCATTGTTTTACAATCGAATAGTAATCTTGTAACTATTGTATAGTTTTTTACGTCCGCTTTGGATATGTTTCACCATAAATAACTTTGTCAAAACGCCAACGCTTCAAAGTAACAAGTAACTTGACCCTCTTTGTTGTTGCTCCAATCGAGGAAAACTGCCAAGTAATCCCAACTTTAGCAATGTTGCTGGCTCTACTAATTAAGTCTAGAGTGATTGTTACAAATAACAAAACGCAATAACTTTAATAATCTGCATGATATGCTCGCAAAACTTACCTAAAGGTAAACAATGATAATTGTGCAAACAAATCTAATGCAGATTTCCATCTACCAATGATTAATCCAATCGAAATGTTACTGTAATTGACACTTCTATAAATTGAACTGAATTGAATGACAGAATAATGCAAGATATTTTAGATTTCACGTATGTTTTGTGCAAGTAGACTAGTGGCTAATGTTTGTGTGCGTTCGCTTGTGTGTGGTCGCAGCTAGCAGCACGTTCTCCGGCACTTCCATGGACGCGCTGTGGGAGAAGCACCCGAGGCGGCTCAGCGAGGCGGGCCTCAGGAGGTCCTCAGGTAATTCATATGCACCACTCATCCTGGGAAAGTTGTTAATTGCACGCAATAAATAACTTTCTTGGCCTCACCGTTCTGTAATATTCTTAAACCTTAAAGGAATGTTACGGGATACACTGTATGTTACACGTACCTACACCCTCAAATGTATAGCAAATTCGTGCACTTATGGAAGCCATAGTTCAGTAGCAATCACACACTGTTATTATGTTCACTTTTGTTGTCAGTGTTTGCTTGGGTAGTCTGCACTGCCTGCACTTTCCCTGGTTCTAGCATGAGCTTTGGCATGACTATTGAAACTGCTTACCTGAAGACTTCAAGTCAAATGCAGTTTGTTGGAGCGAAAGTTTCGATGTTATTTAAGATATGCAAATTAAATTGCAAATAGTTCTTCACCGGCCGTTGCACTTACACACAACGGTACATATTCCAGTCAAGTGTGCACACGCACATCATAAATGTGCGCAGAATAGGAAGCGATCAAGCCATACGTATTCAAAGTGTCATAAATTTCAAACCATAGATGACTATCTTATACACTTTCTTAGATTAGAAAATTTACATTAGCATAGTACACCTGTAAGATTCGATAATTAAAAAAACTTATAACAGAATATAGGCCAACTTACTTCCTTACAGTTATTTTAATAATCATGAATTTATTTCAGACCACAGTGTTGTATTGACAGAGGACACTGATAGTTTCATAATCGGCGAGCGAGTTTGGGTTGGGGGCACTAAGGCAGGCCAAATTGCATACATCGGCGAGACACAGTTCGCTCCTGGAGATTGGGCAGGGATCGTGCTGGATGACGCCATCGGTAAACAAAATTCCATGTATATACCTAGAATTGTCCACAAGGCACCCATGTGGCTGACATACTTGTTTTGTTTCCAGGAAAAAATGATGGCTCTGTTGCTGGAACACGATATTTTCAATGTCCAGAAAAACGCGGAGTATTCTCCCGATTAACACGTCTCACTAGAACTCCCTTCGCCACCCATACGCCACATGATGCGTCCCCGGTATCGGACGCTGGCAGCGTCTTTGAACGACCTCCATCTGGTATGGGTACCATCGGCAGGCAGAGACGAGCGCTTTCACCTAACGGAAGCATACGTAGCATGGTCAGCAGTAAAATGAGTAAGTATTTATGTATGTCTTTACAGATTTACAAGTTAATAATGATTACAGCTATAATCTCATGATAATAATTTCTTTACAGATGCTTCTATTTCAACCACAACGAATGGTGAAGTACGCTTGGGCGATCGTGTTATCGTATCTAGCAGCCGCGGTAGCAAGGCCGGTACACTCAAGTTCGTGGGCAACACAGACTTCGCACCAGGAGTGTGGGCCGGAGTAGAGCTCGATGATCCTTTGGGCAAAAACGATGGATCTGTTGATGGCAAGAGGTAGAGCATAACGTTATGAGAGATGATTTTTGTGTTTTGATTAACGCTACAGTGTTATTGATCCCCTTTCCAGGTACTTCGAGTGCGCACATCGCTTCGGTTTGTTCGCACCAATATCGAAAGTAACGCGATCACCGTCGAACCGCAAGCCCGGTGCCTGCGCCATACACAGCAACGGCCGCGCGACCCCCCTACGTCGATCAAATTCTCGCGACTCCCTTACATCTCTGGGCACGTCAATCGCATCGTCCCGAATGGGGGTGAGGCTTGGGGTGACGTCGCTGGGCGCTCAGGTAGGCTAGCCCCGCGCGCGCTCGGCCGAGCCCCGCTCCGCCCGCTCCCCAACGTCACCCGGGACTCGCCGCCCGCGTCCGCACACCAGCGCCCCGAGTCTGCTCGACAAAACCTTGCTCGTCAAGCACGTCGAGGGCAACCGCTGCGCCATCATCGCTCTGCCGCAACCCCGCGTTTACTACGATATCGTATTCGAGTCTAAAGATAAATGCAAAGATTTGAGTCCACGGCGTTGGGCCAGTGAGACGCTGCCGAAGTCCTGGCGTTGCTCGGAGAGCGTTTTGAGTTTCGAGACACGTTCGTCGGAGCGAAGTAGGCGCAGCTTGTCGAGCGGCAGCAGCAGCGGCGGCGCTGTGTCTCGTGGTAAAGGCGCGGGCGGCGACTGCCCGGGCGGCGGTGAGGTGGTGCGGTGGGCGGGCCGGCCGGCCGCCGTGACGAGGGCCAGCCGCGGGAGTGCCGCAGCTACGGAAATATTCGTGGACATGCCGCCGCCGCGCACTCACTTTGCGGGCTTCGGGAAGAGCTACCATTACTCTTGCGTGTCGCCGTTTCAGTTCACCTACCCTTATATCGTCTACATTTGAACGCCTGGAAGCCCACCGATCCTACTGGGCACTAATTCTCGACACAGCCCCTGCACTAGACTGGTGACGACCGGTGTCTAGAATTTCCGTCCTTGTTGCCTCGTTATACGTAAATAGAAACTACATACTTATTATGATTAGAAATTAAAGTTTGTTCACATCCGCAGCAATTATTGATTAAAACATTCCTGTACTTCGTGTTTCGAAACTATTTAATCTAGTTGGAGTTAAAGGCGTAAAATATAGTCGTCAAATAAGGGCCGCTTTCAATGAAAATGTTTACGATATGAGGGTAGGCGCGACATGCAACAGTATCGGTATACTGTTTGAAGGGTTCCGTATAATTTGTGTAGTGACCGCTTTTTGGCATGACTCTTTGAGTTTTATTATTCTGTAGCTGGCACTCCTTGGTTTGGCCCTTGTGTTTTAATTTAATTTACATTCATATTCTAACAATTTTATAGTTCTCTATTCGCTATTATGACTTCTGGTTTCCTATTTTATATAGCGAATCGTGGACTTTTCGGTATTTATGAATCATAATCATTTGAGTCAGCTTTTATTATAGTTAGCTTAATTACAAGAAAATACTTAAATATATCATTTTAGAGGCTGCTTTATTCCTAACGATCGATACCTAAAATGTTTCGACTGTGATAATTTATTTTTAAGGCAATCTTATAGAATTGACTGATCTTGATAGTTATTTTTGTGTTGGTCTCATAAACATTACGCACATAGTTCTTCATAATTATTATCTTAGATCTTGTCACATTTCTATATATTTATAGTATCCAGATCTCCACCAGTATTACATATTTTATATGTGTCCTCTTTAACTATTTAGAAAAATATACTCAGGGTAACTCAAAACTCAAGACTTATTGAATAAATACTAAAACAACGATGTTTCTATTAGACATTTTATTGACTTGTATAATATGTAAATATATTCCAAACATTATACTTATTATCAGCAAAATGCACATAATTATGAATATCGATCTCTATTATAATTTCTAAACCATTTCTTTTATCGGTCATCTTCTGTACAAAACATTCCAAACAATGCATATAGTTTAGTTTTAGATTTAGTGCTTTCAGATTATTTTGCAGTTGGGCATGTGAAGTGTTCGTAACACTTTAATTGTTCTTAACATAAGTAAAGTCATTCGTTTTACCTACTTTACTGTCCTTAAACGCAATGCATTGTTTATTTACTCTTTTGCGAGAACATGTGAATTGCATATTGTTCTCTTTGAATGACTCTACTTCGATGCGTGTTATCAAGTCATGAAACTTGTTGCTATTTTGAGACTAATAAATATATGTAAGTAGAATACGTGTATATCTTTCGTATCTTTCTCGCCCCTCGGCTCAAAGATCTCTTTGGCGGTTTTTTTTTAAATCATTTTAGTTTAGTATCAGTATCAGCAAGTTTCAACTTGAATCTTCTGCATATAATTTTTCGGTTATGCGGTTCTTCTGCCAGTAGACCTTCGATCATAAAAGATATGGCTAAAATGATGTCAGATATGTTCAATGTCATTTTTATCCGTCTTTCACCTGACGAAGCATTCTTCTAATGCTGTCAAAGAACCGTATAATCGAAAGCTGTAGTTGCATTTTCGATTGCGTTAACGCGTGTTGTTTTCCCTCATGTTTGATTCCATTGCACTGTCACTAACGGCACGGCGGCAGCGAGTCGGTGCTCCAAGGGCCTCGTCCACCCCTGTGTCGGCAAAGAACGCGCTTCAGGTACAGTACTCCACTATCGCTGCGCGGTAGGATGCTCCGCTTCGTTCGTGTGTTACGCGTCAGAATTTGCGTTACGCACTCAGTGGCATCCTCAAGGGAGATTCAGGCTTGCTCTCAATTTTATAGAGCCACAATATCATCGTTTGCTATGTCAGCGGTGATGAAATCAATTGTCTTTCTCTCATGATTGAGAAAAAGATGCGATTGATTCCAGTTTCGAATCTCTCGTGAGTCACAGCGCATTTGTCAAAACAATTTGGCATTGTGCTGTGAAATGCACTGGGGACTGTAATGTCACTTTTGAAGTTCTGAAGTCTAGCACACGTGTCGTTTTGGGAGCCAGCTACCGCGCCCGATAGGGCTTTGTTACGACTGTTTTCAACTAGGATCTTAAATATACGAACAACGAATGTGTTTTCTGTTTGACAATGTTTTACTTACTCGTAACATTACTAAACGTTTTGATTTAAGTGTTTTCTTAACTTAGAACAGACCAGTTAAACGAAATAAGAAACATATTTGTCCATAGCGCACTAAAGTACAAAGTTTTTTTTATATCTATTTATTGAAACATTCAGACAATACACCAAGTACAATACTGATTCTGTGCATTCGTTTTGTAATGTATTCTTAGAAATTAACTAATATTGTAACAGCGAAGTTGCAAATTGCTTAGCTTACGATATTCAGATGCAAAACTGTGATAATTTGATTCTTGCACATTGATATGAAATTGTGAATTGCTTTTTCTACTTTCAATGTAAAAATGCTTTCAATTATATTCATTATTTTATAAATTCACCAGTGCCTGTAAGAAATCATAATATTCAATTAATTAATTAATTAGGCATTCAAACATTCCTTTACATTTTATCTATCTTAACTTATTATTACATACTTTCTTAGATTAACATAGGTCTTTTATAAGCGTTTATAATATAATTATAAGTTCGAATGTTTTAATAAAATTATATTAAGTCCTATCGTGTCTTATTACCTGTCCTGCTTTACTGTTGTAAATAAAGTTTAAAGATTTTTACTCTGTTGTTTTATTGCACTAATAATGCTGTATAATAATGTAGCTTTTGTCACAGAATGCGTAATATAGCGTGGGCATGCTCTGTTGCCCTTGACTGGTGATTAATATGAAACCTACGTAACCTTAGTAGGCCCTTTGAATAATAAAACACCCTTCTGTGACGGGTGGCCTTGGTTGTTTTGGCGGTGACCTTGAAGTTTTGAAATATGATCCCGAAGTAATTATACCCTAAGAATGTTTCAAGAAACATAGCATTAAATAACTGATTGACTAACTTTGCCACAACAAGTTTTTGCTGAATACTTCAATGCCTAGTTTTTGCAAACTCTCTGATTACAGACTCTTTTAATTTTCCTCTCAATGTCATGCATTAACCTGTAGTTCAAAGACAGACTATAAAAAATCTAGACAATTCACACCTAAGACTATAATATTCGTTACTCAAATGTACGATAGATTTCTTGCAGATTCATGCAAACCAAGTTTGCGATAAGTTGGTAGAGTTTCATGTTAATTTTCAAGTCAGGCGGCAAAATTCTTATGCAAATCTTCAGGTGTGGGACATGCATGCTGTGCAAACAGAAATTTGCGCTAAATATTCCAAAATTTCAAGAGCTTAGGTGGAAATTTGCTGAAATTTATGTTTACGCTAAATTGGCTGATGTCATCTTAAACTTATGCAATACCTACGTTTCGTCAAACTAAAGCTTTGTTGAAAACATATGAATTTACGTAATTAATAAAAGCTAACTAAATAGTCAAGGGTAGTGAGTAGTGACAAAAATATAGTATCATATCTATATTTATTAATCGCTACCCTTGACTGGTTTTTTGGACGTGTTTATTGTAGGAACTAGTAGGTAGCTTTGGTAGACGTTAAAACCCCATGTTTTTTGTGGTTTATGCTATTGACTCATTTGTAAGTCTTGGTACTTGCAGCCAGTAGGTGTTAAGAGTAGGTGACGAGACCCTAGGTTACCTAATTGTTGCTAATGTGCACGCGGTGTGGTCACGTTATGCTGATGTCATCAAAGGAAATCTTTAACAATGATCTGATCTTAACTTGTAAACAAGTCATTTATCAAAATGAAGACCAGGTAGACTCACGTAAACCGAAACAATTTATTTTGAGGAAAATTCCTTGCAGAATTTTCTGGGGTTTATTTATTTTTCGTTTTTTAAGGACTGAGTCATTGGTATGTCATATGTCAGTACCGTTTTTTAACAAACAAACAACTATTAAAACTAAATGATATCTTAAACTAACCCAAATAATGTTGAAGCCGCTTCACTTCGGTGCGGCTAAAATAATTTGAATAACACAGTATCCATGAGGTAAACATTGTACAAATTACTAGTTTATCTTATAGATTCGTTCCGCTCACACCCCACTATGCTGTGTGAGCGAAGCAAGTCTACGAGCGATTTCAAAGCTAGGCGATTGCGCAGTGAACTTGACAGGATTATACTCCATTGATAGCACTGGCAAATACGGAGATTAAAGACGACTTGTTAGCTGTTACTGTTGTTACTACCCGTGTGGCCAACAGCCTTAGAATTCAGTAATAATGCCGATTATTACCTATTGTTATTCCTTATTGCAAACAAACTTAAAAATAACTAATTATTCTTAGGTATTATTATATCAGATTCAGTTCTTGAAATTGCTCTTTACCTCTGCCTACGATTCTGGTTTGTTAATATACTTACGTTGGTTATGGTTTAAGAAACTTTATTTTCATAAGAATTACAATAATTCACTTAATTATAAGTATTGATACAACGAGTATTTATCGCGTTTATTTACCTTTTTTCCCCACGTTTCAACAGGTTTACTCTATCGTGGTCACGGGATGACTGGAGTACTGGAGTTACCGCCTCAGCGAAACGGGGGCTAGTTTATTTGAAACTACCCTCATTTCATTTTCAATAGTAGGAATGTCCATCTGCACACTCGGACGATACACAACACTAACAGTGTCCGCGACGCAATGAGAGACCGGATTACGACGACTACACTTTGCTATCACTTCCACGAGGCAGAGAGTTTGAACCCGTCTTCATGATTGAAATTAGGATATTTCTTAATTTCAATCGCTTCCCGAAACATTCTCTTGTAGTAATGCCTTTCATTACAGATGACCTGCGGTTTGTGTAGTTCAAGTTTGTGTTGAAACGTCAGGAAAATAGGTAAATAAACGCGATAAATACCCGTTGTATCAATACTTATAATTATGTGTTCAGATCGCGTAAGTTTAAAAATATGAGAACTTAGGGCTAATTGCTTTCAAAGTAGGTATATTTACATTAGGGTGACGAGCGTACTTATTACAATAAGGTAACTTTTTTAGGTAGATATTACCTATTTTTTTCTTTAGGGTCAGTAGACATCCCTTTATCTAAACTGATCAAACTAGAGATATCAAACTATAATAATTCTACATACAGCTATTAGTAGTCAAATATTAATTTCAGCATTTAGTTAGGCACACAGTCCATTAGCTTTTCACATAAATTGCCCTGTAAAGTTTGCAGCTAGTCTGCATTTTATACTACTAATGCAGCTCTAAATTAATGGATCTAAATCAAGCGCCGCTTAAGTAATTGGGACGTATCATGCGATGCAATATTCAAGGTGGGGTAGGTACTCTATCATGCTATGTACTGTACATACCATAAACTTACCCCATATTCAGTCTGACATCGCCAAAAGTTTTATTTCTCACTCTGACTTCTTCAATTGACATAAGTCAGAGAGAGAAATGACACTAGTAGGCAACTATTTTACGTTTACAGTTATTATAAGATATTTTCTGCCCCCGGCTTCGCATGCGCTTTTCTAGTAGCCTATGTCCGTCCTGGGATACTGCTGACCGTTCAGTCAGGTAACAGTTTCTTTTTTTAAATATTAGTATGGGGGGGAAGTTCCTACTCTTACGTTACTAGACTCACGACTCAGTAGGTAGGCACGTTAGTCAGAAATAGGTATCGATCGACGCATAGGTTTTCTTAGAATAGTAGGTAACAAAGAAACTTCAAAGTAGCTTGGTATTTTATGGAGCAATTGATTTTAATCCGATCGATTCAATACTCCTTACCTTATTATTATGTATTAGGTAAGTATATAGTTTATCTTACACATGCTCTGCTTAGCTTGGGGCTCTTCGATCAACAATACAACTGATCGAAGTTGGGGCTAGATGATGCTGTGTGAATTTTCCTGCTTAATTTTTTTAAATAACTGCATTACTTGTCTAGACTCTAGACTGGGCACTGAGCGGCAGCGGAACTGCGCGGCACGTTGCGACGCAGTCAATTTATTATTTTTATGAAATCGTATGAGATAGAACGCAACAGCGTCAGTGAAACTACGCGGCTTTTTTTTGTAAGTTGGTAATTTGACGCGCAGTGCCGCGTAAAGAGAGCATTTGCACCTTTAGGTCAACTTCACTTCTGAACCGAGTGGCCAATCTTTCTTGACATGCCGTTATTTAACAACTAGGAGACTTATGCATTAAAATTATACCTCGCGATGGTTTAATTTCATAAAGCTAGTTTGAAAAAGGCTTTTTGTGTAAGTATGTAATGTACTTACATTCAGTTGATTCGAGTTCGTGAGATTCCATTTAGGAACGAGCGCTCTACCTCGCCTAATTTGAGTCAGTATAATATTTTAGCAGAGCTTTATACTGGTCGTATTGTACTCATGCCTATCTTCTCTCTAAGTTTTCGTCTAAGTTGAATAAGGAAAAAGCCAGTATTTTCAGCTAAAACCTTATTATCTTAATTGCAGGATCTTGAACTCCGGCTTATCTTGGTTATTATGCAGATCTATCTGAATGTAGCTTAACTAAAATAGCTTGCTTTGCTTTTACTGAGAATAAACATTTGTACCTAAATCTTATAATAAACATATGAGTAAACATTTCTATAATCGGCGTGTTTACTACGCGCGTTTGCAGCAATGTTATCAAATATCATATATTTGATAACATTGCTGAAGTTACTAACCTAGGTAATGGATACGAATATGTAACCGTTGCCAAACAAGAAGCAAGAAGACCAGAACCCTTCACAGCTGTGGATTGAAGACTACTTGGATCACATCTTCACCGTTCTAATTAATCTTCATGTATTATACCTACAGTAGCTTTAAATATCACAGAATCGTCCTACTGTTGTTACTTGGACTTGGTGCATTGTCAAACATAAATTCTAATATGTAGCATAGGGTTTTCTGTTGTTTAAATCTCTGAACATAGATAGATAGATATGTGATAATACTTTTTTGCTTAGTTTAAAAAACAAGATATAATACCGTCTAGTTACGTACAAGCAAGTATATCGTCCAATTTCCCCACAGGAGCTACTGCGAGAGAAACAACAGCATTTGGAGCGGTTGATGAGAGAAAGAGAGTTGGAGAGAGCAGAGGTCGCCAAGATATCTCTCCAGGCGGACCGTGCGGAGAACGCACTCTCACAGCTCAAGAAAGAGGCAGCACAGGTCAGTATCTCTTTACTTTTAAGATGTATAGCAACACTTAACAATTTCTACGAGCACCATACTTGTGGCGGCTGAAGGTAGAGATTTAGCGATTGAAGTCCTTTGTGTCCATCTCCAATAGATACAGAATAAAAACATCATATGTATGGTGAACATCATGTGTATATACGAGTGAGATGTGTATGGTGGAGACAGACATAGAATTACAGAATATATGTAATCAGTGGGTAGAGGACGCGGTCAGTCACAGCTGCCTAGGGTCCGTATTATGACTCTATGCTCAGTCATCGATCTATGCTTGAGTAGCGCTTTTGCCATAGATAATCGTTACTCAAGCATAGCTCGATGACTGAAAAAGATTGATACGGAATACGGACCATAGTATCTGCGACAAAATACCTAAGTAACGATTTTATCTGGCTTGTTCAGAATTTCTTATCTGATTTTGAATTACTTTAGATTTTTAGACTTAAATAAAACTCGTCCTGATTTTATCAGATTTTGTATGCCTACAAATAGTTTTTAATACTTCAAACTGAAATAATGTGTACCTACTATTTCTTCTTGGAATCACTTTAGCGAGCGACAATAGTGCTAGAATATTCTAACGTCCTATTTTCAATGGTGATTTATTCTTGGCTCACAGGCTCTCGGAGAACTACCCTGGGGATTACCACATCCATTTATTCAGGCTAGAGGTGTTTTATCTTGAATCCGAAATACCCGCAACTGATGGTTCTAGGAGAGCGGCTATTCCCATTATTTATTAGGGTCAAATTACGTCAGCAAGGTTGACGGCGCTTAACGAACTATACTTTCTGTAAAACCCCAAAGGTTCTTTCAAAATGCTCTTGTTAAAATAATTTATGTCTCCAAAAAGTATTTCTCAAAAATATTTATTATTATTAGGTAACAAATGTTTATGAAGACTGAGGCTGGTATAATCTGAAAGATAATCGGACGATGATGAATTCATAATCTGCATCAAAGTTACCAGACGTAACTTTGATGCTGAGATGCAGATTATGATGGATTTTCTCAAAAAAGTCGATTAAAAAGCAATTGTTCTGTTAACTTTTAGAGGAACACTCTATCCCCCATAGACAGATATTTTTTATTATACTCAGAAAAAGCCCGGAACAAATATTAACAGATTACATAAACATTTGTCCCGCGGCAGAAATCGAACCCGCATCCCCTTGCGTCGTAGGCATCTAGTACCCATAACACAAGCTCTGCTTAGCTTGGGACTAGATGATGCTGTGTGGATTGTCCAGCATTATTTATTTATTTATAAGTATAGAGTTGAGTTTAATGTCCTTTTCAGACCACAAACGAGAATGGCAAGCTCAAGACAGAGTTGGACAAGGTCGCGAAGCAGCTGGAAGACGAGCGGCAGAAGGTCGAAGATCTCATGTTCCGGAACGAGGAGGAAAATATCAATAAAGAAGATTATAATGTAAGTGAAGTCTAGATAGCTTGCCATGGCGGTCTCTGCGAAAGAATCGAATGCTCCAACTCAACCTGTAGATGTATGATTCATACATCTACGGGTTGCTGCTCTTCCATCATACAGTATGATGGAAGGGCAGTTTTTCTGAGTATTTCTAGCACTTCATTGCGATCACAAATCCCCCTATAGTTTTACCGAAACTGCTGTATCGCACCTGAGGTATGCGAGCGGCGAGACGGGGGGGAAATATCGGCCGCTCCGATCCGTCAGTCTGCCCACAGACTACTCAGGGATACTAACGTGTCTGCCGCCGTCAACGCGTACTCTTGCTCTTTTTTCCTCGCCCCCCACCTCGCCGCACTTTCCTAAGGAGCGGTACAGCGGTTTCGGTCAAACTATACCAACCGTGTGGTTATTATAATGGCAAATGCCTCTTGTTTGGGGAGGCATGTTGAATTAAGGCCGGTATGGTGAAAGCTTGCTCAGTCATGGCGATCTATGCTTGAGTGACATTTATGCCATAGAAAAGCGTTACTCAAGCATAGCTCTATCACTGAGCAAACTTTTATACGGGCCTAAATGTGCTGACGACGGGTGAAGTCTAGAATTCTTTATCTCTAGATTCTACCCGTGGGTTTGCTCACGCGGTGTCTGTATAATACCTATAGCCTATATTATCATCATTAGCATATACAATACAATACAAATACGCTTTAGTGCACATCAAACACAGAAAATAAACAGTAAAGAACAAACAAACAAAGATACAGATGCATAATGGGCGGCCTCGCTAAGAGCAATTTCTTCAGGCAACCTTTGTCTATGTTAGTCCTCTGCCAGCAGAGGAGCCAGCAGAGCTAATGATAATAATAGAGAACAATATAACATTCTACATTATCCCTGGGATAATGTAGAATGTTATATTGAATGTTCATTTCAACACGAGGCATATTACGATGAGGCGACGAGTCATCCGATTTTGATGACAGAAAAAAAAAACCTTTGTTCGTTTATTTTATTACATTCATTTATTTCATTTTATGTAATTTTTAATGACTAATTAATTCGATAATATGACGCATTGTTGATTAGTTATTGTTATTATATCCTTAATTCAATTGTTGTGACCATGACCGTGACCTGAACCTGGCTATGACGTTTAACTAGTATTATAATGTATTTTTTCCTTTGCAGAAATATAAGGAAGCGATAGAGGTAAGGCTAAGCTGATGATGTAGATGATAATAATAAAATCACAGTTTACAAATCTAAAAAAATGGTTTAAAAAAATTGCCACTGTTCAATAGAGATTTTTATAAAGTCAGAATCGTATTTCTTACGATCAATTTTTAAAAAGTATACTTACAATTATTGATCCCTACAGTAGTTATCTGGGCACACCATTAACCAGCGTCTTCTATATAACTTTCAGAAAGAAAAAGCAGCCCTAGAGCAGCGCATTCGGGACCTAGAGACTGACATAGGGCTCCAAACAGCGAGGGCGGAGGCCACGGCCGCGGCGCTGCGGATCGTGGAGGAACAAGCAGCGGCCGATTGCTCGGCCTCCGTTGAACAACATAGAGAGGAGCTCACCGCGGCACAGAGTAAGTACTTCCGAGAGATACTCGTAGAGACGGATTTAGGGCTCCAAATAGCGGAGGCCACGGCCGCGGCGTTGCAGATTGTGGAGGAGTAAACAACACCCGATAGCTGCTGAACAACATAGACAAGACCTCACTGTGACACAGAGTATGTTAATTCTTGAACTAGAGACGGACGACATAGAACCAACAGCAGAGACCAAGAGATGATGCTTGTAAAATGCCCTACACTACAGTATTCATTTGTTAGTTACGTTAGTTATAGTTAAGCAGAAGGAAACTTCTAAACATCGTCAATCGTCCTTTACTATACATTTTAATTAAATAAGCCTTTTCTTGTTTCCAGCACTATCATCGGAACTGCAGAAACTACTAGACGAAGCGTATGCACTTCTCAAGGAAAAAGATAATGAGAAAGATTCCATCGGGAAAAGCATGTCGGATGAACTCGCTAAGGTCAAGTTGGAATCAGAAAGAGCGCTGAACGAAGCCAAATCGAAGATGTCTATCGCAAAGACCGAATACGAAACGCAATGTTCGGTTCTAACAGCTAAGTTGCAGCTAGCAGAGTCCAAGTTAGAGACTGAGAAACAAAACCTTGAAAGGCTGAACAAAGAAAACAGCCAAGTAATTATAGATCTTAATACTAAGCTCACACAACTACAGGCAACTGTTGACGATAAAACACTAGAGTTAAATAAAGGTAAGTAAATTATAACTTTGTTAAGATTTGTAGTAATAGGTAGATACAGAATAGATAACTCTATACAACTTTTGTTTTATGTTTCAGTCATAGGTGTAAGTAAAGAACACGAAGTAAACCTTAATAAAGAAGTAACCAAGCTTAAAATGGAACTTAGTGCCAAAGTGTTAGATTTGGAACAATTAGAAGACACCAAACGGAAACAAGACACGTTATGCAAAAGCCTCCAAGATGATATCACTCGTGCCAAAGAAGAATTTACAAACAAGATTAATGAGTATGAAAGTTTATTGAATGAAGTCTCGCAAACAAATGAAAAGAGTCGAACAGAAATATTGGAATTACAACAAAGTCTATCAGCAAAATCGAAAGAGATTGAAAAATTACTAACGCAATCCAGCTCTTCGACTGAAAGTACAGAAAAACTTATAAACGAATTCAAACAAACAATTCACGAAAGGGATAAAGAAATAATCAAACTCAAAGACGATTTCGGGCAAGAGACTGCTAACTTTAATATAAAGCATAGCAAAATTGCAGAAGAACATAAAAAAGAGATTGAAGATCGTAATTCTAAGATAGAGCAACTCATGAAGGAAATCGAAAATCACAAGCAATCTCTGGATCAAAGGAAAGTGGAGCTGGATGCGCTCAATTCTCAGTTTAATATAAACGCCGATGAACTCAAGTCGTTGAAAGAGGAGAACGAAAAACTTAAGCAATCTGTTGCAGAACTAACTCAAAATAACAATGAGTTTAAAACAAAGATATCAGCAATGGAATTGGAAATAGGAGAACTAAAACGTCAACTCGAAAGCAGTATCGAAAAATGTGAGGAGCTACAAAAAGCAAAAGATAAAATTGAGTCAGAGTATATGAATTTAACCGGAGAAACAACTAGCTCCAATGATCAATTCAACAAGTTATCTCAACATTTGAAAGAAACTGAGAAAGAACTGCAAGACTTAAAAGACAAATACAGAGAGTCGTCGAATAACTTCGCGCGAGCGGAACAAGAAATTAAACAAAATCTATTCAAAGTGCAGGAAGAATTTGCCATAGAACGCACACAATTAGTAGCCTCGGTGAATTTACACGTCGAAAAGTTGAATGACATTGAGAACAAAGCAAAGGAATTTGAGTCAATAAACACTGATTTAAATAACCATTTGAAAGATCAGCAGTCTCAAAACGATAACTTACTAGATGAGACCGCTAATCTGAAAAAAGAAATAGAAGTGTTAAAATTAAAAGAACAAGAACAAATGAACGAGTATGATGCAATGAATAAAAAATTAGAAATCGATATTGAGCGTTACAAGGAAGAAATTGCCTTACTCAAAGCGGAAGGTGCTACATCTGAAGTAAAGCTCATTGAAAAGGTCGACCAACTAACCGAAGCACAAAATGATTTGAATAATAAGTTAGAGGAAGCTAGGAAACAAGAAGACTCATTGCAAAAAGTATTGGACGATATGACGTCACAACTTAATAATCAAAAAGTTCAACACGAAAAGGAGCTATCTCAAGTTCATCACCAAGTAACTATAGTGAATGAAGAGATCAATAAATACAAAGCTGAAGAACTAAAATTAAGAGAACTAGTTGAAGAAAAACAAAATAGTATAAAGGACCTCAGTCTAAAATTAGAAATGTTAGAAGTTGACCTCAAATCAAATGTTGAAATGGTAGCCGAGAAAGATCGTCAAATAGCTCAAGTTAGTGAGGAATTGAACAAAACGTCTGAAACCAAGAAACTATTAGACGAAAAGCTCAACAGTGTAACTCTAGAAACATCTACGCTAAAACAGAAATACGAGAATCTAATAGCAGAGTCATCAGCAGAGGACACGTTATTGAAGGAGCAAATAGGACAACTAGAAACACTACGTAAAGAAATTACAGTTTTAGCTCACGAAAAAACATTGTTAGAAAATAAAAACATGGAAACTATGACCGAATTTGATAAGTTAAGGCTAGAAAACGAAGATATTATTAAGAAGCTAAATGAGAACTCTATCAATAGTAGTGAACTGAAGAAAACTCTTGAAGAAAAAGAAAATTTATTGAAATCTCAAAGTGAGAAGTATGAGACTGAAGTAAATAAATTAAAAGCTCTTGAAGATGAGATAGCGAAGCTGAGGCTAGACGCCACAAATAAAGATACAGCGATACAAGAAAGAGAGTCTAAACTAGTTCAACTCAACAGTGCTTTAGAAATGGGAACAAATGAAACGCAGAACGTTATAGCTAAACTACAAACCGAAAACACTGCCTTGAGTGAAAAATACAAAACTGAGGTTGAATCTCTGAATACGACTATCAAAACATTGCAAAGCAAAGTAGCTGACAGTGAGAAAATGTGTGAAGAGCTCAAGCAAACTAAAGATAACATAAACGAGCTTCAACAACAGTTGAATAAATCTGATAGCGACGTGAAACAACTCACAAATATCAATGAAGCGCAGAAAATGAACTACGAAGATCTAAATAAACAATTAAAAACTCAATACGACGAATACAAACGTGAGAGCAAACGTTCTAAACATGATTTGAAAGCTAAATTGCAAGAGTACGAAAAAGAAATACTGGAATCCAAAGACAAAGTCAAAGCGGAGAAGGAAAAGCAAAATGATATTCAACAAAAACTCACAGAAGCTGAAAAAGCTGTCGCGGAATTATCACAGAAACTGGAAATGGTAGTGGTTCAACAAAGCTCTGACGTGGAAAAAGACAGTAAAATAGAAAAGTTGACCATCGAACTGCAAGCTACGAGGAAATCATCGGCCGAGTCTATAGCAAATAGCGAAACGATGATTAATAACTTGAAAGCTGACGTTGAAAAGAAAGTCAATGATTTAAAGCAGAAAGAACAGTTGATAGGAAAATTAGAGGTCGAAATTAAGGTAAGTAAAACCAAACCGTTTTATAAAGTAAAAAGTAAAAGTAAAAAATCATTTATTTCTTTAGGCTTACAAAATCAGCACTTAGACAAGTCATATTTTATGTCGTAAGACCCGACAAAGCGCCTACTAGAGGAAGAGTAGCAGCTTCCTTCTGCGTATTTTTAACATCTCCGCTACGATCATCGGTCCAGACGGCCATAATGAATGACCATGCTTGGCACCTGCGTGATTATGACAAAACCTCAGTTTAGGGGAGACATTTTTAGTCGTTGGTGTATGTGTGCATGTAGAGCCGTAGAGTAAATCCAATAATATTTGAGTAGCTACGTTTTTACTATGATTTTTAATAAAATAAATTATCATTTATTTTCAGAATCAAAAAGCCAAAGTTGAAATAGCTGAACGAGAGAAAGTACTGTTGAAGAAAGAAATAACTGTTAATAATAAGGATAAGAATGACAATAATCCCCCTGGTCTTTATGGACAAGGGGATTGTGCATCACCACAGTAAGTTGTTGTTATCCCCAACATGTCAGAGATAGAAATAGAAAAATAAATCGGGAGTGACTTGTAAACATTACGAATCTCTGGTAGGGGCTTTCTACTTGTCCGATTGAAACAATAAATGAATTATGAATTGAATAAAATTCCCCTACCTGTGCGAAGTTAGTTCAAAATAGCCAAACCTGTTGTACGTAAACAAACAAACAAATTAATGAACTTTCATCCCAATATTGTACAAAGCCTACCCTGGCCTTTTACGAACTAACTTCTAAGTTTAGGTGTTCTCTTGTTGAAAAATGATTCTGTTTTTTTGTAAGACCTGATTCTATTAGTTATTCAGCTAGGACATAAACAAGATTTTTTATCTATTGAAAGAGATTTATAACCAAAATCAACATAATGTCAATAGACGTTATGGTGATTTTGGTTGTCTATTGATTCAAATTTTAAATGGATTAACATGCGCTCAAATCTTCTATCTGCTTTTTAAATTACTTGTAGAACCTTGAAAATGGTTAATACCCGATTTGTTATTCAAACGTAACGCAAACTTATCTAAGGGTATAGACAAATGGTGATGATTATTGATAACTAGCTGCGCCCCGCGGCTTCGCCCGCGTGGAAATTGCGCAATTTTACCATGTTTTCTCATCGGTTTTTTTTATTCCCTGGACTTCGACAAACATTTCCTAACCAAAATCAGCTAAATCGGCCCAGCCGTTCTCGATTTTAGCGAGACTAACGAACGGCAATAGATTTTTATATATAAAGATATATTTACATTTTCTTTACAAATTTACACCAAAGCGACAAAGAAATAAAAAATGATGGCATGATTTGTTCCAGGAGTCCCGAAGACAAGGAGATGATAGACGGACAAGTAAGCTTCCTGAACTCTGTGATAGTCGACATGCAGCGCAAGAACGAGCAGCTGTTGGCGCGCGTGCAGGCGTTGGAAGGTGGCGCCACGTCGCCGGAACCTGCCTTGTAAGTAGCAAGACCTGTGTGACCTGGCAGGGGTTGGCCGCTTTTATGACAGACGAAGTAAAACTATTAAAAATTCCTTGTAGCTTTTTAACGACCACTGTGGTGGGCGAAGGTCCGTTTGCAACGCAGGAGGTTGCGGGCTCGATTCTCGCCTCGGAACAAATGATTGTACGATCTGCAGATGTTCAGGGTGTTCTGGTCGTTTTCTATACATAATAAAAAGTTGTATAAAAAGTATCGTATTATGTATATCGGCTATCTGGTACCATAACACAGGCTCTGCTTACCTTGGTGCTAGATAATGCTGTGTGAATTGTCCAGCATTATTTATTTATTTGCCTTACCTTACCTTAGTAACTTAATCTTGCGACTTTCATAATTTAATCTGAGTCTTTCAATATTATTAAAATTATTAATTAGCTCTTGAGTTCGTCTGTTTGTACAAAATTTAGTGGTTAAAAGTCGTGAAACCGGGTGAAAGTTCAGTAGTACTTAATAGTACTTAGTAGTGTTGTCAGCAACAAGTGCTTAGTACTAATGTACTACTTGTTGCTGAACTGGGAATGCACAGGCCCGCCGTATCGTTTTACTTTTATCTTATTGTATGATCTCCATTTCTAGCACTTGCTTTATTTTATCCATGTATCATTTAATTTAATTACTAGAAAGAACGCTTTGTCATATTTTCCTACTTACCCTTGGCAGTTAGCACATGATTGGGGTTTATGGCACAAACTTTAAAATGCCCATACTCAGTAAAACTTAAAATATCGGCTGAGGATAATGATGGTTGCCTACAAAGCCTTACTCACTGCCTAAGTAATAAGTCAGCTTTTTGCACCATTTTCTACCTCTTTAAGCCGTCACAACAACCTTTAAACTTAAGAGTTTGGTATTATTAACAGCAACGGGCGAAAGACGAAGGCGGTGGCACCGCGTCTGTTCTGCGACATTTGCGACTTGTTCGACGCACATGACACGGAGGACTGTCCGCGCCAGTCGGCGGAGCCCGAGGTGCCTACGCCTAAGAAGGATAGGCCTCCGCCCAGGCCTTACTGCGATATTTGTGAAGGTAATATAATAGCTTAAAAATTACCAACTTTTTATTGTGTACAGTTTCTGCCCGCAACTTGGTATTTTTGGCGTGAAGATCTAAACTAAATCGTAGTGTCCGGCCGAAGGTTCGGTTTCGGCGGTTCGGCCGCAGTTTGGGCTTTTATGTATAAAATAAGCCGATCCTTCCTATATTTTTGAATTTCCACATATTGATGGTAATTTTTATTTGCTCTATCTCCATAAAAATTAAATAGTGTATGGTTTGTTACTCATTCACACACAATATAAGTTCAAAGCTGCTCTGCGGGCAAATCCTACTAATATTATAAACATCAAAGTTTGTAAGTATGGATGGATGGATGTTTGTTACTATTTCACGTAAAAACTACTGAATGGATTACAATAATATAGCTTACATATCAGAATTACACATAGGCTACAATTTATAAAGATATATTGTATATTATCTAAAATATTTATCACCACGCGGGTGAAACCGCGGGGCGCAGCTATTATTAAATAAAATAAATCCAGAATTTCATAATGTTAACATTTTAGATAGCAGCTTGTGAGTCTCCGACAATATAAATAAAGCAATTATAATTTTTATATCTCTACTAAGGTATTTTCTACAGACTGACTGATATTAACATTGCACTTTTGTTCGCAGTTTTTGGACATTCTACAGAAAACTGTGATGAAGAGGAAACATTTTAACAATAATTTTTAAATTTCGTTTTAATGTTACCGTTGTTGTTGTTAAACTATGTTACTATAGTTGATATTATTTATTGTTTGTTTACATCTGTACCGTTTTTACGGTTCATCTGTTAATTCTTAGACCAATATTTTGTAAATAATTTTTGATGTTTGATTTAATTTTAAGTCTAACATTAGCATGTTATTTTAGATGAATCAAATTACATTATCAGGTGATAGGTATTGTTTTTCTTGCACATTATCTGGATATAATGAACATTGAGAAATATTTTTTTCTAGCACAAAAATAATAATAATATTACATCACAATCATGGTTTTAACTAAACCATGAGAAATGGTATGATGCCCGAGTTTCTTTGTACCGCATAAACAGCAATGCTTTTGACCATAAGTAGGACTGCAGTACATCTCAGAACTATACCCTTCTTTAAATATAAAGTAAGGAACACTAAACGGATGTTTTAATTATAATAAATTTAATGTTACATATTTAAATTGTCTATAAAATATTCAATTCTCTTTAAAATTAAGAAGCATTGGATTATACATAATAATTTTAATTTTATTGGTATTGGCCACAAATATGTCCAAGGCCTAACTTGAAATAAATAAAACATTTTACATTTCCTTTAATATTTTATTTCACTTTCTTATTTTATAGTTTCTTACAGTACAATCACTCCGCTACCTACTGTTTTCTCCAGTTCAGTCCAATCCATCCTTCTTTTCTTTGATTGCTTCCTGTAAACAGGAAAAACACATTACTAAACTAGGCAGTTTATTAAATAGACATTTTTTTCATTTGACCAGGGCAGCAAAAATGTACTAAGCTGTGTCATTACCGAGGACATCAAGCCAGTCGAAAAACAATCAAATCATCCCATCCTATAAATGCACACAACAAACTATGACAAACCTTGAATCTTTCCTCAAACAGAGACAGTTCTGAAGTCAAGTCTGTAATAGCATTCATAAAAGCTTCCTGAGGTGTGTAGTCTGATGTTGTTTGAATGCGCAGAACAAACTTGTGCTCTAAGGGGTGGGGGACTTTGTAGCCGGCAAAAAGCACCTTTGGGTCCTTCAATAGTTGGCTGAAATCAAAAATTAGGATTAGACAGATTCTCTATTCTATTATCTATTCTCGATTTACAGTTTAAATTACTCACTGTCTGATCATGTTTCCAAGAGTGTGATCTTCTTTATTCACTGTGAATATTGCAGCATTAGTAACTTTTGTATCTTCTTCCTTCTGGACTCTGAAACATGGGACTTAGGCTAGAAAAACTGAAGTATTCAAAAGCCTCGCTTTTGCATCACAAAATTACTCACTTCTTTTCTCCGTCGTAGAGCAGAAATGACTCAAATGTAGGAGGTGCGTTCATTGTATGTTATTTATTTTTTATAAATATTCAAGCCTTATTCAAAAATTTATACAGACTTTTCCTGAAAATCAAAGAGACTAACTGCTGAAAGTATTAGAAAACAAATAACTAAATTTTGGTTCGCTTCGTTTTTATGTTTGACATTGACATGCTTTAATCAATGACGCTTGACAGTTTGATGTGTACGCACTGCACGCCCAATTGAAGAATGTATTGTTAGCTGAGGAAGCAAACAATCCGAATCAATCAACAGAGTGCAACCCTATTTTCAAGTTCGCAGTTTCGCTACTCCGCAATAGATGGAGCGTCAATACCAATAATACCCTTGCCTTAATTTTGAAACCGCTGTCTATTAAAAAATCAAAAGTTTGTGGAATGTGTATTTCATCTCAAAAACGATTGAACAGATTAGGATAAAATACTTATGGCGTACATTTATAAACCTAACCTACTCCTTGGCCATTTATTGGCCGAGGAGTAGGTTAGGTACTACTACTACCTACTTACTATAGTGAAAATAAGTATGCGCGACCGTGGGCAGAAGCTAGTTTCTCAATAAAAGTTACTAATAGTCTACGCTCTGTGATAGATAAGTGTCCTAGATCACTGATATAGGTACATATACATATTTTTGTTATAAATAGGAGACACCCAGAACTCCCGGAAAAAATCTGAAATCGTACAATGCACATAACTTTAATTACTAATTTAGAATAAATTCAGTTCACTTATTGTATTAAACTGGGCATTATTAGCAATTTACTGTTAAATTATGGTTTCTTTATACGCAAAAACCAAAACAATTCCTTAAAAAATAAATGTTGAGCAAATGGCTTTGCACCCAGCTACTAATCATGCTGTTTATTATTATAGGCACATATATAGGAACTAGTATGTAATTTAGTAAATAAAACTCACAGTTACAGCAGAAAACACAGTTTATTTTATAATTATGAGAGAATTTCAGATTGATAACCTACATATAGAATAATATGACTATAAAACCAATCTAACTTGCATAGATATTACAAGTGTTCAAGAATTTCACTGTTAATTTTTTAAATAGGTGATTAAACTGTCGCAACGATTACTGTAGACATCATTCATCCATTACAAGATTACAAGAATTCAATACACTGGAATACAAATTGAATGTAATAGATTTGATACATGTAGGTTCAAGAAACATTTTTCTTTAGAACAATTTACTAAACTATTTTACCATTTTCATCTAAACTAAACTTGTCAAAAATTAACATGATTAATAAAATAAATTACAAATTCTAATATTATTATATGAATAATGTTTCACATTATCCAATGCCAAGCAACATCAAAGAGTAAGAAAGAACGAAGCACGAAATGTGGAAATCGTAAAGTTTACGAACATCTACGAATTGAAGTCTAGCGACTCTACTCATAAAGAATAAAATTTATTATTATTTTATATGATTAGACAGTAGTCAGTAGATTCTGCTTGATAGAGACGACTAGATAAAGGCATTAGATATAACTGCATTGATTAAGTTGCTACCTGCTTAATATGTGCTGATTTTAATCACAGTTTAAAGATGTTATAGGTAGTGGATTCGATTTCAATACCACACATTGGTTTTAGATATTTACAACGGTGTAGATGCACTATGTTACTGCATTAAAAGGATCAGACTTATCTTTAGAATAGGTGACGCAAAAACTACTGCAAGATCATACCAAGACTGAAATCAACGGCAAGAATCAAGATCCATGAATATTTTGTTCTAGAACATTATAATTACACTTTTCGTTGTTTCAAAAATTCACCAAACATGTGTAGCTGCATAATGAAGTTAATAGGCAATAAGTACCTACATTATTTGCTAATTGAAAAGCTAACAACAGTTTTAAAGGAATAACTGACCTATTAAGTTAATATCATACTGCCTGCTCTTATAATATACGTTATACAGAAATATATTGAATGTCATGACTTGATTAAACTTCATTCAAATAAATTAAGATAAAAGCCTAATAAACAGCATTGCATTATTTGGATTACTTTAACACTTACTAGCTATCGTTTGTTAAATGTAATAAAATGCTATAAGAATTGACACATAAGTATATTAACTATACTAGTTGTGTTCTTATACAAGAGTAGCAATCGAACCAACAATATGCATACTATTGATTATCAAATAATGTTTCGAGTGAACAGTTTTGAATGAGATTGGTACATAGCATGAACGACGAAGCCCGAGAGCGCGGCAACGCTGTCATGTCACCCAACTTCAAATCTCACCTACTGTACACGAACGAACTGAACATACAACTGCGATATTAAGACTTTATATTATCAGAATAATAAAGAGATCATCAAAAGCTGACTAGAAGTTAGGTTATACCTACTCTAACAAATTATTTTATATTATAATTTATTATTAAGGAGCGTGCTTGAAAAGGGCGGAACCCATGGCCGCCGAGAGAGCGCGAAGTGCGCGGTTAACTTCCAACAAAGAATAAAGGCCAATGTGAACCTTGGCCGAAAATGGCAGAAAAAATTCAGCCCATTCTAATAGGCTAAGTTCAAATTGGATTAAATTCTCTGTTTGAATGATATATAGTTGTGCGAGCTCGGCGGCTGCACGTCCTTACTAACGTTACTTGGTGTCAGGTACGCGGCCTCGCCTCGAGGCCAGTATGCTTACACTAAGAGATGAGAAAGATGAGCCTAGCTAGTGTCAGCGCAATGTCGTGCAACACCGACGAGCGACGACTGGCCAGCGGCACTCTACACGCGGCTGACCTCCATGAGTTTGCGATGAAGCTACCAGAGAAAAGGTATCACCTAAATTCTCTACCGTTACGAAGGCAACTAGATGAAATCCTACTCTTAAGGATAAAAATCTAATTACGCTATAAATGTTAAAATTAACATTGCTTCACGTCTTAATTAACTGTGTACTAAGATAGGAGTACATTTCGCTTTAAGATACAACTTGGGTCTGGGCACAGAAGGGTGTGTTTAGTGCCGTTGTTCTTTTTACAATATTGACATAATTTAGAGGATTTTCATAATACATCCATTAAACATTCCTTTAGGAAATAATGAAAGTTTTAGTGCTTCAATTGATTGAGTGAATTCTACATTTTAATTAATAATTTTGGAAATACTGGTAGATCGATACCTATCGTATTGCTGAAGACTCTGTATTTTAAATTTGTTAAAAAAGTTATCCTAGCTAAAACAGCTACCTTTGTCTTACTGTACAACGAAGAGCATCTTAAAAGTTAAATTAATTCACCCAACTATAAATACGACCGAAAGCGCCAAAACTTTGTATTTCTCATTTGAACTATAAATAGGTACGATAAATATTGAAAAGTTTTAAAAGTACTCTTATTGTATTAAAAGTTACACTCACAATAACAATTTTATTATAAAGTTAACTAAACAACAACTGCATCTACTATCACACATTCGAAAGTTTAAAACAATTTACGATTGTAATCGAATTTCATTATTGCTGCGGCGACGGCCTTGCGTCTTGCCTGCGCGATATGCGACGGCGGCGGACCCGGCCTGCGCGGGGCAAACGACTACAGGCAGGACCTCCTCTATAACGTTAATTAGTATCACTAAAATAGCCAATAGTATCCATGAGATATCGATTAGCATCGGTGAGATATTAACTAATATCACTGACATTAGTATGACTCAGATATCAAATAGTATCGTGAGATATCAATTATTGTTATCAGCGATACTATTTAATATGTATCTTCTTGCTTGTGAAACTAAAAGAAATGTCAGTGATCGAGATTGTTTTAGTTTCACCGCTATTTCAATTAGTTTTACTGATATTTTAATTAGTAGTAGTAGCTTTAGCTATATCTCTATTATTTTTACACAGTGATATCAAATTACTACTGAGATGCCAAAAAATACACACCTTATACTGATACTAACATTAGTATCACTGTGACACTGAATAGCTGAGATATAATTTAGTTTCATTGAGATATCAACAAGTACCTATGTATCACTGCGATGATAGATAGTATCAAAGGGATATAATATTGTGTTACTGGGACACTATAATGGTATTGTGGAAATGCTTAAGAGAATTGAGGTCCTACCACATCATCATTCGCAGCGAAAGCGTGTGACAGCGGGGTCCGCTCCGCGACCGGTCCCCGACCGTAGAGGCAAGCACCCGGCTGAGTAAGTACCTACGAGGCACCAGGCACTTGCACCTTCCGTTCCGACACACTAGCACGTAACTCTAATCGTGAGGAACCCTAAGATATTCCGGCTCTAAATACTGATCTCATTACATTATTTCCAACAAATTTATACTAAAAATCCCATCTTTCTCTGAATGCAGTTGAATGCTTTTTGAAGCAATACTTAAACCAATATGCATATAGTTATGTTACATATATGTAATGCAAGAAATGCAATTATTTTCATAAATGCAAGAAGTTACAACTAAAAACTTACGTTTGTGACATTTAAGTAGAAAGAGGGATACGCTTTGTAAATTTGTGTTAACAATGGTCTATTTATTAAAAAGCTATATTGAGATAATCACAAATAGTGTTATTATCGTTAACCACAACATGATATTTAAACATTATAATATAGTTCAAAAGATGAACTTTCAAACTGGGCTATGATGCTTGAGGTGATACAAAATCTATCGGGATTCGACAAGACTTTCCGATGTCTATCCTAAAAGTTATATGCAATATGCATGTCATTACACCATGACAGTAGTACGATTAACTAATGTATAATTGTTGATTATTGAATGCTAATGTTAATATCGTTACAAATAAATACAAAATGTGTCGCCTATGATTACTAATATAGCCAACTGCCGAACTTCGCACCCTAGAGGTGTACTCGTAAGTATTCAAATGACATAATGGGATATGATTTGATAGTTCGATACAGCGGCGTCATTATGATAATAATTGATTATAGGTTAGCGAATCTAACATGTTCTAGAGACAGATTATATCTTCTAGAGACAGTATGAGTATGATTTGAGAAGATTCGCTGGGCTGAGGCAAGTGGTCGTGGGTTGCAGGCACCAATAATATGCGCGTCGCTTCTCTTTGCTTGCAGGTCCTAAAATTTTAAACACAATATTAAAACAGGAAATTTGTTGTCGATATTTACAAACTTGACGTTCAGAGTGTAAAAAGGCCGCATCTTAACACTTTCGTAAGTTTTTGTGAAAAACACTACTATTGAAATATATTGTTGAAACGAGAAAATAATTTTAAAAGTACCTAGTACTTTTTTATACGACCTTTGTTACAATTTGAACGACGTTTTGTTAAATAAGGGGTTTTATAGTTACTACTTAATTTGTCAAATAGCATATAATTTAGAAAGTAACCTACTTAAATTTATACCTAGTTTTCTATTATATTCGATAGAATCATGTAATAGACGACCGATCTACTAAGCTTGTATATTTCTGTGATGAGTTGCGTGTGTGTCTATTTGCGATTAGCTCAAAACTAGACACTACATAAAATACTAGGAGAACATTAATTGCGAATAAGAAATATACTTAGATAAGTAATAATAATATAAAAAGTAAAAAAATATAGGAGAAATATTTTGTGCATAAAATAATCTAACATAAGGTGCAAAAACGCTTTTTTTTTCAGAGGGATGGTCTAATGTTTTCATAAGCAGTCAAGCTAGTTCAGGATATACATAGTCATTTAATAGGATGAAATAAATAGAAGAGTTAAATGAAAGGGGTTGAAAGAGTAAATAAAGATTTGATGTGTTCCATAAAGTCCCCCTAGTTAAGACACATTTTTGTACGAGTAGTTCCATTTCCAAAGGACTTACTAGATGGCGCTATAAGGTAATATTTCTAATTAACACCAAGACGATTATTTAGGAATACTATATCAGACTATTTTCTAAATTATTAAAAATATTCTAAAAAATGTATGCCATCTAGTGAGTATCTGTGAGCAGTGTGACCCAATTAATATGTCCCTCCTCGAAATGCTTATTGACTTCTTTTATATCCTGAATAATGCAGCAATGTCAGCGATAATATGTGTATGCGAATGGCATTACTACAGTCATGTTTCCATCGTTTACCTTTTGACACATGCAAATTTGGATGCCTAATGGTTTGCTCATAGCATTAGATAGGACCTTGAACTGGTCCTTCTCACGCCGCATAGTTGAGACCAGATTCAGCAAGGCATGCCTCGCAGACCTAGTCTCATCCTAGATGCTACGGATATCAATAAATTTTGTGTCTGATTATGGAGTGATTGTCAAAAAATGATGTAAAACATTCTCATTATATCATTCCGCTACGCGTGCTGTGAGACCCTTTAGGTAAATGCACGTCAAACCTGCCCCATTCACCCGTTTAGAAGAACGTGTTATAGACGTAGCCGGTCGCAATGAGTCCCAGAACGAGGAGGCACAGCATAATCATTATCTTCTTCTGCATTGGACAAACACAACACGTATTAGTAACTAGTAATGGTTGGCGGGAGAGCGTGGCCGTGGTCGCGGTTGAGGCTACCCGCTGAACCATCAGACTGAGACTGATACAGTCGGACCGTTGGTTCAGGGGAATGAGAGTGTAGTACTAGATTATAGTAGACTCATGAACGCGCCACGTCCGCTTCCCCGCAGTAAATACACGGGAAATTTACCTTTGAGCATTTGGCGGTTATTTGCGATGCCAGTTACCAAGGGATCCAGGAACTCAAGAGGCAGATGAGCACCACTCCGAGTATGAGCAGACACACTAGGATCATGATCTTCTTCTGTTGACGGCGAGCATGCAACAGTACGCTTTTAATTTGCCCCGACCGATCACAGACCACGGGTAAGATTTGCACCCGTATGTGCGGCCGTGTCGAGGTCACTTCAATAACTTACATTAGAAACACATTAGATTGCAAATGAAAATACTGAAATAGGCTTCTTGTATACGTATGCGTTATTTGCCTCACAAGTGGATGATGAAATAAAATAAAAATATAAATTAAATAAATAAATGTAATTTTCAAAATTATAAACATATTTACATTATGAGTAGTTTTTACATAATAAACTTTGTAATTGTAACTCAACATCCCACTCCGATGGGTAACTTAACTATGTGTTCGATGACAAAACAACATTGCTACTGGTATTCATATAATAAAGTAAATTAACCGTCAAATAATGGCATTAAACTATGTTTCACAGTCTTTTGATTAAATAAATTAGTGCGTAAGATTAGGAAACATCAAAGCTGATCATTTCTAAATTCAAAGACAAAGATAACTATAACAGCCCATCAATAACATAAGTAATTCTTACATTTACTAGCACTCGTTGAAGATTATAAGCTCATCAGAGATGAATAAAGTGCTTTATAACATTATTTTTACTTTAAACTTTGAAATAGTCTGAAAACATAATGATTTTCATTAACAAAAAAATGCTGAATTAAATGCAACTGTGCGTGATTGATTATAATTGTAAAGTTTATAACTAATATGTGTATTTTATAGGTTCAGATGATGTATTGATTTAGTTAAGACTTTATGATTTAATTTATATATTCTATTGGCTTTGGCAGCCAATAAAATATATAAATGTACTGCTTGTTGTTATAACAAGCAGTAGCTTATAAAGTGTAACTTCATACAGAAAAAATAATCAGCTACTATTATACAAACAGATAAAATCATTAACATAATAACAATAACAGCAGAAAGAATTTCTTGATTACTATATTGTAAGAAACAAATCATTTACATATTACTCAATACTGATTTAAAGAAAATTCTCACTTACACATAGAAGTACTTTTACAAGGCTATGAGAAATGTAAAAATACTGATTTTTTTTATTGAAAAAATTATAATAAACAGTTTTGTAAGGAAAAATAAGGAAATCAACTAATTAAGAGTGTAGCCATAGCTACATATGACAGAAAATGCTAAGCACCTTTTACTTAAAAGGTAAAAGTTATTAAGTTAAGTTATTAAGTAGTTTGTAGTTGTTTCAACCTAAAACTATTGGATTTTTAGTACTCAACGTAATATATTTACATCCTCGATCTTACAATCACTAAAATATAATATATTAGGGCGTAATGTACATTAAAGGTACTCTGTCTATTTTGTGATGTTTTAACATTAACTAAAATTAGAAAATAAGGTGAATAATCCCAGATCCGACCCAGATCCACCCCCAAACCATCCCAGATCCGGGACGGATCGGGGTGGATCTGGGTCGGATTTACAAATTCTATCAACTGGCAATACCTAAAAAGCACTTTTTTAAATACCCAAAAATATAAACAATGCCGTAGTTGGAAAAAACATTCTATAGAAATTATATTAAATATTTTTTAAGCAAGTATTTGCCTCGATTCTGTTTTGTTAAATTAACTATAAAAACAATGTTAAAAGTACATTTAAAACTTGGGTAGTTTAGACTGAAACAACAAAATTGAAGCTATCAATCGTGCGATATGCTATAAGTTACATTTATCGCACTCAGCGATATTTGTCTTTACCATAACTTAATACCTGACTTGGTAAAATTAACAAGTTATAATACTTATTAAAAAAATCTAATGATATATCGCAATTTATTATTAATTCGATTTGGCAGCAGAAAACTTCTTATAATATTGTTTCTTTATAAGATTTTAACAGTTTAATCCAGAATAAATTTACTATTAAAATATTACTAATTCTGGTGGCTTGAATCCGGTCAACTGCCGTTATTATAACAAGTATAACAACGCTTTAACTTGTATTTTTTTATCAATCAGGGAGGCGGCAGAACTGCAGGACAAAATGATTACATTGCATTTAAATATTGTTTAACAAACACATAACGACAGCTGTTTTATTATACTTTGTAATGCTATTTTTAAACATCATAAATTATGTGTGATTTAAGCATAAAACAGCTGTTGTAGTTTCGTTACGTGTCAATTAATGTCTTTTCCTTTATACTGGGTGATTCACTGACAAACAAAAAGATACTAAATACAGCACTTTTGGAGTATAGACACCAAAGTTGCCGGCGACACGAGTTGCTGTCAGCGAAAATATCCGACCCGCCCCCTGATTATGTAACTGCGACCGGTTTGCGACAGGCGTAAATTAAGCAATCAGTGCTGTCAAAAGCCAATTTTGTATTAGATGACACCAGGTACTACGTCACCCAGCAATCGAGCACTAGGTTTCCCTCTGCCGGACAATCGGTGAACTAAAAATTGCTTGCTAAAATTGCGGTCGCGGTCGCGTCGCGTCGCTGTTGCTGTTGCTTTTACATAATCAGCCTGCCGTTGTGCTATGTCAGTGGCGTTGACGGGTTCGGTGCGTAATGTCCATTAGATATACCAAACAAATAACATAACAGGGGTGGCATAAACCCACGATCTATCAACACTTTGTTCTATATCAATGAATCATCTTGTAAATTTTATATCCTATACTAATGGCTTAGAGTTCAATGTCCCTTATCCCCGTTAGTGGACTAGATCCAGCTTGGTGATGATTCTCTGATGGTCTCATTGTCTTCCTGGTCCTAGCGAGTCAGCCAGACCGCTAATATGATAATTAATATAACCAGCGTAACAGCAAGGCATATTATAATGAATATTTTTTTCTGTAATAACAAAAAAAAACAAAAATAAAGATTTGAAACAAGTAATTGATAGGAAATTTGTAAGCAAGAATTTTGTGAACAATGTATGAAAGATTTCTTTGTTCAAAGTAGTTAATAATTCAAAAAAAAATATAATAAAACTGATCTATTTGGATATTCATATAACAGATTTTACCACCAACCAAATTAGTTTTCAATTTAGTGGTGCTACTACATGAAAGTGCTTTTTGTTATTTATCAATATTAATGCTTAAGTTAAGCTTCTGGTAGGAACATTTACATAAAGTAAATTTCCCATGCAAGAAACATATAACATGAGTGTATACAAACATAAAGCGATGATGTAGATGAGTGTGCCTTAGCGTGTTTTTATATAATTAATAATTTTATATATACGTAATATATATGTATGTTTTAATTAAATTACCTATTTTACCTATAAAGGGCAAATTTAAATTTCTCTTATAAATTGATGTTTTCGTATGTTACATGCAAAATTAATATCGGAACTTCTCGTTTAAGTCAAATGTTACCTAAAATTGTTGAATTGTTTTGAATTAGTATGCACAACTCGGACAATTCTGTTAGTTTTAAAGCAATTTACAATCTTAGTCGAGGGAGCAGTCGAATTGGACCTAAGAATATGTAATTGTTGTTCACCACATATCTTAATGAATTAAAATTCTGCACGAATAAGTACGAATTTAATAAAGAAACGATCTAAACTGATAAGTCTGTATTAAAAAAAAGAAACCATTCGATTGCCCTCTCTGAAAATAACTAAATTGCGCAATTTTTCAAAAAATCTCTATTTTCACCTGATGATTTTCGATGCACCTCTCACAACGCGACAGCCAAGATAATAATAATTACTGCAGTAACAGAGAGGCATATTATGAGGTACATTTTTTTCTGTAATAAAAGAAAGAAAAACTAAATAATATTCTGTTAGATAATATCGTGTACTCGTACAAATAACATAAACTTTGATTCAAATAGTCCACATTTTGAGTAAGTGAAATTGATGCAAATATTTTACAATAACAGACAGTTCAATGAAATGGCATTTATTCTCACTTTCAAAAGTTGGCCGTGATTAATTTGTCTCTTCTAATTAATTTGTCATGCACTCATGCTATTTTCGACAAATCAAGTAAAAGTATCAGATGATACATAAAATCGTTTTGAATGTAGTTTATGAATCGAAAGTTTATGATAGTTTTTAAAAAGAATTTTGTAGTGTTTATTAATAGAAAGTTTAGGATTTCTAATTTATTGCAGTAGTGCAGTTGAGATCCCAATTTTAGGAAGAGAAGTTAGTTATATTTTATGTATAAACGACATATTAAGTAGATGGCCCACCTGAAGTGATACAGCCATCATCGCCTTTTACAGAACCATACCTCGCAGACAGCGACATACTAAATCCATTTAACATAGATACCGTTCCCTGAATGGTCACCTTTTCTTTGTTTCACGGGTGATAAATTGACTCAGATATAACTGAAACTATTTTAGAACAATAGAAAAAATATGTGTTACATTTAAAATTGATTTATCATCTTAGTCAATTTATATTGCGTGGAACGAAGCGAAAGCGAAGTTTTAGGGAACGGTACCTATGTGAAATGTTCTTGGAGAGTGCGGTCTGTGATGCACTGCCCCGAGTAGTCAACCTGAGGCATAGCTGTCAAGCCTCAAGTGCCTATAATATTCCATACTAATAAGTGTTTTACCTTTCTCGCTTTCGATTGGTATACACCCGCAATCTTGATATCTCCCTGACCAGTCTCCACGTAGTCTGCCGATTGTTCTACATGGTGCTCGATGCGATCTATCAGTTCGCCCTGCTCACGCTAAGGTCAGGTGCGCTGGGAGGGAGCGGGACGCAAGATATTCACGGATTGGTTCATACATTTTAACCCAATAGATTAGAACCAATGAAGACGGTTAGACAGATAACGGATTTTCAGATTAAATAGTAGTTTAACAATATGCTTAGATTATATACGGAAATTTGTTAACCTAGATTATACAGTTTGTTATTAGACATAAATAAGATATATAATAATAAAGTTAATGATAGTACAGGCGTTGATGATAGTTGTTAGAGAACAGACATGATCGTTATACGAAAGGCAAATTACGCACACACCAATATGTATTTAGAAATGACACCGTAACCAGGTTATTAGAAGCCCATTTCACCGTATTATATTATATACAGTAGCGAAATTATTACACATTCAAAGCAAGATTAGTAGAACAGAAAAATAAAACATAACGTTTGAACCAATCACCGAATCAAAAATATGCGGTTTAAAATTTAAAAAATGCGGAGTGATTGTAGAGATGCGGTTGATATTTGAAACAAAACGGGACAGGACAGGACGAGCGTGGAGCGGACGGAACAAAACAAAAAATAAAAGATTAGTAACGTATCGAGTTGGGATGAAACTCACCCGTCGGGCTTTGCTCTGATATTTTAGGGCCTTCTTTGTGTCTTGTGTCGCAGTTTGGACATAGTCCACAGCGTGCTCTACATGATACTCAATGCGGTCGATCATCTCGCCCTGCGTTTATAGGACAATTAATATTCTACTCTACAGCAACAAATACAGATTAACGAGAACTCTCTACAGAGTTTTGTGAACAGATACATTGAATTGAGTAAGACTTTTCACAGTAGACCAAAATAATAGAAATCCTTTACGTACACTTTTGTACGGGCTAACAAAGTAATCAGTAATTTATCAATCCAAAACTAGATGAGCATGAACCGGATATTGAACATCAAGGAATAAATTCAATTCAGTAACTCAATTGGGCGAATGAAGTGTTATCATCCTCTTTCATTCATGTAGGATGAAGCACGTCGAGTTCTTTTAGGAGCACTAAGGCTGCATTCTCACTGACGCGAAAAGATTGATTGGAAACGACCCATCACAGTCGCTTCATTCAAACACCTTAGACGATATTGTCTAGGACCAAAACAGCAGCAAGGGTGTAAAGATTGAAATGAATTCTTACAAATTCAATATTTTTAGCGTTGTAAAACCTTTTTCTCTATTATAGCCTGGACTTTTGTCTAGGCTGGAATAAAGAAAAGTATAATTAGTAAAATAAACACCCCAAATAAGGTTTTTCTTGTCTGGAGTGTCCATACTGCTTCCTGATTGGTCGATACCACTCCGTTTTGCGTCAATAAGAACGTTTGCAAGTTATATTAAATTCCAACCAAATGCTTGAAAAAATACGTCAGTGAGAACGCATCATTGCGTAAGCGACCTGTAAGAAAGAATTTAAAGTGTAAGGCAAAGGAAAAATGTATGTATATGACCTGGCTTTCGACCAACATGGCCATGTCCATAAACATGTCGTGCAGCTCGCGGATGGACGTCTCCAGTTTGATGATGTCTGCGTGCCGGGCCTCGATGTCAGCCAGCGTCTGTTTGGCTTGCTGCGTCTCCATTATTATCTGGAATTGTTAGGAGTTTCGTAAGAAATTTGTTGAAATAAAGTTTGGTTGTAGAGAGTATAAATATAATAAATTCTGGAGTTCGTTGACAAAGTTTGATTGAATGATAATTTTGCTGTGTCTCCATGTCTATTATCTGGAATTGTTAGGAGATTAGAGAACAATGTTCTCGAGTTTGTAGGTTGGTTAGAGTTTGATTGGATGATAGTTTGGCTGAATGAGAGCGGACAGAACAGACGACATTAAAGACTTCTGGCTCCTTATTGGATACCTAGATATACTTAGAGTAACTACAGTGTTCTTCATCTCACCCCTTGTGGGTAGGTATAAGGTATCAGGGCTGTGCCCCACTTAGGGTAGCTGAGCAACGTACGTGTTCCACCAAACGACATACAATACATTATTATTATTATATTAACCTGGAGTGTCCCACTGCAGGGCAAAGGCCTCCCTCCTACTCATCTTGGTTCTAAGCAAGGAGGGCCCACTTTTTATTAAACATTGTTGTTTCCTTTCGCTGTCGTGTTGGGCTAGAGGGAGCCAGTTATATTAACAAGTTCGTCCCGTCATCATCTCTGGGGTCGGCAAAGTTAGTGGCAAATACGCAGGTACATACATATGTATATATATTGAGAAATTTAATAATTGTCTTATTAATTGTATTTCGATATAATTTGATGGTTTTGAAAACACTACAAACCGACTTCAAATTAGAATTATTTACCCTGTTTTTCTTAGAATATTTTTTTTATAGGAACATATCGGGATCATTCTCCATACAATAGCCATATAATCTTTTAACTCGGTCCTTATTTAACAGAGAAATCGACGAATCAAATTTATGTCCAATCGTTACCTACCAAGATGTTACCGATTTCTTAAACGACGGAGAAACTAGAGTAGACCGTCTAATGACCGTCGTAGTCTCCATGGCCAAGATTACTTAGCCGTTACGACATAGCTATAAGTTCTTTTGATTAAAAATTCTAAATAAGTACCTTAGGTATATAAGGTTGTGAATTTTAAAATTGCAATCTATCTGATAATGGTTCTTTCTATTAAAGAATGATTAATCTTGATAGCCCTTAAGTGGTTGTAATCACTTTATTAGCCACGTTAATGGAATCTTAGATAAGGAGCGCGATTAAAATAAACACCATTGTGTCAGTACAATTGATTTTTACCTTTATTCGCTTACCATTTACATATTATTTTCAAAGAAAACCGTTCCATTATGTACTCGTATCTGTGGGTGTCTTTTATTATTGAGGTATACGTCTCAAGGAGGGAAAACAAAACAAAAACAGCGAATCCTATTGCCATCGAACTTATAAGCGAAAAACGCTGCAAGAATAGGTTGTATTTCTTTGAAATACCACCTATTCTCGCAGGAATGGCATGTTTCTCAGTTGTTCGATCGCTTTCATGAAAGTCAAAGGTATTTTGTGAATACAACGCTCATTGTTTCAAGTGTTTTCTTAGTGATGGTCGAATCTTGGCCTAAAATGGGTTCTCTCAAAAGTAATCATCATCATCGTCCTATATTAGTCCACACCTGGACATAGGCCTCACCTAATTTGCGCTACAATGAATCAGTGAACGTACGAGATCACTATACATTTTACCAGGCAAAATGCAGCAGAATGACAAACCAAGCAGTCGTTAGGGTCAAATCACCTTTTTGCAATCAACGCCTGCCATCTAACAGGGCCCAAAATGTTTTTGAGGGGGCCATTCGGTTGTGTAACAGCGGACACAGGACAGTGTAATATGAACCTGAGTGAAAACAGCGGAATTCCCTTGCTCCAATATCTTCTCCACGCTGCCTCTGTAGCCTTATGTTACAGTAATCTAAACAGTTTCGAGGAGCCTTACTAGTTTCATGCAACAGTGACAGTGTAATATGAACCTTACCCCCTGAGTGAAAACAGCGGAATTCCCTTGCTCCAACATCTCCTCCAGCTCATCATCAGTGGTAGCGCGCCCAGTGATCTCCAGCTGCCTCTGTATCCTGCTTTTGCAGCGATCCCTATAGTCGGTCTGCGTGCGATTGTACTCCGTCATAACTTCGACGAACTTGCGCGACAAAGTCGAGTGCTGGGTCTTTCTTATCCTCAGGTCGGCAGACGATTTGTTAGAGTGCTCCTCTTGTTCGATGTTCTGCTCTATGTCTGTGGAATGTGAGTTGAAAATCAGTTGTGGCACAATTTATCCGAGCATTGCAGTATAAATTTTTCATGAAGGTAGCAATTCATGTTTCAATTTATTTTAAAATAGTAGCGAAAGCTATGGCGTAACTTTCCACTAATTTTCACCTCGTTCCCAACTCGCACAAGTAGCAAAGTATCCCGAGTTTTCTGCAACTTTTATTGGATTTAAAAACATTTTAGCTGAAGAACTTAATCTCGCAACTCGGGATTTGCTTTATGCCGCAAAGTAAACGCCTACGCAAGAAGTATTAAAATATGTATTCCAATGATAAGAAGAAACTCCAGTAAACTTACGTTTTAATTTTCCTCTAACTTTGTTCGCCGTTTTCTTGACGTCAGCCATGAGATCTTCCAGTTCATGCTTTGTCTCTGTAAAGATAAAAGAAGATTTCATTAAATTCAATAGATCCGCCTAATTTTGATTGAGTGATAGGGCATTCAATAGGAGATTCTAATTATGAAAGGAATTCCTGAATAATGTAACGCCCACACAATGAAGACGCGAGTGCTATCTCTATCGTGCGTGTGGGTGCTCTAATTGTCTGCCTATTGTAATCCAATTTGCTTTAACGATAGCAGCAAATTTGCTCTCAATGAACCGAGGCGAGGGAAGGTTTTCGTATAAAATTCCATTTCACTTTCGGTTTATTCATGAGGGTCTGACAGGATTTGCAGTTCAATCAAGTTCTAATGATGTTGTGTTTAAATGTGCTGCTTTTCGTAGTATAGTATGAGGTAGGTAGATATTTGTTTGCAAGCGAACTATCGCCATGTGCGGTTGAGTCGATAACAAAGTTAGATCGTTACTACTTCCTTGCTCCTACTGCATTCGCATCTTAGTGTGGGAACTAGGCAAAGTAGGAGAACTCAGCCTCGGTAACGGCCCGAAACGTTCCCATGTAAGAGGATTGTTAGCCGAGCTGTACGTACATGCACAATTAACAGCACAGGCTATTGTGCATGCGAAGTTTCCATGGAGAGACAGAATTGAATGTAAAATTCATTTCAAACAGTTGTCGTTCCAGTAAAAACAGTCACAAACATGAGGAGTTGAAAAACATTCAAAATATTGCAAAACAAAAGTGAAACACGAAAGAAACTTTTTGTTATCCGAAAATGTCGTTAACATCTGGCGCAGATAACTCCACAGGGTTAACGTAGGAAAATTGCCTTTTATGCTATTTCTAAGGGATCATTGCGCCACTTTTTTGAGAAAATAATGTAAGAATCACTTAAGAATACAGAAAACGATAGCGCTTCATACACGTAGAAGCTTTAAACTTAACTTTATAAAGCAATTCAAATATGTGAGCAAATAAATACAAGAATATTAGCTAACTGTATGAGGATTGAAAGCTCTTACTTGGTTCGGTAAGCGGCTAAGCGCTTTGAAACGGAATAAGATTTCCTCGGACGAAAACGCAGTAAATAGAATATATTTTGAACGGAACAGAAACACAAAATTCTCGAAATAAATCTACGTACAATTGCAGCAACTCAGCGTCAATATCCTATGGTAATTTTAGTTTAAAAGTTTACCAGTTATCAGGCATTCAAAATAGCCCATTTATTCAGCGACAATTCAACACGCACGCTACATTTCGCAACTCTCGGCAATCGGATTTAGCCCAACAGACTGGGAGAAAACCATTTGCATAAACTATTTAGCGTGTGCATACACAAACGCGCGAGTAAATCGCCGATAGCTGTGGATTGTTCAGGGTGTAACTTCATATGAAGTTGTCAAGTTTGTATTTCCGCTTGCTGAAATGTAAACACCAGCGATGAGTTATAGAAACAATGAGATTAGATGTGGTTAAGGGTAGATGGCGCCATTAGAAATGTGCAGACAGTCATCTGATGTTTTAGACGTATTCCCTGGCGAAGTATTACTGTCGTACTCAGTATACTCATGAAAGTTAACTCTCGCCCGGTCTCCATTTATGCGAAATTCAGGTCGTTCCCAGCACTTTGCGACTTACTGGATACGACATTAAGACCCCGCTTCGAGACAAGCTATACGTATGGCAAAAATCACTTATGTAAGACAGTTAGCACGATAATCATAGCATTGTTTTACTTAGGTTTGTATAATAGATATATCTGGTAAAACACTGCCTGAAGTGTAAGAAAGGAGCAAAATACTAAACGCTCATGAAATCTTTTGTATAAAAAACGCGTTTTCTCTCTTTTGTACTCTGAAAAAATACTGCCGTTAGTCTTGATCAGCCACGAAGGGAAAATCTTTTAAAAGGAATCCAATTCCTTGATGCCCCGATTCATGTTAAAGTTGATCCCGCCTATTCAATTGCTTCAAAGCGAATTTAATGGATTTCATTGATTTTCGCTTGCTCACCGCTTAGTCTGGGTTAATGCAAAGGAATATGGTGGATAGGATTCTTCGGAGCCACCGACGCTAACGGCTCAATTCATTCAATACGAAGTCAGTCAAGGTTTGTTAGAAATTCAAAAGTCAAATGTGTTGTATTGTATTTATAAATTAGTTTATTATGAAAGAGATTCCATAAAGGCCAAACTCGGCGCTTATTCTAAGAAAATATTTTATCTGTGAACGAGTACCTACATAGTGATATTCGTGATATCACTATGTATTCGTTCACAGACAATATCTTTACGGTCCACTTACAGTTTAGGGAAATTGCTAGAAAAATCCCTCTAGGTTTTCTGTGTTTTCAGCAAACGAGACCATACTTTTAGTGAACCACTCTACTATTGGATTTATGAGAAAAAAACATTAGTTACTCTGAGAAAAAAGCTGATAAAGTTTATAGCGATGTCAACCTATTATCCCGTTGCTGTGCAAAGGTCCCCCAACATTTTACCGTCATTTTTTATTTGCGCAGCTCAGCTTTCAGGGCACAATCTACATTTTATTAATACCCGCATTAAAAGTAGCAAAGTGAGTTTGTTCGATATTAACGCGCCGCCGACGATGGTTTATTCGAGGCTATTTAGGTCGGGTCAATGGCTAATCGTGACTGTTCGTGTCGATCCTGCTGAGACTCCGCTGGTCGTCGGCACTTGAGATTATACAAATCTATAAAGACGTCGAGACATCTACGTAACACTTCTTATATTTTACCCTGCCCTTAAATGATCTAAGTAGTCCGGACGTATAAGGTTTTCACCTAACAATTGGAGTCAGCTAGCTGGATACGCGATTTATTATTCGAATCTTGAGACAACGTACATAACGCCAAAATTCAGGCTATATAAGAGTTGCCAGCTGGTTGACTAAGTTTGTTAAGTTGATTTAATGACTAAAATTACTGGACTATAAGGTGCCCATCTGTGGGGTGACTATATTTTTCTGGTTCCTTGTGTTAAATTCTCTCAGATAACGCTCGATTTTTTTTTATTTATGAGTGAATTTGGTAATTACTTATACTATTTAAAGCTTCGCGCGATTTGGTTACGCAACCTATGTGCGATATATTAATTAGTATATTATCTACCATATAAGCCAAGTCATTATCAAATAACAGATGGCTGTAAGATCTCCCATTACAATAAGATACAAAAGGTTACGTATGTCGGTCTGAGCGATCAAAATGAGGTATAAATTCGTTCTGAACTATTGCAAACTAACAGTTCAGCATATTTATGGTAATTATGAGCAAACATTTTTATAACAAAAAGGGAAAAGGAACGTGGGTGGAATCATGAAATACAAACGAAATATTCACAGAGATATATTATTAGGGGCTCTCGCTTTATTCGACCCTGGACAGCAATACTCAGCATAAGCACGTTTCTAGTGCCTAAAATTCCTGAAGTGTGTTTCAATAGATTTTTGCTTCATTTTAACGTATTCACTATAGTTAAGGCTTATTTTAGGGCTAAATTATGATGCAGTGCAAAATATCCAGAACAAGTGCCAACATTATTTATTTTATGACCTCTGTGGTGCGGTGGCGAAGGTCCGCCTGCGATGCCAGGAAGTTGCGGACTCGATTCCCGGCCCGGGACAAACGTTTGTACAATCTGCAGATGGTCTGGTCGTTTTTATGTATATTAAAATATATATATATATGTAATGTTTGTATTGTATTATGTATAATGAGCTATCTAGTAGTACCCATAACGCTCTACTACCTGAGGACTAGATAATGCTGTGTGAATTTCAGTATTATTTATTTGTATAACCTATTAGAAAATTGTAGGAAAAAACCTTACAAATAACTAAGCTGCTTATCTCAGAAAATGTGAACAAAATAGAAACTTTTATCAAGCAGAAAGCAGATAAACAGACGCCCTCTTGACTCAAATACCAATTAGTTCTTCAGCGTGGGTGTGTTTCAGCACAACCCACGCCTGACACTTGCCCAACAAAATACATCTATGAATGAAAATTACCAATAGTATCTACACCACACGAAAAATTCCCCTATTCGTATACCGCATTATACCATCGCGCCTCAATAAATAGCTATCGGCGTAATGTAATTATAAGGAAACACGCAATAATTCACTGAAATAGACAAAATATTGAAATAACGTGATCACACAAAATACGGAGAAATATGAAATGTTGATCAATAAACAGAGGTTGCGAAGAAATTAAATAGTTTCCCACAAAAAAAATTATATCAGGGAGACTTGGACTCGCGACCTAGCCTCAGTACGGGAATGCGCTAACCAACTGAGCTCCGAAATCAAGTAACCGCCGCCCAAAGAGAACCCTTATTTTTTATTACACAAAGAAAACAGCCAGAGAAAAATCAGCAGATCGTACACACATGTGTCCCAAATCGAACCCGCAACCTCCTGCATCGCAGGCTTCGTCCGCTGCGCTGGAGAGATCGTGAGGCCTATACCAATGAAAATACTAATCGCTTACATTTACTGCGGTATGCCGTCCATAAAACTGGAATAGCTTTCGTACAAAGGCTTTCTTTGTTGCGTGTTATGGTGCTGTAGTGTGTACTTTAGATATAATATGTAGTAAAGGTCGGTAGGTGAAATTCGTTACAAAGATACAGGAGTTATGATGAAAATGCTGCACGATTATATTATAAAATCCTTCTCAAACCGATTAAGATCAGTGAAAACCTAAATGCCTCTCCTATCTTTGCGCAACGGTCAAAAGTCGTTTGTTTTCTTCTAGAAATAAGACTGAATGAAAAAAACAGTGGTCAGGTACTGCTTTGCAACCGATTTAAGTTAACATAAGCTAGATATAAGTCAAGCTTTAAAAGCTATTGAACATCAGTAAGGCATTTTCTACTTCAGCTTGGTATAGAATCAACAATCTGGGCCCGAGCTTTTAATGGATGGAAGCGATCAAAGAAAAACTCACTTTCATCTGATTGCGGCGCTGATAAGATGGCACTGTGTTTCTTCTTGACCTCTTCGACGTTCGCCTGGATCTTGTCTATCATTTCTCGTATCTCTTCCACCTAGAAAACGAAAATAACAACATTTAGAAACAAATCAAAACAAAAAAAATGTTGTAGGTTTTGACTTCGAAGAATAATGATGATCACGGAATTAATTACAAATTCGAATTCCAACGGTGGTGTCCCTAATAAATCTCAAAATGTCCATACGCAGCTTAAAGCTGCAAATATGTAAATGCTGCTTGACTAAAATACCATTCCCAAAATATCATACCCTTTTAAGCAAAATCGCATAAAAGGTATCGCCCGGCATATATTTCAAATAAAAGTTACTACTTATTACCTGGGCTAGATTTTTTACGATACAAGACGCGAGAGTTCAAAATGTTTCAGAGCTTTTTGCGGATGGTTGGTTACCGCCCATGATTTTAGCACTCTGGTTAATTACATATCAGGCCGTCGGTTTTTACGATGCAGTTCGCCGTTTATCTCAGCATCGGGCTCAGCGTCCCTTGGTCTAGTCACGAGGCGCTTGGCAACAGGCCAACGAGAACGCCGAAGGTTTGCTGGCGGGTTGTCTGTAGGAATATATTCTTCTCATATATAAAAAGCAACCCTCGGTTGATTTTACTGCTCTTCCATAAGTTGCATTAAGTATCTTTATGACATTTGTTCTAATAGACCTAATTTAATGTTTCTTTCAGTTTCCAATTGGTAAAGAAACAAAAAATAATAATAATGGTAAATCTATCATTCTGACAATTAGATTTGTTTGTCATAAACACACACACACACATTTAAAAATAAATAAGGAAGAACGTGTATGAATAAGATATAAATAAGTATGTATTTCATATTTTATTCTTGGTGTTGTTACTAATTATTTTTGATTATTACTACCAATACATATTTAAAGATTTTACTACGATAGAGATACGTAAGCTTCATTTTTAAATTTTACAGCTTCCAATCGTGGTTGCAATTTAACTTTGGCTATTTAGCACAATGGCCCTTATAACTTCGGACGCCAAAATGAAATTTCGTTCATGAAATAAACCACCAGTAGCTTCCTGCGCAAAAATTTATATAATATCTAGACTTGTGGCTTAAGGCGGGCAGCGTAACCGCCCCTTTCAGGCTCGCTTTACATTAAATTTAGTTTAAGGGATCACTGGCAGAATTCCAATCGCTGAACAAACGTTGCTTGTTGAGCCTTCTCTGGTTTAACTGAGATATTTAACGCAATTAGGCGCAATTTACGGTTAAAATCAGGTGTACAACCAAGACCACACACGCAAAAATAGACCAGCAATTTATTCAACTGCTGCTGGTCTCCCGAGTACCACGCATTTTTCGACATCATAATATTATATCTGTGTTTGTCTAATTATTGCTTTTTTGAAGTGTTAATAACACGTTACACAACAGGAAAATGGAAAATGTTTAACAAACCATTCTTCTTGAGATTATGGGCATGCAATACTGCAATTTACCGATGCCATCTAAGATATGGTGTGCTATTCAGGCGACTATAAGTTTGCAGTTACTTATTTTACAATATGCAGGAGTTATAAAATACGATAAAAAATACTCTCGCGCTGAGTTTTCAATTAATTCATAACTATTATTATTTCTTATTCTAATTAATTTATGTATTTTGTAATTGAAAAACACTGAACAGCATTGTTTAAATTAATTGGACTCGGTGAAACGTCCGTAGTCAGCGTCTCGGAGGCTCATGAAATCAGAGCTGTCTTCTTTAAGGGTATTTATTATTATACAAGCTTTAAGGACTTTCCGCGGTAATAAACAATCCCACAAAATGTCTAGACAGAATGCGTTGGATCTGTTGGTGAATATATATTTTCAGGAGCTTCAATATCAGCTTCGATTTTTAATGGTTTATTCTTGTACAATCGGCAAGTCGTGCCGCAGAGAAGTTCAGGGACGTTGGGATCGATACCAGGCGACAGACCACGACACTTTATTGGTGAGTCGACAATTAATCAGATTAGCGATAGCTGATATCGGTTAGCCAGCACTCGATAGTAGAACGATAGCTTCTCTACGAGGTTAGCTTAGCAAATCGGCATTTGTGCGTGACGTAGGTACTATCAGGAAACTGGAAAGCTAAGGCGATACGCCCACTTCTAAATTAAACAGACTCCACAAGTAATAAATCACGCCAAGATCAAGTCTTAACACAGACTTAGCTTGAAGCTACGATGAGATCATTAACCTAGCAAGATGGTTTCCTTGAGAAATAGACGTAACAACTATTTATAAAGCTGTTTGAGCGCCTACACAGACCGTTAGCCTGTGTAGGAAATGAGCTTGATAAGTTCAGGTAACTTAAGAGATAATAATATGACGATTATAAGTTCAAAGTAGAAAAACACACAAGATGGTAAAAAGCTAACGAGTAAACAAACAAGAAGTATTAAACGAAATGAGTTGCTAACGAAGGGGCTGTACTGAGTAGCTGGGATTAATGAAATAACTACACAAAATGTAAACAGGCCCCGAATTTCCAATCCATTGTATCCGACTGTCCGAGAAGAATATACCATTTCTTATAACTACTCATAATATACTACGCACATGTGATTAATTTAGACCCTATATAAAAAACTACCCTAGACAGTGACCTTAGGCCCAAGACCCTACACAGTTGCAATGAATTCTGTTTATATTTTTGCGAAGGCGATTTTAGGACGAGATCATTAGGGCGAACTGAATAAAAGGTATAAATTCAGTAACTTGTTGTTGTTTTGTGGAGCTTCATCGCATAAATCACAAGAGCTGGGATAGGATTAACGTCGCTCTCGCAATAAAAATACAATACAAGCGTATAAAGGCGCAAGAAATAAAACAATAATTTTCATCCGTCCTAAAAGTCAAAGAGAGACTTTACGCTCATTAAATATGAACCAAAAGTCTACCTTTCTGCAGTCCTGATTTGAGCTCCCAGCATCCGACAAAAATCAATAAGCCAACATTTCATTATTCATTCTAGCCGGACGCTGCATGTTGTCCATCACGAATTAGGGCGGTAGTGTTTGCATTCAGCGACTAATAAATTCAGCACAATTTGGTAAACGATTTAGGTGGCAATAGCATAGCAATATGTCCAATAGTCATCGAATGAATGATTTATTAAATGATTTTTACATTCATATCTAACGAAATGTAATGTACATCGTAAATGATCAAATGCAAATTTATCCTACTTTTGAGGATAATTATAATGATCTGGTGACGTGATTCAATTACTACCAATACAGGCAGTTAATTCCAGAAAAATCGAAGCTCAGTCAGAATGCTTAACCCTTTCAACAATTCATAGACAGGTTTACCTCATAACATTAGCCTTATAGGTCATAAGTCAGATAACAATGGTATGTGTGCCAGTAACAAGCGTCCATGGCGCACGTTAACACATATCGCCTACACACAATAGCATGTAAATGAAATGCACGATTATGATGAATATAGAGCACAGCCTGAATATTTATGACAGACGTGAGATGTGCTCAGGATTTAATGAAAACGCATGTGGGATTCACGTCACGGATGAAAACTGGAGAAAGACCGTATTTTTTGTTGTTATAGGTAAGATTTATGTGATGAGGATATTTTTCGGGAGTACTTTTGTAAACAGAATGAATGATAACCTTTGAGATTAAACATTAAACTGAATTATATAGGTGATTTATTAACTCCAATCAAAAAACGACTTTGCAACCAGAGTCAACAATATAGCGCCTATCACGCTATTTGTGACATGTCATATAAAGACTACACTGCGGTAACAAACAGTCGTTTGATCTAGATAATTTAGCAAACATTTACTCCTGGACGTTTTGAAAACCTGGTACAGTACAGAGCTGACGCGGTTATAAATCGATGCAACTGCATATCGTGTGAGTTTGTAGCATATTACCCATATGTCAGTGTTAGTAATTAGCCTGACCTACATAAGCAGCAGACTACTGCAGAATATAATTCCTTTAAGTGTAAATTAGCTTTAGAGGAAACGTTGAATCCACAAAGGAGAAGACAATCAAAGTCAGCAAACCAACACAATGTGCAGCTCTGGAGAAACAGTTTCACACCAACCGAGATACAAATAAATGGGATTTACGTCCAAGTTTGAGCACTTACAGATTTCTTCACGAAGAACTTAAAGTCGTTTGCTGCTGCCATCTTCATAAAACTTTATCGAGGTTTTTTTATGTGAGCGAAAAAGAACCAAAAGACGGGATGATGTTAAATCAGCCTTTCAGTTAAGAAAGCAGTCAAATTCTGTTCGGTTTTGGGTATTACACGACCTACATATTATATAATAATGTGAGTAAGGTTAAGAACACAACAGTAAGAGATTCATCTGCAACTTACGATAAAGGTAGATGTACTTTTAGCGTAATATGATCGGTATTGGTTATGGAATTAGTTTACGGTCGCCGGAACCGGCATGGGAGTCCAATTAAGCCTCCCGGACGTCTCATCATCTGGACTGTTTAACTAAGTCTCTGAAGGATGTGTGCTGGGACATTGGACTATGAACGGCAATTGAATAAGGTCGTATTGAATTTCCTTGATTATATTTTCATACTGTTGCATAGGGACGATCAACGGAGCAGATAACATTAGAAATTGATAAGTCGATAACATTAGAAAGACTTTGTGGGTAGCAGCACGTGGCACTGACTGACCGATGCGAATGGCATGCATGAACAAAGGTAGGCCTTAGCCCAAAAGTGGGTGGAGAAAGGATAATGAGTATTTTCTCTTATTACAGCATTGAATGGTTTAAGTTCTTAAGGTTTTAAGCAGAAACTAGCCAAAAATCATTAAGGAAGTCCGATTAATTTATTCGCAGTTATTCATTCGTTACACTTTCCAAATCAAACTGTCGTTCTAAACAGGCATTGTCTCAAATCAAGCAATCAATAGACACTGTGAACGCCTGAGACAAATTGCATTCGGTGTCGAGGGCGCCACACCAATTAATCACTTGAATGAGCATTGGTAACCCCACAATGTGCCGTGGACCCTGAATTCTCGTTCTCTAACTTCGTGTCAACTTCATGACTGTTTCAGTAACTTTTAACACCCGACCAAAGAATTTTCTAGAAATAAAACGAAAAACTTCAGCACTTTGCGGATTACGACATTAGGAAGGGAACGTTGCAAAGAATAGAGATCTCAACCACGGGTGCAATGCATCACTGCAGACGGAATAATTTATATGAACGTCATTTACATTTATTATATTACCCTGTCTGTTTGCTACAAAATTCTGTGCAAAGAAATACGTTAAGCGCGAATAACTATGCAATTTGTACTGTGTTTTGTCTCAATTTGCTGTAAAATAGTACAAGTCAAGGTGTGAACTTTTATAGGCATGTAAGCCAGCACGTAGCAGAGAAAACTGGTAGCAGGTGGCACGTTGCAGGTAGGATGTGGAGCCTACGGGGCCGGCGTTTCCGCCACCCCGCTCAATTTCCACTATCTGACGATATTTGCAACTTTGTTCGAGTGGAGTTCGAAAGCGACTATAGACGGGTTCGGGTTTATTTCGCACAAAATTCGCGGATAAAACTGTTTTCCTTGAGGAAATCTCGACTACCGTGTAAGATCAACCTGTTCATTTATGTTGAGTAGGGTCTGTAGAGTTTTAAATTTTATTCAAGTAAATTTACGCTTCCTCGAGAATAGAACGTGCGAACTACATTTTCTGTCAGTGGGATTAATTACGCAAATACAGTGTCTCTAGTGACTCATAGACCGTTCGGAAACAGGATATTATGAATATACGGTTTTAATCGCTAGATTAGATGAGTTCGCCGTCGTCGTCTATTTTTGTGCCAATCTAAATTTCCAATAAATCTTGAGGATATTTATGTTATTCAATTTAAGGTTTGAAAATGGAATAAAGTTGTTTGAGTAATTGACTTCCCACGACGGGGTTTCCGGGACCGGAGGTCCCTACCTCCAGCGGGTTTTCAATTACGTTCCGAACTTATGTCCAAAATCCTTTGGCATCGTGATAGCTATTTGCATACCTAGAATAGCTGTCGTACTATGAATTTGTAAAGGTAAGTTGGGTGCGCGGCTTTAGCGTAGGTAATGTGAGGTTAAGGGTTAAACCGTGTTTTCCCTCAATTGTGTAGTCCACTTACCTCACTGAAGAACTCATCCATAAATCCTCCTTCGACGGCGACGTTGACATCGTCTGGCCCGACATCGTCATCGTCGCTCTGCGCCTGTAAAAGAACAAAAAACTAATGTATAATCGAACATAAAACCTTAGGGTTCACCAGTTCTCTCACTGTGGAGGCCGGAGGAGTGAGAGACAGGCGTTGATCATCTTATCACAATGTTTATCAGATAACACTGGCGTAACCGATATCCAAACATTGAACAGCGATATGGAAACTCAAGGAAACGACGTTGCTAGGAAAATATAGTACTGAAATCGAGTTAAATTCTAAAGACTCATTTCTTGTGAAAGCGTCTGACTTCGAAGAAAACTAACAGAATCCGCTTAAATCAGGCGAACTAGTTATGTACGAATGTGCGGCACAGAGTTCATAAAACGAAGCTCATGGCATCACTTACCAAGTCTTTCAGTCTTAGTATATTATAGCTATAGAAACAAGAATATTAGCAGAAAAACAAAAGCATAAAATATTTGGGCTACATATATCTGATGATGATAAAAGTTCGGGCGCCCCTAGAGGCCAGATGCGTTACTATTTTCTGCCTGATATACTCTTATGATAACTATGTACCTACAAGCTTCTATCTATCCAGATGTTGTTTGTTCGATATATTATTCCCAATTTTGGTTTGTAACATCTATTCTATGATAATGATCAGGACTGATTCGATTAGTTAGATGTAGGTAGGTATTTACCAGATTATGTAGATCTTGAGTTAGTCATCAATATAATAATATGTATTTACCAACACACTTATCAGATAAGTGCCATCGAATATGCATGAGAATGAGGCAACAGTTTATCAGTTGCAAACCCACGTCAATTTAGTAATTTATTCTATATCACATGCTCCCTGCTGTATTGCGGTTTATTTAGGTCACTATGACAAGGGCTCGAAACATAACTTCTAGGGGAGTTGTAACAATAGCTTCCATTAGTTAACCCAATTTATGGGGAAGTTTTTCGCAGTTTTGTGGAAGCGCCGCGTCAGGTGTTACTAATAAATGTGACACTTCTATTGGATTTGAGCGCCACAAATCTGATATAATTACGTAGTTTGCGGTCGACTGTAGTTATTACTCACCGACTTTAAATTGGCTTTAGTCATGTGAACTCATGTAGAGTTGAGTGAGACGGAAGTTGATTCACAATCACAAGTTTATACAGTTTGGTTGACTCTAGGTTCCTCATCAGCATTTGGTCATACTGTAGGTCTAGCACGGGAATTGTTGTAAAAGTGTAAAATTACATCGCATCGTCATGCGTACATGATTGAAGGTGATGATATGAATTTCAAATAATGTAGGTACGCCTTCGATGACAACGTGACATAATTTTTCTATATGCTTGACAACCAACCCCATGGGTACTGATAATTAAAATCAACCTGTAACTAGAAGATACAGGTTAGTTCAGTGACAGGCACAAGAAGCAACGCTTGAAAGAAGCGGGAGCAAAGATCTAGTTCATAACAAGTCACAATCACAGCAGAGGGCATCAGGTTCAAAAGGTTATTTCTAGCGGGTAATTGCATAATGTTCGTTACAGCGCCCCCGCCTTACATTCATCCAGATATAACTTAATCGCGTCGGATGTAACTGATTGTTTTTATGATTCATCCGGCGATATCGACACGGGCTACGCAAATTGTATTCCTTATTTTCCATACCTTTCCATAAACGAGTTTTTTTCGTTCAGCGAAATATTGGAAACTAATTAAAGCAGTACGCAGGAATTTACATATATTTCTCCTTCATCATCATTATCAGCCTGTCTACCCAAATTTTAACTGAAATAGATCTACGAAACATTTTTTTTTACGACTTATGTGGCGGCGGACTTAGGTCCTTCTGCGACGCAGGAATTTGCGGGTTTGACGCCCGCCTTAGGACAAATGTGTGTACGATCTACAAATATTTGTTCCTAGGTTGTTAATATTTGTTCAGCTAGACAATAATGTGTGGATTTTCCAGCATTATTTATTTATTTTATTTCACGACATGTTCGCGAGTAGGTTATGTATGTGTCGCATAGAATCCATCCAACGAGGAACAGCTAGTCTAAGCCGGAAAGAAATCAATACCTATCCTTTTGTAGACAGTACGCTTGTTTCCATGCAGATATCCCAAGATCTTGGTCAAGGCCAACCCGACACAGATAAAGGGCTCATCGGATTAACATAAGTCACCTCACCAGGGGTTTTTATTCTGGCTGGGATATATGTCTTTTTTGTAACAAAATCAAATACAGGGATCAACGAAGTCGATATTGGTATTCGAATAGCATATTAAATAATTTAATTATTTTGAAAAAACTGAAAATCCTTTATTTAAAAACCGGTTATTAGGGTTTAAATAGTTTTTTAAGTTTTGCGGGATAGGGATAAATATTAATCCCTCTGATAATATTTTTTATGGGACCACCTCAAGAACATTCTCTATACAACTGGATGAAAGACGAGGCCGAACATAGAAACCTCCTCCATTTTCGACGTCTTTTAATAAAGTGACTGGGCGAAGATAGAGAGTAGATCACGTGGATCGATTCCAAGAGCTCAGAATTGATGAGCACCACAAATTGCGGACAAAATTAAAATACTAAACGCACAACACTTAGTCTGGATTAGTTAGCCTTAGAAAATGTACAGAATACAATTCACAAAATAAAATTGGAGGAAATCGAGCCAATCGTATCGCACTTTGTATGGTCCTTCGTTTCGGTGTTCCTGTATAACATTCACTCTTAGTTTAATTAAGTAGCGAGTACTTTCTTTACCTTTTCTTGATAAGGATGCTTTGACCTTTACAAAAACAATGTTGTTTTGACCTTTATAAATCGAAACGTTAAAATGGTAGCTTACAGGTATTTGGGAAAGCAGAAAACTTTGTTACTAACGTCATTGTAGGGTATTTTTAGATTTTTAGAGGGAGAAGAATAGAGATATTCTAACGAGAGCATGAGCCTTAGATCCATAAATCAAACGTACGTATATAGCTGGTATTTAATCAAGCCCGCACATGGAAACTATTTTGATGCAGAGTGTAGGCAGCCAATTGGAAGTCACGTCACGTATTTCAATTGAACCAGATCTGATAACGTCAGTGGTATTGGCTTCCTGACGTAGGCTCGTCTGGCGGGACCTGATTCGGTTACTATTCCCATTGCTAGATTTTTTATATATCAAGCTACGAGAGTAGTAATCTATTTCAGTCACAGATTGATTTGTTTCGTTGATGTCTTTTTACTTCTTGATGCGGAAAACGTATTGTTACTAGGCGTTATATTGTTAGTTTGCGGAAATATTCGTTTCATCAACATTATCTTCAGTACTCAATACACCGAGAACTTGGAAATACCGCGTGGCGTTACTTCCTCGTCGCAATCGATAACGGAGAAAACTTTCAAGAGCAGTTCAGCGCCGCATCCGGTCGTTACCAGCAGCCTCCCTCAACATTGATAAAATATAAAAGTTTAACGAGTTAATTGTTTCTGTTCGTTTATAATTTGCCGGGGTTTAATGAAACAAGCGGCAAGCCGCGAGGGCATCCGGGGCGGGTAACGAAATCCGGGTAACAGTTAAGCTCGTTACGAGTGTTTCAATTAAATCGAATGAGAGACGTGGCGATTTCTGAACAATAAGTACATGCAGAGGTCTGACCCCAATTTATCTCACGGCCTGGCATGGCAACAACTTTGACTTAAATGAGAGTCCCTATCAGAATAAACTGATTTTGGAACTGCTTTGTCGCTCACTCTCCTAAAATATCCTCCGACAAGTTGTATATAATTGTTTTCACATGTACTCACACCTAATATACTCACACATAACCGAGTGCAGAGCCGACTAGCGGAGGACCCGAAGGCATTCTGGGACTATGTTAGAGAGAAACGGGGTGCAGTAGATCGAAAGAAAGTAACTAAAGATGGAAGTACACTTCCGGAGGCAGAATATGCAGAGGAATTTGCAAAGTATTTTCTTTCGGTATACGGCACCAGTACAGCGGCCCTCAACGTGCGCAAAGCAGAGGCTTTTAGCAGCACCGGGAGCTCGCGCGTTCATGTGCCGCGGCTAACAGAGGCAGAGGTATGGGCGGCACTCACACGACTTAAGCCAAAACAGTCTGCAGGCCCAGACGGGATACCCGTGTTTGTATTGAGGGACTGTCGGAGGGTTTTGGCGGAGCCTCTCGGCCATATATTTAACATATGTTTGGAAGGCTCTTATTTCCCGGAACGCTGGAGAGTTACCAGAGTAATCCCCATACCGAAAGGTGACAGTGGCTTGGAGGTAAACGGATTCAGACCTGTGGCGATCCTTTCTACACCAGCAAAAGTGTTCGAGTCGGCGGTGCAGCGCAGCATACAAAACCAAATATCGGCTCATCTCTCGGATGCTCAGCACGGCTTCAGACCAGGGCGCAGCACGACCAGTAACCTCCTCAACTCGATGTCGTACATTATCCCGAACGTGGATGCAGGGGTGCAAGTCGACGTCGCCTACTTTGGTTTTAGAAAAGCTTTTGACATGGTAGATAATGATATCTTATTGACTAAGCTGGCAACGATCGGCTGCACCCCCCAACTGCTGCAGTTCTTCACTAGTTATATGAAGGACGGAAGGCGGCAGTATGTGGAGTACGCGGGATACAAATCCGAGCCTTACTACACGAGAACTGGCGTGAGTCAGGGCAGTAACTTAGGGCCGCTGGAATTTATCGTAATGATTAACGATCTCCCTGAAGTTGTAACAGCGGCCAAATGTCTTCTGTTCGCAGACGACCTCAAGCTGATCATGCCGATAAAGGAGGAAGGAGACTGCGTCCGTCTTCAACAATACGTGGGTAGTGGTCCACTCCACTACCCTATCCACGTCTTGTTGCCAGAGAAACAAGTTGCAGTTTAATGTAGACAAATGTTCCATTATTACATTTAGTAGAGCAACAGCCCTACTCCCATACCGTACCTAGTTGAAGCGGGTGGAATCGGTGAGAGATCTTGGGGTTCGACTGGACACCGAGTTGAGGTTTGTAAAAAGGCGTACAGAATTTTAGGATTCGTTTTGAGACGAGCAAGCGGTTTTACAAACATTAGGGCTCTAACAGCAATGCCCTGGTCAGAAGCCAGATGGAAAGCGCAGCTTCTGTATGGGCTCCTCACGAAGCTAAATATAGTCTCATGATGGAGCGCATACAGAACAAGTTCACTCGATACCTTTACTGGAAAAGATATGGCGTCTACCCTTTCTATCCATTGATGTATCCAACCCTATTTGTTTTGGGTATGGTTGGATACAACAAGTTGGAAATCAGAAGGGATATGGCGCTTGCGCTGTATGTGGTAAAGGTGTTCCGTGGGATGATATCCAACCCGACCATCTTGGAGATGATGAGACTGTGCGTACCGGACGAGTACGTAGGGCGGCGTAGGCAGCCGCCTCTGTTCGCAGTGCCTCGCGGAAGGACTAACCTGCTGAACAAAGCCCCTCTGACGCGCACCATACAGTTATTAAATCGGGTAGCGGAAACCATTGATGTATTCCACTGTTCACTGAGCGAGTTTGAAAGGGCTATACTATTCAATTTATGTTATGGTAAATAATAATATTTTTGTGTATGTTACTGTCAATTTGAATTTATTTTGCTCATTGAGGTATTGAATTGTTTTTATTGAGGACATTTGTGATTATATTTTATTTTATTTTGCTTATTGACATGTATATTGGATTACTTTTGCTCATTGACATGTGTATATTTGATTATTAGTTTTATTAAATTCGATGCTAGCGATTAATTAAGTTGACTATTGTATTAGGTGATACCTGTGAAAATAGTTGTAATGCTTTGAATAAATACAAATACAAAATACCTTGTTAGAGGTTTCTTATCACACTGATTATTGGTTTCGTTTCCATACTTAATGAACTCAACCCTAGTGGTTTATTTTAGGCTTAAGCAGACAGGGCCACATAATGAAATTTGAAGCAGAGGGTTTATTAAACTTACGCAATGAACAGTGCTGCGTCCTTCACCTTCTCGCAAATCCTCCCCTTACTCTGGGGAAACGTAGGCATAACCGTAAAATAGATCCTGGTAGGGAACAAACTCAAAATTCAGTTCGTTTTACCTACGGAATTGACTGATGTGATACCAATGATGCCAATATCGGGATTTTTATCGAGGATTTTTCGTATCCGACGGAAGAACTTCCCCCTTCATTCCTATGTATAAAAATATCTTCCATATACAAACGAACGACATAGAAGTGAGAATAGCGTCCGAGTAAGATTTAGAAATAAGTAACGTTGAATAAGATTAGAAATCTCTTTGGCAAACAAAAAGCAAGCCACAAACAACGTACAATGACGTAATTTAACGGCAGGCAGTTGCACGGAAAAGCGGAACCGCCTACCGCAATACAATACGACCTTCCACTTATATTGCTTAAACTACATAATGGATTCTTTCTAGAAACCAAAGTAAGTAATCACTATAACAAGGCTGTTAAAAAAACAACTTTAGAGATCAAGATAACGAGAAAAGTAACGTGTTCTGTTTATAGAAGTAGTAGGTACAGGTAAAACTTAGCAGAGAGTGGATCGTCAAGGCTTTATATTCGCGCCTGTAATGATCACTGAAACAAAGAAACTAGCGAAACAAGATCAAACAATGGTCCATGGAAGTTGTAGGTAGAGTCGTGAAACGGATTAGTGAGATCTGGGTCAAATCAAGGCGCGGTCCATCCCTAAATCTCAGCACATAATTACGGAGTTGAGGAAGCGTGGCGACTAGTGCCGGTGACCGAGCCATCCATCCGGCTAGATTTTCACCACTAAGCCTTTTCACTAGGCGACTTTTGTACGCGTTATGAACTCATGATCAAGATGTGCGTTCGACTAAATTCAAGGTCGTGGATAGGTTTATATTATACAATGTATCAGAATAGAATTGGTAGCGCGTTTTTCATGCGTAAAGCTTACGTCGAGTTGCGTAAAAAGTCGTGTGGGCTTGACCCATCCTATTTGCGATTGCGACCCTTCGAATATCAGGGGCATCACGACAACCTATTAATTTTATAAATAGGTGTATCTCTAAGCTTTCGAGTGAGACCCGTTCGAGAACTCTCGGCTGGATAATAGCTTGTCAGCGTTTTTAACCTCGAGGAAAAACGAAATGCTGACGATGTTTTAACGTGCAATACGTTTCGCGTTTAAGGGTTCCGTGCCCAAAGGGTGTAAGCGGGACCCTATTACTAAGCCACCGCTGTCTGTTCGTCCGTCAGCGGAAAATGAAACGCGAAAAGAGCGAAATTAAAACTTTCACAGAATATGTACTTTTATATTTTTAATTATATGAATAAAATAAATATTCAAATCATTGGTGGCTTCCATACAAAAAACATATTTTTTTTGGGAAATTTTTCTCTACCTTTGTTGAAGATCTCTTGAAACGTAATAGGTAGGCAAATGAAAATTTGTCAGAATGTAGGTTACTATTGCCGCTATAACAATAAATAATACAAATAAAATTAACGATTAAGGGGTCTAATGTCAAGTTAAGAGTTAAGTATAATACTTACCGATAACTGATTGTAAGTTAAGCAACGTCGGGCACGTTCAGTACTTGGATGGGTGACCACGTCATGATTACTTTTTGCTATTATATTTTTTTTATCAGTTTTCCAGGGTTCCTGTAGCGAAAAAGTTATGTACGATGATACGGAACCATCCATGTGCGATTCGACTCCCACTTTGTCGGATTTATTTTTTAAAACAGCTTCAAAGCGGCCATTTAATTAGAATTCGGGGTATGTTGTTCGTTGAATGTAATAACTGAACCAGAATAGCAATAACGAGTTTATGTAAATGAACGATTTACTCGCATAATGCAAGCAAGGCCACCGACAAATCGATATAATAGGAAGAAAAGTTTAATTCCCGAGTTCATTTTCAGGCGATAGTAGTTTCGAGCGAGCATAAAAGCTGATTTTATAGCCCCTGGGGAGAAGACATGTAAACTATCTAGCGAAAGAGACTAAAAGTCGGCAGGTTATATTTGCTAGCTGATTTGACTAAAAGCCCACACACGGGACGAAAACATATTATAACATGGCACTGCTTTTTCAGACGAGTTTTAAAAGTGAGTGACATACTTTGACTAGCATTCGCGTATCAACCTACGAGTACCTACGCTCAGCGAACTGAAAATGCTTTTAAATGTTTTGGTAGTTATAGCATAAATCCCAAAAGTAATTAAATCGGTTAAGATTCGTGGCCTGTTAAAACATTTTATGGTCTTTTGAGGACGAGAACCACAGCATAAACAAAGCGCAAACATTATAAAACTGAGGAAAAGAAAAAGTTTCTTATTTAAGGTTTCACTGAAAAAAAAAAAAATATTGATTTCGTAAGGGTCGCTTTAGGGTTGAGGATGTATATTTTTACGTTTTTAAGTTACGATCCAGAACGAAGGCTACGAGAAATAAATAGCGGCTGAAAAGCTTTTTTCTGGAAGGTCGGGTGCGGAAATTCATGGTAGCAATTATGTGCACGGAACTAGATGGGAACAGTTACGAATTTCCCTCTCTCTTACTCATTAAGGGAATGGAACATTCTTGTCTAATTAATGTGATTAGATAAGAGAAATAAATACTAATTGGACAATTAACTGTCCAGGTAATTCCATTCAAAGCTATTTCTTACACCTGCCTGATAATAGAATGATTGATTTAATCGTAAACTTATTCCATTATCAATTTCCATTATTTCCCGAGCGCTACAGAACATAATGGGTTGAGTTTTTGTTGAAGAACTAAATTGCTGAGAGTGTTCGATTTCAACAGTAAGTTAATATTACATTTGGATTGTAGCTTTGTCGAAAGGAATTAATTGTCATGGATTTGAAAAAGGATATCCACTTAAACACACCTTTTGTTTGTTAATACGTAGTGTAGTACCACAAAATTATAATTGATCTACAATAGTCCAGCCAGTCATTTGGTAGTTTTAACTGGAAAGTTTTCAGGAAGTTTTGGAAATGGGTAATTTTATTGATTTCGATGTACTCTTTTCGAATTTCTTTGCCACTCGCGCCGCCACATTACATATTATATCTGTTTTTGTCTCACTCTGCCCATCTTTTTTCTATCTTGTTCAATTTTCGTTGGAAAAACGTAATCCTTATGGTCTGTCTCTGTCCGTCCTTTTTTCCCTCTTGAATATCTCAGCAACTATCGAAGAATAAATATCGAGCGCTTGTACAGAAAGAAAAACAATAACAAATTGAAAAAATATATACTTCATTTAAATATTGAATATATTTCGTACAAATTACCTACAAGGTCAAATGGGGATTTAAATGAAAGTTATCGATTTGCAGATTTTAGGTTAGTGGTAGGTCTTATACTTTTCCAACCCCCAGCTACAGCAAATATACGACAAGGTGACAAACTTATGATGAAAGCACATCAAAATCTATAAAATTTGCCTCTCTACTCCCGCGAAACTTTCCAAGTAAGCTCTTTTTCGAACCAAATGACTGAAATACAAGGAATTATTAACAACGGTGCCTGAAACTAACTTGAAAATTGGCTCCGCAACTAAACGAAAATTTTAATCAGTGTGAAATCTACATAAAGTTTAGTACGCTGCAATTGACATTGCCATTTTGGAGTGGTGGGGCGGTTGACCTATTTGTAAAACGCTGCAATGAAATGTGGCGTTTACATGTATACCTCTAGTTTACAGGGCAATCGTAAAGCATGACGAAGGGCCGTCCTAATGCTGACGTCGGCAGCTTATTTACGACCCCCAAACACAACTCCCATTTCGCAAGGATTAGTCCCTACAGCCGCGCTATACGACTCAAGTAACCGCAATGTAAGTCTTGGAATATTAGAAACATTGTTCACAAAGTCTCTCTGTATAACGTAGGGCACAAATATTAGTACCGCTGTAAAGTTATGATGTTATACAGAACAGAGTCGAATTGACAAAACCTTTGTACATGGAGCATAGAGCTTTTGATTTAAAATTCGTATTTCATAAGGTTGGGTCGATGTTAAAACTATGCATCGCTAATGGATTGTGCTGCGCTCGAACATGTTACGCATAATACAAGGCACCGCATTGTTATTCGAGCTCGTACCAGCGCGTAATAAAAACTCCACTGGAGTGATGAACAGAGTCCAATAAAAATGCTGAGCTGAAATGCAAGTAGGCGTGTGAGCGACTACAATAGGCGTCACGGCGAACAAAACGACGGATAGACGTTCTTGCGAGGAGTTTCCTATTATTTCGAAGACAAGATATCTAGAAAAAATTAATATTAAAATATTGCGCTTAGATTGAATCTCAACATTATAAGGACGCCGGTATACAGTCACGACATGTCATGTTTTCAAAAGCTATAACCCTGTTCTAAAATAATCTCTTAGAATTGAAGATTGAGACTTATATTCGATAACTGATGGCCTGATTCTGCAACGCAATTTCCTTACGCGATTACATTTAATAGCATCGTTTTATGACATCATTCTTTTCACAAGATTAATGTCTGTGGCTTGCTCAAATCAGGCTACATGGATGAAAAGTTCCCAACAGGCATCCGTCTGTTCGTTTTTGCCGGGGCGGTTGCGGACTTGGACTTGCGGCAGACGTTACGTAACGTGAGTAAACCACCCGGGGTAGTAGGTACTGTGTAGGTATTCTGTGCCCCGCTGACTCCCCCGCGCCTTGACACTTCCGAGCCGCCCCGGCCAGTCGTATCGCCGGGCCCGAGACTACGAATTGCATTGCATGCGAGTGATTTAGCACGTTTGTACGGTGCAGTGTACATTGAAAACATTACTTTTAACACGTCATAAAAAAGAAAGGTTAAATTATGTTCGGCACTTTGCGATGCTTAGAACAACTAATTTAATGGTTGTTTTATGAAGTGGTAATTATCCAATTCGGTTTAATTTTGGTGAGGTTAAAACAAACCAGTTGGTAGAGATATTTTCAATGCTGAGACATTTGTGAAAGATATTAAATGCTGTTCATTCCATTGCAATCTATTAATTTCTTTTAATTACATAATCAATAGCTGCAATTACGTAAGAATTCCAAAGCAATACAGAAACAAATCTACTTTTTCACACGAGGAAACATAACCCGCAATACCCAAAGATAATAAGACTTTTCCCTGTAAATAAATAAGCAGATACGTCAAGACTTTTCGTATCACCGTTCCTAAAACAGAATCTGGCGTGTTCTATGTACCTGAGACAAATGAGTCAGGAAAGATCGTCCTTGAGAATCACCCGTTACGTAATCTGATCCATACGCATGAAAGGAATCCTCAAATCTTACACGACCCTAGTAAGGGGTCGGCTTTATGATGGGCGCTGAATCACATTCAATATGATGCTGTCGATGCCTTACAATTGGATCCAATAGCCGACAACTGATTTTATGTCAATGTTCCAAGGCTATTGTGAAGAAATAAAACGATAGACCACGTTTCTCGGGTTATCAAAATGAATAAAGGCAGGTAGGTAGCAAGTTTCGTAACAATTTCTGTACCTATTTGTTAAATAAAGTCTTTGATAATGAAATGTTTTGCATAGTTTATCGGTAGAAATGGTTGATGGAAAGGCTTTACACTCAATTTAATCGTTGGTTAGTGTTGTTTGTTTACTGAAGGCGTGCGGGACTATCCGATAGTGAGCTTACGAAGTCAGGATCCGACATCAGCTTCCAATATAAACAACTCAATAACTTCGATTTTCATATGCTAATTTAATTGACTTCCGAACCCAGAAAATATTGTAGGTCGATGACTAGCCTTGGTGAATAAGCTATTTATGGTCATTAATGTAGTCACTGCAAAAGCATAATTTCCACACTTGTACAGATGGACATAGGCGATAGAGGCATGCCAAGCTGTTTGTATTATTAACAGCAACTGGCTATCTGAAAGGCGAAAATGGAATCTCTGCTTATAATGTGAAAACTTTAGCGCACTACAATATGTTGTGTGAGTCGGTTTATATGGTTTGTGACCCGCTTTGTGTGACCACTAAGTCAAACATCATATTAAGCCAAGTTAGGACCATTTCAAATAATCATAAAATCTACAAACAACGACGTAGAACAATATTTATCGCCAAACAAGAAACTATAAAATATCCCCCTGGCTAACAGAGAATTGAACTTCTGGATAATAAGTTTTTGATTCAATATAGCACGTACTGAGATTATTGAGCTAAATAAAAGTGATGTGAATCGTATTCAGATATCATTTTATTTGTGTCCTATGGATCAATGAAGATTAACTAAGTAGGAACAGAGATCGGATGGAGTTTTGGCGCTTCCTTTTAATATTATAGATGCGAATGTCTATGCCGTCGTGTGATGTTTGGGCGAAAACAAGGCTAGAACTACTGAATGATTCGAGCTGAAATGTTGCACCTGTCAAGTTCTGGGACATTTTATAGACTCTCATTTTATCCTGGAAAAAAACGTCCGAATACGCGGGCAGTAACTAGAAATGCATAAGGGACAAATCATTTAAATACGCGGTTACAAAAAACTAACAAAATATAAATTTATCTTACCAACGCCGCCGCAGCGGCCGGCTCAACGCACGGAACTATGCTGAATAAAACGTTCATTTTAATACCAATATTGGTGGGATGGGATGCATATTCGATTAAAAGCAGCGAGCACTCTGCAGTGAAAACGTTTTCAAAAGCTTCCATGGTCACGGGATATAAAATAGCTTTATTTTTGAACACAGTGTAAAACGTATTTTTAGCACCGTTGCAAAAGCGAACTTTCCCGAAAGAATTGTCATCGGTTCACAGAGCCAGGTGGGATAATATCAGCGGAACATCTAACACAATGTCTAGTTTAAGTTCGGTTGTTACAACTCGAAGGCATTGAGATAATTTGGACGATAACAATGTAGCAGGCGTGCCTTGTTTTCGCATTCAACCCGAGTTACAATGTCACGAATTTGCCTCCAAGATCTCGAAGGGCTGTTTACACAAAATTACAGGGAGGTGACTGTCATACAGCTTATCGGTAGTTCTACGCAGCTACTGGTAACGGTTTCGGCAACCCTAATTTTCAATTCCTCGACGTGTTATTGTATTATCTTGAGGTTATCGAAAATACACAAGTTTCGTGTTTTGTTGTAACGAGGTAGAGGCATCGCGTGCTAATTAAGGATTTTGGGGTAATAACGCCCTCTGGCTTAATGGCAGCAAGCGATTGACAACGGTGAATGGGTGCTCAAAGCGGAGTGAACAAATTGCGTGTCTAAAATTGTATTCGAGCGTTTTCTCTTTGTTTGATATTTTTTATTCAAATCGAAATGCGTCACGTTCCTGAGTACGAAGAAATTCATTCAACGCTCACCACCCGACACCTACTTTATAACACGGAGCTTCCTTGAACTCTACAATTCTACATGCCTGAAGAAAATACAAGATTCGCGCAACATGACATCATAACAAAATCATAAATCAAATATAATGAACTAGTTTCTGCCCGCGGCGTCGCACGCGTTGTTTCTATGGAAACGTTTTCAGGTTTTTTGTACCCCATGGGAAAGGATTCATAGGATATGTAAAAAATAAAAAATGCAACATTTCAGCCTAATCCGTTCATTAGTTATGGCGTGAAGAGGTAACAAATATCCATACATCCAAACTTTCGCATTTATAATATTAGTGTGATGTAATAAGAACATGTAAAAATAAAGGAAGATGGTATTTCTCGTATTGATAAGCATAGCTTAGATCAATACGAGAAATTATGTTGCACTTTTGTGCCGAACAAACAAATTAACATGTTGGTACTGAATACACAAAATAATCGAATGCCTTGGTTGTGCAGCTAGAGTTTCAAAATCCATACTTCACACTGATATTAAAAAAGCGAAACTGGCGAAACTTTGGGTGTTTAGATGGATAGATGGATTTTAGGATGGAAGTTTGTTACTCTTTATATACCAAACGACAGAACCGATCCGGCTTAAATTTATGCATAGATGTAGCTCTAAATCTGGAATCAAACATAGGATAACTTTTTATCCCACACAATAGTTCCCATGGGATATAAATAACCTTGAATCGTTTCCGAAATAAATTAGAAATATCGCGTCCGAAGCCGCAGGCAGGAACTAGTAATATTATAATTTAGTAATTAAAAAGTAACTGTGAAATGAGAGAAGAAAGTTCTTTGCCAGCAGTAGAACTACAGAAACTATTAAAAAACACTGTGTCTAACGGCTGAACTGATTCCAACTATCCCAGGGACGGACATAGGTTTTTTTTATTCCGGAAAAGCGCGCGTGATCCCACTGTCAATAAAAAAGGCATTGAAGACAGCTCAGTTATGGTTTTTTTAGCAATAATGATGTGAACCTTTAAAGGGATAATACAGAGTCCGTCGTTATGGCCAAGTTATGTCATAAAATAATAGGTAATGTTCTTTTAATGTTCCTGCCAAAATATTACGATCGCTAGATGTTTGGGTAAAAGATTAATGGTAACATTGGTAACAACCTTTCGTTATCTTCCCTCATAAAACTTGCGATAAGGTATCAGTTTTCACTTTGAATAAACATACTTTCTTTTGTTTTCGAGCTCCATTACTTTACAGGAGGTGACGGAATAATATGAATAAGACGAATATTACTTAGACGGAATCATTGATTGTTTGTATTTTTAAACTAGTTAACCGCCCCGGCTCTGTACAGGTAGAAAAACAGCCGCACGGGTAGTGGTTCAGTTATTTCATAGCTTCCCGTCACACGTTAAGCAAAGCTTCCAGTCCGCATGATCTTTTCAGACTTCTTTAACAAGAATCGTCATAGTTCGGCCAAATTACACAAGAGCTATCATGGTAAATTCCTGTGCCCATAATTCATATTCATATTTATTTTTATAAATAATGCTGGACAATTCACACAGCATTACCTAGCCTCATGGTAAGCAGAGCTTGTGCTTGTGTTATAATGAAAACAGTATGAAATCCGTTCAGTAGTTTTAGAGTTTATCGCGTCCAGAAGTCAGACAGACACACGCGTTTATTTTCTATGACAGAATGAAGGAATCCAATATTACACAGACTGCTTATTATTTAAGAATAGTGATGCGAATGTATTGCCTCGAAAAATATCTGCATTAACGTGAGCTTCGATATTTATCGAGCTGATAGACTACGTCGGTATAAAATATTCTATTCTTTATTTTTTTATTAAGTCAAAGAAAATAGATGCGTGGACGAGGTGTTGTTTTTTTAGCGTCGGCTCATAACTTCGGTTCGAAAATAAGCTAACCGTTTGTACTACGAATGTGACCTCATTGATCGCAAGATAAAGTGGTAGATAGCCGACGACTTACTGATGATTTATCATACTGATAAATGGCATGTCATCTCAATCATCTAGTCTAGTAGGACTAGCAGGAAATATTCTACCACACGCAAAGGATTTTAAAAGAAAAGGGCTCATAGCAAATTAATATAAATCTATTTAACCTCCCCGTGGAAGTTATTTTACTTTATGCATTTGAGGGACAAATATCTGTTGTTCAACTGCGAGGTCAAAATAAAGATCATGTAGCTACTGTGCTTTAAGGAAAACTTTATTTATAACCACTAAGAGAAACAGAGTGAACATTTTGCAAAATATGAGACCTATTAGTTTGAATAAGTGGTAGCAGGAAAACTGGGAAGATTGAATTATTGGCTTTGAAGAGGCTATCTGATATCATTTGGTACGTGCGCTTGGTGAACACAGTTCTGCTTATTTTTCGTCAAAATTCATCATAAAATATGAGTAAAGAGGTTTTGTTAAAATATTTAGAAATCCGGCTTAATGCGGATTATATCAGATAACCATTAAATAAGGTAAAAATGGGCCTATACCTATGGGCGGATATGATGATGATGGAGGTAAAAATTATACATATTTTAATTTAAAAAAACTACGATTTTTACCCTTATAACCAAAAGGCAGAAACTATATTCAGATTTCCGAGAACTAAAGAGATTTCCAAAAAATATTTTCGAAGTCAAAAGGCATAGGAATGAAATTGAAATTGAGCTCGCTTCCAAGTAGTTATCAAACTGCTCGCCAGTGGGATCGTGGGAGTTACCACAGCAGACGTATATAATAGTGTGTAATAGTTGGAAGGCACAGATAATAAATCTCCAGATTCTTAATCACGATAGGAACTTCCTTGGGAGAATTTTCATTTGATTGAATTCAAAGAAGAATTTTCTCAGAGCAAACTTCGCTACTGAGTGGAATAGCAATAAATATGAATTCAAGGACTCTACAACTTTACATGCCATTCTTTACACTCAACTATACACGCTTAGTTCAGAAATTCATTTTTTTTTAAGGTGTACCAAGCCTGGCAAATATTGGCAGATATTGTTTTCGTCACTGGTATCATGGAAGTCACAGAAATTTGACCTTGACAGATTTCAATCGTTTCTCGTCAGTTTTCGAACTCACATTTGCGAATATTCTAGTAATTAGTTAGTAATACAATATTCATGCTGTTTCGAGATGGAAGGCCCAAATGAAAATAAAATTCAATCAGTTCTGATCTACATACCAAACCACTCGACACGTTAGCCAGCTCTCAGGAAATGCAAATGGAGCATACTAGGGTATCTGACGCAGGGTTGCGGCTGTAAACAAAGTGCAGTGCAATGTACGTCCGGCCCAACGTTCAAGTTTTTAAGCTTCCGGCAAACAAAGCAGTTAGGTTGCTAACTAGAATTGCATGCAGGTTCTTTCACTACTTATTATAAAACAAAGTTCACCGCTACGTCTTCTGTCTGAACACGATAAATAAGAAACTACCGAACGGATTTTTACACGAATTTCACCTAAGATATGAGAAGGTGGTGAAATATTTCCAGATCGTACAAAAATTTGTTCCAAGGCGGGAATCGAACCAGCATCCCCCTGCATCGCAGGCGGACCTTCGCACGCCGCGTCATATCGATCGTCGTCAAAAAACTATAAATAGCCTTATTACCATCATCACGCAGTCTAGGTCATTCATTAGTAAGGTACATTGGTAATATGTTTTTATTTACCATATTATTATGCGTTTTATTTATGTATGTTAGTATATTGCATAATGATTAGGTAATTTTAATATAGGATCTACTCGTAAATTATCTTTAAACTAATTTAAGCGAATACCTGCTTCGAGCGAGATAGTCAGGTTCTTAATTATATCCAAGGAAGATATTACGAAATACAAGCCAATACCCATTATCTAAGCCGTTAAACGTGGGCAGGGAATTCAGATTTAGGTCGTTTAAAGCAAGAAAAGACTTAACCACATCATATACCAGGTTGAATAACGAAAATCTTTAGTACATAGTATAAAATGAGGTCGCTTCCGCAACACTCAACACAAATACTCAACGGATTTAAACGCAGTTTTTAGCAAAAGATAGAGTGAAGAGGAAGGTTTAATAGCATTTGACACATTGATTTCCACGCGGAGCGCAGCTAGTATAAAAATAAACGTCAAAATCTAAGTATAGGATACGAGAAATAACAAAAACGTGTACAAGTTCCAACATCTGGACCCGTAGTAGGTAAGTATATGTATGTGCAGTAGGGTTCGCTTGCATCATTTCCTATTTCCAGATGCCGCGAGCGACATCTGCCATATCATTGATACATATATAAAAGGCTCTGCCTCCATTTCCGAATGTTGGCCCTGTCAGTTAACTTAATTCAGAAATGTGCTGGATTATTTTGTATATGGAATTATGTATGATCAAAATTTAAACATCGGAGTTCCATAAAATATACCTTGGTGTTTCTTGGAAAGCTAATGAAACCCGGTACTGAGAAACCACCACGTAAATTAATATAACGTGTAGAACAAATAAATTGTGAGAATTTCATATGAAATTCCGTGTATAACCATAATATCTTGGAAAGTAATTGCCGATGCTTCATACAATAGGCTAAGTAGAACGTTTGTTGTCTGGAGTGTTGTGTAGAATAATTTAATTTGTTATAAAAAAAAAAGTGACTTTCAAATTAAAAACAATCAAATGGAAATTATGAATCCCTCAAGAATATACCGAGCCTTTTGTCAGTTTTTCCATGAATGTTTGTCCTCGAGAACCAAAGACGCACTGACAAGACAATTTCAGTCAAGTAGGCTAAAAGGCTACTTGACTGGCAGCGAGTAGGGCGAGATTGGCAAGCAACGCGTCTACAAAACAGCTTTTGGGCAATTCGCACTGCAGTTAGAACCGCTCGCGTTGCAAAACGTCTAAAAACCAGACAACCAACCCTGTGCTTCAGGGTGTCGATTGTCGATTAAGGCAAAGTTCTGGGGAGACATATAAATTTGAAATAGGATAATTTGGCATACAGTATCTGTGACCTCAACCGAAAACCGCCCCGGCGGCGGAGGCTTTATTTGGAACCTAGCCAATAGTATTAACACATACATAAATTCAAGCGGTATACATTGGGAACATTGTTTTGGGGATGTTGGATGGATCTGTGTAGCTTAGTTCTTTGGTACCTGAACTCAGAAGCCTGAATTAAGGCTAAACCACTTTCCCCTTGACTGAATATTCATTTATCCCATTTAAAATATATGTATGTAGGTATATTTTGTTTACGTAAATCTTCAGTTTCTATGGGCTTAATAATATAATTCAATATGCAAATGAAATAAATGCTTCTAAACTTGAAATAAATGTACGTTAGTTTAAGGTCTTCTAGTCCTATCCCAGTTTGTATAAAAGCCTTGGTGAAATTTCGTCCATCTTCCGAACCATTGATCGCAGGGCCTGAATTCGGCCATACAATACGGATCGGACTACTAAACCAACACAAAGGAGAATGTCCCTACACTTTCACCGCCTTTTGTATCCCATGCCTCCTTAATTCGGTAAAGCCACGACAGAAAAGTGGAGTTACATTATTCCTAACCGTATTCCAGATCCAGTAAACAATTGTTTCCAGTAGCGAAGGATCCGTAAATAAAACCGGCCAAGTGCGAGTCGACTCGCACACGGATAATTCCATACCATAGTACGAGTACTCGTATATAACAAACTATTTCACATAAGGAACCCTAAAACAGTGATTTAAAAAAAGTGCAATTTTTTTGTATGGACCATTTTAATTTTGATATTTTTGTTACCTATAGCAGCTAAAGAAATACGACACGTGTTCTGTCAACATTTCAACTGTCTATAAGTGAGAAGAGTGAGAAGGCGCAGGCAATAGGTAAATCGATGAAACTTTTTTATCTGTAAACAATGTCGGTGAATAAAATGACTTTCTAGTAGCTAGCTTCGGCCGTCCTTCCTTTGTGAGAAGCGACGTAGCTTATTTTAAATGGAATAAGGCTTAAACTCCCTGGCTGTATTAGGTACCCGTGCACTGAATGCGCAACGGGGACATCTAAATAACGAGAAGGTTCTTTGTGCAGTCGAGTTGAAAGTAATGCGATTATGGAGAATTGCTATTCAATATTGTCTAGGAAAGTAATCAGCCTTTAGAAAGCTCTGGTTTTTATTGGTTATAATAGGTTAATAAAAGCTGCATGCAATCAACGTAACTGTCTCATGAACCGTGATAGTTAGTCAGTAGATTTTTTTACAGATTATGTATTTCTGTTGCCGCTATGACAAAAAATACTACAAGACAGAATAAAATAAATATGGGGGCTCCCATACAACAAACGTTTTTGTTTTTTTTTGCTCGTTTTTATAGATAATGGTTCGGAACACTTCGTGCGCGAGTCCGACATGCTCTTGGCCGGTGTTATTTTACATTCATTTAAGAACGTAACGCAAAACGTAACAATGTGTGATATTGTCTAGTAACGACAGAAGTGTACCCAGCATAACATTTACAAACGATTTAATTACTTAATATATGGTTTGCATGAACCAGCCAATACCTAATTTAAGGGAGCAAGGCAGCTGTGAACTTCTGGGAAGCCGGTTTGTTAGTTACATATCAGTCTAGTTTCACAGAATTGTGATACGCGCTAAGCGTGAATACGAAATAAGCCTTCAGAAGACAGCCTCCATTCAGACATCACGTGAGACAGACTAAAAATAGACACGACGCATACCGTGAAACAGCTGTTGCGAGTGCATGTGACGTAGAAAACATAGCAGTACAGAACTGTTACTCGTAGAACAATCGGGTTTCCTTCGTAGTTTCATTTTTTCATTCTAGGTCTTAGGTAATGGAGAACCGGTCACTTTTCAATTCATAATAAGAGAAGCGAGAGAGATCCTATTTCCAATCGTACAAATTAATATATTTAACAATAGATTGCTATTAACATTATAGGTATTAAAAACCAGTTCATTTTGGGAATTTCCCTGACGATTTGATTGGTTAGTAATCTTATCTCTACATTTGTGCATAATGTTAGTTTGCGTTAATATCAGCTTCAATAATTTTATTGTTTCGAAAAAACACTGTATTTTTAAGTTTGGCGGGATAAATACTTACACCCATATTTTTTTTAAATGTTTATGGTACCCTCGGGATCATTGTATATTCGACAGCGGAAGAATTTTCATAAAATGGGTCCATAATTGACGAAGAAATCAACATATATACATATAGCCGAACATAGATCCCTCCATTTTTCGAAGTCGGTTAAAAATGAGTCAACTTCCTACGCTACTGCTGATAAATAACCCAATGACTCAACCAACGAGAGCAGACTTACGTCAAGTTCAAGAATCACGCAAATATTCACGCAGGTATCTTCAGGGTCCATAAATTCCCTCGAAGTTGAAAACGAAAATTTCGTGGCAATCAAACAATTTCCAAAGTCTTCTTAACTCGAATGACTTTGCTTCGGAATACAACTGAAAAGTAAACGGTTTCGGAAACCGAGAAAGTAGAAGGCAATTTCGCTTTATCAGATTTTATCTGACTACTTGCATAGGGGGGCCTTAGCGGACAGAATGACTAGAGTGATTCACCGGGTATTACTTCGATTAGTCATAGCTTTGAGGCACTCAATATTCTTTCTTAGACGCCCTTTTTACCCAGCGAGGCAGGTTATGTTTTTCGAGTGTTTTATTTAGGTGCTCATCTGATACTCTTCATCATCTCGAAACATTCCGGCATTACCTATGGCTCTCCGCCACATTTTGTAAGCTTTTGCCTCCAGAGTTCCTCTCCAGAGAGAAATATGTAAGTGAAAAAGCGGGGCCAGAATCGGGTTTTTATACTTTAAGTACTAGTATGTAAGTCGGCATGAGATGCGCGGTTTTTATTGCGAAAGTATTTTTTGCAACTATTTGTTCCCAATGTTATTACTTCAGTTCTGGATTTTTAGATCAGATAGAGCTGAATTGTATGCTTAGAATATTTTCTGGCAAAAACCTTCTAATACAAACTCCTATATTGTTTTAAATTGTGTGTCGAGCTGATGTAGCTAGAGAAAATCCGCGCTAGTGCTGAATGCGTAAAATTTCCGATCCTAGGTCAATTATTGCAGTTATGATGGACAAGGTCAGGGCCAAAATGTGATAATAGGAAATGGAAGCGGCAGCGTAATGTTTAAATCGTTGTTTTTTTAAAGTGATTAATCATGCAAATCTGTAGTTGTGTTGTATGAGTCAAGTTTGTGAAGGTTGCGCGACGGATGGCGTCAGCTGATAACAGTTACAGAATTAACACAGCAGTACTGTTTTGATACTGAAATATTGATGTTGTTTTTCAACGAACAGAAACTTATTTTTAAATTGAATTATAGTAAGTAGTAGTGCTACGTTAGACAGTTTTTAGTGCTATACTGACTGACTGTCACTATGCATCTAATGTCAGTAGTATGTATTATAATTATTTAACTTTGTTTAAAATCATTTGGTGATGCACTGACCAAACGGTAAATTTTAGTTACTTTCTTTGTTAGTCATTATATTTAACGTAATCATAAACGTTTTAAGATCTTTATCTGGAGATACTCACAACAATAGTTACCTTACCTATCAAACACATTGACTAACCTAGTAGGTATGTATATTAAAATATTCGTCTGTTAGAATGTATTTTATCAACATCGATAACCGAATCTTATCGCAAAACCAGCGTAGGCGACGATGACATTTATCGCTCAAAAATATAAGCGGATTCATCTCCGTAGCAATTAACAGTCGTTTGAACTTTGTTACTGTGGCGGTCCTAGCTCCTACTGTGTCGTTCCTACGAGTAGGGTTTCCCTCCACGTTCCTTAATGAAAACACCAGTGGACTGTATTCTTGACTTTATTCTTCAAAGGTTCCTGCCTGGCGCCGATTTGCTAGTACTTGCCGACTTCTTGAGAGTTACTTGCTGACTACTTGACGATTACAAATTTGTACGCAAATCGGCACTTCTTATATTACAAAATTACTCCCTCCAGCGTGTACTGGTAGGGCGAGCAAAAATTTCTACATGATATGAATTTATACATCATATATAGATATGTGAAAGCTTAAGAGAGAGACGGGGATACATAGCGTTCCCTCTCGAAAGGGCTACAAAGAGGACAATGTCTTCAGCTCCCGGCTCCGTCCGTTACATCCTCCCCCCGGCGTAGATCTTCGAAGCCTTTCTTTACCGGCAGGACGATGAGCCTTCTCACTGGTCGTCTGAAGATTCCTCCCTTCGTTCGCACCTCCACGCTTCGCACCACACCGTCCGGACCCGTGTATACGCGCTCGACTTCGCCTCGGGGCCAGAAATTTCGCGGTAGCGTACCGTCTGCTATTATCGCGATGTCACCCGGTTTGACGTTAGTATATTTACGTCTGACATCACCACGCGGCGATAAGGTCGGTAGGTATTCTTTGATCCACCGCGCCCAGAACATATTAGCTAGAGCTTGCGCAGCGCGCCAAGTTCGTCTGTCGGCTTTGTCGCATTCTCCCACGTAGGGCAGTCCCACCGAAGTTCCCAACAAGAAGTGATTCGGCGTTAGGGCTTCTTGGTCCTCTGCTTCCACTGGTACGTGAGTTAACGGCCTTGAATTGACGGTGTGCTCAATCTCTGTCATCAGTGTTGCGAGTACTTCTTCTTTAGGCGCTCGTTCGGTGAGCGTTACTGCGAGAGCGTTTTTTACTGTTTTAATCATTCTTTCCCAGGCTCCCCCCTGGTTCGGCGCTCCAGGATCGATATATCTCCACTCGATACGCTTCGTGAGCGCGTAATCCTTGAGGGCGGGGAGCCATTCTTTGAAAGTTTTGTTCAGCTCTATGTTAGCTCCACGGAAATTCGTTCCATTGTCGGACGCTATCAGGCAAGGCATTCCTCGGCGTGCTGCCATTCGTCTTATTGCCATGATAGCCGAATCCACGTCTAGACTAGCGATTAACTCCACATGTATCGCTCTAGTCGTTAGACACGTGAATAACATTCCCCATCGCTTTTCTCGTCGTCTGCCAATCGTCACCCACATAGGGCCGAAACAGTCGACTCCACACCGCGAGAATGGCCTTGTGTGTGTGTTTAAACGTATCCGAGGCAAGTCACCCTTCACTGGTTTCTCTGGGTTAGATCTTCTAACTTTGCACCATGTGCATTCATGTAACGCAGCTCGTACATTCGGTCGTAGTCGTAGAATCCAATACCGCTGGCGGAGATTATTTACTATCTGTTCTCTTCCCACGTGACCGGTCGTCAAATGCTCTTGTCGGATTATCAGGCGCGTGATTGGATGATTCCCATCTAAGACCGGCGGTCGTTTCATCTCATCGGGCACTGTTGCGGCATTGATCCTTCCGTTCAAACGTATTATCTTATCATCGTTATATACGGGATCTAGCCTGTAGAGACGGCTCGTGCGATCGACGTTCTGTCCTTTCGATAGTCGCGTTATTTCCTCGGCGAAACTGTCCTTTTGAGATTCTTGGATTAGCCGGCGCTCGGCCTCTTGTATATGCTTCAATCCAAGTCTCCTAGCACGCTTTCTGCACATATCGATGAAGGCGAGAACGTATGCCACCGCTCTGACCAAACGTTCGTAGGAGGAGAAACGGGACACTTCTACTAACGGCGACTTCTCTCTGGCGTGCGTCACCACAACTTCCTCTTCTGAGGTCTCAGAAGCATGCGAAACGGGCCAGCAGTTTTCACTCTCATGTAGGAATTGAGGTCCAGTAAACCATCGATTATCTCGTTTCAGCTCTGTATTTCCAGCGCGCGTCGCGTCATCTGCTACGTTCAAAGCCGTCGGTATCCATCGCCATTGATCTGGATGGGTTAATTCGGCTATCTCTCCCAGTCGATGTGCGACGAATGGTGTGTAGCGGACTGTATCGTTCCTTATCCAGTGCAGTACCGTTTTTGAATCGCTCCAAAATATCACTTCGGTATCCCATTGGTGACAGCGTACGATATCATCCGCCAACCGCGCTCCGATCAAGCTGGCTTGTAGCTCCATCCTTGGTATGCTTTGTGCTCTTAATGGCGCGACTTTCGCTTTCCCGGCGACTATTGAAACGCTGATGCCTTCCTGGCTTGACAAACGCCAGTACGCGACGGCTGCATACGCCTGCTCACTTGCGTCACAGAATACGTGAAGTTGACGCTTCGTTATACCACTTCTTTGATCGTAACATCGCGGTAATCTTAACGCGGCGATGTATCTTAGATCCGACTGCCATTCATCGAAGATTGATGCTTCCTCGGGTGGTAACGGTTCATCCCAACCCACTTTCTTTTTCCACAGCTCTTGAAGCATAATCTTGGCAGTTATCGTATATGGGCTCAGCAGGCCTAGCGGGTCGAACAAAGACATCACCGCTCCTAAGGCTTCGCGCTTCGTCGGTAACCTTTGAGAATTCTTCACTTCTATGGGTACCCGATTCATTGCTGTGTTGAATCCCAGTTCGTCCGAAGTAGGTATCCATAGTATTCCCAACGCTTTCTCGTACAGATGTGTATTAGCGGCGAGCTCTTTCGGCGCATGTGCGCGGTTTTCGTCGGGTATTCCTACGAGTAGATGTTCTTTGTTGCTATTCCAGCTAGCCAACTCAAAGCCTGCTTTGCTATGCACTTCTTGCACTTCTGATATTGTTCGCGCTGCTGTTTCTTCATCATCAAAGCTCTGTACCCAATCGTCCATATAATGGCTGCCGGTAATAGCGTAGTACGCAAGCGGATGTGATTCCTTGAAGTCCGTTGCGTTTCGATCCCTCACGCTGTGAGCCAGAAATGGTGAGCTTCGTGCTCCAAAGATCATAGACTTCATTACATACTTCTGGGGCGGAATGGAGCGATCATCGCCTCGCCACAGGAAATGTTGAGCTACTTGATCTTCTGTCCTTATCTTCACTTGAAGAAACATCTCACGTACGTCAGCAGTGACTGCGACTGGCTTCATTCTGAAGCGAAACAATATTCTATGGAGCGACTGTAGTAAGTCCGGTCCATCCAATAGCGCGTCGTTAAGACAAGTACCGTTCGAACGCGCAGCTGCATCAAACACCATTCGAACTTTTCCTGGTTTGTTGGGATTCGTGACAGCAAAGTGCGGTAGGTACCACAATCGTTCCTTTCGCGTGTGGTCCTCATCACTCTTGGCCGCATACCCTTTATCGAATAGCTTTGTCACCTGCGCAGTGTACGCTTCCTTGAACTCAGGTGATTTATCCATCTTGCGCTCTATGCCGTGTAGCCTGCGCACGGCCATATCGTAGCTCGGTGGCATTACTGACTCATCGGTTGCCCACGGTAATCCAACCTCGAAATAATTTTTCTTTCGTTTGGCTGTCCGTTCAAATATTTCTTTAGCGCGCTCTTCATCAGGGTTGGGTTTCCTCTTCGATGAGACTCCGAGAGCATCTATATCGAAATGCGCCTTTACGAGTTCGCTCAACTCATCATCTCTGTCTGGGATGCCTTGAAGTGTGCGCACGTGACATATAATCTCACTGTCTCTTTCTATCGTTCTAAGAGGGGCGTTTCCATGTATTATCCAACCCAATTCTGTAAGCGAGGCGGCTGGTTGTTTTCGTTTGCCTGTTAGCAGTTTTCGTGTTACGATGAGATGCCAGTTGTCGGCGCCGATAAGTACGCGTGGTCTCGCGTTAGAATAGCAGACGGCATTCGGTTTAAGCTCCTGTAAGTGGGGTAATTGGAGAAGCTCTGTTCCGACCGAATGTTTTCCCAGGGTTAGATTCTTTACCGTCCTGGCTTTTATTTGTTGAAAGTTCTCCTGACTATGTCCACGCACTTCAATCGTTACAGTCTGGCTTTCGGGTTCTCGCTGACTTGATGTGGCCCCCACGATATTCAGCGCTCTCACTGGCCCTCTCGCTCCTAGCTGAGAGGCGATCTCCTCGTCGACCAGCGTTATCGTTGACCCTTCATCAAGTAATGCGTGAGTTCTCATTTCTCTCCCGCTTCGGCCTCGGATCGTGATAGGACAGACCTTCAACAATATTTGCAATGCTTCCTCAGGTGCCCTTGCTGATGCTGTTAGCGCCGACTCTTCGTTCTGAGCGACAGGTGCCTTTCCTTGGCCCTCTGGCGTGTGCAGCAACGCGTGATGCGATCGGGTGCATTCATCGATTCCACATTTCTTGCCCTTGCAGCGGAAACGTCTGTGTTTACTATCTAGACAACGGAAACAGACTCCTGCCTCTTTCGCCCATGACCATCGTTCGCTCACGGTCAGGGCTGCCAGCTTCCGGCACAGTGGCGTTCGGTGCTCACTGCCGCAGCAGAGACATTCATCTTTCTTAGCGTTTGTGTTGTCCTTTTCTTCGGTTGTAGCTAGAACGGTTCCGCGGGTTCGTTCATTCACACGGCCCCGTTCTTCGGTGCGCTTTGCACCTCCCTCATTCGGCCGCGAGCTGATTCCGCGAGCTGCGGCGGCCGAGTATGCATGACGTACGGCGCGATCTGCCTCCCTCATGAGGAATTTGGATAGCATTACGATTTCCGCTTCCCTTCGATCTTCGTATTCCTCGGCAAAGTCGCACCATCTTATCCTCATGTATGGGGTCAGTTTTTCTGTAACTTGACGCGCCAACATGGGATTGTGTAGGTATCCTCGTTCATCCAAACTCGCGATGACTGTCACTATATTTTGAAGCTTGATTGCGAAAGTATTCAACTCTGTTACGGTCGTTCCCAAACGCGGCATTCTTCTAATGTCCTCAATCGCGTCGTCTATTATCATCTCTGGACGTCCGTAGAATTGTTCAAGAGTGTTCATGATTACAGATGGATTAGTTGCCGTGAACAACAGTGCCGACACCGTAGCTCGTGCTTCGCCTCGCAGGCACGTTCTAAGTCTGGCTAGGTTCTCCGCTGGTGAAATCTTGAAAAGCTTCGTAGATTCTCGCATAGCTGCTCTGAACGGTAGCCATTCTTTGGCTCCACCGCTAAAGATAGGCAGTTCTTGCATCTGTCTTGTCGGTGGCCTATTTGACGCCATTCTTTCCAGTGCTATCGTCAATCTATCGAATGCGTTTTCATTTCTGTATTGTTCCGGTGATGGGGATCTCTGTCGTCTTGATCCAGGTGTAATTCGGTTCGCTATCGGCTCAAGTGGAGCAGTTCGTTCTTTTGATGTCATTCGGATTCTGGTACCCACTTCTGTTTCGTAGTAACCTCTCTGCTCCCCCCGTGAGCGATGCTTTTGAAGCCAATCGCTAACGTTTCGCTCCGTATTACAATCTTCATCTCTGTTTTCGCTAACTGCATCGGTTTCTTCACGTATCCCCGCGACATCAGCGGCTAATCTCTTCTTGATCAGATTTTCTTGAATTCGCAGTTCCTTTCGATGTATCTCTGCGATCCGTTCTTCTGCCTCAAGCTCCGCCTGTTGGATACGCAGCGCAATGCTAGCGTTTGATCGTTGTGAGCGTACTGAAGGAGCGCGACTATTCTGTCGTCGAGGTTCGACCGCGCTTCTTTCAATCATGTCGCGCACGGTCTGGTTGGTAGCCGTAGTGGTAGTAGCCTCTCCAGCAAACAGTACTTCGGGTGCGGATGGTCCGGGTTCCGTCTCTGCGCCGGGGTTCGGTACGGGTGGTGTGTCGTGGTGCGTGCTGTCCGTCGTCGGTGATGCGGGGTAGTCGTGGTACACCCTCAGTGCGGCGGTCTTCTTCCTGGTGAGTGGTGGGCTTCTTCCGATAGGCGGCATCTTCTTCGGCTTGAACGCCACTAACGGTCCCTAACGGTCCCTAACGGTCCCTAACGGTCCCTAGCAGTCCCTAGCAGTCCGTCAGGAGGTGACCGCCCAAAGGCAGACGTTCGCTCCTTCGGGGATGGATACGTTGGGATAGGAGGGGGGGTTCCACCCAGCAGAGGGGAACACGCAATCACGGGATGCTCGCGAATCGGCTGGAATGTCCGACTCCCTTGGGCGTGTGCCTACAGTCCGGCGCCCGTGTTGCGTGACCCTTACCGGCGAGGAGTGCACTTCAGTCCGCGCTGTCCTTGCGCTCTTGTTGGACTGGTGGTGCCGCACAAACACCACACCACCCGAAGGCGTTTACCTGTTGGCCACTTCGTGTAACACCGCAAGGTATCCGTGGTCAACGGGCCGCGATAACGCGTGTTTTCGGACGTAGCACCGTTCGGTGATCTTCAGGCACCCCGTGCCCCTTGCGCCGGTCTTGACAACGATGCACGCTGCCCCGTTCGGGGTTCTTCGGGCGCCCCGTGCGCCCCGACGAGTGATGCACGTTGCGCCGGCAGGCGGGTCCTTGAGCGCTCCCAGGCGCCCCGATGAGCGGTGCGCGTTGCGCCGGCAGGCGGGTTCTATAGCGCTCCCAGGCGCCCCGACGAGCGATGCACGATGCGCCGGCAGGCGGGTCCTTGAGCGCTCCCAGGCGCCCCGATGAGCGGTGCACGTTGCGCCGGCAGGCGGGTCCTTGAGCGCTCCCAGGCGCCCCGACGAGCGATGCACGATGCGCCGGCAGGCGGGTCCTTGAGCGCTCTCACGCGCTCTGATGAATGATGCACACGTGGCTCCGGCAGGCGTGTCCTTTCTTCAGGTACCCTGACTCGGCCGTACCTGGTGCGGGCCGAGGGGATACCGCTCTTCTTTCTTCGACGATGGCTTCTCTTCTCTATCCCGGCATCGGAGGACCAACAATTGTGGCGGTCCTAGCTCCTACTGTGTCGTTCCTACGAGTAGGGTTTCCCTCCACGTTCCTTAATGAAAACACCAGTGGACTGTATTCTTGACTTTATTCTTCAAAGGTTCCTGCCTGGCGCCGATTTGCTAGTACTTGCCGACTTCTTGAGAGTTACTTGCTGACTACTTGACGATTACAAATTTGTACGCAAATCGGCACTTCTTATATTACAAAATTACTCCCTCCAGCGTGTACTGGTAGGGCGAGCAAAAATTTCTACATGATATGAATTTATACATCATATATAGATATGTGAAAGCTTAAGAGAGAGACGGGGATACATAGCGTTCCCTCTCGAAAGGGCTACAAAGAGGACAATGTCTTCAGCTCCCGGCTCCGTCCGTTACAGTTACTTTAAGCTTTCCAATGAAAAACTTGGAGGCACTTAATAAATTGTTTTTGTACAGCGTGCGCCTGGCATGAATAATAATGGTTCGGCTGATAAAATTAAATATATCGGTGTTAGCGACATTGCCGCGTCGTCGTCGTCGTCGCATGCCCGTAAATACTTTATAACTTCTTCGTACTCTGGAATTTCCGGGAGCGCGTCTTTCAGGGTGCTTTGGCATGGAGCCTACGCGAAAAGCACATTTTCTCCTGCATTTTTTCGAGGCAACTTGGCTCTCTTATACCTATTTTACGCAAATTTTATTTATTTTCGGAAAGTTTCAATTTGCGTTCAACCAGGTTTGAGATTAAGCAGTCATGAATTCATAATGCTTCAAAGTATTGCTTTGTACAAAAAAGATGTAGATAAATGATTTGTTAACCAAGCAAATCTGTAGTCAGCCAAAATATATTCAGAACAGAATAATATTTTAAATAAGATCATACACATTTGTAAACAAAGAAAATTACAATCAAAGAATTAGAACGAATACTAAATATAGAACTAGTATATCTAGTAATGTAACAATACTAGATATACTACTGCTAGCCAACTGCATGTTGTTGCAAATAATCTAGATGTCGCTCCCCCCTCATGCAAATCAATACCAGTGGGCAGTGTTACCAAGATGCTAGCTGCATTACCCCGCTGTATAGCAATGCTGCTGAACTGCACTCAAAACTTACCCACCAGCTCTTGGGTCGGTCAAAATGAAAATACCTAAATCCAATCCATACTGTAGAAGGTAATATGTGATAAATTGGTGATTAATAATGCAGAAAAATGATTGCAACTTCCATGATTATTTTCAAAGCTATCTTACTTTTCAGAATAGATCCACTTTGAATGTAATAGGCTCGATTAATCTAGGTTAATGCAGTATAATGCTAAGATCCAATTTGTTTCCATGCTACCAGCTCCCAGAACCTATAGATGATAGGAAAATGAAGTGTCAGGCAAAACAGGCAGGTATTTAAATCCGGTCATAGAGTAGCAGTAAGCAAATATTTCCTCGTGTATTGTGGCCCGAGGCCCGATAAATAATCCATAATGATCTATGGGCTGCGATAATAATATACACAATACATATTTGGTTAACATATGCAAGCTCTTTCAGTGATTCGAAAATTTATAAGACTTGTTCATGAATTAATGTAGGTAGAGTTCTGAGTTCGAGTTCTGATGAATAGTTTTGAATTAAGGCAGATTTCATTTTTGCTGTCCATGCGTTAAGAATCTGTAAAAACTTACAATAACTTATAGGATTCTAAGAAGAAATGACGGGTTCTTGTAAGAAAGGTAGGATAATACAAGGTCAGTAATTAAACAGTTTTAGAAGAAAATTAGTAAATTATGGACATGCTTGGTGCAACAAATAGTTTCACCACAAAGACGGATATCATTCAGCACTGCCGCCTGGGGTGGGGCGACCAGATTAGGTGAATCCTAGTCGTAAACTTGGTTTCATGGGAATCTAATTCTCAGAAGGACCAGAACATACAAGAGGCGTTCGATAGAGTACATCGTTTCAATGCTATTTCATTACGATTTCGAGGTCATCAGAGAGACCTTTGGTTATGGCAATGCCGAATAATACAGGATATCTTTATCTTACCGCTTGGAGCGCCGCTAGCCTGTCCTTCGTCATCCTTTAGTTTATCACACACCAAATAAACGTTTTATCTTGTTACACAATCCCATTCACAGATATTTTCCTAACAAACGTCACTAAACTAAGGGACACGAACACTACGTTCACTTCACTCAAAAAATCGATACACACGAAACGAAATGAACTAAACTTCAGCTTGTCCATTCCATGTCTGGCGAAAATCTGAAAACAAAAGTTGTAGATGGCGCATTTGCTGCCAACAACTCCGTGACGTCAGAGCTACGTCGGTAAAGTAAAAAACCGGAAGTAAACATTATTTCCTAAATAAACGAACTTTTTATCGTTAAAGAGAAGTTCACCAAAAACTTTGATGAATTGTAGCAAATGCTAGATAAAAAAAAAATATGGTCGTAAAAGCGCGGCCTAGAAATTCAAAAGGCTTTGTATTGACTACAATCAAAAAAAAAGACCCAAACGTCATTTCATAAATTCATATGTCAATGTCAAATTAAAAACTTCCTCTTGCTTATTCAAGTGACGCCATTGTGAGCCGTAACGACTATTTGGAACAACGAAAATAATCTCGATTTACCTTAGCGATCTTGGTAATAGGTGCTTCAATTTTGCGTGAAAATATTAAATAAGAGCTATCCTTTTGAATTTGTTATATATTTTCGGTGTAACTGCCGTAGTTTTGGTGTAATTTTGGTTTATGTTCGGTACTATAGAGCTAAATTCCTGTGAGGTTGATCGAGCGCCATTCGGTGACGGTGAAAAGCACAGGAATTCTACTCAGTATCTATTAGTCCGTAGTTAGTTTTGGCGCCTAAACCATATCCAAAATTCGAAAAACAAGATATCTAAAGTGAACAGTTGCTATTTGGTGATATTGTTAAACGTCTTGTGTTAGTGCGTCATTGATAATATCAGAGTAGATACTCTGTTGCGGCAAAAAATAAATTTTTATTGTGTTTTTACAGGAATAGAATAACAAAAACAACACAAAAATGGCAGATGATATGCCCACGTTCAAGTGCGTGCTAGTTGGCGACGGTGGTACTGGAAAAACTACCTTTGTGAAGCGACATTTGACTGGAGAGTTCGAGAAGAAATACGTTGCGACCTTAGGAGTTGAGGTGCATCCCCTCGTGTTCCACACAAACCGTGGCCCCATCCGATTCAATGTATGGGATACAGCTGGCCAAGAAAAGTTTGGAGGCCTCCGAGATGGTTATTACATCCAAGGTCAATGTGCTATCATCATGTTTGATGTCACCTCCCGCGTCACTTACAAGAACGTTCCGAACTGGCACAGAGATTTAGTTCGAGTTTGTGAAGGCATTCCTATTGTACTATGCGGCAACAAAGTGGACATCAAGGACAGAAAAGTCAAAGCCAAAACTATTGTGTTCCACAGGAAAAAGAACCTACAGGTTAGCAACCATTACATGTCCATGATGCAATACCACAAAGCCTAAAATAGGTGGATAATTTTTTTACCAGTATTATATTGTTTATTTTTTTGTTACAGTACTATGACATCTCTGCCAAGTCAAATTACAACTTTGAGAAGCCCTTCCTTTGGCTGGCTAGAAAACTGATTGGTGATGGCAACCTTGAATTTGTGGCTATGCCTGCTCTAGTGCCCCCAGAAGTCACCATGGATCCCCAATGGCAGAACCAAATTGAAAAAGATCTCAAAGAAGCGCAGGATACTGCTCTGCCCGAGGAAGATGAAGACTTGTAAATACAATTATAGTAATCAATTTCCGAACTATCACTCAGATAACCTGAGAATTCCAAAAAAAATTCTCAACATGTACACAATGTATCTTTTTCATTCCATTAGGTTCCAGTGTTCAAATTGTGTAATGCCAGCAAAATGTAATATTATTTACTCAACATATTTTATGTGAAATAAGTTTTGTTTTGTTTATTTATTTACCAAGTTGAGTTCAACATGTCATGACAATGCAATTTTCTTTGTATCCTAAAAAACTAACATTGTATGTAGTGAACTCATTCAAGTATTAGATGTTATGGTAAATAAGATCATTCTTTAGAACTGATTAAGTGATTTTAAATATGAAAATGTTTTGAAATAAAATGTGTGTCAGCATATTGATTGATAACTATTTCTGGACTTTCTTTTTGTTGTTTACCATCACATAACTATTACCAAAATTATCTTAAAGCATCAGCAAAAATGTATTGTAAGCTAATGTCACCAAGTAGGAAGCTACTAGCAATAGCTGACTTAGTCTGTTTACTTTAAGCTTATAAGGACTGACAATATTTCACTGAAATTGAAGTGATACTTTTTAATAAAGTTGTAAAACCTGAGTTTGTGTTTTCCTACCAAAATGATCTATTAATAGGCTGTGGTTGTGTCCCCAGTAGGCAAACTGTTAGCTAGCGGCCGACTGAGTGAGTGGCCGAGTGTTATGGTTAGCCGCTGATTTAGGTCGACCGACTGAATATTTACTTTACTATTGTTGTTATCAAAGGGCATCTTGGATTTTCTGTGGTGTATGTGCGTAGAGATTAGTTAGATAAAAAAAACATCCCGACACGTAGATAGCTTATTTCCAACTTTCCGTATAAGCAGTTTGCGGCAAACGGACTCGCTACGCCCGGCGAACAACCATATCGCCGCGCCGCCGACTGGAACCGGTTTTGCGGTGAGTCTGCCACTAACTGAGACAGTCGCCGCAGGTAACGCTGCAAATGCGCAAAACCAGCAAACTGTGGACACTATATATATGGAAGGACGTACTAAAACGATACACCGCAAACACTGCCTACTGGGTACACATCCTTAGACCATCATCATCTGATAACTGAAATACCCGCGCGCATTAGTTTGGGGTGGGTCGCACGCGAGTATCAATGGCGTCATTAATCTCGTTGCAGTGCTAACATAGCGAAGCGCTACACGTGTGTAGCTTCTCTATGCGTGGCAGTGGGTACCGCTTTATCGTAAGGATGACAGTGAAGAATGATTGCATTTGCAACTGTATAATTCTATCCATTGTAGCTTCTTATCCTACGGGTATTGACACATTTTTCCAGATAGATTTCAAAAAGACAATTTAATTTTATATTTTTATTGCGGTAACATTAAATGCATACATAACGTGATCTACACTATCCTAATCTTATACTTTTAAAATAAATTACTTCTTCGCCGCAGCCTTTTCTCTAGCCTTCTTGCCTTCAGTAAGCTTGAGTCTTTCATCATCTTTCAAGTTATTGTTAATTTTGGTGATAACTCCCGTGCCTAGAGTTAAATCGGCGAGACGAAGAGTGAATCTCTGACCGGGCTCACAAACCATAGGCTTCATTAGACGCAGTTGCAATCTGAAATGTAAAAATGGCTTTTAATATCTAAATAAATACACCGCCATCTGTTGGTGAGTAGATATAGTGAGTATACATGGCATCGATACACGCCATAGAAAATAAATTTTAGCACTCCCTGTTGATGATGGAGCGTTTTTCTACTTGCCGGTGAGCGCCGAAAATCGCTCATACATAGCACGGTGGTTTTTAATTTTTAAATGCACCATGCATCTTGCTGATCTTATTAAATCAAATATTATCAATGATTTAAACATTTTTCTAAAATCAACAAATTACATACTTAGTGTCTTCTCCAGGCATAACCATCTCCTTATCTGGAATAGTGACTTGCGTTGCGCAATCCCAAGTCATTGAGAACATCTGCAGCTGGATGTATGATGTGAACGGCTTTGAACGACCGCCTTCCTCTTTGGACAGAATGTAGACTGCAGCTTCTATGTTATCATGGGCCTTGACAGTGCCAGGTTTAGACATGACCATGCCGCGTTTGATTTGCTCACGCTTGATAGAACGCACTAAAGCTCCGAGTTGATCTCCAGCTTGAGCTTCCTCTAGTGTCTTGTGGAACATTTCAACTCCTGTTACAGTGGTTTTCAAGATTTTACCGTGTCCAACAATCTCGCATTCTTGACCCTTCTTTAGTACACCTGTGAGATAAGAAAGTTGATTGACAATTAGTGTAAGCAGTCAAGTTAAATTAGACCAAGGCAACTCTTAATTTTCTAAAACAGTAACTATTATGCAGTAACGTGAGGAAAGAATTCGTACCTCTGTGCAAGCGTCCTGTGACAACAGTGCCACGTCCAGGGATGGAGTGAACAGACTCCACAGGCAAGAGGAATGGCTTGTCAAGCTCACGGATCGGCGTTGGGATAAACACGTCGACTTCTTTCAGCAGCTGTTCGATCGCGTTTGCGCCAATCTCGGGGCTCTTGCCTTCTAGGGCGCAGAGAGCTGACCCTATAAAATTTATAAGAATAAAGGTTTATTATTTATTACCATGTTTGGAGTGAAAGTGCGAACCAAGGAATATTTTTTAATTCATACAAATTTCAGAAAGACTTAGGATGTCAGTTTGATACTAGTGTCTGCTCGGAGCTTCGTACGCGTTGTTTCTATGAAAACGTTTTAAGGTTATTTCTATTCATGGGAACTGATTTATAGGATAAAAATCAAAGGTCTGTTATATACTACCTAATAATTACCGGCAAACAGGTACGACGCATAGTGTACATAAATGATGCTAACATTTTCTATTTGTAAATATTTTTAAATTTACGCGATCTGAACACAGAGTTATATTTTCTTTTTGTGTCTAATTGTGATACCTTTGATAACTGGAGCCTTATCCCCATCATATCCCATCTCAGTCATAAGCTCTCTGATTTCCATCTCAACCAGCTCAACCATCTCTTGATCAGCTGCGTCCACTTTGTTGATAAATATCACTACATGCTGAATGCCAATCTGCTTGGCGAGCAGTAAATGCTCACGAGTCTGTGGCATGACACCATCTGTAGCAGCCACCACTAGGATAGCACCGTCCATTTGAGCCGTGCCTGTGATCATGTTCTGAAATTATTTATAAAACATCTGAGCATATAGTTTTGTTGGAAAATAAAATTGTTATTATCTTCTTATATTTTACTAGTGACCCGCCCCGGCTTCGCACGATTTCCGATACATATACATATAAACCTTCCTCTTGAATCACTCTATCTATTAAAAAAACTGCATCAAAAAAACCATTTTGTAGTTTTAAGATCTAAGCATACATAGGGACAGACATACAGCGGGAAGCAACTTTGTTTTTTCATCATCATTATCAACCTATGTTAGTCCACTGCTGGACAAAGGCCTCCCCCAATGAGCGCCATAGCGCCCTGTCTTCAGCTTGACGCATCCAGCATCTACCGGCGTTAGCTTTGTTTTATACTATTTAGTGATTGGTATGGTACTAGGTACTATTACAGGAGTAGTTAGAATAAGATGAAAATTGATTGTTTATGCACTTGAAAGACATAAATCTAAACCTCGTACATCAAGGAATTAATATCTTTTTTAAGTATGAGAGTAGGGAGTACTGTCTTGCAGTATTGTGTCAAACTAGACACAGACATTTACTATTAAATGAAGGTGAAGTCATTCCATGACTATGAAATTTTCATGAACTGGAAACTGGCCGTAAAGCTTCTTTGATTTGGCTATATGTGTCTGGTTTGCCAAAATTAGACACAATACAATACAATACAATATAACTTTATTGCACCATCAATACAAAAAAAAATAAAAATACTAAAGGATCTTAATATTAATTATAACTAGTGGCACAATCGGCGGCCTTATCGCTAAAAGCGATCTCTTCCAGGCAACCTTTGGATGGACACATGTTGCCAAATCAAAGAAGTCAAGTCACATAAAAGTTATTGTGTGTGATCATACCTTGATGTAATCAGCATGACCTGGGCAGTCAGTGTGTCCATAATGCCTCTTTTCTGTTTGGTACTCCACATGAGCAACATTGATAGTGATTCCTCGCGCTTTTTCTTCAGGGGCATTGTCAATGTCTGCATAGCCTTTACTTTGGGCTAAGTTTACGTCAGATAATACTGTAAGAAGGAATATTATATTTTAAGATAAATTCAGCAGAACATTAGTTAAGTATTAAAAGTTGTATACTAACAGATCATAGACGGATACTGGCAGAATTGCGTCAATCCAGACGCAGAGCCATCTAGGAAGAAGTTGAACAAATCATAGTATACCTTTTGTTATGGCAGCAGTAAGTGTAGTTTTGCCATGATCAACGTGACCAATGGTGCCCACATTACAATGGGGCTTTGTCCTTTCAAAAACAACCTTCTCGGCATAATTCCTTCTGAAGATTGCACTTAGTGGCACAATCGCAGGTCTGGCATGGGAGCATTGGTTAGGATTCAGAACCAATTTGAGGGCTGAAAGTAGTTTAAAAAGAAAGGAACGATTTTATGGAATCAGTAAATTGGTATGAATGAATAGAAGTACTTCTAACCTCAAAATGTGATTTACTCTTGTATCAAATAAACAAATGGATCAGATATTGATCAAAGGTTTAAAAAAAGGTAATTTATTAAATGAGAACTGCATTATTAAAATTGCTTGAATGGAGGTCTATCAGCTGTTTCAGACCCTTTTACATAATCAATCAAAGAATTGGTTTTTACCATTGATTATTTAATATATGACTGCTTAAATGATTTTATTACGGAATAGTAAACATAGATTTAAGGTCTCCCCAACTTAAATTAATACAGCTACAATCCATTCCACCTACAACATTTATAAATAATGTTTGTACATTTTTGTGAAAACTTGGAAAAATAATTTTATTGCGAGTTCCTTACATACCTGGGCTAACCAAACTTCTAGCGAACGAAATTGTCGCCATGCTGGTACCGAAGAAAGATTTGAAATAAAACTATTAAGCACTAAAAACTAGAGCTATTATTTCAATAATATGACTTTTCCAAAAGAAAAAATATTTTCTCCTACATACACTTATCGCACGCCGAACACCTTGATTGATTGACACTTTTTGGTTCGACCAATCAAATCAAGCAAGCAAATCAAGAGAATGACTGGGGTGGATCTTGGACTAACAAAATCACCTCCGTGGTCGAATGTTTTGATTTGCATTCTACCTTTTCACATCCCTATAAGAATAACCCAGTGCGTACACAAGGGCGAGAATTGTGTAACCTTTCTAATAGCACACTTTAATAGTAATAAAAATCTTTATTTCATTTGAATCATCACATTTTCGACGATTGTTAACAAAAGTAAATTTTTTCTTCTAATCTAATTGCATATTTCATTTTCATACTGTAATTTTAGCCGTGAAGACCATTTTTTGGTTTTTCTGTTGCTAGGTTAATGTTACATACTTTGTATGTTTATAAGCCTTCCCATAGAATAAATAAATATTATCTTTTGTACCTATTACATACTGGTTTGGAAAATGAAACAAATCTCATATTTAATTATTTATAGTTTATTGGCCAGATAATTACTTTTATCGACAAAATCGTACACATTTGTACCTTTTTAAATATAAAACAAGGCATAAGGGCCTTATCAGTTATCACACCGGCGCGGCGCGCGGCGGCGGCGTCGGCGGCGCGGGGCGGGGGCGGCGATTTGCGAGCCAGTTGAAAGCGAGAAATGCGCAACGAGGTCGCAGAGGAGCTATTTACCTAGTTGTGATTTTTAAGTACCTAGGTATATTATGTGTTTTTAAGTTTGGATTATATACTAATCCCCCGAGAACACATTTTTATGGGACCAATTCGGGATCATTCTCATTCTCATTCATTGTACAAAAGCGAAAGAATTTTTAAAATTGTTCGATTATTAACAGAGATATCGACGAACATACATAATGCATACATACAGCCGAACAGAAACGCGAACGATTGAAGTCGCGAACACGCAGCGAGCTAGTTGCGCACTCGCCTCGCTTTGAACTGACTTCTAAATTGACAGTGTGATAGGGCTATAAAAGTAAGGAAATAATACTAATAGAACATGAATGAATGAATGTGTTCTATTAACAGTTGCTACTTAAAATATAATTTATGAAAAGTCGAAGTCATCGCTATTTGGAGTCGTAGCTCGCGTTTCAAACTGTTGCGTGCCCATTTCCGTTTCATTATCAGTGGATTCCAAGGACTGTCTCAGGTTAGGAACATAAGTCTTGGAAGTATCTGTAACAAAGGATACATTGTCTATTTAAGGATCTATTTAAGGATTTTAGGTAGGTACTCTAGCACTATTAGTAGGATGTCTTTGTTAGTAGGATAGGAAACCTACCATTATCATAAGATTCCGTTGCTGTATCAGCAGTGCTACCAACTTGAACTTGCATTGAATTGGGATGTTTGAATTCATTGATCGCTGCTACAGCATCGGTTTTGTCTTTCGGCCAATCCGATGACTCTTCTGATACATTCATGCTGTCCTGAATAAGTTTTTTGGGCTTAATTATTTTTGTAGGACAGACTGGAGTACTGTCTTCTTGATCTTGTGATAGGGCCCCCTGTTCAACAACATTAACTGCAGTTTCTATATGCGTTTTTTCTTGAACAATTGATGCTTTGACACGTTTAGGTGTGCCCAATATTATCATATTGCTTCTCTTCATAGGTGAAGGTGGTAGAATTGGTTCGTCATCACTATCGGAGTCAGATCTTTCAAAAGGGAGATCGATATCATATTGCCTCTTAATTTTTTTCTGATGCCTGATAAGATCTTTCTTTGTTACTTTTTTAGGGGTGCCTATTTTCCCCTTGTATTTTGCTATAAAGCTATATTTTTCCAATCGCTCTCCTAACGGTATTTTAGAGGCATCATCAGCCTGTTCCATTGCAGCTAACAGGCGTGTTCTGTACTTTTTTTCAATGTTTTTATTAAGTGTGTTTTTATTAGCAGCATAGGGTTTTAAGTTAAGAGGAGCTATCCAACCTCGAGTAACTTCGGTGGAGTCGAAAAATACCACATTGTAATGTGTCTGAAAATAAAATTAGAGATTAATGGTCATAGTAATGTGTTGCCATCTATTGGCGAGTAGCTGCAACAAAGTCAATAGCCCTACAAAGCCGGTACCTAGGCTGAAGAGAATATTTTATATTGCAACTGTTAACCAACATCGCCAACGCATACCGGGATATCAGAAAATCCGTCGAGCCAGTAGAATTGTTCAGTATCAGGGCAGTCGTCTACCATAGCGGGCCACCAGGGCCAGCCTGGCATGCGGGCCCAGACCACGGACCCAGTGGAATACAGACTGTGAATCAGATCTTCTTCCTCTCGAAGGCGAATAGGAGTTTCCGGGACAGAGCAGTTGGCATTTGCGGAATCTGAAATTAGTTTTGCATGAAGGGAATGTTTAAACATTGCCTTCATTATTTAACCTTATAATCATTTTGTTAAGTTTGTTTTTGTTGATTTTTACTTCTTAATTTGAGCTTTCCTACAATACATAACTTACTGTTGACATTTATTTATTCAAAGTCGAGGCCAGAGATAATTTTGTATTTGATGTTGAGTTGTTTACAAATCTTGTACCTTGAAAATGGCTTGACCTATAGGTAGGTAGATTTTGGCGCGCTCCGCAAACAGTGTTCACGTACCTACCTATTGGAGTCTTAATTCTTATTTTATGATTATACTAGTTTCTGCCCGCGCCATCGTACGCGTTGTTTAATGGAAACTATTAATGGCTATTTATATCCTATGGAAACTATTTTTTGGGATAAAAAGTAGGTAGCCAATGCATAATGATTAGTAGCTCAATTTCAAGCGCACTTGATATTTCTCACCTGGATTCATCCGACAAACCCATTTCTTCGGTAGCTCGTGAGTGTCCAGTACATTGGGAAGGAACCGCCAGCGGTCGCAGTCATCGCACTGTACCCAAAGACCAGCAGAACGCCGCTTTTGCAGCCATAGCAGCTTCTGAAGATGGGATAATCCGGCGGCTGGTTGGCTAAGCACATCTTTGTAACTGCCAACATTGTAATAAGGTTTTGTTAGGCCTCGTAATGAACCATTTATAAATGGCCAACAAAATCAAAGTGCATTTAGTCAATTCATTGTATATGAATATTAGCGGGTCGACTATGAACCTTGTTTGTTTTTGGAAGAACACCAACATCGTAGTTAAATATTGCCGTGCCCTAGCAGGGTGCATGTTTGAAACATTTTATCTTTGAGATGTCCTGTATCTACAACTGTTTACAATAAAAATATTAAGTAGTTACTTATTGAGTTACGAGATGTAAGGTTCGTAGTTAACCCACTTACATTCATAATGAGTTTGTCAAACTGGCCAGTTGGCAAGAAGCTACCTACATTTAGAAGATATTATTTTATTTATCATAATATCTAACAGGTATCAAAAATTGACTTTTTATCAACATTTACGATAAGTTTACCTTGCTTGAGACTGGGATGTCGATTTTTCAGAACAGGTGTCATCTGCAAAAGTTATCTGCCTCCTAGATTGGTGCTTCAGGTCTGGAGCCACGTTTACATCCTTTAAATAACAATATGTCATTATTTCGGCTGATTTCAAATGCCTTCTAAACATTTTATAGATATTTATGGAACATGTAGGATTATATTTTGGAAGCGGGTAAGCTTACCCCCTACCTCCCAAAAAATACTGTAAAAAGGTTGAAATTACTTACCATAGGGTTTCGTGCACCTTCATTAGGTTCGTGAGCTTTTCCAGTCGGAATAATTGCATTTTCCATGATAGAAATCTGTCAATAACTTCTCATGAAAAAAATATTTTCGATCCATCAATCGTCAAGACATCAAATAAATCGCGCCAATATTTTATGTCATTTCCTACCGGAAGTGTAACAAACATTTTTTTTACCTACAGTGTTGCAGTACTAGTCTATTACAATTTCCTAGGTATATATTTAAATAATTTACTGTTATTGTTACAAAACAAACGTTTAAGTGCTAAGTAGCTAGTTTATAGACACAAAAATCAACATTCTGCAATTTAAGAAATAAAACGACTTGGAGACAAAGTTTAAACAAACACTGAACAAGAATAGCTCAGATCTGCCTAGAAATTAGTGTTTTTTTTAGCTGGCAATTTAAAATCCAAAACACTATAGACAAATCAAGTCAAAACAAAAACTCATAAAATTAAAACTCATTTATGATAAATCATGGCGTCAAAATAAAAATAATAAAAAAAAATATAAGTTTGTCAAAATACTTTGTCACGAATTTGCAAATATTTGGACTTTTTTAATGAAATAAATACGGAAGTGCGCATCTGTGTTGTTTTCGGCTGGCTGCCGGCTGGTCGCCATATTTTCTGGCGAAATAATTTTGCGTTTTCCAAATTTTTCGTCTTTCGACGAAAGGGAGTAGTTATACTCCCTTTTTTTGTTGCGAGTTTCTTGTCTTATTTATTTTACCACTTGGTAAAGCATTTATACAGAGAAGTATATATTTTCTTTGTTTTGTATTATAAACATGGCTTTCTAAAATGTCGGCCTCGTACGTAATATCGTTATCTCCTTGCGGAGCTTCGCTCTTAGCTGTTATTGTGGATGTTGGAGGAGTCCATAATGGACAAAAAATCATCGAATCGTTCTCAAGCACAGCCGAGGGCATCAGCCATCGACTGTAAAAAAAATTCTGGTGAGTTCCATCATTTGATCTCAAGGTCATTCTAACAGGTAGACTGGTGTTGAAATTTTATCTAACCACGTAAGGCATGACACTTAATCAGACAACACTTTTACCACATTCTTCAAAGTAAAGTAATTTACAGATCTAAACCATCATAAACCTTGGCCGCGCAACAACAAAAAACGCGAAGGAGCTGGTGCGGCTCCGAAGAATGAGCCATACCGTAGGAATGCTACGTCGCAAAGGGGCAGAGGCCAAGTTGACAGGAGACCACGTCCTCGTGGGGACAACGGGTATTCTGTGGGTGGAACGCAGATCACCGGGTAAGAACTACAGGATATACTTAATGTTACTTAAATAATCTTGTGTAGCACATAGACAATTGTTAAACATTTAAATTTCAGGCTAGAAGATCAAGATGAGCCTGAAATAGGCTCAGTATTTGTGCCAGGAAGCAAAAAGCAGAACTTGAACCATCTGCTGAACTTCATGTATCCCTCAAGGGGACAGGTGGAGGCCTCAGGGGCCTGCAGAGGCCCTGTGCCACAGCGACGTATGAACCAGTACCAGAAAGCCTTCAAACATGAGCATGACCTCTATTTACGAGCATTGTAAGTATTCAATATCCACAGTATAAGGACAGATCTAAATGCTGCATATACACAAATATTATTTGAGTATGTATATCTTTATTAATCAAAAACTTATACTATTCTTATATATAAGACACCAAAAACCAGAGGTTTGTCTAGTAGAATTGTGATTACAGTGTGTTGTATTATATATTCATAAACAATCTAAGTTGGGGGGGTTTTTTTTGGGCGGTGATGGCCAAGTCCGATACCACAATGGTAATATTTTTTTTTTCGAAGACTGCGATCATTTTTTACCTAAAAAAATCGTGCTGCCGCTCTACACAGCGGTTGTGTTGCGCCGCACATGTGTTACGTTCGAAAAATATTACGGCTGTGCTGAGTCACAAAGATCTGTATTTTCTCAGCCGCTGCGCTAGTGTGGATTTACGCATATTAGTCACTTGTAGAAAACACATACCGTGTGATTTCAGCACTCAAAGTGTTAAAGGAGTGGTAGTTTTTTAGAACAACTCGAATTCACATGGAAAAAAATTATAAAAACTAAATTTATTTTCAGTTGCCAGTTTGTTGTAAGAGATGATGGAGATTACAAGCTGAACATGTTAGATCCTGATGTTGCAGTGAAATGGGATCAAATTGAAGAAGTTGTGAGTATTCTCAATCTGTTCTACCTGTCTATTATTTCCCTAAAAGTTAAAAATAACAATGAGCCCATTGTCGTAGACTACTGTGGCGCAGGGGGCGAAAGCATGTATGGTTCCTGCTTTGGACAAATCTTTGTACAAACTGCAGATATTTGTGCAGCATATAAAATATGTATTATAAAAAAACTATGTACAAGGTATAACAGTTATCTAGTACCCAAACACATGGCATGTACTGCCTTACCTTGTGGCTAGATGAAGCTGTATTAATTGTCCAGCTTTATTTATTTAGTTTTGGCTAAGTTATACACAATAGAACTTGAAAAAACTAATTATGTCATTTCAGCCAACTCTTTATTTCTTCCACTAGGTCTAATCAAGCTACTTGTCTATTAACAATAAATAAATAAATTATAATCTTTTAACTTCTCCACTTGCATAAGGAAGGACAGATCTGAGCACCTTGAGTTTTTAAACAAGTTTTGACACAAAACAACTAAGTATAATCTATTTCAATTTTTCAGGTGGTAAGAAGCACAGGCCGCTCAGAATGCCCGATATGCATCGGCGCGCCTGTCGCGGGTCGTGTTGGACTCTGCGGCCATGTTTACTGCTGGCCCTGTGTGCTACATTATGCTGCAGCTCACGAGAAACAACCACCACCTTGCCCGGTTTGCGCTACGCCACTGATGGTCAAAGATATGAAGCCTACGAAGATGGTACAGTGGGATCCACCTTCTGAAGAGGTACAAAAATTCTTGTACTGATTTGTTTAAGTTTATTATCACATTTTGTTGCTTGTTTTTAATCCTGCTACTAGGCCTTTTTGCATGATAGGTGAGGGATCTTGCATCATTATAATCATCTAATTTGGGTTTGTTTATATGTTGACACAACTATGTTGGCAAATCCATCATGCTTATGTGCTTAATATGGATAGATAGATAAAGCATTTATTCAACACTGCAGCACATGATATAAGGTAACATCAGGTTTGACGACCGATGTGGCGCGGTGGGCGAAGGTCCGCCTGCGACGCAGAAGGTTGCGGGTTCGATTCCCGCCTCGGAACAATTGTGTGTACGATCTGCAGATATTTGTTTCGGGTGTTCTGGTCGTTTTTTATGTATAATAAAAAATATCTATCTAATGTAATGTATTGTATTATATATATCAGTCATCAAGTATCCATAACACAAGCTCTGCTTAGCTTGGGGCTAGATGATGCTGTGTGAATTGTCCTGCATTATTATTTATTTATTATTTAATAGTAAAAGTAATAGTAAACAATAAGTAATAGTAAAAACAAATACAAAGCGGAGATTTAAAAATTGTGTGTGTGCTGCAGCCTGTCAAAAAGGTAATAGCTCAGCGAAAAGCTTTGCTCTAAGAGCAAAACACTGATTTTCAGTATTACCCTTTGAGGCGACCAGAAGAATGATACACTGACATAATAATGATGTGTGATTGCATAATATTTTGGATACAATCGAATGAATGACTGTGCAGTGAAATGAGAACCAACTATAGGTATATAACATTTGTAATTATGTGTTTTTGTTTCTGTGTAACTAAAAAGTTTTTGTGTAATTATAAAATAAATATAGATACGCATGGGTCGGTGTTTAGTGGCGGTATAATTTCGTCGGAGGTATTTTGGCCTTGGTTTGGCTGAACTCTGGAACCATTTAGGATGAAGTAGCAGTCTCGGTGTTTTTTATCTCTAGCAAACGAAGCGTTTCGGAATACCCTCTTTTTTTTTTTAACAGTAAACGTTTGAAATGTAATTTAAAAGTGAATTTAGTGTTCCAACACTTCGTTGCCAGATATCGAAAAAACTACCTTTGAACGGTGCTGTTTTATGGTTATGATACAGCAGTGCAGATCTGATTGACCGCATGCCTCGAGTCGTATTTGAAAATTTTAACTTTGAGTGCAGGTATTCGGGTTTATTGAATTTCATAATATCAAAAATCAACAGTTAATATATTGGATTCTCTTCCCTTCATGGTAAAGACATGGGGCATATCTGTTAATATTTAAATTAAAAACCATCCTGGCACACGGATTTTTAATTGAATACTAAAAAACTAAATTATTGTTCACCAGGTGACAATGCGTTTGGTGCGTCGCCTGCGTGGTTCCACTGTGGTGGAGATAGCTCCACCTAGGGGCCGACTGACGGAAGCCAAGGCGCAGCATATTCTGCCGCTTCATTACATCAATGACTCTCCTTACTGCAAGCTGTTTGCTGCTAACCAGCATCAGGTTTGACTACTTTATTTCTAGGTTACGAAAACTTTTTTAATTTCATTATCACAAGTAATTGTATTACGATTTGTTATCTGTAGGTGGTACCACACTTTGTCTATAAATATGTCGATATATGTTTTTACAGGTGCAAGAGATATCAGAGAGGGAGAAAAAGGAAATTGAGACACAGATTTTAGCTGAAATTGATACTACCGAAATTGTGTTCATGGAGGAAGCTCTGTCCATGCTGAAGAAGAAGAAAGAAAGTACCATTTGTATTGATGAACCTAAACTAGACGATTCTGATGATGATGAAGCTCCTATAGTTTACGAAAAACAGGAGCCGAATGGAAACAAACTAGATTGGTTTGATGTGAACGAAGAGGGTGCAGCTGCTATGAACGTGGCACAGCAACTTGAAGAGCTTAGAGTTGATTCTAATTTGAATCCGAATGCCCCAGAATTCAATCTAGATTTGGATGATCAGGTGGAAGAGTTTCCACTAACTGAAGCTGAAAGCTTGACAGTCAAGACTGAACCTGACGAGTCTGATTTGACTGATATTGATAAGCAAAATCAAGCAAAATATTTTTATTTCTATCAAGGTAAGAAACGAATCCCAGACTTCGTGCTTAGTGTGGGAATTACGATATTACCTCCTAATGATAAAAGTATAATGCAGGTTGAGGACCGTAGTGTATTTTAGCTCGTATCAGCTAAGTGCAGTCAATTTTTTAATTTTAAATATCTGTTTTAGCTATTCACACTTAGCTTTTGTGTTGAGGCGCTTATCAGGTGAGGCCTATGTCCATTGTCCAAGACTGGTCTAGTATATTAGAAACACAATTCCCAGACCCTATTTTATTCAGTAGGTAATTATTGTTAGACTGAAATCGCTCAATAATGTAACTTTTTTATTATTATTCAGCTGAAGATGGGCAACAAGTCTTCCTGAACAGCCTTAACGTGCGCATGTTGACCGCGTCCTGGGGCGCCTTAGCGGCCGCTCCGCCTTTTGTACGCGGCCGCGTTTTGCATCGGGAGACCTTGCCTCTTAGTGAACAAGTAAGATTTATCCTTAACTACGACTTCCACACACCAAAGTCGGTGGGCAAGTTGGCAGACCTATTGACCACTGATAGACTACTATATTCACACAGAAATGACGTATCGACCCACCGGACTTTCCGAATTTGGTGTGTAGACTCAGAAATACATACATAAGTGTGACGCGCCGTTTCTCCCCACTCGCTAAAACTTAAGTAAAGTAAAGTAAAAATCATTTATTTCTTTAGGCTTACAAAATAAGCACTTAGACAAGTCATATTTTATATGTTCAGACATGTGTTGTTATCAGTATAAGTGGAAATATAAAATCTGTTCTTCCTACATGAACGAACCCTATTATTTGTGCTCTTCCTCCAATTAATATTAATATTAAGTAGCCCACATAATTATCTACAACCCCTAAATAACCATTGAAATTGAGTGGATACCGCAAATCGGTAAACGCGTCAGGTAAGATACGAAGAGTGACGATCTGTGGAAGACTGCTCACAGATGCGTAATGGCTGCAGGTATTCTTTAGGGAAGGCCTATTATAGTCCACAGTAATAGTGGGCTTTTTCCTAATGCCCTGACTATTTCGCTTAACTGATTTGGCTACGAGGTGAACTAGCATGGGCTGATAAACATTGTAGTTTGAAACAAATTTCTGCTAACCATAAATTAACAGTGTTTGGTGGTACCTTATTTATAAATTAAATTTGTTTCAGACAAGAAAACACATGCCATGCACAGCTCATCTACCACTTCATTGTTCCTTTGATATTGTGGAACTGGAACTAAAGCCGCCAAATGTTACTCCTGTGACTATGAAGACCTTTGCTGGTATGGACATCTTTAATTTAATGTTCACTAATTAAATAGATGCAATAATAATATGATCTGATAAAATATTGCGTGGGCAGTAGAGAATCTGGATTGGCTAGCACAAGACCACCAGATTAGCATGACCAAGAAGGCTTATACATGCTTATACTAATCAGTGGCAATTATGGGTGGTTAGATAAATAACAAATAAATTATGTTGTACCTATTAATTTAAATCTTGTTTTCCAGAGGAACTAGACCGCCGCGCCCGTAATCGTGCGCGCCACGAGAGAGACGAGCGTAGACGCGAGCGCGCCTACCGCCGCGCCATGGAGGGCCCGCCTAAGCCTGACTTCTCATCGGACTTGGTCTTCCCGCCCACTTCATTCGCGAGTCCGCCGCTCGAGCCGTCGCTCCTATTGGCTTACGATCAAGCTAGTCCTTCCGCAAGTGTTGGATCGCCACCATCTTCATCTTCAGGACTATCTTTTGCTAAGGTATGTAATAGATAATTCAGTAAATTTATTTACGTAAGACATGCAGCGTTATATATTAGTATAAATAGGGTGCAAAAGCTCGTCCTACTAGAGGGGGACGAAGCTTTTTCCCCGCGGCTTCGGTTGCAGATAAAAACCTATTATTTTTTATTATTGCCTATTATTGACGTCAAATTACATAATGTTCTATTATGTACAACAAAAAAAAGCCAATAAAATACAAATTTAAGTCGTTTTGTCTTAATCTTAAATAAAAGACACATTCACATCTTTACTAACGAACTTTCACTGTAATAATACTAGTAGGGAATAATATTATTACTCATAATAACTTCACAAAATGTTGTTCAATGTTCTTTATTCTTACAGATGGCAAGTACTAGTGGCACTTGGAGCGTCCGTAAGACACCAGCAGCCCCACTATCACCGCCAGAAGACGACGAAGAGTCCACAGCTCCGCGCGCTCTCAGCCTCAGCGACGCCATTGAGGCGGCCCTCCATGCTGGCCCATCGCCATCTGGCAAAAAGAACAAAAAGTCTAAGCAGAAAGTATTGTTCGCTAGCGGTATGCAGCGGTCTCCTTAGTTTATCTAAAAATTTGGTCTCTTGATCGGAACGCACAAACCTGTGGTACCACGTAGCGTCAAACGCTACTTTAACGTCTGCGGAGAAGCAGTTATTTGATTTTGCCGCATACCACAGCGTTGTGATCAAGTGACGGCTTACGTCACATACAAAGCTCGGTTCAGTTCTACGCTACCCAGAGCGGTAGCTTTTAATTTCGCATTATTGCTGCATACCTACTCAACTTTTGGTACCAGACTGGGGCAGCGAATACCGCGCACCTCTTCATGTCACAACTTGGGAACTTACCTTGCATTTAGCTGCGGTACGAGCGTGCATTGTAACATTTCTGTAGCGCGTCCAGAATTATTTAATTTTATAAGTCCTGTACCAAAATGTGATGTTAGATTGGTATTTTCTTGTTATAACAATTATGCAAAGATTTATCAATATTTTCTGCTTATTATTTTGATATAATTAATGAGTTATGTGCAATTTGTAACATGTATTCATCAGCAATGTTCAATCCATATAACATAGATCTAAGTAGACATTGAGAATAACATAGAATTATATACATTGCTGTGAATTTTTAACTCTATGTAATCGTGAAACGGTTATTTATGAAAAACTCTTGTGTGAAATATTACAGAAAAAATAAAGTGTATGAGTACATACAATCTTTCTTTTATTGTTATCAACCCAGTTAGTAAAAGTTGTGGTCTTGCTATGGTCAACCCTGTGGAACCGTGGGTTTGCATGGGATAATCTATATGTTTGCTAAAGGGAGGGACTAAGAATTTGGTAGGGTTCATTCATGTGCATCAGAATAGCGGGTGTAATGTTGCGAATCGGAAGAGAATTACCAATAATAAAAATAAATGTAACTTGCACAATAGATCCGTATTTACAGGACCGTTTTTGACGGATCCTTCCCTGTCTGCTCTCGGTCCTTCAACTACATAACGCCATCACGGGAAACGGGTACGGATGCATGTATATGAGCCCCTAACATCAGCTACCACCTATTATATTACCACTCATTTACCACTATTATTTTTTACTAAATCGCGGCGAACTTATTTAGATCGAGGACAAAAAAATCCTAATCGTCAGGTTTCTGAGATACCTACTTATCTATATTTTATAACGAGGGACCAAACCAGCCATTATACAAATACAAGCGATGATGTTTAGCCGAGGTCTCAACTATTGCTTGACTACGTTATGGACCACTTTGATCACCATCGCGAAAATTAACCCTTTGAGCGTTTCTCTCCGCGATCTCAAAATGAAGCTTGAGCACCCCTAAGTTTCCACTGACAAAAAATCTTACGTGACGTCATAAGAAAAATCAATTTTACGGGGTTATGATTATAAATATATGTTATTATATATAATTTCCTAATAGCTAATGCCCTCTAAATAGTTTCAAAAAACTTACGTGATACAGAAATTATAATATTATATAAACTTTATACACAAACACTTCGGTCACCGTTAACAAATTGTTCTTCCTTTGGTTACAAACTTGACCTATTAAAGATCACCCTACCTTCTTTCTATCAATTATCTACACCAAAACTAGCAAGTAACACATTCATTTTTTGCAGTTCGCTCCGCTCCCCTGTAATGTTCGGTAGGGTCCTTAAAATCCGAAATGAATTCTACGCTATGGCCCTGACCTGACTAATTGAATAGAATAATAATATAGATAAATATCAAGAAGGCTTATATATATTATGTAATATAATATGTATTATAAAATTTAACATATATCATACAATATATATATATATATAATATATACATACACTTGAGAGCAAAAAAATCGCACATTCATGATTTTTTGACATAACTAAAAAAAAAACAAAAAATATTATGTTTCTGTAATGCAGATTCATAGTCTATTTTAATACCTATCCAGTGGTATCTGATTTGTCTTTCAATCATTACATAAAAATGCTTTTGTGGATCAATAACAAAAATGCATGTTTAGTAAAAAATTCTTTATTCAAGTATTGGTGTCAAAGTTATGAAATTAAAAGATAAAATTAATTTAAAGTTTGTTATTAATATCGAGTGTTCCCTCCCCTAGCCTGAATCACTGACTCCATCCGTGTTTTCATTGATGTTACTAGACTTTTGATAAAGTCTTGAGGAATAGCCTCCCATTCCTCTGCGATCGCCTGTTGCAGCTCCTGTAGAGTCGATGGAGGAGCATCTCGGCCTCGAACTCTTCTTTTCAGCTCGTCCCATAGATGTTCGATGGGATTGAGGTCTGGGCTTCGAGCTGGCCACTCCATAACGGTCACATCCACCTCTTGAAGGTACTCGATCACTATGCCAGCAGTATGCGGTCTTGCATTATCTTGCATAAACAGAAAGTTTTCGCCGATAAACCCAGCAAAAGGTACGACGTGGCTCTCGAGTACTTCCTCAATGTATCGTATGGATGTCAATCCTCTTGATTGGCGACCAGTATTCGGTCCGGTGATGAAGGCAAGCTCGGTTTTTGCTTCCATAGACATGCCTCCCCAAAACATGATTGATCCACCGCCATAGGCGACACGTTCTGTTATGCAGCATTGGGCAAATCGTTCTCCCGATCTTCTATACACCTTCCCCCGTCCGTCGTTGCCATGCAAGCACATCCTGCACTCATCAGAGAACAGGACTGCACTCCACTGCTCTTCGGTCCAATTCAAATGGTCTCGAGCGAACTGAAGGCGGGCTTCTCGGTGGGCTGGGGTCAATTTCGGCCCGTTTGCTGGCCTGTGTGCAGTCAGGCCACCTTCTCTCAATCGTCTTCTGACTGTCCACCGGCTAACTTCTACTTCACGAACTTCTTGAAGTCGTTGGCCCAGTTGAAATGCGTTCAAACGACGATTTCTTAAAGATGTCGTTATAAGAAAGCGGTTATCACGCTCTGTTGTAGCACGGGGACGGCCCGATCCTTGTCGCCGTTTGTAGCCACCAGTCTCTTGATACCTCTGGTATACACGCCGAACGGTAAATCGGCTCAAACTCAATTGTCGAGCCACTTGACTTTGCTTAAGCCCCGATTCAACAAGGGCAACCACTTGAGCGGCTACTTCTGGTGTAGTATCCATTTTCGTGTTCCGTTTGAAGCCAATATCAATAGAGAACCTTTCACACTGTACGTTGGTATGCAAATGATGACCATTCCCTCAATATGCACTCTTTTATACCTGCGATAAATCCCGCCGCCGGCCTTACCTGGATCGAGCGACATAAGGGGGTCTATTGTTTTGTTGCTAATGAGTTGTTTTTAAAGGTAAATGTCAACCCTTTATCAGTTCTGCGAATGCCTAGATTATGCACTTTAATTTAATTTTATTTTAATTTGCTGTAAGCTCCAAATAAAAAAAAAATTGAACTTTTAAGTAAAAATGTGCGGATGTGCGATTTTATTGCTCTCAAGTGTATATCAGTATCAGTGGCGCAGGAGATGCAGGGTTCGTAGTGCTGGATGCACTGTTGGATGGAATGAAAGCACTGGATTGGATTAACATGACAGCCTAACTGCAAATGTCACTGTCATTGTCATTTGTCATGTCAATCATATTAAGTTTTCACACGAGAATTTCTTGAAAAAATTAGGAAAACTTGCAAATTTTCTCCCAAAAAAATAAAGAAAACAACTATGAATATTCCTGTATTAATTTTCTAACTAAATTCTACGTAACTAACAATGGGTGCACGAACGACACGGTCTAAGATGTTATCATCAAAAGAAGAATTTATGTTTACTCCGTATAAGGTTACTGAAGTAAAATGCCGTGGTTTTGACTGCCCCAGACCTCGCAGCGGGCATAGAATTGCGTGTGATGAAGCCAACATATATTGTTTTGGTGGTTACAATCCGTTTTTGCCACTTGCTAGCGTTGAAAGGGAGAATCCGACGTGGAGTCCGAACTGCCCACTTTTCAAGGAGCTTTGGAGTTTTTCTATTACCGGCCGGAAATGGAAACATCACAAAGTTACAGAAAATATGCCGGAAGAGCTCGCATCGAATGCGATGTGCGTCTATGGCCGGCACCTAATGGTGTGTTGTTATCCTACAAATTATACCAAAAAGCTGTCTGAACACAACATCAGTGCTTATATTTTTAAATTGAAATAAACATATCCTGATTTTATTAAAGTATCTTATTCAGAAGCTCGATAGTCTGTGTAAAGTTTACTGTATTTTGCAGATATTTGGAGGCACAGGAGAGCCATTTGGACACAAATGCAGCAATGATGTTATTGTGTGGCGTACAAACCCAGGTGATGCAAAGCTGAATGTCTTGCCGGTAGCAGGATCTAAGCCACCCGGACTGTACGGACAGACTATCCTTTGTCATGATGGAGCCTTCTACACTATTGGTGGCACCAATGGATTTGCATATAACTGTGATATTTATAGGTTAGTAATCTAAACTTTAGTTAAACAATGTTTAATAATGTAGTGTGCAATGCAGGGCTGGCGTGTTTAAAACAGTGTTTTAAACAGTTTACATCTATTTTAGTAAACTATATGAAAATATTAATACAGCTCTAAAATGATTTTAACAAGGTCCATTTGATTAAACTTCATGGGAAACTACTAAAAACATTTAAAAAAAAAACACCTGTTTGAAACATTTTCAGCTGTTTGTTTTATAAAATTAATGCCATGCAGGCTTCTGGAGGAATTGATGTGTCTGATCAACCTGTCAACGGTGAAATCACAGAACTTCTGTAGGGTGGGACTCTTTGCACTAGGGTTGAAAAAAAAGCAGTTTTTTTATATTTTATAAAACAAACAGTTCAAAATCTTTAAAACTAGTGTTTTTTTGTTTTTTCTTTACTTTTTACCTTAAAGGTATCAATTTCAAATAAATTATAGCGAATAATAAAATAATCCATTTCTAAACTATTTCCTAATTCACATTAGTAAAAATTAACAAAACAAAAATATTTACTTATGTTGCATATATTATCTCAGTACCTCTAATCTAATTATTATAAATAATAATTATTATGAATCTATACAAAACACTTTACATACACCTTGTATGTGGTGTTGTAGGTAGGAACAAGAAGACTAGAGAGAGAGCGGGGAATAGGTACCATACCCACTAATCCAGTGAATTACTTTCTTTCGACAGCCGACATAGGGACTTTCCCTTTGGGACTTTACTGGCGGGGAGTGACCTATGACCTACCTACATTCATTTGTAATTAAAGGTAGTTTTAAACCCTGTTTTTTTCTTCATGTTTTAAACATTTTTTAAAACTTGTTTTAAACACTTAATAAAAAACAGTTTTGTTTCAAACTGTTTTAAAATAACTTGTTTTAATCATGCCAACCCTGGCTGAAACCCGTTTTTAATAAAAAACATTAAAGAATGTTTTTTTTATTAAAAACGGGTATCTATAATATTTTTTTATCCCATCTATTCGAAAAGGACGACTTGTTTCGCCTTTAAGTGCACCCAAAGGTGGTGTTTTCTATAAGAAACTTTAAGCGGGCTGTAATCAGTTTTAAATCCACTTTATAAGTGCGCTGCCTTTTTGAATTTGGAACATCTTAGTGTTCAGCGCCAAAGAAATCGAACGCAAATATTGTTTGAATAAAGACTGGCTGGTACGACGACGGCCCATGGTCGCGCCACGCCGCGCCGCTGCCGCGCCGGCTGAATAAAAAAAAGAACTCATACTAAAAACGCGCGAACAACAGCCTGGGTTTTCGTAAATTTTCACGGATTGTTAGAAATTCATGGTTTTGTTTTGAAAACTTAGTTCTTCAAGTGACAGTAAAAGTATAGAATGAACTCCTGAAAGTATTAGATTATTGATTATTAAATTAAATAATAATATTACAATAAAATGAGGACGAATTAAATGTGTCTTTTGTGTTTTGTAAGGGGAATCTACATGTAAAATTGTATACATAGTTCTATTGCTAATAGTTGCTGAAATACAGAGTATTTTTGTCAATGTCAACCCCTATTTTAACCTCTTATGGGTTGCTAAGGTTATACACATTTAGGCATAAATTAAAAATTATTAATTAGTTATTACTTGTCCACAGGCTAGATTTAAGGACACTAGTATGGCATCCACTATTTGTTGGCACGGGAGACGACACAGATCCACCCGGCAGATACCGACACGAAGTAGCAAGAGTCGACAACAAACTATACATCATCGGAGGAGGCACAGGTGACTCGGCTTTTGATCTCATGAACATACCCTCATTTGACCTGGATACGAACAAATGGACACTACTGACAGCCAAGCCTGATGATAGAGATCCAAACCTCTCCGTCAACCCACGTCCTCGGAAGTGCCATAGTGCCGTTCAAATTGACACACCCAGTGGTGTGCAAGTGTTTGTGGCAGGTGGATCTGATGGGATTCAGGTGTTTGAAGATATTTGGCGGTTAGATGTAGCTAGTCTCCAGTGGACTCTCATGAAAAAGTCTGTGCTCCCAAATCCTTTGTACTTCCATTCTTCTACTGTAACTACGAATGGGTGTATGTACATTTTTGGTGGTATTGAACCTAAGAATGAGGCTACTAGTAGAAATAACATTCTTTATAAAGTGTGGCTGTGCATACCTAAGCTTAGTGAAATTTGCTTTGAGGCTTTAATGCATTTCCATCCTAATTTGGATCAGCTTGACAACCAAACTCTTTTGAACATTGGGATTCCTCAATATTTGGTACAAAGAATGCACTTAAATTGAGATATTATTGTTCTCATTTCTGAAGCATTTTGTGTATAGTGCTATGTAAGCATAGTGGATTCTTTTTATATACTGGACTATTGTGTGAAAAATAAATCTATACTTAGAGACAGTTTCCCACAGACAAAACAGTTTATTAATAGGCATAACTAAATTGGGTTTGTTAAAAATTATTGTGTTGTGAAGATCGAAAAGGTCTTATTCATTTGGATCTCTAAATTTTATCTATTTTTATCATACACTGCAAAGTCTGTAATGGCTGCTATGTACATACCTTTTTGTTTTTCTTTCATGTAAGCTTTTTCGTTTTACAAATCATGAAAACTGATATTACCACCAAATTATCCATATTTTACAGCTGTAAATATTCTAGGATTTGTCATTGTATTTTATATTACAATAATATAAATTAATTCATGAGAATTTGTGATTATTCAAACTGCGAATAACCTATAATATTGTGTGTAATGATAACATGTTAATTTACGTGTGTGTAGGTAGGTAGGTACACAAGATTATTTTTATATCATTGCGCGAGGTCAAGTATTTCAGTCCGAAAAGAAATGACTAAATATGATGATTGCTGGGTCGCGATATCAGACACAATAATGTACCTTAATATCCGTCGCTGTAATAAAGATCAGTCGCTTTTATTTCCCGTACGTAACCAAATGATTAATGCCAGACGAAGAATTTGATTACCCCAAGTCTCCGTATCACAATATATGAACATGGAAAAGCTTTTCGGAAGGTAGTTAAACGGAATTGGTAGTTTACAAGCGTAATGTGATCTTGATTCCCTTTTCAAGGGCGAACGCCTTGTTACTTTACTCAACAAGTGCGGCGTTCGGGACGCGGTTTCGCGCCAATTCACGCCCTCAGTGGTAGGACGCGCTTCGACGACGGGACACGTAAGATCCGCTCGTGATCCGACTTCATTACCGACACGATAACACCCTATCAAAAATCCAAAATTGTTGAGTCTACCTTCTCAAAGTTCTAAAGCTTTTAAAACCGTAGTAGAAAGTTATTAAAAAAAATAGTGAATAGTGAAACAGTGTTACCTATGATTAACTTTCAAAGTCATGGTCGATGCTAATCTGAAATGGCAGAAGGGACGTCGACCACGGTATCGACGCCGCATCGGACTCCGACACCAGAACTCCATGCAGTGTATACCTCCTTCGAGATCCTCGTAGCCTTAATGGCAGTTATAGGAAACTCTATGGTGATATATGTGTTCCGAAGAGATCGAAGGCTTAGGCGGAGAACGAATTATTATATTGTATCACTGGCGATAGCGGATTTGTTGGTGGGACTTTTTGGTATACCGTTTGCAATCCTGGCTTCGGTTGGACTGCCTAGGAACCTCCATGCTTGCCTGTTTACTGTGTCTATATTGGTAATGCTTTGTACGACGAGCATCTTCTGTTTGGTGGCTGTTTCCGTGGACCGCTACTGGGCTATTCTCTATCCGATGTGCTACTCTCGGAACGTACGGACAAGGACTGCTATCTGTAAGTATCATTTTAGTATACTTACCTATTGATATTTTCATTTTAGATTTGCCTTTAGAAATGTAATGTTTGGTCCATCCTTTTATTTCAATGATTTTGAAGTCAATGTTGGTATTATATAATACGCGAGGTGTGTCACGTATTTAAGTGTAGAGCATCAGGCATGATCTTTAGATCACAGAGTCCCAATCGGATGTTTTTATTGCGGTGGATTATCGTCCCTTTGATATAAATACAATGCGCACCAACTCCATACGCGAAGTTAATACGACCCATTATTGGATAAATCAATTAGTTTCATTATCATATCGATTATGATCGGGGTGTTTATTTGTGACTGTCCGAGTAGTGAATAAATACGCTGATCTCTGAGCTATCTAGGGATATATTTTACCAACATTACTTAGAAATCAGAAATCGATAACTTTTATTTCTTAAGCCTTAAAAAAGCTTCAAGACAAGTCGAATTCTTAACTGTTAATTATTATCAAATAATAAGAAAGAAAAGAAGAAAGAATAATAGTTGTTCAAAAACGATTTACCTTGAAACTTATCACTAAAAACAGGCCTGCAAAACAGTGTTGAAGCGTATTCTAAGAATTTTATTGACTAAAAACAAATTGGAACTGCCGAAATACCAATTGATAGTCTCTGAGCATTCAACACGTAGGACTTTCGCTTGCTAAACGATACATTCAAAGCCTATTATTGATTCTAAAAGCCAATGAATATTGACCGTGCTAACCGAATTTTTCCGTATCCGACTGCAGATACCTACCTGCCATACTTTTTATTATTAGTAATCCAACTATTATATTAGCCCTGGTCATCCAACTGCTGGGCAATTTGTATTTATACATTTTATTTATTTATTTTATTTTTAGGTTATTAAGGCACAAATAGTTAATATTCTTTAAGTTAACAGTACCTACATATATAATAGCTTTGTATACACCAATCAAGATGCCACTATAAATAGAAACATTAATTGTATAAAAAAACAAAAGAAAGTTACTTTGGAAAATAGCAATAAAATAAACAAATCACAATAGACAAATCAAACATGAATTATACAAATATTTAAAGCAAATTAACTTACGTGAGAAACTTGTTTTTTAAAGTTATTCTTAGAGAGCAAAAATATGTCACATTCAGAAAATTGTTCGTTGTGCTTACTTGCTTACTCGAAGAATAAAAGAATTGCCTGCATAATTAGTTTTATGATTGTTTATCATGAATAGGTTATTTTTTCTACGAGCATTCATACGTGGACATTTTATAACTAATTGATTTAAAAATAAATGTAAATACCGTGAGTCAACAAAGTTCCTAATGATGTTCCTTTTGAAATTATTTTTCAAACGAGAAACTTTCGGTAATAAGCTGTTTTAATGAAAACAACAGTTTTTATTTTATAAAACCAAAACTAATGAATTCAGGGGAGTTACGTAATGATTTCAGTTTTTCAAATTTCAAAGACTTTATTTCTTTAGGCTTGCTACATAAACACTTCGTTAAATTTTCTTTTTCTTCACTTCAATTTAAAAACAAACCACTAGTAAATTCATATATCACTTAAAGTGTTTAGACACTTATTTATATGTATTTTTTGTCTATCTTAATCTTAATATAATGCGATTTTAGATAGATACATATCAATATTTATGTAAAGCTTAGCACAACTGATATTATATAATTTTAGGCGTGTCCAAGAGTCTTGTTAGGTCTGAAATAAAGCACTTTGATATTTGAATGCCACAGTACCTTTGCTCCCTTTTCTTTCATAGGTACTCTATGGCTCAACTCACACCAAAAGAGCGTCGAAGCGCAGCGAAGCGGAGCGCAGTTTCAGTGTCATATGAATTTTAACTTTATTTTCATTACAATAAAACTTATTATCGCATGAGAAACTTGAACGAGTCGCGCGAGTCGTTCGAGTTTCTCATGAAAATAAAGTTAAAATTCATATGACACTGAAACTGCGCTCCGCTTCGCTGCGCTTCGACGCTCTTTTGGTGTGAGTTGAGCCTAAACGGAGCCGTGCGACTGCGCGAGAAGTCGCGGGAAGTCTCGAGAATGCTCGAGCAGTCGCGAGCGGCCGCTGGCAATATCCCGCCTCTCGCACCCGCTCCCCGCGCGCGTCTGTTGCGCGCGAGCATTCGCATTCATTCTTTGCAGTGCAACGAATACATATGTGATGGAAATGGATGAAGAAAACCTTATTTATTTTTGAGTTTTGTTGAAAGTGAACTGCGCATAGGAGAGCGACCCGTTTATTAATCGCGGGCGGGCTCGAGAAGGCGCGCGGACTCCCGCGACTTCTCGAGCAGTCGCGGGAGTCCGCGCGCCTTCTCTACCGAGCGGGTCGCTGCGCTTCAACGCTCTTTTGGTGTGAGTTGAGCCTATGGGGTTAAATAAGAAGCGTACAATATAAATTGTCGCCGCAGTACGGTCAGCGAAAAGCCCTACAAGGAAAATCCACTCAATAAAGTGAAACACATCCATATAATTTGAATTACTTTTATTTGTTTCCCTTTGATACAGGCGCTTTTCAATTTATGTCGAATAACATTTTGCTATTGTGCAAAAGATCTTACGGCGAGGTAGGTACTAAACTTTTACCTTTCTAGGGAAGTGAAAAATATCGGCATCGGTTATTAAAATATTGGGTGCAATTTGGTATGCAAAAAAACAATATGAACCTAAATAAAATAAAAATAAAAAGTTTCTTTATTCAGACATAGGACATTGTCCACACACATAAAAAATTACAAAAATAAAATACAATTAAACAAAGCATAAAACCTTAAATTAAATTAAAATTAGATTGTTACAATTATTATTTGCAGTATTCATTCAACAGACTCCCACCCAACCCATGGAGTCTAAAGAGTGAGGACTCTGTTGAAGGACTGCGTGATGGGCGAGGCAAACTTGCTGCCCACAACCTGCAAGATGGTGTTGGTACCTACTGCTCCATGTTCTGCGTAGCAGCGAGGCGGTATTATGACCTTAGAGGAAGCATAGTAGGTACTCACTAACTCTATGCTTAGTAAATAAAAAACAAAAAAACGATGTTTAAATTGAGTGGCGGTCGACAAGACACAATTAAACTTTGAATTTTAAAGTTAAAGTTGTCTGTCTTATAATCTTTAACCTTTTTGGAGTGATAGTAGTAAAAATTAAATAAGATAAATTAGTCATAATACGCAAATACGTACTGTCTTCGTTTGCGGAATCCCAGGCGAAATAAAAGAATTTTGAAATGCCATCTTGAATAGTTGATGACATAAAGTGTTTTGGCCTGTTAAACTGGGAAATACGTACCCCATATCTAGTCCCCTGCCTAACCAATCTATCAAAGAAAAAATTTGCAAAATAAGTACTCAACACTGAATAGCAATATATGTATATCTGTGTTACCAAATATTTTCTCTCAAGCTCAGTTTTCTACATACCGCAAAATATTGCACATCATTGGAATTTCAGCGAGCTTCTAACCGGAAGCTTTTACGTAATCCTGTCTTCCGGTGGCATTTATCATACGCTGCCAAGTTTCCGAGTAACACGATCTTACCCACCCTCGACAGTCGATTACGTAGAGGTTATCGTCGCAGTTTCTGTAACATTATCTGAATACTGCATCTTTTAACGGTTAATTTGAATATTCTTTTCATTAGTGATAGCTCAAAGAATACGAATACTTAGATAAGTTCAGTTGAAAGAGAGCTATTCAAAAACAAGTTTGTACTTGGTACATAAATAATAGCCGCGGTAAAAAATCACAAACAGATATTTAATTTTTTTTTTTACCTAATTTGAATGTTTTCTGTGTTTTGAAAAACTAAAAACTGAATCTGTTTTTTTAAGTTTTTGGGGACAATTATATTATTCCTTTGGAATGACATTTTCAGGGGAGCAAACGAGGACTGATTCTTTAAAAAAATCCCAAAATGTCACAAATAATGTATAAAATAAGCCGTATTAAATAACTTCGTTAAAAGATAGGACAACTTCGTAATGACTTTAGCGTATTTCATCAAATACGCTAAAGTCATTATTTTAGCGTATTTGATGACAAAATCTTCAGCAAGTTTTTTCATTATTTTTCTACTTTTGATAAGTTTGCGAGCTTTTCAAATACCTAGAGATGTCGGATTCTATTTTGCACAGTCTATGTTCAGAAATTACATTTCACGTTTGTTATGGTTCGGGAATGGACACACAGAAAAAAATTATTTGTCTTTTTGACCGACTTCAAAAAAGGCGGAGGTTCTCAAATCTCCTGTATGTTCTTCCGTATCGACGGTTGTTACCAGTATTCTCGTTACGTAAAACTATGACCGAGGACATGATAGTGATAAAAACTTAAATGATCTATTATCACCAAATTTGGAAAACACTACTTGCATTGTCGTACATGGTAAGCACCTGGATTCGTATTGTAAGGTGCCCAAGTTAACTTATCGCATGAAATACAAAGACACAAAAAAAATACTAAAATTTACTTGATTGGCTTGCTTACATTAAATATTTGTAATATTTAATGGAAGCAATATTGATTGAAGTAAGACTCTGAAATCGACCAGTAATGTAAATAGTGTATAAAATGCGGCAACAGAGTGAAAAATGGGTTAAGTATGGGCATGTTGACAAACATTTTACATATAACTTGGCTGGAATATAGCGTCACTGTAGATGGAAAATTAAATAACTGACTGAAAATGGCGATTTTTTTTTTTGCCAAAAATTTACGACAACGGATAATTGTGATAGATAGATAGATAATTCTTTATTGCACACTTAATATAAAATAACAATGTAAAATAAAAACTTAAAAACTAGATACAATTGGCGGTCTTATCGCTCAAGAGCGATCTCTATAAGACAACCATGGATGGATAGGATCGGATATATGATATATTATAGATAATTAATTTATGTACCTACCTATGTTTTAATCTAAAGATACGCATTTTTAGGTTATTGGTTTATGAGAAAAAATTAATCACTTATGTATTTTTCCCTCGCCAAAGTTTTGAATGTTTATGTAAGTTATTTACTTGTGAATGGTAGTTATTCATTTTTCCTTCGACAACATTCTCCGCTGAAGCTTAAACATCATAATGATTTTATTTAATTTCCCTACATTACTATTGCTCCTGGTGGAGCAGAAATGTGTCATGCGAAAACTAAATAAGTCATGTTATTGACTTTACGCTGTCGCAAAGTGATCATATGTATGTATATTAACATTTATCTATCTATGGCTGCGTTATTTAATTTTCCTTCGCTACTTTTTTGTCTATACTGAGAAGATTAATATTCCATCGGTTCCGACTTGCAAGATTCATTTACAAATAGCCTTTTAATAAATTAAAATAGCGAAACGTTAGTAAGACAGAAATATGCAGCTTGAGTTAGAATTTATAGAAATACAATAAAGTCGATATCGCAAAATGTGTTGGACTATAGATACGGACTATAGATAGTGTAGATTTGCTTCAAAGTACATCTTCCGGTGATAGTCGCGGTAATTAAAGTTACCTTCGTTTCATTAAATCTGTTCACGTTAACAGTTGTGCGCGATTGCTTGGAAGATTGCCTATAGACGCAGTAGTAAAGCGTGAAATGGGGTGAAAACAAATATTGGAAACAACGTTCTAGTTCTATACTGTTTTTATTACTAAATTAGATTCCAAATTTTATGATTGAAATGATTTTTATTTTATTTTTTTATTTATCCGGGTGTTCTAGTTGTTTTCTATGAATAATAAAAAATATACAATACAATACAAATACAATACAAATACGCTTTATTGCACATCAAACACAGAAAAGCAAAAAAAAATATAAAAAAAATATCTATCTATGTAATGAATTGTATTATATTTATCAGATATCTCTAGTACCCATAACACAAGCTCTGCTTACCATGGGGCTAGATAATGCTGTGTGAGTTGTCCTGTATTATTTATTTATTTATTTTAGTGAATATTTCAGCAAACAAATATGTATCTTACCTACATATTAAACACCTACATATCAAAGATATGTAATAGGTGGCTATTATTATGTTCCCACTCAGAAACAAAATCCAATTGCAAAATAAAAATATTTTACGCAACTGCAAGTACCTAGTTCCTAACGTCGTCGTCGTAGTAAATCGCAGAAGTACGGAAAATTGTTTTTGAAGCGAAGTCGAACCATGTTTTTTCTTTTTTGTTTACAAACTGTTGACTGTAATAACATGCAATATAATATACATATGTATAGTCTTTGTTAGAAATATTTTGGATTCTCAGATGCCAGCTTAGAGGTAGGTACTAATAACGTTATGAATTTCCTCATACGAGTACATAACATAAACCAGGCAGATTAAAACGTTTCGACTAAAATTCCCTTCTTTTATTGCATGTATTTTATTTTATTATTTTCATTATGACAGTGTATTATAAAGTCGAACTCAGTTTTGCAGTGCCAGGGTGCATGTACCTAGTGACAATATAACTAACCATTCACTTAGATTGAATGTAAGAATGAATGTACATGCAACCAAAAATAAATGAATATGAATATTCAATTCAATCTAAATCTGTTCTATGTATTTCAAGGCAAAGGATACGATTGTAGATCCCTATCTACCTTCGTGTATCCCTAAAACAGTAGCTTGTAGCCTGCTTGTAGCCTAACAAGCAATACTGATACTGTGTAGGTAAATTAGGTTGGCATTTTGGAATACCAACCTAATTTGTTTATATCACAAAAATAGCTCTACCTTACTCTGGTTTACGAATTGTGTGTGAATGAAAACATTTATGTTATCTATTCGTAAATAGATTATGTAGGTACGATCGATTTGAGAATCTGGTCCAAGTCACGAATTAAATTTTCTTTCTTTTTGCGGCGGATTTTTTCGGATGTTCGCAGATTTATTATTTCAAGGAAATCACTGGCCAAGGTTACTCTACCCTCTTCTTGTTCCGGACAGATTATTTTTATAAGAAAATCTTTGTTACCAAACCATGATATTTATTTGAAATTAGATAGATAGCGACCATAAAAACTTTACCTTGCTTAAGGTAAAGTGTGTTGTCCTATATGTATATCGTTATAATATAGTTTTATTAGGTAACGCGTGAAAAAAACCGGGATTTTATTATCTTCTAGGTTCTATAAGTAATTTAGATATCCATTTCCTATAAATATTTGCTAAAACAAACTTTGAATCAATTGAAGTTTTGGAATTCTTCGACACTTTTTAAACGATCATGGCACTAAAGTAATTTATAACAGGATATTTATCTATTTTGAATTTTGAGTTTTCCAATATTAACTGTGCGGAAATATTGGAAAACTCAAAAACCGAATCATGGTTAATATTCCGTTATAAAATCTCTTGTTTTTTTAAATTAAGATAGTGGCAAAAAACTATAGGTTTTTCAAAACTAGATCAACCTCTTTCGTTTTTCTTCCTTTTAAAAAGTATATGACCTTATTTTGCGATAGAATATTTTATAAAGCTACGCTCTACATCTAGGAGATACCTTATTACGTGCGATCAGCGACCGCAATCTATGTCTCGATCTCAAGGATCAAGGCGCGATGCTGGTGGCTCCTCAGGAAATAGCCCATTTCTGACATTATACAGCGGTCGACATTATAGCAGGAAGAGTCCGTTTAGTAATGTACATTCTACGTTACAATGGATGGTTGTAACTACATTGTAAACGATTCTAATAAAAAATATATAAAATAAATAATGGCTGGACAATCCACACATCATCATCTAGCCCCAACTTAAGTAGAGCTTATGTTATAAGTACCAGATGATTAGCCCCAAGCTAAGCCAATAAATAAAAAAATCAATAAATTGATTCGCCAAATCAATAAATTATGGCGGAAATTAATAAGAAATGTAGTTTTTTGTTTTAATTTTTTTTAATTTTTTCTAATTTATTCTAATTTATTACTACCTATTCATTTTAATTTTCATTTCAATTTAATTTAATTTTAGTTCGTAAGAATTACTAACATTTATTATAAGATCATTACTAACAAAATTATGGATCTATAGGAGTCCGAAAAAAAAGTTTTTTTTTTTTTTTTTTAAGCAGGGCTTGTGTTATGGCTATGACTAATATAGGTAAGTAATACAATGCATTACATTGACAGATACTTTTTATTATACATAGTATCACCCGAAAATAGAATCGAATAAAATCGAAATAAACCTATGTACTCTTTAATTAATGGGTACTATGCCCACTACAGACCAAAACCGGTGAGTCCGTTAGCCCGCCGAGCTTGTTTTGCGATATTCCTTTGTATTGCTAAAGTCGACACTATAGCCGATTAATACCGGCGGCTTTAGTGTGTAGAAGCCCTGTTGTTGGTAAAATAAACATGAAATATCTTTATTAGCAAAGAAAATTTAACTCAACTTAATAATGGAGCATGGAAAGAAGCTTTTCTACTACATCTTGCATGTAGGTTATATATGATATTGCGACTTTGTAGTAAAATTAATAAAGAGTTAAACAACCATGCTAGACATAACACATGAATTAGTAAGATTATTAGCTGTCTGCAGTTAGCTCAAGTCTTTCGTAAAGTAAATACTAGTAGAATTTGTTTTCTTAAAGAAATAGTACATTACTGGCGAGGTTAGTAACATTATAAAATAAAAATAAAGATAGTCGACTGGCCCTTAAATACAAGCACAAAAAAATCAATAAAACCGGCTTAGTTTATAAATGTTAGTAAGAATTTGCACCTGAAACCAAACTCGTATTCTTGCAAACACGTCATTAATGAAAATTGCTGGCGCCTTTTCGAGTAAGCGGAAAGGTCGACTTTGCTCAAAGAGTTGTCTTTATCACCAAATTATAGAGTAAGTAAATATTTTTTTGCGTAAATTAACATTAGGTATTTATTATAATGGAAGATACTTATCTTCATGATTCTGTAGTTTACTCCGTAAACAGCTTGTTGACAAACATGTGTGCTCCCATGGTGAAATCAATAACCGTGTCGTTGACCTGAAGATGCAGCTTTGTGATGCTCAACCGATATGTTATGATTATGAATGATTTCTGCTATTAAGATCTAGGTTATTAGATATAGATATAGGCTCAATGTCGTGTTAAGAGTGTTGATTCCATTGAATTTTACCTAAAATACCTAATTGTGACTATTTTGTCTAAAGCAGCGTGTGCTACGAAATGGCTACGACGTAGCCTCTCGCGTATATAAGCTACACAATCTCGCTCGCGTCTTACGATTTCTGCCTAAAATGTAGCTAGCCCGGTACAATGTGACTATGTGTAATAGTGCTATGCCGTGCTACGTCGTAGCTACGATCGCTAAAATAATGAAGTTAACCCGCTACGAGGCGTGCTACGCTTTTGCTACACCACACCGTGTAGGTACGAATGCTACAATAACGTAGCTATCCCGCTACGCGGAGTGCACGCTTTTGCTACGCCGTAGCTACGTGATACAATAATGTAGCTACCCCGCTACGAGGCGTGCTAAGCTTTTGCTACACCACACCGTGTAGGTACGAATGCTACAATAACGTAGCTATCCCGCTACGCGGAGTGCACGCTTTTGCTACGCCGTAGCTACGACTGCTACAATAATGTAGCTACCCCGCTACGAGGCATGCTACGCTTTTGCTACACCACACCGTGTAGGTACGAATGCTACAATAACGTAGCTATCCCGCTACGCGGAGTGCACGCTTTTGCTACGCCGTAGCTACGACTGCTACAATAATGTAGCTACCCCGCTACGAGGTTTGCTACGCTTTTGCTACGCCGTAGCTACTATTGCTATAATGTAGCTCCCCGCCCCGCGTGGTGTTTTACGATTTTGCTACGCCTCCGTTGCGCGTTGCTTCGATTTCTACAACACGTAGCTAACCCGCTACGATGATGTTATGTGACTACTAGTGCTACGCCGTAGATATAATAGATGCGATTGGAACCACGTAACTAGACTGCTAAGATTATCGCTACGCCGTTGTTACGCTTGCTCCTTACAATCATAAAGCTCACTACGATGCTACTTCTTATACACTACTAGTTTCTGCCTGCGTCTTCGCACGGTTTGTGTTTATGAAAAAAAATAATGGTTATTTCTATCCCATGAGAATTATTTTATGAGATAAAAAGCCTATGTTTTGATTTCAGGCTTAGAGCTAAATATAAGTAAAAATTTCAGCTTGATCCGTTCAGTAGTTTTGCTGTGAAGAAGCAACAAACATCTATCCATCCGTCTAGGCATCCAAACATTAGCATTTATTATTATTTTATAAGAGTATTAGTGTGATGTTGTCTTTATGCCTTTGTATATTTTACGAAATATGTTCAAACAAAACAGCAATAATTCAGACAATTCAAGTATGTTAGAAATTTGAATACAAAGGACAAACTTTAACGAAATTGCGTATGTAAATTATAACGAGGAATAAACCTACACAGATAAATAGCATTTCAATATCTTTACTGTTTTTTCTTCAGAGAGTATAATAAAATATTAGTGCACTGAACTAACGGTTCAAGATCCCATGAATGTAGGAGAGAAGACGTCTCGGCGCCAGCCTGTCTGGACATGGCGCCAAACGACCTATCCCTGAAATCTGCCGCGGCAGTCGATCGTCGGGACCCCTTCGGTACGCTATGGAGTTACACACCATTGTTCTCTGTCTTATCTTAAATATTCACTTAGTTATTGCTCGGGGTGGACACGGTGGAGGCCATGGCGGGAGCCACGGAGGAGGCCACGGAGGCCATGCTGGTGGTCACGGCGGCTACAATCACGGTTATGGAAGAGGTAGCCACTACGTGAGCGCGCATCACACCCATTACTCCTACCACCCGCCTACCCATGTTTCCTACACCTGCCGCTACTGCTCACACCCTGGCTCCTACCCTGTTTACCACGGCCTTCCTCCAACATACATCTACAAATACCGAGAATCAGACAGCCGGTTCGGTGACCTTCTAACAGGACTTGCGTTATACAACCTCGGACGATCGACCTCTAACGTAGAGCAAAGACGCTACCACACCCCGAGAGTTGACGAAAAATGCTCTTTACAAGTCAGGGATAGGACACATTTTGATGAGACGGAGTTTCCTTGCATGATGATGTCTTCATTCGTTAAGGAAGCTGACGATGTCGAGCGAACTTCAGCGCCTGTGGACATCACCGCACTTCGGACGGACGTGAGTGTACCCGAAGCTACTGGTTCCCCGATCGAAATAACCAGTGAGCAGGAGTGCGTTTTATGGCACAACACAACCATGTTCCATGAAAAGAAGGATATCCCATGTGCGTTGTTAAAAGTGTACGCGAATACGTTGAAGCCTACAGGGGTGCCGTTTTACGTGTGGTTCCCGTCTTTGCTGGCGGTGGTGATCGCGTTGGTGATTTGCTGCCAGTGCTGCAGGAGGAAGAAAGAGGTAGTGGAGGAGGCGCCGTTGAATCAGCCTGTGATTGGTTACTGCTCGAATATGCAAGCACCGCTGAGCCAACCTGTGATTGGCTACTGCTCTAACCGTGTTGAATAGATTTGTGTTACCTTTGATTTAGCAGTACCGAGTGTGTGAGACGTGCGTTTTGTGCCAAAATTTTAATGAGTATTTTAGTTTATATGTGTGCTT